>CP106719.1:63988716-73988716 GCA_025503065.1 Gossypium bickii
TAAGAATTCGTTGATGCTTAATGTCTACCAACCCACAATTTAAACAACTTGTTCTTGTTCCTTTTAGACTTCTTTCTAGGTTTAGTACCAAGCTATTCTTCGATTGACTTCTTTTCAGTGATACCATATTTTTTATATTTAGCAATAGCAAGAAGAGACTTATATATTTAGATTTGAAAAACATCAATAACCAAAAGGGAAAATATATGCATGCAACGCTGAGGGTTTTGAAAAACTAAATGAGGCAGTTAAAGTCTAAAAGAGTGTAAAAGAAGGCATACTCTTGCACTTGGGTTTGGATTGTGTATGGTCCAGCAAACTTTTTGTTCACATTGCTATTGTCACATCCCGAAAATCAGGTTAGAAGAAATTAGGTTAGTGAAACCTAGAGTGGCCACGCTCTGATTTTTCAGTTAAGATTGTGAAGTTATGTTCTTGTGCTTGTGTGTGCGAGGTTCTGGGTTCGAATCATTTTCTTTGAAATTTTTCTATTTTTGCTCTAATCCTTATCTTTGAACATTTGATTTATAAATTATTTTCGCTCAATTGATATTAGAATGAGCTTGTTGGTTTAGTGGTAAAGATTTTGCTTACCTAGAGGTCTTGTGTTCGAAACCCTCTACTGTGTGCATAGTGGAAATTATTTTTGTTTTGATCTCTGAGGAAAATCTGATAGGATAACTAATCAGTTAGTGGGGATTTGGATCAAATTGTGGAGTATGGGTAGTGGGGATTTGTTTTAATTTCATTATTATTATTATTATTATTATTTTATTTAAAAATAATAATTTAATAATTTGTTCCCAAAATTTTTACCAAATTTTACTCCATCATTGCTCTTCATTTTTTTTTTCTCAAAATTTTGCCAAACACTATTTTCTTTGACATTTTATTTCTCCCTCATTTTCACATTATTTTTTTGTTTGTAATTCTCCTTTCTGTCAACTAAAACCCCAATCTGGTTGTTTATTTTTCCATCCTTCCCTTTTCGTTTATTTCAAGTAGCCCTACCGTTATGAAACTTTACGGTTCCTCAACCCTTTTCTCTTTATTGTGCTTGGTTGGTTTTGTTCCATCTTGGGCTCAAGGTTCGTGTTTTGTCCCTTCCAGATTCAATACTGGTTGAATGTGCTTGAAATGTTGGTGATAATTGCGAGTTATGTACCCCTCAGTATCCTAATTGTTTTTTAGCTGCTGCTTCGTTTAGGGTAAGTAACCAAATGTCATATTTGGGGATTGAATTTTGGTGATAGGTGTTGTTTAGCGTTTTTATGTTATGTTAGAGTGCCTATTAATTCTAGTTGTTAATAATGTGTTCAGGTTTGTGGTTGTTGTGTTAGTGTCGTCGTTCCAGCCACATTCAGGTGTGTGATTCTAAGCCGAAAACTCTTCTGCAACTTAGAAAAACTCAAAAAATAGTGGCTATTTCGAAACTGTACTATGTCACACGATTGTGTGGCAGACCGTGTGCACCACATGGTCATGTGGCTGGCCGTGTTTGGTCTGTGTGGGTGCGCATGGGCATGTGCGATTACATAGGCAAGTTGGGTAGACTGTGTGTGCCACATAGCCATGTGGACCATATGGTCTGGCCTATTGTGTAACACCCTCTACTCGTATCCGTTGCCAGAATAAAGTACGAGGCATTACCTAGGAGTACGGAACACTTACAGATAATTTAAACCATTTATCGCTCAAATACCAAAATTGATTACAAAAGTTTCTTTAACGGACCCTCGAGGTCCAAATCATGCATTAGGATCAGGCCAGGACTAAATCAGAATCATATGAAATTTTTCGCAAAATCCTAAAATTTATTTCATTTACAAGGGTCCCACGCCTGTGTGACTGGGGACACTCCCGTGTGGCATGGTCGTGTCTCTGAGGCGTGTAACTCTCTGACTTGCATCTATGAAGGAACTCGAGTCACACGGCCTTAGTACACACCTGTGTTGCTAGGCCGTGTGGTAAAGTTAATTTTCACAAATAGGGCTATTTTTCAAACCATATTTCTCACTCATTTGATCCTTATTCTTCACCCACATTTAATACATACAAAAACCAATTTAAGATATTCAACCGAGCCTTATACTTAATACCATTTTTTAATCGCACACTTCATATAATTAATAAGAAACGTATATGGGCTCAATTCTCATTAAATTTCTCTTGTACTTATATTTTTTCACATTATGTATTCATATAACATATAACAATCATACCTCTGTATTTCATGTACATTTTTATAACAATTTGTCTTGGTTTTAAACTACTTCATATTGGAGTTTTACTTATCAAATCATTTGAAACATCATCTTTACACATATAGTGCACTTGAGGTGCACAATTCTATAATTATGAATGAACACATTTATCAAACATATGCCATGTTTTTATATATATCATAGTCTCATATTTCCATGTATCAATTACCATCATTTTCTCCTATTTCGAAAAATATGTGTAACAATTCATAAACATGCAATTCACTAACTCTTCCCACCAATCACAATTTAAATTGACAAATCACTTATTGAGCCCAATTTCAATATTCACTAAAATCTATCATATAAATTTGGATGTACGTATCCATCAATAAATTCCATGTACAGGTATCATCATCTCATATTTCCATATACATTTACTTTCCACATTATGAACTCAAATAACATATACAAGACATACCAATGTATTTCAAATACGTTTTCATAATATTTCATTTAGAATTCAGATTATTTCATATTAGAACTCTTCTCATTAACTCATTTGGAATACCAATTCATACGGATAATACACTCAAGGGTGTACAAATATATAATCACAAATGAACCCATTCATCAGCCAAGTTCTATGTTCATGTCTCATCAACTCGTATTTCTTTATATCACATAATATATACCATGATTGATGAGCTCATCAATACCATGATTTCCATTCCCTTGTTATTTTTCCATATTTATCCCATTGAATTTCTCGGAATTTCAATGGATTTTCAGGGGTACACTTTAGTGTGCAAATCTGGGTCTGTCAATTCATATTCATGTGCGCACATTTTCATTTCAGAGAGCACACTCCCATGAACCTCATCCTTACAGCAGGATTACTAGGCCAAAGCTAAATCCTCAGAATATAAACTCATAGAGTATTGTCGATTTACCACCCGTGCTAAAATCTCGCAACGACAATTACTCTAATGAGCTTGGATCTAAATTACCAGTCTAGGCTAAATTTAGACCCTAATTTGGATTACCCGTCCAAGCTAAATCTATTTTCCACATATTCTTCGGGAGGGCTATATCGGGATAGGATCACCCGTCCGGGCTAGATCCTTTTTACCGTCAATTCCTGTTCAGAGATCCATCGAATTTTCCTTTCACTCAACCAGGATTTATTTTCCATTTTCATCAAGAATATCAATACTTCATCAATTATCATATAATAAACATCCAAATCATATTCATCAATAAAAATATATTTCAAGCATTTAAAAATATAATTCAAGTTACACGAACTTACAATTTGATTTTTATACCATAACGATAATTTTAGTTTCATAATAAATATTTGAAATAAAACATTATATCATTTCTAAATCAACTTTTATTGATTATAATCAGGCATGTGATCAATTTATACATAAGTCATTCATATATTTTTCTCCTCCTCTATAACACCCCTAACCCGTAACCATCGCCGGTCTAAGGTTAAGAGGCATTACCGAACAAATGGACACTTTTACAGACATTTCAAAACATAACTTAACAAATCACATCAAAGTGTCCCTTAAATAGGTCTTCGAGACCTTAAACATGCTTTATAATAGGGCCGGGACTAAATCGAACACATACTGAAATTCTCAGAATTTTAAAAATTTTTCAAAGTTATAGAGGTCACACACCCGTGTGGGCAGGTCGTGTGCCTCACACGGCTTCAGACATGCCCGTGTGTCTAAGCCGTGTCAAAATAGGGTGTACATACTGACTGGTCCACACGGCCGTGGACACACCCGTGTGCCTCACTCGTGGTCGCTACTGACTTGCACCACACGGCCAGTCACACGCCGATGTGTCTTGCCCGTGGTCGAGTCTGACTTGTTTTGAATTTCAACCACGAGGGACACGGTCAAGCCACATGCCCGTGTGCTCAACCGTGTGGGCAATTATAGGCCATTTTCAAGGCTAAATTGCCAACCACACATTGGGTTATCCCTACAAGCACATACAAGCATATTCCAAACACAATTGGCAACCAAAATCACACCAAATGGTCATCCTTTCAACACATTCAAATACATTTCTAAACATACCAACTTGTATGCCAATTTGCACAACTAAATCACATGTATAACCAAGCATGATTCATCCACAATTTGCCACATTAATATAACCATCATTGATCAAACACATATACTCACTTTGCATCAATAAGCTTACCATTATCTTGATCATTTCATACCTATGGAATCATACCAAAACCAAACATCATATAGCATGACTCTTCATTCATTACACATCCATTTAACTAGCCATATCACATGGCTATCCACATATTTTAAACATAACTCAAGATAACTAGCCTATACATGCCATACTTAGTATATACACTTTCAAAAGGTACCAAAATAAGATTGAGTAGTGTGATGACGATCCTTGACGGTCCCCGAGCCTTCAGTAGCTTTGACAATCTATAAAACAGAGCAAACACACACAAAGTAAGCTTCCAAAAGCTTAGTAAGCCATATACAAATAAACTTAACATAAATTGCACATAGCTACATTGATACAATGACATTAATGTTTCTCATTGCAAATTCAACACATATTCTTTGGCTCATTTGCTTAGCTATAGCTTGCCACATTCCTCAACTCAAATATCACATATACCCATAGCTCATTCAAGCATATAATTACATATTATCTCATGAATAAACACATATTCACTTTAGTAAGCTTATATAAACACTTACCTTTCATACACACATAGTGTACTTTTCAATCGTACCTGAATCGTTATTACTTCTCACATAGACATTCATTTTGCAGACTTGCTCGTTGAACTGTTCGGAATCTAATAGGATACTCAGAATGCTCGGAATAGTGGTACAATACCGACGTCCAGACGTGGTCTTACGTGTAACCAAATATCGATGCCACTGTCCCAAACAGGGTCTTACACGAATCAATACGATGCCAATGTCCCAGACATGGTCTTACACGTAAATCTCGTATCGATTCCAACGTCCCAGACGTGGTCTTACATGATATCACATATCGGACACCTATGTCATGACATACGTAATCCTATCTATTCCTAGGTTCATACGGGACTTCTCGGACATTTATACTTTGTCAATAATCCCTCAGATTTCATATACGTATCATCTCGAGCATTATTCATTACAAACTAAATTTCATGAATGCATAAATAACTCAATTCAGATGCATTTATTTGTATATCGACTTACCTCAGATTCAATTTAACGGAGACAGACTCGGTTACTCAATTACTTTCGATTTCTTGTGATCTAAGTCTGTTTTCTTCGGTTCTTGATCTTAATTGAACTAGATGAGTGCCGAAACCTAAAATGGTTTTCTTCCTTTCTTTTTCCTTCACATTCAGCCAAACAAGATGATAACCATCATCTTTTTAATGTTTGTTTAATATAATATACATTAATAACAAGTTTTACACATTTAACCTTTAAAACAAAATATATATAACATATAATATAAGGTCATCCTTGACCATGGCCATCCACTTACTTCATTAGTGGGCCAATTGCCTATTAAGGACTTCACATTATAAAGACATTAACAAATTAACACTTACACATTAATAACCAACCTTTGCATCATATGCGATTTAGCCCTTTTCTCAAATTAAGCACACAAATGACCAAATTAAAACACGAAATTTTCACATATATTAATTCACATGCTATAGCCTCAGAAAATAATATTAAAATATTTTTGACTCGAATTTGTGGTCCCGAAACCACTATTCTGACTAGGGTCTAAACCAGACTGTTACATCTTCCTCTCCATTCCACATCCTTAGTATAAATAACAATTTGTAGGTAACATTATCTATAATTTTTCACTGTTTATTTATGTGAATATTCAAGTTGTTCATCCGTGTCATAGTCACTAAATTATTTTTATCTTGAGCTAAAGAACTCCAAATTAAGATCTGATAATTTTTCCTGAAACTAGACTCACATATCTTATTACCATAAAATTTTCATAATTTTTGATTTATCCAATAAGTACAATTTATTCTTTGAATTCACCCCTGTTCCGCTGTCTGACAGTTCTGACCCCTCTTCACTAAAAATTAATTATCTCATCATACAGAACTTGGAATGTTACCGTTTGTTTCTTTTTGAAAATAGACTCATTAAGGATTTTAAGAATATAAATTATAACCCATAATTACTTTCCTACAATTTTTTATGATTTTCCAAAGTCAGAATAGGGGAACCCGAAATCATTCTGACCTTGTCTCACAAAACCTATTATATCTCATGATTTACAATTTCATTGCTTACATTATTTCTTCTATAAGAAACTGGATTCAATAATATTTAATTACATATTTTATTCATCCTATGATTCGATTTCTAAAATATTTGGTGATTTTTCAAAGTTAGACTACTGCCGCTGTCCAAAACTGTTTTAGTGCAAAGTGTTGATTTCTATTTTGCCCCAAATTTGACATTTCATATCCTTGTCCAATTAATCCCTCAATTGGGCTAATTTTTTTTTTTTCAATTAATACCTTATTCTATCATTTTAAACTACTTCCTAACCCTTGAAAATCAGAAATTTAGCATTAAACCTTAATTCCAAACTCTTTTACAATTAGATCCTAAAACCAATTTCTATCAATTTTACTTGAGAAAATCATCATATAACAAAATTAAAGCTTCAATTCTATATTTATTCATCATGTGCTTCCAGAACTCATCCATAGAAACTTTAAAATTAGCCATAGAATCAAAAACTAATGACATAGTAAGTTGGACCCAATTGTAAAAGTCCAAAAACATAGAAATTTCAAGGAGAAAGCAAGAATTAAACTTACATGAAGCTAGAGTATGAAAACCAGCTTGAACCCTCTTCCATTGCTATTTTTCAGCTGATAAAAATGAAGAGAAATGAAGAGAATTCTAGATATTCCAATTTGGTCCCATTTTTATTTAGCTAATTTTGGCATTTTTCTAATTTTGCCCTTATTTAACCCATTTCCTAATTTTTCTCAGCTATTGTCGCCCAAAATATCTCATTTGGGCTTATTTGCACTTTAGGTCCTTCCTCATTTGACAATTAAGTTATGTAATCCTTCTAGCAACTTTTACACCTTTTTCAATTTAGTCCTTTTTATTTAATTAACCACCCAAATGTCAAAATTTTCTAACGAAATTTTAATACTACCTTATTGACATTCATTAAATATTCATAAAAGTATTTATGACTCAGTTTATAACACCAAGATCTCAATACCTCTTTTTCTCAATTTCTTGACCAAATAAATCTTTATAAAACACAATTTACTATTTCAAAAATCTTTTAAAAGCTACATTTGGCTCGTAAATATTAAATAATATAATCTACGAGTTCATTTTTAGGATTTGGTGGTCTCAAACCACTATTTTCGACATCGCTGAAATTTGGGCTATTACATATTAGGCCGTGTGGGCCATATGGGCCACACGGATATGTGGGCTCATTTTTTTTTGAAATTTTTCCACTTAGGCCTATTTCACCTAGAAATGTGTAATTAGACCTTCTGTGGGGTCTGTTTAGCTTAAATAAAACTTGAAACATGACATCTATTAATATGTGTTCGTATGTGCTATGGTTAAGGTAGTTGAAAAACTTATGTTCAATCTGTGTTTTGATAACGTGTAAAAAAGTGCATGACACATGTATGTCAAATAGTTGTTAGTATAAACAATATAATTTTCTATGATTTGTATAAGTTATGTGTTGTGTTACACTCCATATAATATCTGTTAATGTATGCATGCCATACAACCGATGTGATATGTATATATGTTAATGTGATTTTGCATATGCATTGGGTGGGTTATGATATGATGGATGAAGTGTTATATGGCAGTTTTTACTGCAATTATGGTAGCTAGACCGCACATTTCTATTTGGCAGCTCAACTGCATATTTATGAGTGGCACACTGCCACATATTGGTGTGATTGGATGGATGGACTCTTGTAGTCCTATTTGGTGTGATTGGTTGGTCGGAGATGGTTTATAGCGGATGGGGTAGGACATTATATGACATGATAAGATATGTTATGATTTGATATGGTATGATATGATATGTTATGATATGATAAGATATGATACGATATGAAATATTAAAAGATCTGCTCTGATTTGGATTCTGATATGCTATGAGAAGTTATGGTATATATATTTGTATTAAAATTTGTGGGCCAAATCACACACTGGGCCTCTAGCTCACTTGTTTGTTTAATACGTTTCAGGTGAAAGTCTAACTTAAGACCGGAAGGTGTGCGGGAGCTCTGATTGTTTTCTCCACTAAGTGAATATAATGATTTAAGTTAGTAAATTTTTTAGACTTTTGGGACTCTAATATGTTTTTAGGTTGTGTCTTGGTTTTCATTTTGTTCGTTGATTTTTGATAATTTTTTTACCGTAAAACTGCAAAATCACACAAGTTAACAAATTGGATACCTATTTTCAAAACTAAAACTCTGAAAATTTTCCACTGCAAATTAAGTAAACTCTTAAGGGTTTTTCTATAAATGAATAAGTAAATAGTTTTTAACGAATGTCTAACGTTAAGCTGGAAAGGATTTGCCAAAAAGTAATATTTTCAAAATACACTATTTTGAATTCAAATTCTGGGTTTGATAGGTGTTTTTGGACTCAAGTTTTTCCTAAATGTTTGTGAGAGTTTTTGTTAAAATTTTATGCTTTTGAAATGCACTCTAAGTTTGACTTTATCAAAAGTTCTTTACCGAGCTGATGTAATCTCTCTAGACTCGACCATTCCATCTAGGCCGAGTTTGGGGTGTTACATCTATCATCCTTATCCCCATCCATAGATTTACCTGAATCATTCTTAGAATTTTTAGACACTTCTAAGATTCCATGCTTGTTCACATCTTGTTTATGGATCAAATGATCTCTATTAGCATGGCACCTATGCCCAACATATTGCCAACCCCCATTGGATCTAATGCCACTAGCATCCTCGCCATTATTCAACTATTCAAACTCACCATTGCTTTTCCCATTGTACAGTCGATTGCCATTGGACCCCTTATAACTAGCCTAATATCAAATGCTAGTGCTTTGTTGATAGCCATTAGAAGCAATATAATTACACTTCACAAGTTGCTCTCCAGTATTATGATCTTCCATTTCACCAATAGGGCATTGATCCCCTTGCTGTTCTCTACCGATCTCCACAGTATTATTGGCCTTGATTGCCTCCTTAACCTTTCTTCTAGCTTCAGCCATTGCCTTTTCACATCTCTTTCTTCTTATCAAATACAAGGAATGATCTTCAAAATAATATGAGAAAGGGGAAAAATCAATTAAAAGCATAAAGTTCGAATGAAAATTGACAAAAGAAGAAGAAGAAGAAAATTGTTGTGACACATTTTTAAAGATGGGTGGAGGTTGCTTGGGGAGAAAGTATAGGGCTTTGGATTCATTCTTCTTGATTAAGCATATGCCTTTTAGTTAAGTGTAAAATTCACCCTTTGAAAGTTTATAATTCCTTTTCTATTTTTTTTCTAATTAAGGAAATTTTAAGATTTTAACTTCCAAGTTTAAACCATGCAATTATGTAATTACCTAAACAAAAACAATATTTTATTAGTGGGAAGAAAATAAATTAAAACAAATTTAGAATATCAAGTTTGTATTAAAATATACAAATTTCATTCCAATTGAATCTTAACTCATTTGACATTAGTGTTGTTGTAAAAACTAGAAAAACTTGAATTCAAACTTGCTTAAGCCCATATTTTCTTTCAATCAAAAGATAAAAGTTATAAACTTTTCATAACCGAAATTTTTCTACCGAATTTTGTTTAATAATGGCAAGCTTCGCCTTAATAGAGTTACCACTGTTAGAACAAGCCTTAAGGTTCCCAAATTTGGTATCCTTGGATGTAATTATAGCCAAAACTCAAGGTCTTTCATGTAATTTACCCTATAAACTTTTGCAGCTCCATGCATGTCCCAAATCCTTTACTTGTGAATAAGTGACCTATGCGGCCCATTGAAGTTGGCTGTCTGGGATTTGAAATGACAATTAATTAGTAGTGATCCTAGAGATATTTGTTTATTGTTCACTAAACTAATTTTAATATAAATTTTTATATATTTGATTGTGCGAAATTAAAATCAGATACAAATTAAATATTTAAATACAATAAAAAAATTTTGAAGAAGAGACAACCACAAACCTCGATTGTGAATTGTAAAACGGGCATAAAAATACCAAAAATAATAAAATAAAACTTAACATTTGAAGGATTATTTTGGGTATTTTAGCGTCAAAATCCTTGTTGGTTTATGATTTCAGGAATTTTAACATATTGTTGATTGCATGTTAGTAGAAGAAATGGTCATTGGGGATGCATTTATATTTTTTCTCTCCCAATTTATTTATTACATATCTCCATATACTTTTGTTCTTTTTCCTATTTCTTGATCTAAAACCAAGTAAAAATCCCCATTTTTCTCAAATGGTTCAACTTCAGCTCTTTTAAAAATCCCCATTTTTCTCAAATGGTTCAACTTCAGCTCTTTGTCTTTAGCTTTTGGATAGAATTATATATATATTTAGGAAAAATAAATAAATGATTTGTCTTTTTATAACTGGGGAATTTTGTACCAATGCTGTTTGTGCATAAATTGGGCTGAGCTACCATCAAGTACGCTACAGACCAAAACACTTTCTATTTTTGGGTATAAATGAAACCATTTATATGCCCATTAGTTCTTCCTCATTTTATCTAAGGGTTGTTAAATCTTTCAAAGCCCATACAGAATTGTAAACAACGTTAATGAACTTGTTGCCAAATATTTTTTTTAATTTGTTCATGTGATCAGATGATATCTTATTGATTTCAAATTCAAATTTGTGTAGATACATGAAACTGATTCAAAATTTCAACCTCAATAGCCATAATCTACCTTGGAGAAACGTGGATTTCTCCATGAACCCTAATATAGAAAATAAAGAAAAAGGTAAAAAGAAAGCACATGCAAAGAGTTAAAAACTGGCTGTTTTTTAACAGAATAATTTAAAATTCGGATCCACCTCGAATATTACAAGGAAAAATCCATTATATTGTCAACAATAAAGCAGCATGAAATCTCCAAAAGATTAAAGCAACTTCTGGGTAATGGGTGTCGAATCCTTGATTTGAATGTCTTATGCCTAAAATTAGATTAGATATCGTAGATGGAAGAGTATGTTCAAATCGCATAGAGATTAGATAAAATAGAACTAAAATATTAGGTGACTATTGTTGTCGTGAGGAAAGTATATCTTATTTCTGTTCTTCGAAATTTTGACTGTCAGTTTCTATTGTTTTATGTGCTATTCGAAGAATAGTTAGAACAAGCATAGAAGGGTCAAAGAATATATTTTTTTGTTGGCAATTTTAACTTGCATAAAAATAATATTAGTTATATATATATATATATATATATATATATATATATATATATATATATATATATATATATTAAGTAGCAAATGGAGATTGTGTTGGACATGTTTTAAAAAATAAGGAAACTAGATTTAAAAGAGTTCTATTTTTTTTTTGATGTGACAACATGGCTAAAGGAATTAAAAGAGTTTAACTTTGACTAGGATTTTATCTTGCTTTCTTAAAGGGATAAGAAGTAGATTGCATTGACAATGACTTCAAGTGGGAGACTTATTTGTTAAGTAGTTAATCATGTTTATTTCGAGTAGGTCTAAACTTATTGAAGGTTGTTGACTTATTCTAGTTCGACTTAGAGATAAAATGATTTGAAGCCCATTTATAGGCTTTTGATTTTACACAGTAGGGTATTCTTTTCACGGGTGTTTTTCTTGAGAATTTGAGAGTAGATTATTGTGTATTCAAACACCTTTTGCTCATTCATTTATTGGTGAGTTATATCGTTTGTATTGTCAGATTTTTGGAGAGAGTGATTTGTAACAATTTAGGTTCAACTTTGGGCTGCAATTATCCATTGTGATAGGGTAGATTACGCTTAAATCAATAGTTGTATTGGATGAATAGTTGAATAAAATCATTCTTTGAGCAAGGCTTCATAGACATAGGATTGGTGAATTTGAACTACATTAACAAATATTGTGTGCTGATATTTTTCCTTGCCTTACTGTCCTTGCAAAATCGTCTTGTCCCATCTTTCTGTCCCAACTTTTGTTCGAACAACAAAAAGAAAATAACTTGGAACAAGTACAAACTAAATATTTTCAATTGGTATCAGAGCTTGACTTCAAACAAGAGCTAATGGTTTAGGTTGAGTGGCTTGTGGAGGTTGTTGGGATTGTGTTTAGCTTAAAGGGAGTTCAAGATTTTGCTTGGTTCCATTTTTAGGGATAACAATAGAAGAATGAGTCATGGTGGTTAAGTCCACACTCACTGCACCAATTTTTTATATTAGTTTTCAACAAGGGGAATAAGGTGGCGGAGAAGGGAGTCTTGATTCACCTGTGACAGACGAAGAGCTGAAGTTATGGTGTTAAAGGAGCGGAAGAAGAATGAGAATGAGACTAGGCTAACGCTTAGGTTTTTCTTGAGGAAGAAGGAGATCTTTAGTCTCTCGTACTCTGAGGTATATCTAGGGGATTACCCTCTTGTCTTGTAGTGCCACATAGTTGACAATAAGGGTGGTAAGCATGACGGTGTGGTTGACCAGGTGGTAAGACTGTTACAAGTCAATTGTCACCATATGGTGTACTTTATGGTTTTGCTCTAACATTCTCCTCTCTAAAGTTATACAAGGTTGTTGTGTCTTAGTGGTTCTCTTGAAAGGTACACATTGAGTGGTCCCTTAGTAGTCTCGCGAGGGGGTGTGTAGTGGATTGTTTCTAAGGTGGTTCAGATCGTTCTAGGCGATAGGTTGCCGTGGACGGTTTTAGCGGTGGGTTGTGTGTGGGTTAGTGGATGGTTGTCTGTGGGTTGTTCCACATTCTACTATGTGTTCTACTCTCATAGGAGTATAACACATCTAAATCTCAAATGTTGTTTTGATGGCTAGATCAAACAAAGGGAAGGTAATAGTGGTGTATGACAATTCACCTAACTTAAGCCTAGGCAAATAACCGTCGTATGCAATGGTCAAAAGTGAGGATTAGTTTGGCTATGGAAGAGAGGATGATTAAAAGAGAGAGAGAGAGAGAGAGAGAGGAGTTCTCTTCAAGTAAGACATCCGAGGCTTACATACCTTGATACATAATCCTTAAGTTCCATGTGTGTCTTTCATATAGGTGACCTCGAGGTAAGCTGGTTAACAACTTTGCTTTTACATGCCTAAGTAGGGTGGCCAGGGTGGCGGTACCATAAATCATTTTAAATGGGACATGGCCATTGGTATCATAAATGGTGACTGTTGTGCGAGCCCCACATAGCTTGGTACCCAAAGAGTTATGTTAAGAGGATTGCTCTGAGGGGAAATCTTAAGGAGTTGCTTTGAGAGGATCACTCTGAGGGATGGTTTCGAGTAGTGGGAATTCAAAATATGTGTTCAAGGAGTGCGAGTATAATAATTTCCCCCTAGTCATGAGGGAGGTTATACAGCGGCCTTCCTCAAGACATTGTTATGTGATCTTTGCTTCGAAGTGTTGAGGTGAAACTGTAACAGACCAAATTTGACCCAAATCGGAACGGTGGTTTCGGGACCACGAATCCGAGCCCGAGAAATGTTCTAATAATTTATTTCATGTCTATTATATGTGAATGAAAATGTGTGAAAGTTTCACGTAAAAATTTTATCGTTTAAGTGCTTAATTTGATAAAAAGGATTTAATCGAGAAAAGCGTAAAAGTTGTATGCTAGAGAGTAAGGTACTAATTTGATTGTGGCTTTTTAAGTGGGTGTACTAAAAGGGCAATTAGCCCATGTACAACAAGGGAAACGGCAATGGGCCTTTCTAATTTCAAATTATATGTTATTTTAGCCTATTATATGTTATGTTAATATATTAGTAAATAAGGTAAATTATATGTGTTAATATAACATTAAATAATGAAAATAAGTGGGAAGAAAGAGAACATACCTTGTTCTTCTTCCTTGGCCGAATGTAGGAGCTAGAAACTCCATGGTTGAAGCTTGATTTTCTGGCCAGATAAGAAGCTTGATTAAGGTATGGTCGGTTTTCGGTTTTTGATAATTTTTACGTTTTTGAGATCGTTGTTTCGTGTATTACCCACCCATGTCTAAATTTTTGAAAATACTATGTATATAGGATTCGCCATTAACATGCTTGGATAGTTTTGATGATTGATGGTCTTAGATTAAATGTATGTTAAACATTTACAAGTTTTGTATTGGAGTTTTTGGTGATTTTGAGTATATAGAGCTAAATTGAAAAGAATAAAATTGTGAAGGATTAAAATGTCAAATAGATCAAATGCATGGACACCCATGGCTATGGGGAAGGTTCGGCCTAGCTATAATGTTAGGAAATTTTGCATATTTTGAGTTTTGTGTAAATTGGACCAAATTGTAAAAATGGGAAACATTAGGGGCAAAATTGTAAATTACCCATTTGTGTGTTTCGGGACTAAATTGAGATGAAATGCAATTAAATGAGCTAAATTTTAATGTGTTTTAGATCAAGAGCAAAGAAAAACTAATTAGACCTGGGAAAGACGAAGGTTCTCGAATAGCCGATTCGCACGGACTATCGACAACCGAGGTAAGTCCTTAAGTTAATACATGTCAAGGGACTAATTTCGAATCTATTAAAAGTTGAAATTTTACATTTTTAGGATAGAAATGTGGAAATTGCCGAATGTGAATTATGGTAGTGAATTTGAAATTGTTTTGTTATATGTGAAGTGATCAAGTATGTTTGATTAGATATTCGAAAGGAATATGAAATAAAAATTTGATAAATTTTAGTATCCATTTACCTTATGGCCGAATGTATATTGACATATTTGGTTGATGAATTATGTTGAGTGAGTGATTGGAATTGTTGGGAATGTTTAACTGTATTGACACGACTCGGGCTTTTACGCCTAGCGTGCCTTGTGCCTGATTTTAAATCGGGCTTTTAAGCCTAGCGTGCCTTGTGCCTGTTACTTATCTCGGGCTTTTAAGCCTAGCGTGCCTTGTGCCGGTGTTACTTATCGGGCTTTTACGCCTAGCGGTGCTTGATGCCGGTGATGTATTTTACAAAATAGAAACCAAATTTATGTTCAAGGCGAATTAAAGCGCACTTATCGAGTTAACGGCTCGGTGAGTATGTGAAGTAGGAATGAATTTCTTACTTATATAAGACAAGGAAAATCAGTAATTTATTACAAATGGCATGTGTTACGAGTGTGGAATATATACATATATATATGGTTATAATATGTGTTCTCGGCTTTACTAATGAATGATATGATTGTTGTATCTTGGTCTTCTAATATGAGGATACATGACTAGGCATATTCGGCCACATGAGTGGTTGTGTAATTGATGCCATGTTATAGTAATTGACATTTAAGTATATAAATGCATGTACCTATGATTATACGATGACATTTTGGGTTTGAAAGGTTGGTTTATAAACAAGTATTTTGATCATAAGCATGTGGGTGAAGAGATATCGTTTCTCTACGATTCATACTTGTTAATATGGGTATGAAAATTAAAGTTTGAAAATAAGTATGAGTACAAGTCCACAAGTTGAATTATAGTAATTTAATTGTTGAAATTCAAATGTTATTTTTATGAAATTAGGACTTACTAAGCTAGTAAGCTTATCGTGTGAAATGTTTCCTCTGTTTTATAGATTAGGTGCAAGCTACAAGCTCGTCGGGATCGTTCGGAAAGTCGCTCACACTATCAATCTACATTTTGGGTATTCTTTCATTTTGGTTTTAAACGAAGGCATGTATAGGAAAGACTTGGTCTTTGTTTGATGAAATTTTAAGGTTCATGTATATAATAGCCATGCGAATATGGCTAAATTTTTTAGTTAAGTACGCTGTTGTGTCTTGATATGTATGTTGGTTCATGATGGCAATATTTATGCATTCTCAATCAAAGTTTAATCGTTTTTGTTAAGGAAATGTTTGTATACGAAATGAATCCTTGAATTAGGGATGTAGGTAGGTTCGGTTAGAAGCTAGTCTTTCATAAAATGCAACAAAACAGCTTGTAGTAGCAGCAGTGATGTGAGTTAGAAAAATCACCAAAATTTAGGGTATATTGAATTAGAAGGTGAATGAGATATGTAATTAAACCTTATTGTGTCTATTTTTACATGAAAGAAACAGAGTAGGCAAAAGATTTATATATTATGAGATAATTAAGTTTTAGTGAGACCTGCTCTGAATGAATTCGTGAGTCACTGTTCTGTTTTGGAAAAATTGTCAAAAATTGTACAAAAATAATTAAGATGCATGGTTTATATTTGTAGAACCCTTAATGAGTCTATTTTTCATTGGTATAAACAAGAAAATTATAGGAAATTTGTGCAATGAGATAACTGTATTTTTGTAGAGACAGGTCAGAATTGTCAAGCAGTGTAATAAGGGTAACTTTGATGAATAAACTGTACTAATTGGCCACATGAAAAATTCTGAAAAAATTATGATGAAAACTTATATGAGTCTAGTTTCAAGGAAAATTTATAGATCTAAATTTCGAGTTTTGTAACTCGAGTTATGGTCGATTTAGTCAGCATGACGCAGTTGAACAGCTTTAAAATCTTACACCCCGAGTTAATAGTCAAGTCTAGTAATGCCACGTACTCGATTCCGGCAAGGGTTTCGGGTAAGGGGTGTTACAGAAACACCCCAAACCCGACCCACGAGACTTAACCGAATCTGGTATGTTCCTTGAGTAAAAAATTTTCAAAATTCGTTTGTTACTTTGGAAAACTTGGGTGGTTTTGAAGAAAGTTTGATTCATGTTGAGTTCAAATTGAAAACGGTGTCGTCCTTAAAGACTAGATAAATCAATTGTTTTACTTGTATTTGAAATCAATAAGTTAAAAGTATTACCTGAGTTTTTAGAGTTTGACGTTAAATTGAAAACCGTTGGTCTTTAGGTGTCAAAACATTTACAAATTTATTTTTAAGAAAAGTTACTTAAACTTTAATTTGATAAAATCGTATCATACTAAAATAATTAAAATGCATGCATAAAACAGTATCATACTAATGGCCTTATTACATCAAAGAAAACCCGAAATAAATCCAAACTTAGAAATAAAGTCTCAAAATAAAATGACTTTAAGCTGAGCATGGCCACCACTAAGCTCCTGCCGACATGGTCCATCTACTGAGTGTCACCTGAAAAGATATCCCACAACAGGGTGAGTCAAACAGACTCAGTGTGTAACAGCCAACACAAAGTCCCAACGATTTAGGCACATCAAATCATACATATATAACAAATATGAATAATGATGCAATCCCGAACCCAAACCTAGTTAACCATCCGCTACATATCACCCGCACCTGCCATCACACCGTAGGGATTACTAAATCGACCCTCCACACATCATCATCGAAGCGATCATTTGCGCAGACGATCGCACATCGCCCTTATAAATTTGTGGCATAGCCACCAGATAAATAAATGTGACATAAGTCACCACATTCAAATTATGTGACATGAGTCACCAAATATTGTGGTAAAAACCACCAGATCACTTCCCCTTAAAATATCACCCATATACCCCGTGTGTCATACAATCATGCAAGTATCATACTATATGCCTTATTCCACATTCATATCAATATTCACATATGTGCCATATTCCAATTGCTCATAACATTCATTAACATAATGTCAAGGATTACATACCTGAGTACTTTGTACCACTGTATGGTACCTTTAACCATCTCTTTCATATTCTTAATAACACATGCATTAAAATAATACCATAAATCCCTTAAGACTTAGGGTAGGGCTACACACCTGGTTTACTAACGTGTTCACTAAAATCCCGAAAATCCTGATCTAATGCTCTAGATCTTTAGTTCCTACATTCGGCCAAGCACTAGATCACTTAACTGGTCAGTTCGGCTTTTAAACAAAAAAAGAAATAGATCTGAGTCACCAAGTATAGCCTTAGCCGAATGTCATTTCTACTTACCTTGTGGATCTAAGTCTCGAAGTCGTCCTTGCTCCTAGTGATGTCGAAATCCCTATAGGTATATGTTAGATCCGATTTCAATACTTAATGGACATCATTAATGGCCTTCGGCCTAAGACTACTCTGGCTTACCTTAGATCTTGAGATCCCGAATGATCTCCTCTTTGTAGACGACAACTACCAAATCCCGAAGCCTCCTTCAAAGTTTTGGCCAAGAACAATAATGGGATTAGAGTCCTAGTTTCGGTTAATCTAAAAGAAAAGGATGAGAAGAACGATAGTTGATTCCTTACCCTCAATACAGAAGTCGACTGCTCCTTTGTTTGAACCCACAGAGATGTTCGGCAATGAAGGCTAGGTAGTGATCAACACATTTCGACTTTTGGAAAATTATGAAAAGAAGAAGAAAAAGGTGAAGCAATTTCGGCAATGGTGACAAGGAGAATTCGGCTTCAAATGAAAAAGAAGAAAAAGAGAGAATTCTTTTCATTCACAATTCAGCAGAAAAATGGACACACTCCCTAACTAAAATTCGACACTTACTTCCCCCTACATGACCGAATATACCTCTACCAAGAGCCCCACATTCGGCCATTACATCCTTCCTTATCAAATCCCTTATTTTGCTCCTATTTTTCCTCTTCCTCCCTTATTCAAACAATTTTGAATAAGTCAACAATTATCCCTCTCTTTTAGCCGAATTTTAAAATAAAACCAAGCCTCATCCTCATCCATTTGAAAGTCCAATTGCCGCCCAACTCCTCTCCTCCTTGACGCAAAAATAAAAGCTCCCACTGCTTCCCACGTTGCTTAAACCTGAGCCCTTCCTCACAGCTTATGGCGTCACTTATCAAGGCCCTAAGTGGCGCCTTCATGCCACTTTACCAAGCCCAATCTTATGTCCAAAAACCCCTACAATTTTTCTTAAGGCCTCCTCTACCTAGCTTCCCTTTAAAGCTTAAAATCTGATATTTTCTAAGGCATTCTCCTATGTTCTAAAGTCCTCAAAATTCATGCAACACAATCAGAACACACATAGGCATGCTACTTCATACAACTAAGCAATAATGTACAGGCCCAAAATCCCGGATATTACATGAGGTATGCCATTTGAAATATGAATCAAGTGCCTACACATGAAGGACACGTGTGGTTTGTGGTGTTCTATTTGTCATGTTTCTGGATACTCACAGTTATGTTTTTAGGCTGCAACACATCCTACGGAAAAATTGTTAACATTACCTAGTGTTTCACCGCTTAGTTATGTTAGGTGCTTTGATTCTATTGGATATTGTCGAAGCTTTTTTCTAGAAGCTTTCTGAACGGTAATGGTTAAATAAAGCCTTCGGATTTTTAGTGTATTTTTCATCAGGGTGAAGATTTTATAAGTCAAGAAATTATTACCATCGTTCAAAAATATTTGAAGTTTTAGTCTTTCTTCTTCTTTTGCATGTGGAGGCTTTTTTTTCAGTGTTCTTGGAATCAGAGAGGGTAGAAAGAAGTGTTGGAAAAAATCCGGTTTGAAAACAGTTTTCTTGCATAGTGGAAAATAAAAGTTTTAAAAAATCAACCTCGTTTGTGATATTTATAGCAATAAGCCCTAGACTATTAATACTTGTGTTTTCAGATAGACAGATCATTGTCGTTCTTGGATTTTGACTAAATGATCTTCTCTGCTATTCTTGTACCACAAATTACCTCGATTTTGGGCTCGATCAAATCGAATCAAACACAGAAAATAGAAATAGTTTTCTTTTCTTTTGGGGTGAAAATGAAAATTCTCTTCTCAAATAGAAACCAGTAGAATTTTTATTCCAGAAAAATATATTTAATAGTTGAGAATAAATTCTCTCTAAATGTCGAGAGAGTAACAATATCTTAAAGTGTTGTAAATAACTCTACTAGTGCCATCTATTTATAGGAAGAGAAAGTAAAACCTTTGTTGAATTGTAGTAGTTTATTTCAACTAGAAAAATAACTTCCTACTTAGAATAGAATTAGGGTGGATGACATCCCCTAGTATTCCTACTAGGGTTTTCGCCCCTTTATATTCCGTGAGGGGATTTTAGGCTTCTCTCACATCGGGTCCAATTACAAGTACTTCCTAGGCTTTTCAACCCAATACTTTGTAATCTGATCCAACCCAATTTTGTTTTTCTATTTTCCAAAATAAACTTCAATATTTATATTCAATTAAATAATTTTCTTATCCCAATTTTACCCCCAATAAAATTATGACGATTTTACCACTGATTTCTGAGGAAATATATTTAATATTTCATCATTCAACTTATTCACTATAACTGAATAATTTATTTTCATTTTTGGGCTTTAAAATAGCTCAAAAACATAAACTCATTCTTCCAGTCATTTCTGAGTAATCCATGTTCATTTGCAAATGAATCATTTCTCATTTTCATTTCCTTTTTTTTTAGAAACCACATTCATTTCCAAATGATTTCATTTCTCTATTTTGGAGAAAACCATAATCATTTCTGAATGTTTTCCATTTCTCTATTTCACCATTTATATTCATTTCATTCATTTGATTTATCATGCAATTCTTTTTTTATTTCAATGAGCTAACGGAGGGATCGATTAGACATATGCAATTGAGGCTCAAATGATTTATAATTAAGTTCTAGCTTTTCGCATATTAATTATAAACTCATTAGTCACGAAGTCTTTCCACTATAGTATCGTGACTAAGCTCTCCCCAAATGACATACCATTACGAAAGCAACTCGATTAGTGCTTGTCCAATGACCTTGTCATAAATGTGTTACCCTAAAAGAATATCCTTAATCTCTTTGGGATAAAATTCATTCTCCCACATATTTTATCTCATGGTAACCATTATATCTTCCTTCATGAAAAATAAATCACTATCAAATAGTGATCAAGTCATCCATCACAAAGACGAACGACCCATGGCCGTATTTACTTTTCATCAACCATGTAATGTCAATGAGAGGATATCATTTACCCATGTTTGGGGCTATGTATTCCACTATTATGAATGATCCTACATACTGTAGAAGTCGTACACCCAACGCACCAGCTTTTGGTTCCATATATATTCGAACTCAGACCTTTACTTACATCAAAGTGCATGAGTCATGCATACATAGTCCATCATCCACTCCTAATTTAGGTATGCCACACTATGAATGTCAAAAGTGAATAAATCCATAACCAGATTCAAGATCTTTTATTCTTGGGTCTTGTTCGATGTACTGTCAGTCCAGTCAGTCACATCTATGTCTCTATCTTTTAAAAGTCATCTGCTCTGATGCCCGAGATAAATCATATCTATAATTGGACTTGATAGACGACATACTAATCTTTCAATCATTTTTCTCATTTCTAATTAGACTAAGGACATGCTTAGGTTCGTCTACTAATATAAGTTGTCTTTCTGTGTTACGATCCGACCACGTAATACCGCTTAGTATTAGTTAAACATTAGACAACAGGAGACAACATTTGCTTCTATTTTGCTTTTCATGCAAAAACCATATGAGGAAAATATACAAAGTATTAATGCAATTCTTGAATAATTTTATTAACCAATCTGTTCGAAAAATTACAAGTGTACTTGGATGAAAATACCACGCTTAGAGCATCAGATCCAACAAGAAGGCCTGTAGTGTTAAGCCATTGAGGGTTCTTTGCATGGGTGGCTTGGTCTAGTGTACAACTAAGGTGAATGGAATCCGAAGGTTATTGCTGTGTAGGGGTTTAGAAATGAGTAACTATGAGTTTGAGTTCAATCTCCCTAATGATGAGAATGAGCTAAGTATTAGAAGAGGGTTTGAATATAGAAGTGAAAGGTAAAGGTTTTGTTTACCTTTGTATGCTTTGGAAGCGGGCTTTCATCTACCAGCCTATGACTTCGGTGGAGAGGAGTTGAATTTTTATGGGGTAGCACCTAGGCAACTGTCTAAGGCTTTGTGGTAGATTCTTATAGGCTTCTTTCTACTTTGCTACTAGAGGGATGGGATTCCCTTCCTCGAGGTGTTCCAAAACTTATTCTACTTTTTGTCTAATGATCAAGGAAGGTTGCCTGGGCTGCTTAATTTCAACAAAAGGCAAGGCACGAAAGTTTGACCATTTACTGCTAAAGAAAACAAGCAATCTTGGCCTAGATTGAGAGAAATACATTTTGGTGGAGCATAGATTTACTGTGAGCTTTCTTTTCCCTATAACATGGGTTTTACATCCTTCTAAGTTGTGCCTAACTAAATCCAAACTAATAGATGACTTTAGAAAAAACCCGTAACAGCTCGTTTTTAGTGAAACTAGAACAGTAATTTTGGGACCACAAATCTGATGAGTAAATTATTATTTTATTATTATTTTAATATTTATGGGATGTTAGTAAGGTTGTATTAAAATTTTGTTAAGAAATTTTGATGTTTGCATGATTAATTAAGTGAAAAGGACTAAATCATAAAAAGTGTAAAAGTAGAGTTCTATTAGTTAAAGGATCCAAATAGCTATGAAATTTTAATCTAAGGGACTTAAATGGTAATTAGACCAATTGAAGTGATGGTGGATGTTTATGGACATGGTCTTAATGAAATTATTAAAGTTTTTAAAGGTTAATTTGGTAACTAGGTAAATCAGGTTAAAACAAAAGAAAAGGAAAATGGTATTATCTTTATTTTCCATGACCTAGCCGATTTTAAAGATGAAAAACCTCCATGGATAAGTGATGGTTTGGCCAAGCTTAAATTTGGTGAATGGTAAGTGTTTTTATCCCTTTTTTAATGATTTCTATGTTTTTGAGGTAGTGGATCAATTCGTAAGATTGTTAAATATTGAGAGTTATTCCATGAATGCTTTTGTATGATTCTTGATGTTTAATGATAGATTATGAGTTCTTGTTGACAAATAAACAAGTTTTGTAAAGTGAATTTTGATGAAAATTTCATTTAGGGATTAATTTGTAAAAATAGTAAAAGTTCATGTGAAATTTATGAAATGATGATTTTTATGGGTTGGTTTAAGTCCCTAGAGAAATTAGTTGGCTTGAAATGGGGATTAAAATTCTTAGATTTCAATTTATGAGCTTAAGGACTAAATTGTAAAAAGTTAAAATATTAGGGTCAAAATAATAAGTTTGTATAAATATGAAATGTGGACTAAATTGAATACTAGGGATATTAAATGGATTGAATTTTTCTATTTAGATCAAGATAGACCAAGCACAGATTTAGATAAGGGAAAAGCTAAAGCCTTATATTAGTACAACTTCGTTTCTACGCCCCTAGTTATCGAGTTAAGTTTGTATGTACGGATTACTATCTTCATGTTATTCAATTATATGTTATTATGTATTTATAATGTTCTTGATCAATATATAAATAAATCAATGCCATGATGGTTATCAAGTCCCGGTTGAACCTTAAGAATTTGTAGGATACAAATGACATGTCACTAAGGATTTCATGTTTCGAGTGCTGGTCTTGAATGTCCTATCGATAGCTGAGGTCTTGTATTTGTTGCTAATACTCCACAGCTAGTGTGAGCGGCATCGTGTAGCTTACATTCTGACCCACAGCTCGTGTGAGCAGGCCCATTTCATAGCTTGTGTAAGCAACGATGTGAAAGAAAGGTTACAACTATATGTTTAAGCAACTTCGTATGAACTTTCTCGAGTACCTAATGATATTCTAGTTGGTTCAATGGGTAAGAAAAGGGATTGAAATGGTAAGTTTCCAAATGGAATTATGCATATGCTCATGAAAAGAATGTATGAATCAAATGATGTATTTTCTTATGAAAATGGCTTATCATGTGGTTAATCCAAATGAGTTATGTATAAATGCACTAACTTGTGTATTGATGATGATGTTAGGCTTGTGCCAAACTTGTGGTTTGGGTTACATTATGTTTATACTTGTTATTATGCAATGAAATGGCAAGTTGGTTTTCATTTTCTACTAACTTACTAAGCATTATTTGCTTACATAGTTTCTTTCCTATGTTTTATAGATTATTGGAAGCTCGATCGGTTAGGAAGCTCGTCGGAGACCTATCACACTATCTAGCATAAATACCGGTAGTTTTTGAATGTTTTGGCCAAGGTTATAATGGCATGTATAGGTTGAATTGTAATTTCATTATGATGGATGTTTAGGTAGTGGATTGGCTTGTAAAAGTTGCAAATGTTATCTTGGTTTGGTACCTTGATGCCTTGATGGTTTGTGTGATTGTGCCATTTCATGTTGCATGTTTGGAATGGCTTATGTGGTATGTTCTGAAGTAGTTTGAATATGGTAAAGTTATGGCATGTTTTGAAAGACATTTGAACTAATAGTTAATGAATGAAAACTGGTAAAATATGCATGTTTAGGTAAGTCTTGATGTTTGCATTTGAGGTGCTTGAATGGCATATTGGTTAGATGATTTCAGGACTCTTGAATTGGTCATTATGTGTATGTTTTGATAGGGTTTTTATGCCTTAATTTTATGCACAAAAGGTCCTAAGGTTTATGTTTGAGTTTGTGTTAAAAATGGCTTGATTTTAGGTAAATTTATGTCCATACGACCTGAGACACGGGCGTGTGACTTAGCTGTGTATGACACACGACCTGGCGACACAGCCATGTGTCTCTTATAGGTTCCTTTGCATGCAAGTCAATCAGTTACATTGCCTAGCACACGGCCTGGCACACAGGCGTTGACACGGCTGTGTGACCCTACTTAGAGAGTTACAGGTCTGGGACACGGCCGTGTGTCCTTAGTACGAAGGTTACACAACCGTGTGACCACTGTTTATAAAATTTTGTGAATTTTTGTTAAACTTTCCAAATGTTTCTGATTTAGTATCGAATCATTTCTAAGGTATTTTTAGGGCCTCAAGGGCTCGATTTAGGGATGATATGTATGTGAATGATTGTTTTATAATGTGTTTATGATAACATATGAAATGTATGTTTAAATGTTTCATTTGTTTGGTAATGCTCTGTAACCCTAATCCGGTGACGGATATAGCTTAATGGTGTTACATTTAGTGGTATCAAAGCTACCGTTTAGTCGATTCTTAGACTGAACGTAGCATTTATGGAGTCTAGAAATTCATGCCATTATATAATCTGCGATAGTGTGATAACTCCTGACTCAAATTGAACTATGTTTTCATATAGATAAGATGTCATCTAACCGAGTTGATTCTGATGAAGTAGAAAGTAAAGTGCAAGCCTCCGTTCACGGAGCAATGTCTAGTGGTAGTATACCATATCTAAGGGCCAAGGAGGAGAGGCTAAAGAAGCCGTCTTCCAGATGATGGTCGAGTGGGTTTCAGAGTTCGTGCGAACAAAACCAATGGCTCCACGACCTCAACCCCCACCCATACCCCAACCAGTCACCGTAGTTCCTCATGGTTTTGAACCCGTGCGAGTGAGCAAGCCTCTAGTTGATAAAATCTGAAAATATGGGGCTAAAGAATTCTAAGGTACAACTGAAGATGATCTAGAGAGAGCTAAGGTCTAGTTAGAAAACACGGTGTGAGTTTTTGATGAATTATCGTGTACTCCAGTTGAATGCTTGAAATGTGATGTTTCTTTGTTGAAAGACTTGGCTTATCAATGGTGGAACACCTTGGTTGCAGTTGTACCGAGAGACCTAATAAACTGGGAATTCTTTCAAATAGAATTCAGAAAGAAATATATGAGTCAGAGATTCCTAGATAAGAAACGCAAAGAGTTTCTTAAATTGAAGCAAGGTCATATGCCAGTAGCTGATTATGAGAGGGAATTTGTGCGACTCAGTAAGTATGCTTGGGAATGTATACTGACAGAGGTTTTTATGTGCACTCGGTTTAATGGCAAGTTAAATAAAGATATCAACCTATTAGTCGGGATTTTTGAGTTGAAAGAATTTGTAGTTCTAGTTGATAGAGCGCACAAAGCCGAGGAACTTAGCAAAGTAAAAGAAAAGCCAATTCTGAGGCTCATGACTTAGGAAAAAGGCCTATGGCAAAATCATTCTAATCGCCATCGAAGAAATCAAAAGAATATCATAGTCGTTCATCGGCATTGGTGGGTTATTCTAGAAAAGATAGAGAAAAACAACATTCAAGCTCGAAACCTCAGGCTACGTCTATAGCAAGCATGGGCAGTGTTAGAAACAATAAGCCTAAATGTAATACCTCTAACCCATCTTAGTTGCTGGATTAGGGTTATGGAGTATTACTGTAAAATAAAAAACATTTAAACATTCGATAATTTAAATCATATCATAAATCATTCATGCACATGCATACTGTCCCTAAATATTGCCGTTGAGACCTTCAAAATAGCTTACAAGCAAATCAGGACTAATTTGAAACAATTCAAAAAGTTTAGGGAAAAATGCAAAATTTGAAAAATAGGGGGTCATACGACCGTGTGGCCAGGCCATGTGCCTCACATGCTGAGATACACGCCCGTGTCTCAGGCCGTGTAACCTTTGAACTAGGGACACACGGTCGTGTCCCAGCCTGTGTCCTCACCCGTGTTACTCTCTAAGTAGGGTTACATGGTCGTGTCGCACACCCATGTGCTAGGCTGTATAACTCTCAAAATTGCCTTACACACCTGTGTGTGAAGTCATGTGTTAGGTCGTGCAACTCACTAACTTGCAATCTAGAGAAATCACCAGATGACATATGGTAGTGTCGCCAGGTCATGTGTCTCACACGACTGAGACACACTATAACATCCCTTACCCGTATTCTACGTCTAACCGGATACGAGGCATTACCGTACTTACTCACATGGTCATACAATTTTGGGCTATCAAATTCCATTCCAAATTAAAAACTTTTCCATACACACTTCTAACATCCTTATAATGGGCCTATGAGACCCTAAACATACTTCCGAAAGGTTTCAAAAGTTAATCGGAAACTTTTACGCACTTAGAAAAATTTTACCTAAACAAGGGCCACACGCCCGTGTGGGCAGGTCGTGTGGTTATACACGCCCATGTCCCTCACCCGTGGTCGAAATTGACTTATTTCACACGACTGGACACACGCCCGTGTCCCTGGCCTATGTCCCTTGCACGGCCTCGACACGCCCGTGTCTCAGCCCGTGTGCCAAAACCATGGCATTCTGTTTATGACATCATCACCTCACTATGGTCACACGGCCAAGGTGTAACAGCCCGATTCTGACCCTAATCAGAACGGTGGTTTCGGGATCACGAATCCTAGTCAAAAAATATTTAAATATTATTTCCCGTGTTTATTATCTGTGAATTTTCATGTGTGAAAGTTTCTTATGAAAATTTGATTGTTTGAATGCTTAATTTAATGATAGGACTTAATCGCGTAAAATAAAATTTTAGTGGTTATTTATGAAAGGGCCGAATAGTTGTTGTTCTATTAATTTGGAGGCTTTAAATGGAAAATTATCCATGATATTTTGTAATGGACGGTGAACGACAACCATTATATGGTTTTGTTATTATTTTATAAAGGTTATATATGTAATTTGGTTAAGAAGGTTTTATAACATAAAACATAAAATAATTAAAAAGCCATGGTTTTCTTATTTGCATGATCGAATATAAAGAAAATGAAAGAAGAAATAAGAGTTCCTTAGGTTCGGCCATTTTTGGAGCTTGATTAAAGGTAAGTTCTAGCTCGGTTTTTGATAATTTTTACGTTTTTGAGATCGTTGCTTCGAATACTATCCGACCCATGTAAGAATTTTTGATTTTGATGTATGTTTGGAGTTCGGCCATTGATGAGAATTTGTGTTTTGTGATGTTTGATGATTATATATTAAAGATATGTTTTAGATTAATATGTTTTGTATTGGAAATTTTGATGATTTTGAGTAATTAGGACTGAATTGTGAAAATTGTAAATTGAAGGGTCAAAATGTGAAATAAATGGATTGTATGGACATGAGAAACATTCGGCCCTAAAGGAGTGTGTTCAAATTTTTAGTATTTTGTGTTTTGTGCAATAGGGGCTAAATTGTAAAAAAATTGTAAATGTTAGGGGTAAAATAGTAATTTACCCATTTATGTGTTTTTGGACTAAATTGAATGAAAATATGTTGAATGAGTTTAATTTGTAATTTATTTAGACCAAGAACAAAAAGGATCGGGAGTGGATCGGGGAAAGGCGAAGTTAATTGAATAGTGGGAATAACAAAGTCCGTCGATACTTGAGGTAAGTTTTTAAGCAATTGGGTTGAATTGAATTTTAATCTATATTAATGTGCATATGTTAAATAGAAGTAAATATGTTTAATTTCATAGTGCCCAATGTGACATTGAATGAATTATGTACTAGCCGAATGTAAGGTTGGTACATGTATATATATAAGCTTTGATTTATTTGAGTTGAATGAATATATATATACTAAGAGATAGTTAAATGTGAAAATGAAAAGAGAGATGGTTGTATTTGAATAGGTGGGTATATATATGTATTGAATGTTGCCGAATGTGATGGTATTTGGTAGGAGAAATGAGTTGGTTTGAACATGTACATATATGTGTATATATGAATGAAAATGAGGTCATATGTGTTTATAGGCTAAGATACTTTTGCGTAAACTCAAATGGTGTGTATGTGTATTTATGCCATGTGAAAATGGCTAAATTGTGGTAATTTGGTCTTATATGAATTCGATCATGATGTTAGTCTATTATGGAATTAAATTTCATGGTATGTTTATGCTATGTTTGATTATATGACAGGGTAACGATGTTGTTTATCATATGAAACCGGTTAAGTAATTAGTTCATTTTAGAAGTATACCATATAATATAATATGTGTAATAGATATCCTTATGATTTGATTTAAATGTTAAGGCAGTTGATGAATGTGAATTCGATTGAGTGTGGTTTTATAATTTATGTGATGAAAGTTTAATTGTTTGGAAATTGGTCATATTGATGCGGTTGAATTGATAAGGGATGCTATGATTCATGAATGATTTGTTGAACACTTGAGCTAGTATAATGTGTATAATTGTTAAGGTTAAATTGATAGCCGAATGTGTGATAAGAGAGTTGATCCTTTATAAGTATTTTTGGTTTAATGTTTTCATAAACTATTTGACGAGTAGATCATTTATGCTATACATTATCATTGTGACCAAAAATGGTTAAAGGCATTATAGTGAAATGTGTATAAAGTAGTAAGTATAAGATTATATGAGACCATTTGGTAATGGTCGCTATTATTATTCAAATGAATGTCGTAAAATATGTGTTTGGTTATGAATTGAAATATGCTCGTTTATAAACTAGGTATTTGAATATTATGCATATAATGATTGTATACTTCAAACATTATGTTTATTAAGTATAAGTAGATTAACATTGATGCATGTGAATTGTTTCAAAAACATTGATTAAATAAATGATAAGTGTATGTTTGAATTATGAGGCATGATTGGGTTTTCGTTGATTAAATGATTAATATAAGTGTGTCGAACTGTGGTTAGTCAGGTAATGCCTCGTAACCCTAATCCGACGACCGATATGGGTTAGGGGTGTTACACAAGGCACATGCTCGTGTCCTTTGACCATGTGTCGAATTAAATTCAAATTTCAAGGTGCAGACTTTACACGGCTCGGCACACACCCATGTTCGTGGCGGTGCCTACCACACAACTGAGTCACATAGCCGTCTCTGCCCGTGTGATTACTACAAAGCATACTGACTTGTAAAACTAACTTGTAAGGGACACACGGCCTAGTCACACACACATGGGACTGATCGTGTGTCAGACACGGCCTAGACACACGCCCATGTGCCAACCCGTGTGGACAAGAACAAGGCTATTTGCTAAGCTCTTTTCACCACCCTAACTCACATAACATAAATTCATTCAACAAATCACTAAACAACTCAGATTTTCAATATATACTTCCATGAATAACTTCATCTTTTCATATATAATAATAAGCCATCAACTATGGCTATATACAAAAGAGTTCACTTTTAAAGGGGCCAACACATTCTTGGCCAAGATAACAAAACAATTTACCTAGTCTAGCCCCTATACATGCCATACTCAAAACACTAAGTCTAGATATACCGAGGTGAGCTAACAGTGTGGGTGACCTTCCAATTATCTTCATATCCCGACCCGGCTCTTTGACTCTATAAAACAAGGGAAAAGAAAAAGGGAGTAAGCTTTAAGCTTAATAAGTTTACATGTAAACAAATAACATCATAGGATGCGCTAAACAATAAATAGCATTACATACTAAGTAAGAAAAATCCACATTCCATGATCATGCTTACTCATTTCATCCCTTACCCCTTTCCAACCATATCACAAGCCAAATGCCCACATTATTTAACATGCATCCCTGCACTTATCACCACATGATCACATGAAACAAAACATCATAATTTTTCCAATAAACCATTCGTAATACTACCAATCACTCGGTGATTTCCCACTTAGCCCACCATCAGTCTTTAACAGGGTGGTATCCCACATAGCCCACCAACAAGAATATTTATGATGGTAACGCACTTAGTCCACCAATAATAATATAAACGATGGTATCGCACACAGCCCATCGTGAATAAGTAATAAGGTGGTATCGCACTTAACCCACCAACAAGAATTATTAAGGTGGTATCGCACACAGCCCACCAATTATTACTACGGATGTTATTTCGCATTTACACATCTATTTCGTCATTTATATGAAATTTATTCATCTACCATCAATCCACTTGAATCATACATTTACTCAATCATACAGCGCATCAATAAGTAACAACATGTGTATAAAAGATGCATTGTTTACACATAAACTTACCTCGGTGCAAAATGCGCTAATTTACGGTTTAATTCGAAACCTTGCCTTTTCCCTAGTCACGGTTTATTCCGCGCTCTTCATGATTTATAACAATAAAATTTCATTCATTCAATCATTTTATGATCATAATACGTCATAATCTCTACTTAGGCAAAATTGACCATTTTGCCCTTATATTATGGCAAAATTACGATTTTGCCCCTAGGCTCGTAAATTATTTTTCATCACATTTTATCATTAAACAAGCCTAGCTGAACATTTATTCCTCTTACAATAACCCACAAATCTAACTATTTCATGCATTTATTACCAATTTACAATATTTACAACTTAGTCCCATATAGGTGTTTTCATGACAACACCTTTCACAAAAGTTGTTTCTCATCTCCCCAACATTCATTTTCTTCCATAAAAACTCAGCTAACAACATAAACCCTCTCATGGCAAGTCCCTAAACTTTTAACCATTTCACAAATTAGTCCCCTCATTAGCTAGCTTAAGCTTTGGGAGCCCCAAAAGTACAAAAATTATCAAATAAAACCACAAAAATCACTTACTTGCAAGAGATTTGTTTTGCTGAAAATTTTGAACTCCAAGAACCCTTATTCCTCTCAATTTTTGGTGGTAGAAGAAGAAGGAATAGTAAAAGATGACAACATCTTTTATTCATCTTATTTTACTCATTTTCATCACCTAATTTCCACCAAATTTGATCAAAATTTAATGTCTTGTCTCCCTAGCCTCTATATGGCCGACCATCACACATCCAATGGCCTAATTTCACTTTAAGAACCTCCAATTTGATATTCTTTGGCTATTAGACACCCCTCCCACTTATAATGGAACTTTCGCACTTTATGCGATTTAGTTATTTTTCATAATTTCCCATACAATTGCTAAAATTAAAGCACCAAAATTTTCATATAGCCATATATTAATGCTATAACACATAAAGTAATATAAAAATAATTTTCCTCAACCTCGGATTAGCGGTCTCGAAACCACTGTTCCGACCAGCCCCAGAATCGGGCTGTTACAACTCTCCCCCCTTTAGAGATTTTCGCCCTCAAAAATCTAACCGGTAAAAAGGTTTGAATATTGTTCTCTCATGGCTTCTTCTGGTTCCCACTCAGCCTCTTCCATACTTTGTTTTTGCCATAACACTTTTACTAAAGCTATACTCTTATTCCTCAACTGTTTCACTTCTCAAGCCATAATCTTAATTGGCTCCTCTTCATACGTCATGTTCGATCGTATCTCAATTTGCGATGGAGGGATCACATGCAAAGGATCGAAACAATATCGTCGCAACATCGACACATGAAACAGGTTGTGTATTTTCTCTAACTCTACCGGTAAAGCCAACCGGTATGCCACTGGCCCAATTCTTTTAGTAACCTCATACGGTCCTATGAATCGTGGACTCAATTTTCCCTTACGACCAAATCTCAATATTTTCTTCCACGGAGATACTTTTAGAAACACCTTGTCACCCATTTGAAACTCGATTTCTTTTCTTTTCAAATCCGCGTACAACTTTTGTCGGTCTGAAGCTGTAACAGCCCGATTTAAACCCTAGTCAAAACAGTGGTTTTGGGACCACAAATCTGAGTCTGAATAATATTTTAATATTATTTTCTGTGTCTTCAATATGTGATTAAGCATGTGTTAAATTTTCGTGAGTTAATTTGTCTGTCTGTGTGCTAATTTGATAAAAGGATTAGATTGCATTGAAATGCAAATTTGCATGCTTTATAAAAAGATACCTCTTTGTCATGTCTTTATAAGTGTGAAGGCTTTATGTGGCAATTAAGCCAATATTAAGGTTAGTGGATGGACAAATGACCAAATAACCTTAATGTTTGTTTGTCTTATATGTTTATAAGAAGGGTAAATGTGTAATTGGGTAAATCAAAGATAATTTAGTAAAACAAAAGCTTGTAAATGGATATAATGTTCATCCATTTAGTCGAATATTGAAAGAAGAAAAGAAAGAAAACTATCCTAGGTTTCGGCATCTATCAAGCAAAATTAAGGTAAGTTTTGACTTCGATTTTTAATAATTTCTACATTTTTGCAATCCTTGCTTTGTCTACTACAAAACCCATGCTTCAATTTTGAGAATTGATGATGTTTTTAAAATGAGACTTTGATGAACTCATGTGATTTGTGTTGTGTAATAGTGAAATATTAAAGATATGTATTTGATGAACATGTTTTGTTCTTGGAATTTTGATGAATTTAGCTAAATAGGGCTAAATTGAGAAAATAGCATTTTGAGGGACTAAATTGTGAGTTTGATGAAATGTTTGGATTTGTATGAGATATATAGACATTCGGCTAAGCATGGTTAAATGATGATTTGGTATATTTGATGTTTTGAGAAAATTGACTAAATTGATAAAGTGTACAAATGTGAGGGCTATGTTGCAAATAGCCCTAAATGTGTGATTTGGATTGAATTGAATGTGTTGTGAAATAAAAGGGTTAAATTTGAATATGTATAGATCATGAACCGAAGAAAACGGACTTAGATCGTAGGAAAGCAAAGATAGTCGAATAAACGAGTCCGAACGAATATCTGAATCCGAGGTAAGTCAATATACAAATGAACGTATTTGTATTGAATTATGTATATTCATATGACTATTGATAGTGATAAATGCTTATGAGATGTTGTATACATGAAATCCGAGATAAGATCGACCTAGTGACAACGTCCGTGATGGCCCATATGAACCAAGAAATAGATAGGATTAGTTATGTCATGACATAGGTGTCTGTTCTGTTTATCGTGTAAGACCACGTCTGGGACATTGGCGTCGATATGAGACTTACGTATAAGACCATGTCTGGGACATTGGCATCGTATTAATTCATGTAAGACCCTATCTGGGACAGTGGCATCGACATCTGATTACATGTAAGACCACGTCTGGGACGTTGGCATTGTACGATTGTTCTGAGTATTCTGTATATCCTATTAGATTCCAAATGGTTCAACGGGCAATTCTGAGCTATGAACGATTACGTGAAAGTCTATCTGTTTCAGGTATGTTTGATAAGTACACAAGGTGTGTATGAAAGGTAAGTGTCTTTATGAATTTACCAAAACGAATATGTGCAATGATATGATGAGATGATATGTGATATTATGCTTAATTGAGCTATGTGCATATATGGTATATGAGTTGAGAACGTGTTAAGTTATGGCTAAGCAAATGAGCCAAAGAAAGAAGATGAATTTGTTATGAGAACCATTACGGTCATTATATCAATATGACTATGTGCATTTTATGTTAACTTTGTTTTTATTTTGACTTACTAAGCTTTCGAAATCTTACTCTGTGTGTGTTTGTTTCTATTTTATAGATTGCCAAAGCTACTGAAGGCTCGGGACCATCGTGGATCGTCATCACACTACCTAAGCTTATTTTGGTATCTTTTGGAAATGTATATAGTTAGATATGGCATGTATAGGCTAGTCATTTTGGTTATGTTTGAAATGTGTATAATAGCCATGAGATGTGGCTAAATAAGTATTGGTAATATGCTTGGGCATATATGAAAATGATGCATGTTTGGTATGGATAGATAGCTTGTGAATTGGTTAAAGATATGATAAGCATATAAATGCATTGAGTTTCTTTGATTGATCAAAGAAGTGAGTATATGAAAGGAAAAGGTAGGTAGAATTATGCTTAATTGCATATGTGTTTAGTTGTACAATTTGGCATGATTGAAATTGCAATTGTAGATGAAGATTTGATGATTACATTGATATGTTTTGGTTACAAAATATGCATGAAATGATTTGGTAATTGGCTAGTAGGAATGACCCTATTGTGGGTGGCATTATGGCCTTGACAATGGCCTGTTTTCCCCACACAGCTATGGCACACAGGCGTGCCTAATGGCCGTGGGAAAATGATAGTATCTAGCTAAGAGAGCATGACCTTAGCATACAGACGTGCCTGGCAGCCGTGTGATTTGTTCAGTATATGGCCTAAGCGCACACGGCCATGGCACACGGGCGTGCCTAGTGGCCGTGTGGAAAAGTCAGTATGCATGCTATGTTTTGGCACGGTCAAGACACGAGTGTGTCTGTTGCCCGTGGTAGACACAAGGCCTGCCTATACGGGCGTGTGTCCTGCATAACTTAGAAAAGTTTTAAATTTTTGAGAATTTTTGTATGTGTTTGGCCTAGTCCCGGCTCTACTTTAAAGCATGATTTAGGTCTCGTTGACCAATATAGGGGACACTTTGGTTGTGTTTGGTGAATGGTTGTATGAAATGTTTATAAAAAGTTTCGATCTATCTGGTAACGCCTTTAACCCTAATCCAACGTCGGACAATGGTTAGGGGTGTTACAGAAGTAGCTTTCAATCTCTTTAACTAGATCGACCCCATGAATTTGCTTCTCACTCAACTTCGGTCCAATACAAGGGAGTCCAACACTTGCGACCGTTTATAGCCTCGTACGGTGCCATCCGTATACTCGACTGATAACTATTGTTATTGGCAAACTCAACCAAAGGTAGATATCTTTCCCAACTACCTCCGAACTCTAATACACAGCATCGGAGCATATCCTCAAGGACTTGAATCACTCTTTCAGACTGGCCGTCAGTTTGAGGATGGAACGCAATACTAAAATTCAGTCTTGTACCTGATAAACTGTAAAAGTAACATATTTTAAGCCCACATTTAGTATGCTTTTGGATGATTTATCCCTTGATTTATGTAAAAAGGTGCTCTTAATCCTTTCTTTTCATGTTTTATACCCAGGAAAGCACCCGAGGATGAAAAGAACACAAATGGGCTTAAAACGGGCCAAATGGGCCAATTCACGAAATCGACACGGCCTGGACTTTAAGCCACACGGCCGTGCCACGCCTAACATCTAAAACACGGTCTCTCCCCCGATTCACACGATCGTGCCTCAAGTTAGAAATCCGAACACGGCCTGGAGTCGATCTACACGGGCGTGCTACATGGCCGTGCCTCTGTTGTCAGAATGAGCAATTTCAGTCGAAAAAGGATACTTGGGTAGAAAGAATCACATTCCAAGAGCCTATATAAACCCCTAAGTACCACCTTTGAAAAGGCGTCAAAGCTAGGCCAAGGAGCCAAGCCGAGAAGGTCAAAGTTAGGAAATAATGCGAAGATAGCCAGTTGATCCATCCCAAGAAGCTAGAATTATACTCAAGACGGCGGAATTCTCCTTCAATTCCTTCAGGGAGTTTTAGGATTTTCTTATGTTTTGTTTTATCTTTTCTCTTGCGATGTTTTGTTTATTCATTATGAACTAAACCCTTCAGATACCTGAAGGGAATGAAACCTAGATGAATCTTTTTATTTGATTTTTAAGTTATATGATAATTACTTAGTTTGTTCGTAATTATGTTGCTTAATCCAAATCTAATGTGCTTAGGTGGAGGAGGAATAGACCTTGCTTAAGAGTAGATCTAACATAATTAAGCAGAGTTGATCGAACTCCTAGAGATAGGGTTACGAGATTTTGCCGGATTAGGGTGAAACCTAATATGGGAGTCCATTGATCTATTTACTGCTGTCCTAGGGGGTTATTATAAGCGAACGAGAGTTCCACTAATTAACCTAGGGTTAGACATTATTCGCCTCAAGAGAGGGCTTAATATAGGTTAGGGAGTCTTACGGATCAAGCTAAGTAAAAGAAATCATATAATTTAGGGTTAATTAATAAGTGAAGACTAGGTGGATTCTTCCTGAGGGTATCGTTGTAATCAACTGAGTTTTCCTTCAAAGTTATTTTCCTATTCGTCCTTTTTGTCTTTGTGTCCTTAGTTGAGTCTTCGTCTAAAGCAACTTCACTCTAATTTTAAGGCTAAATAATAAAAAGAAAGTTAGTATTAGTACTTTTAGTTCCTTTAGGGTCGGTATCCAGTCTTGCCTAAGCTATACTACTGTTCGATAGGTACACTTGCCTTTAATCGTTGTCAGAGTTAGTTTCCAGGTTTGATCATTCTTTTATAAATTTTAAAGCTCTGATTTACAGCGATCAAGTTTTTGGCGCCGTTGCCGGGGAGCTAAAATATTAAGAAAACTCTATTTTTATTACTTTAGCCATTATTTTTTATTTTTCAGCAATTTATTTTAATATTTTTAGGATAATTTTTAATTTTGCTAATTTTCATTTCTTGCTTTTCTTTCCAGGTATCTCTAGTTTATGACTAGAAGGAACCCAAGAGGACCTTTAGTATACGAAAGTGATATTGAAGCTACCGCTCGAAGGAATCGTTGGGAAACCAGGCGAGCCCTAAATTACACAGAAAGAGAGGAACAAAACAAATCCAATCCTACTGAAGGGATGGACGAAACCAACCCATCACCACGAGATGTGGGAGATCGCAACGCTCTACGTACAATGTTTGATTATGCGAAACCGCATTTAACCAGAGCAGAATCAAGTATTGTCAGGCCTGCTATAGCTGCTAATAATTTTGAATTAAAGCCTAACACATACAAATGATTCAACAATTTGTTCAATTTGATGGTTTGCAGGACGAAGATCCAAACATGCATATAGCTAACTTTTTAGAGTTTTGTGATATCTTCAAAATAAATGGCGTTTCTGATGATGCCATACGTCTTCGGTTATTCCCTTTTTCATTAAGAAATAAAGCTAAACAGTGGTTAAACTCGTTACAACGAGGGTCAATCACTACATGGGAGCAGATGACCGAAAAGTTTTTAATGAAATATTTCCCACCGGCCAAAACAGCCAAATTACGGAATGATATCTCTTCTTTTGTGCAGATGGATGTAGAGACATTATATGATGCATGGGAGAGATATAAAGATCTCTTAAGGAGGTGCCCACACCATGGCTTACCTTTGTTGTTACAAGTCCAAAAATTCTACAACAGTGTAAACTCCTCAACAAGACAACTGATTGATTCAGCCGCCGATGGAACCCTGAACAACAAAACTCCAGAAGTAGCCTACGAGTTCATTGAGGAGATGTAGTTAAACAATTATCAGTGGCAAGCTTCGAGGACTAAACCACGAAATCGGCAGGAGTCTTCAACATCGACACCATGACCATGCTATCAACGCAGCTTAAGATGATGAATAAAAAGCTTGATAGTTTATGTTCTTCGCAGTACATCCAAATATGCGATGTGGCGCCAAATCGGGCGACCGTGGCGAATCCTCGAGTACCCACCCTACCAATCGGAAGCAGAGAACGAACAGATGAACTATATAGGTAATAATTTTCGATCCAATAATAATCCTTATAGTAACACTTACAATCCAGGTTGGAGGAACCATCCAGATTTTTCATGGGGAGGTCAAAGCAATCAAAGAAATCAAAGGCAACAACCTCCTCAGAACTTCCAAAATCAGCCCTATCCACGAGAGAAGAAACCAACCTACGAAGAGGAACTAAAACAACCGGCAACCACGAAAGAATGCCTACAAAATATTAATAAGACAATCAAAAGCAACAAAAGCCGAATGAGTGAAATTGCTAAATCAGTCAAGGAAATGACTAATGCAGTCGAGCAACTCATACGGCTCATGTCAGAACGACCACAAGGACGTCTACCAAGTAACACTAAGATTAATCTAAAGGAGCAAATTCAAGCCATCACAGCTCAGGAAAACGAGGAGTTAGATGAACCACAACCAATTCCAGAAACTAAGGTAGACGAAGGGGTAACAGAGGTTGCACAAGAAAAGCCAAAATCGGTAATCAAGGAGTACAAACCTCGCATACCTTATCCCGAAGCATTAAAAAGAGACAATTCAGAGGAATAGTTCGGTAAGTTTCTTAAACTTTTAAAGAAATTACACATTAACTTACCTCTTCTTAAAGCTCTTTTTCAGATGCCAGATTGAAGGAAATTTTTAAGACAGCTCTTGACAAACAAACGCAAATTAGACGAAGAGCCACACATGGAACTCAACGTAAAGTGCTCAGCAATACTACAAAATAAACTACCACAGAAATTAAAAGATCCAGGGAGTTTTACAATTCCATGTTTAATTGGTAGTTTAACCATCGATAATGCGTTAGCTGATTTAGGGGCAAGCATAAATGTCATGCCTTATGCACTATTTAAACGACTAGGTCTAGGGAAGCCCAAACAAACTAGGATGAGTATTCAATTAACTGATACAACTGTTAGAATTCCTAGGGGCATTATTGAAGATGTTCTCGTAAAAATTGATAAATTTATTTTCCCAGTAGATTTTGTTGTTTTAGACATGGATGAGGATAATCCAATCCCCTTAATTTTAGGAAGGCCTTTTCTAGCAACTGCCAAGACTAAAATTGATGTTGCCTTAGGTGAGCTCATACTTTGTGTAGGTGACGACTCAATTAGCCTTCAAGCCCTCGACTCAGCTAGGCCATCAAAGAATTAAGGTGAGAAAGAAAATCCTTTTGATAATCATTCAATTACACCTTCTTTACAGGAACCACCAAAAAAGGGAACGATTGAACCGGATCCTCAGCTCAGTACTAATAAAGAAATAACTCAAGAGGAGCAAAGGATTCAAATCGATGACCTAGATGAGTGGAAAACACACTTCAAAGAGAAATTAGGGATACACGAGGAAGAGCCAGAGCTATACACTGAAAATCCGAAAGAGCCACCAGTAGAGCTCGTAGGAACATCAAATCACATCAAAATAGAAAATCAAGTGCTAATCAATAAAGCCGATCTTAGCATCATCACAGCAAACCTGAAGAAAGAAATCCCTCTTGAGGTACATAATATCTTCCTACATGAAAGAGTCGAGGTAAGCAACCCAACATGCGGCACTTCTAAGGTAAACGCTTCTTGACTCAACCTTTGTCAAGAAAATAGAACTATAGGCATGAGGGAAGATATCCAAACTTTCAAACCTCCATAAAAAACTTTTCAAATAAGAGGAAAGTCTAGCTTAAGACTATAAACGAGCACTTCTCGAGAGGCAACTCGAGCACTAACTTTAATTCTTTTTACTTTTATTTGCATTTAAATTTATTTTCTTTTTTTCTTTTTTTTAAACTAACTAAACAAATGCAGGATTTCCAGGTCACACGGCCGTGGCCGTGGCCGTGTGGACCATCGGAACTGCCACACTGACAGAGCAGAGGCCGTGCAAAGCCAGTCCAACCACCCCTCAACGTCACGAATCTAACCACCCTCCTCACGGGCACCGACAGATACGGCACGGCCGTGTCCCCAACCGTGTGAAAATTCTAAGGATACTGACTTGTAACACACGGGCTACACACACCCGTGGAACCACACCGTGCCTACTGTTTACTTTGTTAAGCACGGGCATGGAGGGCTCAAACACGGGCATAGGGTGACAACACCCTCTATAACACGGCCATGTGAGGAGGTCGTGTAAATTGACACACCCTGGGACCACGGCCTTGGGGGATTACCAAACTTGAGCATCTATTTAAACCCCTCAACTCTTCCTCCTCCCTCCATCTGATTTTCACCCCTATCTTCTTTGCTTCTCACTCTCTTCCATCTCAGATTCTTCATTCACTAAGACTCTAGATCCTTGAGCAAGCCAACAACATGCCGAAGAAGCGGAGGAAGCTAAGCATAGGCTCCTTAATAAAGAATGATCAACATGAGTTCATGCCGGTAGCTTCGTCTCAACACCAAGCCAAGGACCTATGAGACCAATTAGTTTTTATTTTTCATTTCTCTTTCCTTTCATTCTCCTTTTCTTTACTAATCTTATGTTTAATATAGTTTAGTTTAATTTAGTTTCGTAGTGTCAGGTTCGCCAGGCTGCTTGGGAATCATGCCACTTCCGCCACTGCCAGCACCTCTGTCGCCTTAGAAGTCACACCCACCTCGCGAACCATCTACCAACAAGGATTCTCAAGCCCCTTTATCACCTAGCCTTAGTCTATTTTCCTTCTTAGTCTCTTTCTCCTTATCTTTCTTGTCTTTATTTATATATTTAGTTTATTTTTATTAGGTCTTAATAAAGCCTGGCTACTTCTCAAAGCGCTACCTAATTTCTTCATCTAGAGCAGGAACGTTACCCCGACTGACCATCACCGCCACCAAAGACACTCATCCGGGAAAACATCCACAACTCAAGGAGTAATCCTTTCCCCTTCTCTTTTGATTTATTCCTTAAATGTCATTATCTATCCTTGTACATTGAGGGCAATGTACATCTTAAGTGTGGGGGGTGAATGGTTATTTTGAGAAAACTGCTTTCTGCATTGTTCTCAAATCCCTGAATTTAATCTTGTTTTAAAGTAATTTTCTCATAATACTAATTAAGATGAAATTTCCGATGATTTATGATTTTTATTGATATGCTTTTGAATAAGTCATAGTTAATTGTGCATTGATGATTAAATTTGAAGAATACTAGGGAATCAAGCATGATAAGTCTAATTTTCTAAAAATTAAAATTTTAGGTTGTCAACTGGAATTTGAATGTTATCTTGAAATTTGAGATTTACAAGGTTGATGTCAAAAATACCCATAATTTTTGTGAGAATTTGAGCCTTATAGAGCATATATTCTTTTTCATGCTCACTTCTTGATTATGAGTGTGTCAACTATGAACTGTTATTCTAGAACTTGCCTTGATTATACATGTCAAGACCACAGTTATGATTTGATATACCGAGATGATAAAGGCACCTAGGTTTTAACCCACTTACTCCACTAAATAGCCTACCCTTATAATTAACCCTTAGTGAACCCCGTTGAGCCTAACAGCCCTTTTTATTGACTTACCCGCTAATTTTAACCCAAAACCCTTTGTATTTGTTATCACCCTTTCTTTTGACTACCCCTTAATCGAGATTTGATTTGAGCCAGTTACCTAAGTTTATTATTCTGGTAGTTAAATTTATCTTGTATTTAGTTTGTTCTTAAAAAAAAAAGTAGTAGTAGTATATTCAGTATCAGTATTATGAAGAGTGAGCTTATACAAGTTAAAGTCTAATTATCAAAAGAAAAGCTCATATTAGTAGGATTATTTTCAGTTTATACAATTGTTATCTTAGAAATTTTTAGATAGGTAACTTATCAATTCAATCTCGATTCTAACCTTCTAATTTCAGCCTTTATCCACACCTTTAAACCTAGCCCTATTACAACCCTAACAAAGACCTTTTTGATCTGTTTATCATTTCATTTTACAGTAGTAGAGATTTGATTTTCAAGCAAGCCTATGGGATTAACGTTTCAGGTTCGACTTATGAGTGCTTAATTTTGACCCTTAAACACTTTTCGAGTGATTTGAATGAATCTTTTGTAAGGATGTCAATCCTTGTAGGTTCTGAATTAAAGGTAATTATTTAGATGAAGGGAAACACCTATGTTTTCGTGCTACAAATGTATGACTTATCTTGTTTGAATCTTTAGGAATCTTTGAGTTGAATTATCCATGTATAAATTATCTATAAATTAGGATAAGGCATTGTTGATAGGAATTTTGAATCATTGAAAGTTCGTTTTAATTATAAGTTGAGAATTTTGCTTGAGGACAAGCAAAAGCTTAAGTGTGGGGGTATTTGATAAATTGTAAAAGTAACATATTTTAAGCCCACATTTAGTATGCTTTTGGATGATTTATCCCTTGATTTATGTAAAAAGGTGCTCTTAATCCTTTCTTTTCATGTCTTATACCCAAGAAAGAACCCGAGGATGAAAAGAACACAAAATGGGCTTGAAACAGGCCAAATGGGCCAATTCACGAAATCGACACGGCCTGGACTTCAAGCCACACGGCCGTGCCACGCCTAACATCTAGAACACGGTCTCTCCCCCGATTCACACGGTCGTGCCTCAAGTTAGAAATCCGAACACGGCCTGGAGTTGATCCACACGGGCGTGCTACATGGCCGTGCCCCTGTCGTAAGAATGAGCAATTTCAGTCGGAAAAGGATACTTGGGGAGAAAGAATCGCATTCCAAGAGCCTATATATACCCCCTAAGTACCACCTTTGAAAAGGCGTCAAAGCTAGGCCAATGAGCCAAGCCGAGAAGGTCAGAGTTAGGAAATAACGCGAAGATAGCCAGTTAATCCATCCCAAGAAGCCGGAATTATACTCAAGACGGCGGAATTCTCCTTTAATTCCTTCAGGGAGTTTTAGGATTTTCTTATGTTTTGTTTTATCTTTTCTCTTGTGATGTTTTGTTTATTCATTATGAACTAAACCCTTCAGATACCTGAAGGGGATGAAACCTAGATGAATCTTTTTATTTGATTTTTAAGTTATATGATAATTACTTAGTTTGTTCTTAATTATGTTACTTAATCCAAATCTAATGTGCTTAGGTGGAGGAGGAATAGACCCTGCCTAAGAGTAGATCTAACATAATTAAGTGGAGTTGATCGAACGCCTAGAGATAGGGTTACGAGATTTTACCGGATTAGGGTGAAACCTAATATGGAAGTCCATTGGTCGATTTACTGCTATCCTAGGGGGTTATTATAAGCGAACGAGAGTTCCACTAATTAACCTAGGGTTAGACGTTATTCACCTCGAGAGAGGGTTTAATATAGGTTAGGGAGTCTTACGGATCAAGCTAAGTAAAAGAGATCATATAATTTAGGGTTAATTAATAAGTGAATTCTAGGTGGATTCTTCCTGAGGGTATCGTTGTAATCAACTGAGTTTTCCTTCAAAGTTATTTTCCTATTCGTCCTTTTTGTCTTTGTGTCCTTAGTTTAGTCTTCGTCTAAAGCAACTTCACTCTAATTTTAAGGCTAAATAATAAAAAGAAAGTTAGTATTAGTACTTTTAGTTCATTTGGGTTAGATATCAGGTCTTGCCCAAGCTATACTACTGTTCGATAGGTACACTTGCCTTTAATTGTTGTCAGAGTTAGTTTCCATGTTTGATCATTCTTTTATAAATTTTAAAGCTCTGATTTACAGAGATCAGTACCCAAGGCTTCTTGCAACTTCTTCCAGAACCTCGAAGCAAACCTCTAATCCCTATCTGAGATAATAGATATAGGCTTTCCATGAAGTCTCACTACCTCAGCAATATACAACTCAACTAGCTTATCAAGCGAATAATCTACTCGTACTGGTATAAAGTGAGCTGACTTCGTTAGTCTATCAACAATAACTCATATAGCGTCTTTCTTTGTCCGAGTCATAGGCAGCCCCGTCACAAAACCCATGGTGATCCGATCCCACTTGCACTCGGGAACCATCACTGGCTAAAGCAATCCTGATGGTACTTGATGCTCAGCTTTCACTTGCTGACAGATCAAACATCTTGTCACGAACTCAGAGATGTCACTTTTCGTACCCAGCCACCAATAAAATTTCTTCAAATCATTGTACATTTTCATGCTACCGGGATGTACTGACAAATGACCACTGTGTGCTTCATGTAAAATTTTTCGGATCAACTCATCATCTTTAGGTACACAAATCCTATCGTGAAACATCAAACAACCATCTGAACTTACTCGAAAGTTAGAATCATTTCCCAATTCGTACCTAGCTCTCTTAGCTTGCATCTCATTATCATTCTTTTGAGCTTCACAGATTCACTGAATAAATAGCGGTCTAACTCTCAACTCGGCCAATATAGCACCACCATTAGACAACGCTAAGCTCATACTCAAGGCCCTCAAAGCATGCAGAGATTTTCTACTCAAGGCATTTGCGACTACATTCGCTTTTCCTAGATGGTAATCAATTGCTAGCTCATAATCCTTCAATAATTCGAGCCACCGTCGTTGCCGCAAATTCAAATCCTTTTGGTCCATTAAGTACTTCAAACTCTTATGATCGGTGAAGATTCGGCACTTCTCACCATATAAATAATGACGCCAGATCCTTAATACAAAAACAATCGCAGCCAACTCCAAATAATGAGTCAGATAATTCTTCTCATGCAGTTTTAACTGTCTCAAGGCGTAAGCTACTACCTTACCCTCTTGCATCAACACACAACCAACACCATTTAATAACGCATCACTGTAGACCACAAACTCTTTCCCCGACTCAGGTTGTACTAAAACCGGCGCCTTAGTCAATAGTGTTTTCAATCTCTCAAAACTCTATTGACATTTCTTAGTCTATTCAAACTTGACATCCTTATGCAACAGTTTCGTCATCGGGGTAGCAATCATGGAAAACCCCTTTACGAACCGTCTGTAGTACCCTGCTAAACCCAAAAAGCTTCTGACTTTCGACACATTCCTCGGTGATTTCCACTCCACAATAGCCGAGATCTTACTTGGATCAACTCTAATACCATCACCCGACACAATGTGTCTTAGGAATCTGACCTCTCGGAGCCAAAACTCACTCTTGCTAAATTTAGCATGCAGCTATTTGTCTCTTAAAGTCCGCAAAATGATTCTCAAATGCTCTGCATGATCACTCTCGTCCTGAGAATAAATCAGTATGTCGTTGATAAAGACAACTACAAACTTGTCCAAATATGGCCGGAAGACGGTTCATTAGATCTATAAAAATCGCAGGAGCATTCGTTAGACCGAACGACATGACAAGAAACTCATAATGGCCATACCTTATCCGAAATAAAGTTTTCAGTACATCTTGCTCGTTAACCCTCAACTGGTAATAGCCAAACCTTAGGTCTATCTTAGAGAACACCGTAGCTCCATTCAGTTGGTCAAATAAATCATCTATCCTTGGTAAAGGATACTTATTCTTCACAGTCACTTTGTTGAGCTGTCTGTAGTCTATGCACAATCTCATCGACCCATCTTTCTTCTTCATAAAAAGCACCGAAGCACCCCACGGTGAATAGCTCGGTCTTGCAAAACCCTTGTCTATTAACTCTTACAACTGAGCTTTCAGCTCTTTCAACTCTAATGGTGCCATCCTATACAGAGCAATCAAAATAGGTGCCGTTCCCAGAACTATCTCAATCCCAAACTCGACCTCTCTAACAGGAGGCAATCCGGGTAACTCTTCCAGAAATACATCCGAATACTCACATACCACCGGCACTGATTCAATCTTTACCTCAGACTCTTGAGCATTTAACACAAAAGTGAGATAGGATTTGTATCCTTTTCTCAAATATTTCTCAGCCACCATGGAGGAAATTATCACCGATAAACTATCTGACCCATCTGATTCAACCCAAATGACATCTCTATTTCCACTTTTTAACTCAATAAATTTACTACCACGATTCACTAAAACACTATGAGTAGTCAACCAATTCATACCAAGAATAAGTCAAATTCATCAAACGGCAACAACATAAGGTTTGCCGGAAAACAATGACCTCTAATTGTCAAAGGACAATTTCTACACAATTTGTCAATTAGCACATGTTTGCTAACGGGTTTGACACCTTTACTATAAATTCCGTAGACTCGACAATCATGCTCATTTTAGATGCCAATCTCATGCAAATGTAGGAATGGATAGACCTCGGATTAATCAAAGCAATAACAGAGGTGTCATGAAGAGAAAAAGTACCCGTTATCACATCTGGAGATGAGACCTCTTCGCGAGCGCGAATGGCATAAGTTCTTGTAGGTGCTCGACCCTTCGGTCTCACAACAGAATCTCGAGGCGCACCTCTACCACTACTCCCACCTCCCAGGTTCTTTTGTGGTCTACCCCTTGAAGATACATTGCTTGATCTTATCTCTTGCTTTCTTTCCTTATCATCCCTCTCAGGGCAATTTCAGATGAAATAATCGGGTGAACCACACTTGTAACAGTTTCTGCTATTCCCCCAACACTCCCCCATGTGTTGTCTTCCACAATTTGGACACTCCGATTTGGACTTCGGATTGACCACACTTGCCATCAAAGTGGTTTGAACTTTTGAGCCTGAGTATGTGTTACCTCGATCTCTATGTAATATCCAACTGACGTAGTTGTCCGAGGGTTTACTTCCTTGGACCTCTTCGATTGAACTTGGTATGATTTACTCATCGACCTTTTTCTTGCATCTCGGGCCTCACTCACAGCCTTTCTTTTTTCCTTATTCGATTCTTCGGCCTTACATGCCCTATCAACCAACACTACAAACTCTTTTAACTCCAAGATCCCAACTAGAAGTCTGAATCCTTATTCAACCCATCTTCAAACCTCTTGCACAAGATAGCTTCTGTAGACACGCACTCTTGTGCATACTTGCTGAGCCTAACAAACTCGCGCTCATATTCTGCCACAGTCATTTTTCCTTGCTTTAACTCAAGGAATTCCTTCCTTTTCTGATGAACAAATCACTGACTTATATGCTTCTTTCGGGACTCTTCCAAAAAGAAGTCTCACGTCACTCTCTCCTTTGGAACCACTGATGTCAACGTTTCCCACCAATGGTATGCCGAGTCCCTCAACAAAGACACGGCGTATTTTAAGCTCTCATCAGATGTACAAGAGAGTTCATCAAATACTCTCATCTCAAGCCAGAACTCCGCCCTCTCGGGGTCATCATCTATATTAGCTCTAAACTCCTCAGCCCCTTGCTTCCAAATCTTGTCTACTGGGGGCTTGGTTATTCTCACTACATCTACACCTTGAGGAGCCACAGGAACAGGCTGAGGTATAGGAGGGGGTGGAGGAGGTTGGGTATTAGGGTTTGCTCATACATACTCCGTGTACCAGTTACTCATCATTTGGAGAAAGGCTTCCCGGGCCTCTTCTCCTTGACCCCTAGTCTCAGGTCCACTCTCTACAGACGCGGTCCCTTGCATGAGAGCCAGCGCGTTACTAGCTGCGTCATCAGCAACCGCTTGATCGGGATCCATTTACTATATAAAAACAAAGTTTAAAATTATTAGAAGCAACTACACTATCAATATACACTTATGGCATGTATAGCTAGACTCTTACACACGCTACAGTACTCCGAGAACTGACTAAACCATAGCTCTGATACCATTAAATATAACACCCCTTACCCGTATTCTATGCCAAAACCGGATACGAGGCGTTACCGTACTTACTCATATGGTCATACAACTTTGGGCTATCAAATTCCATTCCAAATTAAAAACTTTTCCATACACACCTCTAACATCATTATAATGGGCCTACGAGGCCCTAAACATACATCCGGAAGGTTTTGGGAGTTAATCGGAAACTTTCACACACTTAGAAAAATTTTACCTAAACAGGGGCCACACGCCCGTGTGAAATGGGACACGCCCGTGTGGGCAGGCCGTGGGGTCACATATGCCCATGTCCCTCACTCGTGGTCGACACTGACTTATTTCACACGACCACACACACGCCCATGTCCTCGGCCCGTGTCTTTCATACGGCCTCGACACGCTCGTGTCTCAGCCCGTGTGCCAAAACCTTGGCATTCTGTTTATGACGTCATTACCTCACTATGGTCACACGGCCAAGGCACACGCTCGTGTCCTTAGACCGTGTGTCGAATTAAATTCCAATTTCAAGGTCCAGACTTCACACGGCCCGAGCACACACCCGTGTTCGTGGCTGTGCCCACCACACGGCTGAGACACACGGCCTGGTCACACACCCATGGGACTGACTATGTGTCACACACGGCCTAGACACACGTCTGTGTGCCTTCCCGTGTGGACAAGAACAAGGCTATTTGCTAAGCTCTTTTCACCACCCTAACTCACATAACATAAATCCATTCAACAGATCACTAAACAACTCAGATTTGCAATATACACTTCTATGAATAACTTCATCTTTTTATATATAATAATGAGCCATCTACTATGGCTATATACAAAAGAGTTCACTTTTAAAAGGGCCAACACACTCTTGGCCAAAATAACAAAACAATTTACCTAGTCTAGCCCCTATACATGCCATACTCAAAACACTAAGTCTAGATATACCGAGGTGAGCTGATAGTTTGGGTGATCTTCTAATTATTTTCATATCCCGACCTGACTCTTTGACTCTATAAAACAAGGGAAAAGAAAAGGGGAGTAAGCTTTAAGCTTAGTAAGTTTACATGTAGAAAAATAACATCATAGGATGTGCTAAACAATAAATAGCATTGCATACTAAGCAAGAACAGTCCACATTCCATGATCATGCTTACTCATTTCATCCCTTACCACATCCCAACTATATCACAAGTCAAATGCCCACATTATTTAACATGCATCCCTGCACTTATCACCACATGATCACATGAAACAACACATCATAATTTTTCCAATAAACCATTCATAATACTACCAATCACTCGGTGATGTCGCACTTAGCCCACCATCAATCTTTAACGAGGTAGTATCGCACATAGCCCACCAACAAGAATATTTACGGTGGTAATGCACTTAGCCTACCAATAATAATATAAACGATGGTATCGCACGCAGCCCATCGTGAATAAGTAATAAGGTGGTATCGCACTTAGCCCACCAACAAGAATATTAAGGTGGTATCGCACACAACCCACCAATTATTACTACGGATGTTATTTCTCATTTACACATCTATTTCGTCATTCATACGAAATTTATTCAATATCTACCAAATTTAATCCACTTGAATCGTACATTTTCTCAATAATACAGCGCACCAATAAGTAACAACATGTGTATATAAGATGCATTGTTTACACATAAACTTACCTCAGTGCAAAAATGCGCTAATTTGCGGTTTAATCCGAAACCTTGCCTTTTCCCCCGTCAAGGTTAATTCCGAGCTCTTCTTGATCTATAACAACAAAATTTCATTCATTCAATCATTTTATGATCATAATACGTCATAATCTCTACTTAGGCAAAAATGACCATTTTGTCATTGTACTATGGCAAAATTACGATTTTGCCCCTAGGCTCGTAAATCATTTTTCATCACATTTTCTCATTAAACAAGCCTAGCTGAACATTTATTCCTCTTACAACAACCCACAAATCTAACTATTTCATGCATTTATTACCAATTTACAACATTTACAACTTAGTCACATTTAGGTGTTTTCATGACTACACCTTTCACAAAAGTTGTTTCTCATCTCCCCAACATTCATTTTCTTTCATAAAAACTCAGCTAACAACATAAAACCTGTCATGTCAAGTCCCTAAACTTTTAACCATTTCACAAATTAGTCCCCTCATTAGCTAGCTTAAGCTTTAGGGGCTCCAAAAGTACAAAAATTATCAAATAAAACCACCAAAATCACTTACTTGCAAGAGATTTGTTTTGCTGAAAATTTTGAACTCCAAGAACCCTTATTCCTCTCAATTTTCAGTGGTATAAGAAGAAGGAATATTAAAAGATTACAACATCTTTTATTCATCTTATTTTACTCATTTTCATCACCTAATTTCCACCAAATTTGACCAAAATTTAATGTCTTGTCTCCCTAGCCTCTATATGGTTGACCATCACACATAAAATGGCCTAATTTCACTTTAAGAACCTCCAATTTGATATTCTTTAGCTATTAGACACCCCTCCCACTTATAATGGAACTTTCGCACTTTATGCGATTTAGTCCTTTTTCACAATTTCACATACAATTGCTAAAATTAAAGCACCAAAATTTTCATATAGTCATATATTAATGCTATAAAACATAAGTAATATAAAAATAATTTTCCTCAACCTTGGATTAGCGGCCTCGAAACCATTGTTCCGACTAGCCCTAGAATCGGGCTGTTACATACACGCCCGTGTCTCAGGCCGTGTGGTATCAAATTTACCTCAAACCAAACCATTCCAAGTTCATATCATACATGACCTTTCTACCCATGTAAGCATACTTCAAGGGAACCTAAACATGGCCAAAACAGACACCAAAATGCCATTTCAAGTCCTAATATAACTAACTAATATCCCATTCAAGGCACCTCAAACACATATAAATATCACCTACCTAAACATGTCCTTATGCCTAATTCCTTGCATACAATTCTAGATCATTTAGTTATTAAAACATATCTCCTTTAGTCATTTCCAAATCATAGAAATCATACCATAAAAGATCATTAACAAGCCATTACAAACTTACCAAATGAACCTTATATACATGTACTTATAAGTGTCCAAAATGACGTACTTGGTAAGACATTTCAAATTACCAAACTACTATAAAGTTTATAACATAACTATCCACATTACTATTACATAACATCTTATACATGTTAAGATTGTCATTTTCCATACATACTAACCTAAATCAAATATGAACTAAAACATGTCACAAGTGTCCATTTTCACACCATTATCAACATGCCAAGATATCCATATCAATAAGTACTATAAAGTAACCAAAATCATATAACTTGGTAAGGCTTCAAGGTGTACCAAACCAACAAAGCTTTCCAAAGCTTATACATACCAAAACACCATGAACACATGCACCATAATAACATTACAAAGCACCCTATACATGCCATTATAAACCTTAGTTAAATTACTCAAAAACTATCAAATTTTCCAGTGGATAGTATGATAGATCTCTGACGAACTTCCAACCGATCGAGCTTCTGATAATCTGTAAAGTAAAGGAAAATAACTACGTAAGCAATAATGCTTAGTAAGCCCGTAAAGACTTTAAACTTAATATACCATTTGAATAATGAACCATATAGAATAAGTATAAACCTTTACCGATGTCATAAGCTTAATAAAAACCTATATAACACCATCAAACTCACAAGTTAGCATGCTTGTTCATGATACATATTCAACCAACGATATATTTATAAATATAACATTTAATTCATCATCCTTACCATACTATCATGTTTCATTCCATTTGGTTACTTATCGTTTCCAATACCATGAGTTTAATATAAGCCTATTCAAGCATTATCAAGCTTACACATTAGTAGATTCATTGACCATCATATAAACTCATTTATAACATAAATAAATTTCTCAGTCAGGAAGTCATTCTACTATTATATCGTGACTAAGCTCTCTCTAGTTACATATCATTATGAAAGTTACTCAATCAGTGCTCATCCAATGACCTTGTCATCAATGTGTTGTCCTCATAGGATATCCTTAATCTCTTTGAGATAAATTTGTTCTCCAAATATGATCATATTTTATGGTAACCATTACATCTTCCTACATGAAAAGTCAATTACTATCAAATAGTAATTAAGTCATTTACCACAAAGACAAATGACCCGTGGGCATATCTACTTTTCATCTATCATGTAATGTCGATGAAAGGACACCATTTACCCATTAATTGGGTTATGAATTCCTCTATTGTGAATGATGCTACATACTATTGAAGTCGTATACCCAACACACCAGATTTCGGTTCCTTATCTATTTGAACTTAGGTTTTTACTTACATCAAAGCATACGAGTCATGCACACATAATCCATCATCCACTCAGGATTAAAGTATGCCACATTGTGAATGTCACGAGTGAATAAATCCATAAAAAGATCCAGGATTTATTCTACTTGTTCCTATTCAATGTATTGTCAATCTAGTCAATCACATCTATGTCTCTATCTTTTGGTAATCATCCACTTTGATGCCCAAGACAAACCATTTCCCCAATTGGACTTGATAGGTCATTTGCCACAAATCATAGTGGCAGTTTAAATACTTTTCGACACTTAATGAGCTTGTTTTTTAAGCAATTTAACATATTTTATTGTATTTTCGTATTTCTTAACTTAGACTCATTTTATTGCAAAATAAACATTTTTACCCAATTTTTAGTATTTTGACAACTCGTTAGGCCAACTCAAACCTCAGGAATGACTAATGGGTTATTTGAATGTGTAGGCTACCAATTCAAGCTAAAGAATGCAAAGAACGACGGTCATCTTACAACACGGGGAGGTTTGTGTCACAACACAGAACTTCGGAACGTTTAGGGTTGAAACAAGACTGATGTTGCAATCAGGAGGAACTCGATATCGCAATGATGGGACATCAGCCTGACGAAGTGCTGACATCAGCAGTCGCGTGAATAGGTTTTGAAGATACAATTTTTTTATTACGACTTTATTAGTATCAGCGGTATTTTAGGAATATTTTACCCTAATGTTTGCCTATATAAACACTTTTATAATCCCATTAGGGGTGAAGACGGAGTTAGACCTAGACATATCTTCTTTAGTTTTAAGTTTTAATTTATTTTTATGTTCGTTTAGTCGGAATTCTTCTTATTCCAATGTGAAATTGCTCCGGAATCGTGCTTATATTCATCAATGAGCAATTTCTTTATCTCTCTTTTATTATTTTATTTATATTTTGTTAGCTTAATCAACTAATGTTTGTATGAATATTAGAATAAATTATGTGCTTTATTTATATCTAGCATGTATTGATTATAGAACTGATTAATCAATTAAGCAATTATTTATCTAAAACTAAGTGTTTATTCAAGAGTACTTAGTATATTAGGAAGTGACACTCTTAATAGAATATCGAGATAGGTGAGACCGAGAGGGGGTAGCCTGTCGAGTATAATTTGTGCCAAGCGGTGAGACCGAGAGGGTATCCGTACCTAAGAAGAGACCGAGAGGGTGACTTAGGTGGTAATTCTTAGTGAAGATGAGACCGATAGGGTATTCGTATCCCTCTCACCAAGATGTTAAAGAAAAATCCGCCGGCTGGTAAACAACTCAGTTGAGGGTAATTAATGACTTAGTTGATAATTAGGGATTTAATCGATTATAGGCTGAGAGCTCGCATCGTTAACACTAGGAATAGGAAATTCCATTAGGTTAATTTAAGGTAATTAATTTAATTAATCTTTTAATTTAGATTCACACTATTAATTCATGACTCGATTATATTAGTAATTATTTTTTTGTAATTAATTTAATAATAAATTTCTCCAATCTGCAATCCCTTAGGTTCAATCATCGGAATACTTATCGGTGTTCCATTGTAACACAAAACTATATTACAATTTGACTTGTTCGCTTGTAGATATCGAACTTAATTATATATATTATTTGCACGATTTTTACTCTAAATATTCATAGGTTTGGAGGTGATCAATAGATGAAATATTAGTCTTTCAGCCGATTTGCTCATTTCCAATTAGACTAAGTACATGTTTAGGTTCATCTACTAATGCAAGTTGTTTTTTCGTATTACAATTTGACCATGTAATATAGCTTAGTATTAGTTAAACATTAGATAACCAGTGAGCTAATATTTGCTTCTATTTTGCTTTGCGTGCAAAAACATTGATGACAATATATAAATGATATTAATGTAATTAATGAATGTTATTATTAAATCAATTTGTTCAAAATATATAAATATACAAAACGAATATACTACACTTATGGCATCAGATCCAACCAATCTCAATGAGTTTCTCTAAGAGGATCGCTTTGAGGAGTGGTTCCGAGGAATGTGTGTCCAAAATGGGTGTTCGAGGAGTGGAGGTATAATAAATTGTAAGTAAAACAAAATTTAAACACATAAATACATCATATTAAGAATACTAAATGAATACAATTGTTTATAATGGTATTATCATCAATACTAAGATAGTGTTGAGTTAATTTATGACATCAACTCAATTAACAACATTATTTATTTATATACATTTAATGAAAAATATATTAAAGTGCGCACAATAAAATTAAAATGTATAAAAGAATCAAAATAAAATTTTAGTTGAAAATTTTTTTTAATGTTTTAAAATACAATTGGTGAGGCTTTAAATCTTTCAATATGTAATTTTTTATTTTAAAAAAATAAAAAATAAAAAATTATCTTATAATATAATTTATTTTATAAAAAATTGCTTTAATATATGAGCTTAAATAATAATAATATTAGGTATAATAGAAAAAAATCAAATCTATCCACTGTTAGAAGTGAAAAGTTTATAATCATAATGGAGAAATTAACAACAGAAAGCAGACGCGCCATCACGTCATTATCTCGCGATCGCCACTTCATCCCCGTGATTAGCGCGTGTAAGTCGGAAATCTGGATTTTAGTTATACAAAATCGCACATGGCCTGCTTCTTAACTACAACTCTCCATAATAAAAATAAAAATTTATACAAGAATTGGTTACACTCTTACTAAATTTAGCTTTCTTCTCCCTTCCTCTTCCCCCAAGCACAACAACAGCAAGGGAAAAAAACCAGAAGGAAAGGGAAAAGAAAAAAAAAAAAAACAGTAAGACCTCCTTGTTTCTCGACGTTTAATTTTTCACGTTTATTTGTTTGTTTGTCAAAAAATATATATTGTAATTTGGTGATTTATGTCTCGAGAGCCGAATTATGAGTTTCAAGAATGGTGGAACAAGCAAAGGGAGAAGAACCACGACTTTTTCACCAATGATAGTAACAATGCTAACAAAGGATTCCTGACCGTGGAGATCAGGAGTCTCAATCCTGATCTGACGAACGAAAAAGATCGTTCCAGAAGCGCACGACAGCTATCCTGGATTTGTCTCTTGAGATTCCAGCAACTCGCTAACTCCCTCGCGTGGATCACAAACGCCTTCCTTCTCCTCCTCCGTACTGCCAACCGCCGAATCTCAGCTGCCGATTCCCCATCTGATTCCTCCGCTTCCAGGCTTTACCGTATAATTAAGTTCTTTCTGTTTCTCGTGGTCCTCTTACTTTGCGTCGAGTTAGTTGCCTATTTCAAGGGATGGCATTTTAGTCCCCCGTCGGCCGCGTCGGCAGAGGCGGCGGTCGAGCTTTTCTACGCCTTATGGCTCGAAATCCGAGCCGATTACTTGGCGCCGCCACTGCAGAGCTTGGCGAATGTGTGTATAGTGCTCTTCTTGATTCAGTCGATGGATCGTGTGCTGTTGATGCTAGGATGTCTCTGGATTAAAATTAGGAGAATCAAACCGACGGCAAGTATGGAGTATCCGATGGGGAGAATAGAAACAGGGAATGTAGATGATTATCCCATGGTGTTAGTGCAAATTCCTATGTGCAATGAGAAAGAGGTAAGCAGATGTAGGTTTCACAAATTGCTAACGTAAAATAAAAAGTCATTTTTCTTTTTTTGTCGGTTCGTGGCTCAAATTTACTAATTGTGTTCTACGCCTTCATGGATGTACTATTTAGTTAAGGGAAGATTGAATAGTGAGTCTTATATCTTTTACTTTGTTTGGTTGTTTAAACGTTTGTTCTTACTAAAGTTAAAACCAACAGAAAGAGGGAAAAAGAAAATGCTCTAACATTGGATAGGTAGCGTAACAGGATCTGGCTTATATTTACTGTCTATTCCCTTCTGGAGCGTGCAGGTTTACCAACAATCTATCGCTGCAGTTTGTATTATGGACTGGCCAAAGGAGAGAATGCTGGTACAGGTTTTGGATGATTCTGATGAATTAGATGCTCAGAACCTTATCCAGGCAGAAGTACAGAAATGGCATCAAAGGGGTGTGCATATATTATATAGACATCGGCTTATTCGTTCTGGCTACAAGGCAGGAAACCTCAAATCTGCAATGAGCTGTGATTATGTAAAAAATTATGAGTTTGTTGCAATTTTTGATGCAGATTTCCAGCCAGCACCAGATTTCTTGAAGAAAACCATTCCTCATTTCAAGGTATCATAACTGTTACAGCTCTACGGGTTTAAGAAAGTTTTCACTGTTCCGTTTTGTCTTTTTCAGTCTTTAGCCATTTCCTTTGAATATAATCTTGGTGTGCTGTGCAAGAAATCCCTTTCTTTTTGTCATTGGTTTGAGATAAAGCTAACCTGAACACGATTAGGATTGATGCAGGGAAGTGAGTAGTTACCATGGGTTCAAGATAAGAATCACCATAATGGTTAAAATTTAATAATGTTGCAGTTCTGTGGTTTACAGTTGTAAGCAATTACCATTCTGTGGCCGATGTGGTCTTTGTTTACATTCTGGTTATGTGGATAAATCTTGTTGGCAGATAACTGCTATTTTGTTACAAGAAAAATTAGTCTTCAACATTAACATGCATTCCAGTGATTTGGCACATATGATAACTTTAACCTTCAATGAATATCAAACCCATGGTGATCCTTGTGTATGTATTTGTTTCTTTCATTGAATCAAACCAGTAAGGGCCCTGTCATAGATAACAATGTGGATGCTACTAGAGATCAAACAGGTTTCTAATCTTGCATTTTCACTTCTTCCTAGGGCCCAATTTAACTTTGATATTGATCTGCACTTTGGGGGGAATATGCAAAGATGAATTTAATTCTCTGTTGCTGTAAGATTTTTTCATGTTAGTACATGGATTTTAAAATGCTAAACATTCCTCAGCTGCTACTCTACATATCATGGTAATGGTAATGGTAATAGTAATAGTAGTAAATCTGTTATCACTTAATTGGTTGAGCAAGAACTGAACCTTCTTTTCCGACACAAGGAAGTTGACTGCTTGCCCCCAAAATAAGCTAATTGGATGATGTAACTTCAGTGTTTTAGGCATTTTTAATATGCATAGGGGCTGGTTGATTTCTCTGTAAAAGACTTATATTTCCTTCCATTTTTCACTTTTGATTTGTTAATTTACCCATCATTTCTTCTGATCAGCATTTGTTTGTCTTTATTTTTAGGGAAATGATGACTTAGCATTAGTCCAAGCAAGGTGGGCATTTGTAAATAAGGATGAGAACTTGCTTACAAGATTGCAGAACATAAATTTATCGTTTCATTTTGAGGTTGAACAGCAGGTCAATGGTGTGTTTATTAACTTCTTTGGTTTCAATGGAACTGCTGGTTTGTGGAGAATTAAGGCCCTCGAGGACTGCGGTGGATGGTTGGAACGAACAACTGTTGAGGACATGGATATCGCTGTTCGAGCACACCTTCGCGGATGGAAGTTTGTATACCTGAATGACGTTAAGGTGTGTGACATCTGATCATATACAAATTTCCTTCTCACTTGAGAGCAAAAGGAAAGTGATCTAACTTTTATGTCTCTGCAGTGCTACTGTGAACTTCCTGAGTCATATGAGGCATATAAGAAACAGCAGTACCGCTGGCATTCTGGTCCTATGCAGCTGTTCCGCTTGTGCTTTCTTGACATACTTCACTCAAAGGTACGGAAGCTTATTAAAACTATCTTTTAGGTAATCTTGAGAATGAACTTTATTCTCACGTGCAAGGGTTTTATGAAATCAGGTCTCTCAAATATCTGTTTGATTTTAACAAGAACACAGTGCAAGAATTTCCATCAAACCTTTCATTTCTCTCAGGGTTCAAAATATTTGCTGTCCTTGCTGTGCATTCTCTTGATTGTTTTCATCTTCTAAAACATGATTTCTAAGTTTTAGAAATAGTGCTGCATAAAAATATTATGTTCTTCGTTTAACACCTGGGTGGCTGTCCTCTTCTAAGATCAGATTTCGAACTTTATATTCTCTTTTGAAGTGTATAAGATCTCACTTCCAAACTGGAAGGAACTAGTGCCGCATTCTTGATCCTTGTGTGGAAGCTGACTGCTATCTTCTTTAGAATACAAATTTTCTTTTTCTTGTCTTGTCCTTGTGAAGAGCTGTAGGCCTTACTAAATCTTAACGATTGGTCCGAACCTCTTCTCCAAAAGTTGTTTTCCATTGGATTAATCTATATTTCAAAACCTGTGTAAATATCCCCTTTCTACTTTTATCATTGAAAACTTGTTTAGCTTTTCTTTATATTTCCCCCTATGTATATTGTTCTGTTCCTGATGCCTCCTTTTCGCATACGCTTCTCTGATTGTCATAAATATTTTAGTGTCTAAAATAAATAAGAAAGTGTGGTTTCTTATTTAAGACATTAATTCTGTCAAGTAAGCATTTGATTTCAAATTTATAGCTGACACCTAGGTTCTCTGGTTCAAACCTTGGACAAACCCTTCCTCTCCCTTAGCTCTATGTAGCAATATGGTATGCTGAAGCCTGAAATGGAAGGATTGAAAACGGATGGAATGAACTACCTAAGTAGGAATTCTTGAACAGAAAACAAATTATTTTTAACAATATAAGTTGCCGGAAAAGCTAAATTAGGGTTTTGTCTTACTCTTCTTGGCTCTTCATCCCAGATAAGGAACTGATTGCTTTCATTTGTTACTTTGCTAGTCCCTATTGTTGCATCTTAACCTTATTATTTCTCAACTATTATGGATTTAATAGGGGAGATCAGTGAATGTTTGTAGTCCTTTTAACAAATAGGACTTGGAATGACCGAACATTTAGTTGGAATGGAAGAGGGTCAATTTAACTTGGAAATCATGCCTCCTTTTGAAAGTCAAAATGGAATTTCAAAGAAAAAAAGGAGGATAAAAGGGTATTAAGATAGACACAATGCAACATGGGCTGCTTGTTTGTCATTACATCATCCAATAGTCCAAGCTTTAAACTGTGGGGTTGCTCATGATGTGGGTTGTTGAACTGTTCTTGGAAACGGGAAACAAAAGACCACCAGTGTAAGCTTTAACCCTTCAACAAGATTCTGAATGTTGAATACTTCGAGGTTCACTCAGTTCTTCGAATATGGGGGAACACATGAACCTATCTTTGGGCTAAATGCTTAAGTATGGAACTCTTAATCAATTTTATTGTGGAATTTTTTGCTGTTATGGTAAAAGTTTCCTTACATCATTTAGTTATAACCCTGTGTAACCTTTTATAAGAATATTTAGGCAAGCTAAATTGATTTTTCAGGTAAATAAGGCCAAGAAAGCCAATTTGATTTTTCTGTTCTTCCTCCTAAGGAAGCTTATTCTGCCCTTCTACTCGTTCACCCTGTTCTGCATCATTCTCCCAATGACGATATTCCTGCCAGAAGCTGAGCTACCAGCTTGGGTAGTTTGCTATGTTCCTGGAATTATGTCTGTGTTGAATATCCTTCCAGCACCACGATCATTCCCTTTCATTGTCCCATACCTTCTATTTGAGAACACCATGTCAGTGACAAAGTTCAATGCGATGATATCTGGTCTGTTTCGGCTTGGAAATTCTTATGAGTGGATAGTAACGAAAAAGTTGGGCAGATCATCAGAGGCTGATCTTGTTGCCTTTGAGAACGAATCAGATTCTTCAGTAACTGAAACCACTAGTTTCCTCAGGTCATCCTCAGATTCTGGCCTTGAAGAGCTAAGCAAACTAGAAGTAACCTCCAGGAGAAGCGTGAAAACCAAAAGAAATCGTCTTTACAGGATGGAACTGACCCTTGCTTTTATCTTGCTGTCTGCTGCCGGGAGAAGCTTGTTGTCCGCCCAAGGTATTCACTTCTACTTCCTATTATTTCAAGGTATCAGTTTCCTTGTGGTTGGTCTTGATTTGATCGGAGAACAGGTGAGTTGACCGTAGGACACTATAGGTGCCATCTAGAGTTCGAATTGCAGGTCACATTGACCCAGCATCTTTTAACCAATAACAACAATTTTGGTGTTACTGGTTCTGGACTGAAGCAGTTCTCCATTGGTCATTCGTTGTATGGTTGTCAATGCCAATTGTGAAGCCACGTGCCATTGGTTAAAATATGTAGTCTGTACCAAACAAAAAGGGGTTTTTGAAGATTAGGAAAAATAGTGGTTGGATGTTTGAAGCTGGAGTTAGAGTGGGAGGGTGATGGAATTATTTGTGTAAAGTACCACTGTACACTTTGCCAAATTTGATATTACAAATTTGAGAATCGAGGCAGGCAAGGCAAGGCAAGGTGTGTCATTCTTTTTTCTTTTCAATTTTATTGGACAGATTGATTGATTGATTGATTTGTGTACGATTACATATATATGTTGGCTTTAAGAGGGATCTATTCTTTTTCTAAAGATCAATATAATCTTGTCCGAACAAATGTGTAAAACCAAGTCGTCTTAATCCCAATCATTCTGTTACCTTTGTTACAGTATTTCACAAGTTTATTGTTAAATTAATTTGCTTTACAAAACTACAGGTTAAGAAAAGAATATAACAAAATATATTAAAAAAACACATGATAATTTTTTAAAGTTATGTATAAAAAAAAATATATGAATACTAACCCTTCCTTTAATAGTATAAATTTAATAAATTAATTTCGTTCTTATGTGAAATAAAAACAATAAATTTTAATTAAAATATTATTTATTTTATTATAAAATTATGTTAATAATACTTTATTAAATAAAAATAATATTGTAATTTTAAGATATAATCTAAATCACTAATTAATAAATTATAAATTTTTTAATTTAAAATTAAAAAAAATCAAATATTATCTAAATATCAAATTTTACCGTTGCAAATGTAACAATCACTTTTATAACATTCAAAATTAGGTGAGGGTAATATTTTCACATAACTAGGACGGTAATAACACCAGATAATAGAAAATTGAGATTGAGCCTAGCCCAAACCGATAAGATCCATGAACGTGTCTAATCAAAACCAGGTCCGATCCATATAAATATGCAATCGAATTCATTCATCCATACACAACTTGGTGCAAAAATTCAGTCGAATCCTGGAAAGGAGAAGCCGCATATGACAATCATTCTTTCTTCTTTAACTTTTGATTAAAAGAACAGCACAATTTAATAAGGACTTGAACAAATGCCTAAAATGTTCACAATAAAAATGTACCATATCCTCAGTCGTAGAAAAATAAAGAGAACAAAATTTAAAGGCAACAAAAACCACATTGATGAGAGAGTAGACCATTTGAAATACTGCATCTAAGCAGCTCCAGCGCCCTTGCCCTTCTTCCTTTGGATTTTCTTCATATAGAATTCTAGCTCTTTACCCTCCAATATGTATCTAATAATATATTAAATTGAATAATATTAGACATAACTGCATCAAAATGATAGAAAAAAACCTTATGAGCTTTTATGATTCCCACAAACATACCCATCAGCTCTGCCGCATTGACCTGGCCGGGAAGAAATGCATGCCAACAATCTACCAGAAGCAAATTGTTCTTCAATGTGAGCATCAAGTGTACGTTCCTTCTGGCGCTTCTCATGCTTCCTTAGCACATGGTTACTCTTCTTAGTTTCCTCGGCAGCAACTTCTCCCTCCTACAGTTTATGATGTAGAATCAGTAACAATACTCAAAACCAACCACAAGAATTACATTGACTAAAGTTGCTTAGTACACAAAAATTACACGCTGAAAGATGGAACAGCAACTCTCACACCACCTGATTAAACGGCAATACTCTTCTATATCAGTTTTGCAACAGGTATGGTTATGGACAAGACCAGAGAATGCTTTCATAGAATTACTGAATATGCAAAGACTACCCTTTCACAAATTGCATGCACTTTTCGAAGCCAAACTAAAAGATAAACATCCCTACTGAAGAAATAAAAGAACAATAACCAAACCCATGCAGGGATTGAACAGTTGGAACTTAAACTGCAACCAATAATTTTGAGAAGAAAAAGGAATCATTTGAAATCTTTCTACCTCAGTAGCTTCCTTCTTAGCTGCTGTCTTCTTCTTCCTCCCAATATCAACACCATAGTGTTGAAGGTACCATTGCTTAAAGGGAGCAGCATCCACTTGAACAATAGCACTCTTTACAAGGGTCTGTGTCCTGACAAGCTCATTGTTTGAGGCATTATATACCACATCAAGAATACGGGTCTTGCGGGTGACAGCTTCGCTACCCCATGAATAGTTGCCTGTATCCAATCTCAATGCCCTCCACTTCACATTGCCTCCTCTAACACGGATTCTCCTTACAGTCTTGTTGCTAGAGAGCTTAGTATTTGCTGGCTGACGACCAAGTTCATACCTTTCAAAAGCCACCAAAAACATAAAAATTAGCGACTTAGATAAAAGCAAATCAACAAAATACAAACTGAATGAGACTATTCCCAAAAGAATTCAACCCTTATGCACTCCCCAACAAACTCAAACAACAGACCTCTCAGTTCCCCCTTCAAGAAAGAGGTCAAACATTAGACCCTCCATGATGACCATTGCAACACCCAAGACACGCACATAAACCTTCCATGTATAAACATATACCTGTATCAATTAGGAGTCCAACGTAACCTAAGGTCTATCTAATTACACCACACCCCTGAGAAAGGGCAAGCAACCCTGCATAACACTATCATTTAGTAATAAATCTCATAAATTAGCTTATACAGCTCCTGAATGAAGATGCTCTTTACAGTTTCTAATAACGAACTGAACTTAAAGCTCACTCCATATTTCTTTTCTATACCCACTCAATCTATAATACCCATGATCAAAAGCTTTTGAATGACCCAATACCCAAAACTAAAACAAATCCAACTAATTCAGCATTCAATATCCATAAGAAAGACCAAATATTCCATCCATCTTATTTCATTTGCATAAAGCTTAAGGAAAGGGTATTCTCATTGTAATTCATATAGCAGATTAACTTTTAAGAAAACAAGAACAAAAAAGAAACAAAAGAGAACAAATCGAGCAAAAACAAACGAAAATGTAAAAAAGGAAAAAGGAAATGGGTAGAGAAGTTAGGAAGAAAATACTTTCGCTTCTTCCTCCAAGCCTTCTTCTTGCCACCAGTGGCACGCCTCTTGTGCATGGAATCCCTGGAAATACCTGAGTCAAAGATTGAAAAGAACCCATATTGAGGAGATGATAGTAAAGAGAAAATAAAGGCACAAGTTTTGAGAGTTAGGAAGTAAGAAAAGGAAGGAGGTAAAGATCGAAGTTACCCATGTTGGCTGAGCGGCGCAAAGAACTGTTTCAATTGCTCTCTTTCGTCCTAAGCCACAGCACCAACTAAAACCCTACCTCTGCCCGTTTTATATGCTGCGTTTCCGTAAGTTGTAATTAAATGGATTTATTGTTGTGTTCGGTCCGGTCCGGTCCGGTCCTAGTCAATTTTTATTCTTTACAGGCAAAGATTCTACTTCTAGTCAAATTTATGCATGTATAGTATCAAATTATGATTTTCTTAGGACAAATCACTGATGTGAAACGATTGTATGAAACAGTGACGCCACGTCATTTGTATCTTTTTTTCAATAGATTTATGCCACATCAGTATTTTTATTCTGAAAAAAATTAAATCCAAATTAAAATCCTGAAATTCAAGATAAGAATACACTGATGTGACATAAAACTGTTGGAAAGGGATAATATCCCTGTTTCATACAATCTTTTCTCATCACTGATATGGATAAAAAGATACTGATATTAATTTATTTTAAAAAAATCAAATAATGAATTTGAGCTCAATCTTTTAAATAAAAATAATTATTTTGAGAATCTTAATTTGATGATTTATATGAGACAAAATTCCGATTTTTCTTTTTAAGTTTTAGTTAATTAATGAAAAATTTTAAATAGTGAAATGATTTACAGTAAAGCATTTGTACTATTGTAGAGAATTCAGTGAAAGCATTGTAAATAAGTGAATAGAACGTACCGACAGAAGGTAAAAAAAATTGTAGCAAATTTTGTAACACTAAGCTCAACAAAAGGTAGTATTTTGTAAGGAGGAGAAAAGGTAAGAATGACTTGAATCAGAATAAGCAAATGTAACACCCCTTATCCAATTCAATGACTAACACGTATAAGTGATGTCATGTTAACATTTTCTCTGTTTTTACAATTTTTTTTTATAAAACATCAATTTCACAACTTAATAAAATATCTTAAAACAATTTAAACATATGCAAAGCTTTGAACACATTTTTAAAATAACTTGGATCATTCCCTAATTATTTGGACATGCCCAAAACAAAAAACTAGGTTTTGGAGCCTAAAATGATTAGAAACACAAGTTGTGCAAGTACAGTAGAGCAAGTCTTGGTAGTTGGCTTGCAAGTGTAAAACCCCTTACCCGTATTCGACGCCGGAACAGGGTACGAGGCCTTATAGGACTCACATCACAAGCAATCACACAATTCCGAGTTATAAAATTTGCGTTCAAATTAAAACCATCCATATTCAATCATAAAGTCCCTTATACGAGCCTACGAGACCCAAAACATGTATTGGAAGCGGTTTGGGACTAAACCGAGAACTTTAGAATTTTTTATAAAACTTAGAAAATGTTTCATGATAGAGGGCTCACACGCCTGTGTGACCCTTAGACATGCCCGTGCTACAGGCCATGTTCGATTTAGGGATGCTCTCTGACTTGTGCCACACGCCCATGTGTAACACACACGGCTGAGACACATGCCCGTGTCCCTGCCCATGTGGACAATTCTGGACATTTTGTTTTTCTAAAATTAAGGTGCAGAGGACACACGGCCGGATCACATGCCCGTGGGGTAGATCGTGTGTCACACACGGCCCAAACACACGCCCGGGTGTCTACCCATGTGGACAAAAATAAGGCTATTTACCAAGCCATTTGCCACATTTATTCACACATACACTCACATCTACTCAAAGGCACATAACATTACATACTTAGGCAACCAACGCATCCACATTCATGGTTAAAACATATCAACTTTATATGTTTATCCAACATATTCACTACATTTATTAAACCCTAAATCACATTTCCAAATATTTCACATTCACCAAGCATACTATGATCATATCACCATGGACATTGACACATATATGAATATACTTAGGCTTACAACCATGTTGCCAACATAAGCCAACTTACATCGCTAAATAGCAAACAAGCCTTTGACAATTACAAGCCAACATATTGGCTACAATCATAAAGACACATATAACCAATTGACTTAGTCCCTATACATGCCATAACTCAAAATACTTGAATTTATATTTACCCAAAATGGCAGCTTGATAGTATGATAGAATCTCGAACGAACTCCGACTCGAGCTAGCTTATTAACCCTATAAGACATGGGAAAGGAAGGGGTAAGCTATATAGCTTTGTAAGTTCATATGCAAATAATAAAAAACATTAATTATACATTGTCATATGAATAACATGACATATATTAACATAAATGTCATTAAACTTCATGAGCATAACTTACTCAATCATACTAATAACATAACTTATACTAACATAAATGACATTAAGCTTAATGAGCACATCTTGCTCAGTCATAAGAATAACATATCATTTATCACAATCAACAAAACATTTCAAACCTCACATAAAACATACACATTAATTATGAGCATTTACATTTCAAGCATATACTCTTTCATCTTTTAATTGCCTAAACTCTTATCTTTCCATGCTTCCATAATTATTTTAATAGGCAACTTCGCCAATCTTTCCTTTATCTCAAAACCGATAAATCACAATTTGCATGAATATAACATGCTATGTCATAACTCAATCTAGCCCGAAAGCCAATCACAAAATCTTCAATCGAATTTACTATGTATTTCATACATCACAAGTATAAACTCATAATCACAAGGTTTTCATAAAATTATTCTCGTGGAAATCATGAACTCACTATTTCATGAAGTCAATGCTTATAAACTTTACGTACATACTTGTACCAATTAGTAATACTCACATACTTTTTCTCTTCTTTGACATGCCCGTTGAATTTCTCGTTGAACCATTTGGAATACTAAAGGGTACTCGGGAATCTCGTACATACAGTATCGTACCAATGCCATGTCCCAGATATGGTCTTACATGTAATTTCATATCGATGCCAATAGCCCAGCTATGGTCTTACATGAAATTTCATATCGATGCCATATCCCAAATATGGTCTTACACGAAATTTCATATCGATGCCATATCCCAGATATGATCTTACACGAAATCTCATATCGATGCCATATCCCAAATATGGTCTTACACGAAATCTTAGATAACCCTAATGTCATGACATTTGTATCCTACCTATTCTTAAGGTTCAACCGAGATTTTCTCGCTTGTCAAACTTTGTCGAATTCATTCAAAGAGTAAATCACAATTCATACAATAATAACACAATTAAAGCATAAATAATAATGCATTATTTACATACGAACTTACCTTGACATAAAAATGGCGAAAAGGACTATATTGTCAAATACTCGTTTTCCTCCCGTTCTAGGTCCAAACCTTGTTTTTTCTTGATAATCGAGCTTGGAAGCTTGAAAAACCCTAGCTGTCTTCTGTATGCAAGTTTCGGCCATAAGGAAGAAGATGGACAAAAATTAGCTTTTAATTGGCTTTTTAATTCATTTAATTACCAAATTACTAAAATGACTTTAATAAAAAACTTTGAAAACATACCTAACCATGTCCATTTTAGTTCACCAACTTAACCAATGGTCTAGTTACCATATAAAGACCTCCAATTTAAAATCTCATAGCAATTGGACACTTCTAACATATAGAATTCAAGTTTTGCACTTTTTGCAATTTAGTCCTTTTGACTAAATTGAGTGTTCAAACGTCAAAATTTTCGAATGAAATTTTCAAAAAGCAATTCCATAAAACTGTAGACCATAAAAATATAATAAAAATGAATTTTACTGTGTTGAATTTGTGGTCCCGAAACCACTGTTCCGACTAGACCCAAAATCGGGCTATTATAACTCTCCCCCTTTAAGGATTTTCGTCCCCGAAAATCTTAGAGGAAAATAGGTTCGATTTCCACACAGACTCCTCTGTCTCATGATACTGACAAAGAACTCTTACTAAGGTTATGCTTTTATTTCTCGACTTTTAATATCTCATGTCAAAATTCTGATCGATTCTTCGTTATACAACATCGGAGAATTCATATCCAAAGAGTCTAATCGATACCATCGCAACATTGATACACAAAACACATTTTGAAACCTTTTCCAAGGCAATACTTTCGAAAATATGTTATCGCTGAACGGGAATTTCATATCATCATGTTTCAAATTCACCTACGTTTTTTGACAATCTGAAGTGGATTCCAAACTACCACGAATCACTTTTACTTTCTGTATGATTCCTGATCAGATAGTTTCTAAAACAAATAACTCAACCAATCTATCATATTACATACCCGATCACTAGACATCTATTTCAGATTACTGTACATTTTATTACTTCCTGAATGAGCAAACGAGCTACTACTGAGCTTCGTACAAAATCTTCTGCATAAGCTCTGAATTACTCAGTGAGCAAATTCAATCTCAGAATAATGATAACAGTCATCAAGTCTGACCTAAAATTAAAAATCAAAAGTCATCTAACACTGTACTTGTTTAGTTTACCACTCACTATCACATTCGTGAGGTTTTCAATCTTGCAAAGAAAACATCGCTTTAGCTTCTAATTTAGCTAGATACAGACAATCATCAATTAAGTTTAATCATGTATCCAATACTCACAAAATATTCAAAGGCTTTCCATTCAAGGATTTGCAACTATATCTGCTTTCCCAAATGTTAATTGATAACCGCTCACAATCTTTCAATAGTTCAAGACATCTATGTTGTTTTAAATTCAAATCCTTCTGTGACATTAGATACTTTAAACTCTTGGGATCAGGAAACATATGACATTTTTCATCGGTCAACAGACGCCATCAAATTCTCAACACAGACATAAAAATGGCCGACTTTAAATCACCTGTCGAACAGTTACTTTCATGTGACTTCATCCGTCTGAAAGCATTAACTATCACTTTATATTCTTGTATTAAACACATTCCAATCCGTTCGATAGTGTATCACTGAAACTTACGAATTCTTTATTCAATTTAAATAGAACCCAGAACCAGTGTTTCGGTTAATAACACCTTCATCAGTTTTCAACTTTGCTAACATACAACAGACCATTCAAACTTTCACAAATGTGATAACTTTATCAATCGAAACAGTTTTAACTCATAACGACATCATTCGATTAGAACAAATTTAATAAGTATATCTCCGTATCATACTTTCTAGAATATGAATCCTTCCTTCAAACTGTCCGTCTATTCACCCATGAATGTACAAGATTTTATCCTCTTACCTGAGGAGAAACTTAAGTTCATATAACTCAAATTACTTTTCAACTAATCAGCTCGTTCAGATAATAAAAAAAAGCAACTGAGTCGATCTCAACTATCAAATAATATCATATCAAATACTTCATTCTTCATGTTGTTAAAACAACTCAAACGTACAGTCTTTCACAATTTCCTCACATGCAAGTCAAAAGATCTTTACAATCGTATTAGCTCAAGGAAACAAAATATCTTGGTTGAACTCATTGATCTTAATCAAACTTACCTGATAAAAGAAAGCCATCATACAATTTGAACTTGAGCTTCCACTATCTATACCTTTGCCGATGTCAATTCCTTTCACGAAAATTAGAGAAATCCTGATACCAAAATCACCACGTTCCCATAATCGAACCAAAAATACGCCCATAATAAACATAGTTATCACAAGCCACAGAACATACTTTAAAGATAAGCCATGATTGATAATTTACGAAATAAGGATGATATGAAAACCAGGATAAAGAAATCCAAGATGTGACACCATACTAAAAGTCCTAGAACATAACTCATAAGAAAATAATAAAGATCCTGATTATTCCTCAGAGAAAACTAGAAGAAAAAACAATGCTTATACGTTCTGGAATCAATTGTAACAGAGATAATATATTTTCCAAATATATATAAAACAAAACAATATCCAGTAGAGTCAGAAGAATAGCCTTACATAAATTTCACCAACAACTTTTATTCTCAACATAATAGAATAGACCCCCAAAGAGATATAAGATATGCTAATCATAAACCAACCTGATCGACAGTGCTTTCGTCTAACACTAGAGTTAGATAGCATTCTCACACAATAAAAATTTCATCAAAGAATGAACAATTACATAAACCCCAGAGGACAAACAAATATATATAATACTCAAGAGAGATCATCATAATCTATTCAACTATAACTGTTACACACAGACATCTTTACAACTCACATATCATTTCTTTGACTAATTCTGTCATCATTAGTCCATATTATTCCATTCACTAACAGAAATTAATCTAGAAGAAATTCCAGCAAATACATACTTTAGACATCATACTTGAATGAGTCGATTAGCTGAGATTAACTTTTTCTTTAACCGTGACATCACGAAATCCGATTGATCTTTAGAATAACCTGGCATCTTTTCCAGAACTGTATTCACTTGTCAACTATTCTTAACTCTGACCACATTACTAGTCATTCCGCTACTGAACTCTTTAGTCTCTTACTTGTGAACTCATTCAACTTAAGTCTCGTGAAACTTCCTTATAAAATACCACATTGGTAAGGGGGTGAGATCGTAAAGCCTCTGACTTAACTCTCATAAATACACACATATAGTTTAGCATTCATCATCAACATAATATCTTCACAATCATATAATTCACTTTAAGCTAATTAACATACTTATTTATGTTACACGAACCTTCCGATTATCTTATTCAAACAAGTGTACTTAAACGCACATTCCATAAATTTGAGTAAGTTTACTCATAGCATTTACTTAATCAAAAAAATTAGGCACATAACATCATATGAATGCCAAATAAACATAGATGAGCTTATCACAATATAAACTTTCATTTCATTTCACCTTTCCATATTTCAAGGATAATTCCTATTAAACTATTGTAATTTCGATGGATACTCGAGTAGTATACTCAAGGTATGCATGTCAACAATCTGTTAATTCATATTCAAAAGTGCCCTTTTTACACATATTCATAGAGCACACTCTCGAGCCACAAATGACTTAACAGGATTGCCAACTCAGGCTAAATCCTTTCGATAATATATGCTCTAAAAGCTTACTCTGGATTACCTGTCCGGGCTAAATCCATTTCATAGTATATGCTCGAGAGGGCTTAATTTAGGATTGTCGTTCCGGGCTAACTCCTTTTTGCAAACCATTTCATAAAATTACCATAAACCATCGAAATACAACGTTCAACCAGAACAATGACATTTTATCAATAATTCTCAACTTTTGGTTATTCCATTTGTACATCATCACATACACATCATGAACTCTTATTCATACCTTTCCAAGTTTCAACTTATCACAAACACATTTTCAAATATCTTAGTATCACTTTCAGTGCTTTTGAAACTAGCTCGGTTGGAAGGCATCTCTGCCTCAACAAAACATTTTCATCGGAGTCGGGAGATATCACACTATCACAGATGGTAATATGGCATGTATAGCTAGACTCACATGCGCTATGTTAGTCCGAGAATCGACTAAACCATAGCTCTGATACCACTAAATGTAACACCTCTAACCCGTATTCGATGCCAGAACAGGGTACGAAGTCTTACAGGACTCACTTCACAAGCAATCACACAATTTTAAGTCATAAAATTTACGTTCAAATTAAAACCATCCATATTTAATCATAAAGTCCCTTATACGAGACTAGGAGGCCCAAAACATGTATTGAAAGCGGTTTGAGACTAAACCGAGAACTTTAGAAATTTTTACAAAACTTAGAAAATTTTTCATGACAGGGCTCACACGCCCGTATGGTCCAAGGGACACGCACGTGTTACCCTCAGACACGCCCGTGCTACAGGTCATGTTCGATTTAGGGGTGCTCTCTGACTTGTGCCACACGGTCGTGCCACAGTCCCGTGTGCTAGGCCGTGTAGCACACACGGTTGAGACACACGCCCGTATCCCGACCCATGTGCTCAATTTTGGACATTCTATTTTTCCAAAATTAAGGTGAAGGGGACACACGACCGGATCACATGCCCGTGGGGCAAACCGTTTGTCATACATGGCCTAAACACATGCCCGTATGTCTATCTGTGTGGACAAAAATAAGGCTATTTACCAAGCCATTTTCCACCTTTATTCACACATACACTCACATCCATTCAAAGGCACATAACATTACATACTTAAGCAACCAACGCATCCACATTCATGGTTAAAACATATCAACTTTATATGTTTATCCAACATATTCACTACATTTATTAAGCCCTAAATCACATTTCCAAATATTTCACATTCACCAAGCATACCATAATCATATCACCATGGACATTGACACATATATGAATATACTTAGGCTTACAACCATGTTGCCAACATAAGCCAACTTACATGGCCAAATAGCAAACAAGCCTTTGACGATTACAAGCCAACATATTGGCTACAATCATAAAGACACATATAACCAACTGACTTTGTCCCTATCATGCCATAACTCAAAATACTTGAATTTATATTTACCCAAAATGGTAGCTTGATAGTGTGATAGGATCTCCGACGATCTCCAACTCGAGCTAGCTTATTAACCCTATAAGACATGGGAAAGTAAGAGTAAGTTATATAGCTTTGTAAGTTCATATGCAAATAATAAACAACATTAATTATACATTGTCATATGAATAACATGACATATATTAACATAAATGTCATTAAACTTCATGAGCATAACTTACTTAATCATACTAATAACATAACTTATACTAACATAAATGACATTAAGCTTAATGAGCACATCTTACTCAGTCATAAGAATAACATATCATTTATCACAATCAACAAACCATTTCAAACCTCACATAAAACATACACATTAATTATGAGCATTTACATTTCAAGCATATACTTTTTATTCTTTCAATTGCCTAAACTCTTTTCTTTCCATGCTTCCATAATTATTTTAATTGGCAATTTCGCCAATCTTTCCTTTATCTCATAACTGATAAATCACAATTTGCATCAATATAACATGCTATGTCATAACTCAATCTATCTCGAAAGCCAATCACAAAATCCTCAATCGAATTTATTATGTATTTCATACATCACAAGTATAGACTCATAATCATAAGGTTTTCATAAAATCATTCTCGTGGAATTCATGAACTCACTATTTCATGAAGTCAATACTTATAAACTTTACGTACATACTGTACCAATTCGTAATACTCATATACTTTTTCTCTTCTTTGACATACCCGTTGAATTTCCCGTTGAACCATTTGGAATACTAAAGGATACTCAGGAATCTCGTACATACAGTACTGTACCAATGCCATGTCCCAGATATGGTCTTACATGTAATTTCATATCGATGCCAATAGCCCAACTATGGTCTTACACGAAATTTCATATCGATGCCATATGCCAGATATAGTCTTACACGAAATCTCATATCGATGCCATATGCCAGATATGGTCTTACACAAAATCTCATATCAATGCCATATCCCAGATATGGTCGTACACGAAATCTTAAATAACCCTAATGTCATGACATTTGTATCCTACCTATTCTTAAGGTTCAACCGGGATTTTCTCGCTTGTTGAAGTTTGTCGAATTCATTCAAAGAGTAAATCACAATTCATGCAATAATAACACAATTAAAGCATAAATAATAATGCATTATTTACATACGAACTTACCTCGACATAAAAATGAAGAAAAGGACTACATCATCAAATACTCGTTTCCCCCCATTCTAGGTCCAAACCTTATTTTTTTCTTGATAATCGAGCTTGGAAGCTTGAAAACCCTAACTATGTCTTCTCCATGCAAGTTTCGACCATGACAAAGAAGATGGACAAAAATTAGCTTTTAATTAGGCTTTTTAATTTATTTAATTACCTAATTACTAAAATACCTTTAATGAAAACTTTGAAAACATACCTAACCATGTGCATTTTTGTCCACTAACTTAACCAATGGTCTATTTCTCATTTAAGGACCTCTGATTTAAAATCTCATAGCAATTGGACACCTCTAACATATCGAATTCAAGTTTTGCACTTTTTTGCAATTTAGACCTTTTGACTAAATTGAGTGCCCAAACGTCAAAATTTTCGAACGAATTTTTTACAAAATAATTCCATAAGATTGTAGACCATAGAAATATAATAAAAAATGAATTTTACTGTGTCAGATTTGTGGTCCCAAAACCACTGTTCCGACTAGACCCAAAATCGTGCTGTTATAGCAAGTCTTCATACTTAGGCTATAAGTCTTGAGATTTGCAAGTACCAATACCAAACCCCTAAGTATCAATACATGAGTGTATAGGACTTAAAAATTAGTTTGAAAACACTTTATAACATCCTCAAACATCAAGAAATCATACAATTAAGTTCCAATTCATTTTAAAACATTACAAACATTAACTTGAACACAAATTCGTTTTAAAAACTTAGTCAAATTAAATGAACGCCATAACTTATCTTGAAAATGTTAAAAGCATCATACATATAATGAAAACTTTTCAAAACTTACAAACTTAATATAAATACACTTAGTATATGTACATAAAATTTCAAACTCTTTTAATAGGAATACAAAACTAAATTCTCTAAGTCCTTCAAACCTCACTCAGGAATGTGATCCTTCAAAGACATGATCTCTAGCTTTACAAAAAAAAGGTCTTCCACCTATACATTTAAATCACTAGTGCATTAAGCTCGAAGAACTTAGTGAGTACACTAAAATTTCCTACTTAACCATACCTCATATTAGTGCCAAGTCCTTTTATGAATTATGGAGTTCAAATTCAATTTTGCTATGTAACACCCCTAACCCGTAACTGTCCCCGGCCTAGGGTAAAGAGGCATTACCGAATCATCGAAACATTCACAATTCATTTCACGATACAAAGTCAATCATCAATTAAAACATATCATAACATAATCATTAAGTCCCTTAATGAGGTCTACAAGACCTTAAACACATGCTAGAAAGGGGTCAGGACTAAATCGAACACCTACGAAAGTTTTCAAAATTTCAAATATTCTTCAATACTGTTGAGGTCACACGCTTGTGCAATCAAGCCGTGTGCCTCACACGATCACCAGACACTCCTATGTGTCCAGGCCGTGCCAAAACAAAGCATGTATTCTGACTTCTTCACACGGCCACAAGGCATGCCCGTGTACTCTTAGGCAATATACTGACTTATTCACACGACTACTAGGCACGTTTGTGTACCATGACCGTGTATACTTGGGCTAGCTACTGACTTTATTCCAATGTCACTAGGCACGCCCGTGTGCCATAACCGTGTAGGCAAAACAGGACATTTACAAGGCCAAATCGCCACCCACAATAGGATCATACCTACAAGCATCAATACAATACCAATTCATGCATTCAAATACATTCAAACATACCATTTCATGCATTCTTCAATCACCAACTAAACCATTTACTCCCATGCTCATTATCATCACAACTAAAGCCATACAAAATGACAAATATACATCTCAAAACATATGTAATTCAAACATCATGTAATCCATATCAAGGTTCATCTTCAAAACACATCTTTCTCAATAAACTAAGTCATGAAATATACCACATTCATAGCTCATTCATCAATTCTAAATCATTCAACTTCCAAGCCAAATCACATAGCAATGATTAAAAATTTCAAAACATATCATATGATCTAGTCTATACACATTAAAATTCAATCCATTCAATCACCAAATCATTTATTTTAATCCAAACACACATATTTAGGGCATTTTACATAATAGCCCTCATATTTTCACATTTTGACACTTTAGTCCCTAATTCACAGAATCATCAAATACACATAAGTTGCTTGTACCCATGCCTAGCTGATTTCTCACTATACTCATACAAGCCCAATTGTTTTATTTATTTCACATTTTAGCCCTTCTATTTCTCATTTTCACACTTAAGCTCAAATTACACAAATTCATCAAAACTTCACAGACAAACTATATTAATCAAATACATATCTTTCATTCTCCACCATCAAACATTCAAGAACTCCCAAATTCATCAATGGTACTTTTCAACAACATCATCAATTCAGAAAATCTAAGCATGGGTTTGAAAGAGCACAAAGTAACGATCACGAAAACGTAAAAATTATCAAAAATGGAGCTCAAACATACCTTAAATCAAGCTTAACCCTAGCTGAAATTTCAAAGCTTTTCTTCCTTCTTTTCTTTTGTATTTTTCAGTGAACAAAGATGAGTATATTCATCTTATTTTAACCTTTTGCTTGTATAATAATTATATTATTAATCCATTTACAAAAATAACCCTCCATTAAACATATAATATATATAATAAGGCCATTCATGTATTTTAATCATCCACTATCTAAATATTGGCATAATTGCCTCATAAGGCCTCCACATTAATAAGACAAAAACACTTAGGTACTTATAAATCAACACACAGCTTTTACACACTACACGATTAGGTCCTTTGATCATTGTTTTATGCGATGTCAAAGTCTTAAATTTTATATAAAGAATGATCGAACCTGGAAACTAACTATGACAACGATTTGAGGCAAACGCGCCTATCAAACAATAGTATAGTTAAGGCAAGACCAGATTGTCGAACCCAAAGGAACCAAAAGTACTAATACTAACTTTCTTTCTATTATTTATCCTAAGAATTAAATGAATTTTTATCTAATCTAAAATTAACTAACAACTAAGCTAAAGATACAAAGTCAAAGAGAATGAATTTGGGAAAAATACTTTGGGAAAAACCAATTGATTAAGACAATACCCGAGGAAGAATCCACCTAGACTTCACTTGTTATCTAACTCTGAACCGGACGATTTATTCATTTGACTTGATCCGTAAGATTCCCTAAGTTATATTAATCCCTCTCTCGAGTCGACTAACGTCTAGCCCTAGGTTGATTAATTGAAATCTCTTTCTAATTAAAACCCCTAGGATTGCATTAACTCCATCTATGGACTCTCATATTAGGTTTCACCCTAATCCGGCAAAATTTTGTCACCCTATCTCTAGGCGCGTAATCAACTCCGTTTAATTATGCTAGATCTACTCTTAGGCAGGGACTTTTGCTCCTCCACCTAAGCACATCATACTTAAATTAATATCCCAGAAATATCAACACAAAAATTAAGAACACATAATTAAGAACAAGTCAAATATTTATCATATAGTTCAGCAAATGATAACAAGATTCATCTTAGGTTTCATCCCCCTCAGGTATCTTAGGGTTTAGTTCATAATAATAAAAGAAAACATCTCAGAAGAAAAGATAAAACAAAACATAAGAAATCTCTAAAACCCCCTGAAGGAATTGAAGGAGAGATCCTCCGTCTTGAGTATGATTCTGACTTCTTGAGATGAATCAACTGGCTATCTTCGAGTAAATCCCCACAAATCTGCCCTCTTTGGCCTAGCTGGACACCCCCTGACTAAAGCCTTGGGTTCCCCCCTTTTAGGTTATACTTAGGGTGTTTATATAGGCTTCTGAATGTGTTTCTTCGCCCCTAAGTATCCTAATCCGAGTGAAATTTCTCTTTGTCACGGCAGGGACACGCCCACGCCCGTGTAAATCGTGGCCAGGCCGTGTTCGAGACTGTTGAATGAGGAACGGCCGTGTGGTCTTGAGCCCAGGCCGTGTTGATTTTGTGATATGGCCCATTTACTCCGTTTTGGGCCCATTTTTTGTTCTTTTCATCATCCGGTGCTCTTCTGAGTATAGAACATGAAAACGAAGGATTATGAGCACCAAATTACATAATTCAAGGCTTAAATCATCCAAAAGCATGATAAATGTGGGCTTAAAATATGTTACTTTTACGGTTTATCAAATACCCCCACACTTAAGCTTTTGCTTGTCCTCAAGCAAAATTCTCAACTCACAATTAAAATGAACTATCTTGATTCATAATATTCATCAATAATGTTTCATCATAATTCAAAGATAATTCATACATGGATAATTCAATTCAAAGAGTCCTAAAGATTCAAACAATCAAAGTCATACATTTATAGCATAAAACATAGGTGTTTCCCTATACCTAATCAATTACTTCTGATTCAAATCGACAAGAGTTGACATTCTCACTAAAGATTCACTCAAATCACTCAAAGTGTTTAAGGTTCAAAATTAAGTACTCAAAAGTTAAACATGAAGCGTTAATCCCATAGGCTTACATGAAAATCAAATCTCCACCGCTATAATATGAGATGATACACAAATCAAAAGGTCTTTAACAGGGTTGTAACCGGGCTTAGGTTAAAGGTGTGGATAAAAGCTGAATTAGCGGGTTAGAATCGAGATTGACTTGACAAATCACCTAACTAGAGATATCGAACTGATAATAATTACATAAATAATATTCTGATATGAGCTTCTTCTTCAATAATTGGAATTTAACATATAAGCTCACCTAATCACAAAACTAATAGTGAATATTCTTTGATTTCTTTTAAGAACAAGTCAAATTACATACTAAAAGATGAATTCAACTAATAATTAGGCAACTGATCAAATCAGATCTCAACAAAAAGGGTATTCAAGGAATGGTGATAACAAATACAAAAGGTTTTGGGTTAATATTAGCGGGTGAGTCAATAAAAAGGGTTGTTAGGATTAAAAGGGTTCACTAGGGGTTAATTATGAAGGTAGGCTTTTAGTGGAGTGAGTGGGTTCAAAACTAGGTGCCTTTATCATCTCTGTATATCAAATCAAAGGTGTGGTCTCGACATGTATAAACGATACAAGTTCTAGAATAACAAATCAATGTTGACACACTCATAATCAATAAAGTGAGCAAGAAAAAGAATATATGCTCTAAAAGGCTCAAAATCTCACAAAAATTATGGGTATTTGATGTCAACCTTGTAAATTTCAAACTTCAAGGTAATAATTAGATTCAGATAGACAACCTAACAAAATTTTAAATTCTGAAAAAGAGAGTTATCATGCTTGATTCTCTAGTATCCTTCAAAATTAATCATCCATGCACAATTATCAATGACTTAATCCAAAACATATCAATAAAAATCATAAATCAAAGGAAATTTCATTCTAATCATAATATGAGAAACTTACTTTAAGACAAGATATCATTCATGGCATAATTCAGGGATTTGAGAATAATGAAGTAAGTTAGGCACTTTCTCGAAATAAATATTCACCCCCCACACTTAAGATGTACATTGCCCTCAACATACAAAGATGTATATGAAATTTAAGAGAAAGGGAGAGGTGAAACTTCCTGAATTTGGATGGTTTCCTTGAGTTGGGAGTCTTGAGGTGTGGTGGCTGCTACCGAGCTCTACGCTAGATGAAGAAATTGGGGAGCTCGTAGAGAATTAGCCAGAAAATAATAACAATAATTCAAACTATACTAAATATATATTTAAAGACAAGAAAGATAAAGAGAAAGAAAATAGAAAGTAAAATAAAATTAAAGTAAAAGATGAATGGACCGAAGAATCCTTATTGTTGGATGGTTCGCAAGGTGGGTGTGAATTTTAAGGCTGTAATGGGGTGGTGGTTATGGTTCCGGTGTGATTCCCTAGTATCCTTTAGAACCTAAAATCACGAAACTAAAATGAAATGACCTAAATTAAGCATAAGAGAGTCAAAAAGAAGGAAAATAAAGGAGAAGAGAAAATAAATACAGAAACTAAAGGGCTCAAATATCCTTGGCTTGTCGAGTGGATGAAGCGGCTGGCATGAACTTATGTAGATCAGTCTCCCACGGGGGGTTGTGTTTGGATCCTTCCGCTTCTTCGACATAGTTGTGGTGTGGCTTGATGGTTGGGAAAAGATTAGAGAAGAGAAGTATGAAAGGGTTTGAGAAGGAGAAGGAAAATAAAGTGGTATGGGAGAGGAGGGTTGGGTGGTTTAAATAGAAATTTAGGGTCTGGTGCATCCCCATGCCCGTGTACCATGGGCGTGTGGTGTCGCACGGCAGTATCGCACAGCCGTGCTGTGCTTTTTTCGCTTCTCCCACACCCATGTTCAGGTCTCCACGCCCATGTATGATCTAACAGTGTCGGCCAAGGCTGCATCGCAAGGCCGTGGCGTGGTAGTTGGAGTCCGTGACTCGAAGATATTATTCGTTCTGACTTGTACCATCTCTGTCATGTCAGTATGAATATTCGGTGCATCCAAACTGCCAAGGCCATGGCCGTGTGCAAGCCCGTGTGGCCTGAAAATCTGAACTTTTGGTTAGTTTATAATTAGATGCTAGAGTAGAAATAAAAAATAAAAATAAAATTAAAGGAATGTAATAGTTAATAGAGTTAGTGCTCGGGTTGCCTCCTGAGAAGCGCTCGTTTATAGTCTTAAGCTAGACTTACCCCTCATTCGCATATTCATGGTGGTTTGAGGAGTTGAAAGTTTTTCCTCATGCTAGCAGTTCCATAAAGTTTAAGACGAGTAGCATTTATTTTCAAAGTGCCAAACATAGGATTACTTACCTCGACTGTTTCATATGGGAAAATGTTTATTACCTTAAAAGGGATTTCTTTGTTTGTGTTAGGATCAGGAGGAGGTATTCGTGGATCTACTTTTTCTATCAATACTTGATCTCTAATTTTGAACTTGTCTGTCTCGTAGAGTGGCTTTGGTTCTGCTTCGTCTATACCTAGTTTTTCTTTGAGATGCATCTTCCACTCTTCTAGTTCATCGATCTGAATCCCTTGTTCCGCATGAGTTATTTCTTTGTTGGCACGGGGTCTAGGATTGGATTCAGTTGTGTTCTTTTGTGGTGTTTCCTGAAAAGAAGGGTTAACCGAATGGTTATCAATAGAATTTACTTTCTCACCTTGATTATTCGATGTCCTAGCTGAATGGAGAGCTTGAAGAGTGGCTGTCTTGTCACCTACACAGAGTATGAGTTCACCTGCGTCGACATCAATTTTAGTTCTGGCAGTTGCTAAAAATGGTCTTCCTAAAATTAGGGGAATCGTATTGTCCTCATCCATGTCTAAAACGACAAAGTCTACTGGGAATACGAATTTATCAATTTTCACTAGTATATCTTCGATTATGCCCCTAGGAATTCTAACAGTTTTATCAGCTAATTGAATGCTCATCCTAGTTTGTTTGGGCTTCCCTAAACCTAGTTGTTTAAACATTTTATAAGGCATGACATTTATGCTTGCCCTTAAATTAGCTAACACATTATCAATAGATAAACTACCAATTAACATGGAATTGTAAAACTCCTTAGATCTTTTAATTTTCATGGTAGTTTATTTTGCAACATTGCTGAGCATACTGCATTTAGTTCCACATGTGATTCCTCGTCTATCTTTCGCTTATTTGTCAATAGCTTCTTTAAAAATTTCCTAGAATTTGGCATCTGCGAAAGAGTTTCAAGAAACGGTAAGTTAATATGTAATTTCTTTAAGAGTTTAATAAACTTACCGAACTGTTCCTCTGTGTCGTCTTTCGTTATTGCTTCGGGATATGGTATGCGAGGTTGGTACTATTTGATTACTGGTTTTGGGTTGTTATTTACCTCTACCATACATTCTTCTACCACATTTTCTTATCTTGGATTGGACTCATCTAACCCTACAGTATCATGAGCTATTATGGCTTGAATTTGCTCCTTTGGGTTGGTCTCGGTGTTGCTTGGTAGGTTTCCTTGCGGTCTTTCAGAGATATGCTTAGCAAGTTGCCCTAACTGATTCTCGATCCTTTGAATCGATGCTTGTTGATTTTTTTCTATATTTTGGAAACGTGTTTCTGTGGCTGCTATGAATTTTGTCAGCATCTCCTCGAGGTTTGGCTTCTTTTCCTATGGGTAGGGCTATTGTTGGAAGTTTTGGGGTGGTTGTTGCTTTTGGTTTCCTTAACCACCCCATGAGAAATTGGGGTGGTTCTTCCAACCTGGATTATAAGTATTACTATAAGGGTTATTGTTAGATAGGAAATTGTTACCCATATAGTTCATTTGTTCGCTCTCCATGCCCTGTCCGTAGGGTGGGTACTCAGGATTCGCCACTCCTTCACTTGCGTGTCAATGCATAACTGGATGTGCCTGCAAAGAACCATGTAAACCATCAAATTGTTTATATAACATCTCTACCTGATTTGATAGCAAGGTTACTGTGTCGAGGTTGAAAACTCCGGCTGCTTTGGCTGGCCTTATCCTTGTAACTTGCCTCTGATAGTTATTCAATGACATCTCCTCTATAAACTCGTAGGCCGCTTCAGGAGTTTTGTTGTTCAGGGTTCCGCCGGTGACTGAATCGATTAGTTGCCTTGTTGAAGGGTTTACACCATTGTAAAAAGTTTGGACCTGTAGCCACAAAGGTAATCCGTGGTGTGGGCACCTCCTCAACAAATCTTTGTATCTCTCCCATGCATCGTAAAGTGTCTCTAAATCCATCTGCACAAAGGAAAAGATATGATTCCTTAATTTGGCCGTTTTGGCCGACGGAAAATATTTTAATAAAAATTTTTCGGTCATTTGATCCCATGTAGTGATTGACCCTCGTGGAAAAGAATGCAACCACTATTTGGCTTTATTCCTCAAAGAAAAGGGAAATAACCGAAGACGGATGGCATCATCAGAAATGCCATTTATTTTGAAGGTATCATAGAATTCTAGAAAATTCGCTAAGTGTGAATTAGGATCCTTAGGATCCTCATCCTGCAAATCATCAAACTGAACAAACTGTTGTATCATCTATATAGTGTTAGGTCTCAGTTCAAAATTATTTGCAGCAATAGTAGGCCTAATAATACTTGACTCAGTTCCTGTTAAACTAGGTTTAGCATAATCATACATAGTTCGAGTAGCATGATTTTCGGCCATCTCTTGAGGTGGCGGATTATTCTCAGCCATCTCTTCGGTGGTATTAGCTTCGACTTCTTGCTCTTCTTCTATATAGTTTAAGCTTCGCCTTATCTCTCTATGATTTATGAGGACTGTACCTTCAATATCACTATCGTAAAGTAGGGGTCCTGTCGGGTTCCTTTTAGTCATAAACTAGAGGTGCCTGAAAGGAACAAAAGCAAGAAAATTAGCAAAGTTAAAAATAAAAAATAAATTGAAAAAAATAAAAATGGCTAAAGTAATAAAAATTGAGCTTTCTTAATATTTTAGTTCCTCGGCAACGGTGCCAAAAACTTGATCGTTATTTTATGTGATGTCAAAGTCTTAAAACTTATATAAAGAATAATCGAACCTGGAAATTAACTATGACAACGATTTGAGGCAAGCGCGCCTATCGAACAATAGTATAGTTAAGGCAAGACCGAATTGTCGAACCCAAAGGAACCAAAAGTATTAATACTAACTTTCTTTTTATTATTTAGCCTAAGAATTAAATGAATTTTTATCTAATCTAAAATTAACTAAGCTAAAGATGCAAAGTCAAAGAGAATGAATTTGGGGAAAATACTTTGGGAAAAACCAATTGATTAAGACAATACCCGAGGAAGAATCCACCTAGACTTCACTTGTTATCTAACTCTGAACCAGACGATTTATTCATTTGACTTGATCCGTAAGATTCCCTAAGTTATATTAATCCCTCTCTCGAGGCGTCTAACGTCTAGCCCTAGGTTGATTAATTGAAATCTCTTTCTAATTAAAACCCCTAGGATTGCATTAACTCGATCTGTGGACTCCCATATTAGGTTTCACCCTAATCCGGCAAAATCTCATCACCCTATCTCTAGGCGCGCGATCAACTCCGCTTAATTATGCTAGATCTACTCTTAGGCAGGGACTTTTTCTCCTCCACCTAAGCACATCATACTTGAATTAATATCCCGGAAATATCAACACAAAAATTAAGAACACATAATTAAGAACAAGTTAAATATTTATCATATAGTTCAAAGAAACGATAACAAGATTCATCTTAGGTTTCATCCCCTCGGTATCCGAGGTTTAGTTCATAATAATAAAAGAAAACATCTCAGAAGAAAATATAAAACAAAACATAAGAAATCCCTAAAACCCCCTGAAGGAATTGAAGGAGAGATCCTCCGTCTTAAGTATGATTCCGGCTTCTTGAGATGAGTCAACTGGCTATCTTCGAGTATATCCCAATAAATCTGCCCTCTTTGGCCTAGCTGGACACCCCCTGACTAAAGCCTTGGGTTCCCCCCTTTTCGGTTATACTTGGGTGTTTATATAGGCTTCTGAATGTGTTTCTTCACCCCTAATCCGAGTGAAATTTCTCTTTGTCACAGCAAGGACACTCCCACGCCCGTGTAAATCGTGGCCAGGCCATGTTCGAGACTGTTGAATGAGGCACGACCGTGTGGTCTTGGGACTAGGCCATGTTGATTTCGTGATATGGCCCATTTACTCCGTTTTGGGCCCATTTTCCGTTCTTTTCATCACTCGATGCTCTTCTTAGTATAAAACATGAAAACGAAGGATTAAGAGCACTAAATTACATAATTCAAGGCTTAAATCATCCAAAAGCATGCTAAATGTGGGCTGAAAATATGTTATTTTTATGATTTATCATCATTTCTCTTAATTCGGGACACAGTCAATAAAATTACCATACAGAATTTTCACACAGGCTATATCACATATAATCAACAACAAAAATAACATTAAAATATTATTCTAACCTCAGATTTGTGGTCTCGAAACCATTATTTCGACTAGGGTCTAATTCGGGCTGTTACAACTCTCGCCCCTTAGGGATTTTCATCCCCGAAAATCTTACTAGTGAATAGTTGTGGATATTGTTCTCTCATAATGTTCTCAGGCTCCCACGTAGCCTCTTCAATTCCGTGCTTGTGCCACAACACTTTCACTAAGGATATTTTCTTATTTCTTAACTCTTTGGTATCTCGTGCCAAAATTCGAATCGGTTCTTTACAATACGATATATCTGGTTGAATCTCTACCTCAGTAGGAGCAATCACATGAGACGGATCAGATCTACATCATCGAAGCATTGACACATGAAACACATTATGAATCTTTTCTAACTCAGTTGGCAGCAACAATCTATACGTAACTGGCCCAACGCGCTCGATAATCTCATATGGTCTGATGAATCTCGGACTCAATTTGCCTTTCCGGCCAAAACGAAGTATTTTCTTCCACGGAGACACTTTCAAAAATACTTTCACCAGCTTCAAATTCAATATCCTTTCGTTTCAAGTCTGCATAAGACTTCTGACGATCTAAAGCCACTTTCAAACTGTCTCGAATTACTTTTACTTTCTGCTCAGTCTCTTTTATAAGATCAACCCCGTGAATCTTATTCTCACTCAGCTCAGTCCAATACAATGGAGTTCGAAATTTTTGACCATAAAGAGCCTCATATGGTGCCATTTTGATGCTAGATTGAAAATTGTTATTATACGCGAATTCAATCAACAATAGATGTTTTTCCCACGTACTCTCGAACTCAAGTACAAAACACCTCAACATATCTTTGAGAATTTGAATGATCCGCTCGGACTGACCATCTATTTGCAGATGAAAAGCAGTACTGAAATGAAGTTTTGTGCATAAAGCTTCTTGCAATTTCTTCCAAAATTGCGATGTAAATCTCGAATCTCTGTCAGACACTATAGACAATGGTACCCCATGCAATCTCACAATCTTGGCAATATACAATTCAACCAATCTATCGAGTGAATAATCTGTTCTCACTGGAACGAAATGAGCTGATTTAGTCAATCTGATGAGCTGATTTAGTCAATCTGTCAACTATCACCCAGATTGCATCTTTCTTTCCCGGAGATAAAGGCAATCCCGACACAAAGTCCATTGTAATTCTCTCCCATTTCCATTCAAGAATCATGATCTGCTGTAACAAACCAGACGAAGCCTGATGTTCAGCTTTAACTTGCTGACAGATTAAACATTTCGACACAAAGTCAGAGATGTCCCGTTTCATACCATGCCACCAATAAAACTGTTTTAGATCATTATACATTTTCATACTCCCCGGATGAACAGTTAAATGACTATTGTGAGCTTCATTTAAAATTATCAAAATCAACTCTGAATTTCTTGGAACACATATCCGATCTTCAAATCTCAGACAATCATCACTATCAACTCGAAATTCTGAATCAACATTCAATTTACACTGAGAGCGTTTAGCATTCATTTTAACATCACTTTTCTGAGCATCACAAATTTGACATACAAACTTTGGCTTTACTTTCAACTCGACCAAAATTGCACTATCATCACATAGATCTTTCTGAGCATTCATTGCTCGCAAAGCACATATAGACTTTCGGCTCAAAGCATCAGCTACTACATTTGCTTTACCCGGATGATAATCAATCACAAGTTTATAGTCTTTCAACAATTCTAACCATCTTCTCTGTCGCAAATTCAATTCTTTCTGAGTTATCAAGTACTTCAAACTCTTATGATCAGTATAAATGTGGCATTTCTCACCAAATAGATAATGACGCCAAATTTTCAATGTAAACAAAATCGCTGCTAATTCAAGGTCGTGCATCGGATAGTTCTTTTCATGCAGCTTTAACTGCCTCGAAGCGTAAGCAATGACTTTGCCTTCTTGCATCAGCGCACAGCCCAAACCATTCAATGATGCATCACTATAAACTATAAATTCTTTACCCGATTCAGGTTGAACTAACACTAGCGCCTCTGTCAATAATACTTTCAATTGCTCAAAACTCTGATGGCACTTTTCTAACCACTCAAATTTAACATCTTTATGTAGCAACTTCATCAACGGAGTTGCAATTATCGAGAAGCCTTTCACAAATCGTCTATAATATCCCGCTAGTCCCAGAAAACTACGGACTTCAGACACATTTCTCGGAGGCTTCCAATCCAAAATAGCTGAGACTTTACTCGGATCAACTCGTATCCCCGCAGCTGACACAATATGCCCCAGAAAACCAACCCCACGCAACCAAAATTCACATTTGCTAAACTTAGCATACAACTGTTTCTCACGTAGAGTTTGTAGCACAATTCTCAAATGCTCGGCATGCTGCGTCTCATCACATTAGTAGATCAAAATATCATCAATGAACACCACAACAAAACGATCCAAATACAGTCTGAATATCCGATTCATCGGATTCATAAACATTGCAGGAGCATTTGTTAGTCCAAAAAGCATCACTAAGAATTCGTAATGTCCGTACCTCGTTCTGAAAGCAGTTTTTGGCACATCAGATTCTTTAACTCTCAACTGATAATAGCCCGATCTCAAATCTATCTTCAAAAACATTGTAGCTCCTCTCAGCTGATCAAATAGATCATCAATACATGGCAACAGATTTTTTTCTTTATCGTTACTTTTTTCAATTGTCGGTAATCAATACACATTCTCATAGTACCGTCTTTCTTTTTCACAAATCACACAGGAGCACCCCAAGGCGAGAAACTCGATCTTGCAAACCCTTTGTCAGCCAACTCTTGTAACTAAGACTTTAACTCTTTCAATTCTGTTGGTGCCATTCTATACGGAGCTATTGAAATGGGAGTAGTCCCCGACACTAATTCAATACCAAATTCAACTTCCCGAATCGGAGGTAATCCCAGTAGTTCTTCAGGAAACACATCTGAAAACTCACTAATCACAGGCACAGATTCAACTTTCTTTTCTGACACTTTTGCATCAATCACTTATGCTAAGTAAGTTTCACAACCCTTTCTCACATAGTTCATAGCTTTCATCACGGATACAACAGCTGGTAACCCTTTCATATCACTGGATTCAATTCGAACTATTTCACCATTCTGATTTCTCAATTCAATACTCTTTCTTTTACAATTCACAATGGCATTATGCAAAGTGAGCCAATCCATACCCAGAATTATATCGAATTCATCGAATGGTAGTAACATTAAATTGACCGGAAAGCATTTATCCCGAAACATCAATGGGCAATTCTTGTACACGTTATCCACCAAGACACACTTGCCTAAGGGGTTTGATACTCTAATCACTAATTCAGTAGACTCAACAGGTAGAGTCTTATTCAATACTAAATTCACACACACATAGGAATGAGTAGAACCTAGATCTAATAATGCAATCACACCAGTATCAAATAGAGTAAAAGTACCGTTGATGACGTCTGGAGATGATGCTTCCTCTCGTACATGTATAGCATAAGCTCGGGGAGGTGCTCTCGCCTTTGATCTCACAGCTGTATCAGTGGTCCCTCTTTGACTTCCACTTACATTCCCGACATTTCTGGGTGGTCTACCCCTAACTGTCATATTACTTGATCTCACATTCTGAACATTTTCTTCCCCAATCATCTTTGGGCAGTCTCGGATGAAGTGATCTCGTGATCCACATTTATAGCAAACTCTATTGTTGTACTTGCCCCAACATTCTCCCACATGTCATCTTCGACACAGTCTACACTCAGGTTTGTTACTTTTGGCACTATCAACACTTGACTCTATTGGAGCTTGAGTTCTCGGACCAACACTAAGTCTTGTACGGTCTATATTCAGATGTCCAAATGAAGCATTTGATTAGTTGCTCGCATCTCTAAATCTCTTCATTGAAGGTTGAAAAAACTTACTCATCGATCTTTTTCTTTCATCACGAGCTTCAGAATCAGCTTTCTTCTTTTCTTGATTGAGTTCCTCAACTTTGCAAGCTCTTTCGACTAACACAACAAATTCGTTTATATCCAGTATTCCAACCAACAACTTAATGTCCTCATTCAACCCTTCTATGAAGCGTTTACACATAGTAGCTTCGGTCGAAACATATTCTCGTGCATACTGGCTTAATATCACAAATTCCCGCTCGTACTTAGTAACTGACAAACGGCCTTGTTTCAACTCTAGGAACTCTTTACGTTTCTGACCAATGAATCGTTGACTGATATACTTCTTTCTGAACTCTACTTGAAAGAAATCCCTGGTGATTCTCTCTCTTGGAACCACAGATGTCAACGTCTTCCACCAATTATAAGCCGTATCTCTCAACAAAGAAACTGCACACTTGATACATTCATCAGGGGTCAACGACATCTCGTCAAATACCCAAATTGTATTCTTGAGCCAAAATTCAGCTCGCTCAGCATCATCGTCGACTGTGGCCCTGCACTCTTCGGCCCCTTACTTTCGAATCTTATCTATAAGAGGTTTATTTAGTCGAATCGAATCTACAACTTGTGGCACAATCGGTACTTGTGGGCGTGGAGGTTGTGGAGCAGCTGGATTCATTCGAACGAACTCCGAAAACCACTCACTTATCATACAGAAGAAGGCTTGCTTAGCCTCTCCTCCCTCACTTCTGTCATTTAACCAAGATATGGCCGGTGCTGTCTCTTGAGCGGAAGTAGGCGCGTTACTCTCTACATCGTCAGCAACTACTTGGTCGGGATCCATTACGATATGAAAACACATTTTCATCTGTCAGAATTCATAACACTATCACAATTTCATATATGGCATGTATAGCTAGACTCACACATGCTACGTTAGTCCAAGAATTGACTAAACCGTAGCTCTAATACCAATAAAATGTAACACCCCTAACCCATAACCATCGCAGGCCTAGGGTTAAGAGGCATTACCAAATCATCGAAACATTCACAATTCATTTCACGACACAAAGTCAATCATCAATTAAAACATATCATAACATAACCATTAAGTCCCTTAATGAGGTCCACAAGACCTTAAACACATGCTAGAAAGGGGTCGGGACTAAACCGAACACCTACGAAAGTTTTTAAAATTTCAAATATTCTTCAATACTGTTGAGGTCACACGCCAGTGTAATCAGGCCATGTGCCTCACACGATCACCAAACACTCCCATGTGTCCAGGCCGTGCCAAAACAGAGCATGTATTCTGACTTCTTCACACAGCTACAAGGTACGCCCGTGTACTCTTAGGCAATATACTAACTTATTCACATGGCTACTAGGCACGTCCATATACCATGACCGTGTACACTTGGGCTAGCCACTGACTTTATTCCATGGTCACTAGGCACGCCCGTGTGCCATAACCGTGTAGGCAAAACAGGCCATTTACAAGGCCAAATCGCCACCCACAATAGGATCATACCTACACGCATCAATAATATACCAATTCATGCTTTCAAATGCATTCAAACATACCATTTCATGCATTATTCAATCACCAACTAAACCATTTACTCCCATGCTTATTGTCATCACAACTAAAGCCATACAAAGTGACAAATATACATATCAAAACATATGTAATTCAAACATCATGTAATCCATATCAAGGTTCATCTTCAAAACACATCTTTCTCAATCAACTAAGTCATGAAATATACCACATTCATAGCTCATTCATCAATTCTACATCATTCAACTTCCAAGCCAAATCACATGGCAATGATTAAACTTTTCAAAACATATCATATGATCTAGTCTATACACATTCAAATTCAATCCATTCAACCACCAAATCATTTATTTTAATCCAAACGCACATAATTAGGGCCTTTTACATAATAGCCCTCACATTTTCACATGTCGACACTTTAGTCCCTAATTCAAAAAATCATCAAATACACATAAGTTGCTTGTACCCATGCCTAGCCGATTTCTCACTATACTCATACAAGGCCAATTGTTTCATTTATTTCACATATTAGTCCTTCTATTTCTCATTTTCACACTTAAGCTAAAATTACACAAATTCATCAAAACTTCAAAGACAAACTATATTAATCAAATACATATCTTTCATTCTCCACCACCAAACATTCAAGAACTCCCATATTCATCAATGGTACTTTTCAAAAACATCATCAATTCACAAAATCTAAGCATGGGTTTGAAAGAGCATGAAGCAACGATCACAAAAACGTAAAAATTATCAAAAACGGAGCTCAAACATACCTTAAATCAAGCTTAACCCTAGCTGAAATTTCAAAGCTTTTCTTCCTTCTTTTCTTTTGTATTTTTTGGTGAACAAAGATGAGTGTATTCATCTTATTTTAACATTTTGTTTGTATAATAATTATATTATTAATCCATTTACAAAAATAACCATCCATTAAACATATAATATATATAATAAGGCCATTCATGTCTTTTAATCATCCACTATCTAAATATTGGCATAATTACCTCATAGGGCCTCCACATTAATAAGACAACAACACTTAGGTACTTATAAATCAGCACACAGCTTTTACATGCTACGCGATTAAGTCCTTTCTCTTAATTCGGCACACAGTCTATAAAATTACCACACAAAATTTTCACACAGGCTATATCACATATAATCAACACCAAAAATAACATTAAAATATTATTTCAACCTTGAATTTGTGGTCTCGAAACCACTATTCCAACTAGGGTCTAATTCAGGCTGTTACATGCTACTTACTAATGAGAATTTAGTCTCTTCACATATTGATTCATTCACTAAGACTTAAGGAATACAATTATTGTTTCAATTAATTAACCACTTAACACACTTAAGGTGATTAGCATTTGTTAGTTACTTACTCACCTGTTAAGTATACATTTAGATTACCAAATCATTAGTTTCATTTTTCAGATTTTGCACATTTTCCACTAATGTTTACCAAGTTTCCCTTATCAAAAGGATTATAAATGTATCACTTAAACTCTTTTCACTTGTTAATCACATGGTACTTAAATGTTAAGGTCATATTTCACTACTTTAACTTATTAATAACATCAACATTCACTCTTAGGTCCACTTATAATCAATTATTTACTTCATTCACTTTTTAACCATGTCACTTGATCCATGCCCATTTTGACACACATTACAATTATAAGTCCAATTAACATTAATTATAAACACTTAGCCCTTAGTAATCCTTAGTAAATTACACTCGAATACATAAGAGTCCAATTTAACACCTTACATTAATTGCATTAAGAGTGCATCCCACTGAACCTACCAAAACACTTAGGGTCCTCACTATGCACTTATATTGTATGCCATAAGACACATATTGTTGTCTTTGCACTAAATGTTATTTTCTAACGAAAAAACGCACACTAATCCCTATCGCATGCTAATTGTATCTATAACACCCCTCACTTGTCCCAATATATGGTATGAATAGGAGATGCTACCGGAGCATATGCGAAATGAAAACCTCGAAGTTGCTTAAAATTTCATGCTTTAAACATTTTTATAAAATCATAAAAAATTAATTAAAACAATTTGAAGGATTTAGAAAGAATTTAAAATCTTTTAGGAGTAGCTTAGGAAAGGTCAGAGGTATTCAAGACTCAAAATGGCAAAATAGTGCAATGGAAACAAAGTGATGCAAAAATGTTGGTACAACGTATAAGGTCGTGACGTGGAATATTTGGTGTTGTGACGTCACTTGTTGTTTGGGAAAATTTTCAATGTTACAAGGATGATGTTGCAACATTGAAGGTGAATGTTGTGATATTGCAAAGAAAAAGTCGTGATACCGTAGCAGGGTGACCCAAAAACGCTCCAAATTAAAATCCCAAATCACCTCCAAACATCCACAAACATACCGATAACATATCAATGGGTTTCAAAATCATTATGTTTCAATTTATAGACTCATTTAAACTAAAATACAAGGCATAAAACATTCAAACCAAATAATGAATTAAAGAAAAAACACCAAAAATGACTTCAATTACAATTTAAGTTTTACAAATATGATATCCAAGCTAAGTCTTCATGTACATGTCATTTTTATACAAATTTTTTGACATTAGCCTTTGCTCAACCATCTACTATCCTCGAGTGGTGATGTGATGCCTCCAAATCACTAATTTAATATTTTCGAACATGATTCCACCTACACATTTTAAACTACAGACATGTGAGCTCAATATGTACACAAGGGTAATCTAACTTATCCTATTCCACTATTAATGTTAAACCTTTTAGACAAAATTCATTACAAGATTCCCCCATATCACATTTTAGTATATTGAACAAATTCATTTATTATTACAAAATTATAAGGGTTCAACTTACCCATTTCATGATTTATTAACTCATTCAAATAACATTTAATCCAAAGTTTACGCCCTTAAGCCATTGTCTCTTAATATGTTCACATTTAAGCTCAACTTATGGCCATTACCTCATTATGTAAGTTATATTTCTTATTACCCATTTCTTTTTTGGAGTTATACGAATTCATAAGTTTTTCTCTCCAATTAAGTATGATGTCTTATAGTTTAACTTAATGTCAAACACATAATCATTTAGCTTGTTGGAAAAATACAGTTTAGAAAGGACTTTTGTAGCACAATGAAAGTTTTAATTTTTTTTATAAACTTGAACATTTGTGATATTTATAGCAATAAAACCTTTTACTCGAATTGTACTTGTGTGTTTTTGAATAGGTGGAATAGGTTGTTCTCAGCTTTCAAGCTGTAATATCCCTGAAACCCCATTGGTCATAAACAACATGATTTTGGGAAATATACATGTTAAAATTTTTGAAAGGAAAAAAAAAAGAATTATTAGTGATAGTAGAGAAAGTGGAGGGATACTAGAGAAAACTTAAAAGACTTGTGTATTGAGAGAAACAAATATGAGGTAGTGATTAAATCGTAAGAAAATGAAAAGTATTGAGGCAAAAGTGAGAAAAAAATATAAAAGAATTAAATTGAAATAAATGAAAAAAGGAAGGATTAAAAGTGTAATTATACCCAAGTCCGTCATGAATTATGTATGGAATTGTGAAGAAAGTACAAAGGTAAAATGATCATTTCATAAATAGATAATTATGATAAATATCTCATAATTGTTAGAAGTTTTTCCACCATTGGATTCGATTGAAAATTGAGAACAAATATGAGTTGTTGGATGGAAATGATGATGTTGGAAATTTTATATTATACTAGCATGTTTGCTATTTATATAATTATTTGGAATATAATATATTTGTCATATTTTGAATATATTACATGCAAAAATTTTACGAAAAATATTAAAATTCAAATATTATAAAAAACTATTTTACATGGGATGATTATGTGTTAATTAAAATATGTTTTATTTTTATTAATATTTTAATAAAAATATAAACATATATTAAAAATAAAAAATATAATATTCTTTAATTTTCATGTAAATTTTCTGAAACACTAAAATTTAAATAGTATTAAGTGATTGTTTGTACTAATAAAATGTATAAGTTACAAAATAAGTAAATTTATGTAAGGGTTTTCATCAAACTATATTAGAAAATTATTTTATCTTAACAAAACAATGCTTAAATAAATTAAAACTATAGAGAACTGAGTAAAGGGAGTGGATTAAGATTGAATTCAAGTTGTTTGACTCGAGAAAAAAAGATTTGAATATGACCTAAAAAGAAATAAACAAATTTAGAAATTAAAGAAAACAGAACATTAAAGGAAGAAATTTAAAAAATAAGAATAAATATTCAAAATAACAAATAAATAAATCAAGAAAATTTAAAAGTGGAAGATGAATCGAATAAATCAATGGATGTGGTAGATAGATAAGTGTTCAATTGAACCGTTTGAGATATAAACCCTAACAAATTTAATTAATGACTCTAATTAACCCTCCAAGAAATAATTCTTGATAGATTGAAGAATGAAGAATGAAGAATGAGTTCCCACGACTCTTTGAAGAAAATTCAAGAAAAAAATTACCTCTAAAAATCATAAGAAGAAATCTTATACAAAGAAACAAGCATAAGAAAAAATCTTATACAAAGAAACTAACTCTCAGAGTTGAAAACTTTATTGATTAAGCCTAAAAACCAAATCCAATATGATTTAAACTCGAATTAAAAGCCTAAAACTCATAAATTCCATCATAATCTCATCTAGAAACTTTGCTCACGCAGTCTTTACTAAAACAATCATAACATGAGCTCCCAGACTCGAAAGCGGGTGATTCAAAGTGTGTTTCGAATCTAAGAGATAGATCTTCAAACACTATGCAAACATCTAAGCCCATAAATGTCTGGATACCATCAAAAAATTCGTCGCAAGTTGACTAATCTTTTCAACTTGAAAATTAATAGCTTGGTTGAATTGACTTTAATAAATTTCACCCATTCTATGCATGTCTCATTCCTCGTTCCCTCAAAAAGATTCATCCTCACATATTGTCTTTGATCGAATCTTGGTTTGATTTGCTTGACCTTTGACCTTATTGTTGGGCCTTGAGGTAGTGTAAGTTCATCACATCCATGGGTCTAAAGTTGGGCCTTGAGACTCGCATCACTATATAAAATATAAAATTTAGACACTATAATGTTAAAATAATTCAAACAACCATTATCCTTTTTAATAATTTTTTTTTAAAAAATAATGTATGAGAAAAAACTTACTTTATTAATATTTAAATAAATATAATAAAAAATTTTTTGTATTCATTTGTATGTAATTTTTTTTAAAAAATCATAAATATTAAAAAAATTATTTAATTTATAAAAGCATGATATTAGAAATTAAAAGTGGAAACTAATTGTTCAAAAAATGGAAACTAATAAGATAAATTCCTTCTCCTAAGAAATATAAAACTTATAGGGACTAACAAAGTTAATAATATTAATATATTTCTAAAATTAGATAATATTTTAAATTATGGGGACAAAATGAGAAAACTAGAAAGGTGAAAGCCCTTCATAAAATAAATTAAGAACATTGAGGGTTTCTGTTGCAAACAACCCCTCCACATTTCTTATATACAAAGGGCCTTTTTTTTTTTTTTTTTGGTGTGTAATGAAATAGGTAGTTGGAAAATAAAAAGGGTAAACTATACAAATAGTCACCTAGTTATACCTGCGTTTTTGTGTTGATCATTCAACTTTAAAAATTTTCAATTTAGGCACTAAGGTTTGAATTTGTTCATGTTTCGGTCACTCGCGGTTAAATTGATAATGAAAAGCCTTTTTTCAAGTGGTATAATAACACATTTAGTCCTCAATACTTACATATCCTATAAATTTGATCTTAATTCTAAATAATTTAATAAAGTTAATCCTTCACATTTATAACTTTTATATATTTGATTCTTAAATTTCCTAAAGGCTTTTTTTAGGGTTTTACAAATTTATAGAAGTGGATTGCTTCTATTTTAGACTCATTTAGACTTAGGCCTTAACTTAAATACATATTTTCCAATTTCATATTAGGTGGTCGTTAGCCCTCATATGTTTCAAGGCTTTCCACTTCGCATGTAGTCACTATAAGTCCTTTGTATATACATACACATTTTCACATTTCTTTAGGCATTATATTTATGTCTATTTTCATGTAATGGTCCCAAATAGAGAGACGTCACAATTTCATTTATTCTTTACCTCTTGTATAATAAATCTCTATGTTTTAACATGTTGTCGACTCTATCGACAATTTTGCAAAATTAACACATATTTACCAAGATGCCACATTTACAAATTTTCTTACAGTATTACTATATTTGACCAATTTACACATATTTCAAATCTCTTTAGAGAGTTATTCATGGAAACCAAGTTCACATGTGACATTGTCTGTTAATTAGTACTTTATAACCAAGGCTTTTTAACCACATAATGCCAACACTAAAAATCATAAAAGCTTACTCTCATATATTCACATCTAACATTTATGCTTAATCCACAATTTAGTCAATTTCCTTAACATGTTATCATAGGTATCTAAGAGTATTCAAGGGTACTTACCTTAATAGATGCTCTACAACACTTGATCATGCCTCCATAAGCTTTAATCCTTCACCAATCAAGCTTGTAATTTGATAAATCACTATTCCCTCATTTTCCATACGTAATTTTTTTTACAGTTATAGCGAAAGTTTAAAAAAAATTCAAAATTGAGCCCTTTTGTGATATTTATAGTAATAAACCCTAAATCAGAATTGTACTTGTGCATTGTGCGAGATGGACTCAATTCGATCCTAAGTATCAACCAAATAAACTTCTCTGATATCTCAATATTGTATGAAGTCTCTCTTAGAGTCAACCGATGCTCTCTATTTATTAAGGGAAGTACAATACACTTGGTTGAACAAGCCTATGACAAATAATATTATTTAAATAGAAAACATACCCCGATCTAATTGAGAGAGAGGGGTGGCACACCATCGTAATTTTACTAGGGTTATTGCCCCCTTATTTTACATGAGGGATAAATTGGGCCTCTCATATATTAGGTCCAATTATATATGCTTCCTCGGCTTTTGACCCAACGCTTTATAATTTAAACCGACTTAATATTTATTTTCTATTTCCCAAAATAAATATTATTTAATCAATTAATTTAATTAATTAAATTAGCTAAATTAATTTATTAATTGAATAATTTTGTCAACCCAATTCTAATTTCATTAAAGTCATAATAATTTTATCATAATAGAATCTATGAGGAAATATATTTAATTTCTTTATTCAATAGATTCATAATGACTAATTAATTCAATTTCATTTTCAAACTTTAATTATTTAATTATAATTAATTAAATAATATCAGAAAACCTTAAATTAATTCTCAAGTCATTTCTGTACTTGGTGAGAAAACACATTCACTTTGAATGCGATCTAATCTAATTTCATCGTTTCCATTCATTTCTATTCATTTGATTCTACATGAGATTCATTTCTAGTTTCATCCAACTAGTGGAAGGATCAATTAGACACATATAATTAAGGTTCAAATAATTTATAATTAGTTTCAACTTTTCACCTATTAATTATCAACTTATTTAGTCACGAAGTCATTCCACTAAAATATCGAGACTAAGCTCTCCCTTATTATATGCCATTACGAAAGATACTTAACAAGTGTTTATTCAATGACCTTGTCATAAGTTTGTTACCCTTATAGGATATCCTTAATCTTTTTGGGATAAATTTGTTCTCCCAATATTATCCTATTTTATCTTATGGTAAATGTCACGCCCGAAAATTGTTAACTCCTAAGTTGCATGGGAGACTTGTGTAATTAAGTGAGAAGTTTTCTATCAAGCAGGCTGTTTGTAAGTAAGAGCAAATGGAGTTGTAACGGCCCAAATTTGGGCTAGTAGAATTGGGCCCATTGGGCCTTGGGCTTGGGAGCGTTTAAAATCGTTGAGAACAAGAGAACGACACTAATGCAAGTTGGACCTATTAGGTGAGTGATTTTGGAAGGTTAGGGGGCTTCCATGAAGTCCCGGGATCAAAGCTGGGTTTTAGGAAAAATTTTGGTTTTTGGTGAATAAAACCCTGGGAGTTAGAATGTATGCTTTAAGAATATAATATAGAGAAAAATGACACAAAAGAAGTTGTGGCCTAGTGGCAAATGACACCACATAAGGGACAAGGGAATGACTCCACAAGGAAGCAAGGGGTCCAAGGTTCAAGCCTTGGCACTGGCATTTCATTTTGATTTATTTTTAAGTGAACTTGGACTTTGGCCCATAGATTTATATTTAGTTGCGCATGATGTTAGACACAAGAGGAGTTGGTGGCTTAGTGGCAAGTGGCGTGAATAGGCTGATGGGAGAGCCTGGGTTCGAATCTCATGACAAGCAAGGGAGTATTTATTTTGTGGATTGGATTTAAACTCTACTGAAGGAAGGATCCCACATCGGAAAGCTAGCAAGAGGGAAAGTGAGAAGCTGGCTATATATAGAGCTGTCTATGAGGAGAGGAAGCATACCTTGGTGGGCGTTTGGGCATAGGAGCATCCGGAGCGCGGATTAGCTTCAGACTCCTATTAGGTGTGTATTTCGCACTACTCTAGCTGTAGAGCGGCAAATGCCAAAATGTCGGTCACACGGTGATGGTAACCACACGAGCGTGCGATCGCATGTGTGGGAGCTTTGACGCGATAGTCGAGGCCACCATGAATATTCTTGTGGGTTGATGCTGTTTGGGCCACGATGGGCCGAACGGGCCCGTGGGCCCATATGAATAAGTTGTATGATTGTGTAGTAGATGTTGGATTAGACTATGTGAATCTCATATCTGCGGCTAGATTTGGGCTAAATAGGCCACCCGAGTGTGTGGGCCTATTTGGGTCGAGAATGGGCCCTAGGCCCATTCGCATCATTATCTCTGTTTAGAATGCTTGAGTCGCTCTAGGCGACTGTAGACCTTCTAAGGGGTTGACAAAATTACTGAAATACCCTTGGTTTACAAAATTACTAAAATATCCTTGGTTTACAAAATTACTAAAATACCCTTGGTTTACAAAATTACTAAAATACCCTAGTTTGCGAAATTACTAAAATAGCCCCGATTTGCAAAATTACTAAAATACCCTCGAATTGTAAAATCACTGAATTACCCTTGTAGGGTAGAATTACTGAAATACCCTTTTAGGGTAAATGACTATTTTGCCCTTGTAGGTAAATGACAGATTTAGACTGTGAATTTGACTGAGTTGACTATGGGCGTGTATTTGATTTACTATTAATATGTGTTGAAATGACTGTTACTAAGCATGGCCATTTTGCATACACGTGTAATGATTGAGCATAACATACACGGCATATTGCATTGGGATGGGTTATAATGACGGAGGAAGTACTGTACTGGTGGCTATGCCACAATATACTGATTTCAGTGGCTCAGCCACATATATCACGATATTGGCGACTTTGCTTTGCGTTCATATCGCGACTCATTGCATTTTTGGAGTGCAGAGTTGGGTGGGTTGACTTGGTCCCCACATGGAGTGTAGGGCTGGTACGGGTGGAGTCTAGTGGATGGACTATTAGGTTGGGGGCTGCATTTTCTATTTGCATTACCATGATTTTGGGGCCGTGGGCCCAAATTGATACTGTATGGGGCTTAGGCCCAGACCGAGACCATGACTGTGACTGGAATCGGGATTACACACTGAGTTCTTGTAACTCACCCCTTTTTCCCATAACATTGCAGGTAATCCCCAGTGATAATGGATTTGGGAGCTGCGGAGAACTCGGTAGTGGCCATACATCGGAGTCGTTCCTCACGAAACTCAGTAAATTTGGTTTTTATATTGTTTCTAAGATTATTTGATTTGGGTTATTGTTTTGTAATAAGGCCATTGGACTAAACTTTCTTTTAAACTTTCATTTCCGTTATTGCTTACCATTATATTTTTTTTTAAATGGAGGTTTTCCTAAAAACATTGATAACTGTTTTCCAAAATATCACGATTCCGCAAATGATCCAAACTCGATTTTCATAACCAAAGCTGTAACAGCCAGATTTTGACCCTAATCGGAACGGTGGTTTCGGGACCACGAATCCGAGTTGAAAAAATATTTTAATATTATTTTATATGTTTATTATGTGTGAATTGGTATGTATGAAATTTTCGTATTAAAATTTGATTGTTTTGGTGCTTAATTGTGAAAAAAAGGGCTTAATTGCGTAAAATGAAAAAAATTAAAGGTTAATGTGAAAAAAATTAAATGGTAAGTATAGATTTTGTAAGTAATATATGTATAAGATATCAATTGTTAAATGTATGCATATGCGATTTTTGGAGCTATGAAAGGTAATAATTTGGTATGCAATTGTATTAAATTGAGAAAATGGATTATATACTTTAGTGAAGCATATTATTGAATGCTGGAATATCCGACTAAAGGGTCATGAAATGTGTAAATTTTCTTTTAAAATGTTTAAAAGCATTGTTATATGTAACTGCTTATAACTTACTAAGCTATAATGGCTTACTTTGGATGTGTTTATTGAATTTTTTATAGATTCTGAAGTCTGGTTAAGAGCTCGAGGGATCATCGTCAAGTCTATCACACTATCAACTACTTTTGGTACTTTTTTTTATAAGTTGAACTTTTGAAACTATGGCATGTATAGGCTATTTTACTCTTTTGAGTTCATTATGAACGAGATGTATATAAAATGCCATGCGAAAATGGCTATGTTTCTATGCTTGGATTTGATTTGAATATGTTTAATCATAGTATTAACATTTGTGTATGTTCGGCCTTATTATAAGCTTATTTTGGAAGTTCATTTCATAATATTTTATATGTGGTAATTGAGTACATGAATTTGTTTTGAGTAAGACTAGTATATTTTGGTTGGTAGATGTGTTTTTGCTTTATTATATATATGTACTTATAAGTTAAGTTAGGAGATGACTATGTTATGCTTTATGTATGTGACTATTGGATGTGATTTATTAATGATCAAATGGTGGTATATTAGCTTATAAATACTTGGCCATGGTATTGACTTGATTTGAAGTATATATATTATTGGATTTACATGTGGTATTTGGATATGAGGTTTGAATGATTTGAATTAAATTATAGGTTATGTACTTGGGTTGGCATATTCGGACATGATATACTTATGTGCATGTGTAAAGAATTTAGATTTTTGTGATTTGGATAATGGGAGATATGTTTGGTTTTGTTGATTCAACTATGTTCTTATAAGAGAAGTGAATTATACTATGGTTGGATGTTCTGCAATTGATGTAGAAATCGGTATACTTCTTGTTGATAGGAATTGAATATATATATGTTTCATGTTCGGTTTTGGTATTTGATGATTGGTTTAAGTAAAGTCATTATAAGTATGAGCATATTTGGCTAATGGATTTTTTTAAGTAACCAAATGAATAGTGACTTTTACTAATTGTTGAAACAAGTTTATGTGCATATATGAATTTGATTGAATAGATTTAAGTTAAATGCATTAATGATTAAGCATGCTATGAAAGTACATCATTATCTTTAATGCATTCGGCTATGACTTTATAATAGTAACTAGTTACTATGATCAGTGTTAAGCTTGGTAATGCCTTATAACCCTAATTCGGTGACGGATACTGGTTAAGGGTGTTACAAAAGCAGTCTACAAAATAATAACTATAACATTTTTCCAAGGAACCCTAAAAAGCACAATCGAATTCCACAAACAATAAAACCAAAGTTTCAAAAAGGAATGTGAACTTTTTAATGAAAGCATGGTTTTTAAAGTAACCCTTCTATGTGACATGCCAGATCCGGTCATAACGTCTAGGCCGGGTTTGGGGTGTTATAGGAGTGCTGGTTGAGAGAAGGTTGGATTTTAACCTTAGTCCGGTTACTTTCAAACTAGGAAGTTCTTAGTGGGAGACACGATGATTAAGGAGATTCTAGGTGGCTTTTGAATTAGTGTTGGTGAAGGAAGTACGAGAGGACTATATATATAGGAGAGGCATTATTCTATGTGATTATTTTTCTTTCATTTTCTATTCTTTCTTCATCTTTTAATCTGATTTGTTCTGAAAGAGAAAATGGTCAATGAGCATCATGCATGGAAGGATGAGACTGAAGTTCGAGCTTTAGAAATTGGAAATTTTGCAAGTTGGTAAGGTGTCTAATCTCTCTGCATAACAAATTTAAGAAAATGGAAGGAATTTAAGCATTTTAAATAAACCATTGATTTTGTTTGGTATTGGGTAAGATTGCGGATGATCATTAAAATGGTCTCTACATGCAAAGAAATTATGGTTTTTATGATGATGCATTGTCTTTGTTGGAGTTCTGAATTGGTTGATTGTTTTGATGAATGAGGAGGCTCAAGTAGCAAAGGAAAAAGCTTAGTAGAGGGTTTGGCGTCAACTATCAGGTGAGTTCCAGAACTCAGGTCTTAAATGAATGATTTTTGTTTCAGAATTGTGTGCAAAGTATGAGAGTTTAATGTTCTACTAATGGTTGAGTTTTTGGAGTATTGTGTTGCATGTTATACATGTTAAATTCTACGAATGATGAATCATTCTAAGGATTGAATGTTAATGTGTCGTGATGCATGTTGTATAATGATATGCAATTACATGGTTGAGTGTAAGTTGACTATGTTGAGTAGATGTAATGGTTGACGTGATATATGTCGTGCTTTAAATAGAGTATTACTTCTATGCTGGTGTGTGAAATGCATACATGTCATTTATAAATGTTACCTTGCGAAGGCTCATGTAACAGGCCGGTTTAGACCCTAGTCAGAACAGTGGTTTCAGGACCACAAATCTGAGGTCAAAAAAATATTTTAATATTATTTTTCGTGTTTACAGTGTGTGATTAAGCATGTGTGAAAATTTTATCGATTGTATGCTTAATTTGTTAAAAAAAAAGACTTATCGCATAAAATGCAAAAGCTACGTGCTGATTGTTAAAGTGCTTATTTTGGCATGGCTTATTAAATGTGAGTCCTTATGTTTTTATTATTCCATATGCTAAATGGATGGACAAAAATGCCTAAGGTTAGTGGAATTTTAAATGATATGACTAAGGGTAAAGTGGTAAAAGGCATATTAATGTTATTATAATTAAAACCAAAAGAGATTAAAGGCCATTATCATCTTCTTTGGCCGAAAATCACAAGAAAAGAAAAGAAAAAAAAAATAAGCTTGCCAGGGTTTCGGCACTTGTATAGCTTAATCAAGGTATGTTTCAAGCTCGGTTTTTGATGATTTCTATGTTTTTGTGATCGTTGCTTAGTGTATTATGAAGCCCATGCTTTAATTTTAGAATTTGATGATGATTGTGAGATGTGTCATTAATGAATTCTTGAGCTTTGTGTTAGTTAATGATGAAATATGAAGATATGTGATAGATTAACATATTTTGTCTTTGAATTTTTGGTGGAATTGAGTAATTCAGGCTAAATTGTGAAAATGAGAAATTGAAGGACTAAAATGTGAAATAAATGAAATATGTTGGGCTTGTATGAACATGAGGAATATTCAGCCAAGAATGAGAATATTGAAATTATGTGTATTTTGTGATTTTATGAAATAGGGACTAAAATGTCAAAATGTGAAATGTGAGGGCTAAAATGTAAAATGCTTTAACCATGTGTTGTGAAATGTTTTGGATGAAATGTAATTGAATGAGTTAAGTTTAACATTATATAGATCAAGAAAAGAGAGATTCGGATCAAGATCGAGGCCAGAACAAACTGCTCGATTGATCGACTAGTCTCGGTATTTCGACGTCCAAGGTAAGTTCGTTTATAATACAAATTGTTTAAATTGTGCTCATGTGTTATATAATGAAAGATTATATGGTTGATGAATTATTGTTGTTAAATGTGGATTGAGAGATGTGGCACTAACTGTGCAAAATATAATTGATACAGTAGAGAAAGGCACTGTGTGTGCGAAATAAAGAAAGTATCGACTACATTGATTGGTACTGTGTGTGCGATACTGAGTTAAATTCGGTTTAATGTAAAGGCACTAAGTGTACGATGATATTAAAGCTTCGGCTAAGAAATTGACACTAAGTGTGCGAGTAAATTGAATGATTAATGAAGATCGAACGAAATGTGGTATTGAGCATTGAGTAGCAGAAGTGATCGTTAACTAAGTGTTGGTACAAGTATGTACGGAACCTATGTTGTTGATGATTTTGTAAATGGATAAATGGATGGTTGTGTGAGCAGATGGCTATGGATGAGATTGTGTATTCTTGTGAAATAATCTATGTGATGGTTTATTTTGTATATTGATTTTGAATCATTGAGTTAAATGTATTATATTATGAACTTACTAAGCTTTAAAGCTTACTGTGTGAAGTTTTCTCTGTTTTACAGTGTAATTAAAGCTAGATCGGATTCAGGGATCGTCAGCGACTCAATCACACTATCGGCTATCTATTTTGGTACTTTTGGAAGTTGTATATATTTGGTATATGGCATGTATAGGCTAGTGATTATGGTATATTTGAGTTGTTATATCTTGCCATGTGATATGGCTTGATAGTTAAATGCTTATAGCATATATTTTGGATGTGTAAAGGATGGTCAAGATGTGCATGTGTGTGCTCTATGTGAATGATCATTTTTGGCTTAAATTAGTAAAATGGAAATGGTATGTTTCATGTATGGATTTGGTAAGGATTGAATGATGAATGGATTATATGATTTGGATGTGAAATTGATAATTTAGATTGATATGTTGAGATGGATTTGTATAGGAAGATGAATGATGATGTTAAGAGATCAAATTGAGTATGTTTTGGTATGTTTGAATGCTATTTGGGGTATGAAATTGAATTGGTTTATGCTTGTAGGTGTGACCCAAAGTGTGGATGGCAAATTGGCCTTGCAAATGGCCTATTTTTGCCCACACGGTTGAGCACACGGGCATGTGGCTCGACTGTGTCCCTTAAATTTGTAATTTGATTCAAGTCAAGCTCGCACAAGGGCTGGACACACGCGCGTGTGACAGGCCGTGCGATACAAGTCAGTGTCGACCACGGATTGGACACACAGACGTGTCTGAGGCCATATGAGGCACACGGCCTGCCCATACGGGCGTGTGACCTCTGTAACTTTGAAAAATGTTAAGTTTTTGGAAAAATTCTGTATGTGTTCGGTTTAGTCCTGACCCCTTTCTAATGCATGTTTAAGGTCTCGTAGACCTCATTAAGAGACTATAAGCTTATATTTTGCTATGTTATGACGTTGATTTACTTTGTGTTGTAATGATTGTAAAAGTTCCGGAATGTTCGGTAATGCTTCTTAACCATAGACCGGCGATGGTTACGAGTTAAGGGTGTTACAGCTCAGATAGACAACATGGAGGCCGCATATGCATTTTATTTTGTAAATGTGGCTTTACAGAGGTTCAGGCAAATTGAATAGAGAATAGAGTTTAATTATTGAATTGTTCGGAGAAAGGTGAGCACCAGTATATGAAAGCCCTTATTGGGTAGTATAAGATTCTGAGGATCTGAGGCTTTAAGCCGTATATGTGAAATGAAAATCCATGGCCATGACATTACCTTAAATGTGGAAGTTCTTCAAGATTGTCTTATAAATGGAAGTTTGCCAAGACTATCTTATATGTGGAAGCCTGCCAAAACTGTCTTATATGTAGAAGCCCAGTAGGACTATCTTATAAGTGGAAATTTGTCAGGGCAATCTTACAAATAGGATTTTGTAACAAAGGGATCCACTTGTATGAGTCCACCAAGAATGAGATCGTTCACTTGTAATCTATTATTATGTACGAGCTATCTGTTTATACGAGCCCGTATATAAAAGATATGATAGTCCACCATAACTATCTCATATGTATGATTTCGAATATAAGATATTTGCTCTTAAGAATTCACCTACATGTTGTCTGTTTCAAAGAGAAGACCACCAAGAATGGGTTGTCTGTTATTGTGAAGCAAAGGTAGGATGAGATGGATTGTCAAATCTTTCTACTTGGTTAAGATGAGTGGATTTTCTTCACTAATCCATAATAGGGTTTTCCTTATGGATCCACTAGTATGTTTCGAAAGGCATGAATTCGCATAATTGGGTCTAAAACATGAATCCATAAGGATCATAATATGAATCTAAGTCCGTTAGGACAAGTAGCTAATAGTAGTCTGCAACAAGGACTATTTTCCAAGACTGGTCCTATGTGATTTTATGTAATTACTAGTGCAATGCGTGTTATGGAAATTATCAATGGGTTATCTTCACAAGTTCGTAAGTAAGAATCTGCAAAGATTCTCTCTCAAGGAAATAAAAGTATAAGGGGCCGCGAAAGCAACTAGGGAAGATAGAATTTGTAGGGATAATCTGCCAAGAAATCAATCGCTATTTAATATGTATTCTAATAGTGCATCTGTAACACCTCTTACTGGGTCCGATCGCCAGACCCTAGTTACATGATGCTACAACAGTTAATAGAATCAATCACATACATTTACCTCAATAACATTCAATAAATCAATAAATACAAGTCATGATTCATTTTTAATATGAATTACAAACAAATTTGAGTCTAAATTAAGCTTATGAAAGCTCTTAAGTTGACTCGAGTACAAATAATGACTAAATTACAAACTTTTAATGTCACACCCCAAATTTGTTGGATCCAAGAAGAAGGCAAATAAACGTGAAGTTACCTATTTTGGAGCACTATGGTAGAATAGTCCGCCATTTACAGGCTTTTGGTAAACTAAAGTTGGCGCAAAAGTATCTACCCTTAGAAGTATCTAAGGATTTTATTTAGGGGTATTCTTCAATTGAAGAAAGAGTACGGCAAATGAAGGGTGTCCTTCAGTATTTTGATTGAACATGAAGCACCTAAAAATTATATGAGAAAGTTGTAAGGGACTAAAGCGTCTTTAAGACCATGCCATAAGCAAGTCATCATCAAGGTGTAATACGCCTAGTTTGCATGAACACTATTCTAGTTAGTTGTCGTAATGGGATTAGTTGAAGGTCGACTGGATTGATTTGACTATCTTCTTGATTGGCCTATCTTTAAATGTCAACTTCCCTAGATTTTTCTCTACTTGCCTTGGATTTTTTGGTAGGGAAAATAAAAGATAGTTCAAGTAAATATTTCCACTTGTCAAGATCTACTAAGAGAGGCTGAGTTTATATATGGTAAAAAGGGAACATGGGGGATGATTTTTCTTCTTTCTATTCCACCCTTCGGTTCTTCTTCTTAAACCTAAACATTCTTTTCTTCTTTCTTAACATGGAAGTTAGGGTTTTAGGGTTAATCGGTGGATGTTTCAACCTCATGGTAAGACTGATAGCTCTACATGTTATGATTTTGAAAGAGTAAGGGTGTTAAGAGGCATATGAACAATAGAGTGTGAATAAGGGCCTTGCATGGGGTCATTTGTAATCAAAATGTTAGTAAATTATTTGTAAATGAGATTTTAATAGAAGATCCATGTTCTTTTAAGTAGTTGTTGCGGCTGGTTCAAGAAGGACGATCGGATTTGGAACTCCGAGCTACAGTAAAGTTGATTCATATGAGTCTTTATCCTGACTTATGCATGTTAATTTACAATGGAGATTCATATGTTGATGACGTCTTGAGTAACTGGTGAGCGTAAGTGTATGAAAAATATTGTAAAGTTGTTGCATGTTTAAAAATGAAGGATATGTGTTACTTCATGAATAAAATGATGTCTGGTACATATACATGTAAAATCAGGTATGAGAGAATATGAGTTCGTCAGAAGTGTGAACGGACTTGGATAAGTGCATTACGTGTTAGATAAGAAACACAACTATTTGTGATGCCTTTGGAAGGGCAGGTACATTGCTAACCGGACTGGTAGATCACGACATGCATATATGTGTAAAACAATGTAGTAGAGGCCCATGGCATCATATGACAATGAAATATTCATGGTGTTGCCTTCGGTAAGATGCAAACCAGATTGGCAGATCACAACATGAAAATATGTACAAGAGCATGTGGGAGGAACCCATGGCACCCTATAAGATAGTCCGCCAGGACAGTAAACAAGTAATTTTTCGTAAAGCCTTTGTGGCTTATTCTGTGATGCCTGTGTGGCGTAATTTGTAACGCCCTTGAGGCGAGATATGGATAACCGCCTTTGTGGTGAAATTAGGTTAAATTTAGAGACTGCTTTACTAGATAACTATGTGGTAGAGATCTAGATAAGTTTGAAAACATCTTTGTTTGGATAGCCTTGTGATGAAATTGAATATGACTTAAAAGCATTTCTTGAAAAAGTTCTCAATGATATTTTTGAAGGGTGAATCCACCATATTAGTCTGTCAATACAAGTAATTTGACATATTTGTAATTATGAGCTGTCTAAGAGTTTGTCAGATCTGAATTTGTTTATGCTATGTAAGGAAGTAATCTGAATTATCTGGTATCCACCAAATCTGTGTGTTTCATGCTGTATATAGAAAGGTTATCTGAAGTATAAGTTGTCCGCCAAATTAGAGCGTTTTCATGACATGTAACATAGTTGTCTGGGATTCCACGGGAATGACTTAGAAGATTTCACCCATCAGAATAAGTTGTGATCTGGGTTGATTTAAGACATGATCTGACAAGTAATCTAATAATTGTCAATTCAGTATGAGAATCCGTGAAATATAGTATCCACCAAGAATAGTATCTGTGGGTATCCCATCTTGGGAAAGGTATTCGACATATGACTGTGTGAGAATCCGACATAGGTATGCTCTATTATGATATCCTTCTGAGAAGTATAATCGTTTTTTGAAAAGGAATGAGATCTATATTGAGTGTTAAAGTCTGGAATATGCTCAATGAGTGAATGATCTACTGCATTTCCTTATAACAAATTAAACTAGTTTTGGCACTTAAGGAGCTTGAATATAAGCAATTTTATTATGTTTTATTTACTTTTTCAATTTAGTTTTCAATTAATAAAAAGTGTGATTTGAGTAGTTTATATGACCTTAAAGGCCGAACTAGGACTAAGGGAAGGCTAACGTGTTTAACGAGTGTGTAAGACACCATTCAGAGGCATGAGAACTCGAGACTGGTTGCCATGTTGCAACATGGAGGTTCGACGTCACAACATTTTCAGCAGGAACCTAAAATACCAAGTCTACCTTTGGTGTCGCGACATAGACAGAAGATATCACGACAGACCCCTAAAATTGAGCCCAAGCCAAGCAAACTATCTGTAGTGTGGCAACATAGGCAGTGGATGTCGCGACACCAGCCCTGTACGTGAAACAATTATGAGTTGAGGACGTTTTGGTTTCAACAATGGAAATTCAGGTAGAAATGTCAGCCGAACTAGGGCTAAGGACGACGACCAACCCTAAGATTATAAATAGGCTCATTAAACACTGGAGAGATCATCTTTTCTATAACTTAGAATTTTCCATTCAATTTAGTTTTCAGTTTTTAGTTTATTTTGTACTTAGAATTTCTTTTCAGTTATTTTCGTTATATCCGTGAACCCCTTACCCTAATCTAGTTTGGATTGTGAGGTCAAAAGATAAGTAGTTCTTGCTGACTTGTTAGTTTAGTGGAAGATCGAGAGATCTTGCTAGGTTAGCGATTAGTTGATTGAGTAGAACCTGAAATAAGAATTACTTATGACCAGCGAAGTGAGTTAGTCTCCCATGCTTAGATTTGATTGAGTCGGCATATCAATTCTCCAGTTTTATTATTTTATGCAATTTTGTTTCTTTTCTTATAGAAACAAATACTTTTTACTTTATGTTCATCGTACTATAATTTATTTAAATTACTAATTAGATCTATTTACGTTTAGGTTAATATTAATTTAGTACTCGCCTCCCTTGGGTACAATCCTCGGAGTACTCACCAACCTTTTTGTAAAAATATACTATAACTTGATCTGTATACTTACAAATACCGCCTCAATTCCATATTTTTAGTAGTAATATTCATACTCTTGAGAATAGTATGTCGAGAGGTGGTCAAGTTGTTGTCATCATTGCCAGGAAGGCAACATTACTAAATTAGTTTTAATTTTTACATCTAATAGAATAATTAGGAAAATTTTAAATTATAGATAAGATCTTTAATTCTTTTTCTTTATTTTAATTTGCTAACATTTTTTTCTTTCCTTTGGAAATTCCAATACATACCCCTAAAAAGGGGGAGAGTCCTGCAAAGTTAACTACTGAGATCAACTTGGTAGTATCATTAGGACATGGACAAATTCGACTATATATGGTTTGATGATGAAACCAATTATGATGATGAAATTTATGAGGAGGGAGTATATAAAGAATGATAGATTAAAGAAAGTTAGAGATTGCTAATGCTAGATTTGAGCCAGCGAAGAGACAATGTCTCAACAAATCAACATAATAGCAATTAGGGTTCTAATATAGATAAATACTCCCTTGGGTTCAATGACACTCAAGAAAATATTAAAGGTAAGTTTTGGACAAATGAGGAAGAGAACCCAACAGTAATAGCATCTTACAAAGGTGAAAGCTTGAGTAGCCTGGTAGTCTCGATTTGGGAAGACAATCAAGAAGACATCAGTGAGTTCAAAGAAGAAATGACTACACAAAAAGATGTGAAAGCTGAGTTAGAGCCAACAGTTGAGTTAGCAATTGAATAAAAAATTGGGTCAAGCACCAAATTTGCTCTCTTCACGATAACAGTTTCGCCACAACCGAAGAACGAACAACATTAGAATGTAATAGAAAGTGTAAGTGTTTCAAATTTATCCCAGTCATTTTATGATATGTTACCCAGTATTGAATCAACAGAGAAGCTTCCAACGTATTCAAAGCCTATAAAAGGAATCATGGACGAACAAAAGAATATTGAAAAGGACGACCCATTCAACACTGATACATTCTGCAAGGTGATAATCCTTAATCAAACAACCCAAAAAACTAGAGATCCAAAAAGTTTCATGATGTTAGTAAAGATAGGGACCATAAAGTCTGATAGGGCTTTAAGTGACCTAAGAGTGGGTTTTAATCGACTGACCATATCAATAAATAAGGAACTAGGGTTGAGGGAACTAAAAAGCACTCATTTCCTACTAGAACCACCTAACGAAATTATGACTCAGCTAAAAAGGATGCCCAAAGATGGATTGCTTGAATGAAACAAGTATAAGATGTGGTTTGACTTTATAATCCTAGACTTTGAGGTAAAATTTGAAAACTTCATTTTGCTAAAAGAATTTTTCTCAAACTCTACTAGGTTTATTATTGATTTTGAGAAAAAACAAAGTAAAAATAAAGGGTAAAAGTGAAACATATAATGTTGGTGCCCCATAGAATCAGGGTTATAAGAAACACCTAGGACCACCAGGATATAAAATATTTATAAATATGGCTAATAACCTCAATTTGTAAAAGGTATTCTCGGTGATAAGTGCAGGACGAAAGAGCAAGTTCAAAGAGCGGGACAAAAGAAGAAAAGTGGAATGACATGACAGATGCTGGACCAATACTAATAAATAATTAAGCAAAAGCGAATCCTTATGTACATTGATAAAGTTGACGGATGAATCCAGTAGTAATACTTGATAATTTTAAAAACTGAGACTAAAATTTTGTATTTTATTGTATTTTATAGACTTACGGATAGTTTAGGATTTAATTTTATTTAAATCGTGTAAGAATTTTGTTCGAACACTTTGAAATTCAAGGGGGGGGCCAAAACAGAGTCGGCATCGCAACATGGAACCTCCGTGTCACAACATCAATTATAGCTTCATAAAATCGAGCAATTTAGCTGGATGTCACTACACAGCACCTCTGTGTTGCAACAAAGAAGTCAGTTTACCCCAGAATCCAAAAATTTCAAGATGTGTCAAGACATCAAACCCTGATGTTGCGAAACTGGTATTCTAACAGGGGTGTTGAGACATAGAGCCCCTACGTTGCAACACTGCTGCAATTTTCTGCAGGGTCAACCCGACCCGTTGCATAACCCGACGACTTAAACATTGCTTTAACTTTAAAATACCAATGATTTTTAAGCATAACACACTTCTAATTAGTTTTAAACTTTATTTAACCTTACAATCTTTCAAAACCTTTTAAACCCTAAAATCCCTTTTCTCTTTTCTCCTTATTCTACTACAATTTTTCTTCTTCCTTTTATGCTTTCATTCAGTGGAGGTTAAATACTCTACATTAATCAGTAATTTGCAACAAGAGTTCGCAAGGAATCAAAAACATCAAAATTGAGGTTAAGGGTTCCTAACTTTACTGTTCTATTGCATTGTCCTTGTTGATTTTGAAATATATTACTTGATCATTGGTTAGTTCTTTTAGTTATGAATATTATTGAAAATGACTCATAGAAAATATAGAAGAAGTAATGTACAAGAAACATTGTTGGTTTCGGATCCCTTGAAATTTCAAAACCTAAATGCCGAGAAATATTTTCTCTAATTGTAAGGAAAAACATTTATTCAAGAAAGGGGGTTTGAACCATCGATGATTCTATGTAAAGAAATTTGGGCATTAAGTCTGACATTATAGATAGGAGTGTCTTTGTGTAACTCCCAAAGAAAATGTTGTTATTCCCATAGTCCAAGAGTTCTATTCATCCTTCAAGGATCAGGAGACGAGGAGACCATATAGTGAAATTTAGGAAACCGTAACAGTTAGAGGTAAGGAGTAAGCGTTACTCAAGAAATTTGTGAGTTTTACAATGTCCCATACTATGGAAATGATTTTCTTGATAATACTAATTTAAACACCTTTAAGGACATAGATATGAATGACATTATAAAATACTAACTGAAGGGAGGGGTGTATGGAACCATCAACCGAATACCAAATTACCAACAAATTTTAATCAAGAAATCATGTTTCCTATAGCTAAGATGTGGATGCAATTTATTTGTACTAGAATTACACCAGCTATGAATGTATCTAATGTAAATACTTTTCGAGACATTTTGTTATGTGGTATCTCGTAGAAAAAATGAATATGTGTCGGGAGATGGATCTATAGCAGCATGAAGTGATATATAAGCGGCCAAAAGGTTGGGGTTTTCTTCCCCCACCTCGTGACTACACTATGCAAAAAGACTAGGGTTCCAATGGAAGAAAATGAGCAATTTATGGGACCAGTGAAGAGCTTAATAGACGATTCCATGTATACACAATACATTAAACTCAATCGAAAACAAATCTAAGATTGGAACTAGAGGAGAAAACAAAATATGAATGTCTCAACATCTTTAAAAAGAAAATAGGCAATAAAAACTCGAAAAGTAAGTGAAGTTTCAGACAACGAATGGATGATCAGATGGATGCAGGAAATGGGACTAATCATTTAGGAGTTTGCACGACAAAACAATATTAGAGTACCAAATTATACACCAAACAAGTGCGAGACCAAGCCATCCCAATATAGATCCGAGAAGTAGGGGAGTGAAGAAGAAAAAGGAAACGAGAGGGAAAAAGATGAGTATGATGATGAGATGGAGTAAGATTTCCTAGAGGATGAGGAGGATGACAGGAGGCAACATTCCAACCGCAATATTGTACACTAAAAGGACCCGTCATTCGTAGTCCAACCCAACATGCACATCTATCAGGTGGAGGTTCCTCTCAAGGACACATCTCGGGAAAAGGGAAGTCTCCAATGGAGGGGGCAATTGACCCACTTTGAGGATTCTGACAGTTAATAAACTTTTTAATTATTTTTGGATTGTAAACAATTAATTAAAATTAAAATTATTTTATTGTTTTAGGAGTAGGAGTAACAATAGATTTATATTTTTTTTGTTTCAAATTTTCTATGTAAGAACCTCATGTGAAAGAAGCACGACATTTTTGGAGCTTTAAATGAACAAGGAAGGAAGCACCCACCATAAAGACGATGATAATGTCATGATTAATCTGGTAACTTCGTTTATTATCTATTTAAGGGTGCTAACAAAAAAACGCTGCAATAGGTAAAGCAGTAGTGGCGTTTATGAGAAAAACGCTGCAAAAGGTCAAACAGTAGCAGCGTTTATGAGAAAAATGCCGCAAAAATTCAAGCATTAGCGGTGTTTTTAATCATTTTATTTTAAACAAAATGACATTGTTTTGCTCATTGTATTCTCACTCATCATCCAAGTGCCCATCATGTAACAACCTGTTTTCAGTGAAATCAGAACAGTGGTTTCGGGACTACAAATTCGATGTGAAAATAATTATTTTATTATTATTTTGAGGTCTACAGCATGATAGTATGACCGTATAAAAATTTTGTTAAGAAATTTTATCGTTTGCATGCTTAATTTGATAAAAAGGACTAAGTCGTGTAAAGTGAAAAAGTTGGGTTTTAATATCTAAAGGTGTCTCATAGCTATAGAAATTTAAAATAGAGGTCCTTATGTGGTAATTAGACCATTTATATTGATAGTGGAATGTGATGGCTTGGTATAAGTGAAATTATGAATGTTTTTAAAGGTTATAATAGTAAAATGGTAAATAAATGATTAATTAAATAAAACAAAGCCAAGCTATCATCTTTATTCATCCTTCTTCAACTGAAATTAGGAATTTAGAAAGCCATTTTTGAGCTTGATATTCGGCCAAGCTTACAAACTCAATTGGTAAGTGATTTTTGTCCCGTTTTTAATGATTTCTATGTTTTTGAAGTCGTAACTAGCCCAGGAACTAATTTGCAAAACTATTGAGTTGTTTGAATTTCGCCATTGATGAATGTGTATTTGTTTTGATGTTTGATGAAAGAAAATGAATAGTTGTTGCTAGATAAACAAGTTTTGTAAAGTGATTTTGGTTGAAAATGTCAAATAAGGATTTATTTGTAAAATGTGAAAATTTTATGGTGAAATGTGTGAAATAATGAAATGTGTGGGCTGCTATGAACATAGATGAAATTCGGCTAGCATGGGTGTGGATTAAATTGCATGAATTTGCATTTTCATGAGTTAGGGACTAAATTGTAAAGAAGTTAAATGTTTAGGGGCAAAATTACTATTTTTCCATAACATGAATTTTTGGATTGAATTGAATAGAATGAGGCTTAAAGTAGTTAAATTTGATTATATAGATCAAGAAAAGCCACGTTCAGATTTAGATTGAGGCAAAGATAAAGTAGTGGATTGATCGGTGGATTTTCTCCATACTAATTCGAGGTAAGTTCGTATGTTAATAAGCATTAAATAATTGTGCGTTAAATGCTTTAATATTGCATTCTTGATGAATACAATTTCATGGAAATACTCGACGAAGATTTGGCAACGTATGAGATCCCGGTTGAACCTTAGGAATAGATAGGATACGAATGACATGTCATTAGGGTTGACCTTAGGAATAGATAGGATACGTTCTACCATTGGCTGAGTTTTTCGGCATGTGTTGCGGTTACTCGTCAGCTTGTGTGAGCAGCATTGTGTAGCTACATCTTGACCGTCAACTTGTGTGAGCAGACCCGGTGATAGCTTGAGAGTGAGAATTTATATGAGATATGAGATTTAGATGGTTTCGACCATGTATTGGCACTTAGTGTGCAAGATTCTCTAGTATCCGATATTATTCCAAATGGTTCAACGGGCACAGTGATATTACGAGAGTATATGAGTTCGATATGAACCAGTACATGTATGTACGTGAATTATGTGGAAATTGAATCTATGAGATTTGTGATTTCATAATTAACTTTGTTGGTGATTATATGTTAAGCTAATGAGACTAAATTGAATTGCATTATAATTTAAATTGCTTGCTTAATTGTGGTTGATTGGTAAGTTATATTTGCATTTATACGAACTTACTAAGCTTAAGTGATTACTCTGTTTAGTTTTCCGTGTTTTATAATGATTCGGAAGCTCGCTCATTTTGGAAGTTACCAGAGACTGCATCACACTATCGAACTCTTATTTTGGTACTTTTGGACTTTATGTATTTTGGTTATATGGCATGTATAGGTTAGTTGGCTAATGGAAGTCTATATGTATTGTTATGCTTTAGCCATTGATATGGCTTGACAATGGAACATGCTTTGCTATGTAATTATGTGTAAATGACCCTTTAATATGTGGTTTATAATTGCTGTGTGAATGCCTTGTTGTGAATTGGTGTTTAAGGTAGCAAATGGTTAAAATTGATAATGTATTAGCATGCTAAGTATTAGGCAAAATAATGCATATATGAAATTCACCATTTAGGTGAATTCTTGAAAGTGATATTGGTAGGTTTTTAAATGGCAAATGGTGATGTTTATGAGCATTATGGTTGGTGGTATTGGTATTATATGATATGGAATTGGTTGAGATTGGTTTGAATGCCTATTGATGATATGGTCATATGCTATTTGGTATGTGTAGGTTGGTGCCACCTTGGGTGAGAAATAAGGCTTGGAAAATGGCCTATTTTTGTCCACACGGGCAGAGACATGGGTGTGTGTCTCAGTCGTGTGTGACATAGTGTAACACCCCAAACCCAACCTAGACATTATGGCCAGATCTAGCATGTCACATTGAAAAAAAAGTAGAGAAGCTAAGCGTTCGTTGAAAATGTTGCGTCTCCTTTAAAAACTCCGAGTTTCGTTGTTTGTTTACAAAAACCCAATTTACTTAATGTCCATTCTTATAAAGTTGTTATTATTGTTTTGAAAAACCATTTTCTTTGTGAAAATTTGAACTTGAATCGTAGCGGAAATGTGATATTTTAAAAAATGGTTATTAACGCTTTTGGAAAACTTAGTATTCAAATGTTTAACAATTTAAAAAAACCCGAAGTGAAAGTTAAAAGAAAAATAAAATCCCAAAGGCCTTATTACAACATATTAACCCAAAATAAATAAAATCCCAAAGGCCTTATTACAACATATTAACCCAAAATAAATAATCTTAAAAATAAAGTAAAACTGAATTTACTAAAGTTCGAGGGAAATATCTCCGATGTATGGCCACCACCGAGTCCTCCGCGGCTCCAAATCCTTTATCGCTGGGGATTACCTGCGAGGTTAAGGGGAAAGGGGTGAGTTACGAGAACTCAGTGTGTAATCCTCTAAACGGTCTTTAACTGGGCCTGAGCCCTTACAACATCGGTCTGGGCCTAAGCCTTATAATTATGATAATGCAAACAGTAAAATGCAACCCAACCCAATCCAACCATCACACCTCCCGTACCAGCCATACACTCCTGTGGGGACTAAGTCAACCCACCCAACCCTACACACCAAGAATGCAGTCGAGCTGCCAGAATATAAGCGGCTTAAAGCCATCGGTAGGTCCACAGTCGTCTCGTGCGACCCGTGCGACCCTAGCAATCAAATAGGTGGGTCCACAGTCATCTCGGGTGACCCGTGCGACCCTAACAATCAAATCGGTGGGTCCACAGTCGTTTCGGGCGACCTGTGCGACCCTAACAGATCAATCCCTTCCTCCAAACATCAAACCCAACCCATGCAACGTGATATGACTCACTCATTACACGTGTATGCAAAATGGCCATGCTCAGTAACAATCACTTCAACACACACATTAACAACATATTAGACACACGCCCACAGTCAAGTCGGTTAAACACAGCCATACAATCACAGTCAAATCGGTCAAATCATAGCACAAGCCAATCATTTACCTACAAGGGCAAATCGGTCATTTTACCTCAGTAAAAGTATTCCTAATCCTACCCTTCAGGGGTAGTTCGATAATTCTACTCATAACTAATTCCTCAGATGCGATTGCATCTCAAACATAATCAATCATACAATTAACACATACAACGCTAGTACTACCATAAGGGTACAACGGTCATTTTGTCGTTTAAGGGTACAACAGTAATTTCACCCATTGAGGGTATTTTGATAATTTCGTAAACCAGGGGTATTTCGATAATTTTACAAATTGGGGGTATTTCGATAATTTCGCAAACCGGGAGTATTTTGGTAATTTCGCAAACCGGAGGTATTTCAGTAATTTCACAAATCGGGGGTATTTCAGTAATTTCGTAAATCAGGGGTATGCCGGTAATTTTGCAAATCAAGAGTATTCTAAACAGAGATAACGATGCGAATGGGCCTAGGGCCTATTCTCGGCCCAAATGGGCCCACACGCTCGTGTGGCCTATTTAGCCCAATCTAGCCACATATATGAGATTCACATAGTCTAATCCATCATCTACTACACAATCATACAACCTATTCATATGGGCCTACGGGCCTATTGGGCCCACTTGGCCCCGTTCGGCCCATCGTGGCCCAAACAGTATCAACCCACAAGAATACTCATGGTGGCCTCAACTATCGCGTCGAAGCTCCCACACGTGCACTCGCACGCTCGTGTGGCTACCATCGTCGTGTGACCGGCATTTCAGTATTTGCCGCTCTACAGTTAGAGTAGGGCGAAATATACACCTGATAGAAGTCTGAAGCTAATTCGTGCTCTAAATGCTCCTATGCCCAAACGCCCACCAAGGTATACTTCCTCTCCTCATAGTTTGCTTTATTTAAAGCCAGCTTCTCACCTTCCCTCTTGCTAGCTTTCCGATGTGGGATCCCTCTTTCAGTAGAGTTTAAATCCAACACGAACTTTGGCAGCCCCAACTTAGCAAAATAAATATCTTTTTTTGCTTGCGATGGGATTCGAACTCAGGCTCCCCTGTAACTTAATCCACGCCGCTAGCCACTAGGCCACAAGCTCCTCTTGTGTCTAAAATCATGCGCAACTAAATATAAATCTATGGGCCAAAATCTAAGTTCACTTAAAAATAAATAAAAAAGAAATGCAAGCGTCAAGACTTGAACCTTGGACCCCTTGCTTCCTTGTGGCGTTATTCCCTTGTCTCTTATGTGGCATTATTTGCCAATAGACCATAACCCCTTTTTGTGTCATTTTTCTCCACGTTTTATTCTTAAAGCCTACTTACTAGCTCCTAGGGTTTTATTCACCTAAAATCAAAATTTTCCTAAAGCCCAAGTTTGATCCCGGGACTTCATGGAAGCCCCCTAACCTTCCAAAGTCACTCACCTAATAGGTCCAACTTGCATTAGTGCCGTTTTCTTGTTTTCAAAAATTTTAAATGCTCCCATGGCCAAGGCCCAATGGGCCCAATTCTACTAGGCCCAAATTCGGGGCGTTACACACACGGTCAAGTGACATGGCCCTGTGTCCCCTGATATTTATTTAGAAATCAAGTCAGTAGCTTTACACGGCCTAGCACACGAGCGTGTAGCTTGGCCGTGTGGCACTAGTCAGTATACCCTTCAGTTTTCACATGGCTTAGCACACGGGCTGGCACACGAGCGTGTAAGGCCATTTCGAAGGGTACACGGGCGTGTGGTTGGCCGTGTGGCCCAAGTCAGTGAGTTACACAGGGTTAGACATGGGCTGAGACACGACCATGTGATCCTATTTCGAATGTTCACACGGCCTGTTACACGGGAGTGTCTCTTAGCCGTGTGAGACACATGGCCTGGCCACACGGGCATGTGTCCCCTGCACTTTGAAAATTTTCAATGTTTTCCCAAAATTTCCTTAAGATCTCAATTTAGTCCCGAATTGTTTTTAATGCTTGTTTTGGGCCTCAAGGGCTAGTGTTAGGGACTATATGATTGAATTTGAATGACTTTTGTTTGGATATGAGAAATATATAAGAAATGTATGATTGTTTAAGTGATAAGTCCAGTAATGCTCCGTAACCCTATTCCGGTGATAGATACGGGTTAGGAGTGTTACACATCATGTATTCTTTTCAACAACTCTTGCACTCTTTCATCCTCTTCTATTTATTATTTAACTAATTTTTTATATTAATTAAAATACAATTTAATTTTAATTTAATATTTAAAATCTTCAAAACAAAATTAATGACAAGTAAAAAAAAATTGAAAGTAAAAACATAGAAAAATATATGTTAAAAATGAAAAAAAAAATTAAAATACTATTATTTAAAATAATTTTAAAGTTTTTTTGGGTATATGACTGATTTTTTTAATTTATATATTAATTAATTTCTTTTATAATTGTAAAAGAGATAATATTAATTTTAATATATTAAAATTATCATTATAGTTTAAATTATTTACGAGATAATAGAAAAACTTTATATATATTAAAATTTAAAAAGTTGCTAAACATCTCTAGAGAAATAAAATTAATTAGTAAATTGAAAAATTTATTTAAATTTCTTAAAATATTGAAAGAATATATAATTACAAAAGAGAAATTTTTTTTAAAGCTTTTTAGTTTTTCTTTTCATATTTTGAAATTTTTTGTTTTTGTTTTCTTACATAAAAAATTATATAAAAATTTCAAATTTTATCTAATTCTATTAAAATTGATATGAAAGATATAATAATTCAATATAAAAATTGCTCATATGTTATTAAAAAAAGTCGAGCATTAGCGGCGTTTTTCACAAAAGGTAAGCAATATTGGCGTTTTTGATAAAAATACCGCAAAAAATCATTTTATTTTAAACAAAACGGTGCCGTTTTGCTCCGTTTTTGCCCATCATGTATTCTTTACAACAACTCATGCACTCTTTCATCCTCTTCTATTTATTATTTAACTAGTTTCTTTATATTAATTAAAATACAATTTATTTTTAATTTAATACTTAAAATCTTCAAAACAAAATTAATGACACGTAGAAAAAAATTAAAAATAAAAACATAGAAAAATATATGTTAAAAATGAAAAAAATTAAAATATTATTATTTAAAATAATTTTAAAGTTTTTTTGGGTATATGGCTGTTTGTTTTTAATTTATATATTAATTAATTTCTTATATAATTGTAAAAGAGATAATATTAATTTTAATATATTAAAATTACCATTATAGTTTAAATTATTTAATAGATAATAGATAAACTTTATATATATTAAAATTAAAAAATTGCTAACCCATGCATAGGGAAACAAAATTAATTAGTAAATTGAAAAAGTTATTTAAATTTCCTAAAATATTGAAAGAATATATAATTATAAAAGAGAAAATTTTTTAAAGCTTTTTAGTTTTTTTTTTCATATTTTGAATGTTTTTTTTTCTTACATAAAAAATTATAATAAAAATTTTAAATTTTATCTAATTCTTTTAAATATTACTTAAATTTTCAAAAATTATTTATTTAAAATTGATATGAAAGATATAATAATTCAATATAAAAATTTCTCATATGTCATTAAAAAAGTAAATAAAAAATTAAATTGCTCAAAACGAAAAAATATGGGGAAATTTTACCTAAATTTTTTATTTGAAATGATGATTTAATGATGTTACAACACGTTAAGGTAAGTGACTAAAATATAACATTTCAAATATAAGTGAGTAAAATGTAACCTGTGACAAACAAAAGTTACTATTTTTGTAGTTTAGTCAAATAAGAATTTGGCAAAAATGGTAAAATTAAAGATGTATAAATTATGATGCTTTTAACTTTAAATTGTCTAAATTTATAGATTTTATATAAAAATAAAAAATAGGCTCTCAAAATAATATTTTTTCTTTGTAAAAAAATATATAAATATAATATTTTTAATTAAATTAATCTTCAAGTAACTCTTAATACTAACTCTACTAAAAATTCAAATAATAGAAAATTATTAGTATCAAAGATATTAGCCGCGTTTATGAGAGCCGCAAAACATAAACAATAAAACATTTTTTATAAAAAAAAATCACAAAAAATAATTTTATTTTAAACAAAACGGTGCAGTTTTTCTCCTAAACAATAACCCCGAAATCCCTTATTTTTCCCTCTAAAATTTGGAATCTCCAAATCCCTTAATTTTTTTCCCCAAATCAAAATCCCGAAATCCCTTTGATTTTCGTTGACCGTTTGCTGCATCTCCGTCGACTGTCAGCTGCATCGAAGGAGAAGATAATCTTTCTAAAGAAAATAAACCTAAAATTGGAGGTTTGCTTCTAAAAATTCAGGCATAATTTGCTTATTTTGTGCACTATATTTGTTGTAATTTTCTTATTTTGTTGATGAGATTAGGCAGATTCGATTTTGCGGAAATAGTATAATATTCATGTCTCTGGGAATAATGTTGCGTCTCCATTGAAGAGTTTCATGGACTTAAGCTCAGTGTATGTGTTCCACTAAAGTGTATGTCTTTGTCCTTTTTCTTAAATTTATCCTTTATTTCTTAAATTTGGTTTCTTTGCAGATATGGATGTGAGTCTTATTTATTACACAATTTTGTTAAACTTGGACTTAAAGAGCCAACACCAATTCAACGACAGGCTATTCCGGTTCTTCTATCCGTATGTTCTTTTATTTAACTCCTACTGCTTTCTTTTCTATCATCTTTAATGTTCTTCTATGGGAAATTAGGTTATTAAGTGAAAGGATCAGTATTTGGTTGTTCTTGCTTTATACAGATTTGCTATAGTTTCTCATAAATTTGTGTTTTAAGATTTGTTTTATCTGCTTTAGAAAGTTAATTATTTTCACTTGATGTAATTGAGATGCAAATAATGGGAATGAGTAGTAGCTAATAATAAAAAAAGGAAAAAAATGCAGTATTATAAACTGAAGAAGAGGGACAGAGGGCTATTGATAGGCTGCGTAAAGTTTGTTTGATAAACATACTTGTTTATTTGTTGAATTGATAATAGTTCTACAATGGGATGTTATGGAGGTAGATGATTGGAAAATTTTAGATAAAAAGTTACAAAATCTGTTTAATTAGTAATTTGCATTATTGACTATCAATCATCAGTGTTTAAAGCCATCATTGAGTTTGCCTATATATACACATACACATACTTAAACAAGACTCTAGTTACCTATGTATATGATGTAGGACACTTGGCATGTAGATTTTACATTCTATCCCATTTTTGTTCTTAAAGGTGTTGCTTAAAATTGAATAACATGAGCATAAGAAACTTTTAAGCTTTGAATAATAGTACTTTAATGTGTCTTCCCTAAAGAATACGATGGTTGTGTTCATGTGCTTTTGGTTACGATGTAATGAAATAATAGTTTTAACCATTTGATAAGAATTAAAGCTGAAAATTAATCCAAAAGTGGAGGATATAAATAGCATGAGAATGTTTTTTGTCAAGAGCAAAATAGCAAAGTTTTGGGTTTTCCTTGTTTTATTGTATCCTTTATTATTAAGGCAATTGTCGTTTGCTGTGTTTGAGATATAAATCTCTCGGTTAAATCATATAGATTATTGTATCTTTTTAATGCAATATTAGGCATGACTTGACATTGAAAATTTTAGTTTCAGCTTGCAATTGATCATGCGCCATCCCTAGACGTGAAAAGGACATTTCTGTTTATTGAGCTCCAAATTTTCTGTTTCTTTCTCTTTTTTGGTCAGATCGAATTAAGCAGGCCAAAGTTTGTAAAGGTAATAGCAGTGAATTTCAATGGGTTATATTTAAAACTGCTGCTTTCTCTTTTTTGCATGCTTTGCCATTTCATGAAATTGAAGATTAGTGACAACATTTACATTGAACATGCTATTGTCTTCCTCTGGATATGCTACTTGCAAACTGTTAAAGCCTTCATTGTCCTATATTTAAAGCCTTCATTGTCCTATACTTGCAAACTGTTTGCCTATATGCTGGTGGAGTATGTATGTGATCTCTTTTGCTCCTTAGGTATTAAAGCGATTTTGGTTTCATAATGTTCCATGGTGTTGAAGTTTCCATTTCAGAAGGTTTTTTTGTTTCCATTTCAATCTATAAATGTTCAAGTTTATTACTGTACATATTTTGTGACATTCAAATTAATTATTACATTTTAATGATTAATTTAACTCAATAATTAGGGTTTAGCATTAGTTGCACTATTTGAACTGGTAATTTTGCTATTTATACTCTTATTTTTCATTTATTTAATTATTTTCACTATTATGGAGTTCAATATTTTATTCAAATATTAACATGATTTTTCAATATTTTGACTAAAAATATTAATTTGTTATATGATTAAATACTCTCTTTTTGACTAAATATATATATTTAATACTAACTAATGTATATGTTTAATAAATATTGAAAATTATAATGTTTGATTTTAATATTTAATATTTTTAAAGGTTTTTAAAACTAAAAACTAAATTTTTTAATCAATATAATAATATTTAGCATTATTTAATTTTATTTTTATATAAAAATCAAATTACTAATCTTTTTTTCCCAAAAAATTGATTTAAAAGCTATTTAAAATGAAAAGCTATTTTTTTAACCATCAAATTATAACCCATTCTTATCTTAATTAAAGAAAAAAACATAAGCTTATAAAATGGGTTTATCGTACTAGTTTTTTTTTTTTTTTTAAATTGATTGATGTGCTACTAAATCCGACCATATATTAAATTAGGAACTCACCTAATTAATCCCCAAAATGAGTAACCATAAAACGAGTAATAATGAGTTTCATTTTATGGGGGTTCATTTTAATAATCCCATGTTTACACCAATATATCGTTTTCTAGTATTTATTAACTAAGTAGTTTTTATTAAATAAAAAAGAACAAATAGTGGCTAAGGTCAAACACCCTCTTTTAACGGGGAAAGGCAAGAGAAAGTGATAGTAAACATATAATTATTAATTTAAATGTTAACTCAAAATAGATGAAAAATTAACAAATATTAATTTTATTAACATATAATTATTAATTATTAACAATATAGATGAAATATAACTTTATTAACAAATATCATAATTTACATAATACATAAATATATATCATATCATAACTTACATAACTTACATATATATATATATCATATCATAACTTACATAACTTAATTATACTTATAAATAAAGAACTTACCTGAATTATTTTACACCTATTAGATACTTGATACTTGATATGTATTATCTATTTTAGTAAAATGACTTGATTTAAATCAATTTAGAACACTTAAGTAACCGTAATTTATTGTCAACTTTAGACTTCAAGAACTACAAAATGGATAAGAGTTGGATGAATTTGTCAAAGGTTAGCAACGACTATCGAAATGGAGTACAAACTTTTCTAAATTTTGCATTTCAAAATGCAAGCCAAAAGAATATGACTCTTTGCCCGTGTAAGAAGTGTAGCAACATCAATTGACATATTTGTGAAATTGTCTACGAACATCTAATTGTTGATGGCTTTATTCGGGGGTATAAAAAATGGATTTTCCATGAAGAGTACACCTCGTAGAACTTCTTCAACGATTAACCCGACTTATCCTCATAATGCTTATCATCAGTTTGTCAGAGAAGATGATATGGAAGGTATGTTGTGTGATGCATTTAATATGCGCAGTCATGGTTTGCAATTGTTTCCACGTGAAATTATTGCATCCGATGATTGTGATATTGGTGAAAATGCTTTTACCAAAACGGGAAAAAGTGTACCTGATGAAGAGCCAAATGGAAAAGTGGCGAAGGTCTACAAGTTACTTAATGAAATGAATGAAGAACTTTATGAGGCATCGAAAATTCAAAAATGTCCTTCTGCATTCGTCTTTTTCACTTAAAATGTTTGGGAGGGTGGACCGAAAACTCTTTGACACTGCTATTAGAGTTCTTGATAGATATGTTTCTGTTGGAAAAAATTCCTCATTCATGCAAAGATATAAAGAAACTGATATAAGATTTAGGCCTTGGGTATGACAAAATTCATAGTTTCTGAAATGACTGTATCTTGTATTGAGGTGATCAGAAAAACCAACAGTCTTGTCATGTTTGCGGTAAATCTCGTTGGATAAATAGGAATATAGAAGATGTGAATGAGGATGAAGGCGAGGCACAGTCAAGAAAGAAGCCAATATAGATTTTGTGATATTTTCTACTAATACCAAGGCGTCAAAGGCTTTTCATGTTGTCGAAGACAGCCGAGTCTATGAGGTGGCATCATGATCAACGAACCGATGATGGATTATTAAGGTATCCTACAGATTCTTTAGCTTGGAAATCATTTGAAAGTAAATTTCCAAGCTTTGCAAGTGATCCTCAAAATGTGAGGCTTGGACTAGCATCTGATGGATTTAATCCTTTTAAAATCATGAGTACTTTGTACAATACTTGGCTTGTAGTGCTTGTTCCTTACAATTTGCCTCCATGGATTTGCATGAAGTAATCTTCTTTTATCTTATCTATGATTATCCTTGGAGAGATAGGTCTCGGAAATGATATTGACATTTATATGCAGTCACTTATTGAAGAGTTGAAACAGTTATGGGCGGGTGTTGAAACATATGATGTCTTGAGAAAGGAGAACTTTTATTTACGTGCAGCTTTGTTGTGGACTATTAATGATTTCCCGACTTATGCCAATTTATTTGGTTGGAGTACCAAAGGACGTTATGCTTGTCTTTGTTGTGCGGCACAAACATGTTTGAAGTGGTTCTATAATGGGAAGTTCTTTTATATGGGGCATTGTCGGTTGTTAGATGGAATTCATAAGTTTAGATTTCAGAGGACTCTATTTGCTGGTACTGTAGAGTTCAGAGAAGCTCCTGAGCAGACCATTGGATCTGAAATCTTTTTCATGTTAAAAGATATTAATTTTAGTTATGAGAAGATGAATCAACCACCTAACACGCAAACAAAGAGAAGACCGAGGGAGGCGTATGTTGGCGATGTTGACTGGCAGATTGATGATGAATCTGATGAAGAGGATGATCCTAATGAGGCGGACTTGTGGAAAAAAAGAAGTATTTTTTTTTAGTTGCCTTATTGGGAGCATCACATTTTGCGACACAATCTTGATGTCATGCATATTGAAAAGAATGTTTGCGAGAACATCATTGGGACAATTTTGAATGTCAATAGGAAATCGAACGACAATTTTCAAAGTCGACATGGGAATTCAGCGTGATCTTCATCCCCAAGTACTTCTGAATGGGAAATATCGGTTGCCACCTTTTATTTTCAAAGAAAGAAAAAGAAGTGTTCTGCATGGTGTTGAAGGATATAAATGTCATAGATGCATATGCATCAAATATATCTCGATGTGTGAGTCTTAAAGATCAAATACTATATTCCCTAAAATCACATGATTATCACATCTTGATGTAAGATTTACTGCCAGTTGCTTTACGGTGTTTTATGTCAAAAAAGGTGACGTCTTGTATAATTGAACTATCCAATATAATGAAAGCTATTTGTGGAAAATTTTTTATTGTTGAAGAACTTGAGAAAGTATAAGATTGAGCCGCCTTGACTTTATGCAATTTGGAGAAGATCTTTCCACCTTCTTTCTTCACTATTATGGTGCACTTGCTAATCTATCTCCCTCATGAAGCAAAACTTGGTGGACTGATTTTCTATCGGTGGATGTATCCTATAGAGAGGTGCTAATTTATTTGTAAAGTTTTCATTAATTCATGAATATACCTTTAGTTACAACTTTTGATAATGTTGTATATCGTGATTAGGTTTCTATACAAACTGAAGTCTTATTGTTGTAATAAGCGTTATCCAGAAGGATCAATTGCTGAAGGTTACTTGGCAAACGAGTGTATGACTTCCTGCTCTAGATATTTAGAAGATGTTGAAACAAGACTGTATAGACCAAGTAGAAATGCTGGGCTCACTAATCACAACTTAGCCGAAACTCATTTATTTCGAAGTTATGGAGAACCAATTGGTAAAGTTGAAATTGTACACTTAGATAATAGATCTTGGGTACAAGCACATCGATATGTTCTTTTTCACCACGATTCAATTGAACCATTATGCAAGTAAGTTTTAGAATTTGATAAATATTTATCTTTTTTAATTTGTTTATCTTCTAACCAAGTAATCCACTTTTTAACATAGTGAGTACAAACAAGTCTTGATATCTCGTTCACGCTCCCAAAGATTACAACATATTCGAGAGATTCATAAGTTATTCACAGTATCTTTTCATGAATGGTTAGGGCAAACGGTATGCAACTGTAGCTTTCATTGAAAAATAATAATGTTTTCGTATAACATTTATAATTAATCAATTTAATTTTGATTCAATAGGTTTGGAGTGGAAAGGATGTCAATGAGGAAGTTAAATGGCTTTCCCAAGATCCGAGTAGAGTAGTAAAAATATATACTGCCTTCCTCATCAATGGATTCAAGTTTCATACAAAATCTCGTGAAAGATTGAGGAGGACTCAAAATTGTGGAATAATTGTTAATTCTTCAATTACAAGTTATGCCAGTGCTAGGGACAGTAATCCTGTTAAGGGAAATGTGGAGTATTACGGACTTCTTATTAACATTATTGAGTTGGATTACTATGGCAAACGGAAGGTGGTCTTATTTCGATGTGATTGGGTTGATGTTAATACTGCTCGCGGAATTAAAAAAGATCAATTTGGTTTTACAATGGTGGAATTCTCTCCATTAATTCACACTAGACAACAATTGATAGACGAGCTGTATGTATTTTCTTCTCAAGTCAAACAAGTTTTTTACTCGAAAGATCCAACTAATAAGGGTTGGTACGTTGTACTCCATAACACCCTTAGAGATTTGTTTGACATGAGCAATGGAAGTAGAGATGACTTCGATGAAAGATCAGAAACTTTACCTTTTCCAGAACAAAACTTAAATGAAACTATCCTTAGTACTAGTACACAATTTCAATGGGTCGTCAGGATGTGGATGAAGATATTTACGAATCATGATGTAGTAAGATTTTTCAATTTTTTAATTATATGTAATATTATAATTTAAATCTTGATCTTGTTAAATATTTCAACTATTTTATGTGTATTGTAGATAAAATGCCTAGAAGAAGATTGCGAGATCTCAGTATTATTCAAAATCCTCCAAATTTGTAAGAAACAAATAGTGAACAACAGACTACTATTGGATCTTCGAATGTTCCAAATACAGCTGGCGAACCTGCAAAAATTCAAAGTAATGTTAACTTTAATTTACATGCATGTTGACTTTTATTATTGATTTGTTTCAAATTTTTATATTATAATATACCATTTTTTCAGCTGAAAGTGGTGGGACGCGCAAAACTCAAGGACGTACACTATTAAAAGATTTATACGAGTTAAATTCTATCGAGTGTGTCAAAGTAGCTAGAAACAGTCTTGGTCATCCTATTGGATCAGAAGCTCGACTTTTAGTAGGATACTTGGGCATTATAGCACGAAATGCCAATCTGTTGCCTATCAACTACGAGTCATGGCATCATATGCTTGATAGTAACAAAAATCAAGCTCTCGATAATATTAAGGTAATAATGTGAATGTAATTTATAATACTTTGGTTTAAGTTTCATTTATATTTACTTTCTAAACTTGTGTTATTGGTAGGGGAGATTTGCTTTAGAGGTCTCGGATAATTATGTGAAGAAGGCATTAGGAAAAAAATGGAGAGACCATAAAAGTGCTTTAAAGAAGGAATATTTTAAGAAAAATATAAGCCTCAAAGAGAAATTGCAAAATGTCCCGCTGGGAATGCTGAGGTACCAATGAGAAGATGTAGTTAGGTTTTGGAATTAAAAGAAATGAGAGGTATTACGTACTTCCAAACTCTTGTAATTATTTCAGTTTATAGTGTTTACTATATACGTAATAATAATTTCATAATGTAGGATCGTGAGCAAGTTGGAACTACAAGTAGGCAAAAACAAAAATTCACGCACACAGTTGGGTCGAAAAGTTTTGCTTGTGTAGCTGATGGCGAGGTATTTTGAATTTATTAATTGTGTCAAATATTAATTACTTTCTTCTAAATAATATTTTCCCTACTATATTGTAGGAACTGTCGTCTGGTCAAAAAGTGGACGCCTTCAGCTTTTTGACATTACACATAGAAAGAAAGATGGATTTCCTATGACTACTGAAGCTGCAAAAATTATGGTATATTTACTTAATAAAATTTGAATTATTTTAAATATTTATCATGTTTAATTATAATGGTTTAATTCGCCGTTTGTAATGCAAATAATGTTAAGTTATGTTGCATTTGTTTATATTATATATTTCGTTTCTAACTCTTTGATTGATTTATTGGAAGAAACTAAAGGATAAAAGGGCGGAGTATTAAGCGATCGCTTCAAGTGATAGTTCTGTTAATCTTGACGACATTGATAGCCGAATTATTACTGAAGTTTTGGGTCCTGACAGGTATGGTTGGGTTTGATTTCAAGGATCTTTTGTTAACCCAACCCAATATTTTGGATCCAACTCGCATAAATACATGCCTTCAGGGAATCAGGCTCAAGCTGAAGTTTAAAGGTTAATAGACCAGATGGCTCAGATGCAAGTGAGCACAGTTGAGCAAATTGCTCAACTTAAAGCGGAGGCAGCATCAAGAGAAGCAGAGGCTCAAATAAAATATAAAGAACTCCAGCTACAACTTAAAGCGGAGGCAACAGCGAGGGAAGCAGAGGCAAGCAAAAAATATGACGAACTCCAGCTACAACTACAGCTTCAGAATATGATGAAGATGTTTCAGCAGTTGCAGAATCTGCCATCTTAGACGTTTGTTTTCTTATTGTAAGAATTTTAACATGTTAACTTTTGAATATAATAAATTTTGTTATTTCATTTATTAATTTAGATCAAATACATATTTCTTTCGTTGGATTTGAAGTATCATTTAGATTTTCAATTTTTGGTTGGATTTGATGTGATAGGAAATTATGTTGATAATTCGGGTTTTATATGAATGAAAATGGGTTGTTAAAAATTTGTTAAAGTTAGTGGCGTTTTTCCACAAACGCCGGCAAAGAACATGACTTTTAGCGGCACTTTACTAAAAATGCCGCTAAAGAACATGATCTTTAGCGGCGTTTTTGGGAAAAGCCCAAAAGCGCCACTAAAGGTCATGTTCTTTAGTGGTGTTTGTGGGAAAAGCGCCGCTAAAGGTCATGTTCTTTAGCGGCATTTGTGGGGAAAGTGTCGCTAAACGTCATGTTCTTTAGCGACATTTGGGGGGAAAGCGCAACTAAAGGTCACGTTCTTTAGCGGCATTTGTGGGGAAAGCACTGCTAAAGGTCATGTTCTATAGTGGCGTTTTTCCACATAAACACCGCAAAATTTAGCGGTGTTATCTATAGTGGCGTTTTTTGCGACGATTATAGGCCCAAAAAAATGCCGCTAAAAACCTATTTTGCTGTAGTTATTGGTTAAGAGCATGTATATGGGTTGATTATGTTTACAATAAATTTGGTATGATAATGAATGATATTAAATTTTCAGTTATTAGAATAATAAGTTCAATATATTACATTCTAAGTATGCATTAAGTAATTGAATGTACCAAATGGCATAGAAAATATAGGAAAACGAGCATGCTAGTATGTATGATAAAGGATTAAAGTTTTGGTTATTTGATTGATTAAATTTGTGAATATTGAGATACCTAGGGATGACCTAAGGCATTGCTTGGTATAACCCAGAGCCAAAAAGCTAACCTTATTCATCGATCCTTAGTACCTATTTTGAGCCAGAAAACACTTCTTGATGAACCTTCATACAAAACCCAAGCAAAAATATAAATTTCTACTTACCCTTTTTCTTTGGTCATTGAAATGCACGAATTCAGATGTCTGACTATACATATTGAGGGATAGGTAGATACATCATGACGGTTTTGTAAAAATTAGAGTGAAATAGGAAGAACCAGTGTGATAAAGTGATTATAGGTTTAGCCAAAATGTACGAAATAAGTGAAAAATTCAGAAAAAGTCAAAACGAGTAGAAAAAGTACTTGAGAAATGAAAAACAAAAGCATTGTGAGTGAGATGTGTTGAACAAGTCAAATGTGAAAAAGTCACAAAGTTAGAAAACTCAGTCATTAGTGTACAAAAACTCATGAGCTAGCCACAGTTACTTTATCATGCTGTGACTTCCTACACGGAGAAATAAGGAAGGTGAGAGAAAGAGAAATAAGGCGGTAAACGAGAAAGGGTTACCAAGGGGGAGAATAGGGAATAATACAATGTGTCAAACTACTTTCATGCTTGAAACTTGATGTTTCTTGTTTTTGAATTCCATACTAGTCTCAAGCCTCAGAATGATACAAGCCAAAAAGCCCTATGTGATTTAGGTAGATTTATTCATAAATTGACATTATATTGAGTAATTACAACAATGACTATTTATATTCTGCTAGGATAATCAAATTACCTGTATGATTTATCGAGGGATCCATATATTGGAGGATTTTACTATTTGTATACTTTGTAATATACTGAACTTCGATGTTTGAAACTGAAAATGGTAAGTCGTTTATATATCATACCAGAATTTCTTGTACGTATGATTTTTCCTATTTATGTGTTCTAAAACTTGTCATTGTCTCATATCTGTTCAAGAGCCATATTTTATTTTATCTTTTCTATTTTCTTTGCTTGATGACAAGCAACGACTTAAGTGTGGGGGGTTTGATCTGCCACAAATTGTTTTAGCAAATTAAACCAGTTTTCGTATTTAAGGAGCTTGAAAATAAGAAATTTTATTATGTTCTATTTAGTTTTTCAATTTTAGTTTTCAATTAATAAAAAGTGTGGTTTGAGTCATTTATATGACCTTAGGGGACAAAGTAGGCCTACAGGAAGACTAACATGTTTAATGAGTGTGTAGGACACCATTAAGAGGCGTGAGAACTTGAGATTGGTCGCCATGTTACAACACAGAGGTTCGATGTCGTAACATCGTGAGCAGGAACCCAAAATACCAAGTCTACCTTTGGTGTCACGACATAGACAGAGGATATCACAACACAACCCTGAACCTACTAATTATACTTATGGACACTGCCTCAATTCCATATTAATTAGATCTATTTACATTTAGGTTAATATTAATTTAAGATAAGGAATTAAACAACAAATGCTTTAAGGTAAGCTGGGTCAAAACTCACTAAATTCATTGGAACTTACAAGTTTTTGTTTATGTTTCAGGTTCCGTTTTAAGAGTGGGTATGCCAGAAGGGACCAAGCCAGGATTGTGCTAAGGGGCAGTTCGGGTTGCATCATTATGCATATAAAAGGTACCGTAGGAGCATGGCACATAGTACACTATGCCATGAAGAGTCTGTTGTAACGTCAAATATTCGGATTCGATGTTTCGAGTCAGATAGAAGGTGTTACATTTAAACAACTAGGGAAAAATCACAAAATAGGGTCACACGATCATGTGCCTAAACCATGTTAAAAATTGAGACTATGTAAGCTGGAGTCACACGGCTGTGTATCCAAGCTGTGCGACTCACTGAGACCGTGTGGACTAAATGCAAAATCTTATAAACAATCATAGGACCGTATGGCCAGGCCATGTGAGAGACTGAAACAATTTGGAACCTAAATTTGATATAATTACACTTATCCAATCCCTAAGGCGTAGCCTCTAAGTGTACCCATCTTATTCATGTTACAGCTAAAATTCCATTCGCATGGACTTGGCAATGTCTAACTTGCTTTCTCTACACTATCCTTGAGTCATCCCTTGATCTTGCAATCAAGGAAAAACACTCGTAAGTTTGAATGAACTTAGTGAAAATATGTACAGCAGTGTTTGTAAATAACTCTTGAAGCCTCAGATAATAAATAATTATTGCACATAATTAAACTCCCTGGGTAACATAGAAGGTTTTGCAATTCAACTGGCGTAGATGACGATATACGTTCTTGAGACTATATCACTAGCGGATATATCAGTGGTGGATTTATAAGCATTTGTACACTTTCTGATGACCCCTTTTTGAGACTATATTTCATCAAGCTTCATTTCAACATCTTGTTCTAACTTGCTGGTTGTCTCATTAAAGATAACCACGCAAGTAGATGTGCATATTTTCAACAACTTTGGCAAACTTACAAGTAGTTCGCAAAGAAAGCGGACTCTCACCTTGATTCCGCGTCAAATCCAAAATCAACTTAATGTATTATCTGGACGTCCACTTCCTTATGGCCTAGCTTGTGCATACTCCATTTTAAAGGAAAACCCATTTACTTACATCCTCATATGTGTCCTTCGAATAGAAGATTTGACTAATAGTTTAAACACCACTCTTTCTTTGCAAAATTGTACTTGTAAGATAGTCCTACTGGACTTTCCTTCTTCAAGATAGTCCGAAACAGATAATCTAGCAACAGATAGTCCTCCTCATTAGATCGTATAAGGCGGACTTCCCAACAGTAGATAGTCCTAACAAACATCCCCTTCATTTGTTAGCCCTTGGCGAACATTCTACATAAGGTAGTATTTGGCGGGCTTCCTTTTTTTGGCGACTTTTTTTCCTAGAACACTTAGAAATATAGTCTAGAGAACCGTCTTGCTTCCTCATAACTAATATTGGCTTGATGGCTATCTCCAGAAGATTCTTAATGGTGGATACATATCTGAAATATCATGAAGAAAAAAATACCCTTTCCCCACATATATCCACATGCAAGACGCTTTCACATATTCCTCTTGCCTTTGCATCTTGGCTAGATTTCTTATCAGCACACTTGGCAGCGTTCTCTTACGTGCCATAACCGTTATGATAGAATTTTCGTCATGCGAGTCATACAGTGGTTTCCACATATATGCCTGATGGACATTCTTGTTTACTGTCCTAACAGACTCCATTTTTGCCATAAGACAAATCTATCCTCCTCTGGATCATGCCATGGCTAGCCGAGAACTTTTGACTCTGAAGAGTCAGTAGACCATTTTCATGGTGTCGCTCCGTCGAACTGATTTACCACAATTTGTTGTGGCAAATTAAGGTCTTTTTGGCACTTAACGAGCTTGTTTCAAGTGTTTTATATGTTTTATTTATTTTTTATTTTTAGTATCTTAAATTTAAGTTATGCAAAATAAGCGTTTTTACACAATTTTGAGTTATGCTATTGATAGCACTAAAAAGAACATAAGTTTCCCCCTACTTATTGGTTAAATTGTTCCCATTTAGTTACCCTTAGCATACATTTTAGCATGTTCAGTTTAGTAAATTGCATTTTATAACTCAGTGACTCCTAGCCTATTTTATCCTTAATTTTGCTATCTTATTGTGCTAATGTCGCTACACGAGTTAATTCCAGATTGCATCCAGAATTGTTGCCGTAATTGAGAGCTATCTGGTAAGAGCCAACCATGCGTGAGCTATCCAATCCGGTGTAACTACCCTGTATGAACAAGGACAGAAAATCCTGAGGGAAGGACACCTGTACAGTTGAGGAAAACATAAAAGGATAACGTGAGAAGAATGGGGGGAGGATTGTTTTTGGTTGACCACTATTCTCTTACCCTATTTTGAAGCTTGCGGCCATGGTAGCTTAAGCCTCCTTTGGGTGAGCCAACATGAAGACTGATGCAGATCCACTCCTGATGAGGAGATCTAAGTGCATAACAAGAGGAAATGGAGAGATTCGGTTGAGTATCCTAGAAATAGTATTCTCCATTCTATTCTTTCTCATTTCTTTGAAAACGCTGGTGATTACTCTATGTTTTCTACTGTATGGAAGTACAATGAATGCTTTGTTAAATGTTATCTTATTAAATCTTATTTTTATTTTTTTATCTTAGGGGTTTGAATGTTCTAAACATGGAAGTGCTATTGCAGTCACTAACACTGGAAGGTGTAGTGACAATTTGAGCTAATAAGCATTTCAGCGGAAATTGAGTAAGGACTAAAGGAATTTAGTCCACTTGTTCTCAATAGTGCCATATTGCCATAATCGGAAGGTGAGGTTGATGTGCATGGTTAAGTCCCAGATTAAATAAAATAGTGGCATTTGGTAAGATATACAATAAATTTTATTGCGTCGATAATCACCTATCTTTTATACCTTGTGAGTGCTTAGTATACTCCTGAAGATTCATGTTGGGGATCCTAGTTTATCCATAGCATACTTTATCTTATTGTTTTCAAGTTATTGCTTCAATAACTATTGTAACACCCCTCACCCGTATTCAACGTCGAAATAGGGTTACAGAGCATTACCGAACATATCTCACATTTAAACATACATTTCTCATACAATTAGTCAATTCAAATACAATTCATTCACAACCAATCATATTGTCCCTAATACGAGCCTACGAGGCCCAAAATATGCATTCGAGGTGGCTCGAGACTAAATAGATAACTTTAGAAACTTATCGAGCACTTAGAAAATTTCTCCAAAAACAAGGGACGTACGCTCACCTGGCTCGGCTGTGTGTCTCACACGGCCAAAGGCACGCTCTGTGTCACAGGCCATGTGGACATTCATAATGGGAGCATATGGCCGTGTCCCAGCCAGTGTCTGACCCCTTGTAACTCTCGGGCTTGGGTCACAAGGCCAACACACATGCCCGTGTGCCCAAAAATGGCCATACACGCCCGTGTACCAGGCCGTGTGCTAGGCCATGCCAAACATGTAGGGTATACTGACTTATGCCACACGACCAAGTTAGACGCCCGTGTGTGAGGCCGTGTGGAGCATACTGACTTGGTTTCTAAATCAACACCAGGGGACACATGACCGTGTATCACACATGGCTGAGACACATGCCCATGTCTCTGCTCGTGTGGACAAAAAGAGGCTATTTACCAAGCCAATTTGCCACCCAAACTGATGCACATCTACACCAAACTCAATGGCACAAAAACATAGCATATATGAGCATTTAAATCAACTCCAACCAAGCATAATCCATACCATTTCATTACCAACCAATACAAAACACAAATACCACAATGTACCATTCAATTTCATGCCATATTTCACTATATCAAATCATCATTTTGGTAATTTTCTAAACATGCATTGTTTTACCTAATTTCATAAACATGCCAAGTTCATTTCTCAACCATTTAGTACTTCTAAATAGCAAATACCATCTAACATCACATATCCATATTCAAGTACATAATAAGAGCTATATGCACAAATATATACATAATCAAACCAACCAAGTTAAGACAACTTTCATGGCTATATACAAAACAAAGCATTTAACATTTACAAGCCATTTCAAATGACCAAAATCATTATCAACTCTTAACCAAAATAACTTTAATCCTATACATGCCATATAACCCAAAACATAAACTCAAAAGTACCAAGGTGATAGTAGGATAGTGTGACGAATTCTCTGACGATCCCCGAATCCGAGCTAGCTTTGAAGTTACTATAAAACGTGGTAAAATAAACAAAGTAAGCTTTATAGCTTAGTAAGCTCGTACGAAATAAACTCAATCTATTCACAAATGCACAATTCAAGAAATTGATTATATCAACATGTAACTCATATTAACTAACAAACCTTTCATATATTCAATCATAAGAATAAACATATCTTTCACAAGTTTCTTCGATTCAAAGCTTATACAGTTCATGTACATACCTGTACCATCTTGTATCAATCTCATATTCAACCACATCTTTTATTTATCCGTTGAACCATTCAGAATACTATCGGATACTCAAGAAACTCGCACCAAAGTGCCACATGCATAGCCAATGCTATCTCAATCTCATATCACATATATTCTCACTCTCGAGCTATCAACGGGCTTGCTCACACAAACTGTCAAGTAACCGCAACACATGCTGGTATACTTAGCCACCGGTAGGACGTACAGGACCAGCACCTAGATGACATAATCACAATAACCCCTAATGACATGTCATTCGTATCCTAATCTATTCCTAAGGTTCAACCGGGATTTTCGATAACAACTCGATTTAGGGGCTAGTCGGAACAGTGGTTTAAGAACCAATAATCTGAGGTCAGATAAAATTATTTTCATGTTATTTTATGAGTTAGAGCATGATTATATAAGTGCATGAAAATTTTGGTGCTTTAATTTTAGCGATTTCATGCTTAATCGCGAAAAAGGACTAAATCGCATAAAGTGTGAAAGTTTAAAATTTCAAAGGGTTCCAAATAGCTATGGAATATTAATTGGAGATCTTTAAAGGGCAATTAGCCCCTTAAATAAAGGTTGGCCGGCCATAGGGGACAAGAAAGTAAAAAATTTGGTCAAGTAGGTGGATTAGGTGGACTAAATTAGGATTTTATATTAAAATAAAGAAAGAAAAGATATCATTCCTCCACAGAAAAACACAAGAAAAATAGGGTTTTTAAAGCTCAAAAATTTTAGCAAACTCTTCTCCTTACAAGTAAATGATTTTCATGGTTTTTCTTGATGATAGTTGTACTTTTGGAACCCCTAAAGCTTAAGCTTTCTAAAGAGAGGACTATTTTGTAAAATGGTGAAGAGTTTAGAGTTTTGCCATGAGAACTTTTAAGTTGTTTGCTGCATTTTTATGGAAGAAAATGGGTCTTAGTTGTTAAATGAACAACTTTTGTGAAAGCTGTTACCATGAAAACACCTAAAAGGACATTTTTGTAAAGGTTGTAAAATATGTAGTAAATGTGTGAAATGTTGATTTTTCATTGTAGCCATAAGAGAAATAAATGTTCGCCTAGGCTCGTTAAAGAGAGAAATTTGATTAGAATTGATTTTCGAGCATAGGGGTAAAATGGTCAGTTTGCAAAAGTTTAGGGGCAAAATATTAATTTTTTCGAAGCATGATTATTGAAATGCATTTATTAATGTGATAATTAAATGAGCTAATTTGATATAATAGATCAAGAGGAACCAAGAATTAACGTCGACCGGGGAAAGAATAAAGTATTGGACTAGATTGACAATCTAGCCCATTTTGAAATTGAAGTAAGTTTGCAAGTGATAAATTCAACATTTATGCTAGTATGTTTGATATTGTAACGATACATGCTATTCTATGAAATTGAGTAATGGTGTTGAAGGAGATAGAAGATAAAATTTGAGATGTTGAAGTCCCGATGAGACTATAATATATGTGAGATTACTATTATCGAGACATGAGATGGATAATGATAAGGTCCCGTGTAAGACCATGTCGGGGACTTGGCCTTGGCATCGAATTGAGATCCCGTATAAGACCATATCTGGGATATGGCTTCGGTATTGAATATGAGAATCGTATAAGACCATATACGGGATATGGCATCGATCCTTGATGTGAGATTCTGTGTAAGACCATATCCGGGATATGGCATCGGCACTCAAAAGTGTCCCCATGTAAGACCACATCTGGGATGTGACATTGGCTTCGTGTTTATGTGATGATGACGAATATGCATCTTTGAATATCCCTAGTGATTTAGGGGGTAAATAGATAAGCTTGGAGATAGAAATGAGATTTAGTACTAAAGCCATGTGATTGAGAGAATACAGGTACCCGTGAGTAATTCACGAAGAATGTTTATGATATGTGGCATGATATGTGATAGATAAGAACAAGTACAAGTAAGTTATGGCAAAGTGCTTAAGGCTTTGGATAGTTATCTATTGCCATGGATTGATGTCATTATAAGCTTATTGTTACTATTTATTTTCATGCAAACTTACTAAGCTTTATGCTTACCCCTCTCATTTCCCTTTTCCTTGTAGTATTGCCAAGATAACTCGAGGATCGTGGGACGTCGGAGTTCGAAAATCATGCTATCAACATCTCTTTTGTATAACAAAGTTAGACTTATTTTGAGTATGGCATGTATAGGACTTGGGTATTTTGTTATGTCATATTAGTTAGCGAAAGTGTTGGCTATTTATGTTATCAAATTCATTTTGTAAATGGTAATTGAAATTGGGCCAATACTTGACAAGTTTATATATATTCATTGATGATGAATCATGAAGTTTATGCTTATGTGGATGCTTTGATTTGAGTTCTTGGAAGTGCCTTAGGGTCATGAGTTATGTTGAATTGAGTTGGTATAAGTATGATTGCTATGTAGGGTGGCATTTGGCTTGGAATATAGCTTTTTTAATGTCCACACGGGTAGACACACGGGCGTGTGTCTAGGCCTTAAGGGCGTGTTGATCGGCCGTGTGTCCCCTTGCATGCTAGATTTACAAGTCGATATGCTCAGTAGTAAACACACGGGAAAAGACATGGCCGTGTGTCTCAGCTGTGTGGAAGGCACGGCAATAGACATGAGTGTGTGTCCAGGCTGTGTGAAGTCTGTACCTAAAATTTTGAATTTAATTCGACACACGGTCTAAGGACACGGGCGTGTGCCTTGGCCGTGTGACCATGCTAGGTGATGATGTCATAAATAGAATGTCATGGTTTTTGCACACGGGTGTGTCGAGGCCATGTAAAGGACACAGGCCAGGGACACGCACTTGTGTCCGATCGTGCGAAAACCCCTATAGGTTCAAATTAGGAAATAAATTCCATACGGGCTAGGGACATGGGCGTGTGTGACCACACCGCCTGTCCATATGGGCGTGTCCCATTTCACACGGGTGCGTGGCCCCTGCTTAGAAAAAAATTTAAGTGCTCAAAAGTTCCCAGTTTTATCCCGAGACCCTCCGTTTGCATGTTTAAGGCCTCGTAGGCCCATAATGAGGATATTTTACATGTGAATGGGAAGTTTAAAGTTGGAATGAAATTTTATAGCCTAATGTTGTATGTTCAAGTGAGATAAGTCTGGTAATGCCTTGTATCCAGTTCCGGCGTTGAATACGGTTAAGGGGTGTTACATTTAGTGGTATCAGAGCTACGATTTAGTCGATTAGACTAACGTAGCGTGAGTATGAGTCTAACTATACATGCCATACGTAAGATTAATTGTGTAATAATAGTGTGACGGCTCCTAACGATTTGAATTATGTTTTTATATAGTAAATGGATCCTGATCCCGATCGAGCTGTAGCTGATGATGCTACGAGTAATGTGCCGGCTCCTGCCCAAAAGACCGCTCCAGTAGAGAGTAGACCCGAGACTATGGGTTAGGGAGAAGAGGCTCGAGAAGCCTTTCTCCATATGATGACCAATTGGTACACTGAGTACATTAGAGCAAATCCTAATGCTCAACCCTTCCACCCCTACCTATTCCTCAGCCTGCTCCTGTAGTTCATCAAGTGGTTGAGGTAGTAAGAAGAGAAAGGCCTCCGGTCGGTAAGATCTAGAAACAAGGAGTAGAGGAATTTCGGGCTAGTAAAGACGATGACCCGGAGAAGGCAGAATTCTGGCTGAAAAATACCATCAGGGTATTCGACGGGTTGTCATGCACACCTGAAGAGTGAATGAAGTGTGTAATATCTCTGTAACGCCCTGAATTTTGGGCCTAGAGGAATTGGGCTTTGGGTCTCATAAAAGTTTTAAGGGTTTAATGAATTTGGAGTGTCTACGTGTGTTGGAGAAGCTCTGGTTTCCAGTTTTATGGTGGAGGATTCTTAATTTAATTAATTAAGGAATCAGGGTCGTGGGTAGTGGGCTTTTAAATAAAAATAAGTGAAAAATGGCACAAAAAAGCCTATGGGGTAGTGGCTAAGTGATGCCACTAGAGTGTAGGGTGGTGGCGACATATGCATGCAGGGAGGTCTGAGGTTCGAGTGCTAGCTTAGTTTTATTTTGGAGTTTAATTTTATGCTTCTAGAAAGCTGGAAGTGGCGTGCAGAGGGGCTCGAAGGAGAAGTGATCAGTGGAGAGAATTTAGGAGAAGGATAAGGGAGATATCATGGAGAAGAATTAGGAGATGAGGAGTGGATGAAGTGGTGCCGAATTGGACTTTAGGGGTGGCTAAGTTTCGGCTATAGGCTGTATAAATGTGTGTGTGCCGAATCTGGGGTCCTAGGTAATGCCGAATTTTCCATTCTTTTTCTTTTCTTTGCCGAAACCTTATTTTTCCATAACAGAAAATACCTTTCCTTGTTGCTGATGCTTCACTCTTCTCCTACCTTCTAAACCTTTATTCTTGCTTCTTAGCCGATTCTTCTCTTCTTCCTTGATAAACCGTAAAGGTAACATATTTTAAGCCCACATTTAGCATGCTTTTGGATGATTTAAGCCTTGAATTATGTAATTTGGTGCTCTTAATCCTTTATTTTCATGTTTTATACTCAAAAGAGCACCCAATGACGAAAAGAACGGAAAATGGGCCTAAAACGGAGTAAATGGGCCATATCACCAAATCCACACGGCCTGGCCCAAGACCACACGGCCGTGCCCCATTCAACAGCTTTGAACACGGCCTGGCCACAACTTACACCGGCTTGTGCCATGGGCGTGTCCCTATCACAAGAAAGAAGAGTTTCACTCGGATTTGGATACTTAGAGACAAAGAAACATATTCAGAAGCCTATATAAACACCCTAAGTATGACCAGAAAAGGGGGAACCCAAGGGTTTAGTCAGGGGGCATCCAACTAGGCCAGAGAAGGCAGATTTGTGGAGATTTACTTGAAGATAGCCAGTAGATCCATCTCGAGAAGCCAGAATCATACTCAAGACGGAAGATCTCTCTTTCAATTCCTTCATGGGGTTTTAGGGATTTCTTATGTTTTGTTTTATCTTTTCTTCTGAGATGTTTTCTTTTATTGTTATGAACTAAACCCTCAGATGAAAGGGATGAAACTTAAGATGAATCTTGTTATTGTTTTCTGAACTATATGATAAATATTTGACTTGTTCTTAATTATGTGTTCTTAAGTCTTGTGTTGATATTTTTGGGATATTAATTCAAGTATGATGTGCTTAGGTAGAGGAGCAAAAGTCACTGCCTAGGAGTAGATCTAGCATAATTAAGCGGAGTTGATCGCACGCCTAGAGATAGGGTGACAAGATTTTGCCGGATTAGGGTGAAACCTAATATGAGAGTCCATAGATCGAGTTAATGTGATTCTAGGGGTTTTAATTAGAAAGAGATTTCAATTAATCAACCTAAGGTTAGAAGTTAGTTGCCTCGAGAGAGGGGTTAATATAACTTAGGGAATCTTACGGATCAAGTCAAATGAATAAATCGCCTGGTTCAAAGTTAGATAACAAGTGAAGTCTAGGTGGATTCTTCCTTGGGTATCGTCTTAATCTATTGGTTTTTCTTCCAAGTTATTTTCCCAATTTCATTATTCTTTGTCTTTGAGTCTTTAGATTAGTTGTTAGTTAATTTTGGATTAGATAAAAATCACTTTAATTCTTAGGCTAAATAATAAAAAGAGAGTTAATATTAGTACTTTTGGTTCCTTTGGGTTCGACATTCCGATCTTGCCTTAACTATGCTACTGTTCGATAGGAACGCTTGCCTCAAATTGTTGTCATAGTTAGTTTCCAGGTTTGATCATCATTATTTATAAATTTTAAGACTTTGACATCGCGAAAACAACGATCAAGTTTTTGGTGCCCTTGCCGAGGAACTAAAATATTAAGAAGGCTTAATTTTTATTACTTTAGCCATATTTATTTTTGCAATTAAATTTTATTTTTATTTTTCTAAATTTCCTTTCTTTCTTTTGTTCCTTTCAGGTACCTCTAGTTTATGACTAGAAGGAACCCGACAGGACCCTTACTCTACGATAGTATATTGAAGGTACCATTCGTAGAAATCGCAGAGAGATATGGCGATGCTTAAACTACATAGACAAAGAGAAAGAAGCCGAAATAAATACCACATAAGAGATGCTGAAAATAATCCGCACCTCTAGAGATGGCCGAACATCATGCTCCATGTACTATGTATGATTATGCTAAACCTAGTTGAACAGGAACCATGTCTAGTATTGTTAGGCCTCCTATTGCTGCAAATAATTTTGAACTGAAACCTAACACTATATAGATGATACAACAGTTTGTTCAGTTTGATGGTTTGCAGGATGAGGATCCTAACACACACTTAGTGAATTTTCTAAAGTTCTGCGATACCTTCAAGATAAATGGCGTTTCTGATGATGCCATCCGTCTTCGGTTATTTCCCTTTTCCCTAAGGAATAAAGCCAAACAGTGGTTGCATTCTCTTCCACAAGGGTCAATCACTACATGGGATCAAATGACCTAAAATTTTTTATTAAAATATTTCCCACCGGCCAAAACGGCCAAATTGAGGAATGATATCTCTTCTTTTGTGCAGATGGATTTACAGACACTTTATGATGCATGGGAGAGATACAAAGACTTGTTAAGGAGGTGCCCACACCACGGATTACCTTTGTGGCTATAGGTCTAAACTTTTTACAATGGTGTGAACCCTTCAACACGGCAACTAATCGATTCAGCTATCGACGAAACCCTGAACAACAAAACTCCTGAGGCAGCCTACGAGTTCATAGAGGAGATGTCACTGAATAACTATCAGTGGCAAGTTACAAGGACAAGGCCAACTAAAGCAGCCAGAGTTTTCAACATTGATGCAGTGGCTATCAAATCAGGTAAAGTTGCTACATAAAAAATTTAATAGTTTCTATGGTTCTTCGTAGGCACATCCAGTTATGTAGTGCGACTCAAGTGAAGAAGTGGCGAATCCTGAGTACCCATCCTACGGACAGGGCATGGAGAGTGAACAAATGAACTATATGGGTAATAATTTCCGATCTAACAATAACCCTTATTGTAATACTTATAATCTAGGTTGGAAGAACAACCCCAATTTCTCATGGGGCGGTCAAAGAAATCAAAGGCAACAACCATCCCAAAACTTCCAACAATAGCCCTACCCACAGGAAAAGAAGCCGAACCTTGAAGAGATGTTGACAAACCTCATAGCAGCCTCAGAAATATGTTCCCAAAATACAGAAACACGTTTCCAAAAGATAGAACCAAAATCTTGATGCATTGACGCAAGAGTTCAAGGATCAAAACAGGCAACTTACTAAGTCAATCTCTGAAACACGATCAGAAAGCTTACCGAGGGAAATAGAGCAGGTACAGGCAGTGACACTAAGAAGTGGAAGGCAGTTAATCGAAACGAAGAAAGAAGCACCACATGAAACCGAAAAGGCAAAGATAACACCAACCCGTGAGGAAATCAAACCAACAATTCCATACTAAGCAAAGTTAAAGAAAGACCCCTTAGATGCACAATATGGTAAATTTCTTAAACTTTTTAAACAGTTACATATTAACTTACCTTTTGTTGAAGCTATTTCACAGATGCCAACATATGAAAATTTTTTAAAGGAGCTTCTAACAAATAAAAGGAAGTTCGAGGAAATTTCGGCAGTGGACCTTAATGAAGAATGCTCAGCTATCATCCAAAACAAGCTGCCAACCAAATTGAAAGATCCAGGAAGTTTCACTATTCCTTGTTTAATTGGGAGTTTGAGCATAGAGAAAGCATTAGCTGATTTAGGTGCCAGTATTAATCTAATGCCTTATAAAATGTTTAAGCAACTTGGTCTCGGGGAACCAACAGCCACTAGGATGAGTATTCAATTAGCGGACAGATCTGTTAAGTATCCTAGGGGAATTATTGAAGATGTTTTGGTAAAAGTAGATAAATTTATATTTCTCGTTGATTTTTTTGTGTTCGACATAAATGAGGACATAGAGGTACCTTTAATTTTGGGACGACCCTTTCTAGCTACTGCTAGGGCTGTCATTAATGTTGGTGAGGGTAAACTTGCACTAAGGGTAGGAGATGAGGAAATTGTTTTCCAAATTTATGATGCCATGCGATATTCTAGAGAACAAGATGATTCTTGTTACTTTGTTGATGCCACTGATCACATTTTTCAAGAATCTTTGCAGGAAATCATGCACAATGACACGATGGAACTGTGTCTTTCACAAGGTGAGGGGAAAGATGACGATACCAATGGAGAGAATCCCAATGCATCATCCTCTAGACAGAAGGAAATAGAGGACATTGGGAACAATGACGAACTAAAATAGAAACCCTCTATTGATGAGCCACCCAAGTTAGAAATAAAACAATTACCAAAACATTTAGAATATGCTTTCTTGGGGGATAACTCTACGCTACCAGTAATCATCTCTTCAGAACTAGGACCCAAGGAGAAAAAAGATTTGCTAAGGGTACTAAGGAAGCACAAAAAGGCCATAGCATGGAAAATGTCAGACATTATAGGAATAAGCCCATCATTTTGCACCCACAAAATTTTAATAGAAGATGAGTATAAACTGTGTGTGCAACCTCAGAGACGTTTAAACCCCAATATGAAAGAAGTTGTCAAGATCGAGGTAATTAAACTTCTAGATGCAGAAATAATTTATCTTATTTGTGACAGCACTTGGGTAAGTCCTGTACAGGTAGTTCCAAAGAAAGGAGGCATGACTGTGGTAACCAATGAAAAGAATGAATTGATTCCCATAAGAATAGTCACAGGTTGGAGAGTCTGTATAGACTATAGGAAGCTGAACGATGCCACCAAAAAGATCACTTCCCTCTACCCTTTATAGATCAGATGTTAGAAATATTGTCTGGGCATATGTACTACTGCTTCTTGGACGGACTCTTCGGCTACTTCCAAATCCAAATAGCTACTGAAGATCAAGAGAAGACAACATTTACATGCCCATACGGTACATTTGCTTATCGTAGAATGCCTTTTGGATTATGTAATGCTCCTGCTACTTTTCAGCGCTGCATGTTGGCCATCTTTGATGAACTTGTGGGAGACATTATGGAGGTATTTATGGACGACTTCTCGGTATTCGGTAATTCTTTACACCTTTGCCTTAAAAATTTAGAACGAGTTCTAATAAGATGTGAGGAAACGAATCTTGTCTTGAATTGGAAAAAATGTCACTTTATGGTTAGAGAGGGGATTGTGTTAGGACATAAGATTTCTAGTAAAGGGATTGAGGTAGATAAAGCTAAGATTGAAACCATAGAAAAATTACGTCCCCCTAGTTCAGTTAAGGCTATTAGAAGCTTTTTAGGACATGCTGGATTTTACAGAAGATTCATTAAAGATTTCTCTAAAATAGATAAGCCTTTAACGAGATTACTAGAAACAGATGTTCCATTTAATTTTGATCAGGAGTGTTTAGATGCATTTAAAGTCCTCAAAGATAAAATAATAAATGCTCCAATTATAATTACACCTGATTGGAATCAGGCTTTTGAACTAATGTGTGATGCAAGTGATTTTACAGTAGGTGCAGTTCTTGGACAACGAAGAAACAAACATTTTCAGCCAATTTATTATGCTAGCAGAACATTGACACCTGCACAAGAAAATTACACCACCACAAAGAAAGAATTGCTAGTAGTAGTTTTTGCATTTGACAAATTTAGACAATATCTGATATTATCTAAAGTTGTCATTTACACTGATCATTCAGCTCTTCATTACCTCTTAACTAAATCTGATGCAAAACCTCGACTCATATGATGGATCTTACTCTTACAGGAATTTGATTTGGAAATACAAGATAAGAAGGGAGTTGAAAACCTTGCAGCAGATCACCTCTCCAGGCTAGAGAACCCATATATCGAAGAGCTCGAAGAGAGTGAGATAAATGACTCGTTCCCTGAAGAACAACTCTTTTCTATAACTAACACCGCGGTACCATGGTTTGCAGATATTGCGAATTATTTAGCTGCTAACGTCTTACCAAAAAGGCTAACACATCATCAAAAGAAGCGATTCTTTGTTGATGCGAAAAGCTATTTTTGGGAGGATCCTTTCCTTTTCCGCATATGTGCAGATCAAGTAATTTGGCGATGCGTTAAAAAGGCGGAATCAAGTAAAATCTTAGAACATTGCCATTCAGGACCTTTAGGAGGACATTACAGCGGGATTAAGACAGCACACAAAACACTCGAATCAGGATTTTATTGGCCAACTCTTTTCAAAGATGCCAACAGGTATGCCGCTTCGTGTGATAAATGCCAAAGATCAGGTAATATTTCTAAATGCGATGAAATGCCTCAGACATATATGTTATCATGTGAGATATTTGATGTATGGAGTATTGACTTTATGGGTCCATTCCCTAGTTCATTCGGAAATAAATACATCTAAATAGCAGTAGATTACATGTCAAAATGGGTAGAAGCCCAAGCTTTACCAACTAACGATGCTAGAGCTATAGTAAAGTTTCTTAAGAAACTTTTCTCTCGTTTTGGAACACCTAGAGCAATCATCAACGATAGGGGTACTCACTTTTGCAATACTCAATTTGAAAAAGTCTTAAGAAAATATGGAGTACACCACAGAACAGCTACCCCTTATCATCCTCAAACCAGTGGGCAAGTGGAAGTGGCAAATCGAGAGCTTAAGCGAATCCTAGAGAAAATGGTTGAATCAAATAGGAAAGATTGGGCAGTAAAAGTAGGTGATGCTTTATGGGCTTACAGAACAACATTTAAAACCCCTTTAGGGACATCCCCGTACAAACTTTTTTATGGAAAGAGTTGTCATCTACCATTTGAGTTAGAACACAAAGCCTACTAGGCTATAAAATTCTTGAATTACGATCTTAAAACCGCAGGTGAGAAGAGGATGATGCAGTTAAACGAACTCGATGAATGGCGAGCTGAGGCCTATGAGAATTCACGACTATATAAAGAGGTAACAAAATGACGCCATGATGCTTGTTTAAAATAATCAAAGCAATTCGAAGTAGGAGACCTAGTCCTGCTGTATAATTCAAGGCTCAAACTATTTCCTAAAAAGCTGAAATCAAGGTGGTCAGGCCTATTCGTGATAAAATCCATTTTTCCTTATAGCACAATCAAGGTAACACATCCAACTCACGGAACATTCAAGGTAAATGGCCATCGACTGAAATTTTATAATGGTGAAGATTTCAAGGAATTGAGAGAGGAGCTTCAGCTCCTTGAACCTTCTTTTAGGAATGAAAACAGGGTGAGTCCAGCTTAAGACTTTAAACGAGCACTTCTCGGGAGGCAACCCGAGCACTAACTTCACTAACCCCATTAATTTTCACATTTTAATTTTATTTTCCCTTTTTAGCACCTAAATCAAACTAACTGAATCAGTAAAGTGCAGGTTTCCTACCACACGGCCTTACACACGGGCGTGCCTGTGACCGTGTGGTCGATATGGTATAAAAAAATGGGTGTGCAGGTAGACGTGTGAGAAGAAGAAGAAGAAGAAATTTTTCCCAACACGGGTTACAATAAAAAGACCACGGCCGTGCGATGCGACTGTGGTCTATCTGGAGCAACTAAGCACGGGCATGAGCCACGCCCGTGCCTACCAACCGTGCAAGACATTGAATATATACACACGAGCGTGGCAACCTAAAGTACGGGCATGGGAGAAGCGAACATAATAGCACACGCCTAGGGAACACCGGCGTGGGAAATATCTCGAACGCGCCCAAATTTAAAAATTGTGAAAAACACGGCCCGAATGAACAGACACACGGGCGTGGCCTCTGCCCATGTCCCCTTCCCTATTTAAAGAAACACAGCCCCATTTTTCCCCAATTTTCTTCCCCAAACCCCAACCCTAGTCATTGTCCCTCAAAAACCCTCTACCCCACTCCGGCCACCATCAAAGAAACACCCCTCATTTGACTTCCCTATCCGTTATTACCATCTCTCTCCCACATACACATCAAAAACCACTCCATGCTCGTGCCAAACCAATATACGCCCGCTCTACAAGTGTTCCACCACTATTTCGCTTCGACTATTTATAGAACATACCCGTGCCTCACACCTACATGCCCTTGCTCCGCCCATCTACGCTGCCATACTCTAAATACACCACTAGTCACCCCTCACTATTTTATTTTCATCTATTTAACTATTCTAGGAGTAGAATTACATTTAGTTAAGTCCCTTTTTACTATTATCATTATTTAGGATTAAGTTAAACTTTAGAATTTTAGCACTAATTTGATCTTGAATACTTTAGTCTTTGTTTAAATAGTTGATTAGAACTAGAAAGAACTAATCATTGCCAGAATGCTTACGAACAGTTGAAATTTTCTGAATATTTTTGGGTATTAGTTGAAATACTTGATATATTTTGGTAGAAAATCACTTAAATTTTCAGGTTTACAATGTCGTCATCCCAAAGGAAGAAAATGATAGCCCCGAGTTCTAAGAAACAAAAAGGAACCGGTTCATCCTCCGCAAGCGCATCCGCCGAAGTGCGCCACCTGTTTCTACAATTTCCCCAAGGGGCCCAAGAAGACCGTTATAAGATACTACGCACACGATCCCTCGGCATAGGGAGATGCATCAGTTGAGCCGCTTTAAAATAGGTCCATCTTGCCAATGTGTACGAGCTCCCTTCACCACTGAGCCGTGGGAGCAATTCTTTAGCATAATCGAGCCGGTATACGTAGAGCTCACTCTAGAATTCTGCTCAACGTTCCAACATCAAACGGTGATGATGAAACACGATGATCCGGGTACAATACAATTCCGTCTCGGAGGTACTATACGACGGCTGAACGTACCACAGTTCAGAGCCACACTAGGACTTTATACGGAGGACTTTGTAGCAGAAAATGATCTCTCTGAGCTACATCGCCATATCCATTGCACCCCCGTAAGCTGTTGGTACAACATTGCCCCCGTCGGAGGCAGTTACTATCCCAGCCGCTCCAAGGCGACAACTCTTGTCCCACCCCTGAGGTACGTACATGCTATTCTAGCCCATGCACTTACAGGTCGGTGAGAAAGCCCGCGCCATTCAACACCAGACGGAGCAACACAGGTGAAAAGTCATCTCCATGGGGCCCTACATCACATGCTTGGCTCGTTATTTTGGACTCCTCAACACTGGCGCCTAAACCTCTTCCTTTACACTGATAGGTCGGATTACACCACAAGGTATCGACACTATGTTACACATGAGGATGATCCAACACCGACATGGAACTGATCCTCCTCAATATCGACTTAAACCTTCCACCGACGAGGAGGAGCTTAAGGACGTTCCTGAGGATGTTTCTCCACTACAGGAAGCACCACAAGAGAGTCACCGGATAGTTCATTCAGCTATTTCACTCTCAGACATTTCTGCACGTCTCACTCAGTTCGAGCAGTACTGTACTCAGTAAATCAATAACACCGCTCGACGATTCGACAGCATTGATGCAACTCTTCAGTAGATCTATCATCACCTTCATATCTGATCACCACCACTGCCTCAACAGCCAGATGATGCAGAGGACTTCTGAGTCCTTTTCTTTTTTCTGTTTTATTTTATTTTTCTGTTTATTTTTGTTTATGTTGATTCTATCTATTGTCTAAAGACTTGAAAGTTTCATTAGTACTTTTTATCTCACTTCATCACTAGATATCTAACCCTAAGTCTCGATAATGGCGCCATTTTAAACTTAACTGATGACTTTGCAAAGTAAATAGATTTAATGTATCACTCAAGGAACGAAAACATCGCTTATACATAGTCATCACATTTTTCATGGAACGCCCTACAGGAATTTCATCCATAATTCAGGAAGTTTCACTTCTCTCCCTCTCTTTTGATTATCTTACTAAATGATATTATCTATCTTTTTACATTGAGGGCAATGTACAACTTAAGTGTGGGGGGAGATAACTATAGCATTATTTGAAAATCCCTGAATTATGCCTTGTTCGAAAAGTAAGTTTCTCATATTATGATTAGAATGAAAATTCATTTGATTTATGATTTTTATTGATATGTTTTAGAGCAAGCCATTGATAATTGTGCATTGATGATTAAATTTGAAGGATACTAGAGAATCAGGCATGATTTTTATTGATATGTTTTAGAGTAAGTCTATTTTTCAAGAATAAATTTTTTTAGGTTGTCTACCTGAATCTAAATGTTACCTTGAAATTTGAAATTTACGAGGTTGATATCAAAAACCCATAATTTTCTGTGAGCTTTTGAACCTTATAGAGCATATATTCTTTTTCTTGCTCACTTTATTGATTATGAGTGTATCAACATTGATTTGTTATTCTAGAACTTGCATCGATTATACATGTCGAGACCACACCTTTGATTTGATATACAGAGATGAAAAAGGCACCTAAGTTTTAACTCACTTACTCCACTAAACAGCCTACCTTCATAATTAACCCCTAGTGAACCCCGTTTAATCCTAACAACCCTTTTTATTGACTTACCTACTAATATTAACCCAAAACCCTTTGTATTTGTTATCACCATTCCTTTTTGACTACCCTTATGTCGAGATTTGATTTGATCAGCTGCCTGACTATTCTATCTATTTCAATCTATCCTTTATTATGTATTTGACTTGTTCTTAAAAGAAAATGAAGGATATTCAGTATTTTTTCTACGTAATTCAGCTTATACGTTTAAAACTCCACATTTTGAAAAAGAAGCTCGTAATTAGGATTATCTCATTGTTCTAGTTAGGTAATTTGGTAGGTCAACCTCAATTCTAACCTTCTAATTCAGCCTTTATCCACACCTTAACCCATGCCCTGTTACAACCCTGTTAAAGACCTTTTAATTTGTGTATCATCTCATATTATAGTGGTGGAGATTTGATTTTCAAGCAAGCCTATGGGATTAACTTCTCATGTTCGACTTTTAAGTGCTTAATTTTGAACCTTAAACACTTCGAGTGATTTGAGTGAATCTTTAGTGAGGATGTCAATTCTTGTTGATTTTGAATCAGAGGTAATTATTTAGATGAGGGGAAACGCCTATGCTTTCGTGCCATAATTGAATGACTTTGATTGTTTGAATCTTTAGAGCCCTTTGAGTTGAATTGTCCATGTATGAATTATCTTTGAATTATGATGAAACATTATTGATGAATATTATGAATCAGGGAAGTTCGTTTTAATTGTAAATTGAGAATTTTGCTTGAGGACAAGCAAAAGCTTAAGTGTGGGGGTATTTGATAAACCGTAAAAATAACATATTTTAAGCCCACATTTAGCATGCTTTTGGATGATTTAAGCCTTGAATTATGTAATTTGGTGCTCTTAATCCTTTATTTTCACGTTTTACACTCAGGAGAGCACCCAATGACGAAAATAACGGAAAATGGGCCCAAAACGGAGTAAATGGGCCATATAACGAAATTCACAAACATGGGCGTGTGCCATAGGCGTGTCCCTGTCGCAGGAAAGAAGAGTTTCACTCGAATTTGGATACTTAGGGGCAAAGACACATATTCAGAAGCCTATATAAACACCCTAAGTATGATCAGAAAAGGGGGAACCCAAGGCTTTAGTCAGGGGGCGTCTAACTAGGCCAGAGAAGGTAGATTTGTGGAGATTTACTTGAAGATAGCCAGTTGATCCATCTCAAGAAGCCAGAATCATACTCAAGACGGAGGATCTCTCCTTCAATTCTTTTAGGGGGTCTTAGGGATTTCTTATGTTTTGTTTTATCTTTTCTTCTGAGATGTTTTCTTTTATTGTTATGAACTAAACCCTCAGATGAAAGAGATGAAACTTAAGATGAATCTTGTTATTGTTTTCTGAACTATATGGCAAATATTTGACTTGTTCTTAATTATGTGTTCTTAAGTCTTGTGTTGATATTTTCAGGATATTAATTCAAGTATGATTTGCTTAGGTGGAGGAGCAAAAGTCCCTACCTAAGAGTAGATCTAGCATAATTAAGCGGAGTTGATCGCACGCCTAGAGATAGGGTGACGAGATTTTTCCGATTAAGGTGAAACCTAATATGGGAGTCCATAGATCGAGTTAATGCAATTCTAGGGGTTTTAATTAGTACGAGATTTCAATTAATCAACCTAAGGTTAGACGTTAGTCGCTTCGAGAGAGGGGTTAATATAACTTAGGGAATCTTACGGATCAAGTCAAATGAATAAATCGCCTAGTTCAAAGTTAGATAACAAGTGAAGTCTAGGTGGATTCTTCCTTTGGTGTCGTCTTAATCTATTGGTTTTTCTTCCAAGTTATTTTCCCAATTTCATTATTCTTTGTCTTAGAGCCTTTAGATTAGTTGTTAGTTAATTTTAGATTAGATAAAAATCACTTCAATTCTTAGGCTAAATAATAAAAAGAGAGTTAGTATTAGTACTTTTGGTTCCTTTGGGTTCGACATTCCGGTCTTACCTTTAACTATACTACTGTTCGATAGGTACGCTTGCCTCAAATCATTGTCATAGTTAGTTTCCAGGTTTGATCATTCTTTTTTATAAATTTTAAGACTTTGACATCGCGAAAAAAATGATCATTACTTGACAAACCGAATAACCTCTATTCTCCCTTAAGGTTCTTCTTTCATTTTTTGCAATTTCATCTTCTTACTTTACCTTGCATTTAGGTATCGAATATCCCTTTGCACCACTCCGATTTTTAGGCCGAATACACCTTGGCCGAGTCTTCTCGGTGCTTTTTCTTCAGTTTTGGCCGATTGATTCTTGGGATTTGGCATCGATCTCTTCTCTCCAAGGTCATTACCATTTCACTCTTGTTGCGTTTCGGGTTTTGGGTAAGTGTTCTTTACTTCGGTTTAAGGTTTGGCCGAATGGTCATATATGTTGTGAGTGTGACTTGTGTTGGATACAAGTCATCTATTACTTAGGATCTAATGATTAAGTTGGCATAGATCTAGGGTCTAATCGCGGTTGGTGTTAAAGAAAGGAGTTATTAAGGCTTTTCACACACGGTAAGGTTACGGTGAGGCTTCAATTTTTGATAAAGTTTGTATTTGGCCTATGAGTAATTGTTAAGTAATATCGAATGTAGGTTCGTGACTAAGAGGCAATTGTAGCACGAGTTATTACCAGGTGTGTACAAACACTACACACTCATGATGTCAGCAATACCGGAAAGCCGAAAAGCTGAAAGTGGCTAAATGGGTCCGGTGGGCCCTAAGGCTAAGTTTTGTGAAATTGTTTGATTTGGTTATATGAATTGAGTTAGTCATGCATGTTACATGATCTGGAATTGATTTGGGCCTAATAGACCATATGAATGGGATCTGGGCCTAATGGGCCATATGGATGTGATTTGGGCCTAATGGGCCATATGAATTAGATTGGGCTTAGTGGGTTGTTTGCATGTATGTAGACTTATTTGGGCTTTGTATATGGGTTTGGTCTTAGTATCTGGTAACTGCTAAAACATACATAAAACTTAAACACATAATTGTAACCATGGACAAGTTATAAGATTGAAGTGTGGTAATGGGTATATGCATGTCTGGGATTGGATCTAGAGAGAGCTTGGTACTTAAGCGGTCTCAATGACCCACCTCCTCTTCTGTGGAATCCTACCAGGTGCATAGTACTTGTTCACTTTGGCCAACAGGGATTTGTTAACGGACCTAGGTAAGTACTAAGTCCATAATACTTAAAAATGACCGAAATCCCTAAGGGCAAAAATGACTAAAATACCCCTATGTGTTAAACTTAGGATTTGTGGATGTTACATGCTGCATTCATATTATATACTGCCTAGATTACATATGGGTGGGTATTATGGAATGGAGGAAGTATATGAGGATCACATTGTTGCTTGATGACCGTGGATCCACCGATGGCTTTTAAGCACATTAGCAGCTTTGCTGCAACGCAGGTAGTACCGCAACCGGGCTACCATTGATGTGTACGGGATGGATAGGTTGATGTAGACATCCCCACATTATGTATATCGGGGGACGAAGATGATGTGTAGCGGATGGATTATTTGGGGAGGGTTGCACACCATTGCATGTATGATGTTGCTATGTTATTATTATGAAAAGGGCTTAGGCCCAATTGATTGCTTGTATGCTATTTGTTTACTGAAGGTTGTACACACTGAGTTTCAAAACTCACCCCCTCTTTTATTTTCCCAGGAAATCCCCAATAGGCGGTTCGACGGATGGAGGGACTTGGAGGTGGCCAGCTAGCAAGACGTTTCATTTTACTTGATTTTCTTTATGGTTTTAAGTACTTTGATCATTTTAAGTTGGATTGTAATAAGGCTTCCCCTGTGCTTAACTTTACATTGAATGTTTTACTTTATTTCCTTTAAGACTTATATCAAATTTTTCTAAAACCAAGTGTTTTATTCAAAATTAAGCTTCCGCTGGTAAAAATTTTTATTTTTAAATAATTGTTAACTTACAATCGAAAAGATAGATTTCCTAACACACATTGTTTTGGAAGACAACTATGAACTGTGTTTTTAATCAAAATTCTTTAAGAAGGATTTTCAACGAAAACAAGGTTTTCGTAAAAACACTTCAATGTGACACGCCGAATTCGGGCCTAACTTTTAGGACGAGTTTAGGGTGTTACATTTAGTGGTATCAGAGCCCAATTACAAAGCTCAATCTGTGAAATAAGCCTTATTACTTGGTTTTTTTTAAAAAAATCTATTTTTGGATTGGATCGAAATGTTCTGAAAATTCTTGCTGGTGGCACACCGAGACTCTGACGTCGAACCAAGTAAGTTCTCTTGATACTTGATTATTTTGAACTGTTATAATGTAGATAGCGGGCTACTCTTAGAATTTACCTAGAGTAAAACTAAAGCCCGTAAGAACTTGAAACTGTAGAGGATTTACAAAAACAACCTATTGACTTAATACTATCATAAAACATCTGCTTAATTACTGGAACTAACTAAAACTTCATAAAATTTTTAGTACAGATAATGAGAGCTAGAAGAGGTGCAAGGGGCCGCAGCCGAGGTCGCGGAAATGTTAGGGCTGAGTTGTTGGCATCGGGCCATATGTTCAATGTTAAAGTAGGAGAGGCTTTGGCCTCACCTATGGCTGAAACGAGACCGAATGATCGGGCCGCTGGAGAAGAAGCATTGTCACAAGTAATGCTGAGGATTTTGGAAAGGGTCGCTGGGCCCAATAATGGTACTGCGAATCGGGGAGCAATTCTGCAGCGACTTCAATCTAATGGGGCTGAGGTCTTTAAGGGTATTGCTGGTGTGGCTCCTAATGTGGCTGAATACTAGATGGAGGCCGCTGAGAGGATAATGGAGGATTTGGACTGCTCACCTAAGCAAAAGTTGAAAGGGGCAGTGTCGCTGCTTAGGGAGGAAGCATATTAGTGGTGGTTGATAGTAAAAGAGGGTACCCAACCTGAGCAGAACACTTGGGAGTTTTTCAAAACTGTGCTTCAAGGAAAGTATGTGGGTGCAAGCTATGTTGATGCTAGAAGGAAGGAGTTTTTGAACTTGACCTAGGGGAACAAATCTGTGGCGGAGTATGAGGCGAAATTTCTACGCCTTAGTAGGTATGCAAGAGTTATGGTGGCAACGGACTATGAGCATTACGTAAGGTTTGAGGATAGGCTTAGGGATAGCATCAGGGTGTTGATAGCTCCTCAGAGAGAGAGAGAGTTTTCTCGGAGTTGGTTGAAAAAGTAAAGGTAGCGGAGGAGGTGAAGCGCACTGAGTGCCTGAATTGGGAGAAAGAGAAAAGTAAGAATAAAAGGGAGGCTGAGTCTTCTGGTGCGGGGCAAAGGCCTAGAGCTAAGGCCAGAGTTGATGGGCTTGTTAGAGCGGGGCCCCCTACTGCTAATCCATGGGTGCCACCTTGTGTTGATTGTGGGAAAGGTCATACAAGCGAGTGTTGGAAGAGGATAGGAGCTTGTCTAGCTTGCGGATCTATGGAGCATAGGATCAGGATTTGCCCTAGAATGCTAGCTCAGGTGCCAGTCGTGGGCCGGGGTAATGTTCAGCCACCAAGGGGTGATCAGCTGCCGCCAAGGGGCCGTGGGCAGGCCAGGGGCGATAATGGTAATGAACGCGGTCGTGGAGCACAAGGCAGAGGTACAGGTTATGCTGAGGCGAGGCAGCCAACTTTGGTCTATGCAGCACGTCGCCAAGGGGACGAAGACGTTCCAGATGTGAATACTAGTGCGTACCCTACCATAGTGTACTGAGTGTTTATTTTGGCTTTAGAATTAGAGTCAGCGAAAGCATAGTGGTGAGACTTGGTTAGTACGATTAATAGTTAGTTGGAAATTTCGGGGACAAAATTTCTTTAAGGGGGTAGAGTTGTAACGCCCTGAATTTTGGGCCTAGAAGAATTGGGCTTTGGGCTTTGGGTCTCATAAAATTTTTAAGTGAGCAAGAAAATGACAAATGACATGAAGGCTTTAAAGGTTTAATGAATTTGGAGTGTCTAGGTGTGTTGGAGAAGCTCTGGGTTCGAGTGTTGTGGTGGAGGATTCTTTTAATTAATTAAGGAATTAGGGTCGTGGGTAGTGGGCTTTTAAACAAAAATAGGTGAAAAATGGCACAAAGAAGCCTATGGTGAAGTGGCTAAGTGACGCCACTAGGGTGTAGGGAGATGGCGACATATGCATGCAGGGAGGTCTGAGGTTCGAGTGCTAGCTTAGTTTTATTTTGGAGTTTAATTTTAAACTTTTAGAAGGCTGGAAGTGGCATATAGAGGGACTTTAAGGAGAAGTGATCAGTAGAGAGAATTTAGGAGAAGGATAAGGGAGATATCATGGAGAAAAATTAGGAGATGATCAGTGGATGAAGTGGTACCGAATTGGACTTTAGGGGTGGCTAAGTTTTGGCTATAGGCTATATAAATGTGTGTGTGCCGAATCTGGGGCCCTAGGTAATGCCGAATTTTCCCTTCTTTTTCTTTTCTTTGCCGAAACCTTATTTTTTCGCAACCAAAAATACCTTGCCTTGTTGCCGATTCTTCACTCTTCTCCTACCTTCTAAACCTTTATTCTTGCTTCTTAGCCGATTCTTCTCTTTTTCCTTGACAAACCGAAGAACCTCTATTCTCCCTCAAGGTTCTTCTTTTCCCTTTGCACCACTCCTATTTTTAGGCCGAATACACCTTGGCCGAATCTTCTCTGTGCTTTTTCTTCAACTTTGGCCGATTGATTCTTGGGATTTAGCATCGATCTCTTCCCTCCAAGGTCGTTACCATTTCACTCTTGTTGTGTTTCGGGTTTTAGGTAAGTGTTCTTTACTTCGGTTTAAGGGTTGGCTGAATGGTCATATATGTTGTGAGGGTGACTTGTGTTGGATACAAGTCGTCTATTGATTAAGTTGGTACAGATCTAGGGTCTAATTGCGGTTGGTGTTAAAGAAAGGAGCTGTTAAGGCTTGTCGCACACGGTAAGGTTACGGTGAGGCTTCAGTTTTTGATAAAGTTTGTATTTAGCCTATGATTAATTATTAAGTAATATCGAATGTTGGTTCGTGACTAAGAGGAAATTGCAGCACGCATTGTTGCCAGGTGTGTACAAACACTACACACACATGATGTCGGCAAAGCCGAAAAGCCGAAAAGTCGAAAGTGGCTAAATGGGCATAGTGGGCCCTGAGGCTAAGTTTTGTGAAATTGTTTGATTTGGTTATATGAATTGAGTTAGTCATGCATGTTACATGATCTGGAATTGATTTGGGCCTAATAGGCCATATGAATGGGATCTGGGCCTAATGGGCCATATGAATGTGATTTAGGCCTAATGGGCCATATAAATGAGATTGGGCTTAGTGGGCCGTTTGCATATATGTAGGCTTATTTGGGCTTTATATATGGGTTTGGTCTTAGTATCTGATAACTGCTAAAACATACATAAAACTTGAGCACATAATTGTAACCATGGACAAGTCATAAGGTTGAAGTGTGGTAATGGGTATATGCATGTCTAAGATTGGATCTAGAATATGCATGTCTAAGATTGGATCTAGAGAGAGCTTGGTACTTAAGCGGTCTCAATGACCCACCTCATCTTCTCTAGAATCTTACCTGGTGCATAGTACCTGTTCACTTTGACCAACGGGGATTTGTTAACGGACCCAGGTAAGTACTAAATCCATAATACTTAAAAATGACCGAAATGCCCTAAGAGAGAAAATGTCTAAAATACCCCTGTGTGTTAAACTTAGGACTTGTGGATGTTACATGCTGCATTCATATGATATACTGCCTAGGTTGAATATGGGCGGGAATTATGGAACGGAGGAAGTATATGAGGATCGCATGGTTGCTTGACAATCGTGGATCCACCGATGACTTTTAAGCCCATTAGCAGCTTTGCTGCAACGCAGGTAGTACCACAACTGGGCTACCATTGATGTGTAACGGATGGGTGGGTTGATGTAGACATCTCCATATGATGTGTATCGGGGGATGGAGATGATGTGTAGCGGATGGATTATTTGGGGAAGGTTGCACAACATTGCATGTATGATGTTGCTATGTTATTATTATGAAAAGGGCTTAGACCTAATTGATTGCTTGTATGCTATTTGTTTGCTAAGGGTTGTACAAGCTAAGTTTCGAAACTCACCCCCTCTTTTATTTTCTCAGGAAATCCCCAATAGGCGGTTCGACGGATAGAGGGACTTGGAGGTGGCCAGCTAGCAAGACGTTTCATTTTACTTGATTTTCTTTATAGTTTTAAGTACTTTGATCATTTTAAGTTGGAAGCCTCTGCTTAACTTTACATTGAATGTTTTAATTTATTTCTTTTAAAACTTATATCAAATTTTTCTGAAACAAAGTGTTTTATTCAAAATTAAGCTTCTGCTGGTAAAAAGTTTTATTTTTAATTAATTGTTAACTTACAATCGAAAAGACAGATTTCCTAACACACATCATTTTGGAAGACAACTATGAATTGGGTTTCTAATCAAAATTCTTTAAGAAGGGTTTTCAACGAAAACAAGGTTTTCACAAAAACACTTCAATGTGACACGTCGGATTTGGGCCTAACTTCTAGGCCGGGTTTGGGGTGTTACAATCTCTCTTGATAGATTCAGCGTATCAGTGGTGGAACACCCTTGTGTCGATGGTACCAAGGGAGAGAGTAAACTGGGAGTTCTTCCATGAGGAATTTCAGAAGAAGTATATTAGTCAGAGATTCATCGACAAAAAAAAAAAAGAGTTCTTAGAGCTAAAGTAGGGCCGAATGATGGTGACCGAATACGAATGTAAATTCGCAAGGCTCAGCAAGTATGCCCGAGAGTGTGTGTCTACTGAGGCTATTATGTGCAAAAGGTTCGAGGATGGGTTAAATAAAGATATCCGTTTATATGTTGGAGTCCTCGAACTAAAAGAATTTGTGGTGTTAGTAGATAGAGCCTGTAAGGCTGAAGAGTTGGTCAAAGAAAAAAAGCAAGCTGAGATTGAGTCCCGCAACTCGAAAAAGAGACACATGGGCAACTCATTCCAATCTTTATCCTAGAAGTCAAGAGATTTCACTGCCCGGTCAGCCACCTCAGCTGGATTTTCAAGTAGAAGTAGAGGTAAACTGTCTTCGGGGTCTAGAGCTCAGACCACCTCAGTTGCTAGTGTTGGCAACTTTCGACTGAGTAGACCAGAATGCCTCAGTGTGGCAGACGTCATTTCGGTGAGTACAGAGCAAGCGAGAAGGCTTGCTTCAAGTGTGGGTCTCTAGACCATTTTATTAGAGATTGCCCTGAGGCGAGTGAGAAAGAGAAACCTCAAAATGCAAGACCAGGAAGTACTGCTAGAGGAAGACCATAGAGAAACCCGGGAAATGAGATGAGTGGTAAAAATTCATCTAGAAAGCAAATTGCGAGGACTGAGGGTAGAGCACCGGTGAGAACATATGCCATTCGTGCTCGCAAAGAGGTGTCCTCCCCCGACGTAATAACGGGTACATTTTCTGTCTATGATATTCATGTTGTAGCTTTAATTGATCCGGGATCTACCCACTCATATATTTGCATGAAATTAGTCTCTAACAAGAACATGCCTATAAAGTCTACCGTATTTGTAATAAGAGTGTCAAATCTCTTAGGCAAATATGTGTTGGTTGATAGAGTATGTAAAGATTGCCTTTTGTCGATTAGGGGTAATTGTTTTCTTGCTAATCTCATGTTATTACAGTTTGACGAGTTCGATGTCATCCTTGGGATGGATTGGTTACTCATGATGTGATTGTGAATTGTGGAAAGAAGTTTATTGAGTTAAAATGTGAAAGTGGGGATCTTATTCATGTTGAATCAGATAAGCAAGAGCGATCACCAATAGTGATATCTTCCTTGTTGACTTAAAAGTATTTAAGAAAGAGGTATGAAGCTTACCTTGCCTCTATGATGAATGCTAAAGAGACTGAGTTGAAAATTGAGTCAGTACCCATAGTATGTGAGTATCCAGATGTTTTCCCGGAGGAATTTCTAGGGTTACCCCTAGTTAGGGAGATTGAATTTGGGATTGAGTTAGCTCCGGGTACCGCCCCATTTCTATTGCTCCATATAGAATGGCTCCAACCGAGCTAAAAGAATTGAAAGCACAGTTGCAAGAACTAACAGATAAAGGTTTTTCAAGACCGAGTTTTTCTCCATGGGTGCTCCCGTACTATTTGTAAGAAAGAAGGATGGTTCTATGAGGTTATGCATAGATTATCGATAACTTAACAAGGTAACTGTGAAGAACAAGTACCCATTGCCAAGAATCGATGATTTGTTTGATCAATTGAAGGGAACCATGGTATTTTCCAAAATAGACTTGAGGTCTGGCTATTATGAGCTGAGAGTCAAGGACTCGGATGTGCTGAAAACCGTATTTAGGACTAGGTATGGCCACTATGAATTTTTGGTCATGCCTTTTGGTTTAACAAATGACCCATCTATTTTCATAGACTTGATGAATCGCATTTTTCGGCCATATTTGGATAAATTTTTCGTGGTCTTCATTAATGATATACTGATCTACTCTCGAGATGAGAACGAACATGCCAAGCATTTGAGAAAGGTTCTGCAAATTCTGAGAGATAAACAATTATATGCCAAGTTCAACAAAAGTGAATTTTGGCTTAAGGAAGTTGGATTTTTGGGGCACATTGTCTCGGGAGATGGAATTAGAATCGACCCGAGCAAGATTTCAGCAATTGTTGAATGGAAACCACCAAGGAGCATAACTGAAGTGAGGAGTTTCTGGGTCTAGCAGGCTATTATAGGTGTTCTGTCAAGGGGTTCTCCATGATAGCTACTTTGATGACGAGACTATTGCAAAAAGATGTGAAGTTTGATTAGACAGAAAAGTGCCAACAGAGTTTTGAAAAACTGAAGGCGTTGTTGACTGAGGCTCCTGTTTTGGTGCATGAGCCGAGAAGAGAATTTTTGGTTTACAGTGATGCATCCATGAATGGATTGGGTTGTGTACTTATGCAAGAGGGCAAGGTGATTGCATATGCCTCTAGAAAATTAAAGTCGCACGAGAAGAATTACCCGATCCATGATTTAGAGTTGGCTGCCATTGTGTTTGCATTAAGGATATGGAGACACCATTTATATGGTGAAAGGTGTAGGATATTCACCGACCACAAAAGCCTAAAATACTTGATGACTCAAAAGGACTTGAATTTGAGGCAACGAAGATGGTTAGAGCTGATCAAGGGTTATGAGTTAGTGATTGACTACCATCCGGGAAAGGCGAACGTGGTCGTTGATGCTTTGAGTAGAAAATCCTTATTTTCACTGAGAGCCATGAATACACGAATGGCTTTCTTAGATGATGGTTCTATTCTAGCCGAGTTGAGGGCTAGACCATTGTTTCTTCAAGAGATTTGTGGAGCTAAAAAAGATGATAGCAACTTACAAGCCAAAAGAGTTTTATGTGAGTCAAATGTTGAGTCAAACTTTCGGGTAAGTTCTGACGGATGTTTGATGTTTTGAGATAGGGTCTGTGTACCCAGAACTGATGAACTTATTCGAAAGATTTTGCATGAAGCACATAGCAGATGTTTAACTGTGCACCCAAGCAGCACGAAGATGTACAATGACTTGAGGAAGTGGTATTGGCGGCCGAGTATGAAGAAAGACATTTCTGAGTTTGTATCGAGATGTTTGATTTTCCAACAAGTGAAGGCTTAACACCAAGGACCTTCGGGTCTACTTCAGCCTATTATGGTTCCCGAGTGGAAGTGAGACCATATCACTAGGGACTTCATGATGAGTTTACCGTTGTCACCGATGAGGAAAGATGTTGTGTGGATTGTAGTCGATAGACTTACAAAGTTAACCTATTTCATACCAGTACGCGTCAATTATTCTCTTGTTAAGTTAGCGGATTTATATGTGTCAGAGATAGTAAGACTTCATGGAGTACCGTTGTCGATTATTTTGGATAGAGATTCGAGATTCACGTCACAATTTTGGAAGAACTTGCAAGATGCTTTAGGCAGAAAATTGAGTTTTAGTACAACTTTCCATCCGCAAACCGACGGGCAGTCGGAGAGAGTGATATAGATACTTGAAGACATGCTTCGATGTTGCATTTTGGAATTCCAAGGTAATTGGGAAAAATACTTACTGTTGGTGGAATTCGCCTACAACAACAGTTTTCAGTCAAGTTTGAAAATGGCGCCTTATGAGGCATAATACAGGCGTAAGTGCCGAATGCCCTTGTATTGGACAGAACTTAGAGAGAATCAGATTCACGGGGTTGATTTGGTCAGGGAAACTGAAGAGAAAGTAAGGGTGATACGTGAATGTCTTAAAGCGGCCTCAGATAGACAAAAGTCTTATTCGGATTTAAAACAGAAAGAGATTGAATTCCAAGTAGGTGATAAAGTGTTTCTGAAAGTATCACTATGGAGAAAAGTCCTCAGATTTGGCCGGAAAGGCAAGTTGAGTCCGCGCTTTATCGGGCCATACGAAATTACCGAGAGGGTAGGACCGGTAGCTTATCGTTTGGCCTTGCCGCCTGAGCCAGAAAGACTCACGATGTCTTTCACGTATCCATGTTACGACGATACCATTCAGACCCTTCACATGTGATAATACCAACAGAGGTAGAAGTTCAACCGGACTTGACTAATGATGAAGAGCCAGTTAAGATTTTGGCACGAGAGGTCAAACAATTGAGAAACAAAAGTATAGCCCTTGTGAAAGTGCTATGGAAGAGACATGGAATAGAAGAGGCTACATGGGAGCCCGAGGAGGCTATGAAAAACCAGTATCCCAACCTTTTCACCGGTAAGATTTTTGAGGACAAAAATCCTTAAAGGGGAGAATTGTAATAGCCCGATTTAGGGGCTAGTCAGAATAGCAGTTTCGAAACCACTAATTCGAGGTCCGAGAAAATTATTTTCATGTTATTTTATGAGTTAGAGCATGATTATATAAGTGCATGAAAATTTTGGTGCTTTAATTTTAGCAATTTCATGCTTAATCGCAAAAAACGACTAAATCGCATAAAGTGCGAAAGTTTAAAATTTCAAGCTAAGGGTGCCAAATAGCTATGGAATATTAATTGGAGGTCTTTAAAGGGCAATTAGCCCCTTAAATAAAGGTTGGCCGGCCATAGGGGACAAGAAAGTCAAAATTTTGGTCAAGTAGGTAGATTAGGTGGACTAAATTGGGATTTTATATTAAAATAAAGAAAGAAAAGATATCATCTTTCCTTCTTATTCCTCCACCGAAAAATACAAGTAAAATAAGGTTTTTAAAGCTCAAAAATTTCAGCAAACTCTTCTCCCTACAAGTAAGTGATTTTAATGGTTTTTCTTGATGATAGTTGTACTTTTGGAACCCTAACGCTTAAGCTTTCTAAAGAGGGGACTATTTTGTAAAATGGTGAAGAGTTTAGAGTTTTTTCATGAGATCTTTTAAGTTGTTTGCTGCATTTTTATGGAAGAAAATGGGTCTTAGTTGTTAAATGAACAACTTTGTGAAAGGTGTTACCATGAAAACACCTAAAAGAACCTTTTTGTAAAAGTTGTAAAATATGTAGTAAATGTGTGAAATGGTTAGTATTGATGATATTCATAAGAGAAATAAATATTCGCCTAGGCTCATTAAAGAGAGAAATTTGATTAGAATTGATTTCCGAGCCTAGGGGTAAAATGGTCATTTTGCAAAAGTCTAAGGGCAAAATAGTAATTTTGCCAAAGCATGATTATTGAAATGCATTTATTAATGTGATAATTAAATAAGCTAATTTGCTATTATAGATCAAGAAGAACCATGAATTAATCTCGACTGGGGAAAGAACAAAGTATCGGACTAGATCGACAGTCTAGCCTATTTTCAAATCGAGGTAAGTTTGTATATGATAAATTCAACATTTATGCTAATATGTTTGATATTGTAACGATACATGCTATTCTTTGAAATTGAGTAATGGTGTTGAATGAGATGATAAAATTGAGATGTTGAAGTCCTGATGGGACTATAATATATGTGAGATTACTATTATCGAGACATGAGATGGATAATGATAAGGTCCCGTGTAAGACGATGTCGGGGACATGGCCTCGACACTGAATTGAGGTCCCGTTTAAGACCATATCTGGAATATAGCTTCGGTATTGAATATGAGAATTGTATAAGACCATATCCTTGATATGGCATCGATACTTGATGTGAGATTCCGTGTAAGACCATATCCGGGATATGGCATCGGCATTCAGAAGTGACCCAATGTAAGACCACATCTTGGATATGGCCTTGGCTTCGTGTTTATGTAATGACGACGAATATGCATCTTTGAATATCCTTAGTAATTTAGGGGGATAAATAGATAAGCTTGGAGATAGAAATGAGATTTAATACTAAAGCCATGTGATTGAGTGAATACAGGTACCCGTGAGTAATTCACGAGAAATGTTTACGATATGTGGCATGATATGTGCTAGATAAGAACAAGTACGAGTAAGTTATGGCAAAGTGCTTAAGGCTTTGGATAGTTATCTATTGCCATGGATTAATGTCACTATGATCTTATTGTTGCTATTTATTTTCATGGAAACTTACTAAGCTTTGTGCTTACCCCTCTCATTTCCCTTTTCCTTGTAGTATTGCCAAGATAACTCAAGGATCGTGGGACGTCGGAGTTCGGAAATCACCCTATCGAGATCTCTTTGGTATAAAAAAGTTAGATTTATTTTGAGTATGGCATGTATAGGACTTGGGTATTTTGTTATTTCATATTAGTTAGCGAAAGTGTTGGCTATTTATGTTATCAAATTCATTTTGTAAATGGTCATTGAAATTGGGCCAATACATGACAAGTTTATATATATTCATTGATGATGAATCATGAAGTTTATACTTGTGTGGATGCTTTGATTTGAGTTCTTGGAAATGCCTTAGGGTCATGAGTTATGTTGAATTGAGTTGGTATAAGTATGATTGCTATGTAGGGTGGCATTTGGCTTGGAATATAGCCTTTTTAATGTCCACACAGGTAGACACACGGGCGTGTGTCTATGCCGTGTGTGACACACGGTCAGCCCCATGGGCGTGTTGATCGGTAGTGTGTCCCCTTGCATGCTAGATTTACAAGTCAGTATGCTCAATAGTAAACACACGGGCAAAGACACGACCGTGTGTCTCAGCCGTGTGGGAGATACGGCCATGGAAATGGGCGTGTGCCCAGGCCATGTGAAGTCTGCACCCAAAATTTGGAATTTAATTCAACACACGGTTTAAGGACACGGGCATGTTCCTTGGCCATGTGACCATAGTGAGGTGATGATGTCATAAACAGAATCCCATGGTTTTAGCACACAGGCTAAGACACGGGCGTGTTGAGGCCATGTGAAAACCCCTGTAGATTCGAATTAGGAAATAAATTCCACACAGACAAGGGACATGGGCGTGTGTGACCACACGGCCTGTCCACATGGCCGTGTCCCATTTCATACGGGCATGTGGCCCTTGTTTAGACAAAAAAAAATTAAGTGCTCAAAAGTTCCCAGTTTGATCCCAAGATCCTCCATTTGCATGTTTAAGGCCTTGTAGGCCCATAATGAGGATATTTTACATGTGAATGGAAAGTTTAAAGTTGGAATGAAATTTTATAACCCAAAGTTGTATGTTCAAGTGAGATAAGTCTGGTAATGCTTCGTACCCGGTCCGGTGCTGAATACAGGTTAGGGGTGTTACATTTTCAATGCCGAATCGTCATCGAATCATTGTCGAATATATCCATAGTCTCGTATTCACAGTTTATGCCATACCAAAGCATTTAAAATACATTTATAACGTAATTTATTACATACGAACTTACCTCAAATCTAAACGACAAAATAGGTCGATTAGTTGAGTACTTTGTTTTTCCCCTTATCTAGATCTGAATTTCTCTTTTCTTGATCTATATGTAATCAAAATAAACTTATTTAATTATTTTTCTATTCAATTTAGTCCAAAACTCACATTAAGGCACTTTTACACATTTTCCCCTAATGTTTCATATTTTTACAATTTAGTCTTTATATCATAGAATCACAAATTCAAGCAATTTAATACCAACTCATGCTAGCCGAATTTCTATATTGCACATATCAGCCCATATTTTTCATTTATTTCACATTTTAACCACAAAATTTCCACATTTCACAATTTAATCCCTAATTTGGATTTTCACTAAAAATCACTTAACAAAACTTGCATGACTATCATTAAACATTCATAATCTATCATCAATCATCAAAATACATGCTTATTCATCAATGGAATCCTAAATTTTTAACAATTTTGCAAAATAGTCCCTGGGCTAGCTAGACCTAGCTGCAACGATCTCAAAAACGTAGAAATCATTAAAAACGGGACAAAACCATACCTAAATGAGCATGAGAAGCTTGGCCGAACCCTAGCCCTCTTTCTCCATGTAAAATTCAGTTCTTAGTATTTTAGGAAGAAGATGAACATAAAAATTTAGGTTTTGTTTTATTTAATCAACCATTATTTACTAAATACCAAAATTAACCTTTAAAAACCTTACGAATTTCAAAATTACCAAGCCACTATCATCCACTAACATGTTGTTAGGCTATTTACAACAAAAGGACCTTCACTTTAAAGTTCTATAGCTATTAGACACCTTTAGCTATTAGAACACAAGTTTTACGCTTTACACGATTTAGTCCTTTTTATCGAATTGAACACTTAAACAATAAAATTTCTTAATGAAAATTTCACACAAACATATTATCATTCCATAGACCTTAATTTAAGAATAAAATAAATGTTTTGACTTCGGATGTGTGGTCTCAAAACCACTAATTTGACTAAAAACAGGCTGTTACAACTATCCTCACAACTTATCTCGTTTCTATCTAGTTATTACACCGACACTAATAGAAAAAAACAATTATCCCTATGGGATTGATATCTGATAGACTTACATCTATCTATTATACTTGCATCGATAGTGTACGCTTGCACATTATTGCTATGACGTTTACAGTCGATCAGCTATGACCTAATGAACCACGATGGGCCTAGGGATGATCTAACGACTCTATCTAGTGTGTAGGATACTATTTTTTTTGTGGTTTCCATTTGCAATCAGAGTGATCTTCGTGACTATTAAAGGAAACTTCACTTCTGAGCACAAATTGATACTGAAACATATTTATTTTCTTATTCCATTCTTTTATTTAATTTACTACTTTGTATGTTAAATATGAGTTTAGGGATTATTGTATTTAGATCCATGAGAAGCTAATTTCCTTAGGGAGATTAACGAATGGATGTGTGACTAATTAACAAATGAATTAGGGTTTAAATATGAGTTGGTTTAAATTATGTGCAATTAAACCCTAAGAAGTGATGCCCCTAGGAAGTAATTTAGGATAAATGAGATAAAGGATAAAAAAAATAATGTTAGCTCAAATAATCAAACCGAAATTGCCAAGAAAGAGTGAATTAACTTTTAAAAATTTGTGAAAGCTGAGAAAGGATAAAAAAATTTGACACAATAATTTAGAGTGGTTCGGCCCTAGTTGCCTACTCCATTACCTTAGCTTTCCCCTACTAATAAGTTCTCCAAATTCACTAATTTGATAACCTTTGAGGACAAGGTTTAACCTTACAAACCTTAAAATACAAACCCTCTCAAAGAGATAAAAAGAAGCAAACAAAGAAATAATCCTTACAAGATCAATGTGTTTGCAAATTAAGCTCAATTACAATGAAAAGAAACTTGAGCAAATAGAATGGAAATAAAGCTCACAAGTGCATGAAAGAAAAGTATAGATGTCACACCCCAGTTCAGGCGAGTTCAAGGATAAGGCGTATAATAGTGAAAGAATTTGTCTTTGGAGTGTTGTAATTCACCCATTTGCTTCTTGTGGCATATACTTGTGGGTGCATAGTATACACCAAGTAATTCAGTGGAAATTTTATGTTAGATTATTTGATTAGTCAAAGGGGAAAGGCCTCAACTAAACAAAAAGGCAAATTACAGTAAAATTTATCACCAAATGTATAATACGCCTAGTTTGTTTTGGTATTGTTCTTACTGGGTTGTGAAGTGTTTGGTTAGGAATCAACTGAATTGACTATCTTAATATTTGCTACATAGGATTTTTAATTATGTTTCTTTTGGAGTCTATAAGCCAATAAGAGGGATAAACTCTGAATTCAAGTGACACTTGTTGAATGTCTATAAGGGAGATTGGATCATATTTATATATGAGATAAGATTTCTGAGAGGAGTTTTCTTTTGGATTCAAAATGTTACTTTCTGATTCTTTTCTCGAACCGATTTCATTTCTTCTTCCGCGCGCTAGAAACTTAAAATTATTGGTTCCTCCCTTGGATAAGTATTACAACTCTACATGATAAATTCTAAAAGAGTAAGTCTGTAAGGAATGTGTGAACAATAAAATGTAAGTATAAGGTTTGGCATGGGGGTTGTAAGTTCTTTAGATGATGGTATGTAATAGCCCGTTTTTGGTCAAATCAGAACAGTGGTTTTAGGACCACGAATCTAAAGTCAAATATTTATTTTATTATTATTTTAATATTTACAGCATGATAGCATGTATGTGTGAAAATTTCGTGAAGAAATTTTATCGTTTAAATGGTCAATTTGATAAAAAGGACTAAATCGCGTAAAATGTAAAAGTGGAGTTCCATTAGCTAAAGTTATTCAATAGATATGGAATCTTAAATTAGAAGTCCTTAAGTTTATAATTAGACCATTGGTTGTCTAAATGGACATTTATGGGCTTATAATAAGTGTTTTAAGTGATTATTTATTAAAGGTTAATTTAGTAATTTAGTTAAATAAGTATATTAAATAAAACAAATATGGCTATCATCTTTCTTCCTTGAATTTTCAACTGAAAGTTTGCTTGGGAAGCCATTAAAGACCATCCAAGCATTCGACCATCTTTATTTCTTATGCAAATTGGGATAAACGAGATTTGATTCTAGAACGGAAAAAAACAAAGTATCAGATTAGTCGACCTAATTTGTCACTACAGTGAACGAGGTAAGTTCGTATGTTATAATTTCATTTCAAATGTATTCTATATGCTTTGACATAGCATATATTATGATTACATGTCTACGGACAAGTTTGTAAATGACTCGACGATGATTCAACAGTTGAAATCCCGGTTGAACCTTAGGAATAGTTTAGGATACTAGTGATATGTCATTAGGTATACTTGAGTTGGCTTCGGGCCATGATATAGCACTTGGTGTGCGAGATAAATTGATTTGGCTTCGGTCCATGATATCAGAATTTCGAATAAGTTACCTTGATTTGGCTACGGGCCATGGTATATGTACTTATCATGTGAGACCCTTGAGTATCCGACTTCTATTCTGAATGGTTCAACGGGTAAATGAAAGACGAGAATGTAGATGAGATTGGTACGAGATGGTACAGGTATGTGAATAAACCATTTTAGCTTTTGAATGGGAGAAATGATGATGAATATATATGGGTTTGTGAATGAGCACTTAAAAGGTTTGATAGTTAAGGAAAGTTGCATATTGACATATTGAAATTATTAAATCATGTTTAAGTGATTGCATTAAGTTTATATCATACGAGCTTACTAAGCTTTATAGCTTACTTTGTTTATTTTCCTGTGTTTTATAGTGATATCAAGGCTAGCTCGGATTCGGGGATCGTCAGAGATCGCTTCACACTATCCACCTATAGTTTGGTATCTATGAACTTTGGTAATTTGAGTATATGGCATGTATAGGGACTTTGAGTCATTTTGTTTATATTTAGTAAAGACTTTGGCCAAATGAATTGGCTTGTAAATTTTTGTGTTTGGTATGTATATATAGCCATGTGCGATGGATCATTATGGTTTATTTGGTATGTTTGAATCATGTGCATATATATATATAAATATGCTTATGTCTTGTGTATATTGAGTTGGTTGTGATGGTTGATGATAATAGGTAATATGAATGACAAATTGATGATTTTTGGAATTGGTAATGTAATACCCCAAACCCGGCCCAAACACTAGAACCGGATCTGGTATGTCACTAAGGAATTTTTATAAAACATGTCACATTTTGGAAAATGAATATCAAGTTTAAACATTTTAACCGGAAAACTTAGTAATTTAATATTCTGTATAAAAAATAAATTTAAATGATACCTTGGTGCATTAGGAAAAAAAACTAAGTTGTTACGTGTCTTAGCTTAATTTTAGCATGAAATTTAAATGTCTAGTAATAAAAACCCGACATAAAACCCAAAATAAATATGAGTCTAGTGGCCCATGGCCTTATTACATTGAAACTTAAAATCCACTAAAAAAATATTAAAATAACTAAATAATGAAAAGTCCTATACTGAATCCAAATACTCTCTCGCATGGCCACCTTGCGCTCCTCTCCAGCCCGGTCCGATGCACTAGGTGCTACCTGAAAATGTCAAATAATAGGTTGAGTCGTGAGACTCAGTGTGCAACCCTCATGAACCATTAGATTTCGGCCTTAGCCCCACAGAACAGAATAACAGATTAATATATAACAAAAATTATGCAAGCCCAACCCAAATCCTAGGTTTCCATCCGCTACACACCACCCTTACCTGCCAGTCACACCATTGGGGATTTCTACAATCAACCAACACTGCTACACATCATCGATGGCAGTCATGCTGCTCATTGTTAGATCATGGCTGTAGCCACTACAACAAGTCATGGCAAAAGTCACTACAACAGGTCAGGGCAAAGGCCGCTACAACAGGTCACGGCAAAAGCCGCTACAACAGAACACTTCCCCTTTCATCAAACCCAACCCCATGCAATCACAGAAATCGGCAGACTTATCACATATGTCATCTTAACAGGAACATTCACTTAGGAATGACAGAGATTACTAACCTGCTGATTCACTTTTACCCTCCTTGGGTTTCATCCGTTATGCTGGTATTTCGGCATTTTACAGAATATTTCAGATTAATAAACATATTTTTAACAGGCAATCTAAATGGTGTGGAAGTGTTATACACCTGATATCGTGTAGTTTTACACCCTTAGTCAATATCCTTACTATCTGGATCTACAACCCTTAGTCTAAAACCTTGCTCAAAAGTTGGAAGAACACGAAGATTTGGGCTCCCCTACATTCGGCCAAGGTTTAATCAATACCTGAATTTACACGGTTAATATTAATAGATCTCCTTACCTTGAAATCTCGAAAGTAACACGATTCGTGTGTTACTGAACTCTATCTTAGAGATCTATGCGATTGACTCCTCTTCAAATCCCGGAATGCTGAAAATAAGAGAAAAACTCAAGGTCAGTTTCCTTATAGCCATTCGGCTAGAGTCTCTAAAAAAAAACCAGAAAGGATTGAAATCTTTTGAATCAACACTTACCTTCAGTTTCCTTCGAGATTCGGCACAAGCAGATACCCTAGAGAAAATTTGGCAAACGCAGGAGATGAGATCTAAGGATTCCGGCTTTTATGGAAATCCCGGAAAAGATGAACTGATGCGTTTTTGGCTTTTAGAAAATCTGAGTGAGGTGTTTCGGCTTTGGCTTAGAAAGAAAGTAAAAAGAAATCGAGGAAAGGCTTAGAGATTTCGGCTCAAGTATCTGAAAGAGATGAGAAAGAAATTGTCAGAGAGTTCGGCCAAATGGGAAAAGGGTAAGAAAGAAAGTTGAGAGGGAGAATAGAGTGGAGATTTCGGCAGAGAAAGAAAAAGATGATGTGAACTTAGGAGCAAATTTTTGGCACACCTCTCTGTCTAAACTAAACCGATTCTTCCCCACTCCTGAGTTTGATTTCTGGCCAACACTAGCTTCCAGGAGATAACTCTAATCATTCTATCCCTTATCCCTATCTGAACCCTCATCCATCAAAGACCTATATCACACCACTACTTCCCCCTTTTATCAGTATATTATCCTCATAATTTAATCATTAAAATCCCCTAAATTATAGCTTTGTGCCGTCCCACCTAGCTCTCCATGGCTACTGAATTTTTGACCCAATTTCTTGGGCCCCATACGGCCAAATTTGGGCCTACACATCAGTCCAAGGCGCCACTTAAACAGCTTCCCTTGCTGCGCCCCTTGCTACTGGGCCACAAGCCCATTAGGCCAATTAAACTACCATTACTTTATTTCAAGTCCTAGAGTGCCTAACAGAATATTCCATCAAGACCTCATCCCATTCTTGAGCCCAACTGAACCTCTAATTCTCAATTGAACATATTTAAGCATACATTACACAAAATGTATAGGCCCATAAATTCAGGATGTTACAGTTCTACCCCCTTAAAATAAATTTCGGCCTCGAAATTTACCTGATCAAAAGAGATGTGGATATTGTTGTCGCATAGCATCCTCTAGCTCCCACGTCGCCTCTTCTACACCGTGATTTCGCCATAAAACCTTGACCAAAGGGATAGACTTCCTCCTCAACACTTTTACGTCTCGATCCAAGATTTGCACTGGTTCCTCCTCAAAGGATAAATCTGGCCATACTTCAATCTCTTCCACTGGAACCACGTGCGATGGATCAGAACGATAACGTCTTAGCATCGAGACATGGAACACGTCATGTATCTGTTCCAACTCTGGCGGCAACTCCAATCGATATGCCACTGGGCCCACGTTTTCCAATACCCGATAAGGCTCAATAAACCGAGGACTTAACTTACCCTTCTTTCCAAACCTCATTACCTTCTTCCATGAAGATACTTTCAAAAAGACCTGATCTCCTACTGTAAATTCCATCTCCTTCCGCTTTAGATCCACATAAGACTTTTGCCGATCAGACGCTTCCTTCAACCGAGCCCGTATCAACTTAACTTTCTCCTCCGTTTTCGAAACTAGTTCTGGACCCAACACCTGACGTTCACCCAACTCTATCCAACAAATTGGGGTACGACATCTCCTTCCATATAACGCTTCATAAGGCGCCATCTGAATACTAGCTTGATAACTATTATTAAATGCGAATTCTGCCAAAGGTAGATACTCCTCCCAACTACCCCTAAGATCGATGATTCAACCCCTTAGCATATCCTCCAAGATCTGAATTACCCTCTCAGACTGACCATCAGTCTGTGGGTGAAAAGCGGTACTAAAGTCTAACCTTGTTCCCATTGCTTGATGAAGAGCCTTCCAGAAACGTGACGTGAATCTAGGGTCCCTATCTGATATGATCGACACTGGTACACCATGTAGTCCCACGACCTCAGCCACGTAAAACTTAGCCAACTTCTGCAGAGAATAGTTAGCACGAATCGGTATGAAGTGAGCAGACTTCATGAGTCGATCCACGATCACCCAAATTGAATCCTTCTTAATGGGCGTAAGGGGTAACCTACTAACAAAATCCATCGTGATTCTCTCCCATTTCCACTGTGGAATCTTCACCGGTTGCAACAACCCCGAAGGCAACTGGTGTTCCGCTTTCACCTGTTGGCACATCAAGCACTTACCCACGAATTCCGTTACCTCTTGCTTCAGACTTGGCCACCAAAATTGCTCCCGCAAATCCCGATACATCTTAACTCCTCTGGGATGCATAGTATATGGACTACTATGTGCCTCCCGCAAAATCATCTGTCTTAACTCCACATCCTTTGGCATGCAGACTCTCTCTCGGAAACACAAAACTCCATCACAATTCAAGCTATAGTCCTCTATTTCACCATTCTGCACTTGTCGAATTCGAGTACTCAAGACATCATCTAGAAGTTACTTTTCCTTAATTTGACTTGTCCACATGGGTCTTACTTGAAGTTCGGCTACCAGACTGCCATCCTCATACAGGCTAAGATGAGAAAACATCGCCTTTAAGTCCGCTATCACCTTACGACTCAACCCATCCACCACCACGTTAGCCTTACCCGGGTGGTACTCAATCGAGCAGTCATAGTCCTTTAACAGCTCGATCCACCTTCTCTGTCTTAGGTTCAACTCCTTCTGGGTAAGGATATACTTCAGGCTCTTATGGTCTGTATAAATAACCGACTTCTCCTCATACAGTTAGTGCCTCCAAATCTCTAGAGTGAACACTACCGCCGCCAATTCTAGATCATGTGTAGGGTAGTTCAATTCATGTGGTCTTAACTGTCGGGACGCATATGCAACCACCTTTCCATCCTGCATCAACACACAACCTAAACCTGTGTGTGACGCATCACAGTAGACGGTAAATTCTTTTCCCGCCTCTGGCTAAATTAACACTGGCGCTTCCGTCAAGATTCTCTTCAGCTTCTCAAAGCTCTCCTGCTGTTTGTCAGTCCACACAAATGGTACTCCCTTCCTTAACAACTTAGTTAAAGGTGTCGCTATCAATGAGAACCCTTTAACAAACCTTCTATAATACCCATCCAATCCCAAGAAACTTCAAACTTCCACCACAGACTTTGGCGGTTTCCAATCCAATACGGCTTCTATCTTCCGAGGGTCCACCCTAATTCCCTCTGCAGAAACCACATGTCCTAAGAAAGTTACTTCCCTTAGCCAGAACTCACACTTACTGAACTTTGCGAACAACTGCTTCTCCCTCAAAGTTCGCAACACCACACAAAGATGTTCATCATGTTCCCCTTCTGACTTGGAATAAACCAAGATGTCGTCGATGAACACCACGACGAACCGATCAAGATATGGTTGGAACACCCGGTTCATCATATCCATAAATGCTGCTGGCGCGTTCGTCAACCCGAACGGCATCACCAAGAACTCATAATGACTGTACCGAGTCCGAAATACCGTCTTATGAATGTCCCCTTCCTTAACCCTTACCTGATGATACCCCGACCTTAAGTCAATCTTAGAAAAGACCGAAGCTCCTTTGAGCTGATCGAACAGATCATCGATTCTCGGCAGTGGGTACTTGTTCTTAATAGTCAACTTATTTAGTTGACGATAATCCACACACATACGCATGGATCCGTCCTTCTTCTTCACGAATAGGACCGGTGCTCCCCATGGAGACACATTCGGCCGAATAAACCCTCCATCCAACAGTTCCTAGAACTGAGCTTTGAGTTCTATCAACTCTTTCGACGCCATTCGATAAGGAGCAATGGACACTGGAGCCGTACCTGGAAGTAGCTCTATTACGAACTCCACTTCAAGATCCGGGGATAATCCTGGCAACTCCTCCAAAAAACATCCGCGAAGTCCCTGACTGTTCGAACCTCATCTACAGTCACCTCCTTAGCATCCAAAGCACTGATAAAAGCTAGGAATGCTTTACATCCTTCCAAATCATCTTAACAGCTTTCAATGTCTAAACCACGTTGGACAAATAATTCCTTCTTTCTTCTAACACAACCACCTCCCCACTTTCTGGGGTACTCAACACCAAACGCTTAATCCCACAATCCAACTTTGCACGATGCCTAGTCAACCAGTCCATTCCTAAGATAAGGTCAAACTCTCCAAACGGTAATTCCATTAAGTCTGCCGGAAATACTACCCCTTGAGTTTCTAAAGGTACATCCTTAAAAAGTTTGTCCACTACCCTAGATTGTCCTAGGGGACTAACCACAGTCATCTTCCTAGTAGTTGTTTCAGAATCTATACCTAGGGTCTCAGATACCGAACATGGAACATAGGAGTGGGTTGACCCAATATCAATCAAGGCAAGAAATGGTTTATCAACAATAAGGAACATACCGGTTATAACATCCAGTGCGTCACAATTCTCCTATCAGCGAGATGCATAAACTAGACCTGACTGCCTCGCGTCTACAGTACCTGCACCCCTACCAGGTGCTCTACGACCCCGACCAAACCCATTTCCTCCTCTGACTATGCCACGACCCCTTGGTCCAGGCTGACCACCCCTCCTAGCCTGATCAGAACCTTGGCCCGTTGGCTGTACTTGATCCACCCGTGGACAGTCCTTAATCATATGCTCCGTGGATCCACACCTAAAACATCCATCGGTTTTCCTTCTGCACTCCCCATAATGCGCCTTCCTACATGAAGGACATGATCAATTCTGACCCGTCGGAGCACGAATTGGTCCATCAGTCCTAGGCCTTTTCTAAAAATTTCAAGATGATCCTGATGGCCCAAAACTTCTCTTATTCTTACCTCGATCCTTATCCCTTTCCTGTCTCTCAGTCCGCTTCACCTCCTCAGCTATCTTAACCTTCTCAACTAGAACAGCAAAATCTCTCTCTCGCTGCGGTGCTATCAAAACCCTTAACTCATTCCGCAGTTCATCCTCGAATTGTACACAACGTTCATATTCAGTTGCTACCATTCCTCGAGCATAGTGGCTCAAGCGCAGAAACTCCGCCTCATATTCAGCCACAGACTTACTTCCCTGTACCAAATTCAAAAATGCCTTCCTCTGTGCATTCACATAGCTGGCCCCAACATACTTTCCTTGGAATGACTCTTTAAAGAAATCTTAATCAATCCGGTCTGCGGTAGTACCCTCCTTTACCGTGAGCCACCACTGATAGGCCTCGTCTCGAAAAGAGACACGACCCCTTTCAACTTCTCCTCCACTGTGAAATCTAAGTCATCCATTATACGCTCAGTCGCTTCAAACCAATACTCAGCTGTGTTAGGGGCTACGCTAGAAACGCACCTAAACACCTTCGCTCCATTAGCTCGGAGTCATTCAGACATAGATTTCTGAGCTCCTGAACCCGTGCCTGCCCCAGTAACTCTCTCAAGGACCCGCAACATCGCCTGACATACCGCATCATCTCCGACTGCCTGGTCCGAGAGTTCTCCCTTCATAGCCGGCATATCAGGCATCTCGTTTTCTGACTTGTGGCCAGACCCTACTGGCTCGGACACGGTCATTCTACCCCTACCGCGTCCACGCGGCGGACGTTCCCGACCCCTTGTACTCATTCTTCCAATTGGCGTTTATCTGATTAAGAGTTTTATGAATCATTAATTCTTCCCACTGATTAACCCCGAACAATCTTATGAATGGAAATTTTAAAGGTAGTTCTTTCGAATTCGAACTTATCTACAGTTTCAGTCTCAAGTTTACCTCCTAATTCCAGGAAGCACACACATTCAATCATCAAACATCCACATAGTAGAATTCACGAACTTAAACTCATCATGTAAGGGTATCCTCGTCATTTCACAACCCAGGGGTGTTCGCGCAATTTATCCTACAGGGGTATTTTCGTAATTTTCCAAAATAGGGTTCCTTGGTGATTTTGTGAAATAAGGGTATTTTGGTAATTTATAATTCGAGGGTATTTTAGTAATTTTGAAATCTGGGGGTACTTTGGTCATTTTACAAATGAAGGGTAATTTAGTAATGTTACAAATCAGAGATATTTTGGGAAATTTTTATAAATCAATGGTATTTTCAAAAATTTTACAAAACTAAGGTTTTTTTTTAGAACAGGGGTATCTTGGAGATTTTGATTTCAAAAGGAATAGTAGTAGCGTTCAGGTGTTTGTGGTTTTTAGTTGTTGCTGTGTATTGTGTGTTTTTTTTCCTAAGGAGAAATTCCGTTGACTTTATAAATCGGGGTATATTCGCAAATCATGGGTATCTTAGTAATTTTTTTCAAAATAAGAGTATTTTAGCAATTTTGTAAAAATAAAGTGGCTGGTCCCTTTCAGGTTTTAATTATAAATTTTGGCCTGTGAACAAATCCTCGTGGCTAGGGTGAACAGTCACTACGCACCAGGTAGGATTCCAGCGAAGAGGAGGTGAGTCACTAGGACTGCTTAAGTACCAGGCTCTTCCGGATCCAATCCTAGACATGCGCATGCCTGTTGCCACACCCTAGTCTTGCTACTCGTTCACAGGCTTGTTTAGTGGAATTAAGTCTTATGAGATTTAGAAAGTTGTTTGAGCTAGGCTAAAGTCCATCAAGTTCTAATCTAGATAGTCTACGTCCCATAAAGCCCATCAAGCCCACATACTTATATAACACAGTGAGTCCAGAATACTTACATGGAGGAGTTGGGACGGAGACACAGGTGCCATGTCGAAAAACGATCCTGTGTTATCATGCATGCTTCAAAAACCCATCTTTTAGAAAATGTTTTGAGCTAAAAACCCCAAAGTCTAGTTTTGAACCGGGCTCTGATACCAATTTGTAACACCCCAAACCCGGCCCAAACACTACAACCGGATCTAGTATGTCACTAAGGAATTTTTATAAAACATGTCACATTTTGGAAAACGAGTATCAAGTTTAAACATTTTAACCGAAAAACTTAGTAATTTAATATTCTGTATAAAATATTAATTTAAATGATACCTCGGTGAATTAGGAAAAAAAACCTAAGTTGTTACGTGTCTTAGCTTAATTTTAGCATGAAATTTAAATGTCTAGTAATAAAAACCCGACATAAAACCCAAAATAAATACGAGTCTAGTGGGCCATGGCCTTATTACATTGAAACTTAAAATCCACTAAAAAATATTAAAATAACTAAATAATGAAAAGTCCTTTGCTAAATCCAAATACTCTATCGCATGGCCACCTTGCGCTCCTCTCCAGCCCGGTCTGATGCACTAGGTGCTACCTGAAAATGTTAAATAATAGGTTGAGTCGCGAGACTCAGTGTGCAACCCTCATGCACCATTAGATTTGGGCCTTAGCCCTGGCGAGCAACGAAATAACAGATTAATATATAACACAAATTATGCAAGCCCAACCCAAATCTTAAGTTTCCATCCGCTACACACCACCCTTACCTGCCAATCACACCATTGGGGATTTCTATAATCAACCCACACTGCTACACACCATCGATGGCAGTCATGCTGCTCATCGTCAGATCATGGTCGTAGCCACGACAACAGGTCACGGCAAAGGCTGCTACAACAGGTCACGGCAAAAGCCGCTACAACAGAACACTTCCCCTTTCATCAAACTCAACCCCATGCAATCACAGAAATTAGCATACTTATCACATATGTCATCTTAACAGGAACATTCACTTAGGAATGACAGAGATCACTAACCTGGTGATTCGCTTTTACCCTCCTTGGGTTTCATCCGTTATGCCGGGATTTCAGCATTTTACAGAATATTTCAGATTAATAAACCTATTTTTAACAGGTAATCTAAATGGTGTGGAAGTGTTACACACCTGATATCGCGTAGTTTTACACCCTTAGTCAATATCCTTACTATCTAGATCTACAACCCTTAGTCTAAAACCTTGCTTAAAAGCCGGAAGAACACGAAGATTTGGGCTCCCCTACATTCGGCCAAGGGTTAATAAATACCCAAATTTACACGTTTAATATTAATAGATCTTCTTACCTTGAAATCCCGAAAGTAACACGATTCGTGTGTCACTGAACTCTGTCTTAGAGATCTGTGCGATTGACTCCTCTTCAAATCCCGAAATGCCGAAAATAAGAGAAAAACTCAAGGTCAGTTTCCTTATAGCTATTCGGCTAGAGTCTCTAAAAAAACCGAAAAGATTGAAATCTTTCGAATCAACACTTACCTTTAGTTTCCTTCGAGATTCGGCACAAGCAGACACCCTAGAGAAAATTCGGCAAACACAGGAGATATGATCTAAGGATTCCGGCTTTTATGAAAATCTCGAAAAAGATGAACTGATGCGTTTTCAGCTTTTAGAAAATCTAAGTGAGGTGTTTCGGCTTTGGCTTAGAAAGAAAATAAAAAGAAATCGAGGAAAGGCTTAGAGATTTCGGCTAAAGTATCTGAAAGAGATGAGAAAGAAATTGCCAGAGAGTTCGGCCAAATGGGAAAAGGATAAGAAAGAAAGTTGAGAAGGAGAATGGCGTGGAGATTTCGGCAGAGAAAGAAAAAGATGATGTGAACTTAGGAGCAAATTTTTGGCACACCTCTCTGCCTAAACTAAACCGATTCTTCCCCCCTCCTGAGTTTGATTTCCGGCCAACACTAGCTTCCAGGAGGTAACTCTGATCATTCTATCCCTTATTCCTATCTGAACCCTCATCCATCAGAGACCTACATCATACCACTACTTCCCCCTTTTATCAGTATATTATCCTCATAATTTAATCATTAAAATCCCCTAAATTATAGCATTGTGTCGTCCCACCTAGCTCTCCTTGGCTGCCGAATTTTTGACCCAATTTCTTGGGCCCCATGCGGCCAAATTTGGGCCTACACATCAGTCCAAGGTGCCACTTAAACAGCTTCCCTTGCTGCGCCCCTTGCTACTGGGCCACAAGCCCATTAGGCCAATTAAACTACCATTACTTTATTTCAAGTCCTAGAGTGCCTAACAGAATATTCCACCATGGCCTCAGCCCATTCTTGAGCCCAACTGAACCTCTAATTCTCAATTTAACATATTCAAGCATACATTACACAAAATGCACAGGCCCATAAATTCAGGATGTTACAGGTAACATGCTAGTGAAATGGTACAAAGTGATGCATGATTAGTAAATGTTTAACTAGATGGTTGGTATATGTATTTTGGTATGTTTTGGTTGAGTAAAATTTGAGGTATAAGCATATTGGTTATTAGTATTGGAAATGGTATGAAATTGTCTTGAATGTGGCTAAAATGGATGTGCAATTATGCTATGATTTGGTACCATTTAGGTTGGTTTAGGTATGTGCAAAATTGTAGCAAAATGGCTTGGTAAATAGCCTACTTTTTTCAACACAAGCAGAGACACGGGCGTGTGTCTCAGCCTGTGTGACACACGATCAAGTTACACGGCCGTGTGTCCCCTGGTGTTGAAATTGAAATGAAGTCAGTATGCTCCACATGATCTCACTCACGGGCGTGTGCTTGGCCGTGTGGTACAAGTTAGTATATCCCCTAATTGGCACACGGCCTAGCACACGGGTGTAACACCCCTTACCCGAAACCCTTGCCGGAGTCGGGTACGTGGCATTACTAGACTTGACCATTAACTCGGGAAGTAAAATTTTTAAAGCTGTCCAACTGCGTCACGCTGACTAAATCGACCATAACTCGAGTTACAAAACTCGAAATTTAGATCCATAAATTTTCCTTGAAACTAGACTCATATAACTATTCACCATAATTTTTCCAGAATTTTTCATGTAGCCAATTAGTACAGTTTATTCATCAAAGTTTCCCTTATTACACTGCTTGACAATTCTGACCTGTCCCTACAAAAATGAAGTTATCTCATTGCACAAATTTCCTATGATGTTCTTGTTTATACCAATGAAAAATAGATTCATTAAGGGTTCTACACATATAAACCATGCTTCTTAATTATTTTTGTACAATTTATGGCAATGTTTCCAAAACAGAACAGTGACTCACGAATTCATTCAGAGCAGGTCTCACTAAAACTGAATTATCTCATAATATATAAATCTTTTGCCTACTCTGTTTCTTTCATGTAAAAATAGACACAATAAGGTTTAATTCCATATCTCATTCACCTTTTAATTCAATATACCCTATTTTTGGTGATTTTTCTAACTCACATCACTGCTGTTACTACAAGCTGTTTTGTTGCATTTTATGAAGGACTAGCTTCTAACCGAACCTACCTACATTCCTAATTCAAGGATTCATTTCGTATATAAACATTTCCTTAACAAAATGATTAAACTTTGATTAAGAAAGCATAAACCTTGCCATCATGAACCAACATACACATCAAAAATACAACAACGTACTTAACTAGAAATTTAGCCATATTCGCATGGCCATTATATACATGAACCGTGAAATTTTTATCGAACAAAAACCAAGCCTTTTTCCTATACATGCCTTTGTTTAAAACCAACACGAAAGAGTACCAAAATATAGATTGATAGTGTTGGCGACTTCCTTGACGATCCGTCTTGAGCCCGTAGCGCAACCCAAAATCTATAAAACAGAGGAAATATTTCACATAATTAAGCTTACTAGCTTAGTAAGTCCTAAATTTATAATAGCATAACATTTAAATTAATCAACTTATGACATTTTCCACAAACATTTAATTATGATAATTTATCTACATAAAGCCAAATCTTATTAGTACATTAACCAAGAAATTATACTTGATTCCATAAACTCAGACATTACTTAAGTCTACGACTTAATATATTTTACAAGTATCACATACCCCAAGTTGTGTAACTATAGCATTCATATCAACCACACTACCATATTAAAATTTCTTGTATTCCAAGCATCTATACATGCAAACCGAATTTCCATTGTAGTAGTAGGCATAACATACCTTACATACTTACCTGACCCGTATACTCAATCGCTTAGCTTTAAATTGTCTTGAGTTAAGATTCAACTTCTCTTTTGTAAAATACATCACCGCAAGCATGAAGCTTTGCTAGGCGTAAAAGCACGAAAGGTAACACCGGCACAAGGCACGCTAGGCGTAAAAGCACGAAAAGTAACACCGCACAAGGCCGCTGGCATAAAGCCCGATAATTAACACCGCACAAGGCACGCTAGGCATAAGCCCGATTATGTCACCGCAAGACGAGGCTCTGCTAGGCTCAAAGCCCAAGGTCGAATGGTTTTACATGCTTTTCACATTTCATTATCACATATCGAATCATATGTATTTATTCACATTGCATTAAAATATTGAAAACCAATCCAATCCATAATCATCACATTCGGCCAACTCATGATTTTACACCAAACTTATATAAATTTTATCATTCATTAGATTTATAAATAGCCCTTAAACATAAGGTAGCTCAGATCTTACTTATTCACCTTGCATTAGCCAAAATAAATTCACTTCAATACTATACATTCACATTCGGCTATATCATGAATTTATACTCTAATTTTCCACAATTCATCATTCACTAAATTCATAATTAATTTATTGACATATTTTAACTAAAGGACTTACCTCGGTTGTCGATAGTCCGTGCGAATCTGGCTTATTCGAGAACCTTCGCCTCTTTCCCTGGTCTAATTCCGTTTTTCTTTGCTCTTAATCTAAAACACATTAAAATTTAGCTCATTTAATTTCTTTTCATCTCAATTTAGTCCCAAGACACACAAATGGGCAATTTACAATTTTGCCCCTAATGTTTTCCATTTTTACAATTTGGTCCAATTTTACACAAAACTCAAATTATGCAAAATTTCCTAACACTATGGCTAGGCCGAACCTTCCCCATAGCCATAGGTGTCCATGCATTCCATCTATTTGACATTTTAACCCTTCACAATTTTATTCTTTTCAATTTAGCCCTATAAACTCAAAATCACCAAAAACTCCAATACAAAACTTGTAAATCCTTAACATACATTCAATTTAAAACCATCAAACATCAAAACTACCCAAGCATGTCAATGGCTGAATCTTATATACATAGTATTTTCAAAAATTTAAACATGGGTTGTATAGGATTTAAAGCAAACATTCCAAAAATGCAAAAATTTTCAAAAACTAAACAAAACACATACCTTTAATTGAGCCCCAAAGTGCCAAATTCAAGCTCTAAAAATGGAGTTTCTAGCTCCTATATTCGGCCAAGGAAGAAGAACAAAGTGAAGTTCTCTTTCTTCCCACTTAACCTTTTTATTTTATGTTAAAACAAACATATATATTATTAACATTATTTTAGCACATTAATATAACTATATACTAGACTAAATTAACATATAATTTGGACTTATAAAGGCCCATTGCCGTCCCTTAATAAGGTTAATGGGCTAATTGCCCTTTTGGTACACCCACTTAAAAGCCACACTCAAATTAGTACCTTTCACTTTAGCATGAAACTTTCACGTTTTCTCGATTAAATCCTTTTTATCAAATTGAGCACTTAAACGATTAAATTTTTATACGAAACTTTCACACTCACTAAATCACATATAATAAACACAAAATAAAATATTAAAATATTTATCAGGCTCGGATTCGTGGTCCCGAAACCACCGTTCCGATTAGGGTCAAAATTGGTCTGTTACAACGGGTGTGTGACTTGGCCGTGTTGCATAAGTCAGTATACCCTAATGGGATGGCATGGCTAACACACGGCCTGGCACACGGGCGTGTGTGGCCATTTCGAAGGGCACATGGGCTAGACACACGGGCATGTGGTTGGCCGTGTGACCCAAGTCAGTATGTACCCTCTGTTTTCACACGGTCTGTGAAATGGGCATGTCTGGTGGCATGTGAGACACACAGCCTGGCCACACGAGCGTGTGACCCCTGATTTGAAGAAAAATTTGCTAAGTGTTGAAAATTTCCTGAGTTATTGGTTTAGTCTCAAACCACTCCCAAAGCATGTTTAAGGCCTCGTAGGCTCTTAATAGGGACAAATTGATTGAGATTGAATGATTAATGACTGAATTGAGCAAAGGTGTAAGTCCTGTAATGCTCCGTAACCCTATTCTGGCATTGAATACGGGTGAGGGGTGTTACATGGTAAGTTATATATGAATAAGTTTTTAATGGTGTTTCTACATTTTGTAAGCAATGGTTGTTGTTGTTGGTTTGAAAGAGATGACTGAGTCTAGAGTTTAGAACTACAAAACGTGAGTTAAGGTGAGTCTTCATCTTGACTCTTTTATATGAACTGTTCAAATAAGAAATATATATACCTACATAAATGGAGTGAAGGTGAAGTTTAAGGAAACTGGTAAGGTGTGAGTATGGTAAAGATGAAAGATGTATTGTAATAAATTGTATAAAGTTCAGTTAATGGAATGATGTTTTATAAGCAAACAGGTAATGTCTGGTATTCGAGGTGTACGAGCCAATAAAGAGGTGATCATCTGGTTAAGTGAATGCTAAGCTGAAGCTTTATTGTGAAGCCTCTGGTATGGAAGTTTTAATGCTATCTAGACTGGAATATCAAAATTTGAAAATGAGTGTAAGACCATGAGGTAGAGGCCTATGGTAGCTAGGTATGATTTGGAAATTTTCATAGTTCAGCCGCCAATAAGATGAAGACTAGATTGGTAGATCACGATACATGAATTTATGTAAGATCATGTAGTTAATACCCATGACACTATGGAATGATTGTATGTATGTTCATGGTGTATCCATCGATAGTGTATGAATCGAAATGGAAGATCACGATACATGAAACTCTGTATAAGTCCATGAGGTAAAAACCCATAGCGCCTGAAGTCCGCCGGGACAATAAACACGAGAGATTGTATAATGGCTTTATGGCGTATTCCGTTTGACTCATGATGCATGGTTTGTCCTATATATCTAGTAAGCTATGTATATCCGTCTTCACAATAAAATATGAATAAATTATGTTAGTTCCGTAAAAAGTTTGGTTGAGATTAGGTATTGATATGCTCAAAGTTAGGAGCTGAGTAAGATTTGTAAAATAATTGAATAAGTTATTGGAAAGAAATGTGTAGCTGTATGATAATTAAGGTATCTATATGATGATCTAACAGTGTTAGATATAGTTGTATTTGTAGTTATGAATGACCTAAGAAATTGTCAATGTGAGATCGTCTATGTTATGAAATGATTGAAACAGAGTTAATTGGAATCAATCATATCGGGGTTTTGTTTGGATTGTAATGATTTTTTTTGTAATCATATGAAGTTTGTGTTATGGGTATTCTATTGAAAGCAATTAATGATGAGAATATCAACAGATTGATCTATGAAGTACATTATCAGTATGGGTTGTATGGTATCGAATCAGGGTATGATTTGCTTAATGGTTTGATGGTACTTGGATCTACGCAAATATTCGCCACATGTGTATGTGTCTACTTGTAAATAATGATAATGAACAACTATTCTGAGTCAAGAGCGAGTATTAGAAAATGGGTTGTATTAGTTAATTAACAAAGAAATAATGTATATTTGAAGAGTATATAATTGGCATATATGTATGTATTACCACTATAGTGGTATCCGCCAAAAATAAGTGGTTTAGACAGATAGTTGATGCAAAGACATTCTTTCAAGAATATCAAGTGTCCATCAAGGTAATTATGCGATAAGGTTTACTAATCCCTTGATCTTACTCTGTTCATTATTGTTTCAGGTACTCAGCATGAGTTTGCACCGAGAGGGATGATGCCAGGAGTATACTAAGGTAGAGGCGTAGATTGCTATTATGCATATAGTGGAAAGATGGCGTAGTCTAGGATTGTGCCTTCTATGTTTGTCTTTAATAAACTACTATATTGTAAAGATTTGTATCAAGTTTGTTGTAACAAGTTATTTTATAATACTTTCTTTGTTTTCAAATGATAAGCTTTTCAGTAAAGTGTTAAATAAAGTAATTTGAGAAATGAGAAGTTAACAGTTTGATAAATTATTAATTAATGTGTTTAGTAACACCAGAGATTCAGATCCAGTGAATCGAGTCTAGTTGAGGGTGTTACAATGGAAATATTTGGCACAAAGGCTGTTTGATTGATCTTTTTGCTTGAATATGCTTTCTTGTTTTTGTAGGATCTGTAGAGGCTGATATTTATTCCCTCTAATTCAATTCTAACTGTTGTGGTTGTTGAGAAAATAAATGGAGCCATTGGGGATGAAAATACCAGATCATTAAATTCACCTACAATAAAAAGTATCGATACTTTTTCTATGAGTATTGATGCTAGTAGCATTTAATGCTTGATTTAGTGACTGTTAAAGTTAGTTTCTAACGATACTAAGAATGATTTATCGATACCTTATAAAAGGTACTGATATATTTTTAATTGGTATCGATACTTTTTTGTCATTGTTCGAAAGATCATAAAAACAGAATCCAAAAATGGTATTAATATAAAATAAGGTATCGATAAAATTCAGTACGTATCGATATATTTCTAAAAGTATCGATACTTATTGTTTTTTGTTCAATTTTTTATTCAAGTTAGAGAGCAGCTTTGGTATCGATAAAAAAAGGTATCGATAAAAACCATATTGGTATCGATACATTTTGGAAAATATTGATACTTTTTTGTAAGGAGCAGTTTTTCAATCGATTTAAGATTGTTTCAATCAAGTTCAAGAGTTTAAAATTGTTTTTTAACTTTGTCCAAAATATTCTAAGTGTTCAAAAAAATTTCTAAGATGTTTGGAAGTCTTGAAATAATTTTTATGCTTTGAACTTTATTTATTCTTTGTTCTAAAAACAATTTTTTATTTAAAAACATCTTTGCTATATCAAAATAATTTATCAAATAAAGCTAATTTAACATATAAGTTTACCGAGAAAATCATAATTTATCTTGGTCAAGAAAGAGAGGTAAGTAGTAATTAGTTAGAGGCCGAGAGGTATTAACTGGTTAATTAATAATTAACTTGATAAAATTCGAGTTCTGAAGTTAATTAGGAGTATTGAAGTGAGTGAATCCCTTGCTTGATTTATTAGATTCAATTTTGATTGTTAATTGGACATTTTAGTTTTAGATAATTTTATGTTAGTTTAATTAATTGATTTTAATTTTATTTCTTGTAATATAATTTTAAATTACTACTATTTAGCCACGTTAGTGTATGAAAGTTGATTTAAGTTTAATTCAACCTCAGTTGATTTAAGTTTAATTCAACCTCCCTTGGGTACAATCTTCAGAAATTTTCTTGGAGTGTTTCGTTGTAACACTTTACTATATTACAATTTGACACGTATATTTTTGGACACTACTGCTTAATTAGATATTTATTTGTTGTAGTATTTTTGTCCAAACGTTCTTACGTCTGGTGGCAGTCAAGATTCAGTAGATCATTTCTATGATGCCGCTCCGTAGAGCCAGTAGATCATTTTCATGATGTCGCTTTGTAGAGCCAGTAGATCATTTCCAACGAAACCTCCTTAAATCCTCCTGGTTAATTCAAACACCTACATGTTCACCTACAAGGTTGGGCCTTTATCATATTTCGCAACTCAATTTCATATTTACTTCATCTTTCCTTTCATCGTGCCAATTTTCCTATCTTCAACTAACCTTCCAAAATAATTCCCTCTTTACTCCTCATTTTATAATCAGGCATGTCACGCACATTATTAGAACCAATACTAGTTATTCATACTATATCATAGAATACTTCACATACCAATTCATCGATACACAACCCTATCGTGCAATCAAAGAACATACTTTTAAACAATCATGTAATTACACAAGTTTATGCATACATATCTATAACCACCCAAACCTCGCCTAGACATTATGGTTAGATTAAGAAGGCTATATTAGCCACCGAAATGGCTAAGCTAACTTTCGTTACTTTTGAAAACTTTAAATAAACTTATTTTAGAGAAAATCGTAGTTGTACTTTGAGTTAGCTTATGCTTAGGATTCATTTTATTGTTGATGGTATTGTTTTAGAAAAACCAATTTGCTTGTCGCTCTTCTTTAAAAAAAAAAACTCAAAGTTAAACTTCTAACAGCCCAAGTAATTTATTTCTGCTTCTGTAAAATTTGACACAACTGTGTATCTGCTTCAGTGATTAAATGTTCTGGGTGTGTGTGTGAGGCCCTAAGTTCAAGCCTTAGCTTTGGCCAATTTTTTTTTATTTTTTGAATTAAGCCCTATCTCTGTTCGGTGGGGTTATATTTAATTGTCTGTAATTCCATATCAGAATGAGCCTGTTGGTTCAAGTGGTAAGGGTGTTGGTGTGTTGGAGGTTCTGTGTTCGAATCTTTGCGTAAGTGTAGTTGTTTATCTTTTTGTCTGGCGTGTCTGCTAGAGTTTCTGTTGAACAGGTTTCTGAGTGGGTTAGTGGGGGGAGAAAATTTAGGGATATGGGAGCATAATCTTGATTTTGGTTGTTATCTTTTCTCTTTCCTCAGAAATTCCCAAAAAAAATTTGACGTCAAAATTTCTTCTCTTCTTCCTTTCGATTTTTCCTATTCTTTTTTGAAAAAATTACTTTCTATTCTTTAATTCAGATTGTGAATCCTACGTTCAATCATTGTTCTGTGGTTTCCTATTCTTTAATCAACTAGTAAGTGGAGTTATATTTCCTTTAACTATAGTTTGGCTTTGACAGTGTTAGTTCGTGAGACTAAAATGTTAAAATCTATGTTTTTATTTTCGAACCTTTTCGTGGGGATTAAAATTCTATTCTTCTCAACAACGAATCGTGAAGGAGGGGATCTAATTCTCGTAGAATTTTAGTTGGAGGCGTTTAAGAATTCGGGTAAGCTTTGAGTATTCGAATTGTGACTTGATTAGTTCGACGGAGTTCGGTTTAATTTATCATTTTAGGCGATTAATTTGGGATAATTGGTGAATTATAGGTTCTGGTGATCTCGGGTGTGTTATTGTGTCAAAACTGAAGTAGGTGTGTACCCGAAACACAGAAAAACGAGATTCAGCAAAAATCAAAAAACCCCACTGTCGACACTACACGATCGTGTGATAGGCCGTGTGATCCACATGGGCAAGGCCAATCTGAGCGTTCGGGCCCATTTATCTGAATTTCTCCCTAGGGTTGCAGGGGTCATCCCAAATAACTATGGGCCTACTGTAGGGTCGGTAAAGGCTGAGTAAACCCTAAACTTGATGATCTGATTGCTTGATATACTGATCTGATTAGGATACTGATGCATGTCTACTTGTACTATTATCTGCATATCTGTTATATATGTACGCATATATGTAACAATATGAGCATGTTAGACTGCTTATCTGTATTTGTTTATTTCTATATCTGATGTTAGGGATGGGATGATGTATATTGGAGGAAGTGTTCTGAAATGCAATTTGCGCCTACTATCTAGCAACATGGCTGCATTATATCTGTTATGTGCCGCATCGGTACAACCTGATGTGTAGGGCTAGGTGGATGTTTTAAACCCCAAATAGTGTGTAAGGATGGTCGGAGATGGTGTGTAGACGATGGGGGTAGGTTATCTAATTTTTAATTCTAATTTGCACATCTGTATATGTATCTGAGATAGGCTTAGGCCTTAATCTGCATTTGCAACTATAAAGGGCTTAAGCCCGAATCTGTATTGACTGATGCTAATTTTTTGTTTGTGTGCATGCTTAATTCTGTGGGGTTACACACTGAGTTTACATAAACTCACCCTTTTCTATTTATACTGTACAGGTAATCCATAGAGTTTGGCGGACCGGTACAGCGGAGCCCCTCGATGACCACATGTTCAAACCGGTTACGGTTACGAGTTAAATTTTTTATTTTGGTTTGTTTTGGTTTTTATTTAATTCAGACTTTACGGGCTGTTTTCATTTTAAATATTGGGTTTGACTGCCATTTTCATGATTTTATAGTTGCAAAACATGATATAACTTGGATTTTACCAAAAACAAAGGCTTTTAAAAAATATCAACGATTTTTTCCTAAACTCAATGATTTTATAAGCTTCTGCTAAAAAGAGGTACGTCTTAAGACATTTCGAATAATTAAATAAATGTTTTAGAATGAATATAAACAGATAGGAGTTAAATAATCAAAATTGGTTTCTACCGAGATAACCCCGTTTTTAAAATCTATTCCATGTGACATCACCAGATTTGGCCATAAGGTCTAGGCCGGGTTTGGGGTGTTACATTAGTGGTATCAGAGCCAGATTTCAAAACTCGACTGTAAATTTTGGGTTCCAAAATATGTTTTAAAGAATTGGTTTTCAAATTGTTTAAAAATAATTTGATTGAGAATATGGTACACCGAGTCTCCGACGCCGATCCTGTAAGTATTTTGAAACTTAGATGGTTTGTTTTGAAATATTGTAGATAGCATACTCTGGAAACACTATAGTTAGTACTCTCTAAAGCTGTAGCTAAATGAATAGAGACTGAAACTTTCGAAAACTTTACTGAACTTCTAATATTTATCGCATAAAATATATGTTAATAAATATTGAAATGATGTATAAAACTCTTAATGTAGATAAACTTCGAAATTACAATGAGCGCATGAAATATCCATGGACGTGGTACTCGAAGCCGAGGTAGAGGCCATAGGGGGCTCGAGCTTAGTCCTCATCTCTAGGTAGCATGCCAAATCTGGGCACTAGTGAGACACTTGCGTCACTTATTACTGAGACGGGGTCTCAGAGTCGTCTGAATGGGGATGATGCACTATCCCAAGCCATGTTGAGGATATTAGAGAGGTTCACTAGGCCTAATTCTGGATCTGAGGGCCGAAGGTCGGTAACTAAGCGACTCCGATCTAATGGAGCTTAGTTGTTTAGGGGTGTCACAAGAGTTTCCCCTAACGTGGCTGACTACTGGATGGAAGCCATTGAGAGAATTATGGATGATCTGGACTGTACCCCGGAGTAGAAATTGAAGGGTGAAGTCTCCTTGCTTCGCGATGAGGCTTACCAGTGGTAGTTAACGGTTAAGGAGGGCACTCAACCTGATCGTCTGACTTGGGACTTCTTTAAGACCATTTCTAGAGCAAGTATGTGGGGGCGAGCTATGTGGATACTCGTAGGCGTGAGTTCTTGAATCTCACGCAAGGTGATCGATCTGTGACCGAGTATAAGGCTAAATTTTTAAGGCTGAATCGCTATGCTCGAGGTATGGTGAAATCGGAATATGAGAGATGTGTTCGTTTTGAAGATGGGCTGAGGGATAATCTGAGAGTTTTGATAGCTCCGTAGAGGGAGTGCGAGTTTTCTGTCCTGGTTGAGAAGGCGAAAATCGCCAAAGATGTTAAACACACAAAGCACCAGAATAGAGATAGGGAGAGAGGAAAGAACAAGAGGGATTCAGAGCCCTCGAGTTCTGTGCAGAGGCCTAAAAGGCCAAGTCTGATGGCCCAGTTAGAGTGGGAGCTCCTGTTGCTTTAACTGGGTTGCAGCCTTGTGGTGATTGTGGTAGGTGCCATCCGAGCGAGTGTTGGAGGAGGATTGAGGCCTGTCTGATATGTGGATCCTTAATGCATTGTATTAGAGACTTTCCATAGCGGGTAGATCAGATTTAAGCCCCGGGTTTTGTGCAGCCGCAGAGGACAGTTCAGCAGCCACCTAGGGGCCATGGCCAGGCTAGGGGTGGTAACAGTTTGGGTCATGGACAGAGAGTACCAGGTAGAGGTTTTGGTCAGACTAAGGTGAGGCAGCCTGCTTTGGTTTATACTGCAGGTTGCCGAGAGGACAGAGATGCTCCTGACATCATCACTGGTACGTTCTTTATATTTGATGTACCTTACTTGACTCTAATAGGGTCTACTCACTCTTACATAGCTAGTACTGTATCTGAAATGTTAGGGATTTCTGTAGAGAGCACTGCTAGTGAGGTTACTATACTGAGTCCATTGGGGCAGTTTGTTCGGGTTAGTAAACTCTATAGGGTTGTTCTGCTAGAGGTGCAAGGGACTATTTTTCTGTTGAATCTGATGGAGCTTCCGTTTGGGGAGTTCGACCTAATTCTGGGTATGGACTGGTTTGTGGAGCACTGAGTCAGTTTGGACTGTACACTAAAAGGGTCGTTCTGAGGACCAAGGATAATGTGGAGGTGGCTATGATTGGTAAGCATTGAGACTATCTGTCACATGTGATCTCCACACTAGTAGCTGAGAAACTGGTTCGAAAAGGATGTGAGGCGTACTTGGCTTACGTAAATGTTTCTGATTCTGGAGACTCTTCTGTTGGGAATATCAAAACAGTAAAGGATTTTCCAAACGTCTTTCCTGAGGAGTTATCGGGATTACCTCCTAATTGAAAAGTGGAGTTTGGGATTGAGCTTCTTTCAAGTACAGCTCTGGTGTCCATTGCCCCTACCATATGGCACCGAAAGAGCTTACTGAGCTTAAGGCTCAACTGGAAGAGCTTCTGGACCGTGGTTTCATCCGTCCTAGTGTGTCTCTGTGGGGAGCACCAGTTCTATTTGTTAAGAAAACGGATGGGACCATGAGGATGTGTATTGACTACCGACAGTTGAATGAGCTGACAGTGAAGAATAAGTATCCGCTTCCGAGGATCAACAACCTGTTTGATCAGTTTGAGGGGCTTTTGTGTTTTCCAAGATTAATCTACGATCTGGGTATCATCAATTGAGGGTTAAGGAAGCTGATGTCCATAAGACCGCATTTAGGACTCGATACGGACATTACGAGTTCCTAGTTATGCCTTTTGCTCTGACGAATACTCCGGTTGTATTCATGGATCTGATGAACCGAGTGTTCACCTTATCTGGATCAGTTCTTCGTGGTCTTTATCGATGATATTCTGGTATACTCTAATACCAAGGATGAGTATGATGAGCATCTTAGAGTGTGCTTCAGATTCTGCGTGAGAAGCAACTTTGTGCTAAGTTAAGCAAGTGTGAGTTCTGGTTGAGTGAAGTAACTTTTCTGGGGCACGTGGTTTCTGCTGAGTTGATCCGTGTTGATCCTCGAAAGATTGAGGCTGTGCTAGATTGGAAACAGCCTAAGAATGTATCTGAGATCCGCAGCTTTCTAGGTTTGGCGGGTTATTATCGTTAGTTTGTTGTGGGATTCTCTCTGATTGTAGCTCCCTTGACTAAGCTTCTGTGTAAGGGTGTTCCTTTTTCCTGGACTGATGCACAGCAAGAGAGCTTTGAGAAGCTCAAGTCTGTTCTGACCCAATCTCCTATTCTGATACAGCCTGAATCAAGAAAGGAGTTTGTGGTATACAATGATGTGTCGCACATTGGTTTGGGTTGCATTCTGATGTAGGATAGTAAAGTTATGGCTTATACATCCCGTCAGCTTAAGACACACGAAGGGAACTATCCGACGCATGATCTCGAGTTGGCTGCAGTGGTCTTTGTGTTGAAAATTTAGAGACTTTATCTTTGTGGTGAGAGATGTATCATCTACACCGATCACAAGAGTTTTAAGTATCTCTTTACTCAGAATGAGTTAAATCTTAGGTAGCGACGTTGGATTGAGCTGCTTAAAGATTATGACTGCACTATTGAGTATCATCTTGGTAAGGCTAATGGGGTAACCGATGCTCTAAGTCATAGAGTGATGTTTGATCTAAGGGCGATGTTTGCTCGCCTTAGTTTGTTAGATGATGGGGGTCTATTAGCCGAGTTGCAAATTAAGCCGACTTGGATTGATCAGATTCGAGATAAACAGTTAGTGGATGAGACTCTGGGTGTGTGGTTTCGTCAGGTTGAGAGTGGAAACACTTCAGATTTTGGGTTAAATAGTTATGGTGAGTGGATCTGTGTGCCGAACGATTCTTATTTGAGGCAGTCTATTCTGAGGGAGGCACATAGTAGCCCTTATACTATACATCCCGGTGGTAATAAGATATATTGTGATCTCCGTGAGTTGTACTAGTGGCCGGGGTTGAAGCGTGAGGTTACCGATTTTGTTGCTCATTGTTTGACTTGTCAGTAGGTTAAGGCTGAGCATCAGTTGCATTCGGGTTTGTTGCAGCTAGTTAAGATCCCTTTGTGGAAATAGAAGTGAGTAACGATGGATTTCGTCAGTGGGTTACCTTTAACACCCTCTAAGAAGGATTCTAATTGGGTCATCGTGGATCGGTTGACCAAGTCTACTTACTTCATTCTGGTTCGGATGGGCTTTTCTCTTCAAAAGTTGGCAAAGCTGTATATCTCCGAGATAGTTAGACTTCATGGGGTTCCAGTGTCAATTATTTCTGACAGAGATCCTCGTTTTACATCTCGATTCTAGAAAAACTTACATGAAGCTCTAGGGTCGAGGTTGGACTTTAGTACTACGTTCCATCCTTAGACTGAAGGTCAATCTGAGAGGGTGATTCAGATATTGGAGGATATGCTTCAGAGTTGCATGATTGATTTTCGACGTAGTTGGGAGGATTATCTGCCTCTAGCTGAGTTCGCCTACAATAACAGTTCCCAAGCTAGTATTTAGATGGCACCTTACGAGGCTCTGTATGGTCGTGAGTGTCATACTCCTTTGTGTTGGATTGAGTTGGGCGAACGTCGAGTTTTGGGTCTTGAGTTGGTATCTGAGACTGAGGATAAGGTTCAACTGATTCGGGATCGTTTAAAGGCGACTTCTGATAGGCAGAAGTCTTATGCAGATCTGAAGAGGCGAGAGATTGAATACTTTGTGAGGGACTTCGTCTTTCTTAAGGTCTCTCTATGGAAGAAAGTTCTAAGGTTCGGTCGTAAGGGCAAGCTGAGCCCTAGGTTTATTGGGCCGTATAGGATTTTGAAGCGAGTGGGACTGGTTTCTTATTAGTTAGAATTACCTCCAAAGTTGGATCATATCCACGACATCTTCCATGTTTCGATGTTGAGGCGGTATTGGTCTGATCCTTCCCATATTGTTTCTGTCGAAGAGATTGAGGTTAGGCTGGAATTGACTTTTGAGGAGGAGTCGTTTTAGATTCTAGATCACGACATTAAAGTTCTGATGAGGAAATCCATACTGTTAATAAAGGTTCTATGGCAGAACCATGGCACTGAAGAGGCCACGTGGGAACTTAAGGACTCGATGCGTCAATAGTATCCTCACCTATTCTGATCAGGTAAATTTCAAGGCCGAAATTTCTTTTAGGGGGTAGAGTTGTAACACCCCAAATAATTTATTTTTGCTTCCGTAAAATCTGACACAACTGTTTATCTGCTTCAGTGGTTAAGTGTTCTGGGTGTGTGTGTGAGGTCCTAAGTTCAAGCCTTAGCTTTGGCAAATTTTGTTATTTTTGGAACTAAGTCCTATCTTTGTTCGGTGGGCTTATATTTAATTATCTGTAATTCCATATCAGAATGAGCCTACTAGTTCAAGTGGCAAGGGTGTTGGTGTATTGGAGGTCATGTGTTTGAATCTCTACGTAAGTGTAGCTGTTTATCTTTTTGTTTGGCTTGTCTAGTAGAGTTTCTGTTGAGCAGGTTTCTGAGTGGGTTAGTGGGGGGAGAAAATTTAGGGATATGGGAGCATAATCTTGATTTTGGTTGTTATCTTTTCTCTCTCCTCCTAAACTCCTAAAAAAATTGACATCAAAATTTCTTCTCTTCTTCCTTTCAATTTTTCCTTTTCTTTTTCGAAAAACTTTCTTTCAATCCTTTAATTCAAATCGTGAATCCTATGTCCAATCGTTATTCTGCGATTTCTTGTTCTTTAATCGGCTGGTAAGTGGAGTTATATTCCCTTTAACTATGTTTGGGTTTGACAGTGTTAGTTCGTGAGAGTAAAACGTTAAAATCTATGTTTTTATTCTCAAATCTTTTCGTGGGATTAATATTCTATTCTACTCAGTACCAAATCGTGAAGGAGGGGATCTACCTCTCCTAGAATTTTAGTTTTAGGCGTTCAAGAATTCGGGTAAGCTTTGAGTATTCGAATTGTGACTTGATTAGTTCGAGGGAGTTCGGTTTAATTTATCGTTTTAGATGATTAACTTGGGATAATTTGTGCATTGTAGGTTTTGGTGATCGTGGGTCTGTTATTGCATCAAAATCGAAGCAGGTGTGTACCCAAAAACGTAGAAAAATAAGATTCGATGAAACTTTAAAAACTCTACTTTAGACGTCACATGGTTGTGTGGTAGGCCGTGTGTAACGACATGGCCGTGTGATCGATGAAGGCCAGGCCATGCACAAGACACGGTCGTGTGATGGTCGGAGTGTGGCCATGTAAGCCATACAGGCAAGGCCAAATTGGGCGTGTGCGCCACACAGGCGTGTGGTAACTGGGCCAGGCCGTGTGATCCACACGGGCAAGGCCAATCTGGTAGTGTGGGCCACACGGGCGTGTAGGCCCATTTATCTGAATTTCCCCCTAAGGTTGCACAGGTCGTCCCAAATGACTGTGGGCCTACTGCAGGATCGGTAAGGGCTAAGTAAACCTTAAAATTAATGATTTGATTGCTTGATATACTGATCTGCTTAGGATGCATGTCTACTTGCACATTATCTGTATATTTGTTATCTATGTAAGCATGTGAGCATGTTAGACTGCTTATCTGTATTTGTTTATTTCTGTATCTGATGTTGGGGATGAGATGATGTATATTGGAGGAAGTGTTCTGAAAGGCAATTTACGCCTACTATCTGGCAGCATGGCTGCATTATATCTGTTATGTGCTGCATCGGTACAACCTGGTGTGTAGGGCTGGATGGGTGTTTTAAACCCCACATGGTGTGTAGGGATGGTCAGAGATGGTGTGTAGAGGATGGGGGTAGATTATCTGATTTCTGATTTTGATTTTCACATCTGTATCTGTATCTGAGATGGGCTTAGGCCCTAATCTGCATCTATAACTGTAAAGGGCTTAAGCCTGAATCTGTATTGACTGATGCTGATTTTCTGATTTTAATTCTATAGGGTTACACACTAAGTTTACGTAAACTCACCCTTTTCTATTTATACTATACAGGTAATCCACAGAGTTAGGCGGATCGGTGCAGCGGGGCCCCTCGATGACCACATGTTCGAACTGATTACGGTTACGAGTTAAATTTTATATTCTGGTTTGTTTTGGTTTTTATGTAATTCAGACTTTACGGGCTATTTCCATTTTAAATATTGGGTTTGACTGCCATTTTATGATTTTGTAGTTGCAAAACACGATATAACTTGGATTTTACCAAAAACAAAGGCTTTCTAAAAATATTGAACGAGTTTTCCTAAACTCAACGATTTTATAAGCTTCCGCTAAAAAAAGGTACATCTTACAAGATTTCGACTAATTAAATAAATGTTTTAGAATGAATATAAACAGATAGGAGTTAAATAATCAAAATTGGTTTCTACCGAGATAACCCCGTTTTCAAAATCCATTCCATGTGACATCGCCAGATTTGGCCATAACGTCTAGGCCGGGTTTGGGGTGCTACAAAGCTAATGCAGCAGAATAACCATTTTTCAAGTCATTTGGTGAAATTAGTTGCCTTATCGATTTGTTTTTTCAAAAACGGTTCCTTTGCAATGCAACGAAAACTAGGGAACAATATCAAATTTTACTTAAGCCCGATATCATGCATTATTCGATTATTATGCTTGAGTAATTCATGCATTCAAGAATCCCCAAAAGAAAAGTTACCTAGCCACAGACCAGAAATAATTAAAAATTACAAACCAAAACCAATAAAGACTTAATAATATTTATTAAGAAAAAATAATCCGAGGTCCAAGTTGATTCTCCGAATGCTGAGTCTGGTCCTAATTTCAAGGTTTACCTGAAAAGTTAAACACTATTGGGGGGTGAGCTTATGAAAAGCTCAGTGTGAGTCAAACAATTATTTAAACAAACATAAATATCGAATACAGTGAAACATATTAGCTTTAACAGAAGAAAACAGAACCATCATAGGAATTTCATATCGTTACATAGCCATTATCAAATTGATGTCAAACGGTGTATGAGCATAGGTCATCATTCATTCGAGTGACAATCATTAATTCTGGTACCATTTAATACAACAAAATACAATACGTAGCATAAATCAATAGCATTCGAATATGTCGTGCACATGATGCAATGCAAAAAGGTTCCTACCCATTCCATCCACTACACACCATGAGTTCCCCAGAACTCGTCACCCGAACTCCAAAACATTATGGGCTTAAGCCCATTATGGTTAAAACTACTGATAACAATATGCAGAAAATTCTACCAGTAAGAATGCAAACAAGTCGCCAGTAAAAATGCGATAAATCATCATTCCCCTCGGTACTCGAGGTGCAGTGCACTAACTACGAATAATGCAGACTTAATATGCCACTAGTACTCCACGGAACTCCTCTCTCAACCACAAAATCCCAACCCAATGCATATGCAATATGTCACACAATCTCATACATACTCATACCTCAATACTTTTCACATTCATTTGACATGCTCAGCGTGTCCTCAATAATCACATACTTTCAGTAAATGGAAATAGTGTTCCAATCTTTCAAATTACCATTGTGTTGGTATCAATCACTATCGTTCAATTTCACATACTTTACGGATTTTCATTGTGCATAAATAGCACCATTTTCAGTACACAATATAACAAATATCTCATGTATTTAAATCATACATAAGCTTAATATCTTAACACATTATATCATTCAGTCAAACATTCTCATATCTTATAACTCAAATATGCAATTATAAACTCAATCAAACATTCATACTATCCAACTAGCAATTTTGCTAACATGTTAATCTTTTAAGGCTCGAAACATACCTAGTTCGGCCACTCACAAAATCAATAATTTGGCTATTAAGCCAATCCAATAAACAAGCTAATTTATCAAATATAACATGATATTTAACATTTTCAAACAATTTTATGAGTTTAGGACCCACACCTTATTTTTCGCTTCCTCACAGCACACTAGCGAATCTTCCATCATTCTTTAAACGTACCTAAACCAAAATTTAGTATAAATTCAATCAATTTACCATTAAACAAACCCCAAACACCCACTTATTATTTCAAACCAATCGTTGAGATTATAACTATTTTATGAATCCAAACTAATTAGATTCTTTACACTGTATCGATGTGAACTGTACGTACAATCGTTCTTTGCCTTTACGGATGATTTGGGGCATTTGTGTCAGCACCTAATTCAATAATATAATGGAAAATCTGTAGCTAATTAATGATTAAATTTCTTCATTTAATCAATTCATAACCTTTACCCAACAACTACGACGAAATAACAAACTAGTTATCCTTAATTGTACTTACGCTTCACGATTTGCGAGTTTCAAATGACCAAATCGATCAAGAGTGTTTTTCCCTAATTGACATGGGTTTAAAAGCTAATTAGGAGGGTTAAAGAACTCAAATTAAGGCTGGAATTAATTGGTAAAGATTCAAGAAACAAAACAACCCCCTTTCTTGCACATAGGCGCACGCACCACCACCCATGGTGGCCAAAATTGGGGTTGAATTTTAAAATAGTTTGAGATCTCTTTAAAATCTGGAAAAATACCTTTGAAATCATTTAAAATTATTCAAATTCCAGATCTGAAAATTTTTCCAGATCTGAAAATTTTTGTTTTTAATTGAAAGATTAATTAAGAAATTGAAGAGAAAAGAGGTCTTACCCAAGCTAGTTAAGAGAAACGGTAATGACACTTTCTTGGCAATGTTCAGGATCGATCTTGGGGTTCAAAATTTCAGATTTGGGGCTGATTTAGATGAGGATAAATGGAATAAATATAATAAAGAATATGGTGCACAATCTTGACGCAAAAAAAAAAAAAAAAGAGACTGTAAAATGGGAGGTGTAGGCGACGACATTAATGGAGGAAAGGAAAAAAAAATCAAAGAGAGGGAGAGGAGTAGATCAACTACTAGGGAAATGAGGAGGGAGATTAAAGGCTGATTATTTGTGAAAAATTAACATTTATACCTAGGGTTTCAAGGCTTAGGTGGCACACACATTAAAAACAAGAGATTTTTGCCAAAAACTAAATTATTTCGCAAGGGAAAGGATTCGAACTTGGGATTTCATTTAATTTCCATGCTTTCTCATATTTATGTTAACCATTAGGATTTTTTCTCATTCTTGAAATAATTTTGCAATATTTATTTTAAAAGCAAGGCATGTCACACATACTAGGGTTTAAGGCAAAATTTTCAAAATAATAAAAATGGTGAGAGAGAAGGGATTTGAACTTCGATTTCAAGGAGCGTTTCACTAACACTTAACCAACAAACCAATACCTCATTTATTTCCTAAAAATGCATAGATAATCTCCAAATTTAAGGTATGACCTGTAACATCCTAGACTAGGGGTTATGCGTTCGTGCCTAATTTATGAGTTAGTAGGTTTTGGCAGTGTTGGAAGTGTATTAAGGGTTTTTAGAATTCTAGGATGGAAGAAGAAAGCTTTGGAAAATTATTGGTTTTTAAGTAAAAAAGGGGAGCTAGGTAAATGAGGCTTTAAAAGAAACTCCGTGTGAAGCATGACATAAGGAACCATGTGGTAAAATGGCATGTTTTATGAATTATGAATGTGTTATGTGAATTCTAGAAATAAGGAAATGTATGGAAATATATGGAAATGTAAGGAAATGTAAGGAAATGTATGGAAATGTAAGGAAATGTAAGGAAAAATGAGGAAATGTATAGAAATGTAAGGAAATGCATGGAAATGTCTTGTCTTGGAAATGTAGGGAAATGTCCTGAAAATGTAAAGGAATAAAGAGGAAAGTGAACATTTATGGAAACTAGGAAAATGATTTAGAAATGATTCAAAAAAGGAAAGTGAACTTTTCTGGAAACTTGGAAATGTAAGGAAATGTCAAGTTTACAGAGCCAAACGAAAATTTTAGGAAACTTAGAAATGACTTAGAAATGTCGAGTTTTTAAAGTTTAAAAGAGGAAATTAAGGCAAGGTGGCCTTAAAAGAAAAAGTTGGTGAAATTTGACACACAAACAGGCTTGGTAAAGTGGCCTGAAGATATCACTTAAGGCCCAGGTAGGTGGCGCCACAAGCTAGGCAAGTGGGCCTGAGTTTAAGTCACATGGGAAGCAAATAAAAGAAGTTTTATTTTTGCTTCCAGAAGACTGAGGTGGACGGCACATGCTTCTAGAAAGGAGGTGTTTTATTTTCATAAATATTCGATTAAAAAGGTGATAAATAAAGGATTTTTAAATTGGATTATTTTGAAGAGATAAATGTTGGATTAAACTCTTTTATTTATGATAATTAAAGGATAAAGTTATTAGATAGAGGAGTGGTGGCCAAGTAAGGGACTTTGAATTATCTTTTATTTTAGGTGATAATTAAAAAGATAAATAAGGGATTATTCTTTAATTTTTAAATAAGGAGATAAGGAGGAAAATAAGGAAGAGTGGTGGCCAAGTAAGGGACTCTAGCCTAGTAATTTCGGCTATAAAAGGAAAAGAGAGGCCAACCTTCGTTCTTCCTTTTCTCTTTTGTTCATCTGCCGAAATTCTCTAGCAAAATTCTCTCTTCTCTGTTTTGCCAAACCAAAATACCTTGTGTTCTAGCCGAATCCTCCATCTTTATTCTTCCTTTTCTTTTCTTTCTAATCCCTCCAAAAGCCGAAAGTTGTGAGAGCATCATTTAGCCATAGTCGAATCTCTGAAAGTTGAAGTGAAGGTGAAATCGATTTCTTCAAATAAGGGTAAGATCCAAGTTTGGTTTCCATTCTTTTATATTTTAGACTTATCAAAATTTAGGGACTAATTCCTATTATTGATCTTGGCCGAATCATGGAAGGAAAGTTTCGGGATTTATTAAGTGTCGACTACAAGGAAGGAGAAGTTCTTTTCCCGAAGGTACACCATAGGCCGCGTGTTCCCTAGTTATTCGGTGAATTTCAGGATCTAAGAATCTAAGGTAAGTTTAAGAATACTAATCCTACTAGGATTCGGATTTATGGCCGAATGGCTTTTTATTAAAATAGTAAGTGAATAATCAAATGTAGGGATTAAGGATCTAAGCGGTAGATCAGATTTCGAGATCTCAAGGAATTTGCTAAGTGAATCAAGTGTGTACTCCACACTATTTTGTAATATGAATTATGGTTACATGTATTAAAATATATGTTAATAGAAATATGAGCATGGCTAAGGTACCATGATATGGTACTAAGTACTCAGGTACGTTCCCTACTTCTACTAGGAATATGAAAAATGTTATTCGTAACATAAGAATATGATAAGAATTTGAACTATGGTATATTATGCATATTAATGGGGCATTTGGTTGTATATTGAAAGGGGAAGTGAAAAGTGGTGATTTAAGACCACAGTAATTTGAAAAGTGGTGACTTACGACCACAGTAATCTGAAAAGTGGTGATCTAAGACCACAGTAATCTGAAAAGTAGTTCCCTAAAACCACAGATGCGGAGCCTTAAGCCCGCAAATTGGTGTGTAGCGGAAGGAGGGTCGACTTAGTAGTCCCCACGGTGTGTTTGGCAGGTACGGGGGTGTGTAGCGGATGGACAAATAGGTTTGGGTTTGGGAATGCATCATAACTTGCATTTTATGTTTTGAATGTGTAACTATTGTATGCCTGATTCTATTATGATTTAGTGTCGTGTACATATTGAGTCTGTTTGATTCACCCCGTTGTGGGAACATTTTTCAGGTGATGACCAGTAATGGACCGGGTCGGCAGAACTTGTGGTGGCCATGCTCAACATGAAGTTTATATTTTTATGGACTCTTGAATTTATTTTAGTACTTTGAAATATTTTGGAAACTATTTGATGTAATAAGGCCATAAGGCCATGATGAACGATTTTATTTCTACTTGTTGTTTTATTGTGTTACAAATTTTGATTAAGTTAAAGACTAAGTATTTTATTTTAAAATATACTCTATATGTTTTATCACTTAATATTAAAAAGGGGTTTTCTAATATAAAAATCCAGTTTGTTTTCAACACAAGCCCAACCCAAACAATATATTTTTTTTTAATCATACAAGTTTTTCTCTAAGTAACAAAGAACTTTGAAACTGGTTTTCTTCAGTAACATACCAGATCCAGTTCAGGCTCGTGGGCCGGGTTTGGGGTGTTTCAGTTTGGTATCAGAGCCCAGTTTCAAACCCTCGGCCTGGGGTTTGAGGCCCAAAATGTTTTCAAAGCGAGCCCAAATAAGTTTTATAAAAATATTTTTATGAAATCAGCAGGTTATTCTGGCATGGCACCCAAGTCTCCGACCCGCAGTCCGCCAAGTAAGTACCCCTATCCATTTGTGTGATTTATGCTATGAATTATAGAAGGGTAGGAATGGAACGTAGAATAGAGAATAAGTACTTGAACCCTAGGACTAGTGTACCCCTACCATTACATAAGACTTAAGTGACTAATTAAACAAACCTGTGGTTAAGTCGCCGAGTTAGGGTGTGGTAACCATTGTGCGCATGTCTAGGATTGGATCCTAAGAGCACAGGTACTTAAGCGATCCTAGTGACTCACCTCCTCTTCGCAGAATCCTACAGTGCGTAGCTACGGTTCACCCTAACCATGAGGACTTATTCATAGGCTAAACACAATAACTAAAACCCGAAGGGAACTAGCCGTGTTTTTTATAAAAACCCTAGTTTTAAAACTCTTAAAATTACCTTTTTAATTTGTGAGAACTATTTTTACAAAATTTTTCCGAAAAATTTTTGATTTATAAAATTATCAAAGATACCTTGACTTTGGAAAATTACGAAATTGCCCCTAACTTATAAAACTACCAAAATGACCCTGATTTCCAAAGTTTTTGCAACATCACCGTTTTGGAAAATAAAATTCTCAAAAAGAACCCTCAAAGTTTTGCAAATTTTGAAATACCTCTGAATTATTAAACTTTACAAATTTACCCTGGTTATTACCGAAATACCCCCGAGGTTCAAAATTACCGAAATACCCCCGGATTTCAAAATTTTCAAAATCTCCCTGGGAATTCAAAATTACTAAAATACCCTTATTGACAAAATCACCAAGGAACCTTATTTTGACGAATTACGAAAATACCCCTATAGGACAAATTACGAAGATACCCCTAGGTAGTGGAAAAACAACAACAATGAAAACTACAACATTTCTCTGAAAGAACGAAAGTTCATAATTGGTTGATGAATGTGAACGTGACTTTCTGAATACTGAACCTGAGCTGAGAACTTTGTTTGATCGAAAGAACCACTTTTAAACATCTCATTTCATAAAACTGTTTGCGGTTAATTAGTGAAACAAAAGTTTTGATGCATAAAACAAGTTAACCAGATTAAATCGCGACGTTAGAAATAAGTTCTAGGGGACGTGAACTTAGAGATTGTGCCTAGAAGGTATGATGGCTCTATTAAGATCGAGTCTTGCACATAAGCATAGTGCGGTGAGAAGGATTGTACGATCATTAGTGAGTAATTTCGAGGACGAAATTATTTTTAAGGAGGGTAGAACTGTAACATCCTAGACTAGGTGTTATGCGTTCGTGCCTAATTCATGAGTTAGTAGGTTTTGGCAGTGTTGGAAGTGTATTAAGGGTTTTTAGAATTCTAGGATGGAAGAAGAAAGTTTTGGAAAATTATTGGTTTTTAAGTAAAAAGGGGAGCTAGGTAAATGAGGCTTTAAAAGAAACTCCGTGTGAAGCATGACACAAGGAACCATGTGGTAAAATGGCATGTTTTATGAATTATGAATGTGTTATATGAATTCTAGAAATAAGGAAATGTATGGAAATATATGGAAATGTAAGGAAATGTATGGAAATGCAAGGAAATGTCTTGTCTTGGAAATGTAGGGAAATGTCCTGAAAATGTAAAGGAATAAAGAGGAAAGTGAACATTTATGGAAACTAGGAAAATGATTTAGAAATGATTCAAAAAAGGAAAGTGAACATTTCTGGAAACTTGGAAATGTAAGGAAATGTCAAGTTTACAGAGCCGAACGAAAATTTTAGGAAACTTAGAAATGACTTAGAAATGTCGAGTTTTAAAGTTTAAAAGAGGAAATTAAGGCAAGGTGGCCTTAAAAGAAAAAGTTGGTGAAATTTGACACACAAACAGGCTTGGTAAAGTGGCACAAAGATATCACTTAAGGCCCGGTAGGTGACGCCACAAGCTAGGCAAGTGGGCTCGAGTTCAAGTCACATGGGAAGCAAATAAAAGAAGTTTTATTTTTGCTTCCAGTAAGACTGAGTGGACGGCATGCTTCTAGAAAGGAGGTGTTTTATTTTCATAAATATTCGATTAAAAGGTGATAAATAAAGGATTTTTAAATTGGATTATTTTGAAGAGATAAATGTTGGATTAAACTCTTTTATTTATGATAATTAAAGGATAAAGTTATTAGATAGAGGAGTGGTGGCCAAGTAAGGGACTTTGAATTATCTTTTATTTTAGGTGATAATTAAAAAGATAAATAAAGGATTATTCTTTAATTTTTAAATGAGATAAGGAGGAAAATAAGGAAGAGTGGTGGCCAAGTAAGGGACTCTAGCCTAGTAATTTCGGCTATAAAAGGAAAAGAGAGGCCAACCTTCATTCTTCCTTTTCTCTTTTGTTCATCTGCCGAAATTCTCTAGCAAAATTCTCTCTTTTCTGTTTTGCCAAACCAAAATACCTTGTGTTCTAGCCGAATCCTCCATCTTTATTCTTCCTTTTCTTTTCTTTCTAATCCCTCCAAAAGCCGAAAGTTGTGAGAGCATCATTTAGCCATAGTCGAATCTCTGAAAGTTGAAGTGAAGGTGAAATCGATTTCTTCAAATAAGGGTAAGATCCAAGTTTGGTTTCCATTCTTTTATATTTTAGACTTATCGAAATTTAGGGACTAATTCCTATTATTGATCTTGGCCGAATCATGGAAGGAAAGTTTCGGGATTTATTAAGTGTCGACTATAAGGAAGGAGAAGTTCTTTTCCCGAAGGTACACCATAGGCCGCGTGTTCCCTAGTTATTCGGTGAATTTCGGGATCTAAGAATCTAAGGTAAGTTTAAGAATACTAATCCTACTAGGATTTGGATTTATGGCCGAATGGCTTTTTATTAAAATAGTAAGTGAATAATCAAATGTAGGGATTAAGGATCTAAGCGGTAGATCAGATTTCGAGATCTCAAGGAATTTGCTAAGTGAATGAGGTGTGTACTCCACACTATTTTGTAATATGAATTATGGTTACATGTATTAAAATATATGTTAATAGAAATATGAGCATGGCTGAAGTACCATGATATGGTACTAAGTACTCAGGTACGTTTCCTACTTCTACTAGGAATATGAAAAATGTTATTCGTAACATGAGAATATGATAAGAATTTGAACTATGGTATATTATGCATATTAATGGGGCATTTGGTTGTATATTGAAAGGGAAGTGAAAAGTGGTGATTTAAGACCACGATAATTTGAAAAGTGGTGACTTACGACCACGATGTCTGAAAAGTGGTGATCTAAGACCACGATGTCTGAAAAGTGGTTTCCTAAAACCACGGATCACGAGCCTTAAGCCCGCAAATTGGTGTGTAAGCGGAAGGAGGGTCGACTTAGTAGTCCCCACGGTGTGTTTGGCGGTGCGGGGTGTGTAGCGGATGGACAAATAGGTTTGGGTTTGGGAATGCATCATAACTTGCATTTTATGTTTTGAATGTGTAACTATTGTATGCTGATTCTATTATGATTTAGTGTCGTGTACACATTGAGTCTGCTTTGACTCACCCCGTTGTGGGAACATTTTTCAGTGATGACCGATGAATGGACCGGGGTCGCGAGAACTTGTGGTGGCCATGCTCAACATGAAGTTTATATTTTTATGGACTCTTGAATTTATTTTAGTACTTTGAAATATTTTGGAAACTATTTGATGTAATAAGGCCATAAGGCCATGATGAACGATTTTATTTCTACTTGTTGTTTTATTGTGTTACAAATTTTGATTAAGTTAAAGACTAAGTATTTTATTTTAAAATATACTCTATATGTTTTATCACTTAATATTAAAAAGGGGTTTTCTAATATAAAAATCCAGTTTGTTTTCAACACAAGCCCAACCCAAACAATATATATATATATTTTTTAATCATACAAGTTTTTCTCTAAGTAACAAAGAACTTTGAAACCGATTTTCTTGAGGAACATACCAGATCCGGTTCAGGCTCGTGGGCCGGGTTTGGGGTTTTTCATGACCACTCTCTATCGATTCTTAAACCCTATTCTACTAACCCCCTATTTTTGGGATGTTACAATATCTTTCTCAGTTACAACAATCATATACAGTCATAGGACTCAAACTAAACTCAGAACAGAACATACAAGCAATACAATAACCAGAATAGCACCCAAAATAGTGGAGTACAAAAACTCACATGTTGTCCTTCCTCCCTGCCAACTTAGCTTTTCCAACCAACAAAGCCTCCTTCATCCAGGCACCTAAGCAGGACCACCAACATACTGATTAAATCGAAAGCATTTTCTTCAAATCCCAGAACCCAGTAACACGCAGAAGCTGTTCAAAGATTTAAAAAATACTTACTTTTTTTTTTCTAAAATCCACGAATAGAGAAAGATTAAGAAGCTTACCAGGTTACTGGATTTTCTACTTTCCAAACTCAAATCTTATGATCACCGCCCCATGCAAAGCTTTCCTCAATTTTCGCTTATTGGGAGCAACTAAAGGAAATGATACAAAAGAGATGAAAATGAAATAGGAATGAGAAAATTATGCCTGCAGAATAATCATTCTCACACATATATATATAACCTTTCACGCACGGTCACCAAAGCCCCAAATAAACAATCCATTGATAATCATTTTGTTTCCCACTAAGGTACCAGTCTGTTCCAACTTAATTGAACTAGAGTTGAGACCCAATTATTTACCATTCAACCACTAAAATTTCTAGATTTTCCAGTAGAGTCCGTCGAACCTACTATCTCTTTCAATTAACTCCCAAATCTTTTTTAATTTATGGACCTTAATGAAAACCAGTTGTGACATACACATCATCACTATCCTTGCCCAACTTAGGATGTACTATCGTTCCTTCAATAACTCTTTTCGACCTCTAGTTGATCACCTTAACTTGATCCTTCCCATCTCTCCTCAAATTGTTCTCGGTATTGCTTGGAATACTAGTGAGAGGTTTAGGTTGAAGATTTGGCACAATTTTGAGATTTGATATTTTTAAAAATACCTTAAAGAAATGACTATCTTTTTCTAATTTGCTTATTCACATCACCATAGGTGGTTCAACCTTTACAATTTGGTTTCTATAACATTTTTATAGTTTTTTCTATAACTTTTTGATAATTTTTATAATTTTGAAAAATCTCTTAAATGATTGTAAAATAATTTAAGTAAGTCATCCACGTTAGTATTTTTCTACGTTAAATGTCATGTCATCACTTAACAATCCATTGAGGTTTCAATGAAAAACTATACTTTAATGGCTTAAGCAATTGTTAACTTTTAATTAAGGGCTCAATTGGTTGTAGTTTACAATTAGAGATTTGATTGGTTTTTTAATTATTTTACAAAGGCTTTTTTAGTATTTAAACTTTTGTTTTATTCGTGCATATAAATATATTTTTTTTATCTTTTGTAACAATTTCAAAATTCTCAAGTATACTTTTTATATAACATTTTAAGGCATAGTATTAATAAGGGTAAACAACATTATTGGTCACTCAAGTATTAAAGAGCTTTTGTTTTGATTATATTGCTAAAAAAAATTTAAATTTTATCACCAATTTTATCGATATTGAATTTTTTTGTTACTCTTTCATTAAATCATTAATAAAGTTCTGAATTGGTCTTTTTTTTATTAGTATAAAATAATAATTTTACCCTTAAAATTTATACATTCTATCATTTCATATTAATTCTAAAAAATTAATAAATTTAACCTTCATCAATCACGCATTATATCAATTTATTCATGATTATAAAAAATTTAAAATAAAATACATAATTTTTTAAATTATTTAACATTTTTCAAAAATTATAAAAAAATAAAAAAGATCCATAAAATATTATAAAACCTTCCCTTTTCTAAATGCTTAGTCCGAAAAGGAAAATTGAAAAAAGAAAAAACACTTCATGACAGAACTTAGAAAATAAAAAGCTTTTAAAATTATAAAAAAGAATGGTTGAATATGTAAAAAACTTCAATTTTTTATTTATCATATCTTTTCTTTAAAATTCCTTAGATGTCAATTCATCATCTTTTGGTTTCAATTTAGAGTCTGAGAATCCTTTTCTTCTTCTGTTTCCTTTTTCCTTTGCTTTCTCTCATACTCTTTCTTTTACCTCCCACAAGGGTAAAGTAAAAAGTGGCCATTTGAAAAGCATTATTATTTGATGTCCAACAGACACATACAGTTGAGTCCACAACACACATTCAAACAAAACCCAATCTTCGAAGACACTATCATCCTTTTTTGTTCAACAAGACACTATCACCGGTCACCACTTTGGTTCAAGTCCCTATACATACTTTCATAGATGTATATTATTCTTGTTTACCCGCCTCACCTACTTAATTAGAGTTTAGCATTGTTTTTTAAAACTTTTTTTTTTCGGTAAGTGTTAAAATTTTTATTTTTAGTTTTGGTTTAAAGAAGTGGTTTTATAAAATATTTTTTATCTTAAAAATATTTTTTAACAATTTAAAAATATTTTATTTAACGATACTTTTATTTCAAAAGTATTTTTTAAGAGTAATGTTAAATCGACCATTAATCACGTTAATGATATGCTTTTATTTTATTCTTTTATAAGAAACTGGTCAGTTAGAAAGAAATATTGCCTTGTATGAACTTTTGGGTATTAAATCGTTTGCTTAATATACTTTATTTTTATTTAAGTTTACTTTTAATATTAATTTGATATTGGAGTTTAGTTTTAATGTTTTATTATTTAGAACAAATATTTCTAATAAATGTTTGACACATATATTCTGATAAGAAAATATACGTATTTAATTGAGACAAAAAAAATTTAAATATCAAATTAAATATTGAAATTAAACTTAACTACTTAAATGGAATAAAAAGAACACGAAGAAAAAATTTTAAAAACTCAAATACTAAAATGAATCTTAAATCTAAACCCACATACCAAATTGAAATAAAAAATACTCAAAATTTAAATCAAATTATGAAACAACACTCAAATACTAAATAATATCACTAAAATTTTTGAAGTAGAGAGCATCCAAACAAAATATGCACGTTGATTGAAAATTTAGCGTTTAAATGCTGATTTTGAAAACTTGAAGATTTCATTCTAAAAACATTCCATCGCATGAAATGAAAAGGACAAATATATATTTACAACATAACTGATGCAAAGCAACTTCCATATATATTTTCACCCCCAAAATCAGTGAAATTCTACTTTACACTCCAAAAAGATGTATATCATAACTAAAGAGTTAGGAATTTTGGTATTAATATAATATTAAAATTTTAGTCTATCTTTTTTTGGACATATAGTAGAACCTCTCCTAAAATCGTTATATTTGATAAGTATTCAATGATATTATCTGACAATGGTTTCGAATCATTCCATTTTTTATCAAAAAAAAAATATAGAAACAAAAAATAGAAAACCATTATATATGGTTAATTATAGTGAATATTACATATTTAAAATATGATTAAAACTTAGTTTCTCTAAAAATTATATTTATTATATATTATTTATATTGAGTGATCCACTTACACCGGTATAAAATTTAATTGATTTTACATCTTTTTTATAATTTTTATATGATTAATATTTTAATAATCTAATTGTTAAATTTATCAATATATTTACATGCATATAAATTTTTGAATTGATAATATATATTTATCATATTGATTTAAAAGATTGTTTATATTAATATATACTTAATGGTTGAAATTTTTTTATACATAAAACAAATAGTTAAAAAAATTTTATTTATGCCAAACTTGATATAAATAATCTACACGAATAAAGTATGAAATATGAAAATTGAATTATTAAAATTTTAATCATATAAAAGATTATAAAAGAATGAAATTTTACATTAATATAAGTATATCCCTATTCATTTATATTTTATATTTAAAATAATGTAAAAAATTCAAAAAGTAAACTTAGTAGTTTCAATGTATATATCATAATCTTCTTGTTTTGATTCTAATAGATACAGTTTGTTTTACAATTTTGTTTTAGTAATACAAAGAAGTACAACTAATTTGAAATAATATGAACAATATATAAATAAGCACACAGTGATAATTTTTTCCATAAACAAACACGATGACGATTAGATTGCTATACAAAATTGAATTAAAAAAACCTACCATTGTAAAAAATTATTATATTCTAATAAGTAAATAAAACTTATCGAATTCTTTATTTATTATTTTTGGAAAAAAAAATATATTTATTCTAGTGTAAAATTTAAGTGATTTTATATTATTTTGTAATTTTTTATAGGATTAGTAATTTAATAATCTAACGGTCATATTTCATACTTCATTCATGTGGATTATGCATATTAAATTTGACATAAATTAAAAAAATTTAATGTGAAAAACTTTCGACCATTAAATATATATTAATGCAGACAATATTTTAGATAGATATGATGAAGATATGATGGATTAAAAAATTTACATACATAACAAATACAAATATATTGATAAATTCAATGGTTGAATTATTAAAATATTAATTATACAAAAAGTTACAAGTTTTATACTTGGTGTAAGTAGATCCCTCTTCAGTATTCTTTTTTTTATCTATATACATTATTATAAAACACTAATCGAATTGATGTTGCTAATTAACTTAACATCAATTAAATTAACAAAATATTTAATACTAATTTTTTAAGAAATAACAAGTATTATTATAAAAGTGTTATTATCTTTTGATAATTTTATATAAAATATTTAAAACAAATTAATTTAATGGATTATTTAAATAAACCACCTTGTAAAAGATAAATATATAATCGAGTCTAGACTATACGTTAATTCCTAAATCAGTACTTAATGTTCTTTCGTAGAATTAATTCTAAAGTTAGCAATTTTATCATAACCCCAACAAATAATATTATCCAATAGGAATATGACATGCTATACAATTTGAAGAAATGGGACAAATTTAATAATTTTAAGATCACTTCTAACAGAAAACTTTAAAAATAATAGAAGTAGGAACCAATTTAGTAATAAAATTATATACTTTTTACATAAATATCATCTTCTTTTTAGAGTTTTAAATTACAAGTACAGTAAAATCATAACGAAATTCCTCTGCCCCGTTATACGCCCCTATACATGCCCAACCACTATTTTTTGACAAATGGAATATAATTTTTTTGGTAAATTAATAGAATTAACTTTGCCGTTAGTCTTAATTTGATAGCTATGAGCATTGTTACTGTTCAGGACGTGTGTAACGCCTCAAAATTTGTGTTTTTGAATGGTTAAAATCTGACAAGTGAATTAATCTGGTTCAATGGTTAAGTGTTGTGAGTAGAGTGTGTGAGCTTCTAGATTCGAATCATTTTCCTTCAAATTTTGTTAATTTTTCCCAACCCTTAAATTTGGATATTAGAGTCATATATTATTTTCGCTCAATTGATAATAGAATGAGCTTATTGATTTAGTGGTAAGATGTTAACTTACTATTTGGTCCTGTGTTTGAATCCCTATGCATGCAAATAGGAATATTTTTGCTTTTCTTTTAGTGTGTCGCCCATGTGGCTATTGTTTGGGTCAAATTCAAACTTTGGTCAATTGATAAGTAGCAAAAAATCTAATAAGTTAGGATTTCTTCTTCTTCTTCTTTTTTTTTTAAATTTTATTTTATTTTACTTTTATTTTTTAGAAAATCCCACTTCAAAATACTCCCCTACTCAACCGTCCACCTCTCCACTTTTCCTCATTCTTATTTTGTTTCACGTCAACTGCTGTCAGAAAAAAAAAACATTTTTTTTGCTATCTACGAATTAACAACTGTGCTGATTTTTTTTGTTACTCCCAAAGCTTTCTTTTGCCATATTGTGTCATTGTTTTGTTGTGGTTCTATTGTTGGGATTGGTTGTACATATTGTTAGGTTCAGTAAGGCTCTGAATATTTTGATGTTAGTATTCCATTGTTTCGTCGCAAAGAAGTAGGTTTGTTGGACTAATTGTTTTGATGCCCTGTTAGGAGAAGATTGTGAGGCGTTCGATGTTCCTCCAGCGAATTAGGTGCCTTAGACAGTTGCTTCTGTCAAGGGTAAGTAAGTAATGTTTGCATTTAGAGGCTAACTCATTTTGTTAAGGTTTTTGGATCGTGGTTGTGGTTGAATTGGAGGCTTAAATTTAATGTACCGATGTTTAATGGTTGATTTTAATTGATAGTTTAGGTATTTGTCGTGGTGTTTGCATTAAAAAATAATCAAGTGTGTAATGAAAAACTTGAAAAACAACGAACGACACGATGCTGAAAAGTGGATTGCCGATGCCACACGGTCGTGTTCTGGACCGTGTGGGCCAAACGGGTTGGGTCAGTTGGGTCTTGTGGGCCACACGGGCATGTGTTAGGCAGTGTGGCCCACATGGGCTGAGCCAGGTGGGTCGTGTGAGCCACACGGGCATGTGGGTCCATTTTCTGAAAAGTTTACCTAGGACTGTATTTATCTGTGATTCATATTTAACCACTCCGTAGGGTCCGTACTGTTTAAAAATGACTCTAAAACATGAAATTTGATAAACTTTTATTGTATGTGTTTTAATTAATAGCATGTTTAAAATGTGAAATTCATATGTGATATGTAATATGATAATTTTGATTACATGTTTTGAGGTGAAAAGAATGCATGACATATGTACATTTATTATATGTTAGTACTTGCATGAGCATTGGGGTAGGAATATTGATATGACAGAGGAAATGTTGGCAGTTTAATTATCTGCCTTATTTGGTGTTTTGAACCACATATATTTGTTTTGGTGGCTTGACCACATATATCAGAATTTGGCGGTTTACCTTGTATTATTATCTGACAGTTTGACTGCACTATTTCTGAAAAGTGACATACACTCACTTATTGGTGTATGAGGTTGGATGGATATTTGATACCGTAACTAGTGTGTAGGGATAGGCGGAGATGGTGTGTAGCGGTTGGGGGTAGGATTTGATTTTGAATGTGATATTGCATATGATTTTGTATCTGATATTATATTTCAATATGTATCCGATTGCATTTGAAAACGTATATGTTAATGTATGTGTAACTGATCTGTTGCTTGGGATGTGTTACACATTAAGCTTGTACGCTCGCTCTTTGTTTGTTTTCCTCTCAGGTAAACAACAAATTTAGGACGGTTTGGCATAGTAAGAGCTCAGGTTAAATTTCTGTTTTATAATTTGATCAAGTTAAAACGTTATTTCTAATTCGACTATTTTGGACTCTTGTGGGACTATTAGTTGTTTTGGATTTTATTTGTCATTTTAAAACTACTTTATCGTATTTAAACTATTTTATTTCAAAATGTAATTTGTTCAATTTTAAATTAAACCATGGTTTTCAAAAATTTGTATAGCTTAAAAAATTCCATTACAAAACTAAGTGATATTATAAGTTCTTTTTTGCAATTAAAATGTATTAACTTAAAAAGGTGGTTTTACAAAAAACTGAAAAATATCATTATCAAGTTTTATTCTCTGTTACGTTTCTAATTTTAATTTATAGTTTTAAAACGACCGTATGTAATTCCTTAAGATTCGGCCATAATATCTAGGTTGCATTTTGCGTATTACATTTGGTGGTATCAGAGCCAGGTTCAAAACTTAGGTTGTGATTATTGGGTTCAAAATTTCTTATGAAAAAGTGTTTTAAACAATTTGCATTTTTTATTAATTTTGATAAATGAGTTTATGAAAATTCTCGAGTCTCTGTCACCGATCCTATAAGCACTTCTGCTTTAGCTTTACTTGATAATCTAGTAAACATTGTAGTGCTAGAATCACTCTACTTTAGCTAAAGATTGCGATAACTCTGTAAAAAATTCTGATAAAACTATAGACTTAGGGTTTTCAATAATAAACCTAAGCTAATGCATAAAATTCTGAATTGTAGATAATGTAGCATAATGAGTTTGTGAGGAACCCATGGATGTGGTACTCGTGAGTGTGGTGGACACCAAAGAAGGGCTTGAGTTGAGCCATATTGTATGGGTGGCATACCCAATTTAGATACAAGTAAAACTATTAGGACACCTACTGCTGAAGCTGAGTCTCAGACTCAGACTGTTGGGGACGAGGTACCGTCCCAAGCTATGTTAAGGGTGGTTGAGAGGGTCGTTGGGACCCAAACTAGATTTATTAGTCGAAGGTCAGTAACTGAATGACTCCAGTCGAATGGGGCTAAGTTATTCAAGGGTCTTGCTATGACTACCTTGACGGTGGCTTAGTATTGGTTGGAGGCCACCGAGAGAATTATGAATGATTTAGACTGCACCCCCGAGTATAAACTAAAGGGTGTGGTATCCTTGCTTTGCGATGAAGCATATTAATGGTGCCAATTGGTTGAGCAAGGCATCAAGCTTTAGCGATTGTTGGAGGAGGTTGGGAGCTTGTCTTCGATGCGGGGCTATGGAACACCACATTAAGGACTATCTTTATCGGGTGATCAGGTGCAAGCTTTAGCTACGAGTTTGGTTCAGCCACAAATAGCAGTTTATCAACCACATAGAGGCCATGGTCAAGCTAGGGGTGGTAAAGGTATAGGTTGTGGGCAGAGAGCACCGGACTGAAGTGCTAATTAGATTGAGGCGAATAAGCCTGCATTGGTGTATGCGACATGGCATTGTGAGGACAGAGATGCGGCTGACATGATAGTCGGTACGAATACTATCTATTTTCTTTCTTATTTTGCATTAATTGATATTGGCTCGACACATTCATACATACTTGGCACTATTTTCTGGTAATTTGGAGATTTTTGTCGCGGATACTTCTAGTGGGATTTTTGTGATTAGTCCATTCGATCAGTCTGTACAAGTTAGTAAGGTGTATAGGAGGTGACTGTTAGAGATCTAAGGTATTCTGTTTCTAGTTAATCTGATAGAGTTACCTCTCGGGGAGTTTGATTTTATTCTGGGAATGGACTAGCTTGTGGAGCATAGAGTCAATTTGGATTATGCGACTAAGAGGATAACTTTGAAAGTCGAGGAAGGTGAAGGGATTGTTATGGTTGGTAAGTGTTGAGATTACCTCTCTAATGTAATCTCTGCTATTGTGGCCAAAAAAGGTGTTAAGTGTTTCTGGCTTATGTGGATGATACGAGTACTGTGGGATCTTTTATTGAGAGTATCTAGACAATTAAAGAATATCTAAACATCTTTCCTAAGGAATTGTCGAGGATACCATTGGATAGGGAGGCTGAGTTCGGGATTGAGTTACTATCTGAGATAGTTCTAGTGTCCATCACTCCTTACCGTATGGCACTGAAGGAGTTTAAATAGTTGAAAGAATCGAAAATACAATTTTAAGAACTTCTCAATATGGGGTTTATTTGACCTAGTATGTCTACGTGGGGAGCACCAGTTCTTTTTGTTAAAAAGAAAGATGGTACTATGAAGATGTGTGTGGATTACCAACAGTTGAATAAGTTGGTAATAAATAAGTACCCATTCTTGAGGATTGATGATTTGGTTTATCTGTTTTTTGGGGCATCTGTGTTTTAAAAGATTGATCTCCGTTCTGGGTATAATCAATTAAATGTTAAAGAAGCTGATGTGTATAAGACCACCTTTAGGACTCGTTATGGTCATTATAAGTTCCTTATCATGCCATTCAGTTTAACGAATGCTCCAGCGGCATTCATGGATCTCATGAATCAGGTTTTTCAACTGTATTTGGTTCAGTTCGTTGTGTTTTTTATTGACGACATTCTAGTATACTTTAAGTCTAATATTGAGCATGATGAACATCTTAGAGTGGTTCTGCAGATTCTCTGCGGGAAAAAGCTCTACGCTATGTTGAGCAAGTTCTAGTTAAGAGAAGTTACTTTTCTAGGACACGTGGTTTTTACCGAGGGTATCTGTGGACCCTAAAAAGATTGAGCTGTTCTTGAGTGGAAACAACCTAGGAATATGTCTGAGATATGGATTTTTATCACTTTAGATTACTATCATAGATTTGTGGAGGGGTTTTTTCTTATTACAGCTCTCTTGACCAAACTGTTGTGTAAGAATGCGCCTTTCGTGTAGACCGGTGAGTAGCAATTAAGCTTTGAGAAGCTCAAATTTGTTTTAACTCAAGCACCCATTCTGATACAGCTTGAATTAGGAAAGGATTTTGTTGTGTATAGTGATGTATCTCACATTGATTTGGGTTGTGTTTTGATGTAATAGGGTAAAGTGATGGCTTACGCATCCAGACAACTTAAGCCGCATAAGGGAAACTATCTGACACACGATCTTGTGTTAACTATGATTATCTTTACATTGAAAATTTAGAGGCGTTACCTTTATGGTGAAAGGTGTATAATCTACATTGATCACAAAAGCCTCAAGTACCTCCTCACTTAGAAGGAGTTGAATATTAAGCAACATAGATGGATTGAGTTGCTTAAAGACTACAATTGCATTATAAAGTATCATCATAGTAAGGCCAATGTTGTGGCCAATGCTCTTAGTTGGAGATAGATGTCTAAATTGAGGGTGATGTTTGCTCGCCTAAGTTTGTTTGAGGATAGTGGTTTGCTAGCCGAGTTGCAAGTTAAGTCGTCATGGATTGATCAGATTTTGGATAAGTAGTTATTTGATGATTCTCTTATTCTTCGGTTTGAACAGGTGGAAAAGTGTAAGACTTCTAATTTTTGATTGAATAGTGTGGGTGTTTTGTGCTTCAGAGGTCGGGTTTTTGTGTCAAATGATACTAAGTTGAGGTAGTCTATCTTGTGGGAAGCACATAGTAGCCCTTATGTTATGCATCCTAATGGTAATAAAATGCATCGAGATCTTTGAGAGTTATATTGATGACCCAATTTGAAGCGTGAGGTGACTAATTTTGTGTCCCGTTGCCTGACGTACTAGTAGGTTAAGGCTGAGCACTAGCTTCCTTCATGTTTGTTTCAACCTGTTAATATTCCATTATGGAAATGAGAACTGGTAATTGTGGACTTTGTTAGTGGGTTGCCCTTGACACCCACTATGAAGGATTCTATTTGGGCCATCATGGATTAGTTGACCAAGTCTGCTCATTTTCTTCCGATTAGGACCGATTATTCTTTATAGAAGCTAGTGAAGTTGTAATTTTCTGAGATTGTTAGACTTTATGGGGTTCGGTATTGATTATCTTTGGTAAAAACCCTCGATTTATGTCTCGATTTAAAAAAAATTGCATAAGGATTTAGGTACTTGGTTAGACTTCAATACTGTATTCCATCCACAAACTGTTGGACAGTCTGGGAGGGTTATTCAGGTATTGGAGAATATGCTACGGAGTTGTGTTATCGACTTTCGTTGTAGTTGGGAGGATTTTTTACCACTAAGTTTGTTTATAATAACAACTTTTAGTCCAGTATTTAGATGGCACCTTACAAAGCTCTCTATGGTCATAAGTGTCGCACCAATTTATATTGGACCAAGTTGGGTGAAAGGAGGATTATGGGTTTGGATTTGGTTTCTAAAACTGAGGATAAGGTTATACTGATTCGGGATCATCTTAAGCCAGCTTCTAACAAATAAGAGCCTTACACGAATCTGAAGAGGAAGGACATAGACTTTGTTGTAGGACATCGGGTTTTTCTTAAGGTATCTACGTAGAATAAGGTTTTCCAATTTGGTCGTAAGGGCAAGTTGAACCCTAGGTTCATCGGGCTTTATCGAATTTTGTTGCAAGTTGGGCCAGTTGCCTATCATCTAGAGTTGCCTCCACAGTTGGATCATATACATGATGTGTTCCACGTCTCGATGTTGAGACAGTATCGGTCTGATCCATCTCACATTGTACCTGTTGAGGAGATTGAGGTGAGGTCGGATATGACATTCGAGGAAGAATCGGTACATATTTTGGATTGAGAGGTAAAGGTCTTAAGGAGGAAGACCATTCCGTTAAACAAGGCTCTATGGCGGAATCATGGTAAGGAGGAAGCTACATCGGAGCCTGAGGACTCAATTTGTCAGCAATATCCACATCTGTTTGAATCAGGTAAATTTCAAGTCGGAAATTTCTTTTAAGGGGGAGAGTTGTAATGCCCCAAAATTTTTGTTTTTGAATGATTAAAATCTGACAAGTGAATTAATCTGGTTCAGTGGTTAAGTGTTATGAGTAGAGTGTGTAAGCCTTTGGATTCGACACTTCTTCCTTCAAATTTTATTATTTTTTGCCCAACCCCTAGCTTTGGACATTAGAGTCATATATTATTTTGCTCAACTAATGATAGAATGAGCCTGTTGGTTAAGTGGTAAGGTGTTAACTTACCCGTTGGTCCTGTGTTCGAATCCCTATGTAACACCCCTTACCCGTATTCAACGCCGAAACAGGGCTCGAGGCATTACCGAACTTTCATCACAAGCAATCATACAAATCGAGTTATAAATTTGCATCCAAGTTAAAATCCATTCATATTCAATCATAAAGTCTCTAATACGAGCCTATGAGGCCCAAAACATGCTTTAGTAGTGGTTCGAGACTAAAAACTTAAAATTTTTTTGCTAGAAACAGGGGTCACAAGCCCGTGTGGTTTTGGGACACGCTCGTGTGGGCAGGCCGTGTGGTCACACACACCCATGTCCCTAACTTGTGTAACTCTCTGACTTGCAATGCATGAACAAATTAAAGTCACACGGCCAAGTCACACGCCCGCGTGTTAGGCCGTGTAGGTAATTTAATTTTCATAAAATAGGTGCAAACTTCACACGCCCGGGACACACGCCCATGCCTAAGGCCGTGTCCTTCACACGACTGAGACACACGCCGGTGTCTCTACCCGTGTGCTCAATTCTGAGCATTCTGTTTCTCAAAATTAAGGTGCAGGGGACACACAGCTGAAACACTTGCCCGTGGGATAGGCCGTGTGTGACACACGGCCTAGACACACGCCCGTGTGTCTACCCATATGGACAAAATAAGGCTATTTACCAAGCCATTTGCCACCCTCATTTGCACAAACTTGTACACAACTTCAATGGTATAATTCATAGCACAAACAACAACCAATATCATTATAACTAAGGCCTAAACATGCCATTTAAAAGCCAACATCTATCATGCTTAAAACATCATACTTTGCCAAACTTGAACATACCGTAAGCATATCCACAAGCATTCAATATGATTACTTTCAATATGTATAGTCTAGCCCAATTTCACTAACTTAACATCAAGCCAATTCTCCCAATTTAACACCTAAGTTATTCAGATTCACCAAGCAAATAAAAGGCATATCACAAATAACATTAGCCCATGCATAACTCACATCCAATTTAACTGAGACATGCCATCTTTCAAGGCCTTATACAAAATAAAACATTCATCAATTACAAGCCAATACTTTTGGCCAAATCATAATGACACATATACCTAAAATGACCAAGTCCCTATACATGCCATATACTCAAAATGCTAAATTTCATCAATACCCAAAATGATAGTTTTGATAGTGTGAGGTGAATCTCTGACGATCCCCAATCCGAGCTAGCTTGGTGACACTATAGAAACATCAAGCCAATTCTCCCCATTTAACACCTAAGTTATTCAGATTCACCAAGCAAATAAAAGGCATATCACAAATAACATTAGCCCATGCATAACTCACATCCAATTTAACTGAGACATGCCATCTTTCAAGGCCTTATACAAAATAAAACATTCATCAATTACAAGCCAATACTTTTGGCCAAATCATAATGACACATATACCTAAAATGACCAAGTCCCTATACATGCCATATACTCAAAATGCTAAATTTCATCAATACCCAAAATGATAGTTTTGATAGTGTGAGGTGAATCTCCGACGATCCCCAATCCGAGCTAGCTTGGTGACACTATAGAAACATGGAAAATAAACGGAGTAAGCTAGATAGCTTAGTAAGCTCGTATGAAAGAAATAAGCAAACCCTACCATACATTAACATACAAGTAATGTAAAATAAGATAATGTAATTTACCATAATCTCATGATCATATTTCACTTCCATCACAAAATAACCTTGAAATCATCATTTCACGAGTTAATAATCATAAGCTTTGAGTGCATACATGTACCATCTCGAAATGAATTTACACATAATCGCGTCTTTGACATACCCGTGAACCATTCGAAATAATAATGCCGGATACTTGGGAATCTTGCACATTAAGTGCCACATATATATAGCTAATGCTACCTAAATCTCATGTCACATAGTTGCTCGCTCTCGAGCTAACAACGGGTATGCTCACACAAGCTGTCAGTCAAAGACGTAATTACACGGTGCTACTCACACAAGCTGTCAAGTAATCGCAACATATGCCGGTATACTCAGCCACCGGTAGGACGTACAGGACCAGCACCCGGATCACATAATCACATAACACATGGTAACCCTAGTGACATGTCACTTGTATCCTAACCTATTCCCAAGGTTCAAACGGGATTTCTTATTTGTCGAACCGTCGTCAGACTCGTCCATAGAATTAGACTCACCCACATAATCTATCATGCAGTTCATGCAATATTAAAGCATTTAAATACAATTATATTAAAGCTTATTTAACATACGAACTTACTTCAGTTACAAAAACGACCAAACGGGTCTATTCGTCAATTACTTTAGTTTTCCCCTGATCTAGACCCGAACTTCATTTTTCTTGATCTATAATACCAAATTCATCTCATTTAATTATCACATTATTTTGTTTAGCCCAAAAACACCTTATGGCAGAAATTACATTTTTACCCCTAAACTTTTGACATTTTACATTTTAGCCCCTAGGCTCGTAAAGTGAATTTCTTTCAATTTCTTAAAAACCCAAGCCTAGCCAAAACTTATTCATACTCATAACAGCCCACATTTTTCATTTATTCGCATTTAACACACAATTTACAACCTTTTACAAATAGGTTCTTTTTTGACATTTTCATCAAAAATCACTTTGTAAATGTTGTTTAACTAACAACAAACATGCATTTTCTATCATTAAATATCAAAATACATACATATTCTACATGGGTAAAATTTTATACTTTAATATCTTTTCAAATTAGTCCTTGAAATAGCTAGATTAGGTTAAGACAACTTCAAAAACATAAAAAATATCAAAAACGAGACAAGAACCGACTTACAATCGAGCTTGAAAGTGGCCAAAACCCTAGCTATGGACTCCCTTGAAATATTGTCATAGGAGGATGCAGATGAATAAAAATTTTGGCTTATTTTTAGCTTATTAAGTCATTTAATTACTAGTTTACCAAAATGCCCTTAATGCCAAACTTTGGAAATTCACCTAACCATGTCCATTTTTTTCCATCTTAAGGTATAATGGTCTAATTACCATTTAAGGACCTCCAATTTAAGAATTATTTAAAATTAAACACCCTTAGCTTCTAGAACACACATTTTGCACCTATTGCAATTCAGTCCTATTAGTCAAATTGGACACTCTATCGATAAAATTTCTTAACAAAATTTTCACACAATCGTTTAATCATACTATAGACCTTAAAGAAATAAAAAAAATTCTACTTCAGACTCGTGGTCTCGAAATCACTGTTCTGATTTGACCCTAAAAACGGGCTATTACACCCTACGCGTGCAAATGGGAATATTTTTTCTTTTCTCTTAGTGTGCCACCCATGTGGCTAGTATTTAGGTCAAATTCAAACTTTGGTCAATTGATAATGATAAGTTAGGATTTTTTTTAAAATTTATTTTATTTTACTTTTATTTTTTAGAAAATCCTACTTCAAAATACTCCCCCACTCAACCGTCCACCTCTCCACTTTTCCTCATTCTTCTCATTTTGTTTCACGTCAACTGCTATAAAAAAACATTCTTTGATTTTTCTTCCTTCCTTTCTTTCTTATTAATGATGTGAATTAACAACTATAACGATTTTATTTGTTACTCTCAGTGATTTCTTTTTCCATATTGTGTCATTATTTTGCTATGGTTCTATCGTTGGGATTGGTTGTGCGTATTGTAAGGTTTTGAATATTTTGATGTTAGTATGTCATTGTTTTATCAAAAAGAAATAGGTTTGTTTGACTAATTATTTTGATGCATTGTTAAGAGAAGATCGTGAGGCATTTGACCTTCCTCCAATGAATTAGGTGCCTTAGACAACCATTTCTGTCAAGGGTAAGTGATTAATGTTTACGTTTAGAGGCTGACTTGGTTTATTAAGGTTTTTGTTGGATAATGGTTGTGGTTGAATTGGTGGCTTAAATTTAATGTATTGATGCTTAATGGTTGGTTTTAATTGACGATTTAGGTACTATAATTCTCGCCATGGTGCTTGCATCGAAAACTAATCAGGTGTGTAACGAAAAACCTGAAAAATGCAAAAGCGAATGGCGCAATACCGAAAAGTGGACAGTCGACGCAACACGATCGTGTGTCATACTATGTGGGCCACACAGGCGTGTGTTAGGTCGTGTAGGTCACACGGGTTGAGCCAATTGGGTCATGTGAGCCACACAGGAACGTGCGCCCATTTTCTGAAAATTTCACTTTGGACCGTATTGATTTGTGACTCATATTTAGCCTCTTTGTAGGGTCCATATTATTTAGAAATGACTTTGAAACATGAAATTTGATCAACTTCTATTGTTTGTGTTTTAATTATTAGCATGTTTTAAATGCAAAATTCGTATGTGATCTGTAATTTCATAGTTTTGATAGCATGTTTTAAAGTGAAAAGCATGCATGACATATGTTCATTTATTATCTGTTAGTACTTGCATGAGCATTGGGGTGAGAATATTAATACAATGGAGGAAGTGTTGGTAGTTTACTTATCTGCCTTATCTGGTTGTTTGAACTACATATATCTGTTCTAGTGGCTTGACCACATATATCTGAATCTGGTGGTTTACCGCGTATTATTATCTAGCAGCTTGACTGGACTATTTTTGAAAAGTGACATATGCTCACTTATTGGTGTGTGGGGTTGGATTGGTATTTGATACCCTAACTGGTGTGTGGGATTGGACGGAAATAGTGTGTAGCAGTTGGGGGTAGGATTTGATTCTATATGTGATATTGCATATGATTTTGTATTGGAGATTATATTTGAATTGCATCTGAAAATGTATCTGTTAATGTATGTGCAACTAATATGTTGCTTGGGATGTGTTACACAGTAAGCTCATAAGCTCACTCTTTATTTGTTTTCCTTTCAGGTAACCAACAAACTTAGGACGGGTTGGTGTAGCGGGGGTTTGAGTTAAATTTTTGTTTTTTTTAATTTGGTTAAGTTAAAGTGTTATTTCTAATTGGATTGTTTTGGACTCTTTAGGGATTGTTAATTGTTTTGAATTTTATTTGTTGTTTTGAACTGCTTTATAGTATTTAAACTATTTTATTTCAAAATGCAAATTCGTTGAATTTCAAATCAAACCACGATTTTCAAAATTCTATATAATTTAAAGAATTCTGTTGTAAAACTAAGTGATCTTATAAGTGCTTTTCTGCAATTAAAATGCATTAACTTAAAAAGGTTTTTTTCCCTAAAAATTGAAAAATATCATTATCAAGTTTTGTTCTATGTTACGTTTCTAATTTTAATTTATGGTTTTAAAATGATCGTATGTAATTTCTCAAGATTTGGCCATAATGTCTAGACTGAGTTTGAGGTGTTGCAACATGAGTTTGAATGCGTTGAAACGCATTATCCTTCTATTTTATGAGTTGAGAGGAGCCATGGGTAATTTTAGGTATTGTGTCAGAAAGAACAAATATCAAAACTTATAATGAGATTGTTAAAAAAAATATAAAGCTATTTATTTCTTGCTTACTTGTTATAATGAATCTCTTGTTTCTAAAAACAAAAATAAACACTGATTAATTCTTATTAGAAAACCAATACAGTGAAAAAAAAAAGAAAAAAAAAAGGAGACCTGGGATCGACATAAATCATTCTTGGAATCATAAGATCTTCTCTAATCGCAAGTTCTTCATACTTGGAAACTTGAAGCAACCTTTTGTTGATTCTAACGTTTCCAAGTTTTAAATCTTTCACTGAATAAACATAGAATATTTGTTGTAATTCTTCTGTAAATGGCATAAGCTCACCTTGGGGGAAAGAACACTGGGATGCAACCAACTAAAATGGAATGAAAAAGTATATATTCTTGTTAACGAATCCCCGGAGGTTGTGCATAAAAGATTGAGATTCGAAACAAGTTCAAATGACATTGCATTCATGTCCCGAAGATTTACGGCCGAGTAATTTGCAGAGCTTTTTGGAAGCTCGTCAAAGGCGAATGATCTAATTCCTTGTTGAATCCTTATGTCAGGTTCTTAAAGCAGTTGCAAAAGAAAATAAGTATGGCCAAGACCTAATTTAGGTTCTCCTCAAATTCTGCCATTGAAGAACTAGACTATCATCATTCGATGATGGAAGCTGTCGGGTATGGAATAGTGATATTTTTGCAGGTTACTTATTCGATTTTAACATCCATATGTTCTTAGAGTGATAAAAATCTAAACTTTCTCTTTCAATTAGATTTTCTATTGAATTTCTCTTGAAATTCTGATAAATCCTATTGGAGATCAAGAAATCATGGTTACTCAACATTGTTTTCCATTTGAGTGTTCATTTAAGCCAATTAACCAAATCGAAGTCCATTGAATCTCTCATTGAAGTACGAATCCCGTAGATATGGACAAGATACAAACCAGGATAATATTGTGATGAAAATGGCGAAAGCAACATTTGAATCATTAGCTAAAAATCTTGTATTTTTTTTTCATCCTATTATGGAAAATTACATTTAAACTTGAATTAATAAATTGTTCTTCCATAAATTCAAAGCCCCAGAGTTTTCAATCCAAGGACACGCATGGTGAAAAAGAAGTAAACAAGAAATAAAAGGTGTAAAATTAACGGCAAAATTAATTTTGTTAATTTACTAACAATTTATAACAGTGTCAAAAGAATAATGGTGGGGCGGCAGAAGAATTTTATTCGTAAAATCACAAGTTCAATACAATTATTAACACATGCCCAAACAATTCACTTTTTTATGTGGATAATAAAAAATTAATATTTAAATACTTAAATGATATATTAATATCTTTATTTATCAAAATGGTATGTTTTCAAAAGTGTACATGGGTGGAGGGCATGAAGGACGAGGCATCACGATTTTTTCTGATTTAATCATAGAACCATCATTACCAAATGATATGTGTTAAATATATATATATATATATATATATATATATATAAAGAGTGGAGGGAATAAGTGAGGCAGCGCATGTATTTTGTGCCTATACACGGGTGAAATTAGGTAAAAATATGGGTTAAAGGGGTGGAGGGTGATTGAGATACGACACCCAGTGGAGGGTTCTTGACAGGCAGCACACAGTGGAAGGTACCTGACAGGCGGCACCCAGTGTTGTACCCCTATTTAAGCAGTGTTTTCTTGAATGGTTTTGAAGATAAGAAGAGAAAAGGAAAAAAATTGGTTGTAGAAGAAGAGAAATGTAACACCTCTTACCCGTATCCAACTCCGGAACCGGGTATGAGGCATTACTAGACTTAACTTGCTTTTACATACAACTTTGGGTTTAAAAATTCATTTCCAACTTAAAATTTCTCATTCATATGCATAACATCCTTATCATGGGCCTACGAGGCCTTAAACATACATTCGGAAGGTTTCGGAATTAAACCGGAAACTCTTACGCCCTTTGAAAATTCTTACCTAAACAGGGGCCACACGCCCGTGTGAAATGGAACACACTTGTGTGGGCAGGCCGTGTGGTCACACACGCCCATGTTCCTAGCCCGTGTGGTATTTATTTTCTAATACGAAGCTACAGGGGTTTTCACACGGCCGGGCACACGTCCGTGTCCTTGGCCCATGTCCCTCACACGGCCTCGACACGCCCGTGTCTTAGCCCATGTGCCAAAAACCATTGCATTTTGTTTATGACGTCATCACCTCATTATGGTCACATGGCCAAGGCACACTCCCGTGTCCATGGTCGTGCCTCTCACATAACTGAGACACATGGCCGTGTCTCTGCCCATGTGTTTACTACTGAACACACTGACTTGTAAACCTAGCATGCAAAGGGACACACGGTCGATCAACGCGGCCATGGGGCTGACCGTGTGTCATACACGGCCTAGACACACGCCCGTGTGTCTACCCGTGTGGACATTAAAAAGGCTATATTCCAAGCCAAATGCCACCCTACATAGCAAACATACTTATACCAACTTATTTCAACATAACTCATGACCCTAAGGCACATCCAAGAACTCAAATCAAAGCATCCACACAAGCATAAACTTCATGATTTCATCATCATTGAATATATATAACTTGTCAAGTATTGGCCCAATTTCAATGACCATTTACAAAATGAATTTGAAAACATAAGTAGCCAATACTTTGGCTAACAAATAGGACATAACAAAGTACCTAAGTCCTATACATGTCATACTCAAAATAATCTAACTTTGTTATACCAAAGAGATGTCGATAGTGTGATTTTCGAACTCCGACGTCCCACGATCCTCAAGTTACCTTGGCAATACTACAAGGAAAAAGGGAAATGAGAGGAGTAAGCATAAAGCTTAGTAAGTTTGCACGAAAATAAATAGCAACAATAAGCCCATAATGACATCCATCCATGGCATTAGATAACCACTCAAAGTCTTAAGCACTTTGCCATAACTTATTCATACTAGTTCTTATCTAGCACATACTATGCCACATATCGTAAATATTCCTCGAGAATTACTCACGAGTACATGTATTCACTCAACCACATAGCTTTAGTACTAATCTCATTTCTATTTCCAAGCTTATCTATTTATCCCATTAAATCACTAGGGATACTCAAAGACGCATATTCATTATTATTAACATAAACACGAAGCCAATGTCACATCCCAGATGTGGTCGTACATGGGATTACCTCTGAGTGTCGATGCCATATCCCAGATATGGTCTTGTACGGAATCTCACATCAAGTATTGATGCCATATCCCGGATATGGTCTTATACGATTCTCATAATCAATACCGAAGCCATATCCCAGGTATGGTCTTATACGGAATCTCAATTTGATGCCGAGGCCATGTCTCTGACATAGTCTTACATAGAACCTTATCATTATCCATCTCATGTCTCGATGATAGTAATCTCATATATATTATAGTCTCATCGGGACTTCAACATCTCAAGTTTTATCATCTATCTCATTCCACACCATTACTCAATTTCATATAATATCATGTATCATTACAATATCAAACATACTAGCATAAATGTTGAATTTATCACATACAAACTTACCTCGATTTCAAAATAGGCTAGATTGTCGATCTAGTCCGATACTTTGTTCTTTCCCCGGTCGAGGTTAATTCTTTATTCTTCTTGATCTATAATAGCAAATTAGTTCATTTAATTTTTACATTAATAAATTCATTTCAACAATCATGCTTTGGCAAAAATTACTAGTTTGCCCTTAGACTTTTACAAAATGACCATTTTACCCCTAGGCTCGAAAATCAATTCTAATCACATTTTTCTCTTTAACGAGCCTAGGTGAACATTTATTTCTCTTATGACTACCATCAAAATTCAACGTTTCACACCTTTACTACATATTTTACAACCTTTACAAAAAGGTCCTTTTGGGTGTTTTCATGGTAACACCTTTCACAAAAGTTGTCCATTTAACAACTAAGACTCATTTTCTTCCATAAAAATGCAGCAAAAACTTAAAAACTCTCATGGCAAAACTCTAAACTCTTTACCATTTTACAAAATGGTCCCCTCTTTAGAAAGCTTAAGATTTAGGGGTTCCAAAAAGTACAGCTATCATCAACTATCATCCAAAAGTACCTCCTTAGAAACCACTGTTCCGACTAGCCCCTAAATCGAGCTGTTACAAGAAATCTAAGAAGAATTCGTAAGGTTAGTAGATATGAATTTTATTTTTTTACAGTATATTTTATTTCAAAATAAAATATTGACAAATTAAATTATTTTCATAAATTTAGTATTGAAGATGGATAATCAATTTTTCGTATGCGTTTATTTTAATGGAGTATTTTTGACAACAACAATTGGATGTATATTTGGATGTCGGCAACAAATAGCAATAAGGTTTAATAGAAGTGTTTTCGTTGATGATATGAAAGAAAGGATTAGTGCAAAAATTTTAGACGTTGTGGGAGGAAGATATCGAGACTATTCTACAAATTTCTAGTTTTGACAGATCCCATCAAATTCACCGAGCTGGAACTTGTATTCGATGAAGATGTGGACACAATAGTTGCACTTTATTGCCAGAATTAGAGTCTCTAAAGTTGTTTGTTGAGTTAGCTGATGTGGAGTCACACTACAGGAAAAAAGGGTTTTAGCGGCGTTTTTAGTGGCATTTTGACAAAAAAAACTGCAAATATTATACATTAGTGGCGTTTTCATGAAAACGCCGCAAAAAACTGAGAAATCGCGGCGTTTTTGGTCCAAACGCCGCTAATAACTGAGAAATAGCGACGTTTTTTGGTCCAAACGCCGCTAAAGGTTGAGCAATAGTTCCATTTTCGTCTAGTGTAACCGATACTCGTTTCGATTTGATTCGATTTGATTTTCATTTTTTTTCTTATTTTTGTATTGAATGTGATTTTATTTTGATATTTAAAACTGACTTATCTATGAGAAAGTTTCATTTTAGTTACTTAATTATGAAAATTTACAAATTGATAATTAAACTATTTAAAAGTTTTCATTTAAGTTACGAAGCTGTTAAAATCAACGCCATATGGCTTTCTTTAAACCCTTAAACCTTAAAAACATAATCCTTAAACCCTAAACCCCCCTAAAAATTTCATATGGATATTGATGTACATGTATATACATAGACACATATTAATGTAAAAGCTTATATATGTTTATAAAAAATTGTGGAACCAGTAATTAATATTGATTAAAAAAATTTTGGCTTTAGGGTTTAAAAGGTTTAAGGGCTATAGTTTAAGGGTTTTATAGTTTAAGGTTTAATATTTAGTATTTTAAGTTTGTGGTTAATTTAGGGTTTGTTATATTGGGTTTGGGATTTAGTGTTTTAAAGTTTGTTGTTTGGGGTTTAGTTTTTATATGCGAGTCTTAGTGTTTAATTATGGTTTTAAGGGTTAGGGTATGTATTAGGGTTTGAGGGTTAGGAATTTTGATAAAAATGACAAAAAATAAAGTTATTTTAGGGTTTAAGTAAGCAATAAAATTCTTTTTTAAATACTTTTAATTGTACCTTGTAATATATATTTCTTGTTTAGCGTTTAGGGTGTTAGGGTATATCATATTAGAGTCTAGGGTTTAATCTTTAGTATTTTAAGTTCAGTGGTTAAGGTTTGTTATTTTAGGGTTTGGGGTTTTAGTTTTTTTATAGTTAGTATCTTACTGTTTATGGCTCTAAGGGTTTAAGGATTAGGGATTTTGATAAAAATGACAAAAAATAAATTTATTTTAGTGTTTTTGCATTAGTGGCGTTTTAGTAAAAAAATGCCACAAATATGTCAAAGTATGTAAAACGTTGACATTTTATTCTATGTTTTTAGTGGCGTTTACGAAAAAACACCGCAAAAGGAAAAGCTTTAGTGGCGTTTTAGTAGAAACGCCGTAAAGTTGTCTCAGAAATGGCAAAACGTTGCATTTTGATCTGTGTTCTTAGTGGCGTTTTTAACAAAATGCCGCAAAAGGATAGAATTTAGTGGCGTTTATGTAAAAAGCGACTCAAATATGTGCTTGATATTGCAAAACATTGCATTTTGATGCAAGATTTTAGTGGCGTTTTTGGGAAAACGCCGCAAATGACTTTGCTTTAGTGGCGCTTGAGTAGAAAACGCCAGAAATATGTTTTAATAGTTCCCTAGACGGTGCTGTTTTGCCTATGCTTTTTGTAGCGCCTATTTGAAAACGCCGCAAAAAAAAATTTGTTTCCGAAACGGTGTCGTTTTTTATCTGTACATTAGTGGCGCTTTTTATAAACGCCACAAAATTTAATAAAACTAACATAAACGACATCGTTTTATTAACCCCGAATTTCCTTTAGTTTTGCCCAAGTCAGATTTCCCCAATTTTCCAATTTCGTTTCCCCTAAATTTCCCTAAGTTCTTCCCCAAAATTATTTTCCCCAATTCCCAAACTTCCAATCTCTAAGTCAGGAGCATTCAACCCGTTGTTATCCATCGATTACTTTCATATTTTTGGGCTGTAAGTGTTCTTTCTTTTTTTCCGTTAGTTTAGAATTTTAATTTACTTTTTTTGGGTTGTTTCTATTCTGTTTCTGCAACATATTCGTTTCTACTTACTCCTCCAGTGTGTATTCTTTTTTCGTTTAAGTTCACTGAAGTTATTATTTGATGAAATGTTTTCTTGGAAATTTTGCTGAAGAGGGTTTTTATGCTTGTTTACACTTGTTTTAGTGTTGAAGTTTTCTTAATGAATATACATCTTCCAATATGTGTTTTTCTAATTAGTTTTTATATTAAAATACTATGCTATGATATATTCATAGAGCCTCTAATTAGTTCACAAATCCTACAATGGCAGGCTGCAAAGAAGCATTTGAATCAACGTATTCAGAACCTGGATGGTAAAATCGAAACACATAAATAAATCTTGAAGTATCTTGAAGTTTTCTATTGGTTAATATATTATTAATAGTAATAATGTTATAATTAATGCAATAATTTATATAACTTTTAATATTTTATAATAGGTAGGATTTAGTATTTTTGGGATTTTAATAATATGATGGTTGGTAGTGATAGAGCCTGCAGATAGAATGCTCAATGCAGTGAGCACTTTCATCATTTATCTATGTATTATTATAGTAATAATAACTTGATTGTAGTTGTATTGTTCCTAAAAAGGTTCTATTAACTTGGCTAATCCATATGCTTCTTTTTTCATAGACATACACAATTCCCTGGTGATTTTCCCCTCTGTGAATTACAAGTCATTGATATTCGTTATGTTGCATTTGCATCAACTCTAGATTTTGTATTCTCTTGAAATGAAACTTTAGCTAGGCATGTTTCAGTAATCCTTCTGATTGCATATTGGTTTTTGCTTCAGATATTGTGCACATCTTTTCTTACTTGCCTAGGGATCTAAACTTTGTCGAGCAACAAGTAGCATTGGTTGGAAAGAGTGAGTATAGTTGATTTCATGGGTAATGCTTTTTATATTTTCATTTTTCATTGATTTATCCACTTCTAAATTATTTCAGATTTAGTTGATGTCCAATTAGTTAAAAAATTTCCTGTTGCTCAAGCAAAGTAGATTTGGATGCTGTTGCTGCTCCTTTTTTTACTGTTGAATCCCTGTTTAGGTACTACAATTTGAAATGTTATTTGCTGGAAATTGAGATGTTTTATTGCTGTAATTGAGGTGTACAAATGTTGTTAATTGAGGTGTTTAAATTGCTGCAAATTGATCAATTTAAATGCTATAAATTGAAGTTTTAAAGTGTTGCAATTGAAGTATTTAAATGCTGTGAATTGAAGTGTTAAAGTGCTGCAAATTGAAGTGTTTAAATGTTGTAAATTGGGATGTTAAAGTGTTGTAAGTTGAGGTGTTTAAATGATGTAAATTGAAGTGTTTAATTGCTGTAAATTGAGGTGCTCAAATGATTGAAATTGACGTGTTTAAGTGCTGCAAATTGTGGTGTACAAATGAGTCTAAAATTAGTTATTTCATTGCATTTTTGGTGATTAAATGCAGACGAAAATAAGTTAGAAAACAAAATTGCAGTTGATGTTATTTTAAAACATGTTATGTTTTCATTGTAAGTTGTCCGAATATTCGTTTACACTGTCCAAATGCTCATGAACATGAGTATTGTTATATTGATATAAAATAAGTCATTGTAATGATGCAATTTAAGTTGCATGAATGTTATAAATGCAGGTTGCCTAACTATGCAATTGGTATATTTGTAAATTTTGATTAATTTTATTATATGTTTCAGGTGAAATTTCTTTCGTTATTGAATAATTGACTTTCTCTCCAAACATTATCTCTTACCAATAACAAATTAACAGGTATAATTTCATCTTTCTCGTATTTTATTTCTTCTATTAAATATATGCATTCCGTAATTAAAATAAAAGTTATCTTAAATTTATGTTGAAAGATAATTGTAGTAGTTTCAAAACATAAAGATAATCTTTGATATTATGAATGGAGCAACAAAATTTCAAAACATAAAGATACTTATGTAAATAAACTTAGTATTAAATAGCAAGTTGAAATATTTATATTTTTATCTCTAACTTTGTTTTCTATTTCAACTTGGACTTTAAATTAATTAAGATTTATTACTATGAATATAACGCAACAAATAAGATTCTTCTTCTTTTTTTTTCTTAATTTATTTTTATTAAGATTTATTACTATAAATATAATGCAACAAATAAGATTCTTCTCTTTTTTTTTTCTTAATTTATTTTTAATAGGAAAATGACTTTGGAAAATGTTGCTGGTTTGCCCTTCATCCTTTCCAACTTATTAAAACAAATTACTTTGGGGCTTTACGCTATATATATATGTCTTCAGATTATAATTTTACTTTTATATGGGTATTTAAATTTAAAAAAAATTAATTACATCTTTTAACTATTACATTTATATCAATAATGTCCTTTAATTATTAAAATTATTAAATTAAATGTTAAATAAAACATAAGATCTTATCTCACATAATTTAAAAATAAAAAATTAAAGAAACAATATTGTAAAATATTAAGGATAAGGTTTTCAAAACATTTACAACAGTTTTATCGCATAATATTATGGAGGTGTGGATTGACTGGTTAAAAAGAGAGACATGGACGGCATTTCTATCTTCGCAAGTGGTGTGCTTATGGCTTTAAATAGCGGGTAATTTTTAGTATTTTACAACCACAAGAAGTAATGTTTTAGATCAGGATTTGTGCTATGTTTGGGTTTATTTGTAGTTTTCGTTGCTACTTCTAATTAAATGCAAATTCTTCCCTTTTTCTTTTATTAAGATTCTACCTTTCTTCTTTTTTTTTAAAGGTAATTAACTTCTAAGTTTTAACCGGATTTATTAAGCAAAGGTGTTTAAACGGGTTATAACTAAGTTTTCATGTATGTATATATTTAAAAATTATGTCAAGAGATGAGATTTGTTAAATAAAAAATTTAAATTTTTGGACAAATAATTTTTAAGAGAAGATGCCATGTGCTTAAGATTATTTTTTAAGAGGATTTTAAAATACATTGATCTAATATAATTCTAATGGTTAAAAAAAATTAAATTTATTAATGGATTGGATATTATTAATAGTTAGGAAATTTTAAAGAATAAATTTTCTTGGTGACCACTTATCATGTAATGCCTCTAAAACTAGAAAGTACTGCTGAGGCTTTAAAATTAAAAAGTTGAGACGAGAAGGAGATTTCATACCTTTATGAGAATGCTTTTGTAATTTTATTCGTGTAAGTTCAATGTAAAATAATCTGTTGGGTCGAAACACATTAAATATTAGGCGTAGTGAGTATAGTTAATTTACTCGTGTTGAATATGTTTTTGCTAGTAAATTCTCAACACATAATTGTATAGTTTCTACTTAATAAACGTGATATTTGTATATGTATTTTTATAAAATCTTCAATATAGTATTTGTATTTTAAAAATGTTCAATGTAGTACTTAAATTATTATTAATTTAAATATTAATTATAATACAGTTCTTAACACATAATTCCCAACTCACGTAACTTACGTAACTTACATAATACATAAATATATATCATATCATAACTTACATAACTTAAATAACTTACATAAATATATATCATATTTATGGACTTACATAACTTACATAATTTACATAACGTACATAAATATTTATATATCATATCATATCATAACTTACATAATACATAAATATATATCATATCACAACTTACGTAACTTACGTAACTTACATAACTTACATAGATATATATATCATATCATAACTTACATAATTTACTTAACTTACGTAATACATAAATATATACTTCAAAATCCCGCAACTTACTTGAATTAGTTTACACCCATTAGATACTTGAAACTTGGTATGTATTATCTATTTTAGTACAATGACCCGATTTAAATCAATAGCTAACAATTAAGTAACCGTAATTTATTGTCAACTTTAGACTTCAAAAACTACGAAATGGATAAGACTTGGATGAATTTGTCAAGGGTAAGCAACGGCTATCGAAATGGAGTAGAAACTTTTCTAAATTTTGCATTTCAAAATGCAAGCCAAGAGAATATGATTCTTTGCCTGTGTAAGAAGTGTGGTAATATCAATTGGCATTATCGTGAAGTTGTCTACGAACATCTAATTGTTGAAGGCTTTATTCGGGGGTATAAAAAATAGATTTTCCATAGAGAGTGTACATCTAGTGGAGCCTTTTCAACGATTAATCTGGGTTATCCTTATAGTGCTTACAATCAGAATGTTAGAGAAGATGACATGGAAGGTATGTTGTGAGATGCATTTAATATACGTAGTGATGGTTTGCAATCATTTCCACCTGATTATAATTTTGGTGGAAATACTTTCACCGAAACGGAAAGAAGTATACCTGATGAACATCCAAATGAAGAAGCAGAGAAGTTCTACATGAGGAATCAAAATTTTCAAAAATGTCTTTCTGTATTCGTCTTTTTCACTTAAAATGTTAAGGAGGGTGGACTGGAAACTCTTTGACAATGCTGTTAGAGTTTTTGAGAGAAATGTTCCCGTTTACAAAAATCCCTCAATCATGCAAAGACATGAAGAAACTGATAAAAGATTTGGGCCTTGGGTACAACAAAATTCATAGTTGCCCAAATGACTGCATGTTGTATTTGTAACAGACCAATTTTGACCCAAATCGGAACGGTGGTTTCGGGACCACGAATCCGAGCCTGAGAAATATTTTAATATTATATTTTGTGTTTATTATATGTGATTTAGTGAGTGTGAAAGTTTCGTAGAAAAATTTAGTCGTTTAAGTGCTCAATTTGATAAAAAGGATTTAATCGAGAAAAGCGCAAAAGTTGCATGCTAAAGTGAGGAGTACTAAATTGATTGTGGCTTTTTAAGTGGGTGTACCAAAAGGGCAATTAGCCCATTAACCATATTAAGGGACGGCAATGGGCCTTTATAAGTCCAAATTATATGTTAATTTAGTTTATTATATAGTTATATTAATGTGTTAAAATAATGTTAATAATATGTGTTTGTTTTATCATTAAATAATAAAAACAAGTGGGGAGAAAGAGAACATACCTTGTTCTCTTCTTCTTGGCCGAATGTAGAAAGTAGAGACTCCATTGTTGAAGCTTGATTTTCGGCAAGATAAGGAGCTTGATTGAGGTATGGTCGGTTTTTGGTTTTTGATAATTTTTACGTTTTTGAGATTGTTGCTTCGTATATTATCCGACCCATGTCTAAATTTTTGAAAATACCATGTATATAAGATTCGGCCATTAACATGTTTAGATAGTTTTGATGTTTAATGGTTCTAGATTAAAGGTATGTTAAGGATTTACAAGTTTTGTATTGGAGTTTTTGGTGATTTTGAGTATATAGGGCTAAATTGAAAAGAATAAATTTGTGAAAAATTAAAATGTTAAATAGATGAAATGCATGGACACCCATGGTTATGGGGAATATTCGGCCTAGCCATGGTGTTAGAAAATTTTGCATATTTTGAGTTTTGTGTAAATTGGATCAATTTGTAAAATGGGAAACATTAGGGGCAAAATAGTAAATTGCCCATTTGTGTGTTTTGGGACTAAATTGAGATGAAATGCGATTAAATGAGCTAAATTCTAATGTGTTTTAGATCAAGAGCAAAGAAAAACGGAATTAGACCGGGGGAAGACGAAGGTTCTCGAATAGCCGATTCGCACGGACTATCGACAACCGAGGTAAGTCCTTTAGCTAAAATATGTCAATAAATTAATTATGAACTTAGTGAATGATGAATTGTGGAAATTTAGAGTATAAATTCATGATATAGCCGAATGTGAATGTATAGTATTGAAGTGAATTTATTTTGGCTAATGCAAGGTGAATAAGTAAGTTCTTGAGCTACCTTATGTTTAAAGGTTATTTACAAATCTAATGAATAATAAAATTTGCATAAGTTTGGTGTAAACCCATGAGTTGGCCGAATGTGATGATGATGGATTGGATTGATTTCAAATATTTTTAATGCAATGCGAATAAATGCATATGGTTCGATATGTGATAGTGAAATGTGAAAAGCATGTAAAACTATTCTGACATTCGGGCTTCGAGCCTAGCAGGCCTTGTGCCGGTGTTATTTATCGGGCTTTACGCCTAGCAGGCCTTGTGCCGGTATTACTTTTCAGGCTTTTACGCCTAGCAGGCCTTGTGCCGGTGTTACTTTTCAGGCTTTTACGCCTAGCAGGCTTGATGCCGGTGATGTATTTTACAAAAGAGAAATTGAATCTTTGTTCAAGACAATTTAAAGCTATTTTATTGAGTATACGGTTCAGGTAAGCATGTAAGGTATGCTATGTTTAATATTACTTAGGTCAAATTAATATTATGAGAATTGTGTTATATGTGTTCGAAGTTAATATTGATGGATGTAATATGATGGAATTCGAGCTTAGAATGTGCTATTATGGAACAATTGGTTTTCAAGTATGAATGTTAAGAAAGGAGATTTTCATGCGATATGCTTATATGAACTACAAAGAAATGTAGGTTGAAGGAAATGATTCCTAATTTACTTGGGTTAATGAATTACTAGTATCTGGCTTTGTAATAATAATTTACTTAATTGCCTATGTGAAATGCCATAAGTTGATTGCTTTCATTTCGTAAATAATTAAATGTTTTATTATCATGAGTTAGGACTTACTAAGCTAGTAAGCTTAATTATGTGAAATGTTCTCCTTTGTTTTATAGATTTTGGTCACGTTGCTGGCTCGTGAAGGATTTTCAAGAAGTCAACCACACTACCGCCTTCCTTTGGTGTTTTGAATTTTGGTTACAAATTAGAAGGCATGTATAGGCTAGATGAAGTTTTAGAAACATACGATGTTTGACCTTGTACATGAATATAGCCATGCGAAAATGGCTATTTCCTTTGGTTGTGTATCGTTATATGTTCAAATTTTATAACTTGCTCGTTCATAAATGTATGTTTTAAATTTGATCATGGCCTAAATTACATATGGGATTGTTTTTTTTTTTGTATATATATATATGTATGGTTAAGGCATAGAGTTTAAATAAAATTGAGTAAGGAAGTTATAAACTAGTTAATCGTATTTTCGAAATAAAAAGAATTCGAGTTAACAGCAGTGATGTGATTTTGAAAAAATCACCAAAAATAGGATAAGTTGAGTTAGAAGGTTAATGAGGTATAGAATCAAAGCTTAATGGGTCTATTTTGATATGAAAGAAACAGAGTAGGCAAAGGAGTTTTATGTTATAAGATTTTTAAATTTTAGTGAGACCTGTTCTGGATGAATTCGTGAGTCCATGTTCTGTTTTTGGAAAATTGTCATAAATTGTACAAAAATAATTAGAGAACATAGTTTATATGCTTAGAATCCTTAATGAGTCTATTTTTTATTAGAATAAGCAAGAACATTATTGAAATTTTGTACCATGAGAAAAGTGAGTTCTTGTAATGATAGGTCAGAATCGTCAACAGTGAAACAGGGGAAATTTTAAGAAAAATCTGGTATTGATTGACCAGACCAAAAATTCTGGAAAAATTATGGTAAATTATTATATGAGTCTAGTTTCAAGGAAAATTTACGGATCTGAATTTCGAGTTTGGTAACTCGAGTTATGGTCAAATTAGTCAGCATGACGCAGTTTGACAGTTTTAAATTTTTATGTCCTGAACTTGTAGTCAAGTATAGTAATGCCACTTACTCAACTCCGGCGATGGTCTCGGGTAAGGGGTGTTACATTTGATTGGTATCAGAGCTTACGGTTTAGCTGATTCTAGGACTACCGTATGCGCGTGTGAGTCTAGCTATACATGCCTTTAATATATATATTGATAGTGTGGTGACTTCTGACAGCCTGAACTTTGTTTTATATAGTAAATAGACACTGATCCTGAAAGAGCCGTAGCTGATGACGTAGAGAGTGTAGCGCCTGACCGTGCACACTGATCAGCGCCGGTCGACTCTCGACCTGTTTCGGGTAGCCACGAAGGAGAAACTAAACAAGCCTTTTATCGGATGATGACTGAGTGGTTTGCCCAATTTATTCAGAATAACCCGAATGTACATCAACCTCCACCCCCCGAATAATTCAACTCCGATTCCTTCAGCACCCTCGATGATAGATCCGATGAGATCTTGTAGGCCCCCAGTTGATAAAATTCAAAAATTTGGGGCCGAAGAATTCAAAGCCAATGATGATGACGACACAGAGAGAGCCGAAATGTGGCTTGATAACACTATTCAGGTACTTGATGAGCTATCTTGTACTCCTGGATGAATGCACGAAGTGCGCTATATCTTTCTTTGCGGGACATCAGCATATCACCGTGGAACACACTAGTATCGGTGGTTCCGAAAGAAAAAGTGACATGGGATTTCTTCCGAATGAATTTCAGTAAAAGTACATCACCAAAGATTCATTGACCAAAAGCGAAAGGAGTTCCTTGAGTTGAAACAGCGAAGCGAATGACCGTAATTCGAGTATGAAAGAAAATTTGTCGCTCAGCAGATATGCTAGAGAATGTGTTTCTCTGAAGCTATTATGTGTAAAAGATTTGAAGATGGCACGAATGAAGATATAAAGATGTTTGTTGGCATTCTTGAAATTCAAGAGTTTGTGACTTTAGTTGAGAGAGCTTGCAAAGCTGAAGAGCTCGGGAAAGAGAAAAGAAAGGCTGAGACAGAAGCTAGAGACATCCGTAAAAGATCTTCGGGTAAGGTCTTCCATTCCACAACCAAGAAGTCCAGAGATGACTACAACCGACATAAAGCTACTACGGATCCACCTAGACGGATCGACCTCCTATGAGCTTTCGAGCTACCTCGATAGCTTGGTGTTGGTAACGTTCCTCAGAATAGGGTTGAATGCAAGCACTGTGGGAAATGGCACTCGGGGAGTTGTAGATTTCATGATCGGTCTTGCTATAAATGTGGATCGTCAGATCACTTTATTAGAGAATGTCCGAAGTTAGCCGAAAGCGAATCTGATTCGAGAACACTAAACCGAGCAACACGTCAATGCGGGCGGACCACCCGGACATTCCGCAATGTAGGTGGTAGTCGAAAGAACGAAGAACACTATGGTTCGATCCGAGGCTAGAGCTCCAACTAGGCGTATCTTTGCCTGAGCTAGAGAGGATGCTTCCTCCCCGACGTCATTACTCGGTACTTTCACTCTTTATGATACTCACCGTGATTGCACTAGTTGATCCCGTTCGACTTATTCTTATGTGTGTGAAACTTTAGTATTCGGTAAGACTCTGCTAGTTGAGTCTACTGAGTTTGTGATTCGTGTGTCCAACCCTTTGGGTAGATGTGTGCTTGTTAATAAAGTGTGTAGAGATTGCCCGTTGATGATTCGGGATTATTGCTTCCCAGCTGATTTAATGTTGTTGCCCTTTGACGAATTTGATATAATCTTGGGTATGGATCGTTAACTTCACATGAAGCAGTAGTGGATTGTAAAAGAAAGCTTATTGATTTGAAATGTCGAAACGGCAAAACCATCAGAATTAAATCCTGTGACGTAAATGGGTTGCCTACAGTAATATCTTCAATGTTAGCCAGGAAGTATGTGAGAAAAGGGTGTGAAGCTTATTTGGCTTATGTACTGGACAATAAAATGTCCGAGAAACAAATTGAGTCGGTATCGCTTGTATGTGAATACCCGATGTGTTTCTGAAGAACTACTGGGGTTTACCCCGGTCAGAGATTGAGTTCGGCATTGAGTTAGTGCCGGGTGCGAATCCGATTTCGATAGCTCCGTACCAAATGGCGCCTACTGAATTAAAAGAGTTGAAAGCGTAGTTGCAAGAGTTGACAGATAGGGGCTTCGCACGACCGAGATTCTCTCCTTGGGGTGCACCGATTTTATTTGTGAAAAAGAAGGATGGGACTATGAGAATGTGTATCGATTACCGGCAGCTAGATAAGGTGACTATAAAGAATAAGTACCCGTTACCTCGGATTAATGATTTATTTGATCAGTTGAAGGGGGCTTCAGTGTTTTCGAAGATAGATTTGAGATTGGGCTATTATCAGTTGCGAGTCAGAGATTCAGATGTGCCAAAGACTGCATTCCGAACGAGGTACGGACATTATGAGTTTTTAGTTATGCCGTTTGGACTCACTAATGCACCTGCTTGTTTTATGGATCTAATGAACCGAGTCTTCCGACAGTTTTTGGATCGGTTTGTAGTAGTATTTATTGATGATATATTGATCTACTCCAAAAATGAAGCGAAACACGCTGAACATTTGAGAGTAGTACTACAAACTTTGAGAGATCAACGGTTATATGCAAAGTTCAGTAAGTGTGAGTTCTAGATGAATGAAGTCAGCTTCTTGGGTCATGTTGTTTCGGTGTCAGGTGTTCGGGTGGATCCAAACAAGATAGCAGCTATACTCGATTTGAAACCACCAAAGAATGTTTCCGAGATCCAAAGTTTCCTAGGCCTTGCGGGATATTATAGACGATTTGTAAAAGGTTTTTCCGTAATAGATACACCTTTGACGAGACTACTACAGAAAGATGTCAAATTTGAGTGGTCAGAAAAGTGTCAGAAAAGTTTCGAACAGTTGAAAGCCCTTTTGACCGAGGCTCCAGTATTAACTCAGCCTGAATCGGGTAAAGAATTTATTATTTTTAGTGATGCTTCCTTGAATGGGTTGGGTTGCGTTTTAATGCAAGAAGGCAAGGTGATAGCCTACGCTTCGAGACAATTGAAGCCACATGAGAAAAATTATCCAACTCACGATCTGGAGTTAGCAGCCATTGTGTTCGCATTGAAAATTTGGCGTCACTATTTATTCGGTGAAAAATGTCATATTTATTCAGATCATAAAAGTCTAAAATATTTAATGACTCAGAAAGATCTAAATTTGAGACAACGCAGATGGTTAGAACTGCTGAAAGTCTATGAATTAGTGATTGACTACCATCCGGGGAAAGCTAATGTAGTTGCGGATGCGTTAAGTCGAAAATCATTATTTGCTCTTCGTGCATTGAACGCACGGGTGGCTATGTCTGATGATGGTTCGATCATAGCCGAGTTACAAGCAAGACCGATGTTTATTCAGCAGATTTGTGATGCACAGAAAGTTGACAAAAATTTGATTGCTATTCGGATTCAGTGTGAAAACGCATGCGAATCGATTTTCGATTGATGCAAATGATTGTTTAAATTATAAAAGTCGATTGTGTGTTCCTAAGAACTCAGATTTGATACAGATGATTCTGAGTGAGGCCCATAATGGTCGAATGTCGATACACCCGGGTAGCACAAAAATGTATAACGATTTGAAGCAGTTTTATTGGTGGCCTAGCATGAAACGGGACATATCTGAGTTTGTTTCCAAGTGCTTAATCTGTCAACAAGTGAAAGCTGAGCATCAGGTACCGTCCGGATTACTTCAACCAATCATGATACCCGAATGGAAATGGGATAGAATTACAATGGATTTTGTATCCGGTCTCCCTATGACACCGAGTAAGAAAGATGCCGTATGCGTTATCGTTAATAGACTGACTAAATCAGCCTATTTTGTGCCGGTACATACCGACTATTCACTTGATAAGCTTGCCAAATTGTATGTGTCGCAGATTGTAAGGTTGCATGGTATACCGAGTTCCATTGTTTCAGATAGGGACCCAAGATTCACATCGCGGTTCTGGAAGAAATTGCAAGATGCTCTAGGTACTAAACTTCATTTTAGTACAGCCTTCCATCCACAAACAGACGGTTAGTCTGAGCGAACTATTTTGATACTTGAGGACATGTTGAGGTGTTGCGTTCTCGAGTTTGAAGGTACGTGGGAACGATACCTACCTTTGATTGAATTTGCTTACAATAATAGCTTTCAATCTAGCATAAAAATGGCGCCTTATGAAGCCTTATATGGTCGAAAATGTCGCACACCGTTGTATTGGACTGAGCTCAGTGAGAATAAGATACACGGGGTTGATTGGATTAAAGAAACAGAACAGAAGGTGGTTACTATTAGAAGTAATTTGAAAGCTGCTTCGGATCGTCAAAAGTCCTATGCCTATTTAAAACGTAAGGACATTGAATTTCGTGTCGAGATCGGGTGTTCTTAAAAGTTTCTCCGTGGAAGAAAATACTCCGATTCGGTCAGAAAGGCAAGTTGAGTCCTAGATTTATCGGACCGTATGAAATCATAGAGCGTATAGGGCCTGTTGCTTATAGATTGAAATTGCCCCTTGACTTAGAAAAGATACACAATGTATTTCATGTTTCGATGCTTCGCAAATATAGATCGGATCCGTCCCATGTGATTGCACCGTCAGGGATTGAAATTAGATCTGATTTGACATATGATGAGGAACCGATCCGTATCTTAGCTCGAGAAATAAAAGAGTTGAGAAATAAAAGAATTCCATTAGTAAATGTTTTATGGAATCGTCACGGAGTTGAAGAGGCTACGTGGGAGCCTGAGGAGTCAAGGAGGCAACAATATCCGAACTTATTTAACGGTAAGATTTTCGGGGACGAAAATCCTTAAGGGGGGGAGAGTTGTAACAGACCAATTTTGACCCAAATCGGAACGGTGGTTTTAGGACCACGAATTCGAGCCTGAGAAATATTTTAATATTATATTTTGTGTTTATTATATGTGATTTAGTGAGTATGAAAGTTTCGTAGAAAAATTTAGTCGTTTAAGTGCTCAATTTGATAAAAAGGATTTAATCGAGAAAAGCGCAAAAGTTGCATGCTAAAGTGAGGAGTACTAAATTGATTGTGGCTTTTTAAGTGGGTGTACCAAAAGGGCAATTAGCCCATTAACCATATTAAGGGACGGCAATGGGCCTTTATAAGTCCAAATTATATGTTAATTTAGTTTATTATATAGTTATATTAATGTGTTAAAATAATGTTAATAATATGTGTTTGTTTTATCATTAAATAATAAACACAAGTGGGGAGAAAGAGAACATACCTTGTTCTCTTCTTCTTGGCCGAATGTAGAAAGTAGAGACTCCATTGTTGAAGCTTGATTTTCGGCAAGATAAGGAGCTTGATTGGGGTATGGTCGGTTTTTGGGTTTTGATAATTTTTACGTTTTTGAGATCGTTGCTTCGTATATTATCCGACCCATGTCTAAATTTTTGAAAATACCATGTATATAAGATTCGGCCATTAACATGTTTAGATAGTTTTGATGTTTAATGGTTCTAGATTAAAGGTATGTTAAGGATTTACAAGTTTTGTATTGGAGTTTTTGGTGATTTTGAGTATATAGGGCTAAATTGAAAAGAATAAATTTGTGAAAAATTAAAATGTTAAATAGATGAAATGCATGGACACCCATGGTTATGGGGAATATTCGGCCTAGCCATGGTGTTAGAAAATTTTGCATATTTTGAGTTTTGTGTAAATTGGATCAATTTGTAAAAATGGGAAACATTAGGGGCAAAATAGTAAATTGCCCATTTGTGTGTTTTGGGACTAAATTGAGATGAAATGCGATTAAATGAGCTAAATTCTAATGTGTTTTAGATCAAGAGCAAAGAAAAATGGAATTAGACCGGGGGAAGACGAAGGTTCTCGAATAGCCGATTCGCATTTTGGACTATCGACAAAACGAGGTAAGTCCTTTAGCTAAAATATGTCAATAAATTAATTATGAACTTAGTGAATGATGAATTGTGGAAATTTAGAGTATAAATTCATGATATAGCCGAACGTGAATGTATAGTATTGAAGTGAATTTATTTTGGCTAATGCAAGGTGAATAAGTAAGTTCTTGAGCTACCTTATGTTTAAAGGTTATTTACAAATCTAATGAATAATAAAATTTGCATAAGTTTGGTGTAAAACCATGAGTTGGCCGAATGTGATGATGATGGATTGGATTGATTTCAAATATTTTTAATGCAATGCGAATAAATGCATATGGTTCGATATGTGATAGTGAAATGTGAAAAGCATGTAAAACTATTCTGACATTCGGGCTTCGAGCCTAGCAGGCCTTGTGCCGGTGTTATTTTTCGGGCTTTACGCCTAGCAGGCCTTGTGCCGGTGATACTTTTCAGGCTTTTACGCCTAGCAGGCCTTGTGCCGGTGTTACTTTTCAGGCTTTTACGCCTAGCAGGCTTGATGCCGGTGATGTATTTTACAAAAGAGAAATTGAATCTTTGTTCAAGACAATTTAAAGCTATTTTATTGAGTATACGATTCAGGTAAGCATGTAAGGTATGCTATGTTTAATATTACTTGGGTCAAATTAATATTATGAGAATTGTGTTATATGTGTTCGAAGTTAAAATTGATGGATGTAATATGATGGAGTTCGAGCTTAGAATGTGCTATTATGGAACAATTGGTTTTCAAGTATGAATGTTAAGAAAGGAGATTTTCATGCGATATGCTTATATGAACTACAAAGAAATGTAGGTTGAAGGAAATGATTCCTAATTTACTTGGGTTAATGAATTACTAGTATCTGGCTTTGTAATAATAATTTACTTAATTGCCTATGTGAAATGCCATAAGTTGATTGCTTTCATTTCGTAAATAATTAAATGTTTTATTATCATGAGTTAGGACTTACTAAGCTAGTAAGCTTAATTATGTGAAATGTTCTCCTTTGTTTTATAGATTTTGGTCACGTTGCTGGCTCGTGAAGGATTTTCAAGAAGTCAACCACACTACCGCCCTCCTTTGGTATTTTGAATTTTGGTTAAGAATTAGAAGGCATGTATAGGCTAGATGAAGTTTTAGAAACATACGATGTTTGACCTTGTACATTAATATAGCCATGCGAAAATGGCTATTTCCTTTGGTTGTGTATCGTTATATGTTCAAATTTTATAACTTGCCCGTTCATAAATGTATGTTTTAAATTTGATCATGGCCTAAAGTACATATGGGATTGTTTTTTTTTGTATATATATATATGTATGGTTAAGGCATAGAGTTTAAATAAAATTGAGTAAGGAAGTTATAAACTAGTTAATCGTATTTTCGAAATAAAAAGAATTCGAGTTAACAGCAGTGATGTGATTTTGAAAAAATCACCAAAAATAGGATAAGTTGAGTTAGAAGGTTAATGAGGTATAGAATCAAAGCTTAATGGGTCTATTTTGATATGAAAGAAACAGAGTAGGCAAAGGAGTTTTATGTTATAAGATTTTTAAATTTTAGTGAGACCTGTTCTGGATGGATTCGTGAGTCCATGTTCTGTTTTGGGAAAATTGTCATAAATTGTACAAAAATAATTAGAGAACATAGTTTATATGCTTAGAATCCTTAATGAGTCTATTTTTTATTGGAATAAGCAAGAACATTATTGAAATTTTGTACCATGAGAAAAGTGAGTTCTTGTAATGATAGGTCAGAATCGTCAACAGTGAAACAGGGGAAACTTTAAGAAAAATCTGGTATTGATTTACCAGACCAAAAATTCTGGAAAAATTATGGTAAATTCTTATATGAGTCTAGTTTCAAGGAAAATTTACGGATCTGAATTTCGAGTTTGGTAACTCGAGTTATGGTCAAATTAGTCAGCATGATGCAGTTTGACAGTTTTAAATTTTTATGTCCTGAACTTGTAGTCAAGTATAGTAATGCCACTTACTCAACTCCGGCGATGGTCTCGGGTAAGGGGTGTTACAGTATTGGAGCGATCGGAAAAACCAACAGTGCTGTCATGTATGTGGTCAATCCCGTTGGATGAATAAAAATACAGAAGATGGTAACGAGGATGAAAATGATGCACAGTCAAGGAAGAAGCCAGTTAAGGTTTTACGGTATTTTCTGCTAATACCAAGGCTTCAAAGGCTTTTCATGTCGTCGAAGACAGCCGAATCTATGACATGGCACCATGATGGACGAACCGATGATGGATTGTTAAGGCATCCTGCGGATTCGTTAGCTTGGAAATCATTTGACAATAAATTTCCAAGCTTTGCAAGTGATCCTAGGAGTGTGAGGCTTGGGCTAGCATCTGATGGATTTAATCCTTACAAAATCATGAGCACTGCGTATAGTACTTGGCCTATAGTGCTTGTTCCTTACAATTTACCTCCATGGATTTGTATGAAACAATCATTCTTTATAAGAAAGGTCCCGGAAATGATATTGACATTTATTTGCAGTCACTTATTGAAGAGTTAAAACAATTATGGGTTGGTGTTGAGATATATGATGTACTGAGAAAGGAGAACCTTAATTTATGTGTAGCTTTGATGTGGACTATTAATGACTTCCTGGCTTATGCCAATTTATCTGGTTGGAGTACCAAGGGACGTTATGCTTGTCCTTATTGTGCTGCGCAAACATGTTCGCAATGGTTATATAATGGGAAGAAGTTCTCTTACATGGGGCATCGTCGGTGGTTACCGGGAAATCAAAGATTTAGATTTCAGAGTACTCTGTTTGACTGTACTGAAGAGTTTAGAGAAGCTCCTTCACAGACCGATGGATCTGAAATCTTGTTCATGTTGAAAGATATGAATTTCATTTATAGGAAGATGAATCAACCGCCCAACACGCAAAGAAATAGAAGATCAAGGGATGAATCTGAGGATGAATCTGATGAAGAGGATGATCCTAATGAGACGGAGTTGTGGAAAAAAAGAACTATTTTTTTTGAGTTGCCTTATTGGAAGCATCACATTTTACGACATAATCTTGATGTCATGCACATTGAGAAAAATGTCTACGAGAACATCATTTGGACCATTTTGAATGTCGATGGACAATCGAAAGAAAATCTTCAAAGTCAACTTGATTTAATCCACATCGGAATTCGGGGTGAGCTTCATCCCCAAGCACTTTCGAATAGGAAATATCCGTTGCCGCCTTCTATTTTTTCAATGTCAAAGATGAAGAAAAAAGTGTTCTGTATGGTGTTGAAGGATATAAAGGTCCCGGATGCGTATGCATCAAATATATCTCGATGTGTGAGTCTTAAATATCAAAGACTATATGTTTTAAAATCACATGACTATCACATCTTGATGCAAGATTTACTGCCAGTTGCTATGCAGTGTTGTATGTCGAAAAAGATGACATCTTGTATAATTGAACTATCCAATATAATGAAAGGCATTTGTGGTAAAGTTTTGGATATTCAAGAACTTGAGACACTACAAGATCGAGCCGCATTGAATTTATGCAATCTGGAGAAGATCTTCTCGCCTTCCTTCTTCACTATTATGGTGCACTTGATAATTCATCTCCATCATGAAGCAATACTTGGTGGACCCGTTTTCTATCGATGGATGTATCCCATAGAAAGGTGTTAATTTATTTGTAAATTATTCCTTTATTCACCTCAATGCCTTTAGTTGCAACTTTTGATAATGTTGTATATCGTGTTTAGGTTCCTATCCAAATTAAAGTCTTACTGCCGCAATAAGCGTTATCCAGAAGGATCAATTGCTGAAGGCTACTTGGTAGATGGATGTATGACTTTCTGTTCAAGATATTTGAAAGATGTTGAAACAAGAATGAACAGACCAAGTGGAAATGTTGGGCTCACGGATCATAACTTGGCCGAATCTTATTTATTTCAAAGTTATGGAGAACTAATCAGCAAAGTTGAAATTGTAGAATTAGATGATAGATCGTGGGTACAAGCATATCGATATGTTCTTTTTCATCACGATTCAATGGAACCATTACGCAAGTAAGTTCTAGAATTTGATAAATATTCATCAATTATAATTTGTTTATCTTCTAACAAAGTAAACCTTTTTTTTAACATAGTGAGTACAAATAAAACTTAAGAGCTCGTTCACGGTCCTGAAGATTACAACAACGAGAAATTAATAAGTTGTTCACAGAATCATTTCATGAATGGTTAAGCCAAACGGAATGCAACTGAAGCTTTCATTGACAAATAATAATGTTTTCTCATAACATTTATAATTACTCAATTTACTTTCGATTCAATAGGTTTGGAGTCGGAATAAAGTAAATGACGAAATTAAATGGCTTTCCCAAGGTCTAAATAGAATAGTGAAAAGATATAGTGCCTTCCTCATCAATGGTTTCAAATTTCATACAAAATATCGTGAGAGATTAAGGAAAACCCAAAATTGTGGAATTTTTGTTAATTCTTCAATTACAAGTTATGCTAGTGTTAGGGACAGTAATCCAGTTGAGGGAAATGTGGAGTATTATAGACTTCTTACTGACATAATTGAGTTGGATTATTATGGCAAATGGAAAGTTATCTTATTTTGAGGTGATTGGGCTGATGTTAATATGGCTTGCGGAATTAAACAAGATTAATTTGGTTTTACAATGGTCAACTTCTCTCGATTGATTCACACTGGACAACAATTGATAGATGAGCCGTATGTGTTTTCTTCTCAAGTGAAGCAAGTTTTTTACTTGAAAGATCCAACTGATGAGGGTTGGTACATTGTACTCCGAAACACCCTTAGAGACTTATTTGACATTAGCAATGGAAGTAGAGATGACATCATCGAAAGATCAGAAACTTTGCCTTTTCCAGAACAAAACTTAAATGAAAATATCCCTAGTACTAGTACACAATTTCAATGGGTTCATCAGGACGTGGACGAAGATATTTACGAATTATGATGTAGTAAGATTTTACGATTTTTTAAATATATGTAATATTATAATTTTAATATTGGTCATGTTATATACTTTAGCTATTTTATATGTACTATTATTGTTGTTATTTGTTACTAAAATTTCAACTATTTTATGTGTATTGCAGGAAAAATGCGTAGAAGAAAATTATGAAATTTAAGTGTGGCCCAGAATACTCCAAATTCAGAAGAAGGAAAGAGTGAACAGCAGACAGTTATTGGATCTTCGAATGTGCTGGAAACAGTTGACGAGCCTGTAGAATTTCAAAGTAATGTTAAGTTTATTTTACATGCGTATAAACTTTTATTATTGCTCTTATTTCTCAATTTCAATATAATAATATATTATTTTCCAGTTGAAAGTGGTGGAACGCGCAAAGGTCGAGGACGTACGCTACTTAAAGATTTATACGACTTAAATCCTGTCGAGCGTGTCAAAGTAAGTAGAAATAGTCATGGTCAGCCTGTTGGAACAGAAGCTCGACTTTTAGCAGGCTATTTGGGCATTATAGCACGAAATGCCAATATGTTGCCCATCAACTACGAATCATGGCATCACATGCCTGATAGCAACAAAAATCAAGCTCTCGATAATATTAAGGTAACAAAACGTGAATGTAATTTATAATACTTTGGTTTAAGTTTCATTTATATTTACTTTCTAAACTTGTGTTTTTTAGGAGAGATTTGCTTTACAGGTCTCAGATGCCTATATCAAGAAGGCAATGGGTAAAAAATGGAGATGAAGAGACCAGATAGCTCAGATGGAAGCTAGCACAGTTAAGCAAATTTCTCAACTTAGAGCGGAGCGCGATGAGGAGGCAGAGGCAAAGAATGAGGAGGCAGAGAGCGAGAATAGAAAGTATGATGAACTCCAGCTACAGCTCCAGATTATGATGAAGATGTTCCAGCAGTCGCAAATGCCACCATCTTAGACATTTGTTTTCGTGTAACTTTTAACATTATTGTAACAATTTTGAATTATACTTCATTTATAATTTATATCATATATCTTTCGTATAATTTTGTATCATTTAGATTTGTTGTTTTTGGTTGGATTTCATGCTATATTTGCTGTTTTTGGTTGGATTTTATGCAGGAAGGGTGGGATATTGGTGAAAAATGTATATTGCAAATCTGCCCAAATTAGCGGCATTTTATAAAAAAGTGCCGCTAAAGACCAGGACTTTTAGCGGCATTTTCTATAGAAGCGCCGCTAAAGACCTAGACTTTTAACGGCGCTTTTATAGAAAACACCGCTAAAAGTTCTGGTCTTTAGCGACGCTTTTTTCAAATAAACGCCGCAAATTTTAGAGGCGTTGTCTATAGCAGCGTCTTTTGCAAGCGCCGCTAATGACAAAAAAAAAACGCCGCAAAAAGTCTATTTTCTTGTAGTGTCAGCTGAAGATTTCACTCCATTAGGTGAAGAACATAGAGTTCAAGATCTGTGTATGGTGGTTTTGAATGCGTACGTTGATAAGCGATTGACTATACATGGTATCGACATCGATCTTAATGCTCCACTTACGTCTAATAACCTTAACCCGGGCCCCCATTTACAAATACATCTGGTGGTGATTGAGACCAATACGAATGGTGATGATGAATATAATAACAATGGTCCTTCCAATCACAAGGTTCAAAAATATAGTGATCCCGATCTAGACGAGGTCCCGTATAACACCCCAAACTTGACCTAGACGTAAGTACCAAATCCTGAGGAATTACATTAACTTGTTCAAAAAAAGCTTTTGATTTAATCAAACTCAGTGTGCATTTCGAAAACATAAATTTTGGTAAACTCTCACAAATATTTTTTTTTTAAAAAAAAAAAAACTTATGTTAGGAAACAACTATTTTTAACCCAGAATTTGATTTAGGAATCTCATATTTTGAAAGTATTAGTTTCGAAAAGTAGTTTTCAGTTCAAAAGCAAACGTTCATTTTAAACTATTTGTTATTTACAGAAAAATACTTAAACGCTTACTTAATTTTGCAACAGAAAACTTCTAGAGTTTTAGTTGAAAACCAAGTTTTAATTTATTATGCTTGAATGATTTTGCAATTTAACGTTAAAATGCTAAAAGTCGACGAACAAAACACAAATCAAAACTTAGCCAAAAAAAGAATTATAGTCCCAAAATAGTTAATTACGAAAACCACCTTATTTTAATTAACCGAAAAACAATTTGAGCTCCCGCCGTCCGATTCTAAACTTATTGATTACCTGAAAAGTCAGAAATAAAACAAATGAGTGAGCTATAGAGCCTAGTGTATAACGGAACTCAAACATAGAACACACATATCACAATATACAAATCAGAGTATCACAAAGAATTTCATCACGAACAATTGAGTAGAATTAAGAATGCATGATTATGTCAATGTGATATTTTTTAGAAATCATAATGCAGATTTTTTAGAAAACTTCTACCTAAATCTACTACACACCAAACTAAAGTTCATCAAAACTCATCTAACCAAATCATACCAACAGATAATTGTGGACATTGCCACTAGAGTTGCAGTTAAAACTGCTAGATCAAATATATATGATCGAGCCACTATATTGCAACCAAGCTGCCATAATAGAAGTATGTGGTAAAACCACAAGATAGAGTAGATCATTAAACTGCTAGAACTTCCCCCATATCATATTATTCTAGCCCCATGCAATGTGACATGACATGAAAATACAGAAACAAAATGATAAGCATGTTAAACATGCATTCATATCTTTAACAGAAACCAATAAACATGCGATTACATGCTTTGTAGATAGATATATCACAAACCCAATAGAACCAAATTAGTTTCTCCATAACGTCACATACATGGTCATATAGTAGATTCAGAGAAATACAAAATAACATATTCAGACATCATTTGCTCATAAACAAACATAATAGCATGGATACATGCCATCAGAATTAACAGTAGTCAGATCATGCGTACTTTATTCACATACCTTAATTATATCGCCTACAATAGCATATTAACAAATTTCATGTTTTCACACCTTAATTATGTTGTATGGACCCTACAGAGAGTCTAAATATGTATTATGGGTCAAAACAGGCCTAGATGGAAATATTTAGAAAATAGGCCCACATGACCCAACTAGCCAGTTCGTGTGGTCCACACGGCCACACACATGCCCGTGTGGCCTACACGACCAAATTAACCTAGCCTGTGTGACACAAACGGTCGTGTGATGTCGACAGAATGCTTTTCAGCTTTTCATCGTTCGCTATTTTTCTAATCCATTACACACATGATTAATTTTTTATACCGAATCAACACTCGCAATTCCAAATCCTAAAATCATTGTTCAAAATAGACTAATTAGCATGATTTTTCCAAATCTGACTCACTAATATGACATAATTATTGCCAAACAAACTTAATTATTGAAAAATCAGCCCTTATCACAACGAATAATTACTTGCCCTCGTACCAACAGTAGCTCAAAATCGCAATTAAACTGCTAGAGAATTGTCGCACACTCCACGTTCTTCTTCTATCAAAAACCAAAACAATAATTACTCACATACCTTTCTTGAAATAGAAAAGAGCAACAATGACACTATTAACAAAAGAATACGAAATCACTTACCTAAATAAGAATACCCCAACCTCATGCTCAAATTCACGCAAATACAACTGTACCCAAAAGAAGCTATTATCTTGGCAAAAAATCCGAATGACGGTAATAAAACATGAAAAACAAATAGTAAAAACTAAAGTTATCACTGACGACAGAAAAAGAAATGACAAAGAAACAAAAAAAAAAGGTGAAATGAGAACCTAAAAGGGAAAAATAGTAGAGAAAATATGACCGAAAGCATTCTCAGTAACTCTAAGAAATTAACGTAAAAAGAAGCAAAACTCAAATATGGAGAAAAAAAATGGAAACATGAAACGACAGAATGAAGGGAGTGGGTGTAACAACCTGATTTTCAATGGTGTCAGAAATAATGGTTTTGAGACCATAATTCTGACATAATAATCTGTAAATGTTGTTTATTAATATTTACGAGGTCATTAATGTGGTATTAATTTTTATTAGGAAATTTGAATATTTAGGTGGTTAATTAAGTAAAAAGGGTTAAATCGTAAAGGTTGTAAAAGTTTGATTCTATTAGAGGAATGCATTAAAATGGCATAGGAAAGGCAAGGGAAGGATTCAAATGGAAATTATACCATTTGAATAATGGTGGATGGTTAGCCTAGTGAATTATAAGGATCTTTTATTAAATTAAAAAGGGTTTTAATGGTAAAATTGTAAATAAATGGAAATGTAAGTAAAATTAAAAGAAAAATATGAAAACATCTTCCCTAACTTCATCTTCCACCGAAATTAGAATAGGAAAATACAATTGAAGAACCTTGGGTTCGGCTAAAGAAAGGTTAAGGCTTTTAGGCAATTTTCCTACACATTTTTAGTAATTTTTATGTTTTTGAGCTCATATTAGCTTGATTTAACTAACATGAGGACTAATTTGTGAAACTATTAAATGTTATAAATGTTGCCATTGATGAGCTGAGTTATTTCTTGAAGTTAATGTTGAAATATGAAGCTTTGTTGCTTGGGTAGACTAATTTGTAAAGTGATTTTTAGTGATTTTGGGGTTTAAGGACTAAATTGTTAAAACGATAAAATTAATTGTACTTAATGTGAAATAATTGCAAACAGGGATTTTTAGAAAGCCATAGATCATTCGGCTAAACTTGAATTTAGAAAGAAATAGTTAATTTTCTTATTTAAGGCTTAGAGACTAAATTGAATTAAAGTGTAAAGTTGAGGATAATTTTGTAAAAATGACAAAAAGGGACCAAATTGCATGAAATGGATTAATTATGTTGTTATTTTAATTAATTTAATGAAACTATTATTTTATATCAGGAACGTATCGACAATTATGGAAAAGGAAAAATTGCGGAGTAGTCTCTATATCTTGGCAATTTTGCAAATCAGTCTTGTAAGTTTGAACGTTATTTATACTTCTAATTAGTTTTATATTCTTTGTTAATATAATTTTCTTAGACGTTATATTGAAAAATAGTATGATCTTGGAAAAGAAAAAAATGGAATACTGATTTTACTAAATACGTTCTAACAAGCAATATCTACTGATTCTATTGTATGTGCTCAAACAAGCAATATATACTAATTCTACTAAATGTGCTAAAACGAGAAAAATCTTTTGATTCTACTGAATGTTCACTTGAATGAGCATTACCCACTGATTTTATTGAATATGATCTATTGTATCGATATTTGAAAATGAAGATTGAAATAATGCTCCGAATAGTATCCATACGATGGAAGTTGTGATTGTTTGGAATTTCCATTTATGGATTATTCGAACGAACTTACTAAGCTTTACGTAAGTTTACCTGTGTCTGGTTTTTTTTTTTTTCTGTAGATTACGTTTTTGTGGGCTCGGAAGGTCGAATCAACACTAGAAATCACACTATCCGGGAATCTTGGTAGACTTTGATTTTGGTTTGGGTAATATGGCATGTAATATTACCCCTTTTTGGATATGTAGTATTAGTATTTGGTTTGTGTAAGTTTACACTTATAACTTGTGTTGTTAAGTTGCAATAACTTATGGAAAATGCATGTTTACTTTAGATGAATTGGTTGGTCAAGAATCAGCTACAATGATACTAGTTGAGTTATGGTATGAAATGAAGTGAATGTAGACTTTGATATGTAAATTGTGCCTTGAAAATGCAATTATGGAAGTGATTTGTTATGATATGTTGAGGTGTCAATGATGACACATTGGTTAGACACTTAGGTTGATTATATTTTCATTAATTAATTGTTGGTGTTTAATGACCTATGAGATTGCATGTTTGAATATGTTTTAGGTACCTAAGAAAATGGGTGAAAAATGAGCATGATTTGGGTCAATTCTGGGTACACATGGTCTGGGACACGGGCTATCACATGGTCGTGTGTCACACATGGGCAACCCATACGGATGTGTGTCCTAAGCGTGTACAGATGTAGTTTTCACATGGCCTACAATAAGACCGTGTAATCCAACATCGAATGTTACACGGGCTAGCATACAGCCAAGGACATGACCATATGACGTTATTTTGAATGTTACATGGGCTAACACATGGCCAGTGACATAGTCGTGTGACATCATTTTGAAAGGTACATGACCTAGCACACGGGTAACGACACAACAGTGCCTTGAACCACACGGTCTAGATCGTGTCACATGGCCATGTGACCCTTGTGTTGAAAATTTTCAAATTTTCCCTGAATGCTCGTCACTTATTTTTAGGGCTTTGAGAGCTCGATTTAAGGCCGTAATTGAATGTTCTATTTAATTATGTATAATAATGAATTTATAGAATTTTAATTGATAATTGAATGCTATTTGTTATGAAATGTTTGACTTATTTGGTAATACTTCGTAACCTTATTCTAACGGTGAAAATGGGCTATAGGTGTTACAATGAGAGAGAGAATGGGAAAGTGGAAGCAAAATTAGGAGATAATCCCTCCATTTATTATTATTTAAAACTACCCACTAACTACTATCAACCTCCATTAAATCTAATAACTAACCACTTACCAGATTCCCTCAAAGTTCAAAACAAAAATAATTTTCACTTTGCATACACCATGATTCGAACACAGGACCTCTAGGTAAGCTGAAATCTTACCATTAAATCTGCAGGCTCATTATTGTCAACAATTGATCGAAAATAATTTATAATCAAATATTCAAAGATAGAGGTTTAGGCAAAAATAGCAAAAAAATTAATGCAAAGGATTCGAACCCAGAACCTCTCATACACAAACACAACATTTATCCATTGAACCAAATTAATTCCCTTGACATAATTTTCACAATCTTAACTCAAAAGCCAAACGTAACCACTCGTGATTTCACCAACTCAATTTCTTCCAACCCCGATATTTGGGAGTGACATCCCAGATGATATCGATAACGAAGGCGCGAATGACGATGGACATGTTAACATGTATTCAATTGAGAACCTAAGTCGAGGCATTGTGATACACAATGATCTTGGGGCACACATGTCAATCATAGATCTCGATGCGACGCATGCGTTCGAGTTCCCAGAGTACCTCGATATATTACCTGCTCATTGATTAGTCGCAGATCCCGAACGCGAGGAGTTGTTCATGGGCCAAAAATTTGCAACCAAGGAAGACTGCGTATTTTCCATTAAGTGGTATAACATGAATGTGTCGGTTGACTACAAAGTCGCCTTGTCTAAACTGACATTGTATATTGATGAATGTTGGAGGTTAGCAGAAGACTTCAATTGGCAGGTACGAGCCATATTTATTCAGAGGTCGCAAATGTTGGATATCCAAAAATTTGTTGGGCCTCACACATGCACTTCAACACGTATGATGCAAGATCATTGTAAAGATGATGCCAAAATTATCTACAACTGCATCATGCCAATGGTGAAAGACATTTCCACCATTCCTGTTTCGGCACTAGTTGTCGAAATGCAAGAACGATTCCAATATCGAGTTTCATACCAGAAAGCATGGATAACTGAATAGATGACCATGTAGCAGTTGTACGGAGATTGGGATGCATCGTACAATGAGCTAAAGAGGTGGATAGTTGTTATGCAAGAATATGTGCTAAGGACTGTCATTGACTTGCAAACACGACCTTATTACAACCCGGACTGCCATCTACAACTGAGAAGAAGAATTTTCCACCGGATGTTCTGGACGTTCGATCTATGCATAGGGGCCTTTCCCCACAACAAGCCACTTATACACGTTGATGGGACTTGACTATAAATAAAATATATGCAAATACTACTTATTACAGCTGCGCAAGACGAAAATTGGAACTTGTTCCTGATAGCGTTTGCCATTGTGGAGCCGGGGATCATGAAATCATAAGAATTCATATTGGCGAACTTGCGAAAGTATGTTGTAGGGACAAGAATATTTACATCATATCTAATAGATCGAAGGGATTGATTGCTGTGATTAGGCATTTCAGTGTTCTGTGGAGATCCATTTATTGCATTTGGCACATCGCAGCTAAATTTCTTCAAGACTACAAGAATGTAGACTAGTAGAAACAAGTTGTGAAAATGGGTAAATTTTAGTTTCAACATATGTTTTAAATGTTCTTAATACTTCCACAAATTAATTCAATAGTGTAACTTATCTTTTCTCAATATATACATAGCATATGAGCTAGAGTCATACCTTTTCATGCAAAGGATGACCAGACTTGAGGGTGGCATGCAAGGTGAAATAGATACTCCTTTCCGAGAGTAGTTGGGTACTATGGAGCCCTGACAATGAATTAAAAGTTTTGATGACGAGGCTCGATATGGTCATATGACCACCAACTTGGCAGAGGCGATTAACTCCGCGTTGAAGCGAACATGACATCTTCCAATTTCATATATTTTCTCTACTACGTTCTTCAAGCTGGAAACTTTGATGCCAAGAATGAGGCTGAAATAAGTAAACTAGATAGAGGCTACAATAGTCCGATTTAGGGGCTAGTCAGAATAGTGATCTCAGGATCACTAATCTGAGATTAGAGAAATTTATTTTCATGTCATTTTATGAGTCAGAGCATGATGGTATATGTACATGAGAATTTTGGTACTTTAATTTTAGCGATTTCTTGCTTAATCGCAAAAAAGGACTAAATCGCATAAAGTGCGAAAGTTTCATTTTATAAGCTAAAGGTACTAAATAGCCATAGATTGTTAATTTGAGGTTTTTAAAAGGTAATTTAGTCCCTTGTAAATGCTTGGCTAGCCATAGACTAGCATAGGAGACAAATTTGTCAATGTTGGTCAAAGTTGGTGATAGTAGGTGGACTAAATTGATAGTTTAATATTAAAATAAAGAAAAGATGATGTCCATCTTTCTTGCTCATCTCTTCCACTGAAAATTGGCAGCCAAATAGGGGTTAAAAGCTTCAAAAATTTTAGTACACTCTCCTATTCATAAATAAGTGTTTTAGTGATCTTTTCTTGAAAATAGTTGTACTTTTGAGACCCCCCAAAGCTTAAGCTTTCAAATGAAGGGACTATTGTGCAATATGGTGAAAATTTTAGAGTTTTTCCATGAGAGCTATCATTGTTATTTGCTGCATTTTTATGGAAGAACTTAAGTTTTAGTTGTTAGATGAACAACTTTTGTAAAAGGTGTTGTCTTGAAAACACCTAATTGGACCTTGATGAAAAGGTTATAAATTTGTAGTAATTATGTGAAATGTTGAGTTTTGGTGATAGCTATAAGAGTATTAAATGTCCACCTAGGCTTGTTGAAGATAGAAATGTGATTAGAATTAATTTCTGAGCTTAGGGGCAAAATGGTCATTTTGCCAAAGTCTAGGGGCAAAATAGTAATTTTGCCAAAGTATGAGTTATGAGTCAATTTAGTCAATATGAGTATTAAACAAGTTAAATTGTTATTATAGATCAAGAAATACGAAGCCCGGATTGAAACCGAGGCAAGAACAAAGTCGAGGAATAACTAACATCTCTACATACATTTTGAATACAGAGGTAAGTTTGTATAAATTAAAGTTTTATATGTATTCTCATGCAATTACTTATTATGTTGTATAATGTACATTATTTATATAAAGTTAAATTATTGATATTATGATGAGAAAAGTAAATGAGAATATTTATGAGAAAGTCTCGGTTGAAGACTCGGAATAATGAGGATACTAAAATCACAACATGAGATAAGGAAAGTCTGTGTAAGACCATGTCAAGACATGGCATCGGCATAAGGCAAGGATATCATGTAAGTCTATGACAAGTCATGGCATTGAAAATGTTATTATGAGGCAAAGGTCCCATGTAAGTCCAAGCCAAGGCTTGGCATTGGTGAATTCATAAGGCAAAGATGTCATGTAAGTCCATGCCAAGACATGGCATTGATAAGATTTATAAGGCAAGGATACCACGTAAGACCGTGTCAAGACATGGTAATGGTAGGTTTCCAAAGCAAACATATAAGACAAGTCTTGTGTAAGACCATGTCTGGGACATGGCATCGGCACCAAGTTAAGGGATCCCATGTAAGACCATATCTGGGATATGGCATTGGCATCATGAGGTGATCCCATGTAAGACCATGTCTGGGACATGGCATTGGCATCGAGATATATGTTGAAGAGATTGAATAACCTCAATTAATTTGGGTAATTCATCGGGTAAAAGAACCGAGCAAGAAAGAGGTAACAAGAAAGCTAAGCAAGTTAAGATAATAATAAGTTGAATTATACAAGGTTGATATTAAGCATCATTCATGTTAAGAAAGATGAAAGTTAAGTTTACTTTTGCATCAGTAAAATGTACTAATCTATGTGATCAAGTGACACATGTACCATGATTATAATGCAAGTATGAAATTATCATGTGACATATGATGAGTAAGTAAGCCAAGCACTTGAGATGTATGTTGTTCTTATCTCAGGACGGATAAGTTATAATGAGTTAATATATTGCTATATGAGTTTCATGCAAGCTTACTAAGCTATATGCTTACTTCTTTCTCTTTTTATTTCCTTATAGTCTCGCCAAGCTAACTCGTGGATCATTGATGTCGGAGCTCGGAGCACACTATCAATCATTATTTTTGATATAACCTAGTTGTATTTATTAAGTATGGCATGTATAGGAATTATTTCATATTGATGTAAGTCCTAAGAGGGGCCAAAGTGTTGGCCATTAAGGTTATCATTCTTTTTCTATATGGCTAAAGAGATTGGCCAAGATTTACTAAGTTTATACATCAATTGATGATGAGTTATGCATTAATGTTCATGTTTTTGATGAAATATTTGAGTAGTTGAATGGGTATATGAATGATCTTGATTTCAGGGTGGCAATTGGCTTGGAAAATAGCCTTTAAGTGTCCACACGGGTAGACACACGGGCGTGTGTCTAGGCCGTGTGTGACACACGGTCAACCCATATGGGTGTGTGAATAGGCCGTGTGTCCCTTGTATGTTAGTGTTTTAAGTCAATGTCGACCACGGGCTAGCCACACGGACGTGTGCCTAGGCCATGTGCTCCTTAAGGGGTTGCTGACGTCACAAATAGAATACCCTTAGTTTTTCACACGGGTGAGGAAATGGGCTTGTCTAGGCTGTGTGAAGGACACGGGCCTTTGACACGGGCGTGTGTCAAGCCGTGTGAAAACATCTATAGGTTTGTAATAAAAATAAATTGTATACGGGCTAGGGATATGGGCATGTGAGACTACACGGCCTGCCTACACGGGCGTGTCCCATGTCATACAGGCGTGTGACCCCTGTTTGGACAAAAAATTTCAAAGAGAGTAAAAGTTTCCGGTTGATCCTCGGAATCTTCCGGATGTATGTTTATGGCCTTGTAGACCCATGAGATGAATGTTATGACTAAGAAAAGAAAGTTTTTAAATCAGAACGAAATTTTATAGCCCGTAAATACATGTTTAAGTAAGGTCAAGGATAGTAATGCCTTATATCCGGTCTCGGCGTCGGACATGGGTAAGGGGTGTTACAGAGGCAGGACACGTGTTTATTGAATAGGTCAGGAAGGAAATGAATGGGAACTGTCAGTGATCGAGGTTGATGAATTTAGAAATATATTCTCAACAGTTAGAAACTTTTTGAGTTATAGAGTCCAATGACCGTCGATCCGGTATCTCATCTAAGTCCTACGAGTTGATCTCTGAAATAGACAGTGCGATTGCGGGAAGTTCCAGTCACTTCGTTACCCCTATGTGCATATCGTTGAAGTTTGTGCTCGTGCCTCGTTCAATGTTGAATAATATATCGATAAGGTGTACACTCTTAAGTGCACATTGTGCATTTGGAGAAACGAGTTCCCCGCCTTTCGTGATTTGTCTACATGGGAAGTGTCTCTGTTGACTTTCAAGTTTGTCTCGGATAAGGGATTATGTAGGAAGCCGAAAGGTCGCCCTCAAGTCACCAAGATCTGTAATAAAATGGACATAAGGGAGAAAACCGATGACAAACTTTGTGGCATGTGCAAAATATCTGGTCATAACCGGACTAAATGCCCGTATCGAACCTACCATATTAGATAATCATCACAATCGGGTAGAATATGAATTAATGTACTCCATGTTCAAGCTTGTATTAAAAATTTTATGATTATTGTCATATTTTCATATTTATATTTTGGTATGTATATTGTTTTAAAAAACAAATCAAAAGTTTGTTGAAAGGAAATTAACCCAAAAGTTGTGTTCTAAAATAAAATCTTTGTGGCAAATACAAAAGTGAAATTAAGTACAAAAAATCAAGTCAATCATTTGCTATTACTTAATTAATACAAACTTGAAAATTTAAATTACAAACTACATGTGGTAAATATAATGTTACATGTTCTAAAACTGGTGGTTTGATGGTGTTGTTCTAGGGATAAACTGTTGTAACACCCAGCGTTAGCTTTGAGGGTGCTCACTGATGTCATTTTTACCCTCACCCGGAACATCGTTCATGGCATCCATTGGCAAACCTTGGGGTGTGCTAAACAAACTTGAGAAATCATTCACGGCATCTATCGACAAACTTGGGGTGGGTTTAGGCTGAAGGTATCAAACATCATTTATGATATCGGATCTAGATGATTTGAACTGGAACCGGGGTTCTTCAACTAATCTACGTAGCCTGACGAGCCCAGAAAATAATTATCAACCCCCAAACCCCCAAGTTTGAATGATAAGAACTACCCATACTGTGAATAAGACCGCTTGGGTTCAGGCACCAGCTCCGATTCAGGTGCAGGAAGCGGATGTGGCAGATGGTGCGAAAGGTGCCCTAGTCTTTGCATGCGTGGAGGGACTAGCATCCTTTGCCCACCAAATAAAAAAGGTTTCCCACATGCCATGTACCAGCATTGGTATTTCTCTGAAGGTCACAAATCAAATGCATAATTCATTCTAGGTCTCCGCCCTATCCAGTTGTTCCACAATAGAAGATATTCTTCATGCTATAATGCCCAATTTTTATCGTGTTTCCTCATTTTGTTAATTCCGTATATAACCCCCAAACTCTGCGGAACATCCAGAATATATTGGATGCACTCGAACTGTCGTAGTATTTTGTCCCCATTATGCCACTAGACTGTCGAGAAATTCAACAAGGGTATGTTAATGCACCACAAGTGTGACTGGATGTGTACACTTCCCGATACTCGGAGAAGTACACCATCTACAAAAAATTTAAACTTGTTAAAACAAAATTTAAACTCCATCTACAAAAAAGTAATTACAACATTCTTGTTGTAATTGTTAAAGTTTATCACCTATTCACGAGTGGGAAGACATGTTTGGTGAGTAACTAATGCCAAGAATAGCATCTTGTAAGCACCTAGGGTTGCAGCAATACTAGGCACCCGCTTATGTCCACGGCACGGTGCTTTGTCATTTGACAAAGCTCGCAATAAAATGTAGCTAGTACTGCTAAGCTCCAACTGTACAAATGGGTTGCATATAAATCATATAACAAAGGTAAGTACATCAAGTTGACCTTGTTGTTATTTGCATCTAGCATGAGTAAACCCCGTATCATATGCATTATATATGCTTGAGTGACGCACATCACCTCCCGCTCAGTGGCAGTACTCAGTAAAAACTCGATATTCGCCTTCAACCATGAAAATCTCAAAGTCGTTAATTTATTAGCACCATCATCGGGCGAGTGTCCTAGTAAGTTATAAGAAAAGGTCTCCTGATCAGACAATGTACTAACACCCGTGACCGCAATGCCTTCGATTGGGAGCTCGAGTTGCAATGCAACATCTTCTAAAGTGATGTGTATTCCCTACATGGCAAATGAAATGTATGGGTCTCCGGGCGCCACCGCTCGACCAATGCGAAGATCAAGTCGTACTTCAAATCAGTACTTCAAATCAAACATGTGGATCAATGCCGCTGATCCGAATCCGGATGCCTCCAAGTATAGCATAAGATATTCATTCAGTAGATAAACCACACCATTGACGTGACCCTTCAGTACACGGTATGAACCCTGACCATATTAAATTATCACAATAGTTAATACATCCCAATTAAATTACGACATTAGTTAATATATCATAATTAAATAAAAAAAAGTCAATATATACAAATTTTAATACCATCACATTAATCGTATTTGTTGTGTGATCATCTTCTGTAATTAGAAGTCATTTGGATATTTGCAGTTTCAAAAAAAAATAAATTAAAGTTTAAAAATTTTCAATCATTACCAAAATACATAAATATAATACAAAAGCATGCAAATCAAATTAATAGAAAAATAGTATTACAATAATATCATTACAAAAATACTAAACAATTTGGTTCACAAAAAATAATTACCATTACAAAAATAAAATTTTTATTTTATTGTACATACGAAAAATTCAACATGCGATCTTTAAATCTAATTCATTCAAATAACATTAAATAATAATTTTTCAATACAAAATATATAAAACATGTAAAAGAGTACCATTTTGATAAATAATCTTATGGGCATATCAGTTGAAGTATTAATTATATTTTTGTATTATTGGGGTAAAAAAACCACATAACATTTTGGCCATACCAGTATATAATATTCCTCTTTATACAAATTAAATAAATAACAAAAAAACTCTCAAAATTTTCAACATAATGGGACCATCTATTAAGTACATAAAAAACAAAAGAAAAAATACTCATTCTACAAAACAAACTATATAAAAAAAAATCAATGAAAACATGTTATTTGCATCTACTAAAAAATAAAAAAAAATATTAAAAGAAAAATAAATACATACCTACTGAGTTTCTGTCAAACACCCTTTCTTTCTTTTTTCTCGTTTGTAAAATAAATCAAAATAAAATAAAAATAAAATCAACACAATGAATCATTTGTAAAATACCTGCTTCTCCTTTGTTTCTTCCCTTTCTACAAAAGGAATTTTTTTTCCAAAGCACAAACCCCACACAGACATATATGCTTAAAGGAAACAAAAATTGGAGCTGAAAGCCAATTCTCACCGTGATCGATTGGTCTTATCCACCGCAAGCGGTTAGTGAACAATAGTGGTGCCGCCACCCGACAATCCTCCACCCCCACTTGCCGCATTATAAGACCCCATAAAATACCCCTTAAATTTATTATTTTTTAAGTGACGTATATGACTTCTTTTTTTACCAGTTCTTTCATAACCCGGATATTAGTGTCGTTTTTCTTACTCACTCCACCTTTTAAATAAATATATATTTAACACATCATTTGGTAATGATAGTTTCATGATTAAATTAGAAAAAATTGTAGTGTTGCTTCCTTCATACCCTCCACTTGTGTACTTAGTTGAAAATATATCATTTTGATAAATAATTGCGATTATCATTTCCAAAGGGGGTTTTAATGCTCCTGATGCCTTTTGCGTTGCCTGGTGTACAACCCCTTCTCCATTTCCTTCTCTCATTCCGTCTTTTAGTCTGGCTCCCTCACGCTATCATTTCTTGCTTGCTCTTCTCATAGTCTGGAACGCTATTAACCAGGTAAATTTCTTCCTTCCTTTACATGGTTTCTGTGGCTAATAGATGTGCTAGGTTGTTTGCTGATCTGGGAATGTATTCAAACTTTAAACTTCTGCCTCTGAGTTTCATTCTATGAATATCATGGATGAATGAGCCTATTTGAGATTTATCTTGAGTTATGTTCTTGCATTTCTTTACAACTGAAAATGAATCTCCTTCAATGATGGTAACCTCTCTATTCATTTCGAGTGCGATCTTGGTTGCCTGGTGGCATGCCACTGCTTCAGCGGCGAAGGCAGAGGCTACCCCTCTATGGATTGTTGTACTTGAGATGAGAACTCGTCCTCTACAGTCCCTAACAACCACCCCCGATGCCGAAAGGTTACACCTCTTGTCAAAGGCCCTATCGAAATTGATTTTTACCTCCTGACCTGGTGGGTGACTCCATTCAGTTTTTGAATTCGCAGTTTTTTTATTTTCTTTCCTAACACCTTCAAGTTCTCTTAGGTGTCTCAGAACAAAACTTGCAATCTGCTGACCTGTTTTCCTCGTTTTTTCATGAACCCATGAATTTCGATCCCCCTATATGGCCTATAATGCAACACAAAAGATCCTGCCTTGCGCCAAAGAAAGTGATGTTAAGACCGAGGTAAGCCATTCACCAAACTCAATACTAGTGATTGTTGACATATCAAGAAAAGTTAATTCATTCCACATTTCCACTGATACAGGGCATTCTCGAAAGAGATGATTCGACGTCTCAGTAGCTCCACCACAACGAGGGCACATACTACTATTGGCGAGTCTTCGGATAGACATATTTACCCTGTTAGTTATGTAGTTCCAGGAAATCTTCCAGATGAAAATTTTTATTTTTGTAGGCATATCAATCTGCCATAGTTTTCTGTAGAAATCCCTGTAGATGTTTTGTACAGCATAAGCTGTAGGATCAAGGCTTTGTAATAGTTTATAGGAACTTTTTATTGAAAATTCGCAGGAGATTCCCCCTTCCAAGCCAGAAAGTCTTCGTGGGGTTCCAACGACAGGGGAATTTGAAGGATCAAGTCTGCCACATCTTCTGGAAAGGTAGTAACTATCAGATCTCTATTCCATTCTCTTCCATTACTGTTGATTAAGTCTGCTACTTTCTCAAATTGTAAATTGACAACACTGGACCTTAATCTAACATTGACATAATTCGGGATCCATGCATCTTCAGTAATTGAAATATTCATCCCCGTACCAACTTTCCAAATCAACCCCTTATCTAATGTATCCTTAGTTGCCCAAATACTTCGCCAAACATAAGAGCATGAATTCGCCAATGGGCATTAAGAAAGCTACTGTCCGAAAAATACTTAGCTTTAAATACTTGTGCAACTAGGGAATCTAGATAATTAATCAACCTCCACCCTTGTTTAGCTAAAAGAGAAATATTAAACTGAGCCATATTCCTAAAGCCCAAACCCCCTTCGTCTTTGCTCCTGCATAACAACTTCCACTGACACCAGTGAATCCCATATTTTCCAGCATCTTTCTGCCACCAAAATCTGGTTAATTTACTTTCAATCATTTCACATAGAGCTTTAGGAAAAAGAAAGAATGACATAGCATAAGTAGGTATTGCATGTAAGATTGCTTTTATAAAGATTTCCTTTCCCCCTTGTGACAGTAGCCTGAAGCTCCACCCATCTATTCTCATGGCAATTCTGTCTACTAAATTCTGAAAAGCTTCTTTTTTCCGTCTACCCACCATATTAGGAAGACCCAAATATTTCTCCAGAATTGTAGAGCATCTTATACCTAACAGTGTTGACACTGCTAATTTGGACTCCTCATTTGTATTTGAACTGTAGAAAATTGTTGACTTGCCAAAATTAACACATTGACCTGAAGACCTTTCATACTCTTGAAGAATACTTTTCAAAATCCTGGCCCCATTTTCTGTAGCTTCACCAAACAACATACAATCATTTGCAAGAAGTAGATGTGTTATCTCTGGCCCTCTCCTGCTAGCCCTCACTCCTTTAACCAAGCCGTTCTGCTTTGCTGATCGCATCAAAGCTGAGAGACCTTCACTATAAATAAGAAAAAGGAAAAGACTTAGTGGATCCCCCTTTTTGAGTCCATTAGAGGGTTGGAAAGATCTTCCTCTGCTTCCGTTGATAATAACTGCATAGGAGACTGTAGAAATGCATTTCATTATCAATATCACCCAATTCATTGCAAATCCCATCTTTATCATCACTTCGCTCAAGAAATCCCATTCCACCCTATCATATGCTTTGCTCATATCCAGCTTTACTGCCATATACCATTTTCTCCCTGTTCGCTTGAGCCGAAAAGTGTGTAAAATCTCATAGGCTAGAAGCACATTATCTGAAATCAGTCGGCCTGGTACAAATGCACTCTGAGCTTCATCAATACAATGTCCCATAACATCTTGCAACCTGTTGGCAATTGTTTTTGCTATTATTTTGTATAAGACTGAGCATAGACTAATGGGCCTAAAATTCACCAAAGATGTGGGTTTGTGAACTTTAGGAATAAGCACAATATCTATCATATTAGTTGCTTCAACCCCTTCTCCTCTATTCAAAATTCCTAAACAAAACTCTATTACCTCCTTTCCCACAAAGTGCCAGTATTTTTGAAAAAATAAAGCTGGAAAACCATCTGATCCTGGTGCCTTGGTGGGTCCCATCCCATTCAATGCCGATCAAACTTCTTCTTCCCTAAAAAGGGACAGTAGACCTTCGTTTATCTCATCAGAAACGCTCCTTTTGATCCCTTCCAGAGCCTTACTTGGATTTGCAACCCCCTTCGATGAAAATAAAATTTCAAAGAAAGTCTTGGCTTTTTCGTTTAGCCTTAAATCATTAGAAATCTCCCTTCCATCGCCCAATGAGAGTTTATTAATAAAATTTGCTCGTCTTCAAGTAGTGGCACATTTGTGGAAGTAAGCTGTATTTCGGTCTCCAAACTGAAGCCAATTTGCTCCAGCTCTTTGTTCCCAATAAATCTCATCTTTATCAATCTCCATGTTTAGATGAATTTTCTTGTTAATAATCTTTGCCAATGTCTCTTCATCCCTTTCTTCCATCAACAAGACCTCTAGTTCTTTTTGTAGCCTTCTTTTTTGTTCACCTTTATTGCACTTCAACTCCTTTACCCATTTCTTTAGACCAATCTGCACTGTCTTCAATTTGTCTACAAGCGATTCTGATGATGACTTCCAGATATCTTTAAGAGCTCCTTCGAATGAATCCTCCAAAGTCCACCAAGCTTCAAAATGAAATCTTTGATTTCTTAGAAAACTTTTATTACTGTCTGTATTTACCAGCAAAGGGCAATGGTCTGAATATGAATAAGGAAGGTGTTGGACACTACCCATAGGGAACAAGGTTAACCATTCTACATTTGCAACCCCCCTGTCCAATCTTTCTCTTATATTAGTTTCTGGAAGATTTCCTCTTTCCTATGTAAACCATGTACCCGAGTATCCTATATCCACAAGATAACATCCTTCTAATGTATCCCTGAATGCTTCCATTCTCTTCAGATCCCTTGGAAGACCACCTCTTTTTTCAAATGAGTACATAATCTCGTTGAAATCACCTGCAACCAACCACGGACAATTGCAATCACAGCTCAATCTTCTTAGTAAGTTCCACACTGAATTTTGATCTCTCAAATATGGTGAACCATAAAATCCCATGAACCTCCATTCTTTTTGCTTATTATCCTCCTTAACAATTACATCAGTATGCCATTTAGAATAGCTTTTCAATGTAACCTCAGTATTACCATTCCAAGCTAAACACAGCCCACCCCGAGTTCCTTCCACTTCAATACCAATCCTGTTGGTAAAAACACTCCTGTTCCTGACCCTCTCCATTCGTTTCTGATTCAGTTTCGTCTCCATTAAGAAGACCATATGGGGATTATACTGCTTAATTAAATTTCGCAGTCTACGCACAGCTCGTGGACTCCCTAACCCACGAACATTCCAACATATGATTTTCATTAGGTCTGGCCAGCTAGCCCAAAGCTAGCCGCCGGTCCTGAATTATTTAGAGCAGAATTCTGTTCCCCATCAACACACATGATTTCTATGCTTTCATCTATTTTTTCCAACAAAATATTCTTTTTTGACCTTTTCACTCCACCTTCTCTTACTTCATCCTCTTTCCCTTCTTTGTTCCTCTCTTCTGGGCATTTCTTTTTAAAACCAACACCTCCATGTGTTGAATGGTCATTCTGATTCGTCAAAATTAGCCTTCTCCATTTTGACATTTTCAGTTCTTTTATGCATCTGTCCCCTTTGCTGTTAACCTCCTGCAACATATCTACTTTTGTCTCCGCACTATCACCTTCCTGCTCCTTTAGCCCTTCCTCCCAGCTGGTAAGTTTCCTTCCACCGAGTAATATGCCTAGTAAAACCATTGATTCAACCTCCTCTTCCTGTCCATTCTGTTCCTTTAATTTTCCTATATACACACGCTGGGAACCCACCCTTTTAGTAAATGCATTAAACTTAAGACTTTCTTTTCCCACTACTTTAGACTCTGCTTTTAATGCTATCATATAAGGAGGATCATCTCTGATTTTTTTTTCTTTTTCTGCAAGATCTATCATCAGACAATCGTTAAGCCCATGGTCCAATCTTCCATAGCCAAAACAAAATATTGGTAATTTTTCAAATTTGAAAGGGATCCACGACTTCACACTATTTTCACTGGAAACAAAAATACCCCTCCTAAGAGGTTTTTGAACATCCAAATTAATCATAAATCTACAAGTATCATCATTAATCTCAGACCTAAGAATACCTCCAAATGTACTTCCAATCGCATGTATCAGATCCTTTTTGTCATGCTCTGGTGGACACGCCCTAATCTTGATCCAGTATGGTGAAGATGTGAGCTTAATCTGATCCCGCTCCACCGGGTCCCTTAATCTGTCGAACAGAATGAGATACTTACGAAAAAGCCAGGGTCGTCCTTCCATAATTAACTCCAAATCCTCCTTTAGGTCAAAGACGATTGAGAAAAGATTTTGCCCCACCACATAAATTTCGAATTTTTTCTTAGTTTTCCAAATACTTTTCAATTGTGCCCTAAAACTCTCTATGTTGAATGATTTCTTCGTCCAAACTGAACAGATCAGTGTTGGTTTGACATTCGACTCGACCAATGATTTTTTAATGGACAATTGTATAAGCTTTTCTGCCAACAAAGAGATTTCCTCACCGTTCACCCTCTCCACGCCACTACTCTCCTCCATCCCAAGCCACAAAAGTTACTGCTCTCTCTAGGACTCTACAGGGAGCACTCTTGGTTTTCGAAGGTCTATAGAAATATAGATTTCTAAATTGAAATATATTAATATAAATATTATTAATTACTTAATATTAATAACAAATAACAATAATTGATAATAACTTGTAATTTAATTAATTAATATGCATTTAAATTGTTAAATAATTTCGATTCTTTATTGGTTTAAAAGTATCCTCATAAGAAAGTATTTATCCTAGCTTTCATCTGAATATTAAAATAAAACCACGCTAACAATAATAATTTCATCTTTCAAGTAAAACATTCAAAATTCGTATACAAATGTCCACTACCCGTCCTAATTAAATTAGTTGCATGTAATTTCATACAACACACTGATCAACGATGGAATCTTTCTTTCCTTTACCTTCTTTTCTCTGATATGTTAGTCTGTCCCCAACTCCCTCATTATTTTAACAAGGCGGCTATCGTTTACCAGATTTTTAGCCAACATAAAATCCTCAGGAACAAGCATCTGATCGACGATGTTGAAGATGGGTCTTCTTTCTCTCTTTTTTCACTTTCTTTTCCTCTCCATTTCCAGTAAGAGCTCTCTCTAAACGCCCAAAATGGAACACTCATTTTTACGTTTCTTTTGGGGGACTCTAATGTATCTTCCTTCATCTGGTTTTTTGGTTGTTTTGATCTTTGGTTTTCAGGCGGTGAGATCTCAAGCCAAGTGGGAATAAACTACGGTCAGCTTGGGGACAATCTACCATCTCCGGAAAAGTCAGTTAAGCTAATCCAATCCATTGGAGCTAAACGCGTCAAAATCTACGATGCAAATCCCGACATCCTTAATGCTCTCAGAGGCACAGATCTTCAAGTCTCGATCATGGTCCCAAACCAACTCTTAACCAACATCTCCACAAACCAAAAACTAGCTGATTCTTGGATTCAATCCAACGTTCTCCCTTTTTACCCCCAAGTCAAAATCCGATACCTCCTCGTTGGCAACGAAGTCATCAGCAGTTCCCCCAAAGAAATCTGGTACAGCATCGTACCAGCCATGCGTAAAATAAAAAATGCCTTAAACACCCACAGGCTCAACAAAATCAAATTCGGCACCTCAATGGCAATGGATGTCCTGGAATCATCATTTCCACCATCCAAAGGCACGTTCCGGTCTGACATCGCCGATCCGATAGTTAAACCAATGTTGCAGTTTTTAAGCCGGACCAAGTCTTTCTATTTCCTCGATGTTTACCCTTATTTCCCTTGGTCCACCGACTCCAATAACATTAAACTCGATTACGCGCTTTTCGAATCCCGAACGATAAAATACACCGACCCGGTTTCCAATCTAACCTACAGTAATTTGTTTGACCAGATGGTTGACTCCGTTATTTTCGCAATGGAAAAACTAGGGTATCCGGATGTTCGGATCTGGATAGCGGAAACAGGTTGGCCCAATGCCGGCGATATCGATCAAATAGGAGCCAACATTTACAATGCCGCTACTTACAACAGAAATGTTATCAAGAAACTAACTGCCAAGCCTCCAGTTGGAACTCCGGCCCGACCGGGACGGGTTCTACCGTCTTTCATATTCGCTGTTTATAATGAGAACCAGAAGCCAGGTCCGGGAACAGAGCGGCATTTCGGGTTATTATATCCAAATGGGTCCAACGTGTATGGGATCGATTTGAGTGGGAAGACTCCGGATTCGGCGTACGAGCCGTTGCCGAAGCCAACAAACAACGAGCCGTATAAGGGGAACATTTGGTGCGTGGCGGCTAGAGGAGTCAATGCGAGCGAGTTGGGTTCAGCATTATCGTACGCATGTTCGCAAGGGAATAAGACTTGTGACCGGATTCAACCCGGAAAAGAATGCTTCAAACCCGATTCGTTGGTTTGGCATGCTAGCTACGCCTTTAGCTCTTATTGGTCGCAGTTCAAGAAGACCGGTGCGACCTGTTATTTTAACGGCCTGGCTACTCCAACGGCCAAAGATCCAAGTAAGTTTTAAATTCTTCATTTAACAAATAAAATATCTTTTACACACTAAATTATCGTCTAAAATGTGGTTAAGAGTACCCTTTAATCTTCGCAGTATATAATAGGCCTATTAAATTAGCCCTTTTCAAACAAACCTTTCTTTTTTCGGTTTTAATGGTGTATTTATATATTTTTCAGGTTTTGGGCGCTGTAAGTTTCCAAGTGTGACCCTTTGAAGTTTTCTAGTAAGTCGTCAGGGGAGTGATTTGGGTCCCCCTTTCATTCATTTTTATGTAGAGGGTAACTTTTTGGCTGGCTGTCGGCACACAAACAAACCTCTCTTCTATAATCTTCATCAAGTAAAATGGGCACCCAAATCACTTTGTATTGCGCTGTAGTTTTATTTTTTATATCAATCACTCATTTGTTTGGTCAGTGACAGTAGAGTACTTTATTGAAATTTAATTGTTTGCCCTACCCTCTATTAATCTGATTGATAAATTTTCATTTCAACAACGGCTAATTGTCCTTTTTGTTGCCTTGTTTCCCTTTCTGATTGTGGCTCAACAAAACCCATCCCCTGAGCTTTTTCTTTTTAATGATAGAAAATTTGAAACAGGATAAGAAATGAGAAAAAAAGGCTAAATTTTTTACTCGAGTTTTCAAATTTTGGTGCCAATTTTCATAACTCGTTGCTTCGGCTAAAGATTAAAAAACCCGCAAAGCATATATGATATAAAAGTGGCCTAAAAGCAGCTTTTACTATTTGAAAATGACAAGTCCATTTGGGAGGAATCTTGCCTGGGTTGGGTGGTGTTGTTTCACCTAAAAACTTAGAAAAGTGACATGACGTGCACATGGATGCAATGTGGTCTGTTGTCAGCGTATGCAACGAGTTGTACCAAAATACAAAGTATTCTTCCTTTTTTAAGACCTTTTTTTTTTTTTTTTATCGGCACCTTCTTCGTTTTGGTCCCGAGAGTGAGATCTGATGTTTAAATTAAATGACACGAAGCAAAGTTTCATGGCCCGACAGACTTCCGGTTGTGTCAAAAGATTCATCGATCCCATTATAGTAGTTCTTTTGGGAAAAAATCTGTATAAATTTGGATGACTTATGTCGGGTTAAATAATAATTTTACAAAAAATCAAATCAAACTCAAATATTTTTTATACATATTTTAAATCAAGCCAAATACAAAATAAAAAAAAAGGGTTAATTCGTTTTTTAACCATTCTCAATTTTTTTCTCAAACAATTTTCTCGAACGTATATTTTATTTAATTTCTATTAAATATAGAACTGATAAGTGATAAGGCAACTGAAAAGCAAATGCAATGGTAGACAAAATCCTAGTGTCACAAGGCTAAAATTTTAGTCTCGCAATTTGTGCGACATTAGGCTATTTTCTTTGCTTCAAATGTGCCTAAGTTAGCTTAACTCTCGCAAAGTGAGAATTCTCGATAGAAATTCTCTCAATGCACCAAAAATAAAGCAGAAGCAACTCAAAGATAATAGAAAGATCGAAAGAACAGAATAGTCATAGAAAAGCAACATCCAAAAGGTGTTTGAGTAAATACTCTCAATTAGTATTCACTATTAAAGAATGTAATACAATGGTTGATTACAAATGAGGGGGAGACCCTCTATTCATAGTTTAGTTCCCTCAAATCCAACGGTACTAGTTTTACATCAACAGATGAGATCAAAGCATATCTACAATTAAGGGATTTACATAATCCACAAGCTTACAAAATCAAATCTTATCGTATTACAAATATAACAAGATTACTTTTCTTATTTACCAAGGTAGCCCTAATTTACCAAAAGTGCTTCGTTGGGCCACCAAGGCTTGAAATATATGGGCTTTGTCACTTGTTCCTCGAATCGAGTCAGTTCAAGAGGGTCAAATGAACCCCATTTAATAGATTGATCTCAATGGGATGTCCTTTGTGCAATCGTCACAAGCTTTGAACTGCAGTCCATGACATTCTCCCCCACCTATTCTCGCAACACCCTCGTTGCATCCTCGGAATGACATTAATTTGACTCGCCTTTGAACTTTCTCAATGCCTTGGCCACTTCCCGATTAGTCTCTCTATTGTGTAGTCCCACACGTCGGAACGTTTGTCTCGACTTTCATCGTCGCCTAGATTGAATCATTTCGTGCTGGATCTGGTGTCCTAAGTGTAGTATTTTCATCAATATACACTTGTAATTTTTCGAATAGATTGGTTAATAAAATTATTCATAAATTGCATTAATACTTTGTATAATGTCCTCATATGGTTTTTGAACGCAAAGCAAAATGGAAGAAAATGTTTCTCATTGGTTGTTTAATGTTTAACTAATACTAAACAGTATTACGTGGTCAGATCGTAATATGAAAAGACAACTTATATTAGTAGACAAACCTAAACATGTAGCACCCTTAACCCGTATCCGTAACTGGAATAGGGTTACGGAGCATTACCGGAGCTTACAGATCAATTATAGTTAATTGATGTCTTTTACTATTCTTTTTCAAAAATCAATCACAATCAATCATAATGTCCCGTATATATGTCCTCGAGGCCCAAAATACATGTTAGAATCAAGTCGGGATTAAACTGGGATCATAGAAAATTTTTCGCGAAATTTTTAATTTTTTTTAGGTGCAGGGGATACACGCCCGTGTGGCAAGGCTGTGTGGCTCACATGGCTACTGACACGCCCGTGTCCCAGGCCGTGTGGGCATTCGTTGTGAGGCACACGGCCGTGTTCCAGCCCGTGTCCTTACCCATGTAACTTTTTGACTTGGGTCACACGGCCAGCCACACACCCGTGTGCTAGACCGCGTGGACAATTTAATTTTCGAAAATTAACACACGCCCATGTGATAGGCCAGGTGTCTCACCCAGTTGAGACACACACTCGTGTTTCTACCCGTGTGCTCAATTCTAAGCATTTTGTTTCCCAATTTTTAATATGCAGGGGACACACGACCAAACCACACGCCTGTGCGCATGGCCGTGTGTCACACACGGTTGAGACACACGCCCTTCACAACAACTCGATAAATTGCTAACTAGTGCACATACTTACCTATTATAACTTATTAATCTCTTGACAATATCTTTATGTCAATTCAACCGATTAATCAATTTTTAATAAACAAATAAAAGGTTACGTAAGGTAACAATATATCTCTATATTGAAACTGTAACACCCATACCTGGGTCTGACACCGGGACTGGATACGAGGCATTACCATACTTGACCTTGCTTGAACATGCAATAATGGGCTATAAAATTTCATTCCAAATTAAAACTTTTCTTTCTTAGACATAACATGCATATCATGGGCCTACGAGGCCTTAAACATATATCCGGAAGGCTTCAGAGTTCAACCGGAAACTTTTACACTCCTTGAAAAATTTTGCCTAAACAGGGGTCACACGCCCATGTGACTTGGGACACGTCCATGTGGGCAGGCCGTGTGGTCACACACGCCCATGTTCCCCAGCTCGTGTAAAATTTACTTTTATTTCGAACCTACAGGGGTTTTCACACGGCCGGACAAAATCCCGTGTCAGTAGCCCGTGTCCTTCACACGGTCTAGACACTTGTGTGAAAACTAGGGGTATTCTATTTATGACGTCAGCAACCCCTTAAGGAGCACACGACCTAAGCACATGCCCATGTGCTGGCCCGTGTGACGAATCAAATTCTAGCAATTTAATGTAGGGGACACACGACCTATCAACACACCCAAGGGGGTTGACCGTGTGTCACTCACGGTATAGACACACGCCCGTGAGTCTACCCGTGTGGACACTTAGAGGCTATTTTCCAAACTAATTGCCGCCCTGAAACATAAACACACTTATGCTAACACAAGCAATTCATGTACTATGAATAATTCCTAACATATCCCTTATATAGTTCATAAAACTCATTATCATTAATATATATAACTTAACAAATACTGGCCTATCACTTGGGCCATATACAAAAAGAATAGTAACTTTAATAGCCAATTCTTTGGCTCCCAATATGATATAACTCAAAATGGTATAATCTCTATACGTGCCATACTTAACATAAAACAACTTGGCTATACCAAAATAATGATTGATAGTGTGATCCGAGCTCCGACTTCTATGATTCCCGAACTAGCTTGGCGAAACTACAAGGAAAAAGGAAAAAGGAAAAAGGAAAAAGGGAGGAGTAAGCATATAGCTTAGTAAGTTTGCATGAAATTTATATAATAACAAAAATACTTAAAATAACTCATTCATCTCATGATACATGAACAATATAAGCATCAAGTACTCAAGCATACTTACTCTTACTCATCTTAAATCACAATACGATTTCATACTTATATTTTATTCATGGTACCTATATCACTTAGTCACATAATTTAGCACTTTAGCTAAAGTAATCATAAACTCGTTAACTTCCTTAACTTAAACAAAACTCTTTGTCATCCTTGAGTAGCTTAACTTGTTACTATCTTTATTCATTTAACTCCTTTGTTACCTCTTTCACACTTGGCTATTTTGCCCATTGAATTTTCTCGGAATAACAGAGGATATTCAATCTCATCAAACATGTATCTTTATGCCAATGCCATATCCTAGATATGGTCTTACATGGAATCACCTAACGATGCTGATGCCATATCCCAGATATGGTCTTACACGGGATTCCTTAGCTTGATATTGACGCCATGTCCTAGACATGGTCTTATACGAGATCTTCCTTTGGTGCCGAAGCCATGTCCCAGACATGGTCTTACACTGGACCTTCCTTGTATGGTGTCGATGCCATGTCCTAGACATGGTCTTACACGAGACCTTCCTTATTCGATGTTGATGCCATGTCTCAGACATGGTCTTACACAGGATCTACATTCGGTGTCAATACCATGTCCTATACATGGTCTTACACGGGACCTACATTCCTTGATACCGACACCATGTCCCAGACATGATCTTACATGGCTTTCCTTGTCTCATGTTATGACATAGATATCCTCTTTATTCTAAGACTTCAATCGGGACTTTCATTTTTTGTGCTCGTTGATTTCTTTATTAAGGCATTATTATTCTTTTTCAAGGAAATAAAGTATATTCAATAACATAATAAGTGATTTAATGTAAATACACATAAAGCCTTAAATTCATACAAACTTACCTCGGTACTCCAAAATATGTGTAGAAGTGCAATTTAGTCCACAACTTTGTTTTTGCCTCGGTTTCGATCCGGGCTTCGTATTTCTTGATAATCAAGCTTGAAAGTTGAAGAAACCCTAGCTATGGAGGGCTTGTAAAATTCGGCTATGGCTTGAAGAAGATGGACACAAATTTTGACTTATTTTCCCTTTTAATTCATTTATTAACCAAATGACTAAAATGCCCTTAAGGCCCCTTCCTTAAGATTTTTCCTTCCCATGTCCATTTTTGTCCATCTTATCATTTAATGGTCTAATTGCTAAATAATGACCTCTAGTAATTTTTATAATTCTATTTTATACTCAAATCTTCTAGAATATCATATTCTCTAATCATTACAATTTTGTCCTAATGGACAATTTATTCACTTATTAATAAAATTTCTTCATGAAATTTTCACACAATCATGCAACCACCTCATAAGCCTCATAAAAATCATTAAAACTCATATTTCTACTTCGGATTTGTGGTCTCACGCCGCTATTCCAACTAGGCCCTAAATCAGGTTGTTACAGAAACAATTTAATCAAAATAATCTTGCAAGTTATGCAATGCTATTGTACTATTTAATATCGTCACTAATTTAACCCTCCACTACCTTATAAGATTAAACATGCACCAATTAAATATTGTGTCAGTTAATTACAATTTCAATCCTTTTAAATAATTAATTCAATTGTTACCTTACAATTAAAATGAAAGCATAACATAAGTATGATTTTATTTAATTGAACAATTTACTGATACCTAATAACAACATAAACACATTTTTAATAATCTAAGCGGACAAAACGCAATTAATCTAACACGAAGGAATTTAAGTCATTTTAATTAATTGAAGAGCAACAACACAAATGTTCATGCTCATGATCAAAACAAAACTAAAAACAAAGATTAAGAGAAAGCAACTAGAAAAAAAATCTTGGTGGTTTTCCGAAGCCAGACTAGTAAGCTCCTCTCTTTTCTACTCATTCTACTGATCCAAGGCCTTCATGAACACTTGATTGTTGCTACTCCAAGAGGCATACAAGCTCTTTTTCAATAGGGGAAATCTGCAAGGGAAGAAAAGAAGTGAAAGACAACACAAAGGGAAAAAGAGAGAAAATGTGTGAGAGAGAGATGTGTGAGTAAGGGATAGGGGTGTTTAGTAGGTTAACCGACCCGAAATACTATTAACTGACTCTTTAAAACTCTTAGCCATTAACCGAACCAAAATTTTTTCAAAAACTTAATCGAACCGAAATTTTTTGGTTAATTCAAAAAATTATATATATTTTTTATTTTTGGTTAAAAGAAGTATAAAAATTAACCTAATTAATCGAATTAAAGTATTGAATCGCTACATAATTAAAAACACTACATAAGTCTTGAAATTAACACATAATTGAAATGTAAGTCTTTAATATTCTCCATTTGTATCCATTTTTTCTCTCCAAAAGAACTCTATTTGCATTATACCTACAAAAAAATATGTGCAAAAAATGAGCATATAATAGAAATATATGCATTTAAAAAAAAATCAAATACTATAAACAAATGAATAGATTGTAAGTTAACAAGAATAAGATAGTAAGCATACCTTTCAACTCACGAAAGCTTATGAATTTAGGGTAGGCTCTGATGCATTCCAATAAAAGTCTAAACATTGCATCGATTAAATAAGTAGGGGTGATATGGTAAAAAAATTGAAACTATTAAAATAAAACAATAAATATACCATTTTCAATCTTGTCAAGCTATTGGATTTGTTATTCAATCTTTTTGATGTCTTCTTGTGATGATGATTTTCGAATCCAATCTTGAGTACACACAAGAGCTTTTAAAATTTTAGGAGTTAAAGAACTCCTATAATGATCAAGTACACTTTCCCCGGTGCTAAATGCAGACTCTAAAGCAACTATAGAAACTGGTATAGCTAAAACATCTCTGGCCAATTTTTGAAAAAGTGGGAAATCTAGGGCTATTCACTTTCCACCACAATAAAATATCAAAATCTTCAACAAAATCCTCATTAGCCTCAGCTAGATATTTATCAAATTCAGATGTTTTATCCTCTCCACCATTTTCCAACTCACGTTTTTTATACAAAACTTGCATTTGCCTTTTCGTTTTTTGTTGTGGTTCACCAAGAGAAACATGTGTTGGCACACTCGATTGGCTACAAGTACTATGAAGTTGAGTCTTATACTCATCAAACAATTCATACAAAGATTCCTTCAATTTTTGCATCATTTCACAAGCTTTTTCAGAACTAGACATTTCACTAAGTGCAAATTCAAGATGCTTTAGTTTTTGTCCAGGATATAAAACACAAGCAACAAACATAAGCAAATTCATCTTATTATATCACCCCAATACTTATCATACTTCTCTTTCATCTTGATGGCCAAAACATTGAAATCAACATTACTATTTAACTGAGCATCTCATAAAAGAATATCAATTTCAGAAAGCTCGTCAAAATAATTATTAGACATTACATATAAAGTGCCAGATATACGTAAAGTGACTTCATAAAAGTGTTCCAAGAAATCCCTCAAGTTTCTAACACTAGCCCAATCATCCACACTAGGCCAACCCTTTTCCCTTTCAAGTTCAGCCCTAAAGTTTGTATCTTGCTCCTCAAATCTCTCAAAAGCTCTCTCAAAGTTTTGAGTAGTGTCTAACATTAAGTAGGTCGAGTTCCACCTAGTACAAACATCAAGACACAACATCTTGCACTCTATCTTTTCCACCACAACACACTCCTTAAACTTTTGTAATCTAGCTAGAGATTGTCTCACATATCTAACAGCCTCCCTAACACGTTCAACATATTTTGTAACAGCTCGACTTAGGGGCTAGTCGGAACAGTGATCTCAGGATCACTAATCCGAGATTATAGGAATTTATTTTCATGTCATTTATGAGTCAGTGCATGATGGTATATGTACATGAGAATTTTGGTACCTTAATTTTAGCGATTTCTTGATTAATTGCGAAAAAGGACTAAATTGCATAAAGTGCGAAAGTTCCATTCTATAAGCTAAAGGTACCAAATGGACATAGATTGTTAATTGGAGGTCTTTAAAAGGCAATTAGACCCCCAATAAATGCTTGGATGGCCATAGGGGACAAGGATTGACCAAGTTGGTCAAGGATTGACCAAGTTGACCAAGAAAAGATATCATCTTTCTCTCCATCTTTCTCTACCAATTTTTGTAAGAAAAATAGAGGGTTGAAAGCTCAAAATTTTCAGCAAGCTCTCCTTCATTCTAGTAAGTGATTTTGATGATCTTTCTTAATGATAATTGTACTTTTGAGACCTCTAAAACTTAAGCTTTCAAATGAGGGGAATATTGTGCAATATGGTGAAATGTTTAGAGAGTTTCCATGAGAGCTTTAATTTTTATTTGATGCATTTTTATGGAAGAAAATGAGACTTAGTTGTTATATGAACAACTTTTGTGAAAGGTGTTAGCATGAAAACACCAAATAGGACATTGATGAAAAGGTTTTAAAGTTTGTGGTTAATATGTGAAATGTTGATTTTTGATGATAGCTTTAAGAGAATTAAATGTTTATCTAGGTTTGTTGAGGGTAAAAATGTGATTGGAATTTATTTTCGAGCCTAGGGGCAAAATGGTCATTTTGCTAAAAATAGGGGCAAAATAGTAATTTTTCTTAAGCATGATTATTGAAGTGCTTTTATTAATGTCGTGATTAAATTGAACTAAATTGCTATTATAGAGCAAGAAGAAACGAGAATCCACCTCGATAGAGGAAAGAACAAAGTCTTGGACTAAACTAACGAGTTAGCTCATTTTGAAATCGAGATAAGTTTGTATGTGATAGATTCAACATTTATGTTAGCATGTTTGAGAATGCTTGGCATTATATTGATGCATGATGCTCTACTAAATTGAGTAGTTAGTGTTGAATGAGATGATGAAGTCCTAGTGGACCATATTGAATATGAAAATGCTATCATTGAGAGATGAGATAGATAAGGTCCCGTATAAGACCATGTCCGGGACATGGCCTCGGTACCGAGTTGAGATCCCGTATAAGACCATATCCGGGATATGGCTTCGGTAATGAATATGAAAATTGTATAAGACCATATTCATGATATGACATCGATACTTAATATGAAAATTCATATAAGACCATATCTGGGATATGGCATTGGCATTTAGAAGTGACTCTATGTAAGACTACCTCGGGGATATGGCATTGGTTTCGTACCTACATGATTGACGATGAATATGTGTCCTTGACTATCTCTAGTGACTAAGGGGATAAGTAGATGGGTATAGAAGTAGAAATGAGAATTGTACTAAAGTCACGTGATTGAGTGAAAACAGGTACTCGTGAATGAGTCACGAAGAAATGATTACGAGGTGTGGCACGGTATGTGCTAAATAAGGGCAATTGTAAGTAAGTATGGCAAGGAGCCTATGAATTGTGTATGGTTATTTAATTCCATGAATGGATTATATTATGAGCTTATTGTTGATATTTATTTCCATGCAAACTTACTAAGCTTTATGCTTACCCCTTTCATTGCCCTTTTTCTTTGTATTATTGCCAAGATAACTCGAGGAACATGGATTGTTGGAGTTCATAAATCACACTATTGACATCACTTTGGTATAACAAATTAGACTTATTTTGAGTATGGCATGTATAGGACTCGAGTATTTTGTTAAGTTGTAATTGTTAGCCAAAGTGTTGGTTACATATGTTACTAAAGTCATTTTGTAAATGGCCTTAAAGTTAGGCTAATACTTGGCAATCTCTTTTGCTTAATGAATATGATTTTCATGAAGTGTATACCCTTGTGTATTAATGTCTTGATAAGTTGAACGGATTCATACAGTTTGAACTAGGGGAAAGCAAAGAACTTGGCGAATAGCTTTGCTCTTGTCCACATGGATAGGCACACGGGCGTGTGTCTAGGCCATGTGTGACACACGATCAGTCCATGGGTGTGTGCCTAGGTCGTGTGAAGTCTGCACCTAGGATTTGAAATTTAAATCGCCACACGGTTGTAGCACACGGGCGTGCGACTGGCCGTGTGGATTAATCAGAGATGACCACGGGCCAGCCACACAAGCGTGTGCTTTGGCCGTGTGCTAATTAAGGGTTTATGATGTCATAGTCAGAGAGCTCCACGGGTAGAAGGCACGGGCGTGTCTAAGCCGTGTGTTTTGGTAAGGATTGACCACGAGCGAAAGACACGGGTATGTCGTAAGGGTACACGGACATGTTCCTAGACCAACACGGGCTTGTAGTCCCTGTTTTGAGGAAAAGTTTTCCACGCTCATAAAAGTTCCTTGATTGATTTTGAAACCTCTCAGAGGTATGCATAGGGCTTTGTGGGCCGAGATTGAGCAAGGGCTGGGTTTAATTGAAATTTTATAGCCCGCTTTGAGATATTAATTGAGATTAGTTAGGTAATACCTTGAACCCGGTTCTGGCTTCGAAACTGGGCGTGGGGTGTTACATATTTATTCATTTATTTTAAGCATTTATCAACAATCAAATTCACAATGCGTGTCATGCATCTCATATGAAGATATTTACCATTTTAAACTAAACCCCCTCAAGGATTAAATTTCTTTCTCAAATAACCAATAGCAACATCATTTGAACTTACATTATCAATAGTAACAGTAAACAACTTATCAATCCCCCAATTCAACAAGCATTTCTCAATCACTGTAACACCCCAAACTCGGCCCAAATGTCATGACTGGATCCGGAGCGTTACAGGGAAAGGTTGTTTAAAGAAACTTGTGATCGTTTAAAAATTTTGAGTTTAATTATTTATTGACTTGTTATCCTTTTGTTTTTGAAAAACGGTTATTAAGGGTTTAGGAAAATCCCGTATTAAACATTTAGTAATAATAGGCAGAAATCATATTAAAAGCTAAACCAAATAAAATACCAAAAATGTAGTTAAAACGGCCTTATTACATAATAATAATCCCGAATTTAAAAAAAAATAAGTTCAAAATAAAGTTACGTAGTTTACGAAAGAAATAGAAATGCATGGCCACCTCGAGTTCGCCCCTGCTCCAAACCCGCGATCTAGTGATTACCTGTAAAATTTAGCAGCGGGGGTGAGTCAATAAGACCCAGTGTGCAATTACTCTACCTTAATCGTAACTGGGCCCTAGCCCTTACATATCACTTTGGGCGAAGCCCATACAGAATCAGATTGGGCCTTAGCCCTACTAGCAGAGAATAACAGATAATCAGATATCAATGCAATGTGATGCAAAACCCAGCCAGCCTAAATTTCCATCCGCTACACACCACCCGTACCTGCCAATCACACTAATGGAGATTTCTACAATCAACCCTCACCGCTACACACCATCGATGGCAGACACGCTGTAGTTAGCTGCTCATCGTCAGATTGTGACAGAGTCACCAAATATGTGGCATGGCCCCAAAAATGAACGCGTGGCGAGCCACTGAAATGATTGTGACAAAAGCCACGAGCGAGCGCTTCCCCTTTCATCAATATCATATCCCAAAGCCCATGCAATATGACATAATAATTCGTGTATGCAGTATGTCATGTATGCAAACCATATATCCAGTATAACGCATTAAATGAATTACCATCATAATCATATAAACATAATACAACATAATCCAGCTAAATCTACCCCTAAGGGAATAACAGTAATTTTACCTACCAAGGGTATTTTCGTAATTTACCTATTAAGGGTATTTTAGTAATTTTGCACCTGCAATGGCCTTTTCGAAGGCCTAATGTCGCCTCGAGTGACACAACTACCATTTTCGGTCGTACCGAACTATTGGGTCTAAAACCCATTTCGGCCCATTCGGGCCCACACGCTCGTGCGACCCATCTTGCACAAATCTAGCCACATATAAGAGATTCTCCTAGTCTAGTTCACTATATACTACACCATCATACATTTTATTCAGTTGGGCCTATGGGCCCATTGGGCCCACTACGGCCTATCGCGGCCCAAGCAGCCTCAACCTACAAGAATACTACTGATGGCCTCAACTATCGCGCCGAAGCCCCACACATGCGCTGGCACGCTCGTGTGGCTACTATTGCCGTGACCAGCACTTCGGCATTTGCCGCTCTACAGCTAGAGTAGAGAAGTACACACCTGAGAGGAATCTGGTGCTAATCCGCGCTCCGACCGCTCCTGTGCCCAAATGCCCTCCAAGGTGTATTCACTCTCCTCATAGAATGCTCTATATATAGCTAGCTTCTCACCTTCCTTCTTTGTATCTTTTCAATGTTGGATCCTTCCATCAGCAAAGTTTAAATCCAACTCAAACTCTTCCCATCCAATCCGCAAAATAAATACTCCTTTGCTTGTCATGAGATTCGAACCCAGGCTCCCTTGTAACATAATCCACACCGCTAACCACTTGGCCACAAGCTCCTCTTGTGTCTTAGACCATGTACAACTAAATAGAAATCTATAGTCAAATTCTAAGGTCCATGTAAAAAGAAAACCAAAATGCAAAAGCCAAGACTTGAACCTTGGACCTCCTTCCTTCCTTGTGGCGTCACCCCCTTGTCTCTTATGTGGTGTCATTTGCCACTAGACCACAACTCCTTTTTGTGTCATTTTTCTCCATATTTTATTCTTAAAGCCTACCTACTAACTTCCAGGGTTTTTTTCACCTAAAACCAAAATTTCCTTAAAGCCAAAGTTTGATCTCGGGACTTCATAGAAGCCCTCTAACCTTCCAAAATCACTTATCTAATAGGTCCAACCTGCATTTAAGCCAATCTCTTGTTCTCCAAAAATTTAAACGCTACTACGCTCAAGGCCCATTGGGCCCAATTCTTCTAGGCCCAATTTCGGGATGTTACAATCACCATCTCAATGGACTCACCCTTATGACTAGAAATTGGACAAAAGTTTAAAATCTTTTTATTCAATTTCCAATCGTTATCAATAAAGTGAGTAATGATACACAAATAATTAACTCTTTGCAAAGAAGTCCATGTGTCAATAGTTAAGCAAACTCTAGAACAAGAACTTCTCAAAAGTTGTTTTTATCTTAACCCTTTTATCTAAATATAATTGATAAACATCCCTAGTCATAGTAGTTCGTGAAAGAATATGAAAACTAGGACATGCCACGAACATAAATTTCTTAAAGCCTTCACTTTCAACAAACTTGAAAAGTAGTTCATCAATCACAATCATTTGTGTTAATCCTTTCCTACATGCTTCTTGATCAAATCTCCAAGTTGAAAGATGCCCCCCCTTCAACTCCCTTTCTAGGTAAAACTAGTTGTCCTTGGCTAGTGCCAACAACATTACTAGGATTTTTCTTACATGAACCAATATGATATTTCAATGACCCCGTACTATTGTTTTCATATCACAACAAAATTCCTTTTGACAATAATTACATTTAGCCTTACTTGCACCATCATTATTAATAATCTTAGTCAAGTGAGACCAAACTTCTGACCTTTGAGGAGTGGCTTTTCTTTTCCCAGTAGTCCCCTCTGTTTGGCTTGAAGCTCCAACTCTTGAATTTTTAGAATCTATCAAAGTAGGAGGTGTAACACTACTCTCAATAGATGTTGGTTCAGTGGACATTCTGCAAGAAAAAATTATATAATAAATTAAAATACATTTATAATATTAAACATATTTTGATGTTGAGTTTTAGAGAAATAAAATACTGTTTGTCTTTTGATATGAGTTCAACATATACTATTACATATATTTTTTTCAAAATAAACACAGAGGATACCTTAATTCTACCAAAGAATAATAGATATGGGGTTTTTTGGTCCCTATGCTGCTTTTATCAATGTTTAATAACTTCTTGTTGATTGGTTTATCGTTCTCAGAAGTGGATCAGCTAGACAAACTTTAAAAGTTGGACTTAAAAAATAAATAAATCATGGTGTGGAATAATAAACTAAATTAATATACTGGATAATAAGAAAATTTTGGAAAAATAATAATAATACCTAATGATAAGCAATTTTTTTATTAAAAAAAAAGGACTAATGCTTTTGAGTAGAAGTAAATGATCCATAACTCTTCTATCAATGTTTAATTTTCATCCATTGCATTAACCATTCATTTTCTTTTTATTTTAAGGAACCTTTCGTAGAAGTAACCATTCATTGTCTTTATTTATATTTCATGTTCATGCATTGCTTGTAAATTTTACATTTATCGTTTTTAACATTTTATTGATATTTTATTTATATCCATGACCTTTATTAATACATTTCATCAATTTAATTTTTTTGAAAAAAATTTTATTTGAATTATTTTTTATGTGAAATATGAAAAACTTGATATTAATAATATGAAAAGGTTGAAAATTGAATGAAAAAAAAAAGAATTAAACTTTATTTAGAAAATAATAAAATAATTTTCTAAAAAAGTATTCTTTCAAAAAATAACAAAAAAATAACATTTAGTGTAGATGTTCTCTATATAACATATATTTGGAACAAAGAAACCGACCTTAAATGCTCAAGGAATAAGTGGCCCAAGAAACCCAAACTTCAAAAACTCTTAAATAGTACCTATCGTGGCATTACACTTAATTCAACAAGCACCCAATGCAAAACAAAACAAAAGGGCGAGCAATGGAGTAGAATCCTTGAGCATGACCTTGTTGAACTAAGAACAACAACCTTGACTAGTAAAAAAACAATGAATCAAGCACTCTCATAAACTAGTAGTTCCCAAAACCAGCAGCCTTCTATAAACCATCCCATTTACTATTTTTTCTTCTCCCTAAACCCTATCTCATCTTTTATTTACAATCCAGTTCCCTACTTCTCCGTCCGCATAATCCATCATTAACCACCACAGCCCACTAGCACACTTCCACTCAAGTAACTCTCCATTTCATTTTTTAGGCAACAACAGAGTAACCTAGGAGATATGTTCTTCTTAAGCAGACCTTCAAACTTGACAACTACAAGCATGAGAGGAGAAGCCTACTTCAACTGCTGGTGATGGTGACCTGGTAGACGTCGGACGGTGTGACTGGTCGTAACAATAGAGAGATTTTGGGAGATTTTAAATTAGGGATTTTGAATTTTGAGGGTTAGGGTCTTATTTAGGGATTTCTTATTTCTGTCGTTTGTTTTTGTTTTAGACTTTTAGTTTTAGGATTTTTATTTGCATTTATTAAATTATTTGTAATTTTATGACTGGGTTGGGTTGGGTACTTGGGTTTATATATATTAGGTTGAGTTTATATTGGGCTTATATTGCAAAATTATATTTATTATAATTTTATTTATTAATTTTTTCGATTAAACCGAAAAAATTTGATTAACCGACTGGTTTCGAACCAAATTAACTGTTAATCGAAAACCCAAAAAATTATTAACCGACCCCCGACCGAATTAATTCAGTTAACTGACCGATTAACCGAATTCAGTTGGTTAACCAAATATTTTTTAGTTTTACCTAAATTTTGCACACCCCTAGTGAGGGATAATAAATGAGGAAATGAGGGTGGCTATTTTGTAATAGCCCGATTTTGAGGCTAGTCAGAACAGTGGTTCCGAGACCACTAAATTGAGGTTAGGGAAAATTATTTTGATGTTATTTTATGTTTTATATCATTAAAATAAGGCTATGCGAAAATTTTGGTGCTTTAATTTGAGCGATGGCATGCTTAATTGTGAAAAAGGATTAAATCGCATAAAATAATAGCTATAGAATGTTAATCTGGAGGTCTTTAAAGTGCAGTTAGGCCAATTAGAATGTGTTGGTCGGCCATGTGGTATAGGGAGACAAGAGCATTTAATTTTTGGTCAAAATTGGGTGAATTAGGTGAGAAAAGATGAATAAAATAGGGTAAAAAGAAAAACTATCATCTTTCACTATTCACTCATCTCTTTCTATTGAAAATTGAAGAGGAAATAAAGCATTTGGGGGTTCAAACTTTCATCCAAGCTATCTCTTTGCTAGTAAGTGTTTTAGGTGGTTTTAATTGATGATTTTTGTATTTTTGGAGTCCCCAAAGCTTAAGTTAGCAATATGGTTGAAAGTCTAGGGACTTTCCATGAGATTATTTATGTTTTTAGCTGAATTTTTATGGAAGAAAATGAATGTTAGGGAGACGAGAAACAACTTTTGTGGAAGGTGTTTGCATGAAAACACCTATGTAGGACTTAAATGCAAAGATTGAGATTGTGTCATAAATGCATGAAATAGTTGGGATTGTGAGTAGTTGTAAGAGAAATAAATGTTCTGCTAGTCTTTTTTAATGAGAAAATGTGTTGAAAAATGATTTACGAGCCTAGGGGCAAAATCGTAATTTTGCCATAGTATAAGGGCAAAATGGTCATTTTTGCCTAAGTGTAGATTTTGATGCATTATGATCATAGAATGATCTAAATGAATGAATTTTATTGTTATAGATCAAGAAGAGCGCAGAATTATTGACCAGGGAAAAGGTAAGGTTACGGATTAAATCGTTAGTTGACGCGTTTTGCACCGAGGTAAGTTCATGTGTAAATAATGCATTTTATATACACATTGTTATTTTTGTTGATTGGTGCATGGCATGATTAAGAACATGTATGATTCAAGAGGATTGAAATTGATAGTTATTGCATAGTTTCGTATGAATGATGAAATAGTCATATAAACGTGTAATGACAACACTTGATGGTGGGCTAAGTGCTATACCATCTTATTACTTAATTACAATGGGCTATGTGTGATACCATCGTCTATTTATCATTTGGTGGGCTATGTGCGATACCACCATAACTAACCTTTTTGGTAGACTATGTGGGATACCACCTTAATAAAGACTGATGGTGGGCTAAGTGCGGAACCACCGAGTAATTTGATTATGAGTAGTTGATTAAGAGATTGTGATGTGTTGTATTATGTGACATTATGGTGCTAAGTGCAGGGAGGCATGCTAATGAATCTATACATTAAGCTTGTGATATGGTTGGAATGTGGAAATGGAAGAAATGAGTAAGCATGATTATGAATGTAGATTGTTTCTTGTTTAGTATGTAATGCTATATAATTGTTTAGTACATACTATAATGCTATTTGTTTACATGTAAACTTACTAAGCTTAAAGCTTACTCCCCCTTTCTTTTCCCCTTGTTTTTATAGAGTTAAAGAGCCGGGTCGGGATACGTGGATAACCAGAAGACCGCCCACACTATCAGCTCATCTCGGTACATCTAGACTTAGTGATTTTGAATATGGCCTGTATAGGGGCTAGATTAGGTTTATTGTTTTGTTATTTTGGCCAAGGGTGTGGTGCCCCTCTTTAATGAGAAACTCTTGTGTATATATGAACAGATGTAGTTATTTATGGAAGTTTATATTACAAAATATGAGTTATTGATGATTTGTTGAATGGATCCATGTTGTGTGAGCTAGAGGGTTAAAAAGAGCTAGGCAAATAGCCTTGTTCTTGTCCACACGAGTAGGCACACGGACGTGTGTCTAGGCCGTGTGTGACACACAGTTAGCCCTACGGACGTGTGACTTGGCCGTGTGTCCCCTGCATGTTGGTGTTGTAAGTTAGTGTCGACCACGGGCTAGCCACACGGGTATGTGCCCAGGCTGTGTGACCCTTATAAGATTGCTGACATCACAAACAGAATACCCAGGTTTTTACACATGGGGCGAGGACACGGGCGTGTCTAGGCCGTGTAGAGCACATAGGCTAAGCACACGGGCGTGTCTCGGTTGTGTGGAGCACACGGGCATGTCTAGGCCGTGTGAAAACCCCTGTTGGTTCGTAATGAAAATAAATCCCACACGGGGTAAGGACATGAGTGTGTGTGACCATACGGCTTGCCCACATGGGCGTGTCCCATATCACACGGGCGTGTCCCATATCACACGGGCGTGTGGCCCTTGTTTAGGTGAAAATTTTTAAAATTGCAAAGGTTTCCGGTAAGGTTCTAAACCTCTTCTATGAATGTTTATGGCCTCGTAGGCCCTCAATGAGGTTGTTATGATGGCCATAGAGATATGTCTAGTTGGTACTGAAAGCTATTGATTAAAGTCGTATGGTTAAGAGGACTAAGTCCGGTAATGCCTCGTGCCCGATTCCGGCTTAGAATACGGGTAAGGGGTGTTACATATTTATACTTGATATTGGAAGCTCAAGTTGGCTAAAAATAGGAGCCAATCCCTTATCCTATGGCTGGCCATGCAAGTGGAAGGAGTGGTTGAGTTTGAATTTGCTATTTTTAGCTTGTGGCTAAAAATAAAATGCATGAAAAGGGGAGAGGTTTGAATGGCATTTAGAAAAATTTCAATGGCTAGTTTGCAAGTGTTAAAATCAACCAAAATGAGCTAATTGGGTCAGCAATATAGGATAGTTTGGGCTGCTATTTTGGGCTTGTCCATCCCCCCTTTTTACTTGCTTAACTCGTGCCTTTTTCCTTACTTCAAATTGCCCGTTTTTCCCAATAATAATTAAATTAGACTAGTTGATTTGAAGAAGTCCAAAAACTTAAATTGAAGTCCTTCATGGTTTTTAATTCATCATCTTGTGCTTACAAGGTGTCTAACATTCCTTACCCGACCCAGTCGCTGGATCGAGTATAGAGATGCTACAATAACATTCAACAAATAATAATCACAATACTAAATAATACATACTTATTGATAATTGATGTAACGCCCCAATTTCTTCTTAATTTTGACTCTTGCAGTTTTGACACAAATGTGTATCCGCTTCAGTGGTTATGTGTTCTGGGTGTGTATTAGAGGTCCCAAGTTCAAGTCACAACTTGGGTAAATTTTGATATTTTTATGAATAAAGCCCAAATTCTGGTTAGTAGGCATATAAGTTAAAATGTGTAAGTAATTAACAGAATGGGCCTGCTGGTCTAGTGGTTAAGTGGTGTGTTATTATGGTAGAGTTCTTGTGTTCGAATCTCTGCATGGGAGTATTCTTGCTCGGTTTGGTGACGAAGAGTTTGAGTTGGTTTCAAAAACTGAGTAGTGGTTTGAGGGAGAGAATTAATGGGAGAGGGATTGGCAGATTTCCTTTTGAATTTTCAGCTGACACCTTATTTTTCCCCAAAATGTTCTCTTTTTATTTTTGACATTTTCTACCAAATTCCCTACCAAAATTCTTTTATCTTCCCCTCTTCTTCAATTTTTCTCGATTTGTTTCCTCCTTGTGAAACGGTGGTGTGCTCTTTCGGTAAGTCTTTCTTCGCTTAATCTATCTGCTTTGAGTTAGGCGTTTGATGAGGGGTCTGTTGTGCTCTTTTTGATCAGGTGGAAGGAAATAATTTATCGATGTTGTTGCAGAGAGTAAGAGTTGTGATTTCGTTTGTTAATGGTAAGGGTTCGTTAGATTATCAATGTTAGATTTCGATAGACTTTAATTGAATGATGAAACAAGTGGTTAAATGAGGGTTACGTTGGTTGATTTTTAAGTTCTGAAGGCTTAAGAGAGCTTACGCGTAGAAAACGATATAGGTGTGTACCTGAAAACGCAGATAATGAGGTTTCAATGAAAGCCAAAAACCTTACTGTCGATGCCACACGGGCGTGTGGTCGCCCGTGTGGTAGGCCGTGTGCAAGATTGTTAGTCACCACACGACCGTGTGATCGACGAGCCAGGCTCTGCACGAGCGAAACGACTGTGTGCTACATAAGGGCTTGACCAATTGGGCCGTGTGGGCCACACGGGCGTGTGGGATTTTGGGCCAAGTCGTGTGATCCACAAGACCAAGGCCAATTTGGGCTGTGTGGGCCACACGGGCTTGTGGGCCCATATGGATGCGCCACATGGGTGTGTGAGCCCATTTTTCTGAAAAACTCTGTAAGGTTGCACTGGTCACCCAGGTCGACTGTGGACCTACCGTAGGGTCGGTAAGCAATACTTAGACCCTTATATGAATGATCTGCCTGTCTAATTTTTGTACTAAGCTTATATTCACAGAAAATGAGGTTTCGACGAAAGCCAGAAACCTTATTGTTCAACGCCACACGGGCGCGTGGTCGCCCGTGTAGTAGGTCGTGTGCAAGACTATTAGTCACCACACGGCCATATGATCGACGAGCCAAGCCGTACGCGAGTGACACTACCGTGTGATGGTTGGGCATGGCCGTGTGCTACACACGGGCTTAACCAATCGGGCCGTGTGGGCCCACACGAGTGAAGCACACGGGCGTGTGAGATTCTAGGCCAGGCCGTGTGATCCACATGGCCAAGGCCAATTTGGCCCGTGTAGGCCACACGGACGGGCCACATAGGCATGTGAGCCCACACGAACGGGCTACATAGGCGTGTGAGCCCATTTTTTTGAAAAAGCTCTTTAAGGTTGCACGGTCACCCAAGTCGACTGTGGACCTACCGTAGGGTCGGTAAGCAATACTTAGACCCCTATATGAATGATCTGTCTATCTGATTTCTATACTAAGCATGTATACTAATCTGAATATATGAGTTTAAATTGCATAGTAGCATGTCATTCTTGTATGTTGCATTGCATCGGGGTGGGTTGATTATGATTGGAGGAAGTAGCTGAAAGGCTCTTAATCCTAGTATCTAGCAGCTCAACTGCAAATTTCTGATTATGTGTCACATTCGGTACAACATGGTGTGTAGGGCTGGGTAGGTTGATTTTATCCCCACATGGTGTGTAGGGTTGGACAGAGTTGGTGTGTAGAGGTTGGTGGGTAGGACTTTGTTTTCTACATATTCTGTCTGGAAAGGGCTAAGGCCCTATAATATGTCTGATTCTAAATCTGAGTGGGCTATGGTCCACACCGTTTCTGTAATGGGCTCAGACCCAAACTGTGAGATTATGTCTGTTATCTGATATCTCTGGGTATGTTTTCTGTAGGGATTACACACCGAGTTTGCAAAAACTCACCCTTTTCAGTTTAATCTGTTCAGGTAATCCCCAGCAGTAGACGGATCGGTGCAGCGGAGGACTCGACGGTGACCACGGTTTTGGATACTTATTTATAGTTATTTTTAATTTTGCTTTGGTTATATTTTGGAAAATTTTATGTAATAAGGCCTTTCGAATTTTAGTTTAAAACGTGGGATTATTATTTTATAAACTGCTAGCAGTAGGACAAGACGCGAGTTTTCAAAATAAACAAAGGTTTTACCAAAATATGTACGACCTTGCAAATCGCTTTAAAAGCTTCCGCAATGTATAAAGTTTTGAAAATGGATAATGAATAAATAAACGACACATTTTGAGGATAGGCTAAGATACCTAAAGATGGTTTTAACGCAAATACGTTTTCTAAAGCACTATCATGTGACATCGCTAGATTCATCCATAACGTCCAGGTCGGGTTTGGGGTGTTAGATTTAGTGGTATCAGAGTCAGGTTGCAAAACTTGACTGTGGATTTGAGTTTTTAAAATTGGTTTTTTCGAAATGATTTTTAAATGATTCGAAATATTTTTGAACTGAGTATGTAGTACACTGAGTCTCCGGCGCTGATTCTTTAAGTGTTCTAAATTCTATTTAAATTTGTCTGAAATACTACTTGCGTGCTTGAAACAACCTTAGGTAGTATACTGTACTGAAACCACTCTAGGTAGTGTAAACTGGAAACTGTAACGAAACTAAAAATCGTAGTAAAACCTGCGATTCACGATAACGAACTCTTAACTTCTGATACTGGTCTGCGTAAAACATTTGTTAATAAATATCGAAACTGAAACTAATGCATAAAACTGTTAATATAGATAAACTTTGAATTTACAATGAGCGCACGAGGTATCCGCGGACGGGGTATTAGAGGTCGTGGTAGAGGTCGTAGGAAGGCTCGAGCTGGGTCCTCTGCATCTAAGAATCTGCCCAACCTGGATACAAGCGAGACGCTAATCCCACTTGCTACAGAGACTGGGTCTCATGAACGTGAGGCTAGGGATGACGAACTATCCCGACTATGCTACGAATTTTGAAAGGGTTGCCGGGCCCAACACCAAATTTGAGGGTCGTGGGTCGGTTATGAAATGACTCCGATCCAATGGGGCCAAATTATTTAGGGGTGTCACTAGAGTCGCCCCTAGAGTGGCCGAGTACTGGATGGGGGCCACAAAAAGAATTATGGACGATTTGGACTTTACTCCTGAGCAGAAGCTGAAAGGGGCTATCTCTTTACTTCGCGATGAAGCGTATCAGTGGTGGCTGACTCTTGAGGAGGGAACTTAGCCCGACCATTTGACGTGGCACTACTTTAAGAACAAGAGGGAAAGAACAAGAGGGAATCGGAGCCCTTTAGTTATGTGATGATGCCTAAGAAAAAGGCCAGACCGGATGAGCCAGTGAGAGTTGGGTCTCCTGTTGCACCTACTGGGGTGGCGCTTTGTGGGCACTATGGTAGACGCCATCCGAGTGAGTACTGGAGGACGACTGGGGCATGTTTGAGATGTGGGTCGACTGAGCATCGTGTCCGGGATTGTCCACTGAAAACTGATCAGATGCAAGCTGCAGGTACTGGTACTGCGTAGCCACCGGGAGTAGCTCAGCAGCCGCTTAGGAGCCGAGGATAGGCTAGGGGTGGTAATGGCATGGATCGAGGACAGAGAGCACTGCGCAGAACAGACTGAGGTGAGGCAGCGTGCACTGGTTTATGCTACATGTCGCTGAGAGAATGGGGTTACTCCAGATGTCATTACGGGTACGTTCTTAATTTTTAATGTACCCTACACTACATTGATAGACATAGGCTCTACACACTCTTACGTAGCTAGCTTTATGTCTGAAACTCTGGGGATTTCGGTTGAGAGTACTTCGAGTGAGGTAATTATTGTGAGTCCATTGGGGCAATCTATCCGGGTTAGTAAATTATATAGAGACGTCCCGTTAGAGGTTCAAGGGACAAAATTTTTGGCTAATCTGATGGAGCTTCCATTTGGGGAGTTCGATTTGATTCTGGGAATAGACTGGCTGGTCAAGCATCGAGTAAGTTTGGACTATGCAACAAAAAGGGTTATTTTGAGAACCGAGGAGGATAACGAAGTAGTGGTGATTGGGGAATGTTGGGACTATCTGACAAATGTGATTTCTGCATTGGTGGCAGAAAAGTTGGTACGGAAGGGATGTGAGGCATTCTTAGCCTACATCAGGGTTTTAGATTTTGGGGACTCTTTGGTTAAGGACATTAGAATCGTAAGGGACTTTTCGGATTTTTTCCTAAGGAATTACTGGGTCTGGCTCCGTGCCGAGAAGTAAAATATGGGATTGAGCTCATTCTGGGTACAGCTCTGGTGTCAATTGTGCCCTACCGAATGGAACCGAATGAGCTTACAGAGCTTAAGGCTCAAATTCAAGAATCATTAGATCGTAGATTCATTCGTCCCAGTGTGTCTCCATAGGGAGCACTGGTGTTTTTTGTGAAGAAGAAAGATGGGACAATGAGAATGTGTGTCGACTACCGACAGCTGAACAAGCTAACAATCAAGAACAAGTACCCCCTACCGAGGATTGATGATCTATTTGACCAGTTCAGAGGGGCTTCCATGTTCTCCAAGATTGATTTGCGATTTGGATACCATCAATTGAGCGTTAAGGAGGTACCATGTCTGACGTCGGAACCGGATACGAGGCATTACTATGCATAATCTTGCTTGAACATGTAATAACGGGCTATAAAATTTTGTTTCGATTTAAAAAATTTTCTTTCTCAATCATAACATGCATCTCATGGGCCTACGAAGCCTTAAACAAACACTCTGGAAGCTTTCAAGGCTCAACCGAGAACTTTTACACTCTTCGGAAATTTTTGCCTAAATAGGGGTCACACGCCCGTGTGACTTGGGGACACGCCTGTGTGGGCAGACTGTGTGGTCTCATACGCCCATGTCCCTGGCCTGTATACAATTTATTCTTAATTCGAACCTACAGGGGTTTTCACACGGCCATACACACGCCCATGTCGATGGCCCGTGTCCTTCGCACGGCCTAGACACGTCCATGTCATAACCCGTGTGCCAAAATCTTAATATTCTGACTATGATATCATCAACTCACTATGGTCACACGACCAAGGCACAGGCCTGTAACATCCTCAAAAGGGCCTATGCATTTTCAGTTTAATTGTAAGAAATAACAAGTCTTAAGCATAATGAATAAATTTTGATATTTTTGGATACTCAGAAATGCACGAAAATGAATGGAAATGAATATTTTTGGCAACCTGGAAATGCGTTAAGACATGAACATTTTAGGAAACCTAGAAATGTAAGGAAATGGTTCAAAATGGAAAGTACACATTTTTGGAAACTCAACATTTTGGAACCAACATTTTAGGAAACTCAACATTTTGGAAATGAACATTTTTGGAAACTGAACATTTTGGAAATCAACATTTTAGGAAACTCCGAACATTTTTGGAAACTTGGAATGTAAGAAAAATGGCAAGTTCTGAGCCGATCGAAAATTTTAGGAAACTTAGAAATGACCCCAAAATGATGAGTTTTAAAGTTTAAAATAGGAAAAAAAGGCAAGAGGGCCTTAAAAGAAAAAGTTGGGGAAATTTGACACACAAACAGGCTTGGAAATGTGGTCTGAAGATGCCACTTAGGGCCTATGGAAATGGCACCATGTGAAGGAGGCATGGGCACAGGTTCGAGTCACAAGGAAGCCAATAAATGAAGTTTAATTTTTGCTTCCCAGGCTTAAAGGTGGACGGCACAAGCATCTAGAAACCAAGGTGTTTTAATTCCATAAATACATGATTAAAAAGTGATAAATAAGGGATTTTAAATTAGGATTATTTGAGGAGATAAATAAAGGATTAAACACCTTTAATTTTGAATAAAAGTGATAATTAAAGGTTAATATTATCACTTGAGGAGTAGTGGCCAAGTAAGGGACTCTCCTATTGATAATTTCGGCTATAGGAGGAAAACTAAAAGAGTTTCTCTCATCTTTCTAGTGTTGCCGAAATTCTCTAAGCCCTCTCCCCCTCTCTGCCGAATTTTCATTAAACAAAATCCCTCTCTTTTTCTTCTATTTTCTTCTCCGATTCTTCTGTCAAAGCCAAATCCTTGTTGATTCTAAGTAAAGGAGCAATCAACCACAACATCAAAAGGGTTTCCACCATTATTGAATAGAAGGATCAAGGATCTAAGGTAAGAGGAATGAATATTTGGTTAAAGGTTATGATTCATATTTTCAAAGATAGATTTAATCTGACACAAAGTTATAGGGATTTTGACAAGCCTATAAAGGAATCCTCTTCAGATTTGGAATTTGTAAGGTAAGTGATATTCGGCCAAGGCTTGTTTTTTTTTAGGATTATTTCCCATTATTTCAAAAGCCGAAAACTAACATGGTTACATGACTAGTGTTAGCCGATTTCAAGGAAAAAGAATACTAGCAAATTTTTGGGACTTGATCATCTAATTCGGCAACAAGGTTAGTAATACAAATCCTACCAGGATTTGGTTTTTAAGCCAAATAAGGTTATTAATGTGTCTTTTATAATGGCCGAATATAGGCAATGTTGAGATCTAAACTTTAGATCGGGATTTTCGAGATCTCAAGGAGCCTATTAAGCAAATCGTGTGTGTACTCACACTAACTTTCAATATATATTATGGCAATATTTGTTTTAATATATGAATGTGTATAAGAATGAGAATGTGGCTAAGTACCACAAATGTGGCAAAAGTACCAGTGCACGTTTCCTACTTTTGCTAGGATTATGAATATGTTATATTTTTAACATGTGAATAGTAATATGAATGAGAAAAAGATAAGTATGTTGTGCATGATAAATATGTGGGCATTTGGGATATATGTGAAGGAGAAAGTGAAGGTGATGACTACGGTCTCACCAACGAATTATGGTGACTACGGTCACATTATTGAATATGGTAACCGGTTTACATTATTCGAATATAGTGTCTAAAGACACAACGTAAGTGGGCGATTAGCACGTCGATCGCAAATGATCGCCGATGGTGTGTAGCGGATGGAGGGTCGACTTAGTAGTCCCCACGGTGTATGCAAAGTTGAGTACGGGTGGTGTGTAGCGGATGGACAAATAGGCTTGGGTTTGGGTTGCATCATCCTTTATTTTGTATGAACATGAAATTGATATGACTTGTATGCTCGATTTGTTGAAAATTAGTATCGTGTGTACATATTGAGTCTCAGGACTCACCCGTTGGGGAATTATTTTTCGTGTGATGAGCGGTAATGGACCAAGTCTGGCGGGAGCTAAAGGTGGCCATGCATCACTTGAAGAATTTATTTATAAAATTTGGACTTTATATAATTTTAGTACTTTAAATTTTTTTTTGGGTTTGAATGATGCAATAAGGCCATGAGGCCCAGTTAGATTTTCTTTATTTCTGATTACTTTTATTTGATTATGATACAATTTATTTTTGATTAAAGTTAAGTAAATTTATTTCTTTTAAAATAATAAACCCTAAAATTATTTTGTCACCTTATTTAAGTTGGATTTTCAAAATATATTAAATGGGTTCCAAATTAAGCCCAACCCCAAACAATGTTTTCTAAAATTTACAATGTTTCTCTAAGTAACCAAGAATTTGAAAACCGGTTTACTTAAGGAACATACCAGATCCGGTTCAGGCTCGTGGACCGGGTGTGGGGTGTTTCAGCTTGGTATCAGAGCGCAGTTTTAAACTCTCGGCCTGTGGGCTAAGGCCCAAAACATTTTTAATTCGAGCCCAAATGATTTTCTGTGAAAATAAGTAGGTTTTTGGCATGGCACCTGAGTCTCCGACCCGCAGTCCACCAGGTAAGTGCCCCTAACTCTATGTGTGATTATGTGATTTATATAGGGGTAGAAAAGGCATGGAACGTAGAATAGTGTGATAGGAATTTGAACCCTAGGATTAGACTACTCAAACACATGAAACTGATAAGACTTAATGAACTTAACAAACCTATGGCTAAGTCCCTGAGCTAAGGGTGTGGTAAACCCTGTGCGCATGTCTAGGATTGGATCCTAAGAGCACAGTATTTAAGCGATCCTAGTGACTCACCTCCTCTCTTGCGAGAATCCTACAGTGCGTAGCTTCGGTTCACCCTAACTCGTAGGGCTCGGTGGTGTGGCAACCTCTCATGCATGTCTAGGAATGGTTTCGATGGGAGCTTGGTATTTAAGCGATCCGTGTGACTCACCTCCTCTCCATTCGAATCTGCACAGTGCGTAGCTTTGGTTCACCGACCAAAGAGGGCTAGGACATAAATTAAACATAATGACTAAAACCCGAAAGGGAACTAGCCATGTTTTTTTTTTAAAAAAAAAAGAACAAAACAACAAACCCTAGATTTCAAAACTCTTAAAATTACTTCACTAAATTTTCGAAAACCATCTTTACAAAAATTTTTCTGAAAAATTTCTAATTTGTGAAAATTACAAAAATGCCCTTAGTGGCAAAATTACCAAAATGCCCTAGATCCACAAAATGTCAAACTTTTCAATGGTTTTGTTAAAACTCCATTATTTTATAATGTTCATAAACCCTAATGTGCAAACCATCAAAAATACCCTGATTTTGGAAAAAATTTACAAAATTGCCCCTAACTTGCAAAATTACCAAAATGACCCTGATTTCCAAATTTTTGCAACATCACCATTTGAAAGGATAAACTCTCAAAAAGAACCCACAAAATTTTACAACTTTTGAAATATCCCTGATTTGTTAGTTTTTCCAAATATACCCTAGTTTGTGAAAAATTACCAAAATACCCCTGAGGTCGAAAATTATCGAAATACCCCCGGATTTCAAAATTTTTCCAAATTACCCCAAAACTTTGAAGTTTTCAAAATGCTTTTTGACAAAAGCACCAAGGAACGTTTTCCCTGAAAAATTACGAAAATGCCCCTGTAGGACAAAATTACGAAAATACCCCTGGGTAGTGAAAAACAACAATAATGAAAATTACAACGTTTCTCTGAATGAACGAAAGTTCATACTTGTTTGATGGGTGAATGAATGAATGGGAAAGACTGTGTGTTTGTATGAATACGAAAGAACCACTCTTAAATCCCTTCTCATAAAATTTCTCCGCGAGTAAACAAGTGAAACCAAAGTACTAATACATAAAACTTTCTAATCAGATCTCGACGCTAGAAATGAGCTCCAGAGGATGTGGTCATCGTGGAAGAGGTAGAGGAAGAATGACAGTGTCAGAACCCGTTAGGTCGGGTCAAGGTTCTGACAACGAGATACCACCGCCACCACTACCCCCCCGTTGTTAATGTTGAGCGGCAGCTCGGGACGGAAAGATGTTTGTGTCACAGAGCTATCTTTGCGAGTTTTGGAATTGGTGGCTGGTGCAGGAGGAAATTCAGGAACCCGTAAGTCTGTGCCTGAACGGCTCCGAGCTAATGGAGCCGAGATGTTTCGTGGAGTGTCTCGGGTAGCACCAGATCTGGTGAAATCTTGGTTGGAAGCAACGGGCGCGCATCATGGATGAGCTCGACTTGACCCCGAGGAGAAGTTGAAAGGGATGGTGGCACTTTTATTACCACGATGAAGCGTATCGGTGGTGGTTAATCTGTTCGGGATGGTGCTACTGTTGCAGATTGACACAGGAATATGTTAAAGAAGCATTTCGAGAAAAAGTATGTAGGAACCAGTATACGGATGAACAAAGAAAGGCTTTTAGGGATTGGTACAAGAAAGTAAGTCCGTCGCAGAGAATATGAGGCGGAATTTACGAGGTTGAGCCGTTATGCTCGAGGTGTAGTAGCAATCGAGCATGAACGCCGTGTCCGCTTTGAGGACGGGTGAGGGACGATCCGAGGCGCTGATAGCACCGCATCGAGAACGAGAATTCTCTCGCTTTGGTGGAAAAGGCCAAGGTGGCCGAGGAATCAAGGATGCTACCAAGCGGTGTGGATAGGAATAAGCCCAAAAGAGGTTTTGGGCCATCCGAAAAGGGTTATAAGAGGCCTAGAGTTGATGACCACAGAATTAACAAGTGAGTGCACGGCCGCGAGAATCGCCTGTGTGAGCATTGTGGAAAGAGGCACTTGGGAGAATGTTGGAAAAGACGGGACGATGTCTCAAGTGTGGGTCCAAGAACCATATGCTTAAAGATTGCCCCAAGTCGCAAGATGAGAGCCGACCGGCGACTCAAAATGCTAACCAGCCGGTAGAGGCGACAACAGACCTCAAAAGGGTCGTGGTTCGCAAACAGAGAAATGGCAGAGGTCGTGGGGCACAGGGCCGAGGTGCTGCTAATGACGAAGCAAGGCAACCGGGTTTGGTTTATGCGGTTCGCCGGAGGGAAGATGGAGACGCGCCGGATGTTATAATCGGTACGTTCTTTATTCATGACAAACCCTATTTTGCTCTGATTGATGTGGGCTCTACCCATTCCAATGTTGCATGTAGTGTAGTGGAAACACTAGGCCTAGATTTTGAACTTTCTGATAGACAGATGACTGTAGTAAGCCCATTAGGTCAAATCATAGTAATAGATAAGATTTTTCGGAATGTACCCCTAGAGATTCAGGGAATAAACTTTCGAGCTGATTTGATGGAGTTACCCTTCGGAGAATTTGAGCTTATACTTGGAATAGATTGGCTAGTAGAGCATCGAGCCGTGTTGGATTGTGCGGCTAAACGTATGGAACTAAGGACCCCGGAGGATGAAGTAGTAGTGATGATCGGCGAAAGGAGGAACTACTTGTCTAACGTAGTTTCGGCACTAAAGGCTGAGAAAATGGTTAAGAAAGGGTGCAAGGTGTTCTTAGCCTTCGTAAGTGCGTTGGGAGGTAAAGATGAAGGTGTTCATGGAGTTAGGACGGTAAGGGACTTCGTAGATGTGTTCCCAGATGAATTACCAGGAATACCCCTAGATAGGGAGGTGGAATTTGGAATTGATTTGCTACCAGGAACAGCTCCTGTGTCAATCGCTCCATATCGAATGGCGCCAAAGGAGTTAGTAGAGCTCAAGGCTCAAATCTAAGAGTTGTTGGATCGTGGGTTTATTCGACCCAGTGTGTCTCCATGAGGAGCACCGGTCCTATTTGTGAAGAAAAAGGACGGTACTATGCGTATGTGCATAGATTATCGTCAGCTGAATAAGCTGACCATCAAGAACAAGTATCCTTTGCCAAGGATAGATGACTTGTTCGATCAGCTGAAAGGGGCAGCTGTGTTCTGGAAGATAGACTTAAGGTCGGGATATCACCAGTTGAAGGTGAAGGAGGTTGACATCCATAAGACCGCTTTTAGGACAAGATATGGCCATTTTGAGTTTGTGGTGATGCCGTTTGGTTTAACGAACGCTCCAGCCGCGTTCATGGACATGATGAATCGGGTTTTCCAACCCTACCTGGATAGGTTCGTCGTTGTATTCATCGACGATATTTTGGTGTACTCAAAGTCAGAAGAGGAGCATGATGAGCATCTCCGAGTTGTGTTGGAAGTGTTAAGGGAAAAGAAGCTCTATGCCAAATTCAGCAAGTGTGAATTTTGGCTTAGGGAGGTGGCATTCTTAGGACATGTGGTATCCGTAGAAGGAATAAGAGTGGACCCAAGAAAGATCGAAGCAGTGTTGGATTAGAAACCACCTAGGTCTGTGGCTGAGATCCGAAGTTTCTTAGGCTTGGCAGGCTATTACAGAAGGTTTGTGGAAGGATTCTCGTCAATAGCCGCGCCTTTGACAAAGTTGCTAAGGAAGGAAGTACCCTTTGAATGGACTAATAAGCGGCGGAGAGCTTTGAAAAGCTTAAGAGGGTGTTGACTGGAAGCTCTGTGTTAATTCAAACCAGAGGCGAGCAAGGATTTCGTAGTATATTGTGACGCCGCACACGGGTTAGGGCGTGTGTGCTAATGCAAGAAGGAAAAGTAGTCGCTTATGCGTCTCGACAGTTAAGGCCGCATGAGGTTAACTACCCAACTCATGAATTGGAGCTCGTAGCAGTGGTTTTCGCCCTCAAGGTTTGGAGGCACTACCTTTATGGAGAAAGGTCAGTAATTTACACGGACCACAAGAGTCTTAAGTACTTGTTGACTCAGAAGGAGTTGAACTTGAGGCAACGAAGGTGGGTGGAGTTGTTGAAAGATTATGATTGTTCGATAGAATACCATCCGGGCAAGGCTAATGTGGTAGCTGATGCCCTAAGTAGGAAGGTTGTGTCGGATTTAAGGGCTTTGTTCGCTCACTTAAGTTTGTATGATGACGGAAGCCTGTTGGCAGAGTTACAAGTCAAGCCCACATGGCTGAAGGAGGTGAAAGAGGGACAGTTGGCGGATAAGGACTTAAGTACTAAGTTACAAAGCAAATCAAAGCAAGGAGGATTAAAGGACTATGGCGTCAATGATGAAGAAGTACTGTGCTACAAGGGAAAGGTTTGTATGCCAAGGGATAAGGAGTTGAGACAAAGGATTCTTCGGGAAGCGCATGGTAGCCCTTATGCTATGCATCCCGGAGGCATCAAGCTGTATAGAGATCTAAGGGAACAATTTTGGTGGTCGATCACGAAACGAGAGTTGGCCCGAATTTGTGGGGAGATGTTTGACATGTCAGCAAGTAAAGGCTGAACACCAAGTCCCATCAGGATTGCTTCAACCAATCGAAGTTCCCCAATAGAAGTGGGAGAGAATCACCATGGACTTCGTTAGTGGGCTTCCCCTTACGCCTACTAGGAAGGACTCGGTATGGGTGACAGTGGACCGTTTGACTAAGTCCGCGCACTTTATCCCAGTAAGAATGGATTATACTCTTCAGAAGCTAGCTAAGTTATATGTGGCAGAGATCGTGAGGTTACATGGAGTACCAATGTCGATCATCTCTGATAGAGACCCAAGGTTCACGTCTCGGTTTTGGAACGCACTTTATCAAGCTTTAGGCACCAAGTTGGACTTCACTACGGCTTTTCATCCACAATCAGACGGGCAGTCTGAACGGGTTATACAAGTGTTAGAGGATATGTTGAGAGGTTGTGTGATGGATTTCCGAGGAAGTTGGGAAGATTACTTGCCTCCAGCTGAGTTCGCCTACAACAACAGCTATCAGGCAAGCATTCGGATGGCACCATACGAAGCATTGTATGGAAGGAAATGTAGAACACCAACTTGTTGGACCGAGTTAGGAGAACGCCGCGTTTTGGGTCCAGAGTTAGTGGCGGAAACTTAGGAGAAGGTAGAATTAATTCGGGCACGGTTGAAGGAAGCTTCCGATAGACAGAAGTCGTGCGCAGACCTTAAGCGAAAAGAAATCGAGTTTGAAGTAGGAGACCAAGTATTCTTGAAAGTTTCGCCTTGGAAGAAGGTTATGAGGTTTGGTCGCAAAGGGAAGTTAAGCCCAAGGTTTATAGGGCCTTATCAAGTGCTGAAGCGAGTTGGGCTAGTGGCATACCAATTGGAGTTACCACCAGAGTTGCATCAAATGCATGACGTATTTCATGTATCCATGCTACGTCGCTATCGATCGGATCCGTCTCATGTGGTACCTGTTGAAGAAGTGGAGCTAAGGCCAGATCTATCCTACGAGGAGGAGCCGATTCGGATCTTGGAACGTGACGTGAAAGTACTACGAAGGAAGCCGGTGCCTTTAGTCAAGGTGTTATGGCGCAATCATGGATCGGAAGAAGCTTCGTGGGAGTCAGGGGAGACAATGGGACAGCAATACCCTCAATTGTTTAGTTAGGAAATTTCGAGGACGAAATTTTGTTTAAGGAGGGTAGAACTGTAACATCCTCAAAAGGGCCTATGCATTTTCAGTTTAATTTAAGAAATAACAAGTCTTAAGCATAATGAATAAATTTTTGATATTTTTGGATACTCAGAAATGCACGAAAATGAATGGAAATGAACATTTTTGGCAACCTGGAAATGTGTTAAGACATGAACATTTTAGGAAACCTAGAAATGTAAGGAAATGGTTCAAAAATGGAAAGTACACATTTTTGGAAACTCAAACATTTTGGAAATCAACATTTTAGGAAACTCAGAACATTTTGGAAATCAACATTTTTGGAAACTCAGAACATTTTGGCCCAACATTTTAGGAAACTCAACATTTTTGGAAACTTGGAATGTAAGAAAAATGGCAAGTTCTGAGCCGATCGAAAATTTTAGGAAACTTAGAAATGACCCTCAAATGATGAGTTTTAAAGTTTAAAATAGGAAAAAAGGCAAGAGGGCCTTAAAAGAAAAAGTTGGGGAAATTTGACACACAAACAGGCTTGGAAATGTGGTCTGAAGATGCCATTTAGGGCCTATGGGAATGGCACCATGTGAAGGAGGCATGGGCCTGGGTTCGAGTCACAAGGGAAGCAAATGAATGAAGTTTAATTTTTGCTTCCCAAGCTTAAAGCGGACGGCACAAGCATCTAGAAACCAAGGTGTTTTAATTCCATAAATACATGATTAAAAAGTGATAAATAAGGGATTTTAAATTAGGATTATTTGAGGAGATAAATAAAGGATTAAACACCTTTAATTTTGAATAAAAGTGATAATTAAAGGCTAATATTATCACTTGAGGAGTAGTGGCCAAGTAAGGGACTCTCCTATTGATAATTTCGGCTATAGGAGGAAAACTAAAAGAGTTTCTCTCATCTTTCTAGTGTTGCCAAATTCTCTAAGCCCTCTCCCCTCTCTGCGAATTTTCATTAAACAAAATCCCTCTCTTTTTCTTCTATTTTCTTCTCCGATTCTTCTGTCAAAGCCAAATCCTTGTTGATTCTAAGTAAAGAAGCAATCAACCACAACATCAAAAGGGTTTCCACCATTATTGAATAGAAGGATCAAGGATCTAAGGTAAGAGGAATGAATATTTGGTTAAAGGTTATGATTCATATTTTCAAAGATAGATTTAATCTGACACAAAGTTATAGGGATTTTGACAAGCCTATAAAGGAATCCTCTTCAGATTTGGAATTTGTAAGGTAAGTGATATTCGGCCAAGGCTTGTTTTTTTTAGGATTATTTCCCATTATTTCAAAAGCCAAAAACTAACATGGTTACATGACTAGTGTTAGCCGATTTCAAGGAAAAAGAATACTAGCAAATTTTTGGGACTTGATCATCTAATTCGGCAACAAGGTTAGTAATACAAATCCTACCAGGATTTGGTTTTTAAGCCAAATAAGGTTACTAATGTGTCTTTTATAATGGCCGAATATAGGCAACAGCAGATCTAAACTTTAGATCGGGATTTTCGAGATCTCAAGGAGCCTATTAAGCAAATCAGGTGTGTACTCACACTAACTTTCAATATATATTATGGCAATATTTGTTTTAATATATGAATGTGTATAAGAATGAGAATGTGGCTAAGTACCACAAATGTGGCAAAAAGTACCCAGGTACGTTTCCTACTTTTGCTAGGATTATGAATATGTTATATTTTTTAACATGTGAATAGTAATATGAATGAGAAAAAGATAAGTATGTTGTGCATGATAAATATGTGGGCATTTGGGATATATGTGAAGGGAGAAAGTGAAGGTGATGACTACGGTCTCACCAACGAATTATGGTGACTACGGTCACATTATTGAATATGGTAACTTCGGTTACATTATCTGAATATAGTGTCTAAAGACACAACGTAAGTGGGCGATGAGCACGTCGATCGCAAATGATCGCCTTCGATGGTGTGTAGCGGATGGAGGGTCGACTTAGTAGTCCCCACGGTTGTGCAGGTTGGTACTGCGGGTGGTGTGTAGCGGATGGACAAATAGGCTTGGGTTTGGGTTGCATCATCCTTTATTTTGTATGAACATGAAATTGATATGACTTGTATGCTCGATTTGTTGAAAATTAGTACGTGGTACATATTGAGTCTGTGGACTCACCCGTTGGGGAATTATTTTTCAGTGATGAGCGATAATGGACCTGGGTTGGCGGGAGAGCTAAAGGTGGCCATGCATCACTTGAAGAATTTATTTAGAAAATTTGGACTTTATATAATTTTAGTACTTTAAATTTTATTTTGGCTTTGAATGATGTAATAAGGCCATGAGGCCCAGTTGGATTTTCTTTATTTCTGATTACTTTTATTTGATTATGATACAATTTATTTTTGATTAAAGTTAAGTAAATTTATTTCTTTTAAAATAATAAACCCTAAAATTATTTTGTCACCTTATTTAAGTTGGATTTTCAAAATTTATTAAATGGGTTCCAAATTAAGCCCAACCCAAAACAATGTTTTCTAAAATTTACAATGTTTCTCTAAGTAACCAAGAATTTGAAAACCGGTTTACTTAAGGAACATACCAGATCCGGTTCAGGCTCGTGGGCCGGGTGTGGGGTGTTTCAAGGCCCATGTCCTTAACCCGTGTGTCAAATTAAATTCCACAGTTAATGTGCAGGCTTCACATGGCCTGGGCACACGCCCGTGTCCTAGGCTGTGTCTCTCACACGGCTGAGACACACGGTCGTGTCTCCGTCCGTGGAGCATACTAACTTGCACACCTAGCATGCAAGGGAACACACGGTCGATCCACACGCCCATGGGGCTAACCGTGTGTGTCATACACGGCCTAGACACACGCCCGTGTGTCTACCCGTGTGAACACTTAAGGGCTATTTTCCAAGCCAATTACGACCCTGAAAACAAGAACATAACAATGTCCACCCCAACTACACAAATAATGCTTTAAATTCATGAACAATAATGCATTAATTAACAACATCAGTGTGTAAACTTAATATATATTAACAAATCTCTTTATCCATATACAAAAAGAATGATAATCTTAATAGCCAACACTTTGGCTTTCAACATGATATAACTCCTGTACATACCATACCAAAATAAGCTACTTGGCTATACCAAAATATTGATTGGTAGTTTGGTTCGAGCTTCAACATTTATGATCCTCAAATTAGCTTGGCGTAACTACAAGGAAATAAGAAAAGAGAAAAGTAAGCATATAGCTTAGTAAGTTTGCATTTCACTTCTATAAAAATAAAATTGCTCATTACAACACATCCATCATGAAACATAACATCATAAATCTCAAGCACATCCTGAAATGTAACATCATAAATCTCAAGTGCTTGGGCTTACTTACTCATACTTATTCTTACTTGTCTCATGATACTTACTAAACTCATACTTGTAATGTAAACATGGTACTTGTATCACTTAATCACATAGATTAGTATACTTTGCTAATGCAAACATAAAATCAATCCTCATCCTTCTTAACTTGAATAATGCTTTTAATCAACTTTGAATAACTTAACTTGCTAATATCTTTACTGGCTTAACTTTCTTGTTACCTCTTTCATACCTTACTCTTTTGCCCGATGAATTACTCAGAATAACAAAGGTTACTCAATCTCATCATACATGGGTCTCAATGCTAATGCCATGTCCCAGACATGGTCTTACATGGGATCGTCTCATGATGCCAATGCCATATCCCAGATATGGTCTTACATGGGATCTCTTTACTTGATGTCGATGCCATGTTCCAGGCATAGTCTTACATGAGATATTCCTTTGGTGCCGAAGCGATGTCCCAGACATGGTCTTACACGGGACCTTCCTTGTATGGTGTCGATGCCATGTCCCAGACATGGTCTTACACGAGACCTACCTTGTTCGATGCTGATGCCATGTCCCAGACATGGTCTTACATAGGATCTGCATTCGGTGTCGACGCCATGCCCCAAACATGGTCTTATACGGGACCTACATTCCTTGAGTGTCGATGCCATGTCCCAGATGTGGTCTTACACGGGATTTCCTTGTCTCATGTTATAATATAGGTATCCTCGTTATTCTGAATCTTCAACCGGGATTTTTACTTACATGCTCTCATTGATTTCCTTATTAGACATTGATAATCATCTTCATGGAAGTAATCTACATTATACATCATAGTAAGTAATTTTAAAAATAAAAAAAATATGCAGCCTTAAATTCATACAAACTTACCTCGGTACTCAAAATGAGCTAGCTCGATGGTCTAGTCCGAGACTTTGTTCTTTCCCCGATCAAGTCAGATTCTCGGTTCTTCTTGCTCTATAATAGAAAATTAGCTCATTTTAATACTCACATTAAATAAAGCATTTTAATAATCATGCTTTAGAAAAATTACTATTTTGCCCCTAGACTTTGGCAAAATGACCATTTTGCCCCTAGGCTCGAAAATGAATTCTAATCATATTTCCACCTTCAACAAGCCTAGGTGAACATTTATACTCCTATAGCTATCATCAAAACTCAACATTTCACGTTTTTACTACAATTTTATAACCTTTTCATCAAGGTCCAATTAGGTGTTTTCAAGACAACACCCTTCACAAAAGTTGTTCATCTAACAACTAAGATTCAATTTCTTCCATAAAAATGCAGCAAATAGCAATGATAGCTCTCATGGAAAAACTCTAAAATTTTCACTATATTGCACATTATTCCCCTCATTTGAAAGCTTAAGCTTTAGGGGTCTCAAAAGTACAATTATCATCAAGAAAAATCATCAAAATCACTTACTATAATGGAGGAGAGCTTGCTAAAAATTTTGAACTTTCAAATCCCTATTTTTCTTACAATTTTTGTGGAAGAGTGAAGAAGAAAAAGATGACATCTTTTCTTTCCTTATTTTATTAATACTAGTCAAATTAATCACCAACTATCAACCACTTTGACCAATTTTGTCCAACTATGTCTCCCATGTAGTCTATGGCCGACCAAGAAAATATTGGAGGTCTAATTGCCATTTAAAGACCTCCAATTATCAATCTATGCCAATTTGGTACCTTTAGCTTATAGAATGGAACTTTCACACTTTATGCGATTTAGTCCTTTTTCGCGATTAAACATGAAATCGCTAGAATTAAAATTCCAAAATTCTCATGTACTTATACAACCTTATAATAATTCATAAAATCACATGAAAATAAATTTATCAAATCTCGAATTAGTGGTCCCGAGATCACTATTCTGACTAGCCTCTAAATCGGGCTGTTACAGGCGTAGCGTTGTAACGCCCCAATTTTTTCTTAATTTTGGCTTTTGTAGTTTTGACAAAAATGTGTATCTAATTCAGTGGTTATGTGTTCTGGGTATGTGTTGGAGGTCCCAAGTTCAAGTCAGAACTTGTGTAAATTTTGGTATTTTTATGAATAAAGCCCAAACTCTGGTTAGTAGGCTTATAAGTTAAAATGTGTAAGTAATTAACAGAATTGGCCTGCTGGTCTGGTGGTTAAGTGGTGTGTTAATATGGTAGAGGTCTTGTGTTTGAATCTCTGCATAGGCAAGGGGGAATATTTTTGCTCGATTTGGTGACGAAGGGGTTGAGTTGGTTTCAAAAAATGTGTAGTAGGTTGGGGGAGAGAATTAAGGGGAGAGATTAGAGGATTAACAGATTTCCTTTTGAATTTTTGGCTGACACCCTGTTTTCCCCCAAAATTTTCTCCTTTTCTTTTTGACATTTTCTGCCAAATTCCCTGCCAAAATTCTTTTGTCTTCCCCTCTTCTTCAGTTTTTCTCGATTTGTTTCTTCCTTGTGAAACAGTAGTGTGCTCTTATGATAAGTATTTCTTCGCTTAATCTGTCTGCTTTGAGTTAGGTGTCTGATGAAGGGTCTGTTGCGCTCTTTTTGATCAGATGGAAGGCAATAATTGATCAGTGTTGCTGCAAAGAGTAAGAGTTACAATTTCGATTGTTAACGGTAAGGGTTCGTCAGATTATCAATGTTAGATTTCAATAGACTTTGATTGAATGATGAAACAAGTGGTTAAATGAGGGATATGTTGGTTGATTTTTATGTTCTAAAGGCTTAGGGGAGCTTACGTATTGAAAATGATACAGGTGTGTACCTAAAAACGTAGATCATGGGGTTTCAGTGAAAGCCAAAAACCTTACTGTCGATGCCACACGGGCGTGTGGTCGCCCGTGTGGTAGGCCGTGTGCAAGATTGTTAGTCACCACACGACCGTGTGATCGACGAGCCAGGCTGTGCACGAGCAAGACGGCTATGTGCTACATAAGGGCTTGACCAATTGGGCCGTGTGGGCCACACGGGCGTGTGGGATTTTGGGCCAAGTTGTGTGATCCACATGACCAAGGCCAATTTGGGCTGTGTGGGCCACATGGGCGTGTGGGCCCATATGGATGCGCCACATGGGTGTGTGAGCCCATTTTTTTGAAAAACTCTGTAAGGTTGCGCTGGTCGCCCAGGTCGACTGTGGACCTACCGTAGGGTGGGTAAGCAATATTAGATCCCTATATGAATGATCCGCCTGTCTGATTTTTGTACTAAGCATGTATACTGATATGAATATATGAGTTTAAATTGCATAGTAACATGTCATTCTTGTATGTTGCACTGCATCGGGGTGGGTTGATTATGATTGGAGGAAGTATCTGAAAGGCTCTTAAGCCTAGTATCTGGCAGCTCAGCTGCAAATTTCTGATTATGTGCCGCATTCGGTACAACATGGTGTGTAGGGCTGGGTATGTTGATTTTATCCCCACATGGTATGTAGGGTTGGACGGAGTTGGTGTGTAGAGGCTGATGGGTAGGACTTTGTTTTCTGCATATTCTGTCTGAAATGGGCTAAGGCCATATAATATGTCTGATTCTGAATCTGAGTGGGCTATGGTCCATATCGTTTCTGTAATGGGCTCAGACCCGAAATGTGAGATTATGTCTGTTATCTTGTATCTCTGTGTGTATGTTTTCTGTGGGGATTACACACTGAGTTTGCGAAAACTCACCCTTTTCGGTTTGATCTGTTCAGGTAATCCCCAACAGTAAACGAATCGGTGCAGAGGAGGACTCAGTGCTGACCACAATTCTGGATACTTATTTATGGTTTATTTTTAATTCTGCTTTGGTTATATTTGGGTAAATTTTATGTAATAAGGCCTTTCGGATTTTAGTTTAAAACGTGGGATAATTATTTTATAAATTGCTAGCAGCAGGACAAGACGCGAGTTTTCAAAATAAACAAAGGTTTTATCAAAATACGTACGTCCTTACAAATAGTTTTAAAAGCTTCCACAACGTATAAAGTTTTGAAAATGGATAATGAATAAATAAACAACACATTTTGACGATAGCCTAAGATACCTAAAAATGGCTTTAACGCAGTTAAATTTTCTAAAGCACTATCATGTGACATGGCTAGATTCGGCCATAATGTCTAGGCCGGGTTTGGGGTGTTACAATTGATATTCTATATAATCACACATATAAATTTTCTTTAATAAAAATAGCAAAAAGTACCCAGTGGTAAAGTCTAAGCTCGGAATAAGATTTATTTAAAAGAAATTTAAAGTTTAAACTTAAAGCTGAAAATCCATAGTTGGTATCAATACCAAATCAATATATATATTTAAATTCGATACCAAAATTGAATATTGTTTTCTTTGCAAAACAATGGTATCAATACTTATTTTAGGGCATCGATATTTTATGAAAAAGTATTGATACTCAAATAAAAATTGATACCAAATTAGCATTATGTTTATTTTAAAAACTGATCATATGATCCAGTATTGATATCAAATGCCAAAGCATCAATACCTATGTTTAAAATGGTAAAACCTCATATTTAAAGTTCAATATTCACATATCTTATAATAGACAACAGAATCACCTATTCAAAAACTTAAAAGTCTAACCAATGTGTCCTCATTGACAACACAATTCAATATACAAATCAAAATCACAAATACTTATAACATCTCATGCCAAATCTACCATTAGAAATCCAATTCATTCAAGTCTATGTACAAAATATGCCACCTATAATGAGCACTTATATACAAATTACAAGATACTCCTATTACATGACAAATTTCATCCTATAGTTGGATTTCATACCAAACACCAAAAGCACATACATAAGTAATTTAAAACCAAGTTTAAGCAACCTTACATCAACCAAATATATGACACATAAAAATATGTATTCAACATCAATATAAAACACACCTATTACATGCCACAAAACCAAGTATATCAGTCTCAAGTCTACCACAAATAGAACTGGATAGTGTGATCTTCAATTTGGTTCGATTGCCCAGTTCCTCAAAACAAAATCTGCAAAGGAATAGGAAAACAACAATAGTAAGCTTCAATATAGCTTAGTAAGTTCATAGGTTAAAACATTATATGTTACCTCATAATCACAGCATTATAATTAACAAAATTAATGGCTAATATTAACCTTGTAAATCACAATCATTCAACAGATGAGTTTTGTAAATACGAGTCATTTAATCACTTCATTTATACAGTATCAACCATTATCAAGTCGCGATAGAGTATTTGTAATCATGAATACATGTACAAGTGTAACATCCTAAAATTTGGAATTTTATGTGTTGTATTGTTTTTGGTGTTAAGCTAGTTAAATTATTAATTGTGTATGTTTAGGAGGTCTTGAGAAAGCTCGGGGTTCATTTGGACCTAGTGAAAATTTTTGGCATTTAGCACTTTAAGGAGATGGACTAAGTGACTTAAAGCATATGGAAATAATTGAGTAAATAGCTAGCATAATTGAGCAATTGGTAAGAAGGTTAAGGCGCCACATGTAGTACCTTGAGGGAAGAGGTTCGAATCCCTTTGTGTGCAATTTTTGACTTATATTTTTGCACTCTTTCCTTAAGTGTCGGCCAAGAGGTATTTATGGCAAGTTTGACTTCTTTATTTTTGGTAAGGTGGCTAAGGAATTAAGGAAAGGTTGAGGTTGGGGAAAGGAATTAATTAAATAAGGCATATAAGGGGAACAAGTGGCTTATTTTGTGGAGAATGCTATGGAAAGTATGGTTGGCAAAATTTTGACTCTTATGGCTTGAATGTGGACGGTTTTTGGGGCTAAAGGGGGTGATAGCCGAATTTTGTTAGTGTTGGCAAGGATTTAGTGCTAGTTTTGGTCAAATTCTATTAGCATCAAGTGTGCTTTTTCTAAAAAAATTTATTCCCCTAGCCGAATTTGTCTTGGGCAATTGGTAAAAAAAAAATTTTTTGGGTATTGTTTTGGCCAAATTTCATTATGCAACTTTTGTGACATTTTTCTCTTCTCTCCACATATCCCTCTTGCCGAATTTTCAACTTGGAGTGTGCATATTCTCTTCTTTCTTTCTTCTTGTTGCTGATTCTACACCAACAATTGAGACCAAAAGTTGTTCTTTCATCTTTCTTGAAAACCAAGCTAGTGAACCATTCTCCTTCTTCTTCCTTCTTTTCTTTTTCGCAAAAATCCTTCAAGCATCTCTTCTATTCTAATCCTTTCCTCCATAGCCGAATATTGTGCCCATTACTTCTCCATAGCCGAAACCTTTCATCTCTTCATTAATCTTTCTTTTTATTCGAGTTGTCACTCACCCTTTGACCAATCGGTAAGTACTCTATTCAATTTTTTTATTTTCTTTCTCTTATGACCGAATCTATACTTTGGTTTTTGGATGGTTATTTTGACCGAGATCACCACCTTCTTTCTCTCATTCGAAATTAGTTTTCCTCCCCGTAGAGATATAGTGGAAGGCCGAAACTTGGATTTTTCTGAAGTCATCATATCATCGCTAGAAGTCGGTTCTAAAATGTTTAAGGTAAGTGTTATTCAAGGATTATATAAATCATTCTTTATTCGATAAGATGGTGTTGATTAACCGATATTATTTATAGGAGTTAAATTGCTCAATCTACCAAATCATTGGTCACTCGGAAATTAGTGGTAAGCCGATCTTCACCATTTCGATAGTCCATACTTTATCGTAATACCGATTGTTTAAGATCTAACCGAGTAGCGACTCGTGGTACCGATTCGACATTCGGCTCGTGGTACCGATTCGAATGGGAAGTCGAGTGGAGATCTCAAAAGGAGCAGATTAACGATCCCTACTCCTAAATTCAAACGAAGGGCCGTTTCAGCGATTTGAGACTTTCCTCCGGGTTGTGGACCCTCATCTGGTGAGAATCAACTATACGAGGTCATTCGTAATTGTGAGGCATCAGCGATTCGGGATTTTCCACCGAGTTGTGGACCGTCATCCGGGGAAAACCGACAACTCATAGTTGTTCATGATCCTGAGGGTAAAATCTTAAATCGTTTGTTTTAAAGTAGATTTATTAAATCGCGCACGTTGACTAATCAAGCGTTATAAAATTTTAGGTCTCGACGATCGAGAGAGCGTAGTGCTTATCGTAATCAGGTGTGTAATCTCACACCATTTTCCGTCGGTTAAAGATTTATGTCATATTTGTAGTAAACCGTGTGACTAAAATCGTATTAAGGTGAAACCGAAAAAATTGGCTTAGATCTCATTATTTGATAAAGTTGATATAATTGCTATGTGGGCCAAATCGATATAATTGCTATGTGGGCCAAATCGATATATTTGCTATGTGGGCCAAATTGATATATTTTCTATGTGGGCCTAATCGATATATTTGCTATGTAGGCCAAATCAATATATTTGCTATATGGGTCGATCTGAAAATTTGCGAAATGGGCCAAGATGATATTATGCTTAATGGGTCAATTTGATAAATTGTTATAATGGGCCATAATTTTTGTAAGAAACATCTGAATAAATTATTGTGATTTGTTATGCATTATATACATGATTTGCATGGGATGGGATAATGATAAAGAGAAGTTATGGTAGCTCTGCTACATAACTCTGGTGGCTCTGCCACAAATCTATAAAGTGGCAATGCCACGTAAATTCTGTTAATCTGGTGGCTTGTCCACAATTATATTTGATATAAATGGCTTAATGCCTGTGATTGGTGTGTTGGCAGTTAAAGATCCCCACAGGTGTGTTGGTTGGTATATGTGGTGTGTAGCGGATGGAATACTAGGTTTGGTTGGGAATTGCATTTCATATGCATATTATATTCGATACATTTTTATTATTGTGAATGGGCTTCCGCCCAAATAATGGCTTAATGGATTTTTGCCCAGTGGACAACGGTAAGTGGGTTACACATTGAGTTCTAGTAACTCACCCCCGTTTTCCTTATCCCTTTTAGGTAATGATCAATGATGGAGACTTGGGCCGTGGATGTCTTGGTGGAGGCGATACTTAAAAACGGTTAAATTTGGAATTTGGATTTCTTTTAATACTTTTAATTACTTCGCTATTTTGAATTAAGGTTGTAATAAGGCCTCTGGATTAATTTTTGTTTTGTTTATTGTTTGATGAATTTATAAACTACTTTAAGTATTTCAAATTTGGGATTATATTTTTCTAAAAACTTAAATAAATGTTGTATTAAAAAAATGAATATTTAAAAAAGATTTCATAAAAATTTTCATATTTTTAATTCGGAAAATTACTCTTAAGATTTTCATCAATTCTTTTCGAAAAATATTTTTTTTAATTTCTTTTAAAATTTTCTCGAATTGTTAACGATATTTTCAAAATTTCGATTTATAAGATCTTACATCTCAGATTGTCGATTTATCAATCAAATCTTTTACTCAATAAATACTTCGTCAAAATTTTGAAATTTTTTTTACTTAAAAAGGAATCAAAGTATATTTATTTTGTGTGACATGTCAAATCTGGCCTTAACGCATAGGCGGGGTTTGGGGTGTTACAATAAGTCTTTCACAAGAAATTATAATAAAGCATCAGTTACATATCATTATTAGATCATTTAACTATTAAAATTTCAGCCCGATGAAAGATATAAGCAGATAGGGATACACGATTAACCATCCAAAACACTCCAGAACGCTCAGATGAGCTAAACCAACTATGAACACACCTTGGCACCAAGTGCCTAGCCCGTAGGCTAACATCCCTCTAGTAACACACCTCAACACCAAGTGCCAAGCCGAAATGCTTTACATCTGCCCCCGGTAATACACCGGAAACACTGTAAATATAACACGATAGTCTACAACAAATGCTAGACACTGGTATATTCAGTGAACAGGAATAAATCAGGAATCATCATCTCATCTCAACGCAAACTCGTACAGCGCGCAATATAACCTAATGGCATGCCAATTGTATACTATCCTATGTTCATCCAGGATCGATATACAAAACCATATTATAACTGACAATTCAATTACATTTCTCACCTTGAATTACCTTTATAATTATATCATTAAATATATATAATTATTTAAAACATTATAAAATCACATGTTAATAAAAATTGCAAATTATACTAAATTAAACCATATGAACTTACTAGGGTTGAACTGCAGAAACAACAAAAGTTTAGAGACTAATCAACAATCTTCCCTTTTTCACGATTATCAACTTAATCTTGATCTATAATATAATTTATTTCAATTATTAGCCTCAATTTCGCATTCTATTCAATTTAATACATATAATTTCTTATTTACAATTTTTACACATTTTCCCTAAACTTTTACACATTATACAATTTAATCCTTAAACCAAAAGGAGCTTATTTCCACAATTATTTCTATACCCATGTAATCGAGTTTTAAGCCATCTTGGTACAACCCTTAAATTTCAAAAATTCACAATAAAACCAATCAAAGTTCAACATTTTACCTATTTAATCCGTAAACTCAAAATTACTAAAAATCACTTTACAAATTAATCATATCTAACAACCAAGTTTCTAACAAAAGCAACTAGCACCAAAAGCATTCAAAAAATCATCAGTGACATAATCTCCATACTTTAATAATTTCACAAATTAGCCTACTAACTAGCTAGATTTCATCATAATTAGCTTAAAACTTAAAAATTATGAAGAATGAACTAAGAAATACATACATGCACATTGAAATAGAAAAACCGAAGCTCTAAAGCTTAGAAATGGAGTTTTCGGTTGTTGATAGAAGAAAATAAAGATGTTTTTTATTATAATATTAACTTTATTAATTAATTTAACATATATAACATATAAAATACAAATAAAATGAATATTTACCATCCACTAAATTCCAATACGGACAAATTACCACTTTAAGTCATGCAATAGTATTTTTATAACCTTTTGACCCAAGTTAACAATAGAAGTTAACTTTTGCACTTTTTATAATTTAGTCATTTTTCTTTAATTAACTATCAAATCACTAAAATTTCCTAACCAAAGTTCACTATACATATATAGTCACTCTGTAAATATTTAATAGAAAAATTACAGCCTCAATTTATAGAAATGAGGTCCCGATACCTCATTTTTCAAAACCACTTGACTTTAGGGACAGACAATTCATTTTTACTATTTGTTCAATAAGTTCAAATTTATCAGATCCAGAATTCTATATATTACCAAATTTGACTCGTAAATATTAAATAGTAATATTTATGGACTTACTCGTCGGATTTGTGGTCCTAAAATCATTGTTTTTGACACCACTAGAAAACGGGTTATTACAAGGTGCCTCATAAATTAATTCTTCCAAGGTAACTGTCGAGCAGATTTTTCACAATTTGTGCAAAAATGGCAAAAATATCCCAATTTATGCAAAATTATTATAAAGATAATTAAAAATCAAAATGTTTCATAAATTAAGCTCAAATTAATTATTTTACAATAAAAGTATAAAATTCAGCAAATATTACTTGGAAACTGCATGAATTAGTGCTTAAAAGCCTATATGTTTTAGTGTTTCCACACCCTAAACTTAATTCATTGCTCGTCTCGAGTAGAACACAAATTGCAAATGAAATTTAAGAAAATCACCTTTGAAAAATTTCTTCAACAATCATTTCCCACAATTATGAATCATTATGCTCAAGAACATGAATTTTGGAATTATACAACTCGAGTATACATATTGTTTGAATTGTTCTCAATTATTATCACGATAGCAAGAATAGACTAAATGCTTTATCAATAAAAATATGCTAAATTCTTACCAATTAACTTTTATTTCCTTATTTAAGACTAATTGCAATCCCTAAGTTTAATTATGCCTTCATAAATTGAGTTTAGCAATTTCTCTCCTCTAACGTAGTCAGCACAGAAATCTAAATCAATAGGTGCTTTAAATAGGTTGTAACGTGGCTAGGCTAGGGGTAGGTAAAATATAGATAATTTTAAGCTAAAAACCCTAGACTCAACTTGCATCAAACCTACAATATAAATACCTTCAAATTCACCAACTCATTTTTGTATTTGAGTACCCATGCTCCTTGCACATCTATTTTTCTAGTACATATGCTCTCTCTCTCTCTCTTTTTAACACATTTTATTACTGCATGTACTACAAATTTTTTTGAGAATTTGATACTTTTTCTCAACTCCCCCAATCTTATTTTCAGAGAATATTCTGGATAGACTAAGTCTAGTGTTTGAGGCAATTTAGAGATAATTATGAGAGAAGGGACGACTTATTATTGCAAGGTACAAATAAAATCAGACTATATGGTCTCCAAGTTAGGTTTTAAGGGATAGATATTCATTAAGATTGGCTTGAAAGGCTGAAACGGTCCAAACAAAAGTTTACCTAAATCATTTTCGAAATTCCATACTTCCTAGGATTTCACCTCAAGAAATTGCTAAGTCAATTCTAGAGACTTAAACTTTCATGCATTCTTATCTTTTTGAAGGAATTAAAAATTTTACGGTTCGATTTACATACTTTATTAAGAGTAACATTAATTTCATAATGCAGCTAACATAACAATTATTGAGATAATAGAACTTTATTTCTACTAAAGCTTAGCATAATTAACAAAAATTCACATTTTTGAGCAAGATATAACTTAACAATATTATAAGAAAAAATTATAATAGAATTTTTTTTTTCAATTTTTGGTCCCTTACTTAAAATGAACAGTGTCCCCATTGTTAAAAACAATAAATAGAACGAAAATATAGAAGTGAATAGATACTGTACTCCAGGTAGGATCCTAGGAAAATGAGGTGAGTCAAATTTGACTACGTAAATACCAAGCTTTGCTAGACAGATCCAATCCTAGACACGTACATATCTATTGTCACACTTCTTATTTTGCAAATTGTTCAATTTTATTAATGATTTCAACCTCTTATTTTATAATGTGAGAAATAAAAATATCCTAAAAGAACCTAAGCCTAAAGACATAAAATATCCTAAAAAATAAAATAAAATAAAGTAAAGACAAGATCCCCCATTTTTTTATTTCTTTGCAGACATATCAGAATTTGACCTATCTTTTACTTCATCGCCTTTGTTTTTGCTCGAATCGTCTCGTTCCTTCTTTGACATTGGAGTCCGTGGATCGAATATAAGGTCTTAGTTGTCAGTGGAAGTTTTTGGCACTTAAGATTTAAAATTTTACATGGATCAAACACTCTAGATTGGGTCCATCTTCACAAACCTTCATTAGTTGAAATTATGCTGGTAGTAGTAAATGATCCTACCAATTGGGACTTGAGTTTCCCTGGATCAAATACTCGTGTTTGGTACAAACTTCTCTGACTTTCATTGGGTCTATCTTCTCCAGCTTCAAGCAATCTTTTGTGTGGATACCAAGAAGAACAATTATTTTGAATATCTGCAATATGCCATATGATGTCCTTCTCATGGCTTTTTTAGGTTCACAGGTAACTCTAATTCGTGGATTTCAATCAAAACTGGAAATGTTAATCTCCCTGGTTCAACCCAGGATTTTAGAAAGAATTCCTTCACATTTGTTTCCAACAAAGTTAGATTTTCATCCTTGTCATTGTTACTTGGTAGATTAGAAGCCAAGATACGCAGCAGAGCTGTCGTATTTACAGTATAGTGCATTGCGGTAATCCGCTGTACAAACATGTTGCAGTTTAAACTACTAGATCAGATAATAGTGCGCAACAAAGCAGACGCACATGCAGTATAGTGTGATAAATCACTGTACGAATAAGTTGCAGTAAAACTGCCGGTTTAGTTCAGAATCAGGCTCCCTTCTCTTCGCAGTCCCACCCAAATCTTTACTTTATGCAAGTGTATGTATGGACACAATCTATCAGAATAGTGACACATTTACAAATAGTCAGACAGAACAGATATGCACACACACACCCAGTTAACCGGGTTAAGAGTTAGACATCTCACACAACAATTACAGATAACACCTAACCATTGAAGCCCAAATCGAAGTCTTATCGACCCTTACTAAAGCTTAGACAAGGGTTGAAGCACACAGACACATTTTTAGATTAGAGACATGCACAGAACCAAAACAAGTGCCTTCAGACCACATGCCCGTGTGCTCTGGCAGTGTAGAATTGCCTAAGTCGTGTGGGAGGTCAAAAGCCCATGTGAAGAGGGGCACACGGTCGTGTGACTAAGGCACACACCCGTGTGAAGTGAGGGACACGGTCGTGTGACTAAGGCACATGCTCGTGTAAACTAGAGACATGGCCTTGGAGTAGGCCGTGTAACTCTCTGTCCATTTGCACTAATTTTGTGTATAGGGCTGACACAGTCGTGTGAGGGTTTCACACGCCCGTGTGCCCACCGAACACGACTGTGCATCCAAAACACACGCCAGTGTGGGATCCCTAAATCGCCAAATTATCCACATGGCCATGTGGCACCAAATTGCTCAAACCCTAATTCCCAAACATACACGACCGTGTGCCCAGGGGACACGGCCGTGTGAAAATAAAAAAAAATCCCCAAATCAACCACAGGACCATGTGGCCAGGCCGTGTGACGCCCTAATCAGCCTGGAAACCCTAATTCCTAAAAGCACACGACCGTGTGAACTGGTATACACCTGTGTGGACGTCCATGTGGTCACAAAACCACTTCAGAACAAGCCAAAATGTCGTTTCAACCACCAAAATAGCCCCCATCCTTCGTAATGACAAGAGTATATCAAGATATGCAATAATCTTCATACTATTTCACCAACTAATATCAAAAGTTTAGAGAACACTCAAGCAATGTCGAAACAATAATTCGCAAAATAATAATAGTCAAGGTTTGAATCCCACACCTGATTCGTAGTTGAAAGTGTCCAAAACCCGACTTGAAGACAGAGAAAAACGAAGCTCCGCGAAAACCACCATACAACCCTTTTTCCAAAAAATAAAGGAAAAGAACAAAAGAAAAACCTAGAGAGGGAGAGGAAGAACGTGCCAAAACAAAATAAATCCCCCAAAATAAAAATAAAAGTAAAGTAAAAAAATTTAATAAATCATTTAACAAAATAAAAATATTTCTCCCAAAATTCACCCACACAGATTCGAATACGTGACCTACCAGGCCCATTCTAACACTTAAACCCACAACTAAACACCATAGTTCAACCTACTCACTGACCCTAACCATAAAACTCAAAACTTCTAACCTCAAAATTTGGGGTGTTACAACTCTTCCCCAAAATTTCCAACTAACAAAACAGTGGTATATCACAAACTACACCACCACGCTCCCACTGCATACTCTCGCCCGAGCAGAACCCAATCAAACCTAAGACCTCTCACACAAACCCAGAACACTTAACCACTAAAGTTGATACATAGTTATCCTATCACACAAAATTTCAATACTCTAATATAAACATCAAAACGTTCACAATCTTACATGTCTCAAAATCATCAAGGCCACTGCCAGATCCGATGCTCAGTGGACCCACATCGAAAACAAGCTCCCACCTTTTTTTGACACTTGCCCGGATGACACTTATTATAGTGCTCACAAAATTGAGAGCTCGCACCACTACCAACCCCCTCCATAAAACTACTATTGCCACTCAAATGCGTTGTAAGATGCTTTGAAGAACGGGGCTCCAACCTCGAAGGACTACGATCCCTTTTCTTCCAATAATTCATGCACCTAGCTTGAAACGTTTCACTAGTCTCCCTTATCCTAGCCTCGAACACTTTCTCTAATACTTTCCTCACTACCCGAGTTAATGCCTCAGTACCAAGCTCCGAATTATCACTACCCGAAGGTGGCGGAATTACACTAAACCCCAACTCCTGAACACACTCATGCCCCTAAGAAGTAAATGACTCCTCACGATCTTGCTTACCTTCGGAATCCATATTAGTCTTATCGCTAACTTAGAATATCTACATTTTCAAAAATGATTACCAAATAAATGCAAAAATCTACATATCAAATATCACAATTTCAAATTTCAACCTAGACAAGCATCGGAGTCTCAGGCAGTTCAATTCCGTGAAACATTTTGAAAACATAATCTGCAACTTACTGTGTTACAATTTCTCAAGATTTTTTTTAAAAACAACCACGTACACACACGGAATGCGTAAAAACACAGGCCAAGTTTTTGCAAACCTGACTCTGATACCACTAAATGTAACACCCTAAACCTAGCCTAGAAGTTTAGATCGAATCCTGGATGTTTCATTGATCACCGAAGTGATCGTAGGTAAATTTTTACAAAATAACTAACATGTCAAATCGTGTTATTTTATCGTTTAAAAACCAGTCAGAAAAAATTACAGTGAAGGTAGTATATATAAGGCAAATTAAAAACGAATAAAACTTAAATCAGAATTTGTACCACAATTTTAAAAAACCATACATTTCAATACTGAATATCAAAGTAGAAACTGAAACACAAATTGATAGTTTATTTTCCACTGAGATTGTTTGAGATACCGCGCCTAATGCCAGAAAATCGAAAAGGTACCTGAAAGGGAAACACTAAGAGGGGGTGAACTACTCGAGCTTAGTGTGAGTTTGAAATAAAATAAGAGATAGGAAAAAAATGAAATTTCAATCAGTAGCGCAACAAATTCTCAAATACTCAAAGAGTCAGAAAGCATACTTGGAACTAACGTCCCAACAGAACACAACAATCAGAGTACACCAAGTACATACTGAAACTCAACGTAAGTGCTGTACAGACAAATAGAATACAGACAGCCAATCTTATGGTCAGAACTCGTAGACAGATGCAGATGAAATGTAGTCAAGTGATAAAACCCACCCGTCCAGCCAACACACCTCTCCGTTCACCAATCACATCCCATAAGAGTTGTTTAAGCTCATCCAACCAAAACACACCACTTAGGACCTCGAAAGGCCCATCCAACCCTACACACCATGTAAGTGTACTAAGCCACTCAGATATTAATACACAGTAGGGCTTTCGTATTTGCAGTATAGTGCAACGAAGTAATTTGCTGTACAGACATGTTGCAGTTTAAACTGCTAGATCAGATAATAGTGCGCAGCAAAGCTGACGCACATGTGGTACAGTGCGATAAATCATTGTACGAATAAGTTGCAGTAAGACTGCGAGATCAGTTCAGAATCAGACTCCTTCTCTTCGTAATCTCTCTCAGATCTTTACTTTATGCAAGTGTATGTATGCATACAATCTCTCATAATAGCGACACATTCAATGACAGTCAGACAGAACAGATATGTACACACACACCCCCAGTTAACTGGGTTCAGAGTCAGACATCTCACACAACAATTACAAATAACACCTAACCACCGAAGCCTAAATTGAAGTCTTATCGACCCTTACTAAAGCTTAGATAAGGGTTGAACACATTTTCAGATTAGAGACACGCGCAGAACCAAAACAAGTGCCTTCAGACCACACGCCCGTGTGCTCTGGCAGTGTGGAATTGCTTAGGCCGTAAGGGAGGTTAAAAGCCTGTGTGAAGAGGGGCACACGGTCGTGTGACTGAGGCATACGCTTGTATGAAGTGAGGCACATGCCCATGTGACTAAGGCACATGACTGTGTGGACCAGGGACGTGGCCTTGGGAACAGGCCGTGTAACTCTCTGCCCATTTGCACTAAATTTAAGTACAGGGCTGACACGACCGTGTGAAGGTCTCAAACTCCTGTGTGCCCACCAGACACGGCTGTGTGTCCAAAACACACGCCTGTGTGGGATCTCTAAATCCTAAAATTAGCCACACAGCCATATAGCCAGGCCGTCTGGAACCAAATCACTCAAACCCTCGTGTGAAATTTGACAAAATCCCTAAACTAACCACACAGCCGTGTGGCAAGGCCGTGTGACGCCCTAATCAGCCCGAAAACCCTAAATCCTAAAAACACACGGCTGCATGAATTGGCACAAGCCCATGTGGCCACCCATGTAGTGACGAAACCACTTCGGAACAAGTTAAAAATGCTATTTCAGCCACCAAAATAGCCTCCATCCTTTGCAATGACAAGAGTATATCGAGATATGCAGTAATCCCCATACCATTTCACCAACTAATACCGACAGTTTAGAGAACACTCAAGAAATATCGAAACAATAATTCGCAAAAAAATAATAGTCAAGGTTCGAATCCCACACCTGATTCATAGTCAGAAATGTCTAGAACCCGACTCGAAGACAGAGAAAAATGAAGCTCCGCGAAAACCACCACACAACCCTTTTTTCAAAAAGAAAAGAAATAGAACAAAGGAAAAACCTAGAGAGGGAGAGGGAGAACGTGCCAAAAGAAAATAAATCCCTAAAAATAAAAATAAAAGTAAGTAAATAAAATATTTAATAAATCATTTAACAAAATAAAAATATTTCTCCCAAAATGCACCCACACAGATTCGAACACATGACCTAGAGATAAACTAAAACACACCCAACCACCAGACAACAGGCCTATTCTGACACTTAAACGCACAACTAAACACAATAACACAACCTATTCACTGACCCTAACCATAAAACTCAAAACTTCTAACCCCAAAATTCAGGGTGTTACATGGATCGTCTGCTGAGTTGAGTCCTTCACTTGTAAGGATCAATGATTCTATCTCGAATGTTGAATAACATTCCTCACCTGCATTAGAATATTTCATAGATTTGAATAAATTAAAGGTTGCATAGTCATCTTGAACTCGTATAGTGAGTTCCCATTTCTAGACATCTATCAATGTTCTCCTAGTTGCCAAAAATGGCCTTTCCAGAATAATAAGGACGTTCTTATCTATTCAAAATCCAAAATAAGAAAATCAGTAGAAAATATAAATTTTTCAACACGTACTAAAACATCTTCAATCTTTCCTTTCGGATGTGCTATCAATCAGTTTGCTAGTTGAACTGTAATAGTTGTCGGCCTAACCTCACAAATCCCTAATCATTTGAATACAGACTTGGGCATTATATTTGTAACAACCCCTTTTCAGTAAAATTGGAGCAGTGGTTTCGGGACCACAAAATTGAAGTCAAAAAAATTATTTTATTATTATTTCATTGCCTACAGCATGATAGTAATACCGTATAAAAATTTTGCTAAGAAATTTTACCATTTACATGCTCAATTTGATAAAAAAAAGACTAAATTGCGTAAAGTGCAAAAGTTGAGTTCTTGTAGCTAATGGTATTAAATAGCTATATAACCTATATGAGCCATTATATGGTAGTTAGACCATTTGTATGTTAGTGGATGAGCATGGTTTGGCATAGGTGTACTTATTAATGTTTTAAAAGGCTATGTGTAATTTACTAATTAAATGTTAAATTAAATAAAGTAAAATAAGATTTCATCTTTTATTGTCTTCTTCAACCGATTTTCACAAGAGAAAGTAGCCATTTTTGAAGCTAGGGTACGACCATGCTTGTTTGGCTCGATTAGGTATGTATTGTCCCCTTTTTATTGATTTTTATGTTTTTGTGATCATTATAGCTTAATCTAGGTAGCCTGGGGACTAATTTGTGAAACTGTTAAAATATTAAGGTTTTTCCATTGATGAAGATACATGATTTTTTATGTTTGATGATAGAAGATGGATGGTTGTTGATAGATAAACAACTTTTGTTAAGTGATTTTTGGTAAAAATGCCAAATAGGAATTAAATTGAAAAATAGTAAATATTTCATGGTATAATTTGTGAATTAGTGAAATGTGTGGGCTGTTATAAGTGTATATGATATTCGGCTAGGCTTGGGTAAGGGTAAAATTGTATGAATTTTATTTTCTGAGCCTAAGGACTAATTTGCAAAGAAGTTAAAAGTATAGTGGAAAATGGTAATTTTTCCGAAAAGATAATTTTGGGCTAAATTGAATGAATTATATATTAAATTGAGTTAAATTTATCTGTTTAGATCAAGACAGACCTCGTACGACTTTAGATCGGGACAAAGAGAAAGTCTTGGATTAACCGCCTCCGTATCTACGTATACATGTCGAGGTAAGTTCGTGTAATTAAATTGTGTTTATATGTTTTATATTGACTTATTTATGAATGGTGAGTTGTTATAAATATACATGGTTTCATATCCAACGAAGTTCAATAAATACCGAGTCCTGTTTGAACCTTAGGAATCCATCGGATACAAATGACATGTTATTAGGGTTTACATGATTTGAGTGCTGGTTTTGAACGTCCTATCGATGCCTGAGGTCCGGAATGTGTTGTGCATACTCCACAGTTCGTGTGAGTAGCATTGTGTAGCTACGTTCTGACCCACAACTCGTGAGAGTATACCGATTACTGCTCGTGAGAGCATACTGATTACAGCTCTAGTGAGCATATCGATTCACAGCTTGTATGAGCATACATGTACATGAATTGATGGATTACTATTATATGAGCTAGCACACTATGTGTGAGCTATCCCAGGTATCCAACGGTATTCTAAACGGTTCAACGGGCAATGTTCCAATACGAAACGATAAGAGTTCGATACGAACTATTACAAGTATATACATAAATTATATGGAAATGTTGTTACATGGTATATGGAAACTTGAATTGGTAGATACATGTGTTTGGAACTTGATCAATTGATGTATTTACATGGCTAACATGGATGTTGTATATGTGCTTAGGCATTTGGCTAAATTATATTGGGATATGCTTTTTTACTTACCTATTATACGACTAAAAAGTAAGTTAAAATCTATGTTATACAAACTTACTAAGCTTAAATGCTTACTCTGTGTTACTTTATGTGTTTTATAGTGAATCAAAAGCTCGTTCGGGTTGGAAGTGAAACATCCTCTTACCCGTATCTGACCTGCTACAGGGTACGAGGCGTTACCTTTCTTAAAAACAAGCATACAAGCAATTTCGGGTTATGAGATTTCGTTCAAATTTAAAACCTTTCAAAGTTTGTCTTAAAATCCCTAATATGAGCCCGAGGCCCAAAACACACTTTAGAAATGGTTCAAGACCAAACCGAGTTCTTTAGAAAACTCTGGAAAATTTCACTAAAAATAAGGGCACACGCCCGTGTGGCAAGGGACACGCCCGTATGGTCACGCACGCCCATGTCCCTAGCAGTGTGGATTTATTTTTTTCAATTCTAACCCACAAGGGTTTTTACACGGCCTGGCATACGCCCGTGTCCATGGCCCGTGTCCCTCACATGGCCATGACACACCCGTGTCTCTGCTCGTGTGTAAAAACCTTGACATTCTGTTTCTAACATCATCAACCCAATAAGGTCACACGGCCGTGTGGCGAATTAAATTCCTAAATTCAAGTGCAGACTGCATACGGCCTGGGCACATGCCCATGTCCTATGGTCGTGTCTTCCACACAGTTGAGATGCACGGTCGTGCCTCAGCCCGTGTAGTTACTACTGGGCATTTTGTTTTGCCAACTTAGGGTGCAGGGGGACATACGACTAAACTACACGCCCATGGAGCAGACTGTGTGTCACACAAGGCCTAGACACACGCCCGTGTGTTTACCCATGTGGAGAACAAAAAGACTATTTACCAAGCCCTTTTTGCCATCCTTACTAGCACCAAAATAAACCACATTAAATAACCTACTCATTCATGCATTAATATACCAAATACTCAACCATGCAATTTTCACATTCATGAATAAACATCATCATTTTCATATATCAATAATAAGTAGTAGCCATCATCCATGGCCTTATACAAAATGAAATAATCTTCAAGACAAGCCCACACATTTGGCCAAAATAATATGACACTTGACAAAGACCAAGTCCCTATACATGCCATACTCAAAATGATAAATTTAACTATACCAAATGTTTCAATTGATATTGTGATCGAGCCTCCTACGTCCTTTGATCCCCGAGCTAGCTTGGCGATACTCTAAGAAAATGGAAAGGAAAGGGAGTAAGCACAAAGCTTAGTAAGTCATAAGTAAATAATTAACACCAATTACCATACATTTTCATACTCATAGTATATCATAACTTGTACAAATTTCTCAAATAACTAAAGACATAACTTACTCATCATACAACATAAATCGAGCTTATTTCTCATGAATTTTGTGTAGGTACCTGTATCAGTTACAACATAGTCGTACTTTTCTCACCTTTGACAAAAACTTTAAATTTCCCGTTGAACCAGTTGGAATACCAAAGGATACCCGACAAACTTCACACAAGAGGGTAAAATACCGATGTCATGTCCTAGACATGGTCTTACACTGGTTCACATGTTGAGGCCGATGCCATGTCCCAGACATGTTCTTACAATGACTCTCTTTTCTCAATACTGATGCCATGTCCCAGACATGGTCTTACACTAGCACTCACATATCAACGCCGATGCCATGTCCCATACATGGTCTTACACTGGCTCTCATAATGTGGCCGATGCCATGTCCCAAACATGCATGTGGCCGATGCCATGTCCCAAACATGGTCTTACACTAGCACACATATCATCGTTGATGCCATGTCCCAGACCTGGTCTTACACTGGCTTTCAAAATGTGGCTGATGCCATGTCCCAGACATGGTCTTACACTAGCACACATATCGCCCAAATGTTACGACTTGGATATCCAGTCTATTCCTAAGGTTCAACCGGGAGTATATCACATCAACTTTCATCATGCATAATCATAGAAATAATCAATCATTTTATGCAATATCATTTGTTAAATGCATAATAACAATAGAGTTGTATTATTCACGTACAACTTACCTCAGTATACAAAAAGTGGGCGACTAGATTAAATTAATCTACTAGCTCGGCTTTCCCCCGGTCTAGGCCCAGACTCTATTTTTCCTGATCTATAATGACAAATTCACTTATTTAATCACTACATAATTCAAAACATTTCAAAATTCCTACTTTGGCAAAATTACGGTTTTGCCCTTAGACTTTCGCAAAAATTACAATTTTTCCCCTAGGCTTGTAAAACAATTTTCATCAAATTTCCTTATTAACCAAGCCTAGTTAAATCTATTTTAAGCTTATAGCAACTCACAAATCCAATTATTTCACACATTAACTACCTATTTTTCAACCTTTACAAAAAGGTTCATTTTAAGTGTTTTCATGGAAACCTCTTTCAAAAAAGTTGTTTATTTAACAACCAAGATTTATTTTCTTCCATAAAAATTCAGAAAACAACACTAATGTTCTCATGGAAAAAGCTTATACTTTCAACCATATTGCAAAATAGTCCCCTCATTAGCTAGATTAAGTTACAAGGGTTCCAAAAACACAAAAATCATCAAAAATGACCATCAAGATGACTTACTTGCAAGGATTAAAGGTTGCTGAAATTTTCAAGATTCCATGCCCTTTTCTTGAGTGAAAAATCGGTGGAGAAGAAGAGAGAATGAAAAAGATGAGAACTTTTTTTTCTTATTTTATTTTATTTTATCAATTTGGTCTCCTAATTTCACCAACTTTGACCAATTTGCATTTTCTTGTCCCCTATGGCCGGCCAACACTTTCTTAAGGGCCTAATTACATATTAAGTAGCTCCAATTTAAGGTTCTATAGCTATTTGCCACCTTTAACTTGTAGAACAAAACTTTCGCACTTTATGCGATTTAGTCCTTTTTCAAAATTAAGCTTGCAATCACTAAAATTAATTCATCAAAATTTTCATGCACTCATATAATCATGCTATAACACATAAAATAATATAAAAAATAATTTCTACGGCCTCGGATTAGTGGTTTTCGAAACTATTATTTTGACTAGCTCTAAAATCGGGCTGTTATAGGAAACTTGTCGGAGCTATATCACACTATCCATTGACTCTTTTGGTACATTCGTTTGGCTATAATGGCATGTATAGATATTTTTGGCTAATATGGCCATGCGTTTTGGTTGTGGTTTTTGCCATTTAACTTGGCTCGTGATTTGACATTTGTTGGTGAAATTGTATAGTTTTGGTATGGAAATATTAGCCTTAATATGGTTGATGATTTGCTTAATGTGTTTGAATGATGGAAATTAAAATGATAGTGGAATGTGCATATTATATATGTCTTATAACTTGTTGTGAATTGGTACTTTGCTATGGAAGACATATATGTATATTGAGGCTAATAATTGAGTGATATGGTTAGTACCATTCGGTATGTTTTGGTAAGGTAACTACATGGCATGTATTGATGCAAATGTGCTTATAAGTTAGTTGAGTATTTTGCTCAATTAGAGTACGGGATTATACATATTTATATGTTGTCATTTGAGGTGCCTAAGGGCATATTGATTGTATGATGTTGTACCATATGTATATGATTTGTTCATGCTTGATTTGAATACCTTGTTATGGCTTGTAAGTATGTGCAATGTTGAGTGTAGGTACATACCAATTTGGGTAAGAAAATGGCTTGTAAAATGGCCTATTTTCGTCCACATGGGAAGAGACATGGGCAAGTGTCTTTGTCGTGTGTGACACACAGCCAGGTGACATGGCCATCCGTGTTCACCAAGTAGCTTTTAAAGGGTTGCAAGTCAGTTTGTTACACGGCCTAGCACACAGTCTAGCACAAGGGCGTGTGAGGTTATTTAGAAAGGGTAAATGGCCTAGCACACGGGCGTGTGGCTTGGCCGTGTGACCCAAGTCAGTGAGTTACATGGGCACGGCCATGTGTCCCTACTTTGAATGCCTATACAGCCTAAGACACGGGCATTTCTCTTGGTTGTGTGACCCCTGCAGTGTTGAAATTTTTAATGTTTTTTGAAAATTCTTTAAGTTTCCAATTTAGTCTCGACTTGCTTCTAATGCATATTTAGGGCCTCGGGGCTCGTATAAAGGACAATATGTATGATTTGACTTGGTTTTAATATGTTCATTAATATGATATGAAATGTTTGAAAATTCTGTTCGTTTGAATTGTAAACTTCGGTAATGCTCTGTAACCCTGTTCCGACGAAGGATACGGGATAGGGGTGTTACAATATTGATACTTGCTCCCAAATCACATAGAGCCAATCCACAATAAGAGTCTCTAATGTAACAAGGTAAGGTAAAACTCCTCGGATCCTTCATTTTCGGTAGTAGTTTATCTGCAAAAATGTGCTACATTTTTTTTTCAACACTGAGACACACACCCATGTCTCTGCCTGTGTGGATGAAAATAGGCTATTTTCCAAGCCACATTTCTCACCTAAATTTTCATCGACCTATATCAACACTTTAACATATTCACAAGTCAATATAGGTCATTTAAACCAGTTTAAAATCCAAATCATATACATGATATTATACCTCATATAACCAAGTATACAAATTTACTTAAATACCATGTTTACTTACATACATATTTTATCAAATATGCTAACTTAATTCAAACATCAATATGCCAATATAATTTTTATTAAGCAACCATTTTAAGCATATACTATACATGTCCATCACTAGCCATTCCAATGACTAGTTATAACTCAAATATTTACATGCCGACATTGGCTAATTAACTTATACATACCATTATAACCATAATTAATTTACCATATGTACCAAGATGGGCCAATAGATAGTGTGAGTGATCTCTACCAATGCTTCCAATCCAACGAGCTTTCGAATTACTATAGAACAAGGAAAAATAAAACAGAGTAAGCATATTATGCTTAGTAAGTTTGTATAACATGATAATAAACTTACCAATCCTTTAAATTCAATATAAACATACAAGACATATTCAGTCAATTGAATCACAAGCCCTAACACATATCCTCATCACCCGTGTTAGTTATAAATTCTACTATAACATCAAGAAACATATATGGGCTCAACATGTAACAACCCATTTTTGGTCAAATCAGAATAGTGGTTTTGAGACCACAAATATGAGATTAAAATGATTATTTTATTATTTTAATGTTTACAGCATGATTGAGTGATTGTGTGAAAATTTCGTTAAGAAATTTTATCGTTTGATTGGTCAATTTGATAAAAGGACTAAATCGCATAAGGTGTAAAAGTGTTGTTCTATTAGATTAAAGTATCTTTTAGCTATGAATTATATAAGTGAAAGTCCTTATGTTGTTATTAATCCATTATTATAGGTAATGGACATTTATGGACATAAAACAAGTGAATTTTAATGTTTTAAACCAAGGTTAATTTAGTAAATTATGTAGTAATAAGAAATAAATTAAAGAAACAAAGATATCATTAAATTAAAGAAACAAAGATATCATCTTTGTTTCATTCATGCTTCAACCCAATATTAGGGCTAGTAAACAACATTGTTGAGTTCTTCATTTGGCCAAGCTTGTAAGGCTAATTAAGGTACAATTTTTATCCCATTTTTAATGATTTCTATGTTTTTGAGATCGTTGCAACTAGTACTAGCTAGCCTAGGGACTATTTTGCAAAATTGTTAAAGATTTTGAATGATGCCATTGATGAATACATGAGCATATTGATTTTTGATGATAGATTTTGAATAGTTGTTGATAGTTAAACAAGTTTTGTTAAGTGATTTTTAGTAAAAATGCAAAATAGGGATTTAATTGAAAAATGTTGAAATTTTGTGGTTGAAATGTGAAATAACTAAAAAATATAGGCACTAGGGGCATTATGTTAATTTAGCTAGCATGGGTTTATTTTGAATTTCATTGATTTGTGATTTTATAAAATAAGGATTAAATTGTGAAAAATGTGAAATATTAGGGGCAAAAATGTAAATGTGCCCTAAAGTATATTTTGGATTGAATTGAATAAATGGATGATTAAATGAGCTAAATTTGATATTGCATAGATCAAGAAAAGTAGAATACAAACTTAAATCGAGGAAAGAACAAAATATCGGATTAGTCGACCTGTCATCATTTTCACATCCAAGGTAAGTTCGTATGTAATAAGCATTGTTATAATTATGCTTTAGATGCTTTGATTTTGCAGAAATTCTGTATACGAGACTACAGTTATGTTTGATGACAATTCTGTTATGTATGGCACTTAGTGTACAATTCGAGATAGCTACGGCTATGTATGGCACTTAGTGTGCGATTCGAGATAGCTTCGGCTGTATATGACACTTAGTGTGCGAGATTGAGATAGCTTCAACTATGTGTGACACTTAGTGTACGAGATTAAAATAGCTTCGGCTATGTGTGGCACTTATTGTGCGAGATTTTGAGTATTCGACATTATTCCGAATAGGTATGAGTTTGTTACAGATTGGTACAGGTATGTACATGAATCGTATGAGCTTTAAATCGAAGAAATTATGAACATATGATTAAGTATATGGAAGGTTTGTTTGTTATTATGAATTATATGTTACATAATTCAAATTTGCTGATTTGTGTATTATGATTTGTCGAGTTTATTCCATACGAGCTTACTAAGCTATAAAGCTTACTTTGTGTATTTCTTTGTGTTTTATACTGATTTCAAAGCTAGCTCGGATTCGGGGATCGTCGGAGATATCGTCACACTATCCTACCATCTCTTTGGTACTTTTAAGCTTATGGTTTGGTCATATGGCATGTATACGAATATGGTCATTTTGATAAGTATTTTAGTAGTGACTTTTGACATTTGAGTTGGCTTATGAATGCCTATGTTTTGTTTTGTATATATAGCCATGTGAGTTGGCTTATATAAATGATTTTGATGATGTATATAAGTGTGCAAATGACCTTTGTTTTGATTTTGGTAATTGTCCTATAAAATGCTAATTGTGATGGGTAGATTTTGAATTAGTATTTGGGGTATGAAATAGCCGATGTTTGATAAATGATATGCTGGTGATATTAGGTATATAAATGCATGTTTGGATATGTCTATATTGATGAATTGAGATTGTGAATATTGGTATGTTTTGGAAGACATGGTGGGATATAGTGTGTATTGTATTTGTTGGTATTGAAATGGTATGAAAGATGTTTGATTGAGGTTGTTTAAAATGCTTATAAGTGTTTTGTTTTGGTGACATTGAAATTGGTATAGGTGTACATAAGATTGGGTGGCAAATTGGCTTGGGAAATAGCCTGTTTTGTCCACACGAGTATAGACATGGGCGTGTGTCTCAGCCTTGTATGACACAAGATCATGTTACATGGCTGTGTGTCCCCTGGTGTTGAAATTGAATTGAAGTCAGTATACTCCACACGGTCTCACACACGGGCGTGTGATCGGCCGTGTGGAATAAGTCAGTATACCCCCTAATTTGCACACGGCCTAGCACACGGGCATATGACTTGGCCGTGTTGCATAAGTCAGTATACCCTACAGGTTGGGCACGTCCTAGCACACGACCTGGCACATGGGTGTGTGTAGCCACTTCGAAGGGCACACGGGCTAGACACACGGGTGTGTGGTTGGCCGTGTGATCTAAGTTAGTAAGCTCACTTGTTTGGACACGAGGTAAGACACTGGCTGGGATACGGCCATGTGCTCCTATTTCGAATGTTCACACGGCCTGTGACACCAGCGTGTCACCATAAGAAGTTATGCCTCACCATAAGAAGACTGACATCGTGATTGCGCCTACTTCTGAAGGCCAAAACCAGGAGGTTGGGGATGATGCATTGTCTGTCCCAAGCAATATTAGAAGTTTAGAAAAGGTTTTCAAGATTATGGTTGAAAGGCCTAATATGGAGGAAGATACTAAACGCTTAGAGTGCAAAAGAAAGGAAAAGAATAAAGATCGAAAAAGGAGAGACTCTGCTTCCATTGAACCAAATTTGTGACCTTTAAAGTGGGCTAGATTAGTCAGACCTCTACGAAAGCTTGTAGTAGTTATTATTGGAGAAACTTTTAGATTAGCTAGGATTCTGATTTGTAGATATTGTGGTAAGCGTAATCCAATAGAGTTTCTATCAAAATTGGGAATTGGGGTGGAGGAATCTATTAGTAATGTTTCCTTAATTAGATATGAAAAATATATGTTGGGAATTTAAGGAGACGCATTGTTTGGAATTGTGTTGGAATCAGAGTTGCACAACGAAGGCTTAGTGGCCTGGTTTGAAGGAAAAGAGGTAACAGATTTTGTGACCAAGAAAATTTCAAGGATGAAATTTCCTTAAGGAGGGGAGAACTGTAACATACCAAAATCGGGGGTTAGTAGAATCGGGTTTATAAATCGAGAGAGAGTGATCATGCCTTTTTTAACTTAAATATTTCAAATTATAGTAAGAATGAGTTATTGATTTGATGGTTAAACATTAGTGAATTTATCCTTGAGGTCCTAACTTCAATTCCCTTCCCATGCAAATAATTTAATTTTTTGACAAAAACCCCTTGTTTTAATGTGTGGGCCATCCAAGCCTAGTTAACCTAGGTATAAATATTAATTTTTCACTAATAATTAGCCTTTAATCCTTCTTCTCTGTAACAGCTCGGTTTAGACCCTAGTCAGAATAGTGGTTTCGGAACCACAAATTTGAGGTCAGAGAAGTAATTTAATATTATTTTTGATATTTATGATACGTGATAAAGTATGTGTGAAAGTTCTATGTGAATATTTTATCGTCTGTATGCCGATTTGTGAAAAAGGACCTAATAGCGTAAAGTGAAAAAGTTGTGTGCTAGTAGTTAAAAGTGCTTATTTGATATGGTTCCTTAAATGAAAGGTCCATATGTTGATATTGGACCATTGATAGTGGAATTTGACCTATATGGCCATTAAATGAAAGCTTTTAAATGTTATAAGTAAGGGTAATTTGGTAAATGGAAAATCAATATATGATTAATTAAAACAAAAACAATTTGATGGCCATTATCATCTTCTTCCACCAATTTTAGAAGAAAAAAAAAGAAAGGGTTTGAGTTCTCAAACATTCAGCCATTGTCTAAGCATCAATTGGGTATGTGTTTTTGATCCGTTTTTAATAATTTCTATGTTTTTGTGATCATTGCTTAGTGTTCTCTTAAGCCCATGCCCTAATTTATGAAATTGATGATGATTTTGAGTTATTCCATTATTTATTTTGTAAGCTTTGTGATGTTTGATGATGAAAACTAAGTGTTTGATGATTGATATACATATTTTCTAAAGTGATTTTGAGTAAAAATGCATTTTTGGGATTTAATTGAAAAATGTGAAAATATTGTGTTGAAATGTGAAATAAATGTGAAATATGGCCTGTTAGGGACACTATGGTAATTTGGCTAAGTATGGATTAAATTGGATTTTGTGAATTTGATGTATTTGTGAAATAAGGATAAAATGCTAAAGTGTGAAATTATAAGGGCTAATGTGTAAAATGTCTTAATTATGTGTTGTGGACTAAATTGAGTGAAAATGTGATTGAATGAGTTTAATTTGATATCATATAGATCAAGAAAAGAGAAATTCGGACCTAGATCGAGGTAAGAACAAAGTGCTCGATTGACCAACTAGTATCGTTGTTTCTACATCGGAGGTAAGTTCGTGTAAAATATGTATTGTTTAAACAATGTTCATATGTGATGAAATGAATGGAAATGTGATTGTGGAGTTTGGTAATGTGAAATGTGAGTTAGAAGATATGTGGCACTAAGTGTGCGTAAATAGAATAGTTACAATGATGAATGGCACTGAGTGTGCAAGAATAAGAAAGCATCAGCTATATTATTTGGCACTATGTGTGCGATAGCGAGACAACTTCAATTTAATGTGATGGCACCAAGTTTGCAATATTATTATTATAGCTTCGGGTAATTAATTGGCACTAAGTGTGCGATTTGATCGAACGTTTAAAGAGGATCGAATGAATTATGGCACCAAGCATTGATGTGGTAAATGTGATAGATAAATACGTGATAGTACAGGTATGTACAAAACCTATGTGGTTGATGATATTGTGTATGAGATAGATGGAAGAGTATGTGAATGAATAATGAAAAGGGTTGAATTGAGTAGCATTATAAATGCTTGTACATGATCCTATAGATATGGTATGAAAGTGAGTAATAGCCATGGGTGAGATTAAGTAATGATGTGAATTGAACTAAGTGTTAGTTAATTTTGCATATTGAATTTTATTTGTTGAGTTAATTGTGTTATATTACGAACTTACTAAGCTTTTAAAGCTTACTGTGTGAAGTCTTTCTCTGTTTTACAGTGTTATTAAAGCTAGCTCGGATCTGGGGATCGTTAGTGACTCAATCACACTATCGGACATCTATTTTGGTACCTTTTGGAAGTTGTATGTATGGTATATGGCATGTATAGGCTAGTGAAATTGTAGGATGTTTTGAGATGTATAAATCTTGCCATGTGATATGGCTTGATAATGGTTTGATTTTGGTATATATTTTGCTATGTGAAAATGGTGTATGTGGTGTGTGTGTATATGGTCTTGTGTGAATGGCCATTATGGTATGCTTTGGTGAATTAGAAATGGTATATTTCATGCTTGATTTGGTATTCGAGAGGGTGAATAGTTTGTATGTTATTTGATATTGGAATTGAATATGTAGGGATGACCCAAATTGGATGGAAATTCGGGCTAGTAAATGGCCTATAATTGCCCACACGGGTGAGCACACGGGCGTGTGTCTCGACCGTTTCCTTCAATGTCTCAATTCAAAGCAAGTCAGACTTGCACACGGGCCAGACACACGGGTGTGTGACAGGCCGTGTGTTTCAAGTCAGTGTTGCACACGGGCCAGACACACGGGCGCGCGATAGGCAGTGTGACCCTAGTCAGTGTTGAGCACGGGGTAAGACATGGTCTAAGGCATGGTGGTGTGAGGTACACGACCTAGCCACACAGGCGTGTGCCCTGTTTTGAAAGAAATATTTTCTAAGTTCTGCAAAGTTTCAATATGAGATCGATTTAGTCCCGAATCTTCTCTAAAACATGTTTAAGGCCTCGTAGACCTTCAAAAGAGACTTTGTGTTATTGATTAATTATGATATGCTGATGTGTGAGCCATGGTGGTTTAGTTGTTATGATTGACTGGTAATACCTTGTAACCCTTGTACGGTGATGGATACGGGTTAAGGGTGTTACATCATTTCCTTCTCTTTAATTTTAATTTTTTTTCCCTTTCATCCATTGTTGTCGTCGCCTACACCTAGTTTTACCATCTCTTTCTTTTCTTTTTCTTTTTCTTTTTCTCACAAGATTTGTTAACATATTCTCCACCATATTGCTATCATTTCTCCTCATTAAAATCAGCCCCAAATCTGAAATCTTGAACTCCAAGATCGATCCCAAACATTGCCAAGAAAGTGCCATTGCCGTTTCTCTCGACTAGTTTGGGTAAGGTCTCTTCTCTCTTTAATTTCTTAACTAATCTCGTCCATTAAAAACCTAAATTTCCAGATATGGAATTTGGGGGATTTTAAATGATTTCAAAGGTATTTTTCTAGAATTTAATGAGATCTCAAATCGTTTTAAAATTCAGCCCCAATTTTGGCCACCATGGGTGGTGGTGTATGCGCCTATCTGCAGGAAAGGGGGTTGTTTTGTTTCTTGGTTCTTGCCTATATTTTTCCAGCATTAACTTGAGTTCTTGAACCCTCCTAATAAGCTTTTAAACCCATTTCAATTAGGGGAAAAGGTTCTTAATCAATTGGCCATTCGGATCCCATAAATCGTGAAGCGTAAGTGCAATTAAGGCTAACTAGTTTGTTATTTCAACATAGTTGTTTGGTAAAGGTTATGAATTGATTAAATGAAGGAATTTAATCATTAATTAGATACAGATTTTCCAGTATATTATAGTATTAGGTGCTGATCCAAACGCCCCAAATCATCCGTTAAGGCGAAGAACAATTAAACGTACGGTTTGCATCAATACAGTGTAAGGAATCTAACTGGTTTGGATTCATAAAATAGTTATAATTTCAAAGATTGGTTTGAACTCATAAGTGGGTGTTTGGGGGCTGGTTTAATGGTAAATTGATTGAATTTATACTAATATAATGTGCATGAGATATTTGTTATATTGTGTACTAAAAAGGATGCTATTTATGCACAATGAAAATCCATAAAGTAAGTGAAATTGAATGATATTGATTGATACCAACACAATGGTCACTTGAAATATTGGAACACTATTTCCATTTACTCAAAGTATGTGATGTCAAATAAATATAAAAAGATTGCGATATGATTATGTATAAGATTGTGTGACATATTGAATATGCATTGGGTTGAGATTTTGTGGTTGACGGAGGAGTTCCCTAGAGTACCGGTGGGATATTAAGTACGCATTATTCATATTCAGTGCATTGCACCTAGAGTACCGAGGGGAATGGCGATTTATAGCATTATTACTAGCATCTTGTCTGTATTTTTTCTGGCATAATTTTTTGCATATTGTTATCAGTGGTTTTAACCATAAAGAATTATGAAACGCCCCCTAAAAAATTCTTATTTCTGCATTTTTGAAATTGTGACACAATTATGTATCTGCTTCAGTGCTTAAGTGTTCTGGATGTGTGTGAGAGGTCCTAAGTTCAAGCCCTACCTTTGGTAAATTTTGGAATTTTCCTGATTCGGTCAAATAGGAAGTCTGGGGAAGTTGTGGGTAGTGGAATTTTCCTGTTATCTTCCTTCTCTCTTGCTAATCCCAGTTTTGCTTTTAACGTTTTTTTTTCTGGCAATTAAGAAGATCTATTCTACTTCTTGCGTGGGAATTCTGTGAAAATTTTATCTTGCAATTCCAATTTTTAGTTCTTCGGCACTCTTGTGCTTTTGGTGAGTGTAAGAAGTTTTGCATAGAGTAGGGTAGCCGTTCTTTATGTGCTCAATCGTTTGTTTTATACTTTCTTTCCGTTAGTGATTTTAGATTCTTGACAGCAGACACTTGTGAGGAATGAGGACCTTCATTCTTGGAATCGTAATCTAATCGTTCGGAGTGTTGGGGTAAGTATTAATTGTTGGAATGGAATTGCTGTCGGTTTCTTATTCTGATTTAATCGTATACTAAGTCCGATTCTGAGTGTTGGTATGATGATTATAGGTACTGGCGAGTTCGTGGTTGTAGTAGCATCAAATTGATATCAGGTGTGTACCCGAAACACAGAAAAATAGGATTTGGCAAAAGCCAAAAAACCCTCTGTCGATGCCACACGGTTGTGTGGTAGGTCGTGTGTAAGACACGGCTATGTAATGGCTAGAGTTGGTCGTTTGGGCCATACGAACTAGACCGTATTGGGCGTATGGGCCAAACGAGCGTGTGATAATTGGCCCAGCCCACGTGATCCAAACGGGTTAGGCCAAACTTGTAACATCCTGGAATTAGGGGTTCTGCATTTTATGCTATTCTATGTGGTTGGCTTGTTTAGCATGTTATTTTGGTGTGTTTGGGGGTCCTGGGGAGGCTTGGGTTCGAGCCAGAGCTTTAGAAAAATTTTGAGTTTTGGGCACTTTAGGGGGGAGAGCCAGGGGAAGCAAACCTTAAGATTATTTGCGTGTGCTTGTTGACACAAATGAGCTTGTGTCCAAGTGGTGGTGGCGTCCCTAGCAGTGCAAGGGGGAAGGCGTCATTGGCTGAGCAGGGAGGATGGAGTTCGAGTCTCATCTGCAGCATATGGGGCTTTATTTTTGTGTTTAAGGTGGTGGAGTGTTGGCATTCGGCTGGGACATTTCAAGGTGGTTTTTGAATGATTCAATTCATTTGAAATGGCTGGACAAGAGGAGCTTGCGGAATTTGAATAGGTCAACTAGTTCAAATGGTGGATGGAGAGTGAAGCAAGGAGTAAAACAAGGAGAGGATCGTGGGATTCAAGTTAGTGGAGGTGTTGGCCGAATGTGGGGGTCTTTGGGGAGTGCATTTTCGGTTTTAAGCTGGTGGGTGTGTGCCGTTTACTTGTATTCCTTTAGGCATTCTTCAACATTCGGCCATAAGGGGGTAGTAGAGTGTCGTTTGTGCCATTTGGGATATAGTAAAAATTGAAACCTTGAAGTGCATTGTTGTTATTTTTCTTCATTTTCGGCAAACACCTTGTTAGTTAACAAAGCGATTCTCTTCTTTTCCATTTAGCTGTGCTGGATTCACCACTCTTTCCTTTTCTCTTTTTGCATATCTTTTCTACTTCAACAAACACAATAGCCAAACCTCTCTCCCATCTCCTATTGAACATTTTCTCCACCATAGCCGAACCATTTTGCTTGCTGTTAGTCAAATCTCTTCTTACTATCCTCCCTTCCGACTCAATTTTCTTCTTCTTTTCTTCTCCCTTCTACACTCTTTTCTCCAAGGCCGAAACCCTTTTCTTTATTTCTTCTCCTCTACTACTTTCTCCTCAAGCCGAATCTCTCCTGGTGATAACTAAATTTGTTCTTCCATCCTGTGCCTTTTTGCCAAACATCAAGAAGCATCCCTGTGGTTTGCTGAAAGTCTCCTCTTCAATCGGGTTCTATTTGTGCAAGGTAAGGGAGACCCTTTCGATTCTTTCTCTTTCTTTTTCGGTTCTGCGTGGTCATAGCTGAATGGCTATTTTGTTCTGATGGTTAGATTTCGGCTAATCCCTCCTCTTTTCTCTTGTTTTGGAACACTTACTCTGGGAAACCCTAGTAGCCGAACGTTTTGATGTCCGAAGCCTGAAGCTCTATGATTGCCGAATCTTACCTTTCCATTCAGGTTCTTCAGGTAAGGAGCCTCTTTTGTTCTTTGTGATCAGCCTCTATTCGTTTACTTTGTCATAATCAAACCCCTGTTGAGGAAAATCGTTATTTCACTATAGTACTGTACTGATCAAGGCTCTTCATGGATGCGAGTGCTAGCCAAACCAAGGAGGGGAGTGGACCCGTAATCTCTGCTCCTAAATTTAAAAGACGTGCTGTGTCGGCGGTTCGAGACTTTCTGTCGGGTTGTGGTAGAGAGCCGACGTCTGCCTGGGATAGGCAAATCACTGTCATTCCTGCTAGTGAGAGTGTTGACGTAGAGAGTCTAGTTTTACGCGTAATCAGGTGTGTAATACTCACACCATCTTCTGCTTGATTATTAATTAATTCGTGAATTTCTTAAAAGCTGAATCGTTGGTAAGGGTTATTGAGTTACCCTTAGGAGGGGTAAAGATCGGAGATACCAGGTTAGTTGATTATGTTAAGTAAATATTTTATCGTGAATATATGTATGCTTTGGTCACGTGATTGACATTGACGTATGTTGCACTCATTATATTATGACTTCATAATGCATGGGAATTTGGGTTATGATATTGAAAGGGGAAGTGTGATTCAGCGACTATCAGAGTGGTTTGGTACCACAGTGGGTTGGCCCCACATATATTTTTATCAGTGATTATGTCGCAGTGGTTTGGTACCACAGTGGTTTGGCACCACATACATATATTTATCCGTGACTGTCAGAGTGGTGTGGTACCATAATGGGTTGGCCCCACATATTTTTATCAGTGACTCTGTCACCGTGATTTGGTATCACAGTGATTTGGAACCATAGTGGCTTGGTGGCACAGGCATTTGGCTGATTCAAGTGATGTAGAGGATGGAAAACTAGGATTGGGCTGGGTTTCATTGCATACACTCTTTGATATGCCATGTTGATAGGGCTTAGGCCCAAACTGCATCTGTAAGGGGAATTACACACTGAGTCTCGGTGACTCACCCCTCTGCTAAATATTGCAGGTAACTCCTAGTTGCAGATTTGGAGCTGAGGCAGACTATGAGGTGGCCATGCAGTACTTCTTTCATAATTCGTTCTCTCTATTTAAATTGTTTTAAGTTGGGATTTAATTATGTAATAAGGCCTCCGTAACTTTAATTTGGGTTTGATTTCATACTGTTGTTACATATATTATGAAATGCTAAAAACGGAGTTTTCCTAAAGTAAAGATATAAACAATTATTCGTTTTTTAAAGTGTTAACAAAAGATGGCAAGCGGATAACTAATTAAAACCGAAAAGTTTTTCTTAAAACCGCAAACACCATTTTCGAAATATCACGTTCTGGACTAGCACTAGTTTTCAGTTTTCGTATCATAAAGCCTATTTTCGACTATTAGTATTGTTAATGAAAATTTTTGCACGGCAACCTTAAAACTCACTTGAGTTTCAAAATGTTAACACAACACGAAGAGTGTTTTTCTTTTAAAATTTCAAGTTCTTTAAAATAACCTTTCCATGTAACATACCAGATCCGGTCGTAGCGTTTAGGCCAAGTTTGGGGTGTTACAATTGTGGTATCAGAGCATAGGTTGCAAAACTCGACTGTGGAATGGGTTCAAAAATATTTTTTTAGCTGGTTTGAAATATGGTTTAGAAAAATATATTCTTCTGAAAGTATGGCATCCGAGTCTTCGGCATCAATTCCGTACGGTAAGTCTTCTGACTGTTGGTTGATTTGCATGAAGTGATTATATTGTGCTGTGATTGCTAGTGCTAAGAAATTCGACTTTAGATATTGAAACCTTTAGGTATATATATGTTTTGTGAAAAACTACTTTTAACTCTATTTGCATAAGACTACCCGGTAATAAACAGTGGAAGATGTACTGATTCATAAAACTTTTAATAAGATTAAGTAGAATCCATAGTCATGAGCGCTAGAGGACGTAGACGTGGAATGTGTGGCCGTGGTAAAGGCTGGGGTATTGAGGCTGGACCCTCGAAATTGGGACATGGGCCGGAAGGTGAAGTGCCAGCCTCACCAGTAGCGGAAGCAGGATTTTAGGACCAAACTGGAGGGGACGACGCTTTGTCCGAAGCTATGCTGCATGTTTTGCAGCGGGTTGCTGGAGCCAGCACAGGATCAATAGCTCGAAAGTCTATCCCTAAGCAACTTCGAGCGAATGGGGCAGAGATATTTAGGGGTGTTTCTGGTGTGGCCCCAAACGTAGCTGAATACTGGCTGGAGGCGGTTGAACGAATCATGGACGATCTTGACTGTACCGCAGAGGAAAAGTTGAAGGGAGTGGTGCCTCTCCTTTAGGATGAGGCATACCAATGGTGGCTCACAGTAAGGGATGGTACGTCAGTGGACCGTATTACCTGGGACTTCTTTAAGACGGCGTTCTCAAGAAAGCATGTTGGGGCGAGTTATGTGGATGCCCAGAAGGAGGCATTTTTGAACTTGGTCCAGGGGAATAAGTCAGTGGCTGAATATGAGGTGGAGTTTCTGTGTCTAAGTCGCTATGCCCGGGGAATTGTTGCAACGGATCATGAGCGCTGTGTTCGGTTTGAGGACGGTCTGAGGGACGAGTTGCGAGTACTGATAGCTCTGCAACAGGAAAGAGAGTTTGCTACTCTAGTTGAGAAGGCAAAGATAGCTGAAGAGGTAAAACGGTCTGAGAGGCAGAATTGGGATAAGGATAGGGGTAGGAATAAGAGGAACTTTAGATAGTCGAGATCTGTTGGGGGTTTCCAAAAGAGGCCTAGATTTGATGGACCAAGTCGAGTTGCGAAGCCTGTTGCTGTTGGTCGGTCTCAACAGTATGCTCGATGTGGGAAATTACATTTGGAGGAGTGTTGGGTAAGTAATAGAGGATGCTTCAGGTGTGGATCTATGGATCATCGGATAAGGAACTGTCCACAAAAGTCGGACGGAGCGCGGCCAATAGGTCAGGGATATGCACAGTTCGGAAGAGGTGGTCAATAGCCGCTGAGAGGTCGGGGTTCGACCAGAGGAGGAAATGGTTTTGGTCGAGGTCGTAGAGCACTAGGCAATGGTGCCGGTAATACAGATGCAAGACAGCCTGGGTTGGTTTATGCAGATAGACGTCGAGAAGATGCCAATGCACCGGATGTCATAACTAGTACGTTCCTTATTTTTGGTGTGCCCTTTACAGCTTTGATAGATATTGGGTCTACACATTCATATGTTGCTAGTACTGTGTCTAAGACTTCGAACATAGAATCTGAGGTTGCTTCTAGAGAGATGACTGTGATTAGCCCTTTAGGATAATCTATAGTGGTGAACAAACTCTTTAGCAATGTGCCTTTAGAAGTGCAAGGGATTGTTTTCCCAGCTGAGTTGGTGGAATTGCCATTCAGTGAGTTTGACTTGATTTTAGGCATGGACTGGTTAGTTAAGTATCGAGCAAACTTGGATTGCGCTGCTAAGCGCATGGTACTGAAGACTCTTGAGGATAGGGAGGTATTGGTGATAGGTGAGAGAAGGAATTACCTGTCCAACATGGTGTCGACTTTAAAGGCTGAAAGGATGGTGCGAAAAGGGTGTGAGGCATTTCTAGCTTTCATTAGTGCTTTGGAAGCCAAAGAATTGTCTGTAAAGGATGTTAGTACGGTGAAAGAGTTCACGGACATCTTTCTAGAAGAGCTTCTAGGGTTACCTCCGGATCGCGAGGTGGAGTTCGGCATTGATTTACTTCCAGGAATAGCTCCAGTGTCCATTACCCCGTATAGAATGGCACCGAAGGGAACTGGTAGAACTTAAAGCCCAGATTCAAGAGTTGTTGGACCGTGGTTTTATCCGACCAAGTATGTCCCCGTGAGGAGCACTTGTGTTATTTGTTAAGAAAAAGGACGGGTCGATGCGGATGTGCATTAACTACAGGCAATTGAACAAGTTGACGATTAAGAACAAATACCCATTGCCAAGGATTGACGATCTGTTCGATCAGCTGCGAAGCGCTTCGGTCTTCTCGAAAATAGAGTTGAGGTCGGGGTACCACCAGTTAAAGGTCAAGGAGGTGAATACTCATAAGACTGCTTTTCAAACTCGTTATGGTCACTACAAGTTCTTAGTGATGCCATTTGGGTTGACGAATGCACCAGCTGCATTTATGGATATGATGAATCGGGTATTCCAACCCAACTTGGATCATTTTGTCATGGTATTCATAGACTATATCTTGGTTTATTCAAGGACAGATGAGGAGCATGATTTGCATCTTCGGGTAGTTCTGCAGATTTTGAGAGAGAAGCAACTGTATGCCAAGTCTAGTAAGTGTGAATTTTGGTTGAAGGAAGTTACCTTTTTGGGACATGTTGTGTCTGCTAAAGGGATTAGGGTTGACCCCCGAAAGATTGAAGCGGTTTTGGATTGGAAACCATCGAAGTCCGTAGCGGAGATTTGAAGTTTTCTTGGGTTAGCTGGGTACTACAGAAGGTTCATTGAAGGATTTTCGCTGATTACTGCGCCATTAACCAAGTTGTTACGAAAAGGGATACTGTTTGTTTAGACTGATAAGCAGCAGGAAAGCTTTGAACAGCTAAGGAGGATCTTGACTGAGGCACCAGTGTTGATTCAGCCTGAGGCTGGGAAGGAGTTTATCGTCTATTCTTATGCGTCGCACACGGGGTTAGGATGTGTGTTGATACAAGAAGGGAAGGTAGTAGCGTATGCGTCTCGGCAATTAGGACCACATGAAGTGAATTATCCCACTCATGATCTGGAGTTAGCGGCGGTAGTGTTCGCCTTAAAGATTTGGAGACACTACTTGTATGGAGAAAAGTCAATTATCTACACCGACCACAAGAGCTTGAAAAATCTCCTTACCTAGAAAGAGTTGAATTTAAGACAGCGGAGGTGGATTGAACTGTTGAAAGATTATGACTGCTCGATTGAGTATCACTCGAGTAAAGCCAATGTGGTGGTGGATGCGTTGAGTCGTAAGGTGATATCAGATCTGAAGGCGATGTTTGCTCATCTTAGTTTGTATTAAGATGGAAGCTTGGTAGTCGAACTTCAAGTGAAGCCTTTATGGGTAAGTCAAATTAAAGAGAAACAGTTGTCAGATGTATTGTTAAGTTCTCGACTTCAGCAAGTGGAAGGTGGTGAGACAGAAGATTTTGGATTGAACAGTGATGGGGTATTGTGCTTTCGTGGGAAAGTATGTATGCCGAAGGATTCCGAGTTGAGATAGAGGATTCTGCAGGAAGTGCATAGTAGTCCATACGCTATGCATCCCGGTGGGAGTATGATGTATCAGGATTTCGTGAACAGTTTTGGTGGCCAGGTCTGAAGCAAGAAGTTACTGAGTTTGTGAGTAAATGCTTGGCGTGTCAATAGGTGAAGGCAGAGCATCAGTTACCTTCGGGGTTGCTGCATCCAGTGAAGATTCCACTTTGGAAGTGGGAGAGGATAACGATGGACTTTGTTAGTGGGCTACCCCCTACGGCTACTAGGAAAGATTCGGTGTAGGTAATTGTCGATCGATTGACGAAGTCCACTCACTTCATACCTATTCGTGTCGACTATTCATTGCAGAAGTTAGCCAAGTTGTATGTAGCAGAGATTGTGAGGTTACATGGGGTACTAGTGTCTATTATATCAGACAGGGACCCTAGGTTTACATCTCGTTTCTGGAAGGTGTTACATAATGCGTTGGGTACAAGACTGGATTTCAGCACGGCATTTCATTTACAGACTGATGGTCTGTCAGAGAGGGTAATTCAAATTTCGGGAGACATGTTGAGAGGTTGTGTAATGGACTTCAGGGGTAGTTGGGAAGATTTTCTATCTTTGGCAAAGTTTACGTACAACAATAGCTATCAATTTAATATTTAGATGGCACCCTATAAAGCGCTATATGGTCGCAAGTGTCGTACTCTTACCTACTGGACATAGTTGGGTGAGCGACAGTTGTTGGCTCCGGAGTTGGTCTGAGAGACAGAGGAAAAGGTTGAGTTGATTCGGACTCGGTTGAAGAAAGCTTCCGACAGGCAGAAATCGTATGCGGATCTGAAGTGTAAGGAAATAGAGTTACCAGTGGGGGATCAGGTTTTTCTATAAGTCTCACCTTGGAAGAAGGTTTTAAGGTTTGGTCGGAAGGGCAAGTTGAGCCCCAGATTCATCGGGCCTTATCGAGTGTTGAAACGTGTGGGACCAGTAGCGTATCAGCTTGAGTTACCGCTAGAGTTGAACCAGATGCATGATGTATTTCATGTTTCTATGTTAAGGCGCTATCGTTCGGATCCATCTCACATAGTATCCGTGGAGGAAATTGAAGTAAGACCTGATCTATCTTTTGTAGAGGAACCAGTGCAGATCTTGGATCGGGATGTTAGGGTGTTAAGAAGGAAGTCAGTTCTATTGGTGAAAGTTTTATGGCGTAATCACAGTTCAGAAGAAGCCATGTGGGAGCCAGAGGATGTGATGCGACAGCAATACCATTACCTTTTTTGACCAGGTAAATTTCGAGGCCGAAATTTCTTTAAGGGGGTAGAACTGTAACATCCTAGAATTAGGGGTTCTGCATTTTATGCTATTCTATGTGTTTGGCTTGTTTAGCATGTTATTTTGGTGTGTTTGGGGGTCTTGGGGAGGCTCGGATCCGAGCCAGAGCTTTAGAAAAATTTTGCATTTTGGGTGCTTTAGGGGGGAGAGCTAGGGGAAGCAGACCTTAAGATTATTTGCGTGTGCTTTTTGACACAAATGTGCTTTTGTCCAAGTGGTGGTGGCGTCACTAGCTGTGTAAGGGGGAAGGCGTCATTGGCTGAGGAGGGGGGAAGGAGTTCGAGTCTTATCTGTAGCATGTGGGGCTTTATTTTTGTGCTTAAGCTGGTGGAGTGTTGGCATTCGGCTGGGACTCTTCAAGGTGGTTTTTGAATGAATCAAATCATTTGAAATGGATGGACAAGAGGAGTTTGTGGAGTTTGAATGGGTCAACTAGTTCAAATGGTGGATGGAGAGTGAAGCAAGGAGTAAAACATGGAGAGGATCGTGGGATTCAAGTTGGTGGAGGTGTTGGCCGAATGTGGGGGTCTTTGGAGAGTGCATTTCCAGTTTTGAGCTGGTGGGTGTGTGCCATTTACTTGTGTTCCTTTAGACATTCTTCAACATTCGGCCATAAGGGAAGTAGTAGAGTGTCGTTTGTGCCATTTGGGATATAGTAAAATCTGAAACCTTGAAGTGCATTGCTGTCCTTTTCCTTCATTTTCGGCAAACACCTTGTTAGTTAACAAAGCGATTCTCTTCTCTTCCATTTAGCTGTGCCGGATTCACCAGCCTTTCCTTTTCTCTTTTTGCATATCTTTTCTTCTTCAACAAACACAATAGCTGAACCTCTCTCCCATCTCCTATTGAACATTTTCTCCATCATAGTCGAACCGTTTTGCTTGCTGTTAACCGAATCACTTCTTACTATCCTCCCTTCCCACTTAACTTTCTTCTTCTTTTCTTCTCCCTTCTATACTCTTTTCTCCAAGGCCGAAACCCTCTTCTTTATTTCTTCTCCTCTACTACTTACTCATCAACCCGAATCTCTCCTGGTGATAACTAAATTCGTTCTTCCATCATGTGCCTTTTTGCCGAACATCAAGAAGCACCCCTGTGGTTTGCCGAAAGTCTCCTCTTCAATCGGGTTCTATTTGTGCAAGGTAAGGGAGACCCTTTCGATTCTTTCTCTTTCTCTTTCGGTTTTGTGTGGTCATAGCTGAATGGCTATTTTGTTCTGATGGTTAGATTTTGGCTAATCCCTCCTCTTCTCTCTCCTTTTGGAATGCTTACTCCGGGAAACCCTAGTAGTCAAACATTTTGAAGTCCGAAGCCTGAAGGTCTATGATTGTCGAATCTTACCTTTCCATTCGGGTTCTTAAGGTAAGGAGGCTCATTTGTCCTTTGTGATCAGCCTCTATTCATTTACTTTGTCATAATCAAACCCCGGTTGGGGAAAATCATTGTTTCACTATAATACTGTATTGATCAAGTCTCTTCATGGATGCGAGTGCTAGCCAAACCAAGGAGGGGAGTGGACCCGTAATCTCTGCTCCTAAATTTAAAAGACGTGCTGTGTTGGCGGTTCGAGACTTTCCACCGGGTTGTGGTAGAGAGCCGGCGTCTGCCTGGGATAGGCAAATTGCTGTCATTCCTGCTAGTGAGAGTGTTGACATAGAGAGTCTAGTTTTACGCATAATCAGGTGTGTAATACTCACACCATTTTCTGTTTGATTATTAATTAATTCGTGAATTTCTTAAAAGCTGAATCGTTGTAAGGGTTATTGAGTTACCCTTGGGAGGGGTAAAGATCGGAGATACCAGGTTAGTTGATTATGTTATCTAAATGTTTTATCGTGAATATATGTATGCTTTGGTCATGTGATTGACATTGACGTATGTTGCACTCATTATATTATGACTTCATAACGCATGGGAATTTGGGTTATGATACTGAAAGGGGAAGTGTGATTCAGCGACTGCCTGAGTGGTTTGGTACCACAGTGGGTTGGCCCCACATATATTTTTATTAGAGACTATGTCGCAGTGGTTTGGTACCACAGTGGATTGGCACCACATACATATATTTATCCGTGACTGTCAGAGTGGTTTGGTACCACAGTGGGTTGGCCCCACATATATTTATCAGTGACTGTTAGAGTGGTTTGGTACCACAGTAGGTTGGCCCCACATATTTTTATTAGTGACTCTGTCACCGTGATTTGGTATCACAATGGTTTGGAACCACAATGGCTTGGTGCCACAGGCGTTTGGTTGATTCAGGTGATGTAGAGGATGGAAAACTAGGATTGGGCTGGGTTGCATTGCATACACTCTTTGATATGCCATGTTGATAGGGCTTTGGCCCAAACTGCGTCCGTAAGGGGAATTACACACTGAGTCTCGTTGACTTACCCCTCTGCTAAATATTGGAGGTAACTCCTAGTTGCGGATTTGGAGCTGAGGCAGACTACGAGGTGGCCATGCAGTACTTCTTTCATAATTCGTTCTCTCAATTTAAATTATTTTAAGTTGGGATTTTATTATGTAATAAGGCCTCCGTAACTTTAATTTGGGTTTGATTTCATACTGTTATCGCATATATTATGAAATGCTAAAAACAGAGTTTTCCTAAAGTAAAGATATAAACAATCATTCGTTTTTCAAAGTGTTAACAAAAGATGGCAAGTGGATAACTAATTAAAACTGGAAAATTTTTCTTAAAACTGCAAACACTGTTTTCGAAATATCACGTTCTGGACTACCACTAGTTTTTGGTTTTCGTATTATAAAACCTGTTTTCGACCGTTAGTATTGTTAATAAAAATTTTTGCAAGGCAACCTTAAAACTCACTTGAGTTTCAAAATGTTAACACAACGCGAAGAGTGTTTTTCTTTTAAAATTTCAAGTTCTTTAAAATAACCTTTCCATGTGACATACCAGATCTGGTCGTAACTTTTAGGCCGGGTTTGGGATGTTACAAAATTGGGCATGTGGGCCCACTTGGGAAACCCACACAAGCGTGTGGGCCCATTTATCAGAAATTTTCCCTAGGGTTGCACGGGTTGCCCCAAACGACTGTGGGCCTACTGTAGGGTCGGTAAGGGCTAAAAAAACCCCGAACTGTATGATCTATTTAACTAATATTCTGTACTGAGTATGATAGTATATGCATGTTATATCTGTACGTAAGCATGTAAGCATGGTTAATCTGTATGTCTGAAACTAAATATTCTGTATTTTATATTGGGGTTGGGATGATATATATATGGAGGAAGTGTTCTGAAAGGCGTTTATTGCCTATATTCTGGCAGCTTGGCTGCACTTAATCTATTTTGTACCGTATCGGTACAATGTGGTGTGTAAGGCTGGGTGGGTGTTTTAAATCCCACATGGTGTGTAGGGATGGTAGGAGATGGTGAGTAGAGGATGAGGGTGGAACATTTGATATCTGATTCTGATCTGTATATATGTACTTGTACCTGTATTTGCAATGTGCTTAAGCCTGAATCTGCATCTGTTTGATTCTGATATTCTGTTGTGTGCATGCTTACTCTTTTCTGTGGGGTTACACACTGAGTTTACGTAAAGCTACTCTTTTCTGTTTGTCTATTTAGGTAACCCATAGTCTTAGGCGGATCGGTGCTGCCGAGGACTTAACAGTGACCATTCGCCAAAACTGTTTTATTTGTTTTAGTTTTAATTAAGTTTTGCATTACGATTTGGGAGTTTGTATTTTTTTGGGACTCTCTGGACTGTTTTAAACTGTTTGGCTTTGGTTTTGTGTTTTTGGATTTAACTTGCTTTTCGCTATGACAACTTTTATCTAAAAAATATGATTTCTAAAAATATCGAACGATTTTTGCTAAACTTAATGATTTTATAAGCTTCTGATAAAAAGACATTTTTCTCCAAATGGCCAAATGAAAGAGAGCTTTGAAACTGATAAGAGCGATAAAGGCTAATGAACTGGAAAGATTTAAACTTAACAATAACGGTTTTTCCAACCCATTTCATGTGACTCCTTCGAAATTCGGCCATAACGTCTAGGCAAGGTTTAAGGTGTTACATTTAGTGGTTTCAAAGCCAGGTTGCAAAACTCGGCTGTGGATTTTGGGATCCAAAATATGTTTAAAAGAACTGGTTTACAAATATTTTAAAATTTTCTGATTGAGAATGTGGTCCACCGACTCTCCAGCACCGATTCTGTAAGTATTTTTGTACTTAGTTAAAATTGTTCTGGAAGACTATAGTTAGTACCCTTTGAAACTGTATTGAGTTAGTTAGAAGACTGAAACTTCTGGAACGATTCTGAACTTTTGATAATCATGCATAAAATATTTGTTAATAAATATTGAACTGATGCATAAAACTCTTAATGTAGATAAACTCGTATTAAACAATGAGCGCACGAGGTATCCGTGGACGTGGTACTCGAGGTCAAGGTAGAGGCTGTAGGGGGGCTCAAGCTGAGTCTTCATCCCTGGGCAACATGCCGAATTTGGACATTAGTGAGACATCGGTTTCACCTGCTACTGAGACTGGGTCTCAGAGTCGATCGGCTGGGGACGACGCACTATTCCAAGCCATGCTGAAGATATTGGAGAGGGCCGTTGGACCCAATTCTGGATTTGAGGGCCGATGGTCGGTAACTGAGTGACTCCGGTCCAATGGAGCTGAATTATTTAGGGGTGTCATAGGAGTCACCCCTAATGTGGCTGAGTACTGGTTAGAAACCACAGAGAGGTTATGGATGATTTGGACTGTACCCCTGAGTAGAAATTGAAAGGTGCAGTCTCATTGCTTTGCGATGAAGCATATCAGTACTGGTTGACAATTAAGGAGGGCACTCAGCCTAACCATCTGACTTGGGAGTTCTTTAATACTACATTTCAGAGTAAATATGTGGGAGACAGCTACGTTGATGCTCGCAGGCGTGAGTTTCTGAACCTCACGCAAAGTGACCGATTTATGGTCAAGTATGAGGTCGAATTTCTCAGGCTGAGCTGCTATGCTCGAGGCATGGTGGCATCGGAATATGAGAGGTGTATTTGCTTTGAGGATTGACTGATTGATAATCTGAGGGTTCTGATTACTCCACAAAGGGAGCGAGAGTTTGTTATACTGGCGGAGAAAGCTAAGATCACCGAGGATGTTAAACTTGTTGAGCGTCAGAATAGAGATAGGGAGAGAGGCAAGAACAAAAGGGATTCGGAGCCTTCAAGTTCTGTGTAGAGGCCTAAGAAAAAGGCCAGATCTAATGGGCCAGTTAGAGTGGCGACCCCTATTGCTTTTGTTGTTCCTACTGGGTTACAGCCATGCAATGACTATGGGAGACACCATTCGGGCGAGTGCTAGAGAAGGATTGGGGCGTGTTTGAGGTGTGAGTCACTTGAGCAGCATATTAGGGAGTGTCCACAGCATACAGATCAGATGCAAGCTTCTACTCTGGGTATTGTATAGCCTGAGAGAGTAGTTCAACAGCCACCTAGGAGCCGTGGTCAGGCTAGGGGTGGTAATGGTATGGGCCGAGGGCAGAGAGGACCGGACAAAGGTGCTGGTCAGACTGATGCGAGGCAGCCTACTTTAGTTTATGCTGCTCGACCCTGAAAGGATAGAGATGCTCTTGACGTCATCACTGGTGCATTCTGTATATTTGATGTACTTTATTTGACTTTGATAGACATAGGGTCTACTCACGCATACATAGCTAGTACTATATCTGGAAACCTAGAGATTTTGGTTGAGAGCACTACGAGTGAGGTTACTGTGATAAGTCCGTTTGGGGCAGTCTGTTAAAGTTAGTAAACTGTATAAGGATGTTCCGTTAAAGGTGCAAAGGGAGATATTCCTGGCTAATTTGATGGAGCTTCCTTTTGGGGAGTTCGACCTGATTTTGGGTATGGATTGGTTGGTGGAGCACCGAGTCAGTTTGGACTGTGCATCTAAGAGGGTCATTCTAAGGACCAAGGATGATCCGAAGATGGTTATGATTGGTGAGCATCGAGACTATCTTTCGCATGTGATCTCTGATTTAGTAGCTGAGAAACTGGTCTGGAAAGGATTGAGGCATACTTGGCCTATGTAAGTGTTTCAGATTCTACGGACTCTTCTATGGGGAATATCAGAACAGTAAGGGATTTTTCAGACGTCTTTCTTGAGGAGTTACTAGGATTACCATCGAATCGGGAAATGGAATTTGGGATTGAGCTTCTTCCGGGCATAGCTCCAGTGTCCATCGCTCTCTATCGTATGGCACCAAAAGAGCTTACAGAGCCTAAGGCTCAACGGCAAGAGTTGTTGGACCGTGGTTTCATTCGTCCCAGTGTGTCTCCGTGGGGAGCACCAATTCTGTTTATTAAGAAGAAGGATGAGACCATGAGGATGTGCATAGATTATCGGTAGTGAACAATCTGACAGCTAATAATAAGTATCCACTTCTGAGGATCGACGACTTATTTGATCAGTTACGAGGGTTTTCTGTGTTCTCTAAGATTGATCTCTGCTCAGGGTATCATTAGTCGATGGTTAAAGAGGGAGATGTGCATAAGACGGCATTTAGGACTTGTTATAAAATTAGAGTTCCTACTTATGCCTTTTGGGTTGACGAATGCATCCGAATATTTCAGCCCTATCTGAATCAATTCGTCGTGGTCTTCATTGACGACATTCTGGTATACTCTAAGACTGAGGATAAGAATGATGAAAATTTTAGAATAGTGCTTCAAATTCTGCGTAAGAAGCAACTCTATGCTAAGTTAAGCAAGTGTGAGTTCTGGCTACGTGAAGCAAATTTTCTGGGCCATGTGGTTTCTAAAGAGGGGACTCATGTCGATCCTAGGAATATTGAGGCTGTGATGGATTGGGAACAACCTAAGAATGTGCCTGAAATCTGTAGTTTTCTAGGTTTGGTAGGATATTATCGTTGACTTGTCGAGGGGTTCTCTGTAATTGCAGGTCCATTGACTAAGCTTCTACGTAAGGGTGTCCCATTTGTCTGGACTGATGTAGGGCAAGAAAGTTTTGAGAAACTCAAGACTGTTCTGACTCAGGCTCCTATTTTGATATAGCTTGAATCTGGAAAGGAATTCGTAGTGTACAGTGATGCGTCGTACGTTAGTTTAGGTTGCGTCCTGATGCAGGATGGTAAGGTTGTGGCTTATGCGTTTCATCAACTTAAGACACATGAGGGGAACTATCCGACACATGATATCGAGTTGACAGTTGTGGTGTTTGCACTGAAAATTTGGAGGCATTATCTGTATGGTGAGAGGTGTATCATATACACCGATCACAAGAGTCTTAAGTACCTTCTTACTCAGAAGGAGTTGAATCTTAGACAGCGTCGATGGATTGAGCTGCTCAAGGATTATGATTGCACGATAGAGTATCATCCTGGTAAGGCCAATGTGGTGGCTGATACTCTAAGTCGTAGGGAAATGTCTAATTTGAGGGCAATATTTGCTCGCCTTAGTCTGTTTGATGATGGGAGTTTGTTAGCCGAGTTGCAAGTTAAGCTAACTTAGATTGATCAAATTCGAGATAAACAATTGGGGGATGAGTTAATGGGTTTACCATTCCGTCAGATTGAGAGTGGCAGTACTTCAGATTTTAGACTGAATAATAATGGGGTACTCCGTTTTCATGGTCGGATTTGTGTACCGAACGATGAGGATTTGAGGCAGTCTATTCTGAGGAGGCACATAGTAGCCCCTATGTTGTGCATCCCAAAGGTAATAAGATGTATCATGACCTCCGAGAGTTGTATTGGTGGCTGGGTTTGAAGCGTGAAGTTACCAATTTCATTGCTCGTTGTTTGACTTGTTAGCAGGTTAAAGCTGAGCATCAGTTACCTTCGGGTTTGTTACAGCCAGTCAAGATTCCCTTATGAAAATAGGAATGAGTGACTATGGACTTCGCTAGTGGGTTGCCCTCGACACCCACTAAGAAGGATTCTGTCTAGGTCATCATGGACCGATTAACCAAATTGCTCACTTCATTTCGGTTTGAACTAATTATTCTCTGCAGAAGCTAGTGAAGTTGAATGTTTCCTAGATAGTTAGACTGTATGGGGTTCTAGTGTCGATTATTTCTGACACAGATCCTCGTTTTACATCTTGGTTCTAGAGGAAGTTACATGAAGCTCCAAGGTCGAGATTCGACTTCAGTACTGTGTTCCATCCTCAGACCAATGGTCAATTCGAGAGGGTGATTCAGATACTGGAGGATATGCTCAGGAGCTGTGTGATCGATTTCTGAGGTAGTTGGGAGGATTACCTGCCGCTAGCTAAGTTCGCCTACAATAACAGCTTCTAAGCGAGTATTCAGATGGCATCTTATGAGGCTCTGTATGGTCGTAAGTGTCGTACTCCGTTCTGTTGGACTGAGTTAGGCGAACAGCGAGTTTTGGGTCCAAAGTTGATTTCGAAACTGAGGATAAGGTTTGACTGATTTAAGATCGACTAAAAGTGGCTTCTGACAAAAAGAAGTCTTATGTAGATCTAAAGATACGTGAGATTGAGTACTCTGTGGGGGACTTTGTGTTTCTTAAGGTCTTTCCGTGGAAGAAAGTTCTGAGGTTTGGTCGGAAGGGTAAGCTGAGCCCCAGGTTTATTAGACCGTACTGACTTCTGAAGCGTATGGGACCAGTTACTTATCAGTTGGAGCTACCCACTGAGCTGGACCGTATACACGATGTCTTTCACGTCTCTATGTTGAGGCAGTATCATTTTGATCCATCCCATGTTGTCTTGGTTGAGGAGATAGAGGTTAGGCTGGACTTGACCTTTGAGGAGGAACCAGTTCCAATCCTAGATCGCGATGTTAAGGTTTTGAGGAGGAAGCTTATTCCATTAGTGAAGGTGGTGTGGTGGAATCATAGCACTAAGGAGGCTAATTGGGAACCTGGAGACTCGATGCGTCAGCAGTATCCTCATCTGTTCTGATCAGGTAAATTTCGAGGTCGAAATTTTTTTGGGGGTAGAGTTGAAACATCCCCAAAAAATTTCTTATTTCTACTTTTGTGTAAGTGCGACACAAATGTGTATATGCTTCAATGATTAAGTGTTCTATGTGTGTGTATGAGGTCCCAAGTTCAAGCCCTACCTTTGGTAAATTTTGGAATTTTTCTGACTTAAGCCTTTTACTTGTTCAGTGGGCTTATATTAAATTATTTGTAAACCCATGTCAGAATGAGCCTGCTGGTTTGAGTGGTAAGGGAGTTTGTGTGTTGTGTGGAGGTCCTGTGTTCGAATCCTGTGTAAGCGTGATAGTTTATTTTTGCTCGTTTGACCAAGAGAGTTTCGATCAAATACGAAGTCTGGGGGAAGTTGTGGGTAGTGGGATTAGTAGGAGAAAAATAGGGGATTTAGGTATCTGTTATCTTCCTTCTCTCTTACTAATCCCAGTTTTGCTTTTAACTTTTTTTTGGCAATTAAGAAAATCTTTTCTGCTTCTTGTGTGGAAATTCTGTCAAAATTTTATCTTGCAATTCCAATTTTTAGTTCTTCAGCGCTCTTATGCTTTTGGTAAGTGTAAGGGGTGAGTTTTGCATAGAGTGGGGGTAGCCATTCTTTATGTGTTTAATCATTTGTTTTATAGATTCTTTCCATTAGTGATTTTGAATTCTTGGTAGCAGAGACTCGTGATGAACGAGGACCTTCATTCTTGGAATCGTAATCTAATCATTCAGAGTGTTGGGGGTAAGTGTTGATTGTTGGAATGGAATTGTTATTGGTTTCGTAATTTCGATTTAATCGTGTAGTAAGTTTGATTCTGAGCATTGGTATGACGATTATAGGTACTGGCGAGTTCGTGGTTGCAGTAGCATTAAATTGATATCAGGTGTGTACCCGAAATGCAGAAAAATGAGATTCGTCAAAAGCTGAAAAACTCCTTTGTCGACACCACACGGCCGTGTGGTAGGCCTTGTGCGACGATACGGTCGTGTGATCGACGAAGGCTAGGCCGTGCGCAAGACATGGCCGTGTGATGACTGGAGTGTCGTCGTGTGGGCCACACGGGCTAGACCGAATTAGGTGTGTGGGCCACACAGGCGTGTGATAGCTATGCCAGGCCTTGTGATCCACATGGGCTAGGCCAAACTGGGCGTGTGGGCCCACACGGGCAACCTACAAGGGCTGTGAGCCCATTTAGCTGAAATTTTCCCTAGGGTTGCACGGGTCGTCCCAAACGACTATGGGCCTACTGTAGGGTCGGTAAGGGCTAACAAAACCCTAAACTATATAATCTATTTGGCTAATATTTTGTACTGAGTATGATAGCATATGCATGTTATATCTGTATCTAATCATATAAGCATGGTTAATATGTATGTCTGAGACTGAATTTTCTTTATCTGATTTTGGCGTTGGGATGGTATATATATGGAGGAAGTGTTTGAAAAGGCATTTATCTCCTATATTCTGGTAGCTTGGCTACACTTAATTTGTTATGTACCTCATCGGTAGAATGTGCTGTGTAGGGCTGGGTGGGTGTTTTAAACCCCACATGGTGTGTAGGGATGGTTGGAGATGGTGTGTAGAGGATGGGGGGTAGGACATTTGATATCTGATTATGATATGTATATCTATACCTGTATCTATATCTGTAATGGGCTTAAGCCCGAATCAGCATCTGTCTGATTCTGATATTTTGTTGTGTGCATGATTAATTTTGTAGGGTTAAACACTGAGTTTATGTAAACTCACTATTTTCTATTTGTCTGTACAGGTAACCTACAGTCTTAGGCGAATCGGTGCTGTGGAGGACTCAACAGTGACCACTCGCCAAAACTGTTTTTGTAACACCCCGAACCTGGCCCATGCGTTACGAGCAGATTTGGTATGTCACATGAAGAAAATGTTTTGAGAACTTATAAATGTACTAAAGAATGACATTAATATAATATAGTTAAGAAAGCAATTTTGATTTATAACTATTCGATAAAATACAAATTTCGAGAAGTTGATTGATGTATTGGAAACCGAACTATTGAATTTTGAAACCATGAGGAAAACGTAAAACATCATGTGATTCTTACGAAAATAGGCATTACTTGGTTGTGTTTAAGTAAACAAGTTTTTATTTGTAAATATTTGATAAAATACAGCTATTTTTGAAAGATCATTTGATGAGTCGAAAATCGAGATAGTGAGCTTTAAAATCGTGACTTTTGAAAATGTCATAGATAATTTTAAAAGAAAATCCGAGTTAAATCATTTGTAAAAGTTTGTTATAAAATCCATTTATTAATCAATTTTGGACACCATTATTTATATTTTTAGAAAATTCCCTTTTTAAACAATTTGAGAAAAATAATAAAAACATCCCAAACATAAAGCAAAATAAAAATAGTCCAGAGGCCTTATTACAACTTAAAAACCCAAAATAGTAAAAGCAGCTAAATAATACGGAAAAGAAGTTTACTAAAGTACAAAAATAACATTCCAAAAGTATGGCCTCCATCGAGTCATCCACGACCCCAAGTCCTCGTCACTGAGCATTACCAACAAGAGTTAAGAAAAAGGGGGAGTGAGTTACAAGAACTCAGTGTATAATCCCCTTACCGTCATCCAATGGGCCTGAATCCATATAGCAATAACTTAGAACTAAGCCTATTTAGAATACAATATTAAAATGAAGTGTATGAATGTATGCAACCCAACCCATCCTAGTAATCCATCCACTACACACCACCCGTACCATCCCATCACACTTGTGGGGATCAAGTCAACCCACCCCGCCAAACACACCAATCGCAGGCAAGTTGCCATTTATAATATATTTGTGGCTGAGCCACCAGAGTCATAATTATGCGTGGCATAGCCACTATATATTTTGTGGCAGAGCCACCAGAATATCATATACGGTAATATAATCGACACACGACCTTGGGTAAATATGATCCACACAGGGTCATTAATTCATATGTTAGGCACATAGCCATTATCAGAATTTGTGGCAATGCCACCGGACTACACTTCTCTTCAACATTTTTCCCATCCCATGCAAAATATGTAAATGCAACATACATAATTAAGCATAATATCCACAAATATAAACAACAATCATTAATCCAGTGATTTATTACGGTAAATCGGTCAATTATAGAACTTTGTAATACGACCCACTAAAGCATTCTAGCAAATTGGCCCTTTAGGGGCATTTCTGTAATTTGGTAATTTTACCCACTAAGGGTAATTCGATAATCTCGCAACCCAGGGGTATTTCGGTAATTTAACCTCCAAGGGTATTTTGGTAATCCTGCAACCTAGACTTAACTGCTAATGTGGGGCATAAAAATTGAAACTGTCCATCTGCATCATACTGACTTAATTGACTATAACTCGAGTTAGGAAACTGGAAATTTAGATCTGTAAATTTTCTTTGAAACTAGACTCATATATATTCTTACTACAATTTTTCCAGAATTTTTGGCTTCACTATCTAGTACAGTTTGTTCCTTAAATTTCTCCTTGTTTCACTGACCAATTATTCTGACCTCTCTTAACTTAAATTCTAATATCTCACTGTACGAATTTCATATGTTGTTCCCACTTGTTTTTATTGAAAATAGGCTCACTGAGGAATCTATACATATAAGCTATAACTCAAAACTCACTTTGTACAATTTTAAACCATTTTTCCAAGACAGAACAGGGAACCACGAAGTCAATCAGAACTAGTCTCACTAAAATTAAAATATCACAGAATATAAAATTTCTCTTCCTCCTCTGTTTCTTTCATATAAAAATAGACACAATAAGCTTTAGTTTGATATCTTATTCACTTTCTAATTTCTTTTCTCCTAGTTTTTGTGATTTTTCAAAATCATGTCACTGCTGCTGGCCAAACTGTTTCATTACAAAATATGGTTACCACTACGAATATTTGCACGCCCGAGTGGTCATTGATACCAGTTTCCCTTTTTTTTTTTTTTGGTATTTCGACCGAATCATAGAACATTTCATGCACCATTCAAAGAAGTGTGAGATTACACACCATTTCAAACATGTATTCGGAAGGTATGGGATTACACACCTTATTTTGATTTCCTAACGAACCACTCTTCGTTGACCTTAGAACAATACCAACCAAAAGTTAGCCTCGAATTTCCAAAAGATTTCATACGCAACGTATCACTTACACTTTAATCACTTACCACTATATCCGAAGGATTAGCGAATAGAATATATCGAGTGATTTCGTCCCTAAAACATAATCGATTAGTTGAAACTTCGATCCGATTTGCAACATAGCCAAGTACAAATATAACGAAAAATCAAAAAAATGAACCCCATACCTTAATGATGATAGATCCGAATTCAACCGATTGACTTAAGACTAGAGAGGAATCAGCAAGAATGTGCTTTCCGACCACACACTACGACACGATTCGATCAAAGAAGATGTGTTCAACTCGCAAGATGGAGAAGAGAAGATGATAGAAATTCGGCTATTGATCAGAAAAGAATTATGAAGGTTCGGCTAAACAAAGTTGTGTCGATTAGAGAGAAAAGGAGAAAGTTGAAGAAATGGTAAAAAGAAAAGAAGAGATGAAGGATAGTACTAGATGGTTTCGGCTATCAAAGAGAAATGACCAAAAATGCATTGAAGATTTCGGCCAAAACAAAAGAGAAAAATGGACAAATGAACTAGGAGATTTCGGCCAAAGCAAAAGGGAAACGAGTTTGGAAAAGAGACACAAAATGATCAAAGAGAAAAACACCTCTCATGCACCAAAACTAGCAAAATGATCCTAGCAAATTCGTCTCCCCACTCCCCTCCCAAAACCGTGTGTAACTCTTGCCAAAAGGATGAATGTTGACCAAAGAAAAATCTTTCCAAAACATCACCCACGAAAAAGGCCAACATGTTCCCTACACTTGCCTTTTTCTTTTGATTCTTTCCTTCATTATCCCTTACCTTCCTCCTTACCATAATCCTTAGCCACCTTTCCATAATTTAAAAAGTCTTCCTTGCCTTAAATACCATCATGGCCGACACTATGGATGAATAGAATAAAAAAATAATCAAAATTTGCACTAGATGGGATTTGAACCCCTTCCCTCCATGCTCTCCACTTGATGCCATAACCTCTTTTCCATATGCTCATTTATGCTAACAAAATATGCACTTATTTCCTTAAGCCTCGATGTCACTTACCTTCTCTCCTTAAAGTGCTTAAACACAAAAATTTTACTAAGGCCCAATTTGAACCCGGAACTTCATAGAACCCCGTAACTTTCTAAAATCACCTTCCTAATAAGTCCAACTTGAAATAATGCCGTTCTCTTGTTCTCAAAAAAAAATTTTAAACACTCCTACACCCAAGACCCATTGGGCCCAATCCTACTAGGCCCAATTTCGGGTCATTACAATTCTACCCTCCTTAAAGAAATTTCATCCTCGAAATTTCCAACCAACTACTAAACGTACCGCTCAAATCAAACCACTATGCTTTCGCTGCGCACTCTGATCTTAATAACACTAATGTACTATAATCTTGAATCCTCTTTCACACAACCAAACATCTAACCACAAAAGCAAGCAGTTATCTACCACTTATACCTGAAATTTTCTACATTCAATCATCACGTCCACTTACCTGACTTGATGGTGATGAAACAATCCCGAGCCTTATGCTCCTTAGACCCGCATCTCAAGCATGCTCCTGACCTTCTCCAGCATTCTCCTGGATGACATCTTATAACACCCCAAACCCGGCCTAGACGTTACGACCGAATTTGGCATGTCACATAAAAGGGTTGTTTAAAACTACGCGTTTGTTAAAAATTTCGAGTTTAATTATTTACTCGCTGGTAATCCTTTATTTAACATTTTGGAAAACAATTATTAAGGGTTTAGGAAATTCCCGTATTGAACATTTAATAATAATAGGCAGTAATCAAATTAAAAGCTAAACCAAATAAAATACCAAATTTAAAGTAATAGTGGCTTTATTATAAAATAAAATCTCGAATTAAAATAAGTTCAAATTAAAACGGAGTTTACGAAAGAAGTAATCGTAACGCATGGCCACCTCGAGTCCGCCCCGGCTCCAAAACCCGCGATCTATGAATTACCTGCAAAAATTTAAGTAGAAGGGGTGAGTCATAAAGACTCAGTGTGCAATCACTCCACACCAACCATAGCTGGGCCCGAGCCCATTCAAATTCCAGCTGGGCCTTAGCCCTACAGTATAGAATAATAGATAGCACATGTAAGATGATGCAAAACCAATCCCAACCTAGATTTCCATCCGCTACACACCTCCCGTACCAGCCAATCACCATTGGGGATTTCTACAAGCAACCCTCACCACTACACACCATTGATGGCAGTCATGCTGCTCATTGTCAGAATTGTGTCAGAGTCACCAGAACAGATCGTGGCAGAGCCACTACAACAAATTGTGGCGGAGCCACTACAACAGATCATGGCAGAGCCACTACAATAGATCGTGGCAGAGCCACTACAACACTTCCCCTTTCATCATATCCTAAGCCCATGCAACATGTCGTGACATAATAATTCGTGTATGCAGTATGACATGTATGCAAATCATATATCAAATATAACATATGAAACGGATTACCATCATAATCAGAATAACAAATACAACATAATCAAGATAATCAACCTTTAAGGGTATAACAGTAATTTACCTTCCAAGGGTATTTTCGTAATTTACCTATCAAGGGTATTTCAGTAATTTCACACCTACAGTGGCCTTTCTGAAGGCCTAATGTCGCTTCGAGTGACTCAACTACCATTTCTGGTCGTACCGGATTATTGGGCCTAAAACCCGCTTTCGGCCCATTCGGGCCCACACGCTCGTATGGCCCACCTAACACAAATCTAGCCACGTATATAAGATTCACCTAGTCTAGTTCACTATATACTACACCATCATACAATTTACTCATATGGGCCCACGGGCCCATTGGGCCCACTTCGGCCCATCGCAGCCCAAGCAGCCCCAACCCACAAGATTACTAATGGTGGCCTCAACTATCACGTCGAAGCCCCACACGTGCACTCGCACGCCCGTATGGCTACTATTGCTGTGACCGGCACATCGGCATTTGCCGCTCTACAGCTAGAGTAGAGAGAGTTACACACCTGATAGGAATCTAGTGCTAATCTGCGCTCCGACCACTCCTGCGCCCAAACGCCCTCCAAGGTGTATTAACTCTCCTCATAGGATGCTATATATATAGCTAGCTTCTCACCTTCCTTCTTTGTATCTTTCCGATGTGGGATCCCTTCGTCAGTAGAGTTTAAATCCTACTCAAACTATTACCGTCCAATTCGCAAAATAAATATTCCCTTGCTTTTCACAAGACTCGAACCCAGGCTCCCCTGTAGTATAATCCACGCTACTAACCACTTGGCCACAAGCTCCTCTTGTGTCTTAAACCATGCGCAGCTAAATATAAATCTATAGTCCAATTCTAAGGTCCATGTAAAAAGAAAACCAAAATGCAAAAGCCAAGACTTGAACCTTGGACCTCCTTCCTTCCTTGTGGCGTCACCCCCTTGCTCCTTAAGTGGCGTCACTTTGCCACTATACCACACACTCCACTTGTGTCATTTTTCTCCATATTTTATTCTTAAAGCCTACCTACTAACTTCCAGGATTTTTTCCACCTAAAACCAAAATTTCCCTAAAGCCAATGTTTGATCCCGGGACTTCATAGAAGCCCTCTAACCTTCTAAAATCACTTACCTAATAGGTCCAACTTACATTTAAGCCGATCTCTTGTTCTCCAAAAATTTAAACGCTACTACGCTCAAGGCTCATTGGGCCCAATGCTACTAGGCCCAATTTTGGGATGTTACAAATCTACTCTCCTTAAAGAAATTTTGTCCTCGAAATTTCCAACTAACTAACAGTCATACGTCCCAACCTACAACACTACGCTCACGCTGCGCACTCTGATCTTATAACACTAATACCCTTTCTATCTAGAATTTAGAACTCCTACACATACTCAAAAACACCAAGCCATTAAAGCAGATAAATATTTCATACGCAACCAGCTCTATATCCAAACATCACAACCAAACCAAACACACAGAATTGATACCAAAAATACAGCATATAACCAAGCAAAGTATCAGGAAACTTACAGTGCAGATTGGTGCCGGAGACTCTGGCGCCATACTTTCAGAAAACAGATATATATTTTTCTAAACCATTTTCCAAACCATCTTTTGAAAATATTTTTGAACCCAAACTCACAGCCAAGTTTTTGAACCTAGGCTCTGATACCATAATTGTAACACCCTAAACCCGGCCTAGACGTTACGACCTGATCTGGCATGTCATATAAAAGGGTTGTTTAAAACTACGCATTTGTTAAAAATTTCGAGTTTAATTATTTACTCGCTGGTAATCCTTTATTTAACATTTTGGAAAACAATTATTAAGGGTTTAGGAAATTCCCGTATTGAATATTTAATAATAATAGGCAGTAATCAAATTAAAAGCTAAACCAAATAAAATATCAAATTTAAAGTAATAGTGGCTTTATTACAAAATAAAATCTCGAATTACAATAAGTTCAAATTAAAACAGAGTTTACGAAAGAAGTAATCATAACGCATGGCCACCTCGAGTCTGCCTCGGCTCCAAAACCCGCGATCTATGAATTATCTGCAAAAATTTAAGCAGAAGGGGTGAGTCATGAAGACTCAGTGTGCAATCACTCCACACCAACCATAGCTGGGCACGAGCCCATTCAAATACCAACTGGGCCTTAGCCCTACAGTATAGAATAACAGATAGCATATGCAAGATGATGCAAAACCCATCCCAACCTAGATTTCCATCCGCTACACACCTCCCGTACCAGCCAATCACCATTGGGGATTTCTACAAGCAACCCTCACCGCTACACACCATTGATGGCAGTCATGCTGTTCATTGTCAGAATCATGACAGAGTCACCAGAACAGATCGTGGCAGAGCCACTACAACAGATCGTGGCATAGCCACTACAATAGACCAATTTGTAACACCCTAAACCCGGCCCAAACACGACGACCAGATCTGGCATTTCACTAAGAATATTTTAAAAGATGTTGCAATTTCAGAAAATATTTTTCTTGATTTTAACATTTTATTTGGGAAACTAAATGGTTGGAAAAATTTGTAAAAAAATATACATTTTATATTAATGCCTTAGTGAATTAAGAACCGAAATTTGATACATGCCTTAACTTAATTAAAATGTAAAATATAAATGTCTAGTAATAATAAAAGCCTAAAATAAACAAAAATATGAAGCTAGTGACCCATGGCCTTATTACAATGAAATTTAAAACCCACTAACTAAAAATATTAAAAATTAATAAACTAGTAAAGTCTTTTGCTGAATCAAAATGATATCTCGCATGGCCACCTTGCGCTCCTCTCCAGCCCGGTCTGATGCACTAGGTGCTACCTAAAAGATGTTAAATAATGGGGTGAGTCACGAGACTCAGTGTGCAACCCTCGTGCACCATCAGATTGGGCCTTAGCCCCACAAAATAGATAACAGAGTATAATATATCAGAAAATATGCAAAATGATGCAAAACCCATCCCAACCTAGATTTCCATCTGCTACACAGCCAATCACCATTGAGGATTTCTACAATCAACCCTCACCGCTACACACCAGTGATGGCAATCATGCTACTCATCGTCAGAATCGTGACAGAGTCACCAGAACAGATCGTCGCAGAGCCACTAAAACAGATCGTGGCAGAGCCACTACAACAGATCGTGGCAGAGCCACTACAACACTTCCCCTTTCATCATATCCCAAGCCCATGCAACATGTCGTGACATAATAATTCGTGTATGCAGTATGACATGTATGCAAATCATATATCAAATATAACATATGAAATGGATTACCATCATAATCAGAATAACAAATACAACATAATCAAGCTATTCAACCTCTAAGGGTATAAAAGTAACTTACCTATCGAGGGTATTTCCCTAATTTACCTATCGAGGGTATTTTAGTAATTTCACGCCTACAGTGGCCTTTCTGAAGGCCTAATGTCAGCTCGAGCGACTCAACTGCCATTTCCAATCGTACTGGACTATTGGGCCTAAAACCCGCTTTCGGCCCATTCGGGCCCACACGCTCGTGTGGCCCACCTAACACAAATCTAGCCACGTATATAAGATTCACCTAGTCTAGTTCACTATATACTACACCATCATACAATTTACTCATATGGGCCCACGGACCCATTGGGCCCATTTCGGCCCATCGCGGCCCAAGCAGCCCCAACCCACAAGATTACTAATGGTGGCCTCAACTATCGCGTCGAAGCCCCACACGTACGCTCGCACGCCCGTGTGGCTACTATTGCCGTGACCAGCACTTCGGCATTTGCCGCTCTACAGCTAGAGTAGATAGAGTTACACATCTGATAGGAATCTGGTGCTAATCCGCGCTCCGACCACTCTTGCGTTCAAACGCCCTCCAAGGTGTATTAACTCTCCTCATAGGATGCTATATATATAGCTAGCTGCTCACCTTCCTTCGTTGTATCTTTCCGATGTGGGATCCCTTTGTCAGTAGAGTTTAAATCCTACTCAAACTCTTGCCGTCCAATTCGCAAAATAAATATTCCTTGCTTTTCACGAGACTCAAACCCAGGCTCCCCTGTAGCATAATCCACGCCGCTAACCACTTAGCCACAAGCTCCTCTTGTGTCTTAAACCATGCACAACTAAATATAAATCTATAGTCCAATTCTAAGGTCCATGTAAAAAGAAAACCAAAATGCAAAAGCCAAGACTTGAACCTTGGACCTCCTTCCTTCCTTGTGGCATTACCGTCTTGCTCCTTAAGTGGCGTCACTTTTCCACTGCACCACGCACTCCACTTGTGTCATTTTTCTCCATATTTTATTCTTAAATCCTACCTACTAACTTTCAGGGTTTTTTCCACCTAAAACCAAAATTTCCCTAAAGCCAATTTTTGATCCTGGGACTTCATAGAAGCCCTCTAACCTTCCAAAATCACTTACCTAATAGGTCCAACTTGCATTTAAGCCGATCTCTTATTCTCCAAAAATTTAAACGCTACTACACTCAAGGCCCATCGGGCCCAATCTTACTAGGCCCAATTTTGGGATGTTACATGCCTTCTGCAATAATCGCAAGCCGAAAAGTTTGGACGTGCCTTATCACGCTTCACGGAACGTGACTGCGACCCTAGAGAATTGCAATCTCTTTTCTTCTTACAGTCCACGCACCCAACTCGAAGTGCTTCACTGATTTCTTTAACCTCCTCCAATACCTCCTTAATTATCTGAGTCAGCTCATCAACCTCAGCTCGATCATGAGATCCCGTCTCAGCCATTGGCGATGCCAACACCTCCCTTTCGAAAACATGCCCTGATGTTGAAAATCTAGCCCTAGCACCTCGGCCTCTACCACGTCTTCTAGCACTCATGTTCACTAAGTCGATTTAATCTTATTACGAGTTTTATGAATCAGTATACTATTTCAGTGTTTATTAAACTATGTTTTATGGAGTATAGGAAGTAAAGTTGTTTTTGCAATACGTATCCTAAGGTCTCAATCTCTAGAATTTCAGCTCCTAAGGCTAAGAGTTCTAGAGTATTTCCATAGTCATACCACAATAATTATAAAATGAAAACATAAACTTACTTGACTTGGTGCCGGATACCCGTGGTGCCATACTTCTTTTAGAACATGCATGTATAAATTAAAATTTTAAACAGCATTGGAAAACGCTTTTGAACCTAAACCACAGCCGAGTTTTGTAATCGGGCTCTAATACCATAAAATGTAACACCCCAAACCTGGCCCATGCGTTACGAGTGGATTTGGTATGTCACATGAAGAAAATGTTTTGAGAACTTATGAATGTACTAAAGAATGACATTAATATAATATAGTTAAGAAAGCAAGTTTGATTTATAACTATTCGATAAAATACAAATTTCAAGAAGTTGATTGATGTATTGGAAACTGAACTATTGAACATTAAAACCATGAGGAAAACGTAAAATATCATGTGATTTTTACTAAAATAGGCGTTACTTGGTTGTGTTTAAGTAAACAAGTTTTTATTTGTAAATATATGATAAAATACAACTATTTTTGAAAGATCGTTTGATGAGTCGAAAATTGAGATAGTGAGCTTTAAAATCGTGACTTTTGAAAATGTCGTAGATAATTTTGAAAGAAAATCTGAGTTAAATCATTTGTAAAAGTTTGCTATAAAATCCATTTATTAATCAATTTTGGAAACAATTATTTATATTTTTAGAAAATTCTCTTTTTAAACAATTTGAGAAAAATAATAAAAACATCCCAAACATAAAGCAAATTAAAAATAGTCCAGAAGCCTTATTACAACTTAAAAACCCAAAATAGTAAAAGCAGCTAAATAATACGGATAAGAAGTTTACTAAAGTCCGAAAATAACATTCCAAAAGTATGGCCTCCATCGAGTCATCCATGGCCCTAAATCCTCGTCACTGAGCATTACCTACAAAGGTTCAGAAAAAGGGGGAGGGAGTTACAAGAACTCAGTGTATAATCCCCTTATCGTCATCCACTGGGCCTGAATCCATATAGCAATAACTTGGGCCTAAGCCTATTTACAATACAATATTAAAATGAAATGTATGAATGTATGCAACCCAACCCATCCTAGTAATCCATCCGCTACACACCACCCGTACCATCCCATCACACCTGTGGGGATCAAGTCAACCCACCCCACCAAACACACCAATCGCAGGCAAGTTGCCATTTACAATATATTTGTGGCTGAGCCACCAAATTCATAATTATGCGTGGCATAGCCACTATACAGATTGTGGCAGAGCCACCAGAATATCATATACGGTAATATAACCGGCACATGGCCTTGGGTAAATATGATCGACACAGAGTCATTATTCATATGTTAGGCACATAGCCATTATCAGAATTTGTGGCAATGCCACTGGGCTACACTTCTCTTCAACATTTTTCCCATCCCATGCAAAATATGTAAATGCAACATATATAATTAAGCATAATATCCACAAATATAAACAACAATCATTAATCCAGTGATTTATTACGGTAAATCGGTCAATTATAAAACTTCGTAATACGGCCCACTAAAGCATTCTAGCAAATCGGCCCTTTAGGGGCATTTCTGTAATTTGGTAATTTTACCCACTAAGGGTAATTCGATAATCTCGCAACCCAGGGGTATTTCGGTAATTTACCCTCCAAGGGTATTTTGGTAATTTCGTAACCTAGACTTAACTGCTAATGTGGGGCATAAAAATTGAAACTGTCTAGCTGCGTCATATTGACTAAATTGACTATAACTCGAGTTAGGAAACTCGAAATTTAGATCCGTAAATTTTCCATGAAACTAGACTCATATATCTTCTTACTAAAAGTTTTCTAGAATTTTTGGCTTAACCATTTAGTACAATTTATTCCTTAAAGTTCCCCTTGTTTCACTGACCAATGATTCTGACCTCTCTTACCTTAAATTCAAATATCTCACTGTACGGTTTTCATATGTTGTTCCCACTTATTTCTCTTGAAAATAGGCTCATTGAGGAATCTATACATATAATCTATAACTCATAACTCACTTTTTATAATTTTAAACTATTTTTCCAAGACAGAACAGGGAACCACGAAGTCAATCAGAACCAGTCTCACTAAAATTAAAATATCACAGAATATAAAATTCCTCTTCCTCCTCTATTTCTTTCATATAAAAATAGATACAGTAAGATTTAATTCAATATCTTATTCACTTTCTAATTCCCTTTCTCATATGTTTTGTGATTTTTCAAAATCACGTCACTGCTGCTGACCAAACTATTTCATTGCAAAATATGGTTACCACTTCGAATATACGCACGCCCGAGTGGTCATAGATGCATGTTTCTATTTTTTTTATTTTTTTTTATTTTGACCGAATCATAGAACATTTCATGCAACATTCAAAGAAGTGTGAGATTACACACCATTTCAAACATGTATTCGGAAGGTACGAGATTACACACCTTATTTTGATTTCCTAACGAACCGCTCTTCGTTGACCCTAGAGCAATACCAACTAAAAGTTAGCCTCGGATTTCCAAAAGATTTCATACCCAACGTATTACTTACACTTGAATCACTTACCACTATATCTGAAGGATTAGCAAATAGAATATATCGTGTGATTTCGTCCCTAAAACATAATCGATTAGTCGAAACTTCGATCTGATTTGTAACATAGCCAAGTAGAGATATAACAAAAAATCCAAAAAATGAACCCCTTACCTTAATGATGATAGATCCGACTTCAATCGATTGACTTAAGACTAGAGAGGAATCGGTAAGAATGTGCTTTCTGACCACACACTAGAACACGATTTGATCAAAGAAGATGTGTTCAACTCGCAAGATGGAGAAGAGAAGATGATAGAAATTCGGCTATTGATGAGAAAAGAATTATGAAGGTTCGGCCAAACAAAGTTGTGTCGATTAGAGAGAAAAGTAGAAAGTTGAAGAAATGGTTAAACGAAAAGAAGAGATGGAGGATAGTACTAGATGGTTTCGGCTATCAAAGAGAAATGACCAAGAATGCATTGAAGATTTCGGCCAAAACAAAAGAGAAAAGTAGACAAATGAACTAGGAGATTTTGGCCAAAGCAAAAGGGAAAAGAGTTTGGAAAAGAGACACAAAATGCTCAAAGGGAAAAACACCTCTCATGCACCAAAACTAGCAAAATGATCCTAGCAAATTCAGCTCCCCACTCCCCTCCCAAAACCTGTGTAACTCTTGCCAAAAGGATGAATGTTGACCAAAGAAAAATCTTTCCAAAACATCACCTACAAAAAAGGCCAATATGTTCCCTACACTTACCTTTTTCTTTTGATTTTTTCCTTCATTATCCCTTATCTTTCTCCTTACCATAATCCTTAGCCACCTTTCCATAATTTAAAAAGTCTTCCTTGCCTTAAATACCATCATGGCCGACACTATGGATAAATAGCATAAAAAAAAAATTAAAATTTGCACTAATCAAAATTTGCACTAGATGGGATTTGAACCCCTTCCCTCTATGCTCTCCACTTGATGCCATAAGCTCTTTACCATATGCTCATTTATGCTAACAAAATACGCACTTATTTCCTTAAGCCTCGATGTCACTTACCTTCTCTCCTTAAAGTGCTTAAACACAAAAATTTTACTAAGCCTAACTTGAACCCGGAACTTCATAGAACCTCGTAACTTTCTAAAATCACCTTCCTAATAAGTCCAACTTGAAATAATGCCATCCTCTTGTTCTAAAAAAAATTTAAACACTCCTACGCCCAAGGCCCATTGGGCCCAATCCTACTAGGCCCAATTTCGGGTCATTACAGTTTTATTTGTTTTAGTTTTTATTTAAGTTTGGCGTTACAATTTGGGAGTTTGTATTTTCTGGGACTCTCTGGACTGTTTTAAACTGTATGGCTTTAGTTTTGGGTTTTTGGATTAACTTACTTTCCGCTATGATGGCTTTTATCTAAAAAATATGATTTTTAAAAATATCGAACGATTTTGCCTAAACTTAACGATTTTATAAGCTTCCAATAAAAACACGTTTTATCTCCAAATGGCCAAATGAAAGAGGGCTTTGAGACTGATAAGAGCGATAAAGGCTAATGAACCCGAAAGATTTGAACTTAACGACAACGGTTTTTCCAGCCCATTTCATGTGACTTCTCTGGAATTCAGCCATAACGTCTATGCTTTTTTCCGTTTAAATACTTCTTTGACTCACACTAAGTTTTTCATAAGCTCACCCCCCAGTAGTGTTTAACTTTTTAGGTAACCCACAAAATTAGGATCGGACTTGGCATTCGGAGAATCACCTTGAACCTCAGACTATTTTTAATAAGTATTAATCAATTTCTATTGGTTTTGGTTTGTAATTTTTAATGACTTCTAGTTTGTGGCTTGCTAACTTTTCTTTTGGGATTTTTGCATGCATGGATTACTCAATCAAATAACCAAATAATGCATGATATTAGACTTAAGTATAATTTGATATTGTTCCTTAGTTTCCGCTGTATTGCAAAAGAACCATTTTTGAAAAACAAATTGGTAAGGCAACTAAGTTTCCAAATTGACTTGAAAAATGATTTTTCTGCTACATTAGTTTAACATTGAGTATTTTTTTTTTAAAGAAGAGTGATAGGAAAACGATTTTTCTATAACAACTCTATCAACAATAAAATGAATCCTAAGTATACACGACCTAATGAATGAATGCTTTTAAGCTAACTCAAAATACAACTACGGTTTTCTCTAAAATGAGTTTGTTTAAAGTCTTAAAAAGTAACATAAGTAGCTTAGCCATTTCGGTAGCTAATGTAGCCTTCTCAATGTCTAGGCCGGGTTTGGGAGGTTACATAATCACCCCCCATTTTCTCCCTTTTTCAAATTGGTCTTTATTGTTCAATTAAAGCCAATTTCAAATTTATTTTCAAATTCAATCTCGTTTTAAAATCCATTTTAACCAAATTAATTCCCGAACACTCAATTTTAATTTCTTAACCTAAAATTATTAATTCTATTTAATTTAAAATTCTATTTAATTAATTCCTAATTATTTTAATTATCTATTCCAATTATGGTTTTTGATTCACTAACCCCCGATTTACTCTCCCGACTTTTGGGATGTGACAATTCTACTGCGCCTAGGGGACTCTGCCAGGACTATGCAAAGGAAGAGTAGTATCGGGTTATTATGCAAATAGTAGAAATGAGGCGTAGTCTAGGGTTACACCTTATGTGTTTATTTTTATCAAACTTGTACTTTGTAATAAGCTGTGATAAGTCTATAGTAAAAAGTTATTTTAAATACTTTCCTTTACTTTTGAATTTTAAGTCCTCCAGTTAAAGAAATAAATAAAATGTAATATTTAAAGTGTTCAACTGATTTAAGTATTGTGTTTAAAAACAGCCGAGATTTGACCCTGACGAATCGGGTCGGGTTAGGGCGTTACAAAACCCGTGTCAAATTAGTGTTTAACAAAAATATTAACCACCACTCCATTCAAGTCAAGATAGAAAGAAATAATTTAAATAATTCATATCAATCCACAAATGGTTTTACAGACTAATTTGTTCAAATGTGTATTCAAAAATAAAATTTTTAAAGTAATCATATAAGAATCCAAAATCAAATTGCAATCGCACATTAAGACAAATCCTTTAAATAAAACATTTAAAAATAAAATAGAGTAGTTTTTTTTTTTAAAAATATATAACATTAAATTATTTTATTTTTTCAACCAAAAGAACATGAATTCTAAATTGATTAATGAATCCACTTATGAATCTACTCTTTTGAAACACACAAAATATAATTATATATTCAGTCAAGAGTAATATATATAATAAATATTTTTTTACAAACTTATTTAGTATAAAACTTATTTAGATAAATTTAAAAGATTATTATGAATGATAAAGACGAACAACATTGAAAAACAAATTTCATGATTCTCTTTTTTTTATTTCTAGAATTAGTCTTTCATCTTCATGATTTCATGCAATGGTTGCTTCCATTATAAAATTATTCTAAAGGAGAAGCTTACACTCCTCAATTTATAAGAGAATAAAAAGAAATTAAAGTTGATATTAAATTAATTGATCCCTCTGAAAAAAAATTGGAGCAATTTAATACCTATTAATTTTGAAACTAACTAAGGAAAATTAAGTATTAACCACTAAAATTAACATTTTCCATCAATTTACATAATTTTGATTGATGTAATAACAAATTAAACCCTTAGCATTTGCATATTCTAAAGACCAATATGTACGGTACTTCATTGTATACTAGTTTAATATAGGTTTAAGATGTTGACTAGAAAAAGTTAATACAAATTGAACTAGCACCACCAATACTCATCGAATACTATATTTTCGATCGGTAGCATTGGTGAGATATGATAATTTGTGTGTTTCTATATACTTTTTATAAATCCCTAAAATATAATAATTGTGATTATTGAAAAAATATAATAATTCAATTTTTTTGTAAGTTCGTAATTTATTCTATATTTCTTTCAAAAAATAATTATATTATATTAATTTTCAGTGTATTTCTTATAATATTCTAGTTGCATTAGTTTCAAATCATAAATCATGATTAAGGCGGACCAAGTTATGTAAAAGAAAGAGATAAAAAGTATTAATCATGTTGCATTAATATGCAGAGGTTTCTATATTTATATAAGAAATATACCGTCACATATTATCAAAATAGACATTAACTTCGACACCTAGTGAGTTTTGAGCAGCCACGATTCTAAAGACTAACAGCTTCTTGGAGAAGGCGACGGTAGGAAACAAGACCAGAGACCTCTGAATGGTGGATTGTCATAACTGCATCGATTTGGATCACCTCTTCCATCACCACTATGCCAATTAGAGCCAAACAAATTAATCATGTTTTCATGTTTGAGACTCCCATGATTGGTCTTTGGTTTCATTGGAATAATTTTGATATCACCTATTGATAGGTTTTTGGAATGAGACCCTATTTTAGAAATTACGCAAATTAGGTGATATTGTTTTGGTTTTTTCTTCTTTTTTTTTACTTTCTTTTGTTTAAATTGTAAAATCTGTTAAATTTTTTATAAAAGAAATACATTTTAGAAATTGGACTAGGTAGTCTAAGTTTTTTTTTTTTCCTCAAAGTTGAATATTATGGAATGTGTTTGTGCGTGCACGTGTGTGTGTGTGTGTGTGTGTTTTGGCAAAAAGAAAGATAGTTGAGCTCTAATCTCAATATGATACAATCTCAATTAGACTATATCTTTCCTATGTTACATGTTGCATATCATTCAATAAGAAACAAAATCTATCATCTGGTGGTCAGGAATGTAAGTAAGAGTTTCATTATTTCATATATAATATACAAATATGTTGTACTGTATTTTCAAGTAAATAATTTAGTATGATTTTTTTTTGTTTATATATAAAAACATATTTATATTTTTTTTATTATTACCTCTACCTTCATATATAATTAGTTTTTAAAGACAGATGTGAAGCAAGTGATTTTAGGCATTGTTGAATATTATTAAAAAATGATAGCATATTAAAGCATTTATAACATATTGATTGAAGAATATAGTTTTACTTCATCTAATTAATACAAAGTAGCATTGTTCAAAATAATAAGTAATTAACTTAATTAAAATAAGTAAATAATTCAAATAATTCAAATATAGTACTAATAAAATATTTATAATACTTACTGAAGTATTTATGAAAAATATAAAATTTGACCTATTGTAAATTAAAGCTTACATTATTCAATTTTTTTCTTAAAAGTAAGTAAATTGACCACAATAATATGTAGCTAATAAATAATTAATATAAATGTAATTATGTTAGATTATTTCAGATTATAAAAATATATTAATTATTCATAATTTTTTGTATTTGAAATATAATGTTACTTATTATAAAAATAATTAAAATTTACTATTTAAAAGAGTAATATATTTTTTTTCTTTTACTATTTTTGGTTAAGAGAAATACAACAATTTAAATAGAGAATAACTCTATATAAATTCATTTAAAAACTTTTATTACTAAAAATTCGTATTCTTATCTAAATATGGTAACTTTTATTATCAAGTAAATTTTAAATTAATTGTTTTAGAAAAATTAAAATTCATATTGATAAATGTAATAAATTTTATAAGTAAAAATATTTAAAATTATAAATTCAGCAACCTAATGAACAACAAAGGCTATAGAGTCATTTCAATGTTTTTTTTTGGACTTGTGTTTTTATATAAATTATAGATATATACATTTTTCACTTTGTTAAATTTGTAATTTATCTATACTATTATTTAAGTGCGGACACCAACTCAGTCAAAAAAAGTATTAAAATAATCTTACAGATTTTAAATAAATTATATTATTACTTAAACACTATTTTGCTTTTCTTATTCAAGAAAAAACCTATAATGAAATTGAAGATGTTGAGATTTGAACCCATTCCTCCGGCATTTATAAATCTCTTCTTTACCACTTTAGCTTTATTTTGATATTTTTATACAATAAAATGTCATAACACCAATTGTTTCATCCACATTGTTTGCATATATATTAATAATTAAGTGTGTGACTATGTTGGTACCATGAGACAACTAGACACTAACTTAAATAAGAAAACTACTAAAATAACCTTACATATTTTAAATAAGTTATATTATTACGATGGTACTTTATATTTTTCTCATTAAAATAACCAACAAAAAACTACAAATCTTAATCTTTGAAATTATATCACCAACATCTATAAAATCCTTTTTTTACCACTTCAACCAAAATTTTATTTAGATCTTTTTATACATTTTAACTTGTGTCACAAGTCAACTCAATACCAACTAAAGAAAAATGAAAATATTGTGATAAACAATTGGAGTACATTTAAAACAATTTTTTTTATTCCATATGTATTTACCTTGAAGGAAAGTGTTGGGGATATGTGTGTGATTTCTTCATGCATATGTGCGTGATAGAATTTCTATTATATAAAACCTTGAAGGAAAGTGTTGGGGATCGACCTGTATATGCAATGAGAAATAAAAGTAAAAGTAGAAAAAGATCAAACACACAAATATTTATATGAAAAAATTTCACCAAAGAAGAGGACAAAAAACCACGAGCAAAGGAGACTTCACTAAACGAGCAAAAATCGAAAGAGTAGACGATGGAGATAATCTCAACAAATTAACCCTGAACCTTGAAAGAACAAAGTACTCTGACTCAAACCCGAAATTCCCCAAAACACTCAACTCTCCCAATATAAAAAAATGATGAAGATGATTAATGTAACACCGCAAAATCCAGCCCAGAAGTTTCGACCGGATTCTGGAGGTCACATTGGCCTCCGAAATGACCCGTAACAAAATACCGATCACATTCCTTGGTTCCATTTCGAAAACCTCTTTTTCTCGTGCTTAACAAAAACAATATTAAGCTTATCTTATGTTTACCAACATTAACTTAATCATTGTATTAATTAATTTAAAACCAAATTGATATTTCCTTACTTCGATTGCAAAACATTTTAGATTTAGCAAATTGTCAATCGAAATTTCAAAATAATTTTTGCAACGGAAATTTTGACATTTTTCGACTAACTCAAATTCATAAAATTAGGCATTTAAAAATTTGACTAAAAAGGAGGAAAACAATTATTTGACTAAAACCCATGCATAAAATTATCACATTCCTTGGTTCCATTTCGAAAACCTCTTTTTCTCATGCTTAACAAAAACAATATTAAGCTTATCTCTTATGTTTACCAACATTAACTTAATCATTGTATTAATTAATTTAAAACCAAATTGATATTTCCTTACTTGGATTGCAAAACATTTTAGATTTAGCAAATTGTCAATCGAAATTTCAAAATAATTTTTGCAACGGAAATTTTGACATTTTTCAACTAACTCAAATTCATAAAATCAGGCATTTAAAAATTTGACTGAAAAGGAGGAAAACAATTATTTGACTAAAACCCATGCATAAAATTATCACATTCCTTGGTCCCATTTCGAAAACCTCTTTTTCTCATTCTTAACAAAAACAATATTAAGCTTATCTTATGTTTACCAACATTAACTTAATCATTGTATTAATTAATTTAAAACCAAATTGATATTTCCTTGGATTGCAAAACATTTTAGATTTAGCAAATTGTCAATCGAAATTTCAAAATAATTTTTGCAACGGAAATTTTGACATTTTTCGACTAACTCAAGTTCATAAAATTAGGCATTTAAAAATTTGGTTGAAAAGGAGGAAAACAATTATTTGACTAAAACCCATGCATGAAATTACTAATCTACCTTAACTTTACAAGTCCAAAATCAAAACTCATACCACATTTCATATAAACTTATTTACAATCCGATTAAAAATAATTTATTAAATCTTAAGAAAAGCTTATTAAACCAAACCAAAAATGATAAACTCCGAGACCTCCGAATCGTTGAGCCCAAGACCTCACACCGTAATGTGGTCATATGCCACTTTTGTTATTGCAGTTATACCACGAAAATATAGTTTTGCAGTGAAACTGCCTAACCAAACTTTACTAACAAAATGGACTTCCTCCACAGAACCTTAACATCTTGATCCAAGATCTGAACCAGCTCTTCCTCAAAAGTCAAATCCGATCTAACCTCGATCTCCTCAACAGAGACAACATGAGATGGATCAGATCGGTAACGCCTCAACATCAAGACGTGAAACACATCATGAATATGGTCCAACTTTGGAGGTAGCTCCAACTGATAAGCAATTGGTCCCACACACTTCAGAATCCGATACGGCCAAATGAACCTAGGGTTCAACTTGCGCTTACGATTGAATCTCAGAACCTTCTTCCACTGAGATACCTTAAGGAATACGAAGTCACCCACAGCGTACTCGATATCTCTCCTTTCAGATCCGTATAAGACATCTGTCAATCAAAGCTCGTCTTCAGACGATCCCGAATCAGTCTAACCTTATATTCACTCTCAGAAACCAACTCAGAAACCTGATGCTCACCCAACTCAGTCCAACATAGCGAAATACGACACTTACGACCATACAAAGCCTCGTAAGGTGCCATGTGGATACTATACTGGAGACTATTATTGTAGGCGAACTCAGCTAGCGGCAGAAAATCCTCCCAAGTACATCGAAAATCAATCACACAACTCCGAAGCATATCCTCCATTATCTAAATCACCCTCTCAGATTGACCATCGGTCTGAGGATGGAATGTAGTACTGAAGTCTAACCTTGAACCCAGAGCTTCATGCAATTTCTTTCAAAACCGAGAAGTGAAGCGAGGATCCCTATCAGAGATTATCAAAACCGGAACCCCATGCAGTCTCACTATCTCAGAAATGTAGAGCTTCGTAAACTTTTACAGAGAATAATCTGTTCGAACTGAAATAAAGTGAGCGGACTTGGTCAATCAATCCACGGTAACCCACACAGAATCCTTCTTAGTGGGTGTTAAAGGCAACCCATTAACAAAGCCCATTCGTCACTCACTCCCATTTCCACAAAGGAATCTTAACAGGTTGGAGCAAACCCGAAGGTAACTGGTGCTTAGCCTTAACATGCTGACACGTTAGGCAACGAGCAAAAAAATTCGTTACCTTACGTTTCAAACCTGGCAACCGATACAGTTCACGGAGATCCTTATACATTTTATTACCATCGGGATGCATAGCATAAGGGCTATTATTCGCCTCCCTTAGAATCGACTACCTCAGATCAAAATTATTCGGTACACAAATCCGACCTCAAAACACAAAACTGCATCCTTATTCAACCCAAAATCAGATGTACTACTACTTTCCACCTGACGGAATCGTAGAACCAAAGACTCGTCCCCTAACTACTTTTCTCAAATCTGTCCAATCCAAGTCAGCTTAACTTGCTACTTAGCCAACAAACTCCTATCATCAAATAGACTAAGACAAACAAACATCAGCCTCAAATCAGTCATCGCTCTACGACTAAGAGCATCGGCCACCACATTGGCCTTACTAGAATGATATTCTATCGTATAGTCATAATCCTTAAGCAACTCAATCCATCGACGCTGCCTAAGGTTCAACTCCTTCTGAGTAAGAAGGTACTTGAGGCTCTTGTGATCGATGTAGATGATACACCTCTCACCATATAGATAATGCCTCCAGATCTTTAATGCAAATACCGTAGTAACTAACTCAAGATCATGCGTCAGATAATTCCCCTTCTGTGACTTAAGTTGATGGGATGTATAAGCCATAACCTTACCATCTTGTATCAGTACACATCCCAAACCGACATGCGACGCATCACTGTACACCACAAACTCTTTACTAGATTTAGCCCGTATCAGAACAAGAGCCTGAGTCAGAACAAACTTGAGCTTCTTGAAGCTTGATTGTTGCGCATCAGACTAGATAAAAGGAACACCCTTGCGCAGAAACTTATTCAAAGGAGCTGCAATCAGAGAGAACCCCTCTACAAATCACCAATAATAACCCACAAGACCTAGCAAATTTCAGATTTTAGATATGTTCTTAGGCTGCTTCCAATCAAGCACAAGCTCAACCTTTCTAGGATCAACTCGGATCCCCTCAGCAGAAACCATGTGCCCAAAATAGTTACTTCTTACAATTAAAAGTCACACTTGCTCAACTTAGCGTAGAGTTGTTTCTCTCGAAGAATCTGAAGCACTACTCTAAGATGTTCATCATGCTCATCCTCGGTCTTAGAGTAAACCATAATATTTTCAATGAAGACCACGATGAACTGATCCAGATATGGTTGAAAGACTCAGTTCATCAAATCCATGAATGCAGACGGAGCATTCGTCAGACCAGGGGGCATAAGTGCCCATAGCGAGTCCTAAATGTCATCTTATGAACACCCACTTCCTTAACCCTAAGTTGATGATACCTAACAGGAAAATAAATTTTTGAAAACACAGAAGCCCCTCAGAACTGATCAAACAAATCGTCGATCCTCGGAAGTGGATACTTATTCTTTACAGTTAGCTTATTCAACCGCTAATAATTAATACACAACCTCATGGTCCTATTCTTCTTTTTTACAAACAGAACCGATGCCCCCCACGGAGACACACTAGGGCAGATGAAACCATGATCCAAAAGCTGTTGAAATTGAGCATTAAGCTTTGTAAGCTCTTTCAGTGCCATACGATAGGGAGTGATGAACACCAGAGTTGTACCCAATAAAAGCTCAATGTTGAACTCAACTTCTCGATTCGAAGGTAAACTTGGTAACACCTCAGGAAAAACACCCAAAAATTCCCTCATTGTTCTAATATCCTTGACAGAAGAGTCCCCAGAAACTGAAACATTGACATAAGCCATATACGCCTCACACTATTTTCGAACCAATTTCTCAACTACAAGAGCAGAGATCACATTAGACAAGTAATGTTGACACTTACCGATCACCACCACTTCCTTATCATCCACGGTTCTCAGGACAACCCTCTTAGTTACATAGTTCAAGCTAACTCGGTGCTCAACCAACCAATCCATCCCTAAAATTAAGTCAAACTCCCCAAACAGAAGCTTCATCAGGTCTGGCCCCCTTTTTTAGGCCTCTGAACAGAACTAGAAGGCTATGAATCCCACTTATTCTTGCCTCTCTCTCGGTCCCTATTCTAGTGCTCCACCCACTTAATGTCTTCGGTGATCTTCGCCTTATCTATCAAAACTGTGAACTCTCGCTCCCTCTGTGGAGCAATCAATACTCACAAATTATCCCTTAAGCCATCTTTTAAGCGAACGCTTTTCTCATAGTCAGACGCCACCATGCCTCGAGTGTAGCGGCTCAACCTCAGAAACTCGACCATAGATTTGTCACATTACATGAGATTCATGAACTCACGCCTACGAGCATCAATATAGCTCGTGTACACATGCTTCCCTTGGAAAAAAGTCTTAAAATAATCCTAGCTCAGACGATCTGGCTGAGTACCCTCCTCAACCGACAACCACCACTGATACGCCTCGTCGCGTAGCAAAGAGACTGCACCTATTAGTTTCTACTCAGGAGTACAGTCTATATCATTCACAATTCTTTCGGTGGCCTCCAACCAATACTCAGCCATAGTAGGGGCGACTCTAGTGACACTCTTAAACAGCCCAGCTCTATTGGACTGGAGCCGTTCAGCTACCAACCCACGGCCCCCAGATCCAAAATGGGGTCCAGCGACCCTCTACAACACCTTTAACATGGCTTGGTATAATGCGCCGTCCCCAGCCAAGCGGCTTTGAGACCTAGTCTCAGTAGCAGGTAAAACCGGTGTCTCACTCGTGTCCAAATTTGGCATAATGCCTAGAGAGGAAAACTCAGCTCGAGCCCCCTTACGGCCTCTACCGCGGCCACAAATACCACGTCCACGAGTTTCACGAGTGCTCATTGTGTATTTCAAATTTTTATCAACATTATAAAATTTTATGCATCAGTTCCAATATTTATTAGCATATATTTTATGCGTAAATTATCAAAAGTTCAGAAATATTTTTAGAGGTTTCAATCTCTAACTAACTCAGTATATTTTTAGAAAGTAATAACTATAATGTTTCCAGAGTATTCTATCTAAGTTCAGAGATAATTACAGAATCGGCGCTAAAGACTCGGTGTACCACATACTTTCTCAAATTATACAAATTATTAAAAAATCATTTCTTTTTGAAACAAAATTTTAGAACCCAAAATTCATAGCCCGAGTTTTGAAATCTGGCTCTGATACCACTAAATATAACACCCCAAACCTAATCTAGATGTTATGGCCAAATCCAGATATGTCACAAAGAATGGGTTTTGAAAATAGAGTCGTTACGTTAATTATTTCAGCTTAGTAACTCATATTCGTTTATATCCATTGCCAAAAATGTTAATTAATTAATTTATTTGGCAAAACGTAATTTACATCGAAAGTTATAATAAACGTTATTTTCTTAAAATCTCATTCTTAAGTTTCAAAAACCTTTGTTTTAGTAAAAACCATGTTTTTAAATAATCTTCGCAATTAAAGTATTAAACAAAAAAAAAATCCAAATCCCAAAAAAATTAAACCAACAGTCCGAAGAGTCTAATTAATACAAAACTCCCGAAAATAATCCTTAAATAAATAAAACCTTTATTTAAAGTCAGTTCGTAGTCTAGTGGTCACCACAAGACTCCGTCACACTGATCCGCCTAAGTTTGTGGACTACCTGAACAGAACAATCAAACAGAAGTGAGTTTACGTAAACTCAGTGTGTAATCCAACAAAAATAGACATTCTATACATACAGAAATCACATACACAGTCTGATTCAAACTTAAGTTCTTTACAGATTTAGATAACAGAAATAGATTTGCAGAACAGACATATAGAATCGTACCCCCATCCTCTACACACCAACTCCAACCATCCCATCACACAATGTGGGGTTAAAAACACGCACCCATCCCTACACTCCATATCGTGTCATTACGACACATATCAGATAATGTACAGCCAAGCTACCAAAATATAAACAATGATCGCCATACAGAACACTTCCTCCACATATAAAAAGCCCACCCCAATCAGATACATATCTATATTCAGAATTATCAAGCTTACATGCTCATATATAGATATCAAATTTATATATACATCAGAATAATCAGACATGCAAAATAGTGTCATTCTCATAGCAGAATTTCAGACTAACAGATCATATAGTTTTAGGGTTGTTTAGCCCTTATCGACCCTACAGTAGCCCACATTTGATCAGAACGAACCTTGCGACCCTAGGGAAAATTTCAAAATTATGGGCCCACCTGCCCAGCTTGGCCTAGTCCGTGTGACCCACATGGCCACACCTACACCACCACACGACCGTGTCTTGCACATGACCATGCCCTCGTCAAACACACAGTCGTGTCTCACACACGACCACTGGAAACATGAAAATATACACACTTTTTCATGCCCTTTTTAAGTCAAATTTATGTAGTTTTGGTAAAATTATTGTCGAAAAATATATAATTATTATAAAATAATTAATTTTTACTTAAATTATTAACATAATGAATTTTAATTAATTTTATAATAAATTTTGATTAATTTTGATCATTTTCGATAGATTCGCACAAAGGACAAAAATTGGCTAGACAGACACTACTAGAAGTGCAAAACCGAGAAGCAATTTTTGAAGCATTGATATGAATGAATTTTTTAACTACAGACGGTCCAAATTATGTGTATTACTTCATAATATAATTAATTTAAATTTTAATCTAATTTAATTTGGATTAAATAAATTATTATTAATTAATTATAAAAAGTGGCCCAGTTGAGCTGAACCGAGAAAAACGAACCAACCAAGCTATGGGCAGCCCAAAACCCTCCAGCATGCTGACCCAATCAGCTTGCTTGAATGATTAATTGGCTTGAAATCCCTTGAAGACTTCGTCAAACTGCAAACAAACCCTTCCTCTTTTAGTGTCTTTCTAGATTTACCCCAACACTTTCTGACGGTGAAGAAGACAAGCAAGTTAGAGAAGGACCGAAGAGATGAATTTCGAAAATCCGAATCAAGGAAATGGAGCAGACCCTGCTTAAAATCCTATCTTTATTGCTGATGATAGGGATAGAGCTCTAAGATAGTATGTCGTGCGAGTGTTTCATGATCATAATCCAGGTATTAGGAGACCCAAAATTGAGGCACAACAATTCTAGCTGAAGCCAGTCATGTTCCAGATGCTTCAGACAGTGGGCCAATTCAGTGGAATGCCTACCAAAGATCCTCATCTTCACTTAAGACTGTTTATGGAGGTGAGCGATTCTTTCAAGTTAGCCAGAGTACCTGAAGATGCATTACGATTAAAGTTGTTCCCATATTCGCTAAGGGACAAAGCTCGAGCCTGGTTGAACTCATTGCCACCAAATTCAATTTCCACATGGCCAGAGTTAGCAGAAAGATTCCTTATGAATTATTTCCCGCCTACCAGGAATGCTAAGTTGAGGAACGAGATAACTGCTTTCCAACAAATGTATGATGAGTCCTTGTATGGAGCATAGGAAAGGTATGAAGAATTATTAGGGAAGTGCCCTCATCACGAAATTCCATATTGTATCCAACTTGAGACGTTTTATAATGGTCGCAATGCACACACGAGGATGGTAGTGGATGCTTTTGCTAACAGTGCTCTCCTTTCTAAGTCTTATAATGAGGCTTATGAAATCATTGAGAGGATTGCCAGCAACAATTGTCAATGGCCAACCAATCGAGCAGCGTCAGGAAGACGAATCGCTGGAATACATGAAGTGGACGCTCTCACTTCACTCGCATCTCAGGTATCATCAATATCATCAATGCTTAAAAATTTTACCACTAATGGGTTAATAGTTTTGCAGCACATCCACTAAATCAATTTGAAAATGTAGCATGTGTCTATTGTGAGGAAGGACATTTGTTCGAAGAATGTCCATCGAACCCATAATATGTGTATTACATGGGTAACCATAATCAAAATCAAGGAAGGTAAGGACTGCAGTCCAATTTCTATAACCCGTCATGGCTAAACCACCCGAATTTTTCCTGGAGTAACCAAGGGACTGGAACTAGTAACACTTACGCCCAACCTTGACCGACCCAGCCACCTGGTTTTCCCCAACAAGTTTAGAAACCAACCCCAAGTTGCACCGTCCAATAACTTAAAGAATCTATTGAAGATCATACATGGCAAAAAATGATACCACTCTAAGGAATTTAGAGAATCAAGTGGGCTAGCTTGCAACTGAACTCAGAAACTGACCACAAGGTGCTTTACCTAGTGATACAGAGAATCTGAGGAATCCAGGGAAGGAGCATTGTAAAGCATTGACATTGAAGAGCGAAAAGACATTAGAATCCAACATCATTGAAGTTCAAAAGGAGCCAGCTAAAGCTCAAGACTCGAAGGAAGTTCAACCAAGTGTTGAAATTCTAGTTTCACAGAAACAGAACTTGTAAAATCTGACAAGGTCACTTCAGAACCAGCTAATTCTGATCAACTAGCAACTTCGTTAGATGCAGAATTGCCACAGAGGACAGATCAACCAGTTTTAGTAAAGAAGCCTCCACCACCCTACCCTCAAAGGCTTTAGAAGTAGAAGCAGAAAATTCAATTCAAGAAGTTCTTAGACGGACTCAAGCAACTTCATATCAACATCCCATTGGTTGAAGCACTTGAACAAATGCCGAACTATGTCAAATTCATGAAGGATATAATGTCAAAAAAAAATGAAGACTTGGAGAATTTGAGATGGTAGCCCTGACGAAGGAATACACTGCATATTTTCAAGATAAACTACCCCGAAAATTGAAGGATCCTGGATGTTTCACCATACCTTGCAACATTGGAGCAACATATTATGGTAAAACACTATGTGACTTGGGTGCGAGTATCAACTTGATGCCCATGTTAATATTTAAGAAGTTGAGGATAGGTGAAGTTAGACCTACTACAGTTACACTTCAACTAGCAGATCAATCCTTATCACATCCAGAAGGAAAAGTTGAGGACATATTGGTACATGTAGACAAATTTATTTTTCCTACTGACTTTGTGGTTCTAGACTTTGAAGTAGATAGAGAAGTGCCAATCATCCTAGGAAGGCCTTTCCTAGCAACTGGAAGGACCCTTATCAATGTGCAGAAGGGCGAGCTTACTATGCATGTTCAGGATGATCAGGTAACATTTAATGTTTTTAAGTCTATGCGATTTCCTGACACAATTGATGATTGTTCTGTAGTTTCTGATTTAGAGGAGTTAATCATGGAAAAGGAACTCAACTATGTTGAGAACCCATTGGAAGAAATTTTGACATCAGACCCTCCAAATGATGAAGAGGAGGATGAATACTTAGCTTTACTAGAAGCTAATCAAAGGGGATTCAATCCCTAATCCCATTTTGAATATTTGGAGTTAGAGGATAGGGATTATGCCCAACCAAAAGCGTCAATCGAAGAGCCACCTAAATTAGATCTGAAGGTACTTCCCTCACATTTAAAATTATGTGTATCTAGGTAATGCTTCTACTCTGCCTGTGATTGTTTTAGCAGAATTCTCTATTGAGCAAGAAGAGAAACTCATCCTAGTATTGAAACAATTCAAGGAGGCTATCGAATGTACCATAGCCGATATTCACAGTATTAGTCCATCTGTATGCGTGCACAAGATTATCCTGGAAGATGGTGGAAAAGGGATGATTGATGGACAATGAAGACTGAACCCCATCATGAAGGACGTAGTCAAGAAAAAAATCATCAAGTGGTTAGATGTGGGTATAATTTACCCCATCTCAGATAGTTCGTGGGTAAGTCCGGTCAAGTGCGTGCCAAAGAAAGGAGGTATTACGGTAATTAAAAATGAGAATAATGAGTTGATACCAACTACAACGATTACAAGTGTAACAGCCCGATTTTAGCTAAGTCAAAATAGTGGTTTCGAATCCATAAATTCAAGGTCAAAAAATTATTTTAATATTATTTTATGTCTTTACAGCATGATAGCATGTATGTGTGAAAGTTTCATGATTTAATTTTATCGATGGGATGTCTAATTTGATAAAAGGACTTAATCGCGTAAAATGTAAAAGTGGCATGCTATATGTTAAATGTGTTTAATTGCTATGATTTATTAAATGAGAGGTCCTTATGATGATATTAGACTACTAATATATTTAGTGGACATACATGGACATCATATTTGTACTTTCATGGTTTAATTTACAGGTTAAATAAGTAAATAGATTATTAAATGATGATTTAATAAAACAAAATACCATTTTATTCTATCATCTTCTTCATAGCCGATTTTCAATGAAGGAAAGAACCATATTAGGGTTTAAAATTTGGCAACTTCAATCTTGGCTATTAAGGTACGATTTTAGCTCGATTTTTGATGATTTCTATATTTTTGTGACCGTTGCTTTGTATTCTAGCTAGCCCATGCCTTAATTTTTGAAGTTGCCAATGATTTTGTGAAGTGCCATTGTTGAATGCTTGAGCTTCTGAATGTTTTATGATGGAAAATGAATTTTTCTTAATAGTTATGCAAGTTTTGTTAAGTGAATTTTGACAACAAAAACGGACCTTTTGTCAAGCTTGGAAGTAGCCGAATATCAAAACATATGAGCCCCAGCTTTCTTTCTTCAATTTCGGTAAGAAAAGATGAACACCACTCTAATTCATGCTTTTGTTTTATTCATTACATATTAATGCATTATTTACTAAACTATCCTTAATGAAATAACGTTTAAATTCCACTAACTTAGGCATTTTTGTCCATTCATTAATCACATGGAATAACAACAACATAAGGACTCATATTTTAATAAGCCATGCCAAATTAACACTTTAACAAATTAGCACACAGCTTTTGAATTTTATGCGATTAAATCCTTTTTCATAATTCGGCACACAATTGATAAAATTTTCACACAGAATTTTCACACATGCTCAATCACATACTGTAAACACAGAAAATAATATTAAAATATTTTTTCGACCTCAAATTTGTGGTCCCAAAACCACTGTTCCGACTAGAGTCTAAATCAGGCTGTTACAATACTCGTGCTAGCTGAATTTCAGTTAAGTCCCTAGCAGCACACATTTTTCATTCATTCCACAATTTAACCGTTAATTTTACACATTTCACAATTTAATCCCTATTTGAACATTTTCCTAAAAATCACTTAACAAATGTTGTTTATCTGACAACAACCATACATTTTCTATCATTAAACATCAAAATACACATAGATTCATCAATGACAAAACCCTAAACCTTTACCAATTTTGAAAATTGGTCCTTGAGCTAGCTATATTAAGTTACAATGACTCTGAAAACATAGAAATCATTAAAAACCAAGAAAAATTATACTTACATGCAAGCTAACAAGTGACTGAAGCTTCAAACCCTAACTATGACTTCTCCAACATGAATTTTTGGTGGAATAATAATATGAAGAAGATGATAGCTTTGATTAGGTTATTTTACTTTAACTTAATTATTGAATTACACATTTAACCTTGGTTATTAAACATTAAAAATCACTTAATGCATGTCCAAAAATGTCCACCCACTTTAATAATGTTCCAATTATCATATAAGGACTTTTATTTAAGATTCTATAGCTATTAGACACTTTTAGCTAGTAGACCTCAAGTTTTACATTTTTTACAATTTAGTCCTTTTTATGAAATTAAGCACTCAAACAATAAAATTTCTAAACAAAATTTTCACACAATCATACTATCATGCTATAGGAATTAAAATAATAATAAAATAATTATTTCAACCTCAAATTTGTGGTCTTGAAACCACTACTCCAATTTGACTAAAAACGGGTTGTTACAAATTTGGTGTTCGGAAAATTTTTGAGTGAAGAATGGGAGGGAAGAAGAAGACGTGGGGTTGTTAAATAGGAACCAAATTTTTAAAAATTTAGCCACTACCCATTTAACGACCCCCCATTTTCTCCCTTTTCCAATTTGGTCCTTATTATTCAATTAAACCCAATTTCAAAATTATTTTCAAATACAATTTCGTTTTTTAAATCCATTTTAACCAAATTAATTCCCGAACACTCAATTTTAATTTCTTAACCAAAAATTATTAATTCTATTTAGTTTAAAATTTTATTTAATTATTTCCTAATTATTTTAATTATTTATCCCAGTTATGGTTTTCAATTCACTAACCCCCGATTTACTCTCTCGACTTTTGGGATGTGACAATTCTACTGTGCCTAGGGTGTAACACCCCAAACCCGGCCTAGACGTTATGGCTAAATCTGGAAATGTCACATGATAGTGCTTTAGAAATCGCAATGATGTTAAGACCATTTCTCCATTTGTACCACTTTTCATTATCTTATGCTAACTCTAAAAATGTGTCCTTTGTATTCAATCATTATCCATTTTCAAAATGTTATACTTTGCGTAAGCTTTTAAAATAGTTTGCGAATTTGTATGTATTCTGATGAAATGTTTATTTGTATTGAAAACTTGAGTTTTCCTACCACTAGTAGTAAAACCATAAATGTTGCAAATCCCAAATTTAAACAAAATACGTAATGGCCATAATTACATTAAAATTTCCCAAATAAAAATTAAAACCATGCTAACTATATACCATAAATCTATCATGAGGCAGTAGCAGTGGTCACTGTCGAATCCTCCGCTGCACCGATTCATCTAACGCTGGGGATTACCTAGACAAATTAAACAGAAAAGGGCGAATTTTGCAACTCAGTGTGTAATCCCCACAAATATCAAACGTACAGAGTAATCACCCGAAATCAGAAATCACAGACTGGGCCAGAGCTCATTACAGAAACAGTTTGGGCCTTAGCCTACTCGGATGCAGAATCAGATATATATAGTAGGGCCTTAGCCCAATCGAGATCTGTAATCGAATATATTAGGGCCTCACCCAATCGAATCTGAGAATCACGATCGTAATATTAGAATCCTACCACCAGCCTTTACACACCATCTCCATCCAGCCCTACACACCATGTGGGGATATAATCAACCCACCCATCCCTACACACCATACTGTACCAAAATACGGCACATAAATAGAATAATGCAGCTGAGCTGCCTGATAACAGGCTTAAAGCCTTTCAGACACTTCCTCCGAAATATCATCAACCCTCCCCGATGCAATGCAACATACCAAATATGACATGCGACTTGCAAATAACTGATCATACATTCAGTTCAGTATAGATATCGTGCTCAGTGAGACACCATATAATCAAATCACATAAATAGGGTCTAAGTAACGCTTACCGACCTTACAGTAGGTCCACAGGTGACTTGGTCGACCTGTGCAACCTTACAGATCATTTCAAAAAAATCGGCTCACACGCCCATGTGGCATGCCCATGTGGCTCACATATGTGGGCCCACACGCCCATGTGGCCCACACGGCCCAACAGGTCAAGCCCGTGTGTCACACACGGCCTTGCCTGGCCATCACACGGCCGTCTCACTTCCGTACGGCCTGGCTCGTCGATTATACGGCTGTGTTGTGGCTCACAGCCTTACACACGGCCTACCACACGGCCATGTGGCGTCAACAGAATCATTTTTAACTTTCTTCGATTCTCGTTTTCTGTGCTTTTAGGTACACATGTATCGTTTTCGACGCGTAAGCACTTTTGAGCCTTCTGGAATCTAATATTGACATTTCAGAGCCAAATTTCAGTGTTAAAATGAGTCTTAAATGAAACTAAACCGAGATATTAAACTCAAAACCTTCACCCTTCTTACCTTCACTTGAGTGATAGCGTGTCCACACCGCTTCAATGTTAACCGATACACTCCAGCCCTTAACCTTCTCCCATTAAACAGTAGACCAAGCCACCAAAAATCCATAAACAAAATTTACACTATAGTTACGAAAGGCTTACCGACAATGTACGAAAGAGCAACGGAGAAGACGAAGACTAGAGGTTGGCAACAAAAATTAAAACAGTAGATGGGAGCAGCAGCAAAAGAAAAGTAGCGTGATAACAGAGGAGGGAAAAACAGAAAATTTGGTGTTTTTTTGGAAAGAAAAGATTGATCAGAAAAGAAAAAACGTTAACCCCCAAAACCACATCCCTTAATTCTCTCTACCACATCCCCACTACTTAGAATTCTATCGCCACTCAAACTCCTCTACAAAATTGTGCAAAAATATAGCCAAAGAAGGGAATCGAACTCAAGACCTCACGCAATCAAACACTCCACTTAACCACCAGACCAGCAGGCCCATTCTGATATCATTTTACCAATAATAACTTAAAAGCCTACCGACCCCAGTAAGAGCTTTATTCATAAAAATGCCAAAATTTACCCAAGTTGTGACTTGAACTTGGGACCTCCCACACACACCTAGAACACATAACACTAAAGTAGATAGTCATTGTGTGTCAATTAATTTCATAAACACATACAAATATTTTTGTGCTCCAAAATCACATGAGCCTAAATTAAAGAAATTTGGGGCGTTACAACTCTACCCTCTAAAAGAAAATTTTGACCTCGAAATTTTACCTGTTCAAAAAAGGTGAAGATACTGTTGACGCATCGAATCCTCTGGCTCCCAAATGGCCTCCTCAGTGCTATGATTCCGCCACAACACTTCCACTAAGGGGATAGATTTCCTTCGTAGAACCTTAATGTCGCGATCTAAAATCTGAATCGACTCTTTTTCAAACGTCAGATCCGGCCTCACCTCTATCTCCTCAATAGGAAGAACATCTGTGGGATCAGAGCGGTAGCATCTCAACATTGAGACGTGGAACACATCACGAATGCAATCCAACTCCGGAGGAAGTTCCAACTGGTATGCAACTGGCCCAACTCGTTTCAAAATATGGTAAGGCCCAATAAACCAAGGGCTCAGCTTACCCTTGCGGCTGTACCTCAAGATTTTCTTCCATGGCGTGACCTTAAGAAAAACTAAGTCCCCCACAGAATACTCAATATCCTTTTTCTTTAGATCAACAAAGGACTTCTGCCTATTAAATGCCGTTTTCAGTTGATCTCAAATCAATGGGACCTTATCTTGAGTTTCAAAAACCAATTCTGGAGCCAGAACACGTCTCTCAGCCAACTCAGTCTAATATAAGGGAGTGCGACACTTACGTCCATACAGGGCCTCATAAGGTGCCATCTTAATGCTAGACTGATAGCTATTATTGTAGGCAAACTCTACCAATGGCAAATACTCCTCCCAACTGCCTTGGAAATCTATAACACTGCTCCTCAACACATCCTCCAATACTTGAATCACCTTCTCCGACTGACCAACTATCTGAGGATGGAAAGCAGTACTGAAGTCCAACCTTGAACCTAGAGCCTCATGCAATTTCTTTCAGAATCGAGACATGAAGCGAGGATCCCTATCAGAGATGGTTGAGACAGGAACCTCATGCAGTCTCACTATTTCAGATATATATAGTTTAGCTAATTTCTGGAGAGAAAATTTCGTCATGACCGGAATGAAGTGAGCAGACTTGGTTAATCGATCCACGATGACTCAGACAGAATCATTCTTAGTAGGTGTTAAAGGCAACCCACTAACGAAGCCTATTGTTACTCGTTCCTATTTCCAAATTGGTATCTTTATCGGCTGTAGCAACCCCGAAGGCAACTGATGCTTAACCTTAACCTACTAACAAGTCAGAAAGTGAGCAATGAAGTCAGTAACCTCATCCTTCAACCCTGGCCACCAGTACAACTCTCGGAGATCTCGGTACATCTTGTTCCCACCAGGATGCATAGCATAGGGACTACTATGTGCCTCCCTCAGAATCGACTATCGCAACTCCTTATCACTCGGTACACAAATCCGACCGCGAAAACAAAGTACCCCATCACTGTTAATCCCAGAATCAGTAGCATCACCAGTCTCAACCTGATGGAGACACAACTCAAGAGACATATCCCCCATCTGTTTACCTCTAATCTGATTAATCCATGTAGGCTTAACCTGAAGTTCCGCTAACAGACTCCCATCATTGAATAAACTGAGTCGAGCGAACATCACCCTAAGATCGGTCATAGCCCTACGGACCAAAGCATCCACCACCACTTTGTCCTTACCAAGATGGTACTCGATGGTGTAGTCATAATCCTTAAATAGTTCAACCCATCTATGCTACCTAAGGTTTAACTCCCTCTAAGTCAGGAGATATTTGAGGCTTTTATGATCAGTGTAGATAGTACACTTTTCACCGTACAGGTAGCGCCTCCAAATCTTTCAAGCGAATACTATAGTAGCCAGTTCCAAATCATGAGTAGGATAGTTTACCTCATGCGTCTTAAGCTGACATGAGCATAAGCTACAACCTTACTATCTTGCATTAGTACGCAACCCAAACCCATATTCGATGCATCACTGTATACGATGAAATCCTTCCCAGATTCAAGCTATATCAAAACTGGAGCCTGAGTCAAAACAGATTTGAGCTTCTCAAAGCTATCTTGTTGCTCATCAGTCCAGACAAAGGGAATTCCCTTGTGCAGAAGCTTGGTTAACGGTGCTGCGATCAAGGAGAACCCTTCTACAAAGCATCGATAATAACCCGCCAGCCTAGGAAAGCTGCGAATTTTGGACATATTATTCGGCTGTTTCCAATCCAACACAGCCTCAATCTTACGAGAATCAACACGAATCCACTCTGCAATAACCATATGTCCCAAAAAGGTTACTTCCCGGAGCCAGAACTCACACTTACTGAACTTCGCATACAACTGTTTCTCACGAAGAGTCTATAATACCACTCTGAGATGCTTATCGTGCTCGTCCTTAATCTTTGAATATACTAGGATTTCATCAATGAATACCACCACAATCTGGTCTAGATAAGGCTGGAACACACAGTTCATCAAATCTATAAATACCGATGGTGCATTGGTCAACCCAAAAGGCATAACCAGGAACTTGTAATGACCATAACAAGTCTTAAATGTCGTCTTATGCACATCAGCCTCCTTAACCCTTACTTGATGATATCCTGAATATAGATCAATCTTCGAGAACACAGAAGCCCCTTTAAACTGGTCGAATAGATTATCTATCCTCGAAAATGGATACTTATTCTTGATTGTCAATTTGTTCAACTATCGGTAATCGATGCACATTCGCATTGTCCCATCCTTTTTCTTAACAAATAGCACCGATGCTCTCCATGGAGACACACTTGTACGGATGAACCCACGATCTAACAGTTTTTGAATTTGAGCCTTAAGCTTTGTAAGCTCCTTCGGTGCCATTCGGTAAGGCGTGGTAGACACTCAATCCCAAATTCTACTTCTCGGCTCGGTGCCAGGCCCGATACTTCCTCAGTAAAAACATCTAAAAAGTCTCTCATGGTTCTGATATCCTTAACAGAAGAGTCCCCAGAGTCAAAAATATTGATGCAGGCCAAGAACGCCTCACACCCTTTCCTCACTAACTTTTCTGCCACCAACACAGAAATCACATTAGTCAGATAGTCTCTTCGTTCCCCAATCACAACTACCTCGCTGTCCTCCTCGACCCTCAAAAACAACCCCTTTTTTGTCGCACAATCTAAACTTACTCAGTGTTTAACCAGCCAGTCCATTCCCAGAATCAAATCAAACTCCCCAAATCAAAGGTCCATCAAATCAGCCAGAAATACTATCCCTTGAACCTCTAACGGGACGTCTCTAAATAATTTACTCACTCGGATAGACTGCCCCAACGGACTCACAATAGTTACCTCACTAGAAGTACTCTCAATCGGAATCCCCAAGGTTTCAGACACAGTACTGGCTACATAAGAGTATGTAGAGCCTATGTCTATCAATGCTAGCCTATGTCTATCAATGATAAATAAGGTACATTATAAATTAAAAATGTACCCGCGATGACGTTCGGAGCATGTCGATCCTCACGGTGACGGGCAACATAAACCAGTGTGGGCTGCCTCGCCTTAGTTGGTCCAACATCTCTGCCCGGTGTTCTCTGTCCTTGGCCCATACTGTTACCACCCCTGGCCTGACCTCGACCCTTGGGTGGTTGCTGAACTACTCTCGGAGGCTGCGTAGCACCAGTAACCAGAGCTTGCATCTGATTAGTTTTCAACGGACAATCCCCAACACGATGCTCAGTTGACCCACATCTCAAACATGCCCCAATCATCCTCTGACACTTGCCTGGATGGTGTCTACCATAGTGCCTACACGGTAAAAGCCCAGTAGGTGCAACAGGAGGCCCAACTTTCACTAGCCCATCAGATCTGGCCTTTTTCTTAGGCCTCATCACAAAACTCGAGGGCTCTGATTCCCTCTTATTCTTTCCTCTCTCTCAATTTTGGTGCTCAGCGCGCTTAACTTCCTCGGTGATCTTCGCCTTCTCAACCAATGTAGCAAACTCATGCTCCCTCTGTAGAGCTATCAAAACTCGTAAACTGTCCCTGTGGCCATTCTCGAAATGGACACATCTCTCATATTCGGTGCCACCATGCCACGCGCATATCGGCTCAATCTCAGAAACTAGGCCTCATACTTGGCCACTGTACGGCCTCCCTGGGTGAGATTAAGGAACTCATGTCTTCTAGCGTCAATGTAATTGGTTCCCACATACTTACTCTGAAAAGTCATCTTAAAGTAATCCCAAGTCAATCGGTCGGGCTGAGTGCCCTCCTTAACCACCAACCACTACTGGTAAGCTTCATCGCGAACTAGAGAAACAACCCCCTTAAGCTTTTGCTTGGCAGTAAAGTCCAGGTCATCCATAATCCTCTCCGTGGCCTCCATCTAATATCCGGTCACATTAGGGCCGACTCTAGTGACACCCCTAAATAACTTAGCCCCCTTAGACCGGAGTCGTTCCGTAACTGACTCTTGGCCCCTGACCCGGTGTTAGGCCCAACGACCCTCTCTAGAATCTTTAACATGGCTTGGGACAATGCATCGTCCCCAACCGTACGATCATGAGACCCAATCTCTGTAGTAGGTGAGACTAGCGTCTCGCTCGTATCCAGATTAGGTAGATTTCCAGATGATGAAGACCTAGCTCGAGCCCCTCTACGGCCTCTACCAAGGCCTCTTGTACCCCGTCCGCCGGTACCTCGTGCGCTTATCATAAATTTAGAGTTTATCTGTATTAATAGTTTTATGCATTAGTTTACAGTTTCGATATTCATTAACAGATGTTTTATGCAGATAGTATCAAAAGTTCGGGATTTTTTATCGCGAATCGCAGTTTTACTACGGTTTTCAGTTTACACTACCTAGAGTGTTTTCAGTACAGTATACTACCTATGACTGTTTCTAAACGGAGTTTCAGAATACTTACAGGATCGGCGTCGGAGACTCGGTGTACCACATACATAATCTAAAAACATTTCAAATCACTTAAAAATCATTTCTTAAAACAAATCTTTATAACCCAAATCCACAGTCGAGTTTTGAAACCTGGCTCTAATACCACTAAATGTAACACCCCAAACTTGGCCTAGACATTATGGCTCAATCTGGCGATGTCACATGATAGTGCTTTAGAAATCGCAATGATGTTATGACCATTTCTCTGTTTGTACCACTTTTCATTATTTTATTGTAACTCCAAAAATGTGTCGTTTGTTTTCAATCATTATCCATTTTCAAAACATTATACTTTGCGGAAGCTTTTAAAATAGTTTACGAATTTGTGTGTATTCTAATAAAATGTTTATTAAATTGAAAACTCAAGTTTTCCTACTACTAACAGTAAAACCATAAATATAGCAAATTCAAAATTTAAACAAAATACGTAATGGACATAATTACATTAAAATTTCCCAAATAAAAATTAAAACCATGCTAAGTATATACCATAAATCTATCATGAGGCAGTAGCAGTGGTCATTGTCGGGTCCTCTGCTGCACTGATCTGTCTAACGCTAGGGATTACCTAAACAAATTTAACAGAGAAGGGTGAGTCATGCAACTCAGTGTGTAATCCCCATAGATATCAAATGTATAGAGTAATCACCAGAAATCAGAAACCACAGACTTGGCCGAAGGCCATTACAGAAATAGTTTGGGCCTTAGCCCACTCGGATATAGAATTAGATATATATAATAGGGCCTTAACCCAATCATATATAGAATCAGAAATATATTAGGGCCTCAGCCCAATAAGATACAGAATATAGATCAGAATACCAGAATTCTACCCACCAGCCTCTACACACCATCTTCGTCCAGCCCTACAGACCATGTGGGGATATAATCAACCCACTCATCCCTACACACCATACTGTATCGAAATGCGGCATATAAACAGAACAATGTAACTGAGCTGCCAGATAATAGGCTTAAAACCTTTCAGACACTTCCTTCAAAATATCATCAACCCTCCCCGATGCAATGCAACATACCAAATATGACATGCAACATGCAAACAACCGATCATACATTCAGTTCAGTATAGATATCATGCTCAGTCAGACACCATATAACCAAATCACATAAATAGGGGTCTAAGTAATGCTTACTGACCCTACAGTAGGTCCACAGTCGACTTTGGTGACCCGTGTAACTTTACAGATCATTTCAGAAAAATGGGCTCACAAGCCCATGTGGCCTGTCTGTGTGGGCCCACACACTTATGTGATCCATACAGTCGAAATTGGCCTTGTCCGTATGGGTCACACGGTCTAACCTAGAATTCCACACGCTTATGTGATTCACCTGTATGGAACCACACGCCCGTGTGGGCCACACGGCCTTGTTTGGCCATCTTACGACCGTGTCACTTGTGCACAGCCTGGCTCTTCGATCACACGGTCGTGTTGTGGCTCACAACCTTGCACACGGCCTACCACATGGCCTACCACACGGCTGTGTGGCATCGACAAAATCATTTTTTGGCTTTCATCATTTCTCATTTTTTGTGTTTTTGGGTACACACCTGTATCAGTTTCGATGCATAAGCACTCCCGAGCCTTCAGGAACCTAATATTGACATTCTAAAGCCAAATTTTGGTGTTAAAATTTAAACAAAACTAATTCAAGATATTAAATTCAAAACCTTCACCCTCCTTACCCTCATCCATACTGCTTCAACGTTAACCGATACACTCCATCCCTTAACCTTCTCCCATAAAACAGTAGACCAAGTCATCGAAAATCCATAAACCAAATTTACACTACAATTATGAAAGGCTTACCAATAATGCACGAAAGAGCAATGGAGAAGACGAAGACTAGAGGTCGACAACAAAAATTAAAACAGTAGATGGGAGCGGCAACAAAAAAAATTAGTGTGAGAGCAGAGTAGGGAGAAACAGAAAATTTGGTGCATTTTGAAAAGAAAAGATTGATCAGAAAAGAAAAAACATTAACCCCCAAAACCACATCCCTTAATTCTCTCTACCACATCCCCACTACTCAATTCTATCGCCACTCAAACTCCTCCCCAAAATTGTGTAAAAATAAAGCCAAAGCAGGGAATCGAACTCAGGACCTCATGCAATCAAACGCTCCACTTAACCACCAGACCAACAGGCCCATTCTGATATCATTTTACCAACAATAACTTAAAAGCCTACCGACTCCAGTGAGAGCTTTTTTCATAAAAATGCCAAAATTTACCCAAGTTGTGACTTGAACTTGGGACCTCCCACACACACCCAGAACACATAACCACTGAAGCAGATAGACATTGTGTGTTAATTAATTTCAGAAACACATACAAATATTTTTGTGCTCCAAAATCACATAAACCAGAATTAAAGAAATTTGAGGCTTTACTTAGGGGACGCTGCCAGGACTATTCAAAGGAAGAGTAGTATCGAGTTATTATGCAAACAGTAGAAATGAGGCGTACTCTAGGGTTACATCTATGTGTTTATTTTTATCAAACTTCTACTTTGTAATAAGTTGTGATAAGTCTGTAGTAAAAAGTTATTTTAAATACTTTCCTTTATTTTTGGATTTTAAGTCCTCCAGTTAAAGAGATAAACAAAATGTAATATTTTAAGTGTTCAACTGATTTATGTAACAACCCCAAATTTGGTGAAATCGGAACAGTGGTTTTGGGACCACAAATTTGAGCCAAAAATAAAATTTATTTTTATTTTATTATATAGTCCGTATTATGATAGATATGACATGTGAAAGTTTTTGTACAAAAATTTTATCGATTGAGTGCTTAATTACGAGAAGGACTAAATCACATAAAATGAGAAAGTTAAATTCTAGTAGCTATAAGGATTAAATAGCTATAGAATTCAAAACATAAGGTCCTTATATGGTAATTAGACCATTAAGAAAAGTATGTAGATTTTTCTTGGTGACTCATCCATGGAAATATAGAAAAAGGGTAAGGACTAAATTGAACAGTGAAAATTTTAATTAATTAAAAGATGATAAAACATATATCATCTTATTTTCTCATCTTCTTCCCCAAAATAAAATATGGAAACCTTAGGAGAGAGAGAAAAAACTTTCATGGCCAAACTGGGTAAGTTTCCTTGTCCCGTTTTTAGTAATTTTGATATTTTTAAAACTGGGATAGTCAAACTATCTATTTAGGGGATCAATTTGAAAATTTATCAAGGTATAAAAATGGGTAATGGATGTATATGCTGGAAATTAGAAATTTATGGTAGAAAATGAAAGATTGATGATAGATGACAACTTTTACAAAGTGATTTTTCATGTAAACTTGATTTAGGGACTAAAATGAAAAATGGTGAAAATCCAGGAAAATGCTAAAATTTGTGAAATGTATGTGCTATAAAAGTTGTATGTATATTTTGTCTAGGCTTGGTAGAGGGTCGGATTTCATGAATTTTATTTTCTAAGCATAGGGACAAAATGGTAATTTATGGAAAAGTTAGGGCAAAATGGTAATTTTTCCTAGGATGTAAATTGAGTCCAAATAAATATGAGATGTGTGAAATTGATGTAAAATGTACTCATATAGATCCGGATAGACCTATAATAGCCTAGTTTATACCTTAGTCAGAATAGTGGTTTCGGGACCACAAATCCGAGTTAAAAATATTTTAATATTATTTTCTATGTTTATAGTATATGAATTGATATGTGTGAAAATTTCGTATGAAAATTTTATCGTTTGTGTGTCGATTTGATAAAAGGATTTAATCTCAAAAAATGCAAAAGATGTGTTCTACTTGATGAAGTGTCGAATTGACATGGTTCTTAAATGAAAGGTCCTTATGTTGTTATTAGACCATGATTAAGGTTAATGGACATTAATGACCATCCAATAAGTGATTTTTAATTGTTATAAAGCAAGGGTAAAATTGGTAAACTAGTTATTATATGATGATTAATTAAACATAAAAATCAAATTAGTGCTTCATTCATCTTTGTTTTGACGAAATTGAAGAAAGAAAAGCTAGGGTTCTTGTTTTTTAACATTCGGCTACTTCCAAGCTTGATTAAATGTTCGTTTTTGTTCGGTTTTTGATAATTTTTATGTTTTTTTTATCGTTGTTAAGTGTTCTAGCTAGCCCATGCTTAAATTCATGAAATTGATTGTGATTTTGAGTTATGCCATTATCGATAATGTTAGCTTTGTGAGGTTTGATGATAGACAATAAGTCTTGGATGATAGATAAATGTATTTTGTATTGAGATTTTTGATGAATTTGATTATTATCGGCTAAATTTTGAAAATGAGAATTTGAATGAGTTTAAAATGTGAAAATATGAGGGCTAATTTGTAAAATGCCCTAAATATGTGTAAATGGATTAAATTGAATGATTTGGTGAATAAATGAGTTAAATTTGAATGTGTTTTAAAATGTGAAAATATAAAGGCTAATTTGTAAAATGCCCTAAATATGTGTAAATGGATTGAATTGAATGATTTGGTGAATAAAAGAGTTAAATTTAAATGTGTATAGATCAAGAACCAAATAAAACAGAATTAGATCAGGGGAAATTGAAAGTAGTTGAATAGCCGTTCGTTTTCGTTCTTTCCCATACGAGGTAAGTCTATATACAAATAAATGTGTTTGAATTGAATTATTATTGCTTATTTGTTAATGAAATGTGATGAATGGCTATTGGAGCTGAATATGTAAAATCCGAGAAAATTTTGGTAATGTGATGACGTCTGAAAAGCCCCGTACAAACCATTTGAATAGTTAGGATACATATGTCATGACATAGGATTCCGATATGAGTTATCGTGTAAGACCACGGCTAAGACGTTGGCATCGATTTAAGATTTACGTATAAGACCATGTCTGGGACATAGGCATCATATATGATTTTGTGTAAGACCCTGTCTGGGACAGAGGCATCGATATTTAATTACATGTAAGACCACATCTGGGACATTGGCATTGTACGAGCTTTACGAGCTATCCGAGTATCCTTATTAATATCGAACGGTTCAACGAGCATTCTGAGATATGATTGAATATGTGAATATGTATCCGTTTCAGGTACGTATGAAATGTATTTGAAATTTGGCAATGGAATATAAGTATGAATATGATCATTTGATTTGTAAACTACATGAATATGTGATGTGTTTATAAGTAAGTGATTATGAACAATTGGACTATACAAGAAAATATGCCATATGTGCAAATAAATTGGGAATAGGTGAAAATGAATTTATAACTATGAGATTTGTAATAGTATTTGGCTATGGATTATATGTATTTTATAATGCATATTTGCCTTAAATGATAAGTTTATTTGTATAAGGCTTACTAAGCTTTTGAAAGCTTACTTCGTGTGTTTTTCAATTGTTTTATAGATTAGTAAAGCTACTGGAAGCTCAAGGATCGTTGAGGATTATCACCACACTACCAAATTATATTTTGGTATCTTTTGTAATTGTGAATATTGAAGTATGGCATGTATATGCTAAAGAAATTTGATTATGTTTTGAAATTTGTAAATATAGCCATGTGATATGGCTTGATAATGAATGTGATTATGGAGTGAATTTAGTGCATGCTATGTGATGCAAAATTTGGTATGTTGATGTGCTCATGAATGGCCAAAAGAAATGGTCAATTTTGGTAAGTTTCATGGTTGATTTGGGAAATTGATATGATGAGAAATGATATGAATTGAAATGGATTAATATTATGTATGAATCACATGTTTTTGATGTGAAGTTGGTACTTTGAATTGGTATGTTTGAGTTGGATTTGTATATGGAAATGAATGATGTTGTTATAGGTCAAATTGTGCATGATTTGGTATGTTTTCCGCTGCCTTTGGGATATGAATTGATGCTTGTTTGATGCTTGGAGGTATGACCCAATTTTGGGTGGCAAATTGGCCTTGCAAATGGCCTATATTTTCTCACATGGTTGAGCATACGGGCGTGTGTCTCGACCGTGTCTCTTAAGGTTGCAATTCGAAGCAAGTTAGGATGCCACACGGGTAAGAAGCACGGGCATGTGCTAGACCGTGTGACCCAAGTCAGTGTTTCACATGGGCTGAGACAATGTAACACCCCAAACTCGGCCTAGACGTTATGACTAAATCTAGCATGTCACATGGATAAGTTGTTAAAAACCGCGTTCTCGTTGAAAACTCTGTATTCTTTCTTGTAAAACGTCGAGCTTTGTTGTTGTCGTGATTCATATTTGCTTTTATGGTGTTATTATAAAAACGTTGTTATTACCATTGTTGAAAACCTTGTTTATGAAAAAAATCAATTTCAATAGATTACGAAGATGTGGTATTTTTGAAAACAATTATTGTTGTTTTAAGAAAACTATGTATTTATAAATCTAGCTGTTATTAAGGTAAACTTAAAAGAAATTATACCAATGGCCTTATTATAAAAATATTAACCCAAATCAATAATTAAACTAAAATAAAGCATAACGTAAATTTACTAAGTTTAGGAGAATAATTCCCGGTGTATGGCCACCACAGAGTCCTCCACAGCTCCAAAACCTGCAAGGTTGAAACAACAGGGTGAGTTACGAGAACTCAGTGTGTAATCCCTTAATCGGTTATTAACTGGGCCTGAGCCCATACGAAAGCAAATTGGGTCGAAGCCCTATACAATATCAATCTGTGGCCTACGGCCCCAAAATCATGGTAATGCAAACAGAAAATGCAGCCCCCAACCTAATAGTCCATCCGCTACACTCCACCTGTATCAGCCCTACACTCCATGTGGGGATTTCTAAATCGGCCCACCCATCCACTACACTCCAAAAATATAGTCGAGCTGCCAGTATAAATGCAGCAAAGCTGCCAGTAACAGTATATATAGTAGAGCCACCAGTAACAGAATTGCAGCAGAGCTACCAGTAACAGTATTTGTGGAAAAGCCACCAGTAACAGTACACTTCCTCCATTAATATAACCCAACCCCATGCATCATGTCATGGCATAATAATTGCGTGTATGCAATAATGTATCACCATGGCAAATTAATCAAAGTATACACAAACATATCTGCCCCTAATGGTATAACAGTAATTTTACCCGCCGAGGGTATTCAGTAATTTACCCCCAGGGGTATTTCAGTAATTTACCCATCAGGGGTATTTCAGAAATTTATCCATTTACGGCTTTTCAATAGCTTATTGTCGCCTCGAGTGACACGGGACCCTTATTGGGTCTCTACAGAACTAATGGACCTAAAACCCACTTCAGGCCCAAACAGGCCCACATGCTCGTGTAGCCCATTTCGCATGGTTTTAGTCTCAGATTTCTAGATTTCACAACCATATATACCCTTTGACGATTTTTCACCAACTTCGCCCATGTGGGTCGAAAAGCCCATTGGGCCCGTTAAGCCGGTATCGGCTCTGCTAGGCCCGTTACAGCCCCAATGTCGCGAGAGTGCTCGTGACACTCTCAATGACTTACCATCACTACTCGTATCTTGATTTTAACCACTACGAGTGCTCGCACATTCGAGTGGCACAGATGCCGATTTTTCAGCTTTTCGGCTTTTGGCCGATTCACAAGTCATCACATGCAGTCAATCAGAAGGGTGTGAGATTACACACCTGATCACATAGAGAACTAAACACTCACGATCGCCATCACCTTCACTAGATCGAGTAATCATAATTTTTCTATCTAAACCAAATGTCGACTCCCTTCCACAACCCGGCAGAAAGTCCCGAACCGCTGACACCCTACGCTGTTTAAACTTGGGAGCAGGGGCTACGAATCCACCTCCATTAGGCCCTTTTCCTGATCCCCCTTAGATTGGTTACCACCAGCCTCCATAGAGCACTCTTTCTTCCCTTCGCTATGTTGCAGCCCCTAAGCCCAACGATGGCCATAATACAAAAACACATCTTAGACCCAACGATAGAGAAAGAAGAACACAACATACCAAAAACCGGATGAAACCAAGTTACAAACAAAGGGAGATTTCCCCCACTTACCGATTTCCACTCCTTAAAGCGCCACTCTAGAAGGGAATAGATCTATGATTCAGCCAAGGATCAACTCACAAGATGCGATAAGTATGCCCAACACAATAAGCAAAAGAGGGTGCTCAGCTAAGAGAAATAATCTGCAAAGAAAACCGAATAGCGTAGAAGGCTGAAGAAGGAGCACTAATCAAATAATAAAGAAAAGAGAAAAGATTTGGCTTACCCCCAAATCGGCTAGCTCTGCTTTATGAAGAGAGGAGCATCAAGAGAATAAGAAGCTAGTTTAAGAACAGAAGAATGGAGAAAGGCTTCGGCTAGACAACCAAAGAATGAACCGAATGGGAAAGAAGGGTTCGACCAACAAGAGAATCAAAGCTTCCGGCTATTTGATGTTCGACAAAAGAGGAGTCAAAATGGGAGTAGGGGTTTTGGCTATGGAGAAAACAAGGGAAGGAGATAAGTGAAAAAGAAAAAAATAGATGAACAAGGAAAGACGAGCAAAAGAGTTTTCGACCTACAATTGCTTAGGCTATTAACCAGTAAGAAGAAAATGTTTGAGAGGAGAGAAGAATGGGAGAAGAGAGGCTGAGTTTTCGGCCAAAGAAAATTGGAAACAAAAGACCCAAAATGCTAGCTAAACGCCAAAAAGCCAAAATCACACAAAAGAGAACTTGAAAGAAAATTCGGCACTCCCTACCCAAAGCCGAATATGCACACTCCAGTCACCACCTTGGCCGAAATTCCCCCTTAGAGACCCCTACATTCGGCCAACACTTCCATTCTTCATATCCCGTGATTCACTCCCCGATTCTCTCCTACACTTACTCCCCTCACTAATTCAAACCATTTGACCCATTCAAAGCTTCATCAAATAGAATTCCACTCCAACTCCACCTCTTCACCCCCTTGAGCATAAAATAAAACTCCCACATGCTGTATGTGGGATTCGAACCCCACTTCCCTTACATGCATATTGACACCAACACCACTAGGCCATATGCTCATCTTGTGTTAGCAAGATACAACCAATTACACTTAAGTCCTGCTTCCTACAGCTCTCCCTACTAAAGAGCCCAAAAAACAAAATTTTTCTTATGGCCTAACTTGAACCTGGGACTTCATAGGAGCCCCGCAACCTTCCAAAATCACTTACCTACCTAGTCCAAAATGCCTTAATGTCATTCTCATATTCTCAGAAATTTTAAAACGCTCCTACGCCCTAGGCTCCTAGCCCCAATTTCGGGGCGTTACAGACATGGTCCAAGGCACGGCCGTGTGAGGCACATGGTGTAGCCACACGAGTGTGTGCCCTGTTTTGAAAGAAAAATTTTCTAAGTTCTGCAAAGTTCTGCAAAGCATGTTTAAGGTCTCGTAGACCTTCTAAAGGAACTATATGAGAATGAATTATTATGAAATAATGTTGTATGATTGATGTTGTGAAATGAGTGTAAAATGTTTCGATATGTCCGGTAAAGCCTCTTAACCCTAGTCTGGTGACGAATACGGGTTAGGGGTGTTACAAGACCAAATTTGGAGTTAGAACGAGGAAAAAGAGGAAAATGTCGGATTAGTAGATGTTTGTACATGAACCTTTGTCGAGGTAAGTTCGTGTAACAAAATTATGTTTATTTACATGCTTGTTTTGATTGTGATTATGTAAATTGTATAAATGTCATATATATGTGAAAGGATTACATATCTGATCAAGCCCAATAAATAAAAATGTTCTAATTAATTGATAATGCTCGATAGATGTTAAAAGGGTAAACGATGGAAATGTTGCTTTTATGCTTGGAATAGATGTGGAATATTATCATATGAATTATATGGTGTTAAAGATGTATGAAATAATCACATGCCTGATAATGTTTGAAAAATGTTTAAATCTCATTTGAAGAAATGAATATCGATGGATAAATGTAATTGCCGAAATGAATAAGGTCCTGCATTTGTTGCAGAATGGATTAGGCTCGGACAAGCAATCCTAATGACTTCATTACAGAAAGGATTTAGCCCGGATAGGTAACCCTGATGTGAGTCCTCTCGAGCATATATTAAGAATTGGATTTAGCCCGGATGGGTAATCCAGATCAAGCTCCTTAGAGCATATGTCATAAAAAGGATTTAGCCTAAACTGGTAATCCTGTTGTTTACATGTGTGGCTCGAGAGTGTACTCTATGAGATAGTACCTTATGGGCATCATTGAATATGAATTGACGGACCTGATTTGTACACCTCGAGTGTACTACTTGTGTATCCATCGATATTTCGAATAAATTTAGCGGGTAAAGTTTTGACAAGAGAAAAGATGGATTTAAAATAAATTGATATGGAATGATACATATGATATGGAAATATGACATGAAAAGAATATTACATGGAATACAAGAAGATGATATTTGTGTATGGAAATTACTTGATGAGAATGTTTATCCTAGATCATAAACCCGTACACCTTGAATGCACTACTACTTGTGTGACCTTTATACTCGAATAAAATGAGTAAAGTCCTGCCATAAAATGATTGAACTCGAAAAGAATTACTATAAAGCTATACTTGTATTAATAAGAGATGTCTATACACGTTAAATGAGTACATGTTGTGGAAAGCATATGTGCATGGGAACTTGATTGTTGTTGAGCCATACATGTATTGATGTTACTATGGAATATATGACTTACAAGGGAAATAAGGATGTGTGTAGGGCTTGAGATCAAAGTGGTTGAATATGCCTTACTTAGTTACCTGAAATAGGATGAATGGTAAGTTAAGTACCATGTTATACGAACTTACTAAGCATTTTATACTTACCCTTTTTTATTTTCCCCTATTTTAGAGTAAATCAGAAGCTCATTGATTGGAAGCTCGGCGGAGATCACTCACACTATCCATCGGCCCATGTCAGTACAATATGGTAAATCAGTTACGGTTGTAATGGCATGTATAGGATATGTTGGCCGTATTGGCATGTAAATATAAATGATGCTTGTAATCTAGCCATTGGAATGCCTAGTAATGGTTGTTTTGATATACTTGTAATGTTATGCTATGGTAACTATATATGTATGTTAAGTAGTTGATCAAATCATGTTTAACACATGAATTGAACCAAGGTAAGATAGTAAACATGTATGCATGCAACGAAAGGCCATGTTGAATGATGAAATTTGCCTATTTGAATGCTTGGAATGTTGGATTGTACTTGGTATGTTTTGGTGCAAGAAAATGGTAAATTTGGGTGACAAATGAGGCTAGGAAATGGTTTTATTTTGTCCACACGGGCAGACACATGGGCGTGTGACTAGACCGTGTGTGACACATGGCCTACCCAATGGACATGTAGCTAGGTCGTGTGTCCCCTGCACCTTAAATTCGAGAAAACAGAATGCTCAGAATTGAACACATAGGCAGAGACAAGGGCATGTGTCTCAGCCATGTAGCAGACACGGCCTAGAACACAGGCGTGTGTCTTGGTAGTGTGAAACTTGCACCTAATTTGAATTAAATTAATTATCCACACAGCCTAGCACACGGGCATGTGGCATAGCCGTGTGGTGCAAACTAGAGAGCACCCTAAATCGGACACAGCCTGTAGCACGGGTGTGTTCCAGGGTCACACAGACGTGTCCCTTGGAACACACGGGCGGGTGAGCTCTGCATGTAACATCCTAGATTAGGGGTTATGCGTTTGTACCTAATTCATGAGGTAGTAGGTTTTGGCAGTGTTGGAAGTGTATTAAGGGTTTTTAGAATTCTAGGATGGAAGGAGAAAGCTTTGGAAAATTATTGGTTTTTAAGTAAAAAGGGGAGCTAGGTAAATGAGGCTTTAAAAGAAACTCCGTGTGATGCATGACACAAGGAACCATGTGGTAAAATGGCATGTTTTATGAATTATGAATGTGTTATGTGAATTCTAGAAATAAGGAAATGTATGGAAATGTAAGAAAATGTAAGGAAATGTATGGAAATGTAAGGAAATGTAAGGAAATGTAAGGAAATGTATGGAAATGTATGAAAATGTAAGGAAATGTAAGGAAATGTGAGGAAATGTATGGAAATGTAAGGAAATGCAAAGAAATATAAGGAAATGTCTTGTCTTGGAAATGTAGGGAAACGTCCTGGAAATGTAAAGGAATAAAGAGGAAAGTGAACATTTATGGAAACTAGGAAAATGATTTAGAAATGATTCAAAAAAGGAAAGTGAACATTTCTGGAAACTTGGAAATGTAAGGAAATGTCAAGTTTACAGAGCCGATTGAAAATTTTTGGAAACTTAGAAATGACGAGTTTTAAGGTTTAAAAGGGGAAATTAAGACAAGGTGGCCTTAAAAGAAAAAGTTTGTGAAATTTGACACACAAACAGGCTTGGAAAAGTGGCACAAGATGTCACTTAGGGCCTATGGAAATGGCGCCATATGCAAGAGGAACGGGCCTGAGTTCGAGTCACTTGGGAAGCAAATAAAGGAGGTTTTATTTTGCTTCCAGAAGACTGAGGTGGACGGCACATGCTTCTAGAAAGGAGGTGTTTTATTTTCATAAATATTCGATTAAAAAGGTGATAAATAAAGGATTTTTAAATTGGATTATTTTGAAGAGATAAATGTTGGATTAAACTCTTTTATTTATGATAATTAAAGGATAAAGTTATCAAAATAGAAGAGTGGTGGCCAAGTAAGGGACTCTAGCCTAGTAAATTTGGCTATAAAAGGAAAAGAGAGGCCATTCAAAGATTATTTACTCTTCCTTGATAACCTCTCGCGAATTTTCTCTGCACCCCTATTCTTTTCTTCTTCATTCTTCTCCTCTCAATATTCCAAAAGCCGAAAGCTTGCTAAGATCAAGGCCATAGTCGAAGGTTGAAGTGAAGGTGCAATCGATTTCTTCAAATAAGGGTAAGATCCAAGTTTGGTTTCCATTCTTTTATACTTTAGACTTATCGAAATCTAGGGCTAATTCCATTAATGTTCATGGTTACCGAAACCTTGAAGAGATCTTTCGGGATTTACTAAGTGTCGACTACAAGGAAGGAGAAGTTCTTTTCCCGAAGGTACACCATAGGCCGCGTGTTCCCTAGTTATTCGGTGAATTTCGGGATTTAAAAATCTAAGGTAAGTCATATTTAACATTCGGCTAAGGGTTATTTGTTGTGAATAAATGTTAGAAATTGATCTAACATGTAGTTATAGGGATTTCGATAGAGGGATACAAGGATTTCGGGATTTGAGAGTTTCAAGGTAAGTTTTAAGTATACTAATCCTACTAGGATTTGGATTTATAGCCGAATGGCTCTTTACTAAGTATTAAATGATTGAATGTAGAGAATTAAGATCTAAGGCATTAGATCAAGCTTTTCGAGATTTGGATTGGAAACCTTAAGCGAATCAGGTGTGTACCCATAATAACCTTCAATACGATATATGGCAATTATTAATTATATGAATATGCATAAGAATGTGAATGTGGCTATGTGCCCTAATGTGGTACAAAAAGTACTCAAGTACGTTTCCTACTTCTGATAGGATTATGAATATGTTATATTTTTAAATAGTAATATGAATGAGAAAAATAAGTATGTTGTGCATGATAAAATATGTGGGGCATTTCGGGCTATATGTGAAAGGGGAAGAAGGTGTTGACTTCGGTCTCACCAACGGAATATGGTGACTACGGTCACATAATTTGAATATGGTAACTTCGGTTATATTATCTGAATTTGGTAACTTCAGTTACATTATTTGAATATGGTGTCTAATGACACAAATTATATGGGCGATGAGCACGTCGACTGCAGCGACTGCCTTCGATGGTGTGTAGCGGATGGAGGGTTGACTTAGTAGTCCCCACGGTGTGATTGGCGGTGCGGGTGGTGTGTAGCGGATGGACAAATAGGCTTGGGTTTGGGTTGCATCATTATTTATTTGTATATGAATATGAACTTGATATGAACTTGTATGCTTGATTTGTTGAATGTTAGTATTGTGTGCACATTGAGTCTGCATTGACTCACCCTTTGTGGGACCATTTTTCGTAATGAGCAATAATGGACCGGGTCATGAGGAGTTAAAGGTGGCCATGCATAGCAAGGAAAAACTTTCAATATTTGGGGACTTTTATTTTACCAAGTACTTTAAATTTTATTTGGGTTCACTTGATGTAATAAGGCCATAAGGCCCAAGTGAATTTCTTTATTTTTGATTTACTTTTTAATTATTATGTTACGAACTATTTAGATTAAAGTTAAGCAAAATTATTTCTTGAAAATGAACCCTACAATTATTTTGTCACCTTAATTAAATTAGATTTTCAAAATTAATTAAATGAGTTCCCAATCTAAGCCCAACCCAAAACAATATTTTTCTAAAATTTTTTTACAAATTATATCCAAGAAACAAAGAATTTTGAACCGGTTTACTTAAGGAACATTCCAGATCCAGTTCAGGCTCGTGGGCCGGGTGTGGGGTGTTTCACTGCACCTTGGAAAAATTTTGTAATTTTGTGAAAAATCACAGAGGTCCCGATTAAGTCTCGACTCGATTCTAATGCTCGTATTGAGCCTCGAGGGTCCACCTAAGGGACATTACGAATGATCTCAGTTAATGAATAATGATGGACATGGTTTATCTGAAAATATTCTGAATGTGCTAGTAATACTCCGTAATCCTGTTCAGGCGACGGACACTGGTTAGGGGTGTTACAATTTAAGTATTGTGTTTAATAACAGAAGAGATCTGAGCCCGACGAATCGGGTTGAGTTAGGGTGTTACAAAAATTATGTCAAACGAGTGTTTAACAAAAACATTAACCACCACTCCATTCAAGTCAAGATAGAAAGAAATAATTTAAATAATTCATATAAATCCACAAATAGTTTTACAGGCTAATTGATTCAAATGTGTATTCAAAAATAAATTTTCTTTAAAGTAATCATATGCAAATTCAAAATCAAATTGCAATCTTACATTAAGACAAATCTTTTAAATAAAACATTTAAAAATAAAATAAAGTAGTTTTTTAAAATATAATACTAAATTACTTTATTTTTTCAACCAAAACAACCTAAATTCTAAATTGACCATTGAATCCACTTATGAATCTACTCTTTTGAAACACACAAAATATAACTATATATTCAGTCAAGAGTAATATGTATATATATAATAATTTTTTACAAACTTATTTAGTATGAAACTTATTTAGATAAATTTAAAAGATTATTATGAATGATAAATACGAACAACATTGAAAAACAAATTTCATGATTCTCTTCTTTTTTTTTTCTTTCTAGACTTAGTCTTCATCTTCATGATTTCATGCAATGTTCGCTTCCATTATAAATTTATTCTAAAGGTGAAGCTTAAGCTCCTCAATTTATAAGAGAATAAAAAGAAATTAAAGTTGATATTGAACTAATTGATCCCTCTGAAAAAAATTGGAGCAATTTAATACCTATTAATTTTGAAACTAAGTAACTAAGAAAAATTAAGTATTAACCACGAAAATTAACATTTTCCATCAATTTACATAATTTTGATTGATATAATAACAAATTATCTCCTTAACATTTACATATTCTAAAGACCAATATGTACGGTACTTCATTGTATACTATTTTAATATAGGTTTTAGATGTTGATTAAAAAAACTTAATACAAATTGAACTAGCACCACCAATACTCACTGAATATTATATTGCCGGTCAGTTGCATTGGTGAGATATGATAATTTGTGTATTTATATATTTTTTAAAAATGCATAACATATAATGATTGCGTTTATTGTTAAATATAATAATTCAAATTTTTGTAAGTTTGTAATTTATTCTATATTTCTTTCAAAAAATAATTATATTATATTAATTTTTAGTATATTTCATATAATATTCTATTTGCATTAGTTTCAAATCATAAATCATGATTAAGGTGAACCAAGTTAGGTAAAAGAAAGAGATAAAAAGTATTAATCATGTTGCATTAATATGCAGAGGTTTCTATATTTATATAAGAAAGATACTGTCACATATTATCAAAATGTACATTAACTTCGACACCTAGTGAGTTTTGAGCAGCCACGATTCCAAGGATTAATAGCTTCTTGGAGAAGGCGACGGTAGGAAACAAGACCGGAGACCTCTGGATGGTGGATTGTCATAACTGCATCGATTTGAATCACCTCTTCCATCAGCACTATGCCAATTAGAGCCAAACAAATTAGCCATGTTTTAATGTTTAAGACTCCCATGATTGGTCTTTGGTTTCATTGGAATAATTTTGATATCACCTATTTATAGGGTTTTGGAATGAGACCCTATTTTAGAAATTACGTCAAATTAGGTGATATTGTTTTGATTTTTTATTTTTTTACTTTCTTGTTATTTAAATTGTACAATCTATTAATTTTTTTATAGAAGAAATACATTTTAGAAATTAGACCCGGTAATCTAAGGTTTTTTCCTCAATTTGTCCAATATTATGGAATGTGTTTGTGCATGCACATGTGTGTGTGTTTTGGCAAAAAGAAAGATAGTTGAGCTCTAATCTCAATATGATTCAATCTCAATTAGACTACATCTTTCCTATGTTACACGCTGCATATCACTCAATAAGAAACCAATCTTTCATTTGGTGGATAGGAATGTAAGCAGAGTCTCATTATTCCAAATATAATATACAAATATGTTGTAGTGTACTTTCAAGTAAATAGTTTAGTATGATTTTTTTTGTTTATATATAAAAACATATTTATATTTTTTTATTATTACCTTTACCTTCATATAAAATTAGTTTCTAATGCCAAATGTGAAGCAAGTGATTTTAGGTATTGTTGAATATTATTAATAAAGGATAGCATATTAAAGCATTTATAACATATTCATTGAGGAATATAATTTTACTTCATCTAATTAATACAAAGTAGAATTGTTCAAAATAATAAGTAATTAACTTAATTAAAATAAGTAAATTATTTAAATAATTCAAATATAGTACTAATAAAATATTTATAATATTTATTGAAGTATTTACGAAAAATATAAAAATTGAGATATTGTAAATTAAACCTTACGTTATTCAATTTTTTTCTTAAAAATAAATAAATTGACCATAATAATTTGTAGCTAATATACAATTAATATAAATGTAATTATGTTAGATTATTTCAGATTACTAAAATATATTAATTATTCATAACTTTTTGTGTATGAAATATAATGTTACTTATTACAAAGATAATTAAAATTTACTATTTAAAAAAGTAGTATATATTTTTTCTTTTACTATTTGGTTAAGGGAAATACAACCATTTAAATAGAGAATAACTCAATATAAAATTTAACCTTTTCATTTATTATTATATAAATTCATTTAAAAACTTTTATTACTCAAAGTTAGTATTCCTATATAAATATGATAACTTTTATTATCAAGTAAATTTCAAATTTATTATTTTAGAAAAATTAAAATTCATATTGATAAATGTAATAAATTTTATAAATAAAAAATATTTAAAATTATAAATCCAGCGTAATGAACAACAAAGGCTATAGAATCATTCCAATGTTTCTTTGGACTTGTGTTTTTATATAAATTATAGATATATGCATTTTTCACTTTGTTAAATTTGTAATTTATCTGTACTATTATTTAAGTGCGGACACCAACTAGTCAAGAAAATTATTAAAATAATCTTACAGATTTTAAATAAATTATATTACTACTTGAACACTATTTTCTTTTTCTTTTTCGAGAAAAAAACCTATAAAGATATTGAAAATGTTGAGATTTGAACCCATTCTTCCAGCATTTATAAATCTCTTCTTTACCACTTTAGCTTTATTTTTATATTTGTATACAATAAAATGTTATTACACCAATTGTTTCATCCACATTGTTTGTATATATATATTAATATTTAAGTGTGTGACTATGTTAGTGCCATGAGACAGCTAGACACTAACTTAAATAAGAAAACTACTAAAATAACCTTACATATTTTAAATAATTTATGTTATTACGATGATACTTTTATATTTTCCTCATTAAAATAACTAACAAAAAATTGCAAATCTTAATCTTTGAACTTATATCACCAACATCTATAAAATTCTTTTTTTACCACTTCAACCAAAATTTCTTTTAGATCTTTTTATACATTTCAACTTGTGTCACAATTCAACTCAATACCAACTGAACAAAAATGACAATATTGTGATAAACAATTGGAGTATATTTAAACTATTTTTTTTATTCCATATGTATTTACCTTGAAGGAAAGTGTTGGGGATATGTTTTTGATTTCTTCATGAATATGTGTGGGATAGTATTTCTAATATATAAAACCTTGAAGGAAAGTGTTGGGGATCGACCGTATATGCAACGAGAAAATAAAAGTAAAAGTAGAAAAATATCAAAGACAGAAATTTTTATATGGAAAAATTTCATCAAGGAAGAGGACAAAAAACCACGAGCAAAGGAGACTTCCCTAAATAAGCAAAAACTGAAAGAGTAGAAGATGGAGATAATCTCAACAAATTAACCCTGAACCTCGAAAGAACAAAGTACTCTAACTCAAACCCGAAATTCCCCAAAACACTCAAAACTTTCTCAATATAAAAAAATGATGAAGATGATTAATCTAACATGTAACGCCCCAAGTTTTATGTTTCTGTATCTGTGAATACTTGACACAAATATCTGTCTGCTTTAGTGGTTAAGTGATTTGGGTGTGTATGAGAGGTCTTGAGTTCAAGCCTTGGCTTTAGCAAATTTTGGTTTTTTTTTGTCTGACTTAAGCCTTATCTTTGCTCAATGGGCTTATATTTAATTATTCGCAAAACCATATCGGAATGAGCTTGCTGGTTCAAATGGTAATGGAGTTGGTGTGTTGGAGGTCATGTGTTCAAATCCCTTGTAACACCCCAAACCCGGCCTAGACGTTATGACCGGATCTAGAGTGTCACATAGAGGATTTGTTAAAAAGCTAAGCGTAAGTTGGAGATATCGCGTCTCTTTAAAACTTCGAGTTTCGATGTTTGCTAGTAAAAACCCAGTTTATTTGATGTCTTTTTTATAAAATTATTACTATTTTAACAATAAAACTGTTTTCGCTGTGAAAAACAAACTTGAGTATTTGCGGAAACGTGATGTTTTGGAAAAAACCATTATTAATGTTTTAAGAAAATCCCGTATTTATGCAATCAGTTATTAATGAAACTTCAAAGAAAATTTAACCAGAGGCCTTATTACAAAATATTAAACCCACATAAGGAAAAAATAATCTTAGAAATAAAGCAAAAAGAAAATTTACTAAAGTTTGCAAGCGATGTTTCTAATGTATAGCCTCCACCGAGTCATCCACGGCTCCAAATCCTTTACTTATGGGGATTACCTGCGAGGTTAAGGAAAAAGGGGTGAGTTATAAGAATTCAGTGTGTAATCCTCTAAATGACATTAACTGGGCCCGAGCCCATAAGTCATCAATTTGGGCCTAAGCCCTATAGACATAGTAGTGCAAATTAAGTAATGCAGCCCAACCCAATCCAAACAACACACCCCCGACCAGCCAATCACACCTGTGGGGATCAAGTCAACCAACCCCGCCAATCACACCAATATTGTAGGCAAGCTGCTAAACACAGAATATTTGTGGCTGAGCCACCGGAGTCATAATTATGTATCTATATGTATATATTGTGGCTATGCCACCAGGCTACACTGCTCTTCATTCAATAACCCTCCCCATGCAACATGATGAAATGCAATATACATATCAAGATATAAAAGTGTAATGTAAACACACACACGTTACTAGAAAACATTGAGAGTAAACAGACATTTAACCAGCGAGGGTATTTTAGTAACTTCGCAACCCAGTGGTATTTCGGTAATTTACCCTCTAAGGGTATTTCGATAATTCGGCCCACTAAGGCTTTTTGGTAAATCGGCCCACTAAGGCCATTTTGGTAACTCGGCCCAAAAAGGGCATTTTGGTAAATTGGCCCAATAAAGGCATTTTGGTAAATTAACCGGCTAAAAATGATTTTACCTAATTTAGTACTGAAGTTATGAAAGCGGGTTATTCGATTCCATGCAGTATTTCGGATTATTAAACACACGGATAGCGGTGATTCAGTTTTTACCAACATTGCAGCGTATTACGAAACTACATGGTGACGGTGTGAGATTACACACCTGATTACGCGGAGAACTATACACTCCCGATCGCCGTCACCTATGCCAACATATCACAAAATTAACTTACAGCAATAGAAAAGGGAGATCTTTAATCCACAACTAACCATCCGATTTACTAACACTTACCCTCACTAGCGCGAACAACTATGATTTGCTTATCAAAATCAGATGTCGACTCCCTTCCACAACCCGACAGAAAATCTCGAATTGCTGACACCCTACGCCGTTTGAACTTGGGAGCAGGGGCTACGAATCCACTCCCCTTAGGCTCCCTTATCGATACCCCCTTAGACTGGCTATCACTTGCCTCTATGGAGAAATCTCGATCAGTAAAGTACCACAGTGAGAAATGGTAGTTTTCTAATAAGAGGTTTCGGCTCTTACCACGACTTCCCGATTTCGAACGTTTAATGAGTAGAGAAGAGGGTAGCTTGATCCTTAATACAATCAGCCTTAATAAGTAAGGAAACAACAAAAATAGATTCAGCTATGGGATTAAACCGATATAAGCATTCCATGTTGAGAGAAGAAAAGAAAGAATTAGTCGAGGACTAGAAGAAAGAGGAATAGCCATTTCGGCTATGTGAAACATAATAATGACTAGAAAAGAAAGAAGAGAAAGAATTACCATTACGTTGTGATTACAGACGATTCGAACAAACAAAATGGATTCGACGGTCACAAGAATACCCCACTTGCGGCTACTAGCATTCGGCTAATGACAAAAAAATAAGAACCGATTCCAATGAAGGGTAAGAGGAGATTCGATTATGAAGGCTATACCGAAATGAAGATTAAACAAAGAAACACAAGTCGAATTGATAGATGTATAATAGGTTCGACTAAAAGAAGAGAAATGGTTAGAAGAGAATTCGACTATGGTATTTTGGCAATCACAACAACAAATGAAAGTGTTTGCAAAGAAAAAAGAAAGAATCAAATGGGGAGTTGGGGTTTCGGCAAGGAGAAAGGCAACAAAAGATTCAAAAAAAATGCTAAGCAAAGAGAATAATTAATGACCAAAAGGTACCCGAAATCCTTGAGCAACAAATACCGAAAATGTGAAAGAAAATTAAGATTGCACTAAAGAATTTCGGCACAACACTAAAAAGGTTTCGGTTTACTTACTTGCCACTACCCAAATGTCGAATTTGCTTCACTAAGCCAACCTCTAGCCGAAATTCACCTCCCACAACTCCCATATTCGGCCAACTCTCACCCACACTCTCAAAGTCCCTTGATTCACTCCTCTAAGTACTCCATAATTCACTCTCCGTAACCTATTCAAATATTTTGACCAAGTCCACTCCCTCTCCTGCAGAGTTTGGTCTCCACTCAGCTTCCTCCCCCTCTTTAGCACAAAAAAAACTCCTCTTTGCAGCCTGTGGGATTCGAACACTCTCCCACTCTGCTTCCTCATTGACGCCATGGCCACTAGGTCACCTTGCTCATTGTGTTATCAAAATACAAACAAATATGCTTAAATCATGCTTCCACTAGCTCTCCCCACTTAAGTGCCCAAAACACAAAATTTTACCAGTGCTTAAATTCGAACCCCAGGCCTCCCTAGGGCCCCTAAACACCCTTAAACAACACACAGAACTAGTATAACATGTAGTTGCACAAATTTTACAGACCCCTAGATTTTAGGATGTTATAGTTCTACCCCCTTAAATAAATTTCGGCCTCAAAATTTTACCTGGTTAAAAGAGATGAGGGTATTGCTGTCGAATTGCCTCTTTAAGTTCCCAAGTGGCTTCTTCCGAACCGTGATTCCTCCACAACACCTTAACCAGCGGAACAGCCTTCCTCCTCAACACTTTAACATCCCGATCCAAAATCTGCACGGGTTCTTCTTCAATTGATAGGTTAGATCTGACTTCAATTTCTTCCACCGGCACTATCTGAGATGGATCTGAGCGGTAGCGCCTTAACATAGAAACATGGAATACGTTATGAATTCGGTTTAAATCAGGAGGCAGCTTAAGCTGGTATGCGACTGGTCCCACACGCTTCACTATCCGATAAGGCCCGATGAACCTAGGACTTAACTTGCCCTTCCGTCCAAATCTCAAAATCTTCTTCCAATGTGAGACTTTCAAGAAGACGTAATCCCCCACTGAGAAGTCTATCTCCTACGTTTCAGATCCACATACGACTTCTGTCTATTAGAAGCTTCTTTTAATCGACCCCGAATCAACTTAACATTTTCCTCAGTCTCTGAAATCAATTCCGGACCCAACAACCGTCGCTCACCCAATTCTGTCCAACAGGTAGGGGTACGACACCTACGACCATATAACGCCTCGTAGGGTGCTATCTGAATGATGGATTGGTAGCTGTTGTTGTACGCAAATTCTACTAACGGCAGATAATCTTCTCAACTATCTCTGAAGTCTATTACACAGCCCCTTAACATATCTTCTAAGATCTGGATTACCCTCTCCGACTGACCATCAGTCTGACGGTGAAACGTTATGCTGAAGTCCAACCTTGTACCCAAAGCTTTATGTAATGCTTTCTAGAACTGAGATGTAAATCTAGGGTCCCTGTCTAATATGATTGACACTAGTACCCCATGCAACCTTACAATTTGTGCCACATACAGCTTGGCCAACTTCCGAAGTGAGTAGTCAATATGAACCGGTATAAAGTGAGCGGACTTAGTCAATCAGTCAACGATTACCCACACTGAATCTTTCTTAGTAGGCGTCAGGGGTAGCCCACTAACAAAATCCATCGTTATCCTCTCCCACTTCCAAAGTGGAATCTTCACCGGTTGCAGTAATTCCGAAGGCAGCTGATGTTCCGCTTTCACTTGCTGACACGTCAGACATTTGCCTACAAAGTCGATAACCTCACGTTTCAATTCTGGCCACCAGTACTGTTCTCATATATCCCGGTACATCTTATTTCCAACGGGATGCATAGCGTATGGGCTACTATGCGCCTCCCGCAGAATCATCTGTCTTAACTCAGAATCCTTCAGCATACAAACTCTTCTATGAAAACATAATACCCCTTCATTGTTCAACCCAAAATCCACCGTCTCACCACTTTTCACTTGCTAAAGCCGAGAACCCAATGATTCGTCCAACAATTGCTTCTCCTTAATCTGATTAACCCAAGATGGTTTGAGCTAAAATTCTACCAATAAACTACCATTCTTATAAAGGCTGAGATGAGCAAACATAGCTCTCAACTCAACGCCACCTTCTAACTTAAGGCATCTGTTACCACATTGGCTTTACCCGGGTGATACTCGATCGAGCAGTCATAGTCCTTCAGCAACTCTATCAACCTTCATTGCCTGAAATTTAACTCCTTCTGGGTAAGCAGATACTTCAGACTCTTATGGTCGGTATAGATGATCGATTTTTCTCCATACAGGTAATGTCTCTATATCTTCAGGGCGAATACTATCGCAGCTAGTTCTAAGTCATGAGTGGGATAGTTCACCTCATGGGGCCTTAGTTGACGAGATGCATAAGCCACTACTTTCCTTTCTTGCATCAGCACACATCCCAAACCTGTGTGTGACGCATCACAATAAACAAAAAACTCTTTCTCTGCCTCAGGCTGAATCAACACCGACGCTTCAGTTAGAATCTTTCTTAGTTTCTCAAAACTTTCTTGCTGCTTATCCGCCCACACAACCGGTACTTCCTTTCGCAGTAACTTAGTTAGGGGTGCAGCAATCAGCGAAAACCCTTCGACGAACCGCCTATAGTACCCAGCCAAAACCAGAAAACTTCATATTTCTGACACTGACTTCAGTGGCTTCAATCCAATACAGCTTCAATCTTTCAACGATCAACCTTAATCCCCTCAACAGACACAACATGCCCCAAAAAGGTCACTTCCTTTAGCTAAAATTCACACTTACTGAATTTGGCATACAGCTGCTTCTCTCTTAATATCTACAGCACAACCCAAATATGAGAATCATGCTCCTCCTCCGTTCTTGAGTACACCAGAATGTCGTCTATGAATACTACCACAAACTGGTCTAGATAGGGTTGGAAGACCCGGTTCATCATATCCATAAATGCTGCTGGTGCATTCGTTACTCCGAACGGCATCACTAAAAACTCGTAATGCCCATACGAGTTCAGAATGCAGTCTTATAGATGTCTGCCTCCTTAACCCTTAGCTGATGGTACCCCGGCCTTAAATCTATCTTCAAGAAAACCGAAGCTCTCCGTAACTGATCAAACAGATCATCGATCCTAGGTAATGGGTATTTGTATTTAACAGTTAGGTTGTTCAATTGACGATAGTCGATGCACATACGCATCGACTCATCCTTCTTTTTCATGAACATATCGATACTCCCTACGGTGATACACTCGGTCTGATAAAACCCCGGTCCAACAACTCTTGATTCTGAGCTTTTAGTTCTACCGGCTCCTTCGGCGCCATCCGATAAGGGGCGATAAACACCGGAGCCATACCCGGTAACAGCTCAATACCAAATTCAACCTCGCGGTTCGGAGGCAATCCCGGAAGCTCTTCAAGAAAAATGCCTGGGAACTCCTTCACGGTTCTGACATCCCCAACAGACAGTCCCTTGACATCAGATGTGCTGACAAAGGCTAGAAATGCCTCACACCATTTACGCATCATTTTTTCGGCCTTTAGTGCGAAGACCACATTGGACAGGTAATTCCTCCTCTCACCTATCACCATCACTTCCTCATCCTCTGAGTTCTTAATACCATTCGCTTAGCAGTGCAATCCAAGTTCGCACGGTGCTTAACTAGCTAGTCCATGCATAGTATAAGGTTAAACTAGCCGAAATGCAGTTCCATCAAATCCGCAAGAAACATTACTCCTTGAACTTCTAGAGGCACATTTCTAAACAGCTTGCTCACTACCACCGATTGTCCTAAGGGACTAGTTACCGACATTCCCCTATCCACAAACTCAAATTGTATCCTCAGAGTTCCAGACATAGTATAGGCAACATATGAATGGGTAGACCCAATATCTATCAAAGTTGTAAATGGCACATCAAATATGAAAAACGTACCGATTATGATGTCTAGTGCGTCGCCATCCTCTCAACGTCGAGCTGCATAAACTAGTCCCGGCTGTCTCGCATCTGTGTTACCTATGTTACTAGCACCCCTGCCCGGTGCTCCCTGAACACGTTCTATACCATTTCCACGTCGGCTTGGACCACGACCTATCGGTGGCTGCTGAGCACCTTTCTCTGGCTGCACAACTCTGTGACATACTACTTGTGTCTGAACAGGCTCTCAAGGACAATCCCTAAACCGATGATCCATAGACCCGCATCTGTAACACCCACCAGTTCTTTTCCAGCACTCTCCTGAGTGAAATTTCCCACAGTCCACACAAGGCTGTAATTGACCGGTAGTAACTGGAACACCTACTCGAGCTGGCCCATCAAACCTAGGCCTCTTATGGAATCCCCTTGCAGGACCTGAGAACCTAGAATCTTTTTTGTTCTTGCCCCTTTCCTTATCTCGATTCTGTCGCTCAGAGTGTTTTACCTCCTCAGTAATTTTAGCCTTTTCCACTAATGTAGCAAATCCCTCTCCCTCTGTGGGGCTATGAGTACCTGGAACTCATCTCGCAGCCAATCTTCAAAATGCACACAGCGTTCATAATCAGTTGAGACTATTCCCCGGGCATACCGGCTCAGACAAAAAAACTCTGCCTCGTACTCTGCCACAGATTCACCTTCCTGAACCAGATTCAAAAATTCTTTTCTCCGGACATCCACATAGCTAGCTTCGACATATTTTCCCTGGACACTATCTTAAAGAAATCCCAGGTGATACGATCAGCTTGCGTACCTTCCCTCACAGTGAGCCACCACTGGTACGCCTCGTCTCTCAGTAACAACACAACCCCTTTCAGTTTTTGTTCAGCTGTGCAATTCAAATCATCCATAATTTGTTCCACAGCCTCAAGCCAGTATTCCGCTACATTTGGGGCTACACCAGAAATGCCCCTAAAAACTTCGGCCCTACTCAACTTGAGTCTCTCAGATATAGACCCACGAGTTACCTACCCAGTATTTGCCCCAACAACCCATTCCAATACTCGTAGCATAGCTTGGGACAAAGCATCATCCCCTTCCGATCAGTCGTGAGACCCTGTTTCAGTCACTAGTGATGCAGGTGCGTCCATTTCAGGCATGTGCCCAGATGCTTTGGACCCAACCCTAGCACCTCTGCCCCTACCACGGCCACGTCTACCGCGTCCACGTCGTCTAATGCTCATGATTGCTAAATCGAATTAATCTAATTAAGAATTTTATAATCAGTGTGTAATTTAGTGTTTATTAATAAATATTTTATGGAAAGTAAATAGAAGAGTTGATTTCGCGAATCGTATTCCTAAGGTCTCAGTGTACTAATACTATCTCTTATAGTTTTCTAACTACAGTCATATCATCATCATATCAACAATCATAAAATAAGGAGACTTACGGATTTGGTGCCGGAGACTCGTGGTGCCATACATCCAAAAAGATATATTTTTCTTAAACCAAATTTTAAACAGATTTGGAAAAACCTTTTCGAACCCATTCCACAGCCGAGTTTTGCAACCAGGCTCTGAATGTAACACCCCAAACCTGGCCTAGACGTTATGACCGGATCTAGAGTGTCACATAGAGGATTTGTTAAAAAGCTAAGCATAAGTTGAAGATATCGCGTCTCTTTAAAACTTCAAGTTTCGATGTTTGTTAGTAAAAACCCGGTTTATTTGATGTCCTTTTTATAAAGTTATTACTATTTTAACAATAAAACTATTTTCGCTGTGAAAAACAAACTTGAATATTTGCGGAAACGTGATGTTTTAGAAAAAACCATTATTAATGTTTTAAGAAAATCTCGTATTTATGCAATCAGTTATTAATGAAACTTCAAAGAAAATTTAACCAGAGGCCTTATTACAAAATATTAAACCCACACAAGAAAAAAATAATCTTAGAAATAAAGCAAAAAGGAAATTTACTAAAGTTTGCAAGCGATGTTTCTAATGTATGGCCTCCACCGAGTCATCCACGGCTCCAAGTCCTTTACTGTTGGGGATTACCTGCGAGGTTAGGAAAAATGGGTGAGTTATAAGAACTCAGTGTGTAATCCCCTAAATAACATTAACTGGGCCTGAGCCCATAAGTCATCAATTTGGGCCTAAGCCCTATAGACATAGTAGTGCAAATGAAGTAATGCAGCCCAACCCAATCCAACCAACACACTCCCGACCAGCCAATCACACCTGTAAGGATCAAGTCAACCCACCCCGCCAATCACACCAATATTGCAGGCAAGCTGCTAAACACAGAACATTTGTGGCTGAGCCACCGGAGTCATAATTATGTATATATATGTATATATTGTGGCTATGCCACCAGGCTACACTACTCTTCATTCAATAACCCTCCCCATACAACATGATGAAATGCAATATACATATCAAGATATAAAAGTGTAATGCAAACACATACACGTTACTAGAAAACATTGAGAGTAAAACAGACATTCAACCAGCGAGGGTATTTTAGTAACTTCGCAACCCAGGGGAATTTCGGTAATTTACCCTCTAGGGGTATTTCGATAATTCGACCCACTAAGGCTTTTTAGTAAATCGGCCCACTAAGGCCATTTTGGTAACTCGGCCCAAAAGGGCATTTTAGTAAATTGGCCTAATAAGGGCATTTTGGTAAATCGACCCAACAAGGGCATTTTGGCAAATCAACCGGTTAACAATGATTTTATTGAATTTAGTACTAAAGTTACGAAAGTGAGTTATTCGATTCTATGCAGTATTCCAGATTATTAAACATGCGGATAGCGGTGATTCGATTTTTACCAACATTACAGCGTATTACGAAACTACATGGTGACAGTGTGAGATTACAAACTTGATTACGCAGAGAACTATTCACTCCCAATCGCCGTCACCTATGCCAACATATCACACAATTAACTTACAGTAATAGAAAAGGGAGATCTTTAATCCAAAACTAACCATCTGATTTCCTAACACTTACCCTCACTAGCGCGAACAACTACGATTTGTGTATCCAAATCAGATGTCGACTCCCTTCCACAACCTGGCAGAAAATCCCGAATCGCTGACACCCTACGCCGTTTGAACTTAGGAGCAGGGGCTACGAGTCCACTCCCTTTAGGCTCCCTTATCGATACCCCCTTAGACTGGCTATCACTTGCCTCCATGAAGAAATCTCAATTAGTAAAGTACCACACTGAGAAATGGCGGTTGTTTAACAAGGGGTGTCGACTCTTACCACGACTTCCTGATTCTGAATGTTTAATGAGCAGAGAAGAGGGTAGCTTGATCCTTAATACAATCGGCCTTGATCAGTGAGGAACCAACAAAAATAGATTCGGCTATGGGATTAAACCGATATAAGCATTCTATATTGAGAGAAGAAAAGAAAGAATTAGTCGAGGACTAGAAGAAAGAGGAATAGCCACTACGGCTATGTGAAACATAAGAATGACAAGAAAAGAAAGAAGAGAAAGAATTACCATTACCTTGTGATTACAGACGATCTGAACAAACAAAATGGATTCGACGGTAACAAGAACACCCCACTTGCGGCTACTAGCACTCGGCTAATGACAAAAGAATAAGAATCGATTCCTATGAAGGGTAACATGAGATTCGATTATGAAGGCTATACCGAAATAAAGATTAAACAAAGAAACAAAAGTCGAATTGATAGATGTAGAAGAGGTTCGATTAAAAGAAGAGAAATGGTTAGAAGAGAATTCGGCTATGGTATTTTGGCAATCACAACAGCAAGTGAAAGTGTTTCCAAAGAAAAGAGAAAGAATCAATGGGGAGTTGGGGTTTCGGCAAGGAGAAGGGCAACAAAAGATTCAAAAAAAATGCTAAGCAAAGAGAAGAATTAATGACCAAAAGGTACCCGAAATCCTTGAGCAACAAATGCCAAAAATGTGAAAGAAAACTAAGATTGCACTAGGGAATTTCGGCACAACACAAAAAAGGTTTCAGTTTACTTACTTACCACTACCCAAATGCCGAATTTGCTTCACTAAGCCAACCTCTAGTTGAAATTCACCTCCCACAACTCCCATATTTGGCCAACTCTCACCCACACTCTCAAAATCCCTTGGTTCACTCCTCTAAGTACTCTACAATTCGCTCTCCATCACATATTCAAATATTTTGACCAAGTCCACTCTCTCTCCTACAGAGTTTAGTTTCCACTCAACTTCCTCCCCCTCCTGCGCACAAAAAAAACTCATCTTTGCAGCCTGTGGGATTCGAGCACTCTCCCACTCTGCTTCCTCATTGACGCCATCGCCACTAGGCCACTTTGCTTCTTGTGTTATCAAAATACAACCAATTGTACTTAAATCCTGCTTCCACTAGCTCTCCCCACTTAAGTGCCCAAAACACAAAATTTTACCGGTGCTTAGACTTGAACCCCAAGCCTCCCTAGGGCCCCCAAACACCCTTAAACAACACACAGAACCAGCATAACACGCAGTTGCACAAATTTTACAGACCCCTAGATTTTAGGATAATATATCCCAGCGTAAGCGTGGGTGATATTTTTGCTCGATTTTGTGTCTATGTTTCAGTGCAATGTAAATTTTGAGAAGTTAGATGTTAGTAGGTTAGTGGGAAGAAATCTGAGGGATTTGGGGGTTGTAAACATGTCTAGGTTATCTTATTTTCTTTTCTTTTCTTTTCAAAAATCCCTCTGCTCTTGAAGTTCTGTTTCCCCCATCGCTCTGCCAAATTTCCCCTGGAACTTTTCCTCTTCCTTTTTTTTTTTTGTTTCTCTAATTTATCTTTTCTTTTAGTAGCGTGAATTACACTTGTGCAGGTACGGTAAGTTTTCTATTTCTGTTTGTAGTAGTTGTGTAAGGAGCGATTAAGAATCTGATTTCTATTGCAATTGATTGTGTAGGCAAAGGTTTCAAGCTGTGAAATTCGTTCTTCGGTTTAACAAGTGTTAATGAAGGTTCTTTGTCGGTGGTAAGTCGAGTTTCTATTAGTTCATTATTGTCAGAATCTGTTAAACCAATTGCTAAATCGATGTTGGATATTCTGGTTTTAGGTTTTAATAAGCTCGAGAGTGTTCTCGCTGTAAAATTGTACCAGGTCTGTACCCGAAACGTAGAAAAATGATCATCGGCAAAAGCCAAAAAACCTTGCTGTCGACATCACACGCGCGCGTACGATCCGTCAGTAGTAGTAGAGGTATGCGAGAGAGCACGATCGTGGAGGATCGGAGTGTGGTCGTGTGATCCACACGGGCTTGACAAAATTGGGCCATGTGGGCCACACGGGCAGTCTATAGGGGCGTGTTGGTTTCTGGACCAGGCCGTGTGATCCACATGGGCCAGGCCATGTGATCCACATGGGCCAGGCCAATCTAGGTGTGTTGACCACACGAAAAAGCCACACGGACGTGTGGGCCTATTTATTTGAGTTTTTTCCTAGGGTTATACAGGTCGTCCAAACGACTGTGGGCCTACTATAGGCACGGTAAGGGCTAAATAAACCCTAAACTGGATGATCTGATTGTTTGATATAATGATCTGATTAGGATACTGATGCGCCCCTACTTGCACTATTATCTGCATATATGTTATTTATGTACGCTTATATGTAAGCATGCGAGCATGTTAGACTATTTATCTGTATTTGTATATCTATGTATTATGATATTGGGGATGGGATGATTTATATTGGAGGAAGTGTTCTAAAAAGCAATTTATGTCTATTATCTGGCAGCCTGGCTGCCTTATATATGTTATGTCCCGCATTGGTACAACATGGTGTGTAGGGCTGGGTGGGTGTTTTAAACCCCACATGGTGTGTAGGGATGGTCGGAGATAGTGTGTAGAGGATGGGGGTAGGATATCTAGTTTTTTTAGTCTGATTTACACATATGTATCTGTATTTGTGATGGGCTTAAGCCTGAATCTGTACCTGACTAATTTTGATTTTCTGGTTGTGTGCATGTTTAATTCTGTGGGGTTACATATGGAGTTTACGTAAACTCACACTTTTTTGTTTATTCTGTACAGGTAATCCACAGTCTTAGGTGACCATCTATTCGAATTGATTATAGTTACAATATAATTTTTATATTCTGGCCTATTTTGGCTTTTTTGTAATTGGTCTTTTCAGACTGTTTTCTTTGAATTTGGGTTAGACTGCGATTTTATGGTTTCATAACTGCAAAATGCGATATAACTTGGATTTTACCAAAAGCAGGGTTTTACTAAGATCTTGAACGGTTTTCTAAACACAACGATTTTCAAAGCTTCCGCTGCAAATACATCTTACCTCTAAGTGACTAAATGAATGAGTGCTTTGAAATTGATAATAGCGATAAGGGCTAACGAACTGGTATGGTTTTTAACTTAATGACAACGATTTTCAACCCCATTTCATGTGACACTTCTGGATTCGGTTATAACGTCTAGGCTGGGTTTAGGGTGTTACATTTAGTGGTATCAAAGCCAGGTTGCAAAACTTAGCTGTGAATTTTGGGTTCCAAAATTTGGTTTTAAAGAATTAGTTTTCAAATGTTTTAAACACTCTGATTAAGTATGTGGTACACCGAGTCTCCGGCGCCAATTCTGTAAGTTTTCTGAAACTTAGATGGATTATTCTAAAAAACTGTAGATAGTTACTTTGAAAACACTATTAGTCAGTACTCTTTGAAACTGTAGTGAAATATTTAGAGATTGAAACATCCTAAATACTCTGAACTTCTGAAACTTACTGCATAAAATGTTTTTAATTGAAATTGATGCGTAAAATTCTTAATGTAGATAAAACTTTGAAATTACAATGAGCGCACAAGGTATCCGTGGACGTGATACTCGAGGCCGAGGTAGAGGTCATAGGGGGGCTCGAGTTGAGTCCTCATCTCTGGGCAGCATGCCAAATCTAAACACTAGTGAGGCATCTGTGTCACCTGTTATTGAGACAGGGTCTTAGAGTCGTTCTGCAGGGGACGACGCACTGTCCCAAGCCATGCTGAGGATAGAAGAGAGGGTCCCTGGGCCCAATACTGGATCTGGGGGCCGAGGGTCGGTAACTGAACGACTCCGGTCCAATTGAGCTAAGTTATTTAGGGGTGTCATAGGATTCGCCCCTAATGTAGCTGAGTACTGGTTGGAAGCAACCGAGAAAATTATGGATGATCTGGGCTGTACCCCTGAGCAGAAATTAAAGGGTGCAGATTCATTACTTTGCGAAGAAGCATACCAGTGGTGGTTAATGGTTAAAGAGGGCACTTAGCCTGATCACCTAACTTGGGAATTCTTTAAGACTACATTCCAGAGCAAATATATGGGAGCTAGCTACATAGATGCTCACCAGCAAGAGTTTCTGGTGACCGATGTAACACCCCAAACCTGGCCCAGACGTTATGGGCCAATCTGGTGATATCACATTGAAGTGTTTTTCAAAAACATAGTTTCTTTGGAAAAACCATGCTCATTATTAAATCTTGTTTATGAATCTTAACAGAAATTTAGGGTATCTTGATCTTTTAAAAACTCAAGTTGTTTTTAGCAGAACATTGATCATATTAGTTTGTTACTATACTTTAAAACCATGTTTGATGCGGAAGCTTTTATAGTATATTACGAAAACGTGGTCTTTTGGAAAACAATTATCTTTTGAGAAACCGCGTCTTACTACTACTCAGATGTGAATTGAAATAAATAAAATCCCCCAATTTAAAAGTTAAAATTTGAAGAGGCCTTATTAAAAAACAAATACTCAAATTAAATTATTGGAAACAAAACTCAAATATAAAAATAAGTGCGATTGTGTTGCCACCTCTGAATCCCTCGCAAAGACCGACCGCCTAAAGACTGGGATTACACATGCAGATAAATGAAAGGTGAGTTTACGAAAACTCAGTGTGTAACCCCATATAAGCAAAATGGCCAATCAGGCCGTAAGCAAGTACAGTCTGGCCTAAGCCCAAATCAATAACAGTTTAGTTCAGTTGGGCCTTAGCCCATTACAATATCAGTGTGGGCTTTAGCCCATAATAGTATCAGTATTAGTGTGGGCCTTAGCCCATAACAGTATTAGTATTAGTGTGGGCCTTAGCCCATTTCAGTGACAGTAACAGTTTAGGCATGCAATCAGAAATCCTACCGAACCAGCCTAACACTCCATGTGGGGATAAAATCACCCACTCATCCCTACACTCTAAAATTAGCACCGGTTGCGGCACTAAATAGTATTTGCAACAGGGCTGCCAGTACAGTACACTTTCTCCAATCATAATAACCCTATCCCATGCAACATATCACACATGGATACAACATATATATATCATGGCATGCTCATATACAGTCATACATAACATAGGGGCATAATAGTCACTTTACCATTGGGGCATAACAGTCATTTGATCAGTTTGGGGTCTAGGTATACTTACCGACCCATCATTAGGTCCACAGTCGTCTAGGGTGACCTGTGCATCCTTAACCGTCAAACAGTGAAAATAAGCCCAAGGCCTATAATGTGGGCCCATGTGGACCCACACATTCGTGTGGCCCACATAGCCCAGAAATGGGCTCGGCCATGTAATTTACACATCTTGGTCCAATATTCTCCATACATTTGTATGGTTAAACCGTGTGAGGTCCACAAGCCCATTGGGCCCACATGACCCATTTCGGCCCGACATGGCCCAAAACGGCCTAAGACCACGAAATCGCTCATGGTGGCCTCGATAGACTAACACCCATATTTTATGCGTTCAGATTACCACACGAGCGAGTGCACGCTCGTGTAGCGTCAATTGTCATACTTTTTGGCTTTTTCTGGTTTACGATTTGGGCAGTGTTTGAACACCTGGTTTCGATTCGTCCTGAACAGTCGCTCAAGCACTCACGAACCTACAATTGGTCAATCAACACCACCATCAGTCCCACTTTATGGGTAAAAAAAACCCAAAACCAATAATCCATTCATAGAATAGAGTATCGTTACCTTCAATCGAACCACGATGATTCCCATGAATCTTACTCTTTAGCGATTCATTAGGAGTTCCCTGAGTCCTTCCTTAACTGCCATACAATTGTTATCAGTTACCACTTAAGGCAGAAGAAGAAAGGGAATAATGATTCGCCTATAGCTCTTACCGAAAGAGAGCAACAGAACATATTAGTGAAAGGATTCGGCACTAGCACAACACCTCACCCTCGATTTAAAGCTGTCAAAAATAGTTAAACAAACCCCACTTTAGTAACTCAAAAGCCGAAACTTCAAGTGCCATACTCACTTACTGAAAAGAAAGGAGCAAAGTCAATTAACAGAGGAAGACGAATGGTATTGACAGTTATCAGAACTGGAAATTAGTAGCACAACACTTGAGGGCGAGAAAGAAGAGAATTGGTTTAGGGGAGAAGAAAGAAAAGAAATTGAAGGAGGCAAATAAGGTATGTTAGGCCAACACAATGCCAATTAGGAAGAGGCAATATTTGACCAACACAAAGAAAGAAGAGAAGAAGAGATGAAAAGAAAAGAAAAGGTGTATTCGGCCAAAGAGAAAGGTTGTCAAAAACTGAAACAAAAGAATGTGCAAACACCCTTACCACATTCGGCTTCCAGCAAAAGAGAGAAAAAATACCAAAGGGAAAAACAAAATAAGGCATACCACTCTTGGCTGAATTCTTGAATGCCCAGAGTCCACTTTCGACACAACATTCCCTCTTCCCTCATCCCTTGATTTTCTCTTTAAATCCCTCCTCAAATCTCTCCGCCTGACCACGCCTCCCCTCAACCACTCAATTTTATTTCTCCTCAACCACTTCAGTGTTTCAGTAGAACTCCAACACCTCCACAGCACAGTAGTAAAATAAACACTCCCTTGCCTTCAGCAAGATTCAAACCTTAGACCACTTGCATAGGTAACACGCCACTTACCCCCTAGACCAGCAAGCTCCTTATGTCATGCTTTACCCACAATAATTTAAAACCCTACTAACTATAGGGAATGGTTTATTCCCTAAAAATAAAACTTTTTGCACAAGCCCAGGCTTGAACCCAGGACTGTTCAGACACTCCTAAACACACCCAAATTACTTAACCACGGAAGCAAACAAGTAGTTGAGCTAAAAACATACAAAGATAAGTACTCAGATTTTTAGGGCGTTACAACTCTACCCCCTAAAAGAAAATTTCGGCCTCAAAATTTACCTGATCAATAGAGATAAGGGTATTGTTGGTGATCGCCTCTTCGGGTTCCTACGTGGCCTCCTCTGAGTTGTGATTGCACCAGAGTACCTTAACCGATGCGATAGACTTCTTTCTCAGAACTTTCACATCACAATCCAAAATCTGAACCGGTTCTTCCTTAAAAGTCAGGTCCGGTCTAACCTCAATCTCCTCAATCAAAATTAGGTGTATGGGATCAGAGCGATAACGCCTCAGCATAGAAACGTGGAACACATCATGAATTCGATCCAACACTGGAGATAACTCAAGTTGGTAGGCAATCGGTCCCACATGTTTCAGTATACGATGAGGCCCAATGAATCTAGGGCTCAACTTGCCCTTCCGTCTAAATATCAGTACCTTCTTCCATGGCAAGACCTTAAGAAACACGAAGTCCCCCACAGAATACTTAATCCCCTTGCACTTCAAATCTGCATACGACTTCTGTCTGTTAGATGCTGCCTTCAATTGATCCCAAATTAATCTAACTTTGTCCTCAGTATCAGAGACCAACTCAGGGCCCAGAACATGCCGTTCACCTAACTCAGTCCAACACAAAGGAGTACGACACCTACGGTCATATAATGCCTCATAAGGTGCAATTGGTATGCTAGATTGGTAGATGTTGTTATATGCAAACTCTGCCAATGGCAAATAGTCTTGCTAACAGCCTAAGAAATCTATTACACAACACCTTAACATATTTTCCAGTATTTGAATCACCCTTTCTGATTGACCATCTGTCTGGGGGTGAAACGTAGTACTGAAGTCTAATCTTGTACCCAAAGCCTCGTGCAGCTTCTTCCAGAGCTGAGACATGAAGTGAGGATCTCTAAATGATATTATGGAAACTGGTACCCCATACAGTCTCACTATCTCAGCCACATACAGTTTAGCCAACTTTCGCAAAGTATAATCAGTACGAACTAGTATGAAATGGGCTGACTTGGTCAACTGATCCATGATGACCCATACTGCATCCTTCTTAGTAGGCGTTAAGGGTAGCCCACTAACGAAGTCCATGGTTACCCTCTCCCACTTCCAAAGTGGAATTTTAATTGGCTAAAGCAACCCTGAAGGTAATTGATGTTCAGCCTTAACCTGCTAGCAAGTTAGACACTTACTCACAAAGTCGGTAACTTCACGCTTAAGACCTGGCCACTAATATAACTCACGAAGGTCTCGATACATTTTATTCCCGCTGGGATGCATAGCATAAGGACTACCATGCGCCTCTCACAGTATAGACTACCTCAAATCAGTATCCCTTGGTACACAAACTCTCCCACGGAAACACAGTACCCCTCGCTATTAAGTCCAAAATCTAAAGTTTCCCCACTCTTAATCTGTCGGAATCGAAGACCCAAAGACCCATCCTCCAACTATTTACCCTTAATCTATTCAACCCACGACGATTTATTTTAAAGTTCGGCCAACAAACTACCATCATCAAATAAGCTGAGACGAGCAAACATTGCCTTCAGATCCGTCATAGCCCTACAGCTCAGTGCGTCAGCCACCACATTGGCCTTACCAGGATGGTATTCAATTGAACAGTCATAATCCTTAAGTAGCTCAATCCATCTACGCTGCCTAAGATTTAGCTCCTTCTGAGTGAGGAGATATTTGAGGCTCTTGTGATCTGTGTAAATGATACCCTCTCCTTCTCTGTATTTGAGGCTCCAGATTTTCAGTGCGAATACCACAGCGGCCAACTCCAAGTCATGAGTCAGATAATTTGCCTCATGAGACTTAAGCTAGCGAGACACATATGGCACTACCTTACCCTCTTGCATCAACATACATGTGATGCATCGCTGTAGATAGTGAATTCTTTTCCAAACTCTAGATGTATCAAGATAGGGGCCTTTGTAAAAAACCTTATTAAGTTTCTCAAAACTCTCTTACATCTTATCAGTCCAGAAAAATGACACCCCTTTACGCAACAATTTAGTCAGAGGTACAGCAATCAACGAAAATCTCTCCACAAAACGTCTATAATACCCTGCCAGACCCAGAAAGCTTCGAATCTCAAATACCGTCTTAGGCGACTTCCAATCCAAAATAGCTTCAATTTTTCAAGGATCAACTGTAATCCCTTCAGTAAATACCACATGGCCCAGAAATGTTACCTCTCGTAGCCAAAATTCACACTTGCTGAACTTAGCGTATAATTGTTTCTCCCTCAAAATCTGTAGAACAACTCGAAGATGTGCGTCATGTTCATCCTCAGTTCTCGAATACACCAAGATCTCATCTATAAACACCACTACAACCCGATCTAGATAAGGCTGGAACACTAAGTTCATCAAATCCATAAAAGCTGCTAGTACATTCATCAGTCCAAACGGCATCACAAGGAACTCGTAAAGACCATAACGAGTTCTAAACGCTGTCTTGTGAACATAAGCCTTTTTAACTCTCAGTTGATGGTATCCTGATCAGAGATCAATCTTAGAGAAGATCGAAGCTCTTCGAAACTGGTCGAATAGATCATCAATCCTCAGTAAGGGGTACTTGTTCTTAATAGTTAATTTATTCAGTTGCCAGTAGTCGATGCATATACACATGGATCCATCCTTCTTTTTCACAAATAACACCGGTGCTCCCCATGGAGACACACTAGGGCAGATGAACCCTCGATCAAATAACTCCTGAATCTAAGCCTTAAGCTCCACTAGCTCCTTTGGTGTCATTCTATAAGGAGAGATGGACACTGGAGTTATACCCGGTAGGAGCTCAATCCCAAATACAATTTCACAGTTTGGAGGTAGCCTAAGTAGTTCATCGGGAAAAACATTGGGGAAATCTTTGACTATTTTGATATCTTTAACAGACGGATCCTTAGAATCAACACCACTGATGTAGGTTATATACGCCTTACAACCCTTACGAACTAACTTCTCGGCCCTTAGGCAAAAATCACATTTGACAGATAATTTCGACGCTCCCTTATTACGACCACCTCATCACCCTCCACAGTTTTCAGTACCACCCACTTAGCAGCACAATCCAAATTCACTTGATGCTTAACCAGCCAGTCCATGCCCAGTATTAAGTCGAATTCTCCAAAAGGAAGTTCCATTAGATCCGCCAAAAAGATTGTTCCTTGAACCTCCAAAGGTACATCTCTGAATATTTTGTTTACCTTAACAGACTGCCCTAAAGGACTCAGCACAGTAACCTCACTCGCAGTGGTTTCAACCATTATACCCAAAGTCTCAGACACCGAGCATGCTATATACGAATGTGTAGACCCAACATCAATCAATGCAGTATAAGGTACATTATAGATAAAGAATGTACTAGTAATAACATCTGAGGCATCTCCGTCCTGTTGGCGCGACGACAAAGATATAAAACCAAAGCCGGCCGCCTCACCTCGAGTATGACCAAAGACACTCTCGCTTAGTGCTCCATGACCACGGCCCATACCATTTCCATCTCTGGCCTGACCATGACCTCTCAGTGGCTGCTGAACACCTCTTTGTGGCTGGACAGTACCCCGACAAATAACTTGCATCTGATCAGGCCTCTGTGGATAATCTCTAATACGATGCTCTAATGATCCACACCTCAAACATTCCCCAATCCTTTTCTAGCACTCACCCTGATGGCGTCTACCATAGTCGGCACATGGTTGCGGTCTAGTAGCAACAATAGGTGCCCTAACTCTGATCAGCCCATCCACTTTGGCCTTTTTATTCGGCCTCTGAACGGAACTTAAGGGCTCCGAATCCCTCTTATTCCTACCATTTTCTTTGTTCAAATGCTCAGTACGCTTCACCTCGTAGATGATCTTCGCCTTATCTACCAGTGTGGCGAAATCTCACTCCCTCTGTGGAGCTATCAAAACCCTCAGACTATCCCTAAGGCTGTCCACGAAATGGACACACTGCTCATAATCAGTTGCCACCATCCCACGTGCATAGCAGCTTAATCACAAAAACTCAGCTTTATATTCAGCCACTAATTTATCCCCCTGAGTCAAATTTAGAAATTCCTCCTCTGGGCATCCACATAACTAGCGCCCACATACTTCCCTTGGAAAAAAGTCTTAAAGAATTCCCATGTCAATCGGTCAACCTGAGTACCCTCTTTAACTGTAAGCCACCACTGATAGGCTTCGTCTCGTAACAATGACACGGATCCTTTCAATTTCTGTTCGGAGGTGCAGTCGAGGTCATCCATGATCCTCTCTGTGGCCTCAATCCAATATTCAGCCACGTTAGGGGCAACTCCAGCGATACCCCTAAAAATCTTAGCCCCATTAGACTGAAGTCATTCCGTGACTGACCCACGTCCTATAGTACCAGTATTGGGCCCAGTGACCCTCTCCAAAATTTGTAACATAGCTTGGAATAATGCATCGTCCCCAGCCGCTCAATCGTGGGACCCAGTCTCATTTACAGGTGAAGTCGGTGCCACTCTAGCTTCAGCATTAGGCATGTGGCCCGATGACAAAGACCTAGCCCGAGCACCTCTACGGCCTCCGCCACGGCCTCTTGTACCCCTTTCACGAGTACCTCTGGTGCTCATTATCTAATTGTGTATTATTTGCTCTTAACAATTTTATGCATCAGTTTACAGTTCTAGTATTGGTTAACAAATATCTTATAGAAGTAATATCAGTATTTAAGAGTTTATTTTCGCATAACGCAGTCTTACTATAGTTTCAGTTTTCCCTAAACAAAATGTCTCAATATAGTAGTCTCAATTTTTTACTTTAAACAAATAGAGGTTTCAGAGGACTTACAATATCGGCGCTGGGGACTCGGTGTACCACACTTCCAGTAAAACTATTTCACAATACTTTCAAATCATTTGGCACAGTTCCTTTTTGAAAACTTCAAGTTTTAAAAGAAACCCAAAAACCACAGTCAAGTTTTGAACCTGACTCTGATACCACTAAATGTAACACCCCAAATCCAGCCCAGACGTTATGGGCGAATCTGGCTATATCACATTGAAGTGTTTTTCAAAAACATAGTTTCTTTGAAAAATCCATGCTCATTATTAAATCTCGTTTATGAATCTTAACAGAAATTTAGGGTATCTTGATCTTTTAAAAATTCAAGTTGCTTTTAGCAGAACGTTTATCATATTAGTTTGTTTCTATACTTTAAAACCATGTTTGATGCGGAAGCTTTTATAGTATGTTACAAAAACTTGGTGTTTTGGAAACCAATTATCTTTTGAAAAACTGCGTCTTACTACTACTCAAATGTGAATTGAAATAAATAAAATCCCCCAATTTAAAAGTTAAAATTTAAAGAGGCCTTATTACAAAACAAATACCAAAATTAAATTTATTGGAAATAAAACTCAAATATAACAATAAGTGCGGTTGTGTGGCCACCTTCGAATCCCTCGCAGCACCGATCCACCTAAGACTGGGGATTACCTGTACAAATAAATAGAAGGGTGAGTTTACAAAAAATCAGTGTGTAATCTAATATAAGAAAAATGGCCAATCAGGTCGTAAGCATGTACAGTCTGGCCTAAGCCCAAATCAATAACAGTTCAGTTCAGTTGGGCCTTAGCCCATTACAGTATCAGTATTAGTGTGGGCCTTAGCCCATAATAGTGACAGTAACAGTTTAGGCATGCAATCAGAAATCCTACCCAACCAGCCTCTACACTTCACTCCGTCCAGCCTAACACTCCATGTGGGCATAAAATAACCCACCTATCTCTACACTCCAAAATTAGGACCGGTTGCGGCACTAAACAGTATTTGCAGTATGGCTGCTAATACAATACACTTCCTCTAATCATAAGAATCTCATCCCATGCAATATATCACACATGGATGCAACATATATATATCATGGCATGCTCATATAAAGTCATACATAACATAGGGGCATAACAGTCATTTTACCCGTGCAACCTTAACAGTCAAATAGTAAAAATAGGCCCAAAGCCCATAATGCGGGCCCACACACTCGTGTGGCCCATATAGCCCAAAAATAGGCTCGGCCATATAATTTACACATCTTGGCACAATATTCTCCAGACATTTATGCGGTTTACCTATGTGGGGCCCACAAGCCCGTTGGGCCCACACGACCCATTTTGGCCCAACATAGCCCAAAACGGCCTAAGACCATGAAATCGCTCTTGGTGGCCTCCATAGACTAATGCCCACATTTTATGCATTCAGATTACCACACGAGCAAGCGCACGCTTATGTAGCGTCAATTGCTATACTTTTTCGGCTTTTGCCGGTTTACGATTTGGGCAGTGTTTACACACTTGGTTTCATTTTGTCACGAAAGTCGCTCAAGCACTCACCAACCTATAATTGGTCAATCAACATCACCATCAGTCTCACTTTATGGTTAAAAAGAAACTCGAAACCAACAATCCATTCATAGAATAGAGTATCGTTACCTTCAATCGAACCACAGTGATTCCCACGAATCTTACTCTTTAGCGATTGATTAGGAGTTCCCTAAGACCTTCCTTAACAGCCATACAATTGTTATCAGTTACTATTTAAGGTAGAAGAAGAAAAGGAATAATGATTCGTCTATAGCACTTATCGAAAGAGAGCAAGAGCACAGAATAGTGAAGGGATTCGGAACTAGCACAGCCCCTTACCCTCGATTTAAAGCTGTCAAAAATAGTTAAACAAACCCCACTTTAGTAACTCAAAAGCCGAAACTTTAAGTTCCATACTCACTTACCGAAAAAAAACGAGCAAAGCTAATTGACAGAAGAAGAGGAATAGTTTCGATAATGATCAGAACTGGAAATTGGTAGCATGACACATGAGGGAGAGAAAGAAGAGAATTGGTTTAGGGAAGAAGAGAGAAAAGAAATAGAAGGAGGTAAATAAAGTATATTCGGCCAACACAGTGCCAATTGGGAAGAGGTAATATTCGGCCAACACAGAGAAAGAAGAGAAGAAGAGATGAAAAGTAAAGAAAAGGTGTATTCGGCCAAAGAGATGGTTGTCAAAAAAGTGAAACAGAAGAACGTGCAAACACCCTTACCACATTCAGCTTCTGACAAAAGAGAGAAAAAACACCAAAGGGAAAAACAAAATAAGGCATACCACTCTTGGCCGAATTCTTGAGTACCTAGAGTCTACTTTCGGCACAACATTCTCTCTCCCCTCATCCCTTAATTTTCTCCTAAAATCCCTCCTCAAATCTCCCCACCTGATTACATCTCCCCTCAACCACTCAATTGGAATTCTCCTCAACCACTTGATGTTTCACCAAACTCAACACCTCCACTGATGCAAAGAAGAAACTAAACACTCCCTTGCCTTCAGCAAGATTCAAACCTTAGACCACTTGCATAGGTAACACGCCACTTACCCCCTAGACCAGCAAGCTCCTTATGTCATGCTTTACCCACAATAATTTAAAAGCTTACTAACTATAGGCAAGGGTTTATTCCCTAAAAATAAAACTTTTTACACAAGCCCAGGCTTGAACCCAGGACTTCTCAGACACTGCCAAACACACCCAAATCACTTAACCACTGAAGCAAACAAGTAGTTGAGCTAAAAACATGCAAAGATAAGTACTCAAATATTTGGGGCGTTACAACTGATCTTAGGCCGAGAATGAGGCTGAATTTCTGGGTTCAGCTGCTATGCTCGAGGAATGGTGGCATCTGAGTACAAGAGATGTGTCTAGTTTGAGGATAGCTTAAGAGACAGTCTGAGGGTATTGATTCTGGTCGAGAAGGTAAATATCGCCGAATATGTTAAGCGTGCGGAGCACCAGAATGGAAATAGGGAGAGAAGAAAGAACAAGAGGGATTCGGAGCCCTCGAGTTCTGTGTAGAGGTATTAGAAAAAGGCTAGATCTGATAGGCCAGTTAGAGTGGGGGCTCCTGTTACTTCAATTGGGTTGCAGCCATGCGACGATTGTGCTAGGCACCATCCAAGCGAGTGTTGGAGGAGGATTAGAGGCTGCTTGAGGTGTGGATCTTTAGAGCATCATATTAGAGACTGTTCACAGCGGTCAGATTAGACGCAAGCTTCGGGCTTTGTGTAGCCTCAGAAGGCAGTTCAGCAACCACCTAGGGGTTGTGGTCAAGTTAGGGGTGGTAATGGCATAGGCCGGGAGTAGAGAGCACCAGGCAGAAGTACTGGTCAAGCAAAGGTGAGGCAGCCTGTACTGGTTTATGCTGCACGACGCCGAGAGGATAGAGATGCTCCTAACGTCATCATCGGTACATTCTTTATTTTTGATGTACCATTTAACGCTTTGATATATATAGGGTCTACTCACTCATATATAGGCAGTTTTGTTTCTAGAAACTTTGGGATTTTCGTTGAGAGCATTTCGAGTGAGGTTACTGTACTGAGTTCGTTGGGGTAATCTTTTCGGATTAGTAAACTACATAGAGATGTTTTGTTAGTGGTGCAATGGATTATTTTCTTGGCTAATTTTATGGAGCTTCTATTTGGGGAGTTCGATTTAATCTTGGGTATGGACTGGTTGGTCGAGCACCGGGTCAATCTAGATTGTGCATCTAAGAGGGCCGTTCTAAGGACTATGGATGATGAGGAAGTGGTAATAATCAGTGAGCATCGAGATTACCTGTCTAATGTGATCTACGCTCTTGTGGCTGAAAAACTAGTTTGGATAGGGTGTGAGGCGTATTTGGTGTACGTTAGTGTTTCTGCTTCTTGGGTCTCTACTATTAGAGATATCAGAACTATGAGGGATTTTCTGGACATCTTTTCTAAGAAGTTATTGGGGTTACCTCCTTATTGGGATGTGGAGTTTGGGATTTAGCTTCTTTTGGGTACGGCTCCGGTGTCCATCGCCCTCTACCGTATGGCACCGAAAGAGCTTACTAAGCTTAAGGCTCAACTGCAAAAGCTTCTGGACTATGGTTTTATTCATCCTAGTGTGTCCCCATGGGGAGCACCGATTCTTTTTATTATGAAGAAGGATGGGACCATGAGGATGTGCATTGATTATCGGTAGTTTAATAAGTTGACCGTGAAGAATAGGTACCTACGTCCGAGAATCGACGACCTGTTTGATCAGTTTCGAGGGGCTTCTGTGTTCTCAAAGATTGAACTTCGTTCTGGGTATCATTAGTTGAGGGTTAAGGATATGGATATTCATAAGACTGCATTTAGCACTCGTTATGGACACTACAAGTTCCTAGTTATGCCTTTTGGTCTGAAAAATACTCCGGCTGCATTTATGGATTTGATGAACCGGGTATTTCAACTTTATTTGGATCAGTTCGTTGTGGCTTTCATTGACGATATCTTGGTATATTTTAAGACGGGGGATGAGCATGATGAGCATCTCAAAGTAGTGCTTCAGATTCTTTGTGAGAAGCAGCTTTTTGCTAAGCTAAGCAAGTGTGAGTTCTGGTTTCGTGAAGTGACTTTTCTGGGGCACGTGGTTTCTTCTGAGGGGATTCGAGTAGATCCTTGAAAGATCGAGGTTGTGCTTAATTGGAAATAGCCTAGGAACGTGTCTGAGATCCGTGGCTTTCTGGGTTTGGCGGGATACTATCGACGCTTTGTTGAGGGATTTTCTTTGATTGCAGCTCCTCTTGCCATTTTTCTGGATGGATGTGCAGCAATCGAGCTTTGAGAAGCTCAAGTCTGTTTTGACTCAGGCTCCTATTCTGATACAGCCTGAATCTGATAAGGAGTTTGTGGTGTATAGTGATGTATCGCACGTCTGTTTGGGGTGCGTTTTGATGCAGAATGGTAAGGTTGTGGCTTATGAGTCCCGTCAGCTTAAGACACATGAGGGAAACTATCCAACGCATGATCTTGAGTTGGCTGCGGCGATTTTTGCATTAAAAATCTAGAGGCATTATCTGTATGATGAGAGGTGTATCATCTATACCGATCACAAGAGCCTCAAATATCTCCTTACTCAGAAGGAGTTGAACCTTAGGCAGCATCATTAGATTGAATTACTTAAAGATTATGACTGCAGTATAGAATACCACCCTGGTAAGGCCAATGTAGTGGCCAACACTCTAAGCCGTAGAGTGATGAATGATCTAAGGGCGATGTTTGCTCGCCTTAGTTTGTTTGATGATGGGAGTCTGTTAGCCGAGTTACAAGTTAAACCGACTTGAATTGAGTAGATTCGAGATAAACAGTTAGTAGATGAGACTCTAGGTGTGTGGTTTCGTCAGGTGAAGAGTGGCAGCACTTTGGATTTTGGGTTGAATAATGATTGGGTACTATGTTTTCGAGGTCAGATTTGTATTCTGAATGACTCCAATTTGAGACAGTCGATTCTGAAGGAGGCACATAGTAGCCCTTATGCTATACATCCCGGTGGTAATAAGATGTATCGTGATCTCCGTGAGTTGTATTGGTGGCTGAGGTTGAAGCATGAGGTTATAGATTTCGTTGCTCGTTGTCTAATGTGTTAGTAGGTTAAGGCTAAGCATCAGTTACCTTCGGGTTTGCTACAGCCGGTTAAGATTCCCTTTGGAAATAGGAGCGAGTGACGATGGACTTCGGTAGTGGGTTGCCTTTAACACCCACTAAGAAGGATTCTATTTGGGTCATCATGGATCGATTAACCAAGTCTGCTCACTTCATTCCAGTTTGAATTGATTATTCTCTGCAAAAGCTAGCGAAGTTATACATTTCTGATATAGTAAGACTGCATAGGGTTCCTGTTTCGATTATTTCTGATAGAGATCCTCGCTTTACTTCTCAGATTTGGAAGAAATTGCATGAGGCTCTGGGTTCAAGGTTGGACTTCAGTACTGCGTTCCATCCTCAGACCGATGGTCAATCTGAGAGGGTGATTTAGATACTGAAGGATATGCTTCGAAGTTGCGTGATTGATTTCCGAGGTAGTTGGAAGGATTATCTGCCTCTAGCTGAGTTCGCCTACAATAACAGTTTCCAAGCTAGTATCCAGATGACACCTTACGAGGCTCTGTATGGTCATAAGTGTCGTACTCCTTTGTGTTATACTGAGTTGGGTGAACATCGAGTTTTGGGTCCTGAATTGGTTTCTGAGACTGAGGATAAGGTTCGACTGATTCGGGATCGTCTGAAAGTGGCTCCTGATAGACAGAAGTCTTATGTGGATCTAAAAAGACGAGAGATTGAGTACTCAGTGAGGGACTTCGTCTTTCTTAAGGTTTCTCCGTGGAAAAAGGTTATGAGGTTCGGTCGTAAGGGCAAGTTGAGCCCTAGGTTTATTGGGCCGTATCGGATTCTGAAACATTTGGGACCAGTTGCTTATCAGTTGGAGCTACCTCCTGATCTGGACTGTATTCATGATGTGTTTCACGTCTCAATGTTGAGAAGATACCGGTCTGATCCATCCCATGTTGTCTCGATTGAGGAGATCGAGGTTAGGTCGGACTTAACCTTTGAGGAGGATTTGGTTCAGATTCTGGATCACGGTGTTAAGGTTTTGAGGAGGAAGTCTATACCGTTAGTGAAGGTTCTGTGGTGGAATCATGGCACTGAGGAGGCCACGTGGAAACTTGAGGTTTCGATACATCATTAGGTAAATTTCGAGGTCAAAATTTTTTTAAGGAATAGAGTTGTAACGCCTCAAGTTTTATGTTTATGTATCTGTGAATACTTGACACAAATATCTGTTTACGTTAGTGGTTAAGTGTTCTGGGTGTGTATGAGAGGTCTTGAGTTCAAGCCTTAGCTTTAGCAAATTTTGGTATTTTTTTTATCTGAATTAAGCACTATCCTTGTTCAGTGGGCTTATATTTAATTACTTGCAAAACCATATCAGAATGAGCCTGCTGGTTCAAGTGGTAAGGGTGTTGGTGTGTTGGAGGTCCTGTCTTTGAATCTTTGCGCGAGCGTGGGTGATATTTTTGCCAGTTTTGTTTCAGTGTTTCTGTGGAATGTAAATTCTGAGAAGTTGGGTGTTAGTGGGTTAGTGGGGAAAAATCTAAGGGATCTGACGGTTGTCAACATGTTTGGGTTATCTTATTTTCTTTTCTTTTCTTTTTAAAAATCTCTCTCCTTCTGACATTCTGTTTCCCCCATCGCTCTGTCGAAATTCCCCCAGAACTTTTCCTCTTCCTTTTTCATTTTTGTTTCTCTAATTCATCTTTTCTTTTAGTAGAGTGAATTACACTAGTGCGGGTTCAGTAAGTTTTCTATTTCTGTTAGTCGTAGTTGTGTAAGTAGCAATTAAGAATCTGATTTCTACTACAATTATAGGTGTAGGCGAAGGTTTCAAGCAGTGAAATTCGTTCTTTGGTTTAACAAGTGTTAACGAAGGTTCTTCCTCAGTGGTAAGTCGGGTTTCTGTTAATTCATTATTGTCAAAATCCGTTAAATCAATTGTTAAATCGATGTTGGATATTCTGGTTTGAGGTTTCAAGTAGCTCGGGAGTGTTCTCGCTACGAAACTGTACCAGGTGTGTACCCGAAATGCAAAAAAACAATCGTAGGCAAAAACCGAAAAACCTTACTGTCGACGCCACACGAACGTGTGGTCACCTGTGTGGTAGGCCGTGTGGTCAACGACGGCATGGCCATACTCAGTACACGACCGTGTGGTGGTTCGAAGTGTGTCTGTATGATCCGCACGGGCTTGACGAAATTAGGCCGTGTGGGCTACACGGGCGTGTTAGCCCACACAGGCAGTCCATACTAGCGTGTGGGTTTTTGGGCCAAGCCGTGTTATACACACAAGCAAGCCACACGGGCGTATGGGCCAATTTATCTGAGTTTTTTCCTAGGTTTGTACGGGCCGTCCCAAATGACTGTGCACCTACTGTAGGGACGGTAAGGGCTAAATAAACCCTAAATTGGATTATCCGATTGTTTAATATACTGATTTGATTAGGATACTGATGCACACCTACTTGCACTATTATCTGCATATCTGTTATTTATGTACGTTTATATGTAAGCATGTGAGCATGTTAGACTGTCTATCTGTATTTGTATATCTATGTATCTAATATTGGGGATGGGATGATGTATATTGGAGAAAGTGTTCTGAAAGGCAATTTATGCCTATTATCTGGCGGTATGGCTGCACTATATCTGTTATGTGCCGCATTTGGTTCAACATGGTGTGTAGGGCTGGGTGGGTGTTTTAAACCCCCATATGGTGTGTAGGGATGGTCAGAGATGGTGTGTAGAGGATGGGGGTAGGATATCTGATTTCTAAGTCTGATTTGCACGTCTGTATCTGTATCTATAATGGGCTTAAGCTCGAATCGGTACCTGACTGATTCTAATTTTTTTGTTGTGTGCATGCTTAATTCTGTAGGGTTACACACTAAGTTTACGTAAACTCACTATTTTCTATTTATTCTATACAGGTAATCCACAGTCTTAGGTGGATCGGTGTTGCGGAACCCCTCGATGACCACTTGTTCGAACAGATTATAGTTACGATATAATTTTTATTCTCTGGCTTATTCTGGCTTTTATGTACTTGGTCTTTATGGACTGTTTTCTTTTAATTTGGCAGGAAACGCGATATAACTCAGATTTTACCAAAAGCAGGGGTTTTCTAAGATCTTCAACGGTTTTCTAAACACAACAATTTTTAAAGCTTCCGCTACAAATACATCTTACCTCTAAGCGACTAAATGAATGAGAGCTTTTGAAATTGATAATAGCGACAAAGGCTAATGGACTGGTATGGTTTTTAACTTAGCGACAACGGTTTTCAACCCCATTTCATGTGACACTTCCAGATTCAGCTATAACGTCTAGGTCGGGTTTGGGGTGTTACATTACACTGCAAAACCCGGCCCAGAAGTTTCGACCGGATTCTGGAGGTCATATTGGCCTCCGAAATGGCTCGTAACAAAATACTGATCACATTCCTCGGTTCCATTTTGAAAACCTCTTTTTCTCATGCTTAACAAAGATAATATTAAGCTTATCTTATGTTTACCAACATTAACTTAATCATTGTATTAATTAATTTTAAAACAAATTGATATTTCCGTACTTGGATTGCAAAACATTTTACATTTATCAAATTGTCAATTGAAATTTCAAAACTAGTTTTGCAATGGAAATTTTGACATTTTTCGACTAACTCAAGTTCATAAAATTAGGCATTTAAAAATTTGACGGAAAAGGAGGAAAACAATTATTTGACTAAAACCCATGCATGAAATTACTAATCTACCTCAACTTTGCTAGTCCAAAACCAAAACCCATACCACAGTTCATATAAACTTATTTACAATCCGATTAAAAATAATTTATTAAATCTTAAGAAAAACTTATTAAACCAAATCAAAAAAGAGAAACTCCGAGACCTCCGAATCGTTGAGCCCGAGACTTCACACCGTAATGTGGTCATATGCCACTTTTATTATTGCAGTTATACTGCGAAAATATAGTTTTGTAGTGAAACTGCCGAACCAAACTTCCTTCTCTTCAATGTTAATCCCAACCACAATGCACATGAAAAATTCTCTTAAAACAGATACTTATAAACACATATCAAATATCAACAACAAAATACCAGAATAGACAAAGCAAAAATTTTCCGATTATCACATTCAACCCTTTCATATTGTGAATTTTAACATACCACATCACATAATTATCTATACGAATGACGGAACTCATGACACGTAATTTAATTTGCATAAGTAAATTCAAACAGAATTAGTGTTGCAGATACTCCTATAGAGGCTTAAACATGCACGGTATCGTTCTGAAACTAAAACAAATTAAATTGCAAAAAGGTTAAAAAAAAAAAAAAATCCGCAAAAATAACACCACATAGACAAAAAAAAAGAAAAAGAAAAAGAAAAAGAAAAACAGCAGCATATATGCAGCATTACTACGTAAAAACCAGCAGCCATTTATGTATATATACGTGACACTTGCATGTAAAACGAACAGCAGTAAACAAAATATAGAAACAAGCGTTGGCAATTATAATATATAAGAGGTAATTCCATCAAAATTAGCAACTTAATACCATCTACATTAGCAACCATATATTCAGCTATAAAAAAACAAAATTAGTACAGTCTAGAAAATCTGCACTAATTGCATACATTTTTTTTTTTTTCAATTTCAGAATTCAAAACGGCCATAGCTACTAATTGACAAATCTTGCTTTTACCGACGTCGATGAATCATTTTAACGGAAGAACCTTCAAATGTAGCCAAAAATCAACTGCAAGGTCAACAAATTTGATCCATTTCCCCTGACCACAAGCATATAATATGGGAAATTATCTGTAAAACCAATTGCCAGCAGCTAACAATAAGAAGTAGCATTATTCTAATTACAATGAAAACACTCAACGTGAAGGGAGAAGCAAGTGTACAAACATGACTAGGTAGCAACCGACTAATAGCGTAGAAAGGACAGTAAAATATGGCTTAAGTGCATCGCACACACATACGAAAAAGATTTAACGAAGTCCCACACACACCGATCACAAATGATTAGAATAGAACTCACACCTTAAAAACACGATTCCTAGCCCAAATATCGACCTATTCTTCTCCACCAAACCGAGCTGAAAACCCAATTTACACAAGTATACAAAGACTAAGAAAGTATGCATTCATAATAGAGTAGAAAATTCCCAAAAACAATTGATTAAAACCTAAACAACAGTACTTACCCCCTTAAGATCCTGATTACACGAACACAAGAGCACAACCAAAATCTTGAGAAGTGGAAATTGGCGAAAACTCTTGGAACCAAAAGGGACGACTCAAAAATATTAAAATCTTTGTAGCAAATGAACAGTAAAACCCAGAGCAAAACAAAAATAATGGCTAGATAGAAAGAAGAATACTGTAGCCAAAAGAATCCCCAATACTCCAATTGTAAAAATCATGAAAAGAGAGGTTTACGTGAAAAGAAGACGTAAACATAATTTTTTAAGGGTATTTTCTTTTAAAAAATATTAAAATAAAATAAGAGTTTAACAAAATCACATTAGTAATTTTAAAAAATAAAAATAAAAATTGAAACTCAAACAAAATATTTTCTACTAAGCACACTAGGGGATTCAAACATAGGACCTAAGGGTAAATTAGCAAACACCTAACCATTAACCATTGAACCATTAAGCTCATCGTTGTATTTGAAACACAAAAACTAAATTAGCAGTCCATCCGAACCATTGACCCAACCAACAAATTTTATTACTTCTAACCCCAAATTCGGAATGTTACAAAATCAATTAATATATTGATATCTTGATTCAATCATTTAAATATCAAATTGAAATAACAACTCACTTGGTTTAATCATAAAAAGTTAGAATCTCACCTAAATTTTGCAATGAGCTATGGAGCTAATTTGAGCTAAAATGTGTGAAGATCTCTTGAGGATTTTAAGAATGATAACATGAGTCTTCCTCAAAATTGAAAAGAAATTTTGTGTTTAGAGAGCTTAGGAATAAAAAAGGATGAACTAATTTTGGAAGAAAAACTTTAATTTGGTGTTTGAAAAATTTGTGAATGAAGAACGGGAGGGAGGAAGAATACGTGGGGGTTGTTAAATAGGAACCAAATTTTTAAAAATTTAGCCACTACCCATTTAACGACCCCTGTTTTCTCCCTTTTCCAAATTGGTCATTATTGTTCAATTAAAGCCAATTTCAAAATTATTTTCAAATCCAATCTCGTTTTTAAAATCCATTTTAACCAAATTAATTCCTGAACACTCAATTTTAATTTCTTAACCTAAAATTATTATTTCTATTTAATTTAAAATTTTATTTAATTAATTTCTAATTATTTTAATTATCTATCTCAATTATGGTTTTTGATTCACTAACCCCCGATTTACTCTCCCAACTTTTGGGATGTGACAATTCTACTGCGCCTAGGGGACACTGCCAGGACTATGCAAAGGAAGAGTAGTATCGTGTTATTATGCAAACAGTAGAAATGAGGTGTAGTCTAGGGTTACACCTTATGTGTTTATTTTTATCAAACTTGTACTTTGTAATAAGCTGTGATAAGTCTGTAGTAAAAAGTTATTTTAAATACTTTCCTTTATTTTTGGATTTTAAGTCCTCCAATTAAAGAAATAAATAAAATGTAATATTTAAAGTGTTCAACTGATTTAAGTATTGTGTTTAATAACAGCCGAGATATGAGCCCGACGAATCGGATCGGGTTAGGGTATTACAAAACCCGTGTCAAACAAGTGTTTAACGAAAACATTAACTACCACTCCTTTCAAGTCAAGATAAAAAGAAATAATTTAAATAATTCATATCAATCAACAAATATTTTTACAGACTAATTTGTTAAAATGTGTATTCAAAAATAATTTTTTTTAAAGTAATCATATACGAATCCAAAATCAAATTACAATTGTACATAAAGACAAATCCTTTTAAATAAAACATTTAAAAATAAAATAGAGTAGTTTTTTTAAAAAAAATCATAACATTAAATTATTTTATTTTTTCAACCTAAAGAACCTAAATTCTAAATTGACTATTGAATCCACTTATGAATCTACTTTTTTGAAACAAACAAAATATAATTATATATTCAGTCAAGAGTTATATATATATATATATATAAAATTTTTTACAAACTTGTTTAGATAAATTTAAAAATATTATTATGAATGATAAAGATGAACAACATTGAAAAACAAATTTCATGATTCTATTTTTTTTTTCTAGAATTAGTCTTCATCTTCATGATTTCATGCAATGTTCCCTTCTATTATAAAATTATTCTAAAGGTGAAGTTTACACTCCCCAATTTATAAGAGAATAACAAGAAATTAAAGTTGATATTGAACTAATGGATCCCTCTGGAAAAAAATGGAGTTATTTAATACCTACAAATTTTGAAACTAAGTAACTAAGGAAAATTAAGTATTAACCACTAAAATTAACATTTTCCATCAATTTACATATTTTGGATTGATATAATAACCAATTAAACCCTTAACATTTACATATTCTAAAGACCAATACGTACGGTACTTCATTGTATACTAGTTTAATGTAGGTTTTAGATGTTGATTAAAAAAACTTAATACAAATTGAACTAGCACCACCAATACTCACCGAATACTATATTGCCGATCGGTAGCATTGCTGAGATATGATAATTTGTGTATTTATATATCTTTTTATAAATCCCTAACATATAATGATTGTGTTTATGGTAAAATATAATAATTCAAATTTTTGTAAGTTCATAATTTATTCTATATTTCTTTCAAAAAATAATTATATTATAGTAATTTTTAGTATATTTCATATAATATTCTATTTGCATTAGTTTCAAATCATAAATCATGATTAAGGCGAACCAAGTTAGGTAAAAGAAAGAGATAAAAAGTATTAATCATGTTGCATTAATATGCAGAGGTTTCTATATTTATATAAGACAGATACCGTCACATATTATCAAAATGTACATTAACTTCGACACCTTGTGAGTTTTGAGCAGCCACGATTCCAAGGATTAACAGCTTCTTGGAGAAGGCGACGGTAGGAAACAAGACCAGAGACCCCTGGATGGGGGATTGTCATAGCTGCATCGATTTGAATCACCTCTTCCATCAGCACTATGCCAATTAGAGCCAAACAAATTAGCCATGTTTTCATGTTTAAGACTCCCATGATTGGTCTTTGGTTTCATTGGAATAATTTTGATATCACCTATTTATAGGGTTTTGAAATGAGACCCTATTTTAGAAATTAAGTCAAACTAGGTGATATTGTTTTGATTTTTTATTTTTTTACTTTCTTGTGTTTTAAATTGTACAATCTGCTAATTTTTTTATAAAAGAAATACATTTTAGAAATTGGACCCGATAATCTAAGGTTTTTTCTCAATTAGTCAAATATTATGGAATGTGTTTGTACGTGCACATGTGTGTGTGTGTGTGTGTGTGTGTGTGTGTGTGTTTTGGCAAAAAGAAAGATAGTGGTTACACACTGCATATCACTCAATAAGAAACAAAATTTATCATCTGGTTGTAACGCCCCAAATTCTTATTTCTACTTTTGTGAAAATGTGACACAACTGTGTATTTTCTTTAGTGGTTAAGTGTTATGGGTGTGTGTGAGAGGTCCCAAGTTCAAGCTTTAGCTTTGGCAAATTTTGGTATTTTTCTGATATAAGCCCTATCTCTGTTCAGTGGCCTTATATTAAATCATTTGTAATTCCATATCAGAATAGGCCTACTGGTCTGGTGGTTAAGATGTGTGTTGGTGTGTTGGGGTCTGGAGTTTGAGTCCCTGCACAAGCGCTGTAACTGCCCGATTTAAGGGCTAATCGAAACAGTGGTTTTGGAACCACTAATCCAAGGTTTGAGAAATTATTTTTAATATTAGTTTATGTGTTATAGCATGATTATATGAGTGCATGAAAATTTTGGTGACTTAATTTTAGTGATTTCATGCTTAATTTTGAAAATGTACTAAATCGCATAAAGTGCAAAAGTTTTGTTCTACAAGCTAAAGGTGTTAAATAGCTATAGAACTTTAAATTGGAGGTCCTTAATTTGAAAATAGGCCCTTAAAAGAGTGATGGCTGGCCATAGGGGACAAAAAAATGAAATTGGTTAAAGTTTGGTGGCATTAGGTGACTTAATTGATGAAATAAAATAAAATATAGAGAAAAAATGATATCACGTTTCATCTTCATCCTATCCACTTAAAATATCACCAAAATAGGGATTTTGGAAGCTTGAAATTTTTAGCAACGTACAACCCTTGCAAGTAAGTCATTTTGATGGTCATTTTTGTTGATTTTTGTGTTTTTGGAACCCTTGTAGCTTAATCTAGCTAATGAGGGGACTATTTTGCACTATGGTTGAAAGTGTAGGGTTTTTCCATGAGAGCATTAATGTTGTTTGCTGAATTTTTATGGAAGAAAATGAATCTTGGTTGATTAGTAAAAAACTTTTGTGAAAGGATTTTTCATGAAAACACATAAAAGGACTATTTTGTAAAAGTTATAAAATGGGTAGTAAATGTGTGAAATAATTGGAATTGTGAGTTGCTATAAGAGTAATAAAGGTTTAGCTAGGCTTGTTTTAGGAGGAAATTTGATTAAAATTGTTTTACGAGCCTAGGGGCAAAATCGTAATTATGTGAAAGTCTAAGGGCAAAACGGTAATTTTTCCAAAGTAGGAAATTTGAAATGTTTTGATTAATGTGGTGATTAAATGAGTAAATTTTATCATTATAGATCAAGAAAAACAGGATCCGGACTTAGATCGGGGGAAAACAAAGATAGTGGACTAAATCGAACTAGTCGCCCATATTTTGTATACTGAGGTAAGTTGTACGTAAATAATATAACTTTATTGTTATTATGCATTAAACAATTGATATGGCATAAAATTTTTTATTATTTTTATAAAAATGCATGACGAAATATGATGTGGTATACTCCCGGTTGAACTTTAGGAATATATTGGATATCCATGCCATGACATTTGGGTGATATGTGTGCTAGTATAAGACCATGCCTGGGACATGGCATCGGCATTGATATGTGTGCTAGTGTAAGACCATCTCTGGGACATGGAATCGGCCTCGACATGTGTGCTAGTGTAATAATATGTCTGAGACATGACATCAGCATTTTACCCTCTTGTGTTGTAACACCCTAAACCCAGTCAAAACGCTACAACCGAATCTGGCGTGCCACGGAAAAGAAAATGTTTTTGAAACCGATTTGTCAACTTATTTTAGATAGAAAACCGATGCAAGATTTTAGAGAAAATGTTGATGTATTTTGTATCGTGTAAAACATGTTGAAACTTGGTTTGAAAACTTAGTTGTCATACTGTTACTTCGTATTAATTACTTAATCAGTGAACACTTTAGAAAAAAAGTATTTAATGAGGTTTTGAAAACAACCAACTCATAACTTCTAAGTATTCTTAACAAAGGTTAAAGAAACAATTCGATAAAACATCCCAAAATAAAACTTAGGCGGCCTTATTACAAAGCAGAAAACCAAAATTCAAATAAAATGACCAAGTCCAAATAGAAAACACTAAAATAAAATGAATGCTGAGCATGGCCACCTCGAGTCCACTCCGGCTCCATATCCACGATCTAAGTCTGGTCTGCAAAATGTAAAGGAAGGGGTGAGTCACCGAGACTCAGTGTATAAATCCCCATCCCAACAGAAATTATGCTCTTACACAAATTCATACAATAATATGCAAGTCATGCAACCCATCCAACCTAAGTATCCATTCGGGTCTCCCAAATCTACCCCTTGTGGTACCAAACCACTGGTGGTGCCAAACCACTGGTAACCGAAGTTACGAATATACATATATGGTACCAAACCACTGGTGGTGCCAAACCACTGAGACTTAGTCACAATTTTATAACATGTGGGGCCGACCCACTGTGTGATACCAAATCACTGGTGACAGTCTGATAGATCATACTTCCCCCTCCTCTCATCACCCACAACACATTTTTATGGTAACGACATCAGTATGATCATGCTTAACATACCAAATTATGTATACAGAATAACATGCTTTCATAGATCACATTCATCGCAAGTAATAATAATAACTTACTCGGCATCCACTTTTTTACCCACAAGGGTATCGTAGTAACCATTGCCGTCATTCCGACTTATTAACAACACACAACATTAACATATTAAGTAAGTAAGTGTGTAAGAGTTACACACCTGGTTTTCGTACTAACACTTTTACTGCCTCTATGCTACTGTCACTCGAGACTACCACTATCGGCCTACGATCTGCTTTCGATTTCGGCCCATACCCCGATGGCCAATCTCGCACTCCTGATACAGATCTTTTCTTATATTTCGGCGTTGGGTTTACAGATCCAACCTCTCCTATTGCTTGGCTGATATTTGAGTCCATAGCAATCCCTTAATCACTAAACCATTTAAATGATGAGATCTAATTACTCAAACAACTATAACACTTAAAACGAACTCTTACCTAATTAATCGAATCCCGAATATCTTTGAGAAACCACCACCACCAACCTACCTACATTCGGCCATCCTCAAAATATCAAATAAACTGATAATCACAACCAATCTAGCCCATATGACATTCGGCCAAATAAAAAAATCAAGAAAGGGCCTTTCGGCCGAACCTACCACCATTCACCTTCGGCTTTTCCACCAAATCGGCACAGGATACCTTTAATGAGACAGATTCAGGTTCTAGGACAGAGAGTGAAATCGACAGGGCCTTTGAACAAGTGTTTCGAGTTAGAACTTGATAAAAATTGAGAAATCGCAAAGAAAAAAAAATCCCGAAACTCACCAGATCACTGAGGAGTATTCAGCTTATGGTGCACCTTCGGGAAACAGAAACCACCCTTGCAGATTCGGCTATGGAGGAAGGAATATGAGCAAGAAGAATTCGGCTTTCAGGAAGATGTTGAAGAAGAGAAGAAGGCTAGGGAATTTTGGCTAGAAGAGAGAAAAGAGAGAACAGAGTTTTGGCTTGAGAGAAAAGATGAAAAAGTGAGAAAGAACAAATAGAAAAGATGATAACTAGCCTCCCAAATTTCGGCTATACACCTACACACACACAGTTGGAGTTTCGGCCAACTCTGCTATCACCTGATAGCCTTTATCCCTTATCTCATCCATCTATTATCACATCCCTTATCTTACCTTTAAAAGAGACCATCTTCAACCCAACTCTTCCCTTCCTTTTATCATCTTTTATTACTTAAATAAAAAGAATTAAAGCTCCTAAAATGTAGCCTCTATGCCCTCCACCCTCTCCCCTTTTCAGTGCCGAAATTTGACCCAACAACCTTGGGCTCCAAGCGGCCATACTAGGCCCAATTCCTCCCCCCTTGTGACGCCACCTTGATGCTCACCTAAAGCACCTCAAATTTTTGGGCCACAAGCCCAGCTTACTACTAAACATAATAATTAAAATTAAAATACTACTAACTCTCTTTTTAATCAATTTAACCCAGATTTAAGCCCAAACCTGAGCCCAATCCACACCTCAAAGCCTTTACCTACTAACTTAGGCATGCAACATACCAAATGCACAGACCCACAAAATTAGGATATTACATGTGTGAAGTTTATCGGATATCTTTTAGTATTCCAAATGGTTCCACGGGTTATTTAAAGCTTATGATAAAGATATGAAAGGATATAATCATGTTGTTAGTTGTACAAGTCCTTACCCAAAACTCATGAGATATGAGCTTAGTTATGATGCCTTAATGGTAAGGATGAAATTGAGTAAGTCCTATCGGTGAGAATGATTTCGAGATGATATCATAATCTTTGGCTTATATTTGTGATGTGTAAATATGTAGTAAATTTACCATTGCTAAATCAATAATGATGTACTGGTTTATAATATGCTATGTGTTTAAAGATGCATGGTTGATGTTGTTACTTATTTACATGCAACTTACTAAGCTTTGTACTTACTCCCTTTCCTTTCCATTTTCTTATAGTATCGCCAAACTAGCTTGGGCATCAAAGGACGTTGGAGGCTCGATCACACTATCAATCTGCACATTTGGTATAGTTAGATTTATCATTTTGAGTATGGCATGTATAGGGACTTTGTCTTTTGTCAAGTGTCATATTGTTTTGGCCAAATGTGTTGGCTTGTTTTGAAAATTGATTCATTTTTTATAAGTCCATAGATAATGGATAATATTTGTTGTTGATATATGTAAATGATGATGTTTTTCATGAATATGTAATTTGGATTGATAAAGTATGTGATAAGTTTTGCATGTGAATGGAGTGTAGTGACCTTGATGTGTGTATGTCTTGGTTGTAGCTGATTTGGTCAGATGTTTATGTGTGGATTGGTGTTACTTGATGTGCTTCATGTTGGTGTAAGTAAGGGTGGCAAAAAGGGCTTGGTAAATAGCCTTGTTTTTGTCTACACGGGTAGACACACGCCCATGTGTGATACACGGTCTGCCCTATGGGTGTGTAATCCGGCCGTGTGTCCCCCTGCACCTTAAGTTGGCAAAACAGAATGCCCAGTAGTAACCACACAGGCTGAGACATGGCCATAGGACATTGGCATGTACCCAGGCCGTGTGAAGTCTGCACTTGATTTAAGGAATTTCATTCACCACACGACCTAAGGACATGGGCGTGTGCCTTGGCAGTGTGACCTTATTGGGTTGATGATGTCAAGGTTTTTGCACACGGGTGGTCACACGGGCATGTCATGGCCGGATGAGGGACATGAGCATGTTCCAGGCAGTGTGAAAACACCTGTAGGTTTGAATTGAAAAATAAATCCACATGGCTAGGGAAATGGGCGTGTGTGACCACACAGTCTGCCCACACGGGCGTGTCCCTTTGCATACGGGCGTGTGCCCCTGTTTTGACTGAAATTTTCCAAAGTTTTCTAAAGTGCCTGGTTTAATACTAAACCCTTTCTAAAGTATGTTTTGGGCCTCGTAGACCCATATTAAGGACGTTAAGAGGAAGTTTGAAAAGTTTTGAATTTCAACGAAGTTTTACGACTCAGAATTGTATGTATGTATACGTTTAAGTAAGGTAACACCTCGTACCCTATACTGGCGTCAGATACGGGTAAGGGGGTTAGTGGAGAGGAATTAGGGATATGTGAACAGTTTTTTTTTTTGTTTTCCCAAAATTCTCTTTTCTCTCTGACGTTATTCGTTGTTCTTCCAATTTGAAACTTTCAACTTTCTATTTTGTGCTTCCATCAATTTTTCTTTCTTCCTAACCGTGGTATGTTGCAGTTTTGATCCTCTGTGCTGTTGTGTAGGAGAAGACTGTGAGCAGTGAATTTTGGACCTTTCACTTGAACAGTTTAAGTGGTGGATTTAGTCACTGGTTCAAAGGCCTCAGGAGTGTTTTGCATCTAAATCAAGACAGATGTGTACTCAAAAACGTAGAAAACATGGTTTTGACAAAAGCCAAAAACCCCACTGTCGATGCCACCCGAGCGTGTGGTCGCCCGTGTAGTAGCCCTTGTGCCCTAACACGGGCGTGTGATCGATGAGGCCAGGCTGTGCGCGCAAGACACGGCCATGTGATGCCCAGGTAAGTCGTGTACAACACATGGGCTAGAATGATTTGGGCCGTGTGGGCCATACGGGTGTGTGGCAACTTGGGCTAGGCCGTGTGATCCACAGTGGCAAAGGCCAATCTAAGCGTGTGGGCCACACGGGCAGGCCATATAGGCGTGTGATTCCATTTAACTGAAATGTGTTCTAACGTTGCATGGGTCACCCAAGTTGATTGTGAACCTACTGTAGGGTCGGTAAGCACTACTTTGACCCTTAAATGCGTGAACTGTATGTATGATATATGTACTAAGCATGATGATTATATGAATGAATACTGAACTATATGTTTAACTGATAATCATGTATTAGCATGTCATATATTGTATGTTGCATTGCATTTGGTTGGGATGTTGATATTTGTAGGAATTGTACTAAAAGGCTCTTAAGCCTATTATCTGGCAGCTCAGCTGCAATTTACTTATTATGCACTGCATTTGGTACTACTTGGAGTGTAGGGATGGGTGGGTGTTTTAAACCCCACATGGAGTGTAGGGATGAGTAGGTGTTTTAAACCCAACATAGAGTGTAGGGATGGATGGAGATGATGTGTAGAGGCTGGTTGGGTAGGATTCTATTACTGATAAATGTATATTTGATACTATTACTGTGACGGACTTAGGCCCTCATGCATATCTGTTGCTGAAACTGAAATGGGTTAAGGCCCGATTTGCTACTAAAACTGAGATGGGCTTAGGCCCAAACTGCATTTGACTGTTTGTTGTGACTGACTGTATGCATGTGATTTGTAGGGATTACACACTGAGTTTACGTAAACTCACCCCTTCTTGTTTTTACTGTACAGGAAATCCCCAGACTTAGACGGATCGGTGCGGCTAGAGACTCTACGGTGACCACTTGTCTACTGAATGGTTTCAATTTATTTAATGGTTTTAATTCCTATTTGTTTTCTGGGTATTTTTTATATAATTTGGACTTTTTGGACTGTTTACTGTTATTTTGGGAGTTTAACTGCTTTCATGAATTTTAAAACTGCGAGACTTAATGAAAATTCAGTTTCACTAAAAACAACGTTTTTCCTAAACGCGAATGATTTGCTTAAAATATCACGGTATAAAAGCTTCTGCTACACAATATGTTTTTTTTTAAAATGAATCAAACTTAACGAGAAAACGATTTGAAATTGTCAAGAGATAAATAGAAGCTAATAAACGGAAATGGTCTTAACGTGATAAATTCGTTTTCAAAATTCAATTCCATGTGACATCACCAGATTTGACCATAACATCTAGGCCAGGTTTGGGGTGTTACATTTAGTGGTTTTGGAGCCAAGTTGCAAAACTCAGCTGTGGATTTTGGGTTTTAAAACTTGGTTTTTAAGAACTGATTTTTAAATGATTTGAAATGATTTGACTATGAATGTGGTACACTAAGTCTTTGGCGCTGATCCTGTAAGTATTTTAATAAACTATTATAAATAGCCTATTGTGGAAGCACTTTACGAGTGTATACTAAAACTGAAACTGATAGAGACTTTACTTGCGAAAAACAACATCTGAATTTATGATACTACTTTGCATAAAACATCTGTGAATAAATATTGGAATTGTAACTGATTAATAAAATGTGTAATACAGACAAATTCGAATAGGCATGAGTGCTCGAGGTATCCGTGGACGTGGTAATAGAGGCCAAGGTAGAGGCTGTTGGGGGCTCAAGCTAAGGCTTCTTCTTTAGGTAGCATGTCCAACCTTGATACGAGTGAGATGCCGGTGTCACCTGTTACTAAGACTGGGTCTCAAGATCGCATGGCTGGGGATGACACATTGTCTCAGGCTATGTTAAGGATATTAGAGAGGGTCGCTGGGCCCAACACTGGATATGGGAGCCGAGGGTCGGTTATTAAATGACTCTGGTCCAATGGAGCTGAGTGATTTAGGGGTGTCACAGTAGTTGCCCCTAGTGTGGTTGAATACTTGCTGGAGGCCACAGAGAGGATAATGGACGATTTAGACTGTACCCCTGAGCAAATATTGAAGGGTGAAGTCTCGTTGCTTCACGATGAGGCCTACCAGTGGAGGTTGACCGTTAAGGAGGGCACTCAGCCCGATCTTCTGTCTTGGGAGTTCTTTAAGTCTGCCTTCCTAGGGAAGTATGTGGGAGCCAGTTATATTGATGCTAGGAGACTTAAGTTTTTGAACCTCACTCCGGGAGACCGATCGGTGGCCAAGTACGAGGCCGAATTCCTGAGGCTGAGCCGCTATGCTCGAGGTATGATGGCAGATGAGTATGAAAGGTGTGTCCGATTTGAGGGCGAGCTGAGGGATAATCTAAGGGTGTTGATTACTCCACAGAGGGAGCGAGAGTTTGCTATACTAGTAGAGAATGTGAAGATCGCTGAGTATGTTAAGCGCGATGAGTGTAAGAAAAGAGATGATGAGAAGGGTAAGAACAAGAAGGATTCGGAGCACTCGAGTTTGGTATAGAGGCCTAAGAAAAAGGCCAGGACTGATGGGCCTATTAGAGCTGGGCCCCCTGTTGCTTCTACTGGTTTGCAGCTGTGTAGAGATTATGGTAGACGCCATCAGGGCGAGTGTTGGAGGAGGATTGGGGCATGTTTGAGGTGTGGGATATTAGAGCACCGCATTCAGGAGTGTCCGTTGGGGGCTGATTAAATGCAAGCTTCGTGTTCTGGTACTGTACAGCCACAGATGGTAGTTCAGTAGCCACCGAGGGGCTATGGTTAGGCTAGGGGCAATAACGGTATGGGCTGTGGATAGAGAGCACCAGGTAGATGTGCTGGACAGACTGAGGCGAGGCAGCCTACTCTTGTTTATACTGCTCGTTGCCGTGAGGACAGAGATGCTCCTGACGTCATCACTTGTACATTTCTTATTTTTGATGTACCATATCTTGCTCTGATAGACATAGGATCTAATCATTCCTATATAGTCTGTTCTGTTTCTAAAAATCTGGGGTTATCGATTGAGAGCACTATGAGTGAGGTCACTGTACTGAGCCCGTTGGGGCAATCTATTCGGGTTAGCAAACTGTATAGAGATGTTCCACTAGAGGTTCAAGGATCGGTATTTCTGACTAATCTGATGGAGCTTCCATTTGGGAAGTTCAACCTGATTCTGGGTATAGACTGGTTGGTCAAGCACCGTGTCAGTCTGGACTGTGCGACGAAGAGGGTTGTCTTCAGAACTGAGGAAGATAATGAGGTAGTCATGATTGGAGAACGTCAGGATTATTTGGCTAATGTGACCTCTGCACTGGTGGCTGAGAAACTGGTTCATAAGGGGTGTAAGGCGTTCTTGGTCTATGTTAGTGTTTCTGTTTCTGGGGACTCTACTATAAAGGACATCAGAACGGTAAGGGATTTTCCGGACGTCTTTCTTGAGGAGCTACTAGGATTAGCTCCGAATTGGAAAGTGGAATTTGGGATTGAGCTTCTTCCTGGTACAACTCCGATATTTATCTCTCCCTATTGAATGACACCAAATGAGCTTACAGAGCTTAAAGCTCAATTACAGGAACTTTTGGACTGTGGTTTCATCCGTCTGAGTGTGTCTTCGTAGGGAGCACCTGTCCTATTTTTTAAGAAAGATGATACCATGAGGATGTGTATTGATTATTGGCAGCTAAACAAGCTGATTATTAAGAATAAACATCCATTTCCGAGGATCGACGACTTATTTGATCAGTTCCGTGGCGCTTCTGTGTTCTCTAAAATCGATCTTCGTTCAGGGTATCATCAGCTCAGTGTTAAGGATGTGGATATTCATAAGATTGCTTTTAGGACTTGTAATGGGTATTACAAGTTCCTATCTATGCCTTTCAGGTTGACGAATGCACCGGCAGCATTTATGGATCTGATGAACCATGTCTTTCAGCCCTATCTGGATCAGTTCGTCATAGTTTTTATCGGCGACATTTTGGTTTACTCTAAGACTAAAAATGTGTATGATAAGCATTTTAGGGTAGTACTTCAAACTCTATGTGAGAAGCAACTCTACACTAAATTTAATAAGTGTGAGTTCTGGCTTCGTGAAGTCACTTTTTTGGGGTACATAGTGTCTGCTGAGGGGGATTCGAGTTGATCCTCTAAAGATTAAGGATGTACTGGATTAGAAACAACCTAAGAATGTGTCGGAGATCTGTAGTTTTTTGGGTTTAGTGGGTTATTATTGGTAGTTTGTGGAAGGTTTCTCACTGATTGTAGCACCCTTAACTAAGGTGCTGCGTAAGGGTGTCCTTTCGTGCGGGTGATGCAGATGAGAGCTTTGAGAAGCTCAAGTGCTGCTACGACTAAGGATCCTGCTACGTCTGACTGAATCTGGAAAGGAGTTTGTAGTGTACAGCGACGCATCACGTGTGGGTCTGGATTGTGTTCTGATATAGGATGGTAAGGTTGTGGCATATGCATCTCATCAACTCAAGACACATGAGATAGACTATCCGATGCATGATTTGGAATTGGTCGCTGTAGTCTTTGCCTTGAAAATTTGGAGGCACTATCTGTACGGTGAGAAGTGCATTATCTACACTGATCACAAAAGCCTTAAGTACCTACTGATTCAGAAGGAGTTGAACCTTAGATAGCGTAGATGGATTGAGCTGCTTAAGGATTATGATTGTACCATCAAATACCATCCTGGCAAGGCCAATGTGGTGGCCGATGCGTTCAGCCGTAGGGCGATGACTGATCTGAGGGTGATGTTTGCTCGCCTTAGTTTTTTGATGATGGGAGTTTGTTGGCCGAGTTGCAAGTTAAGCTAACTTGGATTGAGCAGATTCGGGATAAGCAGTTAGGGGATGAGTCTCTGAGCTTGAGGTTTCGACAGATTGAGAGTGGTACTACTACCGATTTTATGTTAAACAGTGATGGTGTGTGGTGTTTTCGAGGACGAATCTGTGTACCGAACGATGTGGATCTGAGACAGTCGATTTTAAGGGAGGGGCATAGTAGCCATTATGCTATACATCCCGATGGGAATAAGATGTACTAAGATCTTCGAGAACTCTACTAGTGGCCGGGTTTGAAGCGTGAGGTTATTTATTTTGTGGCATGATGTCTAACATGCCAGTAGGTTAAGGCTGAGCATCAGGTTGGTTGTAGCCGGTTAAGATCCCACTATGGAAGTGGGAACAAGTAACGATGGACTTCATTAGTAGGTTGCCTCTAACACCCATTAAGAAATATTCTATCTGGGTCATCATAGATCAATTGACTAAGTCTGCGCACTTCATTTCGGTTAGGACCGACTATTCACTACAGAAGTTGGTGAAGCTCTACATTTCTGAGATAGTGAGACTGCATGGGGTACCGGTCTCAATCATTTCTGATAGATATCCTTGCTTCACATCCCGGTTCTGGAAAAAGCTACATGAAGCTCTAGGTTCAAGATTGGACTTTAGTACTGTGTTCCATCCTCAAACCAATGGTCAATCTGAGAGGGTGATTCAGATACTAGAGGATATGCTGAGGAGTTGTGTTATTGATTTTCGGGGCAATTGGGAGGATTATTTGCCGCTAGTCGAGTTCATCTACAATAATAGTTTCCATTCGAGTATTAAGATGGCACCTTACGAGGCTTTGTATGGTCGTAAGTGTCGTACTCCTTTGTGTTGGACTAAACTAGGTGAACGTCAAGTGTTAGGTCCTGAGTTGGTTACTGAGACTGAGGATAAAGTTCGACTGATTCGGGATCGTCTGAAAGCGACTTTTGACAGACAGAAAAAGGTCTCGCCATGGGGGACTTCGTGTTTCTTAAGGTCTCGCCATGGGAAAAGGTTCTGAGGTTTGGTCGCAAGGGCAAGTTGAGCCATAGGTTTATTTGGCCTTACCGAATTCTGAAGCGAGTGGGACCGGTCGCTTATCAGTTAGAGTTTCCTCTAAAGTTAGACCATATTCATGATGTATTCTACGTCTCGATGTTGAAGCGTTACCGCTCTGATCCTACTTATATTGTCCCTGTTGAGGAGATTGAGGTTAGGCCAGATTTAACCTTCGAGGAGGAGATGGTTCAGATTCTAGATAGCAATGTAAAGGTTCTTCGGAGGAAGTCCATTCTGTTAATGAAGGTGCTGTGGTGAAATCATAACATTGAGAAGGCCACGTGGGAGCCTGAGGATGCGATGCGTCAGCAGTATCCTTATCTGTTCTGATCGGGTAAATTTTGAGGCTGAAATTTTCTTTTAGGGGGTAGAGTTGTAACGCCCCAAAAATCTTATTTATGCTTTTGTGAAAATGTGACACAACTGTGTATCTGCTTCAATGGTAAAGTGTTTTGGGTGTGTGTGAGAAGTCCCAAGTTCAAGCCTTAGCTTTGGCAAATTTTGGTATTTTTCTAATAAAAGCCCTATCTCTGTTTAGTGGGCTTATATTAAATTATTTTTAATTCCATATCAGAATAGGCCTTCTGGTCTAGTGGTTAAGATGTGTGTGTTGGTGTGTTGGGGGTCTGGAGTTTTGGTTAAATAGAAATTTAGAATAGTGGCTTAGTGGAGAGAAATTATGGATATGTGAATAGTTTTTTTGTGTTCCCAAAATTTTCTTTTCTCTATGACGTTTTTCTCTGTTTTTCCACTTTCAAACTTTCAGCTTTCTATTTTGTGCTTCAACTAGTTTTTCTTCCTTCCCAATCGTGGTACATTGACATTTCAATCCTCCGCACTGTTGTGTTGGAGAAGATAGTGAGCAGTAAATTTCGTACCTTTCACTTGAATGGTTTATACGGTGGATTTCGTTGCTGGTATAAGGCCTCAAGAGTGTTTTGCATCTAAATCGAGACAGGTGTGTACCTAAAAACGTAGAAATTGGGGTTTCGACGAAAGCCAAAAACCCCATTATCAATGCTACACAGACGTACGGTTGCCCGTGTGCACTAACACGGGCGTGTGGTCGACGAGGCTAGGCCGTGCAGGCAAGACACAGCTGTGTGATGGCCAGGTATGTCGTGTGTGACACACGGGCTAGACTGATTTGGGCTGTGTGGGCAACACGGGCGTGTGGGAACTTGGGCTAGGCTGTGTGATCCACACGGGCCAAGGACAATCTGGGCATGTGGTGTAACTCCCCGAATTTTTGAGCCTAGTAGAATTGGGCCTATTGGGCTTTGGGCTTTGGGCTTTGGGCTTTGGGTCTTAGAAAATTTTTAAGTGAGCGAGAAAATGGCAATTGGCATGTGGGCTTTGAGGGTTAATGAATTTGGAGTGTCTAAGGGTGTTGGAGATGTCCTGGGATCAAGTAGGGGTATAGGAAAAGTTTTGGTTTTAGCCCTAAGGGAATTGTGACTTCAGTTAGTACGCTTTTTAAATAAATGAAGAAGAAAAATGACACAAAAGAGCTTGTGGTGTAGTGGCAAAGTGGCGCCACTTAGGGAGCAGAGAGGTGGCATCATTAGCAGGCAAGGGAGTCCATGGTTCGAGTAGTGGCATGGCATTTTGTTGGGGTATTTATTTTGCTGTCAGGACGGCTAGAGTTTGTGTTGCAGTGAAAGTCTGATGGATGAGAGGTTTGAAATGGTCATGGAGAGATTGTAGGAGCTTATCTTGGAGAAAATTTAGGATGATATTGAGGAGTTATCAGGGAGAAAAAGTTAGGAGCTTAGAAGTGTGAAGAGTTGGTGCCGTTTTGGGAAGTGGGAAGTGGGAAGTGTATAAATTCGGCTTAGGAGGGTAAATGAGTGCCGTTTTTGGGTCTTTTAGGGGGTATTATGAATTTTGATTGTGCTTTTCGGTATTTGGAGAGTTTGGCAAGTAGGCTAGTCTTTCTTTTCTTTACCGAATATCCTGTAGTTACCCTCACACAAGCACATTTGATCTTTTTCTTTTCTTCTTGTTACCTTTTCCAAACCCTCTAAGGCCGAATAATTTCACTCTTCCTTTGCCGAAATTCTTTTTGTGCCGTCACTATTTCTTCAACCTAGTCTATTCTTGGGTAAGTACTTTACTCTTTCAATTGATCTTGCTAGAACCAACTTCTCCTCTCCCTCACCCTCTCTAAATCGATTTTGGTAAGGGATTGATATCGAATCTCTATTCTTCAGATCTCTGCTGAGTTACTCTTTATGCGTTTCAGGATTTGGGTAAGTATTCTTCACGTTTGGTTTTGAAGGTTGGCCGAATGGTCGTAAGTAATGTAAGGGTGACTTAAGATGGATATAAGTCACTTATGGTTCAGTTTTTAATAATTAAGATTGATGCAGATTTAAGAAGTACTCGTGATTAGTGATCGAAGGAAAGCTATTAAGGCTTGGTGTTCAAGTAAGGTTAAGGTGAGACTTTGGATTTTGGTAAAGTATTCGATAAGTATATGTGATTAATCATTGAGTGACATCGTTTATAGGATCGTGGCTAAGGAGATCGTAGCGTGTTTTGCTACCAGGTGTGTATGTACACTATACACACACAATAGATTGGGAAATTTCGAAAGTTTTGCTTCTGTAGTCTTGCGAGCATGCAAAAACTCGTATGAGGGGAATGGAATTGATAACAGAGACCCCATGAGCGATCTCATGGACTTGGGTCATGTTGTGGCCAACTGGGCGAAAATGGGCAAAATGGGCCCAATGGGCCGTGGGCTCAAAATAGGCGAATTTGATGATTTGGTAATAAGTGATGAGCTAGTCATGCTGGTTACATGGCTTGGAATTGATTTGGGCCAGATGGGCCATATGAATTTGATTGGGCCAGACGGGCCATATGAATGTGATTTGGGCCTAATGGGCCATACGAATGAGATTGGGCCTGGTGGGCCATATGAACGTATGTGAATTTGTTTGGGCTTTGTAAGGGGTCTTAGGCTTAGTATTTGGTAAATTGCTTAACCTTACATAAAACTTTAATAATTAACTGATTGTGACCGTGGACAAGTCATAAGGTTAAGGTGTGGCAATTGGTATATGCAGGTCTAGATTTGGATCTAGGGAGAGCTTAGTACTTAAGCGGTCTGAATGACTCACCTTCTATTCTCTGGATTCCTACCTGGTGTATAGTATCTGTTCACTTTAGCCAACGAGGACTTGATAATGGGCCAAGGTAAGATAGTAGACCCATAACAATGAGAGATGACCGAAATTCCCCTCTGTGTTGAATGTAAGATTTATGGATGTTACATGTACATTTGCTGCATTCATATGATATTTTGTTTAGGTTGCATATGGGTTGAGAATTATGGAACGGAGGAAGTATATGAGGATTGCATGTTTTCTTGATGACCATCGATCCACCGATGGCTTTTTAAGCCCATTATATGATTAGCAGCTTTGCTGCAACGTTAGGTAGTACCACAACCAGGCTACCCTTGAAGTGTATCGGATGGGTGGGTCGATTTAGAAATCCCCACAGAAGTGTTTCGGTTGGACGGAGACGATATGTACCAGATGGATTATTTGGGGAGGGTTTGCACAGCATTGCATGTATGATATTATTATGTTATTAGTATGATATGTATGCTATTTGTTTGACGAGGGTCGTACACACTGAGTTTTCGAAAACTCACTCCCTCTTTTATTTTTCTCAGGTGTCCTCAGTAGGTGGTTCGATGGATGGAGGGACAAAGAGGTGGCCAACTAGCAAGACGATTAGACATGTTTTCTTAATATCTAAATTCTAGATTTTAAGTTAATTATTTTAAGTTATTTTATTTCGGATTGTAATGAGGTTTTCCCTCTAGTTATTATTCCATTACTCCCACTATGCATTGAAATTTTGAAACGGAACTTGGATTTATTTCTTTTAAGCATATTTCAAGTTTTTGAAAATAATTGTGTTTTAAGAACGAGCTTCCGCTTTCAAAGGAATTTTTTTTTTTACATAGTAACAAGGAAATGGTTTTTTGGATACACCCCGTTTTGAAAGTAAACTGGATTTTACTTAACTTTTCTTTAGAAGGGTTTTCAATGAAAATAATGTTTTCGCAAAAACACTTCATGTGACATGCCGGATTCGGGCCTAACTTCTAGGCCGGGTTTGGGGTGTTATATGTGGGCCCACATGGGCAAGCCACATGGGCGTGTGAGCCCATTTAACTTAAATGTGTTCTAAGGTTGTGTAACACCCCAAACCCAGCCCATGCATTATGAGCGGATTTGGTATGTCACACGGGCAAAACATGTTAAACTCTTTTTTTCGGTACTAAAATAGGTATTGCTTTCTTAAAATCAAGAAAACAAGTTTGATTTGAAATATTTGATAAAATACTACTAACCTCGAAGATTGATTGATAAATCGATAAATTTGAACTAATGATCTTATAAAACGTGACTTTGGAAAACGACATTGAAAATTCGAAAGAGAATCCGAGTCTTTTGAAAATTTCATTGATAATTCGAATGAAAATTTCTGTGTTAAAAATATTTGTAAAAGTTTATTTTGAAATCCATTTGTTAATCGATTTTGGAAAACCTTTATTTAAGTTTTTAGAAAATTTCCCATTTAAAACAATTTAAGTAAAATAATAAATATAACAAACATAAAGCAAATAAGAAATACTCAAGATGCCTTATTATAACATAAAACCCACAATAGTAAAGTGAACGAAAATAGAAATCTAAAGTTCCAAAATAAAAACACCAATTTTGAAGTATGGCCTCTACCGAGTCATCCATGGCCCAAGTCCACGTCACTGAGCATTACCTGAAAGGGATAAGAGAAAGGGGGTGAGTAACAAGAACTCAGTGTGTAATCCCCTTACCGTTATCCATTGGGCCTAAATCCCATTAAGCAATAATTTGCGCCTAAGCCGATTTACAATAATAATAATGTATCAATTATATCATGTGTATGAAATAAAATTCCCAAACCAAACCTAGTAATCCATCCGCTACACACCACCCGTACCAACCAACACACCTGTGGGGATCAAGTCAACCCACCCCGCCAACACACCAATCGCAGGCATTAAGCCATTTATAACAAATTTATTTGTGGACAAGCCACCAGAATAACAGAATTTATGTGGCATTGCCACTATACGGATTTGTGGCTGAGCCACCAAATCTTCAACATTTTTCCATCCCATGCAAAATTATACATATGTAACATACATAGTAAATGATATCACAAATATAAACAACAATTAATATCTCAGAGATCCATTACAAACAATTTGGCCCATTAACACTTTACAAAAATCGGCCCATTAAGGCAGTCTATCAAATCGGCCCATTAAGGCAATATAACAATTCAGCCCATTACGGCAATATAACAATTCAGCCCATTAAGGCAATATATCAAATCGGCCCATTAGGGGCATTTCCATAATTCGGCCCATAAGGGCATTTTCGTAAATCGAAAGTTCTACCCACTAAGGATAATTCAGTAATCTCGCAACCCAGGGGTATTTCGGTAATTTACCCTCCAAGGGTATTCTGGTAAATTTCGTAAACCAGACTTAACTACTAATTTGGGGCATAAAAATCGAAACTATCCATCTGCGTCGTACTGACCAAATTGACTATAACTCGAGTTAGGAATCTCAAAATCTAAATCCATAAATTTTCCTTAAAACTAGACTCATATATCTTCTTACTACAATATTTCCAGAATTTTTGGCTTAGCCATTTAGTACAGTTTATTCCTTAAAGTTTCCCTTTTTTCACTATCCAACGATTCTGACCTCTCTTACCTTAATATCAAATATATCATTGTACAATTTTCATATGCTGATCCTATTTGTTTCTTTTGAAAATAGATCAGGGAACCACGAAGTCAATCAAAACCAGTCTCACTAAAATTAAAATATCTCAGAATATAAAATTCCTTTTCCTTATCCGTTTCTTCCATAACAGAATAGACACAGTAATATTTAATTCCATATCTTATTCACTTATTAATCCCTTTTCTTCTATTTTCCGTGATTTTTCAAATTCACGTCACTGTTGCTGACCAAAAACTGTTTCACTGCAAACTATGGTTACCACTACGGACAAACGCACGCCCGGTTGATCACGGATGCCGATTTTTGATTTTCTTCCGTATTTTGACCGAATCACAGAACATTTCATGCAAACTTTTAGAGAAGTGTGAGATTACACACCATTTCAAACATGTATTCGAAAAGTACGGGATTACACACCTTGATTACGAGTTGTGCTTTCTACCGATTTCAACACCTATAATGATAGTTGATAGAAGGCTAGTCTCAACTTTGATAATCGTAACTAGAAACACTTTATTAGGCTAACACCACTTACCATGAATGTGATCTCCCTCAGTGCACCAAGAATCGATCCTACCCTTTGACTATTGAAATCCCATCCTAACAATATTTGGTGAGCGAAAGAGTTGTTAGCAATTATCTCACCTTTGGCCAAAACAAATCTTATGACAACGTTCTTACCCCACTTGCTTGATGAGTCGACGATAATGATTTGGTTAATACAAATCACTTGCGCTCCTTTACCTTGTTGAAAGTTCAATTGTACTAATGGCTACAGATGAATCAAATGTGATAGATTCGGCCTTCCCACTATTATGCCGGTTTAATCGAGAAAGAAAAGTCCAACTTGTAAGATAGAGAAGAGGATGATCAAGATTTGGTTAGTGGAAGGAAATGAAGAAAGATTGAAGGAATAATGAATATGAAAAGAAGTGTTAACCCAAGAGGAATTAAAAAGTTTCGGCCATCAAAAGAAAATGAGTAAAAGTGGTTTGAGAGTCATGGCAAAACAAGGGAGAAGAAGAAAAAGAATTGACCAAATAGACTAGGAGGTTTCGACCAAGAACAAAGAAAAGAAGAAAATATGCTCACTAATGGCTTGTAATTTTGGCACAAAGCAATAGAAGAAGTTTGGAGAAAAACACAAAATAGTGCAAAAGAGATTTTGGCCTAACAAGCACCAAAATTCTACCAAAAGACAAAGCAAAAATTCGGCTACCTCCCTTTACCCCCAAAATCGTCCACATACATGACCATAATGGTCAAAAATTGGCCATCCAAACTTTCCATAACACTCTCCTCTTTTTGTGCCAACATGTTCCCTATACTTGCCTTTTTCTTTTGATTCCTTTCCTTACCTTCATCTTTTCCTTGTTTCCTTAGCCATCATACCATAATTAAAAAGTCTTACTTAACATATTTAAGCCTTGGCCGACACTTACCATATAGCACAAAAAATTAATCCAAAATATTTGCACTAGGTGGGATTCGAACCTTAAACCATTAGTACACTCCACACGCCACTTGCCATTTTACCACTAGACTCCTTGTGCTAGTAAAATGCACACTTATTTCCTTAAGTCTCGATGCTACTTGCCTACTCTCCTTAAATGCTTAAACACAAAATTTTTCCTATAGCCCATCTTCAACCCGGAACTTCCTAGAAACCTCGTAACCTTCCAAATTCACTTAACTAATAAGTCCCACTTGAAATAATGCCGTTCTCTTGTTTTCAAAATTTTAAAACGCTTCTACGCTCAAGGCCCAATGGGCCCAATTTCGGGATGTTACAGGTTGCATGGGTCGCCCAACTCGACTGTGAACCTATTGTAAGGTCGATAAGCACTACTTAGACCCTTAAATGTGTGAACTGTATGTATGATGTATGTAATGAGCATGATGATTATATTAATGAATATTGAACTGTATGTTTAACTTATAATCATGTATTAGCATGTCATATACTATATGTTGCATTGCATTGAGTTGGGATGTTGATATTTGGAGGAAGTGTACTGAAAGGCTCTTAAGCCTATTATCTGGCAGCTTAGCTACAATTTACTGATTATGTGCCGCATTTGGTACTGCTTTGAGTGTAGGGATGGGTGGGTGTTTTAAACCCTACATAGAGTGTAGGGATAGACGGAGATGGTGTGTAGAGGCTAGTTGGGTAGGATTCTGTTACTGATAAATGTATATCTAATACTATTACTATGACGAGCTTAGGCCCTAATGCATATCTGTTGCTGAAACTGAAATGGGCTAAGGCCCAAATTGCTACTGAATCTGAGATAGGCTTGGCCCAGACTGCATTTAACTGTTTGTTGTGACTGACTGTATGCATGTGATTTGTGAGGACTACACACTGAGTTTACGTAAACTCACTCCTTCTTGTTTTAACTGTACAGGTAATCCCCAGACTTAGATAGATCGGTGCGGCAGGGGACTCTACGGTGACCACTTGTCTACTAAACGGTTTCAGTTTCTTTAATGTTTTTAATTCCTATTTGTTTTCTGGGTATTTTTTATGTAATTTGGACTTTTTGGACTATTTACCGTTATTTTAGGAGTTTAACTACTTTCATGAATTTTAAAATTACGAGACTCAACGAAAACTCAATTTCACTAAAAACATCGTTTTTCCTAAAAGCGAACGGTTTACTTCAAATATCACGGTATAAAAGCTTCTGCTACACAATATGTTTTTTTTTAAATGAATCAAACTTAACGAGAAAATGATTTGAAATTGTCAAGAGATAAATAGAAACTAATAAACGGAAATGGTTTTAACGTGATAAATTTGTTTTCAAAATTTCATTCCATGTGACACCGCCAGATTCAGCCATCACATCTAGGCTGGGTTTAGGGTGTTACACTAGTGGTCAAGGATGTTAGTAGTCTCTCATTATTCAATATATAATATACAAATATGTTGTAGTGTACTTTCAAGTAAATAGTTTAGTATGAAATTTTTTTTATATATAAAACATATTTATATTTTTTTATTATATTTTTTCAAGTAAATAGTTCAGTAATTATATTTTTAGTTAAGAGTAATATATATATATAATAAATAACTTTTTACAAACTTATTTAGATAAATTTAAAAGATCATTATGAATTATAAAGATGAACAACATTGAAAAACAAATTCCATGATTCTTTTTTTTTTCTAGAACTAGTCTTCATCTTCATGATTTCATGCAGTGTTCCCTTGGTGAAGCTTACACTCCTCAATTTATAAGAGAATGAAAAGAAATTAAAGTTGATATTGAACTAATTGAACCCTCTGAAAAAATTGGAGCGCAATTTAATACCTATTAATTTTGAAACTAAGTAACTAAGGAAAATTAAGTATTAACCACTAAAATTAACATTTTCCATCAATTTACTTAATTTAGATTAATATAATAAGAAATTAAACCCTCAACATTTGCATATTCTGAAGACCAATACTCACTGAATATATACTGCTGATTGGTAGCATTGGTGAGATATGATAATTTTTGCATTTATATTTTTTTATAAACCCCCAACATATAATGATTGTGTTTATTGTAAAATATAATAATTCAATTTTTGTAAGTTCGTAATTTACTCTATATTTCGTTCAACAAATAATTATATTATATTAATTTTCAGTATATTTCATATAATATTCTATTTTAATTATTATATTATATATTAATTATATTAATTATATTATATTTATGCATCGTTTAATTGTATCACAGTTACTTGATCTAGGATCGAACAGAGACAAAACCTTTGGCATCACAACAATCCAAAGCCAAATCATAAATCATGATTAAGGCGAACCAAGTTAGGTAAAAGAAAGAGATAAAAAGTATTTGTAACGCCTCGATAAATTAACTTCGGCTTTTGTAATTTTAAAACACAAATACCTATCTGCTTTAGTGGTTGAGTGATTTGGGTGTGTCTGAGAGGTTCCAAGTTCAAGTCTCAACTTGGGTAAAGTTTGGTATTTTTATGGATAAAACCTAAACTCTGGCTAATAGGCTTATAAGTTAAAGTGTGTAAGTAAGTAACAGAATGGGCCTACTGGTCTGGTGGTTAAGGGGAGTGTTGGTTATGTTTGAGGTCATGAGTTCGAATCCCTGTGTGAACAAGGGATTTATTTTTGCTACTTGTGTCGTGTGAAGAGGTTGAGATGGACTAAAATTCTGATAGTGGAGAGAATTAAGGGGAGAGATTAGGGGATTAGCAGATTCCGTTTTTTGAATTTTCATCTATCACCCTGTTTTCCCCAAATATTCTTCCTTTCTTTTTGACGTTTTCTGCCAAATTCCCTGTCGAAATTCCCTTTTCTTCCCCTCTTTTTCAGCTTTTCTCGATTTGCTTCCTCCTTGTGAAACGGTGGTGCGTTATTACGGTAAATCTCTCTTCACTTAATTTGTCTGCTTTGAGTTAGGCATCTGATGAGGGTTTGTTCCGCTCTTTTTGATTAGGTGAAAGGTAATAAGTGATCGGTGCTGCTGTAGAGAGTAGGACTTGCAATTTTGGTTGTTAACGGTAAGAGGTTCATTAGATTATCAACGTTAGATTTTGATAGACTTTGATTGAATTATGAAACAAGTGGTTAAATGAGTGTTTCGTTGGTTGATTTATAGGTTCTAGAGGCTTAGGGGAGCTTACGCGTCAAAATCAAACCAGGTGTGTACCCGAAAACACAGCGTGTGGTCACCCGTATGGTAGGCCGTGTGCAAGACTGTAAGTAACCACAGGACCGTGTGATCGATAAGCCCGATCGTGCGCCGAGCGAGGCCCTGTGCGATACACGAGCTCGATCGATTGGGCCGTGTGGGCCACACGGGCGTGTGGGATTCTGGGCTAGGCCTTGTAATCCACTCAGCCAAGGCCAATTTGGGTCGTATGGGCCACACGGGCAGGCCACATAGACGTGTGAGCCCATTTTTCTAAAAACTCTGTAAGGTTGCACGGGTCGCCCAAGTCGACTTTGGACCTACCGTTGGGTCGGTAACCAATACTTAGACCCCTAACTGAATTATCTGTCTGTCTGATTTTTGTACTAAGCATGTATGCTAATTTGAATATATATATATATATATATATATATATATATATATATATATATATATATATGAGCTTTAATTGCATAATAACATGTCATTCTTGTATGTTGCATTGCATCGGGGTGGGTTGATTATGATTGGAGGAAGTATCTAAAAGGCTCCTATGCCTGTTATCTGGCAACTCAACTGTAAATTTTTGATTATGTACCGCATTCGGTACAGCATGGTGTGTAGGACTGGGTGGGTTGATTTTATCCCCACATGGTGTGTAGGGTTGGACGGAGTTGGTGTGTAGAGGCTGGTTATAACAGTTCGGTTTATACCTTAGTCGGAACATTGGTTTCGGGACCACAAATTCGAGTCTGTATAATATTTTAATATTATATTCTGTGTCATTGATATATAATTAAGCATGTGTTAAAGTTTCGCAAGTTAATTTGACGAAGGGATGAAAGTGCATTAAATATGAAAGTTGTATGCTATATGTTAAAGTGCTTATGTGTTATGGCTTTATGAATATGAGGACTTATGTGGCAATTTAACCATTTCCATGGTCAGTGGATGGCTAAAGTCATAAATAACCTTGGGCTAAAGTCATAAATAACCTTGTAACTATGTATAATATATGTATTATTATGAAGTGTTATAATGGTAACTTAGTTTATATCATAAAAATTAGAAATCAAAAGCTTAAAATAAGCTTAAATTTCATGTTCTTCCACCGAATGCATGAAAGAAAAGAAATAAGAATGGATTTTTACATTTGGCTAGTTTGAGGCACAAATTCAAGGTATGTTTTAGTCGATTTTTGATAATTTCTATGTTTTTGTAATCGTTGCTTCGTCTACTATCAAACCCATGTTTCAATTTGATAAATTGATGATGTTTGTGTGAGATGCCATTGTTGATATGTTGAGCTTTGTGATGCTTTAAGGTGTTAAATGATAGATTGGTGGTAGATGAACATGTTTTGTTCTTGAAGTTTTGATGAATTTAGCTTAATAGGACTAAATTGAGAAAATGACAAATTAAGGGACTAATTTATGAATTTGATGAAAAATGGGGGTTTGTATGTAATATATATGTATTCGGCCAAGCTTGTGTATAGGTAGATTTTGTAAATTTGATGTTTTGAGAAAAATAGACTAAATTGCTAAGTTGTGCAAATGTGAGGGCTAATTTGCAAATTTCCCTAAATGTGTATCTTTGGATTGAATTGAATGGGCTAGTGAATAAAAGGGTCAATTCTGAATATGTTTAGATCAAGAACCGAGGAAAATGGATTTAGATCGCGGGAAAGCGAAAGTTGTCGAGTAGCCATTTTTTATTCCGATAAACCGAATTCAAGGTAAGTCACTATACGAATAAATGAATATGTATGCATTTGAAATTGTTCATATGTTTAATGATGATAATGAATGCTTATGAGAAATTCTATAATTGAATTTCGAGATAAGTTCGGTATATTGACTAAGTCTGAGAAGCCCCGTACGAACCTTGACATAGGTATCTGTTCTGTCATATCATGTAAGACCATATCTGAGACGTTGGCATTGATTTGAAATTCGTATAAGACCCTGTTCGGGACAGTGGCATCGACATCTGAATATGTGTAAGACCACGTCTGGGAGGTTGGCATCAATATAAACTTTACGTATAAGACCACGTCTGGGATGTTGGCATCATTATGACACTTACGAGTAAGACCATGTCTGGGACATCAGCATCGTTTTGATTCATATAAGACCCTGTCTAATACAGTGGCATCAATATCCGAGTACATGTAAGACCTCATCTGGGACGTTGGCATTGTACAATTATTCTGAGCTTCTGAGTATACCATTGGATTTATTACTGTTCAACGGGCAAGTCTATGATACTAATTGCAAATCCGAGCCATGAACAAATATGTGATAGCAAATTCAATTCAGGTATGTTGATTATACACTAATGGTGTATACAAGGTAAGCATCAATATGACCTTACTATGATGCTATGAATATGGAATTGATGATATGTTGTATAAGGTTTTGATGAAATGAGATATGTGTTTATATGATCTTTGAATTGGGAATATGGCTAATGTGGTCAAAATTGTATGAATCAAAGCAAACATATGCATTTTATGCTAAGTTGTCGTATATTGACTTACTAAGCTTTTGGAAAGCTTACTCTGTGTGTGTTTAATCTATTTTATAGGTCGTCAAAGCTACTGAAGGCTCGGGACCATCAAGGATCGTCATCACACTACTAATATCATTTTGGTACACCTTGGATATGTATATAGCTAGATATGGCATGTATAGGCTAGTTCTTGTAATGATTTGTAAAGGGAACTTAGCCATGTGATTTGGCTAGTTATGTTCTGGTATCATGCTTAGATGTATGTGAATTGGAAAGTTGTTTTAGCATGACTAGTTAATATATGATATGGTTGATATGGTAAGTTTATAGACAAATGGTGCATAGGCATGATTGAGTTTTAGCTATACAAATTGGTATGTTTAGAATTGGTTTTGAAGGTATATATATATTGAATGAAAATTTAATTTATAGTTGTGATTATCTTAGTGATCAAATGTGTATGATTTGGATGGCTATTTGTATATTTTTGGTTGCCATATATGCTTGATATGTGTTGGTAAATGATACTTATTGGTATGAACCTTTTGGTTGGCATTTTGGCCTCGTAAATGGCCTATAATGTCACACGGTTGTGGCACACGGGCGTGCCATAGACCGTGGGTAATTTGGCAGGAACACGGGCGTGTCATCTGGCCGTGGTGTGCAAGTCAGTAGCTAACATAAAAATACACGGCCTCGGCACGGGCGTGCTTGGTGGCCGTGGTGGGGAAGTCAGTATACGGCCTAAAAGTACACGGCCATGGCACACGGGCGTGTCTAAGGACCGTGTTGGAATAGTTTGTATAACAAGGATGGTTACACGGGGGTGTCTAGAAGCCGTGGAGAGCACACAGTCTCCTCCCACGGGCGTGTCTCCCCTGTATTTTAGAAAAGTTTCAAATTTTCATGAAATTTCGTATGTGTTTCAGTTTAGTCCAGACTCGGTTTATAAGCATGATTAAGGTCTCGAGGACTCGATTAAGGGACATTATGTCTGAGAATGATGATTAAATGTATGATTTTGTCTGTGAATGTTTCCGATCCGTTCGGTAACGCTCCTAACCTTAATCCGGTGACGGACTCGAGATAGGGGTGTTACACTGGTGGGTAGGATTCTATTATCTGCATATTCTATCTGAAATGGGCCAAGGCCCTGTAATACGTCTGATTCTATATTTGAGTGAGCTAGAGTCCACACCGTTTCTGTAATCGGCTGCGACCCGAACTATGAATTTCTGTCTGTTTTTTGAAATGATTGTGTGTATGTTTTTATGGGGATTACACACTGAGTTTGCGAAAACTCACCCTTTTCTGTTTAATCTGTTCAGGTCATCCCCAACAATAGACGGATCGGTGCAGCAGAAGACTCGGCGGTGACCATTATTCTAGACACTTATTTATGGTTTATTTTTAATTATGATTTGGTTATAATTGGGTAAATTTCATGTAATAAGGCCTTTACAGATTTTCAGTTAAATTTGGGATTATTATTTTATGAACCGCTAGCAGTAGGACAAGACTCGAGTTTTCAAAGTAAACAAATGTTTTATCAAAAACACACGAATTCGCAAATTACTTTTAAAAATCTTCCGCAACGTATAATGTTTTGAAAATGGTCAATAAATGATTAAATGACACGTTTTGATGAAATCCTAAGATATTTACAAATGGTTTTAACGTAGTTAAGTTTTCCAAAGCACTATCATGTGACGCCGCCAGATTCGGCTGTAATGTATTGGCCGGGTAAAATATAATAATTAAAATTTTTCTAAGTTTGTAAGTTTTCCAAAACATGTAATGATTGTGTTTATTGTAAAATATATTAATTAAGATTTTTGTAAGTTTGTAATTTATTCTATACTTCTTTCACAAAATAATTATATTATATTAATTTTCAATATATTTCATATAATACTCTGTTTGCATTAGTTTCAAATCATAAATCATGATTAAGGTGAACCAAGTTAGGTAAAAGAAAGAGATAAAAAGTATTAATCATGTTGCATTAATATAAGAAAGATGCCATCACATATTATCAAAATTATACATTAACTTCGACACCTAGTGAGTTTTGAGCAGCCACAATTCCAAGGATTAACAGCTTCTTGGAGAAGGCGACGATAGGAAACAAGACCGGAGACCTCTGGATGGTGGATTGTCATAGCTACATCGATTTGGATCACCTCTTACATCACCACTATGCCAATTAAAGCCAAACAAATTAACCATGTTTTCATGTTTGAGACTCCCATGATTGGTCTTTGGTTTCATTGGAATAATTTTGATATCACCTATTTATAGGGTTTTGGAATGAGACCCTATTTTAGAAATTACGTCAAATTAGGTGATATTGTTTTTATTTTTCTATTTTTTACTTTCTTATTATTTAAATTGTAAAATCTATTAATTTTTTTATAGAAGAAATATATTTTAGAAATTTGACCCGGTAATCTAAGGTTTTTTTTTTCTCAATTAGTCGATTATTATGGAATGTGTTTGTGCATGCATGTGTGTGTGTGTGTTTTGGAAAAAAGAAAGATAGTTGAGGTCTAATCTCAATATGTTACACGCTGCATCTTTCCTATGTTACACGCTGCATATCACTCAATAGGAAACAAAATCTATTATCTAATGGTGAGGAATGTAAGCAGAGTCTCATTATTCCATATATAATATATAAATATGTTGTAGTGTACTTTCAAGTAAATAGTTTAGTATGAATTTTTTTTTTGTTTATATATAAAAACATATTTATATTTTTTTATTACCTCTACCTTCATATATAATTAGTTTTTAATGCCAGATGTGATTAAAAAAGGATAGCATATTAAAGAATTTATAACATATTCATTGAGGAATATAGTTTTACTTCATCTAATTATTACATAGTAGCATTGTTCAAAATAATAAGAAATTAACTTAATTAAAATAAGTAAATTATTTAAATGATTCAAATGTAGTACTAACAATATATATATATATATATATATATAAATGTGTGGCATAGCCACTAAAACAGTATGTGGCAGAGCCACCAGGCTACACTTCTCTTCAGTCATTAAACCCACCCCATGCAACATGATAAAATGTAATGTATCAGTTTAGAAGTGTAAATAAAATCATACACACAGTATTCAACCACTATCAAGGGTATAACGGTGATATTCACCCCTTTGGGGGCATTTCGATAATTTCACAACCGAGGGGTGTTTCGGTAATTTACCCTCCAAGGGTATTTTGGTAATTTTGCAACCCAAGGGTATTTCGATAATTTACCCTCCAAGGGTATTTTGGTAATTTCCATATTTAACGGCCTTTCTGAAGGCCTACTGCCGCCTTGAGCGACTCGGGACCCTAGTTGGGTCTCTACGGTACTATTGGACCAAAATCCATTTCAGGCCCAAACGGGCCCACACGCTCGTGTGGCCCATTACATGTGGTTTTGCTCACTGTTTTTCCGATTTCGCAATCGCATCCATCATTTGATGGTTTTCCAACAATTTTACCCATGTGGGCCCGTTAGCCCATTGGGCCCATTTAGACCATTTTAGTTCGGTCAGGCCCGTTTCAGCCTTAGTTTCGCAAGAGTGCTCGTGACACTCTCAACAATCTATCATCATCATTTGCGTCTCAATTTACCACCACGAGCGTTCGCATGCTCGAGTGGTCACAGTTGCTGACTTTTCGGCTTTTCAGCTTTTGGCCGACTCATAAAGCATCACATGCATCCATTAAGGTGAGTGTGAGATCACACACCTGATCACGTAGAGTACTATGCAATCACGATCGCTGTCACCTATACCAAATACACAATTCACTTTATTAACAAAAGAATTGGAAAATCTTAAATTCGAATACCCAACTCTGCGATTTGCTAACACTTACCTTCACTAGAGTGAACAACCACGATTTGCCTATCTAAACCAGATGCCGACGCCCTTCCGCATCCAGGAAGAAAGTCCCGAACCACTGACACCCTACGTCGCTTAAACTTGGGAGCAAGTGCTACGAGTCCATCTCCATTAGGCACTCTTCCTGATCCTCCCTCAGATTGGCTATCACTTGCTTCCATGAAGAACTCTTGATTAGCGAGCGCCAATTGATAAATCGTAGAAGTAACATATTTTAAGCCCACATTTAGTATGCTTTTGGATGATTTAACCCTTGATTTATGTAGAAAGGTGCTTTTAATCCTTTCTTTTCATGTCTTATACCCAGGAAAGCAGCCGAGGATGAAAAGAACGTAAAACAGCCCGAAACGAAGTAAATAGGCCATATCACGAAATCGACACAGCCTGGCCCAAAGCCCACACGGCCGTGCCTCGCTGATTACCTAGAGCACGACCTCAACCCCGACTTACACGACCGTGCCTCAAAGTAGAAATTCAAACATGGCTTGAAGTCGATCCACACGGGCGTGTGCCATGGCCGTGCCTCTGTCGTTGGAATGAGCAATTTTAGTCGGAAAAGCATACTTAGGGAGAAAGAATCACATTCCAAAGAGCCTATATATAGCCCCTAAGTGCCATCTTTGAAAGGGGGTCGAGCTAGACCAAGGAGCCAAGCCGAAAAGGTCAGAATTGTGGGAATCGCTCGAAGTTAGCCAGTTGATCCATCCCAAGAAGCCAAAATTATACTCAAGATGGTAGAATTCTCCTTCAATTCCTTCAGGGAGTTTTAGAGATTTCTTATGTGTTGTTTTATCTTTTCTCTTGAGATGTTTTCTTTCTTAGTTATGAACTAAACCCCTCAGATACCTAAAGGGGATGAAACCTAGATGAATCTTGTTATTTGATTTTTGAATTTTATGATAAATACTTAGTTTGTTCTTAATTATGCATGGTTAATCCAAATCTGATGTGCTTAGGTGGAGGAGGAATAGACCCTGCTTAAGAGTAGATTTAGCGTAATTAAGCAGAGTTGATCGAACGCCTAGAGATAGGGTTATGAGATTCTGCTAGATTAGGGTGAAACCTAATATGGGAATCCATAGATTGATTTACTGCTATTCTAGGGGGTTATTATAAGAGAAGGAGAGTTCTACTAATTAACCTAGGGTGCGATCACCAATCTCCTACCACTCCTCGAGTGACCCTACCACCAACTCATATCAAACTTGAGAAAAAGGAAAGATTCTTCAATGGGGAAAAACTAGAAAACGATTAACACCACTTACCCACAGATCTGGAAAAAGCAGATTCTTTGAACAAACAGATGTTGAACATGCACGGCTCTCAGAGATGATAAGAAACTAGAAAGGAAAGGGAGGGATTAGTTTCGGCTAATGCAAGAAGAGATTAGAAAGAACAAAAGAAATAGATTCGGTCTACCTAAAATGGCTAGCTTTGCATCCCGAAAAGAGGAGCATCAAGAGAACAAGAACTTAGTTGAAGAATAGAAGAAAAGGAGATAGGTTCGGCTAAAGAGAGGAAAGGGGTGGCTACTCGGTTTAAAAAAAAAGAGAGAAGGGAGAAAAGAAAGAAGGAAGAAATAAAGAGAATGAAAGAAAGGGAATGCAGAAGCTTACCAAATTCGGCTATGGAGAAACACAAGAGGAAGAGATGAGAGGAAAATATAAAAGAATGGATGAAAAAAAGATTAAAGGAAAAGTTTCAACCAAGAGGTGTTTAGGTAACAAGCCAAGAAAACAATGTGAAAAAAAGAAGAAATGCAACTGAGAATTCGGAAAAAGTATGCTCAGGGAAAGAACCCAAAATGCTATTGTCAAAAAATGCCAACAACAACACTCTCCAAATTGGACTTGAGAAAAACGGCACTTCACTTACACTAACCAAATATGCACTTTCCAAAATGCCAAAATCATTGGCCGAAATTCCCTATACACCTCCCCATATTCGCCAACTCCCCTCACTCATCCATCCCCATGATTTCCTCCACAAATCCCTCCTTAATTCACTCTCCATCTCTTATTCAAATTCACCCAACCACCTTGACCAATTCAAATACTTCTCCATCAGTATTTGATTTCAACACAACCTCTTGTCTCCTCCTGAGCAAAATAAAAGCCTCCAACTTGCCATCTGTAGGATTCGAACTCCTTCCTTCCTTGCTCTCCCATTAATGCCACAGCTACCTTTCCACATGCACAACTTGTCTTCCAAATGCACCTAATCATTCTTATGGCCTACTGCCAACAGCCCTATCCATTAATGGGCCAAAAATAAAAATTTTTCATATGGCTTAACTTGAACCTGGGACTTCATAGTACCCTTTAAACACTCCAAAATCACATACCTATTAAGTCCAACTTGCATTAATGCCGTTCTCATATTCTAAAAATTTTAAACGCTCCTACGTCCAAGGCCCAATGGGCCCAATTCTACTAGGCCCAATTTCGGGGCATTACAGCATGGACAACGCCATGGAAACAGGCTGTGTAACTCACTATCCACTTTCATTAAGATAGGGTACAGGGTAGACATGCCCGTATGAGAGTCTCACACGCTCGTGTGCCCACCAGACACGACCGTGTGTCCAAAACACACACCCGTGTGGGTTCTCTAAATCCCAAAATTAGCCACATGGCCATATGGTCAGGTCCTGTGGCACCAAATCACTCAAACCCTAATCCCCAAACTCACACGCCCGTGAACCTGAGGGACACGGTCGTGTTGTAACGCCTCAAAATTTATGTTAATATTTTGGTGAAATATTAACACAACTGTGTATCTGCTTCAGTGGTTAAGTGTTCTGGGTGTGTGTGTGTAAGGTCTCAAGTTCAAGCCTTGTCTTGGGAAAATTTTGGGTTTTTATGGAATAAAGCCTTACCTTTGGTTATTAGGATTATAAGTATTTATTTGTAAAAACATGTTAGAATGGGCCTCCTGGTCTGGTGGTTAAGAGATGTGTCAAGGTACTGAATGTCCTATGTTCGAATCCCTGCGTGAGCATTATTTTTTCCTGTTACGTCCAGGGAGTTTGTGTTGGAATAAAAATCTGAATAGTGGGGAGTGAGGTTGATAGAATTTAGGAGGGAATCATGGGATGTGGGGGAGTTATCCAAAATCTGATCATATTCTTCTCTTTCAAAAAATATTCGGTTCTCTTTGCAGTTTTTGGCATTCTTTCCCCTTTATTTGGCTGTCAAAATTTTGTTCTCTCACACATCTCTTTTTCTCAAATTCTTTTCCACACTGTCTTTTGACGTTGCACGTTTATTTGCGATCCTTCGGTAAGTTTACTTTACTTAAGCCTTAATGTTACTTTTGGGTTAATTTTGATAAGGGGAAATTGTGTGTTGTTTTTGGTAGGCAAAAAACGATTTCTGGTTGGGGTTTCCCTAGCAGAATAAGCAATCAAAGTTCTGGTTCAGCAACGGTAAGTTTCATGTGCGGAAAATATTATCCATAGAGTGTGTTTAATTAGCGGTTGTCTGAATCTCGTATTTTTGTATTTGATTAAGGACTTCGGTTGATCAATTATAGGTTTCTGGAATGCTCGGGGATCATTTTATCATCAATAGAAACCAGGTGTGTACCTAGAAACACAAAAAACGAGAATCAGTGAAAGCTAAAAAATGATTCTGTCGATGGCACATGGCCGTGTGGTAGGCCGTATGCAAGGTTGTGAGCCACAACACGGCCGTGTGATCGACAAGCCAGGTTGTGTGCAAGTGACACGGCCGTGTGATGGAAGGGTAAGGCCATGTGCGACACATGGGCTCGACTTATTGGGCCGTGTGGACCACACGAGCGTGTAGAATTTTAGGCCAAGCCGTGTGATCCACCCGGCCAAGGCCAATTTGGGCCCTGTAGGCCACACGGGCAGGCCACATGGGCTTGCGAGCCCATTTTTCTGTACTATTCTGTAAGGTTGCACGGGTTACCCAAGTCAACTGTAGACTTACTATAGGGTCAGTAAGCATTACCTAGACCCCTAATTACGTGATCCGATTATGTGATATATGTATTAAGCATCTTACACTTAACATGTATACCGATTTGAATGTATGATCTGTTAATTTGATTATAGCATGTCATCAATTGTATGCTGCATTACATTGGGGTGGGTTGATGACATTGGAGGAAGTATCTGAAAGGCTATTAAGCCTGTTATCTGGCAGCTCAACTACAATTATCTGATTATGTGCTACATTTCAGTACAGTATGGTGTGTAGGGATTGGTGGGTTGATTTTATCCCCACATGGTGTGTAGGGTTGGTCGGAGATGGTGTGTAGAGGCTAGTGGGTAGGATTCTGATGTTCTGTTCTATTCTGCATGTTATATCTGATGGGCTGAGGCCCCAAACTGTATCTTATTCTGTATCTGAGTGGGCTAAGGTCCACACTAATTCTGTAATGGGCTTAGACCTGAACTGTAAATATAGGATAGTTTTCTGATATAATGCTGTGTGCATGTTTTCTGTGGGGATTACATACTGAGTTTGTGAAAACTCATCCTTTTTCTGTTTAATCTGTTTAGGTAATCCCCAACATTAGATGGATCGGTGCAGTGGAAGACTCGACGGTGATCACTACTTCTACTTTACGATAGACTCACGATTTTTATACTTATTTATGGTTTTGATTATATCTTGGAAAAGTTTTATGTAATTATAGCCATTACGGATTTTTGTTTAAATTTGGGAATTACAACGTTTATGGTTTTACCACTAGTAGTAGGAAAACTCGAGTTTTCAATACAAACAAACTTTTTATCAAAATACACACAATTCGTAAACTATTTTTAAATGCTTCCGCAAAGTATAACGTTTTGAAAATGGACAACGTTTTGGAAACAAATGACATGTTTTTGAAGGTAGCATAAGATAATGAAAAGTGGTACAAACGGAGAAATAGTATTAACGTCATTGCGATTTCTAAAGCACTATCATGTGACATCGCTAGATTCGGCCATAACGTCTAGGCCGGGTTTGGGGTGTTACATGTGTGAAGATGGACAAAATCCCCAAAACGGCCACACGACTGTGTGTCCAGGCCGTGTGGCACCAAAACCTGCCCGAAAACCCTAATTCTTAATTCCACACAGCCGGGTGGCCAGGCCGTACAGCTTAATACCATCAACATTAGCAACTATATATTAATCTATCAAAAAATGAAAACAAAATTTGTACAGTCAAGAAAATCTACACTAATTGCATACATTTTTTTTTTCAATTTCATAATTCAAAACGGCAATAGCTACTAGTTGATAAATCCTGATATTGTTGAAGCCGATAAATCATTTTAACGGAAGAACCTTCAAATGTAACCAAAAATCAACTGCAAAGCCAACAAATTTGATCCATTTCCCATCATCACAAGCATATAATATGGGAAATTATCTGTAAAACTAATTGCCAGCAACAAAAAATAAGAAGTAGCATTATTCTAATTACAATAAAGACACTCAATATGAAGGGAGAAACAAGCGTACAAACATGACTAGGTAGCAACCGCCTATTAGAGTAGAAAGGACAATAAAATATGGCTTAAGTGCAGTGCGCACATACATACGAAAAAGATTTAACGAAGTCCCGCACACACCGATCACAAATGATTAGACCTCTCACCTTAAAAACACGATTCCTAGCCCAAATATCAACCGATTCGTCTCCACCAAACTTAGCTGAAAACCGAATTTACACAAGTACACAAAGACTAAGAAAGTATCCATTCATAATAGAGTATAAAATTCCCAAAAACAATTTATTAAAACCTAAGTAATAGTACTTACCCCCTTAAGATCCTGATTACGCGAACATAATAGCACAACCAAAATCTTGAGAAGCGGGAATTGGGAAAAAATTTTGGAACCAAAAGGGATGACTCAAAAATATTAAAATCTTTGTAGCAAAAGAATAGTAAAACCCAGAGCAAAACATAAATAATGGCTAGAGAGAAAAAAGAATATTGTAGCCAAAGAAATCCCCAAGACTCCAATTGGAAAAATCGTGAAAAGAGAGGTTTACGTGAAAAGAAGACCTGGACATAATTTTTTAAGAGTATTTTGTTTTAAAAATATTAAAACAAAATAAGAGTTTAACAAAATCGCATTAGTAATTTAAAAAATAAAATAAAAAGTGAAACTGAAACAAAATATTTTCTACTAAGCACAATAGGGGATTCAAACACAAGATCTAAGGGTAAATTAACAAACACCTAACCATTGAATCACTAAGCTCATCGTTGCCTATGAAACACAAAAACTAACTTAGTTGTCCATCTGAACCATTGAACCAACCAATAAATCTTATTACTTCTAACCCAAAATTCGAAATGTTACAAAATTAATTAATATATTGAGATCTTGATTCAATCATTTAAATATCAAATTGAAATAACAACTCACTTAGTTTAATCATAAAACGTTAGAATCTCACCTAAATTTTGCAAAATCTATGAGCTATGGAGCTAATTTGAGCTAAAACGTGTTAAGATCTCTTGAGGATTTTAAAGATGATAACATGAGTATTCCTCAAAATTGAAAAGAAATTTTGTGTTCAGAGAGCTTAAGAATAAAAAAGGATGAATTAATTTTGGAAGCAAAACTTTAATTTGGTGTTTGGAAAATTTTTGAATGAAGAATTGGAGGGAAGAAGAAGACGTGGGGTTGTTAAATAGGCACCAAATTTTTAAAAATTTGGCCACTACCCATTTAACCACCCTCTGTTTTCTCCCTTTTCCAACTAAAGCCAATTTCAAAGTTATTTTCAAATCCAATCTCGTTTTTAAAATCTATTTTAACTAAATTAATCCCCAAACACTCACTTTTAATTTCTTAACCTAAAATTATTAATTCTATTTAATTTAAAATTTTATTAATTAATTCCTAATTATTTTAGTTATCTATCCCAATTATGGTTTCCGATTCACTAACCCTTCATTTACTTTCCCGACGTTTGGGATCTGACAATTCTACTACGCCTAGGGGATGCTGCCAGGACTATGCAAAGGAAGAGTAGTATCAGATTATTATGCAAAAGGTAGAAATGAGTCATAGTCTAGGGTTACACCTTATGTGTTTATTTTTATCAAACTTGTACTTTGTAATAAGCTGTGATAAGTCTGTAGTAAAAAGTTATTTTAAATACTTTCATTTATTTTTGGATTGTAAGTCCTCTAGTTAAACAAATAAATAAAATGTAATATTTAAAGTGTTCAACTGATTTAAGTATTGTGTTTAATAATAGCCGAGATCTGAGCCTGACGAATCAGGTCGGGTTAGGGTGTTACAAAAACCCGTGCCAAACTAGTGTTTAACAAAAACATTAACCACCACTCCATTTAAGTCAAGATAGAAAGAAATAATTTAAATAATTCATATCAATCCACAAATGGTTTTATAGGCTAATTTGTTCAAATGTGCATTCAAAAATAAAATTTTTAAAGTAATCATATACGAATCCAAAATCAAATTGCAATCGTACATTAAGACAAATCCTTTAAATAAAACATTTAAAATAAAATAGAGTAGTTTTTTAAAAATATATATAACATTAAATTATTTTATTTTTTCAACCAAAAGAACCTGTGTAATGCCCCAAAATTCTTATTTCGCCTTTTATGAATATGTAACATAACTTTGTATCTGCTTCAGTGGTTAAGTGTTCTGGGTGTGTGAGAGAAGCTACAAGTTCAAGCCCTACCTTTGACAAATTTTTATATTTTTCTGATCTAAGCCTTGTGTTTGGGGTGTGGGCTTATATTTAATTATTGGTGGAATCATATCAGAATGGGCCTGCTAGTCTGATGGTTAAGTTGAGTGCTAAAGGTCTTGTCTTAGAATCCCTGCGCGAGCGTGAGTGTTATTTTTTCTCGGCTCTGTGATAGAGTTCCAGTTGTAGTGGAATTCTGAGTAGTAGGGGGTTATGATTGTGAGGTAGTGGGATTTGGGTAAATTTGTTTCCCAAAAACTTCTTTTGGAAAAAAACTGATGTCTCTCCCTCTCTTTCTCTTCAATCTTTTTCTTTTCTTTCTCATGTATTCTCTCATTTTTCTTTCTTTCGTTTTGGATAAAATTGAATTTTAATCTCGATGGTCGATTCAAGGTATTGCACGTTGGTAAGTAGGCATAAATTGTTCGGCTCAAATAAGGGTTCCTTTTTAATTGGTTCTTGATTTTTTGATTCTTTTCGTTGGAATCTTATATGCTGTTTTGGCAGCAGCAAATCAAGATGTGAGGGGCTCTCCTTGAACGGAAACGTGATCAAAATCGTTTAGGGGTGAGGGTAAGTGTTTGAAGGTAGTTTGATGTTGTTATTGGTTTCAGAAATTTCGATTCAAATGCCTAATAAGTCTATTTTTGAGTGTTGGTATACTGATTTTTAGGTTCTAGAGTGTTCGTAGTGGCAATAGCATCGAAAATATACCAAGTGTGTACTTGAAATGCAGAAATCGAGCTTTCAAAAAAAGTAAAAAAAGGTTACTATCAACGCCACACAGGCGTGTGATCACCCGTGTGGTAGGCTGTGTGCGATAACATGCCCCTGTGATCGATGAAGGCTAGGCCACGCGGAAGACATGGCCGTGTAATGGCCGAGGTGTGGCCGTTTGGGCTACACGAGCTAAATCGAACTGCGTGTATGGGCCCACACAAACATGCCACACGGGCGTGTGATATCTGCGCCAGGCCGCGTGATCCACACGGGCAAGGTCAATCTGAGCGTGTGGGCCCATTTAGCTAAAATGTCCTCTACGGTTGCACGAGTCGTCCAAGTCGACTGTGAACCTACTGTAGGGTCAGTAAGCGCTACTTAGACCCTAATTCATTTGACCTGAATATATAGTGTATGTATTGAGCATGTTAAATTTATGCATGTTTACTGATCCATATGTATGACTGATAACTGGAATTTAGCATGTAAGCATGTATTTCTGTATGTCTGCATTGAGCATGTTTAGTTGCACCTGCTTTGGGGTGGGATGATTGATTACTAAAGGAACTGTACTGAAAGACTTTCATGGCTATTATCTAGCAGCTCAGCTGCAATATTACTGATACGTGCCGCATTCAGTACAACTTGATGTGTAGGGCTGGGTGGTTGTTTTAAACCCTACATGGTGTGTAGGGATGGTTGAATATGGTGTGTAGAGGCTGGTGGGTAGGATACTGATTTCTGTTACTCTGTGCATATTATATCTGAGATGGGCTAAGGCCCTAAATTATATCTAAAACATTATCTGAATAGGCTAAGGCCTAAACTGTTTCTGAATCTGTAATGGGCTTAGGCTCCAAACTGTTCTGACTCAGGCTCCTGTTCTGATACAGCCTGAATTTGGGAAGGAGTTTGTGGTATACAATGATGCGACGCATGTCAATTTGGGATGTGTTCTGATGCAGGATGGTAAGGTTATGGCATATGCGTCTCGTCGACTCAAGTTGCATGAGGAAAACTATCCGACGCATGATTTGGAATTGGTCGCCGTAGTCTTTGCTTGAAAATATGGAGGCACTATCTGCCCCGTGAGAGTTATATTATCTACACTAATCAGAAAAGCCTCAAGTACCTCTTGAATCAAAAGGAGTTGAATCTTAGGCAGCGTAGATAAATTGAGTTGCTTAAGGACTATGACTGTACTATTGAGTACAATCCTGGCAAGGCCAATATGATGGCAAATGCGTTGAGCCTAGGGCGATGACTGATCTAAAAACGATGTTCACTCGACTTAGTTTTTTCGACGATGGAAGTTTATTGGCTGAGCTGCAGGTGAACCTAACTTGGATAAAACAGATTTGGGATAGGTAGATAGAGGATGAATCGTCTGGGCTTCAGTTCCGTCAGATTGAGAGTGGCAGCATTACAGACTTTGGGTTGAATAATGATGGGGTACTCTATTTTCGTGGTCGGATTTGTGTACCAAATGATACTGATCTAAGGGAGTCTATTCTGAGAGAGGCACATAGTAGCCTTCATGCTATGCATCCCAGTGGGAGTAAGATGTATCGAGATCTTCGAGAACTATATTGGTGGCCGAGATTGAAACGGGAGGTTACTGATTTTGTGGCACGAAGTCTGACATGCTAGCAGGTTAAGGTTGAGCATCAGTTACCTTTAGGTTTGCTGCAGCTAGTTAAGATTTTGCTATGGAAGTGGGAGCGAGTAACGATGGACTTCATTAGTAGGTTGCCTCTGACACCTACAAAGAAGGATTCAGTTTAGGTTATCGTGGATCAATTGACCAAGTTTGCGCATTTCATTTCGGTTAGGACCGACTATTCACTTTAGAAGTTGGCGAAGCTTTACATTTCTGACATAGTGAGACTGCATGGGGTACCAGTCTCAATCATTTCTGATAGGGATCTTTGTTTCACGTCTCAGTTCTGGAAAAAGTTACATGAAGCTCTAGGTTCAAGATTGGATTTCAATACTGTGTTCCATCCTCAGACCGATGGTTAATCTGAGAGGGTGATTCAGATACTGGAGGATATATTGAGGAATTGTGTTATTTATTTTCACAGCAGTTGGGAGGATTATCTGCTGTTAGCCGAGTTCGCCTACAATAACAGTTTCTAGTCGAGTATTCAGATGGTACCTTACGAGGCTCTATATAGTTGTAAGTGTCGTACTCCTTTGTGTTGGACTGAGTTGGGCGAATGTCGAGTTTTGGGTCCTGAGTTGGTTTCTGAGACTAAGGATAAAGTTCGATTGATTCGGTATCGTCTGAAGGCGGCTTCTGATAGGCAGAAATCTTACGCGGATCTGAAGAGGCATGATATTGAGTATTTTGTGAGGGAATTCATTTTTCTCAAGGTTTTCCTCTGGAAGAAATTTTTGAGTTTCGGTCGCAAGGGCAAGTTAAGCCCTAGGTTCATCGGGCCATATCGAATTTTGAAATGTGTGGGACCGGTCGCTTATTAGTTGAGTTACCTCCAGAGCTAGACCGTATTCATGACGTATTCCACTTCTCGATGTTGAGGCGTTACCGCTCTAATCTTACTCATATTTTCCCTGTTGAAGAGATTGAGATTAGGCCAGATTTAACCTTCGATGGGGAGCCGGTTTAGATTTTGGATCGTGATGTAAAGGTTCTTTGGAAGAAGTGTATTCCATTGGTGAAGGTGCTGTGATGGGATCATAGTATTGAGGAGGCCACGTGGGAGCCTGAGGACTTGATGCTTCAGCAGTATCCTCATATATTCTGATCAGGTAAATTTCGAGGTTGAAATTTCTTTTAGGGAGTTGAGTTGTAACGCCCCAAAATTCTTATTTCGGCTTTTGTTAAAATGTGACATAATTATGTATCTACTTCAGTGGTTAAGTGTTCTGGGGGTGTGTGTGTGAGGTCCCAAGTTCAAGCCCTACCTTTGAGAAATTTTGATATTTTTCTGATCTCAGCCTTGTGTTTTGGGAGTAGGCTTATATTTAATTATTTGTGGAATCATATCAGAATGGACCTGCTGGTCTGGTTGTTAAGTTGAGTGTTAGAGTGCTGAAGGTCTTGTGTTCGAATCCCTGCGCGAGCGTGGGTGTTATTTTTGCTCGGCTCAGTGATAGAGTTCCAATTGTAGTAGAATTCTAAGTAGTGGGTGGTTATGATTGTGAGGTAGTAAGATTTGGGTAAATCTATTTCCTAAAAACTTCTCTTGGAAAAAAACTGACGTCTCTCCCTCTCTTTCTCTGCAATCTTTTTCTTTTTTTTTCTCGTTTATTCTCTCATCTTTCTTTCTTTCGTTTTGGGCAAAATTGAGTTTTAATCTCAGTGTTCGATTTAAGGTATTGCACGTTATTAAGTAGGCATAGATTATTTGTCTCGAATAGGGATTCCTTTTTAATTGGTTCTTGAATTTTTGATTCTTTTCTTTGGAATCTTATACAGTATTTTGGTAGCAACAAATCAGGACGTGAGGGGCTCTCCTTGCGCGAAAACATGATCAAAACCGTTCGGGGGTGAGGGTAAGTGTTTGAAGGTAGTTTGATGTAGTTATCAATTTTGGAAATTTTGATTCAAATGAGTAATAAGTCTGTTTTTGAGCGTTGGTATACTGATTTTTAGGTTTTGGAGTGTTCGTAGTGGCAGTAGCATCAAAATTGTACCAGGTGTGTACCCGAAACACAAAAATTGAGTTTTCGGCAAAAGCCAAAAAAGGCCATTGTCGATGCCACACGGGAGTGTGTTCACCCGTGTGGTAGGCCGTGTGCAATAACACGACCGTGTGATCGATGAAGGCCAGGTTGTGCGCAAGACATGACCGTGTGATGCCCAGGGTGTCGCCATGAGGGTCATACAGGCTAAATTGAATTGGGTGTGTGGGCCAGACGGACACGCCACACGGGCGTGTGATATCTGGGATAGGTCGTGTGATCCACATTAACAAGGCCAATCTGAGCGTGCGGGCCACACGGGCGTGTAGGCCCATTTAGCTAAAATGTCCCCTAGGGTTGCACGGGTCGCCCAAGTCGACTGTGAACCTAATGTAAGGTTAGTAAGCGCTACTTAGACCCTAAATTGTGTGACCTGAATATATAATGTATTGATTGAGCATGTTAAATTTATGCATGTTTACTGATCTGTATGTATGACTGATAACTAGATTTTTTGCATGTAAGCATGTATTTCTGTATGTCTACATTGAGCATGTTTAGTTGCACCTGCATTGGGTGGGATGATTGATTATTGAAGGAACTGTACTGAAAGGCTTTCATGCCTATTATCTGGCAGCTCAGCTGCAATGTTACTAATACGTTCCGCATTCTGTACGACTTGGTGTGTAGGGCTGGGTGGTGTTTTAAACCCCACATAGTGTGTAGGGATTGTCGGAGATGGTGTGTAGAGGCTAGTGGGTAGGATACTAATTTCTGTTACTGTGTGCATATTGTATCTAAGATGGGCTAAGGCTCTAAATTATATCTGAAACTGTATCTAAATGGGCTATGGCCTAAACTGTATTTGAATCTATAATTGGTAGGCCCCAGACTGCATTTGACTGATAACTGTTATTTGGCTGTATGCATGCCTTCTGTGGCGATTACACACTGAGTTTACGTAAACTCACCCCTTTCTATTTTATCTGTATAGGTAATCCTCATACTTAGATGGATCGGAGCGGCAGAGGACTTAGTGGTGACCACACGTCTATCGAACTGCTTTAAATTCATTCATGGTTTTTATTTCCTATTTTGTTTGAGGTATTTTTGATGTAATTTGGGAATTTTGGACTTTTTGCCTTTATCTTGGATTTTAACTGTATTCATGGACTTTTAAACTGCAAAACTCAACGAAAACTCGATTTAATTAAAAACAACGTATTTCCTAAACGCGAACGGTTTTCTTTAAATATCACAGTTTTAAAAGCTTCCGCTACAGAATATGTTTTTAAACTTATCAAATTAATGAGAAAAGAATTTTGAAATTGACGAGGATAAATAGAAGCTAATAAACGGAAACGGTCTTAACTTGATAAATTCGATTTCAAATCTCTTTCCATGTGACATCGCCAGATTCAACCTTAACATCTAGGCTGGGTTGGAGTGTTCCAACCTGAATTTTAAATTGAGTAGTGAATCCACTTATGAATATACTCTTTTGAAACACACAAAATATAATTATAGATTCAGTCAAGAGTAATATATATAATAAATAACTTTTTACAAAATCATTTAGTATGAAACTTATTTAGATAAATTTAAAAGAGTATTACGAATGATAAAGACGAAAAACATTGAAAAACAAATTTCATGATTCTCTTCTTTTTTTTTTCTTTCTAGAATTAGTCTTCATCTTCATGATTTCATGCAATGTTTGCTTCCATTATAAAATTATTCTAAAGGTGAAGCTTACACTCCTCAATTTATAAGAGAATAAAAAGAAATTAAAGTTGATATTGAACTAATTGACCCCCTCTGAAAAAAATTGGAGCAATTTCATACCTATTAATTTTGAAACTAAGTAACTAAGAAAAATTAAGCATTAACAACTAAAATTAACATTTTCCATCAATTTACATAATTTTGATTGATATAATAACAAATTAAACTATTAACATTTGCATATTCTAAAGACCAATATGTATGATACTTCATTGTATACTAGTTTAATATAGGTTTTAGATGTTGATTAAAAAAACTTAATACAAATTGAACTAGCACCACCAATACTAACTGAATACTATATTGCAGATGGATAGCATTGGTGACATATGATAATTTGTGTATTTATATATTTTTTTTATAAATCCCTAACATATAATGATTGTGTTTATTGTAAAATATAATAATTCAAATTTTTGTAAGTTCAAAATTTATTCTATATTTCTTTCACAAAATAATTATATTATATTAATTTTCAGTATATTTCATATAATATTCTATTTGCATTAGTTTCAAATCATAAATCATGATTAAGGCGAACCAAGTTACGTAAAAGAAAGAGATAAAAAGTATTATCATGATGCATTAATATGTAGAGGTTTCTGTATTTATATAAGAAAGATGCCATCACATATTATCAAAATATACATTAACTTCGACACCTAGTGAGTTTTGAACAGCCACGATTCCAAGGATTAACAGCTTCTTGGAGAAGGCGACGGTAGGAAACAAGACCGGAGACCTCTGGATGGTGGATTGTCATGGCTGCATCGATTTGAATCACCTTTTCCATCACCACTATGCCAATTAGAGCCAAACAAATTAACCATCTTTTCATGTTTGAGACTCCCATGATTGGTCTTTGGTTTCATTGGAATAATTTTGATATCACCTATTTATATGGTTTTAGAATGAGACCCTATTTTAGAAATTACTTCAAATTAGGTGATATTGTTTTGATTTTTTCTTTTTTTGCTTTCTCGTTGTTTAAATTGTAAAATCTGTTAAATTTTTTTATAGAAGAAATACATTTTAGAAATTGGACTCGGTATTCTAAGGTTTTTTTTCTCAATTAATCGAATATTATGGAATGTGTTTGTGCGTGCACGTGTGTGTGTGTTTTGGCAAAAAGAAAGATAATTAAGCTCTAATTTCAATATGATACAATCTCAATTAGACCATATCTTTCCTATGTTACAGGTTGCATATCATTCAATAAGAAACAAAATCTATCATCTGGTGGTCAGCAATGTAAGCAGAGTCTCATTATTCCATATATAGTATACAAATATGTTGTAGTGTACTTTCAAGTAAATAGTTTAGTATGAATGGTTTTTTGTTTATGTATAAAAACATATTTATATTTTTTTATTATTACCTCTACCTTCATATATAATTAGTTTTTAATGCCAATGTGAAGCAAGCGATTTTAGGCATTGTTGAATATTATTAAAAAAGGATAGCATATTAAAACATTTATAAAATATTCATTGAGGAATATAGTTTTACTTTATCTAATTAATACAAAGTAGCATTGTTCAAAATAATAAGTAATTAACTTAATTAAAATAAATAAATTATTTAAATAATTTAAATTTAGTACTAAAAATATTTATAATATTTATTGAAGTATTTATGAAAAATATAAAAATTGACATATTGTAAATTAAACCTTACATTATTCACTTTTTTTTTTACAAGTAAATAAATTGACCATAATAATACGTAGATAATATATAATTAATATAAATGTAATTATGTGTGACACTTGCACGTAAAACGAACAGCGGTAAACAAAAGACAGAAACAAGCGATGGCAATTGTAATATATAAGAGGTAATTCCATCAAAATTAGCAGCTTAATACCATCAACATTAGCAACTATATATTCATCTATCAAGAAAAACAAAATTAGTACAGTCTAGAAATTCTGCACTAATTGCATACATTTTTCTTTCAATTTCAGAATTCAAAACGGCCATAGCTACTAATTGATAAATCCTGCTCTGGCCAAAACCGATGAATCATTTTAACGGAAGAACCTTCAAATGTAGCCAAAAATCAACTGCAAGGTCAACAAATTTGATCCATTTCCCATGACCACAAGCATATAATATGGGAAATTATCTGTAAAACCAATTGCCAGCAACTAACAATAAGAAGTAGCATTATTCTAATTACAATGAAGACACTCAATGTGAAGGCAGAAGCAAGTGTACAAACATGACTAGGTAGCAACCGCCTATTAGCGTAGAAAGGACAGTAAAATATGGCTTAAGTGCAGCGCGCACACACACATACAAAAAAGATTTAACGAAGTCCCACACACACCGATCACAAATGATTAGAACTCACACCTTAAAAACACGATTCCTAGCCCAAATATCAACCGATTCGTCTCCACCAAACCGAGCTGAAAACCCAATTTACACAAGTACACAAAGACTCAAAAAATTTTGGAACCAAAAGGGATGACTCAAAAATATTAAAATCTTTATGGCAAAAGAACAGTAAAACCCAGAGCAAAACAATGGCTAGAGAGAAAGAAGAATATTGTAGCCAAAAGAATCCAACTCCGATTGAAAAAATCGTGAAAAGAGAGGTTTACGTGAAAGAAGACCTGAATATAATTTTTTAAGAGTATTTTCTTTTAAAAATATTAAAATAAAATAAGAGTTTAACAAAATCGCTAACAAAATCGCATTAGTAATTTAAATTATAAAATAAAAAGTGAAATTGAAACAAAATATTTTCTACTAAGCACACTAGGGGATTCAAACACAAGATCTAAGGGTAAATTAGCAAACACCTAACCATTGAACCACTAGGCTCATCGTTGTCTTTGAAACACAAAAACTAACTTTGCAGTCCATCCGAACCATTGACCCAACCAATAAATCTTATTACTTCTAACCCCAAATTCGGAATGTTACAAAATCAATTAATATATTGAGATCTTGATTCAATCATTTAAATATCAAATTGAAATAACAACTCACTTAGTTTAATCATAAAAAGTTAGAATCACACCTAAATTTTGCAAAATCTATGAGCTATTAAGCTAATTTGACCTAAAACGTGTGAAGATCTCTTGAGGATTTTAAGGATGATAACATGAGTATTCCTCAAAATTGAAAAGAAATTTTGCGTTTAGAGAGCTTAGGAATAAAAAAGGATGAACTAATTTTGGAAGAAAAACTTTAATTTGGCGTTTGAAAAATTTTTGAATGAAGAATGGGAGGGAAGAAGAAGACGTGGGGGTTGTTGAATAGGCACCAAATTTTTAAAAATTTGGCCACTACCCATTTAACCACCCCCTATTTTCTCCCTTTTCCAGATTGGTCCTTATTGTTCAATTAAAGCCAATTTCAAAATTATTTTCAAATCCAATCTCGTTTTTAAAATCCATTTTAACAAAATTAATCCCCAAACACTCACTTTTAATTTCTTAACCTAAAATTATTAATTCTATTTAATTTAAAATTTTATTTAATTAATTCCTAATTATTTTAGCTATCTATCCCAATTATGGTTTCCGATTCACTAACCCTTGATTTACTCTCTCGACGTTTGGGATCTGACAATTCTACTACGCCTAGGGGATGCTGCCAGGACTATGCAAAGGAAAAGTAGTATCAGATTATTATGCAAAAGGTAGAAATGAATCATAGTCTAGGGTTACACCTTATGTGTTTATTTTTATCAAACTTGTACTTTGTAATAAGCTGTGATAAGTTTGTAGTAAAAAGTTATTTTAAATACTTTCCTTTATTTTTGGATTTTAATTCCTCCAGTTAAAGAAATAAATAAAATGTAATATTTCAAGTGTTCAATTGATTTAAGTATTGTGTTTAAAAACAGCCGAGATGTAACACCCCAAACCCGGCCTAGACATTATGGCCGAATCTGGCGGTGTCACATGGTAGTGTTTTTCGAAAAGTGAATTGTCGTCAAAAACCTCCTTTCTTTATTACTTCTTTACACTCTCTTATGCTTAATTCCAAGACGTGTCGATCAATTTCAAACGTGATTCATATTCAAAAGTTATTCTCTTTCAAAACGTATTAATTTTCAAAGCGTCACTTGTTGCAGAAGATTTTTAAAACAGTTTGCATATTTGTGCTTATCTTGTTAAAACGTTTGATTCATTTTGAAAAATCGATTATCCCTACTACTAGCAGTTGTAAATCAAAACAATAGAAACCCCAAATTAAAAGTAAAAATCCAAATAGACCATTATTACAGTAAAATACCCCAAATAAAACTTTAAAAAACCTAAGTAATTACGAAACAGTGTAAAAAAGGGTCGTGTGGCCACCGCTGAGTCCTCCGCCGCTCCGATCCGCCTAAGTCTGAGGATTACCTGTACAGATAAAACAGAAGGGTGAGTTTACGAAAACTCAATGTGTAATCCCCATATAATCAAGCATACAGAATGCAATCATAGTCTGGGTCTAAGCCTATTTCGATATGATTTGGCCTCGATTAGGGCTTTAGCCCATTGCAATCTGTATAAAGTCATGCATTTGGGCCTTGGCCAATTACAGTATCAATAATCAATACAGTAACAGATATACAATATTAAATCCTACCCAGCCAACCTCTACACTCCAACTTCGTCCAACCCTACACTTCATGTGGGGATATAATCAACCCACCCATCCCTACACTCCAATAAGTACCAAATGCAGCACTAGGCAGTGGTTTGCAGTTATGCTGCCAGTAAATTAGGCTCAAGGCCTTTCAGTATATTTCCTCCTAACAATATAACCCCCACCCCAATGCAATGCATTGTACATATAAGACATGCTAAAACATAATATCATGCATAAAATCAAGGCATACAGTATCAAATCAGTGGGACATCATCATGCTTAATAACATCCATAATCGTATCAGTCATATAGTCATTTCAGTCAATTAGGGGTCTAACTAAGCTTACCGACCCTACAGTGGGTCAAAAGTTGACTCGGGCGACCCATGCAACCGTAGTAGTTAAACAGTGAAAATAGGCCCACAAGCCCATGTTGTCTGCCCGTGTGACCCACATTGCCAAATTCGATCCTGCCTGTGTACCGCACACGGCCAACCTCGTCAATCACACGCCTGTGTTCAGTCACACGGCCTACCACACGGGCGGTCTGCACGTCCGTATGGCATCGACAATCACATTTTTAGGCTTTTCATCGGTTTCTATTTTCAGAGTTGTGTTTACACACTTTATTTTCTTAGTAATTAAACCGCACTCCGAGTACTCCAAAAACTGAGTTCAACCAAAAACACACTTTTAGATTCTTGAAGATGCACCAATCAACCCTTGATCTCCACCTAAAACAAGAATCACGAAACCTTTTCATTAAACCTTAAATTTAATTTCCCTATAACTTCAATTAACCCATACTTATCGATCAACACAACCCTTCATTCAGTATCTTATAAAACAAGACAACATCATCTAAATCACTTACCAAACTGATGACTGCGCAGAGTGCAATTTGGCAATGCAAGAGAGAACGAATTGAGATGATGAAACAAAGACTGAAAAGAGGCAAACAGAGGGGGTGACGGCAATAATAGGAAAAAAATAATGATGGAAAAGGAAGTGCAAAGCCGAAATGGGACAGAAGATAAAGCAGAACTCACCTAGCAATATTCGGCCAAGGAGAGGAGCAAGATGACGCAAGGTCGGCTTGAGGGGAAGGGAAACTAGCGTCAAAATTTTGGGAACAGAAAGGGGAACCTAATTTTGAAAACAACGGCAGCAAGTGGGGGATTTTCAACTGACAACAAAAAGGTGAAAAAGAAGGAAAAAGAAAAAAAAGATGGAGAAGGGAAGATTCGGCCAAGGGAGGAGGGGGAACGTTTGTTCACCATTTTTTCTTAAGAGTAGAATTTTTTGGGAAGCACAGAATTCTACTCAATCCCCACTACCCTCTAAATCCCTCAATTAACTCCCCCTATCCCTAAATTCGCTCCCACACTTCCCTACACCCCTCAAACACTCAACATCGTCCACTACTCACCCCACTCTCTTTAGAATTCTGACTCCACCCAAACACCTCCACGGCATCTAGCAAAAATAAATCCTTCGCTCGCGCATAGACTCGAACTCCTGACCCCCAGCACAACTATCCCTCCACTTATCCACCAGACTAGCAGGCCCATTTTGACATATTTTACCAATATATATTTATAAGCCTACTGATTAGAGATAGGGGTTTATTCATTTAAAAACAAAAATTTGCCCAAGCTAATGCTTGAACTTAGGACCTCTCAGACACACCCAGAACACTTAACCACTAAAGCAGATATACAGTTGTGTCACAAACATACGATAGTTTCTTTTGGGGCTTTACAACTCTACCTCCTAAAAGAAAATTTTGGCCTCGAAATTTTATCTGATTAGAATAGATGAGGATACTGCTGTCACATCGCATCCTCAGCCTCCCACGTTGCCTTCTTCGAACTATGATTACGCCAAAGAACTTTAACCAGTGGGATGGACTTTCTTCTTAGAACCTTTACATCACGATCCAATATTTGGACTGGTTCCTCCTCAAAGGTCAAATCTGGCTTAACCTCGATCTCCTTAATCGGAACAATATGCGTAGGATCAGAGCGGTAAGGCCTCAACATAGAGACTTGGAACATGTCTTGAATCTGATCTAACTCTGGAGGTAACTCCAACTGGTAGGCAACTGGTCCTACACACTTCAAATAATGATAAGAGCCAATAAATCTAGGGCTCAACTTACCCTTACGACCAAATCTCAGTACCTTCTTCCATAGTGAGACCTTAAGGAAAACAAAGTCTCCCACAGAATACTCAATTTCACGTCGCTTCAGGTCTGCGTAGTACTTCTGCCTATCAGCTGCCGCTTTTAATCGGTCTCAAACCAGTTTAACTTTATCCTCGGTATCAAAAACTAGTTCAGGGTCCAAAACACGCCGTTTGCCCAACTCAGTCCAACATCAAGGTGTGCGACACCTACGACCATATAATGCCTCGTACGGTGCCATCTGAATGCTAGACTGATAGCTGTTGTTATAAGCAAACTCTGCTAGCGGCAGGTAATCCTCCCAACTGCCTTGAAGGTCAATCACACAACTTCTCAAAATATCCTCCAGTATCTGAATTACCTTCTTTGACTGACCATCAATCTGAGGATGGAACACTATACTGAAGTCCAATCTTGTACCCAGAGCTTCATGTAGCTTTTTCTAGAACCGAGACGTGAAACGAGGATCCCTATCGGATATTATCAAAACTGGTACCCTATGCAATCTCACTATCTCAGACACATATGACTTAGCCAGCTTCTGCAGAGAGTAGTCAATACGAACTGGTATGAAATGGGCTAACTTGGTCAATCAATCCACGATAACCCATACAAAATCCTTCTTAGTGGGTGTGAGGGGTAACCCACTAACGAAGTCCATAGTCACTCTCTCCCACTTCCAAAGTGGAATCTTAATCGTCAAGCAACCCCGAAGGTAATCGATGCTCGACTTTAACTCACGACATGTCGACATTTACCCACAAAGTCTGTAACCTCACGCTTAAGACCTGGCCACCAATATAACTCGCGAAGGTCTTCGTACATCTTATTTCTACCAGGATGCATAGCTTAAGGCTACTATGTGCCTCTTGCAGTATAGATTGCCTCAACTCAGTATCATTTGGTACACAGATTCTCTCACAGAAATAGAGTACCCCTTCACTATTCAGTCTGAAATCCACAGTATTCCCACTGTCAATCTGTCAAAAGAGAAGACCCAAAGACTCGTCCTTCAACTGTTTACCCTTAATTTGCTCTACCCACGTCGATTTAACTTGAAATTTAGCCAACAGACTACCATCGTCAAATAAACTGAGACGAGCAAACATTGTCTTCAAATCAGTCATAGCCCTACGGCTCAGCGCGTTGGCAACCGCATTAGCCTTACTAGGATGGTATTCAATCATACAATCGTAGTCCTTAAGTAGCTCAATCCACCTACGTTGCCTAAGGTTTAGCTCCTTCTGAGTGAAGAGGTACTTGAGGCGCTTGTGACCAGTGTAAATGATACACTCCTCACCATACAGGTAATGCCTCTATATTTTCAGTGTAAATACCATCGCGGCCAATTCCAATTCATGTGTCGAATGATTCATCTCATTAGTCTTAAGCTGACGAGACGCATACGCTACTACCATACCCTCTTGCATCAACACACACCTCAAACCGACATGTGATGCATCTCTGTAGACAGTAAACTCTTTTTCAGACTCTGGCTATATCAGAACATGGGCCTCTATCAGTATAGTCTTGAGCTTCTCAAAGCTCTCTTGTTGCGCATAAGTCTAATTAAATGGAAGACCCTTACGCATCAACTGAGTCAAGGGTACGGCGATTAGTGAAAACCATTCTACAAACCGTCGATAATACCTTGTCAGTCCTAGAAAACTGCGAATCTTGGATACAGTCTTAGGCTGCTTCCAACCCAAGACAGCCTTAATCTTTTGAGGATTGACTCTAATCCCCTCAACAAAAACCACATGTCCCAGAAACGTTAATTCATGTAACCAAAACTCACATTTACTAAACTTGGCGTACTGTTGTTTCTCTCACAAAATCTATAGAACCACTCTAAGGTGTTCATTGTGCTCATCACGAGTCTTCAAATACACCAGTATATCATCAATAAATACTACTACAAACCAATTCAGATAGGGCTGGAACACTCGATTCATCAGATCCATAAAAGCTGTTGGAGCATCCGTCAGTCCAAATGGCATTATTAGGAACTCGTAATGTCCATAGCGAGTCTTAAATGTCGTCTTATGCATGTCGGCTTCCTTAACTCTCAACTGGTGATACCCTAATCAGAGGTTAGTTTTAGAGAACACTGAAGCTCTTCGGAGCTGATCGAACAGATCATCTATTCTAGGTAGAAGGTACTTATTTTTTATTGTCAACTTATTCAGTTACCGGTAGTCGATACACATACGGATGGATCCATCCTTATTTTTTCACAAATAGTACTGGTGCCCCCCACAAAGACACACTAGGGCGGATGAACCCACGATCCAATAGCACTTGAATCTGGGCCTTAAGCTCCACAAGCTCCTTCGGTGCCATTCTAAAAGGGGCGATGGACATCAGCGTGGTACAAAAAAGGAGCTCAATCCCGAACTCCACTTCACGATTCGAAAGTAACCTAAGTAGTTCTTCAAGAAATACATTTGAAAAGTCTCTAACCGTCCTTATATCCTTAACCGAAGAATCCCCGGAATCTAAAACACTGATGTGGGCCAGATACACCTTACATCCTTTACGAACCAACTTTTCAGCTCTCAATGTAGAAATCACATTCGATAAGTAGCCCCGACGCTCCCCAATTACGACTACCTCACCATCCCTCTCAGTTCTAGAACAACCCTTTTTGTGGCACAATCTAAGCTCATTCGGTGTTTGACTAACCAGTCCATTCCCAGTATTAGATCAAATTCTCCAAAAGGCAGTTCCATCAGATCAGCCAAAAAGATAGCTCCTTGAACCTCTAGAGGAACATCTCTGAACAGGTTTTCAACCCTTATTGGCTGCCCCAATGGCCTTAGTACATTGGCCTTATTCGTAGTGCTCTTAACCAGTATACCCAAGTTTTCAAATACGGTACAAGTTATATAGGAGTGAGTGGATCCTATATCTATCAGTGCAGTATAGGGTACATTATAAATAAAGAACGTACCCGTAATGACATCTGGAGCATCTCCATCCTCTCAGTGATAAGCAGTATAAACTAGAACCAGTTACCTTACCTCAGTATGACCAGCACCTCTGCCCGGTGCTCTCTGACCGCGGCCCAAAACATTACTACTTCTTGCCTGACCACGGCCTCTTACTGGCTGCTGATAACCCTTGGTGGCTGTGTAGTATTATTACCTGGAGCTTGCATCTAATCAGCCCTTCGCGGATAATCCCTAATACAGTGTTCCAAAGAACCGCACCTCAAGCATGCCCCAGTTTTTTTCCAGCACTCGCCCAGATGGCGTCTACCACAATCAGTACACAGTGGCTGTCCGGTAGCAGCAATAGGGGCCCCAAGTCTAATCGGCCCATCAACTCTGTCTTTTTTTCTTAGGCCTCTGAATGGAACTTAGGGGCTCTGTATCCCTCTTGCTCCAACCTCTCTCTCAATTCTGACACACAGTGCGCTTTACTTCCTCGGCGATCTTGACCTTATTAACCAGTGCAACAAAGTCTTGCTCCCTCTGTGGAGCTATTAGTACCTTCAAATTATCCCTGAGGCCATCCTTGAAGCAAATGCATCTCTCATACTCAGTCGCTACCATACCACGCGCATACTCAGCCACTAATTTATCTCTCTGAGTCAGATTAAGGAGCTCTCTCCTATGGGCATACGTATAACTGGCACCCACATACTTCCCCTAGAAGGCAATCTTAAAGAACTCCCAAGTCAGTCGGTCGGGCTGAGTGCCTTCCTTAACTCTAAGCCACCACTTGTAAGCCTCATCTCTCAGCAGTGACACTGCATCCTTTAGTTTCTGCTCGAGGGTGCAGTTCAAATCGTCCATAATCCTTTCTATGGCCTCGATCCAGTACTCAGCCATGTTAGGGGAAACTCTAGTAATACCTTTGAAAATCTCAGCTCCATTAGACCGGAGTTGTTCCGTAAACAACCCTCGGCCTCCAACTCCAGTATTAGGCCCAGCGACCCTCTCTAAGATTCTCAACATGGCCTGCGACAGTGTGTCATCCCCAGCCGCCCGATCATGAGACCCAGTCTCAGTCACAGGTGAAGCCGGCGTCTCACTTGTATCCAAATTAGGCAAGTTGCTAAAAGATGAAGACCCAGCTCGAGCACCTCTACGGCTTCTACCACGGCCTCTTGTACCCCGTCTGTGAGTACCTCTGGTGCTCATTATCTAATTGCATTTATCTGTATTAACAATTTTATGCATCAGTTTACAGCTCCAGTGTTTATTAACGATTATTTTATGTCAACAGTATTAGAAGTGTAATATTTGTTTTCGTACAACGCAGTGTCTATCAGAGTTTATCGATTTTACTGTAGTATCAGTATACACTAATCTGAGTGTTTTCAGTACAGTATATCAAAGTAATCTTAGTATATACTATCTATACCATTTTCAGTTTTTTAAACATATATCAGTTCAGAGGACTTACAGGATCGACGCCGGAGACTCGATGTACCACGCGTTTAGTAAAAACATTTCTAATCGTTAGAAAATAGTTCTCAGAAATCATGTTATAAGAACACAAATCCGTAGCCTAGTTTTGCAACCTAGCTCTGATACCACTAAATGTAATACCCCAAATCCGGCCTAGACGTTATGGCCGAATCTGGCGGTGTCACATGGTAGTGTTTTTTGAAAAGTGAATTGTCATTAAAAACATCTTTTCTTTATAACTTCTTTACACTCTTTTATGCTTAATTCCAAGACTTGTCGATCAATTTCAAACGTGATTCATATTCAAAAGTTATTCTCTTTCAAAACATTATTAATTTTCAAAACGTCACTTGTTGCTGAAGCTTTTTAAAATAATTTGCATATTTGTGCGTATCTTGTTAAAACGTTTGATTTATTTTGAAAACTCGATTATCCCTACTACTAGAAGTTTTCACCTCCGCATGGGCTAGTGGATTGCTTTCGCGATACATCTGTACCTATGTCCTTCGTGAGATTTTCATCTCCATATGGCCTGAGGGAAATGTATTTCCCTGAACCGAACTCGATCCATATGAGCCTATAATGGGTGAGGATTGCGGAATCTGTTGGTTCAAGTACCCTCTCTTTAGAACCAAACCAATATAGTGAACCCTAGGAGCCCACTTTAGGTCAATTATGTTGAACCCTAGCAGTCACCTGGATAGGTGTTTGACTATTTTCTGTTTGATTTGATTTTTACCATTTGTATATGATACTGACGTGTTTTCTTGTTTATGACTACATTGCATTTCATCATCATAGAAAGGAGGTGTTGATTCATATTCGATTGCTAAATAGAAGAGTTTGTCATAAGGAAATGGATTACTTGATAAAGTGGGTTATAATGCATTTTTCCAAATATAGTCCAAGTAAACACAACGAGAGAAGATTGATATGACTTTTCTTCGTTGCCCGGGGATTCAAGCCAATAAGGATTATTCGAGAGTCATCACGTCTCAATTTTCTTAAAGAAGTTTATGAGCATCATGGAGGATAAGTGAGTGAAGAGTCACGACCTGGATCAAGCAACAAGAAGCTAGAATAGGCATCTATTGAGAAAGTTCAAGGGACACGACCATAACATTCGGTTACGAAGAAAAGGATTGGTGTTTTCACCTGGACTATAAGGACAAAGCTGCATATGTAATCTGTTTTATGTAAAGAAATTTATTTTCTAGAAAAGTTCTTCTTATGGAATTGAATGCAGAACCAACGCCTCTCTTTCTCTTTGCATTCATTCCATGCATTTGCATTGCATTTCATGTATTTGCATTACATCATATCATATTGTATGCATTAAAATTTGTAGAGAGATTTTAATTAATTAAAAATTATTTCAGTAACCTGGAAACTGAACCAAGTACGCATCCCTACGGCACAAGAAAAAAGACCAGGTCAATGGATAAAGACTAGAGAGGTTGGAAAAAAATACAGAAGGAGATGCAGGAACAGATGCAAGCACAAATGCAAGAGCAGCTGGGTAAGATTCAGCAGGACATGAAGGACAAAATGATGGAATCTCAGAGAAACATGATGACTCAGATGACGCAACTGTTGAATGGGCTTACGGATAAAAGGAAAGAGTCCCTTGGTTAATGCTGAGGAGAATACTGAGTATCCTCAATATCCCCCTGGTTTTATTCCACCACATGTGCAAACACGACCTGAAGTAACTTTACAGAGACCATCTGTTATGATTAATCCCCAATAGTTTCAAGCTGAGGCTGTGATACCAGTGAATTCCCAAACTAGATCAGGTTTTACTCCATAGGGTAATCCTGCCAATCTCGTTGTTCCTGATCTAGATAATATAGAGGAAAAAGAAAGAGCAAGAATGGAATCACAAAAGCAGTTAGAGGATCGTTATAAAAGGCTGGAAGAAAAATTCAGAGTAATGGAAAGCGCTAATAATTATAGAGGGATCGATGCTAAGGATCTAAGCTTGGTTCCGGACCTAGTACTTCTTCACAGATTCAAAATGCCAGAGTTTGAGAAGTACAACGAAAATAGTTGTCCCGAAGCTCATATCACTATGTTCTGCAAACGTATGACTGGGCATGTCAATAATGATCAATTACTGATCCACTGCTTCCAAGACAGTTTAACTAGGGCAGCGTCTAAATGGTATAACAAGTTGAGTCGTACCAAGATTAGTTCATGGAGAGATTTAGCTCAAGCTTTCATGAAGCAGCATAGTCATGTAACAGATATGACCCCCGATAGAATCACTTTGCAGAATATGGAGAAGAGAACAAATGAGAGTTTCCGACAGTATGCTCAAAGATGGAGGGAAGTCGCTATACAAGTCCATCCACCTCTACTGGAAAAATAAACCACAATGCTCTTCATTTATACTTTGAAGGCCCCGTTCATTAACTATATGTTGGGAAGTGCCACCGTGAGTTTTTCAGATATGGTAATGTCCGGTGAGATCATTGACAATGCTATAAGACGCGAAAAAATAGAAGTGGGGGAAAGCACCAAAAGATCAACTTCAAGAAACAAGGAAAATGAGGTAAATAGCCTGAGTGTGCATCAAGGCTCTTCAAGGCAAGAACCCAATTCGAGGTCAAGTACAAAAAGGCCTCAGTTCACACCCATCCCGATAACATATAAAGAGCTGTATCGGAATCTTTTTGATGTACATGTAGTGTTTCTATTCTATGCAGAACCTGTGCAACCTCCGTACCCAAAATGGTATAATGAGAATGCCCAATGCGAGTACCACACGGGAATAACGGGGCATTCAATTGAAAATTGCACTACATTTAAAAAGTTGGTTTTAAGGCTCGTTGAAAGGGGAGTTGTGAAAGTCGACGATTCCTCAGAACCTAATCCCTCAGATGAAGCAGTGAATAGGATAGTTAAAAGTGGTGGGAAAAGAGTTACAATTCCTTAAAGAAGTTAGATGCTTGGAAAGAATACTAGGGAATCTGAACACTAATGACATATCTGAAGAGGGAACCCAAGTTTCCAAGCCCTTACATACTTGGGAAGATTTTAAACAATGGGACTGTGGAAGGGGTCCCTGTATTTTTAGAGTTAATCTAGAGTAATATTAAACACATGCTTGTTGCTTTAAGCCCAGAATCAATAAGAATCCTTTTGTGAAATGGGCTTGTGTCCAGAATTTTTGTTTCAATAAAATGCATCCTTTTAAGTAAATATTTTTTCATTCTTTATATTTCATACTGCACATTCTTTTGTTTTTAGAATATTCTTTCATTCTTTATTCATGACCATACCATAAAAATAATCATCCATAGAATTATTTTTTCTTTGGATTGCCTTTGTACCTAGGTACCCAGATATTAACAACATGAGCGATGTTATTACAGACTCCCTTTTTGAATGAGATATGGGTCTATAGGATCTGAGGTCTTTGAAGATGATAGAGATTGTAGCCTATCTTTTGATTTGTTAAGGATGTTAAAACAAATGAAAATAGACTCTACCTTGCAAAGGGTCAATAGACGTTGCGAGCTTAGGAAAGGGGTAAAGATCGAAGCCTAATTCACTACTGAAATAAGGCGAGACATCATTGAGCTATTTTCAAGAATTCCAAGATGTTTTAGCACAATCATATCGAGGAACGCCAGGCTTGAAATGTGGGTATGATATTTAAAGAACCCATGGTAATGGTTCCACGATGGTCAGGCTAATCAAGAGGTTAGGGCTACTGGTTTACCAAGAAAAAAATGGCATCAGTTATGCCGTAAATGCTAAATTGGGAAAAATAAGATTCACATGCCTTTTCCATTCTTTCTATAGGTGGGGCATAGATGTTATGGGGCAGATCTCATCAAAAGCATCTAACTGATACCAATTCATCTTCGTGGTTATCAAGTACTTCACTAAGAAGGTCAAGGTTGCTTCATATGCTAAAGTTACAAAGTCAGCAGTCATCAGATTCAAATCCAAATTGAAATCCCAATTCAAATTCAAAGCTAGATTCAAATCCAAATTCAAATCCCAATTCAAATTCAAATTCAAAGCCAAATCCAAATCCGAATCTAAATCCAAATTCAAATCCAAATTTAGATTCAAATCCGAATCTAAATCCAAATTCAAATCCAAGTTCAAATTCAAATTCATATTCAAATTCAAATTCAAAAAGAAAAAAAAACAAAAACAAAAACAAAAAAAAGTGGCAATAAAGAATGCCAGAGAAAATAAAATATTTAACATCATTGCACAATGTCAAAAAATTTTACAGTCTGTTCAAAAGATCAGAAACCATATCAATGCAGCAAAGGAAGCCAAAAAAACCATTCAAAAATGTTTGAAAAATAACTGAGACTTGTAAAGGTTGGCATAGAGAAGTTACTAATTACCCTCTATGTTTCTTGAATTTGGCCAGGACCTTCACTAGGGCAACATCTTTCTCATTAGTTTATGAAAAGGAAGCAATTGTGGGAGGTTAAGATTCCTTTTTTTCTAAGCTTTAATTGAATTGTATGAAGGAGAATGTCTCCAGTAAGTTTGATTGAAAGTATGTACCAAAAATGGATTATTCAGGCTTATGACAAAAGGTTTGCACAAGATAATTTCACGATAGGGACTTGGCATTAAGAAGGACTCTTCTCATAAGGACTTTGAGGTGCCAAAATTTGGAAAAACCTTACGTGGTGAAGAAGGCTTGTTCTAGAAGATTATTAGCCTTGACCAAGATGGATTGTAATATCCTGGATTTTGGGCTTATGCATTTGTGCTTAAATATATGTGAAGGCATGCTTTTGTGTTATGAATGTGTTGTATGAATTTTGTGGACTTTAGAAAATAGGAGAGTGCTTTAGAATATTATTAGATTTTAAATCTAGAAGAGGAAGCTAAGCAGGGTGGCCTTAAGAGAAAATGTAGGGGAAATATGACACAGAAACGGGCTTTGTTAAGTGGCTTGGAGGCGCCACTTAAGGCCTCTGTAAATGACGCCACAACAGGTGCAAATGGGCCAAGGTTCGAGTCGCATGGGAAGCTAAATAAAAGCTTTTATTTTTGCGGCAACAAGGGAAAGTGATGGATGGCATGGGGAGTCTATGGGAGGAGTTTAAAAAGAGGTATTATTCTTTTAAAAATTTCGGCTAAGTAAGGGATAATTGATGATTTTATTTTATTATTTTAAATGAAGTGATAAAGAGAGGAGAAAGGAGAAAAAGGAGGAAGCTGATAAGAAGTAAGAGTTGGCCGGCAAAGGGGAATGTTTTGAATGGTATTTTCGGATAATCATGGTATAGGTGTGCCGAAATTTTAATTCTCTTCTCATCTTTTCTTCAGTTGTGCCAAAACTTTCCAAGGAGAGCAACTTGTGTTCTTTTCTCTTCTATTTCTTTTATTTGTGCTAGCCGAAATCTCCTTCTCCATTAAGACCACCATTGCCGATTCTTCCCCAAGACCTACACCTTTCCTTTCTTTCTTTGTTGAAGACGAATCCCTTGCACTCCATTCTCTTCTTCTTCCACAAATCTCTAAAAGCCGAATACTCAGTAATCACCACCTAGGCTGTAGCCGATTTTCTCTGAAGGTTCAAGTGAAGATACAGTCGACTTCTGTAGTAAGGGTAAGACCAATTGATTTTAATTTTCAAACTCTCTTTAAGCCAAAAATTTGAAACTAATCCCCTTAATGTCTTTGGCCGAAACTATGAAGGATTCTCTCGGGATTTTTGAGTAGCTGACTTCTAGGGAGATCATTCGGGATTTCAGATCTAGGGTAAGTCATGTAATCGGCCAAGGGCCATTTATTAAGATTAAATGATAGAGTTGGATCTAACACATGCCATAGTGATTTCGACAGATTCCCAACCAAAAAGCACTTTTCGGGATTTAAAATCGTAAGGTAAGTACATATGTACCTTCGGCCAAGGCCATACTTAGGGATTCCGATCTGTTTCTTAAATGTTTAAAAGCCGAAAACTAACCAAGTCAATTGATCTAGTGTTAGCCGACTATAAGGAAGAAGGACTACAACGTTTCGGGATTTGATTAGTAATCAAATCGGCAACAAGGTAAGAGTTTTGGGTGCAATAATCCTTCGGGATTTGATCATATAGCCGAATAGGCTTTTGCTAAACATTAAGTGATTGACCAAATGTAAGAACTTGAGATCTAAATCCGTAGATCGGGTTTTCGGGATTTGGAGTGAATTCGATAAGTAAATCAAGTGTGTACCCCGCACTAAGCCTTAATAGATTTATGGTTATGTTATATTGAATGTGTTAATAAGGATACGTAAAATGTGACTAAGGGTACCATGCAATGGTACAAAGTACACAGGTACGTTAACTTACTACTACTGTGGTTGTGATATCATGAATATCTGTTATGGTACATAAGTAAATATTGCTAAGAATGTGAAATAAAGAATGTGGCATAATCTTTGTATGATTTGTATGACATGGGACATATGGGTGATATGTAAAGGGGGAGTGATCTGGTGGTTTATACCACAAAATCTGAATGTGGTGACTTCGGTCACATTATCTAAATGTGGTGACTCATGTCACAAAATAATTATCTGGTGGCTATGCCACGACTTTTATAAGGGCGATGAGCACGTCGACTGCAGCGACTGCCTTCGATGATGTGTAGCGGATGGAGGGTTGACTTAGTAGTCCCCACGGTGTGATGGTTGGTACGGGTGATGTGTAGCGGATGGCTATCTAGGTTTGGGTCCGGGTTTGCATCACTACTTTTATCTGTTATATATTTGTATGATATGATATGACATGTCTAAATTGTTGAGATTTAGTGTTGGTTACACATTGAGTCTGTTTGACTCACCCAGTTAGGGAATATTTTCTTTCAGGTGACACTCAGTGATGGACCGGGTCGGCAGGAGCTTAGTGGTGGCCATGCTCAACTCAGAGTTTTTATTTGACTTTGGACTTTCTTTTATTTATTTAAGTATTTTGGGTTATTTCAGAATTTGTTTTTGATGTAATAATGCCATAGTATGAGACTGCTTTATGTTTGCTTTTATTTATTTCTATCACGATATTATTATTGATAAATCAAAAGTTGTTTAAATTGTTTTTGTTAAAATAAACGCTAAATGTTTTGACACCTAAATATGAATGATTTTCAATTTAAGATAAACTTTGAAACGGAGAAATAAAGTTTTATAAATACCTAGATTTCAAGAATAAACTTGTTTTCAACTCAAGCCCAACCCAAAAATAAAATTTCTTTTAAAACCATCCAAATTATTCAAGAAGTTTTGAACCGTTTTATTCAAGGAACATACTAGATCCGGTCAAGGCTCATGGGCCTGGTCTGGGGTGTTTCAGCTTGGTATCAGAGCCCAATTTTAAACTCTCAGCCTTGGGTTTAAAGCCCATAATGTTTTTAAAATTGAGTCCAAAAGAATTTTGTGAATATTTTTATGAAATGAGCAGGTTTTCAGGCATGGCACCCAATTCTCCGACCCAAAGTCCACGAGGTAAGTACCTCTAATTATTGTATGAATTATAGTATGACTTGTAGAAGGGTAAAAATGGAATGTAGATTAGTATGATAAGCTATTAAACCCTAGGATTAGTTTACCCCAACATAAGAATTACATAAAACTTTAAATGCCTAATTAAACAAACCTGTGAACTAAGTCGCCGAGTTAGGGTGTGGCAACCATTGTGCGCATGTCTAGGATTGGATTCAGGAAGAGCCTGGTATTTAAGCAGTCCTCGTGACTCACCTCCTCTTCACTCGAATCCTACCTGGTGCGTAGCTATGGTTCACCCTAACCAAGAGGACTCATTCACGGGCTAAACCCAATAACTAAACCCGAAAGGGATTAGCTGTATTTTCATAAAAACTTCGATTTTAAAATCACCAAATTACCCCTTTAAATTGTAAAAAAACTTAGTTTGAAAATTTTCCAAAATATTTTCGATTTACAAAATTACCTAAATACCCCTAGTGGTAAAATTACTAAAATGCCCTTAGTTTCCAAAATTACCAGACTACCCCCGATTTCAATAACATTTTCTGATTTTGCAAAAATATCCAAAAACCTTATCTTTACAAAATACTAAGGTACCTTGATTTGGAACTTTACGAAATTACCCTTGTTTTACAAAATTACCAAAATGACCCCCGATTTCTAAAATTTCTACAACACCGATTTGGAAAACAAATTCTCAAAAAGAACCCTAAGTTTTGCAAATTTTGAAATACCTTTGATTTCTAAAGAATTTTCAAATTGGCCCCGACTTATTACCAAAATACCCCTGTAGGACAAATGACGAAAATACCCCTGGGGTAGGAATAGGCAAAAATGTTGGAATAGTGAATGTGTGTGGTACATACCATTGAATGGATGTGTTTCTCTGAACTAGGATAGAAGACTTGAAACCTTGATTGATCAAAAGAACCCCTATTAATTTTTTTTTCATAAAACTTCTTCGCGGATAATCAGTGGAACAAAATACTAACGCATAAAATTTCTTAATCAGATTAAAGCGCTGTCATAGAAATGAGCTCTAGGGGACGTGGTCGCAATGTGCGAGGACGTGGTAGAGGCAGGATGACCGTATCTGAACCCGTTAGATCGGGTCAAGGATCTGAGAATGAGATACCATCGCCACCACCACCACCAGCTGTTGGTGTGGAATAGCAAGATCATACGGGGGATGATGCTGTATCGTAGGCTGTGCTGCGAGTTCTTGAGATGGTGGCTGGAGTAGGTGAAAATATGGGAGCTCGAAAATCTGTACCCGAACGACTCCGAGCCAATGGAACTGAGGTGTTCCGTGGCGTATCTGGTGTGGCACCCAGTACGGCTGAGTATTGGTTGGAAGCAACCGAGCGAATTATGGATGAGGTGGATCTGACCCCTAAGGAGAAACTGAAAGGAATGGTGTCGCTTCTTCGCGACGAAGCATATCAATGGTGGCTCACTATTCAGGATGGTGCCACAGCTGAGGATCTGACTTGGAAGTATGTTAAGGCGGCGTATCAGAAGAAGTATGTTGGCACGCGTTACACTGATGCACAGAGGAAGGCATTTCTGGGGCTGGTTTAAGGGAATAAGTCCGTGAGCGCAGTCTGGTTGAATTCCTAAGGTTGAGCTGGTATGCTCGAGGAGTAGTGGCTACGGAGCATGAGCGATGTGTCCGGTTTAAGGACGGACTAAGGGATGACCTGAGGTTGTTAATAGCTCCACACTAGGAGCGAGAGTTTGCCGCGTTGGTAGAAAAGGCTAAGGTAGCCGAGGGAATTAAGGACTCTGTAAGGCAGAACACTGATCGGAACAGACAGAAAAGAGGTTTTGGATCGTCGAGATTGTCTGGGAATGTACAGAAGAGGCCTAGAGTTGATGGGCTGCGAGGTCAGCAAGTTGGTTCAGGAGGGCAGTATCGTACTTGTACTCAGTGTGGAAAGATGCACTTAGGAGAGTGTTGGAAAAAGATAGGAGGATGTTTCAAGTATGGATCTAAAGATGACATGATTAAGGACTGTCCCATAAAGATAGACGAGAGTCGATCCGCAGGTCAGGGTTCTAATCAGGCTGGCAGAGGTGGACAGTAGCCTCAGCGAGGTCGTGGTCCGAATGGTAGAGGTAACGGTATTGGAAGGGGACGAGGAACACCTGGCAGAGGTGTTGGTAATAGAGAGGTAAGACAGCCGGGTCTGGTCTACGCAGTTCACCGGAGGGAGGACGGAGACGCACCGGACGTCATAACCGGTACGTTCTTTATAGAGAACAAGCCTTATTTTGCTTTGATTGATGTGGTCTCGACCCATTCCTATGTTGCATGTAGAGTAGTTGAAACTCTAGGCATAGCCTCTGAAATTTCTAGTAGGGAGATGACTGTAGTAAGCCCATTAGGTCAAACTGTAGTAGTGAACAAGATATTTCGGAAAGTACCTCTAGAGATTCAGGGAGTGATATTCTCTGCTGACTTGATGGAACTACCCTTCGGAGAATTTGATCTTATACTTGGTATGAATTGGCTAGGCGAACATCGGGCTATATTGGATTGTGCAGCTAAGCGAATGGAATTAAGGACCCCGAAGGATGAGGTGATAAGTATGATAGGAGAAAGAAGAAACTACTTGTCTAACGTAGTTTCAGCATTAAAGGCTGATAAGATGGTTCAGAAAGGGTGCAAGGCATTTTTGGCCTTCGTAAGTGCGTTGGATGGGAAAGAAGGGGGAGTTAGTGGAGTTAGAACCGTTAAGGAATTTGTAGATGTGTTTCCGGAGGAGTTACCTGGAATACCCCCGGATAGGGAGGTGGAGTTTGGAATTGATTTACTGCCAGGAACAGCTCCTGTGTCAATTGCCCCATACAGAATGGCACCAAAGGAGTTGGTTGAGCTCAAGGCTCAAATCCAAGAGCTACTTGATCGTGGGTTTATCCGACCTAGTGTGTCTCCATGGGGAGCACCAGCCTTATTTGTGAAAAAGAAAGACGGAACTATGCGTATGTGCATAGATTATCGTCAGTTGAATAAGCTGACCATCAAGAACAAGTACCCGTTGCCAAGGATAGACGACTTGTTCGATCAGCTTAAGGGGGCCGCGGTATTCTCAAAGATATATCTAAGGTCTGGATATCATCAGCTTAAGGTGAAGGAAGCAGATATCCATAAGATAGCTTTCCGGACAAGATACGGCCATTACGAGTTCTTGGTAATGCCGTTTGGGTTGACGAACGCCCCAGCCGCGTTCATGGATATGATGAACCGGGTCTTTCATCCTTATTTGGATCGGTTCGTCATTGTGTTTATCGACGATATCCTAGTGTACTCTAAGTCTGAGGAAGAGCATGATGAGCATCTTCGGGTAGTGCTGCAAGTGTTAAGGGGGAAGAAGCTCTATGCCAAATTCAGCAAGTGTGAATTTTGGCTTAAGGAAGTTGCGTTCCTAGGACATTTGGTGTCTGCAGAAGGAATAAGGGTGGATCCTCGAAAGATTGAGGCAATATTAGATTGGAAACCACCTAAGTCTGTGGCTGAGGTTCGTAGTTTCTTGGGATTAGCAGGCTACTACAGAAGGTTTGTGGAAGGATTTTCATCAATAGCCGCACCGTTGACAAAGTTGTTGAGGAAGGAAGTACCTTTCGTATGGACAGATAAGCAACAAGAGAGCTTTGAAAAGCTTAAGAGGGTGTTGACGGAAGCTCCAGTTTTAATTTAACCTGAGGCAGGAAAGGATTTCGTGGTGTACTGTGACGCTTCTCACACAGGATTAGGATGTGCTCTGATGCAAGACGAGAAAGTAGTCACTTATACGTCTCGACAATTGAGGCCTCACGAGGTTAACTACCCGACGCACGACTTGAAATTGGCGGCAGTGGTCTTTGCTCTTAAGGTATGGAGGCATTATATTTATGGAGAAAAGTCGGTGATCAACACAGACCACAAGAGCCTTAAGTATCTGTTGACTCAGAAGGAGTTGAACCTGAGACAGCGAAGGGGGGTGGAATTATTGAAAGACTACGACTGCTCTATAGAGTATCACCCGGGCAAGGCAAATGTAGTGGCAGATGCCCTAAGTCAGGAAGTGGTGTTGGATCAGAGAGCGATGTTCGCGCGTCTGAGCTTGTATGATGATGGAAGTTTGCTGGCAGAGTTGCAAATTAAGCCGACGTGGTTGAATGAGGTGAAAGAGAGACAGTTGGCAGATGATGATTTAAGTACTAAGTTGCGGCAAGTGCAGAATGAGGAGTTAGAGGATTATGGTATTAATGATGAGGGAGTGCTGTGTTTTCAAGGCAAGGTCTGTATGCCTAAGGATAAGGAGTTAAGGCAGAGAATTCTTCAGGAATCGCATAGTAGCCCTTATGCTATGCATCCTGGAGGTACTAAGTTGTATAGAGATCTAAGGGAACAGTTTTGGAGGCCTGGTCTAAAACGGGAAGTTACCGAATTTGTCGGCAAGTGCTTAACATGTCAGCAAGTCAAGGCTGAACACCAAGTTCTGTCAGGATTGCTTGGTAGATAATAATTCCAGCGATGGAAGTGGGAGAGAGTTACCATGGACTTCGTTAGTGGGCTTCCCCTTACGCCTACTAAGAAGGACTCAGTATGGGTGATAGTGGATCGGTTGACAAAGTCCGCGCATTTCATTCCAGTGCGAGTTGATTATTCTCTTCAGAAGTTGGTGAAATTGTATGTGGCAGAAATTGTAAGGTTGCATAGAGTACCGGTGTCGATTATCTCAGATAGGGATCCAAGGTTTACGTCTCGGTTTTGGAAAGCTCTACATCAGGCTTTAGGCACCAGATTAGATTTCACTACGGCTTTTCATCCACAATCAGACGGTCAATCGGAACGAGTAATCCAAGTGTTAGAGGATATGTTGAGAGGCTGTGTAATAGACTTCAGAGGAAGTTGGGAAGAGTATTTGCCGTTAGCGGAATTCGCATACAACAATAGCTATCAGGCCAGCATTCGGATGGCACCGTATGAAGCGTTGTATGGACCGAAGTGTCGCACTCCTACGTGTTGGACAGAATTAGGGGAACGTCGAGTTTTGGGTCCAGAGATTGTGGCAGAATCTGAGGAAAAGGTTGAGGTAATTCGGGCACGGTTGAAGGAAGCATCTGATAGGCAAAAGTCGTACGCTGATCTGAAACGGAAGGAGATAGAATTTACTGTGGGAGATCAAGTGTTCCTTAAGGTTTTGCCATGGAAGAAAGTGATGAGGTTTGGTCGCAAAGGGAAGTTAAGTCCCAGGTTTATAGGACATTACCGGGTATTGAAGCGAGTTGGTCCAGTGGCATACTAGTTAGAGTTGCCACCGGAGTTGAAGCAGATGCACGACGTATTCCATGTATCTATGCTACGTCGTTACCGATCAGATCCATCCCATGTAGTTCCGGTTGAAGAGGTTGAGCTAAGGCCAGATTTGTCCTACAAGAAAGAGCCAATCCAGATCTTGGAACGAGATGTGAAAGTGTTACGGAGCAAATCAGTTCCTCTAGTTAAAGTGTTATGGCGCAATCATGGATCGGAGGAAGCTTCATGGGAGCCGGAAGAATCAATGCGACAACAATACCCTCACTTATTTCGGCCAGGTAATTTTGAGGTCGAAATTATTTTAAGGGGGTAGAACTGTAATATTCTAGATTTTGGGCTTATGCATTTGTGCTTAAATATATGTGAAGGCATGCTTTTGTGTTATGAATGTGTTGTATGAATTTTGTGGACTTTAGAAAATAGGAGAGTGCTTTAGAAAATTATTAGATTTTAAATCTAGAAGAGGAAGCTAAGCAGGGTGGCCTTAAGAGAAAATGTAGGGGAAATATGACACAGAAACGGGCTTGGTTAAGTGGCTTGGAGGCTCCACTTAAGGCCTCTGTAAATGATGCCACAACAGGTGCAAATGGGCCAAGCTTCGAGTCGCATGGGAAGCTAAATAAAAGCTTTTATTTTTGCGGCAACAAGGGAAAGTGATGGACGGCATGGGGAGTCTATGGGAGGAGTTTAAGATGAGGTATTATTCTTTTAAAAATTTTGGCTAAGTAAGGGATAATTGATGATTTTATTTTTATTATTTTAAATGAAGTCATAAAGAGAGGAGAAAGGAGAAAAAGGAGGAAGCTGAAAAGAAGTAAGAGTTGGCCGGCCAAGAGGAATGTTTTGAATGGTATTTTCGGCTAATCATGGTATAGGTGGTATAGGTGTTGCGAAATTTAAGTTCTCTTCTCATCTTTTCTTCAGTTGTGCCGAAAATTTCCAAGGAGAGCAACTTGTGTTCTTTTCTCTTCTTTTTCTTTTATTTGTGCTAGCCGAAATCTCCTTCTCCATTAAGACGACCATTGCCGATTCTTCCCCAAGACCTACACCTTTCCTTTCTTTCTTTGTTGAAGACGAATCCCTTGCACTCCATTCTCTTCTTCTGCCACAAATCTCCAAAAGCCGAAAACTCAGTAATCACCACCTAGGTCAGTGTGGATTTTCTCTCTGAAGGTTCAAGTGAAGATCTGATCGACTCAGTAGTAAGGGTAAGACCAATTGATTTTAATTTTCAAACTCTCTTTAAGCCGAAAATTTGAAACTAATCCCCTTAATGTCTTTGGCCGAAACTATGAAGGATTCTCTCAAGATTTTTGAGTAGGCGACTTCTAGGGAGATCATTCGGGATTTTAGATCTAAGGTAAGTCATGTATTCGGCCAAGGGCCATTTATTAAGATTAAATGTTAGAGTTGGATCTAACACATGCCATAGTGATTTCGACAGATTCCCAACCCAAAAGCACTTTTCAGGATTTAAAATCGTAAGGTAAGTACATATGTACATTCGGCCAAGGCCATACTTAGGGATTCCGATCTGTTTCTTAAATGTTTAAAAGCCGGAAACTAACCAAGTCAATTGATCTAGTGTTAGCCGACTACAAGGAAGAAGGACTACAACGTTTCGGGATTTGATTAGTAATCAAATCGGCAACAAGGTAAGAGTTTTGGGTGCAATGATCCTTCGGGATTTGATCATATAGCCGAATAGGCTTTTGCTAAACATTAAATGATTGACCAAATGTAGGAACTTAAGATCTAAATCAGTAGATCGGGTTTTCGGGATTTGGAGTGAACTCGATAAGTAAATCAGGTGTGTACCCCGCACTAAGCCTTAATAGATTTATGGTTATGTTATATTGAATGTGTTAATAAGGATACGTTAAATTTGACTAAGGGTACCATGCAATGGTACAAAGTACACAGGTACGTTAACTTACTCCTATTGTGGTTGTGATATCATGAATATCTGTTATGGTACATAAGTAAATATTGCTAAGAATGTGAAATAAAGAATGTGGCATAATCTTTGTATGATTTGTATGACATGGGACATATGGGTGATATGTAAAGGGAAGTGATCCGTGGTTTATACCACAAAAATCAATATGGTGACTTTGGTCACATTATTCGAATGTGGTGACTCATGTCACAAAATAATTATCCGTGGCTATACCATGACTTTTATAAGAGGCGATGAGCACGTCGATTGCAGCGATCGCCTCGATGATGTGTAGCGGATGGAGGGTTGACTTAGTAGTCCCCACGGTGTGATGGTTGGTACGGGTGATGTGTAGCGGATGGCTATCTAGGTTTGGGTTCGGTTTGCATCACTACTTTTTCTCATTATATATTTGTATCATATGATATGACATGTCCGAATTGTTGAGATTTAGTGTTGGTTACACATTGAGTCTGTTTGACTCACCTCGTTGGGAATATTTTCTTTCCAAAGGACACTCGGTGATGGACTGGCCTGCGGGAGCTTAGTGGTGGCCATCTTTGAACTTAGAGTTTTTATTTGACTTTGGACTTTCCTTTATTTATTTAAGTATTTTGGGTTATTTCAGAATTTGTTTTTGATGTAATAAGGCCATAGTATGAGACTGCTTTATGTTTGCTTTTATTTATTTCTATCATGATATTATTATTGATAAATCAAAAGTTGTTTAAATTGTTTTTGTTAAAATAAACGTTAAATGTTTTGATACCTAAATATGAATGATTTTCAATTTAAGATAAACTTTGAAACGGAGAAATAAAGTTTTATAAATACCTAGATTTCAAGAATAAACTTGTTTTCAACTCAAGCCCAACCCAAAAATAAAATTTCTTTTAAAACCATCCAAATTATTCAAGAAGTTTTGAACCATTTTATTCAAGGAACATACCAGATCCGGTTAAGGCTCGTGGGCCGGGTCTGGGGTGTTTCATGGATGGCAAGGACATGCTCAGGCTGGTGAATTCAGATTTCTTATAAAAGGAGAGGCCAAGGTGAAAACTCGCAAAGGGCGCCATGGGACCTTTTAAAAAATAAAAATAAAAAAACCAAAAAAATAAAAATATAAAAATCAAATATAAAAAATTTCACCAAAAAAAAAAGAAGAAAGAAAAGGAGAGGCTAAGGCGAAAACCCGCAAAGGGCGCTTTGAGACCAAAGGGGATTTGTGTTAAAAACCTGAAAAGGGCGGCTCAAATTTTGATTGAGAGTGGGGCATGCAGTAGTCTCGCTACGCTTGAATTAACAATGAAGAAGTATGTGACATCTTGGGGCATTGACAAAGTACTCCGGATCCCCTAAACACATATTGAGCTAAAAATGGTCCTCAAGAAGTTTGAACAAGAGAAGCTCAGGCTGCGATATCTGGGGCACCTAGTTTCCATCTTACCCATTCTGAATTTGCTATCTTTAATTATTTTGTTCATTTCAAAATACACTACCAATAAATTTCCTTTTGGATTGCATTTGCTATTTTTGCTTAACTTATTGGTTTTGAGCCATGCTCCTAATTAATTTCCTTCTTGTCCATTGTTATGATCTCTTTCAAGCATTTTGCATTAAAATAATGATTAGTGGACTAATAATACTTTCATAAAAGAAGTTTCGCATATTACTCTGGAAGCTTCTGAATAATACAAGAACTTGAAACAGGATTATTGTTTAAAACTCACCAAGTTTAAGGAAGAGTCTAGACTAAGGCTATCTCTTTTGATTTTTGTCAAAAAATGTCAAGATATTGCGTCAGTAATACAATCTTGACGAAAAATAGACAATGTCAACCCAAGTGTAAAAGGGGAATCATTTTCGAGAAAAAAATGATATTCTGTATCCATGCAAATATCATGCATACACATTTGGTTAGGTCACCTGGGGAGTAATTAGTTGATTGAATAAGTTACAGTCCTCTAACTTTGAGTTGTGATGGTATGGATGGAAAATGATATAGGTCCTGTACCTTTGAATAATAATGGGATGGGTTGAAGAAGAAACAAATCCTACATTTTGGACTAGCAGTGGGGATGGATTGGAAAAGATTCAGATCTTATATTCCAGAGTCATAATGAGATGAACCCTGAAATTATAGCGGGGCAAATCTGTTGAGCAAGATATAATGGTTTTCTCAAGTTTTCTGTCGAGAATATCAGCCGAACAAAAGGGCAGCATATTACCTTGATGAACAATGAGCGATGGCGCCTTAAAAGGGATTATTCTCATGAAATTCTTCATTCCTGCAAGACACATTTAGTTAGGAGCATTTGATTTATTCTGATCATTGCATCCTAATCCTTAAACATTTAAAGGGATCATTCTCATTCTGCATTCATGCAGGACATATTTAGTTAGGAGCATTTGATTCATTCCGATCATTGCATCTTAATCATTATATTTTTTTTTAAAAAAAGATCATTCTCATGACATTCTACATCCATGCAAATATCATTTAGTTAGGAGCATTTGATTCATTCTGATCATTGCATCATAATCATTATACATTTAAAAAAAAAGATCATTCCCATGACATTCTGCATTCATGTAAATATCATCCAGTTAGAAGCATTTGACTCATTCTGATCATTACATCTTAATCATTTTTCATTCAAAAAAAATCATGACATTTTTGGCATTCATAACACATGTGGCGAGGAGGATTTGATTCATTCTAATCATAGCATCCTGATCATTTGGCATAAACATATGCATGTGAAACCGAGTCTACAGGACAAGTCCCTCAGAGGACGGTGTAGCAACATCGGTGAATTGTAGATCTTGTCTCCTCGAGATAGTAGTGGGGTAGATCGAATTTGGCGAGTCTTATCTCCATATACTGGCAATAGAGCAGATTCAAGTTACCTAGCCTTATCTTCCTGAGGTAGCAAGGGAGCAGGCTGAATGTAACATCCTGGAAAGGGCCTATGCATTTTCGGTTTAATTGTATGAAATGACAAGTCTTAAGCATTATGAATAAATTTTTGATATTTTTGGAAACTCAGAACATTTTTGGAAACCTGAACATTTTTGGAAACCTGGAAATGCATTAGGACATGAACATTTTAGGAAACCCAGAAATGTAAGGAAATGGTTCAAAAATGGAAAGTACACATTTTTGGAAACTAAGAAATGAAAATGGAAATGGTTCAAAATGGAAAGTATACATTTTAGGAAACTTGGAAATGTAAGAAAATGGCAAATAAATGAGCCAATCGAAAATTTTAGGGAACTTAGAAATGATGCAAAATGTCAAATTTTAAAGTTTAAAATAGGAAATAAGGGCAAGATGGCCTTAAAAGAAAAAGTTGGTAAAATTTGACACATAAACAGGCTTGGAAAAAGGCCCAAGGTGCCACTTAGGGCCTATGGAAATGGCGCCATGTGCGAAGGCATGGGCACAGGTTCGAGTCACAAGGAAGCAAATAAATGAAGTTTTATTTTTGCTTCCCGTGCTAGAGAGTGGACGGCACATGCTTCTAGAATTAGAGGTGTTTTAATTCCATAAATATGTGAATAATAAGTGATAAATAAAGGATTTTCTTTAATTGGATTATTTGAGGAGATAAATGATGGATTAAACACATTGATTTTTAATAAATGAGATAATATTATCACAAGGAGGAGTGGTGGCCAAGTCAAGGACTCTGCCTAGTAATTTCGGCTAAAGGAGGAGAATTTGGGCTATTCTCTCATCTTTTCCTAAGTGTGCCGAAAATTCCTAGCCCCTCTTTCTCTCTGTAAAAATTTTTCCTAAGCGAACTCCATCTTTTCTTCTCCTCTCCTTTGTCATTGTTAAGCCAAAACCCTTTTCTTTTGATCTCTGATTAAAACTCCATAGCCGAATCTCTGTGACTCTAGGCAAGGAAGCAATCATTCAAAGCATTAAAGGTAAGGTTTAGCATTATTCAAGTTCTTTTCTTTTCTATTTGCCGAAAAGAGAATGGCCTAATCCTATTCTTGTTCATGGCCGAATCTACAAGGATCCTCGAGTTTCTACAATTACCAAATATAAGGATCAAGGATCTAAGGTAAGATCTATGAATATTCAGTTAAGGGTTACGATTTATGTTTTCAAAGTTAGATTAAATCTAACGTGAAGTTTTAGGGATTTCGACAGATATATATAAGGCAAGGAATTCTTTTCAGATTTGGAAATTGTAAGGTAAGTACATAGATCCAATCGGCCTAAGGTGATTTTGGTATTATTTTCCATTTATTCAAAAGTTAGAAACTGACATAATTACCTGATTTGGTGGTTAGCCGATTTCAAGGGAGAAGAACACAAATCTTTGGGATTTGATTTACAATCTTTCAATTCGGCAACAAGGTAAGTAATACAAATCCTACTAGGATTTGGTTTTTAAGCCAAATAGGTTTGTTAATATGTTTTAATGGTTGGCCGAATATAGGAGTTAAAGATCCAGATCGATAGATCGTTCTTCGGGATTTCAAGGAATCTATTAAGCAAATCAGGTGTGTACCCATACTAACCTTCAATACGTTATATGGCAATTATTAATTATATGAATATGCATAAGAATGTGAATGTGGCTATGTGCCCTAATGTGGTACAAAAGGTACTCAGGTACGTTTCCTACTTCTGATAGGATTATGAATATGTTATATTCTTAACATGTGAATAGTAATATGAATGAGAAAAATAAGTATGTTGTGCATGATAAATATGTGGGGCATTTCGGGCTATATGTGAAAGGGGAAAAAGGTGTTGACTTCGGTCTCACCAACGGAATATGGTGACTACGGTCACATAATTTGAACATGGTAACTTCGGTTACACTATCTGAATTTGGTAACTTCGGTTACATTATCTGAACATGGTGTCTATTGACACAATTATCTAGTGGCTATGCCACGATATTATATGGACGATGAGCACGTCGACTGCAGCGACTGCCTTCGATGGTGTGTAGCGGATGGAGGGTTGACTTAGTAGTCCCCACGGTGTGATCCGGCGAAGTACGGGTGGTGGTGTGTAGCGGATGGACAAATAGGCTTGGGTTTGGGTTGCATCATTTAATTGTATATGAATATGAACTTGATATGAACTTGTATGCCTGATTTGTTGAATGTTAGTATTGTGTGCACATTGAGTCTGTTGACTCACCCCTTTGTGGGACCATTTTTCAGGTAATGAGCAATAATGGACCGGGTCGACAGGAGCTAAAGGTGGCCATGCATAGCAAGGAAAAACTTTTATTATTTGGGACTCATTATTTTTATTAAGTACTTCAATTTTATTTTTTTGGTTTTGATTGATGTAATAAGGCCATAAGGCCCAAGTTGAATTTCTTCACTTCTGTTTATTCTTACTTTATAATGTTACGCATTATTTTTAATTAAGTTCAATTATATTTATTTTAATAATAATAAACCTTAAATTATTTTTTTTCATAGCTAAATGATTTCTAAGTAAAATAAATGGGTTTTTAATCTAAGCCCAACCCAAAACGAGATTTTCCTGAAAATACACAAATTTTCTCTAAGAGACAAAGAATTTTGCAACCGGTTTACTTAAGGAACATACCAGATCCGATTCAGGCTTGTGGGCCAGGTTTAGGGTGTTTCAGTTTGGTATCAGATCCCAGTTTTCAACTCTCGGCCTGTGGGCTAAGGCCCAAAACATTTTTAATTCGAGCCCAAATAATTTTCCTTGAAATAAAGCGGTGTGTTCGGCATGGCACCTAAGTCTCAGACCATGATCCACCGTAAGTACTCTAACTTTACGTGTGATTCCGTGATTTATGAACTGTATAAGGATAGAAAAGGCATGGAACGTAGAATAGAATGATAGGAACATGAACCCTAGGGCTAGATTACTCAAACACAAAACCACATAAGATTTAATGCACTAAACAAACCTATGGCTAAGTCACTGAGATAGGGTGTGGTAACCCCTGTATGCATGTCTAGGATTGGATCCGTAAGAGCACAGTATTTAAGCAATCCCTAGTGACTCACCTCCTCTTCGCAGTATCCTACACCGTGCGTAGCTTCTGGTTCACCCTAACTCGGAGGGCTCAGTGGTGTGGCAACCTCTGTGCGCATGTCTAGGAATGGTTTCGGTGGGAGCTTGGTATTTAAGCGGTCCGCGTGACTCACCTCCTCTCCGCTCGAATCTTGCCTGGTGCGTAGCTTTGGTTCACCCTAACCAAAGAGGGCTCGGACATAGGCTAAACACAATGACTAAAACCCGAAAGGGAACTAGCCATGTTTTTTTTTTAAAAAAAAACAACAAACCCTAGTTTTAAAATTTTTAAAACTTTCTTTTAAATTTGTAAAAACTATCTTTACAAAATTTCCCGAAAAATTTCTGATTTGTGAAAATTACAAAAATGCCCTCAGTGGTAAAATTACCAAAATGCCCTTGGTGTATCAAATGTCCAACTACTCAACAGTTTTACCAAAATTCCATTATTTTATAAACATACAAAAACCCTAATTTGCGAACCATCAAAAATATCTTGATTTTGGAAAATTTTACAAAATTACCCCTAACTTACAAAATGACCAAAATGACCCCAGTTTTCGAAATCTTTGTAAACATCACCATTTGAAAAGAGGAACTTTCAAAAAGAACCCATAAAGTTTTACAACTTTTGAAATATCCCTAACTTATTAAATTTTACAAATTTACCCTGTTTTTGGAAAATTATCGAAACACCCCCGAGGTCAAAAATTACCGAAATACCCCTGAATTTTGAAATTTCTCCAAATTACCTCGAGACTTTGAATTTCCAAAATACTTTTGACAAAATCACCGAGGAACTTTTTGTTTTGCAAAATTACGAAAATGCCCCTGTAGGACAAAATTACGAAAATACCCCTGGGTAGTGGAAAAAAAAACAACAACGATGAAAATTACGACGTTTCTCTGAATGAACGAAAGTTCATAATTGTTTGATGGATGGATGAATGAATAAAAGACTGTGTGCTTGTATGAATACGAAAGAACCACTCTTAAATTCTTTTTCATAAAACATCTTCGCGGGTAATAAGTGAAACAAGAATACTAATTCATAAAATTCCTTAATCAGATCTCGACGCTAGGAAATGAGTTCCAGAGGACGTGGTCGTCGTGGACGAGGTAGAGGAAGGATGACTGTGTCGGAACCCGTTAGATCGGGTCAGGGGTCCGACAATGAAATACCACCGCCACCACCACCCCACCAGTGGAGTCTTTGGCGACAAGCTCGGATGGGGAAGATCTTTGTGTCGCAGTCGTCTTTGCGAGTTTTGGAATTGGTAGCTGGTGCGAGTGGAAATTTGGGAACCCAGAAATCTGTGCCTGAATGGCTCCGAGCTAATGGAGTCGAGATGTTTCGTGGAGTGTCGGGAGTGGCACCCAGTACAGCTGAGTACTGGTTGGAAGCAACTGAGCGCATTATGGATGAGCTCGACTTGACCCCTGAGGAGAAGTTGAAAGGGATGGTGGCACTGTTACGCGATGAAGCGTATCAGTGGTGGTTAACTGTTCGGGATGGTGCCATGGCGGAAGATCTGACCTGGGAATATGTTAAAGAAGCATTTCAGAAGAAGTATGTGGGAACCAGGTATACAGATGAACAAAGGAAGGCTTTTCTGGGGTTGGTGCAAGGGAGTAAGTCTGTCGCAGAATATGAGGCGAAATTTCTAAGGTTAAGCCGCTATGCTTGAGGGGTAGTGGCAACTGAGCATGAACGCTGTGTCCGTTTTGAGGACGGACTAAGGGACGATCTAAGACTGTTGATAGCACCACATCAGGAGCGGGAATTCTCTGCTTTGGTGGAAAGGGCCAAGGTGGCCGAGGGAATCAAGGATGCTACCAAGCAGGCTGTGGATAGGAATAAGCCCAAAAGAGGTTTTGGGCCATCTGGAAAGGGTCATAAGAGGCCTAGAGTCGATGGGCCACGAAATCAACAAGCCGGTGACGGCCGGGCGACGCCTTGTGAGCATTGTGGAAAGAGGCACTTGGGAGAATGTTGGAGAAAGACGAGAGGATGTTTCAAGTGTGGGTCCAAGGACCATATGCTTAAGGATTGTCCCAAGCAACCAGGATGAGAGCCGCCCGCAAGCTTTCGTAATGCTAGTCGCCGGTAGTAGGGGACAGCAGCCTCAACGGGGTCGTGGTTCGGCCAACAGAGGTAATGGTGCTGGCAGAGGCCGTGGAGTACAGGGCCAAGGTGCTGCAAATGCTGAGGCAAGGGAACCGGGTTTGGTTTATGCGGTTCGCCGGAGGGAAGATGGTGACGCAACGGATGTAATAACCGGTACGTTCTTTATTTTTGACAAACCCTATTTTGCTCTGATTGATGTGGCTCGACCCATTCCTATGTTGCATGTAGTGTAGTGGAAACACTAGGCCTAGACTCAGAACTTTCTGATAGGCAGATGACTGTAGTAAGCCCATTAGGCCAAACTGTGATGATAGATAAGATCTTTTGGAATGTACCCCTAGAGATTCAGGGAGTGAATTTTCGTGCTGACTTAAAGGAGTTACCCTTCGGAGAGTTTGAGCTTATACTTGGAATGGATTGGCTAGTAGAACATCGAGCCGTGTTGGATTGTGCGGCTAAACGTATAAAACTAAGAACCCCCGAGGATGAGGTAGTAGTGATGATCGGAGAAAGGAGGAACTACTTGTCTAACGTGGTTTCGACGCTGAAGGCCGAGAAAATGGTTAGGAAAGGGTGCGAGGCATTCTTAGCCTTTGTAAGTGCGTTGGGAGGAAAAGATGAAGGTGTTCATGGAGTTAGGACGGTCAGGGACTTCATAGATGTGTTCCCAGATGAATTACCAGGAATACCCCCAGATAGAGAGGTGGAATTTGGAATAGACTTGCTACCGGGAACAGCTCCTATATCAATCGCTGCATACCGAATGGCGCCAAAGGAGTTAGTGGAGCTCAAGGCTCAAATCCAAGAACTGTTGGATCATGGGTTCATTCGACCCAGTGTGTCTCCATGGGGAGCACCGGTCCTATTTGTGAAGAAGAAGGATGGAACTATGCGTATGTGCATAGATTATCGTCAGTTGAACAAACTGACCATCAAGAACAAGTATCCTTTGCCAAGGATAGACGACTTGTTCGATCAGCTGAAAGGGGCAGCTGTGTTCTCGAAGATAGATCTAAGGTCGGGATATCATCAGTTAAAGGTGAAGGAGGCAGATATCCATAAGACGGCCTTTAGGACAAGATACGGCCATTTTGAGTTTGTGGTGATGCCGTTCGGATTGACGAACGCTCCAGCCGCGTTCATGGACATGATGAATTGGGTTTTCCAACCCTATTTGGATAGGTTCGTCGTTGTGTTCATCGACGATATTTTGGTGTATTCTAAGTCGAAAGAGGAGCATGATGAGCATCTCCGAGTGGTGTTGGAAGTGTTAAGGGAAAAGAAGCTCTATGCCAAATTCAGCAAGTGTGAATTTTGGCTTAAAGAGGTGGCATTTTTAGGACATGTGGTATCCGCCGAAGGGATAAGAGTAGACCCTAGGAAGATCGAAGCGGTGTTGGATTGGAAACCACCTAGGTCTGTGGCTGAAATCTGAAGTTTCTTAGGATTGGCAGGCTATTACAGAAGGTTCGTGGAAGGATTCTCGTCAATAGCGCGCTTTGACAAAGTTGCTAAGGAAGGAAGTACCCTTTGAATGGACTAACAAGCAACGGAGAGAGCTTTGAGAAGCTCAAGAAGGTGTTGACTAAGCTCGATGTTAATTCAAATAGGAGGCGAGCAAGGATTTTGTAGTATATTGTGATGCATCGCACACGGGGTTAGGCTGTGTGCTAATGCAAGAAGGAGAAGTGGTCGCTTACGCGTCTCGACAGTTAAGGCCTCATGAGGTGAACTACCCAACTCATGACTTGGAACTGGCAGCAGTGGTTTTTGCCCTTAAGGTTTGGAGGCACTACCTCTAAGGAGAAAGGTCAGTAATCTACACAGACCACAAGAGCCTTAAGTATTTGTTGACTCAGAAAGAGTTAAACTTGAGGCAACGAAGGTGGGTGGAGTTGTTGAAGGATTATGATTGTTCGATAGAGTACCACCCGGGCAAGGCGAATGTGGTAGCAGATGCCCTAAGCAGGAAGGTTGTGTCAGATCTAAGGGCTTTGTTCGCTCACTTGAGTTTGTATGATGATGGAAGCCTGTTGGCAGAATTGCAAGTCAAGCCCACATGGCTGAATGAGGTGAAAGAGGGACAAATGGCTGATAAAGATCTAAGTGCTAAGTTTTAACAAGTACGGAGCGGAGAACTAGGGGAATATGGCGTCAATGAAGAAGGAGTGTTGTGCTACAAAGGAAAGGTCTGTATGCCGAAGGATAAGGAGTTGAGACAAAGGATTCTTCGGGAAGCGCATGGTAGCCCTTATGCTATGCATCCTGGAGGCATCAAGTTGTATAGAGATCTAAGAGAACAATTTTGGTGGTCTGATCTTAAGCGGGAAGTGACTGAATTCATAGGGAAATGTCTGACGTGTCAGCAAGTTAAGGCTGAACACCAAGTCCCATCAGGATTACTTCAATCAATTGAGATTCCCCAATGGAAGTGGGAAAGAATTACCATGGACTTCGTTAGTGGGCTTCCCCTTACGCCTACTAAGAAGGAATCGGTATGGGTGATAGTGGACCGTTTTACCAAGTCCGTACATTTTATTCCGGTGAGAATCGACCATTCCCTTCAGAAGTTAGCCAAGTTATATGTGGCAGAGATCGTAAGGTTACACGGAGTACCAACATCGATCATCTCCGATAGAGACCCAAGGTTTACGTCTCGATTTTGGAAGGCACTTCATCAAGCGTTGGGCACTAAGTTGGATTTCACTATGGCGTTTCATCCACAATCAGACGGGCAGTCTGAACGGGTTATACAAGTGTTGGAAGATATGCTGAGAGGCTGTGTGATGGATTTCCGAGGAAGTTGGGAAGATTATTTGCCTTTAGCTGAGTTCGCCTACAACAACAGCTATCAGGCAAGCATTCGGATGGCACCATACGAAGCATTGTATGGTCGAAAGTGTAGAACTCCTACTTGTTGGACTGAGTTAGGAGAACATCGTGTTTTGGGTCCGGAGTTAGTGGCAGAAACTGAGGAGAAGGTTGAGATAATCCGAGCAAGGTTGAAGGAAGCCTCTGATAGGCGTAAGTCGTATGCGCACCTTTTAGCGAAAGGAAATTGAGTTTGAAGTGGGAGACCAAGTGATGAGGTTCGGCCGCAGGGAAGTTAAGCCCAAGGTTTATAGGGCCCTATCGAGCATCAAGCGAGTTGGGCGATGGCATACCAAGTGGAGTTGCCACCGAGTTGCAGCTAATGCACGACGTATTCCATGTATCCATGCTACATCGCTATCGATCGGATCCATCCCATGTGGTACCAATCGAGGAAGTGGAGCTAAGGCCAGACTTATCCTACGAGGAAGAGCCGATTCGAATCTTGGAACGTGATGTGAAAGTACTACGGAGGAAGTCAGTACCTCTAGTCAAGGTGTTATGGCGCAACCATGGATCGGAAGAAGCTTCGTGGGAGTCAGAAGAGACAATGCGACAGCAATACCCTCAGTTGTTTAGTTAGGAAATTTTGAGGACGAAATTTTGTTTAAGGGGGTAGAATTGTAACATCCTGGAAAGGGCCTATGCATTTTCGGTTTAATTGTATGAAATGACAAGTCTTAAGCATTACGAATAAATTTTTGATATTTTTGGAAATTCAGAACATTTTTGGAAACTCAGAACATTTTTGGAAACCTGGAAATGCATTAGGACATGAACATTTTAGGAAACCCAGAAATGTAAGGAAATGGTTCAAAAATGGAAAGTATACATTTTTGGAAACTAAGAAATGAAAATGGAAATGGTTCAAAAATGGAAAGTATACATTTTAGGAAACTTGGAAATGTAAGAAAATGGCAAGTAAACAGAGCCGATCGAAAATTTTAGGAAACTTAGAAATGATGCAGAAATGTCAAATTTTAAAGTTTAAAATAGGAAATAAGGGCAAGATGGCCTTAAAAGAAAAAGTTGGTAAAATTTGACACACAAATAGGCTTGGAAAAGTGGCCTGACGGTGCCACTTAGGGCCTATGGAAATGGCGCCATGTGCAGAAGGCATGGGCCTAGGTTCGAGTCACAAGGGAAGCAAATAAATGAAGTTTTATTTTTGCTTCCCAGGCTAGAGAATGGACGGCACATGCTTCTAGAATTAGAGGTGTTTTAATTCCATAAATATGTGAATAATAAGTGATAAATAAAGGATTTTCTTTAATTGGATTATTTGAGGAGATAAATGATGGATTAAACACTTTGATTTTTAATAAATGAGATAATATTATCACAAGGAGGAGTGGTGGCCAAGTCAAGGACTCTTGGCCTAGTAATTTCGGCTAAAGGAGGAGAATTTGGGCTATTCTCTCATCTTTTCCTAAGTGTACCGAAAATTCCCTAGCCCCTCTTTCTCTCTGTCGAAATTTTTCCTAAGCAAAACTCCATCTTTTCTTCCCCTCTCCTTTGTCATTGTTAAGCCAAAACCCTTTTCTTTTGATCTCTGATTAAAACTCCATAGCCGAATCCCTGTAACTCTAGGCAAGGAAGCAATCATTCAAAGCATTAAAGGTAAGGTTAAGCATTATTCAAGTTCTTTTCTTTTTTATTTGCCGAAAGAGAATGGCCTAATCCCTATTCTTGTTCATGGCCGAATCTACAAGGATCCTCGTGTTTCTACAATTACCAAATATAAGGATCAAGGATCTAAGGTAAGATCTATGAATATTCAGTTAAGGGTTACGATTTATGTTTTCAAAGTTAGATTAAATCTAACGTGAAGTTTTAGGGATTTCGACAGATATATATAAGGCAAGGAATTCTTTTCAGATTTGGAAATTGTAAGGTAAGTACATAGATCCAATCGGCCTAAGGTGATTTTGGTATTATTTTCCATTTATTCAAAAGTTAGAAACTGACATAATTACCTAATTTGGTGGTTAGCCGATTTCAAGGGAGAAGAACACAAATCTTTGGGATTTGATTTACAATATTTCAATTCGGTAACAAGGTAAGTAATACAAATCCTACTAGGATCTGGTTTTTAAGCCAAATAGGTTTGTTAATATGTTTTAATGGTTGGCCAAATATAGGAGTTAAAGACCCAGATCGGTAGATCGTTCTTTGGGATTTCAAGGAATCTATTAAGCAAATCAGGTGTGTACCCATACTAACCTTCAATACGTTATATGGCAATTATTAATTATATGAATATGCATAAGAATGTGAATGTGGCTATGTGCCCTAATGTGGTACAAAAGGTACTCAGGTACGTTTCCTACTTCTGATAGGATTATGAATATGTTATATTCTTAACATGTGAATAGTAATATGAATGAGAAAAATAAGTATGTTGTGCATGATAAATATGTGGGGCATTTCGGGCTATATGTGAAAGGGGAAAAAGGTGTTGACTTCGGTCTCACCAACGGAATATGGTGACTACGGTCATATAATTTGAACATGGTAACTTCGGTTACACTATCTGAATTTGGTAACTTCGGTTACATTATCTGAACATGGTGTCTATTGACACAATTATCTGGTGGCTATGCCACGATATTATATGGGTGATGAGCACGTCGACTGCAGCGACTGCCTTCGATGGTATGTAGCGGATGGAGGGTTGACTTAGTAGTCCCCACGGTGTGACTGGCAGGTATGGGTGGTGTGTAGCGGATGGACAAATAGGCTTGGGTTTGGGTTGCATCATTTAATTGTATATGAATATGAACTTGATATGAACTTGTATGCCTGATTTGTTGAATGTTAGTATTGTGTGCACATTGAGTCTCACTGACTCACCCTTTGTGGGACCATTTTTCGTAAATGAGCAATAATAGACCGGGTCGGCAGGAGCTAAAGGTGGACATGCATAGCAAGGAAAAACTTTTATTATTTGGGACTGTTATTTTTATTAAGTACTTCAATTTTATTTTTTTTTGGTTTTTGATTGATGTAATAAAGCCATAAGGCCCAAGTTGAATTTCTTTACTTCTGTTTATTCTTACTTTATAATGTGACGCATTATTTTTAATTAAGTTCAATTATATTTATTTTAATAATAATAAACCTTAAATTGTTTTTTTTTTCATAGCTAAATGATTTCTAAGTAAAATAAATGGGTTTTTAATCTAAGCCCAAACCAAAACGAGATTTTCCTGAAAATACATAAATTTTCTCTAAGAGACAAAGAATTTTGCAACCGATTTACTTAAGGAACATACGAGATCCGGTTCAGGCTCGTGGGCCGGGTTCGGGGTGTTTCACTAAAGATTATAGTCTTGTCTTCCTGATGTAGCAAGGAAGCAGACTAAATAAAATTGTAGATCTTGTCTCCTCGAGATAGCAGTTGGGCAGATCAAATTAGGTAAATCTTATCTTCATGTATTGGCAATGGAGCAGATTTTAGCGATTGGTCTTATCTTACAGATGTAGCAAGGGAGCAGACTAAAAATTTCAGATTTTGTTCCCTAGAGATGTTAGTGGAGCAGACTGAAGATTGAAGTCTTCCTGAGATAGTAGGGAAGCAGACTGAAATGTTCAGATTTTGTTCTCTAGAGATGTTAGTGGAGCAAACTGAAGATTGAAGTCTTCCTGAGATAGTAAGGAAGCATACTGGAAAGTTCAGATTTTGTTCCCTAGAGATGTTAATAGAGCAGACTGAAGATTGAAGTCTTTCTGAGATAGTAAGGAAGCAAATTGGAAAGTTTAGATCTTGTCCCCTCGAGATGGTAGTGGGGCAAGATGAAGATTGAAGTCTTCTTAAGATAGTAAGGAAGCAAATTGGAAAATTTAGATTCTGTTTCCTAGAGATGTTGTGGAACAGAATGAAGATTGAAGTCTTCCTGAGATAGTAAGGAAGCAAGTTGGAAAGTTCAGATTTTGTTCCCTAGAGATGTTAGTGGAGCAGACTGAAGATTGAAGTCTTCCTGAGATAGTAGGGAAGCAGACTGGAAAGTTCAGATTTTGTTCCCTAGAGATGGTAGTGGGGCAGGCTGAAGATTGAAGTCTTCCTGAGATAGTAAGGAAGCAAATTGGAAAGTTTAGATTTGGTCTCCCTGAGTTTGTAGTGGAGCAAATTGAAGATAGCAGATCTGGGATTCCTGAAGTTGTAGGAACAAATTGAAGACATCAGACCTTATCTTCCTGAAGCAGTAGGGGAGTAGATTTAAGCCACATATCTAAAGTCCTTGAATTGGATCGAAACGATAGTTCTCATGCCCCTGAAGATGCAGTGGGATGGAATGAAGCTACTCGAAGAAGAAAAGCACTGAAAGATGTCAAGATTCAGCAAGATGGGGCAAAATTGGCCTTTTTTGAAGTCTTTGTTCCATTCTCGTTACACGACAATGAGCAAAGAGGGGCAGCTGTAGAAGGCCCATTTTGCCCGGGCCCGTTAGAAATTAAATTAAGCCAAAATAAAAATAAAATAACAACCCAATGTCCAGTGTTCATTTTTTTACAAGTACCCAAGCCCAAACTAAATAAGCCCAAACTACCTAAACTTATAACCAATGAAACACCCCACACCCGGCCCACGAGCCTGAACCGGATCTGGTATGTTCCCTAAGAGAAACGGTTTTCGAAGTCTTTTATTACTTAGAGAATATTGGAATATTTTTAGAAAACTGTTCATTTTGGATTGGGCTTAGGTTAAAAACCCGTTTATTTGATTTAGAAATCATTTAATTAGGGTGACAAAATAGTTTAGGGTTTAAATGTAAAGACATAAAATTTTAATATCATAAATGTAAAGTATTTCGAAGCATAATAATTGCAAGTAAATAATAGTAACGAAAATAAAACTATGGCATCAATAATTTCCAAACTTAAAATTTAAAGAACTTTATAAAAATAAAGGTCCAATTCGTAAATATTTTCTCTCACTACGCATGGCCACCTTTAGCTCCCCGCCGACCCGGGTCCATTACCGCTCATCACCTGAAAAATAGTCCTCAAAGGGGTGAGTCAACGGACTCAATGTGTACACAAACTAACAAACAATATTTCAGGCATACATATTCATATCAGAACATATACGTATCAAAATGATGCAACCCAAACCCAAGCCTAATTATCCATCCGCTACACACCACCCGTACCTGCCAGTCACACCGTGGGGACTACTAAGTCAACCCTCCTTCCGCTACACACCATCGGCGCGCATTGCGATCGACGTGCTCATCGCCCATATACGTTGTGTCATTAGACACTATGTTCGAATAATGTAACCGGTTACCATGTTCACTTAATGGGGCCGTAGCCACCATATTTCGTTGGTGAGACCGAAGTCAACACCTATTCTTCCCCTTTCACATATATCCCATATGCCCCAAATATTTATATCATGCATATCTTATTTCTCATTCATATTATATATTCAAAAATATATATATCGTATTTGTAATCCTATCGGAAGTAGGAAACGTACCTGGGTACTTTTACCTCATTTGTGGCACTTAGCCACATTCTTATTCGCATGCACATTCATATGTATACATATAAAATAATTGTCGTAATATATTGGGAGTTAGTGTGGGTACACACCTTATTCGCTTAATAGATTCCTTGAATTCCCGAAGTGAATCGATCACAGATTCAGACTTTAGATCTGTTAACTCCTGTATTCGGCCCATCATATATAAACATATTAATACCCTTTTGATTTTAAAACCAAATCCTACTAGGAATAGAATTACTAACACTTACCTTGTTTGCCAAATCAAATCCCAAAGTTGTGGTATTCCTCCCTCAATTTCGGCTACCCACTAGATCCACTGATTTGATAAATCTTTGATTAAAACGAATAGATCTAATTATTAAAGAGATAACCTAGGCCAAATATAACTTCTTATCTTGAATCCCTGAGTTCCCGAAAATATTCCTTTTCTTGTATGTCTGTCAAAATCTGATAAACCCCTTGTATATTCGGCCATTCACAATAATAAGATTAGTACCCTGATTTTGGTAAAAAGAAAAAGGAATAGAAATTGATTGACCACAGATCTTACCCTTTTGATGTTGTAGTTGATTGCTCCTTTACTTAGAATCGACAAAGATTCGGGTTTGATAGTAGAAACAGAGAAGAAAATAGAAGAAGAGAAGATGGATTTTACTTAAGGAAAAATTTGACAGAGAGGGGAGAGCTAGGGAATTTCTACAGAGAGCGTAAAAGAAGCAAACCGAGGAGTAGCCCTCCTTCCTTCCTTTTATAGACAAAGTTGTCACCAAGGAGTCCCTTACTTGGCCACCACTCCACATATGTGATAATATTATTCAAATAAAAAATATTTAATCCATCATTTATCTCCTCAAATAATCCAAATTTTAAAAATCTAAAAAGAAATCTCTTATTTATCACTTAATAGCCGAATTTTAAAGAGAATAAACCTCTTTTTTTTTCAAGATGCTTGCCGTCCCACTCCTTGTGCTTCGAAACAAAATTAAAACCTTCATTTAATTGCTTCCTTTGTGACTCGAACCCAGTGCCCATGCCTCTTGCACATGGCGCCATTTCCATAGGCCCTAAGTGCCATCTTCAGGCCACTTTTCCTAGCCCGTTTGTGTGTCAAAACTTACCAACTTTTTCTTTTAAGGCCCTCTTGCCTTGATTTCCTATTTTAAACTTTAAAACTCATCATTTTAGGGTCATTTCCAAGTTTCCTAAAATTTTCGATCATATCTCATTTTGCCATTTTCTTACATTTCCAAGTTTCCTAAAATGTATACTTTCCATTTTGGATCATTTCCATTTTCATTTCTTAGTTTCCAAAAATGTGTACTTTCCATTTTTGAACCATTTCCTTACATTTCTGGGTTTCCTAAATGTTCATGTCCTAATGCATTTCCCAGTTTCCAAAAATGTTCAGGGTTTCCAAAAATGTTTATTTTCATTTCCATGCATTTTCATACATTTCTGAGTTTCCAAAAATATCAAAAATTTATTCATAATGCTTAAGACTTGTCATTTCATACAATTAAACCGAAAATGCATAGGCCCTTTCCAGGATGTTACAACCAAATACAAAATTAGCCTAAATTAAAATTTAACCCAAAAATAAACCCTAACCTAAAATGAACTAACCCAATAGCCCAAATTGAAATTACTTTAATGGCCCAAATCGATTTAGGGTCTCAGAAACCCTGGAAAATTCTGAAAACCCTTGCGCCGTTGCTATTACCTAGCCCCCACGCACGCCGTTCTTCTCCAGTAACCACCAGCGATGTCCTCCAGCTTTACCTGCAACGAATTAACAAACACAAATAGCACCAGGATTGACAGCAAATGACAGCAGAGAAATAACATAACTTAAACAGGATTTTGTATTTTTTTTTTTTGGCTATATAAGGCCGATTGGAAGCAATGTAAAAGGATCCCCATTTTTTTCCATTTACAGAGGGACATATACTGAATACAAGAGAAAAAGCGGTTGAATCGAGTTTAAGAGGTGATTTTCGAGGTTTCGATGATCGATTTCTTTTGTTTTTTTCCTTCTTTATTCTTTCGGCATTTTGGTTTCTTTTGTATACGTTCATATGAAAATCAAAGAATAAATAAAAGAGAGGAGCGATTTACCTGGCTTCGAGCATCGCTTGCGGTGGTTCCACGGCGAGCATGGCGGCGCACAAGGCTGGGGACGAACCCTAGCAGAGAGAATTTTATATACATTGTTTGTTTAGAATGGTATATGGATTTTAAATATTTTGCATGTATTATTATATTATGTACATAATTTATATTAGATCTTTATTATTTATAAATTTTGTTTCAAATTGTATTATATAATATCGTTTTTATATGTATAATTTCAAAATTCATATATGTATATTACTATTAAATATAACCTTTTTTTTGTTGGACTTTTATATACTTTGTTTTAATTTTTGTTTTCTATGGAATTTATTGATTGTATATTGATGATTTCAAATTCTCTTCTTTTTCTTATTTGTGCAAATTTGTGTTCACGCATTATTCCACATTATAGTTGTGTTTCTCATTATTGAACAGTGATTCACTAAAAGCATTCTGAGTTGTTTTTAACATCGCTTATTTAAAAGTTTTAAAAGAAGGCAAAGTTTGATGTTTGGAAGATCAAGGAATTGCGCCCTAACGAACTAGGTGTCAATTTTTTTCGTTTGACCAAAAAATCAAATATCCTTTTAATTGTATGTCTTGAAAATCAAAGATGATCTCGGTGTCGAGGTGTAAATGTGTTACATCCTAACGTACTGGACGTGATGCTTTTATCCCTTTGGAACGAGTGAATCTTGAGATTCAATTCAAAATTAATTAACATTCTTAAATAATAGCACACCTTAAACATTTTCAATTTTTCAACACAAGGACACTAATTAATCGATTTGGTACCCATTCTGGGGCGTACGGGGGTGTTAACCCTTCCTCGTGCGTAATCGGCTCCCGAACCCTTTTTATTATTTAAATTCGTAGACCAATAAATTTTTACAAGGTGATCCAATCTCACCTAAACAAAAAAGGTTGGTGGCGACTCCACATCACATTTTTAAGTCGACCCCATTTTTTTCAAACTTAAAATAAAAATGATTCTGACAATATAATAATTCAAATTTTTGCAAGTTCATAATTTATTCTATATTTCTTTCAAAAAATAATTATATTCTATTAATTTTTAGTATATTTCATATAATATTCTATTTGCATTAGTTTCAAATCATAAATCATGATTAATGCAAATTAAGTTAGGCAAAAGAAAGAGATCAAAAATATTAATCATGTTGCATTAATATGCAAAGGTTTCTATATTTATATAAGAAAGATACCATCACATATTATCAAAATATACATTAACTTCGACACCTAGTGAGTTTTGAGCAGCCACGATTCCAAGGATTAACCACTTCTTGAGGAAGGCGACGGTAGGAAACAAGACCGGAGACCTCTGGATGGTGGATTGCCATAGCTGCATCAATTTGGATCACCTCTTCCATCACCACTATGCCAATTAGAGCCAAACAAATTAACCATATTATCATGTTTGAGACTCCCATGATTTGTCTTTGGTTTCATTGGAATAATTTTGATATCACCTATTTATAGGGTTTTGATATGAGACCCTATTTTAGATATTACATCAAATTAGGTGATATTGTTTTGATTTTTTCTGCTTTTACTTTCTTGTTATGTAAATTGTAAAATCTGTTAATTCTTTTATAGAAGAAATACATTTTAGAAATTGGACCCGGTAATCTAAGGTTTTTTTCTCAATTAGTCGATTATAATGGAATGTGTTTGTGCGTGCATATGTGTGTGTGTGTGTTTTTGCAAAAACAAAGATAGTTGAGCTTGAATCTCAATATGATACAATCTCAATTAGACTACATCTTTCCTATGTTACACACTGCATATCACTCAATAAGAAACAAAATGTATTATCTAGTAGTCAGGAATGTAAGCAGAGTCTCATTATTCCATATATAATATACAAATATGTTGTAATGTACTTTCAAGTAAATAGTTTAGTATGATTTTTTTTTGTTTACATATAAAAACATATTTATATTTTTTATCATTACCTCTATCTTCGTATATAATTAGTTTTTAATGTCAGATGTGAAGCAAGTAATTTTATCCATTGTTGAATATTATTAAAAAAGGATAGCATATTAAAGCATTTATAACATACTCATTGGGGAATATAGTTTTACTTCATCTAATTAATACAAAGTAGCATTGTTCAAAATAATAAGTAGTTAACTTAATTAAAATAAGTAAATTATTTAAATAATTCAAATATAGTACTAATAAAATATTTATAATATTTATTGAAGTATTTATGAAAAAATATAAAAATTGACATATTGTAAATTAAAACTTACATTTTTCAATTTTTTTCTTAAAAGTACACTAATTGACCATAATAATATGTAGATAATATGTAACACCCCAAACCCGGCCCATGCATTAAGGCCAGATCTGACATGTCACATGAGAAAAATGCTTTTAAGTCCTTTTCATTCGTACCTAAATAGATAATGATTTAAAATTAAGAAAAACAAATTCCCCATTTAAAATTCTTGACAAAGTATTACTGAATAGAAGATTGATTGATAAATCGATAAATTTGAACTAATGATTTTACAACCATTCCTTTTGAAAAGTGTTGATGAAAATTTAAGAGAAGATTTCCAAGTTAAAATATTTATGAAAGTTTATTATGAAATCCATTTGTATCTCCATTTTAGAAAATGTTTATTTAAGTTTTTATAAAAATCTCATTTAAAGTACTTAGAGCAAAATATAAATACGTCAAACATAAAACAAAATAAAAATAATCTAGAGGCCTTATTACAACCTTAACTCAAAATAGTAAAGTAATTAAGTGTACTAAAAAGAAATCCAAAGTCCAAATAAAACTGTTTTTGTAGTATGGCCTCCACCGAGTCATCCATGTTCCAAGTCCCCGTCACTGAGCATTACCTGAAAGGGATAAGGAAACAGGGCGAGCTACTAGAACTCAGTGTATAACCCCCTTACCGTTGTCCAATGGGTCTGAAACCCATTTAGCAAAATTTTGGGTCTAAGCCCCTTTTTACATAATAATGTATCAACATATCATATAAATGTAATGCAATCCCAAACCAACCTAATAATCCATCCGCTACACACCACTCGTACCATCCATCACACCTGCGGGGATCAAGTCAACCCACCCCGCCAACACACCAATCGCAGGCATTATGCCATTTATAACAAATTTAATTGTGGGCAAGCCACCAGAATCACAGAGTATCATATTATCAAATATATTTGTGGCAGTGCCACTGGAATTTCTTCTCTTCAACATTTTCCCAACCCATGAAAAATCATGTAAATGCATCATACATAGCAAATGATGATATTTACAAATATAACAACAATAATTAACTTAGACAAAAGTTCGGCCCATTAACACTTTGCAATTTGGCCCATTAAGCAATATATCAATTCGGCCTATTAAGCAGTATATCGATTCGGCCTATTGGGCAATATATCAATTCGGCCCATTAAGTAGTATATCAATTTGGCCCATTAAGCAATATATATCAATTTGGCCCATTAGGCAATATATCAATTTGGCCCATTAAGTAATATATCAATTCGGCCCATTAGGGGCATTTTTGTAATTCGCATAATGATATTACCGATTTTGTCAATTTTATCAAAATAGTATATCTTTGGCCAATTTTTCTGGTTTACGCCCTATTACGATTTTAGTCATAGCGGTTTATTTCCAATATGATGTCAACCTTAAAATCCATGGAAATTGGTGTGAGATTACACACCTAATTACGGTAAGCACTAAGCCCTCTTGATCGTCGACACCTAAGATATCGTAACACTAGGTTAAACGACATACGTGATTTTATTAATAGTCAAACTCTAAAATAAACGATATAAAGTGTTTACCCTTGGAATCATGAACGACCACGATTTGTCGATTTTCCCCGGATGACGGTCCACAACCCGGTGGAAAATCCCGAACCGCCGATACTGCCCTTCACTTGAATTTAGGAGTAGGGATCGCTAATCCGTTCCGTTTGAGTTCTCCACTCAACTTTCCTTTCGAATCGGCACCACAAGCCTCCATTCGATTAGATCTTATATAGATTGATATTACGTTAAAAATATGGGTTGTCAAAGGGTAAAAGATCGGCTTACCACTAATTTCGAGTGATCAACGAGTGGATAGATCGAGTGATTTAATCCCTAAAATATAATCGGTTAATTATCACTATCCCGATAACATCTTAAACGAATAGAGAACGATTTCATAAAATCCTTGAAGAACTCCTTACCTTAAAGATTTATAGGACCGATTCCCAATGATTGTACAATGACTACTGAAGAATCAAAGTTTCGGCCTTCCACTATAACTCTACATTAGAAGATGATCATTTTGTAAACAGTTATGAAAGAAAGATATTTGGGTGAAACGAAATGAATATTCAAATGTTGATATACACACATTCAGCTAGGAGAAAGAAAATAAAGATATAGAATAGAACCACTTATCAATTGATCAAAAGAGTGAGTGTTAATACGGATATGAAGAATAGATAGAGAAGAGATGAAGGGTTCGACTATAGAGGAAAATGAGCAATGATATTCAGCTATGAAGGATATGTGTTAATGAAGAAGTAAGAAAGGTTGGAAAATTTTGTAAAAGGAAAAGAAATATGAAAAAGAGTGTTTATGAGGATTCAGTTTTTCCAAAGGAAAAATAAGTGAACAATTTGATCTCAATGGCTTAGGTACTTTCGGCAACAAGAAGAAATGAAGAAAAATGTTCACTAGCAAATTGGAGTTTCGGCATGGAGAAGAAGAATTTTGGAGAAAAAATGACACAAATTGATACTAAGAAATTTTGGCCAAAACAAACACTTAGATTTCTACCAAAAGGCAAAGCAAAATTCGGCTATACTCTCTATACAAAAACCGTCCATATCATTGACAATAATGGTCAAAAAATTGGCCCACCAAACTTTCCATAACACTTTCCTTTCTTTGTGCCAACATGTTCCCTATACTTTCCCCTTTCTTTTGATTTCTTTTCCTATCTTCATCCTTTCCTAATTTCCTTAGCCACCTTGCCAAAATTAAAAAGTCTAACTTGCCTTATTTACAAGCTTGGCCGACACTTAGGGAAAGAGTACAAAAATAATAGTCAAAAATTGCACATTATGGGATTTGAACCTCTTCCCTTAAAGTCCTTCATGTGGCATCATATCCTTTTTACCAATTGCTCATTTATGCTAGCACAATACTTATTTTTTTCTATAAGCATTGAGGTCACTTACTATATCTTCTTAAAATGCTAAAATACTAAATTTTTACTAAGGCCCTAATTAAACCCCGAGCCTTCTTAAGACCTTAAAATACACACGATTAGTAATTTAACAAGCTTAACACAAGAAATAATGCAACACATAAAATTCCAAATTTTAGGATGTTACAATTCTACCCCCTTAAAGAAAATTTCGTCCTCGAAATTTACCTGATTAAAAGAGGTGAGGATATTGTTGCCAAATCGCGTCCTCAGGCTCCCATGTAGCTTCCTCCATTCCGTGATTGCGCCATAATACTTTGACTAACGATACCGACTTCCTTCTCAGCACCTTAACGTCTCGATCCAAAATTTGCACTGGCTCCTCTTCGAAAGACAAGCCAGGTCTTATCTCAACTTCCTCTATCGATACTATATGAGACGGATCCGATTGATAACGCCTTAACATTGAGACATGAAATACACTATGTATCTAACTCAACTCCGGAGGTAACTCAAGCTGATAAGCCACTGGCACAACACGCTTTAATACACGGTACGGTCCGATGAACCTAGGGCTCAACTTGCCATTCCTTCCAAATCTAAAGATCTTCTTCCAAGGTGAGACCTTTAGAAAGACCTGATCTCCCACCGCAAACTCAATATCCTTATGCTTGAGATCCGCATACAATTTTAATCTATCTGAAGCTTCCTTTAACCGTGCCCAAATTACCTTTACTTTTTCCTCCGTCTCTAATATCAGCTCAGGACCCACTAACTGTCGCTCCCCCAGTTCAGTCCAATAAGTAGGAGTACGACACCTACGACCATACAACGCCTTGTAGGGTGCTATCTGGATGCTAGATTGATAGCTGTTGTTGTATGCAAACTCTGCCAACGGTAGGAAATCCTCCCAACTACCCCTGAAATCGATCACACAGCCCCTTAACATGTCTTCCAGAATTTGGATTACTCTCTCCGACTGACCATCTGTCTGAGGATGAAATGTCATGCTAAAATTTAATTTGGTTCCCAAAGCTTCATGTAAGGCTTTCCAAAACCGTGATGTAAACCTAGGGTCCCTATCTGATATAATAGACACTGGTACCCCATGTAACCTCACGACCTCTGCTACATACAACTTGGCCAACTTCTGCAATGAGTAATCCGTACGAACAGGTAGGAAATGTGCAGTCTTCGTCAACCGATCCACTATTACCCAAACAGAATCTTTCTTAGTAGGTGATAAGGGTAACCCACTAACAAAGTCCATCGTTATCCTTTCCCATTTCCATAATGGAACTTTCACCGGTTGTAATAACCCCAACGACAATTGATGTTCTGCCTTCACCTGCTGACACATCAAGCACTTACTCACAAAATCAGTAACCTCCCGTTTCAACCCTGGCCACCAATACTGCTCACGGAGGTCTCGATACATTTTATTTCCCCCGGGGTGCATAGCATATGGGCTACTATGCACCTCACGCAGAATCATTTGCCTCAATTCCGAATCTTTGGGCATACAAATACTTTCGTAGAAACACAATACTCTATTCCTATCCAATCCAAAATCCCTTATCACACCACCTTCCACTTGCTGAAGTAAGGAACCCAACCTTTCATCTGATAACTGCTTTTCCTTAATCTGGCTTACCCACGCAGGCTTCACCTGAAGTTCGGCTAGCAGACTACCATCTTCATACAAGCTGAGATGAGTGAACATTGCTCTCAAATCCAATATCACCTTACGACTCAACGCATCTGCCACCACGTTAGCCTTTTCGGGATGATACTTGATTGAAAAGTCATAATCTTTCAACAGTTCTATCCACCTCTGCTGTCTTAAGTTCAACTCCTTTTGGGTAAGGAGGTACTTTAGGCTCTTATGGTCTGTATAGATGATCAAGTTCTCACCGTACAGATAGTGTCTCCAAATCTTCAAAGCAAACACCACTGCAGCCAACTCTAAATCATGAGTGGGATAATTCACTTCGTGCAACCTTAACTGACAAGATGCATAAGCCACTACTTTTCCACCTTGAATCAACACACATCCCAAGCCCGTGTATGACGCATCATAGCAAACAATAAACTCTTTTCCAGCCTCAGGTTGAATCAACACTAATGCTTCCATCAGAATCTTCTTCAATTTCCCAAAGCTCTCTTGCTGCTGATCTGACCACACAAATGGTATTCCCTTGCGCAACAGCTTAGTTAGGGGTGCAGCAATCAATGAAAACCCCTCAACGAAATGCCTGTAATAACCAGCCAACCCTAGGAAACTCTGAATTTCAACCACTGACTTAGGTGGTTTCCAATCCAACACAGCCTCTACCTTTCGGGGATCAACTCTAATTCCGTCGACAGACACAACATGCCCCAAAAAGGTCACTTCCTTTAGCCAAAATTCACACTTACTGAATTTGGCATAAAGTTGCTTTTCCTGCAATATCTGCAATACTACTCGCAGATGCGAACCATGCACTTCTTTATTCTTCGAGTATACCAAGATGTTATCTATGAACACCACCACAGACTGATCTAAATAGGGTTAAAAGACCTGATTCATCATGTCCATAAATGCAGCTGGTGCATTAGTCAACCCAAATGGCATCACTAAGAACTCATAATGCCCATAACGAGTTCGAAACGCAGTCTTATGAATATCTGCCTCCTTGACCTTAAGTTGGTGATAACCCGATCTCAAATCTATCTTCGAGAAAATCGAAGCTCTTCGCAGTTGATCAAATAAATTGTCGATTCTCGACAACGGATACATATTCTTGATCTTCAACTTATTCAACTGTTTATAATCGATGCACATACGCATCGACCCATCCTTCTTCTTGACGAACAAGACCGGCGCTCCCCACGGTGATACACTCGGTTGAATAAATCCCCGATCCAACAACTCCTGAATCTGAGCTTTAAGCTCCGCTAACTCTTTCGGTGCCATTCTGTAAGGAGCAACGAATTCCGGAGCTATTCCTGGCAATAACTCAATGCCAAACTCCACCTCCTAATCCGGAGGCAATCCTGGGAGTTCCTCGGGAAAGACGTCCAAAAACTCTTTCACCGTTCTAACACTTTCCACCGACAATTCCTTAGCATCCAAAGCACTAATGTATGCTAGGAATGCTCCACACCCCTTTCGCACCAACTTTTCTGCCTTTAAAGCAGATACCACGTTAGACAGATAGTCTCTCCTTTCACCTATTACCAACACTTCCTTATCCTCCGAAGTTCTTAGTATCATTCATTTCGCAGCATATCCAAGTTCGCACGGTGTTTCACCAACCAATGCATGCCCAAAATAAGGTCAAACTTGCCGAATGGCAGTTCCATCAAATTCGCCAAAAATATCTCCCCTTGAATTTCTACCTAAACAACTTATTTACTATCACTGACTGTCCTAAAGGACTAGTTACAATTGTTTCTCTAGCAGAAATCTCAGATCTAATGTTCAGATTTCCAGATACAGCACAAGCAACATACTAATGGGTGGATCTGATATATATCAAAGCAATAACAGGTACATCATATATGAAAAACGTACCGATTATTACATCAAGTGCATCGCCATCCTCTCGGCGTCTGACCGCATAGACTAACCCTGGCTGCCTCGCCTCCGCGTTACCCATATTACCAGTACCTCTACCTGGTGCACCCTGACCTCATCCTACACCATTACCACCTCGACCTGGCCCACAGCCTCTCTTGGCTGCTGAGCGCCTCTAGCTGGTTGTGCATCATAGTTACGAACATCTTGAGTCTGAGCAATATGCCGAGGGCAATTTGTAAGCTAATGATCTTTGGAACCACATTTGAAACAAACACCGATTTTCTTCCAGCATTCACCCGGGTGTCGTTTTTTGAAATCCGCACATGGTTGTATCTGATTGGTAGCAGCTGGTACTCTAGCTCGAGCTGACTCCTCATTCCTGGGCCTCTTCTGAAAGCCTCTAGCAGGACCTGAGTACTTAAAGTCCCACTTGCTCCTACCCCTATCCTTGTCTCGATTTTGCCGCTCCGAGTGCTTAGCCTCTTCAGCTATCTTGGCAAAATTTCTCTCCTTTTGTAGGGCTATCAGTACCCGCAACTCATCACGTAACCCGTCCTCAAAACGCACACAGCGTCCATAATTAGTCGGTACTATTCCACGGGCATATCGACTCAGATGTAGAAATTTCACCTCGTAAGCTGTCTTACTTCCTTGGACCAGATTTAGGAATTCCTTCCTTCGGGCATCCACATAGCTAGCCCCAACATACTTTCCCTGGAATACTGTTTTAAAGAAATCCCAGGTGATACGATCGACCTGAGTGCCTTCCCGAACAGTGAGCCACCATTGATACGCCTCGTCTCTCAACAAGAACACAGCTCATTTTAGTTTTTTCTCGACGGTGCAATCCAGATCATCCATGATCTGTTCCACAGTCTCATGCTAGTACTCCGCTACATTTGGGGCTACACTCGAGATACCCCTAGAAACTTCAGCACCATTCGATCTGAGTTGTTCCAAAATTAACCCACGAGCTGCTAACCTAGTTCTTACCCCAACAACCCTTTCAAAGACTCACAACATTGCTTGGGACAGAGCGTCGTCCTCCCTCATACGATCATGTGACCCAGCTTCAGTCACAGGTGACGCAGGTGCGTCCATTTTCGGCATTTGTCCCGACGCCTCAGACACAACTCTAGCGCTTTGGCCTCTACCACGACCACGTCTACCTCGTCCAAATCCTCTAGCGCTCATATTGACTAATTCGATTTAATCTGATTAAGAGTCTTATGAATCAGTATACTATTTCAATGTTTACTAAACAATATTTTATGAAGTATAAGAAGTAAAGTCATTTTCGCAAGCGCATCCTATAGTCTCAATCTCTATAGTTTCAACACCTAAAACTAAAAGTTCTAGAGTATTCCCATAGTCATATCACAACAATCATAATCATACAATAATAACATATACTTACTTGACTTGGTGCCGGATTCCCATGGTGCCATACTTCTTTTAAAACATGCATTTTAAATTTAAAATTCAAAACAGTTTTGGAAACATTTTTGAACCCAAACCACAGTCGAGTTTTGAAACGGGCTTTGATACCATAAAATGTAACACCCCAAACCCGGCCCATGCGTTAAGGCTAGATCTGACATGTCACATGAGAAAAATGCTTTTAAGTCCTTTTCATTCGTACCTAAATAGATAATGATTTAAAATTAAGTAAAACAAATTTCCCATTTAAAATTCTTGACAAAGTATTACTGAATAGAAGATTGATTGATAAATCGATAAATTTGAACTAATTATTTTACAACCATGTCTTTTGAAAAGTATTAATGAAAATTTAAGAGAAGATTTCTGACTTAAAATATTTATGAAAGTTTATTATGAAATCCATTTGTATCTCCATTTTAGAACATGTTTATTTAAGTTTTTATAAAAATCTCATTTAAAGTACTTAGAGCAAAATATAAATACGTCAAACATAAAACAAAATAAAAATAATCTAGAGGCCTTATTACAACCTTTACTCAAAATAGTAAAGTAAATAAGTGTACTAAAAAGAAATCCAAAGTCCAAATAAAACCGTTTTTGTAGTATGGCCTCCACCGAGTCATCCATGGCCCAAGTCCCCGTCACTGAGCATTACCTGAAAAGGATAAGGAAACGGGGTGAGTTACTAGAACTCAGTGTATAACCCCTTTACCGTTGTCAACTGGGTTTAAAACCCATTCAGTAAAAATTTGGGTCTAAGCCTCTTTTTACATAACAATGTATCAACATATCATATAAATGTAATGCAATCCCAAACCAACCTAATAATCCATCCGCTACACACCACCCGTACCATCCATCACACCTGTGGGGATCAAGTCAACCCACCCCGCCAACACACCAATCGCAGGCATTATCCCATTTATAATAAATTTAATTGTGGGCAAGCCACCAGAATCACAGAGTATCATATTATCAAATATATTTGTGGCAGTGCCACCGAAATTTCTTCTCTTTAACATTTTCCCAACCCATGCAAAATCATGTAAATGCATCATACATAGCAAATGATGATATTTACAAATATAACAACAATAATTAATCTAGACAAAAGTTCGGCCCATTAACACTTTGCAATTTGGCCCATTAAGCAATATATCAATTCAGCCCATTAAGCAATATATTAATTCGGCCCATTAGGGGCATTTTCGTAATTCACACAATGATATTACCGATTTTGAAATTTTATCAAAATAGTATATCTTAGGCCAATTTTTTCGGTTTACGCCCTATTACGATTTTAGTCATAGCGATTTATTTCCAATATGATGTCAACCTTAAAATCCACGGAAAACAGTGTGAGATTACACACCTGATTACGATAAGCACTAAGCCCTCTTGATCGTCGACACCTAAGATATCGTAACATTCGGTTAAATGACATACGTGATTTTATAAATAATCAAACTCAAAAATAAACAATCTAAAGTGTTTACCCTTGGATTCGTGAATGACCACGATTTGTCAATTTTCCCCGGATGACGGTCCACAACCCGGTGGAAAATCCTGAACCACCAATACTACCCTTCGCTTGAATTTAGGAGTAGGGATCGCTAATCCGTTCCTTTTGAGTTCTCCACTCGACTTTCCTTTCAAATTGGCACCACAAGCCTCCATTCGATTAGATCTTATATAGATCGATATTACGTTAAAAATATGGATTGTCAAAGGGTAAAAGATAGGCTTACCACTAATTCCGAATGATCAACGAGTGGATAGATCGAGCAATTTAATCCCTAAAATATAATCGGTTAATCATCACTATTCCGATAACATCTTAAACGAATAGAGAACGATTTCATAAAATCCTTGAAGAACTCCTTACCTTAAAGATTTATAGGACCGATTCCCAATGATTGTACAATGACTACTGAAGAATCAAAGTTTCAGCCTTCCACTATAACTCGACATTAGAAGATGATCATTTTGTAAAGAGTTATGAAAGAAAGATATTTGGTTGAAACAAAATGAATATTCGAATGTTGATATACACACATTCGCCTAGGAGAAAGAAAATAAAGATATAGAATAGAACCACTTACCGATTGATCAAAAGAGTGAGTGTTAATACGGATGTGAAGAATAGATAGAGAAGAGATAAAGGGTTCGACTATAGAGGAAAATGAACAATGATATTTGGCTATGAAGGATATGTGTTAATGAAGAAGTAAGAAGGGTTAAAAAATTTTGTAAAAGGAAAAGAAAGATGAAAAGGAGTGTTTATGAGGATTCGGTTTTTCCAAAGGAAAAATGAGTGAACAATTTGATCTCAATGGCTTAGGTACTTTCGGCAACAAGAAGAAATGAAGAAAAATGTTCACTAGCAACTTGGAGTTTCGACATGGAGAAGAAGAATTTTGGAGAAAAAACAACACAAATTGATACTAAGAAATTTTGGCCAAAACAAACACTTAGTGTAACATCCTGAATTTTTGGGCCTATGCATTTAATGGGTGAATATGTTTAATATGTTAATTTAAGTAATAGGGTCCGAATTGGGCTCAGAATTAGGCAAAGGCCTTGATTAAAATTATCTGTTTGGGCATTATAGGGTTTAAAAGGTAGTATCTATGTTTAAAATACCAAAGTGGGCTTGTGGCCCAATCTTAGGAGGTGACGCCACACAAGGGAGTAAGGGGCCCAAATTTAAGTTTCATGGAGCCCAATTCTTTTAATTTAAGTTAGCTAAATTTTGTGTATTAGGATTAGGTGGAGTGGATGGCAACAAGGCTAAAATTTAGGGGTATTAATGTTTAAAATATATGGATAATAAGCAGATAAAGGCAATTATTTAGGAATTTATTTTATGTGGACAATAAGCAGATAAAGGCTAAAATTTAGGGATTTTAATCATTAAAATATGTGGATAATTTGCTGATAAAGGAGGGAGGAGTTAGAGATAATTAAGTCTCTTTTAGATGAGCTAGTAGATTAAGATAAAGGAGAAAAGATACGATTCATCTGCAAGGTTAGGTAAGTGCCAAAATTTCTATAAATAGGAGGAATATCTCTTCAATTTTGGCATTTGGGTTTTTCTCTCATTCTTTTCTCTTCTTCTCTGAGTAAAAGCCGAAAACTCCTAAAGTTCCATCTTCTTCTTCATTCTCTGCAAAAGCCGAAATCTCTAAGCCTAATCCCTCATCTTCACTTTGATTCAAAAGCCAAAACTCTTTCTATTCTTTTTCTTCCTAGCCGAAATCTTTAAGTCTCTTCCTTGTTTTCCTTTCTTCTTCTCTTTTCCTGTCAGAAACCGAAACTCTTCACTCAAGTATTTTAAAAGCCAAAGACACATCAGCCTTCTCTTGTTCATACTTTTTCCAGGATTTTCCTAAAAGCCAAAATCCCTAGATCTCATCTCTTGTGATTGCCGAATTGCTTTTGTGGTGCCTACTTGTGCCGAAATCTGAAGGGAACTTTAGTGGAGTCAATCGCATAGATCTCTAAGTTACAGATCGGTAGCACTCGAATCGTGTTACTGTTAAGATTTCAAAGTAAGAAGATTTATTAGTTTCAACGTGTAAATTCGGGATTTATAACCCTTGGCCGAATATAGGAGAGGACCTATTTTCACATCTTTCTGGCTTTTTGAGCAAAGTTGTAGATCGGTCTAGCAAGGGTATCGACATTAATCAGGTGTGTAACTCTCCACACCATCTAGATCTATTTGTTAAATATATGATTATAAGTTTTATATGTTCTGTTAAATGCCGAAATCCCAGCACAATGTTTGAAACCCAAAAAGGGTAAAGCAAATCACCAGGTTAGTGATCCTTGTCGTTCTAAATGAATGTTCTGATTAAATGATATGAGTATGCCGATTTCCTATAATTACATGGGTTGGGTTTAATAAAAGGAGGAAGTTATACGTTGTAGCGGTTTTTACCGTGATCTGTTGTAGCGGCTTTTGCCGTGATCTGTTGTAGTGGCTACGGCCATGATCTGATGATGAGCAGCACGACTGCCATCAAGGCGTGTAGCGGTGAAGGTTGATTGTAGAAATCCCCAATGGTGTGAATGGCTGGTACGGGTGGCGTGTAGTGGATGGATACCTAGGAAATGGGTTGGGCTTGCATATCATTTGTTATATACATGAATTTATTATTCTGTTCTGTGGGGTTAAGGCCCAAATCTAATGGTGCATGAGTGTTGCACACTGAGTTTCGCGACTCACCCTTTTAATTTAACAATTTCAGGTGACACCTAGTGCACCGGACCGGGCTGGAGAGGAACGCGAGGTGGCCATGCAAAAGAGCAACTGGATTCAGCTAAAAGACTTTAGTTTGTTATTTTATATTTTTCGGATTTTAAGTATGGTTGTAATAAGGCCATGGGCCACTAGACCATTATTTTTGTTTGGGTTTTATGTTGGGCTTCTAAGTTTTATGTTTCCAATTAAGTTAAGACATGTATGAAATTTCAGTTTTATTTAAAAATCCTTCAATATAATTTATAACCCAATATTTTATACTTTAATGAATTCTTAGGCTTTCGGAATAAAGGTTTAAACCTAGTAATTATTTTCCAAAATGCAACATGTTTTGTAAAATCCCTTAAGTTACATACCAGATCCGGTCGTAGTGTTTGGGCCGGGTTTGGGGTGTTACACTTAGAGTTTTACCAAAAGGAAAAGTAAAATTCGGCTATACTCCCTATACCAAAACCGTCCATATCCTTGACAATAATGGTCAAAAAATTGGCCAACCAAACTTTCCATAACACTTTCCTTTCTTTGTGCCAACATGTTCCCTATACTTTCCCCTTTCTTTTGATTTCTTTTCCTATCTTCATCCTTTCCTAATTTCCTTAGCCACCTTGCCAAATTTAAAAAGTCCAACTTGCCTTATTTACAAGCTTGGCCGACACTTAGGGAAAGAGTACAAAAATAATAGTCAAAATTTGTAACACCCCAAACCCGGTCTATGCGTTAAGACCAAATTTGACATGTCACACGGAAGGAATATACATCTAGTCTTTTAAAGATTTTAAGAAATCAGATTTTCAAAACATCTTGACGTGAGGTTTATTGAAAACTAAGGTTGGTTGATAAATTAACCAATTTGAGACGTAAGAATTTATAAATTGAAACTTAAAAAGAAATTAAATTAATATTTCGAGAAAATTTAATAGAGTTCGAAAATAATTTTGAAAACAAAATTTTGAAGAACGTTGTTAACAGAAAAATTTCTGAGTTAAAATATTTAATAATGAAAACCCTTTTTGCATGTTCATTTTGAGAAAAACATTTGTTTAATTTTTTTAGAAAAATCCCACTTAAAGTATTCAAGCAAATTATAAAATCCATCAAACGTGAAACAATATTATAATTTATCCAGAGGCCTTATTACAACTTAACTTAAAATAGAAAAATAATAAAAAGTACTTAAAAGAAAATCCAAAATTTAAATAACCCATTATTCGTAGTATGGCCTCCACTAAGTCATCCACGGCCCAAGTCTCCATTACTGATCATTACCTGAGAAGGGTAAGGAAAACGGGGTGAGTTACTCAGAACTCAGTGTGTAAACCACTTACCATTGTCCACTGGGCCAAAATCCAATTTAGCATTTATTGGGCCAAGGCCCATTACAAATATAACATAATAACATGTATAAAATGAATGTAATATGCAATTCCCAAACCAAACCTAATTTCCATCCGTTACACACCACCAGGACCAACCAGCGCACCTGTGGGGAGCTTTAGTCACCCACACCGCCAACACACCAAAATAGGCATTAAGTCGTTTATCAATTTGTGGACAAGCCACCAGATTTACAGAGTTTACATGGCATTGCCATTTTTCAGATTTGTGGCAGAGCCACCAGAATTTTTGTAGCAAGGCTACCAGAACTTCTCTTCGTCAATATCCCAACCCATGAAAATCATGTATATAATACGCATATTCATTTACAACAATCCATTCATATAATTATTACGAACAATATGGCCCATTATAAAAATTTCCACAATCTGGCCCATATCACCTTTTGGCCCATATATCAAATTTCACACTTGGCCCATATATCAAATATCACATTTGGCCCATATATCAAATATCACATTTGGCCCATGTATAAAATACCACATTTGGCCCATTAAGGGTAATCTCATAATTTTCACATTCTTAATACCGATTTCATAGTTTTTACCATTTTAGTGATAATTATGCCATTTTACCCGATGTCACTAACATGCGATTTAATCAAACGACTAATATGATATAATTATCTAACCCATGGAATACGGTGTGAGATTACACACCTGATTACGGTAAGCACTACACTTTCCTGATCGTCGACACCTAAAAATATTTTTAATGCTCGATTAGAACATTAACACTTATAGTAAATCTACTCTAAAATAAACGGTCTAGGTTTTTACCCTCGGAATCGCGAATAACAACTATTTGCCAGTTCTCCCCGGTTGGCGGTTCACAACCCGATGGAAAATCCCAAATCGTTGATGCCTCACGATTGCGAACAACCTCGAATAGTTGATTTTCACCGGATGAGGGTCCACAACCCGGTGGAAAATCTCGAATCGCCGAAACAGCCCTTCGTTTGAATCTAGAAGGGATCGCAAATCCGCTCCTTTTTCGATCACCAATCACTACTCCTTTTGATTCAATCTTGTTTGCCTCCATTGACAAATAAATATTAGTCCAAACTAATATTTCGTTATTATAACATATTGATCTTATGAGCGAAGTCGACTTACCACAAAATCCTTACGTTCACAGGATGAAAATCGAGTGATAGAATCCCTATGATAAAATTGGTTAATCAACACTATCTTTAATGAATAAAAAGTAATATAGAACCCTTCAAAAATTTCTTACCTTGAACGATGATATTCCTTTTTCACATGATCTTCCTATGGCTAGGGTCTATTAAACGATGTAGAAATAATCGGCACTCCACTATACCACTACAAGAGGAAAGGTTTTGTTTAAAATAGAAAAGATGATGATTGTAACACCTCAAACCCGGCCTATAAGTTTCGAATAGATCTAGTATGCCACGGGTTGTACATTGAATACTTTTGTTTCGTTGGTTTAGAAATCGTAAGTTAATTAGACAATATTTGAATAAATAAATGTCATTTGGAGAAAAACCTTGTATTCTTATTATTGTGACTAATTAAACCTTTGACAAAATTTCATAAGTTGCAAATATTAAAAACTATACAGTGAAAAAAATATAAACTACGGGCCCTTATTACATAAATATTTCCAAAACTAAAAACTTAAAGAAAAACCGAAATAATCTATAAAGATAAAAAAAAAACACTTGATGGCCCATCGAGTCTGCCTCGGCTCCCATGTCCATGATCTACTGCTCATCTGAAAAGTCAGGGAAAATAAAGGGATGAGTCACTAAGACTCAGTGTGTAAATCTCGAAACACAACGATCTGAGGCCCACAAACACATTATGAGCCCTAGCCCATACATAAAGGCAACAATCATAATCACATGATAAATAATAAATGATGCATAGCCCAACCCATCCTAGAATTCCATCCTCTACACACCAACCGTACCAACCATCACACCTTGGGGATTTCAACAATCAACCCTCCATCCGCTACACACCATAACGACAGCCGTACTGCCTATTCCTATTAATCTGGAATCATTAAACGTGGCATAGCCACCGATCACTATGCGACCTATCATTTGAAGTTGTGGTTTAACCACCGATCACCAAGTGACCTATCATGCACTTCCCATTCATTATCATAATCCCACCCCATGCATACACACAGAAAACATCATACCATCTTTAAGAAAATAGGCTTACATATATTTCGATACACATAGAGATTTCTATGATTACGTACCTGGCATCCTTGCCTAACCCCTATTAGAGTTTCATTCGACTGTCTACGCAGCCTCTTTCCGGCTTTTTAACCCATAACGTATATTGATAGACATACATACAGGTTTAATAGTGTGTTAGAGATCTAGACACCTGATTACCATTAGAACGAGACTTTCTAAGTCAACGCTATCCGTAGCCAACACAACCGCTATCTGCCTAAGGTGTTGTTCAGAAGTCGGTCCACAACCCGGTGGCCAATACCGAACTGCTGACACCACTTGTTTCTTAAATTTAGGGATTGGTTTGACAGATCCAATCCCCTCCTTCGCCTGATCGATATTTGATTCCATTAAAAGCTCTTATCAATTGCTACCATCACAACATATGGTTGTTAATCCATATCATCCACATTGTCCATCAATTATTCTTCCTAATTTCAAGCATCCTAACTGACTCCAACTCTGCTCTCCCTTGACGCCAAAATTAATTAAAATAGATGTGTAATGCAACTCGAACCTTGGACCTCCCTTACTGCTTATCACGCCACCTAAAGACCCTAAGTGGCGCCACTTTGCCACTGGGCCACAAGCCCATTTTTGTCTTAAAACACAGATAACATTTTTTAAGCCCTATCCTACTGGCTTTCCACTAGAGTGCCCAAGCAGAAGATTTTTAACTAAGGCCTCAGCCCAATCCTGAGCCCGATCTGGACCCCTTAAATACTCTAATTAGCACAGTATATGTAACACACAACAAATGCAAAGGCCCATTAATTCAGGATGTTACAGTTTTACCCCCTTAAAGAAATTTCGTCCTCGAAATTTCCAACTACAGGAACAGTCGTACAACCTATCCTACAACACTACGCTCACGCTTCGCACTCTGATTCCAATAACCCTTTATTTAGCAACTCCTGGATCTACGCTTTCAATTCCACCAACTCCTTTGGCGCCATCCTATACGGAGAAATAGATACTGGCGCTGTTCCCGGAAGAAGATCGATACCGAACTCTATTTCATGATCTGGGGGTAATCTCGGAAGCTCTTCTGGGAAAACAACAGGAAATTCTTTCACCGTCCTAACGTCCCCAACAGTTAGTTCATTGGCTTCCAGAGCCCGAACAAACATTAGAATTGCCTCACATCCTTTTCTCACCATCCTTTCTGCTCTTAAGGCAGACACCACATTTGACAAACAGTTCCTCCTTTCACCTATCACCAACACTTCACCTCCTTCAGGAGTTTTTAACACTATACGCTTGGCTACACAATCCATGTTTGCTTGATACTTCACTAACCAATCCATTCCTAAGATCAGATCGAACTCCCCAAATGGCAGTTCCATCAAATAAGCCCAAAAAGCTACCCCTTGAACTCATTCTACCGATTCTCGTTTATCAGATTAGAAATTTTATGAATTATTAATTTCTTTCACTGATTAACCACGAACAATCTTATGGACAGCAGTTTCAAGAGTAGTTCTTTCGAATTTGAAACTATATCTACGGGTTTCAGTCTCAAGTTTGTCTCCTAGTTCCAAGAACCACATACATTCAACCATCATACATCAGCATCCATGAAGTCACGTTCATCAAGTAAGAGTATTTTTCGTCGTTTCACTATCCAAGGGTATTTTCGTAATTTTATCCTACAGGGTTTTTTCATAATTCCTCAAAATATGGTATCTTGGTGATTTTTCGAAAGTAGAGTTTTTTTTTTGTAAAGTAGGGGTATTTTGGGAAAATTTTCTTTTTGAAATAGAGACATTTGGATGGTGTTGTTTTTTTTATTACAGGGATACCTTGGAAAATTTAGTTTTGCAAACCGGGTACTCTTGTAAGTCTAGGGATTTTCAAGTAAATTTGCAAAACTTAGGTATTTTGGTAAAGTTTTTTTTCCAAACGGGGGTGTTTCAGTAATTTCACAAATTTTCGTAATTTTGCATATCCAGGGTATTCTGGGAAATTTTCACAAATCAAGGGTATTTTGGCAATTTTACAAAACTAGGGAGTATTTTAGTATTTTTTGTAAAATAGGATGGCTGGTCCCTTTCGGGTTTTACTTATAAATTTTGGCCCGTCAACAAGTCCTCATGACTAAGGTGAACAGTTACTACGCAACAGGTAGGATTCCAGCAAAGAGGAGGTGAATCACTAGGACTGCTTAAGTAGCAAGCTCTCCCTGAATCCAATCCTAGACATGCGTATGCCTGTTGCCACACCCTAACCCATCGACTCATTCACGGGTTTGTTTGGATAGATTAAGTCTTATGAATTTAAAGAATTGTTTTAACTAAGCCTATAGTCCATCAATGCCTAACATACTAGTCTACGTCCATCAAGCCCACCAAGCCCTCCTTCTGAATCATCAAAATATCTAGATTCATTTCTCCCCGTTGAATAGAGGATATAACAATTTCGTTTGGATTTATCAGTCTAAGCAGGAGGCAATATATTTTGATATTATTGATTATTCTTTGATTTAAAGAATCATCCCATCTCAATTGAAAACGCAAATACCTTTTTAGGAAGAAATCAAGCTCTCCTTCCGTGTTGCTCTTGTATTACTTTTTCTTTCTACGTTTTTTTTTGTCTGATACATATCACATCCAAAAGTTTAGAATACTTACCTGCGTGGATCGGGTACCGGTAGACTTGAAGGCTATATCTTCTTCCAGAATTTTTCCAAATCCACATCAACTTTAAAAAACATTACTAGACCCATTTCACAGCCCTAGTTTTGAACTGGGCTCTGATACCAAAATGTAACACCCCAAACCCGGCCCAAAAGCTACGACCAGATCTGGCATGTTACGGGTTAACAGTTATAAACTTCACTTTGAAGGGTTTTCAAATCTTGGTTGATTTGTAGAAGTATTCGTTGAATAAGTGACAAATGAGAAAACCTTTGTAGCATTTTTTTTTTTTGTAAAACTTCTTGTTTGAAAAGCCCATTTTATTTAACTTTTTTATAATTAAAACTTTGAACATAAATTGATAAATGTAAACATCGTCAAATGTAGATCAAAACATTAAGCTAGGGAGGCCTTATTACAAAAATAGTCCTAATAATTCATAACTTAAATAAACACCCGAAATAGTCTAAGGAAATAAATAGCTTGATGGCCCCTCGAGTCCGGCTCGGCTCCCATGTGCATGATTTACTGCTCATCTGAAAAGTCAGGGAAAATAAAGGGGTGAGTAACCAAGACTCAGTGTGTAAATCTCGAAACACAATGATCTGAGGCCTACAAACACATTATGAGCCCTGGCCCATACATAAAGGCAACAATCATAATCACATGATAAATAATAAATGATGCATAGCCCAACCCATCCTAGAATTCCATCCTCTACACACCAACCCGTACCAACCATCACACCTTGGGGATTTCTACAATCAACCCTCTATCCGCTACACACCATAACGATAGCCGTACTGCCTATTCCTATTAATCAGGAATCATTAAACCTGGCATAGCCACCGATCACTATGTGACCTATCATTTGAAGTTGTGGTTTAACCACCGATCACCAAGTGACCTATCATGCACTTCCCCTTCATTATCATAATCCCACCCCATGCATACACACAGAAAACATCATACCATCTTTAAGAAAATAGGCTTTCATATATTTCGATACACATAGAGATTTCTATGATTACGTACCTAGCATCCTTGCCTAACCCCTGTTAGGGTTTCATTCGACTGTCTACGCAGCCTCTTTCTGGCTTTTTAGCCCGTAACATATATAGATAGACATACATACAGGTTTAATAGTGTGTTAGAGATCTAGACACCTGATTACCGTTGGAACGAGACTTTCTAAGTCAATGCTATCCGTAGCCTACACAACCGCTGTCTGCCTAAGGTGTTATTCAGAAGTCGGTCTACAACCCGGTGGCCAATCCCAAACTGCTGACACCGCTCGTTTCTTAAACTTAGGGATTGGTTTGATGGATCCAATCCCCTCCTTTGCCTGATCGATATTTGATTCCATTAAAAGCCCTTATCAGTTGCTACCATCACAACATGTGGTTGTTAATCTATATCATCCATGTTATCCATCAATTATTCTTCCAAATTTCAAGCATCCTAACTGACTCCAACTCTGTTCTCCCTTGACGCCAAAATTAATAAAAATAGATGGGTAATACGACTCAAACCTTGGACCTCCCTTACTGCTTATCACGCCACCTTAGAGCCCCTAAGTGGCGCCACTTTGCCGCTGGGCCAAAAGCCCATTTGTGTTTTAAAACATAGATAACATCTTTTAAGCCTTATCCTACTGGCTTTCCACTAGAGTGCTCAAGCAGAAGATTTTTAACTAAGGCTTCGGCCCAATCCTGAGCCCGATCTGGACCCCTTAAATACTCTAATTAGCACTGAAACACCCCAAACCCGGCCCATAAGCCTTGACCGGATCTGGTATGTTCCTTGAGTAAAAATGGTTCAAAACTTTTTGAATACTTTGGAAAATTTGGATGGTGTTGAAAGAAATTTTAATTTGTGTTGGGCTCGGGTTGAAAACAAGTTTATTTATTTGAAATCTAGGTTTTATAAAACTTTACTGTTGAATTTCGAACTTACATGTTAAAGGTAAAAATCAAGTTCTTAGAGTTTACCATCTTAATTGAAAATCATTTGTGTTAGGTGACAAAACATTTGAGGGTTTATTTAAAAAATAATAATTTAAATAACCTTTGACTTAACAATAGTAGGATCATGATAAAATAAATAAAAGCAACCATAAAACAATTAAGTACTATTGGCCTTATTACAAATGAAAACAATCCCGAAAAATAATCCAAATACTTTAAATGTAAAAAAGACCAAAATTTAAATAAATTCCGAACTGAGCATGGCCACCACTAAGCTCCTGCCGACCCGGTCCATCACTTATCGTCACCTGAAAAACATTCCCACAACGGGGTGAGTCAAATAGACCCAATGTGTAACCAACACTAAATCTCATCGATTCAGGCATGTCAAATAATATAATACAAATGTATATAACAGATGAAAGTAGTGATGCAAACCCGAACCCAAACCTAGGTACCATCCGCTACACATCACCCGTACCAACCTGCACACCGTGGGGACTACTAAGTCAACCCTCCATCCGCTACACATCATCGAAGGCAGTCGCTGCAGTCGACGTGCTCATCGCCCTTATAAAATTCGTGGCATAGCCACCAGATAAAATATTTGTGACATGAGTCACCACATTCAGATAATGTGACCGAAGTCACCACATTCAGATATTGTGGTATAAAATCACCACATTCACTTCCCCTTTCATATAACCCATATGACCCATGTCATACAAATATGCATATGTCACATTCCTATTTTACATTCTTACAGTTTCACATATGTGCCATGACAGATCTCATTATAATCCTAGTAGGAGTAGGAAAACGTACCTGAGTACTTTGTACCATTGCATGGTACCTTAGCCATATTTTTCACATTCTTATTAACATATTTAAAAGAGCATAACCATAAATCTATCGAGAAATAGTGTGGGGTACACACTTGATATATTTATCGGTTTCACCGAAATCCCGAAGAATCCCGATCTAATGCTCTAGATCTTAGTCCCTTGCTGCCGATTTCACTGCTAATCAAATCCCGAAACTTGTGATGTTCCTTCTTACAATCGGCTAGATACTATATCACTTAACTAATTAGTTTCTGGCTTTTGAATAAATAAGAAACAGATCTAAATACCAAAATAGGGCCTTGGCCGAATGTCAGATTCACTTACCTTGTGAATCTTAAATCCCGAAAATTGTCACTTGACTATGATGATGTCGACACCCCTATACACATATGTTAGATCAATTTCTAACATGGAATCATAATAAATGGCCCTTGGCCGAATACTTGTGGCTTACCTTAGATCTTTGAAATCCCGAAGAAAGTCCCGAAGCTTCCTTATAGTCGACTAGAGATAGATCCAAAAGAGTCCTTCATAGTTTTCGGCCAAAGATATTGATAGAGTTAGATTTCCTAGTTTTCGACAAGCCTAAAATAAAAAGAATGAAAACCGAATGACTATTGGCCCTTACCCTTAGTACAAAAGTCGACAGCACCTTTGCTTGAAGCTCCAAAAATATTCGGCTATGGCCTAGATGTGGATCAACAATTTCGGCTCTTGAGGCTTAATGAGGAATCGACTAGGGGTTATTAGTATATTCGGTTTTGACAAAATAAAAGAAGAAAGAGTCACTAGAGAATTCGGCAGTGGTGAAATAAGGAGTAGGAGGTTTCGGCTAGAACAAATAGGAGAAAAGGAAGACTTTGAGAAGAGAAAAGTGGGATTTCGGCTAGAGCAAAAGATGGGAAGAAAACGAAAGAAAAGATGAACACTTTGCTACCCAATTTCGGCTACAACACTAGCTTCCCTTGTTTTTCTGCTCTTTTCCCTCTTATCTACTTCTTTAAAAGTAATTCAGATAAATCAGCAATTATCTACCACCTTAGCTGAAATTTTAAAAGAGTTTAATCCCAACTAAAGCTCCTCCTTTCAAAGTCCTTTAGCCGTCCATCACTGCTTATCCATGCAGCAAAATAAAATTCTTTTATTTGCTTCCCATGCCACTTGAACTCAAGCCCTTCCCCCCTAGCATATGGCGTCATTTCCAGAGGCCCTAAGTGGCACCTCCAAGCCACTTTTCCAAGCCCAATTGTGTGCCATATTCTCCCTACAAATTCTCTTAATGCCACCTTGCTTTGGTTCCCTCTTTTTAAGCTCAAAACTTAATATTTCCTAAGACATTTCCTTACATTTCCAAGGTTCTAAAAATTCACATAATACATTCATAACACATAAGGCATGCTAGTTCACATAATTTAAGCACAAATGCATAAGCCATAATTCCGAGATATTACAAGCACAGTATACGTAACACATAACAAATGCAAAGGCCCATTAATTTAGGATGTTACAATGATTCGGTCAAAAAGACCCTCCTAAGCCAACATATGAATTTCGGCAATAGAGGAAAAATAAAAGAATTGAAAAGGTGTTCTTATCGATTGTTGAAAGATGACCACTCGAATGAAAAAGAAAGTTCAATGGAAGGAAGGAAGATTAGGCTATAGTGAAAATATTGGAGAGGGAGTGATGTTTGAGAGTTTTTGCAAGAAGAAAAGAAAAAAATACCCTTCAAGATGTATGGTTTCGGCACAAAGAGGAAAAGACTTTGGGGAGATAGAAGGATAATGCCAAAATGGTCAAAAATGAAATGGCCAAAAGAAAAACAAAAGTTTTACCTATTGCTCATGACATATTCGGCTAGGGAGAAGAATTTGGAGAGAAAAAGTTTGGAGAGGAAAACTATAGATACACCATAATGCCAAAATGAAAATGACCAAAACTAGCACCTACCTTACCAAATGCTACCCAAAAATTCGTCCATCGCCCCTAGCCCCTAAAACCATCCAAGTGCATGGCCAAATGGTCAAAGTTTAGCCACCCAAACTTTCTAAAACATCTCCCTTGTTATAAGCCTTATGTTCCCCCTACATGCCTTTTCTATTTGATTCCTTTCTTTAAGTTTAATCTTGCCTTTTCTCTTAGCCATCTTGCCATAAAAATAAAAGTCCAACTTACCATAAATTCAATGCTTGACCGACACTATGAGGAAGGAAAGCAAAAATAAAATTCTCACATGCACACAAAGGGATTCGAACTCCTTCCCTCAAGGTAACATACATGGTGCCATATCCCCTTTACTATTGGTTCATTTATGCTAGCTTTTTACCACCTTATTACCTTAAGCTTTAAGGTCACTTATTCCGTTTCCTTAAAGTACTAAATGCCAAAAATTATTCCAAATCCGAATAAATTCCGAGCCTTCTCAGGACTATTTAAACACACACATTGGATAATTTAACTAGCTGAGCACCAAAATAATGCAACATATAAAAACTCAAATTTTAGGATGTTACAAAATTTGCACATTATGGGATTTGAACCTTTTCCTTTAAAGTCCTTCATGTGGCATCATATCCTCTTTACCAATTACTCATTTATCCTAGCACAATACTTATTTATTTCTATAAGCATTGAGGTCACTTACTATATCTTCTTAAAATGCTAAAATACTAAATTTTTACTAAGGCCCTAATTAAACCCCGAGCCTTCTTAAGACCTTAAAATACACACGATTAGCAATTTAACAAGCTTAACACAAGAAATAATGCAACACATAAAATTCCAAATTTTAGGATGTTACAAAATATATAATTAACATAAATGTAATTATGTCAGATTATTTCAGATTATAAAAATATATTAATTATTCATAATTTTTTGTATATGAAATATAATGTTACTTATTAGAAAAATATTTAAAACTTACTATTTAAAAAAGTAGCATATATTTTTTATTTTACTCTTTTTGGGTAAGGGAAATACAACCATTTAAATAGAGAATAACTCAATATAAAATTTTACCATTTCATTTATTATATATATTGTAACATCCTGAATTTTTAGGCCTACGCGTTTAACGGGTGAATATGTTTAATGTGTTAATTTAAGTAATAAGGGTCCAAATTGGGCTCAGAATTAGGCAAAGGCCTTGATTAAAATTATCTATTTGGGCATTATAGGGTTTAAAAGGTAGTATCTATGTTTAAAATACCAAAGTGGGCTTGTGGCCCAATCTTAGGAGGTGACGCCACACAAGGGAGTAAGGGGCCCAAACTTAAGTTTCATGGAGCCCAATTCTTTTAATTTAAGTTAGTTAAATTTTGGGCATTAGGATTAGGTGGAGTGGATGGCAACAAGGCTAAAATTTAGGGGTTTGAATGTTTAAAATATGTGGATAATAAGCAGATAAAGGCTATTATTTAGGAATTTATTTTATGTGGATAATAAGCAGATAAAGCCTAAAATTTAGGGATTTTAATGACTAAAAATATATGGATAATATGCTGATAAAGGAGGGAGGAGTTAGAGATAATTAAGTCTCTTTTAGATGAGGTAGTAGATTAAGATAAAGGAGAAAAGATAGGATTTATCTGCAAAGTTAGGTAAGTGCTGAAATTTCTATAAATAGGGGGAATATCTCTTCAATTTCGGCATTTGGGTTTTTCTCTCATTCTTTTCTATTCTTCTCTGAGTAAAAGCCGAAAACTCCTAAAGCTCCATCTTCTTCTTCATTCTCTGCAAAAGCCGAAATCTCTAAGCCTAATCCCTCATCTTCACTTTGATTCAAAAGCTGAAACTCTTTCCATTCTTTTTCTTCATAGCCGAAATCTTCAAGTCTCTTCCTTGTTTTCTTTTCTTCTTCTCTTTTCCTGTCAGAAATCGAAACTCTTCACTCAAGTATTTTAAAAGCTAAAGACACATCAGCCTTCTCTTTTTCATACTTTTTTCGGTATTTCAAGGTAAGAGGATTTGTTTATTTATATATATAAAATCATGTAGAATACTAACAATGGCCGAATATTGGAGACGCATATTTTCACAATTGTTCCGCTTTTGAGCAAGGCTTTACATTGAGAATAATAGATCCGGATAGCAAGGACATCGATTAAGAATATTAGATTTCGCGATATCAGGTGTGTAATACCTCCCTACTATCTAGATCTGCCTATTATTGTATGTTTATATGTTTTATATGTTATGATAAATGCCGAAATCTCGGTTTATTGATGAAAGCCCAATGAGGGTAAAAGCGGATCCCCATGTTAGTAAATAATCTGTTTAAATGTTATAAGTAAAATGCTTGTATGTGATTGCATGGGTTGGGTTGATGAAAGGAGGAAGTTATACGTTATATGTGTAGCAGCTAATGCCGTGAATTATTATACGGGCTTCGGCCATTAAATGTTATACGGGCTTCGGCCATTATATGTTATAAGGGCTTCGGCCATCATATGTGGATGAGCAACATGACTGCCATCATGGTGTGCAGCAGTGTGGGTCGATTGTAGAAATCCCCAATGGTGTGTACGGTTGGTACGGGGGTGTGTAGCGGATGGAAACCTAGGCAAACGGGTTGGGCCTTGCATATTATTTGCTATTAATTTTTATTATGATTATTACACTGGTTATTTTGTTTAATGGGCCTAAGGCCCAAACTCTAGTGGTGCATGAGGGTTGCACACTGAGTCTCGCGACTCATCGTTTTAATTAACATTTCAGGTGATACCTAGTGATTCGGACTGGGCTTGAGAGGAACGCAAGGTGGCCATGCAGAAGAATATGTGGATTTGGAAAAAAGACTCAATCTAATTACTTTATCTTATATTTTGATTGATGGATCTTAAGCTTCGATGTAATAAGGCCATGGGCCACTAGTTTTGTTCCTTTTCATAGGTTTAAATTATTATTATTATTATTATTATTATTATTATTATTATTTTGTTATTGGAAACATTTGTTTTACTTAAACAAAGACATGTAATTTAAGTTGGGTTTTATTTACAAAGGCATGTTTTATATAAATTATATTTGGGCTTTTCCGAAAATACGACACGTTTGACAAAATTTTTCTTTGTGACATACCAGATCCGGTTGTAGTGTTTGGGCCCGGTTTGGGGTGTTACATATATTCATTCTAAAACTTTTATTACTAAAAAATAGAATCCTTATATAAATATGATAATTTTTATTATCAAGTTAATTTAAAATTAATTATTTTAGAAAAATTAAAATTCATATTGATAAATGTAATAAATTTTATAAATAAAAAATATTTAAAATTATAAATCCAGCAACGTAATGAACAACAAAGGTTTAGAGTCATTTCAATGTTTCTTTGGACTTGTGTTTTTATATAAATTATAGATATATGCATTTTTCACTTTGTTAAATTTGTAATTATTTAAGTGCAGACACCAACTTAGTCAAGAAAATTATTAAAATAATCTTACAGATTTTAAATAAATTATATTATTACTTGAACACTATTTTCTTTTTCTTATTCAAGAAAAAACCTATAAAGAAATTGAAAATGTTGAGATTTGAACCCATTCCTCCAGCATTTATAAATCTTTTCCTTACCACTTTAGCTTTATTTTGATATTTGAATACAATAAAATGTTATTACACCAATTGTTTTCATCCACATTGTTTGTATATATATTAATATTTAAGTGTGTGACTATGTTGGTGCCATGAGAAAACTAGACACTAACTTAAATAAGAAAACTATTAAAATAACCTTACATATTTTAAATAAGTTATATTATTACGATAATACTTTTATATTTTCCTCATTAAAATAACCAACAAAAAACTGCAAATCTTAATCTTTGAACTTATATCACCAACATCTATAAAATCCTTTTTTTAACATTTCAACCAAAATTTTATTTAGATCTCTTTATAGATTTCAACTTGTGTCACAAGTCAACTCAATACCAACTAAAGAAAAATGACAATATTGTGATAAACAATTGGAGTACATTGAAACTAATTTTTTTTTCCATATGTATTTGTGTGTGCTTTCTTCATGCACAAAACACTCAAAACTCTCTCAATATAAAAAATGATGAAGATGATTTATATAACACCGCAAAACCCTACCCAGAAGTTTCGACCGGATTCTGGAAGTCACATCGGCCTCCGAAATGGCCCGTAACAAAATACTGATCACATTCATCGGTTCCATTTCGAAAATCTCTTTTTCTAATGCTTAAAAAAAACAATATTAAGCTTATCTTATGTTTACCAACATTAACTTAATCATTGTATTAATTAATTTAAAACCAAGTTAATATTTCCTTACTTGGATTGCAAAACATTTTAGATTTAGCAAATTGTCAATCGAAATTTCAAAATCAGTTTTCCAACGAAAATGCTGACATTTTTCGACTAACTCAAGTCCATAAAATTAGGCATTTAAAAATTTGACTAAAAAGGAGGAAAACAATTATTTGATTAAAACCCATGCATGAAATTACTAATCTACCTCAACTTTACAAGTCCAAACTCAAAACCCATACCATAGTTCATATAAACTTATTTACAATCCGATTAAAAATAATCTATTAAGTCTTAAGAAAAACTTATTAAACCAAACCAAAAATGAGAAACTCCGAGACCTTCGAATCATTGAGCCCGAGACCTCACACCGTAATGCGGTGATATGCCACTTTTATTATTGTAGTTATACCGCGAAAATATAGTTTTGCAGTGAAACTGCCGAACCAAACTTCATTCTCTTCAATGTCAATCCCAACCACAATGCACATGAAAAATTCTCTCAAAACAGATACTTATAAATACATATCAAATATCAAATCAGACATTTCCTGGCTCAACTACAAAATACCAGAATAGACAAAGCAAAATATTTCGATTATCACATTCAACCCTTTCATATTGCGAATTTTAACATGCCGTATCACATAATTATCTATACGACTGACGGAACTCATGACACGTAATTTAATTTGCATAAGTAAATTCAAATAGAATTAGTGTCGCAGATACTCCTATATAGGCTTAAACGTGCATGGGATCGTTCCGAGAGTAAAACAAATTAAACTGCAAAAAGGTGAAAAAAATTCGCAAAAATAAGACCACCCAGACAAAAAAAAAAAACAGCAGCATATATGTAGCATTACTACATAAAAACCAGCAGCCATTTATATATGTGTGTGTGTGTGTGTGTGTGTGTGTGTGTGTAACACCCCAAACCCATCCTAGACGTTATGGCCGAATCTGGTGATGTCACAAGGAATGAGTTTTGAAAACGGTGTCGACTTGATAAACCATTCACTTTTTATACCACGAGTTCGTTTAAGAATATACTGAAAACGTTATTCAATTAATTAGTTTCTCAAAACACTTATTACAGCGGAAGTTTAACAAATTCAATATATTTTAGAAACTCGATTTTTTATTTTTAGAAAAACCCCTTTTTGTGTAAATCCGTCGAATTCATAATACATCTTATCAAATCATGCAGATTATCAATAAACCACAAAACAAAAAGTTAAAAACCATAAAGTTTAGAGAGTCCCCAAAATTACACACTCTCAAAAGAAAACCAAAATCATAAATAAAACCATAAACTAATAACATTAAATAGTTTACGGCCGAGTGGTCACTACTAAGCCTCAGTGCATCGATCTGCCAAAGTCTTTGGATTACCTGAATAGAATAGACAAATGGATGTAAGTTTTCGTAAACTCAGTGTGTAACCCAATAGAAATAAGCATGCAAACATACGGATACAGAGTCAGGCTCGTGGCCTTTTCAGATATAATACATAGAATCAAATATAGAGACCAGGAACACAGAGTCCTACCCTCGTCCTCTACATACCAACTCCAACCATCCCATCACACCATGTGGAGTTAAAAACACCCACCCATCCCTACACACCATATCGTGCCATTACGACACATGTCAAATAATATGTAGCCAAGCTGCCAAAATATGAGCGATGATCCCCGTACAGAATACTTCCTCCTCATATGCAAATCCCACCCCACAATCATATACAGAAATAGATATAGAATAACATACTAGACATGTTCAACATGCTTATGTACAGATATTAGAATAATCAAACATGATTAGCATTATCAAACTCAGAACAAAATAATAGATCTATAGTTTTAGGGCTTGGTTAGCCCTTATCGACCTTATGGTAGACCCACAGTTGATTGGAACGACCAATGCGACCATAGGGAAAATTGCAAAATTATGGGCCCATATGCCCGTATGGCTTACTCGTGTGGGCCCATACGCCCAGATTGGCCTTGCCCGTGTAGCCCACACAGCCTGGCCCAAAAACCTGCACGCCTGTGTGGATTTTTCGTGTGGGCCCACATGCCCGTGTGGCCCACACACCCAACATGGCCTAGCCCGTGTGGCTCACATAGCCACACTCCAGCCACCACATGACTGTGTCCTGTGCATGCCCGCACCTTTGTCAGACACATGGTCATGTCTCGCACACAGCCATACACACGGGTGACCACACGTCCGTGTGGAGTCGACAATATGCAATTTTGGATTTCGCTGAAGCCTCGTTTTTCAAGTTTCGAGAACACACCTGGTACGTTTAAGATGTTACAGCAACCCTGAGCCCTTCGAAACCTAAGACACAGTAATCCATTGACCACCTAGCAATTAATTTACGAATCAACTAAAAACTCTGAAATAATGCAAGAACTTACCGTCGAAAACAACCACCGCTAAAGCGTACTAAACCACTAGAGCACTAAACAAAGGTTTCCTGTCAATTTCTACAAAATAATGTTCTAACGAACTACTATCCTCTTAGATTACTCCATTAATAAAACCCCACGAATCGAGTAATCCCAAATTGTTACAGAACCCAAAACCTGTAGTCAAACAAAACCTCACTTATCGAAAACATACGAAAAACACTGAATTATTGAAACACAGGATTACAATCGCAGAGAACAAAATAGAACAGTCAGAAAAATAAATAAATCATAGATCGAACTAACTGCCGAATCGAAAAAATTGGGTACTATCATATAGTTTTTTTTCGGCTAAGTTCACGATTGGAGATAAGCGGACTCGAATCGCTGACATTCGCTACAGGGTAAACCACTGCCTCTCAGGCCCCCGACTGATTCTACCATAGAGGCCAACGATAGACAATAACTCCCTCCGAACACAGATTACAAATTTCATCGTACTGTGCTCTCCAAAGAGCAACTTTTCTCAAAATCTCAAAAGGTGTTGAGTTGGAATCCCATTCTAACTAAGGATTCTTATGGTTCCGGAGGATCTTGCTACAGGAAAACCAGGAACGGCGGAGAGCTTTCCTCTCTCTGACTCTTTGGTCTTAAGAATGTTGGTTTTAAGAATGAGTGATTGCCCTTCTCTGACCCTTACTGCCCAACCTGAGAGTGGACAGCTAATGCATTCCACTTATTAAACAGGGTTCTATGGTCGGTCATAATGTTTTGAGAACAGAGAGAAAATATTGAAAACAAAATAATAATAATAATAATAATAATAATAATAATAATAATGTAACTCCCAAATCTCGATTTCTCCCCACTAACCCACTAAAAACCAACTCCTCAAAGGAGAGTCCAACTCCACCAAGACTCTATCAGACAACCGAGCAAAAATTAACATTCATGCTTGCGCAGAGATTTGAACACAGGACCTCCAACACACCACCCTCTTACCACTCGAACCAGTAAGCTCATTCTGATATGAATTTTGTAACATCCTAGATTAGGGGTTATGCGTTCGTGCCTAATTCATGAGTTAGTAGGTTTTGGCAGTGTTGGAAGTGTATTAAGGGTTTTCAGAATTCCAGGATGGAAGAAGAAAGCTTTGGAAAATTATTGGTTCTTAAGTAAAAGGGGAGCTAGGTAAATGAGGCTTTAAAAGAAACTCCGTGTGAAGCATGACACAAGGAACCATGTGGTAAAGTGGCATGTTTTATGAATTATGAATGTGTTATGTGAATTTTAGAAATAAGGAAATGTAAGGAAATGTAAGGAAATGTATGGAAATGTATGGAAATGTAAGGAAATGTAAGGAAATGTATGGAAATGTATGGAAATGTAAGGAAATGTAAGGAAATGTGAGGAAATGTATGGAAATGTAAGGAAATGCAAGGAAATGTAAGGAAATGTCTTGTCTTGGAAATGTAGGGAAATGTCCTGAAAATGTAAAGGAATAAAGAGGAAAGTGAACATTTATGGAAACTAGGAAAATGATTTAGAAATGATTCAAAAAAGGAAAGTGAACATTTCTGGAAACTTGGAAATGTAAGGAAATGTCAAGTTTAAAGAGCCGAACGAAAATTTTTGGAATTGGAAATGAAAAGAAATGTCAAGTTTTAAAGTTTAAAAGAGGAAATTAAGGCAAGGTGGCCTTAAAAGAAAAAGTATGTGAAATTTGACACACAAACGGGCTTGGAAAAGTGGCACAAGATGCCACTTAGGGCCTCTAGAAATGGCGCCACATACGGGGTAGTGGGCCAAGGTTCGAAACTACAGGGAAGCAAAATAAAAGTTTTATTTTGTTACAAGGATGGACAGAGGTGGACGGCACATGGGTTATAATTTAGGAGCTTTTATTCTTTTATTTTTAAGAGATAAATAGTGGATAAATAAGGGATAAATAATGGATTTATTTATCATTATTTTCAAAAGATAATTGTTGGATTAAATTCTTTTGATTTGAATAAAGAGATAAATGAGGAATTATTCTTTAATTAGGAAAACAAGGGAGAAGTGATGGCCAAGTAAGGGACTTTGAGTTTAATAATTTCGGCTAAGTAAGGATAGTTGCTGAATTATCTTTTATTTTAGTGATAATTAAAGAGATAAAGCTATTAAAATAGAAGAGTGATGGCCAAGTAAGGGATTCTAAGTTAGTAATTTCGGCTATAAAAGGAAAAGAGAGGCCATTCTGCATTATTTTCTGTTCTTTGAAAGCCTCTGCCGAATTCTCTTCACCAAATCTTCTTCTTCTTTTATTTTTGCCAAGCCGAAATACCTTGTGTGCTAGCCGAATCCTCCATCTTTATTTTTCCTTCTCTTTTCTTTCTAATCCCTCCAAAACCGAAAGTTGTGAGATCATCATCTAGCCATAGCCGAATCTCTGAAGGTTGAAGTGAAGGTGCAATCGATTTCTTCAAGTAAGGGTAAGAACTCATTCGGTTTCATCCTTTTTCTTTTAAGATTTGCGAAAATCTAGGACTAACCCCATTAATATCTTGTTGCCGAAACTTTGAAGAGATCTTTCGGGATTTACTAAGTGTCGACTACAAGGAAGGAGAAGTTCTTTTCCCGAAGGTACACCATAGGCCACGTGTTCCCTAGTTATTCGGTGAGTTTCGGGATTTCTAAGATTAAGGTAAGACATATGTATATTCGGCCAAAGGCCATGTTTTATGTTTTAATGGTTAGATTAAATCTAACGCAAGGTTATAGGAATTTTGACATTCCTAGGAAAACAAGGATCAATTTCGGGATTTGTTGGTGTCCCAATCGGCAACAAGGTAAGTTTTAAGAATACTAATCCTACTAGGATTTGGATTTGTGGCCGAATGGCTTTTTATTAAGGTAATAAGTGATAAATCAATGTAGGCTTTAAGGATCTAAGCGGTAGATCAGATTTCGGGATCTCAAGGAAATTGTTAAGCGAATCAGGTGTGTACCCCACACTATTTTATAATACGTTTTATGGCTATGTTAATTAAAATATGTGACATTAAGAATATGAAAGTGGCTAAAGTACCATGTTATGGTACAAAGTACCCAGGTACGTTTCCTACTCCTACTAGGAATATGAAAAATGTTATTAGTAACATGAGAATATGATAAGGATGTGAACTCTGGCATATTTATGCATATTATTATATGGGGCATATGGGTTTGTTTGAAAGGGGAAGTGAATGTGGTGACCTAAGACCACAAACACGGTGACCTATGACCGTGATATCTGAAAAGTGGTGACCTAAGACCACAGTAATCTGAACATGGTGACCTAAGACCACGAATGCGGTGACCTAAGACCGCAAATTGGTGTGTAGCGGAAGGAGGGTCGACTTAGTAGTCCCCACGGTGTGACTGGCAAGTACGTGGGTGTGTAGCGGATGGACAATTAGGTTTGGGTTTGGGAATGCATCATAACTTGTATTCATTGTTCTGAATGTGTAACTCTTGTATGCCTAATTCTATTATGATTTAGTGTCATGTACACATTGAGTCTGCTTTGACTCACCTGTTGTGGGACCATGTTTCAAATGATGAATGCTGATGGACCGGGACTGCTAACTTGTGGTGGCCATGCTCAACATGAAGTCTTTATTTTTATGGACTATTATTTTTATTTAAGTACTTGAACTATTTGGAAATTATTTGATGTAATAAGGCCATAAGGCCATAGTTGAAATGTTTTACATTTATTTTTATTTATTATGTTTATGGGTTTTATTTATTAAAGTTTAAGTAAAATTTCTTTTAAACTAAACCCTAAATATTTTGTCACTTAAACTTAAAAAAGGTTTCTAATATAAAAATCAAATTGGTTTTCAACACAAGCCCAACCCAAACAATATTTTTTTTTTTAAATCGCACAAATTTTCTCTAAGTAACAAAGAACTTTGAAACCAGTTTACTTGAGGAACATACCAAATCTGGTCAAAGCTCGTGGGCCGGGTTTGGGGTGTTTTAGTTTGGTATCAGAGCCCAGTTTCAAACCCTCGGCCTAGGGGTTTAAGGCCCAAAACGTTTTCAAATCGAGCCCAAATGAGTTTTATGAAAGTATTTTTGAAGATGAGCAGGTTTTCTGGTATGGCACCCAAGTCTCCAACCACCCACCGGTAAGTACCCCTAACTATTTGGGTGATTATGTGAATTATGTTATGAATATTAGAAGGGTAGAAAAGGCATGGAACGTAGAATAGCATGATAGGAACTCGAACCCTAGGACTAGTCTACTCAAACACAAATACATAAGACTTAATGCACTCAACAAACCTATGGCTAAGTCATCGAGTTAGGGTGTGGTAACCATTGTGCGCATGTCTAGGATTGGATCCGGAAGAGCCTGATACTTAAGCAGTCCTAGTGACTCACCTCCTCTTCGCAGGAATCCTACCTGGTGCGTAGCTTCGATTCACCCTAACCAAGAGGACTTAGTCATCGGCCAAACCAATGATTAAAACCCGAAAAGGACTAGCCATGCAGTTTTATAAAATTCCTAGTTTTAAAATCCCTAAATTACCCTTTTAATTGTAGTAAAAGATTATTGTGAAAATTTTTCCAAAATATCTTCGATTCACAAAATTAAAAAAATGCCCCTGTATTGTAAATTACTAAAATACCCCTAGTGGTAAAATTACAAAAATGCCTTTGGTTTATGAAATTCCCAAAATACCCACAGTTCTTATCGAGATTTCATTACTTTATAAAATGTTCAAAAACCCTAATTTGCAAATTATCAAAAATACCTTGAACTTGGAAAATTTACGAAATTGCCCTAACTTACAAAATTACCAAAATGACCTGGTTTTCAAAATTTTGCAACAAAGACTGATTTGGAAAACAAATTCTCAAAAAGAACCCTCAAGCTTCATAAATTTTGAAATACCCTTGATTTATTAAACTTTACAAATTTACCCTGATTTGTAAAAAAAAAAACTACCGAAATACCCTGAAATTTCAAAATTACCGAAAGGCCCCGGGATTCCAAAATTACCAAAATACCCTTATTGACAAAATCACCAAGGAACCTTATTTTGACAAATTATGAAAATACCCCTGTAGGACAAATTACTAAACCCTAAATATTTTGTCACTTAAACTTAAAAAAGGTTTCTAATATAAAAATCAAATTGGTTTTCAACACAATCCCAACCCAAATAATATTTTTTTTTAAAATCGCACAAATTTTCTCCAAGTAACAAAGAACTTTGAAACCGGTTTACTTGAGGAACATACCAAATCTGGTCAAAGCTCGTGGGCCGGGTTTGGGGTGTTTCAAATTTACAGGCAATTTGATATAAGCCCACTGAACAAGGATAAGGCTTAGATCCAAAAGTTAACAAAATTAACAAAAGTTGTAACACCCCAAACTCGGCCAAAACGCTACAACCGGATCTGGCGTGCCACGGGAAAGAAAATGTTTTTGAAACTGATTTGTCGACTTATTTTAGGTAGGAAACCGATGCAAGATTTTAGAGAAAACGTCGATGAATTTTGTATCGTGAAAAACATGTTGAAACTTGGTTTGAAAACTTAGTTGTCATATTGTTACTCTGTATTAATTACTTAATCCTTATTTATAAAGAAAACAAGTATTTAGTTTAGCTTTTGAAAACCTCCAAATCATAGTTCCACCATCATATTAGATAGAAACTATAAAATTGACTAAATAAAAGATCCCAAAATAAAACTTAGGCGGCCTTATTACAGAACTGAAAACCAAAACGTAATAAAATAACTAAGTCCGAATGGAAAACATTGTAATAAACCAAATGCTGTGCATGGCCACCTCGAGTCCACTCCGGCTCCATATCCACGATCTAGGTCTGATCTGCAAGATGTAAAGGAAAGGGGTGAGTCACCGAGACTCAGTGTATAAATCCCCATCCCAAGAGAAATTATGCTCTTACACAAATTCATACAATAACATGCAAGTCATGCAACCCATCCAACCTAAGTATCCATCCGGGTCTCCCAAATCTACCCCTTGTGGTACCAAACCACTGGTGGTGCCAAACCACTGGTAACCGAAGTTACAAAATAATCATATGTGGTACCAAACTACTGGTGGTGCCAAACCACTGAGACTTAGTCACAATTTTATAATATGTGGGGCCAACCCACTGTATGATACCAAATCACTGGTGACAGTCTGATAGATCATATTTCCCCCTTCTCTCATTACCCATAACACATATTTATGGTAACGACATCTGTATGATCATGCTTAACATACCAAATTATGTACACCGAATAACATGCTTTCATAGATCACATTCATCGCAAGTAATAATAACAACTTACCCGGTATCCACGCTTTTACCCACAAGGGTATTTTAGTAACCATTACCGTCATTCCAGCTTTTTAAAAACACACAACATTAACATATTAAGTAAGAAAGTGTATAAGAGTTACACACCTGGTTTTCGTACTAACACCTTTACTGCCTCTACGCTACTGTCACTCGAGACTACCACTATCGGCCTACGATCTGCTTCCGATGTCGGCCCACACCCCGATGGCCAATCTATTTGGGTTTACAAATCCAACCCCTCCTACTGCTTGACTGCCATTAGCGTCCATAACAACCCCTTGGTCACTAAACCAATCAAACCGATGAGATCTAATAAATAAACATAGTGTTTAAATGAAACTCTTACCTAATTGTCAGATCCCAAAAGCCTTTATGACTATGTCACCACACTACCTACATTCGGCCATCACCAAAATATTAAATCCATCCCCTAAACGTAACCAATTTAGCCCATATGACATTCAGTCAAATGACAAATACACAAGAAAGGCCATTCGGCTGAACCTACCATCAACCACCTACCTTCAGCCTCTTCCCAAATCGGTACAGGGGACTTTAATGAGACAGATTCGGCTTCTAGGGGAAGAGAGTGAGATCGACAGGGTCTTTGAACAAGTGTTTTGAGTTAGAACTTAAGAAAAATAGAGGAATCACAGAGGAAAGAAATCCCGAAACTCACCAGATTACTAAGGAGTATGCGGCTTATGGTGCACCTTCGGGAAACAGAGAAACCACCTTGACAATTCGACTATGGAGAAAGGAATATGCACATGGAAAATTCAGCTTTTAGATGTATAATGGAGAGGAGAAAAGTGATAGGGAGTTTCGGCCAGAAGAGAAAAAAATAAGAAAAGAATTTTGGCTTTGAGAGAACAGATGAAAAAGTGAGAAAGAACAATTGGAAAAAGATGATACTAGCCACCCAAATTTTGGCAATACACACATATGCACAGAGTTGGAGTTTCAGCAACTCTCCCATCTCCTGATAGCCTTTATCTCATCTGATAACTTGATCCCTATCTCACCTTTAGAAGAGGCCAACTTAGAACCAACTCTTCCCTCTTAATTATCCGCTTTTAATTACTAAATTAAAAAGAAATAAAGCTCCTAAATTTTAGCCGTTGTGCCTCCATCCCCTTCCCTCCGATGTGCCGAATTTTGCCCCAAAACACTTGGGCCCAAGTGGCCATACTAGGCCCAATTCCCTCTCCTTGTGACGCCACCTTGATGCTCACATAAAGCACTTCAAATTTTTGGGCCACAAGCCTAGCTTGCTGCTAAACATAATAATTTAAATTAAAATACCACTAACTCTCTTTTTAATCAATTTAACCCAGATTTAAAACCCAAACCTAAGCCCAATCCACACCTCAAGGCCTTTACCTACTAACTTAGCCATGCAACATACCAAATGCACAGACCCATAAAATCAGGATATTACAAAAGTAGGACTTCAACCCAAGACCTCCCACACACTCCCAGAACACTCAACCACTAAAGTAGATACATATTTATGTCAAATACTCATAGAAGCATAATTAAATTATTTAGGGTGTTACAATATGTGGCATTTGCATGTAAAACGAACAGAAATAAACAAAATATAGAAACAAGCGATGGCAATTATAATATATAAGAGGTAATTCCATCAAAATTAGCAACTTAATACCATCAACATTAGGAACTATATATTCATCTATAAAAAAAAAGAAAAATTAGTACTGTCTAGAAAATCTACACTAATTGCATACAATTTTTTTTTCAATTTCCGAATTCAAAACAACTATAGCTACTAATTGACAAATCCTGCTCTTCCTGAAGCCGATGAATCATTTTAACAGAAGAACCTTCAAATGTAGCCAAAAATCAACTGAAAGGTCAAAATATTTGATCCATTTCCCATGACCACAAGCATATAATATGGAAAATTATCTATAAAACCAATTGCTAGCAACTAACAGTAAGAAGTAACACTATTCTAATTACAATGAAGACACTCAATGTGAAGGGAGAAGCAAGTGTACAAACATGACTAGGTAGCAACTACCTATTAGCGTAGAAAGGACAAAAAAATATGGCTTAAGTGCAATGCACACACATATATGAAAAATATTTAACGAAGTCCCACACACACCAATCAAAAATTATTAGAACTCACACCTTAAAACATGATTCCTAGCCCAAATATCAACCGATTCGTCTCCACTAAACTGAGCTGAAAAACCAATTTACACAAGTACACAAAGACTAAGGAAGTATCCATTCATAATAGAGTAGAAAATTCCCAAAAACAATCGATTAGAACCTAAACAATAGTACTTACCACCTTAAGATCCTGATTACACGAACACAAGAGCATAACCAAAATCTTGAGAAGTGGGAATTGGGAAAAATTCTTGGAACCAAAAGGGATGACTCAAAAATATTAAAATCTTTGTAGCAAAAGAACAGTAAAACCCAGAGCAAAACAAAAATAATTTTATTACTGTACCTAAAAGAAGAATGGCTAGAAAGAAAGAAGAATACAGTACCTAAAAGATTCCCCAAGACTCCAATTGGAAAAATCTTGAAAGAGAGAGGTTTACGTGAAAAAAAGACGTGAACATAATTTTTTAAGAGTATTTTCTTTTAAAAATATTAAAATAAAATAAGAGTTTAACAAAATCGCTAACAAAAATTTTAAAAAAATAAAACTCAAACAAAATATTTTCTACTAAGCACACTAGGGGATTCAAACACAGGACCTTAGGGTAAATTAGCAAACACCTAACCATTGAACCATAGGCTCATCATTATCTCTAAAACACAAAAACTAACTTAACAGTCCATTCAAACCATTGACCCCACCAACAAATCTTATTACTTCTAACCCCAAATTAAAATGTTACAAAATCAATTAATATATTGTAACACCTCAAACTCGGCCTGGACGTTATGGCTAAATCAGGTGGCGTCACTACGTTAAAACCAGTTTTAGGTATCTTAGGCTATCGTCAAAACGTGTCATTTATTTATTTATTTATTATCCGGTTTCAAAACCTTATACATTCGCGGAAGCTTTTAAAAATAATTTGCGAATTCGTATGTATTTGAATAAAACCTTTGTTTACTTTGAAAACTTGAGTTTTCCTATTTCTAACCGCAGTACCACTACGTCATAAATTCAAAATTTAAAACAGAATACGTAAAGGCCTTATTACATAAAAATTACCCAGATTTAATCAAACCATAATGAAAAAAAACAATAATTAAAATGTCCAGAACCATGGTCACCGTTGAGTCCTCTGCCGCACCGATCCGTCTATTGCTGGGGATTACCCGAATAGATTAAACAGAAAAGGGGTGAGTTTTCGCAAACTCAATGTGTAATCCCCACATAAAACATACACACACGGAAATATCAGATAACAGACATCAATTCACAATTCGGGTCTGAGCCCATTACATAAATGGTGTGGACCTTAGCCCACTCAGATACAGATTCAGACATATTTTAGGGCCTTAGCCCATTCCAGATAGAATATGCAGAAAACAAAGTCCTATCCACCAGCCTCTACATGCCAACTCCATCCAACCCAACACACCATGTGGGGATAAAATCAACCCACCCAACCCTACACACCATGTTCTACCGAATGCGTCACATAATCAGAATATTTGCAGGTGAGCTGCCAGATAACAAGCTTGAAAGCCTTTTAGATACTTCCTCCGAATATCATCAATCCCACCCCGATGCAATGCAACATACATAAATGTCATGCCAATATCCAGATAATAGTTCATACATTTAGATCAGCATATATGCTTAGTACAGAAATTAAACAGTCAGATCATTAATTTAGGGGTCTAAGCATTGCTTACTGACCCTACGGTAGGTCCAAAGTCGACTTGGGTGACCCGTGTAACCTTACAGAGATTTCCAAAAAAATGGGCTTACACACCCATGTGACCCGCCCGTGTGGGCTCACACGCCCGTGTGGCCCACACGGCCCAAATTAGCCTTGGCCGTGTGGCTCACATGGCCTGGTCCAGAATCCCACATGCCCGTGTGGTTCAACCGTGTGGGCCCACACGGCCTAACTGGTCTAGCCTGTGTGTCGCACCTAGCCTTGCCCATCCGTCACACGGTCGTGCCGCTCGCACACGGCTTGGCTCGTCGATCACACGACCATGTGTTGACTAACAGTCTTGTATACGACCTACTACATAGGCGACCACATGCCCTTGTGGCATCGATAGAAGGGTTTTCAGCTTTCGTTGAAACCTTATTTTCTGCATTTTTGGGTACACATCTGGTTCAACTTCGACGCGTAACCACTCTCGAACACTCCAAAACCTATATTCAACAATTGAAAACCCAATTTATGTCACTTAATCCAAGTTGTTATGAACAAGAGATTTCCCGAAACTTACCTACAACCTTACCTTTAAAGAACGACAATGGTTTCCCACTGCTAAAACCCTGAAAAGTAGTCCACAGTTCCTTGATTGTCCTCTAATCAGAAAGTAAACCTTTAATACTCCATTACTATACCCAAAACGAATCATAACGTACCTTTTGACTTACCGAATACACATTAACCACATGGATGTGCACTGACAAAGGGAAAAAGGAAAATAAAATGAAATCGAGGTGGGAGGGAAAAGTGAAAAAAGGCAGTAGGCTAGGGGAAAAGGAAGAACAGAGAGTTTGGAGAAGAGGAGAATGCCGAAGTTTGTTTTTGCTAGTGAAAGGAAACTAAACAGAATTTTTGATATTTCCCCTATCATCTCCCGAAATCTCTCCTTACTAATAAAATTTTAGTCCAACTCAACCTTTTCACATGGTAAATAGCAAAAATAAATCCCTTGTTCGCCCAGGGATTCGAACCCATGACCTCAAACATAACAACACACCATTTCACCACCAGACCAGCCGACCCATTCTGTTACTTACTTACACACTTTTACTTAAAAGCCTAATAACCAAAGTTTGGGCTTTATTCATAAAAATACCAAAATTTACCCAAGTTGAGACTTGAACTTGGGACCTCTCAAACACACCTAAACACACCCAAATCACCCAACCACTAAAGCAGATAGGTATTTGTGCCTTGAAATTACAAAAGCTGAAATTAATGGAAAACTGGGGCATTACAACTCTACCTCCCTAAAAGAAAATTTCAACGTTGAAATTTTACCTAATTAGAAAAGGTGAGGATACTGTGACGCATTGTATCCTCCGGGTCCTAAGTGGCCTCTTCAGTGCTATGATTCCGCCACAACACGTTCACTAAGGGGATAGACTTCCTTCGAAGCACTTTAATGTCGTGATCTAGGATCTGAACCGACTCCTCCTCAAATTTCAGATCTGGTCTAACCTCAATGTCCTCAACAGGAACAACATGCATGGGATCAGAGCAGTAGCATCTCAACATTGAGACGTGGAACATATCATGTATGTAATTCAACTCCAGAAGAAGCTCCAACTGAAAAGCGACTGGCCCTACAAGTTTTAGAATACGGTACGACCCAATAAACTGAGGGCTCAGCTTACCCTTGCGACCAAACCTCAAAACCTTCTTCCATGGCGAGACCTTGAGAAAAACTAAGTCCCCTACAGAATACTCGATATCCTTTCTTTTTAGATCCGCGTAGGACTTCTGCCTATCAGATGCCGCTTTCAGACGATCCCGTATCAATCGAACCTTATCTTCTGTTTCAGAAATCAATTCTGAACCCAGAATACGTCGCTCCCCCAACTCGGTCCAACATAAGAGACTGCGACACTTACGTTCATATAGGGCCTCATACGGTGCCATTTGGATGCTAGTCTGATAGCTATTGTTATAGGCGAACTCTACCAACGACAAATACTCCTCCCAACTGCCTCGGAAATCTATAACACAGCTCCTCAACATATCCTCCAGTACTTGAATCACCCTCTCTAACTAACCATCTGCCTGAGGATGGAAAGTAGAACTGAAGTCTAACCTAGAACCCAGAGCTTCATGCAATTTCTTTTAGAACCGAGACATGATGCGAGGATCCCTATCGGAGATGATCGAGACAGGAACCCCATGCAGTCTCACTATTTTGGATACATATAGCTTAGCTAACTTCTAGAGAGAAAAGTCTGTCCTGACCGAAACAAAGTGAGCAGATTTGGTCAATCGATCCATGACAACCCAGACAGAATCCTTCTTAGTGGGTGTTAAGGGCAACCCACTAACGAAGTCTATCGTTACTCGTTCCTATTTCCACATCAAAATCTTTACCGGATGCAGCAACCCCGAAGGCAACTGATGCTCAACCTTAACCTACTGACAAGTCAGACAATAAGCAATGAAGTTAGTAACCTCCCGCTTCAGCCCTGGCCACCAATATAACTCCCGCAAATCTCGATACATTTTATTCCCACTGGGATGCATAGCGTAAGGGCTACTATGCGCCTCCCTCAGAATCAACTATCTCAAATCCTCATCATTCAGCACACAGATCTGACCGCGGAAACAAAGTACCCCTTGGTTGTTAATTCCAAAATCCGTAGTATCCCCATTCTCAACCTGTGGGAACCTCAACTTGAGATACTTATCCCCCATCTGTTTACCTTTGATCTGATCAATCCACGTAGGTTTAACCTGAAGCTCTACTAACATACTCCCATCATCGAATAAGCTACGTCGAGTGAACATCACTCTTAGATCAGTCATTGCCCTACGGCTCAAAGCATCTGCCACCATATTTGCCTTACCAGGATCGTACTCAATGGTGCAGTCTTAGTCCTTAAGCAGTTGAACCCATCTATGCTGCCTAAGGTTTAACTCTTTTTAGGTGAGGAGATACTTGAGGCTTTTGTGATCAGTGTAGATAGTACACTTCTCACTATACAAATAGTGCCTCCAGATTTTCAGAGCAAAGACAACTGCAGCCAGTTCCAAATCATGCATCAGATAGTTTGCCTCATGCGTCTTGAGCTGACAAGACCCATAAGCTACCACTTTACCATCCTGCATCAGAACGAAACCCAGACCTACATGCGACTCATCACTGTATACCATGAAATCCTTCCCAGATTCAGGTTGTATCAGAATCAGAGCCTGCGTCAGAACAGATTTAAGCTTCTTGAAGCTCTTTTGCTGCTTATCGGTCCAGACAAGGGAACTCCCTTATGCAGAAACTTGGTCAATGGTGCCGCGATCAAAGAGAACCCTTCTATGAAGCGTCAATAATAAAACGCCAGCCCCATAAAGCTACGGATTTCAAACACATTCTTCGGCTGCTTCCACTCCAACACAATCTTAATCATATATGGATCAACACGAATCCTATCCATAGAAACTACATGCCCTAGAAAAGTTACTTCTCGGAGCTAGAATTCACACTAACTGAGCTTCTCATACAACTGTTTCTCACGAAGCGTCTGTAATACCACTTGGAGATGCTCATCATGCTCGTCCACAGTCTTCGAATACACCAGAATGTCGTCAATGAAGACTACCATGAATCGATCTAGATAGGGCTGGAACACTCAGTTCATTAGATCCATAAAAGATGCCGGTGCATTCGTTAGCCTAAATGGCATTATTAGGAACTCGTAATGGTCATATCGAGTCCTAAATGTCATATTATGCACATCGGTCTCTTTAACCTTCAGTTGATGGTATCCATATCGCAAATAGATCTTGGAGAAAATAGAAGCCCCTTTGAACTGGTCAAATAAATCATCTATCCTCGATAGTGGGTACTAGTTCTTAATGGTTAACTTATTCAATTGGCGGTAGTCGATCCACATACGCATGGATCTATCCTTATTTTTTCACAAACAGCACAAGTGCTCCCTATGGAGACACACTAGGGCGGATGAACTCACGATCCAGTAACTTTTGAATCTGAGCTTAAGCTCCACGAGCTCTTTCGGTGCCATTCTATAAGGGGCGATGGACACCGGAGCAGTACAAGGAAAGAGCTCAATACCAAACTCTACTTCTCAGTTTAGATGCAGATCCGATAATTCCTTAGGAAAAACATTTGGAAAGTCCCTTACGATTTTGATGTCTTGAATCGAAGGGTCCTCAGAATTCGAAACACTGATGTAGGCCAAGAATACCTCACATCCTTTTTGTACCAACTTTTCTGCCACCAACACAAAAATCACATTCGCCAGATAATCTCGATGTCCCCCAATCACCACTACCTCGTTATCCTCCTCGATTCTCAAAACCACCCTTTTCGTCGTATGGTTCAGATTTACTCGATGCTTAACCTGCCAGTCCATTCCCAGAATCAAATTGAACTCCCCAAATGGAAGCTCCATCAGATCATCCAGAAATACTGTCCCCTGAACCTCTAGCGGAACGTCTCTAAACAATTTACTAACCAGGATAGATTGCCCCGACGAACTCACAACGGTTATCTCGCTCGAAATACTCTTAACTAGAATCCCCAAAGTTTCAGACACAGAGCTAGCTACGTAAGAGTGTGTAGAGCCTATGTCTATCAATGCCATGTATGATACATCAAAAATTAAGAACGTACCCGTAATAACGTCTAGAGCATTACCATTCTCTTGACGACGTGCAGCATAAACCAGTGCAGGCTGCCTTGCCTCAGTCGGTCTCGTACCTCTGCCCAGTGCTCTTTGTCCTCGGTCAATGCCGTTACCACCCCTGGCATGACCTCGACCCTTATGTGGCTGCTGAGCTACTCTCGGTGGTTGTGTAGTACCAGTACCCACAGGTTGCATCTGATCAGTTTTCAGTTGACAATCCCGGACACGATGCTCAGTCGACCCACATCTCAAATATGCCCCAGTCGACCTTCAACACACACCCGGATGGCGGCTACCACAATGCCCACAAAGCGCCACCCCAGAATGTGCAATAGCAGGCCCAAATCTCACTGGCCCATCAGATTTAGCCTTTTTCGTAAGCCTCATCATAGAATTCGAGGGCTCCGATTCCCTTTGTTTCTTTCCTTTCTCACGGTTTTGGCACTCAGCGCTCTTTAACCTCCTCAGCGATTTTCAATTTCTCTACTAGAGCAGAAAAATCGCGCTCCCTCATCGGAGCTATCAGAACCCGTAGGCTGTCCCTAAGTCCATCCTCGAAACAAACGCATCGTTCATATTTAATCGCCATCATGCCCTGGGTATAACAGCTCAGTCTTAGAAACTCGGCCTCATATTAGGCCACAGAATAGTCTCCCTTAGTGAGATTAAGGAGCTCACGCCTCCTAGCATCAATGTAGCTTGCTCCCACGTATTTACACTAAAAATTCGTCTTAAAATAATCCCAAGTCAGACGGTCGGGCTGAGTGCCCTTCTTAACTGTCAGCTACCATTGGTAAGCCTCGTCACGAAGCAAGGAAACAGCCCCTTTCAGCTTCTGCTCAGTAGTAAAATCCAGATCATCCATAATTCTTTTCGTTGCCTCTAACTGATATTCGGCCATGCTAGGGGCGACTCCAGTAACACCCCTAAATAATTTAGCCCCATTGAATCGGAGTCATTCCATAACCGACGCACGACCCCCAGATCAAGTGTTGGGTCTAGCGACCCTTTCTAAAATTGATAACATGGCTCAGGATAGTGTACCATCCCTAGCCTCATGATCATGAGACCCAGTCTCTGTGGCAGGTGAGATTGGCGTCACACTCATATCCAGATTGAGAAGATTCTCAAATGTGGAGGACCCAGCTCGAGCCCCCTTACGGCCTCTACCATGACCTCTAGTATCCCGTCTACGGATACCTCATGTGCTCATCGTAATTTCAGAATTTATCTGTATTAATAGTTTTACGCATTAGTTACAGTTCCAATATTTGTTAACAGATGTTTTATGCAGAATAGTATCAGGAGTTCAGAGTTTGTTATCACGATTCGCAATTTTTACTACGATTTTCCGTTTCGCTACAGTTTTTAGTTTACAGTACCCAAAGTGTTTTCAACACAGTATACTACCTAACGTTGTTTCAAGCATGCAAGCAGTATTTCAGACAAATTTAAGCAAAGGATCAAAACACTTACAAGATCGGCGCCCAAGACTCGGTGTACCACATACTTATTCCAAAGATATTTTGAATCATTTAAAAAACCATTTAAAAACCCCAACCACAACTGAGTTTTGCAATCGGGCTCTGGTACCACTAAATGTAACACTCCAAACCCAGCCTGGATGTTATGGCCAAATCTGGTGGCGTCACATGATAGTACTTTAGAAAACGTAACTACATTAAAACTAGTTTTAGGTATCTTAGGCTATCGTCAAAATGTGTCGTTTATTTATTTATTATTCAGTTTCAAAACCATATACATTCGCGGAAGCTTTTAAAAATAATTTTAGAATTCATATCTATTTTAATAAAACCTTTGTTTTCTTTGAAAACTTGAGTTTTCCTATTTCTAACCGCAGTACCACTACATCATAAATTCCAAATTTAAAACAAAATACGTAAAGGCCTTATTACATAAAAATTATCCAGATTTAATCAAACCATAATGAAAAATAAAACTATAATTAAAATGTCCAGAACTGTGGTTACCGCTGAGTCCTCTGCCGCACCGATCCATCTACTGCTAGGGATTACCTGAACAGATTAAACAGAAAAGGGGTGAGTTTCCGTAAACTCAGTGTGTAATCCCCACAGAAAACATATACACACAGAAATATTAGATAACAGACATCAATTCACAATTCGAGTCTGAGTCCATTACAGAAACAGTGTGGACCTTAGCCCACTCAGATACAGATTCAGACTTATTTCAGGGCCTTAGCCCATTTCAGACAGAATATGCAGAAAAAAGAGTCCTACCCACCAGCCTCTACACGCCAACTCCGTCCAACCCAAAATTAACCCACCCACCTCTACACATCATGTTATACCGAATACGGCACATAATCAGAATATTTGCAACTGACTTGCCAGATAAGAGGCTTGAAAGCCTTTCAGATACTTCCTACGAATATCATCAATCCCACCCTGATGCAATGCAACATACATAAATGTCATGCCCATATACAGATAATAGTTCATACATTCAGATCAGCATACATGCTTAGTATAGAAATCAAACAGTTAGATCATTAATTTAGGGGTGTAAGAATTGCTTACTGACCCTACGGTAGGTCCACAGTCGACTTGGGTGACCCGTGTAACCTTACAGAGTTTTTCAAAAAAATGGGCTCACACGCCTATGTGGCCCGACTGTGTGGCCCACACGGCCCATATTGGCCTTGGCCGTGTAGATCACACGGCCTGGCCTAGAATCCCACAAGCCCATGTGGCCCATACGGCCTAATTAGTCAAGCCCGTGTGCCGCACACGGTCTTGCCCAGCCATCACACGGTCGTGCCCCTCGCACACGACCTGGCTCATCGATCACACGGTCGTGAGGTGACTAACAGTCTTGCATACGGCCTACCACATAGGCAACACACGCCCTTATGGCGTCGACAGAAGGGTTTTCGACTTTCGTCAAAACCTCATTTTCTGCATTTTTGGGTACACACATAGTTCAATTTCGACACGTAACCACTTCCAAGCACTCCAAAACCTATATTTAACAATTGAAAGCCCAATTTCAGTCACTTAATCCAAGTTGTTATGAACAGGAGATTTCTTGAAACTTACCGACAACCTTACCTTTAACGAATGACAATGGTTTCCCACTGCTGAAACCCTGAAAAGCAGTCCACAGTTCCTTGATTGTCCCCTATTCAGAAAACTAAACCTTTAATACTTTATTACTATACCTAAAATGAATCATAATATACCTCTTGACTTACCGAATACACAGTAACCACAGGGATATACGCTAATGAAGGGAAAAAGGAAAATAAAATGAAATTAAGATGGGTGGGAAAAGTGAAAAAAACGGTAGCAAGCTAGGGGAAAAAGAAACGGTAGAGAGTTTGGGGAAGAGGAGAATGCCGAAGTTTGTTTTTTCTGGGGAAAGGAAACTGAACAGAATTTATGATATTCCCCCTATCATCACCCCAAATCTCTCCTTACTAATAGAATTTTAGTCCAACTCAACCGCTTCACACGAAAAGTAGCAAAAATAAATCCCTTGTTTGCCCAGGGATTCAAAATCATGACCTTAAATATAACAACACACACTTAACCACCAGACCAACCGGCCCATTCTATTACTTACTTACACACTTTTACTTAAAAGCCTACTATCCAAAGTTTGGGCTTTATTCATAAAAATACCAAAATTTACCCAAGTTGAGACTTGAACTTGGGACCTCTCAGACACGTCCAAACATGCCCAAATCACTCAACCACTAAAGCAGATAGGTATTTATGTCTTGAAATTAATAAAGCTAAAATTAATAGAAAACTGGGTCTTTACATGTAACATCCCGAAATTGGGCCTAGTAGAATTAGGCTCAATGGGCCTTGAGCGTAGTAGCGTTTAAATTTTTAGAGAATAAGAGATCGACTTAAATGCAAGTTAGACCTATTAGATAAGTGATTTTAGAAGGTTAGATGGCTTTTATGAAGTCCCGGGATCAACCTTTAGCTTTAGGGAAATTTTGGTTTTAGGTGAAAAAACCCTGGAAGTTAGTAGGTAGGCTTTAAGATAAAATGTGGAGAAAAATGACACAAGTGGAGGTGTGGTGTAGTGGCAAAGTGACGTCACTTAGGGAACAAGGGGGATGACGTCACAAGGAAGGAAGGAGGTCCAAGGTTCAAGTCTTGGCTCTTGCATTTTGGTTTTCTTTCTAAATGGACTTTAGAATTTGGCTATAGATTTAAATTTAGTTGCGCATGGTTTAAGACACAAGAGGAGCTTGTGGCCAAGTGGTTAGCGGCATGGATTATGTTACAAGGGAGCCTGGGTTCGAATCTCATGACAAGCAAAGGAGTATTTATTTTGCGGATTGGACGGGAAGAGTTTGAGTTGGATTTAAACTCTGCTGATAGAAGGATCCCACATCGAAAAGATACAAAGAAGGAAGGTGAGAAGCTAGCTATATATATAGCATTCTAGGAGGAGGATGAATACACCTTGGAGGGCGTTTGGGCACAGGAGTGGTCGGAGCGCGGATTAGCACCAGATTCCTATCAGGTGTGTACTTCTCTACTCTAGCTGTAGAGCGGAAAACGCCGAAATGCCAGTCACACGGCGATAGTAGCCACACGAGCATGCAAGTGCATGTATGGGGCTTTAACGCGATAGTTGAGGCCACCATTAGTATTCTTGTGGGTTGAGGCTGCTTGGGCCACGATGGGTTGAAGTGGGCCCAATGGGCCTGTGGGCCCATATGAGTAAATTGTATGATTGCTTAGTATATAGTGAACTAGACTAAGTGAATCTCATATACGTAGCTAGATCTGTGTTAGGTGGGCAACACGAGCGTGTGGGCCCGAATGGGCTGAAATTGGGTTTTAAGCCCAATAGTCCGATAACGACCGGAAATGGTAATTGAGTCACTCAAGGCGACATTAGGCCTTCGGAAAGGCCACTGTAGGTGCGAAATTACTAAAATACCCTTGATAGGTAAATTACAGAAATACCCCTAGAAGGTAAATTACTGTTATACCCTTAGAGATTGATTAGCTTAATTATGTTGTATTTGTTATTCTGATTATTATGGTAATCCATTTCATATGTTATATTTGATATATGTTTTGCATACATGTCATACTGCATACACGAATTATTATGTCACGACATGTTGCATGGGCTTTGGGATATGAATGAAAGGGGAAGCGTTCTGGTGGTCTTTACCACAATCTGTTCTGGTGGCTCTACCACACTCTATTCTGGTGGCCATGCCACATAATCTGGTGACTCTATCACAATTCTGACGATGAGCAGCTAACTGCAGCATGACTGCCATCGATGGTGTGTAGTGCTAAGGGTCGATTGTAGAAATCCCCATTGGTGTGATTGGCAGGTACGGGTGGTGTGTAGCGGATGGAAATTTAGGTTGGGTTGGGTTTTGCATCATAATGCATTGATTTTTTATTATCTACTATTCTCTACTGTAAAGGCCAAGGCCCAGTCTGACTCTGTATGGGCTTAGGCCCAAATTGCTTTCAGAAGGGGAATCACACTGAGTTTTCTAGGGTAATCCCTAGTTTGAGGACTTGGAGTCGAGGTGGACTCTGTGGTGGCCATGCATTACTTCTTTCATAAACTCTGTTTTCTTTATCTAAACTTATTTTTAATAGGGTTACTGTTATGTAATAAGGCCTCCGTAACTTAGTTTTGGATTTTGACTTTAATGCTGTTATAATATATTTTATGAACTCTCAAATATGGAGTTTTCCAAAATATAAATATAAACAAACATTTTCCAAAATAATGACAAGTGGATCACAAGCAATAAATAATTAAACTTGGGATTTTCTTAGAACTACAAGTATTATGTTCAAAAGGTCATGTTTTTGAAGTCCACTAGTTTCAGTTTTCGTATCCCAATATAACCTTCCGGGATTAATAGTATTTATAACGTTTTGGCAAGCATCATTAAATCAAGCCTGTTTCCTTAAATTGAACCAAAACTCGAAATTTTTAAACAGTCACAAGTTTCTTTAATCAACCTTTCCATGTGACATACCAGATCCGATCGTAACGTCTAGGCCGGGTTTGGGGTGTTACATTACATATATTGAGATCTTGATCCAATCATTTAAATATCAAACTGAAATAACAACTTACTTAGTTTAATCATAAAAAGTTATAATCTCACCTAAATTTTGCAAAATCTATGAGCTATGGAGCTAATTTGAGCTAAAACGTGTGAAGATCTCTTGAGGATTTTAAGGATGATAATATGAGTATTCCTCAAAATTGGAAAGAAATTTTGTGTTTAGAGAGCTTAGGAATAAAAAAGGATGAACTAATTTTGGAAGAAAACTTTAATTTGGTGTTGGAAAATTTTTGAATGAAGAATGGGGGGGGAAGAAGAAGGCGTAGGGGTTGTTAAATAGGTACCAAATTTTTAAAAATTTAGCCACTACACATTTAACCAACCCCCTTTTTCTCCCTTTTCCAAATTGGTCCTTATTGTTCAATTAAAGCCAATTTCAAAATTATTTTCAAATCCAATCTCATTTTTAAAATCCATTTTAACCAAATTAATTCCTACACTCTCAATTTTAATTTCTTAACCTAAAATTATTAATTCTATTTAATTCAAATTTAATTTAATTAATTCCTAATTATTTTAATTATCTATCCCAATTATGGTTTTCGATTCACTAACCCTCGATTTACTCTCCCGACTTTTGGGATGTGACAATTCTCATGCTTCTGAGGACGCCAGCGATCATGCAAAGGAAGAGTAGTATCAGGTTATTATACAAACAGTAGAAATGAGGCTAGTCTAGGGTTACACCTAATGTGCTTATTTTTATCAAACTTGTACTTTGTAATATGTTGTAATAAGTCTGTAGTAAAAAGTTATTTTAAATACTTTCCTTTATATTTGGGTTTTAAGTCCTCCAGTTAAACAAATAAATAAAATGTAATATTTAAAGTGTTCAAATGGTTTAAGTATTGTGTTTAATAACAGCCGAGATCTGAGCCCGATGAATCAGGTCGGGTTAGGGTGTTACAAAACCCGTGTCAAATGAGTGTTTCACAAAAACATTAACCACCACTCCATTCAAGTCTAGAGAGAAAGAAATAATTTAAATAATTAATATCAATCCACAAATGGTTTTACAGACTAATTTGTTCAAATGTGTATTCAAAAAATAATTTTTTTTTGAAGTAATCATATACGAATCCAAAATCAAATTGCAATCGTACATTAAGACAAATCCTTTAAATAAAACATTTAAAAATAAAAAAGAGTAGTTTAATAAAATATATATGTAGTCAGCCCATTTTGCCCGGGCCCATGCAAATCAAATAAACCAGAATAAAAAATAAAATAAAAAAAATAAACCAGAGTCCAGATTTTTAACAGTCCATTTACAATAAACGGGCTCAAAAGCCCAAACCCGAAAACCACTTACACCCTAAACTAAACCCACACCTAAAACAGGCCTAATTAGACCCAAACCCATGCAGCCCAAAAGGGCCCAAATCCTAAGCAGAAACAGAAGCCTAGGATTTTTGAGACCCTAGGCGTCGCAGGCCAGCATAGCCCCCTCTTCACGCCGCAAGCAGCACAGCCTTGGTCACGCCGAAATCCGCGCGAATCGCCCAATCACCGTTGCGAGATCCTTGCCTTTGACCTGCACAAGAAAGGAAAAACAGCAGCAAAGATGGCATTTTTTTTGTATTTCCTTTTTATTTTCTGGGTTATAAAAACCCTACAAAATCTGTAAGACAGGATACACACAGAGAAATACAGAGAAATAGAATACACAATCCAAAAAGAAATCTAACAAAGGTTTACATTTTTATTTTTTCTCTTTTTCTGACTCTGTTTCTTCTTAAGTGGCATTTTTTTATTTTTTTACCATATATATTAAATAACTTTTTTTTAAAAAAAGGAGAAAATTACTGGATTTCTTTGAATTTCGGCCGCCGTGCATGGCGGCTGGCGACGGTGGTAGACGGCGATGGATCACGCCGGAGCTTCATCAGCGTTCAGCCAGAAATCGCCCAGGGGAGAGCGTCTCTCTATTTTTTTTTTCTTGCTGAAGAGAAGAATGAATTTTTAAATTCTTTTCTGTTTATATAGATACCTGAAACGGCGTCATTTTGGAGCTGGTTACTATAGCCCAAAACGACGTTGTTTCACTCAGGATCCGCGCGCAGATTGACCCGACCCGAAGGATCCGCGTGTTTTTGAGAAATGGATTATTTGCGCGTCAAGCCCTTCCGCATTTTTATGGTTTTATAATTAAGTTTTCCTTATTTTTTAATTTTTCCCTTAAATTTTATTTGGTTTTCACTTGAGTCCTTCTTGAAATGCAGCATTTTGGAGGAAGGGAATATTTTCCCTTTTGGTCCCTCCATGCTATCCGCGCGTTCGAACAAGTCCCTCATTTTTCTTATTTCTTTTAAAATTCAGCCTAAAGTTTCATTTTATGTTTAATTCAGTCCCTTATGTATTTTCTTTTATTATTTTTACTATTTTGCCATTTTTTAACATTTTTATTTATTATTTCTATATAAATACTATTATTATTTTATTATTACCATATTCATTATTTTCATATTATTATTATTGTTATTATTTTTATTATTAATATTATCATTATTATCATTTACAGTATTGCTAGTATTATTTTCTACTACCATAATTTTTAATCACTATTAATTTCAATATTTACTATTGTTTTATTATTAATATTCTTTTTATTTATACTATTACTTTTATTATTATTTTCATTTACTATTAATATTATTATTATCACTATTATTATCACTAATTTAGTATTATTATTATTTTATTATTAAAGTTATTAATAATTTTACTACTACTATTTTTAAAATTTATTTATAATTAACTTTATTATTGTCATCATATTTTTTCATTACCATTAGTTGTATATATTTACTATTATTATAACCTATTGTCATTATTTTCATATTATTATTATTATACGTACTATTATTATTATTACATTTGTGACCATTATTTTTTATATATTATTATTATAGCTATATTTATTAGTATTGTTATTATTATTATTATTATTATCACCGTTATTATTTCTATTTTCATTATTTTTACTATTGTTTTTTTATATATTTTTACTATTATTAACATATATTATTATAATTAATATATTTTTATTTTACTACTACTATTATTTTTATATTATTATTATTTTTTATCCTTACTATTATTTTATTATTACTAATACAATTTTTATTTTTACTATTACTTTTATTATTATTATTATTATTATTATTATTATTATTATTATCACTAATATTTTTAATATACAATATTATCACATTTTTGTTGTTGTTACTATTATTATCATTCTATGGTTTTCATTATTGTATACAGCCTTCATTTTTGTTGCAATTCTCATTTATTTTATTTCATTTATCTTGCTTTTACTTTATTTTATTTTATTCCTACTTTTATTATTCTTATTATACTTTGTCATCATCATGCTGTTATACAAGCTAGCATTATAAATCGTTTTACATTTTATTTTCCATTTCGTTACGACCACATTATATTTTCAAAATAAGCAAACACTCCGTGTGTAACACCCCCAAACCCGGCCCACAAGTCCTGACCGAATCTGGTTATGTCACTGCGGAAGCCGTTTGAAAAATCTTTGACTTTAGAATAAAACTTGAAAATTTTATTAACTTTTGGAAAGTGTGTCCATTAAAAATTTAATAAATAATATAAGCTTGTTGAAAATTTTTCGAATTAAAACATTATTATAAGTTGCTATAATATGAATCTTTTGTGAAAATATTTCTAAGTGTAGTCTAAACTTCAACATTAATAAATAGAATACTTTAAATAAAAAGTGGCCCTTATTACAACCAATATTAAACAAAACACTTAGTATTAAAAATTGCTTAAAAATAATTAAATCAATCTCCTTCTGCATGGGCCACCTTGCATCCTCTCCAACCCGGTCCGATCAACATGTCACCTGCGATGTTTAAAAAGTTGGGTGAGTCATACAGACTCAGTGTGTAATTTAACCACTGATATCCACCCACATATTAGCCACAATCAACCCAATTATCATATGCAACATGTATTCATAATCATTTAGATATTACCACAATCTGGGCTTGGCCCATAATCAATTCACATCCAAGTACTGGGCTAGGCCCTTTTTCTCAATAAACCACATATCAACTGGGCTTGGCCCATTTCCACGTATGTTCCCAAAACATACCTATCCACATGTCATATTGGGCTTGGCCCATTTCCATATCATTTTATAAAGGAACAATGCAACATGATACCCAACCCAAACCTAGGGTCCATCCGCTACACACCCCTTTATCCAGCCTACCACACACCAGGGGACTATCGAGTCACCCTCTCCTTTTCCCTCCAAAAAGGCAACCAATGCCATCCACGATGAGGCACATAGCAACCCATCAAGCCACGATATGGCATAAAGCCGATATCAATCAAGGTAACCACGCGAACCAAATTGCAAAGATCCACAACGCGACCTCAGTCAGCGCCAATCCACGATGTAGCACAAAGCTGACATCAACCACGTACTCGAAGTACACCCGTACCTTCTTTTCATAACCCACCCATGCACATGCCACATAAAACATAATCATGATACTGCATGCACATGCTTATTAATATCCATAAACATACTCATATACAAGCAAGTAATCATATTGCAACAGGTTCGATACTAACCTGATCATCGCTATACCCTTTAGGGGTATATATGGCACACTTATTACTGCACTTGTTAGTAAACATATAACACATAAAAACCCGGAAACAGTAGGTTAGTTACACACCTTATAACCTGAAGTTCTAAACCCTCGATTTCGACGCTATCGCTTAGCGAGACTACAGCTATCTCGCCTATCGTTTTTCTTGCCGCGACCACACCCCGCGGCCAATCCCGAACTGCCGAGACGGCTCTTTTCTTAAACTTCGGGACAGGGACCTTCCCTTTCCCCTATTGACTGGCACTTGCATCCATCGACACTTAATCAGAATCACACCATTAATTAACAAGTCATAATCTACTTATTAACGAGTTTAAGTCACTTACTAATATCCTTACTGAAATAATCTGAGATCCCGAAAGCTTCCCTTTGCTCTTGTCGATACGCCCCTAAAAAGACCATGGTCAACCTTCGGTCAACACATAACCACATATATTGGCCTAAGGCCGAAAATCAAACCACTTACCGAATCTGACTACCAACGATTTAGGAGAAGAATCCGAAGAGATCCACACCACACCAATATTCGGCCAAAGTAAAAAAGAAGATTTGGCTTGCCAAAGGATGAAAGTAAACAAAAGAATTGAGAGGGAGAAGGTTGGTATTCGGTCAACAATGCAGAACAAAATGAATAGGGAATGTTTAGGAGAGCTAAGAACAAAAATCGAAGTAGACAGAATCAGGTTTAGGGGGTTCAAGTGAATATTCGGCTACTCGCAAAATTTAGGAGACACAATTTACAACTTTTTTTTTTGCAAGAGTCTAAAAGAATAATTCGACATTCTCCCCCACCTATTTATAGCATTCGGTCACTACTTCCACGTGAAGAAGCCAACTTGCGGCCACCACCTATGGCCACTAAATCAATTTAATTTGAATTAGTCCACCTCCCTATATTAATCCTTCAAATAGTTGAATTATCCTCACTTAATCCAATAAATAATAATAATCTTATACTTACAATAACTAAGTAGATAAATAAATAAACTACTAATAAAACTATATCCAATATCACCACTTTAATCGAAAAAAAGACCACCCCTTGGCCGCCACCAATTCTTTTTAATTCAATCCAAATTCCCTTCCTATTTTAAACTCATATTTTATCTCCTACTCCTATTAAAAAAACAATCCACTAGCAGCCATTATCCCTTATTTCCAATTTAAAACCAACTAAAATAATTCTATATTTATCTAAAATAATAAAATAACAAACCCTTATCACTCCTTCCAAATTCACCATTTAAAACCAATTCAACTTAAACTAAAATTAAACCCACCTTTATCCTATATCACCTCTTCAATTTAAAATAAAATAAAATATAAAAATAATAATAAACCATTATCCCACCGAATTTAAAAGCAAAAAAAAAAACTCAATCCTTATCCCCAAATAAAGGTTCCATGTGCCGTCCACCGTTTACCAAGCTGCTGCAAAAATAAGAGTAACATAAAAATAAAACTCCAATTGCACAGCCTTGGGTTCGAACCTAGCACCAACCCCCTCTTCCACGCCCCAGGCCATTCGGCCAACTTGACTTTCATGTCAAATAGCCCCAACAATTATTTTTAAATCCTTCCTACTCCAGCCCATCACCAAATAACAAAAATAAAATGCCAAAATGCCGCTGCCCCCACTCGAACCAGCGCTCTCTCTTCCCTCCAGCGCCTAAGTGCCGCATGAGTGCCACTTTGCCAACTGGACTTTCATGTCCATCAACCTAGCCATTTAATTTTAAGGCATACCTGGCCCAAATCCTTAATTAGCGCAAAGTAAAAACAAAAGTGTGCCTTTGGCTCACCAACCCTTGACCCCTAGGGCGTCCCTTCCAAGGCTCCAAGCCGCTCCTCCATGCCACTTTGCCAATTCCCTTCTTGTGTCCTAAACTCCACCAATTTATTTTAAGGCCTTCCTGCCCTATTCCCCTTTTTACACCAAAAATCCAAAATTTTCCAAAGCCTTCCCCTTTCATCCAAGCATTCTTAAACCTTTAAAACACATCCAAAAACACCCCAAAACCTTCCAACACATGAATTCTACCCAAATTGCCTAGCCCCTAAACCAGGGTGTTACACCGCGTTCTAGGGTTCGAAAGAAATCGTACCCTAACTTACTGAGTTTCGATTTTCCCTTTCGAGTCTAAAGAATCTATTACTTTCCTTTTAAAGGTTAAATAAAAACTTACTTTCGAGAATTCAAAATTGTCGTGCCCTAACTCACTGGATATGATTTTGTTTTCTCGGGATAAGAATTTTAGAAAACAAGGAAATATTTCGTGTTTGGAAGTTCGAGAAATTGTGCCCTAACGTGCTGTGTCTCGATTTTTCATTCGTCCAAATAACTAAATATCCCTTTAATGAATTTTGTAAATCATGAGATGATTTTGGTTATGAGGGTTTAAAACATCATGTCCTAACGTGCTGGATGTGATATTTGTATGCTTTCGGAACAAAGGAATCTCCAATTCCAACTCAAATTGATCAAATTTTTAAAGAAATCATATTTTCAAATCTTTTCGAATTTTCGACATTAGGGCAATGACTAATCAATCCGGTACCAATTTTGGGTGTTACGAGGGTGCTAATCCTTCCTCGTACGTAACCGACTCCCGAACCTATTTTCTTGAATTTCGTAGGCCAAAATTAATGTTTTTGAAATAAAATGTTTTATAAGGTGATCCGATCACACCAATGCAAAAAAAGATTGGTCGCAACTCCATTTTCGTTTTTAAAGTCGATCCCCGTTTTTTGTAACATTTTAAAAAATGGTTTCGACAATATATATATAACATTTAATTATTTTATTTTATCAACCAAAAGAACCTGAATTCTAAATTGACTAGTAAATCCACTTATGAATCTACTCTTTTGAAACTCACAAAATATAATTATATATTCAGTCAAGAGTAATATATATAATAAATAATTGTTTACAAACTTATTTAGTATGAAACTTATTTAGATAAATTTAAAAGATTATTATGAATGATAAAGATGAACAATATTGAAAAACAAATTTCATGATTCTCTTTTTCTTTTTTCTAGAATTAGTTTTCATCTTCATGATTTCATGCAATGTTCGCTTCCATTATAAAATTATTCTAAAGGTGAAGCTTACACTCCTCAATTTATAAGAATAAAAAAAAATTAAAGTTGATATTGAACTAATTGATCCCTTTAAAAAAATTGGAGCAATTTAATACTTGTAAATTTTGAAACTAAGTAACTAAGGGAAATTAAGTATTAATAGCTAAAATTAACATTTTCCATCAATTTACATAGTTTAGATTGATATAATAAAAATTTAAACCTACATATTTTAGATTGATATAATAACAAATTAAACCCTTAACTTTTGCATATTCTAAAGACCAATATATAGAGTACTTCATTGTATACTAGTTTAATATAGGTTTTAGATGTTGATTAAAAAAACTTAATACAAATTGAACTAGCACCACCAATACTCACTGAATACTATATTGTCGATCGGTAGCATTGGTGAGATATGATAATTTGTGTATTTATATATATTTTTATAAATCCCTAAATGTAATGATTGTGTTTTTTGTAAAATATAATAATTCAAATTTTTGTAAGTTCGTAATTTATTCTACATTTCTTTCAAAAAATAATTATATTATATTAGTTTTCAGTGTATTTCATATAATATTCTATTTGTATTAGTGTCAAATCATAAATCATGATTAAGACGAACCAAGTTAGGTAAAAGAAAGAGATAAAAAGAATTAATGATGTTGCATTAATATGTAGAGGTTTCTATATTTGTATAAGAAAGATGTCGTCACATATTATCAAAATATACATTAACTTCGACACCTAGTGAGTTTTGAGTAGCCACGATTCCAAGGATTAACAGCTTCTTGGAGAAGGTGACGGTAGGAAACAAGATCGGAGACCTCTGGATGGTGGATTGTCATAGCTGCATCGATTTAGATCACCTCTTCCATCACCATTATGCCAATTAGAGCCAAACAAATTAACCATGTTTTCATGATTGAGACTCCCATGATTGGTCTTTGGTTTCATTGGAATAATTTTGATATCACCTATTTATAGGGTTCTGGAATGAGACCCTATTTTAGAAATTATGTCAAATTAGGTGATATTGTTTTGATTTTTTTCTTTTTCTTTTTTGCTTTCTAGTTGTTTAAATTGTAAACTCTGTCATTTTTTTAATAAAAGAAATACATTTTAGAAATTTGACCCTGTAATCTAAGGTTTTTTCTCAATTAGTCGAATATTATGGAATGTGTCTGTGCGTGCACGTGTGTGTGTGTAACACCCCTAACCCATAATCGTCGTCAAATTAGGGTTAAGAGGCATTATTAATAATTTCCGAACATTTCATATCATTTCACAACCAAACATGTCAATTCACATTCATATAGTCCCTTATATAGGTCAACGAGACCTTCAACATGCTTTAAAATAGGGTCGGGACTAAACCGAACACACACAAAAATTTCTAAAATTCAAACATTTTTCAAAGTAACAGAGGTCACACGCCCGTGTGGGTAGGCCGTGTGAGGCACGCCCATGTGTCCAAGCCTTGGAAAAATAGGGCATACCTACTAACTTGTCCACACGGCCTGAGACACGCCCAATGTGCCTCACCCGTGGTCACTACTGACTTGATCCACATTGCCAGTCACACGCCTGTGTATCTTGCCCGTGGTCGAGTCTGACTTGTTTTAAAACACAACCTCGAAAGACACGTCGAGCCATACGCCCGTGTGCTCGATCGTGTGGGCAATTATAGGCCATTTTCAAGGCCAAATTGCCATCCACACTTTGGAATTACCTATAAGCATTAAACCAATATCAATTCATGCCTCAATTGCAACCAAAATATACCATTTCAAGCACCAATTAATCAACAACAATACCATCTTTTCTTATACTCAATTCCTACTCAAATAAATCCATTCAAAGCACCATTTTCACAACTCAATTCATGTAAGCTAAACATCATTTAGTCAAGCCACAAATTCACACTTAAAGCACCATTTCAATCAACTAATTCAAACATGAAATATACCATTTCTAACCTCACTATTTCATACCACATTCAACATTTAGATAGCTCACACATAATAACCAAAATCATCTAACTTCCAAGCCATATCACATGGCAAGGTTTATACAACTCAAAACATACCACATTAACTAGCTATACATGCCATATTCAAATATACACATCTTTCAAAAGTACCAAAATAGTTAGCCGATAGTGTGATTGAGTCGCTGATGATCCCCAGATCCGAGCTAGCTTTACTGACACTGTAAAATAGAGAAACAAATCACACAGTAAGCTTAAGAGCTTAGTAAGTTTGTAATATAATACATTCAATTCAATAAATCAAATACAACATACAAAGTTAATCCATCACATAGATCAACTCACAAATATACACACTATATCATCCATAGTTAATATACTCCCTCAACCATTCATAAATCCATTTACAATTTCATCAACTACAAAGGTTCAATACATACCTTAGCCAACACATAGTTATTCACCATTCATGCTACTCAATGCTCGATATTACATGTCGATCAACCTTTGCTAATCATTTGATTTAATCGTACACTTAATGCCAATTTCGTAGCCGAAGTATAAATGTCATCGCACACTTAGTGCTTGTACTTTAAACCAAACTTATCTCAGTATCGCACAAACAGTGCCAAATTGATAAGCTGAAGCTTCTATTGTTTCGCACACACAGTGCTAATCATATCTGTCTCATTTCTAATATTGCACACTTAGTGCCTCATTGATCAATTTCATATATAACATTGCTATTTCATTAACTATACAATCAGTCATTTCTCATCACATAGATATAAATTTAACAACTTGTATTATATCCTAACTTACCTCGGACAACAAAATACTGAAACTAGCCGATCAATTGAGTACTTTGTCTTTGCCTCGATCTCGATCCGAATCTTTCCTTTCTTCGTCTATACATATTCAAATTTAACTCATTCAATCACCAATTCATTCAATTTAGTCCAAACACACATATTTAGGGCATTTTACAAAATAGCCCTCACATTTTCACATTTCGACACTTTAGTCTTTAATTCACAAAATCACAAAATACACAAAATTTTACTACACCATGCTTAGGCCGAATTCGCATTAGTCTCATACAAGCCCATATATTTCATTTATTTCACATTTTAGTCACTCAAAATATTCTTTTCACAATTTAGTCCAAGTTACTCAATTTCACCAAAAATTCAAAGACAAAACATGTTAATCTTTCACATATCTTTCATATTTCATCATTAACTATCACAAAGCTCAAGCATTAATCAATGGCATATCTCAAAATCACCATCACATTCTAAAATTAAAGCATGGGTTTGATAGAACACAAAGCAACGATCACAAAAACGTAGAAATTATCAAAAACCGAACAAAAATGGACCTTTAATCAAGCTTGGAAGTAGCCGAATATCAAAGCATATGAGCCCTAGCTTTCATTCTTCAATTTCGGCAAGAAAATATGAACACCACTCTAATACATGCTTTTGTTTTATTTATTACATATTAATGTATTATTTACTAAACTATCCTTAATGAAATAACATTTAAATTCCACTAACTTAGGCATTTTTGTCCATTCATTTATCACAAGGAATAATAACAACATAAGGACTCATATTTTAATAAGCCATGCCAAATTAAAACTTTAACAATTAGCACACAGCTTTTGCATTTTATGCGATTTAGTCCTTTTTTCTAATTAAGCACACAATCGATAAAATTTTCACAAAGAACTTTCACACATGCTCAATCACATATTATAAACACCAAAAATAGTATTAAAATATTTTTAGGACCTCAGATTTGTGGTCCCGAAACCACTATTCTGACTAGGGTCTAAACCGGACTGTTATAGTGTGTGTGTGTGTGTGTGTTTTGGCAAATAGAAAGATAGTTGAGCTCTAATTTCAATATGATACAATCTCAATTAGACTATATCTTTCCTATGTTACACGTTGAATATAATTCAATAAGAAACAAAATCTATCATCTGGTGGTCAGGAAAGTAAGCAGAGTCTCATTATTCCATATATAATATACAACTATGTTGTAGTGTACTTTCAAGTAAATAGTTTAGTATGATTTTTTTTTGTTTATATATAAAAACATATTTATATTTTTTTATTATTACCTCTACCTTCATATATATTTAGTTTTTAATGCCAGATGTGAAGCAAGTGATTTTAGGCATTGTTGAATATTATTAAAAAAGGGATAGCATATTACAACATTTATAAGATATTCATTGAGGAATATAGTTTTACTTCATCTAATTAATACAGAGTAGCATTGTTCAAAATAATAAGTAATTAACTTAATTAAAATATGTAAATTATTTAAATAATTCAAATATAGTACTAATAAAATATTTATAATATTTATTGAAGTATTTATGAAAAAAATTAAAATTGACATACTGTAAATTAAACCTTACATTATTCATTTTTTTCTTAAAAGTAAATAAAATAACCATAATAATATGTAGATAATATATAATTAATATAAATGTAATTATGTTAGATTATTTCAGATTATGAAAATATATTAATTATTCATAATTTTTTGTATATGAAATATAATGTTACTTATTACAAAAATAATTAAAATTTACTATTTAAAAATGTGGCATATATTTTTTCCTTTACCCTTTTTGGGTAACGGAAATCCAACAATTTAAATAGAAAATACTCAATATAAAATTTGACCTTTTCATTTATTATTATTTAAATTCATTTAAAAACTTTTATTACTAAAAATTAGTTTTCTTATATAAATATGATAACTTTTATTTTGAAGTAAATTTAAAATTAATTATTTTAGAAAAATTAAAATTCATATTGATAAATGTAATAAATGTAATAAATAAAAAATATTTAAAATTATAAATCCAGCTACGTAATGAACAACAAAGGCTTTAGAGTCATTTCAATGTTTCTTTGGATGTAACACCCCAAACCCGACCCAAACACTACAACCGGATCTGGTATGTCACTAAGGAGATTTTATAAAGCATGTCGCATTTTGGAAAACCATTTATCGGTTATAAACATTTATGCCAGAAAACTTAATAATTTAATAATTCATATAAGCTATAAAATTATAAATTGCCTTGGTGAATTTTAAATAGAAACTGAAATTTTGTACTTGTCTTAGCTTAAATTTAAACATAAAATTAAAACGTCTAATAATAAAACCCAACATAAACCCAAAAACATAAATAATAGTCTAGTGGCCCATGGCCTTATTACAACGAGATTTAAAACCCCTTAAATCATATTATAAAATAATAATCTAAAGTCTTTTCGCTGAATCCAAATGTTCTTTTGCATGGTCACCTTGCTCTCCTCTCCAGCCCGGTCCGATGCACTGAGTGTTACCTGAAATGGTTAAAATAATAAGGTGAGTCGTGAAACTCAGTGTGCAACCCTCGTACACCATCAGACTGGGCCTTAGCCCACAGATCAGAATATAAAACATAATATAAAAGATAACATACATAGAACCCAACCCAATCCTAGGTTTCCATCCGCTACACGCCACCCTTACCTGACAATCACACCATTGGGGATTTCTACAATCAACCCACACTGCTACACACCATCGATGGCAGTCATGCTGCAGTTAGCTGCTCATCGTCAAGTTGTGACAAAGTCACCAGGCTGAAATGGCAAAAGCCACCAGAAATAGAGATTGTGACAGAGTCACCAGGCTAAAATGGCATAAGCCACCAGAAACAGAGATTGTGACAGAGTCACCAGGATGAAATGGCATAAGCCACCAGAACATATCACTTCCCCTTTCATCAATCACCCAACCCCAAGCATATATATATAAAGATCGGCATATAAAACATATCGTTTTTAACAGAACATTCACTGATGAATGGCAGAAATCACTAACCTGATATTTAGCCTAGTTTAAACAACTCTTCAATTTCATAAGACTTAATCTAATTAAACATGTCCCTAAACAAGTCGCTGGGTTAGGGTGTGGTAACAGGCATATGCATGTCTAGGATTGGATTTAGGGAGAGCTTGGTACTTAAGCGGCCCTAGTGGCTCACCTCCTCTTCACTGGAAACCTACCTGGTGCGTAGTAACTGTTCACCTTAGCCACGAGGACTTGTTGACGGGCCAAAAACCATAATTAAAACCCGAAAGGACCGAATACCCTTAGTTTTGTAAATTACCAAAATACCCATGTTTTGAAATTTTACCCAAAAACCCCTAGATTTACAAAAGTACTCGGTTTACAAAATTATCGAAATTTATGAAATTACCAAAATACCCTCGATTTGAAAAAATATTAAAATTTTCAAAATACCTCTTCTTCACAAAAAAAATATACCAAAATATCTTTATTTCGAAAAATCACCAAGATACTCTATTCTGGGAAATTACAAAAATACCCCTATAGGATAAAATTACGAAAATACCCCTGGGTAGTGAAATGACGAAAATACCCTTATGTGATGAATGTGAGTTCATGGATGCTACTTGTATGTTGATGTATGATGGTTGAATGTATGTGGTTCCTAGTGTAACATCCTTAAATTGGGCCTAGTAGGATTGGGCCATTTGGAGCTTGGGCTTTAGGAAAATTAGAATATTATTTATTTATTTGTGTTGGCTCGGGTATGAATTTTATGTGTTAGTATAGTCTTGTGAGGGCTTGATTTTATTTAGGAAGCTAGAATAAATTTTAGTATGGCTTATTTAATGAAGTGGATTAAATGAGCTTAGCACTTAAGTTAATTTAAGTGTAACTTAAAGTACAAGAGGAGTTAGTGGCAAGTTGGTTAAAGAGCTTGAAAGGTTGCATGAGGTTAATGGTTCGAGTAGTAGGTATAGCATTTTTAAAGTTTATTTTTGTATGTTAGCTTTAATGGACGGTCAAACATAATTATGATAGGTGGACTAATAATTTTGGTAAGTTGAATTGTTGTTTAAGGAAAGCTTGAAGATAGGGATAAGAATCTTGAGTTTATGGTATAATGAGGGGGGACAAAGGCATGGAAGGTGGAGGATGTTTTGGAAAGAAATCCTATGCCTTAATGCATGAATGTGGACGGCATGTAAGGCTAGGGGAGTGGTCGAATTTTTGGTAGGTAGCTTGGAGGATGTTGACCAACCTTTTGTTTTGTGTATCATTTTGTGTTTGTTTTTTCTCTCCAAAAGCTCTCATCTTTGGCCGAATGTATAGGGTACTTTTGGTGCAAAAATATTTCTTTTGATGACAACTTCATTTTGTTGGAAACAAAATACCACTTTCTTTCTCTCATTTGTCTTTTGAACCAAACTACATTTTTGCATCTTGTGCATTTTCTTCTTTGGTAAAGTTTGTGGTGACCGAATATCATTTCTTCCATTTCTCTTTTTCTTCCTTTGATCAATTCTTTTTCATTCTCTTTTCAACTTTTATCAAAACCAAAAACCATTCTTTCTTTCTCTAAACTTTGGCCGAATCTCCTACACCATTATCTTTCATCTACTACTTTTCTTTTCTTCTCAAAACCGAATCCCCTATTTCTCCTTTCTTCTCAATAATTTCTTTATTAGCCAAATATACTCCTTTGGGTGTGCCGAAACTCTCTTCTTCCATTTAGAAGTATCCTGGCCTAATATTGAAGGTGGTAAGGATTTATTTCAAAGGATTATTCTTTTAAGTTTTCGTTTAAGCCGAAGGCTAATAACCTTGATGATGATGGTTGATTGTAGGAAAGTGAGGCCGATTCATTTAGGAGTGTGTTGGCTAGTGTTCGAAGGCTTTTGGGGACAAGAATACTTGTGTGGCCGATTTGTTTATTCGAGATTTAGGACTCTCGTTAGTATAAGGTGTGTACATACACATCTTATGACTTTTTAATATGCTAAGTGTTATTTTATGTCTAATCAATTTGTGTAGACATGGATGTAATACCTTCATGGTATTAACAAGGACTCGGGTAAGTCTTTATTGCTATGAGATTATTATTTGATGCTTTGGGAAGCATGACACATTTGGTATGTGTATTATTTGATATATGGCTTATGATAATCGATTGGATGTTGTTAAATAAATCTATCAACATGATTTTTTGTATATGCATATGAATGATTGATATGGGTTGATGAGAGGAGAGGCGCGATGATATTCGTGTCGACGGACACCAGTGTTTTGGTAACACATCGTGACTACGGTCACCAGAGGTTTGGTACCTCCGGAGGTTTGGCACCTCATAGCGACTTGTCCCTGTGGTTTACACCACCGTGGGTTGGCCCCACTTTGAGATATGGGATTGTCTCGCGGTGATTTGGTATCACACGATGGGTTGGCCCCATCATCTATTTTGTGACTTCGGTCACCAAAGTGTTTTATTAACACAATCGTGTCTTCTGACACACGGTGATTTGGTATCACATTTGTGACTATATGTCACCAGGTGGTTTGGCACCACCAAAGGGGTTTGGTACCACACGGGGTAGAAAAAGGTGTTTGGATGGTTAGGTTGGGTGCATATTTTAATGCATGTTAAATTGTTATAAATTGTGTATGTTGTTGAATTAAATCGGGAAAAAGGGTTACACATTGAGTCTTGATGACTCACCTTTTTCCTTAACATTTTCAGGAGATTCGTAGCTGCGGATGAGGAGTCGGATGAACTCGAGGTGGCCATGCGATGAAAATAAGGACTAGGTGGATTTTGAACTATTTTATTTTATTATGGGTTTGATTTAGTTTGTAATAAGGCCTCCTAGAATTATATTTTGGTTATTTATCTGTTTTGGATAATCGATTTAACAACTTAATGACTTGAAAAATGGTTACACATGTTTTATGAAAATTAATACGTAAAATGTTTTATTGTGCAATCGGGTACACTTGAAATTTGTAAACAGCACAACTCAACAAATATTTTTTTAAATAAAATTAAGCATGGTTTTTAACAAAGACATTTAAATTGAATGGCATTTCAACTAATTTCAAAAACGGTCTAAAAATGGTTTTCAAAATGTTTTCTCTGTAGCATACCAAATTCGGTCATAATGTTTGGGCCGGGTTTGGGGTGTTACAAAATTGGTATCAGAGCCCTGTTCAAAGCTCGGCTGTGGGGGCCCAAGGCCCAAAATGTTTTTAGTAGGCCTATTTGAAATATTTTGGATTTTGAATAAGCATGGCACCGAGTCTCCTAAGCACCTATCCGCCCAGTAAGTACCTCTAACTTTTTGTGTGGATTATTATTGTAGAAGGGTAGGAGACATGGGACGTAGATAGTGATAAATACCTTAAACTTTAGGACTAGTTTACCCCAAACAAAGACATAAGACTTTAATGGCCTAAATAAAACCAACCTAGGACCAAGTCGCCGAGTAAGGGTGTGGTAATCTTGGTGCGCATGTCTAGGATTGGATCCGGAAGAGCTTGGTATTTAAGCAGTCCTCGTGACTCACCTCCTCTTCGCGAGATTCCTACCTGGTGCGTAGCTTTGGTTCACCTTAAACCAAGAGGACCCTTACATAGGTAAAACCCTAAATAAAACCCGAAAGGGACTAGCCATGTTTTAAGGAAAACTTCGGTTTTAAAACCACTAAATTATCTCTTTTAGATAGTAGGACAAATTTATCTTTAGAAATTAGCAAATATTCCCGGTTTACAAAAAAAAAATTACTGAAATGCCCCTAGTGGCAAGATTACGAAAATACCCTTGATTTTTAAAAGTTACCATATTACTTCAATTTGATTAAATTTTTATTTTGTTTAAGTACTCAAAAATTTTGCATTTCAAAATAATACCCTGACTTTGGAAATTTACAAAATCACCCCTGATTGACAAAATTACCAAAATACCCCTGGTTTTCAAAATTTTGCTGTACCTTTAAATTGTGAAATTTACAAAGAATACTTCTCAGTTTTAGAAACTACAAAATGTTTTGATTCATTAAAGTTTTCAAAATTTCTTCGGTTTATTACAAAAATACCCTATAGAAAAATGACGGAAATACCCCTGGGTTAGAAACAGACAGAAATGTCTGAAGAGTGATAGGTATGAAAGGTATTAGGAATGGATGTACTTTTACGTAAAACTAGGATAGAAGACTTAAAACTTTGTTTGATCGAAAGAATCTCTATTAAACTCTTTTCATAAAATTTCTTCGCGGATAATCAAGTGAAATATGTACTAATTCATAAAATTTCCTAATCAGATTAAAGCGCAATAATTAGAATGAGTTTTAGAGGACGTGGCCGTCGTGGACGCCGAAGGGGTAGGATGACCGTGTCAGAACCTGTCGGGTCGGGTCAGGGATCTGAGAACGAGATACCACCGCCACCACCACCCCCAACCTTTGGAGCTGAGGAGCAGATCAAACGGGTGATGACGCAGTCTCACAAGCAATGCTGCGGGTTCTAGAAAGGGTAGCTGGAATGGGTGGAGGTGGAGGAGCTCCAAAATCTGTCCTTGAGAGACTTCGAGCTAACGGAGCTGAATTTTTCCGAGGAGTGTCCGGTGTAGCGCCCAATACGGCTGAGTATTGGCTAGAATCGACCGAAAGAATCATGGATGAGATAGATTTGTCAAATGAGGAGAAACTGAAAGGAGCAGTGTCACTTCTCAAGGATGAGTCATATCGGTGGTGGCTCACGGTACGGAATGGTGCTGCGGCGGAAGATCTCACTTGGAACTTCTTTAAGGTAGCGTATCAAAAGAAATATATCGGGTCTAGTTACGTTGATGCACAGCGTAAGGCATTTCTAAGTTTGGTCCAAGGGAGTAAGTCCGTATCGGAGTATGAGGCTGAGTTCTTAAGATTGAGCTGGTATGTTGGAGGTATTGTGGCTTCGGAGCACGAGCGTTGTGTTCGATTCAAGGATGGTTTGAAGGACGAGCTGAGACTGTTGATTGCTCCACATCAGGAGCGAGATTTTGCTGCTTTAGTTGAAAAGGCTAAGATAGCCGAAGGAATAAAGGAATCTGTAAGCGCGCGAGTTACGACCGGGAATAAGCATAAGAGAGGTTCTCGAATCATCCGGTCGTAGAAGATTCTCGAAAGAGGCTTAGACAGAGTGGGCCAAATCAGGCAGGAAGGTCCACAGCTGCTAATCAGAGACCGGCCCAATGTAATCAATGTGGGAAGTTTCATTGGGGTGAATGTTGGACCAGAGGGAAAGGATGTTTCGAGTGTGGCTCGCTGGATCATCGTGTGAGAGGCGCCCACGTAAGCAAGCCGAGAATCAATTTGAAGGTCAAGGTCGTGCTCGGTTCGAGAATGAGGACCGCCACCACGTAAGGGTCGTGATAACGGTAGAGGAGGTAATGGCTCGGTCGAGGTCGAGGAGCATTGGGCGCGAGGTACAAACAACACCGAGGCAAGACACTGGTTTGGTGTATCTTTGCGCGAGGCGCCGAGAGGAGGGCGACGCACCGGATGTCATAATCGGTACATTCTTAGTCTTTGGTTTTCCACATACCGCTTTGATTGATGTGGGTTCGACGTATTCAAATGTTGTTAGTAGTATAGTAATTTTTAATAATATCGTCTGCAGCAAAGAAGAGCGTAGTGTGGTGAGATAGGATGTCTGTTGATTGTTAGTTAGTTGGAAATTTCGAGGACGAAAAATTTTTTAAGGAGGGTAGAATTGTAACATCCTTAAATTGGGCCTTGTAGGATTGGGCCATTCGGAGCTTGGGCTTTAGGAAAATTAGAATATTATTTATTTATTTGTGTTGGCTCGGGTATGAATTTTATGTGCTAGTATAGTCTTATGAGGGCTTGATTTTATTTAGGAAGCTAGAATAAATTTTAGTATGGCTTATTTAATGAAGTGGATTAAATGAGCTTAGCACTTAAGTTAATTTAAGTGTAACTTAAAGCACAAGAGGAGTTAGTGGCAAGTTGGTTAAAGAGCTTGAAAGGTTGCATGAGGTTAATGGTTCGAGTAGTAGGTATAGCATTTTTAAAGTTTATTTTTGTATGTTAGCTTTAATGGACGGTCAAACATAATTATGATAGGTGGACTAATAATTTTGGTAAGTTGAATTGTTGTTTAAGGAAAGCTTGAAGATAGGGATAAGAATCTTGAGTTTATGGTATAATGAGGGGACAAAGGCATGGAAGGTGGAGGATGTTTTGGAAAGAAATCCTATGCCTTAATGCATGAATGTGGACGGCATGTAAGGCTAGGGGGAGTGGCCGAATTTTTGGTAGGTAGCTTGGAGGGGATGTTGACCAACCTTTTGTTTTGTGTATCATTTTGTGTTTGTTTTTTTCTCTCCAAAAAGCTCTCATATTTGGCCGAATGTATAGGGTACTTTTGGTGCAAAAATATTTCTTTTGATGACAACTTCATTTTGTTGGAAACAAAATACCACTTTCTTTCTCTCATTTGTCTTTTGAACCAAACTACATTTTTGCATCTTGTGCATTTTCTTCTTTGGTAAAGTTTGTGGTGACCGAATATCATTTCTTCCATTTCTCTTTTTCTTCCTTTGATCAATTCTTTTTCATTCTCTTTTCAACTTTTATCAAAACCAAAAACCATTCTTTCTTTCTCTAAACTTTGGCCGAATCTCCGACACCATTATCTTTCATCTACTACTTTTCTTTTCTTCTCAAAACCGAATCCCCTATTTCTCCTTTCTTCTCAATAATTTCTTTATTAGCCAAATATACTCCTTTGGGTGTGCCGAAACTCTATTCTTCCATTTAGAAGTATCCTGGCCTAATATTGAAGGTGGTAAGGATTTATTTCAAAGGATTATTCTTTTAAGTTTTCGTTTAAGCCGAAGGCTAATAACCTTGATGATGATGGTTGATTGTAGGAAAGTGAGGCTGATTCATTTAGGAGTGTGTTGGCTAGTGTTCGAAGGCTTTTGGGGACAAGAATACTTGTGTGGCCGATTTGTTTATTCGAGATTTAGGACTCTCGTTAGTATCAGGTGTGTACATACACATCTTATGACTTTTTAATATGCTAAGTGTTATTTTATGTCTAATCAATTTGTGTAGACATGGATGTAATACCTTCATGGTATTAACAAGGACTCGGGTAAGTCTTTATTGCTATGAGATTATTATTTGATGCTTTGGGAAGCATGACACATTTGGTATGTGTATTATTTGATATATGGCTTATGATAATCGATTGGATGTTGTTAAATAAATCTATCAACATGATTTTTTGTATATGCATATGAATGATTGATATGGGTTGATGAGAGGAGAGGCGGTGATATTCGTGTCGACGGACACCGTGTTTTTTGTAACACATCGTGACTACGGTCACCAGAGGTTTGGTACCTCCAGAGGTTTGGCACCTCATAGCGACTTGTCCCTGTGGTTTACACCACCGTGGGTTGGCCCCACTTTGAGATATGGGATTGTCTGCTAGTGATTTGGTATCACACGATGGGTTGGCCCCATCATCTATTTTGTGACTTCGGTCACCCAGTGTTTTAATAACACAATCGTGTCTTCTGACACCAGGTGATTTGGTATCACATTTGTGACTATATGTCACCAGTGGTTTGGCACCACCAGTGGTTTGGTACCACACGGGTAGAAAAAGGTGTTTGGATGGCTAGGTTGGGTGCATATTTTAATGCATGTTAAATTGTTATAAATTGTGTATGTTGTTGAATTAAACCGGAAAAAGGTTACACACATTGGTCTTGATGACTCACCTTTTTCCTTAACATTTTCAGTGATTCGTAGTCATGGATGAGGAGTCTGATGAACTCGAGGTGGCCATGCGATGAAAATAAGGACTAGGTGGATTTTGAACTATTTTATTTTATTATGGGTTTGATATATTTTGTAATAAGGCCTCCTAGAATTATATTTTGGTTATTTATCTATTTTGGATAATCGGTTTAACAACTTAATGACTTGAAAAATGGTTACACATGTTTTATGAAAATTAATACGTAAAATGTTTTATTGTGCCATCGGGTACACTTGAAATTTGTAAACAACACGACTCAACAAATATTTTTTTTTAAATAAAATTAAGCATGGTTTTTAACAAAGACATTTAAATTGAATGGCATTTCAACTAATTTCAAAATCGGTCTTAAAATGGTTTTCAAAATGTTTTCTCTGTAGCATACCAAATTCGGTCATAATGTTTGGGCCGGGTTTGGGGTGTTACACCTAGAACTAGGAGATACAGACTTGAGACCGAAACTCGTGGATATAATTTCAAAGTTGAAAGAACTACTCTTGAAACTACTGTCGATAAGATTGTTCGTGGTTAATCAGTGAAAAAAAATTAATAATACATAAAATTTCTAATCAGATAAACGCGAATCGGTAGAATGAGTACAAGGGATCGTGGACGTCCTACGTGTGGCCGTGGTAGGGGTAGGATGGCTGTGTCAGAACCAGTAGGATCTGGCCATGAGTCTGGAAATGAGATGCCGGAACCACCAGCTGCGGAGGTGGAATTTTAGGACCAGACGGCTTGAGATGATGCGGTATCTCAGGCAATGTTAAGGGTTTTAGAGAGGGTTGCTGGGGCAGGCATGGGCACAGGAGCCCGGAAATCTGTGTCGGAGCGACTTAGAGCCAATGGGGCAGAAATGTTTAGGGGAATTTTCGGTATAGCCCTAAGTACAGCTGAGAATTGGTTGGAGACGGTTGAGCGTATAATGGATGATCTGGATTTCACGGAAGAGGAAAAACTGAAAGGGGTTGTATCTCTCCTACGGGATGAAGCTTATCAATGGTGGCTTACGGTTAAGGATGGTATGGTGGCTGGCCGTATCACCTGGGATCACTTCAAAATGGCGTTTCAGAGTAAATACATTGGGTTGAGTTATGTGGATGCGCAGCGTAGAGCGTTTCTGAATCTGGTTTAGGGAAGTAGGTCAGTGGCTACGTATGAAGCAAAATTCTTACGCCTTAGCCGTTATGCTCGAGGGATGGTGGCCACAGACCATGAATGTTGTGTTCGATTTGAAGATGGTCTGAGGGACGATCTGCGTGTATTGATAGCACCATAGCTAAGATAGCTGAGGAGGTTAAGCAGACAGAAAAATTGAATCGGGATAGAGATAGGAGTGGAAGTAAGAGAAATGTTGAATCATCGTGGGGCGGTGGGCGTGATTCGAAAAGACCCGTGTCGACGGCAGAGAGACGAGAATGAGAGACCTGCTGTTGCTAGTCAGACACAGAAGTGTGCTCGATGTGGTAAATTCCACGTAGGTGAGTGTTGGGCGGGCAGTGGGAAGTGCTTTAGGTGTGGATCTACGAACCACCAAGTTAGAAACTATCCGCAGCAATGGGGCAGTGAAGGGCCCACGGGTCAAGGGAATGCACAACCAGGAAGAGGTAGTCAGCAGCCACAGAGAGGTCGTGGTCCAGCCAGAGGTGGTAACGGTTTCGGTCGGGGGCCGTGGAGCACCAAGCAGAGGGGCAGGAAATACTGAAGCGAGACAGTCGGGGTTAGTCTATGCTGCCAGATGTCGAGAGGAGGCTGACACATCGGATGTCATAACCGGTACGTTTTTAATTTTTGGTTTGCCTTACACTGCATTGGTTGATATTAGTTCGACGCACTCCTATATTGCTAGTGCTATAGCGGGAACTTTGAACTTAGATTATGAGACTTCTTCTAGGGAGAGGATTGTAGTGAGCCCTTTAGGACAAACTGTAGTGGTGAACAAACTATATAAGGATGTACCCCTAGAAGTTCAAGGGGTAGCTTTTCGGGCTGATCTGATGGAACTGCCATTTGGGAAGTTTGATTTGATCTTAGGAATGGATTGGCTAGTAAAGTATCAAGCAAATTTGGACTGTGCGGCCAAGCGTGTGGTGTTAAAAACTCCCGAGGGTGGCGAAGTGTTTGTGATAGGTGAAAGGAGGAACTGTTTGTCAAATGTGGTGTCTGCCTTAAGAGCAGAAAGGATGGTGAGAAAAGGATGGGAGGTAATTTTAATGTTTGTTCGGGCTCTGGAAGCCAAGGAACTAACTGTTGGGGATGTTAAGACGGTGAAGGAATTTCCTGATGTTTTCCCAGAAGAGCTTCTAGGATTACCCCCGGATTGTGAAGTGGAGTTTGGTATTGATCTTCTTCTGAGAATAGTGCCAGTATCTATCGCTCCATATAGGATGACGCTGAAGAAGTTGGTGGAATTAAAGGCTCAGATCCAAGAGTTGGTGGATAGAAGGTTTATCCGACCAAGTGTGTCACTTTGGGGAGCGCCAGTGTTATTCGTTATGAAGAAGGATGGATCAATACGTATGTGCATTGACTATCGCCAGCTGAATAAGTTGACCATCAAGAATAAATACCCGTTACCGAGGATCGACGACTTGTTCGATCAGTTGAAGGGGGCTTCAGTCTTCTCGAAGATAGATCTGAGGTTAGGGTACCATCAGCTTAAGGTCAAGGAGGCAGATATTCATAAGGCGGCCTTAGGACTCGCTATGGTCACTACGAATTCATGGTGATGCCATTTGGATTGACCAATGCGTCAGTGGCGTTTATGGATATGATGAACCGAGTATTCTAACCCTATATGGATTGGTTTGCATGATATTTATAGATGATATCCTGGTTTATTCAAGATCAGATGAGGAGTATGACTCACATCTTTGGGTGGTTTTGCAGATTCTGAGGGAGAAGAGTTGTATGCCAAATTCAGTAAGTGCGAATTTTGGCTAAGTGAAGTTACCTTTCTAGGCCACGTTGTGTCAGCAGAGGGGATTAGGGTTGACCCTCAAAAAATTGAAGTGGTGTTGGATTGGAAGCCGCCTAGGTCTGTGGTGGAAATTCAGAGTTTTCTTGGTCTGGCTGGGTATTACTGAAGGTTTGTTGAAGGATTTTCTTTAATTGCGGCACCATTGACTAAGTTGTTACGGAAAGGGGTTCCATTTGTTTGGTCTAATAAGCAGCAAGAGAGTTTCAAGAAGTTAAAAAGGATTTTGACAGAGGCTCCGGTGTTGATTCAGCTGGAGGCTGGAAAGGGATTCGTAATTTACTGTGATGCTTCACACATAGGACTAGGATGCATATTGATGCAAGATGGGAAGGTTGTTGCGTGCGCATCTTGGTAGTTAAGATCGCATGAATCAAATTATCCCACACATGATTTGGAATTGGCGGCAGTAGTTTTTACCTTGAAGATCCGGAGGCATTATCTGTACGTGGAGAAATCTGTCATTTATACCGATCATAAGAGCTTAAAATACCTTTTGACCCAGAAAGAGTTGAATCTAAGGCAAAGGAGATGGATCAAGTTGTTAAAGGATTATGACTGCTCGATTGAGTACTATCCGGGTAAGGCCAACGTGATGGCGGATGCTCTAAGTCGTAAAGTAATCTCTGACTTGAGAGCAATGTTTGCTCACCTCAGTTTATATAGTGATGGGAGTTTGCTAGCCGAACTCCAAGTGAAACCCTCTTGGGTCAATCAGGTTAAGGAGAAGCAGCAAACTGAGGAGTTGCTAAAGGGGAAGTTTCAGGTAGGATCAAGTGAGGGATCAATAGAATTTAGTGTGAATGAGGAAGGGCTATTATTTTTTCAAGGGAGAGTGTGCATGCCGAAAGATCTAGAGTTGAGGCGTAAGATTTTGCAAGAAGCGCATTGTAGCCTATATGCTATGCACCCTGGAGGGAGTAAGATGTATCGGGATTTGTGAAAACAGTTCTGGTGGCTAGGCCTGAAGCGAGAGGTGACCGGATTTGTAAGTGTTTGACCTGTCAGCGGGTAAAGCCGGAACATCAGTTACTATCAGGGTTGCTACAGCCTGTGAAGATCCCAAAGTGGAAATAGGAAAGGATCACCATGGACTTTGTTAGTGGGCTACCTCTCACACCTACTAAGAAAGACTCGATTTGGGTGATTGTTGATTGCTTGACGAAGTCTGCTCACTTCATACCAGTACGTGTCGGTTACTCTCTGCAGAAATTGGCTAAGCTATATATAGTGGAGGTGGTGAGAATACATGGAGTACCAGTATTAATCATATTGGACAGGAACCCTAGGTTCACCTCACGATTTTGGAAGGCATTGCATCAAGCGTTGGGTACGAAGTTGGATTTCAGTACAGCGTTTCATCCTCAGACCGATGGACAATCTGAGCGGGTAATTCAGATCTTGGAGGACATGTTGAGAGGTTGTGTTATTGATTTCAGGGGTAGTTGGGAAGAATTTATACCATTCGCTGAGTTTGCTTACAACAACAGCTACCAGTTTAGTATTCAGATGGCGCCCTATGAAGCATTGTACGGGCGAAAGTGTCGTACTCCTACCTGTTGGACGGAATTAGGGGAACGTCGAATTTTGGGCCTGGAGTTGGTTACCGAGATAGAGGAGAAGGTTGAGGTAATTCGAGCTGCAGGAAGCGTCAGACAGACAGAAGTCTTATGCTGATTTGAAGCGTAAAGACATGGAGTTTGCAGTGGGTGGCAAGGTGTTCTTGAAGGTGTCGCCATGGAAGAAAGTACTGAGGTTTGGACGGAAAGGTAAATTAAGTCCCAGATTTATCAGACCTTATCGGGTGTTGAAACGAGTGGGACCGATGGCTTTATCGATTAGAGCTACCTTACGCTAAGCCAGATTCACAATGTATTCCACATCTCTATGTTAAAACGTTACCGTTTGGATCCATCTCATGTGGTGTCTGTGGAAGAAATCGAAGTAAAACCCGATTTATCCTTTGAAGAGGAGCCAGTGGAAATTCTGAATCGTGATGTCAAAGTATTGCGAAAGAACATGGTTCCATTGGTTTAGGTCCTGTGGCAGAATCACGGTTCTAAGGAGGCTACTTGGGAACCAGAGGAGGTGATGCGGCAGCAGTACCCGCATCTGTTCTGATTAGGTAATTTCGAGGTCAAAATTTCTTTAAGGGGTAGAACTGTAACATCCTGAATTGGTAGGGCTTCGCATTTAGTATGCTGTGATGTTTATGTCACGCTTGATGTGCTAGTTAGGGTGTTTAAGGGGCCAAGATTGGGCTCAGGGATTGGGCCGAGGCCTTAATCGAATTTTCTGTTTGGACACTATAGTGGAAAGACAATTAGGATAGGGCTTAAAAGATGTTATCTGTGTTTTAAGGCACAAGTGGGCTTGTGGCTCAGTGCCAAACTGGCGCCACTTAGAGAGCAGGGAGGTGGCGTCAGCTGAGGCGACCCAAGTTCAAGTCGCATGAAGCCTAATTTTCTTATTTAATTTTAATTATTTTCGGCATTAAAGGGGGGAGCAAGTTGGGCGGCAATGGGGCTTGGAAATAGGGGGAATAAATGTTTGGATAGTGTAGATAATATGGCTGATAATGTGGCAGATAAAGGGAAGAAGAGGTGGTGTTATCTGGGTCACTTGTGGATGGGAGATCAGATAATAATAGGGGAGGAGGAATCGATTCTGGTATGCTCAAGGGGTGCCGAAATTTCCTTTGATTAATAGCTTAGTTTTAGTTTTAAAAAAGGGGCATTTTCAGTTTTTAGGTAGTAGGTGCTGAAATTTGGGTTAAGTAGGGGGATATCTCTTCAATTCCGACATTTGGATCCTATTCTTTTCTTTTTTCTTTCCTTTCATCTCCACTTTTATGCAAAAGCCGAAATTCCATTATTCTTTTCTCTGCTTTCCTCTGCTTTCCTCACAGTTCCTCTCTACATCTTTTCTTTTGATCTCCTCTAGAGCCGAATCTCTTCACTTCAATTCTCTTCTCCACTCTTTCCTACTAGCCGAATACCTTGTCCACTCTTTTCTCCTTGTCGATTTCTTTCTTCTATCATGCTAAGTGTCGGGATCTCTAAGGGTTAGTCGAATCTGTTGGTGTTAAGGTAAGTGCCGAATTCTCTCTTCACTTTTTCTCTTCCAATTTTTAGAGGCCAAAGCCGAAAGGCTAGCTGGCGTGATAGGATTATCCTTGGAGTAATGTTTAGATTGTTCTCGTGTTTTCATTTTGGGGCGACATATCAGGAATCGAAGTAGATCGTCTAGATCTAAAAGCCAGAAACCGCTAGTATGTAAACTCCATCTCTTTTGGGATTTCTAGGTAAGGGATCTCTGCACTATGAATGTACATTCGTGTTTGTATTCGATTCAATGTTTTAATCCGGTTTGTTGACTAAGATCTATTCCATGGATACAAACGCTAGTCAAATGGAAGAGGGAATCGAACCCGTAAATCTAACCCCTAGATTTAAGAAGCGAGCGGTGTCAGCAATACGGGATTGGCCACCGGGTTATGGATCGGCTTCAGAACAAAACCTTAGACAGTTAGCAGTCATATCAGCTTCTGATAGTGTCGACATAAAAAAGTCTCGTCTTGTCTGTAATCAGGTGTGTAGATCTCTATCACACTAATTAATCTGTACTATATATGTTATGGGCTAAAAGCCGGAAAAAGGCTGTATGGACAGTCGTATTACCCGAAAAGGGTAGGCAAGGGATGCCAGGTCACTTGGTGATCGGTGGTTAAACCACGAATTGTGAAGTTAGGTCACAATAGTGATCGGTGGCTAAGTCACGTTAAATTTATTCCTGATTGTCAGGAATAGGCAGCATGACTGTCGATATGGTGTGTAGCGGTTGGTGGGTTAATTGTAGAAATCCCCGAAGTGTGTTGGCTGGTACGGGCTAGTGTGTAGAGGATGGACTTTTAGGTTGGGTTGGGCCATGTAGCATGTAAATATTCTGTTGCCGTTATGTATGGGCCAAGGCCCATAATGTGTTTGTGGGCCTTAAGCCTTTTATGTGTTTTTGGGATTTGCACATTGAGTCTTGGTGACTCACCCCTTTAATTTCCCTGACTTTTCAGATAAGCAGTAGATCTTGGACATGGGAGCCGAGGCGGACTCGAGGGGCCATCAAGTCTTTTATTTTCATAAACTATTTCCAGTTTTCCTTTAAGTTTTAATTTTGGGACTATCTATGTAATGAGGCTCCATAGCTTTGGTTATCAATTTAAATTTGTTAATGTTTACATTTTATAAATTTATGTTCAAGGACTTATTTATAAGAAGAAAAAAAATGTGATTTTCAAACGAGTTCTAGAAAAACAACTACAAAGGTTTTCTACAAATAACACTTACTTAACGAATACCTACATAAACAAATCGAGATTTCAAATCCCTTCAAAGCATAGTTTTTAACATTTAACCCGTAGCATACCAGATCTGGTCGTGGCATTTGGGTCGAGTTTGGGGTGTTACAATATGCAAAGAGAAAATAAAAGTAAAAGTAGAAAAATATCAAACACACAAATATTTATATGGAAAAATTTCACCAAAGAAGAGGACAAAAAACCATGAGCAAAGGAGACTTCACTAAACGAGCAAAAATTGAAAGAGTAGAAGATGGAGATAATCTTAACAAGTTAACCCTGAACCTCGAAAGAGCAAAGTAATCTGACTCAAACCCAAAATTCCCTAAAACACTCCAACCTCTCTCAATATAAAAAATGAAGAAGATGATTAATATAACACCCCAAAACCCGACCCAAAAGTTTCGACCAAATTCTGGAGGTCACATTGGCTTCCGAAATGTTCCATAACAAAATATCGATCACCTTCCTTGTTTCTATTTCGAAAACCCCTATAACGCCCTGAATAATTTGTTCCTATCTATGTAAATATCTTACACAATTGTGTATTTGATTCAGCGGTTAAGTGTTCTGGTGGTGTGTATGAGGTCTTGGGTTCAAGTCCTAGATTTGTTAAATTTGTTAATTTTGATTTGAGCCTTACTTTTGTTCAGTGGGCTTATATTTAATTGTCTATAAATTTATATTAGAATGAGCCTGCTGGTTCAAGTGGTAAGGGAATTAGTGTGTTGGAGGTCTCGTCTTCGATTCCCTGCACAAGCGTAGAAGTTATTTTTTCTCAGTTATCTGAAAGAGTTTCCGTGGAATTTAAATTCTGTGGTGGTTAAGATTGAGGGGTTAGTGGGAGAAATTCAAAGGATTGGTGTCATATCTGGATTTTATTTTATTTTTTCTCCTTTATCTAATTCGCTCTCTTAGCTTTTGATGTTCTATTTCTTTTCCCCGTCTCTACAGAATTTTTGTCTCTTCCTCTCCCTCTCCTTTCGTTTTTCTAGTTCATCTCCTTATTTGTGAAACATTTGATTGCGCTTGTGTGGTAAGTTTTGTATTGTTTATCTTATTGTCTCGTGGATGGTGTTTTGATGGGGATTTTTGTGTTTACTCTCGAATAGGGGAAGGGCTAGTAGCGGTTGATGATTCTGCAGCGATTTGAGCTTAGGGGTGTCAGTTCATCGGCAATAAGTTGTCGATTTAATTGTTTGTTGTTGTAAAGCTCCATTTTTTGAATAGTTTCAGATTAAGTTTCGTTAGTGTTACTAAATTTGGCTTTGGAATATCGATATTTAGGTCTTGGAAGGCTCAGGATAATTTTCGCGGCGAAATTGAATCAGGTGTGTTCCCAAAACACGAAAAACTGTGTTTCAACAAAAACAGAAAAACTGCATTGTTGACGCTACATGGGCATGTGGTCGCCCATGTGGATGGCCGTGTGCGAGACACGACCTTGTGGTCGACGAAGGCCTGGCCGTGCGCTGTACACAGCCGTGTGGTGGCTTGAGTGTGGTCGTGTGGGCCACACAGGCTAGGCCAAGTTAGGCGCGTGGAATTAGGGCAAAGCCGTGTAGGCTACACGGGCAAGGCCAATTTGGTCGTATGGGCCAAACGGGCGTGTGGACCCACACGGGCATGTGGGCCTATTTTTTTGAAATCTCCTTAGGGTGGGACGGGTCACTCCGATCAATTGTGGGCCTACTATAGGGTCTATAAGGGCTAATCAAACCCTAATTTGTATGCTATGATATTCTGGTAGAATGATCTGAGTAGGATACTAGTTGTATGCTTGACGGTACTGCTAAATGTATATTTGATATCTATATATATCCATGTTGAGCATGTTAAATCTGTTATATCTGTATCTGATTTCTGCATCTGTTATTGAGGTGGGATTTGCATATGAGGAGGAAGTATTCAGGTCGGAGTTAATCGCCCATATTCTGGCAGCTTGGCTGCATATATTCTATTATGTGTCTTAATGGCACAATATTGTGTGTAGGGATGGGTGCGTGTTTTTAAACCCACATGATGTGATGGGATGGTCAAAGATGGTATGTAGAGGATAGGGGTAGGATTTATGCATATCTACTCCTGTAATATGAATCTGAATCTGAAACTGTATCTGTTTTTGACTATGTATATAATTCTTTACGGTTGCATGCTTAATTCTGTTGGATTACACACTGAGTTTTCATAAACTCACATATGTTGTATGTTTTGTCAGGTAATCCACAAATTTAGGTGGATCAGTGCGGAAGAGAGTCAACGGTTACCACTCGTCCATAAAGTGTTTAAACTTAGCTATTGATGATTTTTGGTTTTTATTTGAGAGTTTGTAATTTCTGGGACTCTTTGGACTTTATGGTTTTAAACTGTTGATTTTTGGTTTGTTGATATTTTGCATGCTTGATTAAATTATCTTATGAAATTGACAATTTTTACGTAAAAAGAGGTTATCCTAAAAATAGGAATCGGGTTTCTAAAATATGTCAGTTTTGTTAGTCTTCCACTGAAAAATAAGTTTTGTTAATTAATTAACATTTTCGATTATAGTTATAAAAGATTTTGAGATAATAGATTGGGATGGTTTAAACGTAACAACTCCGTTTTTCAAACCAATTCTTTATGACATTACCAGATTCGGCTATAACGTCTAGGCCGGGTTTAGGGTGTTACATTTAGTGGTATCAGAGCCAGGTTGCAAAACTCGGGCTGTGAATTTTGGGTTTCAAAATTATATTTTGAAAAGAATTGGTTTTCAAATATTTTTGGATAAATTGGGAAAGTGTGTGGTACACCGAGTCTTCGGCGCTGATCCTGTAAGTATTTCTGAATTTTTGCTAGAAAACTCTGGAAACACTGTAGTTAGTACTTTCTGAAACTGTACTGAGTAGTTAGAGATTGAAACCTTTTGGAAACAATTCTAAACTTCTGATGATTTATGCATAAAACATCTACCAATAAATATTGAAACTGATGCATAAAATTTTAATGTAGATAAAACTTGAAATATACAATAAGCGCTCGTGGAACTTACGGACGTGGTATTCGAGGCTGTGATTGTAACATCCTAAAAATCGAGGGTTAGTAGAATCAGGTTTGTGAATTGAGAGAGAGTGGTCATGCCTTAATTTTTGAAATTTATCTATGCATTTTTAGGAAATAAATGAGGTATTGGTTTTTGGTTAAGTGTTAGTGAAATGTTCCTTGAAACCCAAGTTCAAATCCCTTTTCTCTCACAATTTTTATTATTTTGCAAATTTTACCTTAAACCCTAGTATGCGACATGCCTTGTTTTTAAAATAAATATTGCAAAATTAATTTTGTAACACCCCAAACCCAGTCAAAACGCTACGACCGAATCTGGTATGTCACAGGAAAGAAAACGTTTTTGGAAACAAGTGGTCGTCTCTAATTTTAAGGAAAACTTTTGGTTTTATGAAAAGCCGAGTTGATTTAAGTAAATTGCCGAAACCGCTCCGAAATTAGTTTTAAAGAAAATTGAATTAACTTGTTACTACGTGTTTGCCATTTACCCCATGGTAAAGTTTTGGAAAATCCCGAAAATTTGTGAAGGTTTGGAAAACACTCCTTTTATAGGTTTACTAGGCATGCCGTTAATAACTTAAACAAAATTTAGTGAAAATTTAAACAGATAGACAATCCCAAAAATAAAATCCAGTGACCTTACAAAACCGAAAACTCAAAATTTAAAGCAAAGTAAGTCTGAAATAGTAATTTAAAACAAAAACACAAAATATCGTGCATGGCCACCTCGAGTCTGTCCCGGCTCTGTATCCGCGATCTAAGGATCATCTGCAAAATGTAAAGGTAGGGGTGAGTCACCAAGACTCAGTGTGTAAATCTCCATCTCGAAGATAATAAACCTTTAAACAGTTTCATAAGCGAATATGTATGCCATGCAACCCAAAACCTAACCATCCGAAACTCCCGAATCTACCCCGTGTGGTACCAAACCACTGGTGACCGAAGTCACAAATAATCATGTGTGGGGCCAACCCACTTTGTGGTACCAAACCACTGGTGATGATCCCTTTTGATATTATGTGGGGCCAACCCACTGTGGTGCCAAACCATTGGGACGAGTCACAAAGATAAATATATGTGGTACCAAACCACTAGTGGTTCCAAACCACTGAGACTTAGTAACAAAGTAATGAGAAGTGGGGCCAACCCACTGTGTGGTACCAAACCACTAGTGACAGTATGATAATCATATCTTTCCCCTCCTCTCATCATACCTATGCAATATGACATAATAATTCATGTATGCAGTATGTCATGTGTGCTAAACATATCTTAAATATAAGTATAACATGAATTACCATCATAATTAGATAGACATAAAACAACATAATCACGCTAATCAACCTCTAAGGGTATAACCATAATTTTACCTACCAAGGGCATTTTCGTAATCTACCTTTCAGGGGTATTTTGGTATTTTACCCTTCCAAGGGTATATCAGTAATTTCGCACCTGTAATGGCCTTTAGGAAGGCCTAATGTCGCCCCGAGTGACTTAACTACCATTTCCGATTGTAAATCCCACAATTTTGGCCTCTCTGGCTTGGCTTTCCGGTCTAACTAAACGCCCCCTTGAAGGTTGGCCTCTAGGGTGTTTAAATAGGCTTTTGGAATGGCTCTTTTTGCCTCTAAGTACCTCATTCTGAATAGAATTAAAACAGGTCATGTCACGGACACGCTAGTGGCACACGCCCGTGAAAGTCGTATCCAGGCCGTGGTCGGGTCTGTTAAAGAGGCACGACCATGTGGCTCAGGCTCAGACCGTGTCGATTTTGTATTTTGGCCCATTTACTCTATTTTTGGCCCGTTTCTCATTCTTTTCATCATCCGGTGCTTTCCTAAGTATAAAACATGAAATTAAAGGATTAGGAGCACCAAATTCCACAATTCAAGGAATAAATCATCCAAAAGCACGCTAAACGTGGGATTAAAATATGTATATATTATGGTTCATCAAATACCCCCACACTTAAGCATTTTCTTGTCCTCAAGCAAAATTCTCAACTCACAATTAAAATAAACTTCCTCAATTCATAATATTCATCAATAGTGTTTCATCATAATTCAAAGGTAATTCATACATTGATAATTTAAGTAGAAGAGTCCTAAAGATTCAAACAATCGAAGTCATAGTTATTGTAGCATGAAAATAAAAGTGTTTCCCCTTACCTAAATAATCACCTTTAGTTCAAAATTGACAAGAGTTGACATCTTCACTAAAGATTCACTCAAATCACTCAAAGTGTTTAAGGTTCAAAATTAAGCACTCAAAAGTCAAACATAAAAAGTTAATCCCATAGGCTTGCATGAAAATCAAATCTCCACCACTATAAAATGAAATGATACACAGATCAAAAGGTCTTTAAAAGGGTTGTAACAGGGCTTAGGTTAAAGGTGTGAATAAAGGCTGAATTAGAGGGTTAGAATCGAGATTGACAATTTACCTAACTAGAAAAATGAACTAATCCAGAATAATTCCATCGATTGAATAACACAAGCTTCTTTTCAGAATGTGAAATTAATTGCTTAAGCTCAAACATAGAAATAACAATGAATAACTTTCCAATGTTTTTTTTTTAAGAACAAATCAAGATTTACATTAATAAGAAAGAACTTTAACAACTGAAATATAGAACATAGTTAGGCAATCGCTCAAAATCAAATCTCGACAAAAAGGGAGTCAAGGAATGGTGATAACAAATACAAGATGGGTTTTCGGGTTATTATTAGTGGGTGAGTCAATAAAAGGGTTGTTATGATCAAAAGGGTTCACTAAGGGTTAATTGTGAGGGTAGGCTTTTTAGTGGAGTGAATGGGTTAAATCCTAAGTGCCTTTATCATTTCAGTATATCAAATCAATAATGTGGTCTTGACATGTATAATCGAAGCAAGTTCTAGAATAACAAATCAATGTTGACACACTCATAATCAAAAAGTAAGCACGAAAAGAATGTATGCTCTAAAAGGCTCAAAATCTCACAGAAAGTATGGGTTTTTTTATATCAACCTTGTAAATTTCAAACTTCAAGGTAATAATTAGATTTAGGTAGACAACCTAATCAAAATTTTAGTTTTTGAAAATAGACTTATAATGCTTGATTCTCTAGTATCCTAAAGTTTAATTCATCACTGAACAATTATCAATCACTTAATCCGAAACATATCAATATAAATCATGAGTCAATGGAGATTTCATTCTAATAGTAATATGAGAAAATTACTTAGGAAGAAGACATAATTCAGGGATTTTCAAATAATACTATAGTTGACCCCCCCACACTTAAAACGTACATTGTCCTCAATGTACAAAGATAGATAATGATTAGTAAGAAAGTCATAAGAGAGGGAGAGAGGTGAAACTTCCTGAATTATGGATGAAATCCTTGGAGGATGATCAATGATGGATATGATGCCTAGGCATAGGTGAAGGTGTTGGAGAATACTCCGTTGGTGTGTTCATTCCTTGAGTGGCACCTTGAACCTTTTTAAACTATGAAGTATCAGTAAAGTTTTTAGGGAGTTCTTATTTAATGGACGTTTGTTATAGTTACTCAAGAGTTAAACAGCCAGAGATAAAAGAAATCAAATTATATTTAAAAATTTAAAGAGTTTAATAATAAAGGAGAATGAACTAAAATAGAAATAAAAATAAGAATAAAAATAATAAAAGGACTCAAAGGTCCTTATTATCGGAGTGATCTCGAGGTGGTGGTGGCAGCGATATCTGAAAAAACTAAAAATATTGTCCACGGTCGCCTCACACGGTGGTGTGGATTTATCTCAGCCCGTGTTCTTTAGGTAGTTTCGACCACAGCCGCGTCGCATGGCTGCGACATTTAGTCGGGGCCCGTGCCTTGGGGAAATTTTCGTCCTGTTTCAGTACGATCTCCGCCACGCCCATGTACCTATTCGTGGTGTCCACACAGCTACGGCCACGCCCGTGTACAAGGTCGTGTGGTATGGGAATCTGCGTTTAAAAACATGAAAACAAACTAATTAGTTGGGTTAGTGCTCGGGTTGCCTCCCAAGAAATGCTCGTTTAAAGTCTTAAGCTAGACTTACCTCTTATTCACATAATCATGGTTGTTTGAGGAGTTGAAAATCCTTTCTCATGCTATCAGTTCTATTATCAGTATATAGTTTGAGTCGAGTGGTGTTTACCTTAAAAGTGTTGAATTTAGGATTAGTTACCTCGACTGTTCTGTATGGGAAGATATTCAGTACCTCGAAAGGGATTTCTTCGTTTGTGTTAAGGTCTGAAGTGGTGATTCGAGGGCCTGTCTTATCCAACAATACCTGATCCTTGATCTGAAACTGGGTTGCCTCATTCTTAAGTTTGACATGGTTTTGCCTTGGTTCTGCTTCGTGTGTTCTTGGTTTCTCCTTGACACGTGGCTTCCACTCATCTAGTTCATCGATCTGAAGCCTTCCTTCCTCATGAGTTATTTCTTTGTTGGCACAAGGTGTAGGATGAAACTCAGCTGTGTAGTTTCGTGATGTTTCCTGAAAAGAAGGTTGAACCAAATGTTCATTAATAAAATTTACGTTCTCACCTTTATTGCTCGATGTTCTAGCCGTGTCAAGAGCCTGAATAGTGATCATTTCATCACCTGCACGAAGTATAAGTTCTCCTGTACCAACATCAATTTTAGTTCTAGCAGTTACTAAAAAGGGTCTTCCAAAAATTAAAGGAATACTATTGTCCTCATCCATGTCTAAAATGAAAAAGTCTACTGGGAATACGAATTTATCAATTTTTACTGAAACATCTTTGATTATACCCCTAGGAATTCTAATAGTCTTGTCAGCTAATTGAATGATCATCCTAGTTTGTTTGGGTTTCCCTAGACCTAGCTGTTTAAACATTTTATAAGGCATAACATTGATGCTTGCCCCTAAATCAACTAAAACTTTATCAACATATAAACTACCAATTAAGCATGGAATTGTAAAACTCACTGGATCTTTTAATTTTTGTGGTAGTTTATTTTGTAATATTGCTGAGCACACTGCGTTTAGTTCCACATGCGATTCCACGTCTAACTTCCGCTTGTTTGTAAGAATCTCTTTTAAAAATTTCCTTGAATCTGGCATCTGCGAAAGAGCTTTAAGAAATGGTAAGTTAATATGCAATTTCTTTAAGAGTTTAAGAAATTTACCGAATTGTTCGTCTGTGTTGTCTTTCTTCATCGCATCGGGATATGGTATATGAGGTTGGTACTCTTTAATTACTGGTTTCGACTTGTCATGGTTTACCTTAACCTTTCCTTCCTCTACCACTTTCTCTTGCCTTAATTTAGGCTTATCTAACCCTTCACTGTCATGAGCTGTTATGGCTTGAAGTTGCTCCTTTGGGTTAGTTTCAGTGTTGCTTGGTAGGCTTCCTTGTGGTCGTTCAGAGATTATCAGGGCAAGTTGTCCTAATTGGTTCTCAATCTCTTGAATCGATGCTTGTTGATTTTTAAGTGTTGTTTCGATCTTTTGGAAAAGTGTTTCTGACACCGTTATGAATTTTGTCAGTATTTCCTCAAGGTTCAGCTTCTTTTCCTGAGAGTAGGGCTATTGTTGGAAGTTTGGAGGGGGTTGTTGTCTCTGATTTCCTTGACCACCCCATGAAAAATTAGGGTGGTTCCTCCAACCTAGATTATAAGTGTTACTATAAGGGTTATTTTGAGATCTAAAATTGCTACCCATATAATGAACTTGTTCGTTTTCAGCGCTCGGGTTGTAAGGTGGATATTCTGTATTGCTCATCCCTCCTCCATTCATTTCACACTGCATAGCTGGATGTACCTGCGAAGAACCACATAAACCATCAATTTTCTTAGTCAAAAGTTCTACCTGGTTTGATAGCATGGTTACTGCGTTGAGGTTGAAAACACTAGCTGCTTTCATTCGCCTTGTCCTCGTGACTTGCCACTGATAGTTATTCAGTGACATCTCTTCAATGAATTCGTAGGCAACCTCAGGTGTTTTGTTATTCAAGGTTCCGCCAGCGGCTGAATCAATCAACTGCCTAGTTGAGGGGTTCACACCATTGTAAAAAGTTTGGACCTATAGCCACAAGGGTAGTCCATGGTGTGGGCACCTTGTCAATAGATCCTTGTATCTCTCTCATGCATCATAAAGTGTCTCTAAATCCATCTGCACAAAAGAAGGGATATCATTCCTTAACTTAGCCATTTTAGCCGGTGAAAAATATTTTAACAAAAATTTTTCGGTCATTTGTTCCCATGTAGTGATTGATCCTCGTGGAAGGGAATTCAACCACTGTTTGGCTTTATTCCTTAAAGAAAAGGGAAATAACCGAAGAAGGATGGCATCATCAGAAACGCCATTTATTTTGAAAGTATCACAAAATTCTAAGAAATTCGCCAAGTGATTGTTTGGATCTTCATCCTGCAAACCATCAAACTGAACAAACTGCTGTATCATCTGAATTGTGTTAGGTTTTAGTTCAAAATTATTTGCAGCAATAGTAGGTCTAACAATACTTGACTCAGTTCTTGTTAAATTAGGTTTAGCATAATCATACATAGTTCGAGGAGCATGATTTTCGGCCACATCTGGAAGTGGCGGATTACTTTCAGCCATCTTTTTGGTGGTGTTAATTTCGTTCTCTTGCTCTTCTTGTATGTACTGTAGGCTACACCTTATCTCCCTTCGGTTTCTGTGAACTGTGCTTTCAATTCCATTGTCGTAGAGTAGAGGTCCTGACGGGTTTCTTCTAGTCATAAACTAGAATACCTGTCAGAAGCAAAGAAGAAAATTTAGAAAAATAAATATAAAATTTAATTGCAAAAATAAAATATGACTAAAGTAATAAAAATTCAGCGTTCTTAATATTTTGGTTCCTCGGCAATGGCGCCAAAAACTTGATCGTGTGTCAGAGTCTTACGAGCCTAGAAACTAACTATGACAACGATTGAGGCAAGTGCACCTATGGAACAGTAGTATAGTTTAGTGGCAAGATTGGATTGTCGAACCCAAAAGAATCAAAAGTACTAATACTAGCCTTCTTTTTATTATTTAGCCTAAGAATTAAAGGAATTTGTTATTTAATCTAAATTTAACTAACTACTAAGCTAAGGATACTAAGACACAGAGAAGGAATTTGGGGAAATACTTGTGGGAAAAACCAATTGATTAATACAATACCTGAGGAAGAATCCACCTAGACTTCACTTGTTATCTAACTCTAAACCAGACGATTTATTCACTTGACTTGATCCGTAGGATTCCCTAATTTATATTAATACCTCTCTCAAGGCTACTAATGTCTAACCCTAGGCTGATTAATTAAAATCTCTTTCTAATTAAAACCCCTAGGATTGCATATCTATGGATTCCCATATTAGGTTTGACCTTAATCCGGTAGATTTTCGTCATCCTATCTCTAGGGTTGCGATCAACTCGCTTAATTATATTAGATCTACTCTTAAACGGGAAATATTCCTCCTCTACCTAAGCACATCAATACTTGAATCAATATCCTGAAATATCAAAACAAAAATTAAGAACATATAATTAAGAACAAAACAATTATTTATCATATAGTTCAGAAAACAATAACAAGATCTGTCTTAGGTTTCATCCCCCTCAGGTATTTGAGGGGTTTAGTTCATAATAATAAAAGAATACATCTCAAAAGAAAATATAAAACAAAACATAAGAAAAACCCTAAAACCCCTTGAAAGAAATTGAAGGGAAGATCCTTGTCTTGAGTATAACTCCGGCTTCTTGAGATGAATCAACTGGCTTTCTTCGAGTAAATCCCACAATTCTGGCCTCTCTGGCTTGGCTCTTTGGCCTAACTGGACGCCCCCTTGAAGGTTGGCCTCTAGGGTGTTTATATAGGCTTTTGGAATGGCTCTCTTTGCTTCTAAGTACCCTATTCTGAATAGAATTAAAATAGGTCACGTTAGGGACACGCCCGTGTAAGTCGTATCCAGGCCATGGTCGGGTCTGTTAAAGAGGCACGGCCATGTGGCTCAGGCCCAGACCGTATCAATTTCGTATTTTTGGCCCATTTAGTCTATTTTTGGCCCGTTTCTCATTCTTTTCATCCTCCGGTGCTTTCCTAAGTATAAAACATGAAATTAAAGGATTAGGAGCACCAAATTCCACAATTCAAGGAATAAATCATCCAAAAGTATGCTAAATGTGGGATTAAAATATATATATATTATGATTTATCAACAATATATTCGAGTGTTATTGATTTATGCTATGCATTGTATTTTGTTGTATTGAATGGTATCGAAATTAATTATTGTTACTCGAATGAATGATGACCTATGCTCATGCACCGTTTGACATCAATTTGATAATGACTATGTAATGACATGAAATTCCTATGATGGCTCTATTTTCTTCTACTAATGCTAATATGTTTCACTATATTTGATGTTTTTGCCTGTTTAGATAATTATTCGACTCACACTGAGCTTTTCATAAGCTCACCCCCAATAGTGTTTAACATTTTAGGTAAACCTCAAAATTAGGATCAGGCTCGGCATTCAGAGAATCACCTTGGACCTCTGATTAGTTTTCTTAATAAGTATTATTAGGTCTTTATTGGGTTTGGTTTGTATTTTTAATTATTTCTAGTTTGTGGCTTGGTAACTTTTCTTTTGGGGATTCTTGCATGCATGGATTACTAAAGCATATTAACCGGATAATGCATGATATCGGGCTTAAGTAAAATTTGATACTGTTCCCTAGTTTCCACTATATTGCAAAGGAACTATTTTTTGAAATAACAAATCGATAAGGCAACTAATTGTCCAAAATGACTTGAAAATTGGTTTTTTTTCCACTACATTAGTTTAACTTCAAGTTTTTTCTTTAAAGAAGAGCGACAAGCAAATGGTTTTTTTTAAAACAATACTGTCAATAATAAAATGAATCCTAAGCATGGACGACCTAATGAATGAATGCTTTTAAGTTAACTCAAAGTACAACTTCGATTTTCTCTAAAATGACTTTATTTAAAGCCTTAAAACGTAAGGTAAGTTAGCTTAGCCATTTCGGTGGCTAATGTAACCTTTTCAATCTAGCTATAACGTCTAGGCCGGGTTGGGGAAGTTATAGCGGTAGAGACCGTAAGTGGCCTCGAGCTGAGTCTTACTCTCTATGCAGTATGCCAAACTTAGACATGAGTGAGACCCCAGTTTCACATGCTATTGAGACTGGGTCTCAAAGTTGCTCGGCTGGGGATGATGCACTGTCTTAAGCCATGCTAAGTATTTTGTAGAGGGTCGCTGGACCCCCATTCTGGAGCTGGGGGTCGAGGGTCGGTAAGTGAATGACTCCGGTCTAATGTTGCTGAGTTGTTTAGGGGTGTCACTAGATTCACCCTTAATGTGGTCGAGTATTGGTTGGAGGCCAACGAGAGAACCATGAATGATCTAAACTCTACTCTCAAGTAGGAACTAAAGGGTGCAGTCTCTTTGCTTCGCGATGAGGCTTATTAGAGGTGGTTGACGATTGAGGAGGGTACTTAGCCTGACCGTCTGAATTGGGATTTCATTAAGACCACCTTTCAGAGTAAGTACGTGGGGGCGAGCTATGTGGATGCTCGCTAGCGTGAGTTCATAAATCCCACGTAGCACAATAGATCTGTGGCCAAGTATGAGGCTGAGTTTTTTAGGCTAAGCCGCTACGCTCGAGGCATGGTGACGTCGAAGTGTAAGAGATGCGTCTGGTTTGAGGATGGCTTGAGGGATAACTTGAGGGTATTAATTGCTCCATAGAGGAAGCGAGAGTCCGCGGTTCTAGTTGAGAAGGCAAAGATCACCGAGGATGTTAAGCGCGTGGAGCGCCAGAACAGGGACTGTGAGAGAGGTAAGAATAAGCGGGATTCAGTGCCTTCTAGTTTTGTTCAGAGACCTAAGAAAAAGGCCAAACCTGATGGGCCTACTAGAGTGGGGGACTTGTAACACCCCGTACCTGAGGCTGATGTTAAGACTGGATACAGAACATTACCATGCTTGAACTTACTTAAGCCTACACATACTGGCTAAAATTTTTGTTCCGAGTTAAAAACTTATCTTTCTTAACCAACTTGTACATCTCATAAGCCTACGAGGCCTCATACAGATATCTAGACACTTTCGGAACTCAATCGAAAACATTTCCCCAAAACAGGGGCCACACGGCCATGTTGCTTAGGACATGCTCGTGTACCCTTGGACACGCCCATGTCATCAACCGTGGGGAGTTACTGCCAATTTTCACACAGTCTGGACATGCTCGTGTCTACCAACCGTGTGAGGCTACTGACTTAATCCACACGGCTTGAGCACATGCCTATATACAAACCGTGTGTTCTGCACGGCTTATGAACAAGGCCGTGGGGTTCACCCGTGTCCTAATTTAACTAATAATAATAAGGTACAGGGTACACACGGCCTAGACACACGCCTGTGTATCTAACCATGTGGGCACTTAGAGGCTATTTACCAAGCCATTTACCCCCTGAAAACAAAATCAACTCAATATATTTCATAAACTATACCACATACTATATTAACCTCAATAAACATTCATACATAGTCAATTTGGCCAATCACTTAACCATATACAAAAGAATAATAACTTGATAGTCTACACAAGGGCCCTTCTTAAAACATATTCTCAAAATGAATGCTTCCTATACATGCCATACTTAGTAAAATAATTTGGCTATACCAAAAAGGAAATTGATAGTGTGCTACGAGCTCCGACTTCGACGATTCCCCAATTTAGCTTGGCAGGACTACATAGAAAGAAAGAAATAAAGGACGTAAGCATTTAGCTTAGTAAGTTTGCATACAAAGCACATATCAACATACTTTCTTAATATATAATCCATTTGACATAACAATGGTATCATAATTTCGACTAATAAGCTTACTTATACATGATTCTTACTTGTCTCATGATACTTGCTATTCTTTTACTTGTAAGGTAAACAAGGTGCCTGTATGACTTGATTACCTTGATCAGTATACTTTAACATAATGACCATAGTCTCTAATTCATCATTCATAACATAGCTGATACCCAATTTCATCTTGATAATAACTTTGGTCTCTAAATTTTCTTGTTATCTCATTTTACCTTTACTAATTTTGCCCGATGAATTTCTGAGAATAGCCAAGGATACTAAATCTCGTCTTGGTTTCGAGGCCATGTCTTGGCATGGACTTATACGAAGTTTTTTACACATGAACTGGTCAATGCCGAGCCTTGGCTGGGACTTACATGAAATCTCTTTCTCTTGATAGCTTTTTAATGCCAAGACTTGTCTTGGGCTTACATAATAACTGTTCAATGCCAAGCTTGCCTTGGACTTACATGATATCTGTTCAATACCAAGCTTGCCTTGGACTTACATGATATCTGTTCAATGCCAAGCTTGCCTTGGACTTACATGATATCTGCTTGATTGCTGATGCCATGCCTAGACTTGGTCTTATACGGACTTTCTTGTCTCATGTGATAGATAGAGTATCCTGGGCATTTCTTCTTCAATCGGGACTTGCTCAATATTTAATCTTGTTGATTTCTTCATTTACAAAACATTAAGTATTCCATGAATACAATAGACATTATACTAAGCAATTTAATAATAGAAATCAATAAAGATCAGAAATCATACAAACTTACCTCAAAATACAAAATGTATGTAGATATGGAATTTAGTCCTCGACTTTGTTCTTGCCTTGGTTTCGATCCGGGCTTTGTTTTTCTTGATCTATAGTCACAAATAGATCATTTAATACTCCCATTAACTAAATTGACTCATAACTCATACTTTGGCAAAATTACTATTTTGCCCCTATACTTTCTAATATTTGCACTTTTGCCCTTAGGCTCGTAAAATGATTTTCATTCAATTTCCTTAAACCTCATGCTTAGTTGAATCATTTTCTCTACTATAGAAATCATCAATTATTTCTATTTCTAGTAGGTATGACCAATTTTATAACTATTACAAAATGGTCCATACTACCATTTTTCATGAAATTCATTAAGGAAAAGAGGTTTATCAAGCATCAAACCTTCATAAACTTCCATAAAACATCATCTAGCATGCATGGCAATCATGGATAAATTTTTTGAACATGCATCATAGCTCATTTAATAGCTAGAAATGGCTAATTCATAATACGAGAACTCCAAAAATAAGAAGAATATCAAAAACGGGACTAAGATGAACTTACTAGCAAGCTTGAAAAAATAAAGAGCCCTAGCTATGGTGTTTCCACTTTTTCGGTAGCAACAAGGAAGAAGATGAGTGAATTTTTCTAATCTTTTTCCTATTTTAATTACTAATTAGGCAAATGACCAAAATGCCCTTCCTTTTAAAAATTTCTATTTAACACCATCTCAAGGCCAATTTTGTCCAAAATAATATTTTTGGAAAAATTGCTATTTAAGGACTTCTAATTACTATTCTAAAGCTATTTCACATAAAAAGCTTCTAGAAACCCATATTTTGCAACTTTTGCAATTTAGTCCTTTTTGGACCAATCCACCACAATTTAATAAAATTGCTTCATGAAACATTCATACTAGCATGCAAACATGACGTAAACTTTGTAAACTCATAATTTCACCTTGGATTCGTGGTCTCGCACCACTATTCCGACTAGGCCCTAAATCGGGCTGTTACAGGACTCATACTACTCCTACTGGGATTCAGCCATGTGGTGACTATGGTAGTCACCATCTAGGCGAGTGTTGGAGGAGGATAGAGGCTTGTCTAAGGTATGGATCTTTAGAGCATCGTATTCGAGAGTTTCCACAAAGGGCTGATCAGATGCAAACTCCAGAACCAGGTCCTGAGAGTGTAACAGTCTGATTTAGACCCTAGTCGGAACAGTGGTTTTGGGATCACAAATTCGAGTCAGTAAAATATTTTAATATTATTTTTTGTGCCTTTGATATGTGATTAAACATGTGTTAAAATTCCGTAAATTAATTTGTCCGTTTGTATGATTAATTTGACATAAGGATTTAATTGCGAAAAATGCAAAATTGGCATGTCACATGTTAAGAGCACTAATATGTTGTGGCTTTTAAATGGGGAGGCCTTATGAGGCAATTAAACCATTATTTAGTTAGTGGATGGCAAAGGTCAAGAATGACCTTGTATTATATGTTATACATATTTTGTTCTAAAGGGTACAATTGGAATTATATTATTAAGTAATGTTATAATAAAAATAACATGAAAATAAAGCCATAATCATCATTTTCGTACCGAAAAATCAAAAGAAAATAAAGGTTTTAAAGCTTTCACAGATTTGGCCATTGGTATTCCTTGATTCAAGGTATGTTTTTAATCGGTTTTCGATAATTTCTACGTTTTTGCAATTGTTGCTTTGTGTACTTCAAAACCCATGTCTCAATTTTGTGAATTGATGGTGTTTTTGTAAAGTGCCGTTGATGAACATGTGAGTTTTTGGATGTTTGATGATGAAATATGAATTATATATGTTTGATTAACATAGTTTGTCTTTGAGTTTTTGATGAATTTGAGTATTTTAGATGTAATTGAGAAAATGATTATTTGAGAGACTAAACTATGAAATAAATGAAATGTATGGACTAGAATGAGGCATGTGAATATTCGGCTAAACATGGGAATATGGTAATTTTGTGTATTTTATGATTTTGTGAAATAGGGACTAAAATGTCCAAATGTGAAAATGTGAGGGCTAATTTGTAAATTTCCCTAAATATGTGTATTTCGATTGAATTGGACGAGTTAATGAATAAAAGGGTCAAATTTGAATATGTATAGATCAATAACCAAAGAAAATAGACCTACATCACAGGAAATCGAAAGTAATCGAGTAGCCGTACTTGTTTTTGTTAATCGAATCTGAGGTAAGTCGATATACAAATAAATGTATTTGAATTGAACTATTTGTGCATATATGAATTTGAATTGTTATGAATATCCATTGAGATGGAATGTATGTGAAATTTGAGTTTGCGAATAAGTTGACAAGTTGTTAATATCCGAGAAGTCCCGTGTGAACCTAGAAATAGATAGAAATTACGTATGTCATGACATAGGTGTCCGATATGTGATATCATGTAAGACCACATCTGGGACGTTGGCATCGATATGAGATTTACGTGTAAGACAATGTCTGGGACATTGGCATCGTATTTGATTCATGTAAGACCCTGTCTGGGACAGTGGCATCGATATCTAGTTACATGTAAGACCACATCTGGGACGTTGGCATTGTATGACTATTTTGAGCACTCTTAGTATCCTAATTAGTTCCGAACAGTTCAACAGGCAAGTTCAAGAAATGAATGAATATGTGAATTGTACATCCGTTTCAAGCATGTTGATATATATATGCTTTGTATACGCATGAAAAGTTCAGTATGTATGTGCACTAATGTAAATGAACATTTGAGATATATGTGTATGTTTGAGATATGAGCAAATGAGATACTTGAGATGTGATGAATTGGTAAGCAATGGCAAACCAAGTGAGCCAAAGAGTTATTTATGTGCTTGAATTGAAGAAATGTTAATGAGTTCACATAGCTATGCTTATGAATAATTTATGCTAAGTTTATTTGTATATGGCTTGATAGAAAATGAAATGGTCAAGGCTATGGTAAGCATATGAATGCAATAAGAGTATGTATGTTTGATCAATGAAATGGTTACATGAATGGTAGGATGTGAATGTATCATGCTGGTTACACATGTGTTTTAGTTGTGCAATTTGGTATACAAGTTGGCATGATTAGAGATGAGATTGAATGGGATGATATGTTGATCTTGTAACATCCTGGAAATGGGCCTATGCATTTTTGATTTAATTATACGAAATGGCATGTCTTATGTGTTATGAATGTATAGTGAACATTTTTGGAAACTTGGAAATGTAAGGAAATGCTTCAGAAATGTTAAGTTTCAAAAGAGGAAAGTAAACATTTTTGGAAACTTGGAAATGTAAGGAAATGTCTTGGAAATGTAAGGAAATGTCTTGTCTTGGAAATGTAAGGAAATGTCTTGGAAATGTAAGGAAATGACTTGGAAATGTAAGGAAATGTCTTGTCTTGGAAATGTAAGGAAAAGACTTGGAAATGTAAGGAAATGTCTTGTCTTGGAAATGTAAGGAAATGTCTTGTCTTGGAAATGTAGGGAAATGACTTGGAAATGTAAGAAAATGTCTTGTCTTGGAAATGTAAGGAAATGTCTTGTCTTGGAAATGTAAGGAAATGACTTGGAAATGTAAGGAAATGTCTTGTCTTGGAAATGTAAGGAAATGACTTGGAAATGGAAGGAAATGTCTTGTTTTGGAAATGTAAGGAAATGACTTGGAAATGTAAGGGAATGTCTTGTCTTGGAAATGTAAGGAAATGACTTGAAATGGAAGGAAATGTCTTGTCTTGAAATGTAAGGAAATGACTTGAAATGTAAGGAAATGTCTTGTCTTGGAAATGTAAGGAAATGTCTTGGAAATGTAAGGAAATGTCTTAGAAATGTAAGGAAATGCTTTAGAAATGTCAAGTTTAAAGTTTAAAAGAGGGACATGAAGCAAGGTGGTCTTAAGAGAAAATGTATGTGAAATATGACATACAAATAGCCTTGGTAAAATGGCTACAAGGCGCCACTTAAGGGCCTAGCAAGTGACGCCACATACATAGGCAAATGGGCCAAGGATCGAGTCGCATGTGAAGCAAATAAAGAATTTTACTTTTGCTACAAGGAGCAGAGAGGTGGACGGCATTAAAGCTCTTAAAAGAGGAGTTTTATTCTCTTTAAAATTCGGCAAATAGATAGATAATGATGGATTATTATTGGTATTTTTAATTAAGGGATAAGAGATAATTAAAGGATTATTTCTATTAATTTTAAACAAAGTGATAAAGATAAGGGAGTAGTGATGGCCAAGTAAGGGACTTTGAGTTTAATAATTTCGCTAAGTAAGGATAGTTCTTTGAATTATCTTTTATTTCAGTGATAATTAAAGAGATAAAGCTATCAAAATAGAAGAGTGATGGCCAAGTAAGTGAGTCTCGGCCTAGTAATTTCGGCAATAGGAGGAAAAGAGAGGCCATTCTCAGATTATTTTCTTTTCTTGAAAGTCTCTGCCGAATTCTCAAGCAAAAACTCCTCGCTTCTCTTTTATTTTTGCCAAGCTGAAAACACCTTATGTTCTAGCCGAGTCCTCCATCTTTATTCTTCTTTCTCTTTTCTTTCTAAATCCATTCAAAAGCCGGAAGTAAGCCTTTTTAAGGCCATAGCCGATTATTCAAGAAAGCCGAAATTAAGTTCTTTCCAGCCTAAAATCGAATATCTCAAGTGGCATCAAGAGGAAGTGCTGTCGACTTCCACAAATAGGGTAAGAGCCGATTATTGTCTTGATCATTCCTTTTCTTTATAGCCGAATGTTAGAAACTAACCTTAATAATCTTGGCCAAAACTTTGGAAAAAGGTTTCAGGATTTGCTAGTTGTCGATTTCAAGGGGAGTATCTTTCGGGATTCGTCCAAGTCAACTATTTCGGGATTTAAGGATCAAGGTAAGACAATAAAGTATTCGGCCTTAGGCCATTTTTATTGAGATATAATGTTAGAAATTGATCTAACATGTGGCTATAGGGATTTCAACATACACCTAAGACAAGAGATCAATTGTGGGATTTAAGATTTGGAAGGTAAGTACATATGTACATTCGGCCAAAGCCTAGTTTAGTATTTTGATTTGTTTCCTAAATGTTTAAAAGCCGGAAACTAACCAAGTTAATGGATTTAATGTTGGCCGATTGAAGGAAGGTATAGCACAAAGTTTTCGGGATTTGATTTATAGTGAAATCGGTACCAAGGTAAAAATTCGATTACAATAATCCTAATGGGATTTGGTTTTATGGCCGAATGGTTTTTAGTAAATTACTATATGTTGGCCGAACATAGGAACAAAAGATCTAGGACGCTAGATCGAGATCTTCGGAATTTGGAGAGAATTTGCTAAGCTAATCAGGTGTGTACCCCACACTATCTTTTAATACGATTTATGGCAATATTTAATATAAGTATGTATAAGAATGTGAATATGGCTAAGGTACCATATTGTGGTACAAAGTACTCAGGTACGTTTCCTACTCCGACTAGGATTATGAAATATGTTATATTTAACATGTGATAAGTGATAAGAATGTGAAATTTGGCATGTTAATGCAAAATATATGATATGGGGCAAATGGGTTATTGAAAAGGGGAAGTGAATGTGGTGACCTAAGACCACGATATCTGAATATGGTGACTTCGGTCACAATTATTTAATCTGGTGGCTATGCCACGAATATTTATAAGGGCGATGAGCACGTCGTCATTGCAAATGCCTTCGCTGATGGTGTGTAGCGGATGGAGGGTTGACTTAGTAGTCCCCACGGTGTGCAGGTTGGTACGGGTGATGTGTAGCGGATGGCTAACTAGGTTTTGGGTTAGGGTTGCATCATTTTTAATTTAATGATATATGAATATGTATGTTATGAAATGCCTAAATTTGTTAAGACTTAGTGTTGTGTTACATATTGAGTCTCATTGACTCACCCCGCTGTGGGAACATTTTTCGTGATGATCGGTAATGGACCAGGGTCGGCGGGAGCTTAGTGGTGGCCATGCTCAAACAAGGAAATTATTATGTGGACCCCTTATTTTTCTAAGTATTTTAAATTTCATTTTGGGTTTTTATTTGAGGTAATAAAGCCATAGTGAACCATGTTATTTTCTGTTTTATTTACTATGTTACGTAATTTTATTTATTGGAGATTAAGTCAGTTTAATTTAAAATAAACTTTAAATATTTTGTCACTTGAAATTAAATGGGTTTCAATATAAAATAAATTTGTTTTCAACTCGAGCCCAACCCACCAACAAACTTTCTTCAAAACACACAGTTTTCCAAAGTAATAAAAGAATTTTTAACCGGTTTACTTCGAGGAACATACCAGATCTGGTCCAGGCTCGTGGGTCGGGTATGGGGTGTTTCAGATCTTATGACGTTATTTTGGTTGCCAATTGTGTGTAGAATAATGCTTGTTTGAGCTTGTAAGAATGACCCAAGTGTGGGTGGCATTTTGGCTTTGAAAATGGCCTATATTTGCCCACATGGTTGAGCACACGGGAGTGTGGCTCGCCCGTGTCCTTCGTGGTTGTAATTCAAAACAAGTCAGGATCGACCACAGGCTAAACACACAGGCATGTGACTGGTCGTGTGGTGAAGTCAGTAGTAACCACGGGTGAGGCACATAGGCATGTCCATAGCCGTGTGGACAAGTTAGTATGTATGCCTTGTTTTGACACGAGCTGCCCACACGGGCATGTGACCTCTATAACTTAGAAATTTTTTTTAATTTCTAAGAAATTCCATATGTGTTCGATTTAGTCCCGACCCTATTCTAAAGCATGATTAAGGTCTCGTTGACCTATAAAAGGGGCATTTTGATTGCGTTTGATGAATTGTATTATGAAATGTCCGTAAAAGATTTCATTTGTCTCGTAATGCCTCTTAACCCTAGTCCGACAACGGATACGGGTTAGGGGTGTTACACAGAGGGTAGTTCAGCAGCCATCTAGGGGTCATGGACAGGCTAGGGGTGGTAATGGTATGGGTCGTGGGTAGAGAGCACCGGGCAGAGGTGCTGGTCAAACTGAGGTGAGATAGCCTGCACTGGTTTAGGCTGCACGACGCTGAGAGGATAGAGATGCTCTTGATGTCATCATCGGTACATTCCTTATATTTGATGTGCCATATACTTCTTTGATAGAAATAGGTTCTACTCACTCCTATATAGCTAGCACTGTATATGAAAACTTGGGGATCTTTGTTGAGAGCACTGCTAGTGAGATTACTGTACTAAGTCCATTGGGGTAGTCTGTTCGGGTTAGTAAACTCTATAAGGATGTTCCGTTAGTGGTACGAGGGGCTATCTTTCTGACAAATCTGATGGAGCTTCTGTTTGGGGAGTTCGATTTAATTCTGGATATGAACTGGTTGGTTGAGCATCGGGTCAGTTTGGATTGTGCATCTAAGAAGGTCGTTCTGAGAACCAAGGACGATATGGAGGTGGTTGTGATTGGTGAGGTTGAGATTATTTGTCCAATGTAGTCTCCGCTCTTGTGGCTGAAAAATTAGATCGAAAAAGGTGTGAGGCGTATTTGGCTTACATCAATGGTTCTGACTCTAGGGACTCTTCTATCCAAGATATCAGAACAGTGAGGGATTTTTTGGATGTCTTTCCTGAGTTGTTATCAGGTTTACCTCTGAATCATTAAGTTGAGTTAGACATTGAACTTCTACCGGGTACAGCTCCGATGTCCATCGCTCCCTATCGAATGGCACTAAAGGAGCTTACTGAGCTTAAAGCTCAACTTCAAGAACTTCTGGATCGTGGTTTCATCCATCCTAGTGTGTCTCTATGAGGGGCACCAGTTCTATTTGTTAAGAAGAAGTATAGGACCATGAAGATGTGCATTGATTATCGACAGTTGAATAAACTGGCTGTGATGAATAAGTATCCACTTCCGAGGATCGATGATTTGTTTGATCATTCTTGAAGGGCTTTAGTGTTCTTAAAAATAGATCACCATTTTGGGTACCATCAGCTTAGAGTTAAAGAAGTTAAAGTTCATAAGACTGTATTTAGGGCTCATTATGGACGTTACGAGTTTCTAGTTATGCCTTTTGGTTTGATGAATACTCCGGCTGCATTCATGGATCTGATGAACCGAATGTTTCAGTCATATCTAGATTAGTTTGTCGTGGTCTTCATCGGTGATATTCTAGTGTACTCTAAGATCGAGGATGAGCATGATGAGCATCTTATGGTAGTACTTCATATTCTACGTGAGAAACAACTTTACGCTAAGTTGAGCAAGTGTGAGTTCTGGTTGTGTGAAGTGACTTTTCTAGGGCATGTGGTTTCTGCTGAGGGGATCCGTGTTGATCCAAGGAAGATAGAGGTTGTGCTGGATTGGAAACAGCCTAAGAATGTATTTGAGATCCGTAGCTTTCTGGGTTTGGTTGAGGGGTTCTCTCTGATTGCAGCTCCCTTGACTAAGTTTCTGCGTAAGGGGGTTCCATTTTTTTGGACTGATGCTCAACAATCGAGCTTTGAGAAGCTTAAGTTCATTCTGACCATGGCTTTTATTATGATACAGCCTGAATTTGGTAAGGAGTTTGTGGTCTACAGTGATGCATCGTATGTTGGTTTGGGATGTGTTATAATGCAGAATGGTAAGGTTGTGGCTTATGCATCCCGATAGCTTAAGACAAATGAGGGAACCTGTCCCACGAATGATCTCGAGTTGGCTGCTGTGGTCTTTGCGTTCAAAATCTGGAGGCATTATCTGTATGGTGAGAGATGTATTATCTACACTGATCACAAGAGTCTCAAGTACCTCCTTACTCAGAAGGAGTTGAATCTTAGACAGCGTCGATGGATTGAATTGCTTAAGGATTATGACTGCATGATAGAGTATGATCCTGGTAAGGCCAATGTGGTGGTTAATGGTCTCAGTCGAAAAGCGATGACCGATCTGAAGGCAATGTTCGTTCGCTTTAGTTTGTTTGATGATGGGAGTCTATTAGCTGAGTCGCAAGTTAAGGCGACTTGGATTGATCAGATTCGGGATAATCAATTAGGGGATAAGTCTTTGGGTTTGCGATTTCGTCAGCTTGAGAGTGGTAGTATTTCTGACTTTGGGCTGAATAATAAGGGAGTTCTGTGTTTTTAAGGTTAGATCTGTGTGCCAAATCATTCTAATTTGAGGCAGTCGATTCTGAGGGAAGCGCATAGTAGTCCTTATGCTATGAATCCTGGTGGTAATAAGATGTATCGTGATCTTCATGAGTTGTAATGGTAGCTAAGTTTGAAGTATGAGGTTACAGATTTCGTTGCTCGTTGTCTGACGTGCCAGCAAGTTAAGGCTGAACACCAGTTGCCTTCAGGTTTGCTCCAATCCGTTAAAATACCCTTATGGAAATGGGAACGAGTGACAATGGATCTTCTTAGTGGGTTGCCCTTGACACCCACTAAAAAGGATTCTGTTTGGGTCATCGTGGATCGGTTGACCAAATCTGCTCACGTTATTCCAGTTCAGACATACTTCTCTCTACAGAAGTTAGCGAAGATCTACATTTCTGAGATTGTAAGACTGCATGGGGTTCTTGTTTCAATTATTTCTGATAGAGATCCTCGCTTTACTTCTCATTTCTAGAAGAAGTTGCATGAGGCTCTAGGTTCGAGATTGGACTTCAGTACTGTGTTCCATCCTCAGACCGATGGTCAATTTGAGAGGGTGATTCAGATATTGTAGGATATGCTTCGGAGTTGTGTGATAGATTTTCGAGGTAGTTGGGAGGATTATCAGCCGCTAGCTAAGTTCGCCTACAATAATAGTTTCCAGGCTAGTATCTAGATGGCACCTTATGAGTCTTTATATGGTCGTAAGTGTCGTACTCCGCTACGTTGGACTGAGTTGGGTGAACGTTGGGTTTTGGGTCCTAAGTTGGTTTTCAAAACCAGAGATAAAGTTAGATTGATTCGGGATCGTCTAAAGGCAGCTTCTGATAGACAGAAGTCTTATATAGATCTGAAGAAGCCTGATATTGAGTACTCTGTAGGGGACTTCGTCTGTCTAAAGGTTTTCCCGTGGAAGAAGGTTCTGAGGTTCGTTTGTAAGGGCAAGTTAAGCCCTAGGTTTATTGGGCCGTATCGGATACTGAAGCAAGTGGGACCAGTCGCTTATTAGTTGGAGTTGCCTCCAGAGTTAGTCTGTATCCATGATGTCTGTCATGTTTCAATGTTAAGGCGGTATCGATCGGATCCATCTCATGTCGTCTTTGTTGAGGAAATCGAGGTTAGGCCGGACTTGACTTTTGAGCAGTAGCCAGTTTTGAATCTGGATCGAGATGTTAAGGTTCTGAAGAGGAATTCCATATTGTTAGTGAAGGTTTTGTGGCGGAATCATGGCACTGATGAAGCCACGTGGGAACCTGAGGACTCGATACGTCATCAATATCCTCATCTGTTTTGATCAGGTAAATTTCGAGGTCAAAATTTCTTTTAGGGGGTAGAGTTGTAACGCCCTGAATAATTTATTCCTATTTTACACAACTATGTATCTGCTTCAATGGTTAAGTGTTCTGGGGTGTGTATGAGGTCTTGGGTTCAAGTCCCAAATTTGTTAATTTTGATCTAAGCCTTACTATTGTTCAGTGGGCTTATATTTAATTGTATATAAATTTATATTAGAATGAGTCTGCTGGTTCAAGTGGTAAGGGAATTAGTGTGTTGGAGGTCTCGTGTTCGAATCCTCGCACAAGCGTAGAAGTTACTTTTGCTCAGTTATTTGAAAGAGTTTTGGTGGAATTTAAATTCTATGGTGGTTGATATTGAGGGGTTAGTGGGAGAATATTAAGGGATTAGTGTCATATCTGGATTTTATTTTCTTTGTTCTCTTTTTTCGAGTCCTCTCTCTTATCTTTTGACGTTCTGTTTCTTTTCCCTCTCTCTGCCGAATTTTTGTCGCTTTCTCTCCCTCTCCTTTCGTTTTTCTAATTCATCTCATTGTTGTGAACGTTTGATTGTGCTCATATGGTAAGTTTTGTATTGTTTATCTTATTTTCTCGTGGTTTGTGTTTTAATGGGGATTTTTGTGTTTACTCTCGACTAGGGGAGGGGCGAGAAGTGGTTGGGGATTCTGCAGCGATTTGAGCATAGAGGTGTCGGTTCGTCGACAATAAGTTGTCAAGTTAATTGTCTGTTGTTGTAAAGCTTCGTTTTTTGGAATGGTTTCGGATTATGTTTCGTTAGTGTTACAAAATTTGGGCTTTAGAATATCGATTTTTAGGTCTTGGAAGGCTCGAGATAGTTTTCACGGTGAAAATGAATCAGGTGTGTTCCCATAATACGAAAAACTGAGTTTCGACGAAAGCCAAAAAAATGCACTATCGACGCCACACAGGCATGTGGTCGCCATGTGGATGGTCGTGTGGTCGACGAAGGCCTAGCCGAGCGCTGCACACGGCCGTGTGTTGCTTAAGTGTGGCCGTGTGGGCCACACAGGCGTATGGATTTTGGCCCAGGCCGTATGGGCCACACGGGCAAGGCCAATTTGGGCATGTGGGCCACACGGGTGTGTGGGCTCACGCAGGCAAACCACACGGGCATATGGGCCCATTTTTCTAAAATTCTCCCTAGGGTCAGACCGGTCACTCCGATCGACAGTGGGCCTACTATAGGGTCAATAAGGGCTAATCAAACACTAATTTGTATGCTATGATATTCTGATAGACTTATTTGAGTAGGATACTGGTTGTAACGGCCCGATTTAGGGCCTAGCCGAAATAGTGGTGCGAGACCACGAATTCGAGGTGACATTATGAGTTTTTAAAGTTTATATTATGTTTGCATGCTAGTATAAAAGTTTCATGAAGCAATTTTATTAAATTGAGGTTGATTGGTCCAAAAAGGACTTAATTGCAAAAGTTGCAAAATTTGAGTTTCTAGAAGCTTTTTATATGAAATAGCTTTAGAATATGAATTATGAGCCCTTAAGTAACAATTTGCCCAAAATTTAATTTTTGGACAAAATTGGCCTTGAGATGGTATTATGGAAATTTTTAGTAATAAGGGCATTTTGGTCATTTGTCTAATAAGTGATTAAAATAGGAAAAAGATGATAAAACTCTTATCATCTTCTTCCCCCATTGCCGAAAATTGAAGGAAGCCATAGCTAGGGTTCTTCAATTTTTCAAGCTTGCTAGTAAGTGCTCCTAAGCCTGATTTTTGATATTATTCGTATTTTTGAAGTCCCGGTAGCCTGAGTAAGCTATTTTTAGCTATTTGATGAGCTAAGATGCATGTGTAAAAATGTACCTATGAGTGACATGTATACTAAACGATGTTTTATGGGAGTTTTTGAGAGTTTGATGTTAGATAAACATCTTTTCTTTAATGAATTTCATGAAACATGATAGTATGGACCATTTTGTAAAAGTTATAAAATTGGTCATACCTATTGGAAATAGAGAGAATTGATGATTACTATAGTAGAGAAAATGATTCAGCTAAGCATGTAGTTTAAGAAAGTTGCATGAAAATCATTTTACAAGCCTTGGGGCAAAAATGCAAATATGAAAAAGTATAGGGAAAATAATAATTTTGCCAAATTATGAGTTATGAGTCAATTTAGTCAATATGATTATTAAATGATCCATTTATGATTATAAATCAAGAAAAATGAAGCCCGGATCAAAACCGAGGCAAGAACAAAGTCGAAGGACTAAATTGCATAACTACATACATTTTGTATATTGAGGTAAGTTTGTATGAGTTCTAAAGTTTATGGTTTTATCATTTAATTGCTTAGTATAATATACATTGTTATCATGAATGGTTTAATGTTATGTTAAGCAAAGAAGTCAACAAGACTAAACAAGAGAAAGTCTCAATTGAAGATGAATTACTCGGGAGATACGGTCTATTACATGAGCTAAGAAAGTCTGAATAAGACCAAGCCAAGGCATGGCATCAGCAATCCGGTAAGTCATCATGTAAGCCCAAGGACTCAAGCATGGTATTGATCAAGTTACCAAGTAAGTTATCATGTAAGCCCAAGGACTCAAGCTTGGCATTGATCAAGTTATCAAGTAAGTTATCATGTAAGCCCAAGGACTCAAGCTTGGCATTGATCAAGTTATCAAGTAAGTTATCATGTAAGCCCAAGGACTCAAGATTGGCATTGATCAAGTTATCAAGTAAGTTATCATGTAAGCCCAAGGACTTAAGCTTGGCGTAGATCAAGTTATCAGGCAAGTTATCATTAAGCCCAAGGACTCAAGCTTGGCATTGAATAAGTTATCATGTAAGACCAAGGCAAGCTTGGCATTGATTCAAGAAGAGATCTTCCATATAAGTCCATATCTAGAGTATGGCATTGGCATGAAATACATGACAAGAGATCTAGTATTCTCGGTAGCTCATGGAAATTCATCGGGCAAATGAGTAAGCTAAATTGTGAAAACAAGAATGTAAAGAAAGCATAGATATTACCAAGTTGAAATTGAATATTATTCATGTTATGAATGATGAGTTAAAAGACATAATTATTAGGTTTAAGTATGCTGATCAATGTGATCAAGTGATACAGGTACCTTGTTACTTGAGATTAGTGAGTACCATGAGACAAGTAAGAATCATGTATGAGTAAGTAAGCTTTATAAATGAGATAATGATACCATTCTTATGTCAAATGGTTTATCTGAAGCAAGTTTATTTATTACGTGTTATTCATGTAAACCTACTTAGCTAAATTCTTACCTAAATTCTTACGTCGTTGATTATTTCTTTCTATGTAGTCCCGCCAAGCTAATTTGTGGATCATTGGAGTCGGAGCTCGTAGCACACTATGAACCCTTATTTTGGTATAGCCAAATTATATTACTAAGTATAACATGTATAGGAATCATTCATTTTGAGAATATGTTTTGTGTAATGCCATTGTATGGGCTATCAAGTTTATTACTCTTTTGTATATGGCTAAGTGATTGGCCAAACTTGTTTAAGTTGCTTATATATAGATATCAATGAAATACGCAGTATTATTCATGAAAATGGTTATTAATGAATTGTATTGTTTTGAGCTGGGTTGATCTTAATTTCAGGGAGGCAAAAGGCACGTAAATAGCCTCTGGTTGCCTACACTGTTACACACGCAGTGTGCCTGAGCCATGTTAACCCTACACCTTAATGTTTTAACTAAAGTTAGACCACGGTCATTTTACACGGCTATGTGTAAGGACCGTGTAAGAGACACGTTCAAAGCATGGGCATGTGCCCAGGCCGTGTGGTTGAAGTCAGTATATGACCTAAAAGTACACGGCCATGGCACACGGGCGTGCCTAATGACCGTGTTGGTATAGTTAGTATAAACAAGGATGGATACACGGGGTGCCTAGAAGCCGCGGAGGGCACACGGTCTCCTCCCACGGGCGTGTATCCCCTGTATTTTAGAAAAGTTTCAATTTTCATGGAATTTCATGTGTGTTTCAGTTTAGTCCCGACTCGACTTATAAGTATGATTAAGGTCTCGAGGACTCGTTTAAGAGACATTATGTTTAAGAATGATGATTGAATTTATGATTTCGTCCGTGAATGTTTTCGATCTGTCCGGTAACACTCCTAACCTTAATCTGGCGACGGACTCGGGATAAGGGTGTTACATTTTAGTGGTATCAGAGCTACGATTTAGTCGGTTCTAAGACTAACGTAGCACGAGCATGAGTCTAGTTATACATGCCATACATAAGAATGTTTTTATAATGATAGTGTAACGACTCCTGATGACTTAAATTATGTTTATACATATAGTAAATGGATCCCGATAGAGATATGAAGGGTGACATAAAAAGTAACACACCAGCTCCCATAGAAGGGACGGTGCTGAACGAGAATGAGAATAGACCCACTACGGTGAGTCAAGGAGGAGAAGAGTCTAGAGAAGCCTTCCTCTACATGATGAACACATGGTATACAGAGTTCGTTCAGGCGAACCCAAATGCACAACCCCCTCCACCTCCGCCTGTTCTACAACCTACTCCAGTAGCCCCTCAAGTAGTAGATGTGATAAGAGGAGATAAACCTCCAATTGATAAGATCAGGAAACATGGCGCAGAAGAATTCCGAGCTAAAAGAGATGATGATCCGGCGAAGGCTGAATTCTCGTTAGAAAATACCATCAGGGTAATCAATGAATTGTTATGCACACCTGAAGTATGCATGAAGTGTGTAATCTCTCTCTTAAGAGATTCTGCTTATCAATGGTGGAACACCCTGGTGTCAGTAGTACCGAGAGAAAGGGTCACATGGGAATTCTTCCATGAAGAGTTCAAGAAAAAGTATATCAGCCAAAGGTTTGTAGACCAGAAGAGGAAGGAATTTCTAGAGCAGAAGTAAGGCAAGATGTCAGTAACTAATTATGGGCGAGAGTTTGTACGACTCAGCAAGTACACCCGCGAATGTGTATCCATTGAGGCCATCATGAGTAAAAGGTTTGAAGATGGATTAAATGAAGATATAAAGTTGTTAGTTGCTGTCCTGGAGTTAAAGGAATTTTTTGTACTAGTAGAAAGGGCTTGTAAAGCCGAAGAGCTAGTAAAAGAGAAGAAGAAGTCTGAAATAGAGTCTCGTGACTCTAGAAAGAGACAGTGGAATAAGTCATTCCAATCATCATCCAAGAAGTCAAGAGATTTCCTTACTCGATCAGCTACTTCCACGGGATTTTCAAGGAAAGACAAGAGTAAACAGTATTCGGGGAATAAAGCACAGACTACTTCGGTTGCAAGTGTTGGGAACATTCGACCTGACAGACCCGAGTGCCCATAGTGTGGCAGACGCCATCTTGGAGAATGCTGAGCACATGAAAATGCATGTTTTAGATGTGGTTCCCAAGACCATTTCATAAAAGATTGTCTAGAGATGACTAAAGAAGAGAGAATTCAAAATTCGAGATCCAGGAGTATGGTTAGAGGGAGACCCCAAAGGAACCCGGGAAGTGGGGCAAGTGGACGAGGTAACCCTCGAGAGCAGGCCATAAGACCTGAGGGTAGAGCGCCTATAAGGACCTAAGCCATTCGCGCTCGCGAAGAGGTATCTTCCCCTGATGTTATTACGGGTACCTTTTCTCTTTACAATACCAAAGTTATTGCTTTAATAGATCCCGGATCCACACACTCTTACATGTGTATGAAATTAGTATCTGATTTGAGCATGCCTATAGATTCTACTGAATTTATGATTAAAGTGGCCAATCCTTTAGGAAAGAGTGTGTTGGTTGATAAAGTATGTAAAGATTGTCCATTAATGATTAGAGGTCATTGCTTTAAAGCAAACCTTATGTTGTTACCATTTGATGAATTCGACCTCATTCTTGGTATGGACTGGTTGACTACTCATGATGTGATTGTAAATTGTGGGAAGAAATACATTGAGATGAGATGTAAAAATGGAGATATTCTTCATATAGAATCAGAGAAATATGAGGGATTACCGGAAATGATTTCTAATATGACAGCACAAAGATGTTTAAGAAAAGGGTATGAATCATATCTAGCCTTTATGATGAATGATAAAGAAACAGAGCTGAAGATTGAGTCAGTGCCAATAGTATGTGAGTATATTGATATTTTTCCTGAACAATTACCGGGACTACCACCAGTTAGAGAGGTAGAGTTCAGTATTGAGTTAGCCTCTGGTACTGTACCTATATCCATTACTCCTTACAGGATGGCTCCAACAGAGTTGAAAGAACTAAAGATACAATTGCAGGAGTTGACAGACAAAGGCTTTGCAAGATCAAGTTGTTCACCATAGGGTGCTCCGGTTTTGTTTGTGAAAAGAAAGATGGCACCATGAGATTGTGCATAGATTACCGTCAGCTTAATAAAGTGACATAAAGAACAAGTACTCATTGCCTAGGATCGATGACTTATTCGATCAATTGAAAGGAGCTACCGTGTTCTCCAAAATAAACTTGAGATCAGGGTACTACCAGCTGAGAGTGAAAGATTCATATGTATCTAAGACTTATTTTCAAACGAGGTATGGGCATTATGAATTTTTAGTCATGCCCTTTGGGTTGACCAATGCTCCTGCGGTATTTATGGACTTAATGAATCGCATTTTTAGACCATACCTTGATAAGTTCGTAGTCGTTTTTATTGACGACATACTGATTTATTCTAGAGACGAGAATGAGCAAGCTGAGCACTTACAGACAGTCTTACAGATTCTACGCGAGAATCAGTTGTATGCCAAGTTTAGTAAAAGTGAATTTTGGCTCAAGAAAGTGGGATTTTTGGGACATATTGTCTCGAAAGATAGAGTTTGAGTAGATCCAAATAAGATCTCGGCCATAATGGACTGGAAGCCACCAAAGAACATTTCTGAGATTAGAAGTTTTCTAGGCCTAGCCGGCTATTACAGGCGATTCATCAAAGGGTTTTCCATGATTGCAACCCCGATGACCAAATTGTTACAGAAAAATGTGAAGTTTGAGTGGATAGAAAGATGCCATCAAAGTTTTGAGAAACCGAAAGCAATTTTGACAGAAGCACCAGTTTTGGTACAACCTAAGTCAGGGAAAGAATTTATAATTTACAGCGATGCATCTTTAAATGGATTAGGCTGTGTACTCATGCAAGAAGGTAAGGTGATTTCTTATGCCTCCAGACAGTTGAAACCTCATGAGAAGAATTATCCGACACATGATTTAGAATTAGCTACCATAGTCTTCGCTTTGAAGATTTTGAGACACCATTTATATGATGAAAAATGTCGGATTTTTACTGATCACAAAAGTCTTAAGTACTTGATGATGCAGAAAGAGTTGAACTTAAGGCAGCGTAGATGGTTAGAATTGATAAAAGATTATGAGTTGGTTATCTATTACCATCCAAGAAAGGCGAATGTGGTCGCTGATGCTTTGAACAGGAAGTCCCTTTTTGCTTTAAGAGCATTGAATTCAAGAATGATTTTATCTGATGATGGTTCTATTTTAGCTGAGTTTAGAGCTAGACCAATGTTTCTTCAAGAGATCTTTGAGGCTCAGAAAGAAGATGACGAATTGTAAGTCAAGTGAGCTCAGTGCGAGTCAGATGTCAAATCTGACTTTTGAATTGATTCTGATGGATATTTGATGTTTAGAGATCGGGTTTGTGTACCGAGAAAAGAAGAGCTTATTCAAAGCATTTTGCATGAGGCACATAACGGGTGTTTATCTGTACATCTGGGTAGTACTAAGATGCATAATAATTTGAAGCAACTGTATTGGAAGCCGAAAATGAAGAAGAATATTTCAAAATTTGTTTCCAAGTGCTTGATTTGTCAACAAGTAAAGGCTAAACACCAAGTACCTTCGGGTTTACTTCAGCCCATCTTGGTTCCGGAATGGAAATGGGACCGCATCACCATGGATTTTGTAACGGGCTTACTGTTGTCACCAAATAAGAAGGATGCTATATGGGTTGTAGTTGATAGACTTACGAAGTCAGCCCATTTCATACCAGGACGAGTGGATTTCTCCCTCGACAAGTTGGCAAACTTGTATGTTTCAGAAATAGTAAGGCTTCATGGAGTTCCTTTATCAATTATATCAGATAAAGACCCGAGATTTACATCTTGATTTTGGAAGAAGCTGCAAGAAGCCCTGGGTACAAAGTTAAACTTTAGTACGGTTTTTCATCCTCAGACTGACTGTCAGTCGGAGAGAGTAATTCAAGTACTTGAGGATATGCTTAGATGTTGTATTCTCGAATTCCAAGGCAGTTGGGAAAAGTTCCTTCCATTGGCAGAATTTGCCTATAATAATAGTTTCCAATTGAGCTTAAAGATGGCGCCTTATGATGCCCTATATGGGCATAAGTGCAGAACACCTTTGTTCTGGACTGAACTCAAGGAAAACCAAATTCACGAGATTGATTTGGTTAGAGAAGCTGAAGAGAAAGTTAAAGTGATACGAGAATGTTTGAAAGCTGCATCAGACAGATAGAAATCCTATTTGGACTTAAGGAGAAAAGAGATGGAGCATCAAGAGGGAGATAAAGTTTTCTTGAAAGTGTCACCATGGAGGAAAGTTTTCAGATTTGGTCGGAAAGGCAAGCTAAGCCCACGTTTTATTGGACCTTACGAGATCACTGAAAGAGTTGGGCTGGTAGCTTACTGTTTAGCCTTGCCATCAGAATTAGAAAAGATACATGATGTGTTTCATGGGTCGATGTTGAGACGCTACCGATCAGATCCTTCACATGTAATTACCCCATCAGAAATAGAGATTCTTCTTGACATGACTTATGGTGAAGAACCAATCAAGATTTTAGCTCAGGAAGTCAAGCAGTTACGAAATAAAAGTATCGCTCTAGTGAAAGTATTGTGGCAAAGACACGAAATAGAAGAAGGTACATGGGAACCAGAAGAGAGTATGAGAAACCAGTATCCAAACATTTTTGCTGGTAAGATTTTCGAGGACGAAAATCCCTAAGGGAGGGAGAATTGTTATGGCCCGATTTAGGGCCTACCCGGAATAGTGGTGCGAGACCACGAATCTGAGGTGAAATTATGAGTTTTTAAAGTTTATATTATGTTTGCATGCTAGTATAAAAGTTTCATGAAGCAATTTTATTAAATTGAGGTTGATTAGTCCAAAAAGGACTAAATTGCAAAAGTTGCAAAATTAGAGTTTCTAGAAGCTTTTTGTATGAAATAGCTTTAGAATATGAATTATGATCCCTTAAGTAACAATTTGCCTAAAATTTAATTTTTGGACAAAATTGGCCTTGAGATGGTATTGGAAATTTTTAGTAATAAGGGCATTTTGGTCATTTGTCTAATAAGTGATTAAAATAGGAAAAAGATGCTAAAAATCTTATCATCTTCTTCCTCCATTGCCAAAAATTGAAGGAAGCCATAGCTAGGGTTTTTCAATTTTTCAAGCTTGCTAGTAAGTGCTCTTAAGCCCGGTTTTTGATATTATTCGTATTTTTGAAGTCCCGGTAAAATGAGTAAGCTATTTTAGCTATTTGATGAGCTAAGATGCATGTATAAAAATGTACGTATGAGTGACATGTATGCTAAATGATGTTTTGTGGGAGTTTATGAGAGTTTGATGTTAGATAAACATCCTTTTTTAATGAATTTCATGAAACATGATAGTATGGACCATTTTGTAAAAGTTATAAAATTGGTCATAACTTTTGGAAATAGAGAGAATTGATGATTGCTATAGTAGAGAAAATGATTCAGCTAAGCATGTAGTTTAAGAAAGTTGCATGAAAATCATTCTACAAGCCTTGGAGCAAAAGTGCAAATATGAGAAAGTATAGGGGCAAAATAGTAATTTAGCCAAATTATGAGTTATGAGTCAATTTAGTCAATATGATTATTAAATGATCCATTTATGATTATAGATCAAGAAAAACGAAGCCCGGGTCGAAACCGAGGCAAGAACAAAGTTGAGGACTAAATTGCATAACTACATACATTTTGTATATTGAGGTAAGTTTGTATGAGTTCTAAGCTTTATGATTTTATCATTTAATTGCTTAGTATAATATACATTGTTATCATGAATGGTTTAATGTTATGTTAAACAAAGAAGTCAACAAGACTAAACAAGAGAAAGTCCCGATTAAAGATGAATTACCCGGGAGATACGGTCTATTACATGAGATAAGAAAGTCCGTATAAGACGAAGCCAAGGCATGGCATCGGCAATCCAGTAAGTTATCATGTAAGCCCAAGGACTCAAGCATGGTATTGATCAAGTTATCAAGTAAGTTATCATGTAAGCCCAAGGACTCAAGCTTGGCATTGATCAAGTTATCAAGTAAGTTATCATGTAAGCCCAAGGACTCAAGCTTGGCATTGATCAAGTTATCAAGTAAGTTATCATGTAAGCCCAAGGACTCAAGCTTGGCGTTGATCAAGTTATCAAGCAAGTTATCATGTAAGCCCAAGGACTCAAGCTTGGTATTGAATAAGTTATCATGTAAGACCAAGGCAAGCTTGGCATTGATTCAAGAAGAGATCTTCCTTATAAGTCCATATTTAGAGTATGGCATTGGCATGAAGTACATGAAAAGAGATCTAGTATTCTCGGTAGTTCATGGAAATTCATCGGGCAAATGAGTAAGCTAAATTGTGAAAACAAGAATGTAAAGAAAGCATAGTTATTACCAAATTGAAATTGAATATTATTCATGTTATGAATTATGAGTTAGAAGATATAATTATTAGGTTTAAGTATGCTGATCAATGTGATCAAGTGATACAGGTACCTTGTTACCTTACAAGTATGAGATTACTGAGTACCATGAGACAAGTAAGAATCATGAATGAGTAAGTAAGCTTTATAAATGAGATAATGATACCATTCTTATGTCAAATGGTTTATCTGAAGCAAGTTTATTTATTATATGTTATTCATGTAAACCTACTTAGCTAAATTCTTACGTCTTTGATTGTTTCTATCTATGTAGTCCCGCCAAGCTAATTTGTGGATCATTAGAGTCAGAGCTCGTAGCACACTATCAACCCTTATTTTGGTATAGCCAAATTATATTACTAAGTATGGCATGTATAGGAATCATTCATTTTGAGAATATGTTTTGTGTAATACCATTGTATAGGCTATCAAGTTTATTATTCTTTTGTATATGGCTAAGTGATTGGCCAAACTTGTTTAAGTTGCATGTATATAAATATCAATGAAATACGTAGTATTATCCATGAAAATGGTTATTAATGAATTGTATTGTTTTGAGCTGGGTTGATCTTAATTTCAAGGAGGCAAAAGGCCTGGTAAATAGCCTCTAGTTGCCTACACGGTTAGACACACGGGCGTGTGTCTAGACCGTGTTAACCCTACACCTTAATGTTTTAACTAAGGTTAGACCATGGGTAAGGACCGTGTAAGAGACACGTTCAAAGCATGGGCGTGTGCCCAGACCGTGTGGTTGATGTCAGTATATGACCTAAAAGTACACGGCCTCGACACGGGCGTGCTTGGTGGCTATGGTGGGGAAGTCAGTAAATGACCTAAAAGTACACGGCCATGGCACACGGGCGTGCCTAATGACCGTGTTGGTATAGTTAGTATAAACAAGAATGGATACATGAGGGTGCCTAGAAGCCATGGAGGGCACACGGTCTCCTCCCACGGGCGTGTCTCCCCTGTATTTTAGAAAAGTTTCAATTTTCATGGAATTTCATGTGTGATTCAGTTTAGTCCCCACTTGACTTATAAGTATGATTAAGGTCTCGAGGACCCGTTTAAGGGACATTATGTCTGAGAATGATGATTGAATTTATGATTTCATCCGTGAATGTTTCCAATTTGTCCGGTAACGATCCTAACCTTAATCCAGCGACGGACTCGGGATAGGGGTGTTACACTGGTTGTATGCCTGACGGTAGTGCTAAACGTATATTTGATATCTGTATATATCCATGTGGAGCATGTTAAATCTATTATATCTGTACCTGATTGTGGCATATGTTATTGGGGTGGGATTTGTATATGAGGAGAAGTATTATGTTCAGCGTTAATCGTCCATATTCTGGCAGCTTGGCTGCATATATTCTGTTATGTGTCTTAATGGCACAATATGGTGTGTAGGGATGAATGGGTGTTTTTAACCCCACATGGTATGGTGGGATGGTCAGAGATGGTGTGTACTGGATGGGGGTAGGATTTATGCTTATTTGCTTCATGTCCCGAATCGGATCAGATCAAATCAATCAAATTTGAATCTAAAATCAGATTCTGCATTTATTGTGTATATAATTGCATGCGGTTGCATGCTTAATTCTGTTGGATTACACATTGATTTTTCATAAACTCACATCTATTGTCTGTTTTGTCAGGTAATCCACAGACTTAGGCGTATCAGTGCGGCAAGACTCAGCAGTGACCACTTGTCCGTAAACTATTTAAAGTTAGCTATTTATGATTTTTGGTTTTTATTTGAGAGTTTGTAAATTCCGGGACTCTCTGGACTTTATTGTTTTAAACTGTTGATTTTTGGTTTGTTGATATTTTGCACGCTTGATTAAATTATCTTATGAAATTCGCAATTTTTACGCAAAAAGAAGTTTTCCTAAAAACATGAATCAGGTTTCTAAAATGTGATGGTTTTGTTAGTCTTCCACTAAAAAATAAGTTTTGTTAATTAATTAACATTTTCGAGTATGGTTATAAAATATTTTGAGATAATAGACTGGGATGGTTTAAACGTAACAACTTTATTTTTCAAACCCATTCTTTGTGACATCACCAGATTCAGCTATAACATCTAGGCCGGGTTTGGGGTGTTACAACCTCTTTTTCTCATGCTTAACAAAAACAATATTAAGCTTATCTTATGTTTACCAACATTAACTTAATCATTGTATTAATTAATTTAAAACCAAATTGATACTTCCTTACTTGGATTGCAAAACATTTTAGATTTAGCAAATTGTGTAACAGCCTGGTTTAGGCCATAGTCAAAATAGTAGTTTTGGGACCACAAATCCGAGGTAAAAAAATATTTTAATATTATTTTTGGTGTTTACAGTATGTGATTGAGTATGTGTGAAAATTCTGTGTGAAAATTCTGTGTGAAAATTCTGTGTGAAAATTTTATCGATTGTGTGCTTAATTCGCAAAAAGGACTTAATCGCATAAAATGTAAAAGCTTTGTGCTGACTGTTAAAGTGCTTATTTGGCATCCGTAAACTACTTAAAGTTAGCTAATTATGATTTTTGGTTTTTATTTGAGAGTTTGTAATTTCTGGGACTCTCTGGACTTTATTGTTTTAAAATGTTGATTTTTGGTTTGTTGATATTTTGCATGCTTGATTAAATTATCTTATGAAATTGACAGTTTTTACGCAAAAAGAGGTTTTCCTAAAAACACGAATTAGGTTTCTAAAATGTGATGGTTTTGTTAGTCTTCAACTAAAAAATAAGTTTTGTTAATTAATTAACATTTTCGATTATGGTTATAAAAGATTTTGAGATAATAGACTGGGATGGTTTAAACGTAACAACTCTGTTTTTCAATCCCATTCTTTGTGACATCACTAGATTCGGCTATAACATCTAGGCTATGTTTCGGGTGTTACAACCTCTTTTTCTCATGCTTAACAAAAACAATATTAAGCTTATCTTATGTTTACCAACATTAACTTAATCATTGTATTAATTAATTTAAAACCAAATTGATATTTCCTTACTTGGATTGCAAAACATTTTAGATTTAGCAAATTGTGTAACAGCCCGGTTTAGACCCTAGTCAGAATAGTAGTTTTGGGACCACAAATCTGAGGTCAGAAAAATATTTTAATATTATTTTTGGTGTTTACAATATGTGATTGAGTATGTATGAAAATTCTGTGTGAAAATTTTATCAATTGTGTGCTTAATTCGCAAAAAAGGACTTAATCGCATAAAATGTAAAAGCTGTGTGCTGGTTGTTAAAGTGCTTATTTGGCATGGCTTATTAAATGAAAGGTCCTTATGTTTTAATTTGACCATAGATAGTGGAGATGGACATATATGTACATAGTTAGTGGAATTTTAATGGTTAAATGATCAAAGGGCAAAATGGTGAAACATGATTTAATGAATAATAGCTTAAATAAAACATAAGTAAATGGCTAGAATATATCATCCACCACCGATTATTGAAAGAAAAAGAAGGTTTTTAAGCTTTGTGATATTCGACCATTGGAGAGCTTGATTAAGGTATGGATTTTGATTGGTTTTTGATGATTTCTACGTTTTTGTGATCGTTGCTTTGTGTTCTATCAAACCCATGCTTTAATTTTAGAATTTGATGAAGATTTTGAGAAGTGCCAATGATGAATGTGTGAGCTTTGTGTTGTTAGTTGGTAGAATATGAAAGTTTAATGTTGGGTTAACATAGTTTGTATTTGAATTTTTGATGAAATTGAGTAATTTTGGTTAAATTTTAAAAATGAGAAATTAGAGGGTTAAAATGTGAAATAAATGAAATATATGGCCTTGTATGAGTATAAGGAGAATTCGGTTAGGCATATGTGATGTGAAATTATGTGAATTTGATGATTTTATGAAATAAGGACTAAAGTGTCGAAATGTGAAAATGTGAGGGCTATTTTGTAAAATGCCCTAAATATATGTGTTTGGACAAAATTGAATGATTTCGTGATTGAATGAGCTAAATTTGAATATGTATAGATCAAGAAAAGAGGGATTTGGATCGAGATCGAGGCAAAGATATAGTGCTCAATTTGTTGACTTGTTTTGTACTTCGACGTCTGAGGTAAGTTCGGGTATAATACGAATTGTTAAATTCATATCTATATGTTATGAAATGAATAAATATGTGGATATTGAATTAGAAAGGCTATATGTGTGAAATTGAGAAATGTGGCACTAAGTGTGCGAAATAGAATTGATATAGTAGAGAATGGCACTATGTGTGTGAAATAGAGAAAGTATCGGCTACTTTGTTTGGCACTGTGTGTGCGATACTGAGCTAAATTCAATTTAAAGTAAAGGCACTAAGTATGCGGTGATATTTAAGCTTCGGCTATGAAATTGACACTGAGTGTGTGATTGAATCGAAGAAATAACGAAGATTGATAGAAATGTGGTATCGAGCATTGAGTAGCAAAATTGGCCATTAACTAAGTGTTAGCAAAGGTATGTATTTAACATATTTGGTTGATGAAATTGGAAATAGATGAATGGATGTTTATAGGAGTATTGGATATAGATGAGATTGTGCACTCTTGTGAATTAATCTATGTGATGCTTTATTTTGTATTTTGATTTTGAATCATTAAGTTAAATGTAATATATTATGAACTTTCTAAGCTCTAAAGCTTACTGTGTGAAGTTTTCTCTGTTTTACAGTTTATTAAAAGCTAGCTCGAATCCGAGGATCGTCAGTGACTCAATCACACTATCAACTATCTATTTTGGTACTTTTGGAAGATGTATATATATTTGGAATATGGCATGTATAGGCTAGTAGATATGGAAAGTTTTAAGTGGTATAGTCTTGCCATGTGATATGGCTTGAAAGTTGAATGATGTTGGTATGTATATGTGTGGGTTATGTGAATGATGAAAATGGTATGTTTCATGCTTAAATTGGTTGATAAGAATGGTGGTTTAAGTGTGAACTTGTGGTATGAATTTATATGATGCTTAACTTATATGATTTGGGATGTGAAATTTAATATTTTAGATGGACTTATTTGAGTTGAATTTGAGTATGGTAATAAATGGTGTAGTCGATGATTAATTGGTGCATATATTGGTATGTTTTGATTGCCACTTGAGGTATAAATGCATATGGTTTGATGCTTGTAGATGATCCTAAGTGTGACTAGCAAGTTTGGCCTTGAAAATGGCCTATAATTGCCCACACGGTTGAGCACACGGGCGTGTGGCTCGACCGTGTCCTTCGTGGTTGTATTTCAAAACAAGTCAGGCTCGCACAGGGCTAGACACACGGGCGTGTGACTGGCCTTGTGGTGCAAGTTAGTGTCAACCATGAGTGAGGCACACGGGCGTGTCTCAAGCCGTGTGGACAAGTCAGTATGTATGCCCTGTTTTGCTACGGCTTGGACACTCGAGCGTGTCCAAGGCCGTGTGAGGCACACGGCCTACCCACACAGGCATGTGACCTCTGTAGCTTTGAAAAATGTTTAATTTTCTAAAATTTTTGTATGTGTTCGGATTAGTCTCGACCCCTTACTAACACGTGTTTAAGGTCTCGTAGACTTCATTAAGGGACTATCTGCATATATTTAGATATGTTTGGATGATGATATACTTTGTGTTGTAAAATGATTGTGAATGATCCGGATTGATCGGTAATACTCCTTAACCCTAGACCAGCGACAATTACAGGGTAGGGGTGTTACAAATTGTCAATCGAAATTTCAAAATCAGTCGAATATTGGACCGGAATATCTAAGGTTTTTTTTCTCAATTAGACCAATAATATGGAATGTCTTTGTGTGTGCACGTGTGTGTGTGCTTTTTGGCAAAAAGAAAGATAGTTGATCTCTAATCTCAATAAGAGGCTATCATCTGGCGGTTAGTAATGTAAGCAGAGTCTAATTATTCCATGTATAATTCTATTCATCAGATCCATAAATACTGCAGTTGCATTAGTTAAACAAAATGGCATCACAAGAAATTCATAATGTCCGTACCTGGTCTTAAACGCGATTTTTCAGAACATTTGAATCTTTAACTCGTAACTGGTAATAATAAGAACACAGATCAATCTTCAAGAGCACTATTGCACCTTTAACACTGTAACACCTCAAACCCGACGTAGACAATATGGCCGAATCTGGATATGTCACAAAGAATGGGTTTTGAAAACTGAGTTGTTTCGACAAAACCATTCATGATTATTACTGAAAATGTCGTTTAATTAGCTTATTTGCCAAAACATAATTTACAACTGAAGTTTTAAAATCATTATATTTTAGAAATGCAGTTCGTGTTTTCAGAAACCCTTTGTTTTTGTAAAATCATGGTTTCAGACAAGCATCGCAATGAAGGAGTCAAAAATGCATCCAAAACAAAATCAAAACCAACAGTCCGGAAAGTCCTAAAAATTAAAAAATCTTAAATAAAAACAAGAAATTATAAATAAGAAAAACCATAGATTACTAAGTAAAGCAGTTCTTGATCAAGTGGTCACCGTTGAGCCTCGGTTGCACTGACCCGTCTAAGTCTGTGGATTACCTGAATAGAACAGACAAACGGATGTGAGTTTTCATAAACTCATTACGTAACCCAACAGTAATAGACATGCTATACATATATAAATCACATACATAGTCAGATTCAGATTCAAATTCAGATTCGGACCTAAGTCTTTTACATATTCAGATAGCAAAAATAAATATATAGAACAGATATACAGAGTCCTACCCCCATTCTATACACACCAACTCCGACCATCCCAACACACCATGTGGGGTTAAAAACACCCACCTACCCCTACACACCATATCGTGCCTGTACGACACATATCAAATAATGTGTAGCCAAGCTGCCAAAATATAGGCAATGATTGCAATACAGAACACTTCCTCTACATATACAAATCCCACCCCAATCAGATATATATAATCAGAGTTATCATGCTCACATACTCATATATAGATATCAGATATATATATACATCAGACTAATCAGACATGCATAACAGTGATGCATCGTTGATAGCACCAAAAATATCCTATCCCTATAAAATAACGAAAGAATAGTATAAGGAAAGTAGGGTCAAATCCTTAGGGACTGGATTTGTACAAGTTCCTGTTCCTTGAAATCCTAGACAGAGTTGTGCCCAAGAAAACCTGCGTACCTCGAAAAAAAAAAAGGATTAAAAGTTTGATTGAATTGAAATTGCGTAAATTGAAATTAAAATTGTAAAGATAAACAGTGTTGAGAAAAGAGAGTTTTTGATGGAGAGATTTCAGCCTTCGGTTGTCTCGATCCTTCTTGGGTTCAATCCTCGGCTTTTGGGTGATCCTTCTCAAACAGAATAAGCCAGTTATAGTGGAAGAGGACGCCTACGGCCACCAGCTCCACTTAGCCTTTAGACTTATGATTTAGAAAAACCTGACTCTAGCCAACCGTCGCTTTTGGGGGACCGTCTTACACTAAATCATCACTTTTCAATGGTGAATGCCATGCCATTTTGTCTCTTGCGCTCGACAACCACTGACGTAGTAAGCTAACGAATCGACTGTGCAACCTTCCAAAAACGTACAAAGCAACCGCCTTTTTGCAAGATGAAAAGATCACTTTTGAAGGGACATAGACGGAAGCGTCAGCTCCGTAATGCGAAGAAACGATGAATTCTCGTTGAGAAGGCTAAGCGCGAATTCTATGCCTCATGAGCCCTTTTTGGGGAATTTTGACAACCTTTGGCTAGATGAATTTAGTGGCTCATGCTTTTTGAGGAAAAAGAAATAAACTTAATAAAAATGGAATTTTATTGAATAAATGAAAGAAACAAAGGCTAAGCTTTTGGGGAGAGGGAGCTTTATTGAAAAGATGAGTCAAATTTATGTCACTATATCCCTTATTTTTAGTACTTAGAAAATCTAGTCTATTCCTATCTAAATTCTAAAAGATAAATAAAGATAAATAAAGATAAATAGGGATAAATGATAAAATTAAATCTAAATAATAATCTTAACAAATATCCTAATATAATTAAAATTTTAATAGAGTCATGTGTATATAATTAAAATTTTAATAGAGTCATGTGTCTATAAAATCTCTTCTTTGCACTTCTTCCCCCAAGTCTTCCATACTTTGCATTTTCGACACCACTTCTTTCCTATTTTACATGCTAGCCTATTTTATCTTTAAATTAATGCTTTTTCCCCTTAAATTTCCTTTTGCCTTCAATTTACTCCCTACAAGATTAAAAACTATAAATAGCTCAAATTAGTAGGATCATACTCAAAATAAAAATGTAATTAATACATAAAAATATGTCATTCTAGAGTATCAAATTCCCCCTACTTAGCCCATGCTTGCCCTCAAGTATGGTTCCTAACCATTGTGAAATTTAGATTTTTCCTTGAAAGAAATATCCCTCTAAAGTTTTATAAAAATTAGGCTGAATGCATATGAAAATAAAGAGAACCATTAGCTTGCTATAAGTAAATCTGAAAAAGTATTCCAATTTAATCACAAAAAAATCAAAATCAACTTGGACTATTTCATGAAAATTAGGTAATTTACTAAACTTACCAAGACACCCTATTTGTTTCCACCTTTAGTCCCCAAATGCAATTGTATTATTAATACATCTCTTTTTTATTTTTTTTCTTTTTTTCCTGAAGAATATATTGAACCTTTTGATGCGAAGAGAGATGCCAGCCAAGCACCCCACTCGGTCACTCATCCCAACATACTCCAAATTTATTATATTTATATATGTTTTTTTCTTAAGAATATGTTGAACCTTTTGACGTGAAAAGAAATGATAGCCAAGCACCCCAGGCCGGTTACTCAGCCCAACACAATCTTAAAATTTTTTTGTTTAATTCCGTTTAGCAGAGTGTTACCTAACACGTCACACAACCTTTTTCCGTGAAGTAGGATGACAACCCAAGTACCCTACCCCGGTTAATCAGCTAGTAAAGCTTTTAAGTTGCACTCATAACCACGGAGACATCAAAATTTATTATTATCATTAAACAATTTCAATTTTGGAGGACTAGGAAAAATAGTCTAGTGTCAAAAATAAGTTTCAGCAACCACCTAATAGTCATAAACATAATGTTAGCATGTAATTATATAAGTGTCATCTTTGCATTTAGACTTAATCGATTTTACTATAAGCAAGATAGTGTTAATTCTATTAATCATAATTATTTTAGCCTAGTAGAAATAAAACAATGGAGACAAAATCAAAACTAGCAAAATCATAATTAACTCAGTAGACAAGAATCATGCGCGTACGTCAAAAAGTGGGCAATTCCTAGTTAAAATCTTGGGCATCAAAGAGACAGAATATTCGAAAAAAATAAATGTGGGTAGAAATGAACATAAGGCCGTAACAATAGTAACACAATAGTAAAAAAAAATAGATAAAATGACAGAAATAATGAGAAATGCCTCCCCTTACTTAAAACATATTGTCCTCGATGTGAAAGAAAAAGGTTTTAGGAAAAACTCCCCATGTAGTCACTGTCGTTCATGCATAGCTACAAGGAGGAGAAGGTTCGGCATCACGTAGAGGAAAGGAAGGAAGGGAAGGCATTTGTTGGCTAAGTTGATGTGTTGGGGCATCGAGAATCAACGCTGGTGGCTGTTGACAGTGAAAGAGGGTTCAGCGGTGGGACGGCTTCTAGTCCTAACCATGGTGGTGGGAAAATCAGTGGTGGGGGTGAGGGAGAAGGGGGATGGCGACTGGAGGGTTATTTGGGTGAAAATGGGGAAAAGTTTAGGGTTTGAAGGTGTAGAAGAAAGGGTGTTTGACTGTGGATGGGTGTTTGGATGCAGGGATGCGCTATTCCTACTTAGAATAGGGATAGAATAAGGAATGTTTGTGAAAGCATGCCAATTCCTGAGTTTTTTCCTCTCCGATTTACCTAGAAAGAAGAAGAGAAATTTATTAATATCCCCAAAAATAAAGTAATAAATAATAAAAATAAAAATTGGGTTGCCTCCCACCAAGCACTTGTTTAACGTCGTTAGCTTGACGCCTCAACTAGTATCAGGGCTATTCCAGCTGAATTCTTTCTTTTGTGTGGGCTTGGAAATTCTTATTTTTTACCACATCCACCATATTTGGGTATAATCATCCTTGCGCCTCCTAATTTGGTTTCTTTTTTTCCTCTAAGAAAATCTTATGTGTGGCTTTCAAGGGGTTAATCCCTTTTAAGTCGACAATGGTCTCATCATTCTCCAAAAATGCGCATTTGAGATGCTTGGGAAGTGGTTTGAATTCCAGATCTAGTGCCTACACAACAGAAGGTAGAAGTTTAGTATCCATAAGAGCTAATAATTTATTAACAGATTCACAAATAGATCCTGAATTGAAATTATCATCAAACAATGTTTCAAGTTTATCTTCATAAGGTGACTCAATGAGTCAATTATGTCGACATTGTTTACGTTCAAGATTTCACTCGGGTGACTAATAGTGTCATAAACATTAAATTTCATGATCACCCCATCAAAACCCATCGTGAGAGTTTCGTTACGTACATCAATCATAGTGCTAGCAGTAATAAGGAAAGGTCGGCCCAGCAAGATGTCTGAAGATCCAGGAGTGTTATCCTTTTCCATTTTTATCACATAAAAGTCTGCAAGAAATATAAGATTATTGACTTTCACTAATACGTCCTCGAGGACTCTTTCAGGATGCACAATAGACTTGTCTTCTAATTGAATGATAACACCTGTTTTCGTCAAAAAAACCCGCGTTAAGTGATTCATAAATAGAAAAAAGCATGACATTTATTAAGGCCCCTAAATCACACATAGCTTTTTTGACTCGTAAGTGGCCTATGTTGCATGGTATAGCAAACATGCCCCCATCTTTACATTTTATTGGCATCCTCCGCTGCAACACCGCAGATACATTTTCACCAACACTTACTCTTTCATTTCCAGTCAATTTTCGCTTGTTGGTGCAAAGCTCCTTAAGGAACTTGGCATATCGTGGAATTTGTTTGATGGCATCCAACAATGGTATGTTGATCTCGACATTTCTGAAAGTTTTGATGATCTCTTTTTCCTCCTCACCTCTTTGATGTTGGTTCAATTGTCCTGGAAACGGAGGTTGAATTTTGGGAAATGGAGGTTTCATTCGGACCTGTTCATTGTTTTCCTACTTTTTCGGGGCAAAAGCTTGATCAAGATTCTTGCCAGGATTTGGTTCCAGTACATTTCCACTTCGCAACATCACTGCTTTTGTGTGTTGTCTTAGATTAGGTTTCGTTTGTAGCAACAGCTCTCCTTGTGAGTTCATTTTCTCAATTGATGTAGTCAACACTCTTATAGACGCCTCGGTTTTCTGTTGAAAATCCTTTGTTTCCTTTTGGAAATCAAGAGTTTTCCATTGTATTTGCTGTTGGAAATCAAGCATATTAGATGCTAATTTATTGACCATGGATTTTAGAGAGGTACCTGAATCTCGCGGCTGTTGTGGAAACTAGTTTTGGTAAGGCCGGTTATACTGTAGGTTTACCCTATAACTCAAGTTAGGATGGTCTTTCCATCCAAGGTTATATGTATTTGCATAGAGTTCATATCGCCTTTGGGGTTGTAACACCCCAAACCCGGCCCATGCGTTAAGGCCAGATCTGACATGTCACATGAGAAAAAAGTGCTTTTAAGTCCTTTTCATTCGTACGTAAATAGATAATGATTTAAAATTAAGTAAAACAAATTTCCCATTTAAAATTCTTGACAAAGTATTACTAAATAGAAGATTGGTAGAACTAATGATTTTACAACCATGTCTTTTGAAAAGTGTTGATGAAAATTTAAGAGAAGATTTCCGAGTTAAAATATTTATGAAAGTTTATTATGAAATCCATTTGTATCTCCATTTTAGAAAATGTTTATTTAAGTTTTTATAAAAATCTCATTTAAAGTACTTAAAGCAAAATATAAATATGTCAAACATAAAACAAAATAAAAATAATCCAGAGGCCTTATTACAACCTTTACTCAAAATAGTAAAGTAATTAAGTGTACTAAAAAGAAATCCAAAGTCTAAATAAAATCGTTTTTGTAGTATGGCCTCCACCGAGTCATCCATGGCCCAAGTCCCCGTCACTGAGTATTACCTGAAAGGGATTAGGAAACGGGGTGAGTTACAAGAACTCAGTGTATAACCCCCTTACCGTTGTCCACTGGGCCTGAAACCCATTTAGCAAAATTTTGGGTCTAAGCCCCTTTTTAATAATAATGTATCAACATATCATATAAATGTAATGCAATCCCAAACCAACCTAATAATCTATCCACTACACACCACCCGTACCATCTATCACACCTGTGGGGATCAAGTCAACCCACCCCGCCAACACACCAATCGCAGCCACCAGAATCACAGGGTATCATATTATTAAATATATTTGTGGCAGTGCCACCGGAATTTCTTCTCTTCAACATTTTCCCAACCCATGCAAAAACATGTAAATGCATCATACATAGCAAATGATGATATTTACAAATATAACAACAATAATTAATTTAGACAAAAGTTCGGCCCATTAACACTTTGCAATTTGGCCCATTAAGCAATATATCAATTTGGCCCATTAGGCAATATATCGATTCGGCCCATTAGGCAATATATCAATTCGGCCCATTAAGCAATATATCAATTTGGCCCATTAAGCAGTATATATCAATTCGGCCCATTAGGCAATATATCAATTTGGCCTATTAAGCAATATATCAATTCAGCCCATTAAGCAATATATATCAATTCGGCCCATTAAGCAATTTATCAATTCGGCCCATTAGGGGCATTTTTGTAATTCGCACAATGGTATTACCGATTTTGTCAATTTTATCAAAATAGTATATCTTAGGCCAATTTTTCCGGTTTACGCCCTATTACAATTTTAGTCATAGCGATTTATTTCCAATATGATGTCAACCTTAAAATCCACGGAAAATGGTGTGAGGTTACACACCTGATTACGGTAAGCCTCTTGATCGTCGACACTTAAGATATCGTAACACTCGGTTAAACGACATACGTGATTTTATTAATAATCAAACTCTAAAATAAACGATCTAAAATGTTTACCATTGGAATCGTGAATGACCACGATTTGTCGATTTTCCCCGGATGACGGTCCACAACCCGGTGGAAAATCCTGAACCGCTGATACTGCCCTTCGCTTGAATTCAGGAGTAGGGATCGTTAATCCATTCCTTTTGAGTTCTCCACTCGACTTTCCTTTCGAATCGACACCACAAGCCTCCATTCGATTAGATCTTATATAGATCAATATTATGTTAAAAATATGGATTGTCAAAGGGTAAAAGATAGGCTTACCACTAATTACGAGTGATCAACGAGTGGATAGATCGAGCGATTTGATCCCTAAAATATAATCAGTTAATCATCACTATTCCGATAACATCTTAAACGAATAGAGAACGATTTCATAAAATCCTTGAAGAACTACTTACCTTAAAGATTTATAGGACCGATTCCCAACGATTGTACGATGACTACTGAAGAATCAAAGTTTCAGCCTTCCACTATAACTCTATATTAGAAGATGATCATTTTGTAAAGAGTTATGAAAGAAAGATATTTGGTTGAAACAAAATGAATATTCAAATGTTAATATACACACATTTGGCTAGGAGAAAGAAAATAAAGATATAGAATAGAACCACTTACCGATTGATCAAAAGAGTGAGTGTTAATACGGAGTGAAGAATAGATAGAGAAGAGATGAAGGGTTCAACTATAGAGGAAAATAAGCAATGATATTCAGCTATGAAGGATATGTGTTAATGAATAAGTAAGAAGGGTTGGAAAATTTTGTAAAAGGAAAAGAAAGATGAAAAGGAGTGTTTATGAGGATTCGATTTTTCCAAAGGAAAAATGAGTGAACAATTTGATCTCAATGGCTTAGGTACTTTTGGCAACAAGAAGAAATGAAGAAAAATGTTCACTAGCAACTTGGAGTTTCGACAAGGAGAAGAAGAATTTTGGAGAAAAAATGACAGTAATCGATACTAAGAAATTTTGGCCAAAACAAACACTTAGATTTCTACCAAAAGGCAAAGCAAAATTTGGCTATACTCCCTATACCAAAACCGTCCATATCCTTGACAATAATGGTCAAAAAAATTGGCCAACCAAACTTTCCATAACACTTTCCTTTCTTTGTGCCAACATGTTCCCTATACTTTCCCTTTTCTTTTGATTTCTTTCCTTATCTTCATCCTTTCCTAATTTCCTTAGCCACCTTGCAAAAATTAAAAAGCCCAACTTGCCTTATTTACAAGCTTGGCCGACACTTAGGGAAAGAGTACAAAAATAATAGTCAAAATTTGCACATTATGGGCTTTGAACCTCTTCCCTTAAAGCCCTTCATGTGGCATCATATCCTCTTTACCAATTGCTCATTTATGCTAGCACAATACTTATTTATTTCTATAAGCATTGAGGTCACTTACTATATCTTTTTAAAATGCTAAATTTTTACTAAGGCCCTAATTAAACCTCGAGCCTTCTTAAAATACACACAATTAGCAATTTAACAAGCTTAACACAAGAAATAATGCAACACATAAAATTCCAAATTTTAGGATGTTACAGGGGTGGTCCAGGAAAGTTTCCCACAGCATCTAAATGGGCTAGAGTATCGTCACACAAACTAGGGCATGAATCAGTTGCATGTTTGGGTGTTGCACAAATTCTGCACAGTCGGGTTGGTCCTGGTTTTATTGCAAAAATAGAATTCATAATATTAGTATGTTTATCAACTTTATCTTCTAAGGTTGAATCACTTAGCTGGTGAACCCTTCTAGTGGGTTCAGGATTGGCTTGGAATTGCTAAGTATATGCAACCATCGTGGATATCAAGTCCCTTTCTTGTTGGGGAGTCATGTTGACCAATGCTCCTCCACTGGTGACATCTACCATATTCATCTCTACGGGCTTTAAGCCCTCATAAAAGTATTGGAGTACTATTCTGTTACACCATGTTGTGGGCAGCTTGCACACAACTTCTTAAATAGCTCCCAATAGTCATAAAGAGGCTCTACTTCTTTTTACCTTATCCTAACGATCTCCCTTCTTAACTCAGTTGTACGCGATGCTGGAAAAAACCTATGAGAAACAATCGGGAAAGATCGGTCCAATATTTAATAGATCTAGGGGGTAGATAAAACAACCACTCCCTGGTAGAGTCTGCTAGGGAAAAAGGGAAAGCACGCAATTTAATTTGATCCTCAGTAATGCCCTGAGGTTTCATACTAAGACAAACCATATCAAACTCTTTTAAATGTTTGCGTGGATTTTGATTTTGCAACCCACGAAAAGTCGACAGTAACTGGATTAATCTAGACTTTAGTTTAAAATCAGTATCCATAGTAGGATACGTAATGCAAAATAATGGTTATTCTGCAAGAGCTTCAGCCATTTGTCGGATTGTTTGAGCCATAGGTTGATGTGCCAGATCCGGGTTTTCATTAACCCTAACATTAAGCACTTTTTCTAGTGGATCGAGTCTTACTCTTTCATTTTCTAGTGTTTGAGTAGGGTTTTCGTTAACCCTAGACTCAACTTCGTCGTCTGCTTCTATCTCCAACGGTGGGTTACTCCGAGTCCCTACAACCTCTGACTGTTTTTTATGTAGCTTTGTTTCCTTGCGATTAGCTCTTGCAGTCTTTTCTATCTCTAATTCAAACACAAGAATACCTGGAGCAGATCTGGTCATAAAAAACAAAAGAAACAAGATTAGTACATTACCAGTTCCCAGCAACAGTGTTAAATTTGATGCGTCGTTGAGAGCACCAAAAATATCCTATCACTATAAAACAACAAAAAAAATAGTATAAGGGAACTAGGGTCAAATCCTCAAGGACTGGATTTGCACAAGTTCCTATTCCTCGAAATCCCGGACCGAGTTGTGCCCAAGAAAACCTAAGTACCTAGAAAAAATATAAAAAACTGAATTAAAAGTTTGACTGAATTGAAATTGCGTAAATTGAAATTAAAATTGTAAAGATAAATAGTGTTGAGAAATGAGAGTTTTTGATGGAGAGATTCCAGCCTCCGGTTTTCTCGATCCTCCTTGGGTTCCCCGTTTTTTGGGTGATCCTTTTCGAAAAGAATAAGCCAATTATAGTGGAAGAGGACACCTACGACCACCAGCTCCACTTAGATTTTAGACTTATGATTTAGAGGAACCTGACTCTAGCCAGCCGTCACTTTTTTGGGACCGTCTTACACTAGACCATCACTTCTCAATGGCGAATGCCACACCATTTTGTCTCTTGGGCTCAACAACCACTAACGTAGTAAGCTAACGAATTGACTGTGCAACTTTCCCAAAACGTACAAAACGGATGCCTTTGTGCAAGATGAAAAGATCACTTTTGAAAGGACATGGACGGAAGGTCAGCCCCGTAATGCAGAGAAACGATGAATACTAGTTGAGAAGGCTAAGCGCAGATTCTAAGCCTCATGAACCCTTTTTGGGGAATTTCTACAACCTTTGGCTAGATGAATTTAGTGGCTCATAATTTTTGGGAAAAAAGAAATAAACGTAATAAAAAAGGAATTTTACTGAATAAATGAAAGAAACAATGACTAAGCTTTTTGGGAGAGGGAGCTCTACCGAAAAGATGAGTCAAATTTATGTCACTCCATCCCCTATTTATAGTACTTAAAAAACCTAGTCTATTCCTATCTAAATTTTAAAAGGTAATTAAAGATAAACAGAGATAAAAGCTAAACTCAAATCTAAATAATAATATTAACAATTATGCTAATATAATTAAAATTTAAATAAAGTCTTGTGTTTATAAAATCTCTTCTTTGCACTTTTGCCTCCAAGTCTTCCATACTTTACATTTTCGGCACCACTTCTTTCTATTTCGCATGCTAGCCCATTTTATCTTTAAATTAACACTTTTTTCCCCTAAATTTCCTTTTGCCTTCAATTTAGTCCCTACAAGATAAAAAAAACACCATAAATAGCTCAAATTAGTAAGATCATACTCAAAATAAAATATGTAATTAATACATAAAAATATGTCATTCTAGAGTATTATCAAATAGTGTCATATCCAAAGCAGAATATCAGACTAACAGATCACATAGTTTTAGGCTTTGGTTAGCCCTTACCGACCATACGGTAAGCCTATAGTTAATTGGAACGACCCGTGCGACCCTAAGGAAAATTTTAGAATTATGGGCCTATATGCTTGTGTGGGCCCACACGCCCAGATTGGCCTTGCCCGTGTGGCCCACACGGCCTGGCCCAAAACCCACATGCTTGTATGGCATGCCTGTGTAGGCCCACACGCCCGTGCGGCCCATACGCCTAACTTGGCCTAGCCCGTGTGGCCCAAACGGCCACACTCACACTACCACACGACCGTGTCAACCACACGGCCGTGTCTCGGACACGGCCACCCACACGGCCAGCTACATGCCCGTGTGGCGTTGATAGTTGACAATTTTGGCTTTTGCTAAAACCTATTTTTTTTTACAATTTAGGAACACACCTGTTATGGTTTTGATGCGAAACCAGCCCCGAAACCACCAGCACCTAAAACATAATCCCAAAGTCCTATTAACATCAGATTTTAAAAAACAACCAAAACTAAATCGAGCAACGTTCCACACTTACCACCGTAAAATGAGTACACGCAAAAGCTAAGCCGTTGGAGTGAAAACTACAGATTCACTGAATTCACCTATACAACCTGTAATATCCCGGGTTAGGGGCTATTTCTGTGTTGCATGATATTGCATGTGTTGGTGTGCTGTGTTGCTATTTCGGTGTTTTAGGGGTTTAATTATAGGCTAAGTGAATGCACGAGTAGGTAGGAAAATTTTAGTTTTTGGCCTTAGGTGTGGGAGCTGATAGAGTTGGGGCTTAAGAAAATAAAATGGAATTTTATAGCACAAATGAGGAGTCAAGAGTGGCTAAAGAGGAGCTAGGTGTGGCGTCATCTGCAAGGGGGAGAAGTCCTGAGTTCAAGCTGCGAAATTCTCATTTTTGGGTTCCATTTTGACGGCATGGGATGGAAGAGTTGTAGGTAGTTTAAATTCTACCTTGGACCAAGTCTTCACATTTGAATGGAGAGTGGAGAGGGATTTTAGGAGGTTGACTAATTCAACTCTTTTGAATGAGTGGTTGTGAGTGATTGGAGGTAGTGGCCGAATGTTGGAGAGTTCATGGGGGGTGTGGACGGTTTGGTAAATGGGAGAGTGGGGTGTGCCGAAATTCATTTTTGAATTTTGGTGCATATTCGGCCTTTTGGGTGTCAAAGAAAATCCTTCCTTTTTTTTTTAGCTAGCCGAAAATTCAAGAGAGTTTTCTCTCATTTTCTTTTGCAAACCGAAAGTCATTTTCTCAAACATTTCCATCATTTCTTTTCTTCCCAAAATTCAAGCCGAACCTCTCTTCTATTGTTGCCGATTTCTTCCTTTTTCTTAAACCATCTTGCCGAATTTTTGCATTTGTTTTCTATACTTAGTGTTGTTCTGTGGCGAATGCTTTTCTCCCTATTTTCTTCTTCTCCTCTTCATTTAGTATAAGCCTAAACTTACCTTGTTCTTAAACCAAAATCTTCATACATTCTTTTCATTTCTTCTCTGCTAGACTCCCTTTGTTTTCTTTCAAAGCCGAAAGTGGGGTGTTAAACACTCAAGCCGAATACCCTTCTCCTAGTAGTCTTCCTTGGTCGAATCTTTGGTGGTTCTCCCCAGTGTGGTTAGCCGAATCTTGGTTGGTAGGTAAGGGTAAGTATTTGGTTATTGTTAGTTTAATCTTGGTTTCGATTAAGTCCGAGGTGTTAAAGGATTAATCGTTGTTCTTTTCAAGGTGAAGGCCGATTGTCTTAGAAGGGCCATTGTGGTTCGGGTTTGATCAAGAATCAAACCAATAGCAAGGTAAGGGTGTTCGACAACCCTTTTTGGATTAAATGGGTGTTGGCCGAATGGTTTTAGTGCCTAATGCTATGTTGGCCGAATGTTTCAGGAGTTAGTAATCGGGGGACTTAGATCACTTTTGTCAGGATTTCTAGACTCGTGTTATCAGGTGTGTAACTAACACCTTGATACTTAGTAATATTTTTAATAATAAACCGATTTGCCTGTTAAAACTATAACAGTATGTTGGACAAGTGAATACCCAAATGGGGTATGTGGACGATTCGGGTAAGTTCGTTCTATTATGAGTACTATTAATAAAGTATTATATCATGACCTATGTTTTGTATGCATGTTATGAGAGACTGCTTGGTATGTTGGCATGATATGCATGACTTGCATGAGATGCATGATACATGAGTATGGTATGTTGATGGGTGATATGAGATGAGGGAGCAGTGATAGTTTGTGCTGACGAGCACCAGTGCTTTGGTAGCACACTTTGTGACTTTGGGTCACGAGGTTTGGCACCTCCGGAGGTTTGGTACCTCGCGCCTCGTCCCGGTGGCTCAGCACCACGCAGTGGGGTTGGCCCCACAGATGATTATACGGGATTGACGCCAGTGTTTTGGTAACACACGATGGGTTGGCCCCATCACCTGATTTGTGACTACGGTCACCAGTGCTTTGGTAGCACATTGTGTCTTTGGGACACCAGTGGTTTGGCACCACGTTGCGACTTGTCCCTGTGGTTTGACCACCGTGGGTTGGCCCCACTTGAGATATGGGATTGTCTGCTAGTGTTTTGGTAACACACGATGGGTTGGCCCCATCATCATTGGATTGTGACTTCGGTCACGGTGCTTTGGTAGCACAACCGTGTCTTTGGGACACCAAAGTGGTTTGGGACCACATTGACGGATATTATGTCTTTGGGACATCGTTGTTTTGGTAACACATCGTGATTTCGTATGTCACCAAAGTGGTTTGGTACCACACGGGTAGAAAGGAGTATGGATGGTTAGGATCGGGTTGCATTAATCATGTTGCTTTGTATTATGTGTGTTAGCATGTGGTTTATTCGGGAGCGGGATTTACACATCGAGTCACTCGACTCACCCTCTCCTTTGACATTACAGTGACTCGTGAGACGCGGACATGGAGCCGGGATGGACTCGGGGTGCGCATGCCATGCTCTAATAAAAAGTTTACTCAGCCATTTGCATTTGAGTACTTTAGTTTATTTAATTTTGTTTGGGTTTTATTTCGGACTTGTAAAAAGCCTTTAAATTATGCCTTTTATTATTATGTTTTAAGTTTGAATTTAATATGCTTTAACAGACTGCTTGGATTAATTTGCTAAAACATGACCCAACAACGATTTCAAAACGTTAACGATATGTTTTCAACTATACCATCGGGTATCGCACTGATTTTATAAGTTTACGAAAATCAATTGTTTTCGAACTTGAAGGCAAATTTTTACTAAGTCTAAATGTTTTAGTAACATCATTAAACAACTTGGTTTAAAAAAAAAGAACAAAGTTTTTATCAAGTCTAGTTGGTACAAATTCGAAATTTTCAAACTCGTTTTTCCCGTAACATACCAGATTCGGTCATGGTGTTTGGACCGGGTTTGGGGTGTTACACAACCGATCGCAGATTTCAGATTTCCTACAATAATCATACGCTACTACAAGGAAGAAAAATGAGAGGCTTACCGAAACCACACGAAGAACAATAATAGCGAACAAGAAAATTTAAAGAAATGGAGGAACATGGATTACTCCAGAAAGAGGAAGAAGAAAAAAAATAAAATTGACAGAAAGGTAGAGAGGGAGAAGAAACTGATGTCAATTTGAAAGAAGGGAGAACTAATTAAAATTCAAAAAAAAAGAAAAGAAAAAGAAGATATGCCAACATAATCCCTTAATAATCTCCCACTAACCCACTACTCATAACTCCCTCAGAATTCTAACTAAACCGAAACTCTATCAGACAACCAAGCAAAAATTAACAACCACGCTTGCGCTGGGATTCGTACACAGGACCCCCAACACACCAACTCTCTTACCACTCGAACTAACAGGCTCATTCTAATATAAATTAGCATACAACCTTATATAAGCCCACTCAACAAGGGTAAGGCTAGAATTAGAAAAATAACAGAATTTGGCAAAGGTGAGACTTGAACCCAAGACCTCTTGGACACACCCAGAACACTTAACCACTGAAGCAAACAGATATTTGTGTTAGAAATTTACAGAATTAGAAATAAATTATTTAGGGCATTTCGAACACTCCCTACACTCACTATAGAAGTAGCTTGAGGTTTTGAACTCACATGCTGTTTACCTCAATCTCTAAGGGAATAGCCCACTAAAGCTGTCGAATGGTTATGATGTTCTTTTGATTTATTCAATGATGACTAGTAGGACTTTCTCGTTGATCTCATTCTCAAATCTTTAGCTTCACATTCAACTTTTCTCTTTTCTTTGCTAAGCTCTTCAACTTTATGCGCTCGAGCAACTAAAACAACAAATTCTTTCAATTCAAGTATCCCCACTGTAACACCCCAAACCTGGCCTAGAAGTTAGGCCCAAATCTAGAATGTCACATTAAAGGCACTCTTCAAAACAATGACTATTTAACCATTTAAGGCCCAAAAGCCCAAAACAAAAGTTTATTTCGAAAACCATATTAACACTTTAATAATTTTATGAAATTTCTTAAGTGGGTAGTTGAAACAATAATAATAACCCAAAATATAAATTCAATTAGGAGTTACATGGCCTTATCGCAATCCAATAAAAAAACAAAGTATTTAAAACAAAATTCTTTGAATAAATTAAAACGTTTGAATAGCTTGTAGTGTGGCCATCTCCGAGTCCTCTCCTACGTCGAGCCGTCTACTCAGGATTACCTGAAACATTAAAATTAAGGGTGTGAGTTTCGAAAATTAGTGTGTACTACCCTTGGCAATCAAATCACATACAAATATTCACATTAGGCCTAAGCCCTATCAAAACCGGTGGTCTTGGGCCTTAGCCCACAATGACCTCATATCATATCATAACACATCGTATGCAAACGAGATAATGCAAAACCCACCCTAAAAGTCCATCCCCTACACACACCATTTCCCTTCCAACCTTATGACTCTTGTGGGGAATTCTAGCTCGACCCACCACTCCGCTACACACCAAGGGTAGCCCGTTCGCGGTACTACCAAACGTTGCAGCAAAGCTACTAATCATATGTTGGGCTTAAAGCCTCCGGTGGATCCATACCATATGGCCATGCGATCCTCTAATCTTCCTCCATACCATAATTCCCACCTATATGCATCCTAAGCAGAATATCATATGAATGCATCAAACACACAAGTAACATCTATAAGCTTATGTTCGTCACGTAGGGTTATTTTCATCATTTCACTATCCAGGGGTATTTTTGTAATTCTACCCTACGAGGATATTTTGGTAATTTGGAAAAATAGGGGTATCTAGGCAATTTTGCAAAACGGGGATATTTTGGTACTTTTACAAAATAGGTGTATTTTGGGTAAATTTGCAAAACATGGATATTTTGGTAATTTACAAAACTAAGGGTATTTTAGTAATTTTACGAGGATAGGGTATTTGGTCCCTTTCGGGTTTTAGTTATGAACTTTGGCCCATGAACAAGTCCTCGCAGCTAAAGTGAACAGACACTACGCACCAGGTAGGATTCCAAATAAGAGGAGGTGGGCCACTAGGACCACTTAAGTACCAAGCTCTCCCTACATCCAATCCTAGACATGCGTATGCCCGTTGCCACACCCTAGCCCAGCGACTTGTTCACAGACATGTTTAATTAAATTAAGTCTTATGAAATTCCAGAGTTGTTCAAACTAAGCCTAAAGTCCATTAACCCTAACTTACTTGTCTACGTCCCCATAAGCCCATCAAGCCCATTTCATGTCCTTACGACCCATTAGGCCCAAATCTCATCATATGGCCTATTAGGCCCAAACAAATCTAGATCATGTATCATGCATGACTAATTCAATTCGTATTACCAACCAAACCATTTCATCAAACTTAGCCTCAGGGCCGATCGGGCCCATTTAGCCACTTTCGGCTATTCAGCTTTTCGGCATTGCCAATATAATGTGTGTAGTGTTTGTATACACTTGGTAACCTCGTGTGCTGCAAACCCCTTAGTCACGAACCTACAACCGACATTACTAGTGATTAACCAAAGCTTTAACATATACTGACCAAAAATCGAAACCTCACCATACCCTTACCGTGTGCCTCACGTTCTAGTAGCCCTTCCTTTACTACTATTGGCGATTATCCTCTAGATCTACACCCAAACACCTATATCGTTAAAACCAAGTGATCTATATTGATCATAAATCACCCCTATGAGCCACAATAGATTCGGACATTTACTAAACCCTAATTGAGTCGAGAATACTTACTGCCTTGATAGCAATCCTTAACTACCGCGCTTGCAATTGCTGAGCCTCACTCTTGTTAATACATGGTAATGGAAAAGAGGGGTTAGATAGCCCTTCGGCTTTTAACAAAACACACTAAAAATTTTAACTAAGCACTTACCGAAATTCTCCTTTGACCTTGTGGTTTAGATATCTACTGGAACAAGATTCGGCTTCCAAACGTGACTAAGAGTAGATAATAATCAATTGAGGTGGAGGAACAAACAACAAAGAATTGGCATAAATAGGGGTTTCGGCAAACAGGGATTTCAAAAAATAGGGATTTCGACAAACAGGGATTTCGGCAAACAGCGGTGGTGGTATTCGGTAATGGAAGAAAATAAGGATGAGGGAAAAAAAAGGAAAGAAAGATGGCAACTTCAAGAACCCGTTCTAAGGATTTCGGAACCCCCCTTTATAGCCAAAGTCAAACTACCTTCCCCGCACAGTCCTATTCGGCCCCAACACTTCACCCTCCTCATCTCCTATCTTTTCTCTCTGATAATACCTTAATCTTATCTAGAATCTCCTCCACATCCATCAGTCTTGCTTCCTACAAACTCTCCACGAAAATAGTACAAAACCAACACAACTCTTGCCATCCACCTATGCAAAATAAAACACTCCAAAATACACTCCTCCTGCTCGAACCTTGGACCTCTTCAGCTTTCACACATGCCACCTCATAGCTCCCAAGTGATGCCACTTTCCACTGGACCACAAGCCCATTTGTGTCCAATTTTCACTTAATCTACTTAAGAGGCCTCATGCCTGAGACTAGGGTCCACTAAGTAAGAAAAATAAAATTTTCCCTACGGTCTCCCCTATCTCTAAGGCTTCAAATAATCTCGATAGTAACTTAATATTATTATTCTAAGTGCTACACCTATCTAAAAAAAATTAAACGCTCCCATTCCCAAGGCCCATTGGGCCAAATTCTTTTAGGCCCAAATTCGGGGCGTTACACCAACTAATAGCTTTTTTGTCTTCGTTTAACCCGTCTTCAAACCGTTTACACATGGCAACTTCGATTGCTATACATTCCTGGGAATACTTGCTCAGTCTAACAAATTCCTTCTCATACTCAGACACTGTAATTCGGCCCAGTTTAATCTCGAGAAACTCTTTGAGTTTCTGGTCAAGAAATCTCTAACTTATATACTTCTTTTAGAACTCGGTTTGAAAGAATTCCCAATCTATTCACTCTCTCGATAGCACTGAAACCAAAGTGTCCCACCACTGATAAGCTGAGTCTTTCAATAAAGATACAACACATTTTACACACTCTGCTAGTGTACAAGACAACTTGTCAAAAACCCTGATAGTATTTTCTAACCAAAACTTAGCTCTCTTTGGATCATCTTTAGTTGTAGTTCTAAATTCTTCAGCCCTATATTTATAAATTTTATCAACTAGTAACTTACTAACTCGCAGTGGTTCCAAACTCTACGGAACCACAGGGAATGGTTGGGGAACAACTGGGGGTGAAGGTTGTTGAGCCATCAAGTTCATTTGTACAAACTCGATAAACCATTCATTCATCATATGGAAGAAGACTTCCTTAGCCTTTCCTCTCCGGCCCTCAGATACAGACCTAGTGCCACTCGACATTGCATCATGCTACATATTAACATGTAATATATGACAACAAGGTAAACCAACACTCTATAAAACCACCTTTCACACCTCACAATATTCGCACAACATATTAACATGTATAAACATCAATCATATAGTATAGGGTAAACATATAAACTCTAAATCATGCTTCTGTTATGCTACTTTGATCAATACAACAACAGGGATAAATTTATGTTTTCTCATGCAATATACAAATCATACATAACTCAACAAGTTAAGCATACATAAGATTTTGAAGTCATTTCAGCATATTTAAGGACTTCAATTGCATAGTATAAAAATAAGGACTATATTGGAAAACTATCAAAACATGGTTCAATCACTCAGTATGTCATGTCGCAACCATGTGATATTTATTTTCGGGACATCAATCCTTCATCATGATGTTATTCCAACGTCATCACGACGTTGTCTGTAATTTCTACAGAAAAAACTTGAAAACTGCATGACACTTTGTAACATTACAGAGCATGCCAATTCATGCATTTACCTAATTTATTTAGTCCAACATATCATATAACATACATAGATTTTTTTAAGCACTCTCACATTGCAACACCCCTTACCCGTATTCAACGCCGGAATAGGGTACAAGGCATTACCAAAACACATACACTTGTAAACGTATTAAACTGAATCATAAAATTTCATCCAAATTATACAAAATGAACTGCTAAATATTAAAGGCCAACACTTTAGGCCAAACAAATTAGGACATATACAAATGACTAAGTCCCTATACATGCCATAAACTTAAGAGGTTTGCATTCACTTTTACCCCACGATGATAACTTGATAGTGTGATTACATCTCCGACGATCTCCAACTGGAGTTAGCATACAACCCTATAAGATATGGGAAATGAAGAGAAGTAAGCTACAAAGCTTAGTAAGTAATCATGTAAATAATAAGAAATGGATTTAACATGTTTACAAAATAACACAACCATATCTACGTTCAAATTCACTATTTATTCAAGTTTGGAGCAAGCTGTCTATTCGAGTCATAGTCACTAAATTATTTTTATCTGGAGCTATGAAACTCCAAATTAAGATCCGTAAATCTTCCCTAAAACTAGACTCACGTATCTTGTTATCATAAAATTTTCAGAATTTTTGGTTTAGCCAATTAGTACAGTTTATTCTTCAAAGTCTCCCCTACTCTGCTTCTGACAATTCTGACCATTCTTCACTAAAATTTAATTATCTTCTTTTACAGAATTCAAATGATGTTCTAGTTTGTTTATTCTAAAAATATACTCATTAAGGAATCTACGCATATAAATTATGTCCCAAAATTAGTTTTGTACAATTTTCAATGATTTTTCCAAGTCAGAATAGGGATCTCGAAATCACTCTGACCAATCTCACAAAAATCTAAATATCTCAAAATAGTTTTTTTTTTTTTTTTGCTTTCTATGTTTCTTTCAAATGAAAATAGACTCAATAAGCTTTAATTTAATATCTCACTCAACTACTAATTCCAATTCTATTAGTTTTGGTGATTTTTCAAAGATACACTACTGCTGCTGTCCAAAACTGTTTTATTTTTAAATTTACTCTTTCATAATTCACTTACTCCATTTCCTCTTACCGAAAGTTCGCTCAAATATCGAGCATATTGTTCATAAATTTTCACACTTATACCTGCAGTAATCCATCACTTAGTCATATTCAATTACACTTAGTCTTTACATAGTCACATGTATTTTCACTTAGTCAATTTCCTGTTGAACTCATCGGAATAATAACATATACACGGTAGCTTGCACATAGTACCACCCTTGTAGCAGAAGCTATCTAGTGAACATAGTAGCCTGCACTTAGTACTACACATGTGACCAAAACCATCACTTACACATAGTGGTCTGCACTTAGTACCACACATGTGATCGAAACTATCGGGTAAGCATAGTAGCCTGCACTTAGTACTACACATGCGACCTATCCGTCTGGTACACGTAGTAGCCTGCACTTAGTACTACACATGTGACCTAAAACCTTCTTGTAGCTCTCCTGTACGCATAGTGGCCTGCACTTAGTACCACACATGTGACCTAGCTACCTCATTCGTATCTTTTTTATTCCGAAGGTTCAACCGGGAAGTCTCACTTTTCAACATTTTTCCAATTCATCCATAATCAATCACAATTAATAATTTACATCAGGTAATTACTCTATATTCAACTATATCTCATATAATATAACCAAAATATTAAAACATAAATAAAAATAGTGTATTATTTACATACAAACTTACCTCGAAAGCAAAATCGGTGAAAATGACTTATTCGTCAATTTCTCGTTCTAGTTCCAAACCTTGTTTTCCTTGATCTATAACAACATATTTCACTTATTTAATTAATGTACTATTCAAAACAGTCCTTAACTCAACTTTTACAAAATTATAATTTTGCGCCTAAACTTTTACATATTTACACTTTTGTCCCAATACTTGAAAATTAAACTTCAGCTCTTATTCTTATGTTTTATAACATGCTGATCATTTTTCCCTTATGGCAACATCAAATTCTTACTCTAACATACACTTTTGAACATTAGGTATTTTTACCAATTATGTCGTTTTACTCGTTTTCACTTAAAATCGCTTAGTAAAAGTTGTTTAACATAATTTTAAGCTTCATATTCTACCATAAAACACCAAAATAAACACTATTTCATCTATGGGTAATTTTCCAAAGATGAACCCTAGCATGAATTATTGGTCGCATAAGCTAAATCGAACTGTCGGGACTCCAAACCCGTAAATAACTTGAAAAACGGGGCTAGAACAGACTTACCATGAGCTTGGAAAGTTGAGAAAACCCTAGCCATGTCTTCTCTTGGTAAATTTCGTCCATATGGAGAAGATGGACAAATTTGGCATTTTAATTTTGTTTTTAATTCATTTAATTTACAAAAGGACCAAAATGCCCTTACAAAAAAAATATCTTATCTAACATATACCATATCCATTTTTGTCCAACAATTTAACCAATGGGATAATTACCATTTAAGAACCTCTACTTTAAAATTTCATAGCAATTTGACACCTCTAACTTCTAGAATTAAAGTTTTGCACTTTTTACAATTTAGTCCTTTTGACTAAATTGAGTGGCCAAACGTCAAAAATTTCGAACGAAATTTTCATGAAATTGTTCTGCGAAATTGTAGACCATAAAAATATAATAAAAATAAATTTTCTTACGTCGGATTTGTTGTCCCGAAACCACTGTTCCAACTAGGCCCTAATTCGGGATGTTACATTTCTCCCCCCCTTTTTAAGATTTTCGTCCTCGAAAATCTTACCAGAAGAGTGTTTTCAACTGAACTTAAAACTAGAGCTTCGGTTAATAATACCTTCAATTTATTTAACTTTGTTAGTATACCAAGACCATTCAAACTTTCACAAATGTGATAACTTTTCCAATCAGAATAACTTTAACTTATAATAACATCATCCGGTTAGAATAATCCAATAGGCATATCTCTGTATTATGCTTTCTAGAATATAATTTCCGTATATATAAAACAAAACCATAATCAGTAGAAACATAATAATAGTCTCACATAAATTTTTACCATCGGTTTCATTCCAACATATTTAAATAGAATTCCGAAGAGATAAAGAAATACCAAACATAAACCGACCAGACCAACAGGGCATTCGTCTAACATCATAGTTAGCTTCTCACAAAGTAGAAACTTCATCAGAAACTGAACAATTACACACATATCTCTGAGGATAAAAGAATTTATAGAATGCACAGAAAAGATCATCATATTCATTTCAATTGGAACTGTCACACACACAGACATCTTTACTACTCAAATATCATTTCTTTGACTAATTCTGTCATCATGAACCCCGTATTATTCCACTCATAACAAAAATCAATTCAGGAAAAATTTCAGAAAACACATACTTTAGACATCAAATTTGAATAATAGCCAAGACTAACTTCTCCTTTATCCGTGACATTGCATAATCTATATAATCTTTAAAACATTCTGATATCCTTCCAAAATTGTTTCCAATTTCCAAACTATTCTTATCTCTATATGCATTAGTAAGTATTTCACCACTAAACTCTTTAGTTTCACATTTATGGACTTATTCCACATGGTTCTCGTGAATTTTTGTTATAAAACAACACTGGTAAGGGGTGAGGTCGTAAAACTTCTGACTTAACTCTCATTAATACATACATATGACTTTGTATTCATCACCAACATCATATAATCACAATTACATAATTCATTTCAAGCTAATTAACATACATAGTCATGTTACACAAACTTTTTCAATTATCTTATTCAAACAAGTGTACATAAACACACATTCTGTCAATTTGAGTAAATTTACTTATTGTACTCAATTAATCCAATATGTTGGGTACATAACATCATATGCATGCCAAACAAACATGTATGGGCTTATCATCATATAAACTTTCATTTCATTCCACTTTTCACATTTCTCAACTTGTGGTTATCTCATTTCATACATTAACTGTAATATCCGAGATTTTGGGCCTGTACATTATTGCTTAATTGTATGAAGTAGCATGCCTATGTGTGTTCTGATTGTGTTGCATGGATTTTGAGGACTTTAGAACATAGGAGAATGCCTTAGAAAATATCAGATTTTAAGCTTTAAAGGGAAGCTAGGCAGAGGAGGCCTTAAGAAAAATTGTAGGGTTTTTTGGACATAAGATTGGGCTTGGTAAAGTGGCATGAATGCACCACATAGGGCCTTGATAAGTGACGCCATAAGCTGTGAGGAAGGGCTCAGGTTCGAGCAACGTGGGAAGCAGTGGGAGCTTTTTTTTTTTTTGCATCAAGGAGGAGAGGAGTTGGGCAGCAATTGGACTTTCAAATGGATGAGGATGAGGCTTGGTTTTATTTTAAAATTCAGCTAGAAGAGAGGGATAATTGTTGACTTATTCAAAATTGTTTGAATAAGGGAGGAAGAGGAAAAATAGGAGCAAAATAAGGGATTTGATAAGGAAGGATGTAGTGGCCGAATGTGGGGCTCTTGGTAGAGGTATATTCGGTCATGTAGGGGGAAGTAAGTGCCGAATTTTAGTTAGGGAGTGTGTCCATTTTTCTGCCGAATTGTGAATGAAGAGAATTCTCTCTTTTTCTTCTTTTTCATTTGAAGCCGAATCTTCATTATCACCATTGCCGAAATTGCTTCACCTTTTTCTTCTTCTTTTCATAATTTTCCAAAAGCCAAAACGTGTTGATCACTACCTAGCCTTCATTGCCGAACATCTCTGTGGGTTCAAACAAAGGAGCAGTCGACTTCTGTATTGAGGGTAAGGAATCAACTATCGTTCTTCTCATCCTTTTCTTTTAGATTAATCGAAAGTAGGACTCTAATCCCATTATTGTTCTTCGCCAAAACTTTGAAGGAGGCTTCGAGATTTGGTAGTTGTTGTCTACAAAGTGGAGATCAATCGGGATCTCAAGATCTAAGGTAAGCCAGAGTAGTCTTAGGCCGAAGTCCATTAATGATGTCCATTAAGTATTGAAATCGGATCTAACATATACCTATAGGGATTTCGACACCACTAGGAGCAAGGACGACTTCGGGACTTAGATCCACAAGGTAAGTAGAAATGACATTCGGCTAAGGCCATACTTGGTGACTCAGATCTATTTCTTATTTTGTTCAAAAACCGAACTGACCAGTTAAGTGATCTAGTGCTTGGCCGAATGTAGGAACTAAAGATCTAGAGCATTAGATCGAGATTTTCAGGATTTCAGTGAACACGTTAGTAAACCAGGTGTGTAGCCCTACCCTAAGTCTTAAAGGATTTATGGTATTATTTTAATGCATGTGTTATTAAGGATATGAAAGAGATGGTTAAAGGTACCATACAGTGGTACAAAGTACTCAGATACGTAATCCTTGACATTATGTTAATGAATGTTATTTGAAACACCCCAAACCCGGCCCACGAGCCTTGACCGGATCTGGTATGTTCCTCGAAGTAAACCGGTTAAAAATTCTTTTATTACTTTGGAAAACTGTGTGTTTTGAAGAAAGTTTGTTTGTGGGTTGGGCTCGAGTTGAAAACAGGGTTATCTTATATTAAAATCCCTTCAAATCATAGAATACAATTAATGATGCATTCCCAAACCCAAACCTAATTAGCCACCCGCTACACTTCCCCGTACCAACCTGCACACCGTGGGGACTACTAAGTCAACCCTCCATCCGCTACACACCATCGAAGGCAGTCGCTGTAGTTGACGTGCTCATCGCCCTTATAGTTTTGTGGTCTTAGGTCACCACATTCAGATATCGTGGTCTTAGGTCAACACATTCAGATATCGCGGTCTTAGGTCACCGCATTCAGATCTCACGGTCTTAGGTCACCGCATTCAGATTTCGTGGTCTTAGGTCACAACATTCACTTCCCCTTTTCAATAACCCATATGCCCCATATCATATTATACATTAACATGCCAAAGTTCACATTCTTATCATTATTCTCATGTTAAACATAACATATTTCATAATCCTAGTAGGAGTAGGAAACGTACCTGAGTACTTTGTACCATAACATGGTACTTTAGCCATACTTTTCACATTCTTAATATCACAAACATATATTTATTAAACATTGCCATAAAACTTATTAAGAAATAGTGTGGGGTACACACCTGATTAACTTAGCGGTTCACTTAAATCCCAAAAAGCTTGATCTAATGCTTTAGATCTTAAATCCCTACATTTAGCCAACCTTAAAATGTTAGCAAAAAAGCCCATTCGGCTATAAGACCAAATCCTAGGATTAGTACACTTAAAACCTACCTTGCTGCCGATTGACTTACGGATCGAGTCCCGAAACTTTGTGATGCACACCCTTGTAATCGGCTAGTCACCAAAACTCCTAACTAGTTAGTTTTCGGCTTTTAATACAAATAAAGAATAGATCTAATTACCAAAATAGACCTTGGCCGATTGTACTTATGCACTCACCTTGCGATTTCAAATCCCGAAAGTATCCCTTGTCTTAATTATCTGTCGAAATACCTATACACATATGTTAGATTAAATCATCATAGATGGCCCTTGGCCAAATGCTATAGACACTTACCTTGTGGATTTTAAATCCCGAAACTCACCGAATAACTAGGGAACATGTGGCCTATGGTGTACCTTCGAGAAAAGAACTTCTCCTTCCTTGTAGTCGACACTTAGCAAATCCTGAAGGATCTCTTCAAAGTTTCGGCAACAAGATATTAATGGGATTTGTCCTAGATTTTGGCAAATCTTAAAAGAAAAAGGATGAAACCGAATGAGATCTTACCCTTACTTTAGGAGTCGACAATCCTTGCTTGAACCTTTAACAATATTCGGCTATGTAGGCTAGAAGGATCTTGATTTTGGCTTTTTGATTGGTATAAAGAAAGAAAAGAGAAAGAAGAATAAAGATGGAGGATTCGGCTAGAGCACAAGGTATTTCGGCTTGGCAAAATTAAAAGAGAAGAGAGGAGTTATTTGCTAGAGAGAATTCGGCAGAGAGAGTTGAAAGAAAGAATGAATGGCCCTCTTTTCCTTTAGTAGCCGAAATTACTAACTTAGAATCCCTTACTTGGCCATCACTCTTCTATTTTGATAGCTTTATCTCTTTAATTATCAATATATTCAAATTAAAAGAATTTAATCCATCAATTATCTCTTAACTCTTAATAAAAAAAATACTAATAGTAACCCATCATTATCTATCTATTTGCCGAATTTTAAAGAGAATAAAACTCCTCTTTTAAGAGCCTTAATGCCGTCCACCTCTCTGCTCATTGTAGCAAAAATAAAATTCTTTATTTGCTTCCCATGCGACTCGATCCTTGGCCCATTTGCCTATGTATGTGGCGTCACTTGCTAGGCCCTTAAGTGGCGCCTTGTAGCCAGTTTACCAAGGCTATTTGTATGTCATATTTCACATACATTTTCTCTTAAGACCACCTTGCTTCTTGTCCCTCTTTTAAACTTTAAACTTGACATTTCTAAAGCATTTCCTTACATTTCTAAGACATTTCCTTACATTTCCAGGACAAGACATTTCCTTACATTTCCAAGTCATTTCCTTACATTTCCAAGTCATTTCTTTACATTTCCAAGACAAGACATTTCCTTCCATTTCCAAGTCATTTCCTTACATTTCCAAGACAAGACATTTCCTTACATTTCCAAGTCATTTCCTTACATTTCAAAGTTTCCAAAAATGTTTACTTTCCTATTTTGAAACTTAGCATTTCTGAAGCATTTCCTTACATTTCCAAGTTTCCAAAAATGTTCACCATACATTCATAACACATAAGACATGCCATTTCGTACAATTAAATCAAAAATGCATAGGCCCATTTCCAGGATGTTACATTATGAGCAATTGGAATATGGCACATATGTGAATATTGATATGAATGTGGAATAAGGCATATAGTATGATACTTGCATGATTGTATGACACATGGGGCATATGGGTGATATTTTAAGGGGAAGTGATCTGGTGGTTTTTACCACAATATTTGGTGACTCATGTCACATAATTTGAATGTGGTGACTTATATCACATTTATTTATCTGGTGGCTATGCCACAAATTTCTAAGGGTGATGTGCCAGTCGTCTGCAGCGACTGCCTTCGATGGTGTGTAGCGGATGGAGGGTCGATTTAGTAATCCCCACGGTGTGATGGCAGGTTCGGGTGATGTGTAGCGGATGGTTAACTAGGTTTGGGTTCGAGATTGCATCATTATTCATATTTGTTATATATGTATGATTTGATGTGCCTAAATCGTTGGGACTTTGTGTTGGCTGTTACACACTGAGTCTGTTTGACTCACCCTGTTGTGGGATATCTTTTCAGGTGACACTCAGTAGATGGACCGGGTCGGCAGGAGCTTAGTGGTGGCCATGCTCAGCTTAAAGTCATTTTATTTTGAGACTTTATTTCTAAGTTTGGATTTATTTTGGGTTTTCTTTAATGTAATAAGGCCATTAGTATGATACTATTTTATGCATGCATTTTAATTATTTTAGTATGATACGATTTTATCAAATCAAAGTTTAAGTAACTTTTTTTAAAAATAAATTTGTAAATGTTTTGACACCTAAAGACCAACGATTTTCAATTTAACGTCAAACTCTAAAAACTCAGGTAATACTTTTAACTTATTGATTTCAAATACAAGTAAAACAATTGATTTATCTAGTCTTCAAGGACAACACCGTTTTCAATTTGAACTCAACACGAATCAAACTTTCTTCAAAACCACCCAAGTTTTCCAAAGTAACAAACGAATTTTGAAAATGTTTTACTCAAGGAACATAACAGATTCGATCAAGTCTCGTGGGCTGGGTTTGGGGTGTTTCAGTTTGGTATCAGAGCCCAATTTTAAACTATCGGCCTTGGGTTTAAAGCCCGTTACATTTTCAAAATTAAGCCCAAACAAGTTTTGCAAAAAATTTTGTGCATTGAGCAGGTTTTTTGGCATGGCACCTAAGTCTCCGACCCGAAGTCCACCAGGTAAGTACCCCTAACTGTTGTGTGATTTATAGTACAATTTGCATAAGGGTATAACAGGAACGTAGATTAGTATATTAAGATATTAAACCCTAGGATTAGCTTACCCCAACACAGAATCACATCAAACTTTAATGCCTAATTAAACAAACTTGTGACTAAGTCGCCGAGTTAGGGTGTGGCAACCATTGTGCGCATGTCTAGGATTGGATTCAGGAAGAGCCTGGTATTTAAGCAGTCCTAGTGACTCACCTCCTCTTTGCTCGAATCCTACCTGGTGCGTAGTAACGGTTCACCCTAACCAAGAGGACTCATTCACAAGCTAAATTCATTATTTAAAACCCGAAAGGGACTAGCCATATTTCTATAAAAACTTTAGTTTTAAAATCACCAAATTACCCCTTTGATTTGTAGAAAACTCTTTCATAAAACTTTTCAAAATATTCCCGATTTACAAAATTACCCAAATACCTGTAACACCCCAAACCCGGCCCATTCAATTCGACCGAATTTGGAATGCCACTGAGGAACACATTCGAAAAATATTCTTACTTAAGAGATAAACCGTTTAAAATTTGTTTCCTTTAATAAAACATTTTCGTGACTTGTAATATTCTAAGTAAAAATCGGAGTTTGTTATAAACATATCGGTTTCAAGCTTTATTGAGAAAATAAAACCATTTGAAATCAATCTTTAATCATCCTTCCATAATAGGGCATAATAGTAACGATACTTAACAAATGAACTGAAACACTTTAGTGGGCCTTATTACAATACACACTTAATCAAAATACGGAAAATATAAATATTTAATTAATCAAATAAAACGCCCCTTTTTCATAAAAGTCCATTTCCTCATGGCCACTTTGTATCCTCTCCGACCCGGTCCAAGCTTTACGCCACACCGAAAGGGTTTAATAAAAATGGAGTGAGTCACCATGACTCGAAGGCATAGTTAATACACATGTCCTCACATATGCGCTTGGCCCATATCCACACAATCCATACATATATAACATACAATTATAAATATGCCATTATGAATACACAATTTTATAAATATGATTACAATATACAATTACAAAGTCCAATCCACAAGTGATCCACATATCTTTCTTTTGCACATTATTTCTTAAGGTCGTGGCTAAGCCACCGATCCCATAGAAATCTCACATATCAATCGGTTCACAAATCCACAATCACGAATGTAGCACGAGGCTAGCATTAGAACACTCACATAGTGTACACCTTTCTCCAATAGTCACATCACAAGTCTCATGCGTACGTATATGTATCATAACAACATTTCGTACGAAACAAATATGTATATTTTATACCATGGTCACATATTACTCATAACAATATACATTACATGTCATCACTTTATTTTACACTCATCGATAATCATTTATAATTGCACATCACCAAAAAGTTAATATCCTAACCATTAACTTGATTTATCGATCACTTCCCTTGGTGTCCTTACTCTTAGCCTTTATTTTGGCTAACACGTATTACATATTCGTTTACATAAAACAACACATATCATGAATAACAAACAAGAGTACAGTGCGATAACTACGCACCTGACTTTAGCAAGATTCTGATCTATCAATCTAATATCGACTAAAGTCCCAAAAGCTTCCGTTTCTTTTATCGTTTAGCCCCTAGAACACACAACCGAAAATCGGTCATACTTTGTACCAAAAACATGGCTTTAGGCCGAATACCATAAGTCATTTACCTAGCTTATTTCGATCTCGAAATACTATTTGCCTTGATGTACCAAAATCCGAGAGCTCCCTTAAAGATTCCTTCCTTCAACTATACAAAAGAGCACAACAACAAAGTTATAGAAGGTTCGGCCACAAGTAAACCAGATTTAGGTTTTGGCTACCACATCTTAACACTCTTCGAAACCTTCAAAACAAAGATTCATTAACACAAAAATATTAAAAACATGGCCCTTGGCCAAAACTACACATCTTACCTATCTTTTCCAAGTCTCAAAATGTTTGCTTGCTCTTGTAGATACCAAATCCCTTGAATAGCCGAAACCCGTAAGCTCTTTTAAAAGCTCCTTAACACTAGCACAATAGAAACATATCAATATAGTCTTTAGCATGTTCGGCTATTTTTAGAATCGAAATCTAGCCTTGATTTTGGCATGCAAAAGGAAAAGGAGAAGAAACCAACTACTTAATAGGGGTGCTTACCAACTTTTGTTTAGAGAGATTAAAAGGAAGTAGTCGAAGGCACCTTCTTCAATAAGGATTCGGCAATAGTGCCTATCGTGTTTGGCTAGCATCAGTGAAAGGAACCCATGCAAACACATAAGCTAGTCGAGAGCTTCCTAGCTCCTACCAAAAAATCAAACTCAAGTCTTAGGTCTCTATTTTCTAGCTTCCAAGACCGAAAAGAAAGCCCCTAAGAAGACTATTTCCGGCCAAACACAAAATGCAAAGGTAGCCAAAAGAAAAATCAATATTTTGGCCAAGTTTTTGCAACTAAAACCACGCCATGCTTTGACACTCTCAAAGCTGCCAATTCTCTTAGAAAAGAGAGGAAACATTGTTTAAAATAAATCCCATGCTACATCCTTTCCTATACATAATATAATAGTAAAATAAAACCCATTACCTTAGCCATCCTTTAATAAGATAATAAAATAATAAAATGTTAAATTCTCATGCTCCCAAAACCAAGGCCGCCCATATGTTTGAATTTCCCAAGCCACACATGCTTCCTTCCCCAAAGCCAAGACCCATACCCTTTAAAATTGATTATTTCATATTCCATCACCTTATATATAAGAAATAATACTAAATAAAAAAAAGAATAATATCCCATGATGCCAAAATAAACTAAAGCAAATAGCGTAAACTCTTAGGTCGCATCGCGCTTTCTCCACGCATTTAATGCCCATGCAAATGTTATTTTTTTTCACGCTGAAAAGGTCAAAAGGAAACCTCTAATGTTGTCCCCCGTGTCTCGAACCCGAGACTGAGAGAAGAGCCCTCATGCTTCCTCGCCATTCGTTCCTTTGTGTATTTCAGGACAAAGATACGCACAAAAATTCTTTTAAGCCTTACTTCACCGGCTTCTCCATTTTAGTACTAGGAAAAAATAAAAACATCCGTGCCCTTAATGGAACTCGAACACGAGTCCTCGTGGCGGCCTCCATGCTGCAACGTCTTAACCACTCGGCCACGGTGAATTTCATGTAACTAATTGCACCGCATTTTCTTTTAAGCTATCCTTGCCTTGGCTCCTTCACTTTAGCGCCAATGAATAAAAAAAAGCGCCTTATGCGCGATTTCCGGGACTCGAACATGAGTCCCCTTAGACTCAGCTCTCAAGCCAAGTCCTTAACCATTTGGCCAGTGTTTAATTCATGCTAATAACGCGCCAATAATTTGTTTTAAGCCCTCCTTCAAAGCAAAGCTATTTTGCAAAAACAAAACACTTATGCCGCATGTAAGACTCGAACCCCGACCACATTTGGCGCCAACCTTAAAGCGGCACACTAAGCCACTATGCTACTACTGGACTTTCATGTCCATAATTTTACAAAATTTATTATTAAGGCCTCTTCACCCAATTTCACTTTTAGCCCAAAATTTTTAAAATTTTCAAAAGTGTCCTATTTTATTCCGGGAGTTTTAGGAACCCCAAAAACACATCAAAATCACTCTGAGGCCCACTAACACTCGAGTTATTTACCAAACTCGCAACCCCTATTTCAGGATATTACAATTCTACCCCCTTAAAAATAATTTCCTCCTCGAAATTACTTATTAACGAACATCTGGACATTTCAATTCATCACATATCAATCATATACTCAATTATACACATATGCAAACACATCCAACCTCTTTCACATTTATCATTTTCACATATGGCCACTTTTCCATAAGCATATTCAAGCTTAAACTCCATTTTGGATATCATACACATCAATGGTAAGATCAATTGCACATAGTACAAGTCTTACCGAAGCTTTAACTATATCACATCTTACTTAATTCAAATGGGAATATACCAACTTTCCTTATTCCTTGCAAGTACGAAAGACTTGCACTTATCCGAGCATTTAGCTTGTGGTAGCAACCATGTTCCATCTTGTATGTGATTCATGAATTTTCTATTATAGCACATCATCGGCATTAAGCCGGTTAGGCATCGAGCTCTGAAATACACACCGCAGACAAGGCACGCTGGGCATCAAAGCCCGTAATATACACCGGCACAAAGCCTGCTAGGCATCAAAGCCCGAAATATACACTGACACAAAGCCTGCTAGGCATCAAAGCCCGAAATATACACCGGCACAAAGCCTGCTAGGCATCGAAGCCCGAAATATACACCGGCATAAAGCCTGCTAGGCATCAAAGCCCGAAATATACACCCAAGACAAAGCTCGCTAGGCATCAAAGCTCAAATATAATATTATCAATATCTCAATCACATTACAAGTGACTGAATTATAAACCATATAATTTACATCACTTGTATTTATCACCTCAATAATATTTCATGATAGATAGTCTATCCACATATCACTTGTACTTACCACTTCAGTAACATTTCACGATAGAAAGTCTATCTACAGTCGGCTTTCACTATATTTATAACCAGAATTCCAACATGTACACAAGGTTATAACTAACCTTTACAATATTCAATTGCTTATAGACTTACACTTAAAACATTCTCAATTTAGGTTCCAATACTCGCGACACGATATTTTTTCCACACTTCGAGCACACACTGACGGTCCCGATTTCCCATGGTCGCTTTAATCACATAAGCAAAACTTTCAACCTTCGGTCTTTTGCGAAGACCCTCAGATAATTTAGACAATTCAAAATTTCTCCCATCGCGGTTCATATCCTTATTTCATTTTATCTCATCGAGTTCTCAATCCCTTCAGCTATCTTAACTTTTTCGACTAACACAACAAATTCCCGTTCCTGTTGAGGAACTATTAACAGTCTCAGGCCGCTCTTTAATCCGTCCTCAAACCGGACACATTGTTCATGTTTTGTAGCCACTATTCCTCGATTAAATCGGCTTAACCTTAGGAATTCAGTCTCGTATTTCGCCATAGACTTGTTCCATTGAACTAGTCCCAAAAACACATTCCTCGGAGCATCAATGTAGTAAGTACTGACATACTTCTTCTGGTATGCTATCTTGACATATTCTCAAGTGGGGTCCTCAGCTGTGACATTATCCCGAACCGTGAACCACCATTTATACATCTCATCGGAAATTAGCGTCACTATTCCTTTCACTTTTTCTTCAGGGCTCAAAACGAGCTTATCCATAACTCACTTGGTTAATTTCAACCATTATTCAATCACACTGGGTGCTCCGCCCGATATATCACAAAACAAATCCGTTCCATTGGCTCAAAGTCGCTTGAAAATGAGTTTTCGAGCTCTCATATTTCTCCCTCTCCAACCACCATCTCTAAACTCGCAGCACTGTCCGCGATACAGCATTATCCCTTGTTTGATCTTGCTACTCATTATCAAAGGCTGGTGGTGGAGGTGATACCTCATATCAAACTCTTAACCCGATCTAACGGGTTCCGATATGGCCATTTTACCTCGACCACGTCATCTAGAACACATCTCTTATCGCACAATCTGACTTAGAAGTTTTACGCATTACAAATTTGTTCCACTGATTATCCGCGAAAAATTTTATGGAATAAAGTATTTAGAAGTGGTTCTTTCGATCACACATAGGTTAGGTTCAAGTTCGCTACTTCTTATTCAGAGAGTCACATACACGTTCATAAGCAGAGACACATTCATTCACTATACCTCTATGGTCATTTCAGTTCTCAAGTCTTATGCACTTGTTTTTTTTGAATAGACTAGTCTTAGGGTTCGATAGCCTAAATTTTCTAATCTACAAGCCCAATTATGCCATATAGTTCACATATTAAATACACCTCAATAGTCAGAGGTACTTACCAGGTGGACTTCGGGTCGGATGTACAAGTGCCATGCCAGAACAAGCTCAAAATAGAAGTTCACATTTTGAAAAGCCCACTTTAGAAAACTATTTTCGGGCCCAAAACCTCAAAGCCGAGTTTTGAACCATGCTCTGATACCAAAATGTAACACCCCAAACCCGGCCCATTCAATCCGACCGAATTTGGAATGCCACTGAGGAACACATTCGAAAAATATTCTTACTTAAGAGATAAACCGTTTAAAATTTGTTTCCTTTAATAAAACATTTTCGTGACTTGTAATATTCTAAGTAAAAATCAGAGTTTGTTATAAACATATCGGTTTCAAGCTTTATTAAGAAAATAAAACCATTTGAAATCAATCTTTAATCATCCTTCCATAATAGGGCATAATAGTAACGATACTTAACAAATGAACTGAAACACTTTAGTGGGCCTTATTACAATACACACTTAATCAAAATACGGAAAATATAAATATTTAATTAATCAAATAAAACGTCCCTTTTTCATAAAAGTCCATTTCCTCATGGCCACCTTTGTATCCTCTCCGACTGGTCCAAGCTTTACGCGCCACCGAAAAGGGTTTAATAAAAATGGAGTGAGTCACCAAGACTCAAAGGCATAGTTAATACACATGTCCTCACATATGGGCTTGGCCCATATCCACACAATCCATACATATATAACATACAATTATAAATATGCCATTATGATTACACAATTTTATAAATATGATTACAATATACAATTACAAAGTCCAATCCACAAGTGATCCACATATCTTTCTTTTGCACATTATTTCTTAAGGTCGTGGCTAAGCCACCGATCCCATAGAAATCTCACATATCAATCAGTTCACAAATCCACAATCACGAATGTAGCACGAGGCTAGCATTAGAACACTCACATAGTGTACACCTTTCTCCAATAGTCACATCACAAGTCTCATGCGTACGTATATGTATCATAACAACATTTCGTACGAAACAAATATGTATATTTTATACCATGGTCACATATTACTCATAACAATATACATTACATGTCATCACTTTATTTTACACTCATCGATAATCATTTATAATTGCACATCACCAAAAAGTTAATATCCTAACCATTAACTTGATTTATCGATCACTTACCTTGGTGTCCTTACTCTTAGCCTTTATTTTGGCTAACACGCATTACATATTCGTTTACATAAAACAACACATATCATGAATAACAAACAAGAGTACAAGTCGATAACTACGCACCGACTTTTTAGCAAGATTCGATCTATCAATCTAATATCGACTAAAGTCCCAAAAGCTTCCGTTTCTTTTATCGTTTAGCCCCTAGAACACATAACTGAAAATCGGTCATACTTTGTACCAAAAACATGGCTTTAGGCCGAATTCCATAAGTCATTTACCTAGCTTATTTCGATCTCGAAATACTATTTGCCTTGATGCACCAAAATCCGAGAGCTCCCTTAAAGATTCCTTCTTTCAACTATACAAAAGAGCACAACAACAAAGTTATAGAAGATTCGGCCACAAGTAAACCAGATTTAGGTTTTGGCTACCACATCTTAACACTCTTCGAAACCTTCAAAACAAAGATTCGGCTAACACAAAAATATTAAAAACATGGCCCTTGGTTGAAACTACACATCTTACCTATCTTTTCCAAGTCTCAAAATGTTTGCTTGCTCTTGTAGATACCAAATCCCTTGAATAGCCGAAACCCATAAGCTCTTTTAAAAGCTCCTTAACACTAGCACAATAGAAACATATCAATATAGTCTTTAGCATGTTCAAGCTATTTTTAGAATCGAAATCTAGCCTTGATTTGGCATGCAAAAGGAAAAGGAGAAGAAACCAACTACTTAATAGGGTGCTTACCAACTTTTGTTTAGAGAGATTAAAAGGAAGTAGTCGAAGGCACCTTCTTCAATAAGGATTCTACAATAGTGCCTATCGTGTTTGGCTAGCATCATGAAAGGAACCCATGCAAACACATAAGCTAGTCGAGAGCTTCCTAGCTCCTACCAAAAAATCAAACTCAAGTCTTAGGTCTCTATTTTCTAGCTTCCAAGACCGAAAAGAAAGCCCCTAGGAAGACTATTTCCGGCCAAACACAAAATGCAAAGGTAGCCAAAAGAAAAATCAATATTTTGGCCAAGTTTTTGCAAACTAAAACCGCCATGCTTTGACACTCTCAAAGCCGCCATTCTCTTAGAAAAGAGAGGAAACATTGTTTAAAATAAATCCCATGCTACATCCTTTCCTATACATAATATAATAGTAAAATAAAACCCATTACCTTAGCCATCCTTTAATAAGATAATAAAACAATAAAATGTTAAATTCTCATGCTCCCAAAACCAAGGCCGCCATATGTTTGAATTTCCCAAGCCACACATGCTTCCTTCCCCAAAGCCAAGACCCATACCCTTTAAAAATTGATTATTTCATATTCCATCACCTTATATATAAGAAATAATACTAAATAAAAAAAAAAATAATATCCCATGATGCTAAAATAAACTAAAGCAAATACTGAAAACTCTTAGGTCGCATGCATGCTTTCTCCAAGCATTTAATGCCCATGCAAATTGCTATTTTTTTTCACGCCTGAAAAAGGCCAAAAAGGAAACCTCTAGCGCTGTCCCCAGGTCTCGAACCCGAGACCTAGAGAAGAGCCCTCATGCTTCCTGCCATTCGTTCCTTTGTGTATTTCGTGACAGTATACGCACAAAAATTCTTTTAAGCCTTACTTCGCTGGCTTCTCCATTTTAGCGCTAGGAAAAAATAAAAACATCCGTGCCCTTAATGGGACTCGAACACGAGTCCTCGTGGCGGCCTCCATGCTGCAACGTCTTAACCACTCGGCCACGGTGAATTTCATGTAACTAATTGCATCGCATTTTCTTTTAAGCTATCCTTGCCTTGGCTCCCTTCACTTTAGCGCTGAAATAAAAATAAAGCACCTTATGCGCGATTTCCAGGACTCGAACATGAGTCCCCTTAGACTCAGCTCTCAAGCCAAGTCCTTAACCATTTGGCCAGTGTTTAATTCATGCTAATAACGCGCCAATAATTTGTTTTAAGCCCTCCTTCAAAGCGAAAGCTATTTTGCAAAAACAAAACACTTATGCCGCATGTAAGACTCAAACCCCGACCACATTTGGCGCCAACCTTAAGCGGCACACTAAGCCACTATGCTACTCTGGACTTTCATGTCCATAATTTTACAAAATTTATTATTAAGGCCTCTTCAGCCCAATTTCACTTTTAGCCCAAAATTTTCAAAATTTTCAAAAGTGTCCTATTTTATTTCGGGAGTTTTAGGAACCCCAAAAACACATCAAAATCACTCTGAGGCCCACTAACACTCGAGTTATTTACCAAACTCGCAACCCCTATTTCAGGATATTACTATACCCCTGGTTGTGAAATTACTAATATGCCCTTGGTTTGAAAAAAATTACCATACTACCCTCGACTTTTATTAAGATATTCTTCAAAATACCAGAAACCCCTATTTTGCAAAATATTAAGATACCCTGATTTGGAAAATTTATTAAATTGCCCCTGACTTACAAGATTACCAAAATAACCCGATCTCCAAAATTTCTGCAATACCTTTGATTTGGGAAAATTTTCAAAATACCCTCGAGTTTTGAAAATTTCAGAGTGCCTTGAATTATTAAGATTTTCAAATTGACCCCAATTTATTACCAAAATGCCCCTGTAGGATAAATTACGAAAATACCCCTGGGATAGGAATAGACAAAAATATTCGAATGGTGGATGTGTGTGTAAATACTACTAAATGGATGTGTTTCTCTGAAGTAGGGTAGAAAACTTAAAACGAAAACTTTGATTGATTGAAAGAACTACTTTTAAAAGACTTCTTTTCATAAAATTGTTCGCGGATAATCAGTGGAACAAAATACTAATGCATAAAATTTCTTAAACCAGATTAAAGCGCGATCGTAGAAATGAGTTTTAGGGGACGTAGTCGTAATGTACGAGGATGCGGTAGAGGCAGAATGACCGTATCGGAACCCGTTATGTCTGGTCAAGGGTCCGAAAATGAGGTACCACCACCCCACCACCACCACCAGTGTTGGCGCAAAGATCGACGGGGATGATGCGATATCACAAAGCGATCTTGTGAGTTCTTGAGATGGTGGCTAGAGCAGGTGGAGGTATGGGAGCCCGGAAATCTGTACCCAAGCGACTCCGAGCCAATAGAGCTGAGGTGTTCCGTGGCGTATCTAGTGTGGCACCCAGTACGGCTGAGTATTGGTTGGAAGCGACAGAGCGAATTATGGATGAGCTGGATCTGACTGCTGAGGAGAAACTGAAAGGAATGGTGTCGCTACTTCGCGATGAGGCATATCAATGGTGGCTCACAGTTCGGGATGGTGCCACAGCTGAGGATCTCACTTGGGAGTATGTTAAGGCCGCGTATCAGAAGAAGTATGTTGGTACTAGTTATACTGATGCACAGAGGAAGGCATTTCTAGGGCTGGTTCAAGGGAACAAGTCCGTAACGGAATATGAGGCTAAATTCTTAAGGTTGGGCCGGTATGCTCGAGGGATAGTGGCTACGGAGCATGAACGATGTGTCCGGTTTGAAGATGGACTGAGGGATGATCTAAGGTTGTTAATAGCTCCACAGCAGGAGTGGGAGTTTGCTGTGTTGGTAGAAAAGGCTAAGGTTGCTGAAGGGATTAAAGACTCTGTAAGGTAGAATACGGACCGGAATAGGCAAAAGAGAGGTTTTGGATCGTCAGGGCCATCTGGGAATGTGCAAAAGAGGCCTAGAGTTGATGGGCCGCGAGGTCAGCAGGTTGTTTCAGGAGGGCAGTATCGTACTTGTGCTCAATGTGGAAAGATGTATCTAGGAGAGTGTTGGAAGAAGACCGGGGGATGTTTCAAGTGTGGGTCTAAAGAACACATGATTAAGGACTGTTCTATAAAGATAGACGGGAGCTGACCAACAAGTCAGGGTTTTAACCAGGCTGGAAGAGGTGGACAGTAACCTTAGCGAGGTCGTGGTCTGACTGGCAGAGGTAATGGTTCTGGAAGAGGACGTGGAACACCTGGTAGAGGTGTTGGTATCTGAGAGGCAAGGCAGCCCGTGCAGTATATGCAGCTTGGTTTGAGGAGGAGGATGGAGACGCACCGAACGTCATAACTGGTATGTTCCTTATAGCTGGCAAGCCTTATTTTGCTTTAATTGATGTTGGCTCTACCCACTCTTATGTTGCATGTAGTGTAGTTGAAACACTAGGCATAGCCTCTGAACTGTCTGATAGGGAGATGACTGTAGTGAGCCCATTAGGTCAAACAGTAATGGTGATAAGATATTTCGAAGTGTACCGCTAGAGCTTCAGGGAGTGGTATTTCCTGCCAACTTAATGGAACTACCTTTCAGAGAATTTGATCTCATTCTTAGCATAGACTGGCTAGTGGACCATCGGGCTATATTGGATTGTGCAGCTAAGCAAATGGAGTTAAGGACGCCGGAGGATGAGGCGATAATTATGATAGGAGAAAGAAGAAACTACTTTCTAACGTAGTCTTTGCTTTAAAGGTTGATAAGATGGTTCGAAAGGGGTGCAAGGCATTTTTGGCCTTCGTTAGTGCGTTGGATGCAAAAGAAGGGGGAGTTAGTGGAGTTAGAACAGTAAGGGAATTTGTGGATGTCTTTCCAGAGGAGTTACCTGGAATACCCTCGGATAGGGAAGTGGAGTTCAGAATTGATTTGCTGCCAGGTACAGCTCTTGTGTCAATTGCCCCGTATAGAATGGCACCGAAGGAGTTGGTTGAGGTCAAGGCTCAAATTCAAGAGTTGCTTGATCGTGGGTTTATTCGACCCAGTGTGTCTCCATGGGAAGCACCGGTCTTGTTTGTGAAGAAGAAGGACGGAACTATGCGTATGTTCATAGATTATCGTCAGTTGAATAAGCTGACCATCAAGAACAAGTACCCTTTGCCTAGGATAGACGACTTGTTCGATCAGCTTAAGGAGGCAGCAGTATTCTCAAAGATAGACCTAAGGTCTGTATATCATCAGCTTAAGGTGAAGGAAGCGGATATCCATAAGATAGCTTTCTGGACAAGATACTGGCATTATGAATTATTGGTAATGCCGTTCGGATTAACGAATGCCCCAGCCGCTTTCATGGATACGATGAATCGGGTTTTTCAACCTTACCTGGATAGGTTCGTCGTTGTGTTCATCGACGACATCCTAGTATATTCCATGTCTGAGGAGGAACATGATGAGCATCTCCGGATTGTGTTACAAGTATTAAGGGAGAAGAAGCTCTATGCCAAATTCAGCAAGTGTGAATTTTGGCTGAAGGAGGTCGCATTTTTAGGGCATGTGGTGTCTGCAGAAGGGATAAGGGTGGATCCTCGTAAGATTGAGGCAGTGTTAGATTGGAAACCACCTAAGTCTGTGGCTGAGGTTCGTAGTTTCTTGGGTTTAGCAGGCTACTACAGAAGGTTCGTAGAAATCAATAGCCGCACCGTTGACAAAGTTGCTGAGAAAGGAAATACCTTTCGTATGGACGGATAAGCAACAAGAGAGCTTTGAGAAGCTTAAGAGGGTTTTGACTGAAGCTCCGGTTTTGATTCAGCCGAAGGCAGGAAACGATTTTGTGGTGTATTGTGACGCTTCTCATACAGGCTTGGGATGCGTATTGATGCAAGACGAGAAAGTAGTCGCTTATGCGTCACGACAATTAAGGCCGTATGAGGTTAACTACCCGACGCATGATTTAGAATTGGCGGCAGTGGTCTTTTCTCTTAAGGTGTGGAGGCATTATTTATATGGAGAAAAGTCAGTGATCTACACAGACCACAAGAGCCTTAAGTATCTGTTGACTCAGAAGGAGTTAAATTTGAGACACCGAAGGTGGGTGGAATTATTGAAGGACTACAATTGTTCTATAGAGTATCACCCGGGCAAGGCGAATGTAGTGGCAGATGCCCTAAGTCGAAAAGTAGTGTCAGATCTAAGGGTGATGTTTGCATATCTGAGCTTGTATGACGATGGAAGTTTGCTGGCAGAGTTGCAAGTTAAGCCGACGTGGTTAAATGAGGTGAAAGAAGGACAGTTGGCAGATGAGGATCTAAGTGCTAAGTTACAGCAAGTGCAGAATGGGGAGTTAGAAGATTATGGTATTAATGGCGAGGGAGTATTGTGTTTTCATGGCAAGGTCTGTATGCCTAAGGATAAGGAGTTAAGGCAGAGAATTCTTCAGGAATCGCATAGTAGCCCTTATGCTATGCATCCCAGAGGTAATAAGTTGTACAGAGATCTAAGGGAACAGTTTTGGTGGCCTGGTCTTAAGCGAGAAGTTACAGAATTTCTAGGGAAGTGCTTAACGTGTCAGCAAGTGAAGGCTGAACACCAGGTTCCGTCAGGATTGCTTCAGCCGATAAAGATTCCGTAGTGGAAGTGGGAGAGAATCACCATGGACTTCATTAGTGGGCTTCCCCTTACGCCTACTAAGAAGGACTCAATATGGGTGATAGTGGATCGATTGACAAAGTCCGCGCATTTCATTCCAGTACGGGTTGATTATTCTTTGCAGAAGTTGGCGAAGTTGTATGTGGCGGAAATTGTAAAGTTGTACGGAGTTCCGGTATCGATTATTTTAGATAGGGATCCAAGGTTTACGTCTCGGTTTTGGAAGGCACTACATCAAGCCTTAGGTACCAGATTGGATTTCTCTACGACATTTCATCCGCAGTCGGACGGCCAGTCTAAACGAGTAATTCAAGTGTTAGAGGATATGCTAAGGGGCTGTGTGATAGATTTCAGAGGAAGTTGGGAAGACTATTTGCCTTTAGCGGAATTCGCATATAATAACAGCTATCAAGCCAGTATTCGGATGGCACCGTATGAAGCACTGTATGGACGGAGGTGTCGCACTCCTACGTGTTGGATGGAATTAGGAGAACATCGAGTTTTGGGTCCAGAGATTGTGGCAGAATCCGAGGGGAAGGTTGAGGTAATTCGAGCACGGTTGAAGGAGGCATCTGATAGCGTAAGTCGTGACGCAGATCCGAGCGGAAGGAAATAGAATTTGATGTGGGAGATCAAGTGTTTCTTAAGGTATCACCTTAGAAGAAGGTGATGAGATTTGGTCGCAAAGGGAAGTTAAGTCCCAGGTTTATAGGACCTTATTGGGTATTGAAGCGAGTTGGGCTAGTGGCATACCAGCTAGAGTTGCCTCCGGAGTTGAAGCTAATGAACGATGTATTCCATGTTTCTATGCTACGTGGTTACCGATTGGATCCAACTCACATAGTGTCGGTTGAAGAGGTGGAGATAAGGCCAGATTTGTCCTACGAGGAGGAGCCGATTCAGATTTTGGAGCGAGATGTGAAAGTGTTGCAGAGAAAATCAGTTCCTCTGGCCAAAGTGTTATGGCGTAATCATGGATCGAAAGAAGCTTCGTGGGAGCTAGAAGAAGCAATGCAACAGCAATACCCTCACCTATTTTAGCCAGGTAATTTCGAGGCCGAAATTATTTTAAAGGGGTAGAACTGTAATATCCGGGATTTTGGGCCTGTACATTATTGCTTAATTGTATGAAGTAGCATGCCTATGTGTGTTCTGATTGTGTTGCATGAATTTTGAGGACTTAGAACATAGGAGAATGCCTTAGAAAATATCAGATTTTAAGCTTTAAAGGGAAGCTAGGCAGAGGAGGCCTTAAGAAAAATTGTAGGGGTTTTTGGACATAAGATTGGGCTTGGTAAAGTGCCATGAAGGCGCCACTTAGGGCCTTGATAAGTAACGCCACAAGCTGTGAGGAAGGGCTCAGGTTCGAGCAACGTGGGAAGCAGTGGGAGCTTTTTTTTTTTGCGTCAAGGAGGAGAGGAGTTGGGTAGCAATTGGACTTTCAAATGGACGAGGATGAGGCTTGGTTTTATTTTAAAATTCGGCTAGAAGAGAGGGATAATTGTTAACTTATTCAAAATTGTTTGAATAAAAGAGGAAGAGGAAAAATAGGAGCAAAATAAGGGATTTGATAAGGAAGGATGTAGTGGCCGAATGTGGGGCTCTTGGTAGAGGTATATTCGGTCATGTAGGGGGAAGTAAGTGCCGAATTTTAGTTAGGGAGTGTGTCCATTTTTCTGCCGAATTTGTGAATGAAGAGAATTCTCTCTTTTTATTCTTTTTCATTTGAAGCCGAATCCTCCTTGTCACCATTGCCGAAATTGCTTCACCTTTTTCTTCTTCTTTTCATAATTTTCCAAAAGCTGAAACGTGTTGATCACTACCTAGCCTTCATTGTCGAACATCTCTGTAGGTTCAAACAAAGGAGCAGTCGACTTCTGTATTGAGGGTAAGGAATCAACTATCGTTCTTCTCATCCGTTTCTTTTAGATTAACCGAAACTAGGACTCTAATCCCATTATTGTTCTTCGCCAAAACTTTGAAGGAGGCTTCGGGATTTGGTAGTTGTCGTCTACAAAGAGGAGATCATTCGGGATCTCAAGATCTAAGGTAAGCCAGAGTAGTCTTAGGCCGAAGGCCATTAATGATGTCCATTAAGTATTGAAATCGAATCTAACATATACCTATATGGATTTCGACATCACTAGGAGCAAGGACGACTTCGGGACTTAAATCCACAAGGTAAGTAGAAATGACATTCGGCTAAGGCCATACTTGGTGACTCAGATCTATTTCTTATTTTGTTCAAAAGCCGAACTGACCAGTTAAGTGATCTAGTGCTTGGCCGAATGTAGGAACTAAAGATCTAGAGCATTAGATCGGAATTTTTGGGATTTCAGTGAACACGTTAGTAAACCAGGTGTGTAGCCCTACCCTAAGTCTTAAAGGATTTATTGTATTATTTTAATGCATGTGTTATTAAGAATATGAAAGAGATGGTTAAAGGTACCATACAGTGGTACAAAGTACTCAGGTACGTAATCCTTGACATTATGTTAATGAATGTTATGAGCAATTGGAATATGGCACATATGTGAATATTAATATGAATGTGGAATAAGGCATATAGTATGATACTTGCATGATTGTATGACACATGGGGCATATGGGTGATATTTTAAGGGGAAGTGATCTGGTGGTTTTTACCACAATATTTGGTGACTCATGTCACATAATTTGAATGTGGTGACTTATGTCACATTTATTTATCTTGTGGCTATGCCACAAATTTATAAGGGCGATGTGCCAGTCGTTTGCAGTGACTGCCTTCGATGATGTGTAGTGGATGGAGGGTCGATTTAGTAATCCCCACGGTGTGATGGCAGGTACGGGTGATGTGTAGCGGATGGTTAACTAGGTTTGGGTTCGGGATTGCATCATTACTCATATTTGTTATATATGTATGATTTGATGAGCCTAAATCATTGGGACTTTGTGTTGGCTGTTACACACTGAGTCTGTTTGACTCACCCCGTTGTGGGATATCTTTTCAGGTGACACTCAGTAGATGGACCGGGTCGGCAGGAGCTTAGTGGTGGCCATGCTCAGCTTAAAGTCATTTTATTCGAGTTTTCTTTGATGTAATAAGGCCATTAGTATGATACTGTTTTATGCATGCATTTTAATTATTTTAGTATGATACGATTTTATCAAATTAAAGTTTAAGTAACTTTTCTTAAAAATAAATTTGTAAATGTTTTGACACCTAAAGACCAACGATTTTCAATTTAACGTCAAACTCTAAAAACTCAGGTAATACTTTTAACTTATTGATTTCAAATACAAGTAAAACAATTGATTTATCTAGTCTTCAAGGACAACACCGTTTTCAATTTAAACTCAACACGAATCAAACTTTCTTCAAAACCACCCAAGTTTTCGAAAGTAACAAACGAATTTTGAAAATGTTTTACTCAAGGAACATACCAGATTCGGTCAAGTCTCGTGGGCCGGGTATGGGGTGTTTCATTAACACATATATATCGTGAACTTTTATTCATACCTTTCCAAATTTCGACATATCATAAGCACATCTCAATCATTTCAATATCATTATCAGTATTATTGAAAAATAGCTCGGTTGGAAGTCATCTCTGTCTTAACAAAACAATTTCGTCAAAGTCGGGAGATATCACACTATCACGAATAGTAATATGGCATGTATAGCTAGACTCACATACATTATGTTAGTCCGAGAATCGACTAAACCATAGCTTTGATACCACTAAATGTAACACCCCTTACCCGTATTCAAACGCCGGAATAGGGTACGAGACATTACCAAAACACATACACTTGTAAACGTATTAACTGAATCATAAAATTTCATCCAAATTATACAAAATGAACTGCTAAATATTAAAGGCCAACACTTTAGGCCAAACCAATTAGGACGTATACAAATGACTAAGTCCCTATACATGCCATAAACTTAAGAGGTTTGTATTCACTTTTACCCCACGATGATAGCTTGATAGTGTGATTACATCTCCGACGATCTCCAACTCGAGTTAGCATACAACCCTATAAGATATGGAAAACGAAGGGAAGTAAGCTACAAAGCTTAGTAAGTAACTATGTAAATAATAAGAAATGGATTTAACATGTTTACAAAATAACACAATCATATCTACGTTCAAATTCACTATTTATTCAAGTTTGGAGCAAGTTCTCTATTCGATTCAGAGTCACTAGATTATTTTTAACTGGAGCTAAGAAACTCCAAATTAATATCCGTAAATTTTTCGTGAAACTAGACTCACGTATCTTGTTACCATAAAATTGTCAGAATTTTTTGTTTAGCCAATTAGTGCAGTTTATTCTTCAAAGTCTCCCCTATTCTGCTGTTCGACAATTCCGACCATTCTTCGCTAAAATTTAAGTATCATTTTTTACAGAATTCAAATGATGTTCTAGTTTCCTTCTTCTAAAAATATACTCATTAAGGAATCTAAACATATAAATTATGTCCCAAAATTAGTTTTGTACAATTTTCAATGATTTTTCCAAGTTAGAATAGGGGATCTTGAAATCACTCTGAACCAGTCTCACAAAAATCTAAGTATCTCAAAATACAAAATTTCTTTGCTTTCTATGTTTCTTTCATATTAAAATAAACACAATAATCTTTAATTTCTTATCTCACTCAACTACGTGATTTTTCAAATTTACTCTACTACTGCTGTCCAAAACTGTTTTATTTTTAAATTTACTCTTTCATAATTTCACTTACTCCATTTCCTCTTACCGAAAGTTCGCTCAAATATCGAGCATATTGTTCATTTTCACACTTATACCTGCTCTAATCCATCACTTAGTCATATTCAATTACACTTAGTAGTTACATAGTCACATGTATTTTAACTTAGTAAATTTCCCGTTGAACTCATCTGAATAATAACAGATACACGGTGGCCTGCACATAGTACCACCCTTGTAGCCGAAGCTATTTGGTGCACATAGTAGCCTGCACTTAGTACTACACATGTGAACAAAACCATCACTTACACATAGTAGCCTGCACTTAGTACTACACATGTGATCGAAACTATCGGGTACGCATAGTAGCCTGCACTTAGTACTACACATGCGACCTATCCGTCTGGTACAAGTAGTAGCCTGCACTTAGTACTACACACGTGACCTAAAACCTTCTTGTAGCTCTCTTGTACACATAGTGGCCTGCACTTAGTACCACACATGTGACCTAGCTACCTCATTCGTATCTTTTCTATTTCGAAGGTTCAATCGGGAATTCTCACTTTTCAACATTTTTCCAATTCATCCATAATCAATCACAATTCATAATTTGCATCAAGTAATTACTCCATATTCAACTATATCTCAAATAATATAACCAAAATATTAAAACATAAATAAAAATAGTGTATTATTTACATACAAACTTACCTCGAATGTAAAATCAGTGAAAATGACTTATTCGTCAATTTCTCGTTCTAGCTCCAAACCTTGTTTTCCTTGATCTATAACAACATATTTCACTTATTTAATTAATGTACTATTCAAAACAGTCCTTAACTCAACTTTTGCAAAATTATAATTTTGCCCCTAAACTTTTACATATTTACACTATTACCCCAATACTCAAAAATTAAACTTCAGACCTTATTCTTATGTTTTATAACATGCTGATCATTTTCCCTTTTTATGGCAACATCAAATTCTTACTCTAACATACACTTTTGAACATTAGGTATTTTTGCCGATTATGTCGTTTTACTCGTTTTCACTTAAAATCGCTTAGTAAAAGTTGTTTAACATAAGTTTAAGCTTCATATTCTACCATAAAACATCAAAATAAACACTTTTCACCTATGGGTAATTTTCCAAAGATGAACCCTAGTATGAATTATTGGTAGCATAAGCTAAATCGAACTACCAGGACTCCAAAACCGTAAATAACTTGAAAAACGGGGCTAGAACGTACTTACCATGAGCTTGGAAAGTTGAGAAAACCCTAGCCATGTCTTCTCTTGGTAAATTTCGTCCATATGGAGAAGATGGACATTTTAATTTTGTTTTTAATTCATTTAATTTACAAAATGACCAAAATGCCATTAAAAAATATCTTATCTAACATATACCATATCCATTTTTGTCCAACAATTTAACCAATGGGCTAATTATCATTTAAGAACCTCAACTTTAAAATTTCATAACAATTTGACACCTCTAACTTCTAGAACTCAAGTTTTCCATCTTTTACAATTTAGTCCTTTTGACTAAATTGAGTGGCCAAACGTCAAAATTTTTGAACGAAATTTTCACGGAATCATTCCGTGAAATTGTAGACCATAAATATATAATAAAAATAAATTTTCTTATGTCGGATTTGTGGTCCCAAAATGACTGTCCTGATTAGGCCCTAATTTGGGATGTTACACACATACTTGAAAACTTACCAGCACAAATTCGACATCTAAGGTAAATTGTTATGCTAGAACGCAATTCCTAACTTCATAAATCAATTACTTAGCATACCAATTTTATATTACCAACATTTTTATGTGCATCAAAGGTTTATTTCATAACAATAAGTCATTTAAAACTTGCTACAACATCCAACAAGCACTAAAAACATTTATAGCCTTATTCACCTACGGGCATACAAATCATTTATCATGTAAGTCAAACCATCATAACGTGCATACTCAAAATCAACATTCTCAAGCAATCAATGATCAAAAGCTAGTTATAAAAGTCCATGAATAGTTTTTAAAATGTGCATTACAACCCAAGAAAATATCAATGGCTAACTCTCTATGTAAGATCCCACTTTGCCATCCTTATTGAAGTACAAAACACAACATATACTCAAGAAAGTTTGGCCATGTTTTGGATCACTTCGATGGCTCACTTCACCTCCAACATACTAGATATTTATATGTAAAATAGACACAAGAGTGTAAAATTGTACAAGCTAATAAATGAATGTTTTTAAACTAACTCAAAGTACAACTATGGTTTTTCTCTAAAAATAGTACATTTAAGGTCTTCAAAAGTAACATAAGTTTGCTTAGCCATTTCAGTGGCTAATGTAGCCTTCTCAATCTAGTCATAATGTCTAGGCCGGGATAGGGAGGCTACATGAACATAGACTATATTTAAATGAAATAGTTCAAAATGATAAGAAAAACTCATTTAATTACAAAATAAAGATTTAAGGGCTAGTTCGTAACTTTAGTAAAATAATTTGAAAAACCTCTTCGTAAAATCGAGAGTAAAATTATGAAATTAACCAAATAGGACTTAATCATGCAAATTTTCAAGTCATTTCATCACATTTAAGGACCTCAACTGCATAGTATATAAATCAGGACTATATTGGAAAATTATCAAAACATGGTTCAATCACTTTGTATGTCACGTCGCGACCACGCAAAATTCCTCGTCATGACGTTGATCCTTTGTTGCGACGTCATTCCAACGTCATCGTGACGTCATCTACAATTTTTTTGCAAAAAACAATCCAAAAATGCATTTGACACTTTGTCACATTACCAAGCATACCAATTCAGGCATTTAGCCTAATTTTTTAATCCAACATATCATATAACATACAGAGATTGTATTAAGAATTCTCACACACTTCAAAACTTATCAACACACAATTCGACATCCAAGGCAAATAGTTATGCTAGCATGCAATTCCAAACTTCATATTGATTACTTAGCATAACAAATTTACATTACAAACATTTTTATGTGCATCAAAGTTCTATTTCATACCAATAAGTCATTTAAAACTTGCTACAACATATAGCATGCACTAAAAACATCTATATCCTTATTCACCTATAGGCATACAAATCATTTATCATGCATATTCAAAATAAACATTCTCAAGCACTCAATGATCAAAAGCTAGTTATAAAAGTCCATAAAACAATTCTTAAAATGTCAATTACAACTCAAGAAAATATCAAAGTCTAACTCCCCAAGTAAGATCCCACAATGCAATCCTTATTGAACTAGAAAACAAAACATATTCTCTAGAAAGTTTTTCCTTACTTTCAATCACTTGGATAGCACACTTCTTCTCCAACTGTAACATCCCAAAAATCGGGGGTTAGTAGGATCGGGTTTGTAAATCGAGAGAGTGATCATGCCTTAAATTTTGAGATTATCTATGCATTTTTAGGAAAAATGAGGTATTGGTTTGTTGGCAACTATTCCTTGAAACCCAAGTTCAAATCCCTTCTCTCTCACCATTTTTATTATTTTTCAAAATTTGCCTTAAACCCCAGTATGTGACATGCCTTGTTTTTAAAATAAATATTGCAAAATTATTTCAAGAATGAGGAAAAAGGCTAATGGTTAAAAGAAATATAAGAAAGCATGGAAATTAAATGAGGTCCCAAGTTCGAATCCTTTCCCTTGTGAAACAATTAAAATTTGCAAAATCCATTTTTTTTAATGTGTGTTCCATCCATGCCCTTGAACCCTAAGTATAAATACAACCTTTTATTGTATTTTTCAGCCTTTAATTTAATTTTTCCATACTTTAGCTGTTCACCCCTCTCCTCTTTTCTCTTCAATTTTCTTTCTTTCTCCCATTGTTGTTGTCGCCTACACCTCTTATTTTATCATCTCTTTCTTCTTCTTCTTTCATCAAGATTCTGCACCATCTCTTTTACTCTATTGTTAAAATTTATACTCATTGATTGTGTGTCAGAGTCGTAAAAATTTATAAAAAGAATGATCGAGTCTAAAAAATAACTATGACAATGATTGAGGCAAGCGCACCTATCGAATAGTAGTATAGTTTAGTGGCAAGACCGGATTTTTGAACCTAAAGGAACCAAAAATACTAATACTAACTTTCTTTTTATTATTTAGCCTAAGTGAAAGTGAATTGTTTATTTAATATAGAATTAACTAACTATTAAGCTAAAGATACTGAGACAAAGAGAATGAATTGGGGAAAATACTTGTGGGAAAAACCAATTGATTGAAACAATACCCACGGAAGAATCTACCTAGGCTTCACTTGTTTTTTAACTTTGAACCAGACGATTTATTCACTTGACTTAATCCGTAAGATTCCCTAATTTATATTAATACCTCTCTTGAGGCTACTAACGTCTAACCCTAGGTTGATTAATTGAAATCTCTTTCTAATTAAAACCTCTAGGATTGCATTAACTCGATCTATAGACTCCCATATTAGGTTTGATCATAATCCGGCAGATTTTCGTCATCCTATCTCTAGGGTTGCGATCCACTTAACTATGCTAGATCTACTGTTAAACAGGGTCTATTCATCCTCTACCTAAGCATACAATACTTGAATCAATATCGTAAAATATCAAAACAAGAATTAAGAACACATAGTTAAGAACAAATCAAGTATTTATCATATAGTTCAGAAAACAATAACAAGATCCATCTTAGGTTTCATCCCCCTCAGGTATTTGAGGGTTTAGTTCATAATAATAAAAGAATACATATCAAAAGAAAATATAAAACAAAACATAAGAAAAACCCTAAAACCCCCTGAAGGAAATTGAAGAGAAGATCTTCCGTCTAGAGTATAACTCCGGCTTCTTAAGATGAATCAACTGGCTTTCTTCGAGTAAATCCCACAATTTTAGCCTCTCTGGCTTTGCTCTTTGGCCTCACTAGACGCCTCTTGAAGGTTGGCCTCTAGGGTGTTTATATAGGCTTTCAGAATGACTTTCTTTGCCTCTAACTACCCTAATCCGAGTGAAATTCAAGCAGGTCACGTCAGGGACACGCCCGTGGCACACGCCGTGTGTGAATCGTATCTAGGCCATGGTCGGGTCTGTTAATGAGGCACGGCTGTGTGGTCTTGGGCCCAGGCTGTGTCGATTTCGTTCTTTGGCCCATTTACTCTATTTTAGGCCCGCTTGTCGTTCTTTTCATCCTCAGGTGCTCTCCTAAGTATAAAACATGAAATTAAAGGATTAGGAGCACCAAATTCCACAATTCAAGGTTTAAATCATCCAAAAGTATGCTAAATATGGGATTAAAATATGTGTATATTATGGCTTATCAAATACCCCCACACTTAAGCATTTGCTTGTCCTCAAGCAAAATTCTCAACTCAATTAAAATGAACTTCCTTGATCCATAATATTCATCAATAATGTTCCATCATAATTCAAAGATAATTCATACATTGATAATTTAAGTAAAAGGATCTTAAAGATTCAAACAATCAAAGTCATAGTTTTTGTAGCACGAAAAACATAGGCGTTTTCCCTTACCTAAATAATCACCTTTAATTCAAAATCGACAAGAGTTGACATCCTCATTAAAGATTCACTCAAATCAATCAAAGTGTTTAAGGTTCAAAATTAAGCACTCAAAAGTTGAACATGAAAAGTTAATCCCATAGGCTTGCCTGAAAATCAAATCTCCACCACTATAAAATGAAATGATACACAAATCAGAAGGTCTTTAAAAAGGGTTGAAATGGGGCTCGAGTTAAAGGTGTGGATAAAGGCTGAATTAGAAGGTTAGAATCGAGATTGAATTGACAATATACCTAACTAGAAAAATGAACTAATCCTGAATAATTACATCACTTGAAACACTAATAACATGAGCTTCTTCTCAGAATGTGAAATTAATTACTTAAGCTCAAACATAACAATGAATAACTTCGTTTTTTTTTTAGTTACCAATATTTACAATAAGAAGAAAAAAACTTTAACAACTGAAATATAGAACATTGTAACATCCTAGATTAGGGGTTATGTGTTCGTGCATAATTCATGTGTTAGTAGATTTTGGCAGTGTTTGGAAATGTAAGGAAATGTCTCGTAAGGAAATGACTTGGAAATGTAAGGAAATTTCTTGTAAGGAAATGGCTTGGAAATGTAAGGAAATGTCTTGTAAGGAAATGACTTGGAAATGTAAGGAAATGTCTCGTAAGGAAATGACTTGGAAATGTAAGGAAATGTCTTGTAAGGAAATGACTTGGAAATGTTTTAGAAATGTTAAGTTTTAAAAGTTTAAAAGAGGGAACGAAGGCAAGGTGGCCTTAAGAAAATTTATGGAGGAAATATGACATGAAATTGGGCTTGGAAAAGTGGCCTGAAGGTGCCCCTTAGGGCCTCTGGAAATGACGCCACATACAGGGGTATTGGGCCAAGGTTCGAGTTGCATGGGAAGCTAAAAATAGAAGTTTTATTTTGCTGCAAGGATGGACAGAGGTGGACGGCACATGGCTAAATTTTAGGAGTTTTATCCCTTTTATTTTATTTAAGGATAAAAGATGATAAATGAGGAATTATTCTTTAATTAGGAAAATAAGGGAGAAGTGATGGCCAAGTAAGGGACTTTGAGTTTAACAATTTCCGCTAAGTAAGGATAGTTGCTGAATTATCTTTTATTTTAGGTGATAATTAAAGAGATAAAGCTATAAAAATAGAAGAGTGATGGCCTAAGTAAGGGATTCTAAGTTAGTAATTTCGGCTACTAAAGGAAAAGAGGGCCATTCATTCTTTCTTTCAACTCTCTCTCTGCCGAATTCTCTCTAGCAAATAACTCCTCTCTTCTCTTTTATTTTTGCCAAACCGAAATACCTTGTGCTCTACCCGAATCCTCCATATTTATTCTTCTTTCTCTTTTCTTTCTGCCAATCAAAAAGCCGAAATCAAGATCCTTCTAGCCTACATAGCCGAATATTGTTAAAGGTTCAAGCAAGGATTGCCGATTTCTCAAGGAAGGGTAAGATCTCATTCGGTTTCATCCTTTTTTATTTTAAGATTTGCTGAAATCTAGGACTAACCCAATTAATATCTTGTTGTCAGAACTTTGAAGAGATCTTTCAGGATTTACTAAGTGTCGACTACAAGGAAGGAGAAGTTCTTTTCCCGAAGGTACACCATAGGCCGCGTGTTCCCTAGTTATTCAGTGAGTTTCAGGATTTAAAATCCATAAGGTAAGTGTCTATAGCATTCGGCCAAGGCCATGTTTGGTAAATATATGTGTTCATCAATCATTCAAAAGCCAAAACTAATCTATTCAAGTAATCTAGTGATTGCCGATTTCAAGAAAGAAGGATACAAAGTTTCCGGCATTTGATTAGACATCAATCGGCACAAGGTAAGTGTTGAGTTGCAACAATCCTAATAGGATTTGGATTTATGGCCGAATGGCTTTTTATTAAATATTCCTAGTGTTGGCCGAATATAGGCATTAAAGATCTAAAGCAGTGAGATCGGATTTTTGGGATTTGAAGTGAATTGCTAAGTATATCAGGTGTGTACCCTACACTAATCTTAATAGATTTATGGCTTAAACTTGATATATATATTAATATGAAAGTGTAAGAATGTGGCTAAGGTACCATGTTATGGTACAAAGTACTCAGGTACGTTTCCTACTCCTACTAGGATTATGAAATATGTTATATTTATCATGTGATAAGTGATAAGAATGTGAAATTTGGCATGTTAATGCATAATACGTATGATATGGGGCATATGGGTTATTGAAAAGGGGAAGTGAATGCGGTGACCTAAGACCACGATATTTGAATGTGGTGACCTAAGACCACGAGATCTGAATGTGGTGACCTAAGACGACGATATCTGAATGTGGTGACCTAAGACCACGATATCTGAGTGTGGTGACCTAAGACCACGAATACTCATAAGGGCGATGAGCACGCCGACCGCAAATGACGCCTTCGATGGTGTGTAGCGGATAGAGGGTTGACTTAGTAGTCGCCACACTGCAGCGCAAGTTGGTACAGTGATGTGTAGCGGATGGCATCTAGGTTTGGGTTTGGGTTGCATCATTTTAATTTAATGATATATGAATTTGTATGCTATGAAGCCTAAATTTGTTAAGACTTAGTGTTGTGTTAGACATTGAGTCTGTTGACTCACCTCGTTGTGGGAACATTTTTCGTGTGATGATCGAGAATGGACCTGGTCACAGGTTAGGGATGGCCATGCTCAAAGAAGAAATTCATTTTATCTGGACTACTTTATTTTAAGTACTTTGGTTTTAATTTTGGGATTTATTTGATGTAATAAGGCCATAGTTGAATTACTTTAATTTTTCTTTTAATTACTATGTACGAATTTTTATCAAGTGAAGTTTAAGTAGATTTATTTTAAAACAAAGCCTAAACGTTTTGTCACCTAAAGTAAAGGATTTTAATAATGAAATAAACTTGTTTTCAACTCAAGCCCGACCCAACACAATCTTTCTTTCAAAACACACAAGTTTTTCCTAAGTAACAAAAGAATTTGAACCGGTTTTCATCGAGGAACATACCAAATCCGGTCAAGGCTTGTGGGCCGGGTTTGGGGTGTTTCAAACATAGTTAGGCAACTGCTGAAAATCAAATCTCGACAAAAAAGGAGTCAAGGAATGGTGATAATAAATACAAGATGGGTTTTGGGGTAATATTAGTAGGTGAGTCAATAAAAAGGGTTGTTAGGATCAAAGGGGGTTCACTAGGGGTTAATTGTGAGGGTAGGTTTTTAGTGGTGTAAGTGGGTTAAATCCTAAGTGCCTTTATCATCTTTATATATCAAATCAATGATGTGGTCTCAACATGTATAATCGAAGCAAGTTCTAGAATAACAAATCAATGTTGACACACTCATAATCAAAAAGTGAGCACGAAAGAATTTATGCCCTAAAAGGCTCAAAATCTCACAAAAATTATGGGTTTTTGATATCAACCTTGTAAATTTCAAATTTTAAGGTAATAATTAGCTTCAGGTAGACAACCTAACAAAATTTAATATTTAAAAATAGACTCATCATGCTTGATTCTCTAGTTCCCTAAATTTTAAATCATCACTGCACAATTATCAATGACTTAATCCGAAACATATCAAAGAAAATCATGGATCATAGGAAATTTCATTCTAATTAGTAATATGAGAAAATTACTTAAAGACAAGACATAATTCAGGGATTCGAGAATAATGTAGAAAGTTAGGAACTTTCTTAAAATAAAATTCACCCCCCACAGTTAAGATGTACATTGTCCTCAATGTACAAAGATAGATAATAACAATATAGTGATAAAATCAAAAGATAAGGAGAAGTGAACTTCCTGAATTTTGGACGGCTTCTTTGAGAATGAAACTTGTAGGGATGGAGTAGACGAACAGTATGATGAACTAGCAGGAGTAAAGGTATGTGAAAATATTCCAGGTCCTTAGTAGCACCTTGAACCTTTTGGAACTACAGAGTCATCAGTAACTTTTTTTAAGGGGTTTTGTTATGATGTTTACTCGAAGATTAGATAGTCGGAGATAAAAGAAATTTGACTTTTACTAATAAAAGTTTTGAACAAAATAAAAGGTAAAGGTGTGAACTAGCAAATTATAATAAAATGGTACATCAAAATCAAATAAAATCAAGAACAAAAATAAAAATAAAGATAGAGCTAAAAAATAAAAAGGACTCAAAAGTCCTTATCATTGGTTGAACCGCGAGGTGGTGGAGGCGGCGATATGTGAAAGTGATGACAAATCTGCTGAAGAGTCGCCTCAATGCCATCAAATCGTCGAGCGGTGTCATTGAATTGTTGAGTACATTAATGCTCAAACTGAGTGAGATGTGCAGAGATGTCTGAAAGTGAAGCAACTGCGTGAAGTGGGTGATGGCTTGGTTGTGGTTCCTCATGTGGGTGTGGGACATCGTCAGTAATGTCCTCAAGGTCCTCCTCCTCGATGGTATAGGCTAGTCGATATTGGGGAGAATTGATCCTACGTCGACGTTGGATCATCCTTATGTGTAACATCGTCTGGATGCCCTATGGGGACATCTGACCTATCAGTGTGAGTGAAGAAATTTGAGCGACGGTGTTGAGAAGCCCAAAATATCGAGCCAAGCGTGTAATGTATGGACCCATAGATATGACCCCTCTCCTATGTTGCTCTGTCTGATGTTGGATGGCGTGAGCTATGAAATAGGCGAGGTTGAAGACGTGTCCATTCGCCATGCACTATAGGAAGTAGGCGTTGTGATTGTTTACGATGCTAGTGCTCTCTCGCTTACCTGTTAGTGTATGTGCTAAAATAACGTGTAGGTATCTTATGGGTGGGGCGAGAGCTGTCGCCTTAAAGCGACTGGGGTCATATGTAGGCGAGCTAAGAACTAGGTTTCTCCAATAAGCAACCGAAGAGCAATCGATGTGGCGGTGAAGATTTTCAAAATCATCATCTTCCATGAATTCATCAGTGTAGAGTCCCAAAGCGGCTCCAAACTGTGGGACACTCATCTCACAAACTAGACCTCCGAGGCAGAATTGGATAGTGCCAGAGTCGTTGAAGTTAGTCATCACTGTCTGAAGGTGGAAAGTAGAGCAGAGTTCCAGAGTGAGCTCTAGGTATGTAGGCTCAATGATGTCAAAAAATTACCCTCACGGGTCTGTGAATAATAAGGCCCGAACCTCATCTGCTAGCTGGACTTGCTCTAGGGTGGTCCAATCAATACACCTTCCTACGTTGAAAGGTCTTTCGCATAGTATCTGCCAAAGATCCTCCTGAATTCCTGGAGGAAAACATAGGAATGGGTGTGGTATTTCGGTGGAGGCACTTGAAGAGGTCGCATCATGTCCTTTCCATTTTTTCGACGTGGGAACGACAGTTTTTTGCCTCGGAAAGAAGACATTATGTTCCTATATAATAGAATAAAGAATATCATCTCATGATATTACCTATGAGTCCAAAATTTCAATCTCATTATATTAACAATGAACATTTCTGCTAACAATTCTCTAGACACTCAGGACATTCAAAATCCTAGTTAATCTATTCATGATGCTTAAGTAATCATTAGTTATTGCCAATACTCAACAAAAGTGAATGCTACATAAAAATTTGAAAGAATAAATCAAAAATCTAAAAATAATCATGGAATGTGAAGTATCAAGCAGTAAAGTATAGGGTGTAGAATGGACCGACGGAGATGTGGAGATGGCGCACGGTCGTGGAGGGCTGACACACGGGCGTGTGCTGCGGGTCGGTGGTGGAATAGGGCTGTGGTGAGTTTTACACGGGTGTGTATTTCGTTCACACTGGCGTGGTCTGTGTCTGGATGAGGAATAGAAGAGGAAAGTAGAGAAGGAGAAGGAAGAAGGGAGGAGGAGGATGGTGGCCGACCTAGGGGAGGGGAAAAAGGAAAACGGCTAGGGTTTTGGAGGAAGAATTTGGGGGAAAAAATGATGAATAGTGAGGGGTTTGTATAGAAATACGAGTACACTGGCGTGTCACACGCCCGTGTAAATCATTTTTAGCCGATGCGTTCGAATGAATGTTCGAAGTCCGCACGCATATGTTAAGTCCCACGCCCCACGCCCGCATCGCGCACGGCATGCCTAGCCTTGTTCGATTCTCCCACGTCCGTGTAAATGGTCCTACGCCCGTGTTCGTTAGTCAGTGTTGTCCACGGCCTTAGAGCACGGGCGTGTTTAATGCCCGTGTCCTTTCTCAGTGTTGGCCATGGGTTTGATGCACAGGCGTGTCACATGTCCGTATCGATTAATTAGTATCGGCCACGGACACATCCCACGGGCGTGTATAATTATCACATCCCGTGTTCCTTAGTCAGTTTCGACCACGGCCGTGTTACATGGCCATGTCGTTTAGTCGGAGCCCGTGGCTTTGGAATTTTTTATCCTGTTTCTACACCATCTTTGCCATGCCCATGTACCTATTCGAGTGTCCACACAGCCACGGCCACGCCCGTGTGCAAGGCCGTGTGGAAGGGAAACCTGCGCTTTACTGAGTTAGTTTGTAGTTACGTGCTAAAAATTGAAAATATGACATTAGTGAAGTTAGTGCCCGGGTTGCCTCTCGAGAAGCACTCATTTTAAGTCTTAAGCTAGACTTACACTATTTTCATTTTTAAACGAAGGTTCACGGAGCCGAAGCTCCTCTCTCATATCCCTAAAATTTGCACCATTATAAATTTTCAGTCGCTGACCATTTACCCTGAATATGCCATGAGTTGGATGAGTTATCTCGATTGTGCCGTAAGGAAAAATAGTTTTGATTATGAATGGACCTGACCATCTTGATTTCAGCTTTCCAGGAAACAATTTGAGCCTTGAATTGTATAGCAAGACTAAGTCTCCTACTTTGAATTACTTTGATTGCTTTAGACGAGCATCATGGCGTCACTTTGTTGCCTCCTTATATAGTCGTGAGTTCTCATAGGCATTAGCTCACCATTCATCTAGCTCGTTCAACTGCATCTTCCTCTTCTCACCTATTCTTTGGCATTTATCACATGAAGTAACATATCTGTTGGCATCTTTAAACAGAGTTGGCCAATAAAAACCTGATTCGAGCGTTTTATGTGCTGTCTTAATCCTGCTATAATGTCCTCTTGAAGGTCCTGAGTGGCAATGCTCTAGGATTTTGCTTGCTTTTGCCTTTGTAACACATCTCCGAATTACTTGATCTGTACATATACGGAAAAGAAAAGGATCCTCCCAAAAAAAGTTTTTCGCATTAACAAAGAATCGCTTCTTTTGATGATGTGTTAACCTTTTTAGTAGGATGTTAGCAGCTAAGTAATTTGCAATGTCTACGAACCAAGGTACTTCGGAGTTAGATATAACAAATAGTTATTCTTCAGGAAATGAGACATTTATCTCATTCTCATCTAGGTTTTCAATATATGGATTTTCAAGCCTAGAAAGATGATCTGCTGCAAGATTTTCAGCTCCTTTCTTATCCTAAATTTCTAAATCAAATTCCTGTAAGAGTAAAATCTATCTTATGAGTCGAGGTTTTGCATCGGATTTAGTTAATAGATAACGAAGAGCTGAATGGTCAGTGTAAACGACAACTTTAGATAATATCAAATACTATCTAAATTTGTCAAATGCAAAAACCACAGCTAGCAATTCTTTTTCTGTGGTGGTGTAATTTTCTTGTGCTGCTGTTAATGTTTTGGTAGCGTAATAAATTGGCTGAAAATGCTTGTCTCTTCGTTGTCCCAAAACTGCACCTACTACAAAATCACTCGCATTACACATTAGTTCAAAGGGTAAATTCCAATCAGGTGCAATTATAATTGGAGCATTTATTAATTTATCTTTGAGGATATTAAATGCATCTAAACATTCCTAATCAAAATTGAATGGTACATCTTTTTCTAATAATTTCGTTAAAGGCTTAGCTATTTTAGAAAAATCCTTAATAAATCTTTTATAAAATCCAGCATGTCCTAAAAAGCTTCTAATAGCCTTAATTGAACTAGGAGAAGGTAATTTTTCTATGGTTTTGACCTTTGCTTTGTCTACCTCAATCCCTTTACTAGAAATTTTATGTCCTAACAGAATCCCTTCTCGAACCAGAAAGTGACATTTTTCCCAGTTTAGAACAGGGTTCGTTTCCTCACATCTCATTAGAACTCATTTTAGATTTTTAAGGCAAAGATGAAAAGAATGACCAAATACTAAAAAATCATCCATAAATACCTCCATAATGTCTTCTACAAGTTCATCAAAGATGGCCAGCATGAAGCGCTGAAAAGTAGCAGGAGCATTACATAATCCAAAAGGCATTCTATGATAAGCAAACGTACCGTATGGACATGTGAATGTTGTCTTTTCTTGATCCTCATGGGCTATTGGGATTTAGAAGTAGCCGGAGAGTCCGTCTAGGAAGCAATAGTACATATGCCCAGATAGTCTTTCCAACATCTAATCAATAAAGGGCAAAGGGAAGTGATCTTTTCTGGCAGCATCGTTCAGCTTTCTATAGTCAATACAAACTCTCCAACATGTGACTGTTCTTGTAGGAATCAATTCATTCTTTTCGTAGGCTACAACAGTCATGCCTCCTTTCGTTGGAACAACCTGCACAAGACTTACCCAAGTACTGTCAGAAATAGGATAAATTATTCCAGCATCTAGAAGTTTAATTACCTTAGCTTTAACAACTTCTTTCACGTTAGGATTCAATCGTCTTTGAGGTTGCATGCATGGTGTAAACTCATCTTCCATTAAAATTTTATGGGTGCAAAAAGATGGGCTTATTCCTTTGATGTCAGAAATTTTCCAGGCTATGGCCCTTTTATGTTCCCTTGATACCTGTAGCAACTCGTCTTTCTCTTCTGGTTCTAGTTTTGAAGAAATGATTATTGGCAACGTGGAATTATCCCCGAGGAAAGCATATTCTAAGTGGTTTGGCAACTGTTTTAATTCTAATTTTGGTGGCTCATCAATGAGGGTTTTTATTTTAGTTCGTCGTTGATTTCAATGCCCTCCTCTTTCTTTTGTGTAAAGGTAGATGTATTAGAATTCAACTCATCGGTATAATCATCTTCCCCCTCACCTTGGGTAAGACACAGTTCCATCTTGCCTTTATGTATGATTTCCTGCAAAGAATCTTGAATAAAATGATCAATGGCATCAATAAAATAACAGGAATCATCTTGTTCTCTAGAATACCGCATACCGTCGTAAATTTGAAAAATAAGTTCCTCGTCGCCTACCCTTATTCCAAGTTTACCATCACCTACATCAATAACAGCCCTAGCAGTAGCTAAAAAAGGGCAGCCCAAAATTAATGGTACCTCAATGTCCTCATCCATGTCAAGCACAACAAAATCAACAGGGAATATAAATGAAACACCCCAAACCCGGCCCACGAGTTTTGACCAGATTTGGTATGTTCCTCAAGTAAACCGGTTCAAAGTTCTTTTGTTCCTTAGGAAAAACTTGTGCGATTTTAAAAAAAATATTGTTTCGGGTTGGGCTCGAGTAGAAAACAAAATCGTTTTATAATGAAAACCCTTTTAAATTTTAGGTAATAAAACATATAGAATACATTTAAAATAAATTACTTAATCTTTAACTTAATAAAAATTTCGTAACATAATAAATAAAAACAGAAATAAAATAGTGCACTATGGCCTTATGGCCTTATTACATCAAGTAAATCCAAATAATTCGGAGTACTTAAAAATTAATAGTCCATAAAAATAAAAACTTCATGGTGAGCATGGCCACCACAAGTTCAAATTGTCCGGTCCATTCTCTGCTCATCACACAAACATGGTCCTCAACGGGGTGAGTCAACAGACTCAATGTGTACACAACACTAAATCATAATAGAATCAGGCATAACAAATATTACACATTATCATAGCATACAAATTATGATGCATTCCCAAACCCAAACCTAACAAGCCATCCACTACACTCCCCGCACCAACCTCGCACACACCGTGGGACTACTAAGTCGACCCTCCTTCCGCTACACTCCATATCGCGGTCTTAGGTCACCGCATTTGTGGTCTTAGCTCACCACATTCGGATATCGCGGTCTTAGGTCACCGCATTCGATTCTCGTGGTCATAGGTCACCACATTCGGATACCACGGTCTTAGGTCACCGTGTTCGTGGTCTTAGGTGACCACATTCACTTCCCCTTTCAATAACCCATATGCCCCATTTTGTAATATGCATTAATATGCCGTTCACATTCTTATTCTCATGTTACAAATAACATATTTCATATTCCTAGTAGGAGTAGGAAACGTACCTGAGTACTTTGTACCACATTATGGTACCTTAGCCATATTCACATTCTTAATATCACATATATTAATTAAACATAGCCATAAAACATATTATGAAATAGTGTGGGGTACACACCTGATTAGCTTAACGAATTCATTGAAATCCCGAAAAACCGATCTATCGCTTTAGATCCTAAATCCTTACATTTGGCCACATTTAGTATTTTAGGAAAAAGCCTATTCGGCTAATTTAATCAAATCCCGAAGGATTATCGTATCCACTTTCTTACCTTGCTGCTGATTTGATAATTAATCAAATCCTGAAAACTTGTATTCTTCCCCTCTGAAATCGGCTAATCACTAGATCCCTTGAATCGGTTAGTTTTCGGCTTAAAACACAAAAATAGATCTAGCTACTAAAATAGGCCTTGGCCGAATATTCATAGTCACTTCCCTTAAGGATCTTAAATCCCGAAATTATCCCTTGGTTATAGCTTCAGTCAAAATCCCTAAAACCACATGTTAGATCAACTTCTAACCTTTAATCACAATCAATGGCCCTTGGCCGAATGTCGAATATGACTTACCTTGATGGTCAAATCCCAAGATCTTTTCCTTTATAGTCGACTATGGCAAAAATCCCAAAGAATCCTTCCAAATTTCGCAAATAAGAATATTGATGGGATTAGTCCTAGATTTCACAAATCTAAAAGAAAAGAATAGAAATCAAAACTTGTTCTTACCCTTTCTTGTAGAAATCGACAAAGACTATGCTTGAAGCCCTCAAAGATTCGGCTTTTGATGGATTGGAAAGAAAAGAAATTGGCTCTTGGTGATATCCTGAATTTTCAGCTTTGGCTAACAAAAAGAAGAAGAACAAATGCTCTAGGAAATTCTCCTTTCCTTATATAGCCGAATTTATTAACTTAGAATCCCTTACTTGGCTATCACTCTTCTATTTTGATAGCTTTATCTCTTTAATTATCTCCTAAAATAAAAGATAATTCAAAGAACTATCCTTACTTAGCAAATTATTAAACTCAAAGTCCCTTACTTCGCCATCACTTCTCCCTTATTTTCCTAATTAAAGAATAATTCCTCATTTATCTCTCGAAAATATTCTAAAATAAATCCATTATTTATCCCTTATTTATCCACTATTTATCTCAAAAAAATAAAAGAATAAAGGCTCCTAAATGATAGCCTTGTGCCGGACACCTAATTTCTTCTGGAAGCAAAATAAAATTTCTTTTATTTGCTTTCCCTGTGACTCGAACTCAGGCCCAATCCCCTTGCATGTGGCGCCATTTCCAGAGGCCCTAAGTGGCATCTCCAGGCCACTTTTCCAAGCCTGTTTGCGTGTCAAATTTCACATACTTTTTCTCTTAAGGCCACCTTGCCTTAATTTCCTCTTTTAAACTTTAAAACTCGACATTTCTAAGTCATTTCTAAGTTTCCAAAAATTTTCTTTTGCCTCTTTAAACTTGACATTTCCTTACATTTCCAAGTTTCCAGAAATGTTCACTTTCCTCTTTTGAATCATTTCTAAATCATTTCCTTACATTTCCTAGTTTCAAAAACTGTTCACTTTCCTCTTTTATACCTAACATTTCCATACATTTCCAGGTTTCCAAAAATGTTCATAACACATAAGACATGTCATTTCGTACAATTAAACTGAAAATGCTTAGGCCCTTTTCAGGATGTTACAGTTCTACCCCCTTAAAATAATTTCGTCCTCGAAATTACTTACTAACGAACCATCGTACGGTCTAACTCACCCCACTACGCTATTGCTACACACTCTGATCTTAAAGAACTATCTTCCCTTCCAAGCACAGTCTCTAAGTTCACATCCAAAGTTTCAAACAGTTCACTTGTAACACAAGAATGAACTATCTCTAAAACAATAAATAGTACTCCAAAAACAAGGAACTTAACCGCTATCATATCCTTGGTTGTCTCACATCTGAACCTTCAGCACCTCTACCGGGTGTTCCATGACCATTTCCTCCATGGTTTAAACCACAAACCTTCGTTGCCTGAGGGCAATTCTTAACCAAATGAACCTTAGCCTTACATCTAAAACATTCCTTATCACTGTTCCAACACTCGCCAACATGATACCTTCCACATTGAGCACACGGACGGTCCAGATTTTTAGTAATTGGCTTAAAAACACGAGCAGAATTCTCAACCTTCGGTCGTTTCTGAAGACTCTTAGACGATTCTGACGGTCCAAGACTCCTTTTATCCCGTCCACGACGACCACGTCCCCTAGAACTCATTTTCTAACGTCGCGATTTAATCTGATTTAAGAATTTTATACATTAGTACTTTTGTTTCACTGATTAACCGCGAACAGTTTTATGAAAAGAGATGTTTAAAAGTGGTTCTTTCGATCAAACAAAGTTTCTCAGCTCAAGTTCACTATTCAGAAAGTCACGTTCACATTCATCAACCAATTATGAACTTTCGTTCATTCAGAGAAATGTTGTAGTTTTCATTGTTGTTTTTTTCCACTACCCAGGGGTATTTTCGTAATTTGTCCTACAGGGGCATTTTCATAATTTTTCAAAAGAAAAAGTTCCTTGATGATTCTGTCATAAAGTATTTTTGGAATTTTTTTTTAAATTCTCGGGGTATTTTGGAAGATTTGAAATCCGAGGGTATTTCGGTCATTTTGAATCTCAGGGGTATTTTGGTAATAAACTAGGGTAAATTTGTAAAATTTAACAAATCAGGGATATTTCAAAAGTTGCAAAACTTTGAGGGTTCTTTTTGAGAATTGTTCTTTCCAAAACGGTGATGTTGCAAAAAAAAATTTTGGAAATCAGGGTCATTTTGGTAATTTTTTGTAAGTTAAGGGCAATTTTGTAATTTTCCAAAATTAAGGTATTTTGATATTTTGCGAATTAGGGTTTTTGAGAGTTTATAAAATAATGAAATTTTGGTAAAATTGTTGGGTAGTTGGACATTTTATAAACCAAGGGTATTTTGGTAATTTTACCACTAGGGGCATTTTTGTAATTTCATAAATTAGAAATTTTTCGAAAAATTTTGTAAAGATGGTTTTCACAAATTTAAAAGAAAGTTTTAAGAGTTTTTTTTTTAAAACTAGGGTTTTGTTGTTTTTATAAAAACACGGCTAGTTCCTTTCTGGGTTTTAGTTATTGTGTTTAGCCTAGACCGAGTCCTCTTGGTCGTAGAACCAAAGCTACGCACTGTAGGATTCTGCTGCGAGAGGAGGTGAGTCACTAGGACCGCTTAAATACCGTGCTCTTCCTGATCCAATCCTGAGACATGCGCATGTGGTTTACCACACCCTAACTTTCGGTGACTTAGCCATAGGTTTGTTTAATCGAATTAAGTCTTATGTGTTTGTGTTTGAGTAGACTAGTCCTAGGGTTCAAGTTCCTATCATGCTATTCTACGCTCCATTCCTTTTCTACCCTTCCATAATTCACATAATCACACGGATGGTTGGGGTACTTACCGTGGATCATGGTCTGAGACTTGGGTGCCATGCCAGAAACCTGCTTATTTCAAAAATATTTTCATAAAACTCATTTGGGCTCGCTTTGAAAATGTTTTGGGCCTTAAATCCCTAGGCCGAGGCTTTGAAACTGGGCTCTGATACCAAACTAAAACACCCCAAACCCGGCCCACGAGTTTTGACCAGATTTGGTATGTTCCTCAAGTAAACCGGTTCAAAGTTCTTTTGTTCCTTAGGAAAAACTTGTGCGATTTAAAAAAAAATATTGTTTCGGGTTGGGCTCGAGTAGAAAACAAAATCGTTTTATAATGAAAACCCTTTTAATTTTTAGGTAATAAAACATATAGAATACATTTAAAGTAAATTACTTAATCTTTAACTTAATAAAAATTTCGTAACATAATAAATAAAAACAGAAATAAAATAGTGCACTATGGCCTTATGGCCTTATTACATCAAGTAAATCCAAATAATTCGAGTACTTAAAAATTAATAGTCCATAAAAATAAAAACTTCATGTTGAGCATGGCCACCACAAGTTCAGTAGTCCTGGTCCATTACATTCATCACTCAAACATGGTCCTCAACGGGGTGAGTCAATGAGACTCAATGTGTACACAACACTAAATCATAATAGAATCGGGCATAACAAATATTACACATTCATATCATAGCATACAAATTATGATGCATTCCCAAACCCAAACCTAACAAGCCATCCGCTACACTCCCCGTACCAACCTGTACACCGTGGGGACTACTAAGTCGACCCTCCTTCCGCTACACTCCATATCGCAGTCTTAGGTCACCGCATTTGTGGTCTTAGGTCACCACATTCAGATATCGTGGTCTTAGGTCACCGCATTCAGATTAATGTGGTCTTAGGTCACCACATTCAGATACCACGGTCTTATGTCACCGTGTTCGTGGTCTTAGGTCACCACATTCACTTCCCCTTTCAATAACCCATATGCCGCATTTTGTAATATGCATTAATATGCCAAAGTTCACATTCTTATTCTCATGTTACAAATAACATATTTCGTATTCCTAGTAGGAGTAGGAGACGTACCTGAGTACTTTGTACCACATTATGGTACTTTAGCCATATTCACATTCTTAATATCACATATATTAATTAAACATAGCCATAAAACATATTATGAAATAGTGTGAGGTACACACCTGATTAGCTTAACGAATTTCTTGAAATCCCGAAAAACTGATCTATCGCTTTAGATCCTAAATCCCTACATTTGGCCACATTTAGTATTTTAGGAAAAAGCCTATTCGGCTAATTTAATCAAATCCCAGAAGGATTATCGTATCCACTTTCTTACCTTGCTGCCGATTTGATAATTAATCAAATCCCGGAAACTTGTATTCTTCCCCTTTGAAATCGGCTAATCACTAGATCCCTTGAATTGGTTAGTTTTCGGCTTAAAACACATAAAAATTGATCTCGCTACTAAAATAGGCCTTGGCCGAATATTCATAGTCACTTACCTTAAGGATCTTAAATCCCGAAATTATCCCTTGGTTATAGCTTCTGTCAAAATCCCTAAAACCACATGTTAGATCAACTTCTAACCTTTAGTCACAATCAATGGCCCTTGGCCGAATGTCAGATATGACATACCTTGATGGTCAAATCCCGAAGATCTTTTCCTTTATAGTCGACTATGGCAAAAATCCTGAAAGAATCCTTCCAAATTTTGGCAAATAAGAATATTGATGGGATTAGTCCTAGATTTCGACAAATCTAAAAGAAAAGAATAGAAATCAAAACTTGTTCTTACCCTTTATTGTAGAAATCGACAAAGACTATATGCTTGAAGCCCTCAAAGATTCGGCTTTTGATGGATTGGAAAGAAAAGAAATTGGTGATGGTGATATCTTGAATTTTCGGCTTTGGCTAACAAAAAGAAGAAGAATAAAAGCTCTAGGAAATTCGGCAGAGAGAAGGGTTGAGAGAAAGAATGATGAATGGCCCTCTTTTCCTTATATAGCCGAATTTACTAACTTAGAATCCTTTACTTGGCCATCAGTCTTCTATTTTGATAGCTTTATCTCTTTAATTATCTCCTAAAATAAAAGATAATTCAAAGCAACTATCCTTACTTAGCCGAAATTATTAGACTCAAAGTCCCTTACTTGGCCATCACTTCTCGCTTATTTTCCTAATTAAAGAATAATTCCTCATTTATCTCTTGAAAATAATCTAAAATAAATCCATTATTTATCCCTTATTTATCCACTATTTATCTCTTAAAAATAAAAGAATAAAGGCTCCTAAATTATAGCCTTGTGCCGCCACCTCACTTCTTCCGGAAGCAAAATAAAATTTCTTTTATTTGCTTTCACCGTGACTCGAACTCAGTGCCCAATCCCTTGCATGTGGCGCCATTTCCAGAGGCCCTAAGTGGCATCTCCAGCCACTTTTCCAAGCCTGCTTATGCGTGTCAAATTTCACATACTTTTTCTCTTAAGGCCACCTTGCCTTAATTTCCTCTTTTAAACTTTAAAACTCGACATTTCTAAGTCATTTCTAAGTTTCCAAAAATTTTCGTTTGCCTCTTTAAACTTGACATTTCCTTACATTTCCAAGTTTCCAGAAATGTTCACATTCCTCTTTTGAATCATTTCTAAATTATTTCCTTACATTTCCTAGTTTCCAAAATGTTCACTTTCCTCTTTTAAACCTAACATTTCCATACATTTCCAGGTTTCCAAAAATGTTAAAAATATATTCATAACACCGTTGTAAAAAGTTTGGACTTGTAGCCACAAGGGTAATCCATGGTGTGGACACCTTCTCAATAGATCTTTGTATCTCTCTCATCCATCGTAAAGTGTTTCGAAATCCACCTGCACAAAAGAAGAGATATCATTCCTCAACTTGGCCATTTTGGCCGGCAGAAAATATTTTAACAGAAATTTTTCGGTCATTTGTTCCCATGTAGTGATTGACCCTCGTGGAAGAGAATTCAACCACTGTTTGGCTTTATTCCTCAAAGAGAAGGGAAATAACCGAAGACAAATGGAATCATCAGAAACACCATTTATTTTGAAAGTATTGCAAAATTCTAGGAAATTTGCCAAGTGATTGTTTGGATCTTCATCCTGCAAACCATCAAACTGAACAAATTGTTGTATCATCTGAATAGTGTTAGGTTTCAGTTCAAAATTATTTGCAGCAATAGTAGGGCTAACAATACTTGACTCAGTTCCTGTTAAATTAGGTTTAGCATAATCATACATAGTTCGAGGAGCATGATTTTCGGCCATCTCTGGAGGTGGCGGATTATTTTTAGCCATCTCGTCGGTAGTATTGGTTTCGACTTCTTGCTCTTCTTCTATGTAATTTATGCTTCACCTTATTTCTCTACGATTTCTGCAAATAGTACCTTCAATATCATTGTCGTAAATTAGGAGTCCTGTCGGGTTCCTTCTAGTCATAAACTAGAGGTACTTGCTAGGAACAAATAAAAGAAGGAAAATTAGTAAGGTTTAAAGAAAAATAGAAATAGAAATAGAAATAAATTGCAAAAATAAAAATGGCTAAATTAATAAAAATTGAGCGTTCTTAATATTTCAGTTCCCCGGCAATAGTGCTAAAAACTTGATCGTGTATTAGAGCCTTAAAAATTTATAAAAAGAATGACCGAGCCTAGAAACTAACTATGACAACGATTGAGGCAAGTGCACCTATCGAACAGTGGTAGCAAGACCAGATTGTCGAACTCAAAGGAACCAAAAGTACTAATATTAACTTTCTTTTTATTATTTAGCCTAAGATAAAAGTGAATTGTTTATTTAATCTAGAATTAACTAACTATTAAGCTAAAGATGCTAAGACAAAGAGAATGGATTGGGGAAAATACTTGTGGGAAAAACCAATTGATTGAAACAATACCCGAGGAAGAATCCACCTAGAATTCACTTGTTATTTAACTCCGAACCAGACGATTTATTCACTTGACTTGATCCATAGGATTCCCTAATTTATATTAATACCTCTCTCGAGGCTGCAACATCTAACCCTAGGTTGATTAATTGAAATCTCTTTCTAATTAAAACCCCTAGGATTGCATTAACTCGATCTATGGACTCCCATATTAGGTTTGACCCTAATCCGGCAGATTTTCGTCATCCTATCTCTAGGGTTGCGATCAACTCTGCTTAACTATGCTAGATCTACTCTTAAACAGGGCCTATTCCTCCTCTACCTAAGCACACAATACTTGAATCAATATCCTGAAATATCAAAACAAGAATTAAGAACACATAGTTAAGAACAAATCAAAAATTTATCATATAGTTCAGAAAACAATAACAAGATCCGTCATAGGTTTCATCCCCCTCAGGTATTTGAGTGTTTAGTTCATAATAATAAAAGAATATATCTCAGAAGAAAATATAAAACAAAACATAAGAAAAACCCTAAAACCCCCTGAAGGAAATTGCAGGGAAGATCTTCCGTATTGAGTACAACTCCAGCTTCTTGAGATGAATCAACTGGCTTTATTCGAGTAAATCCCACAATTTTGGCCTCTCTGGCTTGGCTCTTCGGCCTCACTGGACGCCCCCTGAAGGTTGGCCTCTAGGGTGTTTATATAGGCTTTCGGAATGGCTTGCTTTGCCTCTAAGTACCCTAATCCGAGTGAAATTCAAACAGGTCACATCAGGGACACGCCCGTGGCACACGCCGTGTGTGAATCGTATCCAGGCCGTGGTCGGGTCTGTTAAGGAGGCACGGCCGTGTGGTCTTGGGCCCAGGCCGTGTCCATTTTGTACTTTGGCCCATTTACTCCGTTTTAGGCTCGTTTCTCGTTCTTTTCATCCTCTGGTGCTCTTCTAAGTATAAAACATGAAATTAAAGGATTAGGAGCACCAAATTCCATAATTCAAGGTTTAAATCATCCAAAAGGATGCTAAATGTAGGATTAAAATATGTGTATATTACTTTTTATCACTCATCTAAATTAGCCCCAAATCTAAAATCTTAAACCCCATGATCGGTCCCGAACATTTCCAAGAAAGTGTAATTACCGTTTCTCTAAACTAGCTTGGGTAAGATCTCTTTTCTCTTCAATTTTTGATTAATCTTGTCAATTAAAAACTAAAATTTCTAGATCTAGAATTTGGTGGATTTTAAATTATTTCAAAGGTATCTTTCTAGATTTTAATGAGATCTCAAACCATTTTAAAATTCAGCCCCAATTCTAGCTACCGTGGGTGGTGGCGCTTGTGCCTATGTGCAAGAAAGGGGGTTGTTTTGTTTCTTGCGTCTTGCCCATATTTTTCCAACTTTAACTTGTGTTCTTGAAACCTCCTAATCAAAATTTAATCACATGTTAATTAGGGAGAGACGTTCTTGATCAATTAGACAATCAGATCCCACAAATTGTGAAGCATAAGTGCAATTAAGGATAACTAGTTTGTTATTTCGACATAGTTGTTGGGTAAAGGATATGAAGTGATTAAATTAAGGAATTTAATCATTAATTAGCTACTTATTTACAATCCGATTAAAAATAATTTATTAAATCTTAAGAAACTTATTAAACCAAACCAAAAATGAGAAACTCTGAGACCTCTGAAACGTTGAGCCTAAGACCTCACATTGTAATGTGGTCATATGCCACTTTTATTATTGTAGTTATACCACGAAAATATAGTTTTGCAGTGAAACTGCCGAACCAAACTTCCTTCTCTTCAATGTCAATCCCAGCCACAATGCACATGAAAAATTCTCTCAAAATAGATACTTATAAATAAATATCAAATATCAAATCAGACATTTCTCGGCTCAACTACAAAATACCAGAATAGACAGTGCAAAATTTTCTGATTATCACATTCAACCCTTTCATATTGCGAATTAACATACCACATCACATAATTATCTATACGAATAACGAAACTCATGACACGTAATTTAAATTGCATAAGTAAATTCAAACAGAATTTGTGTCACAGATACTCCTATAGAGGCTTAAACGTGCATGGGATTGTTTCGAGACTAAAACAAATTAAATTGCAAAAAGGTGAAAAAAATCCGCAAAAATAAGACAACACAGACAAAAAAAAAAAAACAGCAACATATATGCAGCATTAAACAAAATATAAAACAAGCGATGGTAATTATAATATATAAAAGGTAATTCCATCAAAATTAGCACCTTAATACCATCAACATTAGCAACTATATATTCATCTATAAAAAAAAAAAACACAAAATTAGTACAGTATAGAAAATTTACATTAATTGCATACATTATTTTTTTGCAATTTCATAATTCAAAACGGCCATAGCTACTAATTGAAAAATCCTGCTCTTGCTGAAGTCAATGAATCATTTTAACAGAAGAATCTTGAAATGTAGCCAAAAATCAACTGCAAGGTGAACAAATTTGAACCATTTCCCATGATCAGAAGCATATAATATAGGAAATTGTCTGTAAAACCAATTGCCAGAAACTAATAATAAGAAGTAGCATTATTCTAATTACAATGAAGACACTCAATGTGAAGGGAGAAGCAAGTGTACAAACATGCTAGGTAGCAAACGCCTATTAGCATAGAAAGGACAATAAAATATGGCTTAAGTGCAGCGCGCACACACATACGAAAAAGATTTAATAAAGTCCCACACACACCGATCACAAATGATTAGAACTCACACATTAAAAACACGATTCCTAGCCCAAATATCGACTGATTCGTCTCCACCAAACTCAGCTGAAAACCCAATTTACACAAGTACACAAATACTATGAAAGTATCCATTCATAATAGAGTAGAAAATTCCCAAAAAGAATTGATTAAAACCTAAACAACAGTACTTACCCCCTTAGGATCCTGATTACACGAACATAAGAGCACAACCAAAATCTTGAGAAGTGGGAATTGGAAAAAATTCTTGGAACAAAAAGGGATGACTTAAAAATATTAAAAATCTTTGTAGCAAGTGAACAGTAAAACCCAGAGCAAAACAAAAATAATGGCTAGACAGAAAGAATAATACTGTAGCCAAAAGAATCCCCAAGACTCCAATTGGAAAAATCATGAAAAGAGAGGTTTACGTGAAAAGAAGACGTAAATATAATTTTTTTCAGAGTATTTTCTTTTAAAAATACTAAAATAAAATAAGAGTTGAACAAAATCGCATTAGTAATTTAAAAAAGAAATTGAATGTAACACCCCAAACCCGGCCCACAAGTCCTGACCGGATCTGGTATGTCACTGCAGAAAATGTTTGAAAAACCTTTTTGACTTTAGAATAAAACTTGAAAATTTTGTTAACGTTTTGAAAACTATGTCCATTAAAAATTATTAGATAATAGAAGCTCGATTTGAATTAAAACTTTATTATAAGTTGTTACAAAGTGAATCATTTGTAGAAATATTTCTAAGTATAATATAAACTTCAACAATCATAGATAGAATATTTTAAATCAAAAGTGGCCCTTATTACATCAAATAAATTCCCAAAATACGGATAATATAAAAATCATTATTAATTAACTAAACCAAGTAAAACATCCACTTCTGCATGAAATCTTCTTCTGCATGGCCACCTTTGTATCCACTCCAACCCGGTCCATTAATCACGACTCACCTGCGATGTTTAAAAAGTTGGGTGAGTCACACAGACTCAGTGTGTAATTAACCACTGAAATCCACCCACATGCTAACCACATAATAACCCATGCATCAGATATCATATATCATATTCAGAGCATATCACATTCTGGGCTTGGCCAATACTCATAACACTTATCAAATAACCGGGTAATTAGCCACATACCTTCCACATACTGGGCTTAGCCCATTTTTTTATTCAAGTCCACAATCACATGTATTCACATACCAGAATTATGCAATAATGAATCCCGACCCAAGCCTAAGGTCCATCCTCTACACACCCCCCTTTATCCAGCCGACCACACACTAGAGGATTATTAAATCACCCTCTCCTTTTTACTCCAAAGGCAATCACTGCCATCCACGAGCAATTAAGCACAAAATCCACAACGCGACCTCAGTTAGCGCCAGTCCACGATGTAGCCGTAGCTAACACCAAAACCACGATGGGACACATAGTCACTCATCAATCCACGATATGGCACATAGCCTATATCTATCACGATGAGGCACATAGCTACTCATCAACCACGTACTCGAAGTACACCCGTACCTTCTTTCATAGCCCACCCATGCACATGCAACATAAAGTATAGTCATGATAATGCATGCACATGTTTATTCATAATCAAGGCATACTCACACATATACAAATCAATAGTCACATCTCAACAGGTTCGGAACTAACCTGGTCATCGCCATACCCTTGAAGGGTATCAATATCACACTTATCACTGCACTTGTTAGTAATCATATTACACATGCAAATATAAATCCCGGAAACAGTAGGCTAGCTACACACCTTATAACCTCAAAACTCTAAACCCTCGATCCCGACGCTATCGCTCTTCTAGCGAGACTACGACTATCCGCCTATAGTTTTCTCCCCGCTCTTTGCCCACACCCCGTGGCCAATCCCGAACCGTCGAGACAACTCTTTTCTTAAACTTCGGGACGAGGGCTTTCCTTTGCCCACCTTGACGGGTAGTTGCCTCCATCAAAACGCTTTAATCGATATAAACTAGGTTAATCACCCAAATCATAAATCTAAACACCAAAACCAATTAAATATTTCTTACCAAAATATCTCGAATCCCGGAGAATCGATTTATGACACTAGATATCCTTGCTCCTTTATTCGGCCAAACATAGAGATTAGCAACAAGGCCATTCGGCCAAATCAAATAAACCACAAAGGTTAACGCTCAACCCCTTACCTTACAACTGATTTGGTTTCTCCCAAATCCTCGAACCCAACGATGGTTCAACTCTGACAATCGGCCACACCTTAAGACGCAAAACAGTTAGCCTCACAAGCTTTCGGCTTAACGAACATTAAAAGAATAGTCTATTGGAAAAACTCCTTACCACCACTTACCAACCGATTATTCAAGAAGACTGCTTCACCTGATTGTTCCCCAAAACCTGAAGGCCCTTCTCCAAGCGATTGAAAGAGGAAACCCGAAGAGATCAACACCCCTCTAATATTCGGCCAAAAAGAATCTAATAGGGGAGGGGAAGTTTCGGCAACAAGAGAGGAGGATTCGGCTAGAGTCTTGAAGGTAGAAACAAATGAGATGTGGTTTACAAGTGAAAGGAAAAAATCGGCAATGGTATATGCTACTTGAGGCTTTTGGTTTCAAAGCACAAAAAGAAGTAAACTTTACTTGAAGGCTCGGCTAGGAGCAAACTTAAAAGAAACACCTAATGAATTTCGGCAATGGAGAGATCAAGGAAAGGAATAAATAAAAAAAATAAAATAAAAAATATGAACTCCCTCCTATTAAAAATTTGGCACACATGGAAGGAAGAAAACCAAATTTTCGGCAGCTCTCTCCTTAAAAGCTTCAAGGCCGAATAGCACACCCCAAGAGTCCTACAATCTGCCACCATCTAATCCCTATTAAAATTCTTATTTTATCTCATATTTTATCCCCTTATCAAATTCAAAATAAACCAATAGCAACCATTATCTCCTATTTACTAATTTTAAACTAAATAAAATAGTCCTACAATTATCTAAAATAATAAAATAACACAACCCTTATCACTTACCTCCCAGCCGAATTCAAAGAAAAGATTAAACAAAATCAGCTTAATCTTATCTATTGAAGCTCCCATGTGCCGCCCATCGCTTCTCCAAAATCTGTAAAATGAGAATAAAAATAAAACGCCCCTTATCTTTGCCTTTGAGCCTCGAACCAATGACCTCCGGGAGCCAAGAACTTCACTAGTGCCCCACCAATTTGCGGTCACGCTATTTGTGATATAATCCCCCAAAACCTCTTTTAACACCTCACTCCTAGCTCCCTTGTCTCAACGCCAAACCCAAAAATAAAACACCCTTGTTGCCACTGGATTCGAACCTGTGCCCTCATTAAACGTCACCACCAAGCCTTTAAGCAGCGCATGGAGCCACTTTGCCAACTGAACTTTCATGTCCATTAACCCTGCCATTTATTTTTAAGGCATACCTAGCCCAGCTCCCATAATTGACACAAAATAAAACCAAAATGCTGCCTTTGCAGCTCGAACATGAGACCCCCAAGCACCATAAGGCGTCCCCTTCCAAAAGCCCCAAGTAGCGCCTCCATGCCACTCCACCACAGACATTCTTGTGTTTTAACCTTCCAAATAATTCTCTTAAGACCTCTAAAGCCCAGCTCCCCTTCTTAACACTAAAATTCAAAAATTTCCTAAGTCATCCCTTACCTTCTAGGGGTCTCCAAACCCCTTAAAATTCATCCAACTGCACCCTAAGCCTTCCATCCCCTGAGTTATGCACTAAATGCATAACCCCTAGACCGGGATGTTACAATTCTACCCTCCTAAAAAAAATTTGTCCTCAAAATTACTTACTACCAAATAATTCTAACTCGCTACTCCACGCCTCACCACTTTCTGATCTTAGTAAATCTATCACGCCTTCTAGACACGATCTTAAGGTTCACATCCAAAGTTCCTACACTTCACTAGCCACACAAGCATGAGCTAACTTCACATCAACAAGACAATAAATGGTGTCCCAAAATAAAGAACGTACCTGATATCAAGTCCTTGGCTGACTTGCATCCGATCCTGTAGCACCTCTGCCGGTACCATTTCCTCCATGGCTCGAACCTCGGCCTCTCGTTGCCTGAGGACAGTTCTTCACGAAATGGGCCTTCGACTCACACCGGAAACACTTCTTACTATTTCCCCAACATTCTCCTAAATGAGCTCTCCCACACTTAACACATGAATGGTTCCGGTCCACTGGTACAAGTGCACGCACAGGATTCTCGATCCTTGGTCTTTTCTGGACATTACCAAACGATGCTGACGGTCCAAAACTTCTGTTATTCTCGTTCCTATTCTTCTCTCAGTTTTCTCTTATAGTCTTCTTAACCTCTTCAACGATCCGAGCTTTCTCCACCAGAATGGTGAAGTCTCTTTCCCTCTGCAGAGCGATCAACTCCCGCAACTCATCTCGTAGCCCATCTTCAAATCGAACACACCTTTCATAATTAGTAGCCACGATTCCTTTGGCGTACTGACTTAGTCGCACCAATTCAGCTTCATACTCTGCTACCGACTTATTCCCTTGTACTAGATTTCGAAACACTTTCCTTTGCGAGTCCAAATGACTGGCTCCTACGTACTTCCCTTCAAACTTGGCCTTAAAGTAATCCCAATCCAGTCGATCTGCCGGTACACCTTGTTTGACAGTGAGCCACCAACGATAAGCTTCGTCGCGAAGTAACGAAACAACACCCTTCAGCTTTTCTTCATTGGTGCAGTCCAAATCGTCCATGATTCTTTCGACTGCTTCCAGCCAATATTCCGCTACGTTCGGAGCTACTCCTGACACTCCTCAAAAGATCTTGGCTCCGTTCGATCTAAGCCTTTCCGATACTGATTTCCGAGTTCCATTTCCCTTACTAACTCCTGCTACTCGTTCTAGCACTCGTAACATGGCCCGCGATACTGTGTCATATTCTACTGTCTGATCTTGCTCCTCCACGTTCACTGCTGGCGGCACTTCACTTTCTGACCCATGGCGGACTCTACCGGATTCGATCTTTGCCATTCTACCTCTACCAAGGCCCCCCTAACTCATCTCTATCATCGCGACTTAATCGATTAGAAAGTTTTATGCATTAGTATTTGTTCCACTATTTAACCGCGAACAATTTTATGAAAAGAATTTCTAGAAGTGGTTCTTTCGATCACACAAGGTTTCAGTTCAAATTCGCTATTCTAATTCTCTGAATCACATTTACACTCATCAATAGAGCCACCTTCATTTCATAATGAAGCCACATTCCTTCCTCAGTAGAGGCACATTCAGTGGTATCTATCACACACATCATTATTCAAACATTTCTGCCCGTTTCTACCCCAGGGGTATTTCCGTCATTTTCCTACAGGGGTATTTCAGTAATAAATCAAAGCGATTCCGAAAACTTTAATAAGTCAGGATCTTTTTAAAAATCCCAAAACTGAAGAGTATTTTTGAAAATTTCGCAAATTAAAGGTATAACAGGATTTTGAAAACCAGGGGTATTTTGGTAATTTTGCCAATCAGGGTAATTTTATAAATTTCCCAAGTCAAGGTATTATTTTGAAATACAGAAAATTGGATACTTTTGCAAAATAAGGGGATTTTATTAAAATTGGGGTTAAACCAGAAATTTTAAAAGTCAGGGGCATTTTGGTAATTTCCAACACAGGGGTATTTTTTGTAAATTTCCCCAAATCAGAGTATCTTGATAATTTGAAAACTAAAGATTTTGGTATTTTGCAAAGTAAAATCATTTTAACAAAAGTTGAGGGTAATACAGAAATTTTACAATACAGGGGCATTTTTGTAATTTTACCGCTAGGGGCATTTTGGTAATTTTGGTAAATTGAGAAAATGTCTTTTAAAATCAGATTTAGGGTTTACAAACAAAAGGGATAACTTTGAAAATTTTAAAACTAAGTGTTTTAAAACAGTAAGGCTAATCCCTTTCGGGTTTTAATAATTGGTTCAGCCCATGAACAAGTCCTCTTGGTTAAGGTGAACCGTAGCTACGCAGCAGGTAGGATTCGAGTAAAGAGGAGGTGAGTCACTAGGACTGCTTAAATACCAAGCTCTTACTGAATACCAATCCTCGACATGCGTACAATGGTTGCCAAACCTTAACTCGGCGACTTACTTCACAGGTTTGTTTAATAATCCTTAAGTCTTATGCATATGTTTGAGTAGACTAGTCCTAGGGTTCATCAGATCCTAGTTCACTAATCTACGAGCCCAACTAAGCCCATGACAGTTCATAATAACAAATCACTTCAAGAGTTCGAAGTACTTACCTGGTGGACTTCGGGTTTGGAGATACAGGTGCCATGCCAGAATAACCTGAAAAATAATTCATAAAAGCCCATATTTTGAAAAGCCCATTCGAAAATGTTTTTGGGCCCAAAACCCTCAAAGCCGAGTTTTGAACCGGGCTCTGATACCAAATTGTAACACCCCAAACCCGGCCCACAAGTCCTAACCGGATCTGGTATGTCACTACGGAAAATGTTTGAAAAACCTTTTTGACTTTAGAATAAAACTTGAAAATTTTGTTAACGTTTTGAAAACTATGTCCATTAAAAATTATTAGATAATACAAGCTCAATTTGAATTAAAACTTTATTATAAGTTGTTACGAAGTGAATCATTTGTAGAAATATTTCTAAGTATAATATAAACTTCAACAATCATAGATAGAATATTTTAAATCAAAAGTGGCCCTTATTACATCAAATAAATTCCCAAAATACGGATAATATAAAAATCATTATTAATTAACTAAACCAAGTAAAACATCCACTTCTGCATGAAATCTTCTTCTGCATGGCCACCTTTGTATCCACTCCAACCTGGTCCATTAATCACGATTCACCTGCGATGTTTAAAAAGTTGGGTGAGTCATACAGACTCAGTGTGTAATTAACCACTGAAATCCACCCACATGCTAACCACATAATAACCCATGCATCAGATATCATATATCATATTCAGAGCATATCACATTCTGGGCTTGGCCCATAGTCATAACACTTATCAAATAACCGGGTAATTAGCCACATACCTTCCACATACTGGACTTAGCCCATTTTTTTATTCAAGTCCACAATCACATGTATTCACATACCACAATTATGCAATAATGAATCCCAAACCAAGCCTAAGGTCCATCCTCTACACACCCCCCTTTATCCAGCCTACCACACACCAGGGATTATTAAATCACCCTCTCCTTTTTACTCCAAAGGCAATCACTGCCATCCACGTGCAATTAAGCACAAAATCCACAACGCGACCTCAGTCAGCGCCAGTCCACGATGTAGCCGTAGCTAACACCAAAACCACGATGGGACACATAGTCACTCATCAATCCACGATATGGCACATAGCTTATATCTATCACGATGAGGCACATAGCTACTCATCAACCACGTAATCGAAGTACACCCGTACCTTCTTTCATAGCCCACCCATGCACATGCAACATAAAGTACAGTCATGATAATGCATGCACATGTTTATTCATAATCAAGGCATACTCACACATATACAAATCAATAGTCACATTTCAACAAAGTTCTAACTAACTTTGGTCATCGCCATACCTCTTGAAGGGTATCAATATCACACTTATCACTTGCACTTGTTAGTAATCATATTACACATGCAAATATAAATCCCGGAAACAGTAGGCTAGCTACACACCTTATAACCTGAAGCTCTAAACCCTAGATCCCGATGCTATCGCTAAAGCGAGACTACGACTATCTCCCTATAGTTTTCTCCCGCCACGCTTGCACCACCACCGTGGCCAATCCCGAACCGTCGAGACAACTCTTTTCTTAAACTTCGGACAGGGGGCTTTCCTTGCCCACCTTGACCGGTAGTTGCCTCCATCAAAACGCTTAATCGAGATAAACCGGTTAATCACCCAAATCATAAATCTAAACACCAAAACCAATTAAATATTTCTTACCAAAATATCTCGAATCCTTTGAGAATCAATTTATGACACTAGATATCCTTGCTCCTTTATTCGGCCAAACATAGAGATTAGCAACAAGGCCATTCGCCAAATCAAATAAACCACAAAGGTTAACGCTCAACCCTTACCTTACAACCGATTTGGTTTCCTCCCAAATCCCGACCCAACGATGGTTCAACTCTAACAATCGGCCACACCTTAAGATTTAAAAAAGCAGTTAGCCTCACAAGCTTTCACGACTTAACGAACATTAAAAGAATAGTCTATTAGAAAAACTCCTTACCACCACTTACCAACCGATTATTCAAGAAGACGGCTTCACTGATTGTTCCCCAAAACACAAGGCCCTTCTCCAAGCGATTGAAAGAGGAAACCCGAAGAGATTAACACCCTCTAATATTCACCAAAAAGAATCTAATAGGGAGGGAAGTTTCGGCAACAAGAGGGAGGATTCGGCTAGAGTCTTGAAGGTAGAAACAAATGAGATGTGGTTTACAAATGAAAGGAAAAAATCGGCAATGGTATATGCTACTTGAGGCTTTTGGTTTCAAAGCACAAAAAGAAGTAAACTTTACTTGAAGGTTCGACTAGGAGCAAAATTAAAAGAAACACCTAATGAATTTCGGCAATGGAGAGATCAAGGAAAGGAATAAATAAAAAAAATAAAATAAAAAATATGAACTCCCTCCTATTAAAAATTCGGCACAAATGGAAGGAAGAAAACCAAATTTTCGGTACCTCTCTCCTTAAAAGCTTCAATGCTGAATAGCACACCCCAAGAGTCCTACAATCTGCCACCATCTAATCCCTATTAAAATTCTTATTTTATCTCATATGTTATCCCCGTATCAAATTGAAAATAAACCAATAGCAACCATTATCTCCTATTTACTAATTTTATACTAAATAAAATAGTCCTACAATTATCTAAAATAATAAAATAACACAACCCTTATCACTTACCTCGCAACCGAATTCAAAGAAAAGATTAAACAAAATCAGCTTAATCTTATCTATTGAAGCTCCCATGTGCCGTCCACTGCCTCTCCAAACTGCTGCAAAATGAGAATAAAAAAATAAAACGCCTTTATGTCGCCTTTGAGCCTCGAACCACGACCTCCGGAGCCAGAACTTCACTAGCGCCCGACCAATTTGCCAATGCGCTATTTGTGATATAATCCCCAAAACTTCTTTTAACACCTCACTCCCTAGCTCCTTGTCTCAACGCCAAACCCAAAATAAAACACCTTTGCTGCTGCTGGATTCGAACCTAGGCCCTCATTAGCGTCACCACCAAGCCTTTAAGCAGCGCATGGAGCCACTTTGCCAACTGGACTTTCATGTCCATTAACCCTGCCATTTATTTTTAAGGCATACCTAGCCCAGCTCCCCTAATTGACGCAAAATAAAACCAAAATGATGCCTTTGCAGCTTGAACATGAGACCCCCAAGCACCATGAGGCGTCCCCTTCCCAAAGCCCCAAGTAGCGCCTCCATGCCACTCCACCACAGACATTCTTGTGTCTTAACCTTCCAAATAATTCTCTTAAGACCTCTAAAGCCCAGCTCCCCTTCTTAACACTAAAATTCAAAAATTTCCTAAGTCATCCCTTACCTTCTAGGATTCTCCAAACCCCATAAAATTCATCCAACTTTACCCTAAGCCTTCCATCCCCTGAGTTATGCACTAAATGCATAACCCCTAGATCGGGATGTTACAATTCTACCCTCCTAAAAAAAATTACTTACTACCAAATAATTCTAACTCACTACTCCACGCCTCAGCTGCGCACTCTGATCTTAGTAAATCTATCCTGCCTTCTAGACACAGTCTTAAGGTTCACATCCAAAGTTCCTACACTTCACTAGCCACACAAGCATAAGCTAACTTCACATCAACAAGACAATAAATGGTGTCCCAAAATAAAGAACGTACCTGATATCAAGTCCTTGGCTGACTTGCATCCGATCCTGTAACACATCTGCCGGTACCATTTCCTCCATGGCTCGAACCTCGGCCTCTCGTTGCCTGAGGATAGTTCTTCACCAAATGGGCCTTCGACTCACACCGGAAACACTTCTTACTATTTCCCCAACATTCTCCTAAATGAGCTCTCCCACACTTAACACATGAATGGTTCTGATCCACTGGTACAAGTGCACGCACAGGATTCTCGATCCTTGGTCTTTTCTAGACATTACCAAACGATGCTGACGGTCCAAAACTTCTCTTATTCTCATTCCTATTCTTCTCTCGATTTTCTCTTATAGTCTTCTTAACCTCTTCAGCGATCCGAGCTTTCTCCACCAGAATGGCGAAGTCTCTTTCCCTCTGCGGAGCGATCAACTCCCGCAACTCATCTCGTAGCGCAGCTTCAAATCGAACACACCTTTCATAATCAGTAGCCACGATTCCTTTGGCGTACTGACTTAGTCGCACAAATTCAGCTTCATACTCTGCTACCGACTTATTCCCTTGTACTAGATTTCGAAACAATTTCCTTTGCGAGTCCAAATAGCTGGCTCCTACGTACTTCCCTTCAAACTTGGCCTTAAAGTAATCCCACTCCAGTCGATCTGTCGGTACACCTTGTTTGATAGTGAGCCACCAACGATAAGCTTCGTCGCGAAGTAACGAAACAACACCTTTCAGCTTTTCTTCATTGGTGCAGTCCAAATCGTCCATGATTCTTTCGACTGCTTCCAGCCAATATTCCGCTACGTTCAGAGCTACTCCTGACACTCCTCGAAAGATTTCGGCTCCGTTCAATCTAAGCCTTTCCGATACTGATTTCCGAGTTCCATTTCCCTTACTAACTCCTGGTACTCGTTCTAGCACTCGTAACATGGCCCGCGATCTCGTGTCATATATTCTTGTTTTGATCTTGCTCCTCCACGCTCACTTCAAGCACTTCACTTTCGACCCATGGCGGACCCTACGGCCCGGATCGTTGCCATTCTACCTCCACCGCGTCCCCTAGAACTCATCTCTATCATCGCGATTTAATCTGATTAGAAAGTTTTATGCATTAGTATTTGTTCCACTGTTTAACCGCAAACAATTTTATGAAAAGAATTTCTAGAAGTGGTTCTTTCGATCACACAAGGTTTCAGTTCAAATTCGCTATTCTAATTCAGAGAATCACATTCACACTCATCAATAGAGCCACCTTCATTTCACAATGAAGCCACATTCCTTCCTCAGTAGAGGCACATTCAGTGGTATCTATCACACACATCATTATTCGAACATTTCTGCCTGTATCTACCCCAGGGGTATTTCCGTCATTTTCCTACAGGGGTATTTTGGTAATAAATCAATGCGATTCCGAAAACTTTAATAAGTCAGGATCTTTTTAAAATTCCCAAAACTGAAGAGTATTTTTGAAAATTTCGCAAATTGAAGGTATAACAGGATTTTGAAAACTAGGGGTATTTTGGTAATTTTGTCAATCAGGGTAATTATGTAAATTTCCCAAGTCAGGGTATTATTTTGAAATACAGAAAATTGGATACTTTTGCAAAGTAAGGGGATTTTATTAAAATTGGGGTTAAACCGGAAATTTTGAAAGTCAGGGGCATTTTGGTAATTTCCAACACAGGGGTTTTTTCGTAAATTTCCCCAAATCAGAGTATCTTGATATTTTGAAAACTAAAGATTTTGGTATTTTGCAAAGTAAAATCATTTTAACAAACGTTGAGGGTAATACGGAAATTTTAAAATACAGGGGCATTTTTGTAATTTTGCAGCTAAGGGCATTTTGGTAATTTTGGTAAATTGAGAAAATGTCTTTTAAAATCAGATTTAGGGTTTACAAACAAAAGGGATAACTTTGAAAATTTTAAAACTAAGGGTTTTAAAACAGTAAGGCTAATCCCTTTCGGGTTTTAATAATTGGTTCAGCCTATGAACAAGTCCTCTTGGTTAAGGTGAACCGTAGCTACGCACCAGGTAGGATTCGAGTAAAGAGGAGGTGAGTTGCTAGGACTGCTTAAATACCAAGCTCTTACTGAATACCAATCCTTGACATGTGTACAGTGGTTGCCACACCTTAACTCGGCGACTTACTTCACAGGTTTGTTTAATAATCCTTAAGTCTTATGCATATGTTTGAGTAGACTAGTCCTAGGGTTCATCAGATCCTAGTACACTAATCTACGAGCCCAACTAAGCCCATGATAGTTCATAATAACAAATCACTTCAAGAGTCCGAAGTACTTACCTGGTGGACTTCGGGTTTGGAGATACAGGTGCCATGCCAGAATAACCTGAAAAATAATTCATAAAAGCCCATATTTTGAAAAGCCCATTTGAAAATGTTTTTGGGCCCAAAACCCTCAAAGCCTAGTTTTGAATCGGGCTTTGATACCAAACTGTAACACCCCAAACCCGGCCTACAAGTCCTGACCGAATCTGGTATGTCACTGCGGAAAATGTTTGAAAAACCATTTTGACTTTGGAATAAAACTTGAAAATTTTGTTAATGTTTTGAAAACTATGTCCATTAAAAATTATTAGATAATAGAAGCTCGATTTGAATTAAAACTTTATTATAAGTTGTTACGAAGTGAATCATTTGTAGAAATATTTCTAAGTATAATATAAACTTCAACAATCATAGATAGAATATTTTAAATCAAAAGTGGCCCTTATTACATCAAATAAATTCCAAAAATACGGATAATATAAAAATCATTATTAATTAACTAAACCAAGTAACATCCACTTTTGCATGGAATCTTCTTCTGCATGGCCACATTTTTATCCACTCCAACCCGGTCCATTAATCACAACTCACCTGCGATGTTTAAAAAGTTGGGTGAGTCACACAGACTCAATGTGTAATTAACCACTGAAATCGACCCACATGCTAACCACATAATAACCCATGCATCAGATATCATATATCATATTCAGAGCATATCACATTCTGGGCTTGGCCCGTAGTCATAACACTTATCAAATAACCGGGTAATTAGCCACATACCTTCCACATACTGGGCTTAGCCCATTTTTTTATTCAAGTCCACAATCACATGTATTCACATACCACAATTATGCAATAATGAATCCCGACCCAAGCCTAAGGTCCATCCTTTACACACCCCTCTTTATCCAGCCTACCACACACCAGGGGATTATTAAATCACCCTCTCCTTTTTACTCCAAAGGCAATCACGGCCATCCACGTGCAATTAAGCACAAAATCCACAACGCAACCTCAGTCAGCGCCAGTCCACGATGTAGCCGTAGCTAACACCAAAACCACGATGGGACACATAGTCACTCATCAATCCACGATATGGCACATAGCCTATATCTATCACGATGAGGCACATAGCTACTCATCAACCACGTACTCGAAGTACACCCGTACCTTCTTTCATAGCCCACCCATGCACATGCAACATAAAGTACAGTCATGATAATGTATGCACATGTTTATTCATAATCAAGGCATACTCACACATATACAAATCAATAGTCACATCTCAACAGATTCGGAACTAACCTAGTCATCGCCATACCCTTGAAGGGTATCAATATCACACTTATCACTGCACTTGTTAGTAATCATATTACACATGCAAATATAAATCCCAGAAACAGTAGGCTAGCTACACACCTTATAACCTAAAGCTATAAACCCTCGATCCCGGCGCTATCGCTAAGCGAGACTACGGCTATCTGCCTATAGTTTTCTCTCGCTGTTGGCCCACACCCCGGTGGCCAATCCCGAACCACCGAGACAACTCTTTTCTTAAACTTCGGGACAGGGGCTTTCCCTTGCCCACCTTGACTGGTAATTGCCTCCATCAAAACGCTTAATCAGATAAACCGGTTAATCACCCAAATCATAAATCTAAACACCGAAACCAATTAAATTTTTCTTACCAAAATATCTTGAATCCCGGAGAATCGATTTATGACACTAGATATCCTTGCTCCTTTATTTAGCCAAACATAGAGATTAGATACAAGGCCATTCGGCCAAATCAAATAAGCCACAAAGGTTAACGTTCAACCCCTTACCTTACAACCGATTTGGTTTCCTCCCAAATCCTGAACCCAACGGTGGTTCACCTCTGACAATCGGCCACACCTTTAGACGCAAAACAGTTAGCCTCACAAGCCATCGGCTTAACGAACATTAAAAGAATAGTCTATTAGAAAAACTCCTTACCACCACTTACCAACCGATTATTCAAGAAGACGGCTTCACCTGATTGTTCCCCAAAACCCGAAGGCCCTTCTCCAAGCGATTGAAAGAGGAAACCCGAAGAGATTAACACCCCTCTAATATTCGGCCAAAAAGAATCTAATAGGGGAGGGGAAGTTTCGGCAACAAGAGGGGAGGATTCGGCTAGAGTCTTGAAGGTAGAAACAAATGAGATGTGGTTTACAAATGAAAGGAAAAAATTGGCAATGGTATATGCTACTTGAGGCTTTTGGTTTCAAAGCACAAAAAGAAGTAAACTTTACTTGAAGGTTCGACTAGGAGCAAAATTAAAAGAAACACCTAATGAATTTCGGCAATGGAGAGATCAAGGAAAGGAATAAATAAAAAAAAAAATAAAAAAAATGAACTCCCTCCTATTAAAAATTCGGCACACATGGAAGGAAGAAAACCAAATTTTCGGTAGCTCTCCCCTTAAAAGCTTCAAGGCCGAATAGCACACCCCAAGAGTCCTACAATCTACCACCATCTAATCCCTATTAAAATTCTTATTTTATCTCATATTTTATCCCCTTATCAAATTCAAAATAAACCAATAGCAACCATTATCTCCTATTTACTAATTTTAAACTATATAAAATAGTCCTACAATTATCTAAAATAATAAAATAACACAACCCTTATCACTTACCTCCCAGCCGAATTCAAAGAAAAGATTAAACAAAATCAGCTTAATCTTATCTATTGAAGCTCCCATGTGCCGTCCACTGCCTCTTCAAACTCACACGCAAAATGAGAATAAAAAAATAAAATGTACTTATCTTATGCCTTTGAGCCTCGAACCAATGACCTCCAGGAGCCAAGAACTTCAACTAGCGCCCACCAATTTGCCAATGCGCTATTTGTGATATAATCCCCCCAAAACTTCTTTTAACACCTCACTCCCTAGCTCCCTTATCTCAACGCCAAACCCAAAAATAAAACACCCTTGCTGCCGCCTAGATTCGAACCCAGGCCCTCATTAGCGTCACCACCAAGCCTTTAAGCAGCGCATGGAGCCACTTTGCCAACTGGACTTTCATGTCCATTAACCCTGCCATTTATTTTGAAGGCATACCTAGCCCAGCTCCCCTAATTGACGCAAAATAAAACCAAAATGCTGCCTTTGTAGCTCGAACATGAGACCCCCAAGCACCATGAGGCGTCCCCTTTCCAAAGCCCCAAGTAGCACCTCCATGCCACTCCATCACAGACATTCTTGTGTCTTAACCTTCCAAATAATTCTCTTAAGACCTCTAAAGCCCAGCTCCCCTTCTTAACACTAAAATTCTAAAATTTCCTAAGTCATCCATTACCTTCTAGGGTTCTCCAAACCCCTTAAAATTCATCCAACTTCACCCTAAGCCTTCCATCCCCTGAGTTATGCACTAAATGCATAACCCCTAGACCGGGATGTTACATTGAAACTAAAACAAAATGTTTTCTACTAAGCACGCTAGGGGATTCAAACATAGGACCTAAGAGTAAATTAGCAAACACCTAACCATTGAACCACTACGCTCATCGTTGACTTTGAATCACAGAGACTAACTTAGCAGTCCATCCGAACAATTGACCCAATCAACAAATCTTATTACTTCTAACCCCAAATTCGGAATGTTACTAAATCAATTAATATATTGAGATCTTGATTCAATAATTTAAATATCAAATTGAAAAAACAACTCACTTTGTTTAATCATAAAAAGTTAGAATCTCGCCTAAATTTTACAAAATCTATGAGCTTTGGAGCTAATTTGAGCTAAAATATGTGAAGATCTCTTGAGGATTTTAAGGATGATAACATGAGTATTCCTTAAAATTGAAAGGAAATTTTGTGTTTAGAGAGCTTAAGAATAAAAAAGGATGAACTAATTTTGGAAGAAAAACTTTAATTTGGTGTTTGGAAAATTTTTGAATAAATAATGGGAGGGAAGAAGAAGACGTGGGGGTTGTTAAATGGGCACCAAATTTTTAAAAACTTAGCCAGTATCCATTTAACCTGTAACATCCCAAAAATTAGGGGCTAGTAGAATCTGGTTTGTGAATTGAGAGAGAGTGATCATGCCTTAATTTTTTAAAAAAATATTTCAAATTATATCAAGAATGAGTTATTGGTTTGATGGTTAAACATTAGTGAATTTATCCTTGAGGTCCTAACTTCAATTCCCTTCCCATGCAAATAATTTAATTTTTTGATAAAAACCCCTTGTTTTAATGTGTGGGCCATACAAGCCTAGTTAACCTAGGTATAAATAATAAATTTTCACTAATAATCAGCCTTTAATCCTCCTCCTCATTGCCTTAGCCGTTCATATTCCCCTCTAATTCTCTTTGATTTTAATTCTTCTTCCTTTTCTCCATTGTTGTCGTCGCGTACACCTGGTTTAATTCTTTTTCTCTTTTTTTTTGCCACAAGATTTGTTAACATATTCTCCACCATATTTTTGTCATTTTTCTTCATTAAAATCAGCCCCAAATCTGTAATCTTGAACTCCAAGATCGATCCCGAACATTGCCATGAAAGTGCCATTGCCATTTCTCTCGACTACCTTGGGTAATGTGTCTTCTCTCTTTAATTTCTTAATTAATCTTGTCCATTAAAAACCTAAATTTTCAGATCTGGAATTTGGGTGATTTTAAATGATTTCAAAGGTATTTTTCCAGAATTTAATAAGATCTCAAACTGTTTTAAAATTCAGTCCCAATTTTGGCCACCATGGGTGGTGGTGTATGCGCCTATATGCAAGAAAGGGGCTGTTTTGTTTCTTGGTTCTTCTCTATATTTTTCCAGCATTAATTTGAGTTCTTGAACCCATTTCAATTAGGTAAAATCATTCTTCATCAATTGGCCATTCAGATCCCACAAATCATAAAGCGTAAGTGCAATTTCGTTGGGTAAAGGTTATGAATTGATTAAATGAAGGAATTTAATCATTAATTAGCTACTGATTTTTCAGTATATTATTGAATTATGTGCTGGCCCAAATGCCCCAAATCATCCGTAACAGCGAAGAATGATTGTACGTACGTTTTGCATCGATACAGTGTAAAGAATCCAAGTAATTTGGATTCATAAAATAGTTACAATTTCAATGATTGGTTTGAACTCATAAGTGGGTGTGTGGGGAATGATTTAATGGTAAATTGATTGAATTTATATTGAATTTTGGTTTAGGTTCGTTTAAGGAATTATTAAGGAAAATTGGAAGATTCGCTAGTGTGCTGCGATGAAGCAAAAAATAAGGTTTGGCTCGTAAACTCATAAAATTATTTGAAAATGTTAAATATCATGTTATATTTGATAAATTATCTTGCTTATTGGATTGGCGTAATCGCCAAATTACTGATTTTGTGAGTGGTCGAACCAAGTATGTTTTGAGCCTTAAAAGATTGACATGTTGGCAAAATTGCTAGTTTGATAGTATGAATGTCTGATTGAGTTTGTAATTGCATATTTGAGTTATGAGATATGAGAATGTTTGAAAAAATGATATAATGTGTTAAGATATTAAGCTTATTTATGATTTAAACGCATGAGATATTTGTTATATTGTGTACTGAAAAGGGTGTTATTTATGAACAATACAAATCCGTAAAGTATTTGAAATTGAATAATATTGATTGATACCAACACAATGGTAATTTGAAAAATTGGAACACTGTTTCCATTTACCCAAAGTATGTGACTATTGAGGACATGCTGAGCATGTCAAATGAATATGAAAAGTAGCGAGATACGATTATGTGTGAGATTGTGTGACATATTTCATATGCATTGGGTTGGGATTTTGTGTGTAACAGCCCGACTTAGGGGCTAGTCGGAACAGTGATCTCGGGATCACTAATCCGAGATTAGAGAAATTTATTTTCATGTCATTTATGAGTCAGAGCATGATGGTATATGTACATGATAATTTTGGTACCTTAAATTTAGCGATTTCTTGATTAATCGTGAAAAAAGACTAAATCGCATAAAGTGCGAAAGTTCCATTCTATAAGCTAAAGGTACCAAATGGCCATAGATTGTTAATTGGAGGTCTTTAAAAGGCAATTAGACCCCCAATAAATGCTTGGCCGGCTATAGGGGACAAGGATTGACAAAGTTGGTCAAAGTTGGTGATGTTTGGTGGACTAATTGCTTGTTTAATATTAGAATAAGGAAAGAAAATATATCTTCTTTCTCTCCATCTTTCTCCACTGATTTTTGCAAGAAAAATAGAGGGTTGAAAGCTCAAAATTTTCAGCAAGCTGTCCTTCATTCTAGTAAGTGATTTTGATGATAATTGTACTTTTGAGACCCCTAAAGCTTAAGCTTTCAAATGAGGGGACTATTGTGCAATATGATGAAATGTTTAGAGAGTTTCCATGAGAGCTTTCATTGCTATTTGCTACATTTTTATGGAATAAAATGAGACTTAGTTGCTAGATGAATAACTTTTGTGAAAGGTGTTAACATGAAAATACCAAATAGGACCTTGATGAAAAGATTTTAAAGTTTGTGGTTAATATGTGAAATGTTGATTTTTGATGATAGCTTTAAGAGCATTAAATGTTCACCTAGGCTTGTTGAGAGTAAAAATGTGATTAGAATTTATTTCTGAGCCTAGGGGCAAAATGGTCATTTTACCAAAGGCCGGGGGCAAAATAGTAATTTTGCCTAAGCATGATTATTGAAGTGCTTTTATTAATGTGATGATTAAAATGAACTAAATTGCTATTATATAGCAAGAAGAACCGATAATCCACCTCGATCGGGGAAAGAACAAAGTCTTGGACTAAACAGACGAGTTAGCTCATTTTGAAATCGAGGTAAGTTTGTATGTGATAGATTCAACATTTATGTTAGCATGTTTGAGAATGCTTGGCATTATATTGATGCATGATGCTCTACTAAATTGAGTAGTTAATGTTGAATGAGATGATGAAGTCCTAGTGGACCATATTGAATATGAAAATGCTATCATCAAGAGATGAGATATATAAGGTCCCATATATGGCCTCGGCACCGAGTTGAGATCCCGTAGAAGACCATATTTGGAATATGGCTTCGGTAATGAATATGAAAATCATATAAGACCATATCTGGGATATGGCATCGATACTTAATGTGAAAAGTCATATAAGACCATATCCGGGATATGGCATTGGCATTTAGAAGTGACTCCATGTAAGACCACCTCGGGGATGTGGCATTGGTTTCGTACCTACATAATTGACGATAAATATGCGTCCTTGACTATCTCTAGTGATTAAGGGGATAAGTAGATGAGTATAGATGTAGAATGAGAATTGTACTAAAGTCATGTGATTGAGTGAAAATAGGTACTCGTGAATGAGTCACGAAAAAATGATTACGAGATATGGCACGGTATGTGCTAAATAAGGGCAATTGTAAGTAAGTATGGCAAGGAGCCTATGAATTGTGTATGGTTAGTCAATGCCATGAATGGATTATATTATGAGCTTATTGTTGATATTTATTTCCATGAAAACTTACTAAGCTTTATGCTTACCCCTTTCATTGCCTTTTTTCCTTGTAGTATTGGCAAGATAACTCGAGGAACGTGGATCATCGGAGTTCAGAAATCACACTATCGACATCACTTTGGTATAAAAAATTAGACTTATTTTGAGTATGGCATGTATAGGACTCGAGAATTTTGTTAAGCTGTAATGTTAGCCAAAGTGTTGGTTACATATGTTATAAAAGTCATTTTGTAAATGGCATTAAAGTTAGGCCAATACTTGGCAAACTCTTTAGCTTAATGAAGATGATTTTTCATGAAGTGTATACCTTTGTGTATGGATGTCTTGCTAAGTTGAATGGATTCATACGGTTTGAACTAGGGGAATGCAAAGAACTTGGCGAATAGCCTTATTCTTGTCAACATGAATAGGCACACGGGCGTGTGTCTAGGCCGTGTATGACACACGGTCAGTCCACGGGTGTGTGCCCAGGCCGTGTGAAGTCTGCGCATAGGATTTGGAATTTAAATCGTCAAACGGTTGTAGCACACGGCGTCGACCTCGTGTGGGATTAATCGAGGGTGACCACGGGCGCCCACACGCGTGTGCTTCGGCCGCAAAGCTAATAAGGGTTGATGATGTCATAGTTAGAGAGCTCCATGGGTAGACGGCACGAGTGTGTCCAGACTGTGTGTTTTGGTTAGAATCGACCATGGGCAGAAGACACGGGCATGTTTTAGGGGCACATGGGCGTGTCCCTAGACCAACACGGGCGTGTGCCTCCTGTTTTGAGGAAAAGTTTTCCACGCTCATAAAAGTTCCTTGATTGATTCTGAAACCTCTCGGAGGTATGATTAGGGCTTTGTGGGCCGAGATTGAGCAAGGATTGGGTCTAATTGAAATTTTATGGCCCGTTTCGAGATATTAAGTGAGATTAGTTACGTAATGCCTTAAACTCGTTTCCTGCTTCGAACCCGAGCGTGGGGTGTTACATTGTGGTTGACGGAGGAGTTTCATGGAGTATCGGTGGCATATTAAGTCCGCATTATTCGTAGTCAGTGCATTGCACCTAGAGTACCGAGGGGAATGGCGATTTATCACATTTTTACTAGCATCTTGTCTGCATTTTTACTGGCAAAATTTTCTGCATAGTGTTATCGATGATTTTAACCACAACGGGCTTAAGCCCATAATGTTTTGGAGCTCAGATGACGGGTTCTGGGGAACACGTGGTGCGTAGCGGATGGTATGGGTAGGAACCTTTTTGCATTACATCATGTGCATGACATATTCAAATGTTACTGATGTATGCTATGCATTGTATTTTGTTGTACTGAATGGTGATTGTTACTTGAATGAATGATGTCCCATGCTGATACACTATTTGATAGCAATTTGATAATGGCTAAGTAATGATATGAAATTCCAATGATGGTTTTGTGTTCTTCTGTTAATGCTAACATGTTTCAATGTATTTGATATTTATGTTTTTTGTCCGTTTAAATAGTTGTTCTACTCACATTGAGCTTTTCATAAGCTGACCCCCAATAGTATTTAACTTTTCAGGTAAACCTAAAAATTAGGACCGAACTCGGCGTTCAGAGAATCACCTTGGACCTCAGACTATTTTTAATAAGTATTAATCAGTTTCTATTGGTTTTGGTTTGTAATTTTTAATGACTTTTGGTATACGGCTTGCTAACTTTTCTTCTGGGATTTTTGCATGCATGGGTTACTCAAGCATAATAACCGGATAATGCATGATATTAGACTTAAGTAAAATTTGATATTGTTCCCTAGTTTCTGCTGCATTGCAAAGGAACCATTTTTGAACAACAAATTGATAAGGCAACTAAGTTTCCAAAATGACTTGAAAAATGGTTTTTCTGCTGCATTAGTTTAACATTGAGTTTTTTTTTTTCTTAAGAAGAGTGACAAGAAAACAATTTTTCTAAAACAACTCTATCAACAATAAAATGAATCGGAAGTATACACAACCTAATGAATGAATGCTTTTAAGCTAACTCAAAGTACAACTACGGTTTTCTCTAAAATAAGTTTATTTAAAGTTTTAAAAAGTAACGTAAGTTAGCTTAGCCATTTTGGTGGCTAATGTAGCCTTCTCAATCTAACCATAACGTCTAGGCCGGGTTTGGAAGGTTACATAACCAGCCTCCATTTTCTCCCTTTTCCAAATTGGTTCTTGTTGTTCAATTAAAGCCAATTTCAAAATTATTTTCATATCCAATCTCGTTTTTAAAATCCATTTTAACCAAATTAATTCCCGAACACTCAATTTTAATTTCTTAACCTAAAATTATTAGTTCTATTTAATTAAAAATTTTATTTAATTAATTCCTAATTATTTTAATTATCTATCCCAATTATGGTTTCCCATTTACTAACCCACAATTTACTTTCTCAACTTTTGGGATGTGACAATTCTACTGCGCCTAGGGGACTGTAACACCCCAAACAAACCCACACGTTATGGCCAAATCTGAGGATATCAGATTGAAGTGTTTTTCTAAAACACCCCAAACCCGGCCCACGAGCCTTGACCGGATCTGGTATGTTCCTTGAGTAAAAACGGTTCAAAACTTTGGAAAATTCGGATGGTTTTGAAAGAAATTTTAATTTGTGTTGGGCTTGGGTTGAAAACAAGTTTATTTATTTGAAACCTAGGTTTTATAAAACTTTACTGTTGAATTTTGAACTTACATGTTAAAGGTAAAAATCGAGTTCTTAGACTTTACCATCTTAATTGAAAATCATTTGTGTTAGGTGGCAAAACATTTGAGGGTTTATTTTTTTAAAAAATAATTTAAATAACCTTTGACTTAACAATAGTAGTATAGTGATAAAATAAATAAAAGCAACCATAAAACAATTAAGTACTGTTGGCCTTATTACAAATGAAAACAATCCCGAAAATAAATCCAAATACTTTAAATGTAAGAGTCCATAATTTAAATAAATTCCGAACTGAGCATGGCCACCACTAAGCTCCTGCCGACCCGGTCCATCATTGATCGTCACCTGAAAAACATTCCCACAATGGGGTGAGTCAAATAGACCCAATGTATAACCAACACTAAATCTCATCGATTCAGGCATGTCAAATCATATAATACAAATGTATATAACAGATGAAAATAGTGATGCAAACCTGAACCCAAACCTAGGTATCATCCGCTACACATCACCCGTACCAACCTGCACACCGTGGGGACTACTAAGTCAACCCTCCATCTGCTACACATCATCGAGGCAGTCACTACAGTGACGTGCTCATCGCCCTTATAAAATTCGTGGCATGGCTACCAGATAAATATTTGTAACATGAGTCACCACATTCAAATAATGTGACCGAAGTCACCACATTCAGATATTGTGGTATAAAACCACCACATTCACTTCCCCTTTCATATAACCCATATGCCCCATGTCATACAAATATGCATATGTCACATTCCTATTTCACATTCTTACAGTTTCACATATGTGCCATGACAGATCTCATTATAATCCTAGTGGGAGTAGGAAAACGTACCTGAGTACTTTGTACCATTGCATGGTACCTTAGCCATATTTTTCACATTCATATTAACATATTTAAGAAAGCATGACCATAAATCTATCGAGAAATAGTGTGAGGTACACACCTGGTATACTTAACAAATTCGCTGAAATCCCGAAAGCTCCTCTTAACTACTGTCGATTTGCCCTATAAGCCATGGTTAGAATTGGTCACACTTAAATACCAAATATGGCCTGTGGCCGAACATTAGCAACTACCTACCTTGCTTATCTAAAGCCCGAATTGCTCGCTTGCTCCTGAAGTTATCGAGATTCCTATATGTCACATAATAGAATCGGTTATGCATAAACCTATGAAGATGGCCCCCTTGGCCGAATCTACACATCACTTACCTTGATGTTTCAAAACCCAAGAGATCTCCCTCAATGCTCCTTAGCGTTGGCTACACAAAAAAAAAGCACATTATTATGGCACTATGACATTCGGCCATCTTAAACCAAGGCCTAACTATATGATTTCGGCACCTTTGTGAAAAGAATCCAAAATCGATGGCTAAAGGTATACTTACCACTACCGTTTGCTTGCAGAGACTAAATGAGAAAAGATTTCGGCTTATTGCTTCGGCTTTTTAAGACTTGTGACAGAAGAAAAGAATAAGGGCCCTTTGCTATTTGGCTATGACTTCAAATGATGATAGAACATTCAGTTATCACAAAAGAACATTTGGCTTCTGAAAAACTTAGGAGAAAAGGAGAGGTGAATGCTTTTAATGGTTCGGCTAGCCTCCAAATCACAAGAGTATTCGGCTATAAGGAAATTGGTGTTGGGAATAAGGCAAAGAATAGGAGAATAATTTCGGCAAAGATGGCTAGGGAGAATTCGGCTACAATGGCAAAGAAGAAAAAGAGAAAGGTCTCTCAAAATTTCGGCACAAATGAGAGAAGTGAGAGGAGAACAAATTTTTAGCACACTTATCCTACTAAAGCCGAAATTACCAACCAAAACACTCCCTTGGCCGGCCAACTCTTTCTCCCCCTATCTCACCCCTTCTTTTTCTCTTATCACTTCATTTAAATTAATAAAAATAATCTAACATTTATCTCTTATCCACCCATACAAAATAAAAAGGAATTAATCCACAATTATCACACCCTTTAGCCGAATCTTAAAAAGAATAAACCTTATCTAAATGAAGTCCCCATGCCGTCCACCTCTCTCTCTTTTTGTCGAAAATAAAAGCCTCAAAATATGGCTCCCCTTGCTGCTCGAACTCAAGACCTGCACCAAACTTGTGGCGTCATTTCCAGAGGCCTTAAGTGGCGCCTCCAAGCCACTTTACCAAGCCCATTTGTACGTCATATCTCCCTTACATTTTCTTTTAAGGCCCCTCTGCTTCAGTTCCCTCTTTTAAACTTTAAAATCTAATAATTTCTAAGGCATTTCCCTACATTCCGAGGTTCTAAAAATTCACATAACACATTCATAACACATAACGCATGCTAGTTCACATAATTTAAGCATAAATGCATAAGCCATAATTCCGGGATATTACATTTTCAAAAACCTAGTTTCTTTGGAAATCCATTATCATTATCAAATCTCGTTTATGATCTTTAAAGGAAATTTTAGGGTATCTTGTTCTTTTAAATCTCAAGTTGTTTTTAGCAGAACTTTGGTCATATTAGTTTGTTACTATACTTTAAAACAATGTTTGATGCAGAAGCTTTTATAGCATGTTACGTAAACGTGGTGTTTTGAAAAGCATTTATCTTTTGAAAATCCGCGTCCTACTACTCTCAGATGTGAATTTAACTAAGTAAAATCCCCAAATTAAAAATTAAAATTTAAAGAGGCCTTATTACAAAATAAATACCCAAATTAAATTTCGTGTAAATCAAACTATCAAATATAAAAGCAAGTGCGGTTGTATGGCCACCTCCGAATCCCTCGCAGCACCGATCCGCCTAAGATTGGGGATTACTTGTACAAATAAACAGAGGGGTGATTTTACAAAACTCAGTGTGTAACCCCATGTAAGCAAAATGCCAATCATGCCATAGGCAAGTACAGTTTGGGCCTAAGCCCAAATTAATAACAGTTCAGTTTAGTTGGGCCTTAGCCCAATACAATATCAGTATCAGTGTGGGCCTTAGCTCATTTCAATGACAGTAACAGTTTAGGCATGCAATCAGAAATCCTACCCATCTAGCCTCTGCACTCCACTCCATCCAGCCCTACACTCCATGTGGGGAAAAAATCACCCACCCATCCCTACACTCCAAAAATTAGCACCGGTTGCGGCACTAAACAATATTTGCAGCAGTGCTGTCAGTACAGTACACTTCCTCCAATCATAATAATCCCATCCCCATGCAATATATCACACATGTATGCAACATATATATTGTGGCATGCTCATATACAATTATGCATAACAGGCATACAATCATTTTATACATAGGGGTATAACAACCATTTATATCTTAAGGGCATAACAGTCCTTTTATCAATTTAAGGTCTAGGTGTACTTACCGACCCATCGTAGGTCCACAGTCGTCTCGAGCGACTCGTGCAACCTTAACAGTCAAACAGTGCAAATGAGCCCAAGGCCCATAATGTGGGCCCATGTGGGCCCACACACCCGTGTGGCCCATATAGCCCAGAATTGGTCTCAGCCATGTAAATTACATAGCTCGGCCTAACATTCTCCACATGTTCATATGGTTTACCAATATGGGGCCCATAAGCTCGTTGGGCCAACACAACCCATTTTGGCCCAACGTGGCCCAAAATGGCCTAACACCACGAAATCGCTCATGGCAGCCTCAATAGACTAACGCCCATGTTTGATTCATTCGGATTATCACACGAGTGAGCGCATGCTCGTATAGCGTCAATTGTCATATTTTCTAGCTTTTACCGGTTTACGATTTGGGCATTGTTTACACACTTTGTTTCGTTTCATCTCGAACAGTCGCTCAAGCACTCACCAAGCTACTTTTGGCTAATCAAACACCACCATCAGTCCTACTTTACAGTTAGAATGGAACCCGAAACCAACAATCCATTCATAGAATAAAGTAGTTACCTTCAATCGAACCACTATGATTCCCATGAATCTTAGTCTCTAGCGATTGATTAGGAGTTCCCTGAATCCTTCCTTAACTGCCATACAATTGCTATTAGTTACCACTAAAGGCAGAATAAGAAAAGGAATAATGATTCATCTATAGTAGTTACTAAAAGAGAGCAAGAAAACCGAATAGTGGAAGGATCCGGCAGTAGCATAGCCCCTCACTCTCGATTTATAGCTGTCAAAAATAGTTAAACAAAACCCCAATTTAGTAACTCAAAAGCCAAAACTTCAAATGGCATACATATCGAAAAAGTGCGATAATCGCTGAACAAGATGGAGGCTCAGAATGTTTGAAAGGAGAAAAGAGCAAAGTCAATCAGCAGAGGAAGAGGAATGGTTTCGGCAGTGATCAGAATTGGGAAATTGGCAACAGAAAGCTTGAGGGAGAGAAAGAAGAGAAATAGTTTAGGGGAGAAAAGAGAAGAGAACACGAAGGAGGGGAAGATGGTATATTTGGCCAACAACAGAAAAAAAACAAAGGACAAGAAACGAAGAAGACGCAATTGCAAGAGGGAGTATTCGGCCAAAGAAATGGTTGTAAAAAAAAACAAAAATGAACGAGTTGAAACAGAACCCCTACCACTTTCGGCTTTCCAGCAAAATAGAGAAACAAAACAAATATAAGCAAAACCCGAAATGAGGAGTATACCCAATGAGTAGTATACCACTCTGGCCGAATTTCCTGAGTGCCAGAGTCCAATTTCGGCACAACACTCCCTCTCCCCTCACTTCCCTTGATTTTCTCCTAAAATCCCTCCTCAAATCTCTCCACCCGATCATACCTCCCCTCAACCACTCAATTTGAATTCTTCTAAGCCACTTTAGTGTTTCAGTCAAACTAGAACTCCCCCATGGCATGACAACAAAATAAATACTCTCTTACCTCCTCCAAGATTCGAACCACAGTCCACTGGCATAGGTAACACGCCACTTACCCCCTAGACCAGCAGGCTTTTTATGTCTTGCGTTTACCCATAATAATTTAAAAGCCTACTAACTATAGGCAATGGTTTATTCCCTAAAACAAAACTTTTTGCACAAGCCCAGGCTTGAACCTAAGACTTCTCAGACACTCCCAAACACACCCAAATCACTTAACCCTTAAGACAGGCAGATAGCTGTGCTTTAGACATACAAAAATAATTACCTAGATTTTGGGGCGTTACAGGGACACTGCCAGGACTATGAAATGGAAGAGTAGTATCAGGTTATTATGCAAACAATAGAAATGAGGCGTAGTCTAGGGTTACACCTTATGTGTTTATTTTTATCAAACTTGTACTTTGTAATAAGTTGTGATAAGTCTATAGTAAAAAGTTATTTTAAATACTTTCCTTTATTTTTGGATTTTAAGTCCTCCAGTTAAAGAAATAAATAAAATGTAATATTTAAAGTGCTCAAGTAATTTAAGTATTGTGCTTAATAACAGTCGAGATTTGAGCTCGACGAATCCGATCGGGTTAGGGTGTTAAAAAAACTCGTGTCAAACGAGTGTTTATAAAAAACATTAACCACCACTCCATTTAAGTCAAGATAGAAATAAATAATTTAAATAATTCTTATCAATCCACAAATGGTTTTACAGACTAATTTGTTCAACTGTGTATTCAAAAATAAAATTTTTAAAGTAATCATATACGAATTCAAAATCAAATTACAATCGTACATTAAGATAAATCCTTTAAATAAAACATTTAAAATATAAAATAGAGTATTTTATAAAAATATTAAATTATTTTATTTTTTCAACCAAAAGAACCTAAATTCTAAATTGACTAGTGAATCCACTTATGAATCTACTCTTTTGAAACACACAAAATATAATTATATATTCAGTCAAGAATAATATATATAATAAATAGTTTTTTACAAACTTATCTAGTATGAAACTTATTTAGATAAATTGAAAAGATTATTATGAATGATAAATACGAACAACATTGAAAAACAAATTTCATGATTCTTTTTTTTTTTTTTAGAATTAGTCTTCATCTTCATGATTTCATGCAATATTCGCTTCCACTATAAAATTATTCTAAAGGTGAAGCTTACACCCCTCAATTTATAAGAGAATAAAAAGAAATTAAAGTCGATATTGAACTAATTGATCCCTCTGAAAAAATTGGAGCAATTTAATATCTATTAATTTTAAAACTAAGTAACTTAGGAAAATTAAGTATTAACCACTAAAATTAACATTTTCCATCAATTTACATAATTTTGATTGATATAATAACAAATTAAACCCTTAACATTTACATATTCTAAAGACCAATTTGTACGATACTTCATTGTATACTAGTTTAATATAGATTTTAGATGTTGATTAAAAAAACTTAATACAAATTGAACTAGCACCACCAATACTCACCGAATACTATATTGCCAATCGGTAGCATTGGTGAGATATGATAATTTGTGTATTTATATTTTTTATAAATCCCTAACATATAATGATTGTGTTTATTGTAAAATATAATAATTCAAATTTTTGTAACTTCGTAATTTATTATATATTTCTTTCAAAAAATAATTATATTATATTAATTTTCAGTGTATTACATATAATATTCTATTTGCATTAGCTTCAAATCATAAACCATGATAAAGCCGAACCAAGTTAGGTAAAAGAAAGAGATAAAAAGTATTAATCATATTGCATTAATATGCATAGGTTTCTGTATTTATATAAGAAATATACTGTCACAAATTATATAAATATACATTAACTTCGACACCTAGTGAGTTTTGAGCAGCCACGATTCCAAGGATTAACAACTTCTTAGAGAAGGCGACGGTAGGAAACAAGACCGGAGACCTGTGGATGGTGGATTGTCATAGCTGCATCGATTTGGATCACCTCTTCCATCACCACTATGCCAATTAGAGCCAAACAAATTAACCATGTTTTCATGTTTGAGACTCCCATGACTGGTGTTAGGTTTCATTGGAATAATTTTGATATCACATATTTATAGGGTTTTGGAATGAGACCATATTTTAGAAATTACATCAAATTAGGTGATATTGTTTTGATTTTTTCTTTTTTCTTTTTACTTTCTTGTTGTTTAAATTGTAAAATCTGTTAATTTTTTTATAAAAGAAATACATTTTAGAAATTGGACCCTGTAATCTAAGGTTTTGTTCTCAATTAGACGAATATTATGGAATGTGTTTGTGCGTGCACATGTGTGTGTGTGTGTTTTGGCAAAAAGAGAGATAGTTGAGCTCTAATCTCAATATGATTCAATCTCAATTAGACTATATCTTTCCTATGTTACACGTTGCATATCATTCAATAAGAAACAAAATATATCATCTGGTGGTCAGGAATGTAAGCAAAGTCTCATTATTCCATATATAATATACATTATTCAATTTTTTTCTTAAAAGTAAATAAATTGACCATAATAGTATGTAGATAATATATAATTGATATGAATGCAATTATGTTAGATTAGTTCAGATTATAAAAATATACTAATTATTCATAATGTTTTGTATATGAAATATTATGTTACTTATTACAAAAATAATTAAAATTTACTATTTAAAAAAGTAGTATATATTTTTTTATAAATATAAAAAATATTTAAAATTATAAATCCAGCAACGTAATGAACAGCAAAGGCTATAGAGTCATTTCAATGTTTCTTTGGACTTGTGTTTTTATATAAATTATAGATATATGCATTTTTCACTTTGTTAAATTTGTAATTTATCTATACTATTATTTAAGTGCGGACACCAACTCAGTCAAGAAAATTATTAAAATAATCTTACAGATTTTAAATAAATTATATTACTACTTGAACACTATTTTCTTTTTCTTATTTAAGAAAAAACCTATAAAGAAATTGAAAATGTTGAGATTTGAATCCATTCCTCCAGCATTTATAAATCTCTTCTTTACCACTTTAGCTTTATTTTGATATTTGTATACAATAAAATGTTATTACACCAATTGTTTCATCCACATTGTTTGTATCTGTAACAGCCCATTTTTAATCAAATCGGAACAATGGTTTCAGACCAAAAATTTGAAGTCAAAATAATTATTTTATTATTATTTTAATGTTTATAGCATGATAGTATGATTGTGTGAAATTTTCGTTAAGAAATTTTATCGTTTGAGTGCTTAATTTGATAAAAAGGACTAAATCGTGTAAGGTGAAAAAGTGATGTTCTAATAGCTAAAGGTATTAAATGTCTATGGAATATCAAAGTAAAGGTCCTTATGTGGTAATTAGGCCATTGGTTGCCTAAGTGGACATTCATGGACATCTTTTAAGTGATTTTTGTTAATTAATTAAAAGGTTAATTCTGGTATTTAATAATAATGGTTTACTAAAATAAAAGAAAAACAAATCTTCATCTTTAAACATCATTTTCAACTAAAAATCAAAGAGAAAAAGAAGCCATGGTAGCTTAACATTCGGCCAACCCGATTTTGCTCATTTAGGTATGGTTTTTGTCCCGTTTTTAATGATTTCTATGTTTTTGAGATCGTTACAGCTTAATCTAGCTAGCCCAGGGACTAATCTGCAAAAATATTAAAGGTTTAGGGTTTTTCCATTGATGAATGTTGGTGTATTTTGATGTTTGAAGATAGAAAATGCATGCTTGTTGATAGATAAAATGTCCAAATAAGGATTAAATTGTGAAATGTGTAAAATTCATGGTTAATTTGTGAAATAAATGAAAAATGTGGGCTTCTAGGGACCTAATTAAAATTCGGCTAGCATGGGTATAGGTTGAATTGCATGAATTTGTATTTTTATGAGATAATGACTAAATTGTAAAAATGTTCAAAAATACTAGGGGCAAAAGTGTAAAGTTGCCTTAATGTGTATTTTGGACTAAATTGACTAGAGTGATGATTTAATAATATAACGCCCCAAATTTTACTTAATTTCAACTTTTGTTAATTTGTTGCATATAACTATTTATCTGCCTTTGTGGTTAAGTGTTTTGGGAGTGTATGAGAGGTCCTAGAGTTCCAATCTCTGTTCGAGCAAGAGAAGTATTTTTGCTGCTGGTGTTGTGTAGGAGTTGGAGTTTTAGTTAAATACTGACAGTGGAGTGGTTGAAAGAGAGAATTAAGGAGTCTGGGATGGAGGAGTTATCAAAATCTAATCACTTGGTTCAATTGGCAATATTCGGCTCTCCATTTTTCTCCCAATTTTATTGTTTTTCTCTCTTTTTCCTTCTAACATTTTCCCCTCCTCCATTCTCTTTTCCCTGCTGATTTTCCCCCTTAGTTGGCTATCGAATCCTTTTTCCTTCTCGCCTCTTTCTTTTTCACTCGATTCCGTGTTATTTCCTGCTTAATTGCTAGTGTACGGTAAGCTTTTGTATAGTAAGTTTGTCGCTCTCTTTAATTTTTATTAGCTTTCTGGTTGACAAATATTGTTGTTATCAATTACGAGAAAGTTTGAGCACTCAAAATCATTTGCTGGAGACTGAGAATCTTGGGGAAACGTGGTTGTGCTGTCAAAAGTGAGTTTTGGTTGCTCGTTGGATGAACATCCTGTTTTGGGGTCAGTTTAATTCAATCATTGTTTTGGTTGCTCGTTGGATGAACATCCTGTTTTGGGGTCAGTTTAATTCAATCGTTTAAGGGATTTGCTAAGTGAATGTCATTTACTTATAGGTAGTGGTGATCTCGAGAGTGTGTAGGCAGCGAAAACGAACCAGGTGTGTACCCGAATCGCAAGAAAACACATTTTTGGCAAAAGATAAAAACCTTTCTGTCGACGCCACACGGCCATGTGGTAGGCCCTATGCAAGGCTGTGAGCCACAACACAGCCGTGCGATCGACGCGCCAGGCTGTGTGTAGGAGACACTGGCTCAGCCAATTGGGCCGTGAGGGCCCACATGCCAGGCCACATGGGCGTGTAAGCCCATTTTTCTAAAAAGTTCTGTAAGGTTGCACGAGTCACCCAAGTCGACATACTATAGGGTCGGTACGTATTACTTAGGCCCTTATAAAAGTGATTTGTCTGTCTGATTATGTACCAAGCATGAATTATGATATCTTAATGTATGTACTTGTAATTGCATAATAGGATGACATTGTATGTTGCATTGCATCGGGGTGGGTTGATGATATTTGGAGGAAGTATCTGAAAGGCTCTTAAGCCTGTTATCTAGCAGCTCAACTACAATTATTTGATTATGTGCCACATTTTGGTACAGCATGGTGTGTAGGGATGGGTGGGTTGATTTTATCCCTACATAGTGTGTAGGGTTGGACGTAGTTGGTGCGTAGAGGTTGGTGGGTAGGACTCTTTTCTTCTGCTCTATTCTGCATATTATATCTAAGATGGGCTAAAGCCCTAGAATATATCTGATTCTGTATCTGAGTGGGCTAAGGTCTACACCAATTTTGTAATGGGCTCAGACCTGAACTGTGATTATGTGACTATTTTCTGATGTGTTACTGTGTGCATGTTTCTGTAGGGATTATACACTGAGTTTGCGAAAACTCACCCATTTTTGTTTAATCTGTTCAGGTAATCCCTAGCTTTAGATTGTTCAGTGCAATGGAGGACTCGAAGGTGACCACGACTTCGGCCTCACGGTTTCTATGCTTATTTTATGGTTTTGCTTATGTCTGGGAAAGTTTTATGTAATATGGCCTTTACGTATTTTGTTCAAAATTGGGATTTGCAACGTTTATGGTTTTCTCATTAGTAGTAGGATAGCTTGAGTTTTCAAAATGAACAAATGTTTTACCAAAACACCAGGACTACGCAAACTGATTTAAATGCTTCCGTGAAATATAAATATTTTAGAAAATGGACAACATTTTAAAAATGGATAATGATTGAGACAAATGACACATTATTGAAGGTAGCATAAGATAACGAAAAATAGTTTTGTCATAACTATTTTTTCTAAAGCGCTATCATGTGACATCACTAGAATCGGCCATAACGTCTAGGTCGGGTTTGGGGTGTTACATTTAGTGGTTTCAAAGTCAGGTTGGAAAACTCGACTATGGATTTGGGTTTTAAAAGTTGGTTTTTAGAAAATGATTTTAAGTGATTTAAAAATATTTTTGGACTGAGTATGTGGTACACCGAGTCTCCGGTGCTGATCCTGTAAGTATTCTGAAATCCTGTTTAAATTTTCCTGAAAATACTACTAGCATGCGTGAAACAGCCAATAGGTAGTATACTGTACTAAAAACACTATAAGTAGTGTCAACTGAAAACTGTAGTGAGATTGAGACTCGCGATAACGAACTCTGAACTTCTGATATTGTTCTGTATAAAACATTTGTTAACAAATATTGGAACTGTAACTATACATAAAACTATTAATATAGATAAACTCCAAATTTACGATGAGCGCACGAGGTACTCGCAGATGGGGTATAAGAGGTTGTGGTAGAGGCCGTAGAGGGGCTCGAGCTAGGTCCTCGTCATTAGGCAATATGCCTAATCTAGATACTAGTGAGACACCAGTATCGCCTGCGATAGAGACTGGGTCTCGAGATCGCATGGCTACAGACGACGAACTATCCCAGGCTATGCTAAGGATATTAGATAGGGTCACTGGGCCCAACACCAGATTTGGGGGCCGAGGGTCGGTTACGAAATGACTTCGGTCCAATGAGGCTGAGTTATTCAGGGTTGTCAGTGGAGTCGCCCCTAACATGGCCGAATATTGGATGGAGGCCAAGGAAAGTATTATGGATGATTTGGATTGTTTTGCCGAGTAGAAGCTTAAGGGGGTTGTTTCTCTACTTCGTGACGAAGCTTACCTATGGTGGCTGAGGTTAAGAAGGGCACCTAGCCCGACCGATTGACTTGGGACTACTTTAAAACTGTGTTCCTGAGATAGTATGTGGGAGCCAGTTAAATTGACGCTAGGAGGCATGAGTTCCTTAATCTTACCCAGAGGGACCGTTTAGTGGCCGAGTATGAGGCCGAGTTGCTGAGATTGAGCCGTTATGTGCGGGGCGTGGTGGCGATCGAGTATGAACGATGCGTCTATTTTGAGGATGGACTCAGGGATAGTTTGCGAGTTCTGATAGCTCCACAAAGGGAGCATGACTTTTCCGCTTTGGCTGAAAAGGCGAAGATCGCCGAGGAGGTTAAGCGTGCAGAGCACCAAAATCGAGAGAGAGGAAAGAATAAGAGGGAATCGGAGCCCTCGAGTTCTTTGATGATGCCTAATAAGAAAGCCAGATCTGATGGGCTAGTGAAAGTTGGGCCTCCTGTTGCACCTACTAGGATGGCGCTTTGTGGACATTGTGGGAGACGCCATCTGAGTGAGTGTTGGAGGACGACTGGGCCATGTTTGAGATGTGGGTTGACTGAGCACCGTGTTCAGGATTGTCCGTTGAGAACTAATCAGATGCAAGTACTGGTTATCGGTACTGCATAGCCACCGAGAGTAGTTCAGCAGCCACCTAGGGGTCGATGTCAGGACAGGGGTGGTAACAGCATGGGCCGAGGACAGAGAGCACCGGACAGAGGTGCTGGACCGACTAAGGTGAGGTAGCCCGTATTGGTTTATTCTGCCCATCGCCGTGAGGACCGAGATTCTCCGGACGTCATCACAGATAAGTTTTTAAATTTATAATGTACCTTATTTGGCACTGATAGACATAGGCTCTACACAATCTTACGTAGCTAGTTTTCTGTCTGAAACCTTTGGGATCCGGTTGAGAATACTTCAAGCGAGGTAACTGTTGTGAGTCCATTAGGGAAGTCTATCTGAGTTAGTAAGCTATATAGAGACATTCCGTTAGAGGTTCAAGGAACAGTATTTCTGGCTGATCTGATGGAGTTTCCATTTCAGGAGTTCGATTTGATTTTGGGAATAGACTGGCTGGTCAAGCACCGAGCAAGTCTAGACTGTGCTACAAAAAGGGTTGTTTTCAGAATCGAGGAGGACAGCGAGGTAGTAGTGATTGGGGAACATCAAGACTACTTGAAAAATGTGATTTCTGCGTTGGTGGTAGAGAATTTGGTACGGAAAGGATGTGAGGCATTCTCGGCCTACATCAATGTTTCTAATTCTAGGGACTCTTTGGTTAAGGACATCAAGACCGTAAAGGACTTTCTGGATGTTTTTCCTGACGAACTACTGGGTCGTCCTCTGAGCTAAGAAGTAGAATTTGGGATTAAGCTCAGTCCAGGTACAACTCTGATGTCTATCGCGCCCTACCGAATGGCACTGAAGGAGCTTACAGAGCTTAAGGCTCAAATTCAAGAACCGTTAGATCGTGGGTTCATTCGTCCCAGTGTGTCACTGTGGGGAGCACCGGTGTTGTTTGTGAAGAATAAAGATGGGACAATGCGGATGTGCATTGATTATCAGCAGTTGAACAAACTTACAATCAAGAATAAGTACACACTTTCGAGGATAGATTATCTATTTGACCAGTTCAGAGGGGCTTCTGTGTTCTCCAAGATTGATCTACGTTCAGGATATCATCAATTGAGGGTTAAGGAGGCCAATATGTATAAGACGACATTTAGAACTCGCTATGGACATTACGAGTTCCTAGTGATGCCTTTTAGGTTGACCAATGCACCAGCGGCATTCATGGATTTGATGAACCGTGTGTTCTTGCCTTACCTGGCCCAATTTATGGTGGTGTTCATCGATGATATCCAAGTGTACTCTAAGACTGAGGATGAGCACGATGACCATCTCAGAGTGGTACTACAAACTCTGTGTGAGAAATAGTTATATGCGAAGTTTGGTAAGTGTGAATTCTGGCTCTGAGAAGTAACATTTCTTGTTCCCACCGGGATGCATAGCATAAGGGCTACCGTACGCCTCCCTCAGAATCGACTGTCGCAACTCCTCATCACTCGGTACACAGATCCGACCGTGAAAATAAAGTACCCGATTACTGTTAATCCCAAAATCAGTAGTATCTCTATTCTCAACCTGACAGAAACGCAACTCAAGCAACTTGTCCCCTATCTGTTTACCTCTAATCTCATTAATCCATGTAGGCTTAACCTAAAGTTCCACTAACAGACACCCATCATCGAATAAACTGAGTCGAGCGAACATCATTCTCAGATCAATCATTGCCCTACGGCTCAAAGCATCTGCCACCATATTGGCCTTGCCAGGATGGTACCCGATGGTTCAGTCATAATCCTTAAGCAGTTCAACCCCTCTACGCTGCCTAAGATTTAACTCCTTCTGAGTGAGGAGATATATGAGGCTTTTATGATCAGAGTAGATAGTGCACTTCTCACCGTACAGATAGTGCCTCCAAATCTTTAAAGCGAAGACAACTGCAGCTAGTTCCAACTCATGCGTCAGATAGTTTGCCTCATGCGTCTTGAGCTGATGAGACACATAAGCTACCACTTTACCATCCTGCATCAGAACGCAACCCAGACCCACCTGCGACGCATCACTATATACCACGAAATCCTTCCCAGATTCAGGTTGTATCAGAACCGGAGTCTGTGTAAGAACAGATTTAAGCTTCTCAAAGCGTTCTTGTTGCTTATCGGTCTAGACAAAGGGAACTCCCTTGCGCAGAAGCTTGGTCAATGGTGTCGCGATCAAAGAGAACCCTTCTACAAAGCATCGATAATAACCCGCTAGCCCCAGAAAGCTATGGATTTAAGACACATTCTTCGTCTGTTTCCACTCCAACACAGCCTCAATCTTACGCAGTTCAACATGAATCTCCTCCACAAAAACTACATGCCCTAGAAATGTTACTTCCCGAAGCCAGAATTCACATTTTCTGAGCTTCGCATACAACTGTTTCTCATGAAGCATCAGTAATACCACTCGAAGATGCTCATTGTGCTCGTCCTCAGTCTTAGAATACACCAAAATGTCTTCAATGAAGATTACGACGAACCGATCAAGATACGTAGTGCTGGAATATTCGGTTTATCAGATCCATAAAAGTTGTTGGTGCATTCGTCAGCCCAAATGGCATTACTAGGAACTCGTAATGGCCGTACCGAGTCCTAAATGTCGTCTTATGCACATCGGTCACTTTAACCTTCAGTTGATGGTATCCAAATCGCAAATCAATCTTGAAGAAAATAGAAGCCCCTCTGAACTGGCCAAATAAATCATCTATCCTTGCTAGCGAGTACTTGCTCTTAATGGTTAGTTTATTCAATTGGCGGTAGTCTATATACATACGCATGAATCCATCCTTCTTTTTCACAAACATCACAGGTGCTCCCCATGGAGACAGACTAAGGTGGATGAACCCACGATCCAGTAACACTTAAATTTGAGCCTTAAGCTCCACAAGCTCCTTCGGTGCCATTCTATAATGGGCAATGGACACCGGAGCTGTATCAGGAAATAGCTCAATTCCAAACTCTACCTCTCGGCTCGGAGGCAGACCCATTAGTTCCACAGGAAAAAATCTGAAAAGTTCCTTATAGTTCTGATCTCCTTAACCGAAGAGTCCTCAGAATTTAAAACACTGATGTAGGCCAAGAATGCCTCACACGCTTTCCGTACCAACTTTTCTGCCACTAACGCAGAAATCACATTCACCAGATAATCCCGACGTTCCCCAATCACCACTACTTCGTTATCCTCCTCGGTTATCAAAATAACCCTTTTTGTAGCACAGTCCAGACTCACTCGATGCTTGACCATCCAGTCTATTCCCAGAATCAAATCGAACTCCCCAAATGGAAGCTCTATCAGATTAGCCAGAAATACTGTCCCTTGAACCTCTAATGGAACATCTCTAAACAATTTACTAACCCAAATAGATTGCCCCAACGGACTCACAATGGTTATCTCTCTCGAAGTACTCTCAACCAGAATCCCCAAAGTTTCAGACAAAGAGCTAGCTACGTAAGAGTGCGTAGAGCCTATGTCTATCAATATAGTGTATGGTACATCAAAAATTAAGAACGTACCAGTAATGACGTCCGGAGCATCACCATTCTCTAGGCGACGTGTAGCATAGACCAGTGCAGGATGCCTCGCCTCAGTCGTTACTGTACCTCTACCTGGTGCTCTCGGTCCTCCATCCAGTATTCGACCACATTAGGGGTGACTCCAGCGACACCCATGAATAATTCAGCCCCATTAGACCGGAGTCGTCCCGTAACCGACCGACGGCCCCCAGATCCAGTGTTGGGTCCAACAATCCTCTCTAAAATCCCTAACATGGCTCAGGACAGTGCATCATCCGCAGCCTCAAAATCATGAGACCCAATCTCTGTAGCAGGTGAGATTGGCGTCCCGCTCGTATCCAGATTGGACAGGTTCTCAGATGCGGAAGACCCAGCTCAAGCCCCCTACTGCCTCTACCACGGCCTCTAGTACCACGTCCGTGGATACCTCTTGTGCTCAACGTAATTTTGAAAGTTATCTGTATTAACAGTTTTATGCATCAGTTTACAGTTCCAATATTTATTAACACATGTTTTATGCAGAATAGTATCAAAAGTTCAGAGTTCGTTATCACGAATCATAGTTTTACAACGATATTCAGTTTCGTTACAGTTTTCAGTTTACACTACCTAAAGTGTTTTCAGTACAGTATACTACCTAAGGCTATTTCCAGCATGCAAGTAGTATTTCAGACAAATCTTAAATAGAGTTCAGAACACTTACAAGATCGGCGCTGGAGACGCGGTGTACCACATACTTATTTCAAAAATATTTTGAATTATTAAAAAATCGTTATGGAAAAACCATTTTAAAAACCCAAACCACAGCTGAGTTTTGTAACCTGACTCTGATACCACTAAATCTAACACCCCAAACCCAGCCTAGACGTTATGGCTGAATCTAGCGATGTCACGTGATAGTGCTTTTAGAAAACTTAACTACATTAAATCCAGTTGTAAATATCCTAAGCTTTCATCAAAACGTGTTGTTTAATCATTTATTGACCATTTTCAAAATATTATATGTTGCGGAAGCTTTTTAAAAGTAATTTTTGAATTCGTGTGTTTTTTATAAAATATTTGTTTTCTTTGAAAACTCGAGTCTTGTCCTACTGCTAGCAGTTCATACAATAATAATCCCAAATTTAAGTGAAAATCCGTAAAGGCCTCATTACAAGAAATATACCCAAAAATAACCAAATCATAATTAAAAATAAACCGTAATTAAGTGTCTGGAATCATGGTCACCACAAAGTCCTCCGCTGCACCGATCCGTCTACTCTTGGGGATTACCTGAACAGATTAAACAGAAAAAGATGAGTTTTTGCAAACTCAGTGCGTAATACCCATAGAAAACATACACACATAATATCAGATAACAGATATATATTCACAGTTCGGGTCTAAGCCCAATACAGAAATGGTGTGGACTGGACTTTAGACCACTCAGATGCAGAATCAGATATAGTATAGGGCCCTATCCCATTTCAGTCATAATAAAGAGATCAAAAAGAATAGCAGAATCCTACCCACCAGCCTCTACATACCAACTCCGTCCAACCCTACACACAATGTGGGGATAAAATTAACCCATCCATCCCTACACACCATGCTGTACCGAATGCGGCACATAATCAAAAAGTTGCAGCTGGGCTGCCAGATAACAGGCTTGAGAGCCTTTCAGATACTTCCTTCGAATCATCAACCCACCCCGATGCAATGCAACATACATAAAATGTCATGCTATTATGCAAACATAGTTCCATACATTCAAGTATCAGAATTCATGCTCACTATAGAAATCAGAAAGTCAAGTCACATAATTAGGGGTTTAGGTAAAGCTTACTGACCCTACATTAAGCACAACCGACTAGGGCGACCTGTGCAACCTTAGAGAACATTACAGAAAATGGGCTCACACACCCATGTGGCCTAGCCGTGTGGGCCCACACGGCCCAAGTTGGCATTGTCAGTGTGGATTAGACGGCCTCATCAACCCTTACATGGGCATGGCCGGGCTCATTGATCACACGGCCTGGCCTAGAATTCGACACGCCATTTGGTTCACCTGTGTGGGCTCGCACGCCCGTGTGGCCCATACAGCCCAATTGGTCGAGCCCATCTGTCGTACACAGCCTCGCCCAGCCATCACACGGCTGTGCCACTTGGGCACGGAGTACCTCATCGATCACATGACCGTGTGATGACCAACAGTCTCATACACGGCATACTACACGCCCGTGTGGCGTCGACAAAATAGTTTTCGGCTTTCGCTGAAACCTCATTTTCTGTGTTTTTGGGTGCACACCTGGTTCCTTTTCGCAGCAATCGCACCCCAAAGTCGGTAGAACCTAAAATTGAGTAATATAATAACGATTCAGTCACTTAAATCCATTCTTAAGCGTAAACACAAAGAGACGGCCAACTACTAAACTACCGAAAATCGTTACCTCCCAACAACGATGATTCTCTCAGTACAACTAAGATGCCAAATCACAACCAACGGCCCCTCGTGCTCCTGCTAAGTACCATTAACTCCTCGTTAGACAAAGAATCATTAGTCAAGCCTAAAACTGCAATAATCTACACTTACCAGCAATGCTCGAAAGGGAAAACTGAGACAATAGAGATTAAAGTTTGGTGGCAGAGAGAAAATAAAAGATGGGACTATAGAAAAAAGGAGAACGGCATGGGAGAAGGAAGAGAGGAAAAAAAATGGCAGTAGGGAGTTTTGGGGAAACAAAACACTACCCAATCAGGATTCTGCTTACCCCCTAACTTTCCTCCCACAATCTCACTAACTCACAAATTCTTCGGTATTTTAAGTCCACTAAAACTCTGTCCATCATCCGAGCAAAAATCTATCCCCCTGCATACGCAAGCACTCGAACACAGGACCTCTAGAAGACTAACACTCCCCTCAACCAATAGACCAACAAGCACATTCTGACATGTTCTTACAATTAAATACTTATAAGCCTACTAACCAAAGTTTAGGCTTTATTCATAAAAATACCAAAATTCACCCAAGTTGATACTTGAACTTGAGACCTCTCAGACACACTCAAACCACTCAACCACTAAAGCAGATAGGTATTTGTGTCTCAAAATTACAAAAGCCGAAATTAATGGATAATCGGGGCGTTATAATAACCCCTAATGACATGTCATTTGTATCCTATATATTCCTAAAGTTCAACCAGGATTTCACACATCGCCAAATCTTTGTCGAATATTTTTACGAAGTCGTATTTATCAATAATGCAGTAATAAAACATTTAAAACACAATTACATTAATGTTTATTAACATGTGAACTTAACTTGAATTTACACGAAGAAAATCGTGCTATCAATCCACTATTTTGCTTTTCCCTCGATCTAAATACGAACGTTGCTTTTCTTGAACTATATATAATCAAATTTAACTTATTTAAATATCATTCTATTCAATTTAACCCAAAAATTATATTATGGGAAAATTACACTTTTGCCCTTAAAATTTAAATTCTTTACAATTTAGACCCTAGCTCATAAAATGAAAAATTCATGCAATTCCATTTCAACCCATACTATTTGGATTCTATATAGACTCATAGCAGACCAAAATTTTCATTATTTCACACATTTCACCATGAATTTTACACATTTTACAATTAAATCTCTAATTTGCAATTTCAATCAAAATCACTTAACAGATGTTGTTTATCTAACAACAACCATTTGTATTCTATCATCAAACATCAAAATACATATACATTCATCAAGGGTAAGACCCTTGAATTTTAACAGCTTTGCAAATTAGTCCATGGCTAGTTGGATTAAGCTAGAACGACTCTAAAAACATAGAAATCATTAAAAACTGAGATCAAATTCACTTACATGCTAAGAAAAAGGCTTGACCAAATGAAGAACCCTAAAAATGGCTTCTTTCTCTTCAATATTTCGGTGGAGAAGATAGACTAAAAGATGACACTTTTTTTTCTTTATTTTTGTTTTATGTCAATTTTACTAAATACAATATTAACCTTATTTTTTAAAATTAAATTTACTTAATCATATGTCCATCTATGACCATCTTTGTCCACTTACACTATAAATGGTTTAATTACCATCCAAGTCCACTCACATTTAAATTTTATAGTTAATTGATACTTTTAACTTATAGAACTCCACTTTTGCACATTTTATGATTTAGTCCTTTTTATCGAATTGAGCATGCAAACGTCAGAATTTCTTAACGAAAGTTTTATACAATTATAATATCATGCGGTAGACCTCAAAATAATAATAAAATAAAAATTTTAACTTCAAATTTGTGGTCCCAAAACTACTATTTTGATTTCACTGAAAACAGACTGTTACATTCATCGTCGTGACATCGATCCGTCATCGCGATGTTATTCCAACGTCATCATGACGTTGTTGCAATTTCTATAGAAAACAATCCAAAACTGCATATGACACTTTGTAACATTACGAAGGACACCAATTCATACATTTACCTAATTTATTTAGTCCAACATATCATATAACATACATAGATTGTATTAAGCATTCTCACACACTTCAAAACTTACTAATACACAATTTGACATCCAAGGTAAATAGTTATGCTAGAATGCAATTCCTAACTTCATAAATTAATTACTTAACATACCAATTTTACATTACCAATATTTTTATCTGCATCAAAGGTTTATTTCATAACAATAAGTCATTTAAAACTTGCTACAACATCCAACAGGCACTAAAAACATCTATATCCTTATTCACCTACAGGCATACAAATCATTTATCATGCAATTCAAACCATCATAACATGCATATTTAAAATCAACATTCTCAAGCAATCAATGATCAAAACCCAATTATAAAAGTCCATGAATAGTTCTTAAAATGTCCATTACAACCTAATAAAAATATCAATGGCTAACTCCTCATGTAAGATCGCACTTTGCCATCCTTATTGATGTACAAAACACAACATATACTCAAGAAAGTTTAGCCATGTTTTGGATTACTTCGATGGCTCACTTCACCTCCAGCAAACTAGCTATTTATATGTAAAATATAAAAAAGAGTGTGAATTTTACAAGCTAATAAATGAATGTTTTTAAACTAACTCAAAGTACAACTATGGTTTTTCTCTAAAAAAAGTACATTTAAAGTCTTCAAAAGTAACATAAGTTAGCTTAGCCATTTCGATGGCTAATGTAGCCTTCTCAATCTAGTCATAACGTCTAGGCCGAGATATGGAGGTTACATGAACATAGACTATATTTAAAAGAAATATTCATAACGATAAGAAAAACTCAATTAATTACAAAATAAAGATTTAAGGGATAGTTCATAACTTTTGTAAAATACTCTGAAAAACCTCTTCTTAAAATTGAGAGTAAAATTACGAAATTAACCAAATATGACTTAATCATGCAAATTTTCAAGTCATTTCATCACATTTAAGGACCTCAGCTGCATAGTATATAAATCAAGACTATATTGGAAAACTATCAAAACATGGTTCACTCACTCTATATGTCACGTCGCGACCGCGCGAAATTCCTCGCCATGACATTGATCCCTTGTTGCGACGTCATTCCAACATCATCGTGACGTTGTCTGCAATTTCTACATAAAAACAATCCAAATCTGCATATAACACTTTGTCACATTACCAAGCATACCAATTCATGCATTTAGCCTAATTTTTTTATTCCAACATATCATAAAACATACATAGATCGTATTAAGCATTCTCACACACTTCAAAACTTATCAACACATAATTCGACATCAAAGGTAAATAGTTATGCCAGCATGCAATTCCAAAACTTTATAAATTGATTACTTAGCATAATAATTTTACATTACTAACATTTATATATGTATCAAAGGTCTATTTCATACCAATAAATCATTTAAAACTTGCTACAATATATAGCATGCACTAAAAAAAACTATATCCTTATTCACCTAAAGGCATGCAAATCATTTATCATGCAACTCAAAACAGCATAACATGCATATTCAAAATCAACATTATCAAGCACTCAATGATCAAAAGCCAGTTATAAAAGTCCATAAAACAATTCTTAAAATGTCAATTACAACTCAAGAAAATATCAAAGTCTAACTCCCCATGTAAGATCCCACAATGCAATCCTTATTGAACTAGAAAACAAAACATATTCTCTAAAAAGTTTGTCCTTGCTTTCAATCACTTGGATGGCTCACTTCTTCTCCAACTGTAACATCCCAAATATCGGGGGTTAGTAGAATCGGGTTTGTAGATCAAGAGAGAGTGGTCATGTCTTAATTTTTTAGATTATCTATGCATTTTTAGGAAAAAATGAGGTATTGGTTTTTTGGCTCGTATCTGAGGGCTGTGGAAAAGAGGCTAAGGAAGCCTTCTTCCAAATGATGAATGAATGGTTCATCGAGTTTGTACGGATGAACTCGGCTACTCAATAACCTCCACACCTCTTGTTCCCCAACCAGTTCCCGTTATTCCTCAAGGTATGGAACCAATCCGAGTTAGTGATAAATCGTAATATGAACATATTTTAATCCCAATACTTTTGGATGATTTGAGCCTTGAATTGTGTAATTTGGTGCTCTTAATCATTTGTTTTCATGTTTTATACTTAGAAGAGCACCGGAGGATGAAAAGAATGAGAAACGGGCCCAAAACGGAGTAAATGGGCCATATCACGAAATCAACACAGCCTGTGTAACACCCTGGTTTTAGGGGTTAGATTTTTGGTGCTTAGCTCGGGTGTTGGCACACTTCAGTGTGTGTTTGGGTAAGTTTTAGGGGTCCTGAGAACCCTAGGTGGTGGTAGGTTGCTTTGGTAAATTTTTAGTTTTAGGGGCTAAAAGGGGGAGTTTGGATGGAGAGGGCCTTAAGAGAATTTTTGGTGGAGTTTTGGCACAAAGATTGGTGTGGCAGAGTGGCAAGGAGGCACCACTCTAGAGCTTGGAAGGTGACGCCACTTGAAGGGGAAGGGGGCCAGTGTTCGAGTTGCAAGGATGGCATTGTGGCTTGTTTTTTTGGCGTCATGGAGGAGGGGTATTGGACGGTTTTGGGAGGCTTGAAAGGTGGAGGAAGACTTGGTCTTCTCTTTTTAAATTTGGCTAGGTAGGTTTGACCCATTCAAATTATTTTGAATGGATGGAAGGGAGGTGTTTTAGGAGAGTTTTTAGGATTTTTTTTTGGGAGCTTGGAGCTTGGCCGAATAGTATAAATAGGGGGGGAGGTGCTCATTTCTTTGCATTCACCATTTTGGCTTTCTCTCCCTTGCCGAATTTTAGCCTTTCCTTTTAGTCTCCATTTTCATTTCCTCCTCATACCTCAACCACACCAAAACGTCTCTCTCTCTCACTTATTCATCTGAGCCGAAACTTCAAGTCCCTTTCTCCTTCCATTTTTCTTATCCATTTCACTCGTTGCTAGACCATAAACTCTCCTCACTTCTCTGATTGCCGCAACACCTTTTGAAGCACCCTAGCACCCACTTCTTTGTCTTCTAGTTTTGCAAAGCCAAACCATACTTTCTTGTGGTGACCGTTTCTAGTTTGAGCAATAGGGAGTGGTTAGCAAGGTCGTTTAGTCGTGATTGCGCGTAAGTAGCGTTCGAATTCAAGTTGAGTTGGTAAGAAATATTTATTAAGATTAAATATTTATTAAGATTAAATATTTAGGTTGTGATTTGTAAGGTTAACTCATTACTGCTTAAGCTTTTGATGGAGGCAACGACCAGGTCAAGGAGGGCAAGGGAAGGTCCCTATCCCGAGTTCAAGAAGAGGCGGTCTCGGCGATTCGGGATTGGCCACCGGGTGTGGGCGCAGCGGCAGGAGATAGCTATAGGCGGATAGTCATTTGTTTCTTTGAGCGATAGCTTAGGGATCGAAAGCTTAGAACTACAGGTGTTAAGGTGCGTAATCATCGCACTATTTCTGTGGTTTTGGTTTGCTAACGTGTTACATGTGTATTATGTGTGGAAGCCGTTTATAATGGCATAAGTGAGGAGAACGGGTGACGGTAAGATTATTTGTGATGTATTTATAAATATTTATATACTTATGTGATGTGATGACTTAACATGTAGCATCTACATATTTGCATGAGGTGGGGCTTGATTCGATGAAGGAGGAAGAGTACACAAGTTGTACGTGGTCTAATGATAGCTCCGGCTACATTAGCGCTTGATGGTTAGCTTTGTGCTACCTCAAGGGAGGTGTGGCTCGGTGCCCATCTCGGCGGTTGATGGCTATGTGCATCACCGTAGACGGTTTACGACATTGGATCACTTGGGTTGATCGGTGGCTCAGCCACGGCCTTGAGCAGCGAGCTTGCCAAGGTAAGATGTTATGGATCACTATGTGATCGGTGGGGAGTTTCCCACGGCCTTAGGCGGGGAGTCTGCTAAGGTTGGTGTCACGGTTGGACAATGGGTTGGGCTGAGATGCATTCTTGCATGATTTGTTTCGATGGCTGTGTGGGTATGGGCCAAGCCCATACGGATGGAAATATGTGTTTTGATTATGCACTGAGTCAGTGGACTCACCCTTTTCATTAACCATTTCGGTGTGGCGTAGTTGGATCGGGTTCGGAGAGACACATGGTGGCCCATGCGAGAAGAAGAGATTAAACGTTTTAGGCTTACTTTAAGTATTTGTTTTAAAATAGAATATGTAATAAGGCCCTTTTGATTTTTATTTACTCTGAAATTATTTAATTATTATTTTAAATTATGTTTGGATTATATTAAATTACTAAGTGGAAACGAATTTATTTTGACAACTTATTTATTCAAAATTAGTCTTATATATTCATTAAAGTTTACTTTTGGGCATTTTATAATATTTATATGATATCAAAGTTTTTCTCATACAATATTAAATAAACATGGATTTTCAAAAGTTAACAAGCTCGAATAAATTTTTCTAAGTTAAATAGATTTTCCACCGTCTTTTTCGCACTAACATAACCAGATTCGGTCGTAGTGAATGGGCCGGGTTTGGGGATGTTACAGCCTGGGCCCAAGATCACACAACCGTTCCTCCTTAACAGACTCGAGCATGGCCTGGCCATAATTCACACGAGCGTGTGCCATGGGCGTCTCCCTGACGTGAGAAAGAAGTGTTTCATTCGGATTAGGGTACTTAGAGGCAAAGAAAGCCATTCCAAAAGCCTATATAAACACCCTAGAGGCCAACTTTCATGAAGAGTCCAGTTGGGAGCCCAGGAAGAGTCCAGCTAGGCGTCCAGCTAGGCGTCCAACTAGGCCAGAATTGTGGGATTCACTCGAAGAATAGCCAGTTGATTCATCTCAAGAAGCTGGAGTTATACTCAAGATGGAAGATCTCTCCTTCAATTCCTTCAGGGGATTTTAGGGTTTTCTTATGTTTTGTTTTATCTTTTCTTTTGAGATGTGTTATTTTATCATTATAAACTAAACCCTCAGATACCTGAGGGGGATGAAACCTAAGATGAATCTTGTTATCGTTTGCTGAATTATATGATAAATACTTGATTTGTTATTAACCATGTGTCCTTAATTCTTGTTTTGGTATTTCCGAGATATTGATTCAAGTATTGATGTGCTTAGGTGGTGGAGCAAAAGTCCCTGCTTAAGAGTAGATCTAGCATAGTTAAGCGGAGTTGTTCGTGCGCCTAGAAATAGGGTGGCAAAAATCTGCCGGATTAGGGTCAAACCTAATATGGGAGTCCATAGATCGAGTTAATGCAATTTGAGGGGTTTTAATTAGAAAGAGATTTCAATTAATCAGCCTTGGGTTAGACGTTAGTAGCCTCGAAAGAGGTATTAATATAAATTAGGGAATCCTACGGATCAAGTCAAGTGAATAAATCATCTTGTTCAAAGTTAGATAACAAGTGAAGTCTAGGTGGATTCTTCCTCGGGTATTGTCTTAATCAATTGGTTTTTTCTCACAAGTAATTTTCCCCAATTCATTCTCTTTGTCCTTGCATATTTAGTTTAGTTGTTAGTTAATTTTAGATTAGATAAAAATTCATTTAATTCTTAGGCTAAATAATAAAAAGAAAGTTAGTATTAGTACTTTTGGTTCCTTTAGGTTCGACAATCCGGTCTTGCCACAGCTATACTACTGTTCGATAGATGCATTTGCCTCAATCGTTGTCACAGTTAGTTCTAGGCTCGATCATTCTTTATATGAATTTTTAAGACTCTGATAGACATGATCAATTAGTAAGATGCCTATTGATAAGATCGTAAGTACATGGCTGAAGAATTTCGAGCTACAGTTATAACAGTCCAGTTTAGACCCTAGTTAGAATAGTGGTTTCGGGACCACAAATCTGAGTCAAAAAAATATTTTAATATTATTTTCTGTGTCTACTGTATGTGATTAAGCATGTGTTAAAGTTTCGTGAATTAACTTGTCCATTTGTGTGCTTAATTTGAGAAAAGGACAAAATCGTGTAAAATGCAAAAGTGTCTTGATAGCTGTTGAAGTGTTAAAATGTCATGTTCTTTTTGAAGGCCTTAAAAAGGGAATAGGCCATTTTAATGTTGCTTGGACGACAATGGACATATGATAGTGGTATGTTAATGTTTATAATAAGGGTAAAATAGTAAAATGGTATATTAATGTGTTAAATAAAATAAAAAAATGTAAATAAAGCCACATTCATCATCTTGGTGCCGAATTATCAAAGAAAAAGAATAAAGAAAACTAAGCTAGGTTTCGACACTCATTTAGCTTGATTCAAGGTATGTTTTGCTTTTGTTTTTAATAATTTCTACATTTTTGTAATCGTTGCTTCGTGCTCTACAAAACCCATGTCTTAATTTTGTGAATTGATGATGAATTTGAAATATTCCATGGATGAATTCATGAGCTTTGTGAAGTTTGGTGATGAAATATGAAATATATGTGTTAGATTAACAAGTTTTGTCTTTGGATTTTTGATGATTTTGAGTAATTTGGACTAAATTGTGAAAATGATATTTTTAGGGACTAAAATATGAAATAAATGAAATGTATGGACTTCTACGAAGCTTGTGAAAATTCGGATAGGCATGGGTAACATGAAATTTTGTGTATTTTGTGAATTTTTTGAAATAAGGACTAAAATGTCAAAATATAAAAAAGTGAGGTCTAAATTGTAAATTGCTCTAAATGTGTGTTGTTGGATTGAATTGAATGAATTGGTAAATAAAAGAGTTAAATTTGAATATGTATAGATCAAGAACCGAAGAAAACAAATTTAGATCGCGGAAAGTCAAAAGTAATTGAATAGCCGGATCCATTCGTTTACTTAAATCCGAGGTAAGTCAATATACAAATAAATGTATTTGTATTGATTTATGTAGGTACATATGAAATTTCATTGTGATGATTGTGTATGAGATGTCAAATATATGAAATTTTAGAAAGTATCGACAATTGGTCAATATCCGAGAAGCCCCGTACGAACCTCGGAATAGATAGGATTACATATGTCATGACTTAGGTTTTTAGAAAGGATCGGTTGGTGCCATTCTATACGGAGCTATCAAAATAGGTGTAGTACCAGGCAACAATTCAATACCAAACTCAACTTCTCGAGTCGGAGGTAAACCCGGTAACTCTTTAGGAAAAACATTAATAAACTCACAAACAATAGGCACTGATTCAACTTTCTTCTCAAATGCTTTTGAATCAATCACATAAGCAAGATATGCCTCATAACCCTTTTTCACATAACTCTGAGCTTTCAAAACATATATTACAGAAGGCAATCCATTCAAATCATTAGACTCAATCCGTACAATCTCATCATTCGGACTCTCAAATCTATAGTCTTTCTTTTACAGTTCACAACAGCATCATGCACAAACAACCAATCCATTCCCAGAATAATATCGAATTCATCAAATGGCAAGAGCATCAGATCAGCAGGGAAACAGATATCTCGAAACATTAACGGACAGTTCTTGCATACTTTTTCAACAAGGACACTTTTACCTAAGGGGTTTGATACTGTTATGGTAAACTCAGTAGACTCTACAGGTAAAGTCTTGCTGAACACTAAATTCATGTATATATATGAATGCTAGAACCAGGGTCTAACAAAGCAATCATAGAAGTATCATAAAGAGTAAAAGTACCCGTTATAACATCTGGTGATGAAGCTTCCTCTCGAGCTCAGATAGCATACGCTCTGGCTGGTGCTCTAGCTTCAGATCTGACAACGTTGTCTCTCGTAATTCTCTGACTACAACTAACATTTCTGACATTTTTCGATGGCTTACCTCTCACAGGTGCATTATCAGATCTCAAATTCTGAATAGTGTCTGGTTCAACAGACTCAGGGTAATCACGTATAAAATGATCACGTGATCCACATCTAAAGCAAGCTCTGTCGTTTAATCTATAACTTCCCGGATGCCTTTTACCATAATGTTTACATACAGGTCTTTCGGATCGAACATTACCAACATTGGCCACTGAAGTTGCTGGAGTTTTAGAACTCATTTGCTGTCTAGATTGATTCCTATTCGCATGTCCCACAATATCTCTGGAACGACTCTGATTATCTCTGAATCTTTTCGGAGCAGACTGAAATGATTTGCTCTGAAATCTCTTTTTCACATCTCGAGCTTCAGACTCAGCTTTTTTCTTATCTTTCCCGAGTGCCTCAGCTTTGCAAGCTCTGCCAACAAGTACAACAAACTCTTTTATTTCCAAAGTCTCGACTAGCAAACGAATGTTTTCATTTAGACCATCTTCGAATCTCTTGCACATTATAACTTCAGAAGATACACATTATCGGGCATACTGACTCAGTCTGACAAATTCTCGTTCACATTTCATAACAGACATACGGCCCTGCTTTAGTTCCAGAAATTCCTTTCGTTTCTGATCAACATCTCTCATTGATATAATTCTATCGGAACTCGATCTAAAAGAAGTCCCATGTAACCCGCTCTTTTGGAACCACAGAAATTAGAGTTTTCCACCATTGATAAGCTACATCTCGAAGTAATGATACCACACATTTTATACATTCTTCCGGAGTCAGAGACATTTCATCTAATACCCAGATTGTATTTTGAATCCAGAACTCGGCCTTTTCAGCATCATCTTTATTAGCTCAAAATTCTTCGGCCCCATACTTACGGATCTTGTCAACAGAAGGCATACTTAACAGATTTAGATTTGCAGTCAGAGGTATTTCAGATGTCTGAGAGGGATTAACTGGGGGCGGGGGTTGCGAAATAGTCGGGTTATTCTTAACAAACTTAGTAAACCACTCACTCATCATCTAGAAGAAAGCTTGTTTAGCTTCTCCCTCTTGACCGTTTCTAGCCGGTCTCGATTCAGAGGGCGTTGTCCCTTGCGCGGGTGCAGCCGCATTACTTTCTACGTTTTCTGTTATGGCTCTTTCGAGATCCATTACTATACGAAAATCACATTTTATACGTTAGGATTCATCCCACTATCATAGTTCAGATATATGGCATGTATAGCTAGACTCTGACACGCTACGTTAGTCCGAGAATCGGCTAAACTGTAGCTCTGATACCAACCAAATGTAACACCCCTATCCCAAGTCCAACACCGGATTAGGATCAGGAGTGTTACCAGATAGATCGGAAAGCATTTACAGAAAATTCATACATATATTTATCATTCTCAAACACAATGTTCCTTAAAGAGGTTATCGAGACCTAAAGCATGCTTAGAAGTTGAGTCAGGACTAAACTAAAACACATATGAAATTTCATGAGAATTTGAAACTTTTCTAAAATACAGGGGAGACACACCCATGGAAGGAGACCATGTGCCCTCCACGGCTTCTAAATACCCCCATGTACCCTTTCGTGCCTAAATACTGACTTGGTCCCCACGGCCACCAGGCACGGCTGTGTGTCCTAACCGTGGTCCTATACTGACTTCCCTAACACGGCCACCAAACACGCCCGTGTTAAGGCCGTGTGGATTTTAGGCCACATTCTGCCAATTCACCCACGGTCTTAGGCACGCCCATGTGCCACAACCGTGTGACATTATAGGCCATCTACAATGCCAAAATGCCACCCATAAGGGTCACACCTATAATCAACATATATCATCTCATTTCATTCACTTATGACTATCAAAACATACCAAATAGCAACCAAATCATGCATATTAGTCAACTAAGGAAATCACATTATAATCCATTCAATATTCATTCAATCTAACCACTCAAACCAATTCCAAACATACCAATTTGCATGATCAAATCTCAATTATGCTCAAGCACCAATCATCTATATACTTACCATTTCAAAACAATTTCATATATCTACTAATCATACCAAAACAACTCCACATATCATACTTTTTTAAGAATATAACCAAACATATCTAGCCAAATCACATGGCTGAGTTCACTTTACAACTTATACCAAGACTAGCCTATACATGCCATATCTAGCCATATACAATATCAAAATGTACCAAAATAAGTTCTATAGTGTGATGACGATCCAAGACGGTCCCTAGCCTTCAGTAGCTTTGACGACCTATAAAACAGATTAAACACACACAGAGAGTAAGCTTTCAAAAAGCTTAGTAAGTCAATACATAAACAAACTTGATATGTAATGCATGTAAACATATAACCACATTGGCATATTTCTTCTACAAGGTAAATTTCTCGCACTTATACTTTGATTCATATTCTTGGCCAAATTGCCACATTTATCAATTCAAGAATCATAGACACATACTTTTTCATATATGCTTTCATGTGACATATTTCCAATCCATCATAGTAAAACACATAGTCACTTACCTTATATACACATTTGGTGTATAATCAACGTACCTGAATCAAACATTCATTTACTTAATCTATCAAAGCTCGGATTTGTCATTAATATTTTAGACTTGCCCGTTGAACCATAAGGAATCCAGTAGGATACTCAGAAGCTCAGAATAGTAGTACAATGCCATCATCCCAGACGAGGTCTTACAAGTACTCAGATATCGATGCCACTGTCCCGGACAGGGTCTTACACGAATTAGAACGATGCCAATGTCCCATACATGGTCTTACACGTAAGGATCATAATGATGCCAACGTCCCAGACGTGGTCTTATACGTAAAGCTCATATTGATGCCAACGTCCCAGACATGGTCTTACACATAATTAGATATCGATGCCAATGTCCCGGACAGAGTCTTACACAAATCTCAAATCAATGCCAACGTCCCAGACGTGTCTTACATGATAAAAATAGAACAGATATCTATGACGTGACTTAGCCAATCCTATCTATTCCTAGGTTCGTACGGGGCTTCTCGGACTTAGTTACTATATCAAACTTATCTCAGAATTCAAATACATACCTCTCATAAGCATTCATTATCATCATTGAACATATGAACAATTACAAATTCATACATATTCAGTTACTTGTATAATGACTTACCTCGGATTCGGTTTATCGAAATGAAAAAGGCTACTCGTTTACTTTCGCTTCCCGCGATCTAAATCCATTTTCCTCATTTCTTGATCTAATCATATTCAGAATTAACCCTTTTATTCACTAATTCATTCAATTCAATCCAAGGACACACATTTAGGGCTATTTGCAAAATAACCCTCATATTTGCATAATTTAGCAATTTAGTCCATTTTTCTCAAAACATCAAATTCACAAAATCCACTTATACACAAGCTTACCCGAATATATACACATCACATACAAGCCCACATTTTTTATCAAATTCACTCAATTTGCCATTTTCTCAATTTAGCCCTATTTAGCTTGAAACACCCCACACCCGGCCCACGAGCCTGAACCAGATCTGGTATGTTCCTTAAGTAAACCGGTTTCAAAATTCTTTGTTTCTTGGATATAATTTGTAAAAAAATTTTAGAAAAATATTGTTTTGGGTTGGGCTTAGATTGGGAACTCATTTAATTAATTTTGAAAATCTAATTTAATTAAGGTGACAAAATAATTGTAGGGTTCATTTTCAAGAAATAATTTTGCTTAACTTTAATCTAAATAGTTCGTAACATAATAATTAAAAGTAAATCAAAAATAAAGAAATTCACTTGGGCCTTATGGCCTTTTTACATCAAGTAAACCCAAATAAAATTTAAAGTAGTTGGTAAAATAAAAGTCCCCAAATATTGAAAGTTTTTCTTACTATGCATGGCCACCTTTAACTCCTCGCCGACCGGTCCATTATTGCTCATTACTCAAAAATGGTCCCACAAAGGGGGTGAGTCAACAGACTCAATGTGCACACAATACTAACATTCAACAAATCGGGCATACAAGTTCATATCAAGTTCATATTCATATACAAATAAATAATGATGCAACCCAAACCCAAGCCTATTTGTCCATCCGCTACACACCACCCGCACCGCCAATCACATCGTGGGGACTACTAAGTCAACCCTTCATCCGCTACACACCATCGGCGCGCTGCATTTGCGACGTGCTCATCGCCTATATAATTTGTGTCATTAGACACCATAGTCAAATAATGTAACCGGTTACCAAATTCGGATAATGTAACCGGTTACCATATTCAAATTATGTGACCGTAGTCACCATATTCCGTTAGTGAGACCAAGTCAACACCTTCTTCCCCTTCACATATAGCCCGAAATGCCCCACATATTTTAGCATGCACAACATACTTATTTTTCTCATTCATATTACTATTTAAAAATATAACATATTCATAATCCTATCGTAAGTAGGAAACGTGCACTGAGTACTTTTTGTACCACATTAGGGCACATAGCCACATTCACATTCTTATGCATACTCATATAATTAATAATTGCCATATATCGTATTGAAGGTTAGTATGGGTACACACCGATTCGCTTAAGGTTTCCAATCCAAATCCCAAAAGCTTGATCTAATGCCTTAGATCTTAATTCTCTACATTCAATCATTTAATACTTAGTAAAGAGCCATTCGGCTATAAATCCAAATCCTAGTAGGATTAGTATACTTAAAACTTACCTTGAAACTCTCAAATCCCAAATCTTTGTATCCTCTCATTTAAATCCCTATAACTACATGTTAGATCAATTTCTAACATTTATTCACAACAAATAACCCTTAGCCGAATGTTAAATATGACTTATCTTAGATTCTTAAATCCAAAATTCACCAATAACTAGGGAACACACGGCCTATGGTGTACCTTCTGAAAAGAACTTCTCCTTCCTTGTAGTCGACACTTAGTAAATCCCGAAAGATCTCTTTAAGGTTTCGCAACCATGAACATTAATGGAATTAGCCCTAGATTTCGATAAGTCTAAAGTATAAAACAATGGAAACCAAACTTGGATCTTAGCCTTATTTGAAGAAATCGATTGCACCTTCACTTCAACCTTCACTATGGCCTTGATCTTAGCAAGCTTTCGCTTTTTGGAATATTGAGAGGAGAAGAATGAAGAAGAAAAGAATAGGGGTTGCAGAGAAAATTCGGCAGAGGTTATCAAGGAAGAGTAAATAATGCTGAATGGCCTCTCTTTTCCTTTTATAGCCAAATTTACTAGGCTAGAGTCCCTTACTTGGCCACCACTCTTCTATTTTGATAACTTTATCCTTTAATCAACATAAATAAAAGAGTTTAATCCAACATTTATCTCTTCAAAATAATCCAATTTAAAAATCCTTTATTTATCACCTTATTAATCGAATATTTATGAAAATAAAACACCTCCTTTCTAGAAGCATGTGCCGTCCACCTCAGTCTTCTGGAAGCAAAAATAACACCTCCCTTATTTACTTCCCAAGTGACTCGAACCTAGGCCCATTCCTCTTGCATATGGCGCCATTTCCATAGGCCCTAAGTGACATCTTCAGGCCACTTTTCCAAGCCTGTTTGTGTGTCAAATTTCACCAACTTTTTCTTTTAAGGCCACATTGCCTTAATTTCCTATTTTAAACTTTAAAACTTGACATTTCTAAGTCATTTCTAAGTTTCCTAAAATTTTCGATCGGCTCTGTAAACTTGCCATTTTCTTACATTTCCAAGTTTCCAGAAATGTTCACTTTCCATTTTTGAATCATTTCCTTACATTTCCTAGTTTCCATAAATGTTCACTTTCCTCTTTATTCCTTTACATTTTCAGGACATTTCCATACATTTCCAAGACAAGACATTTCTTTACATTTCCTTGCATTTCCTTACATTTCCATACATTTCCTCACATTTCCTTACATTTCCTTACATTTCCATACATTTCCATACATTTCCTTACATTTCCTTACATTTTCTTACATTTCCCTACATTGCCTTACTTTTCCATACATTTCCACACATTTCCACACATTTCCATACACTTCCATACATTTTCATATATTTCCATACATTTCCTTATTTCTAGAATTCACATAACACATTCATAATTCATAAAACATGCCATTTTACCACATGGTTCCTTGTGTCATGCTTCACACGGAGTTTCTTTTAAAGCCTCATTTACCTAGCTCTCCTTTTTACTTAAAAACCAATAATTTTCCAAAGCTTTCTTCTTCCATCCTAAAATTCTAAAAACCCTTAATACCCTTCCAACACTGCCAAAACCTACTAACTCATGAATTATGCACAAACGCATAACCCCTAATCTAGGATGTTACATAGCTAAATTCATCAAAAATTCAAGAACAAAATATGTTCATCAATTACATATCTATCATTTAACACCACAAAACATCACAAAACTCAACATAACATCAATGGCATTTTACACAAACATCATCATTTCATGAAATTGAGACATTGGTTTTAAAGCTCTCAAAGCAACGATTGCAAAAACGTAAAAATTATCAAAACCCGAAGTCAAAAATTACCTTAATTATAGCTTGAGATAGCCGAAACCTTTAAAGCACTTGTTCTTCCATTTCCTTTGCTTATTTCGGCCAAAATGGGATGAACTAATGGCCATATTTTATGCTTATAATTATTAAAGCATACATATTAGTCCATTTCCAAAATTTCCCATTTAATATGCGTATAAGACAAACATATATAATGGTTATCATGACATTCCACCATCCACTAATTATAGATTGGGATAATAACAACATTAAGCCTCCATATTAACAAAGCCACATCACATTAATACACTAACAATTAGCAAGCAACTTTCACATTTAATGCAATTTAACCCTTTTGTCAAATTAGACACATAGACAGTCAAATTAGCTCACGGAAATTTTGCCACATGCTTTGTCACATAATAACGGCACAGAAAATAATATTAAAATATTATTCGGACTCGAATTCGTGGTCCTGAACCACTGTTTTGACTAGGGTGTAAAATGGAGTGTTACAGATGCGACTCCTATTCCTAGCCATGGTGGTTTGAAAATCATCGGTAGGGATAAGGGAGAGGACTAACAGCGGATTGAGGGAGTTTTGGGTGAAAAATTAAGGTTTGAAAGTGTAAAAGGAAGGGTGTTTGGCTGTAGGGTGGGTGTTTGGGCGTAGGTTTGGGTGAGTTTAAAGTAGGAATACGCTATTCCTACCTAGATTAGGGTAGAATATGGGGTTTTGCTAAAACATACCCATTCCTTCAAGATGTCGTTCTAATTTTAATTTTTCTTCTATCAATTTTCCTTTATATAAGAAGAGAGAATAAAATTTATTAACATGCAAGAAAATAAAAAAATAAAATATAAATAATATAAATAAATAAAATAAAAATAAAATTGGGTTGCCTCCCAACAAGCGCTTGTTTAACGTCATTAGCTTGACGCCCTAACTAATATTGGGGCTATTCCAGCTGAATTCTTTCGATTGTATGGGCTTGGAAATTTTCCCTTTTTACCACATCCACCATATTTTGGTTTAATTATCCTTGCACCTCTTGCTTTGGTTTTGTTTTTTTCCTCTAAGAAAATCTTATGTGTGACTGTCAAGGTTTAATCCCATTTAAGTCGAAAATGGTCTCATCATTCTCCAAAAATACGTATTTGAAATGCTCGGAAAGTGGTTTGAATTCCAGATCTAGTGCCTACACAATAGAAGGTAGAAGTCTAGCATCCATAGGAGCCAATAATTTATTAACATATTCACAAATAGATCTTGAATCGAAATTATCATCCAACAATGTTTTAGGGTTGTCTTCATAAGGTAACTTAAAAGTTTCTCCTACTAATAAGTCAATTATATCGATTGAATTTACGTTCAAGATTTCACTCGGGTGACTAATAGCGTCATAAACGTTAAACTTCACAATCTCCCCGTCAAACTCCATCGTGAGGGTTCCGCTACGCACGTCAATCTTAGTATTTGCAGTACTAAGGAAAGGTCGCCCCAACAAGATGTCTGAAGACCTAGGAGCATTATCCTCTTCCATTTTCATCACATAAAAGTCCGCAGGAAAGATAAGCCTGTTGAATTTCACTAATACGTCCTCAAGGACTTCTTTGGAATACATAATAGACCTGTTTGCTAATTGAATGATAACACCTGTTTTGACAAAAAACTCACGTTAAGTGATTCATAAATAGAAAAAGGCATTACATTTATGGTGGCCCCTAAATCACACATAGCTTTTTTAATTCCTAAGTGGCCTATTTTGCAAGGTATAGCAAACACGTCCCTATCTTTACATTTTACTGACATCTTCCGCTAAAACACCGCAAGTATATTTTCACGAACACTTACTCTTTCATTTCTAGTCAATTTTTGTTTGTTGGTGCAAAGCTTCTTAAGGATCTTGGAATATTGTGAAGTTTGTTTGATGGCATCTAGCAACGGTATGTTGATCTTGACATTTTCTGAATGTTTTGAGGATCTCTTTTTTCGCACCTCTCTAATGTTGGTTCAATTGTCCTGGAAACAGAGGTTGAATTATGGGCAATAGAGGTTTTGTTTGGACCTGTTCATCATTCTCTTACTTCTTCTGGGCAAAATCTTAATCAAGATTCTTGCCAGGATTTGGTTCCAGTACTTTTCCACTTCATAACATCACTACATTTGATTGTTGTCTTGGATTAGGTTCCATTTGTGATGGCAGCTTCCCTTGTGAGTTCATTTTTCTCAATTAATGTGGTCAATTTTCTTATAGACGCCTCGATTTTCTGTTGAAAATAAAAAATATTATCTGCTAATTTATTAACCATGGTTTCTAGAGAGGTACCTGAATCACTCGGCTATTGTGAAAATCGATTTTGGTATGGCTAGTTATATTGCAAGTTTGCCCCATAACTCAAGTTAGGATGGTCTTTCCATCCTGGGTTTTATTTATTTTCATAGGGGTCATATCGCCTTTGGGGAAGTCCAAGAAAGTTCCCCACAGCATCTAAATGGGCCATAGTATCGTCACACAAACTAGGGCATGCATCAGTTGTATGTTTTGGTGTTGCACAAATTTTGCATAGTCGGGTTGGTCCTGTTTTTGATGCAAAAAGGGAATTCATGATATTAGTAAGTCGATTAACTTTATGTTCTAAAGTTGAAATACTTAGCTGGTGAACCCCTTTGGTGGGTTTAGGATTAGCATGAAATTACTGAGTATTTGCATCCATCGTGGATATCAAGTCTCTTACCTTTTGGGGAGTCATGTTGACCAATGCTCCTCCACTGCTTGCATCTACCATATTCATCTCTATGGGCTTTAGGCCCTCATAGAAGTATTGGAGTAGAAAGTATACTATTATCCCATGTTATGGGCAACTTGCACACAATTTCTTGAATCGCCCCCAGCAGTTGTAAAGAGACTCCATATCTTTTTGCCTTATCCCAATGATCTTCCTTCCTAATTCAGCCGCACGCGATGCTGGAAAAATCCTACTGATAAACGAAGGGAAAATATTAGTCTAAGTTGTAATAGATTCAGGAGGTAGGTAAAACAGTCATTCCCCAGCAGAATCTGCTAGGTAGAAAGGGAAAGCATACAATTTGATTTGATTCTCAGTTACGCCCTGAGGTTTCATACTAAGACAAACCATATGAAACTCTTTCAGGTGTTTCTGTAGATTTTCATTTTGTAATCCACAGAAAGTCAGCAGTAACTGGATTAGTACTGGCATCAGTTCAAATTTAGTATCCATAGTAGGATACGCAATGCATAACCGCGATTGTTCTCCTGGAGCTTCGACCAGTTATCGAATTGTTTGAGCCATAGGTTGATGTGCTAGATTTGGGTTTTCGTTAACCCTAGCATTAAGCACTTCTTTTGGTGGATAGACTCCTATTCTTTTGTTTTCTAGTGTTTGAGTAGGGTTTTCGTTAACCTTAGACTCAATTTTGTCACCTACTTCTATTTTCGACTATGGGTTACTCTGAGTCCCTACCACCTCTGACTGCTTTTTACGTAGCTTTGTTTCCTTGCGATTATCTCTCATAGTCTTCTCTATTTTTGAATCAAACACAAGAATACCTGGAGCAAATCTGGTCATAAGAAACAAAAGAAATAAGATTAGTATGTTACTAATCCCCGACAACGACGCCAAAATTTGGTGTGTCGTTGGAAGCACCAAAAATAACCTATCCCTATAAAATAATGAAAATAATAGTATAAGGGAAGTAAGTTCAAATCCTTAGGGACTAGATTTGCACAACTTCTTGTCCTTTGAGCTACTGAGCACAGTCATGCCCAAGAAAAACAACATACTTCAAAAAATAAAAAAAGATAGAATTAAAAATATGGATGATTTGAGATTGTATAAATTGAAATTGAAATTGTAAAAATAAACAGAATTGAGAGAATGGATTCTTCAATTTGAGGGGTTTCAGCCTCCAGTTATCTTGATCCTTTTTGGGTTCATCCTAGGCTTTTAGGTGATCTTTCTCATGACAAAATAAGCTAGTTATAGTCCAAGAGGACTCCTAAGACCACCAGCTTCACTTAGATTTTAAACTTATGATTTAGAGAAACCTGACTCTAGCCAACCGTCACTTTTGTGGGACCTTCTTACACTAGATCATCATTTCTCATTGGCGAGTGCTAGGCCATTTTGTCTCTTGGGCTCAACAACAACTAACGCAGTAAGCTAATGAACCGACTTTGTGACCTTCCCAAAACATACAAAGCGACCGCCTTTGCACAAGATGAAAAGATCACTTTTGGAAGGACATGAACGAAAGCTGAATCCCATAATGCAGAGAAACAATGAATACTCATTGAGAAGGCTAAATGTAGATTTAAGCCTCATGAACCTTTTTTGGGGAATCTCGACAACCTTTGGCTAGATGGGTTTAGTGGCTTATGCTTTTTGGAAAAAAAGAAATAATTTGAATCAAATGGAATTTTATTGAATAATAAAAGGAACAAAAGGTAAGAGCTTTAGGGAGACAGAGTTTCTATAAAAAAGATGAGTCTCAATTTGTGTCACTTCATCCCCTATTTATTGTACATGGAAAACTAAGTTTGTTCCTATTTAAACTCTAAAGGATAAATGAAGATCAAAGCTGAATTAAATCTAAATAATAATTTTAGCAATAATCCTAATAAAATTAAAATTTAAATGGAGTCTTATGTTTTTAAATATTTTCTTTGAATTTTTGCCCCCACGTCTTCCACATTTTGTATTTTCGGCACCACTTCTTTCCTATTTCGCATGCCAGCCCATTTTGTCTTCAAATTTACGCTTTTTGACCCCAAATTTCCTTTTTCCTTCAATTTAATCCCTACCAGATAGAAAACCATAAATAGCTCAAATTAGTAGGATCACACTCAAAATAAATATGTAATTAATACATAAAAATATGCCATTCCAGAGTATTATCAAGAATAAATATCCACTTCCCTGTATTAACGATTTATTCTATCAGTTGAAAGGTGTTATAGTATTCTCAAAGATTGATCTTTGTTTTGGTTATTATTAGCTACGAGTGAAAGGTTTAGATGTACCGAAAACTATATTTAGAACCAAGTACGGACACTATGAATTTCTTGTGATGCAGTTTGGTTTAACTAATGGATCTGCTGTATTTATGGATTTGATGAACAAAATCTTCAGACTGTAGTTAGACAGATTTGTTGTGGTATTTGTTGACGAATTTTGATCTATTCTCTAGATGAGTCCAAACATGCTGAACACTTGAGGATTGTGTTGCAAACTCTATGGGATAAACAATTGTTTGCCAAATTTAGCAAATGTGAATTTTGGCTTCGAGATGTCGATTTTCTGGGACATATAGTATCGGTTGAAGGCATCAGAGTTGACCCGGGTAAAATTTTAGCAGTTGTTGATTGAAAAGCACTGAGAAACGTATCCAAAGTCAGAAGTTTTCTGGGGTTAGTTGGTTATTATCGAAGGTTTGTCAAAGGGTTCTCAATGATAGATACACCGATGGCACGACTTTTATAGAAGGATGTGAAATTTGAATGGTCCGAGAAATGTCAGCAAAGTTTCAATCAGTTGAAAGTACTGTTGACTGAAGCACCAATTTTGGTTTAGCCTGAATCGAGTAAAGAATTTATGATTTTTACTATTGCGTCTTTAAATGATTTAGGTTGTGTTTTGATATAGGAAGGAAAAGTGATAGGTTATGCTTCTAGACAGTTAAAGCCGCATGAAAAGAATTATCCGACACATGACCTAAAGTTGACAACTATTGTGTTCGTGTTGAATATTTGGCGACACAATTTATTCTGCAAACAATGCCACATATTTACCGATCACAAAAGTTTGAAGTATCTCAAGTCGTAGAAAGATTTGAATTTGAGATGGCGTAGATGGCTCGAACTGTTAAAAGATTATGAGTTGATCATTGATTATCATACGGGAAAAGCAAACGTAGTTGTTGATGCTTTGATTAGAAAATCTTTATCTACTCTGTGAGCGATGAATATACGACTGACATTGTCTAATGATGGTTCGATTTAGTTGAGTTGAAAGCTAGAGTGATATTTGTACAGTAGATTTATGAAACTCAAAAATGTGATGACGATTTGCTAGCTAAACGGGTACAGTGTGAATCGACTCCTAATTCAGAATTTCAAATAGGACCCGATGATTGTTTGTTGTTTAGAGTTAGAGTTTGTATACTGAAGAATCCCAGGCTTATTCAGAGAATTTTGCATAAAGCTCACAATAGTAGCTTATCTGTTCATCTGGGAAGCAATAAAATGTACAGTGATTTGAGACAGATGTATTGGTGCCCGGGAATGAAATGTACGATTTTTTATTTTGTATCGAGATGTTTGATATGTCAGCAGGTTAAAGCTAAACATCAGGTACCTTCAGGACTATTACAGCCCGTGATGATACCAGAGTGGAAATGACATAGAGTTACTATGGATTTCATATCGGGGTTACCCCTATTTTCAGGAAAGAAAGATACTATTTTGGTTATCGTTGATCGTTTGACGAAGTCTGCACATTTTATTCCAGCATGTACCGACTATTCCCTTGACAGATTAGCTGAGTTATGTGTTTCAGAGATTGTTAGATTACATAGAGTGACAGTCTTCATTATTTCGGATAAAGATCCGTAATTTACATCACGATTTTGTAGAAGGTTACAGGAAGCTTTAGGTACGCGGTTGCATTTTAGTACTGCATTTCACCCTCAGACCGGTGGTCAATCCAAGCATGTGATTCAGATTCTTGAGGATATGTTTCTTTGCTGTGTATTAGAGTTTGGAGGCAACTGGGAAAAATATTTATCATTAGTTGAATTCGCGTATAATAACAGTTTTCAGTCAAGTATAAAAAGTGCACCGTTTGAGACTCTGTATGGTCATAAATACCGAACTCTGTTATACTGGATTGAGCTTAGTGAGAAAAAGATACACTGGTTGATTTGATTTGTGAAACTGAAGAAAAAAGTGAAAGTAATCTGAAATAGCTTGAAAGTAGCTTCAGATCATTAGAAATCGTATGCGAATCTTAAACGTAAAGATATTGAGTTCCAAGTCAACGAAATGGTATTTTTGAAAGTATCGCCCTAGAAAAAAGTTCTTCAGTTCAGTCGTAAAGGAAAGATGAGTCCATGATTTATCGGGCCGTATGAGACTATTGAAAGAATTAGACCTATTGCATACTGATTATCTTTACTGCCAAAACTAGAAAACATTCCTAATGTCTTTCACATGTCTATGTTACGATGGTACCGATCTGACCTTTCACATATTATTTCCTCGACAGATGTCGAGATTTAGCCTGATATGACATATAGTAAGGAACCGATCAAAATTTTGGCATTAGAGGTGAAGGAATTAAGAAATAAGAACATAGCTTTTGTAAAAATTCTCTGACAATGACACGGAATAGAAGAAACCACCTGGGAACCTGAGGAAGCTATGAGGAAGCTATGAGGAAGCAATATCCGAACCTCTTTTCTAGTAACATTTTTGGGGATGAAAATACCTTTAGGGGGAGAGTTGTAACAGACCATTTTCAGTGAAATTAGAATAGTGGTTCCGGGAAAAAAATCTGAAGCCGAAAATTTTTTTATTATTCTTTTATGTTATATAGTGTAACATCCTAAAAATCAAGGGTTAGTAGAATCAAGTTTGGCAATTTATCGCATTTTTACTGGCACCTTGTCAACATTTTTTACTGGCAGAATTTTGTGCATATTGTTATCGGTGGTTTTAACCACAACAGACTTAAACCCATAATGTTTTGGAGTTCGGATGATGGGTTCTGGGGAACTCGTGGTGTGTAGCGGATGGTATGGGTAGGAACCTTTTTGCATTGCATCATGTGCACGATATATTCGAATGTTATTGATTTATGCTATGCATTGTATTTTGTTGTATTGAATGGTATCGAAATTAATGATTGTTACTCGAATGAATGATGACCTATGCTCATACACCGTTTGACATCAATTTGATAATGGCTATGTAATGACATGAAGTTCCAGTGATAGTTCTATTTTCTTCTGTTAATTCTAATATGTTTCATTGTATTTGATTTTTTGCTCCTTTAAATAATTATTCGACTTACACTGAGCTTTTCATAAGCTCACCCCCCAATAGTGTTTAACTTTTTAGGTACACCACAAAATTAGAACCAGTCTCGACATTCGGAGAATCAACTTGGACCTCAGATTATTATTTTTTAATTAAACATTATTAAGTCTTTATTGATTTTGTCTTGTAATTTTTAATCATTTATGGTCTGTCGCTTGGTAACTTTTCTTTTGAGGATTTTTGCATGCATGAATTACTCAAGCATAATAATCGGATAATGCATGATATCGGGCTTAAGTAAAATTTGATACTGTTCCCTAGTTTCCACTAAATTGCAAAGGAACTATTTTTGAAAAACAAATAGATAAGGCAACTAATTTTCCAAAATGACTTGAAAATGGTTTTTCCGCTGCAATAGTTTAACTTCGAGTTTTTTTTTAAAGAAGAGCGACAAGCAAACGGTTTTTCTAAAACAACACTGTCAACAATAAAATGAATCCTAAGCATAAATGACCTAATGAATGAATGCTTTTAAGCTAACCCAAAGTACAACTACGGTTTTATTTAAAATGAGTTTATTTATAGTCTTAAAAAGTAACGTAATTAGCTTAGCCATGTCGATGGCTAATGTAGCCTTCTCAATCTAGCCATAACGTTTAGGCCAGGTTCAGGAGATTACATTTAGTGGTATCAGAGCCTTGGTTTAAAACCTCAGACTAAGTTTTTAAATCTACTTAAGTTTGCATGCATGTATACATGAAAAAGGGGAAATTTGGGAAAAATAAGCCACATAGAATTTGTAACAGTCCGATTTTGGGCCTAGTCAGAATAATGGTTTCGAGACCACAAACCTGAGGTCGGAGAAATTATTTTTAATAATATTTTATGAAACACCCCATACCCGGCCCACAAGCCTTGACCGGATCTGGTATGCCCCTCGAAGAAAATCGGTTCAAATTCGTTTGCACTTTGAAAAACTTTAAGTGATTTTGGGAGAAAGTTCGAATTGGGTTCGGCTCGAGTTGAAAACAGGGTTATCTTATATTAAAATCCCTTTATCTTAGGTGTCAAAACATTTAGGGTTTAGTTTAAAAGAAATTTACTTAAATTTTAATTGTTAAAAATTTGTAAACATAATAAATAAAATAAATGTAAAATAGCTCAACTATGGCCTTATTACATCAAATAAACCCAAATAATTTAAAATACTTAAATAAAAATAAAATGTCCAAATAAAATTCCTTGCTGAGCATGGCCACCTTTAAGCCCCTACCGACCCGATCCATTACAGATCATCACCTGAAAAAATGTTCCCACAACGGGGTGAGTCAACAGACTCAATGTGTAACCGACACTAAAATTTAACAATTCAGGCATACATTATCATATTACATACACATTCATAAATCAGATATAAACAAATGATGCAACCCGAACCCAAACCTATATGCCATCCGCTACACATCACCCGTACCATCCTGCACACCGTGGGGACTACTAAGTCAACCCTCCATCCGCTACACACCATCGGCGCGATCATTTGCGATCGACGTGCTCATTGCCCTTATGAGTATTCGTGGTCTTAGGTCACCACACTCAGATATCGTGGTCTTAGGTCACCACATTCAGATATCGTAGTCTTAGGTCACCACATTCAGATCTCGTGGTCTTAGGTCAGCACATTCAAATATCGTGGTCTTAGGTCACAACATTCACTTCCCCTTTTCAATAACCCATATGCCCCATATCATACATAGTATGCATTAACATGCCAAATTTCACATTCTTATCACTTATCACATGTTAAATATAACATATTTCATAATCCTAGGAGGAGTAGGAAACGTACCTGAGTACTTTGTACCATATCATGGTACCTTAGCCACATTCTTACACTTTCATATTAACACATATATCAAGTTTAAGCCATAAATATATTAAGATTAGTGTAGGGTACACACCTGATATACTTAGCAATTCACTTCAAATCCCGAAAATTCGATCTCACTGCTTTAGATCTTTAATGCCTATATTCGGCCAACACTAGGAATATTTAATAAAAAGTCACTCGGCCATAAATCCAAATCCTATTAGGATTGTTGTAACTCAAGACTTACCTTGGTGCCGATTGATGTCTAATCAAATGCCGGAAACTTTGTATCATTTTTTCTTGAAATCGGCAATCACTAGATTACTTGAATAGATTAGTTTCGGTTTTTGAATGATTAATGAACACATATATTTACCAAACATGGCCTTGGCCGAATGCTATAGACACTTACCTTGTGGATTTTAAATCCCGAAACTCACCGAATAACTAGGGAACACGCGGCCTATGGTGTACCTTCGAGAAAAGAACTTCTCCTTCCTTGTGGTCGACACTTACTAAATCCCAAAAGATCTCTTCAAAGTTTCGACAACAAGATATTAATAGGGTTAGTCCTAGATTTTGGCAAATCTTAAAAGAAAAAAAGGATGAAACCGAATGAGATCTTACCCTTACTTTAGAAATCAGCAATCCTTGCTTGAACCTTTAACAATATTCGGCTATGTAGGCTAGAAGGATCTTGATTTCGGCTTATTGATTGGTATAAAGAAAGAAAAGAGAAAGAAGAATAAAGATGGAGGATTCGGCTAGAGCACAAGGTATTTCGGCTTGGCAAAAAATAAAAGAGAAGAGAGGAGTTATTTGCTAGAGAGAATTTGGTAGAGAGAGAGTTGAAAGAAAGAATGAATGGCCCTCTTTCCCTTTAGTAGCCGAAATTACTAACTTAGAATCCCTTACTTGGCCATCACTCTTCTATTTTGATAGCTTTATCTCTTTAATTATCACCTAAAATAAAAGATAATTCAGCAACTATCCCTACTTTGCCGAAATTATTAAACTCAAAGTCCCTTACTTGGCCATCACTCTTCTATTTTGATAGCTTTATCTCTTTAATTATCAATATATTCAAATTAAAAGAATTTAATCCATCAATTATCTCTTATCTCTTAATAAAAATAATACTAATAATAACCCATCATTATCTATATATTTGCCGAATTTTAAAGAGAATAAAACTCCTCTTTTAAGAGCATTAATGCCGTCCACCTCTCTGCTCTTTGTATCAAAAATAAAATTCTTTATTTGCTTCCCATGCGACTCAATCCTTGGCCCATTTGCCTATGTATGTGGCGTCACTTGCTAGGCCCTTAAGTGGCGCCTTGTAGCCATTTTACCAAGGCTATTTGTATGTCATATTTCACATACATTTCTCTTAAGACCACCTTGCTTCATGTCCCTCTTTTAAACTTTAAACTTGACATTTCTAAAGCATTTCCTTACATTTCTAAGACATTTCCTTACATTTACAAGACATTTCCTTACATATCCAAGACATTTCCTTACATTTCCAAGACAAGACATTTCCTTACATTTTCAGGTCATTTATTTACATTTCCAAGACAAGACATTTCCTTCCATTTCCAAGTCATTTCCTTAAATTTCCAAGATAAGACATTTTCTTACATTTCCAAGACAAGACATTCTCTTACATTTCCAAGTCATTTCCTTACATTTCCAAAACAAGACATTTCCTTCCATTTCCAAGTCATTTCCTTACATTTCCAAGACAAGACATTCCCTTACATTTCCAAGTCATTTCCCTTCATTTCCAAAACAAGACATTTCCTTCCATTTCTAAGCCATTTCCTTACATTTCCAAGACAAGACATTTCCTTACATTTCCAAGTCATTTCCTTACATTTCCAAGACAAGACATTTCCTTACATTTCCAAAACAAGACATTTCCTTACATTTCCAAGACAAGACATTTCCTTACATTTCCAAGACATTTCCTTACATTTCCAAGACATTTCCTTACATTTATAAGACATTTCCTTACATTTCCAAGACATTTCCTTGCATTTCCAAGACAAGACATTTCCTTACATTTCCAAGTTATTTCCTTACATTTCCAAGTTTCAAAAAATGTTCACCATACATTCATAACACATAAGACATGCCATTTCGTATAATTAAATCAAAAATGCATAGGCCCATTTCCAGGATGTTACATTTTATGTGTTATAGCATGATTATATGAGTACATGAAAATTTTGGTGAATTAATTTTAGCGATTTCATGCTTAATTTTGAAAAAGGATTAATCGCACAAAGTGCGAAAGTTTTGTTCTACAAGCTAAAGGTGTTAAATAGCTATGGAACACTACAGTAGAGGTCCTTATTGAGTAAATAGACCAATGAAATTATGGTGGCTGGAAATGAATTTTTAATTCATGAAATTGGTCAAAGTTTGGTGGCATTAGGTGGCTAAATGAATCAAACAAAATAAAACAAAGAAAAAATCATCATCTTTTCCCATCTTCTTCCTCTTCCACCAAAATTTTCAGCAAACTTAAGGGTTTTTAGAGTTCAAAATTTCAGCCAAGCTTTTCTCTTGCAAGATTTTGGTTGTTCTTTTTGTTAATTTTTGTGTTTTTGGAACTCCTATTGCTTAATCTAGCTAATGAGGGGACTATTTTGCAAAAAGGTTAGAGTCTAGGGTCTTTCCATGAGAGTATTTATATTGTTTGCTGAAATTGTATGAAAGCAAATGAAACTTGGCTGTTTAATAAACAACTTTTGTGAAAGGATTTTTCATGAAAACACCTAAAATTGACCTTTTTGTAAAAGTTATAAAATGAGTAGTAAATGTGTGAAATAATTAGATTTGTGAGTTGCTATAAGAGTAATAAAGGTTTGGCTAGGCTTGTTAAAAGAGAAAATTTTGTTAAAATCATTTTACGAGCCTAGGGGCAAAATTGTAATTATGTAAAAGTCTAGGGGCAAAATGGTAATTTTGCCCAGGTATGAATTATAGATTTGTCTTGATTAATGTAGTGATTAAATAAGTGAAATTTTCATCATAGATTAAGAAAAATGGAGTCCGGATCCAGACCGGGGGAAAACCAAGCTTAGTATTTTAAGTATAGCATGTATAGGGACTGGGTCTTTTGGCCAAATGTTTTGGCTTGTCTTGAAGATTTATCCATTTTGTCTAAGGCCATGGGTAATGGCTAATATTTGTTGTTGATTTATGCAAATGATGGTGTTTTTTATGATTGAGCAAATTGTTTGGTTGAGTATTTGGTATATTAATACATGAATGAGTAGGTTGCATGATTGGATTGATAAGGTATGTGATAAGTTTAGCATGTGAATGGAGTGTAGTGGCCTTGATGTGTGGATTGGTGTTGCTCGGTATGGCTTAGGTTGGTGCAAGTATGGGTGGCAAAAAGGGCTTGGTAAATAGCCTTGTTATTATACACACAGGTAGACACACGGACGTGTATCTAGGCCGTGTGTGACACATGATCTGCCCCATGGGTGTGTAGTCTGGCATTGTGTCTCCTGCACCTTAATTTGGTAAAACAAAATGCTCAGTAGTAACTACAGGGGCTGAGGCACGGCCGTGTGTCTCAACCGTGTGGAAGACACGGTCATAGGACATGGGCATGTGCCCAGGCTGTGTGAATGTCTGCACCTTGAATGTGGAATTTAGGATTTCCATACGGCCTAGGACACGGGCGTGTGACCCTAAAATGTTACTGACGTCAGAAATAGAATGTCAAGGTTTTAGCATACGGGCGGAAACACGGGTGTATCATGGCTGTGTAGGGGACACGGGCATTGGACATGGGTGTGTGCCAAGTCATGTGCAAACCTCTATAGGTTTGAATTGAAAAATAAATGCACACGGGCGTGTCCCTATATGCTGAGGTCATGTGAGTTACACGGTCCTTCAACATGGCCATGTTAATAGGTCACACGGCCGTGTGCCCCTGTTTTAGTGACATTTTCCAAAGTTTTTCTAAAGGACTCGGTTGGTCCCGAACAGTTTCTAAAGCGTGTTTTAGGCCTCGTAGGCTCTTATTAAGGATTTTAAGACAAACTTTGAAAAGCTTAAAATTTAAATGAAATTTCATAACTCGAAAGTGTTTGTATGCATGTTATTAAGTGAGGTAACGCCTCGTTCCTTGTTCTGGCGTAGGGTACGGGTAAGGGGTGTTACAGAATTTTGAAAATGATATTCTACAAAGAAAATCAGGTTCGAGACTCCGGTGACGTTTGCCATAGAAAAGATATTGTTAAGTTATAGGCAAACACTTGAGGTGTATTATTGTAGACATAGAACTGAAATAGTTAGCCTTTAGTTTTTTCTTTAAAACTGTAAGATAGGGAACTAAAAATTGATTGAAGTTAGCTAGTGATTATTTTTTCTAAAATTATAGACCAAATTTAAGATTGTAGGATGCATAATAAACAACCGTAGAATGAGGAACCATGGGGCTCAGTGTTGAACTGCCAGGTTGAGTCATTTGCTTTTCAAGGAATTATGTCTAACCTTGAGACAAATGACATCGTGATTGTGCCTACTTCTAAAGGAGAAAACCATGATGTTGGGTATGATGTAGTGACCCAAGCGGTGTTGGGAGTCAGAGAAAATGTTTTTGAGATTATGGTTGAGAGGACTAAAATGGAGGAAGAGACTAAACGCTTGGAGTGCAAAAGAAAGGAAAAGAATAAAGTTCGAAATAGGAAAAAAAAGTTTGTTTCCGCTGGTCCAAATTTGCGACCTTTAAAGTGGGCTAGAGGAGCCAAACCTCAACGAAAGGTTGTAGTAGTTACTATTGGAGAAAATATTAGATTAGCTAAGGTTCCAATTTGCAGATATTGTGGTAAGCGTAATCTAGTTGAGTTCTGTTAAAATTGGGAATTGGGGTAGAGGAATTTGTTAATAACACTTTCGTAATTAGATCTGCAAGATATATGTTAGGAATTTAAGGAGACGTATTATCTGGAATTATGTTGGAATCAAAGTTTTGCAGCGAAAGCTTGGTGGCCCGGTTTGAAGGAAAAGGAGTAATAAATTTTGTGACTAAGAAAATTTCGAGGACAAAATTTCTTTAAGCAGGGGAGAATTATAACAACCTAAAAATCAATGGTTAGTAGAATCGGGTTTGGGAATCAAAAGAGAGTGGTCATGCCTTAATTTTTGAAATTTATCTATGCATTTTAAGAAATAAATGAGGTATTGATTTGTTGTTTAAGTGTTAGTGAAATGTTCCTTGAAACCCAATTTTAAATCCCTTCTCTCTTACCATTTTTATTATTTTGCAATTTTTTCCTTAAACCCTAGTTTGTGACATGTCTTATTTTTTAAAATAAATATTTTAAAATTATATCAAAAATGAGTTATTGGTTTGTTGGTTAAACATTAGTGAATTTATCCTTGAGGTCCTAACTTCAATTCCATTCACATGCAAATAATTTAACTTTTTCACAAAAACCCATTGTTTTAATGCGTGGCCCATCCAAGCCTAGTTAACCTAGGTATAAATATTAATTTTTCACTAATAATCAATCTTTAATCCTCCTCCTCATTTCCCTAGTCGTTCCTCTCCTCCTCTCCTTCTCTTTGATTTTAATTTTTTTTCCTTTCATCCATTGTTGTTGTCGCCTACACCTAGTTTTACAATCCCTTTCTTTCCTTTTTCTTTTTCTTTTTGTTACACCCCCTAAACCCGGCCCACGAGCCTTGACCAGATCTGGTATGTCACTGCGGAAAATGTTTGAAAGATTTTGACTTAAAGGTGAAAACTTGAAAACTTGGTTGTCATTTGTAAAACCGTGTCCATTTGAAATTATAAGTGAAACTTTGATGTTACAAATTCTCCGGAATTAAAATGTTAGTATATATATTTTAATATGTAAGTTGCTTAAATAAAGACATTCACAGATAATAATTCAAATCGACAATCCCTCTTAAAACATAATAAAAAATACTTTAATATTTTAGGAGGCCCTTATTACAATAAATAGATACTTAAAAAAAATTCTGAACACAATTAAAATACTTAATCGAATGAAATATATTCTGCATGGGCCACCTCGTATCCATTCCAACATGGTCCAAGCTTTATGCATCACCTGCGATGTTGGTAAAATTTGGGTGAGTCATACAGACTCAGTGCATAGTTATTTCACATGTCTCCACACATATGGGCTTGGCCCATATCCACACAGTCCACATAATCAGTCATGCAAAAATGCATCCCAACCCAACCTAAAGTCCATCCGTTACACCTACCTTAGCAGACCTGCTGCCCAAGGCCGTGGCTAATCCACCGATCACCTAAGTGACCCCACATGTCAATATCCACAAGGTGACTCGAGGTCATCCTCAATCCACGGTGATGCACACAGCTATCATCCGCCAGGAGGTTGCACATAGCCAACACTCCACCTTGATGAAGCACCTAGCCAACATCAAGCGCCAATGTAGCACAAGGCTAACAGCAGACCACGTACATAATGTACACACTGTCCTTCAATATTCATGTCCCAAGCCCCCATGCATAGATATATCATGATAAAATATCATTTAGTCAAGTATATAACACATGCTCATCTCCATTTCACATATTTATCAGTGATCATTTAAGAACATAAAATACTGACCTGGTTATTCGATCAGCCACCTTGGGTATCCACCATCTTAGCCCTTATTTCGCCTACTGTACACCTCATACGCATATACACAACAACACATATAAACAATCAAGAGTACAGTGCGATAACTACGCACCTTTTTCGCACAGCCTACTTAATCCCGAACTCACGTCTAAACGATTTGCACCCTTGCGATTGTTGCACTCCTTCCTACACAACCTAAGTCAGAATCGGCTAATACTATACAAAAATAGCCTATGGCCGAATATATGCAATCACTTGCCTTGCTTATTAAGAACCCAAATACTTGCATGTTCTTGAAGATACCAATATCCCATGATAGATCAAATCTCGAGACTCCCTTAACGCTTCCTTCTTTCGGCTACACACACAAAAGAACATACTTAATGGCACTATGACATTCGGCCATGTTATAAAAACCAAGACCAAATACTTGGTTTCGGCATACCAATAAAAGAACCCAAAAACCGATTGTTTAAGGAGAGAACACACTTACCACCCCACGCTACTTGTGAAGACCAAAAGAGAGTAGGTTTCGGCTCTTTATTGGTGAAGAAAGAAAACACAAAAGTGGAGGGAGCTTACTGCTTAGAGGATTCGGCCAACACAAAATAAAGAAAAAGTTTGGGGAAAGAGGTATAGGTTCGGCCAAGAACAAATAAAGAAGAAGAAGAAAATCGGTAATGACCTTAATAGTCTTTGCAATTTCGGTCACCAATCAAAAGAGTATGAACGCCGAACTTGATGGCTTGTTCACAAGAAGAAAACGGCACAAAGAAAGAGTGAGATGAAAGAAGCCAATTTCGACACAAAGAAAATTAAGAAGAAAAGAAATAACAAAAGATGGTCACCTTATCTTTACTTATCATATCCCTCATATTTCTCCTATTTCATCTCTTAATCACCTATTCAAAATAAAAAAAAATAAAACAATAATTATCCCTTATCTTCCCATTTAAAATAAATAAAATAAAACCATATATATCCAACTCTTCTAGCCGAAATTAAAAAGAAATAGCAAGACTTATCCTTATCCATTTGAAAGTCCAAAGCCGTCCATCACTCCCCCTCTCCTTTACGCCAAAATGCAAAATAATAGCCACCCATTTTGCTACCCCCAAGATTCAAACATGAGCCCTTCCCCCTTGCTTGAGGCGTCACTTACCAAGTCCCTAAGTGGCGCCTCCAAGCCACTTTGCCAAGCTCACTTTCATGTCCAAACACTCCTACAATTTTCCTTAAGGCCTCCTTAGCCCAACTTCCCCTTCTTGACGCAAAAATACAAGTCTCTAATGCTTCTCACGTTGCTCGAACCTCCTCCCCCTGAAGCTCCCTTTAACGCAAACTCTACAGCACCCCAGGTGGCGTCCCTTGCCAATTTATTGCTAGCTCTTTTGTGTCATAAACTCCCTACAATTTCTCTTAAGACCTCTTCAGCCTAGCTTCTCCTTTAGACTTAAAATTCCAATATTTTTCCAAAGCATTCCCTTATATTTTAAAGTTCTCCAAAACCCCTAAAGCATATCCAAACACACTCCAAGCCTACTTGAAACACCCCAAACCCGACCCACGAGCTTTGACCAGATTTGGTATGTTCCTCAAGTAAACCGGTTCAAAGTTCTTTTGTTACTTCGGGAAAATAGCGTGTTTTGAAAGAAATATTGTTTTGGGTTGGGCTTGAGTAGAAAACAAAATCGTTTTATAATGAAAACCCTTTTAAATTTTAGGTGATAAAACATATAGAATACATTTAAAGTAAATTACTTAATCTTTAACTTAATAATCTTTAACTTAATAAAAATTTCGTAACATAATAATTAAAAACAGAATAAAATAGTGCACTATGGCCTTATGGCCTTATTACATCAAGTAAATCCAAATAATTCGGAGTACTTAAAAATTAATAGTACATAAAAATAAAAACTTCATGTTGAGCATGGCCACCACAAGTTCTCTTGTCCCCGGTCCATTCTCATGTTTTATCACCAAACATGGTCCCTCAACGGGGTGAGTCAACAGACTCAATGTGTACACAACACTAAATCATAATAGAATCAGGCATAACAAATATTACACATTCATATCATAGCATACAAATTATGATGCATTCCCAAACCCAAACCTAATAAGCCATCCGCTACACTCCCCGCACCAACTTTGTACACCGTGGGGACTACTAAGTCGACCCTCCTTCCGCTACACTCCATATCGCGGTCTTAGGTCACCGCATTTGTGGTCTTAGGTCACCACATTCAGATATCGTGGTCTTAGGTCATCGCATTCAGATTACTATGGTCTTAGGTCACCAAATTCAGATACCACGGTCTTAGGTCACCGTGTTTGTAGTCTTAGGTCACCACATTCGCTTCCCCTTTTAATAACCCATATGCCCCATTTTGTAATATGCATTAATATGCCAAAGTTCACATTCTTATTCTCATGTTACAAATAACATATTTCATATTCCTAGTAGGAGTAGGAAACGTACCTGAGTACTTAGTATTTTAGGAAAAAGCCTATTCGACTAATTTAATCAAATCCCGAAGGATTATCGTATCCACTTTCTTACCTTGCTGCCGATTTGATAATTAATCAAATCCCAGAAACTTGTATTCTTCCCCTTTGAAATCGGCTAATCACTAGATCCCTTGAATCGGTTAGTTTTCAGCTTACAACACATAAAAATAGATCTAACTACTAAAATAGGCCTTGGCCGAATATTCATAGTCACTTACCTTAAGGATCTTAAATCCCGAAATTATCCCTTAGTTATAGCTTCTGTCAAAATCCCTAAAACCACATGTTAGATCAACTTCTAACCTTTAATCACAATCAATGGCCCTTGGCCGAATGTTAGATATGACTTACCTTGATGGTCAAATCCCGAAGATCTTTTCCTTTATAGTTGACTATGGCAAAAATCCCGAAAGAATCCTTCCAAATTTCGGCAAATAAGAATATTGATGGGATTAGTCCTAGATTTCAACAAATCTAAAAGAAAAGAATAGAAATCAAAACTTATTCTTACCCTTTCTTGAAGAAATCGACAAAGACTCCTATGCTTGAAGCCCTCAAAGATTCGGCTTTTGATGGATTGGAAAGAAAAGAAATTGGCTAATGATGATATCTTGAATTTTCGGCTTTGGCTAACAAAAAGAAGAAGAACAAATGCTCTAGGAAATTCGGCAGAGAAAAGGGTTGAGAGAAAGAATGATGAATGGCCCTCTTTTCCTTATATAAAGTAATGAATTTATTAACTTAGAATCCTTTACTTGGCCATCACTCTTCTATTTTGATAGCTTTATCTCTTTAATTATCACCTAAAATAAAAGATAATTCAGCAATTATCCTTACTTAGCCGAAATTATTAAACTCAAAGTCCCTTACTTGGCCATCACTTCTCCCTTATTTTCCTAATTAAAGAATAATTCCTCATTTATCATTTTTTATCCTTAAATAAAATAAAAGGGATAAAACTCCTAAAATTTAGCCATGTGCCGTCCCTTGCTGCTACTATCTGCTGCAAAATAAAACTTTTTATTTTGCTTACCCTGCAGCTCGAACCTTGGCCCAATACCCCAGTATGTTGCGCAATTTCCTGAGGCCCTAAGTGGCATCTTCAAGCCACTTTTCCAAGCCCATTTGTGTGTCATATTTCACATACATTTTCTCTTAAGGCCACCTCGCCTTAGTTCCCTCTTTTAAACTTTAAAACTCAACATTTTCTAAGTCATTTCCTTACATTTCCAAGTTTCCAAAAGTTTTCGTTTCCCTCTTTAAACTTGACATTTCCTTACATTTCCAAGTTTCCAAAAATGTTCACTTTCCTCTATTGAATCATTTCTAAATCATTTCCTTACATTTCCAAGTTTCCAAAAATGTTCACTTTCCTCTTTTAAACCTAACATTTCCATACATTTCCAGTGTTTCCAAAAATGTTCACTTTCCTCTTTTAAACCTAACATTTCCATACATTTCCAGGTTTCCAAAAATGTTCATAACACATAAGAATGTCATTTCGTGCAATTAAACCAAAAATGCATAGGCCCTTTTTAGGATGTTACAGTTCTACCCCCCTTAAAAATAATTTCGTCCTCGAAATTACTTACTAATGAATAATCGTACATCTTAACTCACAAAGATTACGCTTATGTGCACTTGACTCGATCTTAATAGAACCATAATACTTCCTAGGCACAATCTCTAAGTTCATGTCCCCTAGAACTAATTTCTAACGCCGCGATTTAATCTGATTAAAAAGTTTTATGCACTAGAATTTTGTTCCACTTATTAACCACGAACAATTTTATGAAATAAAGATATTTAGAAGTAGTTCTTTCGATCACACAAAGTTTCAGTTCAAGTTCAATACTCTAATTCACAGAATCACATTCACATTCATCAACAGAGACACTTTCATTCCTCAATAGAGGCACATTCATTCATCAACATAGACATATTTATTCAGTGGTATCTACCCCCCACATTCACTATTCGAACACTCTTTGCCTTTTTCCTATCCCAGGGGTATTTTCATAATTTGTCCTACAGGGGTATTTTCATAATTTTTCAAAATAAGGTTCCTTGGTAATTTTGTCAATAAGGGTATTTTGGTAATTTTGCATTCCCGGGGTATTTTTGGAAATTTTAAAATTCGAGGGTATTTCGGTAATTTTGAAACTCAGGGGTATTTTGGTAATAAACCAAGGTAAATTGGTAAAGCTTAATAATTCAGGGGTATTTCAAAATTTGCAAAACTGTGAGGATTCTTTTTGAGAATTTGTTTTCCAAAATGGTGATGTTGCAAAAATTTTGGAAATTAGGGTCATTTTGGTAATTTGCAAGTTAGAGGCAATTTCGTATTTTTCCAAAATCAAGGTATTTTGATATTTTGCAAATTAGGGTTTTTGAACATTTATAAAGTAAGGAAATTTTGATTAAACTATGGGTAGTTTGGACATTTTATAAACCAATGGCATTTTTTTGTAATTTCACAATCATGGGTATTTGGGTAATTTTTATAAATCGGAAATTTTTCGAAAAATTTTGTAAAAATAGTTCTCACAAATTAAAAGGGTAATTTTAAGAGTTTTAAAACTAGGGTTTTTTTTATAAAAAATACGGCTAGTTCCCTTTCGGGTTCTAGTTATTGAGTTTAGCCTGCGACTGAGTCCTCTTGGTTAGGGTGAACCGTAGCTACGCACCAGGTAGGATTCCTGCGAAGAGGAGGTGAGTCACTAGGACTGCTTAAGTACCAGGCTCTTCTGGATCCAATCCTAGACATGCGCACAAGGGTTACCACACCCTAACTCGGTGACTTAGTCATAGGTTTGTTTAATTAGGCATTAAAGTCTTATGTAATAGTTGGGGTAAACTACTCCTAGGGTTCACATACTTAACATGCTAATCTACGTTCCATTCCATTTCTACCCTTCCACAATTCATACTATAATTCACACAATAGATAGAAGTACTTACCTGGTGGACTGCGTGTCGGAGACTTGGGTGCCATGCCAGAAAACTTGCTGATTTCATAAAATATTTTTTATAAAACTTATTTGGGCTCAATTCAAAAACGTTTTTGGCCTTAAACTTCAGGCCTAGAGTTTAAAACGGGCTCTGATACCAAACTGAAACACCCCAAACCCGGCCCACGAGCTTTGACCAGATTTGGTATGTTCCTCAAGTAAACCGGTTCAAAGTTCTTTTGTTACTTTGGGAAAATAGTGTGTTTTGAAAGAAATATTGCTTTGGGTTGGGCTTGAGTAGAAAACAAAATCGTTTTATAATGAAAACCCTTTTAAATTTTAGGTGATAAAACATATAGAATACATTTACAGTAAATTACTTAATCTTTAGCTTAATAAAAATTTCGTAACATAATAAATAAAAACAGAAATAAAATAGTGCACTATGGCCTTATGGCCTTATTACATCAAGTAAATCCAAATAATTCGGAGTACTTAAAAACTAATAGTCCATAAAAATAAAAAAACTTCATGTTGAGCATGGCCACCACAAGTTCTCTCGTCCCTGTCCATTACTCGCTTCATCACACAAACATGGTCCTCAACGGGGTGAGTCAATGAGACTCAATGTGTACACAACACTAAATCATAATAGAATCAGGCATAACAAATATTACACATTCATATCATAGCATACAAATTATGATGCATTCCCAAACCCAAACCTAATAAGCCATCCGCTATACTCCCCCGTACCAACCTGTACACCGTGGGGACTACTAAGTCGACCCTCCTTCCGCTACACTCCATATCACGGTCTTAGGTCACCGCATTTGTGGTCTTAGGTCATCACATTCAGATATCGCGGTCTTAGGTCTCCGCATTTGTGGTCTTAGGTCACCACATTCAGATATCGCGGTCTTAGGTCACCGCATTCAGATTACTATGGTCTTAGGTCACCACATTCAGATACCACGGTCTTAGGTCACCGTGTTCGTAGTCTTAGGTCACTACATTCACTTCCCCTTTCAATAACCCATATGCCCCATTTTGTAATATGCATTAATATGCCAAAGTTCACATTCTTATTCTCATGTTACAAATAACATATTTCATATTCCTAGTAGGAGTAGGAAACGTACCTGAGTACTTAGTACCATAACATGGTACCTTAGCCACTTTCTTATTCTTAATATCACATATTTTAATTAGACATAGCCATAAAACTTATTATGAAATAGTGTAGGGTACACACCTGATTAGCTTAACGAATTCCTTGAAATCCTGAAAAACCGATCTATCGCTTTAGATCCTAAATCCCTACATTTGGCCACGTTTAGTATTTTAGGAAAAAGCCTATTCGGCTAATTTAATCAAATCCTGAAGGATTATCGTATCCACTTTCTTACCTTGCTGCCGATTTGATAATTTATCAAATCCCAAAAACTTGTATTCTTCCCCTTTGAAATCGGCTAATCACTAGATCCCTTAAATCTATTAGTTTTCGGCTTAAAACACATAAAAATAGATCTAACTACTAAAATAGGCCTTGGCCGAATATTCATAGTCACTTACCTTAAGGATCTTAAATCCCGAAATTATCCCTTGGTTATAGCTTCATTTAAAATCCCTAAAACCACATGTTAGATCAACTTCTAACCTTTAATCACAATCAATGGCCCTTGGCGAATGTCGATATGACTTACCTTGATGGTCAAATCCAAGATCTTTTCCTTTATAGTCGACTATGGCAAAAATCCGAAAGAATCCTTCCAAATTTCGGCAAATAAGAATATTGATGGGATTAGTCCTAGATTTCACAAATCTAAAAGAAAAGAATATAAATCAAAACTTGTTCTTACCCTTTCTTGAAGAAATCGACAAACACTATGCTTGAAGCCCTCAAAGATTCGACTTTTGATGGATTGGAAAGAAAAGAAATTGGCTAATGGTGATATCTTGAATTTTCGGCTTTGGCTAACAAGAAGAAGAAGAACAAATGCTCTAGGAAATTCGGCAGAGAGAAGGGTTGAGAGAAAGAATGATGAATGGCCCTCTTTTCCTTATATAGTCGAATTTACTAACTTAGAATCCCTTACTTGGCCATCACTTTTCTATTTTGATAGCTTTATCTGTTTAATTATCACCTAAAATAAAATATAATTCAGCAATTATCCTTACTTAGCCGAAATTATTAAACTCAAAGTCCCTTACTTGGCCATCACTTCTCTCTTATTTTCCTAATTAAAGAATAATTCCTCATTTATCATCTTTTATCCTTAAATAAAATAAAAGGGATAAAACTCCTAAAATTTAGCCATGTGTCGTCCCTTGTCACTATTTCTGCAAAAATAAAACTTTTATTTTGCTTCCCCGCACTTCGAACCTTGGCCCAATACCCCAGTATGTGGCGCCATTTCCTGAGGCCCTAAGTGGCATCTTCAAGCCACTTTTCCAAGCCCGTTTGTGTGTCATATTTCACATACATTTTCTCTTAAGGCCACCTTGCCTTAGTTCCCTCTTTTAGACTTTAAAACTCAACATTTTCTAAGTCATTTCCTTACATTTCCAAGTTTCCAAAAATTTTCCTTTCCCTTTTTAAACTTGACATTTCCTTACATTTCCAAGTTTCCAAAAATGTTCGCTTTCCTCTTTTGAATCATTTCTAAATCATTTCCTTACATTTTCAAGTTTCCAAAAATGTTCACTTTCCTCTTTTAAACCTAACATTTCTATACATTTCCAGTGTTTCCAAAAATGTTCACTTTCCTCTTTTAAACCTAACATTTCCATACATTTCCAGGTTTCCAAAAATTTTCATAACACATAAGACATGTCATTTCGTACAATTAAACCGAAAATGCATAGGCCCTTTTCAGGATGTTACACTATTGTCACTTGAATTATGCACTAAATGCATAACCCCTAAATCCGGGATATTACACTTTTTGGCACAAGATTTGTTAACATACTATCCACCATATTCCTATCATTTTTCTTCATTAAAATCAGCCCCAAATCTGAAATCTTGAACTCCAATATTGATCCCGAACATTGCCAAGAAGGTGTCATTACTGTTTCTCTCAACTAGCTTGTGTAAGATCTGTTTTCTCTTCAATTTCTTAATTAATCTTGTTAATTAAAAACCAAAATTTCTAGATATGGAATTTGGTGGATTTTAAATCATTTCAAAGCTCTTTTTACAAATTTTAATGAGATCTTAAACCGTTTTAAAATTTAGCCCCAATTTTGGCCACCACAGGTGGTGTTGCATGCACCTATGTGCAAGAAAGGGGGTTGTTTTGTTGCTTGGTTCTTTCTTATATTTTTCCAGCCTTAATTTTAGTTCTTTAACCATCCTAATAATATTTTAAACCCATTTAAATTTGGTAAAAACGTTCTTGATGGATTGGCCATTCGAAACCCACAAATTGTGAAACGTAAGTGCAATTAAGGGCAACTACTTTGTTATTTTGACATAGTTGTTCGATAAAGGTTATGAATTGATTAAATTAAGGAATTTAATAATTAATTATATACTTATTTTACAATATATTATTAACTTAAGTGCTAACCCAAACGCTCCAAATCATCTGTAAAGGCGAAGAGCGATTGTATGTACGGTTTGCATCGATACAAGGTAAGAAATCTAACTAGTTTAGATTCATAAAATAGTTATACTTTCAACGATTGGTTTGAACTCATAAGTGAGTGTTTTGGGGCTGGTTTAATGGTAAATTTATTAAATTTATGCTAAATTTTGGTATAGGTTCGTTTAAGGAATTATTAAGGAAAATTGGAAGATTCGCTAGTGTGCTGCGAGGAAGCGAAAAATAAGATGTGTGTCATAAACTCATAAAATTGTTTGAAAATTTTAAATATCATGTTATATTTGATAAATTAGCTTTCTGATTGGATTGTCTTAATAGCCAAATTATTGATTTTGTGAGTGAGCAAACAACGTATGTTTCGAGCCTTAAAAGATTGACATGTTGGCAAAATTGCTAGTTTGCTAGTATAGATGTTTGATTGAGTTTGTAATTGCATATTTGAGTTATGAGATATGAGAATGTTTGACTGAATGTTATAATGTGTTGAGATATTAAGCTTATGTTTGATTTAAATGCATGAGATATTTTTTATATTGTCTAATGAAAAGGGTGCTATTTATGCCCAATGAAAATCTGTAGTGTATGTGAAATTGAACGATATTGATTGATACCAACACAATTGTAATTTGAAAGATTGGAACATTGTTTCCATTTACTGAAAGTATGTGATTATCGAGGACATGATGAGCATGTCAAATGAATGTGAAAAGTTTTGAGATATGGTTACGTATGAGATTGTGTGACATTTTGCATCTGCATTGATTGGGATTTTGTGGTTGATGGAAGAGTTCCATGGAGTACCGGTGGCATATTAAGTCTATATTATTCTTAGTCAGTGCACTGGAAAAAAGTATCGCCCTGGTATTTTTGAGTTCCAAGTCAACAACATGGTATTTTTGAAAGTATCGCCTTGGAAAAAAGTTCTTCAGTTCAGTCGTAAAGGAATGCTGAGTCCGTGATTTATCGGGCCGTATGAGATTACTGAAAGAATCGAATCTATTGCCTATTGATTAGCTTTACCGTCAAAACTAGAAAAAAATCATAATGTCTTTTACGTGTCTATGTTACGATGGTACCGATCTGACCTTTCACATATTATTTCCCCAACAGATGTCAAGATTCAGCCAGATATGACATATAGTGAGGTACCGATCAGAATTTTGGCATGAGAGGTGAAAGAATTGAGAAATAAGAACATAGCTTTTGTAAAAATTCTCTGGCAATGACACGGAATAGAAGAAGCCACCTGGGAACCTGAGGAAGCTATGAGGAAGCAATATTTGAACCTCTTTTCTGGTAACATTTTTGGGGATGAAAATACCTTTAGAGGGAGAGTTGTAATAGATCGTTTTTAGTGAAATTAGAATAGTGGTTTCAAGAAAAACAATCTGAAGTCGAAAAATTTATTTTATTATTCTTTTATGTTATATAGTGTAACCATCCTAAAAATTAGGGGTTAGTAGAACCGGGTTTGGCGATTTTTCGCATTTTTACAGGCACCATGTCTACATTTTTACTGGCAGAATTTTGTGTATATTGTTTGTAACACTCCTAACCCGTAACCGACATCAGACTAGGGTTAAGAGGTATTACTAATCATTTCCAAACATTTCATATCATTCCACATCCAAACATAGTAATTCACATTCAATGAGTCCCTTAATGAGGTCTACAAGACCTTAATCACATGTCAGAAAGAGGTCGGGACTAAACCGAACTCTTATGAAAAATTTTGAAATTCTAACATTTTTCTAAGTTGCAGAGGTCATACACTAGTGTGGGTAGGCACACAGCCTCGGACACACCCGTGCGCCCAAGCCGTGGCAAAACAGGGCATACATACTAACTTGTCCACATGGCCTGAGACACGCCCGTGTGCATCACCCGTGGTCGACATTGACTTGCACCACACGACCAGTCACACGCCCGTGTGTCCAGCCTGTGGTTGAGTCTGAGTTGAATTAAATTACAAACCTGAAAGGCACGGTCGAGCCACACGCCCGTGTGCTCAATTGTGTAGGCAATTATAAGCTATTTTTCAAGGCCAAATTACCATCCACACTTTGCAATCACTTATAAGCATCAATCCAATACAAATTTATGCCTCAAATGCAATCAAAACATACCAAAACAAGTACCAACTAATCATCTACTACATCATTTATTTCCATACTCAATTTATACTCAAATAAATCCATCCAAAACATCATCTTTAGAACTTAAATCATATAAACTAAGCATCATCTAGTCACACCACAAATTCACACCTAAAACACCATTCACATCAACCATTTTAAGCATGAAATATACCATTTCCATTCTCATTATTTCATACCACATTCATCATTTTCATAGCTTCATATATGAACCATCAACATTCAACTTCCAAGCCATATAAAATGGCAAGGTCCAAACATTACAAAACATACCATAACCACTAGCCTATACATGCCATATACCAAATATATACATCTTTCAAAAGTACCAAAATAGATAGCCGATAGTGTGATTGTAACAGTTTGATTTATACCCTAGTCGAAATAGTGGTTTCGAAACCACAAGTTTAAGTCTTATAATATTTTAATATTATTTTTTGTGCCGTTGATATGTGACTAAGTATGTGGTAAATTTCCGTGAGCTAATTGTCTGTTTGTGTGTTTAAGTTGACAAAAGGATTAAATCGCATAAAGTTTAAAAGTGGTCATTTATTTGATTGTTCGCCAAATTGAGGTGGTTTTTTTATTGTAAGGGCCTTATGAGGCAATTAGCCAATAATAAAGTTAGTGGACGGCACAATGACTAAATAGCCTTGAATTCATATGTTATATATGTTTTATTATATGGATAATTTTGTAATTAGATTAATAATATGATAATTAATAAAATTTAGCATGAAAATGAGAATTCATTCATGCATTCTCCACCGAAAACACAAAGAAAAAGAAAGCCTTGAAGCTCTGTATATTCGGTTACTTACAAGCCAAATTCAAGGTATGTTTTCGGTCGGTTTTCGATAATTTTTATGTTTCTGTAATCGTTGCTTAGTCAACTATCAAGCCCATGTCTCAATTTTTTGAATTGATGATGTTTGTGTAAATGCCATTGATGATATGTTGAGCTTTGTGATGGTTTATGGTGTTAAATAAAAGATTTGAGCTAGATGAACATACGTTGTTCTTGAATTTTTGATGAATTTAGCTAATTAGGGCTAAATTGAGAAAATAGTAAATTGAAGGACTAAATTGAAAATTTGATGGAAAATATGGGCTCGTATGATGTTCATAAGCATTCGGCTAAGTATGTGTATGTGATGATTTTTGTGAATTTGATGTTTTGAGAAAAATGGACTAAATTGATAAATTGTGCAAATGTGAGGGTTAAATTGCAAATATCCCTAAATATGTATCTTTGGATTGAATTGAATGAGTTAGTGAATAAAATGGTTAATTCTGAACATGTATAGATCAAGAACTGCGGAAAACAGGCTTAGATCGCGGGAAAGCGAAAGTAACTGAGTAGCCGTTTCCGTTTCCGTTAAACCAAATCCGAGGTAAGTCATATTGCAAATAAATGTAATTGTGTTGAATTGAGCTTCTTTACATGACTATCAATGATAATGAATGCTTATGAGATGCTATGTATATGAATTCCGGGATAAGGTCAATATAGTGATAAGTCTGAGAAGTCTCGTATGAACTTAGGAATACAAAGGTATATATTCTGTGTTATCATGTAAGACCACGTCCGAGACGTTGGCATTGATTTGATATTCATGTAAGACCAGGTCTGGGACGTTGGCGTCGATATGATCTTTACGTGTAAGACCACATCTGGGACGTTGGCATCGATATGAGTTTTACGTGTAAGACCATGTCTGGGACATCGGCATCGTATTGATTCGTGTAAGACCTTGTCTGGGACAGTGGCATCGATATTCGATTACATGGAAGACCTCGTCTGGGACGTTGGCATTGTACGATTATTCTAAGTTACCGAGTATCCTATTAGATTCCGAACGGTTCAACGGGCAAATCCGAGCTATGAACAATTACGTGAATGTATATTCGTTTCAAGTACTTTTGGTATGTACACTAAGTATGTATAAAAGGTAAGTACCTCTATGACTTTGATTTGAAGAAAAGTATGATTGAACATGATACTTGAATGAATGAATATGGCAATTGTGGCCAATAATATGGACAAAAGCTTATGTGTGAGAGATTTGCTATGAATATGAATTATGCTAATGTAACCATTTGCAATTATGCCTTCCATGTTAAGTTTATTTATATTATGACTTACTAAGCTTTTGGAAAGCTTACTTTGTGTGTGTGTTTTCCATGATTTATAGGCCATCGAACTATTGAAGGCTCGGGACCGTCGAAGATCGTCATCACACTACTCAACTTGTGTTTGGTACATTTTGGAAATGTAAATTGTTAGATATGGCATGTATAGGCTAGTATTTGTTATAAGTTTGTTATATGAACTTAGCCATGTGATTTGGCTAGTTATGAGTTGAGAACTTGCATAATATCTTTGTTATGTGATGTATGATTTGGTATGGTTTGGAAGCATATGAAATGATCAAGTTTTTGGGTAAGTATATGAATGAATTACGCTTGAATATGCTTAAGTTTTAGTCTTGTAGATTGGTATGTTTGGATTTGGTTTTGATTGAGAAAAATTGAATGGTTATTTTGACATTTCATGGGTTTTAAATGTGCATGAGATGTATTGATGATTTGCTTGTAGGTTTGACCCTAAATGGGTGGTATTTTGGTCTTACAAAGGGCCAATTTTGCCACACGGCCATGGCACACAGGCGTGCTTGGTAGCCGTGTGGTTTAGTCAGGATCAACCACGGCCGTGGCACATGGGCGTGCGTAGTAGCCGTGTGGTCAAGTCAGTTCCAACCACGGCCAAGGCACACGGGCGTGCTTGGTGGCCGTGGAGTTAAGTCAGATTTGACCACAGGGGAGACACATGGGCATGTCTAGTTGCCGTGAGAGGCACACTGCCTACCCACACAGGCGTGTAAGCCCTGAAGCTTAGAAAAGTTTTAAATTTCTAAGAATTTCTATATGTGTTTCGGTTTAGTCCCGAACCTACTTCTAAGTATGTTTTAGGTCTCGATGACCTACAAAATGGGACATTATGTTTGTAACTAATGAGATACTTGATGAATTGTCTAATTAAGTTTTCGTTCTGTCAGGTAATGCTTTTAACCCTAATCCGGCGACGGACATGGGATAGGGGTGTTATAGTGATTGAGTCGCAAACGATCCCCGAATCCGAGCTAGCTTTACTGTCACTGTAAAACAGAGAAACACATCACACAGTAAGCTTTTTAAGCTTAGTAAGTTCGTAACATAATACATTCAATTTAATAAATCAAATACAATAAACAAAGTTAATCCATCACATGGATTAACTTTCAAATATTCACACCATATCATCCATAGCTATTATACTCACTCATCCATTCATAATTCCATACACAATTTCATCAACCACAAAGGTTCAATACATACCTTAGCCAACACTTAGTTATTCACCATCCATGCTACTCTATGCTCGATATTACATTTCAATCAACCATTGTTATTCATTTGGATTAATCGCACACATAGTGCCAATTTCGTATCCAAAGCATAAATATCATCGCACACTTAGTGCCTGTGCTTTAACCCGAACTTATCTCGGTATCGCACACATAGTGCAAAAAAATAAGCCGAAGCTTCTACTATTTCACATACACAATGTCCAACATCTCTGTCTCATTTCTAATTTCGCACACATAGTGCCTCACTACTCAATTTCATAAATAACAGTGTTATTTCATTAACTATACAATTCATTCATTTCTCATCGCATAGATATAAATTAAACAACTTGTATTATATCCAAACTTACCTCGGACGTCGAAATACCAATACTAGCCGATCAATTGAGCACTTTGTCTTTGCCTAGATCTCGATCCAAATCTCTCCTTTCTTGGTCTATACGTATTCAAACTTAGCTTTTTCAATTACCAATTCATTCAATTTAGTCCAAACACACATATTTAGGTCATTTTACAAAATAGCCCTCACATTTTCACATTTTGACACTTTAGTCCCTAATTCACAAAATCCCAAAATACATAAAATTTTACTACACCATGCTTAGGCTGAATTCTCCTTAGTCTCATACAAGCCCATATATTTCATTTATTTCACATTTTAGTCCCTTAAAATATTATTTTCACAATTTAGTCCAAATTAATCAATTTCACAAAAAAACTCAAAGACAAAACATGTTAATCTTTCACATATCTTTCATATTTCATCATCAACTATCACAAAGCTCAAACATTCATCAATGGCATATCTCAAAATTACCATCAATTTCTAGAATTAAAACATGGCTTAATAGTATGTTAAGCAACGATCACAAAAATGTAGAAATTATCAAAAAAAGAAACCAAAGCATACCTTAATTTTTCTCAACCAATGCTGAATGCTTCAAAGCTTCTAAACCCTATTCTTTTCTTTCTAAATTCGGTGGAACAAATATGATGATAATGGCCATTTTCATGTTTTATTATTTTATTACACATTAATACATCATTTACCTTTTTGCCCTTTTTATTATTCCATTTAAAATTCACCCACTAAAGCCCATTTTTGTCCATCCATTTTGCATGCGGAATAATAAGAACATAAGGACTCCTTTTTTAAAAAGCCTTGCCAAATAAGCACTTTAACAAAAAGCACACAGTTTTTACATTTTATGCGATTAAGTCCTTTTTACAAATTAAGCACATAATCGATAAAATTTCCACACAGAACTTTCACACATGCTCAATCATATTTTATAAACACCAAAAAGATAATATTAAAATATTTGTCACCTCAGATTTGTAACACCCCAAACCCAGCCAAAATGTTACGACCAGATCCGGTATGTTACAAGGTGAAGTAGAAACGAAGTTTGGTTATTAAGAAAACCGGAGATTTGAAAACTTATTTCTTTTAAAAAGGCGATGTCTTGAAAATAGTGGTTTGATAGTTTAAGAAAATTTCAACTCATGTTACTCAAATATTCATTATGTTCAGTGATACTTGAAAGAAAACATATGCTTTGAGTTACTCGTATTTTTAAAATCCCATTTTTAATTTCATGTTTAAATTTGCATAGTGTCAAGTTTTAATTAATCGAAAAACAGATAAAATCAAACCCAAACATCAATTTAGGAAGGCCTTATTACATCAAAAATCCCCAAATAAAAATAAAAGTTAAGTAGTAAAAAGTCCGCGAATAGAAAAGACTTTATGGCCTCCACGAGTCCACCTCGGCTCCCCAAACCCACAGTCTACGGATTACCTGAACGGTTAGGGAAAAAGGTGAGTCAAGAGACTCAGTGTGTAAAACCAACAAAACGTACAACATGGCCCACGGCCTAAAATCTCATATTCTGCTCATACACGATATCATATAACTACATGAATGCATCAACCCAGCCTAACCTAGTATTTTCCATCCCCTACACGCCATCCCGTACCAACCATCACACCGTGGGGATTTCTATAATCAACCCTTCATCTGCTACACGCTGTCTCGACAATCATGCTGCCGGTTATAACAACGATCACTATGTGACCTAAAAATCCACTGTGGCTTAGCCACCAATCACCGTGTGACCTCAAAAATCATGTGTGGCAGAGCCATCGATCACTATGTGACCTAAAAATCCACTGTGGCTTAGCCACCGATCACCATGTGACCTCATAAATCATGTGTAGCAGAGCCACCGATCACTATGTGACCTTATAATCAAACGTGGCAGAGCCACCGATCACTATGTGACCTTATAATCAAACGTGGCAGAGCCACCGATCACTACGTGACCTTATCAGTTCCCCTTTATCATCATTCCCATATCCCATGCACAACATACATGTCATAACAGATGCAACATGTTAATAACAAGGAAAAGAATTACCACATACATCCAACCTCATATTAAGTCATTATAAACACGTACCTGACACTCCCTGCCTTACCGACAAGGGTATTTCGACTCTACCCACAGCCTTCTCCAGCTTTCCAGCCCATGCAATTAATAATAAAATAGTTAAAATGTAGCATGTTAGGGTCTACACACCTGGTAACACGCAAGATAATACTCTTTATGTCGACACTATCGATAGCAGAAATGACTGCTATCTGCCTACGACTCTGTTCTGAAGCCGGCCCATAGCTCAGTGCCCAATCTCGTATTACTGCACGGCACGTCTCTTAAATTTAGGGGCTGGGTTTACCGGTCCAACCCTTCCTTCGAATTGCTGGCATTTGAGTCCATGGAATAGATCTTGGTCAGAAGACCGAGTTAAAACATAGAATAAGATATGAGTAGGATTATACGTTTAGCTGAATAGATCTCCTTACCTAGATCGACAAAAGTCGAAAGTTTTAAGCTTGGTTCACAAATCGAGTGAATCCCGAAAGTCTCCTAAAAGAATGCAAACACAACCCCCACCTATATTCGACCAAAGCATCCAAAACATTAAGCCAATCAGCCATTCGACTTTGGCTACCAAAACCCGAACGAAAAACAAGAAATCACAATAGAATCCCTCTTACCTTATCAACCCCAAATCGTCTTAAGTCTCGAAACAGATCCCTATCACCTGGCTCCACGTAAAAGCTAACACCAAATGATGTCTCTAGAGAAGAAAAAGTAACAATCATATAAAGATTCGGCCTTGAGAGAAGATTCGGCTTTGTCAAGAAAGAAGGAAGAAAATAAAAAGAAATGATTGACTACTTACCAACGGACCTTTGAAATCAGTCTTGAAGAAAATATTCTATAGCAAGGGCTTAGATTCGGCTCACAAGGGTAACTGGTACAGGAACAATTGCAATTAAGTGAAGAGAGAGGAGAAAAACAAGAGGGGCGACTAAGGTATTAGGGTGTCGATAGAAATGAATGATGGAAGGAGATGATTCGGTCAAGAAAAAGAAAAGAGGAATGAGGTTTCGGCTTCTAGATGAAACAAATGAAAAGAAGAGGAAAAAGAAAGAAATGAAGAGAGATGATAGGAGGGTTCGGCTTCAAGTGAAGAAGAAGTGCTCAGATGAAATGGTAGTGAGTAGAAGGTTCGGCCAAGGAGTTGAACACCTTTCGACAAAAGCAAGAGGAGAGGTTTCTTTCGGCTTTGATGGTGAGGGAAAACTTAAGGTGCAAAAATGGAACAAGAGAGGATTAGTTTCGGATTAGGCTAGAGAAGAATGAATAAGGCTCCTAGGGATTTTTGGCTACACAAAGAAAACCCAAAATTGCCCAAAAAGCAAACCCAAAATTGCCCAAAAAGCAACACACCCAAATGCCGAAAAAGAGAACTCCCTACCTAAAGCTTACCCTTTAAAATTTTCAACACTAACACCCCTAAATCGGATTCCTACCTCACCAAGCCCCCTCCAAGAGTTCGTCTAGCACACTACCCCCTCCATTCCCAGATTTTCTCCTTGAAACACTCTTGACCACCTATTCGAATAGTTTGAAACATTCAAAATAATTTGAATGCTTCCAAAACCCCTTTTTACTCTTGTCCAACGATTCAAAAAGTTTCACCAAATCTCCTCCACTCTTCAAGGTTCCCAACCGATTACAACATCTTCTCCTCTGACGTAAGAGCAAAAATGAAAGCCATACTACTAGCAACATGAATCGAACCTGCTCCCCTCTGCTCCCCCTGAGGCGTCACTTACCTGATCCCTAAGTGGCTCCTCCTTGCCACTTTACCATTCCTTTTCTTGTGTCATCAAGCACAAACAACACACCTTAAGTCCTGCCCCCTACTAGCTTCCATTTTAAAGAGCCCAGAAATAAAATTTTGGCCAAGGTTCCGGCTTAACCCTGAGCCTTCTCGGAGACTCCAACACACATAAACAACACACAGAGCATACCAACCAGAAAGAAACAAGATAAATGCAGAGCCCCTAAATCCCGGATGTTACAGTTCCACCCCCTTAAAGAAATTTTGACCTCGAAATTACCTGGTCAAAAGAGATGAGGGTATTGCTGCCACATAACATTCTCTGGCTCCCTTGTAACTTCTTCTGACCCATGGTTCCACCACAACACTTTAACCAAAGAAAATGATTTCTTACGCAATACTTTGACATCACGATCCAAGATCTGCACTGGTTCTTCTTCAAAAGATAGATCAGGCCTTACTTCAATCTCTTCTACTAGCACAACATGAGATAGATCCGACGATAGCGCCTTAACATAGAAACATGAAATACATCGTGAATCCGACTCAACTCTGAAGGTAGCTCGAGCTGATAGGCTATTGGTCCCACACGCTTCAACATCCGATATGGCGCGATGAACCTAGGGCTTAACTTACCCTTCTGTCCAAACCTTAACACCTTCTTCCACGGTGAAACCTTTAAGAAGACCTGATCACCCACTGCGAATTCTACTTCCTTTCATTTCAGGTCTGCATAAGACTTCTGCCTATCGGATGCTTCTTTCAACCGAGCCCTAATTACCTTAACCTTCTCTTCCGTCTCAGCAGCCAATTCTGGGCCCAACATCTGATGCTCACCCAACTCTGTCCAACAAGTAGGAGTACGACACTTCCGACCATATAACGCCTCATACGGTGCCATCTGAATACTAGATTGATAACTTTTGTTGTACGCGAATTCCACTAATGGCAGAAACTCCTCCCAGTTACACCTGAAGTCTATGACACAGCCTCTCAACATATTGAATTACCCTTTCTGACTGTCGATCAGATTGTGGATGAAACGCTGTACTGAAATCTAACTTTGTACCCAACGCTTGATGCAACGCCTTCCAGAATCTTGACGTATACCTCGGGTCTCTGTCCGAGATGATAGACACTGGTACCTCGTGCAACCTCACGATCTCTGCTATATACAAATTAGCCAATTTCTGTAGAGATTAGTTGACCCGAACTGGTATGAAATGAGCAGACTTCATCAAATGATCAACTATTCTCCAAACCGAATCCTTCTTAGCAGACGTAGAGGGTAGCCCACTAATAAAATCCATCATGATCCTTTCCCACTTCCACTACGGAATCTTTATAGGCTGCAACAATTCTGAAGGCAACTGATGTTCTAATTTTACCTGCTGACACGTTAAGGACTTACTAACAAATTCGGTTACCTCTCGCTTCAACCCTGACCACCAAAATTGCTCTCGCAGATCTCGATACATCTTACTTCCCCCAGGATGCATAGCGTACGGGCTGCTATGCGCTTCCTGTAAAATCTTACCCCTTAACTCAGGATCTCTTGGCATGAAACCTTTCCACGAAAGCACATTACCCCATCATTATTCATACTGAATTCCATGGTCCCATCGCCTGATCCCAACTGAAATTTTGACTTTAACAACTCATCGGCCCACTGCTTCTCTTTAATCTGACTGACCTAAGAAGGTTTCACTTGCAGTTCAGCTAATATACTCCCATCATCATACAAACTGAGATGAGCAAACATTGCTCTTAAATCAGAGATCACCCTACGACTTAACACATCCACCATTACATTAGCTTTACCCGGATGGTACTCAATCGAGCAATCGTAATCCTTCAATAGCTCGATCCACCGTCGCTGCCTTAAATTCAATTTCTTCTGGGTGAGAAGGTATTTTAAACTCTTGTGGTCTGTATAAATAATGGACTTCTCCCCATACAGATAATGCCTCCAACTCTTCAAAGCAAACACCACTACCGCTAACTCCAAATCATGCGTAGGGTAATTTAACTTATGCGGTCTCAACTGTCGAGACGCATATGCTACCACTTTCCCATCCTGCATCAACACACATCATAAGCCTGTATGCGACACATCACAATAAACCGCAAACTCTTTCCCAGCCTCAGGATGTATCAACACTGGAGCCTCCGTCAAAATCCTTTTCAGCCTTTCAAAACTCTCCTGTTGCTTACCAGACCAAACAAAAGGTACCCCTTTCCTCAACAGCTTGGTTAGAGGTGTTGCAATTAATGAGAACCCTTCCACAAACCTTCTATAGTACCCAGCCAAACCAAGAAAACTTTGGATTTCTGCCACAGAATTAGGTGACTTCCACTCCAACACAGACTCAATTTTTCGGGGATCCACCCTAATCCCCTCAGCAGACACCATATGGCCCAAAAAGGTAACTTCTCTTAGCCAGAATTCACACTTACTGAATTTGGTGAATAACTGCTTCTCCCTTAGGATTTGTAAAACCACTCGAAGATGCGAATCATGCTCCTCATCCGATCTTGAATAGACCAGTATATCGTCTAGAAATACCATAATGAATCGATCCAGATAAGGTTGGAAAACCCGATTCATCATGTCCATAAACGCTGCTGGTGCATTGGTCAACCCGAACGGCATTACCAGGAATTCGTAATGACCATAGCGAGTCCTGAAAGCCGTCTTATGGATATCTACTTCCTTGACCTTAAGTTGATGATACCCTGATCTCAAATCTATCTTTGAGAAAGCTGACGTCCCCTTCAATTGATCAAACAAGTCGTCAATCCTCAGCAACGGGTATTTGTTTTTGATCGTCAACTTGTTAAACTGAAGGTAATCAATGCACATACGCATTGATCCATCCTTCTTCTTAACAAATAACACCGGCACTCCCCAAGGCGATACACTCGGTCGAATAAAACCCCGACCTAACAGTTCCTGAATCTACGCTTTCAACTAATTCAACTCCTTTAGCGCCATCCTATAAGGTGCGATGGACACAGGCGTTGTTCACGGTAGAAGATCAATACCAAACTCTACCTCGCGATCGGGAGGCAACCCCGAAAGCTCTTCTAAAAAAACATAAAAAAATTCCTTCACTGTTCGAACATCCACCACAGTTGATTCCTTGGCTTCCAAAGCACAAACATAGGCTATAAACGCCTCACATCCTTTCCTCACCATTCTCTCAGCTTTTAAGACGGACACCACATTGGATAGGTAATTCCTCCTCTCACCTATTACCATCACTTCTTCACCCTTGAGGGTTCTTAACACCATGCATTTGGCTGAACAATCCAAATTTGCTTGATACTTTACCAGCCAGTCCATGCCTAAGATTAAATGAAATTCCTCCAACGGTAACTCCATCAAATCAGCTGGAAAAACTACCCCTTGCACTTTTGCTTTGTTGGTTTCAGAAATCGTAAGTTAATTAGACATTATTTGAATAAATAGGTGACTTTTTGAAAATAAAACCTTGTATTATTATTATTATTTTGAATAATTAAACCTTTGACAAAAATTCATAAGTTGCAAATATTAAAAACTAAGCAGTGAAATATAAACTATGGGGCCTTATTACACAAATATTCCAAAAATTAAAACTTAAAGAAAAGCTTAAATAATCTATAAAAAATTAAAAAAAAACTTGATGGCCCCTCGAGTCCGTCTCGGCTCCCATGTCCACGATCTACTGCTCATCTGAAAGAGTGGAGAAAAATGAAAGGGTGAGTCACCAAGACTCAGTGTATAAATCCCAGACATGCTGACCTAAGGCCCACAAACACATTATGAGCCCTGGCCCATACATAAAGGCAACAATCATAATTACATGAAAATAATGAATGATGAATAGCCCAACCCATCCTAGAATTCCATCCTCTACACACCAACCCGTACCAACCAACACACCTTGGGGATTTCTACAATCAACCCTCCATCCGCTACACACCATAACGACAGCCGTACTGCCTATTCCTATTATTCAGGAATCATTAAACGTGGCATAGCCACCGATCACTATGTAACCTAACATTTGAATTTGTGGTTTAACCACCAATCACCAAGTGACCTATCATGCACTTCCCCTTCATTGTCATAATCCCACCCCATGCATACACACAGAAAACATCATATCATCTTTAAGAAAACAAGCTTACATATATTTCGATACACATAGAGATTTCTATGATTACGTACCTGGCATCCTTGCCTAATCCTTTTTAGGGTTTCATTCGACTGTCTACACAGCCTCTTTCCGGCTTTTTAGCCCATAACGTATATATATAGACATACATACAGGTTTAATAGTGTGTTAGAGATCTACACCCTGATTATCGTTAGAACAAGACCTTCTATATCGACGCTATCTGTAGCCAACACAACCGCTATCTGCCTAAGGTGTTGTTCAGAGGCTGGTAACAAAACATTAGGTTAAGGCACAACTAACGAAAAGGAAATGGTTGATCATCTTAAGGAGAATTGAAATCCTTACCTTGAAATCCCAAAAAGTGATATGAGATTCAGGGCTAGTGTTTCCGGCTTTTAGTTCTAAGAGATCTACTTCAATTCCCGAATGTCGCCCAGCAAGAGAATACATAAAACCATTAAACCATTAGCTTTTTGGCTTTGTCTTCCAAAACCCGAAAGAGAAAGTGAAGTGATAGAAAAATCGGCACTCACCTTTACATAAAGAATTCGACTACCCCTTAGAGATTCTGGCTTTTTGAGAATATCAGAAGAGAAGAAGAAATCTAAGTGGTTTCAGCTTTTTGGTTGAAGAAATCGGCAAAAGGAAATAGGGGTATTCGACTATGGAGATGAGAAGAGAGTTCAAGGTTTCGACTTTTGAAAGAAAAGATGTTGAGAAGATTGGGAGGTTTCGGCTTCTGAAGAAACCAAAAGAAAAGAACTTGCAGAGGGAGACTGAGAATTTCGGCACAGGGAAAGAAGAAAAGAATAAGGTTCCAAATGCCGGAATTGATTAGCGATCCCCTCTATTTATAGAAATTTCGGCACTTACCTATCAAAAAGTGAAAGTGCCATTTCTGATAACTAAAAATTAAGCAAATAAAAAGGGAATATTTGGTACCCTTTTGCCATAAAGAAACCGATTTCTTCCCTCCTCGAGGTGATGAAATTTCGGCCAACACCTAGCCTTGCATATCTTTTCTCCTTTTATCTTCCATATTATCAACTATAATATCTACATTATCCCATTCACATAAATCCTCCTATTTTTAAGCCTTGTTGCCATCCACTCCACCTAACCCTAATGCCGAACATTAGCTAACTTAAATTAAAAGAATTGGGCTCCCTAAAACTTAAATTTGGGCCCCTTACTCCTTTGTGTGGCGTCACCTCTTTGATCCTTAAGTGGCGCCACTGACCACTGGGCCACAAGCCCATTTTGATATTTTAAACACAGATACCACCTTTTAAACCCTATAGTGCCCCAACAGAAAATTTAACCAAGGCCTTGACCACATCTTGAGCCCAATTTAGACCCCTAACACTTAAATTAACACATTAAATATATCCACACACTAAACGCATAGGCCCAATAATTCAGGATGTTACACCACGGGCATAACGGCTAAGGCGTAAGAATTCCGCCTCATACTTAACCACCGACTTGTTCCCCTGAACCAGATTCAGAAATGCTCTTCTTTGCGCATCCAGACAACTCGTCCCAATGTACTTACTCTGGAATGACAACTTGAAGAAACCCCAGGTAATGCGGTCAGCTACTATACCGTCCCTGACCATAAGCCACCATTGATACGCCTCATTCCGCAGAAGAGACACGACTCTTTTCAACTTTTCCTCCTCCGTGAAATCGAGGTCATCCATTATACGCTCAACGGCCTCCAGCCAATACTCAGCTGCATTAGGGCTACGCCAAAAACACCCCTAAACATTTTCGCTCCATTAGCTCGAAGTCGTTTTGACACCAATTTCTAAGCCCCTGTACCCAAGCCTGTCCCAACAACTCTCTCCAAAACTCGTAACATCGCCTGAGACACCGCATTGTCTCCACTCGTTTGGTCTTGAAACTCTGCTTCCGCAGCTAGCGGTGGCGGCACCTCATTTCGTGACCCATGATCAGACCCTATTGGTTCCGACACAGTAATCCTGCCTCTACCACGTCCAAGCACATTACGTCTATGTCCCCTAGTACTCATAACTACCGTCACGTTTTAATCTGATTAGAAGTTTTATGAGTTACTATCTTTCACTGTTTATTACCAAGTAGTTTTATGGGAAATATCTTTAGAGGGTAATTTTCGCAGAACACAATTCAACCTAGAGGTTTCCATCTCTAAAGTTTGAATCCCTAAGACTAACAAGCATATTTCTTCAAGCTAACAATCATCCTCTATGTGCACCATTAAATAGTTAGAACACTTACCTAGGTGGATCGGGTGCCAGTAGACTCAGATGCCATATTCCAACCAAAACATTTTCTCCAATTAAATTTTGCATTGGTTTTGTAAAACACTATTGAACCCATTTCACAGACCGGGTTTTGCAACCTAGGCTCTGATACCAAAATTATAACACCCCAAACCGGCCAAAATGTTTCGACTGGATCCGATATGTTACAAGGTGAAGTAGAAACGAAGTTTTGATTATTAAGAAAATCAGAGATTTGAAAACTTTTTTTTAAAGGGCGATGTCTTGAAAACAGTGGTTTGATAGTTTAAGAAAATTTCAATTCATGTTACTCAAATATTCATTATGTTCGGTGATACTTGAAAGAAAACATATACTTTGAGTTACTCGTATTTTTAAAATCCCATCTTTAATTTTGTGTTTAAATTTGCATAGTGTCAAGTTTTTAATAATCGGTAAACAGATAAAATCAAACCCAAACATCAATTTAGGAAGGCCTTATTACATCAAAAATCCCCAAATAAAAATAAAAGTTAAGCAATAAAAAGTTCGCAAATAGAAAAGACTTTATGGCCTCCACGAGTCCACCTCGGCTTCCCAAATCCACAGTCTACGGATTACCTGAAAGGTTAGGGAAAAGGGTGAGTCACAGAGACGCAGTGTGTAAAACCATCAAAATGTACAACATGGCCCACGGCCTAAAATCTCATATTCTAATCATACATGATATCATATAACAACATGAATGCATCAACCCAGCCCAACCTAGTATTTTTCATCCTTTACACGCCATCCCATACCAACCATCTCACCGTGGGGATTTCTACAATCAACCCTCCATCCGCTACATGCCGTCTCGACAGTCATGCTGTCGGTTATAACAACGATCACTATGTGACCTTAAAATCCACTGTGGCTTAGCCACCGATCACCATGTGACCTCATAAATCATGTGTGGCAGAGCCACCGATCACTATGTGGCCTTATAATCAATTGTGGCAGAGCCACCGATCACTATGTGACCTTATAATCAAATGTGGCAGAGCCACCGATCACTACGTGACCTTATCACTTCCCCTTTATCATCATTCCCATATCCCATGCACAACATATATGTCATAACAGATGCAACATGTTAATAACAAGGCAAAGAATTACCACATACATCCAACCTCATATTAAGTCATTAAAAACACGTACTTGACACTCCCTGCCTCACCCACAAGGGTATTTCGACTGTACCCACAGCCTTCTCCGGCTTTCCAACCCATGCAATTAATAATAAAACAGTTAAAATGTAGTGTGTTAGGGTCTACACACCTGGTAGCACGGAAGATAATACTCTCTATGTCGACACTATCCATAGTAGAAACGACTGCTATCTGCCTACGACTCTGTTCTAAAGCCGGCCCACAACCCGATGCCCAATCTCGTACTGCTGACATGGCACGTCTCTTAAACTTAGGGGCTACATTTACCGGTCCAACATCTTCCTTAGAATTGCTGGCATTTGAGTTCATGGAATATATCTTGGTCAGACGATCGAGTTAAAACATAGAATAAGATATGAGTAGGATTATACGTTTAGCTGAATAGATCTCCTTACCTAGATCGACAAAAGTAGAAAATTTTAGGCTTGGTTCACAAATCAAGTGAATCCTGAAAGTCTCCCAAAAGAATACGAACACAACCCCCACCTATATTCGGCCAAAGCATCCAAAACATTAAGCCAATCATAACCCAATCAGCCATTCGGCTTTGGCTACCAAAAACTGAAAGAAAAACAAGAAATCACAACAGAATCCCTCTTACCTTATCAACCCAAAATCGTCTTAAGTTCCGAAACATATCCCTATCACCTGGCTCCACGTAAAAGCTAACACCAAATGATGTCTCTAGAAAAGAAAAAGTAACAATCATATAAAGATTCAGCCTTGAGAGAAGATTCGGCTTTGTCAAGAAAGAAGGAAGAAAAAAAAATGATTGACTACTTACCAACGGACCTTTAAAATCAGTCTTGAAGAAAATATTCTATACCAAGGGCTTAGATTCGGTTCACAAGGGTAACTGGTATAGGAACAATTGCAATCAAGTGAAGAGAGAGGAGAAAAATAAGAGGGATGGCTAAGGTATTAGGGTGTCGATAGAATTGACTGATGGAAGGAGATGATTCGGTCAAGAATAAGAAAAGAGGAATGAGGTTTTAGCTTCTAGATGAAACAAATGAAAAGAAGAGGAGAAAGAAAGAAATGAAGAGAGATGATAGGAGGGTTCGGCTTCAAGTGAAGAAGAAGTGCTCAGATGAAATGGTAGTGAGTAGAAGGTTCCGCCAAGGAGTTGAACACCTTTCGACAAAAGCAAGAGGAGAGGTTTGTTTCAGCTTTGATGGAGAGGGAAAACTTAAGTTACAAAAATGGAAAAAGAGAGGATTAGTTTCAGTTTAGGCTAGAGAAAAATGAATAAGGCTCCTAGGGACTTTCGGCTACACAAACAAAACCCAAGATTGCCCAAAAAGTAACACACCCAAATACCGAAAAAGAGAGCTCCCTACCTAAAGCTTATCCTTTAAAATGTTCAACACTAACACCCCTAAACCAAATGCCTACCTCACCAAACCCCCTCCAAGAATTCGGCTAGATCACTACCCCCCTCTATCCCCAGATTTTCTCCTTAAAACACTCTTGACCACCCATTCGAATTAGTTTGAAACATTCAAAATAATTTGAATGCTTCCAAATCCCCTTTTTACTCTTGTCCAACCATTCAAAAAGTTTGACCAAATCTCCTCCCCTCTTCAAGGTTCCCAACCGATTCCAACATCCTCTACTCTGACGCAAGAGCAAAAACGAAAGCCACACTGCTGGCAACATGAATCGAACCTGCTCCCTGCTACTCCCCCTGAGGCGTCACTTACCTGATCCCTAAGTGGCGCCTCCTTGTCACTTTACCACTCCTTTTCTTGTGTCATCAAGCACAAACAACACACCTTAAGTCCTGCCCCCTACTAGCTTCCCTCCTAAAGAGCCTAGAAATAAAATTTTGGCCAAGGTTTCGGCTTAACCCTGAGCCTTCCCGGAGACCCCAACACACATAAACAACACACAGAGCATACCAACCACAAAGAAACAAGATAAATGCAGAGCCCCTAAATCTCGGATGTTACAAGATTTGTGTTCTCGAAACTACTGTTCCGACTAGGGTCTAAACCAGGTTGTTACAACTCTCCCCCTTAGGGATTTTCATCCTCGAAAATCTTACCAGTGATTAGGTTTGGATATTGCTCTCTCATAACATCTTCGAGCTCCCACGTAGCCTTTTCAACTCCATGTTTGTGCCACAACACTTTCAGTAAAGAAATTTTCTTATTTCTCAACTCTTTTATCTTACGTGCCAATATTTGAATCAGTTCTTCACTATAAGATAAATCTAACTGAATCTCAACCTCAGTATGAGAAATCACATACGATGGATCAGATCTATATCGTCGAAGCATCGATACGTGAAATACATTATGAATCGTTTCTAGTTCCGGTGGCAACAACAATCTATAAGTAACCTGTCTAATTCATTCAATAATCTTATACGGCCCGATGAACCTCAGACTCAGCTTGCCTTTTCGTCCAAATCGAAGTATTTTCTTCCACAGAGACACTTCCAAAAACACTGTCACCGACCTCAATTCAATATCTTTTCATTTTAAGTCTGCATAGGACTTCTGACGATCTAGCGCTGCTTTCAAACTGTTACGAATCACTTTCACTTTTTGCTCAATCTCTTTTATCAAATCAATCTCGTGAATCTTATTCTCACTTAGCTCATTCCAATACAATGGAGTTTGACATTTTCGACCGTAAAGAGCCTCATACAGTGCCATTTTAATGCTAGATTGAAAACTATTACTGTACGCAAACTCAATCAACGGTAAATGCTTTTCCCACGTACTTTCAAACTTGAGAATGTAGCATCTCAACATATCCTCAAGAACTTGAATGACCTGCTCGGACTGTCCATCTATTTTCGGATAAAATACAGTACTGAAATTTAACTTTGTACTTACATCCTCTTGTAATTTCTTCCAAAACCGTGAAGTAAATCTCAAATCTCTGTAAGATATGTGCAATCTCACAATCTCAGCAATATACAGTTCATCTAACTTATCAAGTGAATAATCTGTTCTCATCGGAACAAAATGAGTTGATTTCGTCAATCTATCAACTATCACCCAGATTGCATCTTTCTTACCTGGAGATAAAGGCAATCCCGACACAAAGTCCATCGTGATTCTCTCCTATTTCCACTCTGTAATCATAATCGGTTGTAACAAATCGGACAGAACTTGATGTTCAACTTTAGCTTGCTAACAAACCAAGTAACTCGAAATAAACTCAGAGATGTCCCATTTCATACTATACCACCAATTAAACTGTTTCAGATCATTATACATTTTTGTACTCCCTGGATGAACAGCCAAACGACTATGGTGAGCTTCGTTCAAAATCAACTGCATAAACTCTGAATTCTTTGGAACACAAATCCGAACTCTGAATCTCAAACAATCATTATTATCAACTCGAAATTTTGAATCAGAATTTAAACCCCATTGAGCTTGTTTTGTCATTATCTCATCATCACTTTTCTGTGCATCACAAACCTGACGTACAAACATCAGCCTCACTTTCAACTCAGCTAAAACTGAACCATCATCACATAGATCTATCTCAGTACTCATAGCTTGCAAAGAACATAAAGACTTTCGAGTCAAAGCATCAGGAACTACATTAGCTTTACCCGGATGATAATCAATCACAAGCTCGTAGTCTTTCAACAATTCTAACCATCTCCTATGTCGCAAATTCAATTCTTTCTGAGTCATAAGATATTTCAAACTCTCGTGATCAATAAAAACATGACATTTCTCACCAAACAAATAATGGCGCCAAATCTTTAATGCAAATACAATCACAGCTAATTCAAGATCATGCATCGGATAGTTCCTTTCATGCGATTTTAACTGCCTCGAAGCATAAGCGATGGCTTTGCCTTCTTGCATCAATATACAGCCTAAATCATTCAACGATGTATCACTGTAAATTCTGAATTCTTTACCCGATTCAGGTTAAACTCATACTGGCGCTGATAAACCGTAAATATAACATATTTTAATCCCACATTTTTTATGCTTTTTAAATATTTAAGCCTCGTTTTATATAAAAAGGTGCTCTTAATCCTTTCTTTTCATGTCTTATAACCAGGAAAGCACCCGAGGATGAAAAGAACACAAAACGGGCCTAAAACGGAGTAAATGAGCCTTTCCACGAAATCGACACAGCCTGGGCCAAGGATAACACGGCCGTGTCTCGACGAACACTTGGAGCACGACCTCATCTCCACCGCACACGGTCGTGCCAAAGCAGAAATCTGAACACAGTCAGGTCTCGATTTGCACGGGCGTGTGACATGATCGTGCCTCTTCCACTGGAAAGAGCAATTTCAGTCGAAAAACGATACTTCGAGAGAAAGAATCACATTCCAAGAGCCTATAAATATGCCCCAAGTACCACCTTTGAGGAGGATCGAAAGCGAGGCCAAGGAGCGAAGCTGAAAAGGTCAGAGTTAGGGAGTAACACGAGGATGGCTAGTTGATTCATCCCAAGAAGCCGGAATTATACTCAAGATGGCGGAATTCTTCTTCAATCCCATCAGGGAGTTTTAGGATTTTTCTTATGTTTTGTTTTATCTTTGCTCTTGTGATGTTTTCTTTTTACATTATGAACTAAATCCTTCAGATACCTGAAGGGGAATGAAACCTAGACAAATTTTATTATTTGATTTTTAAGTTATATGATAAATTACTTATTTTGTTCTTAATTATATTGCTTAATCAAAATTTAATGTGCTTAGGTGGAGGAGGAATAGACCCTGCCTAAGAGTAGATCTAACATAATTAAGCAGACTTGATCGGACGCCTAGAGATAGGGTTATGAGATTTTGTCGGATTAGGGTGAAACCTAATATGGGCATCCATTGATCGATTTACTACTTTCCTAGGGGGTTATTATAAGTGAACGAGAGTTCCACTAATTAACCTAGGATTAGACGTTATTCACCTCGAGAGAAGGTTTAGCATAGGTTAGGGAGTCTCACGGATCAAGTTAAGTAAAGAAATCATATAATTTAGGGTTAGATAATAAAGTGAAGTCTAGGTGAATTCTTCCTAAAGGTATCATAAAATTCAACTAAGTCTTTTCCCAGTTATCCCCAAATTCATCTTTTTGTCTTTGTTTCCTTAGTTTAGTTGTCGTCAATTTAGTTAAAAGCAACCTTCATATTATTTAGGTTAAATAATAAAAAGAAAGTGAGTATTAATACTTTTAGTTCCTTTGGGTTCAATATCTGGTCTTGCCTAAGCTATACTACTGTTTGATAGGTACACTTGCCTTAATATCGTTGTCAGAGTTAGTCTCCAGGTTTGATTATTCTTTTATAAATATTTAAAACTCTGATTTTACAGTGATCAGGTGCCTCTGTTAATAATGCTTTCAACTGTTCAAAACTCTGCTAGCACTTTTCTGATCATTGGAATCTAACATTGATCATTGTTTTATACGATGTCAAAGTCTTAAAATTTATAAAAAGAATGATCGAACCTGGAAACTAACTATGACAACAATTTGAGGCAAGCGCACCTATCGAACTGTAGTATAGTTAAGGCAAGACCGGAATGTCGAACCCAAAGGAACCAAAAGTACTAATACTAACTCTTTTTTTATTATTTAGCCTAAGAATTAAGGGAATTGTTTATCTAAACTAAAATTAATTAACTACTAAACTAAAGACTCTAAGATAAAGAAGAATGAATTTGAAGAATAACGTTTAGGAAAAACTAATTGATTAAGACGACACCCAAGGAAGAATCCACCTAGACTTCACTTGTTATCTAACTCTGAACCAAATGATTTATTCATTTGACTTGATCCGTAAGATTCTGTAAGTTATATTAATCCCTCTCTCAAGGCGACTAACGTCTAACCCTATGTTGATTACTTGAAATCTCTTTCTAATTAAAACCCCTAGAATTGCATTAACTCGATCTATGGACTCCCATATTAGGTTTCACCCTAATCCGGCAAAATCTCATCACCTTATCTCAAGGCGAGCGATCAACTCCGCTTAATTATGCTAGATCTACTCTTAGGCAGGGACTTTTGCTCGTCCACCTAAGCACATCACACTTGAATTAATATCCTGAAAATACCAACACAAGAATTAAGAACACATAATTAAGAACAAGTCAAATATTTATCATATAGTTCAACAAACGATAACAAGATTCATCTTAGCTTTCATCCCCCTCAGGTATTTGACTGTTTAGTTCATAATAATAAAAGAAAACATCTCAGAAGAAAAGATAAAACAGAACATAAGAAATCTCTAAAACCCCCTGAAGGAACTGAAGGAGAGATCCTCCGTCTTGAGTATGATTCCGGCTTCTTGAGATGAATCAACTGGCTATCTTCGAGTAAACCCCCACAAATCTGCCTTCTTTTTCCTAGCTGGATGCCCCCTGACTAAAGCCTTGGGTTCCCCCGGCAAAAGCCCTAGCAGAAGGCTTCTGCCGAACTCCCCTTCAAGTTGCCCCCTTGGGTGCTTATATAGACATTGAGATGCCTTACTTGTCCCCTAAGTATCCTAATTCAAGCAGAATTCCTACTTGGGTGTTTGAATAGGCTTTGGAATGTGTTTCTTTGCCTCCAAGTATCCAAATCTGAGTAAAACTTCTCTTGGTCGTGGAAAGACATGCCCATGACACACGCCTGTTTAAGTCATGGCCATGCCGTGTTCGAAGTTGTTGAATGAGGCACGACCGTGTAGTATTGGGCCCAGGCCATGTGGATTTCGTGATATGGCCCATATACTCTGTTTTAGGCCCGTTTTTTATTCTTTTCATCATTCGGTGCTCTTCTGAGTATAAAACATGAAAACAAAGGATTAAGAGCACGAAATTACATAATTGAAGGCTTAAATCATCCAAAAGCATGCTAAATATGGGCTTAAAATATGTTACTTTTGCGGTTTATCAAACATCTTTCTTTTTCACAAATAAAACTGGTGCGCCCCAGGGTGAGAAACTCGGTTGTGCAAATCCTCTATCTGTCAATTCTTGCAACTGAGACTTCAACTCTTTCAATTCTATTGGTGCCATTTGTAATGACCAAATTTTGCCCGGCCCAGTTACAAAACCCGGGGCCCATTGGAAAACCAATAAAAAAAAATTTTAAAAGTCCAAACCATAACAGTCCAAATACCAAACCCAATTTAGCCTATTAACAAACCCAAACAAAACAAACTCAACCCAAACTAAACCAGTCTCTAACCCAATTTTACAGTGGCCCAACAGCCCACAAGACCTTAAAATTTTCAGAACCCTAGCCCCTAATTGCCTTAGCCGTCGCGCCGTTTCTGACAACCTCCACTAGCCTCCTCGGCCATTGGTCACCGTCCTCCATACCTTGACCGCTGCCCACCACGCTTCTGTCAACTCCCACATGCGTCTCGGATACCTGCAAAGAGAAGAGAAGCATGCGAGCGAAAGCCAAGAAGAAGACGACAAACATAGTAAGAATCAAATAAAAAGCAGCAGAATCGAATGTTGAAAGGATCGGTTATAAAAACCGAAGCAAAAACCATAGAATTTTTTACTTTTTTTTCGGCTTACAAGTTACGAACACTGAGAAATTAAAAAATAAATCAGAAAATCGAAAGGTTGTCTTCGATCTGTTCCTATTGTTGTTCACTGCTACTTTCATTCAATTTTCAGTTTAATTTTATTGTTTTAAAATTTTTACAAACAATAACCAAAAAAAGACGAGGGAAAGGAGACTTACTGGAGTCAAAGGGGACCTCTGCGCCTCGTCGTCCACTAGACGCAGTGGTGGTGCGACGGAGCGACGGAGGGGAGCTTAACCGTCAGGCACGAAAGGGGGAGAGGAAGAGAATCTGTTTTTTTTAGATTTCTGGTAGAAGAAAGAAAATAAAAAAACAAGTATAAAGGATGACCCTTTAAATTCAGTAAAACGGCGCCGTTTGCTGAAAAGGGGGGTACGCGCATATCCCTTAAAGGGGACATTTGCACAATGGCCCCCTCCCCCTTTTCAGCGCATTCGATCAGCCCCTCGCTAGCATTTTCACTTTTTTTTTTTAAATTGGTCCTGTTGTTTTATTTCATTTTTGATTTAGTCCGCGTCCAGGTCACTTGAAACGTAGCACACAAGGGCCGGGATTATTCCCCATCTGGTCCCTCTCCATTTTCGTGCGTTACAGAGAGGCCCCAATTCATTTTATTTTAAATTTCGACCTTTGATTTTGCTTTTCTTTCGATTTTGTCCTTTTTAATATCCTTTGGTTAATTTCGCTTTTAATATTAATATTGCTATTAATATGACTGTCATTATTTTTATTATTTACTACACCATACTATGATTATTGTCGATATTTGATTTTATCATTATTATTAGTATTATTATTAGCTTTATTACATCTATTATATTTGTACTTATATTTATTTTCTTAATTTAATACCATTATTACTTGTTTAGCTTTCACTCATGTATTTGTATTATATTGTTTCACATATGCTTCTATTTTCATTCACGCTATCATATTTTATATATTCCTATCTATATTTACATCTCAATTTCATTTTTGTCGCTATTATTATCATTATTATTATTATTATTATTATTATTATTTGTCTTGAGTTTTTTGTATATTATTAAACTACATACATATATTGCTATTTTTATTTTTATTTTTAATTCCTTTCGGCACTGTTTTGAAATCATCTCATATATTATTTTTATTATGCATTCTTTACTTAAAATTAGCCTGATATTTAATTTAAACTGCTTCACGCGTTATCTTGTTGAGGTTGTTTAATTCATTCTTTTTGGACTATTAACGTTTATGTTTAAATAGTGTAAAATGTGTGATTACCGTTCTTGCGTATATTATAGTTTATTTGTCCGTATTTCCATACTATTGACATTACCGTCAATATTACTATCGTTTTTATTATTGTTCCATCATTACTATTATTATTCATGTATGTTAATGCTCTAGATTAATGATTCTGATGTCATGTACTACATGTATTGTGCCAAATTCGTGTTACATTGTCGTTTTTCTGTCATATAATCCCATCCACGTTTTGAATAATGTTTCTTCAAGACATAACCTAATTCTTTACAAATTTCATCCCAAAATAAAAATTTTCGAAATAATGCAATATTCATCTTGGGTTCGAGGATTTAAGTTACTGTGTCCTAAAGTATTGGATGCGATCTTTTATTCCTTTGGAACGAGAAACTCTTGTATTCAATTTAAAGAAATTATGATATGATCTCGGATTCGAGGATTTAAATTATCGTGTCCTAAAGTATTGGATGTGATAATTTATTCCTTCGAAACGAGAAAATCTTGATTCAATTCGAGAAACTCAAATATCTCCAAAAGAGATCGATTTTTTTTTAAAATCCTTTTTAAAAATTTTCAACTTTCGACAATAAGGGCATTAATCAATCAAATCGGTACCAATTTTGGGCGTGACGAGGGTGCTAATCCTTCCTCACACGTAACCGACTCCCGGACCTGTTTTCTCAAATTTTCGTAGACCAAAAACATTGTTTTAGTAAATCCAAATGTTTTATTAAAACAAATGTGATCCGACCACACCTCATAAAAGGTCGGTGGCGACTCCCCTCATTTTTTTTAAAAAACCCAAGTTCGATTCCCGCCTTTTTTAAAAAAGGGATGGTTTCGACAGCTTGGTGACTCCACTGGGGAGGATTAGAAAGAGAGTCAAGCCGTAAATTGATCAATTTTTGTCCTTTTGTCGAAAGTCAAAAATCTGATTTGAAAAAACACGATTCTTTTATTGCATTTGCTTGCGTCCTCTTATCTGATCATGTGGTTCGAGTCTCGTATAATATTGTTTCATCATATTGCATGACCATTTGGTCACACCCTTTTAAGTGGGAGTGAGAAGCTACTCTTTTGTGAGGTTTTCACCTCCGTGCAAGATAGTGGATCGCTTTCGGGATGCATCCGTACCTATGTCTTCGTGAGATTTTCATCTCCGTGCAGCCATAGGGAAATGTATTCCCCTGAACCAAACTCAGTCCGTATGAGCCTATAATTGGTGAGGATTGAGGAATCTGCTGGTTCAGGTACCTTTACTCTAGAACCGAACCCCATATAGCGTACCGTAAGAACCACCCTAGATAAAGCCATGTCAAGCCTTAATGGTTACCCGATTAAGTATTTCATTTGCTACTTATTGTGTATAGAGCAATGACCTGCTTTATCTTCATTTTTTATGGCATATGCATCAAAAACCCGTTCGATTGCTGAATAGGTAGCTTATCATGGAAAATGGGTTTCTTGATAAAGTGGAAGACAATGCGGCCGTCTGGATATGGGCCGAGACAGTACAGCGAGAGAAGGGGATAGCCTCACGGAGGGATACATATTAGAGTTGTGGGATTACACACACATCAGTGTGACTCAAAATAATCTTCAAGAAATGAGGGAAATCTGGAATCAGTGGGACGACAAGATCAAGCAGTTATTCTACCATCAATATGGCGATTTGCCTTATCTACTTGACGTCAAGATAGACCAACACTTATTCCGAGCAATGGCCCAGTTTTGGAATCCTGCGTACGGGTGCTTCACTTTTGGGAAAGTAGACTTGGTTCCTACCATAGAGGAGTACACGTACGATCCGCGCCAAGAATCCAAACTGATAAGGCTTATCTGAGAGCCGTTAATGTCCCTACATTCACTACAAAGTTGATGAATATTACGGGGATGAGTGAGCAGTGGGTTACGGCCCGGACAAAACAAAAGGGAGATTGTAAGTGCATCCCTTGGAAGAATCTAAGGGATTTGATCATGGCACATCCTGAGGAAAAGAAGAGGGTTGATGTTTTAGCTTTGAGCATTTATGGATTGGTCATCTTCCCCAAAGTTCTAGGATATGTGGATAAGGCGGTGTCTGATCTATTTGACAAGTTAGACAGAGGGATCACTCCTATTCCTGCAATTCTCGCCGAAACTTTTAGGTCTCTAAGCGCGTGCCGAAGAGCCGGCGAAGGGAGATTCATCGGTTGCGCCCAACTCTTACTAGCATGGTTTCACGGTCATTTTTGGAAAACAGAAAAAGTATCGTGTCTAATCTTCACCGAGGACTTTTCTTCGTTAAAAAATATGGTAGCAACGCCTAGACGAGATGATATCACGGAAGAAAGCTGGATGATGATTTTACAAAGCCTACAAGAAGAAGATGTAGAGTGGAGAGCTCCTTGGATGATTCCTGACGAAATCTTATATAAATGTGGAGACTTTGATTATGTCCCCATGCTCGGAATATGGGGAGCCGCCAGATATGCTCCTCTCCTCGTGTTCAGACAGTACAGGTCGAGACAGTTTACACCGCCTACATAAGGGTTAGCCCAGTGTGAGTTTAAATATAAAGGAGAAAATTACAAAAAGAGAGTTCGCGAGATATCAAAGGCCTGGAGCCAAATTCATAGAATGAAAAGGTTTGGCCAATCTGATGACGACCCCTGAGTATGTCCGATGGCGAAGTCAAAGAATCAACGACAACATCCCCACATCAGACCAAGAAAACACCCGATCACTAGAAGAGCAGTTACGGGTGATCCCCTCTAAGCTTGAAATCATCAAACAAGACTTCGAAGAAAGGAACCGAGAATTAAGGAAAAGGATAGAACAACTAGTGGAAGAGAAAATGCAGCTAGGTTTGGATGTCGATATTCAAAAATTAAAAGCCGAGAAGTGGAGGAAAGGGAAGACTAAAGCCGAAGAAGATTTGGATGATTTGAAGACCGACTACAAGAAGCTACGAAGGTCGATGAGAACGGCGGGACTGGGAAAAATGTCAGAGCAATGGCGGTAAGACATTAAAGACGAAAAGAACAGAGCGAGCCAGTGGGAAAGGGAACTCCGAGATGCCTATAAGCGAGAAGATGCCCTAAAACAGAATTTGATGGAAAGCCAAAATGAGAAAGAGAAATTAAAAATACGGGTGTCAGAACTGGAAAGATCGCTATATCAGTATCAAAGCCGTAATTCCATAGCCGAATTAAAGGCTAGTCTGAGCAAAATTGAAGAAATGAAAGCAAGAATTGAAGAGCTAGAATCTGCCGTGCATGGCTACGAGCTACGGGAAGAACTTTTCGAAGCCAATGAGGAGCGATGGAAGCAACAACCGCATCACTCTCAGAACCAAGTCAGAAGCCGGGATTATGTTATGGGAGAAGCTGTGGCTCAAACACGAGTAGTGGCAGACCACTTGCAAACTTTGGCAGTTCAAGCTGATGTATTAGGTTTGATGTACGAGTCAGAGTCAGAAAAGGGTCGGGAGTTAGCTTGGCTTCTTGAGGAGGTCAAGGCGTTAAGTATTAGGGCCAGGCCTTTCATGTAATCTTTTTTATGTAAAGAAACTTGTTTTCTAGAAAAACCTATTCTAATGGAAGTCGAATTGGGATCAACATTTTTGCATACATTTCGTACATCAGCATTACATTGCATCATACACATCGAATCTCACAAAAGAACCCTAAAATTATGGCAGTTACCCTGGAGCATCACTACGGTACGAGAGGCAAAACAAGAATAATGGATTAAAGAATGGAAAGACTAGAATAGATGCAAAAAGAAATCCAGGATCAAATGAAAGGACAAGCGCAATTACAAGAGCAACTGGCCAAAAACTAGTAAGACATGATGGAGCGGATGCAAGAATCCCAGAATAACATGATAAACTAGCTAATGCAGTTGATGTCTAAAGAGCGCGAAAAAGAGAGAAGCATTGCCACCAGCTCAGGGAACGACAGTGATAACCCCTCTCTCACCCCACCGAATGACCAAACGCCACCAGACACGTACCCCCAAAGGGCATCTGTCACTATCAGGTCGCAATATCAAGCCGATACCGCAATACCGACACACCTTCTGACGGGTTCGGGTACTAACCCAGGAGAAAGTCCGATCAATCCCAGCGTCCCAAATTTGGATGAGATGGCTGAGAAGGCAAAACAAGAATTACCAAAACAGCTGGAGGATAAATATAAGTGGTTGGAGGAGAAATTCAAAGCTCTAGAAAATGCCGGTAAACGTTGAGGAATAAATGCCAATGACTTAAGCTTGGTCCCCGACTTGGTGCTCCCGTACAACTTTAAGATGCCTGAGTTCGAAAAGTACAATGGGACAAGTTGCCCAGAGGCCCATATTACCATGTTTTGTAGAAGGATGACGGGCTACCCTAATAATGACCCACTACTAATCCATTGTTTCCAAGACAGCCTTGTGGGAGCTGCAGCCAGATGGTACAATCAATTGTGTCGTGCCAAAATTTGTTCATGGGATGATTTGGCTCAAGCATTCTTGGAGCAGTACAGTCAAGTGACGGATATGACCCCCGATAGGATCATTCTTCAAAACATGGAAAAGAAGGGGAACGAAAACTTTAGGCAATATGTACAGAGGTGGAGGGAGGTTGCCATCCAAGTCCAGCCACCACTTCAGGAGAAAGAAACCACAATGCTCTTCATCTGCACACTGAAGGCCCCATTCCTCATGCATATGATACGAAGTGCAACCCGAAGCTTTTCAGACATCGTAACGACCGGAGAAATGATCGAGAACATTATAAAAAGCGGAGGGATCGAGACAGGGGAAAATGCCAAAAGAATGCCCCCAAGGAAGAAAGAATGTGAGGTGAATAATGCAAGCATAGGACACCCGAAGTCAATCACCATTAATCAGCCAAAAGCAACGACCACGGGGCAGCAGGGGTTACCCAAGAAAGAACCTAGTACCTCAAGACAAGATAATGAGAAACCCCAATTCACACAGATTCCAATGACATACAAGGAGATGTATCGAACCCTGTTCGATGCGCATATTGTGTCCCCTTATCACCTAAAACCAATGCAACCTCCGTATCCCAAGTGGTATGACTCGAACACACAGTGTGAATACCACGCGGGAATCACGGGACACTCAATAGGGAATTGCCTGGCTTTCAAGAAATTGGTGGAGAAATTCATCAATATAGGGGTGGTTGAGTTGGACGACATGCCAAATGTAACAAATCCTTTACCCAATCACGCTAAAGGCGGAGTCAATGCAATAGGTCAGAAAGAAGGGTCAAAACAAGTGTTACGGAGGTCAGGGCTCCCTTAAGATAGGTCTGGAAAGAAATGGTCAAGTATGGACTAATTATTGCGGAAACAAGTTAAGGAGAACTGACAAATTATTGTGAGCACCATCAGGAGTTGGGACATGAGATTCAGACTTGTGGAGAATTCAGAACCCTGGTGCAAAGCTTAATGAGCAACAAAGAAGTCAAATTTTATGATGAAGGTACAGAAGATAGGGGCATATGCGCGTCAGAGTCAGGAGTAAAAAGTTCGAAAATTAACCTTCCGATGATCGTTATTTCACGTCCCAAAAGTGATAAGGCAGGGACGCAGGTAGCGCCGAGAGTGGTCATACGAAGGCTTGCTGTTGTTGAAAATAATAGGGAGGCTCCTCGGAATCATGGGTGTGACATAGCTGTCCCCAAAACGGAGAATTCAGCTAGCAATGAGGCGAGAACACGAGTAACACCGAAAGTGATAATACGTGGACTCACTACCTTCGCTTACAAAGATAGCAAGGAAGTTCCCTGGAACTATGAGTGTAGTGTAACAGTCACAAAGAGCTCGACTAATGTGACAAAGGAGGATTCAGATGAAGGCTTCCATACTCGATGCGGGAGGCGTTATGACTTAATAAAGGGGAAAGCCCCAAAGATGGAACAAGAGAAAGGAAAGCCAGCTGAGCCCGAGCCGAGGACCAAGGAGCCGGTGACTGAGGAAGAGGCTAAAGAGTTCCTGAAATTTCTAAAACACAGTGAATATTGTGGTAGAACAGCTGCACAAACAGCCAGTGCGCATATCCATATTGGCTTTGCTTCAATGCTCAGAAGTACACAAGAACGTACTGATGAAAGCTTTAAACGAAACCTACGTCGCTAGTGAGATTTCAGTTAATAAGTTGGATCGATTGATCGGCCATATAAGTGCGGACAACTTCATTCATTTTAATGATGATGAAATACCACCAGGTGGTAGAGGATGCACCAAGGATTTACACATTACCGCTAGATGCAAAGGGCACATACTACCAGGGGTCTTGATAAACAATGGGTCTGCATTAAATGTGCTGCCCCTGTCCACCCTCAACAGATTACCGGTGGATAGTTCGCACATGAAGGAATGCCAGAGCGTGGTAAAGGCCTTTGACGGCACCCAAATGAGGGTCATGGTAAGGATTGAGGTACCCTTACTAATTGGCCCAACCACCTACGAAATAGATTTTCTGGTTATGGACATCGAACCTTCCTACAACTGCCTATTAGGGAGACCATGGATACATTCATCCGGAGCAGTACCTTCATCATTACATCAGAAGGTGAAGTTAATAGCGGATGGCCGACTGGTAACAATAAAAGCTGAGGAGGACATTATTGCCACCGTGACCAGTGACATGCCCTACTTGGAGACAAACGACGAGGCAACCGAATGTTCTTTCTGATCTCTCGAGTTCGTGAACGCAACTTTTGTTATGGAAGGAAACAAAATCTTGAAGCCAAGAATCTCTGAGACTACAAGGATGGGATTGAAAATGACCGTGGGAAAAGGTGCTTTACCGGGAAGAGGGCTTGGAAAGTACCTTCAGGGGAGAATGGCGGCCCCGATGCTGAGAGAAAAAGAAGATCGCTTTGGCCTGGGATTCAGACCAGATGCAAGACAAAAGAAGAAGAAGCTAGAAAGGAGAAAGGAAAGAAGACGCGCTCGTTTGAGTGGGAAGGAAACCAAGTGGGAACCCGTAATAATCCCGCACATATCCAAGACCTTTACAGCCGGGAGGGTAATCCACTCGAGTGAAGACATCGAAGGGAGAGGACATCGCAAAGAAATGTTAGGCAATGTCTACATTAGTGCCATATCTGAGGAGACAGTTGACGGAGGAATCTTGCCAAATATTCAGCCTTATGAATCGGGAAGCATCTTGAACAATTGGACTGCGGAAGAAATCCCTGTAGTATTTAGGGCTCATTCAGAGTAATGTCCAGGACACTTGTTGCTCTAAGCCTAAGAGTAGCAAGATTTCTTTTGTGAAATAGGTGCATGTTCAAGTTTCGTTACATCAATAAAATGCATTTTCATCATCGTTTGAAGCAAACATCTCCTTTCTTTGTTTTCTGATCATTCTTTCAGCATTATCATACATAAAATTGTTCATTTACAAATTCATTCATTCCGCCCGTATTTTCTTAAACTGCAACAGGTCCCTAGATATCAATGACTTGAGCAACGCTGCCTTGGATTCGAAATATCCTTTTGAGCAAGACATATGCTTAGAAAAATTATAGAATTTTGAAGATGACACAGATGATGACCTGTCCCCTGATCTGTTAAGAATGGTAGAGCAAGAGGAGAGAGAAATTCGGCCTCATAAGGAAGCAGTAGAGACTGTGACGTTGGAAGAAGGGAAAGTGGTAAATATTGGAACAGGGATAGCCGAGGAAACAAGGCAGAACCTTATCAAACTGTTGCAGGAATTCAAGGATGTCTTCGCATGGTCTTATGAAGATATGCCCAGTTTAAGCACCGATATAGCAGTACAACGCTTACCCATAAGGAGGGATTACAAGCCAGTTCAGCAGAAACTCCGAAGGATGAGACCGGATATTGTGCTGAAAATAAAAGAAGAGGTCCAAAAGCAGTTCGATGCTGGATTCTTGCAGGATATCAAATATTTAGAATGGGTAGCAAATATCGTGCCTGTCCCTAAAAAAGACGGAAAGGTGCGAATGTGTGTGGATTATAGAGACCTAAATAAGGCTAGCCCAAAGGATAATTTTCCTATGCCTCATATTGATACTCTAATAGACAACACGGCGGGCTTTTCATTATTTTCCTTCATGGATGGCTTATCCGGATACAATCAGATAAAGATGCACCCTGAAGATATGGGAAAGACTACCTTCATAACATTGTGGGGCACATTCTGTTATAAAGTAATGCCATTTGGGTTGAAAAACACAGGAGCTACATACCAAAGGCCATGGTGACCCTGTTCCACGATATGATGCATAAGGAAATTGAGGTTTACGTGGATGACATAATTGCAAAGTCAAGAATAGAAGAAGAACATATCCAAGTTTTGCAGAAGTTGTTCCTAAGGTTAAGGAAATTCCAATTGAGACTCAATCCCACTAAATGTACCTTCAGAGCTAGGTCAGGCAAACTGCTGGGCTTCATAGTCAGCAAGAAAGGGATCGAGATCGACTCAGACAAAGTCCGGGCTATATAAGAATTGCCTCCGCCGTGTACTCAAAAAGAAGTTTGAGGTTTCCTAGGAAGACTAAATTACATTACTCGGTTTATTTCATAGTTAACCGAGATATGCGATCCCATATTTCGTCTTTTGAAAAAACACAACCCATGCATGTGGAATGATGAATGTCAAGAAGCTTTCGATAGGGTCAAACAGTACTTGTCAAACCCTCCAGTACTGTCACCTCCACGCCCCGACAAGCCATTAATCTTATATCTGATGGTGCTTAGTCACTCTATGGGATGTGTGCTAGGTCAACATGACGATTCAGGAAGAAAAGAAAATGCAATATACTACCTCAGTAAGAAATTCACTGAGTGCGAAATGAGATATTCGCCAATTGAAAAACTATGTTGTGCGTTGATTTGGACGACTCAGAGATTGAGACAATACATGCTGTATCACACGACCTGGCTAATCTCAAAGTTAGACCCCCTAAAGTACATGATGGAGGCGACCGCTTTGAATGGGAGGATGGCTAGATGGCAAATCCTACTGTCTAAATTTGATATTGTATATGTGAGCCAAAAAACTATAAAAGGGAGCGCGATAGCTGACTTCCTGGCTAGCAGAGCTTTAGAAGATTATGAGCCGTTGAACTTTGATTTCCCCAATGAGGATCTAATGTATGTGGCAGCTACGGAAGAGGATACTGCAAAGGAAGATCTTTGGAAATAGGAGCATCAAATGCTATTGGACATGGGATTGGGGCAGTCTTGGTATCCCCAAATGGAGATCACTACCCGTTCACATGCAAGTTGGATTTTGATTGTACAAACAATACGACAGAATACGAAGCTTGTATCATGGGACTCCATGCTACTATATAACGTATAGTTAAAATGCTGAAAGTATATGGAGATTCCGCATTAGTGATCTACCAACTAAGGGGCGAATGGGAGACAAGAGACCCCAAATTGATCAACTATCGAAGGGTAGTCATGGGATTAATCGAGGAGTTTGACGATATCACCTCTAGTTATCTCCCGCGAGAAGAAAACTAGATGGCAGATGCTTTAGCTACTTTAGCTACCATGATTAAGGCGAGTAAGCAAGAAGATGTAAAGCCCATTCAAATGAGTATTTGCGAGGCCCCAGCTTATTGTTGTAACGTAAGAAGAAAAGGACGATCACCCCTGGTACCAAGATATATTGCGATATGTGAGAAATCGCGAATACCCAAATCATGTAACTGAGAATGAGAAAAGGACACTCAGGAGATTGGCCCTCGAATATGTTTTGGACGGGGACATCCTGTACAAAAAGGGAAAAGATCAAGTATTGTTGAGATGCGTCGATGCTTTAGAAGCCAAGATGATCCTAGAGGAAGTTCATGAGGGAGTTTCCGGAACGCATGCTAACGGGTTCACAATGGCCAGGCAAATAATGAGATTTGGATATTACTGGTCTTCCATGGAAGGAGATTGTATCAGCTATGCTAAGAAATGCCACAACTGCCAGATTTATGGAGATAAGATTCACGTGCCTCCGTCCCCCTACACGTTATGACTTCACCATGGCCCTTTTCCATGTGGGGCATGGATGTTATCGGACCGATCTCACCGAAACCGTCAAACAGACACCGATTTATCTTCATAGTCATTGACTACTTCACAAAATGGGTAGAAGCTGCTTCATACACCAACATCACTAAATCAGCGGTTAGTCAGTTTTTGAAGAAGGAAATCATTTACCGATATGGGAGGCCCGAAAGGATCATATCAGACAACGCATTGAATTTGAATAACAGCACGATAGTAGATGTTTGTCGTCAATTCAACATTAAACATCATAACTCATCTCCGTACCGTCCGAAAATGAATGGGGCAGTGGAAGCGGTGAATAAGAACATCAAGAAGATAGTGGGGAAGATGACAGAAACTTACAAGGATTGGCATGAGAAACTACCACTTGCACTTTATGCTTATCGAACGTCCGTCAGGACTTTCACCGGGGCAACACCTTTCTCACTGGTCTACGAGATGGAGGTAGTCCTGCCCATTAAAGTGGAAATACCTTCTCTTCGGGTTTTGACCGAAGTAAAGCTGGATGAAGCCGAATGGATTCAGGCTCGATACGATCAATTGAACCTAATCAAAGAAAAGAGGCTAAAGGCTATCCGGCACGGTCAGATGTATCAAAGACGTATGATACGAACCTATAACAGAAAAGTTTGCCCAAGAGAGTTTCACGAGGGAGACCTGGTACTGAAGAAGATCCTCCCTATACAGAAGGATTTCAGAGGAAAATGGATGCCGAATTGGGAGGGACCGTACGTGGTGAAGAAGGCTTTCTCCGGAGGTGCACTGATTCTAACAGAAATGGATGGGAAAAGCTTGCCCAACCCCGTGAATTCAGATTCAGTTAAAAGATACTTTGCTTGAACTTAATTCCCTGAAAAAAAGGGAGAGGCCAAGGCGAAAACCCGCAAAGGGCGTTTTGAGACCAAAAGGGATTTGAGTCGAAAACCTGAAAAATGTGGCTTGAACTGTGAAGAAAAAACCTCGCTGCACTGGAATGGACAAGGAAGAGGTATGTTGCGCCTCGATGCATCAACAAAATACTCAAGATCTCCTAAGCACATATCAAACTCAAAATGGTCTTCCAAATGCTCAGGCAGAGAAGCTTAGGCTGCGATATATGGGGCACCCAATTTCTATTCTACCCATTTTAAGTTTGTAATTTATGATTATCTTATTCAATGAATTACTTTTCTGATTGCATTTGCCAGTTTGGATTAACCTGTTTTGTTTTGAGCCATACTCCCAATTAATCTCCTCCTTACAATCTTTTCTAGGCATTTTACATTGAAATAACGATTACGGAACTAATAATACTTTCATAAAAGGAGTTCTATATATCATTCTGAAAGTCTGTGAATAATGCAAGGACCTGAAACATGACTATTGTTCAAAATTCATTCCACCTAAGGTTTAGAAATATTGAAAAAAAAATGATTCTCTATTTGGACAAAGGCCAAACGCCACGTCAGAGAAACGACTTTGACGAATAACAAGCAATGCCGATCCAAGTACATAATGAAGTCATGAAACCATTATACCCAATAAGCAGTGATTGATCCTATATCTCAGAGTCGCAGCTAGAAGGTTAGAAGAAAACACACGTTACTCTCCTGAGGTTGCGGTTAGAGGTACGGACTTTATGTCTCAGAGGGTACAATGGAGGGGACAATGGAATTACAGCGGGGCAAGCTTGCTAATAGAATGTGATCATTTCTTTGGATTTCCTGTTAAAGATATCTGCTAAACAAGAGAGTAATCGTAGCATATCAGTGATAGAACCTTGCTAAACTACGAGCAATGACAACCCAAACCATAAAAGGGGCCTTTCTCATGCATTCATGCCCATCCTGTTAGAAGCATTTGATTTATGGCGATCATTACACCCCGAGTCATTTTTTTGCATTGAAGAAATCATCATTCCCATGACATTCAGCATTCATGTAAATGTCACCCACAACACATATAGTTAGGAGCACTTGAGTCATCTCGATCATAACACCCTCATCATTTGCATAAACATAAACACATTTTACAGGACAGGTTCCTCAAAAAGGGGATACCACAATATCGAAGTTTAGATTTTGCTCCAGTGGAGCGGTTTAAAGATTGAAGTCTTCCTAAGGACAGTAGGGAAGCAAATTGAGAAGTTCAGACTTATCTCCTCGAAGTCTCGAGGGGGCAGGTCAAAACTACTAATCCCTCCTCCTTGAGTGTATCACCTGCCATTTCTGAGAAGTTTTAGCAAGAGGATCGAAGTTACGAATCTCTTCTTTCTGAATTCCTATCACCTCCTATTTCCGAGAAGTTTCAACGATAGGATCAAAGTTACGGATCTCTTCTTTCTGGATACTTATCACCTGCTGTTTTTGAGAAGTTTCAGCAAAAAGATCAAATTTACGGATCTCTTCTTCCTGAATTTCTATCACCTCCTATTTCTGAGAAGTTTCAGCGAGAGGATCAAAGTTATAGATCTCTTCTTTCTGGATTCTTATCACCTGCTGTTTTTGAGAAGTTTCAGCAAGAAGATCGAATTTACGGATCTCTTCTTTCTGAATTTCTATCACCTCCTATTTCTGAGAAGTTTCAGCGAGAGGATCAAAGTTACGAATCTCTTCTTTCTGGATTTTTATCACCTGCTGTTTTCGAGAAGTTTCAGCGAGAAGAACAAATTTACGGATCTCTTCTTTCTGAACTCCTATCACCTGCTATTTTCGAGAAGTTTCAGCGAGAAGATCAAAGTTACGGATCTCTTCTTTCTGAATTCTTATCACCCCAAACCTCCAGTAGAATGGGTCAAAGTGAAGAGTTACAGTGAAGTTTGAAGCTGATGGAGGAAAACAAGGACCAAGAAGTCAAGGCTTAGCCAAGACCGGGCAAAATTGGCCCTTCTATTGTCTTCGCTCTATCCTCGTTTCACGACAATGAGCAAAGAGGGGCAGCTATAATGACCAAATTTTGCCCGGCCCAGTTACAAAACCCGGGGCCCATTGGAAAAGTAATAAAAAAATTTAAAAGTCCAAACCATAACAGTCCAAATACCAAGCCCAATTTAGCCTATTAACAAACCCAAACAAAACAAACTCAACCCAAATTAAACCAGTCCCTAACCCAATTTTACAGTGGCCCAACAGCCCACACGACCTTAAAATTTTCAGAACCCTAGCCCCTAATTGCCTCAGCAGTCACGCCGTTTCTGACAACCTCCACTAGCCTCCTCGGCCATTGGTCACCATCCTTCATACCTCTACCGCTGCCCACCACGCTTCTGTCAACTCCCACATGCATCTCGGATACCTGTAAAGAGAAGAGAAGTATACGAGCGAAAGCCGAGAAGAAGATGACAAACATAGCAAGAATCAAATAAAAAGCAGCAGAATCGAATGTTCAAAGGATCGATTATAAAAATCGAAGCAAAAACCATTGAATTTTTTACTTATTTTTTGGCTTACAAGTTACGAACACTGAGAAATTAAAAAATAAATCAGAAAATCGAAAGGTTGTCTTCGATCTGTTCCTATTGTTGTTCACTTCTACTTTCATTCTATTTTCAGTTTAATTTTATTGTTTTAAAATTTTTACAAACAATAACCAAAAAAATACGAGGGAAAGGAGACTTACCGGAGTCAAAGGGGACCTCTGCGCCTCGTTGTCCACTAGACGCAGTGGTGATGCGACGGAGCGACGAAGGGGAGCTTAACCGTCGGGCACGAAAGGGGGAGAGGAAGAGAATCTGTTTTTTAGATTTCTGGAAGAAGAAAGAAAATAAAAAAAACAAGTATAAAGGATGACCCTTTAAATTCAGTAAAACGGCCCCGTTTGCTAAAAAGGGGGGTACGCGCATATCCCTTAAAAGGGACATTTGCGTGATGGCCCCCTCCCCCTTTTCAGAGCATTCGATCAGCCCTCTGCTAGCATTTTCACTTTTTTTTTTAAAATTGGTCCTGTTGTTTTATTTCATTTTTGATTTAGTCCGCGTCCAGGTCACTTGAGACGCAGCGCACAGGGGCCGGGATTATTCCCCATCTGGTCCCTCTCCATTTTCGCGCGTTACAGAGAGGCCCCAATTCATTTTATTTTAAATTTCGGCCTTTGATTTTGCTTTTCTTTCGATTTTTTCCTTTTTAATATCCTTTGGTTAATTTCGCTTTTAATATTAATATTGCTATTAACATGACTGTCATTATTTTTATTATTTACTACACCATACTATGATTATTGTCGTTATTTGATTTTATCATTATTATTAGTATTGTTATTAGCTTTATTACATCTATTATATTTGTACTTATATTTATTTTCTTAATTTAATACCATTATTACTTGTTTAGCTTTCACTCATGTATTTGTATTATATTGTTTCACATATGCTTCTATTTTCATTCATGCTATCATATTTTATATATTCCTATTTATATTTACATCTCAATTTCATTTTTGTCATTATTATTATTATTATTTGTCTTGAGTTTTTTGTATATTATTAAACTACATACATATATTGCTATTTTTATTTTTATTTTTTATTCCTTTCGGCACTGTTTTGAAATCATCTCATATATTATTTTTTTTATGCATTCTTTACTTAAAATTAGCCTGATAATTATTTTAAACTGCTTCACGCGTTATCTACGTTGAGGTTGTTTAATTCATTCTTTTTGGACTATTAACGTTTATGTTTAAATAGTGTAAAATGTGTGATTACCGTTCTTGTGTATATTATAGTTTATTTGTTCGTATTTCCATATTATTGACATTATCGTCAATATTACTATTGTTTTTATTATTGTTCCATCATTACTATTATTATTCATGTACGTTAATGCTCTAGATTAATGATTCTGATGTCATGTACTACATGTGTTATACCAAATTCGTGTTACATTGTCGTTTTTCCGTCATATAATCCCATCCACGTTTTGAATAATGTTTCTTCAAGACATAACCTAATTCTTTACAAATTTATCCCAAAATAAAAATTTTCGAAATAATGCAATATTCATCTTGGGTTCGAGGATTTAAGTTACTGTGTCCTAAAGTATTGGATGAGATCTTTTATTCCTTTGGAACGATAAAGTCTTGTATTCAATTTAAAGAAATTATGAGATGATCTTAGATTCGAGGATTTAAATTATCGTGTCCTAAAGTATTGGATGTGATATTTTATTCCTTCGAAACGAGAAAATCTTGATTCAATTCGAGAAACTCAAATATCTCCAGAAGAGATCGATTTTTTTTTAAATCCTTTTTAAAAATTTTTAACTTTCGACAATAAGGGCATTAATCAATCAAATCGGTACCAATTTTGGTGTGACGAGGGTGCTAATCCTTCCTCACACGTAACCGACTCCCGGACTTGTTTTCTCAAATTTTCGTAGACAAAAAACATTGTTTTAGTAAATCCAAATGTTTTATTAAAACAAAAGTGATCCGACTACACCTCATAAAAGGTCGGTGGTGACTCCCCTCATTTTTTTAAAAAAACCCAAGTTTGATTCCCGCCCTTTTCAAAAAAGGGATGGTTTCGACACCATTCAATTCGGAGCTATTGAGATAGGAGTTGTCCCCAGCACTAAGTCAATACGAAACTCAACTTCTCGGATTGAAGGTAATCCTGATAATTCTTCAGGAAACACATCTTGGAACTCACAAATTACAGGCACAAATTCAACTGTCTTTTTAGTCACTTTTGTATCTATCACATACGCGAGATAAGCTTCACAACCCATTTTCACATAATTCATAGCTTTCATCGATGATATAACAGTCGGGAGCCTATCCAACTCACTGGATTCAATTTAAACTATCTCACCATTCTGACTTCTCAAACCAATACTTTTTTGTTTACAATTTACAATAGCATTATGCAAAGTGAGGCAATCCATACCCAGAATGATATAAAATTCATCAAAGGGTAGCAATATCAAATTAGCCGGAAAGCAATTATCCCGAAACATCAACGGACAGTTCTTGCACACTTTATCAACCAAGACACACTTGCCTAAGGGGTTCGATTCTCTAATTACTAATTCAGTAGACTCAACAGGTAGAGTCTTACTTGATACTAAGTTCACACATATATATGAATAAGTAGATCCTAGGTCTATCAATGTAATCAGATCAGTATCAAATAAAGTAAACGTACCAGTAATTATGTTCGGAGATCACGCTTCTTCTTGTACGCATATAGCATAGGCTCAGGCATGTAATATCCGGGATTTAGGGCTTGTGCATTTTGCTTAAATATATGTGGAAGCATGCCTCTGTGTGTTTTGAATGTGTTTTATGAATTTTTAGAACTTTAGAGTGTAGGTGAATGCCTTAGAAATTATTTGATTTTAAGTTTTAAAGGGGAGCTAAGCCTGAGAGGCCTTAAGAAAAATTGTAAGGGAAATTAGACACAAAAATGGGCTTGGAAAAGTGGCAAGGAGGCGCCACTTAAAGCCCTAGTAAGTGACGCCACAAGCAGTACAAAGGGGCCTAGGTTTGAGCAGCAATGGGAGCAATTTTGAGCTACTTTTTGCGTCAGGCAATAGGAGAGTTGGACGGCATGGGGAGACTGGATGGATGAGCATTAGTTGAGGTCAAATTCCTTTTAAAATTTAGCTAAGGGCAGAGGATAAGTGTTGACTCATTCAAACTTGTTTGAATGAGGGGAGAAGGGGAGAATTAGGAGAAAAAGGTGGAATTTGAGAGGGGAATGAGTGTTGGCCGGCCAAGAGATTCTTTTGTTGGTCATTTTCGGTCATATTGAAGGGAGGAGAGGCCGAATATGCATAGTGGATTTAGACATTTTTCTTCGATTTCCTTTCTCTTTTGACATCTTTCTCTTTTTCCTTGCCCAAGCCGAAATCTTCTTCTTCCTATTTCACCATTGCCACAACCTCTTCAACCCAAGACACCCTATTGCCGAACCTCTCTGCACTTCATTCTCTTTTTCTTTTCGCAATCCTCCAAAAGCCAAATCTCCTATTTTGGTGGCCATAGCCGATTGTACCTTTTTTTTTGGGAGCCAATTCCTTCACTAGATCAAAAGCCGAAACTCAAACACTTCCTTCCTCTTGTCGGCACTTCAAGTTGGTGAGCCAATTGCGTTTTGATCATTCTATTGGTAAGGATCTCTCTTGGCCGAACTCTTATTCTTTTCTTGCTCTAACTGTCGAAAATCAAGGCTTTAATCCTATTAATGCTCTTTGGTCGAATCTTTGAAGGAGGATTTCGGGAATTCTGCTAAGTCGACTACAAGAGAAGATCATTCGGGATTCAGATATCTAAGGTAAGTAAAGTGTAATATTAGGCCAAAGGCCATTTATGATGTTCATTAAGTGTTAGAATCGGATCTAACATAGATCATGTAGGCATTTTGACATCTTCATTAACAGATAGTGATCTCGGGATCTAGATAATCGAGGTAAGGGAGTTTTATTATTCGGCCAAAGGTCTTTTTATTTGTTAAAAGTTGACCGATTTTTAAACTATAGTCTATAGGAGGGAATACAATCAGTTTCGATAGATTTTCGGGATTCAGTGAAAGCGTTAGTACCAGGTGTGTAGCCCCACACTGATTCTTAATTGATTTATGGTATTAGTTTAATATACGTGTTAATGGAAATACAGAAAAAATGGCTAAAAGGTACCATTCAATGGTACAGAGTATTCAGGTACGTTAACCTACTATTACTATGTTAATAATGTTATGAATATCTGTTATGACACATATGTGAATTTGTAACGAATATGAATAAGGAATATGGCATGATTTATGCATGTTTGTATAACGCATGGGGCATATGGGAGAATATGAAAAGGGGAAGTGATCTGGCGGTTTTTACCACAATATTTGGTGACTCATGTCACATAATCTGAATGTGGTGACTTATGTCACATGTTATTATCTGGTGACTCTGTCACATTATCTGGTGGCTATGCCACAATTTATAAGGGCGATGTGCATGTTGTCTGCAGCGACTGCCTTTGATGGTGTGTAGCGGATGGAGGGTCGATTTAGTAATCCCCACGGTGTGATTGGTTGGTACGGGTGATGTGTAGAGGATGGTTATTTAGGTTTGGGTTCGAGATTGCATCATTGACGATATTTGTTATATAGATATGATTTGCTATGCCTAAATCGTTAGGACTTTGTGTTGGTTGTTACACATTGAGTCTGTTGACTCACCCCGTTGTGGGATATCTTTTGTGTGACGCCGAAGAAATAGGCCGGCCTCGGCAGGAACTTAGTGGTGGCCATGCTCATTTCGAAAGATTTATTTTATTTTGAATTTTATATTTAAGTATTTTGGATTTATTTTGGGTTTTGCTTGATGTAATAAGGCCATTATTATTAAGCTGCTTTTATGCTTTCATTTTTAAATTTCTATGGAATGATTAATTTTAAACCATATGTTAAATGAGTTTTTTAAAAAATAAATTCAAATGGGTTGAAATTCGGCCACATCTTATAACTTATGGTTTTCAATTACGAAGATAATGTTTTAATAAAATATGGACTCCAATAAAGACAACGTTTTCAATTTAATCACCACACAAATCGATTTCTCTTCAAAATGATCAAATTTTCCAAATTAACAAACAAGCTTTGAAAGTGTTTTACTCCAAGAGCATGCCAGATCCGGTCGAGGCTCGTGGGCCAGGTTTGGGGTGTTTCAGTTTGGTATCAGAGCCTAGTTTTAAACTATCGGCCTTGGGTTTAAAGCCCATAACGTTTTCAAAATTAAGCCTAAATAAGTTTTGTGAAAAATTTTGTGAAATGAGCAGGTTTTCTAGCATGGCACCTAAGTTTCCGACCCGAAGTCCACCAGGTAAGTACCCCTAACTGTTGTATGATTTATTGCATGATTTGTATGTGGGTATAACGGGAACATAGATTAGTATATTAAGTTATCGAACCCTAGGATTAGCTTATTTCAAACCAGAATTACATAAAACTTTAAGGCCTAATTAAACAAACCTGTGAGTAGGTCGCCGAGTTAGAGTGTGGCAACCATTGTGCGCATGTCTAGAATTGGATTCAGGGAGAGCCTGGTATTTAAGCAGTCCTAGAGACTCACCTCCTCTTCGCTCGAATCTTAACCGGTGGAAAAGTGACGGTTCACCCTAACCAAGAGGACTTATTCATAGGCTAAATTCATTAATTAAAACCCGAAAGGGACTAGCCATACTTTTTATAAAAATCTTAGTTTTTAAAATTATCAAATTACCCCTTTGATTTGTAAAAACTATTTTATAAAATTTTTTCGAAATATTCCCGATTTACAAAATTATCCAAATACCCCTGGTTTGTAAAATTACTAAAATACCCTTGGTTTATAAAAATTACCATCTTACCCTCGACTTTTATTAAAGTTTTCTTACTTTACAAAAATACCAAAAATCTCTATTTTTTTTTAAATATCAAGATACCCTGATTTGGAATTTACCAAAATACCCCCTATAAGACAAATTACAAAAATACCCCTGGGTTTGGAACGGACAAAAGTGTATGAGTGGTGAATGTATTTGGTAGGTACTATGGAATGAATGTATTTCTCTGAATTAGGGTAGAAAACCTGAAACGAAAACTCTAAAATGATCGAAAGAATTGCTACTAAACTTCTTTTCATAAAACTTCTTCACGGGTAATCAGTGGAACAATGACTAATGCATAAAACTTTTTAAATCAGATTAAATCGCGATCGTAGATATGAGCTCTAGCGGACGTGGTCGTAATGTGCGAGGGCGTGGTAGAGGCAAAATGACCGTATCAGAACCCGTTAGGTCTGGTCAAGGGTCCGAGAATGAGGTACCACCACCCCCACCACCAGCTGCTGGTGTTGAGCATCAGGATCAGACAGGGGATGATGCAGTATCGTAGGCGGTGCTGTGGGTTCTTGAGATGGTGGCTGGAGCAGGTGGAGGTATAGGAGCTCGAAAATCTATACCCGAGCGACTCCGAGCCAATGGAGCTGAGGTATTTCATGGTGTGTCCAGTGTGGCACCCAGTACGGCTGAGTATTGGTTGGAGGTGACAGAGCGAATCATGGATGAGCTGGATCTGACTGCTGAGGAGAAACTGAAAAGAATGGTGTCGCTTCTCCGCGATGAGTCATATCAATGGTGGCTCACAGTTCGGGATGTGCTACAGCTGAGGATCTCACTTGGGAGTATTTTAAGGCGGCATATCAAAAGAAATATGTTGGGACTAGTTATATTGATTCGCAGAGGAAGGCATTTCTAGGGTAGGTTCAAATGAATAAGTCCGTAGAGCAGTACGAGGTGGAATTCTTAAGGTTGAGTCGGTATGCTCGAGGGATCGTGGCTACGGAGCATGAACGATGTGTCCGGTTTGAGGACGGACTGAGGGATGACCTGAGGTTGTTGATAGCTCTACAGCAGGAGCGGGAGTTTGCCGTGTTGGTGGAGAAGGCTAAGGTAGCCGAAGGGATTAAGGACTCGTGAGAGACGTAATCTGATTGGAATAGGCAAAAGAGAGGTTTTGGATCATCAGGGTCATCTGGGAATGTTCAAAAGAGGCCTAGAGTTGATGGGCCGTGAGGTCAGTAGGTTGCTACAGGAGGGCAATATCGTACTTGTGCTCAGTGTGGGAAGATGCACTTAGGAGAGTGTTGGAAGAAGACAGGGGGATGCTTTAAGTGCGGGTCCAAGGAACACATGATTAAGGACTGCCCTATGAAAATCGACAGGAGCCGACCAACAGGTCAGGGTTTTAATTAAGCTGGAAGAGGTGGACAGCAGCCAACGCGGGGTCGTGGTCCGATTGGTAGAGGTAATGGTTCTAGAAGAGGACGTGGAACACGCGCGAGTGTTGGTATCTGAGCAGGCAAGACAATGGATCTAGTGTATGCAGTTCGCCAGAGGAAGGATGGAGACGCACCGGACGTCATAACTGGTATGTTCCTTATAGCTGGCAAGCCTTATTTTGCTTTAATTGATGTTGGCTCGACCTATTCTTATGTTGCATGTAGAGTAGTTGAAACACTAGGCATAGCTTCTAAACTGTCTAATAGGGAGATGACTATAGTAAGCCCGTTAGGTCAAACTGTAGTAGTGAACAAGATATTTCAGAAAGTACCTCTAGAGATTCAGGGAGTGATATTCCTTGCCGACTTGATGGAACTACCTTTCGGAGAATTTGATCTCATACTTGGCATGGATTGGCTAGTGGAACATCGGGCTATATTGGATTGTACAACTAAGCGAATGGAGTTAAGGACCCTAAAAGATGAGGAGATAATTATGATAGGAGAAAGAAGAAACTACTTGTCTAACATAGGCTCCGTACTAAAGGCTGAAAAGATGGTGCGAAAAGGGTGCAAGGTATTTTTGACTCTCGTTAGTGCGTTGGATGCAAAAGAAGGGGGAGTTAGTGGAGTTAGAACAGTAAGGGAATTTGTAGATGTCTTTTCGGAGGAGTTACCCCCAGATAAGGAGGTGGAGTTCGGAATTGACTTACTGCCAGGTACAGCTCCAGTGTCAATCGCTCCATATAGAATGGCACCAAAGGAGTTGGTGGAGCTCAAGGCTCAGATTCAAGAGTTGCTTGATCGTGGGTTTATCCGACCCAGTGTGTCTCCATAAGGAGCACCAGTCTTGTTTGTGAAGAAAAAAGACAGAACTATGCGTATGTGCATAGATTATCGTCAGTTAAATAACCTAACCATCAAGAAAAAGTACCCTTTGCCAAGGATAGACGACTTGTTCGATCAGCTTAAGGGGGCCGGGGTGTTTCCAAAGATAGATCTAAGGTCTGGATACCATCAGCTTAAGGTGAAGGAAGCAGATATCCGTAAGATAGCTTTCTGGACAAGATACGGGCATTATGAGTTCTTAGTAATGCCGTTCGAATTGACGAACGCCCCAGCCGCATTCATGGATATGATGAATCGGGTTTTTCAACCTTACTTGGATCGGTTCATCGTTGTGTTCATCGACGACATCCTAGTGTATTCCAAGTCTGAGGAAGAACATGATGAGCATCTCCGGGTAGTGTTGCAAGTATTAAGGGAGAAGAAGCTTTATGCCAAATTCAGCAAGTGTGAATTTTGGCTGAAGGAGGTCGCATTCTTAGGGCATGTAGTGTCTGCAGAAGGGATAAGGGTAGATCCTAGGAAGATTGAAGCAGTGTTGGATTGGAGACCACCTAAGTCTGTGGCTGAGGTTCGTAGTTTCTTGGGATTAGCAGGCTATTACAGAAGGTTTGTAGAAGGGTTTTCATCGATAGCCGCTCCTTTGACAAAGTTGTTGAGAAAGGAAGTACCTTTTGTATGGACAGATAAACAACAAGAGAGCTTTGAGAAGCTTAAGAGGGTTTTGATTGAAGCTCTGGTTTTGATTCAACCTGAGGCAGGGAAGGATTTTGTGGTGTATTGTGAAGCGTCTCATACAGGACTAGGATGTGTTCTGATGCAAGACGGGAAGGTAGTCGCTTATGCGTCTCGACAATTAAGGCCACATGAAGTTAACTACCCGATGTATGATTTAGAGTTGGTGGCAGTGGTCTTTGCTCTTAAGGTATGAAGGCACTATCTATATGGAGAAAAGTCAGTAATCTACACAGACCATGAGAGTCTTAAGTATCTGCTGACTCAGAAAGAGCTAAACCTGAGACAGCGAAGGTGGGTAGAGTTATTGAAAGACTACGATTGTTCCATAGAGTATCACCCGGGCAAGGCGAATGTGGTATCAAATGCCCTAAGTCGGAAAGTAGTGTCAGATCTGAGGGCGATGTTTGCACATCTTAGCTTGTATGACGACGGAAGTTTATTGGCAGAGTTGCAAGTCAGGCCGACATGGTTGGATGAGGTGAAAGAAGGTCAGTTGGCAGATGATGATTTAAGTATTAAGTTGCGGCAAGTGCAGAGTGGGGAGTTGGAAAACTATGGTATTAACAGTGAAGGAGTGTTGTGTTTTCATGGCAAGGTCTGTACGCCTAAGAATAAGGAGTTAAGGCAGAGGATTCTTCAGGAATCGCATAGTAGCCCTTATGCTATGCACCCTGGAGGTAGTAAGTTGTATAGAGATCTAAGGGAACAGTTCTGCTGACCTGGTCTTAAGCGGGAAGTTACAGATTTTGTAGGGAAATGCTTAACTTGTCAGCAAGTCAAGGCTGAACACCAAGTTCCGTCAGGATTGCTTTAGCCAATAATGATTCCGTAGTGGAAGTGGGAGAGAATCACCATGGACTTCATTAGTGGGCTTCCCCTTTCGCCTACTAAGAAGGACTCGGTATGGGTGGTAGTGGATCGATTGACAAAGTCCGCGTATTTCATACCAGTGTGGGTTGACTATTCTTTGCAGAAGTTGGCAAATTTGTATGTGGCAGAAATTGTAAGGTTGCATGGAGTTCCAGTATCGATTATTTTGGATAGGGATCCAAGGTTTACGTCTCTGTTTTAGAAAGCACTATATCAGGCTTTAGGCACCAGACTAGATTTCACTACGGCATTTCATCCGCAGTCGAACGGTCAGTCGGAGCGAGTGATCCAAGTGTTGGAAGACATGCTGAGGGGCTGTGTGATAGACTTCAGAGGAAGTTGGGAAGAATATTTGCCTTTAGCGGAATTTACATATAACAACAGCTATCAAGCCAGTATTCAGATGGCACCGTATGAAGCGCTGTATGGACGGAAGTGTCGCACTCCTATGTGTTGGACGAAATTGGGGGAATGTCGAGTTTTGGGTCCAAAAATTATGGCAGAATCCGAGGAGAAGGTTGAGGTAATTCGGGCACGGTTGAAGGAAGCATCTGATAGGCAAAAGTCGTACGCAGATCTTAAGCGCAAGGAAATAGAGTTTGCTGTGGGGGATCAGGTGTTTCTTAAAGTATCGCCATGAAAGAAGGTTATAAGATTTGGTCGCAAAGGGAAGTTAAGTCCCAGGTTTATAGGACCTTATCGGGTATTGAAGCGAGTTGGAGTAGTGGCATACCAGTTAGAGTTGCCTCGGGAGTTGAAACAGATGCACGATGTATTCCATGTTTCTATGCAACGTCATTATCAATCGGATCCATCTCATGTAGTGCCAGTTGAGGAGGTGGAGCTGAGACCAGATTTGTCTTACGAGGAAGAGCCGATTCAGATCTTAGAGCGAGATGTGAAGGTATTACGGAGGAAATCGTTTCCTTTAGTCCAAGTGTTATGGCATAATCATGGATCGAAAGAAGCTTCATGGGAGCCGGAAGAAGCAATACACAGCAATACCCTCACCTATTTTAGCCAGGTAATTTCGAGGTCGAAATTATTTTAAGGGGGTAGAACTGTAATATCTAGGATTTAGGGCTTGTGCATTTTGCTTAAATATATGTGGAAGCATGCCTGTGTGTGTTTTGAATGTGTTTTATGAATTTTTAAAACTTTAGAGTGTAGGTGAATGCCTTAGAAATTATTTGATTTTAAGTTTTAAAGGGGAGCTAAGCCTGAGAGGCCTTAAGAAAAATTGTAATGAAAATTAGACACAAAAATGGGCTTGGAAAAGTGGCAAGGAGGCGTCACTTAAAGCCCTAGTAAGTGACGCCACAAGCAGTACAAGAGGGCCTAGGTTCGAGCAGCAAGGGGAGCAATTTTGAGCTGCTTTTTGCGTCAGGCAGCAGGAGAGTTGGACGGCATGGAGAGACTGGATGGATGAGCATTAGTTGAGGTCAAATTCCTTTTAAAATTCGGCTAAGGGCAAAGGATAAGTGTTGACTCATTCAAACTTGTTTGAATGAGGGGAGAAGGGGAGAATTAGGAGAAAAAGGTGGAATTTGAGAGGGGAATGAGTGTTGGCTGGCCAAGGGATTCTTTTATTGGTCATTTTCGGTCATATTGAAGGGAGGAGAGGCCAAATATGCAGAGTCGATTTAGACATTTTTCTTCGGTTTCCTTTCTCTTTTGACATCTTTCTTTTTTACCTTGCCCAAGCCGAAATCTTCTTCTTCCTATTTCACCATTGCCACAACCTCTTCAACCCAAGACACCCTATTGCCGAATCTCTCTGCACTTTATTCTCTTTTTCTTTTTGCAATCCTCCAAAAGCCAAATCTCCTATTTTGGTGGCCATAGCCGATTGTACCCTTTCTTTTGGGAGCCGATTCCTTCACTAGATCAAAAGTAGAAACTTAAACACTTCCTTCCTCTTGTCGGCACTTCAAGTTGGTGAGCCAATTGCGTTTTGATCATTCTATTGGTAAGGATCTCTCTTGGCTGAACTCTTGTTCTTTTCTTGCTCTAACTATCAGAAATCAAGGTTTTAATCCCATTAATGCTCTTTGGCCGAATCTTTGAAGGAGGATTTCGGGAATTCTACTAAGTCGACTACAAGAGAAGATCATTCGGGATTTAGATATCTAAGGTAAGTAAAGTGTAATATTAGGCCAAAGGCCATTTATGATGTTCATTAAGTGTTAGAATCGGATCTAACATAGATCATGTAGGCATTTCGACATCTCTATTAATAGATAGCGATCTCGGGATCTAGATAATCGAGGTAAGGGAGTTTTGATATTCGGCCAAAGGTCTTTTTATTTGTTAAAAGTTGACCGATTTTTAAACTATGGTCTATAGGAGGGAATACAATCGGTTTCGATAGATTTTCGGGATTCAGTGAAAGCGTTAGTACCAGGTGCGTAGCCCCACACTGATTCTTAATTGATTTATGGTATTCGTTTAATATATGTGTTAATGGAAATGCGAAAAATATGGCTAAAAGGTACCATCCAATGGTACAGATTATTCAGGTACGTTAACCTACTATTACTATTTTAATAATGTTATGAATATCTGTTATGACACATATGTGAATTTGTAACGAATATGAATAAGGAATATGGCATGATATATGCATGTTTGTATGATGCATGGGGCATATGGGAGAATATGAAAAGGGGAAGTGATCTGGTGGTTTTTACCATAATATTTGGTGACTCATGTCACATAATCTGAATGTGGTGACTTATGTCACATGTTATTATCTGGTGACTCTAACACATTATCTGATGGCTATGCCACAATTTATAAGGGCGATGTGCATGCTGTCTGCAGCGACTGCCTTCGATGGTTTGTAGCCGATGGAGGGTCGATTTAGTAATCCCCACGGTGTGATTGGTTGGTACGGGTGATGTGTAGAGGATGGTTATTTAGGTTTGGGTTCGGGATTGCATCATTGACTATATTTGTTATATATATGATTTGCTATGCCTAAATCGTTGGGACTTTGTGTTGGTTGTTACACATTGAGTCTGTTGACTCAGCTCGTTGTGGGATAAGTGGGATATCTTTTCAGGTGACACTCAGTAAATGGACCGGGTCGGCAGGAACTTAGTGGTGGCCATGCTCAGCTCAGCATTTATTTTATTTTGAATTTTATATTTAAGTATTTTGGATTTATTTCGAGTTTTGCTTGATGTAATAAGGCCATTATTATTAACTGTTTTATGCTTTATTTTTTGAAATTTCTGTTATGAAAAGATTAATTTTAAACCATATGTTAAAAAGTTTTCTTAAAATAAATTCAAATGGGTTGAAATTCGGCCACGTCTTATAACTTATGGTTTTCAATTACGAAGATAATGTTTCAATAAAATATGGACTCCAATAAAGACAACGTTTTCAATTTAATCACAACACAAATCGATTTCTCTTCAAAATGATCAAATTTTCCAAATTAACAAACAAGCATTGAAAGTGTTTTACTCCAGGAGCATGCCAGATCCGGTCGAGGCTCGTGGGCTGGGTTTGGGGTGTTTCAAGGCAGGTGCTCTCGCCTTAGATCTCACAGTTGTATTCGTAGTCCCTCTCTGACTTCCACCCACATTTTCGGTGTTTTTGAGTGGTCTACCCCTAACCATGGTATTACTCAGTCTCGCACTCTGAACATTATCTTTCTCAGCTAACTTTGGGCAATCTCGAATGAAATGATCTCCTGATCCACATTTGTAGCAAGTTCTATTATTTTACTTGCCCCAGCATTCTCCCACATGCCATCTTCCACACTGTCTACACCCAGGCTTGTTGGGTTTGACACTTCCAACACTTGATTTAGTCAGAATTTGAGCTCTTGGACTAATACTTTGTCTCACACGATCTCTACTCGAATGTCCAAATGGAACATTTGAACGATTTCTTGCATCTCTATATCTCTTCGTAGAAGGTTGAGACGACTTACTCATCGATCTTTTTCTTTCATCTTTAGCCTCAGAATTTGCTTTCTTCTTTTCTTTACTAAGCTCTTCGGCTTTGTAGGCTCTTTCGACTAACACAACAAATTCATTATGTCAAGTATTCCCACAAAAAATTTAATGTCTTCATTTAGCCCTTCAATGAAGCGTTCGCACATAGTAGCTTCGGTCGAAACACATTTTGTAATAGTCTGGTTTAGACCCTAGTCAGATTAGTGGCTTTGGGACCACAAATCTGAGCCAGAAAAATATTTTAGTATTATTTTCTGTGTCTTTGATATGTGACTAAGCATATGAGAAAGTTTCATATGAATTTTTTTTTGTTTGAAAGTTTCGTATGAAAATTTTTCTGTTTGTGTGCTTAATTTGACAAAAGGACTAAATCGCATAAAATGTAAAAGTGGCCTTCTAATTGATTAAGTGCCTATTTGATGTGGCTTTTAAGTGTAGAGGCCTTATGAGGCAATTATGCCATTAATAAGGATAGTGGAAGACTATGGACGATTATGCCATTAATTTTATAAGTTATATATGTTTTATATTAATTTTAATTTTGTAAATATAATAATTACATAATATTAATAAAACAAAAGCCTTAATAAAACATTTTTTCATCTTTTTTACTCATCCACCACTGAAAATTTGGAAGAAAAAGAAGGGTTTGAGCTTTGTGAAATTCAGCACCTATTTGGCTTGATTAAGGTAAGTTTTAACTTCGATTTCTGATAATTTCTATGTTTTTGAGATTGTTGCTTAGTCTACTATCAAAACCATGTTGTAATTTAAAGAACTGATGATGTTTATGAGGTGTTCCATTGATGAAATGGTGAGCTTTGTGATGAGTATTGGTGCTAAATGAAAGATATTTGTTTAATGAACATGCTTTGTTCATGAATTTTTGGTGAATGTAGCTAATCAGGGCTTAATTGAGAAAATAGCATTTTAAGGGACTAAATTGTGAAATGAATGAAATGTATGGACTTGTATGAGATACATGAATATTCAGCTAAGCATGGGTATATGGTAATTTTGTGTATGTTGTAATTTTTTGAAATAGGGACTAAATTGTCCAAATGTGAAAATGTGAGGGCTAAATTGCAAATTACCTAAATATGTGTTATTGGATTGAATTGAATGAATTAGTGAATAAATGGATGAAATTTGAATATGTATAGATCAAGAACAGAAGAAAACAGACTTAGATCGCGGAAAATCTAAAATAATCAAGTAGCCGTATTCGTTTCCGTCAATCAAATCCGAGGTAAGTCGATATACAAATAAATGTATTTCCATTGAATTATTTGAGTATATATGATATTTGAATTGCTATGATTATCCATTGAGATGGAATCTATGTGAAATCCGAGTTTGCTAATAAGTCAACAAGTTGTTAAAGTCCGATAAGTCCCGTGTGAACCTAGGAATAGATAGTAATTACGTATGTCATGACATAAGTGTCTGATATGTGATATCATGTAAGACCACGTCTGGGACGTTGGCATTGATTCGAGATTTCGTGTAAGACCACATCTGGGACGTTGGCATCAAGATGAGATTTACGTGTAAGACCATGTCTGGGACATCGGCATCGTATTGATTCGTGTAAGACCCTGTCTAGGATAGTGGCATCGATATTTGGTTACATGTAAGACCACGTTTGGGACGTTGGCATTGTACGACTATTTCGAGCACTCTGAATATCCTATTAGTTCCAAATGGTTCAACGGGAAAATCTGAGATTCAAATGACTGATCGTTGTTTTCGCGAGGTCAAAGTCTTAAAATTTATAAAAAGAATGATCAAACTTGGAAACTAACTATGACAACGATTTGAGGCAAGTGTACCTATCGAACAGTAGTATAGTTAAGGCAAGACCGGAATGTCGAACCCAAAGGAACAAAAAGTACTAATACTAACTCTCTTTTTATTATTTAGCCTAAGAATCGAATGAATTGTTTATCTAATCTAAATTAACTAACAACTAATCTAAAGACTCTAAGACAAAGAAGAATGAATTTGGGAAAATAACTTGGAAGAAAAACCAATTGATTAAAACGACACCCAAGCAAGAATCCACCTAGACTTCACTTGTTATCTAACTCTGAACCAGACGTTTTATTCATTTGACTTGATCCGTAAGATTCCCTAAGTTATACTAATTCCTCTCTCGAGGTGGCTAACGTCTAACCCTAGGTTGATTAATTGAAATCTCTTTCTAATTAAAATCCCTAGAATCGCATTAACTCGATCTATGGACTCCCATATTAGGTTTCACCCTAATCCGGCAAAATCTCATCACCCTATCTCTAGGCGAGCGATCAACTCCGCTTAATTGTGCTAGATCTACTCTTACGCAGGGGCTTTTTCTCCTCCACCTATGCACATCACACTTGAATTAATATCCAGAAAATATCAAAACAAGAATTAAGAACACATAATTAAGAATAAGTCAAATATTTATCATATAGTTCAACAAATGATAACAAGATTCATCTTAGGTTTCATCCTTGAGGGTTTAGTTCATAACAATAAAAGAAAATATCTCAAAAGAAAAGATAAAACAAAACATAAGAAATCACTAAACCCCCTTGAAGGAATTGAAGGAGAGATCCTCCGTCTTGAATATAATTCCAGCTTCTTGAGATGGATCAACTAGCTATCTTCGAGTAAATTCTCCACAAATCAGCCTTATCTGGCCTAGTCGGATGCCCCCTGACTAAAGCCTTGGGTTCCCCCTTTTTTGGTCATAATTAAGTTGTTTATATAGGCTTTTGAATATGTTTCTTTGCCCCTAAGTATCCAAATCCGAGTGAAACTCTTCTTTCCTGCGACAGGGACACGCCCATGGCAATGTCCGTGTAAGTCGGGGCTAGGCCATGTTCAAACCTGTTGAATGGGGCACGACCGTGTGGTCTTGGGCCCAAGCCATGTGGATTTCGTGATATGGACCATTTACTCTATTTTTGGCCCATTTTTTGTTCTTTTCGTCATCCGGTGCTCTCCTGGGTATAAAATATGAAAAAAGGATTAAGAGCACCAAATTATATAATTCAAGGCTTAAATCATCCAAAACCATGCCAAATGTGAGCTTAAAATATGTTACTTTTACGGTTTATCAAATACCCCCACAGTTAAGTTTTGGCTTGTCCTCAAGCAAAATTCTCAACTTACAATTAAAATGAACTTCCTTTATTCATAATATTCATTAATAATGTTTCGTCATAATTCAAAGATAATTCATACATGGATAATCAAAGTCATAGTTTTTATAGTATGAAAATATAGGTGTTTTCCCTTACCTGAATAATTACCTCTGATTCAAAACCGACAAGGGTTGACATCCTCACTAAAGTTCACTCAAATCACTCGAAGTGTTTAAAGTTCAGAATTAAGCACTCAAAAGTCAAACATGAAGAGTTAATCCCATAGGCTTGCATGAAAATCAAATATCCACCACTATAGTATGAGGTGATACACAAATCAAAAGGTCTTTAACAGGGTTGTAACAAGGTTTAAGTTAAAGGTGTGGATAAAGGCTGAATTAGAGGGTTAGAATCAAGACTGACCTGACAAATTACCTAACTAGAAACACGAACTAATAATAAATAATTACATCAAATGAAAATTTGTACTACTAATACTAATGACATGAGCTTCTTCTTCAACAATTGGAAATTAAACGTATAAGCTCATTTAATCGCATAACTCATAATGAAGATACTTTGATTTTTTTTAAAACAAGTTAAATAATAAAGGATGAATTTACTACTGAAAAATAATTAGGCAACCGATCAAATCAAATCTCGATATAAGGGTAGTCAAAAAGAATGGTGATAACAAATACAAAGGGTTGTGGGGGAATATTAGTGGGTGAGTCAATAAAAAGGGTTGTTAGGATCAACGTTGTTCACTAGGGGTTAGTCATGAAGGTAGGATTTTTGGTGGAGTAAGTGGGTTAAAACCTAGGTGCCTTTATCATCTCTATATATCAAATCAAAGGTGTGGTCTCGACATGTATAATCGATGCAAGTTCTAGAATAACAAATCAATGTTGACACACTCATAATCAATAAAGTGAGCAAGAAAAAGAATATATGCTCTAAAAAGGCTCAAATTCTCATAAAAAAATTATGGGTGTTTGATATCAACCATGTAAGTTTCAAACTTCAAGGTAATAATTAGATTCAGGTAGACAACCTATACAATTTTTGATTTTTTGAAAATATACTTATCATGCTTGATTCTCTAGTATCCTTCAAATTTAATCATCAATGTACAATTATTAATGACTTAATCTAAGACATATCAATAGAAATCATAAATCAAAAGAAATTTCATAATATGAGGAAATTACTTTAAGACAAGATATCATTCAGGGATTTGAGAATAATGTAGAAAGTTAGACACTTTGTCGAAATAAATATTCACCCCCCACACTTAAGATGTACATTGCCCTCAATGTACGAAGATGTATAAAAAATTTAAGAGAAAGGGAGAGGTGAAACTTCCTGAATTTGGATGGTTTCCTTCAGTTGGGAATCCCGATGTGTGGTGGCTGCTATCGAGCTCTGCGTTAGATGAAGAAATTGGGGAGCTCGTAGAGAATTAGCCAGGAAATATTAAGACATATCTAAAGTAAACTAAATATATAACTAAAGAAAAGAAGGATAAAGCGAAAGAAAATAGAGATGTAAATAAAATTAAAATGAAACATGAATGGAACGAAGAGTCCTTATTGTTGGATAGTTCGCGATGTGGGTGTGACTTCTAAGACTATAGTGAGGTAGTGGTCGTGGTTCTGGTGTGATTCCCTAGCGGCCTGAAGAACCTGACACTAAGAAGCTAAAATAAAATAAACTAAATTAAGAATAAGATAGTCAAAGAGAAAGAAAATAAAGGAGAAGATAAAAGTAAAACAAAAGATAAATAGTTTCAAAGACCCTTGGCTTGTCAAGTGGATGAAGCGGTCGGTATGAATTTATGTAGATTGATCTCCAAGAGGGAAACTGTGCTGGGATCCTTCCGCTTTTTCGACATAGATGTGGTGTAGCTCAATGGGTGTGGGCAAGGGTTAGAGAAGGAAAGTTGGGAGAAGTTTGAGAAAGAAAAGGAAAATTAAATGGGCTGAATGGGTGAGAAGAGGGAGGGGTGGGTGGTTTAAATAGAATTTTCAAGTCAGGTACATTCACACACCCGTGTATCGTGGGCGTGTCGATTCACATGGCCATGTCGCACGATAGTGGTGGCCTTCGTTCGTTTCTCCTACGCCCATGCTTAGATTGCCACGCCTGTGTATAATCTAACAGTGTCGACCATGGCCGCTTCGAACAGCCGTGGGGTTTTGTCGGTGCCCGTGGTGTGGTGGTTGGAGTCCGTGATTTGAAGAGTTTATTTGTTCTGATTCGTACCATCTCTGCCATGTCAGTATGGAGATTTGAGGGATCCACATGGCCACGGCCACGGCCGTGTGCAAGGTCGTGTGGCTTGAAATTCTGTACTTTTGGTTAGTTTACAGTTAGGTGCTATAAGGAAAGAATAAAATAAAATAAATAAGATAAAAAAAATGTAGAAGTTAATGGGTTAGTACTCGGGTTACCTCCCGAGAAGCGCTCGTTTATAGTCTTAAGCTAGACTTACCTCTCATTCGCATTTCATGGTGGTTTGAGGAATTGGAAGTCCTTCCTCGTGCTAGTAGTTCCATTATCATGATAGAGTGTAAGACGAGTAGCATTTATTTTCAAAGTGCCAAAAATAGGGTTACTTACCTCAACTGTTCCGTATGGGAAAACATTGATCACTGTAATATCCCTGATTTATGGCTTAGGCATTTTTGCTTAAATAAATTTGAAAGCATGTTTATGTGTATGAGAATGTGTTTTATAAACTTTGGGGAACTTTAAAACGTAGATAAATGCCTTAGAAATTATTAGATTTTTAAATCTAGAAAAGGAAGCTAGGCAGAGTGGCCTTAAGAGAAAATGTAGGAGAGATATGTCACACAAATGGGCTTGGTAAAGTGGCTTGGAGGCGCCACTTAAGGCCTCTGGAAATGACGCCACAAGTAGGTGCAGATGGGCCAGGGTTCGAGTCGCATGGGAGTCGAAAGAAGAGCTTTTTTTTTTTTGCGGCCACAAGGGGAAGTAATGGACAACATGGGGAGTCTATGGGAGGAGTTTAAGATGAGGTGTTATTCTTTTAAAAATTTCAGCTAAGGTGGAAGATAAATGATGGATTAATTTTATTAATTTGAATAAGGTGATAATTGAGAGATAAAGTTATCAGAATAGGGAGAGTTGGCCGAATAGGGGTCTCTAGGTAGAGTGATTTCGGCAAAAAGGGGAAAAGGGTGGATATTCTTCATTCTTTCTTTTCTCTTTTTCCACTGTCGAATTCTCTAGTGAACCTCCTCTTCTCTTTTATTTTGCCAAAGCCGAAAACTCAAGCAAAGCCTAGCCAATTTCTTGACCTTTCTTCTCTTCTTCTTCTCTTTTTCTCTCAATTTTCCAAAAGTCGAAAGCAGGTTCTTTTTGGACCATAGCCGATTGGTTCATTAAAACCCCAAAAGCCGAAATTTGAGTGCTCAACAAGTAGTCCTAGCCAAATATCTCTGTGGGTTTTTGGTAAAGGTGCTGTCGACTACAACATTAAGGGTAAGGATTCGATTGTTGACGTATTATTTCTTTTCCTTAAAGCTGAAATCAAAACTCTAATACCATTAATGATCTTTGGCCGAATCTTTGAAGGAGAATTTCAGGATTTCTAGCATAGTCGACTATAAGGAGAATCATTCGGGATTTAAGGTAAGTCATGTGGCATTCGGCCAAAGGCCACTTATTGTGATTGAATGTTAGGATTTGGATCTAACATATGTCTATAGGCATTTCGACAGATACCACAAACAAGGATTAATTTCGGGGTTTAGATCCACAAGGTAAGGAAGTGTCAACATTCGGCCAAGGCCATATTAAGGGTTAGTATTGACCGATTTTTAAGTATGATCTATAGGAAGGAATACAATCTGTTTCGGTAGATTTCGGGATTCAGTGGAAGCGTTAAGTAAATCAGGTGTGTACCCCACACTAGATCTTAATAGATTTATGGCCATGTGCTAATATATGTGTTTATAATAATGTGAAATGTGGCCAGAGGTACCATGCAATGGTACAACGCACTAAGGTACGTAATTTTTACATTATTTTAATCAGTGATATGAGTAGTTGGAATATGGCACATATGTGAATATTGATAAGAATGTGAAATACGGATTAAGGCATGACTTATGCATGATTTGTATGACATGGGGCATATGGGTGATATGAAAAGGGGAAGTGAACTGGTGGTTTATACCACAAAAATCTGATTGTGGTGACTCATGTCACAAAATAATTATCTGGTGGCTATGCCACGAATTTTATAAGGGCGATGAGCACGTCGACTGCAGCGATTGCCTTCAATGATGTGTAGCGGATGGAGGGTTGACTTAGTAGTCCCCACGGTGTGATGGTTGGTACGGGTGATGTGTAGCAGATGGCATCTAGGTTTGGGTTCGGTATTGCATCATTATGTATAATTGTTATCTATATGTATGTATTACCTGTTATGCCTGAATTTGTTGGGACTTAGTGTTGGATGTACACATTGAGTCTGTTTGACTCACCCCGTTGGGGAATATTTTCTTTCAGGTGACCCTCAATGATGGACCGGGTCGGCAGGAGCTTAGTGGTGGCCATGCTCAACTCAGAGTTTTTATTTGACTTTTGACTTTCTTTTATCTATTTAAGTATTTTGATTTATTTCGGAATTTGTTTTTGATGTAATAAGGCCATAGTATGAGACTGCTTTATGTTTGCTTTTATCACGAGATTATTATTGTTAAATCATAAGTTGTTTAAATTGTTTTTGTTTTTATTTTTTTTTTTGTTAAAATAAACGTTAAATGTTTTGACACCTAAATATGAATGATTTTCAATTTAAGATAAACTTTGAAACGGAGAAATAAAGTTTTAAAAATACCTAGATTTCAAGAATAAACTTGTTTTCAACTCAAGCCCAACCCAACAATAAAATTTCTTTCAAAACCATCCAAATTATTCAAGAAGTTTTGAATCGTTTTATTCAAGGGACATACCAGATCCAGTCAAGGTTCGTGGGCCAGGTTTGGGGTGTTTCAATTTGGTATCAGAGCCCAGTTTTAAAACTCTCGGCCTTGGGTTAAAAGCCCATAACGTTTTCAAAATAAGCCCAAATAAAGATTGTGAAAAATTTTGTGAATTACGCCAGTTTTCTGGCATGGCACCTAAGTCTCCGACCCGCAGTCCAGCAGGTTTTATAGTATGATTTGTATAAGGTTAGAATGGGAACGTAGAATAGTATAATAAGAACTATTGAACCCTAGGATTAGTTTACCCCAACATAGAAATTCATAAAACTTAAAGCCTAAGTAAACAAACCTGTCGCTAAGTCGCTGAGTTAGGGTGTGGCAACCTTTGTGCCCATGTCTAGGATTGGATCCTAAGAGCACGTACTCAAGCGATCCTAGTGACTCACCTCCTCTTCACTGAATCCTACGATGCGTCATTACGGTTCACCCTAACCATGAGGACTTATTCACGGGCTAAACTTAATAACTAAAACCCGAAAGGGACTAGCCATATTTTATGAAACCCTAGTTTTAAAAATCAAACAACTACCCTCTTGGATTCTGAAAATTATTTAGTTTAAAATTCTTTCCAAAATATTTCCAACTTACAAAATTACCTAAATACCCTTAGTGGTAAAATTACTAAAATGCCCTTGGATTTCAAAATTACCATACTACCCCCGATTTTAATAAAATTTTTTGATTTTGCAAAAATCTCCTAAAACTTTATCGTTACAAAATACTAAGGTACCTTAATTTGGAAATTTACGAAATTACCCCTGTTTTACAAAATTACCAAAATGACCCCAATTTCTAAAATTTCTGCAACAACACCGATTTGGAAAACAAATTCTCAAAAAGAACCCCAAGTTTTGCAAATTTTGAAATACCTTTGATTTCTAGAGATTTTTCAATTTGACCCCGACTTATTACCAAAATACCCTTGTAGGACAAATGACGAAAATACCCCTGGGGTAGGAACAGGCAAAGATGTTGGAATAGTGAATGTGTGTGGTACATACCATTGAATGGATGTGTTTCTCTGAACTAGGATAGAAGACTTGAAACTCTGAATGATCGAAAGAACCCCTATTAACTTTCTTTTCATAAAATTTCTTCGCGGATAATCAGTGGAACAAAATACTAACGCATAAAATTTCTTAATCAGATTAAAGCGCGATCGTAGAAATGAGCTCTAGGGGGCATAGTCGTAATGTACGAGGACGCGGTCGAGGTAGAATGACTGTGTCGGAACCCGTTAGATCGGGTCAAGGGTCTAAAAATGAGGTACCAAAGACCCCCACCGCCACCGTGTGGGTGGTGGCGAGCAAGATCGATCGGGGATGATCTTTGTATCGCAGTCGTACTACGAGTTCTGGAAATGGTAGCTGGAGCAGGTGGAAATATGGGAGCTTGAAAATCTGTACCCGAGCGACTCCGAGCCAATGGAGCTGAGGTGTTCCGTGGCGTGTCTGGGGTGGCACCCAATACGGCTGAGTATTGGTTGGAAGCGACTAAGCGGATCATGGATGAGCTCGATCTGACCGCTGAGGAAAAGTTGAAAGGGTTGGTGTCGCTATTTTGCGATGAGTCATATCAATGGTGGCTCACAGTTCGGGATAGTACTACGGCTGAGGAGCTCACTTGGGAATATGTTAAAGCGGCATATCAGAAGAAGTATGTTGGTACTCATTACATTGATGCACAGAGGAAGGCTTTTCTAGGGCTGGTTCAAGGGAATAAGTCCGTAACGGAGTACGAGGCTGAATTTTTAAGGTTGAGTCGGTATGCTCGAGTGATAGTGGCTACGGACTAAGATATGATCTGAGGTTATTGATAGCTCAGCAGCAAGAGCGGGAATTTGCTGTGTTGGTGGAGAAGGCTAAGGTGGCCGAAGGAATCAAGGACTCTGTAAGGCAGAACTCTGATCGGAATAGATAGAAGAGAGGTTTTGGATCGTCAGGATCATCTGGAAATCTTCAAAAGAGGCCTAAACCTGAGGGGCCGCGTGGTCAGCAAGTTGGTTCAGGAGGGCAGTACCGTACTTGTACACAGTGTGGGAAGATGCACTTAGGGGGTGTTGGAAGAAAACGAGAGGATGCATTAAGTGTGGATCTAAGGATCATATGATTAAGGATTGCCCAATAAAGATAGACGGAAGTCGACCAACAGGTCAGGGTTATAATCAAGCTGGTAGAGGTGGACAACAGCCTCAGCGAGGTCGTGGTCCGAATGGAAGAGGTAACGGTGCTAGAAGATGACGGGGAACACCTGGCAGAGGTATAGGTAATACTGAGGCTAGACAGCCAGGTCTGGTTTATGCGGTTCGTCGGAGGAAGGATGGAGACGCACTGGACGTCATATCTGGTATGTTCCTTATTTTTCGCAAGCCTTATTTTGCTCTGATTGATGTGGGCTCGACCCATTCCTATGCTGTATGTAGTGTAGTTGAAACTCTAGACATAGCTTCTAAACTTTCTAGTAGGGAGATGACTGTACTAAGCCCACTAGGTCAAACTGTAGTGGTGAACAAGATATTTCGGAGTGTACCCCTGGAAATTTAGGGAGTGAACTTTCCTGCCTACTTGATGGAACTACCCTTCGGAGAATTCGATCTCATTCTTGGTATGGACTGGCTAGTAGAACATCGGGCTATATTGGATTGTACAGCTAAGCGAATGGAGTTAAGGACCCCGAAGGATGAGGAAATAGTTATGATAGGAGAAAGAAGAAACTACTTGTCTAACATAGTTTCAGCATTAAAGGCGGATAAGATGGTTCGAATGGGGTGCAAGGCATTTTTAGCCTTCGTAAGTGCGTTGGAGGGAAAAGAAGAAGGAGTTAGTGGAGTTAAAACTGTAAGGGACTTTGAAGATGTGTTTCCAGAGGAATTACCCGGAATACCCCCGGATAGGGAGGTGGAATTTGGAATTGACTTGCTACCAGGTACAGCTCCTGCGTCAATTGCCCCGTACAGAATGGCGCCAAAGGAGTTGGTTGAGCTCAAGGCTCAGATCCAAGAGTTACTGGATCGTGGGTTTATTCGACCCAGTGTGTCTCCGTAGGGAGCACCGGTCTTGTTTGTAAAGAAGAAGGACGGAACTATGCGTATGTGCATAGATTATCATCAGTTGAATAAGCTGACCATCAAGAACAAGTATCCTTTGCCAAGGATAGACGACTTGTTCGATCAACTGAAGGGGGCAGCAGTATTCTCAGAGATCGACATAAGGTCCGGATATCATTAGTTGAAGGTGAAGGAAGCAGATATCCATAAGACAGCTTTCCAGACAAGATACGGCCATTACGAGTTCTTGGTAATGCCGTTCGGATTGACGAACACCCCAGCCGCGTTCATGGATATGATGAATCGAGTTTTTCAACCCTACTTGGATCGGTTCATCGTTGTATTCATCGACGACATCCTAGTGTACTCCAAGTCTGAAGAGGAGCATGATGAGCATCTCCGGGTAGTATTACAAGTGCTAAAGGAGAAGAAGCTTTATGCTAAATTCAGCAAGTGTGAATTTTGGCTTAAAGAGGTTGCATTCTTAGGGCATGTGGTATACGCATAAGGAATAAGGGTGGATCCTCGAAAGATTGAGGCAGTGTTGGATTGGAAACCACCTAAGTCTGTGGCGGAGGTTCGCAGTTTCTTGGGATTGGCAAGCTACTACAGAAGGTTTGTGGAAGGGTTTTCATCAATAGCCGCACCGTTGACAAAGTTGTTGAGGAAGGAAGTACCTTTCGTATGGACGGATAAGCAACAAGAGAGCTTTGAGAAGCTTAAGAGGGTGTTGACGGAAGCACCAGTGTAGATTCAGCCTGAGGCAGGAAAGGACTTCGTGGTGTATGGTGACGGTTCTCATACGGGATTGGGATATGTTCTGATGCAAGACGGAAAGGTAGTCGCTTATGCGTCTCGACAACTAAGGCCACATGAGATTAACTACCCGACGCATGATTTGGAATTGGCGGCAGTGGTCTTTGCTCTTAAGGTGTGGAGGCACTACTTTTATGGAGAAAAGTCAGTGATCTACACAGGCCACAAGAGCCTCAAGTATCTGTTGACTCAGAAGGAGTTAAACCTGAGACAGCAAAGGTGGGTGGAGTTGCTAAAGGATTACGATTGTTCTATAGAGTACCACCCGGGCAAGGCGAATGTAGTGGCAGATGCCCTAAGTCAAAAAGTGGTGTCGGATCTGAGGGTGATGTTCACAAATCTGAGTTTGTATGACGACGGAAGTTTGTTGGTAGAGTTGCAAGTCAAGCCGACATGGTTGAATGAGGTAAAGGAAAGTCAGTTGGTGGATGAGGATTTAAGTGCTAAGTTACAGCAAGTGCAGAATGGAGAGTTGGAAGATTATGATACTAATGACGAGGGACTATTGTGTTTCAAGGGTAAGGTCTGTATGTCGAAGAATGAGGAACTTAGGCAGTGAATTCTTTGGGAATCGTGTAGTAGCCCTTATGCTATGTATCCCGGAGGTAGTAAGTTGTACAGAGATTTAAGGGAACAGATTTTGTGGCCTGGTCTTAAGAGGGAAGTTACAGAATTTGTCGGCAAGTGTTTGACGTGTCAGCAAGTTAAGGCTGAACTCTAGATTCCGTCAGGATTACTTCAGCCAATCAAGATTCTGCAGTGGAAGTGGGAGAGAATCACCATGGACTTCGTTAGTGGGCTTCCCCTTACGCCTACTAAGAAGGACTCGGTATGGGTGATAGTGGAACGATTGACAAAGTTCGCGCATTTCTTGCCAGTGCGAGTTGACTATTCTTTGCAGAAGTTGGCGAAATTGTATGTGGCAGAAATTGTAAGGTTGTATGGAGTGCCGGTGTGAATCATTTCAGATAGGGATCCAAGGTTTACGTCTCGGTTTTGGAAGGCACTACATCAGGCTTTAGGCACCAGATTGGATTTCACTATGACTTTTCATCCACAATCGGACGGTCAATCGGAACGAGTAATCCAAGTGTTAGAGGATATGTTGAGAGGCTGTGTAATAGACTTGAGAGGAAGTTGGGAAGAGTATTTGCCGTTAGCGAGCAGTCGCGTACAACAACAAATATCGAGCCGATATTTGGATGGCAATCGTATGAGGCGCCAGATGGGCGGAGTGTCGCACTCCTACGTGTTGGACGGAATTAGGAGAACGTTGAGTTTTGGGTCCTGAGATTGTGGCAGAATCTGAGGAAAAGGTTGAGGTAATTCGGGCACGGTTGAAGGAGGCATCTGATAGGCAAAAGTCGTATGCGGATCTTAAATGGAAGGAAATAGAATTTGATGTGGGAGATCAAGTGTTTCTCAAGGTTTCACCATGGAAGAAGGTGATGAGGTTTGGTCGCAAAGGGAAGTTAAGTCCCAGGTTTATAGGACCTTACCGGGTATTGAAGCGAGTGGGACCAGTGGCATACCAGTTGGAGTTGCCACCAGAGTTGAAGTAGATGCACAACATATTCCATGTTTCTATGCTACGCCGTTATCGATCAGATCCATCTCATATAGTGTCGGTTGAAGAGGTAGAGCTAAGGCTAGATTTGTCCTACGAGGAAGAGTCGATTCGGATTCTGGAATGAGATGTGAAAGTGCTACAGAAGAAAACAGTTCCTCTAGTTAAAGTGTTATGGTGCAATCATGGAATGGAAGAAGCTTCATGGGAGCCAGAAGAAGCAATGCGACAGCAATACCCTCACTTATTTTAGCCAGGTAATTTCGAGGACGAAATTATTTTAAGGGGGTAGAAAACTGTAATATCCCTGATTTATGGCTTAGGCATTTTTGCTTAAATAAATGTGAAAGCATGTTTATGTGTATGAGAATGTGTTTTATAAACTTTGGGGAACTGTAGAATGTAGATAAATGCCTTAGAAATTATTAGATTTTTAAATCTAGAAAAGGAAGCTAGGCAGAGTGACCTTAAGAGAAAATGTAGGAGAGATATGTCACACAAATGGGCTTGGTAAAGTGGCTTGGAGGCGCCACTTAAGGCCTCTGGAAATGACGCCACAAGCAGGTGCAGATGGGCCAGGGTTAGAGTCGCATGGGAGGCAAAAGAAGAGCTTTTATTTTTGCGGCCACAAGGGGAAGTAATGGACGGCATGGGGAGTCTATGGGAGGAGTTTAAGATGATGTGTTATTCTTTTAAAAATTTCGGCTAAGGTGGAAGATAAATGATGGATTAATTTTATTAATTTGAATAAGGTGATAATTGAGAGATAAAGTTATCAGAACAGGGAGAGTTGGCCGAATAGGGGTCTCTAGGTAGAGTAATTTCGGAAAAAAGGGGAAAAGGGTGGCTATTCTTCATTCTTTCTTTTCTCTTTTTCCTCTGTCGAATTCTCTAGTGAACTTTCTCTTCTCTTTTATTTTGCCAAATCTGAAAACTCAAGCAAAGCCTAGCCGATTTCTTCACCTTTCTTCTCTTCTTCTTCTCTTTTTCTCTCAATTTTCCAAAAGCCGAAAGTAGGTTCTTTTTGGACCATAGCCGATTGGTTCATTAAAACCTCAAAATCTGGAATTTGAGTGCTCAACAAGTAGTCCTAGCCGAATATCTCTGTGGGTTTTTATAAAGGTGCTGTCGACTACAACATTAAGGGTAAGGATTCGATTGTTGACGTATTATTTCATTTCCTTAAAGCCGAAATCAAAACTCTAATACCATTAATGATCTTTGGCCGAATCTTTGAAGGAGAATTTTGGGATTTCTAGCATAGTAGACTATAAAGAGAATCATTCGGGATTTAAGGTAAGTCATGTGCTATTCGGCCAAAGGCCACTTATTGTGATTTTATGTTAGGATTTGGATCTAACATATGTCTATAGGCATTTCGACAGATACCACAAACAAGGATTAATTTCGGGGTTTAGATCCATAAGGTAAGGAAGTGTCAACATTCGGCCAAGGCCATATTACGGGTTAGTATTGACCCATTTTTAAGTATGATCTATAGGAAGGAATACAATCTGTTCCGGTAGATTTCGGGATTCAGTGGAAGCGTTAAGTAAATCAGGCGTGTACCCCACACTAGATGTTAATAGATTTATGGCCATGTACTAATATATGTGTTTATAATAATGTGAAATGTGGCCAGAGGTACCATGCAATGGTACAACGCACTCAGGTATGTAATTTGTACATTATGTTAATCAGTGATGTGAGTAGTTGGAATATGGCACATATGTGAATATTGATAAGAATGTGAAATAGGGATTAAGGCATGACTTATGCATGATTTGTATGACATGGGGCATATGGGTGATATGAAAAGGGGAAGTGATCTGGTAGTTTATACCACGAAAATCTGAATGTGGTGACTTCGATCACATTATCTGAATGTGGTGACTCATGTCACAAAATAATTATCTGGTGGCTATGCCACGAATTTTATAAGAGGCGATGAGCACGCCGACTACAAATGATCGCTTCGATGATGTGTAGCGGATGGAGGGTTGACTTAGTAGTCCCCACGGTGTGATGGTTGGTACGGGTGATGTGTAGCGGATGGCATCTAGGTTTGGGTTTAGGATTGCATCATTATGTATAATTGTTATATGTATGTATGTATTTCCTGTTATGCCTGAATTTGTTGGGACTTAGTGTTGGATGTACACATTGAGTCTGTTTGACTCACCCCGTTGGGGAATATTTTCTTTCAGGTGACCCTCAGTGATGGACCGGGTCGGCAGGAGCTTAGTGGTGGCCATGCTCAACTCAGATTTTTTATTTTACTTTTGACATTCTTTTATCTATTTAAGTATTTTGATTTATTTCGGAATTTGTTTTTGATGTAATAAGGCCATAGTATGAGACTGCTTTATGTTTGCTTTTATCACGAGATTATTATTGTTAAATCAGAAGTTGTTTAAATTGTTTTTGTTTTTTTTTTTTGTTAAAATAAACGTTAAATGTTTTGACACCTAAATATGAATGATTTTCAATTTAAGATAAACTTTGAAATGGAGAAATAAAGTTTTAAAAATACCTAGATTTCAAGAATAAACTTGTTTTCAACTCAAGCCCAACCCAACAATAAAATTTCTTTGAAAACCATCCAAATTATTCAAGAAGTTTTGAACCGTTTTATTCAAGGGACATACCAGATCCAATCAAGGTTCGTGGGCTGGGTTTGGGGTGTTTCAATCACCTTAAAAGGGATTTCTTTGTTTGTGTTAGGATCAGGGGGAGGTATTCGTGGGTCTGCTTTATCTAATAATACATGATCTCCGATTTTGAACTTGTCTGTCTCGTAGAGTGGCTTTGGTTCTGCTTCATGTATCCCTAGGTTTTCTTGGAGATGTGTCTTCCATTCTTCTAGTTCATCGATCTGAATCCTTTGTTGCTCATGTGTTATGTCTTTGTTGGCACGGGGTCTAGGATCAGGTTCATGCTATGGTGCTTTTTGAAAAGAAGGGTTAACCGAATGGTTATCAATAGAATTTACTTTCTCACCTTGATTAATTGATGTCCTAGCTGAATCGAGAGCTTGAAGAGTGACTATCTCATCACCTACACAGAGTATAAGTTCGCCTGTATCGACATCGATTTTAGTCCTGGCAGTTGCTAAGAATGGTCTTCCTAAAATTAGGGGGATCGTGTTGTCCTCATCCATGTCTAAAACGAAAAAGTCTACTGGGAATACAAATTTATCAATTTTTATGAGTACATCTTTGATTATACCTCTAGGAATTCTAACAGTTTTATCAGCTAATTGAATGCTCATCCTAGTTTGTTTGGGTTTCCCTAGATCTAGTTGTTTAAACATTTTATAAGGCATGGCATTTACGCTTGCCCCTAAATCAGCTAATGCATTATCAATAGATAAACTACCAATTAAGCATGGAATTGTAAAACTCTCTGAATCTTTTAATTTTCGTGGTAGTTTATTTTGCAACATTGTCGAGCATACTGCATTCAGTTTCACATGCAATTCCTCGTCTATCTTCCGCTTATTTGTCAATAGTTTCTTTAAAAATTTCATGGAATCTGGCATATGCGAAAGAGCTTCAAGAAACGGTAAGCTGATATGTAATTTCTTTAAAAGTTGAAGAAACTTATTGAACTGTTCTTCTGTATCGTCTTTCGTTATTGCTTGGGGATATGGTATGCGAGGTTTGTACTCTTTGATTATTGGTTTCGGCTTGTTATTGACCTCAACCATATCTTTTTCTACCGTATTCTTTTGTTTTGAATTAGGCTCGCGTAACCCTTCACTATCTTGAGCTATTATGGCTTGAACTTGCTCCCTTGGGTTAGTTTCAGTGTTGCTCGGTAGTCTTCCCTGTGGTCTATCAAACATTTGCTTAGCAAGTTGCCCGAATTCCTTGAACTCTTGTGTCAATGCCTCATGTTTTGTTTCTATCTTTTGCAAAAGTGTTTCTGTATTTTGAGACCGTATTTCTGAGGCTTCTATGGAGTTTGTCAGCATCTCTTCAAGGTTCGGCCTCTTTTTCTGTGGGTAGGGCTATTGTTGGAAGTTTTGGGGTGGTTGTTGCCTTTAATTTCTTTGACCGCCCTATGAGAAATTGGGGTGGTTCTTCCAACCTGGACTATAAGTATTACTATAAGGGTTATTGTTAGATCGGAAATTATTACCCATATAGTTCATTTGTTCGCTATCCATGCCCTGTTCGTAGGGGGGTACTCAGGATTCACCACTCCTTCACTTGCGTCGCACTGCATAACTGGATGTGCCTGCGAAGAACCATATAAACCATCAAATTTTTCATGTAGCAATTATACCTGATTTGATAGCGCGGTTACTGCATCAATGTTAAAAACTCCGGCTGCTTTGGCTGGCCTTGTCCTTGTAACTTGCCACAGATAGTTATTCAGTGACATCTCATCTATGAACTCGTAGGCTACTTCAGGAGTTTTGTTGTTCAAGGTTTCGCCGGCAGCTGAATCGATTAGTTTCCGTGTTGAAGGGTTCACACCATTGTAAAAAGTTTGGACCTGTAGCCACAAAGGTAATCCGTGGTGTGGGCACCTTCTCAACAAATCTCTATATCTCTCCCATGCATCATAAAGTGTCTTTAAATCCATCTGCACAAAAGAAGAGATATCATTCCTTACCTTGGCCGTTTTGGCTGGTGGAAAATATTTTAATAAGAATTTTTCGGTCATTTGATCCTATGTAGTGATTGACCCTCGTGGAAGGGAATGCAACCACTGTTTGGCTTTATTTCTCAAAGAAAAGGGAAATAACTGAAGACGTATGGCATCATCAGAAACACCATTTATCTTGAAGGTATCACATAATTCTAGAAAATTTGCTAAGTGTGTGTTAGGATCCTCATCCTGCAAACCATCAAACCTGGAAACGGCGTTAAAAGCTTGATCGTTGTTTTCGCGATGTCAAAGTCTTAAAATTTATAAAAAGAATGATCAAACCTGGAAACTAGCTATGTCAACAATTTGAGGCAAGCGTACCTATCGAATAGTAGTATAGTTAAGGCAAGACCAGAATGTCGAACCCAAAGGAACCAAAAGTACTAATACTAACTCTCTTTTTATTATTTAGCCTAAGAATCGAATGAATTGTTTATCTAATCTAAATTAACAAACAACTAATCTAAAGACTCTAAGACAAAGAAGAATGGATATGGGAAATAACTTGGAAGAAAAACCAATTGATTAAAACGACACCCAAGGAAGAATCCACCTAGACTTCACTTGTTATCTAACTCTGAACCAGACGATTTATTCATTTGACTTGATCCGTAAGATTCCCTAAGTTATATTAATTCCTCTCTCAAGGCGACTAACGTCTAACCCTAGGTTGATTAACTGAAATCCCTTTCTAATTAAAACCCCTAGAATCACATTAACTTGATCTATGGACTCCCATATTAGGTTTCACCCTAATCCGGCAAAATCTCGTCACCCTATCTCTAGGCGCGCGATCAACTCCGCTTAATTATGCTAGATCTACTCTTAGGCAGGGACTTTTTCTCCTCCACCTAAGCACATCACACTTGAATTAATATCCCAGAAATATCAATACAAGAATTAAGAACACATAATTAAGAACAAGTCAAATATTTATCGTATAGTTCAGCAAACGATAACAAGATTCATCTTAGGTTTCATCCCCCTCAGGTATCTGAGGGTTTAGTTCATAAAAATAAAAGACAACATCTCAAAAGAAATGATAAAACAAAACATAAGAAATCCCTAAAACCCCCTGGAGGAATGGAATGAGAGATCCTCGTCTTGAGTATAATTTCGGCTTCTTGAGTTGGATCAATTGGCTATCTTCGAGTAAATTCTCCACAAATTAGCCTTCTCTGGCCTAGTCGAACGCCCCCTAACTAAAGCTTTGGGTTCCCCCTTTTCTGGTCATACTTAGGGTGTTTATATAGGCTTCTGAATATGTTTCTTTGCCCCTAAGTATCCAAATCTGAGTGAAACTCTTCTTTCCTATGACAGGGACACGCCCATGGCACACGCCCGTGTAAGTCATGGCCAGGCCATGCTCGAACCTGTTGAATGGGGCACGACCGTGTGATCTTGGGCCTAGGCCGTGTTGATTTCTTGATATGGCCTATTTACTTCGTTTTGGGCCCGTTTTTTATTCTTTTCGTCATTCGGTGCTCTCCTGGGTATAAAACATGAAAACAAAGGATTAATAGCTCTAAATTATATAATTCAAGGCTTAAATCATCCAAAAGCATGCCAAATGTGGGCTTAAAATATGTTACTTTTATGGTTTATCAATGACCATGTGATTTTTATATTTGTTTCAGGTACGTTTGATATGTACACTAAGTGTGTATGAAAGGTAAGTGCCTATATGAACTTACTAAGATGAGTATGTGCAATGAAATGATGGAATAAGTAGTGAATATATACCTGAATGAGCTATGTGTATATGTATTATTGGAGTTGAAGAATGTGGTAAGATATTGCTAAGCAAATGAGCCAAAGAATATATGTGATGAGTTTGCTATGAGTACTATTAATGTCATTGTATTAATATGGTTATGTGCATTTTATGCTGAGGTTATTTGTATATGGCTTACTAAGCTTTTGAAAGCTTGCTCTGTGTGTGTTTGCTCTATTTTATAGATTGTCAAAGCTACTGAAGGCTCGGGGACCGTCGAGGATTGTCATCACACTACTCAAACTTGGTACTTTGAAAATATGTATTTAGCTAAATATGGCATGTATAGGCTAGTCATTTTGGATTATGCTTGAAAGGTGTATAAATAGCCATGAGATGTAGCTAGATAAATGTTGGTAATATGCATAAGTGAATATGATATATGATGCATGATTGGTATGGTTTGATAGGTAATAAAATAGCCAAGGCTATGGTAAGCATATGAATGCATTATAAGTATGTATGTTTGAGCAAATGAATGATTATATGAAAGGTAAATGTAGATGAATCATGCTTGAATGTATATGTGTTTTACTTGTGCAAATTGGCTCGATTGGAAATGAGATTGGATGTAAAGATTTGTTGATAAATTTGACATGTTTTTGGATGTCAATTGTGCATGAAATGAATTGGTATATTGCTTGTAGGGTTTACCCAAGTGTGGGTGGCATTTTGGCCTTGCTAATGGCCTGTTTTGCGTACACGGTTAAGGGACATGGGCGTGTGTCTCTGCCGCATGGTTCAAAGGCCACTTCGAAGTGTATCTGGGCAGGTGACACGGCTGTAGCACACGGACGTGCCTGGTGGCCGTGTGAACAAGTCAGTAGCTAGCCCAATTTTACACGGCTATGGCACATGGGCGTGTCTGGTGGCCGTGTGGATAAGTCAGTATACATGCTTTGTTTTGGCAAGGCCAGGACACATGGGTGTGTCTAGTAGCCATGGGAGGCACACGGCCTGCCCACATGGGCGTGTGACCTTTATAACTTAGAAAATTTTTAAATTTTTGAGAATTTTAGTATGTGTTCGGTTTAGTCCCAACCCTATTCTAAAGCATGATTAAGGTCTCATTGACCTATAGAAGGGACACTTTGATTGTGATTGATGATTTATATTATGAAATGCCTGTAAAAGTTTTTGATCTATCCGGTAATGCCTTTAACCCTAACCTGGAGATGGATACAGGTTAGGGGTGTTACACATTCCCGTGCGTATTGGCTTAGTCTCACAAACTTCCGTTCATACTCAGCAACTAACATACGGCCCTATTTCAGCTCTAGAAACTATTTACGTTTCTGATCTATGAATTGTTGATTGATATACTTCTTTCAAAATTCAGCTTGAAAGAAATCCCAGGTGTTTCTCTCTCTTGGAACCACTAAAATCAACATTTTCCACCAATTATATGCTGTATCTCTCAACAAGGAAACTGCACATTTAATGCATTCATCATGAGTCAACAACATCTCATCAAACACTCGAATGGTATTCTCGAGCCAGAACTCAGCTCACTCGGCATCATCATCAACTGTGGCCCTAAACTCTTCAGCCTCATACTTTTGGATTTTATCTACAGGAGGTGTATTTAATCGGATCGAATCTAGCACTTGTGGCACAACGGGTACTTGTGGGTGTAGAGGTTGTGGAGCAGCCAGATTCGTTCGAATGAACTCCAAAAACAACTCACTCATCATTTGGAAGAAGGCTTGCTTAGCCTCTCCCTCATGGCTACTAACATTCGGCCTAGATTTGGCAGGCGCTGTCCCTTGAGCGGGAGTAGGCGCATTGCTCTCAACATCATTAGCAACTGCTCGATTAGGATCCATTTGCTACATAAAAAACATTTTTAGTTGTCAGGATCCATCACACTATCGCAATTATATATATGGCGTTTATAGCTAGACTCACACGTGCTACGTTAGTCCTAGAATCGACTAAACCGTAGCTCTGATACCAATAAAATGTAACACCCCTAACCCGTAACTGACGTCAGACTTGGGTTAAGAGGCATACCTAATCATTTCCAAACATTTCATATCATTCCACACCCAAACATAGTAATTCACATTCAATGATTCCTTTAATGAGGTTTACGAGACCTTAATCACATGTCAAAAAGGGGTCGGGACTAAACCGAACTCATAAGAAATTTTTTTAAAATTCTAACATTTTTCTAAGTTGCAGAGGTCATACACTCGTGTGGGTAGGCACACAGCCTTGGACACGCCTGTGCATCCAAGCCGTGGCAAAATAGGGCATACATACTGACCTGTTCACATGCCTGAGACATGTCCATGTGCCTCACCTGTGGACGTCGAAATACCTCGGACGTCGAAATACCAATACTAGCCGATCAATCGAGTACTTTGTCTTTGCCTAGATCTGAATCCGAATCTCTCCTTTCTTGGTCTATACATATTCAAATTTAGCTTGTTCAATTACCAATTCATTCAATTTAGTCCAAACAAACATATTTAGGGCATTTTACAAAATAGCCCTCACATTTTCACATTTTGACACTTTAGTCCCTAATTCACAAAATCACAAAATACATAAAATTTTACTACACCATGCTTAGGTTGAATTCTCCTTAGTCTCATACAAGCCCATATATTTCATTTATTTCACATTTTATGTAACATCCTGGAAATGGGCCTATGCATTTTTGATTTAATTATACGAAACGGCATGACTTATGTGTTATGAATGTATGGTGAACATTTTTGGAAACTTGGAAATGTAAGGAAATGCTTCAGAAATGTTAAGTTTCAAAAGAGGAAAGTAACCATTTTTGGAAACTTGGAAATGGAAGGAAATGTCTTGTCTTGGAAATGTGAGGAAATGACTTGGAAATGTAAGGAAATGTCTTGTCTTGGAAATGTAAGGAAATGACATGGAAATGGAAGGAAATATCTTGTCTTGGAAATGTAAGGAAATGATTTGGAAATGATTCAAACGTGGAAAGTGAACATTTCGGGAAACTTGGAAATGTAAGGAAATGTCAAGTTTAAAGAGGCAAACGAAAATTTTTGGAAACTTAGAAATGACATAAAAATGTCGAGTTTTAAAGTTTAAAAGAGGAAATTAAGGCAAGGTGGCCTTAAGAGAAAAATTATGTGAAATTTGACACGCAAACAGGCTTGGAAAAGTGGCCTGGAGATGCCACTTAGGGCCTCTGGAAATGGCGCCACATGCAATGGTATTAGGCCTGAGTTCGAGTCATAGGGAAAGCAAATAAAAGAAATTTTATTTTGCTTCCAGAAAAAGTGAGGTGGACAGCACAAGGCTATAATTTAGGAGCTTTTATTCTTTTATTTTTAAGAGATAAAATAGTGGATAAATAAGGGATAAATAATGGATTTATTTTAGATTATTTTCAAGAGATAAATGAGGAATTATTCTTTAATTAGGAAAATAAGGGAGAAGTGATGGCCAAGTAATGGACTTTGAGTTTAATAATTTCGGCTAAGTAAGGATAGTTACTGAATTATCTTTTATTTTAGGAGATAATTAAAGAGATAAAGCTATCAAAATAGAAGAGTGATGGCCAAGTAAGGGATTCTAAGTTAGTAAATTCGGCTATATAAGGAAAAGAGGGCCATTCATCATTCTTTCTCTCAACCCTTCTCTCTACCGAATTTCCTAGAGCATTTGTTCTTCTTCTTTTTGTTAGCCAAAGCCGACAATTCAAGATATCACCATTAGCCAATTTCTTTTCTTTCCAATCCATCAAAAGCCGAATCTTTGAGGGGCTTCAAGCATAGGTGCTGTCGATTTCTTCAAGAAAGGGTAAGAACAAGTTTTGGTTTCTATTCTTTTCTTTTAGATTTGCCGAAATCTAGGACTAACCCCATTAATATCTTGTTGCCGAAACTTTGAAGAGATCTTTCAGGATTTACTAAATGTCGACTACAAGGAAGGAGAAGTTCTTTTCCCGGAGGTACACCATAGGCCGCGTGTTCCCTAGTTATTCGGTGAGTTTCGGGATTTAAAATCCACAAGGTAAGTGTCTATAGCATTCTGCCAAGGGCCATCTATGATGATTTAATGTTAGAATCGAATCTAACATATGTGTATAGGTATTTCGACAAATAATTAAGACAAGGGATACTTTCTGGATTTGAAATCGCAAGGTGAGTGCATAAGTACAATCGGCCAAGGTCTATTTTGGTAATTAGATCTATTCTTTATTTGTTTTAAAAGCCAAAACTAACTAGTTAGGAGTTTTGGTGACTAGCCGATTACAAGGGTGTGCATCACAAAGTTTCTGGACTCGATTCGTAAGTCAATCGGCAAAGAAGGTAGGTTTTAAAGTATACTAATCCTACTAGGATTTGGATTTATGGCCGAATGGCTTTTTATTAAATTAGTAAGTGATTAATCAAATGTAGGGATTAAGGATCTAGGCGATAGATCGATTTCAAGATCTCAAGGAATTTGCTAAGCAAATCGTGTGTGTACCCACACTATTTCATAATATGTTTTATGGCTATGTTTAATTAATATATGTGATATTAAGAATGTGAATATGGCTAAGGTACCATAATGTGGTACAAAGTACTCAGTGCACGCGTTTCCTACTCCTACTAGGAATATGAAATATGTTATTTGTAACATGAGAATAAGAATGTGATCTTTGGCATATTAATGCATATTACAAAATGGGGCATATGGGTTATTGAAAGGGGAAGTGAATGTGGTGACCTAAGACCACGAACACGGTGACCTAAGACCGTGGTATCCGAATGTGGTGACCTAAGACCACGATGTCAATCACGCGTGACCTAAGACCGCGATATCTCGAATGTGGTGACCTAAGACCACAAATGCGGTGACCTAAGACCGCGATATGGAGTGTAGCGGAAGGAGGGTCGACTTAGCAATCCCACGTGTACAAAGTTGGTGCGGGGAGTGTAGCGGATGGCTTATTAGGTTTGGGTTTGGGAATGCATCATAATTTGTATGCTATGATATGAATGTGTAATATTTGTTATGCCTGAATCTATTATGATTTAGTGTTGTGTACACATTGAGTCTGTTGACTCACCCTGTTGTGGGAACATTTTTCAGGTGACAATCAGTAATGGACCGGGTCGGCAGGAGCGTAGTGGTGGCCATGCCCAGCAAGGAAATTATTTTGTGGACTCTTTATTTTTATTTAAGTATTTTAAATTATTTGGGTTAATTTGATGTAATAAGGCCATAGTGCACTCTTTTATTTCTGTTCTATTTATTATGTTATTAAATTTTATTTATTAAAGATTAAGTAAATTTCATTTAAAATAAACTCTAAATATTTTGTCACCTGAAATAAATGAGTTTTCAATATAAAGCAAACTTGTTTTCAACTCGAGCCCAACCCACAAACAGACTTTCTTCAAAACACACAAATTTTCAAAGTAACATAAAGAATTTTGAACCGGTTTTCTTCGAGGAACATACCAGATCCGATCAAGGCTCGTGGGCCGGGTTTGGGGTGTTTCATTTTAGTCCCTCAAAATATTATTTGCACAATTTAGTCCAAATTACTCAATTTCACCAAAAACTCAAAGGCAAAACATGTTAATCTTTCACATATCTTTCATATTCCATCATCAACTATCACAAAGCTCAAACATTCATCAATGGCATATCTCAAAATCACCATCAATTTCTAAAATTAAAACATGGGCTTAATAGTATACTAAGCAGCGATCACAAAAATGTAGAAATTATCAAAAATCGAAACCAAAGCATACCTTAATTTTGCTCAACCAAGGCTGAATGCTTCAAAGCTTCTAAACCCTATTCTTTTCATTCTAAATTTGGTGGAACAAAGATGATTAAATGGCCATGTTCATGTTTTATTATTTCATTTAAAATTCACCCACTAAAGCCCATTTTTGTCCATCCATTTTGCATGTGGAATAATAACAACATAAGGAGTCCTCTCTTAAAAAGCCATGCCAAATAAGCACTTTAACAAACAACACATAACTTTTACATTTTATGCAATTAAGTCTTTTTTACAAATTAAGCACACAATCGATAAAATTTCCACACAGAACTTTCACACATGCTCAATCATATTTTATAAACACCAAAAATAATATAAAAATATTTCTTTGACCTCAGATTTCTGGTCTCAAAACCACTATTTCGACTAGGGTCTAAACCAGTCTGTACATTGTTATCGGTGGTTTTAACCATAATGGGCTTAAGCCCATAATGTTATGGAGTTCGGATGATGGGTTCTAGGGAACTTGTGGTGTGTAGCAGATGGTATGGGTAGGAACCTTTTTGCATTGCATCATGTGCACGACATATTCCAATGTTATTAATTTATGCTACGCATTGTATTTTTTTTATATTAAATGGTATCAAAATTAATGATTGTTGTAATATCCTAGATTTAGGGGTTATGCGTTTATGCATAATTCAAGTGATAGTGGGCTTAGTGTGTGTTTGGATATGTTTTAAGGGTTTTTAGAATTTTAGAATGTAAGGGAATGCCTTAGAAAAATATTAGATTTTTATTCTTAGAAGGGGAGCTAAGCAAAATTGGCCTTAAGAAAATTAGTTTGAGGTTTTAATCACAATGAGTCAATTGGTAAAGTGGCAAGTGGAGTGTGGAGTGTATTAATGGTCTTAGGTTCGAATCCCATGGATGACATTAAGGTGACTTTTAATTTTTGTATGGCATGTGTTAGTCAAATTTTACTTATGGTAAGGATGGACTTTGTTATTTATGGATAGTAGACTAAGGAATAAGGCTAGTACTTATTTATGGTATGGTATCAAGGAATTACGGTATAATGAGGGGACAAAAGGCATGGATTATGGAGTGTTGTTTTGGAAACTCTTCTATGGCATTTTGTCCATGAAAATGGATGGTTTCATGGACTAGGGGGGAGTTGGTCGAGTTTTTGGAAGGAATAGGATTCGGAGGAAATAAAGAGGAAATTGTGGGATTTGTGATGAATATGTGAGTTGGATGGCCAAGGGGATATCTTTGATGACCATTTCGGTTTTGTGAGTAGAGAGGAGTAGCCGAATTTCTCTTAAGGAGTTTAGATGTTTTCTTTTCGGGTTTATTCTTCTTTCTCTAGTGTGGTGCTGAAATCCTAATGCCATCAAAGTGCCGTTTTTGTGCATAAGCCATTTAGTTTCGGTTTCCTTTCTCTTTGTTTTTTGTTCGAAACTTTAAAGATCATTAAGGTCACTAGCGTTTTCTTCTTCTCTCTATTTCCTAGTTTGGCCGAATCTATCTCCTTTCCCAAACTCTTTCTTTTCCTTTTGATAGCCGAGTATGTCATCACCATTGGTAAGGCTTGGCCGAACCCTATAGCCTCTTTCTCTCTTGTCTTTGCTTGAAATTTTAAGAAACACCATAGCCGAATCCTCTTAGCATTCAACTCCCTCCACTTTGGCGTGATGTCTCTCTCTCTTCACCATTCAAGTGCCGAAATCTTTCTCATTGGGACTTGAAGTCGATTCTCTGAGGGTGATACCATCGATCTCTTTCTCTTAGTTTCGTTTTAAAGTGTGAAGTGCTCGCATAGAGGAGTCTTTGGGATTTGATTCTTCAAGGTAAGTAAGTGTAGCATTCGGCCAAGGGCCATTCTTATGGATTATTACTTAAAGCCGATTCTAACTTAGGTTGTGTAGGAAGGAGTTCAACAATCGTAGGAGTGCAAATCGTTAGACGTGGGTTTCGAGATTTGATTGATTGTCCCAAAGCAGGTGCGTAGTTATCGCACTATTCTCCTGTTATTTGTGTAAATTGATATATATATATATCTCTGTGTGTGTGTATGTTAGTCGAAAATAATGGCTAAGAAGGTGGATACCCGTAGTGGGTAATCAATTAATCAGGTCAGTGCTCTATTTTGCCTATGATATATGTGTGATATTTGTGGTGAGCATGTGATGAATATTTACTCTAAATGTTAATCTGACATGGTACACATATCTACATGGGACTTGGGATGTGAAAATCGAAGGAAAGGGTGTACATATTTATGTACGTGGTCTAATGTTAGCCTTGTGCTACATTAGCGCTTGATGTTAGCTATGTGCTTCATCAAGGGAGGTGTTGGCTAGGTGCCCATCTCAGCGGTTGATATCTGTGTGCATCACCGTGGATTAATTGATATGTGGGATCACTTATGTGATCGGTGGCTTAGCCACGGCCTTGGGCGGCAAGTCTGCCAAGGTGAGATATGTGGGATCACTTAGGTGATCGGTGGATTAGCCACGGCCTTAGGCAGCAGGTGTGCCGAGGTAGGTGTAATGGATGGACACTAGGTTGGGTTGGGCTTCATACTTGCATAATTTTGTATGTGGACTGTGTGGATATGGGCCAAGCCCATATGTGGGGACATGTGAAATAACTATGCACTGAGTCTGTGTGACTCACCCAATTTTTCTCAAACCTTACAGGTGATGCATAAAGCTTGGACCGGGTTGGAGTGGATACGAGGTGGCCCATGCAGAAGATATTTTATTTGTTTTACACATTTTATTTATGAAAGGTTATTTATTGTAATAAGGGCCACTTTAAGTATTTAAGGATTTTTATTATGTTTTAAGTTGGATTGTCGATTATACCATTATTTGAAAATGTTTTATTTTTAGCAAATTATGTTTAAAGTTTTCATGTTAGAAATTTTGTAACAACTTAATTTTATTTGGAATTTTAATTATATAATGTTTTAGTAAAGGCAATAAATTTTATGTTTTCACTCTAAGTCAAAATATTTTTCAAACGTTTTCCGCAGTGGCATTCTAAATTCGGCCGTGGCATATGGGCCGGGTTTGGGGTGTTAGAGTTTGGTATCAGAGCAAGGTTCAAAACTCGACTTTGAGGGTTTTGGGCCCAAAAACATTTTCTTAAGATGGGCTTTTCAAAAATATAGGCTTTCATGAAGTTTTCAGGTTTATTCTGGCATGGCACCTGTATCTCCGACCCGAAGTCTACCAGGTAAGTACCTCTAATTGTTGTGTGAATTATTATATGATTGGTATGTGGGTATGATGGAAACATAGATTAGTATATTAAGTTATTGAACTTTAGGATTAGCTTACTCTAACACAGAATTGCATAAAATTTTAAAGCCTAATTAAACAAACCTGTGACTAAGTCGCCGAGTTAGGGTGTGGCAACCATTGTGCGCATGTCTAGGATTGGTTTCGATGGGAGCTTGGTATTTAAGCAGTCCTAGTGACTCACCTCCTCTCCACTCGAATCCTACCTAGTGCGTAGTAACGGTTCACCCTAACCAAGAGGACTTATTCACGGGCTAAACCCGATAACTAAAACCCGAAAGGGACTAGCCGTATTTTTATAAAAATCTCAGTTTTAAAATCATTGAATTACCCCTTTATTTGTAAAAAAAAAAACCATTTTTGACTTTAAAAATTTTTCTGAAAATTTTTTGATTCACAAAATTACTAAAATACCCCTACTTGAAAAATTATGAAAATGCCCTTGGTTTATAAAATTACCATACTACCCACGACTTTTGTAAAAACATTCTTACTTTACAAAAATACCAAAAACTCCTATTTTACAAAATAGTAAGATACCTGATTTGGGAAAATTTACTAAAATGCCCCGACTTCCAAAATTACCAAAATAACCCCGATTTCAAATTTCGCAATAATACCTTTGATTTGGAAAAAACTTTTAAAATACCCTCGAGGTTTGAAAATTCTAGAATGCCTTTGATTTGTCAAGATTATTTTTAAGTTGACCCCGATTTATTACCAAAATACCCCTATAGGAAAAATGACGAAATTACCCCTGGGTTGGGAATGGACAAAGATGCCCATAATAGTGTGTTGAACGTTGTGAATGGATGTGATTCTCTGAATTAGAATAGTGAACTTGAGATGAAAACTTTGATTGATCGAAAGAACCATTATTAAACTTCTTTTCATAAAATTGTTCGCGGATAAACAGTGGAACCAAAAGTACTAATGCATAAAACTTTCTAATCATATTAAAGCACGATCGTAGATATGAGTTCTAGAGGAAGTGGTAGAGGCGTAATGGTCGTGGATTTAACCAGCTTGGTCCGTCGGGATTCCAAGATTTAGTAGAAAGTATGTTACTTTTATTAAGACCAGAGTGCGCAACAGTAGCGTAGTGTGGTGAGTTAGGATGTACGATTGTTCGTTAGTAAGTAATTTCGAGGACGAAATTATTTTTAAGGAGGGTGGAACTGTAATATCCTAGATTTAGGGGTTATGCGTTTATGCATAATTCAAGTGATAGTGGGCTTAGTGTGTGTTTGGATATGTTTTAAGGGTTTTTAGAATTTTAGAATGTAAGGGAATGCCTTAGAAAAATATTAGATTTTTATTCTTAGAAGGGGAGCTAAGTAAAATTGGCCTTAAGAAAATTAGTTTGAGGTTTTAATCACAATGAGTCAATTGGTAAAGTGGCAAGTGGAGTGTGGAGTGTATTAATGGTCTTAGGTTCGAATCCCATGGATGACATTAAGGTGACTTTTAATTTTTGTATGGCATGTGTTGGTCAAATTTTACTTATGGTAAGGATGGACTTTGTTATTTATGGATAGTAGACTAAGGAATAAGGAAAGTACTTATTTATGGTATGGTATCAAGGAATTATGGTATAATAACGGGACAAAAGGCATGGATTATGGAGTGTTGTTTTTGAAACTCTTCTATGGCATTTTGCCCATGAACATGGATGGTTTCATGGACTAGGGGGGAGTTGGCCGAATTTTTGGAAGGAATAGGATTAGGAGGAAATAAAGAGGAAATTGTGGGATTTGTGATGAATATGTGAGTTGGATGGCTAAGGGGGATTTCTTTGATGACCATTTCGGTTTTGTGAGTAGAGGGGAGTAGCCGAATTTCTCTTAAGGAGTTTAAATGTTTTCTTTTCGGGTTTTTTTTTCTTTCTCTAGTGTGGTGCTGAAATCCTAATGCCATCAAAGTGCCGTTTTTGTGCATAAGCCATTTAGTTTCGGTTTCCCTTCTCTTTGTTTTGTGTTTGAAACTTCAAAGATCATTAAGGTCACTAGCATTTTCTTCTTCTCTCTATTTGCTAGTTTGGCCGAATCTATCTCCTTTTCCAAACTCCTTTTCCTTTTGATAGCCGAGTATGTCATCACCATTGGTAAGGCTTGGCCAAACCCTATAGCCTCTTTCTCTCTTGTCTTTGCTTGAAATTTTAAGAAACACCATAGCCGAATCCCCTTAGCATTCAACTCCCTCAACTTTGGCGTGATCTCTCTCTCTTCACCATTCAAGTGCCGAAATCTTTCTCTTTGGGACTTGAAGTCGATTCTCTGAGGGTGATACCATCGATCTCTTGCTCTTAGTTTCGTTTTAAAGTGTGAAGTGCTCGCATAGAGGAGTCTTTTGGATTTGATTCTTCAAGGTAAGTAAGTGTAGCATTCGGCCAAGGGCCATTCTTATGGATTATTACTTAAAGCCGATTCTAACTTAGGTTGTGTAGGAAGGAGTTCAACAATCGTAGGAGTGCAAATCGTTAGACGTGGGTTTCGGGATTTGATTGATTATGCCAAAGCAGGTGCGTAGTTATCGCACTATTCTCCTGTTATTTGTGTATTTATATATGTGTGTGTATGTTAGCCGAAAATAATGGCTAAGAAGGTGGATACCCGTAGTGGGTAATCAATTAATCAGGTCAATGCTCTATTTTGCCTATGATATATGCGTGATATTTGTGGTGAGCATGTGATGAATATTTACTCTAAATGTTAATCTGACATGGTACACATATATGCATGGGACTTGGGATGTGAAAATCGAAGGAAAGGGTGTACATATTTATGTACGTGGTCTAATGTTAGCCTTGTGCTACATTCGCGCTTGATGTTAGCTATGTGCTTCATCAAGGGAGGTGTTGGCTAGGTGCCCATCTCAGCGGTTGATAGCTGTGTGCATCCCCGTGGATTAATTGATATGTGGGATCACTTATGTGGTCGGTGGCTTAGCCACGGCCTTGGGCGGCAAGTCTGCCAAGGTGAGATATGTGGGATCACTTAGGTGATCGGTGGATTAGCCACGGCCTTGGGCAGCAGGTGTACCGAGGTAGGTGTAATGGATGGACACTAGGTTGTTTGGGCTTCATACTTGCATAATTTTGTATGTGAACTGTGTGGATATGGGCCAAGCCCATATGTTCGGACATGTGAAATAACTATGCACTGAGTCTGTGTGACTCACCCAATTTTTCTCAAACCTTACAGGTGATGCATAAAGCTTGGACCGGGTTGGAGTGGATACGAGGTGGCCCATGCAGAAGATATTTTATTTGTTTTACACATTTTATTTATGAAAGGTTATTTATTGTAATAAGGGCCACTTTAAGTATTTAAGGATTTTTATTATGTTTTAAGTTGGATTGTCGATTATATCATTATTTAAAAATGTTTTATTTTTAGCAAATTATGTTTAAAGTTTTCAAGTCGGAAATTTTGTAACAACTTAATTTTATTTGGAATTTTAATTATACAATGTTTTAGTAAAGACAATAAATTTTATGTTTTCACTCTAAGTCAAAATATTTTTCAAACGTTTTTCGCAGTGGCATTCTAAATTCGGCCGTGGCGTATAGGCCGGGTTTGGGGTGTTACAATTGTTACTCGAATGAATGATGTCGTATGCTTATACACCGTTTGAGATCAATTTGATAATGGCTATGTAATGATGTGAAATTCCTATGATGGTTTTATTTTCTTCTGTTAATGCTAATATGTTTCACTATATTTGATGTTTTTAACCTTTTAAATAATTATTCAACTAACATTGAGCTTTTCATAAGCTCACCACTCAATAGTGTTTAACTTTTTAGGTAAACCTCAAAATTAGGACCGGACTCGACATTCAGAGAATCAACTTGGACCTCGGATTATTTTTTTATTTAAGTATTATTAAGTCTTCATTGGTTTTGGCTTGTAATTTTAAATTATTTCTGGTCTATGGCTTGGTAACTTTTCTTTTGGGGATTTTTGCATGCACGAATTACTCAAGCATAATAACTGGAAAATGCATGATATCGGGCTTAAGTAAAATTTGATATTGTTCCCTAGTTTCCACTACATTTCAATGGGACTATTTTCGAAAAACAAATCAATAAGGCAACTAATTTTCCAAAATGACTTGGAAAATGGTTTTTCCACTGCAATAGTTTAACTTCGAGTTTTTTTAAAAGAAAAGCGACAAGCAAACCGTTTTTCTAAAACAACACTGTCAACAATGAAATGAATCCTAAGCATAGACGACCTAATGAATGAATGCTTTTAAGCTAACTCAAATTACAACTACAGTTTTCTCTAAAATGAGTTTATCTAAAGTCCAAAAAAGTAACGTAAGTTAGCTTAGCCATTTTGGTGGCTAATGTAGCCTTCTCAATCTAGCCATAACGTCTAGCCTGGGTTTGGGAGGTTACATATAGCATGATAGTATTACCCTAAAAAAATTTCATTAAATAATTTTACTGTTTACATGCTTAATTTGGTAAAAAAGGACTAAATCACGTAAAGTACAAAAGTTGAGTTCTAGTAGCTAAAGGTATTAAATAGCTGTAGGACTTTAAAGTGGATGTCCTTATATGGTAATTAGACTATTCTTATATAAGTGGATGATAATGGTTCGGCAATATTGAAATTTGAATGAATTATTAAGGTTTTTTTTTGGAAATTAGAAATTAAAGTTAAATTAAAATAAAACAAATTAGGTTATCATCTTCTCTCATAATTTTCAACCGAAAGTTAAAGATTGGGTAAGCCATTTTTGAGTTTCGACATTTAACAATCTTGCATGCTTAATTAGGTATGTGTTTTTGCCCCGTTTTTGATAAGTTCTACGTTTTCAGGATCGTTGTAGCGTTTAGTACTTTAGATATTATTTTAGATTATTTTAAACGGAAGGCTATTATTAATGTCGTAGATTTTATTTAACAAGAGAAGATAGTAGATAATTTACAATAGATCGTTTACAACGGTTTTCTAAAGAAAGCAAGTATACAAGAGAGTTTGTATATTTCCAATTTCTATAGAAAGTGATTTTTCTAACCCAAGCAAGATCGTAGATTTTTCTAACCCAAGCAAGATGCCTTATTTAGGCTACAACAATTCCTATTTATAGTGTAAATTCTAAACTCTAATTATTTTACAATTGAAGTCCGCATAGTATCCTGATAAGGATGACTTTATTATCGGCTCGATAGTTGCTTCCACGTAGCCTTCTAAATCTGACAAAATTTCTTGCAATAATTACTGCTTGCATCATTGCTTGCATCATTGATGACTTCTTACATCATTGCTTGCATCATCTTCTATTTATGGATATGGATGGTGATGGATTGTCGCATCCAATAATTAAATATCTCCTTTTTTGGATTTGTCTTTATCCTTCTTGGATATTTCTCAGATTCATCTCCTCGATTTCATCAAGGTGTAGTGACTCTGGTGAAGAAACCGGTGTATTCCAGCTTTCCCACGTGTCTTTGATCTTCGTTGTTAACGGATAATCATCTATCTCCATGTCAGCTATCTTTTTAATAAGCCCAAACAACTTCTCTGCTTTACTGTCTTCCCGGTTCTTCCAAGACATATGCTAAAATTCTTTTACCATCGGTCTAGAACAAATAAGTTTCTTGGTGAAGAAGATGTTCGGCCATGGTTATCATATCAATTCCGGCTTGGATTTGATAATTGGTAAAATTATTATAACAATTGTCAATGGTTTTTGACAATTTTTGTTTGTCTTCTTCTACTGAAAGGGCTTTTCCCGAAAACAAAGTACTAATATTCCAAATTTGATATGGCTGATAAAATTTTTTCTTTTTCAAAAGAATACCAATAAGACTACATATTTCTATATGAAAATAATAGACAAAATCAACTAAATCAACAAAATTTGTTAATCTAGATTTTACTATAGCGGGAAAATCTTTTAATAAATGAAAAGAAAGATTTTGGACTATTATTTCTTTAACAAATCACCATTCAATACTGGTTATATCAAATGGTTCATGATTAAGCCTAAATTTGATAGTAGGAAATTGTTCTCCTATATCATTAGTAAAAACATGGGCTTGTAAATAATATTTTGAAAAAGTTTCTGAAAATTGAGCTTGCTAGTTGCAAATAGCTCTATCTATTTTTGAAAATATATATGGTGGTAGAATTTATCTACATTTGTTATATAGACATATTCTAAACATTTTATTAATAGTAGGACTTTTTGTTCCCTTATTAATAAAATATTGGAATATATTAAGGAGATTATTTATCTCCTTAATATCTTTATCCTGATATATGCACAAGCGGAAGGCTATTATTAATATCGTAGATTTTATTTAACAGGAGAAGATAGTAGATAATTTACAATAGATCGTTTACAAGGGTTTTCTAAAGAAAGCAAGTATACAAGAGAGTTTGTATATTGCCAATTTCTATGGAAAGTGATTTTTCTAACCCAAGCAAGATCGTAGATTTTTCTAACCCAAGCAAGATGCCCTGTTTAGGCTACAACAATTTCTATCTATAGTCTAAATTCTAAACTCTAATTAATTTACAATTGAAGTCCGCATAGTATCCTTATAAGAATGACTTTATTATCGGCTCGATAACTGCTTCCACGTATGAAACACCCCAAACCCGGCCCACGAGCCTTGCCCGGATCTGGTATGTTCCTCGATGTGAAACGGTTCAAAATTCTTTTGTTACTTTGGAAAAGCTGTGTGTTTTGAAAGAATGATTATTTTTGGGTTGGGCTCGAGTTGAAAACAAGTTTATCTTATATTGAAAACCCCTTTATTTTAGGTGACAAAACATTTAGAGTTTACTTTAAATTAAATTTACTTAATCTTTAGTTGATAAAAATTCGTAACATAATAAATTCAAATAAAAAAAAATCATGCATTAAACAGTTAATATTATGGCCTTATTACAACCGAAAACAATACCAAAATGAATTCAAATACTTAAAATGTAAAAGTCTAAAGTTTAATAAACTTCAAGTTGAGCATGGCCACCACTAAGCTCCTGCCGACCCGGTCCATCACTAATCGTCACCTGAAAAAAATGTTCCCACAACGGGGTGAGTCAACAGACTCAATGTGTAACCACAACACTAAGTCCTAACAAATTCAGGCATATCAAGTCATACATGTACATATAACATTTAAATAATATGATGCAAACCCGAACCCAAACCTAGGTACCATCCGCTACACATCACCCGTACCAACCTGCACACCGTGGGGACTACTAAGTCAACCCTCCATCCACTACACACCATCGAAGGCAGTCGCTGCAGTCGACGTGCTCATCGCCCTTATACAATTCGTGGCATAGCCACCAGATAAAATATTTGTGACATGAGTCACCACATTCAGATAATGTGACTGAAGTCATCACATTCAGATATCGTGGTATAAAACCACCACATTCACTTCCCCTTTCATAATATCCCATATGCCCCATGTCATGCATAAACCAAGTCGTATTTCTTATTCACATTCTTATAGATTCACATATGTACCATAACAGATCTTATTATAATCCTAGTAGGAGTAGGAAAATGTACCTGAGTACTTTGTACCATTGAATGGTACTTAGCCATAGTTTTCACATCATTATAACACATATATTAAATTTAATGCCTTAAATCTATTAAGTCTTAGGGAAGGGTACACACCTGATATATTTATCAGTTCACTGATTTCTCGAAAAACCCGATCTAATGCTTAGATCCTTACTTCCCTGCTGCCGATTTGATTACTAATCAAATCCCAAAATTTGTAGTATTCCTTCCTTGAAATTGGCTAACACTAAATCACTAGATCCATTGACTTGATTAGTTTCAGTTTAAACACATAGGAAACAGATCTGAAATATAAAAATAAGGGCCTTTGCCGAATGTCAGATTCACTTACCTTGTGACTCTTAATTCCCGAAAATTGTCACTTCTTTGTAGTACTTGACGAAATCCATATAGTTATATGTTAAATCAAGTTCTAACATTAAATCATAATGAATGGCCCTTGGCCGAATATCAAGGCTCCCTTACCTTGATTATCTAAATCCCGAGATCGCTTCTTGATCGATGGAGATACCAAAATCTCTGCACCACCGTTGTTAATGTCGATTTAAACACTTAATGGACCAAAACAAATAGCCTTCGGCCTAAAATCTTACATGCTTACCTTAGATCTGAAATCCCGAAAGATCCTTCTCTGAAGTCGACGACAACCAAATCCCGGAGAACCCTTCAAAATTTCAGCCAAAGAGTTCTAATGGGATTAGAATCTCGATTTTGACTTAAAAAAAAGAAATAGAACAATAATAGATCCTCACCCTTATTACAGAAGTCGACGACACCCTTGCTTGAAGCCCCTCAAAGATTCGGCTATGAAGACTAGCTAGTGATCAAAAGGTTTTGGCTTTAATGAACTTGTGAGAAGAAGGAAAGATGGGTTGATCAATTCGGTAATGGTGATAATCTTGAAGTAGAAAAAGATGGAGAAGTCAGCTAGGCTTTCTTGAGTTTTCTGCTTTGGCAAAAGAAAGGAGAAAGTTTGCTAGAGAATTTTGGCAGATGGACAAGGGTGAAAAGAATGAAGATTTTCCTCTTTCAGCCGAAATTACTACCCCAAGACAACCTTAGTCAGCCAACACTATCAAATTCCTTGCTTTTCTCTTTATCTCTTTATTTAAAATTAAAGAAAAATAATCCATCATTTATCTCTTAAAAATAAAAGGATAAAAACTCCTAAAATTTAGCCTTAGTGCCGTCCACTACTCCCCTCTCATTGACGTCACAAGCAAAAATAAAAACCTCAAAAATTTTGCTTCCCACGCGACTCGAACTCAAGCCCTTTCCCCCTAGCATATGGCGTCACACACTAAGGCCCTAAGTGGCGCCTTGTAGCCTCATTACCAAGCCCAATTTCATGGCATATTTCCTCTATAAATTTTCTTAAGGCCTACCTGCCTAGCTTCCCCTTTTTTTAAAATTAAAATCGAGTAATGTCTAAAGTGCTCACCTACGCACTAAGGTTCACAAAATTCATAATGCACATTCACAACACACAGAGGCATGCTATTTCATATAACTTAGTATTAATGCATAAGCTATAATCCAGGATATTACAGTTCTACCCCCCTTAAAATAATTTCGTCCTTGAAATTACCTGGCTAAAACAAGTGAGGGTATTGCTGTCGCATTGCCTCTTCTGGCTCCCACGAAGCTTCCTCCGATCCATGATTGCGCCATAACACTTTGACTAGGGGAACCGACTTCCTCCGAAGTACTTTCACATCTCATTCCAAAATCTGAATCAGCTCTTCCTCATAGGACAAATCTGGTCTTAGCTCCACCTCTTCAACCGGAACTACATGAGATGGATCCGATCGATAATGACGTAGCATGGACACATGGAATACGTCGTGTATCTGCTTCAACTCTGGTGGCAATTCTAACTGATATGCCACTGGCCCAACTCGCTTCAATACTCGATAGGGTCCTATAAACCTTGGACTTAACTTCCCTTTGCGACCAAATCTCATCACTTTCTTCCATGGCGACACTTTAAGAAACACTTGATCGCCCACATCAAATTCTATTTCCTTCCGTTTGAGATCTGCGTACGACTTTTGTCTATCAGAAGCTTCCTTCAACCGCGCCCGGATTATCTCAACCTTCTCCTTGGATTCTGCCACAATCTCTGGACCCAAAACTCGTCATTCCCCTAATTCAGTCCAACACGTAGGAGTTCGACAACTCCGACCATACAATGCTTCATACGGTGCCATCCGAATACTAGCCTAATAACTGTTGTTGTAGGCAAACTCTGCTAAAGGCAAATATTCCTCCTAACTTCCTCTGAAATCCATCACACAGCCCCTCAACGTATCCTCTAATACTTGGATTACCCGTTCAGACTGCCCGTCCGACTGTGGATGAAAAGCTATAGTGAAATCCAACTTAGTGCCTAATGCCTGATGTAGCACTTTCCAAAACCGAGATGTAAACCTTGGGTCCCTATCTGAGATAATCGACACTGGCACTCCATGCAACCTTACAATTTTCGCCACATATAACCTTGCCAACTTCTGCAAAGAATAATCTACTCTCACCGGAATGAAATACGCGGACTTTGTCAAACGATCCACTATTACCCATACCGAGTCCTTCTTAATAGGCGTAAGGGGAAGCCCACTAACGAAGTCCATGGTAATTCTCTCCCACTTCCATTGTGGAATCCTGATTGGCTGAAGTAATCCTGATGGAACTTGGTGTTCAGCCTTAACTTGCTGATACATCAAACACTTGCCGACAAATTCTGTAACTTCCCTCTTCAAACCAGGCCACCAAAACTGTTCTTTTAGATCTCTGTACAACTTAATGCCTCCAGGATGCATAGCATAAGGGCTACTATGCGATTCCTGAAGAATCCTTCGCCTCAACTCCTCATTCTTCGGCATACAAACCTTACCCTCGAAACACAATACTTCATCACTGGTCATACTGTTACCCTTTAAACCACCATTCTGAACTTGCCGCATCTTAGCACTTAAGTCCATATCCGCCAACTGACCCTCTTTTACCTCACTCAGCCACGTCGGCTTGACTTGCAACTCTGCCAACAGGCTTCCATCGTTATACAAACTCAGATGTGCGAACATCGCCCTTAGATCCGACACAACATTTTGACTTAGGGCATCCGCCACTACATTCGCCTTGCTCGGATGATACTCTATCGAACAATCATAGTCCTTCAGTAACTCCACCCACCTTCGCTATCTCAGGTTCAGCTCCTTCTGAGTCAGCAGATACTTAAGGCTCTTGTGGTCTGTGTAGATCACCGACTTTTCTCCATAAAGGTAATGCCTCCACACCTTAAGAGCAAAGACTATTGCCGCCAATTCCAAATCTTGAGTCGGATAGTTAACCTCATGAGGCCCTAACTGTCGAGACGCATAAGCGACCACTTTTCCATCCTACATCAAAACGCATCCCAATCCTGTATGAGAGGCGTCACAGTACACTACAAAATCTTTCCCTGCCCAGGCTGAATCAATACCGGAGCTTCAGTCAACACCCTCTTAAGCTTCTCAAAGCTTTCTGTTGCTTATCCGTCCATACGAAGGGTACTTCCTTCCTCAGCAACTTCGTCAGAGGTGCGGCTATTGATGAAAACCCTTCCACAAACCTTCTGTAGTAACCTGCCAATCCCAAGAAGCTACGAATCTCAGCCACAGACTTAGGCGGTTTCCAATCCAACACTGCCTCAATCTTCCTAGGATCCACCCTTTTTCCTTCAGCAGACACCACATGTCCTAAGAATGCAACTTCCTTAAGCCAAAATTCACACTTGCTGAATTTGGCATAAAGCTTCTTCTCCCTTAACACTTGCAACACTATCCAGAGATGCTAATCATGTTCCTCTTCGGACTTGGAGTACACTAGGATGTCGTCGATGAACACAACGATGAACCTATCCAAGTAGGGTTGAAAAACCCGGTTCATCATATCCATGAACGCGACTGGGGCGTTCGTCAAACTAAACGGCATTACTAAGAACTCATAATGGCCGTACCTTGTCCTAAAGGTTGTCTTATGGATATCTGCCTCCTTTACCTTCAACTGATGATATCCCGACCTTAAATCGATCTTTGAGAATACTGCCACCCCCTTAAGCTGATCGAACAAGTCATCTATCCTTGGCAAAGGGTACTTGTTCTTGATGGTCAGCTTATTCAACTGACGATGGTCTATGCACATTCGCATAGTTTCGTCCTTCTTCTTCACAAACAGGATCGGTGCTCCCCACGGAGACACACTGGGTCGGATAAACCCACGATCCATCAACTCTTGGGTCTGAGCCTTGAGCTCAACCAACTCCTTTGGTGCCATTCTATACGGGGCAATTGACACAGGAGCTGTTCCCGGTAGCAAGTCAATTCCGACCTCCACTTCCCTATCTGGGGGTATTCCGGGTAATTCCTCCAGAAACACATCTTCAAAGTCCCTTACTGTCCTTACTCCACTAACTCCTCCTTCCTTAGAATCCAACGCACTAACAAAAGTTAAGAAAGCCTTGCACCCTTTTCGAACTATCTTCTCAGCCTTAAGTGCTGAAACTACATTTAGACAAGTAGTTTCTTCTTTCCCTGATCATTACTATCACTTCATCCTCTGGGGTCCTCAACTCCATTTGCTTAGCTGCACAGTCCAACACAGCCTGATGTTCTACTAGCCAATCCATGCCAAGTATAAGATCAAATTCTCTGAAGGGTAGTTCCATCAAGTCGGCAGAAAATACTACTCCTTGAATTTCTAGAGGTACACTCTGAAAGATTTTATTCACCACTACAGTTTGACCTAGTGGGCTTACTATAGTTATCTCCCTATCAGAAAGTTCAGAGGCTATGTCTAGAGTGTCCACTACTCTATATGCAACATAAGAATGGGTCGAGCCCACATCAATCAAAGCAAAGTAAGGCTTGCCACAAATAAGGAAAGTACCGGTTATGACGTCTGGCACGTCCCCATCCTCCCTCCGGTGAACCACGTACACTAGACCCGGCTGCCTTGCCTCAGTATTAGCAACACCTCTGCCCAGTGTTCCACGTCCTCTGCCAGCACCATTACCTCTGCCATTCAGACCACGACCTCGCTGAGGCTGCTGTCCACCTCTACCAGCCTGATTAACACTCCGAGCTGCTGGTCGATTCTCATCTGGTTTCCTAGGACAGTCCTTAATCATATGATCTTTGGACTCACACTTAAAGCATCCTCCCGTCTTTTTCTAACATTCCCCTGAGTGCTTCTTCTCACACTGATCACAAGTACGATACTGCCCTCTTGTAGTAGCTTGCTAACCTCGCGGCCCATCAACTCTAGGCCTCTTTTGAACATTCCCAGATGATCCTGACGGCCCAAAACCCCTCTTTGGCCTATTCCGTTCCGTATTCTACCTCACTGAATCCTTAATCCCTTCAGCCACTTTAGCCTTCTCTACTAACGCAGAAAACTCCCGCTCCTGGTGTGAAGCTATCAATAACCTTAGGTCATCCCTCAGTCCGTCCTCGAACCGGACATATCGCTCATGCTCAATAGCCACCACCCCTCGAGCATATTGGCTTACCCTTAGAAATTCAGCTTCATACTCCGCTACGGACTTGTTCCCTTGAACCAGCCCCAGAAAAACCTTCCTCTGCGCATCAGTATATCTGGTTCCAACATACTTCTTTTGATACGTCGCCTTAACGTACTCCCAGGTCAGATCCTCAGCCGTGGCACCATCCCTAACTGTGAGCCACCATTGATATGCTTCATCACGTGCGGCGCCACCAACCCTTTCAACTTTTCCTCGATGAGTCGGATCGAGCTCTTTTCCATGATCTCGCTTTCGGCCGCTTCAACCGATTACTCACCATCTTTGGTGCCACACCGATATACCACAAAACACCTCGGCTCAGGTTGGCTCTGAGTCACTCGAGTCTGACTCCCCGAGATCCCATATTTCCTCCAAGACCACCACCATATATTCGTAACTCACAAAGACGACCGCGATACAAAGATCGCCGTCTCCCGTCTGATCTTGCTGTTCAGTACCAACAGCTGGTGGTGGTGGTGGTACTTCATTCTCAGATCCTTGACCCGACCTAACGGGTTCCAACACGGTCATTCGACGTCGACCGCGTCCACGCACATTGCGACCACGTCCCCTAGAGCTCATGTCTGCATTTGCGTTTTAATCTGATTAAGAAATTTTATGCATTAGTCCTTGTTCCACTAATTATTCGCGAAGAAATTTTATGAAAGGAGTTTAATAGCGCTTCTTTCGATCAATCAAAGTTTCAAGTCTTCTATCCTAATTCGTAGGAACACATTCATTCAATATCCCTACCACCACACACATTCATTATTCAAACATTTTCTGCCTATTCCTATCCTGGTGGTATTTTCGTCATTTGTCCTACAGTGGTATTTTGGTAATAAACCGAGGTCAAATGGAAAATCTTAATAAATCAAGGGTATTTCAAAATTTGCAAAACTCGAGGGTTATTTTTGAGAATTTCCTTTCCAAATCGGTGTTGTTGCAGAAATTTTGAAAATCGAGAGTCATTTTGGTATTTTTGTAAAACAGGGGTAATCTCGTAAATTTCCAAATCAAGGTGTCTTAGTATTTTGTAACGATAAAGTTTTGGGATATTTTGCAAAATCGAAAAAGTGTTACTGAAATCGGGGGTAAATTTGGTAATTTTAAAATCAGGGGCATTTTCGTAATTTTACCACTAGGGATATTTAGGTAATTTTGTAAATCGAAAATATTTTGAAAAATTTTCAAACTAGGTTTTGCTACAATTTAAAAGGGTAATTTGGTGATTTAAAATTGAAGTTTTTATGAAAACACAGCTAATCCCTTTCGGGTTTTAGTTATTGAGTTTAGCCTGTGAATGAGTCCTCTTGGTTAGGGTGAACCGAAGCTACGGGTTTCAAACTTAAGTCTTATGTAATTGTTGGGGTAAACTAGTCCTAGGGTTCAAGTACCTATCATACTATTCTACGTTCCATTTCTACCCTTCTACAGTTCATACTATAATCACATAAATGGATAGGGTACTTACCTGGTGGACTTCGGGTCAGAGACTTAGGTGCCATGCCTGAAAACCTGTTCTTTTCATAAAAGTTTTTCTCAAAACTTGTTTGGGCCTTATTTTAAAAACGTTATAGGCTTTAAACCCAAGGCCGAGAGTTTAAAACTGGGCTTTGATACCAAGATGAAACACCCCAAACCCAGCCAACGAGCCTTGACCAGATCTGGTATGTTCCTCGATATGAAACGGTTCAAAATTCTTTTGTTACTTTGGAAAAGCTATGTGTTTTGAAAGAATGATTATTTTTGGGTTGTGCTCGAGTTGAAAACAAGTTTATCTTATATTGAAAACCCCTTTATTTTAGGTGACAAAACATTTAGAGTTTACTTTAAATTAAATTTACTTAATCTTTAGTTGATAAAAATTCGTAACATAATAAACTCAAATAAAAAAAAATCATGCATTAAACAGTTAATATTATGGCCTTATTACAACCGAAAACAATACGAAAATGAATCCGAGTACTTAAAATGTAAAAGTCCAAAGTTTAATAAACTTCAAGTTGAGCATGGCCACCACTAAGCTCCTGCCGACCCGGTCCATCACTGATCGTCACCTGAAAAAAATGTTCCCACAACGGGGTGAGTCAACAGACTCAATGTGTAACCACAACACTAAGTCCTAAAAAATTTAGGCATATCAAGTCATACATGTACATATAACATTTAAATAATATGATGCAAACCCGAACCCAAACCTAGGTACCATCCGCTACACACCACCTATACCAACCTGCACACCGTGGGGACTACTAAGTCAACCCTCCATCCGCTACACACCATCGAAGGCAGTCACTGCAGTCGACATGCTCATCGCCCTTATACAATTCGTGGCATATCCACCAGATAAAATATTTGTGACATGAGTCACCACATTCAGATAATGTGACCGAAGTCACCACATTCAAATATCGTGGTATAAAACAACCACATTCACTTCCCCTTTCATAATATCCCATATGCCCCATGTCATGCATAAACCAAGTCGTATTTCTTATTCACATTCTTATCCCATAACAGATCTTATTATAATCCTAGTAGGAGTAGGAAAATGTACCTGAGTACTTTGTACCATTGAATGGTACTTAGCCATAGCTTTCACATCATTATAACACATATATTAAATTTAATGCCTTAAATCTATTAAGTCTTAGGGAAGGGTACACACCTGATATATTTATCAGTTCACTGATTTCCCGAAAAACCCGATCTAACGCTTAGATCCTTACTTCCTCTTCATTTTTGATTACTAATCAAATCCCAAAATTTGTAGTATTCCTTCCTTGAAATCGGCTAACACTAAATCACTAGATCCATTGACTTGATTAGTTTCGGTTTAAACACATAGGAAACAGATCTGAAATACAAAAATAATGGCCTTGGACGAATGTCAGATTCACTTACCTTGTGACTCTTAATTCCCGAAAATTGTTACTTCTTTGTAGTACTTGACGAAATCCCTATAGTTATATGTTAGATCAAGTTCTAATATTAAATCATAATGAATGGCCCTCGGCCGAATATCAAGGCTCCCTTACCTTGATTATCTAAATCCCGAGATCGCTTCTTGATCGATAGAGATACCGAAATCTCTGCTCCACCGTTGTTAATGTCGATTTAAACACTTAATGGACTAAAAAAAATAGCCTTCGGCCTAAAATCTTACTTGCTTACCTTAGATCTGAAATCCCGAAAGGTCCTTCTCTAAAGTAGACGATAACCAAATCCCGGAGGACCCTTCAAAATTTCAGCCAAAGAGTTCTAATGGGATTAGAATCTCGATTTTGACTTAAAGAAAAGAAATAGAACAACAATAGATCCTTGCCCTTATTATAGAAGTCGACGACACCTTTGCTGGAAGCCCCTCAAAGATTCGGCTATGAAGACTAGCTAGTGATCAAAAGGTTTCGGCTTTAATGAACTTGTGAGAAGAAGGAAAGAAGGGTTGATCAATTCGGTAATGGTGATAGTCTTGAAGAAGAAAAAGATGGAGAAGTCAGCTAGGCTTTCTTGAGTTTTCGGCTTTGGCAAAAGAAAGGAGAAAATTTGCTAGAGAATTTCGGCAGATGGACAAGGGTGAAAAGAATGAAGATTTTCCTCTTTTAGCCGACATTACTACCCCAAGACTCCCTTATTCGGCCAACACTATCAAATTCCTTGCTTTTCTCTTTATCTCTTTATTTAAAATTAAAGAAAACTAATCCATCATTTATCTCTTAAAAATAAAAGGATAAAAACTCCTAAAATTTACCCTTAGTGTCGTCCACTACTCCCCTCTCATTGACGTCACAAGCAAAAATAAAAACCTCAAAAATTTTGCTTCCCACGCGACTCGAACTCAAGCCCTTTCCCCCTAGCATATGGCGTCACACACTAAGGCCCTAAGTGGCGCCTTGTAGCCACATTACCAAGCCCAATTTCATGACATATTTCCTCTATAAATTTTCTTAAGGCCTACCCTGCCTAGCTTCCCCTTTTTTTAAAATTAAAATCGAGTAATGTCTAAAGTGCTCACCTACGCACTATGTAATATCTTGGATATGGGATTGTGCATTTTTGCTTAAATTATATGAAATAATATGTCTTATGTGTTATGGATGTGTTGTGTGCATCTTTAGAATCTTGGAAATGTAAGGAAATGTCTTAGAAATGATAAGTTTTAAAGTTTAAAAGAAGGAACTAAGGCAAGATGGCCTTAAGAAAAGTTATAGAGGAAATATGACACATAAATAGGCTTGGAAAAGTGGCTTGGAGGTGCCACTTAAGGCTCTGGAGATGACGCCATACACAGTGCAAGGTGCGCTTGTGTTCGAGTCGCAGGGGAAGCAAAATTTTAAGGATTATTTTTGCTAAGTGGCGTCAATGAGAGGGGTATAGGGGGACGACACTAAGGCTAATCTTTTAGGAATTTTTATCCTTTTATTTTGAGAGATAAATGGTGGATAATTGAAGGATTATTTCTATTAACTTTAAACGAAGTGATAAGGATATGAGAGTGATGGCCAAGTAAGGGAGTCTTGGCCTAGTAATTTTGGCAATAGGAGGAAAAGAGAGGCCATTCTGCATTATTTTCTTTTCCTTGAAAGCCGCTGTTGAATTCTCTTTGCAACCCTTTTCTTTTTCTTGTCAATTTTCCAAATAGTCGAGAGTAAGACCCCCTAGTCTTGCCGAATTTCCCTCCTCCTTATTCCACCATTGCCGAATTCCCTAGTGATTATTTTCCCTCTCTTTTCTTTTGATAAACTCGACAACACAGATAACCTCAAGCTGATTTCTTGTTAAGTTCCAAAAGCCGAAAGCTTATTAAGATCTAGGCCATAACCGAATAGCGTGTGGATTCAAGTAAAGGATTGCCGATTTCATTATTGAGGGTAAGGATTCTCTTGTCATCTTTTTATTATTTTCTTTTAGCCGAAAGTTCAAGACTAATTCCTTTTATGTCTTTGGCCGAAATTTGGAAAGGGAGTTTCGGGTTTTGATAGTTGTCGACTACAAGAGAAGGGATCCTTCGGGACTTTAAAAAAATCGCAAGGTAAGGTATGTAATATTCGGCCAGTTACTATGATTAAATGTTAGAAGTGGATCTAACATGTTTCCTGTAGGTTTCGACATCTTATTAATCAAGAGATTACTTTTCAGGAGTTGAGATTCACAAGGTAAGTGAATCTAACATTCAGCCAAGGCCCAATATTAGTATTTAGATATGTTTCCTATTCGCTTAAAAGCCAAAAACTAACATAGTAAGTGATGTAATAGTGGGCCGATTTCAAAAGAGAACATCAAAAGGTTTCGAGATTTGATTAATAATCAAATTGGCAGCAATGGACTAAGGATCTAAGTCAGTAGATTGGATTTTCGGGAAATCAGTGAAATCGATAAGAATATCAGGTGTGTACCCTACCCTAAGTTTTAATATGTTTATGGCTATGTTTTAAATTGAATATGTTAATAAGATTGTGAAAATATGGCTAAGGTACCATACAATGGTACAAAGTACTCAGGTACGTTTCCTACTCCTACTAGGATTATGAATATATGTTATATATAACATGTGAAAAGTGATAAGAATGTGAATTAAGGCATGATGTGCATGATATGTATGATATGGGGCACTCGGGTTATATGAAAAGGAGGAAGTGAATGTGGTGACTTCGGTCACATTATCTGAATGTGGTGTCACATGACACAAGTATTATCTGGTGGCTATGCCACGAAAATTATAAGGGCGATGAGCATGTCGTCTACAGCGGCAGCCTTCGATGGTGTGTAGCGGATGGAGGGTTGACTTATAGTCCCCATGGTGTGCAGGATGGTACGGGTGACGTGTAGCGGATGGCATATAGGTTTCGGGTTCGGGTTTGCATCATATTAATCAAATGTTATATGTACATGTATGACTTGATATGCCTCAATTTGTTAGGACTTAGGGTTGGTTATACACACTGTGTCTATATGACTCACCCCGTTGTGGGAACATTTTCAGGTGACGATCAAGAATGGACCTGCCCATGTAAAGCTTAGGGGTGGCCATGCTCAGCAAGGAATTTTATTTTAGTTGGGCTTTCTTTATTTTAAGTACTCTGAATCTACTTTATATTATTTTTATTTTTATGTTACGAATTTTTTCAATTAAGAGATTAAGTAAATTTATTTGAAGATAAGCTCTAAATGTTTTGTCACCTAAAATAAAGGGGTTACGATATAAGATAAACTTGTTTTCAACTCGAGGCCAACCCAAAACAATTTTTCTTTCAAAACACACTATTTTCCAAAGTAACAAAAGAATTTTGAACCGGTTTATGTCGAGGAACATACCAGATCCTGTCAGGGCTCGTGGGCCGGGTTTGGGGTGTTTCACACTAAGGTTCACAAAATTCATAATGCACATTCTCAACACACACAGGCATGCTATTTCATATAACTTTGTATTAATGCATAAGTTATAATCTAGGATATTACAACGTAGCCTTCTAAATCTGACAAAATTTCATGCCAGTATTCGGATGGCACCATATGAAGCGTTGTATGGTCAGAGGTGTCGAACTCCTACATGTTAGGCTGAATTAGGGGGGCAACGAGTTTTGGGTCCAGAGATTGTGGCGGAATCCGAAGAGAAGGTTGAGATAATCCAGGCACGGTTGAAGGAAGCTTCTGATAGACAAAAGTCGTATGCAGATCTTAAGCGAAAGGAGATAGAATTTGATGTGGGAGATCAAGTGTTCCTTAAGGTATCGCCTTGGAAAAAGGTGATGAGATTTGGTCGGAAAGGGAAGTTAAGTCCAAGGTTTGTAGGACCCTATCGAGTATTGAAGCGAGTTGGATCAGTGGCATATCAGTTGGAGTTGGCACCGGAGTTGAAGTAGATGCACGACGTATTCCATGTGTCCATGCTACGCCGCTATCGATCGGATCCATCTCATGTGGTACCAGTTGAAGAGGTGGAGTTAAGGCCAGATTTGTCCTACGAGGAAGAGCCGATTCAGATATTTGAACGTGCTGTGAAAGTGTTACGGAGGAAGTCAATTCCTCTAGTCAAAGTATTATGGCGCAATCATGGATCGGAGGAAGCTTATTGGGAGCCGGAAGAAGCAATGCGACAGCAATACCCACATCTATTTCAGCCAGGTAAGTTCGAGGACGAAATTATTTTAAGGGGGCAGAACTGTAATATCCTGGATATAGGCTTCGGCATTTTTGCTTAAATTATATGAAATAGTATGTCTTATGTGTTATGGATGTGTTGTGTGCATTTTTAAAATCTTGGAAATGTAAGGAAATGTCTTAGAAATGATAAGTTTTAAAGTTTAAAAGAAGGAACTAAGGCAAGGTGGCCTTAAGAAAAGTTATAGAGGAAATATGACACATAAATAGGCTTGGAAAAGTGGCTTGGAGGTGCCACTTAAGGCTCTGGAGATGACGCCATACACAGTGCAAGGAGGGCTTGTGTTTGAGTCGCATGGGAAGCAAAATTTTAAGGATTATTTTTGCTAAGTGGCGTCAATGAGAGGGGTATGGGGGGATGGCACTAAGGCTAATTTTTAGGAATTTTTATCCTTTTATTTTGAGAGATAAATGGTGGATAATTGAAGGATTATTTCTATTAACTTTAAATGAAGTGATAAGGATATGAGAGTGATGGCCAAGTAAGGGAGTCTTGGCCTAGTAATTTCGGCAATAGGAGGAAAAGAGAGGCCATTCTGCATTATTTTTTTTCTTGAAAGCCTCTACCGACTTCTCTCTGCAACCTTTTTCTTTTTCTTTTCAAATCTCCAAAAAGTCGAGAGTAAGATCCCCTAGTCTTGCCGAATTTCCCTTCTCCTTATTCCACCATTGCCGAATTCCCTAGTGATTCTTTTCCCTCTCTTTTCTTTTGATAAAATTGACAACACAGAAAACCTCAAGCCGATTTCTTGTTAAGTTCCAAAAGCCGAAAGCTTGTTAAGATCTAGGCCTTAACCGAATAGCGTGTGGATTCAAGTAAAGGATTGCCGATTTCATTATTGAGGGTAAGGATTCTCTTGTCATCTTTTTATTATTTTCTTTTAGCCGAAAGTTCAAGACTAATTCCTTTTATGTCTTTGGTCGAAACTTGGAAAGGGGGTTTCAGGTTTTGATAGTTACCGACTACAAGAGAAGGGATCATTCGGGACTATAAAAAAATCGCAAGGTAAGCTATGTGATATTCGGCCAGTTGCTATGATTAAATGTTAGAAGTGGATCTAACATGTTTCCTGTAGGTTTCGACATCTTATTAATCAAGAGATTATTTTTCGGGAGTTGAGATTCACAAGGTAAGTGAATCTAACATTCGGCCAAGGCCCAATATTAGTATTTAGATATGTTTCCTATTCACTTAAAAGCCGAAAACTAACATAGTAAGTGATGTAATAGTAGGCCGATTTCAAAAGAGAACATCAAAAGGTTTCGAGATTTGATTAATAATCAAATCGGCAGCAAGGGACTAAGGATCTAAGTCAGTAGATCGAATTTTTGGGAAATCAGTGAAATCGATTCTCAGGTGTGTACCCTACCCTAAGTTTTAATATGTTTATGGCTATGTTTTAAATTGAATATGTTAATAAGATTGTGAAAATATGGCTAAGGTGCCATACAATGGTACAAAGTACTCAGGTACGTTTCCTACTCCTACTACGATTATGAATATATGTTATATATAACATGTGAAAAGTGATAAGAATGTGAATTAAGGCATGTTGTGCATGATATGTATGATATGGGGCACTTGGGTTATATGAAAAAGGGGAAGTGAATGTGGTGACTTTGGTCACATTATCTGAATGTGGTGTCACATGACACAAGTATTATCTGGTGGCTATGCCATGAAAATTATAAGGGCGATGAGCATGTCGTCTGTAGCGGCAGCTTTCGATGGTGTGTAGCGGATGGAGGGTTGACTTAGTAGTCCCCATGGTGTGCAGGATGGTACGGGTGACGTGTAGCGGATGGCTTATAGGTTTCGGGCTCAGGTTTGCATCATATTAATTAAATGTTATATGTACATGTATGACTTGATATGCCTGAATTTGTTAGGACTTAGGGTTGGTTATACACACTGTGTCTATATGACTCACCCTGTTGTGGGAACATTTTCAGGTGACGATCAGTGATGGATCGGGTCGGCAGAAGCTTAGGGGTGGCCATGCTCAGCAAGGAATTTTATTTTATTTGGACTTTCTTTATTTTAAGTACTCTGAATCTAATTTTGGGATTTATTTGATGTAATAAGGCCATAGTTGAACTACTTTATATAATTTTTATTTTTATGTTACGAATTTTTATCAATTAAGAGATTAAGTAAATTTATTTTAAGATAAGCTCTAAATGTTTTGTCACCTAAAATAAAGGGGTTACGATATAAGATAAACTTGTTTTCAACTCGAGCCCAACCCAAAACAATTTTTTCTTTCAAAACACACTATTTTCCAAAGTAACAAAAGAATTTTGAACCGGTTTATGTCGAGGAACATACCAGATCCGGTCAGGGCTCGTGGGCCAGGTTTGGGGTGTTTCACACTAAGGTTCACAAAATTCATAATGCACATTCACAACACACACAGGCATGCTATTTCATATAACTTTGTATTAATGTATAAGTTATAATCCAGGATATTACAACGTAGCCTTCTAAATCTGACAAAATTTCTTGCAATAATTGCTGCTTGCATCATTGATGACTTCTTACATCATTACTTGCATCATCTTCTATTTATGGATATGGATGGTGATGGATTGTCACATCCAATTAAATATCTCCTCTTTTGGATTTGTCTTTATCCTTCTTGGATATTTCTCAGATTCATCTCCTCGATTTCATCAAGGTGTAGTGACTCTGGTGAAGGAACTGGTGTATTCCAGCTTTCCCACGTGTCTTTGATCTCCGTTGTTAATGGATAATCATCTATCTCCATGTCAGCTATCTTTTTTAATAACTGAATAGCTTCTTTGTTTCTGTCTTCCTGGGTTCTTCCAGTGTCATATGCTAAAATTCTTTTACCATCGGTCCAGAACAAATAAGTTTCTTGGTGAAGAAGATGTTCGGCCATGGTTATCATATCAATTCCGGCTTGGATTTGATAATTGGTTAAATTATAATAATAATTGACAATGGTTTTTGACAATTTTTGTTTGTCTTCTTCTACTGCTGAAAGGGCTTTTCCCAAAAATAAAGTACTAATATTCCAAATTTGATATGGCTGATAAAATTTTTCTTTTTCAACAATACCAATAAGACTACATATTTCTATATGAAAATAATAGACAAAATCATCTAAATCAACAAAATTTTTTAATCTAGAGTTTACTATAGCAGAAAAATCTTTTAATAAATGAAAAGAAAGATTTTGGATTGTTATTTCTTTAACAAATCCCCATTCAATATTGGTTATATCAAATGGTTTATGATTAAGCCTAAATTTGATAGTAGGAAACTGTTCTCCTATATCATTAGTAAAAACATAGGCTTGTAAATAATATTTTGAAAACGTTTCTGAAAATTGAGCTTGCTGGTTGCAAGTAGCTCTATCTATTTTTGAAAATATATCTGGTGGTAGAAGTTGTCTACATTTGTTATATAGACATATTCTAAACATTTTATTAATAATAGGACTGTTTGTTCCCTTATTAATAAAATATTGGAATATATGAAGACAATTTTTTATCTTTTTAATATCTGTATATTCGACTAGGATTTCATCCCAATCTCTGTATAAAACAGATTTAAGTAGTAAATCATGAGCTTTTTTTTTCCTTAGTTGTTTTTTCGACAAAGAATTCTGAAAACTGTGTAAGAGCTCTTCTAAAGTTTGCTCTTTGATCAGTAATATGGGTTTTCCATATTTTGTTTATAAAATTATAATATTCTAAAGGTAAACCTGGATTATAAAAATCCTTTATTTCAGAAAATTCAAAATTTGGTTGTTTTTTCAACAAATTCTCGGTTTCTTTTATAATTTCAGCATAACCTTTTTGATATACTGAATATGGATCTTGAGACCATTCATAATAACTCACCTGGGTTGGTGATTGTGTTCCAAATGGTTGGTTTACCATAGGATATGGTACATAATATCCTTGATTAGGATAAAATGGTACTCGTGCAGGAATAAATCCTTGTTTAGGACTCATTGTTTTTCCCTTGTTAGGTTTTTTATGGACAGTTGTCCATTCTCCAACTATTTCTAGAGGTTTTTTAACTCTATCCATATGGCCTGCTAAGAAAATCAGTAATCATTAGTAAAAATAAATTTAGGATTTTCTACTTGTAATATCCTGAAATAGGGGTTATTTGTGATTGAAGTGTTTTGCGTGAGTATGGACTGTTGTGTTGTTATTTGAGGTGTTTTAGGAGCTAGTTATAAGTCTAGAGTAGGCCCGAGTGGTAGGAAATTTTTGCTTTTAAGTTTTAAGAAAAGGGAGCTGAAGGAGCTAGGGGTTAAGTGTAATTCATGTGGTATTTTAGCACAAGATTGGGCTTGGAAAAGTGGTAAGGAGGCGCCACTTAGGGCCTTGTGAATGACGCCACATGCAGGGAAGGGAGAGCTCAGGTTCGAGCAACAGAAATCCCATTTTCTGCCTTGTATTTTGACGCCAATGGGGGGAAGGAGTTGTGCTCAGCACAAACTCTGCTAGATAAGTATGGACTAAGTCAAATTTATTTGATTTGGTGGCAGGGAGAAAAATTAGGAGCTTGTGAATTTCAAATTCTTTTGAATTAGTGGCCATGAGGAATTTGAGGAAGTGGCCGAGTTTTAAAATCCTACTTAGGAGGAGTGTTCGATTTTGGAAAATTGAGGAGAGGAGGGTGTCGAATTTCCTTAGGCACCTAGTTGTGCATTTTTGGCTAGCTTTTGTTTTGTGTCAAAGCCGAAAGCAAACCCTTTGAGTGTGCCGATTTCTCTATAGTGTACCATTGTAAAGCAAAAGTCGAAAAGACCATAGGTGTTTGCCGAATTCTCTCTTAGGCGGTTGGTCGAATCTCCATTTGAGCCCTTTCTCATTTTTCATTTTCTTTGAAGCCGAAAGTAACCCTCTTCTCTTCTTTTTCTTTTCTATTCTCAAGTGTTTGGCCAAACCTCTCTTTCTCCCATCTCTCTTTTTCCTTTCTTCCATTTTTGCTCAAAGCTGAAAGCATCCCTCTCCCATTCTATTTTCTTTTCTTCTCTCCATTCTCTTCTTTCTTTGATTGCCGAACCCTCTCTCTCTTGCTTTCATTTTTCTTTTCCCTTCTCTTTCTCCACTCTAGCCGAATCCTATTTGTCTATTTCCATCAACCACAGCCAAATCTCCCTTCTTTCTTATTGTTTTTGGTTTGGCCAAATCTCAATCAAGCCTAGATCTCTTTTTGTTTTTCTCTGATCGGTTTTGAAGAAGGGTAAGTGTCTTGGCCGAATTTCATTATTTCTTTTTTCTCTTATCTTGTTCGATTCTCATGAAAGCAGAAGCCGATTTTGGCATTTGTTAGCAGGGTTTCTGATTACCTTTGGAAACCGATTCCTTCTAGGATTTTTGGGACTTTGAAACAGTCGATCTAAGCCATCTATTCTCTGTCAAGCGATTCATTAAGTCTATGGTAAGGATCCATCTCGGTTTAATCATTCTTTAAGTTATTTGGTTAAGCCGAAGGCTATTGAAAGTGAGTTTTGCTGTTGGCCGATTTTAGGGGGAATCAGTCTCGCATATCGTGTGAAACACCCCAAACCCGGCCCACGAGCCTTGACCGGATCTGGTATGTTCCTTGAGTAAAACAGTTCAAAACGTGTTTGTTACTTTGGAAAATTTGGTTATATTGAAGAGAAATCGATTGGAATTGTGATTACATTGAAATCGTTGTCATTTTAAAAGTCTAGATTTTAATAAAACTTTATTCAAATATTTCAAAACTCATAAGTTAAAAGAAATACCGAGTTTTTAGAGTTTATCATTAAATTGAAAATCGTTTGTGTTTGGGTGTCGAAACATTTAAAATATATTTTTAAGAAAAGTTATTTAATCTTAATTCAATAATAATCATATCATAATAAACTGAATAGGATGCATGCTTAAAACAGATAATAGTAATGGCCTTATTACAACTGAAAAATACCAAATAAATCCCGAATAATAAAATAATAAGAAAATGCAAATTCAACTAATTGAAATCTCGAAAATATTCAGCAGGGCCACCACATAGTCTCCGCTGACCCGGTCCATCTACTGAGTGTCACCTGAAAAGATATCCTACAACGGGGTGAGTCAGAAAGACTCAGTGTGTAACAGCCAACACAAATCCCAACGATTTAGGCATATCAGATCATACATATATAACAAATATAAATAATGATGCAATCCCGAACCCAAGCCTAGATATCCATCCTCTACACATCACCCGTACCAACCAATCACACCGTGGGGATTACAAAATCAACCCTCCATCCGCTACACATCATCAAAGGTAGTCGCTGCAGACGACTTGCTCATCGCCCTTATATATTGTGGCGTAGCCACCAGATAATAATACGTGACATAAGTTACCACATTCAGATTACGTGGCATGAGTCACCAGATATTGTGGTAAAAACCACCAGATCACTTCCCCTTTCCATATCACCCATATGCCCCATGTGTCATACAAATCATGCAAATATCATGCCACATGCCTTATTCGTATTCGTAACCAATTCTCATATATGTCACAATCAGTGTTCATTATACTGTTAACAGAGCTTTAGAGAATAACGTACCTGAATATGCCGTACCATTGAATGGTACCTTTAGCCATAACTTTCACATTCTTATTAACACATATATTAAATAAATATCATAAATCTATTAAGAGTTAGTGTGGGGTTACACACCTGGTTACTAACGTTTTCACTGAATCCCGGAAAGGTCTACCGAACAAGTTGTACTCCTCCCTAAACAGTTAAAGTTAGTATCGGCCACTCAATAATCACTAAATATGGCCTTGGCCGAATATGCATATCCACTTACTTTGCGAATCTCAAATCCCGAAATTGATACTTGGTTGTGGTATCTGTCGAAATCCCTATACACATATGTTAGATCCGATTTTCTATCACTTAATGAACTTAATAAGTGGCCTTCGGCCTAAGATCCTACTTTTCTTACCTTAGATCTTAAAATCCCGAAAATCTCCCCCTTGAAATCGGCTACAAAAGAAATCCTGAAACTTTCCTTCAAGGTTTTGGCCAAGAACATTAATGGGGTTAGATTCCTAGTTTCGATTAATCTAAAATAAAGAAAGAAACAACATCAGTTGATCCTTACCCCTAATGATGAATTCGACTGCACCCTTGCTTGAACCCACAGAGATATTCAGCTATGGCCTAGATGTTGATTAATTGATTTCGGCTTTTGGGACTTGTGACAAAGAAAAGAGAGTAAGGCCCCTTTGAGATTCGGCTATGGCTTCAAATGGTGATGCAATATTCGGCTATCAAAAGAACAGTATGGAGTTGAAGTTATAAGAAAGAAAAAGAGAATGGAAGAGGCTTAGGAGAATTCGGCAATGGCTATCAAATGGGAAAGAGAGGCGTTTTTGGTGTGATTCGTGTATGGAAAAGAAAAGGTGAGAATTCAGAGGAGATCAAAGCTAAATTTCGGCTAAAGCAAATGGCCAAAGAGACACTTTGATAGCTTTAAGATTTCGGCACCAAGCCTTCCTCCAACCGAATGTTTCCTAACTCCTTACTCCTCTCATACATTCGGCCAACACACAAACTTGAGCTCCTCCTTGCTTTTCTCCTATTTTATCTCTTCTTTATCTATTCAAAATAATTAAAATAATTCGACATTTATCATCTATCTTAGCCGAATTTTAAAAGGGATTGACCAAGTCTAATCCTCATCTAAATAAAACTCCCCATGCCGTCCACTACTGCTCCCCATTGCCGCAAAATAAAAGCTCCCTTTTTGCATCCCTTATGACTCGAACCTAGGCCCTTCGTACTGCTGGTGGCGTCACTTTCAGAGGCTTTAAGTGGCGCCTTCTTGCCACTTTAACAAGCTGATTTTTATGTCTAATTTCCCCTACAAATTCTCTTAAGGCCTATTAGGCTTAGCTCCCCTTTAAAACTTAAAGTCAAATAATTTCTAAGGCATTCACCTACACTCTAAGGTACCCAAAATTTATAAAACACATTCACAACACACACAGGCATGTTACTTCATACAATTAAGCAATAATGCACAAGCCCAAAGTCCCGGATATTATGGTTCTACCCCCTTAAAATAATTTCGACCTCGAAATTACCTAGCTAAAATAGGTGAGGGTATTGCTGTCGCATTGCTTCTTCCGGCTCTCACGAAGCTTCTTCCGATCCATGATTACGCCATAACACTTTGACTAGAGGAACTGATTTCCTTCGTAATACTTTCACATCTCGTTCCAAAATCTAAATCAGTTCTTCCTCGTAGGACAAATCTGGTCTCAGCTCCACCTCCTCAACTGGCATTATATGAGATGGATCTGATCGGTAACGACGTAGCATAGAAACATGGAATACGTTGTGCATCCGCTTCAACTCTGGGGGCAAATCTAACTGGTATGCCATCGTCCAACTTCGCTTGATGCAGATAATAAGGTCTTATAAACTCCGGGACTTAATTTCCTTGCAACCAAATCTCATAACCTTCTTCCATGGCGATACTTTAAGAAACACCTGATCTCCCATAGCAAACTCTATTTCCTTGCGCTTAAGATCTGCGTACAACTTTTGCCTATCAGATGCTTCCTTTAACCATTTCCGAATTAACATAACCTTTTCTTCAGACTCTGCCACAATTTCTGGACCCAAAACTTGACGTTCCCCTAATTCCGTCCAATACGTAGGAGTGCGACACTTTCGTCCGTACAGGGCTTCATATGGTGCCATCCGAATACTGGCTTGATAGCTGTTATTATATGCGAATTCCGCTAAAGGCAAATATTCTTCCCAACTCCCACTGAAGTCTATCACACAACTCCTCAACATATCCTCTAACACTTAGATTACTCGCTTAGATTGACCGTCCGACTGTGGATGAAATGCCGTAGTGAAATCCAATCTGGTGCCTAAAGCTTGATGTAATGCTTTCCAAAACCGAGACGTAAACCTTGGATCCCTATCTGAAATAATCGACACTGGGACTCTATGCAACCTTACAATTTCTGCCACATACAATTTCTCCAACTTCTGCAAAGAATAGTCAACCCGCACTGGAATAAAATGTGCGGATTTTGTCAATCGGTCCACTATCACCCATACCGAGTCCTTCTTAGTAGGTGTAAGGGGAAGCCCACTAACGAAGTCTATGGTGATTCTCTCCCACTTCCACTGTGGAATCTTTATTGGCTGAAGCAATCCTGACGGAACTTGGTGTTTAGCCTTAACTTGTTGACACGTTAAGCACTTCCCTACAAGTTCGATAACTTCCCGCTTAAGACCAGTCCACCAAAACTGTTCCCTTAGATCTCTGTACAACTTACTACCTCCAGGATGCATAGCATAAGGGCTACTATGCGATTCCTGAAGAATCCTCTGCCTTAACTCCTCGTTCTTCAGCATACAGATTTTACCCTTGAAACACAGCACTCCCTCGTCATTAATACCATAATCTTCCAACTCCCCGCTCTGCACTTGCCGTAACTTAGCACTTAAATCTTCATCCATTAACTGTCCCTCTTCCACCTCATTCAACCACGTCGGCTTAACTTGCAACTCTGCCAACAAACTTCCATCGTCATACAAGCTAAGGTGTGCAGACATCACCCTCAGATCTGACACAACTATCCGACTTAGGGCATCTGCCACTACATTCTCTTTGCCTGGGTGATACTCTATAGAACAATCGTAGTCCTTCAGTAACTCCATCGACCTTTACTGTCTCAGGTTCAGCTCTTTCTGAGTCAGCAGATACTTAAGGCTTTTGTGGTCTGTGTAGATCACTGACTTCTCTCCATAAAGATAGTGCCTCCATACCTTAAGAGCAAAGACCACTGCCGCCAATTCCAAGTCATGCATTGGGTAGTTAACCTCATGAGGCCGTAATTGTCGAGATGTATAAGCGACTACTTTCTCGTCTTGCATCAATAAGCATCCCAATCCTGTGTGAGAAGCGTCACAATACACCACAAAATCCTTTCCTGCCTCTGGCTGAATCAAAACTAGAGCTTCAGTCAAAACCCTCTTAAGCTTCCCAAAGCTCTCTTCTTGCGGCTATTGATGAGAACCCTTCTACGAACCTTCTATAGTAGCCTGCTAAACCCAAGAAACTACGAACCTCAGCCACAGACTTAGGTGGTTTCCAATCCAACACTGCCTTAATCTTCCTAGGATCCACCCTTATCCCTTCTGCAGACACTACATGCCCTAAGAATGCGACCTCATTCAGCCAAAATTCACACTTGCTGAATTTGGCATAAAGCTTCTTCTCCCTTAATACTTGCAACACTACCTGGAGATGCTCATCATGTTCTTCCTCAGACTTGGAATACACTAGGATGCCGTCGATGAACACAACGACAAATCGATCCAAGTAAGGTTGGAAAACCCAGTTCATCATATCCATGAACGCGGCTGGGGCGTTCGTCAATCCGAACGGCATTACCAAGAACTCATAATGCCCGTACCTTGTCCGGAAAGCTATCTTATGGATATCCGCTTCCTTCACCTTCAACTGATGATATCTAGACCTTAGGTCGATCTTTGAGAATACCGCAGCCCCGTTAAGCTGGTCGAACAAGTCGTCTATCCTTGGCAACAGATACTTGTTCTTGATGGTCAGCTTATTCAACTGACGATAATTTATGCACATACGCATAGTTCCGTCCTTCTTCTTCACAAACAAGACCGGTGCTCCCCATGGAGTCACACTGGGTCGAATAAACCCACGATCAAGCAACTCTTGGATTTGAGCCTTGAGCTCAACCAACTCCTTTGGTGCCATTCTATACGGGGCAATTGACACAGGAGTTGTACCTGGTAACAAGTCAATTCCAAACTCCACCTTCCTGTCCGGGGGTATTCTAGGTAACTCCTTCGGAAAGACATTTACAAATTCCCTTACTGTTCTAACTCCGCTAACTCCCCCTTCTTTTGCATCCAACGCACTAACAAAGGCTAAAAATGCCTTGCACCATTTCCGAACCATCTTATCAGCCTTCAGAGCGGAGACCACATTAGACAAATAATTTCTTCTTTCTCCTGTCATAATTATCATCTCATCTTCTAGGGTCCTTAACTCCATCTCTTTAGCTGCACAATCCAATATAGCCCGATGTTCCACTATCCAGTCTATGCCAAGAATGAGATCAAATTCTTCGAAGGGTAGTTCCATCAAGTCAGCAGGGAACATCACTCCCTGAATCTCTAGAGGTACACTCTGAAATATCTTATTCACCACTACAGTTTGACCTAATGGGCTTACTACAGTCATCTCCCTATCAGATAGTTCAGAGGCTATGCCTAGTGTTTCAACTACACTACATGCAACATAAGAATGGGTCAAGCCAACATCAATTAAAGCAAAGTAAGGCTTGCCAGTTATAAGGAACGTACCGGTTATGACGTTCGGTGCGTCTCCATCCTCCTTCCGACGAACTGCATACACTAGACCCGGCTGTCTTGCCTCTGTATTACCAACACCTTTTCCCGGTGTTCCACGTCCTCTTCCAGAACCATTACGTCTACCAATCAGACCACGACCCCTGCTGTCCACCTCTTCCAGCTTGATTAAAACCATGACTTGCTGGTTGGCTCCCGTCTATCTTTATAGGATAGTCCTTAATCATGTGGTCCTTGGAGCCACACTTGAAACATCCTCCTGTCTTCTTTCAACACTCTCCTAGGTGCATCTTCCCACACTGAGCACAAGTACGATACTGCCCTCCTGTCATAGCCTGCTGACCTCGCGGCCCATCAACTCTAGTCCTCTTTTGAACATTCCTAGATGACCCTGCTGCTCCAAAACCTCTCTTCTGCCTGTTCCAATCCGTGTTCTATCTCACAAAGTCCTTAATCCCTTCGGCTACCTTAGCCTTTTCCACCAATACGGCAAACTCTCACTCCAGCTGTGGAGCTATCAACAACCTCAGGTCATCCCTCAGTCCGTCCTCGAACCGGATACAATGTTCATGCTCCGTAGCCACATTTCCTCGAGCATACCGGCTCAACCTTAAGAATTCACCTCGTGACTGCGCCACGCAGACTTGTTCCTTGAACCAAATTTCTAGAAATACCTTTCTACGCATCGAGATAATCGTACTAACATACTTCTTCTGATACGCCGCCTTAACATACTCCCAAGTGAGATCCTCAGCTATAGCACCATCCCGAACTGTGAGCCACCATTGATATGCCTCGTCGTGAAGTAGCGACACCATTCTTTTCAGTTTCTCCTCAGTAGTCAGATCCAGCTCATCCATAATTCGCTCTGTCGCCTCCAACCAATACTCAGCCGTACTGGGTGCCACACCAGATACGCCACGAAACACCTCAGCTCCATTGGCTCGGAGTTGCTCGGGTATAGATTTCCAAGCTCCCATACCTCCACCTGCTCCAGCCACCATCTCAAGAACTCGCAGCACCGTCTGCGATACTGCATCATCCCCTGTCTGATCCTGATGCTCAACTCCAACCGCTGGTGGTGGGGGTGGTGGTGGTACCTCATTCTCGGACCCTTGACCAGACCTAACGGGTTCCGATACGGTCATTCTGTCTCTACCACATCCTCGCACATTACGACCACGTCCCCTAGAGCTCATATCTATGATCGCGATTTAATCTGATTTAAAAAGTTTATGCATCAGTCATTGTTCCACTGATTATCCGCGAACAATTTTATAAAAAGAAGTTTAGTAGTAGTTCTTTCGATCATTTCAAAGTTTTCGTTTCAAGTTTTCTACCCTAATTCAGAGAAACAGATTCATTTGATAATATCTACTACACACATTCACTACTCGAATATTTTCATCCGTTCCAATCCTAGGGGTATTTTCGTAATTTATCTTATAGAGGTATTTTGGTAATTTTCCAAATCAGGGTATCTTAATATTTTGCAAAATAGGGGTTCCTGGTATTTTGAAAAATATCTTAGTAAAAGTTGAGGGTAGTATGGTAATTTTATAAGCCAAGGGCATTTTAGTAATTTTACAACCAGGGGTATTTGGGTAATTTTGTAAATCGAGAATATTTTGGAAAAAATTTTCAAAATAGTTTTTCCACAAATCAAGGGGTAATTTGGTGATTTTAAAAGTTAGGGTTTTTATAAAATAGTATGGCTAGTCCCTTTCGGGTTTTAATTATTGAGTTTAGCACGTGAGTAAGTCTTCCTAGTTAAGGTGAACCATCACTGCGCACCAGGTGGGATTCGAGCGAAGAGGAGGTGAGTCACTAGGACTGCTTAAATACCAGGCTCTTCCTGAATCCAATCCTAGACATGCGCACAATGGTTACCACACCCTAACTCGGCGACTTAGTCATAGGTTGGTTTTAATTAGGCATTCAAGTTTTATGTAACTCTGTGTTGGGGTAAGCTAATCCTAGGGTTTAACAACTTAATAAACTAATCTATGTTCCCGTTATAGCCTTATACAAATCATTCTATAAATCATACAACAGTTAGGGGTACTTACCTGGTGGACTTCGGGTTGGAGACTTAGGTGCCATGCCAGAAAACCTGCTCATTTCACAAAAATTTTCACAAAATTTATTTGGGCTCAATTTTGAAAACGTTATGGGCTTTAAACCCAAGGCTGAGAGTTTAAAACTGGGCTCTGATACCAAACTAAAACACCCAAAACCCGACCCACGAGCCTTGACCGGATCTGGTATGTTCCTTGAGTAAAACAGTTCAAAACTTGTTTGTTACTTTGGAAAATTTGGTTATTTTGAAGAGAAATCGATTGGAGTTGTGATTACATTGAAATCGGTGTCATTTTAAAAGTCTAGATTTTAATAAAACTTTATTCAAATATTTCAAAACTCATAAGTTAAAAGAAATACAGAGTTTTTAGAGTTTATCATTAAATTGAAAGTCGTTTGTGTTTGGGTGTCGAAACATTTAAAATATATTTTTAAGAAAAGTTATTTAATCTTGATTCAATAATAATCGTATCATAATAAACCGAATAGGATGCATGCTTAAAACAGATAATAGTAATGGCCTTATTACAACTGAAAAATACCAAATAAATCCTGAATAATAAAATAATAAGAAAACACAAATTCAACTAATTGAAATCCCAAAAATATTCATCATGGCCACCACATAGTCTCTGCTGACACGGTCCATCTACTGAGTGTCACCTGAAAAGATATCCCACAACGGGGTGAGTCAAACAAACTCAGTGTGTAACACCCCAAACCCAGTCAACACACCACGACCGAATCTAGCATGTCACAGTGGAAATCATTTCAAAGAAAATGGGTTACCAGTTAATATTTTAGTGTAAAACTCTTTGTTGTTTTATACTTGTAGAAATCTTGGGCATGATTATTTGCAAACCGATAGTTTACTTTGAAATCCCGGGAGTTTATCTTAAAAACTCAGTTGTCGATCCATAGGTTTAAAAAATGTTTATGCCATAAAAACCCGATTGATTCTTGCTTAGTTAATTTGGAATCGTTTGAATTTAGTGTGAAAAACTTAAGTTTGAAATCCATTCGAGATGTTGTTGTTATCAATTACTCAATGTTACCTGATGGTAAAGATTTGAAAACCATTTCGTTTTGTAGTGTAGAAAACCTTACGTTCCAGTTATTAAATTAATCAAATAATTTACTTAGCCATATTTAAAACCATCCAAAACATAAATAATCCAAAAATATAATCAAAGGCCTTATTACAAACCCAAATAAAACCGAAATGAAAATAAATATCCAATTCAAAATCCAAGTAATACCAAATGTTTTAATGCATGGCCGCCTCGAGTCCATCCGGCTCCTCATCCGCAATCTACGAGTCACCTGAAAAGATAAGGGAGAAGGTGAGTCGCCAAGACTCAGTGCATTAATCCTCCTCCCGATTAATGCAACATACTTACACAAATCATAACCAAGTAATATAAATAATGCACCTAAACGTAGCCATCCATAACTCCTTTTCTAACCCATGTGGTACCAAACAACTGGTGGTGCCAAACCACTGGTGACCCAAAGTCACGATATCCAATAATAATGTGGTGCCAAACCACTGGTGACCCAAAGTCACAAATAATCCATCTGTGGGGCCAACCCACGTTATGATACCAAATCACTGGCGACAATCCCGTAATATCATATGTGGGGCCAACCCACTGTGGTGCTAAGCCACTGGGACAAGTCGCTATGAGGTGCCAAACCTCTGGTGACCCAAAGTCACAAAATATCATTATACCAAGTGTGAGGCCAACCCACGTGTGATACCAAATCACTGGCGACGATCCCAAAATATCAACTGTGGGGCCAACCCACTGTGGTGCTAAGCCACTGGGACTAGTCGCTATGAGGTGCCAAACCTCTGGTGACCCAAAGTCACGAAATAATCTGTGGTACCAAACCACTGGAGGTGCCAAACCTCTGGTGACCCAAAGTCACGGATATCATCTTCCCCCTCCTCTCATATCACCCATCATCATGCCATACTCATGCAAATCATGCCATCATGCTTTACTATAGCAAATATGCTATAAATCATACTATCATACATTAAATAGCAAAACTCATATCGAAACGGACTTACCCGAATCCTTGCTCATACCCATAGGGTATCATACCAATATCCACACTGTTTCGACTTTAACACATTCAGGTTATTAAAATATATTACTTAATTATAAAGTGTCTAAGTTACACACCTGTTACTAACGCAAGCCTAGAATCTCGAAGTCCCGATCTACTGCGCTAGATCCCTTTGCCCTACATTCGGCCAAACTACAAGACCATTAACAAGGCCATTCGGCCACACCAATAAATCCCAAAGGGTGAGATTACGCCTAAACTACACCACCCTTACCTTTTGCCTTACGAAAACAAACCACAACGCAACGTATGTGAGACTGCTTCTCTCCCTACAATCGGCCAACAACCAAATCTTAGCATCAATAGCCTTCGGCTTTCCACAACAACAAGATTGATTACAACATCATGGATCCTTACCACTTGACTTACCAAATTCGATTGACAGAAGAAAGACGGCTCAGATCTACTGCTTCCAAAGTCCCAAAGGTCCTATAAGAAATCGATTCCCATTAATAACTAACACTACTAACAACAAATGTCGGATTAGGCTTTAATCCATGGGTGTCGACAGAGAAGAAGAGAAATTGAGAATGAAGTTTTGGTCAAGAACCCTTACCCCTTTTTAAAACCGATTGGAGAAAAACCAAAGTGATCCACTCTTGTTGATATTCGACCAAAGGAATGCAAGAAAGGAAGAGAGACTTTTCGACAGAGAGTTGAATGGTGTTCGGCTAAAGGGATTTCGGTAAAAAGAAAGTGGAGAGGAAGATATGGTTTCGAACAGTTTATGAATAGAAAAAAAGCAAAAGTGAAAGAGAATAGAGGGAGATTCGGCCAAGCTTCCTAAATTGCCGAAAAAGAGAAAATCAAATAAATGACAAATGAGGTTTCGATTTCCAGGGAGGAAAAGAGGGTTTCAACAAAGGTTTTTGTGATGATACGGCTAGAATGGAGAAAAAGAAAAGAAAAAGAAAGTGATGAGGGAAGAGAGGGGTTTCGACAAAGATAGGTGGAGAAGATTTCGGCAACAGAAAGTAAAAGAGAAGAGGTTGTTTTGAACAAATATGAAAAAGAAAGAAAATAAAAGATGAGTGAGGCTCAATATGGAGATTCGGCCAACATGCCTAAGGGAGAATTCGACACACTCCTATGAACTTTTCGGCTTTTGGCTCACTATGGTGCACTAGGAAGAAATCGGCAAGGCTCCAAAAAGGTTTGTTTTCGGTTTTGACACAAAACAAGAGCTAGCCGAAATGGCCCAATAGGTGCCTAAGAGAATTTGGCACGCTCCCTTCACTCAGCTTCCCAAAACCGAACACTCCTCCAATGAGGAGTTCAAAATTCGGCCACCACCTAAAATCTCTCCTGGCCACTAATTCAAATGAATTTGAATTAGTCAAGCTCCTAATTTTTCTCTCTGCCACCTATTTGAATTAATTTCATTGTGTCCATCCCTATCTGACAGAATTTGAGCTGAACACAACTCCTCCCCCTCCTTGGCGCAAAATAATGAGCAAATAGTAGGATTTCTGCTGCTCGAACCTGAGATCTCCTTCCTTTGCTTGTGGTGTCAATCACAGGGCTCTAAGTGGCGCCTCCTTGCCACTATACCAAGCCCAATCTTGTGCTAAAATACTCCACAAATTACCCTTAAGCCCTAGCTCCTTCAGCTCCCCTTACTTAAAGCTTAAAAACAAGATTTCATACTACTCAGGCCTGCTCTAAACTTATAACTAGATCTTAAAACACCACTAATAATAACACAACAATCCAAACACATGCATAATAATTCAATTTAAAATTAACCCCTAATTCAGGATATTACAGTTCTACCCCTCTTAAAAATAATTTCGGCCTCGAAATTACCTGGTCAAAAGAGTTGAGGGTATTACTGTCTCATGACATCCTCCGGTTCCCACGTAGCTTCTTCCACGCCATGATTCTGCCATAATACTTTCACCAGTGGAACGGACTTCTTACGTAAGACTTCCACACCTCGATCCAGAATCTGCACTGGTTCCTCTTTCATGGTCATATCTGGACTCCCCTCTATTTCCTCTACTGCTACAATATGCGATGGATCTGAGTGATAGCGCCTGAGCATGGAGACATGGAACACATCGTGAATCTGACTCAGCTCTACTGGCAACTCGAGCTGATAGGCTACTGGTCCTACTCGTTTCAGTACCTTATACAGCCCAATAAACCTTGGACTTAACTTGCCTTTTCTTCCAAACCTCAATACCTTCTTCCATGGCGAGACCTTCATAAAGACCTTATCACCCACGACAAACTCTATATCCCTCCGCTTGAGATAGGCATATGACTTCTGCCTGTCCGAAGCTTCCTTCAATCGAGCCTAAATCAACTTAACCTTGTCCTCAATCTCTGCAACCAATTCTGGTCCTAACATCTGATGTTCACCCAACTCTGTCCAACATATAGGTGTGCGACACTTCCTACCATACAACGCCTCATATGGTGCCATCTTAATGCTTGCTTGGTAACTATTGTTGTATGAGAACTCAGCTAATGGTAGAAACCCTTCCCATCTACCTCTGAAGTCCAAAACACAACCTCTCAGCATATCCTCTAAAATCTGTATAACCCTTTCCGACTGCCCGTCAGACTGTGGATGAAATACCGTACTGAAATCTAAGCGTGTACCCAAAGCCTGATGCAGCGCTCTCCAGAACCTCGACGTAAATCTGGGATCCCTATCCGAGATGATCGATACTGGCACACCATGCAACCTCACTATTTCTGACACATACAGCTTAGCTAACTTCTGGAGCGAGTAATCAACCCTTACCGGTATGAAGTCAGCTGATTTAGTCAGACGATCCACAATCACCTAAACTGAGTCCTTCTTGCTAGGCGTAAGGGGTAGTCCACTGACGAAATCCATAGTGATCCTTTCCCATTTCCACTGTGGAATCTTCACTGGCTGAAGCAAACCTGACGGTAACTGATGTTCAGCCTTGACCTGCTGACACGTCAAACACTTTCCCACAAACTCTGTTACTTCCCGCTTCAGACCTGGCCACCAAAACTGCTCTCTTAAATCCCGATACATCTTGCTACTATGTGCGTCTTGAAGAATCCTCTTCCTTAACTCGACATCCTTCGGCATACAAGCTCTCCCTTGGAAACACAGCACTCCATCACTGGACAAACTGTAATCCTCCAAACCACCATCCTGAACTTGCATTCTCCGAGCATTCAAAACCTTATCCTCTAATTACTTCTCCTTGATCTGCTCAACCCAAGTCGGCTTAACCTGCAATTCTACCAGAATGCTCCCATCGTCATACAAGCTAAGATGGGCAAACATCGCTCTTAAGTCTGATACAACCTTACGGCTTAACGCGTCTGCCACTATGTTAGCCTTGCCCGGATGATACTCAATCGAACAGTCGTAGTCCTTCAACAACTCAATCCATCTGTGCTGCCTCAAGTTCAAATCTTTCTGAGTCAAAAGGTACTTCAAACTCTTGTGATCTGTGTAGACTATCGACCTCTCTCCATACAAATAGTGTCTCTATATTTTCTAAGTGAAGACCACTGCAGCTAACTCCAAGTCATACGTCAGATAGTTAACTTCATGCGGTCTCAGCTGTCGAGATGCATAAGCCACTACCTTCCCTTCCTGCATCAGCACACATCCTAAGCCCGTATGTGATGCATCACAATATATCGTGAATTCCTTTCCTGCCTCAGGCTGAATCAAAACCGGAGCTTCAGTCAAAATCTTCTTTATCTTGTCGAAACTCTCTTGCTGCTTCTCAGTCCACACAAATGGAACTCCTTTCCTTAATAACTTGGTCATCGGTGCTGCAATCAAAGAAAATCCCTCTACAAATCTTCGGTAATATCCTGCCAAACCTAGAAAACTCTGAATCTCAGCCACTGACTTAGGCGGCTTCCAATCCAACGCTGCCTCAATCTTTCGAGGATCCACCCTAATCCCCTCAGCTGATACTACATGTCCCAAGAAAGTCACCTCCCTAAGCCAGAACTCGCAGTTACTAAATTTAGCATATAGCTGCTATTCCTTCAGAATCTGCAACACTACTCGCAAATGCGCATCATACTCCTCCTCTGACTTTGAATATACCAAGATGTCGTCTATAAATACCACGACGAACTGATCCAAATACTGCTGGAATACTCGGTTCATCATGTCCATGAATGCTACTGGCGCGTTAGTCAACCCAAACGGCATTACCAGAAACTCATAGTACCCATACCGAGTACGAAACTCCGTCTTGTGAATATCAGCCTCTTTCACCTTTAGCTGATGATACCCAGACCTTAAATCAATCTTTGAGAATACCGAAGCACCATTAAGCTGGTCAAACAAGTCATCTATTCTGGGCAATGGATACTTGTTTTTGATCGTCAACTTATTCAACTGGCGATAGTCTATACACATCCGCATTGTTCCATCTTTCTTCTTGACAAAGAGTACCGGTGCTCCCCAAGGCAAAACACTTGGCCTGATAAAACCTCGGTCCAACAACTCCTGAATCTGAGCATTTAATTCCATTAATTCCTTAGGCGCCATCCTATACGGAGCAATAGACACTGGCGCAGTTCCGGGTAACAGATCTATGCCAAATTCAACCTCACGATCCGGTGGCAGTCCCGGAAGTTCCTCTGCAAATACGTCAGCAAATTCCTTTACTGTTCAGACATTCCCTACAGCAGACTCCTTAGCCTCCAAGATACACACATGAACCATAAATACTTGACAGCCTTTCCTGACCATCTTCTCAGCTTTCAACGCAGATACCACGTTGGATAGATAATTCCTTCTATTACCTATCATAACCACCTCGTCACCCTCAGCCGTCTTCAGAACCATGTGCTTAGCCACGCAATCCAAACTTGCTTGGTACTTAACCAACCAGTCCATCCCAAAAATCAGATCGAACTCCCCAAACGGCAGTTCCATCAGATCAGCTACAAACACTACCCCTTGGAGTTCTAGGGGTACATCCCTATACAGCTTATTCACTTCTACAAAGTGATCGAGAGGGTTAATTACTGTCATCTCCCTAGAAGTAGTCTCAAAGTCTAGGTTCATGGTCTCTACTATGCTACTAGCAACGTATGAATACGTCAAACCCACATCAATCAAAGCAGTATATGGAAATCCAAAGATTAAGAACGTACCGGTTATGACGTCCGGTGCATCGCCCTCCTCTCGATGCCTCACTGCATACGCCAATCCAGGCTGTCTTGCCTCAATGTTGCCTGCACCTCTGCCCGGTGCTCCGCGGCCTCGACCAGAACCATTACCTCCTCTACCATTACCACGACCCACATGCGGTGGCGATCCTCATTTCTAAATCGAGAGCATAGCCACGACCCTCGGGCCCGAATCTGGCTAATTTATGTGGACAGTCCTCTCATGATGATCCAGTGAGCCACACTCAAAACATCCTTTTCCACCGGTCCAACATCCTCCCCAATGAGATTTTCCACAACGGTTACACTGTGCTGGTCCCTGATTAGCAGCAGCAGACCTACCAGATTGATTCGGCCCACGCTGTCTAGCTCTTTTCTGATAATTACCTGCCGACCCAGATGATCCAAAACCTCTCTTATGTCTATTCCTATCCATATTCTGCCTCACAGACTCCTTAACCCCTTCGGCTACCATAGCCTTTTCCACCAGGACAGCAAACTCACACTCCTGCTGTGGAGCAATCAGCAACCTTAGCTCATCTCTCAGACCGTCCTCAAATCGAGCACATCACTCATGCTCAGTAGCCACAATACCCCTAGCATACCGGCTCAACCTTAAGAACTCTGCCTCGTATTCTGATACAAACTTACTCCCCTGAACCAACCTCAGAAACGCCTTCCGCTGCGCATCAATATAACTAGATCCGATATACTTCTTCTGATAAGCTGCCTTAAAGTAGTCCCAAGTGAGATCATCTGCTGCAGCACTATCCCGAACCGTGAGCCACCACTGGTATGACTCATCCCAGAAAAGCGACACTATCCCTTTCAGTTTTTCCTCAGCAGTCAAATCCAAATCATCCATGATCCGCTCCGTCGCCTCTAGCCAATACTCAGCCGTACTGGGAGCCACACCAGAAACACCTCGATATACCTCAGCTCCATTGGCTCGGAGTCGCTCAGGTACAGATTTTCGAGCTCCCGCGCCCCCTCCTACTCCAGCTACCCTTTCAAGAACTCGCAGCATCGCTTGTGACACTGCGTCATCCCCATTCTGATCCTGAAACTCACCACTTACAGCTAGTGGTGGTGCTGGTATCTCATTCTCTGATCCCTGACCAGACCCTACTGGTTCAGAAACTGTCATCCTACCCTGACCACGGTCATGCGTATTACGACCACAACCACCTCTAGTGCTCATGACTAAAGTCTCGACTTATCTGATTTAGAAGTTTTATGCATTAGTAATTATTCCACTGTCTTTAAAGCACAGCCTTATGGGTAATCCTTACTAAAGAGTTTTTGTTTTCGCAAGCCCATTGAGTTCTATCAGTTTCGGTCTCTAGGGTAGTCCACTATCACTAGTCATTCGAATCTTATAACATCCAAAAATCACAAACAATAGTGAGGGGTACTTACCTGGGCGGATTGGTGCCGGAGACTCGGTGCCATGCCTTTCAAACCATATATTTTCAAACAAAAACATTTAAAACCAAATTTAAAAACATTTTGGGCCTCGGGCCCACAACCGAGCCTTTAAACTTCACTCTGATACCACAATTGTAACACCCCAAACTCGGTAAACACACTACGACCGAATCTGGCATGTCACAGAGGAAATCGTTTCGAAGAAAACGGGTTACCGGATAAAATTTTAGTCAAAAAATCTTTGTTGTTTTATACTTGTAGAAATCTTGGGCATGATTATTTGCAAACCGATAGTTTACATTGAAATCCCGGGAGTTTATCTTAAAAACTCAGTTGTCGATCCATAGGTTTAGAAAATGATTATGCCATAAAACCCGATTGATTCTTGCTTAGTTAATTTGGAATCGTTTGAATTTAGTGTGAAAAACTTAAGTTTGAAATCCATTCGAGATGTTGTTATCAATTGCTTAATGTTACCCGATGGTAAAGATTTGAAAACCATTTCGTTTTGTAGTGTAGAAAACCTTACGTTCCAGTTATTAAATTAATCAAATAATTTACTTAGCCATATTTAAAACCATCCAAAACATAAATAATCCAAAAATATAATCAAAGGCCTTATTACAAACCCAAATAAAATCAAAATGAAAATAAATATCCACTTCAAAATCTAAGTAATATCAAATGTTTTAATGCATGGCCGCCTCGAGTCCATCCGGCTCCTCATCCGCAATCTACGAGTCACCTGAAAAGATAAGGGAAAAGGTGAGTCGCCAAGATTCAGTGCATAAATCTTCCTCCCGATTAATGCAACATACTTACACAAATCATAACCAAGCATATAAATAATGCACCCAAACCTAGCCATCCATAACTCCTTTTCTACCTCGTGTGGTACCAAACCACTGGTGGTGCCAAACCACTGGTGACCCAAAGTCATGATATCCAATAATAATGTGGTGCCAAACCACTGGTGACCCAAGTCACGAATAATCCATCTGTGGGGCCAACCCACGTTGTGATACCAAATCACTGGCGACAATCCCGTAATATCATATGTGGGGCCAATCCACTGTGGTGCTAAGCCACTGGGACAAGTCGCTATGAGGTGCCAAACCTCTGGTGACCTAAAGTCACAAAATATCATTATACCAAGTGTAGGGCTAACCCACGTGTGATACGAAATCACTGGCAACGATCCTAAAATATCAACTGTGTGGCCAACCCACTGTGGTGTTAAGCCACTGGGACAAGTCGCTATGAGGTGCCAAACCTCTGGTGACCCAAAGTCACGAAATAATCTGTGGTACCAAACCACTGTAGGTGCCAAACCTCTGGTGACCCAAAGTCACAGATATCATCTCCCCCCTCCTCTCATATCACCCATCATCATGCCATACTCATGCAAATCATGCAAATCATGCCATCATGCTTTATTATAGCAAATATGTCATAAATCATACTATCATACATTAAATAGCAAAACTCATATCGAAACGGACTTACCCGAATCCTTACTCATACCCATAGGGTATCATACCAATATCCACACTGTTTCAGCTTTAACACATTCAGGTTATTAAAATATATTACTTAATTATAAAGTGTGTAAGTTACACACCTGTTACTAACGCAAGCCCTAAATCTCGAAGACCCGATCTACTGCACTAGATCCCTTTGCCCTACATTCGGCCAAACCACAAGACCATTAACAAGGCCATTCGGCCACATCAATAACTTCCAAAGGGTGAGATTACGCCTAAACTACACCACCCTTACCTTTTACCTTACGAAAACAAACCACAACGTAACGTATGTGAGACTGCTTCTCTCCCTAGAATCGACCAACAACCAAATCTTAGTATCAATAGCCTTCGGCTTTCCACAACAACAAGATTGATTAAAACATCATGGATCCTTACCACTTGACTTACCGAATTCGATTGACAGAAGAAAGATGGCTCGGATCTACTGCTTCCAAAGTCCCGAAGGTCCTATAAGAAATCGATTCCCATTAATAACTAACACTAATAACAAAAAATGCCGGATTAGGCTTTAATCCATGGGTGTCAACAGAGAAGAAGAGAAAATGAGAATAAAGTTTCGGTCAAGAACCCTTGCCCCTTTTCAAAACCGATTGGAGAAAAACCAAAGTGATCCGCTCTTGTTGATATTTGGCCAAAGCAATGCAAGAAAGAAAGAGAGACTTTTCGACAGAGAGTTGAATGGTGTTCGGCTAAAGGGGTTTCGGTAAAAAGAAAGTGGAGAGGAAGATATGGTTTCGAACAGTTTATGAATAGAAAAAAAGCAAAAGTGAAAGAGAATAGAGGGAGATTCGGCCAAGCTTTCCAAATTGCCGAAAAAGAGAAGATCAAATAAATGACAAATGAGGTTTCGATTTCCAGGGAGGAAAAGAGGGTTTCAACAAAGGTTTTTGTGATGATACGGCTAGAATGGAGAAAAAGAAAAGAAAAAGAAAGTGATGAGGGAAGAGAGGGGTTTCGACAAAGATAGGTGGAGAAGATTTCGGCAACAGAAAGTAAAAGAGAAGAGGTGGTTTTGAACAAATATGAAAAAGAAAGAAAATAAAAGATGAGTGAGGCTCAATATGGAGATTCAGCCAACATGCCTAATGGAGAATTCGGCACACTCTTATGAACTTTTCGGCTTTTTGCTCACTATGGTGCACTAGGAAGAAATCGGCAAGGCTCCAAAAAGGTTTGTTTTCGGCTTTGACACAAAACAAGAGCTAGCCGAAATGTCCCAATAGGTGCCTAAGAGAATTCGGCACCCTCCCTTCACTCAGCTTCCCAAAACCGAACACTCATCCAAGGAGGAGTTCAAAATTCAGCCACCACCTAAAATCTCTCCTGGCCACTAATTCAAACGAATTTGAATTAGTCAAGCTCTTAATTTTTCTCTCTGCCACCTATTTGAATTAATTTGAGCTGAACACAACTCCTCCCCCTCCTTGGCATCAAAATAATAAGCAAATAGTGGGATTTCTGCTGCTCGAACCTGAGATCTCCTTCCTCTGCTTATGGCGTCAATCACAGGGCTCTAAGTGGCGCCTCCTTGCCACTTTACCAAGCCCAATCTTGTGCTAAAATACTCCACGAATTACCCTTAAGCCCTAGCTCTTTCAGCTCCCCTTACTTAAAGCTTAAAAATAAGATTTCTTACTACTCAGGCCTGCTCTAAACTTATAACTAGATCTTAAAACACCACTAATAATAACACAACAATCCAAACACATACGCAACAATTCAATTTAAAATTAATCCCTAATTCAGGATATTACACTGTGAGTAACAGCCAACACAAATCCCAACGATTTAGGCATATTAGATCATACATATATAACAAATATAAATAATGATGCAATCCCAAACCCAAGCCTAGATATCCATCCTCTACACATCACCCGTACCAACCAATCACACCGTGGGGATTACTAAATCAACCCTCCATCCGCTACACATCATCGAAGGCAGTCGCTGCAGACGACTTGCTCATCGCCCTTATATATTGTGGCATAGCCACCAGATAATAATACGTGACATAAGTCACCACATTCAGATTACGTGACATGAGTCACCAGATATTGTGGTAACAACCACCAGATCACTTCCCCTTTCCATATCACCCATATGCCCCATGTGTCATACAAATCATGCAAATATCATGCCACATGCCTTATTCTTATTCGTAACCAATTCTCATATATGTCACAATCAGTGTTCATTATACTGTTAATGGAGCTTTAGAGAATAACGTACCTGAATATGCCGTACCATTGAATGGTTCCTTTAGCCATAACTTTCACATTCTTATTAACACATGTATTAAATAAATACCGTAAATCTATTAAGAGTTAGTGTGGGGTTACACACCTGGTTACTAACGTTTTCACTAAATCTCGGAAAGGTCTACCGAACAAGTTGTACTCCTCCCTAAACAGTTAAAGTTAGAATCAGCCACTCAATAATCACTAAATATGGCCTTGGCCGAATATGCATATCCGTTTACTTTGCGAATCTCAAATCCCGAAATTGATACTTGGTTGTGGTATTTGTCGAAATCCCTATACACATATGTTAGATCCGATTTTCTATCACTTAATGAACTTAATAAGTGGCCTTCGGCCTAAGATCCTACTTTTCTTACCTTAGATCTTAAAATCCCGAAAATCTCCCCCTTAAAATCGGCTACAAAAGAAATCCCAAAACTTTCCTTCAAGGTTTCAGCCAAGAACATTAATGAGGTTAGATTCCTAGTTTCGATTAATCTAAAATAAAGATAGAAACAACATTAGTTGATCTTTACCCCTAATGATGAATTCGACTGCACCCTTGCTTGAACCAACAGAGATATTCAGCTATGGCCTAGATGTTGATCAATTGATTTCAGCTTTTGGGACTTGTGACAAAGAAAAGAGAGTAAGTCCCCTTTGAGATTCGGCTATGGCTTCAAATGGTGATGCAATATTCGGCTATCAAAAGAACAAGTATGGAGTTGAAGTTATAAGAAAGAAAAGGAGAATGGAAGAGGCTTAGGAGAATTCGGCAATGGCTATCAAATGGGAAAGAGAGGCATTTTTGGTGTGATTCGTGTATGGAAAAGAAAAGGTGAGAATTCAGAGGAGAACAAAGCTATATTTCGGCTAAAGAAAATGGCCAAAGAGACACTTTGATAGCTTTATGATTTCGGCACCAAGCCTTCCTCCAACTGAATTTTTCCTAACTCTTTACTCCTCTCATATATTCGGTCAACACACAAACTCTAGCTCCTCCTTGCTTTTCTCCTATTTTATCTCTTCTTTATCTATTCAAAATAATTAAAATAATTCAACATTTATCCTCTATCTTAGCCGAATTTTAAAAGGGATTGACCAAGTCTAATCCTCATGTAAATAAAAGTCCCCATGCTGTCCACTATTGCTCCCCATTGCCGCAAAATAAAAGCTCCCTTTTTGCATCTCTTGTGACTCGAACCCAGGCCCTTTGTACTGCTGGTGACGTCACTTTCAGAGGCTTTAAGTGGCGCCTTCTTGCCACTTTAACAAGCTAATTTTTATGTCTAATTTCCCCTACAAATTCTCTTAAGGCCTATCAGGCTTAGCTCCCCTTTAAAACTTAAAATCAAATAATTTCTAAGTCATTCATCTACACTCTAAAGTACCCTAAATTTATAAAACACATTCACAACACACACAAGCATGCTACTTCATACAATTAAGCAATAATGCACAAGCCCAAAATCTCGGATATTACATCGTGTGTGGTGATTAGCATTCGTAAGGCAGAAAGGTAAGGATGGTGTTAGTTATGCGTTATCTCATCCTTTGGGATTTATTGGTATGGCCGAATGGCCTTGTTAATGGTTTTGTGGTTTGGTCGAATGTAGGACAAGGAGATCTCGTGCAGTAGATCGGGTCTTCGAGATTTAGTGATTGCGTTAGTAACAGGTGTGTAACTTACACACTTTATAACTTGGCAATATATTAATAGCCTAATCATGATTAAAAGTCGAAAACTGTGAGATCCTGATATGATGCCTTATAGGTGTGAGAAAGGATTCGGGTAAATCCGTTTCGATATGATTTTTGCTCTATGCTGCATAATAATATGATTTATGATATATTTGCTTTATGTTGCATATTAAAGCATGATGGCATGATTTGCACTTGTAATGCATTGGTATGGGTGATATGAGAGGAGGGGGAAGTATGATATCCGTGATTTTGGGTCACCAGAGGTTTGGCACCTCATAGCGACTTGTCCCAGTGGCTTAGTACCATAGTGGGTTGGCCTCACAGGTGAGATTTTGGGATCGTCGCCAGTGATTTGGTATCACATGTGGGTTGGCCTCACACTTGGATTGTTGATATTTTGTGAGTTTGGGTCACTAGAGGTTTGGCACCTCATAGCGACTCGTCCCAGTGGCTTAGCACCACAGTGGGTTGGCCCCACATTTGATATTACGGGATTGTCGCCAGTGATTTGGTATCACAACGTGGGTTGGCCCCACAGATGGATTATTTATGACTTTAGGTCACCAGTGGTTTGGCACCACATTATTATTGGATATCGTGAATTTGGGTCACCAGTGGTTTGGTACCACATGGGGTAGATACGGAGTTATGGATGGCTAGGTTTGGGTGCATTATATATATTGCTTGGTTATGATTTGTGTAAGTATGTTGCATTAACCGGGAGGGGTGTTATGCACTGGGTCTTGGTGACTCACCTTCTCCCTTATCTTTTCAGGTAATTCATAGATCGCGGATGAGGAGCCGGGCGGACTCGAGGTGGCCATACATTAAATAAACTCGGTTTTACATGGACTTTGGTTTGGGTACTTTATTTTATTTAAATTTGGTTTCATTTTTATTTTGGGTTGAAATAAGGCCATTTTAATTATGTTTTGGATTATTTATATGCTTTGGATTTGTTTTAACCTTGGCTAAATAAATTACATGGTTAAGTTAGTAATTTGAGCCCAAGGTTTTCTAAACTATAGAACGCAATGGTTTTCAAATCTTTACCATCGGGTAATACAAATCAATTGATAATAACAACAACTCAAATGGATTTCAAACTTAAGTTTTCCACATTCAACTTAACTGATTTCTAAATAACTAAGAAAGAACCCTTCGGTTTATAAATGATATAAACATTTTCTAAACCTATGGATCAACAACTAAGTTTTAAAGATTTATTATCGGGATTTAAAAGTATATCATGGGTTTTCAACTAATCATGCACCTGATTTCTACCAACATAAAACAACAAAGAGTTTTTTCACAAAAATTTAACCGGCAACCTGTTTTCTTCAAAACGATTTCCTCTGTGACATGCCAGATTCGGTCGTGGTGTGTTGACCGGGTTTGGGGTGTTACAATTGTGGTATCAAAGCTAAGTTCAAAGGCTCGGCTGTGGGCCTGAGGCCCAAAATGTTTTAAAAGTATGGTTTTAAATGTTTTGTCTGAGATTATATGATTTGGAAGGCATGGCACCGAGTCTCCGGCACCAATCCGCCCAGGTAAGTACCCCTAACCAATGGCTGTATATGATTATGATTATGATTATGATAAACTTTGAATGACTAGTGATAGTGGACTACCCTAGAGACTGAAACTTATTAGGACTCTATGGGCTTGCGAAAACAAAAACTCTTTAATAAGAATTATTCATAAGACTGTGCTTTGATAATAGTGGAATAATGACTGGTGCATAAAACTTCTAAATTAGATAAGTCGAGACTTTAGTCATGAGCACTCGAGGTCGTGGTCGTAATACGCGTGGATATGGTCGGAATGCGATGACGATGTCCGAACCGCGGGTCCGTGCAGTCGGTCGAGAAAATGAGATACCAGCACCACCACCAGCTGTAGGTGGTGAGTTTCAGGATCAGACGGGGGATGACGCAGTGTCGCAGGCGATGCTACGAGTTCTTGAGAGAGTAGCTGGAGTAGGTGGAGGCGCGGGAGCTTGGAAATCTGTACCTGAGCGACTCCGAGCCAATGGAGCCGAGGTATTTTGAGGTGTTTCTGGTGTGGCTCCCAGTACGGCTGAGTATTGGTTAGAGGCGACGGAGTGAATCATGGATGACTTGGATCTGACTGCTGAGGAAAAGCTGAAAGGGATAGTGTCGCTTCTCCGGGATGAGTCATACCAGTGGTGGCTCACGGTTCGGGATAGTGCTACAGCGGAGGATCTCACTTGGGACTATTTTAAGGCAGCTTATCAGAAAAAGTATGTTGGGTCTAGCTAAATTGATGCACAACGGAAGGCATTTCTGAGGCTGGTTCAGGGGAGTAAGTCTGTATCAGAGTACGAGGCGGAATTTTTAAGGTTGAGCCAGTATGCTAGGGGTATTGTGGCTACTGAACATGAGCGATGTGTTCGATTTGAGGACGGACTGAGAGATGAGCTAAGGTTGCTGATTACTCCACAGCAAGAGCGTGAATTTGCTGTCCTGGTGGAAAAGGCTAAGGTAGCCGAAGGGGTTAAGGAGTCTGTGAGGCAGAATCTGGATAGAAATAGACATAAAAGAGGTTTTGGATCATCTGGGTCGGCCGGTAATTCTCAGAAAAGGGCTAGGCAAAGTGGGCCGAATCAATTTGGAAGGTCTGTTGCTGCTAATCAGGGACCAGTGCAGTGTAACCGATATGGGAAATCTCATTGGGAGGATGTTGGACTGGTGGAAAATGATGTTTTGAGTGTGGCTCGTTGGACCATCGTGTGAGGGACTGTCCGTGTAAGTTAGCCAGGGTTCAGTCTGAGGGTCAGGGCCGTGCTCAGTTTAAAAATGAGGGACTGCCACCACAGAGGGGTCGTGGTAATGGTAAAGAAGGTAATGGTTTTGGTCGGGGTCGGGGAGCACCGGGCAGAGGTGCTGGCAACATTGAGGCAAGATAGCCTGGGTTGGTGTATGCAGCGAGGCGTCGAGAGGAGGGCGACGTACCGGACATCATAACCGGTACGTTCTTAATCTTTGGATTTCCATATATTGCTTTGATTGATGTGGGTTCGACGCATTCATATGTTGCTAGTAGCATAGTAGAGACCATGAACCTAGACTTTGAGACTACTTCTAGGGAGATGATAGTAATTAGCCCTCTAGGTCACTCTGTAGAAGTAAATAAGCTGTATAGGGATGTACCCCTAGAAATCCAAGGGGTAGTATTTGTAGCTGATCTGATGGAACTGCCGTTTGGGGAGTTCAATCTGATTCTTGGGATGGACTGGTTGGTTAAGTACCAGGCAAGTTTGGATTGTGCGGCTAAGCACATGGTTTTGAAAACGGCTAAGGGTGAAGAGGTGGTTATGATAGGTAATAGAAGAGATTATCTATCCAACGTGGTATCTGCTTTGAAAGCGGAGAAGATGGTCAGGAAGGGCTGTGAGGCGTTTATGGTCCATGTGTGTACTTTGGAGGCTAAGTAGTCCGCCGTAAAGAATGTCCGAACAATAAAAGAATTTGCCGACGTATTTCCAGAGGAACTTTCGGGACTGCCTCCGGTGAAGTTGAATTTGGCGTAGATTTGTTACCCGAAACTGCGCCAGTATCTATTGCTCCGTATAGGATGGCGCCGAAGGAATTGGTAGAACTGAAGGCTCAGATTCAAGAGTTGTTGGACCGAGGTTTTATCGGCCAAGTTTTTCGCCTTGGAGAGCGCCAATACTCTTTGTCAAGAAGAAGGATGGTACAATACGGATGTGTATAGACTACCGCCAGTTGAATAAGCTGACGATCAAGAACAAGTATCCATTGCCCAGAATTGATGACTTGTTTGATCAGCTTAAGGGTGCATCGATGTTCTCAAAGATTGATTTAAGGTCTGGGTATCATCAGCTAAAGGTGAAAGAGGCTGTTATCCACAAGATGGTGTTTCGTACTCGGTATGGGCACTACGAGTTTCTAGTAATGCCGTTTGGGTTGACTAACGCGCCGGTAGCATTCATGGACATGATGAACTGGGTATTTCAGCAGTATTTGGATCAGTTTGTCATAGTATTCATAGACGACATCTTGGTATACTCAAAGTCAGAGGAGGAGCATGATGCGCATTTGCGAATAGTGTTGCAGATTTTGAGGGAAAAGCAGCTATATGCTAAATTTAGTAAGTGCGAGTTGTGGCTTAGGGAGGTGACTTTCTTGGGTCATGTAGTATCAGCTGAGGGGATTAGAGTGGATCCTCGAAAGATTGAGGCAGTGTTGGATTGGAAGCCACCTAAGTCAGTGGCAAAGATTCGGAGTTTTCTGGGTCTGGCAGGGTATTATCAGAGATTTGTAGAGGGATTTTCGTTGATCCCGGCACCAATGACCAAGTTGTTGAGGAAAGGAGTTCCATTTGTGTGGACTGAGAAGTAGCAAGAAAGTTTTGACAAGTTGAAGAGGATTTTGACTAAAGCTCCGCTTTTGATTCAGCCTGAGACAGGAAAAGAATTCACGGTATATTGCGATGTATCACATACGGGCTTGGGATGTCTTCTGGTGCAAGAAGGGGAGGTAGTGGCTTATGCATCTCGACAGCTAAGACCTCATGAGGTTAACTATCCGACGCATGACTTGGAATTAGCTGCAGTGGTTTTCGCTTTGAAGATTTGGAGACACTATTTGTACGGAGAGAAGCCGATAGTCTACACGGATCACAAGAGTCTGAAGTACCTTTTGACTCAGAAGGATTTGAACTTGAGACAGCGCAGGTGGATTGAACTATTGAAGGACTACGACTGTTCGATTGAGTATCATCCAGGCAAGGCTAACGTGGTGGCAGACGCGTTGAGCCGTAAGGTTGTATCAGACTTGAGAGCGATGTTTGCTCGCCTTAGCTTGTATGACGATGGGAGTTTCTTGGCAGAATTGCAGTTTAAGCCGACTTGGGTAGAGCAGATCAAGGAGAAACAATTGGAGGATGAGGGTTTGAATGCGCGGAGGTTGCAAGTTTAGAATGGTGGTTTAGAGGATTACAGTTTGTCCAGTGATAGAGTATTGTGTTTTCAAGGGGGAGCTTGTATGCCGAAGATGTCAAGTTAAGGCAGAGAATTCTTCAGGACGCACATAGCAGCCCATACGCTATGCATCCTGGAGGTTGTAAGATGTATTGGGATTTACGAGAAGCGATTTTGTGGCAGTGCAAAACGGAAGTAATGGCGAGTTTGTGGGTAAATGTCTGACGTGTCAGCAGGTCAAGGCTAAACATCAGTTGCCGTCAGGTTTCCTTCAGCCGGTGAAGATTCCACAGTGGAAGTGGGAAGGGATCACTATGGATTTCGTCAGTGGATTACCCCTTACGCCTAGTAAGAAGGACTCAGTCTGGGTGATTGTGGATCGTCTGACTAAGTCAGCTCATTTCATACTGGTAAGGGTTGATTACTAGCTTCAGAAGTTAGCTAAGTTGTATGTGGCAGAGATAGTGAGGTTGCATGGTGTGCTAGCGTCAATCATCTCGGATAGGGATCCCAGATTTACGTCGAGGTTTTGGAAAGCGTTGCATCAGGTTTTTGGTACACGATTGGATTTCAGTACGGCATTTCATCCACGATCGACGGGGCGATGTCAAGAGTGAGAGTGATCTGATTTTAGAGGATATGCTGAGAGGTTGTGTGTTGGACTTCAGAGGTAGCTGGGAAGAGTTTCTACCATTAGCTAAGTTCGCATACAACAATAGTTACCAAGCAAGTATTAAGATGGCACCATATGAGGCGTTGTATGGTAGGAAGTGTCGCACACCTACATGTCGGACGGAGTTGGGTGAACGTCAGATGTTGGGACCAGAGTTGGTTGGAGACTGAGGACAAGGTTAAGTTGATTCAAGCTCGTCTGAAGGAAGCTTCGGACAGACAGAAGTCATACGCTGACCTCAAGCAGAGGGATATAGAGTTTGCCGTAGGTGATAAGGTCTTTTTGAAGGTCTCGCCATGGAAGAAGGTGTTGAGGTTTGGAAGGAAAGACAAGTTAAGTCCAAGGTTTATGGGGCCGTATAAGGTGTTGAGACGAGTGGGACCAGTAGCTTATCAGCTCGAGTTGCCAGCAGAGCTGAGTCAGATTCACGATGTGTTCCGTGTCTCCATGCTTAGGCGTTATCGTTCAGATCCATCGCATGTTGTAGCAGTGGAAGAAATAGAGGTGAGTCCAGATTTGACCATGGAAGAGGAACCAGTGCAGATTTTGGATCGAGATGTGAAAGTCTTGCGTAAGAAGTCTGTTCCACTGGTGAAGGTATTATGGTGAAATCATGGCGTGGAAGAAGCTACGTGGGAACCAGAGGATGTGATGAGACAACAATACCCTTAACTCTTTTGACCAGGTAATTTTGAGGCCAAAATTAATTTTTTAGGGGGTAGAACTGTAATATCCTGAAATAGGGGTTATTTGTGATTGAAGTGTTTTGCATTAGTATGGACTGTTGTGTTGTTATTTGAGGTGTTTTAGGAGCTAGTTATAAGTCTAGAGTAAGCTCGAGTGGCAGAAAACTTTTGCTTTTAAGTTTTAAGAAAAGGGAGCTGAATGAGCTAGGGGTTAAGTGTAATTCGTGGGGTATTTTAGCACAAGATTGGGCTTGGAAAAGTGGCAAGGAGGCGCCACTTAGGGCCTTGTGAATGACGCCACATGCAGGGAAGGGAGAGCTCAGGTTCGAGCAGCAGAAATCCCATCTTCTGCCTTGTATGTTGACGCCAAGGGGGGGAAGGAGTTGTGCTCAGCACAAACTCTGGTAGATAAGTATGGACTAAGTCAAATTTATTTGATTTGGTGGCAGGGAGAAAAATTAGGAGCTTGTGAATTTCAAACTCTTTTGAATTAATGGCCGGGAGGAATTTGAGGAAGTGGCTGAGTTTTGAACTCCAGCTTAGGAGGAGTGTTCGATTTTGGAAAACTGAGGAGAGGAGGGTGCCGAATTTCATTAGGCACCTAGTTGTGCATTTTCGGCTAGCTTTTGTTTTGTGTCAAAGCCGAAAGCAAACCCTTTGAGTGTGTCGATTTCTCCATAGTGCACCATTGTAAAGCAAAAGCCGAAAAGACCATAGGTGTTTGCTGAATTCTCTTTTAGGCAGTTGGCCGAATCTCTATTTGAGCCCTTTCTCATTTTTCATTTTCTTTGAAGCCGAAAGTAACCCTCTTCTCTTCTTTTTCTTTTCTATTCTCAAGTGTTTGGCCGAACCTCTCTTTTTCCCATCTCTCTTTTTCCTTTCTTCCATTTTTGCTCAAAGCCGAAAGCATCCCTCTCCCATTCTATTTTCTTTTCTTCTCTCCATTCTCTTCTTTCTTTTATTGCCAAACCCTCCCTCTCTTGCTTTCATTTTTCTTTTCCCTTCTCTTTCTCCACTCTAGCCGAATCCTATTTGTCTGTTTCCATCAACCATAGCCGAATCTCCCTTCTTTCTTCTTGTTTTTGTTTTGGCCGAATCTCAATCAAGCCTGGATCTCTTTTTGTTTTCCTCTGATCGATTTTGAAGAAGGGTAAGCCTCTTGGCCGAATTTCATTATTTCTTTTTTCTCTTATCTTGGTTGATTCTCATGAAAGCAGAAGCCGATTTTGGCATTTGTTAGCAAGGTTTCTGATTACATTTGGAAACCGATTCCTTCTAGGATTTCCGGGACTTTGAAGTAGTCGATCTAAGCCATCTATTCTCTGTCAAGCGATTCATTAAGACTGTGTAAAGGATCCATCTCGGTTTAATCATTCTTTAAGTTATTTGGTTAAGCCGAAGGCTATTGAAAGTGAGTTTTGTTGTTGGCCGATTGTAGGGGGAATCAGTCTCGCATATCGTGTGTGGTGATTAGCATTCGTAATGCAGAAAGGTAAGGATGGTGTTAGTTATGCGTTATCTCATCCTTCAGGATTTATTGGTATGGCCGAACGGCCTTGTTAATGGTTTTGTGGTTTGGCCGAATGTAGGACAAGGAGATCTAGTGCAGTAGATCGGGTCTTCGGGATTTAGTGATTGCGTTAGTAACAAGTGTATAACTTACACACTTTATAACTTGGTAATATATTAATAGCCTAATCATGATTAAAAGCCGAAAACTGTGAGATCTTGATATGATGCCTTATGGGTGTGAGCAAGGATTCGGATAAGCCCGTTTCGATATGATTTTTGCTATATGGTGCATAATAATATGATTTATGATATATTTGCTTTCTGTTGCATATTAAAGCATGATAGCATGATTTGCACTTGTAATGCATTGGTATGGGTGATATGAGAGGATGGGGAAGTATGATATCAGTGACTTTGGGTCACTAGAGGTTTGGCACCTCAGTGGTTTGGTACCACAGATTATTTTGTGACTTTGGGTCACCAGAGGTTTGGCACCTCATAGCAACTTGTCCCAGTGGCTTAGCACCACAGTGGGTTGGCCCCATAGTTGAGATTTTGGGATCGTCGCCAATGATTTGGTATCACACGTGGGTTGGCCCCACACTTGAATTATTTATATTTTGTGAGTTTGGGTCACTAGAGGTTTGGCACCTCATAGCGACTTGTCCCACTGGCTTAGCACCACAGTGGGTAGGTCTCACATTTGATATTACGGGATTGTCGCCAGTGATTTGGTATCACAACGTGGGTGTAACATCCTAAAAAGGGCCTATGCATTTCCGGTTTAATTGTACGAAATGACATGTCTTATGTGTTATGAAAGTATTTTGAACATTTTTTTGGAAACCTGGAAATGTATGGAAATGTTAAGTTTAAAGTGAACATTTTGGAAACACGAAATGTATGGAAATGTTAAGTTTTAAGTGAACATTTTTGGAAACTCGAAATATAAGGAAATGATTTAGAAATGATTCAAAAGAGGAAAGTGAACATTTCTGGAAACTTGGAAATGTAAGGAAATGTCAAGTTTAAAGAGGGAAATGAAAATTTTTGGAAACTTGGAAATGTAAGGAAATGTCATAGAAATGTTAAGTTTTTAAGTTTAAAGAAGGGAAATTAAGGCAAGGTGGTCTTAAGAAAAATTGCATGTGAAATTTGGCACACAAGCAGGCTTGGAAAAGTGGCCTGGAGATGCCACTTAGGGCTCCTGGAAGTGACGCCAGCTACAGGAGTAATGGGCCAAGGTTCAAGCTGCGGGGGAAGCAAAATAAAAGAGTTTTATTTTGCTGCAAGGAGCAAGGGAGTTGGACGGCACAAGGCTTTATTTTAGGAGTTTTATTCTCTTTAAAATTCGTCTAAATGATGGATAAATAAGGGATTTATTTATCATTATTTTCAATAGATAATCGTGGGATTAAATTTTTTCAAATAAAGTGGTAATTCAAGGATAAAGCTATCAAAACAAGGGAGAGTGGTGGCCAAGTAAGGGACTCTAGCTAGTAATTTCGGCTACTAGAGGAAAAGCGGCATTCATTCATTCATTCTCTTTCTCCTCTTCCGTCTGCCGAAACTCTCTAGCAACCATCCTCCTCCTCTCTTTCATTTGTTAAGCCGAATCTATAGTCCACACCAAAGGTCTTAAAAACCCTCAAGTTTTCTTTTCTTTATTTTTTGTTGGAAATCAAATACTCTAAGAGAGCCCTAGCCGATTTCTCCATTGAATCCCAAAAGCCGAAACCTTGAGATTATCATCTAGTCATCAAAGACGATTTCTTTAAGGGGCTTCAAACAAAGGTGCTGTCGATTTCATTGAGTAAGGGTAAGATCCAAAACTTGGTTTCCATTCCTTATATTTTAAGACTTGTCGAAATCTAGGACTAATTCTACTAAGGTACTTTGGCCGAATCTATGAAAGGTTTTTCCCGGATTTAGTGGTTGTCAACTACAAGAGGAGATCTGTCGGGACTTTCAAAGATCTAAGGTAAGTAATCGGTCTAAGGCTATTTCTTATGTTTAAGTGATTGAAAATTAGATCTAATATATAAGTCTATAGGGATTTCGACAGAGGTATACAGGGATTCCGAGATTTGGAAATCGTGAGGTAAGTGCCTAAAGACAATCGGTCTAGATCTATTTCTTATATGTTTTGAAAGCCGGAAACTAACTAGTTAGGAGTTTTGGTGACTAGCCGATTACAAGGGTGTGCATCACAAAGTTTCGGGACTCGATTCGTAAGTCAATCGACAGCAAGGTAGGTTTTAAGTGTACAAATCCTACTAGGATTTGGTTTTATAGCCGAATAGGCTTTATGCTAACATATTAAGGTTACCAAATGTAGGAATTGAGATCTAAAGCAATAGATCGGTTCTTCGGGATTTCAAGGAATTCGTTAAGCAAATCATGTGTGTATTCCACACTAACTTTTAATAAGATATATGGCAATATTTAATATGTGCATGTTTATAAGAATATGGCTAAGGTACCATGTTACGATACAAAGTACTCAGGTACATTTCCTACTTCTACTAGGATTACAAAATATGTTATATTTAACATGTGAAAAGTGACATGAATGTGAATTTAAGTATGATATGCATAATATGAATAATATGGGGCATTCGGGTTATATGAAAAAAGGGAAGTGAATGTGGTGACTTCGGTCTCACTATCTGAATGTGGTGACCTCGGTCACATTATCTGAATGTGGTAACTTCGGTTACGTTATCTGAATGTGGTGTCTTATGACACAATCATCTGGTGGCTATGCCACGAATTTTATATGGGCGATGAGCACGTCAACTGCAGCGACTACTTTCGATGGTGTGTAGCAGATGGAAGGTTGACTTAGTAGTTCCACGGTGTGCAGGTTGGTACGGGGATGTGTAGCGGATGGCATCTAGGTTTGGGTTCGGGTTGCATCATTATTTTATCTGTATATAGATATGCATGTGATATGATAAGGAATGCCTGATCTATTAAATTTTAGTGTTGGTTACACATTGAGTCTGTTGACTCACCCCGTTGTTGGAACATGTTTCAGGTGATGAACAATGATGGACCGGGACGGCAGAACTTGTGGTGGCCATGCTCAGCTTGAAGTTTTATTGAATTTGGGACATTTGATTTTATTTAAGTACTTTATAACTTTATTTTGGGTTTTGTTTGATGTAATAAGGCCATAGTGATGATTTCATATTTGTTTTATTTACTATGTTACAAATTTGTGATAATTAAAGAATAAGCCAATTTAATTTAAAATAAACTTTAAAAATTTTGACACCTGAAATAAATGGGTTTTCAGTATAAAGTAAACTTGTTTTCAACTCGAGCCCAATCCACAAACAAACTATCTTCAAAACACACAGTTTTTCAAAGTAACAAACGATATTTTGAACCGGTTTACATCGAGGAATATACCAGATCCGGTCCAGGCTCGTGGGCCGGGTGTAGGGTATTTCAGTTTGGTATCAGAGCCCACTTTTAAACTCTCGGCCTGTGGGCTAAGGCCCAAAACATTTTCCAATCGAGCCAAATGAGTTTTATGGAAGTATTTCTGAAAATAAGCAGGTTTTCTGGCATGGCACCTAAGTCTCCGACCCGCAGTCCACAAGGTAAGTACCCCTAACCATCTGTGTGATTATGTGAATGGTAGTAGGGTAGAAAAGGAATGGAACGTAGAATAGTATGATAGGTATTTGAATCGTAGGACTAGTCTACTCAAACACAAATACATAAGACTTAATTGCCTAACTAAACAAACCTATGGCTAAGTCAACCGAGTTAGGGTGTGGTAACCCCTGTGCACATGTCTAGGATTGGATCCGGAAGAGCCTGGTATTTAAGCAGTCCTAGTGACTCACCTCCTCTTCGCAGGAATCCTACCTGGTGCGTAGCTTCGGTTCACCCTAACTCAGAGGGCTCAGTAGGTGTGGCAACCTCTGTGCGCATGTCTAGGAATGGTTTCAGTGGGAGCTTGGTACTTAAGCAGTCTGTGTGACTCACCTCCTCTCCATTCGAACCCTACCTGGTGCGTAGCTTTGGTTCACCCTGACCAAGAGGACTCGGTCATAGGCTAAACACGATAACTAAAACCCAAAAAGGAACTAGCCGTGTTTTAAAAAAAAAAAACCCTAGTTTCAAAACTCTTGAAATTACCTTTTTAATTTGTGAGAACTATTTATACAAAATTTTTTTTCGAAAATTTCATTGATTTATAAAATTACAAAAATACCCCTAGTGGTTGTGAAATTACAAAAATGCCCTTGGTTTATACAATGTCCAACTACCCAACAATTTTACCAAAATTTCATAATTTTACACAAGTCCAAAAACCCTTATTTGCAAAATATCAAAATACCTTGATTTTGGAAAATTACTAAATCGCCCACAACTTACAAAATTACCAAAATGGCCTTGATTTCCAAAATTTTTGCAACCTTATCGTTTTGGACAGTAAAATTCTCAAAAAGAACCCTCAAAGTTTGCAAATTTTGAAATACCCCTGAATTATTAAACTTTACAAGTTTACCCTGGTTTATTACCAAAATACCCCTAAGTTTCAAAATTACCGAAATACCCCCGGATTTTAAAATTTTCCAAAATACCCCAGGAATTTAAAATTCCAAAATACTTTTGACAAAATCACCAAGGAACTTTTTCTTTTGAAAAATTTGGAAAATACCCCTGTAGGACAAATTATGAAAATACCCTTGGGTAGTGGAAAAACAACAACAATGAAAACTACAACATTTCTCTGAATGAACGAAAGTTCATAATTGATTGATGGACGTATGAATGAAAACACTGTGTGCATATATGAATACGAAAGAACCACTCATAAAATTCTTTTCATAAAACTTCTTCGCGGGTAATCAAGTGAAACAAAGACTAATTCATAAAACTTCTTAATCAGATCACGACGTTAGAAATGAGCTCTAGAGGACATGGTCGTCCAGGACGCGGTAGAGGCAGGATGACCGTGTCAGAAACCGTTAGATCGGGTCAAGGGTCTGACAATGAGATACCACCGCCACTACCACCCCCAGCTGTGGGTGTTGAGCAGCAAGCTCAAACGGGAGATGATCTTTGTATCGCAGTCGCGTCTTTGCGAGTTTTGAAGTTGGTGGTTGGTGCAGGAGGAAATTCGGGAACTCAAAAGTCGGTACCTGAGCGACTTCGTGCCAACGGAGCTGAAATGTTTCGTGGAGTATCTGGAGTGGCACCCAGTACAGCTGAGTACTGGTTGGAGGCAACCGATCGTATCATGGATGAGCTTGATCTGACCCTTGAGGAGAAGTTAAAAGGAATGGTGGCATTGCTACGCGATGAAGCGTACCAATGGTGGTTAACTGTTCGGGATGGTGCCACAGCTGAGGATCTGACCTGGGAGTACATTAAGGAAGCATATCAGAAGAAATACGTTGGAACCAGGTACACTGATGAACAAAGGAAAGCTTTTCTGGGGCTGGTTCAAGGAAACAAGTCCGTTACGGAATATGAGGCTGAATTTCTGAGGTTGAGCCTGTATGCTCGAGGAGTAGTGGCAACTGAGCATGAGCACTGTGTCCGTTTTGGGGACGGACTAAGGGATGATTTGAGATTGTTGATAGCACTGCATCAGGAGCGGAAATTTTCTACTTTAGTCGAAAAGGCCGTGGCTGAGGGGATTAAGGATGCTATAAAGCAGACTATGGATCGGATTAGGCCAAAAAGAGGTTTTGGATCGTCTAGGAAGGTTCGAAAGAGGCCTAGAGTTGATGGGCCACGAGGTCAGCAAGCTGGTACAGGATGGCAGTATCATCCTTGTGAGATCGTGGAAAGAAGCACTTAGGGGATTGCTGGAAAAAGACGGGAGGATGTTTTAGGTGTGGGTCCAAGGACCATATGCTCAAGGATTGTCCTAAGAAACCAGATGAAAGTCGATCAAAGCCACTCGGAATGTTAGCCAGCCGGTAGGGTGGTGGACAAAGACCTCAACGAGGTCGTGGTTCGAATAACAGAGGTAATGGTGCTGGCAGAGGATGTAGAACACAGGGCAGAGGTGCTGCTAATGTTGAGGCAAGGCAACCGAGTTTGGTTTATACGGTTCGCCCTAGGAAGGATGGAGACGCGCCGAATGTTATAACCGGTACGTTCCTTATTTATGGCAAGCCTTATTATGCCTTAATTGATGTAGGCTCGACCCATTCTTATGTTGCATGTAGTGTAGTGGAGACCCTAGGTCTAGAATCTGAACTTTCTGATAGGCAGATGACTGTAGTAAGCCCATTAGGCCAAACTGTAGTGGTGGATAAGATCTTTCGGAGTGTACCTTTAGAGATTCAGTGAGTGATCTTTCGGGCTGATTTAATGGAACTACCCTTTGGGGAGTTTGAACTCATACTTAGAATGGACTGGCTAGTAGAGCACCGGGTCGTGTTGGATTGTGTGGCTAAATGAATGGAACTAAGGACCCCGGAGGATGAAGTAGTAGTAATGATCAAAGAAAGAAGAAACTACCTGTCTAACGTAGTTTTGGCGTTAAAGGCTGAGAAAATGGTTAGGAAAGGGTTCAAGGCATTTTTAGCCTTCGTAAGTGCGTTGGGTGGAAAGGAAGAAGGTGTCAGGGGAGGTAGAACGGTAAAGGACTTTGAAGATGTATTTCCAGAGGAATTACCAGGAATACCCCCAGATAGGGAGGTGGAATTTGGAATAGACTTGCTACTAGGAACAGCTCCTGTGTCAATCGCTCCATATCGAATGGCGCCAAAGGAGTTGGTTGAGCTCAAGGCTCAAATCCAAGAGTTGTTGGATAGTGGGTTCATTCGACCCAGTGTGTCTCCATAGGGAGCACCGGTCCTGTTTGTAAAGAAGAAGGATGGAACTATGCGGATGTGCATAGATTACCGTCAGTTAATAAGCTGACAATCAAGAACAAGTATCCCTTGCCAAGGATAGACGTCTTGTTCGATCAGCTGAAGGAGGCTGCAGTATTCTCGAAGATAGACTTAAGGTCGGGATATCATCAGTTGAAGGTGAAGGAGGCAGATATCCATAAGACCGCTTTGAGGACAAGATACAGCCATTTTAAGTTTGTAGTGATGCCGTTCAGATTGACGAACGCTCCAGTCGCCTTCATGGATATGATGAACTGGGTTTTCCAACCCTATTTGGATAGGTTTGTCGTCGTGTTTAGTGATGACATTCTTGTGTATTCGAAGTCAGAGGAGGAGCATGATGAGCACCTACGGATAGTGTTACAAGTATTAAAGGAGAAGAAGCTCTATGCCAAATTCAGCAAGTGTGAATTTCGGCTTAAAGAGGTGGCATTCTTAAGACATGTAGTATCCGCAGAAGGTATAAGGGTGGATCCTAGGAAGATCGAAGCAGTGTTAGATTGGAAACCACCTAGGTCCGTGGTTGAGATTCGAAGTTTCTTAGGTTTCGCAGGCTATTACAGAAGGTTCGTGGAAGGGTTTTCGTCAATAGCCGCGCCTTTGACAAAGCTGCTAAGGAAGGAAGTATCCTTTGTATGGACAGATAAGCAACAGGAGAGCTTTGAGAAGCTTAAGAAGGTCTTGACTGGAAGCTCCAGCTCGATCAACCGACTGAGGCGGAAAGGATTTTGTGGTGTATCTTGTGGCGCTTAGCATACAGGGATTAGGTCGTGTTTCTAATGCAAGATGGAAAAGTAGTCGCTTATGCATCTCGACAGTTAAGGCCGCATGAGGTTAACTACCCAACCCATGACTTGGAGTTAGCAGTAGTGGTTTTCACTCTTAAGGTTTGGAGGCACTACCTTTATGGAGAAAGGTCGATAATCTACACAGACCACAAGAGCCTTAAGTATTTGTTGACTCAGAAGGAGTTGAACTTGAGGCAGCGAAGGTGGGTGGAATTTTTAAAGGATTATGATTGCTCGATAGAATACCACCCGGGCAAGGCGAATGTGGTAGCTGATGCCCTAAGTCAGACGGTTGTGTCGGATCTAAGGGCTATGTTCGCCCACTTGAGTTTGTATGATGATGGAAGCCTGTTGGCAGAGTTGCAAGTCAAACCCACATGGCTGAATGAGGTGAAAGGGGGACAGTTGGCTGATAAGGACCTAAGTTCTAAGTTACAGCAAGTACAGAATGGAGAGATAGAGGATTATGGCGTTAATGATGAAGGGGTATTGTGCTACAAAGGAAACGTCTGTATGCCAAGGAACGAGGAGATAAGACAGAAGATTCTTCGGGAGGCGCATAGTAGCCCTTATGCTATGCATCCCGGAGGCACTAAGTTGCACAAGGATCTAAAGGAACAGTTTTGGTGGCCTGATCTTAAACGGGAAGTTACGAAATTCGTGGGAAAATGCCTGATGTGCCAGCAAGTTAAGGCTGAACACCAAGTCCCATCGGAATTGCTTTAGCCAATCGAGATTCCGCAGTAGAAGTGGGAAAGAATTACCATGGACTTCGTTAGTGGGCTTCCCCTTACACCTACTAAGAAGGACTCGGTATGGGTAATCGTGGACCGTTTGATAAGTCCGTGCACTTCATCCCGGTAAGGGTTGATTATTCTCTTCAGAAGTTGGCCAAACTATATGTAGTGGAAATTGTGAGGTTGCATGGAGTACCGGTGTCAATCATTTTGGATAGAGACTCAAGGTTTACGTCTCGGTTTTGGAAAGCACTTCATCAAGTTTTAGGCACTAAGTTAGACTTCACTACGGCTTTTCATCCACAATCAGACGGGCGGTCTGAACAGGTTATACAAGTGTTGGAGGATATGTTGAGAGGCTGTGTGATGGATTTCCGAGGAAGTTGAGAAGACTACTTGCCTTTAGCATAGTTCGCCTACAACAACAGCTATCAGGCTAGCATTCGGATGGCACCATATGAAGCATTATATGGTCGGAAGTGTCAAACTCCTACTTGTTGGACTGAGTTAGGAGAACGTCGAGTTTTGGGTCCAGAGTTAGTGGCAGAAACTGAAGAGAAGGTTGAAACAATTTGGGCACGATTAAAGGAAGCCTCTGACAGGCAGAAGTCGCACGCATACCTTAAACGGAAGGAAATAGAGTTTGAAGTGGAAGACCAAGTGTTTCTGAAAGTCTCACCTTGGAAGAAGGTGATGAGGTTTGGTCGAAAAGGGAAGTTAAGCCCAAGGTTTATAGGGCCCTATCGAGTGCTGAAGCGAATTGGACCAGTGGCATACCAGTTGGAGTTACCACCAGAGTTACAGCAAATGCACGACGTATTCCATGTGTCCATGCTACAATGCTACCGATTGGATCCATCTCATGTGGTACCAGTTGAAGAAGTAGAGTTAAGGCCAGATTTATCCTACGAGGAAGAGCCGATTCGGATATTGGAACGTGATGTGAAAGTGTTACAGAGAAAGTCAGTTCCCCTAGTCAAAGTATTATGGCGCAATCATGGATCAAAAGAAGCTTCGTGGGAACCAAAAGAGGCAATGCGACAGCAATACCCTTAATTATTTTAGCTAGGAAATTTCGAGGACGAAATTATTTTAAGGGGGTAGAACTGTAACATCCTGAAAAGGGCCTATGCATTTTCGGTTTAATCGTACGAAATGACAGGTCTTATGTGTTATGAAAGTATTTTGAACATTTTTTTGGAAACCTGGAAATGTATGGAAATGTTAAGTTTAGAGTGAACATTTTTGGAAACCTGAAAATGTATGGAAATGTTAAGTTTAAAGTGAACATTTTTGGAAACCTAGAAATGTATGGAAAGGTTAAGTTTTAAGTGAACATTTTTGGAAACCTAGAAATATAAGGAAATGATTTAGAAATGATTCAAAAGAGGGAAGTGAACATTTCTAGAAACTTGGAAATGCAAGGAAATGTCAAGTTTAAAGAGGGAAACGAAAATTTTTGGAAACTTGGAAATGTAAGGAAGTGATTTAGAAATGATTCAAAAGAGGAAAGTGAACATTTCTGGAAACTTGGAAATGTAAGGAAATGTCAAGTTTAAAGAGGGAAACGAAAATTTTTGGAAACTTGGAAATGTAAGGAAATGTCATAGAAATGTTAAGTTTTTAAGTTTAAAGAGGGGAAATTAAGGCAAGGTGGTCTTAAGAGAAATTGTATGTGAAATTTGGCACACAAACAGGCTTGGAAAAGTGGCCTGGAGATGCCACTTAGGGCTCCTGGAAGTGACGCCACCTACAGGAGTAATGGGCCAAGGTTCGAGCTGCGGGGGAAGAAAAATAAAAGAGTTTTATTTTGCTGCAAGGAGCAAGGGAGTTGGACGGCACAAGGCTTTACTTTAGGAGTTTTATTCTCTTTAAAATTCGGCTAAATGATGGATGAATAAGTGATTTATTTATCATTATTTTCAAGAGATAATTGTGGGATTAAATTCTTTTAAATAAACTGATAATTCAAGGATAAAGCTATCAAAATAAGGGAGAGTGGTGGCCAAGTAAGGGACTCTAGCTAGTAATTTCGGCTACTAGAGAAAAAGAGACCATTCATTCATTCATTCATTCTCTTTCTCCTCTTCCCTCTGCCGAAACTCTCTAGCAACCATCCTCCTCCTCCCTTTCATTTGTTAAGCCGAATCTATAGTCCACCAGTGCCAAAACCTTCAAGTTTTCTTTTCTTTATTTTTTTGTGGAAATCAAATACTCTAAGAGAGCCCTAGCCGATTTCTCCATTGAATCCCAAAAGCCGAAACCTTGAGATTATCATCTAGTCATCAAAGCCGATTTCTTTAAGAGGCTTCAAACAAAGGTGCGGTCGATTTCATTGAGTAAGGGTAAGATCCAAAACTTGGTTTCCATTCTTTATATTTTAAGACTAATTCTACTAAGGTAATTTGGCCGAATCTATGAAGGGTTTTTCTCGGATTTAGTGGTTGTCAACTACAAGAGGAGATCTGTCGGGACTTTCAAAGATCTAAGGTGAGTAATCGGTCTAAGGCTATTTCTTATGTTTAAGTGATTGAAAATTAGATCTAATATATAAGTCTATAGGGATTTCGACAGAGGTATACAGGGATTCTGAGATTTGGAAATCGCAAGGTAAGTGCCTAAATACAATCGGCTAAGGCCATGTATGGTATTCTAGATCTATTTCTTTTCTGTTTTGAAAGCCAGAAACTAACTAGTTAGGAGTTTTGGTGACTAGCCGATTACAAGGGTGTGCATCACAAAGTTTCGGGACTCGATTCGTAAGTCAATCGGCAGCAAGGTAGGTTTTAAGTGTACAAATCCTACTAGGATTGGGTTTTATAGCCGAATAGGCTTTATGCTAACATATTAAGGTTACCGAATGTAGGAATTGAGATCTAAAGCAATAGATCGGTTCTTCGGGATTTCAAGGAATTCATTAAGCAAATCATGTGTGTATTCCACACTAACTTTTAATAAGATATATGGCAATATTTAATATGTGCATGTTTATAAGAATATGGCTAAGGTACCGTGTTACGGTACAAAGTACTCAGGTACGTTTCCTACTTCTACTAGGATTACGAAATATGTTATATTTAATACGTGAAAAGTGACATGAATGTGAATTTAAGTATGATATGCATAATATGAATAATATGGGGCATAGTAGTCCCCACGGTGTGCAGGTTGGTACGGGGATGTGTAGCGGATGGCATCTAGGTTTGGGTTCAGGTTGCATCATTATTTTATCTGTATATAGATATGCATGTGATATGATAAGGAATGCCTGATCTATTAAATTTTAGTGTTGGTTACACATTGAGTCTGTTGACTCACCCCGTTGTGGGAACATGTTTCAGGTGATGAACAGTGATGGACCGGGACGGCAGAACTTGTGGTGGCCATGCTCAGCTTGAAGTTTTATTTAATTTGGGACATTTGATTTTATTTAAGTACTTTATAACTTTATTTTGGGTTTTGTTTGATGTAATAAGGCCATAGTGATGATTTTATATTTGTTTTATTTACTATATTACAAATTTGTGATAATTAAAGAATAAGCCAATTTAATTTAAAATAAACTTTAAAAATTTTGACACCTCAAATAAATGGGTTTTGAATATAAAGTAAACTTGTTTTCAACTCGATCCTAATCCACAAACAAACTATCTTCAAAACACACAGTTTTTCAAAGTAGCAAACGATATTTTGAACCAGTTTACATCGAGGAACATACTAGATCCGGTCCAGGCTCGTGGGCAAAAGTGGGTGTGTTCGATTTGGTATCGAGCCAGATTTTAAACTCTCGGCTGTGGGGCTAAGGCCCAAAACGTTTTCCAATCGAGCCAAATGAGTTTTATGGAAGTATTTCTGAAAATAAGCAGGTTTTCTGGCATGGCACCTAAGTTTCCGACCCGCAGTCCTCCAGGTAAGTACACCTAACCATTTGTGTGATTATGTGAATGGTAGAAGGGTAGAAAAGGAATGGAACGTAGAATAGTATGATAGGTATTTGAACCGTAGGACTAGTCTACTCAAACACAAATACATAAGACTTAATTTTCTAACTAAACAAACCTATGGCTAAGTCAACCGAGTTAGGGTGTGGTAACCCCCCAGATTTTAGCGATCCCTAGTGACTCACCTCCTCTTCGCAGAATCCTGCAGTGCGTAGCTTCGGTTCACCCAAACTCAAAGGGCTCAGTAGGTGTGGCAACCTCTGTGCGCATGTCTAGGAATGGTTTCAGTGGGAGCTTGGTAATTAAGCAGTCTGTGTGACTCACCTCCTCTCCATTCGAACCCTACCTGGTGCGTAGCTTTGGTTCACCCTGACCAAGAGGACTCAGTCATAGGCTAAACACGATAACTAAAACCCGAAAGGGAACTAGCCGTGTTTAAAAAAAAAACCCTAGTTTCAAAACTCTTGAAATTACTTTTTTAATTTGTGAGAACTATTTATACAAAATTTTTCTGAAAAATTCATTGATTTATAAAATTACAAAAATACCCCTAGTGGTTATGAAATTATAAAAATGCCCTTGGTTTATACAATGTCCAACTACCCAACAATTTTACCAAAATTTCATTATTTTACACAAGTCCAAAAACCCTTATTTGCAAAATATCAAAATACATTGATTTTGGAAAATTACAAAATTGCCCCTAACTTACAAAATTACCAAAATGGCCTTGATTTCCAAAATTTTTGCAACCTTATCGTTTTGGACAGTAAAATTCTCAAAAAGAATCCTCAAAGTTTGCAAATTTTGAAATACCCCTGAATTATTAAACTTTACAAATTTACCCTGGTTTATTACCAAAATACCCCTGAGTTTCAAAATTACCGAAATACCCCCAGATTTCAAAATTTTCCAAAATACCCCGGGAATTTAAAATTCCAAAATACTTTTTGACAAAATCACCAAGGAACTTTTTCTTTTGAAAACTTTTGAAAATACCCCTGTAGGACAAATTACGAAAATACCCTTGGGTAGTGGAAAAACAACAACAATGAAAACTACAACATTTCTCTGAATGAACGAAAGTTCATAATTGATTGATGGACGTATGAATGAAAAGACTGTGTGCATATATGAATACGAAAGAACCACTCCTAAAATTCTTTTCATAAAACTTCTTTGCGGGTAATCAAGTGAAACAAAGACTAATTCATAAAACTTTTTAATCAGATCACGACGTTAGAAATGAGCTCTAGAGGACGTGGTCGTCGAGGACGCGGTAGAGGCAGGATGACCGTGTCAGAACCCATTAGATTGGGTCAAGGGTCTGACAATGAGATACCACCGCCACCACCACCCCCAGCTGTGGGTGTTGAGCAGCAAGCTCAAATGAGAGATGATGCTGTATCGCAGACTGTGCTGCGAGTTTTGGAGTTGGTGGCTAGTGCAGGAGGAAATTCGGGAACTCGGAAGTTGGTACCTGAGCTTCGTGCCAACGGAGCTGAAATGTTTCGTAGAGTATCTGGAGTGGTACCCAGTACAGCTGAGTACTGGTTGGAGGCAACCGATCGTATCATGGATGAGCTTGATCTGACCCCTGAGGAGAAATTAAAAGGAATGGTGGCACAGCTATGCGATGAAGCGCACCAATGGTGGTTAACTGTTCGGGATGGTGCCATAGCTGAGGATCTAACTTGGGAGTACGTTAAGGAAGCGTATCAGAAGAAATACGTTGGAACCAGGTACACTGATGAACAAAGGAAAGCTTTTCTGGGGCTGGTTCAAGGAAACAAGTTCGTTGCGGAATATGAGGCTGAATTTCTGAGGTTGAGCCGGTATACTCGAGGAGTAGTGGAAAATGAGCATGAGCGCTGTGTCCATTTTGAGGACGGACTAAGGGATGATTTGAGATTGTTGATAGCACCGCATCAGGAGCGAGAATTTTCTGCTTTAGTAGAAAAGGCTAAGGTGGCTGAGGGGATTAAGGATGCTACAAAGCAAACTATGGATCGGATTAGGCCTAAAAGAGGTTTTGAATCGTCTGGGAAGGTTCAAAAGATGCATAGAGTTGATGGGCCGCGAGGTCAGCAAGTTGGTACAGGATGGCAGTATCGTCCTTGTGAGCATTGTGGAAAGAAGCACTTAGGGGAGTGCTGGAAAAAGATGGGAGGATGTTTTAGGTGTGGGTCCAAGGACCATATGCTCAAGGATTGTCCTAATAAACCAGATGAAAGTTGATCAGCAGCTTAGAATGTTAGCCAGGCTGGTAGAGGTGGACAGCAGCCTCAACGAGGTCGTGGTTCGAATAACAGAGGTAATGGTGCTGGCAGAGGACGTGGAACACAGGGCAGAGGTGCTGCTAATGCTGAGGCAAGGCAACCGGGTTTGGTTTATGCGGTTTGCTGTAGGGAGGATGGAGACGCGTCAGATGTTATAACCGGTACGTTCCTTATTTATGGCAAGCCTTATTATGCCTTAATTGATGTGGGCTCGACCCATTCTTATGTTGCATGTAGTGTAGTGGAAACCCTAGGACTAGACTCTGAACTTTCTAATAGGCAGATGACTATAGTAAGCTCATTAGGCCAAACTGTAGTGGTGGATAAGATCTTTCGGAGTGTACCTTTAGAGATTCAGGGAGTGAACTTTCGGGCTGATTTAATGGAACTACCCTTTGGAGAGTTTGAACTCATACTTGGAATGGACTGGCTAGTAGAGCACCGGGCCGTGTTGGATTGTGCGGCTAAACGAATGGAACTAAGGACCCCAGGGGATGAAGTAGTAGTAATGATCGGAGAAAGAAGAAACTACCTGTCTAACGTAGTTTCGGCGTTAAAGGCTGAGAAAATGGTTAGGAAAGGTTGTAAGACATTTTTAGCCTTCGTAAGTACGTTGGGTGGAAAGAAAGAAGGTGTCAGGGGAGTTAGAACGGTAAGGGACTTTGAAGATGTATTTCAGAAGGAATTACAAGGAATACCCCCAGATAGGGAGGTGGAATTTGGAATAGACTTGCTACCAGGAACAGCTCCTGTGTCAATCGCTCCATATCGAATAGGGCCAAAGGAGTTGGTTGAGCTCAAGGCTCAAATCCAAGAGTTGTTGGATCGTGGGTTCATTCGACCCAGTGTGTCTCCATGGAGAGCACCGGTCCTGTTTGTAAAGAAGAAGGACGGAACTATGCGGATGTGCATAGATTACCGTCAGTTGAATAAGCTGACCATCAAAAACAAGTACCCCTTGCCAAGGATAGACGACTTATTTGATCAGCTGAAGGGGGCTGCAGTATTCTCGAAGATAGACTTAAGGTCAGGATATCATCAGTTGAAGGTGAAGGAGGCAGATATCCATAAGACCACTTTTAGGACAAGATACGGCCATTTTGAATTTGTAGTGATGCCGTTCGAATTGACGAACGCTCCAGCCGTGTTCATGGATATGATGAACTGGGTTTTCCAACCCTATTTGGATAGGTTGATCGTCGTGTTTATCGATGACATTCTTGTGTATTCGAAGTTGGAGGAGGAGCATGATGAGCACCTACGGATAGTATTGCAAGTATTAAGGGAGAAGAAGCTCTATGCCAAATTCAGCAAGTGTGAATTTTGGCTTAAGGAGGTGGCATTCTTAGGACATGTAGTATCCGCAGAAGGTATAAGGGTGGATCCTAGGAAGATCGAAGCAGTGTTGGATTGGAAACCACCTAGGTCCGTGGATGAGATCTGAAGTTTCTTAGGTTTGGTAGGCTAATACAGAAGGTTCGTGGAAGGGTTTTCGTCAATAGTCGCGCCTTTGACAAAGCTGCTAAGGAAGGAAGTATCCTTTGTATGGACGGATAAGCAATAGGAGAGCTTTGAGAAGCTTAAGAAGGTCTTGACGGAAGCTCCAGTTCTGATTCAGCCTGAGGCAGGAAAGGATTTTGTGGTGTACTGTGACGCCGCATACGAGATTAGGTCATGTGTTCTAATGCAAGATGGAACAGAGTCGCCATGCGCGTCTCGGCGATTAAGGCGCGCATGAGGTTAACTACCCAACCCATGACTTGGAGTTGGCAGCAGTGGTTTTCGCTCTTAAGGTTTCGAGGCACTACCTTTATAGAGAAAGGTCGATAATCTACACAGACCACAAGAACCTTAAGTATTGTTGATTCAGAAGGAGTTGAACTTGAGGCAGCGAAGGTGGGTGGAATTATTAAAGGATTATGATTGCTCGATAGAATACCACCCGGGCAAGGCGAATGTGGTAGCTGATGCCCTAAGTCGGAAGGTTGTGTCGAATCTAAGGGCTATGTTCGCCCACTTGAGTTTGTATGATGATGGAAGCCTGTTGGCAGAGTTGCAAGTCAACCCTACATGGCTGAATGAGGTGAAACGGGGACAGTTGGCTGATAAGGACCTAAGTGCTAAGTTCTGACAGTCTGCAGAACGGAGAGATAGAGGATTATGGCGTTAATGATGAAGGAGTATTGTGCTACAAAGGAAAGGTCTGTATATCGAGGAACGAGGAGATAAGACAGAAGATTCTTTGGGAGGTGCATAGTAGCCCTTATGCTATGCATCCCGGAGGCACTAAGTTGTACAGGGATCTAAGGGAACAGTTTTGGTGGCCTGATCTTAAACGGGAAGTTACGGAATTCGTGGGAAAATGCCTGACGTGTCAGCAAGTTAAGGCTGAACACCAAGTCCCATCGGGATTGCTTCAGCCAATCGAGATTCCGCAGTGGAAGTGGGAAAGAATTACCATGGACTTCGTTAGTGGGCTTCCCCTTACGCCTACTAAGAAGGACTCGGTATGGGTAATCGTGGACCGTTTGACTAAGTCCGCGCACTTCATCCCGGTAAGGGTTGATTATTCTCTTCAGAAGTTGGCCAAACTATATGTAGCGGAAATTGTGAGGTTGCATGGAGTACCAGTGTCAATCATTTCGGATATAGACTCAAGGTTTACGTCTTGGTTTTGAAAAGCACTTCATCAAGTTTTAGGCACTAAGTTAGACTTCACTACGGCTTTTCATCCACAATCGAATGACGCATCATGAACGGGTTATACAAGTGTTGGAGGATATGTTGAGAGGCTGTGTGATGGATTTCCGAGGAAGTTGGGAAGACTACTTGCCTTTAGCAAAGTTCGCCTACAACAACAGCTATCAAGCTAGCATTCGGATGGCACCATATGAAGCGTTATATGGTCGGAAGTGTCGAACTCCTACTTGTTGGACTGAGTTAGGAGAACGTCGAGTTTTGGGTCCAGAGTTAGTGTGTAAACCGAAGAGAAGATTGAAACAATTCGGGCACGATTAAAGGAAGCCTCTGACAGGCAGAAGTCGTACGCAGACCTTAAACGAAAGGAAATAGAGTTTGAAGTGGGAGACCAAGTGTTTCTGAAAGTCTCGCCTTGGAAGAAGGTGATGAGGTTTGGTCAAAAAGGGAAGTTAAGCCCAAGGTTTATAGGGCCCTATCGAGTGCTGAAGCGAATTGGACCAGTGGCATACCAGTTGGAGTTGCCACCAGAGTTACAGCAAATGCACGACGTATTCCATGTATCCATGCTACGATGCTACCGATCGGATCCATCTCATGTGGTACCAGTTGAAGAAGTAGAGTTAAGGCCAGATTTATCCTACGAGGAAGAGCCGATTCGGATATTGGAACGTGATGTGAAAGTGTTACAGAGGAAGTCAGTTCCCCTAGTCAAAGTATTATGGCGCAATCATGGATCGGAAGAAGCTTCGGGGAACTGAGAGAGAGCAATGCGACAAAGAATACCCTTAATTATTTTAGCTAGGAAATTTCGAGGACAAAATTATTTTAAGGGGTAGAATCAGAACATCCTGAAAAGGGCCTATGCATTTTCGGTTTAATTGTACGAAATGACATGTCTTATGTGTTATGAAAGTATTTTGAACATTTTTTTGGAAACCTGGAAATGTATGAAAATGTTAAGTTTAAAGTGAACATTTTTGGAAACCTGGAAATGTATGGAAATGTTAACTTTTAAGTGAACATTTTTGGAAACCTGGAAATATAAGGAAATGATTTAGAAATGATTCAAAAGAGGAAAGTGAACATTTCCGGAAACTTGGAAATGTAAGGAAATGTCAAGTTTAAAGAGGGAAACGAAAATTTTTGGAAACTTGGAAATGTAAGGAAATGTCATAGAAATGTTAAGTTTTTAAGTTTAAAGAGGGGAAATTAAGGCAAGGTGGTCTTAAGAGAAATTGTATGTGAAATTTGGCACACAAACAGGCTTGGAAAAGTGGCCTGGAGATGCCACCAGTGCCGAAACCCTCAAGTTTTCTTTTTTTATTTTTTTGTGAAAATCAAATACTCTAAAAGAGCCCTAGCCGATTTCTCCATTGAATCCCAAAAGTCGAAACCTTGAGATTATCATCTAGTCATCAAAGCCGATTTCTTTAAGGGGCTTCAAACAAAGGTGCTGTCGATTTCATTGAGTAAGGGTAAGATCCACAACTTGGTTTCCATTCTTTATATTTTAAGACTTGTTGAAATCTAGGACTAATTATACTAAGGTACTTTGGCCGAATCTATGAAGGGTTTTTCCCGGATTTAGTGATTGTCAACTACCAGAGGAGATCTGTCGGGACTTTCAAAGATCTAAGGTGAGTAATCGGTCTAAGGCTATTTCTTATGTTTAAGTGATTGAAAATCAGATCTAATATATAAGTCTATAGGGATTTCGACAGAGGTATACAGGGATTCTGAGATTTGGAAATCGCAAGGTAAGCGCCTAAATATAATCGGCTAAGGCCATGTATGGTATTCTAGATCTATTTCTTATATGTTTTGAAAGCCGAAAACTAACTAGTTAGGAGTTTTGGTGACTAGCCAATTACAAGGGTGTGCATCACAAAGTTTCGGGACTCGATTCGTAAGTCAATCGGCAGCAAGGTAGGTTTTAAGTGTACAAATCCTACTAAGATTTGGTTTTATAGCCGAATAGGCTTTATGCTAACATATTAAGGTTACCGAATGTAGGAATTAAGATCTAAGGCAATAGATCGGTTTTTAGGAATTTCAAGGAATTCGTTAAGCAAATCATGTGTGTATTCCACACTAACTTTTAATAAGATATATGGAAATATTTAATATGTGCATGTTTATAAGAATATGGCTAAGGTACCGTGTTACGGTACAAAGTACTCAGGTACGTTTCCTACTTCTACTAGGATTACGAAATATGTTATATTTAACATGTGAAAAGTGACATGAATGTGAATTTAAATATGATATGCATAATATGAATAAGATGGGGCATTCGGGTTATATGAAAAAGGGGAAGTGAATGTGGTGACTTCGGTCTCACTATCTGAATGCGGTGACCTCGGTCACATTATCTGAATGTGGTAACTTCGCCATTATCTGAATGTGGTGTCTTATGACACAATCATCTGGTGGCTATGCCACGAATTTTATATGGGCGATGAGCACGTCGACTGCAGTGACTGCCTTCGATGGTGTGTAGCCATCTGACTTAGTAGTCCCCACGGTGTGCAGGTTAGTACGGGGATGTGTAGCGGATGGCATCTTTCGGGTTGCATCATTATTTTATCTGTATATAGATATGCATGTGATATGATAAGGAATGCCTGATCTATTAAATTTTAGTGCTGGTTACACATTGAGTCTGCATGACTCACCCGCTGGGGAACATGTTTCAGGTGATGAACAGTGATGGACCGGGACGGCAGAACTTGTGGTGGCCATGCTCAGCTTGAAGTTTTATTTAATTTGGGACATTTGATTTTATTTAAGTACTTTATAACTTTATTTTGGGTTTTGTTTGATGTAATAAGGCCACAGTGATGACTTTATATTTGTTTTATTTACTATGTTACAAATTTGTCATAATTAAAGAATAAGCCAATTTAATTTAAAATAAACTTTAAAAATTTTGACACCTCAAATGAATGGGTTTTCAATATAAAGTAAACTTGTTTTCAACTCAAGCCCAATCCACAAACAAACTATCTTCAAAACACACAGTTTTTCAAAGTAACAAACGATATTTTGAACCGGTTTACATTGAGGAACATACCAGATCCGGTCCAGGCTCGTGGGCCGAGTGTGGGGTGTTTCAGTGGGTGGCCCCACAGATGGATTATTCATGACTTTGGGTCACCAGTGGTTTGGCACCACATTATTATTGGATATCGTGACTTTGGGTCACCAGTGGTTTGGCACCACTAGTGGTTTGGTACCACATGGGGTAGATACGGAGTTATGGATGGCTAGGTTTGGGTGCATTATATATATTGCTTGGTTATGATTTGTGTAAGTATGTTGCATTAACCAGGAGGGGGATTATGCACTGAGTCTTGGTGACTCACCTTCTCCCTTATCTTTTCAGGTAATTCATAGATCGCGGATGAGGAGCCGGGCGGACTCGAGGTGGCCATGCATTAAATAAACTCGGTTTTACATGGACTTTGGTTTGGGTACTTTATTTTATTTAAATTTGGTTTCATTTTTATTTTGGGTTGAAATAAGGCCATTTTAATTATGTTTTGGATTATTTATATGCTTTGGATTTGTTTTAACCTTGGTTAAATAAATTACATGGTTAAGTTAGTAATTTGAGCCCAAGGTTTTCTAAACTATAGAACGCAATGGTTTTCAAATCTTTACCATCGGGTAATACAAATCAATTGATAACAACAACAACTCAAATGGATTTCAAACTTAAGTTTTCCATATTCAACTTAACTGATTTCTAAATAACTAAGAAAGAACCCTTCGGTTTATAAATGATATAAATGTTTTCTAAACCTATGGATCAACAACTAAGTTTTAAAGATTTATTATCGGGATTTCAAAGTATATCATGGGTTTTTAACTAATCATGCACCTGATTTCTACAAAAATAAAACAACAAAGAGTTTTTTTCACAAAAATTTAACTGGTAACTGTTTTCTTCAAAACGATTTCCTCTGTGACATGCCAGATTCGGTCGTGGTGTGTTGACCGGGTTTGGGGTGTTAACTACTAATGGTATTTCTATAGAAGTGTTTTCTATAAATATCCTAACCGATTTTTTATTAATAGTATTTAGAAGGCTATGTGGAAGCAACTATCGAGCCGATAATAAAGTCATCCTTATCATGATACTGTGCGGACTTCAATTGTAAATTAATTAGAGTTTAGAATTTACACTATAAATAGGAATTGTTGTAGCCTAAACAGGGCATCTTGCTTGGGTTAGAAAAATCTACTATAAATTTCTGAAAATTGAGCTTGCTGGTTGCAAATAGATCTATCTATTTTTGAAAATATATCTGGTGATAGAATTTGTCTACATTTGTTATATAGACATATTCTAAACATTTTATTAATAATAGGACTGTTTGTTCCCTTATTAATAAAATATTGGAATATATCAAGAAGATTATTTATCTCCTTAATATCTGTATATTTGACTAGGATTTCATCCCAATCTCTATATAAAACAGATTTAAGTAATAAATCATGAGCTTCTTTTTCCTTAGTTGTTTTTTCAACTAAGAATTCTGAAAATTGTGTAAGAGCTCTTCTAAAGTTTGCTCTTTGATCAATAATATGGGTTTTCCATATTTTGTTTATAAAATTATAATATTCTAAAGGTAAACCTGGATTATAAAAATCCTTTATTTTGGAAAATTCAGAATTTTGTTGTTTTTTCAACAAATTCTCGATTTCTTTTATAATTTCAGCATAACTTTTCTGATATACTGAATATGGATCTTGAGACCATTCATAATAACTCACCTGGGTTGGTGATTGAGTTCCAAATGGTTGGTTTACCATGGAATATGGTACATAATATCCTTGATTAGGATAAAATGGTACTTGTGCAGGAATAAATCCTTGTTTAGGACTCATTGTTTTTCCCTTGTTGGGTTTTTTATGGACAGTTGTCCATTCTCCAACTATTTCTAGAGGTTTTTTACCTCTATCCATAAGGCCTGCTAAGAAAATCAGCAATCATTAGTAAAAATAAATTTAGGATTTTCTACTAATGGTATTTCTATAGAAGTGTTTTCTATAAATATCCTAACCGATATTTTATTAATAGTAAATGGTAAATATTGATTTATAAAATTATTACCTAATAATATATCTCTATTCATATCAGGAAAACATAATATTTTTGGAATTATAAATCTAACATTATTTATGTAGATTGGTATATTTTTTGCTTTATAATAAATAGTAGTTTTATTACCATTTATTCCGTTAATATTTATTGTCTTTTTTACAGGTTTCCAATATTCTTCAGGAATGGCATTCTTTTACAACTACTGGTTGTAGCACCTGTATCTAATAAAGCATGTAAAGAATATTTTTTATAATCTTTACCATGTAATGTAATTTCAATATATGTATTGAATTTTGTAATATCTTCTATTGAATAATGAATATCTTCCATTCTAGTGTTTCTAGAATTTATACTAGGTGTAGTAGGAAAAATTGGAATATGAACTGTTTTCATACCTATTGGTGTAGAAGTACTTATATTATCCTTATCTTCCTCTGGTTGAGAATTAGAAGGTAATACTAAATTATCATCTGTATTGGTTATCAGATTATTCTTAAAATATAACTTATCTCCATATGACATATATTCTATAGTACTTACTGGTTTAGAAGTACTAGCATTATTAGTCTTTTCAATCATCAAGTCTTTTGGAATTGATAGATCTTTTAAATGTAATAATTTTGGTTGTATTTCTGTAGTAAACTTATTGGGCTCAAAAAGCTCAATTATTTTATTATTTATTTCTTTTATTTCCACTTCTGCTGTATTAGTGTATTCATTAATAGAAGTCCAGCTTATTGCTAAATCTTCTGCTAAATCACTAATATCAGAATTTTTTGTCTAAATTGTAAGACATAGACACTCTTCTATTAGAGGGTCTGTTATGGATATAAAGTAATTTGGTTTAACTTTAAATCCTATAACTTGTAACATCCTGGATTATAGCCTATGTATTAGTATGTCTTATGTGTTATGGATGTGATGTGTGCATTTTTAGAATCTTGGAAATGTAAGGAAATGACTTGGAAATGTAAGGAAATGTCTTGTCTTGGAAATGTAAGGAAATGACTTGGAAATGTAAGGAAATGTCTTGGAAATGTAAGGAAATGTCTTAGAAATGTAAGGAAATGCTTTAGAAATGTCAAGTTTAAAGTTTAAAAGAGGGACATGAAGCAAGGTGGCTTTAAGAGAAAATGTAAGGAGGATATGACATGAAATTGGGCTCAGAAAAGTGGCTTGGAGGTGCCACTTAAGGCCTCTGTAAGTGACGCCACATGTAGGGGAAATTGGGCCAAGGTTCAAGCTGTAGGGGAATCAAAATAAAAGTTTTATTTTGCTGCAAGGATGGACAGAGGTGGATATAAAAGGTGTGATAATAAGGATAAGGGATAATGATGGATTAATTCTATTAATTTCAAACAAGGTGATAATTAAAGAGATAAAGCTATCAAAATAGAAGAGTGATGGCCAAGTAAGGGACACTAGGCCTAGTAATTTCGGCAAAAGGAGGAGAACTAAGGCCATTCATCATTCTTCCCTCTCCTTTTTCTCTCTGCCGAATTTCCTAAGCAATATTCTCTCTTCTCTTTTATTTTTGCCAAGCCGAAAACACCTTGTGTTCTAGCCGAATCCTCCATCTTTATTCTTCTTTCTCTTTTCTTTCTAAGTCCATCCAAAAGCCGAAGTTGATTGATCCACAACAAGATAGTCTCCATAGTCGAATATTGCTAAAGGTTCAAGCAAGGATTTCCGATTTCTAAAGTAAGGGTAAGATCTCATTTGGTTTCATCTTTTTTTCTTTTAAGATTTGCCGAAATCTAGGACTAACCCCATTAATATCTTGTTGCCGAAACTTTGAAGAGATCTTTCGGGATTTACTTAGTGTCGACTACAAGGAAGGAGAAGTTCTTTTCCCGAAGGTACACCATAGGCCGCGTGTTCCCTAATTATTTGGTGAGTTTCGGGATTTAAATTCCACAAGGTAAGTGTCTATAGCATTCGGCCAAGGGCCATCTATGATGATTTAATGTTAGAATTGAATCTAACATATGTGTATAGGTATTTCGACAGATAATTAAGACAAGGGATACTTTCGAGATTTGAAATCAAAAGGTGAGTGCATAAGTACAATCGGCCAAGGTCTATTTTGGTAATTAGATCTATTCTTTATTTGTTTAAAAAGCCGAAACTAATCAAGTTAAATGATCTAGCATTGGTCGATTGAAAGGAGGAGTAGCACAAAGTTTTCGGGATTTGATTTGTAGTGAAATCGACACCAAGGTAAGTTTTGGGTTACAACAATCCTAATAGGATTTGGTTTTATGGTCGAATGGTCTTCATTAAATTTTTATGTAATGGCTGAATGGGACTAAGGATCTAAGGCTTCAGATTGGATTTTCGGGATTTGAAGTGAAGTTCCTAAGTTAATCAGGTGTGTACCCTACACTAATCTTAATAGATTTATGGCTTAAACTTGATATATGTATTAATATGAAAGTGTAAGAATGTGGCTAAGGTACCATGTTATGGTACAAAGTACTCAGGTACGTTTCCTACTCCTACTAGGATTATGAAATATGTTATATTTAACATGTGATAAGTAATAAGAATGTGAAATTTCGCATGTTAATGCATAATATGTATGATATGGGGCATATGGGTTATTGAAAAGGGGAAGTGAATGTGGTGACCTAAGACCACGATATTTGAATGTGGTGACCTAAGACCACGAGATCTGAATGTGGTGACCTAAGACCATGATATCTGAACGTGGTGACCTATGACCACGATATCTGAGTGTAGTGACCTAAGACCACGAATGCTCATAAGGGCAATGAGCACGTCGACTGCAGCGACTGCTTTCGATGGTGTGTAGCAGATGGAGGGTTGACTTAGTAGTCCCCACGGTGTGGAGGTTGGTACGGGAGATGTGTAGCGGATGGCATCTAGGTTTGGGTTTGGGTTGCATCATTTTAATTTAATGATATATGAATTTGTATGCTATGAAATGCCTAAATTTGTTAAGACTTAGTGTTGTGTTACACATTGAGTCTGTTGACTCACCCCGTTGTGGGAACATTTTTCAGGTGATGAACAGTGATGGATCGGGTCGGCAGAAGCCTAGGGATGGCCATGCTCAGCAAGAAATTCATTTTATTTGGACTACTTTATTTTAAGTACTTTGGTTTTAATTTTGGGATTTATTTGATGTAATAAAGCCATAGTTGAATTACTTTAATTTTTCTTTTAATTACTATGGATGACTTTTTTAAAAAGTGAAGTTGAAGTAGATTTATTTTAAAACAAAGCCTAAACGTTTTGTCACCTAAAGTAAAGGATTTTTAATAATGAAAGAAACTTGTTTTCAACTCAAGCCCGACCCAACACAATCTTTCTTTCAAAACACACAAGTTTTTCCTAAGTAACAAAAGAATTTTGAACCGGTTTACTTCGAGGAACATACCAGATCCGATCCAGGCTCGTGGGCCGGGTATGGGGTGTTTCAGTTTGGTATCAGAGCCTGTTTCAAACTCTCGGCCTGTTGTTTAAGGCCCAAAACGTTTTAAAAGCGAGCCCAAATGAGTTTTATGAAAATATTTTATGAAATAAGTAGGTTTTGGCATGGCACCCAAGTCTCCGACCCGCAGTCCACCAGGTAAGTACTTCTATCCATTTGTGTGATTTATTGAATGATCTGTAGAAGGGTAGAAATGGAATGGAACGTAGATTAGGATGATAAGTACTTGAACCCTAGGATTAGTTTTCCCCAACACTTACATAAGACCTAATGCCTAATTAAACAAACCTATGGCTAAGTCGCCGAGTTAGGGTGTGGCAGCCCCTGTGCGCATGTCTAGGATTGGATCCGGAAGAGCCTGGTACTTAAGCAGTCCTAGTGACTCACCTCCTCTTCGCTGGAATCCTACCTGGTGCGTAGCTTCGGTTCACCCTAACCAAGAGGACTCGGTCATAGGCTATACAAAAGAACTAAAACCCGAAAGGGAACTAGCCGTGGTTTTTATAAAAACCCTAGTTTTAAAACTCTTAAAATTACCTTTTTAATTTGTGAAGACTATTTTTACAAAAAAAAAAATTTCCGAAAAATTTTCGATTTATAAAATTACGAAAATACCCCTAGTGATAAAATTACAAAAATGCCCTTGGTTTATGAAATTTCCAAAATACTCATAGTTTTTATCAAAATTTTCATTACTTTATACAATGTTCAACAAACCCTAATTTGCAAATTATCAAAAATACCTTGATTTTGGAAAATTACGAAATTGCCCCTAACTTCCAAAATTACCAAAATGACCCTAACTTCCAAAATTTTTGCAATATCACCAAAATAGAAAGCAAATTCACAAAAAGAACCCTCAAAGGTTTGCAAATTTTGAAATACCCCTGAACTATTAAACTTTACAAATTTACCCTGGTTTATTACCAAAATACCCCTAAATTTTAAAATTTCCAAAAATACCCCGAGAACACAAAATTACCAAAATACCTTTATTGACAAAATCACCAAGGAACTTTATTTTGAAAAAAAAATTACGAAAATACCACTGTAGGACAAATGATGAAAATACCCACAGGATAGAGCAGGACGAGAAATGTCCGAAGAGTGAATGTGTATGGGAGATACTATGGAATGGATGTCACCGAATGAATGTTTGAATGAATGTACTTCTCTGAATTAGGATAGAAGACATGAAAACTTTGATTGATCGAAAGAACTACTTCTAAACTTCTTTCGTAAAATTTCTTCGCGGCTAATCAGTGAAACAAGTATTAATTCCTAAAATTCCTTAATTAGATTAACACGCGAACGTAGACATGAGCTCTAGGGGACGTGGACGTAATGTGCGAGGACGCGGTAGAGGTAGAATGACCGTATCAGAACCCGTTAGATCGGGTCAAGGATCTGAAAATGAGGTATCACCGCCACCACCACCCCCAACTTTTGATGGTGAGCAGTAGGATCAGACAGGGGGTGATGCCGTATCGCAGGCTGTGCTGCGAGTTCTTGAATTAGTGGCTGGTGCAGGAAGAAATTCGGGAGCTCGAAAGTCTGTACCGGAGCGACTTCGTGCCAATGGAGCTGAGGTATTCCGTGGCGTATCTGGTGTAGCACCCAGTACGGCCGAATATTGGTTGGAGGCAACCGAGCGCATTATGGATGAGCTTGATCTAACCCCTGAGGAGAAGTTGAAAGGAATAGTGGCGCTGTTACGCGATGAAGCGTATCAATGATGGTTAACAGTTCGGGATGGTGCCACAGCTGAGGATCTGACCTGGGAATATGTTAACGCCGCATATCAGAAGATGTATGTCGGCACAAGGTATACTGATGAGCAAAGGAAGGCTTTTCTGGGACTAGTTCAAGGGAACAAGTCCGTAGCAGAGTATGAAGCTGAATTTTTAAGGTTAAGCCGGTATGCTCGAGGTGTAGTGGCAACGGAGCATGAGCGATGTGTCCGTTTTGAGGACGGACTAAGGGATGATCTAAGGTTGTTGATAGCTCCACATCAGGAGCAGGAATTTTCTGTGTTAGTCGAGAAGGCCAAAGTAGCTGAGGGAATTAAGGACTCCGTGAGGCAGAACTCTGATCGGAGCTGGCCAAACAGAGGCTTTGGATCGTCAGGATCGTCTAGGAGTAAAAGGCCTAGAGTTGATGGGCCGCAAGGCTAGCAAGCTGCCACAGGAGGGCAGTATCACACTTGTGACCAGTGTGGGAAGAAACACTTAGGAGAGTGTTGGAAAAAGACCGGAGGATGCTTTAAGTGTGGGTCCAAGGATCATATGATTAAAGACTGTCCACAGGATCCGAATAGGGCTCGGACAGCAGGTCAAGGTTAGGAATAGACAGGCAGAGGTGGTCAACAAGCGACAAGGGGTCGTGGTCCGAACCATGGAGGGAATGGTTCTGGCCAAGGTCGTGGAACACCAAATAGAGGTGCTGAAGGTTCTGATGAGAGGCAACCAAGATTGGTTTATGCAGTTGGTCGTCGTGAGGAGGAAGATGTACCAGATGTGACAACGGGTACGTTCCTTGTTCTGGAATATCCTTTATTACTTTGCTTGTTATGAATTAGCTCATTCTTGTACTACTGGTAAAGTGCCTGAAACCTTGTGTGTGAATTTAGAGATTATGCCTAGGAAGTATGATAGTGTTATTAAGATCAGAGTGCGTAGCATAAGCATAGTGTGGTGAGTAGGAATGCAGTTAGCCAAGTAATTTTGAGGATGAAATTATTTTTAAGGTGGGTAGAACTGTAACATCCTGGATTATAGCCTATGCATTAGTATGTCTTATGTGTTATGGATGTGATGTGTGCATTTTTAGAATCTTGAAAATCTAAGGAAATGACTTGGAAATGTAAGGAAATGTCTTGTCTTGGAAATGTAAGGAAATGTCTTGTCCTGGAAATGTAAGGAAATGTCTTGAAAATGTAAGGAAATGCATTAGAAATGTCAAGTTTAAAGTTTAAAAGAGGGACATGAAGCAATGTGGCTTTAAGAGAAAATGTAGGGAGGATATGACATGAAATTGGGCTTGGAAAAATGGCTTGGAGGTGCCACTTAAGGCCTCTGTAAGTGACGCCAAATGCAGGGGAAATTGGGCCAAGGTTCGCGCTGTAAGGGAAGCAAAATAGAAGTTTTATTTTGCTGCAAGGATGGACAGAGGTGGACGGACATAGGCTATATTTTAGGAGTTTAAAATCCTTTTATTTTATTATTATTTAGAGATAAAAGGTGTGATAATAAGGATAAGGGATAATGATGGATTAATTCTATTAATTTAAAACAAGGTGATAATTAAAGAGATAAAGCTATCAAAATAGAAGAGTGATGGCCAAGTAAGGGCCACTAGGCCTAGTAATTTCGGCAAAAGGAGGAGAACTAAGGCCATTCATCATTCTTCCCTCTCCTTTTTCTCTCTGCCGAATTTCCTAAGCAATATTCTCTCTTCTCTTTTATTTTTGCCAAGCCGAAAACACCTTGTGTTCTAGCCGAATCCTCCATCTTTATTCTTCGTTCTCTTTTCTTTCTAAGTCCATCCAAAAGCCGAAGTTGATTGATCCACAACAAGATAGTCTCCATAGTCGAATATTGCTAAAGGTTCAAGCAAGGATTTCCGATTTCTAAAGTAAGGGTAAGATCTCATTTGGTTTCATCTTTTTTTCTTTTAAGATTTGCCAAATCTAGGACTAACCCCATTAATATCTTGTTGCCAAACTTTGAAGAGATCTTTCGGGATTTACTTAGTGTCGACTACAAGGAAGGAGAAGTTCTTTTCCCGAAGGTACACCATAGGCCGCGTGTTCCCTAATTATTTGGTGAGTTTCGGGATTTAAATTCCACAAGGTAAGTGTCTATAGCATTCGGCCAAGGGCCATCTATGATGATTTAATGTTAGAATTGAATCTAACATATGTGTATAGGTATTTCGACAGATAATTAAGACAAGGGATACTTTCGAGATTTGAAATCGAAAGGTGAGTGCATAAGTACAATCGGCCAAGGTCTATTTTGGTAATTAGATCTATTCTTTATTTGTTTAAAAAGCCGAAACTAATCAAGTTAAATGATCTAGCATTGGCCGATTGAAAGGAGGAGTAGCACAAAGTTTTTGGGATTTGATTTGTAGTGAAATCGACACCAAGGTAAGTTTTGGGTTACAACAATCCTAATAGGATTTGGTTTTATGGTCGAATGGTCTTCATTAAATTTTTATGTAATGGCTGAATGGGACTAAGGATCTAAGGCTTCAGATTGGATTTTCGGGATTTGAAGTGAAGTTGCTAAGTTAATCAGGTGTGTACCCTACACTAATCTTAATAGATTTATGGCTTAAACTTGATATATGTATTAATATGAAAGTGTAAGAATGTGGCTAAGGTACCATGTTATGGTACAAAGTACTCAGGTACGTTTCCTACTCCTACTAGGATTATGAAATATGTTATATTTAACATGTGATAAGTAATAAGAATGTGAAATTTCGCATGTTAATGCATAATATGTATGATATGGGGCATATGGGTTATTGAAAAGGGGAAGTGAATGTGGTGACCTAAGACCACGATATTTGAATGTGGTGACCTAAGACCACGAGATCTGAATGTGGTGACCTAAGACCATGATATCTGAACGTGGTGACCTATGACCACGATATCTGAGTGTGGTGACCTAAGACCACGAATACTCATAAGGGCAATGAGCACGTCGACTGCAGCGACTGCTTTCGATGGTGTGTAGCAGATGGAGGGTTGACTTAGTAGTCCCCACGGTGTGGAGGTTGGTACGGGAGATGTGTAGCGGATGGCATCTAGGTTTGGGTTTGGGTTGCATCATTTTAATTTAATGATATATGAATTTGTATGCTATGAAATGCCTAAATTTGTTAAGACTTAGTGTTGTGTTACACATTGAGTCTGTTGACTCACCCCGTTGTGGGAACATTTTTCAGGTGATGAACAGTGATGGATCGGGTCGGCAGAAGCTTAGGGATGGCCATGCTCAGCAAGAAATTCATTTTATTTGGACTACTTTATTTTAAGTACTTTGGTTTTAATTTTGGGATTTATTTGATGTAATAAGGCCATAGTTGAATTACTTTAATTTTTCTTTTCATTACTATGGATGACTTTTTTAAAAAGTGAAGTTGAAGTAGATTTATTGTAAAACAAAGCCTAAACGTTTTGTCACCTAAAGTAAAGGATTTTTAATAATGAAAGAAACTTGTTTTCAACTCAAGCCCGACCCAACACAATCTTTCTTTCAAAACACACAAGTTTTTCCTAAGCAACAAAAGAATTTTGAACCGGTTTACTTCGAGGAACATACCAGATCCGATCCAGGCTCGTGGGCCGGGTATGGGGTTTTTCAGTTTGGTATCAGAGCCTGTTTCAAACTCTCGGCCTGTTGCTTAAGGCCCAAAACGTTTTAAAAGCGAGCCCAAATGAGTTTTATGAAAATATTTTATGAAATAAGCAGGTTTTGGCATGGCACCCAAGTCTCCGACCCGCAGTCCATCAGGTAAGTACTTCTATCCATTTGTGTGATTTATTGAATGATCTGTAGAAGGGTAGAAATGGAATGGAACGTAGATTAGGATGATAAGTACTTGAACCCTAGGATTAGTTTTCCCCAACACTTACATAAGACCTAATGCCTAATTAAACAAACCTATGGCTAAGTCGCCGAGTTAGGGTGTGGCAGCCCCTGTGCGCATGTCTAGGATTGGATCCCAAGAGCACAGTACTTAAGCGATCCTAGTGACTCACCTCCTCTTCACTGGAATCCTACAGTGCGTAGCTTCGGTTCACCCAACCAAGAGGACTCGGTCATAGGCTATACAAAAGAACTAAAACCCGAAAGGGAACTAGCCGTGGTTTTTATAAAAACCCTAGTTTTAAAACTCTTAAAATTACCTTTTTAATTTGTGAAGACTATTTTTACAAAAAAAAAATTTCCGAAAAATTTTCGATTTATAAAATTACAAAAATACCCCTAGTGATAAAATTACAAAAATGCCCTTGGTTTATGAAATTTCCAAAATACTCATAGTTTTTATCAAAATTTTCATTACTTTATACAATGTTCAACAAACCCTAATTTGCAAATTATCAAAAATACCTTGATTTTGGAAAATTACGAAATTGCCCCTAACTTCTAAAATTACCAAAATGACCCTAACTTCCAAAATTTTTGCAATATCACCAAAATAGAAAGCAAATTCACAAAAAGAACCCTCAAAGGTTTGCAAATTTTGAAATACCCCTGAACTATTAAACTTTACAAATTTACCCTGGTTTATTACCAAAATACCCCTAAATTTTAAAATTTCCAAAAATACCCCGAGAACACAAAATTACCAAAATACCTTTATTGACAAAATCACCAAGGAACTTTATTTTGAAAAAAATTACGAAAATACCCCTGTAGGATAAATGACGAAAATACCCACAGGATAGAAACTACGAAATATGTCGAAGAGTGAATGTGTATGGGAGATACTATGGAATGGATGTCACCGAATGAATGTTTGAATGAATGTACTTCTCTGAATTAGGATAGAAGACATGAAAACTTTGATTGATCGAAAGAACTACTTCTAAACTTCTTTCGTAAAATTTCTTCGCGGCTAATCAGTGAAACAAGTATTAATTCCTAAAATTCCTTAATTAGATTAACACGCGAACGTAGACATGAGCTCTAGGGGACGTGGACGTAATGTGCGAGGACGCGGTAGAGGTAGAATGACCGTGATCGTAACCCGTTAGATCGGGTCAAGGATCTGAAAATGAGGTATCACAGCCACCACCACCCCCACTTTTGATGGTGAGCAGTAGGATCAGACAGGGGGTGATGCCGTATCGCAGGCTGTGCTGCGAGTTCTTGAATTAGTGGCTGGTGCAGGAGGAAATTCGGGAGCTCGAAAGTCGGTACCTGAGCGACTTTGTGCCAATGGAGCTGAGGTATTCCGTGGCGTATCTGGTGTAGCACCCAGTACGGCCGAATATTGGTTGGAGGCAACTGAGCGCATTATGGATGAGCTTGATCTAACCCCTGAGGAAAAGTTAAAAGGAATGGTGGCACTGTTACGCGATGAAGCGTATCAATGATGGTTAACAGTTCGGGATGGTGCCACACCGAGGATCCGACACAGAATATGTTAAGGCCGCATATCGAAAAGATGTATGTCGGCACAAGGTATATCTTGATGAGCAAAGGAAGGCTTTTCCGGGACTAGTTCAAGGGAACAAGTCCGTAGCAGAGTATGAAGCTGAATTTTTAAGGTTAAGCCGGTATGCTCGAGGTGTAGTGGCAACGGAGCATGAGCGATGTGTCCGTTTTGAGGACGGACTAAGGGATGATCTAAGGTTGTTGATAGCTCCACATCGGGAGCGAGAATTTTCTGTGTTAGTCGAGAAGGCCAAAGTAGGCCGAGGGAATTAAGGACTCAGAGGCGTAACTCGATCGGAGCCGCCAAACAGAGGCTTTGGATCGTCGGGATCGTCAGGAGTAAAAGGCCTAGAGTTGATGGGCATAAGGCCCGACAAGCCGCCACAGAGGGCGATATCACATTTGTGACCAGTGTGGAAGAAGAAACACTTAGGAGAGTGTTGGAAAAGACCGGAGGATGCTTTAAATGTGGGTCCAAGGATCATATGATTAAAGATCGTCCACGAGATCCGAATAGGGCTCGGACAAAGCAGTCAAGGTTATGAATAGACAGCGGAGGTGGTCAACAAACGACACAAGGGGGTCGTGGTCCAACCATGGAGGGAATGGTTCCGGCCAAGGTCGTGGAACACCAAATAGAGGTGCTGAAGGTTCTGATGAGAGGCAACCAAGATTGGTTTATGCAGTTGGTCGTCGTGAGGAGGAAGATGTACCAGATGTGACAACGGGTACGTTCCTTGTTCTGGAATATCCTTTATTACTTTGCTTGTTATGAATTAGCTCATTCTTGTACTACTGGTAAAGTGCCTGAAACCTTGTGTGTGAATTTAGAGATTATGCCTAGGAAGTATGATAGTGTTATTAAGATCAGAGTGCGTAGCATAAGCATAGTGTGGTGAGTAGGAATGCAGTTAGCCAAGTAATTTTGAGGATGAAATTATTTTTAAGGTGGGTAGAACTGTAACATCCTGGATTATATCCTATGCATTAGTATGTCTTATGTGTTATGGATGTGATGTGTGCATTTTTAGAATCTTGGAAATCTAAGGAAATGACTTGGAAATGTAAGGAAATGTCTTGACTTAGAAATGTAAGGAAATGTCTTGTCTTGGAAATGTAAGGAAATGTCTTGGAAATGTAAGGAAATGCATTAGAAATGTCAAGTTTAAAGTTTAAAAGAGGGACATGAAGCAAGGTGGCTTTAAGAGAAAATGTAGGGAGGATATGACATGAAATTGGGCTTGGAAAAATGGCTTGGAGGTGCCACTTAAGGCCTCTGTAAGTGACGCCAAATGCAGGGGAAATTGGGCCAAGGTTCGCGCTGTAAGGGAAGCAAAATAAAAGTTTTATTTTGCTGCAAGGATGGACAGAGGTGGACGGACATAGGCTATATTTTAGGAGTTTAAAATCCTTTTATTTTATTATTATTTAGAGATAAAAGGTGTGATAATAAGGATAAGGGATAATGATGGATTAATTCTATTAATTTAAAACAAGGTGATAATTAAAGAGATAAAGCTATCAAAATAGAAGAGTGATGGCCAAGTAAGGGCCACTAGGCCTAGTAATTTCGGCAAAAGGAGGAGAACTAAGGCCATTCATCATTCTTCCCTCTCCTTTTTCTCTCTGCCGAATTTCCTAAGCAATATTCTCTCTTCTCTTTTATTTTTGCCCAGCCGAAAACACCTTGTGTTCTAGCCGAATCCTCCATCTTTATTATTCTTTCTCTTTTCTTTCTAAATCCATCCAAAAGCCGAAGTTGATTGATCCACAACAAGATGGTCTCCATAGTCGAATATTGCTAAAGGTTCAAGCAAGGATTTTCGATTTCTAAAGTAAAGGTAAGATCTCATTCAGTTTCATCTTTTTTTTCTTTTAAGATTTGCCGAAATCTAGGACTAGCCCCATTAATATCTTGTTGCCAAAACCTTGAAGAGATCTTTCGGGATTTACTAAGTGTCAACTACAAGGAAGGAGAAGTTCTTTTCCTGAAGGTACACCATAGGCAGTGTGTTCCCTAGTTATTCGGTGAGTTTCGGGATTTAAAATCCACAAGGTAAGTGTCTATAGCATTCGGCCAAGGGCCATCTTTGATGATTTAATGTTAGAATCGAATCTAACATATGTGTATAGGTATTTCGACAGATAATTAAGATAAGGGATACTTTCAGGATTTGAAATCGCAAGGTGAGTGCATAAGTACAACCGGCCAAGGCCTATTTTGGTAATTAGATCTATTCTTTATTTGTTTAAAAAGCCGAAACTAATCAAGTTAAATGATCTAGCATTGGCCGATTGAAGGGAGGAGTAGCACAAAGTTTTCGGGATTTGATTTATAGTGAAATCGGCACCAAGGTAAGTTTTGGGTTATAACAATCCTAATAGGATTTGGTTTTACGACCAAATGGTCTTCATTAAATTTTTAAGTAATGGCCGAATGTAGGGACTAAGGATCAAAGGCTTTAGATCAGATTTTCGGGATTTGAAGTGAAGTTGATAAGTTACTCAGGTGTGTACCCTACACTAATCTTAATAGATTTATGGCTTAAACTTGATATATGTATTAATATGAAAGTGTAAGAATGTGGCTAAAGTACCATGTTATGGTACAAAGTACTCAGGTACGTTTCCTACTCCTACAAGGATTATGAAATATGTTATATTTAACATGTGATAAGTAATAAGAATGTGAAATTTCGCATGTTAATGCATAATATGTATGATATGGGGCATATGGGTTATTGAAAAGGGGAAGTGAATGTGGTGACCTAAGACCACGATATTTGAATATGGTGACCTAAGACCACGAGATCTGAATGTAGTGACCTAAGACCATGATATCTGAACATGGTGACCTAAGACAACGATATCTGAGTGTGGTGACCTAAGACCACGAATACTCATAAGGGCGATGAGCACGTCGACTGCAGCGACTGCCTTCGATGGTGTGTAGCGGATGGAGGGTTGACTTAGTCGTCCCCACGGTGTGCAGGTTGGTACGGGTGATGTGTAGCGGATGGCATCTAGGTTTGGGTTTGGGTTGCATCATTTTAATTTAATGATATATGAATTTGTATGCTATGAAATGCCTAAATTTGTTAAGACTTAGTGTTGTGTTACACATTGAGTCTGTTGACTCACCCCATTGTGGGAACATTTTTCGTGTGATGAACAGTGATGGACCTGGTGAAGCTTAGGGATGGCCATGCTCAAGAAGAAATTCATTTTATTTGGACTACTTTATTTTAAGTACTTTGGTTTTAATTTTGGGATTTATTTGATGTAATAAGGCCATAGTTGAATTACTTTAATTTTTCTTTTAATTACTATGTGCGAATTTTTTATCAAATGAAGTTGAAGTAGATTTATTTTAAAACAAAGCCTAAATGTTTTGTCACCTAAAGTAAAGGATTTTAACCTAAAAGTCTCAGTCGCAAGCAACCTAAATATGGCACATGTCGCAGGGCCACACTTTAATAATGAAATAAACTTGTTTTCAACTCAAGCCCGACCCAGCATAATCTTTCTTTCAAAACACACAAGTTTTTCCTAAGTAACAAAAGAATTTTGAACCGGTTTACTTCGAGGAACATACCAGATCCGGTCCAGGCTCGTGGGCCGGGTATGGGGTGTTTCATAACTCCTGTATGTAAATTAGACTAAATTCCTCCAATAAGTGCTTTTATTAGATTTTCAAATCTTTTATCTAATAATACTGCTAAAATAGGAACATCATGAACTCTTCTGAATAGAGCTCTAATTGTTATCATAATGACTCCTAAATGTATATATCTAACTTGAGGATATTTTTTCCTAATACGTTTTTGATTAATAATATTCTTGTTGTATTTTCAACATTTTCATAATTTTTATTAATAGCTCTCAGATTATCATCTGTTTGAAGATCTGAGTCTATTTTTCTTTTACCGTAAGAATCTTGTTTATCAATTTCCCTAGGTTTCGGTATTTCATAATCATATGGATCTGCTTGTTCAGTATCCATGAGTTCAGGAATTTCTATATTTTCATCCTATTCTGTTGAAGTGTTTTCTTCATCAGAATTATGACTAGTGACATTAATATCTACATCAGAATTATTAGAACATTTAGAACAATCACTACTTTCAGTAGTATCATAATTTAACATATAGTGTAACATCCTAGATTAGGGGTTATGCGTTCGTGTATAATTCATGAGTTAGTATATTTTGGCAGTGTTTGGAAATGTAAGGAAATGGCTTGGAAATATAAGGAAATGTCTTGTAAGGAAATGACTTGGAAATGTAAGGAAATGTTTTGTAAGGAAATGACATGGAAATGTAAGGAAATATCTCGTAAGGAAATGACTTGGAAATGTAAGGAAATGTCTTGTAAGGAAATGACTTGGAAATGTAAGGAAATGGTTTAGAAATGTTAAGTTTTAAAAGTTTTAAAGAGGGAACGAAGGCAAGGTGGCCTTAAGAAAATTTATGGAGGAAATATGACATGAAATTGGGCTTGGAAAAGTGGGCTGGAGGTGCCCCTTAGGGCCTCTAGAAATGACGCCCCTTAGGGCCTCTAGAAATGACGCCACATACAGGGGTATTGGGCCAAAGTTCGAGTCGCATGGGAAGCTAAAAATATAAGTTTTATTTTGCTGCAAGGATGGACAGAGGTGGACGGCACATGGCTAAATTTTAGGAGTTTTATCCTTTTATTTTATTTAAGGATAAAAGATGATAAATGAGGAATTATTCTTTAATTAGAAAAATAAGGGAGAAGTGATGGCCAAGTAAGGGACTCTGAGTTTAATAATTTCAGCTAAGTAAGGATAGTTGCTGAATTATCTTTTATTTTAGGTGATAATTAAAGAGATAAAGCTATCAAAATAGAAGAGTGATGGCCAAGTAAGGGATTCTAAGTTAGTAATTTCGGCTACTAAAGGAAAAGAGGGCCATTCATTCTTTCTTTCAACTCTCTCTCTGCCAAATTCTCTCTAGCAAATAACTCCTCTCTTCTCTTTTATTTTTGCCAAGCCGAAATACCTTGTGCTCTAGCCGAATCCTCCATCTTTATTCTTCTTTCTCTTTTCTTTCTTTATACCAATCAAAAAGCCGAAATCAAGATCCTTCTAGCCTATAGCCGAATATTGTTAAAGGTTCAAGCAAGGATTGCCGATTCCTAAAGTAAGGGTAAAATCTCATTCGGTTTCATCCTTTTTCTTTTAAGATTTGCCGAAATCTAGTACTAACCCCATTAATATCTTGTTGCCAAAACTTTGAAGAGATCTTTCGGGATTTACTAAGTGTCGACTACAAGGAAGGAGAAGTTCTTTTCCCGAAGGTACACCATAGGTCGTGTGTTTCCTAGTTATTCGGTGAGTTTCGGGATTTAAAATCCACAAGGTAAGTGTCTATAGCATTCGGCCAAGGGCCATCTATGATGATTTAATGTTAGAATCGAATCTAACATATGTGTATAGGTATTTCGATAGATAATTAAGACAAGGCATACTTTCGGGATTTGAAATGAAGTTGCTAAGTTAATCAGGTGTGTACCCCACACTAACTTTTAATAAAATTTATGGCAATATTTAATATGTGCATGTTTATAAGAATGTGAATGTGGCTAAGGTACCATGTTATGGTACAAAGTACTCAGGTACGTTTCCTACTCCTACTAGGATTATGAAATATGTTATATTTAACATATGATAAGTGATAAGAACGTGAAATTTGGCATGTTAATGCATAATATGTATGATATGGGGCATATGGGTTATTGAAAAGGGGAAGTGTATGTGGTGACCTAAGACCACGATATTTGAATGTGGTGACCTAAGACCACGAGATTTGAATGTGGTGACCTAAGACCACGATATCTGAAAGTGGTGATCTAAGACCACGATATCTGAGTGTGGTGACCTAAGACCACGAATACTCATAAGGGCGATGAGCACGTCGACTGCAGCGACTGCCTTCGATGGTGTGTAGCGGATGGAGGGTTGACCTAGTAGTCCCCACGGTGTGCAGGTTGGTACGGGTGATGTGTAGCGGATGGCATCTTGGTTTGGGTTCGGGTTGCATCATTATTTTATCTGCTATATGAGTTGATGTGTGATATGATTATATAAGCCTGAGCTATTAAATTTTAGTGTTGGTTACACATTGAGTCTGTTTGACTCACCCCGTTGTGGGAACAGTTTTCAGGTTATGATCAGTAATGGACCGGGTCGGTAGGAGCTTAAAGGTGGCCATGCTCAGCAAGGAATTTTATTTGGACATTTTATTTTTTTTAAGTACTTTAAATTATTTGGGTTTATTTGATGTAATAAGGCCATAGTTGAACTATTTTACATTTATTTTATTTATTATGTTTACAAATTTTTATTAATTAAAGTTTAAGTAAATTTCTTTTAAACTAAACCCTAAATGTTTTGACACCTAAGATAAAGGGATTTTAATAGAAGATAACCCTGTTTTCAACTCGAGCCCAACCCACCAGCAAACTATCTTCAAAACACACAGATTTCCAAAGTAATAAAAGAATTTTCAACCAGTTTACTTCGAGGAACATACCAGATCTGGTCCAGGCTCGTGGGCCGAGTTTGGGGTGTTTCAGTTTGGTATCAGAGCCCGTTTCAAACTCTAGGCCTGAGGTTTAAGGCCCAAAACGTTTTCAAATCAAGCCCAAATAAGTTTTATGAAAATATTTTTTTGGAAATAAGCAGGTTTTTTTGGCATGGCACCCAAGTCTCTGACTCGCAGTCCACCATGGTAAGTACTCCTATCCATTGTATGATTTATTGTATCATTTGTATGATCTGTAGAAGGGTAGGAATGGAACGTAGAAATAGTATGATAAGTACTTGAACTGAAACACCCCACACCCCACACCCGGCGCACGAGCCTGAACCGGATCTGGTATGTTCCTTAAGTAAACCGGTTTTCAATGTCCTGATTAACTTAGAGAAAAATTGTAAATTTTAGAAAACATTGTTTTGGGTTGGGCTTAAATTGGAACCCACTTAATAAATTTTGAAAATCCAACTTAAATAAGGTGACAAAATAATTTTAGGGTTTATTATTTTAAAAGAAATAAATTTACTTAACTTTAATAAAAAATAAATTGTATCATAATCAAATAAAAATAAACAGAAATAAAGAAAATCCAACTGGGCCTTATGGCCTTATTACATCATTCAAACCCAAAATAAAATTTAAAGTACTAAAATTATATAAAGTCCAAATTTCTAAATAAATTCTTCAAGTGATGCATGGCCACCTTTAGCTCCCGCCGACCGGGTCCATTACTCGCTCATCACCGAAAAATAATTCCCCAACAGGGTGAGTCCACAGACTCTCAATGTGTACACATGCTAAATTTTCAACAAATCGAGCATACAAGTCATATCAATTTCATGTTCATACAAAATAAAGGATGATGCAACCCAAACCCAAGCCTATTTGTCCATCCGCTACACACCACCCGTACCAACTTTTGTACAGTGGGGGACTACTAAGTCGACCCTCCATCCGCTACACACCATCGAAGGCAGTCGCTGCAGACGACGTGCTCATCGCCCACTTACGTTGTGTCATTAGACACTATATTCAGATAATGTAACCAAAGTTACCATATTCACTTAATGGGACCGTAGTCACCATAAATCGTTGGTGAGACCGAAGTCAACACCTTCGTTGGTGAGACCGAAGTCATCACCTTCACTTTCTCCCTTCACAAATATCCCAAATGCCCCAATTATTTTATAACATATTCCACATACTTAATTTTCATTCATGTTACTAATCACATGTTCAAAGTATATCACATTCATAATCCCATCAAAAGTAGGAAACGTACCTGGGTACTTTTTGCCACATTTGTGGTACTTAGCCACATTCTCATTCTTATACACATTCATATATTAAAACAATTATTGCCATAATATATTGAAAGTTAGTGTGAGTACACACCTGATTTGCTTAATAGGTTCCTTGAAATCCGGAAGAACGATCTACCGATTTAGATCTCAAATCCTACATAAGTTAATCACTTTAAAAGACCATTCGGCCACTTTTCCAAATACAACTAGGATTTGTATTACTTACCTTAAAATTTCCAAATCTGAAAAGGATTCCTTGCCTTGTATGTCTGTCAAAATCCCTATAATTATATGTTAATTTTAATCTCACATATATTCCATAACTTTCGACCAAATATGTGTATATCTTACCTTAGATTCTTGAATTCCGGATGATCTCTCCCTTGTAGTCGATAGCACTAGAAATCCTGAAATACTCCTTATAGTTTCGGCCACAATAATAATAACATTAATCCCTATTTTTTGGCTTAAAGAAGAGAATAAATCAATAACCATAAGATTCTTACCTGAAATGTTGAATTCGACAGATCTATCCTGACACCACTTCAGAGATTCGGCTTTGGCAGAATTTTAGCTAGGTTGGATTTGGTTTTGAAAAGGAAGAAGAAGAAGAAAAGAAAAAAGAAAGATGAGGCTAGAGAATTCGGCTAGACAAAAGAAAAGAGAAAAGAGCCCTAAAAATTTCGGCAGAGATGAGGAGGAAGCAAAAATTGATGAGTAGCCCTCCTGTCCTCCTTTTATAGCCGAAAATATTAGCCTAGGAGAGTCCCTTACTTGGCCACCACTCCTCTTTCATCATCTATTTTATTTAAAATAAACTAGAGAAAAATCCTTATTATCTCTTCCAAATAATCCAAATTAAAAATCCCTTATTTATCACTTTTTAATCATGTATTTATGGAATTAAAACACCCCCTTTTTCCAACTCATGTGCCGTCCACCTCATAGCCTGGGGAGCAAAATTAAAACTTCATTTATTTGCTTCCCTTGTGACTCGAACCTAGGCCCATGCCTCCTATACATGGTGCCATTTCCATAGGTCCTAAGTGGCATCTTCAGGCCACTTTTCCAAGCCTGTTTGTGTGTCAAATTTCCCCAACTTTTTTTTAAGGCCCTCTTGCCTTTATTTCCTATTTTAAACTTTAAAACTCATCATTTCGGGGTCATTTCTAAGTTTCCTAAAATTTTCGATCGGCTCTGTTTACTTGCCATTTTCTTACATTTCAAGTTTCGAAATGTTCATTTCCATTTCTGAATCATTTCCAAAAATGTTCAAGTTTCCAAAATGTTCGGTTTCCAAAAATGTCTAAGTTTCCAAAATGTTGAGTTTCCAGAAATGTTCAAGTTTCCAAAATGTTGTGTTTCCAAAATGTGCACTTTCCATTTTTGAACCATTTCTTTACATTTCTCGGTTTCCTAAAATGTTCATGTCCTAATGTATTTCCAGGTTTCCAAAATATTCATTTCCAATCATTTTCATACATTTCTGAGTTTCCAAAAATATCAATAATTTATTCATAAGACTGAAGACTTGTCATTCATACAATTTAAACCAGAAATGCATAGGCCCTTTCGAGGATGTTACAGTTCTACCCCCTTAAACAAAATTTCGTCCTCGAAATTTCCTAACGAATAATCGTATGGCCTAACTCACCCCACTATGCTACTGCTACGCACTCTGATCTTAAAGAACTATCATACTTTCTAGGCACATTCTCTAAGTTCACTTCCAAGGTTTCAGTCACCTCACTAGCAATACAAGAATAAGCTAACCCTATAACAAGCAAAGCAATTAAGGGTATTCCAGAAATAAGGAACGTACCCGTGGTCACATCTGGTACATCTTCCTCCTTGCGACGGCCAACTGCATAAACCAACCTTGGTTGCCTCGCGTCTGCCCCTCTTCAAAGACTCTCCTCTTGGTGCTTCACGTCCCACGATCCGAACCATTTCCTCCATGGTTCGGTCCACGACCTTGCTGAGGCTGCTGTCCGCCTCTACCAGCCTGACTAGCATTCTGAGCTGCCGGTCGGCTCTCATTTAGCAGCTTGGGGCAATCCTTAAGCATATGGTCCTTGGACCCACACTTGAGACATCGTCCCGTCTTTTTCCAACACTCTCCCAAGTGCTTCTTTCCACAATGCTCACAAGGGCGATACTGCCAGCCCGTACCAGCTTGTTGATTTTGTGGCCCGTCAACTCTAGGCCTCTTATTCCCGCACGATCCGACGATCCAAAACCTCTTTCTCGCCTAATCCGATCAACATTCGCGCTTACGAATTCTTAATTCCTTCAAACACTTTAGCCTTTTCCACTAACGCAGAAAATTCCCGCTCCGATGTGGTGCTATCAACAATCTTAGATCATCCCTTAACCCGTCCTCAAAAGAGACCACGGCGTTCATGCTCGGTTGCCACAACCCCTCGAGCATAGCGGCTCAACCTCGTAAATTTGCCTCATATTCTCGCGACGGACTTACTTCCTTGTACCAATCCTAAAAAAGCCTTTCTTTGTTCATTCGTATACACGGTTCCCACATACTTTTTCTCGAAATGCTTCCTTAACATATTCCCGTGTCAAATCTGCGGCCGTAGCGCCATTCCGAACGATTAACCACCACCGATCGCTTCATCATCAGCGTAACGGTGCCACCATCCCTTTCAACTTCTCCTCGGGGTCAAGTCGAGCTCATTCATGATGCGCTCCGTTGCTTCCAACCAAGATTTCACTGGTATCTTGAGTGCTACTCGAACACTCCACGAAACATCTCGGCTCCATTAGCTCTGAGCCGTTCGAGCACGAACTTACGGGTTCTGAATTTCCACCCGCACTGACCACCAATTCCAAAACTTCGCGAAGACGGCTGCGACACACGATCTTTTCCGTCCGAGCTTTGCTTGCTCAAAGACCCACACCGGGTAGCGGTGGCGGCGGCGGCGATATCTCGTTGTCAGAACCTTGACCCGACCTAACGGGTTCTGACACAGTCATTCTTCCTCTACCTCTTCCACGACGACCACGTCCTCTAGAGCTCATTTTCTATCGTCGAGATCTGATTAAGAAGTTTTATGAATTAGTATTCTTGTTTCACTTATTACCCGCGAAGATGTTTTATGAAGAAGAATTTAAGAGTGGTTCTTTCGTATTCATACAGCACACAGTCTTTCATTCATTCATCGATCCATCAAACAATTATGAACTTTCGTTCATTCAGAGAAACGTTGAAATTTTCATTATTGTTGTTTTTCACTACCTAGGGGTATTTTCATAATTTCGTCCTACAAGGGTATTTTCGTAATTTTTTTCAGGGAAAACGTTCCTTGGTGCTTTTGTCAAAAAGCATTTTGAAAACTTCAAAGTTTTGGGGTAATTTGGAAAAATTTTAAAATCTGGGGGTATTTCGGTAATTTTCGACCTTAGGGGTATTTTGGTAATTTTTCACAAACTGGGGTATATTTGGAAAAACTAACAAATCAGGGATATTTCAAAAGTTGTAAAATTTTTTGGGTTCTTCTTGAGAGTTTAACCTTTCAAATGGTGATGTTGCAAAAATTTGGAAATCAGGGTCATTTTGGTAATTTTTCTAGTTAGGGGCAATTTTGTAATTTTCCAAAATCAGGGTATTATTGATGGTTTGCACATTAGGGTTTATGAACATTATAAAATAATGGAGTTTTGACAAAACCATTGAAAAGTTTGACATTTTGTGGATCTAGGGCATTTTGGTAATTTTGCCACCAAGGGCATTTTTGTAATTTTCACAAATTAGAAATTTTTAAGAAAAATTTGTAAAGATGGTTTTCGAAAATTTAGTAAAGAGTTTTGAAATCTAGGGTTTGTTATTTTGTTCTATTTTTTTTAAAAAAAAATAGCTAGTTCACTTTCGGGTTTTAGTCATTATGTTTAGCCTATGACCGAGCCCTTTGGTCGTGGTGAACCAAAACTACGCACTGTGCAGATTCGAATGGAGAGGAGGTGAGTCACACTGACTGCTTAAATACCAAGCTCCCATTGAAACCATTCCTAGACATGCGCATGAGGTTGCCACACCACCGAGCCCTCTCGAGTTAGGGTGAACCAGGCTACGTGCTGGTGGGATTCTGCGAAGAGGAGGTGAGTCACTAGGACTTCTTAAATACCGTGCTCTTCCTGATCCAATCCTGAACATGCGTGCAGGGGTTACCACACCCTATCTCGGTGACTTAGCCATAGGTTTGTTAAGTTCATTAAGTCTTATGGGTTCTGTGTTTGAGTAATCTAGCCCAGGGTTCAAATTCCTATCATTCTATTCTACGTTCCATGCCTTTTCTACCCTTATACGGTTCATAAATCACGAATCACTCATAAAGTTAGGGTACTTACAGTGGATCATGGGTCGGAGACTTAGGTGCCATGCCGAATACCGCTTTATTTCAAAAAAATCATTTGGGCTCGAATTAAAAACGTTTTGGGCCTTAGCCACACAAAAGCCGAGAGTTTAAAATCGGGCTCGACATCTGAAACTAAAACACCCCACACTGCCCACGAGCACAAACTGGATCTGGTATGTTCCTTAAGTAAACCGGTTTTCAATGTCCTGATTAACTTAGAGAAAAATTGTAAATTTTAGAAAACATTGTTTTGGGTTGGGCTTAAATTGGAACCCATTTAATAAATTTTGAAAATCCAACTTAAATAAGGTGACAAAATAATTTTAGGGTTTATTATTTTAAACGAAATAAATTTACTTAACTTTAATCAAAAATAAATTGTATCATAATCAAATAAAAATAAATGTAAATAAAGAAACTCCAACTGGGCCTTATGGCCTTATTACATCATTCAAACCCAAAATAAAATTTAAAGTACTAAAATTATATAAAGTCCAAATTTCTAAATAAATTCTTCAAGTGATGCATGGCCACCTTTAGCTCCCCGCCGACCCGGTCCATTACCGCTCATCACACGAAAAATAATTCCCCAACGGGTGAGTCCACAGACTCAATGTGTACACAATACTAATTTTCAACAAATCGTGCATACAAGTCATATCAATTTCATGTTCATACAAAATAAAGGATGATGCAACCCAAACCCAAGCCTATTTGTCCATCCGCTACACACCACCCGTACTAACTTTCAGCACACCGTGGGGACTACTAAGTCGACCCTCCATCCGCTACACACCATCGAAGCGATCGCTGCAGACGACGTGCTCATCGCCCACTTACGTTGTGTCATTAGACACTATATTCGAGATAATGTAACCGGTTACCATATTCACTTAATGGGACCGTAGTCACCATAAATCGTTGGTGAGACCGAAGGCAACACCTTCGTTGGTGAGACCGAAGTCATCACCTTCACTTTCTCCCTTCACAAATATCCCAAATGCCCCAATTATTTTATAACATATTCCACATACTTAATTTTCATTCATGTTACTAATCACATGTTCAAAGTATATCACATTCATAATCCTATCAAAAGTAGGAAACGTACCTGGGTACTTTTTGCCACATTTGTGGTACTTAGCCACATTCTCATTCTTATACACATTCATATATTAAAACAATTATTGCCATAATATATTGAAAGTTAGTGTGAGTACACACCTGATTTGCTTAATAGGTTCCTTAAAATCCGGAAGAACGATCTACGGATTTAGATCTCAAATCCTACATAAGTTAATCACTTTAAAAGACCATTCGGCCACTTTTCCAAATACAACTAGGATTTGTATTACTTACCTTAAAATTTCCAAATTTGAAAAGGATTCCTTGCCTTGTATGTCCATCCGAAATCCCTATAATTATATGTTAATTTTAATCTCACATATATTCCATAACTTTTGACCAAATATGTGTATATCTTACCTTAGATTCTTGAATCCCGGATGATCTCTCCCTTGTAGTCGAAAGCACTAGAAATCCCGAAATACTCCTTATAGTTTCGGCCACAATAATAACATTAATCCCTATTTTTCTACTTAAAGAAGAGAATAAATCAATAACCACAAGATTCTTACCTTAAGTGTTGAATTCGACAGATCTATCCTCGACACCACTTCGAGATTCGGCTTTGGGAAAAATTTCACTAGGTTGGATTTGGTTTTGAAAAGGAAGAAGAAGAAGAAAAGAAAAAGAAAGATGAGGCTAGAGAATTCGGCTAGACAAAAGAAAATAGAAAAGAGCCCTAAAAATTTCGGCAGAGATGAGGAGGAAGCAAAAATTGATGAGTAGCCCTCCTGTCCTCCTTTTATAGCCGAAAATATCAGCCTAGGAGAGTCCCTTACTTGGCCACCACTCCTCTTTCATCATCTATTTTATTTAAAATAAACTAGAGAAAAATCCTTATTATCTCTTCCAAATAATCCAAATTAAAAATCCCTTATTTATCAGTTTTTAATCATGTATTTATGGAATTAAATCACCCCCTTTTTCCAACTCATGTGCCGTCCACCTCATAGCCTGGGGAGCAAAATTAAAACTTCATTTATTTGCTTCCCTTGGGACTCGAACCCAGGCCCATGCCTCATACACATGGTGCCATTTCCATAGGTCCTAAGTGGCATCTTCAGGCCACTTTTCCAAGCCTGTTTGTGTGTCAAATTTCCCCAACTTTTTCTTTTAAGGCCAACTTGCTTTTATTTCCTATTTTAAACTTTAAAACTCATCATTTCGGGGTCATTTCTAAGTTTCCTAAAATTTTCGATCGGCTCTGTTTACTTGCCATTTTCTTACATTTCCAAGTTTCCAGAAATGTTCATTTCCATTTCTGAATCATTTCCAAAAATGTTCAAGTTTCCAAAATGTTCAGTTTCCAAAATGTCTAAGTTTCCAAAATGTTCAGTTTCGAAATGTTCAAGTTTCCAAAATGTTCAGGTTTCCAAAAATGTGCACTTTCCATTTTTGAACCATTTCTTTACATTTCTCGGTTTCCTAAAATGTTCATGTCCTAATGCATTTCCAGGTTTCCAAAATATTCATTTCCAATCATTTTCATACATTTCTGAGTTTCCAAAAATATCAATAATTTATTCATAAGACTGAAGACTTGTCATTCATACAATTTAAACCAGAAATGCATAGGCCCTTTCTAGGAAGTTACATGAACCCTAGGACTAGTTTTTCCCAACATTTACATAAGACTTAATGCCTAATTAAACAAACCTATGGTTAAGTCGCCGAGTTAGGGTGTGGCAACCACTGTGCGCATGTCTAGGATTGGATCCGGAAGATCCTGGTACTTAGCAGTCCTAGTGACTCACCTCTCTCTTCATTGAATCCTACCAGTGCGTAGCTACGGTTCACCCTAACCAAGAGGACTCAGTCGCAGGCTAAACTCAATAACTAAAACCCGAAAGGGAACTAGCCGTATTTTTATAAAAACCCTAGTTTTAAAACTCTAAAAATGGCCCTTTTAATTTGTGAGTACTATTTTTACAAAATTTTTCAAAAAATTTCCAATTTATAAAAATTACCTAAATACCCCTGATTGTGAAATTACAAAAAATGCCCTTGGTTTATAAAATGTCAAAACTACCCATAGTTTAATCAAATTTCCTTACTTTATAAATGTTCAAAAACCCTAATTTGCAAAATATCAAAATACCTTGATTTTGGAAAAATACGAAATTGCCCCTAACTTGCAAATTACCAAAATGACCCTAATTTCCAAAATTTTTGCAACATCACCATTTTGGAAAACAAATTCTCAAAAGTAACCCTAAAGTTTTGTAAAATTTGCAATACCCCTTATTTATTGAGCTTTACAAATTTACCCTAGTTTATTACCAAAATACCCCTGAGTTTCAAAATTACCGAAATGCCCTCGGATTTCAGAATTTCCAAAAATACCCCGAGAACACAAAATTACCAAAATACCCTTACTGACAAAATTACCAAGGAACCTTATTTTGAAAAATTACAAAAATACCACAGGGACAAATTACGAAAATACCCCAGGATAGGAATAAGGCAAAGAGTGTTCGAATAGTGAATGTGGGTGGTAGATACCACTGAATAAATATGTCTATGTTGATGAATGAATGTGCCTCTATTGAGGAATGAAGGTGTCTCTGTTGATGACTGTGAATGTGATTCTCTGAATTAGAGTAGTGAACTTGAACTGAAACTTTGTGTGATCAAAAGAACTACTTCTAAATATCTTTATTTCATAAAATTGTTCGCGGTTAATAAGTGGAACAAAAGTCTGATGCATAAAACTTTTTAATCAGAGTAAATCGCGACATTAGAAATGAGTTCTAGGGGACGTGAACTTAGAGATTATGCCTAGAAAGTATGATGGTTCTATTAGGATCAGAGTGCGCAGCATAAGCATAGTGCGGTGAGTTAAGATGTACGATTATTCGTTAGTAAGTAATTTCGAAGACGAAATTTTTTTTAAGGAGGGTGGAACTGTAACATCCTAGATTAGGGGTTATGCGTTCGTGCATAATTCATGAGTTAGTAGATTTTGGCAGTGTTTGGAAATGTAAGGAAATGTCTCATAAGAAAATGAATTGGAAATATAAGGAAATGTCTTGTAAGGAAATGACTAGGAAATGTAAGGAAATGTTTTGTAAGGAAATGACTTGGAAATGTAAGGAAATGTCTTGTAAGGAAATGACTTGGAAATGTAAGGAAATGTCTTGTAAGGTAATGACTTGGAAATGTAAGGAAATGTTTTAGAAATGTTAAGTTTTAAAAGTTTAAAAGAGGGAACGAAGGCAAGGTGGCCTTAAGAAAATTTATGGAGGAAATATGACATGAAATTGGGCTTGGAAAAGTGGCCTGCAGGTGCCCCTTGGGGCCTCTAGAAATGACGCCACATACAGGGGTATTGGGCCAAGGTTCGAGTCGCATGGGAAGCTAAAAATAGAAGTTTTATTTTGCTGCAAGGATGGACAGAGGTGGACGGCACATGGCTAAATTTTAGGAGTTTTATCCCTTTTATTTTATTTAAGGATAAAAGATGATAAATGATGAATTATTCTTTAATTAGGAAAATAAGGGAGAAGTGATGGCCAAGTAAGGGACTCTGAGTTTAATAATTTCAGCTAAGTAAGGATAGTTGCTGAATTATCTTTTATTTTAGGTGATAATTAAAGAGATAAAGCTATCAAAATAGAAGAGTGATGGCCAAGTAAGGGATTCTAAGTTAGTAATTTCGGCTACTAAAGGAAAAGAGGGCCATTCATTCTTTCTTTCAACTCTGTCTCTGCCAAATTCTCTCTAGCAAATAACTCCTCTCTTCTCTTTTATTTTTGCAAAGCCGAAATACCTTGTGCCCTAGCCGAATCCTCCATCTTTATTCTTCTTTCTCTTTTCTTTATTTATACCAATCAAAAAGCCGAAATCAAGATCCTTATAGCCTATAGCCGAATATTGTTAAAGGTTCAAGCAAGGATTACCGATTCCTAAAGTAAGGGTAAAATCTCATTCGGTTTCATCCTTTTTCTTTTAAGATTTATCGAAATCTAGGACTAACCCCATTAATATCTTGTTGCCGAAACTTTGAAGAGATCTTTCGGGATTTACTAAGTGTCGACTACAAGGAAGGAGAAGTTCTTTTCCCGAAGGTACACCATAGGTCGCGTGTTCCCTAGTTTTTCGGTGAGTTTCGGGATTTAAAATCCATAAGGTAAGTGTCTATAGCATTCGGCCAAGGGCCATCTATGATGATTTAATGTTAGAATCGAATCTAACATATGTGTATAGGTATTTCGATAGATAATTAAGACAAGGGATACTTTCGGGATTTGAAATGAAGTTGCTAAGTTAATCAGGTGTGTACCCCACACTAACTTTAAATAAAATTTATGGCAATATTTAATATGTGCATGTTTATAAGAATGTGAATGTGGCTAAGGTACCATGTTATGGTACAAAGTACTTAGGTACGTTTCCTACTCCTACTAGGATTATGAAATATGTTATATTTAACATGTGATAAGTGATAAGAATATGAAATTTGGCATGTTAATGCATAATATGTATGATATGGGGCATATGGGTTATTGAAAAGGGGAAGTGTATGTGGTGACCTAAGACCACGATATTTGAATGTGGTGACCTAAGACCACGAGATCTGAATGTGGTGACCTAAGACCACGATATCTGAATGTGGTGATCTAAGACCACGATATCTGAGTGTGGTGACCTAAGACCACGAATACTCATAAGGGCGATGAGCACGTCGATGGTGTGTAGCGGATGGAGGGTTGACTTAGTAGTCCCCACGGTATGCAGGTTGGTACAGGTGATGTGTAGCGGATGGCATCTAGGTTTGGGTTTGGGTTGCATCATTATTTTATCTGCTATATGAATTGATGTGTGATATGATTATATATGTCTGAGCTATTAAATTTTAGTGTTGGTTACACATTGAGTCTGTTTGACTCACCCCGTTGTGGGAACATTTTTCAGGTGATGATCAGTAATGGACCGGGTCAGTAGGAGCTTAAAGGTGGCCATGCTCAGTAAGGAATTTTATTTGGACATTTTATTTTTTTTAAGTACTTTAAATTATTTGGGTTTATTTGATGTAATAAGGCCATTGTTGAACTATTTTACATTTATTTTATTTATTAGGTTTACAAATTTTTATTAATTAAAGTTTAAGTAAATTTCTTTTAAACTAAACCCTAAATGTTTTGACACCTAAGATAAAGGGATTTTAATATAAGATAACCCTGTTTTCAACTCGAGCCCAACCCACCAGCAAACTATCTTCAAAATACACAGATTTCCAAAGTAATAAAAGAATTTTTAACCGGTTTACTTCGAGGAACATACCAGATCCGGTCCAGGCTCGTGGGCTGGGTTTGGGGTGTTTCATATAGTGATAATTATACTTAGTAAATAAGTCTTTATGTTTTTCATAAAGTTCTATTAATTTTAAATATTCTACTTGCTCATATTCATCTTCTGTTTTAGAAAATTGGTTTTTCCAATGTTCTATTAAAGTCTTATAAGATTCAAAGTCATATTTTTCTTTTTTTTTTTAAATTTTTCTCTTTTCGTTTTCTTTTTTCTTTTTTATTATAGTTAGAAGATTCATCCGAAGACTCATCTTCATCTGATAAGGCTAAAATAACATTACTATTACCATAATATAAAGGTCCTAAATCTAAGTCTGATTCTATGTTTTTATTATTAATAACTTGATCTAATTTATTATTAACATCAGATGGTAATTCTTTAGACTTGTTATTCAAATCTAAATCTGTTACTTCTCCCATATTATCTACTTTTTCATCTATTTTACTAACCTTAGTATATAGTTTATTAAAATATATAGATGTCATATCTATTAAACTATTGATATCTTTACTAGGAGCCGAAACATTATTTTCATTCTTAGAGTCTATATGCATAGTATGATTACAAGTTTTATCTTTATACATACAATCCATTTCTTCCATGTTTTTATCTCTGGTACCTAAAACCTTCTGTGTCTTTAACGTCTTCACAAACGCCTACAACGTCCCACTCGGACTCAACGGCAACAAGAAGAGAGAACGACAGATATATGGGTTTTGAGATAAATAACAACGAAATAAACAGAATTGAAGTTAAAAGATATAGATGAATTTGAAATACAAATAAAAGAATTATTAGAAAAAGGATTAATAGAAGAAACTACTAGTCCACATTCTAGTCCTGCTTTTATGGTAAGAAACCATGCAGAAATAAAAAGAGGAAAAGCTAGGATGGTTATTAATTATAAAAGTTTAAATCAGAATACTATTTTTGATGGATATTGTATTCCAAGAAAGGAAGTGTTAATTAATCAAGCTAAACAAGCAAAATATATTAGTAAGTTTGACTGCAAATCTGGCTTCTGGCAAATCATGTTAACAGAAGAATCTAGACCATTAACAGCTTTTAGTGCACCTAATGGACATTACCAATGGAGAGTAATGCCATTTGGATTATGTAATGCACCACAAGTCTTCCAAAGATGGATGGACTCTATATTTAAAAAATATAAAAAATTTGTGTTGTTTATATAGATGATATTTTAATATTCTCTGATAGATTAGAAAATCATAGAAAACATTTAAACATTATATATAGAGAATTTATACAACATGGAATTATATTAAGTCCTAAGAAAATTGAAAATTCTTAGGATTAATATTATCTGCCGATGGTCTTAAACTCCAAGATCATATTATTATAAAAATAAAAGAATTTCCTGAAAATATTGTTGACAAGAAACAACTTCAACAATTTTTAGGAAATGTTAATTATGGAAGAAATTTCTTTCCTAACTTATCTAAAAAATTAGATGAGTTATATGAAAAACTAAAAAAGGACAAACCCTTTGAATGGTCTAAAAAAGATTCAGATATTATAAAACATATAAAATGTAATACCCTGGTTTAGGGGCTAGGAAATTCAAGTATAATTCAAGTGTTGGAAAGGTTTTGGGGTGTTTTTGGATGTGTTTTAGAGGTCTAAGAATGCTTGGATGAAAATGAAAGGCTTTGGAAAATTTTGGATTTTTTGTGCAAAAAGGGAATCGGGCCAAGGGAGGCCTTAAGAATAATTTTTGTAAATTTTTGGCACAAGAGAGGCTGTGGTAGAGTGGCCTCCGTGCGCTACCGCTAAGAAATTTGGAAGTAGCGCCATGGATGGCTTGGGTTCGAGTCCAAGCGGCAACACATGTGGTTTTTATTTTTGGGTTTGGGCGTTAGGCCTAGGAAGGCCTTATAAATAAATTTGGGGGCTTATGGACATGGAAGGCGGGTTGGCGAGTGGCACTCATGCCCACTTAGGCGCTGGAGGGAAGGAGGTCGCGGTTTCGAGGGGCAGGAGAAGCATTTGGCATTTTTATTTTTGTTGTTGGTTGTGGGCTTGAGTAGAAAGGGTTTAAAATAAAATGTTGGGGCTTCATGGCATAAAAATCAAAGTGGCCGAATGGCTGGAGCGTTGGAAGGAAGCGGCGTGCAAGAAGTTCCTGGGTTCAAACCTTAGAGGCTGTAATTGATTTTTATTTTTATTTTCTTTGGCTTTTTGCTAATTGGACGGCACATGGTATCTTCAAATGGATAAAGATTAAGATTAATTTTGGTTTTAATTCGGCTGAAGGAGAATTATTAGATTATTCTTTTATTTTTTTTTTAGTTGATAAAGGTATAGAATAAGAAGGGAATTTGAATTAGAATAAAAGAGGTTTTGGTGGTGTTGGAATTAATTTGGAGTGATAAGGGTGGGTTTTGGTTTTTGATAATTGTAAGAGTATTTTAATTAGTTAAGATTAGTAAATAGAGATAATGGGTGCTGGTGGTTTAAATTTTTTTTTCGAGTATAATATGGATAAATTAGTTGGCTAATTCAAATTGGTTTGAATTAGTGGCCATTAGTGATGGCCGAATTTTGGACTCTTCAAGGGGAGGGGGAGCCGAATGCTTTAAATAGGGGAGCACCCTTTAAGAAATCCTTTTTCTCCTTTTTGTTCCCCAAGCTGAAATTCATCCCCTCACCCCTCTCTTTTGTGCCGATTTTCTTATCAAGAAGTCACCTATTCAATTCCCATTTTCTGTGCCTTGTGACCGAACCCCCCATTCTTTTCACAAATTCTTTTCAAACTCCATAACAATACCTTGTGCTAGCCGAATGCCCCAACATCTTTTGGTAGTGAAGCCGAAACCTTTAACCTTTTCATTCCTCTTCTATTTTATAAACTTTATCAAGCTTGAAGCGGAATCTCCTTGATATCCTAGCGTGGTGGGCCGAATCTTAAGCAGGAGTGGTAAGTAGATTCTATCCTTAGCGGTCGATTTATGATTCTTTGTTTTGGGGGCCAAAACCGAATGGTTGGCCTTAGTGTGGGTTGGCCGAATGCTCTATAGGCTATAAGTGATGTGTTTTGCTTGTTTGTAGCCAACGCCAAGGAGCCTAAAGGAAAGTCTCGAATTGTTTGGACTCATCAAGGTAAAGGGTGGTAAGGTATTCGACCAAAAGGGCCTTTTTCATGGATTTTGGTTATAGCCGATTCTAATGGTCTTGTGTACAGGGACTTTCAGGCAACTTCTTAAGACCGTTGGTGTTCTGGGATCCAAGCTTATCTTTCGGTAAGGATGTTAGTAAGCGATTTAGATTCGTATTAGTAGATTATGACTTTGTTGATTAATCGTGTGGATCTGATTAAGCTTTTTAATGGAGACCAATACCAGTCAAGGAGGGCAAGAAAAAGCCCCTATCCCAAAGTTTAAGAAAAGGCCACCGGGGTGTGGGCGTACAACCGAGAACGATAGGCAGATAACTGTAGTCTCGCTAAGCGATAGCGTCGAAATCGAGGGTTTAGAACTTCAGATTATAAGGTGTGTAACTAACCCACTGTTTCCGGGTTTTATGTGTTATATGTTTTACTAACAAGTGCAGTAATAAGTGTGCCATATATACCCCTAAAGGGTATAGCGATGATCAGGTTAGTATCGGACCTGTTGCAATGTGATTATTTGTTTATGAGTATGTTTATGGATATTAATAAGCATGTGCATGCATTATCACGATTATATTTTATGTGGCATGTGCATGGGTGGGTTATGAAAAGAAGGTACGGGTGTACTTCGAGTACGTGGATTGATGTCAGCTTTGTGCTACATCGTGGATTGGCGCGATCGAGGTCGCGTTGTGGATCTTTGCGATTTAGTTCGCGTGGTTACCTTGATTGATATCGGCTTTATGCCATATCGTGGCTTGATGGGTTGCTATGTGCTCCATCGTGGATGGCATTGGTTGCCTTTTTGAGGAAAAGGAGAGGGTGACTCAATAGTCCCCGGTGTGTGGTAAGTCGGATCGGGGTGTGTAGCGGATGGACCCTAGGTTTGGGTTGGGTATCATGTTGCATTATTTTTGTAATAATATGGAAATGGGCCAAGCCCAATATGACATGTGGATAGGTATGTTTTGGGAACATACGTGGAAATGGGCCTAGCCCCGTATTTGAATGTGAATTGAATGTGGGCCAAGCCAGTTGTGGTAATTGTTAAGATGAGTATATATTACTTGTTGCCTTTAATAATTGGGTTGATTGTGGCTAATATGCGGGTGGATATCGGTGGCTAAATTACACATCGAAGTCAGTATGACTCACCCAACTTTTTAAAACGTCGCAGGTGACATGATGATCGGACCGGGTTGGAGTGGATACAAAGGTGGCCATGCAGAGATGATTTTCATCAAATTGTTTTCTTATTTAATAGAATTTATCACTTTCAGATACTTTAAGTATTTGAATAAGTTTTATTGTAATAAGGCCCAATTAATTATTTGAGTATTTATATTATGTTAAATTAAAATGACGATTAAATTATTGTTTTGAAATCGCTTTATTTTTTAAACAACTATATCTTAAATCATATAATAAAGTTTTAATTTGGATATTTTATATCAAGTTTATATTATTTATTAAATTTTAAAAGGACATGATTTTCAGAGTTAACAAATTTTCACGTTTTAAACTAAAGTCAAAGATTTTCCACCGTCTTTCCGCAGTGACAGAACCGGATCCGGTCTAGACTCGTGGGCCGGGTTTGGGGATGTTACATAAAATCTGAAATAAATTGTATTCCTAAGGTTTATTTACCTAAACAAGGTGATAAATTAATTCTAGAAACAGATGCCTCAGAAAAAAAATTGGGGATGTGTATTAAAAGCTAAAGCAATAGCTAATGAAGAATTAATTTGTGGATATAGCTCAGGAAAATTCAAACCAAATGAAATAAATTATGCTATATATGAAAAAGAATTATTAGCAATAAAAAAGGGAATAAATTCCTAATATATTTAGCACCTGAACATTTTATTATAAAAACTGATAATCAAGCTGTTAAACAATTTCTAACTAATAAAAGCTTAGAAACTGTACCTCGGAGAATTAGATGGTATAACGAATTATGCCAATTTAATTTTGAAGTTATTTATATTAAAGGTACTAATAATATTATTACTGATTTTCTTAGCAGGCCTTATGGATAGAGGTAAAAAAACCTCTAGAAAATATGGGAGAATGGACAATTGTCCATAAAAAACCCAACAAAGGAAAAACAATGAGTCCTAAACAAGGATTTATTCCTGCACAATTACCATTTTATCCTAATCAAGGATATTATGTACCATATCCTATGGTAAACCAACCATTTGGAACACAATCACCAACCCAGGTGAGTTATTATGAATGGTCTCAAGATCCATATTCGATATATCAAAAAAGTTATCTTTGAAATTATAAAAGAAACCGAGAATTTGTTGAAAAAACAACAAAATTCTGAATTTTCCGAAATAAAGGATTTTTATAATCCAGGTTTACCTTTAGAATATTATAATTTTATAAACAAAATATGGAAAACCCATATTACTAATCAAAGAGCAAACTTTAGAAGAGCTTTTACACAGTTTTCAGAATTCTTAGTCGAAAAAACAACTAAGGAAAAAGAAGCTCGTGATTTATTACTTAAATCTGTTTTATACAGAGATTGGGATGAAATCCTAGTCGAATATACAGATATTAAAGAGATAAATAATCTTCTTGATATATTCTAATATTTTATTAATAAGGGAACAAACAGTCCTATTATTAATAAAATGTTTAGAATATGTCTATATAACAAATGTAGACAAATTCTACCACCAGATATATTTTCAAAAATAGATAGAGCTATTTGCAACCAGCAAGCTCAATTTTCAGAAACTTTTTCAAAATATTATTTACAAGCCTATGTTTTTACTAATGATATAGGAGAACAATTTTCTACTATCAAATTTAGGCTTAATCATGAACCATTTGATATAACCAGTATTGAATGGGGATTTGTTAAAGAAATAACAAATCCAAAATCTTTCTTTTCATTTATTAAAAGATTTTCCCGCTATAGTAAAATCTAGATTAACAAATTTTGTTGATTTAGATGATTTTGTCTATTATTTTCATATAGAAATATGTAGTCTTATTGGTATTGCTAAAAAAGAAAAATTTTATCAGCCATATCAAATTTGGAATATTAGTACTTTGTTTTCGGGAAAATCCCTTTCAAGAGATGAGAAGAAGACAAACAAAAATTGTCAAAAACCATTGACAATTGTTATAATAATTTTACCAATTATCAAATCCAAGCCGGAATTGATATGATAACCATGGCCGAACATGTTCTTCACCAAGAAACTTATTTGTTCGGACCGATGGTAAAAGAATTTTAGCATATGACAATTTGGAAGAACCGGAAGACGAAAAGCAGAGAAGCTGTTCAGTTATTAAAAAAGATAGCTGACATGGTGATAGATGATTATCCGTTAACAACGGAGATCAATGACACGTAGGAAAGCTGGAATACACCAGTTCCTTCACCAGAGTCACTACACCTTGATGAAATCGAGGAGATGAATCTGAGAAATATCCAAGAAGGATAAAGACAAATCCAAAAAAGGAGATATTTAATTATTGGATGTGACAATCCATCACCATCCATATCCATAAATAGAAGATGATGCAAGCAATGATGTAAGAAGTCATCAATGATGCAAGCAATGATGCAAGCAGCAATTATTGCAAGAAATTTTGTCAGATTTAGAAGGCTACATGGAAGCAACTATCGAGCCGATAATAAAGTCATCCTTATCAGGATACTATGCGGACTTCAATTGTAAATTAATTAGAGTTTAGAATTTACACTATAAATAGGAATTGTTGTAGCCTAAACAAAGCATCTTGCTTGGGTTAGAGAAATCTACGATCTTGCTTGGGTTAGAAAAATCACTTTCCATAGAAATTGGCAATATACAAACTCTCTTGTATACTTGCTTTCTCTAGAAAACCAATATTATTTAAAACCTAATTAAATAATAATATTATAATATTAGTACTTTGTTTTCGGGAAAAGCCCTTTCAGCAGTAGAAGAAGACAAACAAAAATTGTCAAAAACCATTGACAATTGTTATAATAATTTTACCAATTATCAAATCCAAGCCGGAATTGATATGATAACCATGGCCGAACATCTTCTTCACCAAGAAACTTATTTGTTCTGGACCGATGGTAAAAGAATTTTAGCATATGACACTGGAAGAACCGGGAAGACAGTAAAGCAGAGAAGTCGTCGTTGAGGTTATTAAAAAGATAGCTGACATGGTGATAGATGATTATCCGTTAACAACGGAGATCAAAGACACGTGGGAAAGCTGGAATACACCAGTTCCTTCACTAGAGTCACTACACCTTGGTGAAATTGAGGAGATGAATCTGAGAAATATCCAAGAAGGATAAAGACAAATCCAAAAAAGGAGATATTTAATTATTGGATGTGACAATCCATCACCATCCATATCCATAAATAGAAGATGATGCAAGCAATGATGTAAGAAGTCATCAATGATCCAAGCAATGATGCAAGCAGTAATTATTGCAAGAAATTTTGTCAGATTTAGAAGGCTACGTGGAAGCAACTATCGAGCCGATAATAAAGTCATCCTTATCAGGATACTATGCAGACTTCAATTGTAAATTAATTAGAGTTTAGAATTTACACTATAAATAGGAATTGTTGTAGCCTAAACAAGGCATCTTGCTTAGGTTAGAAAAATCTACGATCTTGCTTGGGTTAGAAAAATCACTTTCCATAGAAATTGGCAATATACAAACTCTCTTGTATACTTGCTTTCTTTAGAAAACCCTTGTAAATGATCTATTGTAAATTATCTACTATCTTCTCTTGTTAAATAAAATCTATGATATTAATAATAGCCTTCCGCTTGTGCATATATCCCTTATTAATTATTAGTATAATTTTTATTACCTGGTTTCCATCTAGCTAATCTATATTTTTTATGCTTTTTATAGGTTTTTGGACGTATAGAATTACATCCAAACTCCCATTCTCCTTCTAACATCTTTGTACAATATTTATGACTTAATCTATTCTTGACTTGTTTAGCCGCTTTACTCTGTAAGCAATGTAATATAATTCTTTCCTTAGCAAAATTAATTCTATTACCTATAGTATCTATATTTGCTACTTCTATATTATTATCATTACTATGTTTTATTATGAAAGAAGCATATTTATTTATGCAAATTTCATCCCAAGGTGGTGGTAATTTATGAAAATATTGGTTTCTCCAAAAGTCTATACTATCATTTTTTAACTTTTGATATTCATGAAGAAATTTTTTAGAAAATTCTTCTAAATATCTAATATCACATAATTTTAATTTTGACAAGATATGGCTAGATTGACTATCTTGATCCTTTTTATTAGTATAACCACAAAATTCTGTTTTTAGAATTGAAGTTAATCCTTTTAATAAATCTTTAGGGGTACTTATTTGAATAATAAGTTGACCCTTTTGTTCTTTTCCTTTCTCAGATTCTTCCCATCTTCTGAGAAATTGTAGAACATCACCTTGAAAAGTTCCTACAAAATAGTTTAAAAACTTTTCTTTTGACCAAATTGTACTGTTGTTGTTTACAACAATAGTCATAGATTGTGCCCAATCATCTATAGTTTTTTCATAGTTTGATAAAGGAATATTAGTTAAGTCTAAGTATATTCCTCCTTGAGCAACATTTCTTTTATTTAAATCATCTACCTTATAAGGTATAGGTATGGGCTGACTAGATTCTCCTAGTGTTTCCAGTTTTATATCATTAGTGGCTATATTTTCTATTTTATTACCTAATATTCTTGTTGTATTTTAAACATTTTCATAATTTTTATTAATAGCTCTCAGATTATCATCTGTTTAAAGATCTGAGTCTATTTTTCTTTTACCGTAAGGATCTTGTTTATCAATTTCCCTAGGTTTCGGTATTTCATAATCATATGGATCTGCTTGTTCAGTATCCATGGGTTCGAGAATTTCTATATTTTCATCCTCTTACATTGAAGTGTTTTCTTCATCAGAATTATGACTAGTGACATTAATATCTACATCAGATTTATTAGAACTTTTAGAACTATCACTACTTTCGGTAGTATCATAATTTAACATATAGTGATAATTATACTTAGTAAATAAGTCTTTATGTAATATCCCTGATTTATGGCTTATGCATTTTTGTAACATCCTAGATTAGAGGTTATGCGTTCGTGCATAATTCACGAGTTGGTAGGCTTTAAGAGTGGTTTGAAGGTGTTTTAGGAGTTCTTAAAGCTCGAGGACTAAAATGGAAGCTTTGGAAAATTTTTGGAATTTGAGGTTTAAAAAGGGGAGCGAGGCAAGAAGGCCTTAAGAATAAATTTTGGGTGATTATGGCATAAAAATCGCCTTGGCAGAGTGGCTTCCATGCTCCACTTAAAGCTTGGAATCAATGCCACCACAGGTCTGGAGTTCGAGTCTTGGGAGTGGCATGAGTTGTGTTTTATTTTGCGAAACGGCGTTAACATTGAAGGAGGCTTTATAATAATTTGTGGCGGGTTTTTGACATCAACGAACCGGCAGCAAAGTGGTTGGGACGCTTGCAGCAAGGGAGCTTCATGAGGTCCCGCGTTCGAGGCCTGATGGTAGCACATGGTGCGTTTTATTTTGTCTTCAGCGTTATGGCAAAGGGGAGCTATCGAGGGAGTGTTTAAAAGTTTGTGTGACGGGTTTATGGCATGAAAGGTGCATTGGCCGAGTGGCTGGGGCGTGGAGAGTGTTTCTCCAGGTCTCGGGTTCGAGACCTGGGGGCAGCAGCTTGGGTTTTCTTTTTATGCCAGCGTGATTAATGGCCTGCATGGGCATTTAATTCATGAAAGCATGCTGATTATTTTATTTTTCTTCTATGCTGCTGGAGGTATGGGAAAGTTTTGTTTTACTTTGTGCTATTATTTTATGTTATTGGAAGTATGGGAGGATTTTATTATTATTATTATTATTATTATTATTATTATTATTATTATTATTATTATTATTTTATTTTTAATTCTCTGCTGCATGCTTTGGGTTAGTTTATTTTATTATAGGATGATGGGGGTTATAATAATAATTATTATTATTATTATTTTATATATGAGAATATGGGTTAGTGATGGGGGTTAATAAACAATATTTTTTTTTTTTTTTTGTAATTGGTGATGGGAATCATCACATGAGGATAGCAAAGCATGGCCGGCCTTGTCCATTGTTCTTGGCCGAATGAGCTTTCTCTTGGGAGGGAGCTTGGTCGGCTTTGGTTGTGAGAGGGGAGCATGGCCGAAATGTCTCCCTTTCTTGCCATTTTGTTTGGCCGATTTAGGGAGACTCCAAAGGCTTGTATTTTCGGTTTAAGTATGGTGCTTGTATGTTCTAAGTGTCCTCTTTCAAAACCTTTCTTTTTCATCCTTGTGTTTTGCCAAATCTGCACTTTATTTTTTTTTGACAAAAGCCAAAAGTTAGACCCCCTTTATGCATTATATTTGTTCTTCTATCACATCTTTTCCTTTCTTTTACTTTGATTAAATCAAGCCTCTCTTAAAGTTGCCATTGCCGAATAATTCTTCTACAATTGATGAGCCATGGCCGTATCTTTGTTTTGAAGGTGCTATCGACTACGTGTTTCTTTTGCATGTGTCAACGTTAAGGTGCATTAAGGGAGCTCCCGGGATTTTGAACCTCAAGGTAAATGGGTTGTAGTTTCGGCCAAGGGCCATGTTCTTGGTATTCTTGTGTTGGCCGTTTCTAATAGGTTGTTAAGCAGGGATTTGGTAACTACAAGAGCAAGCAAATAATTTTGGGACTTGGAAAAGTTAGGTAAGATGTTTAGTATTCGGCCAAGGAGTCATTTTCAAAGTATTCTCGTGTTATGCCGTTTCTAACAATGTTTTAGTAGGAATTTCGATAACCGGGAGAAATCGCGAGAACAAGTGGTGTTTCGGGATCGAAATAAGCAAGGTAAGTATGACTTTCGGCCATAGGCTATATTTTGGGTTTTGATGATAACCGAATGTTGACCTTGGTTTTAGGGGTGGCCGAATGTGTATAAGGCTATAGTGATGTGCTCTTTTTGTGTGTAGCTAGTGTTAAGGAGCATCAAAGGAGTCTTTCGGAAATTGAAATGCTCAAGGTAAGTGGTTGTGGTATTCGGCCCTAGGCCATTTTATGTGAATAAGTGTTGACCGATTCTATCTATGGATGTTTAGGGGCTAGTCGACTGAGGTAAGCAAGCTTTCGGGATTCGAGATCGTTTTGGTAAGGGCTTTTGATAAGTTTTGATTTGGTTGATTTTTGGTTATAACTTAGTGACTAATTTTTGTTATGCTATTTAAGTGATATGATGGAGGCAAATACCAGTCAAGAAGGAAAGGGGGAGGTCCCTTTTCCAAAGTTTAAGAAACGATCTGTCTCGGCGGTACGAGATTGGCCGCCGGGGTGTGGGCCAAGGTCCGAACAGCAAAGTAGGCAGATAGCCGTAGTGTCGCTTAGCGATAGTATCAGGATTGAGGGCATAACGCTGCTTGTAATCAGGTGCGTAGTTATCGCACTGTTCTCTTGCTTGTTTATATGTGTTATATGTAAATGTATATGTTGTGCATCTTAGCCGAAACAAGGGCTAAGATGTTGGATACCCAAGGTGGGTGATCGTTTAATCAGGTGTGTAAACTCTTACACACTTTATTAGTATAGACTGTTATTAAGATTATATACTTATAACATCTCATGTAGTAACTTTGCCTTGTGGGCGTAAGCTTGGATTTCGGGTAAGTCCCCTATTACTTGATCTATGCTGTATGTTGTGTACGCCATTATATGCTGTTAAATACTATGCTATATATGAATGCATGATATATGGGATCATGATACTTGTTATGTGAGCATGATGATGGTGGGATTGATGAGAGGAGGGAGATGATCTCTATGGACTGTCACCAATGGTTTGGTACCACACGATGGGTTGGCCCCATCATTTGATATTTGTGACTTCGGTCACCAGTGGTTTGGCACCATATATTGATATTTGTGACTAAGTCCCAGTGGTTTGGCACCACCAGTGGTTTGGCACCACATATTGATATTTGTGACTTCGGTCACCAGTGGTTTGGCACCACCAGTGGTTTTGTACCACACGATGGGTTGGCCCCATCATTTGATTTTGTGACTTCGGTCACCAGTGGTTTGGCACCACCAGTGGTTTGGTACCACACGGGGTAGAAAAAGGAGTATGGATGGCTAGGTTAGGCTTCATAATTGCATATTCACTTCATAATTGCATATTCATGTGTATGGACTGTGTGGATATGGGCTAAGCCCATATGTGGAGACACGTGTTATAGCTATGCACTGAGTCTTGGTGACTCACCCCCTTCCCCTACCATTTTGCAGGTGAGTAGGTCGCGGAGACGGAGCCAGAGAGGACTCGAGGCGGCCATGCTTGTTCCTCGATTTTGAAGTTTTATTTCGTACCATTAAAGTTTACTATTTGCTAAATTCGATTGGGTTGTAATATGGCCGCTTATTGTTATTATTATTATTTGTATGATTAAGTAGTAGTTTTTACCTTATTTCTAATGAACTTATGAACTGTTAAACAACTCGGTTAAAAAGTAATGTTTTCACAATAAGTACTCGTACGCGTTTTCAAAGATGTTACCATCGGGTAGCAAATTTTACCAAGTTAGCGGTAACTCCGATGTTTCTAAAAATTTAAATGTTGATTGCAAATGATTTTATTTTCTTGAGTAGATATAATAAATGTTTTGAATCCGGTGTTTTCATAATAATTTAGTCTTTACTTAGAATATTTCAAATCACGGAAATGTAACATTAAAGGAAACAAATTTTTAACGGTTTTACTCTTAAGTAAGAATAATTTTTCGAACGTGTTCCGAAGTGGCATTCCAAATTCGGTCGTAGTGAATGGGCCGGGTTAGGGGTGTTACAGATTTTGCTTAATTAAATGTGAAAGCATGTTTATGTGTATGAGAATGTGTTTTATAAACTTTGGGGAACTCTAGAATGTAGATAAATGCCTTAGAAATTATTAGATTTTAAATCTAGAAAAGGAAGCTAGGCAGAGTGGCCTTAAGAGAAAATGTAGGGGAGATATGACACACATAGGGGCTTGGTAAAGTGGCTTGGAGGCGCCACTTAAGGCCTCTGGAAATGACGCCACAAGCAGGTGCAGATGGGCCAGGGTTCAAGTCACAAGGGAGGCAAATAAGAGCTTTAATTTTTGCAGCTAAGATGTACAGAGATGGACGGCATGGGGAGTCTATGGGAGGAGTTTAAGATGAGGTGTTATTCTTTTTAAAATTCGGCTAGATAAGGCATAGATGATGGATTAATTTTATTAATTTGAATAAGGTGATAAGGAGGAAATTTAGGGATTAGATAAGGGATGTGGAGTTGGCCGAATAGAGGATTCTTGGTGTAGTAATTTCGGCAGAAAGGGGAAAAGTAAGGCCATTATTCTTTTTCTCTTTGAAGCCTCTGCATAATTCTCTCTACAACTATTCTCTTTTTCTTTTCAATTCTCCAAAAGCCGAAAATAGGATCCCCTAGTCCTGCAAAATTTCCCTAAGTCCTATGCCTTTCTTTTCTTTCTTGGTTAAACCGAATCTTTCTGAGTGATCATCAAAAGCTGAAACCTGTGATCAACACTCAGTCTATAGCCGAATTCCTCAGTGGTGTCAAGCAAGTGTGCAATCAACTACAGTATTAAGGGTAAGATCGATTGTTCTTTGATTGTCAATCTCTCTTTTAAGCCGAAAGTTTAATCTAATCCCTCCTAATCTTGTTGGCCAAAACTTGGAAGGTGAATTTTGGGATTGCCATTATAGCCGACTTCTAGGGAGATCATCCGGGATTTCAGATCTAAGGTATTTCAGCATCTTCATAAGCCAAGTGACAAGTTTTCGGGATTTCAGATCGCTAGGTAAGTACATATATACAATCGGCTAAGGCTATAGTAATGTTATGAATCTGTTTCGTATGTTATTCAAAAAGCCAGAAACTAACCATTTAGGTGATTTAGTGCCTAACCGATTGCAAGAAGTGGTATCACTTAATTTTTGGGATTTGGTTAGTGGTCAAATCAGCAACAAGGTGAGAATTTATGTTGCGAATATCTTTCGAGATTTGGTATATAATCGAATAGGTTTGGCTAATATGCCTAGTAATGGTCGAATATAGGAACCAAGATCTAGAGCTATAGATTGGGATTCTTTGGGATTTCAGTGAATTCGCTAAGTAGACCAGGTGTGTAGCCCTTCCCTAAGTCTTGTTAGATTTAAGGCATTAAAATTTAATATATGTGTTATAATAATGTGCAAAGTGGGCTAAGGTACCATGCAATGGTACAAAGTACTCAGGTACGTTAATTTACCACTACTGTAGTTATCTGATTATGAATATACGATATGGCACATATGTGAACAATGATAAGAATGTGAAATAAGGCCTGATATTGCATGATATGTATGACATGGGCATATGGGTGATTATGAAAGGGCAAGTGAATTGGTCGTTTTATACCACGATATCTGAATGTGGTGACTTATGTCACAAATATTTTATCTGGTGGCTATGCCACAATATATAAGGGCGATGAGCACCTCGTCGTCTCTGCCGACGCCTTGATGATGTGTAGCGGATGGAGGGTTGACTTAGTAGTCCCCACGGTGTGCAAGTTGGTACGGGTGATGTGTAGCGGATGGTACCTAGGTTTGGGTTCGGGTTGTATCATTATATTAAATTATATGTATATGTATGAACTGTTATGCCTAAAATCATTGAGACTTAGTGTTGGCTATTATACACTTAGTCTATTTGACTCACCCCGTTGTGGGAATATTTTTCAGGTGACGATCAGTGATGGACCGGGTCGGCAAGAGCTTAGTGGTGGCCATGCTCAGTTCGGGAATTTATTTTATTTTGAACTTGTTGTATTTCAAGTATTTTGGATTTATTTTGGGTTTCGTTTTCGATGTAATAAGGCCATAGTATGAACTGTTTTATGCATGTTTTTTTATTTGATTTTATTACCATATGATTAAGGTTAAATCAAAGTTAAATGGTTTTTCTTAAAAATAAATATTAAGTGTTTTTGACCAACTATCACCAATAATTTTTAATTTAAAGGTAAAATTTTTAAAACAATTTCGGCATATCTTTTAATATGAAAACAAGGTTTTTAATAAATCCCTGATTGCTAAATTAACAAAAGTTTTCACTTGAACCCAACCCAAGCAAATCCTTCTTCAAAACCACACGAATTTTTCCTAAGTAACAAACAGATTTTCAAATATTTTCTCGAGGAACATACCAGATCCGGTCAAGGCTCATGGGCCGGGTTTGAGGTGTTTCAGCTTGGTATCAGAGCCCAGTTTCAAACTCTCGGCCTTGGTTTAATAGCCTTTAACGTTTTCCAAAATAAGTCCAAATCAGTTTTATGAACAATTTTGTGAATAAGCAGGTTTTTCTGGCATGGCACCTAAGTCTCCGACCCGAAGTCCACCAGGTAAGTACTCCTAACCATTGTGTGAATTATAGTATGATTTGTATAAGGTTAGCATGGGAACGTAGAATAGTATAATAAGAACTATTGAACCTTAGGATTAGTTTACGCCAACATAGAAATTCATAAAACTTAAAGCCCAAGTAAACAAACCTGTGGCTAAGTCGCCGAGTTAGGGTGTGGCAACCATTGTGCGCATGTCTAGGATTGGATTCGGAAGAGCCTGGTACTTAAGCAGTCCTAGTGACTCACCTCCTCTTCGCTGGAATCCTACCTGGTGCGTAGCTACGGTTCACCCTAACCAAGATGACTTATTCACGGGCTAAACTCAAGAACTAAAACCCGAAAGGGACTAGCCATATTTTATGAAACCCTAGTTTTAAAAATCAACCAACTACCCTCTTGGATTGTGAAAATTATCTAGTTTGAATTTTTTTCAAAATATTTTCGACTCACAAAATTACCTAAATACCCCTAGTGGGAAAATTACTAAAATGCCCTTGGATTTCAAAATTACCATACTACCCCCGATTTTAATAAAATTTTTGATTTTGCAAAAATGTCCAAAAACCTTATCTTTGCGAAATACCAAGACACCTTGATTTGGAAAATTTACGAAATTACCCCTGATTTACAAAATTACCAAAATGACCCCCGATTTCTAAAATTTCTGCCATACCTTTGATTTGGGAAAATTTTCAAAATACCTTCGAGTTTTGAAAATTTCAAAGTGCCTTGATGTATTAAGATTTTCAAAATTGACCCCGATTTATTACCAAAATACCCCTGTAGGAGAAATGATGAAAATACCCCTGGGATAGGAATAGACAAAATGTTCAAATGATGAATGTGTATAGTAGATACTACTGAATGGATGTGTTTCTTTGAACTAGGATAGAAGACTTGAAACTCTGAATGATCGAAAGAGCCCCTATTAACTTTCTTTTCATAAAATTTCTTCGCGAATAATCAGTGGAACAAAATACTAACGCATAAAATTTCTTAATCAGATTAAGTTGTGACCGTAGAAATGAGCTCCAGAGGACGTAGTCGTAACGTACGAGGACGCGGTCGAGGTAGAATGACCGTGTCGGAACCCGTTAGGTCGGGTCATGGGTTTGAGAATGAGGTACCACCACCACCCCCACCACCACCGTTGGTATTGGCGACAAGATCGGACGGGGATGATCTTTGTGTGCGGTACAGTCTTTGCGAGTTCTTAAGATGGTGGCTGGAGCAGGTGGAAATATGGAAGCTTGAAAATTTGTACCCGAGCGACTCTGAGCCAATGGAGCTGAGGTGTTCCGTGGCGTGTCTGGGGTGGCACCCAGTACAGCTGAGTATTGGTTGGAAGCGACTGAGCGGATCATGGATGAGCTCGATCTGATCGCTGAGGAAAAATTGAAAGGGTTGGTGTCGCTTCTTCGCGATGAGTCATATCAATGGTGGCTCACAGTTCGAGATAGTGCTACGACTGAGAAGCTCAGTTGGGAATATGTTAAAGCGGCATATCAGAAGAAGTATATTGGTACTCATTACATTGATACACAGAGGAAGGGTTTTCTAGGGCTGGTTCAAGGGAATAAGTCCGTAACAGAGTACGAGGCTAAATTCTTAAGGTTGAGCCGGTATGCTCGAGGGATAGTGGCTACGGGGCATGAGCAGTGTGTCCGGTTTGAGGATGGACTAAGGGATGATCTGAGGTTATTGATAGCTCCGCAGCAAGAGCAGGAATTTGCTGTGTTGGTGGAGAAGGCTAAGGTGGCCAAAGGAATCAAGGACTCTGTAAGGTAGAACTCTGATCACAATAGACAGAAGAGAGGTTTTGGATCGTCGAGGATCGTGCGAAATGTTCAAAAGAGGCCTAGAGTTGAGGGCGCGTGGTCGCAAAGTTGGTTCGGAGAGGCGTATTACCATACTTGTACACAGTGTGGGAAGATGCACTTAGGGGAGTGTTGGAAGAAAACGGGATGATGCTTTAAGTGTGGATCTAAGGATCATATGATTAAGGACTGTCCCATAAGGATAGACGGGAGTCGACCCACATGTTAGGGTGTTAATCAGGCCGGTAGAGGTGGACAGCAGCCTCAGCGAGGTCGTGGTCCGAATGGTAGAGGTAACGGTGCTAGAAGAGGACGGGAACCACCTGGCAGAGGTGTAGGTAATACTGAGGCTAGACAGCCGAGTCTGGTTTATGCGGTTCGCCAGAGAGAGGATGGAGACACACCAGACGTCATAACCGGTACGTTCCTTATTTTTGGCAAGCCTTATTTTGCTCTGATTGATGTGGGCTCGACCCATTCCTATGTTGCATGTAGAATAGTTGAAACTCTAGACATAGCTTCTAAACTTTCTAATAGGGAGATAACTATAGTGAGCCCACTAGGTCAAACTGTAGTGGTGAATAAGATCTTTCGAAGTGTACCTCTAGAGATTCAGGGAGTGACATTTTCTACCGACTGGATGGAATTACCCTTCGAAGAATTCGATCTCATTCTTGGTATAGACTGGCTAGTAGAATATCGGGCTGTGTTGGATTGTGCAGCTAAGCGAATGGAGTTAAGGACCTCAGAGGATGAGGTGGTAATTATGTTAGGAGAAAGAAGAAACTACTTGTCTAACGTAGTTTCAGCATTAAAGGTTGATAAGATAGTTCGGAAAGGGTGCAAGGCATTTGAAACACCCCAAACCCAGCCCACAAGCCTTGACCGGATCTGGTATGTTCCTTGAATTAAACGGTTCAAACTTTTTGATTACTTTGGAAAATTCGGATGGTTTTGAAGAAAGTTTTGCTTATGTTCGGTACTATTGAAAACTTCGTTAATTTTTGAAATCAGTGATTTATTAAAACTTTGTTTTTATATCAAAAGACATACCGGTTTTAAGGGGCTGTGTTCTGGATTTCAGTGGTAGTTGGGAGGAGTATCTACCTTTGGCGGAGTTCGCTTATAACAATAGCTATCAAGCAAGTATTCAGATGGCACCATATGAGGCACTATATGGTCGTAAATGTCATACTCCGACGTGTTGGACAGAACTGGGTGAACGTCAGATGTTGGGGCCAGAGTTAGTGGCAAAAACAGAAGATAAGGTTAAGGTGATTCGGGCTCGTCTTAAGGAAGCGTCAGACAGGCAGAAGTCTTACGCCGATCTTAAACGTAGGGATATTGAGTATGCAGTGGGTGATAAGGTCTTTCTAAAAGTATCGCCTTGGAAGAAGGTGTTGAGGTTTGGTCGGAAGGGCAAGCTAAGCCCTAGGTTCATCAGGCCATATACAGTGTTGAAGCGAGTGGGGCCGGTAGCTTATCAGCTGGAGCTGCCAGCAGAATTGAGTCAGATTCACGATGTCTTTCATGTTTCAATGCTTAGGCGCTATCGATTAGATCCCTCACATATGGTACCAGTCGAGGTGATAGAGGTGAGTTCTGATTTGTCTTTCGAGGAGGAACCAGTACGGATTTTGGATCGGGATGTCAAGGTTCTGCGACGGAAGTCAGCTCCCCTGGTGAAAGTATTATGGCGGAATCATGGTACGGAGGAGGCTACGTGGGAGCCAGAGGATGTGACGCGACAGCAATACCCTCAACTCTTTTGAGAAGGTAATTTCGAGGCCGAAATTATTTTTAAGGGGGCTAGAACTGTAACATCCTTAAATCGGGATTCTGCATTTTGCTTGAGTTGCATTGCTGAATTGTCTTTAAGGTTCATTTGTCATGTTCTGGGGTCTAGTTATAACCTTGGGTTAGGCCTAAGTAGGGGCTGAAAATTTTGTTTTGGTACTTAAGATGAGAGAGCTAGATGAAGAAGGGGTTAAAGGAATTAAATATGACTTTGTGATGTAAGGAATCAAGTGGAAAAGGTGGCAAGGAGGTGCCACTTAGGCACCAAGGGGATGACGCCACAAGTAGGGGGGAGTGCCTGTGTTCGAGATGCAAGAATGGCACTCACTGCTATTTCTTTTTGACGCCACAAGTTGGAGAGATGTGCTCAGGTGGGACTCCTTTGAATTGATGGAGAGGAGAGATTTGAGGAGGTTGACCTGTTCAACAGGTTTGAATTCATGGAGAGGAGCAAATATAGGAATTTGAAAATTTTCAAATTCATTGGAAGGGAGTTTGGGCGAATTTGAACTCTAGGTGAATGGGTGTTCAGCTGAATTTTGGTAAGGTGATTTGGGAGGTGTGCAATCAGTTCTGGGGTTCAGGTGTTGGTGGCCGAATATGCTCAGGTTGAAGCTAAAATCGGCAAGCTTGGGGGTTTTGCTCTTTTGCATTTAGTGTCAAGCCGAAACATTAGAGTGCATCTCCTTTTCCTTCGAATCTTTTGTGCATTTTCTTTGAAAAGCCGAATTAGGTAGTTTTTTTTCTCCTTTTCTTTTCGGTTCCTTCTTTGCTAGCCATATTGCCGAAACCACCTTTAACCATCTCCTCTTTTCTTTCTTCTTGCTTAAAGGCTGAAATCAACACCCACTCCCCAGTCGATTTCTTTCTCTCTTCTTTCAATCTTCTTTGTACCGAAAGTTCTTCCATTCTCTCTTGTGCCGAATTCTTTCTCTTTCACTTCATTTTATCTCTTCATCTCTAACAACTTCAAGAAGGCCAAAACTTTGATCCAGCTTTCTTCTTTAGCCGAATATTGTGTTCTTAAACCCCTTTCTTTTGGCGATTTCTTTTCATCATCTCAAGTGCTGAATCTTTTGGGTAGGTAATAATTTTCCTTTCTTGACCGATTGGTGTGGTGACCGAAACTCACTTTTATTCCATTCTTTTTCGTGTTGGATCTAAAGTATTGAAACTCTGTTCTTGTTCTTAGAGGGAAGCCGAAACCTTTAACATTAGTTAGGGGTGCCGAACATTGGTGGTTGTCAGCCGAATATATCATTAAGGTAAGGGTTCAACGTCAAGTGTTATTTTCTTAATTGATTGATTAGAAGCCGAAGGCTAATCTTTGTGGGTGCTAGTGTTTGGCCGATTGCTAGGGGGATATATCACAGAGTTTCAGGATTTGGTTGGAAATCGAATCAGTGCTAAGGTAAGGAGTAGGCTTCATGCGATTTATCTTTCAGGATTGCCATTCTAGCCGAATGGTCTTTTGGTTACTAACTATTAGTGGCCGATTGTAGGAGGGAGGAAAAGCCACGTTTCGGGATCTTGTAGTATCGCGTAGTGTCGAGATTTCGCATTAGATCTGCATATAGTCAGGTGTGTAAACTCTTACACACTTTATTAGTTTAAACGATGCTTATTATGTTACTGTATAACCTTTGTCTTAGCGGCTTTGTCTTGTGGGCATAAGCTTGGATTCCGGGTAAGTCCCCCATTACGTGATTTACGATGTATGTTTGTATATGCCATCATGTACTGCTAAATGCTATGTTGTACATAAAAGCATGATATATGAGACTATGATACGTAAGATATGAGCATGATGATGTTGGGACTGATGAGAGGCGGAGGATGATCTATTTGGACTGTCACCAGTGGTTTTGACCACAAGATGGGTTGGCCCCATCAGTTGATTTGTGACGACGGTCACCAGTGGTTTTGACCACACTTGTGATATTTGTGACTACGGTCACCAGTGGTTTTGACCACACATGGATTATTGTGACTTGTCCCAGTGGTTTGGTACTACAGTGGGTTGGCCCCACATGTTATATTACGGGATTGTCATCAGTGGTTTTGACCATATGATGGGTTGGCCCCATCATTCGATATTTGTGACTACGGTCACCAGTGGTTTTGACCACCAGTGGTTTTGACCACACAGGGTAGTTAAAGGAGTTTGGATGGCTAGGTTATGGGTTGCATAATCTGTATGTTATACTAATGATCTGTGTAAGTGCTTGTATAATCGGGTTGGGGGTTTATAGACTGAGTCTTGGTGACTCACCCTGTAACATCCTGGAAAGGGCCTACGCATTTTTGGTTTAATTGTACGAAGTAACATGTTTTATGTACTAAGAATAAATGAATATTTTTGGAAACCCGGAAATGAATGAAAATGATTTGGAAATGAACATTTCTTGAAACTTGGAAATGTAAGGAAATGGTTCAAAAGAGGAAAGTGAACATTTCTGGAAACTTGGAAATGTAAGGAAATGTCAAGTTTACAGAGCCGAACGAAAATTTTTGGAAACTTAGAAATGACTTAGAAATGTCGAGTTTTAAAGTTTAAAAGAGGAAATTAAGGCAAGGTGGCCTTAAAAGAAAAAGTTGGTGAAATTTGACACACAAATAGGCTTGGAAAAGTGGCCTGAAGATGCCACTTAGGGTCTCTGGAAATGGCGCCACATGCAAGGTGTTGGGCCTGAGTTCGAGTCACTTGGGAAGCAAACAAAGGAAGTTTTATTTTTGCTTCCAGAAGCCTGAGGTGGACGGCACAAGCCTTCTAGAAAGGAGGAGTTTTATTTTCATAAATATTCGATTAATAAGGTGATAAATAAGGGATTTAATTTGGATTGTTTTTGAAGAGATAATAAAGGATTATTCTCTAATTATTTTAAATTAAGGAGATAAACTTATCAATACAGAAGAGTGGTGGCCAAGTAAGGGATTCTGAGTAGTAGTTTCGGCTATAAAAGGAAGGAAATAGGGCTACTCATTAATTTTTCTTCCTCCTCTTCTCTCTGCCGAATTTCTGAGTGCTCTCTTCTCTTCTCTTCTCTTTTTCTTTTGTCAAGCCGAATCTATAGTCCACCATTGTCAAAATTCTCAAGTTTTCTTTTCTTCCTATTTCTTCTTACCAATCCATTCAAAAGCAGAATCTTGGAAGGGCTTCAAGCATAGGTGCTGTTGATTTCATCAAAGGTAAGAACAAGTTTGATTTCCATTCTTTTCTTTTAGATTAGACGAGAGATAATCTAACTCCATACATATTATGGTTGCCGAATATGGAAGGATCTTTCGGGATTATCAGAGTAGTCAACTAAAAGGAGGAGTATTCGGGATTTCTAAGATTAAGGTAAGACATGTGAATATTCAGCCAAAGGCCTTGATTTATGTTTCGATGATTAAGATTAAGTCTAACGTAAGGTTTTAGGGATTTCGACATTCCTAGGGAAACAAGGAACAGTTTCGGGATTTGTTGGTGTTCCAATCAGCAACAAGGTAAGAATACTAATCCTACTAGTATTTGGAATCTTGGCCGAATGGCTTTTTATTAAGGTAATAAGTGATAAATCAATGTAGGGATTAAGGATCTAAGCATTAGATCAAGCTTTTCGGGATCTCAAGGAAATTTTAAGCGAATCAGGTGTGTACCCCACACTACTTCATAATACGTTTTATGGCATGTTTAATTAAAATATGTGACATTAAGAATATGAAAGTGGCTAAGGTATCATGTTATGGTACTAAGTACTCAGGTACGTTTCCTACTCCTACTAGGATTATGAAATATGTTAGTTATAACATGAGAATAAGAATAAGAATGTGAACTCTGGCATATTTATGCATATTATTATTATATGGGCCATATGGGTTTTATTTTGAAAGGGGAAGTGAAAAGTGGTGACCTAAGACCACGATGTCTGAAAGTGGTGACCTAAGACCACAGTAATCTGAACGTGGTGACCTAAGACCACGAATGCGGTGACCTAAGACCGCAATTTGGTGTGTAGCGAAAGGAGGGTCGACTTAGTAGTCCCCACGGTGTGGTGGCGGTGTGCGGGGTGTGTAGCGGATGGACAATTAGGTTTGGGTTTGGGAATGCATCATAACTTGTATTCATTGTTCTGAATGTGTAACTCTTGTATGCCTAATTCTATTATGATTTAGTGTCGTGTACACATTGAGTCTGTTTGACTCACCCCGTTGTGGGACCATGTTTCAGGTGATGAACAGTGATGGACCGGCACGGTAGAACTTGTGGTGGCCATGCTCAAAATGAAGTCTTTATTTTTATGGAACTATTAGTTTTTTTTTAGTACTTGAATTATTTGGAAATTATTTGTTGTAATAAGGCCATAAGGCCATAGTTGAATCATTTTACATTTATTATTATTTATTATGTTTAGGAACCTTATTTATTAAAGTTTAAGTAAAAATTTCTTTAAACTAAATCCTAATTGTTTTATCACTTAATATTAAAAAGGGGTTTCCAAAAATAAAATCGAGTCTGTTTCAACACAAGCCCAACCCAAACAATATTTTTTTCGCACAAGTTTTCTCTAAGTAACAAAAGAATTTGAAATCGGTTTTCTTGAGGAACATACCGGATCCGGTCAAGGCTCGTGGGCCGGGTCTGGGGTGTTTCACACCCCTTCCCTTATATTTTGCAGATGAGGCATAGATCGCGGATATGGAGCCGAGGAGGACTCGAGGTGGCCATGCACTCTAACTTGGTTTTGTTTTTACCTTAAATCACATTTTCGGTTTATTTATTTCATTCCAATTTTGTTTTGGTTGTAGTAAGGCCGCTAGTATTATTTTGGGGTTTCTATTTCTTGTTTTATTTTGCTATCCTAAACATGCAACGAATTTATGGACTTGTCAAATTAACCGTTAAAAAGCAATGTTTCCCAAAATTTTAAACTATTTCGGTTTTTCCAACGTTGCCATCGGGTAACAAAGTTCATATAATAAGAGGTAACTTGGATGTTTTTACAAACTCTAAATTTTTCAATCAACTTCAAAGGCAAATGGTTTTAAATCTGATTAAACTAGTCACACTTAGTTTTTAATAATAAGTAACAATTGTTTTCTAAAATTTGTATTAGAAAAGGGGATTTTCAAATCATGGGTTTTTCCTAGTTTTGAACAACTATAAATCTATGTTGACACCTTCTTTCCAAACCTTGATGCAATGAAAGGGGTTTTCATAAAGTTTTTAACCAGTAACTAGCACTTTCAAACATTGTTTTCACTCCGTAACAAGCCAGATCCGATCGTGGTGTGTTGACCGGGTTTGGGCTGTTACAATGAATCTATTTCGTATGTTATTCAAAAAGCCGGAAACTAACCATTTAGGTGATTTAGTGCCTAACCGAATGCAAGAAGAGGTATCACCAAGTTTTCGGGATTTGGTTAGTGGTCAAATCGGCAACAGGGTGAGAATTTAAGTTGCGAATATCTTTCGAGATTTGGTATATAATCGAATAGGTTTTGCTAATATGCCTAGTAATGGCCGAATATAGGAACCAAGATCTAGAGCAATAGATCGGGATTCTTCGGGATTTCAGTGAATTCACTAAGTAGACCAGGTGTGTAGCCCTTCCCTAAGTCTTGTTAGATTTAAGGCATTAAAATTTAATATACGTGTTATAATAATGTGCAAAGTGGGGTAAGGTACCATGCAATGGTACAAAGTACTCAGGTACGTTAATTTACCACTACTGTAGTTATCTTATTATGAATATACGATATGGCACATATGTGAACAATGATAAGAATGTGAACTAAGGCCTGATATTGCATGATATGTATGACATAGGCATATGGGTGATTATGAAAGGGGAAGTGAATTGGTGGTTTTATACCACGATATCTGAATGTGGTGACTTATGTCAAAAATATTTTATCTGGTGGCTATGCCACAATATATAAGGGCGATGAGCACGTCGTCTGCAGCGACTGCCTTCGATGATGTGTAGCGGATGGAGGGTTGACTTAGTAGTCCCCACGGTGTGCAGGTTGGTACGGGTGATGTGTAGCGGATGGTACCTAGGTTTGGGTTCGGGTTGCATCATTATATTAAATTATATGTATATGTATGAACTGTTGTGCCTAAAATCGTTGAGACTTAGTGTTGGCTGTTACACACTAAGTCTATTTGACTCTCCTCGTTGTGGAAATATTTTTCAGGTGACGATCAGTGATGGACCGGGTCGGCAGGAGCTTAGTGGTGGCCATGCGTAGTTCGGGAATTTATTTTATTTTGAACTTGTTGTATTTCAAGTATTTTGGATTTATTTTGGGTTTCATTTTCGATGTAATAAGGCCATAGTATAAACTGTTTTATGCATGTTTTTTTTTATTTGATTTTATTACCATATGATTAAGGTTAAATCAAAGTTAAATGGTTTTTCTTAAAAATAAATATTAAGTGTTTTTGACCACCTATCACCAATAATTTCTAATTTAAAGGTAAAATTTTTAAAACAATTTCGGCATATCTTTTAATATGAAAACAAGGTTTTTAATAAATCCCTGATTGCTAAATTAACAAAAGTTTTCACTGGAACCCAACCCAAGCAAATCCTTCTTCAAAACCGCTCGAATTTTTCCTACGTAACAAACAGATTTTCAAATATTTTCTCGAGGAACATACCAGATCCTGTCAAGGCTTGTAACATCCTGGCTCTGATACCAAACTGAAACAACCCATACCCGACCCACGAGCCTGGATCGGATCTGGTATGTTCCTCGAAGTAAACCGGTTAAAAATTCTTTTATTACTTTGAAAAACTGTGTGTTTTGAAGAAAGTTTGTTTGTGGGTTGGGCTCGAGTTGAAAACAAATTTATTTGTTATTGAAAACCCTTTTAAATTTTAGGTGATAAAACATATAGAATACATTTAAAGTAAATTACTTAATCTTTAACTTAATAAAAATTTCGTAACATAATAAATAAAAACAAAAATAAATTAGTGCACTATGGCCTTATGGCCTTATTACATTAAATAAATCCCCAAAATAAAATTATAAAGTACTTAAAAGAAATAAAAAGTCCAATTTAAATGAAACTTCAAGATGAGCATGGCGGCTAAGATAAGTTCTGCAGTCCCGGTCCATTCTTGTTCATCACACTCAAACATGGTCCTCAACGGGGTGAGTCATGCAGACTCAATGTGTACACAACACTAAATCATAATAGAATCAGGCATAACAAATATTACACATTCATATCATAGCATAGAAATTAAGATGCATTCCCAAACCCAAACCTAATAAGCCATCCGCTACACTCCCCCGTACCAACCTGTACACCGTGGGGACTACTAAGTCGACCCTCCTTCCGCTACACTCCATATCGCGGTCTTAGGTCACCGCATTTGTGGTCTTAGGTCACCACATTCAGATATCGCGGTCTTAGGTCACCGCATTCAGATTACTGTGGTCTTAGGTCACCACATTCACTTCCCCTTTCAATAACCCATATGCCCCATTTTGTAATATGCATTAATATGCCAAAGTTCACATTCTTATTCTCATGTTACAAATAACATATTTCATATTCCTAGTAGGAGTAGGAAGCGTGCACAGTACTTTGTACCAAATTATGGTACCTTAGCCATATTTACATTCTTAATATCACAGATATTAATTAAACATAGCCATAAAACATATTATGAAATAGTGTGGGGTACACACCTGATTTACTTAGCAAATTCCTTGACATCTTGAAATCTGATCTATCACTTAGATCCTTAATCCCTACATTTGATTAATCACTTATTAATTTAATAAAAAGCCATTCGGCCATAAATCCAAATCCTAGTAGGATTAGTATACTTTAAAACTTACCTTGTTGCCGATTGACTTAAGAATCAAGTCCCGAAATCTCTGCTATACTCTTCTTGCATTCGGCCAAGCATTGAATCACTTAAACAAATTAGTTTCGGCTTTTCAAATGATTATGAAATAGATCTAGTTATCAGAACAGGCCTTGGCTGAACATACCTATGTGTTTACCTTCTAAATCTTAAATCCCGAATTGGATCCTTGCTTCCTTACTGTTGTCGAAAACCCTATAGACACATGTTAGAGTTTAATCTAACATTAAGCATAATGAATGGCCTTTGGCCAAATCTTATAGTTTCTTATCTTGAAGCTTTAAATCCCAAAAAAACCTCCTTTTAGTCGACTACTCTGATAACCCCGAAAGATCCTTTACTGAAGAAATTGACAGCACCTTTATTTGAAGCCCTTCAAAGATTCAACTATGATTACTTGGAGACTAGATGGTCACTTATGTATTCGGCTTCAAGATAAAAAGAGTAGGATATTAGGCTCAGAAAGAATCAGCACTTAATGGAGAAGTTTTGGCTAGAACACAAGATGTATTTTCGGCTTGGAGAAAGAAAAGAGAAGAGGGGATTTTTGCTAGGAGAATTTCGGCAGAGAGAATAGAGAAGGAGAATGAATGAATGGCCTATTTCTCCTCCTTGTACCGAAATTACTAGGCCAAGAATCCTTTGCTTGGCCACCACTCTTCCTTATCATTATCCCTTAGTTTAAAATTTAAAGAACAATCCCTTATTATCTCCTTGAAAAATAATCTAAAATAAATCTATTATTTATCCCTTTATTAGCCGAAATTTAAAGAGAATAAAACTCCACTTTTAAAAGCCTTGTGCCGTCCACCTCTTTGCTTCTGGAAGCAAAAATAAAATTCCTTTTATTTGCTTCCCTTGTGACTCGAACTCAGGCCCAATACCCTTGCATGTGGCGCCATTTCCAGAGGCCCTAAGTGGCATCTCCAGGCCACTTTTCCAAGCCTGTTTGTGTGTCGAATTTCACATACTTTTTCTCTTAAGTCCACCTTGCCTTAGTTTCCTCTTTTAAACTTTAAAACTCGACATTTCTAAGTCATTTCTAAGTTTCCAAAAATTTTCATTTGCCTCTTTAAACTTGACATTTCCTTACATTTCCAAGTTTCCAAAAATTTTTGCTTTCCTCTTTTGAATCATTTCTAAATCATTTCCTTACATTTCCTAGTTTCCAAAAATGTTCACTTTCCTCTTTTAAACCTAACATTTCTATACATTTCCAGGTTTCCAGAAATGTTCACTTTCCTAACATTTCCATACATTTCCAGGTTTCCAAAAATGTTCAAAATATATTCATAACACATAAGACATGTCATTTCGTACAATTAAACCGAAAATACATAGGCCTTTTTCAGGATGTTACAGTTATACCCCCCTTAAAAATAATTTTGTCCTCGAAATTACTTACTAACGAACAATCGTACGGTCTAACTCACCCACTACGCTATTGCTGCGCACTCTGATCTTAAAGAACTATCATACTTTCTAGGCACATTCTCTAGGTTCACATCCACAGTTTCAGGCACTTTGCTAGCAATACAAGAATAAGCTAACCCTATAACAAGCAAAGCAATTAAGGGTATGCATAAACCAACCTTGGTTGCCTCGCGTCTGCACCTTCAGCATCTCTGCTTGGTGCTCCACGTCCTCGGCCCGAGCCATTTCCTCCATGGTTTGATCCACGACCTTGCTGAGGCTGCTGTCCACCTCTACCAGCCTGATTAACATTCTGAGCTGCTGGCCGACTCCCTTCCGGTTCCATAGGACAGTCCTTAATCATATGGTCCTTTGACCCACACTTAAAGCATCCTCCTGTCTTTTTCCAACATTCTCCTAAGTGCTTCTTTCCACACTGATCATAGGGACGATACTGCCCTCCTGTAGCAGCTTACTGACCTCACGGCCCATCAACTCTAGGCCTCTTATTCCCAGATGATCCAGAACCTCTTTTTGGCCTATTTCGATCGGAGGTCTGCCTTGTAGAGTCCTTAATCCCTTCAGCTACCTTAGCTTTCTCTACTAAGGCAGAAAACTCCCACTCCTGATATGGAGCTTTTAACAACCTCAAATCATCCCTTAGTCCGTTCTCAAATCGAACACATCGCTCATGCTCCGTAGCCACTACTCCTCGAGCATATCGGCTCAACCTTAGAAATTCAGCTTCATACTCGGCTACGAACTTGTTCCCTTGAACCAGTCCCAGAAAAGCCTTCCTTTGCTCATCAGTATACCTTGTGCCGACATATTTCTTCTGATATGCGGCCTTAACATAATCCCAGGTCAGATCCTCAATTGTGTCACCATCCCGAACCGTGAGCCACCACTGATACGCTTCATTGTGTAGCAGTGCCACCATTCCTTTTAACTTCTCCTCAGGGGTCAGATCGAGCTCATCCATAATTCGCTCGGTTGCCTCCAACCGATGATTCGGTGATGCGGGTGCCACACCCGACACTCCATGGAACACCTCAGCTCTGTTGGCACGAAGTCACTCAGGTACCGACTTTCGAGCTCCCAAATTTCCTCCTACGCCAGCCACCAACTCAAGAACTCACAGCACAGCCTACGACACAGCATCATCCCCCGTCTGAGCTTGCTGCTCAACACCAACAACTGGGGGTGGTGGTGGCGGTACCTCATTGTCAGACCCTTGACCCGACCTAACGGGTTCCGACACGGTCATCCTACCTCTACCGCGTCTTCGCACGTTATGTCCACGTCCCCTAGAGCTCATTTCTAACGTCGTGATCTGATTAAAAAGTTTTATGAATTAGTCCTTGTTTCACTTGATTACCCGCGATGAAGTTTTATGAAAAGAATTTTTTTAGGAGTGGTTCTTTCGTATTCATACATGCACACAGTCTTTTCATTCATACATCCATCAATCAATTATGAACTTTCGTTCATTCAGAGAAATGTTGTAGTTTTTATTGCTGTTGTTTCTCCACTACCCAGGGGTATTTCTGTAATTTTGTCCTACAGGGGTATTTTCATAATTTTTTCAAAAGAAAAAGTTCCTTGATGATTCTGTCATAAAGTATTTTGGAATTTTTAAATTCACGGGGTATTCTGGAAAATTTGAAATTCGAGGGTATTTCGGTAATTTTGAATCTCAGGGGTATTTTGGTAATAAACCAGGGTAAATTCGTAAAGTTTAATAATTCCGGGGTATTTCAAAATTTGCAAACCTTTGAGGGTTCTTTTTGTGAGTTTGCTTTCTATTTTGGTGATATTGCAACAATTTTAGAAATTAGGGTCATTTTGGTAATTTTGTGAGTTAAGGGCAATTTCGTAATTTTCCAAAATCAAGGTGTTTTTTGATATTTTGCAAATTAGGGCTTTTGAACACTTAGTAGAGAAATGAAATTTTGATAAAAACTGTGAGTATTTTGGAAATTTCATAAACCAAGGGCATTTTTGTAATTTTACAAACCAAAATTTTTCGAAACAATTTTGTAAAAATAGTTCTCACAAATTAAAAAGGTAATTTTAAGAGTTTTAAAACTAGGGTTTTTATAAAAACACGGCTAGTTCCCTTTCGGGTTTTAGTTATTGTGTTTAGCCTATGACCGAGTCCTCTTGGTTAGGGTGAACCGAAGCTACACACCAGGTAGGATTCCAGCGAAGAGGAGGTGAGTCACTAGGACTGCTTAAGTATCAAGCTCTTCTGGATCCAATCCTAGACATGCGCACAGGGTTTACCACACCCTAACTCGGCGACTTAGCCATAGGGTTGTTTAGTTAGGCACTTAAGTCTTATGTAAGTGTTGGGGAAAACTAATCCTAGGGTTCAAGTACTTATCATGCTAATCTACGTTTCATTCCATTTCTACCCTTCTACACATCATACATAAACCACACAAATGGATAGAAGTACTTACCTGGTGGACTGCGGGTCGGAGACTTAGGTGCCATGCTAGAAACCTGCTTATGTCAAAAATATTTTCATAAAACTCATTTGGGCTCGCTTTGAAAATATTTTGGGCCTTAAACCCCTAGGCCGAGGGTTTGAAACTGGACTCTGATACCAAACTGAAACACCCCAAACCCGGCCCACGAGCTTTGACCAGATTTGGTATGTTCCTCAAGTAAACCGGTTCAAAGTTCTTTTGTTACTTTGGGAAAATAGTGTGTTTTGAAAGAAATATTGTTTTGGGTTGGGCTCGAGTAGAAAACAAAATCGTTTTATAATGAAATCCCTTTTAAATTTTAGGTGATAAAACATGTAGAATACATTTAAAGTAAATTACTTAATCTTTAACATAATAAAAAATTCGTAACATAATAAATAAAAACAGAAATAAAATAGTGCACTATGGCCTTATGGCCTTATTACATCAAATAAATCCAAATAATTTGGAGTACTTAAAAATTAATAGTCCATAAAAATAAAAACTTCATGTTGAGCATGGCCACCACAAGTTCTGCCGTCCCGGTCCATTACTGTTCATCACCTGAAACATGGTCCCTCAACGGGGTGAGTCAACAGACTCAACGTGTACACAACACTAAATCATAATAGAATCAGGCATAACAAATATTACGCATTCATATCATAGCATACAAATTATGATGCATTTCCCAAACCCAAACCTAACAAGCCATCCGTTACACTCCCCCGTACCAACCTGTACACTGTGGGGACTACTAAGTCGACCCTCCTTCCGCTACACTCCATATCGCGGTCTTAGGTCACCGCATTTGTGGTCTTAGGTCACCACATTCAGATATCACGGTCTTAGGTCACCGCATTCAGATTACTGTGGTCTTAGGTCACCACATTCAGATACCACAGTCTTAGGTCACCGTGTTCGTGGTCTTAGGTCACCACATTCACTTCCCCTTTCAATAACCCATACACCCCATATCATATTATGCATTAACATGCCAAAGTTCACATTCTTATCATTATTCTCATGTTAAATATAACATATTTCATAATCCTAGTAGGAGTAGGAAACATACCTGAGTACTTTGTACCATAACATGGTACTTTAGCCATACTTTTCACATTCTTAATATCACATACATATACTTATTAAACATTGCCATAAAACTTATTAAGAAATAGTGTGGGGTACACACCTGATTAGCTTAACGAATTCCTTGAAATCCCGAAAAATCGATCTATCGCTTTAGATCCTAAATCCCTACATTTGGCCACATTTAGTATTTTAGGAAAAAGCCTATTCGGCTAATTTAATCAAATCCCGAAGGATTATCGTATCCACTTTCTTACCTTGCTGCCAATTTGATAATTAATCAAATCCCGAAAACTCTTCCCCTTTGAAATCGGCTAATCACTAGATCCCTTGAATTGGTTAGTTTTCGGCTTAAAACACATAAAAATAGATCTAACTACTAAAATAGGCCTTGGTCGAATATTCATAGTCACTTACCTTAAGGATCTTAAATCCTAAATTATCCCTTGGTTATAGCTTCACAAAAATCCCTAAAACCACATGTTAGATCAACTTCTAACCTTTAATCACAATCAATGGCCCTTGGCCGAATGTCAGATATGACTTACCTTGATGGTCAAATCCCGAAGATCTTTTCCTTTATAGTTGACTATGGCAAAAATCCCGAAAGAATCCTTCCAAATTTTGGCAATTAAGAATATTGATGGGATTAGTCCTAGATTTCGACAAATCTAAAAGAAAAGAATAGAAATCAAAACTTATTCTTACCCTTTCTTGAAGAAATCGATAGCACCTATGCTTGAAGCCCCTCAAAGATTCGGCTTTTGATGGATTGGAAAGAAAAGAAATTGGCTAATGGTGATATCTTGAATTTTCGGCTTTGGCTAACAAAAAGAAGAACAAATGCTCTAGGAAATTCGGCAGAGAGAAGGGTTGAGAGAAAGAATGATGAATGGCCTCTTTTTTCTTATATATAGCCGAATTTACTAACTTAGAATCCCTTACTTGGCCATCACTCTTCTATTTTGATAGCTTTATCTCTTTAATTATCTCCTAAAATAAAAGATAATTCAGCAACTATCCTTACTTAGCCTAAATTATTAAACTCAAAGTCCCTTACTTGGCCATCACTTCTCCCTTATTTTCCTAATTAAAGAATAATTCCTCATTTATCTCTTGAACATAATCTAAAATAAATCCATTATTTATCCCTTATTTATCCACTATTTATCTCTTAAAAATAAAAGAATAAAAGCTCCTAAATTATAGCCTTGTGCCGTCCACCTCACTTCTTCTGGAAGCAAAATAAAATTTCTTTTATTTGCTTTCCCTGTGACTCGAACTCAGGCCCAATCCCCTTGCATGTGGCGCCATTTCCAGAGGCCCTAAGTGGCATCTCCAGGCCACTTTTCCAAGCCTGTTTGCGTGTCAAATTTCACATAACTTTTTCTCTTAAGGCCACCTGGCCTTAATTTCCTCTTTTAAACTTTAAAACTCGACATTTCTATGTCATTTCTAAGTTTCCAAAAATTTTCGTTTCTCTCTTTAAACTTGCCATTTCCTTACATTTCCAACTTTCCAGAAATGTTCACTTTCCTCTTTGGAATCATTTCTAAATCACTTCCTTACATTTCCAAGTTTCCAAAAATGTTCACTTTCCTCTTTTAAACCTAACATTTCCATACATTTCCAGGTTTACAAAAATGTTCACTTTCCTAACATTTCCATACATTTCCAGGTTTCCAAAAATGTTCAAAATATATTCATAACACATAAGACATGTCATTTCGTACAATTAAACCGAAAATGCATAGGCCCTTTTCAGGATGTTACAAGGCTCGTGGGCCGTGTTTGGGGTGTTTCACTTTATGTTTTTCATAAAGTTCTTCTATTAATTTTAAATATTCTACTTGCTCATATTTATCTTTTATTTTAGCAAATTGGTTTTTCCAATGTTCTATTAAAGTTTTATAAGATTCAAAGTCATATTTTTCTTGTTTTTTAATTTTTTCTCTTTTTTGTTTTCTTTTTTCTTTTTTATTATAGTTAGAAGATTCATCCGAAGACTCATCTTCATCTGATAAAGTTAAAATAACATTACTATTACCATATTATAAAGGTCCTAAATCTAAGTCCGATTCTATATTATTATTATTATTAATAACTTGATCTAATTTATTATTAACATCAGTTAGTAATTCTTTAGACTTGTTATTCAAATCTAAATCTGTTACTTCTCCCATATTATCTAATTTTTCTTCTATTTTACTAACCTTAGTATATAGTTTATGAAAATATATAGATGTCATATCTATTAAACTATTGATACCTTTACTAAGAGCCGAAACATTATTTTCATTCTTAGAGTCTATATGCATAGTATGATTACAAGTTTTATCTTTATACATACAATCCATTTCTTCCATGTTTTTATCTCTGGTACCTAAAACCTTTTGTGTCTTTAACAATAAGACTACATATTATTAATTTTAATTTTAATTTTAAATTAGAAAATCCTAATAAAATTATTAGAGTAAAACCTATGATCTATACTAAACAAGATATAGATGAATTTGAAATACAAATAAAAGAATTATTAGAAAAAGGATTAATAGAAGAAACTACTAGTCCACATTCTAGTCCTGCTTTTATGGTAAGAAACCATGCAGAAATAAAAAGAGGAAAAGCTAGGATGGTTATTAATTATAAAAGATTAAATCAGAATACTATTTTTGATGGATATTTTATTCCAAGAAAAGAAGTACTAATTAATCAAGCTAAACAAGCAAAATATTTTAGTAAGTTTGACTGCGAATCTGGCTTCTGGCAAATCATGTTAACAGAAGAATCCAGACCATTAACAGCTTTTATTGCACCTAATGGACATTACCAATGGAGAGTAATGCCATTTGGATTATGTAATGCACCACAAGTCTTCCAAAGATGGATGGACTCTATATTTAAAAAATATAAAAAATTTTATGTTGTTTATATAGATGATATTTAATATTCTCTGATACATTAGAAAATCACAGAAAACATTTAAACATTATATCTAGAGAATTAAACATGGAATTATATTAAGTCCTAAGAAAAGTGAAATAGAAAAAACTGAAATAGAATTCTTAGGATTAATATTATCTGCCGATGGTCTTAAACTCCAATATCATATTATTATAAAAATAAAAGAATTTCCTGAAAATATTGTTGATAAGAAATAACTTCAACAATTTTTAGGAATTGTTAATTATGGAAGAAATTTCTTTCCTAACTTATCTAAAAAATTAGATGAGTTACATGAAAAATTAAAAAAGGACAAACCCTTTGAATGGTCTAAAAAAGATTCAGATATTATAAAACATATAAAATCTGAAATAAATTATATTCTTAAGGTTTATTTACCTAAACAAGGTGATAAATTAATTCTAGAAACAGATGCCTCAGAAAAAAATTGGGGATGTGTATTAAAAGCTAAAACAATAGCTAATGAAGAATTAATTTCTGGATATAGCTCAGGAAAATTCAAACTGAATGAAATAAATTATGCTATATATGAAAAAGAATTATTAGCAATAAAAAAGGGAATAAAAAATTCCTAATATATTTAGCACTAACATTTTATTATAAAAACTGATAATCAAGCTGTTAAACAATTTCTAACTAATAAAAGCTTAGAAACTGTACCTCGGAGAATTAGATGGTATAACGAATTATGCCAATTTAATTTTGAAGTTATTTATATTAAAGGTACTAATAATATGATTGTTGATTTTCTTAGCAGGCCTTATGGATAGAGGTAAAAAACCTCTAGAAAATATGGGAGAATGGACAACTGTCCATAAAAAACCCAACAAGGGAAAAACAATGAGTCCTAAACAAGGATTTATTCCGGCACAAGTACCATTTTATCCTAATCAAGGATATTGAAACACCTCACACCCGGCCCACGAGCCTAAACCGGATCTGGTATGTTCCTTAAGAAAAACAGTTTTGAATTCTTTATTACTTAGAGATAATTTGTGTATTTTTTCGAAAGATATTGGTTTTGGGTTGGGCTTAGGTTGGAACCCCATTTACTTAATTTTAAAAAACAATTATTTAAAGTGACAAAAAAAAAAAAATCTAGGGTTTATTTAAGAAATATGTTTTAAACAATAATTAATTTTAAAGTAATTAAGTAATATAATAATAAAAATTTAAATGAAATGAAGCAATCAAACTTGGGCCTTATGGCCTTATTACATCAAATAATTTCCAAAATTAAAAGAAAAGTACTTAGCAAAAATAAAGTCCAAATCGTTTATTTTTCTCCCCGCATAGCCACCTTGACTCCTGCCGAGGCCGGTCCATTCTTGCTCATCACACGAAAAAAATAGTCCCACAAGGGTGAGTCTACAAACTCAATGTGTACACAAACTAACAATCAACAATTCAGGCATACATGTTCATATCAAAGACATATTCATATAAAAATGATGCAACCCAAACCCAAGCCTAGTTTCCATCCGCTACACACCACCGTACACGCCAATCACACTGTGGGGACTACTAAGTCAACCCTCCATCCGCTACACACCATCGAAGCGCGATCATTTGCGATCGGCGTGCTCATCGCCCATATAATTTGTGTCATTAGACACCATATTCAGATAATGTAACCGAAGTTACCAAATTCAGATAATGTAACCGAAGTTACCATATTCATATTATGTAACCGTAGTCACCATATTTCGTTGGTGAGACCGAAGTCAACACCTTCTTCCCCTTTCACATATAGCCCGAAATGCCCCAAAAATTATTATATCATGCATAACATACTTATTTCTCATTCATGTTACTATTTACATGTTCAAAATATATCATATTCGTAATCCTATCAGAAGTAGGAAACGTACCTGGGTACTCTTTACCACATTTGTGGTACTTAGCCACATTCACATTCTTATACATATTTATATATTAAAATAATTATTGCCATAATATATTGAAAGTTAGTTTTGGTACACACCTGATTTGCTTAATAGGTTCCTTGATATCCCGAAGAAATCGATCTGTTGCTTTAGATCTCAATCCCTATATTCAGCCAAATTATTTAAACACATAAATAAACCTTTTTGACCTTAAAACCAAATCCTAGTAGGATTTGTATTTCTAAAGAATAAACCTTGGCCGATTGGATCTATGGACTTACCTTAAAATTTCCAAATCCCGAATGTAATCCTTGCCTTGTATGTCTGTCGAAATTCCTATAGTTTCATGTTAGACTTAAATCTCACATATAATCCATAACTTTGACCAAATATGTGTATATCTTACCTTAGATTCTTGAATCCCGAATGATCTCTTCCTTGTAGTTGATAGCACTAGAAATCCTGAAACACTCCTTATAGTTTCGGCCACAAAAATAATAACATTAGCCCCTATGTTTGGCTTAAAGAGGAGAATAATCGATAACCACAAGATTCTTACCTTATGAATTTGACAGATCTTTCCTGACACTACTTCAGAGATTCAGTCAAAAACTTGATGAACAATCGGCTATGAGCCTTCTTAGCATTCGGTTTCAAGGGTGAAGGAAGAGAGAAATATTAGACTTAAGAACGATCGGCACTGATGGAATAGAGTGTATTTTCGGCTTGGAGAAAGAAAAGAGAAGAAAGAAAGTTGCTATGGAATTTTCGGCAGAGAGAGTTTCTGCTAAGGAATTTCGGCAATGCTAAGAAAAGATGAGAGAAAATCCTTCTTTAGCCGAAATTACTAGGCCAAGAGTCCTTGACTTGGCCACCACTCTTCCTTGTGATAATATTATCTCCTCAAATAATCCAAATTAAAAAGCTTTTATTTATCACCTTATTAAGCAATATTAATGGAAATAAAACACCTCCCTTTTCTAGAAGCAATTGCCGTCCACCTCTTAGCCTGGGAAGCAAAAATACAACTTCATTTATTTGCTTCCCTTGTGACTCGAACCCAGGCCCATGCCTCTTGCACATGGCGCCATTTCCATAGGCCCTAAGTGCCATCTTCAGGCCACTTTTCCAAGCCTGTTTGTGTGTCAAATTTTACCAACTTTTTCTTTTAAGGCCATCTTGCCCTTATTTCCTATTTTAAACTTTAAAATTTGACATTTCTGCATCATTTCTAAATTTCCTAAAATTTTCGATCGGCTCTGTTTACTTGCCATTTTCTTACATTTCCAAGTTTCCTAAAATGTATACTTTCCATTTTTGGATCATTTCCATTTTCATTTCTTAGTTTCCAAAAATGTGTACTTTCCATTTTTGAACCATTTCCTTACATTTCTGGGTTTCCTAAAATGTTCAGATTTCCAAAAATGTTCATTTCCATTTCCATGCATTTTCATACATTTCTGAGTTTCCAAAAAATATCAAAAATTTATTAATAATGCTTAAGACTTGTCATTTCATACAATTAAACCGAAAATGCATAGGCCCTTTCCAGGATGTTACAGTTCTACCCCCCTTAAACAAAATTTTGTCCTCGAAATTTCCTAACTAAACAATCGAGGTATTCTTTGTCGCATTGTCTCTTCTGACTCCCACGAAGCTTCTTTCGATCCATGGTTGCGCCATAACACCTTGACTAGAGGTACTGACTTCCTCCGTAGTACTTTCACATCACGTTCCAGGATCCGAATCGGCTCTTCCTCGTAGGATAAGTCCGGCCATAGCTCCACTTCTTCAACCGGTACCACATGAGATGGATCCAATCGATAGTGACGTAGCATGGATACATGGAATACGTCGTGCATCAGATGCAACTCTGGTGGCAACTCCACTTGGTATACCACTGGCCCAACTCGCTTTAGTACTCGATAGGGCCCTATAAACCTTGGGCTTAACTTCCCTTTTCGACCGAACCTCATTACCTTCTTCCAAGGCGAGACTTTCAGGAATACTTGATCTCCCACTTCAAACTCGATCTCCTTCCGCTTTAAGGTGCGCGTCGACTACTACTACTGTCGAGGCTTCCTTCAACCGTGTCGAATTAACTCAACCTTCTCTTGGCCGCCACTAACTCTGGACCCAAAACACGGCGTTCTCCTAACTCACCCAACAAGTAGAAGTTCTACACTTTCGACCATACAATGCTTCGTATGGTGCCATCCGAATGCTTGCACGATAGTTTGTTGTTGTAGGCGAACTCACTAAAGACACATAATCCTCCCAACTTCCTCGAAAATCCATAACACAACCCCTTAACATATCCTCCAACACTTGTATAACCCGTTCGGTGCGCCGTCGGATTGTGGATGAAAAGTCAGTAGTGAAGTCCAACTTGGTGCCTAAAGCTTGGTGAAGTGCCTTCCAAAACGAGGCGTAAACCTTGGGTCTCGATCGGAGATGATCGATCTTGGTACTCCATGTAACCTTACAATCTCCGCCACATATAACTTAGCCAACTTCGAAGAGAATAATCCATTCTTCTTTGGGATAAAGTCGCGCGGACTTGGTCAAACGGTCCACTATCACCCATCTGAGTCCTTCTTAGTAGGCGTAAGGGGAAGCCCACTAACGAAGTCCATGGTAATTCTTTCCCATTTCCATTGGAGAATCTCAATTGGTTGAAGTAATCCTGATGGAACTTGGTGTTCAGCCTTAACTTGCTGACACGTCAGACACTTTCCCACGAATTCAGTCATTTCCCGCTTAAGATCAGACCACCAAAATTGTTCCCTTAGATCTCTATACAACTTGATGCCTCCGGGATGCATAGCATAAGGGCTACCATGTGCTTCATGAAGAATCCTTTGTCTCAACTCCTTATCCTTCGGCATACAGACCTTTCCCCTGTAGCATAATACTTCTTCATCATTAACGCCATAGTCCTTTAATCCTCCTTGCTGTACTTGCTGTAACTTAGTATTTAAGCACTTATCAGCCAACTGTCCCTCTTTCACCTCCTTTAGCCATGTGGGCTTGACTAGTAACTCGCCTTAGCAGAGCTTATCATCATCATACTGAGACTTAAATGAGCGAACAAAGCCTTTAAATCCGACACAACCTTCCTACTCAGGGCATCGGCTACCACATTCGCCTTGCCCAGATGATATTCTATCGAACAATCGTAGTCTTTCAGTAATTCCATCCACCTTCATTGCCTCAAGTTCAATTCCTTCTAAGTCAACAAATACTTAAGGCTCTTGTGGTCTGTGTAGATAATTGACCTTTCTCCATAAAGGTAGTGCCTCTAAACTTTAAGGGCAAAAACCACTGCTGCTAGTTCCAAGTCATGAGTTGGGTAGTTAACCTCATGAGGCCTTAACTGCCGTGACGCATAAGTGACTACTTTTCCTTCTTGCATTAGCACACACCCCTAACCCCCGTGTGCGGCGTTCTGATATACTATGAAATCCTTGCCTGCCTCTGGCTGAATTAACACTGGAGCTTCCGTCAACACCCTCTTAAGCTTTTCAAAGCTCTCCTGCTGCTTATTAGTCCATTCAAAGGGTACTTCCTTTCTTAGCAACTTTGTCAAAGGTGCGGCTATTGACGAGAACCCTTCCACGAACCTTCTATAATAGCCTACCAAGCCTAATAAACTTCGGATTTCAACCACGGACCTAGGTGGTTTCCAATCCAACACTGCTTCAATCTTCCTAGGATCCACTCTTATTTATTCTGCTAATACCACATGACCTAAGAACGCCACCGCCTTAAGCCAAAATTCACACTTGCTGAATTTGGCATAGAGCTTCTTCTCCCTTAACACTTCCAACACATCTCAGAGATGCTCATCATGCTCCTCCTCCGACTTCAAGTACACCAAAATATCGTCGATGAACACAACGATGAACCTATCCAGGTAGGGTTGGAAAACCCAATTCATCATGTCCATGAACGCGGATGGAGCGTTCGTCAACCCAAACGGCATCACTACAAATTCAAAATGACCGTATCTTGTCCTAAAAGCGGTCTTATGAATGTCAGCCTCCTTCACCTTCAACTGGTGATATCCCGACCTTAAGTCTATCTTCGAGAACACAGCTGCCCCTTTCAGCTGGTCGAACAAGTCGTCTATCCTTGGCAAAGGATACTTGTTCTTGATGGTCAGTTTGTTCAACTAACGATAATCTATTCACATACGCATAGTTCCATCCTTCTTCTTCACAAATAGGACCGGGGCTCCCCATGGAGACTCACTGGGTCGGATGAACCCACGATCCAACAGTTCTTGGATTTGAGCCTTGAGCTCTACTAACTCTTTTGGCGCCATTCGGTATGGAGCAATTGACACAGGAACTGTTCCTGGTAGCAAGACTATTCCAAATTCCACCTCCCTATCTGTGGTATTCCTGGTAATTCATCTGGGAACACATCCACGAAGTCCCTTACCGTCCTAACTCCATGAACACCTTCATCTTTACCTCCCAACGCACCTACGAAGGCTAAGAACGCCTCGCACCCCTTCCTAACCATTTTCTCAGCCTTCAGCGCCGAAACTATGTTGGACAAGTAGTTCCTACTTTCTCCGATCATCACTACTACCTCATCCTCGGGGGTTCTTAATTCCATACGTTTAGCCGCACAATCCAACATGGCTCGATGCTCTACTAGCCAATCCATTCTAAGTATAAGCTCAAACTCTCCGAAGGGTAACTCCATTAAGTCAGCCTGAAAATTCACTCCCTGAATCTCTAGGGGTACATTCCGAAAGATCTTATCTATCATCACAGTTTGGCCTAATGGGCTTACTACAGTCATCTACCTATCAGAGAGTTCTGAGTCTAGGCCTAGTGTTTCCGCTACACTACATGCAACATAGGATCGGTCGAGCCCACATCAATCAGAGCAAAATAGGGTTTGTCAAAAATAAAGAACGTACCGGTTATTACATCCGGTGCGTCACCATCCTCCCTTCGGTGAACCGCATAAACCAAACCCGGTTGCCTTGCTTCCACATCAGCAGCACCTCGGCCCTGTGCTCTACGGCCTCTGCCAGTACCATTACCACTGTTGGCCGAACCACGACCCCGTTGAGGCTGCTATCCGCCTCTACCACCGACTAACATTACGAGCTGCGATCGGCTCTCGCTCGTCAGTTGCTTAGGACAATCCTTAAGCATATGGTCCTTGGACCCACACTTGAAGCATCCTCCCGTCTTTCTCCAACATTCTCCCAAGTTCCTCTTTCCACAATGCTCACAAGGGCGATACTACCAGCCCGTACCAGCTTGTTGATTCCGTGGCCCGTCAACTCTAGGCCTCTTATGACCCTTTTCAGATGGCCCAAAACCTCTTTTGGGCTTATTCCTATCCACAGCCTGCTTGGTAGCATCCTTGATTCCCTCGGCCACCTTGGCCTTTTCCACCAAAGCGAGAGAAATTCCCGCTCACGATGCGGTGCTATCAACGATCTCGAGATCATCCTCGGTCCGTCCTCAAAAGCGGACACGGCGCTCATGCTCGATTGCCCACTACTCCTCGAGCATAGCGGCTCAACCTCAGAAATTCCGCCTCATATTCTGTGACAGACTTACTCCCTTGCACCAACCCCAGAAAAGCCTTCCTTTGTTCATCTGTATACCTGGTTCCTACATATCTCTTCTGAAATGCCTCCTTAACATATTTCCAGGTCAGATCCTCAGCCGTGGCACCATCCCGCACAGTTAACCACCATTGATACGCTTCATCGTGTAACAGTGCCACCATTCCTTTCAACTTCTCCTCAGAGGTCAAGTCGAGCTCATCCATGATGCGCTCCGTTGCTTCCAACCAGTACTCAGCTGTACTGGGTGCTACTCCCGATAATCCTTGAAACATTTCTGCTCCATTAGCTCGGAGCCGCTCAGGAACAGACTTACGATTTCCTGAATTTCCCCCTGCACCAGCCACCAATTCCAAAACTCGCAGCACAGCCTGCAACGTAGCATCTTCCCCCGTCTGAGCTTGCTGTTTAGCACCCACAGCTGGGGGTGGTGGTGGCGGTGGTATTTCATTGTCGGACCCCTAACCCGATCTAATGGGTTCCGACACGGTCATCCTTCCTCTACCTCGTCCACAGTGACCACGTCCTCTAGAACTCATTTCCTAGCGTCGAGATCTGATTAAGGAATTTTATGGATTAGTCATTGTTCCACTTATTTACCCGCGAAGGAGTTTTATGAAAAGGGATTTAAGAGTGATTCTTTCGTATTCACACAATCACACAGTCTTTTCCATTTATTCATCCATCCATCAAACAAGTATGAACTTTCATTCATTCAAAGAAACGTTATAGTTTTCGTCGTTGTTTTCCACTACCCAGGGGTATTTTCGTAATTTTGTCCTACAGGGGCATTTTCGTAATTCTTCAAAAGGAAAAACGTTCCTTGGTGTTTTTGTCAAAAAGTATTTTGAGAATTCAAAGTCTCGGGGTAATTTGGAGAAATTTCAAAATCCGGGGGTATTTCGGTAATTTTCGACCTTAGGGGTATTTTGGTAAATTTTCACAAATCAGGGTAAATTTGTAAAATTTAGTAAATCAGGGATATTTCAAAAGTTGTAAAACATTGTGGGTTCTTTTTGAGAATTGTTCTGTAACACCCCTTACCCGAAACCCTTGCCGGAGTCGGGTACGTGGCATTACTAGACTTGACCATTAACTCGGGAAGTAAAATTTTTAAAGCTGTCCAACTGCGTCACGCTGACTAAATCAACCATAACTCGAGTTACGAAACTCAAAATCTAGATCCGTAAATTTTCCTTGAAACTAGACTCATATAACTATTCACCATAATTTTTCCAGAATTTTTCATGTAGCCAATTAGTACAGTTTATTCATCAAAGTTACCCTTATTACACTGCTTGACAATTCTGACCTGTCCCTACAAAAATGCAGTTATCTGATTGCAAAAATTTCCTATGATGTTCTTGTTTATACCAATGAAAAATAGATTCATTAAGGGTTCTACACATATAAACCATGCTTCTTAATTATTTTTGTACAATTTATGGCAATTTTTCCAAAACAGAACAGTGACTCACGAATTCATTCAGAGCAGGTCTCACTAAAACTGAATTATCTCATAATATATAAATCTTTTGCCTACTCTATTTCTTTCATCTAAAAATAGACACAATAAGGTTTAATTCCATATCTCATTCACCTTTTAATTCAATATACCCTATTTTTGGTGATTTTTCTAACTCACATCACTGCTGTTACTACAAGCTGTTTTGTTGCATTTTATGAAGGACTAGCTTCTAACCGAACCTACCTACATTCCTAATTCAAGGATTCATTTCGTATATAAACATTTCCTTAACAAAATGATTAAACTTTGATTAAGAAAGCATAAACCTTGCCATCATGAACCAACATACACATCAAAAACACAACAACGTACTTAACTAGAAATTTAGCCATATTCGCATGGCCATTATATACATGAACCGTGAAATTTTTATCGAACAAAAAACCAAGCCTTTTTCCTATACATGCCTTTGTTTAAAACCAAAATGAAAGAGTACCAAAATATAGATTGATAGTGTTGGCGACTTCCTTGACGATCCGTCTTGAGCCCGTAGCGTAACCCAAAATCTATAAAGCAGAGAAAATATTTCACATAATTAAACTTACTAGCTTAGTAAGTCCTAAATTTATAATAGCATAACATTTAAATTAATCAACTTATGACATTTTCCACAAACATTTAATTATGATAATTTATCTACATAAAGCCAAATCTTATTAGTACATTAACCAAGAAATTATACTTGATTCCATAAACTGTATTACTTACTTAATCTGACTTAATATATTTTACAAGTATCACATACCCCAAGTTGTGTAACTATAGCATTCATATCAACCACACTACCATATTAAAATTTCTTGTATTCCAAGCATTTATACATGCAAACCGAATTTCCATAGTAGTAGTAGGCATAACATACCTTACATACTTACCTGAACCGTATACTCAATCAGTTAGCTTTAAATTGTCTTGAGTTAAGATTCAACTTCTCTTTTGTAAAATACATCACCGGCATGAAGCCTGCTAGGCGTAAAAGCCTGAAAGGTAACACCGGCACAAGGCCTGCTAGGCGTAAAAGCCTGAAAAGTAACACCGGCACAAGGCCTGCTAGGCATAAAGCCCGATAATTAACACCACGGCCACGGGGCACGCTGGGCATAAGCCCGATTATGTCACCGGCACGAGGCCTGCTAGGCTCAAAGCCCGAAGGTCAGAATGGTTTTACATGCTTTTCACATTTCATTATCACATATCGAATCATATGTATTTATTCACATTGCATTAAAATATTGAAAACCAATCCAATCCATAATCATCACATTCGGCCAACTCATGATTTTACACCAAACTTATATAAATTTTATCATTCATTAGATTTATAAATAGCCCTTAAACATAAGGTAGCTCAGGATCTTACTTATTCACCTTGCATTAGCCAAAATAAATTCACTTCAATACTATACATTCACATTCGGCTATATCATGAATTTATACTCTAATTTTCCACAATTCATCATTCACTAAATTCATAATTAATTTATTGACATATTTTAACTAAAGGACTTACCTCGGTTGTCGATAGTCAGTGCGTGCGAATCGGCTATTCGAGAACCTTCGTCTTTCCCCTGGTCTAATTCCGTTTTTCTTTGCTCTTGATCTAAAACACATTAAAATTTAGCTCATTTAATTTCTTTTCATCTCAATTTAGTCCCAAGACACACAAATGGGCAATTTACAATTTTGCCCCTAATGTTTTCCATTTTTACAATTTGGTCCAATTTTACACAAAACTCAAATTATGCAAAATTTCCTAACACTATGGCTAGGCCGAACCTTCCCCATAGCCATAGGTGTCCATGCATTTCATCTATTTGACATTTTAACCCTTCACAATTTTATTCTTTTCAATTTAGCCCTATAAACTCAAAATCACCAAAAACTCCAATACAAAACTTGTAAATCCTTAACATACATTCAATTTAAAACCATCAAACATCAAAACTACCCAAGCATGTCAATGGCCGAATCTTATATACATAGTATTTTCAAAAATTTAAACATGGGTTGTATAGGATTTAAAGCAAACATTCCAAAAATGCAAAAATTTTCAAAAACTAAACAAAACACATACCTTTAATTGAGCCCCAAAGTGCCGAAATTCAAGGTCTAAAAATGGAGTTTCTAGCTCCTATATTCGGCCAAGGAAGAAGAAAAAGTGAAGTTCTCTTTCTTCCCACTTAACCTTTTTATTTTATGTTAAAACAAACATATATATTATTAACATTATTTCAGCACATTAATATAACTATATACTAGACTAAATTAACATATAATTTGGACTTATAAAGGCCCATTGCCGTCCCTTAATAAGGTTAATGGGCTAATTGCCCTTTTGGTACACCCACTTAAAAAGCCACACTCAAATAAGTACCTTTCACTTTAGCATGAAACTTTCGCGTTTTCTCGATTAAATCCTTTTTATCAAATTGAGCACTTAAACGATTAAATTTTTATACGAAACTTTCACACTCACTAAATCACATATAATAAACACAAAATAAATATTAAAATATTTATCAGGCTCGGATTCGTGGTCCTGAAACCACCGTTCCGATTAGGGTCAAAATTGGTCTGTTACAACTCTCCCCTTTAAGGATTTTCGTCCCAAAAATCTTACCGATTAAATAAGTTCGGATATTGTTGCCTTATCGACTCTTCAGGCTCCCACGTAGCCTCTTCAACTCCGTGACGATTCCATAGAATCTTTACTAATGGAACTCTTTTATTTCTTAACTCTTTGGTTTCCCGAGCTAAGATACAAATCGGTTCTTCATCATAGGTCAAATCAGGTCGAATTTCAATCTCTGACGGGGTAATCACATGAGACGGATCCGATCTGTATCTGCGAAGCATCGAAACGTGAAATACATTGTGTATCTTTTCTAAGTCAAGGGGCAGTTTCAATCGATAAGCAACAGGCCCTATTCGCTCGATGATTTCATATGCTCCAATAAATCTCGGACTCAACTTGCCTTTTCGGCCAAATCGGAGTATTTTCTTCCACGGAGAAACCTTTAAGAACACCCAATCTCCGACCTGAAATTCAATATCCTTACACTTCAAATCGGCATAGGACTTCTGATGATCCGAAGCAGCTTTCAAGTTATTTCTAATAAGTACCACCTTCTGTTCTGTTTCTTTAATCCAATCAACCCCGTGTATCTTATTTTCGCTGAGTTTAGTCCAATACAACGGTGTGCGACATTTTCGACCATATAAGGCTTCATAAGGCGCCATTTTTATGCTAGATTGGAAACTATTATTGTAAGCAAATTCAATCAAAGGTAGGTATCGTTCCCACGTACCTTCAAACTCGAGAACGCAACACCTCAACATGTCCTCAAGTATCAAAATAGTTAAGCTCGGTGGCCGACCGCATTTGCGGATGGAAGGTCAGTACTAAAATAAAGTTTAGTACCTAAAGCATCTTGCAATTTCTTCCAAAACCGCGATGTGAATCTTGGGTCCCTATCAGAAACAATGGAACTCGGCACACCGTGCAACCTTACAATCTGCGACACATACAATTCGGCAAGTTTATCAAGTGAATAATCGGTACGTACTGGCACAAAATGAGCTGATTTAGTCAGTCTATCAACGATAACCCATACGGCATCTTTCTTACTCGGTGTCATAGGAAGACCAGATACAAAATCCATTGTAATTCTATCCCATTTCCATTCGGGTATCATGATTGGTTGAAGTAATCCGGACGGTACTTGATGCTCAGCTTTCACTTGTTGATAGATTAAGCACTTGGAAACAAATTCAGATATATCCCGTTTCATGCCAGGCCACCAATAGAACTGTTTCAAATCGTTATACATTTTCGTGCTACCCGGGTGTATCGACATTAGACCATTATGGGCCTCCTCGAGAATCATCGTATCAAATCGAGTTCTTAGGAATACACAATCAACTTTTGTAACTCAAACAATCATTTGCATCAATCGAAAATCGATTCTATACCATTTTCTGCAATCGAATCCGAATAGAAATCAACTTTTAAGTCAACTTTACGTGCATCACAAATCTGTTGAATGAACATCGGCCTTGCTTGTAATTCGGCTATGATCGAACCATCATCGATATAGCCACCCGTTGCGTTCAATGCACGAAGAGCAAATAATGATTTTCGACTTAACGCATCTGCAACAACATTAGCTTTCCCGGATGGTAGTCAATAACTAATTCATAGTCTTTCAAAGAATTCTAACCATCTACGTTGTCTCAAGTTCAAGTCTTTACGAGTCATCAAATACTTCAAACTTTTGTGATCTGAATAAATATGACATTTTTCGCCAAATAAGTAGTGACGCCAAATTTTTAATGCGAACACAATGGCTGCTAACTCCAAATCATGAGTTGGATAATTTTTCTCATGCGGCTTCAATTGTCTCGAAGCGTAGGCTATCACCTTGCCTTCTTGCATTAAAACACAACCCAATCCATTCAAGGAAGCATCGCTAAAAATAATAAATTCTTTACCCGATTCAGTGAGTTAACACTGGGCTTCGGTCAAAAGGGCTTTCAAGCGCTCAAAACTTTTCCGACACTTCTCGACCACTCAAACTTGACATCTTTTCTGTAGTAGTTTCGTCAAAGGTGTAGCTATTACAGAAAAACCTTTACAAAAATCGTCTATAATATCCCGCAAGGCCTAGGAAACTTGGATCTCGAAACATTCTTTGGTGGTCTCCAATCAAGTATAGCTGTTAATTTGTTTGGATCCACCCGAATACCTGACACTGAAACAACATGACCCAAGAAGCCAACCTCATTCATCTAGAACTCACACTTACTGAACTTTGCATACAATCGTTGATCTCTCAAAGTTTGTAGTACTAATCTCAAATGCTCAAGCATGTTCCGTTTCACTTTTGGAATAGATCAATATATCATCAATAAACACTACTACAAATCGATCCAAAAGCGCCGGAAGACCGGTTCATTAGATCCATAAAAACAGCAGGTGCATTAGTGAGTCCAAAAGGCATAACCAAAAACTCATAATGTCCGTACCTCGTGCGAAATGCAGTCTTTGGCACATCTAAATCTCTGACTCGTAATTGATAATAGCCCGATCTCAAATCTATTTTCGAAAACACTTGAAGCCCCTTCAATGATCAAATAAATCATCAATCCGAGTTAACGGTACTTATTCTTTATAGTTACCTTATTTAGTTGCTTGGTGAGTCGATACACATTCGCATAGTCCCATCTTTCTTTTTCACAAATAACACCGGTGCACCCCAAGGAGAGAAACTCGATCGTGCAAAACCCCTATCTGTCAACTCTTGCAACTGCGCTTTCAATTCTTTTAATTCAGTAGGTGCCATTCGGTACGGAGCTATCGAAATCGGAGTCGTACCCGGCACTAACTCAATGCCGAACTCAATCTCTCGCATGAGGGTAAACCCAGTAGTTCCTCGAGAAACACATCGGGGTATTCACACACAAGCGATCTGATTCAATTTGTTTCTCGGACATTTTATTATCCAAAGACATAGGCCAAATAAGCTTCACACCCTTTTCTCACATACTTTCGGGCTAACATTGAAGATATTGCTGTAGGCAACCCATTTATGTCACAGGATTTAATTCTAATGGTCTCACCGTTTCGACATTTCAAATCAATAAGCTTTCTTTTACAATCCACTACTGCCTCGTGCGAAGTTAACCAATCCATACCCAAGATTATATCAAATTCGTCAAAGGGCAACAACATTAAATCAATTTGAGGAAGCAATAATCTCAAACATCAACGGGCAACCTCTACACACTTTATTAACAAGCACACATCTACCCAAAGGGTTGGACACATGAATCACAAACTCGGTAGACTCAACTAACAGAGTCTTGCCGAATTTTAAAGTTTCACACACATAAGAATGAGTCGAACCAGGATCAATTAGTGCAATCACAATAGTATCATAAAGAGTGAAAGTACCGGTAATGACGTCGGGGGAGGAAGCATCCTCTCTAGCTCGCGCAGCATATGCTCTAGTCGGAGCTCTAGCCTCAGATCGATCTGTGGTGTTCTTCGTTCCTTTCTGACTACCACCTACATTGCCTGAATGTCTGGGTGGTCTACCTCGCATTGACACGTTGCTCGGCTTAGTGTTCGGGTATCAGATTCGCTTTCATTAACTTCGAACACTCTCTAATAAAATGGTCTGATGATCCACATTTATAGCAAGACCGATCATGAAATCTACAACCCCATGAGTGCCATTTCCCATAGTGCTTGCACTCAACTCTATTTTGTGGAACATTACCAACATCAAGCTGCTCGAGGTAGCTCGGGAGCTCATAGGAGGTCGATCCGTCTAGGTGGATCTGTATTAGCTTTCACGTCAATTTGTAGTCGTCTCTGGGCTTCTTGGTCGTGGAATGAAAGACTTTACCCAAGATCTTTTACGAATGTCTCTAGCTTGATCTCGACCTTTCTTTTCTCTTTCCCGAGCTCTTGACTTTGCAAGCTCTTTCAACTAAAGTCACAAACACTTGAATTTCAAGAATGCCAACAAACATCTTTATATCTTCATTCAGGCCATCTTCAAATCTTTTACACATAATAGCTTGGAAGAAACACACTCTCTAGCATATCTGCTGAGTCGACAAATTTTCGTTCATATTCCGTCACGGTCATTCGTCGTCCTTGTTTCACTCAAGGAATTCTTTTAGTTTTTGATCAATGAATCTTTGGTGATATATTTCTTGCGAATTCATTCCGGAAGAAATCCCATGTCACTTTTTCTTTGGAACCACTAATACTAGTGTGTTCCACGGTGATATCACGATGTCCCTCATTAAGGATATAGCACATTTCAGGCATTCATCCGGAGTACAAGATAGCTTATCAAGTACCCGTATAGTGTTATCAAGCCACATTTCGGCTCTCTCAGCATCATCATCATCATTGGCTTTAAATTCTTCAGCCCCAAATTTTCGGATTTTATCAACTGGGGACCTACTAGATCTCATCGGATCTATCATCGGGGGTGCTGAAGGAATCGGAGCTGGATTATTCGGGGGTGGAGGTTGGTGTACATTCGGGTTATTCTGAATAAATTGGGCAAACCACTCATTCATCATCTGATAAAAGGCTTGTTTAGTCTCTCCTTCGTGGCTACCCGAAATAGGTCGAGAGTCTATCGGCGCTGATCCGTGGGCACGGTCAGGCGCTACGCTCTCCCCATCATCATTTCTGACTCTTTCAGGATCAGTGTCCATTTACTATATAAAACAAAGTTCAGTGTCGCCGAAGTCACCACACTATCAACATATAATAAAGGCATGTATAACTAGACTCACACGCGCTACGGTAGTCCTAGAATTGACTAAACCGTAAGTTCTGATACCAATCAAATGTAACACCCCTTACCCAAACCCTTGCCGAGTCGGTGCGTGGCATTACTAGACTTGACCATTAACTCGGGAAGTAAAATTTTTAAAGCTGTCCAACTGCATCACGCTGACTAAATCGACCATAACTCGAGTTACAAAACTCAAAATTTAGATCCGTAAATTTTTCTTGAAACTAGACTCATATAACTATTCACCATAATTTTTCCAGAATTTTTCATGTAGCCAATTAATACAGTTTATTCATCAAAGTTACCCTTATTACACTGCTTGACAATTCTGACCTGTCCCTACAAAAATGCAGTTATCTCATTGCACAAATTTCCTATGATGTTCTTGTTTATACCAATGAAAAATAGATTCATTAAGGGTTATACATATATAAACCATGCTTCTTAATTATTTTTGTACAATGTATGGAAATTTTTCCAAAACAGAACAGTGACTCACGAATTCATTCAGAGCAGGTCTCACTAAAACTGAATTATCTCATAATATATATATCGTTTGCCTACTCTGTTTCTTTCATGTAAAAATAGACACAATAAGGTTTAATTCCATATCTCATTCACCTTTTAATTCAATATACCCTATTTTTGGTGATTTTTCTAACTCACATCACTGCTGTTACTACAAGCTGTTTTGTTGCATTTTATGAAGGACTAGCTTCTAACCGAACCTACCTACATTCCTAATTCAAGGATTCATTTCAGTATATAAACATTTCCTTAACAAAATGATTAAACTTTGATTAAGAAAGCATAAACCTTGCCATCATGAACCAACATACACATCAAAAACACAACAACGTATTTAACTAGAAATTTAGCCATATTCGCATGGCCATTATATACATGAACCGTGAAATTTTTATCGAACAAAAACCAAGCCTTTTTCCTATACATGCCTTTGTTTAAAACCAAAATGAAAGAGTACCAAAATATAGATTGATAGTGTTGGCGACTTCCTTGACGATCCGTCTTGAGCCCGTAAGCGTAACCCAAAATCTATAAAACAGAGGAAATATTTCACATAATTAAGCTTACTAGCTTAGTAAGTCCTAAATTTATAATAGCATAACATTTAAATTAATCAACTTATGACATTTTCCACAAACATTTAATTATGATAATTTATCTACATAAAGCCAAATCTTATTAGTACATTAACCAAGAAATTATACTTGATTCCATAAACTGTATTACTTATGTCTACGACTTAATATATTTTACAAGTATCACATACCCCAAGTTGTGTAACTATAGCATTCATATCAACCACACTACCATATTAAAATTTCTTGTATTCCAAGCATTTATACATGCAAACCGAATTTCCATAGTAGTAGTAGGCATAACATACCTTACATACTTACCTAAACCGTATACTCAATCGGTTAGCTTTAAATTTTCTTGAGTTAAGATTCAACTTCTCTTTTGTAAAATACATCACCGCATGAAGCACGCTAGGCGTAAAGCACGAAAGGTAACACCGGCACAAGGCACACTAGGCGTAAAAGCACGAAAAGTAACACCGGCACAAGGCCTGCTGCTAGGCATAAAGCCCGATAATTAACACCGCGCACAAGGCACGCTAGGCATAAGCCCGATTATGTCACCGGCACGAGGCTGCTGCAGCTCAAAGCCCGAAGGTCGAAATGGTTTTACATGCTTTTCACATTTCATTATCACATATCGAATCATATGTATTTATTCACATTGCATTAAAATATTGAAAACCAATCCAATCCATAATCATCACATTCGGCCAACTCATGATTTTACACCAAACTTATATAAATTTTATCATTCATTAGATTTATAAATAGCCCTTTAAACATAAGGTAGCTCGAGGATCTTACTTATTCACCTTGCATTAGCCAAAATAAATTCACTTCAATACTATACATTCACATTCGGCTATATCATGAATTTATACTCTAATTTTCCACAATTCATCATTCACTAAATTCATAATTAATTTATTGACATATTTTAACTAAAGGACTTACCTCGGTTGTCGATAGTCCGTGCGAAATCGGCTATTCGAGAACCTTCGTCTTTCCCCGGTCTAATTCCGTTTTTCTTTGCTCTTGATCTAAAACACATTAAAATTTAGCTCATTTAATTTCTTTTCATCTCAATTTAGTCCCAAGACACACAAATGGGCAATTTACAATTTTGCCCCTAATGTTTTCCATTTTTACAATTTGGTCCAATTTTACACAAAACTCAAATTATGCAAAATTTCCTAACACTATGGCTAGGTGAACCTTCCCATATAGCCATAGGTGTCCATGCATTTCATCTATTTGACATTTTAACCCTTCACAATTTTATTCTTTTCAATTTAGCCCTATAAACTCAAAATCACCAAAAACTCCAATACAAAACTTGTAAATCCTTAACATACATTCAATTTAAAACCATCAAACATCAAAACTACCCAAGCATGTCAATGGCCGAATCTTATATACATAGTATTTTCAAAAATTTAAACATGGGTTGTATAGGATTTAAAGCAAACATTCCAAAAATGCAAAAATTTTCAAAAACTAAACAAAACACATACCTTTAATTGAGCCCCAATGTGCCGAAATTCAAGCTCTAAAAATGGAGTTTCTAGCTCCTATATTCGGCCAAGGAAGAAGAACAAAGTGAAGCTCTCTTTATTCCCACTTAACCTTTTTATTTTATGTTAAAACAAACATATATATTATTAACATTATTTTAGCACATTAATATAACTATATACTAGACTAAATTAACATATAATTTGGACTTATAAAGGCCCATTGCCGTCCCTTAATAAGGTTAATGGGCTAATTGCCCTTTTGGTACACCCACTTAAAAAGCCACACTCAAATTAGTACCTTTCACTTTAGCATGAAACTTTCGCGTTTTCTCGATTAAATCCTTTTTATCAAATTGAGCACTTAAACGATTAAATTTTTATACGAAACTTTCACACTCACTAAATCACATATAATAAACACAAAATAAAATATTAAAATATTTATCAGGGCTCGGATTCGTGGTCCCGAAACCACCGTTCCGATTAGGGTCAAAATTGGTCTGTTACATGTTCCTTCCAAAATGGAGATGTTGCAAAAATTTTGGGAATCAGGGTCATTTTGGTAATTCTGTAAGTTAGGGGCAATTTCATAATTTTCCAAAATCAAGGTATTTTGATATTTTACAAATTAGGGTTTTTGAATGTTTATAAAATAATGAAGTTTTGGCAAAATCGTTGAGAAGTTTGACAATTTGTGAATCAAGGGCATTTTGGTAATTTCAGCACTAGGGGTATTTTTGTAATTTTTGAAAATCAAATTTTTTTTTTCGGAAGATCTTGTAAAGATAGTTTTCACCAATTAAAAAAGTGATTTTAAAAGTTTTAAAACTAGGGTTTTGTTGTTTTGTTCTTCTTTTTTTTTTTTTCAAAACATGGCTAGTTCCCTTTCGGGTTTTAATCATTATGTTTAACCTATGACCGAGCCCTCTTTGGTCAGGGTGAACCAAAGCTACGCACCAAGCAGGATTCGAATGGAGAGGAGGTGAGTCACGCGGACTGCTTAAATACCAAGCTCCCATCGAAACCATTCCTAGACATGCGCACAGAGGTTGCCACACCACTGAGCCTTCTGAGTTTGGGTGAACCGAAGCTACGCACCAGGTAGGATACCTGCGAAGAGGAGGTGAGTCACTAGGACTGCATAAATACCAGGCTCTTCCGGATCCAATCCTAGACATGCGCACAGGGGTTACCACACCCTAGCTCAGTGACTTAGCCATAGGTTTGTTTAGTGCATTAAATCTTATGTGGTTCTGTGTTTGAGTAATCTAGCCCTAGGGTTCAAATTCCTATCATTCTATTCTACGTTCCATGCCTTTTCTACCCTTATACGGTTCATAAATCACGAATCACACATAAAGTTAGGGTACTTACACAGTGGATCATGGGTCGGAGACTTAGGTGCCATGCCAAAACACCTGCTTTATTTCAAAGAAAATCATTTGGGCTCGAATAAAAAAGTTTTGGGCCTTAGCCCACAAGGCCGAGAGTTGAAAACGGGCTCGATACAAAATCAAACACACCCACACCCGCCCACGAGCCTGAACCAGGATCTGGTATGTTCCTTAAGAAAAATGGTTTTGAATTCTTTATTACTTAGAGATAATTTGTGTATTTTTTCGAAAGATATTGGTTTTGGGTTGGGCTTAGGTTGGAACCCCATTTACTTAATTTTAAAAGAACAATTATTTAAAGTGACAAAAAAAAAACAATCTAGGGTTTATTTAAGAAATATGTTTTTAAACAATCATTAATTTTAAAATAATTCGTAATATAATAATAAAAATTTAAACAGAAATGAAGCAATCAAACTTGGGCCTTATGGCCTTATTACATCAAATAATTTCCAAAATTAAAATGAAAAGTACTTAGCAAAAATAAAGTCCAAATCGTTTATTTTTCTCCTACATGGCCACCTTCAGCTCCTGCCGACCCGGTCCGTTACTGCTCATCACGTGAAAAAAATAGTCCCACAAGGGGTGAGTCTATAGACTCAATGTGTACACAAACTAACAATCAACAATTCAGGCATACATGTTCATATCAAAGACATATTCATATAAAAATGATGCAACCCAAACCCAAGCCTAGTTTCCATCCGCTACACACCACCCGTACCTGCCAATCACACCGTGGGGACTACTAAGTCAACCCCTGCATCCGCTACACACCATCGAAGCGATCATTGCGATCGGCGTGCTCATCGCCCATATAATTTGTGTCATTAAACACCATATTCAGATAATGTAACCGAAGTTACCAAATTCAGATAAGTAACCGAAGTTACCATATTCATATTATGTGACCGTAGTCACCATATTCCGTTGGTGAGACCGAAGTCAACACCTTCTTCCCCTTTCACATATAGCCCGAAATGCCCCAAAAATTATTATATCATGCATAACATACTTATTTCTCATTCATGTTACTATTCACGTGTTCAAAATATATCATATTCGTAATCCTATCAGAAGTAGGAAACGTACCTGGGTACTCTTTACCACATTTGTGGTACTTAGCCACATTCACATTCTTATACATATTCATATATTAAATTAATTATTGCCATAATATATTGAAAGTTAGTGTGGGTACACACCTGATTTGCTTAATAGGTTCCTTGATATCCCGAAGAAATCGATCTGTTGCTTTAGATCTCAATCCCTATATTCGGCCAAATTATTTAAACACATAAATAAACCTTTTTGACCTTAAAACCAAATCCTAGTAGGATTTGTATTTCTAAAGAATAAACCTTGGCCGATTGGATCTATGGACTTACCTTAAAATTTCCAAATCCCGAATATAATCCTTGCCTTGTGTGTCTATCAAAATTCCTATAGTTTCATGTTAGTCTTAAATCTCACATATAATCCATAACTTTGACCAAATATGTGTATATCTTACCTTAGATTCTTGAATCCCGAATGATCTCTTCCTTGTAGTTGATAGCACTAGAAATCCCGAAACACTCCTTATAGTTTCGGCCACAAAAATAATAACATTAGCCCCTATGTTTGGCTTAAAGAGGAGAATAATCGATAACCACAAGATTCTTACCTTATGAATTTGACAGATCTTTCCCGACAACGCTTGTAGATTCGGTCAAAAACTTGATGAACAATCGGCTATGAGCCTTCTTAGCATTCGGTTTCAAGGGTGAAGGAAGAGAGGAATATTAGACTTAAGAACAATCGGCACTGATGGAATAGAGTGTATTTTCGGCTTGGAGAAAGAAAAGAGAAGAAAGAAAGTTGCTATGGAATTTTCTGCAGAGAGTTTTCGCTAAGGAATTTCGGCAATGCTAAGAAAAGATGAGAGAAAATCCTTCTTTAGCCGAAATTACTAGGCTAAGAGTCCTTGACTTGGCCACCACTCTTCCTTGTGATAATATTATCTCCTCAAATAATCCAAATTAAAAAGCTTTTATTTATCACCTTATTAAGCAATATTAATGGAAATAAAACACCTCCCTTTTCTAGAAGCAATTGCCGTCCACCCCTTAGCCTGGGAAGCAAAAATACAACTTCATTTATTTGCTTCCCTTGTGACTCGAACCCAGGCCCATGCCTCTTGCACATGGCGCCATTTCCATAGGCCCTAAGTGCCATCTTCGTGCCACTTTTCCAAGCTTTGTTTGTGTGTCAAATTTTACCAACTTTTTCTTTTAAGGCCATCTTGCCCTTATTTCCTATTTTAAACTTTAAAATTTGACATTTCTGCATCATTTCTAAGTTTCCTAAAATTTTCGATCGGCTCTGTTTACTTGCCATTTTCTTACATTTCCAAGTTTCCTAAAATGTATACTTTCCATTTTTGGATCATTTCCATTTTCGTTTCTTAGTTTCCTAAAATGTGTACTTTCCATTTTTGAACCATTTCCTTACATTTCTTGGTTTCCTAAAATGTTCATGTCCTAATGCATTTCAGGTGTTTCCAAAAATGTTTAGGTTTCCAAAATGTTCATTTCCATTTCCATGCATTTTCATACATTTCTGAGTTTCCAAAAATATCAAAAATTTATTCATAATGCTTAAGACTTGTCATTTCATACAATTAAACCAAAAATGCATAGGCCCTTTCCAGGATGTTACAGATATTATGTACCATATCCTATGGTAAACCAACCATTTGGAACTCAATCACCAACCCAGGTGAGTTATTATGAATGGTCTCAAGATCCATATTCAGTATATCAAAAAAGTTATGCTGAAATTATAAAAGGAACAGAGAATTTGTTGAAAAAACAACAAATTTTTGAATTTTCTGAAATAAAGGATTTTTATAATCCAGGTTTACCTTTAGAATATTATAATTTTATTAACAAAATATGGAAAACCCATATTATTGATAAAGAGCAAACTTTAGAAGAGCTCTTACACAGTTTTCAGAATTCTTAGTCGAAAAAACAACTAAGGAAAAAGAAGCTCATGATTTATTACTTAAATCTATTTTATACAGAGATTGGGATGAAATCCTAGTCGAATATACAGATATTAAGGAGATAAATAATCTTCTTGATATATTCCAATATTTTATTAATAAGGGAACAAACAGTCCTATTATTAATAAAATGTTTAGAATATGTCTATATAACAAATGTAGACAAATTCTACCACCAGATATATTTTCAAAAATAGATAGAGCTATTTGCAACCAGCAAGCTCAATTTTCAGAAACTTTTTCAAAATATTATTTACAAGCCTATGTTTTTACTAATGATATAGGAGAACAATTTCCTACTATCAAATTTAGGCTTAATCATGAACCATTTGATATAACCAGTATTGAATGGGGATTTGTTAAAGAAAAAACAGTCCAAAATCTTTCATTTCATTTATTAAAAGATTTTCCCACTATAGTAAAATCTAGATTAACTAATTTTGCTGATTTAGATAATTTTGTCTATTACTTTCATATAGAAATATGTAGTCTTATTGGTATTGCTGAAAAAGAAAAATTTTATCAGCCATATCAAATTTGGAATATTAGTACTTTGTTTTCGGGAAAAGCCCTTTCAGCAGTAGAAGAAGACAAACAAAAATTGTCAAAAACCATTGACAATTGTTATAATAATTTTACCAATTATCAAAGTCAAGCCGGAATTGATATAATAACCATGGCCGAGGCGTTTGTGAAGACGTTAAAGACACAGAAGGTTTTAGGTACCAGAGATAAAAACATGGAAGAAATGGATTGTATGTATAAAGATAAAACTTGTAATCATACTATGCATATAGACTCTAAGAATGAAAATAATGTTTCGGCTCTTAGTAAAGGTATCAATAGTTTAATAGATATGACATCTATATATTTTAATAAACTATATACTAAGGTTAGTAAAATAGAAGAAAAAGTAGATAATATGGGAGAAGTAACAAATTTAGATTTGAATAACAAGTCTAAAGAATTACTATCTGATGTTAATAATAAATTAGATCAAGTTATTAATAATAAAAATATAGAATCGGACTTAGATTTAGGACCTTTATATTATGGTAATAGTAATGTTATTTTAGCCTTATCAGATGGAGATGAGTCTTCGGATGAATCTTCTAACAATAATAAAAAAGAAAAAAGAAAACAAAAAAGAGAAAAAATTAAAAAACAAGAAAAATATGACTTTGAATCTTATAAGACTTTAATAGAACATTGGAAAAACCAATTTTCTAAAACAGAAAATAAATATGAGCAAGTAGAATATTTAAAATTAATAGAAGAACTTTATGAAAAACATAAAGATCTATTTACTAAGTATAATTATCACTATATGTTAAATTATGATACTACCGAATGTAGTGATAGTTCTAAAAGTTCTAATAATTCCGATGTAGATATTAATGTCACTAGTCATAATTCTGATAAAGAAAACACTTCAACAGAAGAGGATGAAAATATAGAAATTCCTGAACCCATGGATACTGAACAAGCAGATCCATATGATTATGAAATACCGAAACCCAGGGAAATTGATAAAAAGGATCCTTATAGTAAAAATATAGAATATTGGAAAAACCAATATTTACCTATAGAATTAAAACCGGTACATTATACTAACAAATTAGATAAAATTTCTAAAGATACAAAAGTCAAAGAAAAACCAATAATTGCAACAAATGAAACTTGGAAAAAAAAGGATATTATTACATTTTCACATTTCCAACCTAGGAAATATTATACTTACATTGAAATTACATTCCATTTTAGAGAATATAATTCATATTCTTTAAATGCTTTATTATATACAGGAGCTACAACTAGTAGCTGTAGAGAAAATGCTATTCCACCAGAAAAATGGGAACTTATGAGAAATCTAATAAGAGCTGTTGGAGTAGATGGAAATGAAACGTTAATCCTTATTAAGGAAAAAAATATACTGATCTACATAAATAATGTAAGAATTGTGATACCTAAAATATTATGTTTTCATGAAATGCATGAAGATATATTATCAGGTAATAATTTTATATATCAACATTTACTGTAACATCCTAAATTAGGGGTTATTTGTGATTGTATTGTTGTGCATATGATTGGATTGCTGTAATACTATTTATGGTGTAATAAGACTTAGTTATGGACCTTGAGTAGGCTCGAGTGGTAGAAAATTTTATTTGTAAGCTTCAATAAAATAAGGAGCCATAGTAAATAGGGGTTACAAGTTTCAAAAAGGGAATAGTTGACACTAAAAAGGGCTTGGCAAAGTGGCAAAGAGGCACCACTTAGAGCCTGGGATTGACGCCACTTGCAAGGGAAGGAGGTCTCATGTTCGAGCAGTAGAAATCCCACCTTTTACTTTCTATTTTGACGCCAAGGGAGGGGGGAAGGAGTTGTGTGCAGCTCAACTTCTGTCAGATAAAAATGGACCAAGTCAAATGTAACATCCTGGAAAGGGCCTATGCATTTCCATTTTAATTGGATGAAATGACAAGTCTTAAGTACTATAAATAAATTTTTGATATTTTTGGAAACTCAGAAATGTATGAAATGATTGGAAATGAATATTTTTGGAAACCTGGAAATGCATTAGGACATGAACATTTTAGGAAACCTAGAAATGTAAAGAAATGGTTCAAAAATGGAAAGTACACATTTTTGGAAACTTGAACATTTTTGGAAACCTGAACATTTTGGAAACTTGAACATTTTTAGAAATGTAAGAAAATGGCAAGCAAACAGAGCCGATCGAAAATTTTAGGAAACTAGGAAATGACCCTAAAATGATGAGTTTTAAAGTTTAAAATGGGAGATTAAGGCAAGAGGGCCTTAAAAAAAAAAAGTTGGTAAAATTTGACACACAAACGGGCTAGAAAAAGTGGCACGAAGATGGCACTTAGGACCTATGGAAATGGCGCCATGTGTAGGAGGCATGGGCCTGGGTTCAGTGTCACAAGGAAGCAAATAAATGGAGTTTTATTTTTGCTTCCCAGGCTAAGGGGTGGACGGCAATTGCTTCTAGAAAAAGGAGGTGTTTTATTTCCATTAATATTGCTTAATTAGGTGATAAATAAAAGCTTTTAAATTTGGATTTTTTGAGGAGATAAAAGATGGATTAAACTCTTTTATTTTAAATAAAATAGATGATATTATCACAAGGAAGAGTAGTGGCCAAGTCAAGGACTCTTGGCCTAGTAATTTCGGCTAAAGAAGGATTTTCTCTCATCTTTTCTTAGGATTGCCGAAATTCCCGAGCAGAAACTCTCTCTGCCGAAAATTCCATAGCAACTTTCTTTCTTCTCTTTTCTTTCTCCAAGCCGAAAATACACTCTATTCCATTAGTGCCGATTGTTCTTAAGTTTAATATTCCGCTCTTTCCTTTACCCTTGAAATCGAATGCTAAGAAGGCTCATAGCCGATTGTTCATCAAGTTTTTGACCGAATCTCTGAAGCAGTGTCAGGAAAGATCTGTCGAGTTCAAAAGGTAAGAATCTTGTGGTTATCGATTATTCTCCTCTTTAAGTCAAACATAGAGGCTAATGTTATTATTTTTGTGGCCAAAACTATAAGGAGTGTTTCGGGATTTGTAGTGCTATCGACTACAAGGAAGAGATCAGTCGGGATTCAAGAATCTAAGGTAAGATATTCACATATTTGGTCAAAGTTATGGATTATATGTGAGATTTAAATCTAACATGAAACTATAGGAGTTTCGACAGACATACAAGGCAATGATTACATTTGAGATTTGGAAATTTTAAGGTACGTTCATAGATCCAATCGGCCAAGGTTTATTCTTTAGAAATACAAATCCTACTAGGATTTGGTTTTAAGGTCAAAAAGGTTTATTTATGTGTTTAAATAATTTGGCCGAATATAGGGATTGAGATCTAAAGCAACAGATCGATTTCTTCGGGATATCAAGGAACCTATTAAGCAAATCAGGTGTGTACCCACACTAACTTTCAATATATTATGGCAATAATTAATTTAATATATGAATATGTATAAGAATGTGAATGTGGCTAAGTACCACAAATGTGGTAAAAAGTACCGAGGTACGTTTCCTACTTCTGATAGGATTACGAATATGATATATTTTGAACATGTGAATAGTAACATGAATGAGAAATAAGTATGTTATGCATGATATAATAATATGTGGGGCATTTCGGGATATATGTGAAAGGGGAAGAAGGTGTCGACTTCGGTCTCACCAACGGAATATGGTGACTACGGTCACATAATTTGAATATGGTAACTTCGGTTACATTATCTCGAATTTGGTAACCGGTTACATTATCTGAATATGGTGTCTAATGACACAAATTATATGGGCGATGAGCACGTCGACTGCAGCGACTGCCTTCGATGGTGTGTAGCGGATGGAGGGTCGACTTAGTAGTCCCCACGGTGTGATTGGCAGGTACAGGTGGTGTGCAGCGGATGGATAACTAGGCTTGGGTTTGGGTTGCATCATTTTTATATGAATATGTCTTTGATATGAACATGTATGCCTGAATTGTTGATTGTTAGTTTGTGTACACATTGAGTCTGTTGACTCACCCCTTTGTGGGACTGTTTTTCAGGTAATGAGCAATAATGGACCGGGTCGGCAGGAGCTAAAGGTGGCCATGCACAGCAAGAAAGGATGTTTAAATTTAAGTATTTTAAGTTTTTAAGTTTGGGATAAATTGATGTAATAAGGCCGAAAAGGCCATAGTTTTATTTAGTTACTTTCATTTTCTTTAACTACTATGCTATGACCTATTTTATATTTAAGCTTAAGTAAAATTATTTTTTTTAAGTAAACCCCAAATTATTTTGTCGCCCTAATTAAATGATTTTTAAGTAAGGCAAGTGGGTTTTCAATCTAAGCCCAACCTCAAACCAATATTTTCCTCAAAATTACACAAACTTTCTCTGAGTAACCAAGAATTTCAAAACCGTTTTTCTTAAGGAACATACCAGATCCGGTTCAGGCTCGTGGGTCGGGTGTAGGGTGTTTCAGTTTAGTATTAGAGCCCAGTTTTTAACTCTCGACCTGTGGGCTAAGGCCCAAAACATTTTTAATTCGAGCCCAAATGATGTTCTTTGAAATAAAGCAGGTGTTCTGGCATGGCACCTAAGTCTCCCACCCGCAGTCCACCAGGTAAGTACCCCTAACTATTTGGGTGATTATATGAATTATATTATGAAGTTTATAAGGGTAAAAAAGGCATGGAACTTAGAGTAGTATGATAGGAATTTGAACCCTAGGACTAGACTACTCAATCACACAGAACCCATAAGATTTAATGAACTAAACAGACCTATGGCTAAGTCACTGAGATTAGGGTGTGGCAACCCCTGTACGTATGCCTAGAATTGGATCCGGAAGAGCTTGGTATTTAAGCAGTCCTAGTGACTCACCTCCTTTTCGCAGGAATCCTACCTGGTGCGTAGCTTCGGTTCACCCTAACTCAGAGGGCTCAGTGGTGTGGTAACCTCTGTGCGCATGTCTAGGAATGGTTTCGGTGGGAGCTTGGTATTTAAGCAGTCTGCATGACTCACCTCCTCTCCATTCGAATCCTGCCTGGTGCGTAGCTTTGGTTCACCCTGACCAAAGAGGGCTCGGTCATAGGCTAAACATAATGACTAAAACCCGAAAGGGAACTAGCCATGTTTTAAAAAAAAAGAGAGAACAAAACAACAAACCCTAGTTTTAAAATTCTTACGACTTTTCTTTTAATTTTGTGAAAACTATCCTTACAACATTTTTTTGAAAAATTCTTGATTTGTGAAAATTACAAAATTGCCCCTTACTTACAAAATTACCAAAATGACTCTGATTCCCAAAATTTTTGCAACATCTCCATTTTGGAAGGAACAATTCTCAAAAAGAACCCACAACGTTTTACAACTTTTGAAATATCCCTGATTTACTAAATTTTACCAATTTACCCTGGCTTTTGGAAAATTACAAAAATACCCCCGAGGTTAAAAATTACCGACATACCCCTGGATTTCAAAATTTTTCCAAATTTACACTGAGACTTTAAAATTACCAAAATACTTTTGTCAAAATCACCGAGGAACTTTTTGTTTTGCAAAATTACGAAAATGCCCCTGTAGGACAAAATTACGAAAATACCCCTGGGCAGTGGAAAACAACAACGAAAACTATAACGTTTCTCTGAATGAACGAAAGTTCATATTTGTTTGATGGATGAATGAATGAATGGAAAAGACTATGTGCTTGTATGAATACGAAAGAATCACTCTTAAATCCCTTTTCATGAAACTCCTTCGCGGGTAAATAAGTGGAACAATGACTAATTCATAAAACTTTTTAATCAGATCTCAACGCTAGAAATGAGCTCCAAAGGACGTGGTCGTCGTGGACGAGGTAGATAAAGGATGACTGTGTCAGAACGCGTTAGATCGGGTCAGGGTTCTGACAATAAGATATCACCGCCACCACCACCCCCACCGTTGTGGAGTGCTGGCGACAAGCTCTGAGACGGGGAAGATGCTGTGTCGCAGGCTGTGCTACGAGTTTTGGAATTGGTGGCTGGTGTGGGTGAAAATTTGGGAACTCAGAAATCTGTGCCTGAACGGCTCCGAGCTAATGGAGCCGAGATGTTTCGTGGAGTGTCGGGAGTGGCACCCGATCTGGTGAAATCTTGGTTGAAAGCGACGGAACGCATCATGGATGAGCTCGACTTGACCCCTGAGGAGAAGTTAAAGGGGATGGTGGCACTGTTACGCGGTGAAGCGTATCAATGGTGGTTAACTGTACGAGATGGTGCCACGGTTGAGGATCGACACAGAGATGCGTTAAGGAAGCGTACGGAAGAAATATGTGGGAACCGTATACGGATGAACAAAGAAAGGCTTTTCTGGGGTTGGTGCAAGGAGTAAGTCTGTCGCAGAATATGAGGCGGAATTTCTGAGGTTGAGCCGCTATGCTCGAGGGGTAGTGGCAACTGAGCATGAACGCTGTGTCTGTTTTGAGGACGGACTGAGGGACGATCTGAGACTGTTGATAGCACCGCATCAGGAGCGGGAATTCTCTGCTTTGGTGGAAAAGGCCAAGGTGGCCGAGGGAATCAAAGATGCTACCAAGCAGGCTGTGGATAGGAATAAGCCCAAAAGAGGTTTTGGGCCATCCGGAAAAAGGTCATAAGAGGCCTAGAGTCGACAGAGCCACGGAATCAACAAGTTTGATGCGGCCGGCGATGACGCCCTTATGAGCATTGTGGAAAGAGGCACTTGGGAGAATGTTGGAGAAAGACGTGAGGATGTTTCAAGTGTGGGTCCAAGGACCATATGCTTAAGGATTGTCCCAAGCAACCAGATAAGATCCGACCGGCAGCTCAAAATGCTAGTCAGGCTGGTAGAGGCGGACAGCAGCCTCAACGGGGTCGTGGTTCGGCCAACAGAAGTAATGGTGCTGGCAGAGGCCGTGGAGCACAGGGCCGAGGTACTGCTAATGCAGAAGTAAGACAACCAGGTTTGGTTTATACGATTCGCCGAAGGGAGGATGGTGATGCACCGGATGTAATAACCGGTAAGTTTTTTATTTCTGACAAACCCTATTTTGCTTTGATTGATGTGGGCTCGACCCATTCCTATGTTGCATATAGTGTAGTGGAAACACTAGGCCTAGACTCAGAACTTTCTGATAGGCAGATGACTGTAGTAAGCCCATTAGGCCAAGCTGTGATGATAGATAAGATCTTTCGGAATGTACCCTTAGAGATTCAGGGAGCGAATTTTCGGGCTGACTTAATGGAGTTACCCTTCGGAGAGTTTGAGCTTATACTTGGAATGGATTGGCTAGTAGAGCATCGAGCCGTGTTGGACTGTGCGGCTAAACGTATGGAACTAAGAACCCCCGAGGATAAGGTAGTAGTAATGATAGGAGAAAGGAGGAACTACTTGTCTAACGTGGTCTCGGCGCTGAAGGCCGAGAAGATGGTTAAGAAGGGGTGTAAGGCGTTCTTAGCCTTCGTAAGTGCGTTGGGAGGAAAAGATGAAGGTGTTCATGGAGTTAGGACGGTAAGGGACTTCGTGGATGTATTTCCAGAGGAATTACCAGGAATACCCCGAGATAGGGAGGTGGAATTTGGAATAGACTTGCTACGGGGAACAGCTCCTGCGTCAATCGCTCCATACCAAATGGCGCCAAAGGAGTTGGTAGAGCTCAAGGCTCAAATCCAAGAACTGTTGGATCGTGGGTTCATCCGACCCAGTATGTCTCTGTGGGGAGCACCAGTCCTAATTGTGAAGAAGAAGGACGGAACTATGCGTATGTGTATAGACTACTGTCAGTTGACTAAGCTGACCATTAAGAATAAGTATCCTTTGCCAAGGATCGATGACTTGTTCGATCAGCTGATGGGGGCCGCAGTATTTTCAAAGATCGACTTAAGGTCGGGATATCATTAGTTAAAGGTAAAGGAGGCAGATATCTTGTAGACGGCTTTTAGGACAAGATATGGCCACTTTGAGTTTGTAGTGATGCCGTTTGGGTTGACGAACGCTCCAGCCGCGTTCATGGACATGATGAATCGGGTTTTCCATCCCTACCTGGATAGGTTCGTCGTTGTGTTCATCGACGATATTTTGGTGTATTCGAAGTCGGAGGAGGAGCATGATGAGCATCTCTGAGATGTGTTGGAAGTGTTAAGGGAGAAGAAGCTCTATGCCAAATTCAGCAAGTTTGAATTTTGGCTTAAGGAGGTGGCATTCTTAGGTCATGTGGTATCCGTAGAAGGAATAAGAGTGGATCCTAGGAAGATCGAAGCAGTGTTGGATTGGAAACCACCTAGGTCTATGGCTGAAATCTGAAGTTTCTTAGGATTGGCAGGCTATTACAGAAGGTTCATGGAAGGATTCTCGTCAATAGCCGTGCCTTTGACAAAGCTGCTAAGAAAGGAAGTACCCTTTGTATAGACGGATAAGCAACAGGAGAGCTTTGAAAAGCTTAAAAAGGTGTTGACGGAAGCTCCAGTGTTAATTCAGCCAGAGGCAGGAAAAGATTTCGTGGTGTACTGTGACGCTTCGCATACGGGGTTAGGCTGTGTGCTAATGCAAGACGAAAAAGTGGTCGCTTATGCGTCACGGCAGTTAAGGCTTCATGAGGTTAATTATCCAACCCATGACTTGGAACTAGCAGCAGTAGTTTTCGCCCTTAAGGTTTGGAGGCACTACCTTTATGGAGAGAGGTCAGTGATCTACACAGACCACAAGAGCCTTAAGTACTTGTTGACGCAGAAGGAGTTGAACTTAAGGCAGAGAAGGTGGGTGGAGTTGTTGAAAGACTATGATTGTTCGATTGAATATTATCTGGGCAAGGCGAACGTGGTAGCTGATGCCCTAAGTCGGAAGGTTGTGTCGGATCTAAGGGCTTTGTTCGCTCACTTGAGCTTATATGGTGATGGAAGCCTGTTGGCAGAATTGCAAGTCAAGCCCACGTCGCTGAACGAGGTGAAAGAGGGACAATTGGCTGATAAGGATCTAAGTGCTAAGTTTCAGCAAGTACGGAGCGGAGAATTAGGGGATTATGGCATCTACGAAGAAGGAGTATTGTGCTACAAAAGAAAAGTTTGTATGCCGAAGGACCAGGAGTTAAGACAAAGGATTCTTCGGGAGGCACATGGTAGCCTTTATGCCATGCATCCCGAAGGCATTAAACTGTACAGGGACCTAAGGGAACAATTTTGGTGGTCCGATCTTAAACGAGAAGTGACTGAATTCATGGGAAAATGTTTGACGTGTCAGCAAGTTAAGGCTGAACACCAAGTCCCATCAGGATTGCTTCAACCAATCGAAGTTCCCCAATGGAAGTGGGAGAGAATTACCATGGACTTCGTTAGTGGGCTTCCCCTTACGCCTACTAAGAAGGACTCTGTATGGGTGATAGTGGACCGTTTTACCAAGTCCGCACATTTTATTCCGGTGAGAATCGACTATTCCCTTTAGAAGTTAGCCAAGTTATATGTGGCGGAGATTGTAAGGTTACACGGAGTACCAACATCGATCATCTCCGACAGAGACCCAAGGTTTACGTCTCGATTTTGGAAGGCACTTCATCACGCGTTAGGCACTAAGTTGGATTTCACTACGGCGTATCATCCACAATCGGGCGTGCGATGCGAGCGGTTATACAAGTGTTGGAAGATATCTTTGAGGTCATGTGATGGATTTCCGAGGAAGTTGGGAAGATTATTTGCCTTTAGCTGAGTTTGCCTACAACAACAGCTATCAGGCAAGCATTCGGATGGCACCATATGAAGCATTGTATGGTCGGAAGTGTAGAACTCCTACTTGTTGGACCGAGTTAGGAGAACGTCGTGTTTTGGGTCCGGAGTTAGTGGCAGAAACTGAGTAGAAGGTTGAGATAATCTGGGCAAGGTTGAGGGAAGCTTCTGATAGGCAGAAGTCGTATGCAGACTTTAAGCGGAAGGAAATTGAGTTTGAAGTGGGAGACCAAGTGTTTCTGAAAGTCTCACCTTGGAAGAAGGTAATGAGGTTCGGTTGCAAAGGGAAGTTAAGCCCAAGGTTTATAGGGCCTTATCGTGTACTGAAGCGAGTTGGGCCAGTGGCATACCAATTGGAGTTGCCACCAGAGTTGCAGCAGATGCACGACGTATTCCATGTATCCATGCTACGTCGCTACCGATCGGACCCATCTCATGTAGTACCTGTTGAAGAGGTGGAGCTAAGGCCAGACTTATCCTACGAGGAAAACCGATTCGGATTTTGGAACGAGATATGAAAGTACCACGAAAGAAGTTAGTGCCTCTAGTCAAAGTGTTATGGCGCAATCATGGATCAGAAGAAGCTTCGTGGGAGTCTGAAGAGACAATGCGACAGCAATACCCTCAACTATTTTAGTTAGGAAATTTCGGGACGAAATTTTGTTTAAGGGAGGTAGAACTGTAACATCCTGGAAAAGGCCTATGCATTTCCGGTTTAATTGGATGAAATGACAAGTCTTAAGTATTATAAATAAATTTTGATATTTTTGGAAACTCAGAAATGTATGAAAATGATTGGAAATGAATATTTTTGGAAACCTGGAAATGCATTAGGACATGAACATTTTAGGAAACCTAGAAATGTAAAGAAATGATTCAAAAATGGAAAGTACACATTTTTGGAAACTTGAACATTTTTGGAAACCTGAACATTTTTGGAAACTTGAACATTTTTGGAAACCTGAACATTTTGGAAACTTGAACATTTTTGGAAATGTAAGAAAATGGCAAGCAAACAGAGCCGATCGAAAATTTTAGGAAATTAGGAAATGACCCTAAAATGATGAGTTTTAAAGTTTAAAATGGGAGATTAAGGCAAGAGGGCCTTAAAAGAAAAAGTTGGTAAAATTTGACACACAAACGGGCTAGGAAAAGTGGCCTGAAGATGGCACTTAGGACCTATGGAAATGGCGCCATGTGTAGGAGGCATGGGCCTGGGTTCGAGTCACAAGGGAAGCAAATAAATGGAGTTTTATTTTTGCTTCCTAGGCTAAGGGGTGGACGGCAATTGCTTCTAGAAAAGGGAGGTGTTTTATTTCCATTAATATTGCTTAATTAGGTGATAAATAAAAGCTTTTTAATTTGGATTATTTGAGGAGATAAAAGATGGATTAAACTCTTTTATTTTAAATAAAATAGATGATATTATCACAAGGAAGAGTAGTGGCCAAGTCAAGGACTCTTGGCCTAGTAATTTCAGCTTCTCTCATCTTTTCATAGCATTGCCGAAATTCCCTAGCAGAAACTCTCTCTGTCGAAAATTCCATAACAACTTTGTTTATTCTCTTTTCTTTCCCCAAGCCGAATATACACTCTATTCCATCAGTGCCGATTGTTCTTAAGTTTAATATTCCTCTCTTTCCTTTACCCTTGAAACCGAATGCTAAGAAGGCTCATAGCCGATTGTTCATCAAGTTTTTGACCGAATCTCTGAAGCAGTGTCAGGAAAGATCTGTCGAATTCAAAAGGTAAGAATCTTGTGGTTATCGATTATTCTCCTCTTTAAGTCAAACATAGAGGCTAATGTTATTATTTTTGTGGCCGAAACTATAAGAAGTGTTTCGGGATTTCTAGTGCTATCGACTACAAGGAAGAGATCATCCGGGATTCAAGAATCTAAGGTAAGATATACATATATTTGGTCAAAGTTATGGATTATATGTGAGATTTAAATCTAACATGAAACTATAGGAATTTCGACAGACATACAAGGCAAGGATTACATTCGAGATTTGGAAATTTTAAGGTAAGTTCATTGATCCAATCGGCCAAGGTTTATTCTTTAGAAATACAAATCCTACTAGGATTTGGTTTTAAGGTCAAAAAGGTTTATTTATGTGTTTAAATAATTTGGCCGAATATAGGAATTAAGATCTAAAGCAACAGATCGATTTCTTCGGGATATCAAGGAACCTATTAAGCAAATCAGGTGTGTACTCACACTAACTTTCAATATATTATGGCAATAATTATTGTAATATATGAATATGTATAAGAATGTGAATGTGGCTAAGTACCACAAATATGGTAAAAAGTACCCAGGTACGTTTCCTACTTCTGATAGGATTACGAATATGATATATTTTGAACATGTGAATAGTAACATGAATGAGAAATAAGTATGTTATGCATGATATAATAATATGTGGGGCATTTCGGGATATATGTGAAAGGGGAAGAAGGTGTCGACTTCGGTCTCACCAACGGAATATGGTGACTACGGTCACATAATTTGAATATGGTAACTTTGGTTACATTATCTGAATTTGGTAACTTCGGTTTCATTATCTGAATATGGTGTCTAATGACACAAATTATATGGCCGATGAGCACATCGACTGCAGTGACTGCCTTCGATGGTGTGTAGCGGATGGAGGGTCGACTTAGTAGTCCCCACGGTGTGATTGGCAGGTACGGGTGGTGTGTAGCGGATGGATACTAGGCTTGGGTTTGGGTTGCATCATTTTTATATGAATATGTCTTTGATATGAACATGTATGCCTGAATTGTTGATTGTTAGTTTGTGTACACATTGAGTCTGTTGACTCACCCCTTTGTGGAACTGTTTTTCAGGTAATGAGCAATAATGGACCGGGTCGGCAGGAGCTAAAGGTGGCCATGCACAGCAAGAAAGGATTTTTAAATTTAGGACTTTATTTCTATTAAGTATTTTAAGTTTTTAAGTTTGGGAATTATTGATGTAATACGGCCGAAAAGGCCATAGTTTTATTTAGTTACTTTCATTTTCTTTAACTACTATGCTATGAACTATTTTATATTTAAGCTTAAGTAAAATTATTTTTTTTAAGTAAACCCCAAATTATTTTGTCGCCCTAATTAAATGATTTTTAAGTAAGGCAAGTGGGCTTTCAATCTAAGCCCAACCCCAAACCAATATTTTCCTCAAAATTACACAAACTTTCTCTAAGTAATCAAGAATTTCAAAACCGTTTTTCTTAAGGAACATACCAGATCCAGTTCAAGCTCGTGGGCTGGGTGTGGGGTGTTTCATCAAAAATATTCAAATGGTTGGCAGAGAGAAAATTTAGGAATGTGACTAATTCAAACTTGTTTGAATTAGTGGCCAGGAGCATTTTTAGTAGGCGGCCGAATTTTAAACTCCTTGTTGAAGAGGAGTGGTGTAACATCCTAAAATAGGGGTTACTTGTGATTGAATTATTTTGCTTGTGATTGGATTGCTGTGATGTTATTCATAGTGTAAGAAGACTTAATTATGGATCTTAAGTAGGCTCGGATAGTAGAAAAATTTTATTTGTAAACTTTAAAGATAGGGAGCCTTAGTAAGTAGGGGTTACAAGTTTAAATGAGGGAATATTAGACACTAATAATGCCTTGGAAAAGTGGCAAGGAGATGCCACTTAGGAGCTGGAATTGACGCCACAAGGGGAGCAAGGGGAGCCTATGTTAGAGTCACGGAATTTCCCTTTTTGCTCTTTATTTTGGACGGCAAGAGAGAGAGAGAAATGCTCAATTTTAAACTTCAGGATAATAAGGATATTATTAGGATTTAATTAGATTTTATGTGAATAATCTTTAATAGTTGGCAGAGAGAAAATATAGGCTTTTGACTAATTCAAATTTGTTTGAATTAGTGGCCAAGAATGATTCAAGGAAGTGGCCGAATTTTGAACTCCTTGGAGAGGAGTGGACGGCAGGAAGACTAGGTGATAGGGGGGAGTGCCGAATTTTCTTAAGGCACCTATTCATATTTTATTTTTTTTTCTTTTCTCCATTTGCAAGTAGCCGAAATTCTTTACTCTTCCATCTTTGATTTTTCTCTCCTTTCTCATTCTCTCAAAACCGAAAACCATTCTCTTTTTCTTAGTCTTTGCCGAATTCCCATCTTCTTTTCCCCTTCTCTTTTCTTTCTCTATTGGCCGAATATCCTCCACTCTTGCTGACCGAAACTCCTTTTTCATTTATTTTTCTTTCCCTCTAGCTGAATCTACTCCCTACCTTTGTGCCGAAATTCCCTTCTCCTATTTTGAAGCACTTTGGCCGAATATTAGAAGTGGTATTGATCTCTTTGGGATTTCTTTAGCAATCGATTGGTGAAAGTAAGTGATGGCTGAAACTTTCTTTCCCATATTCTTTTTCTCTGTCGACTTGGTTGGATGGGGAAAGCCGAAAAATATTGGTGGCTAATCAGTGTTGAAACCGATTTTATCTAGGTACTCCGGGGTTTGAAGTATTCAGTCAAGCCTCCATTCGTTAGCAAACAATCTTGGTAAGTGGTGGTAAGGATCTATTTTAATAGATTATATTTTAGTGATGGAAAAACCGAAGGCTAATAATTTGAAGGTGTGATTGCCGATTATAGAGAAGCAGAAACACTTAGTGTGTGGTGGCTAGTATTCAGAGGACGTGTAGGTAAGGTCTCGGGTTTTGAAAATAACTCTTTGAATTTATTTAGTTTGGCCGAATGGTCTAGGACACTAACTTCCATGGTTGGCCGAATATAGGGGCAAGAAATCTAGTGTGGCCGATCGACTCTTTGGGGGTTTAGGGCTATCGTTGGTGACAGGTGTGTACATACACACTTTATAACTAATAACTGTGCTCAATGCATTATGTATGCTAAACTGGATTGATGTAGATTGGGATTTAATACCATAAAAGGTATAAGCAAGGATTCAGGTAAGTCCTTGTTGTTATGAGCTTTCTTTATGATGCTTTTGGGAAGAATGACATATTTGGTATATGTGGCGTATAAATATGTGGCTGATGATAAATTCAGTGTATGTTGTTAAATAACCATGTTGGCATGATTCCTGTTAAATGCATATCATTGATTGATGTGGGTTAAACGAGTGGAGGGGGAAGTGATATCCGTGTCTGCGGACACCAGTGGTTTGGTACCACATTCGTGACTATGGTCACCAGAGGTTTAGCACCTCATAGCGTCTTGTCCCGTGGCTTAGCACACCACAAAGGGGTTGGCCCCACGGTTGATATTATGGGATCGACGCCAGTGATTTGGTATCACATGTGGGTTGGCCCCACAACTTATTATTTGTGACTTCGGATCACCAGTGGTTTGCCACCACCAGTGGTTTGGCACCACAATATTGATGGATATCGTGACTTTGAGTCACCAGTGGTTTGGCACCACTAGTGGTTTGGTACCACACGGGGTAGAGAAAGGTGTATTGGATGGCTAGGTTAGGTGCATGTTAAACTTAGTGCATGTTAACTTAGTTATAAATTGTGTATGATGTTGCACTAAACCGGGGGAAGGGTTACACATTGAGTCTTGGTGACTCACCTTCTCCTTTAAGTTTTTCAGGTGACTCGTAGATCGCGGATGTGGAGCCGGATGGACTCGAGGTGGCCATGCAGTGAAAATGTGGTTTAAATGAAATTTGGAACTATTTTTATTTTATTGTTGGTCTTATTGGTTCAAGTTTTAATAAGGCCTCCTAAGATTTTATTTTGATTATTTTACGTGTTTTGGATAATTTGTTTAAATTACTTAATGACTTTAAAATGGGTACACATGTTTTCTTAAATTTCAACGCAAAATGTTTTATTGTGCCATCGGATACATTTGATATCGGTAACAACCTGACTTAATAGATCTTTAAATAAAACTAAGTGCGGTTTCTTCATACACCTCAATGGTTTTAACAAAACAATATAAAAGGAGATGTTTTCACCAAAACTTAAATCGGCTAAAAGTATTTTTTTCAAAATGTTTTCTCTGTAACATACCAAATTCGATCGTAATGTTTGGGCCGAGTGTGGGGTGTTAAAAAATTGGTATCAGAGCCCAGTTCAAAGCTCGGCTGTGGGGGCCCAAGGCCCAAAATGTTTTGGTAGGCCTTTGTGAAAATGGTTTTGGTTTTTGACAGCATGGCAGTGAGTCTCCGGCACCAATCTGCCAAGGTAAGTATTTTTGACTTCTGTATGAATTATTATCTATAGAAGGGCAGGTATGGAACGTAGATAGTATGATAGGTGTTTGAACTTTAGGACTAGTTTACCCCAACAAAATACATAAGACTTTAAATGCCTAATTAAACAAACCTACGACTAAGTCGCCAAGTTAGGGTGTGGTGGTAACCCACATGCGCATGTCTAGGATTGGATCCGGAGAGCTTGGTACTTAAGCGGTCCTCGTGACTCACCTCCTCTCTTCGCAGAATCCTACAGTGCGTAGCTTCTTCACACCCTAACCAAGAGGGCTCGGTCATAGGCTAAACGCAATAAATAAAAACCCGAAAGGGATTAGCCATGTTTTAAGGAAAACTTTAATTTTTAAAATCACTAAAATACCCCTTTTAAATAGTAGGAAAAATTTATTTTGGAAAATTTTCAAAATATTCTTGACTTACCAAAATTACCAAAATGCCCTAGGGGCAGAATTACGAAAATGCCCTTGGTTTCTAAAATTATCAGATTACCCCGATTTCAATAAAATTCTCTTACTTTGCAAAAGTATCCAAAATTCTGTATTTCAAAATAATACCCTGACTTTTGAAATTTTCAAAATTACCCCTGATTGACAAAATTACCAAAATACCCCTGGATTCCAAAATTTTGCCATATCTTTAATTTGAGAAATTTTCGAAAATACCCTCCAATTTTGTGAAATTTCAAAATGTCCTGAATTATTAAAGTTTTAAAATTTTTCTGGTTTATTACGAAAATACCCCTGGGATAGGAGCGGACAGAAATGTCCGAGGAGTGAGTGTGTATGAAAAGTATTAGGGAATGGATGTGCTTTTCTGTGTGAACTAGGATAGAGGACTTAAAACTTTGATTGATCGAAATAATCTCTATTAAACTTTTTTCATAAAATTTCTTCGCGGATAACCAAGTGAAACAAGTACTAATCCATAAAAATTTCTTAATCAGATTAAAGCGCAATAGTTAGAATGAGCTCTAGAGGACATGGTTATCGTGGACGCGGTAGGGGCAGGTTGACCGTGTCAGAACCTGTTAGGTCGGGTCAGGGGTCGAAAAATGAAGTACCACCGCCGCCACCACCCCCAACTTTTGGAGCTGAGGAGCAGGATCAGACGGGAGGTGAGGCAGTATCGCAAGCTGTGTTGCAAGTCCTTGAGATGGTGGCTGGGGCAGGTGGAGCTATGGGAGCTCAAAAATCTGTACCCGAGCGACTCCGATCCAACGGAGTTGAGGTATTCCGGGTTGTGTCGGGAGTGGCACCCAGTGCGGTGGAATATTGGTTAGATTCGACTGAGAGGATCATGGATGATCTCGATCTGACGAATGAAGAGAAGCTGAAAGGAGCGGTGTCGCTTCTAAAGGACGAGTCATATCAGTGGTGGCTCACGGTTCGGGATGGTGCTACGGTAGATGATCTTACGTAGGAGTATTTCAAAACTGCTTATCAGAAGAAGTATGTGGGCACCAGCTACACTGATGCGCAGGGGAAAGCTTTTCTGGGGTTGCTACAAGGAAATAAGTCTATGTCGGAGTATGAAGCAGAATTCTTGAGGCTGAGCCGCTATGCTCGAGGAATTGTGTTAACGGAGCATGAACGTTGTGTCCGAATTATGTCAACGGAGCATGAACGTTGTGTCCGCTTTGAAGACGGACTTAGGGATGAGTTAAGGTTGCTGATTGCTCCACAGCAGGAGCGGGAGTTTTTTATCTTGGTGGAAAAGGCTAAGGTAGCCGAAGGGGTCAAGGAGTCCGTGAGAAAGAACTATGATAGGAACAAGTAGAAAATAGGATTTGGGTCATCTGGATCGGGTGGTAATGCACACAAAAGGGCTAGGCAGAGTGGGACGAATCAGACAGGGAGGCCCATGGCTACTAATCAGAGACCGGCTCAGTGTAATCGCTGTGGGAAATCACATTGGGGAGGATGTTGGACCGATGAAAGAGGGTGCTTTGAATGTGGATCGTTGGATCACCGTGTGAGAGATTGTCCTCGAAAGTTAGCAAAGAATCAGCCAGAGGGTCAGAACCGTGCTCAGGCTAGAAATGTAGGACCACTACAGAGGGGTTGCGGTAATGGTAGAGGAGGCAATGGTGCTAGTCGAGGTCGCGGCATTCCGGGCAGAGGTGCAGGCAGCACGGAAGCAAGGTAGCCTGGTTTAGTCTATGCAGCGAGGCGTCGAGAGGAGGGCGACGCACCAGACGTCATAACTGGTACGTTCCTAATTTTTGGTCTTCTATATGTTGCATTAGTTGATGCGGGTTTGACGCATTCATACATTGCTAGTAGCGTGGTAGAGACTATGAACTTAGACTTTGAGACTACTTCTAGGTAGATGACAGTAATTAGCCCTCTAGGTCACTCTGTAGTTGTAAACAAGCTATATAGAGATGTACCCAGAGAACTCCAAGGGGTAGTGTTTATGGCTGATCTAATGGAACTGCCGTTTGGGGAGTTCAATTTGATGCTTGGAATGGACTGGTCGGTTAAGTATCAGGCAAGGTTGGATTGCGCTGCTAAGCGCATGGTTCTAAAGATGGCTGAGGGTGATGAAGTGGTCATGATAGGTAATAGAAGAGATTACCTATCCAATGTGGTGTCTGCGTTGAAGGCGGAGAAGATGGTCAGGAAGGGCTGTAAAGCATATGTGGTGCATATATGTGCCTTGGAGGCTAAGGAGTCAGCAGTTGGGAAGGTCTGAACAGTAGGGGAATTCGCTGATGTATTTCCAGAAGAACTTTCGGGTCTGCCTCCGAATCGGGAAGTTGAGTTCGGTATAGATTTGTTGCCCAGAACGGCACCTGTGTCTATAGCACCCTATCGAATGGCACCAAAGGAATTGGTGGAGCTGAAGGCTCAAATTTAGGAGCTCTTGGACCGAGGGTTTATCTGACCAAGTATATCTCCGCGGGGAGCACTTGTACTATTTGTCAAGAAAAAGGACGGTTCAATGCGGATATGTATCGGCTACCGTCAGTTAAACAAGTTAACGATCAAAAACAAGTATCTGTTGCCTCGGATTGATGACTTGTTTGACCAACTGAAGGGTGCATCTGTTTTCTCGAAGATAGATCTTAGGTCGGGTTATCATCAACTTAAAGTGAAAGAGGTTGATGTGCATAAGACGGCATTCCGTACTCGGTGTGGGCATTACGAGTTTCTAGTGATGCTACTTGGGTTGACCAACACACCGACAGCATTTATGGATTTAATGAATAGGGTGTTTCAGCAGTACTTGGATCAGTTTGTTGTAGTGTTTATAGATGACATATTGGTTTATTCAAAGACAGAGGAGGAGCATGACAGGCATTTGCGTATAGTTCTACAAGTGCTGAGGGAGAAGCAGTTGTATGCCAAATTCAGTAAGTGTGAATTTTGGCTTAGGGAGGTGGCTTTCTTAGGTCACGTAGTGTCAGCTGAAGGGATTAGAGTAGACCCTCGTAAGGTTGAAGCGGTGTTGGATTGGAAATCGCCTAGGACGGTGGCAGAAATTCGAAGTTTTCTGGGTCTGGCAGGGTACTATCGAAGATTTGTGGAAGGATTCTCTTTAATCGCAGCGCCGTTGACTAAGTTATTAAGGAAAGGAGTTCCATTTGTATGGTCAGAGAAACAGCAAGAAAGTTTTGACAAGCTAAGGAAGGTTTTGACTAAGCTCCAGGTTACGTACGGACTGAGGCGGGGAAGTTGTTTACGGTTTCTTGTGATCGTCCCATCATACCGTTTGGGATGTGTGTTGATGCGGGGAAGGGAAAGTAGTGGCCTATGTATCCTGTCAGCTAAGGCCGCATGAGGTTAACTATCCAACTCACGACTTGGAATTAGCGGCAGTAGTCTTTGCTTTGAAAATATGGAGGCATTACTTGTGTGGGGAGAAGTCGATAGTCTACACGGATCACAAAAGTTTGAGGTATCTTTTGACTCAGAAGGATTTGAACTTGAGGCAGCTTCGATGGATTGAGCTGTTGAAGGACTACGACTGTTCAATTGAGTACCATCCAGGCAAGGCTAACGTAGTGGCTGATGCGTTGAGCCGGAAAGTTGTGACGGACTTAAGAGCGATGTTTGCTCACCTCAATTTGTATGACGATGGAAGTCTTTTGGCAGAACTGCAAGTTAAGCAAACTTGGATCGAGGAGATTAAGGAAAAACAATTAGTAGATGACAGTTTGAATGCGCGGAGATTGCAAGTTCAAGGTGGTGGTTTGGAAGGGTATAGTTTGTCTGGTGATGGAGTATTATGTTTTCAAGGGCGAGCTTGTATGCCGAAGGATGTGGAATTGAGGCAAAGAATTCATCAAGATGCACATAGCAGCCCATACGCTATGCATCCTAGAGGTAGCAAGATGTATGGAGATTTACGGATACAGTTCTGGTGGCCAGGGCTGAAGCGGGAGATAACTGCATTTGTGGGAAGGTGTCTGACGTGTCAGCAGGTTAAGGCTGAACACCAGTTGCCATCAGGGTTACTTCAACCAGTGAAGCTCCCTCAGTGGAAATGGGAGAGGATCACTATGGACTTTGTCAGTGGGCTACCCCTCACGCCGAGTAAGAAGTACTCGGTTTGGGTAATTGTGGATCGACTAACCAAGTCAGCTCATTTCATACCGGTGAGAGTGGATTATTCTCTTCAGAAGCTAGCTGAGCTGTATGTGTCAGAAATAGTGAGGTTGCATGGAGTACCAGTATCGATTATCTCTGATAGGGATCCGAGGTTCACGTCAAGGTTTTGGAAAGCGTTACATCAGGCTTTGGGTACACGATTGGATTTCAGTACAGCATTCCACCCATAGTCTGACGGGTAGTCGGAAAGGGTCATACAGATTTTAGAGGATATGCTGAGAGGTTGTGTTCTAGATTTCAGTGGTAGTTGGGAGGAGTACCTACCGTTGGCGGAATTCGCTTATAACAATAGTTATCAAGCGAGTATTCAGATGGCACCATATGAAGCACTATATGGACGAAAGTGCCGTACTCCTACATGTTGGACAAAGTTGGGTGAACGATAAATTTTGGGTCCAGAGTTGGTAACAGAAACTAAAGATAAAGTTAAGGCGATTCGCGCTCGTCATAAGGAAGCGTCAGATAGACAGAAGTCTTATGCTGATCTTAAGCGCAAGGAAATGGAATATGCAGTAGGAGATAAAGTCTTTCTGAAGGTGTCGCCTTGGAAAAAGGTATTAAGATTTGGGCGAAAAGGGAAGCTAAGCCCAAGGTTCATCGGCCCATATACAGTAGTGAAGCGAGTGGGACCGGTAGCTTATCAGCTTGAGCTGTCGGCAGAGTTGGGTCAGATTCATGACGTCTTCCATGTGTCGATGCTTAGGCGATATCGGTCAGATCCATCACACGTTGTGCCAGTGGTAGAGATTGAGGTAAACTCGGACTTATCTTTCGAGGAGGAACCAGTCCAGATCTTAGATCGGGATGTCAAGGTTTTACGTAGGAAGTCAGTACCTTTGGTGAAAGTGCTGTGGCGAAACCATGGTGCAGAGGAAGCTACGTAGGAACCCGATGATGTGATGCGGCAGCAATACCCCCACCTCTTCTGATCAGGTAATTTCGAGGCCGAAATTATTTTAAGAGGGTAGAACTGTAACATCCTAAAAAAGGGGTTATTTATGATTGAATTATTTTGCTTGTGATTGGATTGCTGTGATGTTATTCATAGTGTAAGAAGACTTAATTATGGATCTTGAGTAGGCTCGGATAGTAGAAAAATTTTATTTGTAAACTTTAAAAATAGGGAGCCTTAGTAAGTAGGGGTTACAAGTTTAAATGAGGGAATATTAGACACTAATAAGGCCTTGGAAAAGTGGCAAGGAGATGCCACTTAGGAGCTAGAATTGACGCCACAAGGGGAGCAAGGGGAGCCTATGTTCGAGTCGTGGAATTTCCCTTTTTGCTCTTTACTTTGGACGGCAAGAGAGAGAGAGAAATGCTCAATTTTAAACTTCAGGATAATAAGGATATTATTAGGATTTAATTAGATTTTATGTGAATAATCTTTAATAGTTGGCAGAGAGAAAATATAGACTTTTGACTAATTCAAATTTTTTTGAATTAGTGGCCAAGAGTGATTCAAGGAAGTGGCCGAATTTTGAACTCCTTGGAGAGGAGTGGACGGCAAGAAGACTAGGTGATATGGGGGAGTGCCGAATTTTCTTAAGGCACCTATTCATCTTTTATTTTTTTTTCTTTTCTCCATTTGCAAGTAGCCGAAATTCTCTACTCTTCCATCTTTGATTTTTCTCTCCTTTCTCATTCTCTCAAAACCGAAAACCATTCTCTTTTTCTTAGTCTTTGCCGAATTCCCATCTTCTTTTCCCCTTCTCTTTTCTTTCTTTATTGGCTGAATATCCTCCACTCTTGCTGACCGAAACTCCTTTTTCATTTATTTTTCTTTCCCTCTAGCCGAATCTACTCCCTACCTTTGTGCCGAAATTCCCTTCTCCTATTTTGAAGCACTTTGTCCGAATATTAGAAGTGGTATAGATCTCTTTGGGATTTCTTTTGCAATCGATTGGTGAAGGTAAGTGATGGCCGAAACTTTCTTTTCCATAATCTTTTTCTATGTCGACTTGGTTGGATGGGGAAAGCCGAAATATATTGGTGGCTAATCTGTGTTGAAATCGATTTTATCTAGGTACTCCGGGGTTTGAAGTATTCAGTCAAGCCTCCAGTCGTTAGCAATCAATCTTGGTAAGTGGTGGTAAGGATCTACTTTAATAGATTATATTTTAGTGATGGAAAAACCGAAGGCTAATAATTTGAAGGTGTGATTGCCGATTATAGGGAAGCAGAAACACTTGGTGAGTGGTGGCTAGTATTCAGATGACGTGTAGGTAAGGTCTCGGGTTTCGAATATAACTCTTTGAATTTATTTGGTTTGGCCGAATGGTCTAGGACACTAACTTCCATGGTTGGCCGAATATAGGGGCAAGAAATCTAGTGTGGCCGATCGACTCTTTGGGGGTTTAGGGCTATCGTTGGTGACAGGTGTGTACATACACACTTTATAACTAATAACTGTGCTCAATGCATTATGTATGCTAAACTGGATTGATGTAGATTGGGATTTAATACCATAAAAGGTATAAGCAAGGATTCAGGTAAGTCCTTGTTGTTATGAGCTTTCTTTATGATGCTTTTGGGAAGAATGACATATTTGGTATATGTGGTGTATAAATATGTGGCTGATGATAAATTCAGTGTATGTTGTTAAATAACCATGTTGGCATGATTCCTGTTAAATGCATATCATTGATTGATGTGGGTTAAACGAGTGGAGGGGGAAGTGATATCCGTGTCTGCGGACACCGCTGGTTTGGTACCACATTCGTGACTATGGTCACCGTGAGGTTTGGCACCTCATAGCGTCTTGTCCCGGGGCTTAGCACCACGATGGGTTGGCCCCCACGGTTGATATTATGGGATCGGCGCCGGTGATTTGGTATCACATGTGGGTTGGCCCCACAACTTATTATTTGTGACTTCGGGTCACCAGTGGTTTGACACCACCAGTGGTTTGGCACCACCAGTGGTTTGGTACCACACGGGGTAGAGAAAGGTGTATTGGATGGCTAGGTTGGGTGCTTGTTAAACTTAGTGCATGTTAACTTAGTTATAAATTGTGTATGATGTTGCACTAAACCGGGAAGGGTAACACATTGAGTCTTGGTGACTCACCTTCTCCTTTAACTTTTTCAGTGACTCGTAGATCATGGATGTGGAGCCTGGATGGACTCGAGGTGGCCATGCAGTGAAAATGTGGTTTAAATGAAATTTGGAACTATTTTTATTTTATTGTTGGTTTTATTGGTTCAAGTTGTAATAAGGCCTCCTAAGATTTTATTTTGATTATTTTACGTGTTTTGGATAATTTGTTTAAATTACTTAATGACTTTAAAATGGGTACACATGATTTCTTAAATTTCAACGCAAAATGTTTTATTGTGCCATCGAGTACATTTGATATCGGTAACAACCTGACTTAATAGATCTTTAAATAAAACTAAGTGCGGTTTCTTCATACACCTCAATAGTTTTAACAAAACAATATAAAAGGTGATGTTTTCACCAAAACTTAAATCGGCTAAAAGTATTTTTTTCAAAATATTTTCTCTGTAACATACCAAATTCGGTCGTAATGTTTGGGCCGGGTTTGGGGTGTTACAAGTGCACGGCTAAGAGTCTGAGTATAGGGGGGAGAGTGCCGAATTCTCTTAAGGCACATATTCATCATTTGATTCTTTTTCTTTTTTTCCCTTTGCAAATAGCCGAATTTCCCTCTCTCTCATCTTCTATTTTTTTTTCTCTTCTTTCTCATTTTCTCAAAACCGAAACCACCATTGTCATCTTCCTCTTTTTCTTTTTTTTACTTAACACCAATTTCTTTGTCGAAACCCCTATCTCCCTATTTATTTCTTTCTCTTTAGCCGAATATACTCCATTGGTGTGCCGAAATCCCCTTTTTCCTAGTAGATCAACTTTGGCCGAATAGCAAGTGGGTGTAGATACTTTTCGGGATTTTCTCTTCCATCGATTTGTGAAGGTATGTGGTTGCCGAAACTCTCCTCCCATGTTTCCCTGTTCTCTGTCGACTTGGATAAGGGGAAAGCTGAAATCCGGCATTTGTTGATGGTGTGGCTAACTTATTTTCTTCTTTGAAACCGATTCTCAAAAGGTACTCCGGGATTTTGAAGTACACAATCCAAACCTCTATTCTCTGACAATCGGCTTTGGTAAGGGTGGTAAGGATCCATTTTAAGATCATTAATTCTCTTAAGTAATCCAAAGCCGAAGGCTATTAATATAGATGTATGATTGCCGATTGTAGAGAAGTGAAGTAGAATCACATAGCGTGTGGTGGCTAGTATCCAAGGGGCGTTTAGGTAAGGTCTCGGGTTTCAAGCGTTAACCCTTTGGGTTTATTTGGGTTGGCCGAATGGCCTTGGTACTAATCTTTATGTTTGGGCGAATATAGGAGCAAGGAAATCTAGTGTGGCAGATCGACTCTTTGGGATTTAGGGCTTTCGTTAGTAACAGGTGTGTACATACACACTTCATAACTAATAAAAGTGCTAATATATTGTATATGCTAAACCGGATTTATGTAGATTTGGATTTATTACCGTAAAGGTATGAGTAAGGATTCAGGTAAGTCCTTGTCGATATGAGCTTACGATATAATGCATATGGATGCATGACATATTTGGTATATCTGATACGTAAAAATATGGTTTATGACCTATTCAGTGTATGTTATTATTTTTAAGCATGACTGGCATGATTTCTTTTACATGCATATTATGCTACGGTGGGTGATCTGAGTGGAGGGGGAAGTGATATCCGTGTCTTTGGACACCAGTGGTTTGGTACCACATTTCGTGACTTTGGGTCACCAGAGGTTTGGCACCTCATAGCGACTTGTCCCAGTGGCTTAGCACCACAGTGGGTTGGCCCCACGGTTGATATTATGGGATCGTCGCCAGTGATTTGGTATCACACGTGGGTTGGCCCCACAACTTATTATTTGTGACTTCGGGTCACCAGTGGTTTGGCACCACTAGTGGTTTGGCACCACTAGTGGTTTGGCACCACAATATTGATGGATATCGTGACTTTGGGTCATCAGTGGTTTGGCACCACCATTGGTTTGGTACCACACGGGGTAGAGAAAGGTGTTTTGGATGGCTAGGTTGGGTGCATGTTAAACTTAGATATGATTTGTGTATGATGTTACATTAAACCGGGGGAAGGGTTACACATTGAGTCTTGGTGACTCACTTTCTCCTTAAACTTTTTCAGGTGACTCGTAGATCGCGGATGAGGAGCCGGATGGACTCGAGGTGGCCATGCAGTGGAAATGTGGTCTAAATGAACTTTGAGTTATTTTCGTTTTATTATGGGTTTTATTTGTTCAAGTTGTAATAAGGCCTCCTAAAATTTCATTTTGATTATTTTACATATTTTGGATGAAATTTTAAATTACTTAATGACTTTAATATGGTTAAACGAGTTCTCTTAAATTCAAACGTAAATGTTTTTTTTTGTGCCATCGGGTACATCGACAAAATTGGTAACAACATGACTTAATAGATTTTTTTTTAACAACAAAGCTAAGTGTTGCTTTCTTCATACACCTCAATTGTTTTAAACAAGACAATATCCTATTAAAAATGAAATGTTTTCACCAAAAATTGTATCGGCTAAAAGGGATTTTCAAAATGTTTTCCTCTGTAACATACCAAATTCAGTCGTAATGTTTGGGCCGGGTTTGGGGTGTTACAAAATTGGTATCAGAGCCCAGTTCAAAACTCGACTGTGGGGGCCCAAGGCCCAAAATATTTTGGTAGGCCTTTGAGAAAAGTTATGGAAATAGTTTTTGGTTTGAACAGCATGGCATCGAGTCTCAAGCACCAATCCGCCCAGGTAAGTACTTCTAACTACTGTATGAATTATTATCTGTAGAAGGGTAGGTATGGAACGTAGATAGTATGATAAGTGTTTGAATCTTAGAACTAGTTACCCCAACAAATCACATAAGACTTTAAGTGCCTAATTAAACAAACCTATGACTAAGTCACCGAGTTAGGGTGTGGTAACCCTAGTGCGCATGTCGAGGATTGGATCCGGAAGAGCCTGGTACTTAAGCAGTCCTAGTGACTCACCTCCTCTTTGCAGGAATCCTACCTGGTGCGTAGTTTCGGTTCACCCTAACCAAGAGGACTCGGTCATAGGCTAAACACAATAAATTAAACCGAAAGGGATTAGCCATGTTTTTATGAAAACTCTAGTTTTAAAATCATTCAAGTACCCCTTTAAATAGTAGCAAAAATTTATTTTTGGGAAATCTTCAAAATACTTTCAATTTACAAAATTACCAAAATGCCCCTAGTGGCAAAATTATGAAAATGCCCTTGGTTTCTAAAATTACCGTATTACCCCGATTTCAATAAAACTTTTACTTTGCAAAAGTATCCAAAAACCCTGTATTTCAAAATAAGACCCTGACTTTGGAAATTTACAAAATTACCCCAGATTAACAAAATTACCAAAATACCCCTAGTTTTCAAAATTTTGCCACACCCTTAATTTGAGAAATTTTCAAAAATACTCTCCAGTCTTTGAAATTTCAAGCTGTCCTAATTTATTAAAGTTTTCAAAATTTCCCTGATTTATTACGAACATACCCCTATAGGAAAATGACGAAAATACCCCTGGATAGGAACGGACAGAAATGTCCGAAGAGTGAATATGTATGAAAGGTATTAGGGAATGGATGTGCTTTTCTGTGAACTAGGATAAAGGACTTGAAACTTTGATTGATCGAAAGAACAACTTCTAAACTCTTCCATAAGATTCCTTCGCGGATAATCAATGAAACAAGTACTAATCCATAAAATTTCTTAATCAGATTAAAGTGCAACAGTTAGAAATGAGCTCTAGAGACGTGGCCGTCGTGGACGCGGTAGGGGCAGGATGACCTTGTCAGAACCCGTTAGGTCGGGTCAGGGGTATGAGAATGAGGTACCACTGCCACCACCACCCCCAACTTTTGGAGCTGAGGAACAGGAGGATCGGGAGGGAGGTGAGGCGATGCGCAGGTTGTGTGTTGTGAGTCCTTGAGATGGTGGCTGGGGCAAGTGGAGGAATGGGAGCTCGAAAATCTGTACCCGAGCGACTCCGAGCCAACGGAGCTGAGGTATTCCGGGGTGTATCGGGAGTGGCACCCAGTACGGCGGAGTATTGGTTGGAATCAACTGAAAGGATCATGGATGATCTCGATCTGACGAATGACGAGAAGCTGAAAGGAGTGGTGTCGCTTCTCAAGGATGAGTCTTATCAGTGGTGGCTCACGGTTCGGGATGGTGCCACGGCAGATGATCTTACTTGGGAGTACTTCAAAGTAGCTTATCAGAAGAAGTATGTGGGCACCAGCTACGTTGATGCACAGAGGAAAGCCTTTCTAAGGTTGGTGCAAGGGAATAAGTCCGTGCAGAGTTTTTGAGCTTGAGCCGCTATGCTCGGGAAATTGTGTCAACGGAGCATGAACGTTGTATCCGCTTTGACGATGGACTTAGGGATGATCTAAGGTTGCTGATTGCTCCACAGTAGGAGCGTGAGTTTTCTGTCCTAGTGGAAAAGGCTAAGGTAGCCGAAGGGATCAAGGAGTCCGTGAGACAGAACTACGAAAGGAACAAGCAGAAAAGAGGCTTCGGGTCATCTGGATCGGGTAGTAATGCGCAGAAGAGGGCTAGGCAGAGTGGGCCGAATCAGGCAGGAAGGCCCATGGGTGCTAATCAGAGACCGGCTCAGTGTAATCTTTGTGGGAAATCACATTTGGGAGGATGTTGGACCGGTGAAAGAGGATGCTTTGAATGTGGATCATTGGATCACTGTGTGAGGGATTGTCCTCGGAAGTTAGCTAAAAATCAGCCAGAGGGTCAGAATTGTGCTCAGGTTAGAAATGACGGACCACCACAGAGGGATCGTGGCAATGGTAGAGGAGGCAATAGTTCTAGTCGAGGTCGCGGAATACCGGGCAGAGGTGCAGGCAACACAGAAGCAAGGCAGCCTGGTTTAGTCTACGCAGCGAGGCATCGAGAGGAGGGTGACGCACCAGACGTCATAACCGGTATGTTCCTAATTTTTCGTCTTCCATATGTTGCATTGATTGATATGGGTTCGACGCATTTATACGTTGCTAGTAGCATAGTAGAGACTATGAACCTAGACTTTGAGACTACTTCTAAGGAGATGACAGTAATTAGCCCTTTAGGTCACTCGGTAGAAGTAAACAAGTTGTATAGGGATGTACCCCTAGAACTCCAAGGGGTAGTGTTCTTAGCGGATTTGATGGAGCTACCATTTAAGGAGTTTGATCTGATTCTCGGAATGGATTGGCTGGTGAGGTACCAAGCCAATTTGGATTGCGCGGCTAAGCACATAGTGTTGAGAACAATGGAAGGCAAGGAGGTGGTAATGATAGGTATCAGAAGGGAATACCTATCAAATGTGGTCTTTGTACTGAAGGCGGAGAAAATGGTCAGGAAGGGTTGCGAGGCATTTTTGATTCGAATATGTGCCTTGGAGGCTAAGGAGTCGGCAGTGGAGAAGGTCCGAACAGTAAGGGAATTTGCTGATGTGTTTCCAGAAGAACTTCCGGGTCTACCTTCGGATAGGGAAGTTGAGTTCGGTATAGACTTGTTGCCCGGAACGACGCCTGTGTCTATAGCACCATACCGAATGGCGCCGAAGGAGTTGGTGGAGTTGAAGGCTCAAAATTTAGGAGCTCTTGGACCGAGGGTTTATCCGACCAAGTATATCTCCGTGGGGAGCACCTGTGCTGTTTGTCAAGAAAAAGGACGGTTCAATGCGGATGTGTATCGACTACCGCCAACTAAACAAGCTGACGATCAAAAATAATTATTCGTTACCCCGGATTGATGACTTGTTTGACCAACTGAAGGGTGCATCGGTTTTCTCGAAGATAGATCTTAGGTCGAGGTATCATCAACTTAAAGTGAATGAGGTTGATGTTCACAAGACGGCATTTCGTACTCGGTATGGGCATTACGAGTTTCTGGTGATGCCGTTTGGGTTAACCAATGCACCAGTAGCGTTCATGGACTTAATGAATAGGGTGTTTCAGCAATATTTGGACCAATTTGTAGTGGTGTTTATAGACGACATATTGGTTTACTCAAAGACGAAGGAGGAACATGACAGGCACTTGCGAATAGTTCTACAAGTTCTGAGGGAGAAACAGTTATTTGCCAAATTCAGTAAGTGCGAATTTTGGCTTAAGGAGGTGGCTTTCTTCGGTCACGTAGTATCAGCTAAAGGGATTAGAGTGCACCCTCGCAAGATTGAAGCGGTGTCGGAGTGGAAACCGCCTAGGTCGGTAGTAGAAATTCGAAGTTTTCTGGGTCTGGCAGGGTACTATCGAAGATTTATGGAAGGATTCTCTTTGATCGCGGCACCATTGACTAAGTTATTAAGGAAAGGAATTCCATTTGTATGGTCAGAGAAACAGCAGGAAAGTTTTGACAAGCTAAGGAAGATTCTGACGGAAGCTACGGTTCTGGTACAGCCTGAGGCAGGGAAGTTGTTCACGGTTTACTGTGATGCGTCCCATACTGGTTTGGGAGGTGTGTTGATGCAAGAAGGGAAAGTAGTGGCCTATGCATCCCGTCAGCTAAGACCGCATGAGGTTAACTATCCGACTCACGACTTGGAATTAGCGGCAGTAGTCTTCGCTTTGAAAATATGGAGGCACTACTTGTATAGAGAAAAGTCGATAGTCTACACAGATCACAAAAGTCTGAGGTATCTTTTGACTTAGAAGGATTTGAATTTGAGGCAGCGCCGATGGATTGAGCTGTTGAAGGACTACGACTATTCAATTGAGTACCATCCGGGCAAGGCTAATGTAGTGGCTGACGCGTTGAGCCGAAAGGTCGTGACAGACATAAGGGCGATGTTTGCCCACCTTAGTTTGTATGACGATGGATGTCTTTTGGCGGAATTGCAGGTTAAGCCAACTTGGATCGAGGAGATTAAGGAAAAACAGTTGGTAGACGACAGTTTGAATGCGCGGAGATTGCAAGTTCAAGATCGTGGTTTAGAAGGGTATAGTTTGTCTGGTGATGGAGTATTATGCTTTCAAGGGCGAGCTTGTATGCCGAAGGATGTGGAATTGAGACAAAGAATTCTTCAGGATGCACATAGCAGCCCATACGCTATGCATCCTGGAGGTAGCAAGATGTATGGAGATTTGCAGAAACAATTCTAGTGGCCAGGGCTGAAGCGTGAGGTAACTGAATTTGTGGGAAGGTGCCTGACATGTCAGCAGGTTAAGGCTAAACATCAGTTGCCATCTGGTTTACTTCAACCAGTGAAGATTCCTCAGTGGAAATGGGAGAGGATCACCATGGACTTTGTCAGAGGGCTGCCCCTCACGCCTAGTAAAAAGGACTCGATTTGGGTTATTGTAGACCGACTAACTAAGTTAGCTCATGTCATACCGGTGAGAGTGGATTATTCTCTTCAGAGGCTAGCAAAATTGTATGTAGCTGAAATAGTAAGATTGCATGGTGTGCCAACATCAATTATCTCGGATAGGGATCCGAGGTTCACGTCAAGGTTTTGGAGAGCTTTGCATCAGGCTTTGGGAACGAGGTTGGATTTCAGTACAGCTTTTCACCCACAAAATGACGGGAAATCGGAAAGGGTGATACAGATCTTGGAAGATATGCTAAGGGGTTGTATTTTGGATTTCAGTGGTAGTTGGGAGGAGTATCTATCGTTGGCAGAATTTGCTTATAACAATAGTTATCAAGCGAGTATCCAGATGGCACCATATGAAGCACTGTATGGACGAAAATGCCGTACTCCTACGTGTTGGACGGAGTTAGGTGAATGACAAGTTTTGGGTCCAGAGTTGGTGACAGAAACTGAAAATAAAGTTAAGGTGATTCGGGCTCGTCTCAAGGAAGCGTCAGATAGGCAGAAGTCTTATGCTGATCTTAAGCGCAAGGAAATGGAATATGCAGTAGGAGATAAAGTTTTTCTAAAGGTGTCGCCTTGGAAGAAGGTATTGAGATTTAGGCGTAAAGGGAAGCTAAGCCCTAGGTTCATCGGGCCATATACAGTGTTGAAGCGAGTGGGACCGGTAACTTATCAGCTCTAGCTGCCGGCAGAGTTAAGACAGATTCATGACGTCTTCCATGTGTCAATTCTTAGACGATATCGGTCAGATCCATCACACGTTGTACCAGTAGCGGAGATTGAGGTAAACCCAGACTTATCTTTCGAAGAGGAACGGGTCCAGATCTTAGATCGAGATGTCAAAGTTCTTCTGATCAGGTAATTCGAGGCCGAAATTATTTTTAAGGGAGGTAGAACTGTAACATCCTAAATTAGGGGTTATTTGTGATTGTATTGTTATGCATATGATTGGATTGCTGTAATACTATTTATGGTGTAATAAGACTTAGTTATGGACCTTGAGTAGGCTCAAGTGGTAGAAAATTTTATTTGTAAGCTTTAATAAAATAAGGAGCCATAGTAAATAGGGGTTACAAGTTTCAAAAAGGGAATAGTTGACACTAAATAGGGCTTGGCAAAGTGGCAAAGAGGCGCCACTTAGAGCCTGGGATTGACGCCACTTGCAAGGTAAGGAGGTCTCATGTTTGAGCAGCAGAAATCCGACCTTTTTCTTTCTATTTTGACGCCAAGGGGGGGAAGGAGTTGTGTGCAGCTCAACTTCTGTCAGATAAAAATGGACCAAGTCAAAAATATTCAAATGGTTGGCAGAGAGAAAATTTAGGAATGTGACTAATTCAAACTTGTTTGAATTAGTGGCCAGGAGCATTTTTAGGAGATGGCCGAATTTTAAACTCCTTGTTGAAGAGGAGTGGACGGCTAAGAGACTGAGTATAGGGGGAAGAGTGCCGAATTCTCTTAAGGCACATGTTGATCATTTGATTCTTTTTCTTTTTTTCCCTTTGCTAATAGCCGAATTTCCCTCTCCCTCATCTTCTATATTTTTTTTCTCTTCTTTCTCATTTTCTCAAAACCGAAACCACCATTGTCATCTTCCTCTTTTTCTTCTTTTCGCTTAACACCAATTTCTTTCCCGAAACCCCTATCTCCCTATTTCTTTCTTTCTCTCTAGCCGAATATACTCCATTGGTGTGCCGAAATCCCCTTTTTCCTAGTAGATCAACTTTCGCCAAATAGCAAGTGGGTGTAGATACTTTTCGGGATTTTCTCTTCCATCGATTTGTGAAGGTATGTGGTTGCCGAAACTCTCCTCCCATGTTTTCCTGTTCTCTGTCGACTTGGATAAGAGGAAAGCCGAAATCCGGCATTTGTTGATGGTGTGGCTAACTTATTTTCTTCTTTGAAACCGATTCTCATAAGGTACTCCGAGATTTTGAAGTACACAATCCAAACCTCTATTCTCTGACAATCGGCTTTGGTAAGGGTGGTAAGGATCCATTTTAAGATCATTAATTCTTTTAAGTAATCGAAAGCCGAAGGCTATTAATATGGATGTATGATTGCCGATTGTAGGGAAGTGAAGTAGAACCACATAGCGTGTGGTGGCTAGTATCCAAGGGGCGTTTAGGTAAGGTCTTGGGTTTCAAGCGTTAACCCTTTGGGTTTATTTGGGTTGGCCAAATGGCCTTGGTACTAATCTTTATGTTTGGCCGAATATAGGAGCAAGGAAATCTAGTGTGGCAGATTGACTCTTTAGGATTTTGGGCTTTCGTTAGCAACAGGTGTGTACATACACACTTCATAACTAATAAAAGTGCTAATATATTGTATATGCTAAACTAGATTTATGTAGATTTGGATTTATTACCGTAAAGGTATGAGTAAGGATTCAGGTAAGTCCTTGTCGATATGAGCTTACGATATAATGAATATGGATGCATGACATATTTGGTATATGTGATACGTAAAAATATGGTTTATGACCTATTCAGTGTATGTTATTATTTTTAAGCATGACTGGCATGATTTCTTTTACATGCATATTATGCTATGGTGGGTGATCTGACTGGAGGGGGAAGTGATATCCATGTCTTTGGACACCAGTGGTTTGGTACCACATTTCGTGACTTTGGGTCACCAGAGGTTTGGCACCTCATAGCGACTTGTCCCAGTGGCTTAGCACCACAGTGGGTTGGCCCCACGGTTGATATTATGGGATTGTCGCCAGTGATTTGGTATCACACGTGGGTTGGCCCCACAACTTATAATTTGTGACTTCGGGTCACCAGTGGTTTGGCACCACAATATTGATGGATATCATGACTTTGGGTCACCAGTGGTTTGGCACCACCAGTGGTTTGGTACCACACGGGGTAGAGAAAGGTGTTTTGGATGGCTAGGTTGGGTGCATGTTAAACTTAGATATGATTTGTGTATGATGTTACATTAAACCGGGGGAAGGGTTACACATTGAGTCTTGGTGACTCACCTTCTCCTTAAACTTTTTCAGGTGACTCGTAGATCGCGGATGAGGAGCCGGATGGACTCGAGGTGGCCATGCAGTGGAAATGTGGTTTAAATGAACTTTGAGTTATTTTCGTTTTATTATCGGTTTTATTTGTTCAAGTTGTAATAAGGCCTCCTAAAATTTCGTTTTGATTATTTTACATATTTTGGATGAAATTTTAAATTACTTAATGACTTTAATATGGTTAAACGAGTTCTCTTAAATTCAAACGTAAATGTTTTTTTTTTGTGCCATCGGGTACATCGACAAAATTGGTAACAACATGACTTAATAGATTTTTTTTTTTTAACAACAAAGCTAAGTGTTGCTTTCTTCATACACCTCAATTGTTTTAAACAAGACAATATCCTATTAAAAATGAAATGTTTTCACCAAAAATTGTATCGGCTAAAAAGGATTTTCAAAATGTTTTCCTCTGTAACATACCAAATTCAGTCGTAATGTTTGGGCCGGGTTTGGGGTGTTACATTTGCCATTTTCTATTGATAAAAACTTTGTTATATTAACTACTAAAAATACTTCAGTAGAAATACCTTTGGTAGAAAATCACAAATTTATTTGTGATCAAGACTTTACACCACCTAGGAAAGAACAGATTAAATAACTTGAAACAAATCATTGGTTGTTTAAAATATTAGAAAATAATTTTAGTGAAGAACCATTAAAATTATGGAAAAATAGTCCTAGATATTGTACCATTAAGTTAGAAAATCCTAATAAAATTATTAGAGTAAAACCTATGATCTATACTAAACAAGATATAGATGAATTTGAAATACAAATAAAAGAATTATTAGAAAAAGGATTAATAGAAGAAACTACTAGTCCGCATTCTAGTCCGGCTTTTATGGTAAGAAACCATGCAGAAATAAAAAAGAGGAAAAGCTAGGATGGTTATTAATTATAAAATATTAAATCAGAATACTATTTTTGATGGATATTTTATTCCAAGAAAGGAAGTGTTAATTAATCAAGCTAAACAAGCAAAATATTTTAGTAACTTTGACTGCAAATCTGGCTTCTGGCAAATCATGTTAACAGAAGAATCCAAACCATTAACAACTTTTATTGCACCTAATGGACATTACCAATGGAGAGTAATGCCATTTGGATTATGTAATGCACCACAAGTCTTCCAAAGATGGATGGACTCTATATTTAAAAAATATAAAAAATTTTGTATTGTTTATATAGATGATATTTTAATATTCTTTGATACATTAGAAAATCACAGAAAACATTTAAACATTATATCTAGAGAATTTATACAACATGGAATTATATTAAGTCCTAAGAAAATTGAAATAGAAAAAACTGAAATAGAATTCTTAGGATTAATATTATCTGCCGATGGTCTTAAACTCCAAGATCATATTATTATAAAAATAAAAGAATTTCCTAATAATATTGTTGATAAGAAACAACTTGAACAATTTTTAGGAATTGTTAATTATGGAAGAAATTTCTTTCCTAACTTATCTAAAAAATTAGATGAGTTATATGAAAAACTAAAAAAGGACAAACCCTTTGAATGGTCTAAAAAAGATTCAGATATTATAAAACATATAAAATCTGAAATAAATTATATTCCTAAGGTTTATTTACCTAAACAAGGTGATAAATTAATTCTAGAAATAGATGCCTCAGAAAAAAATTGGGGATGTGTATTAAAAGCTAAAACAATAGCTAATGAAGAATTAATTTGTGGATATAGCTCAGGAAAATTCAAACCGAATGAAATAAATTATGCTATATATGAAAAAGAATTATTAGCAATAAAAAAGGGAATAAAAAAATTCCTAATATATTTAGCACCTGAACATTTTATTATAAAAACTGATAATCAAGCTGTTAAACAATTTCTAACTAATAAAAGCTTAGAAACTGTACCTCGGAGAATTAGATGGTATAACGAATTATGCCAATTTAATTTTGAAGTTATTTATATTAAAGGTACTAATAATATGATTGCTGATTTTCTTAGCAGGCCTTATGGATAGAGGTAAAAAACCTCTAGAAAATATGGGAGGATAGACAACTGTCCATAAAAAACCCAACAAGGGAAAAACAATGAGTCCTAAACAAGGATTTATTCCTGCACAAGTACCATTTTATCCTAATCAAGGATATTATGTACCATATCCTATGGTAAACCAACCATTTGGAACTCAATCACCAACCCAGGTGAGTTATTATGAATGGTCTCAAGATCCATATTCAGTATATCAAAAAAGTTATGCTAAAATTATAAAAGAAACCGAGAATTTGTTGAAAAAACAACAAAATTCAGAATTTTTTGAAATAAAGGATTTTTATAATCCAGGTTTACCATTAAAATATTATAATTTTATAAACAAAATATGGAAAACCCATATTACTGATCAAAGAGCAAACTTTAGAAGAGCTCTTACATAGTTTTCAGAATTCTTAGTCGAAAAAACAACTAAGGAAAAAAAAGCTCATGATTTATTTCTTAAATCTGTTTTATACGGAGATTGGGATGAAATCCTAGTCGAATATACAGATATTAAGGAGATAAATAATCTTATTGATATATTCCAATATTTTATTAATAAGGGAACAAACAGTCCTATTATTAATAAAATATTTAGAATATGTCTATATAACAAATGTAGACAAGTTCTACCACCGGATATATTTTCAAAAATAGATAGAGCTATTTGCAACCAGCAAGCTCAATTTTCAGAAACTTTTTCAAAAATACTATTTCAGTCGCTGCAGTCGACGTGCTCATCGCCCTTATAAAATTCGTGGCATAGCCACCAGATAAAACATTTGTGACAAGAGTCACCACATTCAGATAATGTGAACGAAGTCACCACATTCAGATATTGTGGTATAAAACCACCATATTCACTTCCCCTTTCATAATCACCCATATGCCCCGTGTCATACATATCATGCAATATCATGCCTTATTCCTATTTCACATTCTTATGGTTTCACATATGCCATACAGATCATATTATACTCATAGTATGAGTGGAAAACGTACCTGAGTACTTTGTACCATAGCATGGTTCCTTAGCCATATTTTTCACATTATTAACATATTAAATAAAACATAACCATACATCTATCGAGAAATAGTGTGGGGTACACACCTGGTATACTTAACAAATTCGCTGAAAGCCCGAAAATCCCGAAAAATCCCGATCTACTACTTTAGATCTTCAATCCCTATATTCGGCCAACCCTAACATGTTAGTCTAAAGCCGTTCGGCTATAAAACTATATCCCAAAGGATTAATGTAACCAAAGCCTTACTGTGTTCACCGATTTGATTATTAATCAAATCCCGAAATTTGTAGTATTCCTTCCTTGAAATTGGCTAGCACTAAATCACTAGGCATGGTTAGTTCGGCTTTTGAAAATCATAAGAAACAGATCTAAGTTGCTAAATAAGGCCTTGGCCGAATATCAGATTCACTTACCTTGTGAATCTTAATTCCCGAAAACAACCAGTTGACTAGGGATATCTGTCGAAATCACCATGGTATATGTTATATCAATTTCTAACATTGAATCATAATAAATGGCCCTTTGCCGAATACATGCCTCACCTTAGATCTTAAAAGTTTCGAAAGACCCCTTCTCCCTTGTAGTCGACAATAGAAGACAAATCCTAAAAGGTATTCCACAATTTCGGCCAAAAACAATAATGGATTAGTCCCTAGATTTCGACAAGTCTAAAAGGAAAAGGAATGGAAATTGAATATCATTCAGTCTTACCTTTAACGTGGAGATCGACAGTATTCCTTCCTGACACCACTTGAGAGATTCGGCTATAGGCTATGTAATGATCAACAAGTTTCGATTTTGATAATTGCTAAAGAGACTCGGCTTCAACAAGGAAAGAAAAGAAAGATGTAGGACTTTAGGGAGAATCGACAATGATGGATGTTGAGAAAGAATATTCGGCTTTGAAAAAAATAAGGGAAGGGAGAACCTTCACTAGAGAATTCGGCAGAGGAAGAAGAGAAAAGAAAAGAATGCTGAATGGCCTCACTTTTCCTCTTTTTTCGGAAATTACTAAGCCTAGAGTCCCCTATTCGGCCAACACTATCAATCCCTTGCTTTTCTCTTTATTTCTTTATTTAAAATTCAATAATCTCACATTTATCTCTTATTTTCATTTATTCAAAATAAATAAAATAAATCCACATTTATCTATCTATTTAGCCGAATTTTAGAAAGGATTAAACTCCTCCCTTTAGTGCCTTAATGCCGTCCATCACTATCTATCCTTGCAGCAAAAATAAACTTTTATTTGCTTCCCCTGTGACTCGAACACAGGCCCCTTTTAACTGCTAGTGGCGTCATTTCCAGAGGCCTTAAGTGGCGCCTCCAAGCCACTTTTCCAAGCCCATTTCTTGTGTCATATCTCCCCTACATTTTCTCTTAAGGCCATCCTGCTTAGCTTCCTCTTCTAAATTCAAAATCTAATAATTTCTTAGGCATTTCCCTACATTCCAAGGTTCTAAAAATTCACATAACACATTCATAACGCATAAGACATGCTGCACAAATGCATAAGCCATAATTCCGGGATATTATAGTTCTACCCCCTTAAAATAATTTCGACCTCGAAATTACCTGGCTGGAATAAGTGAGGGTATTGTTCTCGTATTGCTTCTTCCGGCTCCCATGAAGCTTCCTCTGATCTATGATTGTGCCATAACACTTTGACTAGAGGAACTGTCTTCCTCCGTAGCACTTTCACATCTCGTTCCAAAATCTGAATTGGCTCCTCCTCGTAGGACAAATTTGACCTTAGCTCCACCTCTTCAACTGGAACCACATGCGAGGGATCCGATCGATAACGACGTAGCATCAAAACATGGAATACGTCGTGCATCTGCTTCAACTCCGGTGGCAACTCCAACTGGTATGCCACTGGTCCAATTCACTTCAATACTCGATAAGGTCCTATAAACCTTGGACTTAACTTCCCTTTGCGACCAAACCTCATCACTTTCTTCCATGGCGAAACCTTAAGGAACACTTTATCTCCCACAGCAAATTCTATCTCCTTTCGTTTCAGATCCGCGTACGACTTTTGCCTATCAGATGCTTCCTTCAACCGTGCCCGAATTACCTCAATCTTTTCCTCAGACTCTGCCACAATTTCTGGACCCAAAACTCGACGTTCCCTTAATTCTGTCCAACATGTAGGAGTACGACACTTTCGTCCATACAGCGCTTCATACGGTGCCATCCGAATACTGGCCTGATAGCTATTATTGTATGCAAATTCCGCTAAAGGCAAATATTCCTCCCAACTTCCTCTGAAGTCCATCACACATCCCCTCAGCATATCCTCTAACACTTGGATTACCCGTTCAGATTGCCCGTCAGACTGTGGATGAAAAGCCGTAGTGAAGTCCAACTTGGTGCCTAACACTTGATGTAGAGCTTTCCAAAATCGAGACGTAAACCTTGGATCTCTATCGGAGATGATCGATACCGGAACTCCATGCAACCTTACAATCTCTGCCACATATAACTTCGCCAACCTCTACAAAGAATAGTCAACCCGCACTGGGATGAAATGCGCGGACTTTGTCAATCGATCCACTATTACCCATACCGAGTCCATAGAAGCGTAAGGGGAAGCCCACTAACGAAGTCCATGGTGATTCTCTCCCACTTCCACTGCGGAATCTTTATCGGTTGAAGCAATCCTGACGAAACTTGGTGTTCAGCCTTAACTTGCTGACACGTCAAACACTTGCCGACAAATTCTGTAACTTCTCTCTTAAGGCCAAGCCACAAAAACTGTTCCCTTAAATCTCTGTACAACTTAGTACCTCCAGGATGCATAGCATAAGGGCTACTATACGATTCCTGAAGAATTCTCCGCCTAAGTTCCTCATTCTTCGGCATACAGACCTTACCCTTGTAACACAATATTCTATCATCGGACATACTGTACTCCTCTAAACCACCATTCTGAACTTGCCACATCTTAGCACTTAGATCCTTATCAGCCACTTGTCCCTCTTTCACCGTATTCAGCCACGTCGACTTGACTTGCAACTCTGCCAACAGGCTTCCATCGTCATACAAACTTAGATGTGCAAACATCGCCCTCAGATTCGACACCACTTTTCGACTTAGGGCATCTGCCACTACATTCGCCTTGCCCGGGTGGTACTCTATAGAACAATCGTAATCCTTTAACAACTCAACCCACCTTCGCTGTCTCAAGTTCAACTCCTTCTGAGTCAACAGATACTTAAGGCTCTTGTGGTCTGTGTAGATCACCTACTTTTCTCCATAAAGATAATGCCTCCATACCTTAAGAGCAAAGACCACTGCCGCCAATTCCAAGTCGTGCGTCGGGTAGTTAACCTCATGAGGCCTCAATTGCCGAGACGCATAAGCAACTACCTTCCCATCTTGCATTAAGACGCATCCCAATCCTGTATGAGAAGCGTCACAATACACCACGAAGTCCTTTCCTGCCTCAGATTGAACCAATACTGGAGCTTCCGTCAACACCCTCTTAAGCTTCTCAAAGCTCTCTTGTTGCTTGTCCGTCCATATAAAAGGTACTTCCTTCCTCAGCAACATTGTCAAAGGTGCGGCGATCAATGAGAATCCTTCCACGAACCTTCTGTAGTAGCCTGCCAATCCCAAGAAGCTACGAATCTCAGCCACAGACTTAGGTGGTTTCCAATCTAACGCTGCCTCAATCTTCCTAGGATCAACCCTTATTCCCTTTGCAGACACTACATGCCCTAAAAAGGCAACTTCCTTAAGCCAAAATTCACACTTGCTGAATTTGGCATAGAGCTTCTTCTCCCTCAACACTTGCAACACAATCCTAAGATGCTCATCGTGCTCCTCTTTAGACTAGGAGCACACAAGGATGTCGTCGATGAACACAACGATGAACCTATCCAAGTAGGGTTGAAAAACCCGATTCATCATATCCATGAACGCGGCTGGTGCCTTCGTCAACCCAAACGGCATTACCAGGAACTCGTAATGGCCGTATCTTGTCTGGAAAGCTGTCTTATGGATATCTGCTTCCTTCACCTTAAGATGATGATATCCAGAACTTAGATCTATCTTTGAGAATATCGCGACCCCCTTAAGCTGATCGAACAAGTCGTCTATCCTTGGCAACGGGTACTTGTTCTTGATGGTCAGTTTATTCAACTGACGATAATCTATTCACATACGCATAGTTCCGTCTTTTTTCTTCACAAACAAGACCGGTGCTCCCCATGGAGACACACTGGGTCGAATAAACCCATGATCCAGCAACTCCTGGATCTGAGCCTTGAGCTCAACTAACTCTTTCGGTGCCATTCGATAAGGGGCAATTGACACAGGAGCTGTTCCAGGTAGTAAGTCAATTCCAAATTCCACCTCCCTATCCGGGGGTATTCCGGGTAACTCCTCTGGAAACACATCTTCAAAGTCCCTTACAGTTCTCACTCCACTAACTCCCCCTTCTTTTCCATCCAACGCACTTACGAAGGCTAAAAATGCCTTGCAACCTTTCGAACCATATTATCAGCCTTTAGTGCCGAAACTACATTAGACAAGTAGTTTCTTCTTTCTCCGATCATGACTATCACTTCATCCTCCGGGGTTCTTAACTCCATTCGCTTAGCTGTACAATCCAACACAGCCCGATGCTCCACTAGCCAGTCCATACCAAGTATAAGATCGAATTCTTCGAAGGGTAGTTCCATTAAGTTGGCAGGAAAGTTCACTCCCTGAATCTCTAGAGGTACACTCCAAAAGATTTTATTCACCACTACAGTTTGGCCTAACGGGCTTACTACAGTCATCTCCCTAGCAGAAAGTTCAGAGGCTATGCCTAGTGTTTCCACTACACTACATGCAACATAGGAATGGGTCGAGCCCACATTAATCAGAGCAACATAAGGTTTACCAAATACAAGGAATGTACCGGTGATGACGTCCGGCGCGTCTCCATCCTCCCTCCGGTGAACCGCGTACACTAGACCCGGCTGTCTTACCTCTGTATTACCAACACCTCTGCCAGGTGTTCCACGTCCTCTTCCAGCATTATTACCTCTACCATTCAGACCACGACCTCGCTGAGGCTGCTGTCCACCTCTACCAGCCTGATTAACACTCTGTCCTGCTGGGCGACTCCCATCTATCGTAATGGGACAGTCCTTAATCATGTGATCCTTAGATCCACACTTAAAACATCCTCCCGTCTTCTTCCAACACTCTCTTAGATGCATCTTCCCATATTGATTACATGTACGATACTGCCCTCCTAAACCAACTTGTTGACCTCGCGGCCCATCAACTCTAGGCCTCTTCTGCATATTTCCAGACGATCCTAACGATCCAAAACCTCTTTTCTGCCTGTTCCGATCAGAGTTCTGCCTTACCGAGTCCTTAATTCCCTCGGCTACCTTAACCTTTTCTACCAACGCAGAAAACTCCCGCTCCTGATTTGGGGCTATTAACAACCTCAGGTCATCCCTTAGTCCGTCCTTAAACCGGACACATCGCTCATGCTCCGTAGCCACCACGCCTCGAGCATATCGGCTTAACCTTAGGAATTCAGCCTCATACTCCGCCACGGACTTGTTCCCTTGAACCAGCCCCAGAAAAGCCTTCCTCTGCGCATCAGTATATCTGGTTCCAACATACTTCTTCTGATATGCCGCCTTAACATATTCCCAAGTAAGATCCTCAGCGGTGGCACCATCCCGAACTGTGAGCCACCATTGATATGCTTCATCACGTAACAGCGCCACCATTCCTTTCAGTTTCTCCTTAGGGGTCAAATCCAGCTCATCCATGATTCGTTCGGTTGCTTCCAACCAATACTCAGCTGTACTGGGTGCCACACCAGATACGCCACGGAACACCTCAGCTCCGTTGTCTTGGAGTCGTTCGGGTACAGATTTTCGAGTGCCCATATTTCCTCCGGCACCAGCCACCATTTCAAGAACTCGCAGCACAGCCTGCGATACAGCATCATCTCCCATCTGATCTTGCTGTTCCGCACCAACAGCTGGTGATGGTGGTGGTGGTACTTCATTCTCAGATCATTGACCCGACCTAACGGGTTCCGACACGGTCATTCTGCCTCGACCGCGTCCTCGTACATTACGACCACATCCCCTAGAGCTCATGTCTACATTCTCTTTTTAATCTGATTAAGAAATTTTATGCATTAGTCCTTGTTCCACTGATTATTCGCGAAGAAATTTTATGAAAGGAGTTTAATAGCAGTTCTTTCGATCAATCAAAGTTTTCGTTCAAGTTTCCTATCCTAATTCAGAGGAGCACATTCATTCAAACATTCATTCAGTAGTATCTACCACACACATTCATTCTCCTAACATCTTTGTCTTCATTCCTATCCAGGGGTATTTTCGTCATTTTTCCAACAGTGGTATTTTGGTAATAAACCGGGGTAACTTCCAAAAATCCTTATAAATCAAAAGGTATTTCAAAGTTTGTAAGACTTGGGGGTTCTTTTGAGAATTTATTTTCCAAATCGGTGTTGTTGCAGAAATTTTGGAAATCGGGGTCATTTTGGTAATTTTGTACAACAGGGGTAATTTCGTAAATTTCCAAATCAGGGTATTTTGATATTTTTTCCAAAATAGGGTTTTTGGATATTTTTATAAAGTGAGCAAATCTTAGTAAAAATCGAGGGTAGTGTGGTAATTTAAGAATTTCCAAACCAGGGGCATTTTAGTAATTTTACAACAACCAGGGGTATTTAGGTAACTTTGTAAATCGAAAATATTTTGGAAAATTTTCAAACTAAGTTTTGCTACAATTTAGAGGGGTAATTTAGTGATTTTAAAACTAAAGTTTTTATAAAAATACAGCTAACCCCTTTCGAGTTGTAGTTATTGGGTTTAGCCCGTGAATAAGTCCTCTTGGTTAGGGTGAACCGAAGCTACGCACCAGATAGGATTCCAGCGAAGAGGAGGTGAGTCACTAGGACTGCTTAAGTACCAGGCTCTTCTGGATCCAATCCTAGACATGCGCACAATGGTTGCCACACCCTAACTCGGCGACTTAGTTCACAGGTTTGTTTAATTAGGCATTAAGTCTTATGTAATTGTTGGGGTAAACTAGTCCTAGGGTTCAAGTACTTAATATACTAATCTACGTTCTATTTTTACCCTTCTACAATTCATACTATGAATCACATAATTGATTAGGGGTACTTACCTGGTAGACTTCGGGTCGGAGACTTGGGTGCCATGCCTGAAAACCTGCTCTTTTCATAGAAGTTTTTTCTCAAAACTTGTTTGGGCCTTATTTTAGAAATGTTATGGGATTTAAACCCAAGGCCGAGAGTTTAAAACTGGGCTTTGATACCAACCTGAAACACCCCAAACTCGGCCCATGAGCCTTGACCGGATCTGGTATGTTCCTCGAGTAAAACGGTTCAAAACTTCTTGATTACTTTGGAAAATTCGGATGGTTTTGAAAGAAATTTTACTTTGTGTAGGGCTCGAGTTGGAAACAAGTTTATCTTACATTGAAAACCATTTGCTTTAGGGTGTCCAAAACATTTAGAGTTTATTTTTAAAATAAATTTACTTAATCTTTCATTTGATAAAAATTCGTAACATAATAAATTCAAATAAAAAGCATGCATAAAACAGTTAATACTATGGCCTTATTACAAACGAAAACAATACCAAAATAAATCCAAGTACTTAAAATGTAAAAGTCCAAAATTAAATAAACTTCAAGCCGAGCATGGCCACCACAAAGCTCCTGCCGACCCGTTCCATTACTGATCGTCACCTAAAAAATATTCCCACAACCAACACTAAAACTCATCGATTCAGGCATGTCATATCATATCATACAAATATATACAGCAGATAAAAGTAGTGATGCAAACCCGAACCCAAACCTAGATGCCATCCGCTACACATCACCCGTACCAACCATCACACTGTGGGGACTACTAAGTCAACCCTCCATCCGTTACACATCATCGAAGGCAGTCGCTGCAGTCGACATGCTCATCGCCCTTATAGAATTCATGGCATAGCCACCAGATAAAACATTTGTGACAAGAGTCACCACATTCAGATAATGTGACCGAAGTCACCACATTCAGATATTGTGGTATAAAACCACCACATTCACTTCCCCTTTCATAATCACCCATATGCCCCGTGTCATACATATCATGCAATATCATGCCTTATTCCTATTTCACATTCTTATGGTTTCACATATGCCATATAGATCATATTATACTCATAGTATGAGTGGAAAACGTACCTGAGTACTTTGTACCATAGCATAGTACCTTAGCCATATTTTTCACATTATTAACATATTAAATAAAACATAACCAAACATCTACTACTTTAGATCTTCAATCCCTATATTCGGCCAACCCTAACATGTTAGTCCAAAGCCGTTCGACTATAAAACTAAATCCCAAAGGATTAATGTAACCAAAGCCTTACCTTGTTTGCCGATTTGATTATTAATCAAATCCCGAAATTTGTAGTATTCCTTCCTTGAAATCGGCTAGCACTAAATCATTAGGCTTGGTTAGTTCGGCTTTTGAAAATCATAAGAAACAGATCTAAGTTGCTAAATAAGGTCTTGGCTGAATATCAGATTCACTTACCTTATGAATCTTAATTCCCGAAAACAACCACTTGACTAGGGATATCTGTCGAAATCACCATGGCATATGTTAGATCAATTTCTAACATTGAATCATAATAAATGGCCCTTGGCCGAATACATGCCTCACCTTAGATCTTAAAAGGTCCGAAAGACCCCTTCTCTGTAACATCCTAAATTAGGGGTTATTTGTGATTGTATTGTTGTGCATATGATTGGATTGCTGTAATACTATTTATGGTGTAATAAGACTTAGTTATGGACCTTGAGTAGGCTCGAGTGGTAGAAAATTTTATTTGTAAGCTTTAGTAAAACAAGGAGCCATAGTAAATAGGGGTTACAAGTTTCAAAAAGGGAATAGTTGACACTAAAAAGGGCTTGGCAAAGTGGCAAAGAGGCGCCACTTAGAGCCTGGGATTGACGCCACTTGCAAGGTAAGGAGGTCTCATGTTCGAGCAGTAGAAATCCCACCTTTTGCTTTCTATTTTGACGCCAAGGAGGGGAAGGAGTTGTGTGCAGCTCAACTTCTGTCAGATAAAGACGGACCAAGTCAAAAATATTCAAATGGTTGGTAGAGAGAAAATTTAGGAATGTGACTAATGCAAACTTGTTTGAATTAGTGGCCAAGAGCATTTTTAGGAGGTGTCCGAATTTTAAACTCCTTGTGGAAGAGGAGTGGACGGCTAAGAGACTGAGTATAGGGGGGAGAGTGCCGAATTCTCTTAAGGCACATATTCATCATTTGATTCTTTTTTTTTTCCCTTTGCAAATAGCCGAATTTCCCTCTCTCTCATCTTCTATTTTTTTCTCTTCTTTCTCATTTTCTCAAAACCGAAACCACCATTGTCATCTTCCTCTTTTTCTTCTTTTTGCTTAACCCCAATTTCTTTGCCGAAACCCCTATCTCCCTATTTCTTTCTTTCTCTCTAGCCGAATATACTCCATTGGTCTGCTGAAATCCCCTTTTTCCTAGTAGATCAACTTTGGCCGAATAGCAAGTAGGTGTAGATACTTTTTAGGATTTTCTCTTCCATCGATTTGTGAAGGTATGTGGTTGCCAAAACTCTCCTCCCATGTTTTCCTGTTCTCTGTCGACTTGGATAAGAGGAAAGCCGAAATCCGGCATTTGTTGATAGTGTGGCTAACTTATTTTCTTCTTTGAAACCGATCCTCATAAGGTACTCCGGGATTTTGAAGTACACAATCCAAACCTCTATTCTCTGACAATCGGTTTTGGTAAGGGTGGTGAGGATCCATTTTAAGATCATTAATTCTTTTAAGTAATCGAAAGCCGAAGGCTATTAATATGGATGTATGATTGCCGATTGTAGGGAAGTGAAGTAGAATCACATAGCGTGTGGTGGCTAGTATCCAAGGGGCGTTTAGGTAAGGTCTTGGGTTTCAAGCGTTAACCCTTTGGGTTTATTTGGGTTGGCCGAATGGCCTTGGTACTAATCTTTATGTTTGGCCAAATATAGGAGCAAGGAAATCTAGTGTGGCAGATCGACTCTTTAGGATTTAGGGCTTTCGTTAGTAACAGGTGTGTACATACACACTTCATAACTAATAAAAGTGCTAATATATTGCATATGCTAAACCGGATTTATATAGATTTGGATTTATTACCGTAAAGGTATGAGCAAGGATTCAGGTAAGTCCTTGTCGATATGAGCTTACGATATAATGCATATGGATGCATGACATATTTGGTATATGTGATACGTAAAAATATGGTTTATGACCTATTCAGTGTATGTTATTATTTTTAAGCATGACTGGCATGATTTCTTTTACATGCATATTATGCTATGGTGGGTGATCTGAGTGGAGGGGGAAGTGATATCCGTGTCTTTGGACACTAGTGTTTTGGTACCACATTTCGTGACTTTGGGTCACCAGAGGTTTGGCACCTCATAGCGACTTGTCCCAGTGGCTTAGCACCACAGTGGGTTGGCCCCACAGTTGATATTATGGGATCGTCGCCAGTGATTTGGTATCACACGTGGGTTGGCCCCACAACTTATTATTTGTGACTTCAGGTCACCAGTGGTTTGGCACCACCAGTGGTTTGGCACCACAATATTGATGGATATCGTGACTTTGGGTCACCAGTGGTTTGGCACCACCAGTGGTTTGGTACCACACAGGGTAGAGAAAGGTGTTTTGGTTGGCTAGGTTGGGTGCATGTTAAATTTAGATATGATTTGTGTATAATGTTACATTAAACCGGGGGAAGGGTTACACATTGAGTCTTGGTGACTCACCTTCTCCTTAAACTTTTTCAGGTGACTCGTAGATCGGGGATGAGGAGCCGGATGGACTTGAGGTGGCCATGTAATGGAAATGTGGTTTAAATGAACTTTGAGTTATTTTTGTTTTATTATCGGTTTTATTTGTTCAAGTTGTAATAAGGCCTCCTAAAATTTTGTTTTGATTATTTTACATATTTTGGATGAAATTTTAAATTTCTTAATGACTTTAATATGGTTAAACGAGTTCTCTTAAATTCAAACGTAAATGTTTTTTTTGTGCCATCGGGTACATCGACAAAATTGGTAACAACATGACTTAATAGATTTTTTTTTTTTAACAACAAAGCTAAGTGTTGCTTTCTTCATACACCTCAATTGTTCTAAACAAGACAATATCCTATTAAAAATGAAATGCTTTCACCAAAAATTGTATCGGCTAAAAGGGATTTTCAAAATGTTTTCCTCTGTAACATACCAAATTCGGTCGTAATGTTTGGGCCGGGTTTGGGGTGTTACCTTCTCCCTTGTAGTCGATAATAGCAGACAATTCCTAAAAGGTCTTCCACAATTTTGGCCAAAAACAATAATGGATTAGTCCCTAGATTTTGACAAGTCTAAAAGGAACAGGAATGGAAATTGAATATCATTCAGTCTTACCTTTAACGTGGAGATCGACAGTATTCCTTCCTAACACCACTTGAGAGATTCGGCTATAGGCTATGTAATGATCAACAAGTTTCAGTTTTGATAATTGCTAAAGAGACGCAGCTTCAATAAGGAAAGAAAAGAAAGGTGTAGGACTTTAGGGAGAATCGACAATGATGGATGTTGAGAAAGAAGATTCGGCTTTGAAAAAAAATAAGGGAAGGGAGAAACTTCACTAGAGAATTCGGCAGAAGAAGAAGAGAAAAGAAAAGAATGCTGAATGGCCTTACTTTTCCTCTTTTTGCCAAAATTACTAAGCCTATAGTCCCCTATTCGGCCAACACTATCAATCCCTTGCTTTTCTCTTTATTTCTTTATTTAAAATTCAATAATCCCACATTTATCTCTTATCTTCATTTATTCAAAATAAATAAAATAAATCCACATTTATCTATCTATTTAGCCGAATTTTAAAAAGGATTAAACTCCTCCCTTTAGTGCCTTAATGCCGTCCATCACTATCTATCCTTGTAGCAAAAATAAAACTTTTATTTGCTTCCCCTGTGACTCGAACACAAGCCCCTTTTAACTGCTAGTGGCGTCATTTCCAGAGGCCTTAAGTGGCGCCGCCAAGCCACTTTCCAAGCCCATTTCTTGTGTCATATCTCCCCTACATTTTCTCTTAAGGCCACCCTGCTTAGCTTCCTCTTCTAAATTCAAAATCTAATAATTTCTATGGCATTTCCCTACATTCCAAGGTTCAAAAAATTCACATAACACATTCATAACGCATAAGACATGCTATCTCACATAATTTAAGCACAAATGCATAAAGCCATAATTCCGGGATATTACAAGAGAAGCTGTTCAGTTATTAAAAAAGATAGCTCACATAGAGATAGATGATTATCCGTTAACAACGAAGATCAAAGACACGTGGGAAAGCTAGAATACACCAGTTCCTTCACCAGAGTCACTACACGTTGATGAAATCGAGGAGATGAATCTGAGAAATATCCAAGAAGGATAAAGATAAATCCAAAAAAGGAGATATTTAATTATTGGATGTGACAATCCATCACCATCCATATCCATAAACAGAAGATGATGCAAGCAATGATGTAAGAAGTCATCAACGATGCAAGCAATGATGTAAGAAGTCATCAATGGTGCAAGCAGTAATTATTGCAAGAAATTTTGTCAGATTTAGAAGGCTACGTGGAAGCAACTATCGAGCCGATAATAAAGTCATCCTTATTAGGATACTGTGCAGACTTCACTTGTAAATTAATTAGAGTTTAAAATTTACACAATAAATAGGAATTGTTGTAGCCTAAACAGGGCATCTTGCTTGGGTTAGAAAAATCTACGATCTTGCTTGGGTTAGAAAAATCACTTTCCATAGAAATTGGCAATATACAAACTCTCTTGTATACTTGCTTTCTTTAGAAATCCCTTGTAAACGATCTATTGTAAATTATCTACTATCTTCTCTTGTTAAATAAAATCTACGATATTAATAATAGCCTTCCGCTTATTTAATTTCTTTAACAAATTAGGTTTTGTAGTACTGGGGGAGGGAGGGATATGTACAAATTAGGTTTTGTAGTACTAGGGGGAGGGAGGGATATATGCACAAGCGGAAGGCTATTATTAATATCGTAGATTTTATTTAACAAGAGAAGATAGTAGATAATTTACAATAGATCGTTTACAAGGGTTTTCTAAAGAAAGCAAGTATACAAGAGAGTTTGTATATTGCCAATTTCTATGGAAAGTGATTTTTCTAACCCAAGCAAGATCGTAGATTTTTCTAACCCAAGCAAGATGCCCTGTTTAGGCTACAACAATTCCTATTTATAATGTAAATTCTAAACTCTAATTAATTTACAAGTGAAGTCCGCACAATATCCTAATAAGGATGACTTTATTATCGGCTCGATAGTTGCTTCCACATGGCCTTCTAAATCTGACAAAATTTCTTGCAATAATTGTTGCTTGCATCATTGCTTGCATCATTGATGACTTCTTACATCATTGCTTGCATCATTGATGACTTCTTACACCATTACTTGCATCATCTTCTATTTATGGATATGGATAGTGATGGATTGTCACATACAATAATTAAATATCTCCTTTTTTAGATTTGTCTTTATCCTTCTTGGATATTTCTCAGATTCATCTCCTCGATTTCATCAAGGTGTGGTGACTCTAGTGAAGGAACTGGTGTATTCCAGCTTTTCCACGTGTCTTTGATCTCCATTGTTAACAGATAATCATCTATCTCTATGTCAGCTATCTTTTTTAATAACTGAACAGCTTCTCTGTTTCTGTCTTCCTGGGTTCTTCCAGTGTCATATGTTAAAATTCTTTTACCATCGGTCCAGAACAAATAAGTTTCTTGGTGAAGAAGATGTTCGGCCATAGTTATCATATCAATTCCGGCTTGGATTTGATAATTGGTAAAATTATTATAACAATTGTCAATGGTTTTTTGACAATTTTTGTTTGTCTTCTTCTACTGCTGAAAGGGCTTTTCCCGAAAACAAAGTACTAATATGCCAAATTTGATATGGCTGATAAAATTTTTCTTTTTCAGCAATACCAATAAGACTACATATTTCTATATGAAAATAATAGACAAAATCATCTAAATCAACAAAATTTGTTAATCTAGATTTTACTATAGCGGGAAAATCTTTTAATAAATGAAAAGAAAGATTTTGGACTCATTATTTCTTTAACAAATCCCATTCAATACCGGTTATATCAAATGGTTCATGATTCAAATAAATTTGATAGTAGGAAATTGTTCTCCTATATCATTAGTAAAAACATAGGCTTGTAAATAATATTTTGAAAAAGTTTCTGAAAATTGAGCTTGCCGGTTGCAAATAGCTCTATCTATTTTTGAAAATATATCTGGTGGTAGAATTTGTCTACATTTGTTATATACACTTATTCTAAACATTTTATTAATAATAGGACTGTTTGTTCCCTTATAAATAAAATATTGGAATATACCAAGAAGCTTATTTATCTCCTTAATATATGTATATTCGATTAGGATTTCATCCCAATCTCTGTATAAAACAGATTTAAGTAATAAATCATGAGCTTCTTTTTCCTTAGTTGTTTTGTAACACCCCAAACCAGGTCTATGCGTTAAGACGAGATTTGGTTTGTCACACCGATCGAACATCCGAAAATTTTCTAATGATTTAAGATAAAACAGTAGTACATAACCTTTAGAAATAAGGTTTAATAAAAACTAAATACAATGATTTAAAATTTATGAATTAAGAAAAATGTACTTGTTTGAAATCTTATTTGTCAAAACCTTAACGTAGTTGTAAAAGAATTTGAACGAATTTAAAAGAGTAATTTAGGTCTTCAAAATGTTATAAAACATAATATTTTAAGAAAACTTTAAAAATTTAACATAAGCCCATATTGAGAGTCTAAAACAAAATTAAATCCATCCACACAATAAAATCCATAAAACATAATTAGAGGCCTTATTACATCAACCTAAAATAGTGATTAAAATATGTAACTTAAATAAAGTTCATAGTTTATAAAACCCATGCTTGTAGTATGGCCTCCACCAAGTCATCTCCGGCCCAAGTCCACATCAATTTCCATTACCTGAAATGGATAAAAAAAATGGGGTGAGTTACAAAGAACTCAGTGTGTAACTCACTTACCATCTTTATTGGGCCAGACCATCGAGGCATTTATTTGGGCTTGAGCCCAATTACACATATCAACAATATAAACTGAAATAAATATATATAAAATGCATGTAAAATGAATTTCCCAAACCAAGCCTAATTTCCATCCGCTAACACCCCCGTACCAACCAACACACCTGTGGGGATCAAGTCAACCCACCCCGCCAAACACACCAATCATAGGCATTAAGCCTTTTAATAATGTTGTAGTGCACTCATCAACTAGATTGTGACATAGTCACCGAACTAGAGGCATTAAGCCAAAATTTGTGGCAGAGCCACCGAACTAGATACGTGGCCACAGGCCTTTCTTCTCTTCATCAAATCCCATCCCATGCAATTATGTATGAATAACAAACTTTAATCATAACATGATTTATCAAGTAATCCATATTAAAGATAAGTCTATAATTTAACTTTCATTTGGGCCTATTAACAAAACAGTATCTAGCCCATTTAGCAATCTAGAGATCTTTGGCCCATTTATCGAACTAGAATATTTTTGGCCCATTTATCGAACTAGAATATTTTTGGCCCTTTTATCGAACTAGAATATTTTTGGCCCATTTAGCGATCTAGCATACTTTGGCCCATATTTATCGATCTAGCAGTTTTATGATCCAAATTATCGATCTAGCAGTTTTTCGTAAAAACTTAGCAATCTAGCAATTTTTCGTAAATTTCTCGATTTTTACCGTTTTCATGTATTTACACAAAAGTACTGATTATTACTAAAATTCCGATTTGGCCATCTTTACGATTTAACAAAATACTTACGGTTTGGTATTTAACCAGAGAGATAAGTGTGAAGTTACACACCTGGTTATTGTGAGAACTAGACTTTCCCGCTCGTCAACACCTATACGTATTACGATAATTTAGAACACTATAATTTTATTAATAAAACCGATCTAAAATAACGATCTAAAATTTTACCCTCGGATCTTCGAACTACTTCTACTTGCGGTTTCTCCCTGATTGATGGTTCGTTAACCGAATCAAATCCACAAACAAATAATGGTTCGGGAGTACGAACGACTTCTAACAAATGATTTTCCTCGGATGAACGTCCGCAACCCGGTGGAAAATCTCAGATTCCAGAAATAGCCCTTTTCTTGTACTTAGGGGGATTAACGGTACCACCCTTCTTCCGAACACTATACACGGCACGTTTCTTCCCTATCTTGATTGTCTTCAATGACAAAAGATCGTTAGCACGTCCTAATAATATATATCGATTATGACTAAAGGTTTTACGAACGAGATTTCCTTACCACAAATTTTCTTGTTCCACAAGGAGAATCGATCCAAGCGTTCTATGTCACTCACGACCACTTGATTTCCGATCTTCTATTATCGTACTAAAGTATAACAAAATAAACATTAATAAAATGAACGTTTATTTCGATCTAAGAACATTCGGCAATGGAGAAAGAAACAAAAAGAGAGAAAAATGGTCATTTTGGTACTAGCAATTTCGGCACTAAGAAGAGGCACAAGAGAATATTCAAAAGATGAACAAAAATGACCAAATGGTCAAAAGAATTAGGCTTTACCAAAAGCACAAATTCGCCAAAGGAGAAAAAGTTGAGAAAGGATTGCAAAACTTTGCACATATGCTAAGAATGACCAAAAAGAGACTTCAAATCCTAGCCAAACTAACACCAAAATTCGGCTTCCCCCCTAGACCATATTGCCGTCCATATGCATGGTCAAATGGCCATGATTTTGTTTCCAAAACACTTTCCTTGATACTTGCCCCATGTCTCCATATCTTTCCAAATTTTCTTCATTCCCTACCATAAGTTCACTCTTACCTTATTCCTTTGATATACTAACCAAAAATAACAAGGTCAACACTTACCATATATGTGCTTGGCCGACACATGCTAGGAAAACCAAAAATAAAAGCCATCTAATTGCTATTTAAGGGATTCAAACCTCTCCCCTCATGCCAAAACCCATGCGCCATTACCACCTTGCCATTACTCATCTTGTGTCACTTATTAACACTTAAATTAACTTAAATATTAATGACACTTGATCCACTTCAATAAATTTTCCCAACAAAAATTATTCCTTACCCGAATAATTCCATGCTCTTCTTCAAGGGTATACCAAACCCGAAAAGAAGTAAGAAAATTTTCCTACATAAGCTAAACACCAAAACATGCAATAAATCAATACTTAAATTTTAGGGTGTTACATGTTTTTTCAACTAAGAATTCTGAAAACTATGTAAGAGCTCTTCTAAAGTTTGCTTTTTGATAAGTAATATGGGTTTTCCATATTTTGTTTATAAAATTATAATATTCTAAAGGTAAACCTGGATTATAAAAATCCTTAATTTCAGTGGATTCAGAATTTTGTTGTTTTTTCAACAAATTCTCGGTTTCTTTTATAATTTCAGCATAACTTTTTTGATATACTGAATATGGATCTTGAGACCATTCATAATAGCTCACCTGGGTTGGTGATTGTGTTCCAAATGGTTGGTTTACTATAGGATATGGTACATAATATCCTTGATTAGGATAAAATGGTACTCGTGTAGGAATAAATCCTTGTTTAGGACTCATTGTTTTTCCCTTGTTGGGTTTTTTATGGATAGTTGTCCATTCTCCCATATTTTCTAGAGGTTTTTTACCTCTATCCATAAGGCCTGCTAAGAAAATTAGCAATCATATTATTAGAACCTTTAATATAAATAACTTCAAAATTAAATTGGCATAATTCGTTATACCATCTAATTCTCCGAGGTACAGTTTCTAAGCTTTTATTAGTTAGAAATTGTTTAATGTACTTGATTATCGCTTTTATAATAAAATGTTCAAAGCTAAATATATTAGGAATTTTTAATTCCCTTTTTATTGCTAATAATTCTTTTTCATATATAGCATAATTTATTTCATTTGGTTTGAATTTTCCTGAGCTATATCCACAAATTAATTCTTCATTAGCTATTGTTTTAGCTTTTAATACACATCCCCAATTTTTTTCTGAGGCATTTGTTTCTAGATTTAATTTATCACCTTGTTTAGGTAAATAAACCTTAGGAATATAATTTATTTCAGATTTTATATGTTTTATAATATCTGAATCTTTTTTAGACCATTCAAAGGGTTTGTCCTTTTTTAGTTTTTCATATAACTCATCTAATTTTTTAGATAAGTTAGGAAAGAAATTTCTTCCATAATTAACAATTCCTAAAAATTGTTGAAGTTGTTTCTTATCAACAATATTTTCAGGAAATTCTTTTATTTTTATAATAATATGATCTTGGAGTTTAAGACCATCGGCAGATAATATTAATCCTAAGAATTCTATTTCATTAGGACTTAATATAATTCCATGTTGTATAAATTCTCTAGATATAATGTTTAAATGTTTTCTGTGATTTTCTAATGTATCAGAGAATATTAAAATATCATCTATATAAACAACACAAAATTTTTTATATTTTTTAAATATAGAGTCCATCCATCTTTGGAAGACTTGTGGTGCATTACATAATCCAAATGGCATTACTCTCCATTGGTAATGTCCATTAGGTGCACTAAAAGCTGTTAATGGTCTGGATTCTTCATTAACATGATTTGCCGTGGCTTGATTTTGCAAAAACTTACTAAAATATTTTGCTTGTTTAGCTTGATTAATTAACACTTCCTTTCTTGGAATAAAATATCCATCAAAAATAGTATTCTGATTTAATCTTTTATAATTAATAACCATCCTAGCTTTTCCTCTTTTTATTTCTGCATGGTTTCTTACCATAAAAGCAGGACTAGAATGCGGACTAGTACTTTCTTCTATTAATTCTTTTTCTAATAATTCTTTTATTTGTATTTCAAATTCATTTATATCTTGTTTAGTATAGATCATAGGTTTTACTCTAATAATTTTACTAGGATTTTCTAATTTAATGGTACAATATCTAGGACTATTTTTCCATAATTTTAATGGTTCTTCACTAAAATTATTTTCTAATATTTTAAACAACCAATGATTTGTTTCGAGTTGTTTAATCTGTTCTTTCTTAGGTGATGTAAAGTCTTGATCACAAATGAATTTGTGATTTTCTACCAAAGGTATTTCTACTGAAGTATTTTCAGTAGTTAATATAACAAAGTTTTTATCAATAGAAAATGGTAAATGTTGATATATAAAATTATTACCTAATAATATATCTCCATGCATTTCATGAAAACATAATATTTTAGGTATCACAAATCTTACATTATTTATGTAGATCGGTATATTTTTTGCCTTAAAAAGGATTAAAGTTTCATTTCCATCTACTCCAACAGCTCTTATTGGATTTCTCATAAGTTCCCATTTTTCTGGTGGAATAGCATTTTCTCAATAGCTACTAGTTGTAGCTCCTGTATCTAATAAAGCATTTAAAGAATATGAATTATATTCTCTAAACTGGAATGTAATTTCAATGTAAGTATAATATTTCCTAGGTTGGAAATGTGAAAATGTAATAATATCCTTTTTTCCAAGTTTCATTTGTTGAATTATTGGTTTTTCTTTGACTTTTGTATCTTTAGAAATTTTATCTAATTTGTTAGTATAATGTACCGGTTTTAATTCTATAGATAACTATTGGTTTTTCCAATATTCTATATTTTTACTATAAGGATCTTTTTTATCAATTTCCCTAGGTTTCGATATTTCATAATCATATGGATCTGCTTGTTCAGTATCCATGGGTTCAGGAATTTCTATATTTTCATCCTCTTCTGTTGAAGTGTTTTCTTGTAACATCCTAAAATAGGGGTTATTTGTGATTGAATTATTTTGCTTGTGATTGGATTGCTGTGATATTATTGGTGGTGTAATAAGACTTAATCATGGATCCCATGTAGTAGGCTTGGATAGTAGAAAAATTTTAATTGTAAGCTTTAAAGATAGGGAGCCTTAGTAAGTAGGGGTTACAAGTTAAATGAGGGAATATTAGACACTAAAAAGGCCTTGGAAAAGTGGCAAAAGGGAGGCCACTTAGGAGCTGTAATTGACGCCACAAGGGGAGCAAGGGAGCCTATGTTCGAGTTGCGAAATTCCCCTTTTTGCTCTTTATTTTGGACGGCAAGAGAGGGAGAGAAATGCTCAATTTAAACACTTCAGGATAATGATGATTATTTGGATTTTATTTGGTTAATTTCTAAAAGGGTGGCAAGGAGAAAAAATAGGAATTTGACTTATTCAAATTCTTTTTGAATAATTTCAAATGGTTGGCCTAGAGTGATTTGGGGAGTTGCCGAATTTTGAACTTCTTGTTGAAGGGGAGTGGACGGCAAGGAGACTAGGTGAAGGGGGGTGCCGAATTCTCTTAAGGCACATACTCTTCATTTTTTTTTGTTTTTTTTCTTTTCTCCATTTGCAAGTAGCCGAATTTCTCCACTCCTTCATCTTTGATTTTCTTTCTTTCTCTCCTTTTTCATTCTCTCAAAATCGAAAACCATTGATCCTCTTCTCTTTTCTTTGGCCGAATCCCTTACACTCTCATCTTCCACTTATTTCTTCTCTTCTCTTCTCAAACTGAAACCCCCATATTTCTTTCTTTCTATCTAGCCGAATATACTCCTTTGGTGTGCCGAAATTCCCTTCTCCTATCTAGAAGCACTTTGGCCGAATACTAAAAGTGGCATAGATCTCTTTGGGACTCTTCTTTCAATCGGTTTTGGAAGGTAAGTGCTTATAGCCGAATGCCTATTTCTTCTCCTCTCTTGTTCTTTGTCGACTTCTAAAAGGGTAAGAGTCGATTTCGGCATTGGATGGCAAAGGTATTAATCATTCTTGTTGGAACCGATTTATTGTAGGGCCTCCGAGATTTTGGAAATTATCAAGCGAAGCCTTCAGCCTTGATTAATCAGTTGGTAAGTGGTAGTAAGGATCTATTTTAGTAGACTATTTATTTAGTGTTCAAAAGCCGAAGGCTATTAATATGGATATGTGATTGTCGATTATAGGGGAGCAGAAACACTTGGTGTGTGGTGGCTAGGATTCAAAGGGAGTTTAGGTAAGGTTTCGGGTTAATGTGTAACCCTTTTGAGTTATTTTGGTGTGGCCGAATAGTCAAGGACACTAACTTTTATGTATGGCCGAATATAGGGGCAAGGAAGTCTAGTGTGGCCGATTGATTCTTCGGGATTTAGGGCTACCAGTGGAAGCAGGTGTGTACATACACACTTTGTAGCTAATAAATGTACTAAATATATTGTATGCTAATCGGATCTATGTAGATTTAGATTTAATACCATAAAGGTATAAGCGAGGCCTTTGGTAAGTCCTTGTCATTATGGGGTTACTATTTGATGCTTATGGAAAGCATGACATATTTGGTATATGTGGCATATAAATATATGGCTGATGAGAAATCCAGTATGGGTTGTTAATTGAACATGATTGCTATGATGTCTGTTAATGCATGTCATAAAATGGTGGGTTAAACGAGTGGAGGGGGAAGTGATATCCGTGTCTTCGGACACCAGTGGTTTGGTACCACATTTCGTAACTACGGTCACCAGAGGTTTGGCACCTCATAGCGTCTTGTCCTAGTGGCTTAGCACCACAGTGGGTTGGCCCCACGGTTAATATTATGGGATCGTCGCCAGTGATTTGGTATCACACGTAGGTTGGCCCCACAGATGGATTGTGTCTTTGGACACCAGAGGTTTGGCACCTCCAGTGATTTGGTATCACATTTGTGACTTTGAGTCACCAGTGGTTTGGCACAACCAGTGGTTTGGTACCACACGGGGTAGAGAAAGGTGTTTGGATGGCTAGGTTGGGTGCATGGCAAACTTAGTGCATGTTGACTTAGTTATAAATTGTGTATGATGTTGCATTAAACCGGGGGAAGGGTTACACATTGAGTCTTGGTGACTTACCTTCTCCTTTAATATTTCTCTGGTGACTCGTAGATTGCGGATGAGGTGCCGGATGGACTCGAGGTGGCCATGCAGTGAAAATGTGGACTTAATGAACTTTGAATTATTTTATTTTATTGTTGGTTTATTTGTTCAAGTTGTAATAAGGCCTCTTAAGATTTTTATTTTTTTTATTATTTCACATGGTTTGGGATAATTTGTTTAAACTACTTAATGACTTTAAAATGATTACACAAGTTTCTTAAATTCAAACGTAAATGTTTTCTGTGCCATCAGGTACATCTGAAATCGGTAACCATCATATTGTTTTATTCATACACCTCAATGGTTTTAAACAAGACAATATTCTATTTAAAGTGAAACGGTTTTACCAAAAATTTGAATCAGCTAAAAGAGATTTTTTTTCAAAATATTTTCCTCTGTAACATACCGAATTCGGTCGTAATGTTGGGCCAGGTTTGGGGTGTTACAAAATTGGTATCAGAGCCCAGTTCAAAGCTCAGCTGTGGGGGCCCAAGGCCCAAAATGTTTTGGTAGGCCTTTGTGAAAATGGTTTTGGTTTTAGACAGCATGGCAGCGAGTCTCCGGCACCAATCCGCTCAGGTAAGTACTTGTAACTTCTATATGAATTATTATCTATAAAAGGGTAGGAATGGAACGTAGATAGTATGATTAGTGCTTTGAACTTTAGGACTAGTTACCCGAACAAAAGACATAAGACTTTAAATGCCTAATTAAACAAACCTACGACTAAGTCACCGAGTTAGGGTGTGGAAACCCTGGTGCGCATGTCTAGGATTGGATCCGTAAGAGCTTGGTACTTAAGCAGTCCTCGTGACTCACCTCCTCTTCGCAAGAATCCTACCTGGTGCGTGGCTTCGGTTCACGCTAACCAAGAGGACTCGGTCATAGGCTAAACACAATAAATAAAACCCGAAAGGGATTAGCCATGTTTCATGAAAAACTCTAGTTTTAAAATCATTAAAAATATCCCTTTAAATAGTAGCAAAAACTTATTTTTGGAAAATTTTTAAAATATTTTCAATTTACCAAAATTACCAAAATGCCCCTAGTGGCAAAATTACGAAAATACCCTTGGTTTCTACAATTACTGTATTACACTGATTTCTATAAAATATTCTTACTTTACAATGGTACCCAAAAAAATCTTGTATTTCAAAATAATATCCTGACTTTGGAAATTTACTAAATTACCCCTGATTGACAAAATTACCAAAATACCCCTGGTTTCCAAAATTTTGCCTTATCTTTAATTTGAGAAATTTTCGAAAATACCCTCTAGTTTTGTGAAATTTCAAAATGTCCTGAATTATTAAAGTTTTAAAATTTTCTAGTTTATTACGAAAATACCCCTGTAGGAAAATGACGAAAATACCCCTGGGATAGAAACGGACAGAAATGCCCGAAGAGTGAGTGTGTATGAAAGGTATTAGGGAATGGATGTGCTTTTCTGTGTGAACTAGGATAGAGGACTTAAAACTTTGATTGATCGAAAGAATCTCTATTAAACTCTCTTCATAAAATTTCCTCGCGGATAACCAAGTGGAACAAGTACTAATCCATAAAATTTCTTAATCAGATTAAAGCGTAATAGTTAGAATGAGCTCTAGAGGACGTGGCCGTCGTGGACGCGGTAGGGGCAGGATGACCGTGTCAGAACCCGTTAGGTCGGGTCAGGGGTCGGAGAATGAAGTACCACCAGCTACCACCACCCCAACTTTTGGAGCCGAGGAGCGAGGATCGGACGAGGGAGGTGAGCGATGCGCAAGTCGTGTGTTGTGAGTCCTTGAGATGGTGGTTGGGGCTAGTGGAGGTATGGGAGCTCGAAAATCTGTACCCGAGCGACTCCGATCCAATGGAGCTGAGGTATTCCAGGGTGTATCAGGAGTGGCACCCAGTGCGGCGGAATATTGGTTAGAATCGACTGAGAGGATCATGGATGACCTCGATCTGACGAATGAAGAGAAACTGAAAGAAGCGGTGTCGCTTCTAAAGGACGAGTCATATCAGTGGTGGCTCACGGTTTGGGATGGTGCTACGGCAGATGATCTTACGTGGGAGTATTTCAAAACTGCTTATCAGAAGAAGTATATGGGCACAAGCTACACTGATGCACAGAGGAAAGCTTTTCTGGGGTTAGTACAAGGCAATAAGTCTGTATTGGAGTATGAAGCAGAATTCTTGAGGCTGAGCCGCTATGCTTGGGGAATTGTGTCAACAGAGCATGATCGTTGTGTCCGCTTTGAAGACGGACTTAGGGATGAGTTAAGGTTGCTGATTGCTCCACAGTAGGAGCGTGAGTTTGCTGTTCTGGTGGAAAAGGCTCAGGTAGCCGAAGGAGTCAAGGAGTCCGTGAGACAGAACTATGATAGGAATAAGCAGAAAATAGGCTTTGGATCGTCTGGATCGGGTAGTAATGCACAGAAGAGGGCTAGGCAGAGTGGTCCGAATCAAGCAGGGAGGCCCATGGCTGCTAATCATAGACCAGCTCAGTGTAATCGCTGTGGGAAATCACATTGGGGAGGTTGTTGGACCGGTGAAAGGGGATGCTTTGAATGTGGATCTTTGAATCACCGTGTGAGGGATTGTCCTCAGAAGTTAGCTAAGAATCAGTCAGAGGGTCAGAACCGTGCTCAGGTTAGAAAGGAAGGACCACCACAGAGGGGTCATGGTAATGGTAGGGGAGGCAATGGTTCTAGTCAAGGTCCCGAAATTCTGGGCAGAGGTGCAGGCAACACAGAAGTAAGGCAGCGTGGTTTAGTCTATGCAGCGAGGCGTCGAGAAGAGGGTGACGCACCGGACGTCATAATCGGTACGTTCCTAATTTTTGGTCTTCTATATGTTGCATTAATTGATGTGGGTTCGACGTATTCATACGTTGCTAGTAGCGTGGTAGAGACTATGAACCTAGACTATGAGACTACTTCTAGGGAGATGACAGTAATTAGCCCTTTAGGCCACTCTGTAGTTGTAAACAAGCTATATAGAGATGTACCCCTAGAACTCCAAGGGGTAATGTTTGTGGCTGATCTGATGGAACTGCCGTTTGGGGAGTTCGATCTGATTCTTGGAATGGACTGGTTGGTTAAGTATCAGGCAAGGTTGGATTGCGCTGCTAAGCGCATGGTTCTAAAGATGGCTGAGGGTGATGAAGTGGTCATGATAGGTAATAAAAGAGATTACCTATCCAACGTGGTGTCTGCGTTGAAGGCGGAGAAGATGGTTAGGAAGGGCTGTGAAGCATATGTGGTTCATATATGTGCCTTGGAGGCTAAGGAGTCAACAGTTGAGAAGGTCCGAACAGTAGGGGAATTCGCTGATGTGTTTCCAGAATAACTTCCGGGTCTGCCTCCAGATCGAAAAGTGGAATTCGGTATAGATTTATTGCCCGGAACGGCACCTGTGTCTATAGCACCTACCGAATGGCACCAAAGGAATTGGTGGAGCTGAAGGCTCAAATTCAGGAGCTGTTGGATCGAGGGTTTATCCGACCAAGTATATCTCCGTGGGGAGCACCTGTGCTGTTTGTCAAGAAGAAAGGCGGGTCAATGCGGATGTGTATCGACTACCGTCAGCTAAACAAGTTAACGATCAAGAACAAGTATCCGTTGCCCCGGATTGATGACTTGTTTGACCAACTGAAGGGTGCATCGGTTTTCTCGAAGATAGATCTTAGGTCGAGTTATCATCAACTTAAAGTGAAGGAGGTTGATGTTCACAAGACGGCATTCCGTACTCGGTATGGGCATTACGAGTTTCTAGTTATGCCATTTGGGTTGACCAACACACCAGCGGCATTCATGGACTTAATGAATAGGGTGTTTCAGCAGTACTTGGATCAGTTTGTCGTAGTGTTTATAGATGACATATTGGTTTATTCAAAGACAGAGGAGGAGCATCATATGCATTTGCGTATAGTTTTACAAGTACTGAGGGAGAAGCAGTTATTTGCCAAATTCAGTAAGTGCGAATTTTGGCTTAGGGAGGTGGCTTTCTTGGGTCACATAGTGTCAGCTGAAGGGATTAGAGTGGACCCTTGCAAGGTTGAAGCGGTGTTGGATTGGAAACCGCCTAGGTCAGTGGTAGAAATTCAGAGTTTTCTGGGGCTGGCAGGGTACTATCGAAGGTTTGTGGAAGGGTTTTCTTTAATCGCAGCACCGTTGACTAAGTTATTAAGAAAAGGAGTTCCATTTGTATGGTCAGAGGAACAACAAGGAAGTTTTGACAAGCTAAGGAAGATTCTCGACTAAGCTCCAGCTTCTGCAAATGCGACTGAGGCGGAAAGTTGTTTACGGTTTATTGTGATGCATCCCATACTGGTTTGGGATGTGTGTTGATGCAGCAAGGGAAGGTAGTAGCCTATGCAACCCGTCAGCTAAGGCCGCATGAGGTTAACTATCCAACGCACGACTTGGAATTAGCGACAGTAGTCTTCGCTTTGAAAATATGGAGGCATTACTTGTATGGGGAGAAGTCGATAGTCTACACAGATCACAAAAGTTTGAGGTATCTCTTGACACAGAAGGATTTGAATTTGAGGCAGCGCCGATGGATTGAACTGTTGAAGGACTACGACTGTTCAATTGAGTACCATCCAGGCAAGGCTAACGTGGTGGCTGATGCTTTGAGCCGGAAGGTCGTAATGGACTTAAGGGCGATGTTTGCTCACCTCAGTTTGTATGACGAGGGAAGTCTTTTGGCAGAACTGCAAGTTAAGCCGACTTGGATCGAGGAGATTAAGGAAAAACAATTAGTTGATGACAGTTTAAATGTGCGGAGATTGCAAGTTCAAGATGGTGGTTTGGAAGGGTATAGTTTGTCTGGTGATGGTGTACTATGCTTTCAAGGGCAAGCTTGTATGCCGAAGGATGTGGAATTGAGACAAAGAATCCTTCAAGATGCACATAGTAGCCCATACGTTATGCATCCTGGAGGTAGCAAAATGTATGGAGATTTGCGGAAACAATTCTGGTGGTCAGGGTTGAAGCGCGAGGTAACTGAGTTTGTGGGAAGGTGTCTGACATGTCAGCAGGTAAAGGTTGAACATCAGTTGCCATCAGGGTTACTTCAACCAGTGAAGATTCCTCAATGGAAATGGGAGAGGATCACTATGGACTTTGTCAGCGGGCTACCCCTCACGCCTAGTAAGAAAGACTCGATTTGGGTAATTGTGGATCGGCTAACCAAGTCAGCTCATTTCATACCGGTAAAAATGGATTATTCGCTTCAGAAACTAGCGAAATTGTATGTAAACGAGATAGTAAGATTGCATGGAGTACCAGTATCAATTATCCCGGATAGGGATCCGAGGTTCACGTCAAGGTTCTGGAAAGCGTTGCATCAGGCTTTGGGTACACGATTGGATTTGATCAAACATTCCATCCACATCGACGGGGCGATCGGAGAGGGTCATACAGATTTTAGAAGATATGCTGAGAGGATGTAATTTGGATTTTCGTGGAAGTTGGGAAGAGTATCTACCGTTGGCAGAATTCGCTTATAACAATAGTTATCAAGCGAGTATTCAAATGGCACCATATGAAGCACTGTATGGACGAAAATGTCGTACTCCTACGTGTTGGACGGAGTTGGGTGAGCGACAAGTTTTGGGTCCAGAGTTGGTGACAAAAATTGAAGATAAAGTTAAGGTAATTCGAGCTCGTCTCAAAGAAGCGTCAGATAGGCAGAAGTCTTATGCTGATCTTAAGCGTAAGGAAATGGAATATGCAGTAGGAGATAAAGTTTTTCTGAAAGTGTCGCCTTGGAAGAAGGTATTGAGATTCGGGCGAAAAGGGAAGTTGAGCCCTAGGTTCATCGGGCCATATACAGTGTTGAAGCGAGTGGGACCGATAGCTTATCAGCTCGAACTGCAGGCAGAGTTAAGACAGATTCATGATGTCGTCCATGTGTCGATGCTTAGGCGATATCGATCAGATCCATCACACGTTGTGCCAGTGGCAGAGATTGAGGTAAACTCGGACTTATCTTTCGAGGAGGAACCAGTCCAGACCTTAGATCGAGATGTCAAGGTTTTACGTAGGAAGTCTGTACCTTTGGTAAAAGTGCTTTGGCAAAATCATGGTGCAGAGGAAGCTACGTGGGAACCCGAGGATGTGATGCGGCAGCAATACCCCCACCTCTTCTGATCAGGTAATTTCGAGGCCGTAATTATTTTTAAGGGGGGTAGAACTGTAACATCCTAAAATAGGGGTTATTTGTGATTGAATTATTTTGCTTGTGATTGGATTGCTGTGATATTATTGGTGGTGTAATAAGACTTAATCATGGATCCTAAGTAGGCTCGGATAGCAGAAAAATTTTAATTGTAAGCTTTAAAGATTGGGAGCCTTAGTAAGTAGGGGTTACAAGTTAAATGAGGGAATATTAGACACTAAAAAAGCCTTGGAAAAGTGGCAAAAGGGAGGCCACTTAGGAGCTGGAATTGACGCCACAAGGGGAGCAAGGGAGCCTATGTTCGAGTTGCGAAATTCCCCTTTTTGTTCTTTATTTTGGACGGCAAGAGAGGGAGAGAAATGCTCAATTTAAACACTTCAGGATAATGATGATTATTTGGATTTTATTTGGTTAATTTCTGAAAGGGTGGCAAGGAGAAAAAAATAGGAATTTGACTTATTCAAATTCTTTTTGAATAATTTCAAATGGTTGGCCTAGAGTGATTTGGGGAGTTGCCGAATTTTGAACTCCTTGTTGAAGGGGAGTGGACGGCAAGGAGACTAGGTGAAGGGGGGTGCCGAATTCTCTTAAGGCACATACTCTTCATTTTTTTTTGTTTTTTTTCTTTTCTCCATTTGCAAGTAGCCGAATTTCTCCACTCCTTCATCTTTGATTTTCTTTCTTTCTCTCCTTTTTCATTCTCTCAAAACCGAAAACCATTGATCCTCTTCTCTTTTCTTTGGCCGAATCCCCTACACTCTCATCTTCCACTTATTTCTTCTCTTCTCTTCTCAAACTAAAACCCACATATTTCTTTCTTTCTATCTAGCCGAATATACTCCTTTGGTGTGCCGAAATTCCCTTCTCCTATCTAGAAGCACTTTGGCCGAATATTAAAAGTGGCATAAATCTCTTTGGGACTCTTCTTTCAATCGGTTTTGGAAGGTAAGTGCTTATAGCCGAATGCCTATTTCTTCTCCTCTCTTGTTCTTTGTCGACTTCTAAAAGGGTAAGAGCCGATTTCGGCATTGGATGGAAAAGATGTTAATCATTCTTGTTGGAACCGATTTATTGTAGGGCCTCTGGGATTTTGGAAATTATCAAGCGAAGCCTTCAGCCTTGATTAATTAGTTGGTAAGTGGTGGTAAGGATCTATTTTAGTAGACTATGTATTTAGTGTTCGAAAGCCGAAGGCTGTTAATATGGATATGTGATTTTCGATTTTAGGGGAGTAGAAACACTTGGTGTGTGGTGGCTAGGATTCAAAGGGAGTTTAGGTAAGGTTTCGGGTTAATGTGTAACCCTTTTGAGTTATTTTAGTATGGCCGAATGGTCAAGGACACTAACTTTCATGTATGGCCGAATATAGGGGCAAGGGAGTCTAGTGTGGCGATTGATTCTTCTGGATTTAGGGCTACCAAAGGAAGCAGTGTGTACATACACACTTTGTAGCTAATAAATGTACTAAATATATTGTGTGCTAATCGGATCTATGTAGATTCGGATTTAATACCATAAAGGTATAAGCGAGGCTTCAGGTAAGTCCTTGTCGTTATGAGGTTACTATTTGATGCTTATGGAAAGCATGACATATTTGGTATATGTGGCATATAAATATATGGTCGATGAGAAATCCAAAGATGGGTTGTTAATTGAACATGATTGTTATGATGTCCATTAATGCATGTCATAAAATGGTGGGTTAAACGAGTGGAGGGGAAGTGATATCCCTGTCTTCAGACACCAGTGGTTTGGTACCACATTTCGTGACTACGGTCACCAGAGGTTTGGCACCTCATAGCGTCTTGTCCCAGTGGCTTAGCACCACAGTGGGTTGGCCCCACGGTTAATATTATGGGATCATCGCCAATGATTTGGTATCACACGTGGGTTGGCCCCACAGATGGATTGTGTCTTCGGACACCAGAGGTTTGGCACCTCCAGTGATTTGGTATCACATTTGTGACTTTGAATCACCAGTGGTTTGGCACCACTAGTGGTTTGGTACCACACGGGGTAGAGAAAGGTGTTTGGATGGCTAGGTTGGGTGCATGGTAAACTTAGTGCATGTTGACTTAGTTATAAATTGTGTATGATGTTGCATTAAACCGAAGGAAGGGTTACAGATTGAATCTTGGTGACTCACCTTCTCCTTTAATATTTCTCAAGTGACTCGTAGATCGCGGATGAGGAGCCGGATAGACTCGAGGTGGCCATGCAGTGAAAATGTGGACTTAATGAACTTTGAATTATTTTATTTTATTGTTGGTTTATTTGTTCAAGTTGTAATAAGGCCTCCTAAGATTTTTTTTTTTATTTCACATGGTTTGGGATAATTTGTTTAAACTACTTAATGACTTTAAAATGATTACACAAGTTTCTTAAATTCAAACGTAAATGTTTTCTGTGCCATCGGGTACATCTGAAATTGGTAACCATCGTATTGTTTTATTCATACACCTCAATGGTTTTAAACAAGACAATATTCTATTTAAAGTGAAACGTTTTTACCAAAAATTTGAATCAGCTAAAAGAGATTTTTTTTCAAAATATTTTCCTCTGTAACATACTGAATTCGGTCGTAATGTTGGGCCGGGTTTGGGGTGTTACATTTCTTCATCAGAATTATGACTAGTGACATTAATATCTACATCAGAATTATTAGAACTTTTAGAACTATCACTACTTTCGGTAGTATCATAATTTAACATATAGAGATAATTATACTTAGTAAATAAGTCTTTATGTTTTTCATAAAGTTCTTCTATTAATTTTAAATATTCTACTTGCTCATATTTATCTTTTGTTTTAGCAAATTGGTTTTTCCAATGTTCTATTAAAGTTTTGTAAGATTCAAAGTCATATTTTTCTTGTTTTTTAATTTTTTCTCTTTTTTATTTTCTTTTTTCTTTTTTATTATTGTAACATCCTGAAAAGGGCCTATGTATTTTCGGTTTAATTGTACGAAATGACATGTCTTATGTGTTATGAAAGTATTTTGAACATTTTTTTGGAAACCTAGAAATGTATGGAAATGTTAAGTTTAAAGTGAACATTTTTGGAAACCTAGAAATGTATGGAAATGTTAAGTTTAAAGTGAACATTTTTGGAAACCTGGAAATGTATGGAAATGTTAAGTTTTAAGTGAACATTTTTGGAAACCTGGAAATGTAAGGAAATGATTTAGAAATGATTCAAAAGAGGAAAGTGAACATTTCTGGAAACTTGGAAATGTAAGGAAATGTCAAGTTTAAAAAGGGAAACGAAAATTTTTGGAAACTTGGAAATGTAAGGAAATGACTTAGAAATGTCGAGTTTTAAAGTTTAATAGAGGAAACTGAGGCAAGGTGGCCTTAAGAGAAATTGTATGTGAAATTTGGCAAACAAACAGGCTTGAAAATGTGGCCTGGAGATGCCACTTAGGGCTCCTGGAAATGGCGCCACCTACAGGAGTAATGGGCCAAGGTTCGAGCTGCGGGAGAAGCAAAATAAAAGAGTTTTATTTTGCTGCAAGGAGCAAGGGAGTTGGATGGCACAAGGCTTTATTTTAGGAGTTTTATTCTCTTTAAAATTCGGCTAAATGATGGATAAATAAGGGATTTATTTATCATTATTTTCAAGAGATAATTGCTGGATTAAATTCTTTTAAATAAAGTGATAATTCAAGGATAAAGCTATCAAAATAAGGGGGAGTGGTGGCCAAGTAAGGGACTCTAGCTAGTAATTTTGGCTACTAGAGGAAAAGAGACCATTCATTCATTCATTCTCTTTCTCCTCTTCCCTCTGCTGAAACTCTCTAGCAACCATCCTCCTCCTCTCTTTCATTTGTTAAGCCGAATCTATAGTCCATCAGTGCCGAAACCCTCAAGTTTTCTTTTCTTTATTTTCTGTAGAAATCAAATACTCTAAGAGATCCCTAGCCGATTTCTCCATTGAATCCCAAAAGTCGAAACCTTGAGATTATCATCTAGTCATCAAAGCCGATTTCTTTAAGGGGCTTCAAGCAAAGGGGCTTCAAACAATGCTGCTGTCGATTTCATTGAGTAAGGGTAAGATCCAAAACTTGGTTTCCATTCTTTATATTTTAAGACTTGTCGAAATCTAGGACTAATTCTACTGAGGTATTTTGGCCGAATCTATGAAGGGTTTTTCCCAGATTTAGTGGTTGTCAACTACAAGAGGAGATCTGTCGGGACTTTCAAAGATCTAAGGTGAGTAATCGGTCTAAGGCTATTTCTTATGTTTAAGTGATTGAAATCAGATCTAATATATAAGTCTATAGGGATTTCGACAGAGGTATACAGGGATTCCGAGATTTGGAAATCGCAAGGTAAGTGCCTAAATACAATAGGCTAAGGCCATGTATGGTATTCTATATCTATTTCTTATATGTTTTGAATGCCGGAAACTAACTAGTTAGGAGTTTTGGTGACTAGCCGATTACAAGGGTGTGCATCACAAAGTTTTGGGACTCGATTCGTAAGTCAATCGGCAGCAAGGTAGGTTTTAAGTGTACAAATCCTACTAGGATTTGGTTTTATAGCCGAATAGGCTTTATGCTAACATATTAAGGTTACCGAATGTAGGAATTGAGATCTAAAGCAATAGATCGGTTCTTCAGGATTTCATGGAATAAGCAAATCAGGTGTGTATTCCACACTAACTGTTAATAAGATATATGGCAATATTTAATATGTGCATGTTTATAAGAATATGGCTAAGGTACCGTGTTACGGTACAAAGTACTCAGGTACGTTTCCTACTTCTACTAGGATTACAAAATATGTTATATTTAACATGTGAAAAGTGACATGAATGTGAATTTAAGTATGATATGCATAATATGAATAATATGGGGCATTCGGGTTATATGAAAAAAGGGGAAGTGAATGTGGTGACTTGGGTCTCACTATCTGAATGTGGTGACCTCAGTCACATTATCTGAATGTGGTAACTTCGGTTACATTATCTAAATGTGGTGTCTTATGACACAATCATCTGGTGGCTATGCCACGAATTTTATATGGGCGATGAGCACGTCGACTGCAGCGACTGCCTTCGATGGTGTGTAGCGGATGAAGGGTTGACTTAGTAGTCCCCACGGTGTGCAGGTTGGTACGGGGATGTGTAGCGGATGGCATCTAGGTTTGGGTTCGGGTTGCATCATTATTTTATCTGTATATAGATATGCATGTGAAATGATAAGGAATGCCTGATCTATTAAATTTTAGTGTTGGTTACACATTGAGTCTGTTGACTCACCCGTTGTGGGAACATGTTTCAGGTGATGAGCGAGCAAAGACGGGACGGGACTACGAGAACTTGTGGTGGCCATGCTCAGCTTGATGTTTTATTTAATTTGGGACATTTTATTTTATTTAAGTGCTTTATAACTTTATTTTGGGTTTTGTTTGATGTAATAAGGCCATAGTGATGATTTTATATTTGTTTTATTTATTATGTTACAAATTTGTGATAATTAAAGAATAAGCCAATTTAATTTAAAATAAACTTTAAAAATTTTGACACCTGAAATAAATGGCTTTTCAATATGAAGTAAACTTGTTTTCAACTCGAGCCCAATCCACAAACAAACTATCTTCAAAACACACAGTTTTTCAAAGTAACAAACGATATTTTGAATCGGCTTACATCGAGGAACATACCAGATCCGGTCCAGGCTCGTGGGCTGGGTCTGGGGTGTTTCAGTTTGGTATCAGAGCCCAGTTTTAAGCTCTCGGCCTGTGGGCTAAGGCCCAAAACGTTTTCCAATCGAGCCAAATGAGTTTTATGGAAGTATTTCTGAAAATAAGCAGGTTTTCTGGCATGGCACCTAAGTCTCCGACCCGCAGCCTACCAGGTAAGTACCCCTAACCATCTGTGTGATTATGTAAATTATAGAAGGGTAGAAAAGGAATGGAATGTAGAATAGTATGATAGGTATTTGAACCGTAGGACTAGTCTACCCAAACACAAATACATAAGACTTAATTACCTAACTAAACAAACCTATGGCTAAGTCAACCGAGTTAGGGTGTGGTAACCCCTGTGCGCATGTCTAGGATTGGATCCTAAGAGCTCAGTATTTAAGCGATCCCTAGTCACTCACCTCCTCTTCACAGAATCCTGCCGGTGCGTAGCTTCGGTTCACCCCTAACTCGCAGAGGGCTCGATGAGGTGTGGCAACCTCTGTGCGCATGTCTAGGAATGGTTTCAGTGGGAGCTTGGGACTTAAGCAGTCTGTGTGTCTCACCTCCTCTCCATTCGAACCCTACCTGGTGCGTAGCTTTGGTTCACCCTGACCAAGAGGACTCGGTCATAGGCTAAACACGATAACTAAAACCCGAAAGGGAACTAGCCGTGTTTAAAAAAAAAAAACCTTAGTTTCAAAACTCTTGAAATTACCTTTTTAATTTGTGAGAACTATTTATACAAATTTTTTTCCGAAAAATTCATTGATTTATAAAATTACAAAAATACCCCTAGTTGTTGTGAAATTACAAAAATGCCCTTGGTTTATACAATGTCCAACTACCCAACAATTTTACCCAAATTTCATTATTTTACACAAGTCCAAAAACCCTTATTTGTAAAATATCAAAATACCTTGATTTTGGAAAATTACAAAATTGCCCCTAACTTACAAAATTACCAAAATGGCCTTGATTTCCAAAATTTTTGCAACCTTATCATTTTGGATAGTAAAATTCTCAAAAAGAACCCTCGAAGTTTACAAATTTTGAAATACCCCTGAATTATTAAACTTTACAAATTTACCCTGGTTTATTACCAAAATACCCCTGAGTTTCAAAATTACTAAAATACCCCTGGATTTCAAAATTTTCCAAAATACCCCGGGAATTTAAAATTCCAAAATACTTTTTGACAAAATCACCAAGGAACTTTTTCTTTTGAAAAATTTCAAAATACCACAAGGGACAAATTACGAAAATACCACAGGTAGTGGAAAAACAACAACAATGAAAACTACAACATTTCTCCGAATGAACGAAAGTTCATAATTGATTGATGGACGTATGAATGAAAAGACTGTGTGCATATATGAATACGAAAGAACCACTCCTAAAATTCTTTTCATAAAACTTCTTCGCGGGTAATCAAGTGAAACAAAGACTAATTCATAAAACTTCTTAATCAGATCACGACGTTAGAAATGAGCTCTAGAGGACGTGGTCATCGAGGACGCCAGAGAGGCGGGATGACCGTGTCAGAATCCGTTAGATCGGGTCAAGGGTCTGACAATAAGATACCACAGCCACCACCACCCCCAGTTGTGGGTGTTGAATGCAACAATTTGAAAACGAGAGATGATCTTTAGAACGCAGCCGTACATCTTCCGCGAGTTTTGGAGTTGGTGGCTGGTGCAAGAGGAAATTCAGGAACTCGAAAGTCGGTACCTGAGCGACTTCGTGCCAACGGAGCTGAAATGTTTCGTGGAGTATCTGGAGTGGCACCCGATGATACCGAAGATCGATTGGAGGCAACCGATCGTATCATGGATGAGCTTGATCTGACCCCTGAGGAGAAGTTAAAAGGAATGGTGGCACTGTTACGCGATGAAGCGTACCAATGGTGGTTAACTGTTCGGGATGGTGCCACAGCTGAGGATCTGACCTGGGAGTACGTTAAGGAAGCGTATCAAAAGAAATACGTTGGAACCAGGTACACTGATGAACAAAGGAAAGCTTTTCTGTGGTTGGCTCAAGGAAACAAGTCCGTTGCGAAATATGAGGTTGAATTTCTGAGGTTGAGCCGGTATGCTCGAGGAGTAGTGGCAACTGAGCATGAGCGCTATGTCCGTTTTGAGGACGGACTAAGGGATGATTTGAGATTGTTGATAGCACCGCATCAGGAGCGGGAATTTTCTACTTTAGTAGAAAAGGCCAAGGTGGCTGAGGGAATTAAGGATGCTACAAAGCAGACTATGGATCGGATTAGGCCAAAAAGAGGTTTTAGATCGTCTGGGAAGGTTTTAGATCGGATTTCTCCATTGAATCTCAAAAGTCAAAACCTTGAGATTATCATCTAGTCATCAAAGCCGATTTCTTTAAGGGGCTTCAAACAAAGGGGCTTCAAACAATGGTGCTGTCGATTTCATTGAGTAAGGGTAAGATCCAAAACTTGGTTTCCATTCTTTATATTTTAAGACTTGTCGAAATCTAGGACTAATTCTACTGAGGTACTTTGGCCGAATCTATGAAGGGTTTTTCCCAGATTTAGTGGTTGTCAACTACAAGAGGAGATCTGTCGGGATTTTCAAAGATCTAAGGTGAGTAATCGGTCTAAGGCTATTTCTTATGTTTAAGTGATTGAAAATCAGATCTAATATATGAGTGTATAGGGATTTCGACAGAGGTATACAGGGATTCCGAGATTTGGAAATCGCAAGGTAAGTGCCTATATACAATCGGCTAATGCCATGTATGGTACTCTAGATCTATTTTTTATATGTTTTGAAAGCCGGAAACTAACTAGTTAGGAGTTTTGGTGACTAGCCGATTACAAGGGTGTGCATCACAAAGTTTTGGGACTCGATTCGTAAGTCAATCGGCAGCAAGGTAGGTTTTAAGTGTACAAATCCTACTAGGATTTGGTTTTATAGCCGAATAGGCTTTATGCTAACATATTAAGGTTACCGAATGTTGGAATTGAGATCTAAAGCAATAGATCGGTTCTTCGAAATTTCAAGGAATAAGCAAATCAGGTGTGTATTCCACACTAACTTTTAATAAGATATATGGCAATATTTAATATGTGCATGTTTATAAGAATATGGCTAAGGTACCGTGTTACGGTACAAAGTACTCAGGTACGTTTCCTACTTCTACTAGGATTACGAAATATGTTATATTTAACATGTGAAAAGTGACATGAATGTGAATTTAAGTATGATATGCATAATATGAATAATATGGGGCATTCAGGTTATATGAAAAAGGGGAAATGAATGTGGTGACTTCGGTCTCACTATCTGAATGTGGTGACCTCGGTAACATTATCTGAATGTGGTAACTTTGGTTACATTATCTGAATGTGGTGTCTTATGACACAATCATCTGGTGGCTATGCCACGAATTTTATATGGGCGATGAGCACGCCGATCGCAAATGATCGCTTCGATAGTGTGTAGCGGATGGAGGGTTGACTTAGTAGTCCCCACGGTGTGCAGGTTGGTACGGGGATGTGTAGCGAATGGCATCTAGGTTTGGGTTCGGGTTGCATCATTATTTTATCTGTATATAGATATGCATGTAATATGATAAGGAATGCCTGATCTATTAAATTTTAGTGTTGGTTACACATTGAGTCTGCATGACTCACCCTGTTGTGTGAACATGTTTCGTGTGATGAACAAAGGATGCACCAGACTACAGAACTTGTGGTGGCCATGCTCAGCTTGAAGTTTTATTTAATTTGGGACATTTGATTTTATTTAAGTACTTTATAACTTTATTTTGGGTTTTGTTTGATGTAATAAGGCCATAGTGATGATTTTATATTTGTTTTATTTACTATGTTACAAATTTGTGATAATTAAAGAATAAGCCAATTTAATTTAAAATAAACTTTAAAAATTTTGACACTTGAAGTAAATGTGTTTTCAATATAATGTAAACTTGTTTTCAACTCGAGCCCAATCCACAAACAAACTATCTTCAAAACACACAGTTTTTTAAAGTAACAAATGATATTTTGAACCGGTTTACATCGAGGAACATACCAGATCCAGTCCAGGCTCGTGGGCCGGGTGTGGGGTGTTTCAATTATAGTTAGAAGATTCATCCGAAGACTCATCTTCATCTGATAAAGATAAAATAACATTACTATTACCATAATATAAAGGTCCTAAAGCTAAGTTCGATTCTATATTTTTATTATTAATAACTTGATCTAATTTATTATTAATATCAGATAGTAATTCTTTAGACTTGTTATTCAAATCTAAATCTGTTACTTCTACCATATTATCTACTTTTTCTTCTATTTTACTAACCTTATTATATAGTTTATTAAAATATAGATGTCATATCTATTAAACTATTGATACCTTTACTAAGAGCCGAAACATTATTTTCATTCTTAGAGTCTATATGCATAGTATGATTACAAGTTTTATCTTTATACATACAATCCATTTCTTCCATGTTTTTATCTCTGGTACCTAAAACCTTCTGTGTCTTTAACGTCTTCAAAAACGCCTACAACGTCCCATTCGGACTCAACGCCAACAAGAAGATAGAACGACAGATATATGGCTTTTGAGATAAACAATAACGAAACAAACGGAATTGAAGATAAAAGATTGAGACTTACAATGCTAACTACGATATTAGAACTCCAGAAATCGTTACTCCGGGGCTCCTCTGATACCAAGTACTGGGGGGAGGGAGGGATATATGCACAAGCGGAAGGCTATTATTAATGTCGTAGATTTTATTTAACAATAGAAGATAGTAGATAATTTACAATAGATCATTTACAAGGGTTTTCTAAAGAAAGCAAGTATACAAGAGAGTTTGTATATTGCCAATTTCTATGGAAAGTGATTTTTCTAACCCAAGCAAGATCGTAGATTTTTCTAACCCAAGCAAGATGCCCTGTTTAGGCTACAACAATTCCTATTTATAGTGTAAATTCTAAACTCTAATTAATTTACAATGGAAGTCCGCATAGTATCCTGATAAGGATGACTTTATTATCGGCTCGATAGTTGCTTCCACGTAGCCTTCTAAATCTAACAAAATTTCTTGCAATAATTGCTACTTGCATCATTACTTGCATCATTGATGACTTTTTACATCATTGCTTGCATCATTGATGACTTCTTACATCATTGCTTGCATCATCTTCTATTTATGGATATGGATGGTGATGGATTGTCACATCCAATAATTAAATATCTCTTTTTTTGGATTTGTCTTTATCCTTCTTGGATATTTCTCAGATTCATCTCCTCGATTTCATCAAGGTGTAGCGACTCTGGTGAAGGAACTGGTGTATTCCAACTTTCCCACGTGTCTTTGATCTCCGTTGTTAACGGATAATCATCTATCTCCATGTCAGCTATCTTTTTTAATAAATGAACAGCTTCTCTGTTTCTGTCTTCCTGGGTTCGTCCAGTGTCATATGCTAAAATTCTTTTACCATCGGTCCAGAACAAATAAGTTTCTTGGTGAAGAAGATGTTCGGCCATGTTATCATATCAATTCCGGCTCGGATTTGATCATTGGTAAAATTATTATAACAATTGTCAATGGCTTTTGACAATATTTGTTTGTCTTCTTCTACTGCTAAAAGGGCTTTTCCCGAAAACAAAATACGAATATTCCAAATTAGATATGGCTGATAAAATTTTTCTTTTTCAGCGATACCAATAAGACTACATATTTCTATATGAAAATAATAGACAAAATCATCTAAATCAACAAAATTTGTTAATCTAGATTTTACTATAGCAGGAAAATCATTTAATAAATGAAAAGAAAGATTTTGGACTATTATTTCTTTAACAAATCCCCATTCAATACTGGTTATATCAAATGGTTCATGATTAAGCCTAAATTTGATAGTAGAAATTGTTCTCCTATATCTTTAGTAAAAACATAGGCATGTAAATAGTATTTTGAAAAAGTTTCTGAAAATTGAGCTTGCTGGTTGCAAATAGCTCTATCTATTTTTGAAAATATATCCGGTGGTAGAATTTGTCTACATTTGTTATATAGACATATTCTAAACATTTTATTAATAATAGGACTGTTTGTTCCCTTATTAATAAAATATTGGAATATATCAAGAAGATTATTTATCTCCTTAATATCTGTATATTCGACTAGGATTTCATCCCAATCTCTGTATAAAACAGATTTAAGTAATAAATCATGAGCTTCTTTTTCCTTAGTTGTTTTTTCAACAATGAATTCTGAAAACTGTGTAAGAGCTCTTCTAAAGTTTGCTCTTTGATCAGAAATATGGGTTTTCCATATTTTGTTTATAAAATTATAATATTCTAAAGGTAAATCTGGATTATAAAAATCCTTAATTTCAGAGGATTGAAAGTAATATCATAACTCTAATATAAATTTAGTATATTAAATATTTAAAGTACTTTTACACCAATAGGTATGAAAACAGTTCATATTCCTATTTTTCCTACTACACCTAGTAGAAATTCTAGAAACACTAGAATGGAAGATATTCATTATTCAATAGAAGATATTACAAAATTCAATACATATATTGAAATTACATTACATGGTAAAGATTATAAAAAATATTCTTTACTTGCTTTATTAGATACAAAGTGCTACAAATTGAGTTGTAAAAAGAATGCCATTCTGAAGAATATTGGAAACTCAGTAAAAGACAATAAATATTAATGGAATAAATGGTAATAAAACTACTATTTATTATAAAGCAAAAAATATACCAATCTACATAAATAATGTTTGTAACATCCTTAAATCGGGGTTCTGCATTTTACTTGAGTTGCATTGCTGAATTGTCTTTAAGGTTCATTTGTCATGTTCTGGGGTCTAGTTATAACCTTGGGTTAGGCCTAAGTAGGGGCTAAAAATTTTTTTTTGGTACTTAAGATGAGAGAGCTAGATGAAGAAGGGGTTAAAGGAATTAAATATGACTTTGTGACGCAAGGAATCAAGTGGAAAAGGTGGCAAGGAGGCGCCACTTAGGCACCAAGGGGATAACGCCACAAGTAGGGGGGAGTGCCTGTGTTCGAGCTGCAAGAATGGCACTCACTGCTATTTCTTTTTGACCCACAAGTTGGAGAGATGTGCTCATGTAACAACCCAAACCCGGCCCAAACACTATGGCCGAATCTAGTCTGTTACAAGGAAAATATTTTGAAAATCTTTTTGAAAACCAACTTAAGTTTTGAAACCCTTTATTTAGTGGTATTGCTAAAAGCCATACTTAGATTTAATTTGGAAATCAATTAGGTCCAGTTATTTTTAAAATTTCAAATGTGCCCGATGGCTCGATAAAAACATTCACGAATTTAGTTTAGAAACCCTTTTAACTCATTTCATAAGTAGATAATTAAAACAAATATTCCAGCATAAAATAAAGTAAAAATAAAAATACTAGGAGGCCTTATTACATCCGAAATAAAATTTAAATCAACAATCCAAAAATAAATAAGTTGAAATCCAAAGTCTGTTAAAATTTAAATCCTACAAAGATGGCCACCTCGAGTCAACCCGGCCCACATCCGCGATCTAGGTGTCACTGAAAAATGTAACGGAGAAGGTGAGTCACCAAGACTCGATGATGTAACCCTTCCCCGCTTTAAAAACATTTTTCATACACAACATATAACAATTAATATGCGAAATATTAATTACCCGACCTAGCCAACCAAACGCCATCTTTGTCCCCGTTGTGGTACCAAACCACCGGTGGTGCCAAACCACCGGTGACATATAGTCACAATGTGTTACCAAAACATCGGTGTCCGTAGACACACGAATCGGGTGATGGGGCCAACCCATCGTGTGATACCAAATCACCGCGCATTTATCCCATATCTCAAGTGGGGCCAACCCACGGTGGTGTTAACCACGTGGATAAGTCGCTATGAGGTGCCAAACCTCTGAGGTACCAAACCTCGGTGACCGTAGTCACGGTGTGTTACCAAACACTGGTGCCCGCGGCACACGATCAATACCGCCCTCCACTCATCAACCCATATCAAATCATTGTATAACAGATCTCATGCCATCACATATTTAAGTAACATATATAAACAATGTCATGCTTCCCAAAAGCATTATTATCAATCTCATACTGACAGAGACTTACCGGAATCCTCGCTTGTACCATTAAGGCACTAAATCCATATCTACATAAAGCAGATTTACACACAACATGCATTTAATACAATTTATTAATTATTATAAGTGTGTATGTACACACCTGTCACCCTTGGATGCTCTAAATCCAAAGAAGAGAAGTCGGCCACCTAAGATCCACTTGACCCTATATTCGGCCAAATACCCGGGTTAGTGATATGGGCCATTCGGCCAACCAAATAATTGAGAGGGGTTCCTTGTGAACCCGAATCCTTACCTTCACACTTTTGGATACTAATCGCAACACTTGAGTCTCGAATTTGCTCATCAACCACCATTGATTAATAAGTAAAACTAATAGCCTTCGGCTTTTAATCGAATTGTTAGAATAAAGAGATTGATCTTACCACCACTTACCGAAATCGAATACTAGGGATCAAGGCCTGAGTCGACTGCTTTACGCTCCCCGAGTACCTAGCAAAAATCGATTACTACTCGTTTAGAAGACTTAACCTTTGCCGAAATCGGCACCTTTCCTTGTAAAAAGTCGACAGAAAAAGAAAGAAAAGGGGAGATAGAAATTCGGCCATCACTTACCTTATCAACCGATTGATAACAAAGAATCTGAAGAGATCTATATTCTTTCCAATATTCGACCAAAGTACAATAGAATAGAGGAAGGGAATTTCGGCAAACCACTGGGTGAATTCGGCTATTAAAGGAAAAGGGAATTGAGGGTAGGTGGTTCGGCAAGAAGAAATAGGGAGGGTTTCGGCCAAAGTTTTGAGAGAATAAAAGAAAGCAGAAAAGGAAGGGTTAGGGATTTTCGGCTAAACAAAGATGGAAAAGAAAAGCAAGGTGGTAGGTTGAGGTTTTTATAAGCATTCGGCACCCCCCTTAACTTGCCGTCCACTCCTATTGACCAAGGAGTTCAAAATCCATTTAATCTCCTTGAATTGCTCTTGACCACTTGTTTAATTTAATTCAAATAATTTGAAGTAATCCCAAATAAGAATTCAATAATCCCTTAATAATCCAATTAATAATCTTAATAATCCAAATAATATCCCTCTTTATCTCTTATTATCTAAAAAAAAAAAAAATCTAATTAAAAGAAAAGCTCATATTATCCTTTAATAAAAAGAATTTAAAGAGAGAAAAACTCTCCACTTGAGACGTCCAACCATAGTGCAAAAAGAGGGATTGTGATGACTCGAACCAAGGTTCTCCCTTGCTCCTTGGTGGCGTCACATGTAGTCCTCTAAGTGGCCTCACTTTTGCCACTTTACCAAGGGCTTTTTAGTGCCCAAATTCCTTCATTTATTCTTATAACACCCTCCTGCTAAGGCTCCCTGCCTTTAAAGTTAACAACTGAAATTTTCTACCAAACCGTGCCAACTAAAAGCCATAATTAACCTTTATTATTCCATAAATAATATCACAGTGGTTCAAACACAAGAAAAATAATTTAATTCCAAATAGCCCCATTTTTGGGATGTTACAGTTCTACCCCCCTTAAAACAAATTTCGTCCCCGAAATTACCTAGCTAGAAAAGGTGGGGGTATTGCTGCCTCATCACATCCTCAGGTTCCCACGTAGTTTCCTCTATACCATGGTTCCGCCATAGCACTTTCACTAAGGGCACTGACTTCCTTCGTAGAACCTTCACATCTCGATCTAAGATCTGAACCGGTTGTTCGTCAAAAGATAAATCCGAGTTCACCTCAATCTCTACTACTGGCACAACGTGCGAAGTATCTGACCGATACCGTCTCAACATCGATACATGAAATACGTCATGGATCTCGATTCGCTTCTGCCAAGCAACTCTAGCCGATAAGCTACCGGTCCTACTCGCTTTACAAATCAGATATGGCCCGATGAACCTTGGGCTCACTTTCCTTTTCGGCCAAATCTCAACACCTTTTTCCAAGGTGACACCTTCGAAAAAACCTTGTCTCCTACAGCATACTCCATTTCCTTGCGTTTCAAATCAGCATAGGACTTCTGCCTATCCGATGCTTCCCTGAGATGAGTCTGGATTACCCTAACTTTGTCCTCAGTTTCTGCTACCAATTCTGGACCCAGAACTTGTCGTTCACCCAACTCCGTCCAATATATAGGAGTACGGCATTTCCGTCCGTACAGTGCTTCATATGGAGCCATCTGAATACTCGCTTGATAACTATTGTTATAAGCGAATTCCGTTAATGGTAGATACTCCTCCCAACTACCACTAAAATCCAAGACGCACGCTCTTAACATATCCTCCAAGATCTGTATCACCCTTTCCGATTATCCGTCAGATCGTGGATGGAAAGTCAGATCAAATCCAACTGTGTACCCAAAGCTTGATGCAACACTTTCCAGAACCTTGACGTGAATCTGGGATCCCTATCCGAGATGATCGATACTGGAACACCATGCAACCTTACTATTTCCGACACATACAACTTTTAGCTAGCTTCAAGAGAAAATCCACCTCACCTGGTATGAAGTGAGTCGACTTAGTTAGACGGTCTACTATTACCCAAATCTGCGTCCTTCTTGCTTGCGGCGTAGGTAGGTAGCCCACTGACGAAATCCATAGTGATCCGCTCCCACTTCCATTGAGGGATCTTTACCGGTTGAAGCAGCCCTGATGGCAATTAGTGTTCAGCCTTAACCTGCTGACACGTCAGACACTTCCCCACAAATTCAGTTACCTCACGCTTCAACCCCGGCCACCAGAACTGTCTCCGTAGATCTCCATACATCTTGCTTCCTCCCGGATGCATAGCGTATGGGCTATTATGCGCATCGTGGAGAATTTTCCGCCTCAACTCCATATCTTTCGGCAAACATGCTCGCCCTTGAAAACATAGCACTCCATCACCGCATGCATCGCACCCTTCCAAACCACCATCCTGAACTTGTACCCTCTTAGTGTTCAAGCCTTCATCCACTAACTGATTTTCCTTAATCTCCTCAATCCACGTCGGCCTAACTTGGAGTTCCACCAAAAGACTCCCATCATCATATAGACTTAACCGAGCGAACATTGCTCTTAAGTCTGTCACAACCTTCCGGCTCAACGCGTCAGCTACCACGTTAGCCTTACCCGGATGGTACTCGATTAAACAATCGTAGTCCCTTAATAGTTCAATCCACCGACGTTGTCTCAGGTTTAGATCCTTCTGAGTCAAGAGATACCTCAAACTCTTGTAGTCTGTGTAAACTATCGACTTCTCCCCATAAAGGTAGTGTCTCCATATTTTCAGAGCGAAGACGACTGCTGCTAACTCCAAGTCGTGCGTTGGGTAGTTCAATTCATGTAGTCTTAATCGACGTGATGCATAGGCTACTACCTTCCTCCTCAGCATCAAAGACACATCCCAATCCAAAGATGGGACGATCACAATAAATGGTAAACAACTTCCCTGCCTCAGGTTGTACCAAAACCGGAGCTTCCGTCAGAATTTTCCTTAGCTTATCAAAGCTTCCTTGCTGCTTCTCCGTCCATACAAATGGAACACCTTTCCTTAGCAGCTTTGTCAGCGGCGCTGCGATTAAGGAGAATCCTTCTACAAATCTCCGATAGTACCCCGCTAGACCCAGAAAGCTTTGGATTTCCGCCACTGACCTAGGCGGTTTCCAATCCAACACCGGTAGTTCCAAGGATCAGCCAAGGATCAAATCGAACTCCCCAAACGGTAGTGCCATCAGATCAGCCACAAATATTACCCTTTGGAGTTCTAGGGGTACGTCTCTATAAAGTTTATCTACGACTACAGAGTGACCTAGGGGGCTTAGTACAGTCATCTTTCTAGAAGTAGTCTCAGAGTCTAGGTCCATAGTTCCTACCACACTACCAGCAATGTACGAGTGTGTTGAACCCACATCAATTAATGCAACATAAGGAAAACCAAATATTAGAAACGTACCGGTGATTACATCCGGTGCGTCACCCTCCTCGCGACGCCTCGCTGCATAGACTAAGCCAGTCGCTTAGCTTCGTGTTGCCCGAACCTCTCGCCCCGAGTTCCACGACCTCTATTGCACCATTTCCTCCTCGACCATTACCGCGACCCCTCTGCGGTCCCACATTTCTATCTTGAGTACGGTTCTGCCCTTCCGACTGATTCTTAGCTAGTTTCCGGGGGCAATCTCTGACACGATGCTCCAAAGACCCACATTCAAAACAACCTCTACCACCGGTCCAACAACCTCCCCAATGGGTTTTTCCACAATGTTACACCGAGTCGGACTGACATTAGTAGTCGTGGGTTTTCCTTCCCGACTCACCCCTCTCGCCTAGCCCGTTTCTGAGCATTAGTACTACCCGATCCAGCTGACCCAAATCCTCTTTTCGGGTTATTCTTACTATAATTTTGTCTCACAGCCTCCTTGATCCCTTCGGCCACGTTGGCCTTCTCCACTAGGGATGAGAACTCGCGGACCTGCTGCGGGGCAATCAGTAAGCTCAAATCATCTCTGAGTCCATCCTCAAAGCGGACACAACGCTCGTGTTCAGTAGCCACAATGCCTCTAGCATACCTACTCAGCCTCAAGAACTCCGCCTCATATTCCGCTACTGGCTTAGTTCCTTACACTAGGCTCAGAAAAGTTTTCCTTTGGGCATCCGTATAGCTAGTGCCCACATACTTCTTCTGAAAAGCATTCTTAAAGTAATCCCACGTGAGATCATCTACCGTGGCTCCATCTCGGACCGTGAGCCACCATTGGTACGCTTCATCCTTTAGAAGTGATATTGCTCCTTTCAGCTTCTCCTCATCGGACAGATCAAGGTCGTCCATAATCCTTTCTGTAGATTCTAGCCAGTACTCCGCTGCACTAGGTGCCACTCTCGACAAGCCCCGGAATACCTCAGCTCCATTAGACCGGATTCGCTCGGGAACAGATTTCTGAGCTCCCAAATTTCCACTGACCCCAGCCACAATCTCCAAAACTCACAAAACCGCTTGCGATACAGCCTCACCACCGGTCTGATCCTGCTCCTCAGCTCTAAAAGTAGGAGGTGGTGGTGGCGGTGGTACCTGCTTTTCGAACCTTGCCCCGACTGACGGGTTCGGACACCGTCATCCTACCCTACCACGTCCCACGGCGTCCACGTCCTCTAGAACTCATTCTATCTACCGCGCTTTTAATCTGATTAAGAAAATTTTTATGCGTTAGCATTTGTTCCACTTTATTACTCGCGAAGAAATTTTATGCAGAAAGTTTTGTTAGGGATTCTTTTGAGCAAACAAGTTTTCAGTCTTCTATCCTAGTTCACGCAAATGAGTTCATGCATTCATTCCCTAATACTTTCAATACCTATTCGCTCTTCGGACATTTCTGCCCATTTCTAACCCAGGGGTATTTTCGTCATTTTCCTACAAGGGCATTTTCATAATAAAAGAAGTTGTGAAATAAAAACATGTCACTTTTGAAATTCCCAAAACTGGAGAGTGTTTCATAAAATTTTGCAAAATTTAGAGATATGGCGTCGTTTTGGAAACCAGGGGTATTTTGGTAATTTGATCGATCAGGGCAACTTCGTAATTTTCATAAATCAGGGGTATTTTTAACAGCTGCAAAGCTTAGGGGTTTCTTTCTGAAAATGCTCCTTTTCAAATAGTGATGTTTGTAAAGATTTTCAAACCAAGGTCATTTCGGTAATATCGCAACTTGAGGGCGTTTTCGTAATTTTCCAAAACCAAAATATTTTGTTGATGATTTTCAAAGCTAAGTGGTTGAATATTTGTAAAATAGTTGAAATTTTTGAGCAAAACCATTGTACTGATATTTTATGAGTCAGGGGCATTTTGGTAATTTTACCCCTAAGGGTATTTTTGTAATTTTCCACAATTTAAAATTTTCGAAGAAAACGTTGTAAAAAGAATGATGTTCTCCGATTTGAAAGAGTTATGGCAAAAGTTTTGAAATCATTAGGGTTTTTGTTGTTTCATTCTTTTTCGAAAACATGGCTAATTCCCTTTTTCGGGTTTTAATCATTATGTTTAGCCTATGACCGAGCCCTCTTGGTCGTGGTGAACCAAAGCTATGCACCAGTGCAGATTCGAGTGAAGAGGAGGTGGGTCACGCGGACCGCTTAAATACCAAGCTCTCACCGAACCCTTTCTAGACATGCGCATGCAGGTTGCCACACCACCGAGCCCCTCGAGTTAGGGTGAACCGGCTACGCACTGGTAGGATACCCGCGAAGAGGAGGTGAGTCACGAGGACCGCTTAAATACTGTGCTCTTCCTGATCCACTCCTAGACATGCGTCAGTGGTTACCACACCCTAGCTCGACTGACTAAGTCATAAGTGGGTTTAGTTCTTTAAGTCTTATGCTTCGCTTGTGTGTTCGAGTACTCTAATCCTAGGGTTCAAGTTCCTATAAGTCTATCTACGTTCCATGCTTCCTACCCTTCTACAGAATATAATTCACAAAGAAGTTCAGTAGTACTTACCTGGGCGGATCGGTGCCGGAGACTCGAGCCATGCTGCTTAAAAACCCAAAAACAATTCAAAAGGCCTACTAAAACATTTTTTTTGGCCTTGGGCCCCCACAGCCGAGCTTTGAACTGGGCTCTGATACCAATTTTGTAACAACCCAAACCCGACCCAAACACTATGGCCGAATCTAGTCTGTTACAAGGAAAATATTTTGAAAATCTTTTTGAAAACCAACTTAAGTTTTGAAACCCTTTATTTAGTGGTATTGCTAAAAGCCATACTTAGATTTAATTTGGAAATCAATTAGGTCCAGTTATTTTTAAAATTTCAAATGTGCCCGATGGCTCGATAAAAACATTCACGAATTTAGTTTAGAAACCCTTTTAACTCATTTCATAAGTAGATAATTAAAACAAATATTCCAGCATAAAATAAAGTAAAAATAAAAATACTAGGAGGCCTTATTACATCCGAAATAAAATTTAAATCAACAATCCAAAAATAAATAAGTTGAAATCCAAAGTCCATTAAAATTTAAATCCTACCTTGCATGGCCACCTCGAGTCAACCCGGCTCCACATCCGCGATCTACGTGTCACCTGAAAAATGTAACGGAGAAGGTGAGTCACCAAGACTCAGTATGTAACCCTTCCCCCGTTTTAAAAACATTTTTCATACACAACATATAACAATTAATATGCAGAATATTAATTACCCGACCTAGCCAACCAAACACCACTTTGTCTACCCCGTTGTGGTACCAAACCCACCGGTGGTGCCAAACCACCGGTGACATATAGTCACAATGTGTTACCAAAACACCGTGTCCGTGAGACACAAATCGGGTGATGGGGCCAACCCATCGTGTGATACCAAATCACCGCGCATTTATCCCATATCTCAAGTGGGGCCAACCCACGGTGGTGTTAACCACGGGATAAGTCGCTATGAGGTGCCAAACCTCCGGAGGTACCAAACCTCTCGTGACCGTAGTCACGGTGTGTTACCAAAACACCGGTGCCCGCTTACACGATCAATCTTGCTTCTCCACTCATCAACCCATATCAAATCATTGTATAACAGATCTCATGCCATCACATATTTAAGTAACATATATAAACAATGTCATGCTTCCCAAAAGCATTATTATCAATCTCATACTTGACAGAGACTTACCTAATCCTCGCTTGTACCATTAAGGCACTAAATCCATATCTACATAAAGCGATTTACACACAACATGCATTTAATACAATTTATTAATTATTATAAGTGTGTATGTACACACCTGTCACCCTTGGATGCTCTAAATCCAAAGAAGAGAAGTGGGCCACCTAAGATCCACTTGACCCTATATTCAGCCAAATACCCGGGTTAGTGATATGGGCCATTCGGCCAACCAAATAATTGAGAGGGGTTCCTTGTGAACCCGAATCCTTACCTTCACACTTTTGGATACTAATCGCAACACTTGAGTCTCGAATCGCTCACAACCACCATTGATTAATAAGTAAAACTAATAGCCTTCGGCTTTTAATCGAATTGTTAGAATAAAGAGATTGATCTTACCACCACTTACCGAAATCGAATACTAGGGATTAGGGCCTGAGTCGACTGCTTTACGCTCCCCGAGTACCTAGCAGAAATCGGTTACTACTCGTTTAGAAGACTTAACCTTTGCCGAAATCGGCACCTTTCCTTGTAAAAAGTCGATGAAAAAAAAGAAAAGGGGAGATAGAAATTCGCCCATCACTTACCTTATCAACCAATTGATAACAAAGAATCTGAAGAGATCTATGTTCTTTCCAATATTCGGCCAAAGTACAATAGAATAGAGGAAGGGAATTTCTAAGCAAACCACTGGGTGAATTCGGCTATTAAAAGAAAAGGGAATTGAGGGGTAGGTGGTTCTCAAGCAAGAAGAAATAGGGAGGTTTTACAAAGTTCGAGAGAATAAAAGAAAGCAGAGAAGGAAGGGTTAGGGATTTTCTACTAAACAAAGATGGAAAAGAAAAGCAAGGTGGTAGGTTGAGGTTTTTATAAGCATTCTAACCTCTCCTTAACTTGCCGTCCCACTCCTATTGACCAAGGAGTTCAAAATCCATTTAATCTCCTTGAATTGCTCTTGACCACTTGTTTAATTTAATTCAAATAATTTGAAGTAATCCCAAATAATAATTCAATAATCCCTTAATAATCCAATTAATAATCTTAATAATCCAAATAATATCCCTCTTTATCTCTTATTATCTAAAAAAAATCTAATTAAAAGAAAAGCTCATATTATCCTTTAATAAAAAGAATTTAAAGAGAGAAAAACTCTCCACTTGTGCCGTCCAACCATAGTGCAAAAAGAGGGATTGTGGTGACTCAACCAAGGTTCTCCTTGCTCCTTGGTGGCGTCACATGTAGTCCTCTAAGTGGCCTCACTTTTGCCACTTTACCAAGGGCTTTTAGTGCCCAAATTCCTTCATTTATTCTTATAACACCCTCCTGCTAAGGCTCCCTGCCTTTAAAGTTAACAACTGAAATTTTCTACCAAACCGTGCCAACTCAAAGCCATAATTAACTTTTATTATTCCATAAATAATATCACAGTGGTTCAAACACAAGAAAAATAATTTAATTCCAAATAGCCCCATTTTTGGGATGTTACAGCTCAGGTGGGACTCATTTGAATGGATGGAGAGGAGAGATTTGAGGAGGTTAACCTGTTCAATAGGTTTGAATTCATGGAGAGGAGCAAATATAGGAATTTGAATATTTTCAAATTCATTGGAAGGGAGTTTGGCCGAATTTGAACTCTAGGTGAAGGGGTGTTCAGCCGAATTTTGGTAAGGTGATTTGAGAGGTGTGCAATCGATTTTGGGGTTCAGGTGTTGGTGGCCGAATGTGCTCAGGTTGAAGCTAAAATCGGCACGCTTGGGGGGGTTTTGCTCTTTTGCATTCAGTGTCAAGCCGAAACATTAGAGTGCATCTCCTTTCCTTCGAATCTTTTGTGCATTTTCTTTGAAAAGTCGAATTAGGTAGTTTTTTTTTCTCCTTTTCTTTTCGGTTCCTTCTTTGCTAGCCATATTGCCGAAACCACCTTTAATCATCTCCTCTTTTCTTTCTTTTTGCTTAAAGGACGAAATCAACACCCACTCCCCAGTCGATTTCTTTCTCTCTTTTTCAATCTTCTTTGTACCGAAAGTTCTTCCATTCTCTCTTGTGCCGAATTCTTTCTCTTTCACTTCATTTTATCTCTTCATCTCTAACAACTTCAAGAAGGCCGAAACTTTGATCCAGTTTTCTTATTTGGCCAAATATTGTGTTCTTAAACCCCTTTCTTTTGGCGATTTCTTTTCATCATCTCAAGTGTCGAATCTTTTGGGTAGGTAATAATTTTCCTTTCTTGACCGATTGGTGTGGTGACCGAAACTCACTTTTCTTCTATTCTTTTTTGTGTTGGATCTAAAGTATTGAAACTCTGTTCTTGTTCTTAGAGGGAAGCCGAAACCTTTAACATCAGTTAGGGGTGCCGAACATTGGTGGTTGTCAGCCGAATACATCATTAAGGTAAGGGTTCAACGTCAAGAGTTATTTTCTTAATTGATTGATTAGAAGCCGAAGGCTAATCTTTGTGGGTGCTAGTGTTTGGCCGATTGCTAGGGGGATACATCACAGAGTTTCGGGATTTGGTTGGAAACCGAATCAGCGCTAAGGTAAGAAGTAGGCTTCATGCGATTTATCTTTCAGGATTGCCATTCTAGCCAAATGGTCTTTTGGTTACTAACTATTAGAGGCCGATTGTATGAGGGAGGAAAAGCCACTTTTCGGGATCTCGTAGTATCGTGTAGTGTCAGGATTTTGCATTAGATCTGCATATAGTCAGGTGTGTAAACTCTTACACACTTTATTAGTTTAAACGATGCTTATTATGTTACTATATAACCTTTATGTTAGCGGCTTTGTCTTGTGGGCATAAGCTTGGATTCCGGGTAAGTCCCCCATTACGTGATTTACGATGTATGTTTGTATATGCCATCATGTACTGCTAAATGCTATGTTGTACATAAAAGCATGATATATGAGACTATGATACGTAAGATATGAGCATGATGATGTTGGGATTGATGAGAGGAGGGGAATGATCTATTTGGACTGTCACCAGTGGTTTTGACCACAAGATGGGTTGGCCCTATCAGTTGATTTGTGACTACGGTCACCAGTGGTTTTGACCACACTATTGATATATTCGTGACTAGTCCCAGTGGTTTTGACCACCAGTGGTTTTGACCACACTTGTGATATTTGTGACTACGGTCACCAGTGGTTTTGACCACACATGGATTATTGTGACTTGTCCCAGTAGTTTGGTACCACAGTGGGTTGGCCCCACTTGATATATTACGGGATTGTCATCAGTGGTTTTGACCACATGATGGGTTGGCCCCACCACTCGGTATTTGTAACTACGGTCACCAGTGGTTTTGACCACATGGGGTAGTTAAAGGAGTTGGATGGCCAGGTTATGGGTTGCATAATCTGCATGTTATACTAATGATCTGTGTAAGTGCTTGTATAATCGGGTTGGGGATTTATAACTGAGTCTTGGTGACTCACCCCTTCCCTTATATTTTGCAGATAAGGCATAGATCGCGGATATGGAGCCGAGGAGGACTCGAGGTGGCCATGCACTCTAACTTGGTTTTGTTTTTACCTCAAATCTCATTTTCGGTTTATTTATTTCATTCCATTTTGGTTTTGGTTGTAATAAGGCCGCTACTATTATTTTGGGGTTTCTATTTCTTGTTTTATTTTGCTATCTTAAACATGCAACGTATTTATGGACTTGTCAAATTAACCGTTAAAAAGCAATGTTTCCCAAAATTTTAAACTATTTCAGTTTTTCCAACGTTGCCATCGGGTAACAAAGTTCATATAATAAGTGGTAACTTGGATGTTTTTACAAACTCTAAATTTTTCAATCAACTCCAATGGCAAATGGTTTTAAATCTGATTAAACTAGTCACACTTAGTTTTTAATAATAAGTAACAATTGTTTTCTAAAATTTGTATTAGAAAAGGGGATTTTCAAACCATGGGTTTTTCCTAGTTTTAAACAACTATAAATCTATGTTGACGCCTTCTTTCCAAACCCGGATGCAATGAAAGGGGTTTTCATAAAGTTTTTAACCAGTAACTAGCACTTTCAAACATTGTTTTCACTCCGTAACAAGCCAGATCCGGTCGTGGTGTGTTGACCGGGTTTGGGGTGTTACAATGTTAGATTTATAATTCCAAAAATATTATGTTTTCCTGATATGAATGGAGATATATTATTAGGTAATAATTTTATAAATCAATATTTACCATTTACTATTAATAAAAACCGGTTAGGATATTTATAGAAAATACTTCTATAGAAATACCATTTGTAGAAAATCTTAAATTTATTTTTACTAATGATTGCTGATTTTCTTAGCAGGCCTTATGGATAGAGGCAGAAAACCTCTAGAAATAGTTGGAGAATGGACAACTGTCCATAAAAAACCCAACAAGGGAAAAACAATGAGTCCTAAACAAGGATTTATTCCTGCACGAGTACCATTTTATCCTAATCAAGGATATTATGTACCATATCCTATGGTAAACCAACCATTTGGAACAGAATCACCAACCCAGTTGATTTATTATGAATGGTCTCAAGATCCATATTCAGTATATCAAAAAAGATATGCTAAAATTATAAAAGAAACCGAGAATTTGTTGAAAAAACAACAAAATTTTGAATTTTCTGAAATAAAGGATTTTTATAATCCAGGTTTACCTTTAGAATATTATAATTTTATAAACAAAATATGGAAAACCAATATTACTGATCAAAGAGCAAACTTTAGAAGAGCTCTTACACAGTTTTCAGAATTCTTAGTGGAAAAAACAACTAAGGAAAAAGAAATTCATGATTTATTACTTAAATCTGTTTTATACAGAGATTAGGATGAAATCCTAGTCGAATATATAGATATTAAGGAGATAAATAATCTTCTTGATATATTCCAATATTTTATTAATAAGGGAACAAACAGTCCTATTATTAATAAAATGTTTAGAATATGTCTGTATAACAAATGTAGACAAATTCTACCACCAGATATATTTTCAAAAATAGAGCTATTTGCAACCAGCAAGCTCAATGTTCAGAAACTTTTTTCAAAATATCATTTACAAGCCTATGTTTTTACTAATGATATAGGAGAACAATTTCCTACTATCAAATTTAGGCTTAATCATGAACCATTTGATATAACCAGTATTGAACGGGGATTTGTTAAAGAAATAACAGTCCAAAATCTCTCTTTTCATTTATTAAAAGATTTTCCCGCTGTAGTAAAATCTAGATTAATAAATTTTGTTGATTTAGATGATTTTGGCTATTATTTTCATATAGAAATATGTAGTCTTATTGGTATTGCTGCAAAAGAAAAATTTTATCAGCCATATCAAATTTGGAATATTCGTACTTTGTTCTTGGGAAAAGCCCTTTTAGCAGTAGAAGAAGACAAACAAAAATTGTCAAAAGCCATTGACAGTTGTTTTAATAATTTTACCAATTATCAAATCCAAGCCGGAATTGATATGATAACCATGGCCGAACATCTTCTTCAGCAAGAAACTTATTTGTTTTGGACCGATGGGAAAAGAATTTTAGCATATGACACTGGAAGAACCCAGGAAGACAGAAACAGAGAAGCTGTTCAGTTATTAAAAAAGATAGCTGACATGGAGATAAATGATTATCCGTTAACAACGGAGATAAAAGACACGTGGGAAAGCTGGAATACACCAGTTCCTTCACCAGAGTCACTACACCTTGGTGAAATCGAGGAGATGAATCTGAGAAATATCCAAGAAGGATAAAGACAAATCCAAAAAAGGCGATATTGAATAATTGGATGTGACAATCCATCACCATCCATATCCATAAATAGAAGATGATGCAAGCAATGATGTAAGAAGTCATCAATGATGCAAGCAATGATGTAAGAAGTCATCAATGATGCAAGCAGTAATTATTGCAAGAAATTTTGTCAGATTTAGAAGGCTACGTGGAAGCAACTATCGAGCCGATAATAAAGTCATCCTTATCAGGATACTGTGCGGACTTCAATTGTAAATTAATTAGAGTTTAGAATTTACACTATAAATAGGAATTGTTGTAGCCTAAACAGGGCATCTTGCTTGGGTTAGAAAAATCTACTATAAATTTCTGAAAATTGAGCTTGCTGGTTGCAAATAGCTCTATCTATTTTTGAAAATATATCTGGTGGTAGAATTTGTCTACATTTGTTATATAGACATATTCTAAACATTTTATTAATAATAGGACTGTTTGTTCCCTTATTGATAAAATATTAGAATATATCAAGAAGATTATTTATCTCCTTAATATATGTATATTCGACTAGGATTTCATCCCAATCTCTGTATAAAACAGATTTAAGTAATAAATCATGAGCTTCTTTTTCCTTAGTTGTTTTTTCAACTAAGAATTCTGAAAATTGTGTAAGAGCTCTTCTAAAGTTTGCTCTTTGATCAATAATATGGGTTTTCCATATTTTGTTTATAAAATTATAATATTCTAAAGGTAAACCTGGATTATAAAAATCCTTTATTTTGGAAAATTCAAAATTTTGTTGTTTTTTCAACAAATTCTCGGTTTCTTTTATAATTTCAGCAAAACTTTTTTGATATACTGAATATGGATCTTGAGACCATTCATAATAACTCACCTGGGTTGGTGATTGAGTTCCAAATGGTTGGTTTACCATAGGATATGGTACATAATATCCTTGATTAGGATAAAATGGTACTTGAGCAGGAATAATGTAACACCCCAAACCCGGCCCATACATCACGACCGAATTTAGAATGCCACTGCGGAAAACGTTTGAAAAGATAATTTACGTAAGGGTGAAAACATAAAAATTTGTTGTCATTTGTAAGACATTGGGTATTTAAAACTCTAAGTAAGATTAAGTTGTTATAAAAATATCCGGGTATAAAACTTTAGTATATGATTTTAAGATATAAGTTGTTGAATATAAAATCATTTCCAAATAGAAATTTAATTGTCAATCCAACTAAAGCATAATAACAAACTTCAAATACTTTAAGTGGCCTTATTACAATAAATACTTATCCAAAATACTGAAAATCTAAAGTACACAAAATAAGAAAAATATCTTCTGCATGGCCACCTTGCATCCTCTCCAACCCGATCCAAGCATCATGCATCACCTGCGATGTTGGTAAAAAAATTTGGGTGAGTCATACAGACTCAGTGTGTAATTAGTCCACTTATTTCCACCCATAACCACATCAAAACACATATCAGATAACAAGGCAACTTATTCACATAATTCCACAATTGGGCTTGGCCCATATCCATACCACATATCGGATAATAAGGTAATTAACCAAATGATCCCACATATTGGGCTTGGCCCATATCAAAACTGATCCACATTCCACATATGTTATTGCAAAGTGCACCCAACCCAATCCTAGGGTCCATCCTCTACACACCCTCGTAGCCAGCCACCACACACCAGGGGATTACTAAATCACCCTCCAACCGTTACACACCAATTTGGCAATTTATGCCGTCCACGATGTAGCTCGTAGCTATCATCAAATCCATGATGAGGCACACAGCCGTTCAGCAACCACGATATGGCACATAGCCGATATCAACCACGATGAGGCACAGAGCCACTCATCAATCCACGTGAACTTAATCACAAATAATCCACAACGCGACCTCAGTCAGTGCTAATCCACGATGTAGCTCATGGCTAACATCAAACCACGTACATAAATGTACATCCGTACCTTCTTTCACATTCATATCCCATCCCATGCACAAGCAGCATATAATAATGTCATGATAAATAATGCATGTACATGTTGTTCAGCTTGCAACATATTCTTAATGGCATATTCACACGTATACACATTAATAACCATATTTCCATCAGATTTGATACTAACCTTATTATCGACATACCTCTTTAAGGATATCCATTTCATAATTGCCACTGCACATATTAGCATACACATAACACATGCAAACATAATCATAAACCCGAAAACGGTGGGTTAATCACACACGACACATGCAAATATCACATATATCCCGAAAAACAGTAGGCTAACCACACACCTGCTAACTTGAAGCGTTACACTTTCAATACCGATGCTATCACTAATCGTAATCACGGCTATCTGCCTATAGCTTTCCCCTGCAACTGGCCCACACCCTGGTGGCGAATCCCGAATGGCAGAAATTGATCTCTTCTTAAACTTCGGGATAGGGACTATCCCTTTACCTTCTTGACTGATGTTCGCCTCCATCAACAACACTTAATCAGAACATCAGATTAGACACTAAAGTTATAGCCAAAATCAACCAAATCCAAACTTATAGAATACCCTTACCAAAACGATCTTGAATCCCGAAGGCTCCTGCTCACTCCTTCCGTCGAAATCCTTCCTACACATCATAGTTAGAATCGGCCTTACTTAATAACCAATATGGCCTATGTAATATCCTAAAAATTTGAGTATCATCTTGCTACTTGTGTTAGTCGGGTATGATTTTATTGTGTGTTTAATATAGTCTAGTGAAGGCTTGGAATTATTAATGATGCTAGAATAATTTTTTTTTATTATTGAAAATTTAGTGAAGTGGATTAAGTGATCTTGACACTTAAGTTAATTTATGTGTCTAAATTTAGCACATGAGGAGTTATTGGCAAGGTGGTTATGACGCATGAATGGTTGTTTGAGGGGAGTGGTTCGAATAGCATGGAGTGCATTTTTAAGACTTTATTTTTATGCACCTTTGCATTAAGTGTCGGCCAAGCTTTACATATGGTAAGTTGGACTTTAAATTTTTATGGCAAGTTGAATAATAGATTAGGAAAGCTTGAACTTTGGGAAAGGAATCATATGGATTAAGGAAGGATAAGGGGACATAAGGCTTGGATTAAGGATGAGGTTTTGGAAGCTTTTTAATGGCAAACTAGTCCATGTATGTGGACGGCATATTGGTCTGGGGGGGTTGACCGAATTTGTTGAACGTTTGGTAGGTTGGTAGTTTGTTAGTAAAAACTTCCTAAGCATTTGAGCATTTTTTCTTTTCTCTCCACAAACACTCTCCCAAGCCGAATGTGTTCTTGGCAATAAGGTAAAATTTTGTTTTGGTATTGGTATTATTCATTGTTTTGTGTCTAGCCGAAAAACCCTTTTGGAGCCTAGCCAACTTCCTTAGTACACCATATTGAGTAAAAATTGAAACCACCATTGTGCTTGGCCGAACCTCTCTTGTTCTCATCCTTCTTTTTCTTTCTTTTCATATTTGTTCAAAACCCACATTTCTTCTTTTACTTTCTTCTATTGCCGAATCCTCCTTCTCCTATTTTCACTTTTCTTTTCCTTTTTCTTTCTCCACTCTAGCTGAATTCATTTGATTGTCTTCTATCCACCATAGCCGAATCTTCTTTATTTCTTTTTGTTTTGTCTTGTCCGAATATCAACAAGGGTAGATTTTCTTTGGGTTCATCTATAATCGGTTTTGAAGATAGGTAAGTGTATTGGTCGAATTTCCTTATTCCTTTTCTTTTCTCTCTATCGTTTCTCATGAGGGCAAAAGCAAAATTTTGAGCATTTGTTAGCAAGGTTCTAACCATAGGAACTTATTTCTTTTAGGCTCTTTAGGACTTTGGAAGTAATCGATTTAACCCTATTTCTCTAGCAATCGAAGTTGGTAAGTCAAGTGGTAAGGATTTATGTTGGTTTATTATTCTTTAAGATGATGTAAAGCCGAAGGCTATTGAGACTAAGGTTTGTTGTTGGCCGAATGGTCTTTGTTATTGATCTTAGTGTTGGCCGAATGTAGGGCAAGGAGATCTAGTGCTGTAGATCGGGTCTTCGGGAATTAGTGCTTGCGTTAATGACAGGTGTGTAACTTACACACTTTATAATTTGGTAATATATTAATAACTTGATCATGTTTTAAAGTCGAAAACTGTGAAAATCTCGATATGATACCGTAAGGGTATGAGCAAGGATTCGGGTAAGTTCGTTTCGATATGTTTTGCTATATGATGCTTATTACCATGATATGTGATATATTTCTATGTGATACATAATAAAGCATGATGGCATGATTTGCATAATAATTGCACTGTTGTGGGTGATATGAGAGGAGGGGGAAGGATTTGATACCCGTGTCTTTGGGACACCAGAGGTTTGGCACCTCCAGTGGTTTGGTACCACATATTATTTCGTGTCTTTGGGACACCAGAGGTTTGGCACCTCATAGCGATTCATCGTAGTGGCTTAGTACCACAGTGGGTTGGCCCCACATTTGATATTACGGGATCGTCGCTAGTGATTTGGTATCACATGTGGGTTGGCCCTACAACTTTATTATTCGTGACTTTGGGTCACCAGTGGTTTGGCACCACATTATTGGATATCGTGACTTTGGGTCACCAGTGGTTTGGCACCACCAGTGGTTTGGTACCACACGGGGTAGAAAAGGAGTTATGGATGGCTAGGTTTGGGCGCATTATATATACTGCTTGGTTATAATTGTGTAAGTATGTTGCATCAACCGGGGGAAGGATTTATGCACTGAGTCTTAGTGACTCACCTTCTCCCTTATCTTTTCAGGTGATTCGTAGATTACGGATGAGGAGCCGGATGATCTCAAGGTGTCCATGCAATAAAAATTTTGTTTTACATGAACTTCGGTTTGGGTACTTTATTTTATTTTAATTTGGTTTTCATCTTTATATAGATTTGTAATAAGGCCTTTGAAATTATGTTTTGTGATTATTTATATGCTTTGGATTTGATTTAAACATGGCTTTATGAATTACATGGTTGACATAATAATTTGAGCACAAAGTTTTCTAAACTAGAAAACGCAATTGAAACACCCCATACCCGGCCCACGAGCCTGGACCGGATCTGTTATGTTCCTCGAAGTAAACCGAATAAAAATTCTTTTATTACTCTGGAAAACTGTGTGTTTTGAAGAAAGTTTGTTGGTGGGTTAGGCTCGAGTTGAAAACAAATTTATTTTATATTGAAACCCATTTAATTTCAAGTGACAAAATATTTAAAGTTTATTTTAAATTAAACTGACTTAATCTCCAATAAATAAAATTACGTAACATAGTAAATAAAACAGAAAATAACATGGTTCACTATGGCTTTATTACCTCAAATAAAAACCCAAAATGAAATTTAAAATACTTAGAAAAATAAGGGGTCCACATAATAATTTCCTTGCTGGGCATGGCCACCACTAAGCTCCTGCCGACCCGGTCCATTACTGATCATCACCTGAAAAATGTTCCCACAATGGGGTGAGTCAACAGACTCAATGTGTAACAGAACACTAAGTCTTAACAAATTTAGGCATTTCATAACATACATATTCATATATCATTAAATTAAAAATGATGCAACCCGAACCCAAAACCTAGTTAGCCATCCGCTACACATCACCCGTACCAACTTGCACACCGTGGGGACTACTAAGTCAACCCTCCATCTGCTACACACCATCTAAGGCGATCATTTGCGATGACGCGCTCATCGCCCTTATAAATATTCGTGGCATAGCCACCAGATTAAATAATTGTGACCGAAGTCACCACATTCAGATATCGTGGTCTTAGGTCACCACATTCAGATATCGTGGTCTTAGGTGACCACATTCAGATGTCGTGGTCTTAGGTCACCACATTCAGATATCGTGGTCTTAGGTCACCACATTCAGATATCGTGGTCTTAGGTCACCACATTCACTTCCCCTTTTTATATAACCCATATGCCCCATATCATACATTTTATGCATTAACATGTCTAATTTCACATTCTTATCACTGTTCACATATGAGTCATAACATATATTCATATTCCTAGTAGGAGTAGGAAACGTACCTGAGTACTTTTGTACCATTACATGGTACCTTAGCCATATTCACATTCTTATAAACATACACATATTAAATATTGCCATAAATCTTATTAAAAGTTAGTGTGGGGTACACACCTGATTCGCTTAACAAATTCACTGAAATCCCAAAATCCGATCTACTGCCTTAGATCCTTAACTCCCTACATTCGGCCATCACTCAAAAATTTAATGAAGACCATTCGGCCATAAAACCAAATCCCAATAGGATTAGTACACTTAAAACCTACCTTGGTGCTGATTTGACTATCACTCCAAATTCCGAAAACTTTGTCCTACTCCTCCCTTCAATCGGCCAATGCTAGATCATTTAACTTGATTAGTTTCAGCTTTTTAAACAAATAAAGAATAGATCTAATTACCAAAATAGACCTTGGCCGGTTGTACTTTTGCACTCACCTTGCGATTTCAAATCCCGAAAGTATCCCTTGTCTTAATTATCTGTTGAAATACCTATACACATATGTTAGATTCGATTCTAACATTAAATCATCATAGATGGCCCTTGGCCAAATGCTATAGACACTTACCTTGTTGATTTTAAATCCCGAAACTCACCGAATAACTAGGGAACACGCGGCCTATAGTGTACCTTCGGGAAAAGAACTTCTCCTTCCTTGTAGTCGACACTTAGTAAATCCCGAAAGATCTCCTTCAAAGTTTCACAACAAGATATTAATGGGGTTAGTCCTAGATTTTGGCAAATCTTAAAAGAAAAAGGATGAAACCGAATGAGATATTACCCTTACTTTAGGAATCGGCAATCCTTGCTTGAGCCTATAACAATATTCGGCTATATAGGCTAGAAGGATCTTGATTTTGGCTTTTTGATTGGTATAAAGTAAGAAAAGAAAAAGAAGAATAAAGATGGAGGATTCGGTCAGAGCACAAGGTATTTCGGCTTGGCAAAACAAAAATAAAAGAGAAGAGAGGAGGTATTTGCTAGAGAGAATTAGGCAGAGAGAGAGTTGAAAGAAAGAATGAATGGCCCTCTTTTCCTTTTGTAGCCGAAATTACTAACTTATAATCCTTTACTTGGCCATCACTCTTCTATTTTGATAGCTTTATCTATTTAATTATCACCTAAAATAAAAGATAATTCAGCAATTATCCTTACTTATCCGAAATTATTAAACTCAAAGTCCCTTACTTGGCCATCACTTCTCCCTTATTTTACTAATTAAAGAATAATTCCTCATTTATCATCTTTTATCCTTAAATAAAATAAAAAGAATAAAACTCCTCTTTTAATAGCCTTAATGCCGTCCACCTCTCTGCTCCTTGTAGCAAAATAAAATTCTTTTATTTGCTTCCCATGCGACTCGATCCTTGGCCCATTTGCCTATGTATGTGGCGTCACTTGCTAGGCCCTTAAGTGGCGCCTTGTAGCCATTTTACCAAGGCTATTTGTATGTCATATTTCACATACATTTTCTCTTAAGACCACCTTGCTTCATGTCCCTCTTTTAAACTTTAAACTTGACATTTCTAAAGCATTTCCTTACATTTCTAAGACATTTCCTTACATTTCCAAGACATTTCCTTACATTTCCAAGACAAGACATTTCCTTACATTTCCAAGACATTTCCTTACATTTATAAGACATTTCCTTACATTTCCAAGACATTTCCTTACATTTATAAGACATTTCCTTACATTTCCAAGACATTTCCTTACATTTCCAAGACAAGACATTTTCTTACATTTCCAAGACATTTCCTTACATTTCTAAGACATTTCCTTACATTTCCAAGGCATTTCCTTACATTTCCAAGACAAGATATTTCCTTACATTTCCAAGTCATTTCCTTACATTTCCAAGACATTTTAAAAATGCACACATCACATCCATAACACATAAGACATACTAATGCATAGGCTATAATCCGTGATGTTACAGCTTCTACCTTTTAAAAAATAATTTCGTCCTCGAAATTACTTACTAACGAATAATCGTACACCTTAACTCACCGCACTACGCTTATGCTGCGCACTCTGATCTTAATAGAACCATCATACTTCCTAGGCATAATCTCTAAGTTCACGTCCCCTAGAACTCATTTCTAACGCCGCGAATTAATCTGATTAAAGAGTTTTATGCATTGGAAATTTTGTTCCACTGTTTATCCGCGAACAAATTTTATGCAAAGAGATGTTTAAAAGTGGTTCTTTCGATCAAACAAAGTTCTCAGCTCAAGTTCACTATTCAAAAAGTCACGTTCACATTCATCAACTGAGACATATTTATTCAGTAGTATCTACCACCCACATTCACAATTCGAACACTCTTTGCCTTATTCCTATCTCAGGGGTATTTTCGTAATTTGTCCTATAAGGGTATTTTCATAATTTTTCAAAATAAGGTTGCTTGGTAATTTTTTCAATAAGGGTATTTTGGTAATTTTGCATTCCTGGGGAAATTTTGAAAATTTTGAAATCCGGGGGTATTTCGGTAATTTTGAAACTGAGGGGTATTTTGGTAATAAGCCAGGGTAAATTTGTAAAGCTCAATAAATCAGGGGTATTGCAGATTTTACAAAACTTTTAGGGTTATTTTTGAGAATTTTTTTTCCAAAAGGATGATGTTGCAAAAATTTGGAAATCAAGGTCATTTTGGTAATTTCGTACGTCAGGGGCAATTTCGTAATTTTTCCAAAATCAAGGTATTTTAATATTTGCAAAATAGGATTCTTGGGTGCTTTTGTAAAGTAAGGAAGATTTTATTGAAGTCAGGGTAGTACGGTAATTTTAGAAACTAGGGGCATTTTTGTAATTTCGCCACTAGGGGCATTTTGGTAATTTTTGTAAATTGGAAATATTTTGAAAACTTTCTGGAAATAAGTTTTTGTTACTATTCAGAGGGGTAAATTTGGGGATTTTAAAACTAGGGTTTTCATAAAAACATGGCTAGTCCCTTTCGGGTTTTAGTTATTGATATTAGCCTGCGACTGAGTCCTCTTTGTTAGGGTGAACCGTAGCTACGCACCAGGTAGGATTCCTGCGAAGAGGAGGTGAGTCTCTAGGACTGCTTAAGTACCAGGCTCTTCCGGATCCAATCCTAGACATGCGCACAAGGGTTAGCACACCCTAACTCGGCGACTTAGCCATAGGTTTGTTTAATTAGGCATTAAAGTCTTATGTAATAGTTGGGGTAAACTAGTCCTAGGGTTCACATACTTAACAGTCTAATCTACGTTCAATTTCTACCCTTCTATAATTCATACCAAAATTCACACAGAGGATAGGGGTACTTACCTAGTGGACTGCGGGTCGGAGACTTGGGTGCCATGCCAGAAAAACCTGCTTATTTCCAAAAATATTTTCATAAAACTTACTTGGGCTCGATTTAAAAACATTTTGGGCGTTAAACCTCAGTGAGAGTTTGAAATCTGGCTCGATACCAAATCAAACACTTATACCCGCCCACGAGCCTGGACCAGATCTGGTATGTTCCTCGAAGTAAACCGGTTAAAAATTCTTTTATTACTTTGGAAAACTGTGTGTTTTAACCTGGCCCACGAGCCTTGACCGGATCTGGTATGTTCCTCGATGTAAACCGGTTCAAATTCGTTTGCACTTTGAAAAATCTGATGTGATTTTGGGAGAAAGTTCGAATTGGGTTGGGCTCGAGTTGAAAACAGGTTTATCTTATATTGAAATCTCTTTATCTTAAATGTCAAAACATTTAGGGTTTAGTTTAAAAGAAATTTACTAAACTTTAATTGATAAAAATTTGAAAACATAATAAATAAAAATAAATGTAAAATAGTTCAACTATGGCCTTATTACATCAAATTAAACCCAAAATAAAATTCAAAGTACTTGGAAAAATAAAGAGTCCACATAATAATTTCCTTGCTGGGCGTGGCCACCACTAAGCTCCTGCCGACCCGGTCCATTACTGATCATCACCTGAAAAGTATTCCCACAACGGGGTGAGTCAACAGACTCAATGTGTACCACAACACTAAGTCTTAACAAATTTAGGCATTTCATAGCATACATATTGATGTTACAGCAATGGTTTTCTAAACGTTATCATCGAGTATTATAAATCATTTGATAATATTTAACAACTTAAGTGTTTTCGATGACTCCTACTATTTTCCAAAACTTAAGTTTCCAAATTTCAGTTAGAAATGGTTTTCAAAATAATCGTTTGGGTTTCTTTTAAAATTATAGAAGGTTTTCTAATCTATGGATCTGCAACTAAGTTTTAAAGATTTATTTAATAATTTCAAAGTAAATTATTAGTTTTAAACTTATTATATACATGATTCACTAAAATTTAATTGTTAACTCAATTTTCTTCAAAACGTTTTCCTTCGTGGCATGCCAGATTCGGTTGTGTCGTATTGACTGGGTTTGGGGTGTTACAAATTGGTATCAGAGCCACGTTCAAAGGCTCGGCTGTGGACTCGAGGCCCAAAATGATTTAAAGTATGGTCTTAAAATGTTTTTGTTTAAAATTATATGGTTGGAAAGGCATGGCACCGAGTCTCTAGCACCGATCTGCCCAGGTAAGTATCTCAAACTGTTGCTTTTGATGATATGATTATGATGAGGATGGCATGACTAAATAGTAGTAGAAACTACTCTAGAGACCCAAAACTATAGGTTGAATGTACTCGCGAAACAACTTCTTATTAAAATTATTCATAAAACTGTGTTTTAAATAAAGTGTAATAATGACTAATGCATAACACTTTTAAATCAGATAAGTCGAGACTTTAGACATGAGTACTCGAGGTCAGGGCCGTATTACTCGTGGATGCGGTCGGGGTAGAATGGCTGTGTCTGAGCCAGTGAGGTTTGGTCAAGGATCCGAAAATGAGGTACCACCACCCCACCACCAGCGGTTGGAGTTGAGCATCAGGATCAAACGGGGGATGACGCAGTGTCTCAGGCGATGCTACGAGTTCTTGAGAGGGTAGCTGGAATTGGTGGAGGCGTGGGAGTTCGAAAATCCGTATCTGAGCGACTTCGAGGCAATGGCGCTGAGGTATTTCGAGGTGTTTCAGGTGTGGCTCCCAGTACGGCAGAGTATTGGTTAGAGGCGATGGAGCGAATCATGGATGACTTGGATTTGAATACTGAGGACAAGCTGAAAGGGATAGTGTCGCTTCTTCGGGATGAGTCATATCAGTGGTGGCTCACGGTGTGAAATGGTGCTGCAGTGGAGGATCTCACTTGGGATTATTTTAAGGCAGCGTATCAGAAGAAATATGTTGGGTCTAGTTACATTGATGCGCAGCGTAAGGCATTTCTGAGTTTGGTCCAGGGGAGTAAGTCCGTATCAGAATATGAGGTAGAATTTTTAAGATTGAGCCGGTATGCTGGAGGTATCGTGGCTTCGGAGCACGAGCGATGTGTCCGGTTCGAAGATAGATTGAGGGACGAGCTGAGATTGCTGATTGCTCCACATTATGAGCGAGAGTTTGCTGCGCTAGTTGAAAAGACTAAGATAGCTGAAGGGATAAAGGAATCTGTAAGGCAGAGTCACGCCAGGAATAAACATAAGAGAGGTTTTGGATCATCCGGGTCAGCAAGTAATTCTCAGAAGAGGGTTAGGTAGAGTGGGCTGAATCAATCTGGGAGGCCTGTTACTGCAAATCAGGGACCAGCACAGTGTAACCGATATGGGAAATCTCATTGGGGCGAATGTTGGACCGAAGGGAAAGGATGTTTTGAGTGTGGCTCGCTGGATCATCGTGTGAGGGACTGTCCACGTAAGCTAGCCAGGAATCAGTCTGAGGGTCAAGGTCGTGCTCAGTTTAGAAAGAAGGGACCGTCACCGCAGAGGGGTCGTGGTAATGGTAGAGGAGGTAATGGTTCTGGTCAAGGCCGCAGAGCATCGGGCAGAGGTGCAGGCAACACTGAGGCAAGACAGCCTGGGTTGGTGTATGCAGCGAGGCGTCGAAAGGAGGGCGATGCACCTGACGTTATAACCGGTACGTTCTTAATCTTTGGTGTACCATATACTGCTTTAATAGATGTGGGTTCGACACATTCGTATGTTGCTAGTAGCATAGTTGAGACTATGAATCTAGACTCTGAGACTACTTCTAGGAAGATGACAAGATCACTTCCTAGGTCACTCTGTAGAAGTAAATAAGCTATATAGGGATGTACCCCTAGAACTCCAAGGGGTAGTGTTTATAGCTGATCTGATGGAACTGCCATTTGGGGAGTTTGATCTGATTCTTGGGACGGACTGGTTGGTCAAGTATCAAGCAAGTTTGGATTGCGCTGCTAAGCGCATGGTTTTGAAGACAACTGAGGGCGAAGAGGTGGTTATGATAGGTAATAGAAGTGATTATCTATCCAATGTGGTATCTGCGTTGAAAGCTGTGAAGTTGGTCAGGAAGGGCTGTAAGGCATTTGTGGTTCATGTGCGTGCGTTGGAGGCTAAGGAGTCTACTGTAGGGAACATCCCAATGATAAAGGAATATGTTGACGTATTTCCAGAAGAACTTCCGGGACTGCCTCCGGATCGTGAAGTTGAATTTGGTATAGATTTGTTACCCAGAAGTGCGCCAGTGTCTATTGCTCCGTATAGGATGGCGCCGAAGGAATTAGTGGAATTGAAGGCTCAGATTCAGGAGTTGTTGGATCGAGGTTTTATCCGACCAAGTGTTTCGCCTTGGGGAGCGCCGGTACTTTTTGTCAAGAAGAAGGATGGTTCGATGCGGATGTGTATAGACTATCGCCAGTTGAATAAGCTGACGATCAAAAACAAGTATCCTTTGCCGAGGATAGATGATTTATTTGATCAGCTTAAGGGGGTAGCGGTTTTCTCCAAGATTGATTTAAGGTCTAGGTATCATCAGCTAAAGGTGAAAGAGGCTGATATCTATAAGACGGCATTTCGCACTCGGTATGGGCACTACGAATTTCTGGTAATGCTGTTTGGGTTGACTAACGTGCCAGCAGCATTCATGGACATGATGAATCGGGTTTTCCAGCAGTTTTTGGATCAGTTTGTTGTGGTATTTATAGACGATATTTTGGTATACTCAAAGTCGAGGAGGAGCATGATGCGCATTTGCGAGTAGTGTTGCGATCTCGAGGAAAAGCGACTTTATGCCAAATTTAGTAAGTGCCAGTTCTGGCTTAGAGTGGTGACTTTCTTGGGTCACGTAGTATCAGCTGAGGGGATTAGAGTGGATCCTCAGAAGATTGAGGCAGTGTTGGATTGGAACCGCCTAAGTCAATGGCTGAGATTCAGAGTTTTCTAGGTCTGGCAGGGTATTACCGAAGATTTGTAGAGGGATTTTCTTTAATCGCAGCACCTATGACCAAGTTATTGAGGAAAGGAGTTCCATTTGTATGGACCGAGAAGCAGCAAGGAAGTTTTGACAAGTTGAAGAAGATTCTGACTGAAGCTCCGGTTTTGATTCAACCTGAGGTAGGCAAGGAATTCATAGTTTACTGTGATGTATCACATACTGGTTTGGGATGTGTGCTGATGCAGGAAGGGAAGGTAGTGGCTTGTGCATCTCGACAGTTGAGACCACTTGAAGTTAACCATCCGACGCATGACTTGGTATTAGCTGCAGTGGTTTTTGCTTTGAAGATTTGGAGACACTATTTGTACGGAGAGAAGTCGATAGTCTACACGGATCACAAGAGTCTTAAGTATCTTTTGACTCAGAAGGATTTAAACTTGAGGCAGTGCAGATGGATTGAGTTGTTGAAGGACTACGACTGTTCGATTGAGTATCATCCGGGCAAGGCTAACGTGGTGGCAGACGCGTTGAGCCGTAAGGTTGTGTCAGACTTAAGATCTATGTTTGCTCGTCTTAGCTTATATTACGATGGGAGTCTTTTGGCAGAATTACAAGTCAAGCCGACTTGGTCAGAGCAGATCAAGGAGAAACAGTTAGAGGATGAGGGTTTGAATGATCAGAGGTTGCAGGTTCAGAATGGTGGTTTAGAGGATTATAGTTTGTCCAGTGATGGAGTATTGTGTTTTCAAGGGAGAGCTTGTATGCCCAAGGATGTTGAGTTGAGGCAAAGGATTCTTCACGACGCACATAGCAGCCCATACGCTATGCATCCTGGAGGTAGCAAGATGTATCGGGATTTAAGAGAGCAGTTTTGGTGGCCAAGTCTGAAGCGGGATGTAACTGAGTTTGTGGGTAAATGTTTGATGTGTCAGCAGGTCAAGGCTGAACATCAGTTGCCGTCTGGGTTACTTCAACCGGTGAAAATTCCACAGTGGAAGTGGGAAAGGATCACTATGGACTTTGTCAGTGGATTACCCCTTACGCCAAGTAAGAAGGACTCAGTTTGGGTGATTGTGGACCATCTGACTAAGTCAGCTCATTTCATTCTGGTAAGGGTGGATTACTCGTTTCAGAAGTTAGCTAAGTTATATGTGGCAGAGATAGTAAGGTTGCACGGTGTACCAATGTCGATCATCTCGAACAGAGATCCTAGATTTACGTCGAGGTTTTGGAGAGCGTTACATCAAGCTTTGGGTACGCGGTTGGATTTCAGTACGGCATTTCATCCACAGTCTGACAGGCAGTCGGAAATGGTTATACAGATTTTAGAGGATATGTTGAGAGGTTGTGTTATGGATTTCAGAGGTAGCTGGGAAGAGTTTTTACCATTAGCTGAGTTCGCTTACAACAATAGTTATCAAGCAAGCATTAAGATGGCACCATATGAGGCGTTGTATGGTAGGAGGTGTCGCACACCTACATGCTGGACAGAGTTGGGTGAGCGTCAATGTTAGGACCAGAGTTGGTTGCAGAGACTGAGGATAAGGTTAAAATGATTCAGGCTCCTCTGAAGGAAGCTTCGGATAGGCAGAAGTCATATGCCGATCTCAAGCGGAGGGATATAGAGTTTGCCGTGGGTGACAAGGTTTTTCTGAAGGTCTCGCGAGGGAAGAAAGTGTTAAGATTTGGGAGAAAACGCAAGTTAAGTCCAAGGTCTATTGGGCCGTATAAGGTGTTGAGATGAGTGGGACCAGTAGCTTATCAGCTTGAGTTGCAAGTAGAACTGAGTCAGATACATGATGTGTTCCATGTCTCCATGCTTAGACGCTATTGTTCTGATCCATCGCATGTCGTGGCAGTAGAGGAAACCGATCTCTTCTTAAACTTCGGGATAGGGACTATCCCTTTACCTTCTTGACTGATGTTCGCCTCCATCAACAACACTTAATCAGAACATTAGATTAGACACTAAAGTTATAGCCAAAATCAACCCAATCCAAACTTATAGAATACCCTTACCAAAACGATCTTGAATCCCGAAGGCTCTTGCTCACTCCTTCTGTCGAAATCCTTCCTACACATTATAGTTAGAATCGGCCTTACTTAATAACCAATATGGCCTATGTAATATCCTAAAAATTTGAGTATCATCTTGTTACTTGTGTTAGTCGAGTATGATTTTATTGTGTGTTTAATATAGTCTAGTGAAGGCTTGGAATTATTAATGAAGCTAGAATAATTTTTTTTAGTATTGAAAATTTAGTGAAGTGGATTAAGTGATCTTGACACTTAAGTTAATTTATGTGTCTAAATTTAGCACATGAGGAGTTATTGGCAAGGTGGTTATGACGCATGAATGGTTGTTTGAGGGAAGTGGTTCAAATAGCATGGAGTGCATTTTTAAGACTTTATTTTTATGCACCTTTACATTAAGTGTCGGCCAAGCTTTACATATGGTAAGTTGGACTTTAAATTTTTATGGCAAGTTGAATAATAGATTAGGAAAGCATGAACTTTGGGAAAGGAATCATATGGATTAATGAAGGATAAGGGGACATAAGGCTTGGATTAAGGATGTGGTTTTTGAAGCTTTTTAATGGCAAACTAGTCCATGTACGTGGACGGCATATTGGTCTGGGGGGGTTGACCGAATTTGTTGAAGGTTTGGTAGGTTGGTAGTTTGTTAGTAAAAACTTCCTAAGCATTTGAGCATTTTTTCTTTTCTCTCCACAAACACTCTCCCTAGCCGAATGTGTTCTTGGCAATAAGGTAAAATTTTGTTTTGGTATTGGTATTATTCATTGTTTTGTGTCTAGCCGAAAAACCCTATTGGAGCCTTGCCAACTTCCCTAGTACACCATATTGAGTAAAAATCGAAACCACCATTGTGTTTGGCCGAACCTCTCTTCTTCTCATCCTTCTTTTTCATTCTTTTCATATTTGTTCAAAACCCACATTTCTTCTTTTACTTTCTTCTATTGCCGAATCCTCCTTCTCCTATTTTCACTTTTCTTTTCCTTTCTCTTTCTCCACTCTAGCTGAATTCATTTGATTGTCTTCTATTCACCATAGCTGAATCTTCTTTATTTCTTTTTTGTTTTGTCTTGGCCGAATATCAACAAGGGTAGATTTTCTTTGGGTTCATCTATAATCGGTTTTGAAGATAGGTAAGTGTATTGGCCGAATTTCCTTATTCTTTTTCTTTTCTCTCTATCATTTCTCATGAGGGCAAAAGCCAAATTTTGAGCATTTGTTAGTAAGGTTCTAACCATAGGAACTTATTCCTTTTAGGCTCTTCGGGACTTTGGAAGCAATCGATTTAACCCTATTTCTCTAGCAATCGAAGTTGGTAAGTCAAGTAGTAAGGATTTATGTTGGTTTATTATTCTTTAAGATGATGTAAAGCCGAAGGCTATTGAGACTAAGGTTTGTTGTTGGCCGAATGGTATTTGTTATTGATCTTAGTGTTGGCCGAATGTAGGGCAACGAGATCTAGTGCTGTAGATTGGGTCTTCGAGATTTAGTGCTTGCGTTAGTGCCAGGTGTGTAACTTACACATTTTATAACTTGGTAATATATTAATAACTTGATCATGTTTTAAAGCCAAAAACTGTGAAAATCTCGATATGATACCGTAAGGGTATGAGCAAGGATTCGGGTAAGTCTGTTTCGATATGTTTTGCTATATGATGCTTATTACCATGATATGTGATATATTTTTATGTGATACATAATAAAGCATGATGGCATGATTTGCATAATAATTGCACTGTTGTGGGTGATATGAGAGGAGGGGGATGGATTTGATATCCGTGTCTTTGGGACACCAGAGGTTTGGCACCTCCAGTGGTTTGGTACCACATATTATTTCGTGTCTTTGGGACACCAGAGGTTTGGCACCTCATAGCGATTCATCCTAGTGGCTTAGTACCACGATGGGTTGGCCCCACATTTGATATTACGGATCGTCGCCAAGTGATTTGGTATCACACGTGGGTTGGCCCCACAACTTTATTATTCGTGACTTTGGGTCACCAGTGGTTTGGCACCACATTATTGGATATCATGACTTTGGGTCACCAGTGGTTTGGCACCACCAGTGGTTTTGTACCACACGGGGTAGAAAAGGAGTTATGGATGGCTAGGTTTGGGTGCATTATATATACTGCTTGGTTATAATTGTGTAAGGATGTTGCATCAACTGGGGTAAGGATTTATGCACTGAGTCTTGGTGACTCACCTTTTCCCTTATCTTTTCAGGTGATTCGTAGATTACGGATGAGGAGCCGGATGATCTCAAGGTGGCCATGCAATAAAAATTTGGTTTTACATGAACTTCGGTTTGGGTACTTTATTTTATTTTAATTTGGTTTTCATCTTTATATAGATTTGTAATAAGGCCTTTTAAATTATGTTTTGGGATTATTTATATGCTTTGGATTTGATTTAAACATGGCTTTATGAATTACATGGTTGACATAATAATTTGAGCACAAAGTTTTCTAAACTAGAAAACGTAATGGTTTTCTAAACGTTATCATCGGGTATTATAAATCATTTGATAATATTTAACAACTTAAGTGTTTTTGATGACTCCTACTATTTTCCAAAACTTAAGTTTCCAAATTTCAATTAGAAACGGTTTTCAAAATAATCGCTTGGGTTTCTTTTAAAATTATAAAAGGTTTTCTAATCTATGGATCTGCAACTAAGTTTTAAAGATTTATTTAATAATTTCAAAGTAAATTATTAGTTTTAAACTTATTATATACCTGATTTCTACAAACATAGAACAACAAAGAGTTTTTCCCTAAAATTTAATCGTTAACTCAATTTTCTTCAAAATGTTTTCCTTCATGGCATGCCAGATTCAGTTGTGTCGTATTGACCGAGTTTGGGGTGTTACAGCCTATGGCCGAATATCACAAACCTCCTTACCTTACTAATCTAAAACCCGAATCACCACTTGTCTATGAAGTTGTCGAAATCCCCTGCTAATCAACTGTTAGAATCGGTTCAAGCATAAATCTAGAGAAAATGGCCCTTGGCCAAATAGTATATTTCACTTACCTTGATCTCTTCAAATCCCAATAGTCCACCTTCACGATGGCTACAAACAAAACACAAGATTATGGCTTAGTACACATTTGGCCAACCTTAGACCAAGGCCTAACTACATGATTTCGGCACACCAAAAGAGAGAACCAAAAACTGATGGCTTAAAGAGGAGAACACACTTACCACTAACGTTTGCTTGAAGAGATTAAAGGAGAGTAGTCGACAGCCCCTCCTTTAGAGAATCGGCTTCTAGATCCCAAAAAAAAAAGATTTCGGCACTTTAATGATGAAGAGAAGAGAGTAAAGAATGAAGCTATAAGGTTCGGCTATGGCTTCAAATGGTGATGCAACATTCGACTATCAAAAGAAAAGAAGAAAGTTTGAGAAAGAGATGCGAATTCAGCCAAGAGAGCAAATAGATCAAAGTGATCAAAGTTTCGGCTAAAGTTCTTAATGACAAAGAGTCATTCGGCCATTCAAGAAAAAGACTAGAATCGGGGTTGAGAGAAAAAGAATAGGAAGAGAAAGTGAGAAGAAATTCGGCAAAGAACTAAAAGAGAAAGAAAAAGATGAATACTCTTCAACTAAAATTCGGCACACACTCCTTAACACACTTCAAAGCCGAAAATGCCACCCCTTGGAGTCCTATATTCGGCCACTTCTCATCCCCCTCTCAAATCCCATAATTTTCTCCTATTTTCTCTCTTCAACACTCATTCAAAAAGTTTGAATGAGTCCAACCTTTATCTCTTCTTCCTAGCCGAATTTTAAGATAAAACCAAGTCTTATCCTCATCCTTCCAAAGTCCACATCCCATCCAACACTCCCCCTCTCTTCCTTGACACAAAAGCAAAATAAAACAACCCCCTTCCTTGCCGCCAAGAAGACTCGAACCTGAGCCCTTCACCCTTGCTTGAGGTGTCACTTACCGAGGCCCTAAGTGGCGCCTTCAAGCCACTCTTCCAAGCCCAATTTCATGTCCAAAAGTCCTTACAAATTTTCTTAAGGCCTCCTTAGCCTAGCTTCCTCTTTTAAACTTAAAACTTCATAATTTCTTAAGGCACTCTCCTACATCCTAGGGTTCTCAAAACCCCTAAACATATCCCAACACACACTAAGCCTTCCATCACATGGATTATGCATTAACCGCATAACCCCTAAAACCTAGATGTTACAGTTCTACCCTCCTTAAAAATAATTTCGTCCTCGAAATTACTTGGCTAAACTAAGCAAGGGTACTACTACTCCCTGAACCTCCAAAAGCACTTGTCTTAAAAAAAATTATCTACCACCACTGACTGTCTTAAAGAACTAAATACGGTCACCTTACTAGATACTATCTTCAAGTTCAGATTCAAGGCTTCAAACACTTCACTAGCAACACATATAACGAGCAAGGCAATAAAGAGTATTCCAGAAATAAGGAACGTACCCGCTATCACATTTGGCACATCTTTCTTCTCGCGATGGCTGACTGCCTAAACCAATCTTGGTTGTTTCGCTTCAAAACCTCCAGTACCTCTGCTTGGTGCTCCACGACTTCGGCCGGAACCATTTCCACCATGGTTCGGACCACGACCCCTCGTCACCTTAGGACAATTCCTAACCAAATGAGCCTTAGATCCACACTGGAAACATTCCTTACTATTTTCCCAACATTCTCCTGCATGGGCTCTTCCACACTGAGCACATGGACGACTTCGATTCTTAGCAACTGCTACAGTTGCACGTACAGAATTCTCGGTCCTTGGTCTTTTCTGAAAATTCCCAGATGATACTGACGGCCCAAAACTCCTCTTGTTCCAACTTCTATCCTTTTCTCGATTCTGTTTCTCAGTCCTCTTAACTTCTTCAGCTATCCGAGCTTTCTCCACTAGAATAGCAAAGTCTCTTTCTCTTTGCGGAGCAATCAACACCCGTAGCTCATCCCGTAACCCATCTTCGAACCTAACACACTTTTCATAATCAGTAGCCACGATCCCCTTGGCGTACTGACTTAACCGTACGAATTCCGCTTCATAAGTACCGACTTACTTCCTTGTACCAGATTTAGAAACGCCTTCCTTTGCGAGTCTAAGTAATTGGCTCCAATATAATTCCCTTCAAACTTAACCTTAAAATACTCCCAATCCAATCGATCTGCAGGGGCACCTTGTCTGACAGTGAGCCACCATCGATAAGCTTCATCTCGGAGCAACGAGACAAAGACCTTTCAAATTTTCCTCAAGAATGATAAATTAAATCATCCATGATTCTTTCGACTGCCTCTAACCAATACTCCGCTACATTCGGAGCCACTCCAGATACTCCTTTAAAAACTTTGGCTCCATTCGACCGAAGTCTTTCCGACACGGACTTCCGAGCTCCATTCCCCATACCAGCTCTTGCCACTTGTTCTAGCATTCGCAGCATAGCCCACGATACTGCGTCATCTCCTCCTGCCTGATCTTGATCCTCCGCGCCCACTGCTGGCGGCGGCACATCACTTTCTGACCCATGACCGAACCCCACTGGTTCCGATACTGTCATTCGACCACGTCCTCTAGAACTCATATCTAACGTCGCGATTTAATCTGATTAAAAGTTTTATGCATTAGTAATTTGTTCCACGGATTAACCGCGAACAGTTTTATGCAAAGACGTTTTAGAATTAGTTCTTTCGATATATCAAAGTTTCAGCTCAAGTTCACTATTCTAATTCAGAGAGTCACATTCACATTCATCAACAACACTCACACTCTACTTTGGGCACTTTTGTCCATTCTCAACCCAGGGTAATTTCATCATTTATCTTACAAGGGTATTTTGGTAATAAATTAGGATCAATTTGAAAATCTTTACAAATCAAAGGTATTTCAAAATTTCCAAAGCTCAAGGGTATTTTGAAATACTCTCTTCCAAATCACGGGTATTGCAGAAATTTCAGAAATCAGGGTTATTTTGGTAATTTCGTAAGTCAGGGTAATTTAGTAAATTTTCCAAATCAAGGTATCTGAATATTTCGTAAAATAGGGTTTTTGGATACTTTTGCAAAGTAGGAAAATTTTATTAAAATCGAGGGTAGTATGGTAATTTTAGAACCCAAGGGCATCTTAGTAATTTTACAACTAGGGGTATTTAAGTAATTTTGTAAATCGGTAATAATTCGAAAAAATGTCTTTGAACATAGTTTGTACAAATCCAAAAAGGCAATTTGAAAATTTTAAAACTAAGGTTTCTATAAAACAGTAAGGCTAGTCTCTTTTGGGTTTTAATTAACGGGTTTAACCGGTGAATAAGTCCTCTTGGTTAGGGTGAACGGTCACTACACACCAGGTAGGATTCGAGTAAGAGGAGGTGAGTCACTAGGACTGCTTAAGTACCAAGCTCTTCATCGAATCCACTCCTAGACATGCGCACAATCTGCCACACACTCCTAACTCGCGACTTAATCGCAGTTTGTTTGGTTGTCCTTAAGTCTTATGAATTCTGTGTTGGAGTAGACTAGTCCTAGGGTTCAACCGCCCTATTCTACTAATCTACGATCCCTTAATGCCCACATAGTTCACATATTCAAATCACTTCAGTAGTCAGAAGTACTTACCTGGTGGACTTCGGGCTGGAGATACAGGTGCTATGCCAGAATAACCTGAAAAATTTCATAAAAGCCTATATTTTTGAAAAGCCCATCATTGCAAAAAAATGTTTTTGGGCCCAAAACCCTCAAAGCCGAGTTTTGAATCGAGCTCTGATACCAAACTGTAACACCCCAAACCCGACCACACATCACGACCGAATTTACAATGCCACTGCGGAAAACGTTTGAAAAGATAATTTACGTAAGGGTGAAAACATAAAAATTTGTTGTCATTTGTAAAACATTGGGTATTTAAAACTCTAAGTAAGATTAAGTTGTTATAAAAATATCCGGGTATAAAACTTTAGTATATGATTTTAAGATATAAGTTGTTGAATTTAAAATCATTTCCAAATAGAAATTTAATTGTCAATCCAACTAAAGCATAATAACAAACTTCAAATACTTTAAGTGGCCTTATTACAATAAATACTTATCCAAAATACTGAAAATCTAAAGTACACAAAATAAGAAAAATATCTTCTGCATGGCCACCTTGCATCCTCTCCAACCCGGTCCACGCATCATGCATCACTTGCGATGTTGGTAAAAAAATTTGGGTGAGTCATACAGACTCAGTGTGTAATTAGTCCACTTATTTCCACCCATAACCACATCAAAACACATATCAGATAACAAGGCAACTTATTCACATAATTCCACAATTGGGCTTGGCCCATATCCATACCACATATCGAATAATAAGGTAATTAACCAAATGATCCCACATATTGGGCTTGGCCCATATCAACACTGATCCACATTCCACACATGTTAATGCAAAGTGCACCCAACCCAATCCTAGGGTCCATCCTCTACACACCCCCGTATCCAGCCACCACACACCAGAGGATTACTAAATCACCCTCCAACCGCTACACACCAATTTGGCAATTTGCCGTCCACGTTGTAGCTTATAGCTATCATCAAATCCACGATGAGGCACACAGCCATTCATCAACCACGATATGGCACATAGCCGATATCAACCACGATGAGGCACAGAGCCACTCATCAATCCACATGAACTTAATCACAAATAATCTATAACGCGACCTCAGTCAGTGCCAATCCACAATGTAGCTCATGGCTAACATCAAACCACATACATAAATGTACACCCGTACCTTCTTTCACATTCATATCCCCTCCCATGCACATACAGCATATAATAATGTCATGATAAATAATGCATGTACATGTTGTTCAGCTTACAACATATTCTTATTGGCATATTCACACGTATACACATTAATAACCATGTTTCCATCAGATTTGATACTGACCTGATTAACAACATACCCCTTTAAGGGTATCCATTTCATAATTGCCACTGCACATATTAGCATACACATAACACGTGCAAACATAATCATAAACCCAGAAAACGGTGGGTTAATCACACACGACACATGCAAATATCACATATATCCCGGAAAACAGTAGGCTAACCACACACCTGATAACTTAAAGCGTTACACTTTCAATACCGATGCTATCACTAATCGTAACCATGGCTATCTGCCTATAGCTTTCCCCTACTGCTGGCCCACACCCAGGTGACCAATCTCGAACGGCAGAAATCGATCTCTTCTTAAACTTCGGGATAGGGACTATCCCTTTACCTTCTTGACTGATGTTCGCCTCCATCAACAACACTTAATCAGAACATCAGATTAGACACTAAAGTTATAGCCAAAATCAACCAAATCCAAACTTATAGAATACCCTTACCAAAACGATCTTGAATCCCGAAGGCTCCTACTCACTCCTTCCGTCAAAATCCTTCCTACACATCATAGTTAGAATTGGCCTTACTTAATAACCAATATGGCCTATGGCCGAATATCACAAACCTCCTTACCTTAATAATCTAAAACCTGAATCACCACTTGTCTATGAAGTTGTCGAAATCCCCTGCTAATGAACTGTTTGAATCGGCTCAAGCATAAATCTAGGGAAAATGGCCCTTGGCCAAATAGTATATTTCACTTACCTTGATCTCTTCAAATCCCGATAGACCCTCTTCACGATGTCTACAAATAAAACACGAGATTATGGCTTAATACACATTCGGCCAACCTTAGACCAAGGCCTAACTACATGATTTCGGCACACCAAAAGAGAGAACCAAAAATCGATGGCTTAAAGAGAAGAACACACTTACCACTAACGTTTGCTTGAAGAGATCAAAGGAGAGTAGTCGACATCCCCTCCTTTAGAGAATCGGCTTCTAGATCCCAAAGAGAAAGATTTCGGCACTTTAATGATGAAGAGAAGAGATTAAAGAATGAAGCTATAAGGTTCAGCTATGGCTTCAAATGGTGATGCAACATTCGGCTATCAAAAGAAAAGAAGAAAGTTTGAGAAAGAGATGCGAATTCAGCCAAGAGAGCAAATAGATCAAAGTGATCAAAGTTTTGGCTAAAGTTCTAAATGACAAAGCGTCTTTCAGCCATTCAAGAAAAAGACTAGAATCGGGGTTGAGAGAAAAAGAATAGGAAGAGAAAGTGAGAAGAAATTCGGCAAAGCACTAAAAGAGAAAGAAAAAGATGAATACTCTTCAACTAAAATTCGGCACACACTACTTAACACACTTCAAAGTCGAAAATGCCACCCCTTGGAGTCCTATATTTGGCCACTTCTCATCCCCATCTCAAATCCAATAATTTTCTCCTATTTTCTCTGTAACATCCTGGAAAAGGCCTATGCATTTCTGGTTTAATTGTATGAAATGACAAGTCTTAAGTATTATAAATAAATTTTTGATATTTTTGGAAACTTAGAAATGTATGAAAATGATTGGAAATGAATATTTTTGGAAACTTGGAAATGCATTAGGACATGAACATTTTAGGAAACCTAGAAATGTAAAGAAATGGTTCAAAAATGGAAAGTACACATTTTTGGAAACTTGAACATTTTTGGAAACCTGAACATTTTGGAAACTTGAACATTTTTGGAAATGTAAGAAAATGGCAAGCAAACAGAGCCGATCGAAAATTTTAGGAAACTAGGAAATGACCCTAAAATGATGAGTTTTAAAGTTTAAAACGGGAGATTAAGGCAAGAGGGCCTTAAAAGAAAAAGTTGGTAAAATTTGACACACAGACGGGCTAGGAAAAGTGGCCTGAAGATGGCACTTAGGACCTATGGAAATGGCGCCATGTGTAGGAGGCATGGGCCTGGGTTCGAGACACAAGGGAAGCAAATAAATGGAGTTTTATTTTTGCTTCCCAGGCTAAGGGGTGGATGGCAATTGCTTCTAGAAAAGGGAGGTGTTTTATTTCCATTAATATTGCTTAATTATGTGATAAATAAAAGCTTTTTCATTTGGATTATTTGAGGAGATAAAGGATGGATTAAACTCTTTTATTTTAAATAAAATAGATGATATTATCACAAGGAAGAGTAGTGGCCAAGTCAAGGACTCTTGGCCTAGTAATTTTGGCTAAAGAAGGATTTTCTCTCATCTTTTCTTAGCATTGCCGAAATTCCCTAGCAGAAACTCTCTCTGCCGAAAATTCCATAGCAACTTTCTTTCTTCTCTTTTCTTTCTCCAAGCCGAAAATACACTCTATTCCATCAGTGCCGATTGTTCTTAAGATTAATATTCCTCTCTTTCCTTTACCCTTGAAACCGAATGCTAAGAAGGCTCATAGCCGATTGTTCATCAAGTTTGTGACCGAATCTCTGAGGCAGTGTCAGGAAAGATCTGTCGAATTCAAAAGGTAAGAATCTTGTGGTTATCGATTATTCTCCTCTTTAAGTCAAACATAGAGGCTAATGTTATTATTTTTGTGGCCGAAACTATAAGGAGTGTTTCGGGATTTCTAGTGCTATCGACTACAAGGAAGAGATCATCCGGGATTCAAGAATCTAAGGTAAGATATACACATATTTGGTCAAAGTTATGGATTATATGTGAGATTTAAATCTAACATGAAACTATAGGAATTTCGACAGACATACAAGGCAAGGATTACATTCGAGATTTGGAAATTTTAAGGTAAGTTCATAGATCCAATCGGCCAAGGTTTATTCTTTAGAAATACAAATCCTACTAGGATTTGGTTTTAAGGTCAAAAGGTTTATTTATGTGTTTAAATAATTTGGCCGAATATAGGAATTGAGATCTAAAGCAACAGATCGATTTCTTCGGGATATCAAGGAACCTATTAAGCAAATCAGGTGTGTACTCACACTAACTTTCAATATATTATGGCAATAATTATTTTAATATATGAATATGTATAAGAATGTGAATGTGGCTAAGTACCACAAATGTGGTAAAAAGTACCTGTGCACGCTTCCTACTTCTGATAGGATTACGAATATGATATATTTTGAACATATGAATAGTGACATGAATGAGAAATAAGTATGTTATGCATGATATGATAATATTTGCGGCATTTTGGGCTATATGTGAAAGGGGAAGAAGGTGTTGACTTCGGTCTCACCAACGGAATATGGTGACTACGGTCACATAATATGAATATGGTAACTTCGGTTACATTATCTGAATTTGGTAACTTTGGTTACATTATCTGAATATGGTGTCTAATGACACAAATTATATGGGCGATGAGCACGTCGACTGCAGTGACTGCCTTCGATGGTGTGTAGCGGATGGAGGGTCGACTTAGTAGTCCCCACGGTGTGATTGGCAGGTACGGGTGGTGTGTAGGGGATGGATAACGCGTTCATGGACATGATGAATCGGGTTTTCCAACCCTATTTGGATAGATTCGTCGTGGTGTTCATCGACGATATTTTGGTGTATTCTAAGTCAGAAGAGGAGCATGATAAGCATCTCCGAATGGTGTTGGAAGTGTTAAGGGAGAAAAAGCTCTATGCCAAATTTAGCAAGTGTGAATTTTGGCTTAAGGAGGTGGCATTCTTAGGACACGTGGTATCCGCGGAAGGAATAAGAGTGGACCCTAGGAAGATCGAAGTAGTGTTGGATTGGAAACCACCTAGATCTGTGGCTGAAATCAGAAGATTCTTAGGATTGGCTGGCTATTACAGAAGGTTCATGGAAGGATTCTCGTCAATAGCCGCGCCTTTGACAAAGTTGCTAAGGAAGGAAGTACCCTTTATATGGACGGATAAGCAATAGGAGAGCTTTGAAAAGCTTAAGAAGGTGCTGACGGAAGCTCCGGTGTTAATTCAGCCGGAGGCAAGCAAGGATTTTGTGGTGTACTGTGACGCTTCGCATACGGGATTAGGCTGTGTGCTAATGCAAGATGGAAAAAGTGGTCGCTTATGCGTCATGGCAGTTAAGGCCTCATGAGGTTAATTATCCAACCCATGACTTGGAACTAGCAGTAGTGGTTTTCACCCTCAAGGTTTGGAGGCACTACCTTTATGGAGAAAGGTCAGTGATCTACATGGACCACAAGAGCCTTAAGTACTTGTTGACTCAGAAGGAGTTGAACTTGAGGCAACGAATGTGGGTGGAGTTGTTGAAGGATTACGATTGCTCAATAGAGTACCACCCGGGCAAGGCGAATGTGGTAGCAGACGCCCTAAGTCGGAAGGTTGTGTCGGATTTAAGGGCTTTGTTTGCTCATTTAAGTCTTTATGATGATGGAAGCCTATTGGCAGAGTTACAAGTCAAGCCCACATGGCTGAATGAGGTGAAAGAGGGCCAGTTGGCAGATAAGGATCTAAGTGCTAAGTTACATCAAGTACGGAGCGGAGAATTAGGGGATTATGGCGTCAATGAAGAAGGAGTATTGTGCTACAAAGGAAAGGTCTGTATGCCGGAGGATAAGAAGTTGAGACAAAGGATTCTTCGAGAAGCGCATGGTAGCCCTTATGCTATGCATCCCGGAGGTATCAAGTTGTATAGAGATTTAAGGGAATAATTTTGGTGGTCTGATCTTAAACGAGAGGTGACTGAATTCGTGGGAAAATGTTTGACGTGTCAGCAAGTTAAGGCTGAACACCAAGTCCCATCAGGATTGCTTCAACCAATCGAAGTTCCCCAATGGAAGTAGGAGAGAATTACCATGGACTTCGTTAGTGGGCTTCCCCTTACGCCTACTAAGAAGGACTCGGTATGGGTGATAGTGGATTGCTTTTACCAAGTCTGCACATTTTATTCCTGGTGAGAATCGACTATTCCTTCGAAGTTAGCCAAGTTATATGTGGCGAGATTGTAAGGTTACACGAGTACCAACATCGATCATCTCCGACGAGACCCAAGGTTTACGCCTCGATTTTGGAAGGCACTTCATCACGCGTTAGGCACTAAGTTGGATTTCACTACGGCGTATCATCCACAATCGACGGCGATGCGAGCGGGGTTATACAAGTGTTGGAAGATATCTTTGAGAGGTCAGTGATGGATTTCAGGAAGTTGGGAAGATTATTTGCCTTTAGCTGAGTTTGCCTACAACAACAGCTATCAGGCAAGATTCGGATGGCACCATATGAAGCATTGCATGGTCGGAAGTGTAGAACTCCTACTTGTTGGACCGAGTTAGGAGAACGTCGTGTTTCCGTCCAGAGTTAGTGGCGTAAACCGGAGAGAAGGTTGAGATAATCCGGGCAAGGTTGAAGGAAGCCTCTGATAGGCAGAAGTCGTATGCAGACCTTAAGCGGAAGGAAATTGAGTTTGAAGTGGGAGACCAAGTGTTTCTGAAAGTCTCACCTTGGAAGAAGGTAATGAGGTTCGGTCGCAAAGGGAAGTTAAGCCCAAGGTTTATAGGGCCTTATCGTGTACTGAAGCGAGTTGGGCCAGTGGCATACCAATTGGAGTTGCCACCAGAGTTGCAGCAGATGCACGACGTATTCCATGTATCCATGCTACGTCGCTACTGATCGGACCCATCTCATGTGGTACCTGTTGAAGAGGTGGAGCTAAGGCCAGACTTATCCTACGAGGAAGAACCGATTCAGATTTTGGAACGAGATGTGAAAGTACTACGAAGGAAGTCAGTGCCTCTAGTCAAAGTGTTATGGCACAATCATGGATCGGAAGAAGCTTCGTGGGAGTCTGAAGAGACAATGCGACAGCAATACCCTCAACTATTTTAGTAAGGAAATTTCGGGACGAAATTTTGTTTAAGGGGGGTAGAACTGTAACATCCTGGAAAGGGCCTATGCATTTCCGGTTTAAGTATGAAATGACAAGTCTTAAGTATTATAAATAAATTTTTGATATTTTTGGAAACTCAGAAATGTATGAAAATGATTGGAAATGAATATTTTTGGAAACTTGGAAATGCATTAGGACATGAACATTTTAGGAAACCTAGAAATGTAAAGAAATGGTTCAAAAATGGAAAGTACACATTTTTGGAAACTTGAACATTTTTGGAAACCTGAACATTTTGGAAACTTGAACATTTTTGGAAATGTAAGAAAATGGCAAGCAAACAGAGCCGATCGAAAATTTTAGGAAACTAGGAAATGACCCTAAAATGATGAGTTTTAAAGTTTAAAATGGGAGATTAAGGCAAGAGGGCCTTAAAAGAAAAAGTTGGTAAAATTTGACACACAGACGGGCTAGGAAAAGTGGCCTAAAGATGGCACTTAGGACCTATGGAAATGGCGCCATGTGTAGGAGGCATGGGCCTGGGTTCGAGTCACAAGGGAAGCAAATAAATGGAGTTTTATTTTTGCTTCCCAGGCTAAGGGGTGGATGGCAATTGCTTCTAGAAAAGGGAGGTGTTTTATTTCCATTAATATTGCTTAATTATGTGATAAATAAAAGCTTTTTCATTTGGATTATTTGAGGAGATAAAGGATGGATTAAACTCTTTTATTTTAAATAAAATAGATGATATTATCACAAGGAAGAGTAGTGGCCAAGTCAAGGACTCTTGGCCTAGTAATTTCGGCTAAAGAAGGATTTTCTCTCATCTTTTCTTAGCATTGCCGAAATTCCCTAGCAGAAACTCTCTCTGCCGAAAATTCCATAGCAACTTTCTTTCTTCTCTTTTCTTTCTCCAAGCCGAAAATACACTCTATTCCATCAGTGCCGATTGTTCTTAAGTTTAATATTCCTCTCTATCCTTTACCCTTGAAACCGAATGCTAAGAAGGCTCATAGCCGATTGTTCATCAAGTTTGTGACCGAATCTCTGAGGCAGTGTCAGGAAAGATCTGTCGAATTCAAAAGGTAAGAATCTTATGGTTATCGATTATTCTCCTCTTTAAGTCAAACATAGAGGCTAATGTTATTATTTTTGTGGCCGAAACTATAAGGAGTGTTTCGGGATTTCTAGTGCTATCAACTACAAGAAAGAGATCATCCGGGATTCAAGAATCTAAGGTAAGATATACACATATTTGGTCAAAGTTATGGATTATATGTGAGATTTAAATCTAACATGAAACTATAGGAATTTCGACAGACATACAAGGCAAGGATTACATTTGAGATTTGGAAATTTTAAGGTAAGTTCATAGATCCAATCGGCCAAGGTTTATTCTTTAGAAATACAAATCCTACTAGGATTTGGTTTTAAGGTCAAAAAGGTTTATTTATGTGTTTAAATAATTTGGCCGAATATAGGAATTGAGATCTAAAGCAACAGATCGATTTCTTCGGGATATCAAGGAACCTATTAAGCAAATTAGGTGTGTACTCACACTAACTTTCAATATATTATGGCAATAATTATTTTAATATATGAATATGTATAAGAATGTGAATGTGGCTAAGTACCACAAATGTGGTAAAAAGTACCCAGGTACGTTTCCTACTTCTGATAGGATTACGAATATGATATATTTTGAGCATGTGAATAGTGACATGAATGAGAAATAAGTATGTTATGCATGATATGATAATATTTGGGGCATTTTGGGCTATATGTGAAAGGGGAAGAAGGTGTTGACTTCGGTCTCACCAACGGAATATGGTGACTACGGTCACATAATATGAATATGGTAACTTCGGTTACATTATCTGAATTTGGTAACTTTGGTTACATTATTCGAATATGGTGTCTAATGACACAAATTATATGGGCGATGAGCACGCCGATCGCAGCGATGGCGCTTCGATGGTGTGTAGCAGATGGAGGGTCGACTTAGTAGTCCCCACGGTGTGATTGGCAGGTACGGGTGGTGTGTAGGGGATGGATAACGCGTTCATGGACATGATGAATCGGGTTTTCCAACCCTATTTGGATAGATTCGTCGTGGTGTTCATCGACGATATTTTGGTGTATTCTAAGTCAGAAGAGGAGCATGATAAGCATCTCTGAATGGTGTTGGAAGTGTTAAGGGAGAAAAAGCTCTATGCCAAATTTAGCAAGTGTGAATTTTGGCTTAAGGAGGTGGCATTCTTAGGACACGTGGTATCCGCGGAAGGAATAAGAGTGGACCCTAGGAAGATCGAAGTAGTGTTGGATTGGAAACCACCTAGATCTGTGGCTGAAATCTGAAGTTTCTTAGGATTGGCGGGCTATTACAGAAGGTTCGTGGAAGGATTCTCATCAATATCCGCGCCTTTGACAAAGTTGCTAAGGAAGGAAGTACCCTTTATATGGACGGATAAGCAACAGGAGAGCTTTGAAAAGCTTAAGAAGGTGCTGACGGAAGCTCCGGTGTTAATTCAAATGTGAGGCGTGCAAGGATTTTGTGGTGTAATCGTGACGCTCGCATACGGGATTAGGCCAAAGCTAATGCAAGATGGAAAAAGTGGTCGCTTATGCGTCATGGCAGTTAAGGCCTCATGAGGTTAATTATCCAACCCATGACTTGGAACTAGCAGTAGTGGTTTTCACCCTCAAGGTTTGGAGGCACTACCTTTATGGAGAAAGGTCAGTGATCTACATGGACCACAAGAGCCTTAAGTACTTGTTGACTCAGAAGGAGTTGAACTTGAGGCAACGAATGTGGGTGGAGTTGTTGAAGGATTACGATTGCTCAATAGAGTACCACCCGGGCAAGGCTAATGTGGTAGCAGACGCCCTAAGTCGGAAGGTTGTGTCGGATTTAAGGGCTTTGTTTGCTCATTTAAGTCTTTATGATGATGGAAGCCTATTGGCAGAGTTACAAGTCAAGCCCACATGGCTGAATGAGGTGAAAGAGGGCCAGTTGGCAGATAAGGATCTAAGTGCTAAGTTACATCAAGTACGGAGCGGAGAATTAGGGGATTATGGCGTCAATGAAGAAGGAGTATTGTGCTACAAAGGAAAGGTCTGTATGCCGGAGGATAAGAAGTTGAGACAAAGGATTCTTCGAGAAGCGCATGGTAGCCCTTATGCTATGCATCCCGGAGGCATCAAGTTGTATAGATATTTAAGGGAATAATTTTGGTGGTCTGATCTTAAACGAGAGGTGACTGAATTCGTGGGAAAATGTTTGACGTGTCAGCAAGTTAAGGCTGAACACCAAGTCCCATCAGGATTGCTTCAACCAATCGAAGTTCCCCAATGGAAGTGGGAGAGAATTACCATGGACTTCGTTAGTGGGCTTCCTCACGCCTACTAAGAAGGACTCGGTATGGGTGATAGTGGACTGCTTTTACCAAGTCTGCACATTTTATTCCTGAGAATCGACTATTCCCTTCGTGGTTAGCCAAGTTATATGTGGCGGAGATTGTAAGGTTACACGGAGTACCAACATCGATCATCTCCGACAGAGACCCAAGGTTTACGTCTCGATTTTGGAAGGCACTTCATCACGCGTTAGGCACTAAGTTGGATTTCACTACGGCGTATCATCCACAATCAGGCGGCAGTCTGAACGGGTTATACAAGTGTTGGAAGATATGCTGAGAGGCTGTGTGATGGATTTCCGAGGAAGTTGGGAAGATTATTTGCCTTTAGCTGAGTTTGCCTACAACAACAAACTATCGATCGCAAGATTCGGATGGCACCATATGAAGCATTGCATGGTCGGAAGTGTAGAACTCCTACTTGTTGGACCGAGTTAGGAGAACGTCGTGTTTCGGGTCTGGAGTTAGTGGCAGAAACTGAGGAGAAGGTTGAGATAATCCGGGCAAGGTTGAAGGAAGCTCTCGATAGGCGTAAGTCGATGCGCACCTTAAGCGGAAGGAAATTGAGTTTGAAGTGGGAGACCAAGTGTTTCAAAGTCTCACCTTGGAAGAAGGTAATGAGGTTCGGCGCAAAGGGGAAGTTAAGCCCAAGGTTTATAGGGCCTTATCGTGTACTGAAGCGAGTTGGGCCAGTGGCATACCAATTGGAGTTGCCACCAGAGTTGCAGCAGATGCACGACGTATTCCATGTATCCATGCTACGTCGCTCTCGATCGGACCCATCTCATGTGGTACCGTTGAAGAGGTGGAGCTAAGGCCGGACTTATCCTACGAGGAAGAACCGATTCGGATTTTGGAACGAGATGTGAAAGTACTACGAAGGAAGTCAGTGCCTCTAGTCAAAGTGTTATGGCACAATCATGGATCGGAAGAAGCTTCGTGGGAGTCTCAAGAGACAATGCGACAAAGAATACCCTCAACTATTTTAGTTAGGAAATTTCGGACGAAATTTTGTTTAAGGGGAAATAGAATCAGAACATCCTCGGAAAGGGCCTATGCATTTCCTGTTTAAGTATGAAATGACAAGTCTTAAGTATTATAAATAAATTTTTGATATTTTTGGAAACTCAGAAATGTATGAAAATGATTGGAAATGAATATTTTTGGAAACCTGGAAATGCATTAGGACATGACCATTTTAGGAAACCTAGAAATGTAAAGAAATGTTCAAAAATGGAAAGTACACATTTTTGGAAACTTGAACATTTTGGAAACTCAAACATTTTTGGAAACTTGAACATTTTTGGAAACCTGAACATTTTGGAAACTTGAACATTTTTGGAAATGTAACAAAATGGCAAGCAAACAGAGCCGATCGAAAATTTTAGGAAACTAGGAAATGACCCTAAAATGATGAGTTTTAAAGTTTAAAGTGGGAGATTAAGGCAAGAGGGCCTTAAAAGAAAAAGTTGGTAAAATTTGACACACGAACGGGCTAGGAAAAGTGGCCTGAAGATAGCACTTAGGACCTATGGAAATGGCGCCATGTGTAGGAGGCATGGGCCTGGGTTCGAGTCACAAGGGAAGCAAATAAATGGAGTTTTATTTTTGCTTCCTGTGCTAAGTGGGTGGGACGGCAATTGCTTCTAGAAAAGGGAGGTGTTTTATTTCCATTAATATTGCTTAATTAGGTGATAAATAAAAGCTTTTTAATTTGGATTATTTGAGGAGATAAAAGATGTATTAAACTCTTTTATTTTAAATAAAATAGATGATATTATCACAAGGAAGAGTAGTGGCCAAGTCAAGGACTCTTGGCCTAGTAATTTCAGCTAAAGAAGGATTTTCTCTCATCTTTTCTTAGCATTGCCGAAATTCCCTTGCAGAAACTCTCTCTGCCGAAAATTCCATAGCAACTTTCTTTCTTCTCTTTTCTTTCTCCAAGCTGAAAATACACTCTATTCCATCATTGCCGATTGTTCTTAAGTTTAATATTCCTCTCTTTCCTTTACCCTTGAAACCGAATGCTAAGAAGGCTCATAGCCAAATGTTTTTGACCGAATCTCTGAAGTAGTGTCAGGAAAGATCTGTCGAATTCAAAAGGTAAGAATCTTGTAGTTATCGATTATTCTCCTCTTTAAGTCAAACATAGAGGCTAATGTTATTATTTTTGTGGCCGAAACTATAAGGAGTGTTTCGGGATTTCTAGTGCTATCGACTACAAGGAAGAGATCATCCGGGATTCAAGAATCTAAGGTAAGATATACACATATTTGGTCAAAGTTATGGAATATATGTGAGATTTAAATCTAACATGAAACTATAGGAATTTCGACAGACAACAAGGCAAGGATTACATTCGAGATTTGGAAATTTTAAGGTAAGTTCATAGATCCAATCGGCCAAGGTTTATTCTTTAGAAATACAAATCCTACTAGGATTTGGTTTTAAGGTCAAAAAGGTTTATTTATGTGTTTAAATAATTTGGCCGAATATAGGAATTGGGATCTAAAGCAACAGATCGATTTCTTCGGGATATCAAGGAACCTATTAAGCAAATCAGGTGTGTACTCACACTAACTTTCAATATATTATGGCAATAATTATTTTAATATATGAATATGTATAAGAATGTGAATGTGGCTAAGTACCACAAATGTGGTAAAAAGTACCCAGGTACGTTTCCTACTTCTGATAGGATTACGAATATGATATATTTTGAACATGTGAATAGTGACATGAATGAGAAATAAGTATGTTATGCATGATATGATAATATTTGGGGCATTTTGGGCTATATGTGAAAGGGGAAGAAGGTGTTTACTTCGGTCTCACCAACGGAATTTGGTGACTACGGTCACATTATATGAATATGGTAACTTTGGTTACATTATCTGAATTTGGTAACTTCGGTTACATTATCTGAATATAGTGTCTAATGACACAAATTATATGGGCGATGAGCACGTCGACTGCAGCAACTGCCTTCGATGGTGTGTAGCGGATGGAGGTTCGACTTAGTAGTCCCCACGGTGTGATTGGCATGTACGGGTGGTGTGTAGCGGATGGATAACTAGGCTTGGGTTTGGGTTGCATCATTTTTATATGAATATGTCCTTGATATGAACATGTATGCCTGAATTGTTGATTGTTAGTTTGTGTACACATTGAGTCTGTTGACTCACCCCTTTGTGAGACTGTTTTTCAGGTAATGAGCAATAATGGATCGGGTCTAGAGAGCTAAAGGTGGCCATGCACAAAGAAGAAAGGATTTTTAAATTTAGGACTTTATTTCTATTAAGTATTTTAAGTTTTTAAGTTTGGGAATTATTGATGTAATAAGGCCGAAAAGGCCATAGTTTTATTGAGTTACTTTCATTTTCTTTAACTACTATGCTATGAACTATTTTATATTTAAGCTTAAGTAAAATTATTTTTTTTAAGTAAACCCCAAATTATTTTGTCGCCCTAATTAAATGATTTTAAGTAAGGCAAGTGGGCTTTCAATCTAAGCCCAACCCCAAACCAATAATTTCCTCAAAATTACACAAACTTTCTCTAAGTAACCAAGAATTTCAAAACCGTTTTTCTTAAGGAACATACCAGATCCGATTCAGGCTCGTGGGCCGGGTGTGGGGTGTTTCATTCTCTCTTCAACACTCATTCAAAAAGTTTGAATGAGTCCAACCTTTATCTCTTCTTCCTAGCCGAATTTTAAGATAAAACCAAGTCTTGTCCTCATCCTTCCAAAGTCCACATGCCATCCAACACTCCCCCTCTCTTCCTTGACGCAAAAGCAAAATAAAACAACCCCCTTCCTTGCCACCAACAAGACTCGAACCTGAGCCCTTCACCCTTGCTTGAGGTGTCACTTACCAAGGCCCTAAGTGGCGCCTTCAAGCCACTCTTCCGAGCCCAATTTCATGCCCAAAAGTCCTTACAAATTTTCTTAAGGCCTCCTTAGCCTAGCTTCCCCTTTTAAACTTAAAATTTCATAATTTCTTAAGGCACTCTCCTACATCCTAGGGGTCTCAAAACCCCTAAACATATCCCAACACACACTAAGCCTTCCATCACATGGATTATGCATTAACCGTATAACCCCTAAAACCTGGATTGTAACATCCTAGATTAGGGGTTATGCGTTTGTGCATAATTCATGAGTTAGTAGGTTTTGGCAGTGTTGGAAGTGTATTAAGGGTTTTTAGAATTTTAGGATGGAAGAAGAAAGCTTTGGAAAATTATTGGCTTTTAAGTAAAAAGGGGAGCTAGGTAAATGAGGCTTTAAAAGAAACTCCGTGTGAAGCATGACACAAGGAACCATGTGGTAAAATGGCATGTTTTATGACTTATGAATGTGTTATGTGAATTCTAGAAATAAGGAAATGTATGGAAATATATGGAAATGTATGGAAGTGTATGGAAATGTGTGGAAATGTATGGAAATGTATGGAAATGTAAGGAAATGTAAGGAAATGTGAGGAAATGTATGGAAATGTAAGGAAATGCAAGGAAATGTAAGGAAATGTATTCTCTTGGAAATGTAGGAAATGTCCTGAAAATGTAAAGGAATAAAGAGGAAAGTGAACATTTATGGAAACTAGGAAATGTAAGAAATGATTCAAAATGGAAAGTGAACATTTCTGAAACTTGGAAATGTAAGAAAATGGCAAGTTTACAGAGCCGATCGAAAACTTTAGGAAACTTAGAAATGACTTAGAAATGTCAAGTTTTAAAGTTTAAAATAGGAAATTAAGGCAAGGTGGCCTTAAAAGAAAAAGTTGGTGAAATTTGACACACAAACAGGCTTGGAAAAGTGGCCTGAAGATAGCACTTAGGGCCTATGGAAATGGCACCATGTGTAGGAGGCATAGGCCTGGGTTCGAGTCACAAGGGAAGCAAATAAATGAAGTTTTAATTTTGCTCCCAGTGCTATGGGGTGACTGACACACAGTTGGAAAAAGGGGTGTTTAATTCCATAAATACATGATTAAAAAGAGATAAATAAGGGATTTTTAATTTTGATTATTCGGAAGAGATAATAAGGATTTTTCTCTAGTTTATTTTAAATAAAATAGATGATGAAAGAGGAGTGGTGGCCAAGTAAGGGACTCTCCTAGGCTGATATTTTCGGCTATAAAAGGAGGACAGGAGGGCTACTCATCAATTTTTGCTTCCTCCTCATCTCTGCCGAAATTTTTAGGGCTCTTTTCTCTTTTCTTTTGTCTAGCCGAATTCTCTAGCCTCATCTTTCTTTTTCTTTTCTTCTTCTTCTTCCTTTTCAAAACCAAATCCAACCTAGTGAAATTCACAAAAAGCCGAATCTCTCGAAGTGGTGTCAAGATAGATCCATCGAATTCAACACTTAAGGTAAGAATTTTGTGGTTATTGATTTATTCTCTTCTTTAAGCCAAAAAATAGGGATTAATGTTATTATTATTGTGGCCGAAACTATAAGGAGTATTTCGGGATTTCTAGTGCTATCGACTACAAGGGAGAGATCATCCGGGATTCAAGAATCTAAGGTAAGATATACCCATATTTGGTCAAAAGTTATGGAATATATGTGAGATTAAAATTAACATATAATTATAGGGATTTCGACAGACATACAAGGCAAGGAATCCTTTTCAGATTTTGAAATTTTAAGGTAAGTAATACAAATCCTAGTTGTATTTGGAAAAGTGGCCGAATGGTCTTTTAAAGTGATTAACTTATGTAGGATTTGAGATCTAAATCAAGTAGATCGTTCTTCGGATTTCAAGGAACCTATTAAGCAAATCAGGTGTGTACTCACACTAACTTTCAATATATATATTGGCAATAATTGTTTTAATATATGAATGTGTATAAGAATGAGAATGTGGCTAAGTACCACAAATGTGGCAAAAAGTACCCAGGTACGTATTCCTACTTTTGATAGGATTATGAATGTGTTATATTCTAAAAAGTGACATGAATGTGAATTTAAGTATGACATGAATGATATGTAATAATTGGGGCATTTGGGATATATGTTAAGGGAGAAAGTGAAGGTGATGACTACGGTCTCATCAACGAAAGTGCTGACTTCGGTCTCACCAACGAAATATGGTGGCTACGGTCCCATTAATTGAATATGGTAACTTCGGTTACATTATCTGAATATAGTGTCTAAAGACACAACGTAAGTGGGCGATGAGCACGTCGATCGCAGCTGATCGCCGATGGTGTGTAGCGAGATGGAGGGTCGACTTAGTAGTCCCCACGGTTGTGCAAAAGTTGGTACGGGTGGTGTGTAGCGGTTGGACAAATAGGCTTGGGTTTGGGTTGCATCATCCTTTATTTTGTATGAACATGAAATTGATATGACTTGTATGCCTGATTTGTTGAAAATTAGTACTGTGTACACATTGAGTCTCAATGGACTCACCCGTTGGGGAATTATTTTCCAGTGATGAGCGATAATGGACCGGCCTCGGCAGGAGCTAAAGGTGGCCATGCATCACATGAAGGATTTAATTAGAAAGTGGACTTTATTAAATTTTAGTACTTTCAATTTTATTTTGGGTTTGAATGATGTAATAAGGCCATAAGGCCCAGTTGGATTTTCTTTATTTCTGTTTATTTTTATTTGATTATGATACAATTTATTTTTGATTAAAGTTAAGTAAATTTATTTCTTTTAAAATAATAAACCCTAAAATTATTTTGTCACCTTATTTAAATTGGATTTTCAAAAATTTATTAAATGGGTTCCAATCTAAACCCAACCCAAAACAATGTTTTCTAAAATTTACAATTTTTCTCTAAGTAACTAAGAATTTGCAAACCGGTTTACTTAAGGAACATACCAGATCCGGTTCAGGCTCGTGGGCCGGGTGTGGGGTGTTTCATGGATGTTACAAATAAATCCTTGTTTAGGACTCATTGTTTTTCCCTTGTTGGGTTTTTTATGGATAGTTGCCCATTCTCCAACTATTTCTAGAGGTTTTTTACCTCTATCTATAAGGCTCAAGTAAGAAAATCAAAGAATCATTAGTAAAAATAAATTTAGGATTTTCTACTAATGGTATTTCTATAGAAGTGTTTTCTATAAATATCCTAACCGATATTTTATTAATAGTAAATGGTATATATTGATTTATAAAATTATTACCTAATAATATATCTCCATTCATATCAGGAAAACAAAATTATTACCTGCCAATCACACCGTGGGGACTACTAAGTCAACCCTCCATCCGCTACACACCATCGAAGGCAGTCGCTGCAGTCGACGTGCTCATCGCCCATATAATTTGTGTCATTAGACACCATATTCGAATAATGTAACCGAAGTTACCAAATTCGATAATGTAACCGGTTACCATATTCATATTATGTGATTTGTAGTCACCATATTCCGTTGGTGAGACCGAAGTCAACACCTTCTTCCCCTTTCACATATAGCCCAAAATGCTCCAAATATTATTATATCATGCATAACATACTTATTTCTCATTCATGTTACTATTCACATGTTCAAAATATATCATATTTGTAATCCTATCAGAAGTAGGAAACGTACCTGGGTACTCTTTACCACATTTGTGGTACTTAGCCACATTCTCATTCTTATACATATTCATATCTTAAAATAATTATTGCCATAATATATTGAAAATTAGTGTGAGTACACACCTGATTTGCTTAATAGATTCCTTGAAATCCCGGAGAACGATCTATAGACTTAGATCTCAAATCCTACATCAATTAATCACTTACTATTTAAAAGACCATTCGGCCATTATTCCAAATACTAATAGGATTTGTATTACTTACCTTGTTGCCGTATGGAATGATTGAAAATCCCAAAAATTGATAGTATCCCTTTTCCTTGAAATCGGCTAGCACTAAAATCGTAATTATATCAATTTCTGACTTTTGAATAAATGAGAAATAATACCAAAATAAGCCTTGGCTAATTGGATCTATGTACTTACCTTAAAATTTCCAAGTCCCGAAAATATTCCTTGTTTGCATGTCTGTCGAAAACCCTATAGTTCCATGTTAGATTTAATCTAACATATAAAACATAACCTTCGACCAAATATATATTTATCTTACCTTAGATACTTGATCCTTGTTTTCAACAAGTGTAGAAACCTGAGAGATCCCTTGTAGATTCGGCCAATATTGCTAATAGAATTAGTACCCTGATTTTCAATAAAAAGAGAAGGAATACAAATCGATTGACCACAGATCTTACCCTTTTGATGCTGTAGTTGATTACTTCCTTGCTTAGAGTCACAGAGATTCGGATATGGAGTTTAATCAGGTATCAAAAGAAAAGACTTTTGGCTTGACAGATGAAGAAAAGAGAAGAAGAGAAGAGGAGAAGAAAATTCGACAGAGAGAGAGGCTTTGCTTAGGGAAATTTCGGCCACACTTGGAAAAGATGAGAGAAAATCTTTTAATTCTCCTTCTTTAGCCGAAATTACTAGGCCAAGAGTCCTTGACTTGGCCACCACTCTTCCTTGTGATAATATTATCACCTTATTTAAAAATAAATAAAGAAAAATCCTTTTTATCTCTTCTAAATAATCCAAATTAAAAAGCTTTTATTTATCACATTATTATGCAATATTAATGGAAATAAAACACCTCTCTTTTAAACACATGTGTTGTCCCCTTTAGCACAGGGAAGCAAAAATAAAACTTCATTTATTTGCTTCCCTTGTGACTCAACCTGTGCCCATGCCTTTTGCACATGACGCCATTTCCATAGGCCCTAAGTGCCATCTTTAGGCCACTTTTCCTAGCCCGTTTGTGTGTCAAATTTTACCAACTTTTTCTTTTAAGGCCATCTTGCCCTTATTTCCTATTTTAAACTTTAAAATTTGACATTTCTGCATCATTTCTAAGTTTCCTAAAATTTTCGATCGGCTCTGTTTACTTGCCATTTTCTTACATTTCCAAGCTTCCTAAAATGTATACTTTCCATTTTTGGATCATTTCCATTTTCATTTCTTAGTTTCCAAAAATGTGTACTTTTCATTTTTGAACCATTTCCTTACATTTCTGGGTTTCCTAAAATGTTCATGTCCTAATGCATTTCCAGGTTTCCAAAAATGTTCTTAGTTTCCAAAAATGTTCATTTCCATTTCCATGCATTTTCATACATTTCTGAGTTTCCAAAAATATCAAAAATTTATTCATGTTGCTTAAGAATTGTCATTTCATACAATTAAACCAAAAATGCAAAGGTCCTTTCCAGGATGTTACAGTTCTACCCCCTTAAACAAAATTTTGTCCTCGAAATTTCCTAACTAAACAACTGAGGGTATTGGTGTCGCATTGTCTCTTCTGACTCCCACGAAGCTTCTTCCGATCCATGGTTGCGCCATAACACCTTGACTAGAGGTACTGACTTCCTCTGTAGTACTTTCCAATCACGTTCCAAGATTCGAATCGGCTCTTCCTCGTAGGATAAGTCCGGCCTTAGCTCCACTTCTTCAACAGGTACCACATGAGATAGATCCGATCGATAGCGACGTAGCATGGATACATGGAATACGTTGTGTATTAGCTGCAACTCTGGTGGCAACTCCACTTGGTATGCCACTGGTCCAACTCGCTTTAGTACTCGATAGGGCCCTATAAACCTCGGGCTTAACTTCCCTTTGCGACCAAACCTCATAACCTTTTTCCAAGGCGAGACTTTCAGGAACACTTGGTCTCCCACTTCAAACTCGATCTCCTTCTTCATTGACGCCATAATCCCCTAATTCTCCGCTCCGTACTTGCAGTAACTTAGCACTTAGATCCTTATCAGCCAACTGGCCCTCTTTCACCTCATTCAGCCATGTGGGCTTGACTTGTAACTCTGCCAACAGGCTTCCATCATCATACAGACTTAAATAAGCGAACAAAGCCCTTAAATCTGACACAACCTTCCGACTTAGGCGTCTGCTACCACATTCGCCTTACCCGGGTGGTACTCTATTGAGCAATCGTAATCCTTCAACAACTCCACCCACCTTCGTTGCCTCACGTTCAACTCCTTCTGAGTCAACAAGTACTTAAGGCTCTTGTGGTCCGTGTAGATCACTGACCTTTCTCCATAAAGGTAGTGCCTCCAAACCTTGAGGGCGAAAACAACTGCTGCTAGTTCCAAGTCATGGGTTGGATAATTAACCTCATGAGGCCTTAACTGCCGAGACGCGTAAGCGACCACTTTTCCATCTTGCATTAGCACATAGCCTAATCCCTTATGCGAAGCGTCATAGTACACCACAAAATCCTTGCCTGCCTCTGGCTGAATTAACACCGGAGCTTCCGTCAGCACCTTCTTAAGCTTTTCAAAGCTCTCCTGTTGCTTATCCGTCCACACAAATGGTACTTCCTTCCTTAGCAACTTTGTCAAAGGCGCGGCTATTGACGAGAATCCTTGCACGAACCTTCTGTAATAGCCCGCCAATTCTAAGAAACTTCGGATTTCAGCCACAGACCTATGTGGTTTCCAATCCAACACTGCTTCGATCTTCCTAGGATCCACTCTTATTCCTTCTGCGGATACCACATGACCTAAGAATGCCACCTCCTTAAGCCAAAATTCACACTTGCTGAATTTGGCATAGAGCTTCTTCTCCATTAACACGTCTAACACATCTCGGAGATGCTCATCATGCTCCTCCTCCGACTTCGAGTACACCAAAATATCGTCGATGAACACAACGACGTACTTATCCGTGTAGGGTTGGAAGACCCGATTCATCATGTCCATGAACGCGCCGGAGCGTTACAACCCAAACGCGGCATCACTACAAATTCAAAATGATCGTATCTTGTCCTAAAAGCGGTCTTATGAATGTCACCTCCTTCACCTTCAATCGTGTGATATCCCGACCTTAAGTCTATCTTCGAGAACACAAACCGCCACTTTTCACCGGGTCGAACAAGTCGTCTATCCTTGGCAAGGGATACTTGTTCTTGATGGTCAGTTTGTTCAACTGACGATAATCTATGCACATACGCATAGTTCCATCCTTCTTCTTCACAAATAGGACCGGTGCTCCCCATGGAGACACACTGGGTCGGATGAACCCACGATCCAACAGTTCTTGGATTTGAGCCTTGAGCTCTACCAACTCCTTTGGCGCCATCTGTTATGGAGCGATTGACACAGGAGCTGTTCCCGGTAGCAAGTCTATTCCAAATTCCACCTCCCTATCTAGGGGTATTCCTGGTAATTCATCTGGGAACACATCTACGAAGTCCCTTACCATCCTAACTCTATGAACACCTTCATCTTTTCCTCCCAACGCACTTACGAAGGCTAATAATGCCTTACACCCCTTCTTAACCATCTTCTCGGCCTTCAGCGCCGAAATCACGTTAGACAAGTAGTTCCTCCTTTCTCCAATCATCACTACTACCTCGTCCTCGGGGGTTCTTAGTTCCATACGTTTAGCCGCACAATCCAACACGGCTCGGTGTTCTACTAGCCAATCCATTCCGAGTATAAGTTCAAACTCTCCGAAAGGTAACTCCATTAAATCAGCCCGAAAGTTCACTCCCTGAATCTCTAGGGGTACATTCTGAAAGATCTTGTCTACCATTACGGTTTGGCCTAATGGGCTTACTACTGTCATCTGCCTATCAGAGAGTTCAGAGTCTAGGCCTAGTGTTTCCACTACACTACATGCAACATATGAATGGGTCGAGCCCACATCAATCGAGCAAAATAGTGCATCCACGTAAATAAAGAACGTCTCGGTTATTACATCCGTGCGTCACCATCCCTCCCTTCGGTGAATCGTATAAACCAAACTCGGTTGCCTTGCTTCGCAATAGCAAAGACACCTCGGCCACATGCTCCACGGCCTCTGCCAAAGACCATTACCTCTATTGCTAGAACCACGACCCGTTGAGGCCGGCCGTCATCGCTCTACCGGCCGACTAACATTCCGAGCCGCCGGTCGGCTCTCATCCGGTTGCTTAGGACAATCCTTAAGCATATGGTCCTTGGACCCACACTTGAAGCATCCTCCGTCTTTCTCCAACATTCTCCCAAGTGCCTCTTTCCACAATGCTCACAAGGCGATCTTGCCGCACCCGTGCACTCAGCCTTGTTGATTCCGTGGCCCGTCGACTCTGAGCCCTCTTATGACCCTTTTTCAAATGGCCCAAAACCTCTTTTGGGCTTATTCCTATCCACACCGCTTGGTAGCATCCTTGATTCCTCACCCACCTTGGCCTTTTCCACCAAAGCAGAGAATTCCCGCTCCGATGCGGTGCTATCAACGATCTCGAGATCATCCTCATCCGTCCTCAAAAGCGGACACGGCGTTCATGCTCGATTGCCACTACCCTCGAGCATAGCGGCTCAACCTCGTAAATTCCGCCTCATATTCTCGCGACGGACTTACTCCCTTGCACCAACCCCGAAAAGCCTTTCTTTGTTCATCTGTATACCTGGTTCCCACATATCTCTTTTGGTACGCTTCCTTAACGCACTCCCAGGTCAGATCTTCAGCCGTGGCACCATCTTGCACAGTTAACCACCATTGATACGCTTCATCGCAGAATGCGCGCCACCATCCCCTTTAACTTCTCCTCAGGGGTCAAGTCGAGCTCATCCATGATGCGTTCCATCGCTTCCAACCAGTACTTAGCTGTACTGGGTGCCACTCCCGACACTCCAAGAAACATCTCGGCTCCATTAGCTCAGAGCCGTTTAGGCACAGATTTTCGAGTTCCCGAATTTCCACCCGCACCAGCCACCAATTCCAAAACTTGCGGCCGACACTGCGACACGAAGATCTTCCCCGTCTCGAGCTTGCTCGCAAAGACCTCACCGGGGTGGTGGTGGCGGTGGTATTTCATTGTCGGACCCCTGACCCGATCTAACGGGTTCCGACACGGTCATCCTTCCTATACCTCGTCCACGGCGACCACGTCCTCTAGAACTCATTTCCTAGCGTCGAGATCTGATTAAGGAGTTTTATAGATTAGTCATTGTTCCACTTATTTACCCGCGAAGGAGTTTTATGAAAAGGGGTTTAAGAGTGATTCTTTCGTATTCATACAAGCACACAGTCTTTTCCATTCATTCATTCATCCATCAAACAAATATGAACTTTCGTTCATTCAGAGAAACGTTATAGTTTTCGTTGTTGTTTTCCACTACCCAGGGGTATTTTCGTAATTTTGTCCTACAGGGCATTTTCGTTTTTCAAAAGGAAAAACGTTCCTTGGTGTTTTTGTCGAAAAGTATTTTGAGAATTCAAAGTCTCGAGGTAATTTGGAGAAATTTTCAAAATTCGGGGGTATTTCGGTAATTTTCGACCTCATGGGTATTTTGGTAAATTTTCACAAATCAGGGTAAATTTGTAAAATTTAGTAAATCAGGGATATTTCAAAAGTTGTAAAACTTTGTGGGTTCTTTTTGAGAATTGTTCCTTCCAAAATGGAGATGTTGCAAAAATTTTGGGAATCAGGGTCATTTTGGTAATTTTGTAAGTTAGGGGCAATTTTGTAATTTTCCAAAATTAAGGTATTTTGATATTTTACAAATTAGGGTTTTTGAATGTTTATAAAATAATGAAGTTTTGGCAAAATCGTTGAGAAGTTTGACAATTTGTGAGTCAAGGGCATTTTGGTAATTTTAGCACTAGGGGTATTTTTGTAATTTTTAAAAATAAAAAAAAAATTTTCTCGGAAGATCTTGTAAAGATAGTTTTCACCAATTAAAAGAGTGATTTTTAAAAGTTTTAAAACCAGGGTTTTGTTGTTTTGTTCTTTTTTTTTTTTTTCAAAACATGGCTAGTTCCCTTTCGGGTTTTAGTTATTATGTTTAGCCTATGACCGAGCCCTCTTTGGTCAGGGTGAACCAAAGCTACGCACCAGGCAGGATTCAAATGGAGAGGAGGTGAGTCATGCGGACTGCTTAAATACCAAGCTCCCACCGAAACCATTCCTAGACATGCACACAGAGGTTGCCACACCACTAAGCCTTCTGAGTTAGGGTGAACCGAAGCTACTCACCAGGTAGGATTCCTACGAAGAGGAGGTGAGTCACTAGGACTGCTTAAATACCAAGCTCTTCCGGATCCAATCCTAGACATGCGTACAGGGGTTACCACACCCTATCTCAGTGACTTAGCCAGAGGTTTGTTAAGTTCATTAAGTCTTATGGGTTCAGTGTTTGAGTAATCTAGCCCTAGGGTTCAAATTCCTATCATTCTATTCTATGTTCCATGCCTTTTCTACCCTTATACAGTTCATAAATCACAGAATCACACATAAAGTTAGGGTACTTACCTGGTGGACTGCGGGTCGGAGACTTAGGTGCCATGCCAAAACACCTACTTTATTTCAAAGAAAATCCTTTGGGCTCGAATTAAAAACATTTTGGGCCTTAGCCCATTGGCTGAGAGTTGAAAACTGGGCTCTGATACCAAACTGAAACACCCCATACCCGGCCCACGAGCCTGAATCAAATCTGGTATGTTCTTTAAGAAAAATCGGTTTCAAAATTCTTTGTTACTTAGCGAAAGTTCGTGAAATTTTCAAAGAAGTTATCAATTCGAGTTGGGCTTAGGTTGAAAAACCCATTAACTATGTTTGGAAATCCATTTATTTTAAGGTGACAAAATAATTTAGGGGTTACTTAAAAAAAATATTTCTTACTTAAACTTAAAATATAAATTAATTCATAACATAGTGGTTAAAAGAAAATAAAAGTAACGAAATAGAAACTATAGCCTTTTCGGCCTTTTTACATCAATAATTCCCAAACTTAAAAACTTAAAATACTTAATAGAAATAAAGTTCCAAATAATAAAAATCCTTTCTTGCTGTGCATGGCCACCTTTAGCTCCTGCCGACCCGGTCCATTATTGCTCATTACCTGAAAAATAGTCCCACAAAGGGGTGAGTCAACAGACACAATGTGTACACCAACTAACAATCAACAATTCAGGCATACATATTCATATCAAAGACATATTCATATAATGTAACCGAAGTTACCATATTCATATAATGTAACCGAAGTTACCAAATTCAGATAATGTAACCGAAGTTACCATATTCATATTATGTGACCGTAGTCACCATATTCCGTTGGTGAGACCGAAGTCAACACCTTCTTCCCCTTTCACATATAGCCCAAAATGCCCCAAATATTATTATATCATGCATAACATACTTATTTCTCATTCATGTTACTATTCACATGTTCAAAATATATCATATTCGTAATCCTATCAGAAGTAGGAAAAGTACCTGGGTACTCTTTACCACATTTGTGGTACTTAGCCACATTCTCATTCTTATACATATTCATATATTAAAATAATTATTGCCATAATATATTGAAAGTTAGTGTGAGTACACACCTGATTTGCTTAATAGATTCCTTGAAATCCCGAAGAACGATCTATAGACTTAGATCTCAAATCCTACATCAATTAATCACTTACTATTTAAAAGACCGTTCGGCCATTATTCCAAATACTAATAGGATTTGTATTACTTACCTTGTTGCCGTATGGAATGATTGAAAATCCCAAAAATTGATAGTATCCCTTTTCCTTGAAATCGGCTAGCACTAACATCGTAATTATATCAATTTCTGACTTTTGAATAAATGAGAAATAATACCAAAATAAGCCTTGGCCGATTGGATCTATATACTTACCTTAAAATTTCCAAGTCCCGAAAATATTCCTTGTTTGTATGTCTGTCGAAAACCCTATAGTTCCATGTCAGATTTAAAACATAACCTTCGACCAAATATGTATTTATCTTACCATAGATCCTTGATCCTTGTTTTCAACAAGTGTAGAAACCTGAGAGATCCCTTGTAGATTCGGCCAAAATTGCTAATAGAATTAATACCCTGATTTTCAATAAAAAAAGAAGGAATACAAATTGATTGACCACAGATCTTACCCTTTTGATGTTGTAGTTGATTACTTCCTTGCTTAGAGTCACAGAGATTCGGCTATGGAGTTTAATCAGGTATCAAAAGAAAAGACTTTTGGCTTGACAGATGAAGAAAAGAGAAGAAGACAAGAGGAGAAGAAAATTCGGCAGAGAGAGAGTGTTTGCTTAGGGAAATTTCGGCCACACTTGGAAAAGATGAGAGAAAATCTTTTAATTCTCCTTCTTTAGCCGAAATTACTAGGCCAAGAGTCCTTGACTTGGCCACCACTCTTCCTTGTGATAATATTATCACCTTATTTAAAAATAAATAAAGAAAAATCCTTTTTATCTCTTCTAAATAATCCAAATTAAAAAGCTTTTATTTATCACATTATTATGCAATATTAATGGAAATAAAACACCTCTCTTTTAAACACATGTGCCACCCACCTTAGCACAGGAAGCAAAAATAAAACTTCATTTATTTGCTTCCCTTGTGACTCGAACCCAGGCCCATGCCTTTTGCACATAGTGCCATTTCCATAGGCCCTAAGTGCCATCTTCAGGCCACTTTTCCTAGCCCGTTTGTGTGTCAAATTTTACCAACTTTTTCTTTTAAGGCCATCTTGCCCTTATTTCCTATTTTAAACTTTAAAATTTGACATTTCTGCATCATTTCTAAGTTTCCTAAAATTTTCGATCGGCTCTGTTTACTTGCCATTTTCTTACATTTCCAAGTTTCCTAAAATGTATACTTTCCATTTTTGGATCATTTCCATTTTCATTTCTTAGGTTCCAAAAATGTGTACTTTCCATTTCTGAGCCATTTCCTTACATTTCTGGGTTTCCTAAAATGTTCATGTCCTAATGCATTTCCAGGTTTCCAAAAATGTTCTTAGTTTCCAAAAATGTTCATTTCCATTTCCATGCATTTTCATACATTTCTGAGTTTCCAAAAATATCAAAAATTTATTCATAATGCTTAAGACTTGTCATTTCATACAATTAAACCGATAATGCATAGGCCCTTTCCAGGATGTTACAAGTAAACTTATTGGGCTCAAAAAGCTCAATTATTTTATTATTTATTTCTTTTATTTCCACTTCTGCTGTATTAGTGTATTCATTAATAGAAGTCCAGCTTATTGCTAAATCTTCTGCTAAATGACCAATATCAGAATTTTTTGTCTGAATTCTAAGACATAGACACTCTTCTATTAGAGGGTCTGTTATGGATATAAAGTAATTTGGTTTAACTTTAAATCCTATAACTCCTGTATGTAAATTAGACTGAATTCCTACAATAAGTGCTTTTATTGGATTTTCAAATCTTTTATCTAATAATACTGCTAAAATAGGAACATCATGACCTCTTCTGAATAAAGCTCTAATTGTTATCATAATGACTCCTAAATGTATATATCTAACTTGGGGATTTTTTTTTCTAATACGTTTTATCTTTTCTATAGTAAATAATGGGATTTCTGTTAATCCTCCTTTAGTATCTTTAGCGGCTGTATTTCCTCTAATTTTTTCTATGTGTCTTTGTGACCAAATTTTAATCTTAGATATTTTATATATTTCTTCTTTAGAAATATGATTTTTATTAATTTTTTCTATTATATCATCAGAAAAGTCTGTTTCTTCTCCTATTATATTTCCTAATTTAATATCCTGTTGTTCAGAATTAGGAATTTCTTCTAACTTATTTTTAGAACTACTTCCTAACATAAAGATATATTCATCAGAATCTGTATCAGACTCTGTTTCTGATAGTAACTCATATAATATTTCAGTAGGATTTATTTCCTCACTAAAACATATTTCTAAATCTTGTTCTTCAAGATTTTTAATCATTTTCCTAGCATTTTTGCCTTAAAAAAGATTAAAGTTTCATTTCCATCTACTCCAACAGCTCTTATTGGATTTACATTTTTAATATACTATAAATTTAGTATTACCTTCTAGTTCTCAACCAGAGGAAAATGAAGATAATATAAGTACTTCTACACCAATAGGTATGAAAACAGTTCATATTCCTATTTTTCCTACTACACCTAGTAGAAATTCTAGAAACACTAGAATGGAAGATATTCATTATTCAATAGAAGATATTACAAATTTCAATACATATATTGAAATTACATTACATAGTAAAGATTATAAAAAATATTCTTTACATGCTTTATTAGATACAGGTGCTACAACCAGTAGTTGTAATTGGAAACCTGTAAAAAAGACAATAAATATTAATGGAATAAATGGTAATAAAACTACTATTTATTATAAAGCAAAAAATATACCAATCTACATAAATAATGTTAGATTTATAATTCCAAAAATATTATGTTTTCCTGATATGAATGGAGATATATTATTAGGTAATAATTTTATAAATCAATATTTACCATTTACCATTAATAAAAAATCGGTTAAGTTAGTTATAGAAAACACTTCTATAGAAGTACCATTAGTAAAAAATCCTAAATTTATTTTTACTAATGATTGCTGATTCTCTTAGTAGGCCTTATGGATAGAGGTAAAAAACCTCTAGAAAATATGGGAGAATGGACAACTATCCATAAAAAACCCAACAAGGGAAAAACAATGAGTCCTAAACAAGGATTTATTCCTGCACAAGTACATTTTATCCTAATCAAGGATATTATGTACCATATCCTATGGTAAACCAACTATTTGGAAAACAATCACCAACCCAGGTGAGTTATTATGAATGGTCTCAAGATCCATATTCAGTATATCAAAAAAGTTATGCTGAAATTATAAAAGAAACCGAGAATTTGTTGAAAAAACAACAAAATTCTGAATTTTCTGAAATAAAGGATTTTTATAATCCAGGTTTACCTTTAGAATATTATAATTTTATAAACAAAATATGGAAAACCCATATTACTGATCAAAGAGCAAACTTTAGAAGAGCTCTTACACAGTTTTCAGAATTCTTAGTCAAAAAAACAACTAAGGAAAAAGAAGCTCATGATTTATTACTTAAATCTGTTTTATACAGAGATTGAGATGAAATCCTAGTCGAATATACAGATATTAAGGAGATAAATAATCTTCTTGATATATTCCAATATTTTATTAATAAGGGAACAAACAGTCCTATTATTAATAAAATGTTTAGAATATGTCTATATAACAAATGTAGACAAATTCTACCACCGGATATATTTTCAAAAATAGATAGAGCTATTTGCAACCAGCAAGCTCAATTTTCAGAAACTTTTTCAAAATACTATTTACAAGCCTATGTTTTTACTAATGATATAGCAGAATAATTTCCTACTATCAAATTTAGGCTTAATCATGAACCATTTGATATAACCAGTATTGAATGGGGATTTGTTAAAGAAATAACAGTCCAAAATCTTTCTTTTCATTTATTAAAAGATTTTCCTGCTATAGTAAAATCTAGATTAACAAATTTTGTTGATTTAGATGATTTTGTCTATTATTTTCATATAGAAATATGTAGTCTTCTTGGTATCGCTGAAAAAGAAAAATTTTATCAGCCATATCAAATTTGGAATATTCGTACTTTGTTTTCGGGAAAAGCCCTTTCAGCAGTAGAAGAAGACAAACAAAAAATTTTATCAGTCATATCAAATTTGGAATATTCGTACTTTGTTTTCGGGAAAAGCCCTTTCAACAGTAGAAGAAGACAAACAAAAATTGTCAAAAGCCATTGACAATTGTTAGAATAATTTTACCAATTATCAAATCCAAACCGGAATTGATATGATAACCATGGCCGAACATCTTCTTCACCAAGAAACTTATTTGTTCTGGACCGATGGTAAAAGAATTTTAGCATGAAACACCCCACACCCGGCCCACGAGCCTGAACCGGATCTGGTATGTTCCTTAAGTAAACCGGTTTTCAAATTCTTGGTTACTTAGAGAAAAATTGTAAATTTTAGAAAACATTGTTTTGGGTTGGGCTTAAATTGGAACCCATTTAATAAATTTTGGAAATCCAACTTAAATAAGGTGACAAAATAATTTTAGGGTTTATTATTTTAAAAGAAATAAATTTACTTAACTTTAATCAAAAATAAATTGTATCATAATCAACTAAAAATAAATAGAAATAAAGAAAATCCAACTAGGCCTTATGGCCTTATTAAATCATTCAAACCCAAAATAAAATTTAAAGTACTAAAATTATATAAAGTCCAAATTTCTTTATAAATTCTTCAAGTGATGCATGGCCACCCTTAGCTCCTGCCGACCCGGGTCCATTACCGCTCATCACCGAAAAATAATTCCCCAACGGTGAGTCCACAGACTCAATGTGTACACATGACTAATTTTCAACAAATCGGGCATACAAGTCATATCAATTTCATGTTCATACAAAATAAAGGATGATGCAACCCAAACCCAAGCCTATTTGTCCATCCGCTACACACCACCCGTACCAACTCTGCATACACCGTGGGGACAACTAAGTCGACCTCTCCATCTGCACACACCATCGGCGATCATTTGCAATCGGCGTGCTCATCGCCCACTTACGTTGTGTCTTTAGACACTATAATCGAATAATGTAACCGAAGTTACCATTTTCAATAATGTGACCGTAGTCACCATAATTCGTTGGTGAGACCGTAGTCATCACCTTCACTTTCTCCCTTCACACATATATCCCAAATGCCCCAATTATTACATATCATTCATATCATACTTAAATTCACATTCATGTCACTTTTCAAAATATAACACATTCATAATCCTATCAAAAGTAGGAATACGTACCTGGGTACCTTTTTGCCACATTTGTGGTACTTAGCCACATTATCATTCTTATACACATTCATATATTAAAACAATTATTGCCATAATATATATTGAAAGTTAGTGTGAGTACACACCTGATTCACTTAATAGGTTCCTTGAATCCCGAAGAACGATTTACCGATCTAGATCTTTCACTCCTATATTCGGCCAATCATTAAAATATATTAATAACCTTATTTGGTTTGAAAACCAAATCCTAGTAGGATTTGTATTACTTACCTTGTTGCCGAATTGGATGATTGTAAATCAAGTCCCAAAATTGCTAATATTCCTTCCCTTGAAATCGTCTAACACTAAATCATGTAACCATGTGAGTCTCCGGCTTTTGAAATAAATGAGAAATAACCCCAAATACCAAAATTAAGCCTTGGTCGAATATCATTTACCTTGTGATGGGATTCCCAAAACTGATTTCTTGCCTCCTTTATATCTGTCGAAATCTTCATGTTAGATTTAATCTAAAATATACATCATAACCTTTAATCGAATAAATTTTCTTACCTTAGATCCTTAGATTTCCCGAAAGATCCTTCAAATTTTCGGCCAAATTTGCTAACAGAGTTAGTACCTTGATTTCGATGGAAAGAAGAGAAATAAGAATTGATTGATTACAGATCTTACCCTTTTGATGTTGTAGATGATTGCCCCCCTTTCTTAGAATCCACAAAGATTCGACTTGACAGTAGAAACGGAGAAGAAACTAGAAGAAAAAGAGAGGGATTTTGCTTAATGAAAATTTGGCAGAGACGGGGAGAGAGCTTAGAGAATTTCGACAACATTAGAAAGATGAGAGAAACTCTTTTAGTTTTCCTCTTATAGCCGAAATTATCAATAGGAGAGTCCCTTACTTGGCCACTACTCCTCAAGTGATAATATTAACCTTTAATTATCACTTTTATTCAAAATTAAAGGTGTTTAATCCTTTATTTATCTCCTCAAATAATCCTAATTTAAAATCCCTTATTTATCACTTTTTAATCATGTATTTATGGAATTAAAACACCTTGGTTTCTAGATGCTTGTGCCATCCACCTTTAAGCCTGGGAAGCAAAAATTAAACTTCATTTATTTGCTTCCTTTGTGACTCGAACCCAGGCCCAACACCTTGCATGTGGCACCATTTCTCTAGGCCCTAAGTGACATCTTCAGGCCACTTTTCCAAGCCTGTTTGTGTGTCAAATTTCCCCAACTTTTTCTTTTAAGGCCCTCTTGCCTTTATTTCCTATTTTAAACTTTAAAACTCATCATTTCGGGGTCATTTCTAAGTTTCCTAAAATTTTCGATCGGCTCTGTAACTTGCCATTTTTCTTACATTCCAAGTTTCCAAAAATGTTCAAGTTTCCTAAAATGTTCGATTTCAAAATGTTCGTGTTTCCAAAAATGTTCGGTTTCCAAATGTTCAGTTTCCAAAAATGTGTACTTTCCATTTTTGAACCATTTCACTTACATTTCTAGGTTTCCTAAAATGTTCATGTCCTAATGCATTTCCAGTTGCCAAAATGTTCATTTCCATTCATTTTCGTGCATTTCTCGAGTATCCAAAAATATCAAAAATTTCTTCATTATGCTTAAGACTTGTTATTTCTTACAATTAAATCAAAATGCATAGGCCCTTTTGAGGATGTTACGCTTCTACCCCTTTAAACAAAATTTCGTCCTCGAAATTTCCTAACTAAACAATTGAGGGTATTCTTTGTCGCATTGTCTCCTCCGACTCCCACGAAGCTTCTTCCGATCCATGATTGAGCCATAACACCTTGACTAAAGGCACCGACTTCCTTCGTAGTACTTTCACATCACGTTCCAAGATCCGAATCGGCTCCTCCTCGTAGGATAAATCTGGCCTTAGCTCCACTTCTTCAACAGGTACCACATGAGACGGATCCGATCGATAACGACGTAGCATGGATACATGAAATACGTCGTGCATTTGATGCAACTCTGGTGGTAACTCCAATTGGTATGCCACTGGCCCAACTCGCTTCAGCACTTGATAAGCCCTATAAACCTTGGGCTTAACTTCCCTTTGCGACCAAACCTCATAACCTTCTTCCAAAGCGAAACTTTCAAGAATACTTGGTCTCTTACTTCAAACTCAATTTCCTTGCACTTAAGGTCCAAGTGACTTACTCGCTTCATCGTAATCTTCCTTCAACCGTGCCCGAATTAATTCCACCTTCTCATCAGTTTCCGCCACTAACTCTGGACCCAAAACGCGGCGTTCTCCTAACTCGGTCCAACAAGTTGGTGTTCTACATTTCCTTCCATACAATGCTTTGTATGGTGCCATCCGAATGCTTGCCTGATAGCTGTTGTTGTAGGCGAACTCAGCTAGAGGCAAGTAATCCTCCCAACTTCCTCGGAAATCCATCACACAACCTCTCAACATATCCTCTAACACTTGTATAACCCGTTCAGACTGCCCGTCTGATTGTGGATGAAAAGCCGTAGTGAAGTCCAACTTAGTGCCTAAAGCTTGATGAAGTGCGTTCCAAAATCGAGACGTGAACCTTGGGTCTCTATCGGAGATGATCGACATTGGTACTCCATGTAACCTCACGATCTCCGCCACATATAACTTAGCTAGCTTCTGAAGAGTATAATCCATTCTTACTGGGATAAAGTGCGCGGACTTAGTCAAACGGTCCGCTATCACCCATACCGAGTCCTTCTTAGTAGGCGTAAGGGAAGCCCACTAACGAAGTCCATGGTGATTCTCTCCCACTTCCATTGGGGAACTTCGATTGGTTGAAGCAATCTCGATGGGACTTGGTGTTCACCCTTTACTTGGCGACACGTCAAACATTTCCCCACAAATTCACCACCCTCTCGTTTGAGATCGACCACCAAAATTGTTCCCTTAGATCTCTATACAACTTGATGCCTCCGGATGCATAGCATAAGGGCTACCATGCGCTTCCCAAGAATCCTTTGTCTCAACTCCTTATCCCTCAAGATACAAACCTTTCCCTTTTAGCACAAGATTTTCTTCATCATTGACGCCATAGTCCTTTAATCCTCCTTGCTGTACTTTTTCAGTAACTTAGTACTTAAGTCCTTATCCGCCAACCGTCCCTCTTTCACCTCCTCCTTCACCATGTGGGCTTGACTTGTAACTCGCCAACAAAGCCTCAGTCATCATACAAACTTAAGTGAGCGAACAAAGCCCTTAAATCCGACACAACCTTCCTACTTAGGGCATCGGCTACCACATTCGCCTTGCCCGATGGTATTCTATCGAACAATCGTAGTCCTTCGATGAATTCCACCTACCTTCGCGCCTCAAGTTCAACTCCTTCGAGTCAACAAATACTTAAGGCTCTTGTGATGCACTGTGTAGATAATCGACCTTTCTCCATAAAGGTAGTGCCTCCAAACCTTAAGGGCGAAAACCACCTGCCGCGAGCTCCAAGTCATGAGTTGGGTAGTTAACCTCATGCGGCCTTAATCTGCGAGACGCATAAGCGACTACTTTTCCTTCTTGCATTAGCACACACAGCCTAACCTCGTGTGCGGCGTCCACAATATACTACGAAGTCCTTGCTCGCCTCCCACTGAATTAACACAGAGCTTCCACAACACCCTCTTAAGCTTTTCAAAGCTCTCCTGCTTGCTTATTAGTCCATTCAAAGGGTACTTCCTTCCTTAGCAACTTTGTCAAAGGCGCGGCTATTGAAGAGAATCCTTCCACAAACCTTCAGTAATAGCTCATAAGCCTAAGAAACTTCTGATCTCTCACCACGCACCTAGGTGGTTTCCAATCCAACACCGCTTGATCTTCCTTGGGTCCACTCTTATTCCTTCTACGGATACCACATGTCCTAAGAATGCCACCTCCTTAAGCCAAAATTCACACTTGCTGAATTTGGCATGAGCTTCTTTCCTTAACACTTCCAACACAACTCAAGATGCTCATCATGCTCCTCTTCGACTTTGAGTACACCAAAATATCGCCGATGAATACAACGACGAACCTATCCAGTAGGGGTTGGAAAACCCGATTCATCATGTCCATGAACGCGGGCCGAGCGTTCGTTAAAACAAAAACGGCATCACTACAAATTCAAAATGACCGTATCTTGTCCTAAAGGCAGTCTTATGAATGTCAGCCTCCTTCACCTTCAACTGGTGATATCCCGACCTTAGGTCTATCTTCGAGAACATAGCTGCCCCTTTTATCTGGTTGAACAAGTCGTCTATCCTTGGCAAAGGATACTTGTTCTTGATGGTCAGCTTATTCAACTGACGATAATCTATGCACATACGCATAGTTCCGTCCTTTTTCTTCACGAATAGGACCGGTGCTCCCCATGGAGACACACTGGGTCGAATAAACCCACGATCCAACAACTCTTGGATTTGAGCCTTGAGCTCCACTAACTCCTTTGGCGCCATTCGATATGGAGCGATTGACACAGGAGCTGTTCCTGGTAGCAAATCAATTCCAAATTCCACCTCCCTATCTAGGGGTATTCCTGGTAATTCCTCCGGAAATACATCTTCAAAATCTCTTACGGTTCTAACTCCATTGACACCTTCATCCTTTCCACCTAACGCACTTACGAAGGCCAGGAACGCCCTGCACCCTTTCTTAACCATTTTCTCAACCTTTAGTGCCGAAACTACGTTAGACAAGTAGTTCCTCCTTTCGCCGATCATCACTACTACTTCATCCTCTGGGGTCCTTAGTTCCATACGTTTAGCCGCACAATCCAACACGGCTCGATGCTCTACTAGCCAATCCATTCCAAGTATAAGCTTAAATTCTCCGAAGGTAACTCCATTAAATCAGCCTGAAAGTTTATTCCCTGAATCTCTAGGGGTACATTCCGAAAAATCTTATCTATTACTACGGTTTGGCCTAATGGGCTTACTACAATTATCTGCTTATCAGAGAGTTCAGAGTCTAGGCCTAGTGTTTCCACTACACTACATGCAACATATGAATGGGTAGAGCCCACATCAATCAGAGTAAAATAGGGTTTGTCATGAATAAAGAACGTACCGGTTATAACATCCGGCGCATCTCCATCTTCCCTCCGGCGAACCGCATAAACCAAACCCGGTTGCCTTGCTTCGACATTAGCAAACCTCTCGGCCTGGGCTCCACGGCCTCTGCCACTACCTCCTCTCGCTGGCGACCCACAACCCCTTTGAGGTCAACTGTCATCGCCTCTACCACCTTTGATTAGCATTCTGTGGCTGCCTGTTAGCTCTCATCTAGTAGCTTGGGGCAATCCTTAAGCATATGGTCCTTGGACCCACACTTGAGACATCATCCCGTCTTTTTTTCCAACACTCTCCCAAGTGCTTCTTTCCACAATGCTCACAAGGGCGATCTCACCACCGTGCTCAAATTGTTGATTTTGTGGCCCGTCAACTCTAGGCCTCTTGTGACTCTTTCCACCGACCCAAAACCTCTTTTTGGCTTATTCCTATCCATAGCCTCGCTTGGCGGAACCTTAATTCCTCGGCCACCTTGGCCTTTTCCACCAAAGCAGAGAATTCCCGCTCTGTTGCGGTGCTATCAACGATCTCGAGATCGTCCCTCACCCGTCGTCCTCAAACGGACACAGCTCTCATGCTCGGTGCCACTACACCTCGAGCATAACGGCTCAACCTCGAAAAATCCGCCTCATATTCTGCGCGGACGGACTTACTTCCTTGTACCAATCCTAGAAAAGCCTTTCTTTGTTCATCCTTATACCTGGTTCCCACATACTTTTTCTAAAATGCTTCTTTAACATATTCCCAGGTCAAATCTGCAGCCGTAGCACCCTCCCGAATAGTTAACCACCACTGATACGCTTCATCGCGTAATAGTGCCACCATCCCTTTCAACTTCTCCTCGGGGGTCAAGTCGAGCTCATCCATGATACGCTCCGTTGCTTCCAACTAGTACTCAGCTATACTGGGTGCTACTCCAGACACTCCACGAAATATCTCGGCTCCATTAGCTCAGAGCCGTTCAGGCACAGACTTACGGGTTCCTGAATTTCCTCCTGCACCAGCCACCAATTCCAAAACTCGCAAAGACACCTGCGACACAAAGATCTTCCCGTCTCGAGCTCTGCCGCTCAACATTAACAAATGGGGTGGTGGTGGTGGTGGGTGGTATCTCATTGTCGTAACCACGACCCGATCTAACTGTTCTCGACATAGTCATTCTTCCTCTACCTCTTCCACGATGACCACGTCCTCTAGAGCTCATTTTCTATCGTCGAGATCTGATTAAGAAGTTTCATGAATTAGTATTCTTGTTTCACTTATTACCCGCGAAGATGTTTTATGAAGAAGAATTTAAGAGTGGTTCTTTCGTATTCATACAGCACATAGTCTTTCATTCATTCATCCATCCATCAAACAATTATGAACTTTCATTCATTCAGAGAAACGTTGTAATTTTCATCGTTGTTGTTTTTCCACTACCCAGGGGTATTTTCATAATTTTGTCCTACAGGGGCAATTTCGTAATTTTCCAAAATAATAAAAAAATTCCTCGGTGATTTTGTCGAAAGTATTTTGGTAATTTTAAAGTCCCGGGGTAATTTTGGAAAAATTTCAAAATCCAGGGGTATTTCGGTAATTTTCGACCTCAGGGGTATTTTGGTAAATTTTCACAAATCAGGGTAAATTTGTAAAATTTAGTAAATCAGGGATATTTCAAAAGTTGTAAAATTTTATGGGTTCTTTTTGAGAGTTTAACCTTTCAAATGGTGATGTTGCAAAAATTTGGAAATTAGGGTCATTTTGGTAATTTTGCAAGTTAGGGGCAATTTTGTAATTTTTTCTAAAATCAGGGTATTTTTTGATGGTTTGCACATTAGGGTTTATGAACATTATAAAATAATGGAGTTTTGACAAAACCATTGAAAAGTTTGACATTTTGTGGATCTAGGGCATTTTGGTAATTTTGCCACTAAGGGCATTTTTGTAATTTCCACAAATCAAAAATTTTTCGGAAAAATCTTGTAAAGATGGTTTTCACAAACTCAAAAGAAAGTTTTAAAACTAGGGTTTGTTGTTTCGTTCTTCTTTTTTTTTCAAAACATGGCTAGTTCCCTTTCGAGTTTTAGTCCTTAGGTTTAGCCTATGACCGAGCCCTTTTTGGTCAGGGTGAACCAAAGCTACGCACCAGGCAGGATTCGAATGGAGAGGAGGTGAGTCACGCGGACTGCTTAAATACCAAGCTCCCATCGAAACCATTCCTAGACATGCGCACAGAGGTTGCCACACCACTGAGCCTTCTGAGTTAGGGTGAACCGAAGCTACGCACTGTGCAGATTCTGTGAAGAGGAGGTGAGTCACTAGGGATCGCTTAAATACCGTGCTCTTCCGATCCAATCCTGACATGCGTGCAGGGTTTACCACACCCTAGCTCAATGACCTAGCCATAGGTTTGTTAAGTTCATTAAGTCTTATGAGTTTCATGTGTTTGAGTAGTCTAATCCTAGGGTTCAAATTCCTATCACACTATTTTACGTTCCATGCCTTTTCTACCCCTATATAAATCACATAATCACACATAGAGTTAAGGGTACTTACCCGTGGATGGATGGGGTCGGAGACTCGGTGCCATGCCGTAAACTCCGCTTATTTTCACGAGAAAATCATTTGGGCTCGAATTAAAAATGTTTTGGGCCTTAGCCCACAGTGCCGAGAGTTTAAAATCGGTCCTCGATACAAATCAAACACCCACACCCTTGACCACGAGCCCGAACCGGATCTCGTATGTTCCTTAAATAAACCGGTTTTCAAATTCTTGGTTACTTAGAGAAAAATTGTAAATTTTAGAAAACATTGTTTTGGGTTGGGCTTAAATTGGAACCCATTTAATAAATTTTGAAAATCCAACTTAAATAAGGTGACAAAATAATTTTAGGGTTTATTATTTTAAAAGAAATAAATTTACTTAACTTTAATCAAAAATAAATTGTATCATAATCAACTAAAAATAAATGAAAATAAAGAAAATCCAACTGGGCCTTATGGCCTTATTACACCATTCAAACCCAAAATAAAATTTAAAGTACTAAAATTATATAAAGTCCAAATTTCTATATAAATTCTTTAAGTGATGCATGGCCACCCTTAGCTCCTGCCGACCCTTGGTCCATTATCGCTCATCACCGAAAAATAATTCCCAACGGGTGAGTCCACAGAACTCAATGTGTACACACAGATACTAATTTTCAACAAATCGGCATACAAGTCATATCAATTTCATGTTCATACAAAATAAAGGATGATGCAACCCAAACCCAAGCCTATTTGTCCATCCGCTACACACCACCCGTACCAACTCAGATACACCGTGGGGACTACTAAGTCGACCCTCCATCCGCTACACACCATCGAAGCGATCATTTGCGATCGACGTGCTCATCGCCCACTTACGTTGTGTCTTTAGACACTATATTCGAATAATGTAACCGGTTACCATTTTCAATAATGTGACCGTAGTCACCATAATTCGTTAGTGAGACCGTAGTCATCACCTTCACTTTCTCCTTCACACATATATCCCAAATGCCCAATTATTACATATCATTCATATCATACTTAAATTCACATTCATGTCACTTTTCAAAATATAACACATTCATAATCCTATCAAAAGTATGAATACGTACCTGGGTACCTTTTTGCCACATTTGTGGTACTTAGCCACATTCTCATTCTTATACACATTCATATATTAAAACAATTATTACCATAATATATATTGAAAGTTAGTGTGAGTACACACCTGATTCGCTTAATAGATTCCTTGAATCCCGAAGAACGATCTACCGATCTAGATCTTTCACTCCTTTATTAGGCCAATCATTAAAATATATTAATAACCTTATTTGGTTTGAAAACCAAATCCTAGTAGGATTTGTATTACTTACCTTGTTGCCGAATTGGATGATTGTAAATCAAGTCCCAAAATTGCTAATATTCCTTCCCTTGAAATCGGCTAACACTAAATCATGTAACCATGTGAGTCTCCGGCTTTTGAAATAAATGAGAAATAACCCCAAATACCAAAATTAAGCCTTGGCCGAATATCACTTACCTTGTGATGGGATTCCCAAAACCGATTTCTTGCCTCCTTTATATCTGTTTAATCTTCATGTTAGATCTAATCTAACATATACATCATAACCTTTAATCGAATAAATTTTCTTACCTTAGATCCTTAGATTTCCCGAAAGATCCTTCAAATTTTCGGCCAAATTTGCTAACAGAGTTAGTACCTTGATTTCGATGGAACGAAAAGAAATAAGAATTGATTGATTACAGATCTTACGCCTTTGATGTTGTAGATGATTGCCCCCCTTTCTTAGAATCCACAAAGATTCGGCTTGACAGTAGAAACGGAGAAGAAACTAGAAGAAAAAGAGAGGGATTTTGCTTAATGAAAATTCGGCAGAGAGGGGGAGAGAGCTTAGAGAATTTCAGTAACACTAGAAAGATGAGAGAAACTCTTTTAGTTTTCCTCCTATAGCCGAAATTATCAATAGGAGAGTCCCTTACTTGGCCACTACCCCTTAAGTGATAATATTAACCTTCAATTATCACTTTTATTCAAAATTGAAGGTGTTTAATCCTTTATTTATCTCCTCAAATAATCCTAATTTAAAATCCCTTATTTATCACTTTTTAATCATGTATTTATGGAATTAAAACACCTTGGTTTCTAGATGCTTGTGCCGTCCACCTTTAAGCCTGGGAAGCAAAAATTAAACTTCATTTATTTGCTTCCCTTGTGACTCGAACCCAGGCCCAACACCTTGCATGTGGCGCCATTTCTCTAGGCCCTAAGTGACATCTTCAGCCACTTTTCCAAGCCTTGTTTGTGTGTCAAATTTCCCCAACTTTTTCTTTTAAGGCCCTCTTGCCTTTATTTCCTATTTTAAACTTTAAAACTCATCATTTCAGGATCATTTCTAAGTTTCCTAAAATTTTCGATCGGCTCTGTAACTTGCCATTTTTCTTACATTCCAAGTTTCCAAAAATGTTCAGTGTTTCCTAAAATGTTCGATTTCAAAATGTTGTGTTTCCAAAAATGTTCAGTTTCCAAAATGTTCAGGTTTCCAAAAATGTTCAGTTTCCATTTTTGAACCATTTCTTACATTTCTAGGTTTCCTAAAATGTTCATGTCCTAATGCATTTCAGTTGCCAAAATGTTCATTTCCATTCATTTTCGTGCATTTCTGAGTATCCAAAAATATCAAAAATTTATTCATTATGCTTAAGACTTGTTATTTCTTACAATTAAACTGAAAATGCATAGGCTCTTTTGAGGATGTTACATAGCATATGACACTGGGAGAACCCAAGAAGACAGAAATAGAGAAGCTGTTCAGTTATTAAAAAAGAAAGCTAACATGGAGATAGATAATTATCCGTTAACAACGGAGATCAAAGACACATGGGAAAGCTGGAATACACCAGTTCCTTCACCAGAGTCACTACACCTTGATGAAATCGAGGAGATAAATCTGAGAAATATCCAAGAAGGATAAAGACAAATCCAAAAAAGGAGATATTGAATTATTGGATGTGACAATCCATCACCATCCATATCCATAAATAGAAGATGATGCAAGCAATGATGTAAGAAGTCATCAATGATGCAAGCAATGATGTAAGAAGTCATCAATGATGCAAGCAGCAATTATTGAAAGAAATTTTGTCAGATTTAGAAGGCTACGTGGAAGCAACTATCGAGCCAATAATAAAGTCATCCTTATCAGGATACTATGCGGACTTCAATTGTAAATTAATTAGAGTTTAGAATTTACACTATAAATAGGAATTGTTGTAGCCTAAACAAGGCATCTTGCTTGGGTTAGAAAAATCTACGATCTTGCTTGGGTTAGAAAAATCACTTTCTATAGAAATTTGCAATATACAAACTCTCTTGTATACTTTCTTTCTTTAGAAAACCCTTGTAAATGATCTATTTTAAATTATCTACCATCTTCTCTTGTAAATAAAATCTACGATATTATGATAGCCTTCCGCCTGTGCATATATCCCTCCCTTCCCTCCGTACTTGGTATCAGAGCAAATATCAATTTATTATGTACTTATTAATATTTATTATTAATTTACAATTGAAGTCCGTATAGTATCCTGATAAGGATGACTTTATTATCGGCTCGATAGTTGCTTCCACGTAGCCTTCTAAATCTGACAAAATTTCTTGCAATAATTGCTACTTGCATCATTGCTTGCATCATTGCTTGCATCATTGATGACTTCTTACATCATTGCTTGCATCATCTTCTATTTATGGATACAGATGGTGATGGATTGTCACATCCAATAATTAAATATCTCCTTTTTTGGATTTGTCTTTATCCTTTTTGGATATTTCTCAGATTCATCTCCTCGATTTCATCAAGGTGTAGCAACTCTGGTGAAGGAACTGGTGTATTCTAGCTTTCCCACGTGTCTTTGATCTCCGTTGTTAACGGATAATCATCTATCTCCATGTCAGCTCTCTTTTTTAATAACTAAACAGCTTCTCTGTTTCTGTCTTCCTAGGTTCTTCCAGTGTCATATGCTAAAATTCTTTTACCATCGGTCCAAAACAAATAAGTTTCTTGGTGAAGAAGATGTTCGGCCATGGTTATCATATCAATTCCGACTTGGATTTGATAATTGGAAAAATTATTATAACAACTGTCAATGGCTTTTGACAATTTTTGTTTGTCTTCTTCTACTGCTGAAAGGGCTTTTCCTGAAAACAAAGTACTAATATTCCAAATTTGATATGGCTGATAAAATTTTTCTTTTTCAGCAATACCAATAAGACTACATATTTCTATATGAAAATAATAGACAAAATCATCTAAATCAACAAAATTTATTAATCTAGATTTTACTATAGCGGGAAAATCTTTTAATAAATGAAAAGAAAGGTTTTGGACTATTATTTCTTTAACAAATCCCCATTCAATACTGGTTATATCAAATGGTTCATGATTAAGCCTAAATTTGATAGTAGGAAATTGTTCTCCTATATCATTAGTAAAAACATAGGCTTGTAAATAATATTTTGAAAAAGTTTCTGAAAATTGAGCTTGCTGGTTGCAAATAGCTCTATCTATTTTTGAAAATATATCTGGTGGTAGAATTTGTCTACATTTGTTATATAGACATGTTCTAAACATTTTAGTAATAATAGGACTGTTTGTTCCCTTATTAATAAAATATTGGAATATATCAAGAAGATTTTTTATGTAACATCCTATATTAGGGGTTATGTGTTCGTGCATAATTCATGAGATAGTGGGCTCAGTGTGTGTGTTGGATGTGTTCTGAGGAGTTTTAGGAACTCTAAGATATGGGGGAAAGCTTTGGAAAATAATTGGATTTTAGGTTAAAAAGGGAAGCTGGGCTGAAGAGGTCTTAAAAGAAATTAAGGGGCGTTTATGTAACATCCTAGATTAGGGGTTATGCGTTCGTGCCTAATTCATGAGTTAGTAGGTTTTGGCAGTGTTGGAAGTGTATTAAGGGTTTTTAGAATTCTAGGATGGAAAAAGAAAGCTTTGGAAAATTATTGGTTTTTAAATAAAAAGGGGAGCTAGGTAAATGAGGCTTTAAAAAAAACTTCGTGTGAAGCATGACACAAGGAACCATGTGGTAAAATGGCATGTTTTATGAATTATGAATGTGTTATGTGAATTCTGGAAATAAGGAAATGTAAGGAAATGTATGGAAATGTATGGAAATGTAAGGAAATGTAAGGAAATGTAAGGAAATGTATGGAAATGTATGGAAATGTAAGGAAATGTAAGGAAATGTGAGGAAATGTATGGAAATGTAAGGAAATGCAAGGAAATGTAAGGAAATGTCTTGTCTTGAAATGTAGGAAATGTCCTCGAAAATGTAAAGGAATAAAGAGGAAAGTGAACATTTATGGAAACTAGGAAAATGATTTAGAAATGATTCAAAAAAGGAAAGTGAACATTTTTGGAAACTTGGAAATGTAAGGAAATGTCAAGTTTACAGAGCCGAACGAAAATTTTTGGAAACCTAGAAATGACTTAGAAATGTCAAGTTTTAAAGTTTAAAAGAGGAAATTAAGGCAAGGTGGCCTTAAAAGAAAAAGTTGGTGAAATTTGACACACAAACAGGCTTGGAAAAGTGGCCTGGAGATGTCACTTAGGGCCTCTGGAAATGGTGCCACATGCAAGGGTGTTGGGCCTGAGTTCGAGTCACTTGGGAAGCAAATAAAGGAAGTTTTATTTTTTGCTTCCAGAAGCCTGAGGTGGACAGCACAAGCCTTCTAGAAGGGAGGAGTTTTATTTTCATAAATATTCGATTAATAAGGTGATAAATAAGGGATTTAATTTGAATTATTTTTGAAGAGATAATAAAGGATTATTCTCTAATTATTTTAAATTAAAGAGATAAACTTATCAATAAAGAAGAGTGGTGGCCACGTAAGGGATTCTGAGTAGTAGTTTCGGCTATAAAAGGAAGAAAATAGGGCTACTCATCAATTTTTCTTCCTCCTCTTCTCTCTCTAGCCGAGTTTCTCGAGTGCTCTCTCTCTTCTCTCTCTTCTCTTTTTCTTTTGTCAAGTCGAATTTATAGTCCACCATTGTCAAAATTCTCAAGTTTTCTTTTCTTCCTATTTCTTCTTACCAATCCATTCAATAAAATTAATCTTGGAAGGGCTTCAAGCATAGGTCTTGTTGATTTCTTCAAAGGTAAGAACAAGTTTGATTTCCATTCTTTTCTTTTAGATTAGCCGAGAGATAATCTAACCCCATACATATTATGGTTGCCGAATATGGAAGGATCTTTCGGGATTATCAGAGTAGTCGACTAAAAGGAGGAGTATTCGGGATTTCTAAGATTAAGGTATGACCTGTGAATATTCGGCCAAATGCAATGATTTATGTTTCAAAGATTAAGATTAAGTCTAACGTAAGGTTTTAGGGATTTCGACATTCCTAGGGAAACAAGGAATAGTTTCGGGATTTGTTGGTGTTCCAATCGGCAACAAGGTAAGAATACTAATCCTACTAGGATTTGGAATCTTGGCCGAATGGCTTTTTATTAAAGTAATAAGTGATAAATCAATGTAGGGATTAAGGATCTAAGCATTAGATCAAGCTTTTCGGGATCTCAAGGAAATTTTAAGCGAATTAGGTGTGTACCCCACACTATTTTATAATGCGTTTTATGGCTATGTTAATTAAAATATGTGATATTAAGAATATGAAAGTGGCTAAAGTACCATGTTATGGTACAAAGTACCTGTGCACGTTCCTACTCCTACTAGGAATATGAAAAATGTTATTAGTAACATGAGAATATGATAAGAATGTGAACTCTGGCATATTTATGCATATTATTATATGGGGCATATGGGTTTGTTTGAAAGGGGAAGTGAATGTGGTGACCTAAGACCACGAACACGGTGACCTAAGACCGTGATATCTGAAAAGTGGTGACCTAAGACCACAGTAATCTGAACGTGGTAACTTAAGACCACGAATGCGGTGACCTAAGACCGCAATTTGTGTGTAGTGGAAGGAGGGTCGACTTAGTAGTCCCCACGGTGTGACTGGCAGGTACGGGGGTGTGTAGCGGATGGACAATTAGGTTTGGGTTTGGGAATGCATCATAACTTGTATTCATTGTTCTGAATGTGTAACTCTTGTATGCCTAATTCTATTATGATTTAGTGTCGTGTACACATCGAGTCTGTTTGACTCACCCCGTTGTGGGACCATGTTTCAGGTGTTGAACAGTGATGGACTGGGACGGCAGAACTTGTGGTGGCCATGCTCAACATGAAGTTTTTATTTTTATGGACTATTAATTTTTAAGTACTCCGAATTATTTGGATTTATTTGATGTAATAAGGCCATAAGGCCGTAGTGCACTATTTCATTTCTGTTTATTGTTTAACTACGTTACAAACTTTATTAAGCTAAAGTTTTAAGAAATTTATTTTAAATGTACTCTAAATGTTTTATTCTTAAAATTATAAAGGGTTTCCAATATAAAAAAAACGAATTCGTTTTCATCATAAGCCCAACCCAAACAATATTTTTTTAAATCACACAAGTTTTCCCTAAGAAACAAAAGAACTTTGAACCGGTTTACTTGAGGAACATACCAAATCTGGTCAAAACTCATGGGCCGGGTTTGGGGTGTTTTACTTTGGTATCAGAGCCCAGTTTTAAACTTTCGGCCTGAGGTTTAAGGCCCAAAACGTTTTCAAAGCGAGCCCAAATAAGTTTTATGAAAACATTTTTTTGAAATAAGTAGGTTTCTGGCATGGCACCTAAGTCTCCACCATGATCCACCGGTAAGTACTTCTATCCATTTGTGTGGTTTATAGTATGATTTGTAGAAGGGTAGAAATGGAATGGAACGTAGATTAGTATGATAAGTACTTGAACCCTAGGACTAGTTTAGTCAAACACAAACATATAAGACTTAATTTCATTACACAAACCTATGGCTAAGTCACTGAGTTAGGGTGTGGTAACCCCTGTACGCATGTCTAGGATTGGATCCTAAGAGCACGTATTTAAGCAAATCCTAGTGACTCACCTCCTCTTCACTGAATCCTACCGGTGCTTAGCTTCTGCTTCACCCTAACCAAGAGGACTCGGGCCACAAAGCAAACGCAATAACTAAAACCCGAAAGGGAACTAGCCGTATTTTTATAAAAACCCTAGTTTTAAAACTCTTAAAATTACCTTTTAAATTTGTGAAAACCATCTTTACAAAATTTTTCGAAAAATTTTTGATTTATGAAATTACAAAAATACCCCTAGTGGTAAAATTAACAAAATACCATTGGTTTATAAGATGTCCAACTACCCAACAATTTTAATCAAAACTTCATTATGTTATAAATATTCAAAAACCCTAATTTGCAAAATATCAAAATACCTTGATTTTGGAAAATTACAAAATTGCCCCTAACTTACAAAAAATTACCAAATTGACCCTGATTTCCAAAAAAAAAATTTTTTTGCAACATTACCGTTTTGGAAAGAACAATTCTCAAAAAGAACCCTCAAAGTTTTGCAACTTTTGAAATATCCCTGATTTGTTAAATTTTACAAATTTACCTTGGTTTATTACCAAAATACCCCGAGATTCAAAATTACCAAAATACCCTCGGATTTCAATTTTACCAAAATACCCCGGGAATTTAAAAATTCCAAAATACTTCATGACAGAATCATCAAGGAACTTTTTCTTTTGAAAAATTACGAAAATACCCCTGTAGGACAAAATTATGAAAATACCCCTAGGTAGTGGAGAAACAACAACAATGAAAACTACAATATTTCTCTGAATGAACAAAAGTTCATAATTGGTTGATGAATGTGAACATGACTTTCTGATTAGTGAACTTGAGCTGAGAACTTTGTTTGATCGAAAGAACCACTTTTAAACATCTCTTTTCATAAAACTGTTCGCGGTTAATCAGTGAAACAAAAGTTTTGATGCATAAAACTCGTTAACCATATTAAATTGCGACGTTAGAAATAAGTTCTAGGGGACGTGAACTTAGAGATTGTGCCTAGAAGGTATGATGGCCCTATTAAGATCAGAGTGCACAGCGTAAGCATAGTGCGGTGAGAAGGATTGTACGACTGTTAGTAAGTAATTTCGAGGATGAAATTATTTTTAAGGAGGGTAGAACTGTAACATCCTAGATTAGGGGTTATGCGTTCGTGCCTAATTCATGAGTTAGTAGGTTTTGACAGTGTTGGAAGTGTATTAAGGGTTTTTTAGAATTCTAGGATGAAAGAAGAAAGCTTTGGAAAATTATTGGTTTTTAAGTAAAAAGGGGAGCTAGATAAATGAGGCTTTAAAAGAAACTCCGTGTGAAGCATGACACAAGGAACCATGTGGTAAAATGGCATTTTTTATGAATTATGAATGTGTAACATCCCCAAACTCGGCCCATTTATTACGACCGAATCTGGTTATGTTAGTAAAAATATTTTTTTCTTTACTTAGAATTTAAAACACGAAAATCTACTATCTTTCTGGTAAAACCCGTGTACTTTCAAAAAGATACTTTTAGACTTTGATAATAAATAGAAATGTCCAGATTAAAACACTCGTTTAATTTATAAATTTGTTGAGTAAATAAATAGCTAAAAACTAAGTCGTTTTCACATAGTAATCAAAATAATCAAACCATAATTTAAAATAATAATAAAGAAATTCCCAAAATAAATGAAAAAGTCAAAGGGCCTTATTACATCAATATTTAAACCCAAATACTTAATATAAATACTTAAAAGATTTGAATTCTTCTTTCTGCATGGGCCACCATGTGTCCTCTCCGATCCCGATCCCATTCTATTCATTTCCTGAAATGGTTAGAAATAAAAGGGTGAGTCCACTGACTCAGTGCGTAATCAAAACACAGATTTCCCGCGTATGGGCTTGGCCCCATACCAAACCATTCACATAGCAAGTCATGCACATATGCATCTTAGCCCAACCCGCTCCAACCGTAACACCAACCTTAGCGGACTCGCTCGCTAAAGGCCGTGGATAAACCACCACCGACCACATCGTGATCCGTAACCTTACCTTGGCAACTCACGCACAAGGCCGTGGTACGAGCCACCGATCAACCAATCGTGATCCAAATATCGTAATCGCCTCTCACGGTGATGCACATAGCAATCAACCGCCGAGATGGGCACTGCCAACATCTCCTTTGATGATGCACACAAAGAAACTCATCAAGCGCTAGTGTAGCCCGGCTAACACTAGACCACGTACACCAATGTGTACTCCCTTCCTTCCTCGATCAACCCGAATCCCATGCACATGTGATAAAACATCTTATCAAATCATATAATAGGAGCATACATCTCATATCATTACCACATCATATATTTATAAATATACATCATTAACTTCAATGTCACAATCTTACTCATGTATAACGTTAGCAAGCATAAAACCGAGAATTAGTGCGTTGATTACGCACCTAGATAGCACACACCCGATCTACCTCGAACGCAACCTTATACCACTGCACTGCTGACTAACCAAATCCCGAAATGTCTCCTGCGCTAGGCTCTCCTCCCCTATAATCGACCTTGCACAAAACAAGTAACACTTAAGGCCATTCGGCCAAGACAAGAAACCATAGCACAACTAACACACCCTTACCTTGCTAACTACCCTTCCTCTAACAAGAATCGGCCACCACCAAGGAAGTAAGGGTTCGGCTTGAAGGAAAATGGATGAAAAGGGATAGGGGTTACGGCAATAGAAAAGATGATAAAGGTTTGAGGGATAAAATGGAGTGGTTTTGGCTCAAAAGAAATGAGGAGAAGATGATAGCTATATGACTTTGAAGTTTCGGCCAAAGGGAAATAGTGAAGCAATTTTCTAGCAGGAGAGAAAACACAAGAGGAAAAGGGTGGGGAAAAAAATGAACAAATGAAGAGTACACCCCTATTTATAGCATTCGGCCTCCCCTAAGCTCTCCCAAAAAAACCGAAAATGCCCTCCATAAGCTCCCCAAAACCGGCCACTACCCAACCCCTTTCCAAATCCCATATTTTCCTCCTACTTTTCCTCCCTAACACCCATTCAAAAAGTTTGAATGGGTCAAACCTCCACCTAGCCGAATTTAAAAGGTAAAGACCAAGTCTTCCTCCCTTTTTTAAGCCTTCAAAACCGTCCACCCTCCTTACCAACTTGACGCAAAAACAAGGCCAACGATGCTGCCTCAGCAGCTCGAACACTGGCCCCCCCAGCATCCTTGAGGCGTCACTTCACCAAGCCCTTAGCAGCGCATGCCTTGCCACTCTGCCAAGCCATTCCTTGTGCCATAATCCCACCAAAATTTTTCTTAAGGCACCCTCTATCCAAGCTCACCTTTGAACCCCAAAAATTAAAAAATTTTCCAAAGCATTCCATCACTACCTAGGGTTCTCAGGACCCCTAAAACTTACCCAACCACACACTAAGGTGTGCCAACACCCGAGCTAAGCACCAAAAGCCTAACCCCTAAAACCAGGGTGTTACAGAATGTGTTATGTGAATTCTGGAAATAAGGAAATGTAAGGAAATGTATGGAAATGTATGGAAATGTAAGGAAATGTAAGGAAATGTAAGGAAATGTATGGAAATGTAAGGAAATGTAAGGAAATGTATGGAAATGTAAGGAAATGTAAGGAAATGTGAGGAAATGTATGGAAATGTAAGGAAATGCAAGGAAATGTAGGGAAATGTCTTGTCTTGGAAATGTAGGGAAATGTACTAAAAATGTAAAGGAATAAAGAGGAAAGTGAACATTTATGGAAACTAGGAAAATGATTTAGAAATGATTCAAAAAAGGAAAGTGAACATTTCTGGAAACTTGGAAATGTAAGGAAATGTCAAGTTTACAGAGCCGAACGAAAATTTTTGGAAACTTAGAAATGACTTAGAAATGTCGAGTTTTAAAGTTTAAAAGAGAAAATTAAGGCAAGGTGGCCTTAAAAGAAAAAGTTGGTGAAATTTGACACACAAACATGCTTGGAAAAGTAGCCTGGAGATGCCACTTAGGGCCTCTGGAAATGGCGCCACATGCAAGGGTATTAGGCCTGAGTTCGAGTCGCTTGGGAAGCAAATAAAGGAAGTTTTATTTTTTGCTTCCAGAAGCCTGAGGTGGATGGCACAAGCCTTCTAGAAGGGAGGAGTTTTATTTTCATAAATATTCGATTAATAAGGTGATAAATAAGGGATTTAATTTGGATTATTTTTGAAGAGATAATAAAGGATTATTCTCTAATTATTTTAAATTAAGGAGATAAACTTATCAATAAAGAAGAGTGGTGGCCAAGTAAGGGATTCTGAGTAGTAGTTTCGGCTATAAAAGGAAGAAAATAGGGCTACTCATCAATTTTTCTTCCTCTTCTTCTCTCTGCCGAATTTCAGAGTGCTCTCTTCTCTTCTCTTCTCTTTTTCTTTTGTCAAGCCGAATTTATAGTCCACCATTGTCAAAATTCTCAAGTTTTCTTTTCTTCCTATTTCTTCTTACCAATCCATTCAAAAGCCGAATCTTGGAAGGGCTTCAAGCGTAGGTGCTATTGATTTCTTCAAAGGTAAGAACAAGTTTGATTTCCATTCTTTTCTTTTAGATTAGTCGAGAGATAATCTAACCCCATACATATTATGGTTGCCGAATATGGAAGGATCTTTCGAGATTATCAGAGTAGTCGACTAAAAGGAGGAATATTCGAGATTTCTAAGATTAAGGTAAGACATGTGAATATTTGGCCAAAGGCCTTGATTTATGTTTCGATGATTAAGATTAAGTCTAACCTAAGGTTTTAGGGATTTCGACATTCCTAGGGAAACAAGGAACAGTTTCGGGATTTGTTGGTGTTCCAATCGGCAACAAGGTAAGAATACTAATCCTACTAGGATTTGGAATCTTGGCCGAATGGTTTTTTATTAAGGTAATAAGTGATAAATCAATGTAGGGATTAAGGATCTAAGCATTAGATCAAGCTTTTCGGAATCTCAAGGAAATTTTAAGCGAATCAGGTGTGTACCCCACACTATTTTATAATACGTTTTATGGCTATGTTAATTAAAATATGTGATATTAAGAATATGAAAGTGGCTAAAGTACCATGTTATGGTACAAAGTACCCAAGTACGTTTCCTACTCCTACTAGGAATATGAAAAATGTTATTAGTAACATGAGAATATGATAAGAACGTGAACTCTAGCATATTTATGCATACTATTATTATATGGGGCATATGGGTTTGTTTGAAAGGGGAAGTGAATGTGGTGACCTAAGACCACGAACACGGTGACCTAAGACCGTGATATCTGAAAAGTGGTGACCTAATACCACAGTAATCTGAACGTGGTGACTTAAGAGCATGAATGCGGTGACCTAAGACCGCAATTTGGCTTCTAACGGAAGGAGGGTCGACTTAGTAGTCCCCACGGTGTGACTGGCAGGTACGGGGGGTGTATAGCGGATGGACAATTAGGTTTGGGTTTGGGAATACATCATAACTTGTATTCATTGTTCTGAATGTGTAACTCTTGTATGCCTAATTCTATTATGATTTAGTGTCGTGTACACATTGAGTCTGTTTGACTCACCCCGTTGTGGGACCATGTTTCAGGTGTTGAGCAGTGATGGACCGGGACGGCAGAACTTATGGTGGCCATGCTCAACATGAAGTTTTTATTTTTATAGACTATTAATTTTTAATTACTCCGAATTATTTGGATTTATTTGATGTAATAAGGCCATAAGGCCATAGTGCACTATTTTATTTCTGTTTATTGTTTAACTACATTGCTAACTTTAGTAAGCTAAACTTTTAAGAAATTTATTTTAAATGTACTCTAAATGTTTTATTCTTAAAATTATAAAGGGTTTCCAATATAAAAAAAAATGAATATGTTTTCATCATAAGCCCAACCCAAACAATATTTTTTTTTTTAAATCACACAAGTTTTCCCTAAGAAACAAAAGAACTTTGAACCGGTTTACTTGAGGAACATACCAAATCTGGTCAAAACTCGTGGGTCGAGTTTGGGGTGTTTCAGTTTAGGAGACAAGCAATCATGCAGCAAAGTGGCAAGGGACGCTACCTTGGGGGCTTGGTAGGTTGCGTAAAAAGGAGCTTCAGGAGGGAGGAGGTTCGAGCTATAGAAAGCACATTGTGGGCTTTTTTTTTTTGCGTCAAGAAGGGAAGTTGGGCTTAGGAGGCCTTAAGGGAAAATTAGGCGTTTTTGGGCAAGAAATGAGGCTTGGTAAAGTGGCTGCAAGGCGCCACTTAAGGGCCTGGAAATGACGCCATGTGCAGTAGGCAAGGGCTTTGGTTTGAGTCTTGTTGGCAGCAGGGAGGAATGTTTTTATTTTGCTTTTACCGTTAAGACAAAGGAGAGCTAGGGAAGGAGGTCTTAAAAGGAATTGTGGGGAGTTTATGACACAAAAGAACCAGCAGCAAAGTGGCTTGGGGCGTTATCTGTAGCTTGCGTCAAAGTGCTCTAGCAGGTCTCATGTTTGAATCTTGGGGGCAGCAATTGGGTGACTTTTATTTTTGGCATGTGACGTCAAGGGAGGGGGAAGGAGTTGGACGGCACATGGGCTTCCAAAAGATAAGGATTAAGCTTGTTTTTGTTTTTAAATTCGGCTGAATATAAGATAAAGGCTGATTTATTTTAAGTTGGTAGATAGAAGATAATGGTAGATTTATTTGTTTATTTTTGAATAAGTGTTAAAGAGGAATAATAGGAAATTAAATTGGGATTTGATAAGTGGAGATATGGTTGCCGAATATAGGACTCTAAGAGCTTGTATTTTCGGTTTAAATATGGTACTAGTGTGTGCTAAATTTCCTCTTTCAAAACCTTTCTTTTTCATCTTGGTTACTGCCGAAATTGTACCTTATTTTTCCCTTTGATAAGTGTCGAAATTATCTAGGTGAAGTGTTCATCTTTTCTTCTCCAAATTTTTTGAGAAACACCTTTAGCCGAAATCTTTTTTACATGTTCTCCTATTGCCGAAACCACTTCTCCACACTTCTTCATGTGTTACCCGAATATTCAATCACCTCTCTAAAGGCTTAGTCGAATCTTGTAAGTGCTCTTCCTTCCATTTGTATTTTATTTTGTTAAGTGCCATAGCCGAATCTTAGGGTACTCTTATTCTTTGTTTTGCTGCAAGTCATAAAGCCGAAACATCTAGCCGAAACCTACTCTCTTCAAACGTGTAGAGGTAAGTGTATTCAGCCTTAATAATTGGTTTGGGTTCTATTTCTTTTAGTGTGCTGAAATCTTGTGTTTAGGCCTTGGCTAGGGGTGGCCGAATGTCCTTTAAAGCCATGTATGTGTGCTTTATGTTGTAGCCGACGCTAAGGAGCATTAGAGGAGATCTCTTGGGTTTTCAACATCAAGGGATATCGACAACTTCAGAGATAGTAGTGGTTTTCGGGATTTGGTTAGTAAGGGGCAAATCGACAGTGGTTAAGAGGAGCTTTCGGGGTTTCGATTCGTTTTGGTAAGATGATTCGGTAAAATTTTAAGATTCGTTATGTTAGATTATATCGCTATCGATTAACCGGTTGATTCTGATTAAGTATGTTGATGGAGGCGAATACCAGTCAAGAAGGTAAAAGGGTGGACCCTATTCCGAAGTTTAAGAAAAGATCTATCTCGGCGGTTCAGGTTTAGCCACCGGGGTGTGGGCCAGCAGCGGGGGAAAGCTATAGACAGATAGCCGTAGTTTCGCTTAGCGATAGCGTCGGGATCGAGAGTTTAGAGCTTCAGGTTATCAGGTGTGTGATTAACCCACCGTTTTTCGGGTATATGATATGTATGTGATATGTGTATGTGTTATGAATGTGCTAACTAGTGCAGTGGAAACTATGATATGGATACCGTCAAGGGGTATGTTGACAATCCGGTACGTACCAAATCTGATAAAATGTGATTATTAATATGAATATGTGTTATGACGATGCTTGATGAACATGCTCATGCATCACTATATTATGTCATTATGGAATGTTGCATATGCATGGGTTGGGATATGATATGAAAGAAGGTTCGGGTGTACTTCGAGTACATGGTTTGATGTTAGCCTTGAGCTACATCGTGGATTGACATTGACTGAGGTCACGTTGTGAAATAATTGCGATTTAGTTCGCGTGGCTTGATGAGTGGCTGTGTGCCTCATCGTGGTTGATATCGGCTATATGCCATATCGTGGTTGATGAGTGACGATGTGTCCCATCGTGGTTTTGGTGTTAGCTACGGCTACATCATGGACTGGCGCTGGCTGAGGTTGCGTTGTGGATTATTGTGCTTAATTGCACGTGGACGGCATTGATTGCCTTCAGGAGTGAAAAGGAGAGGGTGATTTGATAATCCCCTAGTGTGTAGTGGCTGGATACGGGGGTGTGTAGAGGATGGACCCTAGGTTGGGTTGGGTGCACTTTGCATAATTTCAATGGATACGTGAATTAAGGTGGAAATGGGCCAAGCACAGTATATGAATGTGGATCAGTGTGGAAATGGGCTAAGCCCGATATGTGGAAATTATGCGGTTAATTACCCTGTTACCTGATAGGTGATATGAATATGGGCCAAGCCCAGAATGTGGTAATTTGTGAATATGATATCTTGTTATCTGATATATGGGCTATTATGTGGTTAACATGTGGGTGGAATTCAGTGGATTAATTACACACTGAGTCTGTATGACTCACCCAATTTTTTTTAAACATCGCAGATGATTCGTGGTGATCGGACCGGGTTGGAGTGGATACGAGGTGGCCCATCCAGAAGACGTTTTATTTATTTAAATCAGTATATTATTAAGTACTTTTGTTTATTTATTTATTGTAATAAGGCCCAGTTAAAGTATTTGAGCATTTTATTATGTTTAAGCTAGATGACGATTAAAGTATCATTTGGAATTGTTTTTATTTTTCGACAATTTATATTTTTAAAATATTTATTAAAGTTTTAAACCTGGATATTTTGTACTAATCATATTTTTACTTAGAATTTTAAATATAAAATGTTGTTCCAAAGACAATAAATTTTTATGTTTTTCGAACGGTTTCCGTAATGACATACCAGATCCGGTCAGAACTCGTGGGCCAGGTTTGGGGATGTTTCAGTTTGATATCAGAGCCCGGTTCAAAACTCGATTTTGAGGGTATTGGGTCCAAAAATATTTTCAAAAAAATGGGTTTTTCAAAATATGGAATTTTATTTCAGGCTACTCTGGCATGGCACCTGAATCTTCGGCCCGAAGTCCACCAGGTAAGTACTTCTAGTTACTGAAGTAATTCGTTTATGTGTAATTGATAGGCAAGATGGGAACGTAGATTAGTGAACTAGTATCTATTGAACCCTAGGACTAGTCTACTCAAACACAAGTACATAAGACCTAAGGATCACTAAACAAACCTGTGACTAAGTCGTCGAGCTAGGTGTGGCAAATCACAGCGCGCATGTCTAGGAGTGGATTCATGAAGAGCTTGGTATTTAAGCGAATCCTAGCGACTCACCTCCTCTTTACTCGAATCCTACCGCAGTGCGTAACTGCTCACCACCAACCAAGAGGACTTAGTCATCGGTTAAACCAATGATTAAAACCCGAAAGGGACTAGCCATGCAGTTTTACAAAAACCCTAGTTTTTAAATCACTAAACTATCCTTTTTGATTTGTACAAACTATTTTGAAGACATTTCTCAAAATATTTTTGATTTAAAAAATTACGAAAATACCCTTGATTGTAAAATTACTAAAATGCCCTTAGTTTCTAAACTTCCAATATTACCCTCGACTTTTAAAATATTATTACTTTACAAAAATACCAAAAACCTTATTTTGTGAAATATTGAAATACCCTGATTTGGAAAATTACTGAATTACCCCTAACTTACAAAATTACCAGAATGACCCCGATTTCTGAAATTTCTGCAACACCGCTGATTTGGAAAATAAATTTTCAAGATAACCTCGAGTTTTTGTAAATTTTGAAATATCGTTGATTTGTAGGGAATTTCAAATTGACCCTGATTTATTACCAAAATACCCTTATAGGATGAATGATGAAATTACCCCTGGGTTGGGAAAGGACTGAAATGACCATAGAAGTGCAGTGAATGAATGTGTCTCTGTTTATGAACGTGAATGTGACACTCTGAATTAGAGTAGTGAACTTGAACTGAACCTTTGTGTGATCGAAAGAACTACTTCTAAATATATTTATTTCATAAAATTGTTCGCGGTTAATAAGTGGAACAAAAGTCTGATACATAAAACTTTTTAATCAGATAAATCGTGACGTTAGAGATAAGTTCTAGGGGACGTGGTCGTCGTGGATGCGATAGAGGTAGAATGGCAGTATCAGAACCAGTAAGGTCTGGCCATGGGTCAGAAAACGATGTGCCGCCGCCAGCAGTTGGCGCAGAGGATCAAGATCAGACAAGAGGCGATGATGCAGTATCGCGGGCCATGTTGCGAGTGCTCAAGCGAGTGGCAAGAGCTAGTATAGGTAATGGAGCTCGAAAGGCAGTGTCAGAACGACTTAGGTCGAACGGAGCCAAGATTTTTAGAGGAGTATCTGGGGTAGCTCCGAACGTAGTGGAGTATTGGTTAGAAGTAGTCGAAAGAATAATGGACGATTTGGACTGTACCGCTGAGGAAAAGCTGAAGGGTGCTATTTTGTTGCTCCGAGATGAAGCTTATCGATGGTGGCTCACTGTTAGGCAAGGTGTCCTTGTAGACCGATTGGATTGGGATTATTTTAAGGTTAAATTTGAAGGAAAGTACGTTGGAGCTAGTTACTTAGACTCGCAGAGGAAGGCATTTCTTAACTTGGTACAAGGAAGTAAGTCGATAGCAGAGTACGAAGCGGAATTTGTGTGGTTAAGTCAGTACGCCAAAGGGATCGTAGCTACTGATTACGAAAGGTGTGTCCGATTCGAAGATGGGCTACGAGATGAGTTGCGAGTGTTGATCGCTTCGCAGAGAGAAAGGGACTTCGCCATTCTAGTGGAGAAAGCTCGGATCACTAAAAAAGTTAAGAGGACTGTAAGAGAGAACCGAGAAAAGGATAGGAATGGGAATAAGAGGAGTTTTGGACCAGCAAAATCAGTGGAAGACTTTCAGAAAAGACCAAGGATTGAGAACTTTGTACGCGCACCTGTGCCAGTTGCTGAGAATCGGAGTCGTTCATGTGCTCAATGTGGAAGAGCTCATGCAGGAGAGTGCTGGGGCAATAGTAAGGAATGTTTCCGGTGTGGATCTAAGGCTCATTTGGTTAAGAATTGTCCTCAGGCAATAAAGGTTCGTGGTCCAAACCATTGAGGAAATGGTTTTGGCTGAGGTCGTGGAACACCTGGCAGAGGAGTTGAAGGTTCGGATGCGAAACCACCAAGGATGTGACAGCGAGTAAGTTCCTTGTTTTTGGAGTACTAATTTTATTGCTTTAGAGATAGTTCATTCTTGTGTTGTTAGTAAGGTGCTTGGAATCTTGAATGTGAACTTAGGAAACTGTGCCTAGAAGGTAAGATAGTTTTATTAAGATCAGAATGCGCAGCATAAGCGTAGTGTGATGAGTAGGATTGCTCAGCTGTTAGTTAGTAAGTAATTTCGAGGATGAAATTATTTTTTAAGGAGGGTAGAACTGTAACATCCTATATTAGGGGTTATGCATTCGTGCATAATTCATGAGATAGTGGGCTCAGTGTGTGTGTTGGATGTGTTCTGAGGAGTTTTAGGAACTCTAAGATATGAGGGAAAGCTTTGGAAAATAATTGGATTTTAGGTTAAAAAGGGAAGCTGGGCTGAAGAGGTCTTAAAAGAAATTGAGGGGCGTTTAGGACACAAGCAATCATGCAGCAAAGTGGCAAGGGACGCTACCTTGGGGGCTTGGCAGGTTGCGTAAAAAGGAGCTTCAGGAGGAAGGAGGTTCGAGCTACAGAAAGTGCATTGTGGGCTTTTCTTTTTGCGTCAAGAAGGGAAGTTGGGCTAAGGAGGCCTTAAGGGAAAATTGTAGGCGTTTTTGGGCAAGAAATGGGGCTTGGTAAACTGGCTGCAAGGCGCCACTTAAGGGCCTAGAAATGACGCCATGTGCAGTGGGCAAGGGCTTTGGTTCGAGTCTTGTTGGCAGCAGGGAGGAGTGTTTTTATTTTGCTTTTGGCGTTAAGACAAGGCGGAGCTAGGGAAGGAGGTTTTAAAAGGAATTATGGGGAGTTTATGACACAGAAGAACCAGCAGCAAAGTGGCTTGGGGCGTTATCTGTAGCTTGCGTCAAAAGGCTCCAGCAGGTCTCATGTTCGAATCTTGGGGGCAGCAATTGGGTGGCTTTTATTTTTGGCATGTGACGTCAAGGGAGGGGGAAGGAGTTGGACGGCACATGGGCTTCCAAAAGATAAGGATTAAGCTTGTTTTTGTTTTTAAATTCGGCTGGATATAGGATAAAGGCTGATTTATTTTAAGTTGGTGGATAGAAGATAATGGTAGATTTATTTGTTTATTTTTGAATAAGTGTTAAAGAGGAATAATAGGAGATTAAATTGGGATTTGATAAGTGGAGATATGGTGGCCGAATATAGGACTCTAGGAGCTTGTATTTTTGGTTTAAATATGGTGCTAGTGTGTGTTAAATTTCCTCTTTCAAAACCTTTCTTTTTCATCTTGGTTACTGCCGAAATTGTACCTTATTTTTACCTTTGATAAGTGCTGAAATTATCTAGGTGAAGTGTTCATCTTTTCTTCTCCAAATTTTTTGAGAAACACCTTTAGCCGAAATCTCTTTTACATGTTCTCCTATTGCCGAAACTACTTCTCCACACTTGATCATGTGTGAGTCGAATATTCAATCACCTCTCTAAAGGCTTAGCCGAATCTTGTAAGTGCTCTTCCTTCCATTTGTATTTTATTTTATTAAGTGCCATAGCCGAATATTAGGGTGCTCTTATTCTTTGTTTTGCCACAAGTCATAAAGCCGAAACATCTAACCGAAACCTACTCTCTTCAAACGTGTAGGGGCAAGTGTATTCACCCTTAATAATTGGTTTGGGTTCTATTTCTTTTAGTGTGCCGAAATCTTGTGTTTAGGCCTTGGCTAGGGGTGGCCGAATGTCCTTTAAAGCCATGTATGTGTGCTTTTTGTTGTAGCCGATGCTAAGGAGCATTAGAGGAGATCTCTCAGGTTTTGAACATCAAGGGATATCGACAACTTCAGAGATAATAGTGGTTTTCGGGATTTGGTTAGTAAGGGGCAAATCGACAGTGGTTAAGAGGAGCTTTCGGGGTTTCGATTCGTTTTGGTAAGATGATTCGGTAAAATTTTAAGATTCATTATGTTAGATTATATCACTATCGATTAACCGGTTGATTCTGCTTAAGTGTGTTGATGGAGGCGAATACCAGTCAAGAAGGTAAAAGGGTGAACCCTATTCTGAAGTTTAAGAAAAGATCTGTCTCGACGGTTCAGGTTTGGCCACCGGGGTATGGGCCAACAGCGGGGGAAAGCTATAGATAGATAGCCGTAGTTTCGCTTAGCGATAGCGTCGGGATCGAGAGTTTAGAGCTTCAGGTTATCAGGTGTGTGATTAACCCACCTTTTTCCGGGTATATGATATGTATGTGATATGTGTATGTGTTATGAATGTGCTAATTAGTGCAGTGGAAACTGTGATATGGATACCCTCAAGGGGTATGTCGATAATCCGGTAAGCACCAAATCTGATAAAATATGATTATTAATATGAATATGTGTTATGACTATGCTTGATGAACATGCTCATGCATCACTATATTATGTCATTATGGAATGTCGCATGTGCATGGGTTGGGATACGATATGAAAGAAGGTACGGGTGTACTTCGAGTACGTGGTTTGATGTTAGCCTTGAGCTACATCGTGGATTGACGTTGACTGAGGTCATGTTGTGAAATAATTGCGATTTAGTTCGCGTGGCTTGATGAGTGGCTGTGTGCCTCATCGTGGTTGATATCGGCTATGTGCCATATCGTGGTTGATGAGTGACGATGTGTCCCATCGTGGTTTTGGTGTTAGCTACGGCTACATCGTGGATTGGCGCTGACTGAGGTCGCGTTGTGGATTATTGTGCTTAATTGCATGTAGACGGTATTGATTGCCTTCTGGAGTGAAAAGGAGAGGGTGATTTGATAATCCCTTGGTGTGTGGTGGCTGGATACGGGGGTGTGTAGAGGATAGACCCTAGGTTGGGTTGGGTGCACTTTGCATAATTTCAATGGATACGTGAATTAAGGTGGAAATGGGCCAAGCCCAGTATATGAATGTGGATCAGTGTGGAAATGGGCTAAGCCCAATATGTAGAAATTATGCGGTTAATTACCCTATTACCTGATAGGTGATATGAATATGGGCCAAGCCCAGAATGTGGTAATTTGTGAATATGATATCTTGTTATCTGATATATGGGCTACTATGTGGTTAACATGTGGGTGGAATTCAGTGGATTAATTACACACTGAGTCTGTATGACTCACCCAATTTTTTTTTAAACATCGTAGATGATTCGTGGTGATCGGACCGGGTTGGAGTAGATATGAGGTGGCCTATGCAGAAGACGTTTTATTTATTTAAATCAATATATTATTAAGTACTTTTGTTTATTTATTTATTGTAATAAGGCCCAGATAAAGTATTTGAGCATTTTATTATGTTTAAGCTAGATGACAATTAAAGTATCATTTGGAATTGTTTTTATTTTTCGGCAATTTATATTTTAAAATATTTATTAAAGTTTTAAACCTGGATATTTTGTACTAATCAGATTTTTACTTTGCATTTTAAATATAAAATGTTGTTCCAAAGACAATAAATTTTTATGATTTTACCTTAAGTTAAAATATTTTTCGAACGGTTTCCACAATGACATACCAGATCCGGTCAGGACTCGTGGGTCGGGTTTGGGCATGTTTCATTTTATCTCCTTAATATCTGTATATTCGACTAGGATTTCATCTCAATCTCTGTATAAAACAGATTTAAGTAATAAATCATGAGCTTTTTTTCCTTAGTTGTTTTTTCAACTAAGAATTACAAAACTGTAAAAGAGCTCTTCTAAAGTTTGCTCTTTGATCAGTAATATGGGTTTTCCATATTTTGTTTATAAAATTATAATATTCTAAAGGTAAACCTTGATTATAAAAATCCTTAATTTTAGAAAATTCAGAATTTTGTTGTTTTTTCAACAAATTCTCGGTTTCTTTTATAATTTCAGCATAACTTTTTTGATATACTGAATATGGATCTTGAGACCATTCATAATAACTCACCTGGGTTGGTGATTGTAACATCTTGAAAAGGGCCTATGCATTTTCAGTTAATTGTACGAAATGACATGTCTTATGTGTTATGATTATATTTTGAACATTTTTGGAAACCTGGAAATGTATGGAAATGTTAAGTTTAAAGTGGACATTTTTGGAAACTTGGAAATGTAAGGAAATGTCATAGAAATGTTAAGTTTTAAAGTTTAAAAGGGGAAACTAAAGCAAGGTGGTCTTAAAAGAAAATGTATGTGAAATATGACATACAAATAGCTTTGGTAAAATGGCTACAAGGCATCACTTAGGGCCTAGCAAGTGACGCCATGTTCAAGGAAGAAGGGGCCAAGGTTCGAGTCACATAGGAATCAAAATAAAAGAATTTTTATTTTGCTGCAAGGGCAGGGAGTTGGACGGCACCGAGGCACTTGGAGAAGAGTTTTATTCTCTTTAAATTTCAGCTAAATAGGTGGATAAATAATAGATTTTTATTTATCATTATTTTCAAGAGATAATTGTGGGATTAAATTCTTTTAATTTGAATAAAGTGATAATTAAAGGGATAAAGCTATCAAAATAAGGGAGAGTGGTGGCCAAGTAAGGGACTCTATCTAGTAATTTCGGCTACTAGAGGAAAAGAGGCCATTCATTCATTCACTCTTCTTTTGCCGAATTTCCTAAGCAAATTCTCCTCTCTTTGCCGAATTTCCTAGAGCATTGTTCTTCTTCTTTTTGTTAGTCAAACCCGAAAATTCAAGATACACCATCAGTCGATTTCTTTTCTTTTCAATCCATCAGAAGTCGAATACATAAGTGACCATAGCCATCTAAGCTCCAAGTCTTCATAGCCGAATCTTTGAAGGGCTTCAAACAAAGGTGCTGTCGATTACAAAGATTAAGGGTAAGATTAGTAGTTATCGATTTTCATTCCTTTTCTTTTAACCGAAATCAAGGGACTAATTTCCTTAATATCTTTGGCCGAAATCATGAAGGTTCTTTCGGGATTTAGTGGTTGTCAAATAACAAGAGGAGATCTGTCGGGACTTTCGAAGATCTAAGGTGAGTCAATCGGTCTAAGGTTATCTCTTATGTTTAAGTGATTGAAAATCAGATCTAATATATATAAGTCTATAGGGATTTCGACAGAGGTATACAGGGATTCTGGGATTTGAAAATTTCAAGGTAAGTCCATATGTACATTCGGCCAAGGCCTTAATTGTTGACTAAGATCTATTCCTTATTTTTTTGCAAAGACCGAAACTAATTTGTTAAAATGATTTAAAGCTTGGCCGAATACAAGAAGAGTGTAACATCCTGAAAAGGGCCTATGCATTTTCGGTTTAATTGTATGAAATGACATGTTTTATGTGTTATGAATATATTTTGAACATTTTTGGAAACCTAGAAATGTAAGGAAATGATTTAGAAATGATTCAAAAGAGGAAAGTGAACATTTTTGGAAACTTGGAAATGTAAGGAAATGTCAAGTTTAAAGAGGGAAACGAAAATTTTTGGAAACATGGAAATGTAAGGAAATGTCATAGAAATGTTAAGTTTTAAAGTTTAAAAAGGGGAAACTAAGGCAAGGTGGTCTTAAAAGAAAATGTATGTGAATTATGACATACAAATAGCCTTGGTAAAATGGTTACAAGGCATCACTTAGGGCCTAGCAAGTGACGCCATGTTCAAGGAGGAAGGGGCCAAGGTTCGAGTCACATAGGAATCAAAATAAAAGAATTTTTATTTTGCTACAAGGGCAGGGAGTTGGACGGCATGAAGGCTCTTAAAAGAGGAATTTTATCCTCTTTAAATTTCGGCTAAATAGGTGGATAAATGAGGGATAATTATTGGTATTTTAATTAAGAGATAATTGAATGATTATTTCTTTTAATTTTAAATTAATAAGATAAAGCTATCAAATAGAAGAGTGGTGGCCAAGTTAAGGATTCTCTTGGTGATAATTTTGGCTAAGTTAGGAAAAGGGATTGCCGAATTTCACTTAGCCAAACAGCCTCCCATTTCGTTGATTCTTTTCCTCTACCAAAGTCCCTCTTTTCTTCTCTTCTCTTCTATTTGTCCAAGCCAAAAGTTTACTTGTGTTCTAGCTGATTACTCCATTAAATCCAAAAGCCGAGAATTCAAGATACCACCATAGCCGATTTCTTTTCTTTTCAATCCATCAAAAGCCGTATCTTTGAGGGGCTTCAAGCATAGGTGCTGTCGATTTCTTCAAGAAAGGGTAGGATCCAAATATTGGTTTCCATTCTTTCCTTTTGAACTTGCTGAAAACAAGGTACTAATCTCCTTAATATGCTTTGCCAAATCTTCAAAGGATCTTTCGGGGATTTGTTTGCCTATTGTCAACTTCAGAAAAGGATCTCTCAGGATTTCAAGTTTTAAGGTAAGCCATAAGGTGAGATTCGGCCAAGACCATGTTTGGTATTCTAGATCTATTCCATATTTTTTTTCTGTAAAGGCCGAAACTAATTTGTTAAAGTGATTTAAAGCTTGGCCGAATACAAGAAGAATATAGTAAAGATCTCGGAATTTGGCGCCAAGGTAAGTTTTGGGTTATACAATCCTAATAGGATTTGAATTTATGGCCGAATGGCTTGTTATTAAATTTTTAAGTAATGGGCGAATGTAGGGACTAAAGATCTAAGGCTTTAGATCGGATTTTCGGGATTTGAAGTGAAGTTGCTAAGTTAATCAGGTGTGTACCTTACACTACTTCTTAATATATTTATGGCAATATTTAATCTATATGTGATTATAAGTATGTATAAGAATGTGAATATGGCTAAGGTACCATATTGTGGTACAAAGTACCCAAGTACGTTTCCTACTCATACTAGGATTATGAAGTATGTTATTTGAACATGTGAAAAGTTATAAGAATGTGAAAATTGGCTTACTAATGCATAATTTATATTTTGGGGCATATGGGTTATGTAAAAAGGGGAGTGAATGTGGTGATCTAAGACCACGAAACCTGAATGCGGTGACCTAAGACCGCGATATCTGAATGTGGAGACCTAAGACCACGATATCTGAATGTGGTGACCTAAGACCACGATATCTGAGTGTGGTGACCTAAGACCACAAATACTCATAAGGGCGATGAGCACGTCGATCGCAATGATCGCTTTCGATGGTGTGTAGCGGATGGAGGGTTGACTTAGTAGTCCCCACGGTGTACAGGTTGGTACGGGGATGTGTAGCGGATGGCTTTTAGGTTGGGTTCGGGATTGCATCATTAATTTGATCTGTTATAAGAATTGTTATGTGACATGATTATGTATGCCTAAGTTGTTAAGATTTAGTGTTCTTGTACACATTGAGTCTGTTGACTCACCCCGTTGTGGGAACATGTTTCAGGTGATGAACAGTGATGGACCGGGACGACAGATCTTGTGGTGGCCATGCTCAGCTTGAAGTTTTATTTATTTTGGACTTTTTATTTCTTTTAAGTACTTTATAATTTTTTTTTGAATTTTATTTGATGTAATAAGGCCACCAGTGAACTTACATTTATTTTTATTAATTATGTTTACAAACTTAGTTAAAGTAATTTATTTTAAATGTACTTTATATGTTCTATTTTTGAAATTTAAAACGGTTCCATTATCAAAGCGAATTTGTTTTTAACTCAAGCCCAACCCAAATAAAATCTTTCTTCAACACATAAGTTTTTCCTAAGTAACAAAAGAATTTAAACCGGTTTTCTTCGAGGAACATACCAAATCTGGTCCAGGCTCGTGGTCTGGGTTTGGGGTGTTTCAGTTTGGTATCAGAGCCCGTTTCAAACTCTCGGCCTGAGGTTTAAGGCCCCAAAACGTTTTCAAATCGAGCCCAAGTAAGTTTTATGAAAATATTTTTTTGGAAATAAGCAGGTTTTTCTGGCATGGCACCTAAGTCTCCGACCCGCAGTCCACCAGGTAAGTACCCCTATCCATTGTATGATTTATTGTATGATCTGTAGAAGGGTAGGAATGGAACTAGAAATATTATGATAGGTACTTGAACCCTAGGATTAGTTTACCCCAACTACTACATAAGACTTAATGCCTAACTAAACAAACCTATGGCTAAGTCACCGAGTTAGGGTGTGGTAACCCCTGTGCGCATGTCTAGGATTGGATCCGAAAGAGCCTGGTTGTAACATCCCTTAATTGGGCCTAGTAAGATTGGGCCGATTGGGCCTTGGGCTTTAGGAAAAATTTGAGTATCATCTTGTTGCTTGTGTTAATTCAGGTATGATTTTATTGTGTGCTTAATATAGTCATGTGAAGGCTTGGAATTAATTGGTTTAAAATAATTTTTAGTATGGAGAATTTGGTGAAGTGGATCAAGTGATTATGATGCTTAAGTTAATTTAAGTGTTTAATGTTAGCATAAGTGAGCAAGTAGTAAAATGGTGTTGGCGCATGAGTAATTGTATGAGGGAAGAGGTTCGAATCCCATGGATGACAATAAGGTGACTTTTATTTTTGCATTGTATGGCATGTGTTGGTCAACTCTAATTAAGGTAAGGTTGGACTATTGTCTTTTATGGATAGTAGACTAAGGAATAAGGCAATTTATTAGTTAATGTATGGAATTAAGGAGTTATGGTAGGATAAGGGGACATAAGGCTTGAAGTATGGAGTGATGTTTTGGAAATTTTTCTATGGCCTTTTGACCATGAATGTGGACGGTATAGTGGGCTAGGGGGGTTGGCTTAATTTTGAATGTGATTAGGAGGAAATAAGGAGGAAAAATATGGGATGTTGAATGACAGTTTAGGTAAGCTTGAATTTGGGGAAAAGAATCATTTTGATTAAGGAATGATGAGGGAAACAAGGCATAATGTAAGGTGATTTCTATAGAAAGTTTTGTGTGGAAAACTTTGGCTTTAGAATCCATGTATTTGGACGGTTTGGGGGGCTAGGGGGGTGACCGAATTTTGTTGAAAGTTTTGGTAGGTTGGTAGCTAGTTGGTCATTTTGACAATTAGGTTATTTTGTGTTTTCTCTAAAGCAAATGTTTTTCTCTCCACTTTTCCTCTCCTAGCCGAATGCATTTTTAACATTAGGTAAGCACCTTTTATTTTATTTTTTTTATTGGTCATTCCATTTTGACCATTTTGGTTTAATTTACTTATTCTCATTCTATTCTTTCTTACCAAAATTCTTTGGTGATCAACTTTCTTTCTCTTTTGGTTAACCTTGGCCGAAACTTATAGCCATCATTCTCACTTTTCTTTCTTTTGGCAAATCACTAAAACCAAAACACCATAGCCGTAACTCTTTCCCTCATCTTCTTCTTTTCACAATCTATCATAAGCCAAAAGTCAACATCCCTTTCCTCTCGTCGACATTTAGAACTAGTGGACTACTTGTGGGTTGGTGGTAAGAAACTTCTTCTCTAATTATCGATTTGATCTTTCTTCTTGGGTGTGCCGAATCAAGTGTTTAGGCTTTGGTTTAGGGATGACCGAATATTTTTTTAAGCCATATTATGTGTTCTTTTGTGTAGTCAACGTTAAGGAGCCTTAAAGGAGTTTCTCGGATTCGATTAACTCAAGGTAAGCAAGTATAGTAATCGGCCAAGGGCCATTTCAGTTGATCTTGTTCAATCAAATCTAATTCTAGTATGTACCATATAGGAATTTCGACAGAGTTCATAAGCAAGTGACGATTTCGGGATTTAGTCGACTGTACCGAAAAAGGTGCGTAGTTATCGCACTATTCTCCTGTTATTTGTGTATATTGATATATATATATATGTGTGTGTATGATAGCCGAAAATAATGGCTAAGAAGGTGGATACCCGTAGTGGGTAATCAGTTAATCAGGTCAGTGCTCTATTTTGCCTATGATATATGTGTGATATTTGTGGTGAGCATGTGATGAATATTTACTCTAAATGTTAATCTGACATGGTACACATATATGCATGGGACTTGGGATGTGAAAATCAAAGGAAAGGGTGTACATTATGTACGTGGTCTAATGTTAGCCTTGTGCTACATTAGCACTTGATGTTAGCTATGTGCTTCATCAAGGGAGGTGTTGGCTAGGTGCCCATCTCGGCGATTGATAGCTGTGTGCATCACCATGGATTAATTGATATGTGGGATCACTTAGGTGATCGGTGGATTAGCCACGGCCTTGGCCAGCAGGTGTGCCGAGGTAGGTGTATTGGATGGACACTAGGTTGGGTTGGGCTTCATACTTGCATAATTTTGTATGTGGACTGTGTGGATATGGGCCAAGCCCATATGTGGGGACATGTGAAATAACTATGCACTGAGTCTGTGTGACTCACCCAAATTTTTCTCAAACCTTGCAGGTGATGCATAAAGCTTGGACCGGGTTCGAGTGGATACGAGGTGGCCCATGCAGAAGATATTTTATTTGTTTTACACATTTTATTTATGAAAGGTTATTTATTGTAATAAGGGCCACTTTAAGTATTTAAGGACTTTTATTATGTTTTAAGTTAGATTGTCGATTATATTATTATTTGAAAATGTTTTATTTTTAACAACTTATGTTTTAAAAATCTATATTAAAATTTTCAAGTCGGAAATTTTGTAACAACTTAATTTTATTTAGAATTTTAATTATAAAATGTTTTGACTCTAAGTCAAAATATTTTTCGAACTTTTTCCGCAGTGGCATTCTAAATTCGGCCGTGGCGTATGGGCCGAGTTTGGGGTGTTACACTGGTATTTAAGCAGTCCTAGTGACTCACCTCCTCTTGCGCAGAATCCTACCCGTGCGTGCGTAGCTTCTGCTTCACCCCAACCCGAGGGACTTAGTGGGTGTGGCAACCTCTGTGCGCATGACTAGGAATGGTTTCAGTGGGAGCTTGGTATTCAAGCAGTCCGCGTGATCACCTCCTCTCCATTCGAATCCTACCTGGTGCGTAGCTTTGGTTCACCCCGGCCAAGAGGACTCGGTCATAGGCTAAACACAATAACTAAAACCCGAAAAGGGAACTAGCCGTGTTTTTCTTAAAAACCCTAGTTTTAAAACTCCTAAAATTACCTTTTTAATTTGTGAGAACTATTTTTACAAAATTGTTCCGAAAAATTTTTGGTTTGTAAAATTACAAAAATACCCCTAGTGTTAAAATTACAAAAATGCCCCTGGTTTATGAAATTTCCAAAATACTCACAGTTTTTATCAAAATTTCATTTCTCTACTAAGTGTTCAAAAGCCCTAATTTGCAAAATATCAAAATACCTTGATTTTGGAAAATTACAAAATTGCCCCTAACTTACAAAATTACCAAAATGACCCTAATTTCCAAAATTGTTGCAACATCCCCAAAATAGAAAGCAAATTCACAAAAAGAACCCTCAAAGGTTTGAAAATTTTGCAATACCCCGGAATTATCAAACTTTACAAATTTACCCTGGTTTATTACCCAAAATACCCCTGAGTTTCAAAATTACCAAAAAACCCTCAGATTTCAAAATTTCCAAAAATACCCCCGGGAATTTAAAATTACCAAAATACTTTATGACAAAATCACCAAGGAACTTTTTCTTTTGAAAAATTACAAAAATACCCCTGTAGGACAATTACGAAAATACCCCTAGGTAATGGAAAAAAAAACAACAATAATGAAAACTACAACATTTCTCTGATTGAACGAAAGTTCATAATTGATTGATGGATGTATGAATGAAAAGACTGTGTGCATGTATGAATACGAAAGAACCACTCCTAAAATTCTTTTCATAAAACTTCTTCGCGGGTAATCAAGTGAAACAAGGACTAATTCATAAAACTTCTTAATGAGATCGCGACGATAGAAATGAGCTCTAGGGGACGTGGACATAATGTATGAGGACGCGGTAGGGGTAGGATGACCGTGTCGAAACCCGTGAGGTCGGGTCAAGGGTCTGACAATGAGGTACCATCGCCACCACCACCCCCAACCGTTGGGTGTTGAGCAAAGTGGCTCGACGGAGGATGAAGTCGCGTCGCAGTCGGTATCGCGCGAGTTCTTGAGCTGGTGGCAGGTGCAGGAGCAAATTCGGGATCTCAAAAGTCAGTACCTGAGCGACTTCGTGCCAAAGGAGCTGAGGTGTTCCGTGGAGTGTCAGGAGTGGCACCCAATACCGCTGAGTATTGGTTGGAATCAACTGAGCGGATTATGGATGAACTAGATCTGACTCCTGAGGAGAAGCTGAAAGGAATGGTGGCATTCCTATGCGATGAAGTGTACCAATGGTGGCTCACAGTTCGTGATGGTGCCACAGCTGAGGATCTGACATGGAACTATGTTAAGACGGCTTATCAGAAGAAGTATGTCGGTACCCGGTATACTGATGAGCAAAGGAAGGCGTTTATGGGGCTGTTTCTAGGGAACAAGTCCGTGGCAGAGTATGAAGCTGAGTTCCTAAGGTTGAGCCGTTATGCTCGAGGTGTGGTGGCTACGGAGCATGAACGGTGTGTCCGATTTGAGGACGGTTTGAGGGATGATTTAAGGTTGCTCATATCCCCACATCAGGAACGGGAGTTTTTCGCGTTAGTGGAAAAGGCTAAGATAGCCGAGGGAATCAAGGACTCAGTTAAGCAGAGCTCTGATAGGAATAGGCCCAAGAGGGGTTATTGGTCGTCGAGATCGCCCGGCGAGAGTGGCGAGAAAAGGCCCGAGTTGGTGGGCCGTGAGGTCGACAAGTTGGTCCGGGAGAGGCGATGATCGTCCTTGTGATCGTGTGGAAAGAGACACTTAGGAGAGTGTTGGAAGAGGATAGGAGGATGTTTTGGTGTGGGTCCAGGACCCACATGATTAAGGATTGTCTCAAGAAATCGGAGGAGAGTCGGCCAAAGACTCGGAATGTTAGTCAGCCGGGTAGGTGTACAACAACCTCAAAGAGGTCGTGGTTCGAATAATAGAGGTAATGGTGCTTTGGCAGGGCGTGGAACTCGAGGCGAGGTGTTTGTCAATCTTGAGGCAAGGCAACCGGGTTTGGTTTATGCGGTTCACCGGAGGGAGGATGAAGATGCAGGACGTCATAACCGGTATGTTCTTTATTCATGGCAAGCCCTATTTTGCTCTTATTGATGTGGGCTCGACCCATTCATATGTTGCATGTAGTGTAGTGAAAACACTAGGCCTAGACTCTGAACTTTCTGATAGGGAGATGACTGTAGTAAGCCCATTAGGCCAAACTGTAGTGGTGGATAAGATCTTTCGGAGTGTACCTCTAGAAATTCAGGGAGTGAGCTTTCGGGCTGACTTAATGGAGTTGCTCTTTGGAGAATTTGACCTCATACTGGGTATGGATTGGTTAGTAGAGCACCGAGCCGTGTTGGACTGTGCGGCTAAATGAATGGAACTAAGGACTCTGAAGGATGAAGTAGTAGTACTGATCGGAGAAAGAAGAAACTACCTGTCTAACATAGTTTCAGCGTTGAAGGCTGAGAAAATGGTTAGGAAAGGGTACAAGGCATTTCTGGCCTTCATCAGTGCTGTAGACGCAAAAGAAGGGGGAGTTAGTGGAGTTAGAACGGTAAAGGACTTTGAAGATGTGTTTCCGGAGGAATTACCAGGAATACCCCCAGATAGGGAGGTGGAATTTTGAATAGACTTGATACCAGGAACAGCTCCTATGTCAATTGCTCCATACCGCATGGTGCCGAAGGAGTTAGTTGAGCTCAAGGCTTAAATCCAAGAATTGCTGGATCGTGGGTTCATCCGACCCAGTGTGTCTCCGTGGGGAGCACCGGTCCTGTTTGTAAAGAAGAAGGATGGAACTATGCGAATGTGCATAGACTATCGTCAGTTGAATAAGCTAACCATTAAGAACAAGTATCTTTTGCCAATGATCGATGAATTGTTTGATCAGCTGAAGGGGGCCGCGGTATTCTCGAAGATAGACTTAAGGTCGGGATATCATCAGTTGAAGGTGAATGAGGCAGATATCCATAAGACTGCTTTTAGGACAAGATACGGCCATTTTGAGTTTGTAGTAATGCCGTTTGGATTGACGAACGCACCAGCCGCGTTCATGGATATGATGAACTGAGTATTTCAACCCTACTTGGATAGGTTCGTCATTGTGTTCATCGACGATATCTTGGTGTACTCCAAGTCTAAAAAGGAGCATGATGAGCATCTCCGAGTTGTGCTGCAAGTGTTAAGGGAGAAGAAGCTCTATGCCAAATTCAGCAAGTGTGAATTTTGGCTTAAGGAGGTGGCATTCTTAGGACATCTGGTATCCGCAAAGGGAATAAGAGTGGATCCTAGGAAGATTGAAGCAGTGTTGGATTGGAAACCACCTAGGTTCGTGGCTGAGATTCGAAGTTTCTTAGGTTTGGCAGGCTATTACAGAAGGTTCGTAGAAGGGTTCTCGTCAATAGCCGCGCCTTTGGCAAAGTTGCTAAGGAAGGAAGTACCCTTTGAATGGACGGATAAGCAACAGGAGAGCTTCGAAAAGCTTAAACGGGTGTTGACGGAAGCTCCAGTGTTAATTTAGCCGGAGGCAGGGAAGGATTTTGTGGTATACTGTATCGCTTCGCACACGGGATTAGGGTGTGTTCTAATGCCAGATGGAAAGGTAGTCGCGTATGCGTCGCGACAGCTAAGGCCTCATGAGGTTAACTACCCAACCCATGACTTGGAATTGGCAGCAGTTGTTTTCGCCCTTAAGGTGTGGAGGCACTACCTCTATGGAGAGAGGTTAGTGATCTACACAGACTACAAGAGCCTTAAGTATCTACTGACTCAGACGGAGTTGAACTTGAGGCAGCAAAGGTGGGTGGAATTATTGAAGGATTATGATTGCTCGATAGAGTACCACCCGGACAAGGCGAATGTGGTAGCTGATGCCCTGAGTCGGAAGGTTGTGGCAGACCAAAGGGCTATGTTCGCACACTTGAGTTTATATGATGATGGAAGCCTGTTGGCAGAGTTGCAAGTCAAGCCCACATGGCTAAATGAGGTGAAAAGGGGACAGTTGACTGATAAGGACCTAAGTGCTAAGTTGCAGCAAGTACAGAACGGAGAATTAGAGGATTATGGTTTTAATGATGAAGGAGTATTGTGCTACAAAGGAAAGGTCTGTATGCCAAGGGACAAGGAGTTAAGACAGAGAATTCTTCGGAAAGCGCATAGTAGCCCTTACGCTATGCATCCCGGAGGCGTTAAGCTGTACAGAGATCTAAGGGAACAATTTTGGTGGCCTGATCTTAAAGGAGAAGTTACTGACTTCGTAGGAAAATGTCTGACGTGTCAGCAAGTTAAGGCTAAACACCAAGTCCCATCGGGATTGCTTCAACCAATCGAGATTCCGCAGTGGAAGTGGGAAAGAATTACCATGGACTTCGTTAGTGGGCTTCCCCTTACGCCAACTAAGAAGGACTCAGTATGGGTAATAGTGGACCGTTTGACCAAGTCCGCGCACTTCATCCCGGTAAGAGTGGATTATTCTCTTCAGAAGTTGGCCAAGTTATATGTTGCGGAAATTGTGAGGTTACACGGAGTGCCGATATCGATCATCTCCAATAGAGACCCAAGGTTTATGTCTCGGTTTTGGAGGGCACTTCATCAAGCTTTAGGCACTAAGTTAGACTTCACTACGGCTTTTCATCCACAACCAGACGGGCAGTCTGAACGGGGTATACAAGTGTTGGAGGATATGTTGAGAGGCTGTGTGATGGATTTCCGAGGAAGTTAGTAAGATTACTTGCCTTTAGCAGAGTTCGCCTACAACAACAGCTATCAGGCTAGCATCCGGATGGCACCATATGAAGCATTGTATGGTCGGAAGTGTCGAACTCCTACTTGTTGGACTGAGTTAGGAGAACGTCGAGTTTTGGGTCCCGAGTTAGTGGCAGAAACTGAAGAGAAGGTTGAGATAATCCGAGCACGATTGAAGGAAGCCTCTAATAGGCAGAAGTCGTACGCCGACCTTAAGCGGAAGGAAATAGAGTTTGAAGTGGGACACCAAGTGTTTCTGAAAGTCTCGCCTTGGTAGAAGGTGATGAGGTTTGGTCGCAAAGGGAAGTTAAGCCCAAGGTTTATAGGGCCCTATCGAGTACTGAAGCGAGTTGGACCAGTTGCATACCAGTTAGAGTTGCCACCAGAGTTGCAGCAGATACACAATGTATTCCATGTATCCATGCTACGTCGTTACCGATCGGATCCATCTCATGTAGTACCAGTGGAAGAAGTGGAGCTAAGGCTAGACTTATCCTACGAGGAAGAGCCGATTCAGATATTGGAACGTGATGTGAAAGTGCTAAGGAGGAAGTCAGTTCCTCTAGTCAAAGTGTTATGGCGCAATCATGGATCGGAAGAAGCTTCGTGGGAGCCAGAAGAGGCAATGCGACAGCAATACCCTTAATTATTTTAGCTAGGAAATTTCGAGGACGAAATTATTTTAAGGGGGTAGAACTGTAACATCCTGAAAAGGGCCTATGCATTTTCGGTTTAATTGTACGAAATGACATGTTTTATGTGTTATGAATATATTTTGAACATTTTAGGAAACTTGGAAATGTAAGGAAATGATTTAGAAATGATTCAAAAGAGGAAAGTGAACATTTTTGGAAACTTGGAAATGTAAGGAAATGTCAAGTTTACAGAGGGAAACGAAAATTTTTGGAAACTTGGAAATGTAAGGAAATGTCATAGAAATGTTAAGTTTTAAAGTTTAAAAAGGGGAAACTAAGGCAAGGTGGTCTTAAAAGAAAATGTATGTGAATTATGACATACAAATAGCCTTGGTAAAATGGCAACAAGGCATCACTTAGGGCCTAGCAAGTGATGCCATGTTCAAGGAGGAAGGGGCCAAGGTTCGAGTCACATAGGAATCAAAATAAAAGAATTTTTATTTTGCTACAAGGGCAGGGAGTTGGACGGCATGAAGGCTCTTAAAAGAGGAGTTTTATCCTCTTTAAATTTCGGCTAAATAGGTGGATAAATGAGGGATAATTATTGGTATTTTAATTAAGAGATAATTGAAGGATTATTTCTTTTAATTTTAAATTAATAAGATAAAGCTATCAAATAGAAGAGTGGTGGCCAAGTAAAGGATTCTTTTGGTGATAATTTCGGCTAAGTTAGGAAATGGGATAGCCTAATTTCACTTAGCCAAATAGCCTCCATTTTCGTTGATTCTTTTCCTCTACCAAAGTCCCTCTTTTATTCTCTTCTCTTCTATTTGTCAAAGCCGAAAGTTTGCTTGTGTTCTAGCTGATTACTCCATTAAATCCAAAAGCCGAGAATTCAAGATACCACCATAGCCGATTTCTTTTCTTTTCAATCCATTAAAAGCCGAATCTTTGAGGGGCTTCAAGCATAGGTGCTGTCGATTTCTTCAAGAAAGGGTAAGATCCAATTATTGGTTTCCATTCTTTCCTTTTGAACTTGCCAAAAACAAGGTACTAATCTCCTTAATGTGCTTTTTCAAATCTTCAAAGGATCTTTCGGGGATTTGTTTCCCTATTGTCGACTTCAGAAAAGGATCTCTTAGGATTTCAAGTTTTAAGGTAAGCCATAAGGTGAGATTCGGCCAAGACCATGTTTGGTATTCTAGATCTATTCCTTTTTTTTTTTAAAGGCCGAAACTAATTTGTTAAAGTGATTTAAAGCTTGGCCGAATACAAGAAGAGTATAGTAAAGATCTCGGAATTTGGTGCCAAGGTGAGTTTTGGGTGATACAATCCTAATAGGATTTGGATTTATGGCCGAATAGCTTGTTATTAAATTTTTAGGTAATGGCCGAATGTAGGGACTAAGGATCTAAGGCTTTAGATAGGATTTTCGGGATTTGAAGTGAAGTTGCTTAATGGGCTCCTTAATATCGGCTACACAAAAGACACATAAAATAGCTTAATGGGCATTCGGCCATCCTTAGATCAAGGCCTTCACACTTGATTTTGGCACTTTAATGGAAAGAAACCACATAACCGATTGCTAGGAGAGAACTACTTACCACTACATGTTGCTTGAAGAGGCTAAGAGAGAGTAGCCGACAAGAGGGAGAGATGTTGACTATTGGCTTTGAACTCAATGAATGATTCGGCTCCAACAAAAGATATAATCGGTACCAAAAGAGGGAGATTCGGCTTCAAGATTTCAAGAAAAGAAAAGGGTAGAGAGGACTACAATATTTGGCAAGAAGCAGTAGAGAAAAAAAACAATTAAAATTCAGCACTTAATCCCCTAAATGACCGAAATTCACCACCCATAAGAGACCCAATTCGGCTGCCACCTCCATTCTTTATCAAACTCCAAAGTAAACTCCTATTTTAACTCTTTATCACCCATTTAAAATAAAAACAATGTTTATCTTTTATCCCATCCTTTATCACCTCTTCAAATAAATAAAATAAATAAAAAAATAATAATAATATCCCACTTTTCCAGCCGAATTCAAAAACAAAACATCAAGCCTATCTTTATCCATTTGAGTGCCCCATGTACAGGCCACCAGCTCTTCTCCTTCACGACAGCATAAAAAAAAAATAAACCACCTATTGTTGCCCACGCTATTCGAACATGGGACCTCATTGCCGCAGCCCCCTTACAACGTCCCAAGCCACTTTGCTACTGGCTCTTTTTGTGACATAAACTCTCTGCAATTCCTTTTAAGAGCTCCTTCCTTAGCTCCCCCTTGCCTTAACGCCAAAACAAAAAATAAAACATGCCCATGCTGCCAACGGGATTCGAACCAAGGCCCTTGCCCAGGCGTCATTCCAGGCCCTTAAGTGGCGCATGGAAGCCACTTTACCAAGGCGCTCTTTTATGCCAAAACACCTAGGATTTTTCCCTTAAGGCCTCCCTGGCCTTGCTCCCTTTTAATGCCAAAAATAAAACTCTCAAGTGCGATTCATGCCGCTCGAACCCCTTCCCTCCTGAAGCCCCCTTGCACCTTCACGCCTCAAGCCACTCTGACAATCAATTTCTTATGTCCTAAACCCCACGCAAATTTCCTTAAGGCCTCTTTAGCCTAGTTTCCTCTTTTCACTTAAAATTCCAAAAATTTCCAATGCATTCCCTTTTAATCCTAGAGTTTTAAAAACCCTTAAAACATCACCGGCCACACTTAAAGCCTACTAATACTTGAGTTATGCTCCAAACGCACAACCCCTAATTTAGGATGTTACACCCTTGATTTTGGAAAAATTACAAAATTGCCCCTAGCTTACAAAATTACCAAAATGACCCCGATTTCTAAAATTTTTGCAACATCGCCGTTTTGGAAAGTACAATTCTCAAAAAGAACTCTCAAAGTTTTGCAAAATTTGGAAATACCCCAGAATTATCAAACTTTACAAATTTACCCTGGTTTATTACCCAAAATACCCCTGAATTTCAAAATTTCCAAAAAATACCCCCGGGAATTTAAAATTACCAAAATACTTTATGACAAAATCACCAAGGAACTTTTTCTTTTAAAAATTATGAAAATACCCCTGTAGGACAATAACGAAAATACCCCTGGGTAGTGGAAAAAAAACAACATCAATGAAAACTACAACATTTCTCTGAATGAACGAAAGTTCATAATTGATTGATGGGTGTATGAATGAAAAGACTGTGTGCATGTATGAATACGAAAGAACCACTCCTAAAATTCTTTTCATAAAACTTCTTCGCGGGTAATCAAGTGAAACAAAGACTAATTTATAAAACTTCTTAATCAGATCGCGACGATAGAAATGAGCTCTAGGGGACGTGGACGTAACGTACGAGGATGCGGTAGGGGTAGGATGACCGTGTCGGAACCCGTGAGGTCAGGTCAAGGGTCTAACAATGAGGTACCACCGCCACCACCACCCCCAGCTGTTGGTGTTGAGCAGCAAGCTCAGACGGGGGATGAAACTATGTCGCAGGCTGTGCTACGAGTTCTTGAGCTGGTGGCAGGTGCAGGAGGAAATTTGCGATCTCGGAAGTCGGTACCTGAGCGACTTCATGCCAACAGAGCTGAGGTGTTCCGTGGAGTGTCAGGAGTGGCACCCAAAATCGCTGAGTATTGGTTGGAATCAACTGAGCAGATTATGGATGAACTAGATCTGACTCCTGAGGAGAAGCTGAAAGGAATGGTGGCATTCCTACGCGATGAAGCGTACCAATGGTGGCTCACAGTTCGCGATGGTGCCACAGCTGAAGATCTGACGTGGGACTATGTTAAGACGGCTTATCAGAAGAAGTATGTTGGTACCCGGTATACTGATGAGTAAAGGAAAGCATTTATGGGGCTGGTTCAAGGGAACAAGTCCGTGGCAGAGTATGAAGCTAAGTTTCTGACGCTGAGCCGTTATGCTCGAGGTGTGCTGGCTACGGAGCATGAAAGGTGTGTCCGATTTGAGGACGGTTTGAGGGATGATATATGGTTGCTCATAGCCCCACATCAGGAACGGGAATTTTTCGCGTTAGTGGAAAAGGCTAGGGTAGCCGAGGAATCAAGGACTCGCCAAGCGAGCTCACGATAGGAATAGGCCCAAGAGGGGTTATGGGTCGTCAGGATCGTCTGGAAGTGGGCAGAAAAGGCCCAGAGTTGGTGGGCCGCGAGGTCAGCAAGTTGGTGCAGGAGGACAGTATCGTCCTTGTGATCTGTGTGGAAAGAGACACTTAGGAGAGTGTTGAAAGAGGACAGGAGGATGTTTCAGGTGTGCGTCCAAGGACCACATGATTAAGGATTGTCCAAAGAAACCGGAGGAGAGTCGGCCAGCAGCTCAGAATATTAGTCAGGCTGGTAGAGGTGTACAACAGCCTCAACGAGATCGTGGTTCGAATAATAGAGGTAATGGTGCTGGCAGAGGACGTGGAACTTAGGGCAGAGGTGCTGTCAATGCTGAGGCAAGGCAACCGGGTTTGGTTTATGCGGTTCACCGGAGGGAGGATTGAGACACGCTGGACGTCATAATTGGTACGTTCCTTATTCATGGCAAGCCCTATTTTGCTCTTATTGATGTGGGCTCGACCCATTCATATGTTACATGTAGTATAGTGGAAACACTAGGTCTAGACTCTGAACTTTCTGATAGGGAGATGAATGTAGTGAGCCCATTAGGCCAAACTGTAGTGGTGGATAAGATCTTTCGGAGTGTACCCCTAAAGATTCAGGGAATGAACTTTCGGGCCGACTTAATGGAGCTACCCTTTGGGGAGTTTGAACTCATACTTGGAATAGACTGGCTAGTGGAGCACCGAGCCGTGTTGGATTGTGCGGCTAAACGAATGGAACTAAGGACCCCGGAGGATGAAGTAGTAGTAATGATCAGAGAAAGAAGAAACTACCTGTCTAACGTAGTTTTGGCGTTAGAGGCTGAGAAAATGGTTAGGAAAGGGTGCAAGGCGTTCTTAACCTTCGTAAGTACGTTGGGTGGAAACGAAGAAGATGTCAGTGGAGTTAGAACTGTAAGGGACTTTGAAGATGTATTTCCGGAGGAATTACCAGGAATACCCCCAGATAGGGAGGTGGAATTTGGAATAGACTTGCTACCGGGAACAGCTCCTGTGTCAATCGCTCCATACCGAATGGCGCCAAAGGAGTTAGTTGAGCTCAAGGCTCAAATCCAAGAATTGCTGGATCGTGGGTTGATTCGACCCAGTGTGTCTCCATAGGGAGCACCGGTCCTGTTTGTAAAAAAGAAGGACGGAACTATGCGGATGTGCATAGATCCGTCAGTTGAATAAGCTGACCATTAAGAACAAGTATCCTTTGCCAAGGATCGATGACTTGTTTGATCAGCTGAAGGGGGCCGCGGTTTTCTCGAAGATAGACTTGAGGTCAGGATATCATCAGTTAAAGGTGAAGGAGGCAGATATCCATAAAACCGCTTTTAGGACAAGATACGGCCATTTTGAGTTTGTATTAATGCCGTTTGGGTTGACGAACGCTCCAGCCGTGTTCATGGATATGATGAACCGAGTTTTCCAATCCTATTTGGATAGGTTCATTGTCGTGTTTGTCGATGACATTCTTGTGTATTCGAAGCCAGAGGAGGAGCATGATGAGCACCTACGGATAGTGTTACAAGTATTGAGGGAGAAGAAGCTCTATGCGAAATTCAGCAAGTGTGAATTTTGGCTTAAAGAAGTGGCGTTCTTAATACATGTAGTGTCCACAGAAGGTATAAGGGTGGATCCTAGGAAGATCGAAGTAGTGTTGAATTGGAAACCACCTAGGTCCGTGGCTGAGATCTAAAGTTTCTTAGGTTTGGCAGGCTATTACAGAATGTTCATGGAAGGGTTCTCGTCAATAGCCACGCCTTTGACAAAGTTGCTAAGGAAGGAAGTACCTTTTGAATGGACGGATAAGCAACAGGAGAGCTTCGAAAAGCTTAAAAGGGTGTTGACAGAAGCTCCAGTGTTAATTTAGCAGGAGGCAGGGAAGGATTTTGTGGTGTACTGTGACGCTTCACACACGGGAGTAGGGTGTGTTCTAATGCAAGATGGTAAAGTAGTCGCTTATGCGTCTCGGCAGCTAAGGCCTCATGAGGTTAACTACCCAACCCATGACTTGGAATAGGTAGCAATGGTTTTCGCTCTTAAAGTTTGGAGGCACTACCTTTATGGAGAAAGGTCGATAATCTACACAGACCACAAGCGCCTTAAGTATCTGTTGACTCAGAAGGAGTTGAACTTGAGGTAGTGAAGGTGGGTGGAGTTATTGAAGGATTATGATTGCAAGGCGAATGTAGTGGCTGATGCCCTAAGTCGGAAGGTTGTGTCGGATCTAAGGGCTATGTTCGCTCACTTAAGTTTGTATGATGATGGAAGCCTGTTGGCAGAGTTGCAAGTCAAGCCCACATGGCTGAATGAGGTGCAAAGGGACGATTGGTGATAAGGACCTAAGTGCTAAGTTGCAGCAAGTACAGAACGGAGAATTAGAGGATTATGGCGTTAATGATGAAGGAGTATTGTGCTACAAAGGAAAAGTCTGTATGCCGAGGGACGAGGAGTTGAGACAAAGGATTCTTTGGGAGGCGCATAGTAGCCCTTATGATATGCATCCCGGAGGCATTAAGTTGTATAGAGATCTAAGGGAACAATTTTGGTGGCCTGATCTTAAACGATAAGTTACTGAATTCGTGGGGAAATGTCTGACGTGTCAGCAGGTTAAGGCTGAACACCAGGTTCCATCAGGATTGCTTCAGCCAATCGAGATTCCACAGTGGAAGTGGGAAAGAATTACCATGGACTTCGTTAGTGGGCTTCCCCTTACGTCTACTAAGAAGGACTCGGTATGGGTAATAGTGGACCGTTTGACCAAGTCCGCGCACTTCATCCAGGTAAGAGTTGATTACTCTCTTCAAAAGTTGGCCAAATTTTATGTGGCGGAAATTGTAAGGTTACATGGAGTACCGGTATCGATCATCTCCGATAGAGACCCAAGGTTTACGTCTCGATTTTGGAGGGCACTTCATCAAGCTTTAGGCACTAAGTTGGACTTCACTACGGCTTTTCATCCACAACCAGACGGGCAGTCTGAACGGGGTATACAAGTGTTGGAGGATATGTTGAGAGGCTGTGTGATGGATTTCCGAGGAAGTTGGGAAGATTACTTGCCTTTAGCAGAGTTCGCCTACAACAACAGCTATCAGGCTAGCATTCGGATGGCACCATATGAAGCATTGTATGGTCGGAAGTGTCGAACTTTTACTTGTTGGACTGAGTTAGGAGAACGTCGAGTTTTGGGTCCCGAGTTAGTGGCAGAAACTGAAGAGAAGGTTGAGATAATTCGGGCACGGTTAAAGGAAGCCTCAGATAGGCAGAAGTCGTACGCCGACCTTAAGCGGAAGGAAATAGAGTTTGAAGTGGGAGACCAAGTGTTTCTAAAAGTCTCGCCTTGGAAGAAGGTGATGAGGTTTGGTCGCAAAGGGAAGTTAAGCCCAAGGTTTATAGGGCCCTATCGAGTGTTGAAGCGAGTTGGACCAGTGGCATATCAGTTAGAGTTGCTACCAGAGTTCCAGCAGATGCACGACGTATTCCATGTATCCATGCTACGTCATTACCGATTGGATCCGTCTCATGTAGTACCAGTTGAAGAAGTGGAGCTAAGGCCAGACTTATCCTACGAGGAAGAGCCGATTCAGATATTGAAACGTGATGTGAAAGTTCTACGGAGGAAGTCAGTTCCTCTACTCAAAGTATTATGGCACAATCATGGATCAGAAGAAGCTTCGTGGGAGCCAGAAGAGGCAATGCGATAGCAATACCCTCAATTATTTTAGCTAGGAAATTTCGAGGACGAAATTATTTTAAGGGGGGTAGAACTGTAACATCCTGAAAAGGGCCTATGCATTTTCGGTTAATTGTACGAAATGACATGTCTTATGTGTTATGATTATATTTTGAACATTTTTGGAAACCTGGAAATGTATGGAAATGTTAAGTTTAAAGTGGACATTTTTGGAAACTTGGAAATGTAAGGAAATGTCATAGAAATGTTAAGTTTTAAAGTTTAAAAAGGGGAAACTAAGGCAAGGTGGTCTTAAAAGAAAATGTATGTGAAATATGACATACAAAAAGCCTTGGTAAAATGGCTACAAGGCATCACTTAGGGCCTAGCAAGTGACGCCATGTTCAAGGAGGAAGGGGCCAAGGTTCGAGTCACATAGGAATCAAAATAAAAGAATTTTTATTTTGTCGCAAAGGGCAGGAGTTGGACGGCACCAAGGCACTTGGAGAAGAGTTTTATTCTCTTTAAATTTCGGCTAAATAGGTGAATAAATAATAGATTTTTAATTATCATTATTTTCAAGAGATAATTGTGGGATTAAATTCTTTTAATTTGAATAAAGTGATAATTCAAGGGATAAAGCTATCAAAATAAGGGAGAGTGGTGGCCAAGTAAGGGACTCTAGCTAGTAATTTCGGCTACTAGAGGAAAAGAGGCCATTCATTCATTCACTCTTCCTTTGCCGAATTTCCTAAGCAAATTCTCCTCTCTTTGCCGAATTTCCTGGAGCCTTATTCTTCTTCTTTTTGTTAGTCAAAGTCGAAAATTCAAGATACACCATCAGCCGATTTCTTTTCTTTTCAATCCATCAGAAGTCGAATACATAAGTGACCATAGCTATCTAAGCTCCAAGTCTTCATAGCCGAATCTTTGAAGGGCTTCAAACAATGGTGCTGTCGATTACAAAGATTAAGGGTAAGATTACTAGTTACCGATTTTCATTCCTTTTCTTTTAACCGAAATCAAGGGACTAATTTCCCTTAATATCTTTGGCCGAAATCATGAAGGTTCTTTCGAGATTTAGAGGTTGTCAAATAACAAGAGGAGATCTGTCGGGACTTTCGAAGATCTAAGGTGAGTCAATTGGTCTAAGGTTATTTCTTATGTTTAAGTGATTGAAAATCAGATCTAATATATATAAGTCTATAGGGATTTTGACAGAGGTATACAGGGATTCCGGGATTTGAGAATTTCAAGGTAAGTCCATATGTACATTCGGCCAAGGCCTTAATTGTTGACTAAGATCTATTCCTTATCTTTTTGCAAAGACCGAAACTAATTTGTTAAAGTGATTTAAAGCTTGGTCGAATATAAGAAGAGTATAGTAAAGATCTCGGAATTTGGCGCCAAGGTAGGTTTTGGGTTATACAATCCTAATAAGATTTGGATTTATGGCCGAATGGCTTTTTATTAAATTTTTACGTTTGGCCGAATGTAGGGACTTGAGATCTAAGGCATTAGATCAAGCTTTTCGGGATTTAAGTGAGCTGCTAAGTGTATCAGGTGTGTACTTCACACTATATCTTAATATATTTATGGCAATATTTAATTTGTATGTGATTATAAGAATGTGCAAGAATATGGCTAAGGTACCATGAATGGTACAAAGTACTCAGGTACGTTTCCTACTCCTACTAGGATTATGAAATATGTTATTTTTAACATGTGAAAAGTTATAAGAATGTGAAAATTGGCTTATTAATGCATAATATATGATTTGGGGCATATGGGTTATAAAAAGGGGAAGTGAATGTGGTGACCTAAGACCACTATATCTGAACGTGGTGACCTAAGACCACAATAATCTGAATGTGGTGACCTAAGACCACGATAATCTGAATGTGGTGACCTAAGACCACTATAATCTGAATGTGGTGACCTAAGACCACGATAATCTGAATGTGGTGACCTAAGACTACGATATCTGAGTGTGGTGACCTAAGACCACGAATACTCATAAGGGCGATGAGCACGTCGACTGCAGCGACTGCCTTCGATGGTGTGTAGCAGATGGAGGGTTGACTTATTAGTCCCCGCGGTGTACAGGTTGGTACGGGGATGTGTAGCGGATGGCTTTTAGGTTTGGGTTCGGGATTGCATCATTATTTTGATCTGTTATAAGAATTGTTATGTGATATGATTATGTATGCCTAAGTTGTTAAGATTTAGTGTTGTAGTACACATTGAGTCTGTTGACTCACCCCGTTGTGGGAACATGTTTCAGGTGATGAACAGTGATGGATCGGGACGGCAGATCTTGTGGTGGCCATGCTCATCTTGAAGTTTCATTTAAATTGGACCTTTTATTTCTTTTAAGTACTTTATAATTTTATTTTGGGATTTTACTTAATGTAATAAGGCCATAGTGAATTATGTTATTTTTTGGTTTAATTGCGATGTTACAAAGTTTTATTTATTAGAGACTAAGTAAATTTTAAATTAAAATAAACTTTAAATATTTTGTCACATGAAATTAAATGGGTTTCAATACAAAATAAATTTTTTTTCAACTCGAGCCCAATCCATCAGCAAACTATCCTCAAAACCCACAGATTTCCAAAGTAATAAAAAGATTTTTAACCAGTTTTCTTCGAGGAACATACCAAATCCGGTCAAGGCTCGTGGGCCGGGTTTGGGGCGTTTCAGTGATTGTGTTCCAAATGGTTGGTTTACCATAGGATATGGTACATAATATCCTTTATTAGGATAAAATGGTACTCGTGCAGGAATAAATCCTTGTTTAGGACTCATTGTTTTTCCCTTGTTGGGTTTTTTATGGACAGTTGTCCATTCTCCAACTATTTCTAGAGGTTTTTTACCTCTGTCCATAAGGCCTGCTAAGAAAATCAGCAATCATTAGTAAAAATAAATTTAGGATTTTCTACTAATGGTATTTCTATAGAAGTGTTTTCTATAAATATCCTAACCGATTTTTTATTAATAGTAAATGGTAAATATTGATTTATAAAATTATTACCTAATAATATATCTCCATTCATATCAGGAAAACATAATATTTTTGGAATTATAAATCTAACATTATTTATGTAGATTGGTATTTTTTTGCTTTATAATAAATAGTAGTTTTATTACCATTTATTCCATTAATATTTATTGTCTTTTTTACAGGTTTCCAATATTCTTCAGGAATGGCATTCTTTTTACAACTACTGGTTGTAGCACCTGTATCTAATAAAGCATGTATAGAATATTTTTTATAATCTTTACCATGTAATGTAATTTCAATATATGTTTTGAATTTTGTAATATCTTCTATTGAATAATGAATATCTATAGTACTTACCGGTTTAGAAGTATTAGCATTATTAGTCTTTTCTATCATCCAGTCTTTTGGAATTGATAGATCCTTTAAATGTAATAATTTTGGTTGTATTTCTGTAATAAACTTATTGGGATCAAAAAGCTCAATTATTTTATTATTTATTTCTTTTATTTCCACTTCTGCTGTATTAGTGTATTCATTAATAGAAGTCCAGCTTATTGCTAAATCTTCTGCTAAATCACTAATATCAGAAAAAAATTGGGGATGTGTATTAAAAGCTAAAACAATAGCTAATGAAGAATTAATTTGTGGATATAGCTTAGGAAAATTCAAACCGAATGAAATAAATTATGCTATATATGAAAAAGAATTATTAGTAATAAAAAAGGGAATAAAAAATTCCTAATATATTTAGCACCTGAACATTTTATTATAAAAACTGATAATCAAGCTGTTAAACAAGTTCTAACTAATAAAAGTTTAGAAACTGTATGTAACACCCCAAACCCGGTCAACACACCACGACCGAATCTGGCATGTCACAGAGGAAATCGTTTTGAAGAAAACAGGTTACCGGTTAAAATTTTAGTGAAAAACTCTTTGTAAACTTATGTTTATAGAAATCATGTGCATGACTAGTTAAAACCGATAGTTTATTGTTCAAGTCCCGAAAATCACTCTTTAAAACTTAGTTGTCGATCCATAAGTAGAAAAACGTTTATGTTATAAAAACCGGATTGATTCTTGCTTAGTTAATTTGAAATCATTGGAATTAAGTGTGGGAAACTTAAGTTTAGGAATCATTTGAGTTCTCTTTATTATTAAGTGATTAGTATTACCCGATGGTAAGGTTTTGAAAACCTTTGTGTTCGGTAGTTTAGAAAACTTGTGGTCAAATTATTAAATTATTCAAGTAATTTACTTAGCCATGTTTAAACAAATCCAAAGCATATAAATAATCCAGGAAAAATATAATCTAAAGGCCTTATTACAAACCCAAATAAAAATAAAAACCAGATTTAAATGAAATAAAGTACCCAAAGCGAAGTCCATGTAAAATCGAATTTATTTAATGAATGGCCACCTCGAGTCCTACCCGGCTCCTCATCCGCAATCTACGAATCACCTGAAAAGATAAGGGAGAAGGTGAGTCACCAAGACTCAGTGCATAAATCCTCCTCCCGGTTAATGCAACATACCTACACAAATCATAACCAAGCAATATACATAATGCACCCAAACCTAACCATCCATAACTCCTTTTCTACCCTGTGTGGTACCAAACCACTGGTGGTGCCAAACCACTGGTGACCCAAAGTCACGATATCCAATAATAATGTGGTGCCAAACCACTAGTGACCCAAAGTCACGAATAATCCATCTGTGGGGCCAACCCACGTTGTGATACCAAACCACTAGCTACAATCCCGTAATATCATATGTGGGGCCAACCCACTGTGGTGCTAAGCTACTAGGATGAGTCGCTATGAGGTGCCAAACCTCTGGTGACCCAAAGTCACAAAATATCAATAGTCCAACTGTGGGGCCAACCCACGTTGTGATACCAAATAACTGGTGACGATCCCAAAATATCAACAGTGGGGCCAACCCACTGCGGTGCTAAGCCACTAGGACAAGTCGCTATGAGGTGCCAAACCTCTGGGGACCCAAAGTCACAAAATAATCTGTGGTACCAAACCACTGGAGGTGCCAAACCTCTGGTGACCCAAAGTCACAGATATCATCTTCCCCCTCCTCTCATGTCACCCATAACAATGCAATAAATATGCAAATCATGCCATCATGCTGTATTATGAAACACGTAGCCAACACATCATAAATCATACTATCATACATTATATAACAACAATCATATCGAAACAGACTTACCCGAATCCTTGCCCGTACCCATAGGGTATCATACCAATGTCTATACTGTTTCGGCTTTAACACATTCAGGTTATTTATATATTACTTAATTATAAAGTGTGTAAGTTACACACCTGTTACTAACCCAACCCCTAAATCTCGAAGAACCGATATACTACACTAGATCCTTTGATCCTACATTCGGCCAACACTAAGGTTAGTAACATAGGCCATTCAGCTATACCAATAAATCCCGAAGGGTGAGATTACGCATAAACTACACCACCCTTACCTTTATGCCTTATGAAAAGAAATCACAACGCAAGGTATGCGAGACTGCTTCTCCCCCTACAATCGGCTAATAACCAAATTCACTTTCAATAGCCTTCGGCTTAAACAAATAACAACAAGATTGATTAAAAACATCACGGATCCTTACCACTTGACTTACCGAATCTGATTGACAGAGAAAAGATGCTTAGATCGACTGCTTCCAAAACCCTGAAGAACCTAGGAGAAATCGGTTCCTTATCTTACAACCGTTTGAACAAGAACCGAAGAAGATCCACCTTTGTTTGATATTCGGTCAAAACACAACAAGAAGAAGGAAGGGAGATTCGGCTAGAATGGAGAAAAGGGAAAAGAAAAAGAAAGTGAAAAGGGAAGAGGGGGATTTCGGCAAAGAAAGGTGGAGAGTGTTTTGGCAAAAGAGTTTGAGAGAAGAAAAGAAAAAGATGAAAGGGAAGAGGGTGCTTTCGGTTTTGAGCAAGTATGGGAAAAGAAGAAAAAAAAAGAGAGATGGAAGAGTAGAAGATTTGGCCACCAACAAGAATAGGGAGTAAAGGAGAGGAGGTGTTTAGGAGAGTAAGGTTTCGGCTACTAATGAAATAAAGAGAAAAGCAAGTGTAAAATTCGGCTAAATGCCCAAGGGAGAAATCGACAAGAGTCTATGGTGCTTGTGGCTTTCGGTTTCAAGGAAGAAAAAGAGAGTGTGCTCACTTGAAGGTTCGGCTAGGTGCTTGAAAATGGTACAAGAAGGAACAAATGACAGAACAAAAGGAAGTTTCGGCTTTGCTCCAAACTGATTACACCAAACCTTAGCTAGCCGAAAATGTCATCTAAGCACCTAAGAAAATTCGGCACTTCCCTCCCCTTAGCTTCCAAATCGAACACTCCTCTCTAAGCAGGAGTTCAAAATTTGACAACCACCTAAATTCTCTCCTGGCCAACAATTCAAATGAGTTTGAACTCATCAAACTCCTAAATTTCCTCTTTGCCACCTGTTTAAAATAATTTGACTTAGTCCATCCTTATATGACAGAATTTGAGCTGAGCACAACTCCTTCCCCCCCTTGGCGTCAAAATAGTAAGCAGAAAGTGAGATTTCTGCTGCTCGAACCTGAGTCTTCCTTCCCTGAAAATGACATCAACACAAGGCTCTAAGTGGCGGCTCCTTGCCACTTACCAAGCCCAATCTTGTGCTAAAATACCCCCACAATTACACTTAACCCCTAGCTCCTTCAGTTCCCTTTACTTAAAAATTAAAAACAAAAATTTCCCGTAACTCAGACCTACTCTAGACTTATAATTAGATCTTAAAACACCACAAATAACAACACAACAGTCCAACCTCATGCAAAACAAACCCAAACACAAATAACCCTTATTTCAGGATATTATAGTTCTACCCTCTTAAAAATAATTTCGACCTCGAAAATACCTGGTCAAAAGAGTTGAGGGTATTGTTGTCCCATCACATCCTCGGGTTCCCACGTAGCTTCTTCCACGCCATGATTCCGCCATAATACTTTCATTAGTGGAATGGACTTCTTACGCAAAACTTTCACATCTTGATCTAAAATCTACACTGGTTCCTCTTCCTTGGTCAAATCTGGACTTATCCCTATTTCCTCCACTGCTACAACATGCGATGGGTCTGAGCGATAACGCCTAAGCATGGAGACATGGAACACATCGTGAATCTGACTCAGCTCTGCTGGCAACTCGAGCTGATAGGCTACTGGTCCCACTCATCTCAGCACCTTATACGGCCCAATAAACCTTGGAATTAACTTGCATTTTCTCCCAAACCTCAATACCTTCTTCCATGGCGAGACCTTCAGAAACACCTTGTCACCCACGGCAAACTCTATATCCCTCCGCTTGAGATCGGCATATGACTTCGCTGTCTCTGCTTCCTTCAATCGAGCCCGAATCAACTTAACCTTGTCCTCGCCTCGCAACCAACTCTGGTCCCAACATCTGACGTTCACCCAACTCCGTCCAACATGTAGTTGTGCGACACGTCTTACCATACAACGCCTCATATGGTGCCATCTTGATGCTTGCTTGGTAACTATTATTGAATGCGAACTCAGCTAATGGTAGAAACTCTTCCCAACAGCTTCTGAAGTCCAAAACACAACCTCTCAGCATATCCTCTAAGATTTGTATAACCCTTTCTGACTGCACGTCAGACTGTGGATGAAACGTCGTGCTGAAATCCAACCGTGTACCCAAGGCCTGATGCAACGCTTTCCAAAACCTCGACATAAATCTGGGATCCCTATCCGAGATGATCGATACTGACACACCGTGCAACCTCACTATCTCTGCCACATACAGCTTAGCTAACTTCTGAAGCGAGTAATCCACCCTTACTGGTATGAAGTGAGCTGACTTAGTTAGACGATCCACAATTACCCAGACTGAGTCCTTCTTACTAGGCGTAAGGGGCAATCCACTGACAAAATCCATAGTGATCCTATCCCACTTCCACTGTGGAATCTTCACCAGCTGAAGCAAACCTGACGGCAACTGATGTTCCGCCTTGACCTGCTGACACGTCAGACACTTTCCCACAAACTCCGTTACTTCCCGCTTTAGACCTGGCCACCAAAACTGCTCTTTTAAATCCCAATACATCTTGCTACCTCCAGGATGCATAGCATATGGGCTACTATGTGCGTCTTGAAGAATCCTCTGTCTTAACTCGACATCCTTCGGCATAGAAGCTCTCCCTTGGAAACACAGCACTCCATCACTGGACAAACTGTAACCCTCTAAACCACCATTCTGAACTTGCAACCTCCGCGCATTCAGACCCTCATCCACTAACTGCTTCTCCTTGATCTACTCTACCGAAGTTTGCTTAACCTGCAATTCTGCCGAGAGACTCCCATCGTCATACAAGCTAAGATGGGCAAACATCGCTCTTAAGTCTGATACAACTTACGGCTCAACGCATCTGCCACTACGTTAGCCTTGCCCGGATGATACTCAATCGAACAGTCGTAGTCCTTCAACAACTCGATCCATCTGCCTGTCTCAAGTTCAAATCCTTCTAAATCAAAAGGTACTTTAGACTCTTGTGATCTGTGTAGACTATCGACTTCTTTCCGTACAAGTAGTGTATCGATATTTTCAAAGTGAAAACCACTGCAGCTAATTCCAAGTCATGCGTCGGATAGTTAACTTCATGCGGTCTCAGCTGTCGAGATGCATAAGCCACTACCTTCCCCTCCTGCATCAACACACATCCCAAGCCCGTATGTGATGCATCGCAATATACCGTGAATTCCTTTTCTTCCTCAGGCTAAATCAAAATTGGAGCTTCAGTCAAAATCTTCTTTAGCTTGTCGAAACTCTCTTGCTGCTTCTCAGTCCATGCAAATGGAACTCATTTCCTTAATAACTTGGTCATCGGTGTTGCGATCAAAGAAAATCCCTCTACAAATCTTCGGTAATACCCTGCCAAACCTAGAAAACTCCGCATTTCAGCCACTGACTTAGGCTGCTTCCAATCCAACGCTGCCTCAATCTTTCGAGGATCCACTCTAATCCCTTCTGCTGATACTACATGCCCCAAGAAAGTTACCTCCCTAAGCCAGAACTCGCACTTACTAAATTTGGCAAATAACTGCTTTTCCCTCAGAATTTGCAACACTATTCGCAGCTGCGCATCGTGATCCTCCTCTAACTTCGAATATACCAAGATGTCGTCTATAAATACCACGACGAACTGATCCAAGTACTGCTAGAATACCCTATTCATCATGTCCATGAATGCTGCCGGAGCGTTAGTCAACCCAAACGGCATTACCAGAAACTCATAGTGCCCATACCGAGTGCGAAACGTCGTATTGTTTATATCAGCCTCTTTCACCTTTAGCTGATGATACCCAGACCTTAAATCAATCTTTGAGAAAACTGATGCACCGTTAAGCTGGTCAAACAAGTCATCGATCCTCGGTAATAGATACTTGTTTTTTATTGTAAGCTTATTCAACTGGCGGTAGTCTATACACATCCGCATTGTACCATTTTTCTTCTTGACAAAAAGTACCGGCGCTCCCCAAGGTGAAACACTTGGCCGGATAAAACCTCAGTCCAACAACTCCTGAATCTGAGCCTTTAATTCCACTAATTCCTTAGGCGCTATCCTATACGGGGCAATTGACACTGGCGCAGTACCAGGTAACAAATCTATGCCAAATTCAACCTCACGATCTGGTGGCAGTCCCGGAAGTTCCTCCAAAAATACATCAGCAAATTCCTTTACTGTTCGGACATTCCCTACAGCAGACTCCTTAGCCTCCAAGGCACACACATGAACCATAAATGCTTCACAGCCCTTCCTGACCATCTTCTCAGCTTTCAAAGCAGATACCATATTGGACAGATAATCTCTCCTATTACCTATCATCACCACCTCTTCAGCGTCAGGCGTCTTTAGAACCATGCGCTTAGCCGCGCAATCCAAACTTGCCTGGTACTTAACCAACCAGTCCATCCCAAGAATCAGATCGAACTCCCCAAACGGCAATTCCATCAGATCAGCTACAAACACTACCCCTTAGAGTTCTACGGGTACATCCCTATACAGCTTATTCACTTCTATAGAGTGACCTAGAGGGCTAATTACTGTCATCTCCCTATAAGTAGTCTCAAAGCCTAGGTTCATGGTCTCTACTATGCTACTAGCAACATATGAATGCGTCGAACCCACATCAATCAAAGCAGTATATGGTAATCCAAAGATTAAGAACGTACCAGTTATGACGTCCGATGCGTCGCCCTCATCTGGACACCTCGATGCATACACCAACCCAGGCTGTCTTGCCTCAGCGCTGCCTGCACCTCTGCCTGGTGCTCCACGGCCTCAACCAGAGCCATTACCTCCTCTACCATTACCATGACCCCTCTGCGGTGGCGGTCCCTCATTTCTGAACTGAGCACGACCTTGACCTCGGGCCGAATCTCGCTAACTTACATGGATACCCCACGACACGATGGTCCAAATGAGCCACACTTAAAACATCCTTTTCCACCACTCCAACATCCTCCCCAATGAGATTTCCCACATCGGTTACACTCGCTACTGTCCCTCGATTAGCGACAATGCACTGCCAGATCGCTTCGCCGACTCTGCCTAGCCCTTTTCTGAGAATTACTGTCCGACCCAGATGATCCAAAACCTCTCTTATGTCTATTCCTATCCATATTCTGTCTCACAGACTCCTTAACCCCTTCGGCTACCTTAGCCTTTTCTACGGGACAAAGAAACTCACGCTCTCGCTGTGGAGCAATCAGCAACCTCAGCTCATCTCTCAGTCCGTCCTCAAATCAGACACATCGCTCATGTTCTATAGCCACGATACCTCTAGCATACCGGCTCAACCTTAAGAACTCTGTCTCGTACTCTGATACGGACTTACTCCCCTGAACCAACCTCAGAAACGCCTTCCGCTGCGCATCAATATAACTAGATCCAACATACTTCTTCTGATAAGCTGCCTTAAAATAGTCCCAAGTGAGATCATCCGCTGCAGCACTATCCCGAACCGTGAGCCACCACTGGTATGACTCATCCCGGAGAAGCGACACTATCCCTTTCAGTTTTTCCTCAGCATTCAAATCCAAATCGTCCATGATTCACTCCGTCGCCTCTAACCAATACTCAGCCGTACTGGGAGCCACACCAGAAACACCTCGAAATACCTCGGCTCTATTGGCTCGGAGTCGCTCAGATACAGATTTTCGAGCTCCTATGCCTCCACCGACTCTAGCTACCCTCTCAAGGACTTGCAGCATCGCCTATGACACTGCGTCATCCTCAGTTTGATCCTGAAACTCACCACCTACAGCTGGTGGTGGTGCTGCTATCTCATTCTCTGACCCCTGACCAGACCCCATTGGTTCAGAAACTATCATCCTACCCCGACCGCGTCCACGCGTATTATGACCGCGACCACCTCGAGTACTCATGACTAAAGTCTTGACTTAACTGATTTAAAAGTTTTATGCATTAGTCATTATTCCACTATTATTAAAGCACAGCCTTATGAATAATCCTTATTAAAGAGTTTTTATTTTTGCAAGCTCATAGAGTCGTAATAGGGTTCAGTCCCTAGGGTAATCTACTATCACTAGTCTTTTAAAGCTTAACATAATCACATACATAACCATTGGCTAAGGGTACTTACCTGGGCGATTTGGTGCCGGAGACTCGGTGCCATGCCTTTCAAACCATATGTACTTCGACCAAAACATTTTGAAACCCATATTTTAAAACATTTTGGGCCTCGGGCCCACAGCCGAGCCTTTGAACTTGGCTCTAATACCACAATTGTAACACCCTAAACACGGCCAAAACACCATGACCGAATCTGGCATGTCACAGAGGAAATCGTTTTGAAGAAAACAGGTTACCAGTTAAAATTTTAGTGAAAATCTCTTTGTAAACTTATGTTTATAGAAATCAGGTGCATGACTAGTTAAAATCGATAGTTTATTGTTCAAGTCCCGAAAATCACTCTTTAAAACTTAGTTGTCGATCCATAAGTACAAAAACGTTTATGTTATAAAAACCCGATTGATTCTTGCTTAGTTAATTTGAAATCGTTGGAATTAAGTGTGGGAAACTTAAGTTTGGGAATCATTTGAGTTCTCTTTATTATTAAGTGATTAATATTACCCCATGGTAAAGTTTTGAAAACCTTTGCGTTCTGTAGTTTAGAAAACTTGTGGTCAAATTATTAAATTATTCACGTAATTTACTTAGCCATGTTTAAACAAATCCAAAGCATATAAATAATCTAGGAAAATTATAATCTAAAGGCCTTATTACAAACCCAAATAAAAATAAAAACCGGATTTAAATGAAATAAAGTACCCAAAGCGAAGTCCATGTAAAACCGAATTTATTTAATGAATGGCCACCTCGAGTCCTACATGGCTCCTTATTCGCAATCTACGAATCACCTGAAAAGATAAGGGAGAAGGTGAGTCACCAAGACTCAGTGCATAAATCCCCCTCCCGGTTAATGCAACATACCTACACAAATCATAACCAAGCAATATACATAATGCACCCAAACCTAACCATCCATAACTCCTTTTCTACCCCGTGTGGTACCAAATCACAGGTGGTGCCAAACCACTGGTGACCCAAAGTCACGATATCCAATAATAATGTGGTGCCAAACCACTGGTGACCCAAAGTCACGAATAATCCATCTGTGGGGCCAACCCACGTTGTGATACCAAATCACTGACGACAATCCCGTAATATCATATGTGGGGCCAACCCAGTGTGGTGCTAAGCCACTGGGACGAGTCGCTATGAGGTGCCAAACCTCTGGTGACCCAAAGTCACAAAATATCAATAGTCCAACTGTAGGGCCAACCCACGTTGTTACACCAAATCACTGGCGACGATCCCAAAATATCAACGGTGGGGCCAACCCACTGTGGTGCTATGCCACTCGGACAAGTCGTTATGAGGTGCCAAACCTCTGGTGACCCAAAGTCACAAAATAATCTGTGGTACCAAACCACTGGAGGTGCCAAACCTTTGGTGACCCAAAGTCACAAATATCATCTTCCCCCTCCTCTCATGTCACCCATATCAATGCAATAATTATGCAAATCATGCCATCATGCTTTATTATGAAACACGTAGCCAACACATCATAAATCATACTATCATACATTATATAGCAACAATCATATTGAAACGGACTTACCCGAATCCTTGCCTATACCATAGGGTATCCTACCAATGTCTACACTGTTTCGGCTTTAACACATTCAGATTATTTATATATTACCTAATTATAAAGTGTGTAAGTTACACACCTGTTATAACGCAAGCCCTAAATCTCGAAGAACCGATCTACTGCACTAGATCCCTTGATCCTACATTCGGCCAACACTAAGGTTAGTAACATAGGCCAATTGGCTATACCAATAAATCTCGAAGGGTGAGATTACGCATAAACTACACCACCCTTGTAACACCCCAAACCCGGTCAATACGACACAGCCGAATCTGGCATGCCACGAAGGAAAATGTTTTGAAGAAAATTCAGTTAACGATTAAATTTTAGTGAAAAACTCTTGGTTGTTCTATGTTTGTAGAAATCAGGTATATAATAAGTTTAAAACTAATAATTTACTTTGAAATTATTAAATAAATCTTTAAAACTTAGTTGCAGATCCATAGATTAGAAAACCTTTTATAATTTTAAAAGAAACCAAAGCGATTATTTTGAAAACTGTTTCTAATTGAAATTTGGAAACTTAAGTTTTGGAAAATAATAGGAGTCATCGAAAACACTTAAGTTGTTAAATATTTCAAATGATTTATAATACCCAATGATAATGTTTAGAAAACCATTGCGTTTTCTAGTTTAGAAAACTTTGTGCTCAAATTATTATGTCAACCACGTAATTCATAAAGCCATGTTTAAATCAAATCCAAAGCATATAAAAAATCCCAAAACATAATTTAAAAGGCCTTATTACAAATCTATATAAAGATGAAAACTAAATTAAAATAAAATAAAGTACCCAAACCGAAGTTCATGTAAAACCAAATTTTTATTGCATGGCCACCTTGAGCTCATCCGGCTCCTCATCCGTAATCTACAAATCACCTGAAAAGATAAGGGAGAAGGTGAGTCACCAAGACTCAGTGCATAAATCCTTCCCCCGGTTGATGCAACATACTTACACAATTATAACCAAGCAGTTTATATAATGCACCCAAACCTAGCCATCCATAACTCCTTTTCTACCCCATGTGGTACCAAACCACTGGTGGTGCCAAACCACTGGTGACCCAAAGTCACGATATCCAATAATGTGGTGCCAAACCATTGATGACCCAAAGTCACGAATAATATAGTTGTGGGGCTAACCCACGTGTGCTACCAAATCACTGGCGACGATCCCGTAATATCAATGTGGGGCCAACCCACTGTGGTACTAAGCCACTAGGATGAATCCCTATGAGGTGCCAAACCTCTGGTGTCCCAAAGACACGAAATAATATGTGGTACCAAACCACTGGAGGTGCCAAACCTCTGGTGTCCCAAAGACACGGATATCAAATCCTTCCCCCTCCTCTTATATCACCCACAACAGTGCAGTTATTATGCAAATCATGCCATCATGCTTTATTATGTATCATATAGAAATATATCACATATCATGGTAATAAGCATCATATAGCAAAACATATCGAAATGGACTTACCCGAATCCTTGCTCATACCCTTACGGTATCATATCGAGATTTTCACAGTTTTCGGCTTTAAAACATGATCAAGTTATTAATATATTACCAAGTTATAAAGTGTGTAAGTTACACACCTGTCACTAACGCAAGCACTAAATCCCGAAGACCCAATCTACAACACTAGATCTCCTTGCCCAACTTTGATTGCTAGAGAAATAGGGTTAAATCGATTGCTTCCAACGTCCCGAAGAGCCTAAAAGAAATAAGTTCCTATGGTTAGAACCTTACTAACAAATGCTCAAAATTGGGGAGGAGGAGGATTTGGCCAAAAGAAAGTAAAAGAAGAAATGTGGGTTTTGAACAAATATGAAAAGAATGAAAAAGAAGGATGAGAACAAGAGAGGTTCGGCCAAGTACAATGGTGGTTTCGGTTTTTACTCAATATGGTGTACTAGGGAAATTGGCAAGACTCCAAAAGGGTTTTTCGGCTAGACACAAAACAATGAATAATACCAATACCAAAACAAAATTTGACCTTATTGCCAAGAACACATTCGGCTTGGGAGAGTGTTTGTGGAGAGAAAAGAAAAAAATGCTCAAATGCTTAGGAAGTTTTTTACATGGACTAGATTGCCATTAAAAAGCTTCCAAAACCTCATCCTTAATCCAAGCCTTATGTCCCCTTATCCTTCCTTAATCCATATGATTCCTTTCCCAAAGTTCAAGCTTTCCTAATCTATTATTCAACTTGCCATAAAAATTTAAAGTCCAACTTACCATATGTAAAGCTTGGCCGACACTTAATGTAAAGGTGCATAAAAATAAAATCTTAGAAATGCAATCCATGCTATTCGAACCACTCCCCTCAAACAACCATTCATGCATCACAACCACCTTGCCAATAACTCCTCGTGTGCTAAATTTAGACACAAAAATTAACTTAAGTGTCAAGATCACTTAATCCACTTCACTAAATTTTCAATACTAAAAATTATTCTAGCTTCATTAATAATTCCAAGCCTTCACTAGACTATATTAAACACACAATAAAATCATACCCAGCTAACACAAGTAACAAGATGATACTCAAATTTTTAGGATATTACAACCCTTACCTTTCTGCCTTACGAAAACAAATCACAACGCAAGGTATGCGAGACTGCTTCTCCCCCTACAATCGGCCAATAACCAAATTCACTTTCAATAGCCTTCGGCTTAACCAAATAACAACAGGATTGATTAAAACAGTAAGGATCCTTACCACTTGACTTACCGAATCCGATTGACTGAGAAAAGATGCTTAGATCTACTGCTTCCAAAACCCCAAAGAACCTAGGAGAAATCGGTTCCTTCTCTTAAAATCGTTTGAAGAAGAACCGAAGAAGATCCACCTTTGTTTGACATTCGGTCAAAACATAACAAGAAAAAGGAAGGGTGATTCGGCTATAATGGAGAAAAGGGAAAAGAAAAAGAAAGTAAAAAGGGAAGAGAGGGATTTCGGCAAAGAAAGGTGGAGAGGGTTTTGGCAAAAGAGTTTGAGAGAAGAAAATAAAAAGATGAAAGGGAAGAGGGTGCTTTCGGTTTTGAGCAAGTATGGGAAAAGAAGAAAAAAAAAGGAGAGATGGAAGAGTAGAATTCGGCCACCAACAAGAATGGGGAGTAAAGGAGAGGAGGAGTTTAGGAGAGTAAGGTTTCGGCTACTAATGAAATAAAGAGAAAAGCAAGTGCAAAATTTGGCTAAATGCCCAAGGGAGAAATCGGCAAGAGTCTATGGTGGTTGTGGCTTTCGATTTCAAGGAAGAAAAAGAGAGTGTACTCACTTGAAGGTTCGGCTAGGTGCTTCAAAATGGTACAAGAAGGAAAAATGACAGAACAAAAGGAAGTTTCAGCTTTGTTCCAAACCGATACCAAACCTTAGCTAGCCGAAAATGTCATCTAAGCATCTAAGAAAATTCGGCACTTCCCTCCCCTTAGCTTCCAAACCGAACACTCCTCTCTAAGTAGGAGTTCAAAATTTGGCAACCACCTAAATTCTCTCCTAGCCAACAATTCAAATGAGTTTGAACTCATCAAACTCTTAAATTTCCTCTTTGCCACCTGTTTAAAATAATTTGACTTAGTCCATCCTTATCTGACAGAATTTGAGCTGGGAACAACTCCTTCCCCCCTTGGTGTCAAAATAGTAAGTAGAAAGTGAGATTTCTGCTGCTCGAACCTGAGTCTTCCTTCCCTGCAAGTGACGTCAACACAAGGCTCTAAGTGGCACCTCCTTGCCACTTTACCAAGCCCAATCTTGTGCTAAAATACCCCTACAATTACACTTAACCCCTAGCTGCTTCAGTTCCCTTTACTTAAAACTTAAAAACAAAAATTTCCCGCAACTCAGGCCTACTCTAGACTTATAATTAGATCTTAAAACACCACAAATAACAACACAATAGTCCAACCTCATGCAAAACAAACCCAAACACAAACAACCCCTATTTCAGGATATAACACTGTACCTCAAAAAATTAGATGGTATAATGAATTATGCCAATTTAATTTTGAAGTTATTTATATTAAAGGTACTAATAATATAATTGCTGATTTTCTTAGCAGGCCTTATGGATAGAGGTAAAAAACTCTAGAAAATATGGGAGAATGGACAAGTGTCCATAAAAAACCCAACAAGAGAAAAAAAATGAGTCCTAAACAAGGATTTATTCCTGCACAAGTACCATTTTATCCTAATCAAGGATATTATGTACCATATCCTATGGTAAACCAACCATTCGGAATACAATCACCAACCCAGGTGAGTTATTATGAATGGTCTCAAGATCCATATTCAGTATATCAAAAAAGTTATGCTGAAATTATAAAAGAAACTGAGAATTTGTTGAAAAAACAACAAAATTCTGAATTTTTTGAAATAAAGGATTTTTATAATCCAGGTTTACCTTTAGAATATTATAATTTTATAAAAAAAATATGGAAAACCCATATTACTGATCAAAGAGCAAACTTTAGAAGAGCTCTTACACAGTTTTCAGAATTCTTAGTCGAAAAAACAACTAAGGAAAAAGAAGCTCATGATTTATTACTTATGAAACACCCCATACCCGGCCCACAAGCCTCGACCGGATCTGGCATGTTCCTTGAGTAAAACATTTCAAAAGCTTGTTTGACTACTTGGAAAATTTGTGCAGTTTTGAGGAAAAATCGATTTGCGTTGTGATGAAATTGTAAACGTGTCATTTTTGAAGTCTAGATTTTATTAAACTTTATTTTTATACTTCAAAACTATAAGTTAAAGAAATGCCGAGTTTTTAGAGGTTATCATTGAGCTGAAAATCGTTGGTGCTTAGGTGTCAAAACATTTAAAATTTTATTTTAAAAAGAAGTTATAGGACCATTGATTTAATAATAATCGTATCATGATAATAACAAATAAAATGCATGCATAAATCAGTTTAATAGTAATGGCCTTATTACATCAAAGCAAAACCCGAAATAAATCCAAAACTTAAACATAAAAATCTAAAATAAAATAACACTAAGCTGAGCATGGCCACCACTAAGTTCCTGCCGACCCGGTCCATTTACTGAGTGTCACCTACAAAATGTTAGCCCACGAAGGGTGAGTCAGCAGACTCAGTGTGTAACAACCAACACAAACTCCCAAACAACTTAGGCATATCAATCACATATAACAAATATAAGCAATGATGCAATCCCAACCCCACCTAAAAATCCATCCTCTACACATCACCCGTACATGCCAATCACACCGTGGGGATTACTAAATCGACCCTCCATCCGCTACACACCATCGGCGCGATCAGCTGCAGATCAATCGTACATCGCTTCTTATAATCGTGGCATAGCCACCAGATAATGTGACAGAGTCTGAAACACCCCAAACCCGGCCCACGAGCCTTGACCGGATCCGATATGTTCCCTGATTAAAATGGTTCTAAACCGGTTTGTATCTTTTGAAAATCTTTGAGTGATTTTGGGAGAAAACTCGAATTAGGTTGGGCTCAAGTTGGAAACTAATTTATTTTTGAAATATAAGTTTTTATAAAAATTCCATTGTTAAGTTTCAAAACTTTAAGTTAGAAGATATGCCGAATTTGTTTTAGGTTTTATCATTAAATTAGAAATCATTTCCTTTTAGATGTCAAAACGTTTAGAGTTCATTCTTAAATAAAATTTACTTAATCTTTAATTTTGAGAGAAATTTCGTATCATAAGAAAATAATTAAAATGCATACATAAACAGTTTATAACTACGGCCTTATTACAACAAAACCCGAAATAAATTCAAAAGTACTTAAAATATAAAAAGTCCAAATTAAAATAAAGTCCCGAATCGAGCATGGCCACCACTAAGCTCCCGCCGACCCGGTCCATCACCGATCGTCACTGAAAAGATTCCCACAACGGGGAGTCAATGCACTCGGTGTGTACAACCAACACTAAGTCTCAACAGTTTAAGCATATCAGTCCATACAAGTACATATAACAGAAATAAAGATAATGATGCAACCCGAACCCAAACCTAGGTACCATCCGCTACACTCACCCGTACCAACCTGCACACCGTGGGGACTAGTAAGTCAACCCTCCATCCGCTACACATCATCGAAGGCGATCATTGCAATGACGTGCTCATCGCCCTTATAAAATTCGTGGCATAGCCACCAGATAAAATAATTGTGACATAAGTCACCACATTTAGATGATGTGACCGAAGTCACCACATTAAGATATTGTGGTATAAAACCACCACATCCACTTCCCCTTTCATAATCACCCGTATGCCCCATGTCATACAAATATGCATAAGCCATGTCATATTCTTATTCACATTCTTATAATTTCACATATGCCATAACAGATCATATTATACTCATAGTAGGAGTGGGAAACATACCTGAGTACATTGTACCATAGCATGGTATGTTAGCCATATCTTTCACATTCTTATTTCCATAATTAATCAAACATAACCATAAACCTATAGAGAAATAGTGTGGGGTACACACCTGGTATACTTAGCAAGTTTATTGAAATCCCGAGCAACCCGATCTAACACTTTAGATCTTCAATTCCTATATTCGGCCAACCCTAACTTGTTAGTCCAAAGCCATTCGGTTATAAAACCAAATCCCGAAGGATTATCACACTTAAATCCTTACCTGCTGATTTGATCAAATCCCGAAACGTGGTGATGTTCCCTCCTAGTAATCGGCTAATACTAGATTACTGCAGCTGATTAGTTTTCGGCTTTTGAATAAATAAGAAATGACTCTTTAATCCATAAATAAGGCCTTGGTCGAATATCACATGTTCTTACCTTGTGGATTTTAAATCCTGAAACGTGCTACTTGGTTATGAAGGTGTCGAAATACCTATAGGCATAGGTTAGATTTAATTCCAACATTAAATCACATAAAAATGGCCTATGGCCGAATATCACATAACTTACCTTGGATATTGAAATCCCGAATAATCCTCTTTATAGTCGACTACACTTGAAAATCCCGAAATATCCTTTCAAATTTCGGCAAACAAGAATATTAATGGGATTAGTATTAGATTTCGACAAGTCTAAAAGAAAAGAATGGAAATCAAAAGACATGTGGTCTTTACCTTTTCTACAAAAATCGACAGCATGAAACACCCCAAACCCGGCCCACGAGCTTTGACCAGATTTGGCATGTTCCTCAAGTAAACCGATTCAAAGTTCTTTTGTTACTTTGGGAAAATAGTGTGTTTTGAAAGAAATATTGTTTTGGGTTGGGTTCCAGTAGAAAACAAAATCATTTTATAATGAAAACCCTTTTAAATTTTGGGTGATAAAACATATAGAATACATTTAAAGTAAATTACTTAATCTTTAACTTAATAAAAATTTCGTAACATAATAAATAAGAACAGAAATAAAATAGTGCACTATGGCCTTATGACCTTATTACATCAAGTAAATCCAAATAATTCGGAGTACTTAAAAATTAATAGTCCATAAAAATAAAAACTTCATGTTGAGCATGGCCACCACAAGTTCTCGCCGTCCTGGTCCATTCTGCTCATCACACAAACATGGTCCCTCAACGGGGTGAGTCAACAGACTCAATGTGTACACAACACTAAATCATAATAGAATCAGGCATAACAAATATTACACATTCATATCATAGCATACAAATTATGATGCATTCCCAAACCCAAACCTAACAAGCCATCCGTTACACTCCCCCGTACCAACCTGTACACCGTGGGGACTACTAAGTCGACCCTCCTTCCGCTACACTCCATATCGCGGTCTTAGGTCACCGTATTTGTGGTCTTAGGTTACCACATTCAGATATCGCGGTCTTAGGTCACCGCATTCAGATTGCTGTGGTCTTAGGTCACCACATTCAGATACCACGGTCTTAGGTCACCGTGTTCGTGGTCTTAGGTCACCACATTCACTTCTCCTTTCAATAACCCATATGCCCCATTTTGTAATATGCATTAATATGCCAAAGTTCACATTTTTATTCTCATGTTACAAATAACATGTTTCATATTCCTATTAGGAGTAGGAAACGTACCTGAGTACTTTGTACCACATTATGGTACCTTAGCCATATTCACATTCTTAATCTGACATATATTAATTAAACATAGCCACAAAACATATTATGAAATAGTGTGGGGTACACATCTGATTAGCTTAATGAATTCCTTGAAATCCCGAAAAACCGATCTATCTCTTTAGATCCTAAATCCCTACTTTTGGCCACATTTAGTATTTTAGGAAAAAGCCTATTCGGCTAATTTAATCAATACCTGAAGGATTATCGTATCCACTTTCATACCTTGCTGCCGATTTGATAATTAATCAAATCCCGGAAACTTGTATTCTTCCCCTTTGAAATCGGCTAATCACTAGATCCCTTGAATCGGTTAGTTTTCGGCTTAAAAAACATAAAAATATATCTAACTACTAAAATAGGCCTTGGCCGAATATTCATAGTCACTTACCTTAAGGATTTTAAATCCCGAAATTATCCCTTGGTTATAGCTTCACGTTAAATCCCTAAAACCACATGTTAGATCAACTTCTAACCTTTAATCACAATCAATGGCCCTTGGCCGAATGTCAGATATGACTTACCTTGATGGTCAAATCCCGAAGGTCTTTTCCTTTATAGTCGATTATGGCAAAAATCCCGAAAGAATCCTTCCAAATTTCGGCAAATAAGAATATTGATGGGACTAGTCCTAGATTTCGACAAATCTAAAAAAAAAAAAGAATAGAAATCAAAACTTGTTCTTACCCTTTCTTGAAGAAATCGACAGCACCTATGCTTGAAGCCCCTCAAAGATTCGGCTTTTGATTGATTGGAAAGAAAAGAAATTGGCTAATGGTGATATCTTGATTTTCGGCTTTGGCTAACAAAAAGAAGAAGAACAAATGCTCTAGGAAATTCGGCAGAGAGAAGGGTTGAGAGAAAGAATGATGAATGGCCCTCTTTTCTTTATATAGCCGAATTTACTAACTTAGAATCCCTTACTTGGCCATCACTCTTCTATTTTGATAGCTTTATCTCTTTAATTAACTCTAAAATAAAAGATAATTCAGCAACTATCCTTACTTAGCCGAAATTATTAAACTCAAAGTCCCTTACTTGGCCATCACTTCTCCCTTATTTCCTAATTAAAGAATAATTCCTCATTTATCTCTTGAAAATAATCTAAAATAAATCCATTATTTATCCCTTATTTATCCACTATTTATCTCTTAAAAATAAAGGAATAAAGGCTCCTAAATTATATCCTTGTGCCGTCCCTTGCTGCTACTCTCTGCTGCAAAATAAAACTTTTTATTTTGCTTCCCCTGCAGCTCGAACCTTGGCCCAATACCCCAGTATGTAGCGCCATTTCCTGAGGCCCTAAGTGGCATTTTTAAGCCACTTTTCCAAGCCCGTTTGTGTGTCATATTTCACATACATTTTCTCTTAAGGCCATCTCGCCTTAGTTCCCTCGTTTAGACTTTAAAACTCAACATTTTCTAAGTCATTTCCTTACATTTCCAAGTTTCCAAAAATTTTCGTTTCCCTCTTTAAACTTGACATTTCCTTACATTTCCAAGTTTCCAAAAATGTTCACTTTCCTCTTTTGAATCATTTCTAAATCATTTCCTTACATTTCCTAGTTTCCAAAAATGTCCACTTTAAACTTAACATTTCCATACATTTCTAGGTTTCCAAAAATATTCAAAATCCATTCATAACACATAAGACATGTCATTTCGTACAATTAAACCGAAAATGCATAGGCCCTTTTCAGGATGTTACACAGCACCTTGCCTAACACCACAGAGGGATTCGACTTTGACGAATACTAGGGAGATTCGGCATGTGATTGAGTTGGAGAAAGAAGAAGAGAATAGTGTTTAGTAAGATTCGGCTTGTGGAGATGAATAGCAGAAAGGAAGAAGAGAAAAGAGTTGAGCAATTTGGCAATGAAGTTTTGGCTAGCACAAGGTGTATTTTCGGCTTTGACCAAATAAATGAAGAAGAGAAAGTTTGCTAAGAAATTCGGCAGAGGCTTCAAAAGAGAAAAAGAAAAGAATGCAGAATGGCCTCACTTTTCCCCCTTTTGCTGAAATTACTAAGCCTAGAGTCCCCTATTTGGCCAACACTATCATATCCTTTGTTTTTCTCTTTATCTCCTCATTTAAAATTTAATAAAAAAATAACCCCACATTTATCTCTTATCTTGGCCGAATTTTAGAGAGAATTAAACTCATCCCTTTAGTGCCTTGGTGCCGTCCACTACTACTCACTCTGCAGCAAAAATAAAAACTCTATTTGCTTCCCTTGTGACTCGAACCCTAGCGCACTTACTCCTCCTTGTGGCGTCATTTCCAGAGGCCTCAAGTGGCGCCTCCAGGCCACTTTTCCAAGCCCATTTGTGTGTCATATTTCACCTACAATTTCTCTTAAGGCCTAACAGGCTTAGCTTCCCTTTTTAAACTTAAAATACAATATTTTCTAAATCATTCTCCCATATTCTAGGGTTCCTAAAATTCATAAAAACACATTCATACACACAAAGGCATGCTTTCACATTCAATTAAGCAATTATGCATAAGCCATAATCCAGGATATTGCAGAGTCACTAGATAATAATATGTGACATTAGTCACCGGATTTAGATTATGTGACATGAGTCACCAGATAACGTGGTAAAAACCACTAGATCACTTCCCCTTTTCATTATCACCCATATGCTCATGCGCCATACAAAACATGCAGAAATCATGCAATATACCTTATTCCATATTCATAAAGGATTCACGTATGTGTCATATTCAAATGTTCATAGCATTATTAACATAGTATTAAAGGTTAACGTACCTAAATACTCTATACCATTGAATGGTACCTTTAGCCACATTTTTCATATTTCCATTAACACATGTATTAAATCAATACCATAAATCTATCAAGAATTAGTGTAGGGTTACACACCTGATTTCTAACGTGTTCACTGAATCCCGAAAGTCTACCGAAACAGATTGTACTCCTTCCTAATACCCAAAGTTAAAATCGGTCAATCATTTAACAGACAAAAAGGCCCTTAGCCGAATATCAAGACTCCTTTACCTTGATTGTCTAGATCCCGAAATTAATCCTTGCTCCTGGTAATGTCGAAATTCCTATAGGCACATGTTAGATTCGATTCTAACACTTAATAAACACCATAAATGGCCTTCGGCCTAAGATTACATTCACTTACCTTAGATCTTAAAATCCCGAAAGACCTCTCCTTGTAATCGGCTACAACCAAATCCCGAAATCCTTCTTCAAGGTTTCGGCCAAAGAAAGTAAAAGAGATTAGATTCCAACTTTCAGCTAATCTAAAAAAAAAGAGGAAGGAAAATCGAATAATATTTGATCTTACCCCTAATGATGAAATCGACTGCACCCTTGCCTGACCCCACAGAGAGATTCAGCTATATAGGCTAGATGTTGATCAATAGGTTTCAGCTTTTGGGGTTTAATGAATAATCGGCTAGGGGTTATTTGTGTATTCGGCTTTTGATGAATTTGTGAAAAGAAGATGAAGCTTTCGGCTTTGACAAAATAAAAGAAGAAGAGAAGATTCACTTTCGATTTTTAGTCAACAGAGAAAAAGAATTTCGGCAGAGGCACAATTGAAAAGAAAAGAAGGAAAATGGCCTCACTCCCCTCCCTTTGGCCGAAAATACCACACTTAGACCCCTCCATTCGGCCAACTCTTCATCTCTCTACCCAATCCCTTGTTATTCTCCTATTTTTCCTCTTCTTTACCCATTCAAAATAATTTTGAATAAATCAACAATTATCTTCCTACCTTACCCGAATTTTAAAAAGAATTTGACCACATCTAATGCTCATCTCCCTAGTGTTTTAGTGCCGCCCAACTCCCCTCTAGCCAGACGCAAAAAGAACTCCAAAAGTGCTCCCCTTGCTGCTCAAACCTAGGCCCTTCTTGCACTGCATGTGGCGTCACTTACTAAGGCTTTAAGTGGCACCTCCTTGCCACTTTAACAAGCCAATTCTTGTGTCCAAATCCCCCTACAAATTTTCTTAAGGCTTATCATGCCTAGCTCCGCTTCAAGACTTAAAGTACAAATTTTCTAAGGCATTCTCCTACACTCTAAAGTTCTCAATATCTATAAAACAAATTCAAAATACACTCAGGCATGCTTCCACATATATTTAAGCAAAAATGCACAACCCCTCAATCCCAGATATTACAACTTAAATCTGTTTTATACAGAGATTGGGATGAAATCCTAGTCGAATATACAGATATTAAGGAGATAAATAATCTTCTTGATATATTCCAATATTTTATTAATAAGGGAACAAATAGTCCTATTATTAATAAAATGTTTAGAATATGTCTACATAACAAATGTAGACAAATTCTACCACCGGATATATTTTCAAAAATAGATAGAGCTATTTGCAACCAGCAAGCTCAATTTTCAGAAACTTTTTCAAAATACTATTTACAAGACTATGTTTTTACTAATGATATAGGAGAACATTTTCCTACTATCAAATTTAGGCTTAATCATTTACCATTTGATATAACCAGTATTGAATGGGGATTTGTTAAAGAAATAACAGTCCAAAATCTTTCTTTCATTTATTAAAAGATTTTCCTGCTATAGTAAAATCTAGATTAACAAATTTTGTTGATTTAGATGATTTTGTCTATTATTTTCATATAGAAATATGTAGTCTTATTGGTATCGCTGAAAAAGAAAAATTTTAGCAGCCATATCAAATTTGGAATATTCGTACTTTGTTTTCGGGAAAAGCCCTTTCAGCAGTAGAAGAAGACAAACAAAAATTGTCAAAAGCCATTGACAATTGTTATAATAATTTTACCAATTATCAAATCCAAGCCAGAATTGATATGATAACCACTGCCGAACATCTTCTTCACCAAGAAACTTATTTGTTCTGGACCGATGGTAAAAGAATTTTAGCATATGACACTGAAAGAACCCAGGAAGACAGAAATAGAGAAGCTGTTCAATTATTAAAAAAGATAGCTGACATGGAGATAGATGATTATCCGTTAACAACGGAGATCAAAGACATGAGGGAAAGCTGGAATACACCAGTTCCTTCACCAGAGTCACTACACCTTAAGGAAATCGAGGAGATGAATCTGAGAAATATCCAATAAGGATAAAGACAAATCCAAAAAAGGAGATATTTAATTATTGGATGTGACAATCAATCACCATCCATATCCATAAATAGAAGATGATGCAAGCAATGATGTAAGAAGTCATCAATGATGCAAGCAATGATGCAAGCAGCAATTATTGTAATAAATTTTGTCAGATTTAGAAGGCTACGTGGAAGCAACTATTGAGCCGATAATAAAGTCTTCCTTATCAGGATACTGTGCGGACTTCAATTGTAAATTAATTAGAGTTTAGAATTTACACTATAAATAGGAATTGTTGTAGCCTAAACAGGGCATCTTGCTTGGGTTAGAAAAATCTACGATCTTGCTTGGGTTAGAAAAATCACTTTCCATAGAAATTGGCCATATACAAACTCTCTTATATACTTGCTTTCTTTAGAAAACCCTTGTAAATGATCTATTGTAAATTATCTACTATCTTCTCTTGTTAAATAAAATCTACGATATTAATAATAGCCTTCCGCTTGTGCATATATCCCTCCCTCCCCCCAGTACTACAAAACCTAATTTGTTAAAGAAATTAAATAAGCGGAAGGCTATTATTAATATCGTAGATTTTATTTAACAAGAGAAGATAGTAGATAATTTACAATAGATCGTTTACAAGGGTTTTCTAAAGAAAGCAAGTATACAAGAGTGTTTGTATATTGCCAATTTCTATGGAAAGTGATTTTTCTAACTCAAGCATGATCGTAGATTTTTCTAACCCAAGCAAGATGCCTTGTTTAGGCTACAACAATTCCTATTTATAGTGTAAATTCTATACTCTAATTCATTTACAATTGAAGTCCGCATAGTATCCTGATAAGGATGACTTTATTATTAGCTTGATAGTTGCTTCCACGTAGCCTTCTAAATCTGACAAAATTTCTTGCAATAATTACTGCTTGCATCATTGATGACTTCTTACATTATTGCTTGCATCATCTTTTATTTATGGATATGGATGGTGATGGATTGTCACATCCAATAATTAAATATCTACTCTTTTGGATTTGTCTTTATCCTTCTTGGATATTTCTCAGATTCATCTCCTCGATTTCATCAAGGTGTAGTGACTCTGGTGAAGGAACTGGTGTATTCCAGCTTTCCCACGTGTCTTTGATCTCTGTTGTTAATGGATAATTATCTATGTAACATCCTGGAAAGGGCCTATGCATTTTCGGTTTAATTGTACGAAATGACATGTCTTAAGTTTTATGAATACATTTTTAACATTTTTGGAAACCTGGAAATGCATGGAAATAGGAATGGAAATGAACATTTTTGGAAACCTAGAAATGCATGGAAATGAATATGGAAATGAACATTTTTGGACACTTGGAAATGTAAGGAAATGATTCAAAAATGGAAAGTAAACATTTCTGGAAACTTGGAAATGTAAGGAAATGTCAAGTTTACAGAGTCGATCGAAAATTTTTGGAAACTTAGAAATGACCTAGAAATGACGAGTTTTAAGGTTTAAAAGGGGAAATTAAGGCAAGGTGGCCTTAAAAGAAAAAGTTTGTGAAATTTGACACACAAACAGGCTTGGAAAAGTGGCCTGAAGATATCACTTAGGGCCTGTGGAAATGGCGCCATATGCAAGAGGAATGGGCCTGAGTTCGAGTCACTTGGGAAGCAAATAAAGGAGGTTTTATTTTTGCTTCTAGAAGACTGAGGTGGACGGCACATGCTTCTAGAAAGGAGGTGTTTTATTTTCATAAATATTAGATTAAAAAGGTGATAAATAAAGGATTTTTAAATTGGATTATTTTGAAGAGATAAATGTTGGATTAAACTCTTTTATTTATGATAATTAAAGGATAAAATAATCAGATAGAGGAGTGGTGGCCAAGTAAGGTACTCCTTAGATGATAATTTCGGCTATAAAAGGAAGGAAGGAGGGCTACTCATCAATTTTTGCTTCCTCCTCTCTCTGCCGAATAACTAGTGCTCTCCTCTCTTCTTTTCTTTTCTTTTGTCAAGCTGAAATTAAGTAATTGTTGGAACCTAGCCGAATATTTTCCTCTCCATTAGAAGCCATAGCCGAATCTCCCTGTGAATCTAAGCAAGGAAGCAGTCGACTGAAGTATTAAGGGGATCTCTCGGGTTTCTACAACTGTCGACTACAAGGGGGAATATTTCGGGATCTAAGGTAAGAAACTATAAGATCCAAAGGCCTTGTTTTAAGTTTTAATGTTAGATTAAACCTAACATGTGATTATAGGAATTTCAACATCCCTAGGAAAGCAAGGATACTTTTCGGGATTTGAGATCACAAAGGTATGTGTTTAAGACATTCGGCCAAGGCCTATTTTAAGTATTTGGATTTATTCCCAAAAGCCGAAACTAACCTATGATGTGTTTTAATGTTGGTCGAATGCAAGAAAGAATACAACAAAGTTTTGGGACTTGATTCTTAAGTCAATCGGCAACAAGGTAGGTTTTCAGTATAGAAATCCTAGTAGGATTTGGTTTTAAAACCAAAAAAGGTTTATTAATGTGTTTAAATGATTGGCCGAATATAGGAGTTAAGGATCTAAATCAGTAGATCGGTACTTCGGGATTTCAAGGACTTCATTAAACGAATTAGGTGTGTACCCCACACTAACTTTTAATATGATTATGGTAATATGTAATATGTGCATATGGATAAGGTACCGTGTTATGGTACAAAGTACTTAGGTACGTTTCCTACTTCCACTAGGATTATGAAATATGTTATTTATAACATGTGAAACTTTATAAGAATGTGAATTTAAGTATGATATGCATGATATGGATAATATGGGTCATTCGGGATATATGAAAAAGGGGAAGTGAATGTGATGACTACGGTCTCACTATCTGAATGTGGTGACTTCGGTCACATTATCTGAATGTGGTTACTTCGGTTACATTATCTGAATCTGGTGTCTCTTGACACAATTATATCTGGTGGCTATGCCACAAATTTTATATGGGCGATGAGCACGTCAACTGCAGCGACTGCCTTTGATGGTGTGTAGCGGATGGAGGGTCGACTTAGTAGTCCCCATGGTGTGCAGGTTGGTACGGGGATGTGTAGCGGATGGCATCTAGGTTTGGGTTTGGGTTGCATCATTACTGCTATCTGTTGTATGAAGAAGTGTTTGATATGAACATGTATGCCTGATCTATTGAATTTTAGTGTTGGTTCCACATTGAGTCTGTTGACTCACCCTGCTGTGGGAAACATGTTTCGTGTGATGAATAAAGATGAACCAAGGACTGGTAGATCTTATGGTGGCCATGCTCAACTTGAAGTTTTATTTAATATGGACACTTTAATTTTATTTAAGTACTTTGGAATTTTATTCTTGGATTTTACTTGTTGTAATAAGGCCATAGTTACATTTCTTTACTTTTATTTTTAATTACTATGTTACGAATTATTTTAAATTAAAGATCAAGTAAAATTATTTCTTTAAAAATAAACCCTAAATTGTTTTGTCACCTTAATTAAATGGATTTTCAAATAAAATAAATGGGTTTTCAACCTAAGCCCAACCCAAAACGATATGTTTTTAAAAATTACACAAATTTTCTCTAAGTAACAAGAACTTTGAAACCGGTTTACTTAAGGAACATACCAGATCCGGTTAAGGCTCGTGGGCCGGGTGTGGGGTGTTTCAGTTTGGTATCAGAGCCCAGTTTTAAACTATCGGCCTGTGGGCTAAGGCCCAAAACATTTTCAAGACGAGCCCAAATGATTTTCTTATGAAATAAGTAGGTTTCCTAGCATGGCACCTAAGTCTACGACCCGCAGTCCACCAGGTAAGTACCCCTAACTATCTGTGTGATTATATGATTTATGGATTATGAAAGGGTAGAAAAGGCATGGAACGTAGAATAGCATGATAGGAACTTGAACCCTAGGACTAGTCTACTCAAACACAAACACATAAGACTTAAGGAACGTTAAACAAACCTATGGCTAAGTCACTGAGTTAGGGTGTGGTAACCCCTATACGCATGTCTAGGATTGGATCCGGAAGAGCTTGGTATTTAAGCAGTCCTAGTGACTCACCTCCTATTCGCAGGAATCCTACTTGGTGCGTAGCTTCGGTTCACCCTAACCTAGAGGGCTCAGTTGGTGTGGCAACCTCTGTGCGTATGTCTAGGAATGGTTTCGGTGGGAGCTTGGTATTTAAGCAGTCCGCATGACTCACCTCCTCTCCACTCGAATCCTGCCTGGTGCGTAGCTTTGGTTCACCCTGACCAAGAGGGCTCGGTCATATGCTAAACACAAGGACTAAAACCTGAAAGGGAACTAGCCGTGTTTTTATAAAAAAAAAAACAACAACAAAACCCTAGTTTTAAAACTCTTAAAACTTTCTTTTAATTTTATGAAAACCATCTTTGCAAAATTTTCCAAAGAACTTCCGATTTTATGAAAATTATAAAAATACCCTTGGTGGCAAAATTACCAAAATGCCTTTGGCTTATAAAATGTCCAACTACTCAACAGTTTTACCAAAATTTCATTATTTTATAGATGCTCAAAAACTCTAATTTGCAAACTATCAAAATTACCTTGATTTTGAAAAAAGTTACAAAATTGCCCCTAACATACAAAATAACCCTGATTTCTAAAATTTTTGCAACATCACTGTTTTGGAAAGTACAATTCTCAAAAAGAACCCTCAAAGTTTTACAATTTTAAAATATCCCTGATTTATCAGATTTTACGAATTTATCATGGTTTGTGAACAATTACCGAAATACCCCAGATTTCAAAATTTTCCAAAATACCCCGAAAATCCAAAATTTCCAAAATACTTTTTGACAAAATCACCAAGGAACTCTTTCTTTTGAAAAAAATTTACGAAAATACCCCTATAGGTCAAAATTACGAAAATACCCCTAGGTAGTGGAAAAAGCAACAACAATGAAAACTACAACGTTTCTCTGAATGAACGGAAGTTCATACTTGTTCGATGGATGAATGAATGAATGGAAAGACTTTGTGCATGTATGAATACGAAAGAACCACTCCTAAAACTCTGTTATAAAACTCCTTCGCGGGTAAACAAGTGGAACAATGACTAATTCATAAAACTTCTTAATCAGATTCCGACATTAGAAATGAGCTCTAGAGGACGTGGTCGTCGTGGATGAGGTAGAGGAAGGATGACTGTGTCAGAACCCGTTAGATCAGGTCAAGGTTCTGACAATGAGATACCACCGCCACCACCACCCCCAGCTGTTGGTGTTGAGCAACAAGCTCAGACGGGGAAGATGCCGTCGCGCAGCTATCTCGCGAGTTTTGGAATTGGTGGTCGGTGTAGGTGGAAATTCGGGAACACGTGCGTGCGTCAGTAAGAACGGCCCGAGCTAATGGAGCGAAATGTTTCGAGGAGTATTCGAGTGGCACCCAAGATACCGAGTAATCGGTTGGAAGCAACGGAGCGCATCATGGATGAGATTGATTTGACCCACGAGGAAAAGTTGAAAGGGATGGTGGCAATCGTTATGCGATGAAGCGTATCGGTGGTGGTTAACTGTTCGGATGGTGCCACGTCCGAGGATCGACACTGGAATATGTTAAGGAAGCATTTGGAAGAAATATGTGGGAACCGGTATACTGAGATGAGTAAAGGAAGGCTTTTCTGGGCTGGTGCAAGGGAGCAAGTCCATTGCGTAATATGAAGTCAATTCTCGAGGTTGAGCCGCTATGCTCGAGGAGTAGTGGCAACTGAGCATGAGCGCTGTGTCCGTTTTGAGGACGAACTGAGGGACGATCTGAGACTGTTGATAGCACCGCATCAGGAGCGGGAGTTCTCTGCTTTGGTAGAAAAGGCCAAGGTGGCCGAGGGAATTAAGGATTCTACCAAGCAGGTGGTGGATAGGAATAAGCCCAAAAGAGGTTTTGGACCATCTGGAAAGGTTCATAAGAGGCCTAGAATTGATGGGCGCGAAATCGCTAGTTCGGTACAGGATGGCAGTATCGTCCTTGTGAGCATTGTGGAAAGAAGCACTTAGGGGAGTGCTGGAAAAAGACGGGAGGATGTTTTTGGTGTGGGTCCAAGGACCATATGCTCAAGGATTGTCCTAAGAAACCAGATGAAAGTCGACCAGCCGCTCAGAATGTTATTCAGGCTGGTAGAGGAGGACAGCAGCCTCAACGAGGGCGTGGTTCGAGTAATCGAGGTAACGGTGCTGGTAGAGGACGTGGAGCACAGGGCAGAGGTGCTGGTAATGCTGAGGCAAGGCAACTGGGTTTGGTTTATGCGGTTCGCCGGATGGAAGATGGAGACGCGCCGGATGTTATAATCGGTACGTTCTTTATTTTTGACAAGCCCTATTTAGGTCTAATTGATGTGGGCTCGACCCATTCACATGTCGCATATAGTGTAGTGGAAACACTAGACCTAGACTCTGAACTCTCTAATAGGCAGATGACTGTAGTAAGCCCATTAGGCCAAACTGTAGTGGTAGATAAGATCTTTCAGAATGTACCCCTAGAGATTCAGGGAGTGAACTTTCGGGCTGACTTAATAGAGTTACCCTTCGGAGAGTTTGAACTTATACTTGGAATGGACTGGCTAGTAGAACACTGAGCCGTGTTGGATTGTGTGGCTAAACGAATGGAACTAAGGACCTCGGATGATGAAGTAGTAGTAATGGTTGGAGAAAGGAGGAACTACTTGTCTAACGTAGCTTCAGTGCTGAAGGCGGAGAAAATGGTTAAGAAAGAGTGCAAGGCATTCCTAGCCTTCATAAGTGCGTTGGGTGGAAAGGAAGAAGGTGTTAGCGGAGTTAGAACGGTCAAGGACTTTGAGGATGTATTTCTGAAGGAACTACCAGGAATACCCCCAGATAGGGAGGTGGAATTTGGAATAGATTTGCTACTGGGAATAGCTCCTGTGTCAATCGCTCCATACCGAATGGCGCCAAAGGAGTTAATGGAGCTCAAGGCTCAAATCCAAGAGTTGTTGGATTGTGGGTTCATCCGACCCAGTGTTTCTCCATGGGGAGCACCGGTCCTATTTGTGAAGAAGAAGGACGGAACTATGCATATGTGCATAGATTACCGTCAGTTGAATAAGCTGACCATTAAGAACAAGTATCCTTTGCCAAGGATCGATGACTTGTTCGATTAGCTGAAGGGGGCCGCAGTGTTTTCAAAGATCGACTTAAGGTCGGGATATCATCAGCTGAAGGTGAAGGAGGCTGATATCCATAAGATCGCTTTTAGGACAAGATACGGCCATTTTGAGTTTGTGGTGATGCCGTTTGGGTTGACAAACGCTCAAGCTGCGTTCATGGACATGATGAATCGGGTTTTCCAACCCTATTTGGATAGGTTCGTTGTTGTGTTCATCGATGATATCTTGGTGTACTCTAAGTTTGAAGAGGAGCACGATGAACATCTCCGAGTTGTGCTGCAACTGTTAAGGGAAAAGAAGCTTTATGCCAAATTCAGCAAGTGTGAATTTTGGCTTAAGGAGGTGGCATTCTTAGGACATGTGGTATCCGCAGAGGGAATAAGAGTGGACCCTAGGAAGATCAAAGCAGTGTTGGATTGGAAATCACCTAGGTCCATGGCTGAAATCCAAAGTTTCTTAGGTTTGGTAGGCTATTACAGAAGGTTTGTGGAAGGGTTCTCGTCTATAGCCGCGCCTTTGAAAAAGTTGCTAAGGAAGGAAGTACCCTTTGAATGGACTAATAAGCGGCAGGAGACCTTTGAAAAGCTTAAAAATGTGTTGACGGAAGCTCCAGTGTTAATTCACCCGGAGCCAGGAAAAGATTTTGTGGTGTACTGTGACGCTTCGCATACGGGATTAGGCTGTGTGCTAATGCAAGATGGAAAAGTGGCCGCTTATGTGTCTCGGCAGTGAAGGCCTCCTGAGGTTAACTACCCAACTCATGACTTGGAACTGGCAGCAGTGGTTTTCGCCCTTAAGGTTTGGAGGCACTACCTTTATGGAGAAAGGTCAGTTATCTTCACAGACCACAAAAGTCTTAAGTACTTGTTGACTCAGAAGGAGTTGAACTTGAGGCAACGAAGGTGGGTGGAATTGTTGAAAGACTACGATTGTTCGATAGAATATCATCTGGGAAAGGCGAATGTGGTAGCTGATGCCCTAAGTAGGAAGGTTGTGTCGGATCTAAGGGCTTTGTTCGCTCACTTAAGTCTCAGATGATGATGGAAGCTTTGTTGGCGAGTTGCAAGTCAAGCCCACATGGCTGAAGGAAGTGAAAGAGGGACAGTTGGCTGATAAGGACCTAAGTGCTAAGTTACAGCAAGTACAGAACGGAGAATTAAAGGATTATGGCATCAATGATGAAGGAGCATTGTGCTACAAAGAAAAAGTCTGTATGCCAAAGGACGAGGAGTTAGGACAAAAGATTCTTCGGGAGGCGCATGGTAGCCCTTATCCTATGCATCCCGGAGGCAGTAAGCTGTATAGAGAGCTAAGGGAACAATTTTGGTGGTCTAATCTTAAACAAGAAGTTATTGAATTCGTGGGAAAATGTCTGACGTGTGAGCAAGTTAAGGCTAAACACCAAGTCCCATCGGGATTGCTTCAGCCAATCGAAATTCCACAATGGAAGTGGAAGAGAATTACCATGGACTTCGGTAGTGGGCTTCCCCTTACGCCTACTAAGAAGGACTCGATATGGGTGATAGTGGACTGTTTGACCAAATCCGCGCACTTTATTCCGGTGAGAGTCGACTATTCTCTTCAGAAGTTAGCCAAGTTATATGTGGCGGAGATCGTAAGGTTACATGAAGTACCAGTATCAATCATCTCCAATAGGGACCCAAGGTTTACGTCTCGATTTTGGAAGGCACTTCATCAAGCTTTAGGCACTAAGTTGGACTTCACTACGACTTTTCATCCACAATCGACAGGCGATCAACGAGTTATACAAGTGTTGGAGGATATCTTTGAGAGGTCAGTGTGATGGATTTCGAGGAAGTTGGGAAGATTACTTGCCTCTAGCTGAGTTCGCCTACAACAACAGCTATCAGGCTAGCATTCGGATGGCACCATATGAAGCATTGTAACATCCTGAATAGGGCCTATGCGTTTTCAGTTTAATTGCACGAAGTGACATGTTTTAGGTATTAAGCATAAATTTTGAACATTTTTGGAAACCCGGAAATGTATGGAAATGATTTGGAAATGAACATTTTTGGAAACTTGAAAATGCATGGAAATGATTTAGAAATGAACATTTTTGGGAACCTGAAAATGTATGGACATGATTTAGAAATGATTTAAAAGAGGAAAGTGAACATTTTTGGAAACTTGGAAATGTAAGGAAATGATTCAAAAGAGGAAAGTGAACATTTCTGGAAACTTGGAAATGTCAAGTTTACAGAGCCAAACAAAAGTTTTTGGAAACTTAGAAATGACTTAGAAATGTCGAGTTTTAAAGTTTAAAAGAGGAAATTAAGGCAAGGTGGCCTTAAAAGAAAAAGTTGGTGAAACTTGACACACAAACAGGCTTGGAAAAGTGGCCTGAAGATGCCACTTAGGGCCTCTGGAAATGGCGCCACATGCAAAGGAATTGGGCCTGAGTTCGAGTCACAGGGAAAGCAAATAAAAGAAATTTTATTTTGCTTCCAGAAGAAGTGAGGTGGACGGCACAAGGCTATAATTTAGGAGCTTTTATTCTTTTATTTTTAAGAGATAAATAATGGATAAATAAGGGATAAATAAAGGATTTAATTTGGATTATTTTCAAGAGATAATTGTTGGATTAAATTCTTTTAATTTGAATAAAGTGATAATTAAAGGGATAAAGCTATCAAAATAGAAGAGTGGTGGCCAAGTAAGGGACTCTAGCTTAATAATTTCGGCTATAAAAGGAAAAGAGAGGCCATTCTGCATTATTTTCTGTTCTTTGAAAGCCTCTGCCGAATTCTCTTCACCAAATCTTCTTCTTCTTTTATTTTTGACAAGCCAAAATACCTTGTGTTCTAGCCGAATCCTCCATCTTTATTCTTCCTTCTTTAATCCCTCCAAAAGCCGAAAGTTGTGAGATCATCATCTAGCCATAGCCGAATCTCTGAAGATTGAAGTGAAGGTGCAATTGATTTCTTCAAGTAAGGGTAAGGTCTCATTCAGTTTCATCCTTTTTCTTTTAAGATTTGCCAAAATATAGGACTAACCCCATGAAACTTTGAAGAGATCTTTCGGGATTTACAAGGAAGGAGAAGTTCTTTTCCCGAAGGTACACCATAGGCCACGTGTTCCCTAGTTATTCGGTGAGATTCGGGATTTAAAATCCACAAGGTAAGCATATGAAGTATTCGGCCAAGGCTTATTTTTGGTATTTAGAATTATTTCCTATTTATTCAAAAGCCGAAAACTGACCTAGTTAAATGATTTGGTGGCTAGCCGATTTTTAAGGAAAGAATACTACAAAGTTTTCGAGATTTGATTTATAGTGAAATCGGCAACAAGGTAAGTTTAAGAATACTAATCCTACTAGGATTTGGATTTGTGGCCGAATGGCTTTTTATTAAAGTAGTAAGTGATTAATTAAATGTAGGGATTAAGGATTTAAGCATTAGATCAAGCTTTTCGGGATCTCAAGAAATTTGCTAAGCGAATCAGGTGTGTACCCCACACTAACTTTTAATAAGGTTCATGGTAATATGTAATTTATGCATGTTTATAAGAATGAGAATATGGCTAAGGTACTGTTACGGTACAAAGTACTCAGGTACGTTTCCTACTCCTACTAGGATTATGAAATATGTTATATTTAACATGTGAAAAGTGACATGAATGTGAATTTAAGTAAGATATGCATAATATGAATAATATGGGGCATTCGGGTTATATGAGAAAGGGGAAGTGAATGTGGTGACTCCGGTCTCACTATCTGAATGTGGTGACTTCGGTCACATTATCTGAATGTGGTGACTTCGGTCACATTATCTGAATGTGGTAACTTCGGTTACGTTATCTGAATGTGGTGTCTCATGACACAATTATCTGGTGGCTATGCCACAAATTTTATATGGGCGATGAGCACGCGTCGAATGCAAATGATCGCTTTGATGGTGTGTAGCGGATGGAGGGTTGACTTAGTAGTCCCCACGGTGTGCAGGTTGGTATGGGGATGTGTAGCGGATGGCACCTAGGTTTGGGTTTGGGTTGCATCATCATTTTTATCTGTTATATGAATAAGTATTTGACATGAAAATGTATGCCTGATCTATTGAATTTTAGTGTTGTGTACACATTGAGTCTGCATGACTCACCCCATTGTGGGACTATTTTTCAGTGACAATCAATAATGGACCTAGGTTAGGCGTGCTTAGGGATGGCCATGCTCACTTGAAGTTTTATTCAATATGGACATTTAATTTTATTTAAGTGCTTTAGAATTTTATTTTGGGTTTTTACTTGATGTAATAAGGCCATAAGGCCCAAGTTGAATTTCTTTATTTCTTTTTACTTTTAATTATTACGTTTATGAATCATTATTGATTAACGGATCAAACAAATTTATTTTTTAACCCTAAGTGTTTTGTCACTTTAAATAAATGGATTTCAATGTAAGATAAATTGGTTTTCAGTACAAGCCCAACCCAAACAATATTTTTTTTTTAAATTCACACAAGTTTTTCCTAAGTAAAAAAAGAACTTTGAACCGGTTTACTTGAAGAACATACCAGATCCGGTTCAGGCTCGTGGGCCGGGTGTGGGGTGCTTCAGTTTGGTATCAGAGCCTAGTTTTAAACTCTCGGCCTGTGGGCTAAGGCCCAAAATGTTTTCAAATCGAGCCCAAGTAAGCTGTATGGAAGTATTTTATGAAATAAGCAGGTTTCCTGGCATGGCACCTAAGTCTCCAACCCGCAGTCCACCAGGTAAGTACCCCTATCCATTATGGGATTTATGGTATGATCTGTACAAGGGTAGGAATGGAACGTAGAAATAGTATGATAGGTACTTGAACCCTAGGATTAGTTTTCCCCAACACTTACATAAGACTTAAGTGCCTAACTAAACAACCCTATGGCTAAGTTGCCGAGTTACGGTGTGGTAACCTTTGTACGCATGTCTAGGATTGGATCCGGAAGAGCCTGGTACTTAAGCAGTCCTAGTGACTCACCTCCTCTTCGCTGGAATCCTACCTGGTGCGTAGCTACGGTTCACCCTAACCAAGAGGACTCAGTCACAGGCTAAACACAATAACTAAAACCCGAAAGGGAACTAGCCGTGTTTTTATAAAAACCCTAGTTTTTAAAACTCTTAAAATTACCTTTTTAATTTGTGAGAACTATTTTTACAAAATTTTTCGAAAAATTTTCGATTTATGAAATTACAAAAATACCCCTAGTGGTAAATTACAAAAATACCTTGGTTTATGAAATTCCCAAAATACCCACAGTTCTTATCAAGATTTCATTACTTTATAAATGTTCAAAAACCCTAATTTGCAAATTATCAAAATATCTAGATTTTGGAAAATTATGAAATTGCCCCTCACGTACAAAATTACCAAAAATAACCCTGATTTCTAAAATTTTTGTAACATCACTGTTTTGGAAAGTACAATTCTCAAAAAGAACCCTCAAAGTTTTGCAACTTTTGAAATATCCCTGATTTACAAGATTTTACAAATTTACCCCGATTTGTGAAAAATTACCAAAATATCCCTGAGGTCTAAAATTACCAAAATACCCCCGGATTTCAAAATTTTTCCAAAATACCCCAAGAATTTAAAAATACCAAAATACTTTGTGACACAATCACCAAGGAACTTTTTCTTTTGAAAAATTACGCAAATACCCCTGTAGGACAAAATTACGAAAATACCCCTAGGTAGTGGAAAAACAATAGCAACGAAAACTACAACGTTTCTCTGAATGAACAAAAGTTCATAATTGGTTGATGGGTGTGTGAATGAATGAAAAGACTGTGTGCATGTATGAATACGAAAGAACCACTCCTAAAACTCTTTTCATAAAATTCCTTCGCGGGTAATCAAGTGAAACAAAAGTATTAATCCATAAAACTTCTTAATCAGATCACGATGTTAGAAATGAGCTCTAGGGGACGTGGTCGTCGTGGACGAAATAAGAGGAGTCTTGGACCGTCAGAATCGTCTAAGAGTCTTCAGAAAAGACCGAAGGTTGAGAATTCTGCTCGTGTTTTTCTGGACCGTCCGTGTGCTCAGTGTGGAAGGTATCATGTTGGCGAGTGTTGGAACCGAGATCGGGAATGTTTTAGATGTAAGTATAAGGCTCATTTGGTTAAGAATTGCCCTCAAGCAACGAAGTTTTGTGGTTTAAACCATGGAGGAAATGGTCATGAAACACCCGGTAGAGGTGCTGAAGGTTCAGGTGAGAGACAACCAAGGATATGATAGCAGTTAAGTTCCTTGTTTTTGGAGTACTATTTATTGTTTTAGAGATAGTTCATTCTTGTGTTACAAGTGAACTGTTTGAAACTTTGGATGTGAACCTAGAGAATGTGCCTAGAAAGTATGATAGTTCTTTAAGATCAGAGTGCGCAGCAATAGCGTAGTGGGGTGAGTTAGACCGTACGATTGTTCGTTAGTAAGTAATTTCGAGGATGACATTATTTTTAAGGGGGGTAGAACTATAACATCCTGAATAGGGCCTATGCGTTTTCGGTTTAATTGCATGAAGTGACATGTTTTAGGTATTAAGAATAAATTTTGAACATTTTTGGAAATCCGGAAATGTATGGAAATGATTTGGAAATGAACATTTTTGGAAACTTGAAAATGCATGGAAATGATTTAGAAATGAACATTTTTGGAAACTTGAAAATGTATGGACATGATTTAGAAATGATTCAAAAGAGGAAAGTGAACATTTCTGGAAACTTGGAATTGTAAGGAAATGATTTAAAAGAGGAAAGTGAACATTTCTGGAAACTTGGAAATGTAAGGAAATGTCAAGTTTACAGAGCCGAATGAAAATTTTTGGAAACTTAGAAATGACTTAGAAATGTCGAGTTTCAAAGTTTAAAAGAGGAAATTAAGGCAAGATGGCCTTAAAAGAAAAAGTTGTTGAAATTTGACACACAAACAGGCTTGGAAAAGTGGCCTGAAGATACCACTTAGGGCCTCTGGAAATGGCGCCACATGCAAAGGAATTGGGCCTGAGTTCGAGTCACAGGGAAAGCAAATAAAAGAAATTTTATTTTGCTTCCAGAAGAAGAGAGGTGGACGGCACAAGGCTATAATTTAAGAGCTTTTATTCTTTTATTTTTAAAGAGATAAATAGTGGATAAATAAGTGATAAATAAAGGATTTAATTTGGATTATTTTCAAGAGATAATTGTTGGATTAAATTCTTTTAATTTGAATAAAGTGATAATTAAAGGGATAAAGCTATCAAAATAGAAGAGTGGTGGCCAAGTAAGGGACTCTAGGTTAGTAATTTCGGTTATAAAAGGAAAAGAGAGGCCATTCTGCATTATTTTCTGTTCTTTGAAAGCCTCTGCCGAATTCTCTTCACCAAATCTTCTTCTTCTTTTATTTTTGCCAAGCCGAAATACCTTGTGCTCTAGCCGAATCCTCCATCTTTATTCTTTCTTCTCTAATCCCTCCAAAAGCCGAAAGTTGTGAGATCATCATCTAGCCATAGCCGAATCTCTGAAGATTAAAGTGAAGGTGCAATCGATTTCTTCAAGTAAGGGTAAGGTCTCATTCGGTTTCATCCTTTTTCTTTTAAGATTTGCCAAAATCTATGACTAACCCCATTAATATCTTGTTGCCGAAACTTTGAAGAGATCTTTTGGGATTTACAAGGAAGGAGAAGTTCTTTTCCCGAAGGTACACCATAGGCCACGTGTTCCCTAGTTATTCGATGAGATTCGGGATTTAAAATCCACAAGGTAAGCATAAGAAGTATTCGGCCAAGGCTTATTTTTGGTATTTAGAATTATTTCCTATTTATTCAAAAGCTGGAAACTGACCTAATTAAATGATTTGGTGGCTAGCCGATTTTTAAGGAAGGAATACTATAAAGTTTTCGAGATTTGATTTATAGTGAAATCGGCAACAAGGTAAGTTTAAGAATACTAATCCTACTAGGATTTGGATTTGTGGCCGAATGGCTTTTTATTAAAGTAGTAAGTGATTAATCAAATGTAGGGATTAAGGATCTAAGCATTAGATCAAGCTTTTCGGGATCTCAAGGAATTTGCTAAACGAATCAGGTGTGTACCCCACACTAACTTTTAATAAGGTTCATGGTAATATGTAATTTATGCATGTTTATAAGAATGAGAATATGGCTAAGGTACTGTTACGGTACAAAGTACTCAGGTACGTTTCCTACTCCTACTAGGATTATGAAATATGTTATATTTAACATGTGAAAAGTGACATGAATGTGAATTTAAGTAAGATATGCATAATATGAATAATATGGGGCATTCGGGTTATATGAGAAAAGGGAAGTGAATGTGGTGACTTCGGTCTCACTATCTGAATGTGGTGACTTCGGTCACATTATCTGAATGTGGTAACTTCGGTTACGTTATCTGAATGTGGTGTCTCATGACACATTTATCTGGTGGCTATGCCACAAATTTTATATGGGCGATGAGCACGTCGAATGCAGTGACTGCCTTTGATGGTGTGTAGCGGATGGAGGGTTGACTTAGTAGTCCCCACGGTGTGCAGGTTGGTACGGGGATGTGTAGCGGATGGCACCTAGGTTTGGGTTTGGGTTTGGGTTGCATCATCATTTTTATCTGCTATATGAATAAGTATTTGATATGAAAATGTATGCCTGATCTATTGAATTTTAGTGTTGTGTACACATTGAGTCTGTTGACTCACCCCATTTTGGGACTATTTTTCAGGTGACAATCAATAATGGACCGGGTTCGGCAGAAGCTTAGGGATGGCCATGCTCAGCTTGAAGTTTTATTCAATATGGAAATTTAATTTTATTTAAGTATTTTAGAATTTTATTTTAGGTTTTTACTTGATGTAATAAGGCCATAAGGCCCAAGTTGAATTTCTTTATTTCTTTTTACTTTTAATTATTACGTTTATGAACTGTTATTGATTAACGGATCAAACAAATTTATTTTTTTAACCCTAAGTGTTTTGTCACTTTAAATAAATGGATTTCAATGTAAGATAAATTGGTTTTCAGTACAAGCCCAACCCAAACAATATTTCTTTTTTTAAAAATTCACACAAGTTTTTCCTAAGTAACAAAATAACTTTGAACCGGTTTACTTGAGGAACATACCAGATCCGGTCCAGGCTCATGGGCCGGTTTGGGGTGTTTCAAGCATTGTATGGTCGGAAGTGTAGAACACCTACTTGTTGGACTGAGTTAGGAGAACGTCGAGTTTTGGGTCCAGAGTTAGTGGCAGAAACTGAAGAGAAGGTTGAGTTAATTCTGGCACGGTTGAAGGAAGCCTCTGATAGGCAGAAGTCGTACGCAGACCTCGAGTAGAAGGAAATAGAGTTTGAAGTTGGAGACTGAGTGTTCTTGAAAGTCTCGCCTTGGAAGAAAGTTATGAGGTTCAGTCGCAAAGGGAAGTTAAGCCCAAGGTTTATAGGGCCCTATCGAGTACTGAAGCGAGTTGGGCCAGTGGCATACCAATTGGAGTTGCCACTAGAGTTGTAGCAGGTGCACGACATATTCCATGTATCCATGCTACGTCGCTACCGATCGGATCTGTCTCATGTGGTACCGGTTGAAGAGGTGGAGCTAAGGCCAGACTTATCCTACGAGGAAGAGCCGATTCGGATCTTGGAACGTGATGTGAAAGTACTACGAAGGAAGTCAGTTCCTCTAGTCAAAGTATTATGGCGCAATCATAGATCGGAAGAAGCTTCGTGGGAGTCAGAAGAGACAATGTGACAGCAATACCCTCAATTATTTTAGTTAGGAAATTTCGAGGACGAAATTATTTTTAGGGGGTAGAACTGTAACATCCTGGAAAGGGCCTATGCATTTTCGGTTTAATTGTACGAAATGACATGTCTTAAGTTTTATGAATACATTTTTAGCATTTTTGGAAACCTGGAAATGCATGGAAATGGGAATGGAAATGAACATTTTTGGAAACCTAGAAATGCATGGAAATGAAAATGGAAATGAACATTTTTGGAAACCTGGAAATGTAAGGAAATGATTCAAAAATGGAAAGTAAACATTTCTGGAAACTTGGAAATGTAAGGAAATGTTAAGTTTATAGAGTCGATCGAAAATTTTTGGAAACTTAGAAATAACCTAGAAATGACGAGTTTTAAGGTTTAAAAGGGGAAATTAAGGCAAGGTGGCCTTAAAAGAAAAAGTTTGTGAAATTTGACACACAAACAAAGCTTGGAAAAGTGGCACAAGATGTCACTTAGGGCCTATGGAAATGGCGCCATATGCAAGAGGAATGGGCCTGAGTTCGAGTCACTTGGGAAGCAAATAAAGGAGGTTTTATTTTTTCTTCTAGAAGACTGAGGTGGACGGCACATGCTTCTAGAAATGAGGTGTTTTATTTTCATAAATATTCGATTAAAAAGGTGATAAATAAAGGGTTTTTAAATTGGATTATTTTGAAGAGATAAATGTTGGATTAAACTCTTTTATTTATGATAATTAAAGGATAAAATAATCAGATAGAGGAGTGGTGGCCAAGTGAGGGACTCCTTAGATGATAATTTCGGCTATAAAAGGAAGGAAGGAAGGAGGGCTACTCATCAATTTTTACTTCCTCCTCTCTCTGCCAAATTCTTAGTGCTCTCCTCTCTTCTTTTCTTTTCTTTTGTCAAGCCGAAATTAAGTAATTGTTGGAACTTAGCCGAATATTTTCCTCTCCATTAGAAGCCAATGCCGAATCTCCTTGTGAATCTAAGCAAGGAAGCAGTCGGCTGAAGTATTAAGGGGATCTCTCGGGTTTCTACAACTGTCGACTACAAGGGGGAATATTTCGGGATCTAAGGTAAGAAACTATAAGATCCAAAAGCCTTGTTTTAAGTTTTAATGTTAGATTAAACCTAACATGTGATTATAGGAATTTCGACATCCCTAGGAAAGCAAGGATACTTTTCGGGATTTGAGATCACAAAGGTATGTGTTTAAGACATTCGGCCAAGGCCTATTTTAAGTATTTGGATTTATTCCCAAAAGCCGAAACTAACCTATGCTGTGTTTTAATGTTGGCCGAATGCAAGAAAGAATACAACAAAGTTTTGGGACTTGATTCTTAAGTCAATCGGCAACAAGGTAGGTTTTCAGTATACAAATCCTACTAGGATTTTGTTTTAAAACCAAAAAAGGTTTATTATTGTGTTTAAATGATTGGCCGAATATAGGAGTTAAGGATCTAAATCAGTAGATCGGTTCTTCGGGATTTCAAGGACTTTGTTAAACGAATTAGGTGTGTACCCCACACTAACTTTTAATATGATTATGGTAATATGTAATATGTGCATATGGATAAGGTATGGTGTTATGGTACAAAGTACTCAGGTACGTTCCTACTTCCACTAGGATTATGAAATATGTTATTTATAACATGTGAAACTTTATAAGAATGTGAATTTAAGTATGATATGCATGATATGGATAATATGGGTCATTCGGGATATATGAAAAAGGGGAAGTGAATGTGATGACTACGGTCTCACTATCTGAATGTGGTGACTTCGGTCACATTATCTGAATGTGGTAACTTCGGTTACATTATCTGAATCTGGTGTCTCTTGACACAATTATATCTGGTGGCTATGCCACAAATTTTATATGGGCGATGAGCACGTCGATTTGCAGCAATGATCGCTTCGATGGTGTGTAGCGGATGGAGGGTCGACTTAGTTGTCCCCACCGTGTGCAGGTTGGTACGGGGATGTGTAGCGGATGGCATCTAGGTTTGGGTTTGGGTTGCATCATTACTGCTATCTATTGTATGAATAAGTGTTTGGTATGAACATGTATGCCTGATCTATTGAATTTTAGTGTTGGTTACACATTGAGTCTGTTGACTCACCCCGTTGTGGGAAACATGTTTCAGGTGATGAACAGTGATGGATCGGGACGGTAGATCTTGTGGTGGCCATGCTCAACTTGAAGTTTTATTCAATATGGACACTTTAATTTTATTTAAGTACTTTGGAATTTTATTTTGGGACTTGTTGTAATAAGGCCATAGTTACATTTCTTTACTTTTATTTTTAATTACTATGCTACGAATTATTTTAAATTAAAGATCAAGTAAAATTATTTCTTTAAAAATAAACCCTAAATTGTTTTGTCACCTAAATTAATTGGATTTTCAAATAAAATAAATGGGTTTCCAACCTAAGCCCAACCCAAAACGATATATTTTTAAAAATTACACAAATTTTCTCTAAGTAACAAGAACTTTGAAACCGGTTTACTTAAGGAACATACCAGATCCGGTTAAGGCTCGTGGGCTGGGTGTGGGGTGTTTCAATCTATCTCCACGTTAGCTATCTTTTTTAATAACAGAACAGCTTCTCTGTTTCTGTCTTCCTAGGTTCTTCCAGTGTCATGTGCTAAAATTCTTTTACCATCGGTCCAGAACAAATAAGTTTCTTGGTGAAGAAGATGTTCGGCCATGGTTATCATATCAATTCCGGCTTGGATTTGATAATTGGTAAAATTATTATAACAATTGTCAATGGTTTTTGACAATTTTTGTTTGTCTTCTTCTACTGCTGAAAGGGCTTTTCCCGAAAAGAAAGTACTAATATTCCAAATTTGATATGGCTGATAAAATTTTTCTTTTTCAGCAATACCAATAAGACTACATATTTCTATATGAAAATAATAGACAAAATCATCTAAATCAACAAAATTTGTTAATCTATATTTTACTATAGCGGGAAAATCTTTTAATAAATGAAAAGAAAGATTTTGGACTGTTTTTTCTTTAACAAATCCCCATTCAATACTGGTTATATCAAATGGTTCATGATTAAGCCTAAATTTGATAGTAGGAAATTGTTCTCCTATATCATTAGTAAAAACATAGGCTTGTAAATAATATTTTGAAAAAGTTTACAAAAATTGAGCTTCTTTGGTTGCAAATAGCTCTATCTATTTTTGAAAATATATCCGGTGGTAGAATTTGTCTACATTTGTTATATAGACATATTCTAAACATTTTATTAATAATAGGACTGTTTGTTCCCTTATTAATAAAATATTGGAATATATCAATGTAACATCCTGGAAATGGGCCTATGCATTTTTGATTTAATTATACGAAATGGCATGTCTTATGTGTTATGAATGTATGGTGAACATTTTTGGAAACTTGGAAATGTAAGGAAATGACTTGGAAATGTAAGAAAATGTCTTGTCTTGGAAATGTAAGGAAATGACTTGGAAATGGAAGGAAATGTCTTGTCTTGGAAATGTAAGGAAATGACTTGGAAATGTAAGGAAATGTCTTGTCTTGGAAATGTAAGGAAATGACTTGGAAATGGAATGAAATGTCTTATCTTTGAAATGTAAGGAAATGACTTGGAAATGGAAGGAAATGTCTTGTCTTGGAAATGTAAGGAAATGAATTGGAAATGTAAGGAAATGTCTTGTCTTGGAAATGTAAGGAAATGTCTTGGAAATGTAAGGAAATGTCTTAGAAATGTAAGGAAATGCTTTAGAAATGTCAAGTTTAAAGTTTAAAAGAGGGACATGAAGCAAGGTGGTCTTAAGAGAAAATGTATGTGAAATATGACACACAAACGGGCTTGGAAAAGTGGCTTGAAGATGCCACTTAGGGCCTCAGGAAATGGCGCCACATACTAGGGTATTGGGCCAAGGTTCGAGCTACAGAGGAAGCAAAATAAAAAGTTTTATTTTGCAGCAGAGAGTAGCAGCAAGGGACGGCACAAGGCTATAATTTAGGAGCCTTTATTCTTTTATTTTTAAGAGATAAATAGTGGATAAATAAGGGATAAATAATGGATTTATTTTAGATTATTTTCAAGAGATAAATAAGGAATTATTCTTTAATTAGGAAAATAAGGGAGAAGTGATGGCCAAGTAAGGGACTTTGAGTTTAATAATTTCGGCTAAGTAAGGATAGTTGCTGAATTATCTTTTATTTTAGGAGATAATTAAATAGATAAAGCTATCAAAATAGAAGAGTGATGGCCAAGTAAGGGATTCTAAGTGAGTAAATTCGGCTATATAAGGAAAAGAGGGCCATTCATCATTCTTTCTCTCAACCCTTCTCTCTGTTAATTTCCTAGAGCATTGTTCTTCTTCTTTTTGTTAGCCAAAGCCGAAAATTCAAGATATCACCATTAGCCAATTTCTTTTCGTTCCAATCCATCAAAAGCCGAATCTTTGAGGGCTTCAAGCATAGGTCTTTGTCGATTTCTTCAAGAAAGGGTAAGAACAAGTTTTGATTTCTATTCTTTTCTTTTAGATTTGTCGAAATCTAGGACTAATCCCATCAATATTCTTATTTGCCGAAAATTGGGAAGGAATCTTTCGTGATTTTTTTTGCCATAGTCGACTATAAAGGAAAAGATCTTGAGGATTTGACCATCAAGGTATGTCATATCGACATTCGCCAAGGGCCATTGATTGTGATTAAAGGTTAGAAGTTGATCTAACATGTGGGTTTAGGGATTTCGGCGTGAAGCTATAACCAAGGGATAATTTCGGGATTTAAGATCCTTAAGGTAAGTTTTAGTAAACTAATCCTACTAGGATTTGGATTTATGGCCGAATGGCTTTTTATTAAATTAGTAAGTGATTAATCAAATGTAGGGATTAAGGATCTAAGCGGTAGATTAGATTACGAGATCTCAAGGAATTTGCTAAGCGAATCAGGTGTGTACCCCACACTATTTCATAATATGTTTTATGGCTATGTTTAATTAATATATGTGATATTAAGAATGTGAATATGGCTAAGGTACCATAATGTGGTACAAAGTACTCAGGTACGTTTCCTACTCCTACTAGGAATATGAAATATGTTATTTGTAACATGAGAATAAGAATGTGAACTTTGGCATATTAATGCATATTACAAAATGGGGCATATGGGTTATTAAAAGGGGAAGTGAATGTGGTGACCTAAGACCACGAACACGGTGACCTAAGACCGTGGTATCTGAATGTGGTGACCTAAGGCCACAGATATTTGAATGCGGTGACCTAAGACTGCGATATCTGAATATGGTGACCTAAGACCACAAATGCGGTGACCGCGATATGGAGTGTAGCGAAAGGAGGGTCGACTTAGTAGTCCCCACGGTGTACAGGTTGGTACGGGGGAGTGTAGCGGATGGCTTATTGGGTTTGGGTTTGGGAATGCATCATAATTTGTATGCTATGATATGAATGTGTAATATTTGTTATGCTGATTCTATTATGATTTAGTGTTGTGTACACATTGAGTGCATTGACTCACCCCGTTGAGGACCATGTTTGGTGATGAACAGTAATGGACCGGGACGGCAGAACTTGTGCTGGCCATGCTCAACATGAAGTTTTTATTTTTATGGACTATTACTTTTTAAGTACTCCGAATTATTTGGATTTACTTGATGTAATAAGGCCATAAGGCCATAGTGCACTATTTTATTTGTAACACCCCAAACCTGGTCAATACGCCATGACCGAATCTGGCATCCCACAGAGGAAAACGTTGTGTAGTAAATCGAGTGAACAATTAAATTTTTGTGAAAAACTCTTTGTTGTTCTATGTTTGTAGAAAACAAGTGTATAATAAATTGACAGCTAACAATTTATCTTGAAATCTCGTAAATAAATCTTAAAAACTTAGTTGTAAAACCATAGATTAGAAAACCTTTTATAGTTTAAAAGAAACCAAAGTGATTAAGTTGAAAACTGTATCGAATGAAAATTTGAAAACTTGAGTTTTGGAAAATAATAGTATTAATTATCGAAAATACTTGAGTTGTTAAAACTATTAAATGAATTTTTTTACCCGATGGTAACGTTTTAAAAACCATCGCATTTTGTAGTTTAGAAAACTTTGTGCACATACCATTAATTCAACCATATAATTTGTAAACCATATTTAAATCAAATCCAAAGCGTATAAATAATCCCAAAACATAATTAAAGAGGCCTTATTACAAACCCAAATTAAATCAAAAACCAAATAAAAATAAATTTAAGTACCCAAATAGAAGTTCATGAAAAATCAAACTTTATTGCATGGCCTCCTCGAGCTCATCCGGCTCCTCATCCGCGATCTCTGGAATCACCTGAAATGATAAGGGAGAAGGTGAGTCACCAAGACTCAGTGCATAATCCCTCTCCTGGGTAATAGCCACGTACTTACGCAAATTGTAACAAAGCAACATATATGTATAATGATGCACCCAACCTAGCCATCCGTAACTCCTTTTTCTACCCCGTGTGGTACCAAACCACTGGTGGTGCCAAACCACTGGTGACCAAAGTCACGATATTCAATATTGTGATACCAAATCACTAGTGACTCAAAGTCACAAATAATCAGATTGTGGGGCCAACCCACTTTTGATACCAAATCACTGGCGACAATCCCATATCTCAAAAGTGGGGCCAACCCACGGTGCTATTAAACCACAGGGACGAGTCGCTATGAGGTGCCAAACCTCTGGTGTCCCAAAGACACAAATGTGATACCAAATCACTGGTGACCAAAGTCACGAATAATCTAATTGTGGGGCCAACCCACTTGTGATACCAAATCACTGGCAACAATCCCATATCTCAAAAGTGGGGCCAACCCACGGTGGTATTAAACCACAGGGACGAGTCGCTATGAGGTGCCAAACCTCTAGTGTCCCAAAGATACAAATGTGATACCAAATCACTGGAGGTGCCAAACCTCTGGTGTCCGAAGACACGAATATCAATCTTCCCCCTCCTCTCATATCACCCATCACAATGCAATATTTGAGCAAATCATGTCAACATACTTTATTATGAATCACATAACAAATATATCATAAATCGTAGATCATGATTTCAATCCACATGTATTAACAATATATAGAAATGGACTTACCCGAATCCTCATTCATACCATCATGGTATCATATCAAGATCTCATCGTTTTCCAACTTTGATAATATGATTAGTAAATTAATATTATAAATACATATACATAACTGAGTTATAAAGTGTGTAAGGTACACACCTTTCACCAATGCAAAAACTAACTTCCGAAGATCCGATCTATCGCACTAGATCACCTTGTCCTACATTCGGCCAAACCACAACACTTTAATCAAGACCATTCGGCCAACATCATATCTTAATCCCAATAGACTTAGGCTTTCTCAACCAACTTAAAGAATATTGAATCCTTACCACTTGACTTACCAACTTCGATTGCTAAAGGAATGGGGCTTAGATCGATTTCTTCCGAAATCCCAACGAGCCTAAATGAATAATCGATTCCTAATAATACTTAGAACCTTGCAAACAATGCCCAAAGATTCGACCTTTGTCCACAAGAAAACGACATAGAAAAGAGAAAGAAAAGAAGGAAAAACGGCACTGAACACTTACCCTTTTATCCAAAACCGATTGAAGAAAACCAAAGAGAACCTACCCTTGAATATTCGGCCAAAATAACTCCGAAAGAGGGAAAGAAGATTCGGCTATGGTGGAGTAAAAAGAAAAGAAAAATAGAATGGATTTGGATGTTTTTAACTTTGAGCAAATGAAATAGAAATAGGATTTGAGAAGGAGAAGGATTCAGGCAAGAGAGTGTAAAAAAAAATGTGATTATGAACCAATATCAAGAGAAGAAAAGAGAAATATGGGAGAGAGAGATTCGGCCAAACACACTATCTGCCGAAAAGAAAAGTGCACAAATGACAAGTAAGGTTTCGGTTTCAAAAGAAAAGATGAGAGAAAGAAAATAACATTTTTGGTTCAAACAAAATGAAGGCTAAACCAAAAACAAAATTTGCACAAAATGCACAATAAACAATCGGCCAAGGAGGGGAGTTTTTGGAGAGAAAGAAAACAAATTGCAAAAAGATGCACAAATGCACAAATTGACCAACTATCCTCCCCCAAACCACCTAACAACATTCGGTCACCCCCTAGCCACACTTGCTGTCCACATACATGCACTAAAGGCCTTGAAAGAGTTTCCAAAACATCTTCCTTAAGCCAAGCCTTTTGTCTCCCCAACCTTCCATAACCTTAAGATTCTTATCCCCTATTTCAAGCTTTCCTTAAACCAATATTCAACTTACCAAAAACTTAAGGTCCAACCTATCGTAATTAGAATTTGACCATCCATCAATGCTAGGATACAAAAATAAAGTCTTCAAAATGCTTTCCAAGCAACTCGAACCTCTTCCCACAAGCAACCTTTCAAGCTCCTTATCCACTATGCCACTAACTCCTCTTGTGCTTTAACTTAACACTTAAATTAACTTAAGTGTCAAGCTCACTTAATCCACTTCACTAAATTTTCCATACTAAAAATTATTCTAGCTTAGCTAATATTTCCAAGCCTACACACAAATATACTAAGCACACAATAACAATCATATCCAAGCTAACACAAGTAACAACATGATACTCTAATATTTTTAGGATGTTACAATTCTACCCCCCTTAAGAAAATTTCGTCCTCGAAATTACCTGATCAAAAGAGTTGAGGATACTGCTGCCTCATCATATCCTCCGGTTCCCACGTAGCTTCTTCCACGCCATGATTCCACCATAAAACCTTCACTAATGGATCTAACTTCTTGCGCAAAACTTTCACGTCCCGATCTAGAATCTGTACAGGTTCCTCTTCCACCGTCAAATCTGGACTCACCTCTATTTCCTCTACTGCCACGACATGCGATGGATCAGAATGATAGCGTCTAAGCATGGAGACATGGAACACATCGTGAATCTGACTCAGCTCTGATGGCAACTCAAGCTGATAAGCTACTGGTCCCACTCGTCTCAACACCTTATACGGCCCAATAAACCGTGGGCTTAACTTCCTTTTTTTCCCAAATCTTAACACTTTCTTCCATGGAGAGACTTTCAGAAAAACTTTGTCACCCACGGCAAACTCTATATCCCTCCGCTTGAGATTGGCATATGACTTCTGCCTACCCAAAGCTTCCTTCAGGCGAGTCTGAATCATCTTAACCTTATCCTCAGTCTCTGCAACCAACTCTCATCCTAACATCTGACGCTCACCCAACTCAGTCCAACAAGTAGGTGTGCGACACCTCCTACCATACAACGCCTCATATGGTGCCATCTTAATGCTTGCCAGATAACTATTGTTCTATGCGAACTCAGCTAATGGCAAAAACTCTTCCCAGCTACCTCTGAAGTCCAAAACACATCCTCTCAACATATCCTCTAAAATCTGTATAACTCTTTCCGACTGCCCGTCATACTGTGGATGAAATGCGGTACTGAAATCCAACCGCGTACCCAAAGCCTGATGTAACGCCCTCCAAAACCTCGACGTAAATCTAGGATCTCTGTCCGAAATGATCAACACTGGCACACCGTGCAACCTCACTATCTCAGCCACATACAACTTAGCTAACCTCTGAAGCGAGTAATCCACCCTTACCGGAATGAAATGAGCTGACTTAGTCAGACGATCCACAATCACCCAAACTGAATCCTTCTTACTAGGCGTAAGAGGTAATCTACTGACAAAGTCCATAGTGATCCTTTCCCACTTCCACTGTGAAATCTTCACCGGCTAAAGTAACCCAGACGGTAAGTGATGTTCAGCCTTGACTTGTTGACACATCAGACATTTGCCCACAAACTCAGTTACCTCCCACTTCAGACCTGGCCACCAAAACTGCTCTCTTAAATCTCGATACATCTTGTTTCCTCCAGGATGCATAGCGTATGGGCTGCTATGTGCGTCCCGAAGAATCCTTTGCCTCAACTCAACATCCTTGGGCATACAAGCTCTCCCTTTAAAACACAAAACTCCATCACTGGACAAACTATAATCCTCTAAACCACCGACCTTCGATCATTCAAACCATCATCCTCTAACTGCTTCTCCTTGATTTGCTCTAACCAAGTCGGCTTGACTTGCAATTTAGCCAAAAGACTCCCATCGTCATATAAGCTAAGACGAGCAAACATCAATCTTAAGTCAGTCACAACCTTACGGCTCAACGCATCTGCCACCACGTTAGCCTTGCCCGGATGATACTCAATCGAACAGTCGTAGTCCTTTAACAACTCAATCCATCTACGATGCCTCAAGTTCAAATCCTTCTGAGTCAAAAGATACTTAAGACTCTTGTGATCCGTGTAGACTATCGACTTCTCTCCATACAAATAGTGTCTCCAAATCTTCAAAGCGAAAACCACTGCAGCTAATTCCAAGTCATGCGTCGAATAATTAACTTCATGTGGTCTCAACTGTCGAGATGCATAAGCCACTACCTTCCCTTCTTGCATTAGCACATATCCCAAACCAGTATGTGATGCATCACAGTAAACCGTGAATTCCTTGCCTGCCTCAGGTTGAATTAAAACCGTAGCTTCAGTCAGAATCTTCTTCAACTTGTCGAAACTTTCTTGCTGCTTCTCGATCCACACAAATGGAACTCCTTTCCTCAATAACTTGGTCATAGGTGCGGCGATCAAAGAAAATCCTTCCACAAATCTTCGGTAATACCCCGCCAGACCTAGAAAACTCCAAATCCCAGCCACTAACTTAGGCGGCTTCCAATCCAACACTGCCTCAATTTTCCGAGGATCCACTCTAATCCCCTCAGCTGATACTACGTGACCCAAGAAAGTCACCTCCCTAAGCCAGAACTCGCACTTACTAAATTTGGCATACAATCGCTTTTCCTCGAGTGCGCAACACTACTCGCAAATGCGCATCATGCTCCTCCTCTGACTTTGAGTATACCAATATATCGTATATAAATACCACAACAAACTGATCCAAAAACTGCTGGAATACCCGATTCATCATGTCCATGAATGCTTTGCCGAGACGTTAGTCAACCCAAACGGCATCACCGAAATTGTAATGCCTGCATCGAGTACGAAATGCCGTCTTATGGATATCAGCCTCTTTCACCTTTAGCTGATGATATCCAGACCTTAAATCAATCTTGGAGAAAATCGCTGCCCCCTTAAGTTGCTCAAACAAGTCATCTATCCTCGGTAAAGGATACTTGTTTTTGATCGTCAGCTTATTCAACTGGCGGTAGTCTATACACATCCGCATCGTACCATCCTTCTTCTTGACAAAAAGTACCGGCGCTCCCTATGGCGAAACACTTGGTCGGATAAAACCTCAATCCAGCAACTCCTGAATCTGAGCCTTCAGTTCCCCTAATTTTTTCGGTGCCATCCTATACGGAGTAATAGAAACTGGCGCAGTTCCGGGTAATAGATCTATACCAAATTCAACTTCACGATCTGAAAGCAGTCCCGAAAGTTCTTCTGGAAATACATCCGCATATTCCTTTACCGTTCGAACATTCCCTACAGTAGACTCTTTAGCATCCAACGCACGCACATGGACTACAAATGCCTCACAGCCCTTCCTGACCAACTTCACAGCTTTCAACGCAGATACCACGTTGGATAGATAATCTCTTCTATTACCTATCATAACCACTTCTTCACCATCAGCTGCCTTCAAAACCATGCGCTTAGCAGCGCAATCCAAACTTGCTTGGTACTTGACCAACCAATCCATCCCGAGAATCAGATCAAACTCTCCAAATGGCAGTTCCATCAGATCAGCTACAAACACTACCCCTTGGAGTTCTAGGGGTACATCTCTATATAGCTTACTTACTTCTACAGAGTGACCTAGAGGGCTAAGTACGGTCATCTTCCCAGAAGTAGTCTCAGAATCTAAGTTCATGGTCTCTACAATGCTACTAGCAACATACGAATGCGTCGAACCCACATCTATCAAAGCAGTATATGGCACACCAAAGATTAAGAACGTACCGATTATGACGTCTGGTGCGTCGCCCTCCTCTTGACGTCTCACTGCATACACCAAAACAGGCTACCTTGCCTCAGTGTTGCCAGCACCTCTGCCAGATGCTCCGCGGCCTCGACCAGAACCATTACTTCCTCTACCATTACCACGACCTCTCTGCGGTGGCGGTCCCTCCCGTCTGAACTGATCACGACCTTTACCCTCAGACTGATTCCTGGCTAGATTTCGTGGAGAGTCTCTCACAGGATGATCCAGTGAGCCACACTCGAAACATCCTTTCCCTTCGATCCAGCATTCACCCCAATGATATTTCCCACATTGGTTACACCGTGCTGGTCCCTGATTAGCAATAACAGGCCTCTCAGACTGAGTCGACCCACTCTGCCTAGACCTCTTCTGAGAATTACCAGCTGACGCAGATGATCCATAACCTCTCTTATGCTTATTCCGGTCGTAACTCTGCCTTCCAGATTCCTTTATTCCTTCGGCTATCTTAGCCTTTTCAACCAACGCAGCAAATTCTCGCTCCTGATGTGGAGCAATCAGCAACCTCAGCTCATCTCTCAAACCGTCCTCGAACCGGACACATCGCTCGTGCTTCGAAACCACGATACCTCCAGCATACCGGCTCAATCTTAAAAATTTCGCCTCATATTCTGATACGGATTTACCACCTTGAACCAAACTCAGAAATGCCTTACGCTGCACGTTAATGTAATTAGACCCAACGTATTTCCGCTGATACGCTGCCTTGAAATAATTTCAAGTGAGATCCTCCGCTGCAGCACCATTCCGAACTGTGAGCCACCACTGATATGACTCATCCCGAAGAAGCGACACAATCCCTTTCAGCTTGTCCTCAGCACTCAAATCCAAGTCATCCATGATTCGCTCTGTCGCCTCTAGCCAATATTCAGCCGCACTGGGAGCTACGCCTGAAACACCACGAAATACCTCCGCTCCATTGGATCGGAGTCGCTCGGGTACAGATTTCTGAGCTCCCATGCCTCCACCCATTCCAGCTACCCTCTCAAGGACTCATAACACCGCCTGAGACACTACGGCATCCCCCGTTTGATCCTGATGCTCAACTCCAACCGCTGCTGGTGGTGGTACCTCATTTTCGGATCCTTGACCAGACCTCACTGGTTTAGACACAGCCATCCTACCATGACCGCGTCCACGAGTAATACGACCTCGACCACGAGTACTCATGTCTAACGTCTCGTCTTATCTAATTTAGAAGTTTTATGCATTAGTCAATATTCCACTTTCTTTAAAGCACAGTTTTATGAAAAGTTTTAATAAGAGGTTGTTCCGCGAGTACACCAAACCTATAGTTTTGGGTTTCTAGAGTAGTTCCTACTACTATACAGTCATGCTAACATCATCATATCATATCATCAAAATCAACAGTTTGATGTACTTACTTACGATTGATTGTTGCTTAGAGACTCGGGGCCATGCCTTTCCAACTATTAAATTTTCAACAAAAACATTTTAAAACCATACTTTAAAACATTTTGGGCCTCGGGCCCACAGCTGAGCTTTTGACTTAGCTCTGATACCAATTTGTAACACCCCAAACCCGGTCAATATGCCATGACCGAATCTGGCATGCCACAGAGGAAAACATTGTGTAGTAAATCGAGTGAACAATTAAATTTTTGTGAAAAACTCTTTGTTGTTCTATGTTTGTAGAAAATAAGTGTGTAATAAATTGAAAGCTAACAATTTATCTTGAAATCTCATAAATAAATCTTAAAAACTTAGTTGCAAAGCCATAGATTAGAAAACCTTTTATAGTTTAAAAGAAACCAAAGTGATTAAGTTGAAAACTGTATCGAATGAAAATTTGAAAACTTGAGTTTTGGAAAATAATAGTATTAATTATCGAAAATATTTAAGTTGTTAAAACTATTAAATGAATTTTTTTACCCGATGGTAACGTTTTAAAAACCATCGCATTTTGTAGTTTAGAAAACTTTGTGCACATACCATTAATTCAACCATATAATTTGTAAACCATATTTAAATCAAATCCAAAGCGTATAAATAATCCCAAAACATAATTAAAGAGGCCTTATTACAAACCCAAATTAAATCAAAAACCAAATAAAAATAAATTTAAGTACCCAAATAGAAGTTCATGAAAAATCAAACTTTATTGCATGGCCTCCTCGAGCTCATCCGGCTCCTCATCCGCGATCTCAGGAATCACCTGAAATGATAAGGAAGAAGTTGAGTCACCAAGACTCAGTGCATAATCCCTCTCCCGGGTAATAGCCATGTACTTACACAAATTATAACAAAGCAACATATATGTATAATGATGCACCCAACCTAGCCATCCGTAACTCCTTTTTCTACCCCGTGTGGTACCAAACCACTGGTGGTGCCAAACCACTGGTGACCAAAGTCACGATATTCAATATTGTGATACCAACTCATTGGTGACTCAAAGTCACAAATAATCAGAGTGTGGGGCCAACCCACTTGTGATACCAAATCACTGGCGACAATCCCATATCTCAGAAGTGGGGCCAACCCACGGTGGTATTAAACCACAGGGACGAGTCGCTATGAGGTGCCAAACCTCTGGTGTCCCAAAGACACAAATGTGATACCAAATCACTGGTGACCAAAGTCACGAATAATCCAATTGTGGGGTCAACCCACTTGTGATACCAAATCACTGGCGACAATCCCATATCTCAAAAGTGGGGCCAACCCACGGTGGTATTAAACCACAGGGACGAGTCGCTATGAGGTGCCAAACCTCTGGTGTCCCAAAGACACAAATGTGATACCAAATCACTGGAGGTACCAAACCTCTGGTGTCCGAAGACACGAATATCAATCTTCCCCCTCCTCTCATATCACCCATCACAATGCAATATTTGAGCAAATCATGTCAACATACTTTATTATGAATCACATAACAAATATATCATAAATCGTAGATCATGATTTCAATCCACATGTATTAACAATATATAGAAATGGACTTACCCGAATCTTCATTCATACCATCATTGTATCATATCAAGATCTCATCGTTTTCCCACTTTGATAATATGATTAGTAAATTAATATTATAAATACATATACATAACCGAGTTATAAAGTGTGTAAGGTACACACCTTTCACCAATACAAAAACTAACTTCCGAAGATCCGATCTATCGCACTAGATCACCTTGTCCTCCATTCGGCCAAACCACAACACTATAATCAAGACCATTCGGCCAACATCATATCTTAATCCCAATAACCTTAGGCTTTCTCAACCAACTTAAAGAATATTGAATCCTTACCACTTGACTTACCAACTTCGATTGCTAAAGGAATGGGGCTTAGATCGATTGCTTCCGAAATGCCAACAAGCCTAAATGAATAATCGATTCCTAATAATACTTAGAACCTTGCAAACAATGCCCAAAGATTCAGCCTTTGTCCACAAGAAAACGACATAGAAAAGAGAAAGAAAAGAAGGAAAAATGGCACTAAACACTTACCCTTTTATCCAAAATCGATTGAAGAAAACCAAAGAGAATCTACCCTTGAATATTCGGCCAAAATAACTCCAAAAGAGGGAAAGAAGATTCGGCTATGGTGGAGTAAAAAAAAAAGAAAAATAGAATGGATGTGGATGTTTTTAACTTTGAGCAAATGAAAAAGAAATAGGATTTGAGAAGGAGAAGGATTCGGGCAAGAGAGTGTAAAAACAAAATGTGATTATGAACCAATATCAAGAGAAGAAATGAGAAATATGGGAGAGACAGATTCGGCCAAACACCCTATTTGCCGAAAAGAAAAGTACACAAATGACAAGTGAGGTTTCGGTTTCAAAAGAAAAGATGAGAGAAAGAAAATAACATTTTTGGTTCAAACAAAATGAAGGCTAAACCAAAAACAAAATTTGCACAAAATGCACAATAAACATTCGGCCAATGAGGGGAGTTTTTGGAGAGAAAGAAAACAAATTGCCAAAAGATGTACAAATGCACAAGTTGACCAACCATCCTCCCCCATACCACCTAACAACATTTGGTCACCCCCTAGCCACACTTACCGTCCACATACATGCACTAAAGGCCTTGAAAGAGTTTCCAAAACATCTTCCTTAAGCCAAGCCTTTTGTCTCTCCAACCTTCCATAACCTTAAGATTCTTATCCCCTATTTCAAGCTTTCCTTAAACCAATATTCAACTTACCAAAAACTTAAGGTCCAACCTATCGTAATTAGAATTTGACCGTCCATCAATGCTAGGATACAAAAATAAAGTCTTCAAAATGCTTTCCAAGCAACTCGAACCTCTTCCCACAAGCAACCTTTCAAGCTCCTTATCCACTATGCCACTAACTCCTCTTGTGCTTTAACTTAACACTTAAATTAACTTAAGTGTCAAGCTCACTTAATCCACTTCACTAAATTTTCCATACTAAAAATTATTCTAGCTTAGCTAATATTTCCAAGCCTACACACAAATATACTAAGCACACAATAACAATCATATCCAAGCTAACACAAGTAACAACATGATGCTCTAATATTTTTAGGATGTTAATTATTTCTGTTTTTATTTATTATGTTACGAAATTTTTATTAAGTTAAAGATTAAGTAATTTACTTTAAATGTATTCTATATGTTTTATCACCTAAAATTTAAAAGGGTTTCATTATAAACCGATTTTGTTTTCTACTCGAGCCCAACCCAAAACAATATTTCTTTCAAAACACACAATTTTCCCAAAGTAACAAAAGAACTTTGAACCGGTTTACTTGAGGAACATACCAGATCCGGCCGAAGCTCGTGGGCCGGGTTTGGGGTGTTTCGATCAAGAAGATTATTTATCTCCTTATATCTTTATATTCGACTAGGATTTCATCCCAGTCTCTGTATAAAATAGATTTAAGTAATAAAGCATGAGCTTCTTTTTCCTTAGTTGTTTTTTCAACTAAAAATTCTGAAAATCGTGTAAGAGCTCTTCTAAAGTTTGCTCTTTGATCAGTAGTATGGGTTTTCCATATTTTGTTTATAAATTATAATATTCTAAAGGTAAACCTGGATTATAAAAATCCTTAATTTTAGAGGATTCAGAATTTTGTTGTTTTTTCAACAAATTCTCGGTTTCTTTTATAATTTCAGCATAACTTTTTGATATACTGAATATGGATCTTGAGACCATTCATAATAACTCACCTGGGTTGGTGATTGTGTTCCAAATGGTTGGTTTACCATAGGATATGGTACATAATATCCTTGATTAGGATAAAATGGTACTCGTGCAGGAATAAATCCTTGTTTAGGACTCATTGTTTTTCCCTTGTTGGGTTTTTTATGGACAGTTGTCCATTCTCCCATATTTTCTAGAGGTTTTTTACCTCTATCCATAAGGCCTGCTAAGAAAATTAGCAATCATATTATTAGTCCCTTTAATATAAATAACTTCAAAATTAAATTGGCATAATTCGTTATACCATCTAATTCTCTGAGGTACAATTTCTAAGCTTTTATTAGTTAGAAATTGATTAACAGCTTGATTATCAGTTTTTAAAATAAAATGTTCAGGTGCTAAATATATTAGGAATTCTTTTATTCCCTTTTTTATTGCTAATAATTCTTTTTCATATATAGCATAATTTATTTCATTCAGTTTCAATTTTCCTGAGCTATATCCACAAATTAATTCTTCATTAGCTATTGTTTTAGCTTTTAATACACATCTCCAATTTTTTTCTGAGGCATCTGATTCTAGAATTAATTTATCACCTTGTTTAGGTAAATAAACCTTAGTGTAACATCCTGGATTATAGCCTATGCATTAGTATGTCTTATGTGTTATGGAAGTGATGTGTGCATTTTTAGAATCTTAGAAATGTAGGGAAATGTCTTGGAAATGTAAGGAAATATCTTGTCTTGGAAATGTAAGGAAATGACTTGGAAATGTAAGGAAATGATTTGGAAATGTAAGGAAATGATTTGGAAATGTAAGGAAATGCTTTAGAAATGTCAAGTTTAAAGTTTAAAAGAGGGATATGAAGCAAGGTGGTTTTAAGAGGAATTGTATGCAAAACATGACACACAAATGAGCTTGGAAAAGTGGCTTGGAGGCACCACTTAGAGCTCTGGAAATGACGCCACATGCTAGAGGGAAGGACTTGTGTTCGAGTCGCGTGGGGAGCAAAATTTTAAAGCCTTTATTTTGCTAAGTAGAGTCAATAAGAGGGAATAGGGGATGGAACATGGCTAAATTTTAGGAGTTTTATCCCTTTTATTTTATTTAAGGATAAAAGATGATAAATGAGGAATTATTCTTTAATTAGGAAAATAAGGGAGAAGTGATGGCCAAGTAAGGGACTTTGAGTTTAATAATTTCGGCTAAGTAAGGATAGTTGCTGAATTATCTTTTATTTTAGGTGATAATTAAAGAGATAAAGCTATCAAAATAGAAGAGTGATGGCCAAGTAAGGGATTCTAAGTTAGTAATTTCGGCTACTAAAAGAAAAGAGGGCCATTCGTTCATTCTTTCAACTCTCTCTCTGCCGAATTCTCTCTAGCAAATAACTCCTCTATTCTCTTTTATTTTTGCCAAGCCGAAATACCTTGTGCTCTAGCCGAATCCTCCATCTTTATTCTTCTTTCTCTTTTCTTTCTTTATACCAATCAAAAAGCCGAAATCAAGATCCTTCTAGCCTACATAGCCGAATATTGTTAAAGGTTCTAGCAAGGATTGCCGATGAAACACCCCACACCCGGCCCACGAGCCTGAACCGGATCTGGTATGTTCTTTAAGAAAATCGATTTTCGTAGTCCTTTATTACTTAGAGAATATTGGTGTATTTTTAGAAAACTGTTCATTTTGGACTAGGCTTAGGTTAAAAACCCGTTTATTTAATTTAGAAATCATTTAATTAGGGTGACAAAATAATTTAGGGTTTAAATGTAAAGACATAAAATTTTAATATGATAAATGTAAAGTATTTCAAAGCATAATAATTGCAAGTAAATAATGGTAACGAAAATAAAACTATGGCTTTTTAGGCCTTATTACATCAATAATTCCCAAACTTAAAATTTAAAGAACTTTATAAAAATGATGGTCCAATTCATAAATATTTTCTTTGCTACGCATGGCCACCTTTAGCTCATGCCGACCCGATCCATTACTGCTCATCACCTGAAAAATAGTCCCTCAAAGGGGTGAGTCAACAGACTCAATGTGTACACCAACTAACAAACAATATTTCAGGCATACATATTCATATCAGAACATATACATATCAAAATGATGCAACCTAAACCCAAGCCTAATTATCCATCTGCTACACACCACCCGTATCTGCCAATCACACCGTGGGGACTACTAAGTCAACCCTCCTGCCGCTACACACCATCGAAGCGATCGCTGCGATCGGCCGACGTGCTCATCGCCCATATACGTTTGTGTCATTAGACACTATGTTCGAATAATGTAACCGAGGTTACCATGTTCACTTAATAGGACCGTAGCCACCATATTTCGTTGGTCGAATCAGTAGTCAACACCTATTCTTCCCCTTCACATATATCCCATATGCCCCAAATATTTATATCATGCATATCTTATTTCTTATTCATATTACATATTCAAAAATATATATATATATCGTATTTGTAATCCTATCGGAAGTAGGAAACATACCTGGGTACTTTTACCTCATTTGTGACACTTAGCCACATTATTATTCGCATGCACATTCATATATATATACATATAAAATAATTGACGTAATATATTGGGAGCTAGTGTGGGTACACACCTGATTCGCTTAATAGGTTCCTTGAGAATCCCGAAGAGAACCGATTACAGATTTAGATCTCAAATCCTACATAAGTTAATCACTTACTATTTAAAAGACCATTTGGCCATTTTTCCAAATACAACTAGGATTTGTATTACTTACCTTGTAACTGAATTGATTTTAAGAATCAAGTGCCGGATCTTTGTATTCCTCCCTTGTGAATTCGGCTAAACACTATATTACTCCACAAAGTTAGTTTTCAAACACGATAATAAATCTAAATATTTAAAATAGCCTTGGCCGAATATCTTAAACTCATACCTTGTGATTTCAAATCCCGAAAAGTAACCCTAGGCTATGGAGATGTTGAAATCCCTACACACATATGTTAGATCTGATTTCCATATCACTTAATAATCTTAAATCAATTGGCCTTTGGCCTAAACCATGCTTTTCTATTTTAATGAAGAATAGCCGTACTCTTCCTTTTATAGCCAACATTACTAGCTAACATTACTAGCTAGAGTCCTTTACTTGGCCACCACTCTTCTATTTTAATAACTTTATCCTTTAATTATCATAAATAAATGAGTTTAATCCAATATTTATCTCTTTTAAATAATCCAATTTAAAAATCCTTTATTTATCACCTTTTTAATCGAATATTTATGAAAATAAAACACCTCCTTTCTAGAAGGCTTGTGCCGTCCACCTCAGTCTTCTGGAAGCAAAAATAAAACTTTCTTTATTTGCTTCCCAAGTGACTCGAACTCGGCCCATTCCTCTTGCATATGGCGCCATTTCCATAGGCCCTAAGTGACATCTTTGAGCCACTTTTCCAAGCTTTGTTTGTGTGTCAAATTTCACCAACTTTTTCTTTTAAGGCCACCTTGCCTTAATTTCCTATTTTAAACTTTAAAACTTGACATTTCTAAGTCATTTCTAAGTTTCCTAAAATTTTCGATCGGCTCTGAAACTTGCCATTTTCTTACATTTCCAAGTTTCCGAAATGTTCACTTTCCATTTTTGAATCATTTCCTTACATTTCCTAGTTTCCATAAATGTTCACTTTCCTCTTTATTCCTTTACATTTTCAGGACATTTCCATACATTTCCATACATTTCCTTACATTTCCTTACATTTTCTTACATTTCCTACATTGCCTTACATTTCCATACATTTCCACACATTTCCACACATTTCGATACACTTCTATACATTTCCATATATTTCCATACATTTCCTTATTTCTAGAATTCACATAACACATTCATAATTCATAAAACATGCCATTTTACCACATGGTTCCTTGTGTCATGCTTCACACTGAGTTTCTTTTAAAGCCTCATTTACCTAGCTCCCTTTTTACTTAAAACCAATAATTTTCCAAAGCTTTCTTCTTCCATCCTAAAATTCTAAAAACCCTTAATACACTTCCAACACTGCCAAAACCTACTAACTCATGAATTATGCACAAACGCATAACCCCTAATCTAGGATGTTACAGTTCTACCCTCCTTAAAATAATTTCGTCCTCGAAATTACTTACTAACAGTCGTACCATTCTTCTCACCGCACTATGCTTACGCTGCGCACTCTGATCTTAATAAAAACTAGGCACAATCTCTAAGTTCACGTCCCCTAGAACTTATTTCTAACGTCGCGATTTAATCTGATTTAAGAGAATTTTATGAATTTGTCTTTATTCCACTGATTACCCGCGAAGAAGTTTTATGGAAAGAATTTTAGGAGTGGTTCTTTCGTATTCATACATGCACATAGTCTTTACATTCATACATCCATCAATCAATTATGAACTTTCGTTCATTCAGAGAAATGTTGTAGTTTTCATTGTTGTTGTTTTTTCAATACCCAGGGGGTATTTTCGTAATTTTGTCCTACAGGGGTATTTTCGTAATTTGTCAAAATAAGGTTCCTTGGTGATTTTGTCAATAAGGGTATTCTGGTAATTTTGAAATCCCAGGGTCTTTCGGTAATTTTGAAATTCTAGGGGTATTTCGGAATTTTTTTTTTTTTTACAAACCAGGGTAAATTTGTAAAGTTTAATAATTCAGGGGTATTTCAAAATTTGCAAAACTTTGAGGGTTCTTTTTTGAGCATTTGTTTTCCAAGTTGATGGTGTTGCAAAAATTTTAAAAATCAGGGTCATTTTGGTAATTTTGTAAGTTAGGGGCAATTTTGTAATTTTCCAAAATCAAGGTATTTTTGATATTTTGCAAATTAGGGTTTTTGAACATTTATGAAATTTTGGTAAAACAGTTGGGTAGTTTGACATTTTATAAACCAAGGGCATTTTTGTAATTTTACCACTAGGGGTATTTTTGTAATTTTATAAATCGAAAAATTTTCGAAATTTTTTTTTTTTTTGTAAAAATAGTCTTCACAAATTAAAAAGGTAATTTTAAGAGTTTTAAAACTAGGGTTTTTATAAAAACACGACTAGTTCCCTTTCGAGTTTTAGTTATTGTGTTTAGCCTATGACCGAGTCCTCTTGGTCAGGGTGAACCAAAGCTACGCATAAGGCAGGATTCGAGTGGAGAGGAGGTGAGTCACGCGGACTGCTTAAATACCAAGCTCCCACCGAAACCATTCCTAGACATGCGCACAGAGGTTGCCACACCCTAACCCAGTGACTTAGTCATAGGTTTGTTTGAGTAAGTATTAAGTCTTATATATTTGTGTTTGAGTAGACTAGTCCTAGGGTTCAAGTTCCTATCATGCTATTCTACGTTCCATTCCTTTTTCTACCCTTCCATAACATAATATAAATCACATAATCACCCAAATGGTTAGGGGTACTTACCTAGTGGACTGCGGGTCCGAGACTTGGGTGCCATGCCGAAAACCTGCTTATTTCAAAAAAATGTTTTCAAAAAAACTTATTTGGGCTCGCTTTGAAAACGTTTTGGGCCTTAAACCTCAGGCCAAGAGTTTGAAACGGGCTCTGATACCAAGCTGAAACACCCCACACCCGGCCCACGAGCTTGAACCGGATCTGGTATGTTCCTTAAGAAAATCGGTTTTCGTAGTCCTTTATTACTTGGAGAATATTGGTGTATTTTTAGAAAACTGTTCATTTTGGACTGGGCTTAGGTTAAAAACCCGTTTATTTAATTTAGAAATCATTTAATTAGGGTGACAAAAATAATTTAGGGTTTAAATGTAAAGACATAAAATTTTAATATGATAAATGTAAAGTATTTCAAAGCATAATAATTGCAAGTAAATAATGGTAACGAAAATAAAACTATGGCTTTTTAGGCCTTATTACATCAATAATTCCCAAACTTAAAATTTAAAGAACTTTATAAAAATGATGGTCCAATTCATAAATATTTTCTTTGCTACGCATGGCCACCTTTAGCTCATGCCGACCCGATCCATTACTGCTCATCACCTGAAAAATAGTCCCTCAAAGGGGTGAGTCAACAGACTCAATGTGTACACCAACTAACAAACAATATTTCAGGCATACATATTCATATCAGAACATATACATATCAAAATGATGCAACCTAAACCCAAGCCTAATTATCCATCCGCTACACACCACCCGTACACGCCAATCACACCGGGGGACTACTAAGTCAACCCTCCCGCCGCTACACACCATCGAAGGCGATCATTTGCGATCGACGTGCTCATCGCCCATATACGTTGTGTCATTAGACACTATGTTCAGATAATGTAACCGAGGTTACCATGTTCACTTAATAGGACCGTAGCCACCATATTTCGTTGGTGAGACCGTAGTCAACACCTATTCTTCCCCTTTCACATATATCCCATATGCCCCAAATATTTATATCATGCATATCTTATTTCTTATTCATATTACATATTCAAAAATATATATATATATCGTATTTGTAATCCTATCGGAAGTAGGAAACATACCTGGGTACTTTTACCTCATTTGTGACACTTAGCCACATTCTTATTCGCATGCACATTCATATATATATACATATAAAATAATTGACGTAATATATTGGGAGCTAGTGTGGGTACACACCTGATTCGCTTAATAGGTTCCTTGAGAATCCCGAAGAGAACCGATTACAGATTTAGATCTCAAATCCTACATAAGTTAATCACTTACTATTTAAAAGATCATTCGGCCATTTTTCCAAATACAACTAGGATTTGTATTACTTACCTTGTAACTGAATTGATTTTAAGAATCAAGTGCCGGATCTTTGTATTCCTCCCTTGTGAATTCGGCTAAACACTATATTACTCCACAGGTTAGTTTTCAGCTTCTGATAATAAATCTAAATATTTAAAATAGCCTTGGCCGAATATCTTAAACTCATACCTTGTGATTTCAAATCCCGAAAAGTAACCCTAGGCTATGGAGATGTTGAAATCCCTACACACATATGTTAGATCTGATTTCCATATCACTTAATAATCTTAAATCAATTGGCCTTTGGCCTAAACCATGCTTTTCTATTTTAATGAAGAATAGCCGTACTCTTCCTTTTATAGCCAACATTACTAGCTAACATTACTAGCTAGAGTCCTTTACTTGGCCACCACTCTTCTATTTTAATAACTTTATCCTTTAATTATCATAAATAAATGAGTTTAATCCAATATTTATCTCTTTTAAATAATCCAATTTAAAAATCCTTTATTTATCACCTTTTTAATCGAATATTTATGAAAATAAAACACCTCCTTTCTAGAAGGCTTGTGCCGTCCACCTCAGTCTTCTGGAAGCAAAAATAAAACTTTCTTTATTTGCTTCCCAAGTGACTCGAACTCAGGCCCATTCCTCTTGCATATGGCGCCATTTCCATAGGCCCTAAGTGACATCTTCAGGCCACTTTTCCAAGCCTGTTTGTGTGTCAAATTTCACCAACTTTTTCTTTTAAGGCCACCTTGCCTTAATTTCCTATTTTAAACTTTAAAACTTGACATTTCTAAGTCATTTCTAAGTTTCCTAAAATTTTCGATCGGCTCTGTAAACTTGCCATTTTCTTACATTTCCAAGTTTCCAGAAATGTTCACTTTCCATTTTTGAATCATTTCCTTACATTTCCTAGTTTCCATAAATGTTCACTTTCCTCTTTATTCCTTTACATTTTCAGGACATTTCCATACATTTCCATACATTTCCTTACATTTCCTTACATTTTCTTACATTTCCCTACATTGCCTTACATTTCCATACATTTCCACACATTTCCACACATTTCGATACACTTCTATACATTTCCATATATTTCCATACATTTCCTTATTTCTAGAATTCACATAACACATTCATAATTCATAAAACATGCCATTTTACCACATGGTTCCTTGTGTCATGCTTCACACGGAGTTTCTTTTAAAGCCTCATTTACCTAGCTCCCTTTTACTTAAAACCAATAATTTTCCAAAGCTTTCTTCTTCCATCCTAAAATTCTAAAACCCTTAATACACTTCCAACACCGCCAAAACCTACTAACTCATGAATTATGCACAAACGCATAACCCCTAATCTAGGATGTTACAGATTCTACCCTCCTTAAAATAATTTCGTCCCTCGAAATTACTTACTAACAGTCGTACCATTCTTCTCACCGCACTATGCTTACGCTGCGCACTCTGATCTTAATAAAAACTAGGCACAATCTCTAAGTTCACGTCCCCTAGAACTTATTTCTAACGTCGCGATTTAATCTGATTTAAGAGAATTTTATGAATTTGTCTTTATTCCACTGATTACCCGCGAAGAAGTTTTATGGAAAGAATTTTAGGAGTGGTTCTTTCGTATTCATACATGCACACAGTCTTTACATTCATACATCCATCAATCAATTATGAACTTTCGTTCATTCAGAGAAATGTTGTAGTTTTCATTGTTGTTGTTTTTCCACTACCCAGGGGTATTTTCGTAATTTTGTCCTACAGGGGTATTTTCGTAATTTGTCAAAATAAGGTTCCTTGGTGATTTTGTCAATAAGGGTATTCTGGTAATTTTGAAATCCCAGGGTCTTTCGGTAATTTTGAAATTCTAGGGGTATTTCGATTTTTTTTTTTTTTTACAAACCAGGTAAATTTGTAAAGTTTAATAATTGAGGGTATTTCAAAATTTGCAAAACTTTGAGGTTCTTTTTTGAGCATTTGTTTTCCAAGTTGATGGTGTTGCAAAAATTTTAAAAATCAGGGTCATTTTGGTAATTTTGTAAGTTAGGGGCAATTTTGTAATTTTCCAAAATCAAGGTATTTTTGATATTTTGCAAATTAGGGTTTTTGAACATTTATGAAATTTTGGTAAAACAGTTGGGTAGTTTGACATTTTATAAACCAAGGGCATTTTTGTAATTTTACCACTAGGGTATTTTTGTAATTTTATAAATCGAAAAATTTTCAAATTTTTTTTTTTTTTTGTAAAAATAGTCTTCACAAATTAAAAGGTAATTTTAAGAGTTTTAAAACTAGGGTTTTTATAAAAACACGACTAGTTCCCTTCGAGTTTTAGTTATTGTGTTTAGCCTATGACCGAGTTCTCTTGGTCAGGGTGAACCAAAGCTACGCATAAGGCAGGATTCGAGTGGAGAGGAGGTGAGTCACGCGGACTGCTTAAATACCAAGCTCCCACCGAAACCATTCCTAGACATGCGCACAGAGGTTGCCACACCCTAACCCAGTGACTTAGTCATAGGTTTGTTTGAGTAAGTATTAAGTCTTATATATTTGTGTTTGAGTAGACTAGTCCTAGGGTTCAAGTTCCTATCATGCTATTCTACGTTCCATTCCTTTTTCTACCCTTCCATAACATAATATAAATCACATAATCACCCAAATGGTTAGGGGTACTTACCTAGTGGACTGCGGGTCCGAGACTTGGGTGCCATGCCAAAAACCTGCTTATTTCAAAAAAATGTTTTCAAAAAAACTTATTTGGGCTCGCTTTGAAAATGTTTTGGGCCTTAAACCTCAGGCCAAGAGTTTGAAACGGGCTCTGATACCAAAGCTGAAACACCCCACACCCGGCCCACGAGCTTGAACCGGATCTGGTATGTTCCTTAAGAAAATCAGTTTTCGTAGTCCTTTATTACTTGGAGAATATTGGTGTATTTTTAGAAAACTGTTCATTTTGGACTGGGCTTAGGTTAAAAACCCGTTTATTTAATTTAGAAATCATTTAATTAGGGTGACAAAAATAATTTAGGGTTTAAATGTAAAGACATAAAATTTTAATATCATAAATGTAAAGTATTTCAAAGCATAATAATTGCAAGTAAATAATGGTAACGAAAATAAAACTATGGCTTTTTAGGCCTTATTACATCAATAATTCCCAAACTTAAAATTTAAAGAACTTTATAAAAATGATGGTCCAATTCATAAATATTTTCTTTGCTACGCATGGCCACCTTTAGCTCTCTCGCCGACGCGGTCCATTACTCGCTCATCACCAAAAATAGTCCTCAAAGGGGTGAGTCAACAGACTCAATGTGTACACCAACTAACAAACAATATTTCGAGCATACATATTCATATCGTAACATATACATATCAAAATGATGCAACCCAAACCCAAGCCTAATTATCCATCCGCTACACACCACCCGTACCTGCCAATCACACCGTGGGGACTACTAAGTCAACCCTCCTTCCGTTACACACCATCGAAGGCAGTCGCTGCAGTCGACGTGCTCATCGCCCATATATGTTGTGTCATTAGACACTATGTTCAGATAATGTAACCGAGGTTACCATGTTCACTTAATGGGACAGTAGCCACCATATTTCGTTGGTGAGACCGTAGTCAACACCTATTCTTCCCCTTTCACATATATCCCATATGCCCCAAATATTTATATCATGCATATCTTATTTCTTATTCATATTTCATATTCAAAAATATATATATCGTATTTGTAATCCTATCGGAAGTAGGAAACGTACCTGGGTACTTTTACCTCATTTGTGACACTTAGCCACATTCTTATTCGCATGCACATTCATATATATATACATATAAAATAATTGCCGTAATATATTGGGAGTTAGTGTGGGTACACACCTGATTCACTTAATAGGTTCCTTGAGAATCCCGAAGAGAACCGATTACAGATTTAGATCTCAAATCCTACATAAGTTAATCACTTACTATTTAAAAGACCATTCGGCCATTTTTCCAAATACAACTAGGATTTGTATTACTTACCTTGTAACTGAATTGATTTTAAGAATCAAGTGCCGGATCTTTGTATTCCTCCCTTATGAATTCGGCTAAACACTATATTACTCCACAGGTTAGTTTTCAGCTTCTGATAATAAATCTAAATATTTAAAATAGCCTTGGCCGAATATCTTAAACTCATACCTTGTGATTTCAAATCCCGAAAAGTAACCCTAGGCTATGGAGATGTTGAAATCCCTACACACATATGTTAGATCTGATTTCCATATCACTTAATAATCTTAAATCAATTGGCCTTTGGCCTAAACCATGCTTTTCTTACCTTAAATCCTTAGATCTGAAATCTCGAAATTACTCCTTTATTATTCGGCCAAAAGACAACCAAAAGAATCAGTTCCCAAATCTTGGTTGAAAGAGAATAGACAACAAGAATCCATTATTCTTACCTTATCACCACAGTCGACGGTACCCTTAATTGAAGCCACAGAGATTCGGCTATGGAGACTTAAACAGGAATCAATGAGGTTTCGGCTTGACAATAGAAGAGAAAAGAAGAAGAAAAAAAGAAAAAGAAAAGAAAAGAGAAAAAGAGAATAATGGCAGAGAAAATTTGGCAGAGAGAATAGGAGAAACTTTAGAGAATTTAGGCAGAGGTTTTCTTGAAGAGAAAAGAATGAATGAAGAATAGCCGTACTCTTCCTTTTATAGCCAACATTACTAGCTAGAGTCCTTTACTTGGCCACCACTCTTCTATTTTAATAACTTTATCCTTTAATTATCATAAATAAAAGAGTTTAATCCAATATTTATCTCTTTTAAATAATCCAATTTAAAAATACTTTATTTATCACCTTTTTAATCGAATATTTATGAAAATAAAACACCTCCTTTCTAGAAGGCTTGTGCCGTCCACCTCAGTCTTCTGGAAGCAAAAATAAAACTTTCTTTATTTGCTTCCCAAGTGACTCGAACTCAGGCCCATTCCTCTTGCATATGGCGCCATTTCCATAGGCCCTAAGTGACATCTTCAGGCCACTTTTCCAAGCCTGTTTGTGTGTCAAATTTCACCAACTTTTTCTTTTAAGGCCACCTTGCCTTAATTTCCTATTTTAAACTTTAAAACTTGACATTTCTAAGTCATTTCTAAGTTTCCTAAAATTTTCGATCGGCTCTCAAACTTGCCATTTTCTTACATTTCCAAGTTTCCGAAATGTTCACTTTCCATTTTGAATCATTTCCTTACATTTCCTAGTTTCCATAAATGTTCACTTTCCTCTTTATTCCTTTACATTTTCAGGACATTTCCATACATTTCCATACATTTCCTTACATTTCCTTACATTTTCTTACATTTCCCTACATTGCCTTACATTTCCATACATTTCCACACATTTCCACACATTTCGATACACTTCCATACATTTCCATATATTTCCATACATTTCCTTATTTCTAGAATTCACATAACACATTCATAATTCATAAAACATGCCATTTTACCACATGGTTCCTTGTGTCATGCTTCACACGGAGTTTCTTTTAAAGCCTCATTTACCTAGCTCCCCTTTTTACTTAAAAACCAATAATTTTCTAAAGCATTCTTCTTCCATCCTAAAATTCTAAAAACCCTTAATACACTTCCAACACTGCCAAAACCTACTAACTCATGAATTATGCACAAACGCATAACCTCTAATCTAGGATGTTACAGCCGATTCCTAAAGTAAGGGTAAGATCTCATTCGGTTTCATCCTTTTTCTTTTAAGATTTGTCAAAATCTAGGACTAACCCCATTAATATCTTGTTGCCGAAACTTTGAAGAAATCTTTCGGGATTTACTAAGTGTCGACTACAAAGAAGGAGAAGTTCTTTTCCCGAAGGTACACCATAGGCCGCGTGTTCCCTAGTTATTCGGTGAGTATCGGGATTTAAAATCCACAATGTAAGTGTCTATAGCGTTCGGCCAAGGGCCATCTATGATGATTTAATGTTAGAATCGAATCTAACATATGTGTATAGGTATTTCGACAGATAATTAAGACAAGGGATACTTTCGGGATTTGAAATCGCAAGGTGAGTGCATAAGTACAATCGACCAAGGTCTATTTTCGTAATTAGATCTATTCTTTATTTGTTTAAAAAGCCAAAACTAATCAAGTTAAATGATCTAGCATTGGCCGATTGAAGGGAGGAGTAGCACAAAGTTTTCGAGATTTGATTTATAGTGAAATCGGCACCAAGGTAAGTTTTGGGTTACAACAATCCTAATAGGATTTGATTTTATGGCCGAATGGTCTTCATTAAATTTTTATGTAATGGCCGAATGTAGGGACTAAGGATCTAAGGCTTTAGATCAGATTTTCGGGATTTGAAGTGAAGTTGCTAAGTTAATCAGATGTGTACCCCACACTAATCTTAATAGATTTATGGCTTAAACTTGATATATGTGTTTATATGAAAGTGTAAGAATGTGGCTAATGTAACATCCTGGAAAGGGCCTATGCATTTTCGGTTTAATTGTATGAAATGACAAGTCTTAAGCATTATGAATAAATTTTAGATATTTTTGGAAACTTAGAAATGTACGAAAATGCATGGAAATGGAAATGAACATTTTTGGAAACCTGGAAATGCATTAGGACATGAACATTTTAGGAAACCCAGAAATGTAAGGAAATGGTTCAAAAATGGAAAGTACACATTTTTGGAAACTAACAAATGAAAATGGAAATGGTTCAAAAATGGAAAGTATACATTTTAGGAAACTTGGAAATGTAAGAAAATGGCAAGTAAACAGAGCCGATCGAAAATTTTAGAAAACTTAGAAATGATGCAGAAATGTCAAATTTTAAAGTTTAAAATAGGAAATAAGGGCAAGATGGCCTTAAAAGAAAAAGTTGGTTAAATTTGACACACAAACAGGCTTGGAAAAGTGGCCTGAAGGTGCCACTTAGGGCCTATGGAAATGGCGCCATGTGCGAAAGGCATGGGCCTGGGTTCGAGTCACAAGGGAAGCAAATAAATGAAGTTTTATTTTTGGTTCCCAGGCTAGAGAGTGGACGACACATGCTTCTAGAATTAGAGGTGTTTTAATTCCATAAATGTGTGAATAATAAGTGATAAATAAAGGATTTTCTTTAATTGGATTATTTGAGGAGATAAATGATGGATTAAACACTTTGATTTTTAATAAATGAGATAATATTATCACAAGGAGGAGTGGTGGCCAAGTCAAGGACTCTTGGCCTAGTAATTTCGGCTAAAGGAGGAGAATTTGGGCTATTCTCTCATCTTTTCCTAAGTGTGCCGAAAATTCCCTAGCCCCTCTTTCTCTCTGCCGAAATTTTTCCTAAGCAAAACTCCATCTTTTCTTCTCCTCTCCTTTGCTATTGTCGAACCAAAAACCTTTTCTTTTGATCTCTGATTAAAACTCCATAGCCAAATCTCTGTGACTCTAGGCAAAGAAGCAATCATTCAAAGCATTAAAGGTAAGGTTAAGCATTATTCAAGTTCTTTTCTTTTCTATTTGCCGAAAGAGAATGGCCTAATCCCTATTCTTGTTCATGGCCGAATCTACAAGGATCCCTCAGGTTTCTACAATTACCAAATATAAGGATCAAGGATCTAAGGTAAGATCTATGAATATTCAATTAAGGGTTACGATTTATGTTTTCAAAGTTAGATTAAATCTAACGTGAAGTTTTAGGGATTTCAGCTATATATATAAGGCAAGGAATTCTTTTGATTTGGAAATTGTAAGGTAAGTACATAGATCCAATCGGCCTAAGGTGATTTTGGTATTATTTTCCATTTATTCAAAAGCTAGAAACCGACATAATTACTCGATTTGGTGGTTAGCGATTTCAAGGGAGAAGAACACAAATCTTTGGGATTTGATTTACAATCTTTCAATTCGGCAACAAGGTAAGTAATACAAATCCTACTAGGATTTGGTTTTTAAGCCAAATAGGTTTGTTAATATGTTTTAATGGTTGGCCGAATATAGGAGTTAAAGATCTAGATCGGTAGATCGTTCTTCGGGATTTCAAGGAATCTATTAAGCAAATCAGGTGTGTACCCATACTAACCTTCTATATGATATATGGCAAATATTAACTATATGATTATACATAAGAATGTGAATATGGCTAAGTACCCTAATGTGGTACAAAAGTACTCAGGTACGTTTCCTACGCCTGATAGGATTATGAATATGATATATTTTGAACATGTGCATAGTAACATGAATGAGAAAATAAATATGTTATATATGTTATAAAATATTTGGGGCATTCGGGATACTGTGAAAGGGGAAGTGAAGGTGACGACTTCGGTCTCACTATCTGAATATGGTGACTACGGTCACGTTATCTGAATATGGTAACTTCGGTTACATTATCTGAATTTGGTAACTTCGGTTACATTATCCGAATATGGTGTCTAATGACACAAAATTATATGAGCGATGAGCACGTCGACTGCAGCAACTGCCTTCGATGGTGTGTAACGGAAGGAGGGTTGACTTAGTAGTCCCCACGGTGTGACTGGCAGGTACGGGTGGTGTGTAGCGGATGGACCATTATAGGCTTGGGTTTGGGTTGCATCATCATTTTTATCTGAATATGAATTTGAAATGAACATGTATGCTTGATCTGTTGAATGTTAGTATTGTGTGCACATTGAGTCTGTTGACTCACCCCGTTGTGGGAAGTATTTTCAGGTGATGAACAAATGACGGACCATCGACTAGTAGACCTTGAGGTGGCCATGTTTCATTTGAAGATTCTATTTAATTTGGACTTTATTTCTTTTAGTACCTTTAATTTTATTTTTTGGGTTTTACTTGATGTAATAAGGCCATAAGGCCCAGTGGATTTTCCTTATTTTTTCTTTACTTTGAACTATTATGTTACAAATTATTGATGACTAAAGTTTAAGTGAAATATAAATTTTTTTATATATATAAACCCTAAAAAAATTATTTTGTCACCTTAATAAAAATATTGGATTTTTAAATTAATTAAATGGGTTCCCATCTAGGCCCAATCCACCACAACACTTTTCTAAAAATTTTACAAATTTTCTCTAAGTAACAAGAATTTGAAAACCGGTTCAGGCTCGGGCCGGGATTGGGGTATTTCAGCTAAGGTACCATGATATGGTACAAAGTACTCAGGTACGTTTCCTACTCCTACTAGGATTATGAAATATGTTATATTTAACATGTGATAGGTGACAAGAATGTGAAATTTAGCATGTTAATGCATAATATGTATGATATGGGGCATATGGGTTATTGAAAAGGGGAAGTGAATGTGGTGACCTAAGACCACGATATTTGAATGTGGTGACCTAAGACCACGAGATCTGAATGTGGTGACCTAAGACCATTATATCTGAATGTGGTGACCTAAGACCACGAATACTCATAAGGGCGACGAGCACGTCGACTGCAGCGACTGCCTTCGATGGTGTGTAGTGGATGGAGGGTTGACTTAGCAGTCCCCATGGTGTGCAGGATGGTACGGGTGATGTGTAACGGATGGCATCTAGGTTTGGGTTCGGGTTGCATCATTTTTAATTTAATGATATATGAATATGTATGATATGAAATGCCTGAATTTATTTGGACTTAGTGTTTGTGTACACATTGAGTCTGTTGACTCACCCTGTTAGGGGAACATTTTTCACCGATGATCGAGAATGGACCGGCCTGGTAGGAGCTTGAAGGTGGCCATGCTCAGCAAGGAATTTTATTTGGACATTTTATTTTTATTTAAGTATTTTAAATTATTTGGGTTTATTTGATGTAATAAGGCCATAGTTGAACTATTTACATTTATTTTATTTATTATGTTTATAAATTTTTATCAATTAAAGTTTAAGTAGATTTCTTTTAAAACAAAGCCTAAACATTTTGTCACCTAAAGTAAAGGATTTTAATAATGAAATAAACTTGTTTTCAACTCGAGCCCAACCCGACACAATCCTTCTTTCAAAACACACAAGTTTTTCCTAAGTAACAAAAGAATTTGAACCAGCCATCGAGGAACATACCGGATCCGGTCAAGGCTCGTGGGCGAGGTTTTGGGGTGTTTCGATTTAATATCGAGCCTGCTTCAAACTCTCACTGAGAGTTTTAAGGCCCAAAACATTTTCAAAGCGAGCCCAAATGAGTTTTATGAAAATATTTTTGAAATAAGCAGGTTTCTGGCATCGCCCCTAAGTCTCCGACCCGCAGTCCACCAGGTAAGTACTTCTATCCATTTGTGTGGTTTATAGTACGATGTGTAGAAGGGTAGAAATGGAATGGAACGTAGATTAGCATGATAAGTACTTGAACCCTAGGATTAGTTTTCCCCAACACTTACATAAGACTTAAGTGCCTAACTAAACAACCCTATGGCTAAATCGCCGAGTTAGGGTGTGGTAACCCCTGTGCAAATGTCTAGGATTGGATCCGGAAGAGCCTGATACTTAAGCAGTCCTAGTGACTCACCTCCTCTTCGCTGGAATCCTACCTGCTGCGTAGCTTCGGTTCACCCTAACCAAGAGGACTCAGTCATAGGCTAAACACAATAACTAAAAACTGAAAGGGAACTAGCCGTGTTTTTATAAAAACCCTAGTTTTAAAACTCTTAAAATTACCTTTTTAATTTGTGAGAACTACTTTTACAAAATATTCTGAAAAATTTTTGATTTATCAAAAAAATTACCAAAATACCCCTGAGTTTCAAAATTTCTGAAATACCCCTGGATTTTAAAATTTCCAAAAATACCCCGAGAACGCAGAATTACCAAAATACCCTTATTGACAAAATCACCAAGGAACTTTATTTTGAAATAAAATTACGAAAATACCCCTGTAGGACAAATGACGAAAATACCCCTGGGATAGGAACGGACAGAAATGTCCGAATAGTGAATATGTATGGGAGATACTATGGAATGGATGTCACTGAATGAATGTTTGAATGAATGTGATTCTCTGAATTAGAGTAGTGAACTTGAACTGAAACTTTGTGTGATCGAAAGAACTACTTCTAAATATCTTTATTTCATAAAATTGTTCGCGGTTAATAAGTGGAAAAAATTACGATGCATAAAACTTTTTAATCGATTAAATCGCGGCGTTAGAAATGAGTTCTAGGGGCGTGAACTTAGAGATTGTGCCTAGGAAGTATGATGGTTCTATTAAGATCGAGTGCGCGACATAAGCGTAGTCTGATGAATTAAGATGTACGATTATTCGTTAGTAAGTAATTTCGAGGACGAAATTATTTTTAAGGGGGGTAGAACTGTAACATCCTGGATTATAGCCTATGCATTAGTATGTCTTATGTGTTATGGAAGTGATGTGTGCATTTTTAGAATCTTGGAAATGTAAGGAAATGTCTTGGAAATGTAAGGAAATATCTTGTCTTGGAAATGTAAGGAAATGACTTGGAAATGTAAGGAAATGTCCTAGAAATGTAAGGAAATGCTTTAGAAATGTCAAGTTTAAAGTTTAAAAGAGGGACATGAAGCAAGGTGGTCTTAAGAGGAATTGTATGCAAAACATGACACACAAATGAGCTTGGAAAAGTGGCTTTGAGGCACCACTTAGAGCTCTGGAAATGACGCCATATGCTAGGGGGAAGGACTTGTGTTTGAGTCGCATGGAGAGCAAAATTTTAAAGCCTTTATTTTGCTAAGTGGCGTCAATAAGAGGGAATAGGGGGACGGCACATGGCTAAATTTTAGGAGTTTTATCCCTTTTATTTTATTTAAGGATAAAAGATGATAAATGAGGAATTATTCTTTAATTAGGAAAATAAGGGAGAAGTGATGGCCAAGTAAGGGACTTTGAGTTTAATAATTTCGGCTAAGTAATGATAGTTGCTGAATTATCTTTTATTTTAGGTGATAATTAAAGAGATAAAGCTATCAAAATAGAAGAGTGATGGCCAAGTAAGGGATTCTAAGTTAGTAATTTCGGCTACTAAAGGAAAAGAGGGCCATTCATTCATTCTTTCAACTCTCTCTCTGCCGAATTCTCTCTAGCAAATAACTCCTCTCTTCTCTTTTATTTTTTCCAAGCCAAAATACCTTGTGCTCTAGCCGAATCCTCCATCTTTATTCTTCTTTCTCTTTTCTTTCTTTATACCAATCAAAAAGCCGAAATCAAGATCCTTCTAGCCTACATAGCCGAATATTGTTAAAGGTTCAAGCAAGGATTGCCGATTCCTAAAGTAAGGGTAAGATCTCATTCGGTTTCATCCTTTTTCTTTTAAGATTTGCCGAAATCTAGGACTAACCCCATTAATATCTTATTGCCAAAACTTTGAAGAGATCTTTCGGGATTTACTAAGTGTCGACTACAAGGAAGGAGAAGTTCTTTTCTCGAGGGTACACCATAGGCCGCGTGTTCCCTAGTTATTCGGTGAGTTTCGGGATTTGAAATCCACAAGGTAAGTGTCTATAGCGTTCGGCCAAGGGCCATCTATGATGATTTTATGTTAGAATCGAATCTAACATATGTGTATAGGTATTTCGACAGATAATTAAGACAAGGGATACATTCGGGATTTGAAATCGCAAGGTGAGTGCATAAGTACAATCGGCCAAGGTCTATTTTGGTAATTAGATCTATTCTTTGTTTGTTTAAAAAGCCGAAACTAATCAAGTTAAATGATCTAGCATTGGTCGATTGAAGGGAGGAGTAGCACAAAGTTTTCCGGATTTGATTTATAGTGAAATCGGCACCAAGGTAAGTTTTGGGTTACAACAATCCTAATAGGATTTGGTTTTATGGCCGAATGGCCTTCATTAAATTTTAAAGTAATAGCCGAATGTAGGGACTATGGATCTAAGGCTTTAGATCGAATTTTCGGGATTTGAAGTGAAGTTGCTAAGTTAATCAGGTGTGTACCCCACACTAATCTTAATAGATTTATGGCTTAAACTAGATATATGTGTTTATATGAAAGTGTAAGAATGTGGCTAAGGTACCATGATATGGTACAAAGTACTCAGGTACGTTTCCTACTCCTACTAGGATTATGAAATATGTTATATTTAACATGTGATAAGTGATAAGAATGTGAAATTTGGCATGTTAATGCATAATATGTATGATATGGGGCATATGGGTTATTGAAAAGGGGAAGTGTAACATCCTAGATTTGGGGTTGTGCATTTGGAGCATAACTCAAGTGTTAGTAGGCTTTAAATGTGGTTGGTGATGTTTTAAGGATTTTTAAAACTGTAGGATTAAAAGGGAATGCACTGGAAATTTTTGAAATTTTAAGTTAAAAGGGGAAATTGGGCTAGGGAGGCCTTAAAGAAAATTTCAGGAGTTTAGGGACATGAACTTGGGCTTAGTATTGTGGCTTGGGACGCTACTTTAGGGGCCTTGGGGGCTTGCGCAGGAGGGAAGAGGTTCGAGTAACGCGGGGCGCATCAGAGGCTTTTATTTTTGCGTCAAAAAGAGAGCTAGGTTAAGGGGGCTTTAAGAGAAGTTGTTGGGGTTTATGGCATAAGAAATGCCTTGGTAAAGTGGCTTCCATGCGCCACTTAAGGGCCTGGATATAATGCCAACAAGGGCTTGGGTTCGAAACACGGCGGCAGCAAGGGGTGTTTTATTTTTGTCTTTGGCGTTAAGACAAGGGGGAGCTAAGGAAAGAGCTCTTAAAAGAAATTGGGGCGAATTTATATCATAAAAAACGCTCTGGCAGAGTGGCTTGGGGCGTTAACGCTTAAAGGGGCTTGGTGCAGGTCATGGGTTCAAGACGCAAGAGAAGCAAAATTTTGAGGTTTTATTTTGGTTTCTGGCGCCAAGGCAAGAAAGAAGAAAGTGGACGGCACATGGGATCTTCAATTTGATAAGGATAATGCTTGTTTAATCCTTTTAAAATTCTAATTTCTGAGAAGGTAGGATAATTGTTGTTTTTTTTAATTCAAATAGGTAGATTAGTAGATAGAAAAGGAGATTAAGTAGAGGATAATTGATTTATTTTAGAATTTTGAATAGGTGATTAGGGGATAATGAGATGGATTTTATTTTATTTTATTAAGGTGATAAAGAAGAGATTAAGTATGGATTTATTTTTATTTACTTTGAATATGTGTTAAAGAGATAAAATAGGAGAAATTGTGTAGTATAAATAGGGGTGCTCACCTTTTGATATTTCTTTTTCCCATTCTAAATTCTTCTTGCCGAAATTGTTCTACCCTCTCCTCCTCTTCTTTATTTTTCTTCCAACCCAAATTCCTTACTTATTCTCTTGTAGCCGAATCTCAAGGTACTTTATTTTCTCTTTGTTGTTGCGAGTCTTTGAAGCTGAAACCTCTCTAATATTAGTCACTATTGCCGAATCTTTCAACCTCTTATTCTCTTTTCTATTTCACAATCTTTGAGGCCAAATCTACAAGGGTAGTACCATCGATCTCTTGCTTTTGCTTTCGTGGTAAGCGTGTAAGGGTAAGTATTCTCTATTCTAGCAATCAATTTAGGTTCCTATTCTTTTAGTTTGCCGAAATCAAGTATGTAGGCCTTGATCTTAGGATGGCCAAAATCAAATGGGTAATCAATTAATCAGGTCAGTGCTCTCTTTTGCCTATGATATATGTGTGATAATTGTGGTGAGCATGTGATGAATATTTACTCTAATTGTTAATCTGACGTGATACATATATATGCATGGGACTTGGGATGTGAAAATTGAAGGAAAGGGTGTACATATTTATGTACATGGTCTAATGCTAGCCTCGTGCTACATTAGCGCTTGATGTTAGCTGTGTGCTTCATCAAGGGAGGTGTTGGCTAAGTGCCCATCTCGGCGGTTGATAGCTGTGTGCATCACCGTGGACTGATTGATATGTGGGATCCCTATGGGATTGGTGGCACAGCCACGGCCTTGAGCAGCAAGTCTGCCAAGGTAGGATATGTGGATCATTATGTGATCGGTGGTGGATTAGCCACGGTCTTGAGCAGGGGGTCTGCCGAGGTAGGTGTAATGGATGGACTTAGGTTGGGTTGGGATGCATGTTTGCATGACTGATTATGTGTATAGACTGTGTGGATATGGGCCAAGCCCATATGTAGAGACATGTGAAATGACTATGCACTGAGTCTGTTGTCTCACCCAAAATTTTTACCAACATTTCAGCTGATGCATAAAGCTTGGATCGGGTTGGAGTGGATACGAGGTGGCCCATGTAGAAGATATCCTATTTGTTTTATACATTTTATTTATGAAAGGTTATTTATTATAATAAAAGCCACTTTAAGTGTTTAAGGATTTTTATTTGTTTTAAGTTGGAGTGATGATTAAGTTAATATTTGAGAATGTTTCTTTTAAAGAGTAAGTTTATACTTTGATAAATTATTTTAAAGTTTTACATTTAGCAACTTAATTTTATTTTGGAATTTTACATACCCAATATTTTCTTAAAGGCATACAAAATTTTATGTTTCACTATAAGGCAAAATACTTTTCAAACATTTTTCCGCAGTGGCATTTCAAATTCGGTCGTAGTGAATGGGCCGGCTTTGGGGTGTTACAGGAAGTGAATGTGGTGACCTAAGACCACGATATTTGAATGTGGTGACCTAAGACCACGAGATCTAAATGTGGTGACCTAAGACCACGATATCTGAATGTGGTGACCTAAGACCACGATATCTGAGTGTGGTGACCTAAGACCACGAATACTCATACGGGCAATGAGCACGTCGATTGCAGCGACTGCCTTCGATGGTGTGTAGCGGATGGAGGGTTGACTTAGTAGTCCCCACAGTGTGCAGGATGGTACGGGTGATGTGTAGCGGATGGCATCTAGGTTTGGGTTCGGGTTGCATCATTTTTAATTTAATGATATATGAATATGTATGATATGAAATGCCTGAATTTATTTGGACTTAGTGTTTGTGTACACATTGAGTCTGTTGACTCACCCCGTTGTGGGAACATTTTTCAGGTGATGATCAGTAATGGACCGAGTCGGTAGGAGCTTAAAGGTGGCCATGCTCAGCAAGGAATTTTATTTGGACATTTTATTTTTATTTAAGTATTTTAAATTATTTGGGTTTATTTGATGTAATAAGGTCATAGTTGAACTATTTTACATTTATTTTATTTATTATGTTTACAAATTTTTATCAATTAAAGTTTAAGTAGATTTCTTTTAAAACAAAGCCTAAACGTTTTGTCACCTAAAGTAAAGGATTTTAATAATGAAATAAACTTGTTTTCAACTCGAGCCCAACCCGACACAATCATTCTTTCAAAACACACAAGTTTTTCCTAAGTAACAAAAGAATTTGAACCGGTTTTCATCGAGGAACATACCAGATCCGGTCAAGGCTCGTGGGCCGGGTTTGGGGTGTTTCACTTAGGAATATAATTTATTTCAGATTTTATATGTTTTATAATATCTGAATCTTTTTTAGACCAGTCAAAAGGGTTTGTCCTTTTTTAGTTTTTCATATAACTCATCTAATTTTTTAGATAAGTTAGGAAAGAAATTTCTTCCATAATTAACAATTCCTAAAAATTGTTGAAGTTGTTTCTTATCAACAATATTTTCAGGAAATTCTTTTATTTTTATAATAATATGATCTTGGAGTTTAAGACCATCGGCAGATAGTATTAATCCTAAGAATTCTATTTCAGTTTTTTCTATTTCAATTTTCTTAGGACTTAATATAATACCATGTTGTATAAATTCTCTAGATATAATGTTTAAATGTTTTCTGTGATTTTCTAATGTATCAGATAATATTAAAATATCATCTATATAAACAACACATAATTTTTTATATTTTTTAAATATAAAGTCCATCCATCTTTGGAAGACTTGTGGTGCATTACATAATCCAAATGGCATTACTCTCCATTGGTAATGTCCATTAGGTGCACTAAAAGTCATTAATGGTCCGGATTCTTCATTAACATGATTTGCCGTGGTTGATTTGCAGTCAAACTTACTAAAATATTTTGCTTGTTTAGCTTGATTAATTAACACTTCCTTTCTTGGAATAAAATATCCATCAAAAATAGTATTCTGATTTAATCTTTTATAATTAATAACCATCCTAGCTTTTCCTCTTTTTATTTCTGCATGGTTTCTTACCATAAAACCAGGACTAGAATGCGGATTAGTAGTTTCTTCTATTAATTCTTTTTCTAATAATTCTTTTATTTGTATTTCAAATTCATCTATATCTTGTTTAGTATAGATCATAGGTTTTACTCTAATAATTTTATTAGGATTTTCTAATTTAATGGTACAATATCTAGGACTATTTTTCCATAATTTTAATGGTTCTTCACTAAAATTATTTTCTAATATTTTAAACAACCAATGATTTGTTTCGAGTTGTTTAATCTGTTCTTTCCTAGGTGGTGTAAAGTCTTGATCACAAATAAATTTGTGATTTTCTACCAAAGGTATTTCTACTGAAGTATTTTCAGTAGTTAATATAACAAAGTTTTTATCAATAGAAAATGGTAAATGTTGATATATAAAATTATTACCTAATAATATATCTCCATGCATTTCATGAAAACATAATATTTTAGGTATCACAAATCTTACATTATTTATGTAGATCGGTATATTTTTTGCCTTAAAAAGGATTAAAGTTTCATTTCCATCTACTCTAACAAAATTTTATTGGATTTCTCATAAGTTCCCATTTTTCCGTGGAATAGCATTTTCTCTCAGACTACTAGTTGTAGCTCTCAGATCTAATAAAGCATTTAAAGAATATGAATTATATTCTCTAAACTGGAATGTAATTTCAATGTAAGTATATTATTTCCTAGGTTGGAAATGTGAAAATGTAATAATATCCTTTTTTCCAAGTTTCATTTGTTGAATTATTGGTTTTTCTTTGACTTTTGTATCTTTAGAAATTTTATCTAATTTGTTAGTATAATGTACCGGTTTTAATTCTATAGGTAACTATTGGTTTTTCCAATATTCTATATTTTTACTATAAGGATCTTTTTTATCAATTTCCCTAGGTTTCGGTATTTCATAATCATATGGATCTGCTTGTTCAGTATCCATGGGTTCAGGAATTTCTATATTTTCATCCTCTTCTGTTGAAGTGTTTTCTTCATCAGAATTATGACTAGTGACATTAATATCTACATCAGAATTATTAGAACTTTTAGAACTAACACTACTTTTGGTAGTATCATAATTTAACATATAGTGATAATTATACTTAGTAAATAAGTCTTTATGTTTTTCATAAAGTTCTTCTATTAATTTTAAATATTCTACTTGCTCATATTTATCTTTTGTTTTAGCAAATTGGTTTTTCCAATGTTCTATTAAAGTTTTATAAGATTCAAAGTCATATTTTTCTTGTTTTTAAATTTTTTCTCTTTTTTGTTTTCTTTTTTCTTTTTTATTGTAGTTAGAAGATTCATCCGAAAACTATCTTCATCTGATAAAGCTAAAATAACATTACTATTACCATAATATAAAGGTCCTAAATCTAAGTCCGATTCTATATTTTTATTATTAATAACTTGATCTAATTTATTATTAACATCAGATAGTAATTCTTTAGACTTGTTATTCAAATCTAAATCCGTTACTTCTCCCATATTATCTACTTTTTTTTCTATTTTACTAACCTTAGTATATAGTTTATTAAAATATATAGATGTCATATCTATTAAACTATTGATACCTTTACTAAGAGCCGAAACATTATTTTCATTCTTAGAGTTTATATGCATAGTATGATTACAAGTTTTATCTTTATACATACAATCCATTTCTACCATGTTTTTATCTCTGGTACCTAAAACCTTCTGTGTCTTTAACGTCTTCACAAACGCCTACAACGTCCCTGTAATATCCTGAAATAGGGGTTATTTGTGATTGAAGTGTTTTGCATGAGTATGGACTGTTGTGTTGTTATTTGAGGTGTTTTAGGAGCTAGTTATAAGTCTAGAGTAGGCCCGAGTGGCAGGAAATTTTTGCTTTTAAGTTTTAAGAAAAGAGAGCTGAAGGAGCTAGGGGTTAAGTGTAATTCGTGGGGTATTTTAGCACAAGATTGGGCTTGGAAAAGTGGCAAGGAGGCGCCACTTAGGGCCTTGTGAATGACGCCACATGCAGGGAAGGGAGAGCTCAGGTTCGAGCAGCAGAAATCCCATTTTCTGCCTTGTATTTTGACGCCAAGGAGGGAAGGAGTTGTGCTCAGCACAAACTCTGTCAGATAAGTATGAACTAAGTAAAATTTATTTCATTTGGTGGCCGGGAGAAAAATTAGGAGCTTGTGAATTTCAAACTCTTTTGAATTAGTGGCCAGGAGGAATTTGAGGAAGTGGCCGAATTTTGAACTCCTGCTTAGGAGGAGTGTTCGGTTTTGGAAAACTGAGGAGAGGAGGGTGCCGAATTTCCTTAGGCACCTAGTTGTGCATTTTTGACTAGCTTTTATTTTATGTCAAAGTCGAAAGTAAACCATTTGAGTGTGCCGATTTTTCCATAGCGCACCATTGTGAAGCAAAAGCTGAAAAGACCATAGGTGTTCGCTGAATTCTCTCTTAGGCAGTTGGCCGAATCTCCAATTGAGCCCTTTCTCATTTTTCATTTTCTATGAAGCCGAAAGTAGCCCTCTTCTCTTCTTTTTCTTTTCTATTCTCAAGTGTTTGGCCGAACCTCTCTTTCTCCCATCTCTCTTTTTCCTTTCTACCATTTTTTCTCAAAGCCGAAAGCATCCCTCTCCCATTCTATTTTCTTTTCTTCTCTCCATTCTCTTTTTTCTTTTATTGCTGAACCCTCCCTCTCTTGCTTTCATTTTTCTTTTCCCTTCTCTTTCTCCACTCTGGCCGAATCCTATTTGTCTATTTCCATCAACCATAGCCGAATCTCCCTTCTTTCTTCTTGTTTTTCTTTTGGCCGAATCTCAATCAAGCCTAGATCTCTTTTTGTTTTTCTCTGATCAATTTTGAAGAAGGGTAAGTGTCTTGGCCGAATTTCATTATTTCTTTTTTCTCTTATCTTGGTCGATTCTCACAAAAGCAGAAGCCGATTTTGGCATTTGTTAGCAAGGTTTCTGATTACCTTTGGAAATCGATTCCTTCTAGGATTTCTAGGATTTTGAAGTAGTCGATCTAAGCCATCTATTCTCTGTCAAGCGATTCATTAAGTCTGTGGCAAGGATCCATCTCGGTTTAATCATTCTTTAAGTTATTTGGTTAAGCCGAAGACTATTGAAAGTGAGTTTTGTTGTTGGCCGATTGTAAGGGGAATCAGTCTCGCATATCGTGTTTGGTGATTCATTCGTAAGGCAGAAAGGTAAGGATGGTGTTAGTTATGCGTTATCTCATCCTTCAGGATTTATTGGTATGGCCGAATGGCCTTGTTAATGGTTTTGTGGTTTGGCCGAATGTAGGATAAGGAGATCTAGTACAGTAGATCGGGTCTTCGGGATTTAGTGATTGCATTAGTAACAGGTGTGTAACTTACACACTTTATAACTTGGTAATATATTAATAGTCTAATCATGATTAAAAGCCGAAAACTGTGAGATCTTGATATGATGCCTTATGGGTGTGAGCAAGGATTTTGGTAAGTCCGTTTCGATATGATTTTTGCTATATGGTGCATAATAATATGATTTATGATATATTTGCTTTATGTTGCATATTAAAGCATGATGGCATGATTTGCACTTGTAATGCATTGGTATGGGTGATATGAGAGGAGGGGGAAATATGATATCCGTGACTTTGGGTCACCAGAGGTTTGGCACCTCTAGTGGTTTGGTACCACAGATTATTTTGTGACTTTGGGTCACCAGAGGTTTGGCACCTCATAGCGACTTGTCCCAGTGGCTTAGCACCACAGTGGCTTGGCCCCACAGTTGAGATTTTGGGATCGTCGCCAGTGATTTGGTATCACACGTGGGTTGGCCCCACACTTGAATTATTGATATTTTGTGACTTTGGATCACCAGAGGTTTGGCATTTCACAGCGACTCGTCCCAGTGGCTTAGCACCACAGTGGGTTGGCCCCACATTTGATATTACGGGATTGTCGCCAGTGGTTTGGTATCACAACGTGGGTTGGCCCCACAGATGGATTATTCGTGACTTTGGGTCACCAGTGGTTTGGCACCACCAGTGGTTTGGTACCACATGGGGTAGATACGGAGTTATGGATGGCTAGGTTTGGGTGCATTACATATATTGCTTGGTTATGATTTGTGTAAGTATGTTACATTAAACGGGAGAGGGATTATGCACTGAGTCTTGGTGACTCACCTTCTCCCTTATCTTTTCAGGTAATTCATAGATCGCGGATGAGGAGCCGGGCGGACTCGAGGTGGCCATGCATTAAATAAACTCAGTTTTACATGGACTTTGGTTAGGATACTTTATTTTATTTAAATTTGGTTTCATTTTTATTTTGGGTTGAAATAAGGCCTTTTTAATTATGTTTTGGATTATTTATATGCTTTGGATTTGTTTTAACCTTGGCTAAACAAATTACATGGTTAAGTTAATAATTTGAGCCCAAGGTTTTTTAAACTATAGAACGCAATGGTTTTCAAATCTTTACCATCGGGTAATACAAATCAATTGATAACAACAACAACACAAATGGATTTCAAACTTAAGTTTTCCACATTCAACTTAATTGATTTCTAAATAACTAAGAAAGAACCCTTCAGTTTATAAATGATATAAACGTTTTCTAAACCTATGGATCAACAGCTAAGTTTTAAAGATTTATTATCGGGATTTCAAAGTATATCATGGGTTTTTAACTAATCATGCACCTGATTTCTACAAACATAAAACAACAAAGAGTTTTTTTCACAAAAATTTAACCGGTAACCTGTTTTCTTTAAAACGATTTCCTCTGTGACATGCCAAATTCGATCGTGGTGTGTTGACTGGGTTTAGGGTGTTACAATTGTGGTATCAGAGCTTAGTTCAAAGGCTCGGCTGTGGGCCTGAGGCCCAAAATGTTCTAAAAGTATGGTTTTAATTGTTTTGTCTGAAAGTTTATGATTTGGAAGGCATGGCACCGAATCTCCGGCACCAATCCGCCCAGGTAAATACCCCTAACCAATGGTTGTGTATGATTATGATTATGATTATGATAAGCTTTGAATGACTAGTGATAGTGGACTACCCTAGAGACTGAAACTTATTAGGACTCTATGGGCTTGCGAAAACAAAAACTCTTTAATAAGAATTATTCATAAGACTGTGCTTTAATAATAGTGGAATAATGACTGATGCATAAAACATCTAAATCAGAGAAGTCGAGACTTTAATCATGAGCACTCGAGGTCGTGGTCGTAATACACGTGGACGTGGTCGGGGTAGGATGACAATTGTCCGAACCAAAGGGGGTCTAGTCGTGGTCGAAAAAATGAGATACCAAAGCACCACCACCAGCTGTAGGTGGTGAGTTTCAGGATCAGACGGGGGATGACGCAGTGTCGCAGGCGATGCTGCGAGTTCTTGAGAGAGTAGCTGGAGTAGGTGGAGGCGGGGGAGCTCGAAAATCTGCACCTGAGTGACGCCGAGGTATTTTGAGGTGTTTCTGGTGTGGCTCCCAGTACGGCTGAGTATTGGTTAGAGGCGACGAAGCGAATCATTGATGACTTGGATCTGACTACTGAGGAAAAGCTGAAAGGGATAGTGTCGCTTCTCCGGGATGAGTCATACCAGTGGTGGCTCACGGTTCGGGATAGTGCTACAGCGGAGGATGTCACTTGGGACTATTTTAAGGTAGCTTATCAGAAAAAGTATGTTGGGTCTAACTACATTGATGCGCAGCGGAAGTCATTTCTGAGGCTGATTCAGGGAAGTAAGTCTGTATCGGAGTACGAGGCGGAATTTTTAAGGTTGAGCCGATATGCTAGGGGTATTGTGGCTACAGAACATGAGCGATGTGTGCAATTTGAGGGCGGACTGAGAGATGAGCTGAGGTTGCTGATTGTTCCACAGCAGGAGCTTGAGTTCGTTGTCCTGGTGGAAAAGGCTAAGGTAGCCGAAGGGGTTAAGGAGTCTGTGAGGCAGAATCTGGATAGCATTAGACATAAGAGAGGTTTTGGATCATCTGGGTCGGCTGGTAATTCTCAGAAAAGGGCTAGGCAGAGTGGGCTGAATCAATCTAGAAGGTCTGTTACTGCTAATCAAGGACCAGCGCAGTGTAACCGATATGGGAAATCTCATTGGGAAGGATGTTAGACTGGTGGAAAAGGATGTTTTGAGTGTGGCTCACTGGACCATCGTGTGAGGGACTGTCCGCGTAAGTTAGCTGTGTTGATCGAGAGGTCGTCGGCCGTGCTCGGCCTGAAATGAAGGACCGCCACCACAGAAGGGTCGTGGTAATGGTAGAGGAGGTAATGGTTCTGGTCGGGGCCGGGGAGCACCGGGCAGAGGTGCAGGCAACACTGAGGCAAGACAGCCTGGGTTGGTGTATGCAGCGAGGCGTCGAGAGGAGGGCGACGCACCGGACGTCATAACTGATACGTTCTTAATCTTTGGATTTCCATATATTGCTTTGATTGATGTGGGTTCGACGCATTCATATGTTGCTAGTAGCATAGTAGAGACCATGAACCTAGACTTTGAGACTACTTCTAGGGAGATGACAGTAATTAGCCTTCTAGGTCACTCCGTAGAAGTAAATAAGCTGTATAGGGATGTACCCCTAGAACTCCAAGGTGTAGTATTTATAGCTGATCTGATGGAACTGCCGTTTGGGGAGTTCAATGATTCTTGGGATGGACTGGTTGGTTAAGTACCAGGCAAGTTTAGATTGTGCGGCTAAGCGCATGGTTTTGAAAACGGCTGAGGGTGAAGAGGTAGTTATGATAGGTAATAGAAGAGATTATCTATCTAACGTGGTATCTGCTTTGAAAGCGGAGAAGATGGTCAGGAAAGGCTGTGAGCCGTTTATAGTCCATGTGTACGCTTTGGAGGCTAAGGAGTCTGCTGTAAAGAATGTCCGAACAATAAAAGAATTTGTTGACGTATTTCCAGAGGAACTTCCGGGACTGCCTCCGGATCATGAAGTTGAATTTGGCATAGATCTGTTACCCTGAACTACGCCAGTATCTATTGCTCCGTATAGATAGGATGGCGCCGAAGGAATTGGTAGAACTGAAGGCTCAGATTCAAGAGTTGTTGGACCGAGGTTTTATCCGGCCAAGTGTTTCGCCTTGAGGAGCGCCGGTACTCTTTGTCAAGAAGAAGGATGGTACAATGCGGATGTGTATAGACTACCGCCAGATGAATAAGCTGACGATCAAGAACAAGTATCCGTTGCCCAGAATAGATGACTTGTTTGATCAGCTTAAGGGTGCATCGGTGTTCTCAAAGATTGATTTAAGGTCTGGGTATCATCAGCTAAAGGTGAAAGAGGCTGATATCCACAAGACGGCGTTTCGTACTTGGTATGGGCACTACGAGTTTCTAGTAATGCCGTTTGGGTTGACTAACGCACCGGCAGCATTCATGGACATGATGAACCGAGTATTCCAGTAGTATTTGGATCAGTTTGTTGTAGTATTCATAGACGACATCTTGGTCTACTTAAAGTCAGAGGAGGAGCATGATGCGCATTTGCGAATAGTGTTGTAGATTCTGAGGGAAAAGCAGCTATATGCTAAATTTAGTAAGTGCGAGTTCTGCCTTAGGGAGGTGACTTTCTTGGGTCACGTAGTATCAGCTGAGGGGATTAGAGTGGATCCTCGAAAGATTGAGGCAGTGTTGGATTGGAAGCCGCCTAAGACAGTGGCAGAGTTTCAGAGTTTTCTGGGTCTGGCAGGGTATTATAGGAGATTTATAGAGGGATTTTCGTTGATCGCGGCACTAATGACCAAGTTGTTGAGGAAAGGAGTTCCACTTGTGTGGACTGAGAAGCAGCAAGAAAGTTTTGACAAGTTGAAGAGGAATTTGACTGAAGCACCAATTTTGATTCAGCCTGAGGTAGGAAAGGAATTCACGGTATATTGTGATGCATCACATATGGGCTTGGTATGTGTTCTGATGCAGGAAGGGAAGGTAGTGGCTTATGCATCTTGACAGCTGAGACCTCATGAGGTTAACTATCCGACGCATGACTTGGAATTAGCTGCAGTGGTTTTCGCTTTGAAGATATAGAGACACTATTTATACAGAGTGAAGTCGATAGTCTACACGGATCACAAGAGTCTGAAGTACCTTTTGACTCAGAAGGATTTGAACTTGAGACAGCGCAGGTGGATTGATCTTTTGAAGGACTACGACTGTTCGAGTATCATCCGGGCAAGGCTAACGTGGTGGCAGACGCGTTGAGCCGTAAGGTTGTATCTGACTTGAGAACGATGTTTGCTCGCCTTAGCTTGTATGACTATGGGAGTCTCTTGGCAGAATTGCAGGTTAAGCCGACTTGGGTAGAGCAGATCAAGGAGAAACAGTTGGAGGATGAGGGTTTAAATGCGCGGAGGTTGCAAGTTTAGAATGGTGGTTTAGAGGATTACAGTTTGTCCAGTGATGGAGTATTGTGTTTTCAAGGGAGAGCTTGTATGCCGAAGGTTGTCGAGTTAAGGCAGAGAATTCTTCAGGACGCACATAGTAGCCCATACGCTATGCATCCTGGAGGTACTAAGATGTATCGGGATTTACGAGAGAAGTTTTGGTGGCCAGGTCTGAAACAGGAAGTAACTGAGTTTGTGGGTAAATGTCTGACGTGTCTGCAGGTCAAGGCTGAACATCAGTTGCCGTCAGGTTTACTTCAGCCGGTGAAGATTCCACAGTGGAAGTGGGAAAGGATCACTATGGATTTCGTCGGTGGATTACCCCTTACGCCTAGTAAGAAGGATTCAGTCTGGGTGATTGTGGATCGCCTGACTAAGTCAGCTCATTTCATATCGGTAAGGGTTGATTACTCGCTTCAAAGGTTAGCTACGTTGTATGTGCCAGAGATAGTGAGGCTGCATGGTGTGCCAGTGTCAATCATCTCGGATAGGGATCCCAGATTTACGACGTGGTTTTGGAAAGCATTGCATCAGGCTTTGGGTACACAGTTGGATTTCAGTACGGCATTTCATCCACAGTCTGACGGGCAGTCAGAAAGGGCTATACAGATTTTAGAGGATATGCTGAGAGGTTGTGTGTTAGACTTCAGAGGTAGCTGGGAAGAGTTTCTACCATTAGCTGAGTTTGCATACAACAATAGTTACCAAGGAAGCATTAAGATGGCACCATATGAGGCGTTGTATGGTAGGAAGTGTTGCACACCTACATGCTGGACGGAGTTGGGTGAACGTGAGATGTTGGGACCAGAGTTGGTTGCAGAGACTGAGGACAAGGTTAAGTTGATTCAGGCTCGTCTGAAGGAAGCTTCGGAGAGGCAGAAGTCATACGCTGACCTTAAGCGGAGGGATATAGAGTTTGAAGGTCTTTTTGAAGGTCTCGCCATGGAAGAAGGTGTTGAGGTTTGGAAGGAAAGGCAAGTTAAGTCCAAGGTTTATGGGGCCGTATAAGGTGTTGAGACGAGTGGGACCAGTAGCTTATCAGCTCGAGTTGCCAGCAGAGCTGAGTCAGATTCACGATGTGTTCCATGTCTCCATGCTTAGGCATTATCGTTCAAATCCATCGTATGTTGTAGCAGTGGAAGAAATAGAGGTGAGTCTAGATTTGACCATGGAAGAGGAACCAGTGCAGATTCTGGATCGAGATGTGAAAGTCTTGCGTAAGAAGTCCGTTCCACTAGTGAAGGTATTATGGCGAAATCATGGCGTGGAAGAAGCTACGTGGGAACCAGAGGATGTGATGAGATAGCAGTACCCTCAACTCTTTTGACCGGCTAATTTCGAGGGCGAAATTATTTTTAAGGGGGTAGAACTGTAATATCCTAAAATAGGGGTTATTTGTGATTGAAGTGTTTTGTATGTGTATAGACTGTTGTGTTGTTATTTGAGGTGTTTTAGGAGCTAGTTATAAGTCTAGAGTAGGCCCGAGTGGCAGGAAATTTTTGCTTTTAAGTTTTAAGAAAAGGGAGCTGAAGGAGCTAGGGGTTAAGTGTATTTCGTGGGGTATTTTAGCACAATATTGGGCTCAGAAAAGTGGCAAGGAGGCACCGCTTAGGGCCTTGTGAATGACGCCACATGCAAGGAAGGGAGAGCTCAGGTTCGAGCAGCAGAAATCCCATTTTCTGCCTTGTATTTTGACTCTAAGGGGGGGAAGGAGTTGTGCTCAGCACAAACTCTGTCAGATAAGTATGGACTAAGTCAAATTTATTTGATTTGGTGGCAGGGAGAAAAATTAAGAGCTTGTGAATTTCAAACTCTTTCAAATTAGTGGCCAGGATGAATTTGAGGAAGTGGCCGAATTTTGAACTCCTACTTAGGAGGAGTGTTCGGTTTTGGAAAACTGAGGAGTGGAGGGTGCCGAATTTCCTTAGGCACCTAGTTGTGCATTTTCGACAAGCTTTTGTTTTGTGTCAAAGTCGAAAGCAAACCCTTTGAGTGTGCCGATTTCTCCATAGTACACCATTGTGAAGCAAAAGCCGAAAAGACCATAGGTGTTTGCCGAATTCTCTCTTAGGCAGTCGACCGAATCTCCATTTGAGCCCTTTCTCATTTTTCATTTTCTTTGAAGCCGAAAGTAGCCCTCTTCTCTTCTTTTTCTTTTCTATTCTCAAGTGTTTGGCCGAACCTCTCTTTCTCCCATCTCTCTTTTTGCTTTCTACCATTTTTGCTCAAAGCCGAAAGCATCCCTCTCCCATTCTATTTTCTTTTCTTCTCTCCATTCTCTTCTTTCTTTTATTGCCGAACCCTTCCTCTCTTGCTTTCATTTTTCTTTTCCCTTCTCTTTCTCCACTCTAGCCGAATCCTATTTGTCTGTTTCCATCAACCATAGCCGAATCTCCCTTCTTTCTTCTTGTTTTTGTTTTGGCCGAATCTCAATCAAGCCTGGATCTCTTTTTGTTTTTCTCTGGTCGGTTTTGAAGAAGGGTAAGTGTCTTGGCCGAATTTCATTATTTCTTTTTTCTCTTATCTTGGCCAATTCTCATGAAAGCAGAAGCCGATTTTGGCATTTGTTAGCAGGGTTTCTGATTACCTTTGGAAACCGATTCCTGCTAGGATTTCCGGGACTTTGAAGCAGTTGATCTAAGCCATCTATTCTCTGTCAAGCGATTCATTAAGTCTGTGGTAAGGATCCATCTCGGTTTAATCATTCTTTAAGTTATTTGGTTAAGCCGAAGGCTACTGAAAGTGAGTTTTGTTGTTAGTCGATTATAGGGGGAATCAGTCTCGCATATCGTGTGTGGTGATTAGCATTTGTAAGGCAGAAAGGTAAGGATGGTGTTAGTTATGCGTTATCTCATCCTTCGGGATTTATTGGTATGGCCGAATGGCCTTGTTAATGGTTTTGTGGTTTGGCCGAATGTAGGACAAGGAGATCTAGTGCAGTAGATCGGGTCTTCGGGATTTAGTGATTGCGTTAGTAACAGGTGTGTAACTTACACACTTTATAACTTGGTAATACATTAATAGCCTAATCATGATTAAAAGCTGAAAATTGTGAGATCTTGATATGATGCCTTATGGGTGTAAGCAAGGATTCGGGTAAGTCCATTTCGATATGATTTTTGCTATATGGTGCATAATAATATGATTTATGATATATTTGCTTTATGTTGCATATTAAAGCATGATGGCATGATTTGCACGTGTAATGCATTGGTATGGGTTGAAACACCCCAGACCCAGCCCACGAGCCTTGACCGGATCTGGTATGTTCCTTGAATAAAACGGTTCAAAACTTCTTGAATAATTTGGATGGTTTTAAAAGAAGTTTTATTTTTGGGTTGGGCTTGAGTTGAAAACAAGTTTATTCTTGAAATCTAGGTATTTATAAAACTTTATTTCTCCGTTTCAAAGTTTATCTTAAATTGAAAATCATTCATATTTAGGTGTCAAAGCATTTAATGTTTATTTTAACAAAAACAATTTAAACAACTTTTGATTTATCAATAATAATATCGTGATATAAATAAATAAAAGCAAACATAAAGCAGTCTCATACTATGGCCTTATTACATCAAAAACAAATTCCGAAATAACCCAAAATACTTAAATAAATAAAAGAAAGTCCAAAGTCAAATAAAAGCTCTGAGTTGAGCATGGCCACCACTATGCTCCTGCCGACCCAGTCCATCACTGAGTGTCACCTGAAAGAAAATATTCCCCAATGGGGTAAGTCAAACAGACTCAATGTGTAACCAACACTAAATCTCAACAATTCAGACATGTCATATCATATCATACAAATATATAACAGATAAAAGTAGTGATGCAAACCCGAACCCAAACCTAGATAGCCATCCGGTACACATCACCCATACCAACCATCACACCGTGGGGACTACTAAGTCAACCCTCCATCCGCTACACATCATCGAAGGCAGTCGCTACAGTCGACGTGCTCATCGCCCTTGTAAAATTCGTGGCATAGCCACCAGATAATTATTTTGTGACATGAGTCACCACATTTAGATAATGTGACCGAAGTCACCACATTCAGATTTTGTGGTATAAACCACCAGATCACTTCCCCTTTACATATCACCCATATGTCCCATGTCATACAAATCATACAAAGATTATGCCACATTCTTTATTTCACATTCTTAGCAATATTTACTTATGTACCATAACAGATATTCATGATATCACAACCACAATAGTAGTAGGTTAACGAACCTGTGTTCTTTGTACCATTGCATGGTACCCTTAGTCACATTTTACGTATCCTTATTAACACATTCAATATAACATAACCATAAATCTATTAAGGCTTAGTGCGGGGTACACACCTGATTTACTTATCGAGTTCACTCCAAATCTTGAAAACCCAATCTACTGATTTAGATCTCAAGTTCCTACATTTGGTCAATCACTTAATGTTAGCAAAAGCCTATTCGGCTATATGATCAAATCCCGAAGGATTATTGCACCCAAAACTCTTACCTTGTTGCCGATTTGATTACTAATCAAATCCCGAAACGTTGTAGTCCTTCTTCCTTGTAGTCAGCTAACACTAGATCAATTGACTTGGTTAGTTTTCGGCTTTTAAACATTTACGAAACAGATCAGAATCCCTAAGTATGGCCTTGGCCGAATGTACATATGTACTTACCTTACGATTTTAAATCCCGAAAAGTGCTTTTTGGTTGGGAATCTGTCAAAATCACTATGGCATGTGTTAGCTCCAACTCTAACATTTAATCTTAATAAATGGCCCTTGGCCGAATACATGACTTACCTTAGATCTGAAATCCCGAATGATCTCCCTAGAAGTCGGCTACTCAAAAATCCCAAGAGAATCCTTAATAGTTCCAGCCAAAGACATTAAGGGGATTAGTTTCAAATTTTTGGCTTAAAGAAAGTTTGAAAATTAAAATCAATTGGTCTTGCCCTTACTACGTGAGTCGATCAGATCTTCACTTGAACCTTCAGAGAAAATCTACTCTGACCTAGGTGTTGATTATTACATCGAAGTTTTGGCTTTTGGAGATTTGTGGAAGAAGAAGAGAATGGAGTGCAAGGGATTAAGTCTTCAACAAAGAAAGAAAGGAAAGGTATAGGTCTTGGGGAAGAATCGGCAATGGTGGTCTTAATGGAGAAGGAGATTTCGGCTAGCACAAATAAAAGAAAAAGAAGAGAAAAGAACACAAGTTGCTCTTCTTGGAAATTTTCGGCACAACTGAAGAAAAGATGATAAGAGAATTAAAATTTCGGCACACTTATACCATGATTAGCTGAAAATACCATTCAAAACATTCCCCTTGGCCGGCCAACTCTTACTTCTTATCAGCTTCCTCCTTTTTCTCCTTTCTCCTTTCTTTATCACTTTATTTAAAATAATAAAAATAAAATCATCAATTATCCTTTACTTAGCCAAAATTTTTAAAAGAATAATACCTCATCTTAAACTCCTCCCATAGACTCCCCATGCCGTCCATCACTTTCCCTTGCCGCAAAAATAAAAGCTTTTATTTAGCTTCCCATGTGACTCGAACCTTGGCCCATTTGCACCTGTTGTGGCGTCATTTACAGAGGCCTTAAATGGCGCCTCCAAGCCACTTAACTAAGCCCGTTTCTGTGTCATATTTCCCCTACATTTTCTCTTAAGGCCACCCTGCTTAGCTTCCTCTTCTAGATTTAAAATCTAATAATTTTCTAAAGCACTCTCCTATTTTCTAAAGTCCAAAAAATTCATACAACACATTCATAACACAAAAGCATGCCTTCACATATATTTAAGCACAAATGCATAAGCCCAAAATCCAGGATATTACATGGGTGATATGAGAGGAGGGGGAAGTATGATATCCGTGACTTTGGGTCACCAGAGGTTTGGCACCTCCAGTGGTTTGGTACCACAGATTATTTTGTGACTTTGGGTCACTAGAGGTTTGGCACCTCATACCAACTTGTCCCAGTGGCTTAGCACCACAGTGGGTTGGCCCCACAGTTGAGATTTTGGGATCGTCGCCAGTGATTTGGTATCACACGTGGGTTGGCCCTACACTTGGATTATTGATATTTTGTGACTTTGGGTCACTAGAGGTTTGGCACCTCATAGCGACTCGTCCCAGTGGCTTAGCACCACAGCGGGTTGGCCCCACATTTGATATTACGGGATTGTCGCCAGTGATTTGGTATCACAACATGGGTTGGCCCCACAGATGGATTATTTGTGACTTTGGGTCACCAGTGGTTTGGCACCACATTATTATTGGATATCGTGACGTTGGGTCACCAGTGGTTTGGCACCACCAGTGGTTTGGTACCACATGGGGTAGATACGGAGTTATGGATGGCTAGGTTTGGGTGCATTATATATATTGCTTGGTTATGATTTGTGTAAGTATGTTGCATTAACCGGGAGGGGGATTATGCACTGAGTCTTGGTGACTCACCTTCTCCTTTACCTTTTCAGGTAATTCATAGATTGCAGATGAGGAGCCGGGCGGACTCGAGGTGGCCATGCATTAAATAAACTCGATTTTACATGGACTTTGGTTTGGGTACTTTATTTTATTTAAATTTGGTTTCATTTTTATTTTGGGATGAAATAAGGCCTTTTTAATTATGTTTTGGATTTGTTTTAACCTTGGCTAAATAAATTACATGGTTAAGTTAATATTTGAGCCCAAGTGTAATATCCTGGATATGGGCTTGTGCATTTTTGCTTAAATTATATGAAATAGTATGTCTTATGTGTTATGGATGTGTTGTGTGCATTTTTAGAATCTTGGAAATGTAAGGAAATGTCTTAGAAATGATAAATTTTAAAGTTTAAAAGAAGGAACTAAGGCAAGGTGGCCTTAAGAAAAGTTATAGAGGAAATATGACACATAAATAGGCTTGGAAAAGTGGCTTGGAGGTGCCACTTAAGGCTCTGGAGATGACGCCATACACAGTGCAAGGAGGGCTTGTGTTCGAGTCTCATGGAAAGCAAAATTTTAAGGATTATTTTTACTAAGTGGAGTCAAAGAGAGGGGTATAGGGGGACGGCACTAAGGCTAATTTCTAGGAATTTTTATCCTTTTATTTTGAGAGATAAATGGTGGATAATTGAAGGATTATTTCTATTAACTTTAAACGAAGTGATAAGGATATGAGAGTGATGGCCAAGTAAGGGAGTCTTGGCCTAGTAATTTCGGTAATAGGAGGAAAAGAGAGGCCATTCTGCATTATTTTCTTTTTCTTGAAAGCCTCTGCCAAATTCTCTCTGCAACCCTTTCTTTTTCTTTTCAATTCTCCAAAAAGTTGAGAGTAAGATCCCCTAGTCTTGCCGAATTTCCCTTCTACTTATTCCACCATTGCCGAATTCCCTAGTGATTCTTTTCCCTCTTTTCTTTTGATAAAATCGACAACACAGATAACCTCAAGACGATTTCTTGTTAAGTTCCAAAAGCCGAAAGCTTGTTCAGATCTAGGCCATAACTGAATAGCGTGTGGACTCAAATAAAGGATTGCCGATTTCATTATTAAGGGTAAGGATTCTCTTGTCATCTTTTATTATTTTCTTTTAGCCAAAAGTTCAAGACTAATTCATTTTATGTCTTTGGCCGAAACTTGGAAAGGGGGTTTCGGGTTTTGATAGTTGTCGACTACAAGAGAAGGGATCCTTCGGGACTTTAAAAAAATCGCAAGGTAAGCTATGTGATATTTGGCCAGTTGCTATGATTAAATGCTAGAAGTGGATCTAACATGTTTCCTGTAGGTTTCGACATCTTATTAATCAAGAGATTACTTTTCGGGAGTTGAGATTCACAAGGTAAGTGAATCTAACATTCGGCCAAGGCCCAATATTAGGTCTTTGATATACTTGGTGATTGGTGTGTATGAGTAAGAAAGGTTAAGCTTTCATGTCAGATGCATCAATGACATTCGGTTACCTTGGTTTTATAGGTAAAATTTTGTATCATTTATGTTTGAATTGGTGATAGAAAATGTTAATTTGAATGGTTAGATATATGTTATTTATTATATGTTTTTCTTAAGACTTACTAAGCTAGCAAGCTTACCGTGTGTATGTGTGTACTTGTTTCCCTCTGTTTTATAGATCCGGTTAAGGCTACGAGCTCAAAGGGATCGTCAAGAAAGTCGCCCACACTATCAATCTATTTTGGTACTTTTTATTTTGGGTTTTCGGTTAAAGGCATGTATAGAAAAGACTATGATTTTGTTAAGATGATAACTTTTGTCTATGTATATATTAGCCATGCGAATGTGGCTTATATTTGATGTTAGTTGAAGTAGAAATATTCGGCTTATTTTAAATGGTCAAATGATGTGCATGGATGAATATTAGTTTTGAATATATATACGGCCATAGTTTAGATGTATATTATAGATATAGTTAAATCATGATTGTTGTATTGTATGCATGATTTGGTTCATGGGCTATACATGCATTCTTTACTAAAATCTGGTGAATTTGTAATTATGGAATTCGACTAGTTTTTATTAATTTGAGGGAATGGTAGGCTAATTATAATAATTTTTGTGATTATTAAATTGTTCATTTTGGCTTTGGCTTAATAAATTAAAAATGAGAATTACATTATGGATTATATATATATGTACGGTCATGGTCTTTATGTCTATAATAGGTACAAATGTGGTTTTGTAAAATAGCATATATAATTAGTAAGTAAGAAACGTTATATATATATAAGTGTCTTATTTATTATTTATTTTATTTTATATATTAAAATGTTTAGAACTGTTGCAGTATATTTGCTAATCTAGTATTTGAAATAATGTGGTATAGTATATGTACTTTATAAGTGACTGGTTTTAAATAATTAGTGCTAAACTTTGATATACATTTTTTTAATCAAATTAGATGCAAAAATTATAAATGCCGAATGCAATATGATAATTTAATGGTAGATGTAACCTATATATGTGTTGGGTTATATAATTCCTTATTTTCTTGAGAGCTGTATAATTGTACGTGCATGAAATCATTGATGTAAATACTTATAAGTTACTAAATGTGACACGGTGTGGGGCTTAAATTATGTGAAAGACGAATGTGAATTGAAGCATGTATTAAATTAATGTGTTGAGATTAAATGATTTGAAGTGAATTGATTTTAAGTTAAAGTAAATCCTAAGGTATAAAATAATGAGTTTCGATAATGCCTCATAACTCAAATCCGGCGACGGATACGAGTTAGGGGTGTTACAGATATATTCATCAGAATCTGTATCAGACTCTATTTCTGATAGTAACTCATATAATATTTCAATAGGATTTATTTCCTCACTAAAACATATTTCTAAATCTTGTTCTTCAAGATTTTTAATCATTTTCCTAGCATTTTTGCCTTTGTTAGGACAATTTGTTGCTATATGACCTTCTTCATCACAAATAAAACATTTACATATTTGTTTTTTAGTATTTTTAGAAATTTTTCTTCTAACAAATTTTTTCTTTTTATTATTATTAGTATAATTTTTATTACAGTTTTCCATCTAGCTAATCTATATTTTTATGCTTTTTATAGGTTTTGAGCGTATAGAATTACATCCAAACTCCCATTCTCCTTCTAACATCTTTGTACAATATTTATGACTTAATCTATTCTTGACTTGTTTAGCCGCTTTACTCTGTAAGCAATGTAATATAATTCTTTCCTTAGCAAAATTAATTCTATTACCTATAGTATCTATATTTGCTACTTCTGTATTATTATCATTACTATGTTTTATTATAAAAGAAGCATATTTATTTATGCAAATTTCATCCCAAGGTGGTGGTAATTTATGAAAATATTGGTTTCTCCAAAAGTCTATACTATCATTTTTTAACTTTTAATATTCATGAAGAAATTTTTTAGATATTACAAGTAATATAGAAACTGTACCTCGGAAAATTAGATGGTATAACGAATTATGCCAATTTAATTTTGAAGTTATTTATATTCAAGGTACTAATAATATGATTGCTGATTTTCTTAGCAGGCCTTATGGATAGAGGTAAAAAACCTCTAGAAAATATGGGAGAATGGACAACTGTCCATAAAAAAACCCAACAAGGGAAAAACAATGGGTCCTAAACAAGGATTTATTCCTGCACAAGTACCATTTTATCCTAATCAAGGATATTATGTACCATATCCTATGGTAAACGAACCATTTGGAACTCAATCACCAACCCACGTGAGTTATTATGAATGGTCTCAAGATCCATATTCAGTATATCAAAAAGGTTATGCTGAAATTATAAAAGAAACCGAGAATATGTTGAAAAAACAACAAAATTCTGAATTTTCCAAAATAAAGGATTTTTATAATCCAGGTTTACCTTTAGATTATTATATTTTTATAAACAAAATATGGAAAACCCATATTACTGATCAAAGAGCAAACTTTAGAAGAGCTCTTACACAGTTTTCAGAATTCTTAGTTGAAAAACAACTAAGGAAAAAGAAGCTCATGATTTATTACTTAAATCTGTTTTATACAGAGATTGGGATGAAATCCTAGTCGAATATACAGATATTAAGGAGATAAATAATCTTCTTGATATATTCCAATATTTTATTAATAAGGGAACAGACAGTCCTATTATTAATAAAATGTTTAGAATATGTCTATATAACAAATGTAGACAAATTCTACCACCAGATATATTTTCAAAAATAGATAGAGCTATTTGCAACCAGCAAGCTCAATTTTCAGAAACTTTTTCAAAATATTATTTACAAGCCTATGTTTTTACTAATGATACAGGAGAACAATTTCCTACTATCAAATTTAGGCTTAATCATGAACCATTTGATATAACCAGTATTGAATGAGGATTTGTTAAAGAAATAACAGTCCAAAATCTTTCTTTTCATTTATTAAAAGATTTTCCCACTATAGTAAAATCTAGATTAATAAATTTTGTTGATTTAGATGATTTTGTCTATTACTTTCATATAGAAATATGTAGTCTTATTGGTATTGCTGAAAAAGAAAAATTTTATCAGCCATATCAAATTTGGAATATTAGTACTTTGTTTTCGGGAAAAGCCCTTTCAGCAGTAGAAGAAGACAAACAAAAATTGTCAAAAACCATTGACAATTGTTATAATAATTTTACCAATTATCAAATCCAAGCCGGAATTGATATGATAACCATGGCCGAACATCTTCTTCACCAAGAAACTTATTTATTCTAGACCGATGGTAAAAGAATTTTAGCATATGACACTGGAAGAACCCAGGAAGATAGAAGCAGAGAAGCTGTTCAGTTATTAAAAGAGATAGCTGACATGGAGATAGATGATTATCCGTTAACAACGGAGATCAAAGACATGTGGGAAAGCTGGAATACACCAGTTCCTTCACTAGAGTCACTACACCTTGATGAAATTAAGGAGATGAATCTGAGAAATATCCAAGAAGGATAAAGTCAAATAAAAAAAAAAGGAGATATTTAATTATTGGATGTGACAATCCATCACCATCCATATCCATAAATAGAAGATGATGCAAGCAATGATGTAAGAAGTCATCAATGATGCAAGCAATGATGCAAGCAGTAATTATTGCAAGAAATTTTGTCAGATTTAGAAGGCTACGTGGAAGCAACTATCGAGCCGATAATAAAGTCATCCTTATCAGGATACTATGCAGACTTCAATTGTAAACTAATTAGAGTTTAGAATTTACACTATAAATATGAATTGTTGTAGCCTAAACAAGGCATCTTGCTTGGGTTAGAAAAATCTACGATCTTGCTTGGGTTAGAAAAATCACTTTCCATAGAAATTGGCAATATACAAACTCTTTTGTATACTTGCTTTCTTCAAAAAACCCTTCTAAACGATCTATTGTAAATTATCTAATATCTTCTCTTGTTAAATAAAATCTACGATATTAATAATAGCCTTCCGCTTGTGCATATATCCCTCCCTCCCCCCCGTACTTGGTATCAGAGCTAATAAAGAAATAAAATTATTATAACAATTGTCAATGGCTTTTGACAATTTTTGCTTGTCTTCATCTACTGCTGAAAGGGCTTTTCCCGAAAACAAAGTACGAATATTCCAAATTTGATATGGCTGATAAAATTTTTCTTTTTCAGCGATACCAATAAGACTACATATTTCTATATGAAAATAATAGACAAAATCATCTTAATCAACAAAATTTATTAATTTAGATTTTACTATAGCGGGAAAATCTTTTAATAAATGAAAAGAAAGATTTTGGACTGTTATTTCTTTAACAAATCCCCATTCAATACTGGTTATTTCAAATGGTTCATGGTTAAGCCTAAATTTGATAGTAGAAAATTGTTCTCCTATATCGTTAGTAAAAACATAGGCTTGTAAATAATATTTTCAAAAAGTTTCTGAAAATTGAGCTTACTGGTTGCAAATAGCTCTATCTATTTTTGAAAATATATCTGGTGGTAGAATTTGTCTACATTTGTTATATAGACATATTCTAAACATTTTATTAATAATAGGACTGTTTGTTCCCTTATTAATAAAATATTAGAATATATCAAGAAGATTATTTATCTCCTTAATATCTGTATATTCGACTAGGATTTCATCCCAATCTCTGATAAAAATGCATTTAAGTAATAAATCATGAGCTTCTTTTTCCTTAGTTGTTTTTCAACTAAGAATTCTGAAAACTGTGTAAGAGCTCTTCTAAAGTTTGCTCTTTGATCAGTAATATGAGTTTTCCTTATTTGTTTATAAAAATTATAATATTCTAAAGGTAAACCTGGATTATAAAAATCCTTTATTTTGGAAAATTCAAAATTTTGTTGTTTTTTCAACAAATTCTCAGTTTCTTTTATAATTTCAGCATAACCTTTTTGATATACTGAATATGGATCTTGAGACCATTCATAATAACTCACGTGGGTTGGTGATTGAGTTCCAAATGGTTCGTTTACCATAGGATATGGTACATAATATCCTTGATTAGGATAAAATGGTACTTGTGCAGGAATAAATCCTTGTTTAGGACTCATTATTGTTCCCTTGTTGGGTTTTTTATGGACAGTTGTCCATTCTCCCATATTTTCTAGAGGTTTTTTACCTCTATCCATAAGGCCTGCTAAGAAAATCAGCAATCATATTATTAGTACCTTTAATATAAATAATTTCAAAATTAAATTGGCATAATTCGTTATACCATCTAATTCTCCGAGGTACAGTTTCTATATTACAATTAATATCTAAAAAATTTCTTCATGAATATCAAAAGTTAAAAAATGATAGTATAGACTTTTGGAGAAACCAATATTTTCATAAATTACCATCACATTGGGATGAAATTTGCATGAATAAATATGCTTCTTTCATAATAAAACATAGAAATGATAATAATACAGAAGTAGCAAATATAGATACTATAGGTAATAGAATTAATTTTGCTAAGGAAAGAATTATATTACATTGCTTACAGAGTAAAGCGGCTAAACAAGTCAAGAATAGATTAAGTCATAAATATTGTACAAAGATGTTAGAAGGAGAATGGGAGTTTGGATGTAATTCTATACGTCCAAAAACCTATAAAAAGCATAAAAATATAGATTAGCTAGATGGAAACCAGGTAATAAAAATTATACTAATAATAATAAAAAGAAAAAATTTGTTAGAAGAAAAACTTCTAAAAATACTAAACAACAAATATGTAAATGTTTTTTTTGTGATGAAGAAGGTCATATAGCAACAAATTGTCCTAACAAAGGCAAAAATGCTAGGAAAATGATTAAAAATCTTGAAGAACAAGATTTAGAAATATGTTTTAGTGAGGAAATAAATCCTCTTTGAAATATTATATGAGTTACTATCGAAAATAGAAGTCCGATATGATTCTCGATGAATATATCTTTATGTTAGGAAGTAGGTCTAAAAATAAGTTAGAAGAAATTCCTAATTACGAACAACAGATATTAAATTAGGAAATCTAATTGGAGAAGAAAAACAGACTTTTCTACGATGATATAATAGAAAAATTAATAAAAATCATATTTTTAAAGAAGAAATATATAAAATATCTAAGTTTAAAATTTGGTCACAAAGACACATAGAAAAATTAGCGGAAATACAATGCTTAAAGATACTAAAGGAGGATTAACAAATCCCATTATTTACTAAAGAAAAGATAAAACGTATTAGAAAAAAAAATATCCCCAAGTTAGATATATACATTTAGGAGTCATTATGATAACAATTAGAGCTTTATTCGTAAGAGGTCATGATGTTCCTATTTTAGCAAGATTATTAGATAAAAGATTTGAAAATCCAATAAAAGCACTTATTGGAGGAATTCATCTAATTTACATACAGGAGTTATAGGATTTAAAGTTAAACCAAATTACTTTATATCCATAATGCACCCTCTCTAATAGAAGAGTGTCTATGTCTTAGAATTGAGACAAAAATTACGATACTAGTGATTTAGCAGAAGATTTAGCAATATGCTGGACTTCTATTAATGAATACACTAATACAGCAGAAGTGGAAATAAAAGAAATAAATAATAAAATAATTGAGCTTTTTGAGCCAAATAAGTTTACTACAGAAATACAACCAAAATTATTACATTTAAAAGATCTATCAATTCCAAAAGACTGGATGATAGAAAAGACTAATAATGCTATTACTTTAAAAAAACAAATATTTTATATTAGTTGTTTTATTAGAAAAATTGGTAATATATGCACAAGCGGAAGGCTATTATTAATATCATAGATTTTATTTAACAAGAGAAGATAGTAGATAATTTACAATAGATCGTTTACAAGGGTTTTCTAAAGAAAGAAAGTATACAAGAGATGTAATATCCGGGAATTAGGGGTTGTGCATTTTGCTTAAATATATGTGGAAGCATGCCTGTGTGAATTTTGAATGTGTTTTATGAATTTTGAGAACTTTAGAGTGTAGGCGAATACCTAAGAAAATATGGTATTTTAAGTTTTAAAGGGGGAGCTAGGCAAAGGAGGCATTAAAGAAATTTGTAGGGGAAATTGGGCATACAAATGGGCTTGTTAAAGTAGCAAGGAGGCGCCACTTAGAGCCTTAAGCAATGACGCCACAAGCAGTGTGCGGGGCTTAGGTTCGAGCAGCAAGGGGCGCAAATAGAAGTTTTATTTTGCAGCAAAGATGAGTAGTGGTGGACAGCATTGGGAGACTGAGGGGATGAGCTTTAGATGTGATTAAGTTCCTTTTAAAATTCGGCTAAAGGGAGGAGATAATTGAAACACCCCATACCCGGCCCACGAGCCTGACCGGATATGGTATGTTCCTCGATGAAAACTGGTTCAAATTCTTTTGTTACTTAGGAAAAACTTGTTTGTTTTGAAAGAAAGATTGTGTTGGGTCGGGCTTGAGTTGAAAACAAGTTAATTTCATTATTAAAATCCTTTACTTTAGATGACAAAACGTTTAGGCTTTGTTTTAAAATAAATCTACTTAAACTTCACTTGATAAAAATTCGTACATAGTAATTAAAAGTAAAATTAAAGTAATTCAACTATGGCCTTATTACATCAAATAAATCCCAAAATTAAAACCAAAGTACTTAAAATAAAATAGTCCAAATAAAATGAATTTCTTGCTGAGCATGGCTATCCCTAAGCTTCTGCCGACCCCGGTCCATCACTGTTCATCACCTGAAAAATGTTCCCACAACGGGGTGAGTCAACAGACTCAATGTGTACTACAACACTAAGTCTTAACAATTCAGGCATACATTATCATGTCACATATCAATACATATAAGAGATAAAAATAATGATGCAACTCAAACCCAAACCTAGATGCCATCCGCTACACATCACCCGTACCAACCTGCACACCGTGGGGACTACTAAGTCAACCCTCCATCCGCTACACACCATCGAAGGCTGCCGCTGCAGACGACATGCTCATCTCCCTTATAATTTTTGTGGCATAGCCACCGGATAATATTTGTGTCATGTGACACCACATTCAGATAATGTGACCGAAGTCACCACATTCAGATAATGTGACCGAGGTCACCACATTCTTACATCATGACAAGAGTCACCACATTCACTTCCCCTTTTCATATAACCCGTATCCCCATACTATACATGCCATGCATTTCACATTCTTATCACTGATCACATGTTAAATATAACATATTTCATAATCCTAGTAGGAGTAGGAAACGTACCTGAGTACTTTGTACCATTACATGGTACCTTAGCCACATTCTTACACTTTCATATTAACACATATAATAAGTTAGAGCCATAAATCTATTAAGATTTGTGTGGGGTACACACCTGATTCGTTTAACAAATTCACTGAAATCCCGAAAATCCGATCTCACTGCTTTAGTTCTTTAATGCCTATATTCGGCCAACACTAGGAATATTTAATAAAAAAACCATTTGGCCATAAATCCAAATCCCAATAGGATTAGTACACTTAAAACCTACCTTGGTGCTTATTTGACTATCACTCCAAATCCCGAAAACTTTGTAGCGTTTCTTCTTGGATTTCTCAAATCCCGAAATTAACCACCTAACTAAGGAGATGTCGAAATACCTACAGCCATAGGTTAAATTTAATTCTAACTTTAAATCACAATACATGGCCTTTGGCTGAATATACACTTGTCTTACCTTAGATCTTAAAAGTCCCGAAATATTTGCTTACCTTAACGAATCAAATCCACGAAACTCCTTTGATGCTTCCTTAACGTTGGCTACACAAAGAAACACTTATAAGGACACTATGAACATTTGGCCATGACTAAAACCAAGGCCTCACTCACTTGATGACGTCACACAAAAATAAAGGACCAAAACCGATTTCTAAAGAAGTACTTACCACTCTACGTTGCTTGAAGAGAACCCAAAAGTAAGTAGTCGACAACCCCCTTTCCTTAGAGATTTGGCTTTGAGCACAACAATGGTGGATAAGAGATGTAGGTTCGGCCAAGAACAATTAGAGAAAGAGGAAGAGTTTGAAGAACTTTGGCTATGGTGACAAGGAGGGTTCGGTCTTAGCAAATAAAAGAACAAAAGAGAAAAAGAAGGAATTCTTTTGACTAACAATTTCGGCAAAAGGAGAAACAATTGAAGAAAAGAATTTCCAAAGGATGATCACCCTTATATACTACTCAAATTCGGCACCCATAGGAGCCCCCTATCCAGCCACTTTATCACCACCTATCCCATCCTCATAATTCTCCTATTATCACCTTAATAATTAAAATAAAATAATCTCACACATTATCTCTTATCCTCTCAATTAATAAAATAACCCAACAATTATCTACTATCTACTAACTTAAGATAAATAAAATAAAGCTATATTTATCTTCTTATCACTCATAAAAAAACAAGCTTAATCCTCATCCAATTAGAAGTCCAATTGCCGTCCAACCTCTTCCCCCTTGCCTTGGCGTCACATGCAAAATAAAACACCAAAATACTGTTTCCCCCACGACTCGAACCTGGGCCCTCTACCTATTGCTTGAGGCGTCACTTGCCCAAGCCTTAAGTGGCGCCTTGCAGCCACTTTAACAAGTAGGTTCTTATGCTATAAATCCCTTATAAATTTTCTTAAGACTTCCTTGCCTAGCTTCCCCTTTTTACCTCGGCGCAAAAACAAAATAAAAGCCACTCATTGCTGCCCCGAGTTTCGAACACGAGACCTGCTGGAAACACCACACGCTACCAGCCACTTTGCTGCTAGCTCCTTTGCGTCATAAACTGTAACACCCCAAACTAGGTCTATGCGTTTAGACAAGATTTGGTTTGTCACACCAATCGAACATTCATTTAATTCTCTAGTGATTTTAGTAAAACATTACTACAAAACCTTTTGGAATTAGAGTTTAATAAAAATTTAGTACTAAGATTCAAAATTGATGATTTAAGAAAATACATAATTGAAAATCTTATTATTTATAATATATTTATCAAAACCTTAAAGTAATTTTTAAAATAATTTGAAAGAATTTAAAAGAGTAATTTAGATGTTCAAAATGTTATAAAACCCAATATTTTAAGAAAACTTTAAAAATTTAAATATAAGCCCATATTGAGAGTCTTAAATCAAATTAAATCCATCCACTCAAATAAATCCATAAAAACATAATCAGAGGCCTTATTACATCAACCCAAAATAGTAATAAATAACTTAAATAAGTTCATAAATTATAAAACCCATGCTTGTAGTATGGCCTCCACCAAGTCATCCCCGGCCCAAGTCCATATCAATTTCCATCACCTAAAATGGATAATAAAACGGGGTGAGTTACAAAGAACTCAGTGTGTAACCCACTTACCACCATTATTGGGCCAGATCATCAAGGCATTAATTTGGGCTTGAGCCCAATTACAAATTTAACAATATAGAATAAAATAAAATAAAATGCATGTAAAAATGAATTTCCCAAACCAAGCCTAATTTCCATCCGCTAACACCCCCGTACCAACCAACACACCTGCGGGGATCAAGTCAACCCACCCCGCCAAACACACCAACCATATGCATTAAGCCTTTTTAATAATGTTGTAGTGCATTACCGAACTAGATTGTGATATTGTCACTGAACTAGAGGCATTAAGCCAAAATTTGTGGCAGAGCCACCGAACTAGATACGTGGCCGCAGGCCTTTCTTCTCTTCATCAAATCCCATCCCATGCAATTATGTATGAATAACAAACTTTAATCATAACATGATTTATCAAGTAATCCATATTATAGATAATTCTATAATTTAACTTTTCATTTGGGCCTATTAACAATATAGTATCTAGTCCATTTAGCAATCTAGATATCTTTGGCTCATTTATCGAACTAGAATATTTTTGCCCCATTTATCGAACTAGAATATTTTTGGCTCATTTATCGAACTAGAATATTTTTGGCCCATTTATCTATATATCGATCTAGCAGTTTTATGATCCAAATTATCGATCTAGCAGTTTTATGATCCAAATTATCGATCTAGCAGTTTTTCGTAAAAACTTAGTAATCTAGCAATTTTTCGTAAATTTCTCGGTTTTTACCGTTTTCATGCATTTACACAAAAGTTCTAATTACTACAAAATTTCCGATTTGGTCATCTTTACGATTTATCAAAATACTTACGGTTTGATAATTAACCCGAGAGATAAGTGTGAAGTTACACACCTGGTTATTGTGAGAACTAGACTTTCGCGCTTGTCAACACCTATACGTATTACGATAATTTAGAACACTATAATTTTATTAATAAAACCAATCTAAAATAACAATCTAATATTTTACCCTCGGATCTTCGAACTACTTCTACTTGCGATTTCTCCCCGATTGATGGTTCGTTAACCGAATCAAATCCACGAACAAATAATGGTTCGGGAGTACGAAAGACTTTGAACAGTTGATTTTCCTCGGATGAACGTCCGCAACCCGGTGGAAAATCCCGGATTCCTGAAATAGTCCTTTGTTTATACTTAGGGGGATTAACGGTACCACCCTTCTTCCGAACACTATACACGGCCCATTTCTTCCCTATCTTGATTGTCTTCAATGACAAAAGATCGTTAGAACGTCCTAATAATATATATCGATTATGACTAAAGGTTTTAAGAACGAGATTTCCTTACTACAAATATTCTTATTCCACGAGGAGAATTGATCCAAGCGTTCTATGTCACTCACGGCCACTTGAATTCCGATCTTCCGTTATCGCACTAAGTATAACAAAAATAAACGTTAATAGAATGACCGTTTATTTTGATCTAAGAAAGCCTTCATACCACCATCAATATTCGGCCATGACTACTACTAACTAACGAAACTAAAAAGAATTCTTACCCTTTTGTCCACGGTTGAAAAGAAAAGGATTGAAAATGATGTCTTTAAGAGATGGAGGATTCAGCTATGATAACCAAAGAAAAGAGAAAATGGTTCGGCTATGGCACACTAACATACGGCCATGGAGAAAATCAATGGAGAAAAGGATGAGTGAAAAGAAATAAAATATGAGAGAAGAGATAATAATGAAGATTCAGTTTTCAAAGAGAAGAAAAGAGAAAGAAAAAGATGTATTGGAGAGCAAGGTACATTCGGCAATGGAGAAAGAAACAAAAAGAGAGAAAAATGGTCTTTTTGGTACTAGTAAATTTCGGCACTAAGAAGAGGCATAAGAGAATATTCAAAAGATGAACAAAAATGACCAAATGGTCAAAATAATTAGGCTTTACCAAAAGCACAAATTCGGCCAAGAGAGAAAAGTTGAGAAAGGATTGCAAAACTTTGCACATATGCTAAGAATGACCAAAAAGAGACTTCAAATCCTAGCCAAACTAACACCAAAATTCGGCTTCCCCTCTAGACCATATTGCCGTCCATATGCATGGTCAAATGGCCATAATTTTGTTTCCAAAACATTTTCCTTGATACTTGCCCTATGTCTCCATATCTTTCCATATTTTCTTGATTCCCTACCATAAATTCACTCTTACCTTATTCCTTTGATATACTAACCAAAAATAACAAGGTCAACATTTACCATATATGTGCTTGGCCGACACATGCTAGGAAAACCAAAAATAAAAGCCATCTAATTGCTATTTAAGGGATTCGAACCACTCCCCTCATGCTATAACCCATGCGCCAACACCACCTTGCTATTATTCATCTTATGCTACATTTTTGACACTTAAATTTACTTAAGTATCAATGCCACTTGATCCACTTCCATAAATTCTCAAAATTAAAAATTATTCCATCCCCGAATAAATTCTAATTCTTCTTCAAGACTATAATAAGCACGAAAAGTAATACGAAAATTTTCCTTTATAGACTAATCACTCAAAGCACACAATAAATCGATACTCGAATTTTCAGGGTGTTACAACTCTACCCTCCTTAAAGAAAATTTCGTCCTCGAAATTTACCTGGTTGAAAGAGGTGAGGGTATTGTTGCCGAATTGCATCCTCAGGCTCCCACGTAGCTTCCTCCACTCTGTGGTTACACTATAACACTTTGACCAATGGCACGGTTTTCTTTCTTAACTCCTTAACATCTCGGTCTAAGATTTCCACTGGTTCTTCCTCAAAAGACAAGTCTGAATTCAACTCCACTTCTTCTGCCGGTACTATGTGCGATGGATCTGATCTATAACGCCTCAGCATGGAAACATGAAAGACATTATGAATTTGACTCAACTCCGGAGGTAATTCGATTTGATAGGCCACTGGACCAACACGTTTCACTACACGATATGGTCCAATGTATCTAGGACTTAATTTGACCTTCTTCCCAAATCTGAAAATCTTCTTCCAACGTGAGACCTTCAAGAAAACTTGATCCCCCATAGCATACTCGATACTTCTACGCTTCAGATCTGCATACGACTTTTGTCTATCCGAAGCTTCCTTTAACCGTGCTCAAATAGCTTTTACTTTTTCTTCCATTTCAGAGATCATCTCAGGACCTAACATCTGTCGTTCGCCCAATTCAGTCCAACAAATAGGAGAACGACACCTACGACCATACAATGCCTCGTAGGGTGCCATCTGAATGCTAGACTGATAGCTATTGTTGTAAGCAAATTCTGCCACCGGTAGAAAATCCTCCCAACTACCTTTGAAGTCGATTACACATCCCCTTAACATGTCTTCCAGAATCTGAATTACTCTTTCCGATTGACCATCTGACTGAGGATGAAAAGCTGTACTAAAGTTTAGCTTTGTTCCCAGAGCTTCATGCAAAGCTTTCCAAAACCGTGATGTAAACCTAGGATCCCTATCCGATATAATAGACATGGGTACCCCAGACAACCTCACGATTTTGGATACATACAGTTTAGCCAACTTCTGTAATGAGTAATCCGTACGAACCGATAGAAAATGAGCAGTCTTCGTCAAACGATCAACAATTACACAAACAGAATTTTTCTTAGTAGGTGTTAAAGGTAACCCACTAACAAAATCCATTGTTATCCGCTCCCATTTCCAAAGAGGAATCTTTATTGGTTGTAATAAACCTGACAGCAATTGATGCTACGCCTTCACTTGCTAACAGGTTAAACATTTTCCCACAAATTCAGAAATCTCACGCTTCAACCCTGGCCACCAATACTGTTCACGAAGATCCCGATACATCTTATTTCCTTCGGGATGCATAGCATAAGGGCTACTATGCGCCTCCCGTAGAATCATCTGTCTCAAATCTGAGTCCTTAGGCATACAAACTCTTCCACGAAAACACAATACACCATCCGTGTTTATACCAAAATTCTCTATTCCACCATTTCCAACTTGTTGAATTAAGGGTCCCAACTTCTTGTCTAACAATTGCTTTTCCTTGATTTGTTCTAACCACAGAGGCTTCACCTGAAGTTTCGCTATCAGACTACCATCCTCGTACAAACTCAAATGGGCAAACATTGCTCTCAAATCAGATACCACCTTACGACTTAACGCATCTGCTACCGCATTAGCTTTTCTAGGATGAAACTCGATTGAGAAATCATAGTCCTTTAACAATTCCACCCATCTTCGTTGTCTCAAGTTTAATTCCTTCTAGGTAAGAAGGTACTTAAGACTCTTGTGATCCGTATAAATGATAGACTTTTCACCGTAAATGTAATGCCTCCAAATCTTTAAAGCAAACACTACCGCAGCTAACTCCAAGTCATGAGTAGGGTAGTTTACTTCGTGCGGTCTCAACTGACGAGAAGCATAAGCCACCACTTTCCCACTTTGCATCAATACACATCCTAAACCCGTATGTGACGCATCACAGTAAACTATAAACTCCTTTCCGGCAGTTTGAATCGATCTTGCGCTTAGTCAAAATCTTCTTCAATTTCTCGAAACTTTCTTGCTGTTTATCGGTCCATACGTACGGCACTCCCTTCCACAATAGCTTAGTTAAGGGTGCAGCAATCAACGAAAACCCCTCAACGAAGCGTCTATAGTAACCAGCCAAACCCAAGAAACTCCGAATCTCGGCGACTGACTTTGGTGGTTTCCAATCTAATACAGCCTTAATCTTCCGAGGATCCACCCTTATTCCTTCGGCTGATACCACATGACCTAAGAAAGTCACTTCTCTTAACCAAAATTCACATTTACTGAATTTGGCATACAGTTGATTATCTCGAAATAACTGCAATACAAGTCGCAAATACGAGTCATGCTCCTCTTCATCCTTTGAATATACCAGAATGTCATCTATGAATACCACTACAAACCAGTCTAAATATGGTTGAAAGACCCGGTTCATCATATCCATAAATGCAGCTGGTGCATTGGTCAACCCAAACGGCATCACCAAAAACTCATAATGTCCATAACGAGTTCGGAAAGCCGTCTTGGGAATATCCGCTTCTTTCACCTTAAACTGGTGATAACCCGATCTTAAATCAATTTTGGAGAAAACTGAAGCTCCCTTCAATTGATCAAACATGTCTTCAATTCTCGGCAGAGGGTACCGATTCTTGATCGTCAATTTATTCAATTGCCTGTAGTCAATACACATACGCATCGACCCATCCTTCTTCTTAACAAACAAAACCGGTGCTCCCAACGGAGAAACACTCGGTCGAATAAAACCCCGATCTAGCAATTCTTGAATTTGAGCTTTAAGCTCCGTCAACTCCTTCGGTGCCATTCTATAAGGAGCAATGGACACTGGAGCAGTTCCGGGCAAAAGCTCAATACCAAACTCCACTTCCCGATCTGGAGGTATACCGGGAAGTTCTTCGGGAAAAACATTCGAAAATTCCTTCACTGTTCTCACATATTCCACTGATAACTCCTTGGCATCTAAAGCACTAATAAATGCTAAAAATGCTCCATACCCTTTTCGCACCAACTTTTCCGCCTTTAGCGCAGATATCACATTTGCCAAGTAATTCCTTCGCTCGCCTATCATAATTATCTCCTTATCCTCCACGGTTCTTATTGACATCCGCTTTTCAGCACAATCCAATTGCACCCAGTGCTTAACCAACCAATCCATGCCCAAAATAATATCGAATTCACCAAAAGGCAATTCCATCAAATTTGCCAGGAATATTTCTCCTTGAACTTCTAAGGGCACGTCTTTAAACAATTTATTTACCAACACCGACTGTACTAAAGGTTTAATTACCTTCATCTCATTATCGCAAATTTCAGATTCTAAATTCAAGTTTCCAGATATGGTGCTAGCAACATACGAGTGGGTAGAACCAATATCTATCAAAGCAATAACAGGTACATCAAAGATGAAGAACGTACCAGTTATCACATCAGGTGCATTACCATCCTCACGACGTCTGACCGCATAAACCAATCCTGGCTGTCTTGCATCCGTGTTACCTCTAGGACCATTGCCTCGACCCGCTGCACCTTGACTACGTCCAGCCCCATTACCACCACGACCTGGTCCACGACCTCTCGGTGGTTGCTGAATTCCTCTAGCTGGTGGTGCATCAGTATTACGAGCTTCCTGAGTTGTGTCCATCCGTCGAGGGCAATTCCTATATTGATGATCCATCGACCCACATTTATAGCAAGCACCCGTTTTCCTCCAGCACTCTCCAGAATACCGTTTTCCACAATCAGCACAGTCTCGACTCTGATTAACAGCTACATGCGTTCTACCTTGAGCTGGCTCATCATTTCGAGGCCTCTTCGGAAACCTTTTTGAAGAACCCAAATACTTCATATCTCTCTTGCCTCTAGCTCGTTCCCGATTCTGACGTTCTGAGTTCTTAGCCTCTTCGGCTATCTTGGCCTTCTCCACAAGCGTGGCAAAAGTTCTAACTTGTTGTGTGGCTATCAAAACCCGCAGCTCATCGTTCAAGCCATCCTCAAAGCGTACACAACGCTCATGATCCGTTGCCACTATTATTCGAGCATAGCGACTCAAACGCAAAAACTCAGCTTCATACGCTGCCACCGTCTTATTTCCTTGAACCAGTTTCAAGAATTCCTTCCTAGGGCATCCACATAACTTGTTCCCACATATTTCCCTTGAAAGGAAGCTTTGAAGAATTCCCAGTTAACTAATGCAGCTTCAGTGCCTTCTCGGACAGTAAGCCACCATTAGTATGCTTCGTCCCTTAACAAAGACACCGCTCCTCTTAGTTTTTGTTCCACAGTGCACTCAAGATCGTCCATAATTCGCTCCACTGCCTCAAGCCAATATTCAACAACGTTTGGAGCTACACCGAAAACACCTCTCGAAAACCTCAAAGACCACTAGATTTCAATCGTTCGATATTGACCCACGAGTACGTTGGTCGATTACGTTTCAACGACCCTTTCAAGGGCTCGCAGCATTGCTGGTGTCACAGCATTATCTTCATCCATATGGTCATGTGATCCCGTCTCACTTTCGAGTGACGCATGTGCATCTATTTCCGGTATATGATCCGGCGCTTCAGTTGCGCCCCTAACACCTCGTCCTCTACCACGACCACGTCTACCACGTCCACGACCACGTCCTCTAGTGCTCATGACGACTAATTCGATTTAATCTGATTAAGAGTTTTATGAATCAGAATACTATTTCAGTGTTTATTAACGATGTTTTATGATATAAAAGAGATAGAGTTGTTTTCGCAATCATATCCTATTGTCTCAATCTCTACGGTTTTCAACACCTAAAACTAGAAGTTCTAGAGTGTCTCTATGATCATATCACAATAATAATAAACAATCAAGATACAGATACTTACTTGACTTGGCGCGGGATGCTCATGGTGCCATACTACCTTTAAATCAAAAATCTAGGAATTTGAATTGTTTTACAAACAAATATCGTTGTTGAACCCAAACCACAGCGGAGTTTTGAAACTAGCTCTGATACCACTAAATGTAACACCCCAAACAAGGTCTATGCGTTTAGACAAGATTTGGTTTGTCACACCAATTGAACATTCATTTAATTCTCTAGTGATTTTAGTAAAACATTACTACAAAACCTTTTGGAATTAGATTTAATAAAAATTTAGTACGAAGATTCAAAATTGATGAGTTAAGAAAATACATAATTGAAAATCTTATTATTTAAAATATATTTGTCAAAACCTTAAAGTAATTTTTAAAAGAATTTGAAAGAATTTAAAAGAGTAATTTAGATGTTCAAAATGTTATAAAACCCAGTATTTTAAGAAAACTTTAAAAATTTAAACATAAGCCCATATTGAGAGTCTTAAACCAAATTAAATCCATCCACTCAAATAAATCCATAAAAACATAATTAGAGGCCTTATTACATCAACCCAAAATAGTAATAAATAACTTAAATAAGTTCATAAATTATAAAACCCATGCTTGTAGTATGGCCTCCACCAAGTCATCCCCGGCCCAAGTCCACATCAATTTCCATCACCAGAAATGGATAATAAAACGGGGTGAGTTACAAAGAACTCATGTGTAAACCCACTTACCACCATTATTGGGCGGATCATCGAGGCATTAATTTGGGCTTGAGCCCAATTACAAATTTAACAATATAGAATAAAATAAAATAAAATGCATGTAAAAATGAATTTCCCAAACCAAGCCTAATTTCCATCCGCTAACACCCCTGTACCAACCAACACACCTGTGGGGATCAAGTCAACCCACCCCGCCAAACACACCAATCATAGGCATTAAGCCTTTTAATAATGTTGTAGTGCACTCATCAACTAGATTGTGACATAGTCACCGAACTAGAGGCATTAAGCCAAAATTTGTGGCAGAGCCACCAAACTAGATACGTGGCCACAGGCCTTTCTTCTCTTCATCAAATCCCATCCCATGCAATTATGTATGAATAACAAACTTTAATCATAACATGATTTATCAAGTAATCCATATTATAGATAAGTCTATAATTTAACTTTTCATTTGGGCCTATTAACAATATAGTATCTAGCCCATTTAGCAATCTAGAGATCTTTGGCTCATTTACCGAACTAGAATATTTTTGGCCCATTTATCGAACTAGAATATTTTTGGCCCATTTATCGAACTAGAATATTTTTGGCCCATTTATCTATATATCGATCTAGCAGTTTTATGATCCAAATTATCGATCTAGTAGTTTTATGATCCAAATTATCGATCTAGCAGTTTTTCGCAAAAACTTAGCAATCTAGCAATTTTTCGTAAATTTCTCGGTTTTTACCGTTTTCATGCATTTACACAAAAGTTCTAATTACTACAAAATTTTCGATTTGGTCATCTTTACGATTTATCAAAATACTTACGGTTTGATAATTAACTCGAGAGATAAGTGTGAAGTTACACACCTGGTTATTGTGAGAACTAGACTTTCCAGCTCGTCAACACCTATACGTATTACGATAATTTAGAACACTATAATTTTATTAATAAAACCGATCTAAAATAACGATCTAAAATTTTACCCTCAGATCTTCGAACTACTTCTACTTGCGGTTTCTCCCCGATTGATGGTTTGTTAACCGAATCAAATCCACGAACAAATAATGGTTCGGGAGTACGAATGACTTCGAACAGTTGGTTTTCCCCGGATGAACGTCCGCAACCCGGTGGACAATCCCGGATTCCTGAAATAGTCCTTTGTTTATACTTAAGGGGATTAACGGTACCACCATTCTTCCGAACACTATACACGGCCCGTTTCTTCCCTATCTTGATTGTCTTCAATGACAAAAGATCGTTAGCACGTCCTAATAATATATATCGATTATGACTAAAGGTTTTAAGAACGAGATTTCCTTACCACAAATATTCTTGTTCCACAAGGAGAATCGATCCAAGCGTTCTATGTCACTCACGACCACTTGAATTCCGATCTTCCGTTATCGCACTAAGTATAACAAAAATAAACGTTAATAGAATGAACGTTTATTTTGATCTAAGAAAGCCTTCATACCACCATCAATATTCGGCCATGACTACTACTAACTAACGAAACTAAAAAGAATTCTTACCCTTTTGTCCACGATTGAAAAGAAAAGGATTGAAAATGATGTCTATAAGAGATGGAGGATTCGGCTATGATAACCAAAGAAAAGAGAAAATGGTTTGGCTATGGCTCACTAACATTTGGCCATGGAGAAAAGCAATGGAGAAAAGGATGAGTGAAAAGAAATAAAATATGAGAGAAGAGATAATAATGAAGATTCGGTTTTCAAAGAGAAGAAAAGAGAAAGAAAAAGATGTATTGGAGAGCAAGGTACATTCGGCAATGGAGAAAGAAACAAAAAGAGAGAAAAATGGTCTTTTTGGTACTAGTAAATTTCGGCACTAAGAAGAGGCACAAGAGAATATTCAAAAGATGAACAAAAATGACCAAATGGTCAAAAGAATTAGGCTTTACCAAAAGCACAAATTCGGCCAAGATTGAAAAGTTGAGAAAGGATTGCAAAACTTTGCACATATGCTAAGAATGACCAAAAAGAGACTTCAAATCCTAGCCAAACTAACACCAAAATTTGGCTTCCCCCTAGACCATATTGCCGTCCATATGCATGGTCAAATGGCCATAATTTTGTTTCCAAAACATTTTCCTTGATACTTGCCTTATGTCTCCATATCTTTCCATATTTTCTTGATTCCCTACCATAAATTCACTCTTACCTTATTCCTTTGATATACTAACCAAAAATAACAAGGTCAACACTTACCATATATGTGCTTGGCCGACACATGCTAGGAAAACCAAAAATAAAAGCCATCTAATTGCTATTTAAGGGATTCGAACCATTCCCCTTATGCTATAACCCATGCGCCAACACCACCTTGCTATTATTCATCTTATGCTACATTTTTGACACTTAAATTTACTTAAGTATCAATGCCACTTGATCCACTTCTATAAATTCTCAAAATTAAAAATTATTCCATCCGCGAATAAATTCTAATTCTTCTTCAAGACTATAATAAGCACGAAAAGTAATACGAAAATTTTCCTTTATAGACTAATCACTCAAAGCACACAATAAATCGATACTCGAATTTTTAGGGTGTTACATAAACTCCCAACAATTCTTTTTAAGGCCTTCTTCTCCCTTAGCGCCAACTTGGAAAGGTAAAAACACGCTTATGCTGCCCGCAGGACTCGAACCCAGGCCCTTCTCCCCTGCTCGTGGCATCATGCAGCCACTTTGCCCAACTCACTTTCATGTCCAAAAACCTACATATTTCCTTAAGGCCTCCCTAGCCCAACTCCCCTTTTTAACGCCAAAAATAAAATAAAAGCTCATTTGCTTCCCACGTTGCTCGAACCCCTTCCCCTTGGCACTCCCTTTGACGTAACCTTCCAAGCCCCAAGGTAGCGTCCCAAGCCACTTTGCCACATGACTTCCTTGTGTCATAAATCCCACGTAAATTTCCTTAAAGCCTCTTTGCCTAGTTTCCTCTTTTCACTTAAAATTCCAATATTTTCCAAAGCTTTCTCTTTCATCATAGAATTTTAGGAACCCTTAATACACTTCCAAACACTACCAAAACCTACTAACTCATGAATTATGCACGAATGCATAACCCCTAATCTAGGATGTTACAGTTTTACCCTCATAAAAATTAATTTCGTTCTCGAAATTTCTTACTAACAAATAATCGTACATCTTAACTCACCGCACTACGCTTATGCTGCGCACTCTAATCTTAATAGAACCATCACTCTCTAGGCACAATCTCTAAGTTCACGTCCCCTAGAACTCATTTCTAACGTCGCGATTTAATCTGATTACAAAGTTTTATGCATTAGCATTTTGTTCCACTGATTAACTGTGAACAATTTTATAGATAGAAGTTCAATAGTGGTTCTTTCGGTTGCATCAAGGTTTCAAGTACAGAACGGAGAGATAGAGGATTATGGCGTTAATGATGAAGGAGTATTGTTCTACAAAGGAAAGGTCTGTATGCTAAGGAACGAGGAGATAAGACAGAAGATTCTTCGGGAGGCGCATAGTAGCCCTTATGCTATGTATCCCAGAGGCACTAAGTTGTACAGGGATCTAAGGGAACAGTTTTGGTGGCCTGATCTTAAACGGAAAGTTACGAAATTCGTGGGAAAATGTCTGACATGTCAGCAAGTTAAGGCTGAACACCAAGTTCCATCGGGATTACTTCAGCCAATCGAGATTCCACAATAGAAGTGGGAGAGAATCACCATGGATTTCGTTAGTGGGCTTCCCCTTACGCCTACTAAGAAGGACTCAGTATGGGTAATAGTGGACCGTCTGACCAAGTCCGCGCACTTCATCCTGGTAAGGGTTGATTATTCTCTTCAGAAGTTGGCCAAACTATATGTAGCGGAAATTGTGAGGTTGCATGGAGTACCAGTGTCAATCATTTTGGATAGAGACTCGAGGTTTACGTCTCTATTTTGGAGGGCACTTCATCAAGCTTTAGGCACTAAGTTAGACTTCACGATGGCTTTTCATCCACAATCAGACGGGCAGTCTGAGCACGTAATACAATTGTTGGAGGATATGTTAAGAGGCTGTGTGATGGATTTCCGAGGAAGTTGGGAAGATTACTTGCCATTAGCTGAGTTTGCCTGCAACAACAGCTATCAGGCTAGCATTCGGATGGCACCATATGAAGCGTTTTATGGTCGAAAGTGTCGAACTCCTACTTGTTGGACTGAGTTAGGAGAACGTCGAGTTTTGGGTCCAGAGTTAGTGGCAGAAACTGAAGAGAAGGTTGAAACAATTCGGGCACGATTAAAGGAAGCCTCTGACAGGCAAAAGTCGTACGCAGACCTTAAACGTAAGGAAATAGAGTTTGAAGTGGGAGACCAAGTGTTTCTGAAAGTCACGCCTTGGAAGAAGGTGATGAGGTTTGGTCGAAAAGGAAAGTTAAGCCCAAGGTTCATAGGGCCCTATCGAGTGCTGAAGAGAATTGGACCAGTGGCATACCAGTTGGAGTTGCCGCCAGAGTTACAGCAAATGCACGACATATTCCATGTATCCTTGCTACGTCGCTACCGATCGGATCCATCTCATGTGGTACCAGTTGAAGAAGTGGAGTTAAGGCCAGATTTATCCTACGAGGAAGAGCCGATTCGGATATTGGAACGTGATGTGAAAGTGTTACGGAGGAAGTCAGTTCCCCTAGTCAAAGTATTATGGCGCAATCATGGATCGGAAGAAGCTTCGTGGGAACTGAAAGAGGCAATGCGACAAATAATACCCTCAATTATTTTAACTAGGAAATTTCGAGGACGAAATTATTTTAAGGGGGTAGAACTGTAACATCTTGAAAAGGGCCTATGCATTTTCGGTTTAATTGTACGAAATGACATGCCTTATGTGTTATGAAAGTATTTTGAACATTTTTTTTTGGAAACCTGGAAATGTATGGAAATGTTAAGTTTAAAGTGAACATTTTTGGAAACCTGGAAATGTATGGAAATGTTAAGTTTTAAGTGAACATTTTTGGAAACCTGGAAATGTAAGGAAATGATTTAGAAATGATTCAAAAGAGGAAATGTATGTGAAATTTGACACACAAACAGGCTTGGAAAAGTGGCCTGGAGATGCCACTTAGGGCCTCTGGAAATGGCGCCACATACAAGGGTAGTGGGCCTGAGTTCGAGTCACATAGGAAGCAGATAAAAGAAACTTTTATTTTGCTTCCAGAAGCAGAGAGGTGGATGGCATAAGGCTTTTAAAAGAAGAGTTTTATTCTCTTTAAATTTCGGCTAATAAGGGGATAAATAAAGGATTTATTTATGATTATTTTCAAGAGGTAAGTAAGGGTTATTCTTTAATTTTTAAATTAAGGAGATAAAGTTGTCAAAATAAGGAAGAGTGGTGGCCAAGTAAGGGACTCTAGCCTAGTAATTTTGGCTAATAAAGGAAGAGTAAGGTTAGTTTTCATTCATTCTTTTCTCTTCAAGAAAGCCTCTGCCGAAATTCTCTAAAGTTCCTCCTCTTCTCTCTGTCGAAACTCTCTAGCAACCATCCTTCTCTTCTCTTTCATTTGCTAAGCCGAATCTATAGTCCACCATTGCCAAAATTCTCAAGTTTTCTTTTCTTTATTTTTGTGGAAACCAAATACTCCAAGAAAACCTCTAGCCGATTTCTTCGAAAGGGAATTTCGGGATTTAGGTGGTGTCGACTACAAGGAAGGCTATTTCAGGATTTAAGGTAAGCTATAAAGTAATATTCGGCCATAGGCCATTAGTATGATTTCAAGTTAGACTAAAATCTAACATATGTTTATAGGTATTTTGACAGCATTAAGGAAGCAAGGATCCAATTCGGGATTTAAGATTTGGAAGGTAAACACATAGGTAGGTTCGGTCAAGGCCTATTTTGATATCTTGATCTATTTCATAACCGTTTAAAAAGCTGAACTAATTTGTTTAAGCGATTCAATGCTTGGCCGAATGCAAGAAGAGTATAGCAGAGATTTCGGGACTTGATTCTTAAGTCAATCGGCAGCAAGGTAAGTTTTAGTGTACTAATCCTACTAGGATTTGGATTTATGGCCGAATGGCTTTTTATTAAATAGTAAGTGATTAATCAAATGTAGGAACTTGAGATCTAAGGCAGTAGATCAGATTTTGGGATTTTCAGTGAAGTTGTTAAGCAAATCAAGTGTGTATCCCACACTAACTTTTAATAAGATTTATGGCAATTTTTAAAATGTGCATGTTTATAAGAATGTGAATATGGCTAAGGTACCGTGTTATGGTACATAGTACTCAGGTACGTTTCCTACTTCTACTAGGATTTCGAAATATGTTATATTTAACATGTGAAAAGTGACATGAATGTGAATTTAAGTATGACATGTATAATATGAATAATATGGGGCATTCGGGTTATATGGAAAAGGGGAAGTGAATATGGTGACCTCGGTCCCACTATCTGAATGTGGTGACTTCGGTCACATTATCTGAATGTGGTAACTTCAGTTACATTATCTGAATGTGGTGTCTCATGACACAATTATCTGGTGGCTATGCCAAAAATTTTATATGGGCGATGAGCACGTCGACTGCAACGACTGCCTTCGATGGTGTGTAGCGGATGGAGGGTTGACTTAGTAGTCCCCACGGTGTACAGGTTGGTACGGGGATGTGTAGCGGATGGCAACTAGGTTTGGGTACGGGTTGCATCATTATTTTATCTGTATATAAATATGCATGTGATATGATACGGTATGCCTGATCTATTAAATTTTAGTGTTGGTTACACATTGAGTCTGTTGACTCACCCCGTTGTGGGAACATGCTTCAGGTGATGAACAGTGATGGACCGGGACGGCAGAACTTGTGGTGGCCATGCTCAGCTTGAAGTTTTATTTTATTTGGACTATTTTATTTAAGTACTTTGGTTTTTAATTTTGGGATTTATTGATGTAATAAGGCCATGGTGGATTACTTTATTTTACTATTGTTTATTACGTTTTATGAATTTTTCTTTTATTAGATAAAGTTTAAGTAAATTTATTCAAAATAAATCCTAAGTGTTTTGTCGCCTAAACTAAAGGGTTTCCAATATAAGTTAAACTTGTTTTCAACTCGAGACCAACCCAGGAATAATTTCTCTTTCAAAAACCCATATTTTCCAAAGTAACAAAAGAATTTGAAACGGTTTACACCGGGGAACATACCAGATCCGGTCAAGGCTCGTGGGCCGGGTTTGGGCTGTTTCAACCACACACCAGGGGATTATCAAATCACCCTCTCCTTTTCACTCCAAAAGGCATTCAATGCCGTCCACGTGCAATTAAGCACAATAATCCACAACGCGACCTCAGTCAGCGCCAATCCACGATGTAGCCGTAGCTAAGACCAAAACCACGATGGGACACATAGTCACTCATCAACCACGATATGGCACATAGCCGATATCAACCACGATGAGGCACATAGCCACTCATCAAGCCATGCGAACTTAATCGCAATTAATCCACAATGTGACCTCAGTCAACGTCAATCCACGATGTAGCTCAAGGCTAACATCAAACCACGTACTCGAAGTACACCCGTACCTTCTTTCATATCATATCCCACCCATGCACATGCCACATAAAATAATGATATAATGTAATGATGCATGAGTATGTTCATCAAGCATAGTCATAACACATATTCTTATTAATAATCACATATCATCAGGTTTGGTATTTAACGGATTATCGACATACCCCTTGAGGGTATCCATATCACAATTTCCACTGCACTAGTTAGCACATTCATAACACAAACACATTTTACATACATATCATATACCCGAAAAACAGTAGGCTAACTACACACCTGATAACCTGAAGCTCTAAACTCTCGATCTCGACGCTATCGCTAAGTGAAACTACGGCTATCTGCCTATAGCTTTCTCCTGCTGCTGGCCCACACCCCGATGGCCAATCTCGAACTGTGGAAACGGATCTTTTCTTAAACTTTGGGATAGGGTTCTTCCCTTTTCCCTCGTGACTGGTATTTGCATCCATCAGTGTAATCTTAATCAGAAAATCCTGTTAATCACCAATATACGAAATCTTACCCAAATATCCTCAACTTAGCATACTTACCGAAAGGGTCCTGAAATCTCGAAAGCTCCTTACAAACACTGTCGACTTGCCCTAAACACCAATAGTCAAAAATCGGTCAACCATTAACAACCCGTATGGCCTATGGCCGAATATCACAAGTCACTTACCAAGCTTACCTATTTCCCGAATCACCACTTATTCCTGTCGAAATCCCTGCTAAACAACTATTAGATTCGGCCAAACCAAAAACCAAGGCCTTAACAACTTGATTTCGGCATCCCCAAATAAAAAGAATCCAAACCAACTGCTAAGGGAGAACATACTTACCACTACTCACGTTAGAAAGATCAAGAGGGGAAAAGAGTGTAGTCGACAACCACTTTCCTTAGAGAATCGGCTTTGGAAACCAAGGTAAAGATAGTGTTTCGGCACTTTTAAAAAGAGTAGAGAATGAGGCTATGTGGTTCGACTATGGCCCTTAAAAGAGGGTTGGAATATTCGGCTATTAACAGTACAAGTGTGGTGTTGAAGCAAAGAAGAATAAAGGAATGGGAGAGGCTTTGTAAAAGAAGAAAACAAGGTGAGCTTCTATGTTTTTTTTTTTTTGGCTCAAAGAGAGGATGGAATGGAGGGACTCAATTTTCGGCATAAGGAAATTAAAGGAGAAAAAGAATACAAAAGATGATCACTCTCCTGTTTATCAAAATTCGGCACACACACACACATTAGAGTCCTATATTTGGCCACCATATCTTCCCCAATTAAATCCCAAATTAATCTCCTATTTTATCTCTTCAAAACTTATTCAAAAATAATTGAATTAAACAAATCTTTTATCCCTCATAATTCTCTTATCACCTATTAAACTAAAATAAATAAAAATAAAACAATAATTATCTTCTATCTACTAATCTAAACTAAAAATAAATAAATTAACAATTATCCTACTTTTAGCCGAATTTAATAGGAGAATTAGAATCCTCCTCCAATTGGAAGTCCCAAGTGCCGTCTACTTTCTTCTCCCTTGCCTTGGCGTCAGATGCAAAATAAAACACCAAAATACTGCTTCCCACGCGAGTCGAACTCCCGACCGGCTGGAGCCCTTAGACACAGGCTTCTAATAACGCCCCAAGCAACTCTGCCATGGTGACTTTTTGTGTCATAAACTCGCCACAATTTCTTTTAAGACTTCCTTCCCTAGCTCCCCCTTGTCTTAACGCCAAAAGCAAAATAAAAATACCCATTTGCTTTCCACGCTACTCGAACCCAAGACCTGCGCCAGTCGTCACTTCCAGGCCCTTAAGTGGCGCCTTGCAGCCACTTTACCAAGGCCTGTTTTATGCCAAACATGCCTAAGATTTTTCCCTTAAGGCCTCCCTGGCCTTGCTCCCCTTCCAAACGTAAAAAGAAAAGCCCATTGCTTCTCACGCTGCTCGAACCCTGTCCACCTAGCTCCTTGAGGTGTCACTCCCCTAAGCACTAAGTGGCGCCTCCTAGCCAATTTACCTCTTGGATTTCTTGTGTCCTAAACCCCCAAAACTTTTCTTAAGGCCTCTTCATCCTAGCTCCTCCTTTTAACTTAAAACTAATATTTTTTTTCCAAAGCCTTCCCTTAATTTTCAGAGTTCTCAAAACCTTAAAACTTATCAAAACACACTCAAGGCCTACTTAGCTCATGAATTATGCTCTCACGCATAACCCCTAATCTAGGATGTTACAAATCTGGTGAAGGAACTGGTGTATTCCAGCTTTCCCACGTGTCTTTGATCTCCGTTGTTAATGGATAATCATCTATCTCCATGTTAGCTATCTTTTTTAATAACTGAACAGCTTCTCTGTTTCTGTCTTCCTGGGTTCTTCCAGTGTCATATGCTAAAATTCTTTTACCATCAGTCCAGAACAAATAAGTTTCTTGGTGAAGAAGATGTTCGGCCATGGTTATCATATCAATTCCGGCTTGGATTTGATAATTGGTAAAATTATTGTAACATCCCCAAACCCGGCCCATTCACTACGACCGAATCTGGTTATGTTAGTGCGAAAAAGACGGTGGAAAATCTATTTAACTTAGAAAAATTTATTCGAGCTTGTTAACTTTTGAAAATCCATGTTTATTTAATATTGTATGAGAAAAACTTTGATATCATATAAATATTATAAAATGCCCAAAAGTAAACTTTAATTAATATATAAGACTAATTTTGAATAAATAAGTTGTCAAAATAAATTCGTTTCCACTTAGTAATTTAATATAATCCAAACATAATTTAAAATAATAATTAAATAATTTCCAGAGTAAATAAAAATCAAAAGGGCCTTATTACATATTCTATTTTAAAACAAATACTTAAAGTAAGCCTAAAAACGCTTAATCTCTTCTTCTTCGCATGGGCCACCATGTGTCCTCTCCGAACCCGATCCAACTACGCGCGTCACCGAAATGGTTAATGAAAGAGTGAGTCCACCGACTCGATGCATAACCACAAAGACATATTTCCATCCGTATGGGCTTGGCCCATACCCACACAACCATCGAAACAAATCATGCAAGAATGCATCTCAGCCCAACCCATTGTCCAACCGTGACACCAACCTTAGCAGACTCCCCGCCTAAGGCCGTGGGAAACTCCCCACCGATCACATCGTGATCCATAACATCTTACCTTGGCAAGCTCGCCGCTCAAGGCCGTGGCTGAGCCACCGATCAACCCAAGTGATCCAATATCGTAACCCGTCTACGGTGATGCACATAGCCATCAACCGCCGAGATGGGCACCGAGCCACACCTCCTCGAGGTAGCACAAAGCTAACCATCAAGCGCTAATGTAGCCGAGCTATCATTAGACCACGTGACAACTTGTGTACTCTTCCTCCTTCATCGAATCAAGCCCAAATCCCATGTATGCATGCATAAGTTCAACATGTCAGATTAACAAAAGAGTAAGCATCACATGTGGATTATCATATCATGTATATATCATAAATAACTCACCATTCAAGCCACTATAATCGGCCATCACATATCACGCATATGTAAACACATTTAACAAACCAAAGACCGAAGAAATAGTGTGTTGATTACGCACCTTAACACTTGTAGTTCTAAGCTTTCAATCCCCAAGCTATCGTTCAAAGAAACAACAACTATCCGCCCATAGCTATATCTCCTCGTTGTTGCCCCACACCCCGGGCCAATCCCGAATCGCCGAGATAGCCCTCTTCTTGAACTTCGGGATAGGGACCTTCCCTTGCCCACTCACCGGTCGTCGTTGCCTCCATCAAAAGCTTAAACAGTAACAAAGTTAACCTTACAAAACACAACCTAAATATTTAATCTTAATAAATATTTCTTACCAACTCAACTTGAATCCCGAACGCTACTTATCACAGAATCACGACTAAACGACCTTGCTAACCACTCCCTATTGCTCAAACTAGAAACGGTCACCACAAGAAAGTATGGTTCGGCTTCAGGACTTGTAACCAAAATGGAGAAAATAGGAGAACAAAAGATTCGGCAAGGCTCCTTAGATGGTTTGGGATATTCGGCAATGGCGATCTTTTAAGGGTGACTTCGGTTTGAAACAAAGTTTAAGAAAAGGAGTGAAGGGAGAGGATATGGGATCATAAAAGGTTATGCCCTCTCGCCAATTTCGGCTTCAAAGAAATAAGATGGAAAAAGGATTTGCTTAGACTCACTTTCTAAGAATGGACTAGAGAATGAATAAATGAAGACAAAGGAAGAACTTTTGGCAAGGGAGAAAACAAAGTGGTGAATGAAAATGAGCACCTCCCTCCTCCTATTTATAACATTCGGCCAAGCCTCAACCTCCCAAAAAAATCCCTCAAATCTCTCCTAAACTACCTCCTTCCATCCATTCAAAAGATTTAAAAAGTCAAACCTATCTAGCCAAATTCAAAAAAAGAAGACCAAGTCTTTCTCCACTTTTCAAGCCTCCAAAACCACCCAACTCTTCTCCTCTTTGACGCAAAAACAAGGCCCCAATTGCTGCTCTTGCGAATCGAACTGAGCCCTTTCTCCTTGCAAATGGCGTCACTTCTCCATGCTCTAAGTGGCGCCTCCTTGCCACTCTGCCAAGCTACTCTTAGTGCTAAAATTCCACCAAAAATTCTCTTAAGGCCCCCTCTGTCCAAGCTCCCCTTTTAACCCCTAAAACTAAAAATTTTCCAGGGCATTCCACTACACTCTAGGGTTCTCAAGACCCCTAAAACTAACCCAACCACACAAGTGTGTGCCAACACCCGAGCTAAGCACCAAAAACCTAACCCTTAAAACCAGGGTGTTACAATTCTACCCTCCTTAAAATAATTTCGTCCCCGAAATTACTTGTCTAAACTAACCGTCCAATTCCCTCCACTACGCTATCGCTGCGCACTCTGATCTCCAAGAGCTAACATCCTTTACAAGCAACAAAACAAACAGTCACCAAAACTACCTCTACCACGTCCACGAATATTGCGACCACGCCTCCCTAGAACTCATATCTAGCGTCGCGATTTAATCTGATTAAAAGTTTTATGCATTAGAAATTCTTGTTTCACTGTTTTATCCACGAGCAATCTTATGCAATGAAGTTTCTGAGAGTAGTTCTTTCGAGCAATCAAAGTTTCCTTCCTACCCGGGGGTAATTCCGTCATTTTCCTATAGGGGTATATAGGTAATAACTCTGGGTCAATTTTGAAAATAGTTTTCCAACTTAAAGATATCTCAAAATTCACAAATCTCAGGGGTCATCTTGAAAATTTTGTTTTTCGAACAAAATGTGTTGCACAAATTTCAGAAATCGGGGTTATTTCAGTAATTTTGGAAATCATGGGCCTTTTCGTAAATTCTCAAAAATCGAAATGTCACAACATTTTACAAAATAGAATTTTCTGATATTTAATGGAATAGGAATATTTCTTATAAAAGTCGAGAGAAATCTGAAAATTTAGAAGCTAGGGGCATTTTGGTAATTTTATCAACTAGGGGTATTTTCGTAAATTCTCACAAACCAGAGTATCTGAATATTTCGAAACCGAAAAATTTTGGTATTTTACAAAGTAAAAATCATTTTATCAAAAGTTGAGGGTAGTACGGTAATTTTATAACACAAGGGCATTTTTGTAATTTTACAAGTAGGGGTATTTTAGTAATTTTGTAAATCAAAAACGTCCTTCAAAATAAAAATTAGGGTTTATAGACCAAAGGGGTAAAGTTGAAAATTTTAAAACAGGGGATTTTAAAACAATCAGGCCACATCCCTTTCGGGTTTTAATAATCAGTTTAGCTTATGAACAAGTCCTCTTGGTTAAGGTGAACCGTAGCTACGCACCAGGTAGGATTCCTGCGAAGAGGAGGTGAGTCACGAGGACTGCTTAAATACCAGGCTCTTCCGATTCCACTCCTAGACATGCGTACAGGGGTTACCACACCTTAACTCGGCGACTTACTTCACAAGTTTGTTTAAGAGATTTAAGTTTTATGCACATGTTTGAGTAGTCTAGTCCTAGGGTCCAATAGTCCTAACTTTCTAATCTACGACCCCAAACTAAGCCCAAATCAATTCATGTAAACAATTCACTTCCAGAAAGAAGAAGCCCGAAGTACTTACCTGGCGGACTCGGGCCGGAGACACAGGTGCCATGCCAGAATAACCTGAAAACCTTTTTATAAAAGCCCACATTCCAAAAACCCATTTTGAAAACTGTTTCGGGCCCAAAACCCTCAAAGCCGAGTTTTGAATCGGACTCTGATACCAAACTGTAACATCCCCAAACCCGGCCTATTCACTACGACCGAATCTGGTTATGTTAGTGCGAAAAAGACGGTGGAAAATCTATTTAACTTAGAAAAATTTATTCGAGCTTGTTAACTTTTGAAAATCCATGTTTATTTAATATTGTATGAGAAAAACTTTGATATCATATAAATATTATAAAATGCCCAAAAGTAAACTTTAATGAATATATAAGACTAATTTTGAATAAATAAGTTGTCAAAATAAATTCGTTTCCACTTAGTAATTTAATATAATCCAAACATAATTTAAAATAATAATTAAATAATTTCCAGAGTAAATAAAAATCAAAAGGGCCTTATTACATATTCTATTTTAAAACAAATACTTAAAGTAAGCCTAAAACGTTTAATCTCTTCTTCTCGCATGGGCCACCATGTGTCCTCTCCTCGAACCCGATCCAACTACGCGTCACACCGAAATGGTTAATGAAAGAGTGAGTCCACCGACTCGATGCATAACCACAAAGACATATTTCCATCCGTATGGGCTTGGCCCATACCCACACACAACCATCGAAACAAATCATGCAAGAATGCATCTCACCAACCTATTGTCCAACCGTGACACCAACCTTAGCGCACTCCCGCCTAAGGCCGTGGAAACTCCCTACCGATCACACCGCGTGATCCATAACATCTTACCTTGGCAAGCTCATCGCTGCTCAAGGCCGTGGTCGAGCCACCGATCAACCCAAGTGATCCAATATCGTAACCCGCCTACGGTGATGCACATAGCCATCAACCGCCGAGATGGGCACCGAGCCACACCTCCTTGAGGTAGCACAAAGCTAACCATCAAGCGCTAATGTAGCCGAGCTATCATTGGACCATGTACAACTTGTGTACTCTTCCTCCTTCATCGAATCAAGCCCAAATCCCATGTATGCATGCATAAGTTCAACATGTCAGATTAACAAAAGAGTAAGCATCACATGTGGATTATCATATCATGTATATATCATAAATAACTCACCATTCAAGCCACTATAATCGGCCATCACATATCACGCATATGTAAACACATTTAACAAACCAAAGACCGAAGAAATAGTGCGTTGATTACGCACCTTAACACTTGTAGTTCTAAGCTTTCAATCCCTAAGCTATCGCTCAAAGAAACAACATGACTATCGCCCATAGCTATCTCCCCGTCTTTGGCCCACACCCCGGTGGCCAATCCCGAATCGCCGAGATAGCCCTCTTCTTGAACTTCGGGATAGGGACCTTCCCTTGCCCACTCTGACTGGTCGTTGCCTCCATCAAAAGCTTAAACAGGTAACAGGTTAACCTTACAAAACACAACCTAAATATTTAATCTTAATAAATATTTCTTACCAACTCAACTTGAATCCCGAACGCTACTTACTTACATCAGAATCACGACTAAACGACCTTGCTAACCACTCCCTATTGCTCAAACTAGAAACGGTCACCACAAGAAAGTATGGTTCGGCTTCAGGGACTTGTAACCAAAATGGAGAAAATAGGAGAACAAAAGATTCGGCAAGGCTCCTTAGATGGTTTGGGATATTCGGCAATGGCAGTCTTTTAAGGGTGACTTCTGGTTTGAAACAAAGTTTAAGAAAAGGAGTGAAGGGAGAGGGATATGGGTTCATAAAAGGTTATGCCCTCTGCCAATTTCTGGCTTCAAAGAAATAAGATGGAAAAAGGATTTGCTCGGACTCACTTTCGGCAATGGACTAGAGAATGAATAAATGAAGACAAAGGGAAGAACTTTTGGCAAGGGAGAAAACAAAGTGGTGAATGAAAATGAGCACCTCCCTCCCCTATTTATAACATTCGGCCAAGCCTCAACCTCCCAAAAAAATCCCTCAAATCTCTCCTAAACTACCTCCCTTCCATCCATTCAAAAAGATTTAAAAAGTCAAACCTATCTAGCCAAATTCAAAAAAGAAGACCAAGTCTTTCTCCACTTTTCAAGCCTCCAAAACCACCCAACTCTTCTCCTCTTTGACGCAAAAACAAGGCCCCAATTGCTGCTCTTGCGAATCGAACTGAGCCCTTCTCTCCTTGCAAATGGCGTCACTTCTCCATGCTCTAAGTGGCGCCTCCTTGCCACTCTGCCAAGCTACTCTTAGTGCTAAAATTCCACCAAAAATTCTCTTAAGGCCCCTCTGTCCAAGCTCCCTTTTAACCCCTAAAACTAAAAATTTTCCAGGGCATTCCACTACACTCTGGTTCTCAAGACCCCTAAAACTAACCCAACCACACACTGAAGTGTGCCAACACCCGAGCTAAGCACCAAAAACCTAACCCTTAAAACCAGGGTGTTACAATTATTATAACAATTGTCAATGGCTTTTGACAATTTTTGTTTGTCTTCTTCTACTGTTGAAAGGGCTTTTCCCGAAAACAAAGTACGAATATTCCAAATTTGATATGGCTGATAAAATTTTTCTTTTTTAGCGATACCAATAAGACTACATATTTCTATATGAAAATAATAGACAAAATCATCTAAATCAACAAAATTTGTTAATCTAGATTTTACTATAGCAGGAAAATCTTTTAATAAATGAAAAGAAAGATTTTGGATTGTTATTTCTTTAACAAATCCCCATTCAATATTGGTTATATCAAATAGTTCATGATTAAGCCTAAATTTGATAGTAGGAAATTGTTCTCCTATATCATTAGTAAAAACATGGGCTTGTAAATAGTATTTTGAAAAAGTTTCTGAAAATTGAGCTTGCTGATTGCAAATAGCTCTATCTATTTTTGAAAATATATCCGGTGGTAGAATTTGTCTACATTTGTTATATAGACATATTCTAAACATTTTATTAATAATAGGACTCATTTATTAATAAAATATTGAAATATATCAAGAAGATTATTTATCTCCTTAATATCTGTATATTCGACTAGGATTTCATCCCAATCTCTGTATAAAATAGATTTAAGTAATAAATCATGAGCTTCTTTTTCCTTAGTTGTTTTTTCGACTAAGAATTCTGAAAACTGTGTAAGAGCTCTTCTAAAGTTTGCTCTTTGATTAGTAATATGGGTTTTCCATATTTTGTTTATAAAATTATAATATTCTAAAGGTAAACCTGGATTATAAAAATCCTTAATTTCAGAAAATTCAGAATTTTTTTGTTTTTTCAACAAATTCTCAGTTTCTTTTATAATTTCAGCACAACTTTTTTGATATACTGAATATGGATCTTGAGACCATTCATAATAACTCACCTGGGTTGGTTATTGTGTTCCAAATGGTTGGTTTACCATAGGATATGGTACATAATATCCTTGATTAGGATAAAATGGTACTTGTGCAGGAATAAATCGTTGTTTAAGACTCATTGTTTTTCCCTTGTTAGGTTTTTTATGGACAGTTGTCCATTCTCCCTTATTTTCTAGAGGTATTTTACCTCTATCCATAAGACCTGCTAAGAGAATCAGCAATCATTAGTAAAAATAAATTTAGGATTTTTTACTAATGGTACTTCTATAGAAGTTGTAACACCCCAAACCCGGTCAATATGCGATGACCAAATCTGGCATGCCACAAAGGAAAACGTTTTGAAGAATATTGAGTTACCAATTAAATTTTTTAAAAAAAATAGGTGCATGATAGTTTACTTTTAAATCCTGTAAGTAAATCTTTTAAAACTAAGTTGACAATCCATAGTTTAGAAAATATTATTTTTTTTTGTCATTTTGAGAAAAACCCAAATTATTACTTTGAAAACCGTTTGCATTTGAGTGTAGAAATTTCAATTTGTAAAACATTTAAGTTGTCGAAAACACTTAAGTTGTAATTTTACTATCAAATGATTTATATTACCCGATGGTAAGATTTTGAAAACTATTGCGTTTTTATAATTTAGAAAACTTTGGGCTCAATTATAATTCAACCATGATGATTATTTAGCCATATTTAAAGCAAGTTCAAAGCATATAATAATCCAAAAACATAATTAAAGAGGCCTTATTACAAATCCACATAAAGATATAAACCAGATTAAGATAAAATAAAGTACCCAAATTGAAGTTCTTATAAAACCAAATTTTTACTGCATGGCCTCCTCGAGTTCATCCGGCTCCTCATCCGCGATCTACGAATCACCTGAAAAGATAAGGGAGAAGGTGAGTCACCAAGACTCAGTGCATAAATCCTTCCCCCGGTTAATGCAACACTCTTACACAATTCATAACCAAGCAAAATATATATATAATGCACCCAACCTAGCCATCCATAACTCTTTTTCTACCCCGTGTGGTACCAAACCACTGGTGACCCAAAGTCACGATATCCAATAATGTGGTGCCAAACCATTGGTGACCCAAAGTCACGAATAATCCATCTGTAGGGCCAACCCACGTGTGATACCAAATCACTGGCGACATCCCAATATATCAAAAGTGGGGCCAACCCACGGTGGTACTAAGCCACAGGGACGAGTCGCTATGAGGTGCCAAACCTCTGGTGTCCCAAAGACACGAAATAAATGTGGTACCAAACCACTGGAGGTGCCAAACCTTTGGTGTCCCAAAGACACGGATATCAAATCCTTCCCCCTCCTCTCATATCACCCAAATCAATGTATTACGAGTGTAAATCATGCCATCATACTTTGATATGAACATATAACACATATATATATCGTAGGTCATGATACCAATCAACATATAACAACATCATAACAAAACAGACTTACCCGAATCCTTGCTCATATCCATCAAGGTATCATATCAAGATTTCACAATTTTTGGCTTTAATAACATGATTAGTATATTTACGTATATATATTACCGAGTTATAAAGTGTGTAAGGTACACACCTGATAATAGAGAAATCACTAAATCCCAAAGAGTCTAGAAGAAAAATTGGTTCCTATGAATAGTTAGAACCTTGCAACAATTGCCCAAAAATTTGGCCTTTGCCCTCAAGAAAAACGTCATAGAAAAGAGAAAAGAAACAAAGAAAATACGACCATGAATACTTACCCCCTTCCAAAACCGATTGAAGAAAACCAAATGAAGACCTACCCTGGTTGATATTCGGCCAAGACAAATCAAGAAGGAAATGGTAAGTTTCAGCTATGGTTTTGAAAGAAGAAAGTAAATGATATGTGAATAAAAGAAATGAAGTATGTGAGTGGCAAAGAAAATCAAAATGAGAGAAAGAGAATTCGGCTTTAGCAACAATGGAAGGAAAACCAAGTGAAATGGGGAAGAAAAAGGTTCGGCCAAAAACAAAGTAAAAGAAGAATTGTAAGTTTTAACAAATATGAAAAGAAAAGAAAGAAAGATGAGAACCAAAAGAGGTTCTTTTCAGCTACAAGGAATTAAAAGATGAGAGGGAGGTTCCAAATGAGTTTCGGCCAAATGCCTAAGAGGAGAAACAACAAAGACCTAAGGACATTCGGTTTTTGTTCACTTTGGTGCACTATGGAGAATTCGGCATACACAAGAAGGTTTCGAACATGACACAAAACAAAGATTGAAGGCTTACCAAACTAGTTGAAAATGACCATCTAACCAAAAGAAATTTCGGCACGAACTAGCAACCAACAATACAAAATTTGGCCACTCCCCCCCCAGGCTCCAAAATCGTCCAAATTCATGGACTTCAAGGTCAAACCTATCCACACAAAACTTTCCATAACAAAATAGCTGACATCAAGCCTTATGTTCTCACATCAACCTTTAATCAATTGATTTCTTTCCCAAACATCAAGCTTACCTAAACTATTATTCAACTTGCCATAAAAATTGAAAGTGCAACCTACCATAATTAGAGCTTGGCCGACACTTAATGTTAGGATACATAAATATAAAGTCTTCCAAATGCAACCCATGCTACTCGAACCACTTCCCTCAAGCAACCCTTCAAGCGCCATAACCATCTTGCCACTAACTCCTCTTGTGCTAGAATTTAACACTTAAATTAACTTAAGTGTCAGGTTCACTTAATCCCCTTCACTAAATTTTCAATACTAAAAATTATTCTAGCTTAGCTAATTATTCCAAGCCTTCACAAAACTATACTAAGCACACAAACAATCCTACCCGAGCTAACACAAGTAACAAGATGATACTCTAATTTTTAGGATGTTACAATTATTTGTAACCCCTAATTCAGGATATTACAATTCTACCCTCCTTAAAGAAATTTTGTCATCGAAATTTCCAACTAACTAACAGTCGTGCATCCTCACTCACCACATTACGCTCATGCTGCGCACTCTGATCTTAATAAAACTAACATACTTTCTATGAACAGTCTCAAAGTTCACACTCAAGGTTCCATACATTTCACTAGCAACACAAGAACGAACTAGCTCTATAACAAACAAGGCAACAAAAGGTATTTCAGAAATAAGGGACATACCCGTTGTCCCATCTAGCGCATCACTATCCTCGTGACGCCTGACTGCATAAACTAACCCTGGCTGTCTCGCATCTATACCCTCAGCACCCCTGCCTGATGCTCCACGACCTCGGCCAGAACCATTACCTCCTCTACCATTACCACAACCTCTCTGCGGTGGCTGTCCCTCATTTCTGAACTGAGCATGACCTTGACTCTCAGATTGCTTCCTGGCTAACTTACGTGGACAGTCCCTCACACGATGATCTAGCGAGCCACACTTAAAACATCCTTTCCTTCCGGTCCAACATTCGCCCCAATGAAATTTTCCACATCGGTTACACTGTGCTGGACCCTCATTAGCAGTAACAGGCCTTCCAGAGTGATTCGGCCCACTCTGCCTAACCCTCTTCTGAAAATTACCGGCTGACCCAGATGATCCAAAACCTCTCTTATGCTTATTCCTGTCGTGACTCTGCCCTACAGATTCCTTTATCCCTTCAGCTATCTTAGTCTTTTCAACCAACATAGCAAACTCTCGCTTCTGATGTGGAGCAATCAGCAACCTCAGCTCATCTCTCAAACCGTCCTCGAACCGAACACATCGCTCGTGCTCCGAAGCCACAATACCTCCAGCATACCGGCTCAATCTTAAGAATTCTACCTCATATTCTGATATGGACTTACTTCCCTAAACCAAACTCAGAAATTCCTTATACGGACTTACTTCCCTGAACCAAACTCAGAAATTCCTTACGCTGCGCATCAATGTAACTTGACCCAACATATTTCTTCTGATACGCTGCCTTAAAATAATCCCAAGTGAGATCCTCCGCTATAGCACTATTCCGCACTGTGAGCCACCATTGATATGACTCATCCCGAAGAAGCGACGCTATCCCTTTCAGCTTTTCCTCTGCATTCAGATCCAAGTCATCCATGATTCGCTCCGTCGCCTCTAACCAATACTCGGCCGTACTGGGAGCCACACCCGAAACACCTCGAAATACCTCAGCTCTATTGGCTCTGAGCCGCTCAGGTACAGATTTCTGAACTCCCGCGCCTCCACCTATTCCAGCTACCCTCTCAAGAACTCGCAGCATCGCCTGAGACACTGCGTCATCCCCCGTTTGATCCTGATGTTCAACTCCAATCGTTGGTGGTGGGGGTGGTGGTACCTCATTCTCGGATCTTTGACCAGACCTCACTGGCTCAGACACAGTCATCCTACCCCGACCGCGTCCACGCATAACACGACCCCGACCTCAAGTACTCATGTCTAAAGTCTCAACTTATCAGATTTAAAAGTTTTATGCATTAGTCATTATTCCACTATCTTTAAAACACAATCTCTTATTAAAATTGTAATATCCTGAATTAGGGGTTACAAATAATTGTAACATCCTAAAAATTAGAGTATCATCTTGTTACTTGTGTTAAGTCGGGTAGGATTGTTTGTGTGCTTAGTATAGTTTTGTGAAGGCTTGGAATAATTAGTTAAGCTAGAATAATTTTTAGTATTGAAAATTTAGTGAAGGGGATTAAGTAAACCTGACACTTAAGTTAATTTAAGTGTTAAATTCTAGCACAAGAGGAGTTAGTGGCAAGATGGTTATGGCGCTTGAAGGGTTGCTTGAGGGAAGTGGTTCGAGTAGCATGGGTTGCATTTGGAAGACTTTATTTTTATGTATCCTAACATTAAGTGTCGGCCAAGCTCTGATTATGGTAGGTTGGACTTTCAATTTTTATGGCAAGTTGAATAATAGTTTAGGTAAGCTTGATGTTTGGGAAATAAATCAATTGATTAAAGGTTGATGTGAGAACATAAGGCTTGATGTAAGCTATTTTGTTATGGAAAGTTTTGTGTGGATAGGTTTGACCTTGAAGTCCATGAATTTGGACGATTTTGGAGCCTGGGGGGGGAGTGGCCAAATTTTGTATTGTTGGTTGCTAGTTCGTGCCGAAACTTCTTTTGGTTAGATGGTCATTTTCAACTAGTTTGGTAAGCCTTCAATCTTTGTTTTGTGTCATGTTCGAAACCTTCTTGTGTATGCCGAATTCTCCATAGTGCACCAAAGTGAACAAAAACCGAATGTCCTTAGGTGTTTGTTGTTTCTCCTCTTAGGCATTTGGCCGAAACTCATTTGGAACCTCCCTCTCATCTTTTAATTCCTTGTAGCTGAAAAGAACCTCTTTTGGTTCTCATCTTTCTTTCTTTTCTTTTCATATTTGTTAAAACTTACAATTCTTCTTTTACTTTGTTTTTGGCCGAACCTTTTTCTTCCCCATTTCACTTGGTTTTCCTTCCATTGTTGCTAAAGCCGAATTCTCTTTCTCTCATTTTGATTTTCTTTGCCACTCACATACTTCATTTCTTTTATTCACATATCATTTACTTTCTTCTTTCAAAACCATAGCTGAAACTTACCATTTCCTTCTTGATTTGTCTTGGCCGAATATCAACAAGGGTAGGTCTTCATTTGGTTTTCTTCAATCGGTTTTGGAAGGCGGTAAGTATTCATGGCCGTATTTCCTTTGTTTCTTTTCTCTTTTCTATGACGTTTTTCTTGAGGGCAATGTAACATCCTGGAAATGGGCCTATGCATTTTTGATTTAATTATACGAAATGACATGTCTTATGTGTTACGAATGTATGATGAACATTTTTGGAAACTTGGAAATGTAAGGAAATGACTTGGAAATGGAAGGAAATGTCTTGTCTTGGAAATGTAAGGAAATGACTTGGAAATGGAAGGAAATGTCTTGTCTTGGAAATATAAGGAAATGACTTGGAAATGTAAGGAAATGACTTGGAAATGTAAGGAAATGTCTTGTCTTGGAAATGTAAGGAAATGTCTTGGAAATGTAAGGAAATGTCTTAGAAATGTAAGGAAATGCTTTAGAAAAGTCAAGTTTAAAGTTTAAAAGAGGGACATGAAGCAAGGTGGTCTTAAGAGAAAATGTATGTCAAATATGACACACAAATGAGCTTGGAAAGGTGGCTTGGAGGCACTACTTAGGGCCTCAGGAAATGGCGCCACATACTAGGGTATTGGGCCAAGGTTCAAGCTGTAAGGGAAGCAAAATAAAAAGTTTTATTTTACAGCAGAGAGTAGCAGCAAGGGACGGCACAAGGCTATAATTTAGGAGCCTTTATTCTTTTATTTTTAAGAGATAAATAGTGGATAAATAAGGGATAAATAATGGATTTATTTTAGATTATTTTCAAGAGATAAATAAGGAATTATTCTTTAATTAGGAAAATAAGGGAGAAGTGATGGCCAAGTAAGGGACTTTGAGTTTAATAATTTCGGCTAAGTAAGGATAGTTGCTGAATTATCTTTTATTTCAGGAGATAATTAAAGAGATAAAGCTATCAAAATAGAAGAGTGATGGCCAAGTAAGGGATTCTAAGTTAGTAAATTCTGACTATATAAGGAAAAGAGGGCCATTCATCATTCTTTCTCTCAACCCTTCTCTCTCACTGAATTTCCTAGAGCATTTGTTCTTCTTCTTTTTTAGCCAAAAGCCGAAAATTCAAGATATCACCATTAGCCAATTTCTTTTCTTTCCAATCCATCAAAAGCCGAATCTTTGAGGGGCTTCAAGCATAGGTGCTGTCGATTTCTTCAAGAAAGGGTAAGAACAAGTTTTGATTTCTATTCTTTTCTTTTAGATTTGTCGAAATTTGGGGACTAATCCTATTATTAATCTTGGCCGAATTATGGAAGAGAGGTTTCTGGATTATCAGAGTAGTCGACTAAAAGGAGGATTTTTCGGGATTTAAAGCTTCAAGGTAAGACATGTGAATAGTCGGCCAAAGGCCATTTATTGTGTTTAAGGATGAAATCGGATCTAACATGGGTCTATAGGTATTTCGACAACTCCCCAAGATAAGAGATCAATTCCGGGATTTAAGATTTGAAAGGTAAGCCCAAAGGTAAATTCGGCCAAGGCCTATTTCAATATGTAGATCTATTTATTATCTTCTCAAAAGCCGAAAACTAACCCACTTGTCAATTTAATGCCTGGCCGAATACAAGGAGGAGTAAAGCAAAGATTTCAAGATTTGTTGGTGTCCCAATCGGCAACAAGGTAGGTATTAAAGTATACTAATCCTACTAGGATTTGGATTTATGGCCGAATAGCTTTTTATTAAATTAGTAAGTGATTAATCAAATGTAGGGATTAAGGATTTAAGCGATAGATCAGATTTCAAGATCTCAAGGAATTTGCTAAGTTTAATCAGTGTGTGTACCCCACACTATTTCATAATATGTTTTATGGCTATGTCTAATTAAAATATGTGATATTAAGAATAAGAAAGTGGCTAAGGTACCATGTTATGGTACTAAGTACTCAGGCACGTTTCCTACTCCTACTAGGAATATGAAATATATTTTTTGTAACATGAGAATAAGAATGTGAACTTTGGCATATTAATGCATATTACAAAATGGGTATATGGGTTATTGAAAGGGGAAGTGAATGTGGTGACCTAAGACCACGAACACGGTGACCTAAGACCGTGATATCTGAATGTGGTGACCTAAGACCACGAACACGGTGACCTAAGACCGTGGTATCTGAATGTGGTGACCTAAGACCACGATGTCCTGAATCACGGTGACCTAAGACCGCGATATCTCGAATGTGGTGACCTAAGACCACGAACACGGTGACCTAAGATCGTGGTATCTCGAATGTGGTGACCTAAGACCACGAATCCCGAATACGGTGACCTAAGACCGCGATATCTCGAATGTGGTGACCTAAGACCACAAATGCGGTGACCTAAGACCGCGATATGGAGTGTAGCGGAAGGAGGGTCGACTTAGTAGTCCCCACGCGTGTATGCAGGTTGGTACAGGGAGTGTAGCGGATGGCTTATTAGGTTTGGGTTTGGGAATGCATCATAATTTGTATGCTATGATATGAATGTGTAATATTTGTTATGCTCGAATCTATTATGATTTAGTGTTGTGTACACATTGAGTCTCATTGACTCACCCCGTTGTGGGAACATTTTTCAGTGACGATCGGTAATGGGCCCGGGTCACAGGAGCTTAGTGGTGGCCATGCCCAACAAGGAAATTATTATGTGGACTCTTTATTTTTATTTAATTATTTTAAATTATTTGGGTTAATTTGATGTAATAAGGCCATAGTGCACTATTTTATTTCTGTTTTATTTATTATGTTATTAAATTTTATTTATTAAATATTAAGTAAATTTCATTTAAAATAAACTCTAAATATTTTGTCACCTGAAATAAATGAGTTTTCAATATAAAACAAACTTCTTTTCAACTCGAGCCCAACCCACAAATAGACTTTCTTCAAAATACACAAATTTTCAAAGTAACATAAAGAATTTTGAACCGGTTTTCTTCGAGGAACATACCAGATCCGGTCAAGGCTCGTGGGCTGGGTTTGGGGTGTTTTAATTTGGTATCAGAGCCCAGTTTCAAACCCTCGGCCTAGGGGTTTAAGGCCCAAAACGTTTTCAAAGCGAGCCCAAATGAGTTTTATGAAAATATTTTTGAAATAAGCGGGTTTCGAATGGCACCTAAGTCTCCACCCATGATCCACCAGGTGTAAGTACTTCTATCCATTTGTGTGATTTATTGAATGATCTCAGAGAAGGTGGAAATGGAATGGAACGTAGATTAGCATGATAAGTACTTGAACCCAAGGATTAGTTTTCCCCAACACTTACATAAGACTTAAGTGCCTAACTAAACAACCCTATGGGTAAGTCACCGAGTTAGGGTGTGGTAACCCCTGTGCGCATGTCTAGGATTGGATCCGGAAGAGCTTGGTACGTAAGCAGTCCTAGTTACTCACCTCCTCTTCGCTAGAATCCTACCTGGTGCGTAGCTTCGGTTCACCCTAACCAAGAGGACTCGGTCATAGGCTAAACACAATAACTAAAACCCGAAAGGGAACTAGCCGTGTTTTTATAAAAACCCTAGTTTTAAAACTCTTAAAATTACCTTTTTAATTTGTGAAAACTATTTTTACAAAATTTTCCGAAAAAATTTCGATTTATGAAATTACCTAAATACCCCTGATTGTGAAATTACAAAAATGCCCTTGGTTTATAAAATGTCCAAACTACCCATAGTTTAATCAAAATTTCCTTACTTTATAAATGTTCAAAAACCCTAATTTGCAAAATATCAAAATACCTTGATTTTGGAAAAATACGAAATTGCCCCTAACTTGCAAATTACCAAAATGACCCTAATTTCCAAAATTTTTGCAACATCACCGATTTGAAAAAAAAATGAATTCTCAAAGATAACCCTCAAGTTTTGTAAAATTTGCAATACCCTTGATTTATTGAGCTTTACAAATTTACCCTGGTTTATTACCGAAATACCCCCGAGTTTCAAAATTACCGAAATACCCCCGAATTTCAAAATTTTCAAAATTTCCCTGGGAATGCAAGATTACCAAAGTACCCTTATTGACAAAATTACCAAGGAACCTTATTTTGAAAAATTATGAAAATACCCCTGTAGGATAAATTACGAAAATACCCCTGGGATTGGAATAAGGCAAAGAGTGTTCGAATAGTGAATGTGGGTGGAAGATACCACTGAATAAATATGTCTATGTTGATGAATGAATGTGCCTCTATTGAGGAATGAAGGTGTCTCTGTTGATGAATGTGAATGTGATTCTCTGAATTTGAGTAGTGAACTTGAACTGAAACTTTGATTGATCGAAAGAACTACTTCTAAACTTCTTTCATAAAATTGTTCGCAGTTAATAAGTGGAACAAAAGTCTGATGCATAAAACTCTTAAATCAGATTAAATCGCGATGTTAGAAAATGAGTTCTAGGGGACGTGGTCGTCGTGGACGAGATAAGAGGAGTCTTGGACCGTCAGAATCGTCTAAGAGTCTTCCAAAAAGACCGAAGGTTGAGAATTCTACTCGTGTTTTTAAGCCAACTACTAAAAATTCGGACCGTCCGTGTGCTCAGTGTGGAAGGTATCATGTTGGCGAGTGTTGGAATCAAGATCAGGAATGTTTTAGATGTAAGTTTAAGGCTCATTTGGTTAAGAAATGCCCTCAGGCAACGAAGGTTTGTGATTTAAACCATGGAGGAAATGGTCATGGAACACCCGGTAGAGGTGCTGAAGGTTCAGATGTGAGACAACCAAGGATATGATAGCGGTTAAGTTCCTTGTTTTTGGAGTACTATTTATTGTTTTAGAGATAGTTCATTCTTGTGTTACAAGTGAACTGTTTGAAACTTTGGATGTGAACTTAGAGATCGTGTGCCTAGAAGGTAAGATAGTTCTTTAAGATCAGTCTTGCGACAATAGTGTAGTGGAGTGAGTTAGACCGTATGATGGTTCGTTAGTAAGTAATTTCGAGGATGAAATTATTTTTAAGGGGGGTAGAACTGTAACATCTTGGAAATGGGCCTATGCATTTTTGATTTAATTTTACGAAATGGCATGTCTTTTGTGTTACGAATGTATGGTGAACATTTTTGGAAACTTGGAAATGTAAGGAAATGACTTGGAAATGGAAGGAAATGTCTTGTCTTGGAAATGTAAGGAAATGACTTGGAAATGGAAGGAAATGTCTTGTCTTGGAAATATAAGAGAATGATTTGGAAATGTAAGGAAATGACTTGGAAATGTAAGGAAATGTCTTGGAAATGTAAGGAAATGTCTTAGAAATGTAAGGAAATGCTTTAGAAATGTCAAGTTTAAAGTTTAAAAGTGGGACATGAAGCAAGGTGGTCTTAAGAGAAAATGTATTTGAAATATGACACACACATGAGCTTGGAAAAGTGGCTTAGATGCACCACTTAGGGCCTCAGGAAATGGCGCCACATACTGGGGTATTGGGCCAAGGTTCGAGCTGCAGGGGAAGCAAAATAAAAAGTTTTATTTTGCAGCAGAGAGTAGCAGCAAGAGACGGCACAAGGCTATAATTTAGGAGCCTTTATTCTTTTATTTTTAAGAGATAAATAGTGGATAAATAAGGGATAAATAATGGATTTATTTTAGATTATTTTCAAGAGTTAAATGAGGAATTATTCTTTGAGTTTAATAATTTCTGCTAAGTAAGGATAGTTGCTGAATTATCTTTTATTTTAGGAGATAATTAAAGAGATAAAGCTATCAAAATAGAAGAGTGATGGCCAAGTAAGGGATTCTAAGTTAGTAAATTCGGCTATATAAGGAAAAGAGGGCCATTCATCATTCTTTCTCTCAACCCTTCTCACTGCTGAATTTCTAGAGCATTTGTTCTTCTTCTTTTTTTTAGCCAAAGCCGAAAATTCAAGATATCACCATTAGCCAATTTCTTTTCTTTCCAATCCATCAAAAGCCGAATCTTTGAGGGGCTTCAAACATAGGTGCTGTCGATTTCTTTAAGAAAGGGTAAGAACAAGTTTTGATTTCTATTCTTTTCTTTTAGATTTGTCGAAATTTGGGGACTAATCCCTATTATTAATCTTGGCCGAATTATGGAAGAGAGGTTTCCAAATTATCAGAGTAGTCGACTAAAAGGAGGATTTTTCGGGATTTAAAGCTTCAAGGTAAGACATGTGAATAGTCGGCCAAAGGCCATTTACTGCGTTTAAGGATGAAATCGGATCTAACATGGGTCTATAGGTATTTCGACAACTCCCCAAGATAAGAGATCAATTCCGGGATTTAAGATTTGAAAGGTAAGCCCAAAGGCAAATTCGGCCAAGGCCTATTTCAATATGTGGATCTATTTATTATCTTCTCAAAAGCCGAAAACTAACCCACTTGTCAATTTAATGCCTGGCCGAATACAAGGAGGAGTAAAGCAAAAATTTTGAGATTTGTTGGTGTCCCAATCGGCAACAAGGTCGGTTTTAAAGTATACTAATCCTACTAGGATTTGGATTTATGGCCGAATAGCTTTTTATTTAATTAGTAAGTGATTAATCAATTGTAGGGATTAAGGATCTAAGCGATAGATCAGGTTTCAAGATCTTAAGGAATTTGCTAAGCGAATCAGGTGTGTACCCCACACTATTTCATAATATGTTTTATGGCTATGTCTAATTCAAATATGTGATATTAAGAATAAGAAAGTGGCTAAGGTACCATGTTATGGTACTAAGTACTCAGGTACGTTTCCTACTCCTACTAGGAATATGAAATATGTTATTTGTAACATGAGAATAAGAATGTGAACTTTGGCATATTAATGCATATTACAAAATGGGGCATATGGGTTATTGAAAGGGGAAGTGAATGTGGTGACCTAAGACCACGAACACGGTGACCTAAGACCGTGGTATCTGAATGTGGTGACCTAAGACCACGATGTCTGAATCGCGGTGACCTAAGACCGCGATATCTGAATGTGGTGACCTAAGACCACGAACACGGTGACCTAAGACCGTGGTATCTGAATGTGGTGACCTAAGACCACAGTAATCTGAATGCGGTGACCTAAGATCGTGATATGGAGTGTAGCGGAAGGAGGGTCGACTTAGTAGTCCCCACGGTGTACAGGTTGGTACGGGGGAGTGTAGCGGATGGCTTATTAGGTTTGGGTTGGGAATGCATCATAATTTGTATGCTATATATGAATGTGTAATATTTGTTATGCCTGAATCTATTATGATTTAGTGTTGTGTACACATTGAGTCTGTTGACTCACCCCGATGTGGGAACATTTTTCAGGTGACGATCAGTAATGGACCGGGTCGACAGGAGCTTAGTGGTGGCCATGCCTGCAACATCCCAAACCCAGCCCAAACGTTACGACTGAATTTGGTTTGTTACGGAGGAAAACATTTTGTAAAATCCCTTTAAACCGATTTGAATTTTGTTGAATACCGTTCATTTTCAATTGTGTGACTAAAACCATACTTGGGGTGAGTAAGAATATTTATTAAGTCGGGTTATTATAGATTTCAAATGTACCCGATGGTACTTTGAAACATTTTTCGTGTGAATTTGAGAAGACATGTGTACTTATTTTAATATCATTAAAATAGTTTAAACAAATCATTCAGAACATGTAAAATAATAAAAATAATCCTAGGAGTCCTTATTACAACTTGATTAAAATAAACCAACAATAAAATAAATAAAATTCAAAGTTCATTAAATCCATAATTTCACTGCATGGCCACCTCGAGTCCATCCGGCTCCTCATCCCCGATCTACTGGTCACCTGAAAAGATAAGAGAGAAGGTGAGTCACCAAGACTCAATGTATAACCCTTCCCCCGGTTTAATGCCACATCATACACAGTTTATAACAAATTAACATGCACTAAATCGTACACCCGACCTAACCATCCAATCACCTTTCTCTACCCCGTGTGGTACCAAACCACTGGTGGTGCCAAACCACTGGTGACTTATAGTCACGATATCCGTCAATACATGTGGTGCCAAACCACTAGTGACCCGAAGTCACAATCAGATGATGGGGCCAACCCATCGTGTGATACTAAATCACTGGCGTCAATCCCATAATGTAAACTGTGGGGCCAACCCACTGTGGCACTAAGCCACTGGGACGAGACGCTATGAGGTGCCAAACCTCTGGAGGTGCCAAACCTCTAGTGACCGTAGTCACAATGTGGTACCAAACCACTGGTGTCCGTCGACGCGAAATTACTTCCCCCTCCACTCACATATCCCACATCAGTCAAGGATACACATTTAACAGAGATCATGCCATAAAGTTACCATTAGCCATAACCACATATAACAACATGTCATGCTTCCCGAAAGCATCATAAAAAGAGTCATAACCACGAGACTTACCTGATTTCTCGCTTATACCATTACGGTATTAAACCTCGCATCAACACAAGTCAAATTTAACAAACACTTAACATACTAACTCATTATAAAGTGTGTATGTATACACCTGATGTTGACGATAGTCCTAAATCTCGACGAAACCAATCGGCCACCCTAGACTTCTTGCCATTATATTCGGCCAGCAATAGGTTAGTGACATGGCCTATTCGGCCAAACCAAAATAAACTCAAGGGGTTATCATTTGAACCTGAAAACCTTACCTGACACCCTTGAGTACCAACTTCAGCACTCGATATGCGATTCCGCTTCACTTCCTACAATCGGCCATCATCAATATTGTTAGCCTTCGGCTTAATCTAACACCAAATAAAAATAGATCCTTACCACCTTACCCGAAAACTGATTGATCAAAGATGATGAACTCACTTGCTCGTTTCCAAATCCTGGAGGCCCTATAACAAATCAGTTTCAACCCGTGATTAGCACCCTTACAACAATTGTTGAAACCAACTCTTACCGCCTTAAAAGTTGACAGAGAAGAGGGAAAAAGAAGAAATAGATATTCGGCCATGACCACTTACCTTTCCCAAATTGAATGAGAAAGAAAATTCGAGGAGATCTATCCACTTTAATATTCGGCCAAAGGGGTTCCAAATAGGATAAAAGAATTTCGGCACAACAAGGGGTATATTCGGCTAAAGGAAAGAAAGAAAAGCAATGGAAGAGGAGATAGAGTTTCGGCAAAGGAGAGAGTAGGGAAGATTTTGATGTTTCAGCAAAACGAATAGGTGAGAAAAATGTTGATGAAGGTTTTGGCTTGAGAGAGAATGAAGAAGAAAAATCAAATAGAGGTGAAGGCTAGCTGAATTTGTGAGGTAATGCACTAGGGAAATCCGGCTCCTCCCCTCCTATGCTTGCCGTCCACTCTTCCTATGAAGAGTTCAAATTTTCGGCAACTTCCTTGAAACCCTCTTCGCCAACCATTTGAATTAATTCAAAATAAGTTGAATTAATCTCATGCCTATATTTCCTCTGCCAACTATTATTATTAATCCAATAATAATCCAATTAAAATCCTTAATAATATCCATCATCCTTATCATCTAAAAGAGTTTAAAATGAGAAAATCTCTCCCCCTTAATGCCGTCCAAAATAAAAACCAAAAAGGGAGACTCCGCGACTCGAACATAAGCTCCTCTTGCTCCCCCTTATGGCGTCAACTGTAGCCCTTAAGTGGCCTCCTTTTTGCCACTTTTCCAAGGCCTTATTAGTGTCAAAAGTTCCCTCTTTTATCCTTGTAACCCCTACCTACTAAGGCTCCCTATCTTAAAAGCTTACAATTAAAATTTTCTACTATTCCGAGCCTGCTCAAGACCTCTAATTAAGCCTTATCATTCCATAAATAATATCACAGTAATTCAAACACAATAAAAATAATTCAATCTCAAGTAGCCCCAATTTTAGGATGTTACAGTTCTACCCCCCTTAAAAATAATTTCGGCCTCGAAATTACCTGGTTAGAAGAGGTGGGGGTATTGCTGCCGCATCAGATCCTCGGGTTCCCATGTAGCTTCTTCTGCATCATGGTTTCGCCATAGCACCTTTACCAAAGATACTGATTTCCTATGCAGAACTTTGATATCTCGATCTAAGATCTGAACTGGTTCTTCCTCGAAAGATAAGTCCGTGTTTACCTCAATCTCCGCCACTGACACAATGTGCGATGGGTCCTACTCGCTTTACTACTGTATATGGGCTGATGAACCTTGGGCTTAGTTTCCCTTTCCGCCCAAATCTCAACACCTTCTTACAAGGTGATACCTTCAGAAAGACTTTATCTCCTACCGCATACTCCATTTCTTTACGCTTAAGATCAGCATACGACTTCCGTCTATCCGACACTTCCTTAAGACGAGCCTGAATCACCTTAACTTTATCCTCAGTTTCTGTCACCAATTCCGGACCCAAAACTTGTTGTTCACCCAACTCCGTCCAACATGTAAGAGTACGGTATTTCCGCCCATCTGATTAATTCCGTGCACGGAGCCATCTCGAATGCTCGCTTGATAACTATTGTTATAAGCGAATTCGCCAACAGTGAGATACTCTTCCCAACTACCATCAAATCCAACACACACCCTCTCGGCAAAGATATCTTCTAGAATCAGATAACCCTTTCGATTGCCCGTCGATCGTGGATGGAAAGTCGTCTTTGAAATCCAATCGTGTACCGACACCGATGCAACGCTTTCGAACCTTGACGTGAACCTCGAATCCCTATCCGAGATAACTGATATTGGCACACCATGCAATCTTACAATTTCTGACACATATAGCTTAGCTAGCTTCTGAAGAGAATAATCCATTCTCACTGGTATGAAGTGAGCTGACTTAGTCAGACGATCCACAATCACCCAAACTGCATCCTTCTTGCTGGGCGTGAGGTGTAGTCCACTGACGAAATCCATAGTGATCCTCTCCCATTTCCATTGAGGGATCTTTACTGGTTGAAGTAACCCTGATGGCAACTGGTGTTCAGCCTTCACCTGCTGACACGTCAGGCACCTACCCACGAATTCAGTTACCTCACGCTTCAACCCTAGCCACCAGAACTGTTTCCACAAATCTCCATACATCTTGCTTCCTCCCGGATGCATAGCATACGGGCTGCTATGTGCATCGTGAAGAATTCCTTGCCTCAACTCCACATCCTTCGGCATACAAGGCCGCCCTTGAAAACATAATACGCCATCCTCAGTCAAACTATACCCTTCCAAACCACCGTCTTGAACTTGCAATCTCCGTGCATTCAAACTATCCTCCATCAATTACTTTTCCTTAATCTCCTCGACCCAAGTTGGCTTAACTTGTAACTCTGCCAAAAGACTTCCATCGTCGTATAGACTGAGGTGAGCGAACATCGCTCTTAAGTCTGTCACGACCTTCCGCCTCAACGCGTCAGCCACAACGTTAGCCTTACCCGGATGGTACTCAATTGAACAGTCGTAGTCCTTCAACAGCTCAATCCATCGATGCTGCCTCAAATTCAAATCCTTCTGCGTCAAGAGATACGTCAAACTTTTGTGATCCGTGTAGACTATCGACTTCTCCCCATACAAGTAATGTCTACATATCTTTAAAGCGAAGACTACTGCCGCTAACTCCAAGTCGTGCGTTAGATAGTTAACCTCATGCGATCTTAACTGCCGGGATGCATAGGCCACTACCTTCCCTTCCTGCATCAACACACATCCCAATCCAGTATGGGATGCATCACAATAAACCGTAAACAACTTCCCTGTCTCAGGCTGTACCAGAACTGGAGCTTCCGTCAGAATCTTCCTTAGCTTATCGAAACTTTCTTGCTGCTTCTCCGACCAAACTAAAGGGACTCCCTTCCTTAATAACTTAGTCAACGGCGCTGCGATTAAGGAGAATCCTTCCACAAATCTCTGATAGTACCCTGCTAGACCCAGAAAACTTCGAATTTCTGCCACTGACCTAGGCGGTTTCCAATCCAACACCGCTTCCACCTGGCGAGGATCTACTCTAATCCCTTCAGCTGACACTACGTGACCTAAGAAAGCCACCTTCCTAAGCCAAAATTCGCACTTACTGAATTTGGCATATAACTGCTTCTCCCTCAGTACTTGTAGAACTATCCGCAAATGCCTATCATGCTCCTCCTCCGTCTTTGAGTAAACCAATATGTTGTCTATAAACACCACGACAAATTGGTCCAAGTACTGCTGAAACACCCGATTCATTAAGTCCATGAACGCTGCAGGCGCGTTGGTCAACCCAAATGGCATCACTAGAAACTCGTAATGCCCATACCGAGTTTGGAATGCCGTCTTGTGCACATCAACCTCCTTCACCTTAAGCTGATGATAGCCCGACCTAAGATCTATCTTCGAGAACACAGATGCACCCTTCAGTTGATCAAACAAGTCATCAATCCGAGGCAACGGGTATTTGTTCTTGATCGTTAACTTGTTTAACTGGCAGTAGTCGATACACATCCTCATTGAACCGTGCTTCTTCTTGACGAACAACATAGGTGCTCCCCACGGAGATATACTTGGTCGTATAAACCCTCTATCCAAGAGCTCCTGAACTTGAGCCTTCAGCTCCACCAACTCCTTTGGTGCCATTCGGTAGGGTGCTATAGACACAGATGCCGTTTCGGGTAGCAAGTCTATACCGAATTCAACTTCCCGATCTGGAGGCAGACCCGGATGTTCTTCTAAGAACACATCAGTAAATTCCCTACTGTTCGAACCTTCTCAACTGCTGACTCTTTAGCCTCCAAGGCACGTATTCGAACCAGAAACGCCTCACAACCCTTCTTGACCATCATCTCAGCCATCAAGGCAGACACCACACTGGATAGGTAATCTCTTCTATTACCTATCATGACCACTTCATCACCCTCAGCCATCTTGAGAACCATGCGCTTAGCAGCGTAATCTAATCTCGCCTGATACTTAACCAACCAGTCCATTCCAAGGATCAAATCGAACTCCCCAAATGGTAGTTCCATCAGACCGGCCACAAACACTACCCCTTGGAGTTCTAGGGGTACATCTCTATATAGCTTGTTTACAATTACAGAGTGACCTAAAGGGCTAATTACAGTCATCTCCCTAGAAGCAGTCTCAGAGTCTAAGTTCATAGTCTCTACTATACTACTAGCAATGAATGAATGCGTTGAACCCACATCAATTAGTGCAACATATGGAAGACCAAAAATTAGGAACGTACTGATTATGACGTCCGGTGCGTCACCCTCCTCGCGACGCCTCGCTGCATAGACTAAGCCAGGCTGCCTAGCCTCTGTGTTGCCTGCACCTCTGCCCTTAATTCTGCAACCTCGATTAGGACCATTGCCTCCTCTACCATTACCACGACCCCTCTGCGGTCCTACATTTCTATCCTGAGTACGGTTCTACCCCTCTGGCTGATTCTTAACTAACTTCCGAGGACAATCCCTTACACGGTGATCCAGAGACCCACATTCAAAGCAACCCCTCTCACCGGTCCAACAACCTCCCCAATGTGATTTTCTATAGCGATTACACTGGGCCGGTCTTTGATTAGTAGCCATGGGCCTTCCTGCCTGATTTGGCCCACTCTGCCTAGCCCTTTTCTGAACATTACCACCTGACCCAGACGACCCAAAGCCTCTCTTCTGCTTGTTCCTATCATAGTTCTGTCTCACAGACTCCTTGACCCCTTCGGCTACCTTAGCCTTTTCCACCAGAACAGCAAACTCACGCTCCTGCAGTGGAGCAATCAATAACCTTAACTCATCCCTAAGTCCATCTTCAAAACGGACGCAACGATTATGCTCGGTTGACACAATCCACCGAGCATAGCGGCTCAGCCTCAAGAATTCCGCCTCATACTCCCACACTAACTTATTTCCTTGTACCAACCCCAGAAAAGCTTTTCTCTGTGCGTCAGTGTAACTGGTACCCACATACTTCTTCTGATAAGCAATTTTAAAGTACTCCCAAGTCAGATCATCTGCCGTAGCACCATCCCGAACCGTGAGCCACCATTGATATGACTCATCCTTTAGAAGCGACACCGCCCCTTTTAACTTCTCCTCATTGGTCGATCGAGATCGTCCATGATTCTCTCGATTGATTCTAACCGATGATTCATTTGCCTTTGGGTGCCACGCCCGACACACCCTGGAATACCTCAGCTCTGTTGGATCGGAGTCGCTCGGGAACAGATTTCCAAGTTCCCATTCCTCCACTAGCACCAGCAAACATCTCAAGGACTCGTAGTACAACTTGCGATACTGCCTCACCCCCTGTCTGATCCTGCTCCTCAGCTCCAAAAGTTGGGGGTGGTGGTGGCGGAGGTACCTCATTCTCTGACCCCTGACCCGACCTAACGGGTTCTGACACGGTCATCCTGCCTCTACCGCATCCACGACGTCCACGTCCTCTAGAGCTTATTCTAACTACCGCACTTTAATCTGATTAAGAAATTTTTATGGATTAGTGACTGTTCCACTTGCTTACTCGCGAAGAAATTTTTATGGAAAGTTTAATAGGAATTCTTTCGATCAAACAAAGTTTCCAGTTCTCTATCCTAATTCACACAGAGAGGAACATCCATTCCCTAATATCTTTCATACTTATTCACTCTTCGGACGTTTCTGTCCTGTTTCTATCCCAGGTGTATTTTTGTCATTTTCCTACAGGGGTATTTTCGTAATAAAAGACATTTTGAGAGCTTTTAGTAAATCAAGACATTTTAAAATTCCCAAAACTGGAGGGTATTTTTGAAAATTTCACAATTTAAAGGTATAGCAAAATTTTTGGAAACCAGGGGTATTTTAGTAATTTTGTCAACCAAGGATAATTTTGTAAATTTAATAAATCAGGGATATTTTAACAGTTGTAAAACTTTGAGGGTTCCTTTTTGCGAGTTTCCCTTTAAAACGATGATGTTGCAAAAATTTTAGAACTCAGGGTCATTTCGGTAATTTTGCAAGTTGAAGGCATTTTCGTAATTTTCCAAAACCAAAGTATTTTTGATAATTTGCAAGGTAGGGTTTTTGAATGTTTATAAAATAATGAAATTTTGGGCAAAACCATTGAGTAGTTGATATTTTATGAACCAAGGGCATTTTGGTAATTTTACCCCTAAGGGCATTTTTGTAATTTCCACAAATCAAAATTTTTTTTTGGAAAAAGTTGTAAAGAGGGTTGTTCTCAACTTTGAAAGAGTGATTTTAAAAAGTTCTGAAAAACTAGGGTTGGTTATTTTCTTCTTTTTCTAAAATCATGGCTAGTTTCCTTTTGGTTTTTAGTCATTATGTTTAGCCTATGACCGAGCCCTCTTGGTCAGGGTGAACCAAAGCTATGCACCAGGCAGGATTCGAGTAGAGAGGAGGTGAGTCACGCGGACTGCTTAAATACCAAGCTCCCACCGAAACCATTCCTAGACATGCGCACAGAGGTTACCACACCACTGAGCCCCCTGAGTTAGGGTGAACCGAAGCTACGCACCAGGTAGGATACCTGCGAAGAGGAGGTGAGTCACTAGGACTGCTTAAATACCAAGCTCTTCCGGATCCAATCCTAGACATGCGTACAGGGGTTACCACACCCTAGCTCAGTGACTTAGCCATAGATTGGTTTAGTTCATTAAAGCTTATGTTTTGTTTTTGTGTTTGAGTAGTCTAATCCTAGGGTTCAAGTTCCTATAAGACTATTCTACGTTCCATTCCTACCCTTTCTACAAGTAATAATTCAAACAAAAAGTTAGAGGTACTTACCTGGGCGGATTGGTGCCGGAGACTCGGTGCCATGCTATTCCAAAACCAAAAATATTTCAAAAAGGCCTACCAATTCATTTTTGGGCCTTGGGCCCCCACAGCCGAGCTTTGAACCTGGCTCTGATACCAATTTTGTAACATCCCAAACCCGGCCCAAACATTACGACCGAATTTGGTTTGTTACGGACGAAAACATTTTGTAAAATCCCTTTAAACCGATTTGAATTTTGTTGAAAACCGTTCATTTTCAATTGTCTGACTAAAACCATACTTGGTGTGAGTAAAAATATTTATTAAGTCGGGTTATTATAGATTTCAAATGTACCCGATGGTACTTTAAAACATTTTTCGTGTGAATTTGAGAAGACATGTGTACTTATTTTAATATCATTAAAATAGTTTAAACAAATCATTCAGAACATGTAAAATAATGAAAATAATCCTAGGAGGCCTTATTACAACTTGATTAAAATAAACCAACAATAAAATAAATAAAATTCAAAGCTCATTAAATCCATAATTTCACTGCATGGCCACCTCGAGTCCATCCGGCTCCTCATTCGCGATCTACTGGTCACCTGAAAAGATAAGAGAGAAGGTGAGTCACCAAGACTCAATGTATAACCCTTCCTCCGGTTTAATGCCACATCATACACGATTTATAACAAATTAACATGCACTAAATCGCATACCCGACCTAACCATCCAATCACCTTTCTCTACCCGTGTGGAACCAAACCACCGGTGGTGCCAAACCACCGTGACTTATAGTCACGATATCCGCAATACATGTGGTGCCAAACCACTAGTGACCCGAAGTCACAATCAGATGATGGGGCCAACCCATCGTGTGATACCAAATCACTGGCGTCAATCCCATAATGTAAACTGTGGGGCCAACCCACTGTGGTGCTAAGCCACCGGGACGAGACGCTATGAGGTGCCAAACCTCCGAGGTGCCAAACCTCCGTGACCGTAGTCACAATTTGGTACCAAACCACCGTGTCCGCTCGACACGAATATTACTTCCCCACTCCACTCACATATCCCACATCAATCAAGGATACACATTTAACAGAGATCATGCCATAAAGTTACCATTAGCCATAACCACATATAACAACATGTCATGCTTCCCAAAGCATCATAAAAAGAGTCATAACTCATGAGACTTACTACTTTCTCGCTTATACCATTACTGGTATTAAACCTCGCATCTACACAAGTTAGATTTAACAAACACTTAACATACTAATTCATTATAAAGTGTGTATGTACACACCTGATGTTGACGATAGTCCTAAATCCCGACGAAACCAATCGGCCACCCTAGACTTCTTACCCCTATATTCGGCCAACATTAGGTTAGTGACATGGCCTATTCGGCCAAACCAAAATAAACTCAAGGGGTTATCATTTGAACCCGAAAACCTTACCTGACACCCTTGAGTACCAACTTCAGCACTCGATATGCGATTCTGCTTCACTTCCTACAATCGACCATCATCAATATTATTAGCCTTCGGCTTAATCTAACACCAAATAAAAATAGATCCTTACCACCTTACCCCAAAACTGATTGATCAAAGATGATGGACTCACTTGCTCGTTTCCAAATCCCGGAGGCCCTATAACAAATCGGTTTCAACCTGTGATTAGCACCCTTACAACAATTGTCGAAACCAACTCTTACCTTCTTAAAAGTCAATAGAGAAGAGGGAAAAAGAAGAAATAGATATTCAGCCATGACCACTTACCTTTCCCAAATAAATTGAGAAAGAAAATCCGAGGAGATCTATCCACTTTAATATTCGGCCAAAGGGGTTCCAAATAGGATAAAAGAATTTCGGCACAACAAGGGGTATATTCGGCTAAAGGAAAGAAAGAAAAGCAATGGAAGAGGAGATAGAGTTTCAACAAAGGAGAGAGTAGGGAAGATTTTGATGTTTCAGCAAAACAAATAGGTGAGAAAAATGTTGATGAAGGTTTCGGCTTGAGAGAGAATGAAGAAGAAAAATCAAAAAGAGGTGAAGGCTAGCTGAATTTATGAGGTAATGCACTACGGAAATCTGGCCCCTCCCCTCCTATGCTTGCCGTCCACTCTTCCTATGAAGAGTTCAAATTTTCGGAAACTTCCTTGAAACCCTCTTGGCCAACCATTTGAATTAATTCAAAATAATTTGAATTAATATCATGCCTATATTTCCTCTGCCAACTATTATTATTAATCCAATAATAATCCAATTAAAATCCTTAATAATATCCATCATCCTTATCATCTAAAAGAGTTTAAAATGAGAAAATCTCTCCCCCGTAATGCCATCCAAAATAAAAACCAAAAAGGGAGACTCCGCGACTCAAACATAAGCTCCTCTTGCTCCCCCTGATGGCGTCAACTGTAGCCCTTAAGTGGCCTCCTTTTTGCCACTTTTCCAAGGCCTTATTAGTGTCAAAAGTTCCCTCTTTTATCCTTGTAACCCCTACCTACTAAGGCTCCCTATCTTAAAAGCTTACAATTAAAATTTTCTACTATTCCGAGCCTGCTCAAGACCTCTAATTTAGCCTTATCATTCCATAAATAATATCACATCAATTCAAACACAAGAAAAATAATTCAATCTCAAGTAGCCCCAATTTTAGGATGTTACAATGCCCAGCAAGGAAATTATTATGTGGACTCTTTATTTTTATTTAAGTATTTTAAATTATTTGGGTTAATTTGATGTAATATGGCCATAGTGCACTATTTTATTTCTGTTTTATTTATTATGTTATTAAATTTTATTTATTAAAGATTAAGTAAATTTCATTTAAAATAAACTCTAAATATTTTGTCACCTGAAATAAATGAGTTTTCAATATAAAACAAACTTGTTTTCAACTCGAGCCCAACCCACGAACAGAATTTCTTCAAAACACACAAATTTCCAAAGAAACATAAAAAATTTTGAACCGGTTTTCTTCGAGGAACATACCAGATCCGATCAAGGCTCATGGGCCGGGTTTGGGGTGTTTCAGGCAAAGGCCGAATTTTTGGGCAATTGTTGCAAGGTTCTAACTATTCATAAGAACCAATTTTTCTTCTAGACTCTTCGGGATTTAGTGATTTTGCTATTATCAGGTGTGTACCTTACACACTTTATAACTCGGTAATATATATACGTAAATATACTAATCAAGTTATTAAAGCCAAAAATTGTGAAATCTTGATATGATACCTTGATGGATATGAGAAAGGATTCGGGTAAGTCCATTTCGTTATGATGTTATATGTTGATTGGTATCATGATCTACAATATATATATGTGTGTGTTATATGTTCATATCAAAGTATGATGGCATGATTTACACTCGTAATACATTGATTTGGGTGATATGAGAGGAGGGAGAAGGATTTGATATCCGTGTCTTTGGGACACCAGAGGTTTGGCACCTCCAGTGGTTTGGTACCACATTTATTTCGTATCTTTGGGACACCAGAGGTTTGGCACCTCATAGCGACTCGTCCCAGTGGCTTAGTACCACCGTGGGTTGGTCCCACTTTTGATATATTGGGATCGTCGCCAGTGATTTGGTATCACACATGGGTTGGCACCACCAGTGGTTTGGTACCACACGGGGTAGAAAAGGAGTTATGGATGGCTAGGTTGGGTGCATTATATATACATTTTGCTTGGTTATGAATTGTGTAAGAATGTTTCATTAACCGGGGGAAGGATTTATGCACTGAGTCTTGGTGACTCACCTTCTCCCTTATCTTTTCAGGTGATTCGTAGATCGCGGATGAGGAGCTGGATGAACTCAAGGAGGCCATGCAGTAAAAATTTGATTTTATTAGAACTTCGATTTGGATACTTTATTTTATCTTAATTTGGTTTATATCTTTATATGGATTTGTAATAAGGCCTCTTTAATTATGTTTTTGGATTATTATATGCTTTGAACTTGCTTTAAATATGGCTAAATAATCATCATGGTTGAATTATAATTGAGCCCAAAGTTTTCTAAATTATAAAAACGCAATAGTTTTCAAAATCTTACCATCGGGTAATATAAATCGTTTGATAGTAAAATTACAACTTAAGTGTTTTCGACAACTTAAATGTTTTACAAATTGAAATTTCTACACTCAAATGCAAACGGTTTTCAAAGTAATAATTCGGGTTTTTCTTAAAATGACAAAAAAATAATATTTTCTAAACTATGGATTGTCAACTTAGTTTTAAAAGATTTACTTACGGGATTTTAAAAGTAAACTATCATGCACCTATTTTTTTTTAAAAAATTTAATCGGTAACTCAATTTTCTTCAAAACGTTTTCCTCTGTGGCATGCCAGGTTTACAGGTTTTGGGGTGTTACAGAAGTGTTTTCTATAAATAACTTAATCGGTTTTTTATTAATAGTAAATGGTAAATATTGATTTATAAAATTATTACCTAATAATATATCTCCATTCATACCAGGAAAACATAATATTTTTGGAATTATAAATCTAACATTATTTATGTAGATTGGTATATTTTTCGCTTTATAATAAATAATAGTTTTATTACCATTTATTCCATTAATATTTATTGTCTTTTTTACAGGTTTCCAATATTATTCAGGAATGGCATTCTTTTTACAACTACTGGTTGTAGCACCTGTATCTAATAAAGCATGTAAAGAATATTTTTTATAATCTTTACTATGTAATGTAATTTCAGTATATGTATTGAAATTTGTAATATCTTCTATTGAATAATGAATATCTTCCATTTTAGTGTTTCTAGAATTTCTACTAGGTGTAGTAGGAAAAATAGGGATATGAACTGTTTTCATACCTATTGGTGTAGAAGTACTTATATTATCTTCATTTTCCTCTGGTTGAGAACTAGAAGGTAATACTAAATTTATAGTATATTAAAAATGTAAATCCAATAAGAGCTGTTGGAGTAGATGGAAATGAAACTTTAATCCTCTTTAAGGTAAAAATGCTAGGAAAATGATTAAAAATCTTGAAGAACAAGATTTAGACATATGTTTTAGTGAGGAAATAAATCCTACTGAAATATTATATGAGTTACTATCAGAAACAGAGTCTGATACAGATTCTGATGAATATATCTTTATGTTAGGAAGTAGTTCTAAAAATAAGTTAGAAGAAATTCCTTGTAATATCCTGAATTTGGGGGTTATGCATTTAGTGCATAATTCAAGTGATAGTAGGCTTGGAGTGTGTTTGGATATGCTTTAGGGGTTTTGGAGAACTTTAAAATATAAGGGAATGCTTTGGAAAAATATTGGAATTTTAAGTGAAAAGGGGGAACTGGGCTAAGGAGGCCTTAAGAGAAATTATGGGGACAAAAGAACTAGCAGCAAAGTGGCTTGGGGCGTTACCTAGGGAGCAGGGAAGCTTGCGTCAAAGGGCTTCAGGAGGGAGGAGGTTCGAACCTTGTTGGCTGCAATGAGTGTGGTTTTATTTTTGGGCTTTTGGCATCAAGATTGGGGAGAGCTAGTGGACGGCATATGGACTCTCAAATGGATGAGGATAAAGCTTTGTTTTTTTTTTTTAATTTGACTAAGGAGTAGGATAAGTGTTGACTTATTTATTTTATTTTGAATAAGTGTTGAAGAGAGAAAAGAGGAGCAATATGTGGGATATGATAAGTGGGAATGTCATGGCCGAATATAGGACTCTAGGGGTATGTGTGTGTGTGACGTTTTTTTGATAAAGGGAGTGACGATCTTTTTGGCAATTCTTTTCCTCTTTAGTTCTCTTTTGCCATAAATTTGCTCTCTCATCTCACTCTCTAATTGTGCCGAAATTCCAAGGAGCAAAAAGGCCATTTGGGTTTCTTCTTCTCCTCTATTTGTTAGCATTAGCCGAATCTTATAAGCCTCCTTTCTCTTTTCTTTGCTTGACACCTAGAGGAAACACCATAGCCGAATATTTCATTCATATTTTGAGCCATAGCCGAATGTGTAGGTACCATTTAGAGCATAAGCCGAATCTCTAGGGAGCCTCATCAACATCTCTTTTTCTTCTATTGTTGTTTCGAAAGTCGAATCCCCAGGGAGGGTGACGTCGACTATCTTCTTGTAGTCTCTCTAAGCAAAAGTTGGTAAGTACTCCTATTAGCAGTTGGTTTCCTTTCTCTTTCTTTTGGTATGCCGAAAGCAAAGGTAGGCCTTGATTTTTATGGGTGGCCGAATATGCTTAAAGCCATATTAATGTGTTCCTTTCGATTGTAACCAGAGTAAAGGTGTTCTTTCGGGATTGAAGGTACTCAAGGTAAGCATTGAAATATTCGGCCAAAGGCCATCTTCATAGTATTCTTGGGTTGGCCGATTCTAATAAGTTGTTAAGTAGGGATAGTAGTAACTTCAAGAGCAAGCAAGTACTTCGGGATTCAGATAAGCAGGTAAGTGGTTGTCAACATTCGGCCAAAGGCCATTTTATGGGTTTAAGTGTTGACCGATTGTGATTATGGCTTTTAGAGGCAAATCGACAGGAATAAAGAGTTTCGGGATTCTAGATTGTGTTAGATTCAAATAGATCGAGATTTCGCTAAATAGTAAGGTGCGTAGTTATCGCACTGTACTCTTGATTGTTTATATGTGTTGTTATGTATATGTGTATGATGTTAATGGTAGCAGAGAATAATGGCTATGATGGTGGATACCATGGTGGGTAACCGGTTAAACAGGTCAGTATTTTATGATATTAAACTACCTGTGTTGTGTGTATGAATTTGTGGTAAGCATGTGATGTACATTCTTTACAAATGTTACTTTGTCATGATAAATGTATATATATGGGGATTGGGATATGAATATTGGAGGACAGGGTGTACATTTATGTACGTGGTCTGATGTTAGCCTTGTGCTACATTGGCGCTTGATGTTAGCTAGGTGCTTCATCAAGGTGGGGTGTTGGCTATGTGCTACCTACTAGCGGATGATAGCTGTGTGCATCACCGTGGATTGAGGATGACCTCGAGTCACCTCGTGGATATTGATATGTGGGATTACTTAGGTGATCGGTGGATTAGCCACGGCCTTGAGCAGCAGGTCTGCTAAGATAGGTGTAACGGATGGACATTAGGTGGGGCAGGGCTTCATAACAGCATAATTTTATATGTGCACTGTGTGGATATGGGCCAAGCCCATATGTGTGGAGACATGTGAAATAACTATGCACTGAGTCTGTATGACTCACCCAAATTTTATCAACATCACAGGTGATACGTGAATCTTGGACCGGGTTGGAGTGGATACAAAGGTGGCCATGCAGAAATTATTTTTATGCCATGCAGAAGACATTATATTTATTTTACCCAGATTATTATTAAGTACTTGTGATTAATTATTTATTGTAATAAGGGCCTCCTAAAGTATTTAAGGATTTTTATTATTATGTTGAATTGACATTTAAATTATTATTTGAAAATGTTTTATTTTCGGCAACTTATATATTTTAAATATACAATAAGGTTTCCAATTAGGTTATTTTGTAACAGTAAAGTTTTACTTAAATTTTTTAAATATACCATGCTTTATAAATGACAACCAATTTTCAAGTTTTCACCTTTAAGTCAAAATCTTTTCAAACATTTTCCGCATTGACATACCAGATCCAGCCAGGGCTCGTGGGCCGGGTTTGGGGGTGTTACATTCCTAATTCTGAACAACAGGATATTAAAATAGGAAATCTAATAGGAGAAGAAACAGACTTTTCTGATGATATAATAGAAAAAATTAATAAAAATCATATTTCTAAAGAAGAAATATATAAAATATCTAAGTTTAAAATTTGGTCACAAAGACACATAGAAAAAATTAGCGGAAATACAGTCGCTAAAGATACTAAAGGAGGATTAACAGAAATCCCATTATTTACTAAAGAAAAGATAAAACGTATTAGAAAAAAATATCCCCAAGTTAGATATATACATTTTGGAGTCATTATGATAACAATTAGAGCTTTATTTAGAAGAGGTCATGATGTTCCTATTTTAGCAGTATTATTAGATAAAAGATTTGAAAATCCAATAAAAGCACTTATTGGAGGAATTCAGTCTAATTTACATACATGAGTTATAGGATTTAAAGTTAAACCAAATTACTTTATATCCATAACAGACCCTCTAATAGAAGAGTGTCTATGTCTTAGAATTCAGATAAAAAATTCTGATATTAGTGATTTAGCAGAAGATTTAGCAATAAGTTTGGACTTCTATTAATGAATACACTAATACAAAGATATGGAAATAAAAGAAATAAATAATAAAATAATTGAGGTTTTGAGCCCAATAAGTTTACTACTGAAATACACCAAAATTATTACATTTAAAAGATCTATCAATTCCAAAAGACTGGATGATAGAAAAGACTAATAATGCTAGTACTTCTAAACCAAGAAGTACTATAGAATATATGTCATCCGGAGATAAGTTATATTTTAAGAATAATCGATAACCAATACAGATGATAATTTAGTATTACCTTCTAATTCTCAACCAGAGGAAGATGAAGATAATATAAGTACTTCTACACCAATAGGTATGAAAACAGTTCATATTCCTATTTTTCCTACTACACCTAGTAGAAATTCTAGAAACACTATAATGGAAGATATTCATTATTCAATAGAAGATATTACAAAATTCAATACATATATTGAAATTACATTACATGGTAAAGATTATAAAAATATTCTTTACATGCTTTATTAGATACAAAGTGCTACAACTTGATGGTTGTAAAAAGAATGCCATTCCTGAAGAATATTGGAAACTTGTAAAAAAGACAGTAAATATTAATGGAATAAATGGTAATAAAACTACTATCTATTATAAAGCAAAAAATATACCAATCTACATAAATAATGTTAGATTTATAATTCCAAAAATATTATGTTTTCCTGATATGAATGGAGATATATTATTAGGTAATAATTTTATAAATCAATATTTACCATTTACTATTAATAAAATATCGGTTAGGATATTTATAGAAAACACTTCTATAGAAATACCATTAGTAGAAAATCCTAAATTTATTTTTACTAATGATTGCTGATTTTCTTAGCAGGCCTTATGGATAGAGGTAAAAAACCTCTAGAAATAGTTGGAGAATGGACAACTGTCCATAAAAAACCCAACAAGGGAAAAACAATGAGTCCTAAACAATGATTTATTCCTGCATAAGTACCATTTTATCCTAATCAAGGATATTATGTAGCATATCCTATGGTAAACCAACCATTTGGAACACAATCACCAACCTAGGTGAGTTATTATGAATGGTCTCAAGATCCATATTCAGTATATAAAAAAAGTTATGCTAAAATTATAAAAGAAACCGAGAATTTGTTGAAAAAACAACAAAATTCTGAATTTTCCGAAATAAAGGATTTTTATAATCCAGGTTTACCTTTAGTATATTATAATTGTATAAACAAAATATGGAAAACCCATATTATTGATCAAAGAGCAAACTTTAGAAGAGCTCTTACACAGTTTTCAGAATTCTTAGTTGAAAAAACAACTAAGGAAAAAGAAGCTCATGATTTATTACTTAAATCTGTTTTATACAGAGATTGGGATGAAATCCTAGTCGAATATACGGATATTAAGGAGATAAATAATCTTCTTGATATATTCCAATATTTTATTAATAAGGGAACAAACAGTCCTATTATTAATAAAATGTTTAGAATATGTCTATATAACAAATGTAGACAAATTCTACCACTAGATATATTTTCAAAAATAGATAGAGCTATTTGCAACCAGCAAGCTCAATTTTCAGAATTTTGTTGTTTTTTCAACAAATTTTCGTATTCCTTTATAATTTCAGCATAACTTTTTTGATATACTGAATATGGATCTTGAGACCATTCATAATAACTCACCTGGGTTGGTGATTGTGTTCCAAATGGTTGGTTTACCATAGGATATGCTACATAATATCCTTGATTAGGATAAAATGGTACTTGTGCAGGAATAAATCCTTGTTTAGGACTCATTGTTTTTCCCTTGTTGGGTTTTTTATGGACAGTTGTCCATTCTCCAACTATTTCTAGAGGTTTTTTACCTCTATCCATAAGGCCTGCTAAGAAAATCAGCAATCATTAGTAAAAATAAATTTAGGATTTTCTACTAATGGTATTTCTATAGAAGTGTTTTCTATAAATATCCTAACCGATTTTTTATTAATAGTAAATGGTAAATTTTGATTTATAAAATTATTACCTAATAATATATCTCTATTCATATCAGGAAAACATAATATTTTTGGAATTATAAATCTAACATTATTTATGTAGATTGGTATATTTTTTGCTTTATAATAAAAAGTAGTTTTATTACTATTTATTCCATTAATATTTATTGTCTTTTTTACAGGTTCCCAATATTCTTCAGGAATGGCATTCTTTTTACAACTACTGGTTGTAGCACCTGTATCTAATAAAGCATGTAAAGAATATTTTTTATAATCTTTACCATGTAATTTAATTTCAATACATGTATTGAATTTTGTAATATCTTTTATTGAATAATGAATATCTTCCATTCTAGTGTTTCTAGAATTTCTACTAGGTGTAGTAGGAAAAATAGGAATATGAACTGTTTTCATGCCTATTGGTGTAGAAGTACTTTAAATATTTAATATACTAAATTAATATTAGAGTTATAATATTACTTTCAATCCTCTGAAATTAAGGATTTTTATAATCCAGGTTTACCTTTAGAATATTATAATTTTATAAACAAAATATGGAAAACCCATATTTCTGATCAAAGACCAAACTTTAGAAGAGCTCTTACACAGTTTTCAGAATTCTTAGTCGAAAAAACAACTAAGGAAAAAGAAACTCATGATATATTATTTGAATCTGTTTTATACAGAGATTGGGATGAAATCCTAGTCGAATATACAGATATTAAGGAGATAAATAATCTTCTTGATATATTCCAATATTTTATTAATAAGGGAACAAACAGTCCTATTATTAATAAAATGTTTAGAATATGTCTATAAAACGAATGTATACAAATTCTACCACCCGATATATTTTCAAAAATAGATAGAGCTATTTGCAACCAGCAAGCTCAATTTTCAAAAACTTTTTCAAAATATTATTTACAAGCCTATGTTTTTACTAATGATATAGGAGAACAATTTCCTCCTATCAAATTTAGGCTTAATCATGAACCATTTGATATAACCAGTATTGAATGGGGATTTGTTAAAGAAATAACAGTCCAAAATCTTTCTTTTCATTTATTAAAAGATTTTCCTACTATAGTAAAATCTAGATTAACAAATTTTGTTGATTTAGATGATTTTGTCTATTATTTTCATATAGAAATATGTAGTCTTATTGGTATCGCTGAACAAGAAAAATTTTATCAGCCATATCAAATTTGGAATATTCGTACTTTCTTTTTGGGAAAAGCCCTTTCAGCAGTAGAAGAAGACAAACAAAAATTGTTAAAAGCCATTGACAATTGTTATAATAATTTTACCAATTATCAAATCCAAGCCGGAATTGATATAATACCCATGGCCGAACATCTTCTTCACCAAAAAACTTATTTGTTATGGACCGATGGTAAAAGAATTTTAGCATATGACACTGGAAGAACCAAGGGAGACAGAAACAGAGAAGCCGTTCAGTTATTAAAAAAGATAGCAGACATGGAGATAGATGATTATCCGTTAACAACGAAGATTAAAGACACGTGGGAAAGCTGGAATACACCAGTTCCTTCACCAGAGTCACTACACCTTGATGAAATCGAGGAGATGAATCTGAGAAATATCCAAGAAGGATAAAGACAAATCCAAAAAAGGAGATATTTAATTATTGGATGTGACAATCCATCACCATCCATATCCATAAATAGAAGATGATGCAAGCAATGATGTAAGAAGTCATCAATGATGCAAGCAATGATGCAAGCAGCAATTATTGCAAGAAATTTTGTCAGATTTAGAAGGCTATGTGGAAGCAACTATCGAGCCGATAATAAAGTCATCCTTATCAGGATACTATGCTGACTTCAATTGTAAATTAATTAGAGTTTAGAATTTACACTATAAATAGGAATTGTTGTAGCCTAAACAGGGCATCTTGCTTGGGTTAGAAAAATCTACGATCTTGCTTGGGTTAGAAAAATCACTTTCCATAGAAATTGGCAATATACAAACTCTCTTGTATACTTGCTTTCTTTAGAAAACCCTTGTAAACGATCTATTGTAAATTATCTACTATCTTCTCTTGTTAAATAAAATCTACGATATTAATAATAGCCTTCCGCTTGTGCATATATCCCTCCCTCCCCCAGTACTTGGTATCAGAGGAGCCCCGGAGTAACGATTTCAGGAGTTTTAATATCGTAGTTAGCATTGTAAGTCTCTATCTTTTATCTTCAATTTCGTTTGTTTCATTGTTGTTTATCTCAAAACCCCTATATCTGTCGTTCAGTCTTCTTGTTGCCGTTGAGTCCGAGTGGGAATGTAACACCCCAAACCCGGTCAACACACCACGACCGAATCTGGCATGTCACAGAGGAAATCGTTTTGAAGAAAACAGGTTACCGGTTAAATTTTTGTGAAAAAAACTCTTTGTTGTTTATTGTTTGTAGAAATCAGGTGCATGATTAGTTAAAAACCAATGATATACTTTGAAATCCCGATAATAAATCTTTAAAACTCAGTTGTTGATCCATAGGTTTAGAAAACGTTTATATCATTTATAAACCGAAGGGTTCTTTCTTAGTTATTTAGAAATCAGTTAAGTTGAATGTGGAAAACTTAAGTTTGAAATCCATTTGAGTTGTTGTTGTTATCAATTGATTTGTATTACCCGATGGTAAAGATTTGAAAACCATTGCATTCTATAGTTTAGAAAACCTTGGTGAAACACCCCAAACCCGGCCCACGAGCCCTGACCGGATCTGGTATGTTCCTCGACATAAACCGGTTCAAAATTCTTTTGTTACTTTGGAAAATAGTGTGTTTTGAAAGAAAATTTGTTTTGGGTTGGGCTCGAGTTGAAAACAAGTTTATCTTATATCGTAACCCCTTTATTTTAGGTGACAAAACATTTAGAGCTTATCTTAAAATAAATTTACTTAATCTGTTAATTGATAAAAATTCGTAACATAAAAATAAAGTAGTTCAACTATGGCCTTATTACATCAAATAAATCCCAAAATTAGATTCAGAGTACTTAAAATAAAGAAAGTCCAAATAAAATAAAATTCCTTCTTGAGCATGGCCACCCCTAAGCTTCACGACCGGTCCGTCATGATCGATCACTGAAAATGTTCCCACAACGGGTGAGTCATATAGACACAAGTGTATAACCAACCCTAAGTCCTAACAAATTCGGGCATATCAAGTCATACATGTACATATAACATTTAATTAATATGATGCAAACTCAACTCAAACCTAGATAGCCATCCGCTACATATCACCCGTACTAACCTCGCACACCGTGGGGACTCCTAAGTCAACCCTCCATCCATCTACACACACATCGGCGGTCGCTGCAGCTGATTTACATGCTCATCGCCCTTATAATTTTCGTGGCATAGTGTAACATCCTGAAAAGGGCTTATGCATTTTCGGTTTAATTGTACGAAATGACATGTCTTATGTGTTATGAAAGTATTTTGAACATTTTTTTTGGAAACCTGGAAATGTATGGAAATGTTAAGTTTAAAGTGAACATTTTTGAAAACCTGGAAATGTAAGGAAATGATTTAGAAATGATTCAAAAGAGGAAAGTGAACATTTCTAGAAACTTGGAAATGTAAGGAAATGTCAAGTTTAAAGAGGGAAACGAAAATTTTTGGAAACTTGGAAATGTAAGGAAATGTCATAGAAATGTTAAGTTTTTAAGATTAAGGCAAGGTGGTCTTAAGAGAAAATGTGTGTAAAATATGACAAACAAACGGGCTTGGACAAGTGGCCTGGAGATGCCACTTAGGGCCCTGGAAGTGACTCCACCAGCATGTAAGGAAGGGCCAAGGATCGAGTCACATGGGAAGCAAAATAAAGTTTTATTTTTGCTTCCAGAAGTAGAGAAGTGGACGGCACTAAGGAACTCAGGGGAGGAGTTTAAATTCTCTTAAAATTTCGGCTAATAGATGGATAAATGATGATTTATCTTAAATTATTTTTCAAGGAGATAATAAGGGATTATTCTTTAATTTTAAAACTAAGGGATAATGATAAGGAAGAGTGATGGCCAAGTAAGGGGGTCTTGGCCTAGTAATTTCGGCACAAGGAGGAGAACTAAGGCCATTCATTCATTCTCCTTCTCTATTCTCTCTGACGAATTTTCCTAAGCAAAAATCCTCTCTTCTCTTTTCTTTTTCCAAAGCCGAAATACTCTATGTTCTAGCCGAAAACTTCTTCCATTAAAAGCCGATTCTTTCTAAGCCTAATATCCTTCTTTTTTTATCTTGAAACCGAATACATAGGTGGCTCATAGTCGACTATTCTCTAGGTCTTAAGCCGAATTTTTGAGGACTCAAGAAAAGGGGCTGTCGATTTCTTCAAGGGTAAGATCAAGTTTGATTTCTATTCTTTCCTTTAAGGACTTGTCGAAATTTCAAAGGCTAATTCTTATTTTTATTATTTGACCGAAATCTTAAGGAGAGATTCGGGATTTTGGCCTATTGTCGATTTCTAAAAGAAAGCCATTTCGAAAGAAATATATAAGTCAGCGGTTCATCCATCAGAAACGGAAAGAGTTCCTCGAATTGAAGCAAGGTAGAATGTCTATGGCAGAGTATGAACGTGAATTTGTCAGACTCAGTAAGTATGCTCAAGAGTGTGTGTCTACCGAAGCTATTAGGTACAAAAGATTCGAAGATGGGCTAAACGACGATATTAGATTTTAAGTTGCGATCTTAGAGTTGAAAGAATTCATGGTATTGGTCGATAGAGCTTGCAAGGCTAAAAAGTTGAATAAAGAAAAGAGAAAAGCTATGATTGAGGCCCGGGATGCAAGAAAGAGGTCGATAAGTAAGTCGTTTCAATCCCAATCAAAGATGTCCAAAGAAACAAATCCTTGGATGACAGTTTCAGCTGGGTATTCACATCGAGGTACAACATATTTGGGCTCTAGAGTTCAATCTAATGGCAAGTGTACGTAATGTGAGGTATAATAAACCCGAGTTTCAGAACTGTGGTAGACAACATGTCGGAGAGTGTTGGGGAAACAACCGATCTTGCTTCAAGTGTGGTTCTCGAGAATATTTTATCAGAGACTGTCCTGAGAAAGTTGAAGAAGAGAAACTTCAGAATGTTTAGACTGAGTAACACTGCTAGTAGAGGTAAACCACCGTGAAATGCAGAAAGTGGAGCTAGTAGTAAAAGTATAATGAAGGATTCAGCTACAAGGACAGAAACAAGAGCACTTGCTAGAGCTTATGCCATACGAGCTCGTGAGGATGCATCATCCCTCGATGTGATTACGGGTACATTATCTCTTTATGATACTAATGTTGTTGCATGAATTGACCCCGGATCTTCTTATATTTTTGTGAATTTGGTAAATAGTAAGAAGTTGTTTGTTGAATTGATTGAATTTGTGATTAAAGTGTCAAACCCCTTAGGCAAGTATATGTTAGTTGATAAGGTTTGCAAGAATTGTCCTTTGATGATTCATGGTCACTATTTTCTGGCTAATTTGATGTTGTTTCCATTTGATGAGTTTGATGTTATTTTGGGCATGGATTGGTTGACATTACATGATGCTAAGGTAAATTGTAGACAGAAAACTCTTGAGTTGAAATGTGAAAATGGTGAGATTCTTTGGGTTGAAACAGATGACTCAAATAAGATGCCCATGGTGATTTTGTACATGTCTGCTCTAAAGTGTATGAGAAAAGGGTGTGAAGCGTACCTTGCATATGTGTTGAAAACTGAGATGTCTGAGTTGAAGCTTGAATCTATGCCAGTAGTTTGTGAATTTCCAGATGTGTTTCCAGAAGAATTGTCTGGGTTGCCTCCGTTTAGAGAGATTCAGTTTGCTATCAATCTGATACCTAGGACTGCACCGATCTTCATTGCTCCGTATAGAATGGATCTGACTGAATTGAAAGAGTTAAAGGCTCAGCTGCAAGAGTTGACCGATAAAGGATTTGTGAGATTGAGTTTTTCTCCCTGGGGTGCTCCCGTATTATTTGTAAAGAAAAAAGATAGAACAATAAGGCTTTGTATTGACTACCGTCAACTTAACAAGGTAACTATAAAGAACAAGTATCCATTGCGAGAATTAATGATTTGTTTGATCAATTGAAGGGAGCAATAGTGTTCTCAAAGATAGATTTGAGATCCGGCTACTATCAGTTGAGAGTCAAAGAATCCGATGTGCCGAAAGCTACTTTTAGAATGAGGTATGGACACTATGAATTTCTTTTGATGCCTTTCAGTTTAACTAATGCACCAGCTATGTTTATGGAATTGATGAACCGAATTTTTCGGCTATATTTGGATAAGTTTGTGGTAGTGTTCATAGATGATATATTGATTTATTCCCGAGATGAGTCCAAGCATGCCGAACACTTAAGAACGGTATTGCAGGTTCTATGAGAGGAGAAATTGTTTGCTAAGTTCAGTAAAAGTGAGTTTGGCTTCGTGAAGTCAGATTTCTGGAACATATAGTTTCAGGTGATGGTATTTGGGTTGTTCCGAGCAAAATTTTGGCAATAGTTGATTGGAAACTGCCAAAGAATGTATCCGAGGTTAGAAGCTTTTTGGGATTAGCCGGGTATTATAGACATTTTTTTGAGGGATTCTCGATGATTGCCTCTCCTATGACTAAGTTGTTGCAAAAGAATGTTAAGTTTGAATGCACCGATAAATGTCAGCAAAGTTTCGAGAAGTTGAAAGAACGATTAATTGAAGCACCGATTTTGGTAAAACCTGAGTCGGGAAAGGAGTTTGTGATTTATAGTGATGCATCATTGAATGGTCTTGGTTGTGTGTTTATGTAAGAGGGCAAAGTAGTAGCTTATGCCTCGAGATAGCTGAAATCGCATGAGAAGAAATATCCGACGCACGATTTGGAATTGGCCGCCATTGTCTTTGCTTTGAAGATTTGGCGTCATTATTTGTATGGTGAAAAATGTCGAATCTTTACCGGTCACAAAAGTTTGAAGTATCTGATGAATCAAAGGGACTTGAATTTGCGACAACGAAGGTGGCTCGAATTATTGAAAGATTATGAGCTCGTGATTGATTATCATTCGGGGAAAGTGAATGTAGTCTCAGATGCCTTGAGCAGAAAATCCTTGTATGTTTTGAGAGCTATGAGTACGAGTTTGGCTTTGTTGGATGACGGTTTGATTTTGGTCGAGTTGAGGGCTAGACCGTTATTTCATCAGCAAATTTGTAAAGCTCAAAAGAACAACAAGGAATTGCAAGTTAAAAGAGTCCAGTGTGAATTGGGTAGTGATTCAAATTTTCGAATCGGACCAGATGATTGCTTGATGTTTGGTGATAGGGTATGTGTAGAAAAGATGATGAGTTGATTCAAAAACTTTTACACGAGGCACATAGTTGTTGTTTGTCAGTACATCCGAGCAGTACAAAAATGTATAATGATTTGAAGAAGTTGTATTGGTGGCCGGGTATGAAAAGACACATCTCTGAGTTTTTGACAAAGTGTTTGATCTGCCAACAAGTGAAAGTCGAGCATCAGGTACCTTCGGGTTTACTTCAGCCAGTGATGGTTCCCAAGTGGAAATGGGATTGGGATCGAATCACGATGGATTTTGTAACAGGGTTACCTATGACTCCAAAAAAGAAAGATGTCGTGTGGGTTATCGTTGATAGATTGATGAAATCGACTCACTTTATACCGGTACGTATTGATTACTCACTTGATAAGTTGGCCGAGCTGTATATTGCTGAAATTGTGAGGTTACATGGAGCGCCTATGTCCATTATTTCGGATAGAGATCTGAGGTTCACTTCGAGGTTTTGGAAAAAGTTGCAAGAAGCCTTGGGTACGAAATTGAATTTTAGTACTGCGTTCCATCTTCAAACTAATGGTCAATCCGAAAAAGTGATTCAAGTTATCAAATACATGCTCTGGTGTTGTGTTTTAGAGTTCAAACGTAGTTGGGAAAAATATCTACCTTTGGTTGAATTTACATATAACAACAATTATCAGTCGAGTATACAGATGGCACCATATGAAGCACTATATGGTCGCAAGTGTCGAACTCCTTTGTATTGGACCGAGCTCAGTGAGAAACTGATTCACGAGGTTGATTTAGTTAAAGAAACTGAAGAGAAAGTGAAAGTAATCTGTGATTGTTTGAAAGCTTCTTCAGACCGAAAAATGTCATACGCGGATTTGAAAAAGAAAGAGATTGAATTTCAAGTGGGTGATAAAGTGTTTCTGAAAGTATCCCCGTGGAAGAAAATATTGAGATTTGGTCTAAAGGGCAAGTTGAGTTCGCATTTTATTAGGCCGTATGAGATTATTGAGAGGATTGGACCAGTAGCTTACTGGTTAGCTTTGCCGGCAGAGTTGGAGAGAATACACAATGTGTTCCATGTGTCGATGTTGCGATGATATCGTTCCGATCCTTCACATGTAATCCCCCCGACAGAAATTGAGATACGGCCGGATATGACATATGTTGAAGAACCAATTAAGATTTTGGCTCGAGAGGTTAAGCAGTTGAGAAATAAAAGTATAGCCTTAGTGAAAGTGTTGTGGCAAAAGCATGGTGTAGAAGAGGCCACGTGGGAACCAGAAGAAGCCATGAGACAACAGTACCCAAACCTCTTTACTGGTAAGATTTTCAGGGACGAAAATCCCTAAAGGGGGGAGAGTGGTAGTAGCCCAAATTATAGCCCAAACGAAACAGATGTTTCGAAACCATGAATCCGAGGTCAAAATATTTATTTCGATTGAGTTTTAGTGTTTGTTGAGTGATTGAATGTTTGTGTGAAATTTTGGTTGAGAAATTTTATTTTTTGGATGTCCAATTTGATAAGCTGGACTAAATTATAATGGGTGAAAAATGTGTATTATAATCCATAAAGTTACTTGATTGAGATGGGTTTTTAAATTGAGAGTACTTAGTTGGTAATTAGACCATTATATTATAGTTTGGACACAAAATGCCCATAGAGGGATAAAATATCTAAAGGATTAATGAAGGGCAATTTGGTCAATTGGATAATAAAAGAAGTAAAAGGGAAACTAAGGCTAAAATGTTGTCCATCTTCATCCTCCATAGCCGAAAATTTCAAGGAGCCATAGCTGAGGTTTTGCTTCACTTTCAAGCTTGATTGTAAGTACCTCCTACCCCCGTTTTTAATATTCTTCATATTTTTGAAATCCTCGTAGCTCGATCTAGCTATTTCTACCACTATTTTAAGCTACAGTTTGTGTTTAAAATTTTACCCATGGATGACATACATGTATTTTAATGTCTAGTGGTAGAATATGAAAGTTTGAAGTGTGGTAAACAACTTTTGCCAGTTGATTTTTTTGTAAAATTGATAAAAGGGACTTATTTGCAAAAGATGAAAATAATATGTGTATAAAATGTAAAATAGTTAAAATTATGGGCTCCTATAGGAGAGGATATGAATCGGCTAGGCTTGGGTGTCTGAAAAATAAACACATTTCAATTTACGAGCCTAGGGACTAAAGTGTAAAAATTGAGAAAGTTCGGAGCTAAATTGTTAATTTTTCTAGAGGAAAATTTTAGACTGATTTGAATAATATGTATACTCAATAAGCTAAATGTGTCATTATAGATCAAGAAGAACGTGGAATCGACCTTGATTGAGGAAAAGGCAAGGTTTTGGACTAAATTGCAAATTAACACATTTTGTATCGAGGTAAGTTTATATGTAAATGATACATCCTTTTTATTTATGTTTTTACATATTAATGTATTATGTCAAGTGTGATTGAATATTATTCATATCTATTAAAATGATGAAAAGTGGGGAAATTCCTGGATAAACTTTCGGAATAGAAAAATGATACGGATGAACACTGTATACATGATTATTGGTGGGCTGTGTGCGATACCACTGTATTTATTATTATTGGTGGGCTGTGTGCAATACCGTCGTGTTTATCATTATTGGTGGGTTGTGTGCGATACCACCTTGTTTATCATTATTGGTGGGCTGTGTGCGATACCACCGTGTTTGTCATTATTGGTGGGTTGTGTGCGATACCACCGTGTATATGTTATTATTGGTGGGTTGTGTGGGATACCATCGTGTATCGGGTATTATTTCAAAATGTTCATCGGGAAAAATTTGACTAAGTGAAATTACGTGTGACATTGTGGTGACAAGTGTAGGGTTATAAGTGCATGTAATTGTGAGCAATGTCTATGATATGTATTTGGAATGTGGTAAGGTTTGAAATGAGTAAGTGCAACTACAAGGATCTGAATTGTTCTTGATTAGTATGTATTGTTCTTGATTGATAAGTATGTGGTATGATGTTCATTGTTTACATATAGACTTAATAAGCTTAAAGCTTACTCCTTTCTGTTTTCCCTTGTTTTATAGTGTCACCAAGCCAGCTCGGGATACAGAGATCGTCGAAGGATCATCCATACTATCCACACATTTTGATATATTGGGATTTACATTGAATTATGGCATGTATAGAAATTTGGTTATTTTGTAAGTGTCATAATTGTTTGGCCAATAATGTGGTCTATGTCATTTGATACATCATTTTGTATAAGGCCATGTGATGTGGCTAATATTGGTTGTGTTACAAATATATGATGAGGCCTTTCATCAATAAGTTGGCTTGCCTAAGTGGGAATTAATGATAGCTTGAAATTGAAGTGTGGGAAGTGTGACATGTGAATGGTTATGTAGGTGTATGTGTGATGGCTAAGTATAAGTGTGGTTATACATGATGAGTATGGTTATTAAATGGTGCATGAATGCTCATAATGTGGACAAATAGATGTCTAATAATAACATGTTAAGTTTAGTTGTAAATGGTATAAGTGTGGATGTGTAACACCCCAAACCGGTCAAAATGCTACGATCGAATCTGGCATGTCACAGGGAAGAAAACATTTTTGGAAATCAAGTTGTCGTCTTAAGTTGAAAAGAAAACTTTGGAATATTTAAAAAAAAAAACCCGAGTTGGTATTGCGTGAATTGTTGAAATTGTTTTGAGACTTAGTTTAGAAAAAAGAAATAGGGTTGCCTTGTTATAATTACTTGTTTGCTATTTACCCGATGGTAAAATTTTGGAAATCCTGAAAATTTACTTGAGTTTTGAAAAACGTCCATTTCCAAGTTTATTAGACATGTCCTTAATGTTTAAACTAAATTTTTAGGAAATTTAAACAAAATGAATAATCCCAAAATAAAATCTAAGTGGCTTTATTACACAACTGAAAACCAAACTTAAAATAAAATCAATCCAAAATAATCATTAAAATAAGAACCGAAATATTGAGCATGGCCACCTCGAGTCCACCCCGGCTCTATATCCGCGATCTAGGAATTATCTACAAAAAGTAATGGAAGGGGTGAGTCACCGAGACTCAGTGTATAAATCCCCATCCAAAAGATTTTAAGCTCTTACACAGATTCATATGCAAATATGTATGTCATGCAACCCATCCAACCTATCCATCCGAGTCTCCCAAGTCTACCCAAATTTTGTGGCACCTAGCCACTGGTGGTACCTAACCACTGGTGGTTCCAAACCACTGGTGACCGAAGTCACAGAATAATCATATGTGGGGCCAACCCACTTGTGGTACCTAACCACTGGTGACGATCCCTTATATCGATGTGTGGGGCCAACCCACTGTGGTACCAAACCACTAGGACGAGTCACAAAATAAGCATATGTGGTACATAACCACTGGTGGTTCCAAACCACTGAGACTTAGTCACAGAATAATAATCTGTGGGGCCAACCCACTTGTGGTACCTAACCACTGGTGACAGTCTGATAATCATACCTTCCCCCTCTTCTCATCATACCCATTTTTCATGTACATGCTTTTCAATACAATATGGTCATGCTTAACATTTAGGAAAAATATAACATGGCACATGCAGGTTTTAATATAGGCAAGTAACGTTAGCCACCTAAATTGGACTTACCCGGAGTCCTTGCTTTTACCCACAAGGGTAACTTAGTGATTTCCACTATCACTTCGGCTTTTGACAATACACAAATAATAGCATATTGACATATGAAGTGTGTAAAAGTTACACACCTAATTACTTGTAACATGATACTTTCTACATCGGCACTCTCCTTGATAGGCACTACCGCTATCTGCCTACTACTCCATTCAGATGCCGGTCTACAACCCAGTGGCCAATCCCGAGCAGCAGACACCGCGCGTCTCTTAAACTTAGGGGCTGGGTTCACAGAACCAACCCCTCCTATCGATTGGCTGACATTTGAGTCTATGAACACACCTTGGTCACTAAATCGGATTAAAGCAGTGCAAACGAATTAACAGAGATTAACGCTTAAGGCTAAGGCCCTTACCTAGACCGACAAATCCCGAGGGTTTAGGCTTGATTCACAGACCAAACGAATCCTAGAGATCTCCAAAAGAATGCGACACCACTTCCACCTACAATCGGCCAGGCATCCAACCATTAAACCAAGTAGCCATTCGGCTTTGGCAAGAAAACCCGAAAGAAAAGATAACGATCTAGAAGAAATCATCACTAACCTTAACACAGGAGATCTGGTTGACACCTAAGAGGATTCGGCACAAGCACAGAAGAGGAGAAAATTTGGCAAAGCTAGAGTAAAAGAGAATCCGATGGAAAAGCTAAAAATAGAAACAAAGATCTTCCAATGGATGTTTAGGGGTCTCGACATTAGGGAAAAAAATGAAATAGGGAGAGAGTTTGAGGTTTCGGTTTTGAAAGTGCACAAATGGAGAAGGAGAGAAATAAGAAACAAGTTTCGGCTCTTAGGGAGATTCAGAGAAAACTCAAAAGTGAATGGCTAGGAGATTCTGCTATGGGGGAAAAAGTATGGGCATGAGATATTCGGCTTTTGGTAAGGGTTTGAAGATGAGAAGAGAGTCAGAGAGTTTCGACTCCAAGAATAAATTGTGAAAGGAGAGAAAAACCAAGATGGAAGGAGGGTTCATCTTTGATGTTATTGGCAAAGAGAATGAACAAAGATGGTGAGTAAAGAGCAATAAGTTTCGACCAAACAGCAAAAGTAGAAAAGAAGAAGAGGCTTAGGAGACCATTCGGTTTTGGGTAAATGAGAGAAAAGAAAGAATGCAACCTATGTAGCGTGGTTTCGGCATAAAAGAAAATGAGAGGGAAAGGCCCTAGCCGAATATTCCACACCCCCAAGGCTAACATCAACAATCGGCCACCCCCTAAGCTACACCCAAAAATCGAATACCCAACCACCTTCTAACTCCTTTCAAATTCGGCTAACCCTTACCCCTCTTCAATCCCTTCTTTTCCTCCTTACTTTTTTTCCTGATCACATATTCAAACAAGTTTGAATACTTCAAACTCCTAAAATTTCTCTCCACCATATGTTCAAAAACTTTTGACTCAATCCACTCCCCCTTTTCAAGCATCCCAGCCAAACTCCACCTCTGCTCCTCCTGACGCTAAAAGAATTCTCAAAATGAGAATGCCTCTGAATTCCAAGACACAGCCCCTCAACATATCCTCTAAAATCTGAATGACCCTCTCCGACTGCCCATCTGACTGTGGATGAAACACGGTACTGAAATCCAACCTTGCACCTAATGCCTAATGCAACACCTTCCAGAATCTTGACGTAAATCAAGGGTCTCTGTCTGAAATAATCGACACTAGCACCCCATACAACCTCACAATCTCCGCTATGTATAATCTAGCTAACTTCTGAAGTGAGTAATCCATACGCACAGGTATGAAATGAGCAACTTTGTCAGACAGTCAACAATCACCCAGACCGAATCCTTCTTAGTAGGCGTAAGGGGTAGCCCACTGACAATCCTGAAGGTAACTGATGTTCCACCTTTACCTGCTGACACGTCAAACACTTGCCCACAAATTCAGTTACCTCTCGCTTTAGACCCGGCCACCAAAACTGCTCCCGCAAATCCCGGTACATCTTATTACCTCCAGGATGCATAGCGTATGAACTGCTATGCGCCTCCTGAAGAATCTTCTGCCTTAACTCCACGTCTTTTGGCATGCAAACCTTCCCCTGGAAACATAACAACCCATCGCTGCTCAAGCTATACCCCTCCAATCCACTGTTCTGCACTTGTAAACATCGAGCACTTAAGACTTTATCTACTAGTTGTTTCTCCTTAACCTGGTTTACTTATGTCAGCTTCACTTGCAATTTCGCTAATAGACTTCCGTCATCATAGCAAACATTGCTCTTAAATTTGATACTACCTTACGGCTCAATGCATCTGCCACCACGTTAGGCTTACCCGGATGGTATTCAATCGAGCAGTCATAATCCTTCCACAACTCGATCCACCTCCGCTGCCTTAAATTCAATTCCTTCCGAGTGAGAAGGTATTTCAAACTCTTATGATCTGTGTAAACAATAGACTTCTCCCTATATAAGTAATGTCTCCAAATTTTTAAGGCGAAAACTACTGCAGCCAACTCCAGATCATGCGTCGGATAATTCACTTCGTGAGGTCTCAATTGTCGAGAAGCATACGCCACTACTTTCCCCTCTTGCATCAGCACACATCCCAGTCCAGTATGCGACGCATCACAATAAACTGTAAACTCCTTCCCCGCTTCAGGCTGAATCAATACCGGATCTTCCGTCAAAATCCTCTTTAATTTCTCAAAACTTTCTTGTTGTTTGTCCGACCACACAAATGAAACCCCTTTCCTTAGCAACTTGGTTAACAGTGCCGCAATCAACGAAAATCCTTCCACAAACCTTTTGTAATACCCCGCTAAACCTAGAAAACTCCAAATCTCTGCCACAGACTTAGGTGGTTTCCAGTCCAGTACAGCTTCAATTTTCCGAAGGTCCACTCTAATCCCCTCAGCTGACATCACATGACCCAAGAAGGTAACTTCCCTTAGCCAAAACTCGCACTTACTAAACTTTGCGAATAACTGCCTTTCCCTTAGAATTTACAAAACTACACGAAGATGTGCATCATGCTTCTCCTCAGACTTCGAGTACACCAGAATATCATCTATAAATACTACGACAAACCGATCCAAATACGGGGGAAAAACCTGATTCATCATATCCATAAACGCTGCTGGTGCGTTGGTCAATCCAAACGGCATCACCAGAAATTCATAATGACCGTAACGAGTACGAAACGCCGTCTTATGAATATCCGCCTCCTTGACCTTAAGTTGGTGGTATCTCGACCTAAGATCTATCTTAGAGAAGACTGATGCTCCCTTGAGTTGATCAAACAGGTCAGCTATCCTCGGCAACAGATACTTATTCTTAATCGTCAACTTATTCAGCTGACAGTAATCTATACACATTCGCATCGATTCGTCCTTCTTCTTAACAAAAAGCACGGGTGCTCCCGAAGAAGACACACTCGGCCGGATAAAACCTCAGTCTAACAACTCCTAAATCTGCGCTTTCAACTCCACTAACTCATTTGGCGCCATTCTGTATGGCGCAATAGACACTGACGCGGTTCCAAGTAGAAGGTCAATACCAAACTCAACCTCGCGACCTGGAGGCAATACCGGAAGCTCTCCTGGGAAGACATCAGAGAACTCCTTCACCGTTCAGACATCCCCCACAGTTGACTCCTTAACCTCCAAGGCACAAACATAAGCCACAAATGCCTTACATCCCTTTCTCACCATTTTCTTGGCCTTCAAAGCGGATACTACGTTAGATAGATAGTTCCTTCTCTCACCTATCATCACCACCTCTTCATCCTCGACCTTTCTCAACACCATGCGCTTGGCTGCACAGTCCAAACTCGCCTGATACTTTACTAACCAATCTATCTCTAAGATCAAATCGAACTCCCTAAATGGTAGTTCCATCAGATTAGCCAAAAACACTACCCCTTGAAGTTCTAGGGGTACATCCTTATACAGTTTGTTTACTACTACAGAGTGTCCTAGAGGGCTAATTACAGTCATCTTCCTAGAAGAAGTCTCATAAGCTAAGTCCAGAGTACTCGCTACACTACTAGCAACATAAGAGTGCGTGGAACCAACATTAATCAAAGTAGTATAAGGCAACTCATAAATTAAGAACGTACTGGTTATGACGTCCGGTGCGTCACCCTCCTCTCGACGCCTTGCTGCATAGACCAACCCAGGCTGTCTTGCGTCAGTATCCCCAGCACATCTCCCCAGTGCTCCACGGCCCCGTCTGTTACCGTTACCACCCCTGGCTAAACCTCGACCCCTCTACGGTTGTTGACCATCCCTCCTAAATTGTGTACGTCTTTGATCCTCAGACTGTGTCCTAGCTGGCCTCCGTGGACAACCCCTTATTCGGTGATCCATCGACTCACACTCGAAGCATCCTCTGTTACCTGTCCAACACTCCCCCAAATGAGACTTTCCACATCGAGCACACCGTGGTGGCCACTGGGTAGCAGCAGCAGGCTTTGCAGCTTGACTCGGCCCACGAAATCTAGCCCTTTTCTGAGAACTCCCAGTAGACCCTGATGGCCTAAAACTCCTCTTATCCCTATTTCTGTCCCGATTCTATTTCTCGATCTGCTTCACCTCCTCAACTATCTTGGTCTTCTCCACGAGGACAGTAAATTCCCTCTCTCGCTGCGGAGCAATCAATACCCGCAGCTCATCCCTTAGCTCATCCTCAAACCTAACACATTGCTCATGTTCCGTAGCCAGGATACCCCGAGCATAACGGCTTAACCGTAAGAATTTTGCCTCATATTCAGATACTGACTTACTCCCCCGAACCAAATTCAAAAACACCTTACGCTGCGCATTTATATAACTAGACCTGACGTACTTCCTCTGATAAGCCGCCTTGAAGAATTCCCAGATGATATCATCAACCATCGCACTATCCGTGACCGTGAGCCACCACTGATATGACTTAGCCTGAAGAAGAGACACTATCCCTTTCAACTTGTCCTCAGCCGTGAAGTCTAGATCATCCATTATGCACTCCGTCACCTCTAACCAATATTCAGCTGTGTTGGGAGCTACACCAAAAATACCCCTAAATACCTCTGCTCCATTAGCTCGGCCGACACCTTGAGCCCGAGCACTCCACGCCGCTTCAAGAATCCCTCCCTGCACTCACAAAGATCACCACACGAGACATCGCATCATCACCTCCCGTTTGATCCTGAAACTCTGCGCCCACAGCCAGTAGCGGCGGCACCTCATTCTCTGACCCATGACTAGACCCTACTGGTTCCGACATAGTAATCCTACCCCTACCACGACCACGCACATTACGCCCGCGTCCTCGAGTGCTCATGACTAGCGTTCACGACTTTAATCTGATTTAAGAATTTTATAAGTTAGCTTTCTTCCACTGTTTATTACGGCACAGTCTTATGAGCAATTTATTAGAGTAGTTGTTCTCGCAAGTCCACATAGTCCTATAGGCTTCAGTCTCTGAAGTAAATTCCTATTACTAGCATTCATGGCACAAACATTTAAACCATATAAACAGCAGTTAGGAGACTTACCGTCGCGGATCGGTACCGGAGACTCAGGTGCCATGCTTACCAAAACATGTTTCTCATTCAAACCATCTTACAAACCCTTTTATTGAAAAATAATTTGGGCCTTATGCCCACAGCCGAGCTTTTGAACCTGGCTCTGATACCACAATTGTAACACCCTAAACCCGGTCAAAACGCTACGACCCAATCTGGCATGTCACAGGGAAGAAAATGTTTTTGGAAATCAAGTTGCCGTTTTAAGTTGAAAAGAAAACTTTGGAGTATTTAAAAAAAACCCGAGTTGGTTTGCGTGAATTGTTGAAATCATTTTGAGACTTAGTTTAGAAAAAAAGAAATAGGGTTGCCTTGTTATAATTACTTGTTTGCTATTTACCCGATGGTAAAATTTTGGAAATCCCGAAAATTTACTTGAGTTTTGAAAAAACGTCCATTTCCTAGTTTATTAGACATGTCTTTAATGTTTAAACTAAATTAAGGAAATTTAAACAAAATGCATAATCTCAAAATAAAATCTAAGTGGCCTTATTACACAACTGAAAACCAAACTTAAAATAAAATCAATCCGAAATAATCATTGAAATAAGAACCAAAATATTGAGCATGGCAACCTCGAGTCGACCCCGGCTCCATATCCGCTATCTAGAAATTATCTGCAAAAAGTAACGAAAGGGGTGAGTCACCGAGACTCAGTGTATAAATCCCTATCCAAAAGATTTTAAGCTCTTACACAGATTCATATGCAAATATGTATGTCATGCAACCCATCCAACCTATCCATCCGAGTCGCCCAAGTCTACCCAAATTTTGTGGCACCTAGCCACTGGTGGTACCTAACCACTGGTGGTTCCTAACCACTGGTGACCGAAGTCACAGAATAATCATATATGAGGCCAACCCACTTGTGGTACCTAACCACTGGTGACGATCCCTTATATCGATGTGTGGGGCCAACCCACTGTGGTACCAAACAATTGGGACGAGTCACAAAATAAGCATATGTGGTACCTAACCACTGGTGGTTCCAGACCACTGAGACTTAGTCACAGAATAATAATATGTGGGGCCAACCCACTTGTGGTACCTAACCACTAGTGATAGTCTGATAATCATACCTTCCCCCTCCTCTCCTCATACCCATTTTTCATATACATGCCTTTCAATACAATATGGTCATGCTTAACATTTAAGAAAAATATAACATGGAACATGCAGGTTTTAATATAGGCAAGTAACGTTAGCCACCAAAATTGGACTTACCCGGAGTTCTTGCTTTTACCCACAAGGGTAACTCAGTGATTTCCACTATCACTTCGGCTTTTGACAATACACAAATAATAGCATATTAACATATGAAGTGTGTAAAAGTTACACACCTGATTACTCGTAACACGATACTTTCTACATCGGCACTCTTCTTGATAGGCACTACCGCTATCTGCCTACTGCTCTGTTCAGATGCCAGCCCACAACCCGGTGGCCAATCCCGAACAGCAGACACCGCGTATCTCTTAAACTTAGGGGCTGGGTTCACAGATCCAACCCCTCCTATCGCTTGGCTGACATTTGAGTCCATGAACACACCTTGGTCACTAAATCAGATTAAAGCAGTGCAAATGAATTAACAGAGATTAACGCTTAAGGCTAAGGCCCTTACCTAGACAGACAAATCCCGAGGCTTTAGGCTTGATTTATAGACCAAATGAACCCTAGAGATCTCCAAAAGAATGCGACACCACTTACACCTATAATCGGCCAGGCATCCAACCATTAAACCAAGTACCCATTCGGCTTTGGAAAGAAAACCTGAAAGAGAAGATAACAATCCAGAAGAAATCATCACTAGCCTTAACGCAGGAGATCCAGTTGACACCTAAGAGGATTCGGCATTAGCACAGAAGAGGAGAAAATTCGGTAAAGCTTGAGTAAAAGAGAACCGATGGAAAAGCCAAAAATAGAAACAAAGGTCTTAAAATGGATGTTTAGGGGTTTCAACTTTTAGGGAAAAAATGAAATAAGGAGAGGGAGTTTGAGGTTTTGGTTTTGAGAGTGCACAAATGGAGAAGGAGAGAAATAAGAAACGAGTTTCGACTCTTAGGGAGATTGAGAGAAAATGCAAAAGGGAATGGCTAGGAGATTCGGCTATGGGGGAAAAAGTATGGGCATGAGATGTTCAGCTTTTGGTAAGGGTTTGAAGATGAGAAGAGATCAGAGAGTTTCAACTCCAAGAAGAAATTGAGAAAAGAGAGGAAAACCAAGATGGAAGGAGGGTTCAGCTTTGATGTTATTGGCAAAGAGAATGAACAAAGATGGTGAGTAAAGAGCAATAGGTTTCGGCCAAACACCAAAAGTAGAAATGAAGAAGAGGCTTAGGAGACCATTCGATCTTGGGTAAATGAGAGAAAACAAAGAATGCAACCTATGAAGTGTGGTTTCGGCACAAAAGAAAATGAAAGGGAAAGGCCCTAGGTGCTCCCTAACTTGCCAAATATTCTACACCCCCGAAAGGCTAACATCAACAATCAGCCACCCCCCTAAGCTGCACCCAAAAACCGAATGCCCAACCCCCTTCTAACTCCTTTCAAATTCGGCTAACCCTCACCCCTCTTCAATCCCTTATTTTCCTCCTTACTTTTCTCCTGATCACACATTCAGACAAGTTTGAACACTTCAAACTCCTAAAATTTCTCTCCACCGTCTGTTCAAAAACTTTTGACTCAATCCACTCCCCCTTTTCAAGCATCCCAGCCAAACTCCACCTCTGCTCCTCCTGACGCCAAAAGAATTCTCAAAATGAGAATGCCTGACTTGATCCGGCTCCCACAAGCTCCCTTGTGGCGTCACCTCTTCATCCCTCTAAGTGGCGCCTCCTTGCCACTTTGCCAAGGCACTTCTTTGTGTCATCCAACACAAACAATTTCCCTTGAGGCCCAACTCAGCTTGCTCCCCCTAAAAGTGCTCAAACAGCAATTTTTCAACAAGACTCAGGCTTACCCCTAACTCCTTCCTGGACCCTAAAGTACCCTAAACTAGCATGTCTAGCATAGTATTCACATAAAAACACATAAAATGCAAAGGCCCTGATCTAAGATGTTATAGGATGCTTTTCAGGGTGATAAAAGGCTTGGTAAATAGCCTTATAATTGTCCACACGGTCTGCCTCATGGGCGTGTAGCCTGGCCGTGTGTCCCCTGCACCTAATTTGCAAAAAAATTAAGTTCGTCACATAGGCTAACACATAGGCGTGTGCCTTGGCCGTGTGACCTACAATGTGTGATGATGTCATAAACAGAATACCTAGGTTTTTGCACAAGGGCGTGTGTCTTGGCCGTGTGAAGGACACGGCTTAGGACACGGGCGTGTGTTTGGCCGTGTGAAAACCCTTGTAGGTTCGAAATGAAAAATAAATCCACACGGGATGGGGACATGGGCGTGTGCAACCACACGGCCTGCCACACGGGCATGTCTCTGTGCCACATAGGCGTGTGCCCAATTTTTAAGTAAATTTTCTAATTTTTTCTAATGTTCTCGGTTTGGTCCTGAACTGCTCCCAAAGTATGTTTTGGGCCTCATAGGCCCATTTTAGAGACCTTATGATTGAATATGAAAATTTTTAAATTGAACAAAATTTTATGGCCTGGTTTTGCATGAATGTCTGTGTTATTGTCCGGTAATGCCTCGTACCCTGTTCTGCCGTCGAACCCGGGTAAGGGGTGTTACACGTTTCGCATGGTCGTGTGTCACACACGGCTGAGACACACGCCTGTGTCAATTGTCTCAAGCTGTGTGGATTAAAAATATTCCATTTTCAAGCCATTTTCCACACCCAAAACATGACCACTTATACAAGCCATAAGCACCTATTTTCAAGCATAAAAAATGCCAAAATATCAACAATTATAAGACCACATATACATGCCAACATAACAACCAACCCATCACCCAAAATACTATATTTACAATCCAAACATAATGGCCATTTCATTAAGCACAAAACAAATATATATGCGATTATAACCATGACTTAAAAACATCAAAAGCTATCGATATAGCTGATGGATAGTGTGATAGGTCTCAGACAAGCTTCCAACCTGAATGAGCTTCCGATTCACTATAAGACATGAAAAGTAACAAGAAGTAAGCATACAATGCTTAGTAAGTTCATATATCATAAAACTTAAGTTACCATGTCTTAACATAACATTAAAATTTTGCATGGCATAATCCAACCAATAGCTTGGCCAAAGCCTAAGCATCAACACAAACATGTTAGCATACTTGAACATAAACCATAGGCAATTTAACATGGATGACCATTTGTAACAGCCCAATTTCAGTGAAATTGGAATAGTGGTCCCGGGACCACAAATCCGAGTCGAAAAATAAAATTTATTTTTATTTTATTATATGATCCATATTATACTAGAAATGTCGTGTGAAAATTTTGAAAAGAAAATTTTACTGATTATGTGCTTAATTACGAGAAGGATTAAATCGCATAAAATGCAAAAGTTGGATTCTAGTAGCTAAAACGATCAAATAGCTATGTAATTCAAAACTTAAGGTCCTTATATGGTAATTAGACCATTAAGAAAAGTATGTAGATTTTTCTTGGTGACTCATCCATGAAAACATAAAAAAAAAAGAGTAGGGCCTAAATTGGAAAATGAAAATTTTTAATTAATTAAAAGATGATAAAATAGATTTCATCTTATTTTCTCATCTTTTTCCCCAAAAATAAAACATGGAAACCCTAGGAGAGAGAGAAGAGACTTTCATGGCCAAATTTAAATTTCCTTGTCCCGTTTTTAGTAATTTTGATATTTTTGGAATCAAGAGAGCTTAATCTCTCTATTTGGGGGGATTAATTTGAAAAGTTATCAAAGTATGAAAATGGGTCATGGATGTATATGCCAGAAATTATAAATTTATGGTAGAAAATGAAAGATTATTGATATTTACAAAGTAATTTTTGATGAAAACATGATTTAGGGACTAAAATGAAAAGTTGTAAAATTTTATGAAATCTTCTAAAATTTTATGAATACGCATGCTGTAAAATTTGTAATGGGGCTTTGGTTAGGCTTGGAATAGGGAGTAATTTGCACAAGTTTCATTTTCCGAGCCTAGGGACGAAAATGGAATTTAATGGAAAAGTTAAGGGCAAAATAGTAATTTTGCCCAGGATGAAATTTTAGTCCACATGAATGTAAAATATGATTAATTGATGTTAAATTTACTCACATAGATCTGGATATACCACATTCAGAGTTAGAACGAGAAATGAGGGAAATGTCAGATTAGTAGATTTTACGTACATGAACCTTTGTCGAGGTAAGTTCGTGTAACTAAATTGTATATGATTTTATACTTGATTTAAATGTTGTGTTTATGAATTTTATCAATTTCATAAATATGTGAAATGATCACCTACTCGATATAGCCCGACAAATGAAAATGCTCGATAAAATGGTAAATAAATAAATGGTACTTGTATGCTTGACATGAATATGGAATGTGTTGTACTTGAATTACATAAATGTTTCAGAGGTATGAAATAATTAAATGCCTGATAATGCTTGAAAAGTGTTTAAACTCCGATTGAATAAATGGAAAAGTCGATGGATATGTGATTTCCCGAAATGAAGAGGTCCTATATTTGTTGCGAATAGGATTTAGCTCAAATGAGTAATCCTTCGACCTCAGTTCTGATAAGATTTATCCCAGACGGGTAATCCTGATATAAGTCCTCTCGAGCATATATTATGGATGTGATTTAGCCCGGACGGGTAATCCAGATCAAGCTCTTTAGAGCATATGTCATAAAAAGGATTTAGCTTGGACTGGTAATCCTATAGTGTATATATATGGCTCGAGAGTGTACCCTCTGAAATAGTAACTTATGGGTACCATTGAATATGAATTGATAGATCCTGATTCATAGGCCTCGAGTGTACTACTTATGTATCCATCGATAATTCAAATAAATTCAATGAGCAAGTTTTTGATAGGGGCAAATATAATTCTAAGACAAATTGACATGGAATGGTGTATATGATATGGAAATATGACATGAAAGAGTATTACATGAAATGTAAGAAAATGATGATACCTGACAACTGATATTTGAAATATGAGATGATGATATTTGTACATGGAAACTATTTGATGTGAATGTTCATTCTTGATTATAGACTAGTACACCTAGAGTGTACTAATAGTGACTTTGATATTTTGAGTAATATGTGTAAAGTTCTGATGCAAAATGATCTGAACTTGAAATGAACTATTATGAAATTATACTTGAAATAATGAAATAAATTATGTATATTGAATGAATATATGTTGTGGAATGGAAATGTGTATGGAAACTTTATTGTTGTTGAGCCCAAACATGTTTTGAGGTTATTATGGATATGTGTAGGGCTTGAAGTTAAATTGAATGAATGTGCCTTACATAGTTACCTCAAAATAGAATGAATGGTAAGTTAAGTACCATGTTATACGAACTTACTAAGCATACAATGCTTACCCCATTTTATTTTCCCCTGTTTTAGACTAAATCGAAAGCTCGTTGGATTGGAAGCTAAGCGGAGATCACTCATACTATCCATCGGCCCATGTCGGTATAGTATGGTAATTCAATTGCGATTGTAATGGCATATACAGGGTATGTTGGCCATATTGGCATGTAAACATAAACGATGCTTGTAATCTAGCCATTGGAATGGCTATTACTGATTGTTTTTGTATACTTGTAATGTCATATTATGTTAGCCACATATATGTTAAGTAGTTGATTAAATCATGTCTAACATGAGGACGTAACCAAGATAAGATTGTAAACATGTATGCATGAAATGATATGCCATGATGATAGATGGAATATGCTTGATTAGAATGCTTAAAATGGTTAGAAATTGTATGTGATGATATATCATGTTGAATGGTAGAATTAACTTGAATAAAATGCTTGGATTGGTTGGGTTATGAATGCAATATGTGTTGTAGGATTATGGCAATGATTGTGTGAGAAATGAAGCTAGGAATGGCTTTATTTTGTCCACACGGGCAGAAACACGGGCGTGTGTCTAGACTATGTATGTCACACAGGCTGGTAACACGGCATGTGGTTAGGTCGTGTGTCCACTGTACCTTAAATTCAAGAAAACAGAATGCTCAGAATTGAGCACATGGGTAGAGACACGGGCGTGCGTCTCAGCCATGTGGTTGACACGACCTTGAACATGGGCGTGGGTCTTTGCCATGTGAAACCTACATCTAATTCGAATTGAATTAATTAACCACACGGCCTAGCACACGGGTGTGTGGCATGGCTGTGTGGAACAAGTCAGAGAGCAACCTAGTTTTGAACACGGGACCACACGGGTGTGTGAGCCCTGCATCTTGGAAAATTTTTGAATTTCACGAAAAATTCCCTGAGTTCCCGATTTTGTCCGAAATTGATTCTAATTCTCGTATTGGGCCTCGGGGGCCCATTTAAGGGACATTATGAATAACCTCAGTGAATGAATAGTAACTTGCTTGAATTAATCGATAAATGTTCTGAATGTTTTAGTAATGCTTTGAAACCTATTTCGGCGACAGATATGGTTTAGGGGTGTTACACCATTAAACTTAAAGATGAATCAATTGGATTTGTCATGCATCCCAACATAACATAATTTCCATGTATCACCATTTCAATGAATTTCATATATATATGCCGTAGTTCATATTGAACTCTTATCATTTTCTTTCAAACTCATACCCGTTGAACCAATTAGAATACTGTTGGATACATGGGATAGCTCGCACGAAGTGTGCTAAACATATAACCGTAGTCCGTCCTTTCATTTACATATATGCTCACATGATCTATGAAAAGAGTGTGCTCACATGAGTTGTGAAAAGAGTATGCTCACACGAGCTGTAAAAATGGGTCTACTGACACGAGTTGTGGGTCAGAACATAGCTACATGGTGTTGCTTCACAAGCTATCAAGATCCACAACAAATTTCAAAACTCAGGCACTGGTAGGACATTCAAGACCAGCACCCGAAATACGTAAACTCTAATGACATGCCATTTGTATCCTACAAATTTTTAAGGTTCAAATGGGGCTCGATAATCATTGTAACATCATTGGATATGCAACAACTATTTACATGGCAGTCCACAACACATATATATTTAAATAATAAGCATATAAGCAGTATGCAATTACATGAACTTACCTCGAAGATAAAACGTAGATACGGAGTCAATTAGTCTGAAACATTATCTTTGCCCCGATCTTAAGCCATTCGAGGTTTATCTTGATCTAAGTGAAGAAATTCAACTCATTCAATAATCATTGTATTCAATTCAATCCAAATTCATATTTTTATAAAATTATGCTTTACCCCTAATATTTTGATTTCTTTACAATTTAGTCCTTAAGCTCGTAAAAAGAAATTCATGCAATTTCACCACTAACCCTTGCTAGCTAAATTTCATATAGTTCCCTATCAACTCATACAATTAATTATTTCACAAATTACACCATGAATATTTCACATTTTCCAATTTAACCCCAAATTGACATTTCCAACAAAATTCACATTACAAAAGTTGTTTATCTAACAACAAAGGTTCATTTTTTTCCATTAAACACCACAAAAACTTGTATTCATTCATGTCAAAACCCTAGACCTTGAACATTTTTGCAAATTAGTCCCTGGGCTAGCTAGATTAAGCTACAACGACTCAAAAAACATAGAAATCATTAAAAACGAGACGAAAAATCATAGCATGCAAGCTATGAGAGATGGTAGAATGTTAAAAATTCTTCAATGGATTTTCTTAATCCTAATTTCGGTTGAAGATGAACATAGAAAGATGGTGACCTTTGTTTTTTAATTATTTTATTAACATGTATTTATTAATTTACTAGAATAACCTTATAATTAAACCTTTAAAATTTAATTTTTAATGGCCATAATTGTCCACTCAAAATATCAATGGTTTATTTACAACATAAACCCTCTAAATATATAATTTCATAGCTATTAAATCCCTTTAGTTTATAGAACTCAAGTTTTGCAACTTTTGCAAATTAGTCCTCTTTACCGAATTAAGCATGCAAATGGTAAACTTTTTTAACGAAATTTTTATATGATAATACTAGCATGCTGTAGACATTAAAATAATAATAAAATAAATGTTTTCATGTAAGATTTGTGTCCTGAAACCACTATTCTGATTTCACTGAAAAAGAGGTTGCTACAGCTCTCCCCTTAAAGGAATTTTCGTCCCCGAAAATCTTACCAGAAAGGAGGTTCAGATATTGTTTTCTCATAGCTTCTTTCGGTTCCAAGGTGGCCTCTTCTATACCGTGTCATTGCCAAACAACCTCTACTAAAGCTATGTTTTTATTTCTCAATTCTTTAACCTCTCGAGCTAAGATTCTAACCAGTTCTTCGTTATACGACATATTAGGCTGAATCTGAACATCTATTGGTGAAATAACATGCGAAAGGTCTAATCGGTACCGTTTTAAAATTGATACGTGAAACACATTATGAATATTTTCTAACTTTGGCTGTAAATTTAAATGATAAACTACTGGCTTGATTCTTTCAATAATCTCATGCGACCCGATAAATCACGGACTTAGCTTTCGTTTACAACCGAAATGAAGAACTTTCTTCCAGGATAATATTTTCAAGAACACTTTATCACCGACTTGAAATTTAATGTCTTTACATTTTAAATCCGCATACGATTTCTGTCAATCTGAAGCTATTTTCAAACTATCACGGATTACTTTCACTTTTTCTTCCATCTCTCAAATCAAATTAACCCCGTGAATCTTTTTCTCATTGAGCTCAGTCAAATACAATGGAGTTCAGCACTTACGACCATGTAAAGCTTCGTACGGTGCCATTTTTATGCTCGATTGATAACTCTTATTGTACACAAATTCAACTAGCGATAAATATTTTTCCCAGTTACCCTCGAATTCTAACACACAACATCGAAGCATATCCTCGAGTATCTGAATTACTTGCTCGAACTGACCATCGGTATGTGGATGAAATACAGTGCTAAAATGTAAACGCGTACCTAGAGCCTCATGTAACTTGCTCCAGAATTGTGATGTAAAATGCAAATCTCTATTTGAAATAATAGAAATTGGCACCCCGTGTAATCTGACAATCTCAACAACATATAGTTTGACTAATCTCTCAAGAGAATGATCCGTATGAATTGAAATAAAATGTGTAGACTTCGTCAGACGATCAACAACAACCCAAATTACATCTTTCCTTCTCAGAGACAATGGTAATCCTAATACAAAATCCATCGTGACTCACTCCCATTTCCATTTCGGTATCACCACTGGCTGTAACAAACCAGAAGGTAGCTGATGTTCAACTTTAACTTGCTGACATATTAAACATCTCGATACAAAGTCAAAAATCTCTAGTTTCATATCGGCCCCTAAGTCATTAGTTTCAAATCACTGTACATTTTATGCTACCAGGATGAACAGATAAGTTACCACTATGAGCTTTATGCAAAATCTTCTGAACAATCTCTGAATTCCTCGGTATGCAAATTTTGCCTCTAAAAAGTAGACAATCATCAGATCCAATCTGAAAATCTGAATAAGGAGTCGACTCACTCTGTTTCTATTTAGTTAATAACATATCATCGCATTTTTGAGCCTTGCAAATCTATTGTAGAAACATTGGTCTAGATTTCAACTCAACTAAAATCGAACCATCATCAGACAACATCAACGGTGTATTCAACCCTCGCAAAGCAAATAAAGATTCACTACTTAGAGCATCAAAAGCTACATTCGCTTTACCCGTATGATAATCAATGGTCAAGTCATAGTCTTTCAAAAGCTCGAGCCATCTGCACTATCTCAGATTAAAATCTTTCTACGACATTAAATACTTCAAACTTTTATGATCTGTAAATGTAACATCCCAAAATTTAGAATTTTATGTGTTGCATTATATCTTGCGCGAGGCTAGTTAAATTATTAATCCTGTATGTTTAAAGGTCCTAAGAATGCTCGGGGTTGAATTGGACCTTAGCAAAATTTTCGTGTTTAAGCCCTTAAGGGGGAGAAGGTAAATGGCGTAAATGCTTATGGAAATAAGTGTGCGTTTTGCTAGCACAAGAGAAGCTAGAAGAGGAGTGGTGTGGCGTTGCATGTACGGCCTTGAGAGGTGGAGTTCGAATCCCTCCTAGTGCAAATATTTTGATTAAATTTTTGCATTAGTGAGGTAAGTGTCGGCCAAGGCTTCTATAAGGTAAGTAAGACTTTTTAAATTATGGAAAGGTGGCTAAACAAATATGGTATGGAGATAAACAAGGGATAATGAAGGAAAGAATCAAAAGAAAAGGCAAGAGAATGAGACATGTTGGCTTATATCGTGGGTGATGTTTTGGAAAGTGTTGGTGGTCAATTTTTGACCTTTTTGGTTTGGTGCACGCGGTTTTGAGGGATAAAAAGGAGTGTCGAAAATCCTTTAGGCATTTTGTGAATTTTTAGTGCTTGAGAGGTTACTTTTCTTTTTAGCCTTTTGGTGATTTTTATTTTTTTCCAATTCCTTTCCTCTTTGCCAAAATCTCCAAAGCCAAAGTGAACATTTTCTTTTCTTTGCTTTGGCCGCAACCTCCTATCACATTTGCGCACTCTTTTCTTTTGTTTGGTCAAAACATTCATCTTTTGCTCATCTTCCCTTTGATAGCCGAACAATCTAGCAGTCCTCTATCTATGCATTCTTTTCTTTTGACCATTTCATCGATCTTTCCTCTTCTCTAAAATCGACATCATTTTGAGATCACCTTTTCTTGTTTGATTTTCCTCTAAAGCTGAATCTATTATCATCCCATCTCTTCACTTCTTTTCTTTTTATTTTGGGCAATCTCTTCTTGACCGAATTGGTAAGTGACTTTACATCCCTCTTTCCATTTCATTTTTATTTTTCATTTTCATTTTCTTCCTAGCCGAATATATGTGTTCATAATTATTCTGTTATTCTACCAGCTTTCTCTATCGAAACATCTCTCTCTCTCCCCATCACTCTCATGTTGTGATCAATATCCTTTTTGTAGTGTTATAGAGGGTGGCCAAATACCACATCATCGCCTAATCATCTCTAGTCATAAGACAATCGTGAGAATAGGGATTATCATCGATTAAGGTAAAGAGTTCTTTTATAGTCCAATCGATATCTATATTTGGTTATTGTGTTAATCGGATTGATGATTGGCTAATTGATTATGTTGGTAGGGACGAAATCATTCGATATTCTCTCCTTATTTCATGGTAAGTCGAACCCTTTGTCATTAGACAATCTATATTTATATCGTAATATCGTTTTGACTAAGATTTTATCCGATGGAGGCTAGCGGTATCGAATCAAAAGGGAAAACGATTGGAGATCGCAAAAGGAGCGGATTTGCGATTCCTACTCCTAAGTTTAAGCGTAGAGCGGTTTCGGTGGTTCGAGATTTTCCACCGGGTTGTGGACCATCATCCGGTGAGAATCGGCAAATCGTGGTCATTCACGATTTTGAGAGTAAGTAATTTAGATCACTCGGTTTAGTTTTAGATTAATAAAAATCTTGTTCGCTAGACTAATCGAGTGTTATGTTGTCATAGGTGCCGACGATCAAGAGAGTTTAATACTTACCGTAATCAGGTGTGTAATCTCACACTGTAATTCCGTAAATTATGATTCGGTAACATGTTTGATAATTGATTTTTGTTATTATAAGACTAAAAATCGTAAAATTGGCATTAAACGAGAAATTGGCTTAAAGTACATTATTTCTATAGATTTGACAATATCAGCATTAAAGTTGTTAGAATTATCGAAATGTCCTAATGGACTGATTTACCGAAATGTCCCTATGGACCAATTTACCGAAATGTCCCTATGGACCGATTTATCGAAATGTCCCTATGGACCGATTTACCGATATGTCCCTATGGACTGAATTATCCAAATGCCCTATGGGCCGAATCGTTAAAAAGCTTTAGTGAGCCAAATTATTACAAAATGCTATAATAGGTTGATTCATTAAAAATATTCTATAGATTAATGGTTGTTTCTATATGTGGATATTATATGTTACTATTTATTTTGCATCTTTATATATTGCATGGGATGGGAAACTTGAATGAAAAGAAGTGTAGACCGGTGGCATTGCCACAAATTTTAAATATGGCTTTGTGCCATCGTGATTAAGGCTGTGTGCCAATTATATTACCGTATATGAATCTGGTGGCTCAGCCACAAATATTATAAATGGCAGCTTGACTGCAAATTGGAGAGACTGGCGGGGTAGGTTGACTTGATCCCCACAGGACAGATTGGCTGGTACGGGGGAGAGATTGGCTAGATGGGATGGGTTGCATACATTCTTACATTTGTCTCATTTATCTATTATTTTGTAAATGGGCTTAGGCCCAAGATGATGCTAAATGGGACAACGGTAAGGGGATTATTGTAACACCCCTATCCCATGTCCTTTGCTGGATTAAGGTTAGGAGCGTTACCAAACATATTGAAAATAGTCACAGACAACATCATACATTCAATCATCATTCTTAGACATAATGTCCCTTAAACGGGTCCTCGAGACCTTAATCATGCTTAGAAGTCGAGTCGGGACTAAACTGAATCACATACAGAATCTCATGAAAAAAAAAAGTAAACATTTCTAAAATACAGGGGAGACACGCCCGTGGGAGAAGATCGTGTGCCCTCCACGGCTTCTAGACACCCCCGTGTGCCCATCCGTGTCTATATACTGACTATATCAACACGGTCACTAGGCACTCTCGTGTTTTCTTGATTATAAAAAATATTTCAAATCAAACTTGTTTTCTTGATTATAACAAAAATAATATCAAATTTTAATCTGAATCGAAAAGATTTAACGCATTTTCTCATGTGACATGTCAGATCCGGTCATAGCGTATGGGTCAGGTTTGGGGTATTACATTTTATGGTATCAGAGCCAGGTTGCAAAACTCGACCGTGGTTTGGGTTCAAAAATGTTTTCCAAAGCTGTTTGAATTTTTAATTATAAATGCATGTTTTAAATGAAGTATGGCACCACGGGTATCCGGCTCCAAGTCAAGTAAGTATATGCTATCATTTTATGATTATGATTATTGTGGTATGACTGTAGAAACACTCTAGAACTTTTAGTTTTTGGAGCTGAAACTATAGAGATTGAGACTATAGGATGCGTTTTGCGAAAACGACTTTACTTCTTATACTTCATAAAATATTGTTTAATAAACACTGGAATAGTATAACTGATTCATAAGACTCTTAATTAGATTAAATCGAATTAGAAAATATGAGCGCTAGAGGACGTGGACGCAGTAGACGTGGCCGTGATAGAGGCCGTGGAGCTAGAGTGGTATCTGAGGCATCGGGACATATACCAGAAATAGACGCACCTACGTCACCTGTGACTGAAGTTGGGTCACACGATCGTACAAGAAAGGACGACGCACTGTCCCAAGCAATGTTACGAGTTCTGGAAAGGGTTGTTGGGGCAAGAATTGGGTCGGCAGCTCGTGGGTCGATATCATAGTGGCTCGGATCGAATGGGGCTGAGGTTTTTAGGGGTATATGGGGTGTAGCCCCAAATGTAGCGGAGTACTGGCTTGAGGTGGTGAAGCGAGTCATGGACGATTTGGATTGCACCACCGAGCAGAAACTAAAAGGAGTGGTGTCCTTACTGAGAGACAAGGCATATCAGTGGTGGCTCACTGTTCGAGAAGGCACTCAGGTCAATCGTATTACCTGGGATTTCTTTAAGACGGCATTCCAGTGAAAGTATGTCGAGGCTAGCTATGTGGATGCCTGAAGGAAGGAGCTCTTGAATCTGGTCCAATGAGGTAAATCAGTGGCAGCTTATGAGGCAGACTTTTTACTTCTGAGTCGGTATGCCCGGGGAATAGTGCCGATTGATTATGAACGCTGTGTGCATTTTGAAGACGGGTTGCGTGATGAGTTGCGGGTACTGATAGCCCCACAGAAGGAGAAATTTTGCCACACTAGTGGAGAAAGCCAAGATAGCTGAAGAGGTTAAACACTCAGAGAGGCAAAACTGAGACAAGGATAGGGGCAGGAACAAGAGAGACTCTGGGTTCTCAGGTCCTGCTAGAGGTTTTTAGAAAAGGGCCAGAATTGAGGGACAAGTTCGAGCGGGTGCTCCAGCTGCTACTAATCAATTACAGCCTTGTGCAGATTGTGGAAGACTTCACTCGGGTGAATGTTGGAAGAGAACCGGTGGCTGTTTCAGATGTGGTTCCAAGGAACATCAGTTTAGAGATTCCCCTCGACAACCTGCTCATACTCAGGGTGTTCGTAACGATGTTGCGCGGCAAGCTAGAGGCGCTCAGCAGCCACCGAGAGGCCGTGGGTCAGGTCGAGGTGGTAACTGTGTAGGACAAGGTCAGGGTGCGCTGGGTAGAGGTACCGGTAATAGGGCTAACGTAGAGGCGAGACAACCAGGGTTGGTCAATGCGGTCAGACGTCGAGTGGATGGCGATGCACTTGATGTCATAACCAATATGTTTTTCTTAGCTGATGTACCTGTTACTGCTTTGATAGATATTGGATCCACCCATTCGTATATTGGTTATGATGTGTCTGGAACCTTGAACATTAGATCTGAGATTACTGCTAGAGAAACAATTATAATTAGCTCTTTAGGACAGTCGGTGATAGTAAATAAGTTGTTTAAGGATGTGTCCTTAGAAATTCAGGGGGAAATATTTCTGGCGAATTTGATGGAATTGCCATTGGGTGAGTTCGACCTTATTTTGGGCATAGACCGGTTGGTGAAACACCGTGCGAACTTAGATTGTGCTGCAAAGCAGATGGTGCTAAGAACTTTGGAGTATAAAAAAGTGATGATGATATGTGAGAGAAGAAACTACCTGTCTAATGTGGTATCTGCTTTAAAGGCAGAAAAGTTGGTGCGAAAGGGGTGTGGAGCGTTCTTAGCCTTTATTAGTGCTTTGGATGCCAAAGAGTTGACGGTAGAAAGTGTATGAACGGTGAAAGTGTTTTTGGACGTCTTTCCCGAGAAGCTTCCAGGATTGCCTCCAGATCGGGAGATAGAGTTTGGCATTGAGTTGTTGCCAGGAACGGCTCCGGTGTCCATTGCTCCATATAGAATGGCGCCGAAGGAGTTAGCGGAGCTTAAAGCTCAAATTCAGAAGTTGTTGGATCACGGATTCATTCGACCAAGTGTGTCACCGTGGGGAGCGCCGGTTTTGTTCGTTAAGAAGAAGGATGGGTCGATGCGTATGTGTATCGATTATAGGCAATTGAATAAGTTAACGATCAAGAACAAGTATCCGTTACCGAGGATCGATGATCTGTTCGATCAGCTACGATGAGCTTTGGTTTTCTCGAAGATAGACTTGAGATCGAGATATCACCAGCTTAAAGTCAAGGAGACGGATATTCATAAGACTACGTTTTGAACTCGTTATGGGCATTATGAGTTTTTGGTGATGCTGTTTGGGTTGACTAATGCACTAGCTGCATTTATGGACATGATGAACTGAGTTTTCCAACCCTATCTAGACCAGTTTGTGGTGGTGTTTATAGACGACATCTTGGTGTACTCAAAGACTGAGGAAGAGCATGATTCGCAACTACGGGTCATTTTGCAGATTTTGAGAGAGAAGCATTTGTATGCCAAATTCTGTAAGTGCAAATTTTGGCTTAGGGAAGTGACCTTTTTGGGGCATGTTGTGTCTGCCGAAGGAATTAGAGTTGACCAACGGAAGGTCGAAGCGGTGTTGGACTGGAAACCACCGAAAACTGTGACTGAAATTCAGAGTTTTCTAGGGTTGGTTGGTTATTACAGGCATTTCGTTGAGGGGTTTTCGTTGATTGCTGCACCCCTAACTAAATTGTTGCATAAAGGAGTAACATTTGTGTGGTCAGATCAGCAGCAAGAGAGCTTTGAGAAATTGAAGAAGATTCTGACAGAAGCGCCAATGTTGATTCAACCTGAGGCTGGAAAAGAGTTTATTGTTTATTGTGATGCATCACACACGGGCTTGGGATGTGTGTTGATGCAGGAAGGAAAAATGGTGGCTTATGCATCTCGTCAATTAAGGCTGCATGTGGTGAACTATCCTACTCATGATTTGAAGTTAGCTGCAGTGGTGTTTGCTCTGAAGATTTGGAGACACTATCTGTATGGTGAGAAGTCGATTATCTATACGGATCATAAGAGTCTGAAGTACCCCCTTACCTAGAAGGAGTTGAACCTAAGACAGCGGAGGTGGATAGAACTGTTGAAAGATTATGACTTCTCAATCGAGTATCATGCCGGAAAGGCTAACGTAATGGCAGATGCGTTGAGTAGTAAGGTGATATCGGACTTGAGAGCGATGTTCGCTCATCTCAGCTTGTATGAAGATGGTAGTCTACTAGCTGAACTTCAGGTGAAGCCTGCGTGGGTAAGCCAGATTAAGGAAAAGTAGTTATTAGATTAAAGGTTGGGTTCTTTACTTCAGCAAGTGGAAGGTGGTGTGATAGGGGATCTTGGATTGAATAGTAACAGAGTATTGTGTTTTTGCAGAAGAATGTGTATGCCTAGGGATTCGAAATTGAGACAAATGATTCTACGAGAGGCACATAGTAGCCCATATGCTATGTACCCCAGGGGAAAGAAGATGTACCAAGACCTCCGTGAACAGTATTGGTGCCCGGGGTTGAAACGGGAGGTTACTGATTTCATGAGTAAGTGCTTGACATGTCAGCAGGTGAAGGCGGAACATCAATTGCCATCAGGGTTGCTGCAACCTGTGAAAATTCCATTATGGAAATGGGAGAGGATAACGATGGACTTTGTTAGTGGGTTACCCTTATCGCCTACTAAGAAAGATTCAGTATGGGTTATAGTAGATCGATTAACGAAGACTACTCATTTCCTACCTATTCGTACAGATTATTTGTTGCAGAAGTTGGCCAAGTTGTATATAGCAGAAGTCGTGAGGTTGCATGGGGTACCAGTGTCTATTATATCGGGCAGGTACCCTAGATTTACATCACGGTTCTGGAAGGGTTTACATGAAGCTTTGGGAACAAGGTTAAATTTTAGCACAGCATTTCATCCTTGGACAAATGGTCAGTTGGAGAGAGTAATACGGATTCTGGAAGACATGTTGAGGGGTTGTGTGATCGATTTCAGGGGTAGTTGGGAGGATTTCTTACCTTTGGCAGAGTTTGCATACAATAACAGCTATCAATCCAGCATCTATATGGCACCCTACGAGTACTCCTACTTGTTGGACTGAGCTGGGGGAACGACAGTTATTGGGTCTTGAGTTGATTTTAGAGACGAATGAAAAAGTAAAGGTAATTCGGGTGCGATTAAAGGAAGCTTCGGATAGACAAAAAATCATACGTGGATCTGAAATGTAAGAATATAGAGTTTGCGGTGGGAGATCAGGTCTTTCTAAAGGTCTCACCTTGGAAGAAGATCTTTAGATTTGGACAGAAGGGCAAGTTGAGCCCTAGGTTCATCGGACTATACCGTGTACTGAAGCGTGTTGGGCCAGTGGCTTATCAGCTTGAGTTACCTCTGGAGTTAAGTCAGATACATAGCGTATCTCATGTCTCGATGTTAAGGCATTATCGTTCGGATCCATCTCATATTGTGCCAGTAGAGGAAGTTGAGTTAAAACCTGACTTGTCTTTTGAAGAGGAGCTAGTACAGATTTTAGATCGGCACGTTAAGGTACTGAGAAGGAAGTCGGTACCGTTAGCCAAACTTCTATGGTGTAATCACGGATCAGAGGAAGCTACATGGGAGCCTGAAGACACAAATCGGCCACAATATCCTCGTCTCTTTTAATCAAGTAAATTTCGAGGCCAAAATTTTCTTTAAGGGGGTAGAATTGTAACATCCCAAAATTTAGAATTTTATGTGTTGCATTATATCTTACGCAAGGCTAGTTAAATTATTAATCGTGTATGTTTTAAGGTCCTAAGAATGCTCGGGGCTGAATTAGACCTTAGCAAAATTTTTGTGTTTAAGCCCTTAAGGGAGAGAAGGTAAATGGCGTCAATGCTTATGGAAATAAGTGTGCATTTTGCTAGCACAAGAGAAGCTAGAAGAGGAGTGATCTGGCGTTGCATGTATGGCCTTGAGAGGTGGAGTTAGAATCCCACTTAGTTCAGATATTTTGATTAAATTTTTGCATTAATAACGTAAGTATCGGCCAAGGCTTATATAAGGTAAGTAAGACCTTTTAAATTATGGAAAGGTGGCTAAACAAATATGGTATGGAGATAAACAAGTGATAAAGAAGGAAAGAATCAAAAGAAAAGGCAAGAGAAGGGGACATGTTGGCTTATATCGTGGGTGATGTTTTGGAAAGTGTTTGTGGTCAATTTTTGACCCTTTTGGTTTGGTGCACACTGTTTTGAGGGGTAAAGGGGAGTGCCGAAAATCCTTTAGGAATTTTGTGAATTTTTAGTGCTTGAGAGGTTATTTTTTTTTTCTTAGCCTTTCAGTGATTTTTATTTTTTTCCAATTCCTTTCCTCTTTGTCGAAATCTTCGAAGCCAAAGTGAACATTTTCTTTTCTTTGCTTTGGTCGAAACGTCCAAGCACATTTGTGCACTCTTTTCTTTTGTTTGGTCGAAACATTCATATTTTGCTCACCTTCCCTTTGATAGCCGAACAATCTAGCACTCCTCCATCCATCCATTCTTTTCTTTTGACCATTTCATCAATCTTTCCTCTTCTCTAAAATCGACATCATTTTGAGATCACATTTTCTTGTTTGATTTTCCTCCAAAGCCGAATCTATTATCATCCTATCTCTTCACTTCCTATTTTCTTTTTGTTTTGGGAAATCTCTTCTTGATCGAATTAGTAAGTGACTTTATATCCCTCTTTTCATTTCATTTTTATTTTTCATTTTCTTTTTCTTCCTAGTCAAATATATGTGTTCATAATTATTCGATTATTCTACCTTGTTTCTCTATTGAAACGTCTCTCTCTCCCCATCACTCTCATGTTGTGATCAATATCTTTTTCGTAGTGTTATAGAGGGTGGCCGAATACCACATCATCGCCTAATCATCTCCAGTCATAAGACAATCGTGAAAATCAGGATTATCATCGATTAAGGTAAGGAGTTCTTTCATATTCCATTCAATATCTCAATTTGGTTATTGTGTTAATCGGATTGAAGGTAGGCTAATTGATTATGTTGGTAGGGACGAAATCATTCGATATTCTCTCCTTATTTAGTGGTAAGCCGAACCCTTTGTCATTAGACAATCTATATTTATATCATAATATCGTTTTGACTAAGATTTTATCCGATGGAGGCCAGTGGTATCGAATCGAAAGAGAAAATGATTGGAGATCGCAAAAGGTGCAGATTTGCGATTCCTACTCCTAAGTTTAAGCGTAGAGCGGTTTCGACGGTTCTAGATTTTCCATCGGGTTGTGGACCATCATCCGGTGAGAATCGACAAATCATGATCGTTCACGATTTTGAGAGTAAGTAATTTAGATCGCTCGATTTAGTTTTGGATTAATAAAAAATCTCGTTCACTAGATTAATCGAGTGTTATGTTGTCATAGGTGCCGACGATTAAGAGAGTTTAATACTTACCGTAATCAGGTGTGTAATCTCACACTGTAATTCCGTAGATTATGATTCGGTAACATGTTTGATAATTGATTGTTGTTATTATACGACTAAAAATCGTAAAATTGGCATTAAACGAGAAATTGGCTTAAAGTACATTATTTCTATAGATTTGACAAAATCGGCATTAAAGTTGTTACAATTACCGAAATGTCCCTATGAAACGATTTACCGAAATGTCCCTATGGACCGATTTACCAAAATTTCCCTATGGATCAATTTACTGAAATGTCCCTATGGACTGATTTACCGAAATGTCTCTATGGACCAAATTATCGAAATGTCTTATGGGCCGAATCGTTAAAAAGCTTTAGTGAGCCGAATTATTACAAAATGTTATAATGGGTTGATTCATTAAAAATATTCTACAGGTTAATGATTGTTTCTATATGTGGATATTATATGTTACTATTTATTTTGCATCTTTATATATTGCATGGGATGGGAAACTTGAATGAAAAGAAGTGTAGACCGGTGGCATTGCCACAAATTTTAAATATGGCTTTGTGCCATCGTGATTAAGGCTGTGTGCCGATTATATTACCGTACATGAATTTGGTGGCTCAGCCACAAATATTATAAATGGCAGCTTGACTGCAAATTGGAGAGACCGGTGGGGTGGGTTGACTTGATCCCCATAGGAGGGATTGGCTGTTACGGAGGAGAGATTGGCTGGATGGGATGGGTTGCTTACATTCTCACATTTGTCTCATTTATCTATTATTTTGTAAATGGGCTTAGGCCCAATATGATGCTAAATGGGTTCAAGCCTAGTGGACAACGGTAAGGGGATTATTGTAACACTCCTATCCCGTGTCCTTTGCCAGATTAAGGTTAGGAGCGTTACCGAACATATCGGAAACATTCACAGACAACATCATACATTTAATCATCATTCTCAGACATAATGTCCCTTAAACGGGTCCTCAAGACCTTAATCATGCATAGAAGTCGAGTCGGGACTAAACTGAATCACATACAGAATCTCATGGAAAAAATTTTAAACTTTTCTAAAATACAGGGGAGACACGTCCGTCGGAGGAGACCGTGTGCCCTCACGGCTTTTAGACACCCCCATGTGTCCATCCGTGTCTATATACTAACTATATCAACAGGGTCACTAGGCATTCCCGTGTGCCATGTCCGTGTGCTACAAGGCCATATACTGACTTCCCCACCACGGCCACCAAGCACACCCGTATGCCATGGCTGTGTGCTCTTAGCTAGCTACTGACTTGCTCACCATGGCCAGCTGACACGCCCGTGTCGAGGCCGTGTACTACTAAGCTACATCCTGTAAATTCACCCACGGTCTCCACGCCCGTGTGCCACAACCGTGTGACATTGTAGGCCATTTACAAGGCCAAAATGCCACCCATAAGGGTCAAACCTACAAGCAACATATATCATCCCATTTCATGAACATATAGCAACTAAAAACATACTATTTGCCCATTGAAACCATGCATTCAATTTCAATTCCAACCATGACAATTTCAAAGACTAAAACTCATATCATCAGAAGCATAATTCATTTATTTGCTTTCTCAAAACTTGGTCATTTCAAATGCTTCCACCATACCAAGATATGCATCATATATCACATTCATTTAAGCAAAGTCTCCACTCATAAATAGCCAAATCACATGGCTAAGTTCACATAACAATTCGTATCAAGGGCTAGCCTATACATGCCATATCTATCCATATACATTTTCAAAGTGTACCAAAATAAGTTCAATAATGTGATGACGATCCGTGACGGTCCCGAGCCTTCAGTAGCTTTGACGACCTATAGAACAGAGAAAACACACACAGAGTAAGCTTTCCAAAAGCTTAGTAAGTCAATATACAAACAAACATGATATGTAAAGCATGTAAACATATAACCACATTGGCACATTTCTTCTACAAGGCAAATTTCTCACATTTATACTTTGATTCATATTCTTGGCCAAATTGCCATATTTATCACTTCAAGAGTCATATAAACATAGTTTTTCATATATGCTTTCATGTAACATATTTCCAATCCATCATAGCAAAACACATAGTCACTTACCTTATATACACATTGGTGTATAATCAACGTTCCTGAATCGGACATTCATTTACATAATCTATCAAAGCTCAGATTTGTCATTCGTATTTTAGACTTGCCCGTTGAACCATAAGGAATCCAGTAAGATACTCAGAAGCTCGGAATAGTAGTACAATTCCATCATCCCAGACAAAGTCTTACATGTACTCAGATATCAATGCCACTGTCCCAGACAGGGTCTTACACGAATCAGAACGATGCCGATGTCCCAGACATGGTATTATACGTAATGCTCATATCAATGCCAACGTCCCAGACGTGGTCTTACACGTAATACTCATATCGATGCCAACGTCCAAGACATGGTCATACACGTAATACTCATATCGATGCCAACGTCCCAGACGTGGTCTTACACGAGTCTCAAATCAGATACCTATGTCATGACATAGCTAATCCTATCTACTCCTAGGTTCACACAGGCCTTCTCGGGCTCAGTCACTAGATCAAACTTTTCTCAAAATTTATATGCAGAACTTCACATTAATCATATGAACAATTATAATTACATACATATAAATTTATTTGCATAGTGACTTACCTCGGATTCGGTTTATTGGAATGAAAATGGCTACTCGATTACTTTCGCTTTCCCGCAATCTAAATCCGTTTTCCTCGGTTCTTGATCTAAACATATTTAGAATTAACTCTTTTATCACTAGTTCATTCAATTCAATCCAAGACACACATTTAGGGCTATTTACAAATTAACCCTCATATTTGCACATTTTATCAATTTAGTCCATTTTTCTCTAAATATCAAATTCACAAAATCCATTCACACCCATGCATAGCCGAACTTCTCTAGGGACTATATAAGTCCAAATATTTTATCAAATTCACAATTTAGTCCCTCAATTTAGCCCTATTTAGCTAAATTCAACAAAACTTCAAGAACAAAACATGCTCATCAAGCTTAAATCTTTCATTTAACACCATAAAACATCACAAAACTCAACATAGCATCATTGGCATTTCCCACAAACATCATCAATTCATCAAATTGAGACATGGGTTTTAAAGTTCTCGAAGCAATGGTTACAAAAACGTAGAAATTATCAAAAACGGATCAAAAACTTTCCTTGAAATTAGCTCTCAAATGGCTGAAAATTTGAAAGCTTATAAACTTTCTTTTTCTTTTGATTTTTCGGTGGAAGAACACTAACCAAAAGACCACTATTTTGTTTATAATAAACTTTAATAACATTAATAAACATTTTCCAATTTTATCCTTTAAGAATAAAAATGTATAACTTATTACACAAGGTCATTATTGACCATTATCATTCCACTATCTTAAAAGTGGTTCAATTGCCACTTAAGACCATAACTTTTATAGGCCACAGCACATTGGTATTTAACAAATAGCGTACAACTTTCACATTTAATGCAATTAAATCCTTTGATCAAATCAAATACAAAGATGGAAAAATTAACTTACGAAGATTTAGCACATGCTTAATCACATATCAACGGCACAGAAAATATTATTAAAATATTATTCAGACTCTGATTTGTGGTCCTAAAACCCCCGTTCCGACTAGGGGATTATTTGGACTGTTACAATTCTCCCTCTTAGGGATTTTTGTCCCCGAAAATCTTACCGCTGAATAGATTAGGATATTGTTGTCTTATTGAATCTTCAGGCTCCCATGTTGCCTCTTCTATATCGTGTCAAGTCCACAGTACTTTCACTAATGAAATTTTCTTATTTCTCAACTCTTTCACTTCACGAGCTAGGATTTAGATTGGTTCCTCTTCATATGACATGTCAGATCAGATTTCAATTTCAAATGGGGCAATCACATGTGATGGATCGGATCGATATGTACGGAGCATCAAAACATGAAATACATTGTGAATCTTTTCTAGCTCAGGTGGCAACTTTAATCTATATGCAACAGGTCCAACACGCTCAATGATCTCATACGGTCCGATGAACCTCGGACTTAAGTTACCTTTACATTCAAATCGAAGCACTTTCTTCCACGAAGAAACTTTCAGAAATGCTTTGTCGCTGATTTCAAATTCTATATCTCTTCGTTTCAAATCTGCATACGATTTCTTATGATCAGATGCTGCTTTTAAACAATCTTGGATTAGTTTCACTTTCTGTTCTGAGTCATTTATCAAATCAACCCCGTGAAGCTTATTTTCACTAAGTTCAGTCCAATACAGAGGTGTGCGACATTTACGCCATACAAAGCTTCATATGGCGCCATTCTGATGCTCGACTGAAAACTATTGTTGTATGAAAATTCAATCAAAGGAAAATACTATTCCCATGTACCATTAAACTCAAGTATACAGCATCTCAACATGTCTTCAAGAATCTGAATGGTCCGTTCCGACTGACCATCTGTTTGTGGATGAAAAGCTGTATTGAAATGTAATTTCGTGCCCAAAGCTTCTGGCAATTTCTTCCAGAATCGTAATGTAAACCTCGGATCTCTATCTGACACAATAGACAGTGGCACCCCATGCAATCTCACAATCTCATAAATATAAAGCTCGGCTAATTTGTCAAGTAAGTAGTCAGATTTTCCCGAAATGAAATGGGCAGATTTCGTTAATTTATCAACCACGACCCATATCGCATCTTTCTTTCTCGAAGTCTGAGGTAAACCAGAAACAAAGTCCATGGTCACTCTATCTCATTTCCACTCAGGAATCAAAATCGATCGTAGCAACCCAGACGAAACTTGATGTTCAGCTTTCACTTGTTGACAAACTAAACATTTTAAAACAAAATCGGAAATGTCCCTTTTCATTCCAGACCACCAGTAAAGTTGTTTCAAATCTTGATACATTTTAGTGCTTTCCTGATGAACAGATAGACGACTATTATGTGCTTCATTCAAAATTAACTGAATCAACTATGGATCTCTCAGAACACAGATACGATCCCAAAATCTCAAACAATCATCAGTAACTTGGAATTTAGATTCAGAATTTACTTCACACTAAGCTCGTTTCGCTAGCAAATCATTATCAAATTTCTGAGCATTGCATATCTGTTGTAAGAGCATCGGTTTTGCTTTTAATTCAGCTATCACAGAACAATCATCAGACAAATCCAATTGAGTACTCAAAGCACGTAATGCAAACAATGATTTCCTGCTCAGAACATCTGCAACAACATTTGCTTTACCCGGCTGATAATCTATCATAAGCTTGTAATCTTTTAGCAACTCAAGCCATCTTCTCTGTCACAAATTCAAATCTTTCTGAGTCATCAGATATTTCAAACTTTTGTGATCTGAAAACACGTGACATTTCTCACCGTACAGATAATGACGCCAAATCTTAAGTGCAAACACAATCGCAGCAACTTCAAAGTCGTGTGTCGAATAATTCTTTTCATGAGGCTTGAACTGTCTCGAGGCATAAGCTACCTGATAACCATAAAAGTAACATATTTTAGGCCCACATTTAGCATGCTTTTGGATAATTTAAGCCATGATTTATGTAAAAGGTGCTCTTAATCCTTTATTTTCGTGTCTTATACTCAAGAAAGCACCCAAGGATGAAAAGAACGTAAAACGAGCTTAAAACAGGCCAAATGGGCCAATTCACGAAATCGACACAGCCTGGACCCCGATAAACACGATCGTGCCTCATTAAAAGTCCAAAACACGGCCGGGCCACGATTCACACGGGCGTGTGCCATGGCCGTGTCCCTGTCGCTGGAAAGAACAATTACATTCGGGAAAGGATACTTGGAGAAAAAGAAACACATTCCAAAGCCTATTCAAACACCTTATTAGGAATTCTACTTAAATTAGGATACTTAGGGGCCAAGTAAGGCATCTCAAAGTCTATATAAACACCCAACGGGGCAACTTGGAAGGGGAGTTCGGCAGAAGCCAAAACCGGCGTCAAAGCTAGGCCAATGAGCCAAGCCGAGAAGGTTAGGGTTAGGGAATAACGCGAAGATAGCCAGTTGATTCATCCTAAGAAGCCGGAATTATACTCAAGACGGTGGAATTTTCCTTCAATTCCTTCAGGGAGTTTTAGGATTTTCTTATGTTTTGTTTTATCTTTTCTCTTGCGATGTTTTGTTTAGTTATGAACTAAACCCTTCAGATACCTGAAGGGGATGAAACCTAGATGAATCTTTTTATTTGATTTTTAAGTTATATGATAATTACTTAGTTTGTTCTTAATTATGTTGCTTAATCCAAATCTAATGTGCTTAGGTGGAGGAGGAATAGACCCTGCCTAAGAGTAGATCTAACATAATTAAGCAGAATTGATCGACCGTCTAGAGATAGGGTTAAGAGATTTTACCGGATTAGGGTGAAACCTAATATGGGAGTCTATTGATCGATTTACTGCTATCCTAGGGGGTTATTATAAGCGAATGAGAGTCCCACTAATAAACCTAGGGTTAGACGTTATTCGCCTCGAGAGAGGGTTTAATATGGGTTAGGGAGTCTTACGGATCAAGTTAAGTAAAAGAAATCATATAATTTAGGGTTACATAATAAGTGAAGTCTAGGTGGATTCTTCCTGAAGGTATCGTCGTAATCAACTGAGTTTTCCTTCAAAGTTATTTTCCTATTCGTCCTTTTTGTCTTTGTGTCCTTAGTTTAGTCTTCGTCAATATAGTTAAAAGCAACTTCACTCTAATTTTAAAGCTAAATAATAAAAAGAAAGTTAGTATTAGTACTTTTAGTTCCTTTGGGTTCGATATCCGGTCTTGCCTAAGCTATACTACTGTTCAATAAGTACACGTGCCTTTAATTTTTGTCAGAGTTAGTTTTCAGGTTTTGATCATTCTATTATAAATTTTAAGATTCTGATTTACAGCTATCAAGTTTTTGGCGCCATTGCCGGGTAGCTAAAATATTAAGAAAACTCTACTTTTATAACTTTAGCCATTTTTTTTATTTTTCAGTAATTTATTTGTATTTGTATTTTTATTTTTAGGATAATTTTTAATTTTGCTAATTTTTTTCTTTCTTTTCTTTCCAGGTACCTCTAGTTTATGACTAGAAGGAACCCGAGAGGACCTTTAGTATACGAAAGTGATATTGAAGCTACTGCTCGAAGGAATCATCGGGAAACCATGCGAGCCCTAAATTACACAGAAAGAGAGGAAGAAGACAGATCCAATCCTACTGAAGGGATGGAGGAGAACAGCCCACCACCACGAAATGTGGGAGATCGCAACGCTCCACGTACAATGTTTGATTATGCTAAACCACATTTAACCGGAGCAGAATCGAGTATTGTTAGGCCTGCTATAGCTACTAATAATTTTGAATTAAAGCCTAACATAATACAAATGATTCAACAGTTTGTTAAATTTGATGATTTGCAGGACGAAGATCCAAACATGCATATAGCTAACTTTTTAGAGTTCTGTGATACCTTCAAAATAAATGGCATTTCTGATGATGCGATACGTCTTCAGTTATTCCCTTTTTCATTAAGAAATAAAGCTAAATAGTGGTTAAACTCGTTACAACGAGGGTCAATCACTACATGGGATCAGATGACCAAAAAGTTTTTAATGAAATATTTCCCACCGGCCAAAATGGCCAAATTACAGAATGATATTTCTTCTTTTGTGTAGATGGATGTAGAGACATTATAGGAGGCATGGGAGAGATATAAAGATCTCTTAAGGAGGTGCCCACACCATGGCTTACCCTTATGGCTACAAGTCCAAACATTCTACAGCAGTGTAAATCCCTCAACAAGACAACTGATTGATTTAGCCGTCGGTGGAACCCTGAACAACAAAACTCCAAAAGCAGCCTACGAGTTCATTAAGGAGATGTCATTAAACAATTATCAGTGGCAAGCTTCGAGGACTAAACCAACGAAATCGGCAGGAGTCTTCAATGTCGACACCAAGACCATGCTATCAACGTAGCTTGAGATGATGAATAAAAAGCTTGATAGTTTGTGTTCTTCGCAGGTACATCCAGTCATGCAGTGTTTCGCAAGTGGAACCATGGCGAATCCTGAGTACCCACCCTACCAACCGGAAGCAGAGAGCGAACAGATGAACTATATAGGTAATAATTTCCAATCTAATAATAATCCTTATAGTAACACTTACAATCCAGGTTGGAGGAGCCATCCAAATTTTTCATGGGGAGGTCAAGGCAATCAAAGAAATTTAGGGCAACAACCTCCTCAGAACTTCCAAAATCAGCCCTATCCACAAGAGAAGAAACCAACCTACGAAGAGGAACTAAAACAACTAGCAAACATGAAAGAACGCCTACAAAATATTAATAGGACAATCAAAAGCAACGAAAGCTGAATGAGTGAAACTGCTAAATCAGTCAAGGAAATGACTAATGCAGTCGAGCAACTCACACGGCTCATGTCAGAACGACCACAAGGACGTCTACCAAGTAACACTGAGATTAATCCAAAGGAGCAAATTCAAGCCATCACAGCTCATGAGAACGAGGAGTTATATGAACCACAACCAATTCCAGAAAGTAAGGTAGACAAAGGTATAGCAGAGGTCGCACAAGAAAAGCCAAAACCGGTAATCAAGTAGTACAAACCTCGCACACCTTATCCCGAAGCGTTAAAAAGAGACGATTCAGAGGAACAGTTCGGTAAGTTTCTTAAACTTTTAAAGAAATTACATATTAATTTACCTATTCTTGAAGCTCTTTTTCAAATGCCAGACTTGAGGAAATTTTTAAGACAGCTCTTGACAAACAAACGCAAATTAGACGAGGAACACCACGTGGAATTAAACGCATCATGCTCAGCAATGTTACAGAACAGACTACCGCAGAAGCAAAAAGACACAGGGAGTTTTACAATTCCATGCATAATTGGAAATTTAACTATTGATAATGCGTTAGCTGATTTAGGGGCAAGCATAAACGTTATGCCTTATAAAATGTTTAAACAACTAGGTCTAGGGAAACCCAGACAAACTAGGATGAGCATTTAGTTAACTGATAAAACTATCAGAATTCCTAGGGGTATCATAGAAAATGTTCTAATCAAAATTGATAAATTCATATTCCCAGTAGATTTTGTTGTCTTAGACATGAATGAGGACAATTCGATTCCTTTAATTTTAGTAAAACCCTTTCTAACAACTGCTAGGACTAAAATTGATATTGGTATAGGAGAACTCATTCTTCGTGTAGGTGACGAATCAATCAATCTACAAGCTTTTGACTCGGCCAGGACATCAAGTGATGAAGGTGAGAAAGTAAAATTAGTTGATAATCAACTTGTTCAACTTTCACCACAGGAAACACCACAAGGCTACAAACCTGAGCCGAATCATGGGCTCCAAGCCGTACAAGCTCATAACAGTGAATTGTTAGTGGAATTTGACCCAAGGCAAGAAACTGTGGTAAGTGAAGGTAAGATTGAGGTAAGCCATGGTTTACCAAACCTGGTAAATACAAAGTACCAAGCTAGTGTGCCATATCCCGATGCAATAAAGAAAAACCACACAGAGGAAGAATTTTGTGAACTTACACTTCGTGTAGACGACGAAACAATCACTCTTCAAGCTCTTGACCCAACTAGGACATCAAGTAATAAAGGTACGAACGATAATTTTATTGATAACCATTTGGTTCAACCTTCTTTACAAGAATCATCACGAAATCACCTAGCTGAGGTAGATCTTAGACCTTGTGCCAACAAAAAAGAATTAGATGAGGAACGAAGACTTAGGGTCGACAAACTAGAAGAGTGGACAACACAATTTAAAAAAGAACCGGAACCACATGAAGTGAAAGTGAAGGAGACCTCAGACAAGCTGATAGGAACAAAAAATCACATCAAAATAGAGGATCAGGTATTATTGAATAAGGAAGACCCTTGAATCACCAATTTAGACCTTAAGATAAACGGAGAAATCACTTTTGAGGTACTTAATGTCTTCCTATATGGCACAGTCGAGGAAAGCAATACTAAATTCAACACTTTTGAGGTAAACATTACTCGACTTAAACTATATAGCCATAACCGAAGTGATCGCATGAGAAAGGATTTTCACCTCCTCAAACCACCATGACCATACGAATGAAAGGTAAAGTCTAGCTTAAGACTATAAACGAGCGCTTCTCGGGAGGCAACCCGAGCACTAACCCTATTTTTACATTTTTAATTTTTTAATTTTTAATTTTTTATTCTTTTCCTTTTATTTTTCCTTTTAAGCACCTAACCATAAACTAACCAAAGAGCCTATTTCTTGGACACACGGCCTTACACACGGGCGTACTCGTGGCCGTGTGGAAGCTAGGGGATGAACCATGGGCGTGCTAGTAGCCGTGCACAACCAGAGAAGAATTTCTTTTCCCAACACGGGCTGCGATACTAGGCCACGCCTTTGCTAACTACCCGTGCGAAGTTACTGACTTGTCGAACACAGGGTACACACGCCCGTGCCCCACGACCATGTAACTTCACCGACTTGCATACCACGGGCTAAACACGCCCGTGCTACCTACCCGAGCAAAATTAATGATTTGTCAAGCACGGGCGTGTCGGCTATAACACGGTCGTGGCTGACCCAAAAACTCAAAATCCCAAAACACAGGCTATATCTCTATTTAAACCTTATTCTCCCTTTTTCTAGCTCTCTTTCATTTTCCATTATTTATTTTTATTTTAATTTTATTTCCATTTTATCATTTTTTTTCTTCTTCTTATTTCCATTTTATCATTTTTTTTCTTCTTCTTCTTATTCTTTATGATTTTTAGATTTAGCTTAGGATACAATAAAATTAGACTGGCTGCTTCGAGGATTCAATTTCAAACGGTTCGAGACGCTTCCCCACGTTCACCTCCAATCCTATCCAGTTTCTTTTCATTGATATGTTTTAGATTAAGTCATTGATAATTGTGCATTGATAATTAAATTTGAAGAATACTAGGGAATCAAGCATGGTAAGTCTAATTTTCAAAAAAAATTAAAATTAAAATTTTAGGTTGTTAACCTGAATTTGAATGTTATCTTAAAATTTGAAATTTACAAGGATGATGTCAAAACACCCATAATTTTTGTGAGATTTTGAGCCTTATATAGCATACATTCTTTTTCATGCTCACTTCTTGATTATGAGTGTGTCAACTATGAACTGTTATTCTAGAACTTGCCTTGATTATACATGTCAAGACCACAGTTATGATTTGATATACTAAGATGATAAAGGCACCTAGGTTTAACCTACTTACACCACTAGAAAGCCTACCCTCATAATTAACCCCTAGTTAACCCCGTTGAGCCTAAGAACCCTTTTATTGACTCACCCACTAATATTAGCCCAAAACCCTTTGTATTTGTTATCACCCTTCTTTTTGACTACCCTTTAATCGAGATATGATTTGACTAGTTACCTAAGTTTTTATTATAAGTTGAAGTTGCCTTTATTAGTTTGTTCTTAAAAAAAAAGGTATATTCAGTATTAGTATTATGAAGAGCGAGCTTATACAAGTTAAAGTCTAATTATCAAAAGAAAAGCTCGTATTAGTAGGATTATTTTCAGTTTATGCAATTGTTATCTTAGAAATTTTTAGGTAGGTAACTTATCAATTCAATCTCGATTCTAACCTTCTAATTTCAGCCTTTATCCACACCTTTAACCCTAGCCCCGTTACAACCCTAACAAAGACCTTTTGATCTGTTTATCATATCATTTTACAGTGGTGGAGATTTGATTTTTAGGTAAGCCTATGGGATTAACTTTTCAGGTTCAACTTATGAGTGCTTAATCTTGACCTTAAAACACTTTTCGAGCGATTTGAGTGAATCTTTTGTGAGGATGTCAATCCTTGTAGGTTTTGAATTAAAGGTATTTATTTAGATGAAGGGAAACACCTATGTTTTCGTGCTACAAAGTTTGACTCATTTTGTTTGAATCTCTAGGAATCTTTGAGTTGAATTATCCATGTATAAATTATCTATGAATTAGGAAAAGGCATTGTTGATGGGAATTATGAATCATGGAAGGTTCGTTTTAATTGTAAGTTGACAATTTTGCTTGAGGACAAGCAAAATCTTAAGTGTGGGGGTATTTGATAAACCATAAAAGTAACATATTTTAGGCCCACATTTAGCATGCTTTTGGATAATTTAAGCCTCAATTTATGTAAAAGGTGCTCTTATTCTTTTCTTTTCGTGTCTTATACTCAGAAAAGCACCCAAGGATGAAAAGAACGTACAACAAGCTTAAAACGGGCCAAATTGGCTAATTCACGAAATCGACACGGCCTGGACCCCGATAAACACGGCCGTGCCTCATTAAAAGTCCGAAACACAGCTTGGCCACGATTCACATAGGCGTGTGCGTCACTGGAAAGAGCAATTACATTTAAGAATGGATACTTGGAGGCAAAGAAACACATTCCAAAGCCTATTCAAACACCCTATTAGGAATTCTACTTAAATTAGGATACTTAGGGGTCAAGTAAGGCATCTCAAAGTCTATATAAACACCCAATGGGGCAGCTTGGAAGGGGAGTTCGGCAGAAGCCGAAACCGGCGTCAAAGCTCGGCCAAGGAGCCAAGCCGAGAAGGTCAGAGTTAAGGAATAACGCGAAGATAGCTAGTTGATTCATCCCAAGAAGCTGGAATTATACTCAAGACGGCAGAATTCTCCTTCAATTCTTTTAGGGAGTTTTAGGATTTTCTTATGTTTTGTTTTATCTTTTCTCTTGCGATGTTTTGTTTAGTTATGAACTAAACCCTTCAGATACCTGAAGGGGATGAAACCTAGATGAATCTTTTTATTTGATTTTTAAGTTATATGATAATTACTTAGTTTGTTCTTAATTATGTTGCTTAATCCAAATCTAATGTGCTTAGGTGGAGGAGGAATAGACCCTGCCTAAGAGTAGATCTAACATAATTAAGCGGAGTTGATCGAACGCCTAGAGATAGGGTTACGAGACTTTGCCGGATTAGGGTGAAACCTAATATGGGAGTCCATTGATCGATTTACTGCTATCCTAGGGGGTTATTATAAGCGAACGAGAGTTCCACCAATTAACCTAAGGTTAGACGTTATTCGCCTCGAAAGAAGGTTTAATATAGGTTAGGGAGTCTTACGGATCAAGTTAAGTAAAAGAAATCATATAATTTAGGGTTAGATAATAAGTGAAGTCTAGGTGGATTCTTCCTGAAGGTATCGTCTTAATCAACTGAGTTTTCCTTCAAAGTTATTTTCCTATTCGTTCTTTTTGTCTTTGTGTCCTTAGTTTAGTCTTCGTCAATATAGTTAAAAGCAACTTCACTCTAATTTTAAGGCTAAATAATGAAAAGAAAGTTAGTATTAGTGCTTTTAGTTCCTTTGGGTTCAATATCCAGTCTTGCCTAAGCTATACTAGTGTTAGATAGGTATACTTGCCCTTAACCATTGTCAGAGTTGGCTTTCAGGTTTTGATCATTCTTTTACAAATTTTAAAATTCTTATTTACAGCGATCACTACCACTTTGCCTTCCTGCATCAAAACACTTCCCAGACCATTTAACAAAGCATCACTGTACACAACAAATTCTTTGCCCAATTTTGGTTGTACTAACACTGGAGCTTCTGTTAACAGAGTTTTCAACTGATCAAAACTTTTCTGACATTTATCCGACCATTCAAATCTAACATCTTTCTGAAGTGATCTAGTCAACGGCGTAGTTATAGTCAAAAAGCCTTTTATAAATTTGCGGTAATAACTAGCTAAACCCAGAAAACTGCGGACTTCAGATACATTTCTCGGAGGTTTCCAATTCAGAATAGCAGAAATCTTACACGGATCCACTCGAATTCCAGAAACTGACACAATATGTCCCAGAAAACTAACCTCGTGTAGCCAGAATTCACATTTGCTAAATTTTGTGTACAATTGCTTTTCTCTCAAGGTTTGCAACACAATTCTCAAATGCTCAGCATGTTCAGCCTTATCACACGAATAAATCAAAATGTCATCAATGAATACAACAACAAATCGATCTAGATAAGGTCTAAAAATTCTGTTCATCATATCCATAAAAACAGCAGGAGCATTGGGTAGTCCAAATGGCATAACTAAAAACTCATAATGCACGTACCTCGTTCTGAAAGCAGTCTTTGGAATGTCTGAATCTTTCATTCTCAACTGGTAATATCCCGATCTCAGATCAATCTTGGAAAACACAGTAGCTCCTCTTTAACTAATCAAATAAATCATCAATTTTGGGCAACGAGTATTTATTCTTTATTGTCACCTTATTCAACTGATGATAATCAATACACATTCTCATCGTGCCATCTTTCTTTTTCACAAATAGAACAGGAGCACCCCAAGGCAAGAAACTCGGTCTAGCAAACCCTCTATCAGTCAACTCTTGCAACTATGATTCTAACTCTTTCAATTCTGCTGGTGCCATTCTATACAGAGCTATCGAAATAGGTGTCGTACCAAGAAACAACTCAATACCAAACTCAACTTCACGAATCGGAGGCAAACCCGGCAATTTTTCAGGGAAAACATCAGAAAACTCACAGACAACAGGCACTAACTCAACTTTCTTTTCAGACACTTTCGTTTCGATCACATAAGCGAAATATGCCTCATATCCCTTTTTCACATAACTCTGAGCTTTCAAAATAGATATCACAGCAGGCAATCCATTTAAATCATTTGACTCAACGCGTACAATCTCATCATCGGACATATCAAATCTAATGTCTTTCTTTTGCAGTTCACAATAGCATCATGCATAAACAACCAATCCATACCCAGAATAATATCGAATTCATCAAACGGAAAAAACATCAGATCAGCAGGGAAACATATATCTCGAAACATTAACGGACTGTTCTTGCATACTTTGTCAACCATGACACTTTTACCTAAGGGGTTCGATACATTTCTACCAAACTCAGAAGACTCTACAGGCAAAGTCTTACTCAATGCTAAATTCATGCAAATATATGAATGCGTAGAACCAGGGTCTAGCAAAGCAATCACAGAAGTATCATAAAGAGTAAAAGTACCCGTTATAACATCTGGTGACGAAGCTTCCTCTCGAGCTCGGATAGCATACGCTCTGGCTGGCACTCTAGCTTCTGATATGACAATGTTGTCTCTCGTAGTTCTCTGACTACAACTAACATTTCTGACATTCTTCGATGGCCTACCTCTCACAGGTGCATTATCAGATCTCAGATTCTGAACAGTCTCTGGTTCGACAGACTCAGGGCAATCACGTATAAAATGATCAAGTGATCCACATCTGAAGCAAACTCTGTCATTTAATCTACAACTTCCTGGATGTCTTTGCAACACCCCAAACCCGGCCTAAACATTACGACCAGATCTACAATGTCACCGGGAAAAATAAAAATAAATTTTTGTTGAACTTAGGAAAATACCGTAAGTTTGAAAAACTTTTCGTTTAGGGTGATGTTTTGAAAATAGTGGTTTGTAGTTTGAAAAGTTTAGAATTGAGTTAATCGAATATTCGTTATCATTGTTGGCACTTGAGAGAAAATGATTACTTTATGTTGTTCCAGTTTTGAAAGCTTCATCTTAGTTAATAAGTTTTAAACGTAACATAATGTCATAACGTAAATAAATAATAAAAACCGAAAGAAGGCCTTATTACATATTAAAATTTCCGAAATAAATAACTTGAAATAAAACAAGTCTACTGAAAGAACATTTTTATGGCCTCCACGAGTCCGCCTTGGCCCCTAGACCCACGATCTACTGATTACCTGCAAAATTAAGCAGAGGGTGAGTCACCGAGACTCAATGTGTAAATCCTCTTAAATCACATAAATGGCTTTGTGCCCAAGATCGCATATTGGGCCTTAGCCCACTCAAAATAGCATATACAAGTATGAATATAATGTGTGTCCCAACCCAACCTAGTTTTTCCATCCACTACACACCACCCGTACCAGCCCGTCACACCGTGGGGATTTCTACAATCAACCCTCCATCCGCTACACACCTCATATATGTGGCACCAAGCCACTCGTGGTTCCAAACCACCATGATACTAGATCACCGTGACAAAGTCACTATCATTATACGTGGGGCCAACCGACCGTGGCACCAAACCACCGTGACAATCCCTGATGAATACATGTGGGGCCAACCCACTGTGGTACCAAACCACTGGGACGAGTCACTAAATCATATATACGTGGTATTAAACCACCGTGGCACTGAGCCACCTAGACATGGTCACTGAATCCAACATGTGAGGCCAACCCACTTGTGGTACCAAACCAAAGTGACAGTCTCTAACACACACACATATATATATATACATGGTATTAAACCACCGTGGCACCAAGCCACCGAGACATGGTCACTATTATCAAATATACATACGCAGGGCTAACCCACCGTGGTACCAAACCACCGTGACAGTCTCAATTACTTCCTCTTTTCACATCATTTGCCAACCCATGCAGAACATACAATCATATGAATGCACATGCTCTCATTACAGTGGAAGATTACAACATTCATTTCATATCCATTAGGAGATTAATAAAGTCACTTACCTGGTATCCCCAGCTTACCTACAAGGATATTATGACTGTTTTTCAGTCATTTCGGCTTTTCAGCCCATACAGTTAATAGCACAGACAAATGACAGAGTGTGAAGTTTTACACACCTGATAACATGTAATATTATGCTCTCTATGTCGACACTATAGATAGTCGGAACGACTGCTATTTGCCTATTATTCTGTTCTGAAGTCGGTCCACAACCCGGTGGCCAATCTCGAACAGCAGACACCGTGCGCTTTTTGTACTTAGGGGCTGGGACTACGGGTCCAACCCCTTCCTTCGTTTGGCTTGAGATCCCGAATAGAGAAATAGGATTCAATGATTGACTGATTCTCAGACTTGGAATTCAAATGATTTGGCTAGCAAAGTTTCCTGGTATAGGCGGCCCCAAAGAGGAAAGAAGATAAAAGTGTATGAGTCAAAACAACAGCATCACCAAGCCAATTAGCCATTTGGCTTTGGCTACTAAACACTGAGAGAAGAACAGGAAAAGATGACAGAGTCCTTCTTACCTTAATAACCCAAATTGATGAGAGATTTGAAGCAGATTCCTATCACCTTGTTCCACAAAGATTCAAAGAAATGCATGACAGAGAGGGAAAAACTAGATTTGGTCATCAACAAGGCAGATTCGGCCTTAGCAAGAAAAGAGAGAATAGCAAGATTATTCATGAGAAAAACAAAAAAGATATCTTACCTTAACAAAAAGGACCTGAATAACACACAAGAAGATTCGGCTCAAAGACGGTATCTCTAGAAGAAGAAAAACAATTAAGGGAAATATGGAGTAAGACAAAGAGAGAAGAGAGACTAATGGATGTTTTGGCTTTTAGTGGAAAGAAGAATGGATGAGAGAATGAATGATTGCCGAAAAGGTGAGAGTCCCAAAGATTCTTTCGGTTAAGAGAAAAGAAGTGGAAGAACCTTGATTGGTAAAAAAAAATGATATGGGGAAGAAGGTTTAGCTAGATGATTCGGCAATGGCTCAAAGAAAATGGAAGAGAAGTCTAAAAACTCACCTAAGAGAAGAAAACTCAAGCACCTATTTGGAACAAAAATTCGGCACTTCCCTCTTGCTGACTGAAAATGAAAAACCTATCAACCAACAAAAGAAGGTTCGGCCCCCTTAGCTCCAAGCTTAAACCGCACATGCCTATCCCCCCACCTTTCCACCATTCGGCCACCACTCTCCCTCTCTCCACATCCCATAATTTTCTCTACCCTTTTCTCTCCATCTCACGTTTGAATGAGTTTGAATGATTCAAACTCCCTCTTTTTCTCCTGGCCACCTATTTAAATAATTTGACTTGTTCAACACCCACTCCTCAGAGTCCAAATCGAACCCACCTCCTCTTCATCACAACGCATAAAAAAACTCCAACAAGGACATCCATGCGACTCGAACCTGCTCCGTCTCTACTCCTTATGGCGTCATCCTCCTGCCTCCTAAGTGGCGCCCCCTTTGCCATTTTACTATCACATTTCTTGTGTCATTAAACCCAAACTATACCACTTAAACCCTGCCTCAACTAGCTCTCCCCTAATGTGCCCAAAAAGAAAATTTTGGCCAAGGCTTCGGCTTAACCCCGAGCCTTTCCTGGACCCCCAAACACACCTAATTTACACATAGAGCATAGCATACACACACAACACACATTAAATGTAAAACCCCCAAAATTCAGGATGTTATAGCTCTACCCCCTTAAAGAAATTTCGGCCTCGAAATTTACATGTTCAAAAGAGATGAGGGTATTGCTGATGCATAACATCCTCTGGCTCCCACGTAGCCTCTTCTGAACCGTGGTTCCGCCACATAACTTTGACCAAAGGGACTGATTTCCTTCGCAATACCTTAACATCACGATCCAAGATCTAAACTGGTTCCTCTTTAAAGGATAGGTCAGGCCTTACTTCGATTTCTTCCACTAGTACAACATGAGATGAATCCGAACGGTAGTGCCTTAACAATGAAACATGAAACACATCATGAATCTGACTTAATTCTGAAGCTAGCTCGAGCTGATATGCTACTGGTCCCACACGCTTCAACACACGATAAGGCCTGATGAATCCGGGGCTTAGCTTACCCTTCCTTCTAAATCTTAAAACCTTTTTCCACTGTGAAACCTTTAAGAAAATCGAGTCACCTACAACAACTTCTATATCCTTATGCTTCAGATCAGCATAGGACTTCTGTCTGTCAGAAGCTTCCTTTAATCGAGCCGAAATTAACTTAACCTTGTCCTCTGTTTCAAAACCAACTCTGGACCCAATAACTGTTGCTCACCCAACTCTGTCCAGCAAGTAGGAGTGCGACACTTCTGATCATAAACGCCTCATATGGTGCCATCTGAATACTAGATTGGTAGCTGTTGTTGTATGCAAATTCCGCCAACGGTAGAAACTCCTCCCAACTACCCCTGAAGTCTATGACGCAGCCTCTCAACATATCTTCTAAGATCTGAATTACCCTTTCAGACTGACCATCAGACTGAGGATGGAATGCTGTACTGAAATCTAACTTTGTACCCAACGCTTGATGCAACGCCTTCCAGAATCTCGACGTAAACCTAGGGTCTCTGTCTGATATGATAGACACTGGTACCCCATACAACCTCACAATCTACTACTACATACGACAGCCAACTTCTCGTAGAGCGATGAGTCGACACGACAGCAACCGGTATGAAATAAGCGGACTTCGTCAATCTATCAACAATTACCCATATCGAATCCTTCTTAGTAGGCATAAGAGGTAGCCCACTAACAAAGTCCATCGTGATCCTTTCCCACTTCCACTGCGGAATCTTCATTGGCTACAACAACCCCGAAGGCAATTGATGTTCTACTTTTATCTGCTGACACGTCAAACATTTACTCACAAATTCGATTACCTCTCACTTCAGACCTGGCCACCAAAACTGTTCTCGCAAATCCCGATACATCTTATTTCCTCCAGGATGCTTAGCGTATGGGCTGCTATGCGCTTCCTGTAAAATTTTCCGTCTCAACTCAAGATCCTTTGGCATGCAAGTTTTTCCTTGAAAACATAATACCCCATCACTATTCATACTGAAATCCGTTGTCTCATCATCAGTTCCCAACTAAAACTTCGACTTTAACAACTCATCAGCCCATTGCTTCTTTTTAATTTGAACGACCCAAGAAGGCCTCACTTGAAGTTCAGCTAATAAGCTTCCATCATCGCATAAACTGCGGTGAGCAAACATTACTTTCAAGTCAAAGATCACCTTACAAGTTAATGCATCCGCCGCCATGTTAGCTTTACCTAGGTGGTACTCAATTAAGCAGTCATAGTCCTTTAACAACTCGATCCATCTTCGCTGCCTTAAATTTAACTCCTTCTGAGTAAGGAGATATTTTAGACTCTTGTGATCTGTATAAATAACAGACTTCTCCCCATATAGATAATGCCTCCAACTTTTCAATGCAAACACTACTGCCACCAATTCCAGATCGTGCATGGGATAATTCAACTCATGCGGTTTCAATTGCCGAGACGCATATGCTACCACCTTCCCCTCCTACATCAACATACATCCCAACCCTGTATGCGATGCATCGCAATAAACAGCAAATTCTTTCCTAGCCTCAGGCTGTATCAATACTGGAGCATTTGTCAAAATCCTTTTCAGCCTCTCAAAACTCTCCTGTTGCTTATCAGTCCAGACGAATGGAACCCCTTTCCACAACAACTTGGTTAATGGTGCCCAATCAATGAGAACCCCTCAACAAACCTTCTATAATAACCAACCAGACCAAGAAAACTCCAAATTTCTACCACAAACTTAGGTGGCTTCCAGTCCAACACAGCTTCAGTTTGGATCAAACCCTAATCCCCTCAGCAGATACCACATGACCCAAAAAGGTAACTTCTCTTAGCCAGAATTCACACTTACTGAATTTGGCGAACAACTGCTTCTCCCTCAAAATTTGTAAAACTACTCGAAGATGCGAATCATGCTCCTCCTCTGATTTTGAATAAACCAGGATATCGTCTATAAAAACCACGACAAATCGGTCCAGATAGGGTTGGAATACTCGATTCATCATGTCCATAAAAGCTGCTGCTGCATTGGTCAACCCTAATGACATCACCAGAAATTCGTAGTGGCCATAGCGGGTACGAAACGCCGTCTTATGAATATCCGCCTCCTTGACTTTAAGCTGATGATATCCTAACCTCAAATCTATCTTCGAGAAGACTGAAGCTCCCTTAAGTTGATCGAACAAATCGTCAATCCTTGGTAGCGGGTACTTATTCTTGATAGTCAACTTATTCAACTGGCGATAGTCAATGCACATACGCATTAATCCGTCCTTCTTCTTAACGAAAAGCAGTGGCGCTCCCCAAGGTGATACACTCGGTCGGATAAAACCTCGATCTAGCAGTTCGTGAATCTGGGATTTCAACTCCATCAACTCCTTTGGCACCATCCTATATGGTGCAATAGACACAGACACTGCTCCCGGAAGAAGATCAATACTAAACTCCACTTCGCGATCCGAAGGTAATCTCGAAAGCTCTTTTGGGAAAACATCAGAAAATTCCTTCACTATTCAAACATTCCCCACTGTTGATTCCTTGGCCTCCAGAGCACAAACAAAAGTTATGAATACCCTACATCCCTTCCTCACCATTCTTTCAACCTTTAGAGTGGACACTACATTAGATAGGTAGTTCCTCCTCTCACCTATTACCACTATCTCATCATCCTCAAGAGTCCTTAACAACATGCGCTTGGCAGCACAATCCAAGTTTGCTCGATACCTCACTAGCCAGTCCATGCCTAAGATTAAATCGAACTCCTCGAACGGTAATTCCATCAGATCCACCGAAAAAACTACCCCTTGAACTTCTAAAGGCACCTTCCTAAAAAGTTTATTCACTATCACCGATTGTCCTAAAGGGCTAACTACAGTCTTTTCCCTAGAGGCAAACTCAGAGTCTCAGTTTAAAGTTCCAGATACCACACTAGCAACATAGGAAAGTGTCGACCCAATATCAATCAAAGCAATATAAGGTAACCCATAAATAAGAAACGTATCAGTTATGACATCCGGTGTATCGCCCTCCTCTCGGCATCTAGCCGCATAGACCAACCCAGGCTACCTTGCATCTATGCTCCCAGCACCTCTGCCCAGTGCTCCACGCCCTCGGACAAAACTACTTCCTCCCCTAGCGGGGCCACGATCTCTTTGTGGTTGTTGACCACCTCTACCCGGCTAAACATAACCCTGTCCTACTGGTCGCATTCTGCCCAACTCCTAAGGACAGTCTCTTACCCGATGATCAGTAGACCCACATCTGAAACATCCTCTATTACCCATCCAACACTCACCTAAATGAGATCTACCACATCTAGCACACCTCTGAGGCCCACTATCAACAACAGATCTTGCCACACGACTCGGCCCATCCAACCTAGGTCTTTTCTAAAAACGCCCAGCTGATCCTGACGATCAAAAATTCCTTTTATTTCTACCTCTATCCCTATCCTAATTCTGTTTTTCGCACCGCTTCACTTCCTCGGCTATCTTAGCCTTTTCCACTAAAACAACAAATTCCCTTTCTCGTTGTAGAGCTATCAACACTCGTAAATTATCCCTCAGACCATTTTCAAACCGAACACAACACTCATGGTCTGTGGCCACCATACCCTGGGCATAACGACTAAGACGTAACAATTCCGCCTCATACTCAGCCACCAGCTTATTCCCCTGAACCAGATTCAGAAATGCCCTATGCTGTGCATCCACATAACTCGATCCGATGTATTTTCTCTAGAATGCCGTCTTGAAGAAATCTCAGGTAATGCGGTCAGCCACTGTACAATCCCTGACCGTAAGCCACCATTGATACGCCTCGTCCCGAAGAAGAGACACAACTCCTTTAAGCTTTTCCTCCTCCGTGAAATCAAGATCATCCATTATACGCTCAACTGCCTCCAGCCAATACTCGGCTGCATTAGGAGCTACGCTAGAAATGCCCTTAAACATTTCCGTTCCATTGGCTTGAAGTCGTTCTGACAAAGATTTCCGAGCCCCTGCCCCCATGCCTGCTCCAGCAACTCTCTCCAATACTCATAACATCACTGGAGACGCAGCGTCATCTCTGTCCATTTGATCTTGATATTCCGCTTTCGAAGCTAGCGGTGCTGGTACATCACTTTCCGATCCATGACCAGATCCCAATGGTTCTGACCCAACACTCCGGCTTCTACCACGACCACGCACAACACGTCGACGCCCCCTAGCACTCATGACTACTGTTGCGACTTAATCTGATTAAAAGTTTTATGAGTTAGTATTTCTTTCACTATTTATTACCGAGCAGCCTTATGAGGAGTAGCTCTAGAGAGTAATTCTCGCAAAACGTATCTCGACCTAGAAGTTTCTGCCTCTAAAGTTTGGATCTCCTAATGCTAGCAAACAAATTCATTCATGCAAATAATCATTTCATGCATACATCACCAAAAATTTGAACACTTACCTGTGTGGATCGGATGCCGGTAGACTCGGATGCCATATTCCAATCAAAACATTTCCTCCAAATAACATTTAAATCGACTTTATAAAACACTGTTGAACCCATTTCACAGCCCGAGTTTTGCAACTTAGGCTCTGATACCAAAATTGTAACACCGCAAACCTGACCCAAACGTTATGACCAGATCTAGAATGTCACAGAGAAAAGTAAAAACAAATTTTTGTTGAACTTAGGAAAATACCGTAAGTTTGAAAAACTTTTAGTTTAGGGTGATGTTCTAAAAACAGCGGTTTGTAGTTTGAAAAGTTTAGAATTGAGTTAATCGAATATTCGTTATCTTTGTTGGCACTTGAGAGAAAACGATTACTTTATGGTGTTCCAGTTTTGAAAACTTCATCTTAGATAATAAGTTTTAAATGTAACATAATGTCATATCGTAAATAAATAATAAAAACCGAAAGAAAGCCTTATTACATATTGAAATTTTCGAAATAAATAACTTGAAATAAAACAAGTCTACTGAAAGAACATTTTTATGGCCTCCACGTGTCCGCCTCGGCCCCCAGACCCACGATCTACTGATTACCTGCAAAATTTAGGAGAGGGGTGAGTCACCGAGACTCAGTGTGTAAATCCCCTTAAATCACATAAATGGCTTCGTGCCCAAGATCGCACATTGGGCCTTAACCCACTCAAAATAGCATATACAAGTATGAATGTAATGTGTGTCCCAACCCAACCTAATTTTTCCATCCTCTACAAACCACCCGTACCAGCCCGTCACACCGTGGGGATTTCTACAATCAACCCTCCATTCACTACACACGTAATATATGTGGCACCAAGCCATTCGTGGTTCCAGACCACCGTGATACTAGATCACCGTGACAAAGTCACTATCATTATACATGGGGCCAACCTTTCGTGGTACCAAACCACCGTGACAATCCCTGATGAATACATGTGGGGCCAACCCACAGTGGGGCCAACCGACTGTGGTATCAAACCACTGGGGCTAGTACTAAATCATATATACGTGGTATTAAACCATTGTGGCACCAAGCCACCGAGACATGGTCACTGAATCCAACATGTGGGGCCAACCCACTTGTGGTACCAAACCACCGTGACAGTCTCTAACACATATATATACGTGGCATTAAACCACCGTGGCACCAAGCCACCGAGACAAGGTCACTATTATCAAATATACATACGTTGGGCTAACCCACCGTGGTACCAAACCACCGTGACAGTCTGAATTACTTCCCTTTTTCACATCATTTCCCAACCCATACAGAAAATACAATCATATGAATGCATATGCTCTCATTACAATGGCAGATTACAACATTCATTTCATATCCATTAGGAGATTAATAAAGTCACTTACCTGGTATCCACAGCTTACCCACAAGGGTATTGCGATCGCTATCATTTCATTTTTCACACCATCTGATTAATAACGCAGACAAATGATAGAGTGTGAAGTTTTACACACCTGATAACACGCAATATTATGCTCTCTATGTGACAATATCGGTAGCAGGAACGACTGCTATTTGCCTATTATTCTATGCTGAAGCCGGTCCACAACCCGGTGGCCATTCTCGAACAGCAGACACCGCGCGCTTTTTGTACTTTGGGGCTGGGACTACGGGTCCAACCCCTTCCTTCGTTTGGCTTGAGACCCCGAATAGAGAGATAGGATTCAAAGATTGAATGATTCTCAGACTTGGAATTCAAATGATTCGACTAGTAAAGTTTCCCGGAATAGGCGGGCCAAAGAGGAAAGAAGATGAGAGAAAATAATAGCATCACCAAGCCAATTAGCCATTCAGCTTTGGCTACTAAAAACCAAGAGAAGAGCAGGAAAAGATGACAGAGTCCCTCTTACCTTAACAACCCAAATCGATGAGAGATTCAGAGCAGATTCCTATCACCTTGTTCCACAGTATTCGGCTAACAGATAGAGAGGGAAAAACCAGATTTGGTCATCAACAAGGTAGATTTGGCCTTACCAAGAAAAGAGAGAATAGCAGGATTATTCATGAGAAAAACGAAAGAGAAATCTTACCTTAACACAAAGGACCCGAATAACACACAAGAAGATTCGGCTCAAAGATGGTATCTCTAAGAGAAGAAAAACAATTAAGGGAAATATGGAGTAAGACAAAGAGAGAAGAAAGACTAATGGATGTTTCGGCTTATAGTGGAAAGAAGAATGGATGAGAGAATGAATGATTGCCGAAAAGGTGAGAGTCTCAAAGATGCTTTCGGTCAAGAGAAAATAAGTGGAAGAACCTTGATTGGTAAAAAAAAAATGATACGAGGAAGAAGGTTTAGCTAGATGATTCGGCAATGGCTCAAGTAAAATGGAAGAGAAGTCTAAAAACTCACCTAAGAGAAGAAAACTCAAGCACCTATTTGGAACAAAATTCGGCACTTCCCTCTTGCTGACTGAAAATGAAAAAACTATCAACCAACAAAAGAAGGTTCGGCCCCCTTAGCTCCAAGCTTAAACTGCAAATGCCTATCCCTCCACCTTTCCACCATTCGGCCACCACTCTCCCTCTCTCCACATCTCATAATTTTCTCCACCCTTTTCTCTCTATCCCACGTTTGAATGAGTTTGAATGATTCAAACTCCCTCTTTTACTCCTGGCCACCTATTCAAATAATTTGACTTGCTCAACACCCACTCCTCAGAGTCCAAACCGAACCCACCTCCTCTTCCTCAAAATGCATAAAAAAAAAACTCCAATAAGGCTATCCATGCGACTCGAACCTGCTCCTTCCCTACTCCTTATGGCGTCATCCTCCTACCTCCTAAGTGGCGCCCCCTTTGCCATTTTACTATCACATTTCTTGTGTCATTAAACCTAAACTATACCACTTAAACCCTGCCTCAACTAGCTCTCCCCTAAAGTCCCCAAAAAGAAAATTATGGACAAGGCTTCGGCTTAACCCCGAGCCTTTCTGGACCCCCAAACACACCTAATTTACACACAGAGCATAGCATACACACACAACACAAATTAAATGTAAAACCCTCAAAATTTAGAATGTTACATCTTTTTCCACAATGTTTACATTCAGGTCTCTCAGATAGAATATTTCCAATGCTTGCCACTGAAGTTGCTGGAGTTTTAGAACTCATTTGCGGTCTTGATTGATTTCTGTTCGAATGTCCTACATTGTCTTTGAAACGATTTTGATTATCTCTGAATATTTTCAGAGCAGACTGAAATGATTTACTCTGAAATCTCTTTCTCATATCTCGTGCTTCAGACTCAACTTTTCTTTTATCTTTTCCGAGTGCTTCAGCTTTGCAAGCTCAGTCCAAAAGTGTAACAAATTCTTTTATTTCTAAGATCCCGATTAACAATCGAATATCTTCATTAAGGCCATCTTCGAATGTCTTGCACATTATGGCTTCAGATGATACACATTCTCGAGCATACTGACTCAGCTGGACAAGCTCTCGTTCATATTCCGTAATGGTCATACGGCCCTACTTTAGTTCCAAAAATTCTTTTCGTTTCTGATCGATGAATCTTTCGCTAATATATTTCTTTCGGAATTCAATCTGAAAGAAGTCCCATGTAACTTGTTCTTTCGGGACAACTGAAATCAAGGTCTTCCACCACAGATAAGCTGTATCTCGAAACAAAGATACAACACACTTTATGCATTCCTCTGAAGTCAAAGACATTTCATCGAATACCCAAATAGTATTTTCTAACCATAACTCAGCCCTTTCAGCATCATCATTATTAGTAGCTCAGAATTCTTCGGCCCCACCACAGATTTAGATTTGCAGTCGGAGGTATATCAGATGTTTGAAGGGGATTAACCGGGGGCGGATGTTGCGAAATTGTCAGATTATTCTTTACGAATTGAGTGAACCACTCACTCATCATTTGGAAGAAAGCCTGTTTAGCTTCTCCTTCTTGACCGCTCGTAGCCGGTCTCGATTCAGAGGGCGCTGTCCCATGCGCGGGAGCAGACGCATTACTTTCTATGTCGTCAGCTACGGCTTTTTCAGGATCTATACTATATGAAAATCACATTTTATACGTCAGGATTCATCACACTATCACAATTCCAATATATGGCATGTATAGCTAGACTCTGACACGCTACGTTAGTCTGAGAATCGACAAAACCGTAGCTCCGATACAAACCAAATGTAACACCCCTATCCCATGTCCTTCGCCAGATTAAGGTTAGAAGCGTTACTAGACATATCGGAAACATTCACAGACAACATCATACACTCAATCATCATTCTCAGACATAATGTCCCTTAAACAGGTCCTCGAGACCTTAATTATGCTTAGAAGTCGAGTCGGGACTAAACTAAATCACTTACAGAATCTCATGGAAAAAAAATTAAACTTTTCTAAAATACAGGGGAGACACGCCCGTGGGAGGAGACCGTGTGCCCTCCACGGCTTCTAGACACCCCCGTGTGTCCATATGTGTCTATATACTGACTATATCAACACGGTCACTAGGCACTCCCGTGTGCCATGGCCGTGTGCTACTAGGCCATATACTGACTTCCCTACCACGGCCACCAAGCACGCCCATGTACCATGGCCGTGTGCTCTTAGCTCGCTACTGACTTGCACACCACGGCCAGCTGACACGCCCGTGTCGAGGCCGTGTACTACTAAGCTACATCCTGTCAATTCACCCACTGTCTCCAGGCACGCCCATGTGCCACAACCGTGTGACATTATAGGCCATTTACAAGGCCAAAATGCCACCCATAAGGGTCAAACCTACAAGCAACATATATCATCCCATTTATGAACATATAGCAACTAAAAACATACTATTTGCCTATTGAAACCATGCATTCAATTCCAATTCCAACCATGACAATTTCAAAGACTAAAACTCATATCATCACAAGCATAATTGATTCATTTGCTTACTCGAAACTTGGTCATTTCAAATGCTTCCACCATACCAAGATATGCATCATATATCACATTCATTTAAGCAAAGTCTCCACTCATAAATAGCCAAATCACATGGCTAAGTTCACATAACAATTCGTATCAAGGACTAGCCTATACATGCCATATCTATCCATATACATTTTCAAAGTGTACCAAAATAAGTTCAATAGTGTGATGACGATCCGTGACGGTCTCGAGTCTTCAGTAGCTTTGACGACCTATAGAATAGAGAAAACACACACAGAGTAAGGTTTCCAAAAGCTTAGTAAGTCAATATACAAACAAACTTGATATGTAAAGCATGTAAACATATAACCACATTGGCACATTTCTTCTACAAGGCAAATTTCTCACATTTATACTTTGATTCATATTCTTGGCCAAATTGCCACATTTATCACTTCAAGAATCATATACACATAGCTTTTCATATATGCTTTCATGTAACATATTTCTAGTCCATCATAGTAAAACACATAGTCACTTACCTTATATACACATTTGGTGTATAATCAATGTACATGAATCAGACATTCATTTACTTAATCTATCAAAGCTCAGATTTGTCATTCGCACTTTAGACTTGCCCGTTGAACCATAAGGAATCCAGTAGGATAATTAGAAGCTCAGAATAGTAGTACAGTGCCATCATCCCAGATGAGGTGTTACATGTACTCAAATATCAATGCCACTGTCTCGGACAGGGTCTTACACGAATCAGAATGATGCTGATGTCCTAGACATGGTCTTATACGTAATGCTCACATCGATGCTAACGTCCCAAACGTGGTCTTACATGTAATACTCATATCGATGCCAACGTCCCAGACGTGGTCTTACACGAGTCTTAAATCAACGCCAACATCCCAGATGTGGTCTTACAAGATAAAACAGAATAGATACCTATGTCATGACATAGCTAATCCTATCTACTTCTAGGTTCACACGGGCCTTCTCGGACTCAGTCACTATATCAAACTTTTCTCGGAATTTATATGCAGAACTTCTCGTAGGCATTCATTATCAACATTAATCATATGAACAATTATAATTACACACATATAAATTTATTTGCATAGTGACTTACCTCGGATTCGGTTTATCGGAATGAAAAAGGCTACTCGTTTACTTTCGCTTTCCTACGATCTAAATCCATTTTCACCAGTTCATTCAATTCAATCGAAGACACACATTTAGGGCTATTTACAAATTAACCCTCATATTTGCACATTTTATCAATTTAGCCCATTTTTCTCAAAACATCAAATTCACAAAATCCATTCACACCCATGCATAGCCGAACTTCTCTAGGGACTATATAAGTCCAAATTTCATCAAATTCACAATTTAGTACCTCAATTTGCTATTTTCACAATTTAGCCCTATTTAGCTAAATTCAACAAAACTTTAAGAACAAAACATGCTCATCAAGCTCAAATCTTTCTTTTAACAGCATAAAACATCACAAAACTCAACATAGAATCAATGGCATTTTCCACAAACATCATCAATTCATCAAAATGAGACATGGGTTTTAGCAACGATTACAAAAACGTAAAAATTATCGAAAACGGATCAAAAACTTACCTTGAATTTAGCTCTCAAATAGCCAAAAATTTGAAAGCTTATAACCTTTCTTTTTCTTTTGATTTTTCGGTGGAAGAACACTAACCAAAAGACCACTATTTTGTTTATAATAAAATTTAATAACATTAATAAACATTATCCTATTTTATCCTTTAAGAATAAAAATATATAACTTATTACACAAGGTCATTATTGACCATTATCATTCCACTATCTTAAAAGTGGTTCAATTGCCACTTAAGACCATAACTTTTATAAGCCACAACACATTGGTATTTAACAAATAGCATACAACTTTCACATTTAATGTAATCCAATCCTTTGCTCAAATCAAATACACAGACGGACAAATTAACTTACGAAAACTTAGCACATGCTTAATCACATATCAACGGCACAGAAAATATTATTAAAATATTATTTAGACTCAAATTTATGGTCCCGAAACCACTGTTCCGACTAGAGTATAATTCGGACTCTTACAATTATACACTGAGTTCTAGTAACTCACCCCGTTCCCTTAACCTTTACAGTTAATGCTCAGTGACGTGGGACTTGGGCCATGGATGACTCGGTGGAGGCCATACTTCAGAAATGGTTTTTATTGAACTTTAGTTTCTATTTCCGTTCACTTTATTACTTTTACTGTTTTGGGTTTATTTTGTGTTGTAATAAGGCCTCTGGAATATTTTATTTTGCTTTATGTTGGACGCATTTATTATCTTGCTTAAAATTGTTTTAAATGGGAATTTTTCTAAAAAGTTAATTATGGATTTTCTAAAATGGCTTAATAAATGGATTTCATAATAAACTTTTACGAACATTTCAACTTGAAATTTTCTATCGAATTTATTTTATAAAATCACTAGTTCAAATTATCGATTTATCAACTAATCTTCGGGGTTAGTAATATGCTAACAAATATTTCAAATCAAACTTGTTTACTTGAATATAACAAAAATAATATCAAATTTTAATATGAATCGAAAAGATTTAACGCATTTTCTCATGTGACATGTCAGATCCGGTCGTAATGCATGGGCTGGGTTTGGGGTGTTACGGGAAAGATGTGACATTTTTCGTCGTACAAATGGTGTCGCCAAATCTTCAATGCAAACACAATAGCTACCAGCTTTAAATTGTGCATTTGATAATTCTTTTCGTGCGGCTTTAACTGTCTAGAAGCATAAGCTATCACTTTGCCTTCCCGTATCAAAACACAGCCTAAACAATTTAAAGATGCATCACTAAAAATCACAAATTCTTTACCCAATTCAGGTTGAACTAACACTAGTGCCTCGATCAAAAATGATTTCAACAGATTGAAACTTTGCTGAAAATTCTCAGACCACTCAAATTTCACATCTCTTTGCAATAATCTCGTCATCGGCGTAGCAATCATTGAGAATCCATTGACGAATCTTTTGTAATGTCGATTAATCCTAGAAAGCTTCTAGCTTTGGATACATTTCTCAGAGGTTTCCAGTTAACAAAAACTGAATATTTTCTCGGATCAACTTTGATGCCCTCGACTGATACAATATGTCCCAAAAAACTGACTTCCCAGAGCCAAAATTCACATTTGCTAAACTTGGCAAATAACTGATTTTCACGCAAGGTTTGCAATACAATTCTCAAATGCTCGGCATGCTCTCTCATCTCAAGAGTAAATCAAGATATCATCGATGAATACCACAATAAATCGATCTAAATACGGTCTAAAAATTCAGTATTTCACAAATTAGACCATGAATATTTCATATTTTCCAATTTAAGCCCAAATTGACATTTTCAACAAAATTCACTTTACAATAGTTGTTTATCTAACAAAAAATGTTCATCTTTTTTCCATTAAACATCACAAAAACATGTATTCATTCATGGCAAAACCCTAGACCTTTAATAGTTTTTCAAATTAGTCTCTGGGCTAGCTAGATTAAGCTACGACTCCAAAAATATAAAAATGATTAAAAACGAGACAAAAAATCATACCATGCAAGCTATGAGAGATGGCCGAATGTTAAAGCTTTTTAATGGCTTTTCTTATGCTTAATTTCGATTGAAGATGAACATAGAAAGATGATGACCTTTGTTTTTTAATTATTTTACTAACATGTATTTATTAATTTACTAAAATAACCTTATAACTAAACCTTTAAATTTTAATTTTTAATGGCCATAATTGTCCACTCAAAATATCAATGGTTTATTTACAACATAAACCCTTTAAAGATATAGTTTCATATCTATTAAATCCCTTTAGCTTATAGAACTCAAGTTTTGCAAGTATTGCAAATTAGTCCTTTTTTCCAAATTAAGCATGCAAATGGTAATATTTCTTAACAAAAGTTTTATACGATAATACTAGCATGCTGTAGATATTAGAATAATAGTAAAATAAATATTTTCATGTCATATTTGTGGTCCCAAAACCACTGTTCTAATTTCACTGAAAATAGGTTGTTACACTGATAACCCTAGGATGTCATTTAGGTGGGAATTAATGCAAAATTAGTATGGCCTATCCATGAACACCTTAGCCCCGAACCAATTTGGACTATGAGGTCTAGAGATAAGTAATTCTACCTGACTCATTTTTTAAGTTGAAGATCGAGAGATCCTGCTAGGGTAACCATTAGTTGATTGAATAGAAACCTGGAATAGGAATTAGTTATGACCACTAAAGCGATCTAATCACCCATGCCTAGATTTGGTTAAGTTTTGATTTCAAGATCTGAAGTTCATTTCATTTATTTAATTTTTATTTCTTTATTATAAAAACCTAAAATCCTGTATTATGTCTAATCGTAATATAATTTATTTAAAGTACTAATTAGATCTATATTCGTTTAGGTTAAAGTTAATTTAGTATTAGCCTTCCTTGGGTTTGATCCTCAAAGTACTCACCTACTTTGTTGTGAAAACTATATTACAATCTGACCCGTATGCTTACAGACACCTCCTCAATTCCATTTATTTAGTTGTAGTATTTACACTCTAGACGTTAGTATGTCTAGAGGTAATCAACAATCCTTAGTTTCTTTTCTCCACATAGACTGCTCTTTCATCTTTCTTGCAACCCCAACCAGTGAAGATAGTAAAGAAAGAATAGAGAAAGAAAAGGAAAATCTAGAAGGATAACATATCTCCCTTATATAGTACTCCCTTATTTCCTTTACCAGTCTCCGTTTCAACAACTAAGTGTACAACCTCTTAATCATCATGTCTCCCGCTAACTTATTTCTAGTCCATAACCAACCAGACTATGGTTGATATCCAACTAAGTTTAAAACTGAACTCGCTAGATTAGAAAACCTTTCAATTTAGTATGCCAGCCTCTTTTTCTACTTAAGGCCATACAAATTTGAGTGTGACACCACTTATATGCCTCATCTTTGAGTAGAGACACTACACAGTGAAGGGTATCAGATGATGTACGTTGCAATTCTTTGTTAACTCGTAATACTCATGATAGCAAATTTTCTACTACTATAGAATTATCATCCTTTCTTCACCTAAATTCTTTGGAGCCGAGTTTCCTAATTTCCTTTACTAGGTCACCCTGTGGTATTTCTGCATCGTGAGCGGGAGGAGCAAGAGCTTACGCTTGGGGCAGATTATTTTGTAGCTATGATGGCGCAGCTTCAGTGCGGTAGTCAAACCATTCTTGAAAATTGGGGCTACATTCTTGAATTCACGGTTTTCGAGTATCGGCTAAATTAAAGCTTTAATACCACTAATTGCAACACCCCTTGCCCAGTCCGGTCATCGGACCCAATCAAGATAATGTTACTATCATATACATAAGCGATTTTGAAAAATTCAACTTACTAGAATGTGCAATAACATGAGTTGGTAACTTATTTCATTTTTCGCACATACTTAAAAGTTTACCAAATGTATATTTAATCCAATCGTACATACTGCCTTGTGCTGAAAAGAGTTTCTGCTAAATATAGTAAAACCAAATTCTTAGTTTACTAGCCTGTGGACTACCTTGATATGTACATGTTACAAAAATACAGTTAAGAGGCTCACAACTAAAATAATAACTTCTGGCTTAGTCTCTTTCTCGTAGTTCAAAATGACTTTTGATACCTGAAAGAGATAAATCAATAAGCATGGTAAGTTTAAGATGATCTTAGTGAGTTCGCATGATGTTTACTTGCCCACACATGCAACTTGAGTGGAATATAAGTAAAACATAAGGACAATAATACGTTAAATAGTTCATGTAAGAATATAAGCAACAAGAATACAATACACTTTGCTTGAATAGACAATTCACTTTCACTCCTTACAAACATATGTGTTATGGTAAGTATAGGTGAATTTACCAAATACAACCTACATAGCTGAAATATCTTAGCGGAGTCATACTCGACTAATACACACCAGACACATACTTGTAGATTCATGTTTATAGACACATACCTACAAACTTAGGTTTGCAGATTCATACTTGCCCTTGTATATACAAACCTAGTCTTAAAGATAATTCTTGTGGACTCATGTTCAATGAATATTTCTCGTGCAATCGTGCTTGGAGAACTTAGACTTGTAGACTCGCAATATGTGAACTTATTTTTGTTAATTTTCATATAGAAGAGTCCCAGGGGACTGACTTAGCCAATGAGCTTGAGGACAATTCCTACAGACAATCTTAGCTTGTATTATAGTCCTTATGAACTCATACTTGTGGTTGATCTAGCAAGGTGGACTCTTGTTTGAATGATGGTCTTGGCAGACTCACAACTGTGGATTCGCTTTTGCAGAAATTGACTTGTGAATACATAATTAATTTGTAAATGCAGATTTATTCCGGTCCAGACACATGCTTGTATGCTTGAAGGCAAGTCCTGCGAACTATCATAAACTTATATACATAAGGACAAGTCCGGCAGACTGCCATAACTTACAACTTGGAGACAAATCCCACCATAATGCCATTCCTTTTTCAATTAACATCCCACCACAACATTGATACTTCTTTCAATTAAAATCCTGCTACAACACTGATATTTCTTTCAATTAATATCAAAAAGGCATACTCATTTCTACATTAACATGCATTCCACTCACAGTTTTATGGCTCGTCAACATAAGAGCAATTCATATACCATTTAATCACATTCATTTAATAACCATAAACTCACAAACAAATAATAGTTCACTACCAATTAACACTTCAACAGCTTACACGGACAATAATTATATATACAATTAGTCTTAAATTTGGACCACATATTCACACTCAGACAAAACAACATTGATAACATTTTCACACAACATTGACAAAGTTCAAAATCTCTAGATTATGCAGCAAAATTTTCAAACAAAACATAACCATGTAGCATACATAATGGAAACCAAAGTTGGAGTTCAGAACTCACTCACAAAACACCTGGATGCTAGAAACCTACACTTACTTTGCCTTTCCTTTGTCACTCCAACCTTCTCCTTGGTTAGCTAAACAAAATAACCATTCACCAATCAAAATGACAACATTCATATGTGAGACAATCAATATCCATTAACATGCAGAATATTTTTGTAAGCTATCTAAGATCTTATGTTCACAGCCATGAAGTCTACCATAACTTACAAGTTTCTTACCTCTTCCTTTCAGTCAAAAGATGCAGAAGGTTTAGAAAGGTTACCAGCTCACTAGATTCTTAATTTCTCAAGCTAACATGTTTAGTTTTCCTTCATGTAAACTTGTAACATCCCAAACCCGACCCAAATGCTACAACTGGATCTGGTATGCTATGGGGTTTGGTTTGATGTTAAAAACTTTTCGTTGAAAGGGCTTTGTAAAACTTAGTTCATTCTTGAAGATATTTGTTAAATATATGGCAATTGTAGAAAATCTTTGTAATTTATCTTTCCAAATAAGTGTTTCTTAAATAATGTTTAAATATCCCATTTTTATTTCTTTAAAATATAAGTCTTTGATCATGAATAATAAAAAATATCATAAGCATTAACATATATCAACTTATAACCTAAGCTACGGAGGCCTTATTACATCCAATAATTCTGAAATTAAAACTTAAAATAAAATGGAAAGTGTAAAAATAAATAACTTGATGGCCCCTCGAGTCCATCTCGGCTCCCATGTCCACGATCTATTGCTCATCTGAAAGAGTAGAGAAAAATGAAAGGGTGAGTCACCAAGACTCAGTGTATATATAACATCCCGAAATTGAGCCTAGTAGGATTGGGCCGATTGGGCTTTGGGTTTAGGAGAGTTTAAAATCTTTAAGAATATTAGAATGGTGTTTTTGCAAATTGGATTTATTAGTTAAAGTGGATTTGGAAGGTTACGAGCTTTCTATGAATTCTAGGGTTTAATTGGGCTTTAGGAAAAATTTGAGTGTCATCTTGTTATTTGTGTTGGCTCGGGTATGAATTTTGTGTGTGTTTAGCATAGTCTTGTGAAGGCTTGATTTTATTTATGAAGCTAGAATAATTCTTAATATTAAGAATTATGTGAAGTAAATTAAGTGAACATGACACTTAAGTTAATTTAAGTGTTAAATTCTAGCACAAGAGGACTTAGTGGCAAGATGGTTATGGCGCTTGAAGGGTTGCTTGAGGGAAGTGGTTCGAGTAGCATGGGTTGCATTTGGAAGACTTTATTTTTATGCATCCTAACATTAAGTGTCGGCCAAGCTCTAATTATGGTAGGTTGGCCTTTCAATTTTTATGGCAAGTTGAATATTAGTTTAGGAAAGCTTGTATTTTGGGATAAGAATCTTAAGATTTATAGAAGGATGGGGGAACAAAGGGCTTGGATGATGGAGAGTGTTTTGGAAACTATTCTAAGGCCATTAGTCCATGAATTTGGACGGTATTAGGGGCTAGGGGGGATGGCCGAATTTTTGGTTAGCTTTTGGTATGGCTTGGTGCTAGTTTTGGTAGAATTAAGTGCTAGATGAGCACATCTTTCTTTTGGTTATTTTGTGTTTCTCTTTAATCTTTTTCTCCTCTTAGCCGAATGTATTTTGGTCAAAAGGTAATCTTTTTCTTTTCTTTTTGGCCATTTGAGTTTTGACCATTTTGGTTTTTAGTTGTTCTTTCTCCCCTCAAGTCCATTCTTTCTTTCTCTTCTTTTTGTGACCGAAACTACAAAACCATCAAAGACCATTTCTTCTCTTTTTCCCTTATTGCCGAACACACTTTGACTCAAAGTTCTTCCTTGATTCATCTTCTATTCTTGAGAACCCGAAACCCAAACTCCTCATTTCTATTCTTCTTTTCCTCTTTGTTTTCAACAAGAGACTTTCAACATTATTCTCTCCCTAATTCTTCACCATGGCCGAATGTTGATGATAATCTCCTTAGCCGAATCTTTCTCTTCACATATATTCACTTCTCAACCATTTTTCTTATTCACACCTTGATCAATCGGTAAGAACACTCTTTTCAATTTTTTTATTTTTCTTTCATTGTCGAAATTGTATATTTCCTTGAGAGGATCTTTTTGACCAAAATCATTATTTCTTCTCTTTCAAACAAACCCTTTTCTCTTTGTAGTGGTATTGGGGAGTGCTGATCATTTCTTCATTAATAGTCGACCATAGCCATACTAAGAACGTGTGGAAAAAGGATTTCATCATTCAAGGATTTTGACATCTCCATAGGCAAGTGACGATTATCGAAATTGAATCAACGTGTTAAGATTTTGGGGCAATCAAGAATGGGTTCAAAAAGAGAAGTTAATAGTGTTTGGAAGAGGGGTGGTTCTACTATACCCTCAAATATCAAACAAAGGGCTGTGTCGGGAGTCCGAGACTTTCCACCAGGATGTGGGCACTTTGCCGGCGATAATCGATTATTTGAAGTCGTTCGTACCCCTGAGCCATTGTTTGTTCGTGGTTCTTCATCACGTTATGAACCAACAATCAGAGAGAAATCGTATAAAGTTGTTGTTCGAGATTCCGAGGGTACCGACGAGCGAGAAAGTTTAGTTATCACTATTATCAGGTGTGTACCTTACACACTTTATAACTCGGTAATATAACTATAAATATACTAATCATGTTATTAAAGTTGGAAACTGTGAGATCTTGATATGATACCGTAAAGGGTATAAGCAAGGATTCGGGTAAGTCCGTTTCCATATGTTTTGCTATATGATACTTATTACCATGACATGTGATATATATATTTATATATGATACATAAATGAGCATATGGCATGATTTGCATAATATTTGCATGGTTATGGGTAACATGAGAGGAGGGGGAAGATTTGATATCCGTGTCTTTGGGACACCGGAGGTTTGGCACCTCCAGGTGGTTTGGTACCACAATTATTTCGTGTCTTTGGGACACCGAGGGTTTGGCACCTCATAGCGACTTGTCCCAGGTGGCTTCGCACTTTCACAATGGGTTGGCCTCACATTTGATATTACGGGATCGTCGCGAGTGATTTGGTATCACACGTGGGTTGGCCCCACAACTTTATTATTCGTGACTTTGGGTCACCAGTGGTTTGGTACCACATATTTCGTGTCTTTGAGACACCAGAGGTTTGGCACCTCATAGCGACTCGTCCTAGTGGCTTAGTACCACAGTGGGTTGGCCCCACATTTGATATTACGGGATCGTCACCAGTGATTTGGTAGCACACGTGGGTTTGCCCCACAACTTGATTATTCGTAACTTTGGGTCACCAGTGTTTTGTCACCACATTATTGGATATCGTGACTTTGGGTCACCAGTGGTTTGGCACCACCAGTGGTTTGGTACCACACGGGGTAGAAAAGGAGTTATGGATGGCTAGGTTGGGTGTATTATATATATATTGCTTGGTTATAAATTGTGTAAGTTTATTGCATCAACTGGGGGAAGGATTTATGCATTGAGTCTTGGTGACTCACCTTCTCCCTTATCTTTTCAGGTGATTCGTGAATCGCGGATGAGGAGCCGGATGGACTCGAGGAGGCCATGCAATAAAATTCGATTTACACGGACTTTGGTTTGGGTACTATATTTTATTTAAATTTGGTTTTTCATCTTTATTTGGATTGTAATAAGGCCTTTCAAATTATGTTTTTGGATTATTTATATGCTTTGGACTTGTTTTAAACATGGCTTAATAAACTACATGGTTAATTAAATAATATGAGCGCAAAGTTTTTTAAACTACAAAACGCAATGGTTTTCAAAATGTTACCATCGGGTAATATAAATCATTTGATAATATTTAACAACTTAAGTGTTTTTGATAACTCATACTATTTTCCAAAACTCAAGTTCCCAAATTTCAATTAGAAACAATTTCCAAACTATTCGCTTTGGTTTCTTTTAAATTATAAAAGGTTTTCTAATCTATGGATCTGCAATTATGTTTTAAAGATTTATTTACGGAATTTCAAAGTAAATTATTAGTTTTAAACTTATTATACACCTGATTTCTACAAACATAGAACAACAAAGATTGTTTTTCACTAAAATTTAATCGTTAACTCGATTTTCTTCAAAACGTTTTCCTCTGTGGCATGCCAGATTCGGTCATGGCATATTGACCGGTTTGGGGTGTTACAAATTGGTATCAGAGCTAAGTTCAAAGGCTCGACTGTGGGTCTGAGGCCCAAAATCTTTTAAAGAATGGACTTTAAAATGTCTTTGTTCGAAATTATATGATTCGAAAGGCATGGCACCGAGTTCCGGCACCAATCCGCTCAGGTAAGTATCTCAAACTGTTGCTTTTGATAATATGATTATGATGATGATGGCATGACTAAATAGTAGTAGGAATTACTCTAGAGACCCATAACTATAGGTTGGATGTACTCGCGAGACAAACTCTTATTAAAAGTTTTCATAAAACTGTGCTTTAAAGAAAGTGAAAAGACTCTAATGCATAAAATTTTCGTAAAAATGGATAAGGCGCGAAGTAGACATGAGTTCTAGGGGACATGGTTGTCGTGGACATGGTGAAGGCCGAGGTGCTAGGGCTAGATCTTCGGCACCGAGGCATATTTCTGAAAAGGAGGCGTTAGCATCGCTAGTGGCTGAGACGGGGTCTCATGCTCGAGTTGGGTCTGTGCACTGTAAGAAGAAAAGAGATCACGGTTCTCTAGGGTCACAATCTTGTTCTGTAAAACATGTCAAGGCACGATCAAATATCCAGCTTGTGATTTTTGCAAAAAGCGTCATCCGGGAGAATACTGGAGGAGGTTTGGAGCATGCTTGAGATGCGGGTCTAATGAGCATAAGGCTCGGGATTGTTTTCTCACCCTCAAGTCAAGTATGTTTGGTTGTGTAAAAAAAAAAAAGGGATTCAAGATTATGTTAAAAAGTACATTGTGGTTTTTAAGGGCAGAGTGCGCAGCGAAAGCATAATGGTGTGATTTGAGCAGTGTGTTAGTAGTTGGCTGGAAATTTCGAGGACGAAATTTTTTTTAGGAGGGTAGAATTGTAACATCCCGAAACTGAGCCTAGTAGGATTGGGCCGATTGGGCTTTGGGTTTAGGAGAGTTTAAAATCTTTAAGAATATGAGAATAGTGTTTTTGCAAATTGGATTTATTAGTTAAAGTGGATTTGGAAGGTTACGAGCTTTCTATGAATTCTCGGGTTTAATTGGGGTTTAGGAAAAATTTGAGTGTCATCTTGTTATTTGTGTTGGCTCGGGTATGAATTTTGTATGTGTTTAGCATAGTCTTGTGAAGGCTTGATTTTATTTATGAAGCTAGAATAATTCTTAGTATTAAGAATTATGTGAAGTAAATTAAGTGAACTTGACACTTAAGTTAATTTAAGTGTTAAATTCTAGCACAAGAGGAGTTAGTGGCAAGATGGTTATGGCGCTTGAAAGGTTGCTTGAGGGAAGTGGTTCGAGTAGCATAGGTTGCATTTGGAAGACTTTATTTTTATGCATCCTAATATTAAGTGTCGGCCAAGCTCTAATTATGGTAGGTTGGACTTTCAATTTTTATGGTAAGTTGAATATTAGTTTAGGAAAGCTTGTATTTTGGGATAAGAATCTTAAGATTTATGGAAGGATGGGGGGACAAAGGGCTTGGATGATGGAGAGTGTTTTGGAAACTATTCTAAGGCCATTAGTCCATGAATTTGGACGGTATTAGGGGCTAGGGGGGATGGCCGAATTTTTGGTTAGCTTTTGGTATGGTTTGGTGCTAGTTTTGGTAGAATTAAGTACTAGATGAGCACATCTTTCTTTTGGTTATTTTGTGTTTCTCTCTAATCTTTTTCTCCTCTTAGCCGAATGTATTTTGGTCAAAAGGTAATCTTTTTCTTTTCTTTTTGGCCATTTGAGTTTTGACCATTTTGGTTTTTAGTTGTTCTTTCTCCCCTCAAGTCCATTCTTTCTTTCTCTTCTTTTTGTGACCGAAACTACAAAACCATCAAAGACCATTTCTTCTCTTTTTCCCTTATTGCCGAACACACTTTGACTCAAAGTTCTTCCTTGATTCATCTTCTATTCTTGAGAACCCGAAACCTAAGCTCCTCATTTCTATTATTCTTTTCCTCCTTGTTTTCCCCAAGAGACTTTCAACATTATTCACTTCTCAACCATTTTTCTTATTCACACCTTGATCAATCGGTAAGAACACTCTTTTCAATTCTTTTATTTTTCTTTCATTGCTAAAATTGTATATTTCCTTGAGAGGATCTTTTTGACCAAAATCATTATTTCTTCTCTTTCAAACAAACCTTTTATCTTTGTAGTGGTATAAGGGAGTGCTGATCATTTCTTCATTGATAGTCGACCATAGCCATACTAAGAACGTGTGGAAAAGGATTTCATCATTCAAAGATTTTGACAACTCCATAGGCAAGTGACGATTATCGGAATTGAATCAAAGTGTTAAGATTTTGGGGCAATCAAGAATGGGTTCGAAAAGAGTAGGTAATAGTGTTTGGAAGAGGGGTGGTTCTGCTATACCCTCAAATTTCAAACGAAGGGCTGTGTCGGGAGTCTGAGACTTTGCACCAGGATGTGGACCCTCTACCGGTAATAATCGATTATTTGAAGTCGTTCGTACCCCTGAGCCGTTGTTTGTTCGTGGTTCTTCATCGCGTTATGAACCAACAATCAAAGAGAAATCGTATATAGTTGTTGTTCGAGATTCCGAGGGTACCGACAAGCGAGAAAGTTTAGTTATCACTACTATCAGGTGTGTACCTTACACACTTTATAACTCGGTAATATATTTATAAATATACTAATCATGTTATTAAAGTTGGAAACTTTGAGATCTTGGTATGATACCGTAAAGGGTATAAGCAAGGATTCGGGTAAGTCCGTTTCGATATGTTTTGCTATATGATACTCATTACCATGACATGTGATATATATATATTTCTATATGATACATAAATGAGCATATGGCATGATTTGCATAATATTTGCATGGCTATGGGTAACATGAGAGGAGGGGGAAGATTTGATATCCGTGTCTTTGGGACACCAGAGGTTTGGCACCTCCAGTGGTTTGGTACCACAAGTATTTCGTGTCTTTGGGACACCAGAGGTTTGGCACCTCATAGCGACTTGTCCCAGTGGCTTCGCACCACAGTGGGTTGGCCCCACATTTGATATTATGGGATTGTCGCCAGTGATTTGGTACCACACGTGGGTTGGCCCCACAACTTTATTATTCGTGACTTTGGGTCACCAGTGGTTTGGTGCCACATATTTCGTGTCTTTGGGACACAAGAGGTTTGGCACCTCATAGCGACTCGTCCTAGTGGCTTAGTACCACAGTGGGTTGGCCCCATATTTGATATTACGGGATCGTCCCCAGTGATTTGGTATCACACGTGGGTTAGCCCCACAACTTGAATATTCGTGGCTTTGGGTCACCAGTGGTTTGGCACCACCAGTGGTTTGGTACCACACGGGGTAGAAAAGGAGTTATGGATGGCTAGGTTGGGTGCATTATATATATATTGCTTGGTTATAAATTGTGTAAGTTTGTTGCATCAACCGGGGGAAGGATTTATGCACTGAGTCTTGGTGACTCACCTTCTCCCTTATCTTTTCAGGTGATTCGTGAATCGCAGATGAGGAGCCGGATGGACTCGAGAAGGCCATGCAATAAAATTCGATTTACACGAATTTTGGTTTGGGTACTATATTTTATTTAAATTTGGTTTTTCATCTTTATTTTGATTTGTAATAAGGCCTTTTAAATTATGTTTTTGGATTATTTATATGCTTTGGACTTGTTTTAAACATGGCTTAATAAACTACATGGTTAATTAAATAATATGAGCGCAAAGTTTTCTAAACTACAAAACGCAATGGTTTTCAAAGCGTTACCATCTGGTAATATAAATCATTTGATAATATTTAACAACTTAAGCGTTTTCGATAACTCATACTATTTTCCAAAACTCATGTTCCCAAATTTCAATTAGAAACAGTTTTCAAACTATTCGCATTGGTTTCTTTTAAATTATAAAAGATTTTCTAATCTATGGATCTACAATTATGTTTTAAAGATTTATTTACGGAATTTCAAAGTAAATTATTAGTTTTAAACTTATTATACACCTGATTTCTACAAACATAGAACAACAAAGATTGTTTTTCACTAAAATTTAATCGTTAACTCGATTTTCTTCAAAATGTTTTCCTCTGTGGCATGCCGGATTCAGTCATGGCGTATTGACCGGGTTTGGGGTGTTACAGTATAAATCCCGAAACACACAACGACCTGATGCCCACAAACACATTATGAGCCCTGGCCTATACATAAAGGCAACAATCATAATAACATGATAAATGATAAATGATGAATAGCCCAACCCATCCTAGATTTCCATTCTCTACACACCAACCCGTACCAACCATCACACCTCGGGGACTTCTACAATCAACCCTCCATCCGCTACATGCCATAACGACAACCGTACTGCCTATTCCTATTAATCAGGAATCATTAAACGTGTCATAGCCACCGATCACTATGTGACCTAACATTTGAAATTGTGGTTTAACCACCGATCACCAAGTGACCTATCATGCACTTCCCCTTCATTATCATAATCCCACCCCATGCATACATACTTAAAAAAAAAAAAAGAAAACAAGTTTGCACATATATCAATACTCATAGAATGGTTTCAATGATTACATACCTGGCATCCTTTGTAAACCCTTTTTCAGGTTTTATTCGACTGTCTACACAGCCTCTTTTCGGCTTTTTAGCCCATAACATATATATTGCAATTAACTAGTGTGTTAGAGATGTACACACCTGATTACCGTTAGAACGAGACCCTCTAAGTCGACGCTATCCATAGCCAACACCACCGCTATCTGCCTGAGGTGTTGTTCAGAAGCCGGTCCACAACCCGGTGGCCAATCTCGAACAGCAGACTCCGCTCGTTTCTTAAACTTAGGGATTGGGTTTACGGACCCAATCCTCTCCTTTGCCTAATCCATATTTGATTCCATCACTACTATGATGAAATAGGTTTGTTAAACCATAACATATGGTTAAGATCATAAATACGATAGTGAATCTAACGGAGATCTAAAGAGAACCCCTTACCTTTAACTCCCGAAATTAGAGACTAACGATTTTCGGCTTTTAGATCTAGATGATCTTCTTCCATTCCCGATGTCGCCCAACAAGAAAATACATAAAACCATTAAACCATGAGCCTTTCAGCTTTGTCTTCCAAAACCGAAAGATATTTTAAGGAATAATAAGAGTCGACACTCACCTTACTGGAGAAGATTCGGCTACTCCCTGAGGATTCCGGCTTTTTGCAAAAATCAAGAAGAGAAGATGATTCGAAGAAATCTATGGAAATTCAGCTTTTAATGAAGAAATCGGCAGGAAGAAGAATAGAGAATTTTGGCAGACTACAGGTAGGTTCGGCTTCAGCAAAGATCAAAAGAAAAGAATGTAGAGAAAGAATTATAAGGTTTCGGCTTTTAGAAGAAATTAAAAGGAAATGTTACAGAGAATGGCTGAGGGTTTCGGCACAGAGAATGAAGAAAAGAATAGGGTTCAAATGCCGGAATTGAAGAGATACTACCCCTATTTATAGAGAATTTCGGCACTTACTTATCAAATCCCGGAAGTGCCCTTCCTAATAACTAAAAATTAAACAAATAATAGGGAAAATTCGGCACCCCTATGGCAAATAGAAACTGATTTCTTCCCCCCTCTTAGAGTCAAAATTTCGGCCACCACCTAGCCTTGCAGATAACTCCTTGATTCTTTCCTTATCCTCATCTGACTACTCACCCACAGTGTCATGGATAACACTACCTCTTCCTTCCTTTATCAGCACATTATCCACCTTATTATCACATTAAATAAATTCCTAAATTTAGGCATCATTGCCGAACTCCACCACTGCTCTTATAAATGCCGAAAATATTTAAAATAAAAGGTACCAGGCGACTCGAACCTTGGACTTTCAATTAATGCCAACTCCCTTCCCTTTTAGTGGCGCCATTTTGCCACTGGGCCACAAGCCCATTTGTGTTTTAAAACACAGCTAATATCTGTTATGCCCTAACTTAACAAGCTTTCCACTAAAGCGTTCAAACAAGAATTTTAACTACAGCCTCGGCCCAAACCTTAGCTCATTCTGAACCCCTAACACTCACATTAAACATAACCACACATTAAATCCATAGGCCCAAAAATTCAGGATGTTACAAAACTACTCCTTACTTTCTTACTATTCCAAAAAAAGAAAAGGAAAAATGAAGAAGAGAATACCAGAACATGAGAATCGAATAATAGCATCTTCTGTTCTTCTACCTATACTCCTCTCACCTCTGCTCACAAAAGCTCGAGTTGGTGCACAAGAAGAAGATTTTAAGATTATTTTAGAAAGACTTTTTGTAATTTTAAGCTTTTATCTCTTATTAATTTAAATCATTATTATCATTATAAAATAAATAATTAAATGAATAGTAGAGGGGCTGGCGCATCACAGTCAACCATTTACTTTTCTGTACGTTTTATTTAATTTTATTATTATACACATTATTTTTTTGTTGATGTTTTATTTTTATTCTTAATTGGATTTAATCCCCTCTACTTTGATATAGGTTGACACATGTTGTGGGCACGACAACTGTTTAATTGCGCAATCTAGTTAAATTGAATAATAATTTTAGATATTTCAATTTTTTGAAATCGACCTATTGGAAAATTCCGGTTTAAAAATCGGTTTTCATTCATAGGGGAAAATTAAAATTTGAATTTCGAACCGTTTTTTTTTGAAAAGTACATGTGCTTTGTACAAGACGAATCCTAGACGTTCTTGACTTTCATCCGAACGACCTCTGTTTTTCTTGTACCACGAACCACTTTGAGTGTGAGCTCGAACAATCATGAATCAAACACAAAGTCAGACAAAGTTTACTACTTTAAATATGAAAGTAATTCTCTCTTAATAAAAGATGGTAGATGTAACACCCCAAACTCGGCCTAGACGTTAGGGTCGAATCTAGCGTGTCACATTGAAATGTTTTTTGGAAACCATGTTTTCATTGAAAACCCTTCTTGAAATTTAAAACTTCTTGCCATCTACAACTTGTACAAAACCTCAGTTTGCGTATGTTTATTTTCAATCGTGGCTTATTAAAAAGTTATTACCTTTTAAAAAGCTATTACATTTAAAAACTTATTTGCTGCGGAAGCTTAATTTAAAACAAATGATTTACGAAAACGTGATATTTAAAAATTGAGTTGCAGAAACGTAGTGTTTGAAAATAGTTATTGCTTCGGAAATCGTGTTCTACTTCTAGTGTAACACCCCAAACTCGGCCCATGGGTCCTGACCGGCTCTGGTATGCCACGGAGTAAAATAGTTTGAATCATTCTGAGTGTCTAGCGAAAACTTGGTGAGATATGGCTAAGGTATTAAAAAGGTGTTTTAAAACTCAGTTGGGTTTTTATAAACTTGGTTGGGTTGATAAACTCTTTGAAAACGTTTGATCATGTATCGTTTAAAAGTCGTCAAAGTTATTGGTGACTTGGTAAATTTTGTTACCCGCTGGTAACTTCTTTGAAAACCCGTTAAATTTTATTAAGTTTGGAAAGGTTACTTTTAACCGGTTCACTTAATATTTGCAATGTAATATAATTTAGAATAAACGATTAATTAACATCCAAATAAAAATTTAGCGGCCTTATTACATCCCAAAATAAATAGAAAAAAAACGTAGAAAATAAAATGAATAATCTTAGCAAAAATAAATTTGAATCCAATGATAAGCATGGCCGCCTCGAGTCCTCTCCGGCTCCATCTCCGCGATCTACTCCCCTGCAAAATAGTAAGGGAAGGGGTGAGTCACCTAGACTTAATGTGTAAGTCCCCCACCCAAAATTGTAACTCATAACACATATTATTAATAAACATGCGATCATGCAACCCAACCTAACCATCCATACTCCTTAGCTACCCCGTGTGGTCAAAACCACTGATGACCATAGGTCACAAATTAAAAGATGGGGCCAACCCATCGTGTGGTCAAAACCACTGATGACCATAGGTCACAATTTATCAAGCGTGGTCAAAACCACTGGTGGTACCAAACCACTGGGACTTAGTCGCAAATTATCAATCGGTGTGGTCAAAACCACTAATGACCATAGGTCACAAATAATCTAATGTGGCCAACCCATCTTGTGGTCAAAACCACTGACGACAGTCCATAAAATCATCCCCCTCCTCTCATCAATCCCACCATCACATGCTTATATATCAATTATCATATATCATGGCATTACATTTAGCATCACGTGATGGCATGCAAATCATTTATCAACAATCACAAGTTAGGGGACTTACCCGGAATCCATGCTTAGCCATAAGCAAAACACTACCAAAAAGGTGACTAACAACAATAATAATCATGTAAATTAATAAAGTTTATAGTGAGTTCTTACACACCTATTTACTAGCAAATCCCGAATATACTAGCGAAATCCCGAGACGTTGTTTACTCCAATTCACCGAATTCCCGTATTTGTCACTTGTCCTATCGAGATTCCTACCAAAACACTTGTTAAACAATTGGCTTGCACATATATACATAACCAAAGCCCATAGCCGAATGTTACTTACCACCTCACCTTAGGAGAATAAATCCCAAAAGCTTCCCTTAATGGCTATGGCTTCCCTACAATTGCTTTAACCGTATTAATAAGGGTTTTTAGGCCACTCGGCCCTAATCATAGATTTAAAAAGAACCATTCGGCCATGTCTACATACCTCTTACTAATGATTGAAAAAGAATCCCGAAAAGAAACTTGTGCTCCCTTGATATTCGGCCAAAGTAAATCTAATGGAGAAGGAAAGATTTCGGCATGAAGGGGATGGAGAGATTCGGCTAGCTCAAGGTTGAAGGCTGGAATTTTGAGAAGAGAAAGGGGTAGGTTTGGCTAATAGGAATTAGAAAAAGAGAAAGAAGAGATGTAGAGAAAGTGGTGGTGGTTTCGACTTATTAGAAAAAAGAAGCTGGAATTTTTTTGAACAATTTAGGCAATGCAACAAGGGAAATTCGGCAGCAGCAAATTGGAGAGAAAAATTGATGAGTTTGGCACTTCTTCGCTATTCAAATCAGATATGGACAACCCTAGAGAGTCCTTATCTCGGCCATTGCCTCCCTATGAGATAAAACTTTATCTTTTAGTCTTTATCTCCTATCCACTTCTTCAACAATTCAAAATAAAATAAACTACTACAAACACCCTTCCAGCCGAAAATATGCAAAAAGAATAGCTCTCCCTTATCAAAATAAGAGTCCATAATCAGGCCATCACCTCCCTTCCCAAGTTCCAGCTCCCGCGATTCGAACACCAGACCACACTAACGTAGCCCCCTACAACGCCCCTTGCCATCTTTCCCATTTGACTTTCATGTCAAATAACCCTACCATTTAATTATAAGGCCTTCTTCCTGGCCCTCTTTCCTTTTAACGGAAAAAGCCCAAAATAAAATGCTCCTTGTGTCCCTTGTGTCTTGAACCCAAGACCTCCCTTACACCACCCTTAGGCGCGCCAAGCCAATTGTACCAAGCCCATTCTTTGTCATATTTCACCCAGAATTGTATTTAAGCCCTATCTCACCTAGCTCCCTCCTTTTAGGTACTTAAAAAGAAATTTTTAATACTAAGTCAGGCCTAACTCGGGTTTAATTCTAGACCTTAGAACATGCCAAATAAATCATAGTATTTGTTTCGTCAAGCACACACACACATGGGAACAATTAATTAAATTTTCAAACACCCCTAACTCAGGATGTTACAATTCTACCCCCCTTAAAAAGGATTTCGACCTCGAAATTACCTGGATCAGAAGAGCTAGGGGTATTGCTGTCGCATCGCATCCTCGGGTTCCCTTGTGGCCTCCTCCATACCATGATTCCGCCATAACACCTTTACCAAAGGCACTGACTTCCTACGAAGAACTTTGACATCTCGATCTAAGATCTAAACTGGTTCTTCCTCGAAAGATAAGTCCGAGTTTACCTCAATCTCTGCCCCTGGCACAATGTGTGGTGGATCTGACCGATACCTTCTAAGCATCGACACATGAAAAACGTCATGAATCTGACTCAACTCTGCCGGTAGCTCGAGCTGATAAGCTACCGGTCCCACTCGCTTCAACACTGTATATGGGCCGATGCACCTTGGGCTTAGCTTTCCTTTTCGCCCAAATCTCAACACCTTCTTCCACGGTGACACCTTCAGAAAGACTTTATCCCCTACTGCATACTCCATTTCCTTACGCTTAAGATCAGCATAAGACTTCTGCCTATCTGACACTTCCTTAAGCCGAGCCCGAATCACTTTAACTTTATCTTTCGTTTTTGCTACCAACTCTGGACCCAAAACTTGTCGTTCACCCAACTCCATCCAACATGTAGGAGTACAGCATTTCCGTCCATACAGTGCTTCGTATGGTGCCATCTGAATACTCGCTTGATAACTATTGTTATAAGCGAATTCCGCCAACGGTAGATACTCTTCCCAACTACCACTGAAATCCAAAACGCATCCTCTTAGCATATCCTCTAATATCTGTATAACCCTTTTCAATTACCCGTCAGACTGTGGATGAGAAGCTGTACTGAAATCCAATCGTGTACCCAAAGCCTGATGCAACGCTTTCCAGAATCTTGACGTGAACCTCGGATCCATATCCGAGATAATTGACATTGGCACTCCATGCAATCTTACTATCTCAGCCACATACAATTTTGCTAACCTCTGAAGAGAATAATCCACTCTCACCGGTATAAAGTAAGCTAATTTAGTCAGACGGTCTACAATCACCCAAACTGCGTCTTTCTTGCTGGGCGTGAGGGGTAGCCCACTGACGAAATCCATAGTGATCCTCTCCCATTTCCACTGAGGAATCTTCACTGGTTGAAGTAACCACGATGGCAACCGTGCTCTCGGCCTTAACCTGGCGACACGTCAGACACTTTCCCACAAACTCAGTTACCTCGCGCTTCAACCCTTCATCAGAACTGTTTCCACAAATCTCCATACATCTTGCTACCTCCAGGGTGCATAGCGTATGGGCTGCCATGTGCATCCTGAAGAATTCTTTGCCTTAACTCCACATCTTTTGACATACAAGGCCGCCCTTGAAAACTTAATACGCCATCTTCAGTCAAACTATACCCTTCCAAACCACCATCTTGAACTTGCAACCTTATCGCATTCAACCCTTCGTCTACCAACTATTTTTCCTTAATCTCCTCGATCCAAGTTGGCTTAACTTGCAGTTCTGCCAAAAGACTTCCATCATCGTATAGACTGAGGTGAGCAAACATCGCTCTTAAGTCTGTCACGACCTTCTAGCTCAACACGTCAGCCACCACGTTAGCCTTACCCGGATGGTACTCAATTGAACAGTCGTAGTCCTTCAACAGCTCAATCCATCGGCGCTGCCTCAAATTCAAGTCCTTCTGAGTCAAAAGATACCTCAAACTTTTGTGATCCGTGTAGACTATCGACTTCTCCCCATACAAGTAATGTCTCCATATCTTCAGAGCGAAGACTACTGCCGCTAACTCCAAGTCGTGAGTTGGATAATTAACCTCATGCGGTCTTAACTGACGGGATGCATAGGCCACTACCTTCCCTTCCTGCATCAACACACATCCCAAACCGAGTATGGGATGCATCACAATAAACCGTGAAAAATTTCCCTGCCTCAGGCTGTACCAGAAGTGGAGCTTCCGTTAGAATCTTCCTTAGCTTATCAAAACTTTCCTGCTGCTTCTCTGACCATACAAATGGAACTCCTTTCCTTAATAACTTAGTTAACGACGCAGCAATTAAAGAGAACCCTTCCACAAACCTTCGATAGTACCCTGCCAGACCCAGAAAACTTCGAATTTCAGCCACCGACCTAGGCGGTTTCCAATCCAACACCGCTTTAATCTTGCAGGGATCCACTCTAATCCCTTCAGCTGATACTACGTGACCTAAGAAAGCCACCTCCCTAAGCCAAAATTCGCACTTACTGAATTTGGCATATAGCTGCTTCTCCCTTAGTACTTGTAGAACTATACGCAAATGCATATCGTGCTCCTCCTCTGTCTTTGAGTAAACCAATATGTCGTTTATGAACACCACGACAAATTGATCCAAGTACTGCTGAAACACCCTATTTATTAAGTCCATGAACACTGCAGGTGCGTTGGTCAACCCAAACGGCATTACCAAAAACTCGTAATGCCCATACCGAGTATGGAATGCCGTCTTGTGCACATCAACCTCCTTCACCTTAAGTTGATGGTAACCCGACCTAAGATCTATCTTAGAGAACACCGATGCACCCTTTAGTTGATCAAACAAGTCATCAATCCGAGGCAACGGATACTTGTTCTTGATCGGCAACTTGTTTAGCTGACGGTAGTCGATACACATCCGCATTGAACCGTCCTTCTTCTTGACAAATAGCACAGGTGCTCCCCACGGCGATATACTTGGTCGGATAAACCCTCTATCCAAGAGCTCCTGAATTTGAGCCTTCAGCTCCACCAATTCCTTTGGTGCCATTTGGTAGGGTGCTATAGACACAGGTGCCGTTCTGGGTAACAAGTCTATACCGAATTCAACTTCACTATCTGAAGGCAAACCCGAAAGTTCCTTAGGAAATACATCAGCGAATTCCCCAACTGTTCGGACCTTCCCAACCGTTGACTCCTCGGCCTCCAAGGCACAAATTCGAACCAAGAACGCCTCACAACCCTTTTTGACCATTTTCTCATCCTTCAAGGCAGACACTACATTGGATAGGTAATCTCTTCTATTACCGATCATAACCACTTCATCACCTTCAGCCATCTTAAGAACCATGCGCTTAACAGCACAATCCAACTTTGCCTGATACTTAACCAACCAGTCCATTCCAAGAATCAAATCGAACTCCCCAAACGACAGTTCCATCAGATCAGCCACAAGCATGACCCCTTGGAGTTCTAGGGGTACATCTTTATAAAGCTTGTTTACAACTACAGAGTGTCCTAGAGGGCTAATTACAATCATCTCCCTAGAAGCAGTCTTAAAGTCTAGGTTCATAGTCTCTACCACACTACTAGCAACGTATGAATGGGTCAAACCCACATCAATTAATACAACATATGGAAGACCAAAAATTAGGAACGTACCGGTTATGACGTCCGGTGCGTCTCCCTCCTCGCGACGCCTTGTCGCATAGACTAAGCCAAGCTGCCTTGCCTCAGTGTTGCCTGCGCCTCTGCCCTGAATTCCACGACCTCGATTAGGACCATTGCCTCCTCTACCATTACCACGACCCCTCTATGGTCCCACACTTCTATCCTGAGTACAGTTCTGCCCCTCTGGCTGGTTCTTAGCTATCTTTCGAGGACAATCCCTTACACGGTGATCCAAAGACCCACATTCAAAACATCCTCAATTACCATTCCAACACTCCCCCTTGTGAGGCTTGCCACACAGAGCACACTGTGGCGGCCATTGAGTATTGGCAGCAGTAGGCCTAGCAGCTTGATCCTACCCACCAAACCTTACCCTCTTTTGCTGATTACCAGGAAACTTTGAAGGTTCGGAACTCCTCTTATTCCAATTCCATTCCTGGTTGCGCCTAGCCGACTGCCTTACCCCTTCAGCAACCTTAGATTTCTCCACTAGGACAGCAAACTCCCGTTCCTGCTGTGGAGCTATCATCATTCTCAGCTCATCTCTCAGCCCATCTTCAAATCTCACACAGCGTTCATGCTCGGTACCCACAATACCACGAGCATACCTACTCAACCGAAGGAATTCGACTTCATACTCCGCCACTGTCTTATTGCCTTGAACCAGGTTCAAGAAAGCCTTCCGCAGTGCATCTACGTAGCTAGTTACGATATACTTCTTTTGATAGGCATCCTTGAAAAATTCCCGGTGAGGTTTTACGCCACTGTTCCATCCCTTACGGTGAGCCACCAGCGATATGACTCATCCCGAAGCAAAGAAATTATACCCTTTAATTTCTCCTCAGCTGTAAAATCTATGTCATCCATGATCCTTTCAGTTGCTTCCAACTAGTACTCCGTTGCACTGAGTGCCACTCCGAAAACTCCCTTAAATACTTCTGCTCCGTTAGCCTGGAGTCGTTCAACTACAGATTTACGGGCTCCTGCACCGCGCCCGACCTCAAAGAACTCGTTCCAATACCCGTGTCTGACTTGAGATACGACATCATTACCACCCGTCTGATCTTGAAATTCAGTCTCCGCCGCTGGCAGATCCGGCATCTCATTTCCAGACCCGTGACCAGACCTTGCTGGCTCCAACAAGGTCATCCGACCCCGACCACAGCCACGCGGCGGACGTCCACGACCTCTTGAACTCATTCTAATGATTGCGTTTATCTGTTTAAGAATTTTATGCATTAATATTTCATTTGGTTATCCGCGGAGAAATCTTTATGAAGAGAGTTTAATAGAGATTCTTTCGAATCAATCAAGGTTTTAAGTCCTCTATCCTAGTTCACACAGAAAAGCACATCCATTCCCTAAGACCTTTCATACACACTCTTCGGCACTTCTGTCCGTTTCTATCCCAGGGGTATTTTCGTCATTTTCCTACAGGGGTAATTTTGGTAAGTTTAATAAATCAGGGATATTTTTAGAAGTTGTAAAACTTTGAGGGTTCTTTTGAGATCTTCTCTTTTCAGAGCGATGACGTTGCAAAATTTTTGGAAATCAGGGTTATTTTGGTAATTTTTGCAAGTTGAGGGCAATTTTGTAATTTTTCCAAACCAAAAATATTTCTTGATAGTTTGTAAATTCAGGTTTTGCATATTTATAAAATAATGAAATTTTGGGCAAAACCATTGAGTAGTTGGGCATTTTATAAACCAATGACATTTTGGTAATTTTACCCCTAAGGGCATTTTTGTAATTTTCACAAATCAAATTTTTCGGAAAAAGTTGTAAAGATGGTTGTTCTCAAATTTGAAAGAGTGATTTTAAAAGTTTTGAAAAACTAGGGTTTTGTTGTTTTCTTCTTTTTTCAAAAAAAAAAACATGGCTAGTTCCCTTTCGGGTTTTAGTCATTATGTTTAGCCTATGACCGAGCCCTCTTGGTCAGGGTGAACCAAAGCTACGCACCAGGTAGGAATCCCGCGAAGAGGAGGTGAGTCACGAGGACTGCTTAAGTACCAAGCTCTTCCTGATCCAATCCTGACATGCGTGCAGGTTACCACACCCTAACTTCGGCGACTTGGTCGTAGGTTTGTTTAATTAGGCTTTTAAAGTCTTATGTATTTTTGTTGGGGAAAACTAGTCATAAAGTTTAAACACCTATCATACTATCTACGTTCCATACCTACCCTTCTATAAATAATTAATTCACACAGAAGTTTAGAAGTACTTACATGGGCGGATTGGTGCTTGGAGACTTTGTTTGCATCTTCAGTCTAAAACCAAAACTATTTTTCAAAAGGCCTACCAAAACATTTTGGGCCTTGGGCCCCCACAGCCGATCTTTGAACTGGGCTCTGATACCAATTTGTAATACCCTAAACCCGGCCCATGGATCTTGATCGGATCTGGTATGCCACGGAGTAAAATAGTTTGAATCATTCTGAGTGTCTAGCGAAAACTTGGTGAGATATGGCTAAGGTATTAAAACGGTGTTTTAGAACTCAGTTGGGTTTTTATAAACTTGGTTGGGTTGATAAACTCTTTGAAAACGTTTGATCATGTATCGTTTAAAAGTCGTCAAAGTTATTGGTGACTTGGTAAATTTTGTTACCCAATGGTAACTTCTTTGAAAACCCGTTAAATTTTATTAAGTTTGGAAAGGTTACTTTTAACCGGTTCACTTAATATTTGCAATGTAATATAATTTAGAATAAACGATTAATTAACATCCAAATAAAAATTTAGCGGCCTTATTATATCCCAAAATAAATAGAAAAAAAAACGTAGAAAATAAAATGAATAATCTTAGTAAAAATAAATTTGAATCCAACGATAAGCATGGCCGCCTCGAGTCCTCTCCGGCTCCATCTCCGCGATCTGCTTGCCTGCAAAATAGTAAGGGAAGGGGTGAGTCACCTAGACACAGTGTGTAAGTCCCCCACCCAAAATTGTAACTCATAATACAGATTATTAATAAACATGCGATCATGCAACCCAACCTAACCATCCATACTCCTTAGCTACCCCGTGTGGTCAAAACCACTGATGACCATAGGTCACAAATTAAAAAATGGGGCCAACCCATCGTGTGGTCAAAACCACTGATGACCATAGGTCACAATTTATCAAGTGTGGTCAAAACCACTAGTGGTACCAAACCACTTTGGGACTTAGTCGCAAATTATCAATCGGTGTGGTCAAAACCACTTTGCGACCATAGGTCACAAATAATCGATGGGGCCAACCCATCTTGTGGTCAAAACCACGGCGACGATCCCATAAAATCATCCCCCTCCTCTCATCAATCCCACCATCACATGCTTATATATCAATTATCATATATCATGGCATAACATTTAGCATCATGTGATGGCAAGCAAATCATATATCAACAATCACAAGTTAGGGGACTTATCCGGAATCCATGCTTAGCCATAAGCAAAACACTACCAAAAAAGTGACTAACAACAACAATAATCATGTAAATTAATAAAGTGTGTAGTGAGTTCTTACACACCTATTTACTAGCAAATCCCGAATATACTAGCAAAATCCCGAGACATTGTTTCCTCCAATTCACCGAATTCCCGTATTTGTCACTTGTCCTGTCGAGATTCCTACAAAAACACTTGTTAAACAATTGGCTTGCACATCTATACATAACCAAAGCCCATAGCCGAATGTTACTTACCACCTTACCTTAGGAGAATAAATCCCGAAAGCTTCACTTAATGGCTATGGCTTCCCTACAATTGCTTTAACCGTATTAATAAGGGTTTTTAGGCCATTCGGCCCTAATCATAGATTTAAAAAGAACCATTCGGCCATGTCTACATACCTCTTACTAATGATTGAAAAAGAATCCCGAAAAGAAACTTGTGCTCCCTTGATATTCGGCCAAAGTAACTCTAATGGAGGAGGAAAGATTTCGGCAAGAAGGGGATGGAGAGATTCGGCTAGCTCAAGGTTGAAGGCTGGAATTTTGAGAAGAGAAAGGGGTAGGTTCGGCTAATAGGAATTAGAAAAAGAGAAAGAAAAGATGTAGGGAAAGTGGTGGTGGTTTCGGCTTAGTAGAAAAAAGAAGCTGGAATTTTTTTAAGCAATTTAGGCAATGCAACAAGGGAAATTCGGCAGCAGCAAATTGGAGAGAAAAATTGATGAGTTTGGCACTTCTTTGCTATTCAAATCAGATATGGACAGCCATAGAGAGTCCTTATTTTGGCCATTGCCTCCCCATGAGATAAAACTTTATCTTTTAATCTTTATCTCCTATCCACTTCTTCAACAATTCAAAATAAAATAAACTACTACAAACACCCTTCCAGCCGAAAATATGCAAAAAGAATAGCTCTCCCTTATCAAAATAAGAGTCCATAATCAGGCCATCACCTCCCTTCCCATGCACGCCAGCCTTGAAAAAATAAAACCAAGTTGCAGCTCCTGCGATTCGAACACCAGACCACACTAACGCAGCCCCCTACAACGCCCCTTGCCATCTTTCCCATTTGACTCTCATGTTAAATAACCCCACCATTTAATTATAAGGCCTTCTTCCTGGCCCTCTTTCCTTTTAACGCAAAAAGCCCAAAATAAAATGCTCCTTGCGTCCCTTGTGTCTCGAACCCAAGACCTCCCTTGCACCACCCTTAGGCGCGCCAAGCCAATTGTACCAAGCCCATTCTTTGTCATATTTCGCCAAGAATTTTATTTAAGCCGTATCTCACCTAGCTCCCTCCTTTTAGGTACTTAAAAAGAAATTTTTAATACTAAGTCAGGCCTAACTCGGGTTTAATTCTAGACCTTAGAACATGCCAAATAAATTATAGTATTTATTTCTTCAAGCACACACACACACATGGGAACAATTAATTAAATTTTCAAACACCCCTAACTCAGGATGTTACATTTAGCAGATATAAATCACAATCAATAAAATCCCAAATTTAAAATCCAGAAATTATAGAGGCCTTATTATAACCCGAATCAAAATCAAAGTGCTTAAGTAAATGAGCAAAATAGAATAAAACTTGTGCAGTTCTGTGGCCCTCTCTGAGTCCCTCGTAGCTCTGAACCGTCAAACGCTTGGTATTACCTGAAAGGTTAAAACTGGGGTGAGTTTATGAAAAACTCAGTGTGTAATCCCCTAATTAAAGAAATAGTTAGTATACAGAAAAAAATTAGTCTAGGCTTGAGCCCTTTAATAGTAACAGTACAGTTCAGTTCAGAGTATATGTGGGCCAAATCCCCAAAACAATTTCATTTTTGTCACAACCCATAAGAGAAGCAATTGGGCCTAGCCCATCACAGTAACAGTCTTAGTATAAATGATGCATGATGCATGCAAACCCATCCAACCTGCACTTGCCTCCATCCAATCCTGAACTACTTGTGGGGAATAAATCACCCACGCAATCCCTACACTTACAGTGTTAGCACTGGTTGCAGCACTAACCAAAATCGCAACAAAGCTGGTAGTATAAATGCGACTTTAAGCCTTCAGTAACGGTCTCATAATTGGCACATAGCCATCAGTAACTGTAATAAGATCGGCACATAACAATCAGCTACAGTAATATAACTGACACACAGCCATGGGTAAGTATGATTGACACAAAGTCATCAATAATTACGATCGGCACATAGCCATGGGTAAATATGATCAACACAAAGTCATAATCAAGATGGCATAGAACCATAATTAGGTTGGCACAGAGCCATAATCAGATTAACTTGCTTAAAGCCGTCGGTAGGTCCACAGTCGTCTCGTGCGACCCGTGCGTCCTTAACAAATCATTACTGGGTCCACAATCATCTTGCGCAACCCGTGCGACCCTATCAGAACAGTACTTCCTCCATAACCAATATCCCAACCCCATGCAGTATGTCATGTATGTAGAATGTCTAGCCCACAAATCATCATATCATTCACAGTTAAGTCAATCAAATCATAGTCATACAATCACAGTCAAATCAGTCAAATCATAGCACAAGTCAGTCATTTACCCTCGAGGGGCAAAATAGTCATTTTACCCTTCAAGGGTATTTCAGTAATCTTACCCTTCAGGGGTATTTCAGACATTTTGCCCTTTAGGGGCTTAACGGTCATTTCTCACACTGGGTCCAATTATGTGTATCAACTCATCAATAGGTCTACAATCGATCCGCACGACTTGTAAAGCCTTTAGCAATCAAAAGGTATAGTTGGGCCCAAAGCCCAAAGTATGGCCCAAGTGAGGACCACACCCTAGTGTGGCCCGCTAAGCCCAACGCTGCCCTTAGCCATGTGAATGACGTGGTTGAGTTCATTAGTTCACATAAGTTCATGAAGTTGGCCCATATGAGGCCCTCAAGCCCATTGGGCCCGCACAGCCCATTTCGGCCTATTTGTCCCAAAAGCGGCCCAAGACCATGAGATCGCTCATGGTGGCCTACTTCATTGTATCAACTTCCCCACATGAGCACTCGTGCGCTCGTATGGTAATCGTTGCCGTATTTTTGGCTTTTCGACATTTTGGGATTTCAGCATTTGCCGATCTACAATTAGAGTGGTGTGTTTGTACACACACTTTCGGCTTTAAGCCGATCAACAGAAATAGGGTATACGGTTACACACCCTTTGCGACTTTTAAGCCGATGATTATTTATGGAACACAGTTACACACCTTTTTCCGAAAGCCTACGAAACATCCTTTAAGCACCAACCTACAATCATCCCAAGTAATTAGTCAGTCCTTCAACTGTTAACATTCTCAAGAACTAAACCACAATGTAACGATCACCTCCTACCATGATTAGATTATTTGGAATTAATCCCTCCAAAATCGTCGGCCTAAATCAATCCCCTACACCTAGTGATAAACTTAATGAAAGATGAGAGACAGAAAGATTGTTGTGGCTACAAGATCACCGTACTCCACTGAGATCCCCAAAACCATCATATATTGTACCGCGAAGAAAGAATAAGAATCAAAGTTAGAAAATATAAGAGGAAAACACAACATTTGGCTTCCCTAATAAAAAGTTTCAATAATAGGTTGAACACATGCCAAAATGACCATATAGCAAAAGGAGGATCTTACGAGTACTTATCAATTGTTAGGATTCTTATGAGATCGAAACCACCACTCCCCAGCGCACTGAAATGGTCTACTAAACACCGAGTGGCAGACAAAAACTGAAATAGAAGAAGTGGGAATGGTCAGCTCAAAGAAGACCGAAAGAAAGATTGAAATAATTAGGAAAAAGGAAACTATATTCGGCTAAAAGGGGAAGATGAAGGAGAATTAAGAGGAGGAGATTAATTTTGGAAAAAGGGGAATATGGAAATGAGAAAAGAAAATGAGAGGTTTCGACAATTGACACTTTTCGGCAAAAAGAGAATAGAAGAGAAAAAGACCCGAATGGTACCGAGAGGTACTTGACTTACCAGAAATTGACAAAAAGTGCAAATTACGTCGTCAGAAAGCAAAGGTATAACCGAAGTCAAGACTACCCAAAGAAAAACTCTACCCAAATTCTGAATAGCTAGACACCCAAATTTGACACTACTCTACCCACAATCAAACTCATTGAAATCCTCTACAAATTTCTCCCCTTATATCTCCATGATCCACTCCCAATATCACTTATCCATTCTCTCCTCAACAACCTCACCCATCAGAATTCCAATACAACTTAACCACTGGCCGAACCCAATTGCAAAATAAATACCTCATTTGTGCTGGGCCACGCTCGAACCTTAGACCTCAAGGTTTCCTTCCACGCCACCTTGCCACCTGACCACAAGGCTTTTTTTGGCTCAACACATGCACAAATATTTATAAAGCCTATGTGCCAGTGTCCAGATTCATTTAAGAGCAAAAACTAAAAATTTTGTCGAAGCCAAGACTTGAACCCAGACTTCTGAAACACTTCCATACACACCCAAATTACTTAGCCATTAAAGCAGACAAGCAATTTGTGTCATTTTCTTGCACACATAAATATTTATGTGTAGCCTCCTAGCTGATCCCATGTTCAAGGCCCATTCCTTCTAGGCCCAAATTCGGGGCGTTACAATAAAATTACAATTCCCCAAAAATGTAATTTACTTTAAAAATAATTTTTCACTATTTTCTGGAAAAATAATACTATATCAAACTTATATAAAAACTCTATAAATAGCTCTACAAGGGTCATCTATTTATAGGGAGAGATAAAGGAATCCTTGTTGAAATAGTAAAACACATAATATTTATTTAATAGAACATAATATTTTACTCTAAGTATAATGTGGTGGGTGGCAGACCCATGTAAAAGTACGAGGGTTGCTGCCCCTCTTATCTTGTATGAGAGGATTTGAGCCCCTCTTATATTGGGTCCAATTATATACTTCTTAAACTTTCAACCCAATACTTTTTAATTTAATCCAACCCAATACATATTTTATATTTCCAAAATTAATTTAATTAGATAAAATAATTTTTCAATTAAATAATTTTCTTAACTCAATTTTAGTTTCGTTAAAGTCATGACAAATTTACCATAAAAGAATTTATTAGAAAATATATTTAATTTCCATAGTCAACGAATTCACAATAAGTAATTAATTTAATTCCCTTTTTTGAAATTTAATTAATTAATCATTCAAAAACCTTAAACTAATTCTCAAGTCATTTCTATACTAAATGAGAAAACACATTCATTTGTGAATGTGACCTATTTCTTTAATTGCATCATTTTCATACATTTGTGTTTATTTGGTTCTACATGAAATTCATTTTTTGTTTCAACAAGCTATCAGAAGGACCAGTTGGACATATGTAATTAGGGCTCAAATAATTTATAATTAATTCCTAGCTATTCGCCTATTAAAAACTTATTTTGTCATAAAGTCATTCCACTATAGTATCTTGACTGAGCACTCCCTAGTTATATATCGTTACAAAAACTAATCTATCAGTGCTCGTCTAATGACCTTGTCATAAGTGTGATACCCTCATAGGATATCTTTAACCTCTTCAAGATATCTTTAACCTCTTTAGGATAAATTCATTATCTCAATATGATCCTATTTTATCTCATGGTTATTATTACATCTTCCTTCATGAAAACTCAATTATTATCAAATAGTAATCAATCCGTTTATCATAAAGACAAACGACTCATGGCCATGTGTACTTTTCATATTTTTGGAAGAAAACCCAATTTTAAAACGAATTTCTTCAACAACAAAAAATAAAAATCTTGAAAACTGACCCGGTTTATGATATTTTATAGCAATAAACCCTATAACATCTCGATTTTGGGGGTTAGAAGAATTAAGGTTTGCAAGCAAGTCAAATACTTCGATTAGGTTTTTACGTTTTTCGTTGAAAATTAGAAACAATAATAAGCTTGCTAGTTCAGCGATAAGGCTTTAGCTTACCTTTAGGTCCCGAGTTCGAATCCTCGTGTCTGCGAAGTGGAGTTTATATATTTTTTTAATTGGGAAATATTTTAATAATTTTATTTATATAATTTTATTAATTTTATAATAAGAAAAACATAAATTAACTCTAAATTTTCTTTCCCCACGTTCGTTCCCTATTTCTCTCTTTCACGTCCACTTTTCCCTTTCCATATCCCTTTTGTTTTATTTTTGTTCTTTATTTCCCTAAGTAAAGATTTATGTGATCCCTTTTGCTACTGTAATATTCTATCCTATTATTTGTTTTATTTTCCTTGCATTCTAAGAGTGGGTAAGTGCGGTTTCGTTGATTTTAAGTTAAGTTCTTTGATTATTTTTGTAACATCCTGGAAAGGGCCTATGCATTTTCGGTTTAATTGTACGAAGTGACATGTTTTATGTACTAAGAATAAATTTTGAATATTTTTGGAAACCCGGAAATGTATGGAAATGATCTGAAATGAACATTTTGGAAACTCAAAAATGTATGGAAATGATCTGAAATGAACATTTTGGAAACACGAAAATGTATGGACATGATTTAGAAATGATTCAAAAGAGGAAAGTGAACATTTCTGGAAACTTGGAAATGTAAGGAAATGATTCAAAAGAGGAAAGTGAACATTTACTGAAACTTGGAAATGTAAAGAAATGTCAAGTTTACAGAGTAGAACGAAAATTTTTGGAAACTTAGAAATGACTTAGAAATGTCGAGTTTTAAGTTTTAAAATAGGAAATTAAGGCAAGGTGGCCTTAAAGAAAAAGTTTGTGAAATTTGACACACAAACAAAGCTTGGAAAAATGGCCTGAAGATGCCACTTACGGCCTTTGGAAATGGCGCCACATGCAAGGTGTTGGGCTGAGTTCGAGTCACTTGGGAAGCAAATAAAGGAAGTTTTATTTTTTGCTTCCAGAAGCCTGAGGTGGACGGCACAAGCCTTCTAGAAAGGAGGAGTTTTATTTTCATAAATATTCGATTAATAAGGTGATAAATAAGGGATTTAATTTGGATTATTTTTGAAGAGATAATAAAGGATTATTCTCTAATTATTTTAAATTAAAGGGATAAAGCTATCAAAATAGAAGAGTAGTGGCCAAGTAAGGGACTCTAGCTTAGTAATTTCGGCTATAAAAGGAAAAGAGAGGCCATTCTGCATTATTTTCTGTTCTTTGAAAGCCTCTGCCGAATTCTCTTCACCAAATCTTCTTCTTCTTTTATTTTTGCCAAGCCGAAATACCTTGTGTTCTAGCCGAATCCTCCATCTTTATTCTTTCTTCTCTAATCCCTCCAAAAGCTAAAAGTTGTGAGATCATCATCTAGCCAGAGCCGAATCTCTGAAGATTGAAGTGAAGGTGCAATCGATTTCTTCAAGTAAGGGTAAGATCTCATTTGATTTCATCCTTTTTCTTTTAAGATTTGCCGAAATCTAGGACTAACCCAATTAATATCTTGTTGCCAAAACTTTGAAGAGATCTTTCGGGACTTACTAAGTGTCGACTACAAGGAAGCAGAAGTTCTTTTCCCGAAGGTACACCATAGGCCACGTGTTCCCTAGTTATTCGGTGAGTTTCGGGATTTAAAATCCACAAGGTAAGCGTATGAAGTATTCGGCCAAGGCTTATTTTTGGTATTTAGAATTATTTCCTATTTATTCAAAAGCCAGAAACTAACCTAGTTAAATGATTTGGTGGCTAGCCGATTTTTAAGGAAGGAATACTACAAATTTCGGGATTTGATTATTAATCAAATCGGCAAACAAGGTAAGTTTAAGTATACTAATCCTACTAGGATTTGGATTTATGGCCGAATGGCTTTTTAAAGTGATTAATCAAATGTAGGGATTAAGGATCTAAGCAGTAGATCAGATTTCGAGATCTCAAAGAATTCGCTAAGCGAATCAAGTGTGTACCCCACACTACTTCATAATACGTTTTATGGCATGTTTAATTAAAATATGTGACATTAAGAATATGAAAGTGGCTAAGGTATCATGTTATGGTGCTAAGTACTCAGGTACGTTTCCTACTCCTACTAGGTATATGAAAAATGTTATTAGTAACATGAGAATATGATAAGAATGTGAACTCTGGCATATTTATGCATATTATTATTATATGGGGCATATGGGTTTGTTTGAAAGGGGAAGTGAATGTGGTGACCTAAGACCACGAACACGGTGACCTAAGACCGTGATATCTGAAAGTGGTGACCTAAGACCACAGTAATCTGAAAGTGGTGACCTAAGACCACAGTAATATGGTGTGTAGCGGAAGGAGGGTCGACTTAGTAGTCCCCACGGTGTGAGTGGCAGGTACGGGGGTGTGTAGCGGATGGACAATTATGTTTGGGTTTGGGAATGCATCATAACTTGTATTCATTGTTCTGAATGTGTAACTCTTGTATGCCTAATTCTATTATGATTTAGTGTCATGTACACATTGTGTCTGTTTGACTCTCCCCGTTGTAGGACCATGTTTCAGGTGATGAGCAGTGATGGACCGGGACGGCAGAACTTGTGGTGGCCATGCTCAACATGAAGTCTTTATTTTTATGGACTATTAGTTTTTATGTACTTGAATTATTTGGAAATTATTTGATGTAATAAGGCCATAAGGCCCAAGTTGAATTTCTTTACTTCTTTTTTTACTTTTAATTATTACGTTTATGAATTGTTATTGATTAACGGATCAAACAAATTTATTTTTTTTAAACCCTAAGTGTTTTGTCACTTTAAATAAATGGATTTCAATGTAAGATAAATTGGTTTTCCGCACAAGCCCAACCCAAACCGATCTTTCTTTTAATGTTCACACAAGTTTTTCCTAAGTAACAAAAGAACTTTGAACCGGTTTACTTGAGGAACATACCAGATCCGGTCTAGGCTCGTGGGCCGGGTTTAGGGTGTTTCAGTTTGGTATCAGAGCCCAGTTTCAAACCCTCGGCCTAGGGGTTTAAGGCCCAAAATGTTTTTAAAGCGGGCCCAAATGAGTTTTATGAAAATATTTTTGAAATAAGCAGGTTTCTGGCATGGCACCTAAGTCTCCGACCCGCAGTCCACCAGGTAAGTACTTCTATCCAGTTGTGTGATTTATAGTATGATGTGTAGAAGGGTAGAAATGGAATGGAACGTAGATTAGCATGATAAGTACTTGAACCCTAGGACTAGTTTTCCCCAACATTTACATAAGACTTAAGTGCCTAGTTAAACAAACCTGTGGTTAAGTCACCGAGTTATGGTGTGGCAACCATGGTGCGCATGTCTAGGATTGGATCCTAAGAGCACGGTACTTAGCGATCCTAGTGACTCACCTCCTCTTCGCAGAATCCTACCTGGTGCATAGCTACGGTTCACCCTAACCAAGAGGACTCAGTCACAGGCTAAACGCAATAACTAAAACCCGAAAGGGAACTAGACATGTTTTTATAAAAACCCTAGTTGTAAAACTCTTAAAATTACCCTTTCAATTTGTGAGAACTATTTTTACAAAATTTTCCGAAAAATTTCCGATTTATAAAAAAAAATTATTACCTAAATACCCCTGGTTGTGAAATTACAAAAATGCCCTTGGTTTATAAAATGTCCAAACTACTCATAGTTTTATCAAAAATTTCCTTACTTTATGACAAGTCCAAAAACCCTAATTCGCAAAATATCAAAATACCTTGAATTTGGAAAATTACAAAATTGCCCCTAACTTACAAAATTACCAAAATGACCCTAACTTCCAAAATTTTTGCAATATCACCAAAATAGAAAGAAAATTCACAAAAAGAACCCTCAAAGTTTTGCAAATTTTGAAATATCCCTGAATTATTAAACTTTACAAATTTACTCTGGTTTGTGAAAAATTACCGAAATACCCTTATTGACAAAATCACCAAGGAACCTTATTTTGACAAATTACGAAAATACCCCTATAGGACAAATTACGAAAATATCCCTGGGTAGTGGAAAAAACAACAACAATGAAAACTACAACATTTCTCTGAATGAACGAAAGTTCATAATTGGTTGATGAATGTGAACGTGACTTTCTGAATAGTGAACTTGAGCTGAGAACTTTGTTTGATCGAAAGAACCACTTTTAAATATCTCTTTTCATAAAATTGTTCGCGGTTAATCAGTGAAACAAAAGTACTAATGTATAAAACTCTTAAATCAGATTAAATCGCGACTTTAGAAAATGAGTTCTAAGGGACGTGAACTTAGAAGTTGTGCCTAGAAAGTATGATGGTTCTATTAAGATTAGAGTCTTGCAACGTAAGCATAGTGCGGTGAGAAGGATTGTACGATCATTAGTAAGTAATTTCGAGGACGAAATTATTTTTAAGGAGGGTAGAATCGTAACATCTGGAAAGGCCCTATGCATTTTCGGTTTAATTGTACAGTGTGACATGTTTTATGTACTAAGAATAAATTTTGAATATTTTTGGAAACCCGGAAATGTATGGAAATGATCTGGAAATGAACATTTTTGGAAACCTGAAAATGTATGGAAATGATCTGGAAATGAACATTTTTGGAAACCTGAAAATGTATGGACATGATTTAGAAATGATTCAAAAGAGGAAAGTGAACATTTCTGGAAACTTGGAAATGTAAGGAAATGATTCAAAAGAGGAAAGTGAACATTTCTGGAAACTTGGAAATGTAAGGAAATGTCAAGTTTACAGAGCCGAACGAAAATTTTTGGAAACTTAGAAATGACTTAGAAATGTCGAGTTTTAAGTTTTAAAATAGGAAATTAAGGCAAGGTGGCCTTAAAAGAAAAAGTTTGTGAAATTTGACACACAAACAGGGCTTGGAAAAGTGGCTCAAGATGCCACTTAGGGCCTCTGGAAATGGCGCCACATGCAAGGTGTTGGGCCTGAGTTCGAGTCACTTGGGAAGCAAATAAAGGAAGTTTTATTTTTTGCTTCCAGAAGCCTGAGGTGGACGGCACAAGCCTTCTAGAAAGGAGGAGTTTTATTTTCATAAATATTCGATTAATAAGGTGATAAATAAGGGATTTAATTTGGATTATTTTTGAAGAGATAATAAAGGATTATTCTCTAATTATTTTAAATTAAAGGGATAAAGCTATTAAAATAGAAGAGTAGTGGCCAAGTAAGGGACTCTAGCTTAGTAATTTCGGCTATAAAAGGAAAAAAGAGGCTATTCTGCATTATTTTCTGTTCTTTGAAAGCCTCTGCCGAATGCTCTTCACCAAATCTTCTTCTTCTTTTATTTTTGCCAAGCCAAAATACCTTGTGTTCTAGCCGAATCCTCCATCTTTATTCTTCCTTCTCTAATCCTCCAAAAGCCGAAAGTTGTGAGATCATCATCTAGCCATAGTCGAATCTCTTGAAGATTGAAGTGAAGGTGCAATCAATTTCTTCAAGTAAGGGTAAGATCTCATTCGGTTTCATCCTTTTTCTTTTAAGATTTGCCGAAATCTAGGACTAACCCAATTAATATCTTGTTGCCAAAACTTTGAAGAGATCTTTCGGGATTTACTAAGTGTCGACTACAAGGAAGGAGAAGTTCTTTTCCCGAAGGTACACCATAGGCCACGTGTTCCCTAGTTATTTGGTGAGTTTCGGGATTTAAAATCCACAAGGTAAGCGTATGAAGTATTCGGCCAAGGCTTATTTTTGGTATTTAAAATTATTTCCTATTTATTCAAAAGCCGAAAATTGACCTAGTTAAATGAGTTGGTGGCTAGCCGAGTTTTAAGGAAGGAATACTGCAAATTTCAGGATTTGATTATTAATCAAAACGGCAAACAAGGTAAGTTTAAGTATACTAATCCTACTAGGATTTGGATTTATGGCTGAATGGCTTTTTAAAGTGATTAATCAAATGTAGGGATTAAGGATCTAAGCAGTAGATCAGATCTCGAGATCTCAAAGAATTTGCTAAGCGAATCAGGTGTGTACCCCACACTACTTCATAATACGTTTTATGGCATGTTTAATTAAAATATGTGACATTAAGAATATGAAAGTAGCTAAGGTATCAAGTTATGGTACTAAGTACTCAGGTACGTTTCCTACTCCGACTAGGTATATGAAAAGTGTTATTAGTGACATGAGAATATGATAAGAATGTGAACTCTGGCATATTTATGCATATTAATATTATATGGAGCATATGGGTTTGTTTGAAAGGGGAAGTGACTGTGGTGACCTAAGACCACGAACACGGTGACCTAAGACCGTGATATCTGAAAGTGTGACCTAAGACCACAGTAATCTGAAAGTGGTGACCTAAAACCACAGTAATCTGGTGTGGAGCGGAAGAAGGGTCGACTTAGTAGTCCCCACGATGTGACTGGCAGGTACGGGGGTGTGTAACGGATGGACAATTAGGTTTGGGTTTGGGAATACATCATAACTTGTATTCATTGTTCTGAATGTGTAACTCTTATATGCCTAATTCTATTATGATTTAGTGTCGTGTACACATTGAGTCTGTTTGACTCACCCCGTTGTGGGACCATGTTTCAGGTGATGAGCAGTGATGGACCAGGACGGTAGAACTTGTGGTGGCCATGCTCAACATGAAGTCTTTATTTTTATGGACTATTAGTTTTTAAGTACTTGAATTATTTGGAAATTATTTGATGTAATAAGGCCATAAGGCCCAAGTTGAATTTCTTTACTTCTTTTTTTTTTTTTACTTTTAATTATTACGTTTATGAATTGTTATTGATTAACGGATCAAACAAATTTATTTTTTTAAACCCTAAGTGTTTTGTCACTTTAAATAAATGGATTTCAATGTAAGATAAATTGGTTTTCCGCACAAGCCCAACCCAAACTGATCTTTCTTTTAAAGTTCACACAAGTTTTTCCTAAGTAACAAAAGAACTTTGAACCGGTTTACTTGAGGAACATACCAGATCCGGTCCAGGCTCGTGGGTCGGGTTTGGGGTGTTTCAATTTTATATGGTTTAGGTGGAGGTTTTGATAGATTTTTTTATATAATTGTGATATTAAGTTTTCAAAACAGTTTTTTGGAGGCAAATCGGTCAATTCTTGGTGCTTGGGATTCTAGTTTAAGGTGTGTTTCTCGAACACTCATAATTGGGAATGACTTTATGTGGTTAATTTCATGTTTGTAGTAGTTTTGGGTGTGATTTATGACCACTTCCTTGTACGTTTAAGCTTTGTATGTGTGTGCGGGTCATTAATTTGGTTGAAATTTGATTATGAATATGCATTCATTAGATTTAATTTCGTAATTTGTGTAAACGCCTTTGTGGTATGGTAAATTAGTTTCAACCTTCGTATGAGTTTGGGATGTGATAATTGCGACATTGTGATTAGTTTTTCTGCTACATTATAACTGAATACAAGTATTTCTGATTCTACATCTGTTCAACCGAATATGTGTATTCCTATTTTCATATATCTGTTTGCATATTTTGTGCATTTTTGCATTTGCATAAAAATTTGTGGTTTTGGTTGTGAAGAGAAGGAAGTCTGTTTTGGTAGTCAAACTGTAAATTAATATGATAGTGGCACATCTGCAATATATATATGTTAGCTCAACTGCATATTTCTATTTTAGTGGCTTAGATCTACTATCGTGGTGTGTAGGGTGGATAGGCCTAGCAAGTCCAATTGTAGTGTGCAATGTGGTTAGAGGGGTGTTTCGGTTGGTTGGGTGAGATTTTTTCTTGTTGCATTCATTTCGCATCTAAGTATATGTTTGTTTGTGTGAACGTTGGGATATTTTTGAAATGATTTGTATAATATGATGTGATTAAGTAACATGTGTGGTTGCAATATTGAATTCGTGTTTTGTATGTTAATGGAAATTTTCTTTTATCTGACTATCAATTCGGAATTTTTGTATGTTGTCTGTATATACTTTTCTATATATTTGTTTAGTTATTCGTCCTTTTCCATTTTCTTTTGTTTCGGTCTCACACTGAGCTCATATAGCTCACCCCCTTAGGTTTTGTCTTTCAAGTAATTCATGTAGCTAGGTCTCGGATTCAGGAAAACGGAGGTCTCAAAGTTTCTCTGATTGGTTTGATTTCAAATAATTTTTGTTATGAATTTTTAAAATTATGCACTTTTGTTTTTGCAAATAAGTCCAAGTGCACTGTGGTACGGGGATTTTTTAGATAATTTGATTTGAATTTTTTGAATGTGGTTTTCATATTTAATGTTGGTATAACATTTTCGTACATGGTTTTTAATTATCAAATACTCAGTACTAGTTTATGTTTTGCATTTAAACATAAAATACAATATTTTTCGCTACAAATAACTTCGTAATGTGAGTCTTTAAAATTAATAAATCTGATTTGATTACAAAATCGGTGTATAAATTGTTCAACAGTTTAGCTCAAATTAAGTAAAGTGTTTTTGGATTGAGTATTAATAAATTATTCTATAAATTGTTTAGGATCACTTCGGTGGTTAAAGTGACCTCCAAGATTCGGTTGAAACTTTTATGCTAGGTTTCGGGGTGTTACAAACCCTAGACCAAAATCGTACTTGTATTTTCAGATAGACAAATCATTTTCATTCCCGACTTCCAACCAAGCAATCTTCTCCGCTATTCTCATACCACGAATTGCCTCGAGTGTGGGCTTGATCAAATCGAATCAAACACAAAAACTAGAAACAAGTTTATTTTATTTTGCGGTGAAAATGAAAATTCTTTTCTCAAATAGAAACCGGTAGAATCGTTATTCTCAAAAATATTTTTAATTTTTAGAGAATAATAGTCTCTATTTCCATGCAGAATAACAATATATGAAAGTTGTGTAAATAACCATACCGGTGTCATCTATTTATTAGGAGAGAAGGTAGAACTCTTATTGAATTAGAAATGTTTATTTCAACTAGAAAAAGAAAATCCTAGTCCTACAAGGAAGTAGGGGGCGACAACTCTAGTTAAATATAATAGGGTTTGTCGTCCCCCCTTATTACATAAGGTGCTTTTGGGCCTCTTCCATATTGGGTCCAATTACAAGTACTTTACAAGCTTTTAACCCAATACTTTATAATATGATCCAACCCAATATATGTTTTTCTATTTCCCAAAAGTAAACTTCAATATTTGTATTAAATAATTTTCTCATCCCAATTTTAACCCCAGTAAAAATATGATGATTTTACCCATGATAAAATTTCTAAAAAAAAAAATTTAATATTTCACCATTCAACTTGTTCACTATGATCGCATGGTTTATTTTCATTTTTGGACTTTAAAATACCTGAAAAGCATAAAATCAATCTTTCGGTCATTTTTTAGAAATCATTATTCATTTGTAAATGAATTCATTTCTCATTTTCATTTTCATTTCCATTTTGAGAAAACCACTTCCATTTCCAAATGATTCCATTTTCTCCAATTTCATTTTCATTTTGGAGAAAACCATAATTATTTCCTGAATGTTTCCTATTTCTTCATTTCATCATTTATATTCATTTCTGTTCATTTGATTCATCATGCAATTCATTTCTAGTTTCAACAAGCTAGCGGAGTGACCAATTGAACATATGCAATTGAGGCTCAAATGATTTATAATTAAGTTCTAGCTTTTCACCTATTAATTATAAACTCATTTAGTCATGAAGTGTCAAACTTGGATTTCTTTAAGGACTCGGATTTAAAGAAGTTTTGGGAGTTAATTGAACAAAGTAGAGAGTTGGTAGAATCTACTGGGAAATATTGAAAATTTTTGTGTTTTCCGTGAAAATAATTAGATTTCAATTCTAGTTTGGTTATGTGGAACTGGCTAGTCCAAAAAGTGGGAGAAATAATAATCACCGGTGCTTGGCTAAAAGAGATTGGGAGACTGTGTAGGGAGTTGTATATATAGGTGAAAAGTGAATATTCTAGCAAAGGAGATCATCCCTAATTATGTATATAAAATTTCTTTGTACTTTTATTGTCTTCTTCGGTTATTCCGAAGAAAAGGAAAACTTAGGAGAGCTCTACATAGAGTTGATGTAATAAGAAGTGAAGCCTGGAAGTAGAGAAATTAAGAAACTAGTAAGCTTTTTAACTTTTCTGTGCTTGGGATTTTGAGGAAGAAGGAGGGCTAGGACTCCTTGTAACATCCTGGATTATAGCCTATGCATTAGTATGTCTTATGTGTTATGGATGTGATGTGTGCATTTTTAGAAACTTGGAAATGTAAGGAAATGTCTTGGAAATGTAAGGAAATGTCTTGTCTTGGAAATGTAAGGAAATGACTTGGAAATGGAAGGACATGTCTTGACTTGGAAATGGAAGGAAATGTCTTGTCTTGGAAATGTAAGGAAATGACTTGGAAATGTAAGGAAATGACTTGGAAATGGAAGGAAATGTCTTGTCTTGGAAATGTAAGGAAATGTAAGGAAATGACTTGGAAATGGAAGGAAATGTCTTGTCTTGGAAATGTAAGGAAATGACTTGGAAATGTAAGGAAATGACTTGTATTGGAAATGTAAGGAAATGTCTTAGAAATGTAAGGAAATGCTTTAGAAATGTCAAGTTTAAAGTTTAAAAGAGGGACATGAAGCAAGATGGTCTTAAGAGAAAATGTATGTGAAATATGACATACAAATAGCCTTGGTAAAATGGCTACAACGCGCCACTTAAGGGCCTAGTAAGTGACGCCACATACATAGGCAAATGGGCTAAGGATCGAGTCGCATGGGAAGCAAATAAAGAATTTTATTTTTGCTACAAGGAGCAGAGAGGTGGATGGCATTAAAGCTCTTAAAAGAGGAGTTTTATTCTCTTTAAAATTCGGCAAATAGATAGATAATGATGGGTTATTATTAGTATTATTTTTATTAAGAGATAAGAGATAATTGATGGATTAAATTCTTTTAATTTGAATATATTGATAATTAAAGAGATAAAGCTATCAAAATAGAAGAGTGATGGCCAAGTAAGGGATTCTAAGTTAGTAATTTACACTACTAAAGGAAAGAGGGCCATTCATTCTTTCTTTCAACTCTCTCTCTACCGAATTCTCTCTAGCAAATAACTCCTTTCTTCTCTTTTATTTTTGCCAAGCCAAAATACCTTGTGCTCTAGCCGAATCCTCCATCTTTATTATTCTTTCTCTTTTCTTTCTTTATACCAATCAAAAAGCCAAAATCAAGATCCTTCTAGCCTACATAGCTGAATATTGTTAAAGGTTCAAGCAAGAATTGCCGATTTCTAAAGTAAGGGTAAGATCTCATTCGGTTTCATCCTTTTTTCTTTTAAGAATTGCCGAAATCTAGGACTAACCCCATTAATATCTTGTTGTCAAAACTTTGAAGAGATCTTTCGGGATTTATTAAGTGTCGACTACAAGTAAGGAAAAGTTCTTTTCCCGAAGGTACACCATAGGCCGCGTGTTCCCTAGTTATTCGGTGAGTTTCGGGACTTAAAATCCACAAGGTAAGTGTCTATAGCCTTCGGCCAAGGGCCATCTATGATGATTTAATGTTAGAATCGAATCTAACATATGTGTATAGGTATTTCGACAGATAATTAAGACAAGGGATACTTTCGGGATTTGGAATCGCAAGGTGAGTGCATAAGTACAATCGGCCAAGGTCTATTTTGGTAATTATATCTATTCTTTATTTGTTTAAAAAGCCGAAACTAATCAAGTCAAGGGATCTAGTGAATAGCCAATTTCAAAGGGGAAGAATACAAGTTTTTGGGATTTGATTAATTATCAAATCGGCAGCAAGGTAAGAAAGTGGATACGATAATCCTTCGGGATTTGATTAAATTAGCCGAATAGGCTTTTTCCTAAAATACTAAATGTGGCCAAATGTAGGGATTTAGGATCTAAAGCGATAGATCGGTTTTTTGGGATTTCAAAGAAGTTGTTAAGCAAATCAAGTGTGTACCCCACACTAATCTTAATATATTTATGGCTTAAACTTGATATATGTGTTAATATGAAAGTGTAAGAATGTGGCTAAGGTACCATGATATGGTACAAAGTACTCAGGTACGTTTCCTACTCCCACTAGGATTATGAAATATGTTATATTTAACATGTGATAAGTGATAAGAATGTGAAATTTGGCATGTTAATGCATAATATGTATGATATGGGGCATATGGGTTATTGAAAGGGGAAGTGAATGTGGTGACCTAAGACCACGAACACGGTGACCTAAGATCGTGGTATCTGAATGTGGTGACCTAAGACCACAGTAATCTGAATGTGGTGACCTAAGATCGTGATATCTGAATGTGGTGACCTAAGACCACAAATGCGGTGACCTAAGACCGCGATACGGAGTGTAGCGGAAGGAGGGTCGACTTAGTAGTCCCCACGGTGTACAGGTTGGTACGGGGGAGTGTAGCGGATGGCTTATTAGGTTTGGGTTTGGGAATGCATCAATATTTGGTATGCCTGATTCTATTATGATTTAGTGTTGTGTACACATTGAGTCTGTTGGCTCACCCCGTTGAGGGACTATGTTTCAGGTGATGAATAGTAATGGACCGAGACGGCAGAACTTGTGGTGGCCATGCTCAACATGAAGTTTTTATTTTTATTTTTATGCTCAACATGAAGAATACTGGATGTTTATTTAATTATGAATTGAAGTATCTGTTGAATTTGGTGCCCTAAGTGCAGTATTGTTTTCAATATATAATTGTTATTTTTTCGAACAGGTTGGTTAATAAAATTATTCATGAATTACATTAATACTTTGTATAATGTTCTCATGTGGTTTTTGCACGCATAGTAAAATGGAAGCAAATGTTGCTAATTTGTTGTCTAATATTTAACTAATACTAAGAGTTATTATGTGATTGGATTGTAATACAAAAAGACAACTTATATTAGTAAATCAACCTAAACATGTCCTTAGTCTAATTTGCAATGAGCAAACTGATTGAAAGACTAATATGTTGTCTATCAATTCCAATTGAGGAGATTCTTTGTCATGGGCATCGGAGCGGATGACTCCTATAAAATAGGGACATAGATGTGACTGACTGGACTTATAATACATTGGACTAGACCCAAACAGAATAGATTCTAAATCTGTTTATGGATTTATTCACTTGTGACATTCATAGTGTGACATACCAAAATCTTGAGTAGATGAAGGACTATGTACACGTGACTTGTACACTTTAATGTAAGTGAAAGTCTGAGTTCGAATAGATAAGGAACGAAAAGTTGATGCGTTGGGTGTACAACTTCTCTAGTATGTAGCATGAATCATAACAGTGGAATTCATAGCCCAAAACATGTGTCAATGATATCCTTTCATTAGCATTGCAGGGTTATGAAAAGTAAATGTGGCCAGGGGTCATTCGTCTTTGTGGTGGATAACTTGATCACTATTTGATGGTGATTAAATTTTCATGAATGAAGATGTAATTAGGATCATACTGGTAGAGTGGATATTATCCTAAAGAGATTGAAGATATCCTACGAGGGTAACACATTTATGACAAGGTCATTAGACGAGTACTGAGTAGATGCTTTCGTAATGATATGTCGTTAGGGAGAGCTTAGTCACGATACTATAGTGAGACGACTTCGTGACTAAATGAGTTTATAGTTAATAGGTGAAAAGTTAGAATTTTATTATAAATCATTTGAGACCTAATTACATATGTCCAATCGGTCCTTCTGCTAGCTCGTTGAAACTAGAAATGAATTGCGAGTTTGAATAGAAATGAACAAAATGAATAGGAAAAGAAAAATGGAAAACATTTAGGAATGATTATAGTTTTTTCCAAAATGAAAAAATATGTAACACCCAAAACCCGCTCAAAACCTTACGACCGAATTTGGATTGCTATAGAAGAAGTAGATTAAAAAGAACTTTGTAAAACCTCGCGTATCGCGAATTTTGTTTAGAGAAATTCAATTAAGAGCCAAAACTGTTTTGTTAATACCAACCTTACCGTTATAACCAAATATATTCTTATTATTAAATCCAGTCGAATGGATGCTAAAATAGACTTATTTTTTTCAAAACCGAACTTAGAGGAATATTTGAAAGGTGAGAATTTTAAAGCATTTTAGTGGTGCTTGATTTCTTTGGAAATAACATCTGAAATGCCAAGAAAATTCCAGATTTTATTTGTTAACTGCTTGATAACCGTTTGTCGTGAATTTTGAAAACTTCTTGTTACGTATTTAGGAAAAACCTCATTTTCAATGATCCAAAGCACGAATAACACAACTTATAAATAAATCCCAAAATTAAAGTTTAAGCGGCCTTATTACAAATCCAAAACCAAAAAATAAAACAAGATAAAGTTAAAGTTTGATTTTACTAAAGAGACCGCGCCGCATGGCCACCTCGAGTCCGTCTCGGCCCAAAACCTGCCTTTTACTAATCACCTGCAAAATTAGCAAAGGGCTGAGTCATCGAGACTCAGTGTGTACACTTCCCCATGTAACGCAAATTGGGCCTTAGCCCACTTAATACAATTCATGTTATGTGCATGCAATGCAACACATCCCAGATCAGCTCTCCATCCAAACACCCGTGGCATTATGTCTCTGTGGTTCATAACCACCGTGGTCCTAGACCACTTGTGACCGCAGTCACTCGTGACAAAGTCACTGTAATATAATCGTGGGGCCAACCCATTGTGGTACGATCTCTAGCAATAAAGCATGCGTGGGGCCAACCCACTGTGGTCATAGACCACTGAGACGTCACTAATATAAGCAATCGTTGTATTAACCACCGTGGTCCTTGACCACTCGTGACAATAGTCACTCATTAGTTTATCCGTGGTTTTAACCACCATGGCACTTAGACCACTCGTGACAAAAGTCACTCGTGATCGTAGTCACTGATTCTCCTTCATCCATCAATCAATCCCGAGTCCATGCTCTTTCCATTGTGCACAATATGTATGTATGCAATGCAATATATATCAGTGTATACAGATTATATTTCATACATGCCTAACATCAAAATATACATGTAAGCATATTAACAGTCACATTGGTAATGAAGAACTTACCCGGCATCTCCAACCTTTACCTGTAAGGGTAGTTAATCTATCATATCAGTTATCTCGGCTTTTCACCTTCTTTTAGTTAATAACATAATAACAAAAACAATGAAGGCGTGTGAGTAGTACACACCTGGTAACACGCAATACTACTCTTTCTATGTGGACACTCTCGTTAACCGAAACGACGGCTATCTGTCTATCCTGCTCTGAGGCTGGTCCACAACCCGATGGCCAGTCTCAAACTGCCGGTACCGCTCGCTTCTTAAACTTAGGAGTCACTACAATGGGTTTGCTCCCTTCTTTAGATTGACTAGCAGGTGGATCCATGCAGAGAGTTGATCAGTACTTAAAGAAGAGGACGTATGGTTAAGACAACAAAAAGGAATTCAAGAAATCGATAACTTGAAATCAAGAAAGTCTCTTACCTCAGAAACCCGAATGGAAGGTAGAGTTCGGCAACCAACAAGCCGTCGTGATTTAAAGTACAACTATTTGACAACCGAGACTTCCCAGAGTAATTGTCCCAAAGCATGCAAGAAGAAGAGGGATTAATCGACATCCAACCATCAAAGCCATAATAGCCATTCGGCTAAGACCCCATAGAACCGAAAAGAATAAGAAAGAAGAAAAAAGGGAAAGTCTCCCTTACCTTGGACTATAGGACCCAACTGTGGAAAAGACTTTCGACAACCCACAGGGATGCTTCTTGATATCCGATTTATAATGGTAACTAAGAGACACGATTATCTTTCTACCAGAGTGATTCTGCTATGAGAAAGAAATAGGTTGTGATAGACAAACAATAGTGATTCGGCTTAAGAGAGAACAAAGAACACCGAAAAGGGAAGAAGAAATAGAAGAAGAAAGATTCGGCTATGGTGCAAAGAAGTCAAAGCAGGAAGTGATTCTGTCAAGGGAAAGAAGAATCAGAGGAGCTGAAATATTGCTAGAGTTCGGCTAGGAGAAAAGAAGAAAACTCACTGAAGATTCAACTAACACTCCAATGAAAGAAGAGATTGAAAAAGTAGTCTTACGATTGCAGATGTTAAATGCCAAAAATTCACAAATGAAGACTAAGATTGCACCAAAATGCACTAGGGAAATTTGGCACCTACTAAGCTTAGACAACCCGAATTGGAAAAATAACACAAAGAAGCTCCCTTAACAAATTCGGCACACTCCCTAGCCTATCACCCAAACCGATTCTTTTCCCCTCTCCAAGCTTCCCGCAACCGGCCACTACTCCACCAACTTGAAGAATCCCTTGATTTTCTTCCCTTTTTACTCTTCTTCACTCATTCAAACGTTGTTGACCCATTCAAACTCCCCAAGTCCCTCATGGCCATTCATTCAAAATGTTTGACTCATTCTTTCAATAACCTTGAAGAGCCCTGGCCGAAACCACCACCTTAGCTGCTCGAATGCAAAAATTAAAGCACCTAAATGAGGCTCACAAGACTCGAACCACCTCCCCCTGCTGCTACACAATGACGCCACTTCCCTGCACCTTAAGTGGTGTCCCCCTTGCCAGTTTGCCACATTACTTCTTGTGTCATCAAACACAAATATTAATTCCTAAGTCCTACATCAGCTAGTTCCCCACTAAAGCGATTAAACAAAATTTTCACCAAGGTTCAAACCTAACCCCGAGCCTTCTCTGGACCCCCAAACACACCAAATTAATACATAGTGCATAGCATACACATAGAAACATATTAAATGCAAAGCCCCTAATTTAGGATGTTACAGTTCTACCCCCTAAAAGAAATTTTGACCTCGAAATTTACTTGGTCAAAAGAGATGAGGGTATTGCTGTCGTATCACCTCCTCTGGCTCCCACGTGACTTCCTTTGAACCGTGATTCCTCCATAATACCTTAACCAATGGAACCGTCTTTCTCCGCAACACCTTCACGTCCCGATCTAGGATTCGAACTGGTTCCTCTTCAAAAGATAAATTGATCTTACCTCGATTTCTTCCACCGGCATTACGTGAGATGGATCTGAACGGTAGCACCTTAACATCGAAACATGGAACACATCATGAATCTGTCTCAACTCCGAAGGTAGCTCGAGCTGATAAACTACCGGTCCTGCACGCATCACTACACGATAAGGCCTGATCAATCTGGGACTCAACTTACCTTTCTGTCCAAACCTTAGAACTTTTTTCCACGGTGAAACCTTTAAGAAAACCCGATCACCTACAGTAAATTCTATGTCTTTACGTTTAAGATCCGTATAAGATTTTTGCCTATCGGAAGCCTCTTTCAACTGAGTTCAGATCAACCTAACTTTCTTCTCTATCTCCGTAACCAATTCTGGTCCCAACATTTGACGCTCATCTAACTCTGTCCAACAAGTAGGAGTACGACACTTCCGTCCATACAACGCTTTATAGGGAACCATCTGAATACTAGACTGGTAGCTGTTGTTGTATGTAAATTCTGCCAACGGTAGAAACTCCTCCTAACTACCCCTAAAGTTAATGGCACAGCCCCTGAACATATCTTCTAAGATTTGAATTACCCTTTCGGACTGACCATTAGTCTATGGATGAAACGTTGTGCTGAAATCCAATCTTGTGCCCAATGCCTGATGCAATGCCTTCCAGAATGTCGACGTAAACCTGGGGTCTCTGTCTGATATGATAGACACAGGTACCCCATGCAACCTCACCACCTCTGCCACATAAATTTTGGCTAACTTCTGTAATGAGTAATCAACCTGAATCAGAATGAAGTGAGCGGATTTCGTCAACCGATCCACAATTACCCACACCGAATCTTTCTTCGTAGGCGTAGGGGGTAGCCCACTCGCAAAATCCATCGTTATCCTCTCCCATTTCCAAAGTGGTATCTTCGCTGGCTGTAGCAACCCTGAAAGCACTTGGTGTTTTGCCTTCACTTGCTGGCACGTCAAGTATTTACCCACATACTCAGTCACTTCTTGCTTCAGACCCAGCCACCAAAACTGTTCTCGCAGATCCCTATATATCTTGCTTCCTCCAGGATGCATAGCGTATGGGCTACAATGCGCTTCTTGTAGAATCTTCCGCCTCAATTCAGAATCTTTCGGCATACAAGCTTTCCCCCGAAAACACAGTATCCCATCATTGTTCACACTAAAATCTTCTGTCTTACCACTTGCCACTAACTGAAGTTTCGAGTTTAGTGATTCATCAGACAATTGCTTCTCTTTTATCTGACTGACCCAAGAAGGCTTCACTTGCAGTTCCGCTAACATACTTCCATCCTCATACAAGCTGAGATGGGCAAACATTGCCCTCAAGTTCGATATCACTTTACGACTCAACGCATCCGACACTACATTAGCTTTACCCGGGTGGTATTCAATCGAGCAATCATAGTCCTTTAATAGCTCAACCCAGCTTCGCTGCCTTAAATTCAACTCCTTTTGGGTAAGGAGATACTTCAAGCTCTTATGGTCCGTATAGATAACGAACTTCTCCCCATACAAATAATGTCTCCAGATCTTCAAAGCAAACACTACTGCCGCCAATTCCAGATCATGCGTGGGATAATTCACTTCATGCGGTCTCAACTATCGAGATGCATATGCCACCACCTCATCATCTTCAGGGGTCTTTAACACCATGCGCTTGGCAGCACAATCTTGGTATTTGACTAGCCAGTCCATACCCAAGATTAAATCAAACTCCCCAAACGGCAGTTCCAGCAGATCAGCCGGGAAAACCCTCCCTTGTACTTCTAGAGGTATATCCCTAAAGAGTTTATTCACAATTACAGATTGTCCTAAAGGGCTAAGTACAGTCATCTCCCTAGAAGCAGTCTCACAGTCTATGTTTAGAGTTCCAGATAAAGTATTAGCAATATAAGAATGCGTTGATCCAATATCAATTAGTGCAGTAAAATGCAGTTTATAAACAAAGAACGTACCGGTTATGACGTCCAGTGCATCACTCTCCTCTCGACGTCTAGCAGCATAAACTAACTCAGGTTGCCTTACATTTGTATTCCCAGCACCTCTGCCTGGTGCTCCACGTCCACGACCAAAACCATAACCTCCCCAGGCCGGACCATGGCCTCTCTGTGGCTGCTGACCACCTCTACCAGGCTGAACATAATTCTGACTTACGGGTCGCACTTTATTTGGCTCTTGCAGACAGTCTTTCACCCGATGATCCACTGCTCCACATCTGAAGCATCCATTACTTCTTGCCCAACATTCCCCAAAATGAAACTTCCTACATGTAGCACATTGTGGAGGCCTACCAGTAACATCAGGCCTCACCGCTCGACCCGGCCAATCCAACCTAGGCATCTTCTGAAAGTTCCCAGTAGATCTTGATGGTCCAAAAACTTCTTTTGTTTTTACCCTTGTCCCTATCCTAATTCTGTCTTTCTGAACGCTTCGCCTCTTCGGCTATCTTAGCCTTCTCGACCAAAACAGCGAACTCCTTTCTCGTTGCGGAGCTATTAGTACTCGCAACTCATCCCTCAGGCCATCCTCGAATCAAACACAATGCTAATGATCCGTAGACGCAATAACACGAGCATACCGGCTTAGGCGCAAGAATTTCGCCTCATACTCACCCACCGACTTACTCCCCTACACCAAGTTTAGAAATGCCTTACGTTAAGCGTCCATATAACTTGACCCAATATATTTCCCCTGGAACGCAGAGTTAAAAAAGTCTCAGGTAATGCGATCCGTAGCTGACCATCTCTAACTGTGAGCCACCATTAATAAGCCTCGTCCCGGAGAAGAGACACAACCCCTTTCAGTTTTTCCTCTACAGTGCAGTCAAGATCATCCATAATTTGTTCCACTGATTCTAACCAATACTCAGCTACATTAGGAGCCACACCCGAAATGCCCCTAAACATTTTGCCCCCATTAGCCTTGAGTCGCTCAGGCACAGATTTTCGAGCCACTGGTCCCGTGGTCGCTCCAGCCACTCTCTCCAAAACACGTAATATAACCTGAGACACAGCATCGTCTCTGCTAGTTTGATCTTGAAATTTCGTGTAACACCCCAAACCCGGTCAAGACACCACGACCGAATCTGGTATGCTACGAGGAAAAATGTATTTGAGAGGTGAGATTTTTCATTTAAAAGTTCAATAAAATTCTTTGAAAAGTTTTAGACTTGTGGAAATCTTGAGTATGATTGTTGAAAACTTTCTATGTTATTTTGAAAACTCAGAAATTTCGAAAACTTATTCAGTTAAGAAATTAAACAAATTTACTTAAAGGTTTAAGTTGTATCTTGATGTTACTCAAACATTTAGAATTAGAAGAAAAATAAGTTCATGTTTAAAATCATTGGAGTTTCCTTAATAACAAATCATAGTGAGCTACCCGATAGTATAGTTTAAAACATATCGATTTGAAATTTTGAAATCATTGTCGTTCCAAGTTTTAGCCAATTTTAACTCAATCAATTTGTTAAGGCATATTAAAAATCTGTTTTAAACATAAACATGGCAAAACATAATTTTAAAGGCCATTTACAATCCAAAATAAAACCAAATAGAAATAAATACACTAAAGTACCAAATAATATAAAGTCTGAGCAAATCCTTATTTAGGCATGGCATGAGCACATCGAGTCCATCCCTACTCCAAGTCCGTGTCTAAGTGTCACTGAAATGTCAAAGGAGAGGGTGAGTCGCAAGACTCGGTGCATAATTCCCACTCCGAATAATCTGACATGCTAACACACATCATATCATAGCAACATAATTAATGCACCCCGATCCTAACCATCCATATCACCTTTCTACCCCGCAGTGTGGTACCAAACCACTTGGTGGTGCCAAACCACCGGTGACCCAAAGTCACGATATCCATAAGTGTGGTGCCAAACCACTGGTGACCCAAAGTCACGAATAATCCAAAGATGGGGCCAACCCATCGTGTGATACCAAATCACTAGCGACAATCCCGTATCTCCCAAGTGGGGCCAACCCACGGTGGTGTCAAACCACAGGGACGAGTCGCAATGAGGTGCCAAACCTTTGGTGTCCCAAAGACACAGTGTGATACCAAATCACTGGTGACCGCAGTCACAAATCCGATGATGGGGCCAACCCATCGTGTGATACCAAATCACTGGCGTCAATCCCATATAATCAATGTGGGGCCAAACCCACCGTGGTACTAAGCCAACTGGGGCGAGGCGAGGTGCCAAACCTCTGGTGACCCAAAGTCACAATGTCATCTGTGGTACCAAACCACTGGAGGTGCCAAACCTCTGGTGTCCCAAAGACACAGTGTCCCAAAGACACGGATATCATACTCCTCCTCCTCTCATATCACCCACACATGTCATACTAATGCAAATGATATAAAACATGTAATCATGCTAACATGCTCAACAAGGCATCTCATAATATTTACATCATAAACATGATATTACATATACCAATACAAATCTCATAATGAAACGGACTTACCCGTATCCATGCTTATACCCCATCGGGTACCAAATCCATCAATCATATTGCTTCACTCTACTAAGTAATCAGATTATTAATCATATTACTACACAGAAGTGTGTTAGTTTACACACCTGAAACAACGAAGGTCTTAGTCCCAAAGAACCCGTCTAAGATCCTCGATCCTCTTGCTCCTAAAACATTCGGCCAACCATGAGTTAATCACTTAAACCATTCGGCCATAATCATTTAACCCAAAAGGGTTTATCGATTAACCCTTACCTTGCAAACGTTTGGTTTCCTACCAAACCCGAACCAACAATGATCCCTCTTCCAACAATCGGCTACACCTTAAAAAGAAAACGGTTAATCCTTTGAACCCTTAGGCTTAATCGAAACCAAAAGATTGAACTAATAATAATACCCATCGCTTACCACTACTTACCAATCGGTTTACAAAGAAGGAAGGCTCCTCTTGATTCCTTCCAAAATCCAAAGACCCTATACGAGATGATTAAACCGATGGTTAACTCCTTTCAACCACAACCAACATAGGCTTTAATCAAACTAAAACAACATAGTACTATAGAAGAGAGAAATGGCCATTCGGCCAAACACTTACCAACACCACCCAATATTTGGCCAACTAACCACTAGGAGAGGGAAGAGATTCGGCCTTAACCAAGAAAGAAAACACAAGAAAAAGATGAAAAAGGGAGGGGTTGATATTCGGCTAAAATGAGAACAATTGAAAGAAGAAGATTCGGCAAGATAGTATTGAGAAAAAGGAAATAAAGATCAGGGGAACAAAATAAGATGGTTTCGGCTTAATGAAATGGTAAGAAACACATGAAAGATTCGGCTAAGAAGGAGATATGCATTCGGCACAAGAGTTGTAAAAGAATGGAAATGTGAGAAAGAGGAATCACTAGTTTCGGCTTCAGCAATTGAAAAAAAAGAAAGGAGATGATTGAGAACTTTCGGCCACCCCAATTCAAAAGGCAAAACGGATTCGGCCAAAGAGAGCTTGAACTTTCGGTTTGCAAAAAAAAAACAAAAGGAGAACTTACTAAGAATTTCGGCTTGTTTTTGTCAAAAAGAAAAGACTTGTTTGGTGCTCTCTAAGACCGAATATGCACCCAAAATTCCAAAAGAATTTCGGCACACCCCCAATACCACACTAAGCCGTCACTCCTCCCCCAAAAATCTCCAAAAGATTCGGCCAACACCTCCCACTACTCACAAGCACTCAATTCAAACAAGTTGAACTAGTCTCCCTCCTACTTTCACTCTCCACCCTTCTTTTAAATATTTTGACTTAGTCATAGGCAGAGTTTGAACTACCAACAACTCTCCTCCCCTCCATGCCGTCAAAATGAAACAAAAAGGGAGCACTCTGCAGCTTGAACTTAAGACCTCTCCCTCCTACAAGTGACGCCAACTCCAAGCCTCCAAGTGACGCATGCCTTGCCACTTTGCTAGCTCACTTATTGTGCTCCAAAAACACCAAATAATCTTTATTAACCCCAGCTCCTTCAACTCCTCTCACTTAATGCTCAAGAACTAAAATTTTCCCATCTACTCAAAGCTTACTCTAGCTTACTTACGGCTAAGCCCCCGAACCCACACAAACAGCAACATAGCACACAAAACACATGCAAAACATGCCAAAACCAAAAAGCCCCTACCCCGGGATATTACAGTTCTACCCTCCTTAAAATAATTTCGACCTCGAAATTACCTGATCAAAAGAGTTGCGGGTATTGCTGTCTCATCATATCCTCGGGTTCCCACGTAGCTTCTTCCACGCCATGATTCCGCCAAAGTACCTTAACCAAAGGCACCGACTTCCTACGCAGAACCTTCACATCCCGATCTAGAATCTGCACAGGTTCTTCTTCCATAGTTAGATCTGGATTTACCTCGATCTCTTCCACTGCTACCACATGCGATGGATCTGAACGATAACGCTGAAGCATCGAAACGTGAAATACGTCGTGAATCTGACTTAGCTCTGCTGGCAACTCAAGTTGATACGCTACTGGCCCCACTCGTCTCAGTACCTTATACGGCCCAATAAACCTCAGACTTAGCTTGCCTTTCCTTCCGAACCTCAACACCTTCTTCCATGGCGAGACCTTCAGAAAAACCTGATCTCCCACAGCGAACTCTATATCTCTCTGCTTAAGGTCGGCATATGACTTCTGCCTATCCGAAGCTTCCTTCAACCGAGTCTGAATTAATCTAACCTTGTCTTCGGTCTCTGCAACCAACTCTGGTCCCAACAACTGGCGTTCACCCAACTCCGTCCAACATGTAGGTGAGCGACACTTCCTACTATACAATGCCTCGTACGGTGCCATCTTGATGCTTGCTTGGTAACTGTTGTTGTAGGCGAACTCAGCTAATGGCAGAAACTCCTCCCAACTACCTCTGAAATCCAGAACGCAACCTCTCAGCATATCCTCTAAGGTCTGAATGACCCTCTCCGACCGCCCCGTCCGATTTGCGGGTGAAAAGCCGTCTTTGAAATCAAGCGTGTACCCGAGAGCTGATGCAACGCTCTCCAAAACCTCGACGTAAATCTGGGATCCCTATCCGAGATGATCGAAACCGGCACACCGTGCAACCTCACTATCTCGACACATACGACTTTGCCAACCTCTCGCAGAAGTGAATAATCCACTCTCACCGGAATGAAATGAGTGACTTAGTCGGATGGTCCACAATTACCCAAATCGAGTCTTTCTTGCTTGGCGTAGCGGAATCCATCGCAGCGAAATCCATGGTTATCCTTTCCCACTTCCATCGAGGAATCTTCACCGGTGAAGCAACCACGACGACAATCGATGATCACGCCTTGACTGACATGTCGACACTTCCTACAAACTCTGTCACTACTTTCTTTCTTGAGACTGGCCACCAAAATCGCTCTCTCTAGATCCCTATACATTTTGTTGTCTCTCGGATGCATAGCATAAGAAATTTGCATGTGCGTCTGAAGAATCTTACGCCTCGACTCACCATCCTTAGGCATACAAGCCTTACCTTGAAAACATAGCACCTCATCACTAGACAAATCAGAACCTTCCAAACCACCACTCTGCACTTGTAACCTCCGCGCTCGAACCTCATCCTCTAGCCAAGTTTCTCCCGATCCGCTCAACCCAAGTAGGCTTAACTCGCAACTCTGCGAGAATACTTACTCGTCGTCATACAAGCTCAAATGGGCAAACATCACTCTTAAATGCTGAAACAACCTTACGGCTCAACGCGCGTCCGCCACCACGTTAGCCTTGCCCGTGATACTCAATTGAATAATCGTAATCTTTCAGCAACTCAACCCATCTACGCTGCCTCAGATTCAAATCCTTCTGAGTTAGGAGGTACTTCAGACTCTTATGATCGGTGTAGACTATCGATCTCTCTCCATACAAATAGTGCCTCCAGATCTTCAAGGCGAAGACTACGGTGCTAACTCCGATCGTCGTGCGTCGGATAGTTGACCTCATGTGGCCTCACCGCCGAGAAGCGTAAGCCACAACCTTTCCTTCTGCATCAAAGACACAACCCAAGCCCGTATGTGATGCATCGCGAAGACATCAGAATTTCTTACCACCTCGAGTTGAATTAGAACCGGAGCCTCGGTCAAAATCTTCTTAAGTTTGTCGAAACTCTCCTCTGGTTTCTCAGTCCAAACAAAAGGAACCTCTTTTCTTAACAACTTGGTCATTGGCGCTGCTATCAACGAGAACCCTTCCACAAACCTTCGGTAGTACCCCGCCAAACCTAGGAAACTCCGAATCTCAGCCACTGACTTAGGAGGCTTCCAATCCAAAACTGCCTCAATTTTTCGAGGATCTACTCTAATCCCCTCAGCTGACACGACATGCCCCAAGAAAGTTACTTCTCTAAGCCAGAACTCGCACTTACTAAACTTAGCATAAAGCTGCTTTTCCCTCAAAATCTGTAGCACCACCCGCAAATGCGCATCATGCTCTTCTTCTGTCCTTGAGTACACTAAGATGTCGTCTATGAAAACCACGACGAACTGATCCAGATACTGCTGAAACACCCTATTCATCATATCCATGAATGCTGCCGGAGCGTTAGTCAACCCGAACGGCATTACCAAAAATTCGTAGTGCCCATACCGAGTCCGAAACGCTGTCTTGTGGATATCCGCTTCCTTCACCTTTAACTGGTGATACCCAGACCTCAAGTCGATCTTCGAGAATACCGCAAAGACTTCCGCTTGGTGATCGAACAAGTCGTCTATCCGTGGCAAACGCGATACTTGTTTTGATCGTCGTCGTATTCAATCAAGCGGTGAGTCTATGCACATCCGCATCGTCCCATCTTTCTTCTTAACAAAGAGTACCGCGCACTTACCACAAAAACACTTGGCCTGATAAAACCTTGATCCAATAACTCCGGATCTCGAGCCTTAAGCTCCACCAATTCCTTTGGCGCCATCCTATACGGAGCAATAGACACTTGCGCGCGGCTTCACGGTAACGATCTATCCCGAACTCTACCTCATGATCGGCGGCAAACTCGGAAGCTCCTCAGAAACACATCAAGAAACTCCCTAACAGTTCGAACTTTCTCCACAGCAGATCCCTTAACCTCTAAGGAATACACATGAACCACATACGCTTCACAGCCCTTTCTGACCATCTTCTCTGCCTTCAGAGCAGATACCACTTTTGATAAGTAATCTCTCCTATTACCTATCATAACCACTTCATCACCCTCAGTCGTCTTGAGAACCATGCGCTTAGCCGCGCATCCAACCGCGCCTCGGGTACTTAACCAACCACCACCAAGAATCGGATCGAACTCCCAAACGCAGCGGCGGTTCCATCGGATCGCAAAGAAACACTACCCCTTGGAGTTCTAGGGGTACATCTCTAAACAGCTTATCTACAACTACAGAGTGACCTAGAGGGCTAATTATAGTCATCTGCCTAGAAGATATCTCAGAGTCTAAGTCCATGGTCTCTACTATACTACTAGCGACGTAAGAATGCGTCGAACCCACATCAATCAAAGCAGTAAATGGAGAACCAAAAATCAAAAACGTACTGGTTATGACATCCGGTGCGTCGCCCTCCTCTCGACGCCTTGCTGCATACACTAACCCTGGCTGTCTGGCCTCAGAATTACCCGCACCTCTACCCGGTGCTCCACGGCCCCGACCAGAACCATTACCACCTCTGCCATTACCACGGCCCCTCTGCGGTGGCGGTCCACTACTCCTGAACTGAGTACGGCCCTGACCCTCAGACTGAATTCTAGCCAACTTACGCGGACAGTCTCTCACGCGATGATCCAGAGAACCACACTCAAAACACCCTTTTCCACCGATCCAGCAGCCACCCCAGTGATATATCCCACAGTGGTCACATCGCGGCGGTCCCTGACTAGCAGCCACAAACCTACCAGACTGATTCGGCCCACTCGGTCTAGCCCTTTTCTGAGGATTACCCAACGATCCAGATGATCCGAAACTCCTCTTATGCCTGTTCCTGTCCATGCCCTGCCTCACCGATTCCTTGATACCCTCGGCTACCTTAGCCTTCTCGACTAAGACAGCAAACTCACGCTCCTGCTGGGGAGCAATCAGCAGTCTCAATTCGTCTCTCAGACCATCCTCGAAACGAACACACCGCTCATGCTCTGTAGCCACAATGCCCCTAGCATACCGGCTCAATTTCAAAAACTTCACCTCATTGCTTTTAAAAGCAGACTTACTCCCTAAACTAGCCTCAGAAATGCCTTTCGTTGGGAGTCAATATAACTAGCTCCAATGTACTTTTTCTGATACGCAGCCCTAAAATAATCCCATGTCAGATCCTCTGCTGCCACACTGTCCCGAACCGTGAGCCACCACTGGTATGACTCATCCCGAAGAAGCGATACTATGCCCTTCACTTCTCTCCGGCGCATCAGTCCGGATCATCCATAATCCGCCTCCGTCGCCTCCGGCCAATACTCGGCAGATCTTTGTAGCAACACCAGAAACACCTCGAAAGAATTCGACCCCGTTTGCCCGGAGTCGCTCAGGCACAGATTTCCTAACTCCTGCGCCACCACCTATACCGGCTACCCTTTCCAACATTCGCGAAGATCGCTTTGTGACATCTGCGTCATCCTCGGTCTGATCTTGGAACTCACCACCTCCACCGGTGGTGGTGATGCAGATCTCATTCTCTGACCCCTGACCAGATCCTACGGGTTCAGAAACCGTCATCCTACCCCGACCACACCCACGAGTATTACGGCCACGTCCACCTCGAGTGCTCATGACTAGAATTTCTACGTATCTGATTTAGGAGTTTTATGTATCAGTATTTATTCCACTGTTTAAAAGCTAAGTCTTATGAATATTTAAGAAGCTTTGTTTTTGCGAGTGCACAGAATCCTATCAGTTTCAGTTTCTAAAGTAATCCACTATTGCTAACCATCAAATCACAATACATCAAATCACAAGCAATAGTAAGGGTACTTACCTGGGCGAACTAGTGCCGGAGACTCGGTGCTATGCCTTTCAATCCATGTGTTTCCAAACCAGAAAACTTAAAATCAATTTCTAAAAACATTTTGGGCCTCGGGCCCACAGCCGAGCCTTTGAACTTAGCTCTGATACCACAATTGTAACACCCCAAACCCAGTCAAGACACCACGACCGAATCTGGTATGCTACGAGGAAAAATGTATTTGAGAGGTGAGATTTTTCATTTAAAAGTTCAATAAAATTCTTTGAAAAGTTTTGGACTTGTGGAAATCTTGAGTATGATTGTTGAAAACTTTCTATGTTATTTTGAAAACTCAGAAATTTCGAAAACTTATTCAGTTAAGAAATTAAACAAATTTACTTAAAGGTTTAAGTTGTATCTTGATGTTACTCAAACATTTAGAATTAGAAGAAAAACAAGTTCATGTTTAAAATCATTGGAGTTTCCTTAATAACAAATCATAGTGAGCTACCCGATAGTATAGTTTAAAACATATCGATTTGAAATTTTGAAATCGTTGTCGTTCCAAGTTTTAGCCAATTTTAACTCAATCAATTTGTTAAGGCATATTAAAAATCCGTTTTAAACATAAACATGGCAAAACATAATTTTAAAGGCCATTTACAATCCAAAATAAAACCAAATAGAAATAAATACGCTAAAGTACCAAATAATATAAAGTCTGAGCAAATCCTTATTTAGGCATGGCATGAGCACATCGAGTCCATCCCGGCTCCAAGTCCGCGTCTAAGTGTCACCTGAAATGTCAAAGGAGAGGGTGAGTCGCAAGACTCAGTGCATAATTCCCACTCCCGATAATACAGCATGCTAACACACATCATATCATAGCAACATAATTAATGCACCCCGATCCTAACCATCCATATCACCTTTCTACCCCGTGGTACCAAACCCACCGGGTGGTGCCAAACCACCGTGACCCAAAGTCACGATATCCATAAGTGTGGTGCCAAACCACTGGTGACCCAAAGTCACGAATAATCCAAAGATGGGGCCAACCCATCGTGTGATACCAAATCACTAGCGACAATCCCGTATCTCCCAAGTGGGGCCAACCCACGGTGGTGTCAAACCACAGGGACGAGTCGCAAAGAGGTGCCAAACCTCTGGTGTCCCAAAGACACAGTGTGATACCAAATCACTGGTGACCGCAGTCACAAATCCGATGATGGGGCCAACCCATCGTATGATACCAAATCACCGCGCGCTAATCCCAGTATAATCAATCGTGGCCAACCCACCGTGGTACTAAGCCAGCGACGAGACGCCGAGGTGCCAAACCTCTGTGTGACCCAAAGTCACAATGTCATCTGTGGTACCAAACCACTGGAGGTGCCAAACCTCTGGTGTCCCAAAGACACAGTGTCCTAAAGACACGGATATCATACTCCTCCTCCTCTCATATCACCCACACATGTCATACTAATGCAAATGATATAAAACATGTAATCATGCTAACATGCTCAACAAGGCATCTCATAATATTTACATCATAAACATGATATTACATATACCAATACAAATCTCATAATGAAACGGACTTACCAGTATCCGTGCTTATACCCCATCGGTACCAAATCCATCAATCATATTGTTTCACTCTACTAAGTAATCGAGTTATTAATCATATTACTACACGTAGTGTGTTAGTTTACACACTGAAACAACGAAGGTCTTAGTCCCAAAGAACCCGCCTAAGATCCTTGATCCTCTTGCTCCTAAAACATTCGCCAACCATGAGTTAATCACTTAAACCATTCGGCCATAACCATTTAACCCAAAAGGGTTTATCGATTAACCCTTACCTTGCAAACGTTTGGTTTCCTACCAAAACCGAACCAACAATGATCCCTCTTCCAACAATCGGCTACACCTTAAAAAGAAAACGGTTAATCCTTTGAACCCTTAGGCTTAATCGAAACCAAAAGATTGAACTAATAATAATACCCATCGCTACACACTACTTACCAATCGGTTTACAAAGAAGGAAGGCTCCTCTTGATTCCTTCCAAAATCCAAAGACCCTATACGAGATGATTAAACCGATGGTTAACTCCTTTCAACCACAACCAACATAGGCTTTAATCAAACTAAAACAACATAGTACTATAGAAGAGAGAAATGGCCATTCGGCCAAACACTTACCAACACCACCCAATATTTGGCCAACTAACCACTAGGAGAGGGAAGAGATTCGGCCTTAACCAAGAAAGAAAACACAAGAAAAAGATGAAAAAGGGAGGGGTTGATATTCGGCTAAAATGAGAACAATTGAAAGAAGAAGATTCGGCAAGATAGTATTGAGAAAAAGGGCTGCACGAGCGTGTGGGCCCACTTGGGCCGAGTAATGGGCCTTGGGCCCATTTACACTGTTATGACCATTTAGGTTACCGGAGTAGCTCAAGGTGACTGCGAACCTCCTGAGAGGTCAATATCTGCACTGAGACCCCAAAGTAGGTAAAATGACCAAAATACCCCTAAAGGGTGAAATGACTATTTTACCCCTAATAGATGGAAATGACTGTTATACCCCTAAAGATAGGTTGACTGATGTTTTCATGATTTGTAGATAATTGTTACTGAGAATGACATTCTGCATATACGTATGATTTATAACATGACATACTGCATGGGGTTGGGATATTATTATGGAGGAAGTATCTCAGATCTTGGTAGCTTTGCCACATATATCATTACATTAGCGACTTTCTTTGCGATACTATCTTCGCGACTTTGCTGCGGTATTGTGTCTTGCGACTCTGTTGTTATCTCATTATTGGCGCTTTGCTTTGCAATATTGGTGTCCTGGCTGGGTGGGTCAATTTTATCCCCACATGATGTGTTGGTGGTACGAAGTGGTATGCTGGCTGGATTGGGATGGGTTGCATTATTGCACTGTACTGGTATGGTATTGGGCTAAGGCCCACATCATTCTCAGATTGGGCTAAGACCCACACCGCATCACACTAAATAGGGCTCAGGCCTAAACTGTCACTACATGTTGTATATGGACTGACTGATAGGTGATTACACACTGAATTTTCGTACACTCACCCTTTCCTTTTAACTGTGCAGGTAATCCTTAGCCATAGGCGATTTGGTGCTGTGTGGGTCTGGGAGGTGGCCACACAACTGTAGCTGTTCTACACTTGCTTTATTTAAATTTAAAGCATGTGTTGGGTTTTTTTTTTATGTAATAAGGCCATTTATGCTTGTTTAAATTCTTAATTAGGACTTTTGTTTACTTATTTTAAACTGCTAGTTTAGGAGAAGACGAATTTTCAAAATAATTACCGAGATAAAAAATTTAAAAATTAGATTTTTTTCAAAAGCTTCCACGATTTTAAATCAACTTACTATAGCAATAGCAGATAATAAGGCAAACGCTTTGACTAGATGATTTGTTAAATAATAATAAAAGGGTTTTTAAACTTAGAAATGAATTTTTACCAACAAGTCCAATTTTCGAAAGACACTTCAATGTGACACGCCAGATTCGACAATAGCGTCTAGGCCAGGTTTGGGGTGTTACAATAAAGCACTTTTAAAGACTTAAAAATCAGGACATCCATACAAGCACACACTTAATGAATTTCACCATCATTGAATTTATATAGACTTGTCAAGTATTGGCCCAATTCCAATGACCACTTATAAAATGAATTTGATAACATAAATAGCCAACACTTCGGCTAACAAACATGACAAAACAAAATGACCAAGTTCTATACATGCCATAGTCAAAATGAATCTAACTTTGCTATACCAAAGTGTAGTCGATAGTGTGATATCGAACTCTGTCGTCCCATGATCCCTTAGTTATCTTGACAATACTACAAGGAAAAGGGAAATGAAAGGGTAAGCATAAAGCTTAGTAAGTTTGCATGAAAATAAATAGCAACATAAAGCTCATAATGTCATCCATCCATGATATTGAATAAAAATACAAAGTCTTAAGCACTTTGCCATAACTTACTTGTACATACTCTTATCGAATACATACCATATCACATAACGTAAACATTTCTCGTGAATTACTCACGGGTACCTGTACTCACTCAATCACATATCTTTAGGACCAATCTCATTTCTATTTCAAGCTTATCTATTTATCCCACTCAATCACTTGGGATACCCAAAGATACATGCTCATTGTCATCCACATAAATATGAAGCCAATGCCACATCCCAAATATGGTCTTACATAGGGTCACCTCTGAGTGCCGATGACATATCCTAGATATGGTCTTATACAGGATCTCACATCAATTATCGATGCCATATCCTGGATATGGTCTTATACAATTTTCATATTCAATACTGATGCCATATCCAAGATATGGTCTTATACGAAATCTCAATTTGGTGCCGAGGCCATGTCCCGAATGTAACACCCCTAACTCGTAACCATCGCCAGTCTAGGGTTAAAGGCATTACAGGACAAATCGGATCGTATACAAACATTTCATGTCATAATTTAACCAATCAAATCAAAGTGTCCCTTAAACAAGTCTACTAGACCTTAAACAGGCATTAGAAAGAGGTCGGGACTAAACTGAACACAAACGAAAATTTCTAAAAATTAATCACTTTTTAAAGCTACAGAGGTCACACGCCCGTGTGGGCAGACCATGTGCCTCACACGGCCTCAGACATGCCCGTGTGTCTAAGCCGTGGAAAAATAGGGCTTACATACTGACTTGTCCACACGGCCTGAGACACGTCCGTGTGCCTCACCCGTGTCAACACTGACTTGCACCACACAGCCAGTCACACGCTCGTGTGTCCATCATGTGGTTAAAACTGACTTGTTTTGAAATGTAACCATGAGGGACATGGTCGAGCCACAAGCCTGTGTGCTCAACCGTGTGGGCAATGCAAATCACATGTCCAATGCAAACAAAACATACCAAAATAATCATATTTTCTAACCATTCAAGAAAATTTCAAACACACCAACTTATGTGCCATTTAGCTCAATCTAATCACAGGCATTTATAAGCATAATCCATCCACAAACTTACCAATTCATTATAACATCTTTTCATCTATAATATACCAACTTTGCATCACAAAAACATAGATCAACTATTACCATTTGCACATCTATTTACAAGCCACATCATATAGCTTATATATACAACTCAAAACATTAACCATTCCAACTGGACTATACATGCCATACTTTAATATATACAGTTTCAAAAGGTACCAAAATATGATTTGATAGTGCAGTGACGATCTTCGACAATACCCAAGCCTTCCGTATCTTCAATGATCTATAAAACGAAGCAAACACATACAAAGTAAGTTTTAAAAGCTTAATAAGCCATATACAAGTAAACTTATCATATAAACATCCATAATCATATCAAATACAAGATCATTAGTATATAACTCAATTGCAAATTCAATACTCTTATTTGGCTTATTTGTTTAGCTATTGCGTATCAACAATTCACATCACCAAGTAACTCTTTTGATCATAGCACAATCATAAATATATCACATTTGTCTCCACAAGTCTATGCACCTATATCACTTGTGCACATTCAGTTATACTTATCTTTTATACTAAATCATAGCATACTGATCGTTGTTTTCACGATGTCAAAGTCTTAAAATTTATAAAAAGAATGATCAAACCTGGAAACAAACTATGACAATGATTTGAGGCAAGCGTACCTATCGAACAGTAGTATAGTTAAGGCAAGACCGAAATGTAGAACCCAAAGGAACCAAAGGTACTAATACTAACTCCCAAAGGAACCAAAGGTACTAATACTAACTCTCATTTTATTATTTAGCCTAAGAATTGAATGAATTGTTTATCTAATCTAAATTAACTAACTATTAAATAAAGACTCTAAGACAAAGAAGAATGAATTTGGGAAAATAACTTGGAAGAAAAACCAATTCATTAAGATGACACCCAAGGAAGAATCCACCTAGACTTCACTTGTTATCTAACTCTGAACCAGACGTTTTATTCATTTGACTTGATCCATAAGATTTCTTAAGTTATATTAATCCCTCTCTCGAGGCGACTAATGTCTAACCCTAGGTTGATCAATTGAAACCTCTTTCTAATTAAAACCCCTAGAATTGCATTAACTCGATCTATTGACTCCCATATTAGGTTTCACCCTAATCTGGGAAAATCTCATCACCCTATCTCTAGGCGCGCGATCAACTCCATTTAATTATGCTAGATCTACTCTTAGGTAGGGACTTTTGCTCCTTCACCTAAGCACATCACACTTGAATTAATATCCCAGAAATATCAACACAAGAATTAAGAATACATAATTAAGAACAAGTCATGTAACACCCCAAACCCGGTCCGAACACCACGACCGAATCTGGTATGTTACGGGGAAAACGGGTTTGAAAATTTCGAACTTGTACTGGATAGACTTGATAAAACTTTGTTCCTTTTTGAAAACAAGTTGTTGAATATTGCTACTAGAACATTCAGTCTTAGTAAAACTTTTGGTTTCAAGTTTGAATCCGATTGTTTTTCATTAAATTATAAAATCGGTGTGATACCGGATGGTATAGTTCAAAAACATCTCGCTTTGTTGGTTTGAAAACGGTGTCTTTCCAAATTTTAATAAAATTCGTGCCAAGTTATTTTCGTTACAGCATATTAAAATCTAATGTAAAACATAAACGTCATAAAGCACATCTTAGAAAGCTTTTACAAATCCAAGATAAACCCAAATAAAAATAACTAAACTAAAGTACCCAAATGCAATAAACTGAGCAAAACTTTTATTAGAGCATGGCATGTGCACCCCGAGTCCATCCCGGCTCCAAGTCCGCGTCTACGAGTCACCTGAAATGTCAAAGGAGAGTGTGAGTCGAGTGACTCAGTGTGCAAACCCCGCTCCCGATAAAACAACATGCTAACACACATCATACATAGCAACATAATTAATGCAACCCGATCCTAACCATCCATACACCTTTTCTACCCGTGTGGTACCAAACCACCGGTGACATACATCACACGATGTGTTACCAAAACACCGATGTCCCAAAGACATAATATCCGCCAATGTGGTCCCAAACCACCGGTGTCCCAAAGACACAATTGTGCTACCAAAGCACCGTGACCAAGTCACAAATCCAACGATGATGGGGCCAACCCATCGTGTGTTACCAAAACACTAGCAGACAATCCCATATCTCAAGTGGGGCCAACCCACGGTGGTCAAACCACAGGGACAAGTCGCAATGAGGTGCCAAACCTCTGGTGTCCCAAAAAGACACAATGTGCTACCAAAGCACCGTGACCGTAGTCACAAATCGTGTGATGGGGCCAACCCATCGTGTGTGTTACCAAAACACCGGCGTCAATCCCAGTATAATCATCTCGTGGGCCCAACCCACTCGTGGTGCCTTGAGCCACTGGGACGAGGCGCCGAGGTACCAAACCTCTGGAGGTGCCAAACCTCTGGTGACCCAAAGTCACAAAGTTGTGCTACCAAAGCACTGGTGCTCGTCAGCACAAAATATCACTGCTCCCTCCTCTCATATCACCCATCAACATACCATACTCATGTAATCATGCATCTCATGCAAGTCATGCATATTATGCCAACATACCAAGTATTATCTCTCATAGCATACATACAAAACATAGGTCATGATATTATACTTCATTAATAGCACTCATAATAGAACAGACTTACCCGAATCGTACACATACCCTGTTTGGGTATTCATTTGTCCGTCATCATCGCTTTATAATTTTAACAGCAAATGAGTTTATTAATAATCTTACTAAGTATCAGTGTGTTAGTTACACACCTGGTAATCACGAGTCTAAAAATCCTGACCCAAAGCGATCTAAGTCCCTCGATTGCTAACTCCTACAATCGGCCAAACAAAGGGATTAGGCATCCATAGCATTCGGCCAAAGCTATCAAACCAAAGGGCTTACTTTTAAACTCTTACCTTCGATAGATTTGGTTTCCTCCCAAATCCGAACCAACAGTGGTTCTTTTGCCAATCGGTCAAGTCCCTAACAACAAACAAGCTTAGTCCTTTGTCTTAATCGAATCGAAAGAATAACACAAGCCCATACTTACCACCACCTACCAATCGGTTAACAAGGGTGAAGGCTCTTCTCGGCTACTTTTCAACGTCCAAAGACCCTAACATAAGATGATTATCAAAAGCTTAAAATCCTTCCAACCACAACCAATCATAAGCTTTTAATCCAACCAATTTCAATATAGAACTAGAGAAAATAGACATGGCCATTCGGCCAAACACTTACCCCCAACACCAACCAAGATTCGGCCAACACTACACTAGGAGGAAATGGAGATTCGGCCTTACTCCCAACAGAGAACGCAAGAAAAGTGAAGAAAAGGAGGGGTTGATATTCGGTCAAGGCTTCAAAAGAAGAAAAGGAAATTTGGCTTTAGGTGTTTAACACCCTTGAATTCGGCTACAACTAGAAAAGAAAATAGTAAAAGAAATAGTTGTGATTTAAGAGAAGAAAGATTTCGGTCAAAGGTTGAAGAGATATTCGGCTCAAGCGCTTCAAGAAATGGGAGAAGATAAATGGAAATTCGGCTAACAACACCAAATGTAGGAAACAAAAACCAATTACAAAATTCAAGAAATGGAGTTGCTTGGGGTTTCGGTTTCAAAAGATAAAGAAAAATGGAAGAAAACTCACTTGTAATTTGGTTAACAAAAATAAAAGAGAATGCCTTTTCTTTGACACCAAAAGACCGAATATGCACAAGATTCTCAAAAGAAATTCGGCACTACCAACACCCCACTACTATGCCGTCCCTTCCCCACTCCAACACTCCCTAGAATTCGGCCAAAATCCCCCAAAACACTCCCCACCAATCCTTCAAACGGCTTGACCAAGTCCACCTCCCCAATTTACTCTCCACCCTCCATTTGAATGGTATGACCAAGTCAATGGCAGAGTTTGAACCGCCACAAACTCCTCCTCCATGCCACAAAAATGAGTGCCCCAAAAGGAAACTTGCAGCTCGAACACTGGACCTCTTCCTCATGGACTTGACGCCACACCAAGCTCCCAAGTAACGCATGCTTTGCCACTCCACCAGCTCCTCTTTTGTGCAATAAAATTCCATTTTATTTTCTTAAGCCCCAACTCTATCAGCTCCCCACACCTAAGGCCAAAAACTAAAATTTTCCTACCTACTCAGGCATACACTTAGCCTATAATTAAGCCCCTAAAACACCGAAATAGCAACACAGCACACCAACACATGCAATATCATGCAACACCAAATAGCCCCTAACCCGGGATATTACAAGTCAAATATTTATCATATAGTTCAGAAAACAACAACAAGATTCATCTTAGGTTTCATCCCCCTCAGGTATCTGAGGGTTTAGTTCATAACAATAAAAGAAAACATCTCAAAAGAAAAGATAAAACAAAACATAAGAAATCCCTAAAACCCCTTGAAGGAATTGAAGGAGAGATCCTCCGTCTTAAGTATAATTTTAGCTTCTTAAGATGGATCAACTGGCTCTCTTCGAGTAAATCTCCATAAATCTGCCTTCTCTGGCCTAGTCGGATGCCCCCGGACTAAAGCCTTGGGTTCCCCCGACAAAAGCCCTATAAGAAGGCTTCTGCCAAACACCCCGCTTAAGTTGCCCCCTAGGGTGTTTATATAGACTTTGAGATGCCTTACTTGGCCCCTAAGTGTAACACCCCATATCCGAGTCCAAGGCTGAGACCGGATATGAAACATCACTATGCTTGAACTTTCTTAAACATGCACTTACGGGCTGTAAAATTTTGTTCTGAATTTAAAACTTCTCTTTCTTAGTCTAATAATACATTTCATGGACCTACGAGGCCTTAAACACGTATCTAAAAACTTTCGAAACTTAATCGAAAACTTTTCTTTAAAAAAAGGGGTCACACACCCATGTGGCCTGGGACACGCCCGTGTACCCTTTAGATACGCCCATGTCTTCCAACCGTGGTCGACACTGTAATATCCTGAAATTGGGCTTGTGCATTTTTGCTTAATTTTATGAAATAGCATGTCTTATGTGTTGTGGATGCGTTGTGTACATTTTACAACCTTGGAAATGTAAAGAAATGCCTTAGAAAATAGTAAGTTTTAAGTAGTAAAAAAAGGGAACTAAAGCAAGGTGGCCTTAAAAGAATTAGTAGGGAGAATATGACACACAAACGGGCTTGGAAAAGTGGCTTGGAGGCGCCACTTAGGGCCTCTGGAAATGACGCCACATGCAAGGGTAAATGGGCCAAGGTTCGAGTCGCGTGGGGAGCCAAATGAAAGTTTTATTTTTTCGGCAATAAGGAAGGGTAATGGACTAAGAATGGGAGTCCGAGGAGGAGCTTTAGATAGGCTTAAATTCTCTTGTAAATTTCTCAAGAGTACGGGATAATTATTGGATTAAATTTTTATTAATTTGAATAGGTGATAATTGAAGAGATAAAGCTATCGAATAGGAGAGTTGGCGAATAAGGGTCTTTAGGCGGACTAAATTTTAGCGAGAAAGGGAAAAGGGTGGCTATTCTTCATTCTTTCTTTCTTCTTTTCCTTCTGCTGAATTCTCTAGCCATATTTTCTTTTCTCTTTTATTTTTGCCAAGCCGAAGTAACTTGTGTTCTAGCCGAGTTTCCATCATAAATCCTTTCTCCGTCTTCTCGCAAGCCGAAACTAAATACTTGCTAGACCCTAGCCGATTGTTCATTGAATCCCAAAGCCGAATCTTCTGTGGTGTTAGACAAGGGTGCTATCGATTTCTTCAAGTAAGGGTAAGATCAAAATTCGGTTTCCATTATTTTACTTTTAGACTTGTCGAAATCAAGGTATTAATCCTATTAGGGATCTTTGGCCGAAACTGGAAGGGTTCTCCGGGATTTCTGCTATTGTCGACATCTCCATAGTCAAGTGGTGTTTTCGAGATTTTAGATTCGCAAACGTAAGTGTATCTACCCATTCGGCCAAGGCCTATTTAGCAACTTAGATCTATTTCCTACTTATTCAAAAGCCAAAAATTAACCAAGTCAGGTGATTAAATGTTAGCCGATTGCAAGGAGGGAAGACTACAAGTTTTCGGGATTTGATCAGTAGACAAATCGGCAGCAAGGTAAGAAAGTAGTTACGTTAATCCTTTGGGATTTGGTTTCATAGCCGAATGGCTTTTCACTGACATGTTGAGGGTTGGCCGAATATAGGGATTAAAGATCTAAATCAGTACATCGGGTTTTCGGGATTTGGATTAAACTTGCTAAGTAAATCAGGTGTGTACCCCACACTATCTTTCAATAGATTTATGGCACCTATTTAATATATATGTGTATATAAGAATGAGTAAAATATGGCTAAGGTACCATGCAATGGTACAAGTACCCAGGTACGTTACTTTAACCTTAAGTTAATAAGTGCTATGAATAGTGGAATATGGTACATGTGTAAATAATGATAAGAATGTGAAATAAGGCCTATGGCATGAGATTGCATGATATGAATGATATATGGGGCATATAGGATATTACGAATGGGGAAGTGAATGTGGTGACTTATGTCACAATATCTGAATGTGGTGACCTCGGTCACATTATCTGAATGTGGTATCTCATGACACGAAAAATTATCTGGTGGCTATGCCACAATATTTATAAGAGCGGTGAGCATGTCGACTGCAGCGACTGCCTTCGATGGTGTGTAGCGGATGAAGGGTTGACTTTGTAGTCCCCACGGTGTGCAGGTTGGTACGGGTGATGTGTAGCAGATGGTATCTAGTTTTGGGTTCGGGTTGCATCATTACTTTTTATTTGTTATATATTTGTATAACACGATATGACATGCCTGAATCTTTTGGGACTTAGTGTTGTGGTTACACATTGAGTCTGTTTGACTCACCCCGTTGTGGGATTATTTTTCAGGTGACGATCAGTGATGGACCGGGTCGGCAGAAGCTTAGGGGTGGCCATGCTCAGCAAGGAATTTATTTTATTTGGACTTTTTATTTTAAGTACTATGAATTTAATTTTGGGTTTTGCTTTGATGTAATAAGGCCGTAAGTATTGAACTGTTTTATGTTGGTTTAGTTGTTTTTATCACGATAGTATTATTGATAAATTAAAGACTAAGTAACTTATTTAAAAATGAATGTTAAACGTTTTGACACTCAAACATAAATGTTTTATAATGTATAAATAAAACTAAAAATCAAATTCGGCCTGTCCTATATAAAAACAAGGTTTTCAATTAAACCCAACACACACTAAAGCTTACCAAGAAAAATCCCAAAGTTTTCCACAAAGACAAACAAGTTTTGAACTGTTTTACTCTAGGAACATACCGGATCCGGTCAAGGCTCGTGGGCCGGGTTTGGGATGTTTTAGACACTGACTATATTCACACGTCCTGGGGCACACGCCCATGTTCTGATTGTGTGTCACACACGTCCTAAACGAATGGCCGTAGGATTCACCCATAGTCTATTCTGAGTTAAGGTACTAAGGTGTAGGGGATGCATGGCCTAGACACACGCCCGTGTGTCTAACCGTGTGGGCACTTAAAGGCTTTTACCAAGCCAATTGCCACCCTGAAATCAAGATCAATCTCATATTCAATTCAACAACTCAGGTTACTTCATCTTTCATGAACAATACTATATGCTTCATTGATATCAATAGACATACATACTTAGCCTATGTTGGCCTATCACTTAGCCATATACAACAGAACAATAAGCTTGATAGCCTATACTTTAGTTCTTCTTAAAACATACACTCAAAATGAAGTGTTTCCTATACATGACATACTTAATAAAAACAACTTGGCTATACCAAAATAGCAATTGATAGTGTGGTTCGAGCTCCGATAACGATGATCCACGAGATTAGCTTGACGGAACTACATGGAAAGAAAGGATAAAAGAAGTAAGCATTTAGCTTAGTAAGTTTGCATATAATGCACATAGCAATATGTTTGTTTAATAAAAACCCTTTGGCATAAACAATGGCATCATAATTTCAGCTGTTTAAGCTTACTTACTCTTACTGATTCTTACATATCTCATGACACTTACTAGTCTCAAACTTGTGAAGTAGACATGAATCATAATCTCTAATTCATCATTCATAACATGAATAATACTCATTTTCAACTTGATAATAGCTTTGCTTACTTAATTTTCTTACTATCTCATTTAATCTTTACTCATTTGCCCGATGAATTTCTATGAATAATTGAGGATACTGAATCTCATCCCACATATAACTCGATGCCAAAGCCATATCCTTGATAGGGTCTTACATGGGATCTCTCATCTTGGTATTGATGCCATGTCTTGACATGGACTTACTCAAAGTCTTCCTTGTGTGTTCCCTTGGGAACTTACCATTTCCATGCCTTGACATGGCCTTATTTGGTATCTTTACTCATGAACTGGTCAATGTCGAGCCTTGGCTTGGACTTACATGAAATCTTTCTTGTTACTCACCAATGCCATGTCTTGGCTTAGACTTACATGGGATCTCTATCTCATGATAGCTTTTCAATGCCAAGACTTGTCTTGGACTTACATGGCATCTTTACTTGGAGACTCACCAATGCCATGCCTTGGCTTGGGCTTACATGGGTCTTCATTTCATAATAACTCTTCGATGCCAAGACTTGTCTTGGACTTACATGATAACTTTGCTTGATTGCCGGTCCATGCCTTGGCTTGGTCTTATACAGACTTTCTTATCTCATGTAGTAGATCGAGTATCCTAAGTAATTCAACTTCAATCGGGACTTTCTCATGCTTAATCTCATTAATTTCTTTGGATAGCATACCATTAAACATTCTCATGAAAGTAATGTATATTTAACAACATAACAAGCAATTCAATGAAAATATTCATGAAGATTGGAAATCATACAAACTTACCTCGATATACAAAATGTATGTAGATATGCAATTTAGTCCTCGACTTTGTTCTTTCCTCGGTTTTGATCCGGGCTTCGTTTTTCTTAATTAGCAAGCTTGAAAAATTGAAGAACCCTAGCTATGGAGTCTCTCCAATTTTCGGCACAAGGAAGAAGATGAATAAGAATTTTTATCATCTTCTTCCCTTTTTAATCATTTAATTGGTAAATGACCAAAATGTCATTCTCTTTAAAAATTCCCCATTTACTAACTAATGTCAATTTTTGTCCAAAAATTATAATTTGGGTAAATTGGTATTTAAGGACTTTAATTACTATTTTAAAGCTATTTAATACAAAAAGCTTCTAGAAACTCATATTTCGCAACTTTTGCAATTTAGTCCTAATAGACCCTTTACTAGAAATTTTCATAAAATTTCTTCATGAAACTTTCAGAATATCATGCAACCATCTCAAATACCTTAAAAACTCATATCACTACTTTGGATTTGTGGTCTCGCACCACTGTTCTGACTAGGCGCTAAATTGGGCTGTTACACTAAGTATCCTAATTCAAGTAGAATTCCTACTAGGGAGTTTGAATAGGCTTTGGAATGTGTTTCTTTGCCTCCAAGTATCCAAATCCGAGTAAAATTCCTCTTTCCCATGGCAAGGGCATGCCCATGACACACGCCCGTGTAAATCGTGGCCAGACCGTGTTCGAAGCTGTTAAATGAGGCACGACCGTGTGGTCTTGGGCCCAGGCCATGTGGATTTCGTGATATGGCCCATTTACTTCATTTTGGGCCCGTTTTCCATTCTTTTCATCATCCGGTGCTCTCCTGAGTATAAAACATGAAAATAAAGGATTAAGAGCACCAAACTATATAATTTAAGGCTTAAATCATCCAAAAGCATGCTAAATGTGGGCTTAAAATATGTTGCTTTTACGATTTATCAAATACCCCCACACTTAAGCTTTTGCTTGTCCTCAAGCAAAATTCTCAACTCATAATAAAAACAAATTTCCTCAATTCATAATATTTATCAATAATGTTTTATCACAATTCAAAGATAATTCATACATGGATAATTCAACTCAAAGAGTCCTAGAGATTCAAACAATCAAAGTCATACATTTATAGCCCTAAAAACTTTAGGTGTTTCCCTTTACCTAAATAATTACCTCTGATTTGAAATCGAAAAGAGTTGGCATCCTCACTAAAGATTCACTCAAATCACTCAAAGTGTTTAAGGTTCAAAATTAAGAACTCAAAAGTCGAACATGAAAAGTTAATCCCATAGGCTTACCTGAAAATCAAATCTCCACCACTGTAAAATGAGATGATGCACAGATCAAAAGGTCTTTAAAAAGGGTTGTAACGGGGCTTAGGTTAAAGGTGCAGATATAGGCTGAATTAGAGGGTTAGAATCAAGATTGAATTGACAATTTATCTAACTAAGAAAATGAACTAATCACTTGAAAACTAACAATACGAGCTTTAAGATTTGAAATGTAAGCTCACTTAGTAGAACTAATAATGAATATACTTCATTTTTTTTTAAGAACAAGTCAGAAATAACGAACTTTAACAACTGAAATATAAAACATAGTTAGGTAACTACGCAAAATCAAATCTCAACAAAAAGGGTATTTAAGAAGAATGGTGATAACAAATACAAAGGGTTTTGGGTTAATATTAGTGGGTGAGTTAATAAAAAGGGTTGTTAGGATCAACGGGGTTTACTAGGGGTTAATTATGAGGGTAGGCTTTTTAGTAGAGTGAGTGGGTTAAATCCTAGGTGCCTTTATCATCTCTTGTATATCAAATCATAGGTGTGGTATCGACATGTATAATCAATGCCAGTTCTAGAATAACAAATCAATGTTGACGCACTCATAATAAAAAAGTGAGCACGAAAATTAATATGCTCTAAAAGGCTCAAGATCTCACAAAAATTATGGGTATTTGATGTCAACCTTGTAAATTTCAAACTTCAAGGTAATAATTAGATTCAGGTAGACAACCTGACAAAATTTTAATTTTTTTTTTTGAAAATAGACTTATCATGCTCGATTCTCTAGTATTTTTAAAATTTAATCATCAATGCACAATTATCAATGACTTAATCCAAAACATATCGATAAAAATCATAAATCAGGGAAATTTCATTCTAATCATAATATGAGAAACTTACTTTAGAATAAGGCAAAATTCATGGATTTTCAAATAATACTATAATTAACCCCCCACACTTAAGATGTACATTGCCCTAAATGTATAAAGATAGATAATATCAAAATAATCACAAAATCGTAAGATGGTGAGAGAAGTGAAACTTCCTAAATTTTGGATGAAGTCACTGAAAAGAAACCGGAGAGGATTGGAGGTGAACGTGGGGAAGCATCTTGAACCATTTGAAATTGAGTCCTCGAAGTAGCCGTCCTGATTTATTGTATCCTAAGCTAAATCTAAATGGTACGAAAAATAAGAAGAAAATAATAAATAAAATAAAAAATAAAAAATAAAAATAAAAATAAAAGTAAATAATGGAAAATGAAAGAAGAAAGATAACGGGAAAAGGAAGGGAAGAAGGGGGTTAAATAGAAATTATGGATCTGGTAGTTGCCCCCTCCCCTGTACCTTCCGGTGGTGGCCACACGACCATGGCCACGGCCGTGCGCAAGGTCGTGTGGTATGGAAATATGTTCTTTGGTTAGTTTATGGTTAGGTGCTATAAAGAAAGGATAAAATAAATAAATAAGATAAAAATGTAGAAGTTAATGGGGTTAGTACTCGGGTTGCCTCCCGATAAGCGCTCGTTTATAGTCTTAAGCTAGACTTTACCTCTCATTTGTATGGTAATGGTGGTTTGAGGAGGTGAAAATCCTTTCTCATGCGATCAATTCGGTTATTGATATAAAATTTAAGTCGAGTAGTGTTTACCTTAAAGGTGCTAATTTTAGGACTAGTTTCCTCGACTGTTCTATCTGGGAAGATTTTGAGTACCTGATCTCCTATCTTAAGCTGGGTTGTCCCATCATTAATTTCATCGTGGAGTTGCCTCGTTTTTGCTTCGTGTGTTTTTAGTCTCTCCTTGAAGTGTGCCTTCCACTCGTCTAGTTCATCGATCCAAAGCCTTCATTCCTCATGAATTTCTTCTTTATCGATACGAGGTTTAGGATCAGGCATCTGCGAAAGAGCTTCAAGAAATGGCAAGTTAATATGAAATTTCTTTGAAAGTTTAAGAGACTTACCGAGTTGTTCCTCTGCGTGGTCTTTCTTTGTCGCATCGGGGTATGGTACACGGGATTGGTACTCTGTATTTACCGGGTTTGGTAAATCATGGCTTACCTCAACCTTACCTTCACTTACCACAGGCTCTTGCCTTGGGTCAGATTCCACTAACCTTTCACCATCATGAGCTGTTATGGCTTGAATTTGATCCTTTGGGTTAGTCTCAGTGTTGCTCGGTAGTCTTCCCTGTGGTCTCTCAAAGATCTGCTTAGCAAGTTGCCCGATTTGTTTCTATATTTTGGAAACATGTTTCTGTATTTTGGAAATGTATTTCTGAGGCTGCCATGAATTTTGTCAGCATTTCTTCAAGGTTCGACTGCTCTTCCTGTTGGTGAGGTGGTTGTTGAAAATCTGGAGGAAGTGTTAGTATTTGGCTACTTTGATCATCCCACGGGAAATTGGGATGGTACCTACAACCTGCATTATAAGTGTCACTATAAAAATTATTTTGAGGTCTAGAATAGTTACCCATATAGTGGACTTGTTCGTTCTCCATGCCATATCCGTAGGGTGGGTACTCAGGATTCGCCACGCCTCCTAGATTCGAGTCATATTGCATTACTGGATGTTCCTGCGAGAGACTATACAAACCATTAATCTTTTTATTCATCATCTCTAGCTGGTTAGATAACCTGGTGACCATGTCGAGGTTGAAGACACTGGCTACTTTAGTAGGAGTTGTCCTCATGACTTGCCACTGATAATTATTCAGTGCCATCTTCTCTATAAACTAAAATTATCTGCCAAAAGCAAAGAGAAGAAACATTAGCAAAGTAAAAAAATAAAAAAAAGAGAAAATAAATTGCAATAAAAAATGGCTAAAGTAATAAAAATTAAGCGTTCTTAATATTTTAGTTCCCCGGCAACAGCGCCAAAAACTTGATTGTTGTTTTTGCGATATCGAAGTCTTAAAATTTATAAAAATAATGATCAAACCTAGAAACTAGCTATAACAATGATTTGAGGCAAGCGTACCTATCGAACAGTAGTATAGTTAAGGCAAGACCAGAATGTCGAACCCAAAGGAACCAAAAGTACTAATACTAACTCTCTTTTTATTATTTAGCCTAAGAATTGAATGAATTGTTTATCTAATCTAATTTAACTAACTATTAAAATAAATACTCTAAGACAAAGAAGAATGAATTTGGGAAAATAACTTGGAAGAAAAACCAATTCATTAAGACGACACTCAAGAAAGAATCCACCTAGACTTCACTTGTTATCTAACTCTGAACCAGACGATTTATTCATTTAACTTGATCCGTAAGATTACCTAAGTTATTTTAACCCCTCTCTCAAGGCGACTAACATCTAACCCGAGGTTGATCAATTGAAATCTGTTTCTAATTAAAACCCCTAGAATTGCATAAACTCGATCTATGGACTCCCATATTAGGTTTCACCCTAATCTGGCAAAATCTTGTCACCCTATCTCTAGGCGCACGATCAACTCCGCTTAATTATGCTAGATCTGCTCTTAGGCAGGGACTTTTGTTCCTCCACCTAAGCACATCACACTTGAATTAATATCCCGAAAATATCAACACAAGAATTAAAAACACATAATAAAGAAAAAGTCAAATATTTATCATATAGTTTAGAAAACAATAACAAGATTCATCTTAGGTTTCATCCCCCTCAGGTATCTGAGGGTTTAGTTCATAACAATAAAAGAAAACATCTCAAAAGAAAAGATAAAACAAAACATAAGAAATTCCTAAAACCCCCTGAAGGAATTGAAGGAGAGATCATCTGTCTTGAGTATAATTTTGGCTTCTTGAGATGGATCAACTGGCTCTCTTCGAGTAAATCTCCACAAATCTACCTTCTCTGGTCTAGTCAGATGCCCCCTGACTAAAGCCTTGGGTTCCCCCGACAAAAGCCCTGGCGGAAGGCTTCTGCGGAACATCCCGCTTAAGTTGCCCCCTATGGTGTTTATATAGACTTTGAGATGCCTTACTTGGCCCCTAAGTATCCTAATTCAAGTAGAATTCCTACTAGGGTGTTTGAATAGGCTTTGGAATGTGTTTCTTTGCCTCCAAGTATCCAAGTCCGAGTAAAACTCCTCTTGGCTACGACAGGGACACGCCCATGGCACACGCCCGTGTAAATCATGGCCAAGCCGTGTTCGAAGCTGTTGAATGAGGCACGACTATGTGGTCTTGGGCACAGGCCGTGTGGATTTCGTGATATGGCCCATTTACATCGTTTTGGGCCCGTTTTTCGTTCTTTTCATCATCTGGTGCTGTCCTGAGTATAAAACATGAAAATAAAGGATTAAGATCACCAAATTACATAATTTAAGGCTTAAATCATCCAAAAGCATGCTAAATGTGGGCTTAAATTATGTTGCTTTTATGGTTTATCACATACACTTCAAACGTACTTGAAACGGTCACACATTTTGCATAGCCTTTCTTTTCTCGGAATTGTCCGTTGAACCATTCGGTATCAAATAGGATACTCGGATACTCGAAATACTTGTACAGTGCCAACGTCCCAGACGTGGTCTTACATGTAATCAAATATCGTTGCCACTGTCCCAGACATGGTCTTACACGTAAATCTCAAATTGACACCAACGTACTAGACATGGTCTTACATGAAATCTCAAATCAATGCCAACATCCCAGACGTGGTCTTACACGAAATCTAAAATCAATGCCAACGTCTCAGACATGGTCTTACATGATATCACATATCGGAATTCCCTATGTCATGACATATAAATCCTATCTATTCCTAAGGTTCGTACGAGACGTTTTGGACCTTGACACATTTTTGGTACTTTCTTTGATATCACACGAATATCACCTAATTCCATTCATCACAATTCAATATTAATTGAACATGAATAATTCAACTTAACTACATTTATTTGTATATAGACTTACCTCGATCACATTCGACTTTCCTCGATCTAAATCTATTTTCTTTGGTTCTTGATCTATACATATTCAAATTTAACTCATTTCTTCACCAAATCATTCAATTCAATCCAAAAACACACATTTAGGGCAATTTACAAATTAGCCCTCACATTTTGACATTTAAGTCCTTATTTCACAAAATCACAAAATACACATAATTTCCTTGTACCTATGCTTAGTCGAATTTTCAACATGATCATACAAGTCCATACATTTTGATTATTTCACATTTTAGTCCCTCAAAATATTATTTTCACAATTTAGTCCAAATTCACCAAAAATCCAAAGACAAAACATGTTAATCTAACACATATATTTCATATTTCATCAACTAACATCACAAAGCTCAAACATTCATCAATGGCACATTTCAAAATTATCATCAAATTCCAAAATTAAGACATGGGTTTTGAAGTATTCGAAGCAACGCTTACAAAAACATAGAAATTATCAAAAACTGAACAAAAACTAACCCTTAGTCAAGTTTAACCCTAGCCGAATGAACTTGTTCTTTTTCCTTTCTTTTCTTCTATATTTTCGGCACAAAGATGATGAAAATAGCTAATTTCATGCTTTTTGTTTTATTTAATTATTATTTAATAATTTGCCTTTAATGAAACTTTATAAAATCTTTAAAATGCATGTCCACTACCGTCCATGCCATAATATAATGGCCTAATTCCATTTTAAGGCCTTCATATTAAATGAAAATAGCATTAATGTACTTTAACAAATAGAAAGCCACTTTTACCTTTTATGCGATTTAGTTCTTTTCTCAATTTAAACACACAAACGAGCAAGTTAATCCATGAAACTTTCACACATGCTTAATCACATAATGTAAGCACAGAAAATACTATTAAAATATTTCTCTCACTTGGATTAGTGGTCCCAAAACCACCAAATCATCGGAACATTTACAAATCATTTCAAGACACAAAGTCAATTATAAATCAAACATACTCAAATACGAACATACAGTCCCTCATCTAGGCCTACGAGACCTTAATCAAGTGTTAGAAAGGGGACGAGAGTAAATCGAACACTAATGAAAGTTTTCAAAATTTCAATATTCTTCAATATTGTTGAGGTCACATGCCCCAGCAATCAGGGCGTGTGCCTCACACGATCATTAGACACACCCATGTGTCCGAGCCGTGCCAAGACAGAGCATGCATTCTGACTTCTTAATACGGCCACCAGGCACGCCCGTGTACTAGGCCGTGCACCCTTAAGAAATATTGATAAACCGTAAAAGTAGCATATTTTAATCCCATATTTAGCACATTTTGGATGATTTAAACCTTGAATTGTGTAATTTGGTGCTCTTAATCCTTTGTTTTCATGTTTTATACTCAGAAAAGTACCAGAGGATGAAAAGAATGAGAAATGGGCCCAAAACGGAGGAAATGGGCTATATCACGAAATCCACACGGCCTGGGCCCAAGACCACACGGTCGTGACCCATTCAACAGTCTCAAACACGGTGTAGCCACGACTTACACGGGCGTGTGCCATGGGCGTGCCCCTGCTGCGGCCAAGAGGAGTTTTACTCGGAATAGGATACTTGGAGGCAAAGAAACACATTCCAAAGTCTATATAAACACCCAAAGAGGAATCCTATTTTTATTACGATACTTGCAGGCCAAGTAAGGCATCTCAAAGCCTATATAAACACCCTATAGGGTAACTTAAGCGGGGAGTTCGACAGAAGCCCTCTGTCGGGGCGTCAAGCTAAGCCAAAAAGGGCAGATTTGTGGAGATTTACTCGAAGATAGCCAGTTGATTCATCTCAAGAAGCCGGAATCATACTCAAGAAGGAGGATCTCTCCTTCAATTCCTTCAGGGGGTCTTAGGGATTTCTTATGTTTTGTTTTATCTTTTCTTCTGAGATGTTTTCTTTTATTATTATGAACTAAACCCTCAGATACTGAGGGGGATGAAACCTAAGATTAATCTTGTTATCATTTGCTGAACTATATGATAATATTTGACTTGTTCTTAATTATGTGTTCTTAATCCTTGTGTTGATATTTCTGGGATATTAATTTAAGCGTGATGTGCTTAGGTGGAGGAGCAAAAGTCCCTGCCTAAGAGTAGATCTAGCATAATTAAACGGAGTTGATCGCACGCCTAGAGATAGGGTGAAGAGATTTTGCCGGATTAGGGTGAAACCTAATATGGGAGTCCATAGATCGAGTTAATACAATTCTAGGGGTTTTAATTAGAAAGATATTTCAATTAATCAACCTAGGGTTAGATGTTAGTCGCCTCGAGAGAGGGATTAATATACCTTAGGGAATCTTACGGATCAAGTCAAATGAATACATCATCTGGTTCAGAGTTTGATAACAAGTAAAGTCTAGGTGGATTCTTCCTTGGGTATCGTCTTAATCAATTGGTTTTCCTCAAAGTTATTTTCCCAATTTCATTCTTCTTTGTCTTAGAGACTTTATTTTAGTTGTTAGTTAATTTTAGATTAGATAAAAATTCATTTAATTCTTAGGCTAGATAATAAAAAGAGAGTTAGTATTAGTACTTTTGGTTCCTTTAGGTTCGACAATCCGGTCTTGCCTTAACTATACTATTGTTCGATAGGTGCGCTTGCCTCACATCATTGTCATAGTTAGTTTCCAGGTTCGATCATTCTTTTTATAAATTTTTAAGACTTTGACATCGCATAAAATAACGATCAAATATACTGACTTATTCACACAGCTACTAGGCACTTCCGTGTACCATGGTCGTGAGTACTTGAGCAAGCTACTGACTTTATCCCACGGTCACTAGGCACGCCTGTATGCCATAACTGTGTAGACAAAACTGGCCATTTGCAAGGTTAAGTTGTCTCCCACAATAGGATCATACCTATAAGCATCAATACAATACCAATTCATGCTTTCAAATGCATTCAAACATATCATTTCATGCATTATTCAATCACCAACTAAACCATTTACTTCCATGCTCATTATCATCACAACTAAAGCCATTCAAAGTGACAAATATACATATCAAAACATGTGTAATTCAAACATCATGTAATCCATATCAAAGTTCATCTTCAAACCACATCTTTCCCAATCGACTAAGTCATGAAATATACCACGTTCATAGCTCATTCATCAATTCTACATCATTCAACTTCCAAGCCAAATCACATGGCAAGGATTAAACCTTTGAAAACATATCATAATATCTAGCCTATACATGCCATATTTCATCTATATACATCTTTCCAAAAGTACCAAAATAGATTGCCGAAAGTGTGATAGAGATGCTGACGATTCTCGGATCTGAGCTAGCTTTACTGATACTGTAAAACAGACAAACAATCACACGGTAAGCTTTCAATAGCTTAGTAAGTACGTAACATAATACAATATACTGAAACAAGCTCTCACATAGATTAATTCGCAATCACATATATACCATACCATCCACAGATAATATGTTCAATCAACCTTCCATAACTCATTCATAGTTTCATCAACCACATAGGTTCCGAACGAACCTTAGCCAACACTTAGTTGTCGATTTACAATTGCTACTCAATACTAACTATTTCATTTCGATCATCTTTCGTCCCTTCTTCAATTCAATCGTACACTTAGTGCCCAAATAGTTAGCCAAAGCTCAATTAGCATCGCACACATAGTTCATCCATATCAAACCAATCTTAAATCAGTATCACACATACAATGCCAACCACAAAGCCGAAGCTTATATTATTCCGTAAACACAGTGCTAACCATTTCGGTCACATTTCCAAATACACACACTTAGTGTCACATAACCCGAGCCCTGACATAGCATTCACAATTCAATATTATCATACCATTCATTTTACGACATTAAACATAACTAGATACATGTATTATGTCCGAACTTACCTCGGATGTCGAACTATCGAAACGGTCGATTAATCGAGCACTTTATCTTTGGCTCTATCTCGATCTGAACCTCTCCTTTCTTGGTCTATACATATTCAAATTCAATCCATTTAATCACCAAATCATTCATTTTAGTCGAAACACACATATTTAGGGCGTTTTATAAAATAGCCCTCACATTTTCACATTTCGACACTTTAGTCCTTAATTCACAAAATCATCAAATCCACATAATTTCCTTTTACATAAGCTTCGTCAAATTTTCCTTGTGTTCATACAAGCCCACACATTTCATTTATTTCACATTTTAGTTCCTCAATTTACATTTTCTCAATTTAGCCCAAAAACACACAAATTCATCAAATCTCCAAAGACAAACTATATTAATCAAACACATATCTTTCATATTTCACTATCAACTAGCACATAGCTCAAGCATTCATCAATGGCTCATCACAAAAACATCATCAATTCACAAAATTATGACATGGGCTTGATAGTGACATGGGCTAAGCAACAATCTCAAAAACATAAAAATCATCAAAAACTGATAAAAAAATACCTTAAATTAAGCTTGGAACTAGCTGAAACTTAGAAAACCATGGATGCTTTCTTTTTTTCAACACATTAGGCCAACAAAGATGAATAATGACCTATTTCCATGCTTTTTATTTTATGAAATTATGACTTAATTATTCATTTCCCACTTTAACCATTTATTTATCATATAAGACAAAATAACAATAAGGTTATTAAGTCATTTAACCATCCACTAACTTAATCATGGGTTGTTTGCCTCATAAGGTCCACATTACAAAGACAACAACAATTTAAACACTCAACAATTAGTACACAGCATTTACAATTTATGCAATTAAGTCCTTTTTCCGTAATTTAACACACACTCAAGTAAACTAGCACACAAAATTTTCACACACACTATATCACATAAAATCAACTCCAAAGATAACATTAAAATATTATTTCAACCTCGGACTTGTGGTCTCGAAACCAATGTTCTGACTAAGGTCTAAATCGGGCTGTTACATTTTGTATACAATTACTTATCTCGCAGAGTGTAGCACGATTCTCAAATGTTCAGCATGCTTAATTTCATCATGCGAATAAAGAAAAATGTCATCAATGAATACAATAACAAATCGATCTAAATACGGTCTGAAAATTTTGTTCATCAAATCCATAAAAACAGCAAGAGCATTTTTTTTTATCTGAAAGGCATAACTAAAAACTCATAATGTCCGTACCTCGTTCTAAAATCAGTTTTTGGAATATCTGAATCTTTTATTCGCAACTGATAGTACCTCGGTCTCAGATCTATCTTTTGAAACACGGTAGCTCCTTTCAGCTGATCAAATAAATCATCAATTATGGGCAGAGGATATTTATTCTTACTAGTCACTTTGTTCAACTAACGATAATCAATACACATTCTCATCGTGCTATCGTTCTTTTTCACAAATAGAACGGGAGCACCCCAAGGTAAGAAACTCGGTCCTGCAAATCCTCTATCGGTCAACTCTTGCAACTGTGTCTTCAACTCTTTCAATTCTGTTGGTGCCATTCTGTATGGACCTATGAAGATAGGTGTTGTTCCCAGCAATAAATCGATACCAAATTCAACTTCGCGTATCGGAGGTAATCCCGGTAGTTCTTCAGGAAATACATCAGGGAATTCACAGAAAATTGGCACTGATTCAACTTTCTTTTCAGTCACCCTCGAATCAATCACATAGGCAAAATAAGCTTCGTAACTCTTTTTCACATAACTCTGAGCTTTCATCACTGATATCATAGCCAGTAACCCATTCAAACCATTCGATTCAATTGAACTATTTCATCATTCTGACATCTCAAATCAATGATCTTTCTTTTGAAATTCACAACAGCATCATGCAATGTTAACCAATCCATACTAAAAAAATATCAAACTCATCAAATGGTAATAGCATCAGATCAGCCGGAAAACAAACATCTCGAAACATCAACGAACAATTCTTGCATACTTTGCCAATCATAACACATTTACCTACGTGGTTTGATACTCTAATAACGAATTCAGTAGACTCTACAGGCAAAGTCTTATTGAATACTAAATTTATGCATACATACGAATGAGTAGATCCTGGATCTATCATTGCAATCACAGAAGTATCATCAAGAGTAAATGTACCCGTAATAACATTTGGAGACGAAGCTTCCTCACGGGCTCGAATGGCATAAGCTCTAACAGGTGCTCTAGCTTTAGATCTCGCAACTGTATCTTTTGTAGCTCTTTGACTACCATTAGCATTTCTTGTGTTTCAAGAAGGTCTACCTCCAGTTGAAACATTATCGGGTTTCAGATTCTGAACAATCTCTTATTCAACTGACTTGGGACAATCTCAAATGAAATGGTCTAATGATCCACATCTAAAACAAGCTCGGTTATTCAATCTACAGTTACCCGGATGTCTTTTACCACAGTGTCTACATTCAGGTCGTTCGGGTTAGACATTTCCCACACTAGCTACCGAAGTTGCTGGAGCTTTGAATTTTGACTGCGATCTAGCTCGATCTTTGTTCGAATGTCCCATATTAGTTTTTGAACGGCTATGCTCATCTCTAAATTTCTTTGAAGCAGACTGAAATGATTTACTCGAAAATCTCTTTCTCACATCTCTGGCTTCAGACTCAGCCTTTCTTTTATCTTTCCTGAGTGATTCAGCTTTACACGCTCGATTGACAAGCACAACAAATTCTTTTATTTCTAGAATTTCAACTAGCAAATGAATGTCTTCATTCAAGCCATCTTCAAACCTTTTACACATTATTTCTTCAGTCGAAATAAATTCTCGGGCATATTGACTTAATCTCACGAATTCTCGCTCATATTCTGTGATAGTCATACGACCCTATTTCAATTTCAGAAATTCTTTTCGTTTTTGATCTACAAATATCTGACTGATATATTTCTTTCAGAACTCAGACTGAAAGAAATCCCATGTAACCCGTTCTTTTGGAACAACAGAAATCAAAGTCTTCCACCACTGATAAGCTGCATCTCGTAGCAAGGAAATGACACATTTCACACATTCATTAGGAGTCAATGACATTTCATCAAACACTCGGATTGTGTTCTCGCGCCAAAACTCAGCTCTCTGAGCATCATCATCACTAGTGGCCCTAAACTCTTCAGCCTCATATTTGCGGATTTTATCAACCGGAGGCCTATTCATCAGATTTAGATTCATAACCGATGGCACAATAGAAGTCTGAGGAGGATTTGGTGGGGGCAGAGGTTGTGAAACAGCCGAATTTGTACTAACATATTGAGTGAACCACTCATTTATCATTTGGAAGAAGGCTTGTTTAGCCTCTCCTTCCTAATCGCTTGTAGCCGATTTCAAATCAAATGACGCTGTCCCTTGAGCGGGAGCAGGTGCGTTACTTTCAATGTCATCAGCTACAGCTCTTTCGAGATCCATTTACTATACGAAAACACATTTTATACGTCAGGATTCATCACACTATCACAGTTCGTATTTATAGCATGTATAGCTAGACACTCACATGCTACGTTAACCCTAGAATCGACTAAACCATAGCTCTGGCACAAATCAAATGTAACACCCCTAACCCGTAACAATCACCAGTCTAGGGTTAAAGGCATTATCGGACAAATCGAATCTTATACAAACATTTCATGTCATAATTTAACCAATCAAATCAAAGTTTCCCTTAAACAGGTCTACAAGACCTTAAACAAGCATTAGAAAGAGGTCGGGACTAAATTGAACACATACAAAAATTTCTAAAAATTAAACATTTTTCAAAGCTACAGAGGTCACAGGCCTGTGTGGGTAGACCGTGTGCCTCACACGGCCTTAAACACACCCGTGTGACTAAGCTGTGGCAAAACAGGGCATACATACTGACTTGTCCACATGGCCTGAGACACGCCCGTGTGCCTCACCCGTGGTCGACACTGACTTGCACCACACGGCCAGTCACACGCCCGTGTGTCCAGCCCATGGTCGAAACTGACTTGTTTTGAAATGCAACCACGAGGGACACGGACGAGCCACACGCTCGTGTGCTCAATCGTATGGGCAAATATAAGCCATTTGCAAGGCCAATTTGCCACCCATACTTTGGTTTATACCTACAAGCATTATACCAATTCAAATCACATGTCCAATGCAAACAAAACATACCAAAATTATCATTGTTTCTAACCATTCAAGAACATTTAAGAAACACCAATTTATGTGCTATTTAGCTCAATCTAATCACAAGCATTTCTAAGCATAATCCATCCACAAACCTACCAATTCATTATTACATCTTTTCATCTATAATATACCAACTTTGCATCGCAAAACATAGATCAAATATTACCATTTGCACATCTATTTACAAGCCATATCACATAGCTTATATATACAACTCAAAACATTAATCATTCCAATTAGACTATACATGTCATACTTTAATATGTACACTTTCAAAAGGTACCAAAATATGATTTGATAGTGTGGTGACGATCCTCGAGCCTTTCATAGCTTTAACGATCTATAAAACGAAGCAAACACACACAAAGTATGTAACACCCCTAACCCTTATCCATCGCCGGATTAGGGTTAAGAGGCATTACTGGACAAACAGAATCTTTTACTAAGATTTCATAGCAAAATCTGACAAATAACATCAAAGTTTCCATTAAGTAGGTCTACGAGACCTTAAACATGCTTTAGAATAGGACCGAGACTAAACTGAACAAATATGGAAATTCTCGAAAATTTAAAAATTTTTAAAAGTTACAAAGGTCACACGCACACGGCCTCAGACACGCTGGTGTCTCTAAGCCGTGTCAAAACAGGGCATACATATTGACTTGTCCACATAGCCATGGACACACCCGTGTGCCTCACTCATGGTCGCTACTGACTTGCACCACACGGCCAGTCACACGCCTGTGTGTCCAGCTTGTGGTCGCTATTGACTTGATTCACACGGCCAGTCACACGCCTGTGTGTCTTGCCCGTGGTCGCGTCTGACTTGTTTTGAATTTCAACCACGAGGGATACAATCGAGCCACACGCCTGTGTGCTCAACCGTGTGGTAATGTAGGCCATTTTCAAGGCCAAAATGGCACCCACACTTGGGTCATCCCTACAAGCACATACAAGCATATTTCTAAACACAATTGGCAACCAAAAACACACCAAATGGTCATCATATTATCCCATTCAATCTCATTTCTAAGCATACCAACTTATATGCCAAATAGCTCAACTAATTCACAAATAAACTAAGCATGATTCATCCATAACTTACCACTTCATCATAACCATTCTTCATCAAACACATATACCCACTTTGCATCAATAAGCTTACCGTTACCCTGACTATTTCATAACCATGGAATCATATCAAAGCCAAACATCATAAGCATGACTCTTCATTCATTACACAACCATTTAACTAGCCATATCACATGGCTAAACACATATTTCAAACATAACTCAAGGTAACTAGCCTATACATGCCATACTTTAGTATATACATTTCCAAAAGGGTACCAAAATAAGATTGAGTAGTGTGATGACGATCCTTGACGATTCCCCGAGACTTCAGTAGCTTTGATGATCTATAAAATAGAGCAAACACACACAAAGTAAGCTTTCAAAAGCTTAGTAATCCATATACAAATTGAAACACCCCACACCCGGCCCACGAGTCCTGACCGGATCTGGTATGTTCCTCGAAGAAAACTAGTTCAAATTCGTTGGCACTTTGAAAAAAATTTGAGTGATTTTGAAAGAAAGTTCGAATTGGGTTGGGCTTGAGTTGAAAACAAGTTTGTTTTGTATTAAAAGCCCATTTGTTTCAAGTGACAAAATATTGAAAGTTTATTTTGAATCAAATTGACTTAATCTTTAATAAATAAAAATGTCGAAACAAAGCGAATAAAACAGAAAATAACTTAGTTCAGTTGTTGCCTTATTACATCAAATAAAAACCCGAAATAAAATTATAAATACTTAAAATAACAAGAGTCCAAAAATAAGGAAAATCTGAACTTCGCATGGCCACCACTAAGCTCCTGCCGACCCGATCCATCACTGTTTGTCACCTGAAACATGTTCCCACGACGGGGTGAGTCAACAGAATCAATGTGTAACCAACACTAAAATCTAATAGATCAGGCATTCATTATCATGTCACATATCAATACATATAACAGATAAAAATAATGATGCAACCCGAACCCAAATCTAGATGCCATCCGCTACACATCCCCGTACCAACCTACACACCGTGGGGACTACTAAGTCAACCCTCCATCTGCTACACACCATCGAAGGCAGTCGCTGCAGTCGACGTGCGCATCGCCCATATAAAATCTGTGGCATAGCCACCAGATAATTGTGTCATGAGACACCACATTCAGATAATGTAACCGAGGTTACCACATTCAGATAATGTGACCGAAGTCACCACATTCAGATAGTGAGACCGAAGTCACCACATTCACTTCCCCTTTTTCATATAACCCGAATGCCCCATATTATTCATATTACACATATCATGCTTAAATTCACATTCATGTCACTTTTCACATGTTAAATATAACATATTTCGTAATCCTAGTAGGAGTAGGAAACGTACCTGAGTACTTTGTACCACAATAAGGTACCTTAGCCATATTCACATTCTTATTCATACCTATACATACTTATATTAAATGTTGCCATAAATCGTATTAAAAGTTAGTATGGGGTACACACCTGATTTTCTTAATAGATTCCTTGAGATCCCGAGATCTGATCTACCGTTTAGATCCTTAACCCCTACATTTGATTAATCACTTACTTCTTTTTTAAAAAAAACATTCGGCCATAAATCCAAATCCTAGTAGGATTAGTATTCTTACCTTGTTGCTGATTGGGACACCAACAAATCTCGAAACTGTTCCTTGCTTTCCTAGAGATGTCGAAATCCCTAAAACCTTACGTTAGATTTAATTTTAATCATCAAAACATAAATCAAGGCCTTTGGCTGAATCTCATAGTTTCTTACCTTAGATCCTTATGAATCCCGAAATATTCCTTCTTGTAGTCGACTGTTGTAGAAACCTGAGAGAGATCCTTTGTAGATTCGGCCATAAAATAATAGTAGAGATTAGATCTTAATTTTCGACAAGCCTAAGAGAAAAGAATGAGAACCGAATTGGATCTTACCCTTTTATATGGAAATCGACAACACCTTTATTTGAAGCCCTTCAAAAATTCGACTATGAAGACTTGCTATGATCACTGATGTATTCGGCTTCAACTGAATTTTAGGAGAGGGATAATAGGCTTAGAAAAATTCGACACTTAATGGAAGAAGTTGTGGCTAGAACATAGGATTTTTCAGCTTTGGAAAAAGAAAAGAGAAGAGGGGATTTTTGCAAGGAGAATTTTCAGCAGAGAGAATTGTGAAGAGGAAAGAATGAAAGCCCTAGTTCTCCTCTTTGTGCCGAAATTACTAGGCCAAGAATCCTTGGCTTGGCCACCACTCTTCCTTATTGATAACTTTATCTCTTTAAAATAATTAAAGAATAATCTTTATTATCCCTTGAAAATAATCCAATTAAAAATCCTTCATTTATCACCTTATTAACCGAATATTAAAGAGAACAAAACTCTTCCTTTCTAGAAAGCTTGTGCCGTCCACCTCTAGCTTCTGGAAGTAAAAATAAAACTTCTTTTATTTGCTTTCCAAGTGACTCGAACTCAGGCCCAACACCCTTGCATGTGGCGCCATTTCCAGAGGCCCTAAGTGACATCTCCAGGCCACTTTTCCAAGCCTGTTTGTGTGTCAAATTTCACATACTTTTTCTCTTAAGGCCACATTGCCTTAATTTCCTCTTTTAAACTTTAAAACTCGACATTTCTAAGTCATTTCTAAGTTTCCAAAAATTTTCGTTTGCCTCTTTAAACTTGACATTTCCTTACATTTCCAAGTTTCCAGAAATGTTCACTTTCCTCTTTTGAATCATTTCCAAATCATTTCCATACATTTTCAGGTTTCCAAAAATGTTCATTTCTAAATCATTTTCATGCATTTTCAAGTTTCCAAGAATGTTCAAAATTTATTCATAACACGTAAGACATGTCATTTCGTACAATTAAACCAAAAATGCATAGGCCCTTTTCAGGATGTTACAGTTCTACCCCCTTAAAATAATTTCGTCATCGAAATTTCCTAGCTAAAATAATTGAGGGTATTGCTGTCGCATTGCCTCTTCTGGCTCCCACGAAGCTTCTTCCGATCCATGATTGCGCCATAACACTTTGACTAGAGGAACTGACTTCCTTCGTAGCACTTTCACATCACGTTCCAATATTTGAATCGACTCCTCCTTGTAGGATAAGTCTGGCCTTAGCTCCACTTCTTCGACTGGTACCACATGAGATGGATCCGATCGGTAGCGACGTAGCATGGATACATGGAATACGTCGTGCATCTGCTGCAACTCTGGTGGCAACTCCAATTGGTATGCCACTGGTCCAACTCGCTTCAGTACTCGATAGGGCCCTATAAACCTTTGTCTCCGGGATGCATAGCATAAAGGCTACTATGCACCTCTCGAAGAATCCTTTGTCTTAACTCCTCGTCTCTCGGCATACAGACTTTTCCCTTGTAGCACAATACTCCTTAATCATTAACGCCATAGTCCTTTAATTCTCCGTGCTGTACTTGCTGTAACTTAGCACTTAGGTCCTTATCAGCCAACTGTCCCCTTTTTACCTTATTCAGCCATGTAGGCTTGACTTGTAATTCTGCCAACAGGCTTCCATCATCATACAAACTCAAGTGTGCGAACATAGCCCTTAGCTCTGACACAATCTTCCGACTTAGGGCATCAGCTACCACATTCGCCTTGCCCGGGTGGTACTCTATCGAGCAATCATAATCCTTCAATAACTCCACCCACCTTCGTTGCCTCAAGTTCAACTCCTCCTGAGTCAACAGATACTTAAGGCCCTTGTGGTCTGTGTAGATTATCGACCTTTCTCCATAAAGGTAGTGCCTCCACACCTTAAGAGCGAAAACCACTGCGGTCAATTCCAAGTCATGGGTTGGGTAATTAACCTCATGCGGCCTTAACTGCCGAGACGTATAAGCGACTACTTTTCCATCTTGCATTAGGACGCATCCTAATCCCATATGCGAAGCGTCACAGTACACCACAAAATCCTTCCCTGCCTCCGACTGAATTAACACTAGAGCCTCCGTCAACACCTTCTTAAGCTTTTCAAAGCTCTTCTGTTGCTTATCTGTCCATTCAAAGGGTACTTCCTTCCTTAGCAACCTTGTCAAAGGCGCGGCTATTGACGAAAACCCTTCCACGAACCTTCTGTAATAGCCTGCCAATCTTAAGAAACTTTGGATCTCAGCCACGGACCTAGGTGGTTTCCAATCCAACACTATTTCGATCTTCCTAGGATCTACTCTTATTCCCTCTGCGGATACCACATGTCCTAAGAATGCCACCTCCTTAAGCTAAAATTCACATTTGCTGAATTTGGCATAGAGCTTCTTCTCCCTTAACACTTACGGCACAACTCGGAGATGCTCATCATGCTCCTCTTCAGACTTGGAGTACACCAAGATATCGTCGATGAAAACAACGATGAACCTATCCAAGTAGGGTTGGAAAACCCGGTTCATCATATCCATGAACGCGGCTGGAGCATTCGTCAACCCAAACGGCATTACTACAAACTCATAATGGCCATATCTTGTCCTAAAAGCGGTCTTATGGATATCTGCCTCCTTCACCTTTAGCTGATGATATCCCAAGCTTAAGCCTATCTTCAAGAATACTGCGGCCCCCTTCAGCTGATCGAACAAGTCATCGATCCTTGGCAAAGGATACTTGTTCTTAATGGTCAGCTTATTCAACTGACGATAATCTTTGCACATCTGCATAGTTTCGTCCTTCTTCTTTACAAACAGGAGCGGTGCTCCCCATGGAGACACACTGGGTCGAATGAACCCACAATCCAGCAATTCTTGGATTTGAGCCTTGAGCTCAACCAACTCCTTTGGTGCCATTCGATACGGGGCAATTGACACAGGAGCTGTTCCCGGTAGCAAGTCTATTCCAAATTCCACCTCCCTATCTGGGGGTATTCCTGGTAATTCCTCCAGAAACACATCCTCAAAGTCCCTTACCGTTCTAACTCCACTAACACCTTCTTCCTTTCCACCCAACACACTCATGAAGGCTAAAAATGCCTTGCACCCTTTCCTAACCATTTTCTCAGCCTTTAACGCTGAAACTACGTTAGACAGGTAGTTTCTTCTTTCTCCGATCATTACTACTACTTCATCCTCCAGGGTCCTTAGTTCCATTCGTTTAGCCACACAATCCAACACGGCCCGGTGCTCTACTAGCCAGTCCATTCCAAGTATAAGTTCAAACTCCCCAAAGGGTAGTTCCATTAAATCAGCCCGAAAGTTCACTCCCTGAGCTTCTAAGGGTACACTCCGAAAGATCTTATCCACCACTACAGTTTGGCCTAATGGGCTTACTATAGTCATCTGCCTATCAGAAAGTTCAGAGTCTAGGCCTATTGTTTCCACTACACTACATGCAACATCAGAATGGGTCGAGCCCACATCAATTAAGGCATAATAAGGCTTGCCATAAATAAAGAACGTACCGGTTATAACATCCGGTGTGTCTCCATCCTCCCTTCGGCGAACCGTATAAACCAAACCCGGTTGCCTTGCCTCAGCATTAGCAGCACCTCTGCCCTGTGTTCCACGGCCTCTGCCAGCACCATTACCTCGGTTACTCGAACCATGACCTCGTTGAGGCTGCTGTCCCCCTCTACCAGCCTGACTAACATTCTGAGCTGGTGGTCGACTTTTATCTAGTTTCTTAAGACAATCCTTGAGCATATGGTCCTTGGACCCACACCTAAAACATCCTCCCGTCTTTTTCCAGCACCCCCTAAGTGCTTCTTTCTACAATGATCACAAGGACGATATTGCCATCCTGTACCAGCTTGCTGGCCTCGCAGCCCATCAACTCTAGGCCTCTTTTGAACCTTCCCAGACGATCCAAAACCTCTTTTGGGCCTATTCTGATCCATAGTCTGCTTTGTAGCATCCTTAATTCCCTCGGCCACCTTGGTCTTTTCTACTAAAGCAGAAAACTCCCGCTCCTGATGCGGTGCTATCAACAATCTCAGATCATCCCTTAGTCCGTCCTCAAAACGGACACAACGCTCATGCTCAGTTGCCACTACTCCTCGGGCATACCGGCTCAACCTTAGGAATTCAGCCTCATATTCCGCCACGGACTTGTCCCCTTGAACCAGCCCCAGAAATGCCTTCCTTTGCTCATCCGTATACCTGGTTCCAATATACTTATTTTGATACGCTTCCTTAACGTACTCTCAGGTCAGATCCTCTGCTGTGGCACCGTCCCGAACAGTTAACCACCATTGATACGCTTCATCGCGTAACAGTGCCACCATTCCTTTTAACTTCTCCTCAGAGGTCAGGTCAAGCTCATCCATGATGCGCTCAGTTGCTTCCAACCAGTACTCAGCTGTACTGGGTGCCACATCCGATACTCCACGAAACATTTCGGCTCCATTAGCTCGGAGCCGTTCAGGCACAGAATTTTGATTTCCCGAATTTCCTCCTGCATCAGGCACCAACTCCAAAACTTCGCGCGTGACCGCGACACAAAGATCATCCCCGTCGAGCTTGCTGCTCAACACCAACAGTTAGGGGTGGTGGTGGCGGTGGTATCTCATTGTCAGACCCTTGACCCGATCTAACGGGTTCTGACACAGTCATCCTTCCTCTACCTCGTCCACGACGACCACGTCCTCTAGAGCTCATTTCTAACGTCGAGATCTGATTAAGAAGTTTTATGAATTAGTCTTTGTTTCACTTGATTACCCGCGAAGGAATTTTATGAAAAGAGTTTTAGGAGTGGTTCTTTCGTATTCATACATGCACATAGTCTTTTAATTCATTCATACATCCATCAACCAATTATGAACTTTCGTTCATTCAGAGAAACGTAGTTTTCTTTGTTGTTGTTTCTCCACTACCTAGGGGTATTTTCGTAATTTTGTCTTACAGGGGTATGTTTGTAATTTTTTTCAAAAGATAAAGTTCCTTGGTGATTTTGTCAAAAAGTATTTTGGAAATTTTGAATTTCCGGGGTATTTTGGAAAATTTCGAAATTCTAGGGTATTTCGGTAGTTTTTCACAAACCGGAATAAATTCGTAAAATCTAATAAATCAGGGATATTTTAAAAGTTGCAAAACTTTGAAGGTTCCTTTTAAGAATTGTACTTTCCAAAACAGTGATGTTGCAAAAATTTTGGAAATCAGGGTTATTTTGGTAATTTTGTAAGTTAGGGGCAATTTTGTAATTTTTCAAAATTAAGGTATTTTGATATTTTGCAAATTTGGGTTTTTGAACATTTATAAAATAATGAAGTTTTGATTAAAACTATGGGTATTTTGGAAACTCATAAATCAAGGGCATTTTTATAATTTACCACTAGGGGCATTTTTGTAATTTCATAGATCAATGAATTTTTCAGAAAAAATTTTGTATAAAAAGTTCTCACAAATTAAAAAGGTAATTTCAAGAGTTTTAAAACTAGGGTTTTTTTTTAAAACACGACTAGTTCCCTTTCGGGTTTTAGTTATTGTGTTTAGCCTATGACCGAGTCCTCTTGGTCAGGGTGAACCAAAGCTACGCACCAGATTGGATTTGACTGGAGAGGAGGTGAGTCACGCGGACTGCTTAAATACCAAGCTCCCACCGAAACCATTCCTAGACATGCGCACAGAGGTTGCCACACCTACTGAGCCCTCTGGGTTAGGGTGAACAGAAGCTACGCACCAGGTAGGATTCCTACGAAGAGGAGGTGAGTCACTAGGACTGCTTAAATACCAGGCTCTTCCGGATCCAATCCTAGACATGCGCACAGGGGTTACCACACCCTAACTCGGTTGACTTAGCCATAGGTTTGTTTAATGGAATTAAGTCTTATGTATTTATGTTTGAGTAGACTAGTCCTAGGGTTCAAGTTCCTATCATGCTATTCTATGTTCCATTCCTTTTCTACCCTTCCATAATTCACATAATCACACAGATGGCTAGGGTTACTTACCTGGTGGACTGCGGGCCGGAGACTTGGGTGCCATACTAGAAAACCTGCTTATTTTTAGAAATACTTCCATAAAACTCCTTTGGCTTGATTGGAAAACATTTTGGGCCTTAGCCCACAGGCCGAGAGTTTAAAACTGGGCTCTGATACCAAACTAAAACACCCCACACCCGACCCACGAGTCCTGACCGAATCTGGTATGTTCCTCCAAGAAAACTAGTTCAAATTCGTTAGCACTTTGAAAAAAAATTGAGTGATTTTGGAAGAAAGTTTGAATTGGGTTGGGCTTGAGTTGAAAACAAGTTTGTTTTGTATTAAAAGCCCATTTGTTTCAATTGACAAAATATTGAAAGTTTATTTTAAATCAAATTGACTTAATCTTTAATAAATAAAAATGTCGAAACAAAGCGAATAAAACATAAAATAACTTAGTTCAGTTGTGGCCTTATTACATCAAATAAAAACCCGAAATAAAATTATAAAATACTTAAAATAACAAGAGTCCAAAAATAAGGAAAATCTGAACTTCGCATGGCCACCACTAAGCTCCTGCTGACCCGGTCCATCACTGTTCGTCACCTGAAACATTTTCCCACGACGGGGTGAGTCAACAGACTCAATGTGTAACCAACACTAAAATTTAATAGATCAGGCATTCATTATCATGTCACATATCAATACATATAACAGATAAAAATAATGATGCAACCCGAACCCAAACCTAGATGCCATCCGCTACACATCCCCGTACCAACCTGCACACCGTAAGGACTACTAAGTCAACACTCTATCCGCTACACACCATCGAAGGCAGTCGCTGCAATCGACGTGCTCATCGGCCATATAAAATTTGTGGCATAGCCACCAGATAATTGTGTCATGAGACACCACATTCAGATAATGTAACTGAAGTTACAACATTCAGATAATGTGACCAAAGTCACCACATTCAGATAGTGAGACCGAAGTCACCACATTCACTTCCTCTTTTTCATATAACCCGAATGCCCCATATTATTCATATTACACATATCATGCTTAAATTCACATTCATGTCACTTTTCACATGTTAAATATAACATATTTCATAATCTTAGTAGGAGTAGGAAACGTACCTGAGTACTTTGTACCACAATAAGGTACCTTAGCCATATTCACATTGTTATTCATACTTATACATACTTATATTAAATGTTGCCATAAATCGTATTAAAAGTTAGTGTGGGGTACACACCTGATTTTCTTAACAGATTCCTTGAGATCCCGAGAACTGATCTACCGTTTAGATCCTTAACCCCTACATTTGATTAATCACTTACTTCTTTTTGTTAAAAAAAAAACATTCGGCCATAAATCCAAATCCTAGTAGGATTAGTATTCTTACCTTGTTGTCGATTGGGACACCAACTAATCCCGAAACTGTTCCTTGCTTTCCGAGGGATGTCGAAATCCCTAAAACCTTACGTTAGATTTAATCTTAATCATCAAAACATAAATCAAGGCCTTTGGCCGAATCTTATAGTTTCTTACCTTAGATCTTTATGAATCCCGAAATATTCCTTCTTGTAGTCGACTGTTATAGAAACCCGAGAGAGATCCTTTGTAGATTCAGCCATAAAACAGTAGTAGAGATTAGATCTTAATTTTCGACAAGCCTAAAAGAAAAGAATGAAAACCGAATTGGATCTTACCCTTTTATATGGAAATCGGCAACACCTTTATTTGAAGCACTTCAAAAATTCGACTATGAAGACTTGCTATGATCACTGATGTATTCAGCTTCAACTGAATTTTAAGAGAGGGATAATAGGCTCAGAAAGGTTCGACACTTAATGGAAGAAGTTGTGGCTAGAACATAGGATTTTTCGGCTTTGGTAAAAGAAAAGAGAAGAGGGGATTTTTGCTAGGAGAATTTTCGGCAGAGAGAATTGTGAAGAGGAAAGAATGAAAGCCCTAGTTCTCCTCTTTGTGCCGAAATTACTAGGCCAAGAATCCTTTGCTTGGCCACCACTCTTCCTTATTGATAACTTTATCTCTTTAAAATAATTAAAGAATAATCCTTATTATCCCTTGAAAATAATCCAATTAAAAATCCTTTATTTATCACCTTATTAACCGAATATTAAAGAGAACAAAACTCTTCCTTTCTAGAAAGCTTGTGCCGTCCACCTCTGGCTTCTGGAAGCAACAAGAAAACTTCTTTTATTTGCTTCCCAAGTAACTCGAACTCAGGCCCAACACCCTTGCATGTGGCGCCATTTCCAGAGGCCCTAAGTGACATCTCCAGGCCACTTTTCCAAGCCTGTTTATGTGTTAAATTTCACATATTTTTTCTCTTAAGGCCACCTTGCCTTAATTTCCTCTTTTAAACTTTAAAACTCGACATTTCTAAGTCATTTCTAAGATTTCAAAAATTTTCGTTTGCCTCTTTAAACTTGACATTTCCTTACATTTCCAAGTTTCCAGAAATGTTCACTTTCCTCTTTTGAATCATTTCCAAATCATTTCCATACATTTTCAGGTTTCCAAAAATATTCATTTCTAAATCATTTTCATGCATTTTCAAGTTTCCAAAAATGTTCAAAATTTATTCATAACACGTAAGACATGTCATTTCGTACAATTAAATAAAAAATGCATAGGCCTTTTTCAGGATGTTACACAAATAAACTTAACATGAAGTGCACATAATTACATTGTTACTATGTCATTAATATTTCTCTAATGCAATTTCATAACAAGATCTTTGGCTCATTTGTTTAGCCATGGATTGCCAACATATCACATCTCAAAACATCACTTATGCTCATAGCAAATTTAAACATATATCACATTTTATTCATTGCATCTATGTTCATATACTCACCTTTCATGCTTATACAAAACATACTCATCAAACGTACCTGAAACAGATATATAAATCACATAGTCATTCATTTCTCGGACTTGCCCGTTGAACCGTTCGGAACTAAACAGGATACTTAGAGTACTCACATAGTCCCAGACGTGGTCTTACATGTACTCAAATATCGATGCCACTGTCCCAAACAAGGTCTTACACGAATCAAATACGATGCCAATGTCCCAGACATGGTCTTACACGTAAATCTCATATCAATGCCAACGTCCCAGGTGTGGTCTTACTTGATCTCACTTATCGGAAACATATGTCATAACATATGTAATCCTATCTATTTCTAGGTTCATACGAGACTTCTAGAACATAGATACACTGTCGATACTATCTCGAATTCGATGTACATAACATCTTAAGCATAATCAACATAAGATAAATTTCATATATACATAATTCACTCAATTCAAATGCATTTATTTGTATATCGACTTACCTCAGATCCGGTTAACGTACGGACTCAACTATTCGATCACTTTCAACTTTCTGCGATCTAGGTCTGGTTTCTTCGGTTCTTGATCTTGAATCAGGCCAAAAGCTAGCCGAAATGTTCAAAGCTCTCAATCCCTAATTGTTTTCTCAATTTCAGCAAATAAGATGATAGAATAGCTTATTTCAACCTTTTGTTTTATTTAATTACACTTAATTATCAAATTCCAAATTTAGCCCTTTTAATATCATTTATATTCCACTAACTTTAGGTATTAATGTCCATACATATTTTCAATGGTTCAATTTCATTATAAGGACCTCGTATTTATAAAAACATGACACTTAGGTGCTTTTAAAATATAACATGCTAATTTAGCATCTTTCACAATTAGGTCCTTTTATCAAATTAAACACTCAAACAACAAAATTAATTCACGAAAATTTCAAACATGCTTAATCATATACTGCAGACATAGAAAATAATATTAAAATACTTTTTTGACTAGGATTTGTGGTCCCGAAACCACTATTCCGACTAAGGTCTAAACCGAACTGTTACAAAGTAAGCTTTCAAAAGCTTAGTAAGCCATATACAAATAAACTTATCATATAAACATCCATAATCATATCAACTACAAGATCATTAGCATATAACTCATTTGGAAATTCTTAACTCTTCTTTGGCTCATTTGTTTAGCCATTTCTTATCAACAATTCACATCCCCAAGTAACTATTTTGATCATAGCACAATCATAAATATATCACATTTGTCTCAACAAGTCTATACACCTATCTCACTTGTGCATATTCACAGATACTTATCTTTTATACTCAATCATAGCATACACTTCAAACGTACCTAAAAGGTCACACATTTTACATAGCCTTTCTTTTCTCATAATTTCCCATTGAACCATTCAGAATCAAATAGGATACTCGGATACTCGAAATACTCGTACAATGCCAACGTCTCAGACGTGGTCTTACATGTAATCAAATATCGATGCCACTATCCCAGACATGGTCTTACACGTAAATCTCAAATCGACGCCAGCGTCCCAGACGTGGTCTTACACGAAATCTCAAACCAATTCCAATGTCCCGGACGTGGTCTTACATGATATCACATATAAGAATTCCCTATGTCATGACATATAAATCCTATCTATTCCTAAGGTTCGTATGGGACTTTTCGGACCTTGACACATTGTTTATACTTTCTCGGATATCACACGAATATCACCCAAAGCCATTCATCACAATTCAATATTAATTGAACATGAATAGTTCAACTTAACTACATTTAATTGTATATAGACTTACCTCGTACGGATATAAACGGACAGATTCGACTATTCGATCACTTTCTACTTTCCTTGATCTAAATCTGTTTTCTTTGGTTCTTGATCTATACATATTCAAATTTAATTCATTTATTCACCAAATCATTCAATTCAATCCAAAAACACACATTTAGGGCAATTTACAAATTAGCCCTCATATTTTCACATTTTGACATTTAAGTCCTTATTTTACAAAATCACAAAATACACATAATTTCCTTGTACCCATGCTTAGCCGAATTTTCAAAATGATCATACAAGTCCATACATTTCATTTACTTCACATTTTAGTCCCTCAAAATATTATTTTCACAATTTAGTCCAAATTTCTCAAATTCACCAAAAATCAAAAGAAAAAACATGTTAATCTAACACATATATTTCATATTTCATCAACTAACATCACAAAGCTCAAACATTCATCAATGGCACATTTCAAAATTATCATCAAATTCCAAAATTAAGACATGGGTTTTGAAGTATTCAAAGGAACGATTACAAAAATGTAGAAATTATCAAAAACCGAACAAAAACTAACCTTTAATCAAGTTTAACCCTAGTCGAATGAACTTGTTCTTTTTCTTTTCTTTTCTTCTATATTTTTGGCATAAAGATGATGAACATAGCTAATTTCATGCTTTTTTTATTTAATTATGATTTAATTGATCATTTACCAATTTGCCCTTAATGAAACTTTATAAAATCTTTAAAATGCATGTCCACTACCGTCCATGCCATAATATAATGGCCTAATTCCATTTTAAGGCCTTTATATTAAAAGAACATAGCATTAATGTACTCTAACAAATAGAAAGCCACTTTTACTTTTTATGCGATTTAGTCATTTTCTCAATTTAAACACACAAACGAGCACATTAATCCACGAAACTTTCACACATGCTTAATCACATACTGTAAGCATGAAAAATAATATTAAAATATTTTTCTGACTCAGATTTGTGGTTCTGAAACCACCATTCCGACTAGGGTCTAAACTAGACTGTTACACCGGACATGGTCTTACACGAGACATTATCTATCTCATGTCTCAATGATAGTATTCTCATATTTATTATAGTCCCACTAGACTTCAAAATCACAGATTTCATCATTTTTCTCATTCAACACCATTACTCAATTTCATAGAAATATATGCATCATTACAATATCTAACATTCACAAATATATTAGCATGATGTTGAATTTATCACATACAAACTTACCTCGTTTTCAAAATAGGCCACTTGCCGATTTGATTTGGTACCTTGCCTTTTCCTCGGTCAAGGTTAATCCCTCGTTCTTATTGATTTATATAATAGCAAATTAGCTCATTTAATTACCAAACTAATCAACAAATCTCAATAATCATACTTTGGCAAAATTACCATTTTGCCCTTAGACTTTCACAAAATGACTTTTTTACCCCTAGGCTCGTAAATCGATTCTAATCGAATTTCTTTCTTTAACAATATTACACACATTTACCACATATTTTACAACATTTACAAAAAGGTCATTTTAGGTGTTTTCATGATAACACCTTTCACAAAAGTTGTTTATCTAACAACTGAGACCCATTTTCTTCAATAAACATGCAGCAAACAACTTAAAAGCTTACATGTCAAAACTCTAAACTTTCAACCATTTTGCAAGATAGTCCCCTCTTTAGCTAGCTTAAGCTTTAGGGGTTTCAAAAGTACAATTATTATAAACAAATGACCACTAAAACACTTACTTGTAAGGAAAAGAGTTTGCTCAAATTTTTGAGCCTTCAAACCCCTATTTTGCTTGTATTTTTCAGTGGAGAAGATAGAGAGAAAAGATGATATCTCTTCTTTATTTATTTTATTTTATTCATCAATTTAATCCACCTACTACACCCACTTTGACCAATTTTGACTTCTTTGTCCCCCTATGGCTGGCCATGACCTGTAGAAAGGTTTAATTGCACATTAAAGGCCTCCAATTAAAATTCTATGGCTATTAGGCACCTTTAGCTCATAAAATAGAACTTTTGCACCTTATGAAATTTAGTCCTTTTTTCGCGATCAAGCATGTAATCGCAAAAATTAAAGCACTGACATTTACTTGCACCTATGTTGTAAGAGTCCGATTTAGACCCCAGTCAGAATAGTAGTTTTGGGACCACAAATCTGAGTCATAAAAATAGTTTAACATTATTTTCTATGTCTGCAATATATGACTAAACATGTGTGAAAGTTTCTTGATTTAATTTGGTCATTTGTGTGATTAATAAGAGAAAAGGACTAAATTGCATTAAATGCAAATTTAGCATGTCATATGAGTAAGTATCTATATGCTATGACTTTCCTTATATGAAGTCCTTATATTGTTATTAAACCATATGATTATTTGATGGACAAAAATGCCTTAAGATAGTGGAATTTTAATGATAATAAAAAGGCTAAATTTGGAATTTGATAATTAAGCTACTTTAATGAAACAAAAGCATGAAAATAGCCATAGTTGTTATCTTTTAGCCGAAAATAAAAAGAAGGAGAAGCCATGGATGAGTTTTAGGTTTCAGCCAGTTTTGAGCTTGATTAAGGTATCTAATTTGTTCAGTTTTTTATAATTTCCACATTTTCGTAATCGTTGCTTCGAGTACTTTGAAACCCATGCTTCAATTTTGTGAATTGATGAATATTTTGAAATGTGCCATTGGTGAACACATGAGTTTTGTAATGTTTGATGGTGAATTATGAAAGATATGTGATTAATTAACATAATTTGTCTTTGAATTTTTGATGAATTTGAGTATTTAGGACTAAATTAAGATAATAATATTTTGAGGGACTAAATTGTAAAATAAATAAAATGTGAGGACTTGTATGAGCATGGGTAATATTTGGCCAAGCATAGGATGTAATGAATTATGTGTATTTTGTGCTTTTATGAAATAAGGACTAAAATGTTAAAATTTAAAAATGTGAGGGCTAATTTGTAAATTACCCTAAATATGTGTTTTTTGATTGAACTGAATGATTTGGTGAATAAATGGATTAAATTTGAATATGTATAGATCAAGAACCAAAGAAAACGGACTTAGATCGTAAGAAATCGAAAGTAATTAAGTAGCTGAGTCCGTTTCTATTAATTTGAATCCGATCTAAGTTGATATACAAATGAGCTGGGACATTGGCTTTGTATTGATTTGTGTAAGACTCTGTCTGAGACAGTGGCATCGGCATTTGGTTACATGTAAGACCACGTCTGAGACGTCGGCATTGTACGACTATTTTGAGCATTACGAATATCCTATTAGGTTCCGAACGGTTCAACAGGCAAGTCCACAAAATGAATGTCTATGTGAGAAGTAATAATGATTCAGGTACGATTGAAAAGTACACTATATGTGTGTGAAAGGTAAGTGTTTATATAAGCTTACTAAAGTGAATATGCATTTAGTCATTAGATAATATGTGATTATATGCTTGAATGAGCTATGGATATATGTGGTATTTGAGTTGAGGAATGTGGCAAGCTATAGTTAAGCAAATGAGCCAGAGAATATGTGATGAATTTGCAAAGAGAATCATTAATGTGATTGTATCAATGTAGCTATGTGCAATTTATGTTAACTTTATTTGTATATGGCTTACTAAGCTTTTGAAAGCTTACTTTTTGTGTGTTTGCTTTATTTTATAGATCGTCAAAGCTAATGAAGGCTCGGGGACCGTCAAGGATCATCATCACACTACTCAATTTTATTTTGGTACCTTTTGAAAGTGTAAATACTAAATATGGCATGTATAGGCTAGTCATCTTAAGTTATATTTGAGACATGTGTGCATAGCCATGTTTTATGGCTAGATAAGTGATTGTGTTATGTATATGATGATATGCTATATGAGGTTTGATTTTGGTGTGATTTCATGGTTATGAAATGGTCATGGTAAAGGTAAAATATTGAAGCATAGTTTGCATATAAATGTGGCAAATTATGGATGAATCATGCTTGGTTATACATGTGATTTAGTTGTGCAAATTGGCATACAAGTTGGCATGTTTAGAAATGTATTTGAATGTGTTGAAAGGATGACCATTTGGTGTTATTTTGGTTGCCAATTGTGTTTGGAATATGCTTGTATGTGCTTGTAGGGATAACCCAATGTGTGAGTGGCAATTTGGCCTTGAAAATTTCCTATAATTGCCCACACGGTTGAGCACACGGGCATGTGGCTCGACCTTGTCCCTCGCGGTTGAAATTTAAAATAAGTCAGACTCGACCACGGGTAAGACACACAAGCGTGTGACTGGCCGTGTGGTGTAAGTCAGTAGCGACCAGGGTTGAGGCACTCGGGCGTGCCCACGGCCGTTTGGACAAGTCAGTATGTATGCCCTATTTTGACACGGCTTAGACACAAGGGTATGTCTGAGGCCGTGGGAGGCACACGGGTGTGTCTGAGGCTGTGGGAGGCACACGGCCTGCCCACACGGGCGTGTGACCTCTGTAACTTTGAAAAATTTTTAAATTTCTAATAATTTTCGTATGTGTTCAGTTTAGTCCCAGCCCTATTCTAAAGCATGATTAAGGTCTCGTAAACCTTTTTAAGGGACACTTTGATGTGATTTTTTAAGCTATGTTTTGAAATGTCCGTAAAAGTTTTTCAATGTTTGGTAATGCCTCTTAACCCTAAACTAGAGACAGTTATGGGTTAGAGGTGTTACATTTGATTGGTATCAGAGCTACGATTTAGTCGATTCTCAGACTAACGTAGCATGTGAGAGTCTAGCTATACATGTCCTATTATATGAAATGTGACAGTGTGATGAATCCTGACGTGTAAAATGTATTTATCGTATAGTAATGGATCCCGGAAAAGTTGTAGCTAACAATGTAGAAAGTAACGCGCCTACTCCCGCTCAAGGGACAACGCCATCTAATTCGAGACCGACTACTAGCGTTCAAGAGGGAGAACCTACACAAGCTTTCTTCCAAATGATGAATGAATATATGTAAGAAGTAATACAGCTATTTTACAACCTCCGCTATACGAGTCCGGTTTATACCCTAGTCAAAAAAGTGGTTTCGGGACCACAAATCAGAGTCCGTATATTTTTTAATATTATATTCTATGTCATTGATATGTGATTAAGCATGTGTTAAATTTTCGTAAGTTAATTTGTCTGTCTGTATGTTTAATATGAGCAAAGGATTAAATTGCACTGAATGCAGAACTAGCATGCTATAAGAAAAGTACCTATTTGCCATGTCTTTATAAGTATGGAGGATTTATATGGCAAATTAGCCACTTCTATAGATAGTGGACGGTTATGGTCCATAATAACCTTGGAAATTATGTTTTGTGATTTTATCTTATAAGGCTGAAATTAGAAATTGTTTATTAATGAATTATTAATAAAATTTAGCATGAAAATGAACATTCATTCATGCATTTTCCACTGAAAACATAAAGAAAAAGAAAGCTTTGAAGCTTTGTATATTCGGCTACTTACAAGCCAAATTAAAGGTATGTTTTAGTCGGTTTTTTATAATTTCTACATTTTTGCAATCGTTGTTTTGTCTACTATCAAGCCCATGTCTCGATCTTGTGTATTGATGATGTTTATGAGATATGCCATTGATGATATGTTGAGCTTTGTGATGAGTTTAGTTGTTAAATGAAAGATTTGAGCTAGATGAACCTATTTTGTTCTTGAATTTTTGATGAATTTAGCTAATTAGGGATAAATTGAGAAAATAGTAACTTGAGGGACTAAATTACAAATTTGATGGAAAATATTGGTTTGTATGAGTAGTATGAACATTCGGCTAAGCATGGTTAAAAGATGATTTTGTGAATTTGATGTTTTGAGGAAAGTGGACTAAATTGATCAATTGTGCGAATGTGAGGGTTAAATTGCAAATGGCCCTAAATGTGTGTCCTTGGATTGAATTGAATGAGTTAGTGAATGAAAGGGTTAATTTTGAATATGTATAGATCAAGAACTGAGGAAAACGAACTTAGATCGCAGGAAAGCGAAAGTAATCGAGTAGCCGTTTCCATTTTCGTTAAATCAAATCCAAGGTAAGTCATTATGCAAATAAATGTATTTGTATTGAATTGTACATATTTATATGACTATTGATAACAGTGAATGCTTATGAGATGCTATGTACATGAATTCCGAGACAAGGTTAAAATAGTGAAAAGTCCGAGAAGTCCCGTACGAACCTAGGAATATATAGGATTAGTTATGTTATGACATTGGTATCTGTTCTGTTTTATCATGTAAGACCACGTCTGGGACGTTGGCGTTGATTCGAGATTTCATGTAAGACTACGTCTGAGACGTTGGCATCAATATGAGCTTTACGTGTAAGACCATGTCTGGGACATCGGCACCGTATTGATTCGTGTAAGACCCTATCTGGGACAATGGCATCGTTATCCAAGTACACGTAAGGCCTCGTCTGGGACGTTGGCATTGTACGACTATTCTGAGCGTTCTGAGTATCCTATTAGGTTCCTATCGATTCAATGGGCAAATTCGAGCTATGATCAATTACGTGAATGTATATTCATTTTAGATATGTTTGGTATGCACATTAAATGTGTATAAAAGGTAAGTACCTATGTGATTTTTTATTTGAAGAAATGTAAGATGGAATATGAGAATGTGACTGAGATGCAAGAATGGTTATGAAAAAGCTATGAATATATATGATTTTTGAATTGATGATTATGGCAAATATGGCCAAGAATATGGACCAAAGCATATATGTGAGAAATTTGCTATGAATATGAATTGTGCCAATGTTTCTATATGCTTATATGCTTTACATATTAAGTTTTTTTGTATATGACTTACTAAGCTTTTGAAAAGCTTACTTTGTGTGTGTTTTCTCCGTTTTATAGGGCGTCAAAGCTACTATAGGCTCAGGGGTCATCATGGATCGTCATCACCTTACTCAACTTGTTTTGATACATTTTGGAAATGTATATAGCTAGATATGGCATGTATAGGCTAGTATTAGGTATAAGTTTGTTTTATGAACTTACCCATGTGATTTGGCTAGATATGAGTTGAAGATATGCATTAAATGAATGTGTTATATAATGCATACTTTGGTATGGTTGAAGTACATGATATGGTTAAGTTTTTGGGTAAGTATGGATGAATAATATCTGTGATTATATAAGTTTCAATCTTGTGGGTTTGTTATGAATGAGATTGGATCTGAATGTATTGATTGAATGGTTAATTTGGTAAGTTCTTAGTTGCCAAATATGCATTAGATGTCTTGGTAAATTGGTTGTAAGTTTGACCCTGGTTGGGTAGCATTTTCGTATTGGAAATGACCTATAATGTCACATGGTTGTGGTATACGGGCTTGCCTAGTTACCGTGGGGCTAAGTCAGTAGCTAGCTAAGAGTACACAGTCTTGGCACACGGACGTGCCTGGTAGCCATGTGATATTGACAGGATCGACCACGGCTAGAGTACACGGGCGTGCTTGGTGGCCGTGGAGCCAAGTCAGAATCGATCACAGTCGGGTACAGAGGCGTGCTTAGTGGCCGTGGAGTAAATTCAATTTCAACCACGGGGTAGACACACGGGGGTGTCTAGCAGCTGTGGGAGGCACACGGCTTGCCTACACAGGCGTGTGACCCCTGAATCTTTGAAAAGTTTTAAATTTCTGAAAATTTTTGTATGTGTTCCGGTTGAGTCCTGACCCTATTTCTAAGCATGCTTAAGGTCTCGTTAACCTCAATAAGGGACATTATATGTGTATTCGATGTGATACTTGATGAATTATCTGATTAAGCTTCTGATATGTCAGGTAACGCTCTTAACCCTAATTCGGCGATGGACACGGGATAGGGTGTTACATCCGCCCCCACCTAATCCCCCTCAGACCTCAGTTGTGCCTTAGGTTATGAGTATGAATCTGTTGAATAAACCTTCGGTCGACAAAATTTGTAAGTATGAAGTGAAGAGTTCAGGGCCACCAGTGATGACGATGCCGAGAAAGCTGAGTTTTGGCTAGAGAAGACTATCCGAGTATTTGATGAAATGTTGCTGAATCCTGAAGAATGCATAACATGTGTTGTATCTTTGCTCGAGACACAGCTTATCAATGGTGGAAGACTCTGATTTCTGTTGTTCCAAAGGAATGGGTTACTCAGGATTTCTTCCAATCTGAGTTCTGAAAGAAATACATTAGTTAGAAATTCATTGATTAGAAACGAAAGGAATTTCTAGAGATGAAACAGGGTCGCATGTCTATCACCGAGTATGAAAGAGAATTTTTGAGATTAAGCCAGTATGCTCGGGAATGTGCATCGACCGAGGCAATAGTGTGCAAAAGATTTGAAGATGGCCTTAATGAAGAAATCTATTTGCTTGTTGGTATTTTGGAAATAAAAGAGTTTGTTGTGCTTGTTGATCGAGCGTGCAAAGCTGAGGCGCTCGGGAAAGACAAAAGAAAAGCTGAGTTTGAAGTCAAAGATGCAAGAAAGAGATTTTCGAGCAAATCATTTCAGTCTAATTCAAATAAATTCAGAGATAAGCATAGTCGTCCCAGAATTAATGTGGGAGATTTGAATATGAGAGATCAAATTAGAGCAACATCTGTTGTAAATGTCCAATCTGAGCGACCTGAATGTAAACATTATGGTAAAAGACATCTGGGAATTTGTAGGTTGAATGATCAAGCTTGTTTTAGATGTGGATTGTTAGATCATTTCATCCGTGATTGCCCAGAATTTGTTGAGCAAGAGATTGTTCAGAATCTTAGATCTGAGAATGTTTCAGTGAGAGGTAGATCTACCCGAAATACAAGAAATGTCAGTGATAGTCATATAACTATGAAAGATACTGTTGTGAGATCTGAAGCTAGAGCGCCTGCCAGAGCATATGCCATCCGTGCTCATGAGGAAGCTTCATCTCTAGATGTTATAACGGGTACATTTATTCTTGTGATACTTCTGTGATTACATTGATAGACCCAGGTTCTACTCACTCGTATGTATGCATAAACTTAGTATCCAGTAAGACATTACCTGTAGAGTCCACTGAATTTGCTATTAGAGTATCAAACCCCTTAGGTAAAAGTGTCTTGGTTGACAAAGTATGCAAGAACTGTCCGTTAATGTTTCGAGATGTCTGTTTTCCGGCTGATCTAATGCTATTTCAATTTGATGAGTTTGATATACTTTTGGGTATGGACTGGTTGACATTACATGATGCTGTTGTGAATTGTAAAAAAAAAAAGATTATTGTTTTGAGATGTCAGAATGATGAAATAGTTCGGGTTGAGTATAATGAGTTGACTGGGTTACCTGTTGTGATATTAGTGTTAAAAGCTGAGAATTATGTGAGAAAGGGTTATGAAGCTTATTTTGCTTATGTGATTGATTCAAAAGTAACTGAAAGGAAAGTTGAGTCAATGCAAGTTGTTTGTGAATTCCCTGATGTAACATCCTGGTTTAGACCCTAGTTAGAACAGTGGTTCGAAACCTCAAATTCGAGGTCGTAAAAATATTTTAATGATATGTTCTTTGTGAATGATATGTTGCATAGTATGTGGGAAAATTCTGTGTGATAATTTGCTCGTTTGTGTGTTTAATTAAGAGAAAGGACTTAATTGCATAAAGAATGAAAGCTATGTGCTGATTTATAAGTACCTAAGTGTTGATGTCTTTATATTGTGGAGGCCTTAAAAGGAATTTGAGCAAATAAATAGTTAGTGGATGACTAAAAGTCATTAATGACCTTATGTACATAGGTTATAAATATTTTGTAATAAGGATAATTTGGTAAATTAGTATTAATATGAATAATAGTAAAAGAAACAATGAAAGATGATAGTTATCATCTTATTATAAGTGCCAAATATTGAAGAAAGGAAAAAGAAGAAGTTGAGTTAGGTTTCGGCAATTGTGAGCTTGAATTCAAGGTTAGTTTTTGGTCTATTTTTGATAATTTCTACGTTTTTTGAAATCGTTGCTTTGTGCTTTAGCTAACCCATGTTGTAATTTCATGAATTGATGATGTTTTTGTGATGAACCATTGATGAACATTTGAACTATGTGCTAGTTGGTAGTAATTATGAGAACTTGGTGTTGGATTAACATGTGTTGTTTTTGAATTTTTGGTGAATTTAGCTAATTAGGGATAAATTGTGAAAATAGCAAGTTGAAGGGTTAAAACGTGAAATAAATGAAATGTGTGGGTTTGTATGGATATTAGTAAAACTCGGCTAAGCTTGTGCTAGTGGAAATTGGTGAATTTGATGATTTTGTGAATTAGGGATTAAAGTGTCAAAATGTGAAAATATGAGGGCTACTTTGCAAAATGCCCTAAATTTGTGTATATGGATTAAATTGAATGATTTGGTGATTGAATGGATTTAATTTGAATGTGTATAGACAAAGAAAGAAGAAATTCAGATCGAGATCGAGGCAAAGATAAAGTGCTCGATTAATCGACCGTATCGATAGTTCAACGTCCGAGGTAAGTTCAGACATAATACCTGTATTTAGCTACGTTTAATGTTATGAAATGAACGATATGATATTATCGAAATGTGAATGCTATGTGATAAATTGAGTTATGTGGCACTGAGTGTGCGTATTTGGAAACATGACCGAGATAAATAGCACTGTGCATGCAGAGTAATATAAATTTTAGCTTCGTGGTTGGCACTGTGTGTGCGATGCCGATTTAAGATCTGGTTGAAATGAATGTACTAAGTGTACGATGCTAATTAAGCTTCGGCTAACTATTTATGCACTAAGTGTGCGAATGAAGCGAGAAATAGACGAATGTTGATCGAATGAATTGTGATTATTGACTAGCAAAAGTATTTGACAACTAAGTGTTGGCTAAGGTACGCTCGGAATCTATATGGATGGTGAAACTTTGAATGTGGTTGTGGAAGAGTTAATTGAACATATTGGTTATGGATGGTATTATATATGTGTGATTGTTAAATTAATCTATGTGATGACATGTTTGATTTAATGTACTTTGTTACGAACTTACTAAGCTTTATAAAGCTTACTGTGTGATTTGTTTCTCTACTTTGCAGTGTCAGTAAAGCGAGCTCGATCAGGGGATCGTCAGCTTTTCAGTCACACTATTGGCAATCTATTTTGGGGTATTTTGGAAAGATATACATAGTTAAAATATGGTATGTATAGGCTGGTCAATTGAATCATGTTTGATAGTTTGTAAGTAGCCATGAGAGGTGGCTAGATATGTGCTAGTTTTAGCATGAATGAACTTGATATATGTGATGCATCTTTTGGTATGGTTTGTGGGTTGAGAAATTGATTATTGAATGATAACTTTGTATTGATAAAATGCTAGCATGAATTAGTGAAATTGAAAAAGGAATGATGTTTGGAATGGAATGTATTATGCTTGTGATGAGATAAGTTTTGGTAGTGAAATTGTCATGGTTGGAATTGGTATTGAATGCATGGGTTGAATGACTGTTTCGGTATGGTTTTAGTGGTTATATGTGCAAGGGATGTCTTGATAAATTGGCTTGTAGGTTAGACCCTAAGTGGGTGGCACTTTGGCCTTGCAGAATGGCCTAATGTCACACGGTCCAAGTGCACGGGCGGGCCTAAAGACCATGGGTGAATTGGCAGGATGTAGCTTGGCATCACACAGCCTTGACACGAGGGTGTCAGCTAGCCGTGGTGTACAAGTCAGTAGCTAGCTAAGAGTACACGGCCATGGCACACAGGCGTGCTTGGTGGCCGTGGTGGGGAAGTCAGTATATGGCCTAGTAGCACAAGGCAATGGCACACGGGCGTGCCTAGTGACCGTGTTGATATAGTCAGTATATAGACACGAGAGGACACACGGGGGTGTCTTGAAGCCGTGGAGGGCACACGGTCTCCTTCCACGGGCGTGTGTCCCCTTAGTCTTGAAAAACTTTTTAAGTGTTCGAGAATTTCTGTGTAACATCCTGAAATTGGGCCTAGTAGGATTGAGCCCAATGGGCTTTGGGCGTAGTAGCGTTTAAATTTTTGGGAGAATAAGAGATCGGCTTAAATGCAAGTTGGACCTATTAGATAAGTTATTTTGGAAGGTTAGAGGGCTTCTGTGAAGTCCCGGGATCGAACTTTAGATAAAATTTTAGTTTTAGGTGAAAAAAACCCTGGAAGTTGGCAGGTAGGCTTTAAGAATAAAATGTGGAGGAAAATGAAACAAGTAGAGTGTGTGCTATAGTGGCAAAGTGACGCCACATAAGAGACGAGGGGGTGATGCCACCAGGAAGGAAGGAGGTCCAAGGTTCAAGTCTTGGCTCTTGCATTTTGGTTTTCTTTTTACATGGCCTTTAGTATTTGGCTATAGATTCAAATTTAGTTGCGCATGGTTTAAAACACAAGAGGAGCTTGTGGCCAAGTGGTTAGCGGCGTGGATTATGTTGCAGGGGAGCCTAGGTTCGAATCTCATGAGAAGCAAAGGGGTATTTATTTTGTGGATTGGACGGCAAGAGTTTCAGTTGAATTTAAACTCTACTGACGAAGGGAACCCACATCGGAAAGATACAAAGAAGGAAGGTAAAGAGCTAGCTATATAAAGAGCATTCCAGGAGGAGAGTTAACATACAATGATGATATAGTATATAGTGAACTAGACTAGGTGGAACATATATACGTGGCTAGATTTGTGTTAGGTGGGGTACACGAGCGTGTGGGCCCGAATGGGTCGAAATCGGGTTTTAGGCCTAATAGTCTGATACGACTGGAAATGGTGGCTGAGTCGCTCGGGGTGACATTAGGCTTTCGTAAAGGCCATTACTGATATACCCTTGGAAGGGTGAATTACCAAAATACCCCTGAAAGGTAAATTACGAAAATGCCTTGGTGGGTAAATTACGAAAATACCCTTGGTAGGTAAAATTACTGTTATACCCTTATAGGCTATTAGCTTGATTATGTCGTATTTGTTATTTTGATTATGATGGTAATTCATTTCATACGTTATCTTTGATATATGATTTTCATACATGTCATACTGCATACACGAATTATTATGACTGATGAGCATGTACATGAAAAACGGGTATGATGAGAGGAGGGGGAAGGTATGATTTCAGACTGTCACCAGTGACTTGGTACCACACAGTGGGTTGGCCCTACTTTCTATAATATTGTGACTAAGTCTTAGTGGTTTTGACCACCAGTGGTTTGGTACCACATATATCTATCTTTGTGACTCATCCTAGGGGTTTGGTACCATAGTGGGTTGGCCCCACATATCGATATACGAGATTGTCATCAATGGTTGGGTTGGCCCCACCCATATTATTTGTGACTACGGTCACCAGTGGTTTGGACCACACTTACATTATTTGTAACTACGGTCACCAGTGGTTTTGACCACACGAGGTAGATTCAAGAGTTTCGGATGGTTAGGTTTTGGGTTGCATGACATACTTATTGACTTATGAATTTGTGTAAGAGCATTAATATCTTTGGGATGGGGATTTGTACACTGAGTCTCGGTGACTCACCCCTTCCTTTACATATCGCAGGTGACTCATAGTTCACGGATGTGGAGCCAGGTGACACATATCGAAACCCCATGGCGCAGCAGAATAAAATTAGATTCGGCGATCCAAACCATGGATCCATGTGTGAGGAGCGAATCGGGGTGAAATAAAGGTTTCGAAATTTACCAAAACTTCAATCGAGTAGACAAATGACACCTTGGCAACAAGAGTTTTGATCTCTTCATCGAATCAAGCCACAACCTTTTCGATGTCGGCCTCTACGTGATCCACCCGGTTTGACTATGAACGGAAGAAATCTCCAAAACTTTTACGAGGTTTATTTGCTTGACGGTTTGCTAGACCTAACAAACACTCTATTGGGTTTTTCACATAAGCTTTGCCTCTTTTAAATACCTTTTATAATGGGTATCCTTTTAATTGGGCCTTTTATAATGGGTATCCTTTTAATTGGGCCTTTTATAATGGGTATCTTTTCATTGGGCCCATTATTTGGTATCCTTTTAATACCCATTTATAATTGGTATCTCTTGAATGTATCATAAGATTAAATAAATACAATAAAGTTTTTAACCAAAATATAATTACATTAATTATATCCAAAAATTATAATTACATTAATTATAATAAGGATTTGATAAACTATATTTATTTAAATTTATATATGAATCAAATTCATATATTAATAGAATTATGTTGTCATTATGTGTACAACATCCTTGTACATATAATATGTTCAATATTTGATTACCCAATTAAATTAATTCTTTAATTAATTTAATTCAATTGACAACCAAAAACAATACCAATTATATTTTATTCCGTTCATTTCAACCATAGGGTGTGACCACAGTGAGGTTCTTGCAACGTTAGCGATAATACTAGAACGATTCTATTATCACAGACAATGAGTGGCATCTAGCAATGCATCATTGCTACCTAAGTTACAAGAAGTCATGATTCGACATAACCTTTTGTGATTAACCTTTCATACATTAATCCTTAAGTCCTTTATCTCTGGAATGGACACAAGTCATGGAATAGTCACACTTGTATAGTCCATCCCATGTTTCTTGATATCTTGAGTAGACTATGATATACAAATTAGTATGACATCTCATGTCAACTTATTTGAGCATGGCCATGCATTTCTAGTCTCACTCAATCAAGTGGCCTAAGATATTACTCCCATTATGTAGGAGGGACTTATCCTATATTGATCAACCATATCCTCTACATAGATTGTGGTATATCCAACATCGACCTTTATAGAACAACCAATTACGATTATGCGTTTGATCAGTATCAAAATATACAACTCACGATGTTGAGATAATAATTGTCTCAAGTCCGAGGATCATATACATATTAATCACTATGAGTAATGTTGTGACAATTACATAATAATCCAAAGAAACATACTCATAACGGGTCAATCCAATATGTTGTTCTCTAACATACATATTCATGCATTGATTTTGACAATCCACATCAATGACAACTCTTTATCATCAATCAACTACATGTTAGTCTTAATGCATTATTGTTGTCCTAGTCAACAATAATACTCGACTAAGGATCTTTTAAGAATAACCATATTATTCTCGTGACATTATTATAAAACAGTTTATTTGTATACACAGATAGAAAAACTGAAATAATAATGACAATGCTTTATATTAATAAATATGGTAAATAAAGTATGTTATTACAACCATCTCATGATTGATCTTTGTGCATACTCTTACAATCTCCCACTAGCACTAAGACCAATCACTCATATATCTAATACCAAGCGACTTAGTGTGACGATCATGCTTCTGCTGTGTCAGAGGCTTGGTCAGGGGATCAGCGATGTTATCATCTGAAGGTACTCTGCATATCTCTACATCTCCTCGATCGATAATCTCTCGAATAAGATGGTAGCGCCTAAGTATATGTTTGGATCGCTGGTGAGATCTGGGTTCTTTAGCTTGTGCAATGGCTCCATTGTTATCACATCGGAGTTCTATAGCATCTGATATGCTAGGCACAACCCCTAGTCCAGTAATGAACTTCTTGATCCAAACTGCTTCTTTTGCTGCCTCACTGGCTGCAATATACTCGGCCTCTGTTGTAGAATCGGCTACTGTACTTTGCTTTGAACTCTTCCACTTACAACACCACCATTAAGGCAAAAACACAAAACCTGATTGCGATCGAGAATCATCCTTGTCAGTTTGGAAGCGGCATCGCAACCTTTTACACTTAACTCTTCCTCACCTCCATATAATAGGAACGTATCCTTAGTTCTTCTTAAGTACTTAAGGATACTCTTGATAATGGTCCAGTGACCTTCACCGGGATCTACTTGATACCTGCTCGTCATACTTAAGGCATACGAGACATCCGGGCGGGTACATAACATAGCATACATGATAGATCCAATAGCGGAAGCATATGGAATTTTACTCATACGTTCTCTCTCTTGTGGAGTTGAAGGACACATTTCCTTCGAGAGTGAAATACCATGTCTCATAGGTAGGAATCCTCTTTTAGATTCTTCCATACTTTGAACCTTTTCGATTACTTTATCTATGTATGTGCTTTGGCTTAGACCTAGTAGTCGTCTTGATCTATCTCTATAGATCTTGACTCCTAAGATATAAGTGGCTTCGCCCAAGTCCTTCATAGAAAAACAACTTCTTAACCAAGTCTTAATAGACTGCAAGGTAGGTATGTCATTTCCCATGATAAGTATGTCATCCACATATAGTACCAAGAATGTGATAGTGCTCCCACTAACTTTCTTGTAAACACATGGCTCATCTTCATTTTTGATAAAACCAAACTCTTTGATTGCATCGTTAAAACGAATATTCCAACTTCGAGAAGCTTGCTTTAATCCATAAATGGATCTTTGTAGCTTACATATCTTTCTAGCATCCTTTGGATTTACAAAACCTTCAGGTTGTGTCATATACACATCCTCTTCAAGTTTTCCGTTAAGGAAAGCTTTGTTTTGACGATCCATCCGCGATTTCATAATCATGAAATGCACGGTATGGCGAGCAAGATCTGATGGATTTAAACATAGCTACAGGAGAAAAGGTTTCATCATAGTCAACACCATGAATTTGGCGAAAACCTTTAGCGACTAATCGCCCTTTGTATGTTTGTACATTACCATCCATGTCTATTTTCTTTTGAAAACCCATTTACACCCTATAGGTTTAACCCGCCGGGTGGGTCAATCAAAGTCCATACTTGGTTTTCATACATGGAATCCATCTCGGATCTCATGGCCTCAAGCCATTTCTCGTAGTCCGGCTCGTCACCGCTTCTTGATAAGTCCTAGGCTCATCTTGATCTATAAGAAGAATGTCACCATGCGTTGTAATGAGAAATCCATATCTCTCGGTGCACGACGTTCTCTTAAAGATCTGCTTGTGGTTGTGTTTCTATAGCGGTTGTTTGTTCCTCAATTTCTTGTGGAATTTGGTTTTGTTCAATCTACGGTTCAGTGGTATCTTGTGATTCTTGAATTTCTTCAAGTTCAATCTTTCTCCCACTTCCTTTTCTAGAAGTAAATTCTTTCTCTAGGAAGACACCAATCAGAGCAACAAAAATTTTGTTCTCGGTGGGATTAAAAAATAATATCCTTTGGTTTCTTTTGGATATCCCACAAATATACACCTTTCGATTTGGGTTCAAGCTTAGTAGGCGTCGGCGTTTAACATAAGCTTCACAACCCCAAATTTTCATAAAAGACATACTAGGGCGTTTCCCGGTCCACATCTCATATGGCGTCTTTTGAACCGATTTAGATGGAACACGATTTAGTGTGAAAGCGGCGATCTCAAGTGCATGTCCCCAAAAGGAAGTCGGTAGATCGGCATGACTCATCATGGATCGAACCATGTCTAACAAAGTTCGATTTCTTCTCTCGGATACTCCATTCCATTGAGGAGTACCGGGAGGAGTAAGTTGTGAGACAATCCCACATTCTTTTAAAAGATCATCAAACTCTAGGCTCAAATACTCTCCACCTCGATCGGATCGAAGTGACTTGATAGTTTTGCCTAGTTGATTTTGTACTTCATTTTTAAATTCCTTGAACTTTTCAAGGGACTCGGACTTATGGCGCATGAGATAAACATACCCATATCTCTGAAATCATCAGTGAAAGTAATGAAGTAGTGAAATCCACCTCTGGCCTGTGTATTTATTGGTCCACATACATCAGAATGTATTAGGCCCAATAAATCACTAGCTCGTTCACCTTTTCCAGAAAAAGGAGATTTAGTCATTTTTCCCAATAAGCAAGATTCACATACTTCAAATTGTTCAAAAACAAATGAATTCAAGAGACCATCTTTATGGAGTTTGGATATGCGTTTCTCACTTATGTGGCCCAAACGACAATGCCAAAGATAAGTTTGATTTGAGTCATTTATTTTAGATCTTTTAGTATTTATGTTGTAAATGGGATTCGTTTGATCTAAAATATAGAGGCCATTAATTAATTGTGCTGAACCATAGAAAACATTATTGAGATAAAATGAACAACAATTATTCTTAATAATTATCTCAAAACCAATTTTGTCTAAACAAGAAATTGAAATAATGTTTTTAGTCAAACCGGCACAAAATAACAATCCTCTAAACATAAATCAAGTCCACTAGGCAAAGATAAAGTATATGTTCCCACAAAGCTAATGCAAAGAACTTTTGCTCCATTTCCAACTCGTAGGTCCACATCTCCTCTAGCCAAAGTCCTACTCCTTTGTAGTCCCCGCATGCATACAAATATGAGAACCACAACCAGATATCTAATACCCAAGAAGTAGTAGTTGATAAATTAATATCAATAACATAAATACCAAGCGGACATTCCGCTTGCTTTAGCCTTCTTGACTTCTTCAAGATAGACAGGCGATTCCGTTTCCAATGTCCAAATCACCACAATGAAAATGGTTTCCTTCCTTAGACACCCCACCTTTAGGTTTCAGTGTAGCCTTTCCTTTTCCAAATTTGGGCTTACCTTTGCCCTTAGGCTTTGTTTGAACTTTGGCCTTTCCCTTGCCCTTGTTATTACGGACCATCAATATGGGCTTGGGTCCAACCTTTTTCAAGTTGCCTTCAGCAGTTCGTAACATCTTGAGCAATTGTGGTAGAGTCTTGTCAATTTCATTCATATTGAAATTGAGGACAAACCAGGCTGTAGCTATCCGAAAACGATTGCAAAATAACATCGATGGCCAACTCTTGGCTCAATGGAAACCCAAGCTTAGATAGGCTTTCAATATAGCCAATCATCTTAAGAACATGAGGTCCTACTGGGCTTCCTTCAGCCAACTTACATTGGAATAGGGCTTTAGAGATATCAAACCTCTCTTGCCGTGCTTGCCCCTGATAAAGTTCTTTCAGGTGCTCGATCATATCATAAGCAACCATGTCCTCATGTTGCTTCTGAAGTTCAGGATTCATAGTGGCAAGCATAAGACATCCAACATCTATCATGTCATCGAGATACTTCTTGTAAGCATCTCTATCAGTCCTCGAGGCATTAGTGGGTGGTTCATTAGGAAGTGGTTGTTCAATGACATATAATTTCCGTTCTTGTTTAAGGACAATCCTCAAGTTACGGAACCAATCAAGAAAATTCAAACCATTCAATTTGTCCTTCTCAAGGACCGATCGCAATGAGAGTGTGCTAGTGTTTGCAGCCATAATATATCTACAACAATTAAATATGCATGTGAGTAAATTTACCATTTTTATATCAATCATTAAAAAGACTTTATTAAATGATATTCCCACTATTTTATTTCAAAATTAATAACCCTCGTATATTAATTTCGGAAAATCTTTCTCAAAAGTATTTCTAGTAGGTTAAGGATCCATATTTCACCACCTCTTAAGTCACTTTGGCTTTACTCTTAAGATTATGGTTATTTAGGTAAGCAACATTTGCTAATTACATCATATGTAACTCCTAATATTTGGTGAACAACTCTTGTTCTAATCATCTTATGATTTATCCAATTTACTTGCCTCTAGGTTTCTAATCCTATTAGAGTAACCTAGTTAAGCCATTAACCAATTTTTAAACCAAATGAATATCACTTGTTTATTCTTCGCATTTAACCAAGATAAATACTAGTACTTCGCTTTGGCGGAACCTACATAGTATTGATCGAGGCCTTAACGAGGCAAAATTGGAAGGCCATATTGACTTAATATTTTAATAGAGGATTTTATTAAGGTTGTTGCATCTCACCAATTATGGTCTACTTTAGCCCATTTAGTCTTCTAATCGATCTCATCAATTAATAGGGTTTATTATCATCAAATTTTAATATATTAAAATTGGCATGCTTTAGACATCCATAGCATCTCATACATGAATAAATAAAGCAATAAATAAATGCAATAGTTATAGCCCATAAACTAAGGTGGTTCAACCCAAGCCAATGGGAGAACCAAAGGAACCCTAAAGGTGTAAGCCATTTCACAAGCTATCATTCACAATCATTGTCCCACCTTCCTTCTTGTTTGGCCCACAGCAACTTTTCCAAATTACAATATGCAAAACTTCGTTTTACATACGAGGGAATAAGATGAGAAGAGAAATACAAGAGAATAATAGTAAGGCACGACACGCAGTAGTATTATTTTTTTAAAAAATACAACCTTTTTCTCGAATGGGTCATTGGGCTATAACTATGCATTTCAAACACCGTGCATGTCAAAAATAGCATACATAATTCAATTTTTTTTTTTTTTTTTTTTTAAAAAGTGAATTATAAAATATCCTTTCAACCTTTTTGTGGCCCATCAAGTTTATAAATGTCTTTTATTAACAAAATATACTATAATAAGAAGATGAAATGAGGCGGTCGGAGGAAGCGGGCGAAGGCCCGCGTCGAGTCGCCTCATTCCCATCCCAAAATAAGAGATGGGATATCATGGTAGGAGTTGGGGGTGCGGGCGGAGCCCCCAAGTATGGGACTTGTGTGCGGGGTGGAGCCCCGTCTAGTCTAACCGCATATCCCGGTCAAATGAATCCTCACGAATTGATAACTTTTATCAACGAATCGTGTTTTTAGGATTTTAATCCTTGAGGTTTCATATCGGAACAACCCTTGTTCCACTAGCCGATTAACTCTTCTTGGAAATTGTAAATACCATCGTCGCATCATTACGGATTTGTTAACAATAATAACATAAAATTGAATAAGCCACAACACCATGATTAACATTTAATCGGTTATCGAAAGGAACGATTATCGGGTTATGCTTAAACGATTTAAACAATCGAAAATACAATAAGATCAAAACATGCATCTCATACAATTGCATCACCCAAGTATTTAAACCCGAGTTCAGTATCACACAAGTGGCTCGATACCACTTTGTTGGGCGTCGAAACCCCATGGCGCAGTGAGAATAAAATTAGATTCGCGATCCAAACCATGGATCCATGTGTGAGGAGCGAATCGGGGTGAAATAAAGGTTTCAAATTTACCAAAAACTTCAATGAGTAGACAATGACACCTTGGCAACAAGAGTTTTGATCTCTTGTCGAATCAAGCCACAACCTTTTCGATGTCGGCCTCTACGTGATCCACCGGTTTGACTATGAGCGGAAGAAATCTCCAAAACTTTTCTGGAGGTTTATTTGCTTGACGGCTGCTAGACCTAACAAACACTCTATTGGGTTTTTCACATAAGCTTTGCCTCTTTTAAATACCTTTTATAATGGGTATCCTTTTAATTGGGCCTTTTATAATGGGTATCCTTTTAATTGGGCCTTTTATAATGGGTATCTTTTCATTGGGCCCATTATTTGGTATCCTTTTAATACCCATTTATAATTGGTATCTCTTGAATGTATCATAAGATTAAATAAATACAATAAAGTTTTTAACCGGAAAATATAATTACATTAATTATATCCAAAAATTATAATTACATTAATTATAATAAGGATTTGGTAAACTATATTTATTTAAATTTATATATGAATCAAATTCATATATTAATAGAATTATGTTGTCATTATGTGTACAACATCCTTGTACATATAATATGTTCAATATTTGATTACCCAATTAAATTAATTCTTTAATTAATTTAATTCAATTGACAACCAAAAACAATACCAATTATATTTTATTCCGTTCATTTCAACCATAGGGTGTGACCACAGCAGGTTCTTTACAACGTTAGCGATAATACTAGAACGATTCTATTATCACAGACAATGAGTGGCATCTAGCAATGCATCATTGCTACCTAAGTTACAAGAAGTCATGATTCGACATAACCTTTTGTGATTAACCTTTCATACATTAATCCTTAAGTCCTTTATCTCTGGAATGGACACAAGTCATGGAATAGTCACACTTGTATAGTCCATCCCATGTTTCTTGATATCTTGAGTAGACTATGATATACAAATTAGTATGACATCTCATGTCAACTTATTTGAGCATGGCCATGCATTTCTAGTCTCACTCAATCAAGTGGCCTAAGATATTACTCCCATTATGTAGGAGGGACTTATCCTATATTGATCAACCATATCCTCTACATAGATTGTGGTATATCCAACATCGACCTTTATAGAACAACCAATTACGATTATGCGTTTGATGTATCAAAATATACAACTCACGATGTTGAGATAATAATTGTCTCAAGTCTGAGGATCATATACATATTAATCACTATGAGTAATGTTGTGACAATTACATAATAATCCAGTAAACATACTCATAACGGGTCAATCCAATATGTTGTTCTCTAACATACATATTCATGCATTGATTTTGACAATCCACATCAATGACAACTCTTTATCATCAATCAACTACATGTTAGTCTTAATGCATTATTGTTGTCCTAGTCAACAATAATACTCGACTAAGGATCTTTTAAGAATAACCATATTATTCTCAGGACATTATTATAAAACAGTTTATTTGTATACACAGATAGAAAAACTGAAATAATAATGACAATGCTTTATATTAATAAATATGGTAAATAAAGTATGTTATTACAACCATCTCATGATTGATCTTTGTGCATACTCTTACAATCTTTGGGATGGGGATTTGTACACTGAGTCTCGGTGACTCACCCCTTCCTTTACATATCGCAGGTGACTCATAGTTCACGGATGTGGAGCCGGGGCGGACTTGAGGTGGCCATGCACAATATTTTGGGTTTTTATTGTAAACTATTATTTCGGTTTTTACTTTACTTTAAATTTGGTTTTGGGTTGTAATAAGGACACTGGATTTCATTTTTGTGGGATTATTTATCTGTTTTAAGGGCATGCCTAAGTAACCTTTAAAATAAATGTTTTCTAAACTTTCACAACTTATCGGGTTTCTAAAACTTTATCATCGGGTAACGGCAAACAAGTAATATCAACAGGTTAACTCAGTTTCCTTAAAAACTAAATTGGAAACGGTTTTGGCAACTAAACTAAGCTAATTCGGCTTTCAATAAAAACCAATGGCTTTCTTAAAATAAGAAACGACAAACATTTTCCCGAAAACATTTTTTTTTTCAAACTAAAACGAGCAACCTATTTTCCATAATGGTTCTTTTCAAAATTAAAACTACAACATGTTTTCTTTAAAATCGATTTTTCCTGTGACATGCCGAATTCGATCGTAGTGTGTTGACTGGGTTTGGGGTGTTACAATTTTGGTATCAGAACCTAGTTCAAAAACTCGGCTGTGGGTTTGGGTTCAAAAATGTTTTCAAAGGATGGTTTGGAAAATGGTTGAGGAAAACATATCCCTTTTCTGGAAGTATGGCACCCGAGTCCCCGGCACCAAAACCGTAAGTTTCCATATACTTTGCTTTGTTATATGTTGTATTTTTGGTATCTATTCTGTGTGTTTGGTTTGGATGTGATGTTCGGATGTAGAATTGGTTGTGTGTGGAATATTTGTCTATTTTAATAGCTACGTGTTTTTGAGTATGTGTAGGAGTTCTAAATTCTAGTTAAAAGTATATCAGGGTTATTGGAATCAGAGTGCGCAGCGTGAGCGTAGTGTTGCAGGTTAGGTTGTACGACTATTCCTATAGTTGGAAATTTCGAGGACGAAATTTCTTTAAGGAGGGTAGATTTGTAACATCCCAAAATTGGGCCTAGTAGGAATGAGCCCAATGGGTTTTGGGCGTAGTAGCGTTTAAATTTTTGGGAGAATAAGAGATCGGCTTAAATGCAAGTTGGACCTATTAGATAAGTGATTTTGGAAGGTTAGAGGGCTTCTGTGAAGTCATGGGATCGAACTTTGGCTTTGGGGAAATTTTGGTTTTACGTGAAAAAAACCCTGGAAGTTGGCAGGTAGGCCTTAAGAATAAAATGTGGAGGAAAATGACACAAGTGAAGTGTGCGGTATAGTGGCAAAGTGACGCCACATAAGAGACAAGGGGGTGACGCCACAAGGAAGGAAGGAGGTCCAAGGTTCAAGTCTTGGCTCTTGCATTTTGGTTTTCTTTTTACATGGCCTTTAGTATTTGGCTATAGATTCAAATTTAGTTGCGAATGGTTTAAGACACAAGAGGAGCTTGTGGCCAAGTGGTTAGCGGCATGGATTATGTTGCAGGGGAGCCTGGGTTCGAATCTCATGAGAAGCAAAGGGGTATTTATTTTGCGGATTGGACGACAAGAGTTTCAGTTGAATTTAAACTCTACTGATGAAGGGATCCTGCATCGGAAAGATACAAAGAAGGAAGGTGGAGAGCTAGCTATATAAAGAGCATTCCAGGAGGAGAGTTAACATACATTGGTGGGCGCTTGGGCACAGGAGTGGTCACAGCGCAGTTTAACACCAGACTCCTATCAGGTGTGTAACTCTCTCTATTCTAGTTGTAGAGCGGCAAATGCCGAAGTACCGATCACAGAAATAGTAGCCACACGAGCATGTGAGTGCATGTGTGCGGCTTTGACGAGATATTTGAGGCCATCAGTAGTATTCTTGTGGGTTGATGCTGCTTAGGGCCGCGATGGGCCAAAGTGGGCCCAATGGGCCCGTGGGCCCAATTGAATAAATTGTATGATGATATAGTATATAGTGAACTAGAACTTATATACGTGGCTAGATTTGTTAGGTGGGCCACACGAGCGTGTGGGCCCGAATGGACCAGAATCGGGTTTTAGGCCCAATAGTCCGGTACGACCGGAAATAGTAGCTGAGTCGTTCGGGGCGACATTAGGCCTTCGTAAAGGCCATTACAGGTGTGAAATTACTGATATACCCTTGGAAGGGTGAATTAGCAAAATACCCCTAAAAGGTAAATTACGAAAATACCTTGGTGGGTAAATTACAAAAATACCCTTGGTAGGTAAAATTACTATTATACCCTTAGAGGTTGATTAGCTTGATTATAACGTATTTTTTATTCTGATTATGATGGTAATTTGTTTCATACGTTATCTTTGATATATGATTTTCATACATGTCATACTGCATTCACGAATTATTATGACTGATGAGCATGTACATGAAAAATGGGTATGATGAGAGGAGGGGGAAGGTATGATTTCAGACTGTCACCAGTGGTTTGGTACCACACAGTGGTCTGGCCCCGTTTTCTATAATATTTTGACTAAGTCTCAGTGGTTTTGACCACCAGTGGTTTGGTACCACATATATCTATCTTTGTGACTCGTCCCAGTGGTTTGGTACCACAGTGGGTTGGCCCCACATATCGATATACGGGATTGTCATCAATGGTTTTGACCACAAGGTGGGTTCCATATTAGTGGTTTTGACCACACTTACATTATTTGTGACTACGGTCACCAGTGCTTTTGACCATACTTACATTATTTGTAACTACGGTCACCAGTGGTTTTGACCACACGAGGTAGATTCAAGAGTTTCGGATGGTTAGGTTTTGGGTTGCATGACATACTTATTGACTTATGAATTTGTGTAAGAGCATTAATATCTTTGGGATGGGGATTTATACACTGAGTCTCGGTGACTCATCCCTTCCTTTACATATTGTCGGTGATTCATTGTTCGCGGATGCGGAGCAGGGGCGAACTCGAGGTAGCCATGCGCAATATTTCGAGTTTTTGTTTTAAACTATTATTTCGGTTTTTACTTTACTTTAAATTTGGTTTTGGGTTGTAATAAGGCCACTGGATTTCATTTTTATGGGATTATTTATCTGTTTTGAGTTTTCACTGAATTTCGTTTACGTTAAACAAAACGGCATGCCTAAGTATCCTTTAAAATAAATGTTTTCTAAACATTCACAACTTATCGGGTTTCTAATACTTTATCATCAGGTAACGACAAACAAGTAGTATCAACAGGTTAACTCAGTTTCCTTAAAAACTAAATTGGGAATAGTTTTGGCAACTAAACTAAGCTAACTCGGCTTTCAATAAAAACCAATGGCTTTCTTTAAATAGGAAACGACAAACGTTTTCTTGAAAACATTTTTTTTAAACTAAAACGAGCAACCTATTTTCCATAACGGTTCTTTTCAAAAATAAAACTACAACTTGTTTTCTTTAAAATCGATTTCTCCTGTGACATGTCGGATTCGGTCGTAGCGTGTTGACCGGTTTTGGGGTGTTACATTCTGTGTGTGTTCAGTTTAGTCTCGACCCTTCTTTAGCATGTGAATTAGGTCTCGTAGATCTTGATAAGGGACAACATAATTGTATATGAAGGTGATTAAAGATGATTAACATTGTGTCGTAAATTCTAGATGTTAAATGTTCTGATCGATCGGTAATGCCTTTTAACCCTATTCCGGCGACGGTCTTGGGTTAGGGGTGTTACACCTGATGTGTTCCCGGAAGAATTACCAGGATTATGTCTGATACGTGAAGTCAAATTTGGTATTGATTTGTTTCCTGGAACGACTCCTATTTTGATAGCTCCATACAGAATGACACCAACAGAGTTGAAAGAGTTGAAGTCTCAGTTACAAGAGTTGACTGACAGAGGGTTTGCAAGACCGAGTTTCTCACCTTCGGGTGCTACCATTCTGTTTGTGAAAAAGAAAGATGGCATGATGAGAATGTGCATTGATTAACGTCAGTTGAACAAAGTGACTATAAAGAACAAATATCCTTTTCCCAAAACTGATGATTTGTTTGATCAGCTAAAAGGAGCCACTGTGTTTTCAAAGATAGATCTGAGATCGGGATACTACCAACTGAGAGTAAAAGATTCAGACATATCGAAAACTACTTTCAGAACGAGGTACGGGCATTATGAGTTTTTAGTTATGCCTTTTGGATTAACCAGTGCTCCTACTGTATTTATGGATTTGATGAACATAATTTTCAGACCTTACCTAGATCAATTTGTTGTAGTATTCATTGACGACATCTTGATTTATTCACGTGATGAGATTGAGCATGCTGAGCATCTGAGAATTGTTTTGCAAACTCTACGAGATAAGCAATTGTATGCAGAGTTTAGTAAATGTGAATTCTGGTTGAGAGAAGTTGGTTTTTTGGGACATATTGTGTCAGCATATGGTATATGAGTTGATCCAAGTAAGATTTCTGCTATTCTGGAATGGAAACCTCCGAAGAATGTGTCTGAAGTTCGCAGTTTTCTGGGACTTGTTGGTTACTATCGAAGATTCATAAAAAGGCTTTTCGATGTTTGCTACTCTGTTGACTAGATTGCTTCAGAAAGAGGTGAGATTTGAATGGTCTGATAAATGTCAAAAAAGCTTTGATCAGCTAAAAACCTTGTTGACTGAACTTCCAGTTTTGGTACAACCAGGATTGGGTAAAGAATTTTCTATTTATAGTGATGCTTCATTAAATGGTCTGGGATGCATTTTGATGCAGGAAGGCGAAGTAATAGCTTACGCCTCGAGACAATTGAAGCCGCATGAAAAGAATCACCCGACATATGATCTTGAGCTAGCTACGATTGTGTTCGCAATGAAGATTTGGCATCATTACCAGTTTGTGAGAAATGTCACGTGTTTTTAGATCATAAAAGTTTGAAGTATCTGATGACTTAGAAGGACTTGAATCTGTGTTAGAGAAGATGGTTAGGGCTGTTGAAAGATTACGAGCCTGTAATATATTATCATCAGGGTAAAGCAAATATCGTTGCTGATGCATTGAGTCAAAAATCACTATTTGTATTACGTATAGTGAATGCTCATTTAGACTTGTCTGATGATGGTTCAGTTTTGGCAGAATTGAAAGTGAAACCGTTGTTTTTACAATAGATATGTGATGCTCAGAAAGTTGATAACGAGTTGCTACCGAAAAGAGATCAGTGTAGTTTGAACTCTGAATCTAAATTTCAAGTTGATGATAATGATTACTTGATATTTCGAGATAGGATTCACATTTCGATGAATCTAGAATTGATTCAGTTAATATTGAATGAAGCTCATGTGTCGAAATGTTTAGTCTGTCAGTAAGTTAAAGTTGAACATCAGGTTCTGTCTGGCTTGTTACAACTGATTCTGATTCCCGAGTGGAAATGGGATAGAGTGACGATGGATTTTGTTCCTGGATTGCCTTTGACTCCGAGAAAGAAATATGCAATTTGGGTCGTAGTTGATTGACTTGCGAAATTCGCCCATTTTATTCCGATACGATCTGATTACTCACTTGATAAGTTAGTTGGGCTTTACATTTATGAGATTGTGAGGTTGCACGGAGTGCCACTATATATTGTGTCAGATAGAGATTCGAGATTTACATCACAATTCTGGAAGAAACTGCAAGAAGCCCTAGGTACTAAATTTCATTTTAGTACGGCTTTTCACCCGTAAACGGATGGTCAATCCGAACGAATTATTCAGATACTCGAGGATATGTTAAGATGTTGCATTCTGGAGTTTGATGGTACAAGGGAACAATGCTTGCCATTGATTGAGTTTGCTTATAATAACAGTTTTCAGACGAGCATTAAAATGGCACCTTATAAGGCTTTTTACGGTAACATATGTCAAACACCTCTGTATTGGACTGAGCTTAGTGAAAGTAAGATACACGGGGTCGATTTGATAAGAGACACTAAACAGAAATTAATCCGTGATAGTCTGAAAGCCGCATCGGATCGTCAAAAATCCTATGTAGATTTGATAAGAAAAGACATTGAATTTGAAATTGGTGATAAAGTCTTCTTGAAAGTTATCTCCGTGGAAGAAAGTACTCCGATTCGGACGAAAACGCAAGTTGATTCCGAGGTTCATTGGGCCGTATGAGATTATTGAGCGTGTTGACCTGTTGCATATAGATTGATGTTGCCACTAGAGTTGGAAAAGATACATAATGTATTTCACGTATCAATACTTCGTCGATACAGATCCGATCCATTACATGTGATTCCTCCGTCTGAGATTAAGATCCAATCTGATATGACTTATGAAGAAGAACAGATCTGTATCTTATCTTGCGAAGTGAAAGAGTTGAGAAATAAGAAAATTTCATTAGGTAAAGTACTGTGGCATCGACATGGAGTTGAAGAGGCTACGTGGGAGCTCAAAGATACAATGAGACAACAATATCTAAATTTGTTTAACGGTAAGATTTTCAGGGACAAAAATCCCTAAGGGGGGAGAATTGTAACAGTTCGGTTTAGGCCCTAGTCGGAATAGTGGTTTCGGGACCACAAATCTAAGTAAAAAATATTTTAATATTATTTTCTGTGTCCGTAGTATATGACTAAGCATGTGTCAAAGTTTCGTGATTTAATTTGACTATTTGTGTGATTAATTAGAGAAAATGACTAAATTGCATTAAATGGAAATTTAGCATGTCATATGAGTAAGTATCTATTTGCTATGGCTTTCCTTATATGAAGTTCTTATATTGTTATTAAACCATATGATTATTTGATTGACAAAAATGCCTTAAGATAGTGGAATTTTAATGATAATAAAAAGGCTAAAATTGGAATTTGATAATTAAGTTAATTTAATGAAACAAAACTTGAAAATAGCCATAGTTGTCATCTTTTAGCCGGAAATAAAAAAGGAGAAGCTATGGATGAGTTTTAGGTTTCGGCTAGCTTTGAGTTTGATTAAGGTATGTAATTTATTCAGTTTTTGATAATTTCTACGTTTTCGTAATCTTTGCTTCGAGTACTTTGAAACCCATGCTTCAATTTTTGTGAATTGATGAATATTTTGAAATGTACCATTGATGAACACATGAGTTTTGTAATGTTTGATGGTGAATTATGAAAGATATGTGATTGATTAACATAGTTTGTCTTTGAATTTTTGATGAATTTGAGTATTTTGGACTAAATTGAGATAATAATATTTTAAGGGACTAAATTTTGAAATAAATGAAATGTGAGGACTTGTATGAGCATGGGTAATATTTGGCCAAGCATATGATGTATTGAATTTTGTGTATTTTGTGATTTTGTGAAATAAGGACTAAAATGTCAAAATGTGAAAATTTGAGGGCTAATTTGTAAATTTCCATAAATATGTGTTTTTGGACTGAATTGAATGATTTAGTGAATAAATGGATTAAATTTGAATTTGTATAGATCAAGAACTGAAGGAATTAAATCGAATCTGAGGTAAGTCGATATACAAATAAATGCATCTAAATTGAGTTATTTATGCATTCATGAAATTTTGTTTGCAATAAATAATGCTCGAGATGATACATATATGAAATCCGATAGATTATTGACAAAGTATAAATGTCCGAGAAGTCCCGTATGAACCTAGGAATAGATAGGATTACGTATGTCATGACATAGGTGTCCGATATGTGATATAGGTGTCCGATATGTGATATCATGTAAGACCACGTCTAGGACGTTGGCATTGATTTGAGATTTCGTGTAAGACCACCTCTAGGACATTGGTGTCGATATGAGATTTATGTGTAAGACCATGTATGGGACATTGGCTTCATATTGATTCGTGTAAGACCCTGTCTGGGACAGTGGCATTGATATTTTGTTACACGTAAGACCACGTCTGGGATGTCGACATTGTACGACTATTCTGAGCATTTCGAGTATCCTATTAGATTCTGAACGATTCAGCGGGCAAGTTCACAAAATGAATGCCTATGTGAGAAGTAATAACGATTCAGGTACGATTGAAAAGTACACTATGTGTGTATGAAAGGTAAGTGTTTATATAAGCTTACTAAAGTGAATATGTGTTTAGTCATGAGATAATATGTGATTATATGCTTGAGTGAGCTATGGATATATGTGGTATTTGAGTTGAGGAATGTGGCAAGCTATAGTTAAGCAAATGAGCCAGAGAATATGTGATGAATTTGCAATGAGAATCATTAATGTCATTGTATCAATGTAGCTATGTGCAATTTATGTTAACTTTATTTGTATATGTCTTACTAAGCTTTGGAAAGCTTACTCTTTGTGTGTTTGCTCTGTTTTATAGATCGTCAAAGCTACTGAAGGCTTAGGGACCGTCAAGGATCGTCATCACACTACTCAATTTTTTTTTTGGTACATTTTAAAAGTGTAAATACTGAATATGGCATGTACAGGCTAGTCATCTTAAGTTATATTTGAGACATGTGTGCATAGCCATGTGATATGGCTAGATAAGTGATTGCGTTATGTATATGATGCTATGCTATATGAAGTTTCATTTTGGTGTGATTTCATGGTTATGAAATGGTCATGGTAAAGGTAAAATATTGAAGCATAGTTAGCATATAAATGTGGAAATTGTGGATGAATCATGCCTGGTTATACATGTGATTGAGTTGTGCAAATTGGCATACAAGTTGGCATGTTTAGAAATGTATTTGAATGTGTTAAAAGGATAACCATTTGGTGTGATTTTGGTTGCCAATTGTATTTGGAATATGCTTGTATGAGCTTGTAGGGATAACCCAATGTGTGGGTGGCAATTTGGCCTTGAAAATGGCCTATAATTGCCCCACGGTTGAGCACACGGGCGTGTGGCTCGACTGTGTCTCTCGTGGTTGAAATTTAAAACAAGTCAGACTCGACCACTGGTAAGAGACACGGGCTTGTGACTGGCCGTGTGGTGTAAGTCAGTAGCAACCACGGGTGAGGCACACGGGCGTGTCCACGGCCGTGTAGACAAGTTAGTGTGTATGCCCTATTTTGACACGGCTTAGACACACGGGTGTCTCTGAGGCCGTGGGAGGCACACGGCCTGCCCACACGGGTGTGTGACCTTTGTAACTTTGAAAAATTTTTAAAATTTTGAGAATTTTTGTATGTGTTCGATTTAATCCCGGCCCTTTTCTAAAGCATGTTTAAGGTCTTATAGACCTTTTTAAGGGACACATTGATGTGATTTGTTAAGTTATGTTTTGAAATGTCCATAAAAGTTTCCGATTGTTCTGTAATGCCTCTTAACCCTAGACCGATGATGGATACGGGTTAGGGGTGTTACATATATAATCATGATATAACTCATAAAATAACATCAAAATAATTTTCTTCGACCTCGGATTAGTGGTCCCAAGACCACTGTTCCGACTAGCCCCTAAATCGGGCTGTTACAATCCCCCTAAGGATTTTCATCCTCGAAAATATTACCGGTGAAAATATTGGGATATTGGTTTCTCATAGCCTCCTCGAGCTCCCATGCAGCCTCTTCTATCTCATGCCTCTTCCATAGTACTTTCACAAGAGCTATACTTTTGTTTCTCAACTGTTTGATCTCTCGTGCCAAAATCTTAACCGGTGATCGTTGTAAATCAGAGTTTTAAAATTTATAAAAGAATGATCAAACCTAGAAACTAACTCTGACAATGATTAAAGGCAAGTGTACCTATCGAACAGTAGTATAGCTTAGGCAAGACCGGATATCGAACCCAAAGGTACTAAGAGTACTAATACTAACTTTCTTTTTATTATTTAGCCTTAAAATAGAGTGAAGTTGCTTTAGACGAAGACTAAACTAAGGACACAAAGACAAAAAGGACAAATAGGAGAATAACTTTGAAGAAAAACTCAGTTGATTGCGACGATACCCTCTGGAAGAATCCACCTAGACTTCACTTATTAATTAACCCTAAATTATATGATTTCTTTTACTTAGCTTGATCCGTAAGACTCCCTAACCTATATTAAACCCTCTCTCGAGGTGAATAACGTCTAACCCTAGGTTAATTAGTGGAACTCTCGTTCGCTTATAATAAGCCCCTAGGATAGCAGTAAATCGATCAATGGACTCCCATATTAGGTTTCACCCTAATCTGGCAAAATCTAGTAACCCTATCTCTAGGCGTTCGATCAACTCCGCTTAATTATGTTAGATCTACTCTTAGGCAGGGTCTATTCCTCCTCCACCTAAGCACATCAAATTTGGATTAAGCAACATAATTAAGAACAAACTAAGTAATTTATCATATAACTTAAAAATCAAATAACAAGATTCATCTAGGTTTCATCCGCTTCAGGTATCTGAAGGGTTTAGTTCATAACTAAACAAGAAAACATCTCAAGAGAAAAGATAAAACAAAACATAAGAAAAATCCTAAAACTCCCTGAAGGAATTGAAGGAGAATTCCTCCGTCTTGAGTATAATTCCGGCTTCTCGGGATGGATCAACTGGCTATCTTCGCGTTATTCCCTAGTTCTGACCTTCTCGGCTTGGCTCCTTGGCCTAGCTTTGACGCCAGTTTTAGCTTCTGCCGAACTCCCCTTCAAGTTTCCCCCTAGGGTGTTTATATAGACTTTGAGATGCCTTACTTGGCCCCTAAGTATCCTAATTTAAGTAGAGTTTCTAATAGGGTGTTTAAATAGGCTTTGGAATGTGTTTCTTTGCCTCCAAGTATCCTTTCCCGAATGAAATTACTTCTTCCAGCGACAGGGACACGGCCATGGCACACGTTTGTGTGGATCGTGGCCAGGCCGTGCTTGGACTTCTTTAATGAGGCACGGCTATGTGAGTCGAGGTCAGGCCGTGTTCTTGATGACTGGCACGGCACAGCCATGAGGTCATTGGCCCAGGCCGTGTCGATTTCGTGAAAAGGCCCATTTACTTCTTTTTAGGCCCGTTTTGTGTTCTTTTCATCCTCGGGTGCTTTCCTGGGTATAAGACATGAAAAGAAAGGATTAAGAGCACCTTTTTACATAAATCGAGGCTTAAATTATCTAAAAGCATGCTAAATGTGGGCCTAAAACATGTTACTTTAGTGGTTTATCAAATACCCCCACACTTAAGCTTTTGCTTGTCCTTAAGCAAAATTCTCAACTTACAATTAAAACAAACTTTCCATGATTCACAATTTCTATCAACAATGCCTTATCCTAATTCATAGATAATTTATACATGGATAATTCAACTTAAAGATTCCTAAAGATTCAAACAAGATAAGTCATACATTTGTAGCATGAAAACATAGGTGTTTCCCTTCATCTAAATAATTACCTTTAATTCAAAACCTACAAGGATTGACATCCTCACAAAAAGATTCACTCAAATCACTCAAAAAGTGTTTAAGGGTCAAAATTAAGCACTCATAAGTCGAACCTGAAAAGTTAATCCAATAGGCTTGCCTAAAAATCAAATCTCCACCACTGTAAAATGATGTGATAAACAGATCAAAAGTTCATTTCCTGGGTTTCTCTGTGGGTCTTCCCCTAGCGGTACTTGCTGGTCTTACATTCTGAGGTTCTTCTTTCTTACCTGCCTCTAGGTAATCTCTGATAAAATGGTCTAGAGATCCACACTTAAAGCAAGCCTTCTCATTTCCTCGGCACTCACTGGGATGACGTCTGCCACACTGTGGACATTTCGGTCTACTCGGCTGAGCGTTGCCAACACTAGCAACTGATGTAGTTTGAGCTTTAGACCCCGAGAACTGTCTACCTTTACTTCTGTTTGAGAACCCAGCTGAAGTAGTTGATCGAACAGTAAACTCTCTTGACTTATTGGACGACGATTGGAATCACTTGCCAAACTGTCTCTTCTTCGAGTCGTGAGACTCAATTTTAGCTTTCTTTTCTCTTTGACTAGTTCCTCAGCCTTATAGGCTCGATCTACCAACACCACAAACTCTTTTATTTTGAGGACACCAACAAACAAACGGACGTCCTCATTTAATTTTGGATGATTTAAGCCTTAAATTATGTAATTTAGTGCTCTTAATCCTTTGTTTTCATGTTTTATAGTCAGAGGAGCATCGGATGATGAAAAGAACAGAAAATGGGCCCAAAATAGAGTAAATGGGCCATATCACGAAATCTACACAGCCTGGGCCCAAGACCACACGGCCATGCCTCCTTATCAAACCTGAACACAGCCTGGCCACGACTTACACAGGCGTGTGCCATGGGCGTGTCCCTATCACGGCCAAGAGGAGTTTTACTCGGATTTGGATACTTGGAGGCAAAGAAACACATTCCAAAGCCTATTCAAACACTCTAGTAGGAACTCTACTTGAATTAGAATACTTAGGGGCCAAGTAAGGCATATCAAAGTCTATATAAACACCCAAAGGGGGCAACTTGAAGGGGAGTTCGGCAGAAGCCTTCTGCCAGGGCTTTTGTCAGGGGAACCCAGGGCTTTAGTCAAGGGGCGTCTAGTTAGGCCAAAGAGGGCAGATTTTCGGAGAATTACTCGAAGATAGCTAGTTAATCCATCTCAAGAAGCCGGAATCATACTCAAGACGGAGGATCTCTCCTTCAATTCCTTCAGGGGGTTTTAGGGATTTCTTATGTTTAGTTTTATCTATTCATTTGAGATGTTTTCTTTTATTGTTATGAATTAAACCCTCAGATACCTGAGGGAGATGAAACCTAAGACAAATCTTGTTATTGGTTTCTCAACTATATGATAAATATTTGACTTATTCTTAATTATGTGCTCTTAATTCTTGTGTTGATATTTTCGAGATATTAATTCAAGTGTGAAGTGTTTCGGTAGAGGAGCTGCTTAAGAGTAGATCTAGCATAATTAAGCGGAGTTGATCACGCGCCTAGAGATAGGGTGACGAGATTTTTTTGGATCAGGGTGAAACCTAATATGGGAGTCCATTGATCGAGTTAATATGATTCTAGGGGTTTTAATTAGAATGAGATTTCAATTAATCAACCTAGGGTTAGACGTTAGTCCCCTCGAGAGAGGGATTAATATAACTTAGGGACTCTCACGGATCAAGTCAAATGAATAAATCGTCTAGTTCAGAGTTAGATAACAAGTGAAGTCTAGGTAGATTCTTCCTTGGGTGTCGTTTTAATCAATTTGTTTTTCTTCCAAGTTATTTTCACAAATTCATTCTTCTTTGTCTTAGAGTGTTTAGTTTAGTAGTTAGTTAATTTAGATTAGATAAACAATTCATTCAATTCTTAGGCTAAATAATAAAAAGAGAGTTAGTATTAGTACTTTTGGTTCATTTGGGTTCAACATTCCGGTCTTGCCTAAACTATACTACTGTTCGATAGGTGCGCTTGCCTCAAATCATTGTCATAGTTAGTTTCCAAGTTTGATCATTCTTTATATAAATTCTAAGACTTTGACATTGCATAAAACAACGATCAAGTTTTTGGCACCGTTGTCGGGGAACTAAAATATTAAGAACGCTTAATTTTTATTACTTTAGCCATTTTTTTATTGCAACTTATTTTCATTATTATTTTTTATTTTTAATTATTTTTACTTTTCTAATTTCTCCTCTATTTGCTTTTGGCAAATACTTTTAGTTTATATAGAAGATGGCACTGAATGATTATCACTGGCAAGTCATGAGGACATTCCTACTAAAGCAGCCAGTGTCTTCAACCTCGACGTTGTCACCAGGTTATCTAACCAGCTAGAGAAGATGAATAAAAAGATTGATGCTTTGTATAGTCTCTCGCAGGTACACCCAGTAATGCAATATGACTCGAATCTAGGAGGCATGGCGAATCCTGAGTACCCACCCTACAGATATGGCATGGAGAACGAACAAGTCCACTATATGGGTAACTATTCTAGACCTCAAAATAATTTTTATAGTGACACTTATAATGAAGGTTGGAGGTACCATCCCAATTTCCCGTGGGATGATCAAAGTAGCCAAAGACCGGAACTTCCTCCAGATTTTCAACAACCACCTCACCAATAGTAAGTGCAGCCGAACCTTGAAGAAATGCTGACAAAATTCATGGCAGCCTCAAAAATACATTTCCAAAATACAGAAGCACGTTTCCAAAATATAGAAACAAAACTTGAGGCATTAACATAGGAGCTTAAGGATCAAATCGGGCAACTTGCTAAGCAGATCTCTGAGAGACCATAGGGAAGACTATCATGCAACGCCGAGACTAACCCAAAGGAACAAATTCAAGCCATAACAGCTCATGATAGTGAAAGGCTAGTGGAATCTGACTCAAGGCAAGAGTCTGTGGTAAGTGAAGGTAAGGTTGAGGTAAGCCATGAATTACCAAACCCGGTAATTACAGAGTACCAATCCTGTGTGCCATACCCCGATGCGACAAAGAAAGACTATACAGAGGAACAACTCAGTAAGTCTCTTAAACTTTCAAAGAAATTTCATATTAACTTGCCATTTCTTGAAGCTCTTTCGCAAATGCCAGATCCTAGACCTCGTGTCGATAAAGAAGAAATTCATGAGGAACGAAGGCTTTGGATCGATGAACTAGACGAGTGGAAGACACACTTCAAGGAGAGACTAAAAACACGCGAAGCAAAAACAAGGCAACTCCACGACGAACTAAATGATGAGACAACCCAGCTTAAGATAGGAGATCAGGTACTCAAAATCTTCCTAGACGGAACAGTCGAGGAAACTAGTCCTAAAATCAGCACCTTTAAGGTAAACACTACTCGAATTAAATTTTACCCGAATTGATCGCATGAGAAAGGATTTTCACCTCCTCAACCCACCATGACCATATGAATGAGCAGTAAAGTCTAGCTTAAGACTGTAAAGGAGCGCTTCTCGGGAGGCAACCCGAGTACTAACCCCATTAACTTCTACATTTTTATCTTATTTATTTTATTTTATCCTTTATTTATAGCACCTAACCATAAACTAACCAAATTAGAGATTACCATACCACACGGCCTTGCACACGGCCGTGGTCGAGGCCCTGTGGCCACCACAGGAAGGTACAAGGGTGGGGGCAACTACCAGATCCATAATTTCTATTTAACCCCCTTCTTCCCTTCCTTTTCCCGTTATCTTTCTTCTTTCATTTTCCATTATTTACTTTTATTTTTATTTTTATTTTCTTTATTACTTTCTTCTTATTCTTCGTACCATTTAGATTTAGCTTAGGATATAATAAAATCAGGACGGCTGCTTCGAAGACTCAATTTCAAGCGGTTCGAGATGCTTCCCCACGTTCACCTCCAATCCTATCTGGTTTCTTTCCATTGGCTTCATCCAAAATTCAGGAAGTTTCACTTCTCTCCCCATCTTACGATTTTATGATTATTTTGATATTATCTATCTTTGTACATTGAGGGCAATGTAAATCTTAAGTGTGGGGGGGTTAACTATAGTATTATTTGAAAATCCCTGAATTACACCTTATTCTAAAGTAAGTTTCTCATATTATGATTAGAATGAAAGTTCTCTGATTTATGATTTTTATTGATATGTTTTGGATTAAGTCATTGATAATTGTGCATTGATGAATAAATTTTAAAAATACTAGAGAATCGAGCAAGATGAGTCTATTTTCAGAAAAAAATTTAAAATTTTGTTAGGTTGTCTACCTGAATCTAATTATTACGTTGAAGTTTGAAATTTACAAGGTTGACATCAAATACCCATAATCTTTGTGAGATTTTGAGCCTTTTAGAGCATATATTCTTTTTCTTGCTCACTTTATTGATTATGAGTGTGTCAACATTGATTTGTTATTCTAGAACTTGCATCGTTTATACATGTCAAGACCACACTTTTGATTTGATATACAGATATGATAAAGGCACCCATGTTTTAACCCACTCACTCCACTAAAAGCCTACCCTCATTATTAACCCCTAGTGAACCCCTTTGATCCTAACAACCCTATTTATTGACTCACCAGCTAATATTAACCCAAAACCCTTTGTATTTGTTATCACCGTTCCTTGACTCCCTTTTTGTCGAGATTTGGTTTTGAGCAGTTGCCTAACTATGTTCTATATTGTAAAAGTTCTTTCCTATTTTTATTTGACTTGTTCTTAAAAAAAAACGAAGTATATTCATTATTAGTTCTATAATTAAGTGAGCTTACATGTTTAAATTTCAAATCCTGAAGAAAAAGCTCGTATTATTAGTTTTCAATTGATGTAATTATTTAGGATTAGTTTATTTTCTAGTTAGGTAAATTGCCAATTCAATCTCGATTCTAACCAGATAATTCAGCCTTTATCTACACCTTTAACCTAAGCCCCGTTGCAACCCTTTTTAAAAACCTTTTGATCTGTGTATCATCTCATTTTAAAGTGGTGGAGATTTGATTTTTAGGCAAGCCTATGGGATTAACTTTTCGTGTTCAACTTTTGAGTGCTTAATTTTGAACCTTAAACACTTTGAATGATTTAAGTGAATCTTTAGTGAGGATGCCAACTCTTGTCGATTTCAAATCAGAGGTAATTATTTAGGTAAAGGGAAACACCTAAAGTTTTCAGGGCTATAAATGTATGACTTTGATTGTTTGAATCTCTAGGACTCTTTGAGTTGAATTACCCATGTATGAATTATCTTTGAATTATGATAAAACATTATTGATAAATATTATGAATTGAGGAAATTTGTTTTAATTATGAGTTGAGAATTTTGCTTGAGGACAAGCAAAAGCTTAAGTGCGGGGGTATTTGATAAACCGTAAAAGCAACATATTTTAAGCCCACATTTAGCATGCTTTTGGATGATTTAAGCCTTAAGTTATGTAATTTGGTGCTCTTAATCCTTTGTTTTCATGTTTTATACTCAGGAGAGCACCGAATGATGAAAAGAATGGAAAATGGGCCCAAAATAGAGTAAATGGGCCATATCACGAAATCCACACGGCTTGGGCCCAAGACCACATGGCCGTACCTCCTTATCAGACATGAACACGGCCTAGCCACGACTTACACGGGCGTGTACCAGGGCTTTAGTCAGGTGGCGTCCAGCTAGGCCAAAGAGGGCAGATTTGTGGAGAATTACTCGAAGATAGCCAGTTGATCTATCTTAAGAAGCTAGAATCATGCTCAAGCTGGAGGATCTCTCCTTCAATTCCTTTAGGGGGTTTTAGGGATTTCTTATGTTTTGTTTTATCTTTTCTTTTGAGATGTTTTCTTTTATTGTTATGAACTAAACCCTCAGATACCTGAGGGGGATGAAACTTAAGATGAATCTTGTTATTGTTTTTTAAACTATATGATAAATATTTGACTTGTTCTTAATTATGTGCTCTTAATTCTTGTGTTGATATTTTCGGGATATTAATTCAAGTGTGATGTGCTTAGGTGGAGGAGCAAAAGTCCCTACTTAAGAGTAGATCTAGCATAATTAAGTGGAGTTGATCGTGCACCTAGAGATAGGCTGACAAGATTTTTCTGGATTCGTGTGAAACCTAATATGGGAGTCCATTGATCGAGTTAATGCGATTCTAGGGGTTTTAATTAGAAAGAGATTTCAATTAATCAACCTAGGGTTAGACGTTAGTCGCCTCGAGAGAGAGATTAATATAACTTAGGGAATCTTACGAACCAAGTCAAATGAATATATCGTCTGGTTCAGAGTTAGATAACAAGTGAAGTCTAAGTGGATTCTTCCTTGGGTGTCGTTTTAATCAATTGGTTTTTCTTCCAAGTTATTTTCCCAAATTCATTCTTCTTTATCTTATATTCTTTAGTTTAGTAGTTAGTTAATTTAGATTAGATAAACAATTCATTCAATTCTTAGGCTAAATAATAAAAAGAGAGTTAGTATTAGTACTTTTGGTTCTTTTGGGTTCGACATTCCAGTCTTGCCTAAACTATACTACTGTTCGATAGGTGCGCTTGCCTCAAATCGTTGTCACAGTTAGTTTCTAGGTTCGATCATTCTTTATATAAATTTTAAGACTTTGACATCGCATAAAACAACGATCATATAGCTAGACTCATACTTATGCTACGTTCGTCTGAGAATCAACTAAATCGTAGCTTTGATACTATTAAATGTAACACCCTTTACTATTGAAGGTGACGCCACAAGTAGTGTGTGGGAGCTTAGGTTCCAATCCTATGGATGATTTTAAGGTGACTTTTATTTTTGCATTTATATGGCATGTGTTGGTCAAACTCTAATTATGGAAGGTTGGACTTTCAATTTTATGGCAAGTTGAATATTAGTTTAGGAAAGCTTGAACTTTGGGAAAGGAATCTTAAGATTTATGGAAGGATGGGGGGACAAAAGGCTTGGCTTAAGAAAGATGTTTTGGAAACTCTCCTATGGCCATTAGTCCATGTATCTGGACGGCATGGGTGTCTAGGGGGGTGGCCGAATGTTGATAGGAAGTTTGGGGGGGGATTGGTTGGTCAATTTTTTTTAACATTTTGTGCATCTTCTGCATTTTTCTTTTCCTCTCCAAAAACTTCCTCCTTAACCGAATGTGTATTGGACATTAGGTTCAATTTTGCTTTGGGTTTAGCTCTCATTTTTGTATGAACCAAATTCTAATTTCTTTCTCTCATTTCTCTTTTGAAACCGAAACCATATTTTTGCACTTTGTGCACTTTTCGTTTTCGGCAAACAAAGTGTTTGGCCGAACCTCTTTCTCCCATCTCTCTCTTTTCTTTCTTTTGATATATGCTCAAAACCACATTTCTTTTAGTTTCTCTTGGCCGAATCTTCCTCCTTCCTAATTCTCTTTTCTTTGTTTTACTTTTACTCAAAATTAATAACATCCATTTCCATTCTATTTTCTTCTTCCATTTTCTTCTTTCTTCCATTTTCGAATCCTCCTCCTATTTTTCACTTTTATTTTCTCTTCTTGTTCTCCACTATAGCCGAATCTTTTTCTCTCTTTTGGTGTTATCTTGGCCGAATATCATCTAGGGAATATATTCTTTGGGTTCACCTATAATCGGTTTTCAAGATAGGTAAGTGTCTTGACTGATTTTTCTTTTCTTTTATCTCTATTATTCCTCATGAGGGGAAAGGCCAAATTTTTGGGCATTTGTTAGCAAGGTTCTAACTATTCTTAGGAATCAATTTTCTTCTAGACTCTTCGGGACTTTGGAAGCAATCGATCTAAGCCCTATTTCTTTAGCAATCGAAGTTGGTAAGTGAAGTGGTAAGGATTCATGTCGATTCATCATTCTTTTAGTGGTTGAAAAGCCAAAGGCTATTGGGATTAAGGTGTGTTGTTGGCCGAATGGTTTTGCTTATAGTTTTGTGGTTTGGCCGAATGTAGGACAAGGTGATCTAGTGTGGTAGATCGGATCTTCAGATTTTAAGTACTTTCATTATTATCAGGTGTGTATCTTACACACTTTATGATTCGATAATATATATTTATTAATATACTAATCATGTTATTAAAGTTGGAAACTATGTGATTTTGATATGATCCAGTAAAGGGTATAAGCAAGGATTCGGGTAAGTTTGTTTCGATATGTTTTGCTATATGATACTTATTACCATGACATGTGATATATATTTCTATATGATGCATAAATGAGCATATGGCATGATTTGCATAATATTTGCATGGTTATCGGTAACATGAGAGGAGGGGGAAGATTTGATATCCGTGTCTTTAGGACACCAGAGGTTTGGCACCTCTAGTGGTTTGGTACCACAATTATTTCGTGTCTTTAGGACACCAGAGGTTTGGTATCTCATAGCGATTCGTCCCAGTGGCTTCGCACAACAGTGGGTTGGCCTCATATTTGATATTATGGGATCGTCACCAGTATTTGGTATCATACGTGGGTTGGCCCTACAACTTTCTTATTCGTGACTTTGGGTCACCAGTGGTTTGGTACCACATATTTTGTGTCTTTAGGACACCAGAGGTTTGGCACCTCATAGTGACTTGTCCCAATGGTTTAACACCACAGTGGGTTGGCCCCATATTTGATATTACGGGATCGTCGCCAGTGATTTGGTATCACACGTGGGTTGGCCCCACAACTTTATTATTCGTGACTTTGGGTCACCAGGGGTTTGGCACCACATTATTGGATATCGTGACTTTGGGTCACCAGTGGTTTGGCACCACCAGTGGTTTGGTACCACACGAGGTAGAAAAGGAGTTATGGATGGCTAGGTTGGGTGCATTATATATATATTGTTTGGTTATAAATTGTGTAAGTTTGTTGCATCAACCAGGGGAAGGATTTATGCACTGAGTCTTGGTGACTCACCTTCTCCCTTATCTTTTCAGGTGATTCGTGAATCGCGGATGAGGAGCCGGATGGACTCGAGGAGGCCATGCAATAAAATTCAATTTGCACGGATTTTGGTTTGGGTATTATATTTTATTTAAATTTTGTTTTTCATCTTTATTTGGATTTGTAATAAGGCCTTTCAAATTATGTTTTTAGATTATTTATATGCTTTGGACTTGTTTTAATCATGGCTTAATAAACTACATGGTTAATTAAATAATATGAGCGCAAAGTTTTCTAAAGTACAAAACGCAATGGTTTTCAAAATGTTACCATCGGGTAATATAAATCATTTGATAATATTTAACAACTTAAGTGTTTTCGATAACTCATACTATTTTCCAAAACTCAAGTTCCCAAATTTCAATTAGAAACAGTTTTCAAACTATTCGCTTTGGTTTCTTTTAAATTATAAAAGGTTTTCTAATCCACGGATTTACAACTATGTTTTAAAGATTTATTTACGGAATTTCAAAGAAAATTATCAGTTTTTAACTTATTATACACCTGATTTCTACAATCATAGAACAACAAAGAGTTTTTCACTAAAATTTAATTGTTAACTCGATTTTCTTAAAAATGTTTTCCTCTGTGGCATGTCAGATTCGGTCATGGCGTATTGACCGGGTTTGGGGTGTTACAAATTGATATTAGAGCTAAGTTCAAAGGCTCGGCTGTGGGCCTAAGGCCCAAAATGTTTTAAAGAATGGACTTTAAAATGTCTTTGTGTGAAATTATATGATTTGAAAGGCATGGCACCGATGCGCCCAGGTAAGTACCTCAAACTGTATAGTAGTAGGAACTACTCTAGAGACTCAAAACTATAGGTTGGATGTACTCGCGAAACAATCTCTTATTAAAAATTATTCATAAACCTGTGTTTTAAAGAAAGTGAAAAGACTCTAATGCATAAAACTTTTAAATTAGATAAGTTGAGACTTTAGACATGTGTACTCGAGGTCGGGGTCGTATTACTCGTGGACGCGGTCGGGGTAGGATGGCTGTGTCTGAGCCAGTGAGGCCTGGTCAAGGATCCGAGAATGAGGTACCACCACCCCCACCACCATCGGTTGGAGTTGAGCATCAGGATCAAACGGGGGATGATGCAGTGTCTCAGGCGATGCTGTGAGTTCTTGATAGGGTAGCTGGAGTAGGTGGAGGCGCGGGAGCTCGGAAATCTGTACCTGAGCGACTTCGAGCTAATGGAGCTGAAGTATTTTGAGGTGTTTCGGTGTGGCTCCCAGTACGGTCGAATATTGGCTAGAGGCGACGGAGCGAATCATGGATGACTTGGATCTGAATGCTGAGGAAAAACTGAAAAGGATAGTGTCACTTCTTCGGGATGAGTCATATCAGTGGTGGCTCATGGTGTGAAATAGTGCTGCAGTGGAGGATCTCACTTGGGATTATTTTAAGGCAGCGTATAAGAAGAAATATGTTGGGTCTAGTTACATTGATGCACAACGTAAGGCATTTCTGAGTTCGGTCTAGGAGAGTAAGTTCGTATCAGAATATGAGGCAGAATTTTTAAGATTGAGCCGGTATGCTGGAGGTATCATGGCTTTGGAACACGAACATTGTGTCCGATTCGAGGATGGATTGAGGGACGAGCTAAGATTGCTGATTGCTCCACATCAAGAGCGAGAGTTTGCTGCGCTAGTTGATAAGACTAAGATAGCTGAAGGGATAAAGGAATCTGTAAGGCAGAATCACGACTGGAATAAGAATAAGAGAAGTTTTGGATCATCTGAGTCAACCGGAGATTCTCAGAAGAGGGCTAGGGATGGTAGGTCGAATCAATCTGGGAGGCATGTTACTGCTAATCAGGGACCAGCACAGTGTAATCAATGTGGAAAATCTCATTGGGGAGAATGTTGGACTGGTGGAAAAGGATGTTTTGAGTATGGCTCGCTGGATCATCGTGTGAGAGACTGTCCACGTAAGCTAGCCAGGAATCAGTCTGAGGGTCAAGGTCATGCTCAGTTTAGAAATGAGGGACCACCACTGCAGAGAGGTCGTGGTAATGGTAGAGGAGGTAATGGTTCTGGCTGAGGTCGTGGAGCATTAGGCGAAGTCTTTGAGGGTGTAGATGCGAGACGACGACCCGGGGTTAGTTTATGCGATCGGGCGTCACGAGGATAGCGATGCGCCAGTTGGGACAACAGGTATGTCCCTTATTTCTGGAATACCCTTTATTGCCTTGTTTGTTATAGAGCTAGTTCGTTCTTGTGTTGCTAGTGAGATGTATGGAACCTTGAGTGTGAACTTTGAGACTGTTTATAGAAAGTATGTTAGTTTTATTAAGATCAGAGTGTGCAGCAAGAGGGTAGTGTGGTGAGTGAGGATGCACGACTGTTAGTTAGTTGGAAATTTCGAGGACGAAATTTCTTTAAGGAGGGTAGAATTGTAATATCCTGAAATAGGGGTTATTTGTGATTGTATGTTTTGCATGAGTTCGGTTTGTCGTAAGTGAGATGTTCTAGGGCTTAGGAATAAGCCAAGGGTAGGCTCGAGCTGTAGGAAAAATTTTTATTTTTAAGCTTTAGTTAAAGGGAGTTGAAGGAGCTAGGGGTTAAGAGTAATTCGTCGGGAATTTTAGCACAAGAATTCAGTTGGCAAAGTGGTAAGGAGGCGCCACTTAGAGCCTTGAAGGTGACGCCACAAGTAGTGTGTGGGAGCTTAGGTTCGAATCCTATGGATGATTTTAAGGTGACTTTTATTTTTGCAGTTATATGGCATGTGTTGGTCAAACTCTAATTATGGAAGGTTGGACTTTCAATTTTATGGCAAGTTGAATATTAGTTTAGGAAAGCTTGAACGTTGGGAAAGGAACCTTAAGATTTATGGAAGGATGGGGGGACAAAAGGCTTGGCTTAAGGAAGATGTTTTAGAAACTCTCCTATGGCCATTAGTCCATGTATGTGGACGGCATGGGTGTCTAGGGGGGTGGCCGAATGTTGATAGGAAGTTTGGGGGGGATTGGTTGGTCAAATTTTTTTAACATTTTGTGCATCTTCTGCATTTTTCTTTTCCTCTCCAAAAACTTCCTCCTTAGCTGAATGTGTATTGGACATTAGGTGCAATTTTGCTTTTGGTTTAGCTCTCATTTTTGTATGAACCAAATTCTAATTTCTTTCTCTCATTTCTCTTTTGAAACCGAAACCACATTTTTGCACTTTGTGCACTTTTCTTTTTCGGCAAACAAAGTGTTTGGCCGAACCTCTTTCTCCCATCTCTCTCTTTTCTTTCTTTTGATATTTTCTCAAAACCACATTTCTTTTAGTTTCTCTTGGCCGAATCTTCCTCCTTCCCAATTCTCTTTTCTTTGTTTTACATTTACTCAAAGTTAATAACATCCATTTCCATTCTATTTTCTTCTTCCATTTTCTTCTTTCTTCCATTTCCGAATCCTCCTTCTCCTATTTTTAACTTTTATTTTCTCTTCTTGTTCTCCACTATAGCCGAATCTTTTTCTCTCTTTTGTTGTTATCTTGGCCGAGTATCATCTAAGGAAGATATTCTTTAGGTTCACCTATAATTGGTTTTGAAGATAGGTAAGTGTCTTGACCGGTTTTTCTTTTATTTTATCTCTATTATTCCTCATGAGGGCAAAGGCCAAATTTTTGGGCATTTGTTAGCAAGGTTCTAACTATTCTTAGGAATCAATTTTCTTCTAGACTCTTCGGGACATTGGAAGCAATCGATCTAAGCCCTATTTCTTTAGCAATCGAAGTTGGTAAGTGAAGTGGTAAGGATTCATGTCGATTCATCATTCTTTTAGTGGTTGAAAAGCCAAAGGCTATTGGGATTAAGGTGTGTTGTTAGCCGAATGGTTTTGCTTATAGTTTTGTGGTTTGGCCGAATGTAGGACAAGGTGATCTAGTGTGGTAGATCAGATCTTCAGATTTTAAGTACTTTCGTTATTATCAGGTGTGTATCTTACACACTTTATGATTCGGTAATATATATATTTATTAATATACTAATCATGTTATTAAAGTTGGAAACTATGTGATTTTGATATGATACCGTAAAGGGTATAAGCAAGGATTCGGGTAAGTCCATTTCGATATGTTTTGCTATATGATACTTCTTAACATGACATGTGATATATATTTCTATATGATACATAAATGAGCATATGGCATGATTTGCATAATATTTGTATGGTTATCGGCAACATGAGAGGAGGGGGAAGATTTGATATCCGTGTCTTTGGGACACCAAAGGTTTGGCACCTCCAGTGGTTTGGTACCGCAATTATTTCGTGTCTTTGGGACACCAGAGGTTTGGCACCTCATAGCGATTCGTCCCAGTGCTTTCGCACCACAGTGGGTTGACCCTACATTTGATATTACGGGATCGTCGCCAGTGATTTGGTATCACACGTGGGCTGGCCCCACAACTTTTTTATTCGTCACTTTGGGTCACCAGTGGTTTGGTGCCACATATTTTGTGTCTTTGGGACACCAAAGGTTTGGCACCTCATAGCAACTTGTCCTAGTGGTTTAGCACCATAGTGGGTTGGCCCCACATTTGATATTACGGGATCGTCGCCAGTGATTTGGTATCACACGTGGGTTGGCCCCACAACTTTATTATTCGTGACTTTGGGTCACCAGTGGTTTGGTACCACATATTTCGTGTCTTTGTAACACCAGAGGTTTAGCACCTCATAGCGACTTGTCCCAGTGGTTTAACACCACAGCGGGTTGGCCCCACATTTGATATTACGGGATCGTTGCCGGTGATTTGGTATCACACGTGGGTTGGCCCCACAACTTGATTATTTGTGACTTTGGGTCACCAGTGGTTTGGCACCACATTATTGGATATCGTGACTTTGGGTCACCAGTGGTTTGGCACCACCAGTGGTTTGGTACCACACGGGGTAGAAAAGGAGTTATGGATGGCTAGGTTGGGTGCATTATATATATATTGCTTGGTTATAAATTGTGTAAGTCTGCTGCATCAACCGGGGGAAGGATTTATGCACTGAGTCTTGGTGACTCACCTTCTCCCTTATCTTTTCAGGTGATTCGTGAATCGCGGATGAGGAGCCGGATGGACTCGAGGAGGCCATGCAATATAATTCGATTTACACGGATTTTGGTTTGGGTATTATATTTTATTTAAATTTGGTTTTTCATCTTTATTTGGATTTGTAATAAGGCCTTTCAAATTATGTTTTTGGATTATTTATATGCTTTGGACTTGTTTTAATCATGGCTTAATAAACTACATGGTTAATTAAATAATATGAGCGCAAAGTTTTCTAAACTACAAAACGCAATGGTTTTCAAAATGTTACCATCGAGTAATATAAATCATTTGATAATATTTAACAACTTAAGTGTTTTCGATAACTCATACTATTTTCCAAAACTCAAGTTCCCAAATTTCAATTAGAAATAGTTTTCAAACTATTCGCTTTGGTTTCTTTTAAATTATAAAAGGTTTTCTAATCCATGGATTTACAACTATGTTTTAAAGATTTATTCACGGAATTTCAAAGAAAATTATCAGTTTTTAACTTATTATACAATTGATTTCTACAATCATAGAACAACAAAGGGTTTTTCACTAAAATTGAATTGTTAACTCGATTTTCTTAAAAATGTTTTCCTCTGTGGCATATCAGATTCGGTCATGGCGTATTGACCAGGTTTGGGGTGTTACATGTAAGCCTCACATCCCTTATAAACCAACTTTTTAGCTACTAAAGCGGAGATTGTAACACCCGAATTTAGGGGCTATGCATGTTGGGTATAATTCAAGTTCTAGTAGGTTTTGGGTATGCTTGGATGGGTTTTAGGGGTCTTGAGAACTTTTAAGGGTAGTGGAATGCCTTAGAAAAATTTTAGTTTTAGGGGTTAAAAAGGGGATCTTGAATGAAGGGGCTTTAAGAGTTTTATTTGGGAAAATAAAACACAAGGAATGGCTTGCAAAGTGGCAAGGAGGCGCCACTTAGAGCTTGGAGAGATGACGCCATTTGCGGGGAAGGGGTCTCGTGGTCGATTCGCAAGAAGCGTGAGATGGGGCTTTATTTTTCACAAGCGTCAACTTGGTAAGGTGTTGGATTCGATTTGGGCACTTAAAAGATGGAGAAAGACTTGGTCTTTCCTTTTAAAATTCGGCTAGGAAGGGTTTGACTCATTCAAACTTTTGAATGAGTGTTAGGGAGGAATTGTAGGAGCAAATAGTGGGATTTGGAAGGGGGTTGGGTAGTGGCCGGTTTTGGGGAGCTTATGGAGGGCATTTTCGGTTTTTTTGGGAGAGCTTAGGGAGGCCGAATGCTATAAATAGGGTGTGCCATCCCTTTGTTGAATTTTAGCTTTCTCTTCAAAAGCACACACCCTTTTTCTTCTCACACTCCAAAGCACCTCTTTCCCTTCATTAGTTCACCTTGGCCAAACCTCAAGCCACTCCCCCTCCATCTTTATTTTCATCTCATTGTTACTCAACCAAGTCCCTCTCCTCTCCTTGTTGTTGCCGTAACACCTCCTTAAGCCATCAACATTTCATTTCCTTCCTATTTTTTTCACCAAAGCCGAGTGTACACTTAGCCGAAACTTTGCTCTTCTCTTGTTAACTGACCAAAGCCGATTCTGGAGGCTCTCCCTTAGTCTTTGGGCGTGTGGTAGTAGCAAGGAGATCAAAATCCAAGTTTATTCGGTAAGTAAGTACCGGTAAGAAGTTATTTGCATAGTCGATTCTTTTAGTATTAGATAAGCCGAAGGCTTGTGAAGCTATTTGTTTTGTGTTTTAAGGTAAGGGCCGATTATAGGGGAGAAGAGCCTAGCGTAGGAGACCTTTTCGGATCTAATCGTTGTGCCTTGGCAGGTGCGTAATCATCGCACTATTTCTGTGTTCTTGGTTTGCTAATATGTTTACATATGCGTGATGTGTGATGGCCGATTACAATGGCTTGAATGGTGAGTATTTATAATATATTCATGTTATGGTAATTAAGGTGTGGTGCTTACCTTTATGTTGTGATCTAACATGTTGCATTTGTTACACACATGGGAGGTGGTTTGGATTGAAGAAGGAAGAAGTGTACACAGGATGTACGTGGTCTAATGATAGCTCAGGCTACATTAGCGCTTGATGGTTAGCTTTGTGCTACCTCAAGGGAGATGTTGGCTTGGTGCCCATCTCGGCGGTTGATGGCTATGTGCATCACCGTAGGTAGATTTTGATATCGGGATCACGATTGGTTGATCGGTGGCCCAGCCACGGCCTTGAGCAGTGAATTGCCAAGGTAAGGATTTTGGATCACGAGGTGATCAGTGGTGGTTTATCCACGGCCTTAGGCAGGGAGTCTGCCAAGGTGGGAGTACGGTTGGTTTGTGGGTTGGGCTGAGATGCATATGTGCATGATTTACTATGTGAATTGTTTGGTATAGGCCAAGCCCATACGGATGAAAATATGTGTTGTGGTTATGCACTGAGTCAGTGGACTCACTCTTTCATTAACCATTTCAGGTGACGCGTAGTTGGATCGGGTTCGGAGAGGACACATGGTGGCCCATGCAGAAGAAGAGATTAAACATTTTAGGCTTACTTTAAGTATTTGTTTTAAAATAGAATATGTAATAAGGCCCTTTTGATTTTTATTTACTTTGGAAATTATTTAATTATTATTTTAAATTATGTTTGGATTATATTAAATTACTAAGTGGAAACGAATTTATTTTGACAACTTATTTATTCAAAATTAGTCTTATATATTCATTAAAGTTTACTTTTGGGCATTTTATAATATTTATATGATATCAAAGTTTTTCTCATACAATATTAAATAAACATGGATTTTCAAAAGTTAACAAGCTCGAATAAATTTTTCTAAGTTAAATAGATTTTCCACCGTCTTTTTCGCACTAACATAACCAGATTCGGTCGTAGTGAATGGGCCGGGTTTGGGGATGTTACAGAGATCACATTAAACAAGTAATCTCTATGCTCACCAACCATCACAATTTCCTTACCTATCGATGTCTTTAAAGTAAACCTCTTCAAAATACGATCCAAACTGACTTGGTGTTCCACCAACCAGTTTATACCCAAAATTAGATCAAATTCCCCAAAGGGAAACTCCATCAAATTTGCCAAAAATATTTCTCCCTAAACTCAACAAGCGTCTCCTATAAATCTTTTTCACAGTAATAGGTTGTCCTAAGGGACTGACTATAGTTACGTGACAATTTCTGTAACACCACTTACCCGTATTCAACATTGAAATAGGATACGAGGCATTACCGGAACACATACACTTGTAAACAAATTAAACCGAGACATAAAATTTCATCCAAATTAAAATTTTCAAATTTTTATCTTTGAGTCCCTAAATAGGGCCTACGATGCCCAATACATACTTTGGAAGTGGTCCTGGACTAAACCAAGAACTTTGGAAAACATTAGAAAATTTCTTAAACAACAGGGGCACACTCCCGTGTCCAAGGCCATGTCCTTCACACAGCTGAGATAAACGCCCGTGTGTTAGGTTGTGTGGCGTTTCGAATTTTGGAAAATCAAGTGCAGACTTTATACACCCTAGGCACATGGCCGTGTGGCCACAAGTAAGGTTATTTACCAAGCCTTTTTCCACCCCAAAACACTTATACACTTATACAAATTTATCATCACACAACATGGTATTATTAAGCATTCAAACATCCACATTAAGACATCCACATACCATTTACAAATCACATTCATTATGCACAACTACACATACACTTAACTAATCATAGCATATAACTTACACAACCATTCACATTTAGTATTTGCCACACATAATTATAACACATTCACTCATCTAACCCAAACAAGCATACACATACATGTAATGCTTCATCATAGACTTATAACATAATAAATATTGGCCACATCAAATGGCCTTATACAACAATGACCTTCAATTAGCATAGGCCAATATTATATGCCAATATTATAGGCCAACTCATAATAACATATACACAAATGACCAAGTACCTATACATTCCATAGACTTAGAAATCTAGAATAAAAATCATCAATACCAATCCATAGCTTCTTAGTGTGATAGAATCTCTGACGACCTCCAACTCGAGCTAGCATCTGTGACACTATAGGAAAAAGAAAGGAAGGGGAGTAAGCATTATAACTTAGTAAGTAGTATGTAAATAATAAGTGATTTATTAAAAATCTTTTATAAATCTTCACAATATGTTCTGAAGATAATACAATCATATTTGCATGTAGTTCCACTATTTATTCATGTTCATCTCAAGTTGTCCACTCAAGTCACAGTCACTACATTATTTATATATCGAGCTACATAACTCAAAATTAAGATCCACTAATTTTTCCTAAAACTAGACTCACATATCTTCTTACCATAAATTTTTTAGAATTTTTCGTTTATCCAATAAGTACAGTTTATTCTTTAAAGTTTCCCCTATTTTGCTGTCTAACAGTTCCGACCCCTTTGCACTAAAAATTAATTATCTCATATGACAGAATTTGGATAATGTTCTTGTTTGTTTCTCTTGAATTTAGATTCATTAATAAATTTAAGGATATAAATTATAAACCATAATTATTTTTATACAATTTTTAATTATTTTCCAAAGTCGGAATAGGGGATTCTGACATCATTTTGACCCTGTCTCAGAAAAAATTGAATATCACAGAATATGAAATTGTTTTGTTTACATCATTTCTTTTATGCGAAAATATACTCATTCAGCTTTAATTTCATATCTTATTCAATCTCTAATTTGATTTTCACCATTTTTGGAGATTTTTCAAAGTCACACAACTGTTGCTGTCCAAAACTGTTTTGTTGCTAAATTTACTCTTTCATAATTTCACTTACTCCATTTCATCTTATCGAATGTTCAATCAAATATCGAGCACATTGTTCATAAATTTTCACACTTATACCTGTACTTATTCATCACATAGGCATATTAAATAACACTTAGTTGTTACATGATCGCATGTATTTTCACGTAGTTAATTTCCCTTTGAACTCATCGAAATAATAACAGATACATGGTGGCCTGCACATAGCACCACCCTTGTAGCCGAAGCTATCAGGTGTACATAGTAGCCTACACTTAGTACTACACATGTGACCAAAACCATCATTTACACATAGTGGCATGCACTTAGTACCACACATGTGATTGAAGCTATTGGGTACGCATAGTAGCCTGCACATAGTACTACATATGCAACCTATCCGTCTGGTACACGTAGTAGCCTGCATTTAATGCTACACATGTGACCTAAAAAAATCTCGTAGCTCTCTTTTACACATAGTGTTCTGCACTTAGTACCACACTTGTGACCTGGCTACCACATTCATATCTTTTCTATTCCGAAGGTTCAACAGGGAATTCTCACTTGTAACATACTGAATTTGTGGGGCTTTGCATTTGATGTTATGTGATGTGATGTTATGCTTAAGGTGTTAATTAGGGTGTTTAAGGGTTCAGATTGGGCTCAGGAATTGGGTCGAGGCCTGAGTCAAATCTTCTGCTTGGGCACTCTGGTGGAAAGCCAGTTAGGATAGGGCTTAAAAGATATTATCTGTAAATTAAGACACACAAATGGGCTTGTGGCCCAGTGGTCAGTGGCGTTACTTAGGGGCTTTGAGGTGATGTGATAAGCAATAAGGAAGTCCAAGGTTTGAGTCGCATTACACACTTATTTTTAAATGTTTCTGGCGTCAAAGGAGAGGAGAGTTGGAGGCGGCTAGGATGCTTCAAATTAGGAGATTAATAGAATGGATAATGTGGATAATGTGGCTGATAAAGTGACTGATAAAAGGGAGGAAGAGGTGGTGTTATCCATGCCACTTGAGGATGAGTGATCAGATGAAGATAAGGGAGAAAATTTAGGAGTGATCTGCTGATCAGCAGTGGTGGCTGAATTTCCATCTCTTGGAGGGGGGAGAAATCGGTTTTGTTATACTATAGGAGTGCCGAAATTTCTCTTATTAGTTGATCAATTTTAAGTTATCAAAAGGGGCATTTTCAGTTTTTGAGAGGTAGTTGCCGAAATTTTGATTAAATAAGGGGAATATCTCTTCAATTCCGGCATTTGGATCCTATTTTTTTTTCTATTCTCTCATCTTCACTTCTATGCAAATGCTGAAAGTCCATTATTCTTTTTCTGTACATCATTTCAATGCACATATTTATCGTAGTAAGACCATATAGACACTTACCTTTCATTCACACATAGTGTATCTTTTAAACGCACCTGAAACAAATACAATTTACATAATTGTGTGTTTCTCGGATTTATCTGTTAAACTATTTGAAATCTAATGGAATACTCAAAAAGCTCAGAATAGTCGTACAATGCCAACGTCCCAGATGTAGTCTTACATGTCGTAAGATGTCAATGCCACTGTCCCAGACAGGGTCTTACACATAATCAAATATTGATGCCACTATAATCGAAGTATCTAAATTCAATTCCACATGTTCGGTAACATACATATACATATATTCCACATGACTCGATGAAAATACAAATTATCCCATATAACTGAATATACATATAGATATACATACATGAATACCTCTAAACAACTCTCATGCAATCAAGTAACAAATATCCACATAACATAATTTATCCACATATTCCATCAACCTAATGTACAACACATTTATTTCATCATTTTATTTGCTCAATGACCGCACATATAACATATAAGTATGAAAATACATACCTTGCGTGTAACATCTTTGATTTATTCAAAATATTTTCGCTCTGTAACATGCCGGATTCGGTCATGGTGTGTTGACCGGGTTTGGGGTGTTACAATGCGACCGAATTAACAAAATTCATTTACAAAAGCTTAGGCTTACTCGATTTGTTCCATGACTTAATCATTTCGTAGTCTAAACTGGGAATTGTAAATCACTGGTATAAAACCTGCTAGGCGTTAGCCTGAATCACACACCGGCACTAAGCCTGCTAGACCCAAGGTCTGAAATTTTAAACACTAGCATTTAGCCTGCTAGGCAATAAACCCAATATAATTCACCGACACAAGGCCTGCTAGGCAATAAGCCGGATATAATTCAGCGGCACAAGGCCTGCTAGGCAATAAGCCTGATATAATTCACCGGCATAGGGCCTGCTAGGCAATAAGCCCGATATAATTCATTTTACCGAACCAACTCATTCACATTACACATTAACAATATCACAAATATCACATATAATTCACATCCTTACACATAGTGAACTCAATTTAATTCAATTACCTATCATTGCTAAATTACTTTCACACATTCGGCTTTGACATATTTCAATCCGCAAATTCATAATTCAGCATGCATACTAGATTATAATCGATACTTACGATATTAACTTATTTAAAAACTTACCTCGACTATCGACGGACGACGAAGACCAGCTATTCGATAACCTTCGCCTTTCCCCGATCCAAATTGTTTTTCCTTGTTCTTGATTTAAACACATTCAATTTGAGTTCATTCAAGCACATTTCATTTCAATTTAATCCAAAAACACCTAAATGGGCAAATTACCATTTTGCCCCTAATATTTCACACTTTTACAATTTAGTCCTATTTGCACAAAACACAAATTAAGTAAAATCTCACAACAACCTAGTTAGGCCAAATCTTCCATATGATCATATAAGTCCCTACATTTCATTTATCTTACATTTTAACCCCTCAAAAATTTATTTTCTCAATTTAGCCCTATTTAGCTAAATTCATCAAAAATTCAAGAACAAAGTTTGTTCATCAATTACATATCTATCATTTAACACCACAAAACATCACAAAACTCAACATAGCATCAATGGTATTATGCATAAACATCATCAATTCATGAAATTAGGAAATGGGTTTTAAAGCTCTCGAAGCAACGATTACAAAAACGTAGAAATTATCAAAAATCAATCAAAAACTCACCTCGAAACAAGTTGATGAGTAGCCGAACCTTAAAACCTTTCTTCTTTCCTTTTACATTCGACAAGAACAAGAAGACAACTACTGGCTTTCATTATTTTATGTTTTATGATAACATATATATGTTTATTACTAATTTACCTTATTAACCTTATATCATAATATTTTATAACAACAATTTCAAGGGCATTTTTGACTAGGTACCATCCACTATCTTTTAAATGGGTTAATTACCCTTTAGAGACCCCATATAATAAAGCCACTCCCATATAGGCACTTTTCACTATAGTTTGTAACTTTTACACTTTACGCGATTGAGTCCTTTACATGGTCCTGAAACAATTAAATATTTAAAAACTTTCACACAAACTAATTCACATATAATTAGCACAGAAAATAATATTTAAAAACTTTTCAGACTCGAATTCATGGTCCTGAAACCATCATTCCGATTAGGGTCAAATTCGGACTGTTACAAAAACCCTCTTGGGTCAGTCAGGTTAAGGAGAAGCAGCTGACTGATGAGTTGCTAAAGGGGAAGTTTCCGATAGGATCAAGTGAGGGATCAACAAAATTTAGTGTGAATGAGGAAGGGCTATTATGTTTTCAAGGGAGAGTGTGCATGCCGAAAGATCCTGAGTTGAGACATAGGATTTTGCAAGAAACGCATGGTAGTCCATACGCTATGCACCCTGGAGGGAGTAAGATGTATTGGGATTTACGAGAACAATTTTGGTGGGCGGGCCTGAAAGGAGAGGTGACCAAATTTGTTGAGAAGTGTTTGACCTGTCAGCAGGTAGAGGCAGAACATCAGTTACCATCAGGGTTGTTGCAGTTAGTGAAGATTCCACAATGGAAGTTGGAAAGGATCACGATGGACTTTGTTAGTGGGCTACCCCTTACGCCTACTAAGAAAGATTCGGTCTGGGTGATTGTTGATCGCTTGACAAAGTCTGCTCATTTGATACCAGTACATGTCGATTACTCTCTGCAGAAATTGGCTAAGCTATACATAGCTGAGGTAGTGAGGTTGCATGGGGTACCAGTATCAATCATATCAGACAGGGACCCTAGGTTTACCTCACGATTCTGGAAGGTGTTGCATCACGTGTTGGGTACGAAGTTGGATTTCAATACGGCATTTAATCCTCAGACTGATGGACAGTCTGAGCGGTTAATCTAGATCTTAGAGGACATGTTAAGAGGTTGTGTCATTGACTTCAAGGGTAGTTGGGAAGAGTTCTTACCGTTGGCGGAGTTTGCGTACAACAATAGCTACCAGTCAAGTATTCAGATGGCGCCCTATGAAGCATGGTACGGGCGGAGGTGTCGTACACCTACCTATTGGACGGAATTAGGGGAATGTCAGATTTTGGGTCCGAAACTGGTTACTGAGACAGAGGAGAAGGTAGAGTTAATTCGGCTCGATTGAAGGAAGCGTCAGACCGACAGAAGTCCTATGCCGATCTGAAGCGTGAGGACATAGAATTTGCAGTGTGTGATAAGGTGTTCTTGAAGATTTGGCCATGGAAGAAAGTACTGAGGTTCGGACGGAAAGGTAAATTAAGTCCCAGATTTATCGGACCTTATCGAGTGTTGAAACGAGTGGGACCGGTAGCTTATCAGCTAGAGTTACCTTCTGAGCTAAGCCAGATTCACAATGTATTCCACGTCTCTATGCTAAGACGTTATCTTTCGGATCCATCCCATGTGGTGTCTGTGGAAGAAATTGAAGTAAGACCCGATTTATCCTTTGAAGAGGAACCAGTGGAAATTTTGGATCGTGATGTCAAAGTATTGCGAAGGAAGACGATTCCATTGGTTAAGGTTTTGTGGCGGAATCACAGTTCTGAGGAGGCTACTTGGGAATCAGAGGAAGCAATGTGGCAGCAGTACCCGCATCTATTCTGATTAGTAATTTCGAGGCCGAAATCCCTTTAAGGGGGTAGAACTGTAACATCCTGAATTTGTGGGGCTTTGCATTTGATGTGTTGTGATGTGATGTTATGCATAAGGTGTTAATTAGGGTGTTTTAAGGGTTCAGACTGGGCTCAGGAATTGGGTCGAGGCCTTAGTTAAATCTTCTACTTAGGCACTCTGGTGGAAAGCCATTTAGGATAGGACTTAAAAGATATTATCTGTAAATTAAGATACACAAATGGGCTTGTGGCCCAGTGGTCAGTGGCGTTACTTAGGGGCTTTGAGGTGGCGTGATAAGCAAAAAGGAGGTCCAAGGTTCGAGTCACATTACCCATTTTTTTAAATGTTTTTGGTGTCAAAGGAGTTGGGGGCGGCTAGGATGCTTGAAATTAGGAGATTAATAGAATGGATAATGTGGATAATGTGGCTGATAAAGTGATTGATAAAAGGGAGGAAGAGGTGGTGTTATCTATGCCACTTGAGGATGAGTGATCAGATGAAAATAAGGGAGAAAATTTAGGAGTGATCTGCTGATCAGCAATGGTGGCCGAATTTCCATCTCTTGGAGGGGGAGAAATCGGTTTTGTTATACTATGGGGGTGCCGAAATTTCCCTTATTAGTTGATCAATTTTAATTTATCAAAAGGGGCATTTTCGATTTTTGAGAGGTAGTTGCCGAAATTTTGATTAAATAAGGGAGATATCTCTTCAATTCTGGCATTTGGATCCTATTTTCTTCTTCTATTCTCTCATATCCACTTCTATGTAAGAGCCAAAAGTCCATTATTCTTTTTCTGTTTTTTTCTACAAAGCCGAAACCACCCAATTCTTCTCAGCATCTTTCCCTTCAAAAGCCGAAACTCTGAACTTTCTTCTCATCTCCATAGCTGAATACTTCCTATTCCCTTTTGCCGATCTCTTTACTAAAAGCCAAAATCTTCTAGGAGTTGTTGAATTCTCTGTAAAGGTAGGTGCCGATTTCTTCTGATCTATTCTTTTTCTCTTTCAATTTTTACAAGACAAAGCCGAAAGGCTAATGGATTGTTGGTTTCTTGTGTTTACGTGTTGGGCGACATCGGGAATCGAAGTAGATCGTCTAGATCTAAAAGCCAGAAATTGCTAGTCTCTAAACTCCATCTCTTTTGGGATTTCAAGGTAAGGGGTTCTCCTTACATTTTCGCTAGGTTCGTTTATCATAATCGTAATCTTAACCCTATGATATGGATTAACAACCACATGTTGTGATGGTAGCAACTGATAAGGTCTTCTGATGGAATCACTTGTCGTTCAGGCAAAGGAGGGGATTGGATCTGTAAACCCAATCCCTAAGTTTATGAAACGAGCGGTGTCAGCAGTTCGGGATTGGCCACCGGGTTGTGGACCGGCGTTAGAACAAAATCTTAGACAGTTAGCAGTCGTATCGGCTTCTGATAGTGTCGACATAGAAGGTCTCGTCTGTAATCAGGTGTGTAGATCTCTAACACACTAATTTATCTATACTATATATGTTATATGTTATGGGATAAAAGCCGAAAAAAGGCAGTATGGATAGTCGTATTACCCGAAAAGGGTAGGCAAGGGATGCCAGGTACGTAATCATAGAAACTTCTCTATGTGTATCAATGTATGTGATAAACTGTGATCTTTTGGGTAGTATATTGTGTAGCTTTTGCATGGATGTATGCATGGGATGGGCTTGATATGATGAAGGGGAAGAGCATGTTAAAAGGTCACTTAGTGATCGGTGGTTAAACCACGATATGTACATTTAGGTCACAATAGTGATCGGTGGCTCTGCCATACTTGATTATAAGGTCACATAGTGATCGGTGGCTCTGCCACAGTGGATTATAAGGTCACATGGTGATCGGCATTTTAACTGACAGTATGACTATCGATATGGTGTGTAGCAGTTGGTGGGTTGATTGTAGAAATCCCCGAGGTGTGATGGCTTCTACGGGCTGGTGTGTACAGGATGGATTTTTAGGTTGGGTTGGGCCATGTTGCATGTAAAGTGGCAAATACTGGACTGGGCTATGTAGTTCGCATAGCCGTGACTGAATTTGGGCTAAATGGGCCACATGAGGGTGTGGCCCCACTTGGGCCGAATATTAAGCCTTGGCTCCATTTACACCGTAATGACTGTAATGCCCCTGTAGGGTAAAATGACTATAATGCCCCTGTAGGGTAAAATGACCGTAATGCTCCTATAGGGTAAATAACTATTTTGCCCCTCGAGGGTAAATGACTGACTCGTGCTATGACTTGACTGATTTGACTGTGATTGTATGACTATGATTTGATTGACTTAACTGTGAATGATATGATGATTTGTTGGCCAGACATTTTGCATACATGACATACATGACATACTGACATACGAGACAACTGTGGACCCAATAATAATCTGTTAAAGTCGCACGGGTCGCACGAGACGACTATGGACCTACCAATGGCTTTAAGCCAGTTAATCTGATTATGCCTCTGTGCCAACCTAATTATGGCTCTCTGCCGTCTTGATTATGACTTTGTGTCGATTATCCATGGCTATGTGACGATTGTAATTATTGATGACTTTGTGTCGATCATACTTACCCATGGCTGTGTGTCGGTTATATTACCGTAACTGATGGCTATGTGCCGATCTTATTACAGTTACCGATGGCTATGTGCCAATTATGAGACTGTTACTGAAGGCTTAAAGCCGCATATATACTAGCAGCTTTCTGCGACTTCTATTAGTGCTGCAACCGGTGCTAACAATGTAAGTGTAGGGATGGCGTGGGTGATTTATTCCCCACAGGTAGTGCAGGGTTGGATAGAAGCAAGTGAATTGTTGAATGGGTTTGCATGCATCATGCATCATTCATACTGAGACTGTTAGTGTGATGGGCTAGGCCAAACTGATTCTGTTATGGGCTGTGACCCAAATGACATTGTTTTGGGCTTTGGCTCACATATACTCTGAACTGAACTGTACTTTTACTATGAAATGGCTCAGGCCCAGACTAATTCTATTTCTGTATACTTATTGTTTCTTTGATAAGGGGATTACACACTGAGTTTTCGTAAACTCACCTCGTTTTTTACCTTTTAGGTAATCCCTAGCGTTAGACGGTTCGGAGCTAGGAAGGACTCGAAGAGGGCCACGCAACTGCACATGTTTTATTCTTTTTGCTCATTTATCTAAGCACTTTGATTTTTATTCGAGTTGTAATAAGGCCCCTATAATTTTTGGATTTTAAATTTGGGATTTTATTTATTGTGATTTATATCTGCTAGAAGTAGAACACGGTTTTCCAAAATAATAACTATTTTCAAACGCTACATTTTCGCAACTCAATTTTTGAATATCACGTTTTTGTAAATTATTTGTTCTAAATTAAGCTTCTGCAACTAATAAGGTTTTAAAGGTAATAACGTTTTAAAAGAGAATAACTTTTTAATAAACCATGATTGAAAATAAACAAACGCAAACTGAGGTTGTGTACAAGTTTTAAATGGCAAGAAGTTTGAAATTTCAAGAAGGGTTTTCAATGAAAACATAGTTTTCGAAAAACACTTCAATGTGACACGCCAGATTCCGCCATAACATCTAGGCCGGGCTTGAGGTGTTACACCATTTTTGTCCAAAAAATTAAGCAATGGTCCAATTATCATTTAAGGACCTCAAATTTAAAATTTCATTACAATTGGACACCTCTAACATGTAGAACTCAACTTTTGTAGTTTTTACAATTTAGTCCTTTTGACTAAATTGAGTGCCCAAATGTCGAAATTTTTGAACGAAATTTTCACGAAATCATTTCATGAAATCGTAGATCATAAAAATGAAATAAAAATAAATTTTTTCTCGTCCTATTTTTGGTCCCAAAACCACTACTCCGACTAGTCCCAAAATTGGGCTGTTACAGTTTCTTCTACCCCAATCCCTAGATTATCAATCATCAAACAGGAAACATACAAGTGTGTAGATATAATATCTATCAAAGCAAAGTATTGAATAGAATTAATTGTAAAACTACCTTTTATGACGTTATCTACATCACGGTCCTCTCTGCATCTAGCCACATAGATAAGAACAAGTTGTCTGGTATCAGTGTATCTGATGAGGCACTGGGTGCCAAACTAGTGTGTTGGTTGGATCTGTGTATCCTTCCGAGTCTGAGTTGTGATAATAAGTAAATAAATGGTAGAAAAAAGAAATATCTAATATTTGAAATGGAAAATGATGTGACATGGAAGTGAAATGTAAAATGGAATATGAAATTGTGAAATGAGTTGGGAACGATGATTGACTATGTTCAATGAATCCATGAATTTGGAAACTAAGATGGAATGTGATTTGTAATTCGTATTATGAAATGAAAAAGTAATTGACATTAGATTGGCAATTGATATATATATATGGTATAAAGATGAATTGATATGAAATAAGAATGAAGTTTATACGATTTAACATGAATTTGATTGAGAATTCAAATTATGAAATAAAAAATAAAGTTTGGAATTAATTTGAAATGGGATGCACTAATGGCATACTGGATTGTTTTGAATATGGTATTATGTTTGAATTTGAATTGTTGGATTCAGGTGTCAATTGTGGCATATTGGTTGTATGTCTGTAATGGATTGAATGAATTCTATACAGGTTATTTCTGTACCAATATGTATCTATGAGCTAAGATATAGATTTGGGCATGAAATAAACTTCTAAATTTGTGATTTTGACCATCTAGGTAAAAGTATCGACACCAACGACCAAGGTATTAATAAGGTATTGATACTTGACCAAATGAACAGTGTTTTGAAAATGGTATCGATACTGATGTTTGGTATTGTAACACCCCAAACCCGGTCAACACACCACGACCGAATTTGGCATGTCACAGAGTGAAAACATTTCGAAGAATACAAGTTGCTGGTTTAATTTCCGTGAAAAAAACTGTTTTGTGTTTGCAGAAATCCGGTGCATGTATAGTTGGAAACGTTAAGTTGCTTAGAAATCTCGAAAAAATTTTTAAAACTCATTTGTCATTCATTCCTTAAGAAAACGTCTAAGTCTATTGAAACCTGGATGAAATTAACTTAGTTACTTGTAAAACCGTTTTGTATTTGAGCTTTGGACAACTTAGGTTTGAAATTCATTTTAGGTTAACTTGTATCATCTCATGAATTATACCCGATGGTAATGTCTAGAAAACTCGTTGCGAAGCTTAGCTTAGAAAACCTCAATTTTTAGGTTACTAACATGTCAAGTAGTCTACTTAGCTATATTTGAAAACTTAAAGCAGATAAGATAAAAACCCAAAATAAAAACAAGTAATGGCCTTATTACACCCAATTAAAACCGAAATTTAAAATAAAAAGTACCCAAATCGAAAGTCCATGTAAAACCGAAAACATATGTCACATAGCCACCTTGAGTCCACCCGGCTCCTCATCCGCGATCTACGAATCACCTGAAAAAGATTAGGGAAGAGGTGAGTCACCAAGACTCAGTGCATAATCCCCCTCCCAATTATAGCAACATGCTTACACAGATCATAATCGAGCAACCATATCATGCACCCAAACCTAGCCATCCACAACTCTGTTTTCTACCCCATGTGGTGCCAAACCACTGGTGACCCAAAGTCACTGATATCAATAGTAATGTGGTGCCAAACCACTGGTGGCCCAAAGTCACGAATAATCCAATTGTGGGGCCAACCGACTGTGGTGCTAAGCCACTGGGACGAGTTGCTATGAGGTGCCAAACCTCTGGTGACCCAAAGTCACGAAATCAACTGTGGTACCAAACCATTGGTGACCCAAAGTCACTGATATCAATCTTCCCCCTCCTCTCATATCACCCATAATAATGCAATACATATACATATCATGCCAACATGCTTTACTATTAAACATATATCGAACATAACGGAGATCATAGCATCAGGAATCATGTATCATAATCTCATAAAAAACGGACTTACCCGAAATCCTTGCTCATACCCATAAAGGTACCATATCGGAATCTACATAGTTTTCGGCTTTTAACATGTTTAGGTTATTAGCATATTTACTCAGATTATGAAGTGTGTAAGATACACACCTGGTTACTAACGTGATTACTGAATCCCAAAGATCCTGATCTAACGCACTAGATCCTCCATCCTACATTCGGCCAAACCAAGATCATTAGCAAAAGCCTTTCGGCTTCACTTGTAAATCCCAAAAGTTAACGCATAGGATTACCACCCTTACCTTAACGCTTTTCAAACGCTAACCACAACCCGAGATGTACGAAATTGAGCCTTCCCCTACAATTGGTCAACACTACACTTAATCTTAATAGCCTTCGGCTTTTCAAAAGAATAAGGGAAAGATTAAATCAACATGAAACCTTACCACAGACTTACTGAAACCGATTGCCAAAGAGAGTAGATGGCCACGATCTACTGCTTCCAAAATCCCGAAGAACCTAGGAGATAACGATTGCACAGATGAATGAGTCAAAACAAATGCTGAAATTTGGCTCTTGTTCCCTTGTGAGTCGACAGAGAAAAGAAGGTAAAAATAAAAGAGATTCGGTCATGACAGACTTACCTACTCCAAACCAATTAGAGAAGAAATCAAGGGAGATCTACAACGCAACGAGAGAAAAGAAAAGATAGGGATCTTCAATGGTTGGTATTCGGCCAAAGTTAGAACAAGGAGAGGAAGTAGAGAGTTTTCGGCAATAGCAATGGATCTCAATGTGATTCAGCTATGGCTTAAGTAAGGCAATCAAAGGAGATTCGGCTTTGCAACAATCAAGAGATGGTTGATGGACTTTCGGCACAAGAGAGGATGAAGAGAAAAGAAGGTTGTTGATTTGAGAAGTAGAGATGTTGATGGGGTTTTGAACAAATATGAAAGAAAAGGAGAAGATGAAATGAAAGGGATTCAGCCTACGAGGTTTCGGTTCAAAGAAGAAAAAGGAGAACTCAAATGGAGATTCGGCTAGAGGCTTCTAAGGAATTTCGACAATGGCCTAAGAAGCTTTCAGCTTTTGCTTCAAATGGTGCATTGAGGGAGAAATCGGTAAGTGCAAAAAGGGGTTTCGATTTTGCTTCTCAACAGAATGCATCAAGACTTTTGCTAGCCGAAAATGTCCACCTAGCTAACTAAGGAATTTCGGCACTCCTCCTCAGTCTTTAGCCGAATACTCCTCTTCACTCCAGAGTTCAAATTTCGGTAACCACTTCAAGCTCCTCCTGGCCACTAATTCGAATGAGTTTGAATTAGTCAAACCCCTAAATTCTCTTTTCTCCACAAGTTCAAATCAGCTGACCACTTCCATCCTTATCTGCCAGAGTCCATCCTGAGCACACCTCTTCCCCAGCTTGGCGTCAAAATAATAAGCAAAAAATGGGATTTTTGCTGCTCGAACCTGAACTCCCTTCCTCTGCTTGTAGTGTCACGTCTTACGGCCCTAAGTGGCGCCTCCTTGCCACTTTACCAAGGCAATTCTTGTGCTTAACTTTACCACGAAATATACTTAACCCCTAGCTCCCTCTGCTCCCCTTAACCAAAGCTTAAGGACAAAATTTTTCCTACAGTTTGGGCCTACCCTTGGCTTATACCTAGACCTTAGAACACCTCAATCAATAACACAATCAATCCATACACATACAAAACAATTCAAACACAATAGCCCCTATTTAAGGATGTTACAGTTCTACCCCCCTTAAAAAGAATTTTGGCCTCGAAATTACCTGGTCAAAAGAGTTGAGGGTATTGCTGCCTCATCACATCCTCTGGTTCCCATGTAGCTTCTTCCATGCCATCATTCCACCATAACACCTTTACTAATGGAACTGACTTCTTGCGCAACACCTTCACATCACGATCTAGAATCTGCACTGGTTCCTCTTCCATGGTCAAGTCTGGGCTTACCTCAATTTCCTCCACTGCTACAACATGCGATGGATCTGAACGGTAGCGCCTAAGCATGGAGACGTGGAACACATCATGTATCTGACTCAGCTCTGCTGGCAACTCGAGCTAATAAGCTACCAGTCCCACTCGTCTCAACACCTTATACGACCCAATAAACCTTAGACTTAGCTTGCCTTTTCTTCCAAACCTTAGTACCTTCTTCCATGGCGAGACCTCCAAAAAGACCTTGTCACCCACGGCAGACTCTATATCTCTCCGCCTAAGATCGACATAGGACTTCTACCGGTCTAAAGCTTCCTTTAGACGAGCCTTAATCAATTTAACCTTATCCTTAGTTTTCGCAACCAACTCTAGACCCAACATCTGACGCTCACCCAACTCTGTCCAGCATGTAGGTGTACGACACTTCCTACTATACAACGCCTCATATGGTGCCATATTAATGCTTGCCTGGTAACTATTATTGTATGCAAATTCAGCTAACGGTAGAAATTCTTCCCAACTGCCTCTGAAATCCAAAACACAGCCTCTCAACATATCTTCCAAGATCTATATAACCCGTTTTGACTATCCGTCTGTCTGTGGATGAAATGCCGTACTAAAATCCAACCGCGTACCCAACGCCTGATGCAACGCTTTCCAGAACCTCGACGTGAACCTGAGATCCCTGTCCGAGATAACCGACACTAGCACACCGTGCAACCTCACTATCTCTGCCACATATAGCTTAGCTAACCTCTGAAGTGAGTAATCAACCCTTACCGATATAAAATGAGCAGACATAGTCAGGCGATCCACAATCACCCAGACTGAGTCTTTCTTACTAGGCGTAAGGGGTAGCCCACTGACAAAGTCCATAGTAATCCTTTCCCACTTCCACTGTGGAATCTTCACTGGCTGAAGTAAACCAGACGACAACTGATGTTCAGCCTTGACCTGCTGACATGTCAGACACTTACCCACAAACTCAGTTACCTCCCGCTTCAATCCTGGCCACCAAAACTACTCTCGCAGATCCCGATACATCTTGCTACCTCCAGGATGTATAGCGTATGGGCTGCTATGTGCGTCCTGAAGAATCCTCTGCCTTAATTCAATGTCCTTCGGCATACAAGCTTTCCATTGAAAACACAGTACTCCGTCACTGGACAAGCTGTAACCTTCCAACCACCATTCTGAACTTGCAACCTCCGAGCATTCAAACCCTCATCCACTAACTGTTTCACCTTAATCTGCTCTACCCAAGTCAGCTTTACTGGCAATTCTGCCAAAAGACTCTCGTCGTCATACAAGCTAAGATGAGCAAACATTGCTCCCAGGTTCGATACTACCTTACAGCTCAACGCATCTACCACCACGTTGGCCTTGCCCGGATGATACTCAATTGAACAGTCGTAGTCCTTCAACAGCTCAATCCATCTGCACTGTCTCAAGTTCAAATCCTTCTAAGTCAAAAGGTACTTCAGACTCTTGTGATCCATGTAGACTATCGACTTCTCTCCGTACAAGTAGTGCCTCCAAATCTTCAAGGCGAAAACCATTGCAACCAATTCCAGGTCATGTGTCGGATAGTTAACCTCATGCGGTCTCAGCTGTCGAGATGCATATGCCACTACCTTTCCTTCTGCATCAGCACACATCCCAAGCCAGTATGCGATGCATCACAGTAGACCGTGAATTCCTTCCCTGTCTCAGGCTGAATCGAAACCGGAGCTTCAGTCAGAATCTCCTTCAACTTGTCAAAACTTCTCTGTTGCTTCTCAGACCACACAAATGGATCTCCTTTCCTCAGTAACTTGGTCAACGGTGCTGTGATCAAAGAAAATCCTTCCACAAATCTTCGGTAATATCCTGTCAGACCTAGAAAACTCTGAATCTCTGCAATCGACTTAGTTGGTTTCCAGTCTAACACTGCCTCAATCTTGCGAGAGTCCACTCTAATTCCTTCCGCCGACACCACATGACCCAAGAAAGTCACCTCTCTAAGCCAAAACTCGCACTTACTAAACTTGGCAAATAACTGGTTTTCCCTCAGAATCTGCAAAACTACCCGCAAATGCGCATCATGCTCCTCCTCAGACCTTGAGTACACCAATATGTCATCTATAAACACCACGAAAAACTGGTCCAAATACTGCTGGAACACCCGATTCATCATGTCCATGAATGCTACCGGTGTGTTAGTTAATCCAAACGGCATAACCAGAAACTCATAGTGCCCATACTGAGTGCGAAACGCCGTCTTGTGAATATCATCCTCTTTCACCTTTAGCTAATGATACCCTGACCTTAGATCGATCTTCGAGAAAACTGATGCACCCTTAAGCTGATCAAACAAGTCATCTATCCTGGGCAACGGATACTTGTTTTTGATCGTTAGCTTATTCAACTGGTGGTAGTCTATACACATCCGTATTGTACCATCCTTCTTCTTGACAAAGAGCACCGGTGCTCCCCAAAGCGAAACCCTTGGCCGGATGAAACCCCGGTCCAACAACTCCTGAATCTGAACCTTCAGTTCCACTAATTTTTTTGGCGCCATTCTATATGGGGCAATAGACACTGGCGCAGTTCTGGGTAACAAATTGATACCAAATTCAACTTCCCGATCCGGAGGCAGACCCGGAAGTTCCTCTGGAAATACGTCAGCAAATTCCTTCACTGTTCGGATATTCTCTATAGAATGACTCCTTGGCCTCCAAGGCACACACATGAACCATAAACACCTCACAACCCTTCTTGACCATTTTCTCATCTTTCAAAGCAGACACCACGTTGGATCGATAATCTCTTCTATTACCTATCATCACCACTTCTTCACCCTCAACCTTTTTCAAAACCATGCACTTAGCCACGCAATCTAATCTTGCTTGGTACTTCATCAGCCAGTCCATCCCAAGAATCAGATCGAACTCCCCAAACGGCAGTTCCATTAGATCAGCCACAAACACTACCCCTTGGAGTTCTAGGGGTACATCCCTATACAGCTTATTTACTTCTACAGAGTAACTTAGAGGACTAATTACTGTCATCTCCCTAGAAGTAGTCTCAAAGTCTAGATTCATGGTTTCCACTATGCTACTAGCAACATACGAATGCGTCGAACCCACATCAATCAAAGCAGTATATGGTAACCCATAGATTAGGAACGTACCGGTTATGACGTCCGGTGCGTTGCCCTCCTCTCGATGCCTTGCTGCATATACCAATCCTGGCTGTCTTGCCTCAGTGTTGCCTGCACCTCTACCCGGTGCTCCGCGGACCTGACCAGAACCATTACCTCCTCTACCAGAACCACGACCCCTTTTGCTGTTGCGATCCCTCATTTTTAAACTGAGCACGGCCCTGACCCTCAAACTGTATCCTGGCTAACTTACGTGGACAATCCCTCACACGATGATCCAGCGAGCCACATTCAAAGCATCCTTTTCCACCGGTCCAACATTCTCCCCAATGAGATTTTCCACATCGATTACACTGCGCTGGTCCCTGATTAGCAGCAACAGGCCTCCCGGATTGATTCGGCCCACCATGCTTAGCCATTTTCTGAGAATTACTGGCCGACCCAGATGATCCAAAACCTCTCTTATATCTATTCCTGTCCTGATTCTGTCTCACAGACTCCTTTACTCCCTCGGCTCTCTTAGTGTTTTCTACTAACACGGCAAACTCTCGCTCCTGCTGTGGAGCAATCAGTAATCTCAGCTCATCCCTCAATCCGTCCTCGAACCTGACACATCGCTCGTGCTCCGTAGCCACGATACACCGAGCATACCGACTCAACCTTAAGAATTCTGCCTCATACCCGATACGGACTTACTCCCCTGAACCAGTCTCAGAAACGCCTTCCGCTGCGCATCCATGTAGCTAGATCCAACATATTTATTTTGATAAGCTACCTTAAAGTAGTCCCACGTGAGATCATCTGCTGCAGCACCATCCCGAACCGTGAGCCACCACTGGTATGACACATCCCGAAAAAGCGACACTATCCCTTTCAGTTTCTCCTCAGCAGTCAGATCCAAGTCGTCCATAATACGCTCCGTCGCCTCCAACCATACTCAGCCGTATTGGGTGCCACACCAGAAACACCTCGGAATACCTCAGCTCCATTGGCTCGGAGTCGCTCAGATACAGATTTTCGAGCTCCTGCACCTCCACCTGCTCCAGCCACTCTATCAAGAACACCCAGCATTGCCTGCGACACTGCGTCATCCCCCGTCTGATCCTGAAACTCACCACCTGCAGCTGGTGGTGGTGGTGGCATCTCATTTTCTGACCCATAACCAGACCCCACTGGTTCAGACACAGTCATCCTACCCTGACCGCGTCCACATGTATTACGACCACGACCTCGAGTGCTCATGTCTAATATATCAACTTATCTGGTTTAAAAGTTTTATGCGTCAGTCTTTATTCCACTATTATTAAGGCACAGTCTTATGAACAGTTCTTATTACAGAGTTTTGTTTTCGCGAGTTCATAGAATCCTATAGGCTTTAGTCTCTAGGGTAGTCCATAAATACTATTCATCCATATCATATATCATCATAATCATAATCATATGCAAACATCAGTTAGGGGTACTTACCTGGGTGGATTGGTGCCGGAGGCTCGGTGCCATGCTTTCCAGACCATATATTTTCTAGCAAAACTTTTTGAAACCATACTTTAAAACATTTTGGGCCTCGGGCCCACAGTCGAGCTTTTGAACTTAGCTCTGATACTACAATTGTAACACCCCAAACCCGGTCAACACACCACGACCGAAACTGGCATGTCACAGAGTGAAAACGTTTCAAAGAAAACAAGTTGCCGATTTAATTTCAGTGAAAAAAATTGTTTTGGGTTTGCAGAAATCTGGTGCATGTATAGTTGGAAACGTTAAGTTGCTTAGAAATCCCAAAAAACTTTTTAAAACTCGTTTGTCATTCATTTCTTAAGAAAATGTCTAAGTCTATTGAAACCCGGATGAAATTAACTTAGTTACTTCCAAAACCGTTTTGTATTTGAGCTTTGGACAACTTAAGTTTGAAATTCATTTTAGGTTAACTTGTATCATCTCGTGAATTATACCCGATGGTAATGTCTAGAAAACTCGTTGCGAAGCTTAGTTTAGAAAACCTCAATTTTCAGGTTACTAACATGTCAAGTAGTCTACTTAGCCATATTTGAAAACTTAAAGCAGATAAGATAAAAACCCAAAATAAAAACAAGTAATAGCCTTATTACAACCCAATTAAAACCGAAATTTAAAATAAAAAGTACCCAAATCGAAAGTCCATGTAAAACCGAAAACATATGTCGCATGGCCACCTCGAGTCCACCCGGCTCCTCATCCGCGATCTACGAATCACCTGAAAAAGATTAGGGAAGAGGTGAGTCACCAAGACTCAGTGCATAATCCCCCTCCCAATTATAGCAACATGCTTACACAGATCATAATCAAGCAACCATATCATGCACCCAAACCTAGCCATCCACAATTCTGTTTTCTACCTTGTGTGGTACCAAACCACTGTTGGTGCCAAACCACTGGTGACCCAAAGTCACTGATATCAATAGTAATGTGGTGCCACACCACTGGTGACCCAAAGTCACGAATAATCCAATTGTGGGGCCAACCCACGTTGTGATACCAAATCACTGGCGACAATCCCGTTTTATCAAATGTGGGGCCAACCCACTGTGGTGCTAAGCCACTGGGACGAGTCTCTATGAGGTGCCAAACCTCTGGTGACCCAAAGTCACGAAATCAATCAGTGGTACCAAACCACCGGGTGGTGCCAAATCACTTTGGTGACCCAAAGTCACAGATATCAATCTTCCCCCTCCTCTCATATCACCCATAATAATGCAATACATATACATATCATGCCAACATGCTTTAATATTAAACATATATCGAACATAACGGAGATCATAGCATCAGGAATCATGTATCATAATCTCATCAAAAACGGACTTACCCGTAATCCTTGCTCATACCCATAACGGTATCATATCGGAATCTACACAGTTTTCAGCTTTTAACATGTTTAGGTTATTAGCATATTTACTCAGATTATGAAGTGTGTAAGATACACACCTGGTTACTAATGCGATTACTGAATCCCGAAGATCCCGATCTAACGCACTAGATCCTCCTTCCTGCATTCGGCCAAACCAAGATCATTAGCAAAAGCCATTCGGTTTCACTTGTAAATCCCAAAAGTTAACGCATGGGATTACCACCCTTACCTTAACGCTTTTCGAACACTAACCATAACCCGAGATGTACGAAATTGAGCCTTCCCCTACAATCGGTCAACACTATACTTAATCTTAATAGCCTTTGGCTTTTCAAAAAAATAAGGGAAAGATTGAATCGGCATGAAACCTTAGCACAGACTTACTGAAACTGATTGCCAAAGAGAGTAGATGGCCACGATCTACTGCTTCCAAAATCCCGAAGAACCTAGGAGATAACGATTGCAAAGATGAATGAGTCAAAAGAAATGCCGAAATTTGGCTCTTGTTCCCTTGTGAGTCGATAGAGAAAAGAAGGTGAAAATAAAAGAGATTCGGTCATGACAGACTTACCTACTCCAAACCAATTAGAGAAGAAATCAAGGGAGATCTACAACACAACGAGAGAAAAGAAGAGATAGGGATCTTCAATGGTTGGTATTCGGCCAAAATTAGAACAAAGAGAGGAAGTAGAGAGTGTTCGGCAATAGCAATGGATCTCAAGGTGATTCAGCTATGGCTTAAGTAAGGCCATCAAAGGAGATTCGACTTTGCAACAATCAAGAGATGGTTGATGGACTTTCGGCACAAGAGAGGATGAAGAGAAAAGGAGGTTGTCGATTTTAGAAGAAGAGATGTTGATGGGGTTTTGAACAAATATGGAAGAAAACGAGACGATGAAGTGAAAGGGATTCGGCCTACGAGGTTTCGGTTCAAAGAAGAAAAGAGAGAACTCAAATGGGGATTCGGCTAGAGGCTTCTAAGGAATTTTGACAATGGCCTAAGAAGCTTTCGGCTTTTGCTTCAAATGGTGCATTGAGGGAGAAACCGGTAAGTGCAAAAAAGGGGTTTCGGTTTTGCTTCTCAACCGAATGCAATAAGGCTTTTGCTAGCCAAAAATTTCCACCTAGCTAACTAAGGAATGTCGGCACTCCTCCTCAGTCTTTCAGCCGAATACTCCTCCTCACTCCAGAGTTCAAATTTCAGCAACCACTTCATGCTCCTCCTGGCCACTAATTCGAATGAGTTTGAATTAGTCAAACCCCTAAATTCTCTCTTCTCCACCAGTTCAAATCAGCTGACCACTTCCATCCTTATCTGCCAGAGTCCATCCTGAGCACACCTCTTCCCCAGCTTGGCGTCAAAATAATAAGTAGAAAATGGGATTTCTGCTGCTCGAATCTGAGCTCCCTTCCTCTGCTTGTGGCGTCACCTCTCACGGCCCTAAGTGGCGCCTCCTTGCCACTTTACCAAGGCAAATCTTGTGCTTAACTTTACCACGGAATATACTTAACCTCTGTTTTGTTCATAACTTCTATTATACAAGTATTTAGAAAAACTTAATTATTTAAATTGAACTCAATGTTATTATTTGCATATGAATGTTTCGATAACTATAGTAGTTGCCTGAAACTCGGATCTGGTGACTGGAATGGGTGAGGGATGTTATAGCGTACATCTCATAATGAACTGCCACCATTAGTAATGCAACACCCCTAACCTCTCTCCATCGTTAGATTATGGTTATAGAGCATTACTATACAATACAGAACCTTTAACATCAAAACAGAGATCAACATGCAATTTACATATTAACATTTGATATCATAACTTAATTATAGCATAAATACTTTTACGGGCCTTAAATCGAGCCTATGGGACTTTAAAGAGTTTGGAGACAATCAGGGACCTATTCAAAGCAAATCAAAAATTTCATGCCAAAATTGAAATTTTGCAAAATAGGGGTTACACGGCCGTGTGACACAGCTCAAGCTGTGCGCGCATTTGAACAATGAGACACACGGCCATGTCCCAGTCTGTGTGCCAAACTGTCTAACTCACTGATTTGGGTCACACAGCTGTGTGCCAGACCTTGTGAAACCTGTAATTGAAAATCATATGACACACGGTCATGTGGGGAGACTATGTGTGTGTGACAGCCCATGCCTCAAGTCGTGTGCTCCAAAATTTAGCCCTAAAACAAGACAACTCAAGGCTTATTCTTGTACACCAAGCCATACGTTCCTCCTACACATTCACATGACCTAAACACACCTTAAACATACACAAACATACCATTTCAATCATCCTATATGTGCTAACCATTGTGCCATTCAACAAAACTATTTAAGAACAAGACTTCAATATCACATTTTAACCATATAACATAGATACAACATGAACACTTCCTTTTTAAATCAATACCACCACAACTTACCAAATTAGTTAGGTATAACCAAATGACCACATTCAAAAGGGCCTAAACATAAACAACTCAAATCAAGCCACACATATACAAATGGTACCAACAAATTCAAACATACCAAATGGCCTCATTGACATCAAACCCTATACACTTCTACCATATACATTTACAAGCCAAAACACAAAAGGCATTAAACATATTCAAATTTGGCACAACTCATAACATTACCAACTTTCCATAGTAACAAACAAGTCTTATACCTGCGAAAGCAAATAAATCAATTAACCATATCTTTCCTAACTTCAAAGACCATGCACAACCATTAACAAAAGATATTAGGGCATACAAAAGCTTGGCACAACCAAAAGCATACCAATTTAACATACAACCCTATACATGCCATTTATAACCATTTCAATATATATTCAAAGGTTACCATAATGGATCGATAGATAGTGTGATCATGCTCCGACGTTGGTTCCAACCGTTCGAGCTTTCCGATGATCTACAAAACAAAGAAAACACATTCGTAAGCAACTAGTGCTTAGTAAGCTCGTATTAGAAACATAAAACAACCGTATATATTAAATAAAATAATTAAATAGAGTTACATTTCATTATAGCCAAACATCGTTTCCTATACATGAAAATTCATAAGGCTAGTTGGTGAAATAATGCACTTATAAGATCAACCAACGCATGACATAAAACATATCAACATTTCAATTTCACCATCCAACACTTTTACATACATCATGTAACTTCATTCTCTTTACATTATGCATATCATTATAATGCATTTCATTATCTAAAATCATGATTCATTTCATATTTTATATACCCATTTAAGCTTTATTTACTCGTTCATATCATGTAAAGAATTTCACTATATAAGTCATTCATTCACATAATTCAAATGTTATCTTATTTATCCAAATACTTACATTACATTTTTTATTCTATATTTTCAATGACATAGTTCATTTATATACATACATAGTTCATTTATATACATACATTTTCTATTTAATCCTTAGTTGCTTATTAAACCAAATAGAATAACATTGGATACTGGGAATAATATTTTTAGTACAACTTACCTAATACAATACATCGACACGAAGCCTGCTAGGTACAAAGCTTGATATAATACGACAGCACGAAGCCTAATAAAATAAACCATCACGAAACCTACTAGGCACAAAGCTTGATATAAAACATCAACAAGAAGCCCGCTAGGCACAAAGTCTAATATAATACACCAGCATGAAGCCTGCTAGACTCAAGGCCCAATACACTATCTACAATACAACTCAATTTGGTTATTAATTTTCATCAACCAAAATTAAATAATTACAAAAATCAAAATTATTAGAATAAAACAAATATCAAGGAGTTTAATGTCATATTACATGTAATAATAACTTACCTGAACTCATAAATGACTTCTAACACGAACCGACCACTATTCTGCTACTTTGACTTTTCTGCAATTTGTGTCCATTCAAGTTGTTTCTTGATCTAAATAAATATTTTTTATTCAATTAATCTCATTCCAGCATTTAAATAATTAATTCAAACCTAAAACCCTTATTAATGTGAATTTACTAAATTACCTCCAATGTTTTTCCTTTTATGCAATTTAGTCCCTAAACTCGAAACTTACAAATTTACCGCTTTTAGCTAAAATTCATGCTAGCCAATTTTTACCTAGTCTTATAATATCCTTTATTTATCGTCAATTTATAGTATTTTCCTTAAATTTTACCGTTTTCATAAATAAGTCCTTAAACCTTAAAATCATAAAAAACTACTTAACAAAATATGTCTATCTAACAACCAAGCTTAACAATCTATCATAAAAATTCAAAAACATATAAATTTCATCCATTGCATAATCTATAACATTTAACAATTTTACAAATTGACCCCCGGGTTAGCTAGATTAAGCTAATACAAGCTCGAAACCATACAAATTACTAAAAACGAGACAAAATTACACACCATGCATGAAGAATCGAGCATGTTCAAATGCTTTGGTTTCTTTTTCATGGAGAATTAGGCTGCTCATTCCTTTTGGGGAAGATGACATTGCTTTCATCTTTGCTTAAACTTAATTTATTATTTAATTACCATTTTACCCTTATAATATTAACTTATAAAATGAATAAAGCATGCCCATATTTTTCCACTATCTGTATGCATGGTATAATTACCCACTAAGTCCTTTAATGTAAGATTTCATAGCCATTTGACCCCTTTAACATATAGAATTCAACTTTTGCATCTTTTACAGTTTAGCCCTTTTCACTTAATTAACTATTTAAACGTTAAAATTTCTTAGCCAAATTTTAATATAACCCTAACAACACTCCGTAAATATTTATGGTCTCGTTTTATAGAAACGAGGTCCCAAAACCTCATTTTCCAAAACCACTTGATTTTAATGGTTTACCACTTGAACCTAATTATTTGTTCAAATAACATAAATTATCAAATCAAAATTTATTAATGTACTATATTTGACTAGTAAATATTAAATAATAATATTTACGAATTCTGTTGTAATTTTTGGGGGATCGAAACTATTGTTTCTAACACCACTGAGAAACAAGATGTTACAAGTAAGCTCATCCCTCAACAAGGGTACTATACCCTTGAATTTCTACTCGGGGGTTCAATCCATGTAATCCAGAATTCTTTTCGTAGCCTCCACCCAATATTCAGGTACAGTAGGGGTTGTCCCAACAACGCCCATAAACAGCTCAGTCCATTTGGTCGAAGCCTCTTAGCTATGCTCCCTCGACTATCGATTCTGGTTTGGGCTCCATCTACCCGCTATAACACCTTAAACATGGCCTGCGATACAACACCATCACCAGGCTTCTGATGACTACCCTCAATGGCAGGTGTATTCTCAACGTGCTCGGCCACAGGCTCAAGAATATGCACTTGAGATGCCAAAGATTCAATTTTTGCATCGTGGCCTTGTGCTCCTCGGGATCGCATGCCACGGGTTCATACACCTTGAGTGTTTATTTTGTTATCACGAGTCTAAATTTTATGAAATTATCTATAGTTCAAAATTAAGTTCTTATTATTAACCTGAAGTGTTTTCAATCTAATAGTTTAATTAAAGTTCACAATCTACAGTTTTTCTATAGTTTTAGTAATAAAAGTACTTATCTAGGATTGACTTCGGAGTCTCATATTTTTGTTATGAAAAACATACATCATAAAATTCATCTATGGCATGGTTCCTATAATACCCTTTTAAAATACGCATAAAAATTTAAGAAAAACCACAGTCCAAATTTTGAATCGGGCTCTTGTACTACTAAATGCAACCTCCCAAACTCGGTCTAAACATTATGGTCGAATCCTGAAAATTACATTGGTTATTGGAATGGCATGGAAAAACGTTCATATTTTAAACTACTCTTTAAAACCAATTGTCTTTTTATTTAAGACTAGTGATCTCGATTATTTGTCTTGTTTCAAGAAAATCATATTAATTTCAAAATCATCAAATGTCTTTAGAGTTTCGATTGTAAAGATTATTTATTTAGGAAAAACTAAGTTATATTTTGTTAAAAACACACCTTTAAGTATTGTAGTGGAAAATTGTATTAAAATCATATTTTTGTTAAAAATTGATTTTTCATGCATATTTTATAAAACATCAAAGACTTAAAACTTCAAATCATGCAAAAAATGAAGTAAAAATTCTCAAATGTAAAGTCCAATGCCACAGTCCATAAGAAAATTATTATAATCCCAAAATTAATCATATAATAAAGTTTAAAAGTATTTAAAATAAAAACCATTCAAGAACTCCTCCAACAGCCTCGTCTAAGTCTTAACATCGGGGATCATCTAAAATCATATTAGAAACTAAGGGGTGAGGTAATAAGCTCAGTGTGAGTCTTCTTTCAAATATATAGTAAAAATAATAAATATGACACACAAGCCAAAAAAATATATAGTACCATAAACAGTGCAGAGTTCACAATGTGTACCATGCATAATCATGTCAATGCAGAATTTTAAAAATTTTCCTACCCAACTCAGATACACACCAATATAAGAGTTCCCCAAAACTCATTCAACCAATAACACACCAATTTGTTGACAAGCCATCAAAATTACAAATAAACTGCTAGATCTGCAAATAAGCTACTAGAAATATGGTTATAACACCAAAATTGCAGGTAAACTGCCAAAATTATGTGGTTGAACCACCATAATTGTAATATCCGGGATTTAAGGCTTGTGCATTTTTGCTTAAATATATGTGGGAGCATGTCTGTGTGTGTTTTGAATGTGTTTTATGAATTTTGAGAACTTTAGAGTGTAGGTGAATGCCTTAGAAAATATTGTATTTTAAGTTTTAAAGAGGAGCTAAGCTTGATAGGCCTTAAGAGAATTTGTAGGGGAACTTAGACACAAGATTGGGCTTGGAAAAGTGGCAAGGACGCGCCACTTAGGGCCTTAGTAAGTGACGCCACAAGCAGGGTAAAAGGGCCTAGGTTCGAGCAGCAAGGGAAGGAAAAGGGAGTTTTTATTTTGCAGCAAGGATGAGCAGAGGTGGACGGCATGGGGAGACTGAGGGGATGAGCTTTATATGTGCTTAAATTCCTTTTAAAATTCGGCTAAAGGGAGGAGATAATTGTTGATTTAATCAAGTTATTTTGAATGAGTAGAAAAGAGGAAAAATAGGAGAAAAACGAAGAGAAGCTAGTGTTTAAGTATGTAGCCAAAATTATTAGCAGAGTATCCATCTTTTTCCTTTGTTTTTCTTTTCTCTTTCTCATCTCTTTCTCTGGCCAAAATTTCCTTCTTTTCTTTTCTCAAAGTTTTATTTTCTAGCCAAAAACTTCCTAGTGTTTCTCCTCTCCTTGAAAACCCTCTGAAAGTCGTATATCCCTTGTACCTATCATCTTTCTACATAGCCGAATCTTCAAAGAGAGATCTCTTTTTCCCGAAGGTGCACCATAGCCGCATACACATCTCTAGTTTGGTAAGTTTTCGGGATTTTCCTTCTTTGCGGTTTCTCTCTTCTTTAATTAGCTTCTAACCTGAATCACGTTTCCAAGGCTCGATTGATTTCACTTCTTATTCCTACATAGCCAAATGCTCCTTTATCCTTTTGAAGCCGATTTGATTATTTACTCAGGAGCTGAAACTCTCTGTTTCAAGGATATTCGACTAAGTTGGTAAGGGATTCGTGGCATTTAACTTTCCTATCTCTTTCTTTTAGATTAGCCGAAAGTTGGACTCTAACCCCATTATTGTTCTTTGGCCAAATACTTGAAGGGGAATTTCGGGATTCCTATTGTAGCCGACTTCAAGAGGAGATCTTCGGGATTTCTAGATCTAAGGTAAGCAAGGGTGATCTTAGGCTGAAGACCATTTATGGTGTTCATTAAATGTTAAAAACAGATCTAACATAGATCATGTAGGTATTTCGACAACTCCATTAACAGATAGCAATTTTGGGATTTAGATCCGTAAGGTAAGGGATTATGAATATTCGGCCAAGGCCATATTGGGTATTAGTGCCTAGCCGGTTCTGACTTTGATTTTTAGGGAGGAGTATAAGCTGTTTCGGTAGAATTTCGGGATTCAGTGAATACGATAGTAACCAGGTGTGTAGCCCTACACTAACTCCTAATAGATCTATGGTATTGATATTAATATATGTGTTAACGAAAATATGAGTTAAGAATGTGGCTAAAGGTACAATACAATGGTACAGAGTATTCAGGTACGTAACCTTTAATATTACGTTAATAAATGTCATGAACACTTGGAATATGGCACATATGTGAATTGTTATGAATATGGAATAAAGTATATGGCATGATTCTTGCACGTTTTGTATTATGCATGGGCATATGGGTGATTTTGACAAGGGGAAGTGATCTGGTGGTTTTTACCACAATATCTGGTGACTCATGTCACATAATCTAAATGTGGTGACTTATGTTACGTATTATTATCTGGTGACTTTGTCACATTATCTGATGGCTATGCCACAATTTATAAGGGCGATGCACATGTCATCTGCAGCGACTGCCTTTGATGGTGTGTAACGGATGGAGGGTCGATTTAGTAATCCCCACGGTGTGATGGCAGGTACGGATGATGTGTAGAGGATGGATATTTAGGCTTGGGCTCAGGATTGCATCATTATTTATTTTTGTTATATATATTTGATTTGATATGCCTAAATTGTTTGGGACTTTGTGTTGGCTATTACACACTGAGTCTATTTGACTCACCCCATTGTGGGATATCTTTTCAGGTGACACTCAGTAAATGGACCGGGTCGGGAGGAACTTAGTAGTAGCCATGCTCAGCTCCGCATTTATTTTATTTTGAATTTTATATTTAAGTATTTTGGATTTATTTTGGGTTTTGCTTGATGTAATAAGGACGTTACTATTAACTGTTTTAAGCATGCATTTTATTCGGTTTATTATGATACGATTATTAATATATCAAGATTAAATAACTTTTCTTAAAACTAAATTTTAAATGTTTTGACACCTAAACACAAACGATTTTCAATTTAATGTTAAACTTTAAAAACTCGGCAATACTTTTAACTTATTGATTTCAAGTACAAATAAAAATATTGTTTTAATAAAATCTAGTCTTCAAGAACTACACCGTTTTCAATATGAACTCAACACAAATCAAATTTTCTTTAAAACCACCCAAATTTTCCAAAATAAACAAACAAGTTTTGAACTGTTTTACTCAGGGAACATACCAGATCTGGTCAAGGCTCGTGGGCCAGGTTTAGGGTGTTTCAATTTGCTATCAGAGCCCAGTTTTAAACTCTCGGCCTTGGGTTTAAAGCCCATAATGTTTCCAAAATTAAGCCCAAATAAGTTTTCGTGAAAATTTTTGAAATTGAGCAGGTTTTCTGGCATGGCACCTAAGTCTCCGACCCGAAGTCCACTAGGTAAGTACCCCTAACTATTGTGTGATTTATTGTATGTGGGTATAATGAGAATGTAGATTAGTATATTAAGTTATTGAACCCTAGGATTAGCTTACTTCAACACAGAATTACATAAAACTTTAAGGCCTAATTAAACAAACCTGTGAGCAAATCGCCGGGTTATGGTGTGGCAACCATTATGCGCATGTCTAGGATTGGATTCAGGAGAGCCTGGTATTAAAGAAGTCCTAGTGACTCACCTCCTCTTCGCTCGAATCCTACCTGGTGCGTAGTAACGGTTCACCCTAACCAAGAGGACTTATTCATAGGCTAAACTCAATAATTAAAAGCCGAAAGGGACTAGCCATATTTTTTTAAAATCTTAGTTTTTAAAATCACCAAATCATCCCTTTGATTGTAAACACTATTTTTAGATTTTGAAAAACAAAATTTTTCTGAAATATTTCTGATTTACAAAATTATCCAAATGCCCCTGGTTTGTAAAATTACTAAAATACCCTTGGTTTACAAAATTACCATATTACCCTCAACTTTTATTAAAATATTCTTACTTTACAAAAATACCAAAAATCCTTAATTTTTTTAAATATCAAGACACCCTGATTTGGAATTTACCGAAATACCCCTATAGGACAAATTACGAAAATACCCCTAGGTTTGGAACGGACAAAAGTGTACGAGTGGTGAATGTGTGTGGTAGGTACTACTGAATGAATGTATTTCTCTGAATTAGGGTAGAAGACTTGAAATGAAAACCCTAAAATGATCGAAAGAACTACTACTAAACTTCTTTACATAAAGCTTCTTCGGGGGTAATCAGTGGAACAAAGACTAATGCATAAAACTTTGTAACCAGATTAACTCGCGATCGTAGAGATGAGTTCTAGGGGACGTGGTCGTAATGTGAAAGGGCGTGGTAGAGGCAGAATGACCGTATCAGAACCCGTTAGGTCTGGTCAAGGGTCCGAGAATGAGGTACCACCACCCCCACCACCAGCTGCTGGTGTTGAGCATCAGGATCAGACGGGGGATGATGCAGTATTGCAGGTGGTGCTGCGGGTTCTTGAGATGGTGGCTGGAGCAGGTGGAGGTATGGGAGCTCGAAAATTTGTACCCGAGCGACTCCGAGCCAATGGAGCTGAGGTGTTCCGTGGTGTATCCGGTGTGGCACCCAGTACGGCTGAGTATTGGTTGGAAGCGACAGAGCGAATCCTGGATGAGCTGGATCTGACTGCTGAGGCGAAACTGAAAGGAATGGTGTCGCTTCTTCACGATGAGTCATATCAATGGTGGCTCACAGTTTGGGATGGTGCTACAGCTGAGGAACTCACTTGGGAGTATTTTAAGGCGGCATATCAAAAGAAGTATGTTGGGACTAGTTATATTGATTCGCAGAGGAAGGCATTTCTGGGGCTGGTTCAAGGGAATATGTCCGTAGCGGAGTACGAGGCAAAATTCTTAAGGCTAAGCTGGTATGCTCGAGGGATCATGGCTACGGAGCATGAACGATGTGTTCGGTTTGAGAACAGACTGAGGGATGACCTGAGGTTGTTGATAGCTCCATAGCAGGAGCAAGAGTTTGCCGTGTTAGTGGAGAAGGCTAAGGTAGCCGAAGGGATTAAGGACTCTGTGAGACAGAATACAGATTGGAATAGGCAAAAGAGAGGCTTTGGATCATCAGGGTCATCTGGGAATGTTCAAAAGAGGCCTAGAGTTGATGGGCCGCGAGGTCAGCAGGTTGTTGCAGGAGGGCAGTATCGTACTTGTGCTCAGTGTGGAAAGATGTACCTAGAAGAAGACAGGGGGATGTTTTAAGTGCGGGTCCAAGGAACACATGATTAAGGACTATCCTATGAAAATCGACGGGAGCCGACCAACAGGTCAGGGTTTTAATCAGGCTGGAAGAGGTGGACAGTAGCCACCGCGGGGTCGTGGTCCAATTGGTAGAGGTAATGGTTCTGGAAGAGGACGTGGAACACGGGGCAAAGGTGTTGGTAATACAGAGGCCAGACTGCCGGGTCTAGTGTATGCAATTTGTCGGAGGGAGGATGGAGACGCACCAGACGTCATAACTGGTATGTTCCTTATAACTGACAAGCCTTACTTTGCCTTAATTGATGTGGGTTCGACCCACTCTTACGTTGCATGTAGAGTAGTTAAAACACTAGGCATAGTTTCTGAACTGTCTGATAGGGAGATGACTGTAGTAAGCCCGTTAGGTCAAACTGTAGTAGTGAACAAGATATTTCGGAATGTACCTCTAGAGATTCAGGGAGTGATATTCCCTGCCGACTTGATAGAACTACCTTTTGGGGAATTTGATCTCATTCTGGGCATGGACTGGCTAGTGGAACATCGGGCTAAATTGGATTGTGCAGCTAAGCGAATGGAGTTAAGGACCCCGGAGGATGAGGAGATAATTGTGATAGGGGAAAGAAGGAATTATTTGTCTAGCGTAATCTCTGCATTAAGTGCAAGGCATTTTTGACCTTCGTCAGTGCGTTGGATGCAAAAGAAGGAGAAGTTAGTGGAGCTAGAACAGTAAGGGAATTTGTGGATGTTTTTCTGGAGGAGTACCTGGAATACCCCCGGACAGGGAGGTGGAGTTCAGAATTGACTTGCTTTGCCAGTGCACGACTCTCCTGTGTCAATTGCTCCTGCATGCAATGGCACCAAAGGAGTTGGTTGGGCTCAAGGCTCAAATCCAAGAGTTGCTTGATCATGGGTTCATTCTAACCAGTGTGTCTCCATGGGGAGCACCGGTCTTGTTTGTGAAGAAAAAGGATGGAACTATGCGAATGTGCATAGATTATCGTCAGTTGAATAAGCTGACCATCAAGAACAAGTACCCTTTGCCAAGGATAGATGTCTTGTTCGATCAGCTTAAGGGGGCAGCGGTATTCTCAAAGATAGATTTATGGTCTGGATATCATCAGCTTAAGGTGAAGGAAGCAGATATCCATAAGACAGCTTTCCGGATAAGATACGACCATTATGAGTTTCTAGTAATATCATTCGGATTGACGAACGCCCCAACCGCGTTCATGGATATGATGAATCGATTTTTCCAACCTTACTTGGATCAGTTTGTTGTTGTGTTCATCGACGACATCCTAGTGTATTCGAAGTCTGAGGAAGAACATGATGCTCACCGGGTAGTGTTGCAAGTGTCAAGAGAGAAGAAGCTATATGCCAAATTCAGCAAGTGTGAATTTTGGCTTAAGGAAGTGGCATTCTTAGGGCATGTGGTGTCTGCAGAAGGGATAAGGGCGGATCCTCGAAAGATTGAGGCAGTGTTAGATTGGAAACCACCTAAGTCTGTAGCTGAGGTTCGTAGTTTCTTGGGTTTGGCAAGCTACTACAGAAGGTTCGTAGAAGGGTTCTCATCGTTAGTGCATCTTTAACAAAGTTCTTGAGAAAGGAGGTACCTTTCGTATGGACAGATAAGCAACAGGAGAGCTTTGAAAAGCTTAAGAGGGTGTTGACTGAAGCTCCAGTTTTGATTCAACCTGAGGCAGGGAAGGATTTCGTTGTGACGCTTCTCATACAGGATTGGGATGTGTATTGATGCAAGACGGGAAGTAGTCACTTATGCATCTCGACAATTGAGACCACATGAGTTGAACTATCTGACGCATGATTTGGAATTGGCGGCAGTGGTCTTTACTTTTAAGGTATGGAGGCATTATCTATATGGAGAAAAGTCAGTGATCTACACAGACCATAAGAGCCTTAAGTATTTGTTGACTCAGAAAGAGCTGAACCTGAGACAGCGAAGGTGGGTGGAGTTACTAAAGGACTACGATTGTTCTATAGAGTATTACACGGGCAAGGCGAATGTGGTAGCAGATGCCCTAAGTCAGAAAGTGGTGTCGGATCTAAGGGTGATGTTTGCACATCTTAGCTTGTATGACGATGGAAGCTTGTTAGCAGAGTTACAAGTCAAGCCGACATGGTTGAACGAGGTGAAAGAAGGACAGTTGGTAGACGATGATCTAGGTGCTAAGTTGCGGCAAGTGCAGAGTGGGGAGTTGGAAAACTATGGTGTTAATAGTGATGGAATGATGTGTTTTCGTGGCAAGGTCTGTATGCCTAAGAATAAGGAGTTAAAGTAGAGAATTCTTCAGGAATCGCATAGTAGTCCTTATGCTATGCACCCTGGAGGTAGCAAGTTGTGTAAGGATCTTCGGGAACAGTTTTGGTGGCCTGGTCTTAAGCGGGAAGTTACAGAATTTGTAAAGAAGTGCTTAATGTGTCAGCAGGTTAAGGCTGAACACCAAGTTTCGTCAGGATTGCTTCAGTCGATAAAGATTCCGCAGTAGAAGTGTGAGAGAATCACCATGGACTTCGTTAGTGGGCTTCCCCTTACGCCTACTAAGAAGGACTCGGTATGGGTGATAGTGGATCGATTGACAAAGTCCGCGCATTTCATACCAATGCGGGTTGACTATTCTCTGCAGAGGTTAGCAAAGTTGTATGTGGCAGAAATTGTGAGGTTGCATGGAGTACTGGTATCGGATATTTTAGATAGGGATCCAAGGTTTACGTCCCGGTTTTGGAAAGTACTACATTAGGCTTTAGGCACTAGACTAGATTTCACTACAGCATTTCATCTGCAGTCGGACGGTCAGTCTGAGTGAGTGATCCAAGTGTTAGAGGATATGCTGAGGGGCTGTGTGATAGATTTCAGAGGAAGTTGGGAAGAATACTTGCCGTTAGCGGAATTTGCTTATAATAACAGCTATCAAGCTAGTATTCGGATGGCACCGTATGAAGCGCTATATGAACAGAGGTGTCGCACTCCTACGTGTTGGACGGAATTGGGGGAACATCGAGTTTTGGGTCCGGAAATTGTGGCAGAATCCAAGGAGAAGGTCGAGGTAATTCGAGCATGGTTGAAGGAAGCATCTGATAGGCAAAAGTCGTACGCAGATCTTAAGCACAAGGAAATAGATTTTGCTGTAGGAGATCAGGTGTTTCTTAAGGTATCGCCATGGAAGAAGGTTATGAGACTTGGTCACAAAGGGAAGTTAAGTCCAAGGTTTATAGGACCTTATCGGGTATTGATGTGAGTTGGACCAGTGGCATACCAATTAGAGTTGCCTCCGGAGCTGAAACAGATGCACGATGTATTCCATGTTTCTATGCTACGTCGTTACCGATCGGATCCATCTCATGTAGTGCCAATTGAGGATATGGAGCTGAGACCAGATTTGTCCTACGAGGAAGAGCCAATTCAAATCTTAGAGCCAGATGTGAAAGTATTGCGAAGGAAATCAATTCCTTTAGTTAAAGTGTTATGGCGTAACCATGGATCAGAAGAAGCTTCGTGGGAGCCGGAAGAAGCAATGCGACAGCAATACCCTCACCTATTTTAGCCAGGTAATTTCGAGGTCGAAATTATTTTAAGAGGCGTAGAACTGTAATATCCAGGATTTAGGGCTTGTGCATTTTTGCTTAAATATATGCGGAAGCATGCTCGTGTGTGTTTTGAATGTTTTTTATGAATTTTGAGAACTTTAGAGTGTAGGTGAATGCCTTAGAAAATATTGTATTTTAAGTTTTAAAGAGGAGCTAAGCTTGATAGGCCTTAAGAGAATTTGTAGGGAAATTAGACACAAGATTGGGCTTGGAAAGTGTGGCAGGAGGCGCCACTTAGGGCCTTAGTAAGTGACGCCACAAGCAGGGTAAAAGGGCCTAGGTTCGAGCAGCAAGGGAAGCAAAAGGGAGTTTTTATTTTGCAGCAAGGATGAGCAGAGGTGGACGGCATGGGGAGACTGAGGGGATGAGCTTTAGATGTGATTAAATTCCTTTTAAAATTCGGCTAAAGGGAGGAGATAATTGTTGATTTAATCAAGTTATTTTGAATGAGTAGAAAAGAGGAAAAATAGGAGAAAAATGAGGAGAAGCTAGTGTTTGAGTATGTAGCCGAAATTATTAGCAGAGTATCCATCTTTTTCCTTTGTTTTTCTTTTCTCTTTCTCATCTCTTTCTCTGGCCGAAATTTCCTTCTTTTCTTTTCTCAAAGTTTTCTTTTCTAGCCGAAAACTTCCTAGTGTTTCTCCTCTCCTCGAAAACCCTCTGAAAGTCGTATATCCCTTGTACCTATCATCTTTCTACATAGCTGAATCTTCAAAGAGAGATCTCTTTTTCCTACAGGTGCACCATAGCCGCATACACCTCTCTAGTTTGGTAAGTTTTCGGGATTTTCCTTCTTTGTAGTTTCTCTCTTCTTTAATTAGCTTCTAACCTGAATTACGCTTCAAAGGCTCGGTTGATTTCACTCCTTATTCCTACATAGCCGAATGCTCCTCTATCCTTTTGAAGCCGGTTTGATCATTTACTCAGGAGCCGAAGCTATCTGTTTCAAGTAAGGATATTCGACTAAGTTAGTAAGGGATTCGTAGCATTTAACTTTCCTATCTCTTTCTTTTAGATTAGCTGAAAGTTGGACTCTAACCCCATTATTGTTCTTTGGCCGAATACTTGAAAGGGAATTTTGGGATTCCTATTGTAGCCGACTTCAATAGGAGATCTTTGGGATTTCTAGATCTAAGGTAAGCAAGGGTGATCTTAGGCCGAAGGCCATTTATGGTGTTCATTAAGTATTAAAAATGGATCTAACATAGATCATGTAGGTATTTCGACAACTCCATTAACAGATAGCAATTTTGGGATTTAGATCCGCAAGGTAAGGGATTATGAATATTCGGCCAAGGCCATATTGGGTATTAGTGTCTAGCCGATTCTGACTTTGATTTTTAGGGAGGAGTATAAGCTATTTCGGTAGACTTTCGGGATTCAGTGAATACGATAGTAATCAGGTGTGTAGCCCTACACTAACTCCTAATAGATCTATGGTATTGATATTAATATATGTGTTAATGAAAATATGAGTTAAGAATGTGGCTAAAGGTACTATACAATGGTACAGAGTATTCAGGTACGTAACCTTTAATATTACATTAATAAATGTCATGAACACTTGGAATATGGCCCATATGTGAATTGTTATGAATATGGAATAAAGTATATGGCATGATTCTTGCACGTTTTGTAATATGCATGGGCATATGGGTGATATTGACAAGGGGAAGTGATCTGGTGGTTTTTACCACAGTATCTGGTGGCTCATGTCACATAATCTGAATGTGGTGACTTATGTCACGTATTATTATCTGGTGACTTTGTCACATTATCTGGTGGCTATGCCACAATTTATAAGGGCGATGCGCATGTCGTCTGCAACGACTGCCTTCGATGGTGTGTAGCGGATGGAGGGTCGATTTAGTAATCCCCACGGTGTGATGGCTGGTACGGGTGATGTGTAGAGGATGGATATTTAAGCTTGGGTTCGGGAGTGCATCATTATTTATATTTGTTATATATATATGATTTGATATGCCTAAATCGTTTGGGACTTTGTGTTGGATGTTACATACTGAGTCTGTTTGACTCGCCCCGTTGTGGGATATCTTTTCAGGTGGCACTCAGTAAATGGACCGGGTCAGCAGGAACTTAGTGGCGGCCATGCTCAGCTCAGCATTTATTTTATTTTTGAATTTTATATTTAAGTATTTTGGATTTATTTCAGGTTTTGCTTGATGTAATAAGGCCGTGAGTATTAACTGTTTTAAGCATGCATTTTATTTGGGTTATTATGATACGATTATTAATATATCAAGATTAAATAACTTTTCTTAAAACTAAATTTTAAATGTTTTGACACCTAAACACAAACGATTTTCAATTTAATGTTAAACTCTAAAAACTCGGCAATACTTTTGACTTATTGATTTCAAGTACAAATAAAAATATTGTTTTAATAAAATCTAGTCTTCAAGAACAACACCGTTTTCAATCTGAACTCAACACAAATCAAATTTTCTTTAAAACCACCCAAATTTTCCAAAATAAACAAACAAGTTTTGAACTGTTTTACTCAGGGAACATACCAGATCCGATCAAGGCTCGTGGGCCGGGTTTGGGGTGTTTCAATAATTGTAAATAAACTGTCAAATCTTCCTCCTTACATATTTGTAACAGCCTTAACTCATATCCATCGTTGGAATAGGGTTACGGAGCATTACCGTAAAAGGGTAACATAAAAACACACATTTCAAAATGTTAATATAAACATAACATAATACATACATATACATGCATATCGTCCCTTAATCGAACCCTCGAGGCAATAAAATTACTTTAGAAATGATTTGGGACTAAATCGGGAACATTTGATGTAACGCCCTAAAAATATAGGGTCTTTAATTTTTCTTGTTCTGACATAAATTGCTTGTTTGCTGTAATGGCTAAGTGATTTGGGTGTGTATGGAAATGTTTGAGAAGCCCGGGTTCAAGTCTAGCCTTTTGCAAAATTTTTAGTTTTTCTCTTAAATGAATCTGGACATTGGCATATAGGCCTTATAAATATTAATGCATGTTTTATGACACAAGAAGAGTTTCTGGCCTAGTGGCAAGGTGGCACACTGTGAGGTCTGAGGTTCAAGTCTTGGGTTGCGCAATGGGTATTTAGTTTGCTGCTTGAGTTGGGTAAGAAGTAAAGTTGGACTGAAACACAGCTAAGAGGAGTTTGAATAGATTTGAATGGTGTTCAAACTGGTCATGGAGAGATTCAAGGAGGGATAAGAGGAGAGAATCAAGGAATTTGAGTGAGAATAGAGTTGTGCCGAATTTGGTGTCTAGCTACTCAGATATTCGGCTTAGACTAGTAAGGAAGGGTTATCGAATTCTCTTGCTGCCATTTTGGGGGAAACTGACCATTCGTGACATTTTCTTCTGACCATTTGTGTCATTTCTTTTGATTACTCGAATTCTCTACTACTATTGACTGCTTCTTTCTCTCCTTGGCCGAATCTAGCACCTACTCTCCCTTACCATTTCTTCTTCAATTGGCTCCTTTCATAGCCAAACCTTCTTGTTCTTCTTCCCAACATTTCTTTTTCCTCTTTACCTCAGTGGACGACTCATTTTTCTCTTTCTCCGCAATGCCAGTCGATTTTGTAGTGGGTGATGATCTCTTCCTCTGTTCATAACACTATGGTAAGCCGAATCCTACATCTCTTTTTTCCCCTCTCTTTTGTTTCTCTGCTTTTCTAATATAGACTAAATGACACAAATCTTGTCTTGTTATTTCAAAACCCTGTGGATGATAGTCTCTGACAATCGGTGGAGCGTCAACTGCCTTGTTTCTTCGCTCATCTCTGCCTTCTCCTCTTTGGTCTAATACCATAGGGTAAGTAGGCTTGTTTGGTAGTGTTGACCGAATACCCAATCTACTCTAACTCTAATTCTTTGGACGTTAGGCATCAACTCAATCCTGGTATTAAATGATTATTGTTAATGAAATCCATCTTATGTGCAGTAAATCGAGAAGAAGGGGGCAATCGTTTGCAACCAGCGGTCTGAGAATAATAATCGCATAATTTCAGTCAAGGTAAGTGGTGATATCGGTTTGGGATTTTAGTATTAATGTTTTAAAGGAAGAGAGATTGATTGTGTTGGGATGATTGTATATTGATCGCGCGTGGGATAATCTGTTCGTTGTGCAAATAGGTATGTAATCACACCCCTTTCTTTTGTGAATCGGCAAAAGCTGAAAGCCGAAACTTCAACATTTGAGGCCTCACGAGCGTTCTCGTGATCTTGGGCCGATATGGGCCTCGTTTGGCTGAAATGGGCTGTGTGGGCCTAATGGGCTCATGGGTTCCACCTGAATAAATCCATGAAAAGGGGAAAATACTGGACTGGGCTATATCGTTCGCATAGCCGTGACTGAATTTGGGCTGAAATGGGCCACACGAGCGTGTGGGCCCACTTGGGCCAATTTACACCGCTTTTACCATCTAAATTATTTGTGTCACTCGAAGCGACTGTAGACCTTCGGAAAGGTCATTATTTGCTCCGATAGCCCAAAATAAGTAAAGTGACAAAAATACCCTTAAAAGGTAAAATTACTATTATACCCCTACTTCATGGAAATGACCACTTTACCCTCAGAGGTAGGTTGACTGATGAGTGTATGATTATTTGCATGACTGTGCTGAGTATGACACTTTGCATACATTGTAACACCCCTAACCCGTATCCGTCGTCGGACTAGGGTTAAAGCGTTCTGAAAACAGTCGTAAACGTTCTGAAAATGTCATACAATTGAATATTAACCTTAACCATAATGTCCCATTAGTAGGTCATCGAGACCTAAAACATGCTATAAACCGGGTCGGGACTAAATCGAAACACATAAAATATTTCACGGAAATTTAAAACTTTTCTAAGTTTCAGGGCTTACACGCCCGTGTGGGTAGGCCATGTGCCTCCCACGGCTGCTAGACACACCCGTGTGTCCTCCTCGTGGTCGAAACCGAATTTTGCTCCACGGCCACCAAGTATGCCCGTGTACTTTGGCCGTGGTCAATCCTGTTGAAAACCACACAGCTGCTAGGCATGTCCGTATGCCAAGGCCGTGTACTATTATGCTAGCTACTGACTTTGTTCCACGGTCACTAGGCACGCCCGTGTGCCACAACCGTGTGGCAAAATAGGCCATTTGCAAGGCCAAAATGCCACCCACATGGGTCTTACCTACAAGCAAAATAACCAAGACATCTCATGCCTATTTGGCAACCAAGAACATACCAAAATAACCATCCAAATTACAAGACCTAAACTCAACACATCACAAGCATAAATCATTCATTTGCTTAGTCAAAACTTGACCATTTCCTATATCAACTAACCATGCCAAAAACATACTTCACATATATCACATTCATTCAAGCAAATTCTCAACTCATAACTAGCCAAATGACATGGCAAAGTTCATATAACAAACTTATATCAAATACTAGCCTATACATGCCATATCTAGCTATATACATTTCCAAAATGTACCAAAGTGAGTTTAGTAGTGTGATGATGATCCTTGACGGTCCCGAGCCTTCAGTAGCTTTGACAACCTATAAAACATAGAAAACACACACAGAGTAAGCTTTCCAAAAGCTTAGTAAATCATAATACAAATAAACTTAACATAAAAGTCATATATGCACATAGGTACATTGGCACATCTTAATTACTTAGCAAACTATCACATATATGCTTTGGTCCATGTACTTGGCCATATTTGCCACATTCATCAATTTAAAAGTCTTATATATACAAGCTCTTTCATGCTTACTTTCACATATCATAATGTTATCCCAATATACATAATCATTATAGTAAGATCACATAGATACTTACTTTATATACACACTTAGTGTATAAATCAACGTACCTGAAACGGATTCACTATTTGCATAGCCATTCATATCATAGACTTGCCTGTTGAACCGTAAGGAATCTAGTAGGATACTCAGAAAGCTCGGAATAGTCGTACAATGCCAACGTCCCAGACAAGGTCTTATATGCACTCAGATATCGATGCCACCATCCCAGATAGGGTCTTACACGAATCAATACGATGCCGATGTCCCAGACATGGTCTTACACGTAAAGATCATATCGATGCCAACGTCTCAGACGTGGTCTTACAAGTAACGCTCATATCGATGCCTACGCCCTAGACGAGGTCTTACATGAAATCTCAAATCAACGCCAACGTCCCAGACGTGGTCTTACATGATAAAAACAGAGCAAATACCTATGTCATGACATAGTTAATCCTATCTATTCCTAGGTTCATACAGGACTTCTTAGACAATGTCACTAAGTAATCCTTATCTCGGAATTCATGAACAGATCATATCATGAGTACTCATTGATAACAATAGTCATAAGAACATACATAATTCAATACGAATATGTTTATTTGCATAATGACTTACCTCTAGTTTAGTTTAACAGAAACGAAAACGGCTACTCGGTTACTTTCGCTTTCCCGCGATATAAGTCCGTTTTCTTCGATTCTTGATCTATACATATTCAGAATCAACCCTTTTATTCACTAACTCATTCAATTCAATCCAATGACACACATTTAGGTCTATTTACAAATTAACCCTCATATTTGCACAATTTATCAATTTAGTCCATTTTTCTCAAAACATCAAATTCACAAAATCATTACATACTCATGCTTAGCCGAATGTTCATACATCACATACAAGCCCATATTTTCCATCAAATTTGCAATTTAGTCCCTTAAATTACTATTTTCTCAATTTAGCCCTAACTAGCTAAATTCATCAAAAATTCAAGAACAAAGTATGTTCATCTAGCTCAAATCTTTCATTTAACAACTAAATTCATTACAAAGCTCAACATATCATCAATGACATATCTCACAAACATTATCAATACACAAAATTGAGGCATGGGCTTGATGGTAAACAAAGCAACGATTGTAAAAACGTAGAAATTATCAAAAATCGAAGTCAAAACTCACCTTAATTCAAGCTTGCAAGTGCCGAAACCTAGGATAGTTTTCTTTCTTTTCTTCCTTCAATATTCGGCTAGGTGAAGGATGATAATGGCTTATTATCATGTTATTTTCATTATAACAATACTACTATTTCATTTACTAAATTATCCTTCCAATTAATGAATAAAACAACCATGCATTAAGGATATATTTGTCCATATCCATCCACAAACTAAATAGTGGTTTAATAGCCACATAAGTCCTCACCTTTATAAAGTCATAACAAAAAGGCACTTTAACATATAGCATACAACTTTCACATTTAATGCAATTTAATCCTTTTATGCAATTAAACACACAGACAGACAAATTAGCTCACGAAAATTTACCACATGCTTAGTCACATATCAACAACACAGAAAATAATATTTAAATATTATACAGACTCGGATTTGTGGTCCCAAAACCACTATTTCGATGAGGGTGTAAACCGGACTGTTACATACACGAACTATTTATGACATGAAATACTGCATGGGGTTGGGATTCCGATATGGAGGAAGTACTGTACTGGTGGCTTTGCCACATTCACTGTTACTGGTGGCATTGCCACATATACTGTTACTGGCAACTATGATGCGATATTGGTGTCCTAGCTGAGTCGGTCGATTTTATCCCCACATGGTGTGTTGGTTGGTACGTGTGGTGTGTTGGTTGGATTGGGGTGGGTTGTATATTTGCACCGTACTGATACTGTATTAGGCTTAGGCCCACACTGTTACTTTAATAGGCTAAGGCCCATACTACATTGTTACTGAATAGGGCTCGTGCCCGCATCATTCTTGCATATATGGTTCTTGATTGATCGTTAGGGGATTACACAGAGTTTTAAGTAAACTCACCTTTCTTTTTAATGCATGAGTAATCCCCTCAAATTATTAGACAATTTGGAGCCGCGAGGGACTCGGAGGTGGCCACATGATCGCTAATGTTCTGCTTTAAACTTAGTTATTTAATTTTAATTGTCATATTGGGCTATTGATTATGTAATAAGGCCATTGGTATTTGGATTTAATTTTTAATTGGGCCTTGATTTCTTGTTTTATACTACCAAACGGACACAAAAGGGTTTTAAAAATCACAACTGTTTTCAAGAAAAACACGCATTTTAAACTTCAAGGTATTTAGTTAGAGAAGCTTCCGCGATTTTATTCAATGTAAGAAATCAACAGTAACAGATATGGCAATCATTTTGACAAGCTGTTTTCAAATTGTATTAACTTAATTTGCCAAATTTTCTCAATTAATAAAAACTAAATGGGTTTTAACTTAAATACAAATTTTTATCAACAAGTCCAAATTTCACAAATCACTTCGATGTGACACGTCAGATTCGGTCGTAACATCTTGGCCGAGTTTAGGGTGTTACGTTTAGTGGTATCAGAGCCGGGTTACAAAACTCGGCTGTGGAATGGGTTTTTGAAAAGTTTTTCTGGAAATAGATTTTAAAGATTGGAAACATTTTGAAAGATTCACAAGTGTGGCATACCGAGTCACCGGCACCAAATCTGTAAGTCCTCTAATACTTTTTATTGTTATAGACTGAGACATTATACTAAGAAACTACTATGGATAGTAGGACTATACTGTAAAACTCTAGATAGAGAAAACTGAGACCGTAGAAGACTAAAAACTGTAGGGAGACCTCAATCTGCGATAATAATCCCCTAATGATTATCTTTCATAACACATTTGTTACTAATTACTAAAATTATAATCTGATGTAAAAGAATTTTAAAATAAATAAAGCGTATATCAAAATAAGCACAATAGGTACTTGCGAAAAGGATACACGGGGCCGCAGTAGAGGCCAAAGAAGTGCTCGGGTTGGGTCTTCAGCATAGGGCCACATGCCTGCTAGGGAAGCACCAGCTTCATCGTTGATCGAGATGGGGTCTTACAATCGAGCGGCTTAGGGTGATGCCTTGTCCCAAGCTATGCTTCGCATTTTAGAAAGGGTTACTGGATCTAATACTGGTGCGGTGGGCCGAGGGTCAATTTCTGAGTGACTTCGGTCTAATGGATCAGAAATTTTCAGGGGTATTTCTAGAGTAGCCCCAAATGTGGTAGAATACTGGCTAGAAGCCACTGAAAGAATAATGGAAGACCTCGACTGTACCGCAGAACAAAAGTTCAAAGGAGCAGTGTCCTTATTGCAAGACGAGGCCTACCAGTGGTGGCTGACTATGAGAGAGGGTACGCAGCCCAAACGATTAACATAGGATTTCTTTAAAGCGGCCTTTCAAGGGAAGTATGTAGGCGTAAGTTATGTGAACATCCGAAGAAGGGAATTTCTGAGCCTGACCTAGGGGAATAAGGCAGTGGCAGAATATAAGGCACAGTTCTTGCGGTTGAGTCAATATGCTTGTGGGATAGTAGCAACTCACTATGAATATTGTGTGCATTTTGATGACGGCCTTCGAGATGAGTTACAAGTATTAATAGCTCCATAGAGGGAGCGAGACTTTGTTGCCCTTGTAGAAAAGGCAAAAATTGCTGAGGAGGTCAAGTACTCTGAGTGCCAGAATCGTGAGAAAGATAGGGGTAGAAATAAGAGGGATTCTAGGCCCCCAGGTTCTTTTGGAAGGCCTATTAAGAAGACCAGGTTTGATGGGCTAGTTTAGGCTGGAGTTCCTGTTACTGTTGCTAGACCACAGCTTTGCGCTGTTTATGGGAGATCTCAACAGGGTGAGTGCTGGAAGAGGATTGGGGTGTGCTTTAGATGTGAGTCCATGGTTATCATGTTAAGAATTGTCCTCAGAGGCCTGTTCAGATGCAAGCTGTAGGACAGGGTCATGTTCAGCCAGTGAGAGGTGGTCAGAGCCACCAAGAGGCCGTGGGCAGGCCAGAGGTGGAAACGGTTTGGGACGAGGTTGTAGAGCGCCAGGCAGAGGTGCTGGTAACATTGAGGCGAGGTAGCCAGCACCGGTTTATGCTGCTCATCGCTGCGAGGGTGGTGACACTCCAGATGTTATAACCGATACGTTCCTAATACATAATGTACCTTACACTACTCTTATTCATACAGGGTCTACGCATTCATACATCGCATGCACTGTGGTTGGCACCTTGGATATCAATTGTGAGAGAACTGTTAATGAGATGACTGTGTTAAGTCCACTGGGACAGTTAGTAAGAGTAGAAAAGCTATTCAGAGATGTGCCCCTAGAGGTTCAAGGAGTTATATTTCCAGCGGATTTGATGGAGCTACCGTTTGGTGAGTTCGACCTGATCTTGGGGATGGATTGGTTGGTAAAACACAATGTAAGGTTGGATTGTGCTGCTAAGCGCATGGTGTTGAAGACTTTGGAGGATGAGGAGGTGGCTGTGATTGGGAAGCGAAGAGACTTTTGTCTAATGTGATCTCTACATTAAGGGCCGAAAAATTGGTTCGCAAGGGTTGTTAGGCATTTCTAGCCTATATTGGTGTATCTGATTCTAAGGGTCCTTCTGTTGGAGATATCAGTTAATTTAAGGATTTTTCTGATGTATTTCCTAATGAGCTCCCTGGGTTTCCTCTAAACCACGAAGTGGAATTCGATATTAAGCTCCTACTTGGAACAGCCTTAGTGTCCATAGCCCCTTATAGGATGGCACCGAAGGAACTGGTTGAGTTAAAAGCTCAAATTCAAGAACTGCTGGATCGAGGATTCATTTGACTGGGTGTGTCTCCATGGGGAGCACCAGTGTTGTTTTTGAAGAAGAAGGATGGTCCCATGCGCATGTGCATCGATTATCGGCAATTGAATAAACTGGCTATCAAAAATAAGTATCCTTTGCCAAGGATTGATGATCTGTTTGATCTGCTACAATGAGCGTCAATTTTCTCTAAAATAGATCTCTGTTCTGGGTACCATCAGCTGAGAGTTAAAGAGGCTGATGTGTATAAGACTGCGTTTAGGACTCGTTATGGTCATTACGAGTTCCTACTAATGCCGTTTGGACTGACAAATGCTCCAACTGCTTTCATGGACTTGATGAACCGAGTATTCCAGCCCTAACTAGATCGGTTCATGGTGGTATTTATAGATGACATCTTGGTATATTCGAGAACCGAGGATGAACATGATTCACATCTCTGAATTGTTCTGCAGATTTTGTGGGAGAAACAACTATACTCTAAGTTCAGCAAGTGTGAGTTCTGGCTGCGAGAACTGACATTTTTTGGTCACGTGGTATCTGCTGAGGGGATTAGGGTTGATCCTCAAAAAATTGAAGTCGCACTGATTAGAAACCACCTAAGACCGTATCTGAGATTCAAAGCTTTCTATGTCTGGCAGGGTATTACAGATGTTTTGTCGAGGGGTTTTCTGTGATTGTTGCACCTATGACTAAGTTGTTGCGAAAAGAGGTACCGTTCAATTGGACTGATAAGCAGCAAGGGAGTTTTGTTAAACTGAAGAAAGTTCTGACTGAGGCCCCTATTTTAATACAGGCAGAGTTTTGTAAGGAATTTATGGTCTACAGTGATGCATCAGACATTGGTTTGGGTTGTGTGCTGATAGAGGAGGGTAAGTTTGTTGCTTATGCGTCTCGTCAGCTTAAGCCTCATGAGGCAAATTACCCTACACATGACTTGGAGTTAGCTGCGGTGGTATTCGAACTAAAAATTTGGAGGCACTATTTATACGGTGAGAAGTGTATTATCTACACAGTTCACAAGAGCCTCAAGTACCTCATTACCCAGAAGGAGCTCAATCTTAGGCAGTGAAGATGTATAGAGCTTCTTAAGGATTATGACTACTCAATTGAGTATCACCCTAGAAAGGCTAACGTGGTAGCTGACGCACTAAGTCGTAGGGCTGTATCTGATTTAAGAGTGATGTTTGCTCATCTCAGCTTGTATGATGACGGTATCTTGTTAGTGGAGCTTCAAGTGAGACTGACATGGACTGAGCAAATTAAGGGAAAATAGTTGTTGGATGAGTAACTAGTTCCTCGTTTTCGACAAGTTGATAATGGAGAGACTGTAGATATTGGGTTGAATGATGAGGGAGTACTGTGTTTTCATGGGAGAGTCTGTGTACCAAGGGATTCTAAACTAAGGCAGTCTATACTGCGAGAGGTGCATAGTAGTCCATATGCTATGCATCCTGGCAGAAATAAGTTATATCGAGATCTTCGTGAGCTATACTGGTGATCAAGACTAAAATGCGAAGTTACTGAATTGTGAGTATGTGCTTGATGTGCTAGCAAGTTAAAGCTGAGCATCAGGGTTACTGCAGCCAGTTAAGATTCCACTTTGTAAGTGGGAGAGGGTGACCATAGATTTTGTGAGTGGGCTGCCCTTAACGCCTACTAAAAAGGATTCGGTATGGGTTATTGTAGATCGATTGACTGAATCTGCCCATTTTATACTAGTCTGCACTGATTACTCGTTGCAGAAGCTGGCAAAGTTATATATGGTTGAGATTGTGAGACTGCTTGTGGTTCCGATTTCTATCATATTTGACAAAGATCCTAGACTCATTTCTCAGTTTTAAAAGAAGTTATATGAGGCTTTGGGTACCAGGTGGGACTTCAGTACTGCATTTCACCCTCAGACAGATGGTCAGTCAGAGAGGGTGATTCAGATACTGGAGGACATGTTAAGAAGTTGTGTAATTGATTTTCGAGGTAGCTGGGAAGACTATTTGCCATTAGCAGAGTTCGGGTGTAATAATAGCTATCAATCCAGTATTCAAATGGAACCGTACGAGGCATTGTATGGTCGTAGGTGTCGTACTCCTACCTATTGGACTGAGCTGAACGAGCGGCGAGTTTTGGGGCCAAAGTTAGTTTCTGATATCGAAAAAAAGGTAAAACTGATTCGAGACCAGTTGAAGGAAGTGTTTGATAGGTAGAAGTCTTACGCAGATCTTAAATGCCAAGAGATTGAGTACTCTGTGAGGGATTATGTCTTCCTTAAGGTTTCACCGTGGAAGAAAATTCTGAGATTTGGACGGAAGGGTAAGTTTAGCCCAAGGTTCATTGGGCCTTACCATGTATTGAAGCGTGTGGGACCGGTCACCTATCAACTTGAGTTGCCTCCAAAATTAGACCGAATTCACGATGTGTTCCATGTCTCCATGCTGAGGCGTTATCGCGCATGGGATAATTTGTTCATTGTGCAAACAGGTGTGTAATCACATCCCTCTCTCCTATGAATCGGCAAAAGCTAAAAAGCTAAAACTTCAGCATTTGAGGCCCCACAAGCGTGTGATTGCTTGTGTGGTAAACCAATCCCACGAATTGTGGGTGATAGACTGTATAGGCCACACGAGCGTTCTCATGCTTTTGGGCCGATATGGGCCTCGTTTGGCTAAAATGGGCCGTGTGGGCCTAAAGGCTTGTGGGTCCTACATAGAATAAAACCATGAAAAGGGGCAAATACTGGACTAGGCTATATCGTTTGCATAGCCGTGACTGAATTTGGGCTGAAATGGGCCACATGAGCGTGTGGGCCCACTTAGGCCAAATAATGGGCCTTGGGCCCATTTATACCGTTATGACCATCTATATTATCTGTGCCTCATGAAGCGACTGTAGACCTTTAAAAAGGTCGTTATTTGCTCTGAGACCACAAAATAAGTAAAATGACAAAAATACCCCTAAAAGGTAAAATTACTATTATACCCGTACTTGATGGAAATGACCACCTTACCCTTAGAGGTAGGTTGACTGATGAGTGTATGATTATTTGCATGACTGTACTTAGTAGGACACTTTGCATACATGAACTATTTATGACATGACATACTGCATGGGGTTGGGATTCCGATATGGAGGAAGTACTGTACTGGTGGCTCTGCCACATTCATCAGCATCTTGGCGGCGTTGCCACATATCTTATTATCGCAACTCTCTTTAAGTTATTATTACATGCAAACTATGCTTTGATATTGGTGTACTGGCTAGGTGGGTCAATTTTATCCCCACATGGTGTGTTGGTTGGTACGGGTGGTGTGTTGGCTGGATTGGGGTGGGTTGCATATTTGCACCGTACTGATACTGTATTACACTTAGGCCCACACTGTTACTTTCATGGGCTAAGGCCCATCTTGCATGCATTGTTCTTGAATAGGGCTCGAGCCCGCATCATTATTGCATATATTATTCTTGATTGATCATTAGAGGATTAAACACTGAGTTTTCGTAAACTCTCCTTTCTTTTTAACTGTACAGGTAATCTCTAGCCTTAGACGATTTGGAGCCGTGAGGGACTCGGAGGTGGCCACATAATCGCTAATGTTCTTCTTTAGACTTAGTTATTTAATTATATTTTTCATATTGGGCTATTGCTGATGTAATAAGGCCATTGGTATTTGGATTTAATTTTTAATTGGGCTTTGATTTCTTGTTTTAAACTGCCAAATGGACACAAAAGGGTTTTCAAAACCACAACTGCTTTCAAGAAAAACACGCATTTTCAACTTCAAGGTTTTTAGTCAAAGAAGCTTCCGCGGTTTCATTCAGTGTAAGAAATCAATGGTAACAAATATGGCAATCGTTTTGACAAGCTTTTTTCAAATTGTAATAACTTAGTTTGTCGAATTTTCTCAATTAATAAAAACTAAATGGGTTTTAACTTAAATACTGATTTTTATCAAAAAGTCCAAATTTCGAAAATAACTTTGATGTGACACACCAGATTCGGTCGTAACGTCTAGGCCGAGTTTGGGGTGTTACATTTGAAACATTGAGGAAATAGTTAGAAAAATTGAACTGTAGGGGTTACACAGCATAAGCTGCCAGATTTACAAATAAGCTACTAGAAATATGGTTATGACACAAAAATTGCAGGTAAACTGCCAAAATTATGTGGTTGAACCACCATAATTGCAGATAAACTGTCAGATCTTCCTCCTTACATATTTGTAACACCCCTAACTCATATCTATCTCTAGAATATGGTTACAGAGCATTATCTTAAAACCGTAATATAAAAACAAACATTTCAAAATGTTAATATAAACATAACATAATCCATACATATATATGCATATCATCCCTTAATCGAGCCCTCAAGGCCATAAAACTACTTTAGAAATGATTTGGGACTAAATCGGTAACACTTGAAACATTGAGGAAATAGTTAGAAAAATTGAACTGTAGGGGTCACACGGCCGTGTGGCCAGGCCGCGTGACTCACATGGTTGAGACACACGCCCGTGTCTCAAGCTGTGTAACAATTGAAATAGGGACACACGGCCATGTCCCAACCTGTGGCCATGCCTGTGTAACTTCTTAAGTTAGGTCACACGACCAAACCACACGCCCGTATGCAAACTCGTGTAACACACGAAATGGCGTCACACACCCGTGTGCCAAGCCGTGTGCTAGGCCACGCAACTGCCTGACATTTAACATTTAAAACCTATAGGGGACACACGGCTGTGTCGCATGGCTTTGTAACACACATGGTTGAGACACACGCCCATGTCTTAGGCTGCATGAACAAGAAATTGGCCAAAATCAAGCCATTTCTTTCACCCATTCCAACAAGTACCTACAAGCCATATACACAAATGATCAAGGCACCAAAAATCCTACCAAAACATGCATAATTTAACCAATTCAAATGATCCAAAATCCATTCAACCAATACGCCATACAAGGCACCTCAATTACAATCAAACAAACTTACCAAAACATATGCATAATTAACATTACTTCAAACATACATTTCTAGTTCCATATCATCTTAAAACATACGATAATTAAGACCATTTCTAGCATAGCAACTTAATTCACCAACAAGCCAAAACAAACCACAAGCGCATACTTTCATATAATTCTAATTGTACCAAAAAGATACTTATTTACAATCATAGTAAAATACCTAACAAAGTTTAGTATTTTTTCAAAATGTACCATAACAACCTATATAGCCACATATGCATACCACAGCCCTAAGAAGCACAAGAACTACCTGTAACAGCCCGATTAAGGGCCTAGCCAGAATAGTGGTTTCAAGACCACAAATCTGAAGTAGAAAATATATGTTTTATAGTTTTTTATGAGGTCTATGACATGTTTGCATGGTTGTGTGAAAAGTTCATGAAGAAATTTTATGATTTAGTGATCAATTTATCTTTTAGGACTAAATTGCAAAAATTGAAGAATATGATATTCTAGAAGTTTTAAGTATGAGATAGCATTAGAAAATTTATTAGAGGTCCTTATTTAGTAATTTCTCATGATGGAAAAAAATGGACATGGAAGGGAAAAACATTCATGGAAAAACCCTAAATCTTTAAAAATTTTGCAAATTAGTCCCCGGACTAGCTCGATTAAGCTACAATGATCCTGAAAACATAAAAACCATTAGAAACGGGGCTTGAAAACTCACCATGCACACAACCCTAGCTCAACTGAAAGCTCCCTCTTCTCCAATGGCCAAAATCGATTTTGCTTCATCAAATGAAGAAGATGAACATTTTGTTTTAATTAATTTAACCTTTATTTACTCATTTACCTTTTTGCCCTTTAAAAACTTTAATAATTTCAAAAAAAACATGTTACGGATGTCTACAATTTAAACCCACTCACATTTAGATTTCATAGTAATTAGACTCCTTTAACTTATAGAACTCTATTTTTGTACCTTTTACGATTTAGTCCTTTTTACTAAATTAACATGCAAATGTCCAAATTTCTTAACGGAATTTTTATACAACACTACTAACATACCGTAGACATTAAAATAGTAATAAAATAAAAATTCTCTCATCGAATTTGTGGTCCTAAAACCACTTGATAAACCATAATATGAACATATTTTAAACCCACATTTAACATACTTTTGGATGATTTAAGCCTTGAATTGTGGAATTTGGTGCTCTTAGTCCTTTGTTTCCATGTTTTATACTTAGGAAAGCATCGGAGGATGAAAAGAATGAGAAATGGGCCTAAAATAGAGTAAATGGGTCAAATCACGAAATCGACACGGCTGGGCCTAAGCCACACAGTCGTGCCTCCTTAACTGATCCAAACACGGCCTGGACACTATTCACACGGGCGTGTGCCATGGGCGTGTCCCTGCTATGACAAAGAGGAATTTTACCCGGATTAGGGTACTTAGAGGCAAAGAAAGCCATCCCAAAAGCCTATATAAACACCCTAGAGGCTAACCTTCAAGGGGAAGTCCAGTTAGGCTGAAGAGCCAAGTTGTGGAATTTACTCGAAGAAAGTAAGTTGATTCATCACAAGAAGCTGGAATTATACTCAAGACGAAAGATCTTCCCTTCAATTTCCTTCAGGGAGTTTTAGGGTTTTTTTATGTTTTGCTTTATATTTACTTCTGAGATGTATTCTTTTATCATTATGAAGTAATCCCCTTAAATACCTGAGGGGGATGAAACCTAAGACGGATCTTGTTATTGTTTTCTGAACTACATGATAAATACTTGATTTGTTCTTAATTATGTGTTCTTAATTCTTGTTTTGATATTCTAGGATATTGATTCAAGTATTGATGTGCTTAGGCAGAGGAGTAATAGACCCTCTCTAAGAGTAGATCTAACATAATTCAGCAAAGTTGATCGCAGCCCTAGAGATAGGATGACAAAAGTTTTCGGATTAGGGTCAAACCTAATATGAGAGTCCATAGATCGAGTTAATGTAATTCTAGGGGTTTTAATTAGAAAGAGATTTCAATTAATCAACCTAGGGTTAGACGTTAGTAGCCTCGAGAGAGGTATTAATATAAATTAGGGAATTCTACGAATCAAGTCAAGTGGTTCAGAGTTAAATAACAAGTGAAGTCTAGGTGGATTCTTCCTCGGGTATTGTCTTAATCAATTGGTTTTCCCCACAAGTATTTTCCCAAATTCATTCTCTTTGTCTTAGCATCTTTAGCTTAATAGATAGTTAATTTTAGATTAATTGATAGTTCCCTTAATTCATAGGCTAAATAATAAAAAGAAAGTTAGTATTAGTACTTTTGGTTCCTTTGGGTTCGACAATCTGGTCTTGCCACTTAACTATACTACTGTTCGATAGGTGCGCTTGCCTCAATCATTGTCACAGTTAGTTTTTTAGGCTTAATCATTCTTTATATAAATTTTTAAGACTCTGACACACGATCAAGTTTTTGGAGCCATTGCCGGGGAACTAAAATATTAAGAACGCTCAATTTTTATTACTTTAGCCATTTTTATTTTGCAATTTACTTTTAATTTTATTTTGCTTTTAACTTTACTAATTTTCCTTCTTTTATTTGTTCTTAGCAGGTACCTCTAGTTTATGACTAGAAGGAACCCGACAGGACCCCTAATTTACGACAGTGATATTGAAGCTACTGTTGGTAGAAATCATAGAGAAATAAGGCGAAGCTTAAATTACATAGAAGAAGAGAAAGAAGTCGAAATTAATACCACCGAAGAGATGGCTGAGAATAATCCGCTACCTCCAGAGGTGGCCGAAGATCATGCTCCTCGAACTGTGTATGATTATGCTAAACCTAATTTAACAGGAACTGAGTCAAGTATTGTTAGACCTGTTATTGCTGGTAATAATTTTGAACTGAAACCTAAAACAATTCAGATGATACAGCAATTTGTTCAGTTTGATGATTTGCAAGATGAAGATCCAAACAATCACTTGGCAAATTTTTTAGAATTTTACAATACTTTCAAAATAAATGGCGTTTTTGATGATGCCATCCGTCTTCGGTTATTTCCCTTTTATTTGAGGAATAAAGCCAAACAGTGGTTGCATTCTCTTCCACGAAGGTCAATTACTACATGGGAACAAATGATCAAAAAATTATTAAAATATTTTTTGCCGGCTAAAACGACCAAGTTGAGAAATGATATCTCTGTTTTTGTGCAGATGGATTTAGAAACACTTTACGATGCATGGGAGAGATACAAAGATCTATTGAGAAGGTGTCCACACCATGGATTACCCTTGTGGCTACAGGTCCAAACCATTTACAATGGTGTGAACCCTTCAACAAGACAATTAATTAATTCAGCCGCTGGCGGAACCTTGAATAACAAAACACCTGAGGTGCCTATGAATTCAATGAAGAGATGTCACTGAATAACTATCAGTGGCAAGTCACAAGGACCAAGCCAACAAAAGCAGCCAGTTTTTTCAACCTTGACGCAGTAATCATGCTATCAAATCAGGTAGAACTTTTAAATAAAAAGATTGATGGTTTATGTGATTCTTTGCAGGTACATCCAGTTATGCAGTGCACTACGAATGGAGGTTGGAGGAACAACACAGATTATCCACCTTACAACCCGAGCGCTGAAAACGAACAAGTTCACTATATGGGTAACAACTTTATACCTTCAAGTAACCCTTATAGTAACACTTACAATTTAGGTTGGAGGAACTAGTCAAATTTCTCGTGGGGTAGTCAAAGAAACCAAAGACAACAATCCTACCCACAAGAAAAGAAGTCAAACCTTAAAGAAATGCTAACAAAATTTATAGAGGTGTCAAAAACCCGTTTCCAAAATACCGAAACAATATTGAACAATCAGCAAGCATCAATTCAAGGGCTTAAGGATCAAATTGGACAACTAACTAAGTTAGTTTCTGAAAGACAACTAGAAAGTTTACGTAGGGAAAAAGAGCAAGTGAAAGCAGTTACACTAAGAAGTGGAAAGGAATTGATTGAAACAATGAAGAAGATACCACATGAAACAGATAAGGCAAAAGATGAGGCAGTTGTGAAGGTAACGCTAATACGCGAAGAACGTAAACCACCAATCCCATATCCGGCAAAGTTGAAGAAAGACCGATTAGATTCACAATATGGTAAATTTCTTGAACTTTTTAAACAGTTACATATTAGCTTACCTTTTGTTGAAGCTATTTCACAGATGCTAACATACGCAAAATTCCTAAAAGAGCTTCTAACAAATAAAAGGAAATTTGAAGAAATATCAACAGTGGAACTTAATGAAGAATGTTCAGCTATCATCCAAAACAAGCTACCAACCAAATTAAAAAAATCTAGGAAGTTTCACTATTCCCTATTTAATTGGTAGTTTACTTATTAAGAAAGCACTAGCTGATCTAGGCACTAGTATTAATTTAATGCCTTATAAAATGCTTAAGCAACTTGATCTTGGGGAGCCAAAACCCACTAGGATGAGCATTCAATTAGCTGACAAATCTATTAAATATCCTAGAGGAGTTATTGAAGATATTCTGGTAAAAGTTGATAAATTTATATTCCCTGTTAATTTTGTTGTGCTTGACATAGATGAAGACATTGAGGTACATTTAATTTTGCGGCTCCCTTTTTTAGCTACTGCTAAAGCTGTTATTAATGTAGGTGATGGTAAACTCGCATTAAGGGTAGGCGACGAGGAAATTATTTTCCAAATTTACGATGCTATGCAGTATTCTAGAGAATAATATGACTCATGTTATTTTATTGATGCCATTGATCATTTTATTCAAGATTCTTTGCAGGAAATCATACATGACGACACGATGTTGCCCAAGGTGAGGGGAAAGATGATGATTCCGATGAGTTGTATTATAATACATCTACCTCTAGAAAAAAGAAAGAGGAGGACATTGAAATCAACGACGAATTTAAATAAAAACCTTCTATTGATGAGCCACCAAAATTGGAATTAAAACAGTTGCCAAAACACTTAGAGTATGCATTCCTCGGGGATAATTCTATGCTACCAGTAATTATCTCTTCAGAACTGGAACTCGAAGAGAAAGACGAGTTGCTAAAAGTACTAAAGGGACATAAAAGAGCCATAGCTTGGAAAATTTCTGATATTAAAGGAATGGTACCTACAAAATTTTAATGGAAGATGAGTATAAACCATGTGTGCAACCTCAAAGACGATTGAATCCCAACATGAAAGAAGTTGTTAATGCTGGGGTAATTGAACTCCTAGATGCTGGAATAATTTATCCTATTTCTGACAGTACTTGGGTAAGTCCTGTGCAGGTCGTTCCAAAGAAAGGAGGCATGACTGTTGTAGCCAACGAAAAAAATGAATTAATTTCTATAAAAACAGTCACAGGTTGGAGAGTTTGTATTGACTATAGAAAGTTAAACAACGCCACCAAAAAAGATCACTTCCCTTTGCCCTTTATTGATCAAAAGTTGGAAAGATTATCTGGGCATATGTACTACTGCTTCTTGGATGGACTCTCCGGCTACTTCCAAATCCCAATAGCCCCTGAGGATCAAGAAAAGACAACATTCACATGTCCATACAGTACGTTTGCTTATCGTAGAATGCCTTTTGGATTATGTAATGCTCCTACTACTTTTCAGCGTTGCATGCTGGCTATCTTTGATGAACTTGTGGAAGATATTATGGAGGTATTTATGGATGATTTTTCAGTATTTGGTAACTCTTTTCATCTTTTCCTTAAAAATCTAAAACGAGTTCTAATGAGATGTGAGGAAACGAACCTTGTTTTAAATTGGGAAAAGTGTCACTTTATGGTTCGAAAGAGGATTGTGTTAGGACATAAAATTTCTAGTAAAGGGATTGAGGTAGACAAAGCAAAGGTCAGAACCGTAGAAAAATTACCTCCTCCTAGTTCAGTTAAGGCTATTAGAAGCTTTTTAGGACATGCTGGATTTTATAGAAGATTTATTAAGGATTTTTCTAAAATAGCTAAACCTTTAACGAAATTACTAGAAAAAGATTTACCTTTCAATTTTGATCAGGGATGTTTAGATGCATTTAATATCCTCAAAGATAAATTAATAAATGCTCCAATTATAATTGCACCTGATTGGAATTTACCCTTTGAACTAATGTGTGATGCTAGTGATTTTGCAGTAGGTGCAGTTTTGGGACAACGAAGAGACAAGCACTTTCAGCCGATCTATTACGCTAGCAAGACATTATCGGCTGCACAAGAAAATTACACCACCATAGCAAAAGAATTGCTAGCTGTGGTTTTTGCATTTGATAAATTTAGACAGTATTTGATATTATCTAAAGTTGTCGTTTACACTAACCATTCAACTCTTCGTTATCTTTTATCTAAATCCGATTCAAAACCTCGACTCATAAGATGAATTTTACTCCCATAGGAATTTGATTTAGAAATTCAGGATAAGAAAGGAGCTGAAAATCTTACAGCAGATCATCTTTCAAGGCTTGAAATCCGTATATTGAAAAACTAGATGAGAATGTGATAAATGACTCGTTTCCTGAAGAACAACTATTTGCTATATCTAACTCCGAGGTATCTTGGTTCGCAGACATTGCAAATTACTTAGGTTCTAACATCCTACCAAAAAGGTTAACACATCATCAAAAGAAGTGATTCCTTGCTGATGCAAACAATTATTTTTGGGAGGGTCCTTTTCTTTTTTCGTATATGTGCAGATCAAGTAATTCGAAGATGTGTTACAAAGGAAGAAGCAAGCAAAATCCTAGAACATTGCCACTCAGGACCTTCAGGAGCACATTACAGGGGGATTAAGATAGCACATAAAATGCTCAAATTAGGTTTTTATTGGTCAACTATGTTTAAAGATGCCAACAGGTATGTTGCTTCATGTGATAAATGCCCAAGAACAGGTAATATCTCTAAACATGATGAAATGCCTCAAACGTATAAGCTATCATGTGAAATATTCGGTGTATGGGGTATTGACTTTATGGGTCCATTTCCTAGTTCATTTGGAAATAAATACATCTTAGTAACAGTAGATTGCATGTCAAAATGGGTGGAAGCTCAAGCTTTACCTACTAATAATGCTAGAGTAGTAGTGAGGTTTTTTAAGAAACTTTTCTCTTGATTCGGAACACCCAGAGCAATTATTAGTGATAGGGGTACTCACTTTTGTAATACTCAATTCGATAAAGTCTTAAAAAAATATGGAGTACACCACAGGACAGCTACTCCTTATCATCCTCAAACCAGTGGGCAAGTAGAAGTAGCAAACCGAGAGCTTAAGCGTATTCTAGAGAAAACAGTTGAATCAAACAAGAAAGACTGTGCATTAAAAGTAGACGATGCTTTATGGGCCTATAGAACAGTGTTTAAAACTCCCATAGGAACATCCCAATACAAACTTATCTATGGAAAAAGTTGTCATCTACCATTTGAGTTAGAGCACAAAGCTTTTTGGGCTATAAAATTCTTAAATTACGATCTTAAAACCATAGGTGAGAAGAGGATGATGCAGTTGAACGAGCTAGATGAATGGTGAGCTAATGCCTATGAGAACTCACGATTATATAAGGAGGCAACAAAGCGATGCCATGATGCTCGTTCAAAGCAATCAAAGCAATTCGAAGTAGAATACTTAGTCTTGTTGTACAATTCAAGGCATAAATTGTTTCCTGGAAAGCTGAAATCAAGATGGTCAGGTCCATTCGTGATCAAAACCATTTTTCCCTATGGCACAATCGAGGTAACTCGTCCAACTCGTGGCACATTCAAGGTAAATGCTCAGCGACTGAAAATTTATAATGGTGAAGATTTTAGGGATGAGAGAAGAGCTTCGGCTCCATGAACCTTCATTTAAAAATGAAAACATGGTGACTCTAGCTTAAGACTTTAAACGAGTGCTTCTCTGGAGGCAACCCGAGCACTAACTTCACTAATGTCATATTTTAGATTTCTACCACCTAACTACAAACTAACCAATTCAATAAAGCATAGGTTTCCCGTGTGCATGGCCGTGGCCGTGTGAACACCACGAACAGGTACATGGATGTGGCAAAGATGGTGTAAAAACAAGACAAAAAGTTTCCCAAAGCCACAGGCTCTGACTAAACGACACGGTCGTCTGACACGGCTGTGGTTGAAACAGACTACTCAACACGGGTGTGTGACATGCCCGTACATCCAACCCGTGGCCGATTCTGAGTAAATGACATGGGCGTGAAAGACGCTCGTGCTCTAAGGTCGTAGTCGAAACTGACTTACGAACACGAGCGTAGGACAACAGAGACGGGCGTGGGAAAAGCGAAAAAGGCTAGGCATGCCCGTGCGTTACGGGAGTGGGACACAACAAATGTGCACCAGACCCCTGAACATTCGAAACGCAGGGGCTAAAAACGATTTATACAGGCGTGTGCCACACCCGTGTATCCTTACTTCTATATAAACCCCTCACTATTCATCATCGTTTTCCCCCAAATTCACCCCCCAAACCCTAGCCATTTTCTTTTTCTCCCCTCTCATACGTCCGGCCACCATCCTCCTCCTTCCTTTCTTTCTTCTCCTTCTCTATTTTTGTTTTGTTCCTCATTAAGATGCAGTCCACGCCCATGTAAGGATAACACACCCGCGTGCCACCATCAATCCCGTGCTCCGACCACCGCCTCAACAGCGCCGGTTCTCTCCAAAAACTTCACCTGTCACCTCTCCTTTTCACATTTTACTTCATTCAACTATATTCATAAGAATTTTTTTAGTTTCTAATTAGTTTATTTTTATTAGTTACTCACTATTAGACTGTTTTGAACTATATTCATAAGAACTTTACTTAGTTTCTAGTTAGCTTATTACTTAATATTAGTTACAAACTTTTAGATTGTTAATTCATTTAGTCCTTGTTTAAGTAATAGCGATTAATATTTATGCCGATAAATGTTATGCAATATGTCTTGGCTGGAAATGTTACTTGAATCGTTGAAAATCTATTATTTTTAGGACCATAATGTCATCGTCCCGAGGCAAGAAAACTGTTGTTCCTACGTCGAAAAAAAGGAAGGGGCACGATGTGACCTCTTCAAGTGCCTCTGCCGAAATACGACACCCATTCCTACGTTTTCCTCCGGGAACTCAGGAAGATCTTTATCAGATACTACGCACAAGACCTCTTGGCGTAGGAAGGTGTATCGATTGGACCACATTAGAGCAGGTCCAGTTAGCAGATGAGGTTCGGGCCTTATTAATCACAGACCCCGTGGGGGCAATTTTTTGACATCATTTAGCCCACATACCTAGAGCTTACTCTGGAACTCTGGTCTACTTTCCACCTCCGGCATTGATGATTAACTTCGACTGCTGGCACTATCCAATTACGCCTCGCAGGTGCAGTGCAGTAAGATGAGTGTCCCACAGTTCGGAGCTGCTCTAGGACTCTATACCGACAAATTCATGGAGGATAACAAACTCGAGGACCACCAACGCCATATCCATAACTCCCCCTCGAGATGTTAGTACAATATAGCTCCCAACTCAGCCACTTAAGACCCTAGTCGCTCCAAGGCAATGGCTCTCGCCCCATCCCTGAGGTACGTACACGATATTTTAGCTCATACACTGACAGGTAGGTGAGAGAGCACCGACGTCATCAACACTCACGACGCCTACTTCCTATGGTGCATGGCAAACGGGCACGTTATCGACCTAGCCTATTTCATAGCTCGTGCCATTCAACATCAGACGATGCAACATAAGAGAGGGGTCATATCTATGGGCCCATACATCACACGCTTGGCTCGATATTTCGCGCTCCACAACACCGCCGCTCAGATCTCCTCACTCACACTGATAGGTCAGATGTCCCTACAAGGCATCCAGACGATGCTACACATGAGGATGATCCAACGTCGATGTGGCACCGATCCTCCCCAATATTAGCTAGGACCTACCATCGAAGAGGAGGATCATGAGGACATTACTGACAATGTCCCACACCCACATGAGGAACCACAACTGAGCCATCGACCAGTTCATGTGGCTGCTTCACTTTCAGACATCTCTGTACGTCTCATTCAGTTCGAGCACTACTGTACTCAACAATTCAATGACACTGCTCGACGATTCGATAGCATTGAGGCGACTCTTCAGCAGATTTGTCATCACTTTCACATATCGCCGCCTCCACCAATGGTGAGGACTTTTGAGTCTTTTTTTATTCTTAGCTCTATCTTTAATTTTATTTTTATTTTTGTTTTTGCTTTTAATTGATTTTGATGTACTCTTTTATTATAATTTGTTAGTTCACACCTTTACTTTTTATTTTGTTCTAAAATTTTATTAGTGAAATTCCAATTTCTTTTATCTCCGACTGTCTAATCTTCGAGTAAATATCATAATAAAACCCCCTAAAAAGTTACTGATGACTCTGCAGTTTCAAAAGGTTCAAGGTGCTACTAAGGAACTGGAATATTTTCACATACCTTCACATCTGCTTAGTTCATCCTGCATTTCTTCTACTCCATACCAACAAGTTTCATTCCCAAGGAATTCATCCAATTTTAGGAAGTTTCACCTCTCCCTTTCTCTTAAATTTCATATATATCTTTGTACATTGAGGGCAATGTACATCTTCAGTGTAGAGGGGTGAATATTTATTTCGAGAAAGTGCCTAACTTTCTGCATTATTCTCAAATCCTTGAATTATGCCTTAAATTATACCTTGTTCTTAAGTAATTTTCTCATATTATGATTAGAATGAATTTCTTTTGATTTACGATTTTTATTGATATGTTTTGAATTAAGTTATTGATAATTGTGTAGTGATGATTTAAACTTTAGGAGACTAGAGAATCAAGCATGATAAGTCCATTTTCAAAAAATTAAAATTTTGTTAGGTTGTTTACCTGAATCTAATTATTACCTTGAAATTTGAAATTTACAAGGTTGATATCAAAAACCCATAATTTTGTGAGATTTTGAGCCTTTTAGAGCATACATTCTTTCATGCTCACCTTGTGATTATGAGTGTGTAAACATTGAGCTGTTATTCTAGAACTTACTTCGATTATACATGTCGAGACCATATTAAATTATTTGATATACTGATATGATAAAGGCACTTAGGATTTAACTCACTCACTCCACTAAAAAGCTTACCCTCACAATTAACCCCTAGTGAACCCCTTTGATCCTAAAAACCTTTTTTATTGACTCACCCACTAATATTAAACTAAAAACCCGGTCTATATTTGTTATCACCATTCCTCTTGACCACCGTTATACCGAGATTTGATTTGATCAGTTGCCTAACTATAATCTTTAATTCAGTAGTCAAATTCATCTTTTATTATGACTTGATTTGTTCTTAAAAAAAAGTGTATCCATCATTTGCAACAACCCAAACCCGGTCAAAACGCTACGACCGAATTTGGCATGTCACAGGAGAGAAAAATTTTGAAAATCGAGTTAACGTCATGAGTTGGGAAAAATCATTGATTTTATAGAAACAGAATTTATATTGAGTGATCAATTGAAAATTATTTTGAGTCTTATTTGAAAATTTAGTTACTTTGCTACTAAATTCCATTTGTTAATTAATCAATTGTAGAATCTCAAAATCCCATAGTTTTTAAGTTTTGGAAATCATCCATTTCGTAGTTAATTAGACATGCCTTAATAATCAAAAATAAAATAAAAGAAAATTAACAAAACAAATAAAAACCAAATTAACGTTTAAATGGCCTTATTACATTACCAAAATCCAAATTAAAGTAGAATAATTCCAAAATAACTATTTAAAATAAAATCCAAAATATTATGCATGGCCACCTCGAGTCCACCTTAGCTCCTTATCTGCGGTCTAAGGATTACCTGCAAAATTTAACAGAGAGGGGTGAGTCATCGAGATTCAGCGTGTAAAACCCCGTCCAAAAGATTTTTGGGCTCTCACACAGATTCATATGCAAAGTATGTATGTCATGCAGCCCAACAAACCTAATGGGCTCATCCACCATATCTCCTGTGTCTACCCAACATTTGTTGCACCTAGCCACTGGTGGTACCTAACCACTGGAGGTTCCAAACCACTGGTGACAAAAGTCACAAATAATCATATGTGGGGCCAACCCACTTGTGGTACCTAACCACTGGTGACAATCCCTAGTATCCATACGTGGGGCCAACACACTGTGGTGCCAAACCAGTGGGACGAGTCACAGGAATAATATATATGTGGTACCTAACCACTGGTGACAATCCCTAAAATCAATACGTGGGGCCAACCCACTGTGGTACCAAACCACTGGGACGAGTCACAGAAATAAGATATATGTGGTACCTAACAACTGGTGGTTCCAAACCACTGAGACTTACTCACAAAATAATAATATGTGGGGCCAACCCACTTGTGGTACCTAACCACTAGTGACAGTTTAAAAGATATCATATTCCCTCCCTCCTCACATCATACCCCATTTTCATGTTCATGCTTTACAATATGGTATGATCATGCTAATAATGTACAACAACATTCATTCCACTCATACATGCATCCATTAATAACAGCACATAATGGAACTTACCTGGAGTCCTCGCCTTTACCCACAAAGGTAACTTAGTGATCCATACCATCACTTCGGCTTTTGGCCATACACAGATAATAACATAATTAACATAGAAAGTGTGTAAGAGTTACACACCTGATAACGCGGAACACAACACTCTCTACATCGAAGCTATCGCTAACAGGCACTACTACTATCTGCCTACTATTCTGCTCGGAAGCCGGCCCACAACCCGGTGGCCAATCTCGAATAGCAGACACCGCGCGCTTCTTATACTTTGGGACTGGGGCTAACCCTTCCTTCGCTTGGCTAGCATTTGGGTCCATGAAAAAGGGCTTGGTCAATAGACCAGATTAACACATTGAATAGGAACAGATAGGAATATTACTCAAAACATAAAGATCCCTTACCTAGGTTGACAAATCCCGGAGATTCAATCACTTGGATCAAAGCACCGATTGAGTACTTAAATTGACTAGCACCGAGTATCCCTTAACACCCTTCAATCGGCTAAGAATTACACAATTCAATTACTGCCTTCGGCACTCCAAACGTGAGAAAAGATAATTGAAACAAAAAGTAACCACTAACCCCAAATTCTAGAGAACCGATTGGGAGTGAGGGAAGATGGGTAACAGCGATCCACTGAAATCGAAAGTCGAAAGAAAGATATAGGAGAGTCAGAGAGATTCAGCTCACACTGAATGGGACCTGCTCAGAAAAGATACTGAGTTTTAGTTTCCTCTTTAAAGACAACAAGAGAAGAAAATAAAGAATACGAGACTAGGGTGATTCAGCTAAGTAAGAGAACTTACCAAGGAATGAATGTTGATGCTGTTCTGCTCTCGAACCGAAAGGAATGGAAAAGAGAGGATAGGTTTCGGCTTATGGAAAACAAAAAGAATGAAGTTGTAAAAAGGAAAGGTTATGAATGTTTAGCTAACAAGAGATAGAAGAGATGAAAAGAAGGAATGGGGAATAGAGTTTTGGCTCTTTCGGAATCAAATGAAAGAAAGAAAAAGAAAAGGAAATGATAAGATGCTAGGAGGGTTTGGCTATGGCGTTTGAGAGAGGAGAAAATGACAAAGTTTTGGCAGGGGTATGGCTTCAGAGAGTTTCGACTTTGAAGATAATGGCAAAGAGAATGAAACACAAGTGATGAGTGAAAGGCAATGTAGGTTTCGGCCAACCACAAAAGAAGAAGAAAATGAGAAGAGAATTAGAAGATGTTTTAGTTTTGGTAATTTGAGAGAAAAGAAAATAAATGCACCAAATAGTATGAGGATGCTTCGTTTTTGACAAAAGAAATGAAAAAGAGAAAACTCTAGGTCCTATCTAGCTAGCCGAAAATTCTCAACACTCCCCCTAAGGCTATCTTTAACATTCGACCACTCCCTAACATCACTGAACCGAACACACACTCACCTCTTTCCCTCTCTCTCAATCCCATGATTTTCTCCACCGATCACTCTCCACTCACCATTCAAACCTGTTGACCGATTCTTCCTCCTTGAATTACTCTCTTCCCTTCATTCAAAATAATTTGACTTATTCAACACTCATCCACTAGAGTCCAAGCTGACACCACCTCTCCCTTACCTTGGCATAAAAAAGAAATCCCCAAAACGGACACCACGTAGCTCGAACCTGCTCCCTGCCAGCTCCCCTAAGGTGTCACTCCCTTGCCTCCTAAGTGGCACCTCCTTGCCACTTTACTAAGGCATTTCTTATGTCAAATACTCAAAAGAACAACCCTAAGGTGCCCAAAAAGAAAATTTTGGCCAAGTCTTTAGCTTAACCCTAAGCCTTTCCTGGACCCTCGAGACAACCTAAATCAACATACCAAACATAGCATATGCACAAAACATACCACATGCGCAGCCCCTAATTTTGGGATGTTACATCATTAGTGAGCTTATGCATTCAAATTCAACATACTGAAGAAAAAGCTCGTTTTAGTAGTATTACAAGTTTTTAATTGATGTAATTAGTTAGAATTATTTCATTCATTTTTCTAGTTAGGTAACTTATCAATTCAATCTCAATTCTAACCTTCTAATTAAGCCTTTATACACACCTTTAACCCGAGCCCCATTACACCCTTTTTTTAAGACCTTCTGATCTGTGTATCATTTCATTTTATAGTGGCGAAGATTTGATTTTGAAGCAAGCCTATGGGATTAACTTTTCATGTTCGATTTTTGAGTGCTTAACTTTGAACCTTGAACACTTTGAGTGATTTGAGTGAATCTTTAGTGAGGATGTCAACTGTTGTTGATTTTGAATTAAAGGTGATTATTTAGGTAAGGGGAAACGCCTATATTTTTCGTGCTACAAAAAAACTATGACTCTGATTGTTTGAATCTTTAAGATCTTTCTATTTAAATTATCAATGTATGAATTATCTTTGAATTATGATGAAACATTATTGATGAATATTATGAATCAAGGAAGTTCATTTTAATTGTGAGTTGAGAATTTTGCTTGAGGACAAGCAAATGCTTAAGTGTGGGGGTATTTGATAAACCGTAATATGAACATATTTTAACCCCACATTTACCATACTTTTCGATGATTTAAGCCTTGAAAAGTGGAATTTAGTGCTCTTAATCCATTGTTTCCATGTTTTATACTTAGGAAAGCACCAGAGGATGAAAAGAACGAGAAACAGGCCTAAAACAGAGTAAATGGGCAAAATCACGAAATCGACACGGCCTGGGCCCAAGCCACACGGCCGTGCCCCCTTAACAGACCTGAACACGGCCTGGCCACAATTCACATGGGCGTGTGCCATGGGCGTGTCCCTACTGTGACAAAGAAGAATTTTACTCTAATTAGGGTACATAGAGGTAAAGAAAGCCATCCCAAAAGCCTATATAAACACCCTAGAGGCCAACCTTCAAGGGGACGTCCAGTTAGGCCGAAGAGCCATGTTGTGGAATTTACTCGAAGAAAGCCAGTTGATTCATCTCAAGAAGCCGAAATTATACTCAAGACGGAAGATCTTCCCTTTAATTTCCTTCAGGGGGTTTTAGGGTTTTTCTTATGTTTTGTTTTATATTTACTTCTGATATGTATTCTTTTATCATTATGAACTAATCCCTTCAAATACTTGAGGGGGATGAAACCTAAGATGGATCTTGTTATTGTTTTTTGAACTATATGATAAATACTTGATTTGTTCTTAATTATGTGTTCTTAATTCTTGTTTTGATATTCCAGGATATTGATTCAAGTATTGATGTGCTTAGACAAAGGAGGAATAGACCCTCTCTAAGAGTAGATCTAACATAATTAAGTGGAGTTGATCGCAACCCTAGAGATAGGATGACGAAAATCTGTTAGATTACGGTTAAACCTAATATGGGAGTCCATAGATCGAGTTAATGCAATTCTAGGGGTTTTAATTAGAAAGAGATTTCAATTAATCAACCTAAGGTTAGACGTTAGTAGCCTCGAGACAGGTATTAATATAAATTAGGGAATCCTACGGATCAAGTAAAGTGAATAAATCATCTGGCTCAGAGTTAAATAACAAGTGAAGTCTAGGTGGATTCTTCCCCGGGTATTGTCTTAATCAATTGGTTTTTCCCACAAATATTTTCCCAAATTCATTCTCTTGTTATTAGCATCTTTAGCTTAATAGATAGTTAATTTTAGATTAATTAATAATTCCCTTAATTCTTAGGCTAAATAATAAAAAGAAAGTTAGTTTTAGTACTTTTGGTTCCTTTGGGTTTGACAATCCGGTCTTGCCACTTAACTATACTACTGTTCGATAGGTGCACTTGCCTCAATCGTTGTCACAGTTAGTTTTTTAGGCTCGATCATTCTTTATATAAATTTTTAAGACTCTGCCACACGATCACCACTATTTCGATTTCACTAAAAATGGGCTGTTACAATATTCATCCCAACCCAATGCAAAATTACATGTTATAATTACAACAGAGCAGAAATAAGGCATGATTAGAGCATGCAAAAAATGGTAAAAATAGTAGGCGTGACTTAAACATGCGATCAGAGTAAGAATAGTGGCATAATTTCTACGCAATTGGTAAAATAGTATAGTAAGCGTATTTAATGACACTTTCAAAATTATTAGTATCAGAATTCACATTTTTAATATGACTAAATTTTAGTTATAATGTACAAGGTTTATCATGACATCAATCTCAATAATATATTTGCAACATGGTTCAAACACATATTATACGGATATCATCAAATCATAATACAACACCAATACATATTTATGACATTATGGATTTAACAGGTTAGAGTCATTTACTTGAAAACAATCCTGTTGAAGGACTTTATCAATCACCATGAATACTTAGCGTATTCAAATAACCATGTTTTCGAGTAGATAATATATATTAATCATAATTAAATAATGATTAATAAATAATCATATATATTTTTATTTGATTAAACCCACACCTAAAAATAAGCCTTGTCACTAAATCTACACCCCACACTCCAATGATAACGAATCTAAACAGATCTCGCTTGATCTGATCAAGTAATAATAGTATGATACCAATAGGACATTCGCTAGTTTTAGCGATAAACCAAAATATAATTCTCTTATGAAGTCAAATAAGAAACTTACCCCAATACCTTTTTGAAAAGAGATCCAAACGTTTTTCTCACACTAAAGTAAATCTGAATGATTTAGATTAGATTTGTCAAGAAACGTGATACACAAATATTAGACCATATATTCAGATCACATAAGAAAAGAAGGATTTAGATTAGATTTACTAATCATTACGCTAAACCAATCCAATTGAGAAGATTAACGATTCACCAAAATTTTTAGTTTGGAGTAGTGGCTAAGGAAAAACAAAATAAGGAATAAAGTGAGTATGCATATTATTTAATAATTTAAGAAAAAGAAGAAGAAGAAGAGATGCAAAAATTCGGCAATGACCAAATAGATGAAAAGAGGATAAAAAATAAAAAAATCGATAGGCGTCAGCGGCATATTATTAGAGACGGTGGAAGAGGTCCAACGGTGGCAAGAAGAGAGTGGGAGAGGGGGGATGATAGTGAAGTGGTGCTGTTTAGGTGGTGCGATGTTGGCTAAAGGTGGTGGAGTGGTGGCAAAATCAAATGTAAGTAACGACTCAATGTTGTGCAAGAGGATGAGGAGAGAAAAAAAAAGGGTAGAAAAGAAAACAAAGAGATGAAACAAAATGATTTTGTTTCTCTAGTTGCAAGGGACGACTAAAGGGTTGAAAGGGGAGGAAAATAGGAAGGGGTGAAAAGAGGGAAAAAAAAAGGAAAGAAGAGGGATCATGTTGAGTGGAAAAGGAGAAAGAGGGGAAAGAAGAGCAAAATATGGGAGGAAAGAATCTCGCTTGCAATGAAACTAGATCGAACGACAATAGGGAGGTTTGACCAAAAATTTAAATGCAAATTTTTAAAAAAAAATAATAAAACGGAGAGGGAAATTGAACTTAGATCACTTGGGCAATTTAGCTTGCTCTAAACTACTAGGCTAGAACTCTCACTTGTTTAAGAATTAACGATAACTTAATTTAAATGAGGTGTGACATAACCTTTTTTAATGTTTATATTATAGAAATATTTTATATTACTATTGATTTAATTTTTTTTGTGTTACAAATTACATAATATATAAAAAAATAACATAATATAAAATATTATGAACTTAAAAGGGAGTCGAACCGGGCTGATTCGAGCCTTGAATGTTCAAGCCCAAGCCCAACCAATATTTTAAACGGGCCTAATTTTATGTCAAAACCCATTTTTCGGGCTTACTATTTTTGTTCATATCCCCTCAAATTTTGAGCGAGCCTTCAAGCTTGGGCGAGTAGCCCGTCCCATTAACAGATCTAGAGCTTTGAAATTTAAGCATACTTAGGGCCCGGGCATTTACGTGTGATTAGTATAAAAATAGTAGTGACGATGAGATTAGATACTATAACGATGCTATAGTGTGAGACAAGACAGAAAAAACTAAACGTACCGTACTAGAACTAAACATCCATCCAAAGGGAAAACTAAGTGCGGGTTTGGATGGGCGGTACAGTGCATTTAGCTTACTATTTTTCTCACGCTATAATATCTAATTTCACCGCCAATGCTATTTTTACACTAAGCACAAAGAAAACGCACCGTCTATCTTAATTCTCCCCAAGTTAAAATACCCTCTAGATTTTCACCTAGAATCAATTTTTGAAATTGAGATTCTCTTCCCTTTGGCATCCGAAAATGTAAACTCTAACCTTTTCCAACATCTTCCATTAACACTTCATTGATGCTCTCTATTTTTCGCTTATCAAATCCTTCAAAACCCACTATGAAACCTAATAGCTCCATGCATTTGCCCTCAAAATTGGCATTTTCTCTCACCCCCACTCTTTTCTCTTCTCCTTTCTCTCTATGCCGGCCACAACATTAGCAACCTCCGCTATGCTTGCTCCACTTTTAAATCGAATCCAACACCCCTTGTTGGTTCTCTGCAATATCGTCCTCAAATGCTACATACAAAACAAACAAAAAATCCCATGAAGCTATCTCTCTGTTCGTCCTTCTACTTGGTCATTTTCCGCCTCATGAATTCATGTTTCCTTGCGTGATTAAGGCATGTGCTAAGTTAACTACTTTGAAAGAAGGGAAAAAATGCATGTTGGCATACATTTATATTTGCTTCCACTATAGTTCAAGATAACTTCTTTCTTAATTAGATTTTTCCAGTACTTCGAAGCTAAAATGTGATTTAGGGGAGCATGTCTTGAGACATGGCTTTATTGTCTCGAGACACTGATGCGCAACTCAACTTTTCAACCCAAGATTCATAACCTGTGACCCTAGACTTTCGTATGTGGGCCCTATAAATTATGTTTGCATACATATATATTTGATTTTTTTTTCATGATGGATTTCTATTGCTTGATGACTGCTTTTTAAGCTGATTTGACAATGAAAGTGGTGTCTTGCAATCAGATCTACCAGAGTTAGGCGTAGAGTTTTACATAACTTCCCTCAAAACTCTTAAAGGCGATACCTCAACTTCAACCTGTAAAACCGCTTCCATCTCATTACCACTAAAAAGTGGTGTTGCCCGTATTGAAGTCCTCACAGATGTATGATAAGCATAAAATGCAAAGGAAAGTTTTTCATGCCAATCCTTGTAAATTTTAGTGGTTTTAGAGATGATCCTTCTAAGGTTCTTTTTAGTTGACTCTACCGCCCTATTTATCTTTGGTTGGTATGGCATAGAATTATGACTTTCTAATTCATATTAACCACAAACCTCACATATCATTGTATTATTCAAATTATTGGTGTTGTCTAAAATGATTCTTTCTAGCAATCTGTATTGGCAAATAACTTCCTTTTTCAAAAATGTGCACACTATTGACCTCGCCACACTAGCATAAGACGATACTTCTACCCATTTTGTGAAGTAATAGATTACCAAAAATTTGAACATGTGTTCATTAGAAGCCTTCGAAGAAATTGGACCAACCACATCTATGCCCTACATCAAAAATGGCTATAGTGTTGCTAATACATACAAGTTACTCGCAACGATATTAATACTATCAACATAAATTTGATACTTATGACATTTTTTAGGCTTTTTTACTGAAATAATATAAAAAATTAAAAAAATTCCAAAAAGGTATACCGATTTAGTTATTTATGAAAATAGTATACCAGGGGTGGTGGAAGATGGTGCATAGGCATCACCGCCCCTATTTTCTATCACCCATCACTTCCAGCTAAAAAAACAAAACAAAGAAACAATTTTTTAATGGTACAACCTTCTTGATAGGTGACACCAAAGTATTTTACCTCAACCTAAATACTGCCAGGATAGGGTTACGGAGCATTACCAAAAACTTTTCACTTAAAACATTTGATTACAATCATTTCTAAAACATATTGTAACACCCCTCACCTGTACTCAATGCCAAAATAGGGTTACGGAGCATTACTAGACTTATAATACAATTAAACATACATTTCACATACATTTTCAAATTTCATGTAATCATCATTCAACATCATTCACAACGTCCTTAATACGAGCCTACAAGGCCCAAAACATGCATTTGGAGTGGTTCGGGACTAAACCGATAACTCAGAAGATTTTTGGAACAATTATAAAATTTTACAAAATACAGGGGACACACTCCCGTGTGGCTTAGTCGTGTATCTCACATGGCCAAAGACACATCCGTGTCAAAGGTCGTGTGGACATTCAAAATGGGATTACATGGTCATGTCCCAGCCCGTGTCTAACACCGTGTATCTCTCTGACTTGGGTTACACGGCCAACCACATGCTCATGTGACCAACCCATGTGCCCTTCAAAATGGCCTCACACGCCCGTGTGCCAAGCCGTGTGCTAGGCCATGCCAAACCTCTGGGTATATTGACTTATGCCACACGGCCAAGTCACACGACCATGTGTTGGGTCGTGTGGAGCATACTGACTTGATTTCTAATTCAACACCAAGGGACACACGGCCATGTAACCTGACTGTGTATCACACATGGCTGAGACACACACCTGTGTGGAAAAAAATAGGCTATTTTTCAAGCCATCTTGCCACCCAAATTTGCATATACCTACACCAAAACAAATGGCACACAATATGGCATAAATAGGCATTCAACTAACCTCAACCAAGCATAATTCATACCATTTCAATACCAAAAAATACAAGGCACACAATACTACAATATGTCATTCAATTTCATACCAAAATTCACTTTCTCAAATCATCAATGTGGATACTTTCAAATATGCATCATCTTGCCTAAAATCACAAATATACCAATTCTCAAATATCAACCATTTACCACAATCATTTGTATAGAAATTATCAACACAAGACAAATACCATTTGCATATATATACACGACCAAATCAACCAAAATAATCCAACTCTCATGGCTATAGACAACACCAAACCTTAAACATTTACAAGCCAATCCAAATGGCTAAATGTAATAGCCCGATTTCGGGGCTAGTCGGAACAATGGTTTCGGGACCACTAATCCGAGGTTGAGGAAAATAATTTTAGTATTAATTATTATGTTACGGCATTAATATATGGCTATATGAAAATTTTGCTGCTTTAATTTTAGCAATTGTATGTGTAATTGTGAAAAAGGACTAAATTGCATAAAGTGTGAAAGTTCCATTATAAGTGGTAGAGGTGTGTAATAGCCAAAGAATATCAATTGGAGGTCCTTAAAGTGAAATTAGGCCATTGGATTTCTGATGGCCGGCCATAGAGAGGCTAGGGAAACATGATACTAAATGTTGGTCAATTTTTGTGGAAATTATGTGATAAAAAATAATAAAATAAGATGAATAAAAGATGTTATCATCTTTCACTGTTCACCCTCCTTCTTCCACCGAAAATTAAAGAGAAAAATAGAGTTTTTGGGGTTCAAAATTTTAGCTAAGCTATCTCCTTGCAAGTAAATGATTTTGGTGGTTTTATTTGATAATTTTTGTACTTTTGGAGTCCCCAAAGCTTAAGCTAGCTAATGAGGGGACTAATTTGTGAAATGGTTGAAAGTTTAGGGACTTGAAATGAGAGGGTTTATGTTGTTAGCTGAGTTTTTATGGAAGAAAATGAATGTTGGGGAGATGAGAAACAACTTTTGTGAAAGGTGTTGTCATGAAAACACTTAAATGGGACTAAGTTGTAAATGTTGTAAATTGGTAATAAATGCATGAAATAGTTAGATTTGAGGGTTGTTGTAAGAGGAATAAATGTTCAGCTAGGCTTGCTTAATGAGAAAATGTGTAGAAAAATGACTTACGAGCATACGGGAAAAATTGTAATTTTGCCATAGTACAAGGGCAAAATTGTCATTTTTGCCTACGTAGAGATTATTATACATTATGAACATAAAATGTTTTAAATGAGTCAATTTTGTTGTTATAGATTAAGAAGAGCACGGAATTAACCTTGACCAGGGAAAAGGCAAGGTTTCGGATTAAACCGCAAATTAACACATTTTGCACTGATGTAAGTTTATATGTAAATGATGCATCTTAATTACATATGTTGTTACTTTTTGGTGTGTTGTATGATTGAGAACATGTATGATTCAAGTGGATTGAATTTGGTAGATATTGAATAATTTTCGTATGAATGACAAAATAAATATGTAAATGTGAAATCACATCCGTAGTAATAAATGGTGGGCTGTGTGCAATATGACCTTAATAATTCTTGATGGCGGGCTAAGTGCAATACCACCTTATTACATATTCATGATGGCCTGAGTGCGATACCATCATTTATATTACTATTTGGTGGGCTAAGTGCGTTACCACCGTAAATACTCTTGTTGGTGGGCTATGTGCGATACCACCCTGTTAAGGATTGATGGTGGGCTAAGTGCTCAACCACTGAGTGATTGGTAGTATTATGAATGGTTTATTGGGAAAATTATAATGTGTTGTTTCATGTGATCATGTGGTAATAAATGCAGGGATGTATGTTAAATAATGTGGGCATTGGGCTTGTGATATGGTTGGAATGTAGTAAGAGATGAAATGAGTAAGCATGATCATGGAATGTGGATTGTTCTTACCTAGTATGCAACGTTATTTATTGTTTAGCACATACTATGATGTTATTTGTTTACATGTAAACTTACTAAGCTTAAAGCTTACTCCCCTTTTCTTTTCACTTATTTTATAGAGTCAAAGAGCCAGGCCGGGATACGAAGATAATTGGACGATCACCCACACTATCAGCTCACCTCGGTATATCTAGACTTAGTATTTTGAGTATGGCATGTATAGGGGCTAGACTAGGTAAATTGTTTTGTTATTTTGGCCAAGAGTGTGTTGGCTCCTTTAGAGGTGAACTCTTTTGTATATAGCCGTAGTTGATTGCTCATTTTTTATATTTAATGAGAAGATGAAGTTATTCATGAAAGTTTATGTTGCACATTTGAGTTGCTTAGTGATTGGTTGAATGGTATTATGATGTGTAAATTAAGGTGGTGAAAAGAGCTTGGCAAATAGCCTTGTTCTTGTCCACACGGGTAGGCACGCGGCTGTGTGTCTAGGTCGTGTGTGACACACAGTCAGTCATATGGGTGTGTGACCAGCCCGTGTGTCCCTACATGTTAGTTTTTTTTTTAAGTCAGTAATCTTTGTAGTAAACACACAGGCAGGGACACAGTTGTATGTCTCACCTGTGTGGGAGGCACAGCCTTGGACATGGGCATGTGCCCAAGCCGTGTGAAGTCTGCACCTTGAAATTGGAATTTTATTCGACACACAGTCTAAGGACATGGGCATGTGCCTTGGCCATGTGACTATAGTGAGATAATGACGTCATAAACAGAATGCCAAGGTTTTGGCACACGAGCTGAGACACGGGAGTGTCGAGGCCGTGTAAGGGACACGGGCCAGGGACACGGGCATGTGTCTGGCTGTGTGAAATAAGTCAGTGTCGACCATGGGTGAGGGCCATGAGCGTGTGTGACCACATGGCCTGCCCACACGGGCGTGTGCCCCTATTTAGGTGAAAAAATTTTAAATTCTCTAAAGTTTCTGGTTGGATTTTGAAACCCTCTGTATGCATGTTTAGGGCCTTGTGAGTCCTTAATGAGAATGTTTTGATGGTGAAAGAGATATTTTAAGTTGTATGACCAAGTTAGTTAAGTCGAATGATGCCTCATGCCCAGTTTTGGCATAGAATATGGGTAAGGGGTGTTACATTTAGTGGTATTAGAGCTATGGTTCATTCAGTTCTCGGACTACCGTAGCGTGTATTAGAGTCTAGCTGTACATGCCATACGCGTATATTGATAGTGTGGTGGCTTCTGACAATTCTAAACTTTGTTTCTATATAGTAAATGGATCCCGATCCAAAGAATTGCTAATGATACAAACTAATGTAACGCGCCAAAGATCGCCCAAGGGATCACGCTTTATAAGAGTGGACTCGAGACTAGGGGTCAAGGAGATAAGGCCCGGAAAGCCTTTCTCTAGATGATGAGTAATTGGTATACGAAGTATGTGCGAGAAAACCCTAATGCTCAACCTCCTCCACCCCCTCCTATACCTCAGCCAGTTCCTGTGGCTCCTCAAGGTATAGATGTAGTGAGAATAACCAAGCCTCTGGTAGATAAGATTCAGAAGCATGGGGCTGAGGAATTCAGAGCCAATATAGACGATGACCCTGAGAGGGTGGAGTTTTGGCTTGAGAACTCGATGAGAGTGTTTGATAAACAATCCTGCACACCTGAAGAGAGCTTAAAATGGTCGTGTCCTTGTTGAGGAACTCAGCATACTATTGGTTGAAAAAGTTGACATCTGTGGTTCCAAGGGAGAGAGTGACGTGGGACTTCTTTTTGGAAGAGTTCTGAAAGAAGTATATAAGCCAACGATTTGTGGACCAGAAACGAAAAGAATTCCTTGAATTGAAGCAAGGAAAAATGACTGTGGTAGAATATGAGCTTGAGTTTGTTAGACTCAGCAAGTATGCACAAGAGTGTGTGTCTACAGAAGCTATCTTGTGCAACAGGTTTGAAGATGGGCTGAATGAGGATATTAGATTGCTAGTGGGGATTTTGGAGTTAAAAGAGTTTGTGGTGTTGGTTGATAGGGCATGTAAGGTCAAGGGACTGGATAAGGAAAAGAGGAAGGCCATGAGTGAGGCCTGAGATGCAAGAAAAATGCCAATGAGGAAATCATACCAAGCTCAATCAAAGAAGTCCAGGGAGATGAACCCTCGGACAACTGCATCAATTGGATATTCACATTGAGATCGAGGTACTACCTACTCGGGCTCGAGAGTTCAAACCACCTCGATGGCAACTGTGGGCAATCCGAAGTCCAAATCGGAGTGTCCAAATTGTGGTAGGCAGCACACTGGGGAGTGTTGAGGGAATAACCAAAACAATTACAATTGTGGTTCACCCGATCATTTCATCCGGAATTGCCCTGAGAGGGATGTTAAGGAAAGGAAACAAGAGATAAGATCAAGCAATGTATCTGCGAGGGGTAGATCACAAAAGAACCCGGGAGGAGGGACTAGTAGTACAGGTGCACCTCGGGATTCTACTGTGAGATCGAAGGGTCGAGCACTTGCAAGGACCTATGCTATTATGCTCGCGAGGAGGCATCATCTCCAAATGTGATAATGGGTGCTTTTTCTCTTCATGACACCTCTTTTATTGCTTTGATTGAACTGGGGTCTACCTATTCATTCATTTGCATGAAATTGGCATCTAGTATGAGCATGATTGTTGAGTCTACGGAATTTGTAGTAAAGGTGTCAAACCCGTTAGGCAAACATGTGCTAGTTGACAAGGTGTGTAGGAATTGTCCTTTGACAATTAGAGGTCATTGTTTTCCGACAAATCTTGTATTGTTGCTATTTGATGAGTTTGATTTGATTCTTGGTATAGATTGGTTGACGGCTCATAATGTTTTATTGAACTGTGGTAGCAAGTTTATTGAATTGAAATGTGAAAATGGGGATGTCATTCGGGTTGAATCAGGTAGATTGGATAATCTGCCAGTGATAATTTCAACTATAGTAGCCGAAAAATACTTGAGGAAAGGATACGAGTCTTATATCACCTTTGTGCTGAATATTCAAGAGTCAGAGGTAAAGATTGAATCAGTGTTGGTGGTATGCAAATATACAGATGTGTTTCCGGAAGAGTTACCCGAGTTACCTCCAGTTAAAGTGGTCGAGTTTTGGATTGAGTTAGTTTCAGGAATGGCACCCATCTCGATTGCTCCATATAAGATGGCACCATTCGAGTTGAAAGAACTGAAGGTTCAGTTGCAAGAGTTAATGGACAAGGGTTTCAGAAGACCGAGCTATTCACCATGGGGTGCTCCGGTACTTTTTGTGAAGAAGAAAGATGGGTCGATGAGATTGTACATAGACTACAGATAGCTCAACAAAGTGACCGTGAAAAATAATTATCCTTTTCCAAGAATAGATGATTTATTTGACCAACTGAAGGGAGCTACAGTGTTCTCCAAGATAGATCTAAGGTCTGGCTATTACCAGTTGAGAGTTAAGGAGCAGGATGTGCCGAAAACTGCATTTCGGACGAGGTATGGCCATTATGAATTTCTTGTCATGCCATTTGGCCTAACAAATGCTTCTGCTATTTTTATGGATTTAATGAACCGTGTCTTCCAACCGTATTTGGACAAGTTTGTAGTTCTCTTTATCGATGATATACTGATTTATTCTCAGGATGAGAGTGATCATGCAGAGCACCTGAGAATTGTTTTGCAGACTTTAAGAGACAAGCAGTTGTATGCTAAATTTAGCAAGAGTGAGTTTTGGCCCCGAGAGGTCGAATTCCTAGGACACGTTGTATCGGGTGATGGTATTAGAGTTTATTCGAGTAAGATCTTGGCTATTGTGGAGTGGAATCTGCCAAGAAGTGTGTCAGAAGTCAAAAGCTTTTTGGGTTTAGCGGGGTACTACAGACGATTCGTAAAAGGGTTTTCTATGATTCCTACCCCAATGACGAAACTGTTGCATAAGGATGTCGAGTTTGAATGGAATGAGAAATGCCAACAGAGCTTTGAGAAATTGAAAACATTGTTGACTGAAGCGCCGATTTTGGTGCAACCAGAGTCGGGAAAAGAATTTGTAGTCTATAGTGATGCATCATTAAACAGCCTTGGTTGTGTGTTGATGCAAGAGGGTAAGGTTGTAGCTTATGCCTCGAGACAGCTAAAACCACATGAGAAGAATTATCTGACTCATGATTTGGAGTTGGCTGCAATCGATTTTGCTTTGAAGATTTGGCGTCATTATTTATATGGAGAAAAGTGTCGAATCTTCACTAATCATAAGAGTTTGAAGTACTTAATGGACCAAAAGGATTTGAATTTGCGACAACGGCGGTGGCTTGAATTATTGAAGGACTATGAGCTAGTGATTGATTATCATCCGGGGAAAGAAAATGTAGTGGCAAATGCCTTAAGTAGAAAATCTATGTACGCTTTGAGGACCATGAGTATGAGCTTACCGTTGTTTGATGATGGTGCTATATTAGCCCAGCTGAAGGCTAAACCATTATTTATTCAACAGATATATGAGGCTCAAAAGAAAGATAATGAGATGCAAGCTAAGAGAGCTAAGTATGAATTGGGAAATGATTCTGACATTCGGGGGAGTCCAGATGGTTGTTTGATGTTTCACGATAGGATTTGTGTACCTAAAGATGATGAGTTGATCCGGGAAATTTTACATGAAGCACATAATGGTCACTTGTCAGTACATCCCGGTAGCACGAAAATGTACAATGATTTGAAGAGATTTTGTTGGTGGCCGGGCATGAAAAGTGACATCTCTGAGTTTGTTACAAAATGTTTGGTCTGTCAACAAGTAAAAGCCGAGCATTAGGTACCTTCTTGATTACTTCAGCCGGTAACGGTTCCCGAGTGGAAGTGGGATCAGATCACTATGGACTTTGTAATGAGGTTGCCTATGACTCCGAGAAAGAAAGATGTTGTGTGGGTTATTGTGGATAGACTAACGAAGTTGGCTCACTTTATACCGGTGCGTGTTGATTATGCTCTTGATAAGTTGGCCGAGTTGTATATTTCTGAGGTAGTGAGATTACATGGGGTGCATGTATCTATTATTTCGGATAGAGATCTGAGATTTACTTCGAGGTTTTGGAAGAAGTTGCAGGAAGCCTTAGGTGCAAGGTTGAATTTTAGTACTGCGTTCCATCTGCAAATAGACGATCAATTTGAAAGAGTCATTCCAATCCTTGAGGATATGTTGCGATGCTGTGTGTTAGAGTTTGGAGGTAGTTGGGAAAGATATCTACCTTTGGTTAAGTTTGCTTACAACAACAGTTATCAATCGAGTATACAGATGGCACCGTACGAAGCTTTATACGATCGCAAGTGTCGGACTCCCTTGTATTGGACCGAGCTTAGTGAGAAACAAATTCATGGGGTCGATCTAGTTAAAGAGACCGAGGAGAAAGTGAAAGTAACCCGAGATAGTCTGAAAGCTGCTTCGGATAGATAGAAGTCGTACGCGGATTTAAAAAGGAAAGAAATTTAGTTTCAAGTGGGTGACAAGGTATTTCTAAAAGCATCCCCGTGTAAGAAAATATTGAGATTTGGTCGAAAGGGCAAATTGAGTCCACGATTCATAGGGCCGTATGAGATTACCAAAAGAATTGGGCCAGTGGTATACCGGTTGGCTTTGTCGGTAGAGCTAGAGAAAATATACAACGTATTTCATGTGTCGATGTTGCAAACATATCGTTCTGATCCTTCGCATGTAATCCCTCCATCGGAAATTGAGATACGATCGGATATGACTTATGAAGAGTAGCCAACTAAAATTATGGCTCGAGAAGTGAAATAGTTGAGGAATAAGAGTATAGCTTTAGTAAAAGTGTTATGGAAAAAACACAGTGTGGAAGAGGCTACGTAGGAACTGGACAAAGCCATCAGATAACAATATCCAAACCTTTTTACTGGTAAGATTTTCGAGGGCGAAAATCTCTAAAGGAGGGGAGAGTTATAACAGCCCGATTTTGGGGCTAGTCGAAACAATGGTTTCGGGACCACTAATCTGAGGTTGACGAAAATTATTTTAGTATTAATTATTGTGTTATGGCATTAATATATGGTTATATGAAAATTTTGGCGCTTTAATTTTAGCAATTGTATGTGTAATTGTGAAAAAGGACTAAATCGCATAAAGTGCGAAAGTTCCATTATAAGTGCTAGAGGTGTCTAACAGCCAAAGAATATCAATTGGAGGTCCTTAAGGTGAAATTAAGCCATTGGATTTCTGATGCCCGGCCATATAGAGGCTAGGGAAACAAGATATTAAATGTTGGCCAAATTTGGTGGAAATTAGGTGATAAAAATGAATAAAATAAGATGAATAAAAGATGTTATCATCTTTCACTATTCACCCTCCTTCTTCCACCAAAAATTGAAGAGAAAAATAGAGTTTTTGAGGTTCAAACTTTTAGCTAAGCTATCTCCTTGCAAGTAAGTGATTTTGGTGGTTTTATTTGATAATTTTTATACTTTTGGAGTCCCCAAAGCTTAAGCTAGCTAATGAGGGGACTAATTTGTGAAATGGTTGAAAGTTTAGGGACTTGCCATGAGAGGGTTTATAGCTAAGTTTTATGGAAGAAAATGAATGTTGGGGAGATGAGATACAACTTTTGTGAAAGGTGTTGTCATGAAAACACCTAAATGGGACTAAGTTGTAAATGTTGTAAATTGGTAATAAATGTATGAAATAGTTAGATTTATGGGTTGTTGTAAGAGGAATAAATATTCATCTAGGCTTGTTTAATGAGAAAATGTGTTGAAAAATGACTTACGAGCCTAGGGGCAAAATCGTAATTTTACCATAGTACAAGGGCAAAATGGTCATTTTTGCCTAAGTAGAGATTATGATACATTATGATCATAAAAGGTTTAAATGAGTGAATTTTGTTGTTATAGATTAAGAAGAGCGCGAAATTAACCTTAACCGGGGAAATGGCAAGGTTTCGGATTAAACCGCAAATTAACACATTTTGCATCGATGTAAGTTTATATGTAAATGATGCATCTTAATTACACATGTTGTTACTTATTGGTGCCCTGTATGATTGAGAACATGTATGACTCAAGTGGATTGAATTTCGTAGATATTGAATAATTTTCGTATGAATGACGAAATAGATATGTAAATGTGAAATAACATCCGTAGTAAGAAATGGTGGGCTGAGTGCGATACCACCTTAATAATTCTTGATGGTGGGCTAAATGCGATACCACCTTTTTACTTATTCACGATGTGCTGAGTGGGATACCATCGTTTATATTACTATTTGGTGGGCTAAGTGCGTTACCACCGTAAATATTCTTGTTGGTGGGCTATGTGCGATACAACCCTATTAAGGATTGATGGTGGGCTAAGTGCGAAACCACCGAGTGATTGGTAGTATTATGAATGGTTTATTAGGAAAATTATGATGTGTTGTTTCATGCGATCATGTGGTGATAAATGCAGGGGTGTATGTTAAATAATGTGGGCATTGGGCTTGTGATATGGTTGGAATGTGGTAAGAGATGATATGAGTAAGCATGATCATGGAATGTGGATTGTTCTTGCTTAGTATGTAGCGCTATTTACTGTTTAGTACATACTATGATGTTATTTGTTTACATGTAAACTTACTAAGCTTAAAGCTTACTCCCCTTTTCTTTTCCCTTATTTTATAGAGTTAAAGAGTCGGGTCGGGATACGAAGATAATTGGAAGATCACCCACACTATCAGCTCACCTCGGTATATCTAGACTTAGGGCTAGTTTGGCAGTGCTTTTGAAAAGTGCTTTTGAAAAGTTTAGTTTAAAATTTGAGTGTTTAGCATTGCTATCGAAAAGTGTTTTTGAGAAAGAAAATGTCCATTTTAGACATGTTATTATCAAGTAACAAATATGCATTTAAATAAAATTTAAACTAGTTAATATTATTATATTTTAGTAAAAATATAAAAAAATTTACTATAACTTGTTAATATTTTAATATATGAAATATAAATTTTAAATATTTTTAAATAATAAATATTAATTACTTATAAAATATAATTAGAATATATAAACTACATTTTAAATATTTAAATATAACTATTAAATATTTGTAATTAGTATTATAAAAAATATTTTTTATTTTTAATTAATGATTTTAACACATTTGTAATTAAGCACCAAGAAAAAAAAAAGGGAAAAACTATGTTATTAGAGGGGTGAAAAAGTAATTATGCATTAAAAGTGCTTTTGGGAGAGGAAAAGCTAAAAATTTTGGCTTTTCCTTTTCAGAAGTACTTTTCAAAAGCACTTCTGAAAAGCCGAAAATTCTAGCCAAAAGCAGCTTGTTCTGCACAGCTTTTCTCCCAAAAGTGCTTTCGGAGCCAGAAGTAATTTTTTTAAGCACAAAAGAACATGCCCTTAGTGTTTTGAGTATGGCATGTATAGGGGCTAGACTAGGTAAATTGTTTTGTTATTTTGGCCAAGAGTGTGTTGGCTCCTTTAGATGTGAACTCTTTTGTATATAGCCATAGTTGGTGACTCATTGTTTATATTTAATGAAAAGATGATGTTATTCATGGAAGTTTATGTTGCACATTTGAGTTGCTTAGTGATTGGTTGAATGGTATTATGATGTGTGAATTCGGGTGGTGAAAAGAGCTTGGCAAGTAGCCTTGTTCTTGTCCACATGGGTAGGCACACGGGCGTGTGTCTAGGCCGTGTGTGACACACGGTCAGTCCTATGGGTGTGTGACCAGGCCGTGTGTCCCCTGCATGTTAGTTTTTTTCAAGTCAGTTAGCTATGTAGTAAACACACGGGCAGATACACGGCCGTGTGTCTCAACCGTGTGGGAGGCACGACCTTGGACATGGGCATGTGCCCAGGCCGTGTGAAGTCTGCACCTTGATATTGGAATTTAATTCGACACACGGTCTAAGGACACGGGTGTGTGCCTTGGCCGTGTGACCATAGTGAGATAATGACATCATAAACAGAATGCCAAGGTTTTGGCACACGGGCTGAGACACGGGCATGTCGAGGCCATGTGAGGGACACGGGCCAAGGACACGGGCGTGTGTCTGGCCGTGTGAAATAAGTCAGTGTCGACCACAGGTGAGGGACATGGGCGTGTGTGACCACACGGCCTGCCCACACGGGTGTGTCCCATTTCACACGGGCATGTGGCCCTGTTTAGGTGAAAAAAGTTTGAATGCTCTAAAGTTTCCGATTAGATTTTGAAACCCTCCGTATGCATGTTTAAGGCCTCGTGGGTCCTTAATAAGAATGTTTTGATGCTGAAAGAGATATTTTAAGTTGTATGACCAAGTGAGTTAAGTCTGGTAATGCCTCGTGCCCGGTTCCGGTTTAGAATACGGGTAAGGGGTGTTACACTAAATTCATTACCAAACAATATACCAAAATGACCAAAGTTCTTATACTTGCCATATAACCAAAACAGAAACTCAAAAGTACCAAAGTGATAGCTTGATAGTGTGATGAGTTCTTTGACGATTCCCAAGTCCGAGCTAGCTTTGATTTCACTATAAAACACGGAAAAATAAACAATGTAAGCTATAAAGCTTAGTAAGCTTGTATGAAAATAAATTTGCAAAACTCACCATTCAATTGCTATTCAAAATAAGAACATAACATACTACAAAATATTTAACCATCAATTCGATGCTTATATAGTTTCCGTACATGCCTATACTGATACGTATCTATTTCTCAACATTTCATATTTTGATATACCCATTGAACCATTCGGAGTACTATCAGATACTCGGGAATCTCGCACCCTAAGTGCCACATATATAGTTCAAGCTTCTCAATATCGTATCACATATAATGCTCACTCTCGAGCTATCAATGAATCTGCTCACACAAGCTGGCGGTCATGACGAAGTTACACGGTGCTACTCACACAAGCTGACAAGAATTTGCAACACATGTTGGATAACTCAGCCACCGGTATGACGTATTGACCAGCACCCAAATCACATAACCCCCTAATGACATGTCTTCGTATCCTAATCTATTCCTAAGGTTCAACCGGGATTTCACATTTGCCAAATTGTCATCGAATATGTCTGCAAGGTCATGTTCACAATTTATGCAATTTCAAAGCATTTAAAACACAAATAGAATAATGTTTATTACATATGAACTTACCTCAAATGTAAAAACGACAAAGTAGATCGACTAATCCAACACCTTGTTTTTCCCCCGATCTAAATCTAAATTTTTCTTTTCTTGGTCTATATAATATCAAATTTAGCTTATTTAATCATCAATCAATTCAATTTAGTCCAAAATACACATTATAGAAACTTTACACTTTTGCCCCTAATATTTCAACATTTTTACAATTTAGTCCTTATCTCATAAAAATGCAAATTCATGAAATTCAACTTAAACCCATGCTAGATGAACTTCAATTATGTCCCTAGCAGCCCATATTTTAATTTATTTCACAATTTAGCCATGAATTTTACACATTTCATAATTTAATCCCTATTTGGACATTTTACTAAAAATCACTTAACAAATGTTGTTTATCTAACAACAAGCATACACTTTCTACCATTAAGCATCAAAATACACATAAATTCATCAATGGAAACCATTAAGCATCAAAATAAACATAAATTCATCAATAGAAAAACCCTAAACTTTAAACAATTTTGCAAAATAGTCCCTGGGCTAGCTAGATTAATTTGAAACGATCTCAAAAACATAGAAATCATTAAAAAAGGGACAAAAATCATATCTTAATGAGCTATATAAGCTTGGCCGAATTTAAAGAAGAAAAATTGCTTCTTCTTACCCTAGGTTCGATTGAGGAAGATGATAATGGGTGAAAATTTTGTTTTATTTTACTTATTTTAACTTTAATTGCTAAATACCAAAATTAACCTTTAAACTTAATTCAATTTACAACACTACCAAGCCATTATCAACCACTATCATATTATTGGGCTATTTACCACATAAGGAGCTCCACTTTAAAGTTCTATAGCTATTAGACACCTTTATCTACTAGAACACCACTTTTGCACTTTACGCGATTTAGTCCTTTTTATAAAATTAAACACTCAAACGATAAAACGGGTTGTTACAACTCTCCCCCTTAGGTGTAACACCCCTTACCACAACTCTCCCCCTTAGGTGTAACACCCCTTACCCGTATTCAACACCGGAACCGAGTATGAGGCATTACCGGACTTATCTCGCTTGAACATACAATTCTGGGCTATCAAATTTCATTCCAATTTAAAATCTTTCATTCCCATTCATAACATTCTTATTATGGGCCTACAAGGCCTTACACATGCAAACAGAGGGCCTCAGAATCAAACCAGGATCCTTTGTAAACTTAGGAAAATTTTACCTTAAAAGGGCCACACGCCCGTGTGAAATGGGACATGCCCGTTTGGGCAGGCCGTGTGGTCACACACGCCCATGTCCCTAGCCCGTGTGGAATCTATTTTTCAATTCGAACCTACAGGGGTTTTCACACGACCGGACACACGCCCGTGTCCTTGGCCCGTGTCCTTCACACAGCCTAGACACGCCCCTTTCCTCACCCGTGTGTGAAAACCTGGGTATTCTGTTTGTGACATCAACAACCAAATAAGGGGCACACGGCCTAGGCACACGCCCGTGTGTCTAACCCGTGGTTGACATTGACTTGCAACACTAACATGTAGGGGACACACGGCCTAGTCACACACCCATGGGATTGATCGTGAGTCACACACGACCTAGACACACGCCCGTGTGCCTACCCGTTTGGGCAAGAACAAGGCTATTTGCTAAGCTCTTTTTATCACCCTAACTCATACAACATCAATCACATTCAACCATTTACCAAGCAACTCAATCATGTATCATACACATTCATGAATAACCTCATCTTTTCATATATTAATAACAATAAGCCATCAACTATGGCTATTTACAAAGGTTCTTCTTTTAAGAAGCTAACACACTTGGCCAAAATATCAAGACATATCTCTGAGCCTAGCCCCTATACATGACATACACAAAATGCTAAGTCTAGATATACTGAGATGAGCTGATAGTGTGGATGATCTTCAAATTATCTTCATATCCTGAATCGTCTCTTTGACACTATAAAACAAGGGAAAAAGAAAGGGATTAAGCTTTAAGCTTAGTAAGTTTACATGTAAACAATAAGCATCATCACATACGCTAATCAATCAATAACATCACATACTAAGCAAGAACAATTCACATTTCCATAATCATGCTTACTCATTTCATATCTTACCACATTCCAATCACATAACAATTATATTGCTCGCAATTACTTGTACACATTCCCTGCACTCATCACCACAAAGCAACATGAAACATTTACTTATACCATTTCCCGATGGACCCCTCAGAATAATACTATGTACGCAGTAGTTTCGCACACAGCCCACCGCTAATCAATAATAGGGTGGTATCGCACATAGCCCACCAACAAGATTAATTAAGGTGGTTTTACACAGAGCCCACCAAATGATAATATAAATGATGGTATCGCACACAGCCCATCATGAATAAGCAATAAGGTGGTATCGTACACAGCCCACCAATTAATCATTACGAATATTTTTTCGCGCTTACATATCTATTCCGATGTTCATACGAGAACTACTCACCATCTAGCAGTTTCAATCATGATTGGTCTTATTCATACAATACACCAATAACTAACAACATATGTATTAAAGATGTATCATTTACACATAAACTTACCCCGGTGCAAAATGTGTTAATCGACGACTTAATCCGTAACCTTGCCTTTTCACCGATCAAGGTTGTTTCCACGCTCTTCTTGATCTATAATAATAAAATTTACTCATTTAATTACTTTGTAATTCATGATACATCAAAATTTCTATTTAGGCAAAAAAATGACCATTTTGCCCTTATACTTTGTCAATAATTACTATTTTGCCCCTAGGCTCGTAAATCATTTTTCATCACATGTTCTCATTAACCAAGCCTAGCTAAACATTTATTTCTCTTACAACAACACACAAAACTAATTATTTCATGCATTTATTACTAAATTACAACTTTTACAACTAAGTCCATTTTAGGTGTTTTCATGGTAACACCTTTCACAAAAGTTGTTCCTTAGCTCACTACTATCCATTTTCTTTCTTAAAAACTCAGCAAACAACAAACACACTCTCATGGAAAGTCCCTAAACTTTCAACCATCTTGCGAATTAGTCCCCTCATTAGCTAGCTTAAGCTTGGGGGGTTCCAAAAGTACAAAAATTATCAAGAAAGATCCCTAAAATCACTTACTTGTAAGAGAGAAGCTTGGCTGAAAGTTTGGACTCCAAAATCCTCTAATTTCCTTCAATTTTTGGTGGAGAAGAAGCATGAATAGTGAAAAGATCATATCTCTTCTATTTAGCTTATTTTATTCATTTTTTATCTCCAAATTTCACCAAATTCTGACCAAAATTTAATGCCCTTGTCTCCTTGTTTCCTATGGCCGGCCACACCCTCTTAATGGTCTAATTGCATTTTAAGGACTTCCAATTTAATATTCTATGGCTATTAGACACCTCTACCTTATACAATAGAACTTTCGTACTTTATGCAATTTAGTCCTTTTCCACAATTAAGCATAAAATTGTTAAAATTAAAGCACCAAACTTTTTATACATCCTTATAAACATGCTATAAAACATAAAATAATATCAAAATAATTTTCTTCAACCTCGGATTAGCGGTCCCAAAACCACTGTTCCGACTAGCCCCAAAATTGGGCTGTTACATTAAGAATTTTCATCCCTAAAAATCTTACTAGAAAAGAGGTTAGGGTACTGTTTTCTCATAGCTTTCACGGTCTCCCACATAGCCTATTCGACACCGTGTTGTTTCCATAAAACCTTCACCAAAGCTATGTGTTTATTTCTCAACTCTTTAACCTCTCGAGCTAAAATTCTGATCGGTTCTTCTTTATATGTCATATTAGGTTGAATTTCAATCTTTACCGGAGAAAACATGCGATGGATCTGATCGATACTATCGTAACATCGACACATGAGATACATCATGGATCTTTTCTAATTCTGAAGGCAAAGCTAGCCGATATGCCACTGACCATATTCTTTCGGTTATCTCATACAGCCCGATGAAACGTGGACTTAATTTTCCTTTGTGACCAAATATAAGAATCTTCTTCCACGAAGATACTTTCAATAATACTTTGTCGCCGACTTGAAATTCAATATCTTTACGTTTCAAATTCATATATGATTTCTGTCGATTTGAAGCCGCTTTCAAACTATCATGAATTACTTTCACTGTTTCTTCGGTCTCTCTAATCAAATCAACCCCGTGAATCTTTTTCTCACTAAGCTCGGTCCAATACAACAGAGTTCGGCATTTGCGACCATACAATGCTTCATACGGTGCCATTTTTATGCTCGATTGAAAACTGTTGTTATACGCGAATTCAACCAATGGTAAATATTTTTCCCAGTTGCCTTCAAATTCTAAAACACAAGAATGAGGCATATCCTTGAGAATATGTATTACTCTTTTAGATTAACCATCGGTTTGTGGATGAAATGCAATACTAAACTGCAACCGCGTACCTAAAGCTTCTTACAATTTCTTCCAAAATCTCTATGTAAACCTCAAATCTATATCTGAAATAATAGAAATTGGCACCCCGTGTAATCTAACAATCTCATAGATGTACAACTTAGCCAATTTATCAAGCGAGAAATCTGTACGTACTGGAATGAAATGTGTCAATTTAGTCAATCAATCAATGATAACCCAAATAGCATCTTTCTTTTTCGGGACAGGGGCAATCCCGATACGAAATCCATCGTAACTCTATCCCATTTCCACTCTGATATCTTCACTGGTAGTAGCAATCCCGAAGGCACCTGATGTTTAGCTTTAACTTGCTAACAGACCAAACATATCAATACAAACTCTGAAATGTCTCGTTTCATGCCCGACCACCAATACAACTGCTTCAAATCATTATACATTTTTGTACTTCCCGAATGAACTGATAAATAACCACTGTGTGCTTTGTGTATAATTTTCTGAATAAGCTCGGGATTCTTTGGTACACAAATTCTACCTCAGAACATTAAACAATCATCAGATCCGATCTAATAGCCTGAATCAGTAGTAGACTCACATTGCACTCTTTTAGCTTGCAATTCATTATCACATTTTTGAGCTTCACAAATTTGTTGAAGAAATACTGGTTTAGGTTTTAACTCTGCTAAAATCGAACCATCATCAAACAAGGTTACTTGAGTATTCATCGCTCACAAAGCAAATAAAGATTTTCTACTCAGAGCATCCACGACTACATTTGCTTTTCCCGGATGATAATCAATCACTAACTCATAGTCTTTCAATAATTCGAGCCATCTTCGTTGTTGCAAATTCAATTCTTTCTGAGTCATTATTTACTTTAAGCTCTTGTTGTCAGTAAAGATATGTCACTTTTCACCGTATAAATGATATCGCCAAATTTTCAATGCGAAAACAATAGCGGCCAACTCTAAATCGTGCGTTGGATAATTCTTTCAATACAGCTTCAACTGTCTAGAGGCATAAGCTATCACTTTACCCTATTGCATCAAAACACAACCCAAATAGTTCAATGACGCGTCGTTGAAAATCACAAATTCTTTACCCGACTCAGGTTGAACCAACACTGGTGCCTCAGTTAACAATGCTTTCAACTGTTCAAAACTCTGTTGACATTTCACTAACCATTCGAATTTCACATCTTTCTACAGCAATCTAGTCATCAGTATAGCAATCTTCGAGAATCCTTTCAAAAAACACCAATAATAACCAGGTAATCCCAGAAATCTTCTGACTTCAGACACATTTCTTGGTGGTTTCCAGTCAACAACTGCTGAAATCTTGCTCGGGTCCACTCGTATACCTTCCGCTGAAACAATATGTCCCAAAAATTTGACCTCTCGGAGCCAAAACTCGCATTTGCTAAATTTAGAAAATAATTGCTTGTCTCTCAATGTTTGTAGCACAATTCTTAAATGCTCGGCATGCTCAGACTCATCTCGTGAATAGATTAAAATGTCGTTAATGAATACAACAAAAAATCTATCTAAATACGGTCTAAAAATTTAATTCATCAAATCCATAAAAACTGCAGGAGCATTAGCTAATCCGAAAGGCATAACAAGAAATTCATAACACCCGTACCATGTTCTGAGCGTAGTTTTAGCCACATTCGAATCTTTCACTCGCAACTGATAATAGCCAGATCTCAAATCAATCTTCAAGAACATTGTTGCCCCTTTCAACTGATCGAACAAATCATCAATTCTCGGCAAAGGATACTTGTTTTTAATTTTAAACTTGTTAATATGATGATAATCAATACAAAGTCCCATTGATCCATCTTTCTTCTTTACAAACAACACTGGTGCACCCCAGGGCGAAAAACTAGGTCGTGCAAAACCTCTATCTGTTACCTCTTGCAACTGAGCTTTCAATTCTTTTAACTCTATTGGACCCATTCCATACGGAGTTAATGATATCGGTGATGTTCCTGGTATTAGTTCAATGGAAAACTCGACCTCTCTGTTCGATGGCAACCTCGGTAACTCTTTTGGAAACACATCTGGATACTCACAGACTATTGGTACTGATTCAATCTTCAATTCAGAAACTTTTGTATAAGTACATAAGAAAGATAAGTTTCACAACCTTTCCTCACATATCTCTGAGTTGACATTGATTAAATCACAATAGGCAATCCACTCGACTCATCTGATTCAATTCAAAGGATTTCACTATTCTGACATTTCAATTCAATAGTCTTTGATCTACAATTCACAACAGTAATCATGTAGAAATAACCAATCCATACCCAATATCTCATTGAATTCATCAAATGGAAAAAGCAACAAATCAGCCAGAAAATAGTAACTCCGAGTCATCAAAGGACAATCCTTACAAACTTTATCAACTAAAACATATTCACCTAAGGGGTTTGATACTTTAATCACAAATTCGGTAGACTCAGGAAAACTCTTAGTCGACACTAAATTCATACAGATATATGAATGAGTTGATCCAAGATCAATCAAGGCAATTATATCAGTTGTCATAGAGAGAAAATGTACCGGTGATAACATCTGATGACGACGCATCATCGCGAGCGCGAATAGCGTAAGCTCTAGTTGGTGCTCTAGGCTCGGATCTCACAATAGAGTTCTTTGTCGTTCCTTTTCTACTAGCTACATTTCTCGTATTTCTAGGTGGCCTCCCTCTTGTAGCCATGTTGCTCGGTCTTGCATTCTAAAGTTTATCTTTCTCAGATAATTCAGGGCAACCTCGAATGAAATGATCTTGCAAGCCACATTTAAAACAACCTCTATTTTTCACCCAACAATCTCCAAAATGTCTTCATCCACACTTTTGACACTCGAGTTTATTGTTCTCACACTACCCACACTTGATACTGATGTAGCTTGAGCTTTAGGACTCAAGTATTGCTTTCCACGATCTCTATTTGGATACCTGATTGAAGAATTTGAACAAGTATATGAATCATGTGATTTCTTTGATGAGGAGTGATATGGTTTACTCATCGACCTCTTTCTCGAATCTCTAGCCTCGAGCTCAGCTTTTCTCTTTTCTTTGCCAAGTTCCTCTACTTTGCAAGCTCGACCAACGAGCATCACAAATTCTTTCAACTCTAGAATCCCAACTAGCAATCTGATATCTTCATTTAACTCTTCTTTGAATCTTTTACACATAATTACCTTTGTGGAAACACATTCTTGAGCATACTTACTGAGTGTCACAAACCCTCTATCGTACTCAGTTACAAACATTCGGCCCTGTTTCAACTCCAAAAACTCTTTTTGCTTTTGATCAATAAACCATTGGTTGATGCACTTCTTTCTGAATTCAGCTTGAAAGAAGTCCCACGTAACCCTTTCTCTCGGTACCACGGATATCAAAGTATTCCACCACTGATATGCAGTGTCTCTCAGAAGTGATACAATGCATTTTATACATTCAGCTGGCGTGCACGATAATTCATCAAATACTCTAATAGTATTCTCAAGCCAAAATTCGGCTCTCTCAAGATCATCGTCAATTGTAGCTCTAAACTCTTTAGCCCTATACTTTCAGATTTTATCAACTGGCAGCTTATTCAATCGTAAAGGTTTCAAACCTTAAGGAGCTACGGGGACCAGTTGGGGAATAGGTGGGGTGGAGGTTGCTAAACAGCCAGATTTGTTCGAACAAACTCCGTAAACCACTCATTCATCATTTGGAATAAAGCTTCTTTGGCCTCTCTTCCCTGACTACCCGATATGGGTCTCGACTTAGATTGCACTACTCCGTGAAATGTAGGTCATCATGACATTTCAACATCATCGCTCATGACTCAATTGAGATCCATTTACTATATGAAAACATGATTTAAAACTGTCTGGAGATATCACACTATCACAGGTTATATATGGCATGTATAGCTAGACTCTCACATACGCTACGTTAGTCCTAGAATCGACTAAACCGTAGCTCTGATACCAATAAATGTAACACCCCTCACCCGTAATCAATGCCAGAATAAGGTTACAGAGCATTACTAGACTTATAATACATTAAAACATACATTTCACATACATTTTCAAATTTCATGTAATCATCATCCAACATTATTCACAACATCCCTAATACGAGCCTACGGGGCCCAAAACAGGCATTCGGAGTGGTTCGGGATTAAACTGATAACTTAAAAATTTTTTGGAACAATTATAAAATTTTACAAAATACAGGGGACACACGCCCATATAGCTCGGCCGTGTGTATCAAACGGCCAAAGACATGCCCATGTCACAGGCTGTGTGGACATTCGAAATGGGATCACATGGCTGTGTCCCAGCCCGTGTCTGACCCCGTGTAACTCTCTGACTTGGGTAACATGGCCAACCACACACTCGTGTGACCAACCCGTGTGCCCTTCGAAATGGCTTCACATGCCCATGTGCCAGGCCATGTGCCAAACCTGTAGGGTATACTAACTTATGCCACACGGCCAAGTCACACGCCCGTGTGATGGGCCATGTAGAGCATACTGACTTGATTTCTAATTCAACATCAAGGGACACACAACCATGTAACCTAATTATGTGTCACACACGGCTGTGACACACGCTTGTGTGGACAAAAATAGGCTATTTTTCAAGCCATCTTGCCACCCAAATTTGCATATACCTACACCAAATCAAATGGCACACAATATGGCATAAATAGGTACTCAACGAACCTCAACCCAGCATAATTCATACCATTTCAATACTAACAAATACAAGGCACACAGTACTACAATATACCATTCAATTTCATACCAAACTTCAGTTTCTCAAATAATCAATGTGGATACTTTCAAATATGCATCATCTTGCCTAAAATCACAAATATACCAATTCTCAAACATCAACCATTTACCACAATCATTTGCATAGCAATTATCAACACAAGGCAAATACAATTTGTATATATATACACAACCAAATCAACCAAAATAATCCAACTCTCATGGCTATATACAACACCAAAAATTAAACATTTACAAGCCAATCTAAATGGCTAAATTCATTACCAAACTAGATACCAAAATGACCAAAGTTCCTATACATGCCATATAACCAAAACATAAACTCAAAAGTACCAAAGTGATAGCTTGATAGTGTGATACGTTCTACGAAGATTCCCAAATCCAAGCTAGCTTTAATTTCACTAAAAAACATGGAAAAATAAACAATGTAAGCTATAAAGCTTAGTAAGCTCGTTTGAAAATAAATTTACAAAACTCACCATTCAATTACCATTTAAAATATGAACATAACATACTACAAAACATTTAACCACAATGTTAACATATATTCAATCACACAATTAACCATGAACTCATAATTTTCATAAATTCGATGCTTAGATAGTTTTCGTACATACCTGCACTGATACGTATCTATTTATCACCATTTCATATCTTTGATATATCTGTTGAACCATTCAGAATACTATCGGATACTCGGGAATCTCACACCCTAAGTGCCATATATATAGACGAAGCTATCTCAATCTCATATCACATATAATGCTCACTTTCGAGCTATCAACGGGTCTGCTCACACAAGTTGACGGACAGCTTACAATTTATGCAATATCAAATCATTTAAAACACAAATATAATAATGCTTATTACATACGAACTTACCTTGGATGTAAAAACGACAAAATAGATCGACTAATCCAACACCTTGTTTTTCCCCCGATCAAAATTCGAATTTTTCTTTTCTTGATCTATATAATATCAAATTTAGCTTATTTAATCATCAATCAATTCAATTTAGTCCAAAATACACATTATAGCAACTTTACACTTTTACCCCTAATATTTCAACATTTTTACAATTTAGTCCTTATCTCATAAAAATGCAAATTCACGAAATTCAACATAAACCCATGCTAGCCGAACTTCACACAATCATTCTATCATGCTATAGATCATAAAATAATAATAAAATAATTATTTGATCTTCGAATTTGTGGTCCCAAAACCACTGTTCCGATTTGTTTAAAAATGGGTTGTTACACACAACATATTCCAGCCAAACACATATATAGTGTAACACCCCAAACCCAGCCTAGAAGTTAGGCCTGAGTCCGGCATGTCACATTGAAGTGTTTTAATGAAAACCTTGTTTTCAGTGAAAACCCTTCATAAAGTAAAATGTTGAGTACAAACCGCTTTTTAGTTGCGGAAGTTTTATTTAAAAACAAACAATCTATAAAACTAAGTATTTTAAAATAGAGTTGCGGAAACGTAACAATTGAAAACAGCCATAGCTTAGGACAATAAACAGTGTTCTGCCATAGCTTAGGTATTTTAGTGCCCATTGCCACACTCTAACCTTATGACTTGTCTACAGACGAATTTGATAAATTAATAAGTTTTATGCTGTTTAAGGATTTATTAGAACTAGGCCTAAAAGTCCATTATAAAATCCTAACAAGTCTACGGGCTATCACACACTCATATAGCCCGTCAGACCCAATCACATTTTTACTGCCCATTAGGCTCAATCACACTCATATGGCCCATTAGGCCCAAATCCATTCCAAATCATTCAATAAACTTAATTACCTCATCACATATTACCAAGTTATCAACACTTGCTTATTTAGGCTCATGGGCCCGTCGGGCCCATTCTGGCCAATTGGCCAAAACGTGATCCAAGTCCATGAGATAGCTCATGGGGTCTCTGGTATCGTATCGAATACCCTCTTACGGGTTTTCGTGCACTCGCAAGACTACCTTAACCAAACTTTCGGCTTTTCGATATTTTAACTTTTCGACATTTCGAGATTTGCCGATCTATTGTGTGTGTAGTGTACGTACACACCTTTGGCTTTATATTAAACTATCGAATCATAAGGTAGAAGTACACACCTTACCACCTAGTGTACTAAGTACTTAATTAGTCAATTAATAAATTAAAATAAATTAAAATAAATCCACTACAACCACTCACCGAAGGACAACCTATACTTGCCTTGATCGACTGCGATTTGCTAATTAATCTGAAGTACATTGTAGTCCCCCTTTCGTATCCAGGCGAAAAATCCCGAACTGCTGACACCTTACATTGCTTAAACTTAGGAGTATTGGTCACTTGCTCACACTCAGTCGGCATCTTTATTGACACTTTACTAGATCCCCCTTTGCTCATTGTAAATTCCTTATCAATCGGCCAAATGAATGAAATAGCTAGTCCTAGAAGATTTAGCCAATGCGAGGATAATAAAATATTTGAAAGAGGGAGAGAATGAATATTCGGTTAAGTAACTGAACAAAACAAAGGATTGCTTTGATCAAATTATGGAAGAAAAGGGGTGGCACACAAGGGATTCAGCAAAAAGGAATACTGGACTTTAGGGACCAAGAATGTTTGGCACAAAAAGAAATAGACTAAAAGCAAAGGAAAGAAAAAAGTTCGATGAGAAAGAAGGGAAGAAATTAGCGCAGAATAGAAGAGGAAGAATAAGGGATTTCGGCTTTCAGGTATTTGAAGAGAAAAGTAGTTTTCGACAAAATAAAAAGAAAGAATTTGGAATTAGCCTAGAACCCCAAAAGCGACACCTATTTATAGCCTATAGCTAAATTTCCTATCCCTAAATTCCCAATTCGGCTCAACCTCTTCCACATATCTCATCTCCTATTTTTTCTCCACGATAAGCTCCTCAATCCCTTCCTAACTTTTCTCTTCTGATCACTCTCCTTAAAGTCCATCATCTCACCACTTCCAACCTTCTAGAAGGCCAAAATTAAACTCCTAAAAATACTAAGCTAGGATTCGAACCTAGGATCTCCTTGCTAGCCCATAACACCACCTTCCTATACCCTAAGTGGCGTCACTTAGCCATACCACCACAAGGCTCTTTGATGCCATTTTTCCCTATTTTTATTTAAAAGCCCAACTACTCACCGTCCTGGTTCCTTTAATAATTAATTAAAAATTCCTTCTCCTCAAAGTTCAAACCCAGTACTTCTCCAACACCCCTAGACACTCCAAGCATATTAAACCCTTAAAGCCAACATGTCATTTGTCATTTTCTTTTTTTTAAAAAAAAATTATGAGACCCAAAGCCCAATTCATCTGGGCCCAAAATTTGGGGCATTACAATTCTACCCCCTTAAAGAAATTTCGTCCTCGAAATTTCAAACTAACTATTAATCGCACCGCTCAAGTCACACAACTATGCTTTCACTGCGCACTCTGATCCCAATAATTTCAACATATACCCAAAACATCCACATATTGCAAACATTTTCAAACACACAGAAGAAGTACCAAATTCAAATTCAAATGTTTACAAAGCCCTAACACTTCCATGGCTTTGATCGCGGCTCCTTGCACCTCTTCTAGCGCTCATCATCATTCGCGTATTATCTGAATTAGAAATTTTATTAAGTTTTAATCAATTTCAGTAATTAAGCTAATGTTTTATGAAGTATTAAGTGGAGTATTGTTTTCGTAGTCGTAAATCCTCTACAGTCTCAATTCTCTAGGGGCTTTAGTTTTACTCTAGGCATACTCTAAAAACTATCTACAGTATAACAATTCAAAATAACTAAGTATCAAGAGAACTTACTTGGTTCGACGTCGGAGGCTCGGTGTGCCCCATCACAAGAATTTCTAACATATTTTGACTCACTCGAAAATAGTTTTTAACCCAAATACTAAGGCCCATTTCACAGCCTGAGCTTTGCAATCAGGCTCTAATACCACTAAATGCAACGCGCCAAAAGCTTGATCGTTGTTTTATGCGATGTCAAAGTCTTAAAATTTATATAAAGAATGATAGAACCTGGAAACTAACTATGACAATGATTTGAGGCAAGCGCACCTATCGAATAGTAGTATAGTTTAGGCAAGACCAGAATGTCGAGCCCAAAGGAACCAAAAGTACTAATACTAACTCTCTTTTTATTATTTAGCCTAAGAATTGAATGAATTGTTTATCTAATCTAAATTAACTAACTACTAAATTAAAGACTCTAAGGCAAAGAAGAATGAATTTGGGAAAATAACTTGGAAGAAAAACCAATTGATTAAGACGACACCAAAGGAAGAATCCACCTAGACTTCACTTGTTATCTAACTCTGAACCAAACAATTTATCTACTTGACTTGATCCGTAAGATTCCCTAAGTTATATTAATACCTCTCTCAAGGCGACTAACGTCTAACCCTAGGTTTATTAATTGAAATTTCTTTCTAATTAAAACCCCTAAAATCGCATTAACTCGATCTATGGACTCCCATATTAGGTTTCACTCTAATCTGGCAAAATCTCGTCACCCTATCTCTAGGCGCGGGGTCAACTCCGCTTAATTATGCTAGATCTACTCTTAAGCAGGGACTTTTGCTCCTCCACCTAAGCACATCACACTTGAATTAGTATCCCGGAAATATCAACACAAGAATAAAGAACACATAATTAAGAACAAGTCAAATATTTATCATATAGTTCAGAAAATAATAACAAGATTCATCTTAGGTTTCATCCCCCTTAGGTATCTAAGGGTTTAGTCATAACAATAAAAGAAAACATCTCAAAAGAAAGATAAAACAAAACATAAGAAATCCCTAAAACCCCCTGAAGAAATTGAAGGAGAGATCCTCCGTCTTGAGTATAATTTTGGCTTCTTGAGATGGATCAACTGGCTATCTTCGAGTAATTCTCCACAAACCTGCCCTCTTTGGCCTAGCTGGACGCCCCCTAACTAAAGCACCGGGTTCCCCCGACAAAAGCCCTGGCAGAAAGCTTCTGCTGAACTCCTCTTCAAGTTGCCCCCTTTGGGTGTTTATATAGACTTTGAGATGCCTTACTTGGTCCCTAGGTATCCTAATTCAAGTATAATTCCTACTAGGGTGTTTGAATAGGCTTTGGAATGTATTTCTTTGCCTCCAAGTGTCCCAATCCGAGTAAAACTCCTCTTAGCTGTGGTAGGGACACGCCCATGGCACACGCCCGTGTAAGTCGTGGCCAGGTCGTGTTCAGGTCTGATAAGGAGGCACAGCCGTGTGGTCCTGGGCCTAGGCCATGTGGATTTCATGATATGGCCCATTTACTCCGCTTTGGGCCCATTTTCCGTTCATTTCGTCATCTGGTGCTCTTCTGAGTATAAAAATGAAAACAAAGGATTAAGAGAACCAAATTACATAATTCAAGGCTTAAATCATCCAAAAAAATGCTAAATGTGGGCTTAAAATATGTTACTTTTATGGTTTATCACCAGCCTAGTGGTTAGGCCAGAATCCGTCATGTCACATATAAGTGTTTTAGCGAAAACCTTGTTTTCATTGAAAACCCTTCATAAAGTAAAATGTTGAGTACAAACCCCTTTTTAGTTGCGGAAGTTTTATTTAAAAACAAACAATCTATAAAACTTGGTATTTCAAATTGGAGTTGCGGAAACGTAATAATTGAAAATAGCCATAGCTTAGGACAATAAACAGTGTTCTGCCTCCAAAATATAAAACATAATAATATAATAATCCCACAAAATAAGAATGACCAGAGAAAATGCCTTATTACAATCGAAACCCAAAATCATTTTAAAATACTAGGAATTTTAAAGAAAATTCAAATAATAATATCTTGCTAGCTGGCCACCTCTAAGTCACACCATCCGTCGAACCACCTACTGAGGGTCACCTGAAAAGTTTAAAAAGGAGTGGGTGAGTTTTGAAAAACTCAGAGTGTACAACCCTCAACGGTATAAAGTAATCATCAGTCATTTTGGGCCTGAGCCCAACTTAGTAGCGGTGGCCTTTGGGCCGAAGCCCATATCACAATAATATCGCACATGCAATGCTGTGCAAACCCTCCCCAATAGCCCATCCGCTACACAACATTTCCCTTCCAACCTTATACACTTGTGGGGATTTCTAAATCGACCCACCCATCCGCTACACAGTAATGGTGCCTCGGTTGTGGTACTACCTAACATTGCAGTAAAGCTGCTAATCATGTATTGAGCTTAAAAAGCCAACGGTGGATCCATGGTCGTCAAGCAACCATGCGATCCTCAAATTCTTCCTCCGTACCATAATTCCTACCCATATGCATCCTAAACAGAATATCATATGAATGCAACAAATATACGAGTAACATCCATAAAGCTTACATTCAACATATAGGGGTATTTTAGTCCTTTCACAAATCAAGGGTATTTCAGTAATTTTTTAATAGCATGGGTTTTAAATTATGAACTTTTGGCCTGTCAACATGTCCTCGTTGGCTAAAGTGCACAGATACTATGCACCAGGATCCCGGAGAAAAGGAGGTGGGTCATTAAGACTGCTTAAATACCAAGCTCTCCCTAAATCCAATCCTAGACATGCATATGCCCATTGCCACACTCTAAAGTTATGACTTGTCCACAGATGAATTTGATAAATTAATAAGTTTTATGCTGTTTAAGGATTTATTAGAACTAGGCCTAAAAGTCTATTATAAAACCCTAGCAAGTCTACGGGCTTTCACTCACTCATATAGCCCATCAGACCCAATCACATTTTTACGGCCCATTAGGCTCAATCTCACTCATATGGCCCATTAGGCCCGAATCCATTCCAAATCATTCAATAAACTTAATTACCTCATCACATATTACCAAGTTATCAACATTTGCTTATTTAGGCTCATGGGCCCGTCGGGCCCATTTGGCCCATTCTGGCCAGTTGTCCAAAACGTGACCCAAGTCAATGAGATCGCTCATGTAACAACCCAAACCCGGCCCAAACACTATGGCCGAATCTAGTTTGTTATGAGGAAAACTTTTTAAAAACCATTTTAAAACCCATTTAAGTTTTGTTGAAAACTTCTCGTATTTGATCATCTTGGTAAAACCATACTTAGTGTTTATTTGTAAAAAAAAAAAATAATAATTAAGACAAGTTATTAAACAAATTTCAAATGTGCCCGATGGCTCGATAAAAACATTTTTTAGTTTAATCTGGAAAACATGTGATTTTAGTTCAATAATAATAACATAGTTTAAAACCAGTATCCAACATATGAAAAATAGCAAAAATAAAGTGTCAGGAGGCCTTATTACATCCAAAATAAAATTTAAATCAACAATCCAAAAATAAATAAACTGAAATTCAAAGTCTATTAAAATTTAAATCCCACTGCATGGCCACCTCGAGTCAACCCGGCTCCACATCCGCGATCTACGTGTCATCTGAAAAATGTAAAGGAGAAGGTGAGTCACCAAGACTCAGTATGTAACCCTTCCCCCGTTTTAAAAACATTTTCATACACAACATATAACAATTAATATGCAGAATATTAAGTACCCAACCTAGCCAACCAAACGCCACTGTCTACCCCGTTGTGATACTAAACCACTGGTGGTGCCAAACCACTGGTGACATATAGTCACGATGTGTTACCAAAACACTGGTGTCCGTAGACACGAATCGATTGATGGGGCCAACCCATCGTGTGATACCAAATCACCGCGATTTATCCCATAGCTCAAGTGGGGCCAACCCACGGTGGTGTTAACCACAGGGACAAGTCGCTATGAGGTGCCAAACCTCTAGAGGTACCAAACCTCTGGTGACCGTAGTCACAGTGTGTTACCAAAACACTGGTGCCCGTCGGCACAATATCACTGCCCCCTCCTCTCATATAACCCACAGTAGTTAAACAAATCATCAACGGATCTCATACATTTATCACATGTATCAATAAGCCATGCTTCCCAAAAGCATTAAAATGATCTCATATTAACAGAGACTTACCGGATCCTCACTTGTACAGTTAAGGTACCAAATCAGATCTACATCAAGCGATTTACATACAACATGTATTTAATACAATCTATTAATTGCTATAAGTGTGTATGTACACACCTGTCACCACGAGAAGTCTAAATCCCGAAAGAAGACTCGGCCACCCTATCTACTTGCACCTATTTGCCTCTAAGTACTCACACCTGGGTACCCGGTTCACAAATCTGCTTCACTTCCTACAATCGGTCATCATCATTATTAGTAGCCCTTGGCTTAATCGAATACCAAAAGAATAGATCCTTACCAAAACCGATTTACGGGAGATCGAGGCTTGGATCGAATACTTTAAAATCCCGGGTACCTAAATAGATCTGATTCTATCATTGATTAGTCGCTAAAATAATTCAGCTTCTCTATTAACCAAGTCGACAGAGAGAATGGGACATGGAAAAGAGTTTCGGCATACTTACCCTTGCTTTAATATTTGGCCAAAGATACACCAAATGGGGAAAAGAGAGTTTCGGCACCAAGGTGTGGAGTACTTCGGCTAGAGAGAAAAATAATGAAGGAAGAAGGTGTTTAGAATTTCGGCAACAGAAGAGGAGGGTATTCGGCCAATAAAGAAAATAGGAAAAAGGAAAAAGAAGATGGGAAAGAATCAATGGTGCATTCGATTTTGTTGAAGGTTGAAAAGAAATAGATGGAGGGTGAAGTATAGGAGGTTCGGCCAAGATCTAAAAGAAAAAGGGTTTTTAGTTTTGAGAGAATAAAGAGAAGAAAATTAAAAGATAGAGCCTTAGCCGAAATAATGAAGAAAATAACAAAGAAATTCGGTTCCCCCCTTCCTATGCTTGCCGTCCACTCTCCCTAGGGAGAGTTCAAATTTTGGCTAAACTCCCTTTGAAAGTATTCAAAATAATTTGAATACCCAAATGCCTATTTTTCCTCTGCCAACTCTAATTAATCCCATGATAATCCATAAATAAAATAGCCTCCTTATTATCCTTAAAATTGAACAAATAAAAAATCTAATTTTAAATGCTCATATTATCTTTTAATAAAAGAGTTTAAAGGAGGAAGACTCTCCCACTTGTGCCGTCCCAAACATAATGCAAAAAAGGAGGATTGTTGTGACTCAACCAAGGTTCTCCTTGCTCCTTGGTGGCGTCACATGTAGTCCTCTAAGTGGCCTCACTTTTGCCACTTTACCAAGGGCTTTTAGTGCCCAAATTCCTTCATTTATTCTTATAACACCCTCCCGCTAAGGCTCCTCGCTTTAAAGTTCAAGATGAAATTTTCTACTAAACCGAGCCTACTCAAGACCCTTAATTAACCTTTATTATTCCATAAATAATATCACAGTGGTTCAAACATAAGAAAAATAATTTAATTCCAAATAGCCCCATTTTTGGGATGTTACAGCTCATGGGGTCTCTGGTATCGTATCGAATACCCTCTTACGGGTGTTCGCACACTCGTAAGACTACCTTAACCAAACTTTCAGCTTTTCAGCATTTCAGCTTTTCGGCATTTCGGGATTTGCGGATCTATTGTATGTATAGTATGTACACACCTTCAGCTTTATATTAAACTATCAAATCATAGGGTAGAAGTACAAACCTTACCACCTAGAGTGCTAAGTACTCATAATCGTCGAAACCTATATTCAAGCATTACATTCCATTAGTCACTTACTTAATAAATTAAAATAAATCCACTACAACCACTCACCGAAGGAGAACCTATACTTGCCTTGATCGACTGTGATTTGCCTAATTAATCCGAAGTCTATTGTAGTCCCTCTTTCGCATCCAGGCCAAAATTCCTGAATCGCCGACACCTTACGTTGCTTAAACTTGGGAGTAGTGGTCACTTGCTCACACTCAGTTGGCATCTTTACTGACACTTTACTAAATCCCCGTTTCCTCATCGTAAATTCCTTATCAATCGGCCAAATGAATGCAATAGCTAGTCCCAGAAGATTTAGCCAACGCTAGGAGAATAAAAGACTTTAAAGAGGGAGAGAATGAATATTCGATTAAGTCACTGACCAAAAAAAATGATTGCTTTGGTCAAATTGTGGAAGAATAAGGGTGGCACACAAGGGATTCGGCAAAAAGGAATACTGGACTTTAGGGACCAAGAATATTTGGCACAAAAGAAATAGACTAGAAGCAAATGAAAGAAAAGAGTTTGATGAGAAGGAAGGAAAGAAATCGGCGCAAAATAGAAGAGGAAGAATAAAGGATTTCGGCTTTATTTGGAGAGAAAAGTATTTTTTGGGAAAATAAAAAGAAAGAATTTGGCATTAGCCTAGAACCCCAAAATCGGCACCTATTTATAGCCTATAGCTAAATTTCCTATCCCCAAATTCCCAATTCGGCTCAACCTCTTCCATATATCTCATCTCCTATTTTTTCTCCACGATAAGCTCCTCAATCCCTTCCTAACTTTTCTCTTCTGATCACTCTCCTTAGAGTCCATAATCTCACCATTTCTAACCTTCTAGAAGGCCAAAATTAAACTCCTAAAAATACTAAGCTAGGATTCGAGCCTAGGATCTCCTTGCTAGCCCATAACGCCACCTTCTTATACCCCTAAGTGGCGTCACTTAGCCACTCCACCACAATGCTCTTTGATTCCATTTTTCCCTATTTTTATTTAAAAGCCCAACTACTCACCGCCCTGGTTCCTTTAATAATTAATTTAAAATTCCTTCTCCTCAATGTTCGAACCCAGCACTTCTCCAACACCCCTAGACACTCCAAGTTTATTAAACCCTTAAAGCCAACATGTCATTTGTCATTTTCTTTTTTAAAAAAAATTATGAGACCCAAAGCCCAAAGTCCAATTCATCTAGGCCCAAAATTCGAGGACTTACACATAACATCCCTTTTTCGAGCCCTCGATGCCTTAGAAATAACTTTGATATGATTCGGGATTAAAGCAAAAACATTTAGAATTTCATGGAAAAAGATAGAAAAATTCATACTATAGGGGTCACACGGCCATGTGACTCACACAACTGAGACACACACCAGTATCTCACGCCGTGTGGACATTTGAAGTAGGGACACATGGCCGTGTTCCAGCCTATGTCCTTGCCCGTGTAACTCTCTTACTTGGTTCACACGACCAAGCCACACGCCCATGTGTCAGCGTGTAATTCTCGAAATGCAACCTTTCTAAACCTACAGGAGACACACGACTGTGTCACATGGCCGTGTGTCACACACGGCTGAGACACACGCTTGTGTCTTAGGCTGTGAGGACAAGAAATAGGCAAATTTTGCCAATTCTTTCACCGAAAACAGGCTTACACACACAAGCCATTTGCATCTATATTTAAGCATTCACAATGTACTTAAAACATGCATAATAAAACTAGATCATTATGGTATCTGTTCATACAACCAGTATGCTCAAAAAGCACCTCAAAGCAAGCACTCAACTTAACAACACATATGTATAATTGATCACTTTGCTACCATTTTAAAACATGTAACACCCCTTACCCGAGACCATCACCGGAATCGAGTATGTGGCATTACTAGACTTGACTACAAGTTCAGAACATAAAAATTTAAAGCTGTCAAACTGCGTCATGCTGACTAATTTGACCATAATTCGAGTTACAAAACTCGAAATTCAAATCCGTAAATTTTCCTTGAAACTAGACTCGTATAAGCATTTACCATAATTTTTCCATAATTTTTGGTCTGGTCAATCAATACCATAATTTTCTTAAATTTTCCCTATTTCATCTTTGTTGACGATTCTGACCTATCATTACAAAAACTCATTTTCTCATTGCAAAAATTTCAATAATGTTCTTGTTTATTCCAATCAAAAATAGACTCATTAAGAATTCTAAGCATATAAACTATGTTCTCTAATTATTTTTATACAATTTATGACAATTTTCCCAAGACAGAACATGGACTCACGAATCCATTCGAATGTGTCTCACAAAAATTTAAATATCTCATAACATAAAACTCCTTTGCCTACTCTGTTTCTTTCATAACCAAATAGACACAATAAGATTTGATTCCTCACTCACCTTCTAATTCAACTTATTCTATTTTTAGTGATTTTTCTAAATCACATCACTGCTGTTAACAACCAACTGTTTCGTTACAAATTATGAAAACTAACTTATAACCGAACATACCACATCCTTAATTCTAGGATTCATTTCGTATACATACACTTCCTTATCAAAAAAACGATAAATATTCGATTATGGATGCATAAACATTGCCAACATAAACCGACATTGTATCAAAAGCACAAAAGCATACTTAACTAAAAGTTTAGCCATATTCGCATGGCTATTATATACATGAACCAAAAGTTTCCATCAAAACAAAGACAAAGTCGTTCCTATACATGCCTTTAACCAAAAGAAAACCCAAATAAAAGAGTACCAAAATATAGATTGATAGTGTTGGCGACTTTCTTGACGATCCGTCTTGAGCCCGTAGCGTAACCAAAATCTATAAAACAGAGGAAATGTTTCACACAATAAAGCTTACTAGCTTAGTAAGTCCTAAATTCATAATAACATAACATTTAAATTATTCAACTTACGACATTGTACACAAACATTTAATTATGATAATTTATTTACATAAAGCCGAATCTTATTAGTACATTAACCGAAGAAATTATACTTCGATTCCATAAACATGTATTACTTCACAATACGACTTAATATATTTTACAAGTATCACATACACCAAGTTGTGTAATTATAGCATTCATATCAACCACACTACCATATTAAAATTTCTTGTATTCTAAGCATTTATACATGCAAACCGAATCTCCATAATAGTACATCAAACTCAACTTCAGTCATATGACACTCAAACACATTAATCACAGCCCAATTATACATAACATAGTTCTCACAATATCAAATTGACTCAAGTAATATTAGGCATAACATACCTTACATACTTACCTAAGCCAATTTGCTAGATACGTTAATTAAAGTTGCCTTGAAGAATATTCGATTTTTCTTAATAAAACACATCACCGGCAACAAGCCTGCTAGGCGGTAAAGCCTCGATTAAATAACACCAGACGAGGCCTCGCTGGAATTAGAGCCCGAAATAAATCACCCAAGACGAGGCTCCTGCTAGGCTTAAAGCCCAAATAAATCACCAAGCACTAGGACTACTAGGCTTAAAGCCCGAAATAAATCAATACGATAAATCATTGTATGCATTTTCCATGATTATCTCGCATATCGAATTTAGTTTGACTTACTTACATTAAACAATTGAAACCCTTCTAATTTACTTGTACACATTCGGCTATGACATTAATATATATACTAAAATTTATCAAGCATTATCATATGATAGATTCGTAAATAATCATTCAATATATTATAGTTTTAGGACTTACTTTGGAGTTTGATAGATTCAAACTTCCTACTATTCGCTTAGTTTAGCCTTTCCTCGTTCCAACTTCTTTTCCTTTTGTTCCGGATCTAATTCGGTTCAAAAATTAAACCAATTCAACCACATTTTATTATTCACAAAAAGAAAATCAAAATCATCATATACATATATGTATTTAAAATATACAACTTGCCGATTAATCCTAAAATTCAAACCGAAATATAAAGAATTTAATTGCTTTATTTCAAAGGTTGGATGTTCACCTTCTCCAAACAAGCCTTTATGATTTTATTTTTATAAAACAACTTATACAAATTCATGAAGGTCGAATATATCAACTTGATTTCTTCTTCCCTCATCACCGAATTTGTTAACTCAAAATGCCCATATATTTTCTTCATTACAAGACCAAATAACAAGCTAAATAGCCACCATTTAAAATCATTTACTACAGCCGAATGGTAAGAGCATTTACATGCTCAATCTATAATAATTTCTATAATTCTAATATAATTGAAATCACAAGTCTTCAATTCATTTAAGACTCTTAGGCAATTCATGTTGTTTTTGAATCAATATTAGACATTTTTTTTCAACTCAAAATACACATAAAAGTACTCATCCTATGCCGAATATTAGCATGCTAAATCTCAAAATTTTAACATGATTTTATTAGCATTTAAAGCAACTAAAACCCATATGTGAAGATTTGCTCAATCAAGCTAGAATACCCACCTTGCTACTACATGCATGGCCGAACAATGAAGTTTTTGAAGCTTTCCCTTTTTCTTTCAATAGCTTCGGTGAAGAAGATAGGGAGAAGGAGAGAACAAAATAATTCTTTTTGTTTTATTACTTAATCTATTTTCTATTTTAGCATGCTTATTAATTAAACTATAGTTTAGTTATAAAACACTAAAATCATGACATTCAAAGCATGCTTACCGTCCACTACACTATAATTTTGGGGAATTTGACATGCAAGCCCTCCCATGCAAGAAGAACAATTTAATTTACTCCTTTCAATTGCTACAATCGGCTATGAGAGAAGAGAAGATAGTGGCCTTATTTTATGCTTTGAATAAACCTATACACTAACATTTTTTTTAAATATTAACATAAGCATATAATAATAAAATTTAGTTAAACCAACATATATATAAATCTAGCTAACTTGGTCCATTGCCGTCCATCACTATGGTCAATGGGCTAATTGCCCTTTTAGGACACCCACTTAAAAAGCCACAAGCAATTTAGTACACTACACCTTAGGATGCAAATTTTTCGCTTTTCACGATTAAATCCTTTTCATCAAATTAAACACTCGATCAATAATACTTTTCTACGAAACTTTCACATACATTAACACACATATAATAAACATAAAATAAATTTTAAGAAATATTTATCGGCTCGGATTCGTGGTTCCGAAACCACTATTCCAATTGGGGTCAAAAATTGGTCCGTTAAAACTCTCCCCCCTTAAGGATTTTCGTCCCCGAAAATCTTACCTTTAAATAAGTTCGGATATTGTTGCCTCATTGACTCCTCAGGCTCCCACGTAGCCTCTTCAACTCCGTGACGATTCCATAAAACCTTTATTAATGGAATTCTTTTGTTTCTCAACTCTTTTATTTCCCGAGCTAAGATACGGATCGGTTCCTCATCATATGTCAAATCAGATCTAATTTCAATCTCTGACGGTGCAATCACATGGGACGGATCCGATCTATATTTGCGAAGCATCGAAACATGAAATACATTGTGTATCTTTTCTAAGTCAAGGGGCAATTTCAATCTATAAGCAACAGGCCCTATACGCTCTATGATTTCATACGGTCCGATAAACCTTGGACTCAACTTGCCTTTCTGACCAAATCGGAGTATTTTCTTCCACGGAGAAACTTTTAAGAACACCCAATCTCCGACCTGAAATTCAATGTTCTTACGTTTCAAATCGGCATAGGACTTTTGACGATCCGGCGCTTTTCAAATTACTCCTAATAACAACCACCTTCGCTGTTTCTTTAATCCAATCAACCCCGTGTATCTTGTTCTCACCGAGCTCTCACCCAATACAACGATTGTGCGACATTTTCGACCATATAAGGCTTCATAAGGCGCCATTTTTATGCTAGATTGGAAGCTATTATTGTAAGCAAATTCAATCAAAGGTAGGTATCGTTCCCACGTACCTTCAAACTCGAGAAACGCAACACCTCAACATGTCCTCAAGTATCAAAATAGTTAGCTCGGATCGACCGCCTGTTTGCGGATGGAAGGTCAGTACTAAAATGAAGTTTAGTACCTAGAGCATCTTGCAATTTCTTCCGAGAACCGCGATGTGAATCTTGGGTCCCTATCGAAAACAATGGAACTCGGTACACCGTGCAACCTTACAATCTGCGACACATACAATTTGGCAAGCTTAGCAAGTGAATAGTCGACGCACTGCAAGCACAAAATGAGCTGATTTAGTCAGTCTATCAACGATAACCCATACGGCATCTTTCTTACTATGTGTCATAGGAAGACCGGATACAAAATCCATTGTAATTCTATCCCATTTCCATTCGGGTATCATGATTGGTTAAAGTAATCCGGACGGTACCTGATGCTCAGCTTTCACTTGTTGACAGATTAAGCACTTGGAAACAAATTCAGATATATCCCGTTTCATGCCAGGCCACCAATAGATCTGTTTCAAATCGTTATACATTTTCGTGCTACCCGGGTGTATCGACATTCGACCATTATGGGCCTCTCTTAGAATCATCTGTATCAAATCTGAGTTCTTAGGAACACACAATCGACTTTTATAATTCAAACAATCATTCGCATCAATATAAAAATCTAATTCTGTACCATTTTCACATTGAATCCGAATAGCAATCAACTTTTTGTCAACTTTCTGTGCATCACAAATCTGCTGAATAAACATCGGTCTTGCTTGTAACTCAGCTATGATGGAGCCATCATCAGACATAGCCACCTGTGCGTTCAATGCACGAAGAGCGAATAATGATTTTCGACTTAACGCATCTGCAACAACATTAGCTTTCCCCGGATGGTAGTCAATCACTAATTCATAGTCTTTCAGCAATTCTAACCATCTGTGTTGTCTCAAATTTAGATCTTTCTGAGTCATCAAATATTTTAAACTTTTGTGATCTGAATAAATGTGACATTTTTTGCCGAGTAAATAGTGACGCCAAATTTTCAATGCGAACACAATGGCTGCTAACTCCAGATCGTGAGTTGGATAATTTTTCTCATGCGGCTTCAATTATCTCGAAGCGTAGGCTATCAGCTTGCCTTCTTGCATTAAAACGCAACCCAACCCATTCAAGGAAGCATCGCTAAAAATAATAAATTCTTTACCCGATTCAGGCTGAGTTAACACTGGGGCTTCGGTCAAAACGGCTTTCAACTGCTTGAAGTTTTTCTGACACTTTTCTGACCACTCAAACTTGACATCTTTCTGTAGTAGTTTCGTCAAAGGTGTAGCTATTACAGAAAAACCTTTTACAAATCGTCTATAATATCCCGCAAGGCCTAGGAAACTTCGGATCTCAGAAACATTCTTTGGTGGTCTCGAATCAAGTATAGCTGCTATTTTGTTTGAATCCACCCGAATACCTGACACTAAAACAACATGACCCAAGAAGCTGACCTCATTCATCCAGAACTCACACTTACTGAACTTTGCATACAATCGTTGATCTCTCAAAGTTTGTAGTACTAATCTCAAATGCTCAGCATGTTCCATTTCATTTTTGGAGTAGATCAAGTATATCATCAATAAACACTACTACAAATCAATCCAAAAACTGTTGGAAGACTCGGTTCATTAGATCCATAAAAACAGCAGGTGCATTAGTGAGTCCAAAAGGCATAACCAAAAACTCATAATGTCCGTACCTCGTTCGGAATGCAGTCTTTGGCACATCTCAATCTCTCGACTCGCAATTGATAATAGCCCGATCTCAAATCTATTTTCAAAACACCAAGCCCCTTCAACTGATCAAATAAATCATCAATCCGAGGTAACGGGTACTTATTCTTTATAGTCACCTTATTTAGCTGCCGGTAGACGATACACATTCGCATAGTCCCATCTTTCTTTTTCACAAATAAAACCAAATGCACCCACGGAGAAAAACTCCTGGCCGCGCAAGCCCCTATCTCACAACTCTTGCAAATCGTGCTTTCAATTCTTTTAATTCAATAGGTGCCATTCGGTACGGAGCTATCAAAATCGGAGTCGTACCTGGCACTAACTCAATGCCGAACTCAATCTCTCGTACTGGGGGTAAACCCGGTAGTTCTCCAGGAAACACATCGGGGTATTCACATACAACTGATACAGATTCAATTTGTTTTTCGGACATTTTATTATCCAGTACATAAGCAAAATAAGCTTCACACCCCTTTCTCACATACTTTCGGGCTAACATTGAAGATATTATCAGTGAGGCAACCCATTTACGTCACAGATTTAATTACGATGGTCTCACCGCTTTCGACATCTCAAATCGATAAGCTTTCTTTTACAATCCACTACTGCCTCATGTGAAGTTAACCAGTCCATACCCAAGATTATATCAAATTCGTCAAAGGGCAACAACATTAAATCAGCTGGGAAGCAATAATCCCGAATCATCAACGGGCAACCTCTACACACTTTATTTACAAGCACACATCTACCCAAAGGGTTGGACACTCGTATCACAAACTCATGAGACTCAACTAGCGAGTCTTTCCGAATTCTAAAGTTTCACACACATATGAATGAGTCAAACCAGGATCAATTAATGCAATTACGAGTGAGTGTCATAAAGGGTGAAAGTACCGGTAATGACGCTCGGGAGGAAGCATCCTCTCTGCTCGTGCGCAGACATGCTCTAGCGGAGCTCTAGCCTCGAATCGAATCTGCGGTGTTCTTCGTTCCTTCGACTACCACCTACATTGCCGGAATGTCCGGGTGGTCTACCCTGCATTGACGTGTTGTTCGGCTTAGTGTTCTGAACTGTATTCTGCTCAGCTAACTTCGGACATTCTCTAATAAAATGATCGATGAACCACATTTAAAGCAAGACCGATCATGAAATCTACAACTCCCGAATGCCACTTCCCAAAGTGCTTGCATTCAACTCGATTACGTGGAACGTTACCAACACCGCCATCGAGGTAGCTCGGGAGTCCACGAGAAGGTCGATCACGCCTAGAAATTTCAAGTAGCTTTATGTCGATTGTGGTCATCTCTAAACTTTTTGGATGTGGAATTGAAGACCTTACCCGAAGATCTTTTACGAATGTCTCTAGCTTCTGTCTCAGCCTTTCTTCTCTCTTTCCCGAGCTCTTCAGCTTTGCAGGCTCGATCAACTAAAGTCACAAACTTTTGAATTTCAAGAATGCCAACAAACATCTTTATATCTTCATTCAGACCATCTTCAAATCTTTTACACATAATAGCTTAAGTAGAAACACACTCTCTAGCATATCTACTGAGCCTGACAAATTTTCTTTCATATTCCAGATTCTGGGTCATTCGCTGCTGTTTTACTCAAGGAACTCCTTTCATTTTTGATCAATGAATCTTTGGTGATGTACTTCTTACTGAAATTCATTCTCGAAGAAATCCCATGTCACTTTTTCTTTCGGGACCACGATACTAGTGTGTTCCACCAAGGTGATACGCAGATGTCCTCAATAAAGATATAACACACTTCGTGCATTCATCCGAGTACAAGATAGCTCATCAAGTACCCAAATAGTGTTATCAAGCCACATTTCGGCTCTCTCTGCCATCATCATCATTGGCTTTAAATTCTTCTACCCCAAATTTCCGAATTTTATCAACTGGGGGCCTACTAGATCTCATCGGATCTACCATCGGGGGTGCTGAAGGAATCGGAGTTGGATTATTCGGGGGTGGAGGTTGGTGTACAACCGGGTTAGTTTGCATAAATTGGGCAAACCACTCATTCATCATTTGATAAAAGGCTTGTTTAGTCTCTCCTTTGTGGCTACCCGAAAAAAGCCTGGAAGTTCACTGACGCTGATCCGTGTGCACGGTCAGGCGCTACACTCTCTACATCATCAGCTACGGCTCTTTCAGGATCAGTATCCATTTACTATATAAAACAAAGTTCAGGCTGTCAGAAGTCACCACACTATCAATATATGATAAAGGCATGTATAGCTAGACTCACACGCGCATACGGTAGTCCTAGAATCGACTAAACTGTAAGCTCTGATACCACCCAAACGTAACACCCCTTACCCGAGACCATCGCCGGAATCGAGTATGTGGCATTACTAGACTTGATTACAAGTTCAGAACATAAAAATTTAAAGCTGTCAAACTGTGTCATGCTGACTAATTTGACCATAATTTGAGTTACAAAACTTGAAATTCAAATCCGTAAATTTTCCTTAAACTAGAATCGTTTAAGAATTTACCATAATTGTTCCAGAATTTTTGGTCTGGTCAATCAATACCAGATTTTTCTTAAAGTTTCCCCTATTTCACTGTTGATGATTCTGACCTATCATTACAAAAACTCATTTTCCTCATTGCACAAAATTTCAATAATGTTCTTGTTTATTCCAATCAAAAATAGACTCATTAAGGATTCTAAGCATATAAACTATGTTCTCTAATTATTTTTGTACAATTTATGACAATTTTCCCAAGACAGAACATGGACTCACGAATCCATTCAGAACAGGTCCCACAAAAATTCAAATATCTCATAACATAAAACACCTTTGCCTACTCTGTTTCTCTCATAACCAAATAGACACAATAAGCTTTGATTCTATACCTCATTCAACTTCTAATTCAACTTATTCTATTTTTAGTGATTTTTCTAAATCACATCACTGCTGTTAACAACCAACTGTTTCCTTACAAATTATGAAAACTAACTTATAACCGAACATACCACATCCTTAATTCTAGGATTCATTTCGTATACATACACTTCCTTATCAAGAAAACGATAAATCTTCGATTATGGATGCATAAACATTGCCAACATAAACCGACATTGTATCAAAAGCACAAAAGCATACTTAACTAAAAGTTTAGCCATATTCGCATGGCTATTATATACATGAACCAAAAGTTTCCATCAAAACAAAGACAAAGTCGTTCCTATACATGCCTTTAACCAAAAGAAAACCCAAATAAAAGAGTACCAAAATATAGATTGATAGTGTTGGAGACTTTCTTGACGATCCGTCTTGAGCCCGTAGCGTAACTAAAATCTATAAAACAGAGGAAATGTTTCACACATTTAAGCTTACTAGCTTAGTAAGTCCTAAATTCATAATGACATAACATTTAAATTATTCAACTTACGACATTGTACACAAACATTTAATTATGATAATTTATTCACATAAAGCCGAATCTTATTAGTACATTAACCGAAGAAATTATACTTCGATTCCATAAACCTGTATTACTTCACAATACGACTTAATATATTTTACAAGTATCACATACACCAAGTTGTGTAATTATAGCATTCATATCAACCACACTACCATATTAAAATTTCTTGTATTCTAAGCATTTATACATGCAAACCGAATCTCCATAATAGTACATCAAACTCAACTTCACTATATGACACTCAAACACATTAATCACAAACCAATTATACATAACATAGTTCTCACAATATCAAATTGACTCAAGTAATATTAGGCATAACATACCTTACATACTTACCCTGAGCCGATTTGCTAGATACGTTAATTAAAGTTGCCTTGAAGAATATTCGATTTTTCTTAATAAAACACATCACCGCAACAAGCTCGCACAAGCGGTAAAGCTCGAATTAAATAACACCAAGACGAGGGCCTGCTGGACTTAGAGCCCGAAATAAATCACCAAGACGAGGCTGCTAGGCTTAAAGCCCGAATAAATCAATACGATAAATCATTGTATGCATTTTCCATGATTATCTCGCATATCGAATTTAGTTTGACTTACTTACATTAAACAATTGAAACCTTCTTCTAATTTACTTGTACACATTCGGCTATGACATTAATATATACACTAAAATTTATCAAGCATTATCATATGATAGATTCGTAAATAATCATTCAATATATTATAGTTTTAGGACTTACTTTGGAGTTTGATAGATTCGAAACTTCCGGCTATTCGCTTAGTTTAGCCTTTCCTCGTTCCAACTTCTTTTCCTTTTGTTCCGGATCTAATTCGGTTCAAAAATTAAACCAATTCAACCACATTTTTTATTCACAAAAGAAAATCAAAATCATCATATACATATATATATTTAAAATATACAACTTGCCGATTAATCCTAAAATTCAAACCAAAATATAAAGAATTTAATTGATTTATTTCAAAGGTTGGATGTTCACCTTCTCCAAACAAGCCTTTATGATTTTATTTTTATAAAACAACTTATACAAATTCATGAAGGCCGAATATATCAACTTGATTTCTTCTTCCTCATCACCGAATTTGTTAACTCAAAATGCCCATATATTTTCTTCATTACAAGACCAAATAACAAGCTAAATAGCCACCATTTAAAATCATTTACTACAAATAGAATGGTAAGAGCATTTACATGCTCAATCTATAATAATTTCTATAATTATAATATAATTGAAATCACAAGTCTTCAATTCATTTAAGACTCTTAGGCAATTCATGTTGTTTTTGAATCAATATTAGACATTTTTTTCAACTCAAAATACACATAAAAGTACTCATCCTATGCCGAATATTAGCATGCTAAATCTCAAAATTTTAACATGATTTTATTAGCATTTAAAGCAACTAAAACCCATATGTGAAGATTTGCTCAATCAAGCTAGAATACCCACCTTGCTACTACATGCATGGCCTAACAATGAAGTTTTTGAAGCTTTCCTTTTTCTTTCAATAGCTTCGGTGAAGAAGATAGGGAGAAGGAGAGAACAAAATAATTCTTTTTGTTTTATTACTTAATCTATTTTCTATTATAGCATGCTTATTAATTAAACTATACTTTAGTTATAAAACACTAAAATCATGACATTCAAAGGATGCTTACCGTCCACTACACTATAATTTTGGGGAATTTGACATGCAAGCCCTCCCATGCAAGAAGAACAATTTAATTTACTCCTTTCAATTGCTACAATCGGCTATGAGAGAAGAGAAGATAGTGGCCTTATTTTATGCTTTGAATAAACCTATACACTAACCTTTTTTTTTTAAATATTAACATAAGCATATAATAATAAAATTTAGTTAAACCAACATATATATAAATCTAGCTAACTTGGTCCATTGCCGTCCATCACTATGGTCAATGGGCTAATTGCCCTTTTAGGACACCCACTTAAAAAGCCACAAGCAATTTAGTACACTACATCTTAGGATGCAAATTTTTCGCTTTTCACGATTAAATCCTTTTCATCAAATTAAACACTCGATCAATGATACTTTTCTACGAAACATTCACACACATCAACACACATATAATAAACATAAAATAAATTTTAAGAAATATTTATCGGCTCGGATTCGTGGTTTCGAAACCACTATTCCGATTAGGGTCAAAAATTGGTCCGTTACAAAACATGTCATGCTTAACTTGTACCTTGTCATTAGAACTTATCATTTGAACTATAGTTTTCATGCATCCCAAATATACATATATCTAACTTATACATACTTGACCATAACTTATCCATATATATGTATATATATAATTTAATTCCATACCAAGTTACACCACAATTGACCACATGCCAAAATCACATTCAAACATACCGATTTGGTTATTCAAAACACAGAACATTTGCACTCCAACCATCAAGGCCATCTAAATGACACAAATCTAACCATATCTAGATGGTTCCAACAATCAACATGTAAATAAACCATATTTAAATCATGTACATCTATTCAAAGCCTTACTAAAGCATACCATACCTTGACCATGTTGAGGTCAATTCATCATATGTCACTTTGGCCATTCAAACATGCTTTAAAACTTTATAAAATTAACACATATCAATAAGGCACAAATGTACCAAGGCTTCATCACCCAAAATGACCTATACATGCTAAACTCATCAACTAACATTCAACTAATCAACAACCATAAGTCCACCTATACATGCCATTATAACCTTAACCAAGACATCAAAATCTATCGATATAATCGATGGATAGTGTGATGGATCTCCGACTAGCTTCCAACCCGATCGAGCTTTCAATAATTTAAAAAGTAAAAGAAAAACAACTACATAAGCAATGAATGCTTAGTAAGCTCGTATAACTTTAATCATACCAACCCATTTCAAATATGAAATTTATACATATCAAGAATGATCTTATACCAATACCGCAAGATTCATGAAACCATAATCAACAACTCACAAAGTGAATAAAACCACAGGATCGCATATACTTATCATCCCTAGTATAGTAGGATTTTATAAAACTTTAAACCCTTTCAATTTTTCTTATTTTCATTTATATTTCATTACTTTCCATTACATTTACTTTCTTTAGCTTAAACAACAAAATTAAATCAACTCATCTTTCCCTTTTTCGTCATTTTACACTTCAAGTATGAACTTACTTTTTCATTACCTTTCAACACCAATTTCATATGCATAACACATAAGACATAAGCATATCATCAATCATAGCTACAAGCTAGTGCATTTAAACATAGCTCTTTTGGAATTAACCATATGATAAACCTTTACATAAGAAATTACATAATTTAAACATTACCACTCTTTCATGAACATAAGGATATTTCCGTTTGGGCACTTACCATTTCAATGCATAACTTCTAAGTAAACATAATACAATCCAACCAATAGCTTGGCACATGCCTAAGCATCAAACAACAACACATGTAACACCCCAAACCCGGCCTAGACGTTATGGCTGTATCTGGCAATGTCACACAATAGTGTTTTTGAAACCTCGTTGTTACGATGAAAATATTCCATGTTATTATCTTTAGTAAACCTTTGTTAGAACTTAGGAAGTCGTCTTTATTCATTTAAAACATTTGTTTTGAAACATCCCTCATTGCGGAAGCTTTAATAAAACAATCTAGGTGATCATGCGTTTAGAAATTACTTTAACTTTTTGAAAACTGAATTTCCTACGACCAGCAGGTATAAATTCCTAAAATAAAATAAATAAATACCCAAATTTAAAACCAAAGTCTCAGAGGGTCCTTAAATTACAACCCAAATAATCAATAATAATCAAATCATAAATCATAAATTGAAAACCATAAAGTCCACAAATTACTGTGGTCACTGCTTAGTCCTCCGTCGCACCGATCCCGTCTAAGTCTAGGGATTACCTGTGCACATTAAACAAAAAGGGTGAGTTTATGTAAACTCAGTGTGTAATCCCGCAGAAACAAACAAACAATCAGTATTCACAGTGCACAGTTGGACAGTCTTGAGCCTAAGCCCTTTTCAGTATCAGTGACAATTTAGACCTTAGCCCATCTTAGTACAGTGTCAAAATGCAGTAGGGCCTTTGCTCATCACAATATCAGAAGCAGTAATAGTTATGCAGTAGTAAAAACCTACCCAACTAGCCTCTACACACCATCTCCGTCCAACCCTACACTCCATGTGGGGATATAATCAACCCACCCATCCCTACACTCCAAGTAGTACCGAATGCAGCACAATACAGTAGTTTATAGCTGAGTTGCCAGTAAATTAGGCTGAAAGCCTTTCAGTACACTTCCTTCAAATAATAACCCCTAACCCAATGCAATGCAAGACACCATGGATGACATGTTATTATCAATTTCAGTACATATATTCAGTTCAGATATTAACATGCCCAGTACAAATATCATTCAGTCAATTTCACACATTTAGGGGTCTAAGTAGAGCTTACCGACCCTACAATAGGTTCACAGTCAACTTGGGCGACCCGTGCAACCTTAAAAACATTTCGGTAAAAATAGGCCCACATGCCCATGTGATCTACCCGTATGGGCCTACACGCTCGTGTAGCCCACTCGGCCCAAACTGGCCTTGGCCGTGTGATCCATTTTTGAAGTAACCCATGCTAGCTTAATACTCATATATGTTTTCACTATTTACTTATCTGTTCATTCAAAGTTGTCTACTTGACTCATTATCACTAAATTATTTATATCTTTAGCTATAGAATTCCAAATTAAGATCCGCTTGATTTTTTTTTGAAACTAGACTCAAATTCCTTTCTGCCTTAAACTTTTCATAATTTATAGTTTATCAAATAAGTACAGTAAAATCTTTAAAGTTATTCATATTCTGCTCCTTGACAGCTTCATCCTTTCCTTACTAAAAATTATTTATCTCTTAGTACGAAATTTAGATGATGTTTCCGTTTGTTTCTCTTGAAAATAGACTCATTAAGGATTTAAACATAAAAATTTAAGCCCCTAATTATTTGTTTACAATTTTTTATTATTTTCCTAAGTCAAAACAAGGGAACCCGAAATCATTATGACCTTGTCTCACAAAATTTATTATATCTCATGATTTACAATTCCATTGCTTACACTATTTCTTCCATGAAAAACTAGACTCAATAAAATTTAGTTTCATATTTTACTCAACCTCTAACTCAATTCCCACTACTTTTGATGATTTTTCAAAGTTAGATTACTACTGCTATCCAAAATTATTTTAGTGCAAAATGTTGATTTCCAAGTTTATAACACCCTTATTTCCTTTCTCTACAATTTTTCGCATCATTTTCTCTTATTTCTCTTATTTCTTGACAGCAAGCAATTTTGGCTTTTTTTTGAATCTCGTTTTCTGCATTTCAGGTACACACCTAGTATCGTTTCTGATGTGTAAGCACTCCTAAGCCTCCAGAACTAAAAAATCGACCAACATATCTTCAGATTAATCACTTGTTCTTTTTTAATGAACCAGTTATGGAAGGAACTCGACTAAAAACCTTGCAAAACCTCTACCTCGCTTGAGTAACCACGAGTTTTCACAATCACAGCGTCGATTCAAAACCACCAGCCCCTTGATTAACTCCTAAACACCAAAAAGAAATCCCCTTTTAGAGATTAACCAAGAACGATTAACAATAGACAAAACTGTTACTTATCGAACACGTGCAACCAACAATGAACAACCTAATCAATTGGAAAAAAAGAATAAGAAAGAAACGGAAGGGGAAAAAATAATGGAAATTTCGGCAACAACTAGGGGAAAGAATCGGCAGAGGAGGAAAAGAAGAAGAAGAAAATGTCAGAAAAAGTTTGGGGAATTGGAGAGAAAACTGAAACTCTACTCTTTTTTTCTTTTTGCAAAAAAAAAAAAAAAAGAGATAATCATATTATTGAACACACTAAAACACAACTACTCAGAATTTTGCCCCAACACATCTCTTAGCCGAAATTGGAGCAAAAATACTATCTCCATGCCATCAAAGAGAATTGAACACAGGACCTCCAACACTCCAACACTCCACTTAACCACCAGACTAGCAGGCCCATTCTGTTATATACTTATCAACAATTAAATAAAAGCCTATTGGCCAAAGATTGGGCTTTATTCATAAAAATACCAAAATTTGCCCAAGTCATGGCTTGAACTTGGGACCTCTCACAAACTCCCAGAACACTTAACCACTGAAGTAGATACAGATTTGTGTCATACATCTGCAAAAACAAAAATTTAAATTTTGGGGCGTTACAACACATGTTATCATACTTGAACATATTTCACATGAATTCATCATGGATAACCATTATACTTGAATATGATTCAATTTGGATATAACATCCTTCATAACATAACATGCTTTCCATATATCTCATCATTCCAATGTATTTCATGTATACCTGTATTTGCTCATATTGAACATTTACCGTTTCCTTTCCAATTCATGCCTGTTGAATCGAATAGAATATCGTTGGATACCCGGGGTAGCTCACACAAAGTGTGCTAACTCACATAATCGTAGTCCGTCAATTCATGTACATATATGCTCACACAAGCTGTGAATAAGTATGCTCATGCGAGTTGTGAAAATAGGTCTGCTCACACGAGCTGTGGGTCAGAATTTAGCTACACGATGCTGCTCACACAAGCTGTGGAGTATCCGCAACATATGCCGGACCTCAGCCATCGGTAGGACATTCAAGACTAGCACCCAAATCATGTAAACCCTAATGACATATCATTCATATCCTACAAATTCCTAAGGTTTAAACGGGGCTCGGTAGTCATCATACATCATTGGATTTCTATCGTTTCATGACATAATAATTTGTATAATAACATCTATATATATTAATTCATGTACAATAGAATAGCACATTAAACAGACAATTTAACTCACATTTAAGTGTTTATAGTTCATACGAACTTACCTGGCCAAATAGCAGAAATGTCAAAATACAGGGGCATTTTGGTAATTTTTCATTCTTTTCGATTTTCCACCAGATCTTGATCTAAATTAATAATTTAATTTAATCTATCAATTCAGATAGTAAAACAATGTATTTTATGCACTTTTGTTATTTTTTGACATTTTTACAAAATTACCCCTAAAGTTTTACTTTTACTGAATTTAGTCCCTAAGCCTAAAACATGCAAATTAACCATTTTTTCCCAAAATTAAGCCTATCCGAATACTTATGGCATCAAAAACAGCCCATTCATGCAACAATTTCACATCAAATCCTTATACTTTTACTATTTTAACAATTTAGTCCCTAATTAGAAAATTCATCAAAAATCACTTAATAAATTACTTTTAAATAACAACTAATATTTCAAATTCATCATTTAACATCTAAAATCACAAGTTCCATCAATGACAACATTCAAAATCTTTAACAGTTTCAAAATTAAAGGTACGATCTAGCTGGACCTAGTTGCAACGATCTCAAAAACATAAAAATTAAAAGAAACGGGGATAAAACGAACTTACATGCATCGTCCAAAGCAAGACCTAAGCTTTAAGCTTCTCCCATTCTTCTTCCATGGCAACATTCGGTGGTGAAAAACAAATGGGGAAGAAAACTTTTTGTTTTCTTTATTTTATTAACTTTTTATTTTATTTTATTAAATGAATAACATATAAAACATTATAATTAAAAGAAATTAAGCATCCAATCGCCCCACTATCTTTAGGATGGCTAATTTACTCAATAAGGCCTTCCAATTATAATTATTTAAGCAATTAACACCTTTAAACTAATAGTGATTGACTTTTTCAATTTTTACAATTTAGTCCTTTTTATCTAATTAACTATCGAAACGTTAAATTTTTTTAACGAAACCTTAATATCACCTTAATGAAACTCCGTAAATATTTATAAAAATATTTAGGACTCAGTTTATAGAAATGAGGTCTCGATACCTCATTTTCTAAAACTACTTGACCTTAGGGCCTTACCACTTAAACTTAATAAATCACTTAAATAACATAAATTATTAAATCAAAAACGTTTTTAAAAAATCACATTTGACTTGTAAATATTAAATAACAATATATTCGCCATATTTGGTGGCCTCAAAACCACTGTTTCCAACACCATTAAAAAATAGGTTGTTATAGTACCCTATAGGCAGCACTGACCTGTTGCTTCTGCCCTCCTTGCTTCTTTGTGCGCGATGGGATGGGACCCTTTAAGGGTCTCGTGAAAAACAATTTTTGAGGACTTTATAATGGTCTCCCAATGTGAAAAACAAAACAAAACAGAAGAATACGAAGATTTAGAGTAGAGAACAAGAATGGAAAAAAGAAAGAAAAAAAGAGTAGCAAAATAGATAAGAGAAGAGAATGAGAAGGGGAAAAAAGAGAATAAAAGAGAAGGAAAGAAGAAAAGGAAAAACATTTGGGCTTTAAGGAATTAAGTTTAGGGTTTAGTTTGGGGTTTGAAAAAAAAGACTAATGGGTTTTGTTTAGGGTTTGGAAAAAAGGATTAAGGGGTTTTATTTGGGGTTATAAAGGTTTAGGGTTAAAAAAATTCAAAAAGAGGTATTTTTTTAGTATCTATACATTATTTGTTAGTTTAGTAATTTTTTATAGGTTATAAATGTTAATTTTTTTTTTGTTTAACCATTTTATTTTAGAAATGTTTTTGATTAATTTAGATTCTGATTATTTTTTTATTTTTGTAAGGTATTATTTCGGCAAGAAAGGAAGGTTTTTTATAGGTATTATTTTGGTAAGGTATGTTTCTATTTTATTTTTTGATTTATATGTTTTTTTTATGTTTTTTATTAGATTCAAATAACAATATTAATTCCATTAGGTTTATTATGTTGAGATAATTTCTATTGTTTCAACATAATTTTTTTGTTTTTTTATGTAGGTAAAAGATGAGACCATTGAGTTGAAATTTATGAGATATTTTTTCTGTTCTTTATTAACTTAAGTAGTATAAAAATGTTTATTATATACTGAAATAATATGGTAAAAAATGTGATGTGCACCAAACTCTTTAGTATTTTTGTAATTATATTATTAGTGTACTATATTTATTGTATAATATTAATGTGTTTTGATAATTATCTAAAATGTAGTAATTATTTTTTTAGGGTGTCTCATTTCTGTATTTTAATATTTCTTCTCTTATTATTGGGATTAAAAGGCTCAAATAGAAATTAATTACCTACCAAAATGTGATTTTAATAACAAACTAATTGCACTTTTTTTTTTTTAGGTTGCAAATATCGAATTGGGTTCTTTGATTAAAGATGATAATCACATTTCAAAAACGGTTAATATGATGGTAATAAAATTGTTATTTCTTACCTTATAAAATGTTCCACGTCATTTACAAATTTAAACTAGGTTCTATTAACTATTTTTGTAATTTAATAGTGTCAGGGCCCATACCACACATTGAGGGGTCGTGTGAATGGTTTAGGATATCCGCTGGATGAACGTCTAATTCCATACTTGGAGTTAGTCGGATTCGAATCAACAACATTGGTCCGTACGTTTGATTTGCAGTATGACTTAATATCTGCTTTGATCGAGAGATGGCGCTTGGAGACCCACACTTTTCATTTGCCGTGTGGGGAGTACGCCATCACTCTGAAGGATATTGCACTGCAACTTGGGCTCCCAAACAATGGGAGTACGGTAATGGGCATAAGTGCGATCCTTGAGCCGACCACCCTTTGCCATAACTGTAACAGCCCGATTTAGGGCCTAGTCAGAATAGTGGTGCGAGACCACTGATTCAAAGTAGAAATATATGTTTTAATGATTTTTATAAGGCTTATGAGATGCTTGCATGATTATGTGAAAATTGCATGAGGAAATTTTAGTAATTAGTGAATAAATCGTTCATTAGGACTAAATTGCAAAGATTAGAAAATATGAGATTTTAGATGATTTAAGTATGAAATAGCATCATAAAAATTATTAGAGGTCCTTATTTAGCAATTAGACCATTAAGTATTATGATGGACAAAAATGGTCATCGGAAGGAAAATCTCAAGAAAGGGCCATTAAGGGCATTTTTGTCATTTGGTTAATTAAAGAATTAAAAGGGAAAAATAAGCCAAAAATCATGTCCATCTTCTTCTTACCTTAGCCAAAATTTGCACGGAGCCATAGCTAGGGTTTATTCAACTTCCAAGCTTGATAGTAAGTGCATCCTAGCCCCGTTTTTAATATTCTTCGTATTTTTAAAACCCTCGTAGCTTAGTTTAGCTATTTCTAGCTATATTTTGAGTTAGGGTTCATGTTCAAAAATTTACCCATGTATGACATGCATGTATTTTGATTTTTTATGGAATGTTATGAAAGTTTGATGTAGGATAAACATATTTTTCTAAGTGATTTTCATGAAAAATGCATATAAGGACCAAATTGTAAAAGTTATGAAAATGGTCATACATGAGTGAAATAGTAAAAATTGAAGGTTGTTATAGTTAAGAATATGATTCGACTAGGTCTGAAATATAAGAAAGTTGAATGAAAATCATTTTAAGAGCCTAGGGGCAAAAGTGTAATTATGATAAAGTTTAGGGGCAAAATTGTAATTTTTGCCAAAGTATAAATTATGAGTCAATTTAGTCAATGTAAGTATTAAACAAGTTAAATTGTCATTATAGATCAAGAAACACGAAGCCCGACCCGAAATCGACGCAAGAAAAAAGTTGTGGACTAAATTGCACATCTACACATATTTTGGAGTATCGAGGTAAGTTTTGTGAAATTATAGATACATATGATCAAATTACTTGATATGTTGTATAATGTACATTATTTTCATGAAGTTGATTGACAATGTCTAATAAGGAAATCAATGAGAATAAGTAAGTGAAAGTCCCGGTTGAAGATTCGGAATAACGAGGATACCTATGCCACAACATGAGATAAAGAAAGCCCGTGTAAGACCATGTCTGGGACATGGCATCGGCATCAAGGAATGTAGGCCCGGTGTAAGACCATGTTTGGGATATGGCATCGGCACCAAACGTAGATCTGTGTCAGATTGTGTCTGGGACATGGCATCAGCATCGAATAAGGTAGGTCTCGTATAAGACCATGTCTGGAACATGGCATCGACACCATATAAGGATGGTCTCTTATAAGACCATGTCTGGGACATGGCATCGACACCATACGAGGAAGGTCCCGTGTAAGACCAAGTCTGGGACATGACGTCGGCATCAAAGAAAAATTTCGTGTAAGACCATGTCTAGGACATGGCAACGATATCAAGCTAAGGAATCCCGTGTAAGACCATATATGGGATATGGCATTGGTATCATGAGGTGATCCAATGTAAGACCATATCTGGGATATGGCATTGGTATCAAAATACATGCTTGATGAGATTGAGTATCCTCTGGTATTCTGAGAAATTCAACGGGCAAAAGAGTGAGCATGAAAAAGTGACTAAGAGCAAAGTAAGGTTGATGATGAGATAAGTTGTATAAGAATGATAAAGAATTTTATTCAAATTAAGGAATATAGAGATTTAAGTTATTGTCTATGGTAGTTTAAGTGCTAAACTATATAACGAGTGATACAAGTACCATGAGTAAATACAAGTTAAGGTAACCCTAATGTGATGGGTAAGTATGAGTAAGAGTAAGTATGAGTAAGTGAGTTTAAGCACTTGAGATTCATGTGTTTTTTATTCATGATGAGTGAGTTTATTTTGAGCAATTATGTTGCTACATAAGATTTCATGCAAACTTACTAAGCTATATGCTTACTTCTTTCTTTTCTTTCTTCCTTGTAGTTTCGCCAAGCTAGTTCGGGGATCATAGATGTCGGAGCTCAGATCACACTATCAATCATTATTTTGGTATAGTCAAGTTGTTTTATTTTAAGTATGGCATGTATATGGATTATGTCATTTTGAGTTATATCATATTGGGAGCCACAGTGTTGGCTATTAAGGTTATTATCCTTTTTGTATATAGCCAAAGAAATTGCCTAATATTTGTTAAGTTTCATATCTTATTGATGATGAGCTTTATGAATTCTACAAGTTATGTTTTAAGGGTTATTCATAGTGTATAAAGGTCATGTTATGTATTACTTGAGTTGGTATAAGTGTGTTGATGTTTCAGGGTGACAATTGGCTTGGAAAATAGCCTCTAAGAGTCCACATGGGTAGACACTCGGGCGTGTGTCTAGTTCGCGTGTGACACACGATCAACCTCTTTTGGTGTGTTGATAGGCTGTGTGTCCCCTGCATTTAATTGCAAGAATTCAATTCGTCACACGGGCCAGCACACGAGCGTGTGCTTAGGCCGTGTGCTCCTTAAGGGGTTGCTAACATCATAAATAGAATACCCCTAGTTTTCACACACGGGTGAGGACACGGGGGTGTCTAGGTCTTGTGAAGGACACGGGCCATTGACACAGACGTGTGTCTGGCCGTGTCAAAACCCCTGTAAGTTTGAAATAAAAATAAATTCTACACGGGCTAGGGATATGGGCGTGTGCAACCACATGGCCTGCCTACACGGGCGTGTGACCCCTGTTTAAGCAAAAATTTTCAAAAAATGTAAAAGTTTCCGGTTGAACTCCGAAACCTTCCAAATGTATGTTTAAGGCCTCGTAAGCCCATGATATGTAAGTTATGATTAAGAAGGAGAAGTTTTAAGTTGGAAGGAAATTTATAGCCCAAATCTTCATATTCGAGTAAGGTTAAGTACGGTAATGCCTCGTATCCTGTCTCGGTGTCGGACACGGGTAAGGGGTGTTACAATAACCTACTGGGAGTCTCGTCCGGTGATGCTAAGACGAAATTTTTGGGTTTGCGGTTTTCATGGCTAAAAGCCAATTTTCAGAATTTATCGATTAATGCCACTGAGTGGAAGGTGATGTGCGTCACTTGAGCATACATTATGCATATTATAGGGGGCGTACTCATGCCAGATGCAAACAACAACAAGGTCCATTTGATGTACTTTCCCCTATTAATTGATTTGCATAACATTCGTTCATACCGTTAGGGTTCCGTAGTACTAGCTGTGTTGTATCGCGAGCTTTGTCGGGTGACAAATCCTTCTGTCATAGACATAGGCGACTGCCTCATATTGCTACGGTCTTGGGAAGTTTACCGGATGCCATTCTTAGCATCGGTTAGTCACCAAGCATATGTATTTCCACTCATGAATAGGTGACAAAATTTGTCCAATTATAACAATTATTTAACATTTTTTTTTCTTCTAATGATACTATTCTAACAAGTTTTTATTTTCGTAGATGGAGTACTAATCTGGGTACCGAGAGGACATACACAGTTCCAATATATCGTCTGATGATTGAAACACATGTCAAAGAGAGGGTAAGCTATTCCAATATTCGTGACATGTAATTACTTTATCTATCTTACTCGAACCGTGTTGATATAACCATGTTATTAATTGTGCAGTTCATCTGGATGTCTTATTCCTTCCCAAAAATTGTGGTGTGATTCCCTCGATTGCCCATATCCACTCACACCTATGGTACATTAACGCACCCATTATCAATTTCCAGATAGTGGAATGGTATAACGGGGATTGAGTACTCTGACAATTTAGATGCATATAGTATATCTCGGTATCGCCAGTGCAATTGGGGAAGATTCATGGGATTAATAAGAGGGAAAAACAGGGAAATAATTGGGTGATAATGCATCAACAATATATTGCAGTGTGGAACAACTGGATGGGGTGGAGATCTTAGATGGATCTTTCTTTCGATTTGCAGCCCTCTTTACAATACATACTGTGGTACTCCGAGAAGGGGAAACCGTATTTATTTGGTGGGCAATCGATTGTAGTTCCCCCACACATACCACCACTTGGGCAACCCGCCCATCCCCTTCCACATCTGCCTTCTGCACTTGAGCTAGAGCCCTCGTCCGAACCCTAAGCCGATGCCTAAACCTAGGCGGTCTCATACACGGTCTAGGGATAGTTCTTATCATCCGGACTTGGGGGTTGATGACTATTTCTTGGGCTCATCAGGCCACTAATATCATTCAGGGTTTCTCGGATCCAGTTCTAATATACCTGATCCGATATCATAAGTGATGTTTGATATCTTCAGCCCTTACCACCGCAGTACTCCACTCCTCCCAAACAAATGTTTGGGGCATACAATTTTACCACTATTTTTAACACACCCCTAGGTTTAGGTGAGGACCACATTGATCACCGCGAGCACCCTCAACGTGAACGCCAACCACCACAACAAATTACCCCTAAGACTACACCATCAAACCATCAATTTTTAGGGTTTCTGTCATTTCAATGATTAGGTTTGTATGTATTTAATTGTAGTAAAATTTGGGCATTTAAACTTATTTTTTATTTAACTTTTAGGTTTTTTGGTACTAAATTTAAATGAGAAGGTGTCTAAGGTATAAATTATCGACTTATATACATGCAAAAATATAAATGCAAAAATACATATCTGGTAATATAAATGAAAAAAATACAAACTTTATAATATAAATGCAAAATTACAAAATTTGTAATATAAATTAGATGCATTGGGGTACATTGGCTCAATTTCCACCTGATTATGACGATTGACCAATATGGTAGGTTCGTTGTAGGCATTTACTCTGATTATGCCCAGCTAATCTACACATGCCACAAAGCTTCCCATTGGTTTTCTCCCTAATGTCCCTTTCATTATGGATCCTGGTTGGTTGCAGATGACCTTTCAGATTCCTACGCAACCTTTTGTCCAGGACAAGCTCAAAAGTCTTTGTAGGTACCCGACATATAGACAAATCAGGGAGGATGGGATACTCGTTTTCCCAAACACGCAACATGTGCTCGAAAGTATACACCTCAACAATAAATTGTATAACATTGAGTGAGGCACGAGCACAGACTGTCACGACATGTACACAGGGATAATGAAGTGCCTGGAACATCCCACAATCGCACCGTCTATTTCAAAGATCAACTTCGTAGGACCTAGATGGGATACCAGGTCAACGACCGATTGTCTCTGTAACTCGAAATGTTTCAGACTGTTGTGAATATATTTCTACATTTATCGACCTCGCTTTCCAATGGTTCACATCCATTGCATCCCTGGTGTAACACCCCTTACCCGTATTCTATGCCGAAGCCAGGTATAAGGCGTTAGCGTACTTGACTCACATGGTCATACAACCTTGGGTTATCTAAATCCATTCCAAAATAAAACTTTTCCATTCTCATATCTAACCTCCTTATAATGGACCTACAAGGCCCTAAATATACTTCCGGAAGGTTTCGAAAATAAATTGAAAACTTTTACGCACTTAGAAAAATTTTACCTAAACAGGGGCCACACGCCCGTGTGAAATGGGACATGCTCGTATGGGCAGGCCATGTGGTCACACACTCCCATGTCCCTTACTCGTGGTCGACACTGACTTATTTCACATGGCCGAACACACGTCCATGTCCTTAGCTCGTGTCCCTCACACGGCCTCGACACGCCCGTGTCTCAGCCCGTGTGCCAAAACCTTGGCATTCTGTTTATGACATCATCACCTCACTATGGTCACACGGCCAAGGGTTTCCTTAGACCATGTGTCAAATTAAATTCCTAAATTCAGGTGCAGACTTCATACGGCCTGGGCACACACCCATGCCTTTGTCCATGCCTCCCACACGGCTGAGACACACGGCCGTGTCTCTACCTGTGTGTTTACTATTGAGCTTACTAACTTGCAATTCTAACATGCAATGGGACACACGGCCTGGTCACACACCCATGCAATTGACCGTGTGTCAACCCGTGTGGATGAGAACAAGGTTATTTGCCAAGCTCTTTCATCACCCTAACTCACTCAAGCATAATTCACCCTCTACCATCAATTCATTCATGCATATTCATACCCAAACAACCCAATCATATACTCTACACACTTATGAATAACCTTTCATTCCATTGATTGATAGTAAAGAGCCATTTACTGTGGCAATATACAAAAGGTTTCATCGATAAGGAGCCAACACATTTGGCCAAAATAACAAAATAATATACCTAGTCTAACTCCTATACATGCCATTGCCATACTCAAAATGCTAGTTCTAAATATACCGAGATGAGCTAATAGTGTGGGTGATCTTCTAATTATCTCTGTATCCCAACTCGACCCTTTGTCACTATAAAACAAGGGAAAAGAAAAGGGGTAAGCTTTAAGCTTAGTAAGTTTACATGTAAACAATAAACATCATAACATGTGCTAATTAGTAAATAGCATTTCACAATCCAAGATCATGCTTACTCATTCATCTCTTACCACAATCCAACCATATCACAACCAAATGCTCTTATTATTTAACATACATCCCTACACTTGATCACCACATGATCACATGAAACCACACATCACAATAAACCATTCTTAGTAATATCAAACACTCGGTGGTATCGCATTTAGCCCACCATTTATTATTAACAGGGTGGTATCACACATAGCCCACCAACAAGAATATTTATGGTGGTATCACAGTTAGCCCACCAAATAATAATACTAACGATGGTATCGCACGTAACCCATCTTGAATAAGTGATAAGGTGGTATCGCATATAGCCCACCAACAAAAATAATTAAGGTGGTATCGCACATAGCCCACCATTATTTACTATGGATAATATTCTACATCTACATATCTATTTCGACAGTCATACAGAATTTATTCATTTTCTACCCAATCCAATCCATTTAAATCATAAGTGCTCTCAAACATACAATGCACTAATAAACAACATGTGTATTTAAGATGCATCGTTTACACATAAACTTACCTCGGTACAAAACGCGTTAATCAAAGGTCTATTCTGTAACCTTGCCTTTTCCTCGGTCAAGGTTGATTCCACGCTCTTCTTGGTCTATAATAACAAAATTCACTCATTCAATTATTTTATAATCATATTACATCGTAATCTCTACTTAGGCAAAAATGACCATTTTGCCCTTGTACTATGGTAAAATTACGATTTTGCCCCTAGGCTCGTAAATCATTTTTTATCACATTTTCTCATTAAACAAGCCTAGCTGAACATTTGTTTTGCAACTACTCATAATTCCAATTATTTCATGCATTTATTACACATTTTCAATCTTTACATTCAAGTCCTATTTAGGTGTTTTCGTGCTAACACCTTTCACAAAAGTTGTTCCTCATCACCCTAACATTCATTTTCCTCTTTAAAAACTCAGAAACCAACATTAACACTCACATGGAAAGTTCTTAAACTTTCAACCATTTAGCAAATTAGCCCCTCCATTAGCTAGCTTAAGTTTTGGGGACTCCAAAAGTACAAAAATCATCACAAATAATCAGCAAAATGACTTACTTGTAGAGAAGATAAACTGCTGAAAATTTCAAGCTTTCAAAACCCCCCTCTTGTTTTTATTTTTGGTGCAAAAATGGTGAAGATGATAGGTGTTATCATCTTTCTTCTTATTTTATTATAAATTATCAAATAAGTCACCAAATCCCCACCTAACCAATTGACCATATCAATTCCTGTCCCTATGGCCAGCCACTATACAAAACAAGGCCTAATTACACATTAGTGACCTCCCATTAGAATTCTATAGCTATTAGACACCTCTAGCTTATAAAATAGAACTTTCGCACTTTATGCGATTTAGTCATTGTTCACAATTAAGCATTAAATCATTAAAATTAAAGCACCAAAATTCTCATGCATTATTATAAACATGTTACAACACATAAAATAATATCAAAATAATTTTCCTCAACATCGAATTAGTGGTCTCGAGACCACTGTTCCATCTAGCCCCAAAATCAGGCTATTACACCTAGCATCTTCGACAAACACGTGTCCCGCATTATTCTAGTTGATTTGTTTCAACCCTATTCTTGGCATCAAGGTAGCCAACCTGTAGAACATAGCCGAGAATACAAATAAATCAGAAGATGTCTTATGTTTTGCAACACGGAGTTAACCGCATCTGCCAGGTTGGTGGTCATATGACTATATTGAAACCCATCATTAAAATTTTGAGCCCATTGCCACGGCTTCATGGTACCCAACCACTATAGGAAAAGAGTGTTTGTTTCACCTTGCACCCTCAAGTCTGGTCATCCTTTGTCGGAAAAGGTGTGGTTCTGGCTTATTCGATGTGTATGTATTAAAAAAAGATAAGTTACAGTCTCAAATTAATTTGTTCTATTATTGATAATATTAAAACATATATTGAAATTAAATTTTACCCATTTTCACAACTTGTCTCCACAAGTCTACATTCTTGTACTCTCAGTGAAAGTTATCTGCGATGTGCCGTATACAATAAACCGATCTCCATGGTACACCAGAACGCCTAATGGTGACAATTACTCCCTTCTCTCCATCAGAAATGATGCAAATATTATTGTCACTAATAACATACCTTAGCAAGTTTGTGAGGAAGAATTCTTATGATTTCGTATTCTCCTTGTCCACAATGGAAAATGCTATCGGGTGTACGTTTTTTTACCATCTTGATCAACCGCAATAAGTAGGATTTGCGTATATTTCCCGTATGGTTAGGTCTCATCTACCTGCACAAACAGTTTGCAGTGGGGAAATGCCCTTACGTATAGATCAAACATCTAGAACATCCGATGAAAAATTCTTCTTCTCGGTTGTAGTTGGTCATCTAGGTCATAATAAGGTCGTGTTTCCAACTCCCCTACACATACTCCCACATAGCAGCTACCCACCCCTGTAGCTCATTGTACAACGCATCACAATCTCCGTGCAACTACTCCATTGCCATCTATTTAGCTATTCATGCTCTCCAGTATGATACTCGATACTGGAATCGTGCTTGCATTTTTCCAACCAGTACCAAAACTTTAATGGTTGGCATGTCCTTCACCATTGGCATGATGCATGTGCAAATAGTTTTGGAATCAAGTTTTCGATGGACTTTTGTCATACATGTTGAAATCCATGTGTGAGGCCCAACAAATTTTAGTATCTCCCACATTACGAGTTCTGGATAAATGCAGCTCGTATCCACCAATTGTAGCCTTCCGTCGACCTCCAACACTCCTAATATGCAATGTCAGTTTAGACACGGTGACTTTGTAGTCTTCTGACACACTCATGCTATACCACTTAATGCCAAATACACACTCTTCCTTGGTTTTGAATATTTGACCCACGAAAAAATCCTTAGGTTCAAAATCTACGGTTAACCAGTGAGCAGGTAGTATATCAGGATACTCCGAGAACTTGACTGGATGCATCGCATCGAGGTCTATTAGCGACATGTGTACCCTAGGATCATTGCATATCATAATGCGTCGAACTAGGTTCTTGACTAAAAACTCATTAACATTTCCATCGTCATTCGCGCCTTCGTCATCGATATCATTCGGGACCTTGTCCACATCGGGATCACTGTAATAGTTTATTTTATACCCTAGTCAGAACAGTGGTTTCGGGACCACAAATCCGAGTTCAAATAATATTTTAATATTATTTTCTGTGTCTTTGATAAGTGGTTAAGCATGTGGTAAAGTTTCGTATGTTAATTTGTCCGTTTGTGTGTTTAATTTGACAAAAGGATTTAATTGCATTAAATATGAAAGTTGCTTGCTATTTGATAAAGTACCAATGTGTTGTGGCTTTGTAAAGGTGAAGGCCTTATGAAGCAAATAGACCACTATTTAGTTGGTGGATGAACAAAGGACAATTATGCCCTTAATGTATATTTGTTTCAAATACTAATTGAAAGGTTAATAAAGTAAATAGATTAATAATATGTTTATAACAAAAACAAAACATGAAAAATGGCCATTTTCTTATCATCTTTGACCAAAATTTAAAAAGAAAAGAAGGAAGAAAACCTAAGCTAAGTTTTGGCTACTATCAAGCTAAATTAAGGTATGTTTTGGCTTCGATTTTTGATAATCTCTACATTTTTTTAATTGTTGCTTTGTATACTTCAAAACCCATGCTTCAATTTTGTGAATTGATTATGTTTTTGAAATGAGCCGTTGATGAACACATGAGTTTTATGATGTTTGATGGTGAATTATGAAAGATATGTGTTTGATTAACATAGTTTGTTCTTGAGTTTTTGATGAATTTGAATATTAGGGCTAAATTGAGAAAATATTATTTTCTTGAGGACTAAATTACAAATTTGATGGAAAATATGGGCTTGTATAATATATATGTTCATTCGGCTAAGCTTGAATGTGTGATGATTTTGTGAATTTGATGTTTTGAAAAAAATGGACTAAATTGATAAATTGTGCAAATGTGAGGGTTAATTTGTAAATAGCCCTAAATGTGAGCCTTTGGATTGAATTGAATGAGTTAGTGAATAAAAGGGTTAATTTTGAATATGTATAGATCAAGAACTGAGGAAAACGGACTTAGATCGCGGAAAAGTGAAAGTAATTGAGTAGCTGTTTCCGTTTCTGTTAAATCGAATCTGAGGTAAGCCATTGTGCAAATAAACATATCCGTATTGAATTATGTATGTTCTTAAGACTATTGTTATCAATGAATACTTATGATATGATTTGTTCAAGAATTTCGAGATAAGGATTACTTAGTGACAATATCCGAGAAGTCCCGTACGAACCTATGAATAGATAGGATTAGCTATGCCATGACATAGGTGTCTTTTCCGTTTTATCATATAAGACCTCGTCTGGGACGTTGGCATTGATTTGAGATTTTGTGTAAGACCTCATCTGGGACGTAGGCATCAATATGAGCTTTACGTGTAAGACCACGTCTGGGACGTTGACATTGATTTCATCTTTATGTGTAAGACCATGTCTGGGACATCGGCATCGTATTGATTCGTGTAAGACCTTGTGTGGGACAATCGCATCGATATCTGAGTGCATATAAGAGCTCGTCTGGGAGTTGGCATTGTACGACTATTCCGAACTTTCTGAGTATCCTACTAGATTCCTAATGGTTCAATGGGCAGGTCTGTGATACGAATTGAAATTATGAGCTAAGAATAAATACGTGAATGTAAGTTCGTTTCAGGTACGTTTCATATGTACACTAAGTGTGTATAAAAAGGTAAGTACCTAAGTGATTTTTGATTTGAAGAAATGTACATTTGAATATGAGAATGTGAATAAGATACAAGAATAGTTATGCAAGAGATATGTATATACATGTGATTCTTGAATTGATAAATGCGGCAAATTTTGGCTAAGGATATGGTTTAATGCATATATGAGAGAAATATACTATGAATATGAATTGTGCCAATGTTTCTATATGCTTAAATGTTTTACATGTCAAGTTTATTTGTATATGACTTACTAAGCTTTTGGAAAGCTTATTCCGTGTGTGATATTTCTCTGTTTTATAGGTCGTCAAAGCTACTGAAGGCTCGGGACCATCAAGGATCGTCATCACACTATTCAACTTTTTTTTGGTACATTTTGGAGATATATTTTGCTAGATATGGCATGTATAGGCTAGTCTTTTGTATTTGTAAATTAAGTGAATTTAGCCATGTGATTTTGCTAGTTATATGTTGGTATTAAGTTTTAATGAATATGGTATGTGAAGTATACTTTGGTATGGTTGAAGCATATGAATTGGCCAAGTTTTTGGGTAAGCTTTTGGATGAATTATACTTAATATACATTTGTTTTGGTCTTGGAAATTGGCATGGTTGAAATGGATATTGAATGTTTAGATTGAATGTTTGTTTTTGGTTGTCTAGTATGCATGTAATGTGTTGTTAAATCTTGCTTGTAGGTATGACCCTAATGGGTGGCATTTTGGCATTGAAAATGGCCTATAATGTCACACGGTCGTGGCATACGGGCGTGCCTAGTGACTGTGGGCTAAGTATATAGCTAGCACAAGAGTACAAGGCCCTGGCGCATAGACGTGTCTGCTGCCTAGTAGCCGTGTGACTTTTAACAGGATCGACCACGGCCTGAGTACACGGGCGTGCTTAGTGGCCGTGGAAGATAAGTCAGTTTCGACCACAAGGGTGTCTAGCAGCCGTGGGAGGCACATGGTCTGCCCACACGGGCGTGTATCCCCTGAAACTTAGAAAAGTTTTAAATTTTCGAGAATGTTTGTATGTGTTTCGGGTTAGTCCTAACCTAGTTTATAAGCATGTTTTAGGTCTCGTTGACCGTATTAAGGGACATTATGTTTGAGATTGATGGATGAATGTATGAACTTCTGAAAATGTTTTCGATCGGTCCGGTAATGCCTTTAACCTTAGTCCGATGCCGGATACGCGTTAGGGGTGTTATATTTGGTTGGTATTAGAGCTATGGTTTAGCTGATTCTTGGACTAACGTAGCATGTCAGAATCTAGCTATACATGCGATATACCTGAACTTTGATAGTGTGATGAATCCTAACATGTAAAAATGTGATTTTCGTATAGTAATTGATCCCAAAAGAGCCGTAGCTGACGACGTAGAAAGTAATGCGCCTGCTCCCACGCAAGGGACAGTGCCCTCTAATTCGAGACCGGCTACGAGCGGTCAAGAGAGAGAAGCTAAACAAGCTTTCTTCTAGATGATGAGTGAATGGTTCACTCAATTCGTAAAGAATAACCCGACTGTTTCACAACCCCCGCCCCCGGTTAATCCCCCTTAAACATCCAATATACCTTTGACTGCAAATCTGAATCCATGGAATAAGCCTCCGATTGACAAGATCTATAAGTATGGGGCTGAAGAGTTCCGAGCTACTAATGATGATGATGCTGAAAAAGCTGAGTTCTAGTTAGAAAACACGATCCGGGTATTTGATGAAATGTCTTTGACTCCGGAAGAGTGTATAAAGCGTGTTGTGTCATTACTCCTAGATCCAGCTTATCAGTGGTGGAAAACTTTGATTTATGTTGTTCTGAAAGAGCGAGTTACATGAGACTTATTTCAAATTGAGTTCCAAAAGAAATACATCAGTGAAAGATTTGTCGATCAGAAACAAAAGGAATTTTTGGATCTAAAATAGGGCCGAATGACTGTTTCGGAATATGAACGAGAGTTCGTGAGACTGAGTTAGTATGCTCTGAAGCGATAATGTACAAAAGGTTCGAAAATGGTCTTAATGAAGACATTCGTTTGTTAGTCAGGATTTTAGAAATAAAAGCGTTCGTTACACTCGTTGATCGAGCTTGCAAAGTTGAGGCACTCGAGAAAGATAACAGAAAAACTGAGTCTGAAACTCGAGATATGAGAAAGAGATTTCAAAGTAAATCATTTCAGTCTACTCTGAAAAGATTCAAAAATAATCAAAGTGGTTCCAGAGATAATGTGGGACATTCGAACAGAAATCGATCTAGACCGCAGATGAGATCCAAAACCCCAGCAACTTCAGTGGCCAGTGTTGGTAATATTCGGACTGAGAGACCTGAATGTAAACATTATGGAAAAAGGCATCCAGGAAGTTGTAGACTTAATGACGAGCTTGCTTGGATGTGGATCACTTGATCATTTTATCCGTGATTGCCACGATTCGCGAGCCGAGAGCGCTCGTTGGTATTTGAGATCGATAATGCACCCGTGAGAGGCGGACCTTGAATAATGTAAGAAATGTCGGTGGTAGTCGAGAACTACGAGACAATGTTGCCAAGTCAGAAGCTAGGCGCTGCGAGGCGTATGCTATTCGAGCTCGAGAGGAAGCTTCATCTCCAGATGTTATAACGGGTACTTTTACTCTTTATGATACTTCTGTGATTGCATTAATAGACCCTGGTTCTACGCATTCATATATATGCATGAATTTAGTATTCAGCAAGACTTTGCCTGTAGAGTCTACTGAGTTTACTATAAAAGTATTGAACCCCTTAGGTAAAAGTGTCCTGGTTGACAAAGTATGCAAGAACAGTCTGTTAATGTTTCGAGATATTTGTTTCCCTGCTGACCTGATGCTTTTACCATTTGATGAGTTTGATATCATTTTGGGTATGGACTGGTTGTTTATGCATAATGCTATTATGAACTGTAAAAGAAAAACTATTGACTTAAGATGTTCGAATAATGAAATTATACGGATTGAGTCTGATGATTTGAATGGATTGCCTGCTGTAATATTTGTATTAAAAGCTCAAAGTTATGTGAAAAAGGGATATGAAGCATATTTTGCTTATGTGATTGATTCAAAAGCATCTGAGAAGAAAGTTGAATCAGTGCCTATTGTTTGTGAGTTTTCTAACGTATTTCCTAAAGAATTACCAGGTTTGCCTCTGATTCGGGAAGTTAGGTTTGGTACTGATCTATTGCCTGGTACTACACCTATATCAATAGCTCCGTATCGAATGGCACCAACAGAGTTGAAATAATTAAAGTCACAGTTGTAAGAATTGACAGATAGAGGGTTTGCTAGACCGAGTTTTTCGCCCTGGGGAGCTCCTGTTCTGTTTGTGAAAAAGAAAGATGGCGCGATGAGAATATGCATCGATTATCGTCAATTGAATAAGGTGACTATAAAGAATAAATATCCATTGCCTTGAATAGACGATTTATTTGATCAGTTAAAAGGAGCTACTGTATTTTCTAAGATTGATCTGAGATCAGGATACTACCAGTTAAGAGTTAAAGATTCAGACATTCCGAAGACGGCTTTCAGAACAAGGTACGGACATTATGAGTTCTTAGTTATGTCATTTGGACTAACTAATGCTCCTGCTATTTTTATGGATCTGATGAACAAAATTTTCAAATCATATTTAGATTGATTTGTTGTGGTATTAATAGATGACATATTGATTTATTCACATGAGGAAAATGAGCATGTTGAACATTTGAGAATCGTGTTGCAAACTCTAAGAGAAAAGCAATTGTATGCGAAATTCAGGAAATGTGAATTATGGCTGCACGAGGTTAGTTTTCTGGGGCATATTGTGTCAGCTTCTGGAATTCGAGTGGATCCGAGTAAGATTTCTGCTATTTTGGATTGGAAACCTCCGAGGAATGTGTCTGAAATCCGTAGTATTCTGGGACTTGCTGGCTATTACCGCAGATTTGTAAAAGGCTTTTCGACGATAGCTACTCCGTTGACTAGATTACTTCAGAAAGATGCTAGATTTGAATGGTCGGATAAATGCCAGAAAAGTTTTGATCATTTGAAAACTCACATTATGAAGCTCGATGTTAATGCTGACGAGAATCGGGTAAAGAATTTGTTATATACAGTGATGCTTTGTTAAATTGTCTGGGATGTGTTTTGATGCAGGACGGCAAAGTTGTAGCTTATGCTTCGAGTAAATTGAAACCGCATGAAAAGAACTATTCGACGCACGACCTTGAGTTAGCTGCGATTGTATTTGCACTTAAGATTTGGCCCCATTACCTGTACGGTGTGAAATGCCATGTGTTTTCAGATCATGAAAGTCTGAAATATCTGATTACTTAAAAAGATTTGAACCTGCGTCAAAGAAGATGGTTAGAGCTATTAAAGGATTATGAACTTGTAATAGATTATCATCCGGGTAAAGCAAACATTGTTGCTGATGCATTGAGTAGAAAATCATTGTGTCCATTACGTGCTTTGAATGTTCAATTAGATTTGTCTGATGATAGTTTTGTGTTAGTTGAGTTAAAAGTGAAACCTTTGTTTATACAGCAAATATATGATGCTCAGAAATTTGATAATGAGTTATTAGCGAAAAGAGCTCAGTGCGATTCAAATTCTGAATCTGAATTTTGAGTTATTGATGAGTGCTTGAGATTTCGAGGACGTATCTGTGTTCCAAGAAATCCGAAATTGATTCAGCTGATTTTGTGTGAAGCTCATAACAGTCATCTATCTGTTCATTCGGGGAGTATGAAAATGTATCATGATTTGAAACGATACTACTGGTGGTCTAGTATGAAACGAGATATTTCTGACTTTGTTTCGAAATGTTTAATCTGTCAACAAGTGAAAGCTGAACATCAAGTTCCATCTGTTTTACTACAGCCAATTTTGATTCCCGAGTGGAAATGGGATATAGTGACAATGGATTTTGTTTCTGGTTTGCCTCAGACTCTGAAAAAAAAAGATGCGATTTGGGTCATAGTTGACCGATTAACGAAATCTGCCCATTTTATTTCGGTAAGATCTGACTATTCACTTGATAGATTACCCGAGCTTTATATTTCTGAGATTGTTAGACTGCACGGGGTGCCACTATCTATTGTGTCAGATAGGGATCCAAGATTTACATCGAGGTTCTGGAAGAAATTACAGGAAGCTTTAGGCACGAAACTGCATTTCAGTACAGCTTTCCATCCGCAAATAGATGGTCAATCCGAACGGATCATTCAGATTCTAGAGGATATGTTAAGATGTTGTATACTCGAGTTTAACGGTACGTGGAAACAATATCTGCCTTTGATTGAATTTGCATACAATAACATTTATCAGTTAAGTATCAAAATGGCACCTTATGAAGCCTTGTACGAACTGTAACAGTCCAGTTTATACCCTAGTCGGAACAGTGGTTTCGGGACCACGAATTCGAGTCTGAATAATATTTTAATATTATATTTTGTGCCGTTGATATGTGGTTTAGCATATGGTAAATTTCTGTGAGCTAATTTGTCTGTCTGTGTGTTTAATTTGATAAAAGGATGAAATTGCATTGAATGTGAAAGTTGCTTGCTATTTGTTAAAGCACCTATGTGTTGTGGCTTTGTAAAGTTGGAGGCCTTAAATGGCAATTAATCCAAAAACATGGTTAGTGGACGGCAAGCTATTAAATGAATGAGTTTTATATGTTATAATAATAGTTATTATTTTTATGTGAATGTTTATGATTTTTTAGATTATATGTATTTTATAAGCTATTAGTTTATAATAAAAGAAAATGAGTTAGTGGCTTTATGCTATTCATCTTCTTGCCGAAACCATAAAAGGAAAAGAAAGAAAATTGAGCTAGGAATTTGGCACTTACAAGTCAAATTCAAGGTATGTTTTTGGTCAGTTTTTGATAATTTCTACGTTTTTGTAATCGTTGCTTCGAGAGCTATCAAACCCATGTCTCAATTTAATGAATTGATGTTGTTTATGAGAAATGCCATTAATGTTATGTTGAGCTTTGCGATGATTTTTGGTGTTAAATGAAAGATATAAACTAGATGAACATACTTTTTTCTTGAATTTTTGATGAATTTAGCTAAATAGGGCTAAATTGAGAAAATGGTAACTTGAGGGACTAAATAGTAAATTTGATGAAATGTATATGCATTCGGCTAAGCATGTGTATGTGTGGATTTTGTGAATTTGATGTTTTAAGAAAAATGGACCAAATAGATAAAATGTACAAATGTGAGGTTAAATTGCAAATAGCCCTAAATGTGTGTCTTTGGATTGAATTGAATGAATTAGTGAATAAAAGGGTTAATTCTGAATATGTTTAGATCAAGAACTGAGGAAAATAGACTTAGATCGTGGGAAAACGAAAATAACCGAGTAGCCATGTTCATTCAAATATATCAAATCCGAGGTAAGTCACTATGCAAATAAATGTACATGTATGCAATTGTAATTGTTCATATGATTAATGATGATAATGAATGTTTATGAGAGATTATGCATTTGAATTCCGAGATAAGTTCGATATAGTGACTAAGTCCGAGAAGCCCCGTACGAACCTAGGAATAGTTAGGATTGCTAAGTCACGTCATGGACATCTGTTCTATTTCTATCATGTAAGACCACGTTTGGGACGTTGGCATTGATTTGAGACTCGTGTAAGACCTTGTCTGGGATAGTGGCATCAATATTTGATTATGTGTAAGACCACGTCTTGGACGTTGGCATCAATATGAGCTTTACATATAAGACCACGTCTGGAACATTGGCATCGTTAAGATCCTTACGTGTAAGACCATGTGTGGGACATCGGCATCGTATTGATTCGTGTAAGACCCTGTCTGGGATAGTGGCATTGATATCTGAGTACATGTAATACCTCGTCTGGGACGATGGCATTATATGATTATTCTGAGCTTTTGAGTATCCTACTGGATTCCTTGTGGTTCAACGGGCAAGTTTGAGATACGAATGGAAAATTCGAGCTTTGATAAATTAAGTAAATGAATGTCTGATTCAGGTACATTGATTATATACTAATTGTGTATACAAGGTAAGTATCTATGTGATCTTATTACAATGTTATGTATATGGAATTGATGATACAATATGTAAAGTTTGACTAGATGAATTATGTATATATATAGTATGTGAATTGGAATATGGTAAGTGATGGTTAACCAAACAAGCTTAAGAAAGAATGATATGATTTATATCATGAGAACCAAATTGGTTATTTTATTGATTTGGTTATGTGCAATTCATGCTAAGCTTGTTTGTATATTGACTTACTAAGCTTTTGGAAAGCTTACTCTGTGTGTGTGTTTTCTCTATTTTATAGGTCGTCAAAGTTACTGAAGGCTCGGGACTGTCACAGATCGACATCACACTACTAAAATCATTTTGGTACACTTTGGAAATGTATAAAGCTAGATATGGCATGTATAGGCTAGTATTTTGGTATAAGTTGTTATGTGAACTTAGCCATGTGATTTGGCTAGTTATGTTTTGGTAATATGCTTAAATGAATTTGACATATGATGCATATCTTTGTATGGTTGAGGCATTTGAAATGGCCAAGTTTTGAGTAAGCAAATATATGAATTATGTTTGTGATGGAATGAGTTTGAGTCTTGTATTTTGGCATGGCTGGAATTGGTTTTGAATGCATGGTTTGAATGATTATTTTGGTATGTTTTGATGGTCATATGTGTATGAGTTGGGATAGTAAATGTGGTTTGTAGGTATGGCAAATGGATGGCATTTTGGCCTTGTAAATGGCCTATAGTGTCACACGGTTGTGGCACACGGGCGTGCCTAAAGACCACGGGTGAATAGCAGGATGTAGCTTAGTAGCACACGGCCTCAACACGGGGGTGTCAGCTAGCCGTGGCGTACAAGTCCGTAGCTAGCTAAGAGTACATGGCCTGAGCACACGGGCGTGCCTGGTGGCCATGGGGATCAAGTCAGTATAGGTCCACGGGGAGCACACACAGGGGTGTCTTGAAACCGTGGGAAGCACACGGTCTGCTTACACAGGCGTGTGACCCTTGAAACTTAGAAAAGTTTTAAATTTCCTAGAATTTCTGTATGTGTTTCAGTTTAGTCCTGACTCAGTTTATAAGCATATTTAAGGTCTTGTTGACCGTATTAAAGGACATTATGTTCGAGAATGATAAATGTATGTATGAATTCCTGTAAATGCTTTTTGATCTGTCCAGTAACGTTCCTAACCCTAATCTGGCGACAGACTCGGGATAGGGGTGTTACATTTGGTTGGTATCAGAGCTAAGGTTTAGCCAATTCTCGGACTAATGTAATGTGTCAGAGCCTAGCTATACATGCCATATATTTAAATTGTGATAGTGTGATGAATCCTGACGTATAAAATGTGATTTTCTTATAGTAATGGATCCCGAAAGAGTCGTAGCTGATGACGTAGAAAGTAATGCACCTGCTCTCGCGCAAGGGACAGCGCCCTCTGAGTCGAGAGCGGCTACAAGCGGTCAAGAGGGAGAAGCTAAACAAGCTTTCTTCCAAATGATGAGTGAGTGGTTCTCTCAATTCGTAAGAAATAACCCGACTATTTCACAACCCCCGTCCCTAGTTAATCCCCCTCAGGCTACAGTTGCGCCACCAGTTATGCATCCGAATCTGTGGAATAAGCCTCCTGTTGATAAGATCCGTAAGTTTGAGGCCGAAGAATTCCGTGCTACTAAAGATGATGATGCTGAAAAGGTTGAGTTCTGGATTGAAAATACTATCCGGGTATTTGATGAAATGTCTCTGACTCTAGAAGAATGCATAAAGTGTGTGGTATCTTTGCTCCGAGATCAGCTTATCAATGGTGGAAAACTCTGATTTCTGTTGTTCCGAGAGAGAGAGTTACATGGGACTTCTTTCAGACTGAGTTTCGGAAGAAATATATCAGTGAGAGATTCGTTGATCAGAAACGAAAGGAATTTCTTGAACTTAAACAGGGCCAAATGACTATTTCTGAGTATGAACGAGAATTCGTTAGACTAAGTCAGTATGCCCAGGAATGTGTATCTTCTAAAGCCATAATGTGCAAAAGATTCGAAGATGGTCTTAATGAAGACATTCGTTTGTTAGTCGGGATTTTAGAAATAAAAGAGTTCATTGTACTCGTTGATCGAGCATACAAAGTTGGGGCACTCGGGAAAGATAAAAGAAAAGCTAAGTCTGAAACTCGAGATATGAGAAAGAGATTTCAGAGTAAATCATTTCAGTCTACTCCGAAAAGATTCAGAGATAATCAAAGCCATTTCAAAGATAACATGAGATATTCGAATAGAAATCAATCTAGACCACAAATGAGTTCTAAAACTCCAGCAACTTCAGTGGCTAGTGTTGGAAATGCTCGATCTAAGAGACTTGAATGTAAACACTGTGGAAAAAGACATCTGGGAAGCTATAGATTAAACAACAAAGCTTGCTTCAGATGTGGATCATTTGATCATTTTATCCGTGATTGCCCTGAGTCTGTCGAGCCAGAGACTGTTCAGAATTTGAGATCTGATAATGCACCTGTGAGAGGTAGACCATCGAAGAATGTAAGAAATGTTAGTGGTAGTCAGAGAACTACGAGACACAATGTTGTTAGATCTGAAGCTAGAGCGCCTGCCAGAGCGTATGCTATTCGAGCTCGAGAGGAAGCTTCATCGCCAGATGTTATAATGGGTACTTTTACTCTTTATGATACTTCTGTGATTGCATTAATAGACCCTGGTTCTACGAATTCTTATATATGCATGAATTTAGTATTCAGCAAGACTTCGCCTGTAAAGTCTACTGAGTTTGCTATAAAAGTATCAAACCCCTTAGGTAAAAGTGTCATTGTTGATAAAGTGTGCAAGAGCTGTCTGTTAATGTTTCGAGATATTTGTTTTCCTGCTGATCTGATGCTTTTGTCATTTGATGAGTTTGATATTATTCTGGGAATCGATTGGTTGTTTATGCGTGATGATGTTGTGAACTGCAAAAGAAAGACTATTAATTTGAGATGTCCGAATAATGAGATTGTACGGGTTGAGTCCAGTGATTTGAATGGATTGCCTGCTATGATATCTGTTTTGAAAGCTCAGAGTTATTTGAAAAAGGGATATGAGGCATATTTTTCTTATGTAATTGATTTGAAAATGTCTGAAAGGAAGATTGAGTTAGTGACTATTGTCTGTGAGTATTCTGATGTGTTTCCTGAAGAGTTACCAGGTTTACCTCTGATTCGAGAAGTTGAGTTTGGTATTGAACTGTTGCCTAATACTACACCTATTTCGATAGCTCCGTATAGAATGGCACCAATAGAGTTGAAAGAGTTAAAGACTCAATTGCAAGAATTGACTGATAGAGGATTTGCTAGACTGAGTTTTTCGCCTCGGGGTGCTCCTGTTTTGTTTTTGAAAAAGAAAGATGGCAAGATGAGGATGTGTATTGACTATCGTCAGTTGAATAAGGTGACAATAAAGAATAAATATCCGTTGCCCCCAATAGATGATTTATTTGATCAGTTAAAAGGAGCTACTGTGTTTTCCAAGATTGATCTGAGATTGGGATATTACCAGTTGAGAGTGAAAGATCCAGACATTCCGAAGACTACTTTTAGAACGAGGTACGGGCATTATGAGTTTTTATTTTTTCCATTTGGACAAACCAATGCTCCTGCTGTTTTTATGGATCTAATGAACAGAATCTTCAAACTGTACCTAGATCGATTTGTTGTGGTATTCATAGATAATATCCTGATTTATTCACGTGATAAAAATAAGCATGCAGAACATTTGAAACTCATGTTGCAAACTCTGAGAGAAAAGCAATCGTATGCGAAATTCAGCAAATGCGAGTTCTAGTTATACGATGTTAATTTTCTGGCGCATATTGTGTCAGCTTCTGGAATCCGAGTAGATCCAAGCAAGATTTCTGCTATTTTGGTTTGGAAACCTTCGAAGAACGTGTCTGAAGTCCGTAGTTTTCTGGGACTAGCTGGTTATTACCGCAGATTTGTAAAAGGCTTTTCGACTATAGCTACTCTGTTGACTAGATTACTTCAGAAAGATGTCAGATTTGAATGGTCGGATAATTGTCAGAAAAGCTTTGATCAGTTGAAAACTCTGTTAACAGAAGCTCCAATGCTAGGACAGCCAGAATCGGGTAAAGAATCTGTTATATACAATGATGCTTCGTTAAATGATCTGGGATGAGTTTTGATGCAAGAAGGAAAAGTTGTAGCTTATGGCTCGAGACAATTGAAGCTTCACGAAAAGAATTATCCGATACATGACCTTGAGCTTGCTGCGATTGTGTTTGCACTTAAGATTTGGCGTCACTATCTGTACGGTGAGAAATGTCACGTGTTTTCAGATCATAAAATTTTAAAATATCTGATGACTCAGAAAGATTTGAACCTGCATCAAAAAAGATGGTTAGAGCTGTTAAAAGTTACGAATTCGTGATAGATTATCATCCGGGTAAAGAAAATGTTGTTGCTGATGCTTTGAGTAGAAAATCATTGTCTGCACTATGTGCTCTGAATGCCCAATTAGATTTAACTAATGATAGTTCTGTGTTAGCTGAACTAAAAGCAAAACGGTTGTTCTTACAATAGATATGCGATGCTCAGAAATCTGAAAATGAATTACTAGCGAAACGAGCTCAGTGTGAAGCGAATTCTGAATCTGAATTTCAAATTGTAGATGATTGTTTGAGATTCCGGGATCGTATTTGTGTTCCGAGAAATCCAGAGTTGATTCAGTTGATTTTGAGTGAAGCTCATAATAGTAGTTTATCTGTTCATCCGGGAAGTACTAAAATGTATCATGATTTGAAACGATACTATTGGTGGTCTGGTATGAAACAGGACATCTCTGAATTTGTTTCAAAATGTTTAGTTTGTCAACAAGTGAAAGCTGAACATCAAGTTTCGTCTGGGTTACTACAACTGATTCTGATTCCTAAGTGGAAATGGGATAGAGTGACAATGGACTTTGTTTCTGGTTTACCTCAGACTCAGAGAAAGAAAGATGCGATTTGGGTCATAGTTGATCGATTGATGACATCTGCCCATTTTATTCCGGTAAGATCTGACTATTCACTTGACAGATTAGCTGAGCTTTATATTTCAGAGATTGTGAGATTGCACGGGGTGCCACTATCCATTGTGTCAGACAGAGATCCGAGATTTACATTGAGATTTTGGAAGAAATTGCATGAAGCTTTGGGCACAAAATTACACTTCAATACGGCTTTTCATCCGCAAACAGATGGTCAGTCTGAGTGGATTATTCAAATTCTCGAAGATATGTTAAGATGTTGTACACTTGAGTTTAATGGTTCATGGGAAAAGTACTTGCCATTAGTTGAATTTGCATATAATAATAGCTTTCAGTCAAGCGTCAAAATGGCACCATATGAAGCTTTGTATGGACGTAAATATCGTACACCTCTGTATTGGACCGAGCTCAGTGAAAATAAGCTTCACGGGGTTGATCTGATAAAAGATTTAGAACAGAAAGTGAAACTGATTCGAGATTGTTTGAAAGCAGCATCTGATCGTCAGAAGTCTTATGCAGACTTGAAACGGAGAGATATAGAATTTGAAATCGGCGACAAAGTATTTCTGAAAGTGTCTCCGTGGAAGAAAGTGCTTTGATTTGGACGTAAAGGAAAATTTAGTCCGAGATTCATCGGACTGTATGAGATCATTGAACGAGTTGGGCCTGTTGCATATAGATTAAAGTTGCCATCTGAGCTAGAAAAGATTCACAGTGTATTCCATGTATCAATGCTCCGTAGATACCGATCCGATTCATCACATGTGATTGCCTCATCTGAAATTGAAATCTGATTTGATATGACCTATGAAGAGGAACCAATTCGTATCATAGCTCGTGAAGTGAAAGAATTGAGAAACAAGAAAATTCTATTAGTAAAAGTACTATGGAATCGGCATGGAATTTAAGAGGCTACATGGGAGCCTGAAGATTTAGTGAGACAACAATATTCGACTCTATTTAACGGTAAGATTTTCGAGGGCGAAAATCCTTAAGGGGGAGAATTGTAACAGTCTGGTTTATACCCTAGTCGGAACAGTGGTTTCGGGACCACGAATCTGAGCCTGAATAATATTTTAATATTATATTCTATGTTGTTCATATGTGGTTTAGCATGTGGCAAATTTCTGTGAGTTAATGTAACACCCCAAACCCGACCCAGACACCACGACTGGATCTGGCATGTCACTAGGAAAGAACTTTATAAAGTATCGCGAACTTTAGAAAAACTTTTAAGTTATTTTTAAAACTCCAAGTTTAGTGTTCAATTGGGAACCCTTCATTCGTTCAAGGTAGAATTTAATTAACAAAATCCTCGTGCTTAGGTGACATTTAAAAACACCTGTTATTACATTTGATCAAGCTAGAGGTGTGTTGTAAACATCCGTTGGTAAAATCGTTAGTTAAGTTATAAGAAAACTTTATTTGCATTTTGGTGAATAAAACATCTTATCATTTGTCTTATATTTAAAGCGTCTAAAACTTAAACCCAATATCTGGAAAACCGAATTGATAGTGGCCTTATTACAACATAAAATCCAAAAAAAAAAAACATAAAGATAAATAGAGTTCTATCTTAAAAGAAAGAAAACCGTGCATGGCCACCTCGTAGTCCTCTCCGGCCCGGTCCACTGCACTATGTATTACCTGGAAAGATGTTATACAAACAGAGTGAGTCAAACGACTCAGTGTGCAATTCCAAGCACCATCATTGGGCCCCAAGCCCACTCACTCACCATTTGGGCCTTGGTCCCCCTTTCAATAATCACATTGGGCGAAGCCCATTTAGAATCAAATTGGGCCTTAGCCCCACAGTACAGAATCACAAACAGCATATGTAAAATGATGCAGAACCCAACCCAGCCTAAATTTCCATCAGCTACACACCATCCGTACCTGCCAATCACACCAATAGGGATTTCTACAATCAACCCTCACCGCTACACACCATCGATGGCAGTCATGCTGCAGTTAGCTGCTCATCGTCAAATTGTGACAAAGTCACCAGATTATGTGGCATGGCCACTGTAGCGAATGAATGTGGCAAAGCCACTGTAATGATTGTGGCAAAAGCCACCAGAACGCTTCCCTTTCATTAATAGCATATGCCCATCCCCATGCAAACATAAAGTCATGATGTATGAATGCAACAGGTTTCGGCATACATATATAGAACATTCAGAGTGTACAGATAAACGTGTCAACATAATCACTTACATAGCATAGTCAAAAATCACTAACCTGAGGTCTCGTTTTTACCCTCCATGAGTAATCCAGCAGTCCATACCGAAGTTTCGGCATTTAACAAAACATACATAAATTAACAGAAACAAAAAGAAATGGTGTGGAAGTTACACACCTGTAGACACAAAGAACTAAACTATCGATCTCACTAACACACCCACTCGCAGGGATCACAGCGATATGCTTATCCCTCTCCGAAGTCGGCCAACAACCCGGTGGAAAGTCACGTACTGTTGACACCGCACCTTTTTTAAACTTAGGGGTAGGGACTACGAGTCCAACCCCCTCCTTCCCTTGACTGGTATTCGAATCCATGACAGATCTTGATCAGAGAACCAGGTTAAGTAATGAAAAGAACGAAAGAATAGATACTCATGCGAAGAGGTTTCTTACCTAGATCGATAGAACCCGAAGGCCAACAAACTTGTACTAAGAAATTGACTGAGTCCCTACACAATCCTCATATTTGGCCAATGCACCAAAGTACAAGGTGAACATCTTCGGTTTAACAACCAGCAAGGGCAGAAGAAAGAATCAAAAGGGAAAAGAACGCTTACCACCAGATGAGAAGGAACCGATTGGAAAAGTTAGAAGAGTGAGTGACAGCAATCTTCTGAGACGAGAACGAATGAAGGGGAAAAGAATAGTCAGAGGTTCGCTCAATAAGAACAATAAGAACAAACTCCAAGAGAAGGAAGAAGAATAAATTTCGGCTTTGAATGGATGAGAAAGAAAAATAAAAGGTGAAACACCAAGGTGTAAGTTGAAATTTTGACTATCAAAAATAATTGACAGAAAAAGATGAAATGGAGAAAGTGGTAGGAGGGTTCGGCTAAGGGGTTCTCAAATGCAAAACACGTTTGAAAAAAAGAAGAAGAGAATGGTTTTGGCTTTAGAGATTAAGGACTCAAAGAGAACAAAAGAGCTCAAAAGATCTTACCAAAATTGGCACACCCCTTCACACATGACCAAAAGACTTACCTAAAGAAATTCGGCACACCCACTACAAGCCAAAACCGACTTCTTCCCCCCTCTTCAAGCATTCCAAATTCGACCACCACCTACACCAACACTCAATCCCATGATTTCCTCCTACTCTCACTCTTGTTCACCCATTCAAATGAGTTTGAACAATTCAAACTCTACCTTCCACTCATAGCCTCAAATTTGAATTATTTGACTGAGTCCACTCCCACTTCTCAAGGTCCCTAGCCAAATCCATCACCTCCCCTCTAGACGCCAAAAAGAATTCCCAAAATGCAACCTATGCGACTCGAACCTACTCCCTCACTGCTCCCCTATGGCGTCACGTACCTGCCCCTTATGTGGTGTCTCCTTGCCACTTTACCACTGTCCTTCTTGTGTCATCAAACCCAAACAATAATACTTAGAACCCATCTCAGCTACCTCCCCCCTAAAGTGCCCAAAATTGAAATCTTGGCCAAGACTTCGACTTAACCCCGATCCTTCCCAGGGCCCCCAAACATAACAAAATAATAGACAGAGCATACCCACACAGAAACATACCAAATGCAAAGCCCCTAATTCCCGGATGTTACAATTAATTTGTCTGTCTGTATGTTTAATTTGATAAAAGAATGAAATTACATTGGATATGAAAGTTGCTTGCTATTTGTTAAAGCACCTATGTGTTGTGGCTTTGTAAAGTTGGAGGCCTTAAATACAATTAAGCCAAAAACATGGTTAGTGGACGGCAAGCTATTAAATGAATGAGCTTTATATGTTATAATAATAGTTATTATTTTTATGTTATTGCTTATGATATTTTATATTATATGTATTTTATAAGCTATTAGTTTATAATAAAAGAAAATGAGTTAGTGGCTTTATGATATTCATCTTCTTACCGAAACCATAAAAGGAAAAGAAAGAAAAATTGAGCTAGGAATTCGGCACTTACAAGTCAAATTCAAGGTATGTTTTCAGTCGGTTTTTGATAATTTCTACGTTTTTGTAATCGTTGCTTCGAGAGCTATCAAACCCATGTTTCAATTTAATGAACTGATGTTGTTTATGAGAAATTCTATTGATGTTATGTTGAGCTTTGTGATGATTTTTGGTGTTAAATGAAAGATATGAGCTAGATGAACATACTTTGTTCTTGAATTTTTGATAAATTTAGCTAAATATGGCTAAATTGAGAAAATGGTAACTTGAAGGACTAAATAGCAAATTTGATGAAATTTATGGACTTGTATGAAATGTATATGCATTTGGCTAAGCATGTGTATGTGTGGATTTTGTGAATTTGATGTTTTGAGAAAAATGGACCAAATAGATAAAATGTGCAAATATAAGGGTTAAATTCCAAATAGCCCTAAATGTGTGTCTTTGGAATGAATTGAATGAATTAGTGAGTAAAAGGGTTAATTCTGAATATGTTCAGATCAAGAACCGAGGAAAACGGACTTAGATCGCGAGAAAATGAAAATAACTGGTAGCCGTTTTCATTCCGATATATCGAATCCGAGGTAAGTCACAATGCAAATAAATGTACATGTATGCAATTGTAATTGTTCATATGATTAATGATGATAATGAATGTTTATAAGAGATTATGTATTTGAATTCCGAGATAAGTTCGATATAGTAACTAAGTCCGAGAAGCCCCGTACGAACCTAGGAATAGTTAGTATTGGCTAAGTCACGTCATGGACATCTGTTATGTTTTTATCATGTAAGACCATGTCAAGGACGTTGGCATTGATTTGAGACTCGTGTAAGACCCTGTCTAAGACAGTGGCATCGATATCTGATTATGTGTAGGACCACGTCTGGGACGTTGGCATCAATATGAGCTTCACGTATAAGACCACGTCTGGGACGTTGGCATCGTTAAGATCCTTACGTGTAAGACCATGTCTGGGACATCGGCATCGTATTGATTCGTGTAAGACCCTATCTGGGATAGTGGCATCGATATCTGAGTACATGTAAGACCTCGTCTAGGACGATGGCATTGTACGATCATTCGGAGTTTCTAAGTATCCTACTGGACTCCTTGTGGTTCAATAAGCAAGTCTGAGATACGAATGGCAAATCTGAGCTTTGATAGATTAAGTAAATGAATGTCTGATTTAGGTACGTTGATTATATACTAATTGTGTATACAAGGTAAGTATCTATGTGATCTTATTACAATGTTATGTATATGGAATTGATGATACAATATGTAAAGTTTGACTAGATGAATTATGTATATATATAGCATGTGAATTGGAATATGGTAAGTGATGGTTAAGCAAACAAGCTTAAAAAAGAATGAGATGATTTATATTATGATAACCAAATTGGTTATTTTATTGATTTGGTTATGTGCAATTCATGCTAAGCTTGTTTGTATATTGACTTACTAAGCTTTTGGAAAGCTTACTCTGTGTGTGTGTTTTCTCTGTTTTATAGGTCGTCAAAGCTACTGAAGGCTTAGGACCGTCACGGATCGACATCACACTACTAAAATCATTTTGGTACACTTTGGAAATGTATAAAGCTAGATATGGCATGTATAGGCTAGTATTTTGGTATAAGTTGTTATGTGAATTTAGCCATGTGATTTGGCTAGTTTTGTTTTGGTAATATGCTTAAATGAATGTGACATATGATGCATACCTTTGTATGGTTGAGGCATTTGAAATGTCCAAGTTTTAAGTAAGCAAATGTATGAGTTATGTTTGTGATGGAATGAGTTTGAGTCTTGTATTTTGGCATGGCTGGAATTGGTTTTGAATGCATGGTTTGAATGATTATTTTGGTATGTTTTGATGGTCATATGTGTATGAGTTGGGATAGTAAATATGGTTTGTAGGTATGGCAAATGGATGGCATTTTGGCCTTGTAAATGGCCTATAATGTCACACGGTTGTGGCACACGGGCGTGCCTAAAGATCGTGGGTGAATAGCAGGATGTAGCTTAGTTGCACAAGGCTTCGACACGGGGGTGTCAGTTAGCCGTGGCGTACAAGTCAGTATTAGCTAAGAGTACACGGCCTGAGCACACGGGCGTGCTTGGTGGCCGTGGGGATCAGGTCAGTATAGGTCCACATGGAGGACACACGGGGGTGTCCTGAAACCGTGGGAAGCACACGATCTGCATACACGAGCGTGTGACCCCTGAAACTTAGAAAAGTTTTAAAATTTTGAGAATTTCTGTATATGTTTCAATTTAGTCCCGACTATTTAGTCCCGACCAGGTTTATAAGCGTATTTAAGGTCTTGTTGACCGTATTAAGTGACATTATGTTCGAGAATGATAAATGTATGTATGAATTTCTATAAATGCTTTCCGATTTGTCCAATAACATTCCTAACCCTAATCCGGTGACGGACTCGGGATAGGGGTGTTACAAGGACGTAAATGCCATACACCTCTGTATTGGACTGAGCTCTGTGAAAATAAGCTACATGGGGTTGATTTGATAAAAGATTCAGAATAGAAAGTGAAACTGATCCGTGATTGTTTGAAAGCAGCATTTGATCATCAGAAGTCTTATACAGACTTGAAACGAAAAGATATAGAATTTGAGATTGGGGAAAAAGTATTTTTGAAAGTGTCTCCGCAGAAGAAAGTGCTTCGGTTCGGACGTAAAGGCAAATTAAGTCCGAAGTTCATCGGACCGTATGAGATCATTGAACGAGTTGGCCCTGTTGCATATAGATTAAGGTTGCCCTCTGAGCTAGAAAAGATAGACAATGTATTCCATGTTCCGATGCTTCGTAGATATCGGTCTGATCTATCACATGTGATTGCCCCATCTGAAATTGAAATCCGATCTAATTTATCTTATGATGAGGAACCGATTCGTATCTTAGCTCGTGAAGTAAAAGAGTTGAGAAACAAGAAAATTTCATTAGTGAAAATATTATGGAATCGACACGGAATAGAAGAGGCTACGTGGGAGCCTGAAGATTCAATGAGACAGCAATATCCGACTCTGTTTAACGGTAAGATTTTCGGGGATAGAACCCTAAGGGGGGAGAATTGTAATAATCAAGTTTATACCCTAGTTAGAACAGTGATTTTGGGACCATAAATCCGAGCTCGAATAATATTTTAATATTATTTTCTGTGTCTTTGATAAGTGGTTAAGCATGTGGTAAAGTTTCGTATGTTAATTTGTTCTTCTGTGTGTTTAATTTGACAAAAGGATTGAATTGCATTAAATGTGAAAGTTGCTTGCTATTTGTTAAAGTACCAATGTGTTGTGGCTTTGTAAAGGTGAAGGCCTTATAAAGCAAATAGACCACTATTTAGTTGGTGGATGAACAAAGGATAATTATGCCCTTAATGTATATTTGTTTCAAATACTAATTGAAAGGTTAATAAGGTAAATAGATTAATAATATGTTTATAACAAAAACAAAACATGAAAAATGGCCATTTTCTTATCATCTTTGACCAAAATTTAGAAAGAAAACAAGAAAGAAAACCTAAGCTAAGCTACTATCAAGCTAAATTAAGGTATGTTTTGGCTTTGATTTTTGATAATTTCTATGTTTTGTAATCGTTGCTTTGTATACTTCAAAACCCATGCTTCAATTTTGTGAATTGATTATGTTTTTGAAATGAGCCATTGATGAACACATGAGTTTTATGAAGTTTGATGGTGAATTATGAACGATATGTGTTTGATTAACATAGTATGTTCTTGAGTTTTTGATGAATTTGAATATTAGGGCTAAAGTGAGAAAATATTGTTTTCTTGAGGACTAAATTGCAAATTTGATGGAAAATATGGGCTTGTATGATATATATGTGCATTCAGCTAAGCTTGGATGTCTGATGATTTTGTGAATTTGATGTTTTGAGAAAAATGGACTAAATTGATAAATTGTGCAAATGTGAGGATTAATTTGTAAATAGCCCTAAATGTGTGTCTTTGGATTGAATTGAACGAGTTGGTGAATAAAAGGGATAATTCTGAATATGCATAGATCAAGAACCGAGGAAAACAGACTTAGATCGCGGGAAAGCGAAAGTAATCGAGTAGCCATTTCTGTTTCTGTTAAATCGAATCTGAGGTAAGTCATTATGCAAATAAACGTATTCGTATTGAATTATGTATGTTCTTAAGACTATTGTTATCGATGAATACCTATGATATGATCTGTTCATGAATTCCGGGATAAGGATTACTTAGTGACAATATCCGAGAAGTCCCGTACGAACCTAGGAATAGATAGGATTAGCTATGTCATGACATAGGTATCTATTCTGGTTTATCTTATAAGACATCGTCTGGGACATTGGCATTGATTTGAGATTTTGTTTAAGACCTCGTCTGGGACGTAGGCACCGATATGAGCTTTACGTGTAAGACCACGTCTGGGACGTTGGCATCAATTTGATCTTTACGTGAAGACCATGTCTGGGACATCGGCATCGTATTGATTCGTGTAAGACCCTGTTTGGGACAGTAGCATCGATATCTGAGTGCATATAAGACCTCGTCTGGGACATTGGCATTGTACGACTACTTCGAGCTTTCTGAGTATCCTACTAGATTCCTAACGGTTCAACGGGCAGGTCTGTGATACGAATTGAAATTCTGAGCTAAGAACAAATACGTGAATGTATGTTCATTTCAGGTACGTTTCATATGTACACTAAGTGTGTATAAAAAGGTAAGTACCTAAGTGATTTTTTATTTGAAGAAATGTACAATTGAATATGAGAATGTGAATGAGATACAAGAATAGTTATGCAAGAGATATGTATATACATGTGATTCTTGAATTGATAAATGTGGCAAATTTTGGCCAAGGATATGGTTTAATGCATATATGAGAGAAATATACTATGAATATGAATTGTGCCAATGTTTCTATATGCTTAAATGTTTTACATGTCAAGTTTATTTGTATATGACTTACTAAGCTTTTGGAAAGCTTATTCCTTGTGTGTGATTTCTCTATTTTATAGGTCGTCAAAGCTACTGAAGGCTCGGGACCATCAAGGATCGTCATCACACTATTCAACTTGTTTTTGGTACATTTTGGAGATATATTTTGCTAGATATGGCATGTATAGGCTAGTCTTTTGTATTTGTAAATGAAGTGAATTTAGCCATGTGATTTGGCTAGTTATATGTTAGTATTATGTTTTAATGAATGTGGTATATGAAGTATACTTTGGTATGGTTGAAGCATGTGAATTGGTCAAGTTTTTGGGTAAGCTTTTGGATGAATTATACTTGATATACATATGTTTTGGTCTTGGAAGTTGGCATGGTTGAAATGGATATTGAATGTTTAGATTGAATATTTGTTTTTGGTTGTCTAGTATGCATGTAATGTGTTGTTAAATCTTGCTTGTAGGCATGACCCTAATGAGTGGCATTTTGGCCTTGAAAATGGCCTATAATGTCACATGGTGTGGCACACGAGTGTGCCTAGTGACCGTGGGCTAAGTATATAGCTAGCACAAGAGTGCACGGGCTTGGCACACGGATGTGTCTGCTGCCTAGTAGCCGTGTGACTTTTGACAGGATCTACCACGACCTGAGTACACGGGCGTGCTTAGTGGCCGTGGAAGATAAGTCAGTTTCGACCACAGGGAGGACACACGGGGGTGTCTAGTAGTCATGGGAGGCACATGGCCTGCCCGCACAGGCGTGTAACCCTTGAAACTTAGAAAAGTTTTAAATTTCTGAGAATGTTTGCATGTGTTTTGGTTTAGTCCCGACCCTATTTGTAAGCATGTTTTAGGTCTCGTTGGCCGTATTAAGGGACATTATGTTTGAGATTGATGTATGAATGTATGAACTTCTGCAAATGTTTCCGATCGGTTCGGTCTAGATCGGGTTAGGGGTGTTACAATCACTATCACCATCGACCTCATGATCAGAAGGATCACTACTATCATATCCATCATCAACATTACCATTAGTCTCAGGTGCAACATTAAGATCGATGTCGAACCCGCGTACAATCGATTGACAATCAACATAGGATATCGGAACCACCATACACAGATCTTGAACTCTATGTTCTTCATGTAATGGAGTGGGATCTTCAGCTATCTCCACATCAGCTAACTCAGGAAATAACTGAATCAGTGCATTTTGGCGGCTTTAATTCCCACAATAAAGAGTGACCATTGTCTCCACGTCTTTATCGTTTACAAGTTCCATCTTGGTGAATTTGATGGAATCTGTCAAAATTGGAAACTTGTAGAAAAGTTTCGAGATCCTTCTCCCACAACGTCTAACAATTTTTACACTAATCATTTCCTTCATATCATCAACCGAGACATTTCTATTAAATCTCATTGCTATTTGTTGGTGACATTCAAATATACATCCAACTGTTGTTGTCAAAATTACTCCATCAAAATAAACACATACGAGAAATTGATTATCCATCTTCAATATTAGATCTGTTAAAAAAGAAATAAAAATTCTCAATAAATTTCAAGCAAAATAATTACTGTAATGCAAAATATGAATTTCATATCTACTAACCTAGTGAATTCTTCTTTGTTTGTTTACTCTTCTTGTACAAATTTTTTTTGCTGTTATTTAAATTCTCAAGATTTTTGTCCCAAACACTGCTTAAATAATGGCTGAGAACTGGTGCTACCCATAAGATTGGCACCACTGATGCCGCCTATAACATTGGAACCAATATTTTGGTGTCATCTTTCCCATGGGCACCACTCCTTAATGCCGCCTTTCCTATGGACACCACCACCAAAACTTGTCCCAGGCCCGTATTTAACCCATGTATTAGAACCGTATGAGAAAAATACTTTGGTGCCATCTATCAACAAGGCTACACCATTAATTTTTTTTTTTAGCTGAAAGTGATGGGTGTCAAAATATAGGGGTGGTGCCGCCTATGCACCACCCTTCACCACCCCTAGTATACCATTTCTATAAATAATTAAGCTGGTATACCATTTTAGAATTTTTTAAAATTTTTTATATTATTAAGGAAAAAAACCCCATTTTTGAGCATAATCAATTAAATCTCTTTCCTTGGTCGCCTAGAAGTACACAACCCTCATGATTTGTCTAGCCATCATATGTCCATTTGCGGGTGCACCATATACCCTATCATGTACTTCTTCTAATATTCTTTGAGCTTTCTTAGAATCTACACATCTCAATAGGATATGATCTTAATTTTTTTTTATATAACACCTCACCATCTAAGAAGAAAATAATACTATGGTAGTCCATCTACTTCTTCTTCAATGTCGAGGCAATGAACAAACATTCTTTTAATTTCCAATTTGGATGGTTGCACCTTTACTTCACAGTTCAATTTGTGTGCTTTTTCTTACGTATCTCATTTTGCTGTCGTGTGCCGCATCCCATTGATCTTTCAAACACCGCTAATTAATATCAAGACCTTCCTCACAAAGGAAGGATTAAAATTGGTTGCTTAGATAAGTATTTCTTAACTTTCTTCAGCCCACTCACCACTATCATCCTTTCCAACTAATTAAAATAATGGATCACATTTCAACGTTAATTGTCGACTGAAATGAGAGATCTAATTTAAAAGTTAAAAAAAAAATGCTGCTCATAAACAAACTAAAATTTTAAAATCTTAATGTAGTACTATGGGGAGCATACCTATTTAAGCATATTTAGTTGAACCCTACTGCAGCCAAAATTCCCTCCAAAATTTCACCTAGAATGAATTTGTGAAATTGTGATTCTCTTCCCTTGGCATCCCAAAATGCAAACTCTAACCCTTTCCAACATCCTCCACCAGCACTTCCCTGATGCTCTCCATTTTTCGCTTCTCAAATCCTCCAAAACCCACCAAGAAACCCAACAGCTCTACGCATTTTCCCTCAAAACCGGCGTTTTCTCTCACTATTAGAATTAAGTGACCCAAATTCTTATTTAAATAAAATAAAAGAAGAATCCCTATAGAATTACACTTCTTTTATTTTATTTTGAATAAGGTTTTTAAACCTTATTAAACTCCATCTATTTGATATTGATTAGAATAAGGAGTTTCAATCTTACTACTCCTATTAGAATATGGCTTTATAAGCCTATAAATAGACATGGTCTATTCCTCTTGTAATTGATTCGAATTCGACATAGTGAATTTTTCTTCTCCTCTGCCCGTGGTTTTTTTCCCGAAAGGGTTTCCACGTAAAATCTGTGTGTTCTTCAATTTTTTTTCTATTTTTTTTACAAATTGGTATCCGAGCTTTCGGGTTTTTTTTTTTCATCTCGATCACGGTAATGGCGTCTTTGAAGTATGAAATTCCGCTGTTGGATCGCAACACCGTCGCGTTGTGGCGGATAAAGATGCGAGCGCTCTTGCACGATGGATTTAGAGGAAGCCCTGTTAGGGGTAGATAAGATGCCTTCGACATTGACGGATGAAGATAAGAAGCACAAGGATCGAAAGGCACTAACACAGTTACATCTGCATTTGTCTAATTAAATTTTGCAGGATGTGATGAAGGAGAAAGATCGCCGCAAACATTATGGAAGAGGCTAGAACAAATATGTATGTCGAAAACTTTAACTAGCAAGTTGCATATGAAGCAACGCCTTTATGCTCATCGTTTGGAGGAAGGTGCGTCAGTGCACGAACACTTAATGATGTTTAAAGAAATTCTCTCAAACTTGGAGGCCATGGAGGTTCGATATGATAAGGAAGATCTAGGGTTGATTCTCTTTTGTTCGTTGGCTCGTCTTATTCAACCTTTAGAGACACGATTTTATATAGCCGCGAGTCTCTCACAGCTTGATGAGGTTTATGATTCTTTAACCTCGTATGATAAGATGAAGCATCTTGTGGTTAAACCCGACTCTCAAGGAGAGGGTCTTATTGTTCGTGGGAGACAAGATCGGAATGTCGATGATGATCGTGGAAGGACACAGAAAAGAATCCTCGCGGTAAATCTAAGGGTAGATCAAAGTCTTCAAACAGAGGTAAAACTCAGAACTTCGCAAGAAGAAATGGCACATTAAATCTGAGTGCTACAAGCTACGAAACAAGATTAAAAGGAGGCTACAAATCAAAAGGGAAAACAACTGAAAAATTCGCAGCGAAGGCGATATTGTAGAAGACTACGGTGATGGTGAACTTCTAGTCGCTTCATCAACAATTCTAAAGAGAGCGAGGAGTGGATACTTGATTCAGCCGCACCTTCCACATGAGTCCCAATCGGGATTGGTTTACAAATTACGAAACGATTAATCTCAAGGTGTTGTTTTGATGGGAAATAATGCTTCGTGTAAAATCGCAGCTTGTTGGAACAATTAAAGTTAAGATGTTTGATGGAGTTGTCGAAACACTTAGTGACGTATGCGACATGTTCCGAGTTGAAGAGAAATTTAATTTCGTTGAGTACTCTTGATTCAAAAGGGTACAAATACACAAATTGAAAAGTGGGATGTTGAAGATTTCCAAAGGTTCCCTCATTGTGATGAAAGGCGTAGAGAAAGACCGCCAAGTTATATGTTTTGCAGTGGTTCTCATCATATTGGTGATGCAAATTGCTGCTTCCTCTTCTTTGACAGATTTATGATATTACTAAACTTTGGCATATGCGCCTAGGGCATATGAGTGAGAATGGCATGGCGAAATTGAGCAAAAGAGGACTTCTTGATGGGCAAGGAATTTGCAAACTGAAGTTCTATGAGCATTGTGTTTTTGGGAAGCAAAAGAGAGTTCGATTCACCAGAGGAATCCATAACATGAAGGGAACATTGGAGTATATTCATTCTGATCTGTGGGGGCCATCAAGAGTGCCTTCGAGAGGTAGAGCTAATTATATGCTAACTTTTATTGATGATTTTTCCAGAAAAGTTTGGGCATTCTTCCCGAAGCGAGAAAAAGTAATGTGTTTTCCTCATTTAAGTCTTGGAAAACTATGATTGAAAAAGCAGACAGAAAACAAATAAAATACATCCGCATGCACAATGGCTTAGAGTTTTGTTCGATGAGTTTAATAAACGTGCAAGTCGAAAGGGATCGTGAGACACTTAACGATTCGCCATACTCCACGAAGAAAACGGCGTTGCGAAACGAATGAACGAACGATCATGGAAAAGGTTCGATGTATCTTTGTCAAATGCCAACTTACCAAAGTCATTTTGGGCGGCGACCTCTCATCGCATGTTTTTGATCAACCGATCTCCATCCGTTGCCATTGAGAAAAGACTACACAAGAGGTATGGTCCGTAATCCTGCTAATTATTCTGATTTAAAGATCTTTGGGTGTCCTGCGTATGCTCATGTTAATAATGGAAAATTGGAACCAAGATCCATTAAATGTGTTTTTCTTGGTTATAAAGCCGGTGTAAAAGGGTATAAGTTATGGTGTCCTGAAAATAGAAAAGTTGTGATTAGCAGAGATGTTGTTTTTGATGATACTTTGCTATGCTACCTAACTTATCTCTTAAAGACTCTTCCAATAAAGAAAATCAAAAGCGGGTTGAGCATCAGACAATCAGAGTCAACTCCTCAAACCAAGTACAAAAATTGAGAATAGAGTTGCTTCTTCACCAAAATACTCTATCGCCAAAAAAATGAACTAAAAGAGAAATTAAACCTCCAAAGAAGTATCTTTGAGGTCGACCTAGTTGCTTATGCTTTAAATGTGGTGAAGATATAGATGCAAACCAAGATCCGTCTAATTATTCTCGAGCGGTTAGTGTGAAGACTCGAGAAAAGTAGATGTTTGCTATGCAAGAGGAAATAGAATCACTCCATAAAAATAGAACATGGGATCTTGTGAAACTTCCTAAAGGTAAAAAGGTTGTTCATTTGTAAATGGGTGTTTAAAAAGAAAGAAGGGACTCTAGGAGTTGAAGAATCCAGATATAAAAAGCAAGGCTTGTTGCAAAGGGTTATAGTCAAATTCCGAGAGTGGACTTCGCAGATGTGTTCTCCCCAGGTTGTGAAGCATAGTTCGATTCGAGCTTTGCTTGGTATTGTGGCTATGCAAGATTTGGAGCTTGAGCAGTTAGATGTAAAAACTGCATTTTTGCATGGAGAGCTTGAGGAAGATATTTACATGCAACAACCAGAGGGTTTTACAGTCTCAGAAAAAGAGGACTATGTTTGCTTGTTTGAAAAGTCTCTTTACTGATTTAAAACAATCACCAAGACAAAGTGGTATAAGAGGTTTGATTCCTTTATGACTTCTCATGATTTTAAAAGAAGTAGTTTTGATAAATGTGTTTACTTTAAGAAAAAGCAGTGATGGTTCTTTTGTGTATCTACTTCTTTATGTTGATGACATGTTGATAGCAAAGAAAGATAAAGGAGAGATAAGAAAGGTCAAATCCCAACTAAGTGAAGAATTTGAGATGAAAGATTTAGGACCAAAGAAAGAAGATACTTGGTATGGAGATTCTCGAGATAGAAAAGCAAGTAAATTGTACCTAAGTCGGAAGGGTACATTGAGAAAGTTCTTTGCGAGTTCAATATGCAGAGTGCTAAGCTGTTAGTACTCCTTTAGCAGCCATTTCAGACTTTCATCGGTTTTGTCTCTACAATCAGATGATGAGATTGAGTACATGTCACATGTTCCATACTCTAGTGCAGTGGGATCTCTCATGTATGCTATGGTTTGTTCACGCCCGCATTTATCATATGCGATCGGTGCGATTAGCGGATACATGGCGAATCCCAGTAAAGAACATTGGAAAGCAGTTCAGTGGATTTTAAGATACTTACGAGGTACTACTGATGTTTGCTTACAGTTTGGAAGAACTAGAGATGGAGTCATTGGGTATGTTGATGCTGATTTTGCTGGAGACCTTGATAGAAGAAGATCTCTCACTGGTTATGTCTTTACAATCGAAGGTTGTGCAATCAGTTGGAAAGCTACTTTGCAAATTACAACGCTTTGTCTACCACCAAAAAGTGAGTACATGGCGATTATCGAGGCTTGTAAAGAAGCTATTTGGTTGAAGGGACTATTTAGTGAGCTCAATGAAGACCTTCAAATCAAAGACAGAATTTTGTGACAATCAGTGCCATCTTCCTTACAAAAGATCAAATGTTTCATGAGAGAACAAAACACATTGATGTTCGGTATCATTTTGTTCGTGATATTATTGCTCGTGGTGATATTGTTGTGAGCAAAATTAGTACTCATGAAAATCCTGCAGATATGATGACTAAGTCACTTCCTATAACCAAGTTTAAGCATTGCTTAGACTTGGTTGGTGTTCATTGTTGAAGTTAAATCCTTAAGGGGTTTTATGGAAGAGGTGGAGAACTTGTTCGTTAAAAGTTCGCGATGAAGAACTTGTTTATTGAGAATTCGTGTCAAGGTGGAGATTGTTAGAATTAAGTGACCCAAATTCTTATTTAAATAAAATAAAAGAAGAATCCCTATAGAATTACACTACTTTTATTTTATTTTGAATAAGGTTTTTAAACCTTATTAAACACCATCTATTTGATATTGATTAGAATAAGGAGTTTCAATCTTACTACTCCTATTAGAATATGGCTTTATAAGCTTATAAATAGACATGGTCTATTCCTCTTGTAATTGATTCGAATTCGACATAGTGAATTTTTCTTCTCCTCTGCCCGTGGTTTTTTTCCCGAAAGGGTCTCCACGTAAAATCTGTGTGTTCTTTATTTTTTTTTTCTATTTTTTTTTACACTCACCCCTCATTCTCTTCTCGTCTCCTTTCTCTCTATGCCAACCCCAACATCAACAACCTCCGCTACGCTCGCTCCGTTTTCGATCGAATCCAACACCCCTAGTTGGTTCTCTGGAATATCATCCTCAAATGCTACATACAAAACCAACAATCCCATGAAGCCATTTCCTTGTTTGTGCTTCTGCTTGGCCATTTTCCGCTTGATGAATTCACGTTTCCTTGCCTGATTAAGGCATGTGCTAAATTAACTGCTTTGAAAGAAGACAAACAAATACATGGGTTGCTTGTGAAGCTTGGCTTCGGATTAGATAAATTTGTGCAGGCTAGTTTGGTTAATTTGTATTCCAAGTGCGGCGAGATTGGTTCTGCTTACGCAGTGTTTGATCAAATGGATGAGAAAAATTTGGTTTCATGGAATTATTTGCTTGATGGGTATGCAAGGTGTGGAGAAGTTAAGACTGCCATGACAGTGTTTGATGAAATGCCTGAAAAAGGATTGTTTTTCATGGACGGTTTTGATTGATGGGTTGGCGAAATGTGGAGAGGTTGAGACTGTTAGAAAGATATTCGAGAACATGCCAAATAGGAATTTAGTTTCGTGGAATATGAAAGCTGGAGATACTAATTCCGCTTGTAAATTGTTTGATCAAATGCCCACAAGAAACTTGATCAAGTGGAATTCAATGATAGGAGGATTCAAATTGAACTTGCGCTTTTTGGAAGCTTTGGAAATGTTTGAGAGAATGTTGAAGGAGGAATTTAGGCCCACTCACGCTACGTAGTTAGTGTGATTTCTGCTGTCTCTGGATTAGCTAGTCTTGGCACGGGAAGATTGATACATTCGTATATTGTTAAAAATGGAATCGAATTAGATGGGGTGGTTGGGACAGTGCTGATCGAAATGTATTCCAAGTGCGGAGGTATTGATAGTGCGGTAACTGTTTTTCGGACAATAAGCCACAAAAAGTTGGGACATTGGACTGCTATAATCGTAGGCTTAAGTATTCATGGCATGGCTGACCATGCTCTGAAGCTATTTCTTGAAATGCGCAGAATAGGTGTGAAGCCTAATGCTATAACTTTTGTTGCTGTGCTTAATGCTTGTAGTCATGTTGGATTGATTAACGATGGTCACAAATATTTTAATATGATGATAAATGAATATGGAATTAAACCTACTATAGAACATTATGGTTGTTTGGTGGACAGATTATGCCGAGCTGGTTGTCTTGAAGAAGCAAAAGAGATCATTGAAGAAATGCCCATGAGACCAAACAAAGTAATCTGGATGACATTGCTTAGTGGTGCTAGGAACCATAGAAACACAAAAGTAGGTGAATATGCTGCTCAACATTTGATTGAATTGGCTCCAGAGACTACTGGTGGTTATGTTGTCCTTTCCAATATGTATGCTGTAGCAGGTGAGTGGGAGAAAGTTTCTGAGGTAAGAGAAATGATGAAGAAGAGAGGATTAAGAAAAGATCCCGGCTGCAGTTCAATAGAGCATAAAGGTGTGGTTCATAACTTTATTGTGGGAGATAAATCACATCCGCAAACAAAAGAAATTTATTCCAAATTGGCTGAGATGAGAGAGAAGTTGAAATTGGCAGGACATGTTCCTGACACAAGCCAAGTGTTGTTGTAATATCGAAGAGGAGGAAGAGAAAGAAGCAGAATTGGAAAACCATAGTGAGAGGTTGGCTATTGCCTTTGGTCTCATCAATACTGAAGCTGGATGTCCCATTCGCATCATGAAGAACCTTTGTGTTTGTAGTGATTGCCATTCCGTCACTAAACTGCTTTCTAAAAACTATAGTCATGAGATTATTGTGAGAGATAATAGCCGGTTTCATCATTTTAAAGATGGATTGTGTTCTTGCAAAGATTTTTGGTGATTACCACAGATGTTGGCTGGTATTATTGCCATCTTTCAACAGGACTGAAAGTGAAGACCCCCATGATAACTTTAAGGTCTTCAGGTTGTGTTTTGTCATCACTTTTGAGGGTTTATAGAAATGGCTAGATATGTTTCTTGCGCTTTATTTATATCAACTAACTGAACCAGCCTCTTACTGCAAACTAAAACATTTGCTTTATGATCTCATCTCATTTCAAGAAAGGTGCTATTTCAGGGAAAAAGGATATGGATTTAATGATACAACAGCTCAAAAGACTAGCAGTGAATTACATCAGTACACAGCAACAGATGCTACATAGCAATTAATGTTACAGCTTTCAGAGACATCTATAATCTAAGTTCATTTTCCGGGGACAAAGTTAGTGGCATAAGCCCATGCATTGTTGGCCACCGGATCGGCAAGGTGGTCAAAGAGGTTCTCAATGGGACCCTTTCCTGTGACAATAGCCTGGACAAAGAATCCAAACATGGAGAACATTGCAAGGCGGCCATTCTTGATCTCCTTAACCTTCAATTCTGCGAACGCATCAGGATCATCAGCCAGTCCAAGTGGGTCGAAAGCACCACCTGGGTAAATTGGGTCCAGTCCTTCACCAAGTGGTCCCCCACCAACTCTGTATCCTTCAACAAATCCCATGAGCACAACTTGGCAAGCCCAGATTGCAAGAATGCTCTGAGCATGGATGAGGTTTGGATTGCCAAGATAGTCAAGGCCACCCTCAGAGAATATTTGAGATCCAGCTTTGAACCAAACTGCCTCTCCGAACTTAACTCCATTCTTTGAAAGAATTTCAGGGAAGACACAACCAAGGGCACCAAGCATTGCCCATCTGCAGTGGATCACTTCAAGCTCACGGTTCTTAGCAAATGTCTCAGGGTCAGCTGATAAGCCAGCAGTGTCCCACCCATAGTCACCAGGGAATTCACCTGTCAGGTATGATGGGATTTGGTCTGAGAATGGACCCAAGTACTTTGGGCGGTCAGGGCCATACCTGTTTTTAAAACCAAATCGTAGGTAATCAGATCAAAAAGCAGAAATATAGTTCAGTTGCATGATTTCGCTTGTACGTGTTATTTCTCTTTAAGTGTATGGCTTAAAATAAGGCAGATTGCTGCTAGAATGTACTGTACAAATTGAATTTTTTACATTCTGTTGTTTCACAATAGTTGGGTTAACCATAAATGATTAGACTGAAAAGATCGCTATAACAAAATGCTACTAATTAGTACTAGGAAGTAGAAACAAAAGTATACCAGATGCTGGTAGGGGCACTTTTCACAGTTCTGCGCATGGTAACACGACCACCATCGAAAGCTCCAACTTTGCGTAAGAGCTCATTGGACTGCTTCAAAGCGGTCTGGCCAACGAAAGCAGATTGTTGGATAGCAGAGGTTGCCATGGTACCTAAGGCTTTAGGTTGACTTGGTTTGTTTGCCGATGGTTATTGTAGTCTATTTTGGTTTGGAGGAGAGAAGGGGTTATAATGGAAATGAGTAGATGTTGTGGATCAGGAAATGTACATGTCAGCAGCAGTCTATTGGTTGCTGCATTGGTGTGGATTTGCAATTGGATTTTTTGCAGAGTTGTATAGGTTGATTTTATGCCGCGTTGATTTGGAAAAATCTTGTTGATGTTTTTGGTGGTGAAGCTAAAGCCACATATATAGCCACTTAACTCTGCTAATATTTTAATGTTCAAAAAAAAAAAAAAAACTCTGCTAATATTTCTCATGTTCTAGTATCTCTTGTATCATCCGTATAGATATAGTAGCTATTAGTGAATAATAAAAATATCTTTTAAAAGGTAAAAATAAATAAAATTATTCAATTTAAATATATATACATATATATTTTTTATTTAGATTTAAATTAATAAATATGTAAGAATAGAGTTTGGCATAATAATTTTATTAATTTATTTAAATATAAAATGAACTAAATATACAAAAAAAATAAAGTTGGTTAATTAAGTAATTAAATCTTAAACCTTTTAGATTGATTTTATTTTCAATAAATTTTACTAATTTATAGATAAAACTATAATAAATTAATATATAATAGAAAATTTATATATAACTTTTAGAAGTTGTACACTTAAAAACATAATCATCTTTCTTTAGGATACAACTATTAATACATATTTGAGTTTGAAATTATGATAACTTAATAGAGTGACTCACAATCATGTCTACATTACATTTTTTTAATTAAAAGATGTTTATCAAAATAGAATTATAACTAAAATTTGTATAAAATTAAATTAAATTATTGACAACGTAATAATAAATTTCATAATTAGACTTATATAAATTATATAACCTATTAATAAAAAAATAAGTAACTTCTATATTTACTATTATCTTCTTTTTTTTTTTTTTGTAATATGATATTTTAATTTACATGTTAAAGCACAATTCACTTAACGTCCTAAATAATCCTTTACAAAAACCCTTAAATTTGTAAAATATTTATTAAATAATAAATATATTAACAAATAATTATATAGATTGTAGTGATATCTTAATAATATTGTAGTAAATGATAGATAAAATAGTCATTAACAATTTATAACAAATTAGTAAATTATGATAGACAATACAATAATTACAAGTTTCAGTTTTAAAATTTCACAATTTGTATAAGCTAGTGTTACGAATAGATGTTGTTTTAAGGTGTCAAAATATTTCTAATAAGTTAGACATGGAAATTATAGCTAGAGTCTTCACTAATTAATTCTAATTTTAGGTTAGGTATGATTAGTAATTTATGAATTTACTTATTTTAGAATTAATTTAAGAAAAATCCTAAAAAAAATGAACTCGATCTATTTAGAAGATCTGGATTCAAGAATATAATTATGTGTAAAGAATGATTAGCACCCCTATAATGTTAGTCAAAATGCGTATAAATTTGAGTTAAAAACATGTTACACAACAATTTAGATGATTACATATCAATATTAGTGAAAATCAAGCTCAAATGGCCTTAATACAAAGTTCTGGGGCCAAAATCAGTCAAATGAGGAGTCAAGTCTCGATACCCGGGCCAAAGTATCAAGACAAGTCCTAATATTTTTAGATGCAAGTCTTTGTCTCGAGACTTGTAACTTTTGGAACAAAATTTTAAGTACTTGCTTGTATGTCTCGAGACTTAGCTCTCCATATCACCAGACATGCACCTAAAAATGTACAATTTAAGTAATGTTCCACATCTTGAAACATGTTTATCTTGTCTCGAGACTTAAGCTTACAAAATGTAAAAAGAAAAAAAAAACATTTTAAATCATGCAATCATGCCTTTAAATATCCTAAACATGTTACCTAATACATACAGCAAGTTAGACATACTAAAACATCACCATAACATATAAATTCATGCCTAGAAACATATCAAATCAAACAAATTTTAGTCATGCTAGTAAAAAAAGACTTGCTATTTCAAACATATCATTAGAAATCACAAAACATTAGCACCAAAAGTCACTATAAAGTGTCCGTACATATATCAATATGCCAAAAGATTTAAAAGAAACAAAACTAAAAATTCCAAATAAAAATTCTAATTGACAAGATTAAAGCGTAATTAGACAAGTACAAGCCATAGATTACTAAAAAGCCAAAAGTCTTTACAAATTAAGTAGACTCGTTGAGAACTCCTTGGATTGATGCTGGACAAATATGGAAATCAACCTCCAATCTCCTTGTAACCCGCGCATGGAACAAAAATCTGCACGCTCAACCTTTTCTCAAAAGCTTAATTGTGCACTCGAAATCCAAATACACCATACATGCTTAATAAACAATAGACAATCGGCATGCTAAGAATTTATATATAAATCCTTTCAAGCAATTCAAACATGCTCAAAACAACAAATATTTTAACACTTCATAACATATAAATCATATAAATAATAATCATCAATTCATATATATCTCAATGCCACATTTCAAATTAAGCTTCCATCAAACCACACCAAACATATAAAATTTCATTTGTCACACCACTTTAAAAATTACCATTTAAATGTTGCCCTAATTGATCGAACATGGAAAAAGAAATTTCGATACATGGATAACATTTCAAACACACCAGGTATTCCTCCAAACTAACCAAGAATTGCACACTTGAGCCACATACGATATCAAAACTCTAATGCATGTAAATGTTGAAAAATATTCGGTTCGAAATAGTTTTCTTGTACAACGAAAAAAATAAAAATTTAAAAATCGAGTTGGTTTGTAATACTCAGAACAATAAATTTTTCCCAAAAAGTAACTGTGCTTTGAGTAAGACGGATCCTTGATGTTCCCGACTTTCAATTGAACGACCTTCTCCACTATTACTCATACCATGAATCGTTTTGAGTGTGGGCTTGAATAGTTATGAATCAAACACATAACTAAAAACTTTTTTTTTAACTTTTAGTAGGAAAGTAAATCTCGCTTATAGAAACTGGTAGAATTGCTATTCCCGGAAAATAGAATTTATACCTAGAAATAAATTTTGACTATTTTCGAGCAGAATAGCAATATCTCAAAGTTGTTTATAACTTGTATTTTTATCATTACCAATGTCATCTATTTATAGGGAGAGATAGAGGAACCTTAGTTGATTTAGTATGTAACGCCCCGAATTTAGGCCTAGTAGGATTGGGCCCATTGGGCCTTGGGCGAGGGAGCGTTTAAAATTTTTGAGAACAAGAGAACGACACTAATGTGTGTTGGATCTATTAGGTGAGTGATTTTGGAAGCTTAGGGGGTTTCTATGAAGTCTCGGGATCAAACTTGGGCTTTAGGAAAATTTTGGTTTTATGTGAATAAAACCCTGGGAGTTAGTAGGTAGGCTTTAAGAATAAAATGTGGAGAAAAATGACAAAAGGAGTTGTGGTCTAGTGGCAAATGGCGCCACATAGGAGACAATGTGGTGACGTCACAAAAGGAAACAAGGGGTCCAAGGTTCAAGTCTTGGTGCTTGTATTTTGATTTTCTTTTTAAATGGACTTTAGACTTTGGCCATAGACTTATATTTAGTTGCGCATGTTTTAAGACAACAAGGAGCTAGTTGGTAAAGTGGCTAGCGGCGTGGATTATGCTACAGGGGAGCCTGGGTTCGAATCTCATGACAAGCAAGGGAGTATTTATTTTGCAGATTGGATGGCCAGAGTTGTGTTGGATTTAAACTCTACTGAAGGAGGGATCCCACATCGGAAAGCTAGCAAGAGGGAAGGTGAGAAGCTGGCTATAAATGGAGCTGTCTATGAGGAGAGGAAGCATACCTCGGTGGGCGTTTGGGCATAGGAGCATTCGGAGCACGGATTAGCTTCAGACTCCTATCAGGTGTGTATTTCGCCCTACTCTAGCTGTAGAGCGGCAAATGCCGAAATGCCAGTCACACGGCAATGGTAGCCACACAAGTGTGCGAGCGCACGTGTGGGAGCTTCGACGCGATAGTCGAGGCCACCATGAGTATTCTTGTGGGTTGATGCTGTTTGGGCCATGATGGGCTGAACCAGGCCAAGTGGGCCTAATGGGCCTATGGGCCCATATGAATAAGATGTATGATCGTGTAGTAGATGTTGGATTAGACTATGTGAATCTCATATAGGTGGTTAGATTTGGGCTAAATGGGCCAAACGAGCATGTGGGCTCATTTGGGTTGAGAATGGGCCTTAGGCCCATTCGCATCGTTATCTTTGTTTAGAATATCCTTGGTTTAAAATTATTGAAATACCTCTGGTTTATGAAATTACCGAAATACCCTTAGTTTGTGAAATTACCAAAATACCCTTGGTTTGCAAAATTATCGAAATACCCCTGGTTTGCGAAACTACTGAAATACCCCTGATTTGAAAAATTACCGAAATACCCTCGATTTAAAAAATTACCAAAATACCCTTGATTTGTGAAATTACCGAAATACTCTCGGATTGCAAAATTATCGAAATACCCTTAGTGCGTAATTATCGTTTTACCCCTAAACGACAAATGACCGTTGTACCCTCGTGGTAGTACTAGTGTGGAATGTGTTAATTGTGTGTTATGTTTTGTATAGATGAAGGCGCTTGTGATTATTTAGTACTCTATGTAATCAGATGTGTAATCTCACACCTTTACTCATTTGTTGTGTATTATACTGTGTGTCGGCCTAAAGCCGAGATACCCCTAAAGGGTAAGCTACTGTGATACCCTAGTGGGTGAGTTTGGAAATGGCCCAGGTGAGTAAATTTACGATTATACCCTTTTGGGTAGATTTAGCATGACTGTGTATTCCGTTTATCTGTTATATTGCTACGTTCATGCATGCACTAAATTATTATGTCATGTTATGTTGCATGGGATTGGGATATGATGTTGATGATCGAGGAAGTGCATTTCTATGGCTCTGCCACATGTTTTGGTGATTCTGTCACATTTTGTCCGGTGGCTATGCCACGTATATTTCGATAATCTGGTGGCTCTGCCACAATTTCGGCGATGAGCAGCGTGACTGCCATCGAGGTGTGTAGCGGATGGAGGGTTGATTGTAGAAATCCCCACATGTGTGTTAGGCTGGATACGGGTGGTGTGTAGCGGATGGAGGGTTGATTGTAGAAATCCCCACAGGTGTGTTAGGCTGGATACGGGTGGTGTGTAGCGGATGGAATATTAGGCTGAGCTGGGCTGCATTGCATGTATTATCTATGTTGTCATGCTATTAGGGCTAAGGCCCAGTTTATTTCCGTATGGGCTTCGAGCCATTGTACTTGATATGGGGGCTAAGGCTCAATTCATACGTGGGCTTACGCCCAGTTATATCTGATTAGGGGATTACACACTGAGTTCTCGTAACTCACCCCTCTGCTTTAATTTTACAGGTAATCCCTAGCAGTGAGGATTTGGAGCCGAGGTGGACTTTGTGGTGGCCATACGTCATTTCTTTAGTAAATTCCGTTTTGCTTTACTTTAAAATTTTTATTTTAATTTGGGTTTATATTTTGTAATAAGGCCTTTGGTATTTTGTTTGGTTTTTAAACTTTTAACTCATTTTCTGCTTATTATTAAATGTTCAATACGAGATTTTTCTAAAACCTTAATACCTGTTGTTTTTCCAAAATGTTAACAAATGGCTTTTCAAACTATAATTGATTAAACATCACTTTCTCTTAATCGTCAAAACAGTTTTCAAAATATCACATGTTCAAATTCACTGAAGCTGATTTCTGGTAATAACAAGATTTTACCAACAATTCAAACTCGACTCTCCTAAATAAAGTAGTTTCCAAATTAATCACAACTTTTCTAAAATATACATTGAGATAAACCGATTTTTACAGACAATCACCTAAACCCGAGGTTTTAAAAGAATACAAACATTTTACAAACACGCAACTTTCTTAACAACCTTTCCATGTGACATGCCAGATCTAGTCATGACGTCTAGGCTGGGTTTGGGGTGTTACATAGTAGAATATAAATAATACTTATTTAATAGAAAAATCAATCTCCTAGTTGAATTAGGAGAGAGGCGTGACTAGAACTAGTTAATTATACTAGGGTTGTCGCCTCTCATACTTATTAAAAGGAGTTTTGGGCCTATATTATATGGAGTCCAATTATATGTGCTTCATGGACTTTTAACCCAACACTTTATAATTTAATCCAACCCAATACACATTTTTCTATTTTCCAAAATAAATATTATTTATTAAATTAATTTAAATTAATTAATTTTCCAATTAAATATGTCACACCCCAAATCTGATAGACCCAATTTGAAGGCGTGTAGATGTGAGGATACCTCTTTGGCGTAGAGTAGTCTGCCTATTTGTAGTTTTTTGGCAAATAAGAATTTAATGTAATGTGCCCGCTGTGTAAGTAATTAAAGATTCTATCTCGGGTTATCCTACTATTGAAGAAAATAATGTGTCAAGCAAAGAGTAAGTCTAGTAAGAGTTACTGCCAAATGTACAATACGCCTAGTTTGTTTGAGTATTGTGCTAGTTGGGTTTTGTAATGTGATTTGGTTGGGAGCCAACTGAATTGACTAGTCAAATAATATTTTTACATGATCCTCATTTATATTTCTCTCAGACTTTGTAGGTCATTTATTAGGACAACCTCTAGATACAATTGACACTTGTCGAGTTCCACTAAGGGAAAACTGGATATATATTGTGAGAATGATTATTCGGGATGATTTTTCTTCCTTTAATATTACTTTCTGGTTCTTCCTCTTAGAATTTATAATTTTCTTCTTTGGAAGCTGCGGATTTTTAATTAATGAGTGGATGTTCCACCTTTGGTAAGCCCGATAGCTCTGCATGTTAAGTCTTTGAAAGAATAAAAGTATCAAAAAAACTTATGAACAATAAGTTGTGATTAAGAAACTCTACATGGAGGTCGTTTGTAATTAAGATACTAGTCATTTGTTTGTTAATGGGTTTTAATGGTGGTTCCATGTTCTTTAAACAGTTGTTGCTGCTAGTTCGAGAGGGATGTTTGAGTTTTGGAACTCCAAGCTGCAATCCTGGTAAGTTTAAGGTGAGTCTCTATCTTGACTCTTATCTGTGGGATGTTCAATTTAGAATACATATGAAGAAAATATCTAGGACAATTAGTATGTATATGAATCAAAATAATGATGTTGCATGGTCACTTTAGATATAAAAGTACCGATGTATGATAAAAATGCTGTGAGATATAGTCGTAAATGAAATTGGTAGATCAAGGTAAATTTTATTAAGATAATATGAACAAATCAGGTAAGAAAATGAATTGGGTAGTGTAATATATGTGGAATAAACCAATATCCATTTGTTATACATCTAGTAAGGAAGAAATATTTCTAACTAAACAGACAGATCACATTGAAAGACAACACTCATGGTGATGCCTTCAGAGAAATGTAGATTGGACGTATAGACTACAACATGAAAGTATGTATGAGGCTATGTGGCGGAGACCCATGGTATAGTATAACTATAAAAATAAGCATGGTGATGCCTTCATTAGTATGTAGACTAGAATGCCAAGTCATGATATGCAAAAATGTATAAGTCATGTGGGAGAAACCCATGACACCTTCTTTGAAAGTCTACCGGGATAGTAAACACATGATTCTGTGTGTTACATGTGTGGCATGATCTACTAAGGTTTAGAGATGTAATTTGTATCACCTTTGTGGTGAATTACAAAATGCCTATGTGGCGTATTCGAGAATGCCTACGTGGTAAAATCTGGTTATCCACCCTAATGGTAATTTATGAGATCTCTTCGATAGATGATTCTATGATAAGGACTTGAGACATTCTAAAGCTAACTTTGTCGGTTAATTTTGTGATGAAGATGAATAAGTCTTAAAGGACGATTTTAGAATGAAAGTATATATCAATATTTCTAAAGAGAGAATCCGCCAAAGGAGTTCATTAGTATGGGATACAGGCATATTAATAGTTATGAAAGGTATAAGTATTCGTTGATTTGAGTTTGTCTATGTTAAGTTAGGTTGAAATCTGTGTTATCTGGTATCTACAGTATCTAAATAGTATTACATCTCGATCTGAGGTTTTTGGAATATGACTCATTGTCAGTTTGGGCATTATTGTGTCATGCAACAAAGGTGTTTGAAATTCTTCTGAATGATCTAGAATGTTTCATCATCAACTTATTTTTGATTTGGGTTTAGGTTCAGGATATGATGTGAATGGTAGTCTGACAGTTATCAAACTTAATATGAAAATCCATCCAATGTAAGATCAATTCGTATGTATCGTCCAAGGAACAATATCTATGAAAACCATTCTGGAGAAAAATGTTAAATGTTGTTCAAAGGGAAGATCCATAAAATGTGGGCTCTATGTAGATATTCTTTGAAGAATCACCTTCGATTGTTCTAAGAGAAGAAAATATGTAGATATTATCTGGTAAAACCTAGAGTCAGCCAAGTAGTAAAGTGAGAGTGATATGCTAAGTATGTTTAGTGGTGTATAAGAATATATATTCGATATTTTGAAGGTGTCCGCCAAAGACAAATCAACAATCTGAATATTTAGAATGAAGATTTCAGCTAGAAAGGCTTCAAGGTATTTTTTTTTATTAAACTAACTAAGTTCTTGGAAACTTACAATAATTTTGTTCATATTTCAGGTTTAACTGTATGATTAAGTTCGCCAAGGGAGACCAAGCCAGAGATGCACTAGAAAGGCGATGAGTAGGGACACTATACATACAGAAAATATTTTAGGAGTATGACGTATAGTTCTCTACGCCAAGGGAGTTTGTCTTTAACATATTGACGTGATGTAATGTCTTATATTACCTTTAAGTGTCTGTTGTAGTGTTGAATACTTTTTCTAAATACCATATGTTAAAGACAGACTCCATTGGCTTTAAAATCTATGCTAAGTGTTTGTATGTGGTAACATTCAATATCCAGATTTAGTGATTTGGGTTGGGTAGAGGGTGTTACAATTAAATTGGTACTAGAGCCTCTAATTTAACTGATCCTTTGATAGTTAAGTGTGAGTCAGTTATGTATGCATAGTACATCGAACCCAGCTTAATCTCTCAAGTACATTAAAATTTTTGTTTGCATGAAAGATCCATTGTTATATTGGTAATGTTGTGATAAGAGAGACAAAGGAAGAATAAAATAATAGTTTCATTAATAAGATTGGAAATATATTACAAAAAAGATGAAAAGAGAAAGTAAAAGGCAAAACAAAAAGAAAATTTTAGTTTTTCTCTCCGGCATGTTGGTCAGTGGTTTCAGTAGGGACCTCTTCTGTTTGGGGGCATTCCTTTAGAGCCTTCTCCATGTTAATAGAGTCATCCAGTTCCACTTCTTCATCTTATACTTCAAGCATATTGGGAATGAAGAATCCAACTTTCTGCTTCCACATTCTTTGAAATTTTTCCTAGCCTTCACCTTCAGGATGATAGACATTAAAGTTTAAAGACTCAGTGTAACAACCTAATTTCGATGAAATCGGAACAGTGGTTTCGGGACCACAAATCTGAGCCAAAAATAAAATTTATTTTTATTTTATTATATGGTTCGTGTTATGATAGATATGATATGTGAAAATTTTGGTACGAAAATTTTATCGATTGAGTGCTTAATTACGAGAAGGATTAAATCGCATAAAATGTGAAAGTTGAATTCTACTAGCTATAACAATTAAATAGCTATGGAATTCAAAACTTAAGGTTTCTCTGTGGTAATTAGACCATTAAAGAAAAGTATGTAGATTTTTCTTGGTGAGTCATCCATGGAAATTTAGAAAATGAGTAAGGACTAAATTGGAAAGTGAAAATTTTAATTAATTAAAAGATGATAAAATAGAAATCATCTTATTTTCTCATCTTCTTCAAAAAAATAAACATGGAAACCCTAGGAGAGAGAGAAGAGACTTTCATGGCCAAATTGGGAAAGTTTCCTTGTCATGTTTTTAGTAATTTTGATATTTTTAGAATCGGGATAGCTTAATCTCTCTATTTCGGGGATTAATTTGAAAAGTTATCGAAGTATGAAAATGAGTCATTGATGTATATGCTAGAAATTAGAAATTCATGGTAGAAAATGGAAGACTATTGATAGATAAACAACTTTTACAAAATCATTTTTGATGAAAACATGATTTAGGGACTAAAATGTAAACATGTGAAATTGAAGGAAAAATTTTGAAATTTTATGAATACATGTGCTGTAAATTTTGTAATGGGGCTTTGGTTAGGTTTGGAATAGGGATTAATTTGTATAAGTTTCATTTTCCGAGCCTAGGAACAAAAATGGAATTTATGGAATTCATGTAACTAAATTGTATATGTTTTTATACTTGATTTAAATGTTGTGTTTGTAAATTTTATCAATGTCATAAATATGTGAAATGATCACCTACTCGATAATTCCTGATAAAATGGTAAATGAATAAAATGTTACTTGTATGCTTGACATGAATGTGGAATGTGTTTTACTCGAATTACCTAAATGTTACGGAGGTATGAAATAATCAAATGCCCGATAATTCTTGAAAAGTGTTTAAATCCCGGTAGAATAAATGGAAAATTGATGGATATGTGATTTCCCGAAATGAAAGAGGTCCTGCATTTTTTGTGGATAGGATTTAGCTCGGATGAGTAATTATTCGACCTCAATTCTGATAGGATTTAGCTCGGATGGGTAATCCTGATGTGAGTTCTCTTGAGCATATGTTATGAATTGGATTTAGCCCAGACGAGTAATCTAGATCAAGCTCTTTAGAGCATATGTCATAAAAAGGATTTAACCTGGACTGGTAATCCTGTTGTATACATGTGTGGCTCAAGAGTGCACTCCCTGAAATTGTACCTTATGGATACTAGTGGACATGAATTGATGGATTTTGATTTGTACACCTCGAGTGTACTACCTGTGTATCCATCGATAATTTAAATAAATTCAACGGGGAAGGTTCTGATAGGGACAAATATGAATTTAAGATAAATTGACATGGAATGATGTATACGATATGGAAATATGACACGAAAAGAATATTGCATGAAATACAAGAAAAATGATGATACATGACAAGTGATATATGAAAATATGAGATGATGATATTGGTACATGGTAATTGTTTGATGAGAATGTTCATTCTTGATTATAGACTTGTACACCTTGAGTGCACAGATCGTGACCTTGATATTCCGAGTAATATGAGTAAAGTTCTGATATGAAATGAAACACCCCATACCTGGCCCACGAGCCTGGACCAGATCTGGTATGTTCCTCGAAGTAAACCGGTTAAAAATTCTTTTATTACTTTGGAAATCGGTGTGTTTTGAAGATAGTTTGCTGGTGGGTTGGGCTCGAGTTGAAAACAAATTTATTTTATATTGAAACCCATTTAATTTCAAGTGACAAAATATTTAAAGTTTATTTTAAATTAAATTGACTTAATCTCTAATAACTAAAATTTTGTAACATAGTAAATAAAACAGAAAATAACATAGTTCACTATGGCCTTATTACATCAAATAAAAACCCAAAATGAAATTTAAACTACTTAGAAAAATAAAGAGTCCACATAATAATTTTCTTGCTGGGCATGGCCACCACTAAGCTCCTGCCGACCCGGTCCATTACTGATCATCACCTAAAAAATGTTCCCACAACGGGGTGAGTCAATAGACTCAATGTGTACCACAACACTAAAATTTAACAATTCAGGCATACATTATCATATCACATACGTATTTATATAACAGATAGAAAAGATGATGCAACCCGAACCTAAACCTAGATGCCATCCGCTACACATCACCCATACCAACCTGCACATCGTGGGGACTACTAAGTCAACCCTCCATCCGCTACACACCATCAAAGGCAGTCGCTGCAGCCGACGTGCTCATCGCCCTTATAAATATTCGTGGCATAGCCACCAGATTAAATAATTGTGACCGAAGTCACCACATTCAGATATCGTGGTCTTAAGTCACCACATTCAGATAATGTGACCGAAGTCACCACATTCAGATATCGTGGTCTTAGATCACCACATTCACTACCCCTTGTTTAATAACCCATATGCCCCATATCATACATATTATGCATTAACATGCCAAATTTCACATTCTTATCTCTATTCACATATGAGTCATAACATATATTCATAATCCTAGTAGGAGTAGGAAACGTACCTGAGTACTTTGTACCACAATATGGTACCTTAGCCATGTTCACATTCTTATACATACTTATATTAAATATTGCCATAAATTGTATTAAAAGATAGTGTAGGGTACACACCTGATTCGCTTAACAAATTCACTGAAATCCCGAAATCTGATCTACTGCCTTAGATCCTTAACTCCCTACATTCGGCCATCACTCAAAAATTTAATGAAGACTATTCGGCCATAAAACCAAATCCTATTAGGATTGTAGTAACTCAAACTTACCTTGGTGCCGATTTCACTACAAATCAAGTCCCAAAATCTTTGCTATGCTTTTTCTTGTATTCGGCCAAGCACTAGATCTCTTCATAGGTTAGTTTCCGGCTTTTAAGATAATGAGAAACAAGTCTAAATACTAAAATAGGCCCTTGGCCGAATGTGTGAGTACACTTACCTTGAAATTCTCAAATCCCGAAAAGTATCCCTTGCCTTAGGTGTCTGTCGAAATCCCCATGGATATATGTTAGATCAATTCTATCATTTAAACACATTAAGAATGGCCTATGGCCGAATATCATCTTACCCTGAATCTTAAAAAAATCTCGAAAGATCTTCTCTTAAAGTCGACAACACCAAAATCCCGAAACCTCCCTTCCATAATTCAGCCAAGATTAATAATAAGGAATAGTCCCTAAATTTCAATAGTCTAAAATATAACAGAATGGAAACCAAATTTGGATTTTACCCTTATTTGAAGAAATTGATTGCACCTTCACTTCAACCTTTAGAGATTCGACTATGGCTAGATGATGATCTCACAACTTTCGGCTTTTGAGAGATTGAGAGAACGAGAAGAGAATAAGGTACACAAGAGATTCAGCTTTAATAAAGAAAAGAAAAGAGAGGGTGTTGAGGCTTAGAGAATCGGCAATAGTGGATTTTGTGAAGGGATTATTCGGCTTAACAAAAAGTAGAAGAGAAGAGAGCTTACTAGAGAATTCGGCAGAGACTAGGAAGGAAGAAAAATGAATAATGGCCTTATTTTCCTCCTATTGCCGAAATTACTAGGCCAAGACTCCCTTACTTGGCCATCACTTCTCTTATCTTTATCACTTTGTTTAAAATTAATAGAAATAATCCTTTAATTATCTCTTATCCCTTAATTAAAAATACCAATAATTGTCCATCATTTATCCATCTATTTAGCCGAATTTTAAAAGGGATTAAACTCCTCCCTTGAGTTCCTTAGTGCCATCAACCTCTCTGCTCCTTGTACCAAAAATAAAATTCTTTTATTTGCTTCCCATGCGACTCGAACTTAGGCCCATTTGCATAGCTTGTGGTGTCACTTACTGGGCTTTAAGTGGCGCCTCCTTGCCACTTTTCCAAGCCCGTTCTTGTGTCAAATTTCCTCTATTAATTTTCTTAAGGCCACCCTGTTTTAGTTTCCTCTTTTCAACTTAGCATTTCCTTACATTTTCAAGTTTCCAAAAATGTTTACTTTCCTCTTTTGAAACTTAACATTTCTGAAGCATTTCTTTACATTTCCAAGTTTCCAAAAATTTACTTTCCTCTTTTGAAACTTAACATTTCTGAAGCGTTTCCTTACATTTCCAAGTTTCCAAAAATGTTCACCATACATTCATAACACATAAGACATGCCATTTCGTATAATTAAATCAAAAATGCATAGGCCCATTTCCAGGATGTTACAGTTCTACCCCCTTAAAATAATTTCATCCTCGAAATTGCCTGGCTAAAATAAATGAGGGTATTGCTACCGCATTGCCTCTTCTGGCTCCCACGAAGCTTCCTCCGATCCATGGTTGCGCCATAACACTTTGACTAGAGGAACTGACTTCCTCCGTAACACTTTCAGGTCTAGTTCCAAGATCTGAATCGGCTCTTCTTCGTAGGACAAATCTGGCCTTAGCTCCATCTCTTCAACTGGTACTACATGAGATGGATTCGATCGATATCGACGTAGCATAGAAACATGGAATATGTCGTGCATCTGCTTCAACTCCGGTGGCAATTCTAACCGATATGCCACTGGTCCAACTCGCTTCAACACTCGATAGGGCCGTATAAACTTTGGGCTTAACTTCCCTTTCCGACCAAACCTCATCACCGTCTTCCAAGGTGAGACTTTCAGAAACACTTGGTCCCCCACTTCAAAATCTATTTCCTTCCGTTTGAGATCTGCATACGACTTCTGTCTGTCCGAGGCTTCCTTCAACCGTGCACGAATTACCTCAACTTTCTCTTCGGATTCTGCCACTAACTCAGGACCCAAAACTCGATGTTCTCCCAATTTCGTCCAACAAGTAGGAGTTCGACACTTCCGACCATACAACGCTTTATATGGTGCCATCCGAATACTAGCCTGATAGCTGTTGTTGTAGGCAAACTCTGCTAAAGGCAAATATTCCTCCCAACTTCCTTTGAAGTCCATCACACAGCCCCTCAACATATCCTCTAATACTTGGATCACTCGCTCAGACTGCCCGTCCGACTGTGGATGAAAAGCCGTAGTGAAGTCCAACCTAGTGCCTAAAGCCTGATGAAGTGCCTTCCAGAATCGAGATGATTGACACCGGCACTCCATGTAACCTCACAATCTCCACCACATATAACTTGGCCAACTTCTGAAGAGAATAATCAACTCTTACCGGGATGAAGTGCGCGGACTTAGTCAAACGGTCCACTATTACCCATACCGAGTCCTTTTTAGTAGGCGTAAGGGGAAGCCCACTAACGAAGTCCATGGTAATTCTTTCCCACTTCCACTGCGGAATCTCGATTGGCTGAAGTAATCCTGATGGAACTTGGTGTTCAGCCTTAACTTGCTGAGACGTCAGACATTTCCCCACGAATTTAGTAACTTCCCGCTTAAGATTAGGCCACCAAAACTATTCCCTTAGATCCCTGTACAGCTTAGTGCCTCCGGGATGCATAGCATAAGGGCTACTATGCGCCTCCCCAAGAATCTTTTGTCTTAACTCCTCATCCCTCGGCATACAGACCTTTCCCTTGAAGCACAATACTCCCTCATCATTAACACCATAATCCTTTAACTCTCCGTTCCGTACTTGTTCTAACTTAGCACTTAGTTCCTCATCCACCAACTGACTCCCCTTTACCTCATTCAACCATGTCGGCTTAACTTGCAATTCTGCCAACAGGCTGCCATCATCATACAAACTCAAGTGTGTGAACATCGCCCTCAGATCCGACACCACCTTCCGACTTAGAGCATCCGCCACCACATTCGCCTTGCCCGGGTGATACTCTATTGAACAATCGTAATCCTTCAGTAATTCCACCCACCTTCTTTTGTCTCGGGTTTAACTCCTTACGAGTCGAAGAAATACTAAGGCTCTTGTGATCCGTGTAAATTATCGACTTTTCTCCATAAAGGTAATGCCTCCATACCTTGAGAGCGAAGACCACTGCCGCCAATTCCAAGTCATGAGTCGGATAGTTAACCTCATGTGGCCTTAACTGTCGAGACGTATAAGCGACTACTTTTCCATCTTGCATTAGAACACACCCTAATCCCGTATGCGAAGCGTCACAATACACCACAAAATCCTTTCCTGCCTCCGGCTGAATTAACACCGGAGCTTCAGTCAAAACCCTCTTGAGCTTTTCAAAACTCTCCTGCTGCTTATCCGTCCATACAAAGGGCTCTTCCTTCCCCAACAACTTTGTCAAAGGCGCGACTATTGACGAAAACCCTTCCACAAACCTTCTGTAATAGCCTGCCAAACCTAAAAAACTATGGATCTCAGGCACTGACTTAGGTGGTTTCCAATCCAACACTGCTTCAATCTTCTTCGGATCCACCCTTATACCTTCTGCGGATACTACGTGTCCTAAGAATGCCACCTCCTTAAGCCAAAATTCACACTTGCTGAATTTGGCATAGAGCTTCTTCTCTCCGTAGGTGCTCATCATGCTCTTCCTCCGACTTTGAATACACAAGGATGTCATCGATAAACACGACAATGAACCTATCCAAGTAGGGTTGGAAAACCCAGTTCATCATATCCATGAACGCGGCTAGTGCGTTCGTCAATCCAAACAGCATTACTACAAACTCATAATGGCCGTATCTTGTCCTAAAGGCTGTCTTATGGATATCCGCCTCCTTCACCTTCAATTAATGATATCCTGACCTTAAGTCTATCTTTGAGAATACCGCGGCCCCTTTAAGCTGATCGAACAAGTCATCTATCCTTGGCAAAAGATACTTGTTCTTAATGGTCAGCTTACTCAACTGACGATAATCTATGCACATACGCATAGTTCTGTCCTTCTTCACAAATAGGACCGGTGCTACCTACGGAGACACACTGGGCCGGATAAACCCATGGTCAAGCAACTCTTGGATTTGAGCCTTGAGCTCAACTAACTCTTTCGGCAGCATTTGGTATGGAGCGATTGACACAGGAGCTGTTCCCGGTAGCAAGTCTATTCCAAATTCCACCTCCCTATCTGGGGGTACTCCTGGTAATTCCTCTGGGAACACATCTTCAAAATCCCTTACGGTTCTAACTCCACTGACACCTTCTTCCTTTCCACCTAACGCGCTTACAAAGGCTAAGAACGCCTTGCACCCTTTTCGAACCATCTTTTCAGCCTTTAGTGCCGAAACTACATTAGACAAGTAGTTTCTTCTTCTCCTATCATAATGACCACCTCATCCTCCGGGGTCCTTAATTCCATCCGTTTAGCCGCACAATCCAAGACGGCCCGATGCTCTACTAACCAATCCATACCAAGTATGAGGTCAAATTCTCCGAAGGGTAACTCCATTAAGTCAGCCCGAAAGTTCACTCCTTGAATTTTTAGGGGTACACTCCGAAAGATCTTATCCACCACTACAGTTTGGCCTAATGGGCTCACTACAGTCATCTGCCTATCAGAGAGTTCAGAGTCTAGGCCTATTGTTTCCACTATACTACATGCAACATAAGAATGGGTTGAGCCCACATCAATAAGAGCAAAATAGGGTTTGCCATGAATAAGGAACGTACCGGTTATGACGTCCGGTGCGTCTCCATCCTCCCTCCGGTGAACCGCATAAACCAAACCCGGCTGTCTAGCCTTAGCAACACCTCTGGCCGGTGTTCCACGTCCTCTGCCAGCACCATTTCCTCGGTTGTTCGGATCACGACCTCGCTGAGGCTGTTGTCTGCCTCTACTAGCCTGACTAACATTCTAAGCTGCTGGTCGATTCCCATCCGGTTTCATTGGACAGTCCTTAATCATATGGTCCTTGGACCCATACCTGAAACATCCTCCTGTCCTCTTCCAACACTCTCCTAAGTGTTTCTTCCCACACTGGTCACAAGGACGATACTGCCATCCTGTACCAACTTGCTGACCTCGCGGCCTCTCAACTCTAGGCCTCTTCTGAACATTCCCAGCTGATCCAGACGATCCAAAACCTCTTTTCTGCCTATTTCGATCAGAGTTCTGCCTTGTAGAGTTCTTAATTCCTTCAACTACCTTAGCTTTCTCTACTAAAGCAGAAAGCTCCCGTTCCTGATGCGGAGATATCAACAACCTCAAATCATCCCTTAGTCCATCCTTAAACCGGACACACCGTTCATGCTCTGTAGCCACTACACCTCGAGCATATCGGCTCAACCTCGTCGGCTTCGACTTCATATTCCTCGCACGCACTTATTCCCTTGAACCAATCCCAGAAAAGCTTTCCTTTGCTCATCAGTATAACGTGTGCCAACATATTTCTTCTGATAAGCCGTCTTAACATAGTCCCACGTCCGATCCTTAGCTGTGGCACCATCACGAACTGTGAGCCACCATTGGTACGCTTCATCGGGTAGGAATGCCACCATTCCTTTCATCTTCTCCTCAGGGGTCAGATCCAGTTCATCCATAATCCGCTCTGTTGATTCCAACCAATATTCAGCGGTACTGGGTGCCACTCCTGACACTCCACGGAACACCTCAGCTCCGTTGGCTCGGAGTCGCTCGGGTACAGACTTTCGAGCTCTCGTGCCTCCACTTGTTCCGCCACCATCTCAAGAACTCGCGGCCGCGACCGCGACACAAAGATCACCCCGTCTGATCCTGCCGCTTTCGGCCCAAAAGTCGGGGTGGTGGTGGCGGTAGTACCTCATTGCCAGACCCTCTTGACCCGACCTAACGGGTTCTGACACAGTTATTCTGCCTTTACCGCATCGACGATGGCCACGTCCTCTAGAGCTCATTTCTAACGTCGCGATCTGATTAAGAAGTTTTATGAATTAGTCCTTGTTCCACTTATTATTCGCGAAGAAGTTTTATGAATGAAGTTTAGAAGCAGTTCTTTCGATCACTCAAGGTTTTCATTCAAGTTTTCTATCCGAATTCAGAGAAGCATATTCATTCAAACATTCATTCAGTGACATCCATCACACACATTCACTATTTCTATAATTTTCTCTATTCCTACCCCAAGGGTATTTTCGTAATTTATCCTACAGGGGTATTTTCATAAATTTTTCAAAATAGGGTTCCTTGGTGATTTTGTCAATAAGGGTATTTTGGAAATTTTGCATTCCGGGGGTATTTTTGGAAATTTTGAAATCCAAGGGCATTTTGGTAATTTTGAAACTCAAGGGTATTTTGGTAATAAACCAGGGTAAATTTGTAAAGCTCAATAAATTAGGGGTATTGTAGATTTTACAAAACTTTAGGGTTATTTTGGAGAATTTGTTTTTCCAAAATGGTGATGTTGTAAAAAATTTGGGAATTAGGGTCATTTTGGGTAATGTTGTACGTCAGGGGCACTTTCGTAATTTTCCAAAATCAGGATATTTTTATATTTTGTGATCTAGAATTTTTGGTCATTTTATAAAGTAAGGAAAATTTTATTGAAATCGGGGTAGTACGGTAATTTTTAGAAACCAGGGGTATTTTTTGTAATTCCGACACTAGGGGCATTTTGGTAATTTTTTGTAAATTGGGAATATTTTGAAAACTTTCTAAAAATAAGTTTTTGTTACTATTCAAATGGGTACTTTGGTGATTTTTAAAACTAGGGTTTCCATAAAAACATGGCTAGTCCCTTTTGGGGTTTTAGTTATTGGGTTTAGCCTATGAATAAGTCCTCATGGTTAGGGTGAACCGTAGCTACGCATCAGGTAGGATTCCTGCGAAGAGGAGGTGAGTCACTAGGACTGCTTAAGTACCAGGCTCTTCTGGATCCAATCCTAGACATGCGCACAGGGGTTGCCACACCCTAACTCGGCGACTTAGCCATAGGTTTGTTTAATTAGGCATTAAGTCTTATGTAATAGTTGGGGTAAACTAATCCTAGGGTTCAAGTACCTATCATACTATTCTACATTCCATTTATACCCTTCTACAATCCATAACATAAATCACACAGATGGTTTAGGGGTACTTACCTGGTGGACTGCGGGTCGGAGACTTAGGTGCCATGCCAGAAAAACCTGCTTATTTAAAAAAAAATGTTTTTCATAAAACTTATTTAGGCTCGCTTTGAAAACGTTTTGGACCTTAAACCTCAGGACGAGAGTTTGAAACAGGCTCTGATACCAAATTGAAACACCTCATACCCGGCCCACGAGCCTGGACCGGATCTGGTATGTTCCTCGAAGTAAACCGGTTAAAAATTCTTTTATTACTTTGGAAATCGATGTGTTTTGAAGATAGTTTGCTGGTAGGTTGGGCTCGAGTTGAAAACAAATTTATTTTATATTGAAACCCATTTAATTTCAAGTGACAAAATATTTAAAGTTTATTTTAAATTAAATTGACTTAATCTCTAATACCTAAAATTTCGTAACATAGTAAATAAAACAGAAAATAACATAGTTCACTATGGCCTTATTACATCAAATAAAAACCCAAAATGAAATTTAAAGTACTTAGAAAAATAAAGAGTCCACATAATAATTTCCTTGCTGGGCATGGCCACCACTAAGCTCTCGCCACACCAGTCCATTCTTGATCATCACCGAAAAATGTTCCCACAACGGGGTGAGTCAACAGACTCAATGTGTACCACAACACTAAAATTTAACAATTCAGGCATACATTATCATATCACATACGTATTTATATAACAGATAGAAAAGATGATGCAACCCGAACCCAAACCTAGATGCCATCCGATACACATCACTCGTACCAACCTGCACACCGTGGGGACTACTAAGTCAAACCTCCATCCGCTACACACCATCGAAGCGATCGGCTGCGATCGGCGTGCTCATCGCCTCTTATAAATATTCGTGGCATAGCCACCAGATTAAATAATTGTGACCAAAGTCACCACATTCGAATATCGTGGTCTTAGATCACCACATTCACTTCCCCTTTTTCAATAACCCATATGCCCCATATCATACATATTATGCATTAACATGCCAAATTTCATATTCTTATCTCTATTCACATATGAGTCATAACATATATTCATAATCCTAGTAGGAGTAGGAAACGTACCTGAGTACTTTGTACCACAATATGGTACCTTAGCCATGTTCACATTCTTATACATACTTATATTAAATATTGCCATAAATCGTATTAAAAGAGAGTGCGGGGGTACACACCTGATTCGATTAACAAATTCACTGAAATCCCGAAATCCGATCTACTGCCTTAGATCCTTAACTCCCTACATTCGGCCATCACTCAAAAATTTAATGAAGACCATTCGGCCATAAAACCAAATCCTATTAGGATTGTAGTAACTCAAACTTACCTTGGTGCCGATTTCACTACTAATCAAGTCCCGAAATCTTTGCTATGCTTCTTCTTGTATTCAGCCAAGCACTAGATCCCTTCATAGGTTAGTTTTCGGCTTTTAAGATAATGAGAAACAAGTCTAAATACTAAAATAGGCCCTTGACTGAATGTGTGAGTACACTTACCTTGAAATTCTCAAATCCCGAAAAGTATCCCTTACCTTAGGTGTCTGTCGAAATCCCCATGGATATATGTTAGATCAATTCTATCATTTAAACACATTAAGAATGGCCTATGGCCAAATATCATCTTACCCTGAATCTTAAAAAAATCCCGAAAGATCTTCTCTTGAAGTCGACAACACCTAAATCCCAAAACCTCCCTTCCATAATTCGGCCAAGATTAATAATAGGGATTAGTCCCTAAATTTTGATAGTCTAAAATATAACAGAATGGAAACCAAATTTGGATCTTACCCTTATTTGAAGAAATCGATTGCACCTTCACTTCAACCTTCAGAGATTCGGCTATGGCTAGATGATGATCTCACAACTTTCAGCTTTTGAGAGATTGAGAGAACGAGAAGAGAATAAGGTGCACAAGAGATTCAGCTTTAATAAAGAAAAGAAAAGAGAGGGTGTTGAGGCTTAGAGAATCGGCAATAGTGGATTTTGTGAAGGGATTATTCGGCTTAACAAAAAGTAGAAGAGAAGAGAGCTTACTAGAGAATTCGGCAGAGACTAGGAACGAAGAAAAATGAATAATGGCCTTATTTTCCTCCTATTGCCGAAATTACTAGGCCAAGACTCCCTTACTTGGCCATCACTTCTCTTATCTTTATCACTTTGTTTAAAATTAATAGAAATAATCCTTTAATTATCTCTTATCCCTTAATTAAAAATACCAATAATGCCTTGATGTTACTATGGATTATATGACTAACAAGGGCATGAGGATGTGTGTAGGGCTTGAGGTCAAATTGATTGAATATGCCTTTCATAGTTACCTCAAAATAGGATGAATGGTAAGTTAAGTACCATGTTATACGAAATTACTAAGCACAAAATGCTTACCCCATTTTATTTTCTCCTATTTTATAGTAAATTGGAAGCTCGGCGAAGATCACTCACACTATCCATCGACCAATGTCGGTACAATATGGTAAATCAGTTACGGTTGTAATGGCATGTATAGGATATGTTGGCCAATTGGCATGTAAATATAAATGATGCTTGTAATCTAGCCATTGGAATGGCTAGTAATGGTTTGATTTGATATATTTGTAATGTCATACTATGGTAGCTACACATGTGTTAAGTAGTTGATCAAATCATGCCTATCATATGGACTAAACCAAGACAAGATTACGAACATGTATGCATGAAATGATATGCCATGATGAATGATGGAATTTACTTGATTTGAATGCTTGAAATGGTTGGTATTTGGATGCGTGATTAAAGTGCAGGTCATGGGTGAGATTTTGGGTGAGAAATGAAGCTAGGAATGACTTTATTTTGTCCACATGGGCAGACACACGGGCATGTGTCTAGACCGTGTGTGACACACAGCCTACCCCATGGGCGTGTAACCAGGCCGTGTGTCCCCTACACCTTAATTTTGAGAAATAGAATGCTCAGAATTTAGCACACGAGCAGAGACACGGGCGCATGTCTCAGTCCTGTGGGTGACACAGCCTTGAACACGATCGTGTGTCTTAGCCGTGTAAAACCTGCACCTAATTCGAATTGAATTAATTAACCACGCCGCCTATGTAACACCCCTATCCCGTGTCCATCGTCGGATTAGGGTTAAGAATGTTACCTGATAGATCGGAAACTAAATCAGACATTTCATCAAGTATCTCATCAATTACCATCATAGTGTCCCTTCGGTAGGTCATCGAGACCTAAAGCATGCTCAGAAATAAGGTTGGGACAAAACCGGAACACATATAGAAATTCTTGGAAATTTAAAACTTTTCTAAGTTTGAGGGCTTACACGCTTGTCTGGGTAAATCGTATGCCTCCCACGGCTGCTAGACACACCTATGTGTCCTCCCCGTGGTCAAAACTAACTTTTCTCCACTGCCACCAAGCACGACCGTGTACCTTGGACGTGGCCGATCCTCTTGAAAACCACATGACTACTAGGCACGTCCGTGTGCCAAGGCCGTGTACTCTTATGCTAGCTACTGAATTTGTCCTACAGTCACTAGGCACGCCCGTGTGCTACAACCGTGTGGCAAAATAGGCTATTTGCAAGGCCAAAATGCCACCCACATGGGTCTTACCTACAAGCAAAATCATCAAGACATCTCATGCCTATTTGGCAACCAAGAACATACCAAAAAACCATCCAAATTACAAGACTAAAACTCATCTCATCACAAGCATAATTCATTCATTTGCTTAATCAAAACTTGACCATTTCATGTATCAACTAACCATGCCAAAAACATACTTCACATATCACATTCATTCAAGCAAATTCTCAACTCATAACTAGCCAAATCACATGGCTAAGTTTATAGAACAAACTTATATCAAATACTAGCCTATACATGCCATATCTAGCTATATACATTTCCAAAATGTACCAAAATGAGTTTAGTAGTGTGATGACAATCCTTGACGGTCCCGAGCCTTTAGTAGCTTTGATGACCTATAAAACAGAGAAAAACACATGCACAGAGTAAGCTTTCCAAAAGCTTAGTAAGTCATAATACAAATAAACTTAACATAAAAGGGCATATATGCATAAGGTACATTGGCACATAACATTTACTTAGCAAATCATCACATATTTTCTTTGGTTCATATACTTGGCCACAATTGCCACATTCATCCATTCAAGAATCATATGTATATACATAACTCTTTCATAATCATTCTTGCATCTCATTCTCGTTCTCATATTCAATCATACTTTTCTTCAAATCAAAGTCATATAGGTACTTACCTTTTATACACACTTAGTGTACATACCAAACGTACCTAAAACGAATATATACATTCACGTAATTGTTCATAGCTCAGATTTGCTCATTGAACCTTTCAGAATCTAATAGAATGCTTGAAAACTCAGAATAATCGTACAATGCCAACGTCCCAGATAAGGTCTTACATGTAATCGGATATCGATGCCACTGTCCCAGACAGGGTCTTACACGAATCAATACAATGCCGATGTCCCAGACATGGTCTTACACGTAAAGCTCATATCGATGCCAATGTCCTAGACGTGGTCTTACACAAATCAATACGATGCCGATGTCCCAGGCATGGTCTTACACGTAAAGCTCATATCGATGCCAACGTCACAGACGTGGTCTTACACGAATATCAAATCAACGCCAACGTCCCGGACGTGGTCTTACATGATAAAACAGAATAGATATCTTTGTATTCCTAAGTTCATACAAGATTTCTCAGACTTATCACTATATTGACCTTATCTCGGAATTCATATACATAACATCTCGTAAGCATTCATTATCATCAATAGTCATATGAATATGCTCAATTCAATATAATTACATTTATTTGCAATATGACTTACCTCGGATTCGATTTAACTGAAACGGGAACGATTACTCGATTACTTTCGCTTTCCCGCGGTCTAAGTCTGTTTTCCTCGGTTCTTGATTTAAACATATTCAGAATTAACCCTTTTATTCACTAATTCATTCAATTCAATCCAATGAGACACATTTAGGGCTATTTACAAATTAACCCTCACATTTGCACAATTTATCAATTTAGTCCATTTTTCTCAAAACATCAAATTCACAAAATCATCACACATCCAAGCTTAGCCGAATCCATATATATATATCATACAAGCCCATATTTTACATCAAATTTGCAATTTAGTCCCTCAAATTACTATTTTCACAATTTAGCCCTAATTAGCTAAATTCATCAAAAATTCAAGAACAAAGTATGTACATCTAGCTCAAATCTTCCATTTAACACCATAAATAATCACAAAGCTCAACATAACATCAATGGCATATCTCATGAACAACATCAATTCATCAAATTGAGACATGGGCTTGATAGTAGACTAAGCAACAATTTCAAAAACATAAAAATCATCAAAAATCCAAAGCAAAAAACATACCTTAATTTTGCATGTATAAAGCTGAAAAAATTTCACTTCTTTTTCTTTCTTCAAATTCGGCACCCAAATAAGATGATAACATTCATCTTTTCTTTTGTTTATTATAATACAAACATATTATTATTCATTTTACTAAATTAACCTTTTATAAACATAAAAGACAAATATAATTCAATGTCATTTTTGTCCATTAACAAACCACTAACTTATAAGTGGCTTAATTGCCAAATAAGACCTCCATCTTTTCAAAGCCACAACATATAAGTGCTTTAACAAATAACATGCAAATTTCACTTTTAATGCAATTCAATCCTTTTCACCAAATTAAACACACAAACGAGCAATTTAACTTACGGAACTTTATCACATGCATAATCATTTATCAGGGGCACAGAAAATAATATTAAAAATATTATACGGACTCGGACTTGTGGTCCCGAAACCACTGTTCTGACTAGGGTATAAACCAGACTATTACAGCCTAGCACATAGGCGTGTGGCATGGCCGTGTGGCACAAGTTAGAGAGCTACCTAGTTTTGAACACGGCCTGCAGCACGGGCGTGTCCTAGGGTCACACGGGTGTGTCCCTTAGCCTTGGAAAATTTTTGGATTTCGAGAAAAATTCATTGAGTTCCTGATTTTGTCCCAACTTGATTCTAATGCTCGTATTGTGCCTCGAGGGTCCATTTAAGGGACATTTAAGGGACGTTTAAGGTCTGTTTATTTGCCAGTAAAATGTTTTCTGGAAAATGATTTCTGGAAAATGATTTACTTTTCTGGAAAATGATTTACTGAAAATATTTTCTGTTGTTTGGCAGATTTCCTGAAAATATTTTCCTGAAAAGTTGTTTTTACATATATTAATAAATTTTATATACATATTAGTAAATTTTTATATTTTAAATTGTTTTTACATATCTTGCAATGATTTATTTATAAATAAATAAATCAAATTAAATATATAATAATACTCAATTATTAAGCTATATTATTAACCGTCATAAAATGAAAACAACCAAAGTCAAATAAATTATTTGTAATTATGTTAAAAAAATAAAATACAAGGATTGAATAATTATAAATAAGCTTCCAAACCACAATTAATACTAAAAATTAATAATATTATCCAAATGCATAATTAGTAGTACACCACATAATAACAACAACATTGTCCAAGTGCATAACTAATATTACACTACATAAAAGTATCAATATCTTCAACCTTGAGAAAATTTTTGAAGCCAATTTTTTTTATGCTTCTTACTTTTAACTAAAAAAGCTTTGGCCTTGGATTCATGACTCACTAGATAATCAAACACAGAACATAAAAAGTCATCATCAAATCCTTCTTCCTCCATTAACATCACTTGTTCGTAAAGCTGTGGTGTCTTATCCGTAGTAAATTGTTCCAAAGCATTAGCAATTTTGCCAAGTTGTTCACCCACAAATTTAATTTGTTCATCAATGACACTTTCTTGAACATTTCTTATTTTACGTTTGGACGTGCCAGATGAAGATACATTTGTTCTTACCTTTTTAGCCTCTTCATTGTCGCAGTCTAGAGGCACTGAATCTTGGTTACCATCATCCAAATCTATGTCAACAAATGTTTTGGAAAAACTCTTTGTTGCCATATCTTTGCCAACAACCAAAGCCATTTCATCATAATGATCAATGCTTTTATTCAAAAATGGTTCATACTTCTTGTGTGCCTGTTGGATATTATACACAATTAGAATAAAAAGTAAAAAACAATTGAAATATACTTAACATATATATACATATATTACCATCACTGCTGCATCATATGTCGCTCTATCACATGTGATCATTTTCATGTTATCATCCCATCCAAAACCACTTTCACCTTGAATTTTGCATATAATCTGCCACTGGTTTTTTACAGTCCTCAAATGATTTTCCACATGCTTCGCATCGTATTGGACTTGGAATCTTTCAGAAATAGCTTTGACAACTCGATTAATAGAAACTGCTTTGAAAGTATTAGAAGGCTTATTTCCTTTCTGAGCCTCCTCTGCTAGAATTTCAAGGAAAACATGTTCCATCGGTTTTGTCCACCTAAATTGCTTGGGGGTCCCTTCTTTGTTGCCCTTACCCATTCTACATTAATAATTGTCATTGTTAATCATTACAGTATCCAACAAGCTTAAAAAATAATAAATTCAATATCTAACAAGCTTAAATCATAATCAATATCTAACAAATTCAAGACATAATAATTTCAAAATCCAAAAAACTAAAATTTCAATGTTATTATCCAACCAACATTAAAAAAAAATAATTTTAATACTAAACATACATAACATAGAAATAATAACCGTAAGCCCTAAACTTACCTAATATTTTTAGCCATATAATCAGTCCACATAGCTTGTGCAATTTTGTCTCTCTTAGCAGACCATTTTCTTGCTTCTTCTCTTTCTTCTCGCTCCGTAAGAGTTGGAATTATCAAATCAGACTCAGACTCCTCGTATAATCCTTGATTAAGTAAACCATTAGGATCAACTCCCATTATATGATTATGAATGATACAACAAACCAAAACTATATCTACTTGAGTTTAAAAATTCCAAAATGGTTCAGCATCTAATACACGAAACCGTTTCTTCAAAATTACAAAAACATGGATAATAGTGACTCGCAATGATGAATGTCGAAGATTAAAGAGTTTTTTTGCATTTTCAGGCCCCTGAGCACTAAACTCTTTTAAATGATATCAGACACCACGATATGGGGTAATATATCCATTTCGGATGCCATATCCTGCACCAGCAAGGTAATATTTACCTACAATTTTACAAAACATAATTAATACTAATAAATTATGAGCTTACTAGAACTATTTGGTATTTATTGATAATTATTACCTTCCAGAATTCTTAATCCTCTTGGGCGTGAAAGTGCATCACTTAAAATACGAGAATCATGTGCACTACTTTCCCAACCAGCTAGAACATAGGAAAATTTCAAATCAAATGTAATGGCGGCCAATACATTTTGTGTCATCCCCCCTTTACGGCTATGAAATCTTCCTTGAATGCTAAGTGGAACAGATGCACGAACAACAGTTCCATCCAATGCTCTAATACAATCTTTAAAATACAGATAAAACCTTGGATTGTTTCTAATTTCACTAGGAGTTGACTCATCAGGTGATCTAATAACTAGTTTATAAAATTTCAAAATAGCTCTCAATACAACCCTAAAGTAATGGTGAACTGTCTCAGTATATCTAGATCCAATCACTCGAAACCTTACATTATGACCAATTATATGTAAAAATATAACTACTTGCTCCCTAATATTCACAAATTTACTTGATTGTAACAAATTATTCCTACTAAGAATATCATACAAACTAAAAAAGGCAACCGGTCTAAACCCATCCAAATGTTTTACCTCATGTTCAAGACAAGACCTTTACAGGCCAAACCAACTGATCTGACCTAAACCAAATATAATATCTCCTATATTTCTTGAGGCAGTACACCTGATCTCTATCAATTACAAACTATTAAAATCTCTTCCCCATGGCAGCAAAATTTGCTTGACTGTTTTCTTTAGTTCATAATTTCACCTTGTCAAAAACAGAGAAGAGGTTTCAACATGATAACTACATATAAATACGGTATTTACGACACATAAGAATGCCTACTAGAAAGAAATTTCAAGGTACCTATTATGCTTTCCTTCTGTTAACACTTCTTCTTGAGACATTAAAAACTTTTTAATTTAAGGACAATTGAACAATTCCATCATAAGGGCTCTAGCATAATGATAAAATTAGACCATAAACTGAAACAACAAAGATAGTTCCTCTTCCCTCTTCTACAACAGATATTATTCCTCATCATATACAAGCAAGAAATATACGGTGGAATTAAATGCATCAAAAATGTTTCCAGTCATAATACATGGAAACATGAGATGCAAAATAAATTTTCTTTCCTTTGTCCTCTTTTATCAACTAAATAAAGGAGTGAAAAAATTAAGTCAACTGCCTAAAATACACAGCTTTAAACATGAGATCCAGGGGGAAAAAATTGCTTAAAGAAAGTCATATCAAAATGGGAAAGCATTCAAAGTATAAGGAAACGCGTAGCTAACAATCTCCTCTGTCAGTCCTTGTTATAACTACCCGTGAAGCTATACTAGTTAAAACAGATGTACTAGAGGTCTTTTTTTTTCTCTATTCCAAACACTCTTATGAAAAGAAAATGAAAGAACCCTATAACTATTGGTTTCAAGTAACATTAACAAAACCAGGGAGAAAAGAAGTGATCCTTTAAACAAGAATTCTAGTGACATACTTGTAAACTACTGAAGAACAAGACATAATAAGCACTTGCAGGTTTAACAGCAAGCAAAGGTAATGAGCCTTTGAGATTGGTAAAATCCAACAAGAAAAGTACTAAGAATAAAATGTTAATCTATCATAGCCAAAAATGATAGTCAACACATGCAAAATAGAATAGAAAATGATACTCAAAATAATACTACACTAGAACACGAAGGTTTGTAGATCAAAATCGTTTCTTGACAGACAATATGCCCAATCTTCAACTGGAAAAATGATAATCATGAAATAGAAAACATGGAGCCATAGAAACCAAATCATATCACGAAAATTTTTCGACTGACTATGCTTTTCCTATGACCTATGGCCTTTCCTATTTCGCAACACAAAACAGTAGCTCAAAACAAAATGGAGACCCATACCTAATTGAAATAAGAATCCCTGAAAAATAAGGATTAAAATTGATTTTGTTTACAGAAAAAAAAGGAAAATTATCTAGAGCTCTAACTACGGAAATAAATTTAAATTTCCATTGGCCTTAACCAACGCCATAAACTGCTCACACAGAATTATCTATTCTGACAATTTTGATTTAATTTTCTTAATTTATTTACTTATTTCAACCTATGTAGCTTGCATAAATTGAAGGGCTAACTACGGTCAAGAAAACAAATGAAAGAAAAATTGAGATGAAATAAAGAGTAATCAATCAAGAAAATAGAGAGTAATCAGTCAGAGATGAAACATTAGAGAAATATGCACATACCAGGAGGAGATTAGAGATGAATTTTTCCAAGAGATTCTAAGACCCAGCGAAAGGAGAGATTCTAACACCCAGCGAAAGGAGGAACCAAAAAAATCTGAGAAAGAGAGAAAGAGATTTGTTGGCTGAGAAAGAAAGAAGGAAGGAGAAGGAATGAAGAAGGGGAGAAGGAGAAAGACTTACCTGGATGAAGGGGCAAAGATCCAGAAAATGTCTTACGGAAAAGGAATCGGTAAGACATTTTCCAGAAATAAAGAAGTGATTTTACCCGTGTTTGAAAAATGTTTTCCTTGAGGAATTCATTTTCCAGCAAACAAACACTGGAAAATCCGAAAAATGTTTTCCGGAAAACATTTTCCACCAAACAAACAGACCCTAAATGTTCTGAATGTTTCATAACGCTCTAAAACCCTGTTGTGGCGATGGATACGGGTTAGGGGTGTTACACTCAGTAGAGATATCTTGAAGGAAATTGAAATCTACCTAAATTAGATTTAGAGGGCCATCAACCACTTGTATATAAAGAACTAGGTTAGACCTTAGCTTGGGCAGCACTTCAGTCAAGTTATTCTTGGTGTCTTCCTGATATTTTCTTAGAACTTTCTCATTGGATTGATGTAGACCATCCAACCCAGCCTTGTGGTATTTCTTCAGTAGGTTGTTCTCCCTCTCCAGCTGTATGCATTCAGCATGTGTATCTTTAAACTTAATCTTCTAGGCTGAGACACAAGAGTTGAATTGCTCGATCTTGTTATGATATATCTAGTTGGTCCTGCGTAGCTGGGCTACAGTCTGTTCACTAGCTTTTACTACCTTCTCCAAGCTTGTAACCATAGCATTATTAATATCACTAGTTTCTTAAAGGGGCCAACTCTAAATTCCATACTCTACAGATAAGGCTTGTGAAGACTTCACTAAAAGTGATAGTGGTGATTATTCAAAATTTGAAGAGAGATAGGACGAGAGGACCTCCTTTATCTGCTGAGGTACAGAATCAAGTTGCTGTTGAAATATAGAGCATAAAGAGATAGATGATAGCTCTGACTTTAACAGATCATGTCAGGGGAAGAATCCTTTAGCTTCGCTAGAGGAAAAGTTGGGAAGTTGGGAACTGGATGGAACTATTGGCTGTTTTGGACTTATTGTTGGAATTTCAGCTAATGGGGGATCAGTGTTGTGAATGCGTGAGTCTGCAGAGTGGGCGGTCTCCACCTTAGAACATGTGTCTTAGGTAGGGCGAGGATTGGAGAAGTAGGAGCTTCTGGTGTAGAGAGCCATTTTCTAAGCTTGCACCGTGTTAACTGTGGACACTCACTTTCATTGGTCTCTTGGGCACTTTCTTCCACCTTAGGCATCTTCTAAATTTTCTTCACTGTTATTTTTCTAGGAGGAGCAACAATAACCGTTTCTTTTATATAGGCCTCCTCTTGAATAGTTGTGATATCCATGTTTGGTGCTTGATCTTGCATAGTATGAGAATTTGAGGAAGACCTTGCACCATCAACATGAGAAATAATCTGACTTGAAGAAGAAGAAGAAGAAGAAGAAGAAAAGAAGAAGAAGAAGAAGAAGAAGAAGAAAAAGACGTATCAGGATGTGTAATATTCTAGTTTCGTGGATGAAGTCCACAAATGTCTTAAAAGTATAAGGGAGGTTCCCTTATCAACCTTGTTAAAACTTTTTCCAAATCACTATTTGCGTTGTAAGGCCAAGCCACTAAAGCAGGAGGAATATTATAATCATCCAACTAACTTATGGGGTCATTTGCCTAACAATCGTTTGGGCTTAAATCTTGAAGGTAATACTGAAAAACATTTCTAACTAAAACAACTTCAACCAGTTCAAGTAAATGCCCTCTTGTTAGTCGTTTGTACTATTTCCAGGCAACTTGAAAATTGACGGGCTGGCATTGTGCACAAAAACTTTCCCAGGGAAGGGACCAACATGTAGGAAAACCAAACCAATTTTTGAGTTTGCAGGTAACTTTCACATATTTATCCTTAAATGTAAATTCAAAAGCCTGTTTTAGATTATGGGCTCACACCCTGGGCATATACTAAAGTGAGCATTACCAACTGAAGTTCCTTTTTTTTTTTACCTTCAACTGGTAAAACTTTTGGAACACCCCCAACATTGGTAGCTTATTATGCATGCAACAATTAATGAAGAATGTCACTAGTGTCCTCCAGGATAGGGCCGATAACTACCCTAGGGTGATGCCGTATTTATTCAACATCATGCAAAAGAAAAGATTGAGTGGTAGGTGGAAGTCGACCTCCAAAAAAATTAAGGAAATGATAAAACCTCTGGAATTATCGCTCAAGCAACACCCTCATCCTCGCCAGAAATCAAAAAGTGAAGCTGGGATAAAGAATGTCCCAGGCTCCTAGGTACCAATGTAATTCATCTTGATTGGTGCTACAATTCTATATCAGAACCTTTGGGTTCGAAGATAGTTGGATTTTGGATATTGACATTTCAGTTAGTCTGGCCTCGGCCCCTCCCTTGTGTGGTGGTTCTGACCATTTTGTATGAATGAAATAAGAAGAAAAGAATAACAAAGGTTACCTTTGAACAAGAAGTGAACTGAAGACGAAGGAAGTAGAAAGCTTAAACAGAAAAGAAATTAGGGTTCTGATGTGTAACAATGAGTTTTTGAAAATGCTGTTTAAGTTTTAATTTTATTGAGAAACAAACGTGTGCATGAAGTTTAATTCTTTGTAACTGTTCAGATTCTTTAATATAAACTTGACGTCTGTTAAAGAGTAAGTTAAGTAACGCTTGAAATTTCAAGAGTAATCGCCAAGTTCTAAATCTGTAAATTTGAGTAGACTGTTGGCATTCTCACTAGTAGAGTAACCCTAAAGTATACTCCACTGAAGAGAAGTTATATGAGTTTGTGGAGTAATCAGCCAAATAGGTTTATTTGTCGGGTGCAGACAATTAGTTATGCATTCTTTGTAGTGGAAAATTTTAATTTAAAAATATTCGAGGACAAAATTTTTCTAAGGGGCGAGAGTTGTCACAACCCAAATCTAGCCGACTCGATTTCAAAAAAATGTGGATGTGAAGATACCTATTTGGCATTGAGTAGTCCGCCCATTTGCAGTTTTTTGGCGAATAAGAATTTGAGGGTAAGGTACCCGTCATGTAAGTAATTAAAGATTCTATCTTGGGTTATCCTACTTTTTAATAAAAGAATGTGTCAAGCAAAGAATAAGCCTAGTAAAAGTTATTGCCAAATGTACATTACACGTAGTTTGTTTTGAGTACTATCGTAGTTAGGCTTTGTAATATGATCTGGTTGGAAGCCAACTGAATTGACTGGTCAAGTAATATTTGTACAAGATCCTTATTTATGTTTCTCTCAGACTTTGTAGGCCATTTATTAGTACAAACTCTGGATACAATTGACACTTGTATATATTGTGAGAAGGATTAGTCGGGATGGTTTTTCTTCCTTTAATACTACTTTTTAGTTCTTCCTTTTAGAACTTATATGTTTTCTTCTCTGGAATCTATAAATTTTGAATTAATGAGTGGATGTTCCACCTCTAGGTAAGCTCAATAGCTCTTCATGTTAAGTCTTTGAAAAAAATAAAGGTATCAAGAAACTTATGAACAATGAGTTGTGATTAAGAAACTCTGAATGGGGTCGTTTGTAATTGAGATGCTAGTCACTTGTCTGTAAATGGGTCCTAATGGTGGTTCCATGTTCCTTAAGTACTTGCTGCTACTAGTTCAAGAGGGATGTTCGAGTTTTGGAACTCTAAGTTGCAATCTTGGTAAGTTTAATGTGAGTCTCTATCTTGTTGTGGACTGTTCAACTTAGAATAAATATGAAGAAAATATCTAGGACAATTGGTATGTATATGAATTGAAGTAATGATGCTGAATGTTCACTTTAGAGATAAAATTACCAATGTATGATTGAAATGATGTGAGATATAGTCATAATTGAAATTGGTAGATCAAGGTGAATTTTATTAAGAGAATATAGACAAGTCAGGTAAGAAAATGAATTGCGTAGTGTAATTTGTGTTGGATAAACCAATATCCATTTGTGACGCCTCTAGTAAGGAAGAAATATTGCAAACCAGATAGACAAATCACGTTGAAAGATGTAAAAACTTGATTTAGGGGCTAGTTAGAACTGTAACAGTCTGATTTACACCCTAGTAGGAACTGTGGTTTCGGGACCACAAATCTGAATTCGAATAATGTTTTAATATTATTTTCTGTGCCATTGATGAGTGCTTAAGCATGTGTTAAATTTTCGTAAGTTAATTTGTTCGTTTGAATGTTTAATTTGACAAAAGGACTAAAATGCATCAAATGTGAAAGTTTCTTATTATCTGTTAAAGTACCAATGTGTTGTGGCTTTGTAAAGGTCAAGGCCTTATATGGCAATTAAGCCAATTCTATGGATAGTGGACGGCAATGAATGATGATATGTATATATTATATGCTTATTATATTTACTTTAATAGTTAAATTTATTTTATATCTATTTTATAAGTTATGTTAATATTATTATATTATAAGAGTTTATAATAAAAGAAACATGAGTAAGTGGCCTCATTTTTATCACCTTATTGTCGAAAACACAAAGAAAGAGAAAGAGCTTAAGCTTGTTAAGGTTCGGTTATTTGAGGGCTTAAATTCAAGGATGTTTTAGTCAGTTTTTGATAATTTCTACATTTTTGCAATCATTGTTTTGAGAGCTACGAAACCCATGTATCAATTTTGTGAATTGATGATGTTTGCGTGATATGCCATTGATGATATGTTGAGCTTTGTAATTAATTTAGTTGTTAAATGAAGGTTTTGAGCTAGATGAACAAACTTTGTTCTTGAATTTTTGATGAATTTAGCTAATTAGGGCTAAACTGAGAGAACATTAATTTGGAGGACTAATTTGTGAATTTGATGAAAAATATGGACTTATATAGACCCTAGGGAGATTCGGCTATGCATGTGTAAGCAAATTTGTTGAATTTGATGTTTTGAGAAAAATAGACTAAATTGATAAATTGTGCAAATGTAAGGGTTAATTTGTAAATAGCCTTAAATGTCTGTCTTTGGATTTAATTGAATGAATTAGTGAATAAAAGGTTAATTCTGAATATGTATAGATCAAGAACCGAGGAAAATGGACCTAGATCACGGGAAAGCAAAAGTAAATGAATAGCCGTTTCTGTTTCTACTAAGCCGAATCCGAGGTAAGTCACTATGGAAATAAACGTAATTGTATGAATTTGTAAATGCTCATATGACTAATTATGATAATGAATGTTTATGAGATGTTGTACATATGAATTACGAGATAAGGTTGATATAGTGACAATGTCTGAGAAGTCCCGTTCGAACCTAGGAATAGATAGGATTAGTTATGTCATGACATAGGTATCTATTCTGTTTTATCATGTAAGACCACGTCTGGGACGTTGGCATTGATTTGAGATTTCGTGTAAGACGATGTCTGGGATGTTGGCATCGATATGAGTTTTACGTGTAAGACCACGTCTGGGACGTTGGCATCGATCTGAGCTTTACGTGTAAGACCATGTCTGGGACATCGGCATCGTATTGATTCATGTAAGACCCTATCCGGGATAGTGGCATTGATATCTGAGTGAATGTAAGACCTCGTCTGGGACGTTGGCATTGTACGACTATTCCAAGCTTCTTGAGTATCTTACTAGATTTCTTACGGTTCAACGGGCAAGTCTGTAATTCGAATGGCTATGTTCATAGAGAATCCGTTTCAGATACGTTCATTTATACACCAAGTGTGTATATAAGGTAAGTATCTACATGATCTTACTATGATGAGTATGTATATTGGGATAACAATATGATACGTGAAAATAAGCATGAAAGAGCTTTGTATTTGTAAGACTTTTGAGTTGATGAATGTGGAAAATATGGCCAAGTACATGAATCCAAGTATATATGTGATAATTTATTAAGTGATTTAGATATACCAATGTATCTATGAGTATGTATATGCCTTATATGCTAAGTTTGTTTGCATTATGACTTACTAGGCTTTTGGAAAACTTACTCCGTGTGTGTGATTTTCTCTGTTTTATAGGTCATCAAAGCTACTGAAGGCTTAGGACCGTCAAGGATCGTCATCACACTAATCAACTTGTTTTTGGTACATTTTGAAAATATATTTTGCTTGATGTGGCATGTATAGGCTAATCTTTTCTATTTGTAAATGAAGTGAATTTAGCCATGTGCTTTGGCTAGTTATATGTTGGTATTTTGCTTAAAGGAATTTGTAATGTGTGAAGCATGTTTTGGCATGGTTAGATGATCCATGAAATGGTTAAGTTTTGAGTTAGTAAATGAATGAAATATGCTTGTGATGAGATGAATTATAGTCTTGTAATTTGACATGTTTGGAACTAGTTTTGAATGCATGAATTGGTTGGTTTAATTGGTATGCTCTTGCTTGACATATGTGCATGAAATGAATTGGTAATTCTTGCTTGTTAGTATGACCCAAGTGGGTGGCATTTTGGCCTTGAAAATGGCCCATAATGTCACACGGTTGTGGCACACCGGTGTGCCTAGTGACTGTGGGCTAAGTTAATAGATAGCACAAGAGTACACGGCCTTGGCACACGGTCGTGTTTGCTGCCTAGTAACCGTGTATTTTTGACAGGATCGACCACGGCCTGAGTACACGGGCGTGCTTAGAGGCCGTGGAAGATAAGTTAGTTTCGACTATGGGGAGGACACACGGGGGTGTCCAACAGCCGTGGGAGGCACATGGTCTGCCCACACGGGCATGTAACCCCTGAAACTTAGAAAAATTTTTAAATTTCTGAGAATGTCTGTATGTGTTTTGGTTTATTCCTGACCTAGATTATAAGCATGCTTAGGGTCTCGATGACTCATTTAAGGGACATTATGATTGAGATAGATGTACAATTGTATGACATTTATGTGTAAGTTTTCGAATCTGTCTAGTAACGCCTTTAACCTAAGTCCGGCGATGGTTACGGGTTAGGGGTGTTACATTTGGTTGGTATCATAGCTACGGTTTAGTCGATTCTCGAACTAACGTAGCACGTCAGAGTCTAGCTATACATGCCATATATCTGAATCGTGATAGTGTGATGAATCTTAACGTATAAAATGTGATTTCTTTATAACAATGGATCCTGAAATAGCCGTAGCTGATGACATAGAGAGTAATGCGCCTGCTCCCGTGCAAGGGACAGCGCCCTCTGATTCGAGACCGGCTACGAGCGGTCAAGAGGGGGAAGCTAAATAAGCTTTCTTGCAGATGATGAGTGAGTGTTACACTCAATTTGTAAAGAATAACCCGATTATTTCACAACCCCCGCCCCCAGTTAATCCCCCTTAAGCCTCCGATATACTTCTAACTGCAAATCTGAATCCGTGGAATAAGCCTTCGGTTGGCAAGATCTGTAAGTATGGGGCCGAAGAGTTTCGGGCTACTAATAATGATGATGCTGAAAAAGTTGAGTTCTGGTTAGAAAACACGATCCGGGTATTTGATGAGATGTCTTTGACTCCGGAAGAGTGTATAAAGTGTGTTGTATCATTACTTCGGGATGCAGCATATCAATGGTGGAAAACTTTGATTTCTGTTGTTCTGAAAGAGCGAGTTACATGGGACTTCTTTCAGATCGAGTTCTGGAAGAAATATATCAGTGAAAGATTCACCGATTAGAAATGAAAAGAATTTCTGGAACTAAAATAGGGTCGAATGACTGTTTCTGAGTATGAATGAGAATTCGTGAGATTGAGTCAGTATGCTCGAGAATGTGTATCATCTGAAGCTATAATGTGTAAAAGATTCGAAGATGGCCTGAATGAAGACATTCGTGTGCAAGTCGGGATTTTAGAAATAAAAGAGTTCGTTGTACTCGTTGATCGAGCGTGCAAAGCTGAGGCACTTGGGAAAGATAAAAGAAATACTGAGTCTGAAGCTCGAGATATGAGAAAGAGATTTCAGAGATAATCAAATTCGTTCCAGAGATAATGTGGGACATTCGAATAGAAATCAATCTAGACTGCAAATGAGTTCTAAAACTCCAACAACTTCAGTGGCTAGTGTTGGTAATGCTCGATCTGATAGACCTGAATGTGAACATTGTGGAAAAAGGCATCTAGGAAGTTGTAGATTAAATGACAGAGCTTGCTTCAAATGTGGATCGCTTGATCATTTTATCCGCGATTGCCCTGAGTCTGTCGAGCCTGAGTCTGTTCAGAATCTGAGATCTGATAATGCACCTATGAGAGGTAGACCTTCAAAGAATGTAAGAAATGTCAATGGTAGTCAGAGAACTACGAGAGACAATGTTGCCAAGTCTGAAGCTAGAGCGTCTGCCAGAGCGTATGCTATTCGAGCTCGTGAGGAAGCTTCATCACTAGATGTTATAACAGGTACTTCTACACTTTATGATACTTCTGTGATTGCATTAATAGACCCTGGTTCTACACATTCGTATATATGCATGAATTTAGTATAGAGTAAGACTTTGCCTGTAGAGTCTACTGAGTTCGCTATAAAAGTATCGAACCCCTTAGGTAAAAGTGTCTCTGTTGACAAAGTATGCAAGAACTGTCCGTTAATGTTTCGAGATATCTGTTTCCCTGCTGATCTGATGCTTTTTCCATTTGATGAGTTTGATATTATTCTGGGTATGGATTGGTTGTTTTTGCATGATGCTGTTGTGAACTTTAAAAGAAAGACTATTGATTTAAGATGTCCGGATAATGAAATTGGAAGGGTTGAGTCTAATGATTTGAATGGATTACCTGCTGTGATATCTGTTTTGAAAGCTCAAAGTTATGTGAAAAAGAGTTATGAGGCATATTTCGCTTATGTGATTGATTCGAAAGTATCTGAGAAGAAAGTTGAATCAGTGCCTATTGTTTGTGAGTATTCTGATGTGTTTCCTGAAGAGTTACCGGGTTTACCTCTGATTCATAAAGTCGAATTTGGTATTGATTTACTACCTGGTACTACACCTATTTCGATAGCTCCGTACAGAATGGCACCAACAAAGTTGAAAGAGTTAAAATCACAATTACAAGAATTAATCGATAGAGGGTTTACTAGATCGAGTTTCTCACCTTGGGGTGCTCCTGTTCTGTTTGTGAAAAAGAAAGATGGCACGATGAGAATGTGCATCGATTATCATCAATTGAATAAGGTGACTATAAAGACTAAATATCCGTTGCCCCGAATAGACGATTTATTTGATCAGTTAAAAGGAGCTACTGTATTTTCTAAGATTGATCTCAGATCGGGATACTACCAGTTTAGAGTTAAAGATTCAGAAATTTCGAAGACTGCTTTCAGAACGAGGTACGGGTATTATGAGTATCTAGTTGTGCCATTTGGACTGACCAATGCTCCTGCTGTTTTTATGGATATGATGAACAAAATTTTCAGACCGTACTTAGATCGATTTGTTGTGGTATTCATAGATGACATCCTGAATTATTCACGTGATGAAAATGAGCATGCTGAACATCTGAAAATCGTGTTGCAAACTTTGAGAAAAAAGAAATTGTATGCGAAATTTAGCAAATGTGAATTCTGGTTACACGAGGTTAGTTTTATGGGACATATTGTGTCAGCTTCTGGAATTCGTGTTGATTCGAACAAGATTTCTGCTATTCCGAATTGGAAACCTCTGAGAAATGTATCTGAAATCCGTAGTTTTCTGGGTTTAGCTAGTTATTATCGTCGATTTGTGAAAGGTTTTTCAGTGATAGCTACTTCGTTGACTAGATTACTTCAGAAAGATGTTAGATTTGAATGGTCAAATAAATGCCAGAAAAGTTTTGATTAGTTGAAAACTCTGTTAACAGAAGCTCCAGTGTTAGTACAGCCAGAATCGAGTAAAGAATTTGTTATATACAGTGATGATTCGTTAAATGGTTTGGGTTGTGTTTTGATGCAGGGGGCAAAGTTGTAGCTTATGCCTCGAGACAATTGAAGCCTCATGAAAAGAATTATCTGACACACGACCTTGAGCTTGCTACGATTGTGTTTGCACTTAAGATCAGGCACCATTATTTGTACGGTGAGAAATGTCATGTGTTTTCAGATCATAAAAGTCTGAAATATCTGATGACTCAGAGAGATTTGAACCTGTGTCAAAGAAGATGGTTAGAGCTGTTACAAGATTATGAACTCGTGATAGATTATCATCCGGGTAAAGCGAACGTTGTTGCTGATGCTTTGAGTAGAAAATCATTGCCCGCACTATGTGCTCTGAATGCTCAGTTGAATTTGTCTGATGATAGTTCTGTGTTAGCTGAGTTAAAAGTGAAATCATTGTTTATACAGCAGATATGTGATGCTCAGAAATTTGATAATGAGTTATTAGTGAAACGAGCTCAGTGCGATTCAAATTCTGAATCTGAATTTTGAGTTATTGCTGATTGCTTGAGATTTCGAGGCCGTATCTGTGTTTCGAGAAATTTGGAGTTGATTTAGCTGATTTTAAGTGAAGCACATAACAGTCATCTATCTGTTCATCTGGGAAGTACGAAAATGTATCATGATTTGAAACGACGCTATTGGTGGTCTGGTATGAAATGAGACATTTCTAACTTTGTTTCAAAATGCTTAATCTATCAACAAGTTAAAGCTGAACATCAAGTTCCGTCTGGTTTGCTACAGCCAATTCTGATTCCTGGATGGAAATGGGATAGAGTGACAATGGATTTTGTTTTTGGTTTGCCTCAGACAATGGATTTTGTTTTTGGTTTGCCTTAGACTCCGAGAAAGAAAGATGTGATTTGGGTCATAGTTAACCGATTGACGAAATCTGCCCATTTTATTCCGGTAAGATCTGATTTCTCACTTGGGAGATTAGCCGAGCTTTATATTTTTGAGATTGTGAGACTGCACGGGGTGCCACTATCTATTGTGTCTGATAGGGATCCGAGGTTTACATCGAAGTTTTGAAAGAAATTGCAAGAAGCTTTAGGCATGAAACTGCATTTCAGTACAACTTTTCATCCGCAAAAAGATGGTCAATCCGAGCGGATCATTCAAATTCTCGAAGATATGTTAAGATGTTGTATACTTGAGTTTAACGAAACGTGGAAACAGTATCTGCCATTGATTGAATTCGCATACAATAACAGTTTTCAGTCAAGCATCAAAATGGCACCTTATGAAGCTTTGTACGGACGTAAATGTCGTACACCTCTGTATTGGGCTGAGCTCAGTGAAAATAAGCTACATGGGGTTGATTTGATAAAAGATTCAGAATAGAAAGTGAAAATGATTCGAGATTGTTTGAAAGCAGCATCTGATCGTCAGAAGTCTTATGCAGACTTGAAACAAAAAGATATAGAATTTGGGATCGGTGACAAAGTATTTCTGAAAGTGTCTCCGTGGAATAAAGTGCTCCAATTCAGACGTAAAGGAAAATTAAGTCCGAGGTTCATCGGACCGTATGAGATCATTGGACGAGTTGGGCCTGCTGCATGTAGATTAAGGTTGCCCTCTAAGGTGGAGAAGGTACACAATGTATTTCATATTTTGATGCTCCGTAGTTATCGATATGATCCGTCACATGTGATTTCCCCATCTGAAATTGAAATCCGATCTGATATGTCTTATGAAGAGGAACCGATTCGTATCTTAGCTCGTGAAGTGAAAGAGTTAAGAAGCAAGAAAATTCCGTTAGTAAAAGTACTATGGAATCGACACGGAATAGAAGAGGCTATGATACGGGCACGCCCGGGACACCCACCGAATTTTCAAGTCGACGAAGCTCGACGCCAAATTTTTAATTTTTATTGCTTTAAATAAATCAAGTCTTTAAATTTGTTGAAAATTAAATTGCTAAATTTTAATTAAATGAATTAGACATCTTAATTTATTTAATTAATTTTCTATAGCAAATTAATTTTGCCAAATAATTAGTCTTAGTATTTTAATATGTCTAGTGTCTAAAGTAAAGTATTTTAATTTTTGGTTCAAGTTAAATTTTATTCAAATTAATGTTTGGGATATGTGTTTTATAGGAAATCAAGCAAGGTTGCATGTGGGCATGGACGATATGGTGCTTGGGAGTAAAGTCCAAACATTTTAAAAAGAGAAGATAAAGGCCGAATATTCAATGGTGAAGAAATATTATAGATGATGGACAATGGTGGCTGAATTTTTAAAGCGTGCATCTGTGTAAATGAAACATGATGAATTAAACATGTGTGCTTTGTGAGTGGAACAAACGGCAACAGTGGAGTTAGCAAGAAAATAACTTTGAAAATGGAGAATAATTTACATTGGACGGCTAAATGGAGCTCATATTGAATAAAAGCACCATGAATCACTAGTGCTTCAAAGTGGACGACATTAATACATGGTTTAATGGTTTTTTTTTCAGTTGAATGCAGGAACATAGTGCACTTTCACTTGGACGGCACATGAAGATGTGGGTGAATTAAATAAACACAAGGTATGTGGCTATGGATTAATTTAATCAACCAAGATGGCACATATTGAAATTATTTAATCAAGTTGGAGGCATGAAGAACCACCTTGGATGGCATTGGGGAAATTAGTGCATGAAGGAACAAAACAAGCTAAGAGCACACTTTTAATCCATGAGCATTATAAATTTTAAATCAATAAATGGAAGAAAACATGTGTTGAATTGAGGGGTATGAACGGCAACATGAATTAAAGAATATCTATGGGAATGGGGAGTAAGCATGTGGCACAAAGTAGGATGCCTTTTGATGACGGCCCGTCTCGGGTTAGGAGGCGAATCGTTAATGTTGCCCGATCGTAAATTAGACAGTTTCTCGTTCAACTAACAAAAGGGATAATTTTATTGGAAATGATATCTTTGAAATGAAAAGATAGGTGATGGATTGAAATGGATACGTATTTGAAACAAGAAAGAACCTTTAATAAAAATTAAAGACCCGAACCTTATAAGTTTCAAATTGATGGAATGAGTTTCGAAATAAAACCGAGACCCACTATCTAGCGAGATAGGAACCAACGGTATGGTATTTCGAAATAAAACCGAGACCCACTATCTAGCAAGATAGGAACCAACGGTATAGGTAGATGAACGCCACACCCGAAAGGATGATAAGTTCAAATAAGGAAAGAACGAGCCACTAGAAAACTAGATAAGTCAATTCAAACCTCGAGAATTTAGGAGAGTGAATACTCACCAAAAGAAAATTTTCTTTCATTCAAATTCAAGTTCTGTTTACAAAATGAAATTGCAAAGTATTTATAGGCTCTTTCAAATGATAGCCGAAATAAGGAGGAATAACGCTTGAGGGCTTCAATTCCTATTTGTGCATACGAGTGGTTGACTTGGTGTAGCACCTTGTGAGCATCGGCGGCCAAGCTAGTCACAATAAAGACAAAAGATTATGGAATATGAAAGTAGCCACTTGAATTAAAAATAGGCACTTGGCCGTTCAACCTAATTTCACCAAAGTTTGTTGCCACTTTCATTTGCCATAAAATTATCCTAATTTAAAAGCTTAAACCGTTCACTATGCTTGCTCTTCTTTGTGTGTGCCATCCACTAGCATCACCATGCTTTGCATATTTTAATTTCAACTATTTGTTTATCACCTTGCCGTCCACTATTGTTCACCAAAAGACAAAGTTTTGATTTTTTTTTTTAATGCTCCATTCTTCATGTCATTTGTTCACCGCTTGTGATTTTCAATAATTTTATTTCTTTGATTGTTCTCATCCAATTGTGCTTGCTCCAATTAAGAATTCTTTAATTCTTTAATTCCTCCATGGTGCTTCATGCTTGCCGTCCAATGCCTCCATTCTTTTAATTTGAAATTTCAAGCTCCATAAAATCCAAAGTCTCCATATCCTTGAAGCACTACGTATTTTATTCAATCATGCCTTTGCATTTCACTTTAAAAATTCAGCCCCTTTGTGCCATGCATTCATGCTTTGCCGTCCATGTTCATACCCACTACATGTTCTATTTCTTTAATATTCAACTTAGCACATGCTTAATTTTCTTTCTATAGCCGTCCAAGCCTTCATACCTTATGCATTCAATTTTCACCTATTGTTTATTCAACCCACAAACATATTTTTCCATCTTTCACGCATGGTCTATCTTCAAATCCCATCTTTCATGTATTATTTAATTCATGCATCAATTGATCACCTCTAGTTGCTGTGTCTTCCATTCCCTTTAAGTTCCATTAGCCTTTGTTTAAAACGTGAAGCACTACAAAAAAATAATAATAAAATAAATCACATTAATTAAAATTTGACTAAACATAGTTAAATAGTATTTTATTTTTTATTTTTTTTTAACCACCTTATTTAAACACTAGTAAGAACATACTAATATTCAACTTTGACAAAGACGAACTTAAAACTTGTACCATCTAAACAAATAAATAAGAAATACTGAAAATGAAGTTACTAATTGAAAATTAAAAATTAAAATACTTTACTTTAGACACTAGACATATTAAAATACTAAGACTAATTATTTGGCAAAATTAATTTGCTATAGAAAATTAATTAAATAAATTAAGATGTTTAATTCATTTAATTAAAATTTAGCAATTTAATTTTCAGTAAATTCAAAGACTCGATTTATTTAAAAGCAATAAAATTAAAATTTGGCGTCGAGCTTCGTCGACTTGAAAATTCGGTGGGTGGCCCGGGCGTGCCCGTATCATCCCCTCCCTCTTCAAGACGATTCGTCCTCGAATCGACCCGTTGGTTGTTCGAACAAACTCCTTGTTCGTCTTCCCTCGATCAAACGGGACGGATAATAAACGCGATACCTGAAAGGGATAACCAAGAATTAGCAAGATCCGGTTCAAACAAAATTGCAATCCGGATATTGGCATCACCAGACAAATAGTTCTCAAGCAATCAAGCTTAATTACATTATCATACAAAATGATCAAGGCCTTGTCAAAATTTTGAAACAAAAGCGGATAAGCTTTAAAGCATGCATACAATCTAATTAGATTCCACACGACAAGATAATCATGCGAATAACACATCAATTAATAGATATAATTGTCAAAAGCAAGTAATGAAGAAAAGGCATATGGCACCTGAAATTGAACATTCAAACCTTGCTTTGTACTAGCACATGGATAAAAATTATCAAACACAAAATTCTTTTTGTCTTCTTTTAAAACAAATAGATCATAAAGAAGAAAATTGGAGTGGTTAAAAATATTATGATCAAATTGCTTTGTAAAAAGCAGTCCATCAAAATAATGCATGTCTTCATCCGAAAAGAGCAAAATTATATCAACCTTTTCAGAAGACTTACCTTTGGGCGCAAAAATACAAAGACCGTTCCTACCTTGCTTGTCTTCACAAGTTGAAACTCGAAGATCAAATTTTCCTTGCTCGATCAAGACGAACCTTCTCTCCTCGTGCATGTAATGTAGTCGATACTTTATTCGCGAATTAATATTTTTCAGACAAAATGGGAACTCCATGTACACGAATTGCATATACAAACACAAAATTTGCTCAAGGAACGAATAAAAATTGAAAACAAGGTTGACAAAATTTGTTACCTTATTCAAAAACCAAGTATCAAAAATATAGAAATCTTTAAAACTTACCGGAGGATACTTGAGTTTTCCACAAAACAAATCGAAACATATACCCGATTTATGGGACTTAGGTTCCGAAAAATCAATCACGTTAGACCAATAAGAATTATGTACGTTCAAAATAAAGCAATCAAAACTCTTAACATGTTTCAAAATGTATTTACAAAAACTCAATGATTTCATACTAGACAACGAATTAATCTCGTAATATCTACAATCAAACAAATTGGGGTTAGAAGAAAAATCATCTTTGTACAAAAATTTCGATTCTTCAAAATGCTTACCTTTCTTACCTTTCGACTCGGGAGGTTCAACTTCACCTTCAACTTTACCTCTTTCAATCAAAGAAATACTTTGCTCTTCTGGGAGGAGTTGAAGTGGTAGACTCTTGTGAGATACGTCGGGAACCTGAAATGAAGCAAAAGAAGAACAAACTTCAAATGAGTTAGTTAAATCAACACTCACTTCTACTTGCTCATCTCGTTTTCTTGTTTCCCTTTCACACTCTTCTTTGTTTTCTTCTCTCTCTTTTTCTCGTTCTTTTTCAGTAATCTTCTCAATGGCCTTTTCAAGCCTTCTCAAAATTTGCTCATCGTCTCTCTTTCTTGCCTCTTTTCTTTTTATTTCTTTTTCTTTTTCTTTTTCTTTTTCTTTTTCAATTTCTTTTTCTTGTTTCTCATTTTTATTTTCTTTTCTCTCGAACTCTTTTTCTTTTTGTTTTTGTTTTTCTTCTTTTTTTTCTCTCGAGTTCATTCCATTCGCCGCGTTTTCTCTCATGATCTTCTCTTGTCTTTCTTTTCTTTTTAATTCTTTTTCTCTTTCCTTTCATTATGACAAGAAGACGATACAAAAGAATCAAAATGAGTAAAATTTTGTTCAAGAGAAGGGATAGCATTCTCAAAGATATCTTGATGAGTTCTTTGGGGAGAATACTCCATGGACGCTTTCTTGGAAATTCCTGAACGAATATACCGATCAACTCGCATGTCTTCTTGGAGGGAATAAGAATCATAATATGTACCATTTTAAGGATAATCTTTCATGGATGAATACTGTTTCGAACTTCTTGAGGAATAAGAATTTCGATCACAGTCTCTTCTCGAATATTCTTCCAAAGTGTGTCTTCGGGATGATCTTGACTCCGTCCTTCGACTTGGAGAAGGTCGATCTCGTTGGTCTCGTTCCTCGATCCGATCCAAGTGCTTTTTCAACTTGTTTATGGCTCTTCGCATTTCATTCAACAAGTATGGGTAGTCATTGGATGAGAACTCTTCTTGAGACATATTTGTTGCTGAAAACTAAACTATTATAACAAAGGGAAATAAACAGACAAAATTAAAATACCTTACCACAAAATCTCACAAGTCACTCACAAAGAAATTTCGCTCACACTCGTGTTTCACTCGTATTAAGGCTTTTCTTTGATGAATCACTGTGCCTTTTACCGATATTTCTCACAAATTCGTATTTCGCTTTTTCTGAAAGACTTATTTGCTTGAGTCGTCTTTTAAAATTGGTACAAGGAAAATGATGTTATGGGGTGGAGATCATTGAAAAAAAAATTTTGGTATAGTGGTGTTGGAGTGAAGAAGGGTGGTGAAGATCGGAAAAGAAGTAATGAAACAAAACTTGCAAAATTTCTCACACTTTTTTTAACTCGAATTTTTTTAAATATTTTTTTTACTCACCAAAAGGTATTGGGCTAGTTGATTACCGAATGAAACTTAAGCTAACACGACTAAATCAGCTTGAAGAAAGGTGCGAATCAAGCTAATTGAGCATGAAGCTGGGAAGCAGTTTAATGTAGAAAAGCCAAGAGATGACCAAGATATGTTAGAGGAGGTAACAATTGCGGGAAGTCAACTATAGTTGATTTCCAACATCTTATAGAGCTAACTAATTATACAGACAAGGACTCGTCTCAGTTAATATACTTTGTAAAACACTGGGAATATAAATCTAAACAGGCTATGGTAGGAAGAGGGTTCTTTTTTTTTTTTAAACTTACTCAGAAAAAGTCAAAACGATCAAAAACGTGCCTAATTTAATTGGCTCTGATACCAGATGATGACAGCCCGTCTCGGGTTAGGAGGCGAATCGTTAATGTTGCCCGATCGTAAATTAGACAGTTTCTCGTTCAACTAACAAAAGGGATAATTTTATTGGAAATGATATCTTTGAAATGAAAAGATAGGTGATGGATTGAAATGGATACGTATTTGAAACAAGAAAAAACCTTTAATAAAAATTAAAGATCCGAATCTTATAAGTTTCAAATTGATGGAATGAGTTTCGAAATAAAACCGAAACCCACTATCTAGCGAGATAGGAACAAACGGTATGGTATTTCGAAATAAAACCGAGACCCACTATCTAGCGAGATAGGAACCAACGGTATAGGTAGATGAACGCCACACCCGAAAGGATGATAAGTTCAAATAAGGAAAGAACGACGCCACTAGAAAACTAGATAAGTCAATTCAAACCTCGAGAATTTAGGAGAGTGAATACTCACCAAAAGAAAATTTTCTTTCATTCAAATTCAAGTTCTGTTTACAAAATGAAATTGCAAAGTATTTATAGGCTCTTTCAAATGATAGCCGAAATAAGGAGGAATAACGCTTGAGGGCTTCAATTCCTATTTGTGCGCACGAGTGGTTGACTTGGTGTAGCACCTTGTGAGCATTCGGCCAAGCTAGTCACAATAAAGACAAAAAGATTATGGAATATGAAAGTAGCCACTTGAATTAAAAATAGGCACTTGGCCGTTCAACCTAATTTCACCAAAGTTTGTTGCCACTTTCATTTGCCATAAAATTATCCTAATTTAAAAGCTTAAACCGTTCACTATGCTTGCTCTTCTTTGTGTGTGCCGTCCACTAGCATCACCATGCTTTGCATATTTTAATTTCAACTATTTGTTTATCACCTTACCGTCCACTATTGTTCACCAAAAGACAAAGTTTTGATTTTTTTTTTTAATGCTCCATTCTTCATGCCGTTCACCATTTGTGATTTTCAATAATTTTATTTCTTTGATTGTTCTCATCCAATTGTGCTTGCTCCAATTAAGAATTCTTTAATTCTTTAATTCCTTCATGGTGCTTCATGCTTGCTGTCCTGTAATATCCCGGGGTAGGGGCTATTTTGATTGTTGCTTTGCTCGCACGTTATTGGCTTGCTATGTGGTTATTTTTACTGTTTAGGGGTTTAGTGGTAAGCTTATAGTGATCCTAAGTGATAGGAAGAATTTTTGTTTAAGGCTTAGGTGAGAGGAGCTGAGGAAGCTGGGGTTTAAAAGATTAATTTTGGTGTCTTTAGCACAAGGAATAAGTTGGTGGAGTGGCAATGTAGGCGCCACTAAGGGCTTGTGAATGTGACGCCACTTGCAAGGAGTGAGGTCCTGTGTTCAAGCTGCAAAGTGGCCACATTTTGCATTCTTTTTGGACGGCATGGAGGAGGAGAGTTGGTGACAATTTGAACTCTACCATGGACTTGGCCAAATGGTGGGTTGGAAGGTGGGGAGTGAATGTAGGAGGAAGACTTGGTAAACAAATTTGAAATGTGTGGCTTGGAGTAATTGTGGGGGATGTGGCCGAATATTGAGGAGTGGTTGAGGTGTTGGCTGAAACTTGGATGCTTCATGGGGGAGTGACGGCTTGGTTAGTGAGGGAGTGGGTAGTGCCGAATTTCATTTTGGGCAACCTTAGCATTTTCGGTCACTTTTTGGTCAAGAGTAAAGATTCTCCTTGGTCTTTTGTTAGCCGAAATTCCATCTGTCTTCTCCCATTATTTTTGTTTTCTTTGCTTCCTAAAACCGTAAGTCAAGCTCTCACTTGCCGAAATTATTTTGCCTTTTGAGTTGGTGTGGCCGAAAGTTCTCAAGCACCTTCCCTTCTTTTTTTTTTCAATTGTTGAACCCGAAGCTAGTGATCCTCATTTCTCATAAATTTTTTTTCACTTCTTGAAAACAAGTGTGCCGAACCTTACCTTGCCTTCTAAACCGAATTCTTCATTGGTCTTCATCTATTTTCCTTTTCTGACCGAAACCATATCAACTTGCCCCAAACTTTCTTCTATTTTTTCTCAAATCCTAGTGTCGTAATCTCCATTTCTTCTCATCTATGTCCTTTCTTTCTCTTTTAATCCAAAACCGAAAACAAGAGTGTTAAACACCTAGTGCCGATTTCTCCTTTCTATTGTTTACAACTTAGCCGAATATTTCCCTTCTCCTAGTAGTCTCTCTTGGCCGAATATTAGTGAAGGGTGATCTTGTGTGGTTGTTCGATCAGTGGTGTTGGGTAAGTCCTTGGCCGAATGGCCAGTTCTCTTCTCTCTCTAGTGCTATGTTGATTTCGGATGACTAAGCCTATATTGGTTATGATTGGAAGGGTTAACCTTTTGTTTAAACATCTCGTTATAGGGCATTCGGGATTCGAAGCAGTCAGCAAAGCTTTTATCTGAACTCGATTGATTGGTAAGTGATGGTGAGATGTTTGTTCATGGTTTATTCGTTTAGCTTTGATTAAGCCTAAGGGTTCAAAGGATTAACCAGTCTCTTTTTAAGGTGTAGCCGATTGTTGAAGGAGGAACCATTGGGGTTCGGGTTTGGTAGGAAACCAAACATTTGCAAGGTAAGGGTTATTTAATAAACCCTTTTTGGTTTAAACGGCTATGGCCAAATGGTCTAAGTGATTAACTCATGTTGGCCGATTGTTTTAGGAGCAAGAGGATCGAGGGTTGTAGACCGGTTCTTAGGATTAAAACCTTCGCTTTATCAGGTGTGTAAACTAAGACACTGATTCTTAGTAATATGTTGATAACCTGTGTTGTAATAAGTGAAACAGTGGTGATTGATATGATACCCTATTGGGTATGATTGCGGACTCGGGTAAGTCAATATTATTATGAGCTTACTGGTGATTTCTATGATACCATGATTATGAATGTATGTGATATGAGATACGATGTTAAACATATTAGTATGAGTGCATGAATTACATGATACGCATTAGTATGGCATGTATGGGTGATATGAGTGGAGGGGGATATGATATCCGTGTCTTTGGGACACTGTGTCTTTGGGACACCAGAGGTTTGGCACCTCCAGTGGTTTGGTACCACAGATGATATTTTGTGACTTTGGGTCACCAGTGGTTTGGCACCACCAGTGGTTTGGTACCACACGGGGTAGAAAAGAAGATACGGATGGGTAGGGTCGGGTTGCATTAATTATGTTGCTATGTATGATGTGTGTTAGCATGTTGTTTTATCGGGAGCGGGATTTATGCACTGAGTCATACGACTCACCCTCTCATTTGACATTTCAGGTGACTCGTAGACGCGGACATGGAGCTGGGATGGACTCGGGGTGCTCATGCCATGCTTAACAAAGTTTTACTCAGACTCTATCATTTGGGTACTTTAGTTTAATTACTTTTATTTGGGTTTTATTTTGGATTGTAAAAGGCCTTAAAATTATGTTTATGATGTTTATGCTGTAAGGTAGATTTTTAACATGCTTTAACAGAATAATTTGGTATGAATTTTACTAAAATTTGGAAAGACAATGATCTCAAACCTACAACGCAATGTGTTTTAAATTATACCATCGGGTATCACACTATGTTTTGATAATAAGTAAACTCAAAGGTTTTCAAACCAAACTCGATTTTCTACCAAGTTAAAATGTTTTAAGCAACACTAAGGAACTATTGAGTTTTGAATGAAATGAACTCGTTTTTTTTTTTTACCACATACTTCAGATAAGTTTTCAAAATTTCTGGGTTTCAAATACACCATCCGATCTCAAACAAGTCTACTCAAATTTTCCTTCAGATATACTATGTTTTCACCCAGCTTTTAAACGAAAAAGCTAACCTCTCAAAAATGTTTTTCCCGTAACATACCAGATTCGGACGTGGTGTCTTGTCCGTGTTTAGGGTGTTACAATTGTGGTATCAGAGCTAAGTTCAAAGGCTCGGCTGTGGGCCCGAGGCCCAAAAATGTTTTAAAAGTTTGTTTTGATAGTCTTTTGTTTTAAAGTATGGTTTGAAAGGCATGGCACCGAGTCTCCGGCACCAGTTCGCCCAGGTAAGTAATCCTTACTATTGCTTGTAATTTGATGTATTGTGACGTGATGAGTAGCAATTGTAGGATTACTTTGGAAACTGAAACTGATAGGATTCTGTGAACTCGCGAGAACAAATCCCCTTAAATATTCATAAGATTTGCTTTAAAACAGTGGAATAAATACTGATGCATAAAACTCTTAAATCGAATCGTAGAGATATTAGACATGAGCACTCGAGGCGGACGTGGTCGTAATACTCGTGGTAGAGGTAGGGGTAGGATGACGGTTTCCGAACCCGAAGGATCCGGGCGAGGGGTCGAAAAATGAGATACTGGCTCCGCCACCACCGGAGGTGGTGAGTTCCAAGATCGATCCGGGGATGACGCAGTTGTCGCAGCGATGTCTTTGCGAGTGTTGGAAAGGGTAGCCAGATAGGTGGTGGCGCAGAGTTAGGAAATATGTGCTGGCGACTCGGGCAAACGGGGCGAATTCTTTCGAGGTGTTTACGGTGTTGCTCTCAAAGATCGCTGAGTATTGGTTGGAGCGCGGCAGAGCGGATCATGGATGATCTGGACTTGACTGCTTGAAGAAGAAGTCGAAGGGCATCGTGTCGCTCCTTCGGGATGAGTCATACCAGGTGGTGGCTCACGGTTCGAGACAGTGTGGCAGCAGAGGATCTTACGTGGGATTATTTCAGGGCTGCATATCAAAAGATGTACATTGGAGCTAGTTATATTGACTCTCAGCGAAAGGCATTTCTGAGGCTTGTTCAGGGGAGTAAGTCTGCTTTCCAGTCGAGGTGAGTTTTGAAATTGAGCCGGTATGCCAGGGGCATTGTGGCTACAGAGCACGAGAGGTGTGTTCGCTTCGAGGATGGTCTGAGAGACGAGTTGAGACTGCTGATTGCTCCACAGTAGGAGCGCGAGTTTGCTATCTTAGTTGAGAAGGCTAAGGTAGCCGAGGGTGTTAAGGAGTCCGTGAGGCAAAATGCGGGCGTAAATAGGCATAAGAGGAGCTTTGGGTCTTCGGATCGTCGGGTAATCCGCAGAAGAGGGCTAGACCGAGTGGGCCGAATCAGCCTGCTAGGTTTGTTGCTGCTAGGCAGGGACCGCCGCAGTGCAATCAGTGTGGGAAATCTCAATTGGGTGGCTGCTGGACCGAAGGAAAAGGTTGCTTTGAGTGTGGTTCTCTGGAGCACCGTGTGAGGACTCTGTCGCGTAAGTTGGCGAGGATTCACGGAGAGAGTCGTGGCCGTGTCGGTTCGGGAATAATGGACCGCCACCGCAGAGGGGTCGTGGTAATGGCGAGTGGGCGATGGTTTTGGTCGAGGCCGTGGAGCACCGCGCGAGGCGCGGTAGTTCGAGGCACGGCACTGGGTTGGTGTATCTTTGCGAGGCGCCGAGAGAGCGCGACGCACCGGGCGTCATAACCGATGCGTTCTTGATCTTTGGTTCTCCATTTACTGCTTTGATTGATGTGGGTTCGACGCATTCTTACGTTGCTAGTAGTATAGTAGAGACCATGGACTTAGACTCTGAGATATCTTCTAGGCAGATGACTGTGATTAGCCCTTTAGGTCACTCTGTAGTAGTAGATAAGTCATTTAGAGATGTACCCCTAGAACTCCAAGGGTAGTGTTTCTTCTGCGATCCGATGGAACCGCCGTTTGGGGAGTTCGATCGATTCTTAGGATGGACCGGTTGGTCAAGTACCGAGCGAGGTTGGATTGCGCGGCCAAGCGCATGGTTCTGAAGACGGTTGAGGGTGATGAGGTGGCTATGATAGGTAATAGGAGAGATTACTTATCTAATGTGTATCTGCTCTGAAGGCAGAGAAGATGGTCAGAAAGGGCTGTGAAGCGTATGTGGTTCATGTGTATGCCTTAGAGGCTAAGGAATCTCTTGTGGAGAAGGTTCGAATCGTTAGGGTTTTGCTTGATGTGTTTCTGAGGAGCTTCCGTGTTTGCCGCCGATCGCGAGGTAGAGTTCGGGATAGATCATTTACGTGAACTGCGCCATATCCTATTGCTCCGTATAGGATGGCGCCAAAGGAATTGGTGGAGCTTAAGGCTCGAGATCCGTGAGTTATTGGATCGAGGTTTTATCAAAGCCAAGTGTTTCGCCGTAAGTGCGCGGTACTATTTGTTAAGAAGAAAGATGGTACGATGCGGATGTGCATAGATTATCGCCAGTTGAACAAGCTGACGATTAAAAACAAGTATCCGTTGCCACGGATAGATGACTTGTTTGATCACCGGTGAAGAAGCGCTGCGGTATTTTCAAGATCAACTTGAGGTCCGTATCACCGATTAAAGGTTAAGGAGGTTGATATCCATAAGACAGCGTTTCGGACTCGGTATGGGCACTACGAATTTTTGGTAATGCCGTTCGGGTTGACTGACGCACCGGCAGCGTTTAAAGATATGATGAATAGGGTGTTTCAGCGGTATCTGGATCAGTTCGTTGTGGTTTTCATAGACGACATCTTAGTGTACTCTAGGACAGAGGAAGAGCATGATGCGCATTTGAGAGTTGTCTTCGCAGATTTTGAGGGCGACTCTATGCTAAGTTCAGTAAGTGCGAGTTCTGGCTTAGAGAAGTGACTTTCTTGGGTCATGTAGTGTCGGCTGAGGGGATTCGAGTAGATTCTCGTAAGATTGAGGCAGTTTTGGATTGGAAGCCGCCTAGGTCAGTGGCTGAGATTCGGAGTTTTCTGGTTTGGCCGAATACTACCGGCGTTCGTAGAGGTTTCTCGTTGATCGCGCACCGATGACTAAGTTTGTTAAGGAAAGAATTCCGCTTCGTTTGGACCGAGAAACAATGGAGAGTTTTGATAAGCTAAAGAAGATCTTGATGAAGCTCTGTTCTAATTCAACTTTGAGGTCGGTAAGGAATTCATCGTGTCTTCGCGATGCATCACATACTGAGATTGGGTTGTGTCTTTGATGCAAGAAGGAAAGGTTGTGGCTTACGCTTCTCGACAGCTGAGGCCACATGAGGTCAACTATCCGACGCACGATTTGGAGCTAGCGGCTGTAGTTTTCGCCTTAAAGATTTGGAGGCACTACTTGTACGGAGAGAGATCAATAGTCTACACAGATCATAAGAGTCTGAAGTATCTCCTGACTCAGAAGGATTTGAATTTGAGGCAGCGTAGGTGGGTGGAGTTGCTGAAAGATTACGACTGTTCGATTGAGTATCATCCGGGCAAGGCTAACGTGGTGGCAGACGCGTTGAGCCGTAAGGTTGTTTCGGACTTAAGAGCTTTGTTTGCCCATTTGAGCTTGTATGACGACGGGAGTATTCTGGCCGAGTTACAGGTTAAGCCTACTTGGGTTGAGCAGATCAGAGAGAAACAGTTAGAGGATGAGGTTCTGAGTGCGCGAAGGTTACAAGTGCAGGATGGTGGTTTGGAGGGTTACAGCTTGTCTAGTGATGAGGTTCTGTGTTTCCAAGGTAAGGCTTGTATGCCTAAAGATGTTGAGCTGAGGCAAAAGATTCTTCAGGACGCACATAGCAGTCCTTATGCTATGCATCCTGGAGGTAGCAAGATGTATAGGGATCTTAGAGAGCAGTTTTGGTGGCCTGGCTTGAAGAAAGAGGTGACAGAGTTTGTAGAAAGGTGTTTGACATGTCAGCAGGTTAAGGCTGAACATCAGTTGCCGTCGGGTTTGCTTCAGCCTGTGAAGATTCCTCAGTGGAAGTGGGAAAGGATAACCATGGATTTCGTCAGTGGGTTACCGCTTACGCCAAGCAAGAAGGATTCAGTTTGGGTAGTGGTGGATCGTCTGACTAAATCAGCTCACTTCATTCCGGTGAGGGTTGACTATTCACTTCAGAAGCTAGCGAAGCTGTATGTGTCAGAAATAGTGAGGTTGCACGGTGTGCCAGTTTCGATAATCTCGTATAGGGATCCCAGGTTTACGTCAAGGTTCTGGAGAGCGTTGCATCAGGCTCTGGGTACTCGTTTGGATTTCAGCACGGCTTTTCACCCGCAGTCTGACGGGCAGTCGGAAAGAGTTATTCGAGATATTAGAGGATATCTTTGAGAGGTGTGTGTTCGATTTCGAGGTAGTTGGGAGGAGTTTCTGCCGTTAGCTGAGTTCGCCTATAACAACAGTTACCAGGCAAGCATCAGGATGGCACCATACGAGGCATTGTATGGTAGGAAGTGTCGCTCACCTACGTGTTGGACAGAGTTGGGTGAATGTCAGTTGTTGGGACCCGAAAGTTAGTTCTTTGATCGAAGACAAGGTTAAGGCGATTCGAGCTCGATTGAAGGAAGCTTGACACCACGTGAAGTCATATGCGATCTTAAGCGGAGAGATATAGAGTTTGCTGTGGGGGATCAAGTTTTTCTGAAGGTCTCGCCGTGGAAGAAGGTGTTGAGGTTCGAGAGGAAAGGCAAGCTAAGCCCGAGGCTTATTGGGCCGTATAAGGTACTGAGACGAGTGGGACCAGTAGCGTATCAACTTGAGTTGCCAGCAGAGCTTAGCCAGATTCACGACGTATTTCATGTTTCGATGCTTCGGCGTTATTGTTCAGATCCGTCGCATGTGGTAGCAGTAGAAGAGATCGAGGTGAATCCAGATTTGACCATGGAAGAAGAACCTGTGCAGATTCTTGATCGGGATGTAAAGGTTCTGCGTGGGAAGTCTGTGCATTTGGTTAAGGTACTCTGGCGGAACCATGGCGTAGAAGAAGCTACGTGGGAACCCGAGGATATGATGAGACAGCAATACCCTCAACTCTTTTGACCAGGTAATTTCGAGGCCTAAATTATTTTAAGGGGGGTAGAACTGTAATATCCCGGGGTAGGGGCTATTTTGATTGTTGCTTTGCTCGCATGTTATTGGCTTGCTATGTGGTTATTTTTACTGTTTAGGGGTTTAGTGGTAAGCTTATAGTGATCCTAAGTGATAGGAAGAATTTTTGTTTAAGGCTTAGGTGAGAGGAGCTGAGGAAGCTGGGGTTTAAAAGATTAATTTTGGTGTCTTTAGCACAAGGAATAAGTTGGTGGAGTGGCAATGTAGGCGCCACTAAGGGCTTGTGAATGTGACGCCACTTGCAAGGAGTGAGGTCCTGTGTTCAAGCTGCAAAGTGGCCACATTTTGCATTCTTTTTGAACGGCATGGAGGAGGAGAGTTGGTGACAATTTGAACTCTACCATGGACTTGGTCAAATGGTGGGTTGGAAGGTGGGGAGTGAATGTAGGAGGAAGACTTGGTAAACACATTTGAAATGTGTGGCTTGGAGTAATTGTGGGGGATGTGGCCGAATATTGAGGAGTGGTTGAGGTGTTGGCCGAAACTTGGATGCTTCATGGGGGAGTGATGGCTTGGTTAGTGAGGGAGTGGGTAGTGCCGAATTTCATTTTGGGCAACCTTAGCATTTTCGGTCACTTTTTGGTCAAGAGCAAAGATTCTCCTTGGTCTTTTGTTAGCCATAATTCCATCTGTCTTCTCCCATTATTTTTGTTTTCTTTGCTTCCTAAAACCGTAAGTCAAGCTCTCACTTGCCGAAATTATTTTGCCTTTTGAGTTGGTGTGGCCGAAAGTTCTCAAGCACCTTCCCTTCTTTTTTTTTTCAATTGTTGAACCCGAAGCTAGTGATCCTGCTTTCTCATAAATTTTTTTCACTTCTTGAAAACAAGTGTGCCGAACCTTACCTTGCCTTCTAAACCGAATTCTTCATTGGTCTTCATCTATTTTTCTTTTCTGACCGAAACCATATCAACTTGCCCCAAACTTTCTTCTATTTTTTCTCAAATCCTAATGCCGTAATCTCCATTTCTTCTCATCTATGTCCTTTCTTTCTCTTTTAATCCAAAACCGAAAACAAGAGTGTTAAACACCTAGTGCCGATTTCTCCTTTCTATTGTTTACAACTTAGCCGAATATTTCCCTTCTCCTAGTAGTCTCTCTTGGCCGAATATTAGTGAAGGGTGATCTTGTGTGGTTGTTCGATCAGTGGTGTTGGGTAAGTCCTTGGCCGAATGGCCAGTTCTCTTCTCTCTCTAGTGCTATGTTGATTTCGGATGACTAAGCCTATATTGGTTATGATTGGAAGGGTTAACCTTTTGTTTAAACATCTCGTTATAGGGCATTCGGGATTCGCATCGAAGAAAGCTTTATCCGAACTCGATTGATTGGCAAGTGATGGTGAGATGTTTGTTCATGGTTTATTCGTTTAGCTTTGATTAAGCCTAAGGGTTCAAAGGATTAACCAGTCTCTTTTTAAGGTGTAGCCGATTGTTGAAGGAGGAACCATTGGGGTTCGGGTTTGGTAGGAAACCAAACATTTGCAAGGTAAGGGTTATTTGATAAACCCTTTTTGGTTTAAGCGGCTATGGCCGAATGGTCTAAGTGATTAACTCATGTTGGCCGATTGTTTTAGGAGCAAGAGGATCGAGGGTTGTAGACCGGTTCTTAGGATTAAAACCTTTGCTTTATCAGGTGTGTAAACTAACACACTGATTCTTAGTAATATGTTGATAACCTGTGTTGTAATAAGTGAAACAGTGGTGATTGATATGATACCCTATTGGGTATGATTGCGGACTCGGGTAAGTCAGTATTATTATGAGCTTACTGGTGATTTATATGATACCATGATTATGAATGTATGTGATATGAGATATGATGTTAAACATATTAGTATGAGTGCATGAATTACATGATACGCATTAGTATGGCATGTATGGGTGATATGAGTGGAGGGGGATATGATATCCGTGTCTTTGGGACACTGTGTCTTTGGGACACCAGAGGTTTGGCACCTCCAAAGGTTTTGGTACCACAGATGATATTTTGTGACTTTGGGTCACCAGTGGTTTGGCACCACACTTATGGATATCGTGACTTTGGGTCACCGGTGGTTTAGCACCACCAAAGGGTTTGGTACCACACGGGTAGAAAAGGAGATACGGATGGTTAGGGTCGGGTTGCATTAATTATGTTGCTATGTATGATGTGTGTTAGCATGTTGTTTTATCGGGAGTGGGATTTATGCATCGAGTCATTCGACTCACCCTCTCCTTTGACATTTCAGTGACTCGTGAAGACGCGGACATGGGCCGGATGGACTCGGGGTGCTCATGCCATGCTTAACAAAGTTTTACTCAGACTCTATCATTTGGGTACTTTAGTTTAATTACTTTTATTTGGGTTTTATTTTGGATTGTAAAAGGCCTTAAAATTATGTTTATGATGTTTATGCTGTAAGGTAGATTTTTAACATGCTTTAACAGAATAATTTGGTATGAATTTTACTAAAATTTGGAAAGACAATGATCTCAAACCTATAACGCAATGTGTTTTAAATTATACCATCGGGTATCACACTATGTTTTGATAATAAGTAAACTCAAAGGTTTTCAAACCAAACTCGATTTTCTACCAAGTTAAAATGTTTTAAGCAACACTAAGGAACTATTGAGTTTTGAATGAAATGAACTCGTTTTTTTTTTACCACATACTTCAGATAAGTTTTCAAAATTTCTGGGTTTCAAATACACAATCCGATCTCAAACAAGTCTACTCAAATTTTCCTTCAGATATACTATGTTTTCACCCAGCTTTTAAACGAAAAAGCTAACCTCTCAAAAATGTTTTCCCCGTAACATACCAGATTCGGACGTGGTGTCTTGTCCGGGTTTGGGGTGTTACACGTCCAATGCCTCCATTCTTTTAATTTGAAATTTCAAGCTCCATAAAATCCAAAGTCTCCATATCCTTGAAGCACTACGTATTTTATTCAATCATGCCTTTGCATTTCACTTTAAAAATTCAGCCCCTTTGTGCCATGCATTCATGCTTTGCCGTCCATGTTCATAGCCGTCCAAGCCTTCATACCTTATACATTCAATTTTCACCTATTGTTTATTCAACCCACAAACATATTTTTCCATCTTTCACGCATGGTCTATCTTCAAATCTCATCTTTCATGTATTATTTAATTCATGCATCAATTGATCACCTCTAGTTGCTGTGTCTTCCATTCCCTTTAAGTTCCATTAGCCTTTGTTTAAAACGTGAAGCACTACAAAAAAAATAATAATAATAAAATAAACCACATTAATTAAAATTTGACTAAACATAGTTAAATAGTATTTTATTTTTTATTTTTTTTAACCACCTTATTTAAACACTAGTAAGAACATACTAATATTCAACTTTGACAAAGACGAACTTAAAACTTGTACCATCTAAACAAATAAATAAGAAATACGAAAATGAAGTTACTACTGAAAATTAAAAATTAAAATACTTTACTTTAGACACTAGACATATTAAAATACTAAGACTAATTATTTGGCAAAATTAATTTGCTATAGAAAATTAATTAAATAAATTAAGATGTTTAATTCATTTAATTAAAATTTAGCAATTTAATTTTCAGCAAATTCAAAGACTCGATTTATTTAAAAGCAATAAAATTAAAATTTGGTGTCGAGCTTCGTCGACTTGAAAATTCGGTGGGTGGCCGGGCGTGCCCGTATCACCTTTGGATTTTTATTAATTGAATAAGACAAATTATCAAGTGGGACCATGGATTTGAGATTGTTGGATGAATAAAGAATGAATGTGATGAAGGAAGGAGCTTGGGTATGGACGGCACATATGAGTAAGAGCAAGATTGAATCATAAAGCATAGGTTGAAGAAGCATGCGTGGATGGGAAGATTTTTGAATAAAACAAATTTTTGCAAATGGTTGAATGATAGGACGGCAAGCAAAGTGGAATTAATGGAGGAATAAACAATAATAACATGTGATAATTTTGCAAATGGTTGGATTTAATGGAGGAATAAACAATAATAACATATGATAAATTGATAAAGCAGGGGCGGCAATGTTATTATTATTATTATCATTTTTTTTTTAAAATTCTATAAATAGATGTTTAGTTTCAATTGTAAAACAGAACTTGAATTTGAATGAAAGAAAATTTTCTTTTGGTGAGTATTCACTCTCCTAAATTCTCGAGGTTTGAATTGACTTATCTAGTTTTCTAGTGGCGTCGTTCTTTCCTTATTTGAACTTATCATCCTTTCGGGTGTGGCGTTCATCTACCTATACCGTTGGTTCCTATCTCGCTAGATAGTGGGTCTCGGTTTTATTTCGAAATACCATACCGTTGGTTCCTATCTCGCTAGATAGTGGGTCTCGGTTTTATTTCAAAACTCATTCCATCAATTTGAAACTTATAAGATTCGGGTCTTTAATTTTTATTAAAGGTTCTTTCTTGTTTCAAATACGTATCCATTTCAATCCATCACCTATCTTTTCATTTCAAAGATATCATTTCCAATAAAATTATTCCTTTTGTTAGTTGAACGAGAAACTGTCTAATTTACGATCGGGCAACTTTAACGATTCGCCTCCTAACCCGAGACGGGCCGCCGTCATCATCCGCATCGAGCCAATTAAATTAGGCACGCTTTTGATCGTCTTGAGTTTTTCCGAGTAAGTTTTAAAAAAAAAATCCAAAAAAAAGCTGTATTTTATTTTCATTGTATTTAGCATATATTGTGTTTGAAGTTTAAAAAAAAAAAGAGATAAAAAAAGGGTTCAAATAAAAAAAAAGTTCAAAAAAAAATCGAGGTTAAAAAAAAAAATTCGAGTTAAAAAAAAAAGTGTGAAAGTTTGCAAGTTTTGTTTCATTACTTCTTTCCCCGATCTTCACCACCCTTCTTCACTCCAACGCCACTATACCAAATTTTTTTCAGCCGACCTCCACCCTATAACATCATTTTCCCTTGTACCAATTTTAAAAGCCAACCCTCAAGCAGTAAATAAGTCTTTTGAAAACGAAATACGAATTTCTGAGAGTGAGAAATATCGGCAAAAAGGCACGAGTGATTCATCAAAGAAAAGCCTTAATACGAGTGAAACACGAGTGTGAGCGAATTTTCTTTGTGAGTGACTTGTGAGTTTTGTGGCAAGGTATTTTAATTTATTATTATTATTTTAACATATTTCTTTCAGCAACGATAGCATGCCTCTAAATTTCGAAAGAAGAAGTGTTGTATATAGTGATTGGTTTGATCCATCATACAACCAAGGCGAAAGGCGACGCGATCAAAGAAACCGAGGCTTTAGAGATCAAGGATGTTTTAATGACTTCAAGAAGAATAACAAAAACATTCCACCGTTTCAAGGTAAAGCCGATCCGGATGCATACCTTGAATGGGAAATGCGAGTAGAAGAGGTTTTTGGGTACCACGATTATTTGGAAAGCAAGAAAGTAAGATCATGGAAAATAGTTTCACCGATTATGCCATGACTTGGTGGGACCAATTTACCAAGAGTCGAAAACGAAATGGAGAGTATCCAATATTAACGTGATGCGAAATGAAAGACGTGATGCGCAAACGGTACCTCCCATCTTCCTATCATCGAGGGCGAACTTCTTCAACTCAAAGTACGGAGTTAAGAGCAAAGCGGGCAATACCCACCAAGGACTATTCTAGAAGAGATTATTACCAAGACTCCTACTCAACACGGTCTTCGAAACGGAGAGAAGAAAGTTACGAGCTTAATTCTCTTCAAAACAATGGACAAGAAAGCACAAGTTATTCGACGTATGATTCGAAGAAATCCTACACGGAGTATTCTTCCCGAAGAAATTATCGTAATTCATCCGTAAATAATTTTCCTTCTTTTAGAAATTCTTATTATTTTGATTCTCTTGTAACTTCATGTAATAAAAACAAAGAAAAAGAAAAAGAAAAAGAAATAAAAAGAAAAGAGGCAAGAAAGAGAGACAATGAGCAAGCTTTGATAAAGCTTGAAAAAGCCATTAAGAAGATCAGTGAAAAAGAACAAGAAAAAGAGAGAGAAGAAAATGAAAAAGTGCGTGAAAAAGAAACGAGAAAACGAGATGAGCAAGTAGAAGAGAGTGTGGATTTAACTAACTCATTTGGAGTATGTTCTTCTTTTGCTTCTTCATTTCAGGTTCCTAACGTATCGCACAAGAGCCTACCACTTCAACTCCTCCCGGAAGGGCGACGTACTTCTTTGATTGAAAGAGGTAAAGTTGAAGGTAAAGTTGAACCTCCCGAGTCGAAAGGTAAGGAAGGTAAGCATTTTGAAGCATCAAATTCTTTGTATAAAGATGATTTTTCTTCTAACCCCAATTTGTTTGATTGTAGATATTACGAGATTAATTCGTTGTCTAGTATGAAATCATTGAGTTTTTGTAAATACATTTTGAAATATGTTAAGAGTTTTGATTACTTTATCTTAAACGTACATAATTCTTATTGGTCTAACGTGATTGATTTTTCGGAACCTAAGTCCCATAAATCGGGTATATGTTTCGATTTGTTTTGTGGAAAACTCAAGTATCATCCGGTAAGTTTGAAAGATTTCTATATTCTTGATACTTGGTTTCTAAATAAGGTAACGGATTTTGTCAACTTTGTTTTTAATTTTTATTCGTTCCTTAAACAATTTTTATGGCTGTATTTGAAATTCACTTTCCATTTGAAAATGGTTGAGTTGAACGGGAAGCATCGACTACATTACATGCCCGAGGAAAGAAGGTTCGTCTTGATCGAGCAAGGTAAATTCGATCTTCAATTTTCAGCTTGTGAAGGTAAAGTCGATTTCTTTCTTTCAACACCCAAAGGTAAGAAACTTGAAACCTATGAACCCATTTTGTGTTCTTCGGATGTTGACAAGAATCACGTTGCTGAATCTATTCTTGTAAAATCTTTAAAACGTGATGTTCTTCATTGTTCTATCTTGTCTGATAATGAACTATCTGTTTTGGTTCTTGTCAAAAAGATAATTATTTTCGATAAGTGTCATAAAGCATTTGTTGAAACAATTTTGTTCATATCAGATGTTGAAAGAGCTCATAATGATGATTGCCATTTTGTAAAGCAATTTGTTTTAAAGGAAAACAAAAAGAGTTTTGTGTTTGATCGTTTTTATTCATATGCGAATACGAAGCAAGGTTTGAATGTTCAATTTCAGGTGCCACATGCGTTTTCTTCATTACTTGCTGTTGACGATTATATCTATCATTTGATGTGTTATTCGCATGATTATTTTGACTTGTGGGATCCAATTAGATCGTGTGCATGCTTTAAAGCTTATCCGCTTTTGTTCCAGAATTTTGACAAGGCATTGATCATTTTGTATGATAAAGTGGTTATCCGCATGCGATTTATCTTGCTAATTCTTGAATTTTCTTTTCAGGAATTGCGATTATCATTCATCCCGTTTGATCGAGGAAAGACGAACAATAAGCTTTGTTCGAACAACCAACGGGTCGATTCGAGGACGAATCGCCTTGAAGAGGGAAGGGATGATACGGGCACGCCCGGGACACCCACCGAATTTTCAAGTCGACGAAGCTCGACGCCAAATTTTTAATTTTTATTGCTTTAAATAAATTAAGTCTTTAAATTTGTTGAAAATTAAATTGCTAAATTTTAATTAAATGAATTAAACATCTTAATTTATTTAATTAATTTTCTATAGCAAATTAATTTTGCCAAATAATTAGTCTTAGTATTTTAATATGTCTAGTGTCTAAAGTAAAGTATTTTAATTTTTGGTTCAAGTTAAATTTTATTCAAATTAATGTTTGGGATATGTGTTTTATAGGAAATCAAGCAAGGTTGCATGTGGTCATGGACGATATGGTGCTTGGGAGTAAAGTCCAAACATTTTAAAAAGAGAAGATAAAGGCCGAATATTCAATGGTGAAGAAATATTATGGATGATGGACAATGGTGGCTGAATTTTTAAAGCATGCATCTGCGTAAATGAAACATGATGAATTAAACATGTGTGCTTTGTGAGTGGAACAAACGGCAACAGTGGAGTTAGCAAGAAAATAACTTTGAAAATGGAGAATAATTTACATTGGACGGCTAAATGGAGCTCATATTGAATAAAAGCACCATGAATCACTAGTGCTTCAAAGTGGACGGCATTAATACATGGTTTAATGGTTGTTTTTTCAATTGAATGCAGGAACATAGTGCACTTTCCCCTGGACGGCACATGGAGATGTGGGTGAATTAAATAAACACAAGGTATGTGGCTATGGATTAATTTAATCAACCAAGATGGAACATATTGAAATTATTTAATCAAGTTGGAGGCATGAAGAACCACCTTGGACGGCATTGGGGAAATTAGTGCATGAAGGAACAAAACAAGCTAAGAGCACACTTTTAATCCATGAGCATTATAAATTTTAAATCAATAAATGGAAGAAAACATGTGTTGAATTGAGGGGTATGAACGGCAACATGAATTAAAGAATATCTATGGGAATGGGGAGTAAGCATGTGGCACAAGGTAGGATGCCTTTGGATTTTTATTAATTGAATAAGACAAATTATCAAGTGGGACCATGGATTTGAGATTGTTGGATGAATAAATAATGAATTGATGAAGGAAGGAGCTTGGGTATGGACGGCACATATGAGTAAAAGCAAGATTGAAGCATAAAGCATAGGTTGAAGAAGCATGCGTGGATGGGAAGATTTTTGAATAGAACAAATTTTTGCAAATGGTTGAATGATAGGACGGCAAGCAAAGTGGAATTAATGGAGGAATAAACAATAATAACATGTGATAATTTTGCAAATGGTTGGATTTAATGGAGGAATAAACAATAATAACATATGATAAATTGATAAAGCAGGGGCGGCAATGTTATTATTATTATTATCATTTTTTTTTTAAATTCTATAAATAGATGTTTAGTTTCAATTGTAAAACAGAACTTGAATTTGAATGAAAGAAAATTTTCTTTTGGTGAGTATTCACTCTCCTAAATTCTCGAGGTTTGAGTTGACTTATCTAGTTTTTTAGTGGCATCGTTCTTTCCTTATTTGAACTTATCATCCTTTCGGGTGTGGCGTTCATCTACCTATACCGTTGGTTCCTATCTCGCTAGATAGTGGGTCTCGGTTTTATTTCGAAACTCATTCCATCAATGTGAAACTTATAAGATTCGGGTCTTTAATTTTTATTAAAGGTTCTTTCTTGTTTCAAATACGTATCCATTTCAATCCATCACCTATCTTTTCATTTCAAAGATATCATTTCCAATAAAATTATTCCTTTTGTTAGTTGAACGAGAAACTGTCTAATTTACGATCGGGCAACTTTAACGATTCGCCTCCTAACCCGAGACGGGCCGTCATCAGGCTACGTGGGAGCCTGAAGATTCAATGAGACAGCAATATCTGAATCTATTTAACGGTAAGATTTTCGGGGATGGAAATCCCTAAGGGGGAGAATTGTAACAGTCCGGTGTACACCCTAGTCAGAACAGTGGTTTTGGGACCACAAATCTGAATTTGAATAATGTTTTAATATTATTTTCTGTGCCATTGATGAGTGTTTAAGCATGTGTTAAATTTTCGTAAGTTAATTTGTTTGTTTGTGTGTTTAATTGGACAAAAGGACTTAAATGCATTAAATGTGAAATTGCTTACTATCTGTTAAAGTACCAATGTGTTGTGGCTTTGTAAAGGTGAAGGCTTATATGGCAATTAAGCCAATTCTATGGATAGTGGACGGCAATGAATGATGATATGTATATATTATATGCTTATTATATTTACTTTAATAGTTAAATTTATTTTATATATATTTTATAAGTTATGTTAATATTATTATATTATAATAGTTTATAATAAAAGAAACATGAGTAAGTGGCCTCATTTTTATCACCTTCTTGCCGAAAACACAGAGAAAAAGAAAGAGCTTAAGCTTGTTAAGGTTCGGTCATTTGAGGGCTTAAATTCAAGGTATGTTTTAGTCGGTTTTTGATAGTTTTTACGTTTTTGCAATCATTGTTTTGAGAGCTACAAAACCCATGTATCAATTTTGTGAATTGATGATGTTTGTGTGATATGCCATTGATGATATGTTGAGCTTTGTAATGAATTTAGTTGTTAAATGAAGGTTTTGAGCTAGATGAATAAACTTCGTTCTTGAATTTTTGATGAATTTAGCTAATTAGGGCAAATTGAGAGAATATTATTTTAGAGGACTAATTTGTGAATTTGATGAAAAATATGGACTTATATAATCCCTAGGGAGATTCGACTATGCATGTGTGTAAACAAATTTGGTGAATTTGATGTTTTGAGAAAAATGGACTAAATTGATAAATTGTGCAAATGTGAGGGTTAATTTGTAAATAGCCCTAAATGTGTGTCTTTGGATTGAATTGAATGAGTTAGTGAATAAAAGGGTTAATTTTGAATACGTATAGATCAAGAACTGAGGAAAACGGACTTAGATCGCGGGAAAGCAAAAGTAAACGAATAGCCATTTCTGTTTCTACTAAGCCGAATCCGAGGTAAGTCACTATGCAAATAAACGTACTTATATGAATTTGTAAATGCTCATATGACTAATAATGATAATGAATGTTTATGAGATGTTGTACATATGAATTACGAGATAAGGTTGATATAGCGACAATGTCTGGGAAGTCCCGTTCGAACCTAGGAATAGATAGGATTAGTTATGTCATGACGTAGGTATCTGTTCTGTTTTATCATGTAAGACCACGTCTGGGACGTTGTCGTTGATTTGAAATTTTGTAAGACCACGTCTGGGATGTTGGCATCGATATGAGTTTTACGTGTAAGACCACGTCTGGGACGTTGGCATCGATCTGAGCTTTACGTGTAAGACCATGTCTGGGACATCGGCATCGTATTGATTCGTGTAAGACCCTGTCTGGGATAGTGGCATCGATATCCGAGTGCATGTAAGACCTCGTCTGGGATGTTGGCATTGTATGACTATTCCGAGCTTCTTGAGTATTCTACTAGATTCCTTACGGTTCAACAGGCAAGTCTATAATCCGAATGGCTATGTTCATAGAGAATCCGTTTAAGATACGTTGATTTATACACCAGTGTGTATATAAGGTAAATATCTACATGATCTTACTATGATGAGTATGTATATTGGGATAACAATATGATATGTGAAAATAAGCATGAAAGAGCTTTGTATTTATAAGACTTTTGAGTTGATGAATGTGTCAAATATGGCCAAGTACATGAATCCAAGTATATATGTGATAATTTATTAAGTGATTTAGACGTGCCAATGTATCTATGAGTATGTATATGCCTTATATGCTAAGTTTGCTTGCATTATGACTAACTAAGCTTTTGGAAAGCTTACTCCGTGTGTGTGATTTTCTCTGTTTTATAGGTCGTCAAAGCTACTGAAGGCTTGGGACCGTCAAGGATCGTCATCACACAAATCAACTTGTTTTTGGTACATTTTGAAAATATATTTTGCTAGATGTGGCATGTATAGGCTAGTCTTTTGTATTTGTAAATGAAGTGAATTTAGCCATGTGCTTTGGCTAGTTATATGTTGGTATTTTGCTTAAACGAATTTGTAATGTGTGAAGAATGTTTTGGCCTGGGTAGATGATCCATGAAATGGTTAAGTTTTGATTTAGTAAATGAATGAAATATGCTTGTGATGAGATGAATTATAATCTTGTAATTTGACATGTTTGGAACTAGTTTTGAATGCATGAATTGGTTGGTTTAATTGGTATGCTCTTACTTGACATATGTGCATGAAATGAGTTGGTAATTCTTGCTTGTAGGTATGACCCAAGTGGGTGGCATTTTGGCCTTGAAAATGGCCTATAATTTCACACGGTTGTGGCACATGGGCGTGCCTAGTGACCGTGGGCTAAGTCAATAGATAGCACAAGAGTACCCAGCGTTGGCACACGGTTGTGTTTGTTGCCTAGTAGCCGTGTGATTTTTGGTAGGATCGACCACGACCTGAGTACATGGGCGTGCTTAGTGGCCGTGGGAGATAAGTCAGTTTCGACCACGGGGAGGACATACGGGGGTGTCCAGCAGCCGTGGGAGGCACATAGTCTACCCACACGGGCGAGTAACCCCTGAAACTTAGAAAAATTTTTAAATTGCTGAGAATGTCTGTATGTATTTCGGTTTAGTCCCGACCTGGATTATAAGCATGCTTAGGTCTCGATAACTCATTTAAGGGACATTATGATTAAAATAGATGTACATTTGTATGATATTTCTGTATAAGTTTTCGAATCTGTCCGGTAACGCCTTTAACCCTTGTCCGGCGACGGTTACGGGTTAGGGGTGTTACAGGAACAGTGATCTTGGAGTCACTAATTCGAGGTTACAGAAAATTATTTTCATTTATGTTATGTGTTATAACTTGTTTATAAGGATGCATGAAAATTTTGGTGCCTTAAGTTTTGCGATTTCTAGCTAAATTGTGAAAAAGTGTAGCATCCCAAAATTGGGCCTAGTAGGATTGGGCCCAATGGGCCTTGGGCGTAGGAGTGTTTAAAATTTTGAGAACAAAAGAATGGAATTATTGCAAATTGGATTTATTAGTTAAGTGAATTTGCAAGGTTACGAGGTTTCTATGAAGTTTCGGGTTCGAGTTGGGCCTTAGTAAAATTTTGTGATTAAGCCTATTAAGGAGAGATAGTAAGTGGCATCAAGGCTTATGAAAATTGATGAGTAATTTGTTAGCATAAATGAGTAATTAGTAAAGAGGTTATGGCATCAAGTGATGGACCTTGAGGGAAGAGGTTCGAATCACTTTGTGTGCATTTTGACTTTTATTTTTGCATACCTTCCTTAAGTGTCGGCCAAGGAGTATTTATGGTAAGGTGGACTTCTTTATTTTTGGTAAGGTGGCTAAAAGAAATAAGGCAAGGTTGAGGTTAGGGAAAGGAATCAAAAGAAATAGGTAAGTAAGGGGGGATAAGAGGCTTATTTTGTGGATGATGTTTTGGAAAGTTTGGGAGGCCAAAATTTTATCCTAGGGGGGATGAATGTGGACGGTTTGGGGCTAGAGTGATAGCCGAATTTTACCTTAGCATTTGGGAAGGTCTTGGTTTTGTTTTGGCCAAAAATCCTATTGCAACCTTTGTGTCATCTTCTCACACTTCTTTGAAATTTTGTATGAAATATTCTGTGAATTGGTCGAAATACTGAAGAAAAACTGAAAACCGGCATCCGTGATCACTCGGGCGTGCGTATGATTGTAGTGGTAATCGTATTTTGTAATAAAACAGTTTTAGTCAGAAATAGTGTTGTGTATTTAAAAAATCACGAAAAATAGGAGAAAACAAATTACAAAGTGAATAAGATATCAAAATAAAGCTTACTGTATCTATTTTAATATGGAAGAAATTTTATATTCTGAGATATGTAAATTTTAGTGAGACTGGTTCTGAATGACTTTGGGGTATTCTGTTCTATTTTGGAAAAATCGTATAAAATTGTACAAAGTGAATTAAGAGTTATAATTGATATGTATGGATTCCTTAGTGAACCTATTTTCAATAGAAACAAGTGGGAGCAGTATATGAAAAGCGTACTGTAAGATATTTGAGAATAAGGTAAGAGAGGTAAGAATCATTGGTCAGTGAAACAAGGGAAAATTTAAGGAATAAAATGTACTAAATGGTTAAGCTAAAAATTCTGGAAAAATTGTAGTAAGAAGATTTATGAGTCTAGTTTCAAGGAAAACTTATAGATTTAGATTTCGAGATTCCTAACTCGAGTTATAGTCAGTTTAGTCAGTATGACGCAGATGGATAGTTTCGATTTTATGCCCCAAATTAGTAGTTAAGGCTAGGTTGCAAAATTATCGATTTACCCTTAGTGGGTAAATTATCGAATTACCCTTAGTGGGTAAATTACCTAATTACCCTTAGTGGGTAAAATTACGAAAATTACGAAAATACCCTTAATGGGCCGTTTGATATTTACTTAATGGGCTGTTTGATATTTGCTTAATGGGCCGTTTGATATTTGCTTAATGGGCCGTTCGATATTTGCTTAATGGGCCGTCTGATATTTGCTTAATGGGCCGTTTGATATTTACTTAATGGGACGTTTGATATTTGCTTAATGGGCCGTTTGATATTTGCTATATGGACTAAATTGAGATATTTGCTATATGGGCCAAATTGATAAATTGCTATATGAGCCATGAGATATTTGCTATATGGGCTGATTTGTTACAAAATGCTAAATGGGCCAAGATGATAATTTGCTTAATTGGCCAACTTGATAAATTGTTATAATGGGCCATAATGTTTGTAAGAAATATCTGAATAAATTGTTGTGAATGGCTATGAATTATATACATGATTTGCATGGGATGGGATAATGATGAAGAGAAGTTCTGGTAGCTCTGCTACATAATTCTGGTGGCTCTGCCACAAATATGAAAAATGGCAATGCCATGTAAATTTTGTTAATCTGGTGGCTTGTCCACAAATTTGATATAAATGGCTTAATGCCTATATTTGGTGTGTTGGCGGGGTGGGTAACTAAAGCTCCCCACAGGTGTGTTGGTTGGTACGGGTGGTGTGTAGCAGATGGAAAACTAGGTTTCGTTTGGGAATTGCATATCATATGCATATTATATATGTTACATTTATATTTTTGTAAATGGGCTTTGGCCCAAATAATGGCTTAATGGATTTTGGCCCAGTGGACAACGGTAAGTGGGTTACACACTGAGTTCTTGTAACTCAGCCCCCTTTCTTTCTTAACCCTTGTAGGTAATGCTCCGTAGTGAGGACTTGGGCCCATGGATGACTCGATGGAGGCCATACTTCAGAAATGGTGTTTTGAACTTTAATTTCTATTTCCGTTTATTTTATTATTTTTCTATTTTGGTTTAAGTTGTAATAAGGCCTCTGGAGTATTTTATTATTTGCTTTATGGTTGATATACTTTTTATTTTGCTTAAATTGTTTAAATCGAGAATTTTTCTAAAAACTTAAATAAAGGTTTTCCAAATTCGATTAACAAATGGATTTTCGTAATAAACTTTATAAATATTTTAACACTGAAGTTATTTTTTCGAACTCTCAAACGATATTTTCAAAAGTCACGGTTTTAAAGTTCAATTCCTTGATTTTTGATTCATCAATCAAACTCTAAAAAAATAATAATAATACTTGTATTTTATCTACGTTCCGCAATGTTTTCAAAATGCTTCTGCAACTCTATTTCCAAACGTCATATTTTCGTAAATTGATTATTTCAAATATGTTTTCGCAACCAAAAAGGTTTTTAAAGATAATTACATTTTCAAGTAGATAACAATTGCTTAAGTGTTTTGGGTTTTAACAAAGTGGCTGAAATTTTCAAACGAGCTTTTTTGACACGCTAGATTCGGGCCTAACTTCTAGGCCGGGTTTGGGGTGTTACAAAAAGGACTAAATCGCATAAAGTGCGAAAATTCTATTTTATTTGCTAGAGATGTCAAATAGCTAAGGATTTTAAATTAGAGGTCCCAAATGTGCAATTAGGCCATTGGGGGAGTGATGGCCGGCCATGGGGGACAAGATTATTAAATTAGTCAAAGACTTGATGTGTTAGGTGGGGAAAGAATAAAATAAGAGAAAAATAAAGAAAAGAAAGATATCATCTTTTGTTTTCTTTATCACCATCGAATATTGGCAGCAAACAAGGGTGGAAGAACTCAAAAATTTCAGCAAGCTTTTCTCCACTCAAGTAAGTCAATTTGATGGTTGTTTTTGATGATTTTTGTACTTTTGAGACCCCTAAAGCTTAAGCTTTCTAAAAAGGGGACTATTTTGCAACATGGTTGAAAGTCTATGGACTTACCATGAGAGAGTTTATGCTAGTTGCTGAGTTTTTATGGAAGAAAATGAATGATAAGATGATGAGAAACAACTTTTGTGAAAGGTGTTCTCCTGGAAACACCTAATTGGGACTAAAATGCAAAAGTTGTAATTTGTTCATTAAGGCATGAAATTGATGGAATTGTGAATAGTTGTAAGAGGATTAAATGTTTAGCTAGGCATTTTTTAACGAGAAAATGTGATGAAAATTTATTTACGAGCCTAGGGGAAAAATCGTAATTTTGCTAAAGTGTAGGGGCAAAATAGTCATTTTTTCCTAAAGTGTATATTATGGAGTAATATGATTTATAAGTGATTTAATCAGTAAATTTCATTATTCTAGATCAAAGAAAACGAGTTTCAGAAGAACGGATGAAAAGAGAAATGTGGGCAACAAGTCCCTTTTGGGCCTTTCGACATCGAGGTAAGTTCATATGCAAATGTTGCAATTACGTATGAGTTGATTTAATATTCCAGTGTTATATGGAATGTATATTTACTCTATGAATGTATGAAATTCCTTTAATGAGTGGTTAAGAGAATTAAATCTAAGAGTAATGGAAAATGTATATAGCATGATATGATGATAATTATGGCCCCGTGTAAGACCATATTGGAATATGGCTTCGGTATAAGAATTCGTATAAGACCATGTCAGGGACATGGCATCGATATGTTCATACAAGTAAGACCCTATTGGGTATGATGTCTATGTGACACTATGTGTATGAGACTTAAGAGTGTTATTTAACAATTTGAGTGATTCGACAGGTTTGTTGAAAGTGAATAAGTATGTGGTTGTACCACGAGAAGTACAAGTGTGTGCTGGAATTGAATTGAGATGAATTCAATATATAATGAACCCCTAGTGGTTTATGTGTGATTAATGCACTTTAGTTGCATGAGTTGGATTTATTAATGCATTGTGTGAACGCGAACGAGTATCGTAGAAAGTTAAGTAAGAATAGTAGTGTGTGAGGATGTTCTCGGATGAACATTTGAGATAGTAAAATACATGTGGATAATTATCCATGAATGTATAATAACGATGAGCTATGTGCGAATTCACCATAAGTATAAATGATTGGTGGGCTGTGTGCAAAACCACCCTTTTTTAGTACGATGGTGGGCTAAGTGTGAAACCACCGAGAGATTAGGAGAATGAGTAGCTTATCGAAAAAAATGCTTGATGTGTTATTTTATATGATCATGTGGTGATCAGTGCAAGAATGCATGCTAATAAACAAGTAATTAGCTTGTGACATGGTAAGAATGTGGTAAGAGATAGAATGAGTAAGCTTCATGAATGGTTGAGTAAGTTACCGTGTGTTAATGAGAAAAACTTGGTATAATACTTTGTGGTTACGTATATTCAATGAGTACCAATTTTTTTCATATTATCCAGATGAACTTACTAAGTATTATTGCTTACTCTCTTACTTTTCTCATCTCTTATAGGTTATTTTAACTAGCTCAGGTTGGAAGCCACCGGAGATGTTTTCACTCTATCGAATAAACACTTGGTATGGTGTTTCAAGTTCTTATGAGTCATGGCATGTATAGGGATTCTTTTAAAGTTGATTAAGTTCTAATTGATGTAGCCAAATTGTGTTGGCCTAAGAGAACTTAGAGTTTGATTGTGTATAGCCATAGATGATGGCTTAAGTTGTATTTGTAATTGTATTGGGAATAGTTCTCCCAAGTGTATGGGATGAAGACTTTATCTCTTTAATGATTAAATGTCTTTAATTCATATGTTTTAATTGCTGATTTGAGAATGTTTTGAAATAGCATATGAATGTATGCAATGTAGGATGGAAAAGGGCTTGGTAGATAGCCTGATAATTGTCCACATGGGTAGACGCACGGGCGTGTGTTTAGACCATGTGGAAGGCACGGCTAGCACATGGGTGTGTGTCCAGGCCGTGTGAAGTCTACACTTTGCACTTGGAATGTAACACCCCAAACCCGGCCCACAAGCCCTGACCGGATCTGGTATGTCACTATGGAAAAACGGTTGAAAATTTGTTTTGACTTAAAATAAAACATTAAAATCTGTGATCTTTTGGAGACCATGTCCAATTAAAATCTATTAAATAATATAAGCCTGATATAATATATCCGAATTAAAACTTTGTTATATGTTTTAAGATATAGTTTGCCGAAAATAAACTGATTTCCAAAATAATAATTTAATCGTCATTTTGCTTTAACACAATATAAAATACTCAAATAATTTAATTGGGCCTTATTACAATAAAAACTTATTCAAATACTTAAGCATACTGGAAATGATAAATTCTATTAAATAGGAAAACAACTTCTGCATGAAAATCTGCTTCTGCATGGCCACCTTTGTATCCACTCCAACCCGGTCCATTAATCACGAATCACCTGCGATGTTTAAAAAGTTGGGTGAGTCACACAGACTCAGTGTGTAATTAACCACTGAATTCCACCCACATGCTAACCACATAATAACCCATGCATCAGATATCATATATCATGTTCAGATCATATCACATTCTGGGCTTGGCCCATACTCATAACACTTATCAAGTAATTGGGTAATTAACCACATACCCTCCACATACTGGGCTTGGCCCATTTCTTATTCAAGTCCACAATCACATGTATTCACATACCACAATTATGCAATAATGAATCCTGACCCAAGCCTAAGGTCCATCCTCTACACACCCCCTTATCCAGCCTACCACACACCAGGCGATTCATAAAATCACCCTCTCCTTTTAACTCCAAAGGCATTCAATGCCATCCACGTGCAATTAAGCACAAAATCCACAATGCGACCTCAGTCAGCACCAATCCATGATGTAGCCGTAGCTAACACCAAAACCACGATGGGACACATAGTCACTCATCAATCCACGATATGGCACATAGCCTATATCAATCACGATGAGGCACATAGCTACTCATCAACCACGTACTCAAAGTACACCCGTACCTTCTTTCATAGCCCACCCAATGCACATGCAACATAGAATAGTGCCATGGTAATGCATGCACATGTTATTCATAACCACAAGCACACTCACATATACAAATCAATGATCATATTTTAACAGCTTTAATACTAACCTGATCGTCCTCATACCCTTGTAGGGTATCAATATCACACTTATTACTGCACTTGTTAGTAAACACATTACACATGCAAATATCGCATAAAACCCGGAAACAGTAGGCTAGCTACACACCTTATAAGCTGAAGCTCTAGACGCTATCGCTAAGCGAGACTACGGCTATCTGCCTATAGTTTTCCCCCGCAGCTGGCCCACACCCCGGTGGCCAATCCCGAACCGCTGAGATAGCTCTTAAACTTTGGGATAGGGACTTTCCCTTGTCCTCCTTGACTAGTATTGGCCTCCATCAAAACGCTAAATCAGATAAACTGGTTAAACCTCCAAATCATAAATCCTTTACCAACTAACTTACCGAAACAAACTCGAATCCCGGTTGCTCCTACAACCTGTCGAAATCCTAAAATAATACCACATTAGATTCGGCTTTGCCTTAAAAACATAACTTAAAGACATAATATTTTGAAACCCCTTGGCCGAATACCTACCACTTCCTTACCCTGAGCAATCAAGCCTTGACAAATCTTTAGCGCTTCCTTCCCTTGGCTACACGTAAAAGAACAATAAAATCAAGGCCCTAAGTATATCCGGCCATCACCAAAAACCAAGACTATTCGGCTAAATAAACAAACCAAAGGGTTAACGCTTGAATCCTTACCTTGATAACCACCCCCTTTGTTCTAACCAAGAATCAGCCACCACACCAACTAAGGTTCGGCCTCAGGGACAAAGCAAAGAGAATGAGAGGCTAAATGATTCGGCAATGACTCCTAGATGGAGTTGGAATATTCAGCCAAGGCAAGCTTTAGAGTGATTTCGGCTCAAGTGATCAAATGGGAGAAAACAAGTGGAGAATTTGGCTAAGTGACCCTGAAGTTTCGGCCAAAATAAACAGGTAAGGGGGAGGAACGTTTTTGGTGTGAATAGAGTATGAGAAGAAAAGAAAATAAAGGCTTAGAAGAAAGACTAAGAATTCGGCTAAAGGGACCAAGGGAAGAAACACCAAAATTCGGCGCAAAAAGAGATGGGAAACAATTTCGGCAGGGAGAAACAAATGGGAGAAAGGGTGGCCACAGGTGAGCACCCCCCTATTTATACAACTAGATTTCAGCACCCACCTACCCACACTTCAACAAACCTAAAATAGCCACCAAAGGAGTCCCTTGGCCGGCCACTACCCCTTCTCTTCTCAAATCCCTTTTTCTGCTCCTAAATTTCCTCTCCAACACTTATTCAAAATAAGTTGAATAAGTCCACACTTATCCCTACTCAATTATCACCTAGCTTATTCAAAATAAATCAATAAAAAAATAACACTAATTACCCTATGTTTCTAAAATAACTAAATAGATAAATAAATAAAAATAATAAAAAAACATCATCCTCATCTAAATAAAAGCCTTCTAGCCGTCCAACACCTCTCCCCTTTTGACGCCAAAAACAAAACCAAAAATGCTACCTTTGCAGCTCGAACATGAGACCCCTTAGCACCCATGAGGCGTCACTTCTCCCAGCTCTAAGTGGCGTCTCCCTTGCCACTCTGCCAAGCCTCTTCTTGTGTCTTAACCACCCAAATATTTCTTTTAAAACCCCTATAGCCAGGCTCCCCTTTTTTTTTTAACACTAAAACCAAAAATTTTCCTAAGGCATTCCACTATATCTTAGAGTTCTTAAGACCCTTAAAACCCATCCAACCACACTCTGAAGCATGCCAAACACTCGAGTAATGCACTAAATGCATAACCCCTAAAACCAGGGTGTTACATGGAATTTAATGCACCCCATGGTTGAAGCACACGGGCATGTGTATATGCCGTGTGGATAAGTCAAAATGCTAAGTTTTAGCACACGGGTTATGGCCACGGGAGTGTCAAGGCCATGTGGAATTGGTCAGTGTCGACCACGGGTGGAAGACGCGGGCATGTCTTAGAGGCACACGGGCATGTCCCTAGACCCATACGGGCGTGTGACCCCTTTTTGTTAAAAAGCTACTTGAACTCGTAAAAGTTCCTAGAATAGTTTCCAAACTTCTCGGAAGTATGTTTAAGGCCTTTTAGGCCAAGTTTTTACTAAGGATGTGTTTAAACGAAATTTTTATAACCATATTTGGGATGTTTAAGTAAGATCAGTTAGGTAATGCCTCAAACCCTGTTCCGGCTCGAATACGGGTAAGGGGTGTTACAAAAGACAATATTCATGGTGATGCCTTCAGTGAAATGTAGATTGGACGTATAGATCACGACATGAAAGTATGTATGAGGCCATGTGGTAGAGACCCATGGTATTGTATGACTATAAAAATGCTCATGGTGATGCTTGTAGTAGTATATAGACTGGATTGGCAGATCACGATATGAGAAAAATGTAGAAGTCATGTGGGAGAAACCCATGACACTTTCTGTGAAAGTCTATTGGGATAGTAAACACGTGATTTTGTGTGTTACTTGTGTGGCATGATCTACTAAGCTTTAGAGGCATACTTTGTGTCGCCTTTGTGGCAAACTACTAAATGCCTAGGTGACATATTCGGGAATGCCTACGTGGAAAAATCTAGTTTTTCGCCTAGGTGGTAAGTACTGAGATCTCCCCGGTAGATGATTCTATCATAATGATCTCAGATGTTCTGAAGTTAACTTTGTCGGTTAATTTTGGGATGAAGTTGAATGAGTCTTAAAGGATGGTTTCGAAATAAAAGTATGTATCAATATTTCTAGAGAGATAATCCACCATAGAAGTCCATATGTATGGGATACGAGCATATTCATAGTTATGAAAGGTATAAGTATTCATTGTTTTGAGTTTGTCTAGGATAAGTAAGGCTGAAATTTGAGTTATCTAGTATCCACCATATATGAATAGTATTATATCTCGATCTAGGGTTTTTAGAATTTGAATCGTTTGACAGTTTGGGCGTTCTTGTGTCATGTAACAAATGTGATTTAAATTATTTCAAATGGTCTAGAATGTTTCATCATCAATTTATGTTTGACTTGGGTTTAGGTTCAAGATATGATCTGAATGGTAGTCTGACAGTTATCAAACTTAGTATGGAAATCCGCCCAATGTAAGATCAGTTTGTATGTATCCATCAAGGAACATTATTTACAAGAAACCATTCTGGAGAAAAATGCTAAATGTTGTTCAAAGAGAAGATCCATAGAAAGTGGGCTCTGTGTAGATATTCTTGTAAGAATCACCTTCGATTATTTTAAGAGAAGAAAAGATGTAGATATTATCTGTTAAGACCTGGAGTCTTCTAAGTTGTAAAGTGAGAGTGATACATTAAGTATGTTTAGTGGTGTATAAGAATATATGTTCGATATTTTGAAGGTGTCCACCAAAGATAGATCAATAATACGAATATTCAGAATGAAGATTTCAGCTAGAAAGGCTTCAAGATATTTTGTATTCAAACTCACTAAGTTCATGTAAACTTATAGGTGTTTTGTTCATGTTTCAGGTTTAACTATATGATTATGTTCGTCAGAAGAGACCAAGCCAGGGGTGTGCCAGAAAAGGCTACAAGGAGGGATACTATGCATACAAAAAATATCTTAAGCGTATGGTGTATAGTTCTCTATGCAAGGGAGCCTATCTTTAACATATTGACGTGATGTAATGTCTTATATTACCTTTAAGTGTTTGTTGTATTGTTGAATACATTTTCATTATATCATATGTTATTAAATAAAATAGCATGAAGTATGTACAGAAAGAATTATCTAGTTTTGTTAAAATCTATGCCAAATGTTTGTATGTAGTAATATCCGATATTTGAATTTGGTGATTTGAGTCAGATAGAAGGTGTTACAAAAGAATTTTATCAACTCAATTGTAATTCTGTTACAGTCATGACAACTTTACAGTAAAAGAATATATGAGAACATATATTTAATTTTTACATTCAACAAATTTGTAATGACCAATTATTTAATTATATTTTCAAACTTCAATTATTTACTTAAATAATAATTAAAATGTAACATCCTGAAAAGGGCCTATGCATTTTCGGTTTAATTGTACGAAGTGACAGGTTTTATGTGCTATGAATATATTTTGAACATTTTTGGATACCTGGAAATGTATGGAAATGATTTAGAAATGAACATTTTGGAAACCCGAAAATGTATGGAAATGGTTTGGAAATGAACATTTTTGGAAACCTGAAAATGTATAGAAATGAGTTAGAAATGAACATTTTGGCAACTAGGAAATGTAAGGAAATGATTTGGAAATGATTCAAAAGAGGAAAGTGAACATTTCTGGAAACTTGGAAATGTAAGGAAATGTCAAGTTTAAAGAGCCGAACGAAAATTTTTGGAAACTTAGAAATGACTTAGAAATGTCGAGTTTAAAAGTTTAAAAGAGGAAATTAAGGCAAGGTGGCCTTAAAAGAAAAAGTGTGTGAAATTTGACACACAAACAGGCTTGGAAAAGTGGCCTAGAGATGCCACTTAGGGCCTCTGGAAATGGCGCCACATGCAAGGGGATTGGGCCTGAGTTCGAGTCACATGGGAAGCAAATAAAAGAAGTTTTATTTTTGCTTCTAGAAGCACAGAGGTGGATGGCAATGGCTATAAATTAGGAGCTTTTATTCTTTTATAAATAGTGGATAAATAAGGGATTTATTTATCATTATTTTCAAGAGATAATTGTTGGATTAAATTCTTTTAATTTGAATAAAGAGATAAAGAGGAAAATAAGGGAGAAGTGATGGCCAAGTAAGGGACTTTGAGTTTAATAATTTCGGCTAAGTAAGGATAGTTGCTGAATTATCTTTTATTTTAAGTGATAATTAAAGAGATAAAGCTATTAAAATAGAAGAGTGATGGCCAAGTAAGGGATTCTAAGTTAGTAATTTCGGCTATAAAAAGAAAAGAGAGGCCATTCTGCATTATTTTTTGTTCTTTGAAAGCCTCTGCTGAATTCTCTTCACCAAATCTTCTTCTTCTTTTATTTTTGCCAAGCCGAAATACCTTGTGTTCTAGCCGAATCCTCCATCTTTATTCTTCCTTCTCTTTTCTTTCTAATCCCTCCAAAAGCTGAAAATTGTGAGAGCATCATTTAGCCATAGCCGAATCTCTGAAGGTTGAAGTGAAGGTGCAATTGATTTCTTCAAGTAAGGGTAAGGATCTATTGCTATTATATTCTTTTTTTCTTTAAACCGGAAGTCAAGATTTTAATGCCATATACATGTTGGCCAAAATTTTGAAGGAGAACTTCGGGATTCTGTGACTGTCGACTACAAGGAGGAAGGTTTCGGGATTTCTAAGATTAAGGTAAGACATATGTATATTCGGCCAAAGGCCATGTTTTATGTTTTAATGGTTAGATTAAATCTAACGCAAGGTTATAGGAATTTCGACATTCCTAGGAAAACAAGGATCAGTTTTGGGATTTGTTGGTGTCCCAATCGGCAACAAGGTAAGTTTAAGAATACTAATCCTACTAGGATTTGGATTTATGGCCGAATGGCTTTTTATAAAATAGTAAGTGAATAATCAAATGTAGGGATTAAGGATCTAAGCGGTAGATCAGATTTTGAGATCTCAAGGAATTTGCTAAGCAAATCAGGTGTGTACCCCACACTAATTTTTAATAAGATTTATGGTAATATGTAATATATGCATGTTTATAAGAACGAGAATATGGTTAAGGTACTGTTATGGTGTAGAGTACTCAGGTACGTTTCCTACTCCTACTAGGATTATGAAATATGTTATATTTAACATGTGAAAAGTGATAAGAATGTGAATTTAAGTATAATATGAATGTTATGAATATTATGGGGCATTCGGGTTATATGAAAAAGGGGAAGTGAAAGTGATGACTTCGGTCACACTATCTGAATGTGGTGACTTCGGTCACATTATCTGAATGTGATAACTTCGGTTACATTATCTGAATGTGGTGTCTCGTGACACAACTATATTATCTGGTGGCTATGCCACAAATTTTATATGGGCGATGAGCACGTCGACTGCAGCGACTGCCTTCGATGGTGTGTAGCGGATGGAGGGTTGACTTAGTAGTCCCCACGGTGTGCTGGTTGGTATGGGGATGTGTAGCGGATGGCATCTAGGTTTGGGTACGGGTTGCATCATTAATTTATTTGTTTATGAATATGCATGTGAAATGATAAGGAATGCTTGATCTGTTAAATTTTAGTGTTGTGTACACATTGAGTCTGTTGACTCACCCCGTTGTGGGAACATTTTTCAGGTGACAAACAGTAATAGACGGGGTCGACAGGAGCTTAGTGGTGGCCATGCTCATCAGGAATTTGTTTTATGTGGACTATTTATTTTAAGTACTTGAATTTAATTTGGGTTTTATTCTGATGTAATAAGGCTATAGTTGAACTATTTTACAATTATTTTTATTTATTATGTTTACAAATTTTTATCAATTAAAGTTTACGTAAATTTCTTTTAAAATAAACCCTAAATGTTTTGTCACCTTAAATAAATGGATTTCAATGTAAGATAAATTGGTTTTCAACATAAGCCCAACCCAAACAATATTTTTATAAAATCACACAAGTTTTCCCTAAGTAACAAAAGAATTTTGAACCGGTTTACTTGAGGAACATAACAAATCTGGTCAAAGCTCGTGGGCCGGGTTTGGGGTGTTTCAGTTTGGTGTCAGAGCTTAAAAGAAAATGTTTGTAAAATTTGACACACAAACAGGCTTGGAAAAGTGGCCTGAAGATGTCACTTAGGGCCTATGGAAATGGCGCCATATGCAAGAAGAATGGGCCTGAGTTCGAGTCACTTGGGAAGCAAATAAAGGCGGTTTTATTTTAGCTTCCAAAAGACTGAGATGGGCGGCACATGCTTCTAGAAAGGAGGTGTTTTATTTTCATAAATATTCGATTAAAAAGGTGATAAATAAAGGATTTTTAAATTGGATTATTTTGAAGAGATAAATGTTGGATTAAACTCTTTTATTTATGATAACTAAAGGGATAAAGCTATCAAAATAGAAGAGTGGTGGCTAAGTAAGGGACTCTAGCTTAGTAATTTCGGCTATAAAAGGAAAAGAGAGGCCATTCTGCATTATTTTCTGTTCTTTGAAAGCCTCTGCCGAATTCTCTTCACCAAATCTTCTTCTTCTTTTATTTTTGCCAAGCCGAAATACCTTATGTTCTAGCCGAATCCTCCATCTTTATTCTTTCTTCTCTAATCCCTCCAAAAGCTGAAAGTTGTGAGATCATCATCTAGCCATAGCCGAATCTCTGAAGATTGAAGTGAAGGTGCAATCGATTTCTTCAAGTAAGGGTAAGATCTCATTCGGTTTCATCCTTTTTCTTTTAAGATTTGCCGAAATCTAGGACTAACCCCATTAATATCTTATTGCCGAAACTTTGATGAGATCTTTCGGGATATACTAAGTGTCGACTACAAGGAAGGAGAAGTTCTTTTCTCGAAGGTACACCATAGGCCACGTGTTCCCTAGTTATTCGGTGAGTTTCGGGATTTAAAATCCACAAGGTAAGCATATGAAGTATTCGGCCAAGGCTTATTTTTGGTATTTAGAATTATTTCCTATTATTCAAAAGCCGGAAACTGACCTAGTTAAATGATTTGGTGGCTAGCCGATTTTTAAGGAAGGAATACTACAAATTTCGGGATTTGATTATTAATCAAATCGGCAGACAAGGTAAGTTTAAGAATACTAATCCTACTAGGATTTGGATTTGTGGCCGAATGGCTTTTTATTAAAGTAGTAAGTGATTAATCAAATGTAGGGATAAAGGATCTAAGCATTAGATCAAGCTTTTCGGGATCTCAAGGAATTTGCTAAGCGAATCAGGTGTGTACCCCACACTATCTTTTAATACGATTTATGGCTTAAACTTGTTATATGTTCTAATATGAAAATATAAGAATGTGGCTAATGTACCATGTTATGGTACAAAGTACTCAGGTACGATTCCTACTCCTACTAGGATTACGAAATATGTTATATTTAACATGTGAAAGGTGACATGAATGTCAATTTAAGTATGATATGCATAATATGAATAATATGGGGCATTCGGGTTATATGAGAAAGGGGAAGTGAATGTGGTGACTTCGGTCTCACTATCTGAATGTGGTGACTTCGGTCACATTATCTGAACGTGGTGACTTCGGTCACATTATCTGAATGTGGTAACTTCGGTTACATTATCTAAATGTGGTGTCTCATGACACAATTATCTGGTGGCTATGCTACAAATTTTATATGGGCGATGAGCACGTCGACTCTGATGATCGCCTTCCGATGGTGTGTAGCGGATGGAGGGTCGACTTAGTAGTCCCACGGTGTGGTAGCGAGTGCACGAGTGTGTAGCAGATGGATAATTAGGTTTGGGTTTGGGAATGCATCATAACTTGTATTCATTGTTCTGAATGTGTAACTCTTGTATGCCTAATTCTATTATGATTTAGTGTCGTGTACACATTGAGTCTGTTTGACTCACCCCGTTGTGGGACTATTTTCAAGTGACGATCGAGAATGGACCTGCTCGTGAAGCTTAGGGATGGCCATGCACAACAAGGAATTTAATTAATGTGGATTTTTATTTTTATCAAGTACTTAAACTTAAAGCTTGGGGAATTATTTGATGTAATAAGGCCATAAGGCCATAGTTGGTTTTCTTTAATTCTTTTACTCTTATTTATTATGTTTACAAATTATTATTTATGGATACAAGTAAATTTATTTTCAAATAAACCCTAAATGTTTATCACCTTAAATAAACGGATTTCAATGTAAGATAAATTGGTTTTCAATAAAAGCCTAACCCAAACAATATTTTTTTAAAAATCGCACAAATTTTCTCTAAGTAACAAAAGAATTTGAAACCGGTTTACTTGAGGAACATACTAGATCCGGTCAAAGCTCGTGGGCCAGGTTTGGGGTGTTTCATAAAAAACCTTAAATTAAATTTTCAAGTCATTTCCATACATAGTGAGAAGTCACATTCATTTCCAAGTGTAACCCATTTCCCTAACTTTATTATTTCTATCCATTTTTGTTCATTTGATTCAACATGCAATTCATTTCCAGTTTCAACAAGCTAGCGATGAGACTAATTGGACATATGTGATTAAGACTCAAATGATTTATAATTAAGTTCCAACTTTTTGCCTATTAATTATAAACTCATTTAGTCACAAAATCCTTCTACTATAGTATCACCATTGAGCTCCCCCAATTACAGATCATTAGGAAAGCTACTTGATCAATGCTCATCCAAAGACATTGGCATAAGTGTGTTACCCTCATAAGCTATCTTTAATCTCTTTGGGTTTAATCTATCCTTCTAATATGATCATATTTTATCTCATGGTAATCATTACATCTTCCTTCATGAAAAATCAATTACTATCAAATAGTAATTAAGTCATTCATCACAAAGCCAAATGACCATTGACCACGTTTACTATTCATCTATCTTGTAATGCCAATGAGAGGATATCATTTACCCACGCCCTAGGTTATGAACTCCACTATTGTGAATGATGCTACATACTGTAGAAGTCTTATGCCCAATGCATCAATTTTCAGTTCCTTATCTATTTGAAGTCAAGCTTTTACTTATATCAAAGTATACGAGTCGCACATACATAGTCCATTATTCACTCAGGATTAAGTTATGCCACACTATGAATGTCACAAGTGAATAAATCCATAAACGGATTCAAGATCTATCTACTTAGGTCTTGTCTAATGTACTATCAGTCTAGTCAGTCACATCTATGTCCCTACCTTCTGGGAGTCTTCTGTTCTGATGCTTAAGACAAAACATCTTCGCAATTGGACTTGATAGACAATATATTACTCTTTCAATCGATAAACATCTTCGCAATTGGACTTGATAGACAATATATTACTCTTTCAATCGATTTGCTTATTTTCAATTACACTAAGGACATGCTTAGATTCCTCTACTAATATAAGTAGTATTTTTCGTATTATGATCCAACAACGTAATACTACTTAGTATTAGTTAAATATTAGACAACCAATGAGCTAATATTTGCTTTTCTTTTGCTTTGCATGCAAAAACCATTGAGGACAACATACAAAGGGTATTAATGTAATTCATGAGTAATCTTATTAAACCAATCTGTTAAAAAAAATTACAAGTATATAAACAAATATACTACACTTAGCGCAGTAGATCAAATAGTAAATACACGACTTCTAACTAAACACACCATGAATGCAGATAAGTTACATTTAAGGTGCAAAATCAAACTTGCACATACTCAAAAGTTTAATGAGCTTTATTACCATATGGCATGCCAACTATACCCAAGCACTTTATAAATCGATAGAGAAATTTAGATTAGAATCATGTTTTCTCCATCACAATGAAGCAACACACATGTTCATATCATTCAAATTCTAATCATTCACCCCAAGCACATTTAACAAATATATCAACCAAACATAACAAATCAACCCAAGCTGATAGTTTCAAAAAACATATAGAGTATTTCGCATATTTAGAATGTACAAATTGGAAATCAATTATGCTTCCAACACTTTCTCCTTTCCTTTGACCTTACAGATTTTGGCCACCTCCTAGGCTTCAAATACACCACCAAAATACATATTTAAGTTAGAATATCATTAAAAAACAATCGTAATTCCTAAATCTAACTAGAATGATGCATTCAATGAAATGAGAACTAGGTTCACTTCTAAAACTTACCGTAGAAACCTAGTTTTGTCAGGCCATGAAATTCAAACTTGGGCTTTAAAATTTTTCAAAGGACATGAATTTCTTTTTAAGTATTTAAAGAAGGGTTAAGTGGAGTTTTCTTTCCTTAAATTTTATAATTTTAAATCAGATTACGTGAGATTGTGTTTAAGTTTGATTTCACTTAAATTGAAAGTAATCTTGAGTTTTTTCCAATATAATTTAATTTCTTAAAATTTTGGCATGAAGGGGTGGATTTTTGGATTTCCACTTATGGTTGTTTTTTTATTTAAATAATATATAATAAAGTTAATTTTTTTATTTTTATTTTTTGAAAAGTATTTTTTTAAATAAAATTTAGTATTGGACTTGATGTTCAAAAACTGTTATAATTTTAAAACTCAATTAGCTTTTAAAAGCCCAAATTAACTTCAAAATCTCAAATTCATTTTTTTCATCCTTAATCTCTTTGAGATAAAATTGTTCTCCAAATATGATCCTATTTTATCTAACAATTACCATTACATTTTCCTTTATGAAAAGTTAATCATTACCAAATAGTAATTAAATTATTTATCACAAAAATAAATTACCCTAGACCACATTTTTTTAAACTATAATGTAATTCCAATAAGGGGATATCAATAACACCTCAAAAATTTTGATCACATGGCATAATTTTGAGCTTGAAAATTGAGAAATTTTGGAGAAACTTATAGGATAACTTGGATAAGAAATTTTACAGAAGAAATTTGGTATTGGACATGGAGATATGTTAAAAGAATTGTAAAAGTGAAAATTTGACAAAAATGACTAAATCACAAAATTTGAAGAATATGAGAACTTATATGCAAATTATCTAAAAATGAAAAATAACAATTATTATGAATCATTTAACATGGAGTGGATAAGAATGGGCAACATAATAATTTTCCCAGCAAAGGTAATTCGGGCATGTAAAACCCATATGAAATCAAACATTAGAGTAATTTATGTAATTGTGGTGATGTTCTAGTGATGAAACTTTTTAATTGAATTTTAATTTATACACAACCAACTGTGGAAGCTAAGAATCTTCTCCATTTTTATTGATTTCTCTATCATTTTTTACTCATTTTTCTCCCTTTTCATCATTTTCATTATTCCTTTGTAAAATATTCTAATTAAAACCTTGATTTGGTCATATCACTCATCATCACCATCATCCATGTACTTAGGGTTTGAGTCCTAATATGAGAAAGTGGGTTAGGAGGGAGAAAGAAGGATTGTAATTTTTTATATCATTCATACATGAAATCATGTTTATTACAAGTTTTGAGTGTTGTTGAGTCATATTAGTGGCTATTTAATGTTTTTGTATATATGAGATTTTTTTTAACCATGAAAAAATTGAAGAAGAAAAGAGAAATACTAGCAAGGAGAAGGGGAAATAGTGGTTTGAGCTAAAAAAAAAGAAGATTCTCCATCATTTTTGATAATTTTATATGGTAAGATATTATGGAAACCTCTTATTTATACTTAACATGTTATTCCATGATTTTTATTATATTATTGTAAGTATGGTATTGTTTATTATTGTCAAATATGCATGTAATTTTGTTTTAGATTTGTGTGAAAAAAGTTAGACTATATTAGAAGCCATCAGAAATTGATTTAGTGGCCTTATAATAAATATACTATTGAGTGTTGATATTTGAAATATTGTTAAAATGTGTTTATGATGAACCCCATTCTATTCTGTGGTACAGATTGTTGATACTAAAACAGTTGTTTCTTTTTTTCTTAGCCCATGATCTGAACAAGTCGCACATACACCTTAGTACATGTTCCTCGGCGCTGAGGACATCCCCCAAGAGCAGTGTAACACCTTAAACCAGACCCAGATATTATAGCCGAATCTGGTAGCGTCACATTGAAGGGTGAATCGTAAAACCTTGAAGTCATTTGGGGAGTTCTTAGTTTAAAACATTTGCCAGTGATAACTTAATGTTATGATCAAATTCTTTTGGTATATTAGGGTTTGATTAAAAACTTTATGTAGGAGTCTTTAAACTTGTTACTTATACTTTCAAAATACAGTGGAAGCTTTTCTTTGAAAAGGTTTGTGTACTTATGATTGGTTTGTATAATGTTGTTTTCTTTTTAAAATCCAAGATCTAAACAAGAAGTTATGCAATCAACACAATTAAATCCCAAAATTTAAAACAAAACAAGAGAAAGGCCTTATTATAACAAAACTCAAATTAAAGAAAACATAATTAAAAATAAAGTAAATTAAAAATACTGAAATACAACTGTTCGTAGTGTGGCCACCTTCGAGTCCCCCAGTATGTCGAACCTTCTCACTAGGGATTACCTGAAAAATTAAAAAGAGGGGTGAGTTTACGAAAACTCAGTGTGTACAACCCCAACAATCAAATAACATACATCACATCTCTCTAGGCCTAAGCCCATTACAATAACGGGGGCAATTGGGCCTTACCGCCCATCAGCCTCGGTTGGGCTTGAGCCCATATCAAATGTCACATATCACATCTATTTAGGGCTAAGCCCATCTAAATATCAGAATCAGAATATGCAATGCATAAATACCCAAACGAACCCTGCACTTCATCTCCTGTCCAACCCTACACTCCTGTGGGGATTAAATCGACCCACCCATCCCTACACTCCTTATGTAGCGCCAGTTGCGACCCTATCCAATATTGCAGTAGGGCTGCCAATCACATAATCAGCTTAAAGCCATCGGTGGGTCCACAGTCGTCTCGCACAACCCGTGCGACCCTCACATAGCCATCACTTCCTCTAATACAAGATCCCATCCCCATGCAACAAAATATCACATATGAATGAGAACATATCATCAAATGGCATACAAGATCAGTCATGTATCATATAAGGGTATTCTAGACATTTTGCCCATCAGGGGCATAGCCGTTATTTCTCACATTGGGGTCCAAGTATGTGTGTCAACTCATCAATAGGTCCATAGTCGATCTGCACGACTTGTGCAACCTTTAGCAATTAAAAGGTATAGTTAGGCCCAAAGCCCAAAGTATGGCCCAAGTGGGGCCCACACGCTCGTGTGGCTCGCTAAGCCCAAAACTTCCTTTAGCCATGTGAACAACATGGTCGAGCTCTTTATTTTTCACAAGTTCATGAAGTTGCCCATGTGGGGCCCGCGAGCCCATTGGGCCCACACGGCTCATTTCATCCCATTTGACCCAAAAGTGGCCCAAGACCATGAAACCGCTCATGGTGGCCTCTGTCACTGTATCGACTTTCTCACACAAGTGTTTGTGCGCTCGTATGATAATCGTTGCTGTAATTTCGGCATTTCGGCATTTACCGATCTACAATTGGAGTGGTGTGTGTACACACCTGTTCGTGATAACGAGTGAACAGTTCACCGCCCAAAGCCTACATTCATTCAAGATATACAGTTAGTCTACCAATCGTTAGGGTTCACCAGCACTTAATTCTGAAATCGCCAAACACCACCTACCTTGAACGAACGAATATGGCTTAATGCTCTTAGGTTGCTGGCGAAAATCGATCACCCGATCCTTGTCAATTAACTGTATCAGCAATAGACCTACCAATTAGGATTGTTCATATATGTGGCCTACATTCACAAATGTAAGCCCACAGAACACAAACAATATTAGACCTATACCAAAAGAAGGTAAGATAACACTTTTACCTTTATTGAACGATGAGAGAAACAGGTTTAGATTGCTTCAACAACACTTGCAACCCAGAAACCCAACGGACTACACATCACAAGGAAGGGATCAAAAGTCGGCAATCAGAGGACAAGAATAAAGAGCATTTGACTTTAAGCTAAAAGTAAAAGAGTACACTTGAACACATAACGATTGATAGAAAACTCTTGCCACACCGAACACTACACTCACGGCAGTGTAAGGGAGTAACCAATAACTGTAGAACCGATAAAAAAGGGATGAGGGGAAAAAAGGATATACGACACTGCTCAAGGGAGAAGATAGAAATGGTATTCGATTTAGAGTACTAGGATGAGCACATTAGAAAGGATAAGAAAACTGAAAGAAAGAAAGAAAGAGAAAAGAGAAAAAATGCCAAAGTAGAAAAATACCCGAATGGCCAATGCGTAAAACGGCTACCAAAACAAGCTTGAAACCAAAAGAGAGAAAAAGCATAAGAGGTAGCTACTAAAAAACAAATGAACAAAAGCTAGACAATTTCGGCACTAAATGCCTATGACCGAATTGGCACCATAGGAAATCTTACTTTTGGCAAACACTACCACTCCCCTACTCCTTGATCCACTCTCAAATCTCTCCACAATATCCTCCTTATTTTTCTCCTCATATCACTCCACAAATCACTCGACATCCCATTCAAATTTCCTACAACCACCTCATGACCAGTTCAAACTCAATGTTCCAGTCTAACTCCACCTCCTACACGGCTTAGGTAGGAAAATAAATACTCCTTGTTGCTACGCCAACACTCGAACCTTGGATCTCGTGCACCACTCCACACGCCACTACCACTAGACCAACAGGCTCTTTGTGTCATAAATTCACTATAATTATTCTTAAGGCCTCCAGGCCAAAATCAAGGTTCACTTAAGAGAAAAACTAAAATTTTGCTAAAGCCTAGGTTTGATCCCAGGACTTCATAGAAACTTTCAAACACTCCAAAATCACTAATCCAGTAGTGCTAACATGCATTTCATGCCACAACAGAATTTAAAACCTCAAATTTTTAGGGCGTTACAACTCTACCCTCTAAAAGAAATTTTGGCCTCGAAATTTACCTGGTGAGAAAAGGTAAGGGCATTATTGTCGTATTGCCTCCTCTGGTTGCCACGTTGCTTCGTCTAAACCATGATTACAGCATAACACTTTCACCAGTGGGACCGACTTTTTGTGGAGGACCTTAACATCACTATCCACAATCTGTACTGGCTCCTCCTCGAAGGTTAGATCAGGTCTAATTTCGATCTCCTCAACTGGCATAATATGCGAAGAGTCAGAACGGTACCGTCTTAGCATAGAAACATGGAACACACCTTAGCATAGAAACATGGAACACATCGTGGATCTAGTTCAACTCTGGAGGCAATTCAAGCTGATAGGCAACCAGTCCTATTCACTTCAGTATACGGTATGGCCCAATGAATCTAGGGCTTAACTTACCCTTACGACAAAACCTTAGTACCTTCTTTCATGGGGAGACCTTAAGAAACATGAAGTCCCCCCCAAAGTACTCAATCTCTCGTCGTTTAAGATCGACATAAGACTTCTGCCTATCAGATCCTTCTTTCAATCTGTCCTGAATCAGTTTCAGCTTATCCTCAGTATTAATAACTAATTTTGGCCCCAGAACTCGCCGCTCACCTAACTCAGTCCAACATGTAGGGGTACGACACCTACGACCATATAACGCCTCATATGATGCCATCTGTATGCTAGATTGGTAACTATTGTTATATGCTAACTCTATTAGCGGTAAGTAATCTTACCAACTACCTCGAAAGTCCATTACACAACTTCTAAGCATGTCTTCCAATATCTGGATCACCCTCTCCAACTGACCATTAGTCTAAGGGTGGAACGCGGTAGTGAAATCCAACCTTGTACCAGTGTCTCGTGCAATTTCTTCTAAAATCGAGACATGAAATGAAGATCTCTATAAGATATTATAGAGACCGATACCCCATGCAGTCTTACAATTTCAGCCACATATAACTTAGCCAGCTTCTGTAATGAGTAATCAGTTCGAACCGGTATAAAATGGGCAGACTTAGTTAACCGATCCACAATAACCCATATCGAATCTTTCTTAGTAGGCATCAGAGGCAACCCACTAACAAAATCCATAGTTACCCTCTCCTATTTCGAAAGTGGAACCTTAACTGGCTGAAGAAGTCCTGAAGGTAACTGATGTTCTGCCTTGACTTGCTGGCATGTCAAACACTTACTCACGAACTGAGTAACCTCACACTTAAGTCCCGACCACAAGTAAATTTCACGTAGATCTTGGTACATCTTGTTCCCGCCGGGATGCATAGCGAAAGGACTACTATGTGCTTCCCGAAGTATAGATTGTCTTAAATCAGTATCCCCTGGTATACAAACTTTTCCATGGAAACATAGTACCCCTTCACTATTCAATCCAAAGTCTGAAGTTTCCCCACTCTCAACCTATCGGAATTGAGGACCCAAAGTCTCATCTAACAACTATTTATCTTTAATTTGCTCAATCCACAATGGCTTAACTTGAAGCTTAGCCAGTAGACTACCATCGTCAAACAAACTCAAGCGGGCGAACATAGCTCTTAAATCAGACATAGCCCTACGGCTTAGTGCGTCGGCTACAACATTCGCTTTACCTGGGTGATTCGTGCAATCATAATCTTTAAGTAGCTCAATCCATCTACGCTTCCTAAGGTTCAACTCCTTATGAGTAATGAGGTATTTAAGACTTTTTTGGTCCGTATAAATTATGCACTATTCTCTATACAGGTAATGTCTCCAAATTTATAGTGCGAATACCACCACAGCCAATTCCAAGTCATGGGTTGGGTAATTTGCCTCGTGAGTCTTAAGTTGGCGTGACAGATACGGAACTACTTTACCCTCCTGCATCAATACATAGCCCAAACCAACGTGTGATGCATCACTGTAGGCCGTAAACTCTTTCCCAGGCTCTGGCTGAATCAAGACAGGGGCCTCCGTTAAAACCTTCTTAAGTTTCTCAAAGCTTTCTTACTGCTTATCAGTCCACTTAAACGGTACCCCTTTATGCAGTAACTTAGTCAAAGGAGCAGCTATCAACAAAAAACCTTCAACAACCCGTCTATAATACCCTGCCAGACCCAAAAAACTTCGAATCTCAAACACTGTCTTAGGTAGTTTCCAATCCAGCATAGCTTTAATTTTCCGAGGATCAACCCTAATCCCCTCAGCCGAAACCACATGACCCAGAAAAGTAACTTCCCCTAACCAGAACTCGCACTTGCTGAATTTGGCATATAATTGCTTTTCCCTCAAAATCTGTAGGACAACACGGAGGTCTGCATCATGCTCATATTCGGTTCTCGAATACACTAGGATATCTTCTATAAATACTGCCATGAACTGATCTAGATAGGGTTGGAACACTCGGTTCATGAGGTCCATGACAGTAGCTGGTGCATTCGTTAGCCCAAACGGCATCACCAGAAACTCGTAGTGACCATAATGAGTTCTAAATGCTGTCCTGTAGACACCCTCCTCCTTAACCCTCAGTTGATGGTACCCTGAATGGAGATCAATTTTTGAGAAAATTGCGGCTCCTCAGAGCTGATCGAAAAGATCGTCTATCCTCAGTAGAGGGTACTTGTTCTTGATGATCAGCTTGCCCATCCTTCTTTTTCACAAATAGCACCGGTGCTCCCCACTGAGACACACTCATTTGAATGAATCCTCGGTCCAGTAACTCCTAAATTTGAGCTTTAAGTTCTACCAGCTCCTTTGGTGCCATTCTGTAAGGGGCGATGGGCACCGGAGCTGTACCAGGTAAAAGCTCGATTCCAAATTCAACTTCTCAATTGAAAGGTAACCCAGGTAGCTCATCGGGAAAAACATCCAAAAATTCTTTAACCGTTCTCAAATCCTTGACAGTAGGACCTTTAGAATCTGAATTACTAATGTAGGCTAAAAATGCTTTGCAGCCCTTGCGAACCAACTTCCCGGCCCTTAATTTAGAAATTACATTCGATAAATAATCCCGACGTTCCCCGATCACCACTACCTCCTCATCCTCTGCAGTTCTCAACACCATGCATTTTGTAGCACTATCTAGAGTTGCCCGGTGTTTCACCAGCCAATCCATGCCCAAGATTAAATCAAATACGCCAAAAGGAAATTCCATCAAATTTGCCAAAAAGGTGACCCCTTGGACCACTAAGGGCACATCCCTAAATAGCTTATTCACTTTCATTGACTGCCCTAAAGGACTCAACACAGTGACTTCATTTACAGCAATTTCAAACATAACACCCAAAGTCTCAGTCATAGTGCATGCAATGGACGAATGAGTAGATCCAATGTCAATCAGTGCCGTATAAGGTACTTCATGAATAAAAAACATACTGCTAATCACATCTAGAGCGTCTTCGTCCTCTCGGCAACGAGTAGTATATACCAGGGCTAGCTGCCTCACCTCGGTATGTCCTGCCCCTTTGCCTGGTGCTCTACGGCCACGTCCCAAACTGTTTCCACCTCTGGCCTAACCACAGCCTCTAGGCGGCTGCTGATCACCCCTCGGCGATTGCACATTACCCCTACCAATAGCTTGCATTTGATCCGGTCTTCTGGGACATTCCCTGATACAGTGCTCCACGGAACCACAACTTAGACAGGCTCCTGACATCCTCTAGCACTCACCCACATGGCCTTTTCCACAAACAGCACAAGGCGGTAACCCAATAGTAGCAACAGGAGGCCCAGCTCTGATTGGCCCATCCACTCTGGCCTTTTTCTTAGGCCTCTGCACGGAACCGGAAGGCTCTAAATCCCTTTTATTTTTGCCCCTTTCTCTTTCCCGGTTTAGGCGCTCAGTGCGCTTCACATCCTCAGCGATTTTTTCTTTCTCCACCAATGCTGCAAAATCTCGCTCCCTTTGTGGAGCTATCAATACCCGAAGACTACTACATTCACAATTTGTCACCACCATCCCTTTAGCATATCGACTAAGTCTTAGGAACTTCGCCTCGTACTCTGTCACAAACCTATCCCTCTGAGTCAAATTCAAGAATTCTCTTCTCTGGGCATCCACATAGCTTGCGCCCACATATTTCCCCTGGAGCCTAGATTTGAAGAATTCCCAAGTTACCCGGTCAGGTTAAGTACCCTCTTTCACGGTAAGCCACCACTGGTAGGCTTCATCTCGCAGCAACGACACTGCACCTTTTAGTTTTTGTTCAGAAGTGCAGTCAAGATCATCCATTATTTTTTCTGTGGCCTCCAACCAGTATTCGGTCATATTAAGAGCTATTCCTGCAATGCCCTTGAAGATCTCAGCTCCATTCGATTGGAGTCGCTCTAAAATTGACCCTCGGCTCCTAATACCAATGTTGGGCCCAGCGACCCTTTCTAAAATCCTTAACATTACCTTGGACAAAGCGTCGTCCCTAGCTGCTCGATCGTGTGACCCAGTCTTGGTTACAGGTGAGGTCGGTGTCACACTAGTTTCTAAATTAGACAAATGATTAGATGTTAAGGACCCCGCCCTAGCACCTCTATGGCCTCTGCCGTAACCTATTGTACCCCTTCCACGAGTACCTCTAGTGCTCATTTTCACTTTGCGTATTATCTGAATTAAAAATTTTATGCAAATTGGTTACAATTTCCGTAATTAAAGCAGATGCTTTATGAGAGTAGTAGTTTAAGAGTTGTTTTCACAATCATAAGCTTACTACAGTTTTAGTTTCCAACTATTTTTCAGTTTACTCTAACAAAAGAATCTCAGTATAGCCTGTTATCTAAAGTAATCCCAGTAGTATCCACAGTATAACCATTTAAAACAGATTTCAGTATAGAAGACTCACTTAGTTCAACGCTGGAGACTCGGTGTGCCACATAGTAAAATCCTTCAAAACGCTTTGTTTCATTTGTAAACAACTTTAAAATAAAAAACTAAAGCCTATTTCACGACCTGAGTTTTGAAATTTGACTCTGATACCACTAAATGTAACATCCAAACCTGGCCCAGACGTTATGACCGAATCTGGCGGCATTACATTAAAGGGTGAATCGTAAAACCTTGAAGTCATTTGAGGAGTTCTTAGTTTAAAACATTTTCCAGTGATAACGCTATGATCAAATTCTTTTGCTATATTAGGGTTTGATTAAAAACTTTATGTAAAAATCTTTAAACTTGTTACTTAAACTTCCAAAATACAGCAGAAGCTTTTCTTTGAAAAGGTTTGTGTACTTACGATTGGTTTGTAAAACATTGTTTTCTTTTTAAAACCCGAGACCTAAACAAGAAGTTATGTAATCAACACAATTAAATCCAAAATTTAAAACAAAACCAGAGAAAGGCCTTATTACAACAAAACTCAAATTAAAAAAAAACATAATTAAAAATAAAGTAGATTAAAAACACGAAAATACAACTATTCGTAGTGTGGCCACCTCCGAGTCCCCCAGTACATCGAACCGTCTCACTAGGGATTACTTGAAAAATTAAAAAGAGGGGTGAGTTTGCGAAAACTCAGTGTTTACAACCCCAACAATCAAATAACATACATCTCATCTATTTGGGCCTATGCTTATTACAGTAACTGTGGCAATTGGGCCTTAGCCCCCATTAGCTTCGGTTGAGCCTGAGCCCATATCAAATGTCACATATCACATCTATCTGGGCCTAAGCCCATCTCAATATCAGAATTAGAATATGCAATGCATAAATACCCAAACCAACCCTACACTCCTGTGGGGATTAAATCGACCCACACATCCCTACACTCCTTATGTAGAATCAGTTGTAGCACTAACCAATATTGCAGCAGGGCTGCTGGTCACATAATCGACTTAAAGCCAACGGTGGGTCTACAGTCGTCTCGCGTGAGTCGTGCGGCCATCACATATCCATCACTTCCTCCAATACAAGATCCCATCCCCATGCAATAAAATATCACATATGAATGCGAACATATCATTAAATGGCATAAAAGATCAGTCATGTACTATATAGGGGTATTTTAGACATTTTCCCTTCAGGGGCATAATGTGTGTCAACTCATCAATAGGTCTACAGTCGATCCGCACGACTTGTGCAACCTTTAGCAATCAAAAGGTATAGTTGGGCCCAAAGCCCAAGGTATGGCCCAAGTGAGGCCCACACGCTCGTGTGGCCCGTTAAGCCCAAAACTTCCTTTAGCCATGTGAGCGACATGGTCGAGCTCTTTATTTCACACAAGTTCATGAAGTTGGCCCATGTGGGGCCAGCGAGCCCATTGGGCCCACACAGCCCATTTCAGCCCATTTGACCCAAAAACGGCCCAAGACCATGAGACCGCTCATGGCGGCCTCCATCATTGTATTGACATTCCCACACGAGTGTTCATGCGCTCGTACGATAACCGTTGTCGTAATTTCGGTAATTCGACATTTCGACATTTGCCGATCTACAATTGGAGTGTTGTGTGTACAACCTGTACGTGATAACGAGTGAACAGTTCACCGCCCAAAGCCTACATTCATTCAAGATATACAGTTAGTCTACCAATCATTAGGGTTCACCAGCACTTAATTCCCAAATTGCCAAACACCACCTATGTTGAACGAACGAATATGGCTTAATGCTATTAGGTTGCTGGCGAAAATCGATCACTTGATCCTTTCCGATTAACTGTATCAACAATAGACCTACCAATCAAGATTGTTCATATATGTGGCATACCAATCAGGTTTAGATTGCTTCAACAACACTTGCACTCCTTCACTCCTCGGTAAACCAGAAACCCAACGGGCTACAGATCACGAGGAAGGGACCAAAAGTCAGCAATCAGAGGACAAGATAAAAGACCATTCGGCTTTAAGCTAAAAGTAAAAGAGTACACTTGAACACATACCGATTGATAGAAAACTCTTGCCACACCGAACAATACACTAACGGCAGTGTAAGGGAGTAACCAATAACTATAGAACCGACAGAAAAGGGATGAGGGGAAAAAGGATATACGACATTGCTCAAGGGAGAAGGTAGAAATGGTATTCAGTTTAGGGTACTAGGATGAACACGTTAAAAAGGATAAGAAAACTAAAAGAATGAAAGAAAGAAAGAAAGAAAGAAAGAGAAAAGAAAAAAAATGCCAAAGTAGAAAAATACTCGAATGGCCAATGCGTAAAACGGCTACCAAAACAAGCTTGAAACCAAAAGAGAGAAAAAGCGTAAGAGGAATAGCTACCGATAAACAAATGAACGAAAGCTAGACAATTTTGGCACTAAGTGCTTATGACCGAATTGGCACCAAAGGAAATCATACTTTTGGAAAACACTACCACTCCCCTACTCCTTGATCCACTCCTCAAATCTCTCCACAATATCCTCCTTATTTTTCTCCTCATATCACTCCACAAATCACTCAACATCCAATTCAAATTGCCTACAACCACCTCATGACCAATTCAAACTCAGTATTCCAGTCCAACTCCACCTCCTACACGGCTTGGGCAGCAAAATAAATACTCCTTGTTTCTGCACCAACACTCGAACCTTGGATCTCATGCACCACTCCACACGCCACTACCACTGGACCAACAGGCTCTTTGTGTAATAAATTCACCATAATTATTCTTAAGGCCTCTAGGCCAGAATCAAGGTTCACTTAAGAGAAAAACTAAAATTTTGCTAGAGCCTAGGTTTGATCCTAGGACTTCATAGAAACCTCCAAACACTCCAAAATCACTAATCTAGTAGTGTTAACATGCATTTCATGCCACAACATAGAGAATTTAAAAGCTTAGATTTTTGGGGCGTTACAAGCAGGGGGTTTTGTGATATTTCTAATTGGCTCTCTTGCATTTCTAATACATTGTTTAATAGTTGGCATACTGAATCATATACATGATAGACTAATTTAGATCGATCCTAACAAGATGATTCTGAATTACTTCTTTTTCTATTTAATAGATTAATAAAATATTAAACCCTTAGCCTTAAGTTAAGAAGGAAACGAAGATGGATTAAATCAATCTTAATTAAATTGTGGATTGGTATTAAATTATTGCTATTTCTATTTGTTATTTAACTGATTTAACCGCTATAAGATTCACAATTCCATAAGCTTGGGATTTTCTTGCTAACATAAAAACATCTCTTTCCATGTCTCGGATACAACCCACAAGGACTTGCCCGTTCTTTTTACATAAACCCTTTTGAGGCTTGTGCAAAGTTTCAGTAGTTCTTCCATTTCCAAGATAAATTCTCCTATTTATGCCTATTTGCAAAAGTTTGTTTTATATCGAAAAGTGTTAAAATTTGTTAATGGCATGGAAATTACGTGGTAGATGATTTCCAATTGGAGTCTCCTTACAGAGATTTAAATGATAGTTTTCAAAATTACAATATAATGACATACTGCTATTATTGAAACTACTAATTTTATGATCTAATGTATAATGCCACAAATTCTATTTTGAAATTGTGATTTGATCTGGTTAATGAAACACTGATATTCTAAAAGAAATGAAACAAGGCCCTAATAACTTAGATAAATAGTTAGGATACAATTGGCATGCCAACAAGGGGCTCATGTTTTGTACTTCATTACTCATGTTACTAGCACTTTAATGTTACTTTTCTTGGCACTACAATGCAATTCTGATTAGTTCTTTGAAACACATTTGCTTCAGCACTCCTGTTGTTGTAGTTTTTGAATAACTCATCCAAAGTACCCTTTTTTTATTTTCCTAGGCATACTAAGGGATGAAGTTAACTAATTCTAACTCTGAGAGTGAATACTTAAATTATTCGATGCAAATATTCGTATGCGGTTATATGGTACTAAACTACTCTCTGTTTTTTGAATGGTGATGTAGTTGACATTTACGTCACTTCTCTAGGTTTTATTTTCTGAACCACAGTTTTAAATCTAAAGTATATAAGATATTTCCATTATATCTTCCTAAGCTTTATGCTTAATGTGTCGTTGACTTTGTGCATAGGAGTTCCGGTGCTACAAATCTAAAGTTGGAAAAAATTATTTTATTAGTAAATTATGGACTACTTCATGATAGAAATATTGTAGAAAAATTTCGTTAAAAAATTTTACTGTTTACATGATCAATTTGATAAAAAGGACTAAATCGCGTAAAGTGCAAAAGTTGTGTTCTAATAGCTAAAGCTATTAAATAGCTATAGGACTTTAAAATGGAGGTCCTTATATGGTAGTTAGACCATTAATATGTTAGTGGATGGTAATGGCTTGGCAATTTTGTAATTTTTAAAGATTATAAAGGTTAATTAAGTAAATTAGGTAAATAAATGATATATTAATAAAACAAAAAAAATTTTTGTTGTGTTCATCTTCTCCAAAACACCATAACCAATTCTAACTTGAAGAAAATAGAGCTGGGGTTCGGCCAAGCTTGAAAATCCAATTGGTAAGTGATTTTTGTCACTTTTTAGTGATTTCTATGTTTCCGGGATCGTTGTAGATTAACCTAGCTAGTCCGGGGAGTAATTTGTGAAATTGTTAAAGTATCTGAGTTTTTCCATTGATGATCATGTTAGGGTTTTGAAGTTTAATGGTAGAAAATGAATGGTTGTTGTTAGATAAACAACTTTTGTAAATGAATTTTTTATGAAATTATCAATTAGGGATTAAATTGAAAAATATAAATTGTGTGGTAAATTTGTGAATTTGTGGAATATATGGGCTGCCATAAGCATGTTTAAAATTTGACTAGGCTTGGGTAGGGATGAAATTGAATGAAATTCGTTTTCTGAGCGTAGGGACTAAATTGTAAAGAATTAAAAGTATAAGGCCAAAATGGTAATTTTTCTAAGAACATGTGTTAGACTAAATTGAATATGAATTATATTTAATTGAGTTAAATTCATTTGTATGGATCTCGTTTGACCTCGTACGGAGTTAGATTGAGGCAAAGATAAAATTTGAGATTAGTCGCCTCCATATTTACGAACACTTGTCGAGGTAAGTTTGTGTAATTAAATTGTGTATTTATATGCTTTAATTGAAATATATATATATGTTGATTGTATAATTGCTATGTATAATTATCGATCGCATATCCGATGACATACGAAGACTACCGAGCCCCGTTTGAACCTTAGGAATTCGTAGGATACAAATAAAATGCTATTAGGGTTACCAATTTCAGCTCTTATGAGCTTACCGATACTCAGCTCGTATGACCTTACCGTTATTCATCGGAAGAGCTTACTGTTTACTACTCGTATGAGCATACATGTACATAAATTGATGGATTACAGTTTAGTACACCTCGTGTGTACTACCAGCGTATCCAATGATATTCTAAATGGTTCAACGGGCACAGTTTTATTTCGAGTTTATATGAGTTCAATACGAACTAGGACATGTATTTACATGAATTGCATGGAAATGGTTTGTATATGATATATGGATACATGATATTAATGTTACATGTATATGGAGTTTGAATAGTTGTTGAACTCATACATGATTATCGGTTTTTATATGAATTATATGGCTAATATGGTTGATGAATATGTGTTAGGCTTTTGGCCAAATTGAGTTGAGATATGCTTTGGGTTTACTTACGTTAAATGTGATTAAAATGGTAAGTTAAATTCTATATTCTACGAACTTACTAAGCTTAAATGCTTACTCTGTATTAATTTTTCGTGTTTTATAGTGATTCTGGAGCTCGTTCGGGTTGGAAGCTTGTTGAAGCTATATCACAGTATCCATCGGCTCTTTTGGTACTTTTGGTTATTTAATTTCAGTTATAATGGCAATTATAAGTTAATTTGGTCAATGTTGGCATATAAGTGTTTTGTTGAGATTAACCATTTATATGGCTTGTGTTTGGTTATTTTGATGTGTATATATATGTGGCTTTATCATGTTTGATGTGTGTTTTATATGGTTGAATGATGGAAAGTAAATGTGGTTTGAATATGCATATAAGATATGTAATATACCTTGGTGTAATTTAGTGCTTTGTTATGGAAAACTTATAGGTATATTGATGTTGGTTGGAATGGTATATTTTGTACCATTTAGAAATATTGGTATGTTTTTGTAAGTGAGTTAAGTGACATGAAATGATGCAAAATGATTTACCTTGTGAATTGGTAATTTGAGTACAAAATGGGTGAACTTGGTAAGTGACATACATGATAGGTTTTGGTACAATTATGCATATATGTATTTAGTCACTTAGGTAAATTTGGATACATGGTTGACATGTTTGCATATTGTCATTTGAGGTGCCTAAGGGCATGTTAGTTGTATGTGATGATTTTACATGTTTAAGGCTTGATTTTGTCTTCTTTTGAATGCTTAATTATGGCTTGTGTATGCAAAATGTTGAGTGTAGGTGAATGCCAAATTGGGTGAGAAATGTGGCTAGTAGAATGGCCTATTTTTGTCCACACGAGTAGAGACATGGGCGTGTGTCTCAGCCATGTGTGACACACAGCCAAGTGACGCAGCCGTGTGTCCCCTATATCTTTTAAAGAGTGCAAGTCAGTATGCTCACATAGCCTAGCACATGGGCGTGTGGCTTGGCCGTGTGGCACAAGTTAGTGAATTACACCGGCACGAACACGAGTTGGACACGACCATGTGTCCCTATTTTGAATGCCCACATGATCTAAGACACAGGCGTGTCTCTTCGCCGTGTAACCCCTGCAGTTTTGAAAATTTTATAAGTTTTCGAAAAATTCTCTGAATCTCCAATTTAGTCCTGATTTGCTTCTAAGGTGTATTTTAAACCTCGAGGGCTCGTATTAGGGACAACATGCATATCTATGATTGGTTTTTGATATGAATGTTATATGTTATGAAATGTTTGAATTTTTCTGTTCGTTTAAATTATAAACTTTGGTAATACTCTGTAACCCTATTTTGACGACAGATTCGGGCTAAGGGTGTTACATTTATTGGTATCAGAGCTAAGATTTAGTCGATTCTCGGACAAACATAGCATATATGAGTCTAGCTATACATGCTATTATTTAACCTGTGATAGTGTGATATCTCCTGACTATTTTAAAACATGTTTTTATATAACAATGACATCTAACCGAGCTGATTCTAATGAAGTAGAGAGTAACGCTCAAGCCTCCATTCACGGAGTAGGTTTGAGTGGTACGGGGCCAGTATATGACGGCCAGGGAGGAGAAGTTAAGGAAGCCTTCTTCCAGATAATGAATGAGTGGTTCACTGAGTTCGTATGGATGAATCTGACTGCTCGATAACCTCCACCCCCTCTTATTCCCCAGCCGGTTCCCATTATTCCTCAAGGTACGGAACCAATCAGAGTTAGTAAGCCTCCTATTGATAAGATTCGTAAGTACGGGGCTGAAGAATTCTTAGCTACTGTTGAAGATGATCCTAAGAGAGCTAAATTATGGTTAGAGATTACCATTAGGGTTTTTGACGAGTTATCCTATTCACCGACTGAATGTGTGAAGTGTGCAGTATCTCTACTAAAAGATTCAGCTTACCAGTGGTGGAATACATTGACTTTTGTAGTGCTGAGTGAGAGGATCACTTGGGAATTTTTTCAAGCCGAGTTCTGCATGAAATACATCAGTCAGACGTTCCTAGATTAAAAATGTAAAGAATTCCTAGATCTTAAGTAGGGTCGCATGATCGTATCAGAATACAAGCGAGAATTTTTTCGATTAAGTAAATATCATTGAGAGTGTATTCTGACTGAGACTTCAATGTGTAATTGGTTTGAAGTTGGCTTAAACGAGGATATAAAGCTTTTAGTCGGATTCTTGTGTTGAAAGAGTTTGTTGTACTAGTCGTTTGGGCACATAAAGATGAAGAGCTAAGTAAAGAGAAAAGACATGCTGAATTTGAAGCTAGATATTCGAGAAAGAGATTGACAAGAAAGTCACATCAGTCGGCAGCGAAGAAATCTAAAGAACATCACTACCGTTCTACTGCTTCTGTGGGACATTCTATTAAAGACAGAGATACCAGACATTCCAGTCCTAAACCTCAGGCTACATCTGTAGCGAGTGCGGGTAGTGTTAGAAACATCAAACCTGAGTGCAAGAACTATAACAGGTCACATTATGGTGAGTGTTGAATGAAGAACGGAGCATGTTTTAGATATGGTTCTTTAAACCACTATCTTAGAGATTTCCTAGAGAAATCTGAGAAAGAGAAAGCTCAGATCACGAGGCTGAGCAATACTGCTGCGAGAGGTAGGCCACCTCGTAATCCAAAAAATGTGAGTGGTAGTCGTGGTGTAACAAAAGACTCTGCTGTGAAATCCAAGGCACAAGCACCAGCTAGAGCTTATGTTATTCATGCACGCGAGGATGCTTCTGCACCAGATGTTATTATCGGTACTTTTTCTCTTTATGATATTAATGTAACTACTTTGATTGATCCTGGATCGACCCATTCATATGTTTGTATGAATTTAGTGTCTAGTAAAAATTTACCTATTGAGGCCACTGAATTCGTGGTCAAAGTATCAAACCCCCTAGGCCAGTATATGCTAGTTGATAAAGACTGAAAGAATTGTCCTTTAATGACTTGGGGTTTCAGTTTTCTGGCTGATTTAATGCTATTACCGTTTGACGAATTCGATGTGATTTTGGGCATGGATTGGCTAACTCTGCATGATGCTGTGGTAAATTGTAGACGAAAGCTTATTGTATTGAAATGTTAGAACAATAGGACGCTTCATATTGAATCAGATGATCAGAGTAAGTTGTCTACTGTGATATCAGCTATTTCAGCGCAGAAATATGTGAGAAAAGGTTGTAATGCTTATCCTGCATATATATTGGATACTAAACTATTTGAATCGAATATTGAATCAGTAACAGTAGTTTTTGAGTATTCTGATGTATTTCTAGAGGAGTTACCTGGACTACCACCGGTCAGAGAGGTTGAGTTTGCTATAGAACTTGTACCGAGAACATCACTAATATTGATGGCACCTTATAGAATGGCACCTATAGAGTTAAAAGAATTGAAAGCACAGTTACAAACTAATAGGGGTTTTTCTTGACCTAGTTTTTCATCTTGGGGTGTACCAGTTCTGTTTGTTAAGAAAAAGGAGGGATCAGTGAGATTATGCATTGACTACTGCCAGCTCAACAAGTTACAATCAAGAACAAATATCCACTACCTCGCACTGACGATTTGTTTGACCAGTTGAAAGGTGCCACAATGTTTTCGAAGATTGATCTCCATTCTAGCTATTGTCAGCTATAAGTGAAAGATTCAGATGTGTCGAAAACTGCATTTAGAACTAGGTACAGACACTATGAATTTCTTATGATGCCGTTCAGTTTAAGTAATGCACTTGCAGTATTTATGGATTTGTTGAACAGAATTTTCAATTTGTATTTAGACATATTTGTTGTGATATTTATTGATGATATTCTGATATATTTTCGAGACGAGTTTGAACATACCGAGCACCTGAGAATTGTTTTGCAAATTTTATGAGATAAACAATTGTTTGCTAAATTTAGCAAATGTGAGTTTTGGCTCTAAGAAGTTGGTTTTCTAGGACACATAGTATCGGCTAAAGGCATCAGAGTTGATCCAGTAAAATTAATGCGGTTGTTGACTTGAAACCACCAAGAAATATATCTAAAGTTAGAAGTTTTCTAGGATTAGCTGGTTATTACCGAATATTTTTAAAAGGGTCTCGATGATAGCTGCACCGATGACATGGCTATTACAGAAAGATGTGAAGTTTGAATGGTCTGATAAATGTCAACAAAGTTTTAACCAGTTGAAAGCACTATTGATCGAAGCACCAGTTCTGATTCAGCCTGAATTGGGTAAACAATTTGTGATTTTCAGTGATGCATCATTGAATTGTTTAGGCTATGTTTTGATGCAAAAAGGAAAAGTAATAGCTTATTCCTCCAGACAGTTAAAGTTGCACAAGAAAAACTATCCGACAAATGACTTAGAGTTGGCAGCTATTGTGTTTGCATTGAAAATTTGGCGACACCATTTGTTCAGTGAAAAATGCCACATATTTACCGATTACAAGATTTTAAAGTATTTAATGTTGCAAAAAGATCTAAATCTGAGATAGCGAAAATGGCTCGAACTGTTGAAAGATTTTGAGTTAGTTATTGATTATCATCTGGGAAAAGTAAACGTAGTTACAGATGCCTTGAGTAGAAAGTCCTTGTTTGCTTTGCGAGCGATGAATACATGATTGACATTGTTTGATGATGGCTCGATCTTAGCTAAGTTAAAAGCTAAACCGATGTTTCTACAGCAGATCTATGAAACTTAGAAATGTGATAATGAGTTGTGAGCTAAACGAGTACAGTGTGAGTTGACGTCTGATTTAGATTTACAGATAGGGCCCGATGATTGTTTGTTATTTAGAGATAGAGTTTGTGTACCAAAGAATCTGGAGCTTATACAGAAAATTTTGCATGAAGCTCATAGTGGTATCTTGTCTCTTCATCCGGGGTGCAATAATATGTACAATGATTTGAGACAGATGTACTGGCGGCCGGGAATGAAACGCGAGATTTCTGACTTTGTATATAGATGTTTGATATGTCAGCAAGTTAAAGCTGAACTTAAGGTACCTTTAGGATTATTACAGCCAGTGATGATACTAGAGTGGAAATGGGATAGAGTTACTATGGATTTTGTATCGGGGTTACCCCTATCTATGAAGAACAAAGATGCTATCTGGGTTATTGTTGATCATTTGACGAAGTATGCATATTTTATTCCAGTACGTATAGATTTCTCACTTGACAAATTAGCTGAGTTATATGTTTTCGAGATTGTCAGATTACACGGAGTACTAGTCTCCATTATTTTGGATAGATATCTGCAGTTTATATCACTATTCTAGAGAACGCTACAGGAAGCTCTGGGTACACGATTGCATTTTAGCACCACATTTCACCCTCAGACCTATGGTCAGTCTGAGCATGTGATTCAGATTCTTGAAGATATGCTTCGATGTTTTGTTTTAGATTTCGAAGACAACTGGGAGAAATATTTACCATTGGTCGAATTCGTGTATAATAATAGTTTTCAGTCGAGCATAAAGATGGCACCGTATGAAGCTCTATATGGTAATAAATGTTGAACTCCGTTATACTGGACTGAGCTCAGTAAGAAAAAGATACACGGGGTTGATTTGATTCGCGAGACTAAGGAAAAATTGAAAGTGGTCCAAGATAATTTGAAAGCAGCTTCAGATCGTCAGAAATCTTATGCAGATCTTAAACGTAAAGATATAGAGTTCCAAGATGGTGACAGAGTATATTTGAAAGTTTCACCCTAGAAGAAAGCTTTTAGGTTCGGTCGTAAAGGAAAATTGAGTCCCCGATTTATTGGGTCGTATAAGACTACTAAGAAAATCAGACCTATTACATACCGATTAGCTTTACCGTAAGAGCTTAAGAGGATTCACAATGTCTTTCACATGTCTATGTTACGACGATACCAATCTGACCCTTCACATGTTATCTCCCTGAAGGATGTCGAGATTTAGCCTGATATGACATACAGTGAAGAATCGAGGAAGCTATGAGAAAGCAATATTCGAACCTTTTTTCTGGTAAGATTTTCGGGGACGAAAATCCCTTTAGGGGAAGAGTTGTAATAGCCCATTTTCAGTGAAATAGGAATAGTGGTTCGGGACCACAAATCCGAAGTCAAAAAATTATTCTATTATTATTTTATGGTCCACTGCACGATAGAAATACCGTATAAAAATTTCATTAAGAAATTTTACTATTTACATGCTCAATTTGATAAAAAAAAGGACTAAATCGCGTAAAGTGCAAAAGTTGTGTTCTAATAGTTAAAAGTATTAAATAACTGTAGGACTCTAAAGTGGAGGTCCTTATATGGTAATTAGACCATTAATATGTTAGTGGATGATAATGGCTTGGCAATTTTGTAATTTTTAGAGATTATAAAGGTTAATTAAGTTGAATAGGTAATTAAATGATACAATAATAAAACAAAACAAATTTCTGTTGTGTTCATCTTCTCAAAAACACCATAACTGATTCTAACTTGAAAAAAATAGAGTTAAGGTTCAGCCAAGCTTGAAAATCCAATTGGTAAGTGATTTTTGTCCCGTTTTTAGTGATTTTTATGTTTCGGGGATAGTTGTAGCTTAAACTAGCTAGCCCGTTGACTAATTTGTGAAACTGTTAAAGCATTTTAGTTTTTCCATTGATGAGCATGTTACGGTTTGAAGTTTAATGGTAGAAAACGAATGGTTGTTTTTAGATAAACAACTTTTGTAAAGGAATTTTTGATGAAATTATCAATTAGGGGTTAAATTGAAAAATGTGATCAACTGTGTGGTAAATTTATGAATTTGTGGAATATATGGGTTGCTATAAACATGTTTATAATTTGGCTAGGCTTGGGTAGGGATAAAATTGAATGAATTTTTTTTCCGAGCCTAGGGACTAAATTGCAAAGAATTAAAAGTATAGGGGCAAAATGGTAATTTTGCCAAGAATGTGTGTTAGACGAAATTGAATATGAATTATATTTAATTGAGTTAGATTCATTCGTATAGATCTAGTTAGACCTCGTACGGAGTTAGATTGAGGCAAAGAAAAAATTTCGGATTAGTCGCCTCCGTATCTACGAACACTCGTCGAGGTAAGTTCGTGTAATTAAATTACGTATTTGGACGCTTTAATTGAAATATATATATATGTGGATTGTATAATGCTATGTATAATTACCGATCGCATATCCGACGACATACGACAACAACCGAGCCCCGTTTGAACCTTAGGAATTCGTAAGATACAAATGACATGTTATTAAGGTTACCTATTTCAGCTCTTATGAGCATATCGATATTCAGCTTGTATGAGCTTACCGTTATTCACCTCGAAGGAGCTTACCATTATTCAACTTGGAAGAGCTTACCGTTTACCGCTCGTATGAGCATACGTGTACATGACTTGACGGATTACAATTCAGTACACCTCGTGTTTACTACCCGTGTATCCAACAATATTCTAAATGGCTCAAAGGGCATAATTCTGTTTTGAGTTTATATGAGTTCAATACGAACTAATACAGGTATTTACATGAATTACATGGAAATGGTTTGTATATGATATATGGGTACATGATATTGATGTTACATGTATATGGAGTTTGAATAGTTTTTGAACTCATACATGATTCTTGATTTTTATATGAATTATATGGTTAATATGGTTGATGGATATGTGTTAGGCATTTGGCCAAATTGAGTTGAGATATGCTTTGGGTTTACTTACCTTAAATGTGATTAAAATGGTAAGTTAATGTAACACCCGTGACCCGTATTTGTCGCTGGAACATGGTTACAGAGTGTTAACGGCACTTTTTAGAACATTTTTAGATAAATCATGTAAATCACTATTCATTAATCGAGATTGTTCAGGACGTCCATTAAATGGACCCTCCAGGTACAATATGAACATTAGAATCGAGTCGGGACTTAGTAAAAAACTCTAAGAATTTTTCGTGACATTTCAAAAAATTTCCAAGGTGAAGGGCTCACACGCCCATGTGGTCCAAGGGACACGCCTGTGTGACCCTTAGACACGCCCGTTTTAGGCAGTGTCCAATTTAGGTTGCTCTCTAACTTGTGCCACACGACCATGCCACATGCCCATGTTCTAGGCTGTGTGGTTAATTAATTTAATTCGAATTAGGTGCAGGTTTCACACGGCCATGACACACGCCCGTGTTCAAGGCCGTGTCACTCACACAGTTGAGACACACGCCCGTGTCTCTGCCCATATGCTTAATTCTGATCATTCTATTTTTCAAAATTAAAATGCAGGGGACACATGGCTAGACAACGTGCCCATGTACCACGTCCTGGACACACGCCCGTGTGTCTACCCGTGTGGACAAAATAAGGCCATTTCCTAGCCTCATTTCTCACTCAAATTTTCCATTTTCCTAAATCAGTACTTACAAGTATAATCCAACCAATCACAAATATAATTTAAGTTAATTTCTATCATCCAAATTAATGCATTTCATCATATATTTGTGTTTAATGACTTACCTTTATGTAACTTACTTAATTTGCAAAATTAGATGTTCATACTTATTATTTTAGTTAATGTAATGATTCAACCATGACATATATCAAAACATAAGTATATTAGCCATTCCAATGGCTAAATTTCATTCATCATTTACATACCATCATTTGATTTATTTAGCCTATACATGCCATTAACAAAATAAGATTTTCATTTATACCAAAACGACAGATTGATAGTGTGGTGATTTGCTCCGACCAATCTCTAACCTTCACGAGCTTTGAGCACTATAAAATAAAACCTAGTAAGCATATTATGCTTAATAAGCTCATATAACATAAATTAATCTTACCCATTACATTCAATATATTAACCATGCAAAAAATGCTTTTCAAATATTTGATAATTTACCTATTCACACATACTCAACCAACAAGTTAGTCATAATATACCAATATGCATAAATGAGCTCATCATGCCATATGCGTATTTTATCCATTGAATCATTGAATTTCCAATGGATATTTCAAGTAGTACACTTGAGGTGTACAATTCCATTATCCGTCAATTCTTGTCCAGTAGTACCTTATAGGTACACTCTTGAGCCACATATTACACAACAGAATTACCAGTCCAGGCTAAGTTCTAGTTGTTACATATAGTTTAAGGGCTTTGTCAGATTACCAGTCCAGGCTAAATCCTTTATATTATAAAGAATTCCCTATAGAGTTCATTCTAGATTACCAGTCCAGGCTAAATCCAGTCAATTAGGATTACCAGTCCGACTAAATCCTAATTAAAACATATACTCGAGAGACTCATTTCATATTACCTGTCTGGGTTAAATCCATTTTGCAACTCATGCGGTTTTATCAGGTAAATCACATTTATCCATTGGAATTCAATGTTCATACGAAATTTTACCCTTTATCAATAAATTTTCCATTATATACCATTCCATCCATTAAAATTTTCATACACTTCATACACACAATTTCATACAGCATATTCAATGTAATATAGCATTCAAAGCAACACATTATTATGCTCATTTAGGTTATACGAACTTACCTTGATATTTGTTCGTTTATACAATCTACTAATCTGAAATCATTTCCTTTCCTCGATATAGCTCTTCCTTTGGAACTTCCAGATTTATATAAATGAATTAAATCATCAATTCAATCCATTTCATATTCTATTGAAGTCAATTTACAATCTAAAAAAAAGTAACATTTTACCCTTATACTTTTGATTAATTCCAATTTCGTCCATAAGCTTGAAAATTGAAAGTCATGAAATTTAATCCTTTTTCCAAGCCTGATCAAAATTCTAATATAAATTTTACAGCACATATATTCTAAAACTTTCAAAATTTTCCTTGGGTTTTGCCATTTTTCAATTTAGTCCCTAAATCAAGTTTCCATCAAATTTCCCTTTGTAAAAGTTGTTTATCTATTAGCAACTTTTCATTTTCTACTATAAACTTTTAAATTCCAGCATGTTCATCTATGGAAAATTTTCTATACTTTGGTATCTATTCAAAATAACCCCCAAATAGAAAAATTAAGCTTTCTCGATCTTAAAAAATATAAAAATTACTAAAAATGAGACATAGGAACTTACCAATTTATGCCTTGAAAGCTTGTTTTCTCTTTCCTAGGATTTCCATGGAAATATTTGGGGAAGATGATATGAAGATAAGATGATATTCAATTTAATTAATTACCATCTTTTAATTTTTCTCATTTCCTATTTAGTCCTTAGCCTTTTCTAATTTTTCCATGGATAATTCACCAAAAATATCTACATATTTTTCATCAATGGTCTAATTACTGTTTAAGGACCTCAATTTTTTAATTCCATAGCTATTTAATCCTTATAGCTACTAGAATTCAAATTTGACATTTTATGCAATTTAGTCCTTTCTACAATTAAGCACCTAATTGATAAAATTTTCTTATCAAAATTCTCATACAATCTTCCTATCACACTACTAATTATTTCATAATATTAAAATATTTAATCTTTTCGAGTTGGATTTGTGGTTACGAAACCACTATTTCGACTTCACTGAAATTGGGTTGTTACAACTCTCCCCCTTTAAGGATTTTCATCCTCGAAAATCTTACCAGTAAAGAGCTTAGGGTACTGCTTTCTCATGGTGATACGAGCTCACCTATGAAACCTGTGACGGACGTCAACCATGACCAGATGAGGCTACCTAATGGGCCAATCACACGTTCCCGAACCAAATAATTCAAAGATGCCGCAACGGCGTTGGTGGCACAACTTTGGGATGACCATAAACGAGAGCCCAAAAACATGCTAAACTCATACAACTTGTTTGAAGTTGAATATACTAGCTAGTCCGATTGCTAGTTTATTTAACACTTTATTTTACGCATGTTTTAATTTTAATTTTCAGTATTAACTTCATTTTTGTATTTCATAGTTTTTTTAGATGGTACAAGTTTTTAGTTAGTCTTTGTCAAAGTTGAATATTAGTATTGGTATAATATGCTCTTATCTAGTGTTTAAATAAGGTAATTAAAATTTTGTCTAGACTAATTTTAATTAATGTGATTTATTTTGTAGTGCCTCACGTTTATGATAACATGATGGAAGCCGTAAACAAATAACTTGTGGTGTGGACGGCTTAGAGTGGAATAATGTGCGCATGCGTGGAAAGGTGAAAGTGTGTGAGTATGAAAGCACTTGCACAGCAATATGGTCAAATTAAATGTTTGAAGTGTATAGCAATTGAAGAAATAAACAATTGAACTTAATAAATGGGGAGCATAGGAATTTACCTAGCATGGGACGGCAAGCATTGGAAAGATAATGGCTATATTATTTTAATGAAGCCAAATGGAATGCATGAATTAATGGACGGCATAGCATGGACATATTTTAATCAATGGCATTTGAATTAAGCATGCAGCAATAGTTTGTGGAATGCAATAAACAATTGAATGAAAATTCAAGCATGAAGTGGGAATGGAACCATGATGGACGGCATAAGCAAAATGTTGATTGGGAATTGAAGCAAATGAATTGGACGGCTAATTAAACATGTGCTAAGTGGAGGAATTAAAGAATTAAACAAAGTAAGAACAATTGGAAGACATGCCATGCGTGAATAAACAAAGAAATAGTTGAATGAATTTTAAATTCTTCATCAAAATGGGGACGGCACAAAGGAAATTAGTGGAAATAAAATAATAAATTTGTCTTTTATGGACAATATGGAAGTGCTAGTGACATACGGCAACAAGCTTTGAAGGAAGGCTTTCAATTGAAAGAGCCTATAAATATCTAGCATATTTCATTTTGTAAAGACACAACTTGAATTTGAATGAAAGAAAATTTTCTTTTGGTGAGTATTCACTCTCCTAAATTCTTGAGGTTTGAATTGACTTATCTAGTTTTCTAGTGGCGTCGTTCTTTCCTTATTTGAACTTATCATCCTTTCGGGTGTGGTGTTCATCTACCTATACCGTTGGTTCCTATCTCGCTAGATAGTGGGTCTCGGTTTTATTTCGAAATATCATACCGTTGGTTCCTATCTCGCTAGATAGTGGGTCTCGGTTTTATTTCGAAACTCCTTCCATCAATTTGAAACTTATAAGATTCGGGTCTTTAATTTTTATTAAAGGTTCTTTCTTGTTTCAAATACGTATCCATTTCAATCCATCACCTATCTTTTCATTTCAAAGATATCATTTACAATAAAATTATCCCTTTTGTTAGCTGAACGAGAAACTGTCTAATTTACGATCGGGCAACTTTAACGATTCGCCTCCTAACCCGAGACGGACCGTTATCATCTGGTATCAGAGCTAATTAAATTAGGCACATTTTTGATCGTTTTGAGTTTTTTCCGAGTAAGTTTAAAAAAAAAAAGAACCCTCTTCCTACCGTAGCCTGTTTAGATTTATATTCCCAGTGTTTTACAAAGTATATTAACTGAGACGAGTCCTTGTCTGTATAATTAGTTAGCTCTATAAGATGTTGGAAAATCAACTATAGTTGACTTCCCACAATTGTTACCTCCTCTAACATATCTTGGTCATCTCTTGGCTTTTCTACATTAAACTGCTTTCCAGCTTCATGTTCAATTAGCTTGAAACGACCTACGAGTTTGTTACCTCCTCTAACATATCTTGGTCATCTCTTGGCTTTTCTACATTAAACTGCTTCCCAGCTTCAAGCTCAATTAGCTTAACACGACCTACGAGTTGCTAGTAAGTCAAAGACAACCTTCTAGAATCTAGAAGAGTGAATTTGAGCGGTAAAAGGCAAGAGTGAATACATCAGGAAAAAAAAAGCCAGAATTGAGTAAAAAAAAAAAAACACGAGTGTGAGTGTTGATAATTTTTCTTTGTGAGTGAACAAGTGAGTATTGTAGTGAGGGTTCATTAATTGTTTTTTTTACAACATGTCTAGGAACCCCGAACAACGAGAAATAAGTGATTTAAGCATCCGACGCCACGGGAGGTGGGGGGAAGATTACAACCCCAAAAATGATCCCGGAAGGAGAAATCGAGATGTGCAAACAAAGATTGCAAGAAATCACACGTATGTTCGTAACAATCACCGAATAATTAGATCGAAGAGATGAACGAAGACCTCGAGCAAACACCCCTCCAATTCTGAGAAGGGGACGAGAACAACCTTGGTTACGTGACAACGAAGTCTACGAACCAAGTGAAGCCGACAGCAACCCGGCTTTTGAACACGATGAACGGCGAAGAAATCCACGAGCCCGTGAGCGAAGGGATCAAGAATGGGCTGATGACGACTTAAAGAACATTAAAATGACGATTCCTGCTTTCCAGGGCGATCCGATCCGAAAGCCTACCTTGAGTGGGAAAAGAAGGTGGAGTTAATTTTTGACTGTCATAATTATTCAGAAAATAAGAAGGTGAAACTTGCTGCCATCGAATTTTCTGATTACGCCCTCATCTGGTGGGATCAACTAACGACGAGTCGAAGACGGGATGGTGAACGCCCAATATCTACATGGGCGGAAATGAAGGCACTAATGCAGAAAAGGTTCATCCCAATCTACTATCACCGTGAGTTGCATCAAAAATTGCAAAGCCTAACCTGTGGTCACCGGCGAAGATTACTACTAAGGAGATGGAAGTGGCCATGATCCGAGCCAATGTGGAAGAAGAACGAGAAGCCACCATGGCACGCTTTAATATTGCTCTCTCAATCGAGATATCGCAAATATTGTAGAATTACATCATTACATCGATATCATCGAAATGGTTCATATGGCTATAAAGGTAGAAAAAAATTGAAACGCAGCTACGCCAGAGCAAACCCCAATCAAGCCTCAACATCGAAGTGGGGGCAAATGACCAACAAAAGGATATACCGAGCCGAGCCAAAGAAATCGATGGCGCGCCCAAGTCTAACAAGCCTATCGATGAAACAAGCAAAGGCAAAATGGAATCTCTTCCGAATCGATCCCGAGACATTAAGTGTTTCAAATGTTTGGGACGAGGACATATTGCAAGTCAATGTCCAAATCGAAGCACTATGTTTGTCCGAGATAATGGTGAGATCGAATCCGAAAGTGAAGAGGAAGACGATGCCAATGAGACATCCCAAGATGAGGAAGAAATAGAACAAGCCGAAAGTGGAGAGATCTTGGTGGTAAAAAAGAGCCTTAGTTTACAAGGTGTCGAAAATGAGCAACAACGCGAAAACATCTTCCATACACGTTGTCAAATACAAGGGAAGATTTGTTGCGTCATTATAGACGGAGGAAGTTGTACTAATGTGGCTAGCACCATATTGGTTGAGAAACTTGGATTGACTACCACCAAACATCCCCATCCATATAAGCTACAATGGCTTAATGACGCGGGAGAACTTAAGGTCACAAAACAAGTTTTGATTTCCTTTTCAATAGGGAAGTATCAAGATGAGGTTTTGTGTGATGTGGTTCCGATGCTAGCGAGACATCTACTGCTTGGACGACCTTGGCAATTTGACAAGCGAGCAATTCATGACGACTACACTAATCGGTACACTTTTAAGTACTTGGGCCGGAACGTGACACTAGCTCCGTTAACACCCAAGCAAGTTTATGAGGATCAGTTGAAAATGAAGACATCAATGGAAAAATCAACAGAAAATGAGCGGAAAAATGAGAAAGAAAAAGAAAAGAATTTTTAAAAAAAAAGAGGGACAAGAAAATAAGTGATAAAACGAGAGAGTGTGAACAAAAAGAAGAAGAAATGGAGGAAGAAAAAGAAAATGGAAAAATGAGAGTTTTTGCAAAAGCAAGAGATATTCGAAAAGCTTTGTATGTGAGATAACCTATGTATGTCTTACTATACAAAGAATCGTTTTTGAACACTAACGACTTACCCAAGAATCTTCCTTCTTCTGTGTTGTCTCTGATTCAGGAATTCAAGGACATATTTCCAGAGGAAATACCAAGTGGTTTACCACCCATTCGAGGCATAGAACACCAAATTGACTTGGTGCCGGGAGCTTCACTGCCCAATCGACCTGCGTACCGGAGCAATCCCGACGAAACAAAAGAGCTCCAAAAGCAAATCACTGGATTGCTAGAAAAGGGATATATCCGAGAAAGCCTTAGACCATGCGCAGTACCGGTGTTGCTAGTGCCAAAGAAAGATGGTTCTTGGTGGACGTGTGTAGACTGTCGCGCCATCAACAAGATTACCATCAAATACCGACACCCGATACCCCGACTCAATGACATGCTCGACGAGTTAAGTGGGGCTCGAATCTTTACAAAGATTGACCTCAAAAGTGGTTATCACCAAATTAGGATGCGAGAAGGCGATGAGTGGAAAACTGCTTTCAAAACAAAGTTAGGTTTGTATGAATGGTTGGTGATGCCATTCGGACTTACAAACGCTCCGAGTACTTTTATACGACTTATGAATCATGTTTCTGAGCTTTTATTGGCAAATCATGTGTTGTTTATTTTGATGACATATTAGTGTACAAAGAAATCTTTGGAGGATCACCTCCAACATTTACGTCATGATCCTAGAAACATCTGCGAAAAGAGGTATTGTACGCCAATCTCGAGAAATGTTCTTTTTATCTTGACAAGGTTATTTTCTTAGGATACGTCGTAAGTGCAAATGGATTAGAAGTGGACCAAGAGAAGGTTAGAGCAATCCAAGAATGGCCCCGCCCTACAACGGTTAGCCAAGTCACGAAGTTTCCATGGGTTGGCTAGTTTTTACCACCGATTCGTGCTTTAACTTCAAAGACGATAGCCGCTCCTTTAACAAGCGTGATCAAAAGAATTCGGCTTTCCATTGGTCCGATGAGCAAGAACGGTCTTTTAATGCCATTAAAGAATTTCTTGTTAAAGCTCCATTGTTATCCCTTCCTGACTTTAATAAAACTTTTGAAATTGAGTGTGATGCATTAGGTGTAGGGATCGGAGCCGTTCTAACTCAGAATGGAAGACCGTGGCGTGCTTCAAATGAGAAATTGAACGGAGCTGCATTCAATTACCCCGTATGACAAAGAGATGTACGCTCTAATAAGATCGCTTGAAACGTGGCAACATTACTTGAGGCCGAAAGAGTTTGTTATTCATTCGATCATGAAGCACTCAAGTATATTAAAGGTCAGCACAAGCTCAACAAACGACATGCAAAATGGATCGAGTATTTAGAATCATTTCCATACGTAATTAAGTACAAGAAAGGTAAGGAAAATGTAGTAGCGGATGCGTTATCACGAAGGTACAATTTATTAACCTCTCTTGATTCTAAAGTACTTGGTTTCCATCATATTAAGGAATTGTATGCTAACGATGCTGATTTCGGCAATGTCTATAATGCTTGTGAGAGTGGTGCTTTTGATAAGTTTTGCAGGCATGAAGGATTCCTTTTCAAGGAAAACAAGATTTGTATACCGCAAGGTTCTATGCGAGACATGCTTGTGATAGAGGCACATAGTGGTGGCCTTATGGGTCACTTTGGACGAGACAAAACATTGTCCACTCTTCAAGAACATTTTTTCTGGCCAGGAATGAGCAAGGATGTTGAACGAATTTGTGAACGTTGCATTGCTTGCAAACAAGCCAAATCACGGGTCCAGCCTCACGGTTTATATACGCCCCTTCCTATTCCAGACACTCCGTGGGTTGACATTTCCATGGATTTCATCCTTGGATTACCAAGATCAAAAACTGGGAAGGACTCAATTTTTGTCGTAGTTGATCGTTTCTCTAAAATGTCCCATTTTATCCCTTGTTCTAAAACTGACGATGCTGTGCATATTGCAAACTTATTTTTTAGGGAAATCATACGATTGCATGGAGTTCCGAAGACGATCGTATCTGATCGGGACGTAAAATTTTTAAGTCATTTTTGGCGAACTCTGTGGGGAAAGTTAGGGACAAAACTACTATTCTCGACCACGTGTCATCCTCAAACAGATGGACAAACCGAAGTAGTGAACCGTGTCCTATCAACCTTGTTGCGGACATTAGTGCAAAAAAATCTCCAAACGTGGCAAGACTGTCTGCCCCACATCGAATTTGCTTACAACCCAGCTGTTCATTCTGCAACTAAATTTTCGCCTTTTGAGATTGTTTACGGGTTTAACCCTCTCACCCCTCTTGATTTATTGCCAATGCCTTCAGATAAATTTATTCATCCTGATGCTAGGAAAAAGGCAGAATACATAAAGGAGCTGCATCGAAAGGTGCGCGAGAATATTGAAGCAAGAACCAAGCAATACGTCCAACGAGCTAACAAAGGTCGTAGACGCATTCTCTTTGAACCAGGGGACTGGGTTTGGGTTCATATGCGAAAAGAAAGGTTTCCCAAGCAAAGGCGATCTAAACTTCTCCCAAGGGGGGACGGTCCATTTCAAGTCATTGAACGCATAAATGATAACTGGTACAAATTGGACTTGCCAGGTGACTATAATGTGAGCGCAAGTTTTAATGTTTCTGATCTTTCTCCTTTTGATGTAGGTGATGATTCGAGGACGAATCAACTTAAAGAGGGAGGGGATGATACGAGCTCACCTATGAAACCTGTGACGGACGTCAACCATGACCAGATGAGGCTACCTAATGGGCCAATCACACGTTCCCGAACCAAACAATTCAAAGATGCCACAACGGTGTTGGTGGGACAAATTTGGGATGACCATAAACGAGAGCCCAAAAACATGCTAAACTCATACAACTTGTTTGAAGTTGAATATACTAGCCAGCCCGATTGCTAGTTTATTTAACACTTTATTTTACGCATGTTTTAATTTTAATTTTCAGTATTAACTTCATTTTTGTATTTCATATTTTTTTTAGATGGTACAAGTTTTTAGTTAGTCTTTGTCAAAGTTGAATATTAGTATTGGTATAATATGCTCTTATCTAGTGATTAAATAAGGTAATTAAAATTCTGTCTAGACTAATTTTAATTAATGTGATTTATTTTGTAGTGCCTCACGTTTATGATAACATGATGGAAGCCGTAAACAAATAACTTGTGGTGTGGACGGCTTAGAGTGGAATAATGTGCGCATGCGTGGAAAGGTGAAAGTGTGTGAGTATGAAAGCACTTGCACAACAATATGGTCAAATTAAATGTTTGAAGTGCATAGCAATTGAAGAAATAAACAATTGAACTTAATAAATGGGGAGCATAGGAATTTACCTAGCATGGGACGGCAAGCATTGGAAAGATAATGGCTATATTATTTTAATGAAGCCAAATGGAATGCATGAATTAATGGACGGCATAGCATGGACATATTTTAATCAATGGCATTTGAATTAAGCATGCGGCAATAGTTTGTGGAATGCAATAAACAATTGAATGAAAATTCAAGCATGAAGTGGGAATGGAACCATGATGGATGGCATGAGCAAAATGTTGATTGGGAATTGAAGCAAATGAATTGGACGGCTAATTAAACATGTGCTAAGTGGAGGAATTAAAGAATTAAACAAAGTAAGAAAAATTGGAAGACATGCCATGCGTGAATAAACAAAGAAATAGTTGAATGAATTTTAAATTCTTCATCAAAATGGGGACGGCACAAAGGAAATTAGTGGAAATAAAATAATAAATTTGTCTTTTACGGACAATATGGAAGTGCTAGTGACATACGGCAACAAGCTTTGAAGGAAGGCTTTCAATTGAAAGAGCCTATAAATATCTAGCATATTTCATTTTGTAAAGACACAACTTGAATTTGAATGAAAGAAAATTGTCTTTTGGTGAGTATTCACTCTCCTAAATTCTTGAGGTTTGAATTGACTTATCTAGTTTTCTAGTGGCGTCGTTCTTTCCTTATTTGAACTTATCATCCTTTCGGGTGTGGCGTTCATCTACCTATACCGTTGGTTCCTATCTCGCTAGATAGTGGGTCTCAGTTTTATTTCGAAATATCATACCGTTGGTTCCTATCTCGCTAGATAGTGGGTCTCGGTTTTATTTCGAAACTCCTTCCATCAATTTGAAACTTATAAGATTCGGATCTTTAATTTTTATTAAAGGTTCTTTCTTGTTTCAAATACGTATCCATTTCAATCCATCACCTATCTTTTCATTTCAAAGATATCATTTACAATAAAATTATCCCTTTTGTTAGCTGAACGAGAAACTGTCTAATTTACGATCGGGCAACTTTAACGATTCGCCTCCTAACTCGAGACGGACCGTTATCACATGGTATCCTCTGACTCCCAAGTAGCTTCTTCAATTCCATGTTTTTGCCAAAGAAATTTTACCAATGCCACCTTTTTATTTCTCAGCTCTTTTGTTTCCCGTGCCAGAATCTTGATCAGTTCTTCAGTATATGTCATATCAGGCTGAATCTCAACTTCTATCGGAGAAATAACATGTAAAGGATCTGACCGATACCGTCATAACATTGATATATAAAAGACGTTATGAATTTTATCAAGCTTTGATGGCAATGCTAATCTATAAGCAACTGGTCCAATTCTTTCAATAAAATCATAGGACCCGATAAATCTTGGACTCAATTTTCCCTTCCATCCAAATCAGAGTACTTTCTTCCAAGGTGACACTTTTAGGAATACCTTATCACCAACTTCAAATTCTATTTCTTTTCTTTTATGGTAGGCATAAGACTTTTGTCTATCAGAGGCTGCTTTCAAACTATCTCAAATCACCTTTACCTTTTCTTCTGTTTCCCGAATTAAATCAACTCCAACAATCTTTTTTTAGTAAGCTCTGCCCAGTACAATGATGTTCTGTATTTCCTACCATATAAAGCTTTATACGGTGCAATCTCACAAATTTACCGCGTGGTTTTGGAAGAAATTTCAAGAGGCTTTAGGCACAAAGTTGCATTTTAGTACTACATTTCATCCGCAAAAGGATGGTCAGTCTGAGTGGATCATTCAGGTTCTCAAAGATATGTTGAGATGTTGTATTCTTGAATTCTAGAATACGTGGGAAAAACATTTACCGTTGATTGAGTTTACGTACAACAAAAGTTTTCAATCTAGCATTAAAATGGCATCGTATGAGGCTCTTTATGGTAAAAATTGTCGAACTCCATTGTATTGGATTGAGCTGTGTGAGAATAAGATTCACGGGGTTGATTTGATAAAAGAGACTGAGCAGAAAGTGAAAGTGATTCGTGACAGTTTAAAAGCAGCGTCAGATCACCAGAAGTCCTATGCAAACTTAAAATGAAAAGGTATTGCATTTGAGGTCGGTGACAAAGTGTTTTTGAAAGTGTCTCCGTGGAAGAAAATACTTCGATTTGGCGGAAAAGCCAAGCTGAGTCCGAGGTTCATCGGGCCATATGAAATCATTGAACGAATAGGGCTAATTGCTTATAGATTGATGTTGCCACCTGAGTTAGAAAAGATCCATAATGTGTTTCATGTGTCGATACTTCGACGGTACAGATCTGATTCATATCACGTGAGTTGTTTAAATTAGGCCTAAAGTCCATTAACCCTAACATACCTGTCTACGTTCCCATAAGGCCATCAAGCCCAAATCACATCCTTATGGCCCATTAGGCCCTAACATTAAATCTAGAATGTCACATTAAAGGCGCACTTCAAAACAATTTACTATTTAACCATTTAAGGCCCAAAAGCCCAAACCAAAAGTTTATTTCGAAAACCATATTAACACTTTAATAATTTTATGAAATTTCTTAAGTGGATAGTTGAAACAATAATAATAACCCAAAATATAAATCCAATTAGAAGTTACATGGCCTTATAGCAATCCAATGAAAAAACAAAGTATTTTAAACACAATCATTTGAATAAATTAAAACATTTGAACAGCTTGTAGTATGGCCATCTCCGAGTTTTCTCCCACGTCGAGCTGTCTATTCAGGATTACCTGAAACATTAAATTAAAGGGTGTGAGTTTCAAAACTCAGTGTGTACAACCCTTGGCAATCAAATCACATACAATTATTCACATTGGGCCTAAGCCCTATCAATATCGGTGGTTTTGGGCCTTAGCCCACAATGACCTCATATCAAATCATATCGCATCGTATACAAACAAGATAATGCAAAACCTACTCCAAAAGTCCATCCGTTACACACACCATTTCCCTTCCAACCTTATGACTCTTGTGGGGAATTCTAGCTCGACCCACCCCTCCGCTACACACCAAGGGTAGCCCGATTGCAGTATTACCGAACGTTGCAGCAAAGCTGCTAATCATATATTGGGCTTAAAGCCTCTAGTGAATCCATACCATACGGCCATGCGATCATGGGTCCATACCATACGGCCATGCAATCCTCAAATCTTCCTCTGTACCATAATTCCCACCCATATGCACCCTAAGCAGAATATCATATGAATACATCAAACACACAAGTAACATCTATAAGCTTATATTCGTCACGTAGGGGTATTTTCATCATTTCACTATCAAGGGGTATTTTCGTAATTCTACCTTACAGGGGTATTTTGGTAATTTGACAAAATAGGGGTATTTTGGTAATTTTGTAAAATAGGGGTGTTTTGGCATGTTTGCAAAATAGGGGTATTTTGGTAATTTTGTAAAATAGGGGTATTTTTGTACTTTTGCAAAATAAGGGTATTTTGGGTAATTTTGCAAAACATGAGTATTTTGATAATTTACAAATCTAGGGATATTTTAGTAATTTACGAATATAAGGGTATTTTAGTAATTTTAAAAATATAAGGGTAATTGGTCCCTCTCGAGTTTTAGTTATGAACTTTGGCCCATCAACAAGTTCTCGCGGCTAAAGTGAACAGACATTACGCACCAGGTAGGATTCCATAGAAAAGGAGGTGGGCCACTAAGACCGCTTAAGTACGAAGCTCTCCCTAGATCCAATGCTAGACATGCGTATGCCCGTTGCCACACCCTAACCCAGCGGCTTGTTCACAAACATGTTTAATTAGATTAAGTCTTATGAAATTTCAGCGTTGTTTAAACTAGGCTTAAAGTCCATTAACCCTAACGTACTTGTCTACGTCCCCATAAGCCCATCAAGCCCAAATCACATCCTTATGGCCCATTAGGCCCAAATCTCATCATATGACCTATTAGGCCCAAAACATATCCAGATCGTGTACCAAGCATGGCTAACTTAATTCATATAATCAACCAAACCATTTCATCAAACTTAGCCTCAGGGCCAACTGGGCCCATTTAGCCACTTTTGGCTTTTCGGCTTTTCGGCATTGCCGATATTGTGTGTGTAGTGTTTGTACATACCTGGTAACCCAACGTGTTGCAAACCCCTTAGTCACGAACCTACAATCGACATTACTAACGATTAACCAAAGCTTTAACATATACTGACTAAAAACCGAAACCTCACTATACCCTTACCGTGTACCTCACATTCTAGTAGCCCTTCATTTGCTACTATTGGCGATTATCCTGTAGATTTGCACCCAAACACCTATATCGTCAAAACCAAGTGACCCATATTGATCATAAGTCACCCGTATGAGCCACAATAGATTCGGTCACTTATTAAAACTCTATCTGAATTGAGAATACTTACTGCCTTGATAACAATCTTTACCTACCGCGCTTGCGATTTCTGAGGCTCACCCTTGTTAGTACATGGTAACGGAAAAGAGGGGTTAGATAGCCTTTTGGCTTTTAATAAAACACACTAAAAATTCAACTAAGATCTTACCGAAATCTTCTTTTGATCTTGCGGCTTAAGTCCGGCTTTTGAGACTACTAAGGTGACAGAGGCAATTCGGCAACACTAGGGAGAATAAGAAATAAAAGTGGTTTGGCTAGAACCGAGTGGTGAACCAAAAGGGAATTTGAGAATGGAGGATATGAAGGATTCAGCTTTAGCATACTTAGAAAAAAACACGTCTGCCTCTCACAAGTGAAGAAATTCAACTAGTAGGAAAGTGAAAATTCGGCATTAACCTAGGAACTTAATTCAACACTCATATATATAGCCCCTAGCCGAACTTCTTTCCCCTGAGAGTCCAATTCGGCACCACTATATCCACCTCCCAATCCCTATCTTTTCTCTCTTACCTGCACCTTAAATTTCTCTCCTGAACACTCCCTTTCAGAGTCCCCTACAACGCTAACTCCTTCTGTCCAGGGACAAAAGTAAAACTCCTTAATTTCCCCTCCTAAGACTCGAACCTTGGACCTCCTTAATTGCTTAACACGCCACCTCATAGCTCCTATATGACGCCACTTTCCACTAGACTACAAGCCCATCTGTGTCCTTACATATGTGTGTTTGGACTAAATTGAATGATTTGGTGATTGAATGAGTTAAATTTGAATATGTATAGACCAAGAAAGGAGAAATTCGAATCCAGATCGAGGTAAAGACAAAGTACTCGATTGATCAACTAGTTTTGGTATTTCAACGTCCGAGGTAAATTCAAATATAATACTAGTTGTTAAATTATATCTATGTGATGTGAATTGACTGAATGTATAATTATTGGATTAGAAATGTTAAATATGAGATTGAGAAATGTGGCACTAAGTGTACGTAATTGAAATTGAGACAGAGATAAATAGCACTGTGTGTGCGAAGTAATGGAAGCTTCAGCTTTACTGATTGGCACTGTGTGTGCGATGCCGAATTAAGCTCGGTTTTGGTATCTAGGCACTAAGTGTGCTATGTTAATTAAGCTTCGACTATGATTTGGGCACTAAGTGTGCGATTGAGTTGAAAATATATCGAGTAGTGAATGAGATATGGTATCGAGCATTGAATAGCAATAACTTTTATTAACTAAGTGTTGGCAAAGGTATGTTCGAACCTATGTGGTTGATGATAGTTTTAATGGTTGAATGAATGGATATTTGAACATATGGTTGAGGATGATAATGTACCTAATTGTTCATCTATCTATGTGATGATTTAATTATGTATTGATGTTGCATTATTGAGTAGTATGTATTATATTACGAACTTACTAAGCTTTAAAGCTTACTGTGTGATGTGTTTCTCTATTTTACAGTGTTAGTAAAGCTAGCTCAGACCGGGGGATCGTCAGCAACTCAATTATTGGCTAACTATTTTGGTACTTTTGAATGATGTGTATATTTGAATATGGCATGTATAGGCGAGTTAATGTAGCATGTTTTGATGTTATATACACCTTGCCATGTGATATGGCTTGGAAGTTGAATGTTGTTAGTTTATACTTGAAGCTATAAAAATGATGATTGTGGTATGATATAGTGAGATTGGAATTGGTATATTTCATGCTTGAATTAGTTGATGAAAATGGTGTTTTAAATGTGAACTTGTGGCATGATTAAATGATACTTAGCTTATATGATTTGAGTTGTGAAAATTAGTGTTTTGGATGGATTACTGAGTAGGAATTGAGTATGGAAATAAATGATGTAGTTGATGATTAGTTGGTACTTGTATTAGTATGTTTTGATTACAATTGAGGCATGAATTGGTATTGGATTGATGCTTATAAGTGATTGCAAAGTGTGGATTGTAATTTGGCCTTGAAAAATGGCCTATAATTGCCCACACGGTTGAGCACACGGGCGTGTGGCTCGACCGTGTCTATCGAATTTGTAATTTGATACAAGTCAGACTCGACCATGGGCTAGACACACGGGCGTGTGACTGGCCGTGTGGTGCAAGTCAGTGTCGACCACGGGTGAGGCACACGGGGGGTGTCTCAGGCTGTGTGAACAAGTCAGTATGTACTCCCTGTTTTGCCACGACTTGGATCGACGAACGTGTCCGAGGCCACGGGCGTGTGACCTTTGTAACTTAGAAAAATGTTTAAATTTTGAAAATTTTCGTATGTGTTCGGTTTAGTTCCGACCCCGTTCTAGCATGTGATTAAGGTCTCGTAGACCTCATTAAGGGGCTCATTGAATATGAACGGTAGTGTTTGGATGTGAAATGATATTGAATGTTCGAAAATGATCGGTAATGCCTTTTAACCCTAGTTTGGTGACGGTTACAAGTTAGGGGTGTTACAAGACCCGTGTCGATTTATTTTTCAATTTGAACCTATAGGGGTTTTCACACGGTCGGACACACGCCCGTATCCATGGCCCATGTCCCTCACAAGGCCACGACACACCCGTGTCTTAGCCCGTGTGCAAAAACCTTGGTATTCTATTTCTAACATCATCACCCCATAAATGTCACAAGGTGAAGGCACACGTCTGTGTCCTTCAATCGTGTGGCGAATTAAATTCCAAATTTTCAGGTGCAGACTTCACTTGGCCTGGGCATACGCCCATGTTCATGGCCGTGTCTTCCACACGACTAAGACACATGGCCATGTCTCTGCCCGTTGTTTACTATTGAGCATACTGACTTGCAAATCTAGCATGCAAGGGGAGGCACGGCCTTACCACACGTCCATGAGGTTGATTGTGTGTCACACACGGCCTAGACACACGCCTGTGTGTCTACCCATATGGACAAGAACAAGGCTATTTGCCAAGCTCTTTCTATCACCCCAACTCATACTTACATAAATTCCATCAAACCTTCAACTAATTCATGCTTAATTAAACTAGGTAAACTAATCATGCAACTTACACATTCATGAATAACCTCATCTTTTCATAAATTGATAAGAAACAACCATCAACTATGGCCTTATACAAAAGTGCTCATCTTTGAAAGAGCCAACTCATTTGGCCAAAACAATATGACATTCAACTAAGTCTAGTCCCTATACATGCCATACTCAAAATGCTAAGTCTAACTATACCAAGATGGGTTGATAGTGTGGGTGATCCTTTGCTTATCTTCGTATCCCAAGCTGGCTCTTCGACACTATAAAACAAGGGATAAGAGAAGGGAGTAAGCTTTAAGCTTAGTAAGTCTATATGTAAACAATAAGCATCATAGCATATGCTAATCAATCAAAAAAATTACATATTATGTAAGAACAATTCATATTCTCATAATCATGCTTACTCATCTCAACTCTTACCACATCTCAACCACATATCATATACATTGCTCACATTTACTTGTACTTATGCCCTACACTTATCACCACAAAGCCACATATAATTACTTAGTCAAGTTTCTCAATGAACCCTTCGGAATGATACAATACCCGGCGGTTTTGTACACAGCCAACCATTAATCAATAATAGGGTGGTATCACACATAGCCCACCAACAATGATAATTATGGTGTTATCGCACACAGCCCACTAAAATGATAATATATACGTTGGTATCGCACTCAGCCCATAGTCAATAAACCACAAAGTGGTATCGCACACAGCCGACCAAAATTTACAGATTTATAGATATTCATCCGTACTCATATTTCTTTTTTCGAAGGTTCATCCGAGAATTTTCACATTTTCTACTATTTCAATAATTTTCTCCAATAATCAATTACATCCTCATGGTGCATTAATAATTAAAACATACATAATTAAGTTGTATCGTTTACACATAAACTTACCTCGGTGCAAAATGTGTTAATTTGTGATTTAGTCCGAAACCTTGCCTTTTCCCCGATCAAGGTTGATTCCACGTTCTTCTTGATCTATAATAATTAAAGTTTCTTATTTAATCATTACATAAATTCAAGCACTTCAAAATTTCTACTTTGGCAAAAATGACTGCTTTGCCCTTATACATTGGTAAAATTATGATTTTACCCCTAGGCTCGTAAATCATTTTTCATCAAATTTCCTCATTTGACAAGCCTAGTTGAACATTTATTACTCTTATTACATCTCACAATACCAATCATTTCATGCATTTCTACTCAATTTACAAACTTTACAAAAAGGTCCTTTTAGGTGTTTTCATGGAAACACCTTTCACAAAAGTTGTTTATTTAACAACCATAGTTCATTTTCTTCCCTAAAAACTCAGCAGACAACATAAGCACTCACATGGTAACACCCTAAGATTTTAACCATTTTGTAAAATAGTCCCCTCTTTAGCTAGCGTAAGCTTTAGAGGTTCCAAAAGTATAAAAATTATCAATAAAGACCACTAAAATCACTTACTTGAAAGAGGATAGCTTGGCTGAAAGTTTGAGCTTCAAAACCCCTATTTCTTGCTTGAATTTTCGGTGGAAGAAGAAATGGTAATAAGAAAAAAAGATGATAGCTTTCTTATTTTCCTCTTATTTTATTCAATTAAGTCACCAACTCACCTAACCATTGACCATGTCCCTAATTTGTCCCCTATGGCCGGCCATCACTTCCCCAATGGCCTACCTACATATTAAAAACCTCCAATTTAATATTCTTTAGCTGTTGGACACCTCTAGCTTGTAAATTAAAACTTTCGCACTTTATGCGATTTAGTCATTTTTTGTAATTAAGCATGAAATCACCAAAATTAATGTGCCAAAATTTTCATGCTCCTATATAATCATGATATAACACATATAGTAACATTAAAAATAATTTCTCTGGTCTCGGATTAGTGGTTCCGAAATCACTGTCCCAACTAGCCCCAAAATCGGGCAGTTATAATAATTCTTTCCCATTTCCACTCTGGTATAACAACTTGCTGTAATAACCCCGAAGGCACCTGATGCTCAGCTTTCACTTGTTGACATATCAAGCATTTGGATACAAATTCAAATATATATCTTTTCATTCCCGACCACCAGTATATCTTTTTCAGACCACTGTACATTTTATTACTACCGGGATGAACATACATTGTACCATTGTAGGCTTCATATAAAATCTTCTGCACCAACTCTAAATTCTTTGGCACACACAATCTGTGTAACACCCCTTACCCGTATTTGACGCTGAACAGGGTACAAGGCATTACTGGACTTACAAGCAAGCAATCATATAAATCGATACATAACTTTCCACCCAAATTTAAAACTATTTATATATATTCATATCACTCCTTAAACGAGCCTATGAGGCCCAAAACTTACATAAGGAGTAGTTCGGAGTTGAACCGAAAATTTATGAATACTTAGAAAGTTTTTGCTCAAAATAGGGCTACACGCCCGTATGGAAAGGAACACGCCCGTGTGGACAGGCTGTGTTATGACACACGCCCATGTCCCTTGTCCGTGAGGATTTATTTCTCAATTTGAAGCTACAGGGGTTTTCACACAACCATGACACGCTCGTGTGCAAAAACCTTGACATTCTGTTTCTGACGTCATCAACTAAATAAGGTCACACGGCCTAAGCACATGCCCATGTCCCATGGTCGTGTCATCCACACGATTGAGACACACAGCTGTGTATTAGCCCGTGTGGTTACTACTAGGCATTCTATTTTCCCAACTTAGAATGCAAGGGAACACATAGCCGGACTACACGCCCATGTGACAGACTTTGTGTCACACACGCCTGTGTGTCTACCAGTGTGGACAAATTTCAAGGCTATTTACCTAACCCTTTTTGTCACCCTTACTTGCACCAACATAAACCGCATCAAGTAACCTACTCATTCATGCATTAATACCCAACACTCAACCATACGACTTGCACATTCATGAGAAACACCATCATTTTCATATATTAATGATAAGAATTAGCCATCAATTATGGCCTTATACAAAATGAATTCATCTCCAAATTAAGCCAATCCATTTGGCTAAAACAATATGACACTTTACAAAGACTAAGTCCCTATACATGCCATACCCAAAAAGATAAATCTAACTATACCAAATGTTCCAATTGATAGTGTGATCGAGCCTTCGACATTCTTTGATCCCCGAGCTTACTTGGTGGGACTATAAGAAAATGAAAAAGAGAGGGAGTACGCATAAAGCTTAGTAAGTCGCATGAAATAATCAACAACAATTACCTTACAACATCATGCTCACAACATATTATAAACTTGCATAAACTTCATATAATCAAAGGCATAACTTACTCATTTCCATCCTTACTAATCATACAACACAATTCTTGCTCATTTCAAATCTCACCACATCCCAAATACATATCATCAACATTGCTCACATTTGCATGCACTTATACCCTGCACTTGGCATCTCATAATCTCACGTAAATTCACTTATCAAAGTTTCTCTATGAATACTTCGGAATAATACCGAATGTACGGCGGATTCGTACACAACCAATAATAAATAACACGGTGGTATTGCACACAACCCACCAAATAACCACATATCTACGGTGGTATCGCACACAGCCCACCAAATATCCACATATCTATGGTGGTATTGCACATAGCCCACCAAAAATAATAAATATGGTGGTATTACACACAGCCCACCAACAATCACTTATTCATGGTATTTATCCTTATCCTTTTCCTATTTCGAAGGTTCATCCAAGAATTTCCTCACTTTCCATCATTTTAATAGATGTCAACAATAATCTCAACAATAATCATAACAATAATCAAACATATGATGCAATATCAACGGTTGAATGCATAATAGCAATAGAGTTGTATTATTCACATACAACTTACCTCGATATACAAAATTTGAGTGACTATTCTGATTTAGTCCACTATTTTGGTTTTCTCCCGGTCTAAGTCTAGACTCAATTTTTCTTGATCTATAATGATAAAATTCACTCATTTAATCACCAAATTAATCAAATATTTCAAAATTCATGCTTCGGCAAAATTACCGTTTTGCCCTTAAACTTTCACAAAATTACGATTTTGCCCCTAGGCTCGTAAATGAATTCTAATTAAAATTCCTCTTTTAACAAGCCTAGCTGAACATTTATTACTCGTATAGCAACTCAAAATACCAATTATTTCATACATTTACCACCTATGTTACAACCTTTACAAAAAGGTAATTTTTAGGTGTTTTCATGAAAAATCTCTTCACAGAAGATGCTTTTTAACAACCAAGCTTCATTTTATTCCATAAAATTTCAACAAACAACACTAATTCTCTCATGGAAAAACCCTATACTTTCAACCATTTTGCAAAAAGTCCCCTCATTAGCTAACTTAAGCTACAAGAGTTTCAAAAGTACAAAAATTATCAAAAAAGCCCATCAAGATGACTTATTTGCAAGGATGAAGAGTTGTTGAAATTTTCAAGCTTTCAAAATCCCTATTTTGCTGATATTTTTGGTGGAGAAAATGAAGAGAAAAGATGATATCTTTTCTTCTCTTTATTTTATTTTTATTTCCTCAATTTAGTCACATAATCTACCAACTTTGACCAATTTGAAATTTCATGTCCCCTATGGCCAGCCAACCCTTTCCTAAGCATCTAATTGCACATTAAAGACCTCCAATTTAAGGTTCTATAGCTATTTAGCACTTTTAGCTTGTAGAATAAAACTTTCGCACTTTATGCGATTTAGTCCTTTTTAGCAATTAGGCATGCAATCGCTAAAATTAATGCACCAAAATTTTCATGCACTCATATAATCATGATATAACACATAGAATAATATTAAAAATAATTTTCCCCAACCTCAGATTAGTGTTTTCCAAACCACCATTCTGACTAGCCCCTAAATTGAATTTATTCTGATGCAATCTCTCGAACAACAAAAACTATCGGACTGATCTAAAATTACAATCGATTCAATTCACATTGTTCCCATTTTGCCTGTAAATCAACATCATTTTGCTGGGCTTCAAAAATTTGTTGCAAAAATACTGGTCTAACTTTCAACTCAGCCACAATAGAACCATTATCAGAAATAGACAATCGAATATTCATTGCTCTTAAAGCAAATAAAGATTTTTCGCTCAAAGCATCAGCAACTACATTGGCCTTACCTGGATGATAATCAATCACAAGATCATAATATTTGAACAATTCAAGCCACCCGCATTGTCTCAGGTTCAAATCTTTCTGTGTCACCAAATACTTCAGACTTTTATGATCAGTGAAGATATGACATTTTTCAGCATATAAATAATGTCACCATATTTTTAATGCAAACACAATAGTTGTTAATTCAAGATCATATATCGGGTAATTATTTTCTTGTGGTTTTAGTTGTCTTGAAGCATAGGCAATTACTTTACCTTCTTGCATCAAAACACAACCTAGACCATTCAAAGATGCATTACTATAAATCACAAATTCCTTACCTGTAATAGCCCGTTTTTTGTCAAATTGGAACAGTGGTTTCGAAATCACAAATCTGAAGTCAAAATATTTATTTTATTATTTTAATAAGGTTTACAGCATGATAGAATTATTGTGTGAAATTTTAGTAAAGAAATTTTACTGTTTGAATGGTTAATTCAAGAAAAATGACTAAATCACGTAAAAGGTAAAACGCATGTTCTATCAGTTAAAGGTGTCAAATGGATTTGACTTTTTATTGTGGTGGACTTAAATGGTAATTAAACCATTTGATTTATGAGTGGACTTATATGGAGACATTTCAGGTGTTTTAAATGAATTATAACAAAGGTTAATATAGTAATTTGTGAATAACTTAAGTTAAAATAATAAAGACATAATATCATCATCTTCATTAAGCTTCATCACCGAAAATTAGGGCTAAAAGGAATCCATTTCTATACTCTTCATTTGGCTATGCTATCTTTGCTAATTAAGGTACGGTTTTTGTCCCGTTTTTAATGATTTCTATGTTTTTGAGATCGTTGCAGCTAGTATTAGCTAGCCCAGGGACTAATTTGTAAAATTGTTAAAGATTTTGAATGTTGCTATTGATTAATATGTATGAGTTTTGATGTTTAATAATAGATTACGAATATTTGATATTAGTTAAACAAATTTTGTTAAGTGATTTTTGGTGAAAATGCAAATTAGGGGCTAAATTGTGAAATGTGAGAAATGTGGGGTTAAAATGTGAAATAAATTAGAAATATGGGCTAGTATGGACACTAGTGACATTCAGCTATCATGAAATTGGATTAAATTGCATGAATTTGTGATTTTATGCAACAAGGACTAAATTGTGAAAAATGTGAAAGTTTAGGGGTAGAAGGGTAAATATGCCTTAAAGTATGTTTTTGACTAAATTGAATGAATAGATAATTGAATAAGTTAATTTTGAATACATTAGATCAAGAAAAACAAAATTCAGATCTAGATCGGGGAAAAACGAAAGTTATCGACTAAACTACTCGATTCGCCATTTTAGCATCCGAGGTAAGTTCGTATGTGACAAACATTGTTACAATTATGCTTTTAATGCTTTGATATTGCATAAATTGTATACACGAGACTACATTCATATTCGATGATAAATCGACTATGTTTAGCACTTAGTGTTTGATTCAAGATAGCTTCGACTATTTATGGCACTTAGTGTGCGATTTGAAACAGCTTTGACTATATATGGCACTTAGTGTACGAGATTGAGATAACTTCGGCTATGTAAGGCACTTAGTGTGCCAGATTATAATAGTTTCAGCTATGCGATGGCACTTAGTGTGCGAAACATCAAGTATTCGACAGTGTTAGGAAAATGTATGAGTTCGTTAGGAATTTGTAGAGGTATTTTAACAGAAAGTATAAAGTTGAAAAAGAAAAAGGTATGACTGTGCGTATAAGTATATGAATAAGCTTACGGGAGGTTTGATGTTATCATGAATTATACATTAACTTGTTCAAATTGATGATTTGTATTTTATGAATTGTTGAGTATATTTAGTATGAACTTACTAAGCTTTGTATCTTACATTGTTCATTTTTCTCGTGTTTTATAGTGAATTCAAAGCTAGCTCAGATTTAGGGATCATCAGAGACTACGTCATACTATCCAATCATCTACTTGGTACTTTTGAGTTGTGTATATATGGTACATGGCATGTATAGGCTGGAGTCATTTTGGTATGTTTGATGAACTTTTATTTTGAGCCATTTGAGTTGGCTTATGATAATGAATTTGATGATGTTTATAAATGTGTAAATGGTTCTATCTTGGGTTTGGTAGTTGACCTATATTGTGTGTTTGAAGTTGAGTCTATAATGCTAAATGATATTATGTAATTTGGAAAGCTATGTGCTTGAGAATTGATGATTGATAATGTATGTGTGGAATGGTTTAGTTGATTGAATTGAATATGTGGATTAGGTATGAAATTAGATGATAAATTGTAGCATATTTGTAAATTATATTGATGGTGAAGAAAGGGTATGATTTGAACATTTTTTGATGCTATTTGGATTCATATTAGTGCTTTGAATTGGTACCGTTTGTGTTTGTGTAGGTATGTGCAAAATGGGGTGACAAAATGGCTTGGTAAATAGCCTATTTTTATCCATACAGGCAGAGACACGGGTGTGTGTCTCAGCCGTGTGTGACACATGGTCAAGTTACATGGTTATGTGTCCCCTGTTGTTGAAATTGAATTGAAGTCAGTATGCTCCACACGATCTCACACACGGGCGTGTGACTGGCCGCGTGGTACAAGTTAGTATGCCCTCCTAATTGGCACCCGACCTAGCTGAAGGGCGTGTGACTTGGCCGTGTTGCATAAGTCAGTATACCCTACAGTTTTGGCATGGCCTAACACACGGCCTGGCATACAAGCCTGTGCGGCTACTTCAAAGGGTATACGGGTTAGACACACAGGCGTGTGGTCGGCCGTGTGACCCAAGTTAGTATGTATGCCCTGTTTTCACACGTCTTGTGACACGGGCATGTCTATTAGCCGTGTGAGGAACATGGCCTGTTCACACGGACGTGTGACCCTTGTTTACATGAAAATTTTCTATGTTTCCAGAATTTTTGTATGATATTAGTTTAGTCCCGAACCACTTCTAAAGCATGTTTAAGGCCTCGTAGGCCCTTATAAGGGACAATGTGATTGTGTTGAATGATTTATGTGGATGAGTACTTATTGTTGCATAAATGTATGCTATATGTGTTGTGAATTAATCGGTAATATCTTGTAAACCTATTTTGACATTGAATACGGGTGAGGGTGTATATTTATTGGTATTAGAGCTACAGTTTAGTTAATCTAGGACTAACGTAGTGTGTGTGAGAGTCTAGCTATACATGCTATATGTAAACTGTGATAGTGTGATAAATCCTGACATTTGAAAATGTGTTCTTATATAGAAAATGGATCCCAATCGAGCGATATCAGATGAGGTTAAGAGTAATGAGCCTGGTCCCGCGTAAAGGACAGTGCGATCTGATTCTAGACCTATGATGGGTAGCCGGGGAAGAGAGGCTAAATAAGCCTTCTTCCAAATGATGAACGAGTGGTTCACACAATACATTCGAGCGAACCTGGCTACTCAACAACCTCTGCCCCTCATATTCCCCAACCTATACCTGTAGCTCCTCAAGGAGTTGAGCTTTTAAAATTGAACAAGCCTCCAGTTGATAAGATCCGTAGACACGGGGCTAAAGAGTTTAGAGCCAATGTTGATGATGACCTTGAGAGAGGGAAGTTTTAGCTTGAAAATACGATCAGAGTGTTTGATGAACTTTCTTGCACACCAGCTGAATGGTTAAAGTGTGCTATATCTCTTCTAAAACACACAACATATCAGTGGTGGAATACGTTAGTAACCGTGGTGCCGAGGAAGAGAGTTAATTGGGAATTGTTTTTGACAGAATTCTGAAAGAAATATATTAGTCAACGGTTTCTGGATCAAAAATATAAAAAATTTTCAAAATTGAAACAAGGCCGCATGACTGTAACCGATTATGAAAGAGAATTCGTACGGTTAAACAAGTACGCTCGAGAGTATCTGTCTACTGAGGAAATAATGTGTAAGTTATTTGTTGATCAGCTAAACGAAGACATTAAACTCCTGGTCGGGATATTAGATTTGAAAAAATTTGTTGTGTTAGTTGAACAGGTTTACAAAGCCGAAGACTTTAGCTAAGAAAACAGAAAGGCTGATTCAGAGGCAAGAGACTTGAGGAAGAGATCGATGAGTAAGCCTTATCAGTCCTCATCTCGAAGAAATCCAGAGGCTATTTTAACCGATCAATAGCTTTAGTGAGATATTCTAATTGGGATCGTGGAAAGTAGTATACCAGCCCTAAAGGTCAAACTACATCGGTATCAAGTGTTGGCAATGTGGAAGATGTTAAACCCGAGTGTCAACTGTGTGGAAGATGGCATTTTGGAGATTGTTGGATGAAAAAATAATAATAGAGCTTGTTACAGTTGTGGCTCATGAGACCATTTTATCAGAGATTGTCCTGAGCTAAATGAAAAAGATAAATCTCAGAATGTAAGATCGAGCAACATAGCTATCGAGGGAGGCCGCCTAGAAATACGAGAAATGCAAGTGGTAATCGTGGTACAATGAGAGATACTACAGTGAGATCTGAGGCCAGAGTACTAGCTAGAGCTTATGCTATTCGCGCTCACGAAGATGAGTCATCACCTAATGTCATTACTGGTACATTTTCTCTTTACAACACTAATATTATTGCATATTGATCCTAGATCTACTCATTCATATATATGGATGAATTTGGTGTCTAATAAGAGTTTTCCAGTCAGGTCTACCAAATTTATGATTAAAGTATCGAACCCCTTAGGCAAGTATGTTCTAGTTGATAAAGTTTGCAAGAACTATCCTTTAATGTCTCGGGGTTACTATTTTTCGGCTGACTTAATGCTTTTACCATTTGATGAATTTGAATTAATTCTGGGTATGGATTGGTTGACCCTACATGATGCCATGGTGAACTGTAGATGAAAGACTATATAACAGAAATGTCATAATAATGAAATTCTTCAGATTGAATTTGATGAATCGGGTGGTTTATCAATAGTGATTTCATCGATGTCAGCTCAAAAATATGTGAGAAAAGGTTGCGAAGCTTATTTCGCTTATGTTTTAGATATTAGAGTGTCTGGAAAGAAGGTTGAATCAATGCCAGCCATTTGTGAATATCCGAATGTATTTCCTAAAGAATTATCGGGATTGCCACCTATTAGAGAGGTTGTGTTTGGTATTGAAGTAGTACCGGGAACAACGCCGATATCAATAGCCTCGTACAGAATTGTTCCGACAAAGTTGAAAGCTCAGTTACAAGAGTTACCGGATAGAGGTTTTGCACGACCTAGTTTTTCACATTAGAGTGCGCATGTATTGTTTGTAAAGAAGAAAGACGGCATGATGAGAATGTGTATCGATTATAGACAGTTGAATAAAGTGACTATAAAGAAAAAAAATACCCTTTATCGCGGATTGATGATTTATTTGATCAGTTGAAAGGTGAAACAGTGTTTTCAAAGACTGACTTCAGATCGAGTTATTATTAGTTGCGAGTAAAAGACTTGGATGTACCAAAAACTGCATTCAAAACGAGGCATGGCCATTATGAATTCCTTATTATGCCTTTTGGTTTGACTAATGCTCCTGCCATTTTTATGGATTTGATGAATCGGATTTTTAGACCGTATTTAGATAGATTTGTTGTTGTGTTCATTGATGACATTCTGATCTATTCAGGAGATGAGTCTGAGCATGCCGAGCATTTAAGGATTGTGTTGCAAACCTTAAGAGATAAGCAACTGTATGCTAAATTCAGCAAATGTGAGTTTTGGCTCTGGGAAGTTGGATTTTTGGGACATATTGTAACACCCCAAACCCGGTCAAAACGCTACGACCGAATCCGGCGTGTCATAGGGAAGAAAATATTTTTTGAAAAACAGGTTGTCGTCTCGAGTTGAAAAGAAAATCGTTGATTTATAAAAACCCAAATTGTTTTAAGAGAGTTGTTAAAATCATTTCGAAACTTAGTTTTAAAGAGGATAGTGTTGTCTTGTTATTTTTATGTGTTTGGTAAATACCTGATGGTAAAATTTTGGAAAATCCTGAAAGTTTGTAAAAGTTTTAAAGACATTCATTTTAAGAATTTATTTGGCATGCCACTTATGTTTAAACATTTTTAAGGAAACTTAAGCAGATGAATAATCCCAAAATAAAATCTAGTGGCCTTATTACATAACCGAAAACCAAACTTAAAATAAAATGAATCCGAAAATAACCATTAAAACAAAAAACCAAACTACTGAGCATGGCCACCTCGAGTCCATCCCGGCTCCGCATCTTCAATTTAGGAATTATCTACAAAAAGTAATGGAAAAGGGTGAGTCATCGAGACTCAGTGCATAAATCCCCCCTCTCGAAGATGTTAAGCCCATACACAGTTTCATAAGCGAATATGTATGCCATGCACCCCATCCAACCTATCCATCCGAACTCCCAATTCTACCCCTTATGGCACCTAGCCACTGGTGGTACCTACCCACTGGTGGTTCCAAACCACTGGTGACCGAAGTCACAAATAATCGTTTGTGGGGCCAACCCACATTGTGGTACCTAACCACTGGTGACGATCCCTTATCTTGATATGTGGGGCCAACCACTGTGGTACCAAACCACTGGGACGAGTCACAGAAATACATATGTGGTACCTAACTACTGGTGGTTCCAAACCACTGAGACTTAGTCACAATATGATCGTATGTGGGGCCAACCCACTGTGTGGTACCTAACCACTGGTGACAGTCTAATAGATCATTCATTCCCCCTCCTCTCATCATACCCATTTTCATGAACATGCTTTTCGATACAATGTAATCATGCTTAACATTCAGAAACAATATAACAGGGCATATGCAAACCTAATAAAGGCATTTAATGTTAGCCCCCAAGATGGACTTACCCGGAGTCCTCGCTTTTACCCACAAGGGCAACATATCGCTTTTTACAGTTATTTTGGCTTTCGACAAATCACAAATAACAACACATTAAACATATGAAGTGTGTAAGAGTTACACACCTGATTACTCATAATACCACGCTCTCTACATCAACACTGTCATTAACCGACACTACCGCAATCTGCCTACTACTTTGCTCAGACGCCGGACCACAACCCAGTGGCCAATCACGAATAGCAGACACAGCCCTCTTCTTGAACTTAGGGATCGAACCCGAAGGTTGACTTCCCTCTCCTTCGTGTATATTTCTTGCATCCATTAAAACTTCGATCAATATATCACTACGAGAGATACAATTTTGGGATATTCACCCCACTAGATTAACAATAGATATCCAACAGAACGATTAATAGAACCACTTAGAAAGAATTTTCCTACCTAAATCGGTTGAATCCCAGAGTTAACAAACTTGGCTAAAATGTTGATTGAACCCCTACACCAAAACCAAGTGAGATTCGGCTAATGAAGATTGGACTAAAGAGAAGTGGCCTTTCGGCCAAACAGGGGACATAAGTCCACCCTCCACCATACGGCCACACAAAAACATTATCTCCTTACCTTCAATCTTCTTCAAATTTCGGCACAGACAAACACCACAGAGGGAATTCGGCTTCTAGAAACAAGGAGTGAAAAGAAAACAGAACCATCGAGATAATAAGGAAGTGATTCGGTTTTAAACAAAGATGGAAAAGAAAAGGGATTGCAATGAAGAAAACAACAGAGAGTTTCAAGAAAGAAAATGGAAATAGCAGTGAGAAGGGAGCAAGATGTGATACTTTCGGCTTCTAAAAGTGAGAAGAAAAGATGAACCAAAAGTGACCCTAGTGGTCTACCGAGTTTTGGCTATGTATCCAAAAAGAAGAGAAAGAAAAGAGATCGAAAGAGAGGGAGGAGTGATGATTTTGGCTTTGGAACAAAGATGGAGAAAAAGAATAGAAGGGATTCGTCTATTAGTTTTGAGAGAAAATAAAATGAGAGGATAAAGCTCTAAATGCTCCCTAACTTAGCTGAATGCTCACCTCACCAAGGCCTACACCACATTCGGCCACCTCCCTAACTAGCACCCCAAAATCGAATGCTCCTCTACCCCAAGCTACCTTCAAAATTTGGCTAAACACAACCCCTTCTAATCCCTTCTTTTCCTCCTCGCTTTTCTCCTGACCACATATTCAAATGAATTTGAATACTTCAAATTCCTATATTTTCTCTCATTCACTTATTCAAATCTGTTGACCCCTTCCACAGTCATCCACCAGAGTCCATCCTGAGCACAACTCCTCCTGGTCTTGGCGTCAAAATAACAAGCAGAAAAGGGATTCCCGCAGCTCGAACCAAGGCTCTATCCACTCACATGAGGCATCACCTCCTTGAGCCTTAAGTGGCGCCTCCCTTGCCACTTTACCAAGGCTCTTCTTGTGTCAAAACATGCCACAATCTACCCTTAACACCTGACCCATTCAGCTCCCCCTTCAAAGTGCCCAAAAAAAAATTTTTTGATAAGGCCCTAGCCTACCTCTAGCTCATGCCTGGTCCCTAAAATACCCTAAACTAGCATGACATCCATACTATCTACATGCAACCAGACAAAATGCAAAGGCCTCGATTTAAGGATGTTACAAGTCTACCCCCCTTAAAAATAATTTTGACTTCGAAATTACCTGATCAAAAGAGTTGAGGGTACTGCTGCCGTATCATATCCTTTGGCTCCCACGTGGCCTTTTCCGCTCCATCATTTCGCCATAAAACCTTCACCAAAGGAATTGATTTCTACGTAAGACTTTGACATCCCGATCCAGGATCTGCACCGGTTCCTCCTCACAAGACAAGTCTGGGCTTACTTCAATTTCTTCTACTGGCACAACATGAGACGGATCTGAACGATAGCGTCTAAGCATTGAAACATGAAATACGTCATGGATCTGACTTAATTCTGATGGTTGAGCTGATAAGCCACTGGTCCCACACACTTCAACACCCTATAAGGCCCGATAAACCTAGGGCTCAGCTTGCCCTTTCGACCAAATCTCAGCACTTTCTTCCATTGCGACACCTTTAAAAAGACCTTGTCAGGCACTGCAAATTCTATATCCTTCCGCTTAAGATCGGTATAGGACTTCTACCTGTCTGAAGCTTCCTACAAACGAGTTCGAATCAGCTTAAACTTACCCTCCGTTTCAGTAACTAACTCCGAACCCAACAATTGCCGTTCACCCAACTCTGTCTAACATGTAGGGGTATGACACTTCCGTCCATACAATGCTTCATATGGTGACATCTGAATACTTGCCTGGTAGCTATTGTTATACGCGAACTCTGCCAATGGTTGAAATTCCTCCCAACTACCCCTGAAATCCAAGACACAACCCCTTAACATATCCTCTAAAATCTGGATTACCCTCTTCGACTGCCTATCTGAGTACGGATGAAACACCGTACTAAAATCTAACCTCGTACAGTGCTTGATGCAACGCTTTCCAAAATCTTGAAGTAAATCTGAGGTCTCTGTCCGAAATAATCGACACTGGCACTCCATGGAACCTTACAATCTCTGCTATATACAGTCTAGCCAACTTCTGTAGGGAGTAATCCACACGCACAGGTATGAAGTGAGCAGACTTTGTCAGACGATCAACAATCACCCAGACCGAATCTTTCTTGCTAGGCGTAAGAGGTAGTCCACTGACAAAATCCATCGTAATCCTTTCCCATTTCCACTACGAAATCTTCACCGGTTGCAACAATCCCAAAGGCAACTGATGTTCTGCCTTTACCTGCTGACACGTCAAACACTTGCCCACAAATTTAGTTACCTCCAGCTTTACCCGGCCACCAAAACTGCTCCCACAAATCTCGGTACATCTTAGTACCTCCAGGATGTATAGTGTATGGGCTGCTATGAGCTTCCTGAAGAATTTTCTGCCTTAACTCAACATCCCTTGGCATGCAAACTTTCCCCTGAAAAGTTAACACTCCATCGCTACTCAAGCTATATCCCTCCAATACGCCATTCTGCACTTGTAAACATCGAGCACCTAAGACTTCATCCACCAGCTGTTTCTCCTTAACCTGGTTTACCCAAGTCGGCTTCGCTTGTAATTCTGCCAGCAGACTTCCGTCATCATACAGGCTAAGGTGGGCAAACATCGCTCTTAAATCTGCTACCACTTTATGGCTCAACGCGTCCGCCACTACGTTAGCCTTACCCGGATGATACTCAATCGAGCAATCGTAATCCTTCAACAACTCGATCCACCACCGCTACCTTAAATTCAATTCCTTCTGAGTGAGAAGATACTTCAAACTCTTATGATCAGTGTACACGATAGACTTCTCCCCATACAAGTAATGCCTCCAAATTTTCAGGGTGAAAACCACTACAGCCAACTCTAGATCATGTGTCGGGTAGTTCACTTTGTGAGGTCTCAATTGTCGAGAAGCATACGCCACTACTTTCCCCTCTTGCATCAGCACACATCCCAGACCAGTATGCGACGCATCACAATAAACCGTAAACTCCTTCCCTGCTACAGGCTGAATCAAAACTGGAGCTTCTGTCAGAATCCTCTTTAACTTGTCAAAACTTTCTTGCTATTTGCCTGTCCACACAAATGGAACCCCTTTCCTTAACAACTTGGTTAGCGGTGCTGCAATCAAGGAAAAACCTTCCACAAACCTCCCCGTAATGCCCCCTAATCCTGAAAAACTCAATGTCTGCCACAGACTTAGGTGGTTTCTAGTCCAGTACAGCTTCAATCTTCCGAGGATCTACCCTAATCCCCTCAGATGACACCACATGACCCAAGAAAGTAACTTCCCTTAGCCAAAACTCGCACTTACTAAACTTGGCGAATAGCTGCTTCTCCCTTAGAATCTGCAGAACCATACGAAGGTGTGCATCATGCTCCTCCTCAGGCTTCGAATACACCAGAATATCATCTATAAATACTATGATGAACCGATCCATATACGGCTGAAACACCCGATTGATCATATCCATAAATGCTGCCGGCGCATTGGTCAACAGAAACGGCATTACCAAGAACTCGTAGTGAACATAACGAGTACGAAATGCCGTCTTATGAATGTCCGCCTCCTTGACCTGAAGTTGATGATACCCTGATCTCAAATCTATCTTCGAGAAAACTGATGATCCCTTAAGTTGATCGAATAGGTCGTCTATCCTCGGCAATGGATACTTGTTTTTAATCGTCAACTTATTCAGCTGACGGTAATCTATACATATTCGCATCGATCTGTCCTTCTTCTTAACAAAAAGCATAGTCGCTCCCCAAGGTGATACACTCGGCTAGATAAAACCCCTGTCTAACAACTCCTGAATTTGCACTTTCAGCTCCACTAACTCTTTTGGTGCCATTCTATATGGAGCAATAGACACTGGCGCGGTTCCCGGTAGCAGGTCTATACCAAACTCAACTTCGCGATCCGGAGGCAGACCCAAAAGCTCTTCTCGAAACACATCGGTAAATTCCTTCACCATTCGAACATTCCCAAAAGTTTATTCCTTGCCCTCCAATGCATAAACATGAACCATGAACGCCTCACATCCCTTCCTCACCATTTTCTCGGCCTTCAAAGTAGATACCACATTGGATAGGTAATTCCTTCTATCACCTATCATTACCACCTCCTCACCCTCAACAGTTCTCAGCACCATACGCTTGGCTGCACAGTCCAAACTCGCTTGATACTCTACTAACCAATCCATCCCTAAGATCAATTTGAACTCCCCGAATGGCAGTTCTATCAGATCAGCCGGAAACACTACCCCTTGAAGTTCTAGAGGTACATCCTTATACAGTTTGTTTACTTCTACAGAGTGTCCTAGAGGGCTAACTACAGTCATCTCCCTAGAAGAAATCTCATAGGCTAAGTTCAGAGTTCCCGCTATACTACTAGCAACGTAAGAGTGTATTGAACCGACATCAACCAAAGCAATATAAGGTAACCCATAAATTAAGAACGTACCGGTTATGACATCCGGTGTATCGCCCTCCTCTCGATGCCTCACTGCATAGACCAACCCAGGCTGTCTTGCATCAGTATTTTCAGCACCTCTACCCGGTGTTCCACGGCCCCGACCATTACCATTACCACCCCTGGCTGAACCTCGACCCCTCAGTGGTTGCTGACCATCTCTCCTGAATGGTGTACGTCCTTGACCCTCAGACTGAGTCCTAGCTGGCCTCCATGGACAATCCCTTATCCGGTGATCCATTAACCCACACTCAAAGAACCCTCTATTACCTGTCCAACATTCCCCCGAATGAGACTTTCCACATCGAGCACATCGTGGTGGCCATTGAGTAGCAGCAGCAGGCTTTGCAGCTTGACTCGGCCCGCCAAATCTAGCCCTTTTCTGAGAATTCCTAGCAGACGCTGATGACCCAGAACTCCTTTTATTCCAACTCCTATCTTGATTCTATTTCACAGACTATGTCTCCTCCTCAGCTATCTTGGCCTTTTCCACGAGGACAGCAAACTCCCTCTCTCGCTATGGAGCAATCAATATCCGTAGCTCATCCCTTAGTCCGTCCTCAAACCTAACACAACGCTCATGTTCCGTAGCCACGATACCCTTAGCATAACAACTTAATCGAAGAAACTCTGCCTCATACTCAGGTACTGACTTACTCCCTTAAACCAGATTCAAAAACGCCTTACGCTACGCATCTATATAACCAGACCCGACGTACTTCCTCTGATAAGACGCCTTAATGAAATCCCAGGTGATATCATCCGCCATCGCACCATCCCTGACTGTGAACCACCACTGATAAAACTCATCCCGGAGAAGAGACACTATCCCCTTCAACTTCTCCTCAGGCGTGAAATCTAAATCATCCATTATGCGCTCTGTCAAGATTTCACCGTGTTGGCGGCTCACCGTAAACTCCCTAAATACTTCGCTCCATTAGCCGAGGAGCCGTTCGGATTCTGAACTTCCGAGCCCCGAACCTCGCTGCTTCAAAGAACTCTCTTTAGAACCCGCAGCATCGCCTGTGACACCGCGTCATCACCACCCGTTTGATCTTGAAACTCAGCGCCCATAGCTAGTGGCGACATCTCATTCTCTTACCCATGGCCGGACCTTATCGATTCTGACATGGTAATCCTACCCCTACTATGTCCACGTACATTACGCTCACGTCCTCGAGTGCTCATGACTAGCGTTCACGAATTAATCTGATTTAAGAGTTTTATTATGAGTTAGCTTCTTCCACTATTTATTACGGCACAGTCTTATGAACAATTTATTATAGTAGTTCTTCTCGCAAGTTCACACAGCCCTACGGGTTTCAGTCTCTAATGTGAATTCCTATCACTAGCAGTCATATCACAATCATTGAAAACATTTAAACAGCAGTTAAGGGACTTCCCTTCGCGGATCGGTGCCAGAGACTAGATGCCATGCTTCCCAAAACGTGTTTTTCATTCAACCGTTTTGTAAAACCCTTTTTATAAAATGATTTGGCCCTCAGGCCCACAGCCGAGCTTTTGAACCAAGCTCTGATACCACAATTGTAACACCCCAAACTCGGTCAAAATGCTACGACTGAATCTGGCATGTCACAGGGAAGAAAATATTTTTTTGAAAAATAGGTTGTCGTTTCGAGTTGAAAAGAAAACTGTTGATTTATAAAAACCCAAATTGTTTTAAGCGAGTTGTTAAAATCATTTCGAAACTTAGATTTAAAGAGGATAGTGTTGTCTTTTTATTTTTATGGGTTTGCTAAATACCTGATGGTAAAATTTTGGAAAATCTCGAAAGTTTGTAAAAGTTTTAAAGACATTCATTTTAAGAATTTATTTGGCATGCCACTCATGTTTAAACATATTTTAAGGGAACTTAAGCATATGAACAATCCCAAAATAAAATCTAGTGGCCTTATTATAACCGAAAACCAAACTTAAAATAAAATGAATCTGAAAATAACATTTAAAATAAAAAACCAAACTACTGAGCATGGCCACCTCGAGTCCATCCCGGCTCTGCGTCCGCGATCTAGGAATTATCTGCAAAAAGTAATGGAAAGGGGTGAGTCACCGAGACTCAGTGCATAAATCCCCCCTCCCGAAGATGTTAATCCCTTACACAGTTTCATATGCAAATATGTATGCCATGCACCCCATCCAACCTATCCATCCGAACTCCCAATTCTACCCCTTGTGGCACCTAGCCACTGGTGGTATCTAACCACTGGTGGTTCCAAACCACTGGTGACCGAAGTCACAACTAATCGTTTGTGGGGCCAACCCACATTGTAGTACCTAACCACTGGTGATGATCCCTTATCTCGATATGTGGGCCCAACCCACTGTGGTACCAAACCACTGGGACGAGTCACAGAAATACATTTGTGGCACCTAACCACTAGTTGTTCCAAACCACTGAGACTTAGTCACAATATGATCGTATGTGGGGCCAACCCACTGTGTGGTACCTAACCACTGGTGACAGTCTGATAGATCATTCCTTCCCCCTCCTCTAATCATACCCATTTTCATAAACATGCTTTTTAATACCATGTAATCATGCTTAACATTCAGAAACAATATAACAGGGCATATTCAAATCTAATAAAGGCATTTAACATTAGCCCCCAAGATTGACTTACTTGGAGTGCTCGCTTTTACCCACAAGGGCAACATATCGCTTTCTACAGTTATTTTGGCTTTCGACAAATCACAAATAACAACACATTAAACATATGAAGTGTGTAAGAGTTACACACCTGATTACTCGTAATACCACGCTTCCTACGTCGACACTGTCATTAACCGACACTACCGCTATTTACATACTACTTTCCTTAGATGCCGGCCCACAACCCAGTGGCCAATCATGAACATCAGACACAGCCCTCTTCTTGAACCTAGGGATCGAACCAGAAGGTTGACTTCCCTCTCCTTCGTGTATATTTCTTGCATCCATTAAAACTTCGATCAATATATCACTACGAGAGATACGATTTCGGAATATTCACCCCACAAGATTAACAATAGATATCCAACAGATCGACTAATAGAACCACTTAGAAAGAATTTTCCTACCTAAATCGGTTGGATCCCAGAGTTAACGGACTTGGCTAAAATGTTGATTGAACCTCTACACCAAAACCAAGTGAGATTTGGCTAATGAAGATTGGACTAAAGAATAGTGGCCTTTCGGCCAAACAGTGGACATAAGTCCACCCTACACCATACGGCCACACAAAAACCTTATCTCTTTACCTTCAATCTTCTTCAAAGTTCAGCACAGACAGACACCACAGAGGGAATTCGGCTTCTAGAATCAAGGAGTGAAAAGAAAACACAACCATCGAGATAATAAGGAAGTGATTCAATTTTAAACAAAGATGGAAAAGAAAAAGGATTGCAAAGAAGAAAACGAAAGGGATCTTACCAATCTTGAGATGATTCGGCTATGGAGAAACTTCGAGAAAGGAGGCTGAACTTTGGAGATTTTGACTATGTGAGGATATGAGAGTGTGGTTTCAATTTTTGTGAAGAAAGAAGAAATAACCTCATTTCAATGAAGAAGATACGGCTAGAGAGAGTTTCATGAAAGAAAATGGAAATAGCAGTGAAAAGGGAGGAAGATGTGATACTTTCGGCTTCTAAAAGTGAGAAGAAAAGATAAACCAAAAGTGACCCTAATGGTCTACCGAGTTTTGGCTATGTATCCAAAAAGAAGAGAAAGAAAAGAGATCGAAAGAGAGGGAGGAGTGATGATTCCGGCTTTGGAACAAAGATGGAGAAAAAGAGTAGAAGGGATTCGGCTATGGATTTTGAGAAAAGAGAAAATGAGAGGATAAAGCTCTAAATGCTCCCTAACTTAGCCGAATGCTCACCTCACCAAGGCCTACACCACATTCGGCCACCTCCCTAACTAGCACCCCAAAATTGAATGCTCCTCTACCCCAAGCCACCTTCAAAATTCGGCTAAACACAACCCCTTCCAATCCCTTCTTTTCCTCCTCACTTTTCTCCTGACCACATATTTAAATGAATTCGAATACATCAAATTCCTATATTTTCTCTCCTCTACTTATTCAAATCTGTTGACCCCTTCCACAGTCATCCACCAGAGTTCATTCTAAGCACCACTCCTCCTGGTCTTGGGGTCAAAATAACAAGCAGAAAGGGGATTCCCGCAGCTCGAACCAAGGCTCTATCCACTCACATGAGGCATCACCTCCTTGAGCCTTAAGTGGCGCCTCCCTTGCCACTTTACCAAGGCTCTTCTTGTGTCAAAACATGCCACCATCTGCCCTTAACACCTAACCTATTTAGCTCCCCCTTCTAAGTGCCCAAAAAGAAAATTTTTGATAAGGCCCTAGCCTACCTCTAGCTCATGCTTGGTCCCTAAAATACCCTAAACTAGCATGACATCCATACTATCTACAAGCAACCAGACAAAATGCAAAGGCCTCGATTTAAGAATGTTACACATATAGTCTCAGCGGATGGCATTCGAGTTGATTCGAGCAAGATTTCTGCTATTGTTGATTGAAAACCTCTAAGGAATGTATCTGAAGTCCATAGTTTTTTGGGTTTAGCAGAAAATTACCAAAGATTCGTGAAAGGATTTTCGATGATTGCGACACCGATGACACGACTACTTTAGAAAAATGTGAAATTCGATTAGTCAGAAAAATGTCAACAGAGTTTTGAACAGTTGAAAGCATTATTGACAAAGGCACCAATGTTAGTTCAGCCTGAGTCGGGTAAAGAATTTGTAATTTTCAGTGATGCATTGTTAAATGGCCTTGGTTGTATTTTGATGCAGGAAGGACAAGTTGTAGCTTATGCCTCGAGACAGTTGAAGCCGCACAAAAAGAATTATCCAATTCACGATCTAGAGTTAGCAGCGATAGTGTTCACATTGAAAATTTGGCGTCATTATTTGTTTGGTGAGAAATGCCATGTTTATACCGAGCACAAAAGTTTGAGATATTTGATGACTCAGAAAGATTTGAATTTGCGATAGCGAAGATGGCTAGAATTGCTAAAAGACTATGAATTAGTGATTGAATATCATCCAGGGAAAGCAAATGTAGTTGTTGATGCTTTGAGCTGAAAGTCTTTGTTTGATTTATGTGATTTGAACACACAATTAGCTTTGTCAAACGAAGGTTTGAGAGTAGCCAAGTTGAAAGTGAGACCGCTATTTCTAAAGCAGATTTCTGAGGCTCAAAAATTTGATAATGAATTGCAAACAAAAAGAACTCAGTGTGAGTCAACTTCTGATTTAAAGTTTCGAATAGGGCCTAATGAATGTTTGATGTTCCGAGGTAGAATTTGTGTACTAAGAATTCCCGAGCTTACTCAGAAGATTTTAAACGAAGCACACAGTAGTTGTTTATCAATACATCCGGGAAGTATGAAAATGTATAATGATTTGAAACAACTTTAATGGTGGCATAGCATGAAACGTGATATCTCATAATTTGTTTTGAAATGTTTGATTTCTCAGCAAGTCAAAGCAGATCATCAAGTGCCGTCAGGTTTATTACAACCTATTATGATTCTTGAGTGGAAGTGGGATAGAGTAACAATGGATTTCGTATCGGGTTTGCCCTTCTTTCCGAAAAAGAAAGATGTGATCTTGGTTGTTGTTGACAGATTGACGAAATCAGCTCATTTTATTTCGGTAAGTACAGATTTCTCGCTTGATAATTTAGCCGAGTTGTATATTTTCGAAATTGTTAGATTACATGGTGTCCCCTTATCTATTGTTTCGGATAGAGATCCAAGATTTACTTCGTGATTTTGGAAGAAATTGTAAGAAGCTTTGGGGTTCAAAGTTGCATTTTAGCACTGCATTTCATCCGCAAACGGGTGGTCAATCCGAGCGAATTATTCAGATACTTGAGGATATGTTGCGTTGTTGCATTCTTGAGTTTGAAAGTAGCTGGGAGAAATATCTACCATTGATTGAATTTGGTTGCAATAATAGCTTCCAATCGAGTAATGAACTGGCATCGTACGAGGCACTATATGGTAGTAAATGACGAACACCATTGCACTAGACTGAGCTTAGTGAGAACAAGATTCACGGGGTTGATCTAATTAGAGAAACTAAAGAAAAAGAGAAGTAATTCACGATAGTTTGAAAGTATATTCGGATCGACAGAAATCATATGCAGACTTAAAACGAAAATATATTAAATTCCAAATCGGGCTAGTGGCATATAGACTATTTTTACCATCTAAGTTAAAGAAAATACATAATGTGTTTCATGTGTTGATGCTTCGACGATATCGATCCAGTACTTCACATATTATTTCCCCGATCGAGGTTGAAATTCAGTCTGATATGTCATATGCTGAAGACCCAATTCAAATTTTAGCTCGTGAGATCAAAGAGCTGAGAAATAAGAGAATCAAATTAGTGAAAGTATTATGGCATTGACATGGGGTGGAAGATGCTACGTGGGAACCCGAGGAAACTATACGAAAACAGTACCCAAACCCATTCACTGGTAAGATTTTTGAGGACGAAAATCCCTAAGGGAGAGTGTTGTAACAACCCGTTTTTGGTCAAACCAAAACAGTGGTTTTGGAACCACAAATCCGGAGTCAAAATATTTATTTTATTATTTTAATAAGGTTTACAGCATGATAGAATTATTATGTGAAAGTTTCGTAAAGAAATTTTACTGTTTGAATGGTTAATTCGAGAAAAAGGACTGAATCACGTAAAAGGTAAAATGCATGCTCTATTAGTTAGAGGTGTCAAATGGCTTTGGTTTTTAATTATGGTGCCCCTAAATGGTAATTAAACCATTTGATTTATGAGTGGACTTATATGGACACATTTTAGGTGTTTTAAATGAATTATGACAAAGTTTAATATAGTAATTTGTGAAAAACTTAAGTTAAAATAATAAAGACATAATATCATCATCTTCATTAAGCTTCATCACCGAAAATTAGGGCTAAAAAGAATCCATTTCTATACTCTTCATTCGGCTGTGCTGTCTTTGCTAATTAAGGTACGGTTTTTATCCCACTTTTAATGATTTCTATGTTTTTAAGATCGTTGCAGCTAGTACTAGCTAGCCCACGGACTAATTTGAAAAACTGTTAAAGATTTTGAATGTTTCCATTGATGAATATGTATGATTTTTGATGTTTAATGATAGATTATGAACATGTGATGTTAGTTAAACAAGTTTTGTGAAGTGATTTTTGGTGAAAATGCAAATTAGGGGCTAAATTGTGAAATGTGAGAAATGTGTGGTTAAAATGTGAAATAAATTAGAAATATGGGCTAACATGGACACTAGTGAAATTTGACTATCATGAAATTGGATTAAATTGCATGAATTTGTTATTTTATGCAATAAGGACTAAATTGTAAAAAATATAAAAGTTTAGGGGTAAAAGGGTAAATATGCCTTAAAGTATGTTTTCGACTAAATTGAATAAATAGATGATTAAGAAAGTTAATTTTGAATACATTTAGATCAAGAAAAGCAGAATTCAAATCTAGATCAGGGAAAAACGAAAGTTATCGACTAAACGACTCGGTTCACCATTTTAGCATCCGAGATAAGTCCGTACGTAATAAACATTGTTACAATTATTCTTTTAATGCTTTGATATTGCATAACTTGTATACACGAGGCTATGGCCATGTTCGACGATAAATCGACTATGTTTAGCACTTAGTGTGCGATTCAGGATAGCTTCGGCTATTTATGGCACTCAGTGAGCGATTTGAAACAGCTTCGGCTATATATGGCACTTAGTGTACGAGATTGAGATAACTTCAATTGTGTAAATCACTTAGTGTGCGGGATTATAATAGCTTCAATTATGCTATGGCACTTAGTGTGCGAAACATCGAGTATTCGACACTGTTACGATAAGGTATGAGTTCGTTAGGAATTTGTACAAGTATGTACATGAAAGTATGAAGTTGAAATAGAAAAGGGTATGACTATGCATATAAGTATATGAATAAGCTTATGGAAGGTTTGATGTTATCATGAATTATACATTAACTTGTTCAAATTGATGATTTGTATTTTATGAATTGTTGAGCATATTTAGTACGAACTTACTAAGCTTTGTAGCTTATATTTTTCATTTTTTTCGTGTTTTATAGTGAATTCAAAGCTAGCTCGAATTTGGGGATCGTCAGAGACTACGTCACACTATCCAACCATCTACTTGGTACTTTTGAGTTGTGTATATATGGTATATGGCATATATAGGCTTGAGTCATTTTGGTATGTTTGATGAAGTTGTATTTTGAGCCATTTGAGTTGGCTTATGATAATGAATTTGGTGATGTTTATAAATGTGTAAATGGTTCTATTTTGAGTTTGGTAATTGACCTATATTGTGTGGTTGAAGTTGAATCTATTATGCTAAATGATAGTAAGTAATTTTGAAAGCTATGTGCTTGAGAATTGATGATTGATAATGTATGTATGGAATGGTTTAGTTGATTGAATTGAATATGTGAATTAGGTATGAAATTAGATGATAAATTGTAGCATATTTGTAAATTATATTGATGGTAAAGAAAGGGTATGATATGAACATTTGTTGATGTTATTTGGATGCATATCAGTGACTTGAATTGGTACCATTTGTGTTTGTGTAGGTATGTGCAAAATGGGGTAATAAAATGGCTTGGTAAATAGCCTATTTTTGTCTACACGGACAGAGACACAGGCGTGTCTCTCGGCCGTGTGTTACACACGGTCAAGTTACACTGTCATGTGTCCCCTGGTGTAGAAATTGAATTGAAGTCAGTATGCTCTACACGGTCTCTTAGATGGGCATGTGACTGGCCGTGTGGTACAAGTCACTATACCTCCTAATTGGCACATGGCCTAGCATGTGGGCGTGTGACTTGGCCATGTTGCATAAGTCAGTATACCCTACAGTTTTGGCATCGCCTAACACACGGCCTGGCACATGGGCCTATGTGGCTCAAACGGTCGGCTTTGAAAGGCTCAAACGGTCCAAACAATAGTTGCCTAGATCATTTTCAACGTTCCATGCTTCCTAGGATTTCGCCTCAAGAAATTACTAAGTCAATTCTAAAGACTTAAGCTTTCATGCATGCCTAATTTTTCATAGGGAACTAAAAATTCTATGGTACGAATTCAAATTCGTTATCAAAAATACATTCATATCTTTATTAAGCTAACATAATAACTTATTGAAATAATAGAACTTTATTAATACTAAAGTTTAGCGTAATTAACAAAATTTACAATTATTGAACAAAAATATATCCCAATCATAATTAAAAGAAAATTTTATTCTGAGTGGAATCAATTCAAATTTTTGGTCCCCCCTACTTAAAGTAAACAATGTTCTCATTGTTTAAAGTGAATAGATACTATACACCAGGTAGGATATTTAGAAAAGAGGAGGTGAGTCAAATTGACTGTTTAAGTACCAGACTCTTTCTAAAATCCAATCCTAGACATGTATATATCTATTGCCACACTTTAGCCTTTGTTACTTGTTCAGATTTTATTCATGATTCCTATCTTTTGTTTTATTATGCAGAAATAAAAATTCCTAATTGACCTAATCCTAAAATACTTAAGAAAGAGATAAACGAAAGTTGAAGTGCTCCCCTTTTTTACTTGTTCGCGGGTCTATCAGATCTGACTCATCTTTTTCCTTCCTCGATATTGGAGTCCATGGTTCAAGTATAAAGCCTAGAAATTCATGCACAAAAATAAACGGGTTATGAAATTTATATTTTAAATGCAACTCTGATTGAGTAATCCCGTATTTTTGAGTGTATCCAGTAATCTTGTTACTGCAACTACATGTGTTGCAGCATAGCCATTATAACAAACTGTTCACTTCGTGGAAGGGTGCTAGATAAAGGGACTCTCAGCGCCAAACCTAGGGAATTTGTTAAAGGTGGTTTCAGTTTTGGGCAGGTGGGTGAGTAGCTGAGGGTTAGGGTTGAAGAGGGTGGCAGTTTTAAGGATAGTTTAGGTGCGATAGTTGCTGATGTTTAGGTGCGGTAGTTGCTGACTTCGAATGAAGGTGTTTGGGGTGGTGATTCAGGGAGTTAAGGGATGCAACTTTAAGGGGCTAAGTGAGATGCACTATTGGGTTACTCGGGAGTTGTGGTAGAACAAGGTAAGGGCTATAGGTTTGTGCGGAAAAAGGGTTGAATATTCCCTTTCTTAGTAGTGTCTTAAGCCCAATGGCAGCTCCTTTTTGGATCCTAAGCTCCTATGTTGAAAAAAAAAAAAACTCAAAGAAATTAGTGCTTGGGTTAAAAGAAAACAAATACTTAAATTCTTTGGGCTACTTAGAAAAATATTTTTTTTAAAAAATTACATTAAATTAAACTCCCAGGAAAGATTGGAGGGGTTACGGATGGTCCCGCTTAAATCCCAATCTCCTAGACATAGTTTTAAATAATGTAATGAACTAAAGAAAATTTTATCTAAGCCTACCATTTTATTCAAATGAAAAAAAATATAAAATAATGATAAAGGAAGTGAAGAGAACTCCCTCCATTTTATTTAGGATCGTCATTGACCATGGTGGTGTCAAATGGCCAATTGTCATACCAACCATAACCATCTAAAAAGTAATCATATTCCTTCCCATCAAATCTGTCCAACATCTTATTAGGGAAAGAAAATCAGTAATGATCTTTCCTGGCGGCCTTATTTAACTTCCTGTAATTCCTACAAATCCTCCAACCTGTGACTCGAATATCTGCAATAATCCATCCAAAACCCTTCTTGTGCCTTTCCAAAATCACAAGTGCCTCTTCTTCTTGATCTTTGGTGAACTCAACTGAAATAATGATAGGTAAAGTAAAAGATAGCCCTGAATAGTCATATTTCAAATGAGGAGACAAAATCTTCAGTTCCAATTTAGCTGGCTCTTCAATCAATGGCTTTGGTTGCTTATACTCTTGAGATGATAACTCTAATGATTCGAGTGGGACTTCTTGAGTGAATTCCTTCGAATTAGCTTCAAACCAAGCTAAACATTCCTCGTCTTTATCATCACTTGGTGAATCCTCCAGTAGAATATGTTCTAACAGATTGTCTAAAGAATTGAGTTCCAATTTTGTAGAAGCCAGTGATTCCGTTTTGGAAATAGCAGAACAGTCTTCAACTACATCTGGGGATTTAGCAGCATCGGAGTCATTAAAAGTCACCTTGTCATAAAAAATTTCTTCCAATTGAGTATCTCGTTGCTGCTTCTGGAATCATTAAGGATATGGCAATGGTGGAATCTTAGCTTTAACCGGACAACTCTTACTTGGAAATTTTTCTGCATTTGACAAGGGTGTTAGATAATCAGAACTAACTGGTTTAGAGTTTACCTCATCAAGAATTACTGAATCTGACTTCTGTGATATAGGAGTTTCAACACTTGGTTGAACTTCCTCTTTGTCTTAAGCTACAACAGGCTCATCTTGAACCTCAACCACCTTGGGCTCCAATATCTTTCCACTTGGCAAAGAGATTGCTTTGCAATTTTCCTTTCCCGGATTTCTCAGATTCTCCGTGTCACTAGGTAAGATACCCTGTGGTCGGTTCCTAAGTTCAGTTTCAAGCTGGCCCACTTGATTCTCCAAATTTTTCAATGTAGCTACTTGGTTCTGGATTAATGCATCATTATTTTCCATGTATGCCTTCAGCAGATTCTCAAGATCACTTGAAGATTCAGTTGATGGGGGTTGTTGCACTTCTTGAGAATATTTGGACGGATAATTTGGTCAAAATGGCGTAACAGCATCGCTATGGTCCGCCCATTGATTACTACATGCAGAAATTGGATGATTCTGCCATGAAGAGTTGTAAAAATTTGATTGTAGACCATTCCAATTCTGAATTCCCATGTAATAATTTGACTCTTGATTCGATGGGCAATTTTCAAAGAAATGGCCATCTCCACAGTATTCACAAGAAATGTTCTCGAACTGGTTCGGCTGTTGACCTGACAGATTACCATTGAAATCGTTAACAATTATGGTCTTAAGCATAGAAGACATAGAGGATACCTGGGCTGCCAAAGAAGCAAATGTGTCTGCTTTATGTACTACTACTGCTCGTCTTTCTGAGGCTCCTCGGTTGGTTGGCCATTGATAGTTATTGCTGGCAATTCTTTCAATAATCTCGTAAGCATCGTTATAAGACTTAGAAAGAAGAGCTCCATTTGCCGAAGCATCCACCATCATTCTAGTATGAATATTGAGACCAATATAGAAAGTCTCTATTTGAATGAGTAAGGAATGCCGTGATGAGGGTACTTTTGTAATAACTCCTTAAACCCCTCCCATGCCTCATATAAAGATTCTTCATCAAGTTGCTAAAATGAAGTGATTTCATTTCGGATCTTGGCGGTTAAAGATTGAGGGAAATATTTCATTAGGAAATGTTCAACCAACTTTTGCCATATAGTTATGCAACTAGACGGTAGGGAGTTCAACCATGCTCGTGCTCTATCTCTTAAGGAGTATGGAAATAATCTCAGTCTCAAGGCGCCCTCAGTCACTCCGACTAGTTTAAATGAGTCACTCACTTCCATGAACAGTTGAAGATGAAGATGTGGATCTTCATTAGGAATCCCACTAAATTGACCCATATTGTGCAACATTTGGAACATGACCGGCTTCAACTCGAATTGTTGTGCCTCAATTTTGGGTCTCTTAATACTCGGATTGAGCTCGTTGAATAGAGGAAAGGCATATTGTTGAATGGCACAGTTTCTATCATCAGCAACAATGATCAAATTGTGAGGATTATAAGCGAATGTTCCCCTTGGATTTTGGTTTGGATTTTCAAAATTCATATCTTCAGTCCTTCTTTGGTTCGCTTGTCTTCTCCTTTGTCAGGAAGTCCTTTCAATTTCAGGGTTTACAGGAAGTAAGTCAATAATTTGACAAATACTCTGAAACAAACACAGAAACACATGGAATTGTCAATTTAACAGAAGAAAAAAAACCAAAATGCAAAATTAACAATTTCACAAATAATGTCTTTTAAAACAGTCCCCGGCAACGGTGCCAAAAACTTGGAACGGTGGAAATGTGCAAGTGTACACAATCGTAACAAGTAATAAAGTGACAAGTAAATGTCGAGTTATCATACCCACAGGGACTGTAAAAGAATTATTTATGAAAATAATTTCAAACACTTTGGTTAGGGAAAAATATTTGATTTTTGAAAACTATTTGAAAACTAAAAGAAAAACAAAGTAAAATAAAATAAAACAAAGTTCAAGTATGCGATTTCAAAAACTGATTTTAATCAAGATGACATAATTGTGTTGGTCTAATCACATTTCTTACCTTATAATTATTAAACTTGTGTTTATACTTGTTAAAACATGGCAACTCGGTAATTTGCTAACTTATGAACATATTTACAAATCAAAAATCCATTTATCTATTGTACATATTTCTATGCCAATTCGACCGATTAAACAGACTTCAAAAAGTAAACATGTTATTGCACATACATACTCATTAACTTAAACAATCTCTCGCATATTCCTATGTCGATGAAAATGATTAATTCAACCTAACAAGCATATAAAAGATCATGTGAAGTAACAAAGTATTTTTACCTTGAAACAATTTAATCACAAAAATCCTGCAAGTTATGCAAGGCATACATATTGTCAAATATAATGCTAATTTAATCTTCAGCTACCTTAGAAGAATTAAACATGCACAGATTAAGTATTGTGTCCATTAATTACAATTTCAACGCGTTTAAATTATTAATTCATTAGCTTTCTAAACAATTATAATGCCAGATAACTTGGCATAATTTTACTTAATCAAACATTTCACCGAGGCCTTTAACAGCATAAACATAATTTTAATAATCTAAGAGGGCAAGATGAAATCAAACCAACACGAATTAAATTCAAGCTAAGTTGATTAAATTAAACGTTTCAAAATCATGAATATTCATAAGCATGTTTGTCAAAGCAACAACAAATAATTTAAAGAGATAGGAAACAAGAAACAAATCCGATGGCTCTCCGTGGCTTATCTGATTGATCCCTTCTTCGTTCTTCACTGTCCTGGGCTATCAAGGGGGCTTATGAAAACTTCGAATGCTGCTTCAAATGGCTGGAAAACACCTCTTTTCCAAGAGGAGAAATCGGCACTAGAACACACCAAAAAGAAAATGGAACGAAAGAATTGAGAGAAAATGAGAGAGGAGACTTGTGGAGGCTTGAGGTGCGATTTGAATGAGCAGCTAGGGGCTGTATTTATAGGTGCTTAAGGCTGCTAAAAATGGCAATTACCAGCAGAAAAAGAGGCTCCCTTGGCCGGCCATCCATGTGGCAAAGTTGAATGTTTCAACTTTGCTAAATATAGCATGTGGCAATCTAAAAAGCCATGAATTTTGCAGGGGTTTGAATGAGATTTTGAAAGATCTTCAAGGACTCCTTTGAAAGCTGAATTAATCAGCTAATAAGCTGATTTGGGCCTTCATTGTGGACGGTTTAGGCTGCCCAATTGATGGCTGGTTTGGTTCAATCGTTTCGGTTCAACTGATGCGGTTCAACTGGGCCCCTTTTCCATAATTAATTAAAAATAATTTATTTAGCCCAAATTAAATTTGGAATAAATGAAAATTAATTAAATTATGATTAAATCTTCATAATTGGACCATCTTGGGCTGGAAATAAATTTTCCTTGAACTTCAAATTGCCTCTCGGTTTTGTTCTTCGAGCAGTGTCTGCCGAGCCGATTTTCGCCCTTTGTGCGAATCTATCGAAAATAGTCAAAATTAAACAAAATTAACTATAAAATTAATTAAAGTTCATCATGTTCATATTTTTAGCACAATTTAATTATTTTATAATATTTAATTATTTTTCGACAAGAATTAACTCGGAACCACATGAATTTCGGTCAAAAAGGGCATGAAATAGTATATAAATTTTCGTGTTTCCACCCTTGCAGCTCTAAAAATTTTTTAAGTTTCTGAAAAATTCTCTGAATATCCGATTGAGTCTTGATTTGCTTCTATGGTGTATTTTAGGCCTGGTGGGCTCGTATTAGGGACAACATGCATATCTGTGATTGGTTTCTAACATGAAAGCTATATGTTATGAAAAGTTTGAATTTTTCTATCCATTTAAATTGTAAACTTTGGTAATACTCTGTAACCCTGTTCTGGCAATGGATTCATGCTAGGGGCATTACATAGGATTTGAATTCGAGGCTCGGACCAATTTTGGATCACAAGCACACACCATCTCCATTACCGAAGGGTATAAAAACATTGTATTTGTATTACCGCTCTTAGTGGCATGTACTAATGTTATGGGTCGCAGATTAAAACCCGTGATAAATGCACACCGAACGTACCATGGAGGTCAATTGATTAAACAGGGGGCTCATTTAACCCACTTGAACTGGCCCGAATCGTGGAACATATGGAGAAGCCCATCTAATTGAAGCCTTGGTGGCCTAGTGAAACACTCCAGTAAAATTAAAGTTACCATGGTGAATATTATAAATCCTAAAGGATAAGATTTTATAGATATTAAATCCCTTAAGACTCTCATATTGTAGATAGGCTTTAATCTTAACTGTTTATGTAATTTAAATTATACTATTGGATCTAGGGGAGCTTAACTATAAATAAAGGCCTTCCCACTTATTTGTAATCATCCCATTGTATTCCATTCAAAGTTATTGAATATATTTGAGAGCATTTACTCAAACACTTGGAGTGCTTAGTTTTCTTGTGGCTTTTCTGTTCAATTTGAGTTCCTTTGTCTTTTCAAGTTTGCTTCCACTTTATTTCAGTACCTTAAAGGATTTCCCCTGAGAATTCTTGTCTTTTGAGAGTTATGTTGACTTAAGTGGATTTGAAGCAAAGGAATTGCCTAAGGCTGTGAGGTTTTCCAAAATAAAGTTATAGCCCCATGATAGTTGGTATCCGAGATAAGGTTCAAAGGTACTGGTTGAGGTGATGAAAGGAGTAGACAAGTAGATTGAGCCTAGGGAAACCCATGGGAGGGACAGGAAAGCTAGTAAATTGTGGGATATGCTATTAGCTTTGGAAAGTCAAGTGGTCAATCTAGAGGAATTCATGGGTGGTGTGAAGGAAACACTCGAGGTAGTTGAGGGATGCAGCAATGATTTGGACTCGATGAGAGAGCAGCTCAAGGAATATGTGGCGGAGGTGTTGGAATGCCGATACGCCTCGTGGAGTAGTGGAAAGAAAATTCTAGCGATCATCAACCATGGATCCAAGTACGAGGAACAAATAGGGTTGAAGATATACCTTTTCTATTTGATCCTCTTGAGCGATGTCGATCCCAAGCCGTAACAAAATCGTCTTGGGCTCTACGTAGTTCACCTAGTAAAAGAACAAACAACAAAATCTCCTTGAAATAAGGTTGATAGACCACTTTTCCTCATTTTCTTTTGTAACACCTCACAAAATTCGAGATTCAATTCCTTTTATTTAATATCACATAAAACTGGAATTTTCCCTTCAGAGAAACATATGGAAATTATTAAAACATTATATTCATTCCAAAAGAATATTAACTTCCATGTTTTAATCTTTGACAGAAATTATTATAATTATTTATTTAATAATTTCGGTAAACTATATCCAGTTAATATTTTATATAAATCAAATTCATATATTTATTTTAACCATGTTCTTTATTTGTGTACAACAAGTTTCTACATATAATGTGTTCAATATTTAACTGTCAAATTAAATTAAATCTATAATTAATTTAATTCAATGTGGTAGCTAAACACAATAACAACTGTGTTTGGATTTTGTTCGCTTCAACCGTAGGGTGTGAGCTTGTAGGCTCTTGTAATGTTAGTAGTAATACTAGAACATTTCCAATGTTACAAGCAATGAGTGACATCTAGCAATGTATCATTGCTACCCAAGTTACAAGAAGTTGTGATTCTACATAACCTTTCTATGATAAATTTTTCATGTATTATATCCTTTTATCCTTTATATCTAGATTGGACACAAGTCATGGAATAGTCACACTTGTATAGTCCAATCTCATATTTCTTGACATTCTTAGTAGACTACAATAAACAAATAAGTTTGATATCTCATACCAACTTATTTGAGCATGGTCATGCATTTCTAGTCTCACTCCATCAAATGGACAAAGATATTGCTCCCATTTTGTGGAGGGACAAATTCTATCTTAATCAATCATATCCCACAACATAGATTGTGGCAGTCACGCCCCAATCTGGGGGCTAAAATATTTTCATGGGTATGTTGGAAATCTATTTGTTGTTGTTTGGGCCTCTTTCTGAAGTCACATTCACTTAGTATTTTTAGAAACTCTAAGGTAGACAAACCTTAAAACATGTAGTAGTTGGTTAAGAGACTTAATGCTACAGGAGGTCGTGAGTTCAATTCCCATTGGTATCGCACATCTTATTAATTCTTTTCATTTGATCCTATTCAATCTGTTCGCATCCTAGACAATAAAATGAGTATTAGCTTAGTGGTTGAGAACAAACATAACTACCCAAGTGACCCAAGTCTGATTCCCCCTCTCCGATTTTATTTTTTAGGCATTAAAATCTTTGTCAAACCCCTTTGCCACCCAAATTTTGTTACGATGAAATGGAGATTCTTTCCACCCTTACTTTTCTCTTCTTTCCTTTCTTATCCCCTTTTTCTCTCCCCTTGTTCCCCTTCCTTTCCTTTTCTTTCCCATGTTTCACTTATTTCCTTTATACCTTTCCCTTTGACTATCTAACCATCCCACGTAGCTTAAGAAAGGAATTCATTTTATTTTTTTCTCTCATCCTCCATTTGAACCACCATAGTTCTTTGTTGCTGCCACCTTAATCACTTTTAGCCACCATCACGTCACCAATCAACCACCAACATACCATCGTCTCTTCCGTTTCCTCATTCCTTCCCCACCATTGGACTTCTCTCCTTCTCTCATTTTTCTTTTAGATTTTCCCAAATCCTCATCCCAGTATAGATTTGTCAAAATTGATTGATATTGCTAAAGAGTAAGTGTATTCTTTTTATGTTTGAAATATTGATCTTTCAAAGCTTTGGCTAAACCTATCAATGGTGTTAGCCGATCTTAATATGTATGTCATGTGTGTTATTGTTTAAGGTATAATCCTGGAAGGAGATCGACGTGGATTTGTATGATAGGGGTGTTATTGGTTTAGACATGCTGATCAGAGATTGAGGTAAGTGATTATTTTAGAATAGAAAACTGATAGTACTAGAAAGAACATATGTTTTGTCCCTATTTATTGATTAATTTGTTCCAATCTAGTTATCTTTAGCACATATTTTAGTATTTTTCAGTTCAGTATTTTACATTTTATGACTCAGTGGATCTTAGCTTATCTACCATTAATTTGTCATATTTTGGTACTGATGTTGCTGCATGAGTAATTTCAGAATGCACCTAGAATTGTTGTCGCACCTGACAATTGTCCGAATTGGAACAAAAATGCATGAGCTGTCCAGTCTAGTACAACTAACATGTATGTACAGAGGTAGTATGATTCGATGAAAGGACACCTAGGCTATTTGGGAAAAAATATATATATTCACATAAAAAAAAGGGAGCTTTTGGATTATCACCTTCTTCAACTTATTCTTTGAAGCTTTCGGCTATAGCGGCTTAAGCTCTGATGAGTGAACTGACGTGAAAGGATGCAAACCAGCTTCTAACAAGGAGCCCTGAGTGTGACACAAGAGGGATTAGAGAGATTCAAGTCGATATGTCTAAGAATATTATTCTCCACTTGTTTCTTTTATTTTTCTTTTCTAAATGCTAGTGATTACAATGATATTTTGTTTTACTTAGTTAACCTATCATCTTTTAATTTTTCAACTTTCCAATTTCATCTTTTTCTTTAATTAAATTTCTATAGATGAATCACCATAAATATCTACTAACTTTATTTAATGATCTAATTTCCATATAAGGACCTCAAGTTTTGAATTCCATAGCTATTTGATACTTATAGCTACTAGAATTCATGAAACATCCCGAACCCGGGCCACGAGACTTGACCGAATCTGGTATGTTCCTTGAGTAAAACATTTTCAAAATTCGTTTGTTACTTTGGAAAACTTGGGTGGTTTTGAAGAAAGTTTGATTCGTGTTGAGTTCAAATTGAAAACAGTGTTGTCCTTGAAGACTAGATTTCATTAAATCAATTGTTTTACTTGTATTTGAAATCCATAAGTTAAAAGTATTACCTGAGTTTTTAGAGTTTGACGTTAAATTGAAAACCGTTGGTCTTTAGGTGTCAAAACATTTACAAATCTATTTTTAAGAAAAGTTACTTAAACTTTAATTTGATAAAATCGTATCATACTAAAATAATTAAAATGCATGCATAAAACAGTATCATACTAATGGCCTTATTACATCAAAGAAAACCCGAAATAAATCCAAACTTAGAAATAAAGTCTCAAAATAAAATAACTTTAAGCTGAGCATGGCCACCACTAAGCTCCTGCAGACCCGGTCCATCTACTGAGTCTCACCTAAAAAGATATCCCACAACGGGGTGAGTCAAACAGACTCAGTGTGTAACAGCCAACACAAAGTCCCAACAATTTAGGCATATCAAATCATGCATATATATATATATAACAAATATCAATAATGATGCAATCCTGAACCCAAACCTAGATAACCATCCGCTACACATCACCCTACCTGCTATCACACCGTGGGGATTACTAAATCGACCCTCCATCCGCTACACGTCATCGAAGGTAGTCACTGCAGACGACTTGCTCATCGCCCTTATAAATTTGTGGCATAGCCACCAGATAATATTATGTGACATAAGTCACCACATTCAGATTATGTGACCGAAGTCACCAGATATTGTGGTAAAAACCACCAGATCACTTCCCCTTTCACAATCACCCATATGCCCCATGTCATACAATTCATTCAAATGTAATGCTATATGCCTTATTCCGTATTCATATCAATATTCACATATGTGCCATATTCCAAATGTTCATAACATTTATTAACATAATGTTAAGGTTACGTACCTGAGTACTTTGTACCATTGTATGGTAACTTTTGCCATATCTTTCACATTCTTAATAACACATGCATTAAAATAATACCATAAATCTGTTAAGACTTAGGGTAGGGCTACACACCTGGTTTACTAACGTGTTTACTAAAATCCCGAAAATTCCGATCTAATGCTCTAGATCTTTAGTTCCTACATTCGGCCAAGCACTAGATCACTTAACTGGTTAGTTCGACTTTCGAACAAAATAAGAAATAGATCTGAGTCACCAAGTATGGCCTTAGCCGAATGTCATTTCTACTTACTTTGTGGATCTAAGTCCCAAAGTCGTCATTGCTCCTAGTGATGTCGAAATCCCTATAGTTATATGTTAGATCCGATTTCAGTACTTAATGGACATCATTAATGGACTTCGGCCTAAGACTACTCTGGCTTACCTTAGATCTTGAGATCCTGAATGATCTCCTCTTTGTAGACGACAACTACCAAATCCCGAAGCCTCCTTCAAAGTTTCAGCCAAGAACAATAATGGGATTAGAGTCCTAGTTTCGGTTAATCTAAAAGAAAAGGAGGAGAAGAACGATAGTTGATTCCTTACCCTCAATACAGAAGTCGACTGCTCCTTTGCTTGAACCCATAGAGATGTTCGGCAATAAAGGCTAGGTAGTGACCAACACGTTTCGGCTTTTGGAAAATTATGAAGAGAAGAAGAAAAAGGTGAAGTAATTTCGGCAATGTTAATAGGTAAAGATTCGGCTAGCACAAGGGATATTTCAACTTTTGATGCTATGAAGAAATCGGCTAGGCTTACTTGTGTTTTCGGTTTTGACAAAATAAAAGAGAAGAGAAGATTCACTAGAGAATTCGGTAGAGGCACAATGAAGAAGAAAGAATATGGCCTCACTTCTACCCTTTGGCCGAAAATACCACCAAAAAAGTCCCTTGGCCGGCTATCACACATCCCCTTCTCAAATTCCACTTTTTTCTCCTTATTTTTCTCTTTATCACTTATTCGAAATAATTTAAAATAAATCAACATTTATTTGCTGAGCTTAGCCGAATTTTAAAAGAGATTAACCACATCTAAAGCTCATTCCCTTGGTGTCCCTATGCCGTCTACCTCTGTGCATCCTTGCAGCAAAATAAAACTCCCCTTTTTGCTTCCCTTGCAGCTCGAACCTAGGCCTCTCTGACATTCCTTGTGGCGTCACTTACAGAGGCTTTAAGTGGCGCCTCCTTGCCACTTTAACAAGCCTTTTTTTTTTTGTGTCTAATTTCCCCTACAATTTCTCTTAAGGCCTATCAGGCTTAGCTCCCCTTCAAAAACTTAAAATCATATAATTTCTAAGGCATTCTCCTACCTTTTAATATTCTCGAAATTCATAAAACACATTCAACATACACCTAGACATGCTACTTCATACAATTAAGCAATAATGCACAAGCCATAAATCCCGGATATTACAGTTCTACCCCCATAAAATAATTTCGACCTTGAAATTACCTGGCTAAAATAAGTGAGGGTATTACTGTCGCATTGCTCCGTCTGGCTCCCACGAAGCTTCTTCCGATCCATGATTACGCTATAACACTTTGACCAGAGGAACTGATTTCCTCCGCAACACTTTCACATCTCGCTCCAAAATCTGAATCGGCTCCTCCTCGTTGGACAAATCAGGCCTTAGCTCCACCTCTTCAACTGGCACTATGTGAGATGGATCCGATCGGTAACCACGTAGCATAGAAACATGGAATACATCGTGCATTTGCTTCAACTCCGGAGGCAACTTTAACTGATATGCTACTGGCCCAACTCTCTTCAATACCTGATAAGGTCCTATAAACCTGGGACTTAACTTTCCTTTGCGACCAAATCTCATCACCTTCTTCCAAGGCGAAACTTTAAGAAACACTTGATCTCTCACATCAAATTCTATTCCCTTCTGCTTAAGATCTGCGTACGACTTCTGCCTATCAGATGCCTCCTTTAACCGTGCCCGAATTATCTCAACCTTCTCCTCGAATTCTGCCACAATCTTTGGACCTAAAACTCGAATTCTCCTAATTCTGTCCAACACGAAGGAGTGTGACACCTCCGTCTATACAGTGCTTCATACGATGCCATCCGAATACTGGCTTGATAGCTATTATTGTATGCAAATTCCGCTAAAGGCAAATATTCTCCCCAACTTCCCCTGAAGTCTATCACACAGCCCCTCAACATATCTTCCAACACTTGAATCACTCGTTCAGACTGGCCGTCCGATTGCGGATGAAATGCCGTAGTGAAGTCTAATCTGGTGCCTAAAGCCTGAAGTAGCGCTTTCCAAAACTGAGACGTAAACCTTGGATCCCTATCTGAGATAATCGATACCGGTACTCCATGCAACCTCACAATTTCTGCCACATACAATTTTGCTAACCTCTGCAAAGAATAGTCAACTCGCACTGGCAAGAAATGCGCGGACTTTGTCAATCGATCCACTATCACCCATACCGAGTCCTTCTTAGTAGGCGTAAGGGGAAGCCCATTAACGAAGTCTATAGTGATTCTCTCCCATTTCCACTGCGAAATCTTTATCGGCTGAAGCAATCCTGACGGAACTTGGTGTTCAGCCTTAACTTGCTGACACGTCAAGCACTTCCCTACAAATTCAGTAACTTCCCTCTGAAGACCAGGCCACCAAAACTATTCCCTTAGATCCCTGTACAACTTAGTACCTCCAGGATGCATAGCATAAGGGCTACTATGCGATTCCTGAAGAATTCTCTGCCTTAACTCCTTATTCTTCGGCATACAAACTTTACCCTTAAAACATAATACTCCCCCGTCATTAATTCCATAATCTTCTAACTCCCTACTCTGCACTTGCTGTAACTTAGCACTTAAATCATCATCTGCCAACTGTCCTTCTTTTATCTCGCTTAACCATGTCGGCTTAACTTGCAATTATGCTAGCAACTTTCATCGTCATACAAGCTCAGATGTGCGAACATCGCTCTCAGATCCGACACTAATTTCTGACTTAGGGTATCTGCTACCACATTCGCCTTGCCCGGGTGATACTCTATGGAACAATCGTAGACCTTTAATAACTCCACCCACCTTCGTTGTCTCAGGTTCAACTCCTTCTGAGTCAATAGATACTTAAGGCTCTTGTGGTCTGTGTAGATCACTAACTTTTCTCCATATAAATAATGCCTCCATACCTTAAGAGCAAAGACCACTGCTGCCAATTCCAAATCATGCTTCGGGTAGTTAACCTCATGTGGCCTTAGTTGTCGAGACGCATAAGCGACTACCTTCCTGTCTTGCATCAGAACACATCCTAATCCTGTGTGAGAAGCATCACAGTACACCACAAAATCCTTCCCTACCTTAGGCTGAATCAAAATTGGAGCTTCAGTCAAAACCCTCTTAAGCTTCTCAAAGCTCTCTTGTTGCTTATCTGTCCATATGAAAGGTACCTCCTTTCTCAACAACTTTGTCAAAGGTGCGGCTATTGATGAGAACCCTTCTACAAACCTTCTGTAATAGCCTGCCAATCCCAAGAAGCTAGAACCTCAGCCACAGACTTAGGTGGCTTCCAATCCAACACTGCCTCAATCTTCCTAGGATCCACCCTTATCCCTTCTGCAGACACCACATGCCCTAAGAATGCGACATCCTTCAGCCAAAATTCACACTTGCTGAATTTGGCATAAAGCTTCTTCTCCCTTAACACTTGCAGCACTATCCGAAGATGCTCATCATGCTCTTCCTCAGACTTGGAATACACTAGGATGTCATTGATGAACACAACGATGAATTGATCCAAGTAAGGTTGAAAAACCCGATACATCATATCCATTAACGCGGCTGGGGCGTTCGTCAATCCGAACGGTATTACCAAGAACTCATAATGCCCGTACCTTGTCCGAAAAACTGTCTTATGGATATCTACTTCTTTCACCTTCAACTGATGATATCCAGACCTTAGGTCGGTCATTGAGAATACCGCAGCCCCCTTAAGCTAATCGAACAAGTTGTCTATCCTTGGCAACGGACACTTGTTCTTGATGGTCAGGTTATTCAACTGATGATAATCTATGCACATGCGCATAGTTCCGTCCTTCTTCTTCACAAACAAGATCGGTGCTCCCCATGGAGACACACTGGGTCGGATAAACCCACGATCAAGCAAATCTTGGATTTGAGCCTTGAGCTCAACCAACTCCTTTGGTGCCATTCTATACGGGGCAATTGACACAGGAGCTGTCCCCGGTAACAAGTCAAGTCCGAACTCTACCTCCCTGTCCGGGGGTATTCTAGGTAACTCCTCCGGAAAGACATCCACAAATTCCCTTACTGTTCTAACTCCACCAACTCCCCCTTCTTTTGCATCCAACGCACTAACGAAGGCCAACAATGCCTTGCACCCTTTTCGAACCATCTTATCAGCCTTTAGAGTAGAGACTACGTTAGACAGGTGGTTTCTTCTTTCTCCTATCATAATTATCGCCTCATTCTCAGGCGTCCTTAACTCCATTCACTTAGCTGCACAATCCAATATAGCCTGATGTTCTACTAGCTAGTCCATGCCAAGAATGAGATCAAATTCTCCGAAAGGTAGTTCCATCAATTCGGCAGGAAACACCACTCCCTGAATTTCTAGAGGTACACTCTGAAATACCTTATTCACCACGACAGTTTGACCTAATGGGCTTACTATAGTCATCTCCCTATCAGACAGTTCAGAGGCTATGCCTAGTGTTTCAACTACACTATATGCAACATAAGAATGGGTCGAGCCAACATCAATTAAAGCAAAATAAGGCTTGCCAGCTACAAAGAACGTACCGGTTATGACATCCGGTGCGTCTCCATCCTCCCTCCGGTGAACTGCATACACTAGACCCGGCTGTCTTGCCTCTATATTACCAACACCTCGGCCAGGTGTTCCACGTCCTCTTCCAGAACCATTACCTCTGCCAATCGGACCACGACCCTGCTGAGGCTGCTGTCCACCTCTTCCAGCCTGATTAAAACCCTGACCTGTTGGTCGACTCCCGTCTATCTTTATAGGATAGTCCTTAATCATGTGGTCCTTGGACCCACACTTGAAACATCCTCCTGTCTTCTTCCAACACTCTCTTAGATGCATCTTCCCGCACTAAGCACAAGTACGATATATCCCTCCTGTAACAGCTTGCTGACCTCGCGGCCTATCAACTCTAGGCCTCTTCTGCACATTCCCAGATGGCCCTGATGACCCAAAACCTCTCTTCTACCTATTTCGATCCGTATTCTGCCTTACAGAGTCCTTAATCCCTTCGGCCACCTTGGCTTTTTCTACCAACACAGCAAACTCCCGCTCCTACTGTGGAGCTATCAACAACCTTAGGTCATCCCTAAGTCCGTCCTCAAGCCGAACACATCGTTCATGCTCCATAGCCACGATCCCTCGAGCATACCGGCTCAGCCTTAAGAATTTAGCCCCGTACTCTGCTACGGACTTATTACCTTGAACCAGCCCCAGAAATGCCGTTCTCTGCGCATCAATATAGCTAGTCCCCACATACTTCTTTTGATATGCCGCCTTAACATACTCCCAAGTGAGTTCCTCAGCTGTAGCACCATTCCGAACTGTGAGCCACCATTGATATGACTCATCACGGAGGAGCGATACCATTCCTTTCAGTTTCTCCATAATCCGCTTTGTCGCCTCCAACTAGTACTCAGCCGTACTGGGTGCCACACCAGATATGCCACGGAACACCTAAGCTCTATTGGCTCAGAGTTGTTCGGGTACGAATTTCCGAGCTCCTATACCTCCACCTGCTCCAGCCACCATCTCAATAACTCACGATCTCGCTGCGATCATCTTGCATCATCCCCGTCGATCTTCTTTGCTCAACACCAACATCTGATGGTGGGGGTGGTAGTACCTCATTTTCGGACCCTTGACCAGACCTAACGGGTTCCGATACGGTCATTCTGCCTCTACCACGCCCTCGCACATTACGACCACGTCCCCTAAAACTCATTTCTACGATCGCGCTTTAATTTGATTTAAGAAATTTTATGCATTAGTATGTTGTTCCACTGATTATCCGCGAAGGAGTTTTATGAATAGAAGTTTTGTAGTAGTTCTTTCGATCATTTCAGAGTTTTCGGTTCAAGTTTTCTACCTTAATTCAGAGAAACACAATCATTTGATAGTATCTACCACACACACATTCATCACTCGAACATTTTCGTCTGTTCTAATCCCAGGGGTATTTTCGTAATTTGCCCTATAGGGGTATTTTGGTAATAAATCAGGGTCAATTTTGAAGATCTTAATAAATCAAGGTATGCTGAAATTTTCAAAACTCGAGTGTATTTTGAAAATTTTCCCAAATCAGAGGTATGGCAGAAATTTTGGAAATCGGGGTTATTTTGGTAATTTTGTAAATCAGGGGTAATTTAGTAAATTTTCCAAATCAGAGTATTTTGGTATTTCGAAAAAAAAATAGGAATTTTTGGATATTTTATAAAGTAAGAAAATCTTGATTAAAACTGTGGGTAGTATGGTAATTTTATAAACCAAGGGCATTTTAGTAATTTTACAACCAGGGGTATTTGGGTAATTTTGTAAATCGGGAATATTTCGAAAAATTTTATTAAAGAGTTTTCTACAAATCAAAGGGGTAATTTGGTGATTTTAAAACTAAAGTTTTTATAGAAATATGGCTAGTCCCTTTCGGGTTTTAATTAATGAATTTAGCCTGTGAATGAGTCCTCTTGGTTAGGGTAAACCGTTACTACGCACCAGGTAGGATTCGAGTGAAGAGGAGGTGAGTCACTAGGATTGCTTAAATACCAGGCTCTTCCTGAATCCAATCCTAGACATGCGCACAATGGTTGCCACACCCTAACTCGGCGACTTAGTCACAAGTTTGTTTAATTAGGCATTAAAGTTTTATGTGATTCTGTGTTGGGGTAAGCTAATCCTAGGTTCAATATCTTAGTATACTAATCTACGTTCCCGTATATACCCTTATACAAATCATACTATAAATCACACAACAGTTAGGGGTACTTACCTGGTGGACTTCGGGTCAGAGACTTAGGTGCCATGCCAGAAAACCTGCTCATTTCACAAAATTTTTCACAAAAATTATTTACGCTTAATTTTGAAAATGTTATGGGCTTTAAACCCAAGGCTGAGAGTTTAAAACTAGGCTCTAATACCAAACTGAAACATCCCAAACCCGGCCCACGAGACTTGAGTAAAACATTTTCAAAATTCGTTTATTACTTTGGAAAACTTGGGTGGTTTTGAAGAAAGTTTAACTCGTGTTGAGTTCAAATTGAAAACGGCGTTGTCCTTGAAGACTAGATTTCATTAAATCAATTGTTTTACTTGTATTTGAAATCCATAAGTTAAAAGTATTACCTGAGTTTTTAGAGTTTGACGTTAAATTGAAAACTGTTGGTCTTTAGGTGTCAAAACATTTACAAATTTATTTTTAAGAAAAGTTACTTAAACTTTAATTTGATAAAATTGTATCATACTAAAATAATTAAAATGCATGCATAAAACAGTATCATACTAATGGCCTTATTACATCAAAGAAAACCCAAAATAAATCCAAACTTAGAAATAAAGTCTCAAAATAAAATAACTTTAAGCTGAGCATGGCCACCACTAAGCTCCTGCCGACCCGGTCCATCTACTGAGTCTCACCTGAAAAGATATCCCACAACAGGGTGAGTCAAACAGACTCAGTGTGTAACAGCCAACATAAAGTCCCAACGATTTAGGCACATCAAATCATGCATATATATATAACAAATATCAATAATGATGCAATCCCGAACCCAAACCTAGATAACCATCCGCTACACATCACCCGTACCTGCCATCACACCGTAGGGATTACTAAATCGACCCTCCATCCGCTACACATTATCGAAGGCAGTCGCTACAGACGACTTGCTCATTGCCCTTATAAATTTGTGGCATAGCCACCAGATAATATTATGTGACATAAGTCACCACATTCAGATTATGTGACCGAAGTCACCGGATATTATGGTAAAAACCACCAGATCACTTCCCCTTTCACAATCACCCATATGCCCCAAGTCATACAATTCATGCAAATGTAATGCTATATGCCTTACTCCGTATTCATATCAATATTCATATATGTGCCATATTCCAAATGTTCATAACATTTATTAACATGATGTTAAGGTTACGTACCTAAGTACTTTGTACCATTGTATGGTAACTTTAGCCATCTCTTTCACATTCTTAATAACACATGCATTAAAATAATACCATAAATCCTTTAAGACTTAGGGAAGGGCTACACACCTGGTTTACTAATGTGTTCACTGAAATCCCAAAAATCCCGATCTAATGCTCTAGATCTTTAGTTCCTACATTCGGCCAAGCACTAGATCACTTAACTGGTCAGTTCGGCTTTTGAACAAAATAAGAAATAGATCTGAGTCACCAAGTATGGCCTTAGCCGAATGTCATTTCTACTTACCTTGCGAATTTAAGGCCCGAAGTCGTCCTTGCTCCTAGTTATGTCGAAATCCCTATAGGTATATGTTAGATCCGATTTCAATACTTAATGGACTTCGGCCTAAGACTACTCTGGCTTACCTTAGATCTTGAGATCTCGAATGATCTCCTCTTTGTAGACGACAACTACCAAATCCAGAAGCCTCCTTCAAAGTTTCGGCCAAGAACAATAATGAGATTAGAGTCCTAGTTTCGGTTAATCTAAAAGAAAGGGAGGAGAAGAACGATAGTTGATTCCTTACCCTCAATAAGAAGTCGACTGCTCCTTTGTTTGAACCCACAGAGATGTCCGGCAATGAAGGCTAGGTAGTGATCAACATGTTTCGGCTTTTGGAATGTTATGAAAAGAAGAAGAAAAAGGTGAAGCAATTTCGACAATGGTGATAGGTAAAGATTCGGCTAGCACAAGGGATATTTCGGCTTTTGATGCTATGAAGAAATCGGCTAGGCTTACTTGTGTTTTCGGTTTTGACAAAATAAAAGAGAAGAGAAGATTCACTAGAGAATTCAGTAGAGGCACAATGAAGAAGAAAGAATATGGCCTCACTTCTACCCTTGGGCCAAAAATACCACCAAAAGAGTCCCTTGGTCGGCCATCTCACATCCCCTTCTTAAATTCCACATTTTTCTCCTTATTTTTCTCTTTATCACTCATTCGAAATAATTTAAAATAAATCAACATTTATCTCCTGCGCTTAGCCGAATTTTTAAAGAGATTAACCACATCTAAAGTTCATCCCCTTGGTGTCCCTATGCCGTCCACCTCTGTCTATCCTTACAGCAAAATAAAACTCCCCTTTTTGCTTCCCTTGCAGCTCAAACCTAGGCCTCTCTGACACTCCTTGTGGCGTCACTTACAGAGGCTTTAAGTGGCGCCTCCTTGCCACTTTAACAAGGCTTTTTTTTGTGTCTAATTTCCCCTACAATTTCTCTTAAGGCCTATCAGGCTTAGCTTCCTTTCAAAAACTTAAAATCAAATAATTTCTAAGGCATTCTCCTACCTTCTAATATTCCCGAAATTCATAAAACACATTCAGCATACACCTAGACATGCTACTTCATACAATTAAGCAATAATGCACAAGCCATAAATCCCAGATATTACAATTCAACTTTTGCACTTTATGCAATTTGGTCCTCTCCACAATTAAGCATGTAATCGGTAAAAATTTTCTTAATGAAATTTTCATATGTTATCCCTATCATAATGCAGACCATACAATAATATTAAAATAAATTTTCTTTTTGACTTGGATTTTTGGTCACAAAACCACTATTTCGATTTCACTGAAGATGTTCGGATATTACTTTCTCATTGTTTCCCACGGTTCCCAGCTAGCCTCTTCTATTCCATGTCATTTCCAAAGAACTTTCACTAAAGCCACCTTTTTATTTCTTAATTCTTTTATTTCATGAGCCAAAATTTTAATTGGCTCTTCAATGTAAGTCATGTCAGGCTGAATTTTTATTTCATGTTAGTACGGAAGTACACATGATTTCTGGGTTAAATGTTATTTTATTCAATCTTGTTTCTATTATTTAATCTTTGGGTTTGAACATTTTTAGCACAAAAGTGTTATTGCAGTCACTGACACTAAAAGGTGCAGTGACAGTTCAAGCTAGCAAGCATGACAACAGAAGTTGCTTAAGGATTAGATGAATTTAATCCACTTGTTCTTAATAGTGTTCCATTGCCAGCATTGGAAGGTGGGGTTAATGTGCATTTTTAAGTCTTAGATTAAATATAGAAGTTAAGCTTGGTAAGATATTCATTACAATTTAATGCATCATCAATCACCTATCCTTTTATACCTTGTGAGCACTCAACATTCTATTGAATATTCACATTGGGGATCTTAGTTTATCATTATCATATTTTATCTCGTTTTGAAGTTATTGCTTCGATACGTACTCTCACAATTTATCTCCTTTCCATCCATTTATTGTACTGACATTGATAAACAAAAGACAACCATCCTCTTGGGATCGATATCTGACAGACTCATATCTGTCTACTATACTTGCATCTATAGTATACACTTGCGCAATAATCGATCAATTTTTGGCGCTATTGCCGGGGATGGCATTTGTTTTATGTTTATTTTTGTTTGTTTTTATTTCATAATATTTAGTGGTTACTAACCTGGTTTCTTTTTATCGCTATTTTCACATTTAATTTTGAGTGTTGTATGACCTAAGGCAATTCGGAGTTTATTGCCAATTTTGATCCAAAAATTGAAAGAACTGATCAGAGGAGACTTCGAGAATAAATGAATATGGCTTTTCCATGAAACAATTCAGTTATACCCCTAATGCAAAACCAAAATGCTAATGACCCACCATTTCAGCAAGAAGATCAAATACAAAACAGGACTATACGATATTTTGTAGTACTTGTCTTAGATCACCTACAACCGGGAGTTGTTAGGCCAACAATCCAGGCTGGAAATTTTGAACTCTAGCAATTAATGTTTCAAATGTTGAATTCTAATGGGCAATATGTTAGGCTGCCACATGAAGATGCATGAGAATATCTAAAATATTTTTTATTGATTTGTGTTTCCTTCAGTCAACAAGGCGTTCCTAATGACGCTTTAAAAATGCAATTATTTCCTTATTCCTTGCAGGGAAGAGCTTGTACATGACTTTTTGGGTTACTACCGTATCAATTACTTCTTGGAATGCACTAGGAACACAGTTTGTCTTGCAATTTAACCTGTCAATAATGAATGTTTGTCTTTGAAATGATATTATATATTATCATCAGCTAGATGATGAAAATCTTCACACCATATGAGAACGTTATAAATCTTTGCTTCAACATTGTCCCATGTACGACATTCAACAGGAAACACAAATTGAGATTTTCTATAATGGGCTGAATTCACACAAGAGGAATCTTGTCGACGTATCAGCCAATGGACCTTTGCTGGATTGTACTTATAATGATGATATTGGAATTCTGGAGAGAATTGCTGAGAATGATTATCAATATTCTATCTCTAGAGCTGCACAAGCAAAAGCTGCTCTAGGAGTTATTGAATTAGACTCAATATCTGCACTTAGTCCTCAAGTTTCTTCTCTTGTTAATATGATAAAAAATATGTAAGGGACTAGTGTCATTGCACCTATACAAGTCGTTCAACAAGTTGATATTCCTACTTTTTGTTGCAAGAATGCCTTTTATGTCACTAACATACGCAACAATTCTTGTGGCAACTCTTATAACAATTCTACACGCAATCAACGGTCTTGGGGAACTCAGAATACCGAAAAAAATGTTGCAATATTCTGATATGGGAATATATCTGCTCAAGACTATTATAATTCAAGACAAGGGAATTACAATCAACAACAGCAGAACTACAATCAGCACAATCAGATGCATCCACAACAAGGCCAGATGCATCCATACCAGGCCCAGACGCAGCCACAATATTCTTCAATACTGAATCAGCATGGTCAAGAACATCGACGACAATAGTACACTCAAGCTTCTCCTTTTGACCCGTTAACAACTCTTGAGGCTCTAATGCGGGAGCATATGACTCGAACAGAAGTTATTGTGCAAAGGTAATTCATCTTCTATTAGGGCATTGGAGGCTTAATTAGGTGTAACACCCCAAACCCGGCCTATACGTTACAACCAAATCTGGTATGTTACAGGGTGAAGTAAAAACGAAGTTTTGTTTAGTTTAGGAAAAATCGTACTTGCGAAAACTTTTCGATTTAGAGCATTGTCTTTGAAAACAGTGGTTTGGTTGTTTAGGAAAAATTTCAACTTTTAGTTAATCAAATATTCGTTAAGCTTGGTGATACTTGAAAGAAAACATATGTTTTGAGTTACGCATATTTTGAAAACCCCATTTTTAATACCGTGATTAAGTTTGCATAGTGTCAAGGATTTAAATCAACAATAAATAAATAAGAAGAAAACCCAAATACTAATTTAGAAGGCCTTATTACACAAATAAAATCCCCAATTAAAAATAAAAGTAAAACAAGAAAACGTTTACTAAAAATAAAGTCTTCATGGCCTCCATGAGTCTGCCTCGGCTCCCATATCCACAATCTACTGATCACTTGAAAAGTTAAACAACGGGGGTGTGTCAATGAGACTCAGTGTACAAATCCCCCTTAAGTCACATAAATGGCTCCAAGCCCACAAACACATATTGGCCTTAGCCCACTCAAAATAGCATCTACAAATATGGATGCAATGTACCCGGCCCAAGCCTAGATTTTCCATCCTCTACACACCACCCGTACCAACCGATCACTCAGTGGGGATTTCTACAATCAACCCTCCATCCGCTACACTCCATATGTGGCACCTAGCCATTGGTGACATAGTCACAATATATCATATTTGGGGCCAACCCACTTGTGGTACCAAACCACTATTGACAATCCTGAATAATCATATATATGGGGCCAACCCACTGTGGTACCAAACCACTAGGACGAGTCACGAATCATATATTTATGTGGTACCAAACCACTGGTGGTTCCAAACCTCTGAGACTTAGTCACGAGTCGAGAATGTGGGGCCAACCCATGCATACAAGTGTCAACTGAATGCAACATGCTGTCAAGTGCACAATATCATTATGGCATACATCCATCAGCTCATACCTAATAGCAGGGTAACCAGGTATTTTGGCCATGCCTATAGTGGCATAGCGCTTGTTCATCTAGCCATTTCGGCTTTTCAGCCCTAATAATTAATAACACATAATAATATTAAAGTGTGTAAATATTACACACCTGGTTACACGCAGCACCACGCTATCTATGCCAACGCTATCGTTTTCAGAAACTACCGCTATCTGCCTCCTATTTTTCTCAGAAGTCAGCCCACAACCTGGTGGCCAATCCCAGACTGTTGACACTGTATGCTTCTTAAACTTAGGGGCTAGGTTCACAGGTCCAACCCCCTCCTTTGCCTGATCGGTATTGAATTCCATCACACGGTCTTGGTCAGAAGACCGAGTTAAACCATTGAATTAAGTAATTGTGAAAATAGTTGCTTTAAGCGAAGAGGTTCTTACCGAAATTGACAGAACCTGGAGGTTCTACACTTGGATTGCTAAATCCCTGATGTCCCTACATAACTCCGTATTAGACCCGTCCTTCCAAAATATGATGTTAAAGAAAGTGGCCTTCGACCAAACAAGTGATATAAATCACTTACCCTGATTGACCGAACTCGATTGATCCTAGAGGCCCTTCACTCACAGATCGAAAGCAGGAGAAGACGAACCCAAACCCTCTCTACATTCAGCCAAAACCCGTGTATAGGATTAACGCCCTTGATCGACAACTAACAGAGAAAAGAGAGTTTTGAAGAAAAGAGAACAACACTTACACTGCTAAGAAAAATTCGATTGAGGGTTGAGAGGAGGAGTAGGTTCTGGCTTCAATGATAAATAGAAGAAAGGTTTTAACTAAGGGTATTGAGAGATGGGTTCAGCTACCAAGAACACCTGAGGGAACAAAATAATAGAATAGTGGTGGAGCTTGAGAAGTTTCGGCTAAAGGGGTTTAGGGGTGTGATCGCGATATGAGCAAGAAAAGAAATAAAAGAAGAAGAAAGGAAGAGAGTGTTGGGGTTCGGTTTGGAAGAAATAGATGGAGAAAACAAAATGTGTTACAACGAGGAGAGAAGAGAAAGAAGGAGGAGGAGACCGAGAGAGATGCTACAAGATTCGGCTTTGGCAAGTGAAAGTGATGCAAGTTGCGGCATCCAAAGAAGAAATATGTGAAGAGAAAGGCAAATATGAGCTTCAGTTTTGGTTTCCAAAAGAGTGAAGAAAAGATGCACAGAATGAAAAGAGAGAAAAAGATGTTTTACCCTCAGGTTCCCCAACTTATGCACCATATAAATCTAAAGGAAATTTCAGCACAAGCAAGGTACCCAAAACCTGATCGAACCACAATTAGGTGAGGGCCTAGAGCTACCAATTTCGGCTCACACCCTCCTAGCTCAAAACCGAACCTTACCCCCTTCCAACCTTCATACAAACTTCGGCTAACACTTTCACCCCTCTCACAATTCCTTGTTTTTCTCTTAACAACACTCCTGATCACCCATTTCAAAAGATTTGAATGATTCAAAATAATTTGAATGTTTCAAATCCCCCCTTTTACTCTTAGCCAACCATTCAAAAGTTTTGACCAAGTCACCTCCACCCCTCTGACGCACGAACAAAAATAAAAGCCACAATGCTGGCAACGTGATTCGATCTAGATTCCTTCTAGTCCCCCTGAGGCATCATGCACCTGCACCTTAACTGGCGCCTCCTTGCCACTTTACCAACACCTTGCTTGTGTCAACCAAGTACAAACAACCACCCTTAGGTCCTATTCCAGTAGCTCTCCCACTAAAGTGACCAAAAAGAAAATTTTGGCCAGGGCTCCGGCTTATCCCCGGGCCTTTCCTGGACCCCCATACACCCTAAGCAAACACATTACACAAAGCATACACAAAAAACACATCAAATGCTTAACCCCTAATCTAGGATGTTATAGTTCTACCCCCTTAAAATAATTTCGGCCTCGAAATTACCTGGTAAAAAGAGATGAGGGTATTGCTGTCACATCGATTCCTCGAGTTCCCACGTAGCTTCCTCAGAACCGTGATTACACCACAACATGTTAACTAATGGAACCGTCTTCTTATGTAATACCTTGACATCACGATCCAAAATCTGAACTGGTTCCTCTTCAAAAGATATATCCGGCCTTACTTCAATTTCCTCCACTGGCACCATGTGAGATGGATCCGAATGATAACGTCTTAGCATCGATACATGAAACACGTCATGGATCTGACTTAACTCTGCAGGTAACTCGAGTTGATAGGCTACTGGTCCCACACGCTTCAATACACGATAAGGCCCGATAAACTTGGGGCTTAGCTTACCCTTCCTCCAAACCTATGTACTTTCTTCCACGGCGACACCTTCAAAAATACCTGGTCACCTACCTCAAATTCTATGTCTTTACGCTTTAGGTCTGCATAGGACTTCTGTCTGTCCGAAGCTTCCTTCAACCGAGCTCTAATTAGCCTAACCTTGTCTTCCATTTCTGAAACCAATTCTGGAGCAGTCATTTGACGTTCACCCAACTCTGTCTAACAAGTAGGAGTGCGACATTTCTGACCATACTATGCTTCATACGGTGCCATCTGGATACTTGATTGGTAGCTATTATTGTACGCAAATTCCGCCAATGGTAAGAACTCTTCCCAACTACTTTTGAAGTCTATGACACAGCCTCTCAACATATCTTCTAGGATTTGGATTACCCTCTCTGACTGTTCGTCCGACTGTGGATGAAATGTTGTACTGAAATCTAACTTGGTGCCCAACACTTGATGTAGCACTTTCCAAAATCTTGACGTAAATCTAGGGTCTATGTCTGAAATAATCAACACTGGCACCCCATGCAACCTTACGATCTCTGCTACATATAATTTAGCCAACTTCTGAAGAGAGTAGTCCACACGCACTGGTATGAAATGAGCAGACTTCGTCAGACGATCAACCACTACCCAAACCGAATCCTTTTTGGTAGGAGTAAGGGGAAGCCCACTCACGAAATCCATTGTGATCCTTTCCCACTTCTAGTGCGAAATTTTTATCGACTGCAACAAACCCGAAGGCAACTAATGTCTTGCTTTCACCTGCTAACACATCAAACACTTACTCACATATTCGGCTATTTCGCGCTTCAGACCTGGCCACCAAAACTATTCTCGCAAGTCCTGATACATCTTACTTCCTCCAGGATGCATAGCGTATGGACTGCTATGCGCTTCCTACAAAATCCTACGCCTCAACTCTGAATCCTTCGGCATGCAAATCCTTCCCCGGAAACACAGAACTCCCTCACTACTCATATTATAATCCTCTACCCCACCGTTTTGAACTTGAAGTAGTCGAGCATTCAAGACATCATCTAACAATTGCTTCTCTTTTATCTGACTTACCCAAGTCGATTTCACCTGAAGCTCAGCTAACAGACTCCCATCATCGTATAGACTAAAATGTGCAAACATCACCTTTAGATCCGAGATTACCCTACGACTTAATGCATCTACCACCACGTTAGCTTTACCCGGATGGTATTCGATCGAACAGTCATAATCTTTTAACAACTCGACCCATCGCCTCTGCCTCAAATTCAATTCTTTCTGAGTGAGAAGGTACTTTAGACTCTTGTGATCAGTATAAATGACAGACTTCTCGCCATGCAGATAATACCTCTAACTTTTCAAAGCAAATACTACTACTGCCGAGATGCATACGCAACAACCTTTTCGTCTTGCATCAACACACGTCGTGAACACGTGTGTGAAGCATCACAATAAACCACGAACTCCTTTCCAGCCTCCGGCTGTATCAACACTGGAGCCTCCATCAAAATCCTTTTTAGCCTCTCAAAACTCTCCTGTTGTTTATCAGACCAAACAAACGGAACTCCTTTCCGTAGCAACTTGGTCAATGGTGCCGAGATCAAAGAGAACCCTTCCACGAATCTTTGGTAATATCCAGCAAGACCAAGAAAACTTCTGATCTATGCCACAGTCTTAGGTGGCTTCCAATCCAAGACAGCTTCAAATTTCCAAGGATTAACTCTAATCCCTTCAGCCGACACAACATGACCCAGCAAAGTAACCTCGCTTAGCCAAAATTTGCACTTACTGAATTTGGCAAACAACTGCTTCTCCCTCAAGATTTGTAAAACCACTGGAAGATGTGAATCATGCTCTTCCTCTGAGCTCGAATAAACTAGAATATCGTCTATAAAAACTACGATGAATCGGTCCAGATAAAGTTGGAATACCTGGTTCATCATGTCCATGAACGCTGCTGGTGCATTGGTTAACCTGAATGGCATCACCAAGAATTCGTAATGACCATAACGAGTTCTGAAAGCCATCTTATGAATGTCTGCTTCCTTAACCGTAAGTTGATGATACCCTGACCTAAAGTCTATCTTTAAAAAGACTGAAGCCCCTTTCAACTGATCGAACAAATTGTCAATCCGTGGCAACGGGTATTTGTTCTTAATTGTCAAATTGTTCAACTGACGGTAGTCAATGCACATACACATTGATCCATCATTCTTCTGAACGAATAACATCGGTGCTTCCCAAGGCGACACACTCGGTCGGATAATACCCCGATCTAACAGTTCTTGAATCTGAGCTTTCAACTCCACTAACTCTTTCGTCGCCATCTTATATAGAGCAATAAACACTGGCTCTGTTCCCGGAAGAAGATCAATACCGAACTACACTTCGCGATCCAGAGGTAGTCCCGGAAGCACTTCTGGGAAAATATCGGAGAATTCCTTCACTGTCCTAACATCCCCCACAGACAGTTTCTTGACCTCTAAAGCACAAACCAAAGCTATGAATGCCTCACATCCTTTTCTCATCATTCTCTCAGCTTTTAAGGCGGACAATACATTAGACAAATATTTCTTCCTTTCTCCTATTACCACCACCTCCTTATCTTCGAGAGTTCTTAATACCATGCGCTTGGCAGCACAATCCAAATCGAACTCCCGAACGATCGTTCCATCATATCAGCCAGAAAAACCACCCTTAAACTTCTAGAGGTACATCCTTATAAGTCTGTTCGTCACTACCGGTTGTCCTAACGGGTTAATTACGATCATCTCCTTAGAAGAAATCTCAGAGTCTATACTTAAAGTTCTAGATACCTCGCTAGCAATATAAGAATGTGTTGATCCTATGTCAATTAATGCAGTATAAGGTAACCCATAAATAAGGAGCGTACCAGTTATGACGTCCGATGCATCTCCCTCTTCTCAATGTCTGGCTGTATAGACCAGCCCAGGCCGCCTTACATCACTGCTCTCAGCACCTCTGTCTGGTGCTCCACATCCATGACCAAAACCATTACCTCCTCTAACTGGACCACGACCTCTCTGTGGTTGCTGACCACCTCTACCGACTGAACATAACCCTGACCTATTGGTCACGCTCTATCCCTCTCCTGTGGATAGTCCCTTATTCGATGCTCTGTAGACCCACACTTGAAACAACCTCTACTACCAGCCCAACACTCCCCAAAATGAAATTTATCACATCGAGCACACCTCGGAGGCCGACTATCAGCAGCAGGTCTCATGACACGATTCGGCCCCTCAACCCTAGGTCTCTTCTGAAACCGCCCAACTGATCCTGACGAACCAAAGTTCCTTCTATTTCTATTTCTCTCCTGATTCTACTTTTCGGACTGCTTCACCTCCTCGGCTATCTTAGCCTTCTCCATAAGAACAACAAATTTCCTCTCTCGCAGTGGAGCTATCAGCACTCGCAACTCATCTTTCAGTCCATCCTCGAATCAAACACAACACTCATGGTCTGTGGCCACAATACCCCGGGCATAATGACTTAGATGTAAGAATTTTGCCTCACACTCGGACACCGACTTGCTCCCCTGAACCAAATTTAGAAATGCCTTACACTGCGCATCCACATAGCTTGATCCAACGTACTTCCTCTGGAATGCTGTTTTGAAAAGATCCCGGGTGATATTATCAACCACATAGCTTGATCCACATAGCTGCGTTGGGAGTTACACCAGAAATGCCCCTAAACATATCTGCTCCATTGGCTCGGAGTCGTTCAGAGACAGATTTTCGAGCCTCTGTGCCCATGCCTACCCTGGAAACTCTCACCAAAACCCGTAACATCGCCTGAGACACCGCATCATCTCCGACTGTTTGGTCATAGAATTCTGCTTCCGCAGCTGGTGGTACTGGTGTCTCATTTCCTGACCCATGACCAGATCCCACTGGTTCTGACACAACAATCCTGCCCCGACCACGACAATGCACACCACGTCCACGTCCCCTAGTGCTCATGACTAACATTTGCGACTTAATCTGATTAAAAGTTTTATGAGTTATTATTTCTTTCACTGTTTAACACCGGTTAGTTTTATGGAAAATAGTCTTAGAGAGTAGTTTTCGCAAGCACATAACAACCTAGAGGTTCCAGTCCCTAAAGTTTGACTCTCCTAGAGCTAACAAGTATATATATATTTCCATGCTAACAATCATTTTAGATATATATCACCGAGTAGTTTAGGACACTTACCTGCGTGGATCGAGTGCCGATGGACTCGGATGCCATGTTCCAATCAAAACATTCCCAAAAATCATTTAAACCAACTTGGTAAAATATCGATGAACCCATTTTTACAGCCCGAGTTTTGCAACCTAGGCTCTGATACCAAAATTGTAACACCCCAAACCCGGCCTATACGTTACGACCAGATCTGGTATGTTACAGGGTGAAGTAAAAACGAAGTTTTGTTTAGTTTAGGAAAAATCGTACTTGCGAAAACTTTTTGATTTAGAGCGTTGTCTTTAAAAATTGTGGTTTGGTAGTTTAGGAAAAATTTCAAATTTTAGTTAATCAAATATTCGTTAAGCTTGGTGATACTTGAAAGAAAACGTATGTTTTGAGTTACGCGTATTTTGAAAACCCCATTTTTAATACCGTGATTAAGTTTGCATAGTGTCAAGGATTTAAATCAACAATAAATAAATAAGAAGAAAACCCAAATACTAATTTAGAAGGCCTTATTACACAAATAAAATCCCCAATTAAAAATAAAAGTAATGTAAGAAAAAGTTTACGAAAAATAAAGTCTTCATTGCCTCCACGAGTCTGCCTTGGCTCCCATATCCACGATCTACTGATCACCTGAAAAGTTAAACAACGGGGATGAGTCACCAAGACTCAGTGTGTCAATCCCCCTTAAATCACATAAATGGCTCCAAGCCCACAAACACATATTGGCCTTAGCCCATTCCAAATAGCATGTACAAATATGGATGCAATGTACCCGACCCAAGCCTAGATTTTCCATCCTCTACACACCACTCGTACCAACTGATCACTTCGTGGGGATTTCTACAATCAACCCTCCATCCGCTACACTCCATATGTGGCACTTAGCCACTGGTGACATAGTCACAAGATATCATATGTGGGGCCATCCCACTTGTGGTACCAAACCACTAGTGACAATCCTGAATAATCATATATGTGGGGCCAACCCACTAAGGTACCAAACCACTGGGACAAGTCACAAATCATATATTTATGTGGTACCAAACCATTAGTGGTTCCAAACCACTGAAACTTAGTCACGAGTCGAGAATGTGGGGCCAACCCACGTGTGGTACCAAACCACTAGTGACAGTCTTACACTTCCCCTTTGTCATCAAATCCAACCCATACATACAAGTGTCAAATGAATGCAACATGTTGTCAAGTGCACAATATCATTATGGCATACATCCATCAGCGCATACCTAATAGCAGGGCACTTACCTAGTATTTCGGCCATGCACATAGTGGCATAACGCTTGTTCATCTAGCCGTTTAAGCTTTTCAGCCCCAATAATTAGTAACACATAATAATATTAAAGTGTGTAAATATTACACACCTGGTTACATGCAGCACCACGCTATCTATGCCAACACTATTGTTTTCGAAAACTACCGCTATCTGCCTCCTATTTTGCTCAGAAGCCGGCCTGGTGGCCAATCTCAGACTGCTAACACCGTACACTTCTTAAACTTAGGGGCTGGGTTCACGAGTCCAACCCCCTCCTTTGCCTGATCGGTATTGAAATCCATCACATGGTTCTTACTGAAATTGATAGAACCTAGAGGTTTCTACACATGGATTGATAAATCCCTGATGACCCTACATAATTTCGTATTAGACCCGTCCTTCCACAATATTATGTTAAAGAAAGTGGCCTTCAGCCAAACGAATGATATAAATCACTTACCCTGATTGACCAAACCCGATTGATCCTAGAGGCCCTTAACTCACAGACCGAAAGCAGGAAAAGACGAACCCAAACCCTCCCTACATTCAACCAAAACCCATGTATAGGATTAACGCCCTTGATTGACAACTAACAGAGAAAAAAGAGTTTTGAAAAAAAGAGAACAACACTTACACTGCTAAGAAAAATCCAATTGAGGATGGAGAGGAGGAGTAGGTTTCGGCTTCAATGATAAATAGAAGAAAGGTTTTAACTAAGGGTATTTAGAGATGGGTTCGGCTACCAAGAACACCTGAGGGAACAAAACAATAGAGTGGTGGTGGAGTTTGAGAAGTTTCGACTAAAGGGGTTTAGGGGTGTGATCGCGATATGAGCAAGAAAAGAAATAAAAGAAGAAGAAAGGAAGAGAGTGTTGGAGTTCGGTTTGGAAGAAATAGATGGAGAAAACAAAATGTCTTACAACGAGAAGAGAAGAGAAAGAAGGAGAAGGAGACCGAGGGAGATGCTATAAGATTCGAGTTTGGCAAGTGAAAGTGATGTAAGTTGCGGCATCCAAAGAAGAAATATGTGAAGAGAAAGGCAAATATGAGCTTCGGTTTTGGTTTCCAAAAGAGTGAAGAAAAGATGCACAGAATGAAAAGAGAGAAAAAGATGTTTTACCCTTAGGTTCCCCAACTTATGCACCATACGAATCTAAAGGAAATTTCGGCACAAGCAAGGTACCCAAAACCCGATCGAACCATAACTAGGTGAGGGCCTAGAGCTACCAATTTTGGCTCACACCCTTCTAGCTCAAAACGAAACCTTACCCCCTTCCAACCTTCATACAAACTTCGGCTAACACTTTCACCCCTCTTATAATTCCTTGTTTTTCTCCTAACAACACTCCTGATCACCCATTTGAAAAGATTTGAATGATTCAAAATAATTTGAATGTTTCAAATCCCCCCTTTTACTCGCAGCCAACCATTCAAATGTTTTGACCAAGTCACCTCCACCCCTCTGACGCACGAACAAAAATAAAAGCCACAATGCTGGCAATGTGATTCAAACCCGATTCCCTCTGCTCCCCTTGAGGCGTCACCCACCTGCACCTTAAGTGGCGTCTCCTTACCAATTTACCAACACCTTGCTTGTGTCAACCAAATGCAAACAACCACCCTTAGGTCCTATTCTAGCTAGCTCTCCCACTAAAGTGCCCAAAAAGAAAATTTTGGCTAGGGCTCCGGCTTATCCCCGGGCCTTTCCTGGACCCCCATACACCCTAAGCAAACACATTACACAAAGCATACACACAAAACACATCAAATGCATAGCCCCTAATCTAGGATGTTACATTAGGACAACTTGCTTTGAACCTGAATACTCGACCACTAGGCACACTACCTAGTGATATGGAAAAATCCTAATCAGAGGGGAAAAGAACATTGCAAGGTTATGACACTTAGGAGTGGTAAACAAACTGGCGAGCCGACTACAAACTCTACTATAGCAGCTTAAGGTATTAGTGAATTTGCACCTGGTGAGAAGGTTGAATCTGAAGAGCTTGTCTATGTACCAAACAAAGAAGTTCCACAATTTATCACTCATATGCCTACTGTCCAACCCTCGAAACTGTCGACGCAAAAAAAAAAAAAAGATGTCAACGAAATCATATATTTCTCTAGCCTTGCCTTTTTCACAAAGATTCAGGGAGAATGAGTAAGATAAGTAGTACCAACAATTGCTGAACACACTAAACCAACTTCATATCAATATTCCTTTAGTAAACGCTCTTGTGCAAATTTCAAATTATGGGAAATTTATAAAGGAGCTCTTGTCCAAAAAGAAAAAGCTCAGTGATATGGAAACTATTGCACTCATAAAAAGGCTATAGTGATCTTTTGACAAATAAGTTACCCCTCAAAATGAACGATCCTGGGAGCTTTACTATCCCATGTTCTATTGGAAATCATTATTTGGGCAAGGCTTTATGCGACTTGGGACCTAGCATCAACCTAATGCCATTATCAACTTTTAGAAAGTTGGGAATTGGTCACACAAAACCTACAAAAGTTACATTGCAACTAGCCGATCGCTCTTTGGCTCAATCTGAAGGGCATATTAAAGATATCTTAGTTCGTATGAATAAATTCATTTTTTTGGCTGATTTTTATCATACTTGACTGCGAGGCAAACAAGGAGGCTCCTATTATCTTGGGACAACCATTTTTAGCCACCGGTTGAACTCTGATTGATGTTTACGAAGGTGAACTAACCATGCGATTTAATGATGAACATGTTACCTTCAGTGTTTTCGAATCTATTAAAGGTAAGGACAAAGAAGAGTGCCATACTATCGATGTGTTAGATGATCTAATTAAGGCAGAATTCAATGACCGATGCATAATACTTTTTAAGAAGTTTGTAGTGACATCTGACGATGTATTTGTAGATGATTGTGACAGCATGGTTGAAGCTAATAATATTGAACTAAAGTATGGATGGAAGATCGAATCCTCAGACTTGGCCAATAGAACAACTCCAGTTTTCAAGCCATCTATCGATGAAGCTCCTACCCTGGAAATGAAACTATTACCTACTCACCTTAAATTCATCTTTCTTGGTGATAACAATACTCGCCAAGTTATTGTCTCCACAACACTAGATGTAGCTCAAGAAGAGAAATTGGTCCAAATTCTTAAGCAATGTAAGCGAGCTATTGCTTGGAGTATTGTCGATATCTGAGGCATTAGTCCATCATTTTGCATGCACAAGATCAAGTTGGAAGCTGAAGGCAAGTAATCAATTGAGCAACAAAGAAGATTAAACGAGAAGATGAAAGAACTTGGTAAGAAATAAATTAAAAAATGGCTTAATGCTGGAATTTTTACCCTATTGTTGATAGCACTTGGGTAAGTCTAGTGCAATGTTTTCCTAAGAAGAGTGGCATCACTATGGTTAGCAACGAAAAAGATGAATTAATTCCTACACGCATTCCTATGGATGGCAAGTCTGTATGGATTATCGTAAACTTAAAGTTGCCACAATGAAGGACCATTTCCCACTTCCTTTCATTGACCAAATGTTGTATAGGCTTGCTGAAAAAGCCTATTACTGCTTCTTAGATGACTATTCTGGATACAATCATATTGCAATTGCACCAGAGGATCAAGAGAAAACAACTTTCACCTGTCCCTTTGGTACTTTTGCTTTTCGCCTTATGCCTTTCAGTCTTTTCAACGCACAGCCACATTTCAAAGGTGCATGATGGCAATATTCTTAGATATGATTAAAGACTATTTAGAGGTGTTTATGGATGATTTCTCAATCTATGGGAATAATTTTGATCATTGCGCTGACAATTTGGATAAAGTATTGCAGCGATGTGAAGACACATATCTTGTTCTAAATTGGGAAAAATGCCATTTCATGGCAACAGAAGGCATTGTGTTAGGCCGTCGTATTTCTCATCAAGGAATGGTAGTTGTCAAGGCTAAAGTGGAAATTATTGAAAAATTACCTCCATCGACAAATGTGAATGGTATTCTCAGTTTTCTTGGGCATAGATTTCTCAAAAATTACAAAGCCCTTATGTTCATTGCTGGAACAGAATCAAAAATTCCTATTTGACGATGCATGTTTGGAGGCATTCATTCAAGTGAAGATGCAGCTAGTAAATGCACCCATTTTTGTAGCACCCAATTGGTCTCAACCTCTTGAAGTTATGTGCAATGCAAACAACTTTGCTATGGGTGTTGTTCTAGGACAACACAAGGGAAAAATATTTCACGCCATCTATTATGCTAGCAAAACTCTTACAGAGGCTCAAATCAAATATATCACTATAGAAAAAAATTGTTGGTTGTAGTCTTCATTTTCGACAAGTTTCATTCTTATCTTGTCAGCCCAAAGGTTACTGTATTTACTAATCACTCAGCATTGAGATATCTTTTTGGCAGAAGGATGCAAAACCAAGATTGATACGCTGGATCTTACTTCTGCAAGAATTTGACATCGAGATAAATGACCTCAAGGGTTCAGAGAATCAAGTTGCAGATCATCTGTCTCGATTGGAAGTTGGCAACGAAGATGGAAATATGCTTCAAATTGTCGACACATTCCCAGATGAGAAGTTATATGCTGTAGATGCAACCCCTTGGTCTCCAGATCTGGTTAATTATCTAGTGCGTGGAGACCTCCTATTGGGTGTCACAGGCCATAAAAAAGAAATATTTCTTAATGAAATAGTGAAGTATCATTGGAACGATTTGTATTTATTCAAGGTATGCAATGACAACATTACTCAGTGTTGTGTTCCGAAAGAGGAGATGCTGTCAATCCTAAAGCACCACCATGATGCTCCTTATAGAGGTCATTTCTGTGGCATACGAATTGCTGCTAAGGTTCTCCAATCAGGATTCTACTGGCCATCATTATTCAAAGACACCCACAATTTTGTGAATCAGTGCGATAGGTGTCAACGCACTGGTTTTATATCCTAACGCAATGAAATGTTGCAGCAGCCAATTAGGGGGGTTGGATTGTTCGATGTTTAGGGTATGGATTTTATGGGACCATTTCCAAGTTTATTTGGAAATCTTTATATATTAGTAGCTATTGACTACGTCTCGAAGTGGGTTGAAGCTGTTGTAGTCCCAAAGGATGATGTAAAGGCAAAGCTTAAATTTTTCCACAAGCATATACTCACTCACTTTGGCACACCAAATGCATTGATTATTGATCAGGGTACACACTTTCATTGCAACCAAGTTGCAGCCACACTAAAAAGATATGGAGTTAATCATAGAGTGGAAACTACTATCCGCAAACTAATTGACAAGCCGAAGTATCGAATCGACAAATTAAAAACATTCTTGAGAAGGTTGTGAACCCTTCGAGGAAAGATTGGTCTTCTAGACTGGATGACGCTTTATGGGATTTGCAGATAGCATACAAAACTCCATTAGGGATGTCAACATATCAATTGGTTTTTAGGAAAGCATGGTATTTGTCAGTTGAACTGGAACACAAAGCAATGTGGGCAATTAAAGAAGTGAACATGGACTATGAAGCTGTTAGAAAAAAAAGGCTTTTGGATATCACTGCACTGGAGGAGGTTAGGCGAAATGCCTATGACAATGCTGCAATCTACAAGGAAAAGACCAAACGATGCAATGACAAATTTATTTTGTAGCGACAATTTACTATGGGTCTGGACCTTTCGAAGTTGTCGAAGTATTTCCTCATGGTTCAGTCACAATTAGAAGTTTAAATGATGGACACCAAATCAAAGTGAATGGTCAACAATTGAAACATTATCGTGGAAATATTGATCAAAAGAAGGCAAAGACCATTAAATTGGTCGAACAATTTTAATTTGAATTTTTTTTCTCTTCAATTTATTACTAGGTGATTTTATTTTATTTTTGCTACTGTTCAAGATTGTTTTATTATTTTTACTTTTATTTTTATTTTTTAGAATAATTAGGTACCATTGTCGACACACTTGGACTCTATTGTCAACGCAATTTGTACTATAGTACTATCGCTTCCGACTCAACATGAATGAGGACAGCTAAGGAAATTTAGATCCCATCGTTTGATGAAAAGTCACCTAATAGTCTGATCTGTCTGAGCAGATGCAATTCTCATTAGACATAATTATTCCCGCGAGCTTTATTTCTTTTCAAAAAATCACGTCTTTCCATCTTCTTCTTTCACTCACTATAAACCCTTCTTCACTGCACCGACTGTGAAACACGTAAGAAGCAATTTTTATTCACTTTAACTTCCCCAAGTTCGTACCTTTACACCTTTAAACCATTTTCACTCTACAAAACAAACAAAATATGGCAAGAATGATAGGATCAGTTAAGAAAGCCACCAAGCCTATTGAAGAACACTCATCCTCTGCAACTGCAGCTCGTGAGTCGAAATCCTCCATTCCAACGGAGAAAAAGGAGTCAGTGATCTTTTTAACGAAAGCGGCGAAAGACCAATTTCAAAACAACATCTTAAGGTGAAACTTCCACCGATAACAGGGCATTCTCCTTTTGCAACAACAAGATTTGGGCAAACAAGTCTCCAGAACCATCTCTAAGTTGAAGTGGGTGACTTTCTGTACGCATCCTGGAAGCTATTATCCTTAATTGGCACGTGAGTTTTACGCTAACCTTGATGACCATGAGTTGGAGTTTATATTTGTTCAAGAAGGTTTAATCCCATGGGATGCTACAAAAATCAATGAGCTATACAATACTAAAGTGGATGTTGATGAACACTCCAAGTTTAATGAAGATATAATAGATGAAAAAAGGGACCTGTTGGTGAAAGATTTATGTGTCGAAGGAGCATTGTAGATGGGTTCACATCAAAAGACTTATATGATGCACCGCCACTTCCTGACACTGCAGGCTATTGCCCTCTACCTACAACAACACAATCAACCTTGATAGAATGTTCCTGATACATTCAATTGTCAAGGGAAGAAAGATTGATGTCGATGCAATACTCCACAAGGAAATTGTTGACTATGTCGCAAGGCAAAATGGAATTTTAGTTTTCCCATCGTTGGTGATGCTAGTGTACCAGAAGAAAGGGATTGTGCCCATGATAATAAAGAGATCTTAGAAAATAAGGGCTCCATCAATGAAGCATCTATTGAAAGAATGACTCGTGGCAAAGATACGCCGACAATGAAGGAGGCAGAGACTAGCAAGATAAGGAAGGGAAAAAGCAAAGTAGAAAGCGAGAAGTTGGCCAATTCTATCAGCAGTAACCAGATTAGGCTTGTCGCTACAATAGAAGATATAGACAGATCATAAAATTTATTTTACGCTTATACCAGAGCTTACAACAACTCTATTGTAGCCACATTATGCCATTTAAGCCTGACCCCACTCCAAGAATTTCTAGTATTCCCACAGATTATCCAAGAATATGAACTCCCCTACGAGAAAGATGACCTAGGGGATAGAGAAAGATTGGTGGAATCTCCTCCCATTGTGCGCTTCTCTAATGTTAAGAAAGAAGAGAAATCCAGGGACATTGAGGAGTGCATATGAAAGATTAATAGCCTGATCGAGGATGACGTCATTGCTGGTCAAGAGCCGTCTATTGTTAAGGAGGAATTTGTTATGGAAGAGGAAAACGTCCGTGTTGAAGTTGTGAACGAGAAGCCGGAGGAAGAAAATACTGAGACAGAAGTTGATGAGAAGGAATTTGTTCAGGACATTGTGTAACACCCCTAACTCCTATCCGTCGGTTGATTAGAGTTAGAAAGCATTACCAAACAAAACACAGCTCAAAACAAGCTTTTATGCATTTCATGCTTCGTAAAATCAATCACATCAATACATGCGTATATTGAACTTAATAATAAATATCTCACGGCTTACAAACCAAAACACATTCGGTAATAGCAATATCACAAAATGGTCAACCATAAAATTTAAAATATATCAAAATCAGGTGCGCATTTTACCAAATCTTTATTGACCACTTAAGAAAAATTCATAATTCAAATCATAGCATACTCAACTTGCAAATTCTTTAACCAAGTCAATCCACATATATATAAACTAAGCCATTCATCTCATGAACTAATCGGCTAGCTTATTAATTAATTCAAAATATCCACACGGCACACTAGGTATATAAATAAATATATATATACATATAACTAATCAATTAATTAAATGTACATATTCGGTTAACTATAATAACTTCCATACAAAATATTTAAACTATAATCGTGATTTGCTTTCCTGCTTAGAGCTTACTTAGCTAACCATTCAAGCAAAATTTATGTACTTATATATCAAATTAATCAAACAGTATCTTCATTCTTACTTCACCAATATACACTTAGCATTAACCGAACATGTTTTCATCCAACACAAGAATATATTAACATTAGTTAGCTTATAAGTCATTCATGAATCATTCATTCGAAACATATAGATAAAATACCCTTCATGAATTCATGAAACATACATACCAAAACAAGCTTATATCAACACCGAAAATGCACAAGCATATACATCATCTCAAGCATAATCAAGCCAACCCAAGCATAGAAATATAGCCATTTTCGCATGGCACATAGATACATTCACTCAAACACCATTTGAGTCAATTCAAAATGTAACTTAGCCTATACATGCCATAGACTTTAAGTTCATTCACAAAAGAGGCACCAAAATATTTACGATACTGTGATTAGCTTCAACGATGATCCTCAAGCACGAGATGATCACCCAAAAGAGATCTAAAACACGAGAACAACCAAGAATAAAGTAAGCTTTAACAGCTTAAAAAGTTATAAGCAATTACACAACAATAAAGCATTATATCATAATTTAGTAAATTATTTCATTTATAACCTTAAGGCCGAATAGTCACATATACAAAAATAGATTTCATAACAGATGATATATGCATATATATCTATATATCACTTTCACATGATAAAAACAACATCATATCCATCTATCACTTACCGAATTTCTACTTACATCTCAAGCTCTCATAAATCGCAAGTCAATATACATAATACAAAGATTATATTTCATCCACCATCACAAACTTTACCACCCTTGTATAATCTATAGTCGCATACCCGATCATTTTACTTTGTTTGACATTATCAATAATAGGCGCTTTTGAAGGAGCATCAAACACACACACTCGTTACTAAAATTACATAGAACGTGCTCGCACACTCAGTCTTAGTTACTTTGACATCGTGCACACTTAGTGCCAAATTTCTGTAGCGTATCGTACACTTAGTTCCGTTCCCTTAACATTTCGCACACTTAGTGCCAAGTGACCGATTTCGTACACTTAGTGCTGGTTTATAAATTCGTACACTTAGTGCATTACTTGAGCCTATTATTCATTTAAAAACACACTTATACATATAAAATTTAATCCACAACCACACATATATGCATATATATATAAATTTTCTTATTTCATTCCCATATCAACATCACATTCGGCTAAAACATTAACACGTAATTAAACATTACCATCGGCTATGTTCATCTCTCAAATTAATGTCTCCCATAGCTATATTGCATCATTAACATGTATGTATACATCATACTCAAATAGATTCAACTTTTAACCAACATCACATTCGGCTACCTCACATTGAACACATCTACTTCTATTAACTACATGTGATTCATTATAATTAATAGTTCAATTCAGCTCAATTGCTTAAAAACTTACCTCGAGTGTCGACGGATTTTATTTTCCCCGGCTATTCGATTAATTTCACCTTTCCCCGATCCACTCCCGATCCTTTTTGTTCTTGGTCTAAATAAATTACAAATTAAGCTCATTCGACGCATTTTCATTCAATTAAGTCCAAAAACACATAAATAGGCAAATTACTATTTTACCTCTGACATTTACAATTTTTACAATTTAGTCCCTATTGCATCAAACACAAAATACTCAAAATTTGAATACACTTCTTTAGGGCTGAATGTTACTCTTACCTATATTAGTCCATACATTCCATTTATTTTTCATTTTAGTCCCTCAAAAATTAATTTTTTGAATTTAATCCAAATAACTCAATTTCATCAAAAATTCATGAACAACACTTGTTAATCTATTCCATATAATTAATATTTCATCCTCAAATTACAAAAACAACAAGCTTTCATCAATGGCAACTCATGAAATACACAATCAATTCAAAAATTTAGACATGGGCTAGCTAAATCACAAAGCAACGATCTCAAAAACCTAAAAATTATCAAAAAACCGAGCTAAGTTCATACCTTAATCAAGCTTAAATAATGCCAAACCCTTGAAGTGTTTTTCTTTCTTTTTTTTCTTTTTAGTTTCAGTCAAAAGAGGTTAAAGAAGATGAACATGAAAAGAATATTTTATGTTTTCATTTATTATAAGTTTATAATATAATAATTAATATATTACAACTTAACATGTAATAAACTTATAAATGCATTATAAAAACACATGTAGCCGTCCACTATCCTATTAAAATGGATAATTTACAACATAAGTCCTCCCCTATATAAAGACACATCAATTTAACCACTCAATCAAACAAAAGGCTACCTTTACCACTTACGCAATTTCGTCATTTTTCTTAAATTAAACACACAAACAGGCAAATTAACTCACGAAATTTTAACAAGGGCTCAATCATATATAATTCGCACGAAAAATAATATTAAAATATTTTTCTGACTCAGATTCATGGTTCCGAAACCACTGTTCCAATTAGGGCCAAAATCAGGCTATTACAACTCTCCCCCCTTAAGGGATTTTCATCCCCGAAAATCTTACCGATGAATAAATGTGGGTAGCATTCTTTCATTGAATCTTCAAGTTCTCAGGTTGCTTCCTCAACCCCGTGCTTATGCCACATTACTTTCACCAACGAGATTTTATTATGACGTAACACTTCACGAGCCAAAATACGAATTGGTTCTTCCTCATAAGTCAAATCAGACTATATCTCAATCTCTGTCGGGCAAATCATAAGTGAAGGATCAGATCGATATCTACGAAGCATCGAAACATGGAAGACATTATGAATCTTTTCTAGCTCATGTGGTAACTGCAATCTATAAGCAGCCGGCCCAATACGCTTTGTGATTTCATACGGTCCAATGAATCTCGGCCTCAACTTGCCTTTACGATCGAATCTAAGTATTTTCTTCCACGGCAAGACTTTCAAAAATACTCGATCACCCACCTGAAACTCTATATCTTCATGTTTCAAGTCCGCATATGATTTCTAATGATCTGATGCGGCTTTCAAACTTTCTCAAATCACTTTTACTTTCTGTTCGGTCTCTTTGATTAAATCAACCCCGTGTATCTTGCTTTCACTTAGCTCGGTCCAATATAAAGGTGTACGACATTTACGACTGTACAAAGCTTCATAAGGCACCATTTTGATACTCGATTGAAAGCTATTATTGTATGCAAATTCAGTCAAAGTTAAGTATCGTTCCCACGTACCCTCGAACTCAAGAACACAACATCTCAACATATCCTCGAGTTTTTGAATAATACGTTTGGTTTGACCACCCGTCTGAGGGTGAAAAGCAGTACTGAAATGCAGTTTAGTACCTAGAGCATCTTGCAGTTTCTTCCAAAACTGCGATGTAAATCTCGAATCTCTATCCGAAACAATAGAAATAGGTACTATGTGCAATTGTACAATCTGAGAAATGTACATTTTAGCTAACTTATCAAGCGAGAAATCTGTACGTACTGGAATAAAATGGGCCGATTTCGTCAATCTATCAACAATAACCTAGATTGCATCTTTCTTGCTTGGTGTCAACGGTAATGTAGCAACGAAATCCATTGTGACTCGACCCATTTCCACTCAGGATCATAATCAATTGAAGTAATCCCAATGGCACCTGATGCTCGACTTTTACTTGTTGACATATTAAACACTTCATCACGAAGTCTGAAATATCTCGTTTCATACCGTGCCACAAGTAATGCTGTTTTAAATCATTATACATCTTTGTGCTACCTGGATGAACCGACAATCCACTATTATGAGCTTCATCACAAATTATCCGAATTAACTCAGCATTCTTTGGTACACATATTCTATTTCTGAACCGTAAGCATCCCTCGGCATCAATCTGAAATTCTGAGTCAGTATTCGAACCACAATGATTCCTTTTTGCTAATAAATCATTATCAACCTTTTGAGCTTCACAAATCTGTTGAATGAATAACAGTCTCACTTTCAAATCTGCAATGAGCACACCGTCACAAGTCATAGCTATATTCGCATTCATTGCATGTAGAGCAAATAGTGATTTTCGGCTTAGTCCATCAGCAACCACATTAGCCTTTCTCGGGTGATAATCAATCACGAGCTCATAGTTTTTTAACAATTCCAACCACTGTCGCTGTCTCAAATTCAGATCCTTCTGAGTCATTAAGTATTTTAGACTCATGTGATTGGAATAGACATGACATTTTTCACCAAATAGATAGTGATGCCATATTTTCAAAGCGAAAACTATGGCAGCTAACTCGAGATCATGCGTCGAATAGTCATTTTCGTGCGGCTTTAACTGTCTCGAGGCATAAGCTACAACCTTACCTTCCTGCATCAAAAGATAGCCCAAACCATTCAAGGATGCATCACTAAAGGTAACGAACTCTTTACCCGACTCTAGCTGCACAAGCATTGGAGCTTTCGTTAACAAGGTTTTTAGCTGATCAAAACTCTTCTTGCACCTCTCTGACCACTCGAACTTGACATCTTTTTGCAATAGCTATCTCATCGGAGCTACAATCATTGAAAACTCTTTCACAAAGCGTCTATAGTAACCAGCAAATCCTAGAAAACTTCAAACTTGAGAAACATTTCGCGGGGGTTTCCAATCAAGTATAGTCGAGATTTTACTCGGATCAACCCAAATACCTGATGCTGATATAACATGCCCCAGAAAAATAACTTCACTTAACCAAAACTCACATTTGTTGAATTTCGCGTACAACTTCTTATCACGCAAAATCTGTAACACAAGTCTTAAGTGTTCAGCATGCTCGGTTTTGTCACGCGAATAGATCAGAATATCATCTATGAATACAACCACAAACCTGTAACATCCAGGATTTAGGGGCTATGCATTATATTGTTTCTATGTGGTTGGTATGCTCTGTGTGTTGTTTATGTGTGTTTGGGGTCTCCGAGAAGGCTCAGGGTTAAGCCGGAACCTTGGCTAAAATTTTATTTTTTGGGCCTTTTAGGAGGGAAGCTAGTGGGGGCAGGACTTAAAGTGTGCTGTTTGTGCTTGATGACACAAGAAAAGGAGTGGTAAAGTGGCAAGGAGGCGTCATTTAGGGGCCAGGTAAGTGACGCCTCAAGGGGAGCAGAGGGGATCAGGTTCGAATCACGTTGCCAGCATTGTGGGTTTTATTTTTGTTCATGTGTCAGAGGGGTGGAGGTGACTTGGTCAAACTTTTGGACGGTTGGCCAAGAGTGAAAAGGGGGATTTGAATCATTCAAATTATTTTGAATAATTCAAATAAGTTCAAAGGGGCGATCAGGACTAAAGTTAGGAGAAAAACAAGGGATGTTGGAGAGGGGAAGGTGTTTGACCGATTGTGGGATTGTGGGAAGGAGGAATTCAGCTAGAGGGCTTGGAGAGCCATTTTGTTTCAGTTTTGTTCTTGGTGTGAGGGGTACCAAAAATTGTTGGTGGGGTTAAGCTTCTCTTTTGTTCTTTTTGGAGGCTTTCGGTCACTAGAGAGTGTGGAGTGCCGATTGTGCAAAAACTATTGAAGCTTTCTTTGTTTTCTTTCTTTCTAGATTCCCTATTGGTGTGCCGAAAGTGCTAGCAACTCTCTTCTTTTCTTCTTCAAATCTTTGGCCGAATGTGAGAGGACCATACATACACTTCATTGTTTCAATTTCTCTTAAGCTGAACCTTATTGCATTTGTTCCATTCCCTTTCTTTTTCCTCTAAGCCGAGACTATCTAAGCCTTGCCAAAACTCTTCTTTCTCCTTACCATTTCTATCACCTTCTTTATTATATCGGTTCTCTCATCCATTTCTTTATAGCCGAATCACCAACTTGCACTTTGGGTGATTCATCTTTCGTGGTCTTGCTCATCTATTCAAGCTAAAACTCATTCTTCTTTCTCCCTTTGAGTTTGTTCTTATTGTTCCAAGTAGCCGAAACCTCTGACTGTTCTTTTTCCTTTCACTCTTGCCTTAGAAGATTTCGGTTTTTCACTCTTCTAAATCATTGCGATCGTGCTCTTCTCAATCTGTGGTAAGTGATCCCTTTTCTCTTTCGTTTTGTTTCTTCTCTCCTGATGGGCGATAACTGAAGGCTTTAATCCTGCACTTGAGTGCTTTGGGCGAATGTAGGGGGAGGCCTCACTTTCGTTTTCTCTGTAGCAAACCAACATTTGGGAAGTCTTTGGAAGGACATTTGGTTTCGGTCAATCTAGGTAAGGGGGTTCATACCATTCATTTGGTCGAAAGGCCACTCTTTTCGAATGGACATCTTGGATAACCGAATCTATTTTGGTTCATGCGTAGGGACTTCTGTGTTCTCTTAATACTAGCCTTAAGCTTTCGGGTTCTGTCGACCTAGGTAAGAAATCTCTCCTGTTGGGGGTGCATTCTACCTTTGCTCCATTTAGTGCCTTAACCCTGGGTTGTTATTAAACAACCATTGTTTCCTTATAGTATCTTCAGACTAAGATCTATTCCATGGACTAGAATGCCAGCAATGCTAAGGAAGGGGTTGGACTAGTAAACCCAGCCCCTAAGTTTAAGAGATGTGTCGTGTCAGTAGTACGAGATTGGCCACCGGGTTGTGGGACGACTTCTAAGCAAAATAGTAGACAGATAGCAGTAGTTCCTGTTAGTGATAGTGTCGGCATAGAAAGCGTTGTATTACGTGTTATCAGGTGTGTAACTCTTACACACTTTGTATATTAATTATGTTGTTATCTATGATTGGCCAAAAGCTAAAGTGATGGCATGGATCACTGAGTTACCCTTGTGGGTAAGATCGAGGACTCCGGGTACGCTTTGCTGTGTTCTGTTATTAGCTAATGTATGTATGGCTGAGATGATTATTTTTTATATTTCGAAGGCATGACCATACCATATTATTTGTTAAACATGAGCATGGATTGGGGAACGATGTGAAGAGGGAGGAACATGATTTTTAGATTGTCCCCAGTGGTTTGGTACCACAAGTGGGTTGGCCCCACACGTTATATCTTGTGACTAAGTCTCAGTGGTTTGGAACTACCAGTGGTTTGGTACCACATATATATTATTTCTGTGACTCGTCCCATTGGTTTGGTACCACAGTGGGTTGGCCCCATGTATATTCATTAGGGATTGTCACCAGTGGTTTGGTACGCTCCACGTATTATGATTTGTGACTTTTGTCACCAGTGGTTTGGAACCACCGGTGGTTAGGAACCACCGGTGGCTAGGTGCCACAGATACTGGGTAGATTCAAGAGTTATGGTGGACGGAGATAATAGGTGGGTTGGGTTGCATTACATCTATACTGAATATATGAATATGTGTGAGAGTCCAAAACTCATTTGGATAGGGATTTGCAGACGGAGTCTCGGTGACTCACCCCCTCCGTTTAATTTTACAGGTGATCCTTAGACCGCGGATATGGAGCCGAGGTAGACTCGAGGTGGCCATGCATAATGTTTTAAGTAATTTTATCTTTAACATTTATCTTGGATTATTACTATTTTAATTTGGGTTGGTATTGTAATAAGGCCATTTATACGTGGATTTGGTTTTTTAATTGTCACGGCATGCGTAACAAATTGTCTAAGTGGGTGTTTCTTTAAAGTTAAAAACTTTGAATTTAAGATTTTATAAATGGGTAATTAAGATCGAGTTTTGGTAACAATTAACTCAAAATTTTCAAACTAAGATGTAATATTTTTTCCAATTGATCGCTCAATAAAATCTTTCTTGAAATTGGACTTGGGATTATGAAACCTGATCTGTATCACGGCTTAAGTTGAGCCATTGTTTTAAATCTTCACCAAAGGTGAATTAATAAACAAAATTTTTCTCAACTCCTAGTTTTAAATTTGAATTTCTAAAGTTTTCTTCCCTGTAACACGCCAGATTTGGTCATAGCGTTTTGACCGGGTTTGGGGTGTTACAAAACCGATCCAGATACTGTCTAAATACCCGATTCATCAAATCCATAAAAACAAAAAGGGTATTAGTGAGTCCAAACGGCATCACCAAGAACTCGTAATGGCCGTATCTCCTCCGAAAAGCAGTCTTAGGTACATCTGAGTCTCTAACTCATAGTTGATAATAACCTGATCTCGAATCGATCTTCGAAAATACTGAAGCTCCTTTTAGCTGACCAAATAAATCATCTATACGTGGCAACAAATATTTATTCTTTATGATCACTTTATTGAGTTGTCGACAGTCAATGCACATTCTCAAAGTTCCGTCTTTCTTTTTCACAAATAGAACTGGCGCACCCCAAGGAGAGAAACTCAGCCGAGCAAAACCTCTATCTGTCAATTCTTGCAACTGAGCTTTCAACTCTTTTAATTCGGTCGGTGTCATTCTATACGAAGTTATCGAGATTGGAGTCGTCCCTGGCACTAACTCAATACCAAACTCTACCTCTCAAATAGGTGGTAATCCCGGTAATTCCTCCGGGAACACATTCGGATACTCACATACAACTGGTACAGATTCTATCTTCTTTTCGGTCACTTTACTATCAATCACATAAGCAAAGTAAGCTTCGCAACCCTTTCTCAAATACTGACGAGCCAACATCGAAGATATCACTGCTGGTAGCCCATTCAAATACACAGATTCAATTCGAATTATCTCATTATTCTGACACCGCAGGTCAATAGTCTTTCGTCTGCAATTCACTACTGCATCATGCACGATTAACCAATCCATACCAAGGATAATATTAAATTCATCAAATGGTAGTAACATCAAATCAGCTAGAAGACATGAATCTGGAATCATCAAAGGGCAATTCTTGCACACTCTATCAACTAACACACACCGGCCCAGGGGGTTCGAAACCCGAATCACAAACTCAGTAGACTCAACAGGTAGAGTCCTTCTGGATACTAATGTTTCACACAAGTAGGAATGGGTTGAACTGGGATCAATCAGAGCAATTACACTAGTGTTAAAGAGAGTAAATATACCAGTGATGACATCTGGAGATGAAGCATCCTCTCGGGCACGAATGGCATAGGCTCTAGCTGGCACACGAGCCTCTGATCGAATAGTTATATCCGAAGTCCCTCTCTGAGTGCTGCTTCTACCTCTTACATTTCGGGGTGGTCTACCTCTAGCTATAGTACCGCTTGGTCTTGCACTCTGAGCATTATCCCTTTTAGCTAACTTCGGGCAATCCCGAATGAAGTTATCCTACGAACCACACTTGTAGCAAGCTCAGTTGTTGGACTTGCTCCAACATTCACCAAAATGTCGACTACCACATTGTTGACACTCGAGTTTATTCGGTCAAGTATTGAAGACACTAGCAACCGAGGTAGGTCGTGAACTCACTGGGTCGTTCTCGTATAGAGATCCCTGTATTAGCTTTGGATCGGCTATTGTCATTTTTGAACTTCTTTGATGACGATTGAGAAAATTTACCTGCTAATCTCTTACGAAAATCTCTAGCTTCACTCTCAACTTTTCATTTTTCTTTCCCAAGCACTTCGGCTTTACAAGCTCGCTCAACAAGTACCACAAACTCATTTATTTCAAGTATACCAACCAGTAATTTTCTATCTTCATTTAACCCTTCTTCAAATCTTCTGCACATAGTAGCCTCAGATGAAACACACTCACAGGCGTATCGGCTAAGTCTCACAAACTTGCACTCATACTCAAATACGGTCATATGACCCTGTTTAAGCTTGAGAAATTCTTTGCGTTTCAGATCTATTAATCGCTGGCTGATGTATTTCTTGCGAAACTCTGTCTGAAAGAAGTCCTAAGTAACTTGTTCCTTTGGAACAACCGATACGAGAGTGTTCCACCAATAGTAGGTAGAATGCCGTAATAAAGATATAGCACATTTTAGGCACTCATCAGGTGTACAGGATAGTTTATCAAAAACACAACTTGTATTATCGAGCCAAAATTCAGCTCGTTCAGCATCATCATCATCTTCAGCTCTAAACTCTTGAGCCCCGTGTTTCTTGATTCTGTCGACTGGAGGCTTACTTATCCTCTCAGGATTAATGATCGAGGGTACCACCGGTACTACAGGTGGAGTATTCAGATTTGGGGGTTGTTGAATAGCCGAATTGGTCCAGATATATTGATTAAACCAATCGTTCATTATACTAAAGAAGGCTTGTATAGCCCCCTCATCATGATTACTCGTAGCTGGTTGAGATTTATCAGGCGCAGTCCCTTGCGTGGGAGCAGGCGCTACACTCTCGACATCCTCAGCTATGGCTCGCTCAGGATCAGGATCCATTTACTATTCAAGAGAAGAAAACACATTTCACGGTCAGAAGTCATCACACTATAACAGTAAAAATTTATGGCATGTATAGCTAGACTCACACACGCTACGTTAGTCCGAGAACCAACTAAATCGTAGCTCTGATACCAATCAAATGTAACACCCCTAACTCCTATCTATCGGTGGATTAGAGTTAGAAAGCATTACCAAACAAAACACAACTCAAAACAAGCTTTCATGCATTTCATGCTTCGTAAAATTAATCACATCAATACATGCGTATATTGAACTTAATAATAAATATCTCATGGCTTACAAACCAAAGCACATTTGGTAATAGCAATATCACAAAATGGTCAAGCATAAATTTTAAAGTATATCAAAATCATGTGGACATTTTACCAAATCTTTATTGATCACTTAAGAAAAATACATAATTCAAATCATAGCATACTCAACTTGCAAATTCCATAACCAAGTCAATCCACATATATATAAACTAAGCCATTCATCTCATGAACTAATCGGCTAACTTATTAATTAATTCAAAATATCCACACGGCATACTAGGTATATAAATAAATATATATACACATAACTAATCAATTAATTAGATGTACATACTCGGTTAACTATAATAACTTCCATACAAAATATTTAAACTATCATCGTGATTTGCTTTCTTGCTTAGAGCTTACTTAGCTAACCATTCAAGCAAAGTTTATGTACTTATATATCAAATTAATCAAATAGTATATTCATTCTTACTTCACCAATATACACTTAGCATTAACCGAACATGTTTTCATCCAACACAAGAATATATTAACATTAGTTAGCTCATAAGTAATTCATGAATCATTCATTCGAAACATATTGATAAAATACCCTTCATGAATTCATGAAACATACATACCAAAACAAGCTTATATCAAGACCGAAAATGCACAAACATATACATCATCTCAAGCATAATCAAGCCAACCCAAGCATAGAAATATAGCCATTTTCGCATGGCACATATATACATTCACTCAAACACCATTTGAGTCAATTCAAAATGTAACTTAGCCTATACATGCCATAGACTTTAAGTTCATTCACAAAAGAGGTACCAAAATATTGACGATAGTGTGATAAGCTTCAACGACGATCCCCGAGCATGAGATGATCACCCAAAAGAGATCTAAAACACGAGAACAACCAAGAACAAAGTAAGTTTTAACAGCTTAGTAAGTTATAAGCAATTACATAACAATAAAGCATTATATCATAATATAGTAAATTATTTTATTTATAACCTTAACGCCGAATAGTCACATACACAAAAATAGATTTCATAACAAATGCTATATGCATATATATCTATATATGACCTTCACATGATAAAAACAACATCATATCCATCTATCACTTACCGAATTTCTACTTACATCTCAAGCTCTCATAAATCGCAAGTTGATATACATAATACAAAGATTATATTTCATCCACCATCACAAACTTTACCACCCTTGTAATCTATAGTCGCATACCCGATCATTTTACTTTGTTTAACATTATCAATAATAGGCGTCTTTGAAGGAGCATCAAACACGCACACTCGTTACTAAAATTACAGAACGTATCGCGCACACTCGCGTCTGCTACTTTGACATCGCGCACACTTAGTGCCAAATTTCTATAACGTATCGCACACTTAGTGCCGTTACCTTAACATTTCACACACTTAGTGCCAAGTGACCCATTTCGGACACTTAGTGTTGGTTTATAAATTAGCACACTTAGTGCATTACTTGAGCCTATTATTCATTTAAAAACACACTTATACATATAAAATTTAATCCACAACCACATATATACGCATATATATATATATATAAATTTTCTTGTTTCATTCCCATATAAACTTCACATTCGACTAAAACATTAACATGTAATTAAACATTACCATCGGCTATGTTCATCTCTCAAATTAATGTCTCCCATAGCTATATTGCATCATTAACATGTATGTATACATCATACTCAAATAAATTCAACTTTTAACCAACATCACATTCGGCTACCTCACATTGAACACATCTACTTCTATTAACTACATGTGATTCATTATAATTAAAAGTTCAATCAGCTCAATTGCTTAAAATCTTACCTCGAGTATCGACGGACTTTGTTTTTCCTGGCTATTCGATTAATTTTGCCTTTCCCCAATCCACTCCCCATCCTTTTTGTTCTTGTCTAAATAAATTAAAAAGTAAGCTCATTCAACATATTTTCATTCAATTAAGTCCAAAAACACATAAATGGGTAAATTACTATTTTACCCCTGACATTTACAATTTTTACAATTTAGCCCCAATTGCATAAAACACAAAATACTCAAAATTTGAATACACTTCTTTAGGGTCGAATTTTACTCTTGCCCATATTAGTCCATACATTCCATTTATTTTGCATTTTAGTCCCTCAAAAATTTATTTGTGGTATTTAATCCAAATCACTCAATTTCATCAAAAATTCAAGAACAACACTTGTTAATCTATCCCATATAATTAATATTTCATCCTCAAACAACAAAAACAACAAGCTTTCATCAATGGAAACTCATGAAATACACAATCAATTCAAAATTTTAGACATGGGCTAGCTAAAACACAAAGCAACAATCTCAAAAACGTAAAAATTATCAAAAATCGAGCTAAGCTCATACCTTAATCAAGCTTGAATAATGTCGAACCCTTTAAGTGTTTTCCTTTCTTCTTTTTTTTCTTTTTAGTTTCGGTCAAAGGAGGTTAAAGAAGATGAACATGCAAAGAATATTTTATGTTTTCATTTATTATAAGTTTATAATATAATAATTAATATATTATAACTTAACATATAATAAACTTATAAATGCATTATAAAAAGACATGTTTTCGTACACTATTCTATTAAAATGGATAATTTACAACATAAGTCCTCCCCTATATAAAGACACATCAGTTTAACCACTCAATCAAACAAAATGCTACTTTTACCACTTTCGTGATTTAGTTATTTTTCTTAAATTAAACACACAAAAGGGCAAATTAACTCACGAAATTTTGACACATGCTCAATCATATATAATTAACATGAAAAATAATATTAAAATATTTTTCTGACTTGGATTCGTGGTACCGAAACCATCGTTCTGATTAGGGCCAAAATTAGGCTGTTACACATTGTCAATGGATTCGAGTTTGTGGATGCAAATAATGATAATCTGGAGCGAGACAGGTGGAAGCTATAGAGGTAGCAAGTGAGGAGCACCACAATTCATTGGCTATAGTGATCTATACTGGACCACTCAAGGTGATCACTCCTACACAAGAAGCAGCCGAAGGTGCCGATGTAGAGCTAGAAATTGAGGAGCAATCCGAGGAGCATACAAAGCCCAAAGAAAAGAAGAGAAAGTGCTCCAAAGACAAAAAGCACAAGAAGGGCGAGAAAAAGAAGTGGAAGAAGAAACATCGTGCAGCCACATTGATGGCCGAGGAAAACTGAGTTAGTTTATTTTAAGTTTTAGTCGTAGTATTCATGCATTGCATGTAGCTATAATTTTCATTTTGTTAGTGAACATTGTCGTTGCATTGTTATTGTCATCGCATGTTAAAATTAGTGCATTGAGGACAATGTGAACTTTAAGTTTGGGGCAATGCATATGGGGATTGGAAATACACCCACATTTCAAAAAAAAAAATTAATGAACCATGCAAGGTTTATTTGTGGTTAATACAAATGTGTTGAAAATATTTTTTTATTACATTGGATGCTGAATTCTTGAATCATGTGAACTATTAATGAATGAGTTGGATAAATTTGGCTGAATGTTGTACCTTTAATTCTTTGATGAATGATTTAAGCTGCACTAGTAATGAATGACTAGTAGCATTCCTTGAATTTTGAATAAATCTGCCTTTTATAGCTACTCTTATGTATATATAGTTATGAATAAGTGACACTCCAAAGTGGGTGTATTGTGAAATGTTAAAAAGGGAACACTCTAATGCAAGCGTTAGAAAAATGAATCTAGCCAAAGGCTGTCGTGGCATAAGTGTGTGTCAGCGTAATTATGTGTTTCCTGAGGGTTTGTTGCACTCCATCATTACTTCTTAGGAACAAGGGTATAGTAATTCAATGATATCCCTTATTCACAAAAAAAAAAATACAATAAATTTTGTATTGGTAGATAGAATTTAAAATTTGAAGCATGATGCTAGTTTTGATGAAGATTCAATCTTTGTAACAGCCCGTTTTTGGTCAAATCAGAATAGTAGTTTCGGGACCACAAATTCGAGGTCAAAATATTTATTTTATTATTATTTTAATGTTTACAGCATGATTGAATGTTGGTGTGCAATTTTCGTTAGAAAATTTTATCGTTAGGCTAGCCAATTTGATATGAAGGACTAAATCGCGTAAAGCATAAAACTTGAGTTCTAATAGCTAAAGGTGTTTAATAGCTACAGAACCTTAAAGTTATTGTCCTTAAGTGGTAATTAGACCATTTTAATTGTGGGTGGACAAAGATGGACAAGCATTAAGTGATTTATATGTTTATTAATTAAGGTTAAAAATGTAATTTATTAAATAAAGGTTAATAAAATAAAACCAAAGTCAAAATTTACTTTCTCTTTATGCTTATGGCTGAATTTGAGGGAGGAAGAAAACTATCTTAGGGCTTGAAACCTTCGGCTACTTCAAGTTTCAATTCTAAGTCCGTTTTTGTCCCGTTTTTAATGATTTATATGTTTTTATGATCGTTGCATTTAGTACTAGGTAGCCTAGGGACTATTTTGCAAAACTGTTAAAGATTTTGAAAGTTTCCATCGAAGAAAATATGTGTGTTTTGATGTTTTATGATAGATTATTACTGTTGGTTGTGAATTATACAAGTTTTGTTAAGTGATTTTTGAGAAAAATGCAAAATAGGGATTAAATTGAGAAATGTGTAAATTGTGCGGTAGAAATGTGAAATAAATGAAAAATATGGACTATTAGGGGATAATGGTAATTTAGCTAGCTTGGGTTAGTCTTGAATTTCATGAATTTTTTATTTTGTGTAATAAGGACTAATTGTAAAAATGGGAAAGTTTAGGGGCTAATGTGTAAAATAGCTCAAATGCATATTTTGGATTGAATTGAATAAATAGAGGAATAAATAAGCTTGAAACACCCCAAACCCGACCCACGAGCCTTGGCCAGATCTGGTATGTTCCTCAAGTAAACCGGTTAAAAATTCTTTTATTACTTTGGAAAAATTTTGTGTGTTTTGAAAGAAAATTAGTTTTTTGGGTTGGGCTTGGGTTGAAAATGAGTTAATCTTATATTAAAAATTCCTTTTTAATTAAGGTGACAAAACACTTGGAGTTTATTTTAAAAATAAATTTACTTGATCCCTAAATAATAATTTGTAAACAAAATAAATAAAAGGAAAAAGAAATAAAAAAATTCAATCATGGCCTTATGGCCTTATTACATCAAATAATTCCCAAAATAAAAGTTCAAAAGTACTTTAAAAAAATAAAATGTCCATATTGAAAAAAACTTCAGGCTGAGCATGGGCACCTTTAGCTCCTGCCGACCCGGTCCATTACTGCTCATCACCTGAAAAATATTCCCCAACGGGGTGAGTCAAACAGACTCAATGTGTACACGACACTAAATCATAATAGAATCAGGCATACAATAGTTACACATTCAAAACATAAAATACAAGTTATGATGCATTCCCAAACCCAAACCTAATTGTCCATCTGCTACACACCCCCGTACCTGCCAGTCACACCGTGGGGACTACTAAGTCAACCCTCCTTCCGCTACACTCCATATTGCGGTCTTAGGTCACCGCATTCGTGGTCTTAAGTCACCACGTTCAGATTACTGTGGTCTTAGGTCACCACTTTTCAGATATCACTGTCTTAGGTCACCACATTCACTTCCCCTTTCAAACAAACCCATATGCCTCATAAAATCATAATATGCATAAATATGCCAGAGTTCACATTCTTATCATATTCTCATGTTACTAATAACATTTTTCATATTCCTAGTAGGAGTAGGAAACGTACCTGGGTACTTTGTACCACATTATGGTACCTTAGCCATATTCACATTCTTAATATCGCATATATTAATTAAACATAGCCATAAAACATATTATGAAATAGTGTGGGGTACACACCTGTTTCACTTAGCAAATTCCTTGAGATCTCGAAATCTGATCTACCGCTTAGATCCTTAATCCCTACATTTGATTATTCATTTACTATTTTAATAAAAAGCCATTCGGCCATAAATCCAAATCCTAGTAGGATTAGTATTCTTAAACTTACCTTGAAATTCTCAAATCCCAAATCTTTGTATCCTCTCATGTAAATCCCTATAACTAGATGTTAGATCAATTTCTAACATTTATTCACAACAAATAACCCTTAGCCGAATGTTAAATATGACTTACCTTAGATTCCTAAATTCTCGAAAAATACCTTCTTGTAGTTGACAACTCTTAAATCCCAAAAACACCCTTCCATAGTTCGACCAAAATCAATAATAGAGATTAGTCCTTAAATTTTCGATAGGTCTAGAATATAAAAGAATTGAAACCAAACTTGGATCTTACCCTTATTGGAAGGAATCGATTGCACCTTCACTTCAACCTTCAGAGATTCGGCTATGGCTAAATGATTCTCTCACAACTTTCGGCTTTTGGAATATTGAGAGGAGAAGAATGAAGAAGAAAAAAATAGGGGTTGCAGAGAAAATTCGGCAGAGGTTATCAAGGAAGAGTAAATAATGCTGAATGGCCTCTTTTTTACTTTTATAGCCAAATTTACTAGGCTAGAGTCCCTTACTTGGCCACCACTCTTCTATTTTGATAACTTTATCCTTTAATTATCATAAATAAAAGAGTTTAATCCAACATTTATCTCTTCAAAATAATCTAATTTAAAAATCCTTTATTTATCACCTTTTTAATCGAATATTTATGAAAATAAAACACCTTCTTTCTAGAAGCATGTGCCGTCCACCTCAGTCTTCTGGAAGCAAAAATAAAACCTCCCTTATTTGCTTCCCAAGTGACTCGTACCTAGGCCCATTCCTCTTGCATATGGCGCCATTTCCATAGGCCCTAAGTGGCATCTTCAGGCCACTTTTCCAAGCCTGTTTGTGTGTCAAATTTCACAAACTTTTTCTTTTAAGGCCACCTTGCCTTAATTTCCCCTTTTAAACCTTAAAACTCGTCATTTCTAGGTCATTTCTAGGTTTCCTAAAATTTTCGTTCGGCTCTGCAAACTTGACATTTCCTTACATTTCCAAGTTTCCAGAAATGTTCACTTTCCTTTTTTTTTTTTTGAATCATTTTTAAATCATTTTCCTAGTTTCCATAAATATTCACTTTCCTCTTTATTCCTTTACATTTTCAGGACATTTCCCTACATTTCCAAGACAAGACATTTCCTTACATTTCCTTGCATTTCCTTACATTTCCATATATTTCCTCACATTTCCTTACATTTCTTTACATTTCCATACATTTCCATACATTTCCTTACATTTCCATAGATTTCCATACATTTTCATACATTTCCATATATTTCCATACATTTCCTTATTTCTAGAATTCACATAACACATTCATAATTCCTAAAACATGCCATTTTACCACATGGTTCCTTGTGTCATGCTTCACACGGAGTTTCTTTTAAAGCCTCATTTACCTAGCTCCCCTTTTTACTTAAAAACCAATAATTTTCCAAAGCTTTCTTCTTCCATCCTAGAATTCTAAAAACCCTTAATACACTTCCAACACTGCCAAAACCTACTAACTCATGAATTAGGCACGAACGCATAACCCCTAATCTAGGATGTTACAAAGCTGATTTTGATTATTTATAAATCAAGAAAAGAGGAATTCGAACTTAGATCGGGGAAAAACCGAAGTAATTGAATAGTCGGTCCGTTCTGTCATTCCGTACACGAGGTAAGTTCGTATAATTGAACTTAAATGTGCATTTATTTAATTAATGGATGGAATTGAGATTGTATTTATCCTGTTGGATAAATTTGGAGATCTTAAGTTAAATGTACAGTTTAACTAAGACGTGTTGTTAAGTAAGACTGTAGTTGGGCTATGGCAATCAGAAAATATGACCATAACTGGGTTATGATATGTGAATGTAAGACCACGGTAGGGCCATGGCAATATATGTGTCAGACTATAGTTGGACTATGGCATCAAAAAATCGATGTACTCGTACCGTAAGTATTTATAAACCCAAAGTGGTTTGGTAAGAGAATTGGTGAGAAACAGATACATATCGGTACAGGTATGTATGGAAATTGTTCGAGTAACAAGTTAAAGAAGTTCAGAACTTATGAGTTAATATGTGATTAAAATTTATGTTAAGTCATTGTTTGATGCTTTAAATGGTATTTATGTTATCTACGTTGAAATGCTAATGAATGATGAGATTATTTCATTTTTACATACAAACTTGCTAAGTTTCATAGATTACTTTGTTTACTTTTCTATGTTTTATAGTCTTACGAAGCTAGCTCAGATTCAAGGATCGTCAGAGATTTCATCACACTATCGAACATCTATTTTGGTACTTTTAAAGTTATGTATGTATGGTATATTGCATGTATAGGCTTTGGTCATTTTGGTATGTTAGATGGAAATGTATTTTGGCCATTAGAGGTAGCTTATAAATGTTATATAGTTTGTTGTAAATATTGCCATGCAATATGGTTGATGTTGAATTATGATATCCAAGTGTTTATTATGGTATGAGGTATTTAGTTGGTTGAGATATGTTTCCTGTGGATTGGTTTTAGATGATGAATTAGATGAATTATGGTACATGATATATTTATGTGAGTTATGACTAGTAAATCAATTTGAGCATGTATAGGTATGTGCAATTTGGGTGGCAAATTGGATTGGTAAATAGCCTATTTTTTTCCACACATGCAGAGACAAGGCATGTGTCTCAACCATATACGATACACGGTCATGTTACACGACTGTGAGTCTCCTGGTTGAATTTAAAATCAAGTCAGTATGCTTCACACGACCTCACATACAGGCGTGTGACTTGGCCGTGTGGCATAAGTCATATACCCTACAGGATTGACATGGCCTAGTACACGGCCTGACACACGGGTGTGTATGACCATTTTTAGGGCACACGGGCGTGTGTGCTGGTCGTGTGACCCAAGTCAGAGAGTTACATGGGGTCAGACACGGGCTGAGACACAGCTATGTGATCCCATTTCGAATGTCCACATGGCCTGAGACACGGGCGTGACTCTTGGCCGTGTGAGTGACATAGCCGGGGCAATGGGCGTGTGACCCCTGCAGTTTGAAAAATTTTATAAGTTTTGTAGAAGTGTCATACGTTATCAGTTTAGTCTTGAACCACTTCCAAAGCATGTTTGAGCCTCATAAGCTCATAACAGGGACATTATGATTGATGTTGAATGAAATTTAAAAATGTATGAGAAAATGTATGTGTAATCTTGTTATAAGTCCTGTAATGCTCCAAAACCCTATTCCAGTGTTGAATACGAGTGATGGGTGTTACAATCTTAGTCATTCATACTTTTGTGTTGCTGATGCAATATTCTGCCACCTGAATGTGAATCATTCATTGGGATTTTAGGTGATTCAAGTTGTTAGAATGGCTATTTACCTTAGTGAATTCTTGTGTAGCCTTGCCAGTTTCTGTTTTACTTGAGGACAAGTAAAAACTCAAGTTTGGGGGTGTGATAGTACTAGAAAGAACATATGTTTTCTCCTTAATTATTGGTTAATTTGTTCCCATTTAGTTATCTTTAGCACATATTTTAGTATTTTCAGTTCAGAAATTTACGTTTTATGACTCAGTGGATCTTAGCTTATATACCCTTAATTTTGTCATATTTTGGTACTAATGTCGCTACATGAGTAATTTCAGATTGCGCCCAGAGTTGTCGCCGCATCTGACAGTTGTCCGGGTAGGAACAAAAATGTTTGAGCTATCAAGTCTGGTACAACTGACTTGTACGTACAAAGGTAGCGTGATTCTAATGAAAGGACACCTGGGTTATTTGGGAAAAATATAAATATTCACATAAAAAGAAAAAAAAGTGAGATTTTGGATTATCACCTTCTTCAACTTATTCTTTGAAGCTTTTGACTATGGCGACTTAAGCTCTGGCGGGTGAACTGACATAAAAAGGATGCAGAGCAGCTTCTAACGAGGAGCCCTAAGTGTGACACAAAAGGGAATAGAGACATTCAAGTTGAGTTGTCTAGGAATAGTATTCTCCACTTGTTTCTTTTACTTTTCTTTTAAAAACGCTAGTGATTACATTCTATTTCATGTTAGTACAGAAGTACACATGATTTCTGGGTTAAATTTATTTTGTTCAATCTTGTTTCTTTTGTTTTATCTTTGGGTTTGAATTTTTTAGCACGAAAGTGTTATTGCAATCACGGACAACTCTAAATTAACATAAAATTTAGCCACATAGTAACTCATAAGTTCTCAACCTCCTTTAACTCGTTACTCGAATAGTTATCCGTACATACCTGTATCGATACTTATTTATTTCTCAACAATTCCCTTATCAAACCACTCCTACTTATAAATGCTCATGAAACAAATACATTAATTTTTCTATGCCATATTCCAACTATGGTCTTACACATACATTGCCAAGGCCCTGCCGTGGTCTTACATTCACATGTCATAACCCGGTTATGGTCTTATTATCCGATTGCCATAGCCCAGCTATGGTCTTATTTGGCATCTCACCTTACTTAAATCGTATATTTAATTTAATATCTCCATATTTAACTAATAGAATAAATACTATCTTAATTTCATCCATCAAATAAATATATACACATTTAAGTTCAATTATACGAACTTACCTCATGTACGGAAATGACGAAACGGACCGACTATTCAATTACTTTGCTTTTTCCCTGATCTAAGTCTGACTTCCATTTTTCTTGATCTATAAGTAATCAAAATCAACTTACTTATTCTTCTATTTATACAATTCAATCAATCCAAAACACACATTAGGGCTATTTACACATTTTCTCCTAAACTTTCACATTTTCACAATTTAGTCCTTATTACACAATATCACAAATTGATGCAATTTCATCCACTCACATGCCAGCCAAATTTCCCTAATACACATATCAACCCACATTTTTCATTTATTCATATATTTAACAATATATTTTCACATTTTCACAAATAAATCCCTATTTTGCATTTTTACTCAAAATCACCTAACAAAACTTGTTTAACTATAAACAACTATTCAAAATCTATCATCAAACATCAAAATACTCATGTATTCATCAATGGAATCATTCAAAATCTTTAATATTTTTGCAAATTAGTCCCTGGGCTAGCTAGAATAAGCTGCAACAATTTAAAAAATATAGAAATCATTAAAAACGGGACAAGAATCACTCACTAATTAAACTAGGAAGCTTGGTCAAACTTATCCATGTTTTCCTTAGGTTAAAATTAGCTATGGTTGATAAAATGAAGAAGATGGATATTATTTTACTAGTTTTAATTATCATTAACTACCAAATTACTATTATAACCTTTAAAAACTTTAATAATTACACAAAATACCAAGCCACTATCATCCATTAACATTGTAATGGGTTATTTACCACATAAAGACCTTAACTTTAAGGTTCTATAGCTATTAGACAACTTTAGCTATTAGAACTCGAGTTTTACACTTTACAGGATTTAGTCCTTTTTATCAAATTGACCTTTCAAATGATAAAATTTCTTAACGAAATTTTCACACCAACATAATCTATTACTGTAAACATTAAAATAATGATAAAATAAATATTTTGACCTCAGATTTTTGGTCCCAAAACCACTGTTGCGATTTGACCAAAAATGGGCTATTACACTTTGATGCTTCAAAAATGCTTCTTGGTTTTGTGCTTCCAATAGTGTCTGCCGAGCCAATTTTCGCTTTTTGTGCAAATTTGTTGAAAATTAATCAAAATTAATCAAAATTTATTATAAAATTAATTAAAATTCAACATGTTAATAATTTAAGTACAATTTAATTATTTTATTATTATATAATTTTCGACAAGAATTACTACGAAATCGCATGAATTTGAGTTAAAAAGTGCATGAAAAAGTGTGTATATTTTCGTGTTTTTAGTTAGATTGGGATCGACTAGTTACATAGTGGGAAACATAATAAATAGGACTATGTGGTGGTGATAGTCTGTTAAAATCGTGCCATAAGATTATATATATATAGGTAGGAGGACGAGAGAAGGGGGAGAGATTACTGAACCCTGTTTATACATTCTTCTCTTCAAAATTCATAATCATCTTCTTCAGGCGCCTTGAAAATGAAGAACTTGTAACTATGGGAGCTTTGCATATTGCAGTAATCATAGGCATAGATGTCTAGGAAGGATAAAATCAAGGGACTACGTTTAGGTCTAAGGAGACACTAGCGTTCGGGCAAGCCATAGTAACAATAATAAGGAAATAATGTGAGTTTCTACACCCTTCTTTTGGGTTATAAATGATGATATGCTGCTTACATGAACTAGGGAGTGCATGAATAATGTTATTGAGTCATGAAAAGATTATTTATTTTTACTTTAAGATAGATGATGATTAAATGCATGTATTGCATGATAACTGGAGAAAAACCTCTATGGTATAGATAAAGTTAGGAAGGAAAAAAGGGAGTGAACCTATTAGATTCTACCACTGGTGAAGCTGCGGTCCTTACGGAGGGAGCACTTTGCTGTTTGAGCATCAAGGTTAGGTGGTGTACAGGAGGAAATGGGAGGAGGATTCGAGAAATGAAAATCATGGAAAGGTATTTACCATAACGATAGTATCGACTAGTCCTTTGAAGCGACACTGTGATAACGGTATATGGCGTAAGACCATAGATGAAATATGCTATGGTAGGCTAATATGAGGCATGTAGCATAAGACCATGGATGAAATACGCCATGGCAGCATGGTATAAGGTATAAGGTATATGGTGTACGAACATAGATGAAAGATGTTATGGGTTCAAGGTATAATGAGTAAGACCATGGATGAAAGACTCAATGGCATCATAAGACAGTACATCAGGATGGCAAATCGGAATAAAACCATAGGAGAAAGACTTTATGGCATCCATAGAGATTTTCCACTAGGATAGTAAACACAGAACAGATAGTCTATCGGGACACTAAACACGGGGTAGTTTGCCAAGACAAAGGGAATATATGGTGTGCAGAGCGTAAAACCTTTGCCTAGCTAAGGTAACTTATAGAGTCCGCTAGCATGTAAGTGCATATAGTCTTCCAAGATGTTAAACATGGGGAATATGCTGAGTTAGACCATGGTGTCAGGGGGATATGGCATTACATAAAGTCAGTCGGGATGGTAAATGCAAAAAGGTTTGCAAAGATGTAAGACACATGACTCCAACGGCGGAGTTCCCAACTCAAAAGGTACACCATGGGCTAAGATAGAAAGGGTAGCATGAATGACATGATAAATTACATGTATGCATAAGTGAGGTGCACCTCAAGGGCGTGGATCTCTGAAATGATAAAGGAGATTTGCCAAAGGTGATACAAATAGGGGCCAACAACATGATAATTGAGTCCATCAGAGAAGCGATGGATCTTATGAGATTAAGTAGACATGGGCCAAACTCTATTGGCCTAACATCATGAGTCTTAGGCTGATGAAAAGTATGTTCACAATTCGTAGGGAAAGGATATGGTAAATGACTAATCGATTAGAGTAGTTCGTTTGCAAAATATGGGAATGTGAGGTACCAATAGGTGATTGAGCGGAACCCAGTAGATAACGATTCGTAGGTGAAGGTTCGCCAGGGGCAGAAACATTTTGCTAACAACCATGTAGAGAATGTATTATTTGGGCTAACTAGGAGAGGGATTTGCTAAGAGTTAAACTGGAGTGAATAGTTCTCCAGGATTAGTTGTGAATGAGTGAAAAGGTGAGGTCGAGGTAAGACAGAGTTAGGTCTATCCTATCTGATGACCAATATCTTGAAAGAATGCACCCGTGTCTCATATCAAGGTTAAGTTAGGGCAGCAAGAAGTTGTAAAAGAAATAGAGAGACAACAACATTTCCAGTGAAATCTATTATATACCCAAAAGGAGACAAACAGTTGAAATCTCTGCCCAAAAATTCTTTTTATCATTCTATCATGAGTTGTCATATAATGTCATTAGCATATTCTTACTAAGTTCATTAGAACTTGCAAATTTTATTACTTAATTGTAGGACCAAGATTGACAAGAGTTTTGGATCGATGGACCAAGCCAGTTATCGCTCATTCAATGTGGTGTAGTAGCAGTTGTACGTGTATGTTGAAGGCACCTACAGAGGCCTTCCCTCAAGGGTTAAGGTGATAATATAACAATAGAATCATATTTGAACATTGTCTTAGTACACCAAGCTAAGGTCATAGGAAATCATTACGAATTTTCTTTAGTTGTTCCTATAAATAACTATTTTAATTATGGATGTCTATTAAAATTAAATAGGTTCTTGTAGCATCCAATACCCGAACATTATGATCGAGTCGAGTATGAGTTAATGGTATCAGAGCTTCAGTTTAGCCGATCCTCTATACGTGTGAAGTTAGAAGACAAACCCTATGTAGATGATACAGTGACAATGAATTATTCCCTTGAGATTTATTATAAATAGTTGGTATAACAAGAATGAGTACAGGATTTGTAGATCATGGCCAGATTGTTGATCAATAAAGTATATAAATACGTAGGAAGGTGAGAATTTTTCTTTAATATAGGGAAATGCATACAGAGACAAGAATAAGGTGGATTGGTTATTTCTTCTGCACCTCCTCTTCTTCTTCATCAGCTTCCCCTATGGGAGCGTAAAGGGTAAGAGGAAAAAAACTACCAGAATCTTTCCATTTCTTTTGGAACTATTCCCACTCGGCTCCGGAAGGATTCATGGCATCAGAGTTTGGACTATGGTTGATGAACTAAAAAATACATCTGATGTCCACACGACTCAGATCGAAAGGGCCCAGAACAACTTGGGCATGGAATATGTTATTGGACTTCAGCTTGGGAAGATAAACCATGATTCTCACCTCAATCTCTTCTTTGTATTGCGCCAGGGCTTTAAAGTTTTCTTTTTGAATCTTCTCTGGGTCACCAAGTGTTGTTCCTCCTATGCTTTGATTTGGTCCTCCAATTGATGAACTCAACCCTCAGACTCTATGTTTAGAGAGTTGTATGTAGACTCCCAGTTGGAGGCAGATTTCATGGACTTCTACGCTTAGAGGGCTATAACGTCTTGCATCTGGTAGAGCTTAGCCAGTTCTTGATCCTTAGAATAAAGGATCTTATCAAGTTTGGCATGTCCAACTTAGACCTCTATGCATTTCTCGTAAAGAGCCCAACCAAGCAAATCGTCTTCCTCAATCCAAATATGGTCAAAACTCATCAAATCCTAAAGAGTGGGCTTGCGAGCTTCTGAAGAATAGGGAAGAACACATTCCTTCAATGCTTGGGGTAGGCCTCTCTCCCATCGTTAGTTAATATCTGCTGGAGAGAAAGAAGGCTAACCCACAAAAATGTGGTCCCTCTAAGGGAGCAAACCCAATGTCCTAATAGATGGAGCGAGGTTGTCTCGATTCAGAGGGCAACACAGAAGGGGCAAGTGTGGAGTAAGCATACCTAGAGAACTCTGAGCAAGGAGAGAGATGTCTGCGAGAGTGGTGGTGGACTTAGCTTTAGTCTCGTGGTGAGCTGAGGGGATAGGCAAAGTAGGCTCTTTCTCAAAAGTAATTAGCCTCTTACCACTTCTGTAACAGCCCGTTTAATCAAATTGAAACAGTGGTTTTGGGACCACAAATATGAGGCCAAAATATTTATTTTATTATTATTTTAATGTTTAAAACATGAATATGTGATTGTGTGAAAGTTTCGTTTAGAAATTTTAAGGTTTGGTTGGTTAATTCAATAAAAAGGACTAGATCGCATAAAGTGTAAAAGTGGTGTTCTAATAGCTAAAGGTGTCTAATAGCTATAGAACCTTAAAGAGGAGGTCCTTATGTTGTAAATAGACCAATAATGTGATAATGGATGATGATGGATTGGTATTTTGTGTAATTATTAATTTTTGAAAGGTTAATTAAGTAAATTAGTAATTAAACTTAAAATAATTAAAACAAAACAGATTTTTGTGTGTTCATCTTCTTCAAATGAACACTTAGGCCAATTTTTACATGGAGAAAGAAAGCTAGGGTTCGACCATCTTCTCCCCTTTCAAATAGGTATGATTTTTGTCTTGTTTTTAATGATTTCTACGTTTTTGAGATCGTTGCAACTAGTACTAGGTAGCCCAGGGACTCATTTGCAAAACTGTTAAAGATTTTTAATGTTTTGATTGATGAATATGTATGAGTTTTGATGATTGATGATAGATTTTGAATGTTTGTTGATAGTTAAACAAGTTTTGTAAAGTGGTTTTTAGTGAAAATGCAAAATAGGGATTAAATTGAGAAATGTTGAAACTTTGTGGTTGAAATGTGAAATAGATGAGAAATATGGGCTAACATGAGTACTAGAGAAATTCGGCTAGCATGGGTGGTGACTAAATAGCATGAATTTGTGATTTTATGAAAGAAGGACTAAATTGTGAAAATGTGAAAGTTTAGGGGTAAAAGTGTAAATGTACCTTAAAGAGTGTTTTGGACTAAATTGAATGAATAGATGATTAAGTAAGTTAATTTTGATTAGATCAAAAAAAGCGAAATACGGACTTGGATCGAGGAAAAAATAAAGTTATCGATTAATCGACTAGATTCATCGTTTTCACATCTGAGGTAAGTTCGTATGTTAATAGGCATTATTTTAATTGAGATTTAATGCTTTATATGGAATTGTTGATGAATACAATTGTATGGAAACATTCGACAAAGCTTCGACTATGTATTGGCACTTAGTGTGTGAGATCGAGATAGCTTCGGATATGTATGGCACTTGGTGTGCGATTTGAGATAGCTTCGGCTATGTATGGCACTTGGTGTGCGATTTGAGATAGTTTCGACTATGTACGACACTTAGTGTATGAGATATAGAGTATTCAATGGTATCCCGAATATGTATGAGCTTGTTACGGATTGGTACATGTATGTACATGCATAGTATGAGCCTTAAATCGAAAAAGTTAAGATGTTTGTGTAATAGCATTTGAATAAGCATGTGAAAGGTTTGCTAGTAATTCCGAATTATATGTTAATATGTTTAAATTGATGAGTGGTGTATTTGTGATTAGTTAAGTTTATATCATACGAGCTTACTAAGCTATAAAGCTTACTTTGTTTATTTTCCATGTCTTATAGTGATTTCAAAGCTAACTCGGATTCGGGGATCGTCGGAGGCTACGTCACAGTATCCAACTATCACATTGGTACTTTTGAGCTTATGGGTTGGTCATATTGCATGTATAGGAACTATGGTCATGTTGGTTATGTTTGATAGTGAGTTTTTCCATTTGAGATGGCTTGTAAATGTATTTGTTTTGGTTTGTGTAAATAGCCATGAAAGTTGGCTTGTTTTGGTATGTTTGAGTTGTTATGAAGTTTATGGAATTAGTATCATGCTTGTGAATTGGTACTAAATGAATTATGTTTGGAAAATGTTAACATATGTGCTAATGCTACTTGGTAAGGTGTTTAATGTTACTTGGAAATGGTGGATGAATTGATGATGTTGTGATTGAGGTTAAAGCTAAGAAATGCGTAGATGAAATGGTAGGAATTATGTTTGATTTGGTTGTTTTGGGTTGCCTATGATGCTTTGTTTCGGTGCCATATGTGTAGGTGAAGGTGTGTATCAAATGGAATGGCATAATGGCTTGGTAAATAGCCTATTTTTATCCACACAGGTAGAGACACAGGCGTATGTCTCAGCCGTGTGTGACACACGGTCATGATACACGGACATGTGTCCCGTGGTGTTGAAATTGAAGAGAAGTCTCTATGCTCCACAAGGTCTCACACACGGGCTTGTGATTGGCCATGTGGTACAAGTCAGTATACCCCTCTAATTGGCACACAGCCTAGCACACGGCCTGGCATACGGGCGTGTGTGGCCACTTCGAAGGGCACACGGGCTAGACACACGGGCGTGTGGTTGGCCGTGTGACCCAAGTTAGTAACCTCACTTGTTTGGACATAGGGTAAGACACGGGCTGTGTAACATCTGAGATTTAAGGGTCTTGCATTTTAGCTCATATTTATGTGTTAGTATTCTCTGTATGCTGTGTGAGTGTGTTTGAGGGCTTCAGGAATCCTTGGGGTTAAGTTTAAGCTTTAGTGAAATTTTGGTTTAAAGCTGAGAAGGGGGAGAGCTAATGGAGCTAGGCCTTAAGGGATTTAAAATGGTAAGTATAGACACAACAAGTGGGGTGGCGGAGTGGCAAGGGGACGCTACTTTAGGTGCAGGGGAGTTTGCGTCAAAGGAGTTGGAAGGGGGGAGGTTCGAGTAGCATGGACAACATTTTGGGTTGCTTTTTTTTGTCAAGCAGGGATGCGGTAGTGGATTCGGCTATGGCACTTGAATGGTGGGAGTTTGAATGAGTCAACAATTCAAATGTGTGGCTACGAAGGGAGGTAGGAGTTTGAATCATTCAAATGTGTTTGAATGAGTGGAGTGGAGGAAAGTTAGGAGGAAAATAAGGGATGAGGAGAGGGGTGTGAGAGTTGGCCGAATGTGGGGTTCTTGGTGATGGCATTTTCGATCATGTTAGGGGGGTAGGTGCCGAATTTGCTTAGTGACTGTGGTAGGCATCTTTTGCGTTTTCACGCGTCCAAAAAGCCTTTCGTTTGTTCCCTTTTTCATTTTGACCAAAAGCCGAAATACAAGAGACCTTAGGTGCATTGTCGTCCCACTCTCTTGTTCTCTTCTTTTCTATTCACTACCAAAGGCCGAATCTCCTACCACTCTTTTCCTCATTTTTATTCTTCTCACCATCTTTTTCATTTGGTAGCCGAAATACACCTCTCATTTATTTTCTCCATAGTCGAAACATCTTAAACCCCAACTCTCTATTTTTCTTTTCACCGATTATTGTGTCTTCAAAAGCCGAATAAATCTCTTAGCCATTTGAACCCTGGCCGAATCTTCTACGCACCATTATTCTCTTCTTGTTCGTCTCTACTCTCTCTTTTCTTCTTCCATTGTGTTTATTTCTCAAGTCATATCTCTTGGCCAAATCTGTCAGAGCCTGTAGAGGGGACACCGTCGTTCATCTCCTATCAATCTCCCAATTGGTTTCTAGTGTTATGGTAAGGGGTTCCTCTTTTATTTGATTCCTTCTTCCTTCTCTTTGGTTTGTCTAAACCAAAGGCTTAACCTTGTTCTCATGTGTGGCCGAATCTATGAAGGGTTGATTTCGGGATCTCTGTTGGGCTAGCGTTAAGGGAGTAAGGGATCTTTCAGGATTTGATCGAGTAAGGTAAGGAGGGTGTACTTTTTGGTTCGGCCAAAGGCCATTTCTTTTGTCAATAAGTGTTCGAGCCAAATCTAACAAGGCTTATGCAAGGGATCTCGATAACTTTTAACCTAAAGGGTATAGCCTTCGAGTTTTGGCCGACTGCGGTAAGGGTATTCTTTTATCAAGTGTTCTTTTGGGTTTCGTTTAGATCTGATTCAATATCTTAACTGGGTCTTCTGACTAAGATACTATCTGATGGATGCGAACACCAGCCACGGAGAGGACGTGTCCCACCCCTAAATTCAAGAAGCGGTCGGTTTCAACAGTTCGTGATTGGCCACCAGGGTGTGGGCCAGCACCGGAGCAGGATCGTAGACAAATAGCGATAGTGTCATTTAGTGACAGTGTCGACATAGAGGGCGTGGTGTTACGGGTTATCAGGTGTGTAATTAACACACTGTTTACTTACTTGCTTTAATTAATTATTATGAGTGGTAGCCGAAATAGTGGCTGTGGTGATGCTATTACCTAATTTGGGTAACCCGGTGAACAGGTTAGTATACTACCTATGTGTAGTTGTGGTTAAATATTATGGATACATGTAAGCATGTCATATGTGCCTATCTGGTATGTTCATACATTATCTTGCCATATCATTATAATATGCTGCATGTGCATGGGGTTCGGGATATATTAAAGAAGGGGAAGTGTGTACATTTATGTACGTGGATTGGTGATGACCTTGAGCCTCATCGTGGATTGATGATGACCTTGAGTCACATCGTGGATATTTGTGATTTAATCACGTGGATCAGTGGCTAGACCACTAAGTGGATTTGAGTGGTGTTCTACCAAAGAGGTGTGTAGCGGATGGAGGGTCGATTTAGTAATCCCTTGGTGTGCAGCGGCTGGATACTAGGTTGGGTTGGGTTAGCATTTTGCATCATTATGCGTGGTATGTGTTTATATGTGTGGAGTTGGGCCAAGCTATTTGTGGAAACACGTGGATTAATTGCACACTGAGTCGGTTTGACTCACCCTATCTTTCCTAAAAACAATGCAGGTGACTCATGATACTTTAGACCGAGCTGGAGTGGATTCGAGGTGGCCATGCAGAAGCTGTTTTTATTTCGATATATACATTTTAAATTTCCAATTACTTCTGGGATATTTTTATTGTAATAAGGCCATTTTAAATGTTTCGGGATTTTTATTATGGTTTAAGTTGGAATTATTAGCGGATTATTAATTGAGAATGATTTTGAAACATTTCTTTTTCCCAAATTCGGATTACTCACAGACAACTTGTTTTCTCAGAATTTTCATTCAAATAATGACTTAAACTTTACTCAACCTTCTAAGTTTTATTTTCCAGCAAGCTATTACTACCAATCGACAAACCTCTTATAAATAAGATAATTATTCTAGAACTCTTAAACTATTTTTTACCTTTTAACTGAACTCCTTTCAAACCTTTTCTTTTCAGTAACATTTTGAATTCAGCCGTAGTGTTTTGGGCCAGGTTTGGGGTGTTACAGGCTGGGACACGGCCGTGTGCTTCCAATTCAAATGTCCACACGGCCTATGACACGGCCTTGTCTGGTGGCTGTGTGAGACACACGGGCGTGCATCCCCTGTTTTGGAGAAAAATTTGCTAAGCATTAAAAAATTTCTCGAGTTTTCGGTTTAGTCTCGAACCACTCTCAATGCATGTTTAAGGCCTCGTAGGCTCGTTTAAGGGACACTATGATTGATTATGATTGATTTGTATTTGATTTGATAAATTGTATATCAAATGTATGTTTAAAAGTGTTGTATGTCCGATAATGCTTCGGAACCCTATTCTGGCGATGAATACAGGTGAGTGTTACATTTATTGGTATCAGAGCTACAGTTTAGCCGATTTTAGGACTAACATAGCGTCTTTGAGAGTCTAGCTATACATGCCATATATAAATTGCGATAGTGTGATTACTCCTAACATTTGAAAATGTGTTTTTATATAGCAAATGGATCCCAATCGAGCGATAGCTGATGAGGTTGAAAGCAATACGCCTGCTCCCGCTCAAAGGACGATGCTTGCTTTGATTATAGACTCACAATTGGCAAGCGATCGAGGAGAGACGCTAAAAAAGCCTTCTTCCAAATGATGAATGAGTGGTTCACTCAATACATTCGAACGAACCCTGCTGCTCAACAACCTCTACCCCTTCTAATCCACCTGTACCTGTAGCTCCTCATGAAGTCAAGCTTTTAAGATTGAACAAGCCTCTAGTTGATAAGATTCGTAAACACGGGGCTGAAGAGTTCAGAGCTAATGTTGATGATGACCCTGAGAGAGCTGAATTTTGGCTTGGAAATACGATTCGAGTGTTTGATGAGCTTTCTTGCATGCCAGCTGAATGTTAAAAGTGTGATATATCCCTTCTGAAAGATACCACGTATGAATGGTGGAATACATTTGTATCGGTGGTGCTAAGGGAGAGAGTCACTTGAGAATTCTTTCAGATCGAGTTCCGAAAGAAATATATAAGCCAACGGTTTCTGGATAAAAAACACAAAGAGTTTATAGAACTGAAACAAGGACGTATGATCGTAATCGAGTATGAGAGAGAATTTGTGCGGTTAGGTAAATATGCTCAATAGTATGTTTCTACCGAATAGATAATGTGAAAGCAGTTTGTTGATGGGTTGAGCGAAGATATTAAACTTCTGGTTGGGATTTTAGATTTAAAAGAATTTGTTGTGTTAGTCGACTGGACTTGCAAAGCCGAAGACTTTAGCCGAGAAAAGAAGAAAGCTGATTCAGAGGCTAGAGATTTGAGGAAAAGACTGATGAATAAACCTTCTCATCATTCATCAAAGAAAATTCGAGATTCGTATAGCAGATCTAATGCATCAGTGGGATATTAGAATAGCTATCGTGGAAATCAACCTATGAATTCTAAAGCTCAAGCTACGTTAGTATCGAGTATTGGCAACGTAAAAGATATCTAGCCCGAGTGTCAACAGTGTGGAAGACGACATTTTAGAGATTGTTGGGTGAAATATAATAATAGAGCTTTTTACAATTGTGTTTCATGAGATCATTTTATAAAGACTGTCCTGCGATGGTTGAGAAAGATAAACTTCAAAATGTGAGATCAAGTAATACAGCTACTAGAGGGAGACCACCCCCGAAACACTGGAAATACAAGTGGCAACCGAGGTGCTACGAGAGATTCTGTTGTGAGATCTGAAGCACGAGCACCTGCCTACGCTTATGCTATTCGTGCACGAGAGGACACATCATTGCCAGGCGTTATTACCTGTACTTTTCTCTTCTTGATACTGATATAGTTGTGTTAATAGATCCTGGATCAACCCATTCATATATCTATATGAATTTAGTATTTAAAAAGAGTTTACATGTTGAGTCTACATAGTTTGTAATTAAAGTATCGAACCCCTTAGGAAAGTTTGTTTTTTTGTAACACCCCTTACCCGTATTCGACGCCGGAATAAGGTACGAGGCATTATCGGAACACATAAACTTGTAAACGTATTAAACTAAGTCATAAAATTTCATCCAAATTAACACTTTTCAATTTTCATCACAAAGTCCGTAATATGGACCTACAAGGCCAAAAACATACTTTGGAAGCGGTCCGGGACTAAATCGAGAACTTTGGAAAATATTGAAAATTTTCTTAAAAAATAGGGGCACACGCTCGTGTCCAAAGTCGTGTCCTTCTCACTCACATGCCACACCTTTCTTATTTAATCATCATACACTCATTCACCCAAATCATGCATCTCATAAATTGCATTATCACAAACATGTAACTAGAATAACACTAGCCAACAACAAAGGCCTTATACAAAATAAACTACTAAATATTAAAGGCCAACATTTTAAGCCAAACCAATTATGACATATACAAATGACTAAGTCCCCTATACATGCTATAAACTTAAGAGGTTTGTATTCACTTTTACCCCACGATGATAGCTTGATAGTGTGATTACTTCTCCGGCGATCTCCAACTCGAGCTAGCATACAACCCTATAAGATATGGGAAAGGAAGAGAAGTAAGCTACAAAGCTTAGTAAGTAAGTATGTAAATAATAAGTGATTTATTAACAGGCTTTCATAAATCTTCACAATATGTTCTCAAGACAATACAATCATAATTGCACATAGTTCCACTTTTTATTCATAATCATCTCAAGCTATCTACTCGAGTCATCGTAACTAAATTATTTATATCTTAAGCTATGAAACTCCAAATTAAGATCTGCTAATTTTACCTAAAACTAGACTCACATATCTTATTACCATAAAAATTTCAGAATTTTTGGTTTAGCTAATAAGTACAATTTATTCATTAAATTCTCTCCTATTCTGCTATTTGACAATTTCAACCTTTCTTTACTAAAAATTAATTATCTCATTTTAATGAACTCGAACGACATTACCGTTTATTTATTTTTAAAATATACTCATTAATAAATTCAGGGATATAAATTTTATCCCATGATTATATTTGTACAATGTTTAATGAATTTCCAAAGTCAGAACAGGGGATTCCGACATCATTCTAACTTTGTCTCACAAAAATTCAAATATCACAGAATATATAATTCTTTTGTTTACACCGTTTCTTTTATGTGATTATATACTCATTCAGCTTTAATTTCATATCTTATTCAACCTCTATATCAGTTTCTACCATTTTTGGTTATTTTTCAAAGTCACACAACTGCTGTTGTCCAAAACTGTTTTGTTGCTAAATTTACTCTTGCACAATTTCACTTACTCCATTTCATCTTACTGAAGGTTCGATCAAATATCGAGTACATTGTTCATAAATTTTCACACTTATACCTACACTTATTCATCACGTAATCATATTCAATTACACTTAGTCATTACACGATCACATGTATTTTCACTTAATCAATTTCCCGTTGAACTCATCGGAATAATAACAGATATACCGTGGCCTGCACATAGTACCACCCTTGTAGCCGAAGCTATCTGGTGCACATAGTAGCCTGCACTTAGTACTACACATGTGACCAAGACCATCACTTACACATAGTGGCCTGCACTTAGTACCACACATGTGATCGAAACTATCGAGTATGCATGGTAGCCTGCACTTAGTACTACACATGCAACCTATCCGTCTGGTACACATAGTAGCCTGTACTTAGTACTACACACGTGACCAAAAACCATCTCGTAGCTCTCTTGCACACATAGTGGCCTAGACTTAGTACCACACATGTGACCTAGCTACCTCATTCGTATCTTTTCTATTCCGAAGGTCAACCGGGAATTCTCACTTTTCAACATCTTACCAGTTTATCCATAACCAATCACAATTTATAATTTACATAAAATAATTACTCCATATTCAACCATATCTCATATAATATAATAAAATATTAAAACATAAATAAAAACGATGTATTATTTACATACAAACTTACCTCGAAAGCAAAATCGGTAAAAAGGACTTATTCGTCAACTACTCGTGTTTTTCTCGTTCTAGTTCCAAACCTTGTTTTCCTTGATCTATAACAACATATTTCACTTATTTAATTAATGTACTATTCAAAAAAGTCCTTAAATTTTGAAAAATTACAATTTTGCCCCTAAACTTTTACATATTTACACTTTTTCCCCAATACTCGAAAATTAAACTTAAGCCCTGATTCTTATGTTTGATAACATGCTGATCATTTTTCCCTTCTATGGAAACATCAAATTCTTACTCTAACCTACACTTATGAATATTAGGTATTTTTACCGATTATGTCGTTTTACTCGTTTTCACTTAAAATCGCTTAGCAAAAGTTCTTTAACATAAGTTCAAGCTTCATATTCTACCATACAACATCAACATACACACTTTTTACCTATGAGTAATTTTCCAAAGATGAACCCTAGCATGAATTATTGTTAGCATAAGCTAAATCGAGCTACTGGGACTCCAAAACCGTAACTAACTTGAAAAACGGGGCTAGAACGGACTTACCATGAGCTTGGAAAGTTGAGAAAACCCTAGCCATGTCTTCTCCTGGTAAATTTCATCCATATGAAGAAGATGGACAAATTTGGCATTTTAATTTTGTTTTTAGTTCATTTAATTTACAAAAGGACCAAAATGCCCTTACAAAAAAATATCTTATCTAACATATACCATATCCATTTTTGTCCAACAATTTAACCAATGAGCTAATTACTATTTAAGAACCTCTACTTTAAATTTTCATAGCAATTTGACACCTCTAACTTCTAGAACTCAAGTTTTGCACTTTTTACAATTTAGTCCTTTTGACTAAATTGAGTGCCCAAACGTCAAAATTTTCGAACGAAATTTGTAACACCTCTAACCCGTAACCGTTGTCAGACTAGGGTTAAGGCGTTACTGGACAGATTTGGAAACTTATACAGAAATGTCATACAAATGTACACCTATTTCAATCATAATGTCCCTTAAATAAGTCATCGAGACCCTAAGCATGCTTATAATCCGGGTCAGGACTAAACCGAAAAACATACAGACATTCTCAAAAATTTAAAAATTTTTCTAAGTTTCAGGGGTTACACGCCCGTATGGGCAGACCATGTGCCTCTCACGGCTACTGGACACCCCCGTATGTGCTCCCCGTGGTCGAAACTGACTTATCTTCCACGGCAACTAAGCACGCCCGTGTACTCATGCCGTGGTCGATCTTGCCAAAAATCACACGGCTACTAGGCAGCAAACACGACCGTGTGCCAAGGCCGTGTACTCTTGTGCTATCTATTGACTTAGCCCACGGTCACTAGGCACGCCCGTGTGCCATGGCCGTGTGACATTATAGGCCATTATCAAGGCCAAAATGCCACCCACTTGGGTCATACCTACAAGCAAGAATTAAAAACTCATTTCATGCACATTTGTCAAGCAAGAGCATACAAATTTAAGCAACCAATTCATGCATTCAAAACTAGTTCCAAACATGTCAAATTACAAGACTATAATTCATCTCATCACAAGCATATTTCATTTATTTACTAACTTAAAACTTAATCATTTCATGGATCATCTAACCATGCCAAAACATGCTTCACACATTACAAATTCCTTTAAGCAAAATACCAACATATAACTAGCCGAAGCACATGGCTAAATTCACTTCATTTACAAATACAAAAGACTCCTACACATGCCACATCTAGCAAAATATATTTCCAAAATGTACCAAAAACAGGTTGATTAGTGTGATGAAACACCCCACACCCGGCCCACGAGCCTGAACCGGATCTGGTATGTTCCTTAAGAAAATCGATTTCAAAATTCTTGGTTACTTAGAGAAAGTTTGTGTAATTTTGAGAAAAATATTGGTTTGGGTTGGGCTTAGATTGCAAGCCCACCTGTCTTACTTAAAAATCATTTAATTAGGGTGACAAAATAATTTGGGGTTTACTTAAAAAAAATAATTTTACTTAAGCTTAAAATATAAAATAGTTCATAGCATAGTAGTTAAAGAAAATAGAAGTAACTAAATAAAACTATGGCCTTTTCGGCCTTATTACATCAATAATTCCCAAACTTAAAAACTTAAAATACTTAATAGAAATAAAGTCCCAAATATTAAAAATCCTTTCTTCTTTGTGCATGGCCACCTTTAGCTCCTGTAGGCCGACCCGGTCCATTATTGCTCATCACACGAAAAATAGTCCCACAAGTGGTGAGTCAATGCACTCAATGTGTACACAAACTAACAATCAACAATTCAGCATACATGTTCATATCAAATACATATTCATATAAAAATGATGCAACCCAAACCCAAGCCTATTTGTCCATCCGCTACACACCACCCGTACACCGCCACACACCATGGGGACTACTAAGTCGACCTTTCATCCGCTACACACCATCGAAGGCAATCATTTGCGATCGACGTGCTCATCGCCCACATAATTTGTGTCATTAGACACCATATTCGAATAATGTAACCGAAGTTACCAAATTCGGATAATGTAACCGGTTACCATATTCATATTATGTGACCGTAGTCACCATATTCCGCTAGTGAGACCGAAGTCAACACCTTCTTCCCCTTTCACATATAGCCCAAAATGCCCCAAATATTATTATATCATGCATAACATACTTATTTCTCATTCATGTTACTATTCACATGTTCAAAATATATCATATTCGTAATCCTATATCAGTAGGAAACGTGCACAGGTACTCTTTACCACATTTGTGGTACTTAGCCACATTCTCATTCTTATGCATATTCATATATTAAAATAATTATTGCCATAATATATTGAAAGTTAGTGTGAGTACACATCCGATTAAGCTTAATAGGTTCCTTGAAATCCCAAAAACGATCTACAGACTTAGATCTCAAATCCTACATCAATTAATCACTTACTATTTAAAAGACCATTCGACCATTATTCCAAATACTAATAGGATTTGTATTACTTACCTTGTTGCCGTATGGAATGATTGAAAATCCCAAAAATTGATAGTATCCCTTTTCCTTGAAATCGGCTAGCACTAAAATCGTAATTATATCAATTTTTGACTTTTGAATAAATGAGAAATAATACCAAAATAAGCCTTGGCCAATTGGATCTATGTACTTACCTTAAAATTTCCAAGTCCCGGAAAATATTCCTTGTTTGTATGTCATGTTTAAAACCCTATAATTCCATGTCGATTTAATCTAACATATAAAAAATAACCTTCGACCAAATATATATTTATCTTACCTTAGATCCTTGATCCTTGTTTTCAACAAGTGTAGAAACCTGAGAGACCCCTTGCAGATTCGGCCAAAAAAAACAAGAATAGAGATTAGACTCTTCTCTTTCAGCAACTAGAAAAGAAAAGAATTTGAATAGCTTAACCTTACCTTTAATGCCTTCAATCGATTGCTTCCTTGCCTAAAGTCACAGAGATTCGGCTATGGAGTTTAATCAGGTATCAAAAGAAAAGACTTTTGGCTTGACAGATGAAGAAAAGAGAAGAAGAGAATAGGAGAAGAAAATTCAGCAGAGGGAGGGTTTGCTTAGGGAAAGTTTGGCCACCCTTGGGAAAGATGAGAGAAAATCTTTTAATTCTCCTTCTTTAGCCGAAATTACTAGGCCAAGAGTCCTTGACTTGGCCACCACTCTTTCTTGTGATAATATTATCACCTTATTTAAAAATAAATAAAGAAAAATCCTTATTATCTCTTCTAAATAATCCAAATTAAAAAGCTTTTATTTATCACCTTATTAAGCAATATTAATGGAAATAAAACACCTCCCTTTTCTAGAAACAAGTGCCGTCCACCCCTTAGCCTGGGAAGCAAAAATAAAACTTCATTTATTTGCTTCCCTTGTGACTCGAACCCAGGCCCATGCCTTTTGCACATGGCGCCATTTCCATAGGCCCTAAGTGCCATCTTCAGGCCACTTTTCCTAGCCCGTTTGTGTGTCAAATTTTACCAACTTTTTCTTTTAAGGCCATCTTGCCCTTATTTCCTATTTTAAACTTTAAAATTTGACATTTCTGCATGATTTCTAAGTTTCCTAAAATTTTCGATCGGCTCTGTTTACTTGCCATTTTCTTACACTTCTTAGTTTCCTAAAATGTATACTTTCCATTTTTGGATCATTTCCATTTTCATTTCTTAGTTTCCAAAAATGTGTACTTTCCATTTTTGAACCATTTCCTTACATTTCTGGGTTTCCTAAAATGTTCATGTCCTAATGCATTTCCAGGTTTCCAAAAATGTTCAGGTTTCCAAAAATGTTCATTTCCATTTCCATGCATTTTCATACATTTCTGAGTTTCCAAAAATATCAAAAATTTATTCATAATGCTTAAGACTTGTCATTTCATACAATTAAACCGAAAATGCATAGGCCCTTTCCAGGATGTTACAGTTCTACCCCCTTAAACAAAATTTCGTCCTCGAAATTTCCTAACTAAACAACTGAGGGTATTACTGTCGCATTGTCTCTTCTGACTCCCACAAAGCTTCTTCCGATCCATGGTTGCACCATAACACCTTGACTAGAGGTACTAACTTCCTCCGTAGTACTTTCACATCACGTTCCAGGATCAGAATCGGCTCTTCCTCGTAGGATAAGTCCGGCCTCAGCTCCACTTCTTCAATAGGTACCACATGAGATGGATCCGATTGATAGCGATGTAGCATGGATACATGGAATACGTCGTGCATTAACTGCAACTCTGGTGGCAACTCCACTTGGTATGCCACTGGTCCAACTCGCTTTAGTACTCAATAGGGCCCTATAAACCTTGGGCTTAACTTCCCTTTGCGACCGAACCTCATTACCTTCTTCCAAGGTGAGACTTTCAGAAACACTTAGTCTCCCACTTCAAACTCAATTTCCTCCCGCTTAAGGTCCATGCACGACTTACGCCTATCGAGGCTTCCTTCAACCTTGCCCGGATTATCTCAACCTTTTCCTCAGTTTCTGCCACTAACTTCGGACCCAAAACACGACGTTCTCCTAACTCAGTCCAACAAATAGGAGTTCTACACTTCCAACCATACAATGCTTCATATGGTGCCATCCAAATGCTAGCCTGATAGCTGTTGTTGTAGGCGAACTCAGCTAAAGACACATAATCCTCCCAACTTCCTCGAAAATCCATAACACAATCCCTTAACATATCCTCCAACACTTGTATAACCCGTTTAGACTACCCGTCGGATTGTGGATGAAAAGCTGTAGTGAAGTCCAACTTGGTGCCTAAAGCTTGGTGAAGTGCCTTCCAAAACCGAGACGTAAACCTTGGGTCTCTATCAGAGATGATCGACCTTGGTACTCCATGTAACCTCACAATCTCCGCCACGTATAACTTAGCCAACTTCTGAAGAGAATAATCCATTCTTACTGGGATAAAGTGCGCGGACTTGGTCAAATGGTCCACTATCACCCATATCGAGTCCTCCTTAGTAGGCGTAAGGGGAAGCCCACTAACGAAGTCCATGGTAATTCTTTCCCACTTCCATTGGGGAATCTCAATTGGTTGAAGTAATCCCGATAGAACTTGGTGTTCAGCCTTAACTTGCTGACACGTCAAACATTTCCCCACAAATTCAATCACCTCTCGTTTCAGATCAGACCACCAAAATTGTTCCCTTAGATCTCTATACAACTTGATGCCTCCGGGATGCATAGCATAAGGGCTACCATGCGCTTCCCAAAGAATCCTTTGTCTCAACTCCTTATCCTTCGGCATCTGGACCTTTCCTTGTAGCACAATACTTCTTCATCATTGACGCCGTAGTCCTTTAATCCTCCTTCTTTGTATTTTGTCAGTAACTTAGTACTTAAGTCCTTATTAGCCAACTGTCCCTCTTTCATCTCCTTTAGCCATGTGGGCTTGACTTGTAACTCTGCCAACAGGCTTCCATCATCATACAGACTTAAATGAGCGAACAAAGCCCTTAAATCCGACACAACCTTCCGACTTAGGGCGTCTGCTACCACATTCGCCTTGCCCGGGTGGTACTCTATTGAGCAATCGTAATCCTTCAACAACTCCACCCACCTTCGTTTCCTCAAGTTCAACTCCTTCTAAGTCAACAAGTACTTAAGGCTCTTGTGGTCCGTGTAGATCACTGACCTTTCTCTATAAAGGTAGTGCCTCCAAACCTTGAGGGCGAAAACCACTGCTGCTAGTTCCAAGTCATGGGTTAGATAATTAACCTCATGAGGCCTTAACTGCCGTGACGCATAAGCGACTACTTTTCCTTCTTGCATTAGCACACAGCCTAACCCTATGTGTGAAGCATCACAGTATACTACAAAATCCTTGCCTGCCTCTGGCTGAATTAACACTGGAGCTTTCGTCAACACCCTCTTAAGCTTTTCAAAGCTCTCCTGCTGCTTATTAGTCCATTCAAAGGGTACTTCCTTTCTTAGCAACTTTGTCAAAGGCGCGGCTATTGACGAGAATCCTTCCACGAACCTTCGATAATAGCCCGCCAAGCCTAAGAAACTTCGGATTTCAGCCACAGACCTAGGTGGTTTCCAATCCAACACTGCTTCGATCTTCCTAGGATCCACTCTTATTCCTTCTGCGGATACCACATGACCTAAGAATGCCACCTCCTTAAGCCAAAATTCACACTTGCTGAATTTGGCATAGAGCTTCTTCTCCCTTAACACTTCCAACACATCTCGGAGACGCTCATCATGCTCCTCCTCTGACTTCGAGTACACCAAAATATCATCGATGAACACAACGACGAACTTATCCAGGTAGGGTTGGAAAACCCGATTCATCATATCCATGAACACGGCTGGAGCGTTCGTCAACCCAAATGGCGTCACTACAAATTCAAAATGACCGTATCTTATCCTAAGAGCGGTCTTATGAATGTCAGCCTCCTTCACCTTCAACTGGTGATATCCCGACCTTAAGTCTATCTTCGAGAACACAGCTGCTCCTTTTAGCTGGTCAAACAAGTCGTCTATCCTTGGCAAGGGATACTTGTTCTTGATGGTCAGTTTGTTTAACTGACAATAATCTATGCACATACGCATAGTTCCATCCTTCTTCTTCACAAATAGGACCGGTGCTCCCCATGGAGACACACTGGGTCGGATAAACCCACGATCCAACAGTTCTTGGATTTGAGCCTTGAGCTCCACTAACTCCTTTGGTGCCATTCGGTATGGAGCGATTGACACAGGAGCTGTTCCCGGTAGCAAGTCTATTCCAAATTCCACCTCCCTACCTGGGGGTATTCCTGGTAATTTATCTGGGAACACATCTACGAAGTCCCTTACCGTCCTAACTCTATGAACACCTTCATCTTTTCCTCCCAACGCACTTACGAAGGCTAAGAACGCCTTACACCCCTTCTTAACCATCTTCTCGGCCTTGGTACAAAAACCACGTTAGACAAGTAGTTCCTCCTTTCTCCGATCATCACTACTACCTCATCCTCGGGGGTTCTTAGTTCCATACGTTTAGCCGCACAATCCAACACGACTCGATGCTCTACTAGCCAATCCATTCCAAGTATAAGCTCAAACTCTCCGAAGGGTAACTCCATTAAGTCAGCCCGAAAGTTCACTCCCTGAATCTCTAGGGGTACATTCCGAAAGATCTTGTCTACCACTACAGTTTGGCCTAATGGGCTTACTACAGTCATCTATCTACCAGAGAGTTCTGAGTCTAGGCCTAGTGTTTCCACTACACTACATGAAACATAGGAATGGGTCGAGCCCACATCAATCAAAGCAAAATAGGGTTTGTCAGAAATAAAGAACGTACAGGTTATTACATCCGGTGCGTCACCATCCTCCCTTCGGCGAACCGCATAAACCAAACCCGGTTGCCTTGCTTCTGCATTAGGAGCACCTCAGCCCTGTGCTCCACGGCCTCTGCCAGCACCATTACCTCTGTTGGCCGAACCACGACCCCGTTGAGGCTGCTGTCCGCCTCTACCAGCCTAACTAACATTCTGAGCTGCCGGTCGGCTCTCATCTGGTTGCTTAGGACAATCCTTAAGCATATGGTCCTTGGACCCACACTTGAAGCATCCTCCTGTCTTTCTCCAACATTCTCCCAAGTGCCTCTTTCCTCAATGTACACAAGGGCGATACTGCCAGCCTGTACTAGCTTGTTGATTCCGTGGCCCATCGACTCTAGGCCTCTTATGACCCTTTCCAGATGGCCCAAAACCTCTTTTGGGCTTATTCCTATCCACAGCCTGCTTGGTAGCATTCTTGATTCCCTCGGCCACCTTGGCCTTTTCCACCAAAGTAGAGAATTCCCGCTCCTGATACGGTGCTATCAACAGTCTCAAATCGTCCCTCAATCCGTCCTCAAAATGGACACAGCGTTCATGTTCAATCGCCACTACACCTCGAGCATAACGGCTCAACCTCAGAAATTCTGCCTCATATTATGCTACGGATTTGTTCCCTTGAACTAGCCCCAGAAAAGCTTTTCTTTGCTCATCTGTATACCTGGTTCCCACATACTTCTTCTGGAATGCCTCCTTAACATATTCCCAGGTCAGATGCTCCGCCATGGCACCATCCCGCACAGTTAACCACCACTGATACGCTTCATCGCGTAATAAAGCCACCATCCCTTTCAGCTTTTCCTCTAGAGTCAGATCGAGCTCATCCATGTTGCGCTCCGTTGCTTCCAACCAGTACTCAGCTGTATTGGGTGCTACTCCAGACACTCCACGAAACATTTCAGCTCCATTAGCTCGGAGCCGTTCAGGCACAGACTTACGATTTCCTGAATTTCCTCCCGCACTGACCACCAATTCCAAAACTCGCGGCCGCGACCGCGACACAAAGATCTTCCCCGTCCCCGAGCTTGCTGCTCAACATTAATAGCTGGGGGTGGTGGTGGCGGTGGTATTTCATTGTCGGACCCCTGACCCGATCTAACGGGTTCCGACATGGTCATCCTTCTTCTACCTCGTCCACGGCAACCACGTCCTCTAGAACTCATTTCCTAGCGTCGAGATCTGATTAAGGAATTTTATGGATTAGTCATTGTTCCACTTATTTACCCGCGAATGAGTTTTATGAAAAGGGATTTAAGAGTGGTTCTTTCGTATTCATACAAACACACAGTCTTTTCCATTCATTCATTCATCCATCAAACAAGTATGAACTTTCGTTCATTCAGAGAAACATTATAGTTTTCGTTGTTGTTTTCCACTGCCAGGGGTATTTTTGTAATTTTGTCTTACAGGGGCATTTTCGTAATTTTCACAAATCAGGAATTTTTCAAAAAAAAAAATGTTGTAAGGATAGTTTTCACAAAATTAAAAGAAAAATTGTAAGAATTTTAAAACTAGGGTTTGTTGTTTTGTTCTCCTTTTTTTTTAAAACATGGCTAGTTCCCTTTCGGGTTTTAGTCATTATGTTTAGCCTATGACCGAGCCCTCTTTGGTCGTGGGTGAACCAAAGCTACGCACTGCAGCGAGATTCGAATGGAGAGGAGGTGAGTCACGCGGATCGCTTAAATACCAAGCTCCCATCGAAACCATTCCTAGACATGCGCATGCAGGTTGCCACACCGCTGAGCCCTCTGAGTTAGGGTGAACCGAAGCTACGCACCAGGTAGGATTCCTGCGAAGAGGAGGTGAGTCACTAGGACTGCTTAAATACCAGGCTCTTCTGGATCCAATCCTAGACATGCCTACAGGGGTTACCACACCCTATCTCAATGACTTAGCCATAGGTTTGTTTAGTGCATTAAATCTTATGTGGTTTTGTGTTTGAGTAATCTAGCCCTAGGGTTCATGTTCCTATCATTCTATTCTATGTTCCATGCCTTTTCTACCCTTATACAGTTCATAAATCACGTAATCACACATAAAGTTAGGTACTTACCGTGGATCATGGGTCTGGAGACTTAGGTGCCATGCCGGAACACCTGCTTTATTTCAAAGAAAATCATTTGGGCTCGAATTAAAAACATTTTGGGCCTTAGCCCACAAGCCGAGAGTTGAAAATGGCTCGATATTAAATCAAACACCCCACACCCTACCACGAGCCCGAACCGGATCTGGTATGTTCCTTAAGAAAATCGATTTCAAAATTCTTGGTTACTTAGAGAAAGTTTGTGTAATTTTGAGAAAAATATTGGTTTGGGTTGGGCTTAGATTGCAAGCCCACCTGTCTTACTTAAAAATCATTTAATTAGGGTGACAAAATAATTTGGGGTTTACTTAAAAAAATAATTTTACTTAAGCTTAAAATATAAAATAGTTCATAGCATAGTAGTTAAAGAAAATAGAAGTAACTAAATAAAACTATGGCCTTTTCGGCCTTATTACATCAATAATTCCCAAACTTAAAAACTTAAAATACTTAATAGAAATAAAGTCCCAAATATTAAAAATCCTTTCTTGCTGTGCATGGCCACCTTTAGCTCCTGCCGACCCGGTCCATTATTGCTCATCACCTGAAAAATAGTCCCACAAGGGGTGAGTCAACAGACTCAATGTGTACACAAACTAACAATCAACAATTCAGGCATACATGTTCATATCAAATACATATTCATATAAAAATGATGCAACCCAAACCCAAGCATATTTGTCCATCCGCTACACACCACCCGTACCTGCCAGTCACACCGTGGGGACTACTAAGTCGACCTTTCATCCGCTACACACCATCGAAGGCAATCGCTACAGTCGACGTGCTCATCGCCCATATAATTTGTGTCATTAGACACCATATTCAGATAATGTAACCGAAGTTACCAAATTCAGATAATGTAACCGAAGTTACCATATTCATATTATGTGACCGTAGTCACCATATTTCGTTGGTGAGACCGAAGTCAACACCTTCTTCCCCTTTCACATATAGCCCAAAATGCCCCAAATATTATTATATCATGCATAACATACTTATTTCTCATTCATGTTACTATTCACATGTTCAAAATATATCATATTCGTAATCCTATCAGAAGTAGGAAACGTACCTGGGTACTCTTTACCACATTTGTGGTACTTAGCCACATTCTCATTTTTATGCATATTCATATATTAAAATAATTATTGCCATAATATATTGAAAGTTAGTGTGAGTACACATCTGATTCGCTTAATAGGTTCCTTGAAATCCCGAAAAACGATCTACAGACTTAGATCTCAAATCCTACATCAATTAATCACTTACTATTTAAAAGACCATTCGGCCATTATTCCAAATACTAATAGGATTTGTATTACTTACCTTGTTGCCGTATGGAATGATTGAAAATCCCAAAAATTGATAGTATCCCTTTTCCTTGAAATCGGCTAGCACTAAAATCGTAATTATATCAATTTTTGACTTTTGAATAAATGAGAAATAATACCAAAATAAGCCTTGGCCAATTGGATCTATGTACTTACCTTAAAATTTCCAAGTCCCGAAAATATTCCTTGTTTGTATGTCCATTTAAAACCCTATAATTCCATGTCGATTTAATCTAACATATAAAACATAACCTTCACCAAATATATATTTATCTTACCTTAGATCCTTGATCCTTGTTTTCAACAAGTGTAGACACTGAGAGACCCTTTGCATTCGGCCAAAAAAACAAGAATAGAGATTAGACTCTTCTCTTTCGGCAACTAGAAAAGAAAAGAATTTGAATAGCTTAACCTTACCTTTAATGCCTTTAATCGATTGCTTCCTTGCCTGTAGTCACGAGAGATTCGGCTATGGAGTTTAATCAGTATCAAAAGAAAAGACTTTTGGCTTGACAGATGAAGAAAAGAGAAGAGAGAAGAGGAGAAGAAAATTCGCAGCAGAGAGAGGGTTTGCTTAGGAAATTTCGGCCACCCTTGGAAAAGATGAGAAAATCTTTTAATTCTCCTTCTTCACCCGAAATTACTAGGCCAAGAGTCCTTGACTTGGCCACCACTCTTCCTTGTGATAATATTATCACCTTATTTAAAAATAAATAAAGAAAAATCCTTATTATCTCTTCTAAATAATCCAAATTAAAAAGCTTTTATTTATCACCTTATTAAGCAATATTAATGGAAATAAAACACCTCCATTTTCTAGAAACAAGTGCCGTCCACCCCTTAGCCTGAGAAGCAAAAATAAAACTTCATTTATTTGCTTCCCTTGTGACTCGAACCCAGGCCCATGCCTTTTGCACATGGCGCCATTTCCATAGGCCCTAAGTGCCATCTTCAGGCCACTTTTCCTAGCCCGTTTGTGTGTCAAATTTTACCAACTTTTTCTTTTAAAGCCATCTTGCCCTTATTTCCTATTTTAAACTTTAAAATTTGACATTTCTGCATCATTTCTAAGTTTCCTAAAATTTTCGATCGGCTCACATTTTGCCATTTTCTTACATTTCTTAGTTTCCTAAAATGTATACTTTCCATTTTTGGATCATTTCCATTTTCATTTCTTAGTTTCCAAAAATGTGTACTTTCCATTTTTGAACCATTTCCTTACATTTCTGGGTTTCCTAAAATGTTCATGTCCTAATACATTTCCAGGTTTCCAAAAATGTTCATTTCCATTTCCATGCATTTTCATACATTTCTGAGTTTCCAAAAATATCAAAAATTTATTCATAATGCTTAAGACTTGCCATTTCATACAATTAAACCGAAAATGCATAGGCCCTTTCCAGGATGTTACATGTGATGATGGTCCTTGACGGTCTCAAGCCTTCAGTAGCTTTGACAACCTATAAAATAGAGAAATCACACACACGGAGTAAGCTTTCCAAAATCTTAGTATGTCATAATGCAAACAAACTTAGCATATAAGGCATATACATACTCATAGATACATAGGCACATCTAAATCAATTAATAAATTATCACATATATACTCGGATTCATGTACTTGGCCATATTTGCCACCTTTATCAACTCAAAAGTCTTACAAATACAAAGCTCTTTCATGCTTATTTTCACATATCATATTGTTATCCCAATATACATACTCATCATAGTAAGATCATTTAGATACTTACCTTATATACACACTTGGTGTATAAATCAACATATCTGAAACAGATTCTCTATGTACATAGCCATTTGGATTACTGACTTGCCCGTTGAACCATAAGGAATCTAGTAGGATACTCAAGAAGCTTGAAATAGTCATACAATGCAAATGTCCTAAATGAGGTCTTACATGCACTCGGATATCGATGCCACTGTCCCAGAAAGGGTCTTACACGAATCAATACGATGCCGATGTCCCAGACATTGTCTTACACATAAAGCTCAGATCGATGCCAACGTCCCAGACGTGGTCTTACACGTAAAACTCATATCGGTGCCAACATCCCAGATATTGTCTTACACGAAATCTCAAATCAAGGCCAACGTCCCAGACGTGGTCTTACATGATAAAACAGAACAGATACCTATGTCATGTGTAACATCCCAAACCCGGTCCAAACATTACGACCGAATTTGGTTTGTTACGGAGGAAAACATTTTGTAAAATCCCTTTAAACCGATTTAAATTTTGTTGACAACCCTTCATTTTCAATTTTCGTACTAAAACCGTACTTAGCCTGTTTAAAGAAAATACTTATTAAGTCGTGTTGTTGTAGATTTCAAATGTGCCCGATGGCACGATAAAACATTTTTCGATTTAATTTGAGAAAACATGTGTACTTATTTTAATATCATTAAATAATTTAAAACAACTTATCCAAAACATGTAAAATAATCAAAGTAGAATCATAGGAGTCCTTATTACAACTTGAATAAAATAAAACCAACAATAAAATAAAATAACTAAAATTCCAAGTTCATTAATATCAATTCCACTGCATGGCCACCTCGAGTCCATCCGGCTCCTCATCCGCGACCTACGGGTCACCTGAAAAGATAAGAGAGAAGGTGAGTCACCAAGACTCAATGTGTAACCCTTCCCCCGGTTTAATGCCACATCATACACAGTTTATAACAAATTAACATGCACTAAATCATGCACCCAACCTAACCATCCGTAACACCTTTCTCTACCCCGTGTGGTACCAAACCACTGGTGGTGCCAAACCACTGGTGACTTATAGTCACGATGTCTGTCAATACTTGTGGTGCCAAACCACTAGTGACCCAAAGTCACAATCCAATGATGGGGCCAACCCATCGTGTGATACCAAATCACTGGCGTCAATCCCTTAATATAAACTGTGGGGCCAACCCACTGTGGTGCTAAGCCACTGGGACGAGACGTTATGAGGTGCCAAACCTCTAGAGGTGCCAAACCTCTGGTGACCGTAGTCACGAAATGTGGTACCAAACCACTGGTTTCCGTCGACACGAATATCACTTCCCCCTCCTCTCATCAACCCACATCAATCAATAATATGCACTTAACAGATCTCATGCTCATAGGTTTATTAATCAATCATCGGGTAGATTTATAAACGACCATATGTTATATGCCACATATACCACATATTTCATGCTTCCCAAAAGCATCATAACAACAAGGACTTACCTGAATTCCTTGCTTATACCATTTATGGTATTAAATCCCCAAACCTACAAATCAGATTTAGCATACACAGAATACTTAGCATTTAATTAGTCATAAAGTGTGTATGTACACACCTGTTTTCTACCGAAATTCCTAGATCCCGAAGATCCGATCTACGATGTTAAATCCCTTGACCTATAATCGGCCAAACACAAAGGTTTAATGACATGGCCTATTCGGCCAAACCATAATATCCAAAGGGATAATTATTGAACCCGAAACCTTACCTAATGCCTTTGAGTACTAACTTCAGTACACTTTTTACACCTCTGCTTCCACTCTACAATTGGCAACTATTAGTAGCCACTTAATAGCCTTCGACTTTGCACACTAAAAAGAATGGATTGCTATAGTAAATCCTTACCCCCTCTTACCTACTGATCAACAGAGAAAGAAGGCTACGCTTGATTGCTTCCAAGTCCCGGAGACCCTATAATAAAACGGTTTCAAAGAGGGGTAAATAACACCCTTGCCATCAATTGCCGGAATCGGCCTTCACCCTTTGTAAAAATCGACAGAAAGACAGAAGAGAAGAAAAATAGCATTGGGCTATGACTACTCACCTTTGCCAAATCGATTGTCAGCCTAAATCTGAAGAGATCTATCCCACTTTAATAGTTGGCCAAGGCTACTAAAGAAATAGCAGGGAGATTCGGCTTGAGTGGAAAGAAAATAGTGAGAAAAGGGAGATAGGGGTTCAGTTTTGAGAAGAAAATAAAAGAAAATAGATTAAATGTGAGGGTGTAGAGGATTCGGCCAAAGTCTAAGGAAAGGAGAAGGATTTTTTTTCGGTTTTGAAGGACTGAGAAAGAAAGAAAAATCAAAGAGAGAATTTCGGCTACTTGCAAATGAAGAAAAGAAGAAAAATAAAAGATGAATAGCCTTTAAGGAAATTTCTCACATCTCCTCCCCTATGCTTGCCGTCCACTCTTCCCATGAAGAGTTCAAAATTTCGGCAACTTCCTTGAATTGCTCTTGACCAACCATTTGAATTAATTCAAATAAATTTGAATTATTCACATGCCTAAATTTTCTCTAGCCAATAGTTTAAACCAACACTCAAATGCCTATTTTTCCTCCTTTTCAACCTTTTTAGATTATTCACATAATATGTAAATAAAACTTAATAATATCCTTATTATTTAAAGGAGTTTAAAAAGAGAAAATCTCTCCCCCATGCCGTCCAAATAAAGAGTAAAAAGGGGGACTCCGCGACTCGAACACAAGCTCCCCTTACTCCCCCTGTGGCGTCATCTCCAGCCCTTAAGTGGCCTCCCTTTTGCCACTTTTCCAAGGCCTTTTTAGTGTCAAATGTTCCCTCCTTTATTCTTGTAACCCCTACTTACTAAGGCTCCCTACCTTTAAAGCTTCCAAATAAAATTTTCTACTATGCCAAGCCTACTCGAGACCCCTAAGTAAGTCTTATTGCACCACATATAATATCACAGAGAGAATTTCGGCTACTTGCAAATGAAGAAAAGAAGAAAAAATAAAAGATGAATAGCCTTTAAGGAAATTTTGGCATCTCCCTCCCCTATGCTTGCCGTCCACTCTTCCCATGAAGAGTTCAAAATTTCGGCAACTTCCTTGAATTGCTCTTGACCAACCATTTGAATTAATTCAAATAAATTTGAATTATTTACATGCCTAAATTTTCTCTGGCCAATAGTTTAAACCAATTCAAAATAATTTGAACACTCAAATTCCTATTTTTCCTCCTTGTCAACCTTTTTAGATTATTCACATAATATCTAAATAAAACTTAATAATATCCTTATTATTTAAAGGAGTTTAAAAAGAGAAGATCTCTCCCCCCATGCCGTCCAAATAAAAAGTAAAAAGGGGGACTCCGCGACTCGAACACAAGCTCCCCTTAGTCCCCACTGGGTCATCTCCACTCACCAGTAAGTGGCCTCCTTTTGCCACTTTTCCAAGGCCTTTTTAGTGTCAAATGTTCCCTCCTTTATTCTTGTAACCCCTACTTACTAAGGCTCCCTACCTTTAAAGCTTCCAAATAAAATTTTCTACTATGCCGAGCCTACTCGAGACCCCTAAGTAAGTCTTATTGCACCACATATAATATCACAGCCATTCAAACACCATAAAAATAATCCAATCACAAATAACCCCTATTTTAGGATGTTACAGTTCTACCCCCCTTAAAATTAATTTCGGCCTCGAAATTACCTAATCAGAAGAGATGGGGGTATTGCTGCCGCATCACATCCTCGGGTTCCCACGTAGCTTCCTCTACACCATGGTTTCGCCATAGCACTTTCACCAAAGGCACTGACTTCCTACGCAGAACTTTGATATCTCGATCTAAGATCTGAACTGGCTCCTCCTCGAAGGATAAGTCTGAGTTTACCTCAATTTCAGCAACTGGTACAACGTGTGATGGATCTGACCGATACCGTCTAAGCATCGACACATGAAAGACGTCATGAATCTGACTTAACTCTGCCGGTAGCTCGAGCTGATAAGCTATCGGTCCCACTCGCTTTTACACCGTATATGGCCCGATGAACCTTAGGCTTAGCTTCCCTTTCCTTCTAAATCTCAATACCTTCTTCCAAGGTAACACTTTTAGAAAGACTTTATCTCCTACCGCATACTCCATTTCCTTACGCTTGAGATCAGCATAGGACTTCTGCCTGTCTGAGGCTTCCTTGAGACGAGCCCGAATCATATTTACTTTATCTTCAATCTCTGTCACCAACTTTGGACCCAAAACTTGTCGTTCACCCAAATCCGTCCAACATGTAGGAGTACGGCATTTCCGACCATACAGTGCTTCATATGGTGCCATCTAAATACTCGCTTGATAACTATTGTTATAAGCAAATTCCGCCAACGGTAGATATTCTTCCCAACTACCACTGAAATCCAAAACACACCCTCTCAAGATTCCGATCGCCTGTTAGGTCGCGTGGGATGGAAAGTCAGCATCTTTGAAATCCAATCGTGTGCCCAAAGCCTGATGCAATGCTTTCCAGAACCTTGACGTAAATCTAGGATCCCTATCCGAGATGATCGATACTGGCACACCATGCAATCTTACTATTTCTGACACATATAACTTTGCTAGCCTCTGAAGGGAATAATACACTCTCACTGGTATGAAGTGAGCCGATTTAGTCGACGGTCCACAACCACCCACATCGCGTCCTTCTTCTTTGGCGTGAGGGGTAGCCACCGATGAAATCCATAGTGATCCTCTCCCATTTCCACCGAGGATCTTCACCGGTTGAAGTAACCACGATGGTAATCGATGTTCGGCCTTCACTGTGACACACGTCGACACTTTCCCACAAATTCAATTACCTCTTGTTTTAACCCTGGCCACCAAAACTGTTTCCGCAAATCTCCATACATTTTGCTTCCTCCAGGATGCATAGCGTATGGTATGTATGTGTGCATCTTGGAGAATTCTTTGTCTCAAATCCACATCCTTTGGCATACAAGCTCGTCCTTGAAAACATAGTACACCATCACGAGTCAAAATATACCCTTCTAACCTACTATCTTGAACTTGCACCCTCCGTGCATTCAAACTGTCATCCACCAACTCTTTTTCCTTAATCTCCTCGATTCGGGTCGGCTTAATTTGCAGCTCTGCCAAAAGGCTTCCATCGTCGTATAGACTAAGGTGAGCAAACATCGCTCTTAAGTCTCACGACCTTCCACCAACGCTACGTCGACCACCACGTTAGCCTTACCTGATGATACTCAATTGAGCGATCGTAGTCCTTCAACACCAATCCATCGACGCGTTGCCTTAAATTCGATCCTTCGAGTCAAAAGATACCTCGGACTTTTGTGATCCGTGTAAACTATCGACTTCTCCCCATATAGATAATGCCTCCATATTTTCAACGCGAAGACTACTGTCGCTAATTCCAAGTCGTGAGTTGGATAGTTAACCTCATGCGATCTTAATCGACGGGATGCATAGGCCACTACCTTCCTTCTCGCATCAACACACATCCCAAGCTCAGTATGGGACGCATCACGATGTCTGTAAATAACTTCCCGCTTCAGTCAGATTTAATCTGAGCTTCCGCTCGAATCTTCCTAAGCTTATCCAAACTTTCTTTGCTTGTTTTCTCCGACCATACAAATGGAACTCCCTTCCTTAATAACTTAGTCAACTACACAAGCGATTAAGGAAAATCCCTTCACAAATCTCCGATAGTACCCCACTAGACCCAGAAAACTTCAAATTTCCGCCACTGACCTAGGCAGTTTCCAATCCAACACCGCTTCAACCTTGCGAGGGTCCACTCTAATCCCTTCAGCTGATACTACGTGACCTAAGAAAGCCACCTCCCTAAGCCAAAATTCGCACTTACTGAATTTGGCATATAACTGCTTCTCCCTCAGTACTTGTAAAACTATCCGCAAATGCATGTCATGCTCCTCCTCCATCTTTGAATAGACCAATATGTCGTCTATAAACACTACAACAAATTGATCCAAGTATTGCTGGAACACCCTATTCATTAAATCCATAAATGCTGCCGGTGCGTTGGTCAACCCAAATGGCATTACTAGAAATTCGTAATGCCCATACCGAGTACGGAATGCCGTCTTGTGAACATCAACCTCCTTCACCTTAAGTTGATGATAACTCGAGCTAAGATCTATCTTCGAGAACACCGATGCACCCTTCAGTTGATCAAACAGGTCATCAATCCGAGGCAACGGATACTTGTTCTTGATCGTTAACTTGTTTAGTTGACGGTAATCGATACACATTCTCATTGAACCGTCCTTCTTCTTGACGAACAACACAGGTGCTCCCCACGGAGATATACTTGGTCGTATAAACCCTCTATCCAAGAGCTCCTGAATTTGAGCCTTCAGCTCCACCAATTCCTTTGGTGCCATTCGGTACGGTGCTATAGACACAGGTGCCGCTCCGGGTAGCAAGTCTATACCGAATTCAACTTCTCGATCTGGAGGCAGACCCAGAAGTTCCTCTGGGAACACATTGGCGAATTCCCCTACCGTTTGAACCTTCTCAACTGCTGACTCCTTAGCCTCCAAGGCACAAATTCGAACCAAAAACGCCTCACAACCTTTCTTGACCATTTTCTCAGCCTTCAAGGCAAACACCACGTTGGATAGGTAATCCCTTCTATTACCTATCATGACCACTTCATCACCTTCAGCCATCTTAAGAACCATGCGCTTAGCGGCAGTGTCGACTCGCCGCGATATTTAACCAACCAGTCCATTCCAAGGATCAAATCGAACTCCCCAAACGGCAGTTCCATCAGATCAGCAACAAACACTACCCCTTGGAGTTCTAGGGGCACATCTCTATAAAGCTTGTTTACGACTACAGAGTGACCTAAAGGGCTAATTACAGTCATCTCCCTAGAAGCAGTCTCAGAGTCTAAGTTCATAGTCTCTACCACACTACTAGCAACGTATGAATGCGTCGAACCCACGTCAATTAATACAACATATGGAAGACCAAAAATTAGGAACGTATCGGTTATGAAGTCCGGTGTGTCACCCTCCTCGTGACGTCTCACTGCATAGACTAAACCAGGTTGCCTTGCTTCTGTGTTGCCTGCACCTCTGCCCGGAGTTCCGTGACCTCGATTAGAACCATTGCCTCCTCTACCATTACCATGACCCCTCTGTGGTGGTCCTACATTCCTAACCGGAGCACGGTTCTGACCCTCTGGCTGATTCTTAGCTAACTTCCGAGGACAGTCCCTTACACGGTGATCCAAAGATCCACATTCAAAACATCCCCTTTCACCGGTCCAACAACCTCCCCAATGTGACTTCCCACATCGATTACACTGAGCCGGCCTCTAATTAGTACCCATGGGCCTCCTTGTCTGATTCGGCCCACTCTGCCTAGCCCTTTTCTGAATATTACTACCCGATCCAGATGACCCAAAGCTTCTTTTCTGCTTGTTCCTATCATAGTTCTGTCTCACGGACTCCTTGACCCCTTCGGCTACCTTAGCCTTCTCTACCAAGACAGAAAACTCCCGCTCCTGCCGTGGAGCTATCAGCAACCTTAACTCACCCCTAAGTCCGTCTTCAAAGCGGACACAACGATCATGCTCAGTTGACATAATTCCTCGCGCATAGCAGCTCAGCCTCAAGAATTTCGCTTCATATTCAGATACCGACTTATTTCCTTGTACTAACCCCAGAAACGCTTTCCTCTGAGCATCAGTGTAGCTGGTGCCCACATACTTCTTCTGATAAGCAGTTTTGAAGTACTCCCAAGTCAGATTATCTGCCATATCACCATCCCGAACCGTGAGCCACCATTGATATGACTCATCCATTAGAAGCGACACCGCTCTTTTCAACTTCTCCTCGTTGGTCAGATCGAGATCATCCATGATTCTCTCAGTCGATTCTAACCAGTATTCCGCCGCACTGGGTGCCACGCCCGACACACCCCAGAATACCTCAGCTCCGTTGGATCGGAGTCGCTCGGGAACAGATGTTCGAGCTCCCATTCCTCCACTAGCACCAGCCACCATCTCGAGGACTCGCAACACAGCTTGCGATCTTTGCGCTCACACCTCTGCTCCGATCCTGATCCTCAGCTCCAAAAGTTGGGGGTGGTGCGGAGGTACCTCATTCTCTGACCCTTGACCCGACCTAACGGGTTCTGACACAGTCATCCTGCCCCTACCGCATCTACGACGTCCACATCCTCTAGAGCTTATTCTAACTATCGCGCTTTAATCTGATTAAGAAATTTTTATGGATTAGTACGTTGTTTCACTTGGTTATTCGCGGAGAAATTTTATGAGAAGAGTTTAACAGGGATTCTTTCGAGCAAACAAAGTTTTAAGTCTTCTATCCTAGTTCACACAGAAAAACACATCCATTCCCTAATACCTTTCATACTTATTCACTCTTCGGGCATTTCCGTCCGTTTCTATCCTAGGGGTATTTTCGTCATTTTCCTACAGGGGTATTTTCGTAATAAAAGACATTTTAAAACTTTAATAAATCCAGACATTTTGAAATTTCCCAAGACTGGAGGGTATTTTTGAAAATTTCGCAATTTAAAGGTATAGCAGAATTTTTGGAAACTAGGGGTATTTTGGTAATTTTGTCAATCAGGGGTAATTTTGTAAATTTAATAAATCAGGGATATTTTAACAGTTGAAAAACTCTGAGGGTTCCTTTTTGAGAATTTCCCTTTTTAAAACGATGCTGTTGCAAAAATTTTAGAAATCAGGGTCGTTTTGGTAATTTTGCACGTTGAGGGCATTTTTCGTAACTTTCCAAAACCAAAGTATTTTTTTGATAATTTGCAAAGTAAGGTTTTTGAATATTTATAAAATAATGATATTTTGGGCAAAACCATTGAGTAGTTGGTATTTTATGAACCAAGGACATTTTGGTAATTTTACCCCCTAAGGGCATTTTTGTAATTTTCACAAATCAATTTTTTTTCTTTCGGAAAATGTTGTAAAGATGGTTGTTCTCAAATTTGAAAGAATGATTTCAAAAGTTTTGAAAAACTAGGGTTTTGTTGTTTTCTTCTTTTCCTGAAACATGGCTAGTTCCCTTTCGGGTTTTAGTTATTCTGTTTAGCCTATGACCGAGCCCCCTTGGCCAGGGTGAACCAAAGCTACGCACCAGTCAGGATTCGAGTAGAGAGGAGGTGAGTCATGCGGATCGCTTAAATACCAAGCTCCCACCGAAACCATTCCTGAACATGCGCATGCAGGTTGCCACACCACCGAGCCCTCCTCCGAGTTAGGGTGAACTGGCTACGCACTGTGGGATACTGCGAGAGAGGAGGTGAGTCACTAGGACTGCTTAAATACCAAGCTCTTCCGGATCCAATCCTAGACATGCGTACAGGGGTTACCACACCCTAGCTCAGTGACTTAGCCATAGGTTGGTTTAGTTCATTAAAGCTTATGTTTGGTTTTTGTGTTTGAGTAATCTAATCCTAGGGTTCAGGTTCCTATATGACTATTCTACGTTCCATTCATATCCTTTCTACAAGTAATAATTCATACCAAAGAGTTAGAGGTACTTACCTGGGCGGATTGGTGTCGGAGACTCGGTGCCATGCTGTTCCAAAACCAAAAATATCTCAAAAAGGCCTACCAAATCATTTTTGGGCCTTGGGCCCCCACAGCCGAGCTTTGAACTGGGCTCTGATACCAATTCTGTAACATCCCAAACCCGGCCCAAATATTACGACCGAATTTGGTTTGTTACGGAGGAAAACATTTTGTAAAATCCCTTTAAACTGATTTAAATTTTGTTGAAAACCCTTCATTTTCAACTTTCGTACTAAAACCGTACTTAGCCTGTTTAAAGAAAATACTTATTAAGTCGTGTTGTTGTAGATTTCAAATGTGCCCGATGGCACGATAACATGTTTTTTGATTTAATTTAAGAAAACATGTGTACTTATTTTAATATCATTAAATAATTTAAAACAACTTATCCAAAACATGTAAAATAATTAAAGTAGAATCATAGGAGGCCTTATTACAACTTGAATATAATAAAACCAACAACAAAATAAAATAACTAAAATTCCAAGTTCATTAATATCAATTCCACTGCATGGCCACCTCGAGTCCATCCGGCTCCTCATCCGCGACCTACGGGTCACCTGAAAAGATAAGAGAGAAGGTGAGTCACCAAGACTCAATGTGTAACCCTCCCCCGGTTTAATGCCACATCATACACAGTTTATAACAAATAAACATGCACTAAATCATGCACCCAACCTAACCATTCGTAACACCTTTCTTTACCCCGTGTGGTACCAAACCACTGGTGGTGCCAAACCACTGGTGACTTATAGTCACGATGTCTGTCAATACTTGTGGTGCCAAACCACTAGTGACCCGAAGTCACAATCCGATGATGGGGCCAACCCATCGTGTTATACCAAATCACTGGCGTCAATCCCTTAATATAAACTGTGGGGCCAACCCACTGTGGTGCTAAGCCACTGGGACGAGATGCTATGAGGTGCCAAACCTCTGGAGGTGCCAAACCTCTGGTGACCGTAGTCACGAAATGTGGTACCAAACCACTGGTGTCCGTCGACACGAATATCACTTCCCCCTCCTCTTATCAACCCACATCAATCAATAATATGCATTTAACAGATCTCATGCTCATAGGTTTATTAATCAATCATCGGGTAGATTTATAAACAACCATATGTTATATACCACATATACCACATATTTCATGCTTCCTAAAAGCATCATAACAACAAGGACTTACCTGAATTCCTTGCTTATACCATTTATGATATTAAATCCCCAAATCTACAAATCAGATTTAGCATACATAGAATACTTAGCATTTAATTAGTCATAAAGTGTGTATGTACACACCTATTTTCTACCGAAATTCCTAGATCCCGAAGATCCGATCTACGATGTTAAATCCCTTGACCTATAATTGGCCAAACACAAAGGTTTAATGACATGGCCTATTCGGCCAAAAGGTTTAATGACATGGCCTATTCGGCCAAACCATAATATCCAAAGGGATAATTATTGAACCCGAAACCTTACCTAATGCCTTTGAGTACTAACTTCAGTACACTTTTTACACCTCTGCTTCCACCCTACAATCGGCAACTATTAAAAATAGCCACTTAATAGCCTTCGGCCTTGCACACTAAAAAGAATGGATTGCTATAATAAATCCTTACCCCCTCTTACCTACTGATCAATAGAGAAAGAAGGCTACGCTTGATTGCTGCCAAGTCCCGGAGACCCTATAATAAAACGATTTCAAAGAGGGGTAAATAACACCCTTGCCATCAATTGCCAGAATCGGCCTTCACTCTTTGTAAGAATCGACAGAATGACAGAAGAGAAGAAAAATAGCATTCAGCTATGACTACTCACCTTTGTCAAATCGATTGTCAGCCTAAATCTGAAGAGATCTATCCCACTTTAATAGTCGGCCAAGGCTACTAAAGAAATAGCAGGGAGATTCGGCTTGAGTGGAAAGAAAATAGTGAGAAAAGGGAGATAGGGGTTTGGTTTTGAGAAGAAAAGAAAAGAAAATAGATTAAAGGTGAGGGTGCAGAGGATTCGGCCAAAGTCTAAGGAGAAGAGAAGGATTTTTTTCGGTTTTGAAAGACTGAGAAAGAAAGAAAAATCAAAGAGAGAATTTCGGCTACTTGCAAATGAAGAAAAGAATAAAAAATAAAAGATGAATAGCCTTTAAGGAAATTTCGGCATCTCCCTCCCCTATGCTTGCCGTCCACTCTTCCCATGAAGAGTTCAAAATTTCGGCAACTTCCTTGAATTGCTCTTGACCAACCATTTGAATTAATTCAAATAAATTTGAATAATTCACATGCCTAAATTTTCTCTGGCCAATAGTTTAAACCAATTCAAAATAATTTGAACACTCAAATGCCTATTTTTCCTCCTTGTCAACCTTTTTAGATTATTCACATAATATCTAATTAAAACTTAATAATATCCTTATTATTTAAAGGAGTTTAAAAAGAGAAAATCTCTCCCCCCTATGCCATCCAAATAAAGAGTAAAAAGGGGGACTCCGCGACTCGAACACAAGCTCCCCTTACTCCCCCTGTGGCGTCACCTCCAGCCCTTAAGTGGCCTCCCTTTTGCCACTTTTCCAAGGCCTTTTTAGTGTCAAATGTTCCCTCTTTTATTCTTGTAACCCCTACTTTCTAAGGCTCCCTACCTTTAAAGCTTCCAAATAAAATTTTCTACTATGCCGAGCCTACTCGAGACCCCTAATTAAGTCTTATTGCACCACATATAATATCACAGCCATTCAAACACCATAAAAATAATCCAATCACAAATAACCCCTATTTTAGGATGTTACATCATGACATAGCTAATCCTATTTATTCCTAGGTTCGTACGGGACTCCTCGGATATTGTCACTATATCGATCTTATCTCAGAATTCATGTACAGATCATATTACAAACCTTCATCTATAGCAATAGTCTTAGGAATACACATAATTCTATACGAATACGTTTATTTGCATAAGGACTTACCTCGGATTCGACTTAGTAGAAACAAAAATGGCTATTCGATTACTTTCGCTTTCCTGCGATCTAAGTCTGTTTTCTGCGGTTCTTGATCTATACATATTTAGAATTAACCCTTTTGTTCACTAACTCATTCAATTCAATCCAAAGACACACATTTAGGGCTATTTACAAATTAAGCCTCACATTTGCACAAATTATCAATTTAGTCTATTTTTCTCAAAACATCAAATTCACAAAATCAACCCACACTCATGCTTAGCTGAATGTACATATATATTATACAAGCCCATATTTTCGATCAAATTTGCAATTTAGTCCCTCAAATTGCTATTTTCACAATTTAACCCTATTTAGCTAAATTCATCAAAATTTCAAGAACAAAACATGTTCATGTAGCTCAAATCTTTCATTTAACAGCTAAACTCATCTCAAAGCTCAACATATCATCCATGGTATTTTACACAAACATCAACAATACACAAAATTTAGACATGGCTTGATAGTAGACAAAGCAACGACTGCAAAAACATAGAAATTATCAAAAACCGAAGCCAATACATACCTTAACTTAGCTTGATAGTAGCCAAAACTTAGCTTAGGTTTTCTTACTTCTTTTCTTTCTAAATTTCGGTCAAAGATTATAAGAAAATGGCCATTTTTCATGTTTTGTTTTTGTGATAAACATATTATTAATCTATTTACCTAGTTAACCTTTCAATTAATATTTGAAACAAATATACATTAAGGGTATAATTGTCCTTTGTTCATCCACCAACTAAATAGTGGTCTATTTGCTTCTTAAGGCCTTCACCTTTACAAAGCCACAACACATTGGTACTTTAACAAATAGCAAGCAACTTTCTCATTTAATGCAAGTCAATCCTTTTGTCAAATTAAACACACAGACGGAAAAATTAACATACGGAACTTTACCACATGCTTAACCACTTATCAAATACACAGCAAATATTATTAAATTATTATATTGACTCAAATTTGTGGCCCCGAAACCACTGTTCCAACTAGGGTATAAACCGGACTGTTACAGTTCTCCGCCTTAGGGATTTTCGTCCCCGAAAATCTTACCGTTAAATAGATTCGGATATTGCTGTCTCATTGAATCTTCAGGCTCCCATGTAGCATATGCTATTCCGTGTCGATTCTATAGTACTTTTACTAGCGAAATTTTCTTGTTTGTCAACTCTTTCACTTCACGAGCTAAGATACGGATCGATTCCTCTTCATATGACATATCTGATCAGATTTCAATTTCAGATGGGGCAATCACATGTGACAGATCAGATTAATATCTACGGAGCGTCGAAACATGAAATACATTGTGTATCTTTTCTAGCTTAGAGGGCAAGTTTAATCTATATGCAACAGGCCCAACACGTTCAATGATCTCATACGGTCCGATGAACCTCAGACTTAATTTACCTTTACGTCCAAATCGAAGCACTTTCTTCCACGGAGACACTTTCATAAATACTTTGTCGCCGATCTCAAATTCTATATCTTTTCATTTCAAGTATGCATAAGACTTCTGACGATCAAATGCTGCTTTCAAACAATCTCGAATCAGTTTCACTTTCTATTCTAAATCTTTTATCAAATCAACCCCATGTAGCTTATTTTCTCAGTCCAATACAGAGGTGTACGACATTTACGTCCGTACAAAGCTTCATAAGGTGCCATTTTGATACTTGACTGAAAACTGTTATTGTTTGCAAATTCAATCAATGACAGATATTGTTCCCACGTTCCATTAAACTCAAGTATACAACATCTTAACATAGCTTTGAGAATCTGAATGATCCGCTCGGATTGACCATCTGTTTACGGATGAAAAGCTGTATTGAAATGCAGTTTTGTGCCTAAAGCTTCTTGTAATTTCTTCCAGAACCTCGATGTAAACCTCGGATCCCTATTAGACACAATAGATAGTGGCACCTCGTTCAATCTCACAATCTCAGAAATATAAAGCTCGGCTAATCTCTCAAGTGAGAAATCAGATCCTACCGAAATAAAATGGGCAGATTTCGTCAATCGGTCAACTATGACCCAAATCGCATCTTTGTTTCTCGGAACACAAATACGACCTCGAAATCTCAAGCAATCATCAATAACTCGAAATTCAGATTCAGAATTTGAATCGCACTGAACTCGTTTCACTAATAACTCATTATCAAATTTCTGAGCATCACATATCTACTGTATAAACAATGGTTTTGCTTTTAACTCAACTAACACAAAACTATCATCAGACAAATTCAACTAAGCATTCAGAGCACATAGTGCAAACAATGATTTTCTACTCAAAGCATCAGCAACAACGTTCGTTTTACCCGGATGATAATCTATCACGGGTTCATAATCTTTTAATAGCTCTAACCATCTTCTTTGACGCAGGCTCAAATCTTTCTAAGTCATCAGATATTTCAGACTTTTATGATCTGAAAACACATGATATTTCTCACCATACAGATAATGGCGCCAAATCTTAAGTGCAAACACAATCGCAGCAAGCTCAAGGTCGTGTGTCGGATAATTCTTTTCATGAGGCTTCAATTGTCTCGAGGCATAGCTAAAACTTGGCCTTCCTGCAGCAAAACACATCCCAGACCATTTAACGAAGCATCACTGTATATAACAAATTCTTTCTGGCTGTATTAACACTGGAGGTTCTGTTAACAGAGTTTTCAACTGATCAAAACTTTTCTGGCATTTATCTGACCATTCAATTCTAACATCTTTCTGAAGTAATCTAGTCAATAGAGTAGCTATCACTAAAAAACCTTTCACAAATCTACGATAATAACCAGCCAAACCCAGAAAACTACAGACTTCAGATACATTTCTCGAAGATTTCCAATTCAGAAAAGCAGAAATCTTGTTCAGATCAACACGAATTCCTGAAGCTGACACAATATGTCCTAGAGAACTAACCTCGTGTAACCAGAATTCACATTTGCTGAATTTTGCATACAATTGCTTTTCTCTCAGAGTTTGCAACACAATTTTCAAATGTTCAGCGTGCTCATTTTCATCACATGAATAAATCAATATGTCATCTATGAATACAACAACAAATCGATCTAAGTACGGTCTGGAAATTCTGTTCATCAGATCCATAAAAACAGCTGGAGCATTGGTTAGTCCAAATGGCATAACTAAGAACTCATAATGCCCGTACCTCGTTCTGAAAGCAGTCTTTGGAATGTCTGAATCTTTAACGCTCAACTGGTAGTATCCTGATCTCAGATAAATCTTAGAAAATACAGTAGCTTCTTTTAACTAATCAAATAAATCGTCTATTCAGGGCAACGAATATTTATTCTTTATAGTCACCTTATTCAACTGACGATAGTTGACGCACATTCTCATTGTGCCATCTTTCCTTTTCACAAACAGAATACGAGCACCCCAAGGCGAGAAACTTGGTCTAGCAAACCCTCTATCGGTCAATTATTGCAACTGTGATTTTAACTCTTTCAACTCTGTTGGTGCCATTCTGTATGGAGCTATCGAAGTAGGTTTAGTACCAGGCAGTAAATCAATACCAAATTCGACTTCATGAATCAGAGGTAAACCCGGTAACTCTTCAGGGAACACATCAAAATACTCACAAACAATAGGCACTGATTCAACTTTATTCTCAGATACTTTTGAATCAATCACATAAGCGAAATATGCCTCATAACCCTTTTTCACATAACTTTGAGCTTTCAAAAAAGATATCACAGCAGGCAATCCATTCAAATCATTAGACTCAACCTGTACAATTTCATTATCCGGACATCTTAAATCAATAGTCTTTCTTTTATAGTTCACAACAGCATCATGAAAAACAACCAATCCATACCTAGAATAATATCGAACTCATCAAATGGCAAAAGCATCAGATCAGCAGGGAAACAGATATCTCGAAACATTAACGAATTGTTCTTGAATACTTTGTCAATAAGGACACTTTTACCTAATGGGTTCGATACTTTTATAGCAAACTCAGTAGACTCTACATGCAAAGTCTTAATGTATACTAAATTCATGCATATATACAAATGCGTAGAACTAGGGTCTATTAACGCAATCACAGAAGTATCATAAGGTGTAAAAGTAACCGTTATAACATCTGGTGATGAAGCTTCCTCACGAGCTCGAATAGCATACGCTCAAGCAGTTGTTCTAGCTTCAGACTTAGCAACATTGTCTCTCGTAGTTCTCTGACTACCACTGACATTTCTTACATTCTTTGAAGATCTACCTCTCACAATTGCATTATCAGATCACAGATTCTGAACAGTCTCAGGCTCAACAGACTCAGGGCAATCACGGATAAAATGATCAAGTGATCCACATCTAAAACAATCTCTGTCATTTAATCTACAGCTTCCCGGATGCTTTTTTCCATAATATTTACATTCAGGTCTCTCAGATCGAGCATTACCAACACTAGCCACTGAAGTTGTTGGAGTTTTAGAACTCATTTGTGGTCTAGATTGATATCTATTCGAATGTCCCACATTATCTTTGGAACGACTTTCATTATCTCTGAGTCTTTTCGGAGCAGACTGAAATGATTAACTCTGAAATCTCTTTCTCATATCTCGAGCTTTAGACGTGGCTTTTCTTTTATCTTCCTCAAGTGTCTCAGGTTTGCACGCTCGATCAACGAGTGTAACAAACTCTTTTATTTCTAAAATCCCGACTAGTAAACGAATGTCTTCATTAAGATCGTCTTCGAACCTTTGCATATTATCGCTTCAGATGATATACATTCTCGGGCATACTGACTCAGTCTTACGAACTCTCGTTCATATTCCGAAATAGTCATTCGGCCCTGTTTTAGTTCCAGAAATTCTTTTTGTTTCTGATCGACGAATCTTTCACTGATATATTTCTTCTGGAACTCGATTTGAAATAAATCCCATGTAACTCGCTCTTTCGAAACAACAGAAATCAAAGTTTTCCACCATTGATAAGCTGCATCTCAGAGTAATGACACAACACATTTTATACACCCTTCCGGAGTCAAAGACATCTCATCAAATACCCAGATCGTGTTTTCTAACCAAAACTCAGCTTTTTTAGCATCATCATTATTAGTAGCCCGAAACTCTTCGACCCCATACTTATGGATCTTGTCAACCAGAGACTTATTCCACAGATTCAGATTTTCAGCCAGAGGTATACCAGATGTCTGAGGGGGATTAACCGGGGGTGGGGGTTGTGAAACAGTCGGGTTATTTCTTACGAATTGTGCGAACCACTCACTCATCATCTGGAAGAAAGCTTGTTTAGCTTCTCCCTCATGACCACTCGTAGCCGGTCTCGAATCAGAGGGTGATGTCCCTTGCGCAGGAGCAGGCGCATTACTTTCTACGTCATCAGCTACGGCTCTTTCGGGATCCATTACTATACAAAAATCACATTTTTACACGTCAAGATTCATCACACTATCAAAGTTCAGATATATGGCATGTATAGCTAGAATCTGACATGCTACGTTAGTCCGAGAATTGACTAAACTGTAGCTCTAATACCAACCAAATTTAACACCCTTAACCTGTAACCATCGTTGGACTAAGGTTAAAGGCGTTACTGGACAGATTCAGAAACTTATACAGAAATTTCATAGAAATGTACATTTATTTCAATCATAATGTCCCTTAAATGAGTCATCGAGACCCTAGGCATTCTTATAATCCAGGTCGGGACTAAACCGAAACACATACAGATATTCTCGAAAATTTAAAATTTTTTCTAAGTTTCAGGAGTTACACGCTTGTGTGGGCAGACCTTGTGCCTCCCACGGCTGCTGGAGACCCCCGTGTAACACCCCAAACCCGATCAAAACGTTACGACCTGATCTGGTATGTCACAGGGAGAAAACTGTAGAAACGTTCTTTTGTAATCGTAAGAAAATACCATAAGTTTGAGACTTTTCGTTTTAAGTGATATTTTCAAAATAGTGATTCGTAGTTTAAGGAAAAATTCCCAGTTTGTTATAATCGAATATTTGTTATATTTGTTGGCACTTGAAGAAAACGTTTGTTTATGTTACTTATGTCTCGAAAACTCCATATTAACTTCTTCACGTTAAAATAATTAATAACGTTGTATCATAAAATAAATAAAAAAATAGATTTTAAGTTAAGAAGGCCTTATTACATAACAATATCCCTATTTAAAGTAAAACATAGAAAGAAACAAGTTTACGAAAAGAAAAGGCTTTATGGCCTCCACGAGTCCGCCTCGGCTCCCATATCCACGATCTACTGATTACCTGAAAGGTTAAGCAAGGGGTGAGTCACCAAGACTCAGTGTGTAAATCCCCTATATCACATAAACGACTCATGGTCCACAATCGCATTTTGGGCCTTAGCCCACTCAAGATGGCATACGAAAGTAATGAATGCAATATGTCCCGGCCCAACCTAGTTTTTCCATCCTCTACACGCCATCCGTACTAGCCTATCACGCCGTGGGGATTTCTACAATCAACCCTCCATCCGCTACATGCCTCATACGTGGAACCAGGCCACTCGTGGTTCCAGACCATCGTGATACTAGATCATCGTGACAAAGTCACTATTAACATACGTGGGGCCAACCCACCGTGGGGCCAAACCACCGTGACAATCCCTGATAAATGTATATGGGGCCAAGTCACTATGGTACCAAACCACTGGGACGAGTCACTAAATCGTATATATGTGGTATTAAACCACTGTGGCACCAAGCCACCAAGACATGGTCACCAAATCAGATATACGTGGGGCCAACCCATTCGTGGTACCAAACCACCGTGACAGTCCCAAATTCTTCCCCTTTCACATCATAATCCAAGCCCATGCATAACAGACATGTTTTAATGAATGCAACATGTTATCAAGCAAAGAAAAAGGTTACCACTGAAACATCCCATACCCGGCCCACTAGCCTGGACCGGATCTGGTATGTTCCTCGAAGTAAACCGGTTAAAAATTCTTTTATTACTTTGGAAAACTGTGTGTTTTGAAAAATGTTTGTTTTTGGGTTGGGATCGAGTTGAAAACAAATTTATTTTATATTGAAACCCATTTAATTTCAAGTGACAAAATAATTAAAGTTTATTTTGAATTAAATTGACTCAATCTCTAGTAAATAAAATTTCGTAACATAGTAAATAAAACAGAAAATAACATAGTTCACTATGGCCTTATTACATCAAATAACAACCCAAAATGAAATTTAAAGTACTTAGAAAAATAAAGAGTCCACATAATAATTTCCTTGCTGGGCATGGCCACCACTAAGCTCCTGCCGTCCCGGTCCATTACGAATCATCACCTGAAAAATGTTCCCACAACGGGGTGAGTCAACAGACTCAATGTGTAACCACAACACTAAGCCTGAACAAGTTTAGACAAATCAAATCATTCATATTCATAAAATATTAAATTAATATGATGCAACCCGAACCCAAAACCTAGTTAGCCATCCGCTACACATCACTCGTACCATCCTGCACACCGTGGGGACTACTAAGTCGACCCTCCATCCGCTAAACACCACCGAAGGCAGTCGCTGCAGTCGACGTGCTCATCGCCCTTATAAATATTCGTGGCATAGCCACCAGATTAAATAATTGTGACCGAAGTCACCACATTCAGATATCGTGGTCTTAAATCACCACATTCAGATATCGTGGTCTTAAATCACCACATTCAGATATCGTGGTCTTAGATCACCATATTCACATATCGTGGTCTTAGATCACCACGTTCACTTCCCCTTTTCATATAACCCGTATGCCCCATATTATACATGTCATGCATTTCACATTCTTATCACTTATCATATGTTAAATATAACATATTTCATAATCCTAGTAGGAGTAGGAAACGTACCTGAGTACTTTTGTAGCATTGCACGGTACCTTAGCCATATTCACATTCTTATAAACATACACATATTAAACATTGCCATAAATCTTCTTACAATTTAGTGTGGGGTACACACCTGGTATTAACGTTTCTAAAAACCCGAAAACCCGATCTAACACTTTAGATCCTTACTCCTACATTCGGCCAGCACTTAGAAATTTAATGAAAACCCATTCGGCCATAAAACCAAATCCCATTAGGATTACTGTAATCAAATTCTTACCTTGGTGCCGATTTCACTATAAATCAAATCACGAAAACTTTGTGCTATACCTTCCTTCAATCGGCCAACATTAAATCCATTAATTTAGTTAGTTTCCGGCTTTTAAACATTTAAGAAACAAATCAAAATACTAAATTAGGCTTTGGCCAAATGTACATATGTACTTACCTTCCAAATCTTAAATCCCGGAATTGATCTCTTGTCTTAGGTGTATGTCGAAATCCCTATAGCCACATGTTAGATCAATTTCTAACATTAAATCTCAATAAAAATGGCCTAAGGCCGAATACTTTCTTGTCTTACCTTGATCCTTAAATCCCAAAATAGTTGACTTGGACTAATCCCAAAGGATACTCACCTTGAAATCGACAACTAGCAAATCCCGAAACCTTTTTCCAAAGTTTTAGCCAAGATTATTAAGGTTAGTTTTTAACATTCGGCTATAAAGAAAAGGAATGGTCAAGACAATAATCGGCCCTTACCCTATTTGTGGAAGTTGACAGCACTTCCTCTTGAAGCCACTTGAGATATTCGGCTATAGGTTGGAAAGAACTTGATTTCGGCTTTCTTGAATAATCGGCTATGGCCTTAAAAAGGCTTACTTCCGACTTTTGAATGGATTTAGAAAGAAAAGAGAAAGACGAATAAAGATAGAGGATTCGGCTAGAACACAAGGTCTTTTCGGCTTGGAAAAAATAAAAGAGGAGAGAGGAGTTTTTGCTTGAGAATTCGGCAGAGACTTTCAAGAAAAGAAAATAATACAGAATGGCCTCTCTTTTCCTCCTATTGCCGAAATTACTAGGCCAAGACTCCCTTACTTGACCATCACTCTTCTATTTTGATAGCTTTATCTCTTTAATTATCACCTAAAATAAAAGATAATTCAGCAACTATCCTTACTTAGCCGAAATTATTAAACTCAAAGTCCCTTACTTGGCTATCACTTCTCCCTTATTTTCCTAATTAAAGAATAATTCCTCATTTATCACCTTTTATCCTTAAATAAAATAAAAGGGATAAAACTCCTAAAATTTAGCCATGTGCCGTCCCCCTATTCCCTCTTATTGACGCCACTTAGCAAAATAAAGGCTTTAAAATTTTGCTCTCCACGCGACTCGAACACAAGTCCTTCCCCCTAGCATGTGGCGTCATTTCTAGAGCTCTAAGTGGTGCCTCCAAGCCACTTTTCCAAGCTCATTTGTGTGTCATGTTTTGCATACAATTCCTCTTAAGACCATATTGCTTCATGTCCCCCTTTTAAACTTTAAACTTATCATTTCTAAAGCATTTTCTTACATTTCCAAGACATTTCCTTACATTTCCAAGAAAAGACATTTCCTTACATTTCCAAGACATTTCCTTACATTTCCAAGATTCTAAAAATGCACACATCACATCCATAACACATAAAACATACTAATGCATAGGCTATAATCCAGGATATTACAGTTCTACCCCCCTTAAAAATAATTTTGTCCTCAAAATTACTTGGCTAACTGCATTCCTACTCACCACACTACGCTTATGCTGCGCACTCTGATCTTAATAACACTATCATACTTCCTAGGCATAATCTCTAAATTCACACGTAAGGTTTCAGGCACTTTACCAGCAGTACAAGAATAAGCTAATTCATAACAAGCAAAGTAATAAAGGGTATTCCAGAACAAGGAACGTACCCGTTGTCACATCTGGTACATCTTCCTCCTCGCGACGGCCAACTGCATAAACCAATCTTGGTTGCCTCTCATCAAAACCTTCAGCACCTCTATTTGGTGTTCCACGACCTTGGACAGAACCATTCCCTCCATGGTTTGAACCACGACCCCTTGTCGCTTGTTGATCACCTCTGCCTATCTGCTCATAACCTTGACCTGCTGTCCGAGCCCTATTCAGATCCTGCGGACAGTCTTTAATCATATGATCCTTGGACCCACACTTAAAGCATCCTCTGGTCTTTTTCCAACACTCTCCTAAGTGTTTCTTCCCACACTGGTCACAAGTGCGATCATCGCCCTCAGAAGTAGCGACTTGTCGGCCTTGCGCGCCCATCAACTCTAGGCCTTTTATTCCCAAATGATCCTCGACGATCCAAAGCCTCTGCTCGGCTCGCCCGATCGTAGTTCTCGCCTCACGGAGTCCTTAATTCCCTCAGCTACTTTTGTCGTCTCGACTAACACAGAAAATTCCTGCTCCTGATGTGGAGCTATCAACAACCTTAGATCATCCCTTAGTCCGTCCTCAAAACAGACACATCGCTCATGCTCTGCTGCTACTACTCTCGAGCATACCAACCTAACCTTAAAAATTCAGCTTCATACTGCCTAAGCACGGATTTGTTCCTTGAACTAGTCCTGAAAAGCCTTCCTTTGCTCATCGGTATACCTTGTGCCGACATACTTCTTCTAATATCCGCCTTAACATATTCCCGTGTCGATCCTCACCGTGGCACCATCCCGAATCTGTAAACCACCATTGATACGCTTCATCGCGTAATGGTGCCACCATTCCTTTCAACTTCTCCTCGTGGGTCGATCGAGCTCATCCATAATGCGCCATGCCTCTAACCAATACTCGGCCGTCTTGGGTGCTACACCGATCGCACGCCACTAATACCTCGGCTCCATTGGCATGAAGTCGCTCGGTACCGACTTTCAAGCTCCCGAATTTCCTCCCGCATCAAAGAACCAATTCAAGAACTCGCAGCACGCATCGCGATACGCTGTCGCCTCCCGTCCGATCCTGTTGCCGCTTAGCATCAAAAGTGGGTGGTGGTGGTGGCGGTACCTCATTCTCAGATCCTTGACCCGATCTAATGGGTTTCGACACGGTCATTCTACCTCTATCGCGTCCTCGTACGTTACGTCCATGTCCCCTAGAGCTCATGTCTACGTTCGTGCTTTAATCTAATTAAGGAATTTTATGAATTAATACTGGCTTCACTGATTATCCGCGAAGAAATTTTATGAAATAAGTTTAGAAATAGTTCTTTCGATCAATCAAAGTTCAAGTTTTCTATCCTAATTCAGAGAAGCATATCATTCAAACATTCATTCAGTGACATCCATCACATACATTCACTATTTCTATAATTTTGTCTATTCCTACCCCAGGGGTATTTTCGTAATTTGTCCTACAGAGGTATTTTCGTAATTTTTCAAAAAAGGGTTCCTTGGTTATTTTGTCAATAAGGGTATTTTGGTAATTTTGCGTTCCCGGGGTATTTTTGGAAATTTTAAAATCTGGGGGTATTTCGGTAATTTTGAAACTCGGGGGTATTTTGGTAATAAGCCAGGGTAAATTTGTAAAGCTCAATAAATCAGGGGTATTGCAAATTTTACAAAACTTGAGGGTTATCTTTGAGAATTCATTTTTTTCCAAATCGGTGATGTTGCAAAAATTTTGGAAATTAGGGTCATTTTGGTAATTTTGTACCTTAGGGGCAATTTCGTAATTTCCAAAATCAAGATATTTTGATATTTTATAAAATAAGGAAAATTTTATTGAGATTGGGGTAGTACGGTAATTTTTTTAGAAACTAGGGGCATTTTTGTAATTTCGCCAGTAGGGACTTTTTGGTAATTTTTGAAAATTGGGAATATTTTGAAAACTTTCTAAAAATAAGTTTTTTTTACTATTTAAAGGGGTAAATTTGGGGATTTTAAAACTAGGGCTTCCATAAAAACATGGCTAGTCCCTTTTCAGGTTTTAGTTATTGGGTTTAGCCTATTAATAAGTCCTCATGGTTAGGGTGAACCGTAGCTACGCACCAGGTAGGATTCCAGCGAAGAGGAGGTGAGTCACTAGGACTGCTTAAGTACCACGCTCTTCCGGATCCAATCCTAGACATGTGCACAGGGGTTGCCACACCCTAACTCAGCGACTTAGCCATAGGTTTGTTTAATTAGGCCCTTAAGTCTTATGTAAATGTTGGGGTAAACTAGTCCTAGGGTTCACATACTTAACAGTCTAATCTACGCTCCATTTCTACCCTTCTATACTTCATACCTGAATTCACATAGAGGATAGGGTACTTACACTGTGGATCATGGTCGGAGACTTGGGTGCCATGCCAAAACCTCCTTTATTTCAAAAAAAATGTTTTCATAAAACTTATTTGGGCTCGCTTTGAAAACATTTTGGGCCTTAAACCTCAGGCCGAGAGTTTGAAACGGGCTCTGATACCAAATTGAAACACCCCATACCCGCCCACTAACTGGACTGATCCGTATGTTCCTCAAGTAAACCGTTTAAAAATTCTTTTATTACTTTGGAAAACTATGTGTTTTGAAGAAAGTTTGTTTTTGGGTTGGGCTCGAGTTGAAAACAAATTAATTTTATATTGAAACCCATTTAATTTCAAGTGACAAAATAATTAAAGTTTATTTTGAATTAAATTGACTCAATCTCTAATAAATAAAATTTCGTAACATAGTAAATAAAACAGAAAATAACATAGTTCACTATGGCCTTATTACATCAAATAACAACCCAAAATGAAATTTAAAGTACTTAGAAAAATAAAAAGTCCACATAATAATTTCCTTGCTGGGCATGGCCACCACTAAGCTCCTGCCGACCCGGTCCATTACTGATCATCACCTGAAAAATGTTCCCACAACGGGGTGAGTCAACAGACTCAATGTGTAACCACAACACTAAGCCTTAACAAGTTCAGACATATCAAATCATTCATATTCATAAAACATTAAATTAATAGATGCAACCCGAACCCAAAACCTAGTTAGCCATCGGCTACACACCACTCGTACCATCCTGCACACTGTGGGGACTACTAAGTCGACCCTCCATCCGCTACACACCATCGAAGGCAGTCGCTGCAGTCCACGTGCTCATTGCCCTTATAAATATTCGTGGCATAGCCACCAGATTAAATAATTGTGACCGAAGTCACCACATTCAGATATCGTGGTCTTAAATCACCACATTCAGATATCGTGGTCTTAGGTCACCACATTCACATATCGTGGTCTTAGATCACCACATTCACTTCCCCTTTTCATATAACCCGTATGCCCCATATTATACATGCCATGCATTTCACATTCTTATCACTTATCATATGTTAAATATAACATATTTCATAATCCTAGTAGGAGTAGGAAACATACCTGAGTACTTTTGTACCATTACATGGTACCTTAGCCATATTCACATTCTTATAAACATACACATATTAAACATTGCCATAAATCTTATTAAAATTTAGTGTGTGGTACACACCTGGTATTAACGTTTCTAAAAACACGAAAACCCGATTTAACACATTAGATCCTTACTCCAACATTCGGCCAACACTTAGAAATTTAATGAAAACCCATTCGGCCATAAAACCAAATCCCATTAGGATTATTGTATTCAAATTCTTACCTTGGTGCCGATTTCACTATAAATCAAATCCCGAAAACTTTATGCTATACCTTCCTTCAATCGGCCAACATTAAATCCATTAACTTGGTTAGTTTTCAGCTTTTAAACATTTAAGAAACAAATCAAAATACTAAACTAGGCTTTGGCCGAATGTACTTATGTACTTACCTTCCAAATCTTAAATCCCAGAATTGATCTCTTGTCTTAGGTGTATGTCGAAATCCCTATAGCCACATGTTAGATCAATTTCTAACATTAAATCTCAATAAAAATGGCCTAAGGCCGAATACTGTATTGTCGTACCTTGATCCTTAAATCCCGAAATATTTGACTTGGACGAATCCCGAAGGATACTCACCTTGAAATCGACAACTAGCAAATCCCGAAACCTTTTTCCAAAGTTTTGGCCAAGATTATTAAGGTTAGTTTCTAACATTCGGCTAATAAAGAAAAGGAATGATCAAGATAATAATCGCCCTTACCCTATTTGTGGAAGTCGACAGCACTTCCTCTTGATGCCACTTGAGATATTCGGCTATAGGTTGGAAAGAACTTGATTTCGGCTTTCTTGAATAATCGGCTATGGCCTTAAAAAGGCTTACTTCCAGCTTTTGAATGGAATTAGAAAGAAAAGAGAAAGAAGAATAAAGATGGAGGATTCGGCTAGAACACAAGGTGTTTTCAGCTTGGTAAAAATAAAAGAGAAGAGAGGAGTTTTTGCTTGAGAATTCGGTAGAGACTTTCAAGAAAAGAAAATAATACAGAATGGCCTCTCTTTTCCTCCTATTGTCGAAAATTACTAGGCCAAGACTCCCTTACTTGGCCATCACTCTTCTATTTTGATAGCTTTATCTCTTTAATTATCACCTAAAATAAATGATAATTCAGCAACTATCCTTACTTAGCCGAAATTATTAAACTCAAAGTCCCTTACTTGGCCATCACTTCTCCCTTATTTTCCTAATTAAAGAATAATTCCTCATTTATAATCTTTTATCCTTAAATAAAATAAAGGGGATAAAACTCCTAAATTTTAGCCATGTGCCGTCCCCCTATTCCCTCTTATTGACGCGACTGAGCAAAATAAAGGCTTTAAAATTTTGCTCTCCACGCGACTCGAACACAAGTCCTTCCCCCTAGCATGTGGCGTCATTTCCAGAGCTCTAAGTGGTGCCTCCAAGCCACTTTTCCAAGCTCATTTGTGTGTCATGTTTTGCATACAATTCCTCTTAAGACCACCTTGCTTCATGTCCCCCTTTTAAACTTTAAACTTATCATTTCTAAAGCATTTCCTTACATTTCCAAGACATTTCCTTACATTTCTAAGACAAGACATTTCCTTACATTTCCAAGTCATTTCCTTACATTTCCAAGACAAGACATTTCCTTACATTTCCAAGACATTTCCTTACATTTCCAAGATTCTAAAAATGCACATATCACATCCATAACACATAAGACATACTAATGCATAGGCTATAATCCAGGATATTACAACCACATACATCCATACTCACAAAGAGAATGTTAAAGTCACGTACCTGGCATCCTTAGCCTTACCCACAAGAGTATTACGACTGTCTACACAGTCATTCCGGCTTTTTAGCGCATATCGTTAATAATACAGATAAGTAATAGAGTGTGAAGTTTTACACACCTGACAACACGCAATATAATGCTTTCTATGTCGACACTATCGATAGTAGGAACGATTTTTATTTGCCTACTATTTTGTTCCGAAGTTGGTCCACAACCCGGTGGCCAATCTCGAACAGCAAACACCGCGCGCTTTTTGTACTTAACAGCTAGCACTACGGGTTCAACCCCTTCCTTCTTTTGGCTAGCATTTGAATCCATGAAATGATATTGGTCAGAAGATACTATATTGAGATGACGGTTGTTTAACAAAACAATGGGTTAAGGTCAGCGAATAACGAAAGGAAACCCGATCAAATAACTAGAGAGAAACCCTTACCTTGAGATCTCGTATAGAGAGATAGAGTTCAAAGATTGACTAATTCTCAGACTTGGAATTCAAATGATTCGGCTAGAAAGGTTTCCCGACATAGGCGACCCCAAAGAGGAAAGAAGATAAAAGAGTATGAGTCAAAACAATAGCATCAACAAGCCAATTAGCCATTTGGCTTTGGCTACCAAAATCGAAAGAAGAATAGGAGAAGATGACAGAGTCCCTCTTACCTGAACAACCCAAATTGATGAGAGAACTGAAGCAGATTCCTATCACCTTGTTCCACCGTATCAAGCTAATACCGATAATATCCCAGGGGATCTTTGAAGATCAAAATTGAAGAAAAATGATCAGTAACAACGGGCTTAATTTCAGCCAAATCGACTACTAGTTAGGAAAGAAAATAATGAAATAAGGGATGTTCGGCTTTAGCAAGAAATAGAGAAGATAATTGAAACAAATACGGGTTTCAGTTTAGAACAAGATAAGTAAAGAAGAAAAGAATAAGAAAATGATCACAAAGGAAATGGTGAATAGAATGATGCTAAGGTGCGGCTTGAGAGTCTTAGGTGGAGAAAGTAAAATGAAGAAAAGGTGCACTAATGGTCTTTCCCATTCGGCTAAAGATGAAAAGAAAGGAGAATAGAAGTTGACCAAACAAATTCGGCACACAAGGAATATGGACCCAAAGAGAAAGAAAAGGAAGATAGCTCAAAAGCTTTAGAACAAAACGGCAATCACATCCCCCTCAAACCCGAATTTGTTCTAAAGAAAACTAAAAAGGAACCTAAGACCCCTAATTGATTTTTGGCAAACCAATTTCTCCCCCCTTCCTCAAGCATCCAAAATTCAGCCACTACCTTCACCAACCCTTAATCCTATATTTTCCTCCTAAATTCACTCTTGTTCACTCATCAAAGTAGTTTGAATAATTCAAACTCCCTCTTCCTCTCCTAACCACACATTTGAATCGTTTGACCCAATCAACACTCCCCCCTTGAAGTGTCCTAGCCGAACTCCACCTTCTCCCTTCCAGACGCCAAAAGAATCCCCAAAAGGCAAATTGTGTGACTCGAACCTGCATGTACACTGCTTCCCTGTGGCGTTACCTACCAACACCTTAAGTGGTGTCTCCTTGCCACTTTGCCACTTCAATTCTTTTGTCAACAAACACAAGCAATAACCCTTAAGTCCTGCCCCAGTCAACTCTCCCCTAAAAGTGCCCAAAAAGAAAATTTTGGCCAAGGCTTCGGCTTAACCCTTAGCCTTCCCTGGACCCCCAAACACCAAAATAATGTACAAAGCTCCGCATACACACACAACATACATTAGATGCAGAACCCCCCAAAATCTAGGATGTTACAGTTCTACCCCCTTAAAGAAATTTCAGCCTCGAAATTACCTGATCAAAAGAGATGAGGGTATTGCTGTCGCATCGCATCCTCTGGCTCCCACGTAGCTTCCTTTGAACCGTGATTTTGCCAAATAACTTTGACCAAAGGGACTGATATCATTCGCAATACCTTAACGTCAAGATCCAAGATTTGAACTGGTTCCTCCTTAAAGGATAGATCAGGCCTTACTTCGATTTCTTCCACTGGCACAACATGAGATGGATCTGAACGTTAGTGTCTCAGCATTGAAACATGAAACACATCATGAACCTGACTTAACTCCGAAGGTAGCTCGAGCTGATAAGCTATCGGTCCCACATGTTTCAACACACGATAAGGCCCGATGAATCTGGGCTTAGCTTACCCTTCCGTCCAAACCTTAGAATCTTCTTCCACGGTGAAACCTTTAAGAAAACCCGGTCACCTACCGCAAATTCTATATCCTTACGCTTCAGATCAGCATAGGACTTCTGTCTATCATCAGCTTCCTTCAATCGAGCCCGAATTAACTTAACCTTGCCCTCCGTGTCGGAAACCAATTCTGGACCCAGTAATTGTCGCTCACCCAACTCTTTCCAACAAGTAGGAGTGCGACACTTTCGACCATACAACGCTTCATACAGTGCCATCTGAATACTAGACTGGTAGCTGTTGTTGTATGCAAATTCTGCCAACGGTAGAAACTCTTCCTAATTACCCCTGAAGTCTATGACACAACCTCTCAACATATCTTCCAAGATCTGAATTACCCTCTCAGACTGTCCATCAGACTATGGATGAAACGCTATACTGAAATCTAACTTTGTACCCAACGCTTGATGCAACGCCTTCCAAAACCTTGACGTAAACCTAGGGTATTTGTCTGATATGATAGACACTGGTACCCCATGCAACCTCACAATCTCTGCTACATATAGCTTAGCTAATTTCTGTAAAGAGTAGTCGACACGAATCGGTATGAAATGGACGGACTTTGTCAAACGATCAACAATCACCCATACCGAGTCCTTCTTAGTAGGCGTGAGAGGTAGCCTACTAACAAAGTCCATTGTGAGCCTCTCCCACTTCCACTGTGGAATCTTCATCGGTTGCAACAACCCCGAAGGTAACTGATGTTCCGCTATTACCTGTTGACACGTCAAACATTTACTCACAAATTCGGTTACCTCTCGCTTCAGACCTGGCCACCAAAACTGCTCTCGCAAATCCCGATACATCTTACTTCCTCCAGGGTACATAGCGTATGGGCTGCTATGCGCTTCCTGTAAAATCTTACACCTCAACTCAGAATCCTTTGATATGCAAGTCTTTCCTCGAAAACATAATACCCTATCACTATTCACACTGAAAACCGTTATTTCACCATCTGTTCCCAACTGTAACTTCAACTTTAACCACTCATCAGCCCGCTGCTTCTCTTTAATCTGGCTGACCCAATAAGGTTTCACTTGAAGCTCAGCTAGTAGACCATCATCGTATAAATTGTGGTGAGCAAACATTGCTCTCAAGTCAGAGATCACCCTACGACTTAATGCATCCGCCACCACGTTAGCTTTACCCGGGTGGTACCCGATCGAGCAATCATAGTCCTTTAACAATTCGTTCCACCTCCTCTGCCTTAAATTCAACTTCTTCTAGGTGAGAAGGTATTTTAGGCTCTTGTGATCTGTATAAATGACGAACTTCTCCCCCATACAGATAATGTCTCCAGATCTTCAAGGCAAATACTACTGCTGCCAATTCCAAATCATGTGTGGGATAATTCACCTCATGTGGTCTAAACTGTCGAGACGCATATGCTACCACCTTTCCTTCTTGCATCAGCACACATCCCAATCCTGTGTGTGACGCATCGCAGTAAACAACAAACTTCTTCCTAGCCTCAAGCTGTATCAACACTGGAGCCTCAGCCAAGATTCTTTTTAGCTTCTCAAAACTTTCCTGCTGCTTCTCAGCCCAGACATTTAATGGTGCTGCAATTAACGAGAATCCCTCAACTAACCTTTTGTAATACCCAGCCAACCCAAGAAAACTCTAAACTTCCGCCACCAACTTAGGCAGCTTCCAGTCCAACACAGCTTCAATCTTCCGATGATCAACTCTAATCCCCTCAACAGATACCACATAATCCAAAAAGGTAACTTCCCTTAGCCAGAATTCAAACTTGCTGAATTTGGCGAACAACTGCTTCTCCCTCAGGATTTGCAAAACCACTCGAAGATGCAAATCATGCTCCTCTTCTGATCTTGGATAAACTAGGATATCATCTATAAATACCACAACAAACCGGTCCAGGTAGGGTTGGAATACTCGGTTCATCATGTCCATAAATGTTGCTGGTGCATTGGTCAACCCAAATGGCATCACCAAGAATACGTAATGACCATAGCAAGTCCTGAAAGCTGTCCTATGGATATCCGCTTACTTGACCTTAAGCTGATGATATCCTGACCTCAAATCTATCTTTGCGAAGATCGAAGCCCCCTTCAGCTGATCGAACAGATCGTCAATCCTTGGCAGCGGGTATTTGTTCTTGATCGTCAACTTATTCAACTGCCTATAGTTGATGCGCATTCATATTGTCCCGTCCTTTTTCTTAACAAATAGCACCGGCGCTCCCCAAGGTGATACACTCGGTCGGATAAAACCCCAATCCAACAGTTCTTGAATCTGCGCTTTTAGTTCCACTAACTCCTTTGACGCCATCCTATATGAGGCAATAGACACTGGCGCTGTTCCTGGAAGATCAATACCGAATTCCACCTCGCGATCCGGAGGTAGTCCCGTAAGCTTTTCTGGGAAAACATTAGAAAATTCCTTCACTGTTCTAACATCTCCTACGGTTAGCTCCTTGACTTCCAGAGCCCGAACAAAAGTTAAGAATGCCTCACATCCTTTTCTCACCATTCTTTCTGCCCTTAATGAAGACACTACATTTAACAAATAGTTCCTCCTTTCTCCTATCACTAAAACTTCATGATCCTCAGGAGTCCTTAACACCATGCGCTTAGCAGCACAATCCAAATTTGCTCGATATTTTACCAACCAATCCACACCTAGGATTAAATCGAACTCCCCGAACGGCAGTTCCACCAGATCACCCTGGAAAACCATCCCCTTAACTTCTAGAGGTACACCCCTAAATAGTTTGTTCACCACTACAGATTGTCCTAAAGGGCTAAGTACAGTCATCTCCCTACAAGCAATCTCAGAGTCTATGCTTAAAGTTCCAGATCCCACACTAGCAACATAGGAATGTGTCGACCCAATATCAATCAATGCAGTAAAAGGCAATCCAAAAATTAAGAACATACTGGTTATGACATCTGGCGCATCGCTCTTCTCTCGGCGTGTAGCTGCATAGACTAACCCTGGCTGTCTCGTATCAATGCTCCCTGCACCTCTGCCTGGTGCTCCACAGCCCCAATCGAAACTATTACCTCTTCTAGCTGGACCACGTCCTCTCTGCGGTTGCTGACCACCTCTACCTAGCTGAGCATAACCCTGACCTACTGGCCACGCACTGCCCTGTTCCTGTGGACAGTCTCTTACCCGATGATCAGTAGACCCACACCTAAAACATCCTCTGTTACTCTTCCAACACTCGCCCAAATGAAATTTACCACATCGAGCACACCTCTGAGGCTGACTATCAATAACAGGTCTCACAACCTGACTCGGCCCATCCATCCTAGGTCTTTTTTGAAAACGCCCAACTGACCCCAACGATCCAAAATTCCTTTTATTTCTACCTCTATTCCTATCCTGATTCTGCTTTTTTGACCCCTTCACTTCCTCGGCTATCTTAGCCTTTTCCACTAAAGTAGCAAATTCTCTTTCTCGTTGTGGAGCTATCAGCACTCGCAAATCATCCCTCAGACTATCCTCAAACCAAACACAACGCTCATGGTTTGTAGCAACGATACCCCGGGCATAACGACTTAGACGCAGGAATTCTTCCTCATACTCAGCCACTGATCTATTTCCCTGAACTAAATTCAGAAATGCCCTACGCTGCGCATCCACATAACTTGATCCGATGTACTTTCCCTGGAATGCTGCCTTGAAGAAATCCCAGGTAATACGGTCAGCCATTGCACCATCTCTGACCGTCAGCCACCATTGATACGGCTCATCTCGCAGAAGAGACACAACTCCTTTCAACTTCTCTTCCACCGTAAAATCAAGATCATCCATGATATGCTCTACTGCTTCTAGCCAATACTCAGCTACGTTCGGAGCTACACTAGACACACCCCTAAACATTTCTACTCCATTGGCTCAAGTCGCTCGCACCGCATTTCTCGAGCCCTCGATCCTGTGTGCTCGCTCCAAAGAACCCTCTCCCAAACTCGCAACATCACCTGAGATACAACATCATCTCTGCCTGTTTGATCCTGAAATTTCACTTCCGCAGCGGGCGATGCTGGTACATCACCTTCTGACCCATGTCCAGATTCCAAAGGTTCAGACCCAACACCCCGGCCTCTACCACGGTTGCGCATGCTACGTCCACTCCCCCTAGTACTCATGGCTATTGATACGACTTAATGTCATTAAAAGTTTTATGAGTTAGTACTTCTTTCACTGTTTATTACCGAGCAGTCTTATGAGGAGTAGCTTTAGAGAGTAATTCTCGCAAACATATCTCGATCTAAAGGTTTCAGTCTCTAAAGTTTGGATCTCCTTGTGCTAGCAACCATATTCTTTCAAGCAAATAATCATTTCATGCATACATCACCAAAAATTAAAACACTTACCTACGTGGATCGGGTGCCGGTAGACTCAGGTCCCATACTGCCAGAAAACAGATATATATTTTTCTAAACCATTTTCCAAACCATCCTTTGAAAACATTTTTGAACCCAAACCCACAGCCGAGTTTTGCAACTAGGCTCTGATACCAAAATTGTAACACCCCAAACCTGGTCAAAATGTTACGACCTGATCTGGTATGTCACAGGGAGAAAATTGAAGAAAGGTTCTTTTGTAATTGTAAGAAAATACCGTAAGTTTGAGACTTTTCGTTTTAAGTGATATTTTCAAAATAGTGATTTGTAGTTTAAGGAAAAATTCCCAGTTTGTGATAATCGAATATTTGTTATATTTGTTGGCACTTGAAAAAGACGTTTGTTTATGTTACCTATGTCTCGAAAACTCCATATTAACTTCTTTACGCTAAAATAATTAATAATGTTGTATCATAAAATAAATAAATAAAAATAGATTTTAAGTTAAGAAGGCCTTATTACATAACAATAGCCCTATTTAAAGTTAAACATAGAAAGAAACGAGTTTACAAAAAGAAAAGACTTTATGGCCTCCACGAGTCCGCCTCGGCTCCCATATCCACGATCTACTGATTACCTAAAAGGTTAAGCAAGGGGTGAGTCACCAAGACTAAGTGTGTAAATCCCCTATATCACATAAAGGGCTTGTGGCCCAGAATCGCATTTTGGGCCTTAGCCCACTCAAGATAGCATACGAAAGTAATGAATGCAATATGTCCCAGCCCAACCTAGTTTTTCCATCTTCTACACGCCACCCGTACCAACCCATCACACCGTGGGGATTTCTACAATCAACCCTCCATCTGCAACACGCCTCATACGTGGCACCAGGCCACTCATGGTTCTAGACCACTGTGATACTAGATCACTGTGACAAAGTCACTATTAACATACGTGGGGCCAACCCACCATGGTACCAAACCACCGTGACAATCCCTGATGAATATATGTGGGGCCAACCTACTGTGGTACCAAACCACTAAGACGAGTCACTAAATCGTATATACGTGGTATTAAACCATCGTGGCACCAAACCACCGAGACATGGTCACTAAATCAGATATACGTGAGGACAACCCACTCGTGGTACCAAACCACCCTGACAGTCCCAAATTCTCCCCCTTTTACATCATAATCCAATCCCATGCATATCATACATGTTTTAATGAATGCAACATATTATCAAGCAAAGAAAAAGGTTACCACATACATCCATACTCACAAAAAGAATGTTAAAGTCACATGCCTGGCATCCCTAGCCTTACCCACAAGGGTATTACGACTGTCTACACAGTCTTTCACGCTTTTCAGCCTATACCATTAATAGTACAGATAAGTAATAGAGTGTGAAGTTTTACACACCTGACAACACGCAATATAATGCTTTCTATGTCGACACTATCGATAGCAGGAACCATTGCTGCTTGCCTACTATTCTTTCTCGAAGTCGGTCCATAACTCAGTGGCCAATCTCGAACAACAGACACCGTGCGCTTTTTTTACTTAGGGGCTGGGACTACGCGTTCAACCCCTTCCTTCGTTTGGCTAGCATTTGAATCCATGAAACGATCTTGGTCAGAAGATACTATATTGAGATGATGGTTGTTTAACAAAATAATGGGTTAAGGTCAGCGAATAACGAAAGGAAATTCGATCAAATAACTAGAGAGAAACCCTTACCTTGAGATCCCAAATAGAGAGATAGGGTTCAAAGATTGACTGATTCTCAGACTTGGAATTCAAATGATTCGGCTAGAAAGGTTTGCCGACATAAGCTACCAAAACCGAAAGAAGAACAGGAAAAGATGAAAGAGTCCCTCTTACCTTAACAACCCAAATCGATGAGAGACCTGAAGTAGATTCCTATCACCTTGTTCCACCGTATCAAGCTAAAACCGATAATATCCCAGGGGATCTTTGAAGATCAAAATCAAAGGAAAACGATCGGTAACAAGGGGCTTAATTTCGGCTAAATCGACTACTTGTTAGGAAAGAAAATAATAGAACAAGAGATGTTCAGCTTTAGCAAGAAATAGAGAAGATAAATGAAGTAAATAGGGGTTTCGGCCTTGTATGCAAATAAGTGACAAAAGAAAAAGATGGTTTCGGTTTAGAACAAGATAAGTAAAGAAGAAAAGAATAAGAAAATGATCACAAAAGAAATGGTGAATAGAATGATGCTAAGGTGCGGCTTGAGAGTCTTAGGTGGAGAAAAGAAAATGAAGAAAAGGTTCACTAATAGTCTCTCCCATTCGGTTAAAGATGAAAAGAAAGGAGAATAGAAGTTGACTAAACAAATTCGGCACACAAGGAATATGGACCCAAAGAGAAAGAACAGGAAGAGAGCTCAAAAGCTTTAGCACAAAACGGCAATCACATCCCCCTCAAACCCGAATTTGTTCTAAAGAAAACTAAAAAGGAACCTAAGACCCCTAATTGATTTTCAGCACAACAATTAAAAGCCAAAACCGATTTCTCCCCTTTCCTCAAGCATCCAAAATTCGACCACTTTCTTCACCAACCCTCAATCCCATATATTCCTCCTAAATTCACTCTTGTTCACTCATCAAAGTAGTTTGAATAATTCAAACTCCCTCTTCCTCTCCTGGCACACATTTGAATCGTTTGACCCAATCAACACTCCCCCCTTGAAGTGTCCTAGTAGAACTCCACCTTCTCCCTTCTAGAAGCCAAAAGAATTTCCAAAAGGCAAATTGTGTAACTCGAACCTGCACCCATACTACTTCCCTGTGGCGTCACCTACCAACACCTTAAGTGGCGTCTCCTTGCCACTTTGCCACTTCAATTCTTTTGTCAACAAACACAAACAATAACCTTTAAGTCTTGCCCCAGTCAGCTCTCCCCTAAAAGTGCCCAAAAAGAAAATTTTGGCCAAGTCTTCAGCTTAACCCTGAGCCTTCCCTGGACCCCCAAACACCAAAATAATGTACAAAGCTCAGGATATACACACAACATACATTACATGTAGAACCCCCCAAAATCCAGGATGTTACACCCCCGTGTGTCCTCCCTGTGGTCGAAACTGACTTATCTTCCACGGCCACTAAGCACGCCCGTGTACTCAGGCCGTAGTTAATCCTGCCAAAAATCGCACGGCTACTAGGCAGCAAACACGACCGTGTGCCAAGGTCGTGTACTCTTGTGCTATCTATTGACTTAGTCCACGGTCACTAGGCACGCCCGTGGGCCACGACCATGTGACATTATAGGCCATTTTCAAGGCCAAAATGCCACCCACTTGGGTCATACCTACAAGCAAGAATTACCAACTCATTTCATGCACATTTTTCAAGCAAGAGCATACCAATTTAAGCAACCAATTCATGCATTCAAAACTAGTTCCAAACATGTCAAATTACAAGACTATAATTCATCTCATCACAAGCATATTTCATTCATTTACTAACTTAAAACTTAACCATTTCATGGATCATCTAACCCTGCCAAAACATGCTTCACACATTACAAATTCCTTTAAGCAAAATACCAACATATAACTAGCCAAAGCACATGGCTAAATTCACTTCATTTACAAATACAAAAGACTATCCTACACATGCCACATCTAGCAAAATATATTTCCAAAATGTACCAAAAAACAAGTTGATTAGTGTGATGACGATCCTTGACGATCCTGAGCCTTCAGTAGCTTTGACGACCTATAAAACAGAGAAATCACACACACGGAGTAAGCTTTCCAAAAGCTTAGTAAGTCATAATGCAAACAAACTTAGCATATAAGGCATATACATACTCATAGATACATTGGCACATCTATATCAGTTAATAAATTATCACATATATACTCAAATTCAAGTACTTGGCCATATTTGCCACCTTCATCAACTCAAAAGTCTTACAAATACAAAGCTCTTTCATGCTTATTTTCACATATCATATTGTTATCCCAATATACATACTCATCATAATAAGATCATGTAGATACTTACCTTATATACACACTTGGTGTATAAATCAACGTATCTGAAACGGATTCTCTTTATACATAGCCATTCAGATTACAGACTTGCCCATTGAACTGTAAGGAATCTAGTAGGATACTCAAGAAGCCCGGAATAGTCGTACAATGCCAATGTCCCAGACGAGGTCTTAGTGCACTCGAATATCGATGCCACTTTCCTGGAAAAGGGTCTTACATGAATCATTACGATGCCAATGTCCCAGACATGGTCTTACACATAAAGCTCAGATCGATGCCAACGTCTCAGACGTGGTCTTACACGTAAAACTCATATCGATGCCAACATCCCAGACATGGTCTTACATGAAATCTCAAATCAACGTCAACGTCCCCGACGTGGTCTTACATGATAAAACAGAACAGATACCTATGTCATGATAAAGCTAATCCTATCTATTCCTAGGTTCGTACGAGACTTCTCCGATATTGTCACTATATTGATCTAATCTCGAAATTCATGTACAGATCATAGTGTCAACCTTTATCTATAGCAATAGTCTTAGGAATACACATAATTCAATACGAATACGTTTATTTGCATAAGGACTTACCTCAGATTCGGCTTAGTAGAAACAAAAATGGCTATTCGATTACTTTCGCTTTCCTGCGATCTAAGTTTGTTTTCCTCGGTTCTTGATCTATACATATTCAGAATTAACCCTTTTATTCACTAACTCATTCAATTCAATCCAAAGACACACATTTAGGGCTATTTACAAATTAACCCTCACATTTGCACAATTTATCAATTTAGTCCATTTTTCTCAAAACATCAAATTCACAAAATCAACCCACACTCATGCTTAGCCAAATGTATATCATACAAGCCCATATTTTCCATCAAATTTGTAATTTAGTCCCTCAAATTGCTATTTTCACAATTTAACCCTATTTAGCTAAATTCATAAAAACTTCAAGAATAAAACATGTTCATTTAGCTCAAATCTTTCATTTAACAACTAAAATCATCTCAAAGCTCAACATATCATCCATGGCATTTTACACAAACATCAACAATACACAAAATTGAGACACGGGCTTGATAGTAGACAAGGCAACGATTGCAAAAACATAGAAATTTTCAAAAACCAAAGCCAATACATACCTTAATTTAGCTTGATAGTAGCCAAAACTTAGCTTAGATTTTCTTCTTTCTTTTCTTTCTAAATTTCGGTCAAAGATGATGAGAAAATGGCCAATTTTCATGTTTTGTTTTTTTATAAACATATTATTAATCTATTTATCTTATTAACCTTTCAATTACTATTTGAAACAAATATACATTAAAGGGATAATTGTCCTTTGTTCATCCACCAACTAAGTAGTGGTCTATTTGCTTCATAAGGCCTTCACCTTTACAAAGCCACAACACATTGGTACTTTAACAAATAGCAAGCAACTTTCTCATTTAATGCAATTCAATCCTGTTGTCAAATTAAACATACAGACGAACAAATTAACATACGAAACTTTACCGCATGCTTAATCACTTATCAAAGACACAGAAAATATTATTAAAATATTATACTGACTCAGATTTATGGTCTCGAAACCATTGTTCCGACTAGGGTATAAACCAGACTTTTACAAAATTTTCATGAAATTGTTCCGTGAAATTGTAGACCATAAAAATATAACAAAAATAAATGTTCTTACACCATATTTGTGGTCTCGAAACCATTGTTCTGACTAGGCCCAAAACCAGGCTGTTATAACTCTTGCCTCAGGGATTTTTGTCCCCGAAAATCTTACTGGAAGAAGTTGCTTTCAATTTTTTATCATAATCACAATTTAATTTAGTTTCGTGGTCAGAGTTTCCTTTAGCTTCTTTCATAATTGGGATATAACCCTTGGATCTCAATCCGAAATAATAGAGAATGATAATTCGCATAATCGAATAATCCCAAAAACATTTTACTCGACTGGTTTGTTAAACAAGAAATCTGTACACGAACGATCAATCACAATCCGATAACATCTTCCTTTTCAGAGATCAAGACAATTCAGATACGAAATCTATAGTGTTTGCATCTCATTTTCTTTCTAGAATCATCACTGACTATAATAGTCCTGAATACTCTTGAAATTCAATTTTTGCTTGTTGACAAATCGACATTTGAACACAAGATCAAAAACAGCATGTAACATATGCAATTACCAGAACATCAACTTCATATGATTGCACATTTTATTACTCTCTGGATGAATAGACAAGTCACTACTATGAACTTCGTATAAAAATTTTTGCATAAGCCCTGGATTCTTCGATACATAAATTCCATTTTGAAATAGTAATAAAATGAATCAGGTCCAACATGAAGTTCAGAATCAAAAGTCCATCCTTACTGTACTCATTTAGCTTATCACTCACTGACACATTTCTGAGCTTCTCAAACTTGCAAAGAAAACATCACTTTAGCTTTTTGTTTAGCTAAAATCAGACCATCATCAAATAAGATCAATCGAGTAACCAATTTGCACAAAACAAATGAGGATTTTCCATACAAGCATTTGTAACTACACTTGCCTCCCCACAGGTCAATCAATAAGTACTCACAATCTTTCAATAGCTCAAGTCATCAACACTATCTTAAACTCAAATCTTTATGTACCATTAGATACATTAAACTCTTGAGATTAGGCAACATATGGCAATCTTCGTCGAATAAGCATATCTCTGTATTATGCTTTCTAGAATATAGTTTCTTCATTCAGACTATCCGTCTTCATACTCATGAATACACAAAATTTATTCTCTTAGTTGAGGCATGTTTAAATATACATAACTCAAATCATATCTCAATAAATCAGTTCACTCATATAAAAACAACTGAGTTGATTTCAGGTATCGAATAATAACATATCAATATACTCTTTTCTTCATGCTGAGGATACAACTCAAACACACAATCTTTCAAAATTATTTTAGCATGCAATTCAAAGATCTTTTAAACCGTATTAGCTCGAGGAAATAGATATCCTAATTGAACTCATTAACTTTAATCAAACTTACCTGAGGAAAGAAAATTGGTATATAATTTACGCTTGTTCTTACCATTTATACCCTTGCCAATATCAATTTCTTCCACGAAAATCTGAGAAATCTTGATGCCAGAATCACCACATTCCTATTATCGAATCCAGAAATACAATCATACTAAACATAGCCATCATAGACCAAAGAACATACTTTAAGGATGAGCCATGTCCGATAATATACACAATAAGGGCGATAAGAAAACCCTAAATACGATACCATTCCAGAAGTCTGAGAACATAACTCATAAGAAAATAACAGAGATCCTGATGATTCCTCAGAGAAACCCAGCAGAAAAACAATGCTTACTGACTTTGGACTTCCATCATAACAGAGATAATAGATTTTCCATATATATAAAAAACAAAACCATAATCAGTAGAAACATAAGAATAGTCTCACATAAATTTTTACCATCGACTTCATTCAAACATATTTAAATAGAATTCGGAAGAGATAAAGAAATACCGATCATAAACCGACCAGACCAACAGAGCTTTCGTCTAACATCATAGTTAGCTTCTCACAACATAAGAACTTCATCAGAAACTGAACAATCACACACATATCTCTGAGGATAAAAGAATATATATAGAATACACAGAAAAGATCATCATATTCATTTCAACTGTAACTATCACTGTCACACACACAAACATCTTTACTACTCAAATATCATTTCTTTGACTAATTCTGTCATCATGAACCCCGTATTATTCCACTCACTAACAAAAATCAATTCGGGAAAAATTTCAGCAAACACATACTTTAGACATCATATCTGAATAAGTTAATTAGCGAAGACTAACTTCTCCTTTATCCGTGACATTGCATAATCTGTATAATCTTTAAAACATTCTGGTATCCTTCCAAAATTGTTTCCACTTTCCAAACTATTCTTATCTCAATATGCATTACTAAGTATTTCACCACTAAACTCTTTAGTTTCACATTTATGGACTTATTCCACATGGTTCTCGTGAATTTTCGTTATAAAGCAACACTGGTAAGGGGGTGAGGTCGTAAAGCTTCTGACTTGACTCTCATAAATACACACATATGAATTTGTATTCATCACCAATATCATATAATCACAATTACAAAATTCACTTCAAGCTAATTAACATACATTCTGTCAATTTGAGTAAATTTACTTATCGTATTCACTTAATCAAATATGTTGGGCACATAACATCATTTGCATACCAAACAAACTTGGATGGGCTTATCACCATATAAACTTTCATTTCATTCCACTTTTCACATTTCTCAAGTTGTGGTTATCTCATTTCGTACATTAACACATACATATAACAAACTTCTATTCATACCTTTCCAAATTTCGACACATCATAAGCATGTCTCAATCATTTCAATATCATTATCAGCATTATCGAAAAATAACTCGGTTGGAGGTCATCTCTGTCTTAACAAAACAATTTTGTTAGAGTCGAGAGATATCACACTATCACGAGTAGTAATATGGCATGTATAGCTAGACTAAAATACGCTATGTTAGTCTGAGAATCGACTAAACCACAGCTCTGATACCATTAAAAGTAACATTCATTACCCGTATTCGATGCCGGAATAGGGTACGAGACATTACCAAAACACATACACTTGTAAACGTATTAAACCGAGTTATAAAATTTCATCCAAATTAACACTTTTCAGTTTTCAACACAAAGTCCTTATATTAGGGACCTACGAGGCCCAAAACATACTTTGGAAGCGGTCCAAGACTAAACCGAGAACTTTGGAAAACATTGAAAAATTTCTTGAAAAATAGGGGCACATGCCTGTGTCCAAAGTCGTGTCCTTCTCACAACTATTCACATGCCACACTTTTCTTATTTAATCATCATACACTCATTCACCCAAATCATGCATCTCATAAATTGCATTATCACAAACATGTAACTAGAATAACACTTGCCAACATCAATGGCCTTATAAAAAACTGAACTACTAAATATTGAAGACCAACATTTTAGGCCAAACCAATTATGACATATACAAATGACTAAGTCTCCTATACATGCCATAAACTTAAGAGGTTTGTATTCACTTTTACCCTACAATAATAGCTTGGTAGTGTGGTTACATCTCCGGCGATCTCCAACTCGAGCTAGCATACAACCCTATAAGATATGGGAAAGGAAGAGAAGTAAGCTACAAAGCTTAGTAAGTAAGTATGTAAATAATAATTGATTTACTAAAAGGCTTTTATAAATCTTCACAATATGTTTTTAAGATAATACAATCATAATTGCACATAGTTTCACTTTTTATTCATGTTCATCTCAAGTTGTCTATTCGAGTAACAGTAACTAAATTATTTATATCTTGAGCTACGGAACACCAAATTAAGATTTACTAATTTTTCGTAACAATATACTCACATATCTTATTATCATAAAAGTTTTAGAATTTTTTGTTTAGCCAATAAGTACAGTTTATTCATTAACATCTCCCCTATTCTGTGATTTAATAGTTTCGACCTTTCTTCACTAAAAGTTAATTATCTAATTTTACTAAACTCGAATGATGTTACCGTTTATTTATATTGAAAATAGAATCATCAATAAATTCAAGGATATAAATTTTATCCCATGATTATTTTTGTACAATTTTTAATGAATTTCCAAAGTCAGAATAGGGGATTCTGACATCATTCTGACCCTGTCTCACAAAAATTCAAATATCATAGAGTATGAAATTCTTTTGTTCACATCGTTTCTTTTATATAAATATAGACTCATTCATCTTTAATTTCATATCTTATTCAACCTCTAATTCAATTTATATCTTTTTTGGTGATTTTTCAAAATCACACAATTGCTGCTGTCCAAAACTGTTTTGTTGCTAAATTTACTCTTGCATAATTTCACTTACTCCATTTCATCTTATCGAAGGTTCGATCAAATATCGAGTATATTGTTCATAAATTTTCACACTTATACCAACATTTATTCATCACATAATCATATTCAATTACACTTAGTCGTTACACGATCACATGTATTTTCACTTAGTCAATTTCCAGTTGAACTCATCGGAATAATAACAGATACACGGTGGCCTGTACATAGTACCACCCTTGTAGCCGAAGCTATCTGGTGCACATAGTAGCCTGCACTTAGTACTACACATGTGACCAAAACCATCACTTACACATAGTGGCCTGCACTTAGTACCACACATGTGATCGAAACTATCGGGTACGCATGTTAGCCTGCACTTAGTACTACACATGCGACCTATCCGTCTGGTACACGTAGCAGCCTGCACTTAGTACTACTCACGTGACCTAAAACCATCTCGTAGCTCTCTTGTACACATAGTGGCCTACACTTAGTACCACACATGTGACCTAGCTACCTCATTCGTATCTTTTCCATTCCGATGGTTCAACCGGGGATTCTCACTTTTCAACATTTTACCAATTCATCCATAACCAATTTGAAACACCCCAAACCCGGTCAAAATGCCACGACTGAATATGGCATGTCACAGGGAAGAAAACATTTTAAAAACTGAGTTAACATCTTGAGTTGGTAAAAACTTTGATTTTATAAAAATAGAGTTCGTGTTAAGTGAGCAATTAGAAACAATTTTGAGTCTTAGTTTGAAACGTTAAGTTGCCTTGTTATCATTACCCGATTATTAATTACCCGATTGTAAAACTTTGGAAATCCCGAAGTTCTTTAAGTTTTGGAAATCGTCTGTTTGAAGTAGTTTATTAGGCATGCCTTAGTGATCAAAACGAAATAAAAGAAATTAACCAAAATAAATAAATCCAAGTTAAAATTTAGATGGCCTTATTACATTACCAAAATCTAACTTAAAGTAAAATAAAACCGAAATAACTATTTAAAATAAAACTGAAATATCATGCATGGCCACCTCGAGTCCACCTCGGCTCCATATCCGCGATCTAGGGGTTACCTACAAAAATAGTGGAAGGGGTGAGTCACCGAGACTTAGTGTGTAAATCTCCGTCCAAAATATTTAAGGCTCTCACACAGATTCATATGCGAAATATGTATGTCATGCAACCCAACCAACTTAGATATCCATCCGCATCTCCTGTGTCTACCCAACATTTGTGGCACCTAGCCACTGGTGGTACCTAACCACTGGTGGTTCCAAACCACTGGTGACAAAAGTCACCAATAGTCATATGTGGGGCCAACCCTCTTGTGGTACCTAACCACTGGTGACAATCCCTTATATCGATATGTGGGGCCAACCCACTATGGTGCCAAACCACTGGGACGAGTCACAAAAATAATATATGTGTTGTACCCAACCACTAGTGGTTCCAATCCACTGAGACTTAGTCACAGAATAATGATATGTGGGGCCAATCCACTTGTGGTACCTAACCACTGGTGACAGTCTGAAAGATCATGTTTCCTTCCTCCTCACATCATACCCCAAAGCCCATGCAATATGGCATAATAATTCATGTATGCGGTATGTCATGTATGCAGAACATATATCAAATATAACGTATGAAATGACTTACCATCATAATCAGAATAACAAATACGACATAATCAAGCTAATCAACCTCTAAGGGTATAACAGTAATTTACCTTCCAAGGGTATTCCTGTAATTTACCTATTGAGGGTATTTCAGTAATTTCGCACCTGTAATGGCCTTTCCGAAGGCCTAATGCAGCTTCGAGCGACTCAACTACCATTTTCGGTCGTACCGGACTACTGGACCTAAAACTCGATTTTGGCCCATTTGGGTCCACACGCTCTTGTGGCCCACCTAACACAAATCTAGCCACGTATATGAGATTCACCTAGTCTAGTTCACTATATACTACACCATCATACATTCTATTCAATTGGGCCCACCTCAACCCATCGCACGCTCGTGTGGCTACTATTGCTGTGACTGGCACTTCGGTATTTGCCGCCCTACAACTAGAGTAGAGAAGTACACACCTGATAGGAATCTGGTGCTAATCCGCACTTTGACCACTCATGTGCCCAAACGCCCACCAAGGTATCTTCATCCTCCTCCTAGAATGCTATATATATATAGCTAGCTTCTCACCTTCCTTCTTTTTCTCTTTCCGATGTGGGACCCCTTCGTCAGTAGAGTTTAAATCCAACTCAAACTCTTGCCGTCTAATTCGTAAAATAAATACTTTCTTGCTTTTCATGAGATTCAAACCCAGGCTCCCTTGCAACATAATCCACGCCGCTAACCAGTTGGCCACAAGCTCCTTTTGTGTCTTAAACCATGCACAACTAAATATAAATCTATAGCCAAATACTAAGGTCCATGAAAAAAAAAAAAACCAAAATGCAAGAGCCAAGACTTAAACCTTGGACCTCCTTCCTTCCTTGTGGCGTCATCCCCTTGCCTCTTATGTGGCGTCATTTTACCACTACACCACACACTCCACTTGTGTCATTTTCCTCCATATTTTATTCTTAAAGCCTACTTACTAACTCCCAGGTTTTTTCTCGCCTAAAACCAAAATTTCCCTAAAGCCAAAGTTTGATCCCGGGACTTCATAGAAGCCCCCTAACCTTCCAAAATCACTTATCTAATAGGTCCAACTTGCACTTAAGCCAATCTCTTGTTCTCCAAAAATTTTAAATGCTACTATGCCCAAAGCCCCTTGGGCCCAATCCTACGAGGCCCAATTTCGGGATGTTACAAATCTACCCTCCTTAAAGAAATTTCGTCCTCGAAATTTCCAACTAACTAACAGTCACACATTCTAACCTACCACACTACGCTCTTGCTGCGCACTTTGGTCTTAATAACACTAATATACTTTTAACTAGAATTTAGAACTGCTACACATACTCAAAAACACCTAGCCATTAAAGCAGACAAATATTTCATACGCAACCAACTCTATATCCGAACATCACATCCAAACCAAACACACAGAATAGATACTAGAAATACACCATATAACAAAGCAAAGTATCAGGAAACATACGAATTTGGTGTCCGGGACTCGGGTGCCATTCCTCAAAAAAAACTGATATATATTTTTCTAAACCATTTTCCAAACCATCTTTTGAAAATATTTTTGAACCCAAACCCACAGTCGAGTTTTTGAACCTAGGCTCTGATACCATAATTGTAACACCCCAAACTCGATCAAAATGCCACGACCGAATAAGGCATGTCACAGGGAAGAAAATGTTTTAAAAATCGAGTTAACGTCTTGAGTTGGTAAAAACTTTGATTTTATAAAAGTAGAGTTCGTGTTGAGTGAGCAATTGAAAACAATTTTGAGTCTTACTTTGAAACGTTAAGTTGCCTTGTTATCATTACTCTATTATTAATTACCCGATTGTAAAACTTTGGAAATCCCGAAGTTCTTTAAGTTTTGGAAATCGTCTGTTTGAAGTAGTTTATTAGGCATGCCTTAGTGATCAAAACAAAATAAAAGAAATTAACCAAAATAAATAAATCCAAGTTAAAATTTAGATGGCCTTATTACATTACCAAAATCTAACTGAAAGTAAAATAAAATCGAAATAACTATTTAAATTAAAACCAAAATATCATGCATGGCCACCTCGAGTCCACCTAGGCTTCATATCCGCGGTCTAGGGGTTACCTGCAAAAATAGCGGAAGGGGTGAGTCACCGAGACTCAGTGTGTAAATCCCTGTCTGAAAGATTTAAGGCTCTCACATAGATTCATATGCAAAATATGTATGTCATGCAACCCAACCAACCTAGATATCCATCCGCATCTCCTGTGTCTACCCAACATTTGTGGCACCTAGCCACTGGTGGTACCTAACCACTGGTGGCTCCAAACCACTGGTGACAAAAGTCACAAATAATCATATGTGGGGCCAACCCACTATGGTGCCAAACCACTGGGACGAGTCACAGAAATAATATATATGTGGTACCTAACCACTAGTGGTTCCAAACCACTGAGACTTAGTCATAGAATAATGATCTGTGGGGCCAACCTGGTTGTGGTACCTAACCACTGGTGACAATCTGAAAGATCATATTTCCTCCCTCCTCACATCATACCCCAAAACCCATGCAATATGGCATAATAATTCGTGTATGCGGTATGTCATGTATGTAGAACATATATCAGATATAACGTATGAAATGACTTACCATCATAATTAGAATAACAAATACGACATAATCAAGCTAATCAACCTCTTAGGGTATAACAGTAATTTACCTTTCAGGGGTATTTCTGTAATTTACCTATTGAGGGTATTTCAGTAATTTTGCACCTGCAATGGCCTTTACGAAGGCCTAATATCTCTTCGAGTGACTCAACTACCATTTCTGGTCGTACCGGACTATTGGGCCTAACGCTCGATTTCGGCCCATTCGAGCCCACACGCTCGTGTGGCCCACTTAACACAAATCTTGCCACGTATATGAGATTCACCTAGTCTAGTTCACTATATACTACACCATCATACATTCTATTCAATTGGGCCCACCTCGACCCATCATGGCCCAACAGCCTCAACCCACAAGAATACTACTGAAGGCCTCAACTATTACGCTGAAGCCCCACAGTGCGCTTGCAAGCTCGTGTGGCTACTATTGCTGTGATCAGTACTTCGGCATTTGCTGCTCTACAACTAGAGTAGAGAAGTACACACCTGATAGGAATCTGGTGTTAATCCGCGCTCTGACCACTCCTGTGCCCAAACGCCCACCAAGGTATCTTCATCCTCCTCCTAGAATGCTATATATATAGCTAGCTTCTCACCTTCCTTCTTTGTATCTTTCCGATATGGGATCCCTTCGTCAGTAGAGTTTAAATCCAACTCAAACTCTTGCCGTCCAATTCGCAAAATAAATACTTCCTTGCTTTTCATGAGATTCGAACCCAGGCTCCATTGCAACATAATCCACGCTGCTAACCACTTGGCCACAAGCTCCTCTTGTGTCTTAAACCATGCGCAACTAAATATAAAAGAAAACCAAAATGCAAGAGCCAAGACTTGAACCTTGGACCTCCTTCCTTCCTTATGGCGTCATCCCCTTGCCTCTTATGTGGCGTCACTTTGCCACTACACCACACACTCCACTTGTATCATTTTCCTCCATATTTTATTCTTAAAGCCTACTTACTAACTCCCTGGGTTTTTCTCGCCAAAAACCAAAATTTCCCTAAAGCCAAAGTTTGATCCCGGGACTTCATAGAAGCCCTCTAACCTTCCAAAATCACTTATCTTATAGGTCCAACTTGCACTTAAGCCGATCTCTTGTTCTCCAAAAAATTTAAACGCTACTACGCCCAAAGCCCATTGGGCCCAATCCTACTAGGCCTAATTTCGGGATGTTACACAATCACATTTTATAATTTACATCAAATAATTACTCTGTATTCAACCATATCTCATATAATATAATAAAATATTAAAACATAAATAAAAACGATGTATTATTTACACACAAACTTACCTCGGAAGCAAAATCGGTGAAAAGAACATATTCATCAATTACTTATTTTTCCCTCGTTCTAGTTCCAAACCTCATTTTCTTGATGTATAACAACATATTTCACTTATTTAATTAACGTACTACTCAAAACAGTCCTTAACTCAACTTTTGCAAAATTACAATTTCCCCCTAAACTTTACATATTTATACTTTTGCCCCAATACTCGAAAATTAAACTTCAGCCCTTATTCTTATGTTTTATAACATACTGATCATTTTTCTCTTCTATGGAAATATCAAATTCTTACTTTAACATACACTTATGAACATTAGGTATTTATCGATTATGTCGTTTTACTCGTTTTTACTAAAAATCGCATAGCCAAAGTTCTTTAACATAATTTCAACCTTCAAGTCCTACCATAAAACATCAAAATACACACTTTTCACCTATGGGTAATTTTCCAAAGATGAACCCTATCATGAATTATTGGTAGCATAAGCTAAATCGAGCTACCGGGACTCCAAAATCATAAATAACTTGAAAAAGAGGGCTAGAACTTACCATGAGCTTGGAAAGTTGAGAAAACCCTAGCCATGTCTTCTCCTGGTAAATTTCGTCCATATGAAGAAGATGGACAAATTTGGCATTTTAATTTTGTTTTCAATTCATTTAATTTACAAAAGGACCCAAATGCCCTTACAAAAAAAATATCTTATTTAACATATACCATATCCATTTTTGTCCAAAAATTTAACCAATGGGATTATTACCATTTAAGAACCTCTACTTTAAAATTTCATAGCAATTTGACACCTCTAACTTCTATAACTCAAGTTTTGCACTTTTTACAATTTAATCTTTTTGACTAAATTGAGTGCCCAAACGTCAAAATTTTCGAACGAAATTTTCATGAAATTGTTTCGTGAAATTGTAGACCATAAAAATATAATAAAATAAATTTTCTTACGTCAGATTTGAGGTCTCGAAACTATTGTTCTGGTTAGGCCCAAAATCAGGCTGTTACAGTTTTAGTTGATAAGATTTGTAAGAATTTTCCTTTGATGACTCGGAGTTATTGTTTTCCTAGTGACTTGATGCTTCTACCGTTTGATGATTTTGATGTGATTTTGGGTATGGACTGGCTGACTATGCATGATACAGTTGTGATTTGTAGACGAAAGACTATCAAATTGAAATGTCAGAATGCTGAAATTCTTCGGATTGAGTCTGATGATTCGAGTGAATTACCTACTGTGATATCATCTATGTTAGCTCAGAAATGTATGAAAAAGGGCTATGATGCATATCTTGCATACGTACTGGATACATAGGTGCCTGAATCAAAGATTGAATCTGTATATGTTGTTTGTGAGTTTTCGGATGGATTTCTAGAAGAATTACCGAGTTTGCCACCGATCAGAGAGGTTGAATTTGGTATCGAAATAGTACCAAGAACAACACTGATATCGATAGCTCCTTATAGAATGGTTCCAATAGAATTAAAAGAGTTGAATGCTTAGTTGCAAGAATTGATAGACAGAGGTTCTGCACGACCGAGTTATTCGCCCTGGGGTCTGGTATTGCTTGTAAAGAAGAAAGATGGCATGATGAGAATGTGTATCGATTACAAACAGCTGAATAAAGTAACTATAAAGAACAAATACCCTCTGTCGCAGATTGATGATTTATTTGACTAGTTGAAAAGGGCTAAATTATTTTCAAAGATTGATTTGAGATAGGGTTATTATCAGTTGTGAGTTAAAGAGTCAGATGTTCCAAAAACCGCATTCAGAACGGGGTACAGACATTATGATCTCCTTGTCATGCTTTTCGGATTAACAAATTCTCCTACAATTTTTATAGACTTGATGAACTGGATATTTAGACCGTATTTAGACAAATTTGTTGTTGAATTCATTGACGACATTCTGATCTATTCACGAGATGAATCTGAACATACTAAGCATTTGATAATTGTGTTACAAAATCTACGTTATAATCAATTATTTGAAAAGTTTAGCAAATGTGAGTTTTGGCTACGAGAGGTTGGATTTCTGGGGCATACAGCTGAAGGTATTAGAGTTTACCCGAGTAAGATTTCTACTATTGTTGACTGAAAACCTCTGAAAAATTTGTCTAAAGTTCGTACTTTTCTGGGCTTAGTGGGTTATTACCGAAGATTTGTAAAAGGGTTTTCGATGATTGTCACACTGATAACACGACTACTTTAGAAAGATGTAAAATGTGAATGGTCAGAAAAATGTCAGCAGAGTTTCAAACAGTTGAAAGTACTATTAACTGAAGCACCAATTCTGGTTCAACCTGAATCGGGGAAAGAGTTTGTGATTTATAGTGACGCGTCATTAAACGGTTTGGGATGTGTTCTGATGCAAGAAGGAAAAGTTATAGCTTATGCTTCCCAACAATTGAAACTGCATGAAAAGAATTATCCGATGCACAATTTAGAGTTGGCTGCAATTGTGCTCACATTAAAAATTTGGTGACACTATTTATACGATGAAAATGCTACATTTATACGGATAAAAAAAGGTTAAAATTTCTAATGTCACAAAAAGATTTGAATCTGCGACAACGAAGATGGCTTGAGTTATTGAAAGATTATGAATTTGTGATTGATTATCACCCGAGAAAAGCTAATGCTGTTGCTGATACCCTGAGCAGAAAATCTTTGTTTGCCCTATGAGCAATGAATACCTAGTTGATGATTTGTGATGATGGGTCTATTTTAGCTGAATTAAAAGCTAAACTAGTATTTTTTTCAACAAATCTGTGAAGCTGAGAAAGAAGATCGTGAATTGCAAGTTAAACGGATTCAATGTGAGACTATCCCTAATTCAGAGTTTCAGATTGAAGCTGATGATTGTTTAAGGTTCTGGAATAGAATTTGCATACAGAGAAATTCAAAACTCATTCAAAAGATTTTGTACGAAGCGCACAATAGCTGTTTATCTATTCATCTAGGGAGTACCAAAATGTACAACGATTTGAAACAGTTTTATTGGTGGCAAGGCATGAAACGAGCTATCTCAGAATTTGTTTCTAAATGTTTGATTTGTCAGCAAGTCAAAGCTAAACATCAAGTACCATCAGGTTTACTGCAGCCTGTGATGATTCTTGAGTGGAAATAGGATAAAATTAAAATGGATTTTGTATCGGGATTGCCCCTAACTCCAAAAAAGGAAGATGCTATCTGGGTTCTTGTTGATCGACTAATGAAATCTGTTCATTTCATATCGATACGTACAGATTATTCACTTGATAGACTAGCTGAATTGTACAATTCTGAGATTGTTCGATTGCACGAGGTACCTCTATCTATAATTTCTGATAGAGATCCTAGATTTATGTCGCGATTCTGGAAGAAATTACAAGAAGCTCTGGGAAAAAAGTTGAATTTCAATACTGCTTTTCATTCTCAGACTGATTGTCAGTCTGAGAGAGTTATTCAGATTCTCGAACACATGTTGAGATGTTGTATTTTAGAGTTTGAAGAAAGTTGGGAAAAATACTTACCGTTGATTGAGTTCGTGTATAACAATAATTTTTAGACGAGTATAAAAATGGCACCGTACAAAGCTTTATACAGCCGCAAATGTCGAACTCCGTTATATTGGACTGAACTAAGTGAGAAAAAGATTCACGGGGTTGAATTGATCAGAGAAACTGAAGAAAAAGTGAAAACGATTCGCGACAGTTTAAAAGAAGCTTCAGATTGACAAAAATCATACGTGAATTTGAAATGTAAATAAATTGAGTTTCAAGTCCGGGATCGGCCGCAAAGGAAACTGAGTCCGCAATTTATCAGACCGTATGAGATCGTCAAAAGAATAGGGCCTGTAGCGTATCGATTAGCTTTACCATCAAAACTTGAAAAGATTCATAATGTCTTTCATGTTTCTATGCTACGTCAATACAAATCCGATCCATCACATGTGATTTCTCCGGTAGATGTTGAAATACAGACTGATTTGACGTATAGGGAAGAACCGATTAGGATTTTACCTCGTGAAAACAAAGAATTGAGAAATAAATGCATAGCCCTAGTGAAGATTCTTTGGCATAAACACAGGATTGAGGAAGCTACGTGGGAACCTAAGGAAGCTATGAGAAAACAATACCCTAACCTTTTCATTGGTAAGATTTTCGGAGGCGAAAATCCCTAAGGGGGAGAGTTGTAATAACCCGTTTTTAGTCAAATCAAAACAGTGGTTTCGAGACCACAAAGCTGAGGTAAAAATATTTATTTTATTATTATTTTAATTTTTATAACATGAATATATGATTGTGTGAAAGTTTCGTTTAGAAATTTTATCATTTGGTTGGTTAATTTGATAAAAAGGACTAAATCGGGTAAAGTGTAAAAGTAGTTTTCTAATAGCTAAAGATGTCTAATATCTATAGAAACTTAAAGAGGAGGTCCTTAGGTGGTAAATAGCCCAATAATATGATTGTGGATGATAATGGCTTGGTATTTTGTGTAATTATTAATGTTTTTAAAGGTTAATTAAGTGAATTAGTAATCAAACTTAAAATAAATAAAATAAAACATATTTTTGTGTATTCATCTTCTTCAAGTGCACAATTAGGCCAATTTTTACATGGAGAAAGAAAGCTAGGGTTCGGCCATCTTCTTTTCTTTCAAATAGGTATGATTTTTGTCCCGTTTTTAATTATTTCTATATTTTTGAGATCATTGCAGCTAGTACTAGCTAGCCCAGGGACTAATTTGCAAAGCTATCAAAGATTTTGAATGTTTCCATTGATGAATATGTATGAGTTTTGATGATTGATGATAGATTTTGAATGTTTGTTGATAGTTAAACAAGTTTTGTAAAGTGATTTTTAATGAAAATGCAAAATACGGATTAAATTGAAAAAATATTGAAACTTTGTGGTTGAAATGTGAAATAAATGAGAAATATGGGCTAACATGAGTACTATAGAAATACGGCTAGCATGGGTGGTGACTAAATTGCATGAATTTTTGATTTTAGGAAATAAGGACTAAATTGTAAAAATGTGAAAGTTTAGGGATAAAAGTGTAAATATGTCTTAAAGAGTGTTTTGGACTAAATTGAATGAATAGATGATTAAATAAGTTAATTTTGAATATATTTAGATAAAGAAAAGCGAAATACGGGCTTAGATTAGGGAAAAGATAAAGTTATCGAATAATCGACTAGATTCGTCGTTTTCACATTCGAGGTAAGTTTGTATGTTAATAAGCATTATTATAATTGAATTTTAATGCTTTATATTGAATTGTTGATGAATACAATAAACATTCAAAAAATCTTCGGCTATGTATTGGCACTTAGTGTGCGAGATTGAGATAGCTTTGAATATGTATAGCACCTAGTGTGCGATTTGAGATAGCTTCGGCTATGTATGGCACTTGGTGTGCGATTTGAGATAGTTTTGACTATGTACAGAACTTAGTGTGCGAGATATAGAGTATTCAGTGGTATTCCAAATATATATGAGCTTGTTATGAATTGGTATAGATATGTACATGCATAGTATGAGCCTTAAATGGAAGAAGTTATGAAGTTTGTATAATAGCATTTGAATAAGCATGTGAAAGGTTTGCTATTAATTCCGAATTATATGTTAATATGTTTAAATTGATTAATGGTGTATTTGTGATTAGTTAAGTTTATATCATATGAGCTTACTAAGCTATAAAGCTTACTTTGTTTATTTTCCATATCCTATAGTGATTTCAAAGCTAACTCGGATTTGGGGATCCTCGGAGGCTACGTCACACTATCCAACTATCAATTTGGTACTTTTGAGCTTATGGTTTGGTCATATGGCATGTATAGGAACTATGGTCATGTTGGTTATGTTTGGTAGTGAGTTTTGCCATTTGAGATGGCTTGTAAATGTATTTGTTTTGGTTTGTGTAAATAGCCATGAAAGTTGGCTTGTTTTGGTATGTTTGAGCATAGTGTATGTACATATAGTATATGACTTATGTTTGAAGTTTGTGGAATTAGTATCATGCTTGTGAATTGGTACTAAATGAATTATGTTTGGAAAATGTTAACAAATGTGCTAATGCTACTTGGTGAGTTGTTTAATGTTACTTGGAAATGGTGGATGAATTGATGATGTTGTGACTCAGGTTAAAGCTAAGAAATGCTTAGATGAAATGGTAGGAATTATGTTTGATTTGGTTGTTTTGGGTTGCCTATTATGCTTTGTTTTGGTGCCATATGTGTAGGTGAAGGTGTGTATCAAATGGGGTGGCAAAATGGCTTGGTAAATAGCCTATTTTTGTCCACACAGGCAGAGACACGGGCATGTGTCTCAGTCGTGTGTGACATACGGTCATGATACACAGCCGTGTGTCCCCTAGTGTTGAAATTGAAGAGAAGTCAGTATGCTCCACACAGTCTCACACACGGGCGTGTGATTGGCCGTGTGGCATAAGTGAGTATACCCCTCTAATTGGCACATGGCCTAGTACACGAGTGTGTGACTTGGCCGTGTTGTATAAATCAGTATACCTTACAGGTTTGGCATGGCCTAGCACACGGCCTAGCCACGAGCGTGTGTGGCCACTTCGAAGGGCACAGAGGCTACACACGCGGGTGTGTGGTTGGCCGTGTGACCTAAGGCAGTAACCTCACTTGTTTGGACACGAGGTAAGACATGGGCTAGGACACGGTCGTGTGCTCCTAATTCGAATGTCCACACGACCTGTGACACGGGCATATCTCGTGGCCGTGTGAGACACACGGCCTGGTCACACGGGCGTGTGTCTCCTATTCTGGAGAAAAGTCTGCTAAGTATTCAAAAATTTTTTGAGTTTCCAGTTTAGTCTCGAACCACTCTCAATGCATGTTTAAGGCCTCGTAGGCTTATTTAATGGACACTATGATTGATTATGATTGGTTTCAATTTGATTTGATAAATTGTATATGAAATGTATGTTTAAAAGTGTTGTAAGTCTGGTAATGCTCCGTAACCCTATTCTGACGGTGAATACGGGGGAGAGGTGTTACATCTTCTACGACGAATCAACTTACTGCCATACTCTCCTCTGTATTACGAGAGGCCCCATCTGTCACATCCCAAAAATTGGGTTAGTAAATCAGGGTTTAGTAAACCAAAAACTGTAATTAGGTTAAATAAAAAAAGTTAGGAAATTAAAACTAAGTGCTCGAAAATTAATTTAGTTAAAACATATTTTTAAAAATAAGACTTGATTTAGAAATAATTTTGAGATTTGCTTTAATTGAAAATAAGGACCAATTTTGAAAAGGCAGGAGATTGTAAGGGGTTAAAGGGGACAAATGCCCAATTTTTAAAATCTAGTTTGCTTTTTAAACCTCCCACGCTTCTTCCCTTTCATTCTTCGTCTCTTTAAAAATTTTTCCAAACACCAATTATTGTTTCTCTCCCAAAATTAGTTAATCGTTTTTTTATTTCTAAGTTCTTCAAATATAAAATATACTTTCAATTTCAAAGAAAACTTAAGATTTCATCCTCAGTTTTTCTAAGGTTCTTCGTACGTTCAAATTTGAATTAGCTCCACAGCTCATCGATTATGAAATTTTGAAGTAACATTTTGAGTTTTCATGAATAAACAACGTGTGCTAGCTTTTCAAACTAAGTTTTAACCGATTTAATAACGATTTCAATATATCAAATTTTTAGTCCTAATTTAGCAAATCTTTTAGTAATTTAGAAAGATTCGAATGATCTCTTAACTTTAAAACTTTTTTGGCTTGATTTTTCTGGAAAGATGAGATCCTTGAAATTTGATTACATTTAAGTTTTAATATGTAATTATATGATATTTAGGATAATTAAGATCTAAACTAAGGTTTAGAAATAATATTTGAGTGGTGAAATCATATTTTCGACAAAACTAGCTAAGAGTTCAGTAAATAGATCTAGAGGTTATGATATATGATTTGAGAGTGATTTAATCTTATTTTTTGTTGTTGTTTGTAAATTTTTTTGTATTTTTTTTGGTGCGTATGTAAAGTGTCAACTTAATTGGGAGCCTCTACAAGCAACGACAAAGGCAAATAAAAGCTTACTTGAGCTTGTTGTGGAACCTAGTTGCTAAGGTGAGTGGTCTTATGTGCTATAATTAATGTACAAACTTAGGTGATACAAAAACACCTAATATAAGTCCTAGAAGTAAGTATTTTTCCTTGAGTGTTGATTATTTAATAAACAAGATTTTATGTGATGTGACTATATATGTTGATTATGTGATTGAATATGCCTTGTGGATAGCTGGATTCATGTATACTCATTTGAAGTGTGAGTTTGGCTCAATGAGCAAAATAATAGCACTTGTACTGAATTATATGAAAGTGATAAGTGAAATGAAAATGATATGTGAGTGTGCATAAACTAGGAAATTAATGTGTGTAATGGATATATTGGCCTTGTAAATCTTTTAAAACATTGGATATAGTTGGTATGTTATAGGATTTGAGTACTCATTAATGTGTTGTGTTATTAGTACATGTGGAGGGATAAGGTATTGTAGATCATTGCTCCATTCTTTGGGCATGTTGGTGTGTTGGAAAGTGTTTGCTTCAAGTTCAGTTACTTGGGATATGTAAACTCTTTTGAGTCATGGTGTGATGGAGATCTGTGTATCCAATGAGAGTTTTAATTGTATTTTCATCCTTACAATATGCCAATGTATCATTAGTGACATGGAGTTTTATGATACTATGTGATAAGTGTATTTAGCATGCTTGTTTTAACTATTTTGGTGTTTATTGTTGCAGAGAAATAAATTGTGTGGAGTGGTGAAGTGGGAAAGCTTGAGATCCAAAGGCAAAGGCATCTTAGTTATACATGTAAGATGGTTTTGGTTAATAGTGGATGGCAATTGGGTTTATAATGAGGGGTTAGACTTTGGATTTTATTTGTTTTGTAAATGGACTTTCTATGGACTATTTAAGGACTTTTATAACTGATTCGCGAGGAATCCCGTTGAATTCTTAATGATCATGATCATAATATTTTGGTCGTATATATGACAACAAATATATCACTTTTTTCGATGATTTTTGTGAAAAATTAACTCAATTTCATTTAATTGATTCATAGCATCTGCTCTTCAATAGTATCTATCGATACTTTCAAGGTTAGAAGAAAAAAAGGAATCACTCAATTGGATGACACAATACAATATATATTTAAGATTTCTTTTTTTTTTTCTTTCAACCAACTTTGGATTTTATTTGTTTTGTAAATAGACTTTCTATGGACTATTTAAGGGCTTTTATAGCTGATTGTGGATGAATTATTACTTGGATAATTGCAAGAAGTATGCTAGATGAATGTTTAGTTTAGCTGTTGAATGGCATGCATGTGATTTATTGATTTGTGGTTAAGATGGCTAAAATGATGTATTGAAGGTTTGTCCAAATGCAAAATGACTAGATGCAAGGTACGTACCTTTATTGCACTTTAAATAACCTTATATGTAAATTTTGGTATGTTGTGTAATTTGATTTAAGACTCTATGTAGTATATTGGCAGATTGTGGTCGTTGATTTGTGATTTTGGATTCTGGTCTATGTCTTTGATGCTTGTAGATAACCTTGGTGATGCATGAATAATGGTTTCAAAGGTGTTAAAACAGTTTTGGCGTGTTATAGTTGTTGATAGGTTGATAAACAGTCGAAGGTGCCAAAGTTGAGTTAGATAAGCAAATTGCCCACAGTCGGATTGTTTAGAAGATAGTTCACCAGATGTTGTTTGTGTATTTTTCTGACAAAATTTTTTAAGGAGCAACATGCCATAGGAGTGTACACCATATAAGAGTGTGCCAATAGAGTGTTCATCATGTATCAGTATATGAGGTAGTTGGCGTAGTGTCTGTCCGCTAGGATTTCTTGCATTTTTAACTTTTTGCCTTGTGTGCCATCCAACTCCATGCAGAGTAAAACTATTAGGCTAAGCATGGTGTGAACTTTGTCGAATTGTTTTACTATGTTATTGTGGATTATTCGGTCTATTATTATGTGTTGTGTGAATTTGCAAGTGCTAGCAAATATAAAGTAATGCAAATATAGTCCTTAAACTACATGAAATGCTTTGAAAATTTTTATGACTTAGTTTTATTCTTTGAATTTCAGTATGGTAGCTTCAATTTGTTAAAATGGTTTATCTAGATATTTTGTGAAATTTTATATTATCGTCATTAAACTTGGTTATGCAATTAAATAAGTTTTAAATGTCGTTTTTAAACTATAATTTTCACTAATGGTTTAAAATGGAATGTTCCAGTCACCTCTTATTAATTTTATGATTTATGTGTGTGTGTTTTTTTTTTTTTTGGCTAGTGATGCTTAAAGGGATGATTTTAACTCTTGTTTTTAAATTGCTAAATTGCGATAGGCGATGCATAATTTAGGCTTGCATGTTCAGGATTAAGTGTTTAAAGCATGTTTGTTGGGTGTGATGGTTGGATATGTGGTGTGCTGGTTGACCAGTAAGGAGAGTCATGCAAGTGGATAATGTGACATTCTAGATTCGGGTCAGTCCATTACCATCAGGTTTGAGGTACTACCCATCAAACCTCGGCCTCTTACGGCTACTAACACCCACCTGCACCCTTGTGTCAATATCAGCAATGGCCTTTAGAGCCTTCTCTATGACGACGTCTACATCCATGTTTTTGGATGTCCAAGAAGGAGTGAACGATTGAGCAGAACCTGCAAAAGAAAATTCAAGATCAATCATACGAGGAAAAGAATTATTTAAGGGACTCACCTGCAACCCTTGCAAGAGGGATGGACCAAGGGCATGTGCGTAGCCTTCAATAAGAATAAAATAAGTTTGAAGGTTCCTCCTTCCTCCCAAACAGAATAGCGGCTAAGTCATTGGAAGCCTTGCAGGGTTACACTGCATCTAAAGGGTGTGTGACTCGAGAAATGGCCTCAAGAGTATTTATTGAAGGCCTATAACCATTGGGGCTATGATTATCTAAGTAGAAACGAAAAATGTTTCTCGCTATAATAAGATTCTCCAGCATGAGAGAATGGCCCAACTTCAAGTGTTTGAACTAATCCTCCACAGCCTTATTATCCAGCTATTGCATGCAAGTACAGACATGCTCTAAAGGAATATGCCATTGGGTCAGGAACCCAAACCCACCCTTTAGCTTACACCTTACCCGAATGATTTTTTTTTTATTAAGGTGAAGGTTGGAAGCCCAGTTTTTTATTATGGGAATGTACCCTTGACGAGCACTAAAATGGGCCAACCCAACCGAGGCTACCCAAAAAGTTACTTTAACTAGTATAATCATGGGAAAATGACAAGAAGGGGTGGTTCACCCCTTAGGCTACAATCGATGAAATAGGCAACTAGGGTCCATCAAGAAAAGTCGGTGAGTTGCCAAAGTGTGATGCCATACTCATTAAGAACAGAGCAAAAGAAAGAATTAATAGGGAGATGAAACCTTGCCTCAAACAAGACAAGGAAGTTAATCGACATGGAAAAGAGGGAGAATTTCAAGCAAGACACCTCTTAACTTCACACCTCAATTTAAATAGTCAAACATATAAAGGAAGTTTGGTTGAAATAAATTAGATGATTCAAATTCCCAAAACTCTATGGGTGACACTTGTAAAATGAGGAAAGGGTTTCTTCCTAAACCCCACGATAATTGTGAAAGCGGGAATGTTCGCTAGAGAAAAGCAATCATTAAGTATCTACTAGAAGTAATACATGCTCAAATAGACCAAGTTCCACGAATTTGATGCAGTGTACGCTAAACGTGTTGGAAAAAACCTAGTTTGAAAACAATTTTCTTGCACAATGGAAAATTAAAATTTTGAAAATTGACCCGGTTTGTGATATTTATAGTAATAATGTAACACCCCTAACTAGTATCCGTCACCGAAACAGAGTTATGGAGCATTATCGGAATTTTTAGAACATTTACAGATAATTTATATCAATTACTATTCATTGTCCGAGATTATTTGTAACATCCCTTAAATGAACCCTCGAGGCCCAATACGAGCATTAGAATCGAGTCCGGACTTAATCAGAACCTCTAAGAATTTTTTGCAAAATTTCAATTCTTTTCCAATGTATAGGGCTCACACGCCCGTGTGGTCCAGGGGACACGCCTGTGTGACCCTAGGACACGCCCGTGCTACAGGCCGTGTTCAACCCCATGTAACTCTCTAACTTATGCACACGGCCATGCCACACGCCCGTGTGCTAGGTCATGTGGTTAATTCAATTTTCATAAAATGAGGTGCATGTTTCACATGGCCAAGACACGCGCCCGTGTTCTAGGCCGTGTAGCATACACGGCTGAGACACACACCGTGTCTCTGCCCATGTGTTCAACTCTAAGCATTATGTTTCTTAAATTTAAGGTGCAGGGGACACAAAGCCCAACCACATGCCCATGTACAAGGCCGTGTGTCACACACGGTCTAGACACACGCTCGTGTGTCTGCCCGTGTGGATGAAATAAAGCCATCTCTATCTCTATTTATCCCCCAAAATCACACCAATGACCTGCACTTAAACTCACATCCAAATACCAACCATTTTAAGCATTCAACTTAAGCAAACTCCATCATTCAACATGGCATATCATTACATGCATTCATGTTTATAATCTTACCTTGGTTTAGTCCATATGTTAGACATAATTTGGTCAACTACTTAACACATATGTAGCTACCATAGTATGACATTACAAATATATCAAAACAAACCATTACTAGCCATTCCAATGGCTAAATTACAAGCATCATTTACATTTACACGCTAATAGGGCCAATATAACCTATACATGCCATTACAACCATAATTGATTTACCATATTGTACTGACATGGTTCGATGGATAGTGTGACTGATCTCTGCCGAGCTTCTAATCCAACGAGCTTTCGATTTACTATAAAACAGGGAAATAAAATTAAGCAAGCATAAAATGCTTAGTAAGTTTGTATAACATGGTACTTAACTTACCATTCATTCTATTTTGTGGTAACTATGTAAGGCATATTCAATCAATTTGCCCTCAAGCCCTACACATATCCTCATTGCCCTTGTTAGTTATATATTCCATAATAGCATCACAACATATATTGGCTCAACAGCAATCAAGTTTCCCTACACATATACTTTCAACAACATGTATTCATTTAACATGTATAAATCATCTCTTTATATTACAAGTATAATTTCATTATAGTTCATCTCGAGTTCAGATCATTTCATATCAGAACTTTACCCATATTACTCAGAATATCAAGGTCACGATTAATACACTCAAGGTGTACATGTCTATAATCAAGGAAGTACATACTCATCAAATAAATTCCATGTACAATATTATCATTTCATATTTCCATATAATCCGTTATCACATATCGTCAATTTCATGTATTTCAGGCCAATATGTGTAATAACTCGTTTCTTATTCATATCTTCTCCTGTCAAGAACTTTTACCCGTTGAATTTATCTGAAATATCGATGGATACACAAGTAGTACACTCGAGGTGTACAAATCAGAATCCGTCAATTCATGTCCAATAGTACTCATAAGCTACAATTTCAGAGAGTACACTCTCAAGCCACACATGTATACAGCAGGATTACTAGTCCAAGCTAAATCCTTTTTATGACATATGCTCTAAAGAGCTTGACCTGGATTACCCGTCCGGGCTAAATCCAATCCATAACATATGCTCGAGAGGACTTATATCAGGATTACCCCTCCGGGCTAAATCCTTTCCGTAATGAAGTCATTAGGATTCCTCGTTCTAGCCTAATCCATTCTGCAACAAATGCAATACCTCATTCATTTCGGAAATTACATTTATCCACTGATTTTATTCAAACGGGATTTAACATTTTCAAGCATTTTCTAGTATGTGATTATTTCATACATCTATAACATCCATATAATTCAAATGATCACATTCCAAGCATAAAATTAATATTTTCATCGTTTATCCTTTATTATCTATTAGACATTATAGTTTAATTTATACCTTTTTACTTATCGGGCTTGATCGAATATGTAATCATTTCACATATTCATGACATTTATACAATTTACATAAACACAATCAATGCAAGCATGTAAATAAACACAATTTAGTTACACGAACTTACCTCGCCAAAGGTTCGTGTACAAACATATACTAATTCGAAATTTTCTTCTTTTCCTCGTTCTAACTCAGAATTTGGTCTATCCGGATCTATACGAGTAAATTTAACATTAAGTTCACACATCTTATATACATTTGGACTCAATTTACATCCTAGGCAAAATTATTATTTTCCCCTAGCTTTTCCATAAATTCCCATTTTGTCCCTAGGCTCGGAAAATGAAACTTGTGAAATTTACTCCCTATTCCAAGCCTAACCAATATCCCATGACAAAATTTACAGCACATGTATTCATAAAAAATCAGAATTTTTCATCAAATTTCACAACTTTGCATTTTAGTCCCTAAATCACGTTTTTATCAAAAATCACTTTGTAAAAGTTGTTTATCTATCAACAACCTTTCATTTTCTACCATAAATTTCTAATTTTCAGCAAAAAACATACATAACCCATTTTCCATACTTTGATAACCTTACAAATTGATCCCCTAAGTAGATAGATTAAGCTATCCCAATTTCAAAAATATCAAAATTATTAAAAACGGGGCTTGATTACTTACCCAAATAAGCTTGATAAGTCTTCTTCCTCTCTCCTAGGGTTTCCATGGAAATATTTGGGGAATATGATATGAAATTGTATTTAGTTAAATTTTCATTTAATAACTTTTCATCATCCCAATTTAGTCCTTAGCCTTTTTTTATTTTTCCATGGATGATTCATACCAAAATATCTACATACTCCTCTTTAATGGTCTAATTACCATATAAGGACCTCTAGTTTTGAATTTCATAGCTGTTTAATCCTTATAGATACTAGAATTCAACTTTTGCATTTTATGTGATTTAGTCCTTCCCGTAATTAAACACATAATCGGTAAAATTTTCGTATCAAAATTTTCACATGAATTTTCTAACATAATATGGTCCATATAATAAAATAAAAATAAATTTTATTTTCGGCTCGAATTTGTGGTCTCGAAACCACTGTTCCAATTTCACCAAAATTTGGTTGTTACAAGTCTCCCCCTTAATGAATTTTCGTCCTCGAAAATTTTACCAGTAAAAAGATTCAGATATTACTTTCTCATAGTTTCCTCCAGTTCCTAAGTAGCTCCCTGTATATCATGTCATTGTCAGAAAACTTTTATTAAAGCTATCTTTTTATTTCTCAGTTTTTCTCTTCAAGTTCCAGAATTTCAATTAATCTCTCACTGTAAGTTGTGTCAGGCTGAACTTAACATTTATCAAAGTAATAACAGATGATGGGTCTGATCGATACTGTCATAACACATATACTCATAAAAACATTGTGAATTCTGTAGATCTCTGATAATAATACTAATCAATACACAACAGGTCTAATTCTTTTCCATAATGTTATATGACCTGATAGACCACGGGTCTGATTTGCCTTTATGACCAAACTGAGAAACTTTCTTCCATGGCGAAACTTTCAAAAATATTTTGTCGCCAATCCGAAACTCTATTTCTTTTCGTCTTAAATTCACATCAAATTTCTAACGATCAAATACTGCTTTTAAACTGTCTTAGATTACTTTCACCTTTCTTCGGTTTCAAATAATCAAACCAACTACATGTATCTTTTCTCACTGAACTCAATCCAAAACACCGGAGTTTTACACTTGTGACTATATAGAACCTCATACGGTACAATTTTATACTTGACAGTTAACTGTTATAACAAGCAAATTCAACCAATGGCAGATATTTCCTTTTCAATTGCCTTTGAATTCAAGTACACAACATTGAAGCATATCTTCCAAAATCTGAATCATATGTTCAGATTGATCACTCGTCTGATAATGAAACACGATATTAAAATGTAATCGTATACCTAGGGTTTCTTGTAACTTGTTCCAGAATTGGAATATAAATTGTAGATCTCTATCAGAAATAACATAAACTAGCACATCATAAAATCTGATAATCTCAGGAATAGATAATTTAAGCAATCTATTAAGTGAGAAATCCATTCATATCAGGATAAAATGTGCAGGCTTCGTCGAACAATCGACAATTACTTAAGTAGTATCTTTCTTTTTCATAGACACGGATAACTCCAATATAAAGTTCATAGTAACTTTGCCTCATTTCCATTTCGGTATCTTCGCTAGCTATAACTGTAACACCCCTAGGCACGGCCCAGACGTTATGGCCGAATTCGGGAATGTCACATCAAAGGCATAATTCAAAACGATTTTGCTAAGTTAAAATTTAAGGCTTAAAAGCCTAAAATCATTGAATCTTGTTAAGTAATGATAGAAGCCCATATTTTTAGGTATTTCGAAAACCATGTTTGAGAAAATTTATTTAAGTTTAACAATTAAGTAAACAGTTGAACAATGATAGCAAAACACAAAATCTAAAGTCAAATCGGAGTACAAGGCCTTATTACAACCAGCGAAAATAAAGTAATTAAAATCATGTCCTTTGAAACAAATAACCAAAACTCCTAAGTATCTTGTAGTGTGGCCATCTCTGAGTCCTCTCCCATGTCGAGCCGTCTACTGAGGGTCACCTAAAACATTTAATAAAAGGGTGTGAGTTTCGAAACTCAGTATGTACGACCCTTGGTAACCAATCAACATGCAAATATCACACTAAGCCGTATCAAATTCGGTGGTCTTGGGCCTTAGCCCGTAATGACCTCACATCACATTAGTATCACATCCCAAATCCAACCCTGCAGTCCATTTCCCTTCCAACCCTACACTCCTGTGGGGATATAAATATCAACCCACTCATCCCTACACTCCAAAGGTAGCACCAGCAGCGGCACTACTCAAACGTTGCAGCAAAGCTGCTATAATGGGCCTAAAGCCACCGGTGGATCCATGGTCGTCAAGCGACTATGCGATCCTCAAATCATCCTCCGTATCATCAAAACCTACCCAAATGCAACACATATTTCATGAATGCAACATACACAATTTCACACATTAAGCACTTAGGGGTATTTTAGTCATTTCACTACCTAGGGGTATTTTAGTAATTCTACCCTATAGGGGTATTTAGGTAATTTTGTAAAACAGGGGTATTTTGGAAATTTTGTAAATCAGGGATATTTTGGTAATTTTGCAAATTAAGGGTATTCTGGTAATTTTACAAATTAGGGGTATCTTAGCAATTTTGTAAATCTAAGGATATTTTGGAAATTTTCAAACTTAGGGTATTTTGGTAATTTTCAAATCAGAGGTATTTTGGTCCATCTCGGGTTTTAGTTATGAACTTTGGCCCATTAACAAGTCCTTGCGGCTAAAGTGAACAGACACTACGCACCAGGTAGGATTCCAAAGAAGAGGAGGTGGGCCACTAAGACCGCTTAAGTACCGAGCTCTCCCTAGATCCAATCCTAGACATGCATATGTCTCATTGCCTACATCAGAATCTCCAAATGACTTGTCCACGGACATGTTTAATTATTAGATTAGGTCTTATGCGGTTTAAGAGTTGTTCAGAACTAGGCCTAAAGTCCATAAAACCATAGCATACTTGTCTACGTCCCATAAAGCTCATCAAGCCCATTTCACGTTCATATGGCTTATTAGGCCCAAAACAATTCCAGATCATGTAACATGCACGAGTAACTCAATTCATATAACCAAATCAATCAATTTCATCAAACTTAGCCTCAGGGCCCATCGGGCTCACTTAGCCACTTTTGACTTTTTGGCATTGCCGATATCATGTGTGTAGTGTTTATACACACCTGGTTAAAGCTACGTGCTATACTATCTTTGGTCTTGAACCTACAACCAACCAACCTTCAACCAATCACCCATACTTAATCAAAATATTTACCAAAAGCCGAAGCCTTACCATAACCTTACCGTGTGCCACCAGGTTGTAATAGCCCTTTCTTAGCTACTAATCATGAGTATCCGCTAGATCTGCACTCACACATACACCATCAAACTTCGAGTGACTCATAATCCACACAAGTCACCCCTATAGGTCATACTCACATTCAGCCACTTACTTAAACCATAATCGAGTTGAATACACTTACACTTTGCTAACGATCCTTACCACGCTTGCGATCTCTGAACCTTACCCTTGTTAATACAAGATTAACGACAATGAGAAGTTAGTTAGCCCTTCGTCTTTTAACAAAACACACTAAGGGGTTAACTGAATACTTACCGAATCCACTCTTGATCCTGGGGCCTAGATAGCTACTGAACGAGATTCGACTTTTAACCTTGACTGATAGTAGATAACAATCGATTTGTGATGGAGGAAAACAACAAAAATTCGACACTAATAGGGATTTCGGCAAGGAAAAAAATAGTGGTAATTCGGCAATAAAAGAGTTTGGCTATGAGAGAATTCGGCAAAAAGGGATTCGGCTATAGGAGATTCTGGCAACAAGGCAAGGTATTTTCGGTTGTGGAAAAATAAGGTTTCGGCAAGGAAAAGAAAAATAATGGAAAATTTGGTATTACCTAGGACCCCATATTCGGCACACACACGTTTATATAGCCTATAGTCGAAACTTAGCCACCCATAAAGTCCAATTCGGCACCACTTCATCCACTACTCATCTCCTAATTTTTACCCATGATATCTCCCTTATCCTTCTCCTAAATTCTCTCTACTAATCATTTCTCCTTAGAGTCCCTCTACACGCCACTTCCAGCCTTCTAGAAGCCTAAAATTAAACTCTAAAATAAAGCTAAGCTAGCACTCGAACCTCAGACCTCCCTGCATGCATATGTCGCCACCTCTCTACACCTTAGTGGCGTCACTTAACCACTTCACCACAGGCTTCATTGTACATTTTTATTTAAAAGCCCACTACTCACAACCCTGATTCCTGAATTAATTAAATTAAGAATCCTCCACCACAAAACTCGAACCCAGAGCTTCTTCAACACACCTAAATACTCCAAATTCATTAAACCTTTAAAGCCGTCATGTCATTCGTCATTTTCTTGCTCACTTAAAAATTTTATGAGACCCAAAGCCCAATAGGCCGAATTCTTCTGGGCTAAAATTCGGGGCATTACAATAACCATCCTGAAAGTATCATCTTTATCTGCTGATACATCCAACATTTAAATACAATTTCAGAATTACCACATTTCATTTCGAGCTACTAGTACATCCTTTTCAAATCATTATGCATTTCATTATTCCCTAGATAAACAGACATAGTACCACTGTGGTCATTCATGTAAAATTTTCTATATAAACTTTAAATTCTTCAGTACACAAACTTTGTTTCTGAATAACAAGCATTTATCAGTTCTACTCTGAAATTCTAAACTAGAAATCATTTCACACTGTATTCATTTAACTTACATTTCATTATCACTTTTCTGGGTTTCACTAATCTGTTGTAGAAACATCAGTTTAGCTCTATACTCAGTTAAAATTAAGCTATTATCAGACAATCATAATCGGTATCCATGGCTTACAAAGTATACAGAAATTTTCTACTTAGAATATATGCAACCACATTCGTTCCTTCCAAATGATATTCAATTATCAAATCATAATCTTGCAACATTTCAAACCATATACGCTATCTCAAAATCAACTCTTTTAGCAACATCATATACTTCAAATTTTTATGACCTGTGGATATATGACATTTTTCACCAAACAAGTAATGTTTTCATACGTCAATACAAAAACAATACCTGTGAATTCTAGACCATGTATAGGGTAATTCTTTCCATCTGGTTTTTAATTATCTGAAAGCAAATGCTATTATTTTGTCTTACTGCATCAAAACACAGTCTAATCCCATTCAATATTTGTAAAACCCCTTACCCGTATTCGACGCTGGGATAGGGTATGAGGCATTACCGGAACACATACACTTGTAAATGTATTAAACTGAGTCATAAAATCTCATCCAAATTAAACTTTTCAAATTTTTATCTTTGAGTCCCTAAATAGGTCCTACGAGGCCCAATACATACCTTGGAAAACATTAGAAAATTTCTTGAAAAACAGGGGCACATGCCCGTGTCCAAGGCCATGTCCTTCACACAGTCGAGATACACGACCATGTGTTAGGCCATGAGGCATTTCGAATTTTTGAAAATTAAGTGCAGACTTCACACACCCTGGGCACATGGTCGTGTGGCTACCCGTGTGGCCATAAGTAAGGTTATTTACCAAGCCCTTTGCCACCCCAAAACACTTATACATTTATACAAATTTATCATCACACGACATGGTATTACTAAGCATTCAAACATCCACACTAAGACATCCACATACCATTTACAAACCACATTCATCATGCATAATCACACACACACACACACTTAACCATTCATATGCAAGCATACACATCCTTGAAATGCGTCATCATAGACTTATAACATAACAAATATTGGCCACATCTAATGGCCTTATACAACAATAACCATCAAATGGCATAGGCCAACATTCTAGGCCAACTCATAATAACATATACACATAATCAAGTCCCTATACATGGCATAGACTTAAAAATACTTGAAAATCATTGATACAATACCAATCAATAACTTGTTAATGTGATAGAATCTCCGACGACCTCCAATTTGAGCTAGCATCTGTGACACTATAGGAAAAAGGAAAGGAAGGTGGTAAGTATTATAGTTTAGTAAGTAGGTATTTAAATAATAAGAAATTTATTCACATGCTTTTATAAGTCTTCACAGTATGTTCTCAAGATAATACAATCATAATTGCACATAGTTCAATTATTTACTCAGGTTTATCTCAAGCTGTCTACTCTAGTCACAGTCACCAAATTATTTATATCTTGAATTATGGAACTCCAAATTAAGATCCAAAAATTTTCCCTAAAACTAGACTCATATATATTCTTACCATAAAATTTTCATAATTTTTAGTTTAGCCAATAAGTACAGTTTATTCATTAAAGTTTTCCTTATTTTGCTATCAGACAGTTTCAACCTTTTTTCACTAAATATTAATTATCTTCTCATAAAGAATTCAAATGATATTTCTGTTTGATTCTCTTGAAAATACACTCATTAAGGATTTTAATAATATAAATTATAACCCATAATTATTTTTTTAAGATTTTTAATGATTTTTCCAAGTCAGAAGAGGGGATCCCAAAATCATTCTGACTCTGTCTCACAAGAATTCAAATATCTCATAATATGAAATTCTTCTGCTTACAATGTTTCTTATATACGAAAATAGACTCAATAAGATTTAATATCTTATTAAAATCCTAATTCAACTTTCACCATTTTTGGTGATTTTTTAAGTACACATAATTGATGTTGTCCCAAAACTGTTTTATTTCTAAATTTCACTCTTTCATGTTTTCTTTATTGTAACTTTCATTGTAACACTTACTCCGTATCAATCTTACCAAAGTTCGATCACATATCGAGCACATTGCTCATAAGTTTACACACACATACCTGCACTTATTCATCACATAGTCATATTCATTTGCACTTAGTTATTTCCCATGGAACCCATCGAAATAATAACGGATACACGGAAATTTGCACATAAGTGCAACACTTGTAGCTAAAGATACTTCATATCACACTTTTCACATAGGCTCGCTCTCGAGCTATTCACATTCATGGGTCTGCTCACACAAGCTATCGGTCATACGTAAGTACTCAGTGCTGCTCACACAAGCTGTCAGGTATCCGCAACACATACCGATTACCCAGCCACTGGTAGAACTTATAAGACCAGCACCCGTTCAACATAGTCACAATCTCGGGTCTGCTTACACAAGCTGTCGGTCATGACGAAACTACACATTTCTACTTACACAAGCTTTCGAGTATCCATAACACATGCCGAATAACTTAGCCACTAGTAGAACATACGGACCAGCACCCGGATCACTTATTTCACTTAGATTTCACATAGGTTTCTAGTGAACATGTCACTCGAATCCATTTTTATTCCTAAGGTTCAACCGGGAAATTTCTCACTTGTTGATATTTTTTCAATTACATCAAATATTTAGCCACAATTCATACCATTTATCAAAATATGAAAACGTAAGATACAAACTTACCTCGGTAGCACAATCGGTGAAAATGACTTATTTGTCAATTTCTCTTTTTCCCTCGTTCTAGTTCCAAACCTTGTTTTCCTTGATCTATAATATCACATTTAATTTATTTATTAGTCACATTATTCAATGTGGCCCAAAAATCATATTATGGAAAGATTACGTTTTTCCCCCAAAGTTTCACATATTTACAATTTTGCCCCTAGGCTCATAAAATGATTTTCATTCAATTTATTTATACTTTAAGCCTAGATGGACCATTTTCATAACTATAACAGCCCACAATTTCCATTAAAACACACTTTTATGACACATTTTATAACTTTTACAAATTAGTCCTTTTAGGCATTTTCACTAAAAATCACTTAGTAAAAGTCGTTTCTCTAACCATAAACATGCATTTTCTACCATTAAACACAAAAATACACACATATTCATCATGGTTCAAAACCTTAGACTTTAACCATATCTCAAATTAGTGGTAGAAATAGATAGATCTTGTTACGAGGATTTCAAAAACGTAAAAATCATTAAAAACCGGGCCAAAATGGACTTACAATCGAGCTTGGAAGCTTGAAAAACCCTAGCCATGGTTTCCCCTTGTGAAATTCGGGCATGGGGTTGAAGATGGACAAAAATTGGCTTTTAATTTTGTTTATTTAATCATTTAATCACTAAATGACCAAAATGCCCCTAACTTAAAAATATTCTATTTCACTTATTTCATGTCCATTTTTGTCCAAAAAATTAACCAATGGTCTAATTACCATTTAAGGACCTCCAATTTAAAATTCGATAACAATTGGACACCTCTAACATGTGGAACTCAACTTTTGTACTATTTATAATTTAGTCCTTTTGACTAAATTGAATGCCCAAACGTCGAAATTTTTGAACAAAATTTTCACGAAATCTTTCCTTAAAATCATAGACCATAAAAATATAATAAAAATAAGATTTTCCTAGTCAGATTTGTGGCCCCGAAACCACTGTTCTGACTAGGCCCAAATTTGGGCTGTTACAATAGTACATCACTATAATAACAAATTCTATACACGATTCATGCTGAACCAGAATTAATACTTCGGTCAATAGAGCTTCCAATTGGTCAAAACTTTACTGATATTTATCGATCCATTCAAGTCTTACATCTTTTTTGTAATAACCATCTCATCAATATAGTTATTTCAATTATTAACATTGAAGCTTCAAGTTTTTTTTTTCCGAAGCCACAACCATCAGATGGATTTAAAACCATAGTGCTATGATATGACGGACATTTCAGTCATGTAGATAAAACAATACTTTAACATCAACAGTGCACCTCAAATTAGAAGAGGAAAACGGAAAGGTGGCCCTAATAATAACCAATGCAATAATACAGTTTCTATAATCTGTGATCTATATCACCGAATTTCATGATCAAGTCAATATTTATAACTGTAATGAATGTATTAGAGATTAATGATATCTCAGAGAAAATTTAGAAGAGTAATATCATGCTTACTCAGTAGAAATAACTGTTATCAAGACAATATAATTAGCACTGGAACGCCCCAAAAATATAGGGTCTTTAATTTTGCATGTTCTAACACAAATTGCTTGATTGTTTTATTGCCTAAGTGATTTGGGTGTGTATGGGAGTGTTTGGGTAGCCTGGGTTCAAGTCTTGACTTTTGCACGATTTGTAGTTTTTCTCTTAAATGAACCTGGACATTGGCACTTAGGCTTTATTAATAATAGTGCTTGTTTTATGACACAAAAGAACTTGTAGTCCAGTGGTAAGTGGCGTGTTTAAGGCTACAAGGGAGCTCAAGTTCGAGTCTCATGATGCACAAGGGAGTATTTATTTTATTTCCTTACAGCATGAGAAGTGGAGTTAGACTGAAACTCTATAAGGTGAAGTTTGAATTGGCCTTGGAGTTGTTATGGAGGATATCAAGGAGTAAATTAAGGAGGGATAAGGGGAGTGATTTTTAGATATTTTCAAGGAATTTGAAGTGTGAGGGGAGTTGTTGCCGATTGGGACTCTAAGGCCCTATTGGATTTCGGCTAGGGGGAAAAAGGGGCAATTTTGACTGGAGCCATTTCTCTATTTCGGCTTTGGGGAGTGTTGATAGGAGAGCTGCCGAATTTCCTTGCTGGCAGTTGAGTTTTTTTTTGCACTTTTTGGCATTTCGAGTACTCTCTAGTTTTCTTTGTGCTACGAAACTGACCATTCGTGTCATTCCTTCTCTACATCTTTGCTATTCTTTTCCTCTCTTCTTTTCCCCACCCCTTTTTCTTCTACAATCGGATTCTTTGATAGCCTAGCTGAACCTTTCCTTCTTTTTCTTTAACTTCTGTTCATCTTCTATTCTAGTATGGCCGAATATCACTGTTGTTAATCCCTCTCTGCGCCAATCTACTGCAAAGGTTCTGACTATCAGTAAATGTTCAAAATCTATCCTCTGCTTTTCTTGTTAAAATCGAATACACCATGCTCTTCTTTTTCTTTTTCCAAAATCGAATACCCTTTTTGCTAACCGATTGCCATTTCCTCCTTCACGTACTATACTCGTTGCGATTCTAAGGCCTTCCTCAAGGAGTGGTGAAGTGTGAACGGTTTGGAGGAGTCATACTTTCGTCCTCAATGTGTAGGTAAGGTAAAAGTGTTACCTTATGTTATTTGGGATTGGCCGAATGTGCCCTATCACTTACTAATCGGATTTTGATTGTACTATAGGAAACCAACAAGGGCGTGTGATCGTTTCTGAACAGCGATCGTAGAGGGACTAAGGTCACCCTCATTCAAACAATGTAAGAATGGTGTCTCAGATTAAGCGTCAACAAGAGGGTGCTTTACGTTATCGATTAAAGGACTAACTTTGGATCCTGTTTGAATCTAGGTTGGGTGCTCGTGGAGTGTAGAGCAATATCATTATCGGGTGTGTAAACACCCCGTTTAAACTGCATATCGACAAAGGCCGAAAAGACGAAAGGCTGGGCATTGATGCCACACGAGCGTGCGAGCGCACGGGTGGTAATGCGAGCCCATGAAACATGGATGTAGGCCACCATGAGCGTTCTCGTGGGCTTAGGCCGATATTGGGCCACATGGACCGAACTGGGTATTGTGGGCCCAGCGGACTCGTAGGCCCCACACAAATGAAATCCATGAAATATGAAAAATTTTGGACTGGTCGCTATAGTTCGCTTAACCGTGACTGAATTTGGGCTAAATGGGCCACACGAGCGTGTGGGCTCACATGGGTCGGGCAATAGGCCTCGGGCCCAAATACACTATTATGATCACTTTGGTATCTTAAGCCGCTCTAGACGAATGTAGACCTCCTAAAGGGTCGTTATCTGTATCGAGACCCTAAAATTTGTAAATGACCAAAATACCCTTGAAGGGTTAAGTTACTATTTTACCCCTAACTGACGAAATGACCGTTACACCCCTAGTGATAGGTTGATTGATGTGTGTATGATATTATAAGACTGATACTGATTATGACATACTGCATACACGTAATATTTATGACACGTCATACTGTATGGGGTTAGGATACTGTTATGGAGGAAGTACTTGTGGGTCTACCACGTATTTACTGTTATTGGTGGCTTTGCCACATATTCTGATACTGGTCGTTTTGCCACGTTTACTATTCCTAGCAGCCTTGCTGCGTTACTACTATTAGCAGCTTCGCTGCGATATTGGTGTGTTGGCTGGGTGGGTCGATTTAATCCCCACATGGTGTGTTGGTTGGTACGGGTGGTGTGTTGGTTGGATTGGGATGGGTTGCATCTATGCACTGATACTGTATTAGGCTAAGGGCCACACTATACTGTTACTGAATAGGGCTCAGGCCCAGACTGTTGTTGCATGATAGGGGATTACACATTGAGTTCTCGTAACTCACTCTTTTTTTTTTAAACTGTACAGGTAATCCCCAGCCTTAGATGATTTGGAGCTGCGAGAGACTCGGAGGTGGCCACACGTTCGCTATTATTTTATTTTGGACCTAGTTACTTAAATTTTTGTATTGGGTTGATATTTATGTAATAAGGCCTCTGGTGATTTTAATTTCTTTTAATTGGGTTTAATTTCTTATTTTGAAACTGCCAAGCTGATACAAATAAGTTTTTCAAAAATAATAACTATTTTTTTAAGACAAGTACACCTTTTCAAACTCGAGAAATGACATCAATTAGAGTAGCTTCTGCAGGGTTTTAAACTAAGAAACCAACAGTAACAAAAATGGAAATTGTTTAAAAACGGTTTTCTCTCAACAAGTCTGATTTCGAAAAACACTTTGGTGTGACACGTTAGATTCAGTCGTAATGTCTAGGCCAGCTTTGGGGTGTTACATGCATATTCATAATTCAGGACTTCAATCAATAGAAGTAGAAAATAACATCACATATTCAGAATAATCTTCAGAAAAATCTGATATCTCTTTTAATACCGTCTTTACTTATTAACCCATTCTCAATTCTGACATTATTAATCATTCAGCCTTTGAACTCTTTAGTTCCACCTTCATGAACTTAATCCATATAGATCTTGTGAATTTCATTGTATGAAACTGTACTGGTGAGGGGGTGGAATCGTAAAACTCAAAATTGAACTTTCATAAATAGACACATATCACTTAACGTGTACCATTAACATGTTCACTATAAACCCCTTATTTCATACCTTTACAAGTCTTATTTCATCATAAGAAACATTTTTACTTGGGCACGTGAGTATCACTTTCAGCAGTATCAAAATCTGCTCACTTGGAAAGCACCTCTATCTATTTCTAAAACAATTTTCATCAGAGTCGAGAGATATCACACTATTACAGATTATATAATAGCATGTATTCTAGGCTCCACATATGCTATGTTCAGTTCGAGAATTGACTAAACTGTAGCTTTGATACCACTAAATGTAACACCCCTAACCCGTATAACTAGTATTTGTCGCTGAAACAGAGTTACGGAGCATTACTAGAACTTTTAGAACATTTACAGATAATTTATATCAATTACTATTCATTGTCTGAGATTATTTGTAGCGTCCCTTAAATGGACCCTCGAGGCCCAATACGAGCATTAGAATCAAGTCAGGACTTAATCAGAACCTTTAAGAATTTTTCACGAAATTTCAAAATTTTTCCAAGGTACAGGGATCACACGCCCGTGAGGTCCAGGGGACACGCCCATGCTATAGGCCGAGTTCAACCCTATGTAACTCCCTGACTTGTGCACACGGCCATGCTACACGCCCATGTGCTAGGCCGTGTGGTTAATTAAATTTTCATAAAATTAGGTGCAGGTTTCACACAGCCAAGACACACGCCCATGTTCTAGGCCATGTAGCACACAAGGCTGAGACACACGCCCGTGTCTCTAGCCGTGTACTCAACTCTGAGTATTTTGTTTGTCAAATTTAAGATGCAAGGGACACATGGCCTAACCACATGCCCATGTACCAAACCGTGTGTCACACACGGTCTAGACACATGCCCGTGTGTCTACCCATGTAGACGAAATAAAGCCAGCTCTAGCTTCATTTCTCCCCCAAAATCACACCAATGACCTACAATTAAACTCACATCCAAATACCAACCATGTCTAGCATTCAAGTTAAGAAAAATCAATCATTCAACATGGCATATCATTACATGCGTTCATGTTTATAATCTTACCTTGGTTTAGTCCATGTGTTAGACATAATTTGATCAACTACTTAACATATGTAGCTACCATAGTATGACATTACAAATATATCAAAACAAACAATTACTAGCCATTCCAATGGTAAAATTACAAGTATCATTTACATTTACATGCCAATAGGGCTAATATAACCTATACATGCCATTACAACCATAATTGATTTACCATATTGTACCGACATGGGCCGATGGATAGTGTGAGTGATCTCCACCAAGCTTTCAATCCAACAAGCTTTCGATTTACTATAAAACAGGGAAATAAAATTAAGTAAGCATAAAATGCTTAGTAATTTCGTATAACATGGTACTTAACTTACCATTCATTCGATTTTCAGGTAACTATGTAAGGCATATTCAATCAATTTGCCCTCAAGCCTTACACATATCCTCATTGCCCTTGTTATATATTCCATAATAGCATCACAACATATATGGGCTCAACAACAATCAAGTTTCCATGCACATATGCTTTCAACAACATGTATTCATTTAACATGTATAAATCATCTCTTTATATTACAAGTATAATTTCATAATAGTTCATCTCGAGTTCAGATCATTTCATATCAGAACTTTACCCATCAATGTGTACAAGTCTGTAATCAAGGATGTACATACTCATGAAACAAATTCCATGTACAAAATTATCATTTCATATTTCCATTTATCAGTTATCACCTATCGTCAAATTCATGTATTTCAGGCTGATATGTGTAATAACTCGTGTCTTATTCATATCTTATCCTGTCAAGAAATTATATCCATTGAATTTATCTAAAATATCGATGGATACACAAGTAGTACACTCGAGGTGTACAAATCAAAATCCGTCAATTCATGTCCAATAGTACCATAAGGTACAATTTCAAAAAGTACACTCTCGAGCCACACATGTATACATCAGGATTACTAGTCTAGGCTAAATTCTTTTTATGACATATGCTCTAAAGAGCTTGACCTGGATTACCCATCCGGGCTAAATCCAATCCATAACATATGCTCGAGAGGACTTATATCAGGATTACCCGTCCGGGCTAAATCCTTTCTGTAATGAAGTGTAACACCCTTTACCCATATTCGATGCCGAAATAGGGTACGAGGCATTACCGGAACACATACACTTGTAAACATATTAAACCGAGTCATAACATTTTATCCAAATTAAAACTTTTCAAATTTTTATATTTGAGTCCCAAAATAGGGCCTACGAGGCCCAATACATACTTTGGAAAACATTAGAAAACTTCTTGAAAAACAGGGGCACACGCCCGTGTCCAAGGCCATGTCTTTCACAAAGTCGAGATACACGCACGTGTGTTTGGCCGTGTGGCTTTCCAAATTTTTGAAAATCAAGTGCAGACTTCACACACCCTAGGCACATGGTTGTGTGGCTGCCCGTGTGGCCACAAGTAAGGTTATTTACCAAGCCCTTTGCCACCCCAAAACACTTATACATTTATACAAATCAATCATCACACAACATGGAATTATTAAGAATTCAAACATCCACACTAAGACATCCACATACCATTTACAAACCACGGTCATCATGCATAATCACACACACACTTAATCATTGACATGCAAGCATACACATCCTTGAAATGCATCATCATAAACTTATAACTTAACAAATATTGGCCACATTAAATGGCCTTATACAATAATAACCATCAAATAGCATAGGCCAACATTCTAGCCCAACTCATAATAACATATACACATAATCAAGTCCCTATACATGCCATAGACTTAAAAATACTTGAAGATCATAGATACAATACCAATCAATAACTAGTTAGTGTGATAGAATCTCCGACGACCTCCAACTTGAGCTAGCATCTGTGACACTATAGGAAAAAAGGAAAGGAAGGGGGTAAGCATTATAGCTTAGCAAGTAGGTATGTAAATAATAAGTGATTTATTAATAGGCTTTTATAAATCTTCACAATATGTTCTCAAGATAATACAATCATAATTACACATAGTTCCACCATTTACTCATGTTCATCTCAAGCTGTCTACTCAAATCACAGTCACTAAATTATTTATATCTTGAACTACAGAACTAAAAATTAAGATCCGCTAATTTTCCCTGAAACTAAAATCACATATCTTCTTACCATAAATTTTTTAGAATTTTTGGTTTTGACAATAAGTACAGTTTATTCTTTAAAGTCTCCCCTATTCTCTACGAGATTCGGATGATGTTCCTGTTTATTTTTTTTTTTTTTGAAGGTAAACTAATTAATAAAGTTAAGCATATAAATTATAAACCAAAATTATTTTTATACGATTTTTAGTGATTTCCAAAGTTGGAACAGGGGATTCCAGAATCATTCTGACCCTATCTCACAAAAATTAAAATATATCAGAATATGAATTTCTTTTGCTTGCACTGTTTCTTTTATGAAAGGATAGTCTCAATAATCGTTAATTTCATATCTTATTCAACCTCTAATTCAGTTTCCACCATTTTTGGTGATTTTTCAAAGACACATAACTGCTGCTATCCCAAAACAGTTTTATTGCAAATTTTACTCTTTCATAATTTCTTTGTATTAAATTTCATAGTAACACTTACCCCATATCAAACTTACCAAAGTTCAATCACCTATCGAGCACATTGCTAATAAATTGACACACACATACCTGCAGGTATTCATCACTTAGTCATATTTTTTTATACTTAGTCATTTCCCTTGAATGCATCGAAATAGTAACGGATACATGGAAATTTCCACATAAGTGCCACACTTGTAGCTAAAGATACTTCACATCACACTTTTCACATAGGCTCGCTTTAGTGCTATTCACATTCACGGGTTTGCTCACACAAGCTATCGGTCATACGTAACTACCCAGTGCTGTTCACAAAGCTGTCAAGTATCCGTAACACATGCCAGATTACCCAGCCACTAGTAGAACTTATAAGACCAGCACTGTAACACCCCAAACCCGATCTAGAAGTTAGGCCCGAATCTGACATGTCAAATCAAAGGCATAATTCAAACGATTTTGCTAATTAAAAATTTAAGGCCCAAAAGCCCAAAATCCTTGAGTCTTGTTAAGTAATGAAAGAAAACCCATTTTATAATTTTAAGTATTTCTGAAACCAAGTTTAAACGTAACAAATTTATTTAGGTTTAATAATTAAGTAAACAGTTAAACAACAAAACCCAAAATCTACAGTCAAATCGGCGTACAAGGCCTTATTACATCCAAGGAAAATAAGAAATTAAAACTATGTGCTTTGAAACAAATAAATAAAATTTTAAACATCACGTCGAGCCATTTACTAAGGATCACCTGAAACATTAAATAAAGGGTGTGAGTTTCGAAACTCAGTGTGTACACCCTTGGCATTCAATTCAATATATAATTATCACATTGGCCTGAGCACTATCAAAATCGATGGTCATGGGCCTTGGCCAACAATGACCTCATATCATAACATATCATACCATATCATATGCAGAACAAGGTAATGCAAAACCCTCCCCAAAAACCCGTCTGCTACACACCATTTCCCTTCCAACCCTACACACCTGTGGGGATTTCTAAATCGATCCACCCATCCTCTACACATCAAAGGTAGCACTCACAGCGGCACTACTCAACGTTGCAGCAAAGCTGCTAATCATATAATGGGCTTAAAGCCACCGATGGATCCACGGTTGTCAAGAGACTATGCAATCCACAAATTTTCCTCCGTACCATAATTCCGACCCATATGCATCCTAAACAGAATATCGTATGAATGCAACATGCACATGAGTAACATCCACAAAACTCATATTCATCACATTGGGGTATTTTCGTCATTTCACAACCAAAGGGTATTTCCGTAAATCTACTCTATAGGGGTATTCAGGTAATGATGAAAATAGAGGTCTTTTGGAGATTTTGAAAATCAAGGATGTTTTGGTAATTCTGCAAATCAAGGGTATTCTGGTAATTACACAATTCGGGCTATTTTAGTGATTTTGCAAATCTAAGGGTATTTCGGTAATTTTCTAACTAAGGGCATTTTGGCTATTTTCAAATCTGGGGTATTTTGGTAATTTTCAAATTAGGGGTATTTTAGTAATTTTACAAATCTAAGGATATTTGGTCCCTCTCGGGTTTTAGTTATGAACTATGGCCCATTAACAAGTTCTTGCGGGTAAAGTGAACAGACACTATGCACCAGGTAGGATTCCAGATAAGACGAGGTGGGCCACTATGACCACTTAAGGACCAACTTTCCCTAGATCCAATCCTAGACATGCATATGTCTGTTGCCACACTCTAACCCAACGACTTGTCCACAGACATGTTTAATTATTAAAAAGTCTTATGAGGTTTAAGAGTTGTTCAGTACTGAGCCTAAAGTCCATAAAACCCTATCATACTAGTCTACGTCCCCATAAAGCCCATCAACCCATTTCACGTTCATATAACCATTAATGGCCATATCACATTTTTATGGCCCACTAGGCCCGAATCTCAGTCATATGACCTATTAAGCCGAAAAAAATCGAGATCATGTAACATGCATGCCTAAACCCAATTCATATAATCAAATTAACCTATTTCATCAAACTTAGCCTCAGGGCCCACCGGGCCCATTTAGCCACTTTTGGCCTTTTGGCTTTTCGGCGTTGCCAGTATGTGTGTGTAGTGTTTGTATACACCTGGTAACCATGAGTGCTGCAACCCCTTAATCACAAACCTACAATCGACATTGCTTAAGGATTAATCATGGCTTAATACACACTTTATCATAAACCTAAACCACACCGTAACCTTACCGTGTGCCACACGTTCTAGTAGCCCTTCCTTTGCTACTATTTGTGATTATTCCCTAGATCTACACCCAAACATATATCGTTAAAATCAAGTGACCCATATTCCTCATAAGTCACCCCTATAAGCCATATTACATTCGGCCATTTATTAAACTAGAACCGAGACGAGTGCACTTACCTCTTGCAAATGATCCTTACCTACCACGTTTGTGATCTCTGAACCTTACCCTTGTTCATACAAAGTTAACGACAAGGAGAGGTTAGATAGCCCTTCGGCTTTTACCGAACATACTAAAGGAAAATTGAGAAGTACTTACCCAAGTAGCAATCGGCCTAGGAAGTTTTTAGATTTTAAGACTAGTACGGTGCTAGGGACAATTCGGCACTAGTAGGAAGAGAAAGAAAAGAGGTGATCGGCTAGAACCAGAGGTGAACCAAAAAGGGAATTTAAGAAGAGAGGGTATGGAGGATTCGACTTCTAAACACTTAGAGAGAAAAGGGGTGTTTGGGTAACTCACAAATGAAGAATTCGGCTAGAGGGAAAAATAAAATTTCGACATTACCCTAGGAACCTAATTCGGCACCTATATATAGCCCCTAGCCGAAACTTCCTCTCCCCCAGAGTCCAAATCGGCACCAATACTTCCACACTCCTCATCTCCTAACTTTTCTCTCTGATAATCCCTCTATCTCATCAGAATTTTCCTCCTCTATCAGCTCACAAGACCAAGTCAAACGCTCGAACGAAAGAGTTCCATTCCCACACAACTCTAGCCGTCCACTAAGCAAAATAAACACTCCCAAAATGACTTACCACTGCTCGAACCTTGGACCTCTTCACGCCACCTTGCAGCTCCCCATGTGACGTCATCTTGCCACTGGACCACAAGCCCATTTGTGACCTATTTTCACCCAGTCTGCTTAAGAGGCCTAATGCCTGAGACTAGGGTCCACTAAAGCAAGAAAAATAAAATCTTCCTTATGATCTTTCCTATCTCGACAGCCTCAAATAATTTTGATAATGCCTTGAAGTTAATATTCTAAGTGCTACTCCGACATATCAACCTCAGTGCACAGAAATTTAAAGTTTCGAGATTTTTAGGGCGTTTCAACTCAATAGACCCAAATCTACTAGGCCCAAATTTGGGGCGTTACAATTGTACCCTCCTTAAAAAATTTTCATCTTCGAAATTTCCAACAAACAATCAATCGTCTACCCAAGTCTCACCACTACACTTTCGCTGTGCACTCTAATTCCAAAAATAAACACTTAGTATACTACGGTAGGGAACGCACCATTATTTGCATCTGGAGCGTCTTCGTCCCCTTGGCGACGTGCTGCATAGACCAAAGCTGGCTGCCTCGCCTCAGCATAACCTGCATCTCTACCTGGTGCTCCACGACCACGTTCATTACCATTATCGCCCCTAGCTGGTCCATGGCCCCTTGGTGGTTGTTGACCACCCCTCTGTGGCTGAAAATTACCTCTACCATCAGCTCGATCCTGATTTGGCCTTCTCGGGCACTCTCTAATCCTATGTTCTATAGATCCACAGCTCAAACAAGCTCCTATTCTCCTCCAACATTCACCCGTATGCCATTTTCCACACACAACACAAGGTGGTATCCCGGTACTAGCAATAGCAGCAGGGGCCTCAGCTCTAACCGGCCCATTCACTCTGGCCATCCTTGCAGGCTTCTGTTCAGTCTCCATAGCTTCCACATTCCATTTGTTCTTGCCCTTCTCCTTTTCTCGGAAGAGGCGCTCTATGTGCTTTACTTCCTCCACTATCTTTGCTTTCTCCACCAAGATCGTAAAGTCTTGCTCCCTCTGTGGAGCTATAAGTACCCTAAGGTTATCCCTTAGTCCATCCTCGAACCGCACGCATCTTCCATACTCCATTGCGACTATCCCCTTGGCATATCAACTAAGACGCAGAAACTCAGCCTCGTACTCTGCTACTGGCTATTCTCTCTGAGTCAGACTCAAAAACTCCTTCCTTTGGGCATCCACATAGGCCGCTCCAATGTATTTCCCCTGGAATGCTGATTTGAAGAACTCCCAAGTGATCTGCTCCGGTTGGTTGCCCTCCTTTACGGTCAACCACCACTGATAGGCTTTCTTCCTAAGTAAGGATATTGCCCCTTTTAACTTTTATTCAGCCGTGCAATCCAGATCGTCTATTATTCTTTCAGTAGCTTCCAACCAATACTCTGCCACACTCGGGGCCACCCCCCGCTACTCCTTTGAAGATTTCTACCCCATTAGCTCTGAGTCGCTCCACGATCAACCCACGACTCCCTGTACCATTATTGGGCCCAATGACCCTTTCTAAGATCCTTAACATAGCCTGCGATACAGCATCTTCCGTAGCGGCAGCCCGTTCATATGTTCCCCTTTCAGCTACTAGTGAGGCCGGCGCCTCCCCTACTCCAACGTTGGGCATATGGCCTAACTCGGACGACCCTGCCCTAACACTTCCACGGCCTCTACCGCGGCCTCTTGCACCTCTTTTAGCGCTCATCGTTGCGTATTTCTGAATTAAATTTTTTTAATGTAATTAGTACATAGTTCCACTTGTTTAGGACACATGTCTTATGCCAGAAACCATTTTTTTAAAGTTATTACGCGGTCGAGAATCCACTGCAGGCTTAAGTTTCCTACGGGGTTTAGTCTCTAAAAGCCTATTTTAAGTAGCCCATTATCTATACTGTTCAATATTTTAAACAAATGTAGTACAGAAAACTTACTTGGCTCGACGTCGAGGGCTCAGTGAACCACACTTGAAGAATCCTGCAAAAACTTTTTAATCCACTTATTTTTAAAAAACAAAAATCTAAGGCCCATTCCACATCTTGAGCTTTGCAACCGGGCTCTGATACCACTAAATGTAACACCCCAAATCCGGCCTAGAAGTTAGGCTCGAATCTGACGTGTCACATCAAAGCCATAACTTAAACGATTTTGCTAATTAAAAATTTAAGGCCCAAAAGGCCAAATACTTGAGTCTTGTTAAGTAATGAAAGAAAACCTATTCTATAATTTTCAGTATTTCAGAAACCAAGTTTAAACGTAAGAAATTTACTTTGGTTTAATAATTAAGTAAATAGTTGAAACAACAAAACCCAAAATCTAAAGTCAAGTCAGAGTACAAGGCATTAATACATCCAACGAAAATAAGAAATTAAAACTATGTCCTTTTAAACTAATAAATAAAAGTTTAAACATCTTGTATTGTGGCCATCTCCGAGTCCTCTCTCACGTCGAGCCATTTACTGAGGATCATCTGAAACATTAAATAAAGGGTTTGAGTTTCGAAACTCAGTGTGTACACCATTGGCATTCAATTCAATATATAATTATCACATTGGCCTGAGCCCTATCAAAATCGGTGGTCTTGGGCCTTGGCCCACAATGACCTCATACCATATCATATCATATTATATCATATGCAAAACAAGGTAATACAAAACCCTCCCTAAAAATCCATCTGCTACACACCATTTCCCTTCCAACCTTACACACCTGTGGGGATTTCTAAATCGACCCACCCATCCTCTACACACCAAAAATAGCACTCACAGCGGTACTACTCAACGTTGCAGCAAAGCTGCTAATCATATAATGGGCTTAAAGCCACCGATGGATCCACGGTTGTCAAGAGACTATGCAATCCACAAATCTTCCTCCGTACCATAATTCCCACCCATATGCATCCTAAACAGAATATCGTATGAATGCAACATGCACATGAGTAAAATCTACATAACTCATATTCATCACATAAGGGTATTTTCATCATTTCACAACCCAAGGGTATATCTGTAAATCTACTCTATTTGGGTATTCAGGTAATGTTGAAAACAGAGGTATTTTGGAGATTTTGTAAATCAGGGATGTTTTGGTAATTCTGCAAATCAAGGGTATTTTGGTAATTACACAATTCAGGCTATTTTAGTGATTTTTCATATCTAAAGGTATTTCGACAATTTTCAAATTAGGGGTATTTTAGTAATTTTACAAATATAAGGATATTTAGTCCCTCTCGGGTTTTAGTTATGAACTTTGACCCATTAACAAGTTCTTGCTGCTAAAGTGAACAGAAACAATGCACCAGGTAGGATTCCAGAGAAGAGGAGGTGAGCCACTAGGACTGCTTAAGTACCAAGCTCTCCCTAGTTCCAATCCTAGACATGCATATCTCCATTGCCACACTCTAACCCAACAACTTGTCCACGTAATTATTAAAGATTAAGAGTTGTTCAGTACTATGCCTAAAGTCCATAAAACCCTATCATACTAATCTACGTCCCCATAAAGCCCATCTACCCATTTCACGTTCATATAACCCTTAATGGCCATATCACATTTTTATGGCCCACTAGGCCCAAATCTCAGTCACATGACCCATTAAGCCCAAAACAAATCCAGATCATGTAACGTGCATGCCTAACACAATTCATATAATCAAATTAATCCATTTCATCCAACTTAGCCTCAGGGCCCACCGGGCCCATTTAGCCACTTTTGGCCTTACGACTTTCCTGTGCTGTCGGTATGTGTGTGTAGTGTTCGTACGCACCTGGTAACCACGCGTGTTGCAACCCCTTAATCACGAACCTACAATCGACATCACTTAACAATTAATCACGGCTTAATACACACTTTATCAGAAACCGAAACCTCACTGTAACCTTATCGTGTGCCACACGTTCTAGTAGCCCTTCCTTTGCTACTATTTGGTATTATTCCCCAGATCTGCACCCAAACCTATATCATCAAAATCAAGTGACCCATATTCCTCATAAGTCACCCCTATAAGCCATATTACATTCGGCCATGTACTAAACCACAACCGAGGCGAGTGCACATACCTCTTGCTAATGATCCTTACCTACCACGTTTTTGATCTCTGAACCTTACCCTTCTTTGTACAAAGTTAATGAGAAGGTGAGGTTAGATAGCCCTTCGACTTTTATCGAACATGCTAAAGGAAAGTTAACTAAGTACTTACCCAAGTAGGAATCGGCCTAGGAAGTTTTCATCTTTTGAGACTAGTATGGTGACAAGGTAAATTCGGCACCAGTAGGAAGAGAAAGAAAAGAGGTGATTGGCTAGAACCAAAGGTGAACCAAAAAGGGAATTTGTGAAGAGAGGGTATGGAGGATTCGGCTTCTGAACACTTAGAGAGAAAAAGGTTGTTCGGGCAACTCACAAGTGAAGAATTCGGCTAGAGGGGAAAATAAAATTTCGGTATTACCCTAGGAACCTAATTCGGCACCTATATATAGCCCATAATCGAAACTTCCTTTCCCCCAGAGTTCAAATCGGCACAAATACATCCACACTCCTCATCTCCTAAATTTTTTCACTGGTAATCCCTCCATCTCATCCGAATTTTCCTCATCTATCAGCTTGCAAGACCAAGTCAAACACTCGAATGAAAGAATTCCATTCCTACACAACTCTGGTCGTCCACTAAGCAAAATAAACACCCCCGAAATGCCTTACCTCTACTCGAAACTTAGACCTCTTCACGCCACCTTGCAGCTCCCCATGCGACGCCATCTTGCCACTGGACCACAAGCCCATTTGTGACCTATTTTCACCCAGTCTGCTTAAGAGGCCTAATGCCTGAGACTAGGGTCCACTAAAGCAAGAAAAATAAATTTTTCCCTATGGTCTTCCCTATCTCTAAAGCCTCAAATAATCTCGATAATGCCTTAAAATTAATATTCTAAGTGCTACTCCTACATACCAACCTCAGTGCATAGAAACTTAAAGTTTCAGGATTTTTGGGGCATTACAACCTAATAGGTCCAAATCTACTAGGCCCAAATTCGGGGCGTTACAATTCTACCCTCAAAGAAATTTCGTCCTCGAAATTTCCACCCAACTATCAATCGTGCTACCCAAGTCTCACTACTACACTTTTGACGCACACTCTAACTCCAAAAATAAACACTCAGTATACTACGATAGGGTACGTACCATTATTCGAATCTGGAGCGCCTTCATCCCCTCGGTGACGTGCTGCATCCAAAGCTGGCTGCCTCGCCTCAGCATAACCTGCACCTCTACCTGGGTCTCCACTACCACGTTCATTACCATTATCACCCCTGGCTTGTCCACGGCCCCTTGATGGTTGTTGACAACCCGTCTATGGCTGAAAATTACCTCTACCATTGGCTCACTCCAAATTTGGCCTTCTCGGGCACTCTCAAATCCTATGTTCCATAGATCCACAGCTCAAACAAGCTCCTATTCTCCTCCAATATTCACCCGTATACACTTTTCCACACACAACACAAGGTGGTATCCCGGTACTAACAACAGCAACAAGGGCCTCAACTCTAACCGGCCCATTCACTCTGGCCCTCTTTGTAGGCCTCTATTCAGTCTCCATAGCTTCCATGTTCCGTTTGCCGTTCTCTTTTTCTCGGTGGAGGCACTCCGTGTGCTTGACTTCCTCCGCTATCTTTGTTTTCTCCACTAAGACCGCAAAGTCTCGCTCCCTCTGTGGAGCTATAAGTAACCTAAGGTTATCCCTTAGTCCATCCTCGAATCGTACGCATCTTTCAAACTCCGTTGCGACTATCCCCTTGGCATATCGACTAAGGTGCAGAAACTCAGCCTCGTACTCTGCTACTGGCTTATCTCCCTGAGTCAGACTCAAAAACTCCTTCCTTCGGGCATCCACATAGGCCACTCCAATGTATTTCCCTTGGAATGCTGATTTGAAGAACTCCCAAGTGATATGCTTCGGTTGGTTGCCCTCTTTTATGGTCAACCACCACTGATAGGCTTCCTCCCTAAGTAAGGATATCGCCCCTTTTAACTTTTGTTCAGTCGTGTAATCCAGATCGTCCATTATTCTTTCAGTAGCTTCCAACCAATACTCCGCTACACTTGGGGCCACCCCCGCTACTCCTTTGAAGATCTCTGCCACATTAGCTCGGAGTCGCTCCACGATCGACCCACGACTCCCCGTACCATTATTGGGCCCAACGACCCTTTCTATGATTCTTAACATGGCCTTCGATACGGCATCTTCCATAGCGACAGCCCGTTCATATGCTCCCCTTTCAGTTTCTGGTGAGACCGGAGCCTCCACTACTCTAACATTGGGCATATAGCCTGACTCGGTCGACCCTGCCCTAACACTTCCACGGCCTCTGTCGCGGCCTCTTGCACCTCTTCAAGTGCTCATCGTTGTGTATTTCAGAATTAAATTTTTTTTATGTAATTAGTACTTAGTTCCACTTGTTTAGGACATATCTCTTATGCGAGTATCCTTTTTTTAAAGTTATTACGCGATCGAGAATCCACTACAGGCTTAAGTTTCCTACGGGGTTTAGTCTCTAAAAGCCTATTTTAAGTAGCCCATTATCTATACAGTTTAGTAATTCAAACAAATGTAGTATAGAAAACTTTCTTGTCTCGACGTTGAGGGCTAGACGAACCACACTTCAAGAATCCTGCAAAAACTTTTTAATCCACTTGTTTTTAAAAAAAAACCAAAATCTAAGGCCAATTTCACAGCCCAAGCTTTGCAGCTGGGCTCTGATACCACTAAATATAACACCCCAAATCTAGCCTAGAAGTTAGGCTCGAATCTGTGTATCACATCAACGGCATAATTCAAATGACTTTACTAATTAAAAATTTAAGGCCCAAAAGCCCAAAATCCTTGAGTCTTGTCAAGTAATGAAAGAAAACCCACTTTATAATTTTAAGTATTTTGGAAACTAAGTTTAAACGTAAGAAATTTATTTAGGTTTAATAAGTAAGTAAATAGTTGAAACAACAAAACCCAAAATCTAAAGTCAAATCGGAGTACAAGGCCTTATTACATCCAACGAGAATAAGAAATTAAAACTATGTCCTTTGAAACAAATGAATAAAAGTTTAAACATCTTGTAGTGTGGCCATCTCCGAGTCGTTTCCCACGACAAGCCATTTACTGAGGATCACCTGAAACACTAAATAAAGGGTTTGAGTTTCGAAACTCAGTGTGTACACCCTTGGCATTCAATTCAATATATAATTATCACATTGGCTTGAGTGCTATCAAAATCGATGGTCTTGGGCCTTGGCCTACAGTAACCTCATATCATATCATATCATATGCAAAATAAGGTAATGCAAAACACACCCCAAAAATCCATCCGCTACAAACCATTTCCCATCCAACCCTACAAACCTGTGGGGATTTCTAAATTGACCCACCCATCCTTTACACACTAAAGGTAGCACTCATAGCGGCACTACTCAACGCTTCAACAAAGCTGCTAATCATATAATGGGCTTAAAGCCACTGGTGGATCCACGGTCGTCAAGCGACTATGCGATCCTCAAATCTTCATCCGTACCATAATTCCCGCCCATATGCATCCTAAACAGAATATCGTATGAATGCAACATGCGCATGAGGAACATCTACAAAACTCATATTCATCACATAGGGGTATTTTCGTCATTACACAACCCAAGGGTATTTCCGTAAATCTACTCTATATGGGTATTTAGATAATGTTGAAAACAGAATGTGTTTTGGAGATTTTGTAAATCAGGGATGTTTTGGTAATTCTGCAAATCAAGGGTATTCTGGTAATTTCACAATTTGGGCTATTTTAGTGATTTTGCAAATCTAAGGGTATTTTGGTAATTTTCTAACTAAGGGTATTTTGGGTATTTTCAAATTAGGGGTATTTTGGTAAATTTCAAATTAGGGGTATTTTAGTAATTTTACAAATCTAAGGATATTTGGTCCCTCTCGGGTTTTAGTTATGAACTTTGACCCATTAACAAGTTCTTTCTACTAAAGTGAACAAACACTATGCACCAGGTAGGATTCCAGAGAATAGGAGGTGGGCAACTAGGACCGCTTAAGTACCAAACCCTCCCTAGATCCAATCCTAGACATGCTTATGACCGTTGCCACACTCTAACTCAGCGACTTGTCCACGGACATGTTTAATTATTAAAAAGTCTTATTCGATTTAAGAGTTGTTCAGTACTGAGCCTAAAGTCCATAAAACCCTATCATACTAGTCTATGTCCCCATAAAGCCCATCAACCCATTTCACGTTCATATAAGCCTTAATTGCCATATCACATTTTTATGGCCCACTACGCCCAAATCTTAGTCATATGACCCATTAGGCCCAAAACAAATCCAGATCATGTAACTTGCATGCCTAATCCATTTCATACAATCAAATTAATCCATTTCATCAAGCTTAGCCTCAGGGCCCATTTAGCAGCTTTTGGCTTTTCGACTTTCCGGCATTGCCGGTATGCATGTGTAGTGTTTGTACACACCTGTTAACCACGAGTGCTGCAACCCCTTAATCACGAACCTATAATCGACATCACTTAATGATTAATCACGGCTTAATACACACTTTATCAGAAACCGAAACCTCACTATAACCTTACCGTGTGCCACACGTTCTAGTAGCCCTTCTTTTACTACTATTTGCGATTATTCCCTAGATCTGCACCCAAACATATATCGTCAAAATCAAGTGACCCATATTCCTCTTAAGTCACCCCTATAAGCCATTTTACATTCGGCCATTTACTAAACCACAATAGAGACGAGTACACTTACCTCTTGCTAACGATCCTTACATACCACGTTTGTGATCTCTGAACCTTACCCTTGTTCATACAAAGTTAATGACAAGGAGAGATTAGATAACCCTTCGGCTTTTACCGAACATACTAAAGGAAAATTGACTAAGTACTTACCCAAGTAGCAACCGGCCTAAGAAGTTTTCAGCTTTTGAGACTTGTATGGCGATAGGGACAATTCGACACCAATAGGAAGAGAAAGAAAAGAGGTGATCGACTGGAACCAAAGGTGAACCAAAAAGAGAATTTGAGAAGAGACGGTATGGAGGATTCGACTTCTGAACACTTAGAGAGAAAAAGGGTGTTCAGGCAACTCACAAGTGAAGAATTCGGCTAGAGGGAAAAATAAAATTTTGGCATTACCCTAGGAACCTAATTCGGCACCTATATATAGCCCCTAGCCAAAACTTCCTGTCTCCCAGAGATGAAATCGGCACCAATACATCCACACTCCTTATCTCCTAACTTTTCTCTCTGATAATCCCTCCATCTCATCCGAATTTTCCTCCTCTATCGACTCACAAGACCAAGTCAAACACTCCAACAAAAGAGTTCCATTCCCACACAACTCTGGCCGTCCACTAAGCAAAATAAACACTCCCAAAATGCCTTACCTCTGCTCGAACCTTGGACCTCTTCAGCCACATTGCAGCTCCCCATGTGACTCTATCTTGCCACTGGACCACAAGCCCATTTGTGACCTATTTTCACTCAATCTGCTTAAGTGACCTAATGCCTGATACTAGGGTCCACTAAAGCAAGAAAAATAAATTTTTCCCTATGGTCTTCCCTATCTCTAAGGCCTCAAATAATCCCAATAATGCATTAAAATTAATATTCTAAGTGCTACTCTTACATACCAACCTCAGTGCACAAAAATTTAAAGTTTCAGGATTTTTGGGGTGTTACAATCCAATAGGCCCAAATCTACTAGGCCCAAATATGGGGCATTACAAGCACCCGTTTCACATAGTCACAATCTCGGGTCTGCTCACACAAGCTGTCGGTCATAACGAAACTACACGGTCTTTGCTTACACAAGTCGCTCGAGTATTCGTAACACATGTCGGATAACTCGGACACCGTGTAGAGCGTCATTTTACCAACACCCGGATCACTTATTTCACTTAGATTTCACATAGGTTTCTAGTGAACATGTCACTCGTAACCATTTTTATTCCTAAGGTTCAACCGAGAAATTTCTCACTTGTCGATATTTTGGCAATTACATCAAATATTCAGCCCCAATTCATACCATTTATCAAAATATGAAAACGTAAGTAAAAACGATGCATTATTTACATGCAAACTTACCTCGGTAGCACAATCGGTGAAAAGGACTTATTCGTCATATTATTTGTTTTTCCCTCGTTCTAAGTCTAAATCTCGTTTTCCTTGGTCTATAACAACACATCTAACTCATTTATTCATCCTGCTACACAAATTAGCCTAAATTCACATTTTTGGTAAAATTACATTTTTATCCCTAAACTTTGTCATATTTAACTTTTGCCCCTAGGCTCGTAAAATGATTTTTATTCAATTTGCTTGTATTTTGAGCCTAGAAGAACCATTTTCATAACTATAGCAGTCCACAACTTCCATTTATTCACACACTTACACACATTTTACAACTTTTAACAAACTAGTCCTTTTTGATAATGTCACCTAAAATCACTTAGTAAAAGTCATTTATTACACACCGAGCATTCATATTCTACCATTAAACATCAAAACACAAGCATGTGTCATATGGGTAAATTTTCAAACATCAACCCTAGCTCAAATAAATGGTAGAAATAGAGAGATTACGAGGATTTCAAAAACGTAAAAATCATTAAAAACTAGGCTAGAACAGACTTACAATCGAGCTTCGAAGCTTGAAAAACCCTAGCCATGGTTTCTTCATGGAACATTCAGCCATAGCTTGAAGATGGACACAATTTTGCTTTAATTTTGGCTTTTTTAATTCTTTTAATTACTAAATAACCAAAATGCCCCTAACTTAAAAATATCCTATTTCACTTATCTCATTTCAATTTTTGTCCAACAATTTAACCAATGGTCTAATTACCATTTAAGGACCTCCAATTTAAAACTTCACAACAATTGGACACTTCTAACATATGGAACTCAACTTTTGCACTATTTACAATTTAGTCCTTTTGACTAAATTGAGTGCCCAAATCGTAGACCATAAAAATATAATAAAATAAGATTTTCCTCATCGGATTTATGGCCTCGAAACCACTATTCTGACTAGGCCCAAAATCGGGCTGTTATAACTCTCATAAATCACTTCCACTAATTTCTCAGAATCACAAATCAAAATAACCTCGTATCTCTTTCTAGTCACCTTTGAACTTTAACACCTCGTGTCGGAGCATATCGTCAAAGTTTTGAATTACTCTCTTAGACTTACCACCAATTTACAGGTGTATTACCGTGTCAAGATGCAATTGCATATTCATAGTTTCATGTAGCTCTTTCCATAATTGGGATTTAGCCCTCGGATCTCAATCCGAAATAATGGAGACTGATATTTTTCGTAATCGAATAATCCTAGAAACATTTTACTTGGCTAGTTTGTTAATCAAAAAATCTTTACACGAACGATCAATTACAATCTGATAACATCTGTGACTATATCTGCTTTCCCAGAGATTAATCAATAGCTACTTGCGATCTTTGAATAGCTCAAGTTTTTAACACTATCTTAACTTCATATCTTTCTATGACATTTGATACTTTAATTCTTGAAATCAGGGAACATGTGACATTAACCGTATGAAATCATGAACCATCACTTTACATTCTAGTAATAAAACACATTCCAATCCGTTCAATAGTACATCACTAAAAAATCATAAATTCATTACTCAATTCAAACTGAACTCAAAACTAGATTTTCGGTTAATAGTATCTTCAACTGTTTTCAGCTTTGCTAACATGCACAGACCATCCAAATTTTTGTAAATGTTACAACCATATCATTCAGAACAGCTTTAACTCATAATAACATCATCAGATTAGAACAAATCTAATAGGTGTACTTCAGTATCATACTTTCTAGAATATCAATCCTTCAGACTGTCCATCGATATACTCATGAATGCACAAAATTTATTACCATAACTGAGGATGCTTTAACTACATGTAACTCAAATCACATTTCAACTGACCAATTCACTTTGATAAGAACAACTAAGTCGATTTCGATTATCAAATAATAACATAACAAAATGCTCCTTTCTTCATGTTGTTAGGACAGTTCAAACATTAAATCCTTCATAGTTCTTTCAACATGCTAGTCACAGATATTTACTAACTGTATTAACTCAGACGAAACATAACATCTTGCTTGAACTCACTGATAACAATCAAAATTATCCGAGGGAAGAAAATAAGTATACAATTTGAACTTGACTGTCACAATCCATACTTTTGCCGATATCGACTTCAAAGATAAGCCATACTTGATAAATTAAACAATAAGGATGATAAGAAAATAGAGATAATGAAATCTGAGATACAAAACCATACTGAATGTATGAGAACACCACTCATATGGAATAATACAGATCCTGACGACTCCTTAGAGAAAACCAGAAGAAATGGAAACACTGTTCATACATTCTGAAGTCAATTGTAACAGAGATAATACATTTTCCATATAAATGTAAACAGGACAACAACTAGAAGAAACAAAAGAACAGTTTCATATGAATCCACTATCAACTTTTTATCTTAGACGTAATGGAATAGAATACCAATAGAAGATAGTGGAATGCTGATCATAGATCAATCAGACCAACGATACTTTCATCATAAAACGAGAAATTTCAAATGCCTCTGAAAATATATAAGCACATAGAATACCCAAAAGAGATAGTCGCAAATTGCTCAACTGTAACTGTCATACTCAAACATCTTTACATTTCAAACATTATTATTTTACCTAATTCTTTCCTCACTAATCTCATAATATTTCATTCATTAACAAAATCAACTTAGAGGAATTCCCGGTAAATACAATCTTTAGAAATCATACCTGAATAAGTCGATTTAACTGAAATTAACTCATTCTCTAGATGTGGCTTTGTGCATTCCAAATAATCTTTAGAATAATCTGATATCTCTTTCATAACCATCTTTGCTCGCTAAATCATTTACATCTCTAGTCACATTAATTATTCCACTACTGAACACTTTAGTTTCCCCACTTGTGAGCTTCTTCAATATAAATCTCGTGAACTTTGTCATATGACACTATATCGGTAAGGGGGTGCAGATTGCAAAGCCTATAAAGTTTTGACTCTCATTACCAACACAATATCATGTACTTTGAGTACACATCTCTAGGTTTCTACTAATCATGAACACATTTTCAAATATCTTAGTAACACAATCAGCATTATCACATATAAATATCAACCAATCGTAATAAGCTCATCTCAAAGTAAATTTTTCGTGTTCTTCACTGCAAAAAGCCACTCTAATTTATCGAAATGCAATGATCAATTGGAACGATAACATTTTATCCATATTCCTCAATTTTTGGTTAATCCATTGTATCCACTAACACATACATATCATTACAAATTATAGAGAATCAATTCAGGCAAATCAATATATTCACTAAGTTCCATGAACTTACTTAACCCCTTTCAGCATTATCGATGGTACCTCGGTTGCAAACCATCCCTGCTTTAACCAAAACAAATCTCATCGAAGCCGGGAGATATGACACAATCATAGTTTATTTATGGCATGTATAGTGTAAGACCCCTAACCCGTATCCATCGCCAGATTAGGGTTACGAGGCATTACAGACTAAACACATCTCAGCACAGTCAAATATCTCTTTTCAAGCACGAGTTATAACGATACATTTATAAAATTACTAAACTTGAATATTCACAAATAATTTATATTAAATTCGAATATATGAATCATAAAGCCAATCCAAATTAATCATACATTAACAGTCATGTATCTCAAATAAAGAATATTTCAAAATTCAACCATGTGAATTTAAATTTTATGGCATTCGAATACTTTCTAAGTCACAAGCAAAATTCATTTCATATATCAAGAAATTTTAACACAGCATTTATTCATATATAACTGTTTTATTAGCTATTATCAAACATACCAATTATAAGTTTTCACATAAACACATAATTAAACCACGACTAGCCTTATTATATGGCTTACTCATCACCTAAATACAAGTCAATTTATAATTTCAATAATCAAACAAAACCACATTAATTTGTGCCAATTTCAAACACCCATATTGAAACATATCATGCCATCATAAATCTAACATTCAACCCACAATCCACTTCACTCTTTCATACTTAAACATTACAAGCACAAAACACAATCAAGATAATATAGACTTATTTATCAAGTTAGCCATTTTCGCATGACATTTATATACATCTCATTCATAATGAACTCAAAAGGTATCATAGCTTATACAAGCCATAAACTTTAAATTTAACTTTAAAAAGTACCAAAATATTGATGATAGTGTGACGAGCTTCTCCGATGATCCCCGAGCACGTAACGATTACCCAAAAAAATCTAAATCACAAGAGCAACCAAAAATGCCAAGTAAGCTTTAACAGCTTAGTAAGTTATAAGCAATTTAAGAAATCTATCGATTATTCTCTTAAAAACGATTATATACATACCCATTTACTTGTACAACCGCAAAACATTTCTTATTTCTCAAATTCAAAGTCGAATCTAATATAAAATTTCATCCTCATGTATTATCCACATATTCAAGTTCAAAGCTATTCAAACATACATCTTATAAAAATTCCACATAGCCGAATCACATTTAGTATTTCATATAACAATCAATATGATTTTATAAACATTTCCCCATATCAACTTGTTCCACTCAAACTATACATTTAAAAAGGCATTCATCCAATCCTCAATTAATCACATATACTAGATTTCAAATAATAACATCTCATAGTTTCGAAACTTACCAAATTCCATCATTGAGCTTAAAATTAACTCGCACACTTAGTGCTCATTAACCGATTTTGCACACTTAGTGCTCGAAAATTCAATTCGCACACTTATTGCTTGGAAATTCAATTCACACACCTAGTGCTTAAAACCAATTCACACGCTTAGTGCTCAATGACAGATTTCGCACACATAGTGCTCGGTATCAAATTTGCACATTTAGTGCATCTCTCAAACTTGCTACTCATTTACATATATGCACATAAAGCTTGAACATCAACCACATATATACGTATTACTTATTCATCTCCCTAATCAATATCACATTCAGGTATATTAATGACATATATGTATACATCACATTCGGCTATATTAAACACATATAGATATCACATTCGGCTATATCAGTAATATATATATACTTCCATTAAATTCATGTACATCATTATAAATAAATCCAATTCAACTTAATTGCTTAAAAACTTACCTCGAATATCGACAGACTGTGTTTCTCGACTATTCGACTAATTTTTCTTTTCCCCGATCCAATCTCGATCCTTTTTTTTCTTGATCTAATTAATTTCAAATCAAGCTAAATCAAAGGAGGTTTCACTCAATTTAATCCCAACCACATATTTGGGTAAATTTCCAAATTGCCCATCTCAAATATGTAAAATTTATTCAAAACTAAACTCAAACAGACCTTTAATTGAGCTTAAAATATGCCGAAATATCCAATTCTTTTTCTTTTATTTTGCTATTTTCATTCGGCCAAGAACATGCACTATTTGCATGTTTTGTTTTCTTATTTGTTTTATTACTCACACATAGTTTTATTATATTACTAAAATAACTTTATAATATAAATAAAACATCATGAAATGAGCTATTGCCATCCACTTAATTTGTAATTGGTATAATTGCCATTTAAAAACCCAACATTAAAAAGACATGGCAAATTAACATTTTCAAGATAGCATGCTTAGTAATTACTTGATGCAATTTAATCTTTTTTAATACTTAAGCGCTCAAACCTCAAAATTTAAACACGAAACATTAACACACATAAATTAACACAGAATAAACATAGAATAAAAATCCAAAAATATACATATATATTTTTAACTCAGATTCCTGGTCCCAAAACCACCGTTCTGATTAAGGTTAAAATCGAGCTGTTACAACTCTCCCCCCTTAGGGATTTTCGTCCCCAAAAATCTTACCTGTGAATAGGTTTGGGTAACGTTCTTTCATCGAAGCCTCCAACTCCCAAGTTGCCTTCTCGACCCCGTGTTTATGCCATAACACTTTCACCAATGAGATTTTCTTATTTCTCAACTCTTTAACTTCGCGAGCTAGAATACGGATCGGTTCTTCTTCATAAGTTAAATCAGACTGAATCTCAATCTCTGACGGACTAATCACATGAGAAGGATCAGATTTATACCGTCGTAACATCGAAACATGAAATACATTGTGAATCCTTTCTAACTCAGGTGTCAGTAATAATCTGTACGCAACCGGCCCGATACGTTTAGTAATCTCATACGGCCCAATGAATCTCGAACTCAACTTGCCATTACGATCGAATCTAAGTACTTTCTTCCACGGTGAAGCTTTAAGAAACACTCTATCTCCGATTTGAAACTCTATATCTTTACGTTTCAAATCCACATACGATTCCTGACGGTCCGATGCTGCTTTCAAACTTTCACGGATCACTTTCACCTTCTGTTCAGTCTCTTTAACTAAATCAACTCTGTGAATCTTATTTTCGCTAAGCTCATTCCAATACAAGGTTGTACGACATTTACGACCGTACAAAGCCTCGTAAGATGCCATTTTGATACTCGATTGGAAACTATTGTTGTATGCAAATTCGATCAAAGGCAAGTATCGATCCCACGAACCCCTAAACTCAAGGATGCAACATCTCAACCTATCCTCAAGTATTTGAATGACTCGCTCAGACTGACCATCTATTTGGGGATGAAAAGCGGTGCTAAAATGCAGTTTAGTACCTAATGCATCTTGCAGTTTCTTCCAAAACCGTGATGTAAATCTCAAATCCCTATCTGAAACAGTAGAAATAGGTACCCCGTGCAATTGCATGATCTGAGAAATATACAATTCCGCTAGTTTATCGAATGAGTGATCTGTACGGACCGGACTAAAGTCAGCGGATTTTGTCAATCTATCAATAATAACCCAAATTGTATCCTTCTTGCTCGATGTCAACGGTAAACCCGATACACAGTCCATCGTGACTCGATCCCATTTCACTTGCTAACATATTAAGCATTTCGAAACAAAGTTAGAAATGTCTCTTTTCATACCGTGCCACCAATAATACTGTTTCAAATCATTATACATCTTTGTGCTACTTGGGTGAATAGACAATCTACTATCATGAGCTTCATTACAAATCATCCGAATCAACTCAGGGTTCTTCGGCACACAAATTCAGTTTCTGAACTGCAAACGTCCATCAGCATCAACTTGAAATCTCGATTCAGCATTCAAATCACAGTGAATTCTCTTTGTTATCAAGTCATCATCAACGTTTTGATCTCCGCATATCTACTGAACAAATAACGGTCTCACTTTAAACTCTGTTACTACCGCACCATCACCAGACATAGCCATATACACATTCATAGCACGCAAAGCAAATAGTGATTTTCGATTTAAGGCATCAACGACCATGTTAGCCTTTCCCGGATGATAATCAATCACAAGCTCGTAGTCCTTTAGTAACTCTAACCACCATCACTGTCTCAAGTTTAAATCCTTCTGGGTCATCAAGTATTTGAGGCTTTTGTGATCAGAATAGATATGACATTTCTCGCTGAACAAATAGTGATGCCAAATCTTCAAAGCAAACACTATAGCAGCCAATTCAAGATCGTGTGTCGGGTAGTTCTTGTCGTGCGACTTTAGCTGTCTCGAGGCATAGGCTACAACCTTACACTCTTGCATCAAAACATAGCCCAAACCGTTCAAGGACGCATCACTAAAGATAATGAACTCTTTACCCGACTCTGGCTGAACAAGCACTGGAGCTTCAATCAACAAGGTTTTCAGCTAATCGAAACTTTTCTGGCACCTTTTCGTCCACTCGAATCTAACATCTTTCTGAAGTAGCTTTGTCATTGGAGTTGCAATCATTGAGAAGCCTTTCACGAAGTGTCTATAATAACTAGGAAGTCCCAGAAAACTTCAAACTTCAGAAATATTTCGCGGGGGTCTCCAATCAAGTATAGCCGAAATCTTACTCGGATCAACCCGAATACCTTATGCTGAAACAACATGCCTCAGGAAGCTAACTTCGCGTAACCAAACCTCACATTTACTGAATTTCGCGTACAACTGCTTATTACGCAAAATCTGTAACACAAGTCTCAAGTGTTTGGTATGCTCGATTTTGTTGCGCGAATAGATCAGAATGTCATCTATAAACACAACAACGAACCAATCTAGATACTATCTGAATACCTAATTCTTCAAATCCAAGAAAACAGCAAGGGCATTAGTGAGTCCGAACGGCATCACCAAAAACTCATAATGTCCGTATCTCGTTCGGAAAGCAATCTTAGGCATATCATAGTCTTTAACTAGCAATTGGTAATAGCCCGATCTTAAATCTATCTTCGAAAATACTGAGGCTCCCTTTAGCTGATCGAATAAATCATCAATGCGCGACAACAGGTATTTATTCTTTATGGTCACTTTATTGAGCTATCGGTAGTTGATGCACACTCTCAAAGTTCTATCTTTCTTTTTCACGAATAACACTGGCGCACCCCAGGGAGAGAAACTCGGTCGAGAAAAACCTCTATCCGTCAACTCTTGCAACTGATTTTTCAATTCTTTTAATTCAGTCGGTGCCATTCTATACGAAGCTATCGAGATCAGTGTCATCCCTGGCACTAACTCAATACCAAACTCTACCTCCCGAACAGGTGGCAAACCCGGTAATTCTTCAGAAAACAAATCCGGATACTCATATACAATAGGTACAGATTTAATCTTCTTTTCGGTCACTTTACTATCAATTACATAAGAAAAGTAAGCTTCGTAACCCTTTCTCATATGCTTTCGAGCCAAAATCGAGGATATCACTGCTGGTAACCAATTTAAATCAGTAGACTCAATTCGAATTATCTTATTATTTTGGCACCGCCAATCAGTAGTCTTTCATCTACAATTCACTACAGCATCATGCATGGTTAACCAATCCATACCGAGGATGATATCAAACTCATCGAACGGTAGTAACATCAAATCAACCGAAAAACATGAATCTGGAATCATCAGAGGGCAATTCTTGCACACCTTATCAACTAGCACACACCAGCCTAGGGGGTTCGAAACCCGAATCACAAACTCAGTAGACTCAACAGGTAAAGTCTTACTGGATACTAATGTTTCATACACATAGGAATGAGTTAAACCGGAATCTATCAAAGCAATTACACTAGTATCATAGAGAGTAAATATACCAGTTATATCATCTGGTGATAAAACCTCCTCTAGGGCGCGGATGGCATAAGCTCTGGCAGGCTCACGAGCTTCGAATTGAACGGCTGTATCTGAAGTCCCTCTTTGAGTACCGCTTCTACCTCCCGCATTTCGAGGTGGTCTACCTCTAGCTGCAGCACCACTCAATCTCACACTCTGAGCATTATCCTTCTCAGCTAACTCTGGGCAGTCCCGAATGAAAAGATCCCATGAACCACACTTGTAGCAAACTCAGTTGTTGAACTTGCCCCAACATTCACCAATATGTCGCCTACAACACTGTTGACACTTGGGTTTATTAGGTCGAGTATTTCCAACACTAGCGATCGAGGTGGCTCGTAAACTCACTGGTGCTCACTCTCGTATAGAAAACTGGCCATTAGTCTCAGATTGGCTACTCTCATTTCTGAACTTCTTTGATGCCGATTGAGAAGTCTTATCCGCTGATCTCTTACGAAAATCTCTAGCTTTGAACTCATCTTTTTGTTTCTCTTTTCTTAGCTCTTCGGCTTTGCAAGCTCGTTTAATGAGTACCGCAAAGTCTTTTATTTCAAGTATACCAATGAGCAATTCTATGTCTTCGTTCAAACCTTCTTTGAATCTTTTACACATAGTAGCCTCAGTTGAAACACACTCGCGGGCATATCGGCTGAGTCTCACAAACTCGCATTCATAATCAGATACGGTCATATGACCCTATTTAAGCTCGAGAAATTCTTTGCGTTTTTGATTGATAAATCGCTGGCTAATATACTTCTTGCGAAACTCAGCCTGAAAGAAGTCCCAAGTGACCCATTCCTTTGGAACAACCGAAACCAAAGTGTTCTACCAATAGTAGGTAGAATCACATAATAAAGATATAGCATATTTCATACACTCATCAGGCATACAGGATAGTTCATCGAAAACATGAATTGTATTATCGAGCGAAAATTTAGCTCGCATAGCATCATCATCTGTTGTGGCTCTAAACTCTTGAGCTCCGTATTTTCTAATTTTATCGACAAGATACTTATTTAATTTCTCAAGATTAATGATTGGAGGTACCACAGGTATTACAGGTGGATCATTCGGGTTCGGGGGTTGTTGAATAGCTAGATTTGTCCGGATATACTGATTAAACCAATCATTTATGATATTAAATAAAGCTTGCTTAACCCATTCATCTTGGTTACTCGCAGCTGGTCGAGATTCAACCGGCATGGTCCTTTGCGTGGGAGCAGGCGCCACACTCTCGACATCATCAGCCACGACTCATTCGGGATCAGGATCCATTTACTATACAAAAAAAAAACATATTTCATTGTTGGGAGTCATCACACTATCACAGTAAAAATTATGGCATGTATAGCTAGACTCACACGCACTACATTAGTTCGAGAACCGACTAAACCGTAGCTCTGATACAAATCAAATGTAGCACCCCTAATCGTATTCGTCGTTAGATTAGGTTTACGAGGCATTACAGACTAAACACACCTTAGCACAGTCAAATATCTCTTCTCAAGCACGAGTTATAATGATACATTTATAAAATTACGAAACCCGAATATTCACAAATTATTTATATTAAAATTGAATATATGAATCATAAAGCCAATCTAAATTAATCATACATTATCAGTCATGTATCTCAAATAAAGCATACATCAAAATTCAACCATGTGATCTTAAATTTTTTGGCACTTTAATACTTTCTAAGTCCCAAACAAAATTTATTTCATATACCAAGAAATTTTACCACAACATTCATTCGTATATAACTGTTTTATTAGCTATTATCAAACATACCATTTATAAGTTTTCACATAAACACATAATTAAACCATGACTCGCCTTATTATATGGCTTACTCATCACCTAAATACAAGTCAATTTACAATTTCAATAATCAAACCAAACCACATTAATTTGAGCCAATTTCAAACACCCATATTGAAACGTATCATGTCATCATAAATCTAACATTCAACCCACTATCCACTTCACTCTTTCTTAATCAAACATTACAAGCACAAAACACAATCAATATAATATAGACTTATTTATCAAGTTAGCCATTTTCGCATGACATTTATATACATCTCATTCATAATGAACTCAAAAGGTATCATAGCTTATACAAGCCATAAACTTTAAATTCAACTTTAAAAAGTACCAAAATATTGATGATAGTGTGACGAGCTTCTCCGATGATCCCCGAGCATGTAACGATCACCCAAAAAAAAATCTAAATCACAAGAGCAACCAAAAACACCAAGTAAGCTTTAACAGCTTAGTAAGTTATAAGCAATTTAAAAAAATCTATCGATTATTCTCTTAAAAATGTTTTTTAAATATTATATACAAGGATTCAACAAATACCCATTTACTTCTACAACTGCAAAACATTTCTTATTTATCAAATTCAAAGTCGAATCTAATATAAAATTTCATCCTCATGTATTATCCACATATTCAAGCTCAAAGCTATTCAAACATACATCTTATACAAAATTCCACATAGCCGAATCACATTTAGTATTTCATATAACAATCAATATGATTTTATAAACATTTCCCCATATCAACTTGTTCCACTCAATCTATACATTTAAAAAGGCATTCTATCCAATCCTCAATTAATCACATATACTTGATTTCAAATAATAACATCTCCTAATTTCGAAACTTACCAAATTCCATCCTTGAGCTTAAAATTAACTCGCATACTTAATGCTCATTAACCGACTTCGCACACTTAGTGCTCGAAAATTTAATTCGCACAGTTAGTGCTCGGAAATTCAATTTGCACACTTAGTGCTTAAAACCAATTCGCACGCTTAGTGCTCAATGATAGATTTCGCACACATAGTACTCGGTATCAAATTTTCACATTTAGTGCATCTCTCAAACTTGCTACTCATTTATATATATGCACATAAATCTTAAATATCAACCACATATATACGTATTAACTTATTTATCTCCCTAATCAATATTACATTCGGGTATATTAATGACATATATGTATACATCACATTCAGCTATGTTAAACACATATAGATATCACATTCGGCTATATCAATAATAAATATATACTTCTATTAAATTCATGTACATCATTATAAATAAATCCAATTCAACTTAATTGCTGAAAAACTTACCTCGAATATCGACGGACTGTGTTTCTTGTAACGTCCCAAAATCTCAAAATCCTAATTTCTATGCACTAAAGTTGGTATGTATGAGTAGCACTTAGAATATTAATTTTGTGGTATTACCAAGTTTATTTGAATTCTTAAGGATGGGGAAAACCATAGGAAAAAAAAGTTAATTTTTGCCTTAGTGGACCCTAGTCTCAGGCTTTAGGCCTCTTAAGCAGGATAAAAGGAAAATAGGACACAAGTGGGCCTGTGGTACAGTGGCAAGATGGAATCACTTGGGGGAGGTACAAGGCGGCGTGAAGAGGTCCAAGGTTCGAACAGAGGTAAGGCATTTTAGGATTGTTTATTTTGCATAGTGGACGGCCAGAGTTGCGTTGAAATGGAACTCCTTCATTGGAGTGTTTGACTTGGTTTTGTGACCTGATAGAGGAGGAAAATTCGGATGAGATGGAAGGATTATCAAAAAGAAAAGTTAGGAGATGAGGAGTGTGGATGTGATGGTGTCGATTGGGACTCTAAGGGAAGAGAGTTTCGGCTGTTGGCTATAAAAGGAGGGTGCCGAATCCCTTTGAGAGGTTTTTGGAAATTTCGTTTTTCTCCCCCTCTGCCGAATTCTTCCATTTGCCGAAAAAAGGAACCCATCATTCTTTTTGTCGAAAATTCCTATTAGTGTTGTTTTCTTTTTCTTTCTCTGAAAGTCAAATACACCTTTTATCATATAGCGCTACTTGTGTAGATTCTTAGTTATTTCTCCTTCATCACAATTGATTGTTACCCACTTTTGGTCAAGTTTAAAAGTTGAATCTTGTCAGTACCTATCTAGGCCGCAGGATCAAATGAGGGTTTTCGGTAATTATTTAGTCAATCTTCTTATTGAGTTTTGTTAAAAGCTGAAGGGCTATCTAACCTCTCCTTGTCATTAGCTTTGTATTAACAAGGGTAAGATTCAGACATCACAAACGTGGTAGGTAAGGATCGTTAGCAACAGGTAAGTGCACTCGTCTCGGTTATGGTTTAGTAATGGCAGAATGTAATATGGCTTATAGGGGTGACTTGTGAGGAATATGGGTCACTTGATTTTGAAAATATATGTTTGGGTGCAGATCTAGAGGATAATCGCAGATAGTCGCAAAGGAAGGGCTATTAGAACGTGTGGCATACAGGTAAGGTTACGATGAGGTTTGGTTTCTGATAAAGTGTGTATTAAGCCATGATTAATCGTTAAGTGATGTCGATTGTAGGTTGGTGATTAAGGGGTTTGCAGCACGCGTGGTTACCAGTGTATACAAACACTACACACACGATATGGGCAACGCCAAAAAGCTAAAAAGTCGAAAGTGGCTAAATGGTCCTGCCGAACTTGTGGGCCCAAAACGGCAATGGTTGATTATGAGCATGAATAATGAATTTGCATGAACAGTTGTATAATTGGATTGTAATTGAGCCCAATGGTCTATAAGATCATGAAATTGGTTTAATGGGCTATATGACAAGAAATGGACTTAATGGGCCTTAAGAGATTTTAGGAATATATGTTAGAATTTAGTGGACTCTAGTCCTAGTTTGACAAACTTTTGAATAACATAAAACTCTTGTAATAATCAAACATGTCTCTAGACAAGTCGATAGGTTAAGGTGTGGCAATGGACATATGCATGTCTAGGATTGGATCTAGGGAGAGCTTGGTACTTAAGCGGTCCTAGTGTCCCACCTCCTCTTCTCTGGTATCCTACATGGTGAATAGTGTTTGTTCACTTTAGCCGCGGGGACTTGTTGATGGGCCCATGTTCATAGCTAAAACCCGATAATCAAGAAATTACGAGGATACCCTTAAAGGGTAAAATTACGAGAATACCCCTGTAGGGTAGAATGATGAGAATACCCCTATGTGATGAATATGAGTTTTGTGGATGTTACTCATGTGCTTGCTGTATTCATACGATAATCTGTTTAGGATGGATATGGGTGGGAAATCATGGTATGGAGGAAGAATTTAAGGATCGCATAGTCGCTTCACGACCGTGGATCCAACAGTGTCTTTAAGCCTATTAAATGATTAAAAGCTTTACTGCAACGTTGAGTAGTGCCACTGCTGGTGCTACTTTGGAGCGTAGCGGAGGGGTGGGTCAATTTAGAAATCCTTACAGGTGCAAAAGGTTGGAAGGGAAATGGTGTATAGCGGATGGATTTTTGGGGAGGGTTTTGCATAACCTTATTTCCATATGAAATAATATGATGTCATTGTGGGTTAAGGCCTAAGACCATCGATTGTGATAGGGCTTAGGCCCAATGTGATAATTGTATATTGTATTGAATGCCAAGGGTTGTACACACTGAGTTTCGAAACTCACACCCTTCTATTTAATGTTTTAGGTGATGCATAGTAGACGGTTCGACATGGAAGGGGACTCGGAGATGGCCATATTGTAAGTGATTTGGACGTTTTGTTACTTTATTTCGTATAACTCTCTTATTTTAAACACTTTATTTTCGTTGGGTTGTAATAAGGCCTTGTAACACCAAATTGACTTTACTTATGGGTTTTATTATTACTATTTATTTATTAAACTTAATTAAATTTCTTATGATTAAACATGATTTTCAAAATAACTCAACACATGTACGTTTTATTAAAATATGGGCCTTTTATCTTAACTTAACAAGACTAAAGAGTTTTTTTTTTTTGGGTTTCTTAACCTCAAACCTGATTTGTCCACTAAACAAAGTCATTTTGAATTTTCCTTTGATGTGACATCGTCAGATTCGGCCATAACGTCTGGGTCAGGTCTAGGGGTGTTACATTTAGTGGTATCAGAGCCCAATTGCAAAACTCAGGATATAAAATGGGCCTTAGATTTTGTTTTTTTACAGTTAAATTAGAAAGTTTGGCACGATTCTTGCAGCATGGTTCACCGAGCCCTTGACGTCGAGCCAAGTAAGTTTTTCTATTCTTTACTATTTAAATCACTGAACTATATTTAGATAATGGGCTACTTTAAACAGTAGGTCTTTAGAGACTAAAGCCCGTAGGAAACTTAAGCCTGTAGTAGATATGCGTCCGTGAAATAACTTCTAAATTGTTATTTACATAAGACATGTGTTCTAAACAGTAGAACTATACACTAATTTCATAAAATTCTAATTCAAAAATACGCACACAACGATGAGGGCTAGAAGAGGTGCAAGAGGTAGTGACCGAGGTCGTGGTAGTGTTAAGGCTGGGTCTTCAGAGTCAGGCCATATGCCCAACATTGTAGTAGGGGAGGCTCCAGCCTTACCAGTAGCTGAAAGGGGACCATAGCTGAAAGGAGTGGTGGGGTGGCCCCGAATGTGGCAGAGTATTGGTTGGAAGCAACGGAGAGAATAATGGACGACCTGGATTACACGGTGGAGCAAAAGTTAAAAGGGATGATATCTTTACTGAGAGAGGAAGCTTATCAGTGGTGGTTGACCGTAAAGAAGGGCAACCAACCGGAGCAGATCACTTGGGATTTCTTCAGATCGACATTCCAGGGGAAGTACATTGGAGCAAGCTATGTGGATGCCCGAAGGAAGGAGTTTTTGAATCTGACTCAGGGAGATAAGCCAGTAGCAGAATACAAGGCTGAGTTTCTGTGCCTTAGTCGGTATGCCAAAGGAATAGTTGGAATAAGAGATGCGTTCGGTTCGAGAATGGGTTAAGAGACAACCTTAGGGTGCTTATAGCTCCACGGAGGGAGCTGGACTTTGCAGTCTTGGTGGAGAAAGCAAAGATAGTGGAGGAAGTAAAGCGCACGGAACACCTCAATTGAGAAAAAGAGAAGGGCAAGAACAAACAGAACGTGGAAGCTATGAGGGCCGGACAGAGGCCTACGAGAAGGGCTAGAGTGAATGGGCCGGTTAAAACTGTGGCCCCTGTTGCTGTTGCTAATACTGGGATACCACCTTCTGAGGTGTGTGGAAAAGGGCATATGGGTGAATGTTGGAGGAGAATAGGAGCTTGTTTGAGCTATGGGTCTATGGAACATAAGATTAGAGAGTGCCCGAGAAGGCCAAGTCAGGAGCAATCCGATGGTAGAGGTAATTTTCAGCCACAAAGGGATGGTCAACAATCACCAAGGGGCCGTGGACAAGGTAGAGGCGGCAATGGTGTAGGACGAGGACATGGAACACTGGGGAGAGGTGTGGGATAGGTAGAAGCAAGACAGCCAACCTTAGTATATGTTGCCCGTCGCAGAGAGGAATGAGATGCACCAGATGTAGTAACAGGTACGTTCTTTATTCGTGAGCTACCTTATATTGCACTAATTGATGTGGGTTGGCACATTCGTACATTGCATGCAATAGGACTGAAACAGTAGGGGTTAAGTGTAAAATCGTAGAGAATGAAATGACGGTGTTAAGTCATTTAGGTTAGTCGGTGGAAGTTAACAAGTTGTTTAGGAATGTACCATTGGTAGTTCAAGGAGTTACCTTCTTAGCCGACTTGATGGAATTACCATTTGGTGAGTTCAACCTCATCTTAGGCATGAATAGGTTGATGAGGCACCGGGCAACTTTGGATTGTGCTGCGAAGCGGATGGAGTTAAAAACTGTGGAAGATGTTAAGGTAGTGGTGATCGGGGAACGACGTGATTACTTGTCAAACGTGATTTTGGCTTTAAAGGTAGAGCCGTTAGTGAGGAAGGGCAGTGAAGCTCACTTAGCCTACATTAGTGATTTGGAATCTAAGAGTTTTACTGTTAAGGATTTGAGAACAGTAAAAGAATTCCCTGATGTTTTTCTGGAGGAATTGCTTAGGTTACCTCCCAATAGAGAAATGGAGTTTGGAATAGAATTGTTACCTAGTACGGCTCCAGTGTCCATCGCACCTTATAGGATGGCATCAAAGGAGCTGATGGAGTTGAAAGCCCAGATTCAAGAGTTATTGGACCGTGGATTTATTAGACCAAGTGTGTCTTCATGGGGAGCACCAGTATTATTCGTGAAGAAGAAGGATGGGTCCATGAGGATGTACATCGATTATAGGAAATTGAAGAAGTTAACCATTAAGAATATGTACCCCCTACCTAGGATAGATGACCTTTTCGATCAACTCAGGGGAGCCTCAGTTTTCTCGAAGACTGACTTATGTTCAGGGTACCATCAACTGAGGGTTAAGGAAACAGATGTGTATAAGACAGCTTTCAGAACTCGTTATGGACATTACGAGTTTTTGGTGATGCCTTTTGGGCTAACGAACGCATCTGCTACTTTATGGATCTTATGAACTGGGTTTTTCAACCGTACCTAGACCAGTTCGTAGTAGTCTTCATAGATGACATCTTGGTATACTCGAGAACGAAGGTTGATCATGATGCACACTTAAGGATTGTGTTGCAGATTCTAAGAGAGAAGCAACTTTATGCCAAGTTTAGCAAGTACAAATTTTGGGTAAGGGAAGTCACTTTCTTAGGACATGTGGTCTCAGCTGAGGGGATCAGAGTTGATCCTTGGAAGGTGGAAGCGGTGTTGGATTCGAAATGACCTAAGACGGTGTCAGAAATTTAGAGTTTTCTAGGCCTAGTAGGGTACTATAGGCGGTTTGTGGAAGGGTTCTCCCTAATCGCTGCACCCTTGACCAAGCTGCTACGAAAGGGAGTGTCGTTAGCAAAAAATCTTTGAGAAGCTTAAGAAGGTTTTAACGGAGGCCCTTGTGTTGACTCAGCCAGAGCCTGGAAAGGAGTTTATGGTTTATAGCGATGCGTAATACGTGGGCTTAAGCTTTGTTTTGATGTAGGAAGGGAAGGTGGTTGCTTATACGTCGCGCCAGCTTAAGACTCACGAGGGCAATTACCCAACCCAAGATTTGGAGTTGGCAGCAGTGGTTTTCGCACTTAAGATTTAGAGGCATTACTTGTATGGAGAGAAGTGCACCATTTATACGGATCACAAGAGTCTAAAGTACCTTTTGACTTAGAAGGAGTTGAACTTGAGGCAGCGCAGATAGATTGAGCTGTTAAAGGATTATGATTGCACAATCGAATATCACCCAGGAAAAGCAAATGTGGTGGCTGATGCGCTAAGCCGTAGGGCTATGTTGGATTTGAAGGCAATGTTCGCTCGGTTGAGTTTGTATGACGACGGGAGTTTGTTAGCCGAATTGCAAGTGAAGCCACTATGGGTTGAGCATATTAAAGTTAAATAGTCATTGGATGAAACTTTGAGTTCTCGATTCAAGCAAATTGAGAATTGGGAAACGGTAAATTTTGGGATAAATGGTGATGGGTTATTGTGTTTCTGTGGTAGAATTTGAGTGCCAAGGGACGAAGAGCTAAGGAAGTCTATACTGCAGGAAGTGCATAGTAGTTCCTATGCTATGCATCCCAGAGGTAACAAGATGTATTAGGATTTACAAGAGCTTTATTGGTGGCCAGGGTTGAAACGCAAGGTTACAGAGTTTGTTGGCAAATGTTTGGTATGTCAGCAAGTGAAAGCGGAACATCAGTTGCCATCAGGATTACTTCAACCTATTAAGATCCCAATATGGAAGTGGGAGCGGGTTACCATGGATTTTGTTAGTGGGCTACCCTTGACGCCTGCTAAGAAGGACTCTGTGTGGGTCTTTGTGGATTGGTTAACTAAGTCTGCCCATTTTATACCGGTCCGCACTGACTACTCATTACAGAAGTTGGCACGGTTGTATGTGGCAGAGATTGTGAAATTGCATGGGGTTTCAGTCTCTATTATATCTTATAGAGATCCTCGTTTTACGTCTCACTTTTGGAAGAAGCTGCATGAAACATTCAGTACGATGTTGGATTTTAGTACGGCATCCGCCCTCAGACTGATGGTCAGTCGGATAAGGTAAATCAAGTTTTGGAGGATATGCTAAGAGGGTGTGTAATAGAGTTTCGAGGTAGTTGGGAGGACTACTTACAATTAGCTGAATTTGCATATAATAATAGTTATCAGGCAAGTATTGGACTGCCTTCATATGAAGCACCATATGGGCGAAGATGTCGTACTCCGACTTGTTGGATGGAGTTGGGTGAGCGGCGAGTTTTGGGTCCGCAATTGATAGCTAACACTGAAGATAAGGTAAGGTTGATTCGGGATCAGCTGCGGCGAATAGGCAAAATTCGTATGCTGACCTCAAATGAAGAGATATCGAGTATGCTATGGGGACACGGTTTTTCTCAGGGTTTCCCTTGAAAGAAGGTGTTAAGATTGGTCGGAAGGGTAAGTTAAGCCCTATATTCATTGGGCCATATCGGGTGTTGAAGCAAATTGGGCCAGTTGCCTATCAGCTAGAATTGTCGTCTGAACTAAACCAAATACACGATGTGTTCCATGTGTCAGTGTTAAGGCATTGTCGCTCAGATCCTTCTCACATCGTGTTAGTCAAAGAGATCGAGGTTAGACCAGACCTAACTTTTGAAGAGCAGTCAGTTCAGATAATTGATCAAGATGTTAAGGTACCAAGAAGGAAGTCTATCCCTTTAGTCAAAGTGCTTTAGCGTAAACATAATGCCAAGGAGGCTACTTGGGAGCCCGAAGAGGCAATGCGACGACAATAACCTCACTTGTTTCAAGCAGGTAAATTTCGAGGCTGAAATTGTTTTTAGAGGGGTAGATTTGTAACACCCCAAAATCTCGAAACCCTAATTTCTGTACACTAAAGTTGGTATGTATGAGTAGCACTTAGAATATTAATTTTGTGGTATTACAAGGTTTATTTGAAGTCTTAAAGATGGGGAAAACCATAGGAAAAAATGTTAATTTTTGCCTTAGTGGACACTAGTCTCAGGCTTTAGGCATCTTAAGCAGGATAAAAGGAAAATAGGACACAAGTGGGCCTGTGGTCCAGTGGCAAGATGGCGTCACTTAGGGGAGCTATAAGGTGGCATGAAGAGGTCCAAGGTTCGAGCAGAGGTAAGGCATTTTGGGAGTGTTAATTTTGCATAGTGGACGGCCAGAGTTGTGTGGAAATGGAACTCTTTCGTTGGAGTGTTTGACTCGGTTTTGGGAGCTGATAGAGGAGGAAAATTTGGATGAGATGGAAGAACTATCAGAGAGAAAAGTTAGGAGATGAGGAGTGTGGATGTGATGGTGCCAATTGGGACTCTAAGCGAATGGAGTTTCGGCTGTTGACTATAAAAGGAGGGTGCCGAATCCCTTTGAGAGGTTCTTGGAAATTTTGTTTTTCTCCCCCTCAGCCGAATTCTTCCATTTGCCAAAAAAAAAGAACCCATCATTCTTTTTGCCAAAAATTCCTATTAGTGTTGTGTTCTTTTTCTTTCTCTGGTATTGGATCTAGGGTTGGATCTAGGGAGAGCTTGGTACTTAAGCAGTTCTAGTGGCCCACCTCCTCTTCTCTGGTACCCTACCTGGTGCATAGTGTTTGTTCACTTTAGCAGCAAGGACTTGTTGATGGGCCAAAGTTCATAGCGAAAACCCGACAAGCAAGAAATTACAAAGATACCCTAAAAGGGTAAAATTACAAGAATACCCCTGTAGGGTAGAATGATTAGAATACCCTTATGTGATGAATATGTGTTTTATGGATGCTACTCATGTGTTTGCTGCATTCATATGATAATCTGTTTAGGATGCATATGGGTGGGAAATCATGGTACGGAGGAAGAATTTGAGGATTGCATAGTCGCTTGACGACCGTGGATCCACCGGTGGCTTTAAGCCCATTAAATGATTAGCAGCTTTGCTGCAATGTTGAGTAGTGTCACTGTTGGTGCTACCTTTGGAGTATAGCGGAGGGGTGGGTCGATTTAGAAATCCCCACATGTGCATAAGGTTGGAAGGGGAATGGTGTGTTGCAGATGGATTTTTGGGGAGGGTTTTGCATAACTTTGTTTCCATATGAAATAATATGAGGTCATTGTGGGTTAAGGCCCAAGACCACTGATTGTGATAGGGCTTAGGCCCAATGTGATAATTGTATATTGTATTGAATGCCAAGGTTTGTACACACTGAGTTTCGAAACTCACACCCTTTTATTTAATGTTTCAGGTGATGCAAAGTAGACAGTTCAACGTGGAAGGGGACTCGGAGATGGCCACATTGCAAGTGATTTAGACGTTTTGTTACTTTATTTCGTATAACTCTCTTATTTTAATCACTTTATTTTCGTTGGGTTGTAATAAGGCCTTGTAACTCCAAATTGACTTTATTTATGGGTTTTATTATTACTATTTATTTATTAAACTTAATTAAATTTCTTAAGATTAAACATGATTTTCAAAATAACTCAACACATGGATGTTTTATTAAAATATAGGCTTTTTATCTTAACAAGACTCAAGAGTTTTTTTTTTGGGGGTTTCTTAACCTCAAACCTGAATTTTCCGGTAAACAAATTCGTTTTAAATTTTCATTTGATGTGACATCGTTAGATTCGTCCATAGCGTCTGGGCCGAGTCCAGGGGAGTTACATTTCTCGACTATTCGACTAATTTCGTTTTTCCCCGATCTTTTTTGTTCTTTATCTAATTAATTTCAAATTAAGCTAAATCAAAGGAGGTTTCACTCAATTTATTCCCAACCACATATTTGGGTAAATTTCCAAATTGCCCTTCATATAAAACATTTTTTCAAAATAGTCCAAAATGCATAAAAACATAAAATGCACTCAATCTCCTTTCAATATACAAGGGTCGAATATTTATTTGACTTATACAAGTCCTTACATTTTATTTATTTTAAAATCTAGTCCCTCCATTTATCAATTTCCTGAATTAAGCCCTAATAAACTAATTTCATGAAAATTGATAATACAAAACTTAAAAATCTATCACATATTTTCTATTTTCTAACATCAACACCAAATTTTCATAAACTTCATCAATGGTCAAACACAAATTCTTTATAAATTTTAAAAATTAAAACATGGGCAAGATAAACAACTCAACAACCATCTCAAATATGTAAAATTTATTCAAAACTAAACTCAAACATACATTTAATTGAGCTTCAAATATGCCAAAATGCCCAACTCTTTTCTTTTATTTTGCTATTTTCATTCGGCCAAAAACATGCACTTTTTGCATGTTTTGTTTTCTTATTTGTTTTATTACTCACACATATTTTTATTATATTACTAAAGTAACTTTATAATATAAATAAAACATCATGAAATGAGCTATTGCCGTCCACTTAATTTGTAATTGGCATAATTGCCAGTTAAAACCCCAACATTAGAAAGACTTGGCAAATTAACATTTTCAAGATAGCATGCTTAGTAATTACTTGATGCAATTTAATCCTTTTTAATACTTATTCAAACACGAAACTTTAACACACATAAATTCACACAGAGTAAACACAGAATAAAAATTCAAAAATATACATATATATTTTTTTTAACTTGGATTCGTGGTCCCGAAACCACCGTTCCGATTAGGGTCAAAATCGGGTTGTTACATATAGCTAGACTCGCATACGCTATGTTAGCCCGAATATCGACTAAACCATAGCTCTGATACCACTAAATGTAACACCCCTTACCAGTATTCGACACCAGAATAGGGTACGAGGCATTACCGGAACACATACACTTGTAAACGTATTAAATCGAGTCATAAAATTTCATCCAAATTAAAACTTTTCAAATTTTTATCTTTGAGTCACTAAATAGGGCCTACGAGGCCCAATACATACTTTGGAAAAAATTATAAAATTTCTTGAAAAATAGGGGCACATGCCCGTGTCCAAGGCCATGTCCTTCACACAGCCGAGATACACTCCCGTGTGTTAGGTCGTGTGGCGTTCCGAATTTCTAAAAATCAACTGCAGACTTTACACATCCTGGGCACATGGTCGTGTGGCTTACTGTGTGGCCACAAGTAAGGCTATTTACCAAGCCCTTTGCCAGCCCAAAACACTTATACATTTATACAAATTTATCATCACACAACATGGTATTATTAAGCATTCAAACATCCACACTAAGACACCGACATACCATTTACAAACCACATTCATCATGCATAATCACACACACACTTAACCATTCACATGCAAGCATACACATCCTTGAAATGCATCATCTTAGACTTATAACATAACAAATATTGGCCACATTAAATGGCCTTATACAACAATAACCATCAAATAGCATAGGCCAATCAAGTCCCTATACATGCCATAGACTTAAAAATACTTGAAGATCATTGATACAATACCAATCAATAACTTGTTAGTGTGATAGAATATCCGACGACCTCCAACTCGAGCTATCATCTGTGACACTATAGGAAAGAAGGAAAGGAAGGGGGTAAGTATTATAGCTTAGTAAGTAGGTATGTAAATAATAAGTGATTTATTAACAGACTTTTATAAACCTTCACAATATGCTCTCAACATAATACAATCATAATTACACATAGTTCCACCATTTACTCATGTTCATCTCAAGCTGTGTACTTGAGTCACAATCACTAAATTATTTATATCTTGAACTACGAAACTCCAAATTAAGATCTCTTAATTTTCCCTAAAACTAGACTCACATATCTTCTTACCATAAAATTTTTAGAATTTTTGGTTTAGCCAATAGGTACAATTTATTCTTTAAAGTCTCCCCTGTTTTGCTGTCTGACAGTTTCGACTCTTCTTCACTAAAAATTAATTATATCTTTGTACGGGATTCGGATGATGTTCCTGTTTGTTAAGCATATAAAGTATAAACCATAATTATCTTTATACAATTTTTAGTGATTTTCCCAAGTCGGGATTTCGAAGTCATTCTGACCTTATCTCACAAAAATTCAAATATCTCAAAATATAATATTACTTTGCTTACACAGTTTCTTTTATGTGAAAATAGACTCAATAAGCTTTAATTTAATATCTTATTCAACTTACAATTCAATTTCCACAATTTTTGGTGATTTTTCAAAAACATATAACTGCCGCTGTCCCAAAACTGTTTTATTGCAAATTTTACTCTTTCATAATTTCTTTTTATTAACTTTCATAGTAACACTTACCCCATATCTAACTTACCAATGTTCGATCACCTATCAAGCACATTGCTCATAAATTGACATACACATACCTGCACTTATTCATTGTAACACCCCAAACCCGACTTAAACGTTACTATCGAATCTGACATGTCACATCGAAGTGTTTTTCGAATTTAGGCTTGTTGAGAGAAAACCGTTTTTAAACAATTATCATGTTTGTTAATGTTGGTTTATTAGTTTAAAACCCCGTGTAAGCTACTCTAATTAATGTCATTTCTCATGTTTGAAAAGGTGTGTTTGTCTTAAAAAAAACAATTATTATTTTTGAAAAACTTATTTGTATCAGTTTGGCAGTTTCAAAATAAGAAATTAAACTCAATTAAAAGAAATTAAATTCACCAGAGGCCTTATTACATAAATATCAACCCAATATAAAAATTTAAGTAACTAGGTCTACAATAATATAGTAGCGAACGTGTGGCCACCTCTGAGTCCCTCCCAAGTCCAAATCATCCAAGGCTGGGGATTACCTGTACAGTTAAAAGAAAAGAGTGAGTAACGAGAACTCAGTGTGTAAACCCCTATCATGCAGTAACAGTCTAGGCCTGAGCCCTATTCAATAACGTAAAGTGTAGGCTTAGCCCAATACAGTATCAGTGCAAATATGCAACCCATCCCAATCCGACCAACACACCACCCGTACCAACCAACAGACCAAGTGGGGATTAAATCGACCCACCTAGCCAACACACCAATATTGCAGCGAAGCTACTAATAGTAGTAACGTAGCAAGGCTGCTAGGAATAGTAAACGTGGCAAAACCACCAGTATCAGAATATGTGGCAAAGCCACCAGTAACAGTAAATACGTGGCAGAGCCACCAGTACTTCCGCTATAACAGTATCCCAACCCCATGCAGTATGACGTGTCATAAATATTACATGTCTGCAGTATGTCATAATCAGTATCAGTCATATAATATCATACACACATCAATCAACCTACCACTAAGGGTGTAACGGTCATTTCATCAGTTAGGGGTAAAATAGTGACTTTACCCCTCAAGGGTATTTTGGTGATTTATAAATTTTGGGGCCTCGGTACAGATAACGACCCTTCAGGAGGTCTACAGTCGTCTAGAACGACTTAGGAAACCAAAATGGTCATAACAGTGTATTTAGGCTTGAGGCCCATTGCTTGGCCATGTCAGCCCACACGCTCGTATGGCCCATTTAGCCCAAATTAAGTCACGGTTAAGCGAACTATATCGACCAGTCCAAAATTTTTCATATTTCATGGATTTCATCAGTGTGAGGCCCATGAGCCTGCTGGGCCCACATGGCCCAATTTGGCCCATGTGGCCCAATAGCTGCCTAAGGCCATGAGAACGCTCATGGTGGCCTACGTCCATGTTTCGCGGGATCACATTACCACTCGTGCACTCGCACGCTCGTGTGGCATCAATGCCCAACCTTTCGTCTTTTCGGCTTTTCGGCCTTTGTCGATATGCAGTTTAAACGTGGTGTTTACACACCTAATTACGATATTGCTCTACGCTCCATGAGCACCTAACCTAGATTCAAACAACATCAAAAGTTAATCCTTTAACCGATAGGGTAAAGCACCCTCTTATTGACGCTTAATCCGAAACATCGTTCTTAACTTGTTTAAATGAGGGTGACCTTAGTCCCTCTACAATCGCTGTTCAGAAACGATCACACGCCCTTATTGGTTTCCTATAGTAAAATCAAAATCCAATTAGTAAGTGATAGGGCACATTCGGCCAATCCCAAACAACATAAGGTAACAATTTTACCTTACCTGTACGTTGAGGACGAAGGTGTGACTCCTCCAAACCGTTCACACTTCACCACTCCTTGAGGAAGACCCTAGAATTGCAACGAGTACAGTATGTGAAAGAGGAAATGACAAATGGTTAGCAAAAGGTGTATTTAGTTTTGGAAAAAAGAAAGAAGAACATGGTGTATTCATTTTTAACAATAAAAGCAGAGGATAGATTTTGAACACTTATCGATAGTCAGAACCTTTGCAGTAGATCGACGCAGAGAGGGATTAGCAACAGTGATATTTGACCAGACTAGAATAGAATATGAACAGAAGTTAAAGAAGAAGAAAGGAAGGTTCAGCTAGGCTATCAAAGAATCCGACTGCAGAAGAAAAAGGGATGAGGGAAAGTAGATGTTAGGTTTAGCCAAGAAGAGAGGAAAAGAATAGCAAATATGTAGAGAAGGAATGACACAAATGGTAAGTTTCGTAGCACAAAGAAAACTAGAGAGAACCCGTGATAAACCATAATTTACACATATTTTAACCCTATGCTTGGCCTAATTTTGGATGATATTCCATTGAATTTGATGAATTCGATGCTTCTAATCTCTAAATTTCATGTTTTATACTCAAGAGAGCTTAGGGAGTCGAAAAGAATGAGAAATGGGCCAAAAAGGGACAAAATGGGCCTACAAGGCCTGGACCACTGCACACATGCGGACCACACAGCCATGTGTGACAAACAGGATCGAACACGGCCTAGACTATCGACCACGGACATGTCCCTGCAAAAACTAGGATGAATTCTATTCGGAATAGGATACTTGTGGGCCAAGTAAGGCATCTCGAAAGCCTATATAAACACCCTAGGTGGCAACCTAAAGAGAAGGTCGATAGGACGTCGAATAGACGCCGAGTAGAAGGAGAAAATACTCCAAGGCAGCCGTTGGGAACAACTTAGGGGAAGGATCTCCATCAAGACTGAGGATTTCCCATCAAGTTCTTTAGAAGTTTTTGGGTGTTCTTATGTTTTGTTGTTTTCCCTATTCTAATAAGTTTCCCTCTTTTAGTATGAACTAAATCCCTTAAATACCTAAGAGGATGAAACCTAAGATGAATCTTATTATTATTTGATTTAGGAGATAAATACTTGTTCTTATTCTTAATTGTGAGTTCTTATTCTTGTTTTGATAATTCAGGTTATTGATTCAAAATCGAATGTGCTTATTCAGTGGTGCAAAAGTCCCTGTTTAAGAGTAGATCAACACAATTAAGTGGAGTTTATTGCAACCCTAGAAATAGGGCGACGAAAATCTGCCAGATTAGGGTCAAACCTAATAAGGGAATCCATAGATCGAGTTAATGCGACAATAGGGGTTTTAATTAGAAAGAGAGTTCAATTAATGAACCTAGAGTCAGTTATTTTTAGTCTTGAAAGAGATATTAACATAAATCAGGGATTTCTATGGATTAATTCAAGTAAATAAATCGCATGAATCGAAAGTAATAAGTAAAGTCTAGGTGGATTCTTCCTTAGGTATTGCCTATCTCATATAAAGTTGTCTAAAAGTATTTTCCCAATTTACTCTCTGTCGCGTTCATAGTTAGTTAATTTATTTAGTATTTTAGAATAAAAATAAATCCCCTTAATTATTAGGTTAGATAATTAAAAGATAGTTAATACTCGTACTCTTGATCCTCGAGGATACGGTATTCCGGACTCACCAGAGCTATACTACTGTTCGACAGGTACGCTTGCCTTTGTCGAAATAATAGTTAGTTTCAAGCTCCATCAACCTGAAATGCCAAAGAGTGCAAAAACACCTCAACTGCCAGCATGGAAATTTAGCAGCTCTCCTATCAACACTCCCCAAAGCCAAAACATAGAGCCATAATTGCCACATTTTCCCCTAGTCAAAATCCAATAGGGCCTTAGAGTCCCAATCAGCCAAAACTCCCCTCACATTTCAAATTCCTTGAAAATATTCACAAATCACTCCCCTCATCCCTCCTTGATTTACTCATTGCTATCCTCCATAATAACTCCAAGACCAATTCAAACTTCACCTTACAGAGTTTCAGTCTAACTCCACTTCTCATGCTGCAATGAAATAAAATAAATATTCCTTTGCGCATCATGAGACTTGAACTTGAGCTCCCTTGCAGCCTTAAACACACCACATACCAGTGGACTACAAGGTCTTTTATGTCATAAAACAAGCACTATTATTAATAAGGCATAAGTGTCGGTGTCCAGGTTCATTTAAGAGAAAAACTACAAATCCTGCAAAAGTCAAGACTTGAACCCAGGCTACCCAAATACTCCCATACACTCCCAAATCACTTAGCCATTAAAGCAAACAAGCAATTTGTGGCAAAACATGCAAAACTAAAGACCCTGTATTTTTGGGGCGTTACAACTCTACCCCCTAAAAGAAATTTCGGCCTTGAAATTTCCGTGGTCAGAATAGGTAAGGTTTTGTTGTCACATCACCTCCTCAGGTTCCCACGTGGCTTCCTCGGTACCGTGATTTTGCCAAAGCACTTTAACTAGTGGGATCGATTTCTTCCTTAGTACCTTAACCTCGCGGTCCAGTATCTGCACTGGCTCCTCCTCGATGGTCAGATCTGGCCTAACCTTAATCTCCTCAACTGGTACTATATGTGTGGGATTAGAGCAATAATGCCTCAACATGGAGACATGGAAAACATTGTGAATTCGGTCTAATTCTAGAGGCAATTCAAGTTGATAGGCGACTGGTCCCACACGCTTCAGTATACAATAAGGTCCAATGAACCTAGGGCTAAGCTTACCCTTCCGCCCAAACCTCAGTATCTTTTCCCATGGAGAGACCTTAAGAAATACGAAGTCTCCCAAGGAATACTCAATCTCTCGGAGTTTAAGATCTGCGTAAGACTTCTGCCTATCAGACGCTTCCTTTAATCGGTCTCGAATCAATTTTACCTTTTCTTTGGTATCGAAAACTAACTCTAGCCATAAACCTCGCCGCTCGTCCAGCTCAGTCCAACAGGTAGGAGTACGAAATCGACGACCATATAACGCCTTGTGCGGTGCCATTTGAATACAGGACTGATAGCTGTTATTATATCAAACTCTGCTAGTGGCAAATAGTCTTCCCAGCTACCTCGGAAATCAATGACACAACTTCTTAACATGTCCTCCAGTATCTGAATCACCCTCTCTAACTGACTATCTATCTGAGGATGGAATGCAGTACTAAAATCTAACCTAGTACCCAAATCCTTGTGTAATTTCTTCAAGAACTGAGATGTGAATCGAGGGTCTCTGTCAGATATAATAAAAATCGGTACCCCATGCAGCCTCACAATCTCTGCCACATACAACTTTGCCAGCTGCTGCAACGAGTAATTAGTACGGATTGGTATAAAGTGGGAAGATTTAGTCAATCGGTCTACAATAACCCATACCGAATCCTTTTTAGTAGGTGTTAAGGGCAACCCACTCGCAAAATCTATAATTACCCTCTCCCACTTCCAAAGTGCAACCTTAATCAGCTACATAAATCTGTAAAGCGGTGATGCTCACTTTAACTTGTCGACATGTCAAGCACTTACTCACAAAATCAGTAACTTTGCGTTTCAGTCCTGGCCACCAGTATAGCTCACGACTACTATGCACCTTTCGTAGTATAGACTGCCTTAGATTAGAATCCCTTGTTACATAGACTCTCCCACGGAAACACAGTACTCCCTCACCATTCAACCCAAAATCCGTAGTCTCTCCATTCTCAACTTGTCGGAAACAAGGAACCAGTGACTCATCCAACAACTGTTTCCCCTTAATTTGCTCAGTCCATATCGGTCTCACTTGAAGCTCAGCTAACAAGCTACCATCATTATACAAGCTGAGATGAGCAAACATTACTCTCAATTTAGATACAGCCCTACGGCTCAGTGCGTTAGCTACCACGTTAGCCTTACCAGGGTGATACTCAATCGAGCAGTCGTAATCCTTAAGCAACTCTATCCATCTTCGCTTCCTAAGGTTCAGCTCCTTCTGAGTGAGGAAGTACTTAAGGCTCTTGTGATCTGTGTAGATAATACATTTCTCACCATATAAATAATGCCTCCAAATTTTTAGTACGAATATCACTGCGACTAACTCCAAGTCATGAGTTGGGTAATTGGCTTGTGAGGCTTAAGTTGATGAGACGCATAAGCAACCACCTTACCCTCCAGCATCAGCACACAACCCAATCCAATGTGTGATGCATCACTGTAGATAGTAAATTCCTTCCCAGACTCTAGCTGTATCAAGACAGGGACATCAGTCAGAACTTTCTTCAGTTTCTCAAAACTTCCTTGTTGCTTATCAGTCTAGTTAAACGGTACCCCTTTAGGCAGCAACTTAGTTAGAGTGTAGCAATCAAGGAAAACCCCTCAACAAAATGTCTGTAATACCCTGTCAAACCCAGAAAGCTCCGAATCTCAGATACGGTCTTAGGTGGTTTCTAGTCCAGTACAGCTTTAATTTTCAAAGGATCAACCCTAATCCCCTCGGCAGACACCACATGACCCAGAAATGCCACCTCTCGCAGCCAAAACTCACACTTATTGAACTTAGTGTACAATTGTTTCTCCCTTAAAATCTGCAGAACAATTCGAAGATGTGCATCATGTTCATCCTCAATTCTCGAATACACCAAGATATCGTCTATAAATACCACTATGAACCGATCCAGATAGGGCTGGAACACTCGATTCATCAAATCCATGAAAGCAGCTGGTGCATTCGTCAACCCAAACTACATCACTAGGAACTCGTAATGACCATAATAAGTCCTAAACACAGTCTTATACACATCAGTCTCTTTAGCCCTTAGTTGATGGTACCCAAAACGGAGATCTATCCTGGAGAAAACTGAAACTTCTCGTAGCTGATCAAACAGATCGTTGATCCTCGGCAAAGGATACTTATTCTTGATAATCAACTTATTAAGTTGCCGATAATCAATGCACATGCGCATGGACCTATCCTTCTTTTTACAAACAACACTGGTGCTCCCCACGAAGACACACTAGGTCGAATGAATCCTCGATCCAGCAGCTCTTGGATCTGAGCTTGTAACTCTACCAGCTCTTGAATCCTATAAGGAGCGATGGACACTGGAGCTATTCTAGGCAAGAGCTCAATACCAAATTCAACTTCGCGATTCAAAGGCAACCCAGGGAGCTCACCCGAAAACACATCAGAATAATCCTTAACTGTCTTGATATCTCCAACGGAAGGACCCTCAGAGTCAAATACACCAACATAGGCTAGAAACGCCTTACAACCCTTGCGAACCAGTTTTTCAGCCCTTAGTGAAGAAATCACATTAGACAGGAAGTCCCTTCACTCCCTAATTATCGCCACTTCCTCCTCCTCAGTAGTTCTCAACACCATACGCTTAGCAGCATAATCCAAACTTGCATGGTGTTTCACCAGCCAATCCATACCCAATATAAGGTCAAATTCACCAAATGGCAATTCCATGAAGTTCGCTAGAAAGACAACCCTTTGAACCTCTAGGGGCACATTTCTGAATAATTTGTCTACCCTAACCGATTGTTCCAATGGACTTAACACCGTCATTTCATTAACAATACTCTCACACAAGATACCTAAGGTGCCAGACACAGTACATGCAATGAATGAATGCGTAGACCCTATATCAATCAGAGCAGTGTACGGTACATTATGAATCAGGAACATACCGGTTATAACATCTAGAGCATCACCATCCTCTCTGCGACGAGCAGCATATACCAAAGTTGGTTGCCTCGCCTCATTGTTACCAGCACCTCTTCCTGGTGCTCCACGACCTCGTCCCCCACTATTACCACCTCTGGCCTGCCCACGGCCTCTCGGTGGCTGCTGACCACCTCTCATTGGCTTACCATAACCCTGTCCTGCAGCTTGCATCTAAACAGGCCTCTCGGGACAATTCATAACCTGATGATCCATAGATCCGCATCTGAAGCACGCTCCAATCCTCTTCCAGCACTCACCCAGGTGAGATCTCCCACAATCAGCGCAAGGCTTTGGTCTAGCAATAGCACCAGGAATTCCAGTCTGAACTGGCCCATCAAACTTGGCCTTCTTAATAGGCCTCCAAGATGAACTTGAAGGCCCAAAATCCCTCTTATTTCTGCCCTTATCTTTTTCACGGTTCTGGCTCTCCGAGTGCTTAACTTCTTCAGTAATCTTTTCCTTCTCTACAAGAGTAGTAGAATCTCGCTCCCTCTGCGGAGCTATCAATACCCTTAACTCATCTCGAAGGCCATCCTCAAAATACACACAGTGTTCATACTCAGTTGCTACTATGCCTCGAGCATACCGACTCAACCGCAAGAACTCTACCTTATATTCTGCCATTGTCTTATTCCCTTGGGTTAGTTTTAGAAATTCCCTTCTTCGGGGGTCCATATAACTTGTGCCCGCATATTTCCCTTAGAAGGCTGCCTTAATGAAATCCCATTCATTCGGTCGGCCTGTGTACCCTCTCTCACGATGAGCCACTATTGGTAGAAATCATCTCGTAGTAAGGATACTGTCTCTTTTAATTTTTGCTCCGCAGTACAGCCAAGGTCGTGCATTATTTGTTCGATAGCCTCTAACCAGTACTCCGCCACATTTGGGGCTATTCCAGAAATACCTCTAAAACTTTTCACTCCATTAGACCGGAGTCGCTCTAAAATTGATCCTCGGCCCACTATTCCAATACCAGCTCCAGCAACCCTCTCTAACACGTGGAACATCACTTGAGATAGAGCATCATCCCCAGCTACTCGATCAAAAGACCCCATCTCAGTTACTGGTGAGGCTGGTGCCTCCCTAGTAGACATATGGCCCGATACCGAAGATCCAGCCCAAGCACTTCCTCGTCCTTTACCATGGCCCCGTGTACCCCTTCCGCGAGTACCTCTTGTGATCATTTCAATATGCACTTTATCTGATTAAAAGGTCTTATGCATCAGATTATAATTTTAGTAATTATTAATGAATGTATTATGAAAAATAGTCATTAGGGGTTTGTTTTCGCAGATCGAGTCTCACTACAATTTACAGTCTCCTACTGTCTTAGTTTCCTCTATTTAGAGTTTCACAGTATAATAGTAATAAGAATTAGAGAACTTACAGATTTGGCGCTGGAGACTCGGTGTACCACACTTGTACATCTTTCAAAAACGTTTCAAATCTTTAAAATCTACTTTCAGAAAGGCTTTTCAAAACTCATTCCACAGCAGAGTTTTGTAACCTGGCTTTGATACCACTAAATGTAACACCCCAAACTCGGCCTAGATGTTACGATCGAATCTGACATGTCACATCGAAGTGTTTTTCAAAGTTAGGCTTGTTGAGAGAAAACTATTTTTAAACGATTTCCATGTTTGTTACTGTTGGTTTGTTAGTTTAAAACACCGCGGAAGCTACTCTAATTGATGTCATTTCTCGAGTTTAAAAAGGTGAGTTTGTCTTTAAAAAACAGTTATTATTTTTGAAAAACTTATTTGTATCAGTTTGGTAGTTTCAAAATAAGAAATTAAACCCAATTAAAAGAAATTAAATTCACCAGAGGCCTTATTATATAAATATCAACCCAATATAAAAATTTAAGTAACTAGGTCTAAAATAAAATAGTAGCGAACGTGTGGCCAGCTCTGAGTCCCTCGCAGCTCCAAATCATTTAAGGCTGGGGATTACTTGTACAGTTAAAAGAAAAGAGTGAGTTACAAGAACTCAGTGTGTAATCCTCTATCATGCAGTAACAGTTTGGGCTTGAGCCCTATTCAATAACAGTACAGTCTGGGCCTTAGCCCAATACAATATCAGTGCAAATATGCAACCCATCCTAATCCAACCAACACACCACCCGTACCAACCAACACACCATGTGGGGATTAAATCGACCCACCCAACCAATACACCAATATTGCAGTGAAGCTGCTAATGGTAGTAACGCAGCAAGGCTACTAGGAACAGTAAACGTGACAAAACCACCAGTATCAGAATATATGGCAAAGCCACCAGTAACAGTAAATACGTGGCAGAGCCACTAGTACTTCCTCAATAATAGTATCCCAACCCCATGCAGTATGACGTGTCATAAATATTACGTGTATGTAGTATGTCACAATCAGTATTAGTCATATAATATCATACACACATTAATCAACCTACCAATAGGGGTGTAACGGTCATTTCATCAATTAGGGGTAAAATAGTGACTTTACCCCTCAAGAGTATTTTGGTCATTTACAAATTTTAGGGTCTTGGTACAGATAACAACCTTTAAGAAGGTCTACAGTCGTCTATAGCGACTTAGGAAACCAAAATGGCCATAACAGTGTATTTGGGCCCATGGCCCATTGCCTGGCCAATGTGGGCCCACACGCTAGTGTGGCCCATTTAGCCCAAATCCAGTGACGGTTAAGCAAACTATATCGATAAGTCCAAAATTTGTCATATTTCATGGATTTTATCCGTGTGGGGCCCACGAGCCCGGTGGGCCCACACGACCTAGTCCGGCCCATGTAACCCAATAGCGGCCTAAGCCCACGAGAACGCTCATGGTGGCCTATGTCCATGTTTTGTGGGCTTGCGTTACCACCCATGCGCTCGCACGCTCGTGTGGCATCAATGCCCAGCCTTTCGTCTTTTCACCTTTTCGGCCTTTGTTGATATGTAGTTTAAACGGGATGTTTACACATCTGATTACGATATTGTTCTACGCTCCACGAGCACCCAACCTAGATTTAAACAAGATCCAAAGTTAGTCCTTTAACCGATAGGGTAAAGCACCCTCTTCTTGACGCTTAATTCGAAACATCCTTCTCACCTTGTATGAATGAGGGTGACCTTAGTCTCTCTACGATCACTGTTCAGAAACGATCACACGCCCTTGTTGGTTTCCTATAGTACAATCAAAATCTGATTAGTAAGTGATAGGGCACATTTGGCCAATCCCAAATAACATAAGGTAACACTTTTACCTTACCTGTACGTTGAGGACGAAAGTGTGACTCCTTCAAACTGTTCACACTTCACCACTCCTTGAGGAAGACCCTAGAATTGCAACGAGTACAGTACGTGAAGGAGGAAATGGCAATAGGTTAGTAAAGGGGGCATTAGATTTTGGAAAAAGAAAAAGAAGAGCATGGTGTATTCGATTTTAACAAGAAAAGCAGAGGATAGATTTTGAACACTTACCGATAGTCAGAACCTTTGCAGTAGATCGACGCAGAGAGGGATTAACAACAGTGATATTGGGCCAGACTAGAATAGAAGATGAACAGAAGTTAAAGAAGAAAAAGGGAAGGTTCGGCTAGGCTATCAAAGAATCCGATTGTAGAAGAAAAAGGGGTGAGGGAAAGTAGATGTTAGGTTCGGCCAAGAAGAGAGGAAAAGAATAGCAAAGGTGCAGAGAAGAAATGACACGAATGGTCAGTTTTGTAGCACAAAGAACCCGAAATGCCAAAATGTGCAAAAAAACCTCAACTGCCAGCAAGGAAATTCGGCAGCTCTCCTATCAACACTCCCCAAAGCTGAAACAGAGAAATGGCTCCTGTCGAAATTACCCCTTTTTCCCCTAGCCAAAATCCAATAGGGCCTTAGAGTCCCAATCAGCCACAACTCCCTCACACTCAAATTCCTTGAAAATCTCCACAAATCACTCCCCTTATCCCTCATTGATTTACTGCTTGATATCCTCCAAAACAACTCTAAGACCAATTCAAACTTCACCTTATAGAGTTTCAGTCTAACTCGACTTCTCATACTGCAAGGAAATAAAATAAATACTCCCTTGCGCATCATGAGACTCGAACTTGAGCTCCTTTGTAGCCTTAAACACGCCACTTACCATTGGACTACAAGTTCTTTTGTGTCATAAAACAAGCACTATTATTAATAAGGCCTAAGTGCCGGTGTCCAGGTTCGTTTAAGAGAAAAACTACAAATCCTTTAAAAGTCAAGATTTGAACCCAGGCTACCTAAACACTCCTATACACGCCCAAATCACTTATCCACTAAAGCAAACAAGCAATTTGTGTTAGAACATGCAAAATTATAGACCCTATATTTTTAGGGCGTTACATTCATCACTTAGTCATATTCATTTATACTGAGTCAGTTCCCGTTGAACGCATCGGAATAATAATAGATACACGGAAATTTGCATATATGTGCCACACTTGTAGCTAAAGATACTTCATATCACACTTTTCACATAGGCTTGCTCTCGAGCTAATCACATTCACGGGTCTGCTTACACAAGCTTTCGGTCATACATAACTACTCAGTGCTGCTCACACAAGTTGTCAGGTATCCGTAACACAAGCTAGATTACCCAGCCACTGGTAGAACTTATAAGACCAGCACCCGTTTCACATAGTCACAATCTCGAGTCTGCTCACACAAGCTGTCGGTCATGACGAAACTACACGGTGCTACTTACACAAGCTGTCGAGTATCTGTAACACATGTCGAATAACTCAACCACTGGTAGAATGTACGAACCAGCACCCGCATCACTTATTTCACTTAGATTTCACATAGGTTTCTAGTGAACATGTCACTCGTATCCATTTTTATTCCTAAGGTTCAACCGGGAAATTTCTTACTTGTCGATATTTTGTCAATTACATCAAATATTCAGCCACAATTCATACCATTTATCAAATTATGAAAATGTATGTAAAAACGATGCATTATTTACATACAAACTTACGTCGGTAGCACAATCGGTGAAAAGGACTTATTCATCATATTCTTTATTTTCCTTCGTTCTAGGTCCAAACCTCTATAATATCACATTTAGTCTATTTATTAATCACATTTTCAATGTGATCAAAAAATATATTCTGGCAAAATTACATTTTTGCCCCTAAAGGTTCACATAATTACACTTTTGCCACTAGGCTCGTAAAACGATTTCATTCAATTTCTTTTTATTTTAAGCCTAGCCGAACCATTTTCATAACTACAACAGCCCACAATTTTCACTATTTCACACTTTTATGATAACTTTTATAACCTTTCCAAATTAGTCCTGTATAGCATCTTTACCGAAAATCAGTTAGTAAAAGTCGTTTCTCTAACCATAAACATGCATAATATACCTTTAAACATCAAAATACATACATATTCATCATGGTTCAAAACCCTAGACTTCAGCCATATCCCAAAATATTGGTACAAGTAGATAGATCTTGTTACGAGGATTTCAAAAACGTAAAAATCATTAAAAATGAGGCTAGAACGGACTTACAACCGAGCTTGGAAGCTTGAAAAACCTTATCCATGGTTTCTCCATGCAAGTTTCAGCCATGGGTTGAAGATGGACAAAAATTTGGCTTTTATTTTGTTTATTATGTTATTTAATCACTAAATGACTAAAATGCCCCTCACTTAAAAATAATCTATTTCACTTATTTCATATCCATTTATGTCCAAAAAATTCTCCAATGGTCTAATTACCATTTAAGGACCTCAAATTTAAAATTTCATAACAATTGGAAACCTCTAACATGTAGAACTCAACTTTTGCACTTTTTATAATTTAGTCCTTTTGACTAAATTGAGTGCCCAAACGTCGAAATTTTCACGAAATGATTTTGTGAAATCGTAGACCATAAAAATGTTATAGAAATAAATTTTTCCTTGTCAGATTTGTGGTCTGAAAAACCACTGTTCCGACTAGGCCCAAAATCGGGCTACTACAACTCTTCCCCCTTTCGGGATTTTTGACCCCGAAAATCTTACCAAAAGAAGTTGCTTTCAACTTTTTATCATAATCACAATTTAATTTAGTTTTGTGCTCAGAGTTTCCTGTAGATTTTTCCATAATCGATAATATAACTCTCGGATGCTGAAATAATCATGTGGGATTTTCATCATCGATCAAACACAATCTAAATAACATTTCGCTTTCTCTGAGGATAAAAGAAATACTGATACGGGACCCATAGTATCTTTATCTCAATATCACGCCAATATCATCGTTGACTGTAACAATCCTGATTGCATTTGATATTCGGCCTTTCCCTAATGACAAAACAACATCTGGAAAAAAAATTAGAAATACCGAGTTTCATATCTGTATACCAGAACATTTACTTCAAATCACTATACTTTTATCTCTCTTTGGATGAACAAACAAGATATTATAGTGAGCTCTAAACGAAGACTCTCTGCATAGGCCCTGAGTTCCTCGGTACATGAATTCTATCTCGGAATATTAATATCAATAATCAGATCTGGTCCACAAATTTAGAATCAAAAGTTGGTTCATACTGTATTGATTTAACTTACCACTTAGCAACCCATTTCTGAGCTCTTCTGATTTATAACGGAAACTTCGGTTTAGCTTTCACTTGAGCTAGAATCAGAATACCCTTAATAAGATAAATCTTGAAACAAATACTCACAAAGTATGCATAGATTTTTCATTCAAGCATCCGCAAGTATTTCAACATTACCCAGAGGTTAGTCAGTATTCATGCACATTCTTTTAGTTAAGAGAAACTGAATCAATATGTCCCTATATCATGCTTTCAAGAAGACTGCTTTATAATCTATGTATGCACGACATCATTTTTGAACCAGAGGATATACATAAACACACATAGCTTAAATTATCTTCTAACTAAACAGCTCATTCTAATCGAAATAACCAAGTTGATTTTACTGTTCAATAACATTCCACTGTGATCACTTCTTCATGTTGTTAAGACAGTTCAAACATACAAACTCTCATAATTCCTTCAACATGCCAGTCACAGATATTTACTAACTGTATTAACTTAGACGAAACATAACATCTTGTTTGAAGTCACTGATAACAATCAAAATTATCCGAGGGAAGAAAATCAGTATACAATTTGAACTTGACTGTAATAATCCACACTTTTGTCGATATCAACTTCAAAGATAAGCCACACTTGACAAATTAAACAATAAGGATGATAAGAAAACCGAGATGACGAAATCTGAGATATAAGACCATACTAAATGTTCGAGGACACCATTCATATGAAATAATAGAGAATCTTGACGATTCTTTAGAGAAAACTAGAAGAAAGAGAAACACTATTCATACATTCTGAAATCAATTGTAACAGTGATAATATATATTCCATACAGATATAAACAAAATAATAGCCAGAAGAAACAGGAGAATAGTTTCATATGAATTCACCGTCAACATTTTATCTCAGACGTAATGGAATAGAATACCAATGGAATATAGAGGAATGCTGATCATAAATCAATCAAACCAATGATGCTTTCATCTAAAAATGAACAATTACATATGCCTCTAAGAATGTATGAATACATAGAATACCCAGAAGAGATAGTCATAAATTACTCAACTATAGCTGTCATACTCAAACATCTTAACATTTCAAACATCATTCCTCAGACAAATTCTGTCATCATTAATCCCGTAATATTTCATTCATTAACAAAAATCAATTCAAAATAATTCCCAGTAAGTACTGTCTTTAGACATCATACCTGAAGGAGTCGATTAACGGAGATTAACTTCTTTTCTAACCGTGGCATTTTGCATTCCAAATAATCTTTAGAATAATCTGATATCTCTCTCATAACCGTTTTTACACACTAAGTCATTCCCATCTCTGATCACATTATTAATTATTCCACCATTGAACTCTTTAGTTCCCCACTTGTCACTTATTCAATGTAAATCTCGTGAACTTCGTCATATGGCACTATACCGGTAAAGGGGTGAAGATTGTAAAACCTTTAAAGTTTTGACTCACATACACACACACATACAATATAGCATTTAATACCAACACAATAACATGTACTTTGATTACAAATCTCTAGGTTTCTACTAATCATGAACACATTTTCAAATATTTTAGTAACACACTCAGCATTATCACATATAAATATCAACCAATCGTAATAAGCTCATCTCAAAATTAATTTTTAATGTTATTTACTGCAAAAACTCACTTTGATTTATTGAAATGCAATGTTCAATCAGAACGATAGCATTTTATCCATATTCCTCAACTTTTGGTTAATCCGTTGTATTGTATCCATTAGCACATACATATCTTCACAAATCATAAAGATCAATTAAAGAAGCTCAATATATTCACTAAGTTATACGAACTTACTTAACCCCTTTTAGCATTATCGATTGTAGCCCAGTTGGAAAGCATCACTGCTTTAACCAAAACAAATCTCATCGGAGTCGGGAGATATCACACTATCACAATTCACTTATGGCATGGATAGCTAGACTCTTGCACACGCAATGTTTGTAACATCGTGGAAATGGGCCTATGCATTTTTGATTAAATTATACGAAATGGCATGTCTTATGTGTTATGAATGTATGGTGAACATTTTTGGAAACTTAGAAATGTAAAGAAATGCTTCAGAAATGTTAAGTTTCAAAAGAGGAAAGTAAACATTTTAGAAACCTTGGAAATGTAAGGAAATGTCCTAGAAATGTAAGGAAATGCTTTAGAAATGTCAAGAAATGTCCTGTCTTGGAAATGTAAGGAAATGCCTTAGAAATGTAAGGAAATGATTTAGAAATGTCAAGTTTAAAGTTTAAAAGAGGGACATGAAGCAAGGTGGTCTTAAGAGAAAATGTATGTGAAATATGACATAAAAATAGCCTTGGTAAAATGGCTACAAGGCGCCACTTAAGGGCCTAGCAAGTGACGCCACATACATAGGCAAATGGGCCAAGGATCGAGTCACATGGGAAGCAAATAAAAGAATTTTATTTTTGCTACAAGGAGCAGAGAGGTGGACGGCATTAAGGCTCTTAAAAGAGGAGTTTTATTCTCTTTAAAATTCGGCAGATAAATAGATAATGATGGATTATTATTAGTATTATTTTTATTAAGAGATGAGAGATAATTATTGGATTAAATTTTTTATTAATTTGAATAAGGTGATAATTAAAGAGATAAAGCTATCAAAATGTGGAGAAGTGATGACCAAGTAAGGGACTTTAAGCTTGGTAATTTCGGCTAAGCTAGGAAAAGGGATAGCTGAATTTCACTTAGCCAAATAGCCTCCATTTATGTTGATTCTTTTCCTCTTCCAAAGTCCCTCTTTTCTTCTCTTCTCTTCTATTTGTCAAAGCCAAAAGTTTGCTTGTGTTCTAGCCGATTACTCCATTAAGTCCAAAAGCCGAAGTTGATTAATCCACAACAAGCTAGTCTCCATAGCCGAATATTGCTAAAGGTTCAAGCAAGGATTGCTAATTTCTAAAGTAAGGGTAAGATCTCATTCGGTTTCATCCTTTTTTCTTTTAAGATTTGCGGAAATCTAGGACTAACCCCATTAATATCTTGTTGTCGAAACTTTGAAGAGATCTTTCGGGATTTATTAAGTGTAGACTACAAGGAAGGAGAAGTTCTTTTCCCGAAGGTACACTATAGGCCGCGTGTTCCCTAGTTATTCGGTGAGTTTCGGGACTTAAAATCCACAAGGTAAGTGTTTATAGCATTCGGCCAAGGCCATGTTTGGTAAATAGATGTGTTTCATTAATTATTCAAAAGCCGAAACTAATCTATTCAAGTAATCTAGTGATTGCCAATTTTAAGAAAGAAGGATACAAAGTTTCCGGCATTTGATTAGACATCAATCGGCACCAAGGTAAGTTTGAGTTACAACAATCCTAATAGGATTTGGTCTTATAGCCAAATAGGCTCTTTGCTAACATATTAAGGTTGGCTGAATGTAGGGATTTAAGATCTAAGGCATTAGATCAAGCTTTTTGGGATTTCAGTGAATTTATTAAACGAATCAGGTGTGTACCCTACACTAAAATCCTAATCGATTTAAAGTTATGTTTTAATACATATGTGTTTATAAGAATGTGAAAAATATGACTAAAGTACCATGCTATGGTACAAAGCACTAAGGTACGTTTCCTGCTCCTACTAGGATTATGAATATATGTTATATTTAACATGTGAAGAGTGATAAGAATGTGAATTAAGGCATGATATTCATGATATGTATGAAATGGGGCATTCGGGTTATATGAAAAGGGGAAGTGAATGTGGTGATCTAAGACCACGATATCTGAATGTGGTGACTTCGGTCACATTATCTGAATGTGGTGACTTAAGACCACGATATCTGAATGTGGTGACTTCGGTCACAATTATTTAATCTGGTGGCTATGCCACGAATTTTATAAGGGCGATGAGCACGTCGATCGCAAATGCCGATCGCCTTCGATGGTGTGTAGTGGATGGAGGGTTGACTTAGTAGTCCCCACGGTGTGCGGGTTGAGTGTTGGTACGGGTGATGTGTAGCGGATGGTAACTAGGTTTGGGCTTGGGAATGCATCATTAATTGAATGTGTATGATTTATTATGCCTGAATCTATTTGGACTTAGTGGTTGTGTGCACATTGAGTCTGTTGACTCACCCCGTTGTGGGAACTTTTTTTTCGTGAGTGATGATCAAGTGGATGGACCGGGTTGGCAGGAGCTTAGTGGTGGCCATGCTCAGCAAGGAATCATTTTATTTTGGACATTTATTTTATTTAAGTACTTTAAATTTATTTTGGAATTGTTTTGATGTAATAAGACTATAGTACACTATTTTATTTCTGTTTTATTTATTATGTTACAAAATTTTATTTATTAAAGATTAAGTTAATTTCATTTAAAATAAACTCTAAATGTTTAGTCACCTGAAATAGATGGGTTTCTAATACAAGATAAACTTGTTTTTTAACTCGAGCCCAACCCAAAATAATTTTTCTTTCAAAATACAGTTTATTTTCGAAAGTAACAAACAAATTTTGAACCGGTTTTCTTCTAGGAGCATACCAGATTCGGTCAAGGCTCGTGGGCCGGGTTTGGGGGTGTTTCAGTTTGGTATCAGAGCCCAGTTTCAAACTCTCGGCCTGAGGTTTAAGGCCCAAAACATTTTCAAATCGAGCCCAAGTAAGTCTTATGAAAATATTTTTTGAAATAAGTAGGTTTTTGGCATGGCACCCAAGTCTCCACCATGATCCACTGTAAAGTACTTCTATCCATTTGTGTGATTTATTGAATGATCTGTAGAAGGGTAGAAAAGGAATGGAACGTAGATTAGCATGATAAGTACTTGAACCCTAGGATTAGTTTTCCCCAACACTTACATAAGACTTAAGTGCCTAACTAAACAACCCTATGGCTAAGTCGCGAGTTAGGGTGTGGTAACCCCCATGCGCATGTCTAGGATTGGATCCTAAGAGCACTGGTACTTAAACAAATTCTAGTGACTCACCTCCTCTTCACTGGAATCCTACCTGGTGCGTAGCTTCGGTTCACCCTAACCATGAGGACTTATTCATAGGCTAAACCCAATAACTAAAACCCGAAAAGGGACTAGCCATGTTTTTATGGAAAACCCTAGTTTTAAAAAACACCAAAGTACCCCTTTGAATGGTAACAAAAATTTACTTTTAGAAAATTTTCAAATTATTTTCGATTTACAGAAATTACCAAAATGCCTCTAGTGGCGGAATTACAAAAATGCCCCTGGTTTCTAAAATTACCGTACTACCCTGATTTCAATAAAATTTTCCTTACTTTATAAAATGACCAAAAAAAATTCTAGATCACAAAATATCAAAATATCTTGATTTTAGAAAATTACAAAATTGCCCCTGACGTACAAAATTACCAAAATTACCCTGATTTTCAAAATTTTCGCAACATCACCGGTTTGGAAAACAAATTCTCAAGAATAACCCTCAAGTTTTGTAAATTCTGAAATACCCCTGATTTATTAAACTTTACAATTTACCCTGGTTTTTACCGAAATACCCCCGAGTTTCAAAATTACTGAGATACCCCCGAATTTCAAAATTTCTAAAAATACCCCCGGAAACGCAAAATTACCAAAATACCCTTATTGACAAAATAACCAAGGAACCATATTTTGAAAAATTACGAAAATACCCCTGTAGGACAAATTACGAAAATACCCCTGGGTTAGGAATAGACAAAACTATAGAAATAATGAATGTGTGTGATCGATGTTACTGAATGAATGTTTGGATGAATGTGCTTCTCTGAATTAGGATAGAAAACTTGAACTTTGATTGATCGAAAGAACTACTTCTAAACTTCTTTCATAAAATTTCTTCGCGGATAATCAGTGAAACCAGTATTAATTCATAAAATTCCTTAATTAGATTAAAGCGCGAATGTAGACATGAGCTCTAGGGGACATGGACGTAACGTACGAGGACGCAGTAGAGGTAGAATGACCGTGTCGGAACCCGTTAGATCGGGTCAAGGATCTGAGAATGAGGTACCGCCACCACCACCACCCGCTGTTGATGCTGAACAGCAGGATCAGACGGGAGACGACGCTGTATCGCAGGCTGTGCTGCGAGTTCTTGAATTGGTGGCTGGTGCAGGAGGAAATTTGGGAGCTCGAAAGTCGGCACTTGAGCGACTTCGTGCCAATGGAGCTGAGATATTCCATGGCGATATCGGTGTAGCACCCAAGACGTAGAGTATTGGTTGGAGGCAACCGAGCGCATTATGGATGAGCTCGATCTGACCCCTGAGGAGAAGTTGAAAGGAATGGTGGCACTGTTACGCGATGAAGCGTATCAATGGTGGTTAACAGTTTGGGATGGTGCCACAGCTGAGGATCTAACCTGGGAATATGTTAAGGCCGCATATCAGAAGAAGTATGTCGGCATAAGGTATATTGATGAGCAAATGAAGGCTTTTCTGGGACTAGTTCAAGGGAACAAGTCCGTAGCGGAGTATGAAGCTATATTTTTAAGGTTAAGCTGGTATGCTCAAGGAGTAGTGGCAACGGAGCATGAGCGATGTGTCCGTTTTGAGGACGGACTAAGGGATGATCTAAGGTTGTTGATAGCTCCACATCAGGAGCGAGAATTTTCTGCGTTAGCCAAGAAGGCAAAAGTAGCTGAGGGAATTAAGGACTCCGTGAGGCAGAACTCTGATCGGGGCAGGCCGAACAGAGGCTTTGGATCGTCAGGATCATCTGAGAATAAAAGGCCTAGAGTTAATGGGCCGCAAGGCCAGCAAGCTGCCACAGGAGGACAGTATCGCACTTGTGACCAGTGTGGGAAGAAACACTTAGGAGAGTGTTGGAAAAAGACCGAAGGATGCTTTAAGTGTGGGTCTAAGGATCATATGATTAAAGACTGTCCGCAGGATCCGAATAGGGCTCGGACAGCAGGTCAAGGTTATGAGCAAACAGGCAGAGGTGGTCAACAAGCGACAAGGGGTCATGGTCCGAACCATGGAGGGAATGGTTCCAGCCAAGGTCGTGGAACACCAAATAGAGGTGCTGAAGGTTCTGATGAGAGGCAACCAAGATTGGTTTATGCAGTTGGCTGTCGCGAGGAGGAAGATGTACCAGATGTGACAACGGGCACGTTCCTTGTTCTGGAATACCCTTTATTACTTTGCTTGTTATGAATTAACTCATTCTTGTACTTCTGGTAAAGTGCCTGAAACCTTGCGTAGAGATTATGCCTGGGAAGTATGATAGTGTTATTAAGATCAGAGTGCGCAGCATAAGCGTAGTGTGGTGAGTAGGAATGTAGTTAGCCAAGTAATTTCGAGGACGAAATTATTTTTAAGGGGGGTAGAACTATAACATCCTGGAAATGGGCCTATGCATTTTTGATTTAATTATACGAAATGGCATGTCTTATGTGTTATGAATGTATGGTGAACATTTTTGGAAACTTGGAAATGTAATTAAGTTTTAAAAGAGGAAAGTAAACATTTTAGAAACCTTGGAAATGTAAGGAAATGTCCTAAAAATGTAAGGAAATGCTTTAGAAATGTCAAGAAATGTCTTGTCATGGAAATGTAAGGAAACGTCTTAGAAATGTAAGGAAATGCTTTAGAAATGTCAAGTTTAAAGTTTAAAAGAGGGACATGAAGCAAGGTGGTCTTAAGAGAAAATGTATGTGAAATATGACATACAAATAGCCTTGGTAAAATGGCTACAAGGCGCCACTTAAGGGCCTAGCAAGTGATGCCACATACATAGGCAAATGGGCCAAGGATCGAGTCGCATGGGAAGTAAATAAAAGAATTTTATTTTTGCTACAAGGAGCAGAGAGGTGGACGGCATTAAGGCTCTTAAAAGAGGAGTTTTATTCTCTTTAAAATTTGGCAAATAAATAGATAATGATGGATTATTATTAGTATTATTTTTATTAAGCGATGAGAGATAGTTATTAGATTAAATTTTTATTAATTTGAATAAGGTGATAATTAAAGAGATAAAGCTATCAAAATGTGGAGTAGTGATGGCCAAGTAAGGGACTTTAAGCTTGGTAATTTCGGCTAAGCTAGGAAAAGGGATAGTCAAATTTTAGTTAGCCAAATAGCCTCCCTTTTCGTTGATTCTTTTCCTCTTCCAAAGTCCCTCTTTTCTTCTCTTCTCTTCTATTTGTCAAAGCTGAAAGTTTGCTTGTGTTCTAGCCGATTACTCCATTAAGTCCAAAAGCTGAAGTTGATTGATCCACAACAAGCTAGTCTCCATAGCAGAATATTGCTAAAGGTTCAAGCAAGGATTGCCGATTTCTAAAGTAAGGGTAAGATCTCATTCGGTTTCATCCTTTGTTCTTTTAAGATTTGAGAAAATCCAGGACTAACCCCATTAATATCTTGTTGTCGAAACTTTGAGAAGATCTTTCGGGATTTATTAAGTGCCGACTACAAGGAAGGAGAACTTCTTTTCCCGAAGGTACACTATAGGCCGCGTGTTCCCTAGTTATTCGGTGAGTTTCAGGACTTAAAATCCACAAGGTAAGTGTTTATAGCATTCGGCCAAGGCCATGCTTGGTAAATATATGTGTTTCATTAATTATTCAAAAGCCGAAACTAATCTATTCAAGTAATCTAGTGATTGCCGATTTCAAGAAAGAAGGATACAAAGTTTCCGGCATTTGATTAGACATCAATCGGCACCAAGGTAAGTTTGAGTTACAACAATCCTAATAAGATTTGGTCTTATAGCCGAATAGGCTCTTTGCTAACATATTAAGGTTGGCCGAATGTAGGGATTTAAGATCTAAGGCATTAGATCAAGTTTTTCGGGATTTCAGTGAATTTGTTAAGCGAATCAGGTGTGTACCCTCCACTAAAATCCTAATTGATTTAAGGTTATGTTTTAATACATATGTGTTTATAAGAATGTGAAAAATATGGCTAAAGTACCATGCTATGGTACAAAGTACTAAGGTACATTTCCTACTCCTACTAGGATTATGAATATATGTTATATTTAACATGTGAAGAGTGATAAGAATGTGAATTAAGGCATGATATGCATGAATGTATGAAATAGGGCATTAGGGTTATATGAAAAGGGGAAGTGAATGTGGTGATCTAAGACCACGATATCTGAATCTGGTGGCTATGCCACGAATTTTATAAGGGCGATGAGCACGTCGACTGCAGCGACTACCTTCGATGGTGTGTAGTGGATAGAGGGTTGACTTAGTAGTCCCCACGGTGTGCAAGTTGGTACGGGTGATGTGTAGCGGATGGTAACTAGGCTTGGGCTTGGGAATGCATCATTAATTGAATGTGTATGATTTATTACGCCTGAATCTATTTGGACTTAGTGATTGTGTACACATTGAGTCTGTTGACTCACCCCGTTGTGGGAACATTTTTTTTCAGGTGACGATAACTAATGGACCGGGTTGGTAGGAGCTTAGTGGTGGCCATGCTCAGCAAGGAATCATTTTATTTTGGACATTTATTTTATTTAAGTACTTTAAATTTATTTTGGAATTGTTTTGATGTAATAAGACCATAGTACACTATTTTATTTCTGTTTTATTTATTATGTTACAAAATTTTATTTATTAAAGATTAAGTTAATTTCATTTAAAATAAACTCTAAATGTTTAGTCACCTGAAGTAGATGGGTTTCTAATACAAGATAAACTTGTTTTTAACTCGAGCCCAACCCAAAATAATTTTTTTTTCAAAACACACAGTTTTTTTTCCAAAGTAACAAACGAATTTTGAATCGGTTTTCTTCGAGGAGCATACCAGATTCGGTCAAGGCTCATGGGCCGGGTTTGGGGTGTTTCAATGTTAGTCTGAGAATCAACTAAACCATAGCTCTGATACCACTAAATGTAGCACCCATTACTCATATCTGTCACCGGAATAGGGTACGAGGCATTACCAGACTTAATCACATATAACCGATCATTTTCGAGTCACAAATTTCCATTCAAATTTTAAAATTTTCATTCATATTCATATTGTCCCTATTACGGGCCTACGAGGCCCAAAACGTACTTTGGAAGAAATCTGAGACTAAACTGAGACTTCGAAAAACATTGAAAAATTTCTTGAAAATAGAATAGGGGCACACTCTCTGAGCACATTGCTGTGTGGTCAACCGTGCGGATGAAAATTAAGCTATTTACTTAGCCTTTTTGTAATAAACTACACAGTGTAAATTAGGTGCCTGCTCACACAAGCTGTCGGTCATGACGAAACTACACGATGCTGCTTACACAAGCTGTCGAGTATCCGTAACACATCTGAATAACTCAGCCACCAGTAGAACATACGGACCAGCACCCGGATCACATATTTCACTTAGATTTCACATAGGTTTCTAGTGAACATGTCACTCGTATCCATTTTTATTCCTAAGGTTCAATCGGGAAATTTCACACTTGTCGATATTTTGTCAATTACATCAAATATTCAGCCATAATTCATACCATTTATCAAAATATAAAAACGTAAGTAAAAACGATGCATTATTTACATACAAACTTACCTCGGTAGCACAATCGGTGAAAAGGACTTATTCGCCATATTCTTTGTTTTTCCCCCGTTCTAAGTTCGAATCACGTTTTCCTTGATCTATAACAACACATTTAACTCATTTATTCATCCTGCTACTCAAATTAGCCTAAATTCACATTTTGACAAAATTACATTTTTACCTCTAAACTTTGTCATATTTACACTTTTGCCCCTAAGCCCGTAAAATGATTTTTATTCAGTTTTCTTGTGTTTTAAGCCTAGACAAACCATTTTACAACTTTTACAAACTAGTCCTTTTTGATAATTTCACCAAAAATCACTTAGTAAAAGTCGTTTGTTATACACTGAGCATTCATATTCTACCATTAAACATCAAACACAAGCATTTCTCATATGGGTAAATTTTCAAACATCAACCCTAGCTCAAATAAATGGTAGAAATAGAGAGATCGTGTTACCAGGATTTTAAAACCATAAAAATCATTAAAAACGGGGCTAGAACGGACTTACAATCGAGCTTGGAAGCTTGACAAACCCTAGCCATGGTTTCTTCATGCAACATTCAGCTATAGCTTGAAGATGAACAGAATTTTGCTTTAATTTTGGATTTTTTAATTCTTTTAATTACTAAATGACCAAAATGCCCCTAACTTAAAAATATCTTATTTCACTTATCTCATGTCCATTTTTGTCCAACAATTTAACCAATAGTCTAATTACCATTGAAGGACCTCCAATTTACAACTTCATAACAATTGCACACTTCTAACATGTGGAACTCAACTTTTGTACTATTTACAATTTAGTCCTTTTGACTAAACTGATTGCCCAAACGTCGAAATTTTCGAATGAAATTTTCAGGAAATCTTTTCGCGAAATCGTAGACCATAAATATATAATAAAAATATGATTTTCCTTGTCAAATTTATGGCCCCAAAACCACTGTTCCGACTAGGCCCAAAATCGGGCTGTTACATGAAGTCATTAAGATTGCTCGTTCGAGCATAATAAATTCTACAACAACTGCAGGACCTCATTCATTTCGGTAATTACATTTATCCATCAATTTTCATTTATTCAAACGAGATTTAACATTTTCAAGCATTTTCCTGTATGTGATTATTTCATACATCTATAACATCCATATAATTCAAATGACCACATTCCAAGCATAAAATTAACATTTTCATCGTTTATCCTTTATTATCTATCGGGCATTATAGTTTAATTTAAACATTTTTATTTATCGGGCTTGATCAGATATGTAAGCATTTCACATATTCATGACATTTATACAATTTACATAAACACAATCAATGCAAGCATGTAAATAAACACAATTAGTTACACGAACTTACCTCGACAAAGGTTCGTGTACAAACATCTACTAATCCGACATTTTCCTCTTTTCCTCGTTCTAACTCCGAATTTGGTCTATCAGGATCTATACAAGTAAATTTAACATTAAATTCACACATCTCATATACATTTGGACTCAATTTACATCCTAGGCAAAATTACTGTTTTGCCCCTAACTTTTCCATAAATTCGCATTTCGTCCCTAGGCTCAAAAAATGAATCTTGTGCAATTTACTCCCTATTCCAAGCCCAACCAATACCTCATGAAAAAATTTACAGCACATGTATTCATAAAAATTCAAAATTTTTCATCAAATTTCACAACTTTGCATTTTAGTCCCTAAATCATGTTTTCATTAAAAATCACTTTGTAAAAGTTGTTTATCTATCAACAACCTTTCATTTTCTACCATAAATTTCTAACTTTCAGCAAATACATCCATAACCCATTTTCCATACTTTGATAACTTTACAAATTGATCCCCTAAATAGATAGATTAAGCTATCCCGATTTCAAAAATATCAAAATTATTAAAAACGGGGCTTGGTTACTTACCCAAATAAGCTTGATAAGTCTTCTTCCTCTCTCCTAGAGTTTCCACGAAAATATTGGGGAAGATGATATGAAATTGTTTTCTTTTTCATTTAATTAAATTGTCATTTAATAAATTTTCATCTTTCCAATTTAGTCCTTAGCCCTTTTTTCTCCATGGATGATTCATACCAAAATATCTACATACTTCTCTTTAATGGTCTAATTACCATATAAGGAGCTCTAGTTTTGAATTCCATAGCTATTTAATCCTTATAGCTACTAGAATTCAACTTTTGCATTTTATGTGATTTAGTACTTCCCGTAATTAAACACATAATCGATAAAATTTTTGTATCAAAATTTTCACATGAATTTTCAAGCATAATATGGTCCATAAAATAAAATAAAAATAAATTTTATTGTCAGCTCAAATTTTTTGTCTCAAAACCACTGTTCTGATTTCACCGAAATTGGGCTGTTACAAATAAACATTAACCAAATTCATACATGTATTTTCGGATAAGTGAATCCTTGATGTTTTCTCGATTTCAGCCAAACGATCTTCTCTACTATTCTTGTACTACGACCTGCTTCGAGTGTGGGCTCAAACCAATTGAATCAAAACTCAAACTAGAAACAGTTTTACTTATGGTGTGAAAACGATAATTTTCTTTTCTTTAATATAAACCGGAAAAATTATTATTCTAAAAAATATGTTTATAATTTTAGAATAATTTCTCTTAATTTTCCGACAGAATAACAATATTTTAAAAGTTGTGTTAATAGCTCTACCAGTGTCATCTATTTATTGGAAGAGAAGATAGAACCCTTGTAGAGTTGTAGAGGTTTGATTTAAATAGGAAACAACATCCTACTTAGAATAAAAGGGTGAATGACTCACCCTTGTATTTCTACTAAGGTTGCCGTCCCATTCATTTTTATGAGGGGTTTTGGGCGTCTCTCACTTCGGGTCCAATTATGAGTACTTCTTAGGCCATTTTGACCTAGTACTCTGTAATATGATCCAACCCGATTCAGTTTTTCTATTTCTCAAAATAAACTTTAATATGTACATATTAAATAATTTTCTCACCCCAATTTTATCCCGGTAAATTTTAACAATTACCTCCGGTAAAATTTTGACAATTTTGCCCCCGTTAAAATTTTGACAAAATTCATTCAATATGTCACAACTCAACATGTTCACTATGACCAAATGATTTATTTGTATTTCGGGCTTCAAAACAGTCCAAAAACATAAACTCATTCTTCCATCATTTTTTAAGTAATCCTATATAGGATTGCAAGTTTCCATTTTCATTTTGATTTCAATTTCAATTTTTGGAAACTTACATTCATTTCTAAATTTCATTCTCTATTTCAGAGAACACCATAATCCTTCCTAAATGTGTCTCAATTCTCTTTTTATATTCATTCCATTCATTTCTATTCAAACACTTAATTCATTTATGGTTTCAATGAGCTAACGAAAGGACTGATTGAACATATGTGGTTGACACTCAAATGATTTATAATTAAGTTTCAGCATTTTTCCCTATTAATTATGAACTCATTGTAACAACCCTAACCCGTAACCATCACCTGACTAGGGTTAAGAGGCATTAATTATCATTTTCGAACATTCCAGTTCATTCCACATATAAACATAACAATTCATATTCAATGAGTCCCTTAATAAGGTCTACGAAACCTTAATCACATGCTAGAAAGGGGTTGGAACTAAACCGAATGCATACGAAAATATTCAAAAATTAAACATTTTTCTAAGTTACAAAGGTCACAAGCTCGTGTGGGTAGGCTGTGTGCCTCACACGGCCTCGGACACACCCGTGCGTCCAAGTCGTGGCAAAATAGGGCATACATACTGACTTCTTCACACGGCCCGAGACACGCTTGTGTGCCTCACTCGTGGTCGACACTGACTTCCACCACACGGCCAGTCACACGCCGTGTGTCTTGCCCGTGGTCGAGTCTAACTTGTATCAAGTTACAATTTTGAAAGACACGGTCGAGCAACACGCCTGTGTGCTCAACCGTGTGGGCAATTATAGCCATTTTCAAGGCCAAATTACCATCCACATTTTGAAATCACCTACAAGCTTCAAATCTCATACATTTAAACCTTAATTAGCAACAAAAACAAACCAACATATGCACCAAATAACCATCATCAACATTATCTATTTCCATACTCAATATCATCTCAAATAAGTCCATCTAAAGTATCAAAGTTACATCCCAAAACATATAAAATAAGCATCATGTAATCCATACCATAAGTTCACATTTAGATCACAATTCTCATCAACTAATTCAAGAATAGAATATACCATTTCCACCCTCACTACTTCATATCACGTTCATCATTTTCAAAGCCTACATATAAAAGCTTATATCATCCAACTTCCAAGCCATATCACAGGGTAAGGTACAAACATCTCATACTCACAGGCCTATACATGTTATATACCAAATACGTACATCTTTCAAAATACCGAAATAGATAGCTGATAGTGTGATTGAGCCTCTGACGATCCCTAGATCTGAGCTATCTTTACTGGCACTGTAAAATAGAGAAACAATTCACACAGCAAGCTTTCAAAGCTTAGTAAGTTCATAATATAATACATTCAAGTCAATAAATCAAATACAATATACAAAGTTAATCCATCAAATAGATCAACTCACAAATATACACACCATATCATCCATAAACCATTTCAAAACTTCATCAACCACAAAGGTTCAATACTTACCTTAGCCAACACATAGTTACTCACCATTCATGCTACTCAATTGCTCGACTTTACATTTCTATCAATGAAACACCTCAAACCGGGCCCACGAGTCTCGACCGGGTCTGGTATGTTCCTCGAGTAAAATGGTTAAAACTTTTTAGATTACTTTGGAAAATTTGGATGGTTTTGAAAGAGATTTTACTTTGTGTTGGGCTCGGGTTGAAACAAGTTTATCTTATGTTGAAACCCATTTGTTTAAGAGTGTCCAAATCATTTAGAGTTTATTTTTAAAATAAACTTACATAATCTTTTAACTTGATTAAATTCGTAACATAATGAATTCAAATAATTAAAATAAAAAACATGCATAAAACAGTTCATACTTTGGCCTTATTACATCAAAATCCAAAACCCGAAATAAATTCAAAGTATTTAAAATATAAACATGTCCAAAATCAAATAAAATCCTGAACTGAGCATGGCCACCGTCAAGTTCCTGCCGACCCGATCCATCACTGATCATCACCTGAAAAATATTCCCACAACGGGGTGAGTCATACAGACTCAGTGTGTACAACCAACACTAAGTCCAACAGTTTAGGCATAACAATCAATACAAATACATTTAACAGAAATAAAAAAAATGATGCAAACCCGAACTCAAAACCTAGGTACCATCCGCTACACATCATCGAAGGCAGTCACTGCAATCGACGTGCTCATCGCCCTTATATATTTTGGCATAGCCACTAGATAACATTTTGTGTCAAGAGACACCACATTCATATACTGTGACCGAAGTCACCACATTCAGATACCGTGACCGAAGTCACCACATTCACTTCCCCTTTCACAATAACCCATATGCCCATGTCATACATACCATGCACATATTATGTCTCATTCTTTATTTCACATTCTTATAATTACACATATGCTATAACAGATCACATTATAATCCTAGTAGGAGTAGGAAAATGTACCTGAGTACTTTGTACCATTGCATGGTACCTTTGGCCACATTCATATTATTAAAACACACATATCTAATTTAAGCCGTAATCTAATGAAGTTTAGTGTGGGGTACACACCTGATATATTTATCGGTTTACTGATTTCCCGAAAAACCCGATCTAACGGTTTAGATCCTAAGTTCCTTGCTGCCTATTTGATTATTAATCAAATCCTGAAAATCTGTGACCTTCCTTCCCTTCAATCGGCCAATGTTAAATCACTTAACTAGGTTAGTTCCAGCTTTTGAATAAATACGAAACAGATCTAAATACCAAAATAGGGCCTTGGCTGAATGTCAGATTCACTTACCTTGTGAATCTTAAGTCCCGAAAATTGTCACTTCTTTGTAGTACTGTCGAAATCCCTATAGATATATGTTAGATCAATTTCTAACATTTAATCATAACAAATGGCCCTTGGTCGAATATTACACAACCTACCTTGGATGTTGAAATCCCGAATAATCCTCCTTGTAGTCGACTACACTGAAAATCCTGAAAGATTCTTCCAAATTTCGACAAACAAGAATATTGTTGGGATTAGTCTAGATCTCTACAAATCTAAAAGAAAAGAATAAGAGATCAATCCAGAGAAATCCTTACCGAATGGAGTGATCGAACGCAACTATTCACCAACTTAAATTGTCGACAAGAAGAAGAGAAAAGGTTGAGAAATTTCGGCAATGGTGCTAGATAAGGATTCGGCTAGAACTTCATAAAGAAGAAAAAACTCCTTCGACTTCTAAAGATGATTGGATCGTAAGAAGATGGAGAAGAAGGGAACTCAGGTTCGAGAGGTTTTTGGTTTTCTAATCACAAAAGAAAAGAGAAAGGGAATGGAGCTTTTAGAAGAGGGAAAAATCACAAAAGATGCCTATTACCATACTAAGTAAATTTGGAACTTAGCTTCCCTTGAATGGCCGAATTTTTGTCCCCCTAAAGTCCCATATACGGCCAACTCTCCCCCTCATCTAATCCCTTTCTTTTCTCCTTATTTTTCTCTTTATCACTTATTTAAAATAATAGAAATAATCCACTATTTATCTCCACTTGATAGCCGAATTTTAAAAGGTATTTGACCCTATCTGATACTCATCTTTTGGTGTTTTAATGCTGTCCAACTCCTCCCCTTAGCTTGACATAAAAACACTCCAAAAGTGCTCCGCTTGCTGGTCGAACTTGAGACCTGCTCCAAGGCTTGTGGCGTCACTTACAGAGGCCTTAAGTGGCGCCTCCAAGCCACTTTACCAAGCCTATTTGTTTGTCATAACTCCCCTACATTTTCTCTTAAGGCCTTATCAAGCTTAGCTCCCCTTTTAAACTTAAAGTCTATTAATTTCTAAGGCATTTAACTACACCCTAAGGTTCACAAAATTCATAGAACACATTCAGAATATTCATAAGCATGCTACTTCATCTAATTTAGCAATAATACATAAATCATAATCCAGGATATTACAATCAACGTTTGCTATTCTTTTGATTTATTCGCACACTTAGTGCCAATTTCGTAGTCGAAACATAATTGTCATCATACACTTAGTGCCAATACGTTAAATCGAACTTATATCGGTATCGCACATACAGTGCCAAATCAATAAGCAGAAGCTTCTATCGTTTCGCACATACAGTGCTAATCATCTCTGTCTCGTTTTTAATTTCGCACACTTAGTGCCTCATTACTCAATTACATATGTCATACATTTCTATTTCATTACTAGACATTCATTCATTTCTCATCACATAGATATAAATTTAATGACTAGTATTGTAACAGTCTGAATTTGACCCTAATCGAAACGGTGGTTTCGGGACCACGAATTCGAGTCTGATAAATTTTAATGTATTATATTTTGTGTTATTTATATGTTAATTAATGTGTGTGAAAGTTTCGTAGAAAAATTTTATGGTCTGAGTGCTTAATTTGATAAAAAGGACTAAATCGCGTAAAGCATAAAAGTTGCATGCTATAGTGTAAAGTGTTAGAATGATGATGGCTTCTTAATATGAAGCATTAAATGGGTAAATAACCCATTTTTTTAGTTAGTGGGTGACATATGACATGTTTAACCTTAATTTTTATATTGTATAATTATTTATAATAAGGTTATAAAGGTAAATGAATAAATGTTAAATATATGTTAAATAAAACATAAAAACCGCAGCTGACCCATGTTAAAATTTTTAAATCTAAGCATGCTTGATGTTCGGCCATTGTTGTGTTCATGTGGTTTTTGATATTTGATGATTTTAGATGAAAGATATGTAAAAGATTAGTATGTTTTGTATTGGAAGTTTTGATGAAATTGAGTATTTAGGGCTAAATTGTAAAAATAAAATTTTAGAGGGGCTTATTTGCAAATTAAATGAAAAATATGGACTTGTATAGTCCCTAGGAGTATTTGGCCCTAAAGAATTATGTGCAAATTATGGTATTTTGTGTTTTGTGCAATTAGGACCAAATTGTAAAAATGTGAAACCTTAGGGGTAGAAAGGGTAATTTGCCCATTTATGTGATTTGAGACTAAATTGAAATGAAATGTACTTGAATGATCTAAATTTTTATGTGTTTAGATCAAGAACAAAGAAAAACGGATTTGGATCGGGGAAAGACGAAGGTTATTGAATAGCCGGTCTACGCGGTCCGTCGACAGTCGAGGTAAGTCCTTAAGTAAATATACGTTAAAGAATTTTTTTATGAATATATCAAATGATGAAATTTGAATATTCGAGGCATAAATGTGTGAAATGCCCGAATGTATTGGGGTGATTTTGGATTGAGTTTTAATTGTTAAAAGTACTGTGTAATAAGTATGCTCGGTTATTTTGTGAAAGTGATAAGTATCACATAGGTTATTCAGGATGCTAATGTTGAGAAATGTGCATTGAATGATTCATTATAATGTTAATTCGGGCTTTGAGCCTAGCAGGCCTTGTGCCGGTGACTTAATTCGGGCTTTGAGCCTAGTAGGCCTTGTGCCGGTGACTTAATCCAGGCTTTGAGCCTAGCAGGCCTTGTGCCAGTGACTTAATTCGGGCTTTGAGCCTAGCAGGACTTGTGCCGGTGACTTAATTCAGGCTTATAGCCTAGCAGGCTAATTGCCGGTGCTTTATATATTTCGGACGTTTGGTCTAGTAGACTTAATGCTGGTGATACGATATAAACGAAGAAATTGAGAAGGAAACGAGGTATGCCATATTAAATGATATGTGAAAAGCTCGAGTAAGAACTATCTTACTATGTTAGTAAGGAATGAAATGAGATAAATTCTTATTGTTTTAATTAAACATGATGTGATGAAATGGACAATTCAATAAGTGTTTTATATTATGAGGTTGAGCTTGTCGTTTATATGTACGAACATTACTTATAGGTGAACTAGAGTTATATACATGTATGTTACAGTGTAAATTTTGGTTATAAAATGTAAGGATCGGTGATGAAAGAATCGAAAGTGTTATGTGTATATATATATATGGTAAGTAGAAATAGAGATTGATGCCTAGATTGGTTCATGTGATTCTATATATTTGTATATCTTATAAAGTGTTAATCATGTGAGTTGATAATGTATTTGTCCATGATGTCATGGAGAAGAAATTATATTAAGTGTATTATTATTATTCGGCTATGTATATTTTACATAATGATGTATTAAATTCTATACTATAAACTTGGAGATTAACATGTTTAAGTGTATATTCAATATATTACATTTACTTGAGACTTACTAAGATAGCAACTTACTATGTGTGCTCTGTTCTTGTCCACCTCTGTCTTATAGATTTCTTTTTTATCCAAGCTACGGACTCGAAGGATCTTTGAAGAAGTCAACCGCACTATCGACTTACTTTTGGTATTGAATAACTTAGTTTTAGATTCAAAAAGGCATGTATAGGCTAGACTAAGCTTTATAAATAATGATGTGAAATCGTGTAATTATGATTAGCCATGCGAAAATGGCTATCTATTTTGGTTAAACCTTGTCTTTGCGTTTTGATGATATAATTTGCTCATGCCATGAATTATCATTTGTGTTTGGATGTGGTTTAGGAATTATATGAAATGGTTTAATAGATATATGTCATGATATGTATATGTATTTCGATCTTTGATGGTCAACTTGATAGTTTAGGGTTGAATCTTAATCATGTGTAAAGTATATGTGATAGATTAATAAATGAAATGTGGCCACTTTAATTCTAATTAATTATTGTGAAGACTTGCTATGCTTAGGTATGCCTTCAATTACAAAATGGTTATATTAGGTTGTTCTCATGAAAATGTTATAAGATTATTTATTTATGGAGATGTTAGGTATTTAAATTTCAAGAAGTTGTTAAGACTATGATTTTGGGTTATATGCTTGTGAAGTATGTATAAGTTGTATAATTTTTGGAATGTTTATTTGCTTAACATTATGAATAGATATGGTACAGTTAAAGTACTTAATGTGTTATTTAAGTAACGTTTAGAAAATTTTGTGTGCGTATATAAAATTTTGTCAATGTCATGAATTAAAAATTTTGACATGTAATGCATGTATATGTTCAGCTAACCTAGGTAAAAATGCACTTGTAATTCACATGTTTAAGACATTAGCTATTTTGACCTATTTTTCGAATATGGTAAGTGAGCATATCTACGTTATATATATGTATTTATTTATATATGAGTACCTGATCTGGTTGAGTGTTTGGGTTTTAAGATGAAGTTATTTTAGAAGTTTGTAATGTTTATAAAATTTTATAAATATGACCTTGTATAATTCGGCCAAATGGGATAAAGTTTGTAATTAGGTGTATTCAATCCTATAAGTAAGTTTCATTGAGATAATATTCTTAGTAATGCCCGTAACTCTAATCCGGCGACAGATACGGGTTAAGGGTGTTACATTTTATTGGTATCAGAGCCTACAGTTTAGTCGATTCTAGGACTACCGTAGCACGTATGAGTCTAGCTATACATGCCTTTGTTATATATTGATAGTGTGGTGACTTCTAACATTCTGAACTGTGTTTTATATAGTAAATGGAAACTGATCCTGAGAGAGCCGTAGCGAATGATGTAGAGAGTGTAGCGCTTGACTGTGCACGCGGATCAGTGCCGGTAGACTCTCGACCAGTTTCGGGTAGCCACGAGGGGGAGGCTAAACAAGCCTTCTATCAAATGATGAACGAGTGGTTTACCCAGTTTATTCAGACTAACCCGGCTGTACACCAACCTCCACCCCCGAATAATCCAACTCCGATACCTTGGCAGACTTCGATGATAGATCCGATGAGATCTAGTAGGCCTCCAGATTGATAAAATCGAAATTTGGGGCGAAGAATTCAGGCCAATGATGACGATGACGCAGAGCGAGCCAAAATGTGGCTTGATAACACTATTCGGGTACTTGATGAGCTATCTTGTACTCCGGGCGAATGCACGAAGTGTGCTATATCTCTTACTTCGGACACTTGCATATCACCGGTGGAATACACTAGTATCGATGGATTCCGAAAGAAAAAGTGACGTGGGATTTCTTCCAGAATGAATTCCGCAAGAAATATATCAGTCAAAGATTTATTGATCAAAAACGAAAAGAATTTCTTGAACTAAAGCAGTGGCGAATGACCGTGACAGAATATGAACGGAAATTTGTCAAGCTCAGCAGATATGCTAGAGAGTGTGTTTCTACTGAAGCCATAATGTGCAAAAGGTTTGAAGACGGTCTGAATGAAGATATAAAGTTGCTTGCTGGCATTCTTGAAATCAAAGAGTTTGTGACTCTAGTCGAGCGAGCTTGCAAAGCTGAAGAGCTCGGGAAGGAGAAAAGAAAAGATGAGATAGAAGCTAGAGACACTCGTAAGAGATCGTCGGGTAAGACTTTCCATTCCACATCTAAGAAGTTCAGAGATGACTTCAGCCGACATAAAGCTACTTCAGACTTACCTAGACGAGATCGACCTGCAGTGAGCTCCCGAGCTACCTCGATGGCCAGTGTTGGTAACACTCCACAGAATCGAGTTGAATGCAAGCACTGTGGGAAATGGCATTCCGGGAGTTGTAGATTCCATGATCGGTCTTGTTTTAAATGTGGATCGTCAGATCATTTTATTAGGGAATGTCCGATGTTAGTTGAGCAGAATACAGTTCAGAACATTAAGTCAAACAACATGTCAGCGCGAGGTAGGCCACCTAGACATTCAGGCAATGTAGGTGGTAGTCAGAGAGGAACGAAGAACACTGCAGTTCGATCCGAGGCTAGAGCTCCAGCTAGAGCTTATGCTACACGAGCCAGAGAGGATGCTTCCTCCCCCGATGTCATTACCAGTACTTTCACCCTTTATGATACTACTGTGATTGCATTGATTGATCCTAGTTCGACTCATTCATATGTGTGTGAAACTCTAGTATTCGGTAAGACTCTGCCAGTTGAGTCTACTGAGTTCGTGATTCGTGTGTCTAACCCTTTGGGTAGATGTGTGCTTGTTAATAAAGTGTGTAGAGGTTGCCCGTTGATGATTTGGGATTCTTGCTTCCCAGCTGATTTAATGTTGTTGCCCTTCGATGAGTTTGATATAATTTTGGGAATGGACTGGTTAACTTCACATGATGCAGTGGTGAATTGTAAAAGAAAGCTTATTGATTTGAGATGTCAGAACGGTGAGATCATCAGAATTGAATCCAGTGATTTAAGTGGGTTTCCTATAGTAATATCCTCGATGTTAGCCTGGAAGTATGTGAGAAAAGGGTGCGAAGCTTATTTGGCCTATGTACTTTGGATAATAAAGTGTCCGAAAAGCATATTGAATCATATCGGTTGTGTGTGAATACCCGGATGTGTTTCTGAAGAACTACCGGGTTTACCACCAAGATCACGAGAGATTGAGTTTGGCATTGAATTAGTACAGAAGCGACTCCGATCTCGATAGCTCCGTGTCGGATGGCACCTCTTGAGTTAAAAGAGTTGAAAGCACGATTGCAAAGAGTTAACAGAGATAGGGGTTTTGCACAACCGAAGTTTCTCTCCTTGGGGTGCACCAGTTCTTTTGTGAAGAAGAAAGATGGAGCGATGCGAATGTGTATTGATTATCGACAAGCCAATAAGGTAACTATAAAGAATAAGTACCCGCTACCTCGGATTGATGATTTGTTTGATCAGTTGAAAGGGGCTTCAGCATTTTCGAAGATAGAATTGAGATCGAGTTATTATCGATTCATGCAGTCGAGATACGAGATGTGCCAAAGATCGCATTCCTGACGAGGTACGGACATTTTGAGTTTCTGGTTATGCCTTTTGGACTCACTATTGCACCTGCTATTTTTATGGATCTAATGAATCGGGTCTTTAGACAGTTTTTGGATCAGTTTGTAGTAGTGTTTATTGATGTTATACTAATCTACTCCAAATATGAAACCGAGCATGCCGAGCATTTGAGATTAGTGCTACAAACTTTGCGAGATCAACAGCTGTATGCAAAGTTTAGTAAGTGTGAGTTCTGGATGAATGAAGTCAGCTTCTTGGGTCATGTTGTTTCAACATCAGGTATTCGGGTGGACCCAAGCAAAATAGCAGCTATACTTGATTGGAAACCACCAAAGAATGTTTCCGAGATTCGAAGCTTCCTAGGCCTTGCGGGATATTACAGACAGTTTGTAAAAGGCTTTTCTGTGATAGCTACACCTTTGACAAAGCTACTACAGAAAGATGTCAAGTTTCAGTGGTCAGAAAAGTGTCAGAAAAGTTTCGAGCAGCTGAAAGCCCTTTTGACCGAAGCTCCAGTGTTAGCTCAGCCTGAATCGGGTAAAGAATTTATCGTTTTTAGTGATGCTTCTTTGAATGGGTTGGGTTGCATTTTGATGCAGGAAGGTAAAGTTATAGCCTACGCTTTGATACATTGAAGCCTCATGAAAGAAATTATCCGACTCACGATCTGGAATTAGCAGCCATTGTTTTCGCATTGAAAATTTGGCGTCACTATTTATTCAGCGAAAAATGTCACGTTTATTCGGATCATAAAAGTCTAAAGTATTTGATGACTCAGAAAGATCTGAACTTGAGACAACGCAAATGGTTAGAATTGTTGAAAGACTATGAGTTGGTGATTGACTACCATCCGGGGAAAGCTAACGTTGTTGCAGATGCGTTAAGTCAAAAATCATTGTTTGCTCTTCGTGCAATGAACGCACAGATGGTTATGTCTGGTGATGGTTCGATCATAGCCAAGTTACAAGCAAGACCGATGTTTATTCAGTAAATTTGTGATGTACAGAAAGTTGACAAAGATTTGATTGCTAGACGAATTCAGTGTGAAAAAGATGCGGAATCAGAGTTTCAAATTGATGCAAATGACTGTTTGAATTTTAAAAGTCGAATGTGTGTTCCGAAGAACTCAGATTTGATTCAGATGATTCTAAGTGAGGCTCATAGTGGTCGATTATCGATACATCCGGGTAGCACAAAGATGTATAATGATTTGAAACAGTTCTATTGGTGGCCGGGCATGAAACGAGATATATCTGAAATTGTTTCGAAATGCTTATTTTGTCAGCAAGTAAAAGCTGAGCATCAAGTGCCATTCAGATTACTTCAGCCAATCATGATACCTGAATGGAAATGGGATAGAATTACAATGGATTTTGTATCCGGTCTCCCTATGACACCGAGTAAGAAAGATGCCGTCTGGGTTATAGTTGATAGACCGACTAAATCACTCATTTTGTGCCGATTCATTCGGACTATTCACTCGATAAACCGGGTGAATTGTACGTATCACAGATTGTGAGATTGCATGGTGTACCGAGTTCTATTGTTTCAGACAGAGACCCGAGATTCACATTGCGGTTTTGGACGAAGTTGCAAGATGCTTTAGGTACTAAACTTCATTTTAGTACAGCCTTTCATCCGCAGACAGATGGTCAGTCTGAGCAAACTATTCAGATAGTTGAGGACATGTTGAGATGCTGCGTTCTTGAGTTTGAAGGTACATGGGAACGATAGCTACCTTTGATTGAATTTGCTTACAATAATAGCTTTCAATCCAGTATCAAAATGGCACCCTATGAAGCTTTATACGGTCGCAAGTGTCGAACACCATTATAATGGACTGAGCTTAGTGAGAACAAGATACACGGGGTTGATTTGATCAAAGAAACTGAACAAAAAGTAGCTGTGATCAGAGATACTTTGAAGGTTGCCTCAGACCGACAAAAGTCATGTGCTGATTTGAAACGTAAAGACATTGAATTTCAGGTCGGAGATTGAGTATTCTTAAAAGTTTCTCCGTGGAAGAAAGTACTCCGATTTGGTCGGAAAGGCAAGTTGAGTCCGAGATTTATCGGGCCGTATGAAATCATCAAACTTATTGGGCCTGTTGCTTATAGATTGAGGTTACCCTCTGAGTTGGAAAGGATACATGCTGTATTTCACATTTCGATGCTTCGTAGATATAGATCAGATCCGTCACATGTGATTGTTCCATCTGAGATTGAAATTCAGCCCGATATGACATATGAGGAAGAACCGATCCGTATTTTAGCTCGGGAAATGAAAAAGTTAAGAAACAAAAGAATCCCATTAGTGAAGGTACTATGGTATCGGCACGGAGATGAAGAGGCTACATGGGAGCCTGAGGATTTAATGAGGCAACAATATCCGACGTTGTTTAACGGTAAGATTTTCGGGGACGAAAATCCTTAAGGGGGGAGAGTTGTAATAGTCTGAATTTGACCCTAATCAGAACGGTGGTTTCGAAACCACGAATCCGAGTCTGATAAATTTTAATGTATTATATTTTGTGTTATTTATATGTGAATTAATGTGTGTGAAAGTTTCGTAGAAAAATTTTATGGTTTGGGTGCTTAATTTGATAAAAAAGGACTAAATCGCGTAAAGCGTAAAAGTTGCATGCTATAGTGTAAAGTGTTAGAATGATGATGGCTTCTTAATATGAAGCATTAAATGGGTAAATAACCCATTTTTTTAGTTAGTGGGTGACATATGACATGTTTAACCTTAATTTTTATATTGTATAATTATTTATAATAAGGTTATAAAGGTAAATGAATAAATGTTAAATATATGTTAAATAAAACATAAAAAAAATGGCCATTACCATCCTTTATTTGCTTGGCCGAATGTTGAGAAAAGAAATGGGGTTTGGTTTCCTTTGAATTTCGGCAACTTCAATCACAAATTCAAGGTTAGTTTGATTTCGATTCTTGATAATTTTTACGTTTTTGAGATCGTTGCTTCGAACCGCAGCTGACCCATGTTAAAATTTTTAAATCTAAGCATGCTTGATGTTCGGCCATTGTTGTGTTCATGTGGTTTTTGATATTTGATGATTTTAGATGAAAGATATGTAAAAGATTAGTATGTTTTGTATTGGAAGTTTTGATGAAATTGAGTATTTAGGGCTAAATTGTAAAAATAAAATTTTAGAGGGGCCTATTTACAAAATAAATGAAAAATATGGACTTCTATAGTCCCTAGGAGTATTCGGCCCTAAATAATTATGTGCAAATTATGTGTATTTTGTGTTTTGTGCAATTAGGACCAAAGTGTAAAAATGTGAAACCTTAGGGGTAAAAAGGTTAATTTGCCCATTTATGTGATTTGAGACTAAATTGAAATGAAACGTACTTGAATGATCTAAATTTTTATGTGTTTAGATCAAGAATAAAGAAAAATGGATTTGGATCGGGGAAAGACGAAGGTTATTGAATAGCCGGTCTACGCGGTCCGCCGACAGTCGAGGTAAGTCCTTAAGTAAATATAAGTTAAAGAATTTTTTTATGAATATATCAAATGATGAAATTTGAATATTCGAGGCATAAATGTGTGAAATGGCCGAATGTATTGGTGTGATTTTGGATTGAGTTTTAATTGTTAAAAGTACTGTGTAATAAGTATGCTCGGTTATTTTGTGAAAGTGATAAGTATTACATAGGTTATTCGGGATGATAATGTTGAGAAATGTGCATTGAATGATTCATTATAATGTTAATTCGGGCTTTGAGCCTAGCAGGCCTTGTGCGGGTGACTTAATTCGGGCTTTGAGCCTAGCAGGCCTTGTGCCGGTGACTTAATTCGGGCTTATAGCCTAGCAGGCTAATTGCCGGTGCTTTATATATTTCGGACCTTTGGTCTAGTAGACTTAATGCTGGTGATACGATATAAACGAAGAAATTGAGAAGGAAACGAGGTATGGCATATTAAATGATATGTGAGAAGCTCGGGTAAGAACTATCTTACTATGTTACTAAGGAATGAAATGAGATAAATTCTTATTGTTTTAATTAAACATGATATGATGAAATGGACAATTCAATAAGTGTTTTATATTATGAGGTTGAACTTGTCATTTATATGTACGAACATTACTTATAGGTGAACTAGAGTTATATACATGTATGTTACAGTGTAAATTTTGGTTATAAAATGGAAGGATCGGTGATGAAAGAATCGAAAGTGTTATGTGTGTATATATATATATATATGGTAAGTAGAAATAGAGATTGATGCCTAGATTGGTTCATGTGATTCTATATATTTGTATATCTTATAAAGTGTTAATCATGTGAGTTGGTAATGTATTTGTCCATGATGTCGTGGAGAAGAAATTATATTAAGTGTATTATTATTATTCGGCTATGTATATTTTACATAATGATGTATTAAATTCTATACTATAAACTTGGAGATTAACATGTTTAAGTGTATATTCAATATATTACATTTACTTGAGACTTACTAAGATAGCAACTTACTGTGTGTGCTATGTTCTTGTCCACCTCTGTCTTATAGATTTCTTTTTGATCCAAGCTACGGACTCGAAAGATCTTTGAAGAAGTCAACCGCACTATCGACTTACTTTTGGTATTGAATAACTTAGTTTTAGATTCAAAAAGGCATGTATAGGCTAGACTAAGCTTTATAAATAATGATGTGAAATCGTGTAATTATGATTAGCCATGCGAAAATGGCTATCTATTTGGGTTAAACCTTGTCTTTGCGTTTTGGTGATATAATTTGCTCATGCCATGAATTATCGTTTGTGTTTGGATGTGGTTTAGGAATTATATGAAATGGTTTAATAGATATATGTCATGATATGTATATGTATTTCGATCTTTGATGGTCAACTTGATAGTTTAGGGTTGAATCTTAATCATGTGTAAAGTATATATGATAGATTAATAAACAGAAATGTGGCTACTTTAATTCGGTTAATTATTGTGAAGACTTGCTATGCTTAGGTATGCCTTCAATTACAAAATGGTTATATTAGGTTGTTCTCATGAAAATGTTATAAGATTATTTATTTATGGAGATGTTAGGTATTTAAATTTCAAGAAGTTGTTATGACTATGATTTTGGGTTATATGCTTGTGAAGTATGTATAAGTTGTATAATTTTTGGAATGTTTATTTGCTTAACATTATGAATAGATATGATATAGTTAAAGTACTTAATGTGTTATTTAAGTAACGTTTAGAAAATTTTGTGTGCGTATATAAAATTTTGTCAATGTCATGAATTAAAAATTTTGACATGTAATGTATGTATATGTTCAGCTAACCTAGGTAAAAATGCACTTGTAATTCACATGTTTAAGACATTAGCTATTTTGACCTATTTTTCGAATATGGTAATTGAGCATATCTACGTTATATATATGTATTTATTTATATGTGAGTACCTGATCTGGTTGAGTGTTTAGGTTTTAAGATGAAGTTATTTTAGAAGTTTGTAATGTTTATAAAAATTTATAAATATGACCTTGTATAATTCGGCCAAATGGGATAAAGTTTGTAATTAGGTGTATTCAATCCTATAAGTAAGCTTCATTGAGATAATATTCTTAGTAATGCCCGTAACTCTAATCCGGCGACGGATACGGGTTAAGGGAGTTACAAGTATTATATCTGAACTTACCTCAGATGTCGAAATATCGAAACTAGCTGATTAATTGAGTACTTTGTCTTTGCCTCGATCTCGATCCGAATCTCTCCTTTCTTGGTCTATACATATTCAAATTTAACTCATTCAATCACCAATTCATTCAATTTAGTCCAAACATACATATTTAGGGCATTTTACAAAATAGCCCTCACATTTTCACATTTCGACACTTTAATCCCTAATTCATTAAATCACAAAATACACAAAATTTCTATTCACATAAGCTTAGCTGAATTTTCCCCATCTAATACAAGCCTATATATTTCATTTATTTCACATTTTGGTCCCTCAAAATATCATTTTCACAATTTAGTCCAAATTACTCAATTTTACCACAAACTCAAATACAAACTATGTTAACCCAACACTAAGCTTTCATATTCCACCAACTAACAACACAAAGTTCACATATTCATGAATAGCGCATATCAAAATCTTTATCAAATTCTAAAACTAAAGCATGGGTTTGAAAGAACATGAAGCAAGGATCACAATAACGTAAAAATCGCTAAAAATCGAGCTCAAAACATACCTTAATTACCCAAGATATGTGCCGAACCCTAACAAGCTTATTTTCTTTTCTTTTCTTGTGACTTTCGGCCAAAGAAGATGGTAAATGGCCATCTTTTTGTTTTATTTCAATTATATTAACATTAATGCACCATTTACCAATTTGCCCCTAATGAATATTAATAATAACAACCAATGCCATGCCATTATCATCCATTTACTACCAAATGGTTTATTAACAACATAAGGACCTTTCATTTAAGAATTCATGACAAATTAGTACTTTAACAATCAGCACATAGCTTTTACATTCTATGCGATTAAGTCTTTTTTGCAACTTAAGCACACAATTAATAAAATTTTCACACAAAACTTTCACACATGCTCAATCACATATTACAAACACCAAAAATAATATTAAAATATTTTTTCGACCTCGAATTTATGGTCTCGAAACCACTAAATTCCGACTAGGGTCTAAATTGTGCTGTTACAAATCTCCCCCTTAAGGATTTTCATCCCAAAAATCTTACCAGTGAATAGGTTCGGATACTGCTCTCTCATAACATCTTCAGGCCCCACGTAGCTTCTTCAACTCCGTGTTTGTGCCATAACACATTCACTAAAAAAATTCTTTTGTTTCTTAACTCTTTAATCTCACGAGCCAGAATTCGAATCGGCTCCTCACTATACGATAAATCTGACTGAATCTCAACTTCAATAGGAGCAATCACATTTGATGGATAAGATTTTTATCGTCGAAGCATCGATACGTGAAATACATTATGAATCTTTTCTAGTTCAGGTGGCAACAACAACCTATCAGCAACCGGCCTAATTCTTCCAATGATCTCATACGGTCTGATGAACCTCGGACTCAACTTGCCTTTTTGGCCAAATCGAAGTATTTTCTTCCACGCGGACACTTTCAAAAACACTTTGTCACCGACCTCAAATTCAATATCTTTTCGTTTCAAATCTGCCTAACACTTCTGGCGATATGAAGCCGCTTTCAAACTGTTACGAATCACTTTCACTTTCTGCTCAGTCTCTTTTATTAAATCAACCCTGTGAATCTTATTCTTACTCAGCTCAGTCCAATACAATGGAGTTCAAAATTTTCGATCCTAAAGAGCCTCATACGGTGCCATTTTAGTACTAGATTGAAAATTGTTGTTGTACGCAAACTCAATTAATGGTAAATGTTTTTCCCACGTATTCTCAAATACAAGAATACAACATCTCAACATATCTTCAAGAACCTGAATGATCCGCTTAGACTAACCATCTGTTTGCGAATGAAATGCAGTACTAAAATACAACTTTGTTCCAAAAGCCTCTTGCAATTTCCTCCAAAATCGTGAGGTAAATCTCGGATCTCTGTCAGACACAATAGATAGTGGCACCCCGTGCAATCTCACAATCTCAGCAATATACAATTCACCTAATTTATCAAGTGAGTAATTTGTTCTCACCGGAACAAAATGAGTTGTTTTCATCAATCTATCAACTATCACCTAGATTGCATCTTTCTTTCTCAAAGATAAAGGTAATCCCAACACAAAGTCCATCGTGATTCTCTCTTATTTCCACTCAGGAATCATAATCAGTTGCAACAAACCGGATGGGACCTGAATTTCAGCTTTAACTTGCTAACAAACCAAGCATCTCGAAACAAATTCTGAGATATCCCGTTTCATACCATGCCACCAATAAAACTATTTTAGATCGTTATACATTTTTGTACTCCCCGGATGAACAGCGAAACGACTATTGTGAGATTCATTTAAAATAAACTGAATCAACTCTGAATTATTCGAAACACAAATCCGATCTCTGGATCTTAAACAATCATTACTATCAACTCGAAATTCTGAATTAGAATTCAAATTACATTGAGCTCGTTTTGCTATCATCTCATCATCATTTTTCTAAGCATTTCAAATCTGACGTATAAATATCGGTCTCACTTTTAACTTAGCCAAACGAAACAAACAACACATAGATCTATCTGAGTATTCATAGCTCGTAAAGCACATAAAGACTATCGACTCAAAGCATCAGCAACAACATTAGCTTTACCCTGATGATAATCAGTCACGAGTTCGTAATCTTTCAATAATTCTAACCATCTCCTCTGTCGCAAATTCAATTCTTTCTGAGTCATCAAATATTTCAAACTCTTGTGATCAGTAAAAACATGACATTTTTCACCAAACAAGTAGTGACGCCAAATCTTCAATGCGAACACAATCGTAACTAGCTCAAGATCGTGCGTCGGATAGTTCCTTTCATGCAGCTTTAACTATCTCGGAGCATAAGCGATGACTTTGCCTTCTTGCATCAACACACAGCCCAAAGCATTCAACGATGCATCACTATCAACTATGAATTCTTTAACCGATTCAGGTTGAACTAACGCTGGCACCTCTGTCAACAATGCTTCAACTGCTCAAAACTCTGCTAGCACTTTTCTAACAACTCGAATTTAACATCTTTTTGTAGCAACTTTGTCAACGAAGTAGCAATCATCGAGAAGCCTTTCACAAACCGCTTATAATACCCCACTAGTCCTAGAACACTACGGATGTCAAACACATTTTTCGGAGGCTTCCACTCAAGAATAGCTGAGATCTTACTCAGATCAACTCGTATTCTCGTAACTGATACAATATGTCCTAGAAAACCAACCTCACTTAGCCAAAACTCACATTTACTGAACATTGCATACAATTGCTTCTCGCGCAGATTCTGTAAAACATTTCTCAAATGATCGGCATGTTGTGTCTCCTCACAAGAATAAATTAGAATGTCATCAATAAACACCACAACAAAATGATCCAAATACGGTCTGAATATCCGGTTCATCAAATCCATAAATACTGTAGGAGCATTCATTAGTCCAAAAGGCATAACTAATGTCCGTACCTCATCCTGAAAGCAGTCTTCGGCACTTCTGATTCTTTAACTATTAACTGATAATAACCTGATCTCAAATCTATTTTCAAAAGCACTGTAACTTATTTCAATTGATCAAAAAAATCATCAATATGTGGCAGGGGATACTTATTCTTTATCGTCACTTTGATTAACTGTCGGTAATCAATACACATCCTCATAATGCCGTCTTTCTTTTTCACAAACAACATAAGAGCACCCCAGGGCGAGAAACCTGATCGTCCAAATCCTCTATCAGTCAACTCTTGCAACTGTGACTTCAACTCTTTCAATTTTGTTGGTGCCATTTTATACGAAGCTATTAAGATATGAGTCGTTCCCGGTACTAATTCAATACCAAATTCAACTTCCCGCATCGAAGGTAATCCCGACAGTTCTTCAAGAAACACATCAGAGAATTCACAAACCACAGGCACAGATTTAACTTTCTTTTCTGTCACTTTTGTATATATCGCATAAGCGAGATAAGCTTCACAACCCTTTTTCACATAGTTCAAAGCTTTCATCGAAGATATAACATCCGACAACCTATTCAAATCACTGGATTCAATTCAAACTATCTCACCATTCTGACTTCTCAAATTAATACTCCTTCATTTACAATTCACAATAGCATTGCGCAAAGTGAGCCAATCCATACCCAGAATAATATCAAATTCATCAAAAGGTAGCAACATCAAAGTAGCCGAAAAGCAAATATCCCAAAACATCAATGGACAGTTCTTGCACACTTTATCAACCAAGACACAATTGCCTAAGGGGCTCGATACTCTAATCATGAATTTAGCAGACTCAAGAGGTAGACTCTTACTTAATACTAGATTCACACACATATAGGAATAAGTAGAACCTGGATCTATTAATGCAATCACATTAGTATCAAATAGAGTGAAAGTACCAGTAATGACGTCTGAAGATAATGCTTCTTCTCGTGTGCATATAGCATAGGCTTGGGCAGGTCCTCTCACCTCGGATCTCACAGCTGTATCCGTAGTCCCCCTCTGACTTCCACTCACATTTTCGATGTTTCTGGGAGGTCTACCCCTAGCCGATGTGTTAATCGGTCTCACACTCTGAACATTATCTTTTTCAGCTAACTTTGGGCAATCTCAAGTAAAATGATCTCGTGATCCACATTTATAACAAGTTCTATTGTTGTACTTGCCCCAACACTCTCTAATGTGTCGTCTTTCACACTGTCTACACTCAAGCTTGTTGCTTTTAACACTACCAACACTTGATTCAATTGGAGCTTGAGTTCTTGGACCAACACTTTGTCACGCACAGTCTTTACTCGAATGTCCAAACGAAGCATTTGATCAATTCCTTGCATCTCTAAATCTCTTTGTCGAAGGTTGAGACGACTTACTCAACAATCTTTTTCTTTCATCTCTAGCTTCAGAATCCAATTTCTTCTTTTCTTTGCTAAGCTCCTTGGCTTTGCAGGCTCTTTCAACTAACACAACAAATTTATTTATGTCAGGTATTCCAACAAACAATTTAATGTCTTCATCTAGCCATTCAATAAAACATTTACACATAGTAGCTTCGATTGAAACACATTCCCATGCGTATTGGCTCAGTCTCACAAACTTCCGTTCATACTCTGTAACTGACATACGACCTTGTTTCAGCTTTAGAAGCTCTTTACGTTTTTGATCTATGAATCATTGACTGATATACTTCAAATCCCAAGTAATTCTCTCTCTCAGAACCACGAATATCAATGTTTTCCACCAATTATAAGTCGTATCTCTCAACAAGGAAACAGCACATTTAATGCATTCATTAAGATTCAAAGACATCTCATCAAACACTCGGATGGTATTCTCGAGCCAAAACTCAACTCGCTCGGTAACATCATTAGCTGTGGCCCTAAACTTTTCGACCACATACTTTCGAATTTTATCTACAGGAGGCTTATTCAATCAGATCGGATTTACAACTTGTGGCACAACAGGTACTTGCGGGGGTGGAAGTTGTGGAGAAGCCGATTTCATTCGAACGAACTCTGAAAACCACTCACACATCATTCAGAAAAAGGCTTGCTTAGCCTCTCCTTCTTGGCTACTATCATTCGGCGCTGTCCCTTGAGCGAGAACAGGCGCATTACTCTCAACATCGTCAGCAACTGCTCGATCGGGATCCATTACTATATGAAAACACATTTTCATTTGTCAAGATTCATCACACTATCAAATTTATATATATATGGCATGTATAGCTAGACTCACACGCTACGTTAGTTCGAGAATCGACTAAACTTTAGCTTTAATACCAATAAAATGTAACACCCCTAACCCGTAACTGTCGTCGGACTAAGGTTACGAGGCATTAACGATCATTTCTGAACATTCCATATCATTCCACATCTAAACATAACAATTCATATTCAATGAGTCCCGTAATGAGGTCTACGAGACCTTAATTACATGCTAGAGAGGGGTTGAAACTAAATCGAACGCATACGAAAATTTTCACAATTTTAACATTTAACTAAGTTACAAAGGTCACACACCCGTGTGAGTAGGCCGTGTGCCACACACGACCTCGGACACGCTCGTGCGTCCAAGCTGTGGCAAAATAGGGCATACATACTGACTTGTTCTCACGGCCCGAGACACGCCCGTTTGCCTCACCTGTCATCGACACTCATTTGCACCACATGGCTAGTCACATGCCCGTTTGTCTTGCCGTGGTCGAGTCCGACTTGTATTAAGTTACAAATTCGAAAGCAACGGTCAAGCCACACGCCCGTGTGCTCAACCGTATGGGCAATTATAGGCCATTTTCATGACAAATTACAATCCACATTTTGAAATCACCTACAAGCTTCAAATCTAATACATTTAAACCTCAATTAGCAACCAAAACATACCAATATATGCACCAAATAACCATTATCAACATCATCTAGTTCCATACTCAATATAATCTCAAATAAGTCCATCTAAAGTATCAAAGTTACATTCCAAAACATATAAAACAAGTATCATGTAATCCATACCATAAGTTCACATTTAGAGCACAATTCTCATCAAATAATTCAAGCATAGAATATGCCATTTCCACCCTCACTACTTCATATCACATTCATCATTTTCAAAGCCTACATATGAAAGCTTATATCATTCAACTTCCAAGCCATATCACATGGCAAGGTACAAACATCTCATAATCACTAGCCTATACATGCCATATACCAAATATGTACATCTTTCAAAAGTACCGAAATAGATAGCTGATAGTGTGATTGAGCCACTGACGATCCCCAGATCCGACCTAGCTTTGCTGACACTGTAAAATAGAGAAACAATTCACAAGGAAAGCTTTCAAAGCTTAGTAAGTTCGTAATATAATACATTTAAGTCAATAAATCAAATACAATATACAAAGTTAATCCATCATATAGATCAACTCACAAATATACACACCATATCATCCATAAACCCTTTCAAAACTTCATCAACCACAAAGGTTCAATACATACCTTAGCCAACACATAGTTACTCACCATTCATGCTACTCAATTGCTCGACTTTAAATTTCTATCAACGTTTGCTATTCTTTTGATTTATTCACACATTTAGTGCCAATTTCGTAGTCGAAACATAATTGCCATCGCACACTTAGTGCCAATACGTTAAACCGAACTTATACCGGTATCGCACATACAGTGCCAAATCAATAAGCTGAAGCTTCTATCATTTCGCACACATAGTGCTAATCATCTCTGTCTCGTTTCTAATTTCGCACACTTAGTGCCTCATTACTCGATTTCATATGTCATACATTTCTATTTCATTACTATACATTCATTCATTTCTCATCACATAGATATAAATTTAATGACAAGTATTATATCCGAACTTACCTCGGATGTCAAAATACCGAAACTAGCTGATTAATCGAGTACTTTGTCTTTGCCTCGATCTCGATCTGAATCTCTCCTTTCTTGGTCTATACATATTAAAATTTAGCTCATTCAATCACCAATTCATTCAATTTAGTCCAAACATACATATTTAGGGAATTTTACAAAATAGCCCTCACATTTTCACATTTCGACACTTTAGTCCCTAATTCATCAAATCACAAAATACACAAAATTTCTATTCACATAAGCTTAGCGAATTTTCCCATGCTAATACAAGCCCATATATTTCATTTATTTCACATTTTAGTCCCTCAAAATATTATTTTCACAATTTAGTCCAAATTACTCAATTTCACCAAAAACTTAAATACAAACTATGTTAACCCAACACTAAGCTTTCATAATCCACCAACTAACAACATAAAGTTCACATATTCATTAATGGAACATCTCAAAATCTTCATCAAATTCTAAAATTAAAGCATAAGTTTGAAAGAACGCGAAGCAACGATCACAAAAACGTAAAAATCGCTAAAAACTGAGCTCAATACATACCTTAATTACCCAAGATGTGTGCCGAACCCTAACAAGCTTATTTTCTTTTCTTTTCCTGTGACTTTCGGCTAAAGAAAATGATAAATGGCCATCTTTTTGTTTTATTTCAATCATATTAACATTAATGCACCATTTACCAATTTGCCATTAATGAATATTAATAATAACAACCAATGCCATGCCATTATCATCCATTTACTACCAAATGGTTTATTAACAACATAAGGACCTTTCATTTAAGAAGTCATGAAAAATTAGCACTTTAACAATCAGCACACAACTTATACATTTTATGCAATTAAGTCCTTTTTACAATTTAAGCACACAATTAATAAAATTTTCACACAGAACTTTCACACATGCTCAATCACATATTACAAACACCAAAAATAATATTTAAATATTTTTCTGACCTCAAATTTGTGGTCTCGAAACCACTGTTCTGACTAGTGTCTAAATTGAGCTGTTACACTCATTTAGTCATAAAGTCATTCCACTATACTATCATCACTGAGCTCTCCTCAACGACATACTATTACAAAAAGCTACTTAGTGCTCGTCTAATGACCTTGTCATTAGTGTGTTACCCTCATTGGATATCCTTGATCTCTTTGGGATAGTATCTGCTCTCCCAATATGATCCTATTTTATCTCAGGTAACCATTACATCTTCCTTCATGAAAAGTTAATCACTATCAAATAGTGATCAAGTCATCCATCACAAAGACGGATGACCCATGGCAATATTTACTTTTGATCAACCATGTAATGCCAATGAGAGGATATTATCCCATGTTTTGGGCTATGAATTTCACTGTTGTGAATGATGATACATACTACAGAAGTCGTACTCCCAACGCACTAACTTTCGGTTCCTTATTTATTTAAACTCAGGCTTTTACTTACATCAAAGTGTATGATTCACGCATACATAGTCCGTCATCCACTCAAGATTTAGGTATGTCACACTATGAATATCACAAAAGAATAAATCCAAAAACGAATTCAGGATCTATTCTTCTTTAGCGCTATCTGATGTACTGTCAGTCTAGTCAGTCACATCTATGCATCTATCTTCTGAGAGTCATCCGCTCTGATGCTTAAGACAATGCATCTCCCCAATTAGACTTCATCGATGAAATATTAGTCTTTCAACCAGTTTGCTCATTTTTTATTAGACTAAGGACATATTTAGGTTCATCTACTAATACAAGTTATCTTTCCATACTACGGCCTAACCACATAATACCGCTTAGTATTAATTTAAACAATAGACAACCAATGAGCAACACTTTCTTCTATTTTTCTTTGCATGCAAAATTCATTTGCTTTCAATTATACAAAGCATATTAATGTAATCAACGAATTTGTTTTAAGAACCAACCTGTTCAAAAAAATTACAAGTGTATATTGAAGAAATACTACACTTAGGGCACCAGATCCAACAGTCTCCAACTTGCCTTAGCAAAGTAGATGAGTCATGTTTCGCATTCTTGTGGCCCTCGATATGTTTTCCAAAGAGCTCTCTAGCTATAAGAGTCTTAGCTAAACAAATCCCCAGGGTTTGTCCTCATATGTGATCTTTGATTACATCTACCATTCCATCAAACACTATTGTCTCCCTTATGTGTTTTTTCCTTATGTGGTTAATTTGGTTTTAGTTATATCCACACTATTATAGTGCCATTGCTTTTTTATACCTAATATTTGGCCCTCCATAGTGAATTTAGTAGTGCAACCCTCATTAACAGTTGTTCACACTATGGACTTATCATCCATGACAAAAACACAACAAAATATCAATTTCCTCAAATTTTGACACGTTTGAAAGTCAGAATTAGTATATCCAATAAGAGTGAGATCTCTTTTGGAATACGCAAGCATATAATCCCTCGTGCTTCATAAATACTTGAATATATGCTTAATTGCTTTCCAGTGCCTTGGTCCTAGATTTGTGTAACACGCCATACCCGTATCCATCGCCGGAATAGGGTTACGGAGCATTACCGAAACTTTTAGAACATTTTGCAAACAATTCATGTAAATTTCTATTTATAAATTGGGATTACTCATAATGTACCTTAAATGGGCCCTCAAGGCCCAATACAAGCATTAGAAATGAATCGGGACTAAATCAGGACCTCAGGGAATTTTTCATGAAATTCCAAAAAAAAATTTACGTACAGTGCCCACACGCCCGTGTGGTTTAGGGACACGCTCGTGTGGGCAGGCCGTATGGTCACACACGCCCACGTCCCTAACCCGTGTAACTCTCTGACTTGCAAGGCGTGAACAAATTGAAGTCACACGGCCAAGTCACACGCCTGTGTGCTAGGCCGTGTGGCAAATTTTTATTTTCAAAATTAGGTACAATTTTCACATGGTCGTGTAACACGCCCATATTCAAGGCCGTGTCCACTACACGGCTAAGACACACGCCCGTTTCTCTACCTGTGTGCTCAATTTTGAGCATTCTATTTCTCATTTTTTTATGATGCAGGGGACACACAGCCGGACTACACGCCCGTTTAACTTATGCAATAACCTACTTAGTCATACCAAAATGAACCATTGCTAGCCATTCCAATGGCTAGGTTACAAAACATCATTTTCAAATCACTTATGGCCAAGTTATCCTATACATGCCATTATACCAAAATCATTTTACTAAGTATACGCAAAAAAAGCTAGTTGATAGTGTGACGATGCTCCAATGATCTCCAACCTCTACGAGCTTCTGAGCACTAGAAAATAAGGAAAATAAAACGGAGTAAGCATTACATGCTTTGTAAGTTCGTATAACGGAAACTAAACTTATAATAGCCCAATTTTCGCTAAATCAGAACAGTGGTTTTGGAACCACAAATCCAATGTCAAAAAATTATTTTTAATATTATTTTATGTGTTTACAGCATGATAGCATGTATGTGTGAAAATTTCGTAAATTAATTTTATTGTTTGAATAGTCAGTTTGAGAAAAAGGACTAAATCACGTAAAATGCAAAAGTGTTCTTCTATTAGCTAAAGGTGTCTAATAGCTATAGAAATTTAAAGTTAAGGTACTTATGTGGTAATTATACCATTATTATGATAGTGTATGATAATGGCATGGCATTTGGCGTAATTAATAAATGTCATTAAGGTTAATTTTGTAAATTGTTAATAAAGGTTAATTACAACATAACAAAATGAATTTTTGTCCATCTTTTCTCCCTTTGGCCAAATATTGAAGAAGAAAAGAAGCCATTGATGAACATTACATAGCTTGATTAAGGCACGGTTTGAGCTCGATTTTTGATAATTTTTACGTTTTTGAGATCATTGCTTTGTATTCTAACTAGCTCTACCTTAATTTTTGAAACTGTAAAAGAATTTTCATGTTGCCATTGTTGAATACTTGAGTATCTTGAGGTTTGATGATAGATTATGAAAGTTTGATGATAGATTTTCATGTTTTGTAAACTGATTTTTGACAAAAATGTCAAATAGGTTATATTGTAAAATATGCAAATTGAGGGGTTGAAATGTGAAATAAATGAAAGTGTTGGGCTGCTAGGCACCTATAGAAATTCGGATAGGCTTCAGTTTATTGAAATTTCATGAATTTTGTGTGTTTGTGAAATAGGGACTAAATTGTAAAAAAGTGGAACTTTAGGGGCTAAAGTGTAAAAATGCCCAAATATGTGTTTGTGGACTGAATTGAATGATTTGATGAATAAATGAGTTAATTTTAAATGTGTATATATCAAGAACGAAAGAAATCGGATTTAGATCGGGGAAAATCAAAGGTTATCGAATAGTCAATCTAGTCCGTTTATCCCGAATAGAAGGTAAGTTCATATGCAAATAAATGTCTTTAAATTGAATTATATATGTTTATTTGTCCTTGAACTGCTATGAATGTTGAATGATCAAATACGAGTAAAAAATCGACAAGGTTACAATATCCGAAAGTCCCGTACGAACCTTTGGAATAGTATAGGATACTAATGTCATGACATTAGGATTAATGAGATGTGATTATGTGTAAGACCATGTCTAGGACATTGGCATCATTATGTGATTACGTGTAAGACCATGTCTGAGACATTGGCATCGGTATTGGATTTTGTGTAAGACCATAGCTAGGCTATCGGCATCGATATGTGATAACGTGTAAGACCATACCTGGGATATGGCTTTGTACGAGCTATATGTGATTTTCGAGTATCCTTAACAATTCCAAAAGGTTCAACGAGCAAAGTCAAATTGAGATAGAATGCGTGATTGAGTTAACTGACTCAAGTATGTACGAGATTCATACAAGTATTGAAAAGGGAAGTATGTTATGAATTCACTTATGATATTGAATATGTATACATTGGGAAAGGTTTGTGAATTTATATGTGATTATTCATAATTTGTATATTTGATGGAAATGATGTTGTTTCATGAAGTAATTTTATTTGTATATGGCTTACTAAGCTTTTAAAGCTTACTCTGTGTTTTCTTTCCCTATCTTATAGATAATCAAAACTAGCTCGGATCCGGGAATCATCAAAGACTATCGATTATCTATTTTGGTACTTTTGAAGCTATGTATATATGGTATATGGCATGTATAGACTAGTTGTAGCTCTTTGGTTGTGAATATAGCCATGAGAATTGGCTTGTAAATGAATATGTTTGCTTTGTATATGGCTTATTTTGGTATGTTTTGGTATAAATGTGGCTAAGGTATTATAGATGTTCAAATGGTTATATTTTGAGTTTGGTAAATGATCTATATAGTGTGATTGAAGTTGATAGTTTGAGAAGTCATGTGCTTTTGAATGAATGCTTGATGATATAAATTTTGAATAGGTATTTGGTATGGAGTTGAGTATTGAATTTGGTTGAATTGGATATGGTATAAATGATGCATTTGAATGATGATTTTGGCTGCCTATTGTATGATGAAATGGTACCATTTTGGTCATTAGGTGTGCATGAGAAAAGGGTGGCAAATTGGCCTTGAAAATGGCCTATTTTTGTCCACATGGACAGAGACACGAGCATGTGTCTCATCCACGTACGACACACGGTCATGTTACACGGTCGTGTGTCCCCTGCTGTTGAAATTGAATTGAAGTCTGTATGCTCCACACGGCCTCACACACAGTCGTGTGATTGGCCGTGTGGTACATCAGTATACCCCTTAAATGGCACATTGCCTAGCACACGGGCGTGTGACTTGGCCGTGTTGCATCAGTCATTATACCCTACAGGATTGGCACGACCTAGCACACGGCCTAGCACACGGGCATGTGGTGAGCCATGTGACCCAAGTCAGTATGTATGCCCTATTTTCACATGGGATAGGACAAGGGCATGTCTGGAGCTGTGTGAGGCACACGGCCTGTTCACATGGGCATGTGACCCTTGTATGTTAGAAAATTTTCTAAGTTTTCCAAAATTTTTGTATGTTATTGGTTTAGTCCCGAACCACTTCTAAAGCATGTTTAAGGCCTCGTAGGCCCTTATAAGGGACAATGTGATTATGATTGAAGGGTGTATTAGAATGAATGCATAAATGTATGAGTTATGTATGTCAAATGGTATGTATTGATCAGTAATACCTTGTAACCCTATTTACGGGTGAGGGGTGTTACAAAACTTACCAATCCCTTTTATTAAATCTAAGCATACAATATCATGTTTTCCATCCATTAGCAAAATTTTCCTAATCACATGTATTCAATCAAACATGTTAGTCACCAAAATCTTCATATCAATCAAGTAAACATAGATGAGCTCATCAAGCAATATTCTTCCAAGTCATTATCATTTCATCACAAAATACTCATACTAGGTCAAGAGTTGTGTCCGTTGATTCATTGAAATTCTGATGGATGCCCAAGTAGTACACACGAGGTGTATGATTCAATAACCCATCAATTTTTTTTCAAGAGTACCCATTAGGGCACTTAATCAAGGAACACACTCTTGAGCCACATATCGTATAATAGGATTACCAGTCCAGGCTAAACCCTAATCGTAACATATACTCGAGAGGTACTATATCAGGTTTACCCGTCTGGGCTAAATCCTTTCTATATCAAGGTCAATAGGATTACTCATCTGAGCTAAATCTCGTCCGCAACAAATGCAAGACCTCATCCATTACGAGAAAGCATATATGATCATCGAAACTTAATATTCAATCGGGACTTAACCCTCTTTCACCATTTCAAGCATATATTAAATTTCTCATTATAACATTCAAGTAATATGCATCAATATAAGTCACATCCCATACAAACAAAACATTCAATTAAACATATTTACATGCCCGATTAAGTTACACGAATTTACCTCGGCACTTGTTCGCTTATTAAATATACTAATCTGAAACATTTTCCTTTCCTCGATCTAACCTCAAATTTGAGTTGTTCGGATCTATATAAATAGCTTTAATTGTCAATTTCACACATTTTATACTTATTGGGACTCAATTTACGTCCTAGGTAAAATTACCATTTTGCCCTTAACTTTTCCATAAATTCTATTTTCATCCCTAGGCTCGGAAAATGAAACTTGTGCAAATTACTCCCTATTCCAAGCCTAACCAATGCCCTATTACAAAATTTACAGCACATGTATTCATAAAAATTCAGAATTTTTCATCAAAATTCACAACTTTACATTTTAGTCCCTAAATCATGTTTTCATCAAAAATCATTTTATAAAAGTTGTTCATCTATCAACAACCTTTCATTTTCTTCAATAAATTTCTAATTTTCAGCATATTCATCCATGACCCAAATTTCATACCTTGATAACTTTTCAAAATAATCCCCAAAATAGATAGTTTAGACTATTCCAATTCAAAAAAATATCAAAATTACTAAAACCGAGACAAGGAAACTTACCCAATTAAGCCTTGAAAGTTTTTTCTTCTCTCTCTTAGGGTTTCCATGTGTTTTTAGGTTGACAATGATGAAAATAAGATGATATTTCTTTTTATCATCTTTTAATTATTTAAATTATTTAAATTTCCAATTTAGTCCTTGCCCTTTTTGTATATTTCCATGGATGAGTCACCAAGAAAATCTACATACCTTTCTTAATGGTCCAATTACCATATAAAAACCTCTAGTTTTGAATTCCATAGCTATTTAATCCTTAGAGCTACTAGAATTCAACTTTCACATTTTATGCGATTTAGTCCTCAAAATTAAGCACTTAATCAATAAAATTTTCGTATCAAATTTTCACACGACATGTTTATCATAATACGAACCATATAATGAAATAAAAATAAACTTATTTTCAGTTTGGATTTTTGGTCCCAAAACCACTGTTCCAATTTCACTGAAAAATGGGCTGTTACAATTCGTCTGATATCGACTTACCAACCCCACTACAAAACAGATAACTAGGTGTGGGCATAGCATAGCATACATGAGACTTCCTACTGTTGAAGCATATGGAACATTTCTCATATGGAAAGATGAAATCTTGATACGGAGAGTTGATTTCACTTCTTCAAATCGGTAATTATATAACTCTCCAATATATTGTCTATGTATAAAGCATGAGATAGTGTTATCGCTTTGTTCTTTCGATCCATTATGATTCTAATGCCTAGAACAAAATTAGCTTCTCCCAAGTCCTCCATGCTAAATTGTTGGGTAAACAACAATTTAACTAGTGACAATGTCCCTACATCATTTCTAATGAGTAGAATGTCATCAACATATAGAACGAGAAAGACCATATGTCCATCCTCTAAATGTTTGTAAACACAAAGTTAATCTACGTTTTGCTCAAATCCAGAAGTCTTGATCACTTGATTAAATCTTTGATTCCATGAGTGGGATGCTTGCTTGAGTCCATATATAGATCTAAGCAATTTGAAAACTTTATGCTTGTTTCCTTAGTTATATTTTCGGCGGGTTGCATCATGTAGATTTTCTCTTCAAGATAATTGTTCAAAAACTCTATCTTAACATCCATTTTCCAGATCTTGTAATCAAAACCCACCACAATGAATGGTAATATGCAGACTAACTTTGAGCATGGCAACCGAAGAGAAGATTTCATCTTAATCAATACCTTTTTTTAGTATAACCTTTTGCTACAAGTCTGGCCTTATAAGTTTCCATTTTTCCATCCATATTTTTTTCCTTTTGTAGATCCACTTACACCTTATGGGTTTTATCCCTTCCGATAGGTCTACAAGTACCCATACTTAGTTGGAATACGTAGATTTCATCTCAGCTTTCATAGTTATTTCTTAGAGCTTGGAATTAGCACTCTGCATCACTTCGTCATATGTGAGTGGGTCATCATCTTCCTATTCAATAGACTCAGTGTTAAAAATGCTTCTACCAGATTGGAAGAACTCAGGCCTACGAGAGACCCTCCCACAGTGATAAAGCTCCCTATGTTTCTAATTATTTGCATGTCTACTATTAAGAGTTGGTTCTGGAACTGTTTCTGTAGGGTATTGTATATTTCCCAAAAGCTTATCGAGTACCTTTTTACTCTGAGGTTTGAAGTCATTCATGTAACTTTCTTCAAGGAAAGTAGTATGAGTTGACACTATAACAGTTTACTCTTTCGAGTTATAAAACAAACCACCATTTGTTCCCTTAGGATATCCTATAAACATGCATAATTCTATCCATGAGTCCAACTTCCTCGTATCTTTATCTAATACGTTGGCTGGGCCTCTCTAAATCCTTAAATATTTTAGACTTGGCTTCCTACCATGCCACAATTTGTATGGAGTTTTTGATGTTGCCCTAGTTAGCACATCATTCAAAATATAGTGTAATATCCGGGATTTATGGCTTATGCATTAATGCTAAATTGTATGAAGTAGCATGCCTATGTGTGCTCTGATTGTGTTGTATGAATTTTGTGAACCTTAGATATGTAGGAAAAATGCCTTAGAAAATATTAAGTTTTAAGTTTAAAAAAGGAAGCTAGGCAGAGGAGGCCTTAAGAGAAATTGTAGGGAGATTTAGACACAAAAATCAGCTTGTTAAATTGGCTTGGAGGCGCCACTTAAAGCTCTGGTAAGTGACGCCATATGCAGTTGGCAAGGGGCTAGGTTCGAGCTGCAAGGGAAGCAAATAAAAGAGTTTTATTTTGCAGTAAGGAGCAAGAGAGGTGGACGACAATGGGGCACTAAAGGATGAGTTTAAGATGTGGTCTAATCCTTTTGAAATTTCGGCTAAGTAGAAGATAAATGAGGATTTATTTTTAAATTATTTTAAATGTGCAAGGAGGAGGAAAAATAGGAGAAAACGAAGGGATGAGATAGGGGGAAGGAGTTGGCCGGCCTAGGGACTCCTTTAAGGAGATTTTTGGCCAAGTTTAGTAAGGGGAATAGCCGAATTTCATTAAGGCATTGTAGCCTCTCTTTCGTTTTCTTTTTCTCTCCAAAACCATCATCTTTCTCTTCTTTTTCTTTTAGTCTAGCCGAAATCTTCTTCTCCCTAATCCACCATTGCCGTAACCCCTAAAAAGATTCATACCCTTCCTCTTGTGTTCCTTGTTGAAGCCGAATTCTCTACTTGGTAGCCATAGCCGATTGCTCCTCTACCCTTTAGGAGCCGAGTTGATCGTTTAAACAGAAGCCGAATCCCCCTGTTTCAAGAAAGGACATTTGATTAAGTTGGTAAGGAATCTCTTCTATGCCGAACTCTTGTTATTTTCTTTCTCTAACTATTGAAAATCGAGGCTTTAATCCCATTATTACTTTGTGGCTGAAACTTTGAAGGAGATTTCAGGACTTGTCTCTAGTCGACTATAAGGATAAGATTTTCGAGATTTCAATACCCAAGGTAAGTCATGTGACATTCGGCCAAGGGCCACTTATTGTGATTTAATGTTAGAATTGGATCTAACATGTACTCTGTAGGATTTGGTTATCTTTATAGCCAAGAGACTACTTTCGGGATTTGATTAGTAATCAAATCGGCAGCAAGGTAAGAATTTAAGTTGTGATAATCCTTCGGGATCTGATTGTATAAGCCGATTGGATTTTGCTAAGAAACTTAGTGTTGGCCGAATGTAGGAACTACGGATCTAGAGTTCTAGATCGGGATTTTCGGGATTTCAGTGGAAGCGTTAAGTAAACCAGGTGTGTACCTCACACTAACTCTTAATAGATTTATGGCATCAATTTAATATATGTGTCTATAATAATATGAAAAGTGGGCAAAGGTACCATGCAATGGTACAAAGTATTCAGGTATGTAACCTTAACATTATGTTAATAAATGATATGAATATTTGGAATATGGCCCATATGTGAATATTGATAAGAATGTGAAACAAGGCATAAGGCATGATATTGCATGATTTGCATGACATGGGGCATATGGGTGATATTTTAAGGAGAAGTGATCTGGTGGTTATTACCACGATATCTGGTGACTCATGTCACAAAATCTAAATGTGGTGACTTATGTCACAAATAATTATCTAGTGGCTATGCCACAATATATAAGGGCGATGTGCACGCCGTCTGCAGCGACTGCCTTCGATGATGTGTAGCGGATGGAGGGTCGATTTAGTAGTCCCCACGGTGTGATGGTTGGTACGGGTGATGTGTAGTGGATGGTTATCTAGGTTTGGGTTCAGGATTGCATCATTATATTTAATTGCTATATGTATATGTATGATCTGATATGCCTGAATCGTGGGACTTAGTGTTGGTTGTTACACACTGAGTCTGTTTGACTCACCCCGTTGTGGGATATCTTTTCAGGTGACACACGCGTGATGGATCGGGTCGGCGGGAGCTTAGTGGTGGCCATGCACACTTTCGTAATTTATTTTATTTTGGACTTTCTATTTTCAAGTATTTTGGATTTATTCGGGTTTGTTTTGATGTAATAAGGCCACTTGATATTAAACTGTTTATGCATGCATTTTAATTATTTAGTATGATACGATTTTCATCAAATTAAAGTTCAAGTAACTTTTCTTAAAATAACCAATGTTAAATGTTTTGACACCTAAACATAACTGATTTTCAATTTAAAAGATAATCTTTAAACTCGGCAATTCTTTTTAACTTGTGGTTTTGGAATATAAAAACAAGGTTTTAATAAATCCCCGATTTCAAGAGTAGCAATGTTTTCAATTAAACTCAACACACATCAAAATTTCTCCAAAATTACCCAAAGTTTCCAAAGAAACAAACTAGTTTTGAACCGTTTTACTCAAGGAACATACCGAATTCGGTCAAGGCTCGTGGACCGGGTTTGGGGTGTTTCAGCTTGGTATCAGAGCCCAGTTTTAAACTCTCAGCCTTGGGTTTAAATCCCATAACGTTTTCAAAATTAAGCCCAAATGAATTTTGTGAAAGATTTTGTGAAATGAGCAGGTTTTCTGGCATGGCACCTAAGTCTCCGGTCCACCAGGTAAGCACTCCTAACTGTTGTGTGATTTATAGTATGATTTGTAGAAGGGTATATCGGGAGCGTAGATTAGCATAGTAAGTTATTGAACCCTAGGATTAGTTTTCCCCAACATAAGAATTACATAAGACTTAATGCCTAACTAAACAAACCTGTAAAGTAAGTCGCCGAGTTAGGGTGTGGCAACCATTGTGCGCATGTCTAGGATTGGATTCAGGAAGAGCCTGGTATTTAAGCAGTCCTCGTGACTCACCTCCTCTTCGCTCGAATCCTACCTGGTGCGTAGTGAACCCGACGGTTCACCCTAACCAAGAGGACTTACTCACGGGCTAAACTCAATAAATAAAACCCGAAAGGGACTAGCTATATTTTCATAAAACCCTAGTTTTAAAATCACCAAATTGCCTCTTTGAATTGTGAAAAAAAAAAATTTTGAAAGTTTTTTTCGATTTACAAAAATACCTAAGTACCCCTGGTTGTAAAATTACTAAAATGCCTTTGGTTTGAAAAATTTTAAATTACCATACTACCCTCGACTTTTACTAAGATATTTTTTTCAAAATACCAGAAACCCCTATTTTGCAAAATATTAAAATACCCTGATTTGGAAAATTTACGAAGTTACCCCTAATTTACAAAATTACCAAAATGACCCCGATTTCTAAAATTTCTTCCATACCTCTGATTTGAGAAAATTTTCAAAAGTACCCTCGAGTTTTGAAAATTTCAAAGTGCCCTGATTTATTAAGATTTTTAAATTGACCCTGATTTATTACCAAAATACCCCTGTAGGAGAAATGACGAAAATACCCCTGGGTTAGGAGCAGACAAAAATGTTCAAACGATGAATGTGTATAGTAGATATTACTGAATGGATGTGTTTCTCTGAATTAGGGTAGAAAACTTGGAACGAAAATTTTGATTGATCGAAAGAACTACTACTAAGCTGCTTTTCATAAAATTTCTTCGCAGATAATCAGTGGAACAAAATACTAATGTATAAAATTTCTTAAATCAGATTAAAGCGTGATCGTAGAAATGAGTTCTAGGGGACGTGGTCGTAATGTGCGAGGACGTGGTAGGGGCAGAATAACCGTATCAGAACCCGTTAAGTCTGGTCAAGGGTCTGAGATTGAGGTACCACCACCCCTACCACCAGCTGTTAGTGTTGAGCAGCAAGATCAGACGGGGGATGATGCAGTATCGCAGGTGGTGCTGCGAGTTCTGGAGATGGTGGCTAGAGTAGGTGGAGGTATGGGAGCTCGAAAATCTGTACCCGAGCGACTCCGAGCTAATGGAGGTGAGGTGTTTCGTGGTGTATCTGGAGTGGCACCCAGTACAGTGAGTATTGGTTGGAGGCGACAGAGCAAATTATGGATGAGCTGGATCTGACCGCTGAAGAGAAGCTGAAAGGAATGGTGTCTTTTCTTCGCGATGAAGCATATCAATGGTGGCTCACAGTTCGGGATGGTGCCACAACTGAGGATCTCACTTGGGAATATGTTAAGGCGGTGTATCAGAAAAAGTATGTTGGTACTAGTTATACTGATGCACAGAGGAAGGCATTTCTAGGGTTGGTTCAAGAGAACAAGTCCGTAGCAGAATATGAGGCTGAATTCTTAAGGTTGAGCCGGTATGCTCGAGGAATAGTGGCTACGGAGCATGAACGATGTGTCTGGTTTGAAGACGGACTAAGGGATGATCTGAGGTTGTTGATAACTCCGCAGCAGGAGCGGGAATTTGCCGTGCTAGTCGAAAAGGCCAAGGTAGCTGAGGGGATCAAGGACTCTGTAAGGTAGAACACTGATCGAAATAGGCAAAAGAGAGGTTTTGGATCGTTAGGATCATCTGGGAATATTCAAAAGAGGCCTAGAGTTGATGGGCCGCAAGGTCAGTAGGCTGTGACCGAAGGGCAGTATCGTACTTGTGCTCAGTGTGGAAAGATACACGTAGGAGAGTGTTGGAAGAAGACAGGAGGATGCTTTAAGTGTGGGTCTAAGGAACACATGATTAAGGACTACCCTATTAAGATAGATGGGAGCCGACCCACGGGTCAGGGTTCTAATCGGGCTGGAAGAGTTGGACAGCAGCCTCAGAGGGGTCGTGGTCCGATTGGCAGAGGTAATGGTTCTGGAAGAGGATGTGGAACACCTGGCAGAGGTGTTGATAATACAGAGGCTAGACAGCCAGGACTGGTATATGCAGTTCACTGGAGGGAGGATGGAGACGCACCGGACGTCATAATCGGTACATTCCTTATAGCTGACAAGCCTTACTTTGCTTTGATTGATGTTGGCTCGACCCACTCATATGTTGCATGTAGAGTAGTTGAAACATTAGGTATAGCCTCTAAACTGTCTAATAGGGAGATGACTGTAGTAAGCCCATTAGGTTAAACTGTAGTGGTGAATAAGATATCTCGGAGTGTACCTCTAGAGATTCAGGGAGTGATATTCCCTGCCGACTTAATGGAATTACCCTTCGGAGAATTTGATCTAATCTTAGGCATAGACTGGTTAGTGAAGTACCGTGTGAATGTGGATTGTGTCGTTAAACGCATGTCATTGAGAACTCCCGACAATAAGGAAGTTGTGGTGATGGGCGAAAGACAGAACTATTTGTCGAATGTAGTATCCGCTCTTAAGGCGGAGAAGATGGTAAGGAAAGGGGGTCTGGCTTTCCTGATGTTGGTCAGTGCCTTGGATGCTAAGGAAACAAGTGGTGAAGGGGTTAGAACAGTAAGGGAATTTGCGGATTTTTTTCGGAGGAATTACCTAGAATACCCCCGGATTGGGAAGTGGAGTTTAGAATTGATTTGCTGCCGAGAACAGCTCCTGTGTCAATTGCTCCATATAGAATGGCACCAAAGGAGTTGGTTGAGCTCAAGGCTCAGATCCAAGAGTTGCTTGATCGTGGGTTTATCCGACCCAGTGTGTCTCCATGGGGAGCACCAGTCTTGTTCGTGAAGAAGAAGGACGGAACTATGTGTATGTGCATAGATTATCGTCAGTTGAATAAGCTAACCATCAAGAACAAGTACCCATTGCCAAGGATAGATGACATGTTCGATGAACTGAATGGGGCAGTAGTATTCTCGAAGATAGATCTAAGGTCTGGATATCATCAGCTTAAGGTGAAGGAAGCAGATATCCATAAGATAGCTTTTCAGACAAGATACGGCCATTATGAGTTCTTAGTAATACTGTTCAGATTGACGAACGCCCCAGCCGCGTTCATGGATATGATGAATCGAGTCTTTCAACCTTACTTGGATAGGTTCGTCGTTGTGTTCATAGACGACATCTTAGTGTATTCCAAGTCTGAAAAGGAACATGATGAGCATCTCCGGATAGTGTTGCAAGTGTTAAGGGAGAAGAAGCTCTATGCCAAATTCAGCAAGTATGAATTTTGGCTGAAAGAGGTCACATTCTTAGGGCATGTAGTGTCTACAGAAGGGATAAGGGTGGATCCTAGGAAGATTGAGGCAGTGCTAGATTGGAAACCACCTAAGTCTGTGGCTGAGGTTCGTAGTTTCTTGGGTTTAGCAGGCTACCACATAAGGTTTGTGGAAGGGTTCTCATCAATAGCCGCACCTTTGACGAAGTTGTTGAGAAAGGAGGTACCTTTCGTATAGACAGATAAGCAACAGGATAGCTTTGAGAAGCTTAAGAGGGTTTTGACTGAAGCTCCAGTTTTGATTCAGCCGGAGGCAGGGAAGGATTTTGTGGTGTACTGTGATGCTTCTCACACAGGATTGGGATGCGTATTGATCCAAGACGGGAAAGTAGTCGCTTATGCGTCTCGACAATTAAGGCCACACGAGGTTAACTACCCGACGCATGACTTGGAGTTGGTGGCAATGGTCTTTGTTCTTAAGGAGTGGAGGCACTATCTCTATGGAGAAAAGTCGGTGATCTACACAGACCCCAAGAGCCTTAAGTACCTGTTGACTTAGAAGGAGTTGAATCTGAGACAACGAAGATGGGTGGAATTATTGAAGGACTACGATTCTTCCATAGAGTATCATCCGAGCAAGGTGAATGTAGTGGCTGATGCCCTAAGTCAGAAAGTAGTGTCGGATCTGAGAGCGATGTTCGCGCATCTGAGCTTGTATGACGATGGAAGTTTGTTGGCAGAGTTCCAAGTTAAGCCGACGTGGTTGAATGAGGTGAAGGAGAGTTAGTAGGCAGATGATGATCTAAGTGCTAAGTTACGACAAGTGCAGAATGGGGAGTTGGAAAACTATGGTGTTAACAGTGAAGGAGTGCTGTGTCTTCATGGCAAGGTCTGTATGCCTAAGGATAAGTAGTTAAGGCGGATGATACTTCAGGAATCGCAGAGTAGCCCTTATGCTATGCATCCTGGAGGTACCAAGTTGTACAGGGATCTAAGGGAACAGTTTTGGTGGCCTGGTCTTAAGAGAAAAGTTACGGAATTCGTAGAGAAATGCTTGACGTGTCAGCAAGTTAAGGCTGAACACCGAGTTCCGTCAGGATTGCTTCAACCGATAATGATTCCGTAGTGGAAGTGGGAGAGAATCACCATGGACTTCGTTAGTGGGCTTCCCCTTATGCCTACTAAGAAGGACTCGGTATGGGTGATAGTGGATCGGATGACAAAGTCCACGCATTTCATTCCAGTACGGGTTGACTATTCCTTGCAGAAGTTGGCGAAGTTGTATGTGGCAGAAATTATGAGATTGCATGGAGTACTGGTATCAATTATTTCAGATAGGGATCCAAGGTTTACGTCTCAGTTTTGGAAAGCTCTACATCAAGCTTTAGGCACCAGATTGGATTTCACTACGGCATTTCATCCACAATCGGACGGTCAATCTGAACGAGTAATCCAAGTGTTAGAGGATATGCTGAGGGGATATGTGATAGACTTCAGAGGAAGATGGGAAGAATATTTGCCTATAGCTGAGTTTGCGTATAACAACAGCTATCAGGCCAGTACTTGGATGGCACCGTATGAAGCGTTGTATGGACGGAAGTGTCGCACTCCTACGTGTTGGACGGAATTAGGGGAGCGTCGAGTTTTGGGTCCAGAGATTGTGGTAGAATCTGAGGAGAAGGTCGAGGTAATTCGTGCACGGTTAAAGGAGGCATCTGATAGGCAAAAGTCGTATGCAGATCTTAAGCGAAAGGAGATAGAATTTGATGTGGGAGGTCAAGCATTCTTTAAAGTTTCGCCTTGGAAGAAAGTGATGAGGTTTGGTCGCAAAGGAAAGTTAAGTCCCAGGTTTATAGGTCCTTATCGGGTATTGAAGTGAGTTGGACCAGTGGCATACCAGTTAGAGTTGCCTCCAGAGTTGAAGCAGATGCACGATGTATTCCATGTTTCGATGCTACGTCGTTATCGATCGGATCCATCTCATGTAGTACCAATTGAGGAGGTGGAACTAAGGCCAGATTTGTCCTACGAGGAAGAGCCGATTCAAATCTTGGAACGAGATGTGAAAGTGCTACGGAGGAAATCAGTTCCTCTAGTTAAAGTGTTATGGCGCAATCATGGATTGGAGGAAGCTTCATGGGAGCCAGAAGAAGCAATGCGGCAACAATACCCTCACTTATTTCAACCAGGTAATTTCGAGGACGAAATTACTTTAAGGGGGTAGAATTGTAATATCAAGGATTTATGGCTTATGCATTAATGCTAAATTGTATGAAGTAGCATGCCTATGTGTGCTCTGATTGTGTTGTATAAATTTTGTGAACCTTAGAATGTAAGAAAAATGCCTTAGAAAATATTAAGTTTAAATTTTAAAAGATGAAGCTAGGCAGAGGAGGCCTTAAGAGAAATTGTAGGGAGATTTAGACACAAAAATCAGCTTGTTAAATTGGCTTGGTGGCGCCGCTTAAAGCTCTGGTAAGTGACGCCATATGCAGTGGGGAAGGGGCTAGGTTCGAGCTGCAAGGGAAGCAAATAAAAGAGTTTTATTTTGCAACAAGGAGCAAGAGAGGTGGACGGCAAGGGGGCACTAAGGGATGAGTTTAAGATGTGGTCTAATCCTTTTGAAATTTCGGCTAAGTAGAAGATAAATGAGGATTTATTTTTAAATTATTTTGAATGTGCAAGGAGGAGGAAAAATAGGAGAAAACGAAGGGATGAGATAGGGGGAAGGATTTGGCCGGCCTAGTGACTCCTTTAAGGAGATTTTCGGCCAAGTTTAGTAAGGGGAATAGCCGAATTTCATTAAGGCATTGTAGCCTCTCTTTCATTTTCTTTTTCTCTCCAAAACCATCATCTTTCTCTTCTTTTTCTTTTATTCTAGCCGAAATCTTCTTCTCCCTAGTCCACCATTGCCGTAACCCCTAAAAAGATTCATACCCTTCCTCTTGTGTTCCTTGTTGAAGCCGAATTCTCTACTTGGTGGCCATAGCTGATTGCTCCTCTACCTTTAGGAGTCGAGTTGATCGTTTAAGCAGAAGCCGAATCCCCCTGTTTCAAGAAAGGACATTTGATTAAGTTGGTAAGGAATCTCTTCTATGCCGAACTCTTGTTATTTTCTTTCTCTAACTATTGAAAATCGAGGCTTTAATCCCATTATTACTTTATGGCCGAAACTTTGAAGGAGATTTCAGGACTTGTCTCTAGTCGACTATAAGGAGAAGATTTTCGGGATTTCAATACCCAAGGTAAGTCATGTGACATTCGGCCAAGGGCCACTTATTGTGATTTAATGTTAGAATTGGATCTAACATGTACTCTGTAGGATTTGGATATCTTTATAGCCAAGAGACTACTTTCGGGCTTTGATTAGTAATCAAATCGGCAGCAAGATAAGCATTTAAGTTGTGATAATCCTTCGGGATTTGATTGTATAAGCCGATTGGGTTTTGCTAAGAAACTTAGTGTTGGCCGAATGTAGGAACTAAGGATCTAGAGTTCTAGATTGGGATTTTCGGGATTTCAGTGGAAGCGTTAAGTAAACCAGGTGTGTACCCCACACTAACTCTTAATAGATTTATGGCATCAATTTAATATATGTGTTTATAATAATGTGAAAAGTGGGCAAAGGTACCATGCAATGGTACAAAGTATTCAGGTATCTAACCTTAACGTTATGTTAATAAATGATATGAATATTTGGAATATGGCCCATATGTGAATATTGATAATAATGTGAAATAAGGCATAAGGCATGATATTGCATGATTTGCATGACATGGGGCATATGGGTGATATTTTAAGGGGAAGTGATCTGGTGGTTATTACCACGATATTTGGTGACTCATGTCACAAAATCTGAATGTGGTGACTTATGTCACAAATAATTATCTGGTGGCTATGCCACAATATCTAAGGGTGATGTGCACGCCGTCTGCAGCAACTGCCTTCGATGATGTGTAGCGGATTGAGGGTCAACTTAGTAGTCCCCACGGTGTGATGGTTGGCACGGGTGATGTGTAGCGGATGGTTATCTAGGTTTGGGTTCGGGATTGCATCATTTTATTTTATTGCTATATGTATATGTATGATCTGATATGCCTGAATCGTGGGACTTAGTGTTGGTTGTTACACACTGAGTCTGTTTGACTCACCACGTTGTGGGATATCTTTTCAGGTGACACACAGTGATGGATCGGGTCGGCAGGAGCTTAGTGGTGGCCATGCACAGCTCAGAATTTATTTTATTTTGGACTTTCTATTTTCAAGTATTTTGGATTTATTCGGGTTTGTTTTGATGTAATAAGGCCACTTGATATTAAACTGTTTATGCATGCATTTTAATTATTTAGTATGATACAATTTTCATCAAATTAAAGTTCAAGTAACTTTTCTTAAAATAACCAATGTTAAATGTTTTGACACCTAAACATAAATGATTTTCAATTTAAAAGATAATCTTTAAACTCAGTAATTCTTTTTAACTTGTGGTTTTGGAATATAAAAACAAGGTTTTAATAAATCCCCGATTTCAAGAGTAGCAATGTTTTCAATTAAACTCAACACACATCAAAATTTCTCCAAAATTACCCAAAGTTTCCAAAGAAACAAACCAGTTTTGAACCGTTTTACTCAAGGAACATACCGAATCCGGTCAAGGCTCGTGGGCCGGGTTTGGGGTGTTTCATATAGCAAGCTATCTGTACCACATATCCCTAGAAAGAGATTGGAAGCTTCGAATAACTTAAAGTCGAATGTAGCATGTCTAACAACGTTTGATTCAATCTCTCTACCATGCCATTCTATTATGAAGTGCCAAATGCCGTTAACTAGGATAGACTCCCATTATCTATGAGGTACCCTAAGAACACATCAGATAAATATTCCCTACCTTGATAAGACCGAAGTGCCTTTATGGGTAAACCTAGTTGTTTCTCCACTTTCACACACAACTCTTTGAATTTATCAAAGGTTTCACTCTTACGGTGCATCAGGTATACATACCCATATTTGGAATAATCATCAAAAAAGGTTACATAATACTCGTAACCACCTTTTGCACTAATAGTCGTAACCACCTTTTGCACTAACACTTATGGGGTCAGATATGTCAGTGTGCACAAGCTCTAGGGGTTTTTCAGCCCTCGTTCCTTTTGCATTAAAAGATTTCTTAGTCATCTTACCTTTCAAGCAATATTCATATTGTGGAAGATTAATTTCTTTAAAAGAACTTAAGATGTCATCTTTCACAAGTCTATTAATTCTCTCTTACTTAATATGATCAAATGCAATGTGCACATATTTGGTTTGATAAAATAGAGATTATTTGACATCCATCTATTATAGAAAATAGTTCAATTTTTAAATATTGTAATTCTATTACTAAAAGTCACGATCAAGCCATCTCTCTATAAACATGCAACAAAAGTTAAGGTTTTTTTGAAACTTGGTAGATAGAAAATGTCTTTTAAAATAATCTTCCTAAAGTTATCAAAATAAAGATGTACATCTTCCATTGCTTCAGCTGTCACACTTGTCTCATTCTCGGTCCGCAACGATAAACTCTTATCTCTAAGTTATTTTGTCTCCTCAAACTTCTACAGAGAAACACAAACATGATTAGTGGCTCCTAAATTAATGACTGAATGGTCTATTGAATCTTCCACTAAACAAGCTTCTACCATCAAGAGTTCCATACATTTGCCTTTGGTAGCTAGGTATTTCTTCCACTCTTTACAGTTTGTCTTGAAGTGCCATTTCTTGTTGTAAAAGAAGCATTTAGATTTAGATAAGTCTTTAGCCCTTTCCCTTCCGTTTTGATTAAGAAACGATAGTTATATTCGTTTCTGCTCTTTGGACCAGCTGACCGATGCTCAACACCAACTCATAGAATTGTAATTCCTTCATGAGTTGTGTAAGCATCACACTTTTGTTGCCAAGGTTATATGGAACCTTAAAATTAGCAAAATCATTTGACAGCTTTTGAACACCATATCAATTTGATTGTTCTAGCCCAGATTTGCCTCATTGTTTGCTGTCTCGGCAAAGTAGCAAATAAGAGTGATCATATGGTATTTGACTGGAGTGTCAGGCTTTTGCTAGGCATTCTTCAAGCTAGCTATGGCAAATGATCAGTCACAATTTGGTGTAGTAGATTAAACGAGTTTTCGCACTTAAGGAGCTTAAATACAAGAATTTTTATTATGTTTTAATTAAGTTTTTCTAGTTTAGTTTACATTCAATAAAAAGTGTAATTTGAGTCTTTCATTGAACTTAGGAGCTACATGAGGCCTAAGGGTGAGATAACATACTTTATGAGTATGGAGGATACCATTAGAATGAGTACCAACTCAATACTGGTCATTGTGTTGCAACACGAGTAGTTTGATGTAGCGATATAAGGAGCAGAGAGTAAAAATTCCAAGACTGCCTTCAGTGTCGCGATACACCCCTGGAACTACCCTGAGTACGAGCATACTGCCTTCGATGTTGCGACATAGGAACTAAGGTGTCATGACGCCGATCCTATGTGAGAAATACCTACAAGCCAGGGGCATTTTTGTTTGCACAATCAAATATTAAACAAGAGAGCGTCAACTGGAATAGGGTTGAGGACGACTGCAACCCTAACTCTATAAATATGCTCATTTAACACTTGTTATGGATAGCTTTTCATAAGTGTGTAATTTTCTTCATAGTTTCAATTTTTAGTTTTCCCTTTTCTTAAACTTTAAGTTATTTTCAATTCTGCATTTATCAGAATATCTGATTTGTGGAGCTCAATCTACTATCTGTGGATTTTGTACTTCAATTAAATACAATTTAGGCTTCTCTTAAACCTTCATATCTTTATTTATTATTCATGTTTATCTTTTATATCAAGATTATTATGTTTTTATATCCATGAGAAACTAATCCCCTTGCGGGGGATTAGCAAGTGGAGGTATGATTGATTGATTATTGTGTATGGTTTTCTTAGCAGATCAACTGTTTGGAAAAAGAAGAATTTAAACCCTAGGAAGTCATTTAGCTGGGAATTAAAACAAAATTGTTATGGCCTATCCGTGAACACCTTGACCTTGAGCTAGTCTGGACTGTGAGGTTGAGATATAAGTAGTTATTACTAACTCATTATTCTAGTGGAAGATTGAGAGATCCTACTAGGGTAACGAATAGTTCATTGATTAAGGAACCCGAAGCAACAATTAGTTATGATTACCGAAGCGACTAACCACCCATGCTCAGATCTGATTAAGTTTTCATAGCAAATTTCCCAAGATTTTCTATTTATCTTATTTTATTTATTTAGTCATTAAAAAAATATTTCTTCATGTTTAGTCGTAATATAATTTATTTAAAATACTAATTAGCTCTATTTGTATTTAGAGTAGAATTAATTTAGTGCTCACCTCCCTTGGGTACAATCCTCGGAGTACTCACCTACTTCGTTGTAACTATATTACAACCTGACTCATATACTTGCGGATACCACCTTGTTGACATTTTTTGTGTAGGATTTCTACTCTGGACATTGGTACGTCTAGATGCGGTAAAAAAACTATCGAGCCAAGGTAGCTTGGCCTCCGTACGTTCCTTTTATCTTATCTAGAATCACTTTAGCAGTCTTATAGCTCTCCAGTTCCTTATACAGAGTGCTGGTCACCCTTGCTAGCATATAGCAATGAGTTATCTCATCAGACTTCTCCCATCGTTTTCTAAACCCAGCTTGAGTGGCCGGTGGGCACTATTATCAAAAACTTATCACAGCTCAGGACAATTATCAGGTTCCTTTCCCATTCCTTATAGTTATTTACGTTCAATTTGTTTTCAGTGAGTATGTTCAATAAGGGAGCCAGTACCATTTTCAAACTGAAAATAAAACATTCATATATTAATATCTTTGTATTAATAAAATGTTTGAAAATGTTTTGCAATATTACGATATGCATTAAGATGATGCGTGTGCCTTACGTTAAATCTTGAAAACATTTCTAAGTCATTGCAACGATAATTCCCACACCACTAAATCAAGCCACCGTGGGGTGTTCATGATCAACTAATAAGAACATGGATTTCCATCCAATTATTACATGAACCTAATTCCTTTAGGCATTCACACTTACTAATAATCATGTAATGTTTGGCCATCATTCTAACTTAAGTAGAGCTCTATGCGGAGTTACTTAACTAGAAAATATTGAGTGTATAACCATCAACTCAACACCTATCGCATCATGCACCACAAATGAGTCATAATAGGACAATCTCACCGAGTAGCATACTTTGACTAGTTGTCCTCTTTTGAAGATAGAATTTTCTTAATGTATCGCATGATAACACCTACCACAGGGGCCAGTCCAACTATCATATGATATAAGAAAAATTTGCTTACTTTTAGGAACTCTTCTCAATGAAATCCACATGACAATGTCTACCTAGGGATAGGTCCATTTCATGCCATCACAAGAGACGATTGATGGTGGTCGTAGGTCTTGTTTACGGACCTTCTCTTACTCAATATTTTAAAAACCATGCAAGGTTTTTAATTTCTGATTTCAATCATGTATGATCAATATATGAATGGCATTCTTTCATAAATTATATGGCATGCTTATCTCATGTAAACATGACATGCTTTAACAATTTTGTAATGTTCACGTTCGTTCATTAATTCACAAGAGTCAATCAAACAATTTTGATTCTCAACAGCTTTTCTTTTAGGGAAAAATCAAAGAAGTTAATGCGACCCATGCACCAAGTAGGATCCCAGGAAAGGAAGGTGAGTCGTATTTGACCACTTAAAAACCAAGCATTTTCTTGCCAGATCCAATCCTAGACATGCATCTTCCTATTACCACACTTCCCACAGTAATTGAATAACCTCAAAAAGTGAATGGAACAATAAAACACATGTATTTATTCTATTATCACACTTCTTATATTTGATAGATCAACTGTGGATCATCTCATACATATATATCACAATTATATCATAAATAATTATTAAATAGATATATAAAGAGATGGGTAATAAAATAAAATTATGAGTCAAGGTTTCCACGGTTCTATTTTTAGAAAATAAATGAAAAATAAAAAATATATAGCTTTTCAACATAAGGCATTCCTTGTGTCATTGACCGCTATCGTTCCATCTTCTCCTCGTCATGGACTCCTTTTTGGAAAAGTTACATTTATGTTCTATGTCTGTTTCCGACTCACAATTATTTTATAAATAAAAAATAGTGTTGCATGGAGATGATAGTTCACGATATATTTCCTAAGAACCACAACCTTGACAAAGAATAATAATTATATAATAAAAATATATAATATTGCATTCATTCACATACATTCTCATAAACATGCAAATAATTACAAGAATGTCACATCTTATCAAATATTAATCAAACAAGATGAAGAGAGAGATTCGATCTCGATTTACACTATAAACATAACATAAACTTAGCTTTGATACCAATTGTTATAAAAAAAACCTGGTTTGAAAACAGTTTTATTGCACAGTGAAAAATTAAAATTTTGAAAATCGACCCAGTTTGTAATATTTATAGCAATAAACCTTAACTGAATTTGTACCTGTGTTTTCGAATAACCGAATCCTTTATATTTTCTGGCTTTCAACCAAACAATCTTCTCCACTATTCCCTTATCATGAATTGCTTCAAGTGTGGGCTTGAACCAATTAAATATAAACACGGAATCAGAAAAAGTTTTTCTTTTGGGGTGAAAATGGAAATTCTCTCTTATTTAATAGAAATTGGTTAAATTGTAATTCTGAAAAATGTGTTTTTCAGTTGAAAATAAATTCTCTTTACTTTTCGGCAAAATAACAATCTCTTAAAAATTGTGTTAATAGCTTTACTGGTTCCATCTATTTATAGGAAGAGAAGGTAGGACCCTTGTAGAGTTGTAAAGGTTTTCTTTTAATAGAAAAACAACATCCTACTTAGAGCAAAAGAGTGGTGAACAACTCACCCTTGTATTTCTACTAGGGTTGCCAGCCCTTTTTATGTTATATGAGGGGTTTTGGGCCTCTCTCACATCAGGTCTAATTACGAGTACTTCCTGAATCTTTTTGACCTTGTATTCCATAATATGATTCAACCCGATTAAGGTTTTCTATTTCCCAAAATAAACTTTAATATCTACATATTAAATAATTTTCTCACCCCAATTTTACCCAAGTAAAAACTTTGACAATTTTACCCTGCTAAAATTTTGACGATTTTACCCCAATAAAATTTCAAGAAAATTCGTTCAGTATATAACAACTCAACATGTTCATTATTACCGAATGATTTATTTTCTTTTTCGAGCTTCAAAACACTCTAAAAACATAAACTCATTATTCCATCATATAGGACTGCAAGTTTCCATTATCATTTTCATTTTTATTTTTGGAAACCTACATTCATTTCCAAATGATTCCATTTTTCCATTTCAGAGAAAACCATAATCATTCTTAAATGTTTTCCATTTCTCTTTATCTATCCATTTCGTTCATTTATATTCAAAAGCACAATTCATTTCTGGTTTCAACGAGCTAACGGAGGGACTGATTGGACATATGTGTTGAGGCTCAAATGATGTATAATTAAGTTTCAGATTTTCGCCTATTAATTATAAACTCATTTAGCCATGATGTCATTCCACTATAGTATTGTGACTGAGCTCTCCTCAATGACATACCATTACGAAATCAATTATTCAGTACTCGTCCAATGACATTGTCACTAGTTTGTTACTCTCATATGATATCCGTGATCTCTTTGGGATAGTATCCGTTCTCCTAATATGATCCTATTTTATCTCATGGTAACTATTACATTTTCCTTTCTGAAAAGTCAATCACTATCAAATAGTGATCAAGTCATCTGCTCCAATGCCCAAGACAAGGCATCTCCCTAATGGAATGGCTTAAGATGTTAGGAACAGGCTAGACTACCTAAGTGAATATATCCTATAGCCGAAAATACCTTTCCTTATTGCCAAAATATCCTATAGCCGAATCCCTTTTTACTGAATTCTCTCATAGCCAAACTCTTTTATTACCGAAGTATCATTATCTTCTCTTGCCGAAATCCCTATTAGTGTCGAATCTTTGCTGTTTTCCTCCATCGCAAATCGGTTATTATCTACTATCAGTCAAGGTTAAAAGTCGAATCTCGTTTAGTAGCTATCTAGGCCGCAGGATCAAAAGTGGATTCGGTAAGTATTCAGTGAACCCCTTAGTGTGTTTTGTTAAAAGCTGAAAGGCTATCTAACTTCTCATTGTCGTTAATCTTGTATTAACAAGGGTAAGGTTCAGAGATCGGATGTGTGGTAAGGATCGTTAGCAAAGTGTAAGTGTACCCAACTCGATTATGGTTTCAGTAAATGGTCGACTGTGAGTATGATCTATAAGGGTGACTTGTGTAAATTATGAGTCACTCAAAGTATGATGGTGTATGTGTGAGTGCAAATCTAGGGGATACTCGTGATTAGTAGCTAAGGAAGGGCTATTAGAACCCGGTGGCACACGGTAAGGTTACGGTAAGGCTTCGGCTTTTGGTAAATATTTTGATTAAGTATGGGTGATTGATTGAAGGTTGGTTGGTTGTAGGTTCAAGACCAAGGATAGTATAGCACGTTGCAGTAACTAGGTGTGTACAAACACTACACACACATGATATCGACGATGCCGAAAAATCGAAAGTAGCTAAATGGGCTTGGTGGGCCCTGAGGCTAAGTTTGACGAAATTGATTGATTTGGTTATATGAATTGAGTTAGTCGCGTATGTTACAGGATCTGGAATTGTTTTGGGCCTAATAGGCCATACGAATGAGATCTGTGCCTAATGGGCCATAAGGACGTGATTTGGGGCAAAATAGGCAATATGAACGTGGAATGGGCTTGATGGGCTTTATGGGGACGTAGACAAGTATGCTAGGGTTTAATGGACTTTAGGCCTAATTCTGAACAACTCTTCAACCGCATAAGACTCAATCTAATAATTAAACATGTCCGTGGACAAGTCACTGGGTTAGAGTGTGGCAACGGACATATGCATGTCTAGGATTGGATCTAGAGAGAGCTTGGTACTTAAGCGGTCCTAGTCGCCCACCTCCTCTTCTTTGGAATCCTACCTGGTGCATAGTGTCTGTTCACTTTAGTCGTAAGGACTTGTTAATATGCCAAAGTTCATAACTAAAACTCGAGAGGGACCACACTACCCCTGATTTGAAAATTACCAAAATACCCTTAGTTTGAATATTTCAAAATATCCTTAGATTTGTAAAATTACTAAACTAACCCTGATTTGTAAATTACCAGAATACCCTTGATTTACAGAATTACCAAAATATCCCTAATTTACAAAATTTCCAAAATACCCTGTAGGGTAGAATTACGAAAATACCCCTGGATAGTGAAATGACTAAAATACCCCTAAGTGCTTAATGTGTGGAATTGTGTATGTTGCATTCATGAAATATATGTTGCATTTGGGTGGGTTTGATGATACAGAAGAAGATATGTGAGGATCACATAGTCGCTTGACGACCGCGGATCCACCGGTGGCTTTAAGCCCATTAAATGTTTAGCAGCCTTGCTACAACGTTGAGTAGTGTCGCTGTTGGTGCTACCTTTGGAGTGTAGGGATAGGTGGGTTTATATTTATATCCCCACAGGAGTGTAGGGTTGGAAGGGAAATGGAGTGCAGGGTTGGATTTCGAATGGGTGCATTGGATTCATGTGATACTGATGTGATATGAGGTCAATGTGGGCTAAGGCCCAAGATCACCATTTTTTATAGGGCTTAGGCCCAATGTAATAATTGTATGTTGATTGGATTACCAAGTTTCGTACACACTGAGTTTCGAAACTCACACCCTTTTTATTAAATGTTTCGGGTGATCCTCAGTAGACGGCTCAACGTGGAAGAGGACTCGGAGGTGGCCACACTGCAAGCAGTTCTTAATTTGTTTTGAAAGGCTTAGTTTTAAATTGCTTTGTTTCTGTTGGGTTGTAATAAGGCCTTGTACTCCGATTTGACTTTAGATTTTGAGTTTTGATGTTTTTGTTTCAACTGTTTACTCAACTGTTGAACCTGGATAAATTTCTTAAATTTAACATGGGCTCTTATCATTACATAGCAAGATTCAAGGATTTTGGGCTTCTAGGTCTTAAAATTTTAACTTAGCAAAATCGTTTTGAATTATGCCTTTGATGTGACATTCCCAGATTCGGCCATAACGACTAGGTCGGGTCTGGGGGTGTTACATTTAGTGGTATCAGAGCTCGGTTGCAAAGCTCAGGCTGTGAAATAGGCCTTAGATTTTGGGTTTTAAAAAAACAAGTAGATTAAAAAGTTTTTGCAGGACTCTTGAAGTGTGGTTTGTCGAGCCCTCAACGTTGAGCCAAGTAAGTTTTCTGTGCTTACCTTTGTTTAAATTACAAAACTATATCTAGATATTGGGCTACTTTAAACAATAGGTTCTTAGAGATTAAAGGCCATGGGAAACTTAAGCCTGTAGTGGATTTACAACCGCGAAATAACTTTAAAAATTGTTACTTGCATAAGACATGCGCTTTAAACAGTGGAACTACGAAGTAAGTTCAAAAAAAATATTTTAATCCAAAAATACACAACGATGAGCACTAGAAGAGGTGCAAGGGGCCACGACAGAGGCCGTGGAAGTGTTAGGACTGATGTGCTGACTCAGCTAGTTAGGGAGGTACAGGAGGAAGTTAAAGAAATTAGTGAAACACTTCGAGTTAGGTGCGTAGACTGTATGACAAAAAGAGATCGCAGTTTTCTAGGGCCCTAGTCTCGTTCTGTGAAGCATGTTAAGGTACGTCCAAACTTTCTGGCTTGCGAATATTGCAGAAGGCATCATCCGAGTGAATGCTAGAAGAAGTCAGAAGCATGTTTCAGATGCGAGTCTGAGGAGCATAAGACTCGGGATTGTTCAATCACCATGAATTCTGGTATGTTTTGTGTGGATGTGATATTTTTTGTTATAAAAACTGTATGCATCCAATGTTTATGTGTTATTAAATCAGAGTGCGCAGTGAAAGCAAAGTGGTGTGACTTTAGCGGTGCGTTTAATAGTTAGTTAGAAATTTTGAGGACGAAATTTCTTTAAGGGGGTAGAATTGTAATGCCCCAAATTTGGGCCTAGAAGAATTGGGCCTATTGGGCTTTGGGTCTCATAAAATTTTTAAGTAAGCAAGAAAATGACAAATGACATGACGACTTTAAAGGTTTAATGAATTTGGAGTGTCTAGGTGTGTTGGAAAAGCTCTGGGTTCGAGTTTTATGGTGGAGGATTCTTAATTTAATTAATTAAGGAATCAAGTTTGTGAATAGTGGGCTTTTAAATAAAAAAAAATAAGTGAAAAATGGCACAAAGAAGCTTGCAGTGAAGTGGCTAAGTAATGCCACTAGGTTGTAGAGAGGTGGCGACATATGCATGCAAGGAGGTTTGAGGTTCATGTGCTAGATTAGTTTTATTTTGGAGTTTAATTTTAGGCTTTTAAAAGGCTGGAAGTGGCGTGTAGAGGGACTCTAAGGAGAAGTGATCAGTAGAGAGAATTTAGGAGAAGGATAAGGGAGATATCATGGAGAAAAATTAGGAGATGAGCAGTGGATGAAGTGGTGCCGAATTGGAATCTAGGGGTGGCTAAGTTTTGGCTATAGGCTATATAAATGTGTTTGTGCTGAATCTAGGGTCCTAGGTAATGCCAAAATTTCCACTCTTTTTCTTTTCTTTGCCGAAACCTTATTTTTCCACAACCGAAAATACATTGCCTTGTTGCCAAAATCTCCTATAGCCGAATCCCTTTTTACCGAATTCTTTCATAGCCGAACTCTTTTATTGCCGAAGTATCATCATCTTCTCTTGCCGAAATCCCTATTAGTGCCTAATATTTGTTGTTTTCCTCCATCGCAAATTGATTGTTATCCACTATCAGTCAAGGTTAAAAGCTGAATCTTGTCCAGTAGCTATCTAGGCCGTAGAATCAAAAGTGGATTCGGGAAGTATTCAATTAATCCCTTAGTGTGCTTTGTTAAAAGCCTAAGGGCTATATAACTTCTCATTGTCGTTAATCTTGTATTAACAAGGGTAAGGTTCAAAGATCGCAAGTGTGGTAAAAATCGTTAGCAAAGTGTAAGTGTACTCAACTCGGTTATGGTTTAAGTAAATGGCCGAATGTGAGTATGATCTATAGGGGTGACTTGTGTAGATTATGAGTCACTCAAAGTTTGATGGTGTATATGTGAGTGCAGATCTAAGGGATACTCGTGATTAGTAGCTAAGGAAGGGCTATTAGAACCCAATGGCACATGGTGAGATTACGATAAGGCTTCAACTTTTGGTAAATATTTTGATTAAGTATGGGTGATTGATTGAAGCTTGGTTGGTTGTAGGTTCAAGGCCAAGGATGGTATAGCACATCGCAGTAACCAGATTTGTACAAACACTACACACACATGATATCGACAATACCGAAATGTCGAAAGTGGCTAAATGGGCTCGGTGGGCACTGAGGCTAAGTTTGATGAAATTGATTGATTTGGTTATATGAATTCAGTTAGTCATGCATATTACATGATCTAGAATTGTTTTGGGCCTAATAGGCCATATGAATGAGATCTGTGCCTAATGGGCCATTAGGATGTGATTTGGGACATAATGGGCGATATGAACGTGAAATGGGCTTGATGGGCTTTATGGGGATGTAGACAAGTATGCTAGGGTTTAATAGACTTTAGGCCTAGTTCTGAACAACTCTTAAACCGCATAAGACTTAATCTAATAATTAGACATGTCCGTGGACAAGTCGCTGGGTTAGAGTGTGGCAACGGACATATGCATGTCTAGGATTGGATCTAGAGAGTGCTTGGTACTTAAGCGGTCCTAGTCGCCCACCTCCTCTTCTCTGGAATCCTATCTGGTGCATAGTGCCTGTTCACTTTAGCCGCAAGGACTTGTTAATATGCCAAAGTTCATAACTAAAACCCGAGAGGGACCAAAATACCTTGATTTAAAAATTACCAAAATACCCTTAGTTTGAAAATTTCGAAAATATACTTAGATTTGCAAAATTACTAAAATACTCCTAATTTATAAAATTACCCAAATACCCTTGATTTATAGAATTACCAAAATATCCCTGATTTACAAAATTTCCAAAATACCCCTATAGGGTGAAATTACAAAAATACCCCTGGGTAGTGAAATGACTAAAATACCCATAAGTGCTTAATGTGTGGAATTGTGTATGTTGCATTCATGAAATATATATTGCATTGGGGTGGGTTTGATGATACGGAGGAAGATATGTGAGGATCACATAGTCGCTTGACGACCGTGGATCCACTAGTGGCTTTAAGCCCATTATATGCTTAGCAGCCTTGCTGCAACGTTGAGTAGTGTCGCTGTTGGTGCTACCTTTAGAGTGTAGGGATGGGTGGGATGATATTTATATCCCCACAAGAGTGTAAGGTTGGAAGGGAAATGGAGTGCAGGGTTGGATTTGGGATGGGTGCATTGCACTCATGTGATACTGATGTGATATGAGGTCATTGTGGGCTAAGGCAGACATTGTCATCTGGATTTCATTGAGGAGACTTCCTAAAAGTAAGCAAAATTTTCTTATGATCATATAATAGTTGGACTGGCCCCTGTGGTAGGTACTATCATGCGAAACATTAAGAAAATTCTATCTTCAAAAGTGGACAACTAGTCAAAGTATGCTACTCGGTGAGATTGTCCCATGATGACTCATTTGTGGTGCATGATGCGATAGGTGTTGTGTTGATGGTTATACACTCAAGATTTCTAGTTAAGTAACTCCCCATAAAGCTCTACTTAAGTTAGAATGATGGCCAAACATTACATGATTATTAGTACGTGTGAATGCCTAAAGGAATTAGGTTCATGTAATAATTGGATTGAAATCCATGATCCTATTAGTTGATCATGATCAGCCCACTGTGGCTTGATTCAGTGGGTGTGGGAATCATCGTTGCAACGGCTTACAAATGTTTTCAAGGTTTAATGTAAGACGCATGCATCATCTTAATGCATATCGTAATATTGCAAAACTTTTTCAATTATTTAATTAATACAAAGATATTAATATATGACTGTTTTATTTTTAGCTTGAAAATGGTACTGCCTCCCTTATTGAACATACTCACTGAAAATAAATTGAACATAAATAACTATAATGAATGGTAAAGGAACTTGATAATTGTCCTGAGCTGTGATAAACATAAAACAATTTTTTATAATAGTGCCCATCAGCCACTCAAGCTGGGGTTAGAAAATGATGGGAAATGTCTGATGAGATAATTCATTGCTATATGTGAGCAAGGGTGACCAGCACTCTATATAAGCAATTGGAGAGTTGTAAGACTGCTAAACTGATTCTATATAAGCTAAAAGACACGTTTGGAGGCCAAGTTGCCTTGTCTCGATAGTTTGTTGACCGTATCTGGACGTACCAATGTCCAGAGTAGAAATCCTACACAAAATACATCAACAAGGCGGTATCCGCAAGTATACAAGCCAAGTTGTAATATAGTTGCAATGAAGTAGGTGAGTACTCCGAGGATCATACCCAAAGGAGGCAAGCACTAAATTAATTCTACTCTAAACACAAATAGAGCTAACTAGTATTTTAATAAATTATATTACAACTAAACATGAAGAAAGATTTTTTTAATAACTAAAGAAATAAAATAAGATAAATAGAAAATCTTGGGAAATTTGCTATGAAAACTTAATCAGATATGAGAATGGGTGGTTAGCTTGCTTTGGTAATCATAACTAACTGTTGCTTTGGTTTCCTTATTCAAGGAACTAGTCGTTACCCTAGTAGGATCTCTCGATCTTTCACTAGAATAATGAGTCAGTAATAACTACTTATATCTCAACCTCACAGTCTAGACTGGCTCAAGGTAAAGGTGTTCACGGATAGGCCATACTAATTTTGTGCTAATTCCAAGCTAAATGACTTCCTAGGGTTTAAATTCTTCATTTGCCAAATAGCTGATCCGCTAAGAAAACCATACACAACAATCAATTAATCATACCTCCACTTTCTAATCCTCCACAAGGGGATTAGTTTCTCATGGATATAAAAAAACATAATAATCTTGATATAAAAGATAAATATGAATAATAAATAAAGATATGAAGGTTTAAGAGAAGCCTGAATTGTATTTAATTGAAGTAAAAAATCCACAAATAGTTGATTGAGCTCCACAAATCAGATCTCCCGATAAACGTAAAATTGAAAATAACCTAAATTTTAAGAAAACTAAAAACTGAAAATTGAAACTATGAAGAAAATTACACACTTATGAAAAGCTATCCATAACAAGTGTTAAATGAGTAGATTTATAGAGTTAGGTTGCAGTCATCCTCAACCCTAGGCCAGTTGACACTCTCTTGTTTAATATTTGATTGTGCAAACCAAAATGCCCTTGGCTCATAGGTATTTCTCACATGGGATCAGTTTTGCGACACCTTAGTACCTGTGTTGCGACATCAAAGGCGGTATGCTCGTACTCAAGGTAGTTTCAGGGGTGTGTCACGACACTGAAGGCAGTCTTGCAATTCTTACTCTCTGCTCACTATGTTGTGACATCAAACTCCTCTTGTTGCAACACACCAACCAGTATTAAATTGGTACTCCATCTAATGGTCTCCTGCATACTCATAAAGTATGTTATCTCACCCTTAGGCCTCATGCAACTCCCAAGTTCAATGAAAGACTCAAATTACACTTTTGATTGAATGTAAACAAAACAAAAAAAAAAATTAAAACATAATAAAAATTCTTGTATTCAAGCTCCTTAAGTGCGAAATCTAGTTTAATCTACAACACCAAATTGCGACTGATCATTTGCCATAACTAGCTTGAAGAATGCCTAACAAAAGCCTGACACTCCGATCAAAGACCATATGATTACTCTTATGGGCTACTTTGCTAAGACAGCGGACAATGAGGCCAATCTGGACTAGAACAGTCAAATTGAGATAGTGTTCAAAAGCTTTTCAAATGATTTTGCTTATTTTAGGGTTCCATATAACCTTGGCAACAAAAGTGTGATGCTTACACAACCCATGAAGGAATTACAATTCTATGAGTTGATGTTGAGCATCGGTTAGCCGATCCAAAGAGCAGAAGTGAATATAACTATCGATTTTTACTCAAAAAGAAAGGGAAATCGCGCTAAGAAAGGCAAGGCCAAGGTCTCTAGGCCACCACAAGTGGAATGGAAGAGAACTAGTGTAACAGCCCAATTTCGATGAAATCAGAACAGTGGTTTTGGGACCACAAATTCGAGTTGAAAATAAAATTTATTTTTATTTTATTTTATTTTATGGTCCGTAATATGATAGAAATGTCATGTGAAAATATTAATAAGAAAATTTTATAGATTATGTGCTTAATTACGAGAAGGACTAAATCGCATAAAATGCAAAAGTTGAATTCTAGTAGCTGTAAGGATTAAATAGCTATGGAATTCAAAACTTAAGGTCCTTATATAGTAATTAGACCATTAAATAAAAGTATGAAGATATGATGGCGACTCATCCATGGAAATTTAGAAAATGGGCAATGACTAAATTGGAAAGTGAAATATTTTAATTAATTAAAAGATGCTAAAAAGAAATATCATCGTATTTTATCATCTTCTTCCCCAAAAATACATGGAAACCCTAGGAGAGAGAAAAGAAACTTTCATGGCCAAATTGGGTAAGTTTCCTTGTCCCGTTTTTAGTTATTTTGATATTTTTAAAATCGGGATAACTTAATCTGTCTATTTAGGGGATTAATTTGAGAAGTTATCAAAGTATGGAAAATGGGTCATGGATGTATATGCTGAAAATTAGAAATTTGTGGTAGAAAATGAAAGGTTGTTGGTAGATAAACAACTTTTACAAAGTGATTTTTGATGAAAACATGATTTAGGGACTAAAATGTAAAGTTTTGAAATTTGATGAAAAATTCTGAATTTTTATGAATACATGTGCTGTAAATTTTATGTTGGAATTTTGATTTGGCTTGGAATAGGGAGTAAATTGCATAAATTTCATTTTCTGAGCCTAAGGACGAAATTGGAATGTATGGAAAAGTTAGGGGAAAAATGGTAATTTCGCCTAGGATGTAAATTGAGTCCACATGAATATGAAATGTGATAAATTGATGTTAAATTTACTCGTATAGATCCGGATAGACCAAATTCGGAGCTAGAACGAGGAAAAAGGAAAATGACAGATTTGTAGATTTTACATACACGAACATTTTTCGAGGTAAGTTCGTGTAACTAAATTGTGTATTTTATATGCTTGAATTACATGTTGTGTTTGTGAATTGTATAAATATCATATATGTATATTGTAACACCCCTTACCTGGGGTCCGACGCCGGGACTGGATACAAGGCATTACCATGCTTAACTTTGCTTGAACATGCAATAACGGGCTATAAAAATTCATTCCAAATTAAAACTTTTCTTTCTTAGACATAACATGCATATCATGGGCCTACGAGGCCTTAAACATACATCCGGAAGGTCTCGAAGTTAAACCGGAAACTTTTACACTCCTCGAAAATTTTTCCCTAAACAGGGGTCACACGCCTATGTGACTTAGGACATGCCCTTGTTCCTAGCCCGTGTAGAATTTATTTTTATTTCGAACCTACAGAGGTTTTCACACGGCCGGACACACGCTAGTGTCAATAGCCCGTGTCCTTCACACGGCCCAGACACGCCCGTGTCTTCACCCGTGTGTGAAAACTAGGGGTATTCTGTTTAGGACGTCAGCAACCCCTTAAGGAGCACACGCCCGTGTACTGGCTCGTGTGACGAATCGAATTCTCTCAATTTAATACAGGGGACACACGGCCTATCAACACACCCAAGGGGGTTGACCGTGTGTCACACATGGCCTAGACACACGCCCGTGTGTCTACCCGTGTGGACACTTAGAGGCTATTTTCCAAGCTAATTGCCACCCTAAAACATAAAAACACTTATGCCAACTCAAGCAGTTCATGTACTATGAATAATTCCTAAAACATCACTTATAGAGTTCATAAAACTCATCATCATTAATATATATATACTTAGCAAATATTGGCCTATCACTTTGGCCATATAAAAAAAGAATAGTAACTTTAATAGCCAATTCTTTGGCTCCCAATATGATATAACTCAAAGTGGTATAATCTCTATACATGCCATACTTAACATAAAACAGCTTGGCTATACCAAAATAATAATTGATAGTGTGATTCAAGCTCCAACTTCTTTGATTCTAGAACTAGCTTGGCGAAACTACAAGGAAAAAGGGGAAAAGAGAGGGGTAAGCATATAGCTTAGTAAGTTTGCATGAAATTTATATATTAACATAAATACTTAAAATAACCCAATCATCTCATGATACATGAACAATATAAGCATCAAGTGCTCAAGCATACTTACTCATACTTGCTCTTACCCATCTTATATCACAATATGACTTCATACTTGTATTTTATTCATGGTACATGTATCACTTAGTTACATAATTTAGCACTTTTGCTAAAGTAATCATAAACTCAAATCATTAACTTCATTAACTTAAACAAAACTCTTTATCCTCCTTGAGTAACTTCACTTGTTACTATCTTTATTCACTTAACTTCTTTGTTACCTCTTTCACACTTGGCTCTTTTGCCTATTGAATTTCCCAGAACAATAGAGGATATTCAATCTCATGAAACATGTATCTTGATGCCAATGCCATATCCTGGATATGGTCTTACATGGAATCACCTCATGATGTCGATGCCATATCCCAGATATGGTCTTACATAGGATTTCGTAACTTGATGTCGACGCCATGTCCCAGACATGGTCTTACACGAGATCTTCTTTTGGTGTCTAAGCCATGTCCCAGACATGGTCTTACACGAGATCTTCTTTTGGTGTCTAAGCCATGTCCCAGACATGGTCTTACACGAGACCTTTCTTGTATGGTGTCGATGCCATGTCCTAGACATGGTCTTACACGAGACATTCCTTATTTGATGCTGATGCCATGTCCTAGACATGGTCTTACACAGGATCTACATTCGGTGCCAATGTCATGTCCCAGACATGGTCTTACATGGGACCTACATTCCTTGACACCGATGCCATGTCCCAGACATGGTCTTACGTGGCTTTCCTTGTATCATGTTATGACATAGATATCCTCGTTATTCTAAGAGTTCAATTGGGACTTTCATTTTTTGTACTCGTTGATTTCTTTATTAAGGCATTATTATTCATTATCAAGGAAATAAAGTATGTTCAATAACATAATAAGTGATTTAATGTAAATACACATAAAGCCTTAAATTCATACAAACTTACCTCGGTACTCCAAAATATGTGTAGAAGTGTAATTTAGTCCATAATTTTGTTTTTGCCTCGGTTTTGATTCGGGATTCATATTTATTGATCTATAACAGCAAATTCACTTGTTTAATACTCACATTGACTAAATTGACTCATGAATCATACTTTAGAAAAATTATTATTTTGCCCCTAAACTTTCTCATATTTACACTTTTGCCCTTAGGCTCGTAAAATGATTTTCATTTAACTTTCTTGCATTTCAAGCCTAGCCGAATCATATTATCATCTATATCAACAATCAATTTCCACTATTTCACTCATGTATGACTATTTATACAACTTTTACAATTTGATCCTTTTATGCATTTTTCATGAAATTCACTAAGAAAAAGATGTTTATCATACATCAAACTTTCATATTCTTCCGTAAAACATCAAAATAGATGCATGTCATACATGGGTAAATTTTTGAACATGAATCCTAGCTCAAAATATAGCTAGAAATAGCTAAATCGATCTACGAGGATTTCAAAAATATGAAGAACATTAAAAACGGGGCTAAAAGATACTTACAATCAAGCTTGAAATTTGAAGAAACCCTAGCTATGGAGGGCTTGTAAAATTCAGCTATGGCTTGAAGAAGATGGACACAAATTTTGACTTATTTTCCCTTTTAATTTATTTATTTACCAAATGACTAAAACGCCCTTAAGGCCCCTTCCTTAAGATTTTTCCTTCCCATGTCCATTTTTGTCCATCTTAACATTTAATTGTCTAATTGCTAAATAAGGACCTCTAGTAATTTTTAGAATTCTATTTTATACTCAAATCTTCTAGAATCTCATATTCTCTAATCTTTACAATTTAGTCCTAATGGACAATTTATTCACTAATTAATAAAGTTTCTTCATGAAATTTTCACACAATCATGCAACCAACTCATAAGCCTTTTAAAAATTATTAAAACTCATATTTATACTTTGGATTTGTGGTCTCACACCACTATTTCGACTAGGCCCTAAGTCGGGCTGTTACATATATGACATTGAAAATATACCCGACAAAACCAGGTCAAAGATAATGCTCAATAAAGGATAAACGATAAAAATGTTACTTTTATGCTTGGAATTAATGTGGAATGTGATCATTTGAATTATATGAATGTTATATATGTATGAAATAGTCACATGTTGGGAAATGCTTGAAAACGTTAAATCTCGTTTGAATAAATGAAAATCGATGGATATGTGATTTCTCGAAATGAATGAGGTCCTGCATTTGTCGATGACGGGATTTAGCTCGGACGAGTAATCCTATTAACCTTATTTATGAAAGGATTTAGCACGGATGGATAATCCTGATATAATTCCTCTCGAGCATATGTTATGTATTGGATTTAGCCCGGACGAGTAATCTAGATCAAGCACTTTAGAGTATATGTCACAAAAAGGATTTAGCTTGGACTGGTAATCCTGACTAAGCTCTATTGAGTATTAATTGTAGACAGGATTTAGCCTGGACCGATAATCCTGTTCTTTATATATATGTGGCTCGAGAGTGTACTCTCTGAAATAGTACCCTATGGGTATTATTGAATATGAATTGATGGATCCTGATTTGTACACCACGAATGTACTACCTGTGTATCTATCGATATTTCAGATAAATTCAACGGGTAAAAGTTCTTGACATGAGAAGCTATGAATAAGAAATGAGTTATTACACATATCGGCCTGAAATACATGAAAATGGCGATACGTGACAATTAATTTATGGAAATATGAAATGATAATATTGTACATGGAATTTATTTGATGAGTATGTACATCCTTGATTATAAACTTGTACACCTTGAGTGTGCTAATCGTGACCTTGATATTCCGAGTAATATGGGTAAAGTTCTGATATGAAATGATCTGAACTCGAAATGAACTATTATGAAATTTTACTTGTAATATAAAGAGATGATCTATACATGTTGTAGAAAGCATATGTGCATAGAAACTTGCTTATTGTTGAACCCATATATCTTTGTGATGTTATTATGGAATATATGACTAACAAGGGTAATGAGGATATGTATAGGGCTTGAGGGCAAATTGATTGAATATGACTTACATAGTTACCTCAAAATAAAATGAATGGTAAGTTAAGTACCATATTATACGGACTTACTAAGCATTTTTTGCTTACTTAGTTTTATTTCCCTATTTTAGAGTAAATCAGAAGCTTGTTGGATTGGAAGCTTGGCGGAGATCACTCACACTATTCATCCGCTTATTTCGGTGAATATGGTAAAGCAATTATGGTTATAATGGCATGTATAGGTTATATTGGCCATTTTGGCATGTAAATGTAAATTATTATTGTAATCTAGCCATTGGAATGGCTAGTGATGATTATGTTTTGGTACATGTATATATATGTGTTTAAGTTTATCTTATGGAGATAACATAAGTGTTTAATATTGATTGATTGAGAAACGTTAAATGAGTATGCTTATAAAAGATAAGATTAAAAGCATGAATGCATGTAACAATATATCGTGTTAGATGTTACAAATTGCTTGAACTCAATGCTTGGAATGGTGGTATTTGGATGTAAGTTTGGTGAAGGATTTTGGTATGATTTTGGGTGAGAAATGAAGTTGGAAATGGCTTTTTTTGTCCACATGGGCAGACACACGGGCAAGTGTCTAGACCGTGTGTGACACACGGGTGGATACATGGGCATGTAGTTAGGCCATGTGTCCCCTGCACCTTAATTTTGAGAAGCAGAATACTCAGAATTGAGCACACGAGTGTGTCTTGGCCGTGTGAAACCTATATCTAATTTCGAAATGAATTAATTAACCACATAGCCTAGCACATGGGCGTGTGGCATGGCCGTGTACACAAGTCAGAGAGTTACACGGGGTCGAACACTGCCTGCAGCACCAGCGTGTCTAGGGGTGTTCAATCGGTTAATCGACCCGAAATAACAATAACCAAATTAACCGACCTTTCAAAAATTTTAACCATTGACTGAGCTGAATTTTTTTTCAAAAAAAGTAACCGAACCGAAGTTTTTCGGTTAATTAAGTCGGTTAACCGAATTAACCAAAAATTATATGTTTTTTGTTTTTGGTTAAAAATTAACTGAATTAACCTAATTACCCGAATTTCCCAAATTACCCGAATTACCCAAATTACCCGAATTACCCAAATTACCCGAATTATCCGAATTACCCGAATAACATGTACTTGTTTCTAGGGTAGGTGTTATCTTCTGCTTTATAGTTGTTTTATTCACCATACTTAGATCTTAACTTTGGTTTCACAATTTTTGCATTTGATCTAAGATCGGTTTGGGAGCTTTGCTCTCAGATGCTCGTATTATAACATATGATATGTTGTAAGCAGCTGCTGAATGGTATTGTATATGATTAATATGATATAGTTACTTTCATTAAATTAAATTAATTAATATGATATAGTTTTAGTTTTAGAATTTTATTTTTATTTATTAAATTATTTGTACTTTTTATGATTGGGTTGGGTTGGTTAATTGGGTTGGATTGGATACTTGGGTTTGGATTGGGTTTAGGTGAATAGTGGGCCTATTTATATATTATAATTTTATTTATTAATTTTTTCGATTTTACCCAAATTTTGCACACCCCTAGACGTGTCCCCTGGACCACATGGGCATGTGAGCCCTGCACCTTGGAAAATTTTTAAAATTTCACGAAAAATTCTTAGAGGTTCCGATTAAGTCCCGACTCAATTCTAATGCTCGTATTGGGCCTCGAGGGTCCATTTGAGGGACGTTATGAATGATTTTGAAATTTGAATAGTAACTTGCATGAATTATCTGTAAATGTTTCTAAATATTCTGGTAATGCTCCGTAACCCTGTTCCGGTGACGGATACAGGTTAAAGGTGTTACATTTAGTGGTATTAGAGCTATGATTTAGTCGGTTCTCGAACTGGACGTAGCATATGTGAAGTCTAGAAATACATGCCATTATATAACCTGTGATAGTGTGATATCTCCCGACTCTGATGAAAATTGTTTTGTAAAAAGACAGAAATACCTTCTAACCGAGCTAATTTAGATACTGCTGAAAATTATACTCGCGTGCCTGAGTAAAAATGTTTTTTATGATGAAACAGAATTTGAAAAGGTATGGATAAATGTTCTATAATGAACATGTTAATGATACATGTTAATTGATATGTGTGTATTTATGAAAGTTAAATCTTGAGGCTTACAATCTCCACCCCCTTACCAGTACAGTTTTATACGATGAAAATTCACAAGATTTATATTGATTAAGTTCATAAGTGTCAAAGAAGAGTTCAAAGGCTGAATGATTAGTAGTGTAGTCAAAATTGAGAATGGGCTAATAAGTAAAGACGATATTAAAAGAGATATCAAATTTTTTTGAAGATTATTCTAAATATGTGATGTCATTGTTGAGGAAGAAGTTATTCATAAGTAATCGACTTATCCAAATATAATATTTACAAAATGGATTAGCGAAAATTCTTCCAAATTGACTCTTTCAGTGAACTGAATAATGTAAGATTATTGATGACTTTATTAGTCAATGGAATAGTGATGAAATTAAAAAGATATTTGAATGCAGCTGTTATAATCGGGGATATTACAACAATATCTTCTGGGTACTCTATAAGTTCTGTTATTCTCAGGGGCATAATTGTTCATGTTCAGATGCAATATTTATCATTTGAAAGATGGCTAATTATATTAGTTGCAATATTTATCACAGTTGTTTCTACTGAGTATGCGTGATATTACTCTTCTCAATTTTCTCTTATATATCATCAATCTCTTTATTATTTAAACATGGTTTATCTATGAAAGATATTCATTGGTTAGTGGTAATTATACTTACTACTGTTATGAATTCTGACTTGATCATGGGAATTTGGTAATATAGAGCACAGAATATAAAAACTGTATTATTCCACTGGTTGATAATGGAGTCACCCTTGGTTTTCCTCTTTTATCTGAAAAATATTATTGAAGTTGAGGTATTGCTCTATTTATATTGTGGAAACGTCAGATCTATTATAGTATTATGGTTTTAACCTATCTGACGATTGTGACCACGGAATAATTTAAAGCTTCGATATCCTTTTTAATTTTTGTGAAAGTGTTTTCTCTGATAGCTACATCAATGATATGGATATTACAGAAAGATGTGAGATTTGAATAGACTGACAAATGTTAGTAAAGTTTTGATCAGTTGGAAGCCTTGATGACCGAAGCATCAGTTTTGGTTCAGTCTAAATCGGGTAAGGAATTAATTATCATAGTGATATATCATTGAATGGATTAGACTGTATTTTTATGAAGAAAGGTAAAGTAATGGTCTATACTTCCATCTAGATAAAGCTACAGGAAAAGAATTACCCTAAATATGATCTTGAATTGATAATTATTGTGTTTGCACTAGAATTTGGTAGCAGTATCTGTATGGTGAAAATATCATATAAGTACTGATCATAAAATTTTAAAACACCCGATGATATAGAAGGATTTGAATCTGACACAGAGTAGTTGGTTTGAATTATTGAAAGACCCTGATTTGTTAATTGGTTATCATCAGGAAAAGTATATGTAGCTACTGATATTTTGAGTAGAAAAGTCTTTGTTTGCTTTATGAGCAATAAATACTCGATTTTTATTGTCTGATGAAAGAATAATTTACCTGAGCTTAAAGCTAAGCTGATGTTTCTACAACAAATCTATGAAGCCCAAAAAAGTGATATGAGTTGTAAGTTAAACGAGTACAGAATGAAATAATTATTGAATCAAGATAGCATATTTGAATTTGATGATTGTCTGTTATTCCGAGATAGAGCCTGTGTACTAAAGAACTTGGAAGTCTTACAGAAAATTTTACATGAATGATCACAGTGGTACTTTGTCTGTTTATCTAGGAAATGATAAAATGCACAATGATTAAAAAGATGTATTGGTAGCCGGAATGAAATGTGGTGTTTCTGAATCTATATTTAAATGTTGGATGTATTAGTACGATAGAGATGATACTTTCAAGATGGTTATAGCCAGCAACGATACCGAAATGGAAATGGGACAAGGTTACTATGAATTTTATATCAGGATTCTCCCTGACTATGAAAAAGAAACAGTCTAATAAGTAATTGTTGATTTTCCGACGCAGCCTATACATTTTATTCTGGCATGAACGGATTTCTCGCTTGATAAATGGCTTGAATTAATTGTTTTTAAGATTGACAGATTATATGATGTGCTAGTTTCTGTTATTTCTGATAGAGATCTACAGTTTATATTCTAATTCTGAAACAAGTTACAAGAAACTCTGGGTATACGGCAACATTTTAGCACCGTATTTCATTCTTAGACGGATGATCAATCTGAACATATGATTCAGATTTTTGAAGATATGTTTCGGTGTTGTATTTTAGAATTCAAAGGCAATTGAAAAAGAAATATTTGCAGCTAGTGAATTTGTATATAGTAACAGTTAATAGTCAAGTATAAAATTTTACCGTATGAGGTTTTATATGGTCACAAGTGTAAAACTCCGGTGTTTTAGACTGAGTTCAGTGAGAAAAGGTACATGTGGTTGGTTTGATTCGCTGAAATTGAAGAAAGATGAAAGGGACCTGAGACAGTTTAAAAGCAGTATTTGATCATCAGAAATCCGATGTGAATCTAAAAATGAAAAGAAATAGAGTTTCAGATTGGCGATAAAGTATTTTGAAAGTTTCGCCATGGAAGAAAGTTCCCCAGTTTGGCTGTAAAGGTAAATTAAGCCGGTGATTTATCAGGTCATATGAGATTATTGAAAAGAATTGGTCCTATTGCGTATTGATTGGTATTATTATTAGAGTTCTACAGACTTCACAATGTTTTTATTTTATGAGTATATGTGTTATGACAATATCGATCAGACCCATCATCTGTTATTACTTTGATAAAAGTTAAATTCAGCTTGACACGATTTATAGCGAGAGATTGATTGAAGTTCTGGCACTTGAAGAGAAAAACTGAAAAAGTTTTCTGACAATGGCTTGATATAGAATGAGCTACTATGAGAAAGTAAGGTCTGAATCTTTTTACTAGTAAAATTTGTAAGGATGAAAATTCCTTAAGGGGGGAGAGTTGTAATAGCCCAATTTCGGTGAAATCTGAACAGTGGTTCGGGACCACAAATCCGAGCAAGGGAATACATGATGAGTAGAGTGTAAGGCCTTAGCCTGATTAAGGCAACCTATAGAGCCTGTCAGTATGTGTAACACCCCTAACCCGTATTCGTCATCGAAACAAGGTTACGGAGTATTACTAGAGTTTACAAAACATTTACAGATAAACCATGTCAATCACTGTTCATTTTTTGAGATTATTCATAACATACCATAAATGGACCCTCGAGGCCCAATATGAGCATTGGAATCTAGTCAGGACTTAATCGCAAACTCTAAAAATTTGTTCAAGAAATTTCAAAATTTTTCCAAGGTGCAGGGCTCACACGCCTGTACTGTAGGTAGTGTTCGACCCCGTGTAACTCTCTGACTTGTGCCACACGGCCGACCACACACCCTTGTGCTAGGCCGTGTGGTTAATTTTATTTTTTGAAATTAGGTGCAAGTTTCACACGGCCAAGACACACGCCCGTGTTCTAGGCCGTGTAGCCCACACAACTGAAACTCATGCCCGTGTCTCTACTTGTGTGCTCAATTCTGAGCATTTTGTTTCTCAAATTTAAGGTGCAGGGGACACATGGCATAACTACACGCCCATGTACTAGACCATGTGTCACTCACGGTCAAGACACACGCCCGTGTGTCTACCCATGTGGACAAAACAAAGCCATTTCTAGCTTCATTTCTCACCCAAAATCATACCAATGACCTGCACTAAAACTCACATCCAAATACCAACCAATTCTAGCATTCAAATTAAGCAAATTCTATCATTCAACATGGCATATCATTACATGCATGCATGTTTGTATTCTTACCTTAGTTTAGTCCACATGTTAGACATAATTTGATCAACTACTTAACATATATGTAGCTACCATAGTATAACATCATAAGTATATCAAAATAAACCATTACTAGCCATTCCGATGGCTAGATTACAAGCACCATTTTCAAGCCAACAATGGCCAAATTAGCCTATACATGCCATTATACCAAAATGATTTTACTATATATACCCAAAATAAGCTAGTGGATAGTGTGATGATGCTCCGATCGATTTCCAACCTTCGTGAGCTTCTGAGCACTATAAAACAGGGAAATAAAATCTAGTAAGCATTACATGCTTAGTAAGTTCATATAACAGGAATTAAAACTTACCAATTCATATTTACAATAACATTGTAACACCCCAAACGCAGCCAAAAAGTTAGGCCCGAATTTGGCGTGTCACATCAAAGGCATAATTCAAATGATTTTGCTAATTAAAAATTTAAAGCCCAAAACCTTTGAGTCTTGTTAAGTAATGGAAGAAAAAACCTATTTTATAATTCTAAGTACTTCGGAAACCAAGTTTAAAAGTAAGAAATTTACTCAGGTTTAATAGTTAAGTAAACAGTTGAAACAACAAAAGCCAAAGTCTAAAGTCAAAACGGAGTACAAAGCCTTATTACATCCAACGAAAATAAGCAGTTAAAACTATGTCTTTTGAAACAAATAAATAAAAATTTAAACATCTTGTAGTGCGGCCATTTTCGAATCCTCTCTCACGTCGAGCCATTTACTAAGGTTCACCTGAAACATTAAATAAAGGGTGTGAGTTTCGAAACTCAGTGTGTACAACCCTTGGCATTCAATTCAATATATAATTATCACATTGGCCTGAGCCCTACCAAAATCGTTGGTCTTGGGCCTTGGCCCACAATAACCTCATATCATATCATATCATATCATATCATATCATATGCAAAACAAGATAATGCAAAACCCTCCCCAAAAATCGATCCGCTGAACACCATTTCCCTTCCAACCCTACACACCTATAGGGATTTCTAAATCGACCCACCCATCCTCTACACATCAAAGGTAGCACTCACAATAGCACTACTCAATGTTGCAGCAAAGCTACTAATCATATAATGGGCTTAAAGCCACCGGTGGATCCATGTCGTTAAGCGACTATGGGATCCTCAAATCTTCCTCCGTACCATAATTCCCACCCAAATGCATCCTAATCAGAGTATAATATGAATGCAACCATGCACATGAGTAACATCCACAAAACTTATACTCATCAAATAGGGGTATTTTCGTCATTTCACAACCGAAGGGAATTTTCGTAAATCTACTCTATAGGGGATTTAGGTAATTTTGCAAAATAGAGGTACTTTGCAAATTTTGTAGATCAGGGATGTTTTGGTAATTTTGTAAACCAAGGGTATTCTGGTAATTTCACAATTCGGAGCTATTTTAGTGATTTTACAAATCTAAGGATGTTTTGGTAATTTTCAAACTAAGGGTATTTTGGTTATTTTCAAATTAGGGATATTTTAGTAATTTTACAAATCTAGGGGTATTTGGTCCCCCTTAGGTTTTAGTTATGAACTTTGGCCCATTAACAAGTCCTTGCGGCTAAAGTGAACAGACACTATACACCAGGTAGGATTCTAGAGAAGAGGAGGTGGGCTGCTAGGGCCGCTTAAGTACCAAGCTCTCCCTAGATCCAATCCTAGACATGCATATGCCCGTCACCACACTCTAACTTAGCGACTTGTCCACAGACATGTTTAATTATTAGAAAGTCTTATGCGGTTTAAGAGTTGTTCAGTACTAAGCCTAAAGTCCATAAAACCCTAGCATACTACTCTACGTCCCCATAAAGCCCATCAACCCATTTCACGTTCATATAACCCATAATGGCCAAATCACATTCTTATGGCCCATTAGGCCTAAATCTCAGTCATATGACCCATTAAGCCCAAAACAAATCTAAATCATGTAACATGTATGCCTGACCCAACTCATATAATCAAATTAATCCATTTCATCAAACTTGGCCTTAGGGCCCACTGGGCCTATTTAGCCACTTTCGGCTTTTTGGCTTTTCGGCATTGCCGATTTTGTGTGAGTATAGTGTTTGTACACACCTGGTTACAACGCGTGTTGTAAACCCCTTAATCACGAACCTACAATAGTCACCACTTAACGATTAATCTTGGCTTAATACACACTTTATCAAAAACCAAAACCTCACCGTGACCTTACCATGTGCCACACGTTCTTCTAGCCCTTCCTTAGCTACTATTCGCGAATATCCCTAGATCTGCACCCAAACATATATCAGCAAAATTGAGTGACTCATTTCTCATATAATTCACCCCTATAAGCCATACCTACATTCGGCCATCCATTAATCCATAACTGAGATGAGTACACTTACCACTTTGCTAATAATCCTTACCACGCTTGCAATCTCTGAACCTTATCCTTGTTATCACAGAGTTAACGACAGGACAGTTAGATAGCCTTTCGACTTTTAGCAAAACGTACAAAAGAGGTTAACCGAATACTTACCAACTCCACTTTCGATTCTGCTGCCTAAATTCGGCTTTTGAGATTAGTATGGTGACAGAGACAATTTGGCACCAATAGGGAAAAGAGAAGAAGTGATCGGCTAGAACTAAAGGTGAACAAGAGAAGGAATTTAATAAGAGAAGGTATGGGAAATTCGGCTAGAAAGAAAGCCAAAATTTTGGCAAAGGAATGATGGGTTTTTTTTTTTTGGCAAATGGAAGAATTCGGCTAAAGGGGAGAAAAAGAAATGTAATGGAGCCCAAGGAACCTCTCAAAGGAATTCGATACCTCCTTTTATAGCCAATAGCCGAATCCTACCTTCCCCCATAGTCCAATTCGGCACCAACTCTTCCCACCTCTAATCTCCTAATTTTTCTCCATGATATCTCCCTTATCTCATCCAAAATTCCCTCATTTATCAACTCACAAGACCAATTCAAAAACTTCAACAAAAGAGTCCAAATCCAACACAACTCTTGTCGTCCACTATGCAAAATAAACACTCCAAAACACCTTACCACTACCCAAACCTTGGACCTCTTCACGCCACCTTGTAGCTCCCCTAGTGATGCCACCTTGCCACTGGACCACAGGCCTACTTGTGTTCTATTTTCCCCCTAAACTGCTTAAGAGGCCTAATGCCTAAGACTAGGGTCAACTAAAGCAAGAAAAAATATTTTTTTCCTATGGTCTTCCCTATCTCTAAGACTTCAAATAATCCCGATAATACCTTAAAATTAATATTCTAAGTGCTATTCATACATACCAACCTTAGTGCACAGAAATTTAAAGTTTTGGGATTTTTGGGGCGTTACTGAAACACCCCACACCCGGCCCACGAGCCTGAACCGGATCTGGTATGTTCCTTAAGTAAACCGGTTTCAAAGTTCTTTGTTACTTAGAGAAAATTTGTGTAATTTTAGAAAAATATCGTTTTGGATTGGGCTTAGAGCGAAAACCCATTTATTTTAATTAGAAATCATTTAATTATGATGACAAAACAATTTAGGGTTTATTTTTAAAATAAATTTAATTAAACTTAATTAAAAGTAATTCGTACATAATAATTAAAAATAAAAGCAAAGAAATAAAACTATCCAACTTGGGCCTTATGGCCTTATTACATCAACCAAAACCCAAAAATAAAATTAAAGTACTGAGTAAAATAAAAGTCCAAATCTTTAAATTTCTCCTTGCAATGCATGGCCACCTTTAGCTCCTGCCGACCCGGTCCATTATTGCTCATCACCTGAAAAATATTTCCCACAACGGGGTGAGTCAAACTGACTCAATGCGTAACCAACACTATAATTTAATAAATCAAGGCATACTGAACATAACATGTTCATACATTAATTCAAAATAATGATGCAATCCCGAACCCAAAACCTAGATGCCATCCGCTACACACCCCCGTACCAACCAAACACACCGTGGGGACTACTAAGTCGACCCTCCTTCCGCTACACACCAAATTACGGGCTTAAGTCACCGCATCTGTGGTCTTAGGTCACCACTTTTCGATTCATCGTGGTCTTAGGTCACCACTTTTTAGATTACTGTGGTCGTAAGTCACCACTTTTCAGATTACTGTGGTCTTAAGTCACCACTTTTCACTTCCCCTTTCAATATACAACCATATGCCCCATATATTAATAAGCATAATATACTAGAGTTCACAATCGTATAAAATTCTCATGTTACGAATAACATATTTCATATTTCTACTAGAAGTAGGAAACGTACCTGAGTACTTTTGTACCACCTTTGGGTACTTAGCCATATTCACATTCACATTTATATACTCATAGATTAAAGTATTGCCATGTGACATATTAAAAGATAGTGGGGATTACACACACATTTATTCAATAATGAAGTCCTTGAAATCCAGAAGAAAACCGATTTCTGATTTAGATCTCAAATCCTACATAAATTAATCACTTACTATTTAAAAGACCATTCGGCCATTATTCCAAATACTAATAGGATTAGTATTACTTACCTTGTTGCCGAATTGATTTTAAGAATCAAATGCCGGATCTTGGTATTCCTCCCTTGTGAATTCGGCTAAACACTATATTACTCCATAGGTTAGTTTTCGGCTTTCGATAATAAATCCAAACATTTAAAATAGGCCTTGGCCGAATATCTTAAACACATACCTTGTGATTCCAAATCCAAAAAGTAACCTTTGGCTATGGAGATGTCAAAATCCCTACACACATATGTTAGATCTGGTTTCCAAATCACCTAATAAACTTAATCAAATGGCTTTTGGTCTGAACCATGTTTTTCTTACCTTAAACCCTTGAATTCCGAAACTCTCTTCTTGCGTAGCCGAAATTCCTTAGATCTGAAATCCCGGAATTCCTCCTTCAATATTCGGCCAAAAGACAACCAAAAGGATCAGTTCCTAAATCTTGGTTGAAAGCGATTGAATAATCAAGAATCCATTGTTCTTACCTTAACACCACAGTCGACGGCACCCTTGATCGAAGTCACAGAGATTCGGCTATGGAGACTTAGACAGAGATCAAAGTGGTTTCGATTTTGACAGTAGAAGAAAAAGAAGAAGAAAAGATGGATTTTTGCTTAAGGAAAATTTCGGCAGAGAGGGGGTGAGAGCTAGGGAATTTTCGGCAACACTTAGAAAAGATGAAAGAATAGCCTCAATTTTCATCCTTTAGCCGAAATTATCAACAAGAGAGTCCCTTACTTGGCCACTACTCTTCATATGTGATAATATTCTCCTTATTTAAAATAAAAAGATTTAATCCATCATTTATCTCTCCAAAATAATCCAATTTAAAAATCCTTTATTTATCACCTTTTAATCAAATATTTATGAGAATAAAACACCTCCTATGTGCCATCCACCTCAATCTTCTGGAAGCAAAATAAAACCTTCGTTATTTGCTTCCCAAATGACTCGAACTCAGGCCCATTCCTCCTGCATATGGCGCCATTTCTATAAGCCCTAGGTGGCATCTTCAGGCCACTTTTCCAAGCCTGTTTGTGTGTCAAATTCCACCATCTTTTTCTTTTAAGGCCACATTGCCTTAATTTCCTATTTTAAACTTTAAAACTTGACATTTCTAAGTCATTTCTAAGTTTCCTAAAATTTTTGATCGGCTCTGTAAACTTGCCATTTTCTTACATTTCCAAGTTTCCAGAAATGTTTACTTTCCATTTTTGAATCATTTCCTTACATTTCCAGGTTTCCAAAAATGTTCATGTCCATTTTCATTTCCATGCATTTCTAGGTTTCTAAAAATATTCATTTCCATTTTCATTTCCAAAAATATTAGAAATTTATTCATAGTACTTAAGACTTGTCATTTCGTACAATTAACCCGAAAATGCATAGGCCCTTTCTAGGATGTTACAGTTCTACCCCCTTAAAACAATTTTCGTCCTCGAAATTCCCTAACTAAAATAATTGAGGGTATTGCTGTCGCATTGTCTCTTCTGGTTCCTATGAAGCTTCCTACGATCCATGGTTGCGCCATAACACTTTGACTAGAGGAACTGACTTCCTTCGTAGTACTTTCACATCATGTTCCAAGATCCGAATCGGCTCTTCCTCGTAGGATAAGTCTGGCCTTAGCTCCACTTCTTCAACTGGTACCACATGAGATGGATCCGATCGGTAGCGACGTAGCATGGATACATGGAATACATCATGCATCTGTTGCAACTCTGGTGGCAACTCCAATTGGTATGCCACTGGCCAACTCGCTTCAGTACTCGATAGGGCCCTATAAACCTTGGGCTTAACTTCCCTTTGCGACCGAACGTAATAACCATTTTCCAGGGTGAGACCTTCAGAAACACTTGGTCTCTCACTTCAAACTCTATCTCCTTCCGCCTAAGGTCCGCGTACGACTTCTTCCTATCAGAGGCTTCCTTCAACCTTGCCCGAATTATCTCAACCTTCTCTTCAGTTTCTGCCACTAACTCCGGACCTAACACTCGACGTTCTCCTAACTCAATCCAACAAGTAGGAGTTCTATACTTCCGACCATACAATGCTTCATATGGTGCCATCCGAATGCTAGCCTGATAGCTGTTGTTGTAGGCAAACTCAGCCAAAGGCAAGTAATCTTCCCAACTTTCTCAGAAATCCATCACACAACCTCTCAGCATATCCTCCAACACTTGTATAACTCGTTCAGACTGCCCGTCTGATTGTGGATGAAAAGCCGTAGTGAAGTCTAACTTAGTGCCTAAAGCTTAATAAAGTGCCTTCCAAAACCGAGACGTAAACCTTGGGTCTCTATCGGAGATGATTGACACTGGTACTCCATGTAACCTCACGACTTCCGCCACATATAACTTAGCTAACTTTTGAAGGGAATAATCCACTCTTACTGGAATAAAGTGCGCGGACTTGGTCAAACGGTCCACTATCACCCATACCGAGTCCTTCTTAGTTGGCGTAAGGGGAAGCCCACTAACGAAGTCCATGGTAATTCTCTCCCACTTCCATTGCGGAATCTCAATTGGTTGAAGCAATCCTGATGGGACTTGGTGTTCAGCCTTGACTTGCTGACACATCAGACATTTTCCCATGAATTCCGTCACTTCTCGATTAAGATCAGACCACAAAAATTGTTCCCTTAGATCTCTATACAGCTTAATGCCTCCGGGATGCATAGCATAAGGGCTACCATGCACTTCCCGAAGAATCCTTTGTCTCAACTCCTTGTCCCTCGGCATACAGACCTTTCCTTTGTAGCACAGTACTCCTTCATCATTGATGCCATAATCCTTTAATTCTCCATCCTGAACTTGCTGTAACTTAGCACTTAGGTCCTTATATGCCAACTGTCCCTCTTTCACTTCCTTCAGCCATGTGGGCTTGACTTGCAACTCTGCCAACAGGCTTCCATCATTATACAGACTTAAGTGAGCGAATAAAGCCCTTAGATCCGACACAACCTTCCTACTTAGGGCATCAGCTACCACATTTGCCTTGCCCGGATGATACTCTATTGAATAATCGTAGTCCTTCAACAATTCCACCCACCTTTGCTGCCTTAAGTTCATCTCCTTCTGAGTCAACAAGTACTTAAGACTTTTGTGGTCTGTGTAGATAACTGACCTTTCTCCATAAAGGTAGTGCCTCCAAACCTTAAAGGCGAAAACCACTGCTGCTAATACCAAGTCATGGGTTGGATAATTAACCTCATGCGACCTTAATTGCTGAGACGCATAAGCGACTACTTTTCCTTCCTGCATTAGCACACAAGCTAATCCCGTATGCGAAGCGTCACAATACACCACAAAATCTTTTCTTGCTTCCGGCTAAATTAACACTGGAGCTTCCGTTAACACCTTTTTAAGCTTTTCAAAGCTCTCCTGCTGCTTATTAGTCCATTCAAAGGGTACTTCCTTCCGTAGCAACTTTGTCAGAGGCGTGGCTATTGACGAGAACCCTTCCACGAACCTTCTGTAATAGCCTGCCAAACCTAAGAAACTTCGAATCTCAGCCATGGACTTAGGTGGTTTCCAATCCAACACTGCTTCGATCTTCCTAGGGTCCACTCTTATTCCCTCTGCAGATACTACATGTCCTAGGAGTGCCACCTCCTTAAGCCAAAATTCACACTTGCTGAATTTGGCATAAAGCTTCTTCTCTCTTAACACTTGTAACACAACTCGGAGATGCTCATCATGCTCTTCCTCCGACTTCGAGTACACCAAAATATCGTCGATGAACACAATGATGAACCTATCCAAATAGGGTTGGAAAACCCGATTCATCATGTCCATGAATGTGGCTGGAGCGTTCGTCAACCCAAACGGCATCACCACAAATTCAAAATGGCCATATCTTGTCCTAAAAGCGGTCTTATGGATATCAGCCTCCTTCACCTTTAATTGATGATATCCCGACCTTAAGTCGATCTTTGAAAACACTACGGCCCCCTTCAGCTGATCGAACAAGTCATCGATCTTTAGCAAAGGATACTTGTTCTTAATGGTCAGCTTATTCAACTGACGGTAATCTATGCACATACGCATAGTTCCGTCCTTCTTCTTCACAAATAGGACCAGTGCTCTCCATGGAGAAACATTGGGTCGGATGAACCCACGATCCAATAACTCTTGGATTTGAGCCTTGAGCTCCACTAACTCCTTTGGCGCCATTCGGTATGGAGCGATTGACATAGGAGCTGTTCCTGGTAGCAAATCTATTCCAAATTCCACCTCCCTATCTGGGGATATTCCTGGTAATTCCTCCGAAAATACATCTTCAAAGTCCTTGAACACCTTCTTCCTTCCCACCTAATGCACTTACGAAGGCTAAGAATGCCTTGCACCCTTTCTTAACCATCTTCTCAGCCTTCAGCACCGAAACTACGTTAGACAAGTAGTTCCTCCTTTCTCCGATCATTACTACTACTTCATCCTCCGGGGTTCTTAGTTCAATACATTTAGCCGCACAATCCAACACGGCTCGGTGCTCTACTAGCTAATCCATTCCGAGTATAAGTTCAAACTCTCCAAAAGGTAATTCCATTAAGTCAGCCCGAAAGTTCACTCCCTGAATCTCTAGGGGTACATTCCGAAAGATCTTATTGATCATCACTGTTTGGCCTAATGGGCTTACTATAGTTATCTGCCTATCAGAAAGTTCAGAGTCTAGGCCTATTGTTTCCACTACGCTACATGCAACATATGAATGGGTCGAGCCCACGTTAATTAAAGCAAAATAGGGCTTGTCAAAAATAAAGAACGTATCGGTTATAACATCCGGCGCGTCTCCATCCTCCCTCCGACGAACCGCATAAACCAAACCTGGTTGCCTTGCCTCAGCATTAGCAGCACCGCGGCCCTGTGTTCCACGGCCTCTGTCAACACCATTACCTCTGTTGCTCGAACCACGACCACGTTGAGGCTACGGTCCTCCTCTACCTGCCTGACTAACATTCTGAGTTGCCGGTCGGCTTTCATCTAAGTTCTTAGGACATTCCTTGACCACATGCTCCTTGGACCCACACCTAAAACATCCTCCTATTCTCCTTCAACACTCTCCCAAGTGCTTCTTTCCACACACATCACAAGGTCGATACCGCCCTTCTGATCCAGCTTGCTGACCTCGCGGCCCATCAACTCTAAGCCTCTTATGAACCTTTCTAGATGACCCAAAACTTCTTTTGGGCCTATTTCTATCCATAGCCTACTTTGTAGAATCCTTGATTCCCTCGGCCACCTTGGCCTTTTCTACCAAAGCAGAGAATTCCCGCTCCTGATGCGGTGCTATCAACAGTCTCAGATCATCCCTTAGCCCGTCCTCAAAACGGACACAGCGCTCATGCTCAGTCGCCACGACACCTCGAGCGTACCGGCTCAACCTCAGGAATTCAGCCTCATATTCTACAACCGACTTGTTTCCTTGGATCAGCCCCAGAAAAACTTTCCTTTGCTCATCAATATACCTGGTTCCCACATACTTCTTTTGGTACGCTTCCTTAACGTACTCCCAGATCAGATCCTCAGTCGTGGCACCATCCCGCACAGTTAGCCACCATTGATACGCTTCATCGCGTAACAGTGCCACCATTCCCTTTAACTTTTCCTCAGGGGTCAGATCAAGCTCATCCATGATGTGCTCCGTTGCTTCCAACCATGACTCACCAGATCGGGTGCTACTCGAACACTCTCTCGAAACATCTCGGCTCCATTAGCTCGGGCCGTTCGAGCCTGATTTTTCGGGTTCCCGAATTTCCTCCCCGCACGACCACCAATTCTAAAACTCGCGATGCGACTGCGACACAAAGATCTTCCCCGTCTGAGCTTGCTTTGCTCAAAGACCCACACGGTGGGGGTGGTGGTGCCTATGGTATCTCATTATCAGACCCTTGACCCAATCTAACGGGTTCCGACACGGTCATCCTTCCTCTACCTCGTCCACGATGACCACGTCCTCTAGAGCTCATTTCTAGCGTCGAGATCTGATTAAAAAGTTTTATGATTTAGTCATTGTTCCACTTATTTACCCGCGAAGGAGTTTTATGAAAAGGATTTAGGAGTGGTTCTTTCGTATTCATACAAGCATACAGTCTTTCCATTCATTCATCCATCAAACAAGTATGAACTTTCGTTCATTCAGAGAAATGTTGTAGTCCTCATTGTTATTGTTTTTCCACTACCCAGGGGTATTTTCGTAATTTGTCCTACAGGGGCATTTTCATAATTTTTCAAAATAAAAAGTTCTTCGGTGATTTTTGTCAGAAGTATTTTGGTAATTTCAAAGCCCCGGGTAATTTTGGAAAAATTTTAAAATCTAGGGGTATTTCGGTAATTTTTGACCTCAGGGGTATTTCGGTAATTTTCCACAAACCGGGGTAAATTTGTAAAATGTAATAAGTCAGGGATATTTCAAAACTTGTAAAACTTTGAGGGTTCTTTTTGAGAATTTTACTCTTCAAAATGATGATGTTGCAAAAATTTTGGAAATCAGGGTCATTTTGGTAATTTTGTAAGTTAGGGAAAATTTTGAAATTGTTCAAAATCAAAGTATTTTTGATGGTTTACAAATTAGGGTTTGTGAATGTTTATAAAATAATGAAGTTTGGCAAAAACCGTTTGACATTTTGTGAATCAAGGCATTTTGGTAATTTTACCACTAAGGGCATTTTTGTAATTTTCACCAATCGAAAATTTTTTGGAAAATTTTGTAAAGATAGTTTCCACAAATCAAAAGAGTGATTTTAAAGGTTTTAAAACTAGGGTTTTGTTGTTTTTCTTTTGTTTTTTTCTTAAAAAAAAACATGGCTAGTTCCCTTTCGGGTTTTAGTCATTGTGTTTAGCCTATGACCGAGCCCTCTTGGTCGGGGTGAACCAAAGCTACGCACTGTGCGAGATTCGAGTGGAGAGGAGGTGAGTCACGCGGACTGCTTAAATACCAAGCTCCCACCGAAACCATTCATAGACATGTGCACAGAGGTTGTCACACCACTGAGCCCTCTGAGTTAGGGTGAACCGAAGCTACGCACCAGGTAGGAGTCCTGCGAAGAGGAGGTGAGTCACTAGGACTGCTTAAATACCAAGCTCTTCCGAATTCAATCCTAGACATGCGTACAGGGGTTACCACACCCTAGCTCAGTGACCTAGCCATAGGTTTGTTTAGTGCATTAAGTCTTATGTGGTTGTGTTGAGTAGACTAGTCCTAGAGTTCAATATTCCTATCATTTTATTCTACGTTCCATGCCTTTTCTACCCTTATACAATTCATAAATCACATAATCACACAAATAGTTAGGGGTACTTACCTGGTGGACTGCGGGTCGGAGACTTAGGTGCCATGCCAGAAAACCTGCTTATTTCATAAAAACTCATTTGGGCTCGCTTTGAAAACATTTTGGGCCTTAGCCCACAGGCCGAGAGTTTAAAAACTGGGCTCTAATACCAAACTGAAACACCCCACGAGCCTGAATCGGATCTGGTATGTAACAGACCAATTTTGACCCTAATCGGGACGGTGGTTTCGGGACCACGAATCCGAGCCTGATAAATATTTTAATATTTTATTTTGTGTTTATTATATGTGATTTAGTGAGTGTGAAAGTTTCGTATAAAAATTTAATCGTTTAAGTGCTCAATTTGATAAAAAGGATTTAATCGAGAAAACGCGAAAGTTGCATGCTAAAGTGAAAGGTACTAATTTGATTGTGGCTTTTTAAGTGGGTGTACTAAAAGGGCAATTAGCCCATGTGCTATAAAGAGGGACGGCAATGGGCCTTTTTAATCACAAAATTGATGTTAATTTAGACTAGTATATAGTTATATTAATGTATTAAAATAATGTTAATAATATATGCTTGTTTTAGCATAAAATAATAAAAACAAGTGGGAAGAAAGAGAAGCTTGTCTTGCTCATCTTCTTGGCCGAAAGTTTGAAGAAGAAACTCCATTGTTGGAGCTTGGAAATTTCGGCACTTTGGGGCTTAATTAGGGGTATGTATTTTGCTTAGTTCTTGATAATTTTTGCATTTTTGGAATGGTTGCTTTGAATCCTATACAACCCATGTAGAAATTTTTGAGATTTTGGCACATTAAATTCGGCTATGGTTGTATATGCATGACTTGAAATATTTGATAGTAGATTTCAATTAGTATATGTTAAATCATCCTTTTGAATTTGAAATTGTGATGAAATTGGATGCTAGGGATTTATTTGAAAAAATAAAAAGTTTGAAGGACTAAAACATAAAATAAATGGCATGCATGGACACATATGGCTATGGGGATATTCGGCCAAGCTATAGTGTTGGAAAATTTGGCATATTTTGTGTTTTGTGTAAATTGGACCAAATTGTAAAATGGAAAACATTAGGGGCAAAATGGTAAATTGCCCAATTGTGTGTTTTGGGACTAAATTGAGATGAAATGCAATTAAATGAGCTAAATTTTAATGTGTTTTAGATCAAGAGCAAAGAAAAACGGAATTAGACCGGGGAAAGACGAAGGTTCTCGAATAGCCGATTCGCACGGACTATCGACAACCGAGGTAAGTCCTTTAGTTAAACCATGTCAAAGAATTAATTATGGTTATCTTGAATATTAAAAATTGAGGAATTTTAGTATTCTTTTTCATCATGGCCGAATGTATATTGGTGTGTTAGGTTGGTGATTTTGTTGAGTATGTGATGAGGAGTTGCTAGATTGTATAGTGATAAAATGGTTTTGATGGTTCAATGTAAGTATACCCAATTGAATTAGACGAATATATAATAGTTATGAAGTGTGTTGGGAATGTTTAACTGTATTGACATGACTCGGGTTTTTATTACCTAGCAGGCCTTGTGCCGGTGATTCTATTCGGGCTTCGTGCCTAGCAGGCTTTGTGCCGGTGATTCTATTCGGGCTTTCATGCCTAGCGGAGCCTTGTGCTTGATGATTCTTATCGGGTTTTTATGCCTAGCAGACTTAATGCCGGTGATGTATTTTATGAAATAGAAATTGAAATTTGTGTTCAAGGCAAATTAAAGCAAACTTATTAAGTTAACTGCTCAGGTGAGTATGTAAAGTAGGAATGAACTTCTTACTTATATAAGACAAGGTAAATCAGTGATTTATTACAACTGGCATGTGTTACGAGTGTGGAATATATATATGTATATATATATATGGTTCTAATATATGTGTTCTCGGCTTTACTAATGAACTACATGATGTTGTATCTTGGTCCTTTAGTATGTGGATACATGACTGGGTATTTGGCCACATGAGTGGTAGTGTAATTGGTGCCATGGTATAGAAATTGACATTTAAGTGTATAAATGTTGTACCTATGATTACATGATGATATTTTGGGTTTCGAAAGATTTGAAAATAAATAAGTAATTCGATTATGAACATGTGGGTAAAGAGATATTTTTCTTACGAATTCATACTTGCTTATATGAGTATGAAATTAAAGTTTGAAAATAAATGCGAGTATAAGCCTACAAGTTGTATTGTAGTAATTAAATTGTTGATTTTAAAACGTTATATTTTTTTTTTTGTGAAATTAGGACTTACTAAGCTAGTAAGCTTATCGTGTGAAGTGTTTCTCTGTATTTTTTTTAGATTAGGTGCAAGCTACAAGCTCGTCGGGATCGTTCGGAAAGTCGCTCACACTATCAATCTACATTTTGGGTACTCTTTTATTTTGGTTTTAAATGAAGGCATGTATAGGAAGGACTTGGTCTTTGTCTTGATGAAATTTTAAGGTTCTTGTATATAATGGCCATGCGAATATGGCTAAATTTCTAGTTAAACGTTGTTGTTGTGTTTTTGATGTGTATGTTGGTTCATGATGGCAAGGTTTATGCTTTCTTAATCAAAGTTTAATCATTTTGTTAAGGAAATGTTTATATACTGAAATGAATCCTTGAATTAGGAATGTAGGTAGGTTCGGTTAGAAGCTAGTCTTTCATAAAATGCAACAAAACAGCTTGTAGTAACAGCAGTGATGTGAGTTAGAAAAATCACCAAAAATAGGGTATATTGAATTAAAAGGTGAATGAGATATGGAATTAAACCTTATTGTGTCTATTTTTACAAGAAAGAAACAGAGTAGGCAAAAGATTTATATATTATGAGATAATTCAGTTTTAGTGAGACCTGTTCTGAATGAATTCGTGAGTCACTGTTCTGTTTTGGAAAAATTGCCATAAATTGTACAAAAATAATTAAGAAGCATGGTTTATATGTGTAGAACCCTTAATGAATCTATTTTTCATTGGTATAAACAAGAACATCATAGGAAATTTTTGCAATTAGATAACTGCATTTTTGTAGGGACAGGTCAGAATTGTCAAGCAGTGTAATAAGGGTAAATTTGATGAATAAACTGTACTAATTGGCTACATGAAAAATTCTGGAAAAATTATGGTGAATAGTTATATGAGTCTAGTTTCAAGGAAAATTTACGGATCTAAATTTCGAGTTTTGTAACTCGAGTTATGGTCAATTTAGTCAGCGTGACGCAGTTGGACAGCTTTAAAAATTTTTACTTCCCGAGTTAATGGTCAAGTCTAGTAATGCCACGTGCAGACTCCGCAAGGGTTTCGGGTAAGGGGTGTTACATTTGATTGGTATCAGAGCTTACGGTTTAGTCAATTCTAGGACTACCGTAGCGCGTGTGAGTCTAGCTATACATGCCTTTATCATATATTGATAGTGTGGTGACTTCTGACAGCCTGAACTTTGTTTTATATGGTAAATGGATACCGATCCCGAAAGAGCCGTGGCGATGATGTAGAGAGTGTAGCGCTGACCGTGCACACGGATCAGCGCCGGTAGACTCTCGACCTGTTTCGGGTAGCCACGAAGGAGAGACTAAACGAGCCTTTTATCAGATGATGAATGAGTGGTTTGCCCAATTTATTCAAAATAACCCGGCTGTACACCAACCTCCACCCCCGAATAATCCAACTCCAATTCCTTCAGCACCCCCGATGATAGATCCGATGAGATCTAGTAGGCCCCCAGTTGATAAAATCCAAAAATTTGGGGCTGAAGAATTTAAAGCCAATGATGATGATGATGCTGAGAGAGCCGAAATGTGGCTTGATAACACTATACGGGTACTTGATGAGCTATCTTGTACTCCGGATGAATGCCTAAAATGTGCTATATCCTTAATGAGGGACACTGCATATCACTGGTGGAACACACTAGTATCAGTGGTTCCGAAAGAAAAAGTGACATGGGATTTCTTCCAGAATGAATTCCGCAAGAAATATATCACCAAAGATTCATTGATCAAAAGCGAAAAAGAATTCCTTGAGCTGAAACAAGGACGAATGACCGTGACGGATATGAACGAAAATTTGTCAGACTCAGCAGATATGCTAGAGAGTGTGTTTCTTCTGAAGCCATTATGTGTAAAAGATTTGAAGATGGCCTGAATGAAGATATAAAGATGTTTGTTGGCATTCTTGAAATTCAAGAGTTTGTGACTTTAGTTGAAAGAGCTTGCAAAGCTGAAGAGCTCGGGAAAGAGAAAAGAAAGGTGAGGATCAAACTAGAGACATTCGTAAAAGATCTTGGGTAAAGTCTTTCATTCCACGACCAAGAAGCCCAGAGACGACTACAACCGACAGAAAGCTAATACAGATCCACCTAGATGGGATCGACCTCCTATGAGCTCCCGAGCTACCTCGATAGCCAGTGTTGGTAATGTTCCACAAAATAGAGTTGAGTGCAAGTATTGTGGGAAATGGCACTCAGGGAGTTGTAGATTTCATGATCGGTCTTGCTATAAATGTGGATCATCGGACCATTTTATTAGAGAGTGTCCGGTTAGTGAAAGAGAATCTGATCCAGAACACTAAGCCGAGCAACGTGTCAATGCGAGGTAGACCACCCAGACATTCAGGCAATGTAGGTGGTAGTCAGAAAGGAACGAAGAACACCACAGATCGATCTGAGGCTAGAGCTCCAGCTAGAGCATATCTTTGCTTGAGCTAGAGAGGATGCTTCCTCCCGACGTCATTACCTGGTACTTTCACTCTTTATGATACTCTCGTGATTGCACTAATTGATCCCGGTTCGACTCATTCTTATGTGTGTGAAACTTTAAAATTCGGCAAGACTCTGTTAGTTGAGTCTCATCGAGTTTGTGATTCGTGTGTCCAACCCTTTGGGTAGATGTGTGCTTGTTAATAAAGTGTGTAGAGGTTGCCCGTTGATGATTCGAGATTATTGCTTTCCAACTGATTTAATGTTGTTGCCCTTTGACGAATTTGATATAATCTTGGGTATGGATTGGTTAACTTCACACGAGGCAGTAGTGGATTGTAAAAGAAAGTTTATTGACTTGAAATGTCGAAACGGTGAGACCATCAGAATTAAATCCTGTGACATAAATGGGTTGCCTACAGCAATAATATCTTCAATGTTAGCTCGAAAGTATGTGAGAAAAGGTGTGTAAGCTTATTTGGCCTATGTCTGGATAATAAAATGTCTGAGAAACAAATTGAATCTGTATCAGTTGTGTGTGAATACCCCGATGTGTTTCCTGAGGAACTACCGGGTTTACCCCCTGTGCGAGAGATTGAGTTCGGCATTGAGTTAGTGCCGGGTACGACTCCGATTTCGATAGCTCCGTACCGAATGGCACCTACTGAATTAAAAGAATTGAAAGCGCAGATTGCAAGAGTTGTGATGAGATAGGGGTTTTGCACGACCGAGTTTCTCTCCTTGGGGTGCACCGGTGTTATTTGTGAAAAAGAAAGAGGGGACTATGCGAATGTGTATCGACTACCGGCAACTAAATAAGGTAACTATAAAGAATAAGTACCCGTTACCTCGGATTGATGATTTATTTGATCAGTTGAAGGGGGCTTCAGTGTTTTCGAAAATAGATTTGAGATCGGGCTATTATCAATTACGAGTCAGAGATTTAGATGTGCCAAAGATCGCATTTCGCATGAGAGTACGGACATTATGAGTTTTTGGTTATGCCTTTTGGACTCACTAATGCACTGCTTTGTTTTTATGGATCTAATGAACCGGTCTTAACGGCGCTTTTGGATCAGTTTGTAGTAGTGTTTATTGATGATATATTGATCTATTCCAAAAGTGAAACGGAACATGCTGAACATTTGAGATTAGTACTACAAACTTTGAGAGATCAACGATTGTATGCAAAGTTCAGTAAGTGTGAATTCTGGATGAATGAGGTCGGCTTCTTGGGTCATGTTGCTTGATGTCGGTATTCGGGTGGATCCAAACAAATTAACAACTATACTTGATTGGAGACCACCAAAGAATGTTTCGAGATCCGAAGTTTCCTAGGCCTTGCGGGATATTATAGACGATTTGTAAAAGGTTTTTACAGTAATAGCTACACCTTTGTGACGAAACTACTACTGAGAAAGATGTTAAGTTTGAATGGTCGAGAGAAGTGTCGAGAAAAGTTTGAGCGGTTGAAAGCCCTTTTGATCAAGCCCGATGTTAACTCGGCTGAATCGGGTAAAGAATTTATTATTTTTAGCGATGCTTCCTTGAATGGATTGGGTTGTGTTTTAATGCAAGAAGGCAAGGTGATAGCCTATGCTTGAGACAATTGAAGCCGCATGAGAAAAATTATCCAACTCATGATTTGGAGTTAGCGACCATTGTGTTCGCATTAAAAATTTGGCGTCACTACTTATTTGGCGAAAAATGTCACATTTATTCGGATCACAAAAGTTTGAAGTATTTGATGACTCGAAAAGACTTGAACTTGAGACAACGTAGATGGTTAGAATTGCTTTGAAAGACTATGAATTAGTTATTGACTACCATCCGGGAAAGCTAATGTTGTTGCGGATGCGTTAAGTCGAAAATCATTATTTGCTCTTCGTGCATTGAACGCATACGGGTGGCTATATCGATGATGGTTCGATCATAGCGAATTACAAGCAAGGCCGATGTTCATTCAAAGATTTGTGATGCACGAAAGTTGACGAAAAGTTGATTTCTATTCGGATTCGATGTGAAAATGGTATAGAATCGATTTTCGATTGATGCAAATGATTGTTTGAGTTACAAAAGTCGATTGTGTATTCCTAAGAACTCGATTTGATCTGAGATGATTACGAGGAGGCCCATAATGGTCGAATGTCGATACACCCGGTAGCACGAAAATGTATAACGATTTGAAACAGATTCTATTGGTGGCTCGGCATGAAACGGGATATATCCGAATTTGTTTCCAAGTGCTTAATCATCAACAAGTGAAAGTGAGCATCAAGTACCGTCCGGATTACTTCAACCAATCATGATACCCGAATGGAAATGGGATAGAATTACAATGGATTTGGTATCTGGTCTTCCTATGACACCGAGTAAGAAAGATGCCGTATGGGTTATCGTTGATAGACTGACTAAATCAGCTCATTTTGTGCCGGTACGTACCGATTATTCACTTGATAAACTTGCCGAATTGTATGTGTCGCAGATTGTAAGGTTGCACGGTGTGCCGAGTTCCATTGTTTCTGATAGGGACCCAAGATTCACATCGCGGTTTTGGAAGAAATTGCAAGATGCTTTAGGTACTAAACTTTATTTTAGTACAGCCTTCCATCCGCAAACAGACGGTCAGTCTGAGCGAACTATTTTGATACTTGAGGACATGTTGAGGTGTTGCGTTCTCGAGTTTGAAGGTACGTGGGAACGATACCTACCTTTGATTGAATTTTCTTACAATAATAGTTTCCAATCTAGCATAAAAATGGCGCCTTATGAAGCCTTATATGGTCGAAAATGTCGCACACCGTTGTATTGGACTGAACTCAGCGAAAACAAGATACACGGGGTTGATTGGATTAAAGAAACAGAATGTAAGGTGGTACTTATTAGAAATAACTTGAAAGTCGCCGGATCGTCGAAAGTCCTATGCCGATTTGAGCGTAAGGATATTGAATTTCGTGTCGGAGATCGGGTGTTCTTAAAGGTTTCTCCGTGGAAGAAAATACTCCGATTTGGCCGAAAAGGCAAGTTGAGTCCGAGATTTATTGGACCATATGAAATCATCGGCGAATAGGGCTCATTGCTTATCGATTGAAACGCGCCCTTGACTTAGAAAAGATACACAATGTATTTCACGTTTGATGCTTCGCAGATCTGGATCGGATCCGTCTCATGTGATTACCCGTCGAGAGATTGAAATTCGACCTGATTTGACCTATGATGAAGAACCGATTTGTATCTTAGCTCGGGAAACCAAAGAGTTAAGAAATAAAAAGGTTCCATTAGTAAAGATTCTATGGAATCGTCACGGAGTTGAAGAGGCTACGTGGGAGCCTGAAGAGTCGATAAGGCAACAATATCCGAACTTATTTAACGGTAAGATTTTCGGGGACGAAAATCCTTAAGGGGGGAGAGTTGTAACAGACCAATTTTGACCCTAATCGGGACGGTGGTTTCGGGACCACGAATCCGAGCCTGATAAATATTTTAATATTTTATTTTGTGTTTATTATATGTGATTTAGTGAGTGTGAAAGTTTCGTATAAAAATTTAATCGTTTAAGTGCTCAATTTGATAAAAAGGATTTAATCGAGAAAACGCGAAAGTTGCATGCTAAAGTGAAAGGTACTAATTTGATTGTGGCTTTTTAAGTGGGTGTACTAAAAGGGCAATTAGCCCATGTGCTATAAAGAGGGACGGCAATGGGCCTTTTTAATCACAAAATTGATGTTAATTTAGTCTAGTATATAGTTATATTAATGTGTTAAAATAATGTTAATAATATATGCTCGTTTTAGCATAAAATAATAAAAACAAGTGGGAAGAAAGAGAAGCTTGTCTTGCTCATCTTCTTGGCCGAAAGTTTGAAGAAGAAACTCCATTGTTGGAGCTTGGAAATTTCGGCACTTTGGGGCTTAATTAGGGGTATGTATTTTGCTTAGTTCTTGATAATTTTTGCATTTTTGGAATGGTTGCTTTGAATCCTATACAACCCATGTAGAAATTTTTGAGATTTTGGCACATTAAATTCGGCTATGGTTGTATATGCATGACTTGAAATATTTGATAGTAGATTTCAATTAGTATATGTTAAATCATCCTTTTTGAATTTGAAATTGTGATGAAATTGGATGCTAGGGATTTATTTGAAAAAAATAAAAAGTTTGAAGGACTAAAACATAAAATAAATGGCATGCATGGACACATATGGCTATGGGGGATATTCGGCCAAGCTATAGTGTTGGAAAATTTGGCATATTTTGTGTTTTGTGTAAATTGGACCAAATTGTAAAAATGGAAAACATTAGGGGCAAAATGGTAAATTGCCCAATTGTGTGTTTTGAGACTAAATTGAGATGAAATGCAATTAAATGAGCTAAATTTTAATGTGTTTTAGATCAAGAGCAAAGAAAAACGGAATTAGACCGGGGAAAGACGAAGGTTCTCGAATAGCCGATTCGCACGGACTATCGACAACCGAGGTAAGTCCTTTAGTTAAACCATGTCAAAGAATTAATTATGGTTATCTTGAATATTAAAAATTGAGGAATTTTAGTATTCTTTTTCATCATGGCCGAATGTATATTGGTGTGTTAGGTTGGTGATTTTGTTGAGTATGTGATGAGGAGTTGCTAGATTGTATAGTGATAAAATGGTTTTGATGGTTCAATGTAAGTATACCCAATTGAATTAGATGAATATATAATAGTTATGAAGTGTGTTGGGAATGTTTAACTGTATTGACATGACTCGGGTTTTTATTACCTAGCAGGCCTTGTGCCGGTGATTCTATTCGGGCTTCGTGCCTAGCAGGCTTTGTGCCGGTGATTCTATTCGGGCTTTCATGCCTAGCAGGCCTTGTGCCGGTGATTCTTATCGGGTTTTTATGCCTAGCAGGCTTAATGCCGGTGATGTATTTTATGAAATAGAAATTGAAATTTGTGTTCAAGGCAAATTAAAGCAAACTTATTAAGTTAAGTTAATTGCGGTGAGTATGTAAAGTAGGAATGAACTTCTTACTTATATAAGACAAGGTAAATCGGTGATTTATTACAAGCGGCATGTGTTTAGTGTGGAATATATATATGTATATATATATATATGGTTCTAATATATGTGTTCTCGGCTTTACTAATGAACTACATGATGTTGTATCTTGGTCCTTTAGTATGTGGATACATGATGGGTATTTGGCCACATGAGTGGTAGTGTAATTGGTGCCATGGTATAGAAATTGACATTTAAGTGTATAAATGTTGTACCTATGATTACATGATGATATTTTGGGTTTCGAAAGATTTGAAAATAAATAAGTAATTCGATTATGAACATGTGGGTAAAGAGATATTTTTCTTACGAATTCATACTTGCTTATATGAGTATGAAATTAAAGTTTGAAAATAAATGCGAGTATAAGCCTACAAGTTGTATTGTAGTAATTAAATTGTTGATTTTAAAACGTTATATTTTTTTTGTGAAATTAGGACTTACTAAGCTAGTAAGCTTATCGTGTGAAGTGTTTCTCTGTATTTTTTTAGATTAGGTGCAAGCTACAAGCTCGTCGGGATCGTTCGGAAAGTCGCTCACACTATCAATCTACATTTTGGGTACTCTTTTATTTTGGTTTTAAATGAAGGCATGTATAGGAAGGACTTGGTCTTTGTCTTGATGAAATTTTAAGGTTCTTGTATATAATGGCCATGCGAATATGGCTAAATTTCTAGTTAAGTACGTTGTTGTGTTTTTGATGTGTATGTTGGTTCATGATGGCAAGGTTTATGCTTTCTTAATCAAAGTTTAATCATTTTGTTAAGGAAATGTTTATATACGAAATGAATCCTTGAATTAGGAATATAGGTAGGTTCGGTTAGAAGCTAGTCTTTCATAAAATGCAACAAAACAGCTTGTAGTAACAGCAGTGATGTGAGTTAGAAAAATCACCAAAAATAGGGTATGTTGAATTAAAAGGTGAATGAGATATGGAATTAAACCTTATTGTGTCTATTTTTACAAGAAAGAAACAGAGTAGGCAAAAGATTTATATATTATGAGATAATTCAGTTTTAGTGAGACCTGTTCTGAATGAATTCGTGAGTCACTGTTCTGTTTTGGAAAAATTGCCATAAATTGTACAAAAATAATTAAGAAGAATGGTTTATATGTGTAGAACTCTTAATGAATCTATTTTTCATTGGTATAAACAAGAACATCATAGGAAATTTTTGCAATTAGATAACTGCATTTTTGTAGGGACAGGTCAGAATTGTCAAGCAGTGTAATAAGGGTAAATTTGATGAATAAACTGTACTAATTGGCTACATGAAAAATTCTGGAAAAATTATGGTGAATAGTTATATGAGTCTAGTTTCAAGGAAAATTTACGGATCTAAATTTCGAGTTTTGTAACTCGAGTTATGGTCGATTTAGTCAGCGTGACGCAGTTAGACAGCTTTGAAAATTTTTACTTCCCGAGTTAATGGTCAAGTCTAGTAATGCCACGTACCCGACTCCGGCAAGGGTTTCGGGTAAGGGGTGTTACATGGTATGTTCCTTAAGTAAACCGGTCTCAAAGTTCTTTGTTACATAGAGAAAATTTGTGTAATTTTAGAAAAATATCGTTTTGGATTGGGCTTAGAGCGAAAACCCATTTATTTTAATTAGAAATCATTTAATTATGGTGACAAAGCAATTTAGGGTTTATTTTTAAAATAAATTTAATTGAACTTAATTAAAAGTAATTCGTAACATAATAATTAAAAATAAAAGCAAAGAAATAGAACTATCCAACTTGGGCCTTATGGCCTTATTACATCAACCAAAACCCAAAAATAAAATTAAAGTACTGAGTAAAATAAAAGTCCAAATCTTTAAATTTCTCCTTGCAATGCATGGCCACCTTTAGCTCCTGCCGACCCGGTCCATTATTGCTCATCACCTGAAAAATATTTCCCACAACGGGGTGAGTCAAACTGACTTAATACGTAACCAACACTATAATTTAATAAACCAAGGCATACCGAACATAACATGTTCATACATTAATTCAAAATAATGATGCAATCCCGAACCCAAAACCTAGATGCCATCTGCTACACACCCCCGTACCAACCAAACACACCGTGGAGACTACTAAGTCGACCCTCCTTCCGCTACACACCAAATTGCGGGCTTAAGTCAACGCATCTGTGGTCTTAGGTCACCACTTTTCAGATTACTGTGGTCTTAGGTCACCACTTTTCTCGACATCGTGGTCGTAAGTCACCACTTTTCGGACATCGTGGTCTTAAGTCACCACTTTTCACTTCCCCTTGCAATATACAACCATATGCCCCATATATTAATAAGCATAATATACTAGAGTTCACAATCGTATAAAATTCTCATGTTACGAATAACATATTTCATATTTCTACTAGAAGTAGGAAACGTACCTGGGTACTTTTGTACCACCTTTGGCTACTTAGCTATATTCACATTCATATTTATATACTCATAGATTAAAGTATTGCCATGTGACATATTAAAAGATAGCGGGGATTACACACCTGATTCGCTTAATGAAGTCCTTGAAATCCCGAAGAAAACTGATTTACAGATTTAGATCTCAAATCCTACATAAATTAATCACTTACTATTTAAAAGACCATTCGGCCATTATTCCAAATACTAATAGGATTAGTATTACTTACCTTGTTGCCGAATTGATTTTAAGAATCAAATGCCGGATCTTGGTATTCCTCCCTTGCGAATTCGGCTAAACACTATATTACTCCATAGGTTAGTTTTCGGCTTTCGATAATAAATCCAAACATTTAAAATAGGCCTTGGCCGAATATCTTAAACACATACCTTGTGATTCCAAATCCAAAAAGTAACCTTTGGCTATGGAGATGTCAAAATCCCTACACACATATGTTAGATCTGATTTCCAAATCACCTAATAAACTTAATCAAATGGCTTTTGGCCTGAACCATGTTTTTCTTACCTTAAACCCTTGAATTCCGAAACTCTCTTCTTGAGTAGCCGAAATTCCTTAGATCTGAAATCTCGGAATTCCTCCTTCAATATTCGGCCAAAAGACAACCAAAAGGATCAGTTCCTAAATCTTGGTTGAAAGCGATTGAACAATCAAGAATCCATTGTTCTTACCTTAACACCACAGTCGACGGCACCCTTGATCGAAGTCACAGAGATTCGGCTATGGAGACTTAGACAGAGATCAAAGTGGTTTCGGTTTTGACAGTAGAAGAAAAAGAAGAAGAAAAAAGATGGATTTTTGCTTAAGGAAAATTTCTCGGAGAGGGGGAGAGAGTGGGAATTTTCGGCAACACTTAAAAAAGATGAAAGAATAGCCTCAATTTTCATCCTTTAGCCGAAATTATCAACAAGAGAGTCCCTTACTTGGCCACTACTCTTCATATGTGATAATATTCTCCTTATTTAAAATAAAAAGATTTAATCCATCATTTATCTCTCCAAAATAATCCAATTTAAAAATCCTTTATTTATCGCCTTTTAATCAAATATTTATGAGAATAAAACACCTCCTATGTGCCATCCACCTCAATCTTCTGGAAGCAAAAATAAAACCTTCGTTATTTGCTTCCCAAATGACTCGAACTCAGGCCCATTCCTCCTGCATATGGTGCCATTTCCATAATCTTCAGGCCACTTTTCCAAGCCTGTTTGTGTGTCAAATTCCACCATCTTTTTCTTTTAAGGCCACCTTGCCTTAATTTCCTATTTTAAACTTTAAAACTCGACATTTCTAAGTCATTTCTAAGTTTCCTAAAATTTTCGATCGGCTCTGTAAACTTGCCATTTTCTTACATTTCCAAGTTTCCAGATATGTTTACTTTCCATTTTTGAATCATTTCCTTACATTTCCAGGTTTCCAAAAATGTTCATGTCCACTTTCATTTCCATGCATTTCTAGGTTTCCAAAAATATTCATTTCCATTTTGATTTCCAAAAATATTAGAAATTTATTCATAGTACTTAAGGCTTGTCATTTCGTACAATTAACCCGAAAATGCATAGGCCCTTTCTAGGATGTTACAGTTACAACCCAATAGGCCCAAATCTACTAGGCCCAAATTCGGGGCATTACAAACATGCTTTTCATCTATTTGGCAAATTTACCTAAACACTTACACTCAATCAAACAAGTTAGTCACATAAATATTCACATATGCAACAAGTAAGCATAGATGAGCTCATCATACTATATTCCTTCAAGACATCATTCATTTCATCCCATAATTCTCTTATCACACCAAGAGTTTTGTCCGTTGAATCGTTGAAATTCTGATGGCTACTCAGGTAGTACACTCAAGAAGTACAATTCAATAACCTGTCAATTCTTATTCAAGAGTACCCATTAGGGCTCTTAATCAAAGAACATACTCTCGAACCACATAACATATAATAGGATTACCAGTCCAGGCTAAATCCTTTATGTAACGTTTGCTCGGAAGAGCTCAATTAGGATTACTAGTCGCTAAATCCTAATTGTAACATATGCTCGAGAGGGATTATATAAGGATTACCCGTTCGGGCTAAATCCTTTCTATAACCAGGTCAATAGGATTACTCATCCAAGCCAAATCCTGTCAGCAACAAATGCAGGACCTCATTCATTTCGGGAAAGCACATATTTTCATCGGAATTCATTATTCAAATGGAACTTAACCCTTTTTCACCGTTTCAAACATGTATTCAATTCTCCATTATAGCAATCAATTAATTCAGATCAATATAAGTTACATTCTATACAAACACAACATTCAATTTAACATATTTACTTGCTCGATTAAGTTACACGAACTTACCTCGACACTTGTTCGCGTTTAAAAAAATCTACTAATCCGAAACTTTTTTCTTTTCCTTAGTCTAAACCCAAATTTGTGTTTTCTGGATCTATATAAATTAATTTATTCATCAATTTATCACATTTCATATTCAAGTGGACTCAATTTACATCCTAGGTAAAATTACCATTTTGCCCCTAACTTTTTCACAAATTCCAATTTTGTCCTTAGGCTCGGAAAATTAAATTTATGCAATTTACTCCTTATTCTAAGCCTAACAAAAATTTCAATATAGAATTTACAGCACATATATTCTATAAATTTTAGAAATTTTCTTCAATTTTCACAACTTTACATTTTAGTACCTAAATCATGTTTTCATCAAAAATCACTATGTAAAAGTTGTTTATCTATCATCAACCTTTCATTTTCTGCCATAAATTTCAAATTTTCAGCATATTCATCCATGACCTAATTTCCATACTTTGATAACTTTTCAAATTGATCCCCCAAATAAATAGATTAAGCTATCACGGTTTCAAAAATATCAAAATTACTAAAAACGGGACAAGAAAACTTACCCAATTATGCCAAGAAAGTTTCTTCTCTCTCTCCTAGGGTTTCCATGTATTTTGAGGTTGAAGATGATATAAAATAAGATGATAATTTTTTTATCATCTTTTAATTCATTAAATTATTTTAATTTTCAATTTAGTCCTTACCTTTTTTCTAAATTTCCATGGACGAGTCATCAAAATATCTACATACTTTTCTTTTATGGTCTAATTACCATATAAGGACATCAAGTTTTGAATTCCATAGCTATTTAATCCTTCTAGCTACTAGAATTCAACTTTTGCATTTTATGCGATTTAGTCCATCCCGTAATTAGGCACTTAATCGATAAAATTTTCTTATCAGAACTTTCACATGACATTTCTAACATAATACGGACCATGTAATAAAATTAAAATAAATTTTATTTTCAACTCGAATTTGTGGTCCCAAAACCACTGTTCCGATTTCACTAAAATTGGGTCGTTACAGTATTTAAGTGTAGATAGTTCGCCAGGACGTTAAACATGGGTAATATGCTGAGTTAGACCGTGGTGGTATGGTGATATGGCATTACGAGAAGTCCTCTAGGACAGTAAAGGCAAAAAGGTCCACTAAAATGTAAGACGCGTGACTCCAATGGGGGAGTTCCCTGCTTAGAAAGTACACCATGTGCTAAGATAGAAAGGGCAGCATGAATAACACGATAAATTTTAGTTATGCATAAGCGAGGTGCACATGAGGGGCATGGATTTTTGGAATAATAAAGGGAATTTTCCACAGCTGATACAAATGGGGCTAACAGCATGATAATTGTATCCGCCAGAAAAGCGGTGGATCTTATGAGGTTAAGGAAAAATAGGTCAAACTCTATTGGCCTAACGTCATGAGTCTTAGGCTGATGAAAGATCCACTAGCAATCCGTAGCGAAAGGAGGTGGTAAATGACTAATTGATTAGAGTAGGTCGTCAGCAAAATATGGGAATGTAAGGTATCAACGGATGATTGAGTGGAACCTAGTCGATAAGAATCCGTAGGTGAAGGTCCGCTAGGGGTGGAATAAGTCTATTGACAACCATGCAGAGAATATATTATTTGAGCTAATAAGGAGAGGGATTCGCTAAGAGTCAAACTGGAATGAACAGTTTGCCAAGATTAGTGGTGGATGAGTGAAAATGTAAGGTCGGCATAAGACAGAGTTAGGTCTGCACTCTCTGGTGACCAATATCTTGAAAGAACTCGCTTGTGTCTCATATCGAGGTTGAATCAGGATAGCAAGAAATTGTAAGAGAAATAGAGAGACAAAAACATTTCCGATGAAATCTGTGATATACCCAAAAGGAGACAATAAGTTGAAATCTCTGCCCAAAACTTGTTCCTTATTGTTCTCTTACGAGTTGTTATATAATGTCATTAGCATATTCTCACTAAATTCATTAGAACTTACAGATTTTACTGCTTAACCATAGGACCAAGCCTGACAAGAGTTTCTAATGGAGGGACCAAGCCAACTATTGCTTATTCAATATGGTGTAGTGCGAGTTGTACGTGTATGTTGATGGGCACTCTGTAACAGCCCGATTTTGGGTCTAGTCGGAACAGTGGTTTCAGGACCACAAATCCGATGCAGAGAAATTTATTTTTATTATATTTTTGTGGTCTACAGTTTTATGCAACGATTTCCTGAAAATTTCATTCGAAAATTTTCTTACCAGTAAATAGGTTAGGGTATTGTTTTTGCATAGCTTCCTCGGGTTCCCACGTAGCTTCTTCAACCCCGTGTCGATGTCATAATACTTTCACTAATGCAATTTTCTTATTTCTCACCTCTTTGATCTCACGAGCTAAAAGTCTAATTGGTTTTTCAGCATATGACATATCAGGCTGAATTTCAACTTCAGTAGGGGAAATGATATGTGAAAGGTCGGATTGGTATCGTCGAAGCATCGACACATGAAACACACTATGTATTTTCTCAAACATAGACGGTAAAGATAGTCGATATGCCACTGGCCCAACTCGCTCGATAATCTCATATGGTCCGATAAATTGCGACTCAATTTCCCTTTTCTGCCGAATCTAAGTATTTTCTTCCACGATGAGACTTTTAGAAATACTTTATCCCGATCTAAAACTGTGACACCCCCAGACCCGATCCAGACGATATGGTTGAATTTGAGAATGTCACATCAAAGGTATAATTCAAAATGATTTTGCTAAGTTAAAATTTAAGGCCTAAAAGCCCAAAATCCTTGAATCTTGTTAAGTAATTATAAAAGCCCATATTTTTAGGTATTTCGAAAACCATGTTTAAGAAAATTTATTTAAGTTTAACAATTAAGTAAACAGTTGAACAATGATCACAAAACACAAAATCTAAAGTCAAATCAGAGTACAAGGCCTTATTATAACCAGCAAAACTAAAGTAATTAAAATCATGTCCTTTGAAACAAATAAACAAAAATCCTAAGTATCTTGTAGTGTGGCCATCTCTGAGTCCTCTTCCATGTCGAGCCGTCTATTGAGGGTCACCTGAAACATTTAATAAAAGGGTGTGAGTTTCGAAACTCAGTGTGTACAACCCTTGTTAACCAATCAACATGCAAATATCATATTGGGCCTAAGCCCTATCAAATTTGGTGGTCTTGGGCCTTAGCTCGCAATGACCTCACATCACATCAGTATCACATGAATGCAATGCACCCATCCCAAATCCAACCCTGCACCCCATTTCCCTTCCAAACCTACACTCCTGTGGGGATATAAATATCAACCCACCCATCTCTACACTCCAAAGGTAGCTCCAGCAGCAGCACTACTCAAACGTTGCAGCAAAGCTGCTATAATGGGCTTAAAGCCACCAGTGGATCCACGGTCGTCAAACGACTATGCGATCCTCAAATCTTTCTCCGTATCATCAAAACCCACCCAAATGCAACATATATTTCATGAATGCAACATACACAATTTCACACATTAAGCACTTAGGGGCATTTTAGTCATTTCACTACCCAGGGGTATTTTCGTAATTCTACCCTACAATGGTATTTAGGTAATTTTACAAAATAGGAGTATTTTGGAAATTTTGTAAATCAGGGATATTTTGGTAATTCTACAAATCAAGGGTATTCTGATAATTTTACAAATAAGCGTATTTTAGTATTTTTGCAAATCTAAGGATATTTTGGAAATTTTCAAACTAAAGGTATTTTGGTAATTTTCAAACTAAGGGTATTTTGGTTATTTTCAAACTAAGGGTATTTTGGTCCCTCTCGAGTTTTAGTTATGAACTTTGGCCCATTAACAAGTCCTTGCAGCTAAAGTGAAGAGACACTACGCACCAGGTAGGATTCCAGAGAAGAAGAGGTGGGCCACTAGGACCGCTTAAGTACCAAGCTCTCCCTAGATCCAATCCTAGACATGCATATGTCCGTTGCCACACTCTAACCCAGCGACTTGTCCACGGACATGTTTAATTATTAGATTAATTCTTATGCAGTTTAAGAGTTGTTCAGAACTAGGCCTAAAGTCCATTAAACCCTAGCATACTTGTATACGTCCTCATAAAGCCCATCAAGCCCATTTCGCGTTCATATAGCCCATTATGCCCAAATCACATCCTTATGGCCCATTAGGCTCAGGTCTCATTCATATGGCCTATTAGGCCCAAAACAATTCCAGATCATGTAACATGCATGACTAACTCAATTCATATAACCAAATCAATTAATTTCATCAAACTTAGCCTTAGGGCCCACCAGGCCCATTTAGCCACTTTCGGCTTTTTGGCATTGCCGATATCATGTGTGTGTAGTGTTTGTACACACCTGGTTACTGTGACGTGTTATACTATCTTTGGTCTTGAACCTACAACCAACCAACCTTCAATCAATCACCCATACTTAATCAAAATATTTACCAAAAGCCGAAGCCTTACTATAACCTTATCGTGTGCCACCAGGCTCTAATAGCCGTTCCTTAGCTACTAATCACAAGTATCCCCTAGATCTGCACTCGCACATACACCATCAAACTTCGAGTGACTCATAATCCACACAAGTCACCTCTATAGATCATACTCATATTCGGCCATTTACTTAAACCATAATCGAGTTGAGTACACTTACACTTTGCTAACGATCCTTACCATGCTTGCGATCTCTAAATCTTACCCTTGTTAATATAAGATTAACGAAAATGAGAAGTTAGATAGCCCTTCGGCTTTTAACAAAACACACTATCCGAATCCACTGTTGATCCTGCGGCCTAGATAGCTACTGAGCGAGATTTAACTTTTAACTTTGACTGATAGTAGATAACAATCGATTTGTGATGGAGGAAAACAACAAAGATTTGGCACTAATAGGGATTTTGGCAAGAGAAGATGATGATACTTCGGCAATACAAGAGTTTGGCTATGAGAGAATTCGGCAAAAAGGGATTCGGCTATAGGAGATTTCGGCAACAAGGCAAGGTATTTTTGGTTGTGGAAAAATAAGGTTTCGGCAAGGAAAAGAAAAAGAATGGAAAATTCGGCATTACCTAGGACCCTAGATTCGGTACACACACACATTTATATAGCCTATAGCTGAAACTTAGCCACCCCTAATGTCCAATTCGGCACCACTTCATCCACTGCTCATCTCCTAATTTTTCTCCATGATATCTCCCTTATCCTTCTCCTAAATTCTCTCTACTTTTCACTTATCCTTAGAGTCCTTCTACATGCCACTTCCAGCCTTTTAGAAGCCTAAAATTAAACTCCAAAATAAAACTAAGCTAGCACTCGAACCTCAGACCTCCCTGCATGCATATGTTGCCACCTCTCCACACCCTAGTGGCGTCAATTAGCCACTTCACCACATGCTTCTTTTTGCCATTTTTCACTTATTTTTTTAAAAGCCCACTGCTCACAACTCTGATTCCTTAATTAATTAAATGGAGAATCCTCCACCACAAAACTCGAACCCAGAGCTTCTCCAACACACCCAGACACTCCAAATGCATTAAACCTTTAAAGTCATCATGTCATTTGTCATTTTCTTGCTCACTTAAAAATTTTATGAGACCCAAAGCCCAATAGGCCCAATTCTTCTAGGCCTAAATTCGGGGCATTACAAAAACTCAATATCTTTCTATTTCAAGTCTGTTTACAATTTCTGTCGATCCGAAGCTACTTTCAAACTATCACGAATCACTTTCACTTTTTCTTTTGTTTTTCTAATCAGATCAACTCCGTGAATCTTATTCTCACTAAGTTCAGTCCAATACAATGGTGTTCGACATTTACGTCCATATAAAGCTTCATATGGTGTCATCTTTATACTCAATTAAAAGCTATTATTATAAGCAAATTTAATCAGCGGTAGATATTTCTCCCAGCTACCTTCAAACTCAAGAATGCAACATCGCAACACATCCTCAAGTATTTGAATAACTCGTTTAGATTAACCATCCATTTGCGGATGAAATGAGATATCTCAGAATTTATTTCGAAATGTATGATTTGTCAGCAAGTCCAAGCTAAGCATCAAGTGCCGCCAGGTTTACTACAGCCTATTATGGTTCCTGAGTGGAAGTGGGATAGAGAAACAATGGATTTTGTATTGAGTTTGCTGTTATCTCCGAAAAAGAAAGATGCGATCAGGGTTGTTGTTGATAGATTGACGAAATTAGCTCATTTTATTCTAGTAGAACAGATTTCTTGCTAGATAAATTAGCTGAATTGTATATCTCAGAGATTGTACGATTGCATGGAGTGCCACTATCTATTGTTTCAAATAGAGATCCGAGATTCCAAAATTGCTATAAATGTAATACCCCTCACCCGTATTCACCGTCAGAATAGGGTTACGAGGTATTACCTATCAATACGCATTACTTAACATCCAATACCCAATACTCAAACATTTATGCATTTATACTCAAATACCATTCAACACTAACACATTGTCCCTTATAAGAGCTTACGAGGCCTTAAACTTGCTTTAAAAGTGATTCCAGACTAAACCGATAACATACAAAATTTTAGGAAAACTTAGAAATTTTTCATTTATTCAGGGTCACACGCTCATGTGAATAGGCTGTGTGCCTCACACAGCTTCAGACACGCCCGTGTCATAGACCGTGTGAAAATAGGGCATACATACTGACTTGGGTCACAGGGCTGACCATACACTCGTATGTCTAGCCCGTGTGCCCTTCGAAGTAACCATACACGCCTGTGTGCCAGGCAGTGTACTAAGCCGTGCCAAACCTGTAGGGTATATACTGACTTATGAAACACGCCCGTGTGCTAGGCCGTGTGCCATTTAGGGGGTATACTAACTTGTACCACACGGCCGATTACACACCCGTGTGTGAGACCGTGTGGAGTATACTGACTTCATTTTAATTCAACACTAGGGGACACACGGCCATCTAGTATGACCATGTGTTGCACATGGCTGAGACACACACTTGTGTCTCTTTCCGTGTGGACAAAAATAGGCCTTTTGCAAGGCCAATTTGCTACCCTTACTCATGCTCACCTAAACAACCAAAATGGTACCATTTCAACAACCAATAAGCAACCAAAATTATCAACCAAAAACATAATTCATACCATATCCATTTCAACCAACTTCAATACTCAATTCAATGCCAAATACTTATTCAAATATTTATTAACTCAACTTCTAAAATCATACTTCACGAAAGCATTTCTCAAGCATTAAACTCCATAAATCAATTTAACCATTTACAAATATATAACCATCACCATTTTCATTCTAAACATGCCAAAATAAGCCATCACCCATACTATATATACAACCAAAACATATACATTTACAAGTCATTTCTAATAGCTAAACACACAACCATATTAACATCATTTACAAGCCAACTCTCATGGCTATATTCACAACCAAAATACCACAAGTAGCCTATACATGCCATATACATATATACACAACTTAAAAGTACCAAATAGATGTCCGATAGTGCGATGATGTTCCCAAAGACTCCCAGATCCGAGCTAGCCTTGATTCACTATAAAACATAGAAAGGTACACAAAGTATGTATACTCAATAATTCATAAAATACAATTCATCAATTTGAACAAGTCAATGTATCATTCATGATAATATCAAACCTTTCATAAACTTACTCATATCCTAATATGCAAAGTCATAATCTTTTCTATTTGATCTTCATATTTACATGTACAAACCTGTACAAATTCATAACAAAATCATACCTTCCCGTAGCACTGTCGAATACTCGATGTTTCGCACACTAAATGCCATCGCATAACCGAAGCTATTATAATTCCGTACACTAAGTGCCTTACTCGATGTTTCACACACTAGGTGCCATCGCATAGCTGAATTTATTATAACTCTGCACACTAAGTGCTTTACATAGCTGAAGCTATCTCAGTCTCACACACTAAGTGCCGTATATAGTCGAAGCTATCTCAAATCGCACACTAAGCGCTAAACATTATCAATTTATTATCGAACATGACTGTAGTCTCATGTATACAATTTATGCAATATCAAAGCACTAAAAGCATAATTGTAATAATGTTTATCATGTACGAACTTACCTCGAATGCTAAAACGGTGAATCGAGTCGTTTAGTCGACCACTTTTGTTTTTCCTCGATCCTGATCTGAATTCCTTTTTTCTTGATCTAAATGTATTCAAAATTAACTTATTCAATCACTAGTTTATTCAATTTAGTCCAAAACATACATTAGGCCTATTCGCACTTTAGCCCCTAAACTTTCACATTTTCACAATTTAGTCCTTATTTCATAATTACACAAAATTTTCATAATTCAACAAGACCCATGCTTGGCCGAATTACCATAATGCCCCTAGCAGCCCAAAACGTTCATTTATTTCACATTTCAACCACTCAATTTGCATATTTCACAATTTAATCCCTATTTAACATTTTTATCAAAAATCACTTTACAAAACTATTAAATATACCAAAAAACCTTCATAATCCATCATCAATAATCAAATTAATCAAGAATTAAATAATGGAAACATGTTAAACCTTTAACAAATTCAAAATCTAAGGTACGGGCTAGCTAGAACGCGAAACAACGATCACAAAAACATACAAATCATCAAAAATCGAGCTAAAATCGTACCTTAATTAAGCTAGGAGTGTGCAGAAATTTCAAGCCCTAGAATGGCTTTCTTCTTTTCTATTCACGGCAAAGAAGATGAATGAAATTCATCTTTATGTTTTGCTTAATTAAAAATAACATTAAATTACAAAATACCACATTTAACCTTATATAATAACCATTAAAATCACTTAATACATGCCCAAAATTTTCCAGTTACTAATATAATGGAATAATTACCCTTTAAGGCCATCATATTAAAAATAAAAAGCTATTTGACACCTTTAACAAATAGAATGCAACTTTTACATTTTACGCGATTTAGTCCTTTTTCTCAAATTAAGCAATTAAACGATAAAATTAGCTCACAAAATTTTCACACATATCAAATAACATGGTGTAAACACAAAATAATATTAAAATAATTTTTTGACATCGAATGTGTGGCTCTGAAACCACTGTTTCGATTTAGCTAAAACCAGGTTGTTACAGCTTATAAGTTGATAGAGTAAATACTATGATTGAAATAGAATTATAACTGTGAGATTTATAGTAATTTGTATTATCTTGTGTTTAAAGTGTTGGACTTGATAAAAGATTGGTAAGAGTTGCTTATTATTTTCGTACGGACTTACTAAGCTATATAATATAGCTATATAATATAGCTTACCCCCTTCCTTTCCAATGTTTTATAGTGACAACGAGCCAACTCAGGTTGGAAATTGCCTAAGATCCTATCACACTATCAATCTGTCATTTTGGATATAAGTGAATTCAAGTATTTTTAAGTCTATAGCATGTATACGGACTAGGTCAATTTGTTACGTGTGTCATTATTAGTTTGGCCATATATGTTAGATTGTAATTGCTAATGCTTCATCTTGTATATAGCCATGAATGATGGCTTATACTGATCATAGATTTATTCATATGTTAATGCCCTTTTGTGAATATGAAATTAATATGTTTTTAATGGGTTACGTATGATGTTTTAAGCATGATAAATAATGGTATAAGAATGACATGTTATTGTCTTGGTTGTGGTTATTTGGTTGCTCTTATATGCTTGAATTTGTGCCATGTGATGTTGTGTTGATGTGTGCAAGTAAGGGTTGCAAAATGGATTAGTAAATAGCCTTGTTTCTATCCACACGCGTAAACACACAAGCGTGTGTCTAGGCCATGTGTGACATACAGTCTGCCCCACGGGCATGTGATCCGGCTGTGTGTCCCTTACACCTTAACTTTGAAAAAATAGAATGTCCAGAACTAAGCACACAGGTAGGTGCCTCAGTCGCGTGTGCTACACGGCCTAGCATACTGGCGTGTGGCACGGCCGTGTGGCACAAGTCAGAGAGCACCCTAATTTGAAAACGGTCAGAAGCACGGGCATGTTCCAAGGTCACGCGGGCATGTCCCTTGGACCACATAGGCATGTGAGCCCTGCATCTAGCAAAAATTTTCTAAGTTTGTAAAAATTTCAAAAGTTCTCGGTTTAGTCCCGAACCACCTCCAAAGCATGTTTGGGGCCTCGTAAGTCATATAAGGGACTTTATGATTGAATATGGATGGTTTTAATTTGGACGCAAATTTTATGACTTGAAATCGTGTGATATCTTATGTTATAAGTCCGGTAATACCTCGAGCCCTGTTTCGGCATTGAATACGGGCAAGGGGTGATACATTTAGTGGTATCAGAGCTACGATTTAGTCGATTCTCGAACTAACATGGCGTATGTGAGTCTAGCTATACATGTCATATTACTACTTGTGATAGTGTAATATCTCCTGACTCTGATGAAATTGTTTTGTCTAGGCAGAGATGCTTTCTAACCGTGCTACTTTCGAAAACGCTGAAAGTAATACTAAGATATTTGAAAATGTGTTTGTAATGAGTCAAAACTTGGAAAAGTATGAATAGGAGTTCATGATATGTATGTGATGATGTACAAAATGAAATAACCATAAGTTGAGAAATATGGATAAAATTCCATTGTTCCAGTTGAACGGTGTATTTCGATGGATTATGGTGATTTTATGAAACGGATAAAATGTTTTAAATGTTGCAAAAAGGATTTAGCCCGGAAGGCTAATCCTGAAGTAAGCCCTCTCGAGCAAATGTTGTGAAATGGATTTAGCCCGGATGGGTAATCCAGAGTAAGCTCTTTATGGCATACATTATTGAAAGGATTTAGTCTTGAGTGGCAATCTTGTTATATCATATGTGGCTCGAAAGTGTGCTCTATGAATATGCACCAAAAAGAACACTTTTGAAAATGAATTGATTGATTGTTGACATGCATACCATGAGTATACTACTCGAGTATCCATCGAAATTACAATAGTTCAATGGGAATTATTCTTGAAATATAGAAAGGTGAAATGAAATGAAAGTTTATATTGTGATAAGCTCATCCATGTTTGTTTGGCATTCATATGACGTTATGTGCATAACTTGTTTGATTAAGTGGATGTGATTAGTAAACTTATACAAAATTTATGGAATGTATGTTTAAGAACACTTGTTTGAATAAAGGTAATCGGAAAGTTCGTGTGGCATAAGTATGTATGTTAATTAGCTTGAAGTGTTATGATTGTGAAGATATTATGTTGATGATGAATGCTAAATTATATGTATGTATTTGTGAGAGTCGAGTTAGAGACTTTACGACCTCAACTCCTTACTAATGTGGTATCTTATAACGAAATTTCATAAGATTTATGTTGAATGAGCTCACCAGTAAGAGACTAAAGAGTTCAATAGCGAAATGACTAATAATGTGGTTAGAGTTAAGAATAGCTTGACAAGCGAATACAGTCTTGGAAAAGATGTCAGGTTATTCTAAAGATCATCCGGATTTCACAACGTCATGGTTAAGGAAAAAGTTAATATCGGCTAATTGACTCATTCAGGTATGATGTCTAAAGTATGTATTTGCTGGAGTTTCTTCCGGATTGATTTTTGTTAATAACTGGAATAATACGAGATTTGTGATGACAGAATTAGTTAGAGAAATGATATTTGAATTGTAAAGATGTCTGAGTGTAACAATTGTAACTAAATAGATTACGATGATCTCTCCTGGTATTTTATGCATTCATTTATCCTTAGAGATATATGAAATTGTTCATTTTCTGATGAAATTCTTATTGTATGAGAATGCTAGCTGATTATAGTGATAGATGAAAGCATTGTTAGCCTGGTTGGTTGATGAGCAGCATTTCTTATCTCTTTCTTTGGGATTCTATCCTATTATGTTTGGAATAAAAGTTGTTGGTGAAAATTTATGTGAATCTATTCTTCTGTTTCTACTAGATGTTGTTTTGTTTTGTATATATATTTGGAAAATATATTATCTCTATTACAATTGATTCTAGAGCATATGAGCATTGTTTTTCTTCTATTTTTCTCTGAGAAATCATCAAGATCTTTATTATTTTCTTATGAGTTATGTTCTCGGACTTCCAATATGATATCGCATCTTGGATTTTTTTATCTCGATTTTTTTATCATCCTTATTTTGTAAATTACCAATCATGGTCTTTAAAGTGTGTTCTTTGGCTTGTGATAACTATGTCTATTATGGTCGTATTTCTGGTTCGAATATAAGAACGTGGTGATTCTAGTATCCAAATTTCTCTAATTTTCGTGAAATCAAAAAAGGTATAAATAGTGGAAGCTCAAGCTCAAATTGTACTATGGTTTTCTTTTCCTATGTAAGTTTGATTAAGATCAATGAGTTCAATCAAGATATTTTTGTTTCCTTGAGCTAATGCAGTGTAAAGATCATTGACTAGCATTGTAACATCTGGGATTTTAAGGGCTCGACATTTACTTTGTATCTATGTGTTTGGTATGCATAGTATGTGGTTTGAGTGTGTTTGGGGTCCCCGGGAAGGCTCGGGGTCGAGTAGAAGTCTTGGTAAAATTTGAAGTTTTAGTACTTTGAAGGGGGTTAACTGGTTGGGTTAGGTTTAAAGATTTTTTACTTGTGTTTGACGACACAAGAAAGGCAGTAGTAGGGTGGCAAGGATACGCCACCTAGCATGCAAGGAGGTGGCGTCACAAGGGAAGCTGAGGGAGAGGGTTCGAGTTTCTCAGGTAGCGCAAGGAAGCATTATTTTTTTGGCTCAGGCAAGGGAGGTGGTTGGATGGTAACCAAACTCTGGAGGAGAGAGGGAAGACTTGGTCAAGATATTCAAACAAGTGGTGGAGAGCTATTTGTGGAGTTTGAATAATTCAAACTCATTTGAATGGGTGATGGAGAGGGAATGTAGGAGGAAATCGTGGGGGGTGAGTTTGTTGTTAGCCGAATTTTGAAAGGTGAAGGGAAGGTGAGATTTCAGTTTGGTATGGAGAGTAGGTGCCAAAAGTTTGAGATATAGTCACTTATAGGTATAGTGAGTGTTCTTTCCGGCATTTGTTGGTAGTGCATTAGAAGCAAATTGGTCCATTCTTTCTATAGGTAAGCCGAAACATCTTCTCCCTTATTAGCATTTTTCTTTTGTGCCGTGTAAGCCTTGTTGCATTTTCTAAAGCCGAACCCTTTTACCATTTTTCTCTCATTTTCCACCTTCACTTAGTTACTTCATAAACCGAACCTCAACTCTCTCTTTCTCTCTTTTAAACTTTGGTAACCTGAATTGATCATTTCACCATCAAAAGCCAAAACAATCCTTTTCTTCTTGTGACCGAATGTGTTTCCATTTTTTGAACCATAGCCGAACCTTCTAACCATCTCCATTCCTTCATTTCCTTCTTTTGTTCGTTTATTTCTCAAGCCCACCTCTTGGCCGAATTCTCTCTAATCTTTTCTTTCTTTTTGTGTTTCTCGTCTCATTTAATCTAGACAAAACCTATCTCTATTTCATCTCTTTGGATTTTACTTTCGTTTTCTATTCTCCTAAGCCGAACTTCTCTTATGTGGTGACTTCTTTCCATTTGTTGATTTGCTAGAAGAATTGACATCACTCTTCTCTTTACAATCCTCTTAATCGGATTCTTCTTGGTAGTGGTAAGTATCCCCTTTCTCTTTCAAATCTTTCTCTTCTCTCTTTTTGTTTGCCGAAACCAAAGGCATTAATCCTGTTTCTTGGGTTTTGGCCGTGCATATGAAGGGCTTGGTTTCGTGCCTATTCTATTTTTAGCTGCGTGAAGGGTATTAAGGGTTACTCGGATTCAATCAATCAGGGTAAGAGGTTTATATTATTCATCCGGCCGAAGGCCACTTCTTTTAGCCATAAGTTTGAAAGGTCGAATCTAATGTGGGGTTATGTAGGGACTTCGACGATCTATTAGCTCAAGTGTAGAACCTCCAGGTTCTGTCGATTTCGGTAAGGATCTATTCTTTTAAGTGATTTTTTTCTGTTATTATCTTATTTAATGATTTAACCGGGTCTTCTGACCAAGATCATTTTTATGGAATCGAGTACCAGTCAGGTAAGGGAAGGGGTTGAACACGTAGTCCCTGCCCCTAAATTCAAGAAGCGAGTAGTTTCAGCAGTTCGAGATTGGCCACCGGGTTGTAGACCAGCGTCTGAAAAGGACAAGCAGATCTCTATGATCTCTTCGAGTGAGGACGTTAGTGAGATCGATAGTTTAGTTCTTCAAGTTTACAGATGTGTAATATTCACACCATTTCTGCCTGTTTCTGTTTATTATATGTATATGCTATGTTAAATGTCAAAATTCGGTATGGGCTGCTGGATTACCCATAGAGGGTAAAAATGAGATGCCAGGTTAGTGATTCTGACTGTGCTATACGAGTGTTTATGATGACATGTTTACATGCACAATCTAAATGTCTATTACATGTATGCCGAAACTTGCTGTATACATACATCATGACTATATGTTTGCATGGGGATGAGCATGTGATATTGATGAAAGGGGAAGTGTTCTGTTCTGGTGGCTTTTGCCACAATCTATTCTGGTGGCTCTGCCACGTTCTGTTCTGGTGGCCATGCCACATATCTGGTGACTCTGTCACAATCTGACGATGAGCAGCTAAATGCAGCATGTCTGCCATCGATGGTGTGTAGGGGTGAGGGTTGATTGTAGAAATCCCCATTGGTGTGATTGGTAGGTACGGGTGGTGTGTAGCGAATGGAAATTTAGACTGGGTTGGGGTTTTGCATCACATTGCATTGATATCTGATTATCTGCTATTCTGTACTGTGGGGCTAAGGCCCAGTTTGATTCTGAGTGGGCTTGGGGCTCAGCGATGGTGCTTGGAAATTGTACACTGAGTCGTTAGACTCACTCTGTTTGTTTAACATTTTTTTCTAGTAATACATAGTTCCGTGGACCGAGCCGAAGGGGACTACGTGGTGGCTATGCACGGTTTATTTAATAGAATGTTATTTTTCTTAAATTTTCAAGATTTTGTTATGTAATAAGGCCGCTAATAACTTAGCTTAATTTCGATTTAAATTTTAGACGTTTTGAATTGCAAATCTTCGACAAGATGTTTTTACAGAAGCAAAAGTAAGTTTTTTTATGACTTAATTACACGAGTTTATAACAGGTTTCTACAACAAACTTCTAGATTAATCTAATATAACAATATGTGTTTCCAAATCTCACCTAAACATATGAATTGGGCTAATTAAAATTTTTCCCTTAAATGAATAACGGGTTTTCCAATGAAACAACTAACTTGGAGTTCTAAAACGAAAAAAAGAGACTTAAATTTTTTTCTGAAGTTCGCGGGGTTTTATAAATTCTTTCCAAGTAACATGCCAGATTTAGTCGTGGTGTTTGGGTTGGGTTTGGGGTGTTATAATGTGGTATCAGAGCCTAGTTTAAAAGCTCGACCGTGGGTTTTTGGGTTCAAAACGTTTTCCAAAATTTTGGGTTTAAGATGGTTAGAAAGGAAAATGCATATGTACCTGTTTTCTGAAGTATGGCACCCGAGTCTCCGGCCCAAGTCCGTAAGGTAAGTCTTCTGACTGTTTGGGTGATTTGTATGAAATGAATATGCTTTATGTATATATTGTTGTGGACAATAGAAGTAAGAAATTTACTTTAGGAACAGAAACCTTTAGGTATGCCTGTGTTTTGCAGAAAAACTACTTAAAGCTATATTCTCATAAAACTGCTCGTTAACAAACAGTGAAAAGAAACACTAATGCATAAAATTTGTAAATCAGATTAAGATGAAACGTTAGGCATGAGTGCTAGAGGATGTGGACGTGTTGCACGTGGCCGTGGTAGAGGCCAGGGGGCTGAGGCTAAACTCTCGGAAGCGAGACATGAGCCTGAAGGTGAAGTGTCAGCATCACTTGTGGCAAAACTGGTGGGGATGATGCCCTATCTCAAGCAATACTGCGTGTGTTAGAGCGGGTGGCTGGGGCGAGCACCGGGACAGCATCTCTGAAGTCTATTCCTGAACGACTTCGAGTAAACAGAGCTGAAACGTTTAGGGGTGTTTCTGGAGTGGCTCCAAATGTGGCAGAATATTGGCTGGAGGCGGTCAAAAGGATTATGGATGATCTAGACTGCACGACAGAGGAGAAGCTAAAAGGAACAATGTCTCTACTTCGGGAGGAGGCATATCGGTGGTGGCTCACCGTAAGAGAGGGTACTCCGGCGGATCGGATTGACTGGGACTTCTTTAAAATGACATTTCAAGGGAAATACGTTGGGCCCAGTTATGTGGATGCTCAAAGGAAGGCATTCTTGAATTTGGTACAAGGAGGCAAATCTGTGGCTGAATATGAGGCAAAATTTCTGCGCGTGAGTCGTTACGCCCGAAGCATTGTGGCGACTGATTATGAGCGCTGCGTGCAGTTCGAAAATGGGCTGCGGGACGAGTTAAGGGTATTGATAGCTCCGCAGCAAGAAAGGGACTTTGCCGTTCTGGTTGAGAAAGTTAAAATAACTGAAGAGGTAAAGTGAACTGAGAGGCAAAATAGGGATAAGGATCAGGGGAAGAACAAGAGGAGTTTTGGGTCGTCGGGATTACTTGGGGGTTTCCAAAAAAGGCCTAGGTTTGATAGGCCAACTCGTGTTCTAACGCCTGCTACGGGGAGTCAGGTTCGACAGTATGCTTTGTGTGGGAAAGTGCATTTTGGTGAGTGTAGGAAGAAAACAGGTGGATGTTTTAGGTATGGATCTATAGACCACATGGTTAAGGATTATCCACAAGTGGATCAGATGCGGCCTGTTGGATGAGGTTTTGATCAGTTCAGGAGGGGTGGTCAGCAATCGCCGAGAGGACGTGGTCCAGCTAGAGGGGGAAATGGTTTCGGTCGGGGTCGTGGAGCACCCGACAGGGGTGTTGGTAGTGCAGATGCAAGACAGCCGGGTTTATTCTACGCAGCTCGTCGACGAGAGGATGGCGACGCACCGGACGTCATAACCGGTACGTTTCTTATAGTTGATAAGCTATTTCTTACTTTGATTGATATTGGATCGACCCACTCTTATGTTGCATGTTCTATATCTGAGATTTTAAGTATAGAATCTGAACTAGCCGCTAGAGAGATGACGATGGTTAGCCCTTTAGGACAATCTATGGTAGTGAACAAACTGTTTAGGGAGGTGCCTTTAGAGATTCAGGGAGTAGTGTTTCCAGCAGACTTAATAGAACTACCATTCGGGGAGTTTGATCTTATCTTGGGCATGGATTGGTTGGTAAGACATCGGGCTAAGTTGGATTGTGCGACTAAGCGAATGGTGTTAAGTACTCTAGAGGGCGAAGAGGTGGTGGTGATAGAGGAAAGGAGGAATTATTTGTCTAACGTAGTTTCTGCATTAAGGGCTGTTAAGATGGTTCGGAAAGGGTGCAAGGCATTCCTAGCTTTTATCAGTGCATTGGATGCAAAGGAAGGGACTGTTAATGAGGTTAGAATAGTTAAGGAGTTCGTGGATATTTTCCCTGAGGAACTTCCGGGGTTGCCTCCGGATCATGAAGTGGAGTTTGGAACTGAGCTACTTCCGGGTACAGCTCCGGTGTCCATCGCTCCTTATAAAATGGCACCGAAGGAGCTGGTGGAACTTAAGGCCCAGATCCAGGAACTGTTGGATCGTGGTTTTATTCGACCGAGTGTGTCTCCGTGGGGAGCGTTGGTGCTATTTGTGAATAAGAAGGACAGGTCAATGCGTATGTGTATTGACTACCGTCGGTTGAATAAGTTGACGAGTAAGAACCAGTACCCGCTGTCGAGGATTGACGATTTGTTTGATCAGCTCAAAGGGGCTTCAATCTTTTCAAAGATAGATTTGAGGTCAGGTTATCATCAGCTTAAGGTCAAGGAAGTGGATATTTAGAAGACAGTGTTTCGAACTCGCTATGGTCTTTATGAGTTCTTCGTGATGCTGTTTGGGTTGACAAATGCGCCAGCTGCGTTCATAAATATGATGAACTGGGTATTTCAACCCTATCTAGACCAGTTCATTGTGGTGTTCATAGACGACATCCTGGTTTATTCCAAGGCAGAAGAAGAGCATGACTCGCATCTTCGGGAGGTTCTGCGAACTTTGAGGGAGAAGCAATTGTATGCCAAATTCAGCAAATGTAAATTTTGGTTGAAAGAAGTTACCTTTCTGGGTCATGCTGTATCTACCGAAGGGATTACGGTAGACTCCTGAAAGATTAAAGTTGTGTTGGACTGGAAACCACTTAAGGCTATAGCAGAGATTCGAAGTTTCTTGGGTTTGGCAGGTTATTATATAAGGTTTGTTGAGGGTTTCTCCTTGATTGCAGCACCCTTAACTAAGTTGTTGAGGAAAGGGGTATCATTTGTTTGGACTGACAAGCGGCAGGAAAGCTTTGAGAAGCTGAAGCGGATCTTGACGGAAGCTCCAGTGTTGATCCAGCCTCAAGTCGGTAAAGAGTTTGTAGTTTATTATGATGCTTCACACACAGGATTAAGGTGTGTGTTAATGCAGGATGGGAAGGTTGTTGTGTATGCGTCTCGGCAGTTAAGACCGCATGAGGTAAATTACCCCACGCATGATCTGGAGTTGGCGGCGATAGTGTTCGCTCTGAAGAACTGGAGATATTACCTGTATGGGGAGAAGTCTGTTATCTACACCGACCACAAAAGTTTGAAATATCTTCTAACTCAGAAGGAGTTAAATTTAAGGCAGCGAAGGTGGATTAAGCTGTTGAAGGACTATGACTGCTCGATTGAATATCATCCGGGAAAAGCTAACGTGGTGGCGGATTCGCTAAGTCAGAAGGTGATATCGGAATTAAGAGCGATGTTTGCCCATCTCAGCTTGTATGACGACAGAAGTTTGTTAGATGAGCTCCAAGTGAAGCCGTCCTGGGTAGATCAAATTAAAGAGCAGCAATTGTTGGACGATGTCTTGAGTGCTCGACTTTTGCAGGTACAGAACGGTAAAGTAGAGGATTATAGTTTGAACAGCGATAGGGTTTTGTGTTTTCGTGAGAGGGTTTGCATGCCGAAGGATGTTGAGTTAAGGCAGATGATTCTTCAGGAAGCGCATAGTAGCCCTTACGCTATGCATCCTGGAGGGATTAAGATGTATCGGGACCTGCGTGAATAGTTTTGGTGGCCTGGATTAAAGCGGGAAATTACTGAGTTTGTGGGGAAGTGTTTAATGTGTCAGCAGGTGAAAGCAGAACATCAGTTGGCTTCGGGGTTATTGCAGCCAGTAAGGATTCCGCAGTGGAAATGGGAGAGAATCACGATGGATTTTGTTAGTGGGCTACCTCTTACGCCTACTAAGAAAAATTCGGTATGGGTGATTGTTGATCGACTGACAAAGTCCGCCCATTTCATACCTATTCATGTCGATTATCTCTGCAAAGGTTGGCTAGGTTGTATGTGGCGGAAATTGTAAGGCTGCATGGGGTGCCAGTATCAATTATATTGGATAGAGACCCTAGGTTTACGTCGCGTTTCTAGAAGGTGCTACATCAGGCATTGGGTACAAGGCTAGACATCAGCACAGCTTTTCATCCACAGACTGATGGTCAGTCTGAGAGAGTGATTTAGATCTTGGAAGATATGCTGATGGGCTGTGTCTTGGATTTTAGGGGAAATTGGGAAGAGTTTTTACCATTGGCGGAGTTTGCGTACAACAACAAACTATCGAGACCCGGTGATTCGATGGCGCCTATGAAGCGTTGTATGGACGAAGGTGTCGTACTCCTACTTGTTGGACAGAATTGAGGGAACAGCAGATTTTGGATCCGGAGTTGGTTGTAGAGGCAGAGGAAAAAGTTAAGTTGATTCGAACTCGATTGAAGGAGGCAAGTGATAGGCAGAAATCATATGTAGATCGGAAGCGAAAGGAGATAGAGTTCGCGGTGGGTGATCATGTTTTCTTGAAGGTTTTTCCGTGGAAGAAGGTGATGAGGTTTGGACGGAAGGGTAAGTTAAGTCCCAGGTTTATCGGACCTTATCGGATTTTGAGACGTGTGGGACCAGTGGCATATTAGCTTGAGTTACCTTCAGAATGGAATCGGATACATGATGTATTCCATGTCTCGATGCTGAGGCGTTATCATTCAGATCCGTCTCACATTGTGCTGGTAGAGGAAATTAAAGTAAGTCCAAACCTGTCTTTTGAAGAGGAACCAATGTAAATCTTGGATCGAGATGTTAAGGTGCTGAGAAGGAAATCAGTTTCGTTGGTCAAAGTTTCGTGGCGGAACCACGGTTTGGAGGAGGCCACGTGGGAGCCAGAGAATGTTATGCGTCAACAACATCCTCAACTCTTTTAACCAGGTAATTTCGAGGCCGAAATTTCTTTAAGGGGGTAGAACTGTAACATCTGGGATTTCAGGGGCTCTGTATTTACTTTGTATCTGTGTGTTTGGTATGCATAGTATGTTGTTTGAGTGTGTTTGGCGTCCCCGGGAAGGCTCGGGGTCGAGTAGAAGTCTTGGTAAAATTTCAAGTTTTGGTACTTTGAAAGTGGTTAACTGGTTGGGTCAGGTTTAAAGAGTTTTGACTTGTGTTTGACGACACAAGAAAGGCAGTAGTAGGGCGGCAAGGAGACGCCACCTAGCATGCAGGGAGGTGGCATCACAAGGGAAGCTGAGGGAGAGGGTTCGAGTCTCTCAGGTAGCGCAAGGAAGCATTATTTTTTTGGCTCAGGCAAGGGAGGTGGTTGGATGGTAATCGAACTCTGGAGGAGAGAGGGAAGACTTGGTCAAGATATTCAAACAAGTGGTGGAGAGCTATTTGTGGAATTTGAATAATTCAAACTCATTTGAATGGGTGATGGAAAGGGAATGTAGGAGGAAATCGTGGGGGGTGAGTTGGTTGTTAGCCGAATTTTGAAGGGTGAGGGGAAGGTGAGATTTCGGTTTGGTATAGAGAGTAGATGCCGAAAGTTTGAGATATAGTCACTTATACATATAGTGAGTGTTGGTTTCAGCTTTTGTTGGTAGTGCATTAGAAGCAAATTGGTCCATTCTTTCTATAGGTAAGCCGAAACATCTTCTCCCTTATTAGCATTTTTCTTTTGTGCCGTGTAAGCCTTGTTGCATTTTCTAAAGCTGAACCCTTTCCCATTCTTCTCTTATTTTCCACCTTCACTTAGTTGCTTCATAAACCGAACCTCAACTCTCTCTTCCTCTCGTTTCCACTTTGGTAACCTAAATTGATCATTTCACCATCAAAAGTCGAAACAATCCTTTTCTTCTTGTGATCGAATGTGTTTCCATTTGTTGAACCATAGCCGAACCTCCTAACCATTTCCATTCCTTCATTTCCTTCTTCTGTTCGTTTATTTCTCAAGCCCACCTCTTGGCTGAATTCTCTCTAATCTTTTCTTTCTTTTTCATTTTCTCATCTCATTTAATCTAGACGAAACCTATCTCTATTTCACGTCTTTGGATTTTACTTTCGTTTTCTATTCTCCTAAGTCGAACTTCTCTTGTGTGGTGACTTCTTTCCGTTTGTTGATTTGCTAGAAGAATTGCCGTCACTCTTCTCTTTTCAATCCTCTTAATCGGATTCTTCTTGGTAGTGGTAAGTGTCCCCTTTCTCTTTCGAATCTTTTTCTTCTCTCTTTTTGTTTGCCAAAACCAAAGGCATTAATCCTGTTTCTTGGGTTTTGGCCGTGCATATGAAGGGCTTGGTCTCGTGCCTATTCTATTTTTAGCCGCGTGAAGGGTCTTAAGGGTTACTTGGGTTCGATCAATCAGGGTAAGAGGTTTATACCATTCGTCCGGCCGAAGGCCACTTCTTTTAGCCATAAGTTTGAAAGGCCGAATCTAATGTGGGGTTATGTAGGGACTTCGATGATCTATTAGCTCAAGTGTAGAACCTCCGGGTTCTGTTGATTTCGATAAGAATATATTCGTTCAAGTGATTATTTTCCGCTGTTATCTTATTCAATGATTTAACCGGGTCTTCTGACCAAGATCATTTTTATGGAATCGAGTACCAGTCAAGTAAGGGAAGGGGTTGGACACGTAGTCCTTGCCCCTAAATTCAAGAAGCGAGCAGTTTCAGCGGTTCGAGATTGGCCACTGGGTTGTGGACCAGCGTCTGAAAAGGACAAGCAGATCGCTGTGATCTCTTCGAGTGAGGACGTTAGTGAGATCAATAGTTTAGTTCCTCAAGTTTACAAGTGTGTAATTTTCACACCATTTCTGGTTGTTTCTGTTTATTATATGTATATGATATGTTAAATGCCGAAATTCGATATAGGCTGCTGGATTACCCATGGAGGGTAAAAACGAGATGCTAGGTTAGTGATTCTGACTGTGCTATACGAGTGTTTATGATGACATGTTTACATGCACAATCTGAATGTCTATTACATGTATGCTGAAACTTGCTGTATACATACATCATGACTATATGTTTTCACGGGGATGGGCATATGATATTGATGGAAGGGGAAGTGCTCTGTTCTAGTGGCTTTTGCCACAATCTGTTCTGGTGGCTCTGCCACGTTCTATTCTGGTGGCCATGCCACATATCTGGTGGCTCTGTCACAATCTAATGATGAGCAGCTAACTGCAGCATGTCTACCATGGATGGTGTGTGGAGGTGAGGGTTAATTGTAGAAATCCTCATTGGTGTTATTGGCAGGTACGGGTTGTGTAGCGGATGGAAATTTAGGCTGGGTTGGGGTTTTGCATCACATTGCATTGATATCTGATTATATGCTATTCTGTACTATGGGGCTAAGGCCCAGTTTGATTCTGAGTGGGCTTGGGGCCCAGCGATAGTGCTTGGAAATTGCACACTGAGTCGTTAGACTCACTCTGTTTGTTTAACATTTTTTTCTGGGAATACATAGTGCCGTGGACCGAGCCGAAAGGGACTACGTGGTGGCCATGCATGGTTTATTTAATAGAACATTATTTTTCTTAAATTTTCGGGATTTTGTTATGTAATAAGGCTGTTAATAACTTAGCTTAATTTCGATTTAAATTTTAGACGTTTTGAATTGCAAATCTTCGACAAGATCTTTTTACAAAATGCAAAAGTAAGTTTTCTTATGATTTAATTACACGAGTTTATAACAGGTTTCTACGACAAACTTCTAGATTAATCTAATATAACAATATGTGTTTCCAAATGTCACCTAAATATATGAATTGGGCTAATTAAAATTTTTCCCTTAAATGAATAACGGGTTTTCTAATGAAACAACTAACTTGGAGTTCTAAAACGAAAAAAAGAGACTTTAAATTTTTTTTTTGAAGTTCGCGGGGTTTTATAAATTTTTTCCAAGTAACATACCAGATCTGGTCGTGGTGTTTGGGCCGGGTTTGAGGTGTTACAAGCATGTGAGGAAATTTTGAAAGATTATATGTTTGAATTGTTTTAACAACATAAAGAAAGGAGTATTTTTATATGAAATTGTTTATTAGTTGAGATCGACTCAGTTGTTTTTATCTTAGCGAGTTGGTTAGTTGAAAGGTAATTTGAGTTATATGCGTTTAAGTTTATCCTCAAGTAAGAAAATAAAATCTTGTACATTCATGGGTGAATAGACGTACAATTTGAAGGAAGAATTCATATTCTAGAAAGTATGATACGGAGATATACTTATTAAATTTGCTCTAATCGAATGATGTCGTTATGAATTAAAGTTGTTCCAATTGATAAAGTTATCACACTTGTGAATGTTTGAATGGTTTGTTGTATGTTAGCAAAGTTGAAAACTGATGAAGGTGTTATTAACAAAAACACTGGTTCTGGGTTCTGTTTGAATTGAGTAAAGAATTCGTAATTTTTTAGTGATGCAGCATTGAACGAATTGGAATGTGTTTTAATACAAGAATGTAAAGTGATAGTTTATACTTTCAGACGATTAAAGTCACATGAAAGAAACTGTCCGACGGGTGATTTAGAGTCGGCCACTTTTTATGTCTGTGTTGAGAATTTGATGAAATCATTTGTTCGATGAAAAACATCATATGCTTCTTGATTCCAAGAGTATAAAGTATTTAATGTTATAGAAAAATCTGAAATTAAGACAACGTTGATGGCCTGCACTATTGAAACATTGTGAATAATTAACGATTAACCTTTGGGGAATTGGATATAGTTGCAAATGCTTGAATGGAAAGCCTTTGTTCATTTTGTGAGTGTTTGGTTACATGATTAATCTTATTTGATGGAAGTTTGAATTTAGCTAAATTAGAAAGCTAAAGCGATGTTTTCTTTGCAAGATTGAGAACCTCAGGAATGTGATAGTGAGTGGTAAACTAAATGAGTACAGTGTGAGATGACTTTTGGTTCTAAATTTCAGGTCCAACCTGATGACTATTATCATTATTCCGAGATAGAATTTGTGCACTGAGTAAATCAGAGCTTATGCAGAAGATTTTGTATGAAGCTCAGTAGTAGCTCGTTTGTTCATTTAGGGAGTAATAAAATGTGCAATAATTTGAAATAGATGTTCTGGTGATCGGGTATGTAACATGATGGATTAGTTGAGTTATATGTTTCAGAGACTATCCAATCAGAAATCATATAGAAAGTAAAAGTGATTCGTGGCAGTTTAGAATCCAATTCAGATTGTCAGAAAACGTATGTGAATTTGAAACATGAGGATATGAAATTTTCGTTTAGCGATACCATGCTTCCGAAAGTATTGCCTTGGAAATTCAAAGTGTGTTTTGTGTATCTATGTTGCGATGGTATCGATTAGACTCTTTGAGTATGAATTCTCCGATAAGGATTAAGATTCAGCCGATATGTTGTATAACGAATAATCGATCAGAATTTTGATACGAAAGATTAAAAAGTTGGGAATTAAAAGCATAACCTTAATGAGGGTTCTTTGGCAGTGTCACGAGATAGAGGAGTCTACGTGGAAATTAAACTTATTTTTCGATAAGATTTTCGGGGACGAAAATCTCTAAAGGGGGAGAGTTGTAACAGCCCGATTTTGGGTCTAGTCGAAAAAGTGGTTTTGGGACCACAAATTCGACGTAGAAAAATTTATTTTTATTATATTTTTATGGTCTGCAATTTTATGGAATGATTTCATGAAAATTTCATTCGAAAATTTTGGCGTTTCGACACTCAATTTAGTTAAAAGGACTAAATTACAAAAAGTGCAAAACTTGAATTCTATATGTTAAAGGTGTCCGATTGCTATGAGATTTTAAATTGGAGGTCCTTAAATTGTAATTAGACCATTGGTTAAGTTGGTGGACAAAAATGGACATGGTTTGGTATGTTTCTAAAGTTTTTCATTAAGGGCATTTTGGTAATTTGGTAATTAAAATGAATTAAAAAGAAAAAAATCAAGCCAAAATTTTTCCATCTTCTTCCTCGTGGCCGAAATTCACAAGGTGGAAGCCATAGCTAGGGTTTGGCCACTTCCAAGCTTGATTGTAAGTCCGTTCTTGCCCCATTTTTAATGCTCTTTACATTTTTAAAGTTGTTGTAACTCGATCTATCTATTTCTACCATCAATTTGAAGAGATTTCAAGGTCTAAAATTTTACCCATGATGGCTATTTCTGTATTTTGATGTCTAATGGTAGAAAATGTATGTTTGGTGTATGATAAACAACTTTTGCTAAGTGATTTTCGGTAAAAATACCTAAAAGGACTTGTTTGTAAAAGTTGTAAAATGAGTAGTAAAAGTGTGAATAAATGAAAATTGTGGTTGTTATAAATATGAAAATGGTTCGTCTAGCCTTGGGTTTTGAAGAAATTGCATGAAAATCATTTTACGAGCCTAGGGACTAAATTGTAAAAATGTTAAATTATAGGAGCAAAAATGTAATTTTTTCCATAATGTGATTTTGGGCTAATTTGAATAGTATAATGATTCAATAAGTTAAATGTGATATTATAGATTAAGAAAAATGAGGTTCGGTCCTAGAACGGGGAAAAAATAAGTATTTGATGATTTAGTCCTTTTCGCCATTTTATGTAACACCCCTAACCCATGTCCGTCGCCGAATTAGGGTTACGAGGCATTACCAAAGAAAATACAGCTTTCATACATTCACATAATCTCATAGGTCGTATTCGCAAATAAATATATATTTCACAAATTGACATCCAAATATTAAACTTAAATTTATTTAGTCACACTAAATATACGAATCATATCTCAAAGTTTAACCGAATTCACTTCAAACATATATCACATTTACAAGTCAATATACATATCTCAAATCCACACTAAATGCATTAAATACATACATATATTATGAGCTTATCAATATAATAATATACAAATTTAAAATATATATTAATCACTTACTCTCATAATTATACACATGCACTTATTTGACCAAACAAGATATTTCACAAAGTGTAACAACCAATATCATATGCGGCATTGGAAATAGTTATTATGATCAAACATACTTGGCACATTTATTAAAGACTAAACATACTTCTTTTCTATCTACAAGACCATTCGCATATGACCATATTATTTTAAACTATTTTGAGATCACATATCCATTAATAGCGTACTTAATTCAAATATCAATTACTATGCCTAAATTATAACCGCATAACCAAAACCCCAAATAAATTTTAACAACAAATTACATCTAACATTAACATTTAACTATGTACCAAAGTAAACACTAATTCATCCATTAATTCATATCCAATTTCGCTATTATAACAATCATCATTTTCGGTCACAATTAATCATTTCAAAGTACACCTAGTTTATAAGTATATTAATAAGTCTAAATAACATATCAACTTGTCTTTACTCAACCAACTCATTACATTATAAACTATGACCTATGCGCGTATAATAATATGAATATAATTTTAATCAACATGTCATGACCGAACACATAGGTATATCATCTATCACTTCCACACCAATTCTTAATACAAAATATACATACATAATAAACTAACATCACACCACAACCGAACATATCTCTCAACCAATTTATAGCATGGACACAACTTCAAAATGAGTTTAGATCATGACCGACTATACATCATGCTCTTTCATACTATTTAACCGAATCAAATAGTAAAATCTCACAAACATACATACTATGTTTTTAACTCACTATTATGAATTAATTCATAAGTTATTCATGACAAAACTAGACAAAACATATGATCAAGATACCATTTATACAAATTATAATCCAAACCAAATAGACCTATATAATAACCTAATCATCAAAACCAAATACGTCAAGCATTTAACCAAAAACATTTATAAACCAAACTTAAACATAATGATCAAGCCATTTTCGAATGGCTTTATATATACATGTCCCAAAAATCAAGCATTTCAACTAAACTATACATGCCATAAGTTCAATTTCAAACTTAACAAAACACCGAAAAGAGTCGATAGTGTGATAGTCTTTGCTGACGATCTTCGAGCTCGTAAAATGAACCCAAAATCTATAAAACAAGGGTAAACAAAAACACACACAAAGTAAGCTATTTAAGCTTAGTGAGTCATAAGCAAGTAAATATCAACTAAATTATCAAAACCAATTATACAAAATCACAAACAAAAACTTAGCATTAAAATCTTTCTTACACATATCAAATGGTTAATTGTACATATACACATGAACTTATATGCTTCTCACTATTAAGATCACAATAATCACATTTGGCCGAATATACTAAATCAAGTTGCTTACACATAGATCACATATATAACTTTAGCATTTATACAATCAAATAAACATTCAACTTACCTTACTTTCATAACATGGTTTAAATACATACCTGATCCATTTTAATTCAATTTTCACATCGGTTCTTCACTTAACAATGCCCGTTGAACCATTCAGAATTAAAAAGGATACGCGGATAGTCGAAAGCTCATACAACGCCAACGTCCCAGACGTGGTCTTACATGTAATCACATATCGATGCCATTGTCCTAGATAGGTCTTACACATAAACATAAGTCGATGCCAACGTCCCAGACGTGGTCTTACACGATAACACATATCGGATATCCTATGTCATGACATATGTATCCTAACTATTCCTAGGGTTCGAACGGGGCTTTCGGGTATTGAATTTCGATCGAATCAAACTCGGAACATGGTCAATTTTCAATATCACATTCGACTAAGGAATAATTTTAATCAAATAATTCAAGTTATCACATAGCAATATATATTCATAAATATAACAACATTTGAATGCTTATTGACTTACCTCGGACGTCGACGGTCGGTAAAATCAACTAATCGACTACTTTCATTTTTCCCCAGTCCAAATCTGATTTCTTTAGTTCTTGATCTAAACATATTCATATTAAGATTATTTAAACACCATTCTATTCAATTTAGTCTAAAAACACATAAATGGGCAATTTACCATTTTGCCCCTGACATTTCACACTTTTTACAATTTAGTCCCTATTGCACAAAACACAAAATACACAAAATTTCACATTAATGTTCATACAAGTCCATACATTTCATTTATTTCACATTTTAGTCCCTCAAAAAATTTTTTTTGCAATTTAGTCCAAATTACTCAAATTCATCAAAAATTCAAAGACAAAACATATTAATCCTTCACATATCTTTGATATTTCATCATCAAACAACAAAAATCACAAGCTATCATCAATGGAAAAACTCAAAATATTCATCAAATTCAAAAATTAAGACATGGGCTTTGTAGTACTCGAAGCAACGATCTCAAAAACATAAAAATTATCAAAAACCGAGCTAGATACATACCTTAATCAAATCCCACAATGGCCGAATGTCCTAACTCTTTTCTCTTTTCTTTTTTGTTTTGTTATCCGGTCATGGAAATAGAAATAAACTATGGCATTGTTTTTATGTTAAGTTTATTATAATATAACATTATATTATATTAATATAAATTTTAAAAATTAAAATTATAAATTTTAATTTATAAAATTTAACATATAAAAACATATAATAATGGCATGTTGCCATCCACTACATAATAAAAATGGCCTAATTGAAACATAAATCCTCTATATTAAAAAAAGACAACAACAATTAGGCTCTTTCACAACTAACCATCAAATTTTCATTTTACGCTATTAAGCCCTTTTATTTAATCGGACACTCAAACAGCAAAATTAAAACACGAAAATTTAACACAAGCAAATTCACACATAATAAACACTAAAAATAATTTTAAAATATTTTTTAGACTCAAATTTGTGGTCTCGAAACCACTATTTTGATTAGGGTCAAAATCAGGCTGTTACATTTTATGCCGTCGTATGTTTAATAAGCATTAAATTATATGCGTATAAATGCTTAATTGATATAATTATGGTAAATTTTATATTATTGAAATGAAATGTGAATGCTATTGAGTACGATACTACGGAAATGACCGATAGAGATTCGGTATAGCGAAAGTCCCGGTTGAACCTTAGGAATAGATAAGATATAAATGTCATGAAATTAGGATTATTAAGACTTCGTATAAGATCATATCTGGGATATGGCATCGATATGAGACTTCGTATAAGATCATATCTGGGATATGGCATCAATATGAGACTTCGTGTAAGACCATAGCTGGGCTATTGGCATTGATACGAGATTTCATGTAAGACCATATATAGGACATGGCATTGGTACGGTACAGTATGTACGAGATTCCCGAGTATCCTTTAGTATTCCAAATGGTTCAACAGGAAATTCAACGAGTATGTTAAAGAAGAGAAAGATTATGTAGTAATTACGAATCGGTACAAGTATGTACGTAAAGTTTATAAGCATGGATTTCATGACATTTTGAGTTCATGATTTCCACGAGAATGATTTTGTGAAAACCTTGTGATTATTAGTCTATGCTTGTGATGTATGAAATTCATGATAATTTCGGTTGACTATTATGTGATTGGCTTTCGGACCAAATTGAGTTATAATATAGCATGTTTTATTCATGCAAATTATGATTTATCGGATATGAGAAAATGAGAAGATAAGAACTTAGGCAATTGAAAGATGTTAAAGTATATGCTTGAAATGTAAATACTCATAATTAATGTGCATGTTTACTATGAGGTTTGAAATAATTTGTTATTTGCAGTAATATGTTACAAAGGAGAGATTATGGTTGTTAGGCTAATGCCAAGATATGTTAAATTATGCTTATAAGTTGATAGAGTAAATATTATGATTGAAATAGAATTATAACCGTGAGATTTATAGTAATTTGTATTATCTTGTGTTTAAATTGTTGGACTTGATAAAAGATTGGTAAGAGTTGCTTATTATTTTCGTACAAACTTACTAAGCTATATAATATAGCTTACCCTCCTTCCTTTCCCATGTTTTATAGTGACAACGAGCCAGCTCGGGTTGGAAATCACCGGAGATCCTATCACACTATCAAGCAATCATTTTGGGTATAAGTGAATTCAAGTATTTTTATGTCTATGGCATGTATACGGACTAGGTCAATTTGTTACATGTGTCATTATTAATTTGGCCATATGTGTTAGATTGTAATTGCTAATGCTTCATCTTGTATATAGCCATGAATGATGGCTTATGATGATCATAAGTTTATTCATATGTTACTGCCCTTTTGTGAATATGAAATTAGTATGTTTTTAATGGGCTAAGTATGATGTTTTAAGCATGATAAATGATGGTATAAGAATGACATGTTATTGTCTTGGTTGTGGTTTTTTGGTTGCTCTTATATGCTTAAATTTGTGCCATGTGATGTTGTGTTGATATGTGCAAGTGAGGGTGACAAAATGGCTTGGTAAATAGCCTTGTTTTTGTCCACACGGGTAGACACACGAGCGTGTGTGACACACGGTCTGCCCCACGGGTATGTGATCCGGCCATGTGTCCCCTGCACCTTAACTTTGAAAAAATAGAATGTCCAGAATTGAGCACACAGGCGTGTGGCACGGTCGTGTGGCACAAGTCAGAGAGCACCCTAATTTGAACACAGTCTGAAGCACGGGCGTGTCCCAGGGTCAGACGGGCGTGTCCCTTGGACCACACGGGCGTGTGAGCCCTGTATCTAGCAAAAAATTTTCTAAGTTTGTAAAAATTTCTAAAATTCTTAGTTTAGTCTCGAACTACCTCCAAAGTATGTTTGGGGCCTTGTAGGCTCGTATAAGGGACTTTATGATTGAATATGGATAGTTTTAATTTGGACGCAAATTTTATGACTCAAAATTGTGTGGTTGCTTGTGTTATAAGTCTGGTAATGTCTCGAGCCCTGTTCTGGCATTGAATACGGGTAAGGGTTGTTACAGATTGTAAGTTCCTTCTAGCCCCGTTTTTAATGATTTTTATGTTTTTGAAATTCTTGTAATATGATCTATCTATTTCTACCACTAATTTGAAGGGATGTCATGGCCTAAAATTTTACCCATGATGGATATTTGTGTATTTTGATGTCTAATGGTAGAAAATGTATGTTTGGTGTATGATAAACAACTTTTGCTAAGTGATTTTCGGTAAAAATGTTAAAAAGGGCCTATTTGTAAAAGTTATAAAATGAGTAGAAAATTTTGATAAAATGAGAAATGTGGGCTGTTATGAGTATAAAAATGGTTCGGCTAGGCTTGAGTTTTAAGAAATTGAATCAAAATCATTTTACGAGCCTAGGGACCAAATTGTAAAATGTCAAAAGTTTAGGGGTAAAAATGTAATTTTTGTCATAATATGATTTGGGGATGATTTGGATAGTATAATGATTAAATAAGTTAAATGTGATATTATAGATCAAGAAAAATAAGGTCCGGACCTAGAACGGGGGAAAAATGAGTATTTAACGATTTAGTCCTTTTTACCGTTTTTATGCTGAGGTAAGTTTGTATGTAAATAATGAAATGTTATAATTGTATTTATAATGTTTTGTTATTGCATGAATTGTATGATTGACTCTATGGATGAAACGAGTAAATCCCGGTTGAACCTTAGGAATAGATTAGGATACGAGTGACATGTCACTAGGAACCCATATAATTACGTGATTTATGTGTCTCGAGTGCTGGTCTTGTACGTCCTACCAGTGGCTAGGTATACCTGCATATGTTGCGGATACCTGACAACTTGTGTGAGCAGCACAGCGTAGCTACGTCTTGACTAACAGCTTGTGTGAGCAGGCCCATGAATTTGCTCGAGAGCAAGCTTATATGTGTTATGAGAATTGTGATAGCATTGGCTACATATGTGGCACTTATGTGCAAAGTTTTCCGTGTATCCAATAGTATTCTAAATGGTTCAACGAGTATGACAAAGATAAGAAAGTACGTTAATATATTATGAGATGGTACAGGTATGTACGTAAAACTGAAAGAAAATGAACTCAGTATGTGATGAACAATTGGTAAGATTGTGATTGAGCAAGTTGAGTTTATGAAGCTTAAATGACATTTATGTTGATATGTGTTATGATATTCATACGATGAGCTATTGGTATATGACAATTATGTTGATATGTGTTATGAAATTCATATGATAAGCCATTAGTATATGACAATTATGTTGACATGTGTTATGTTGATATTAAATGACATTTATGTTCATATGACATTTATGAAGTTTTGCTGACATTTATGTTGATATATGTCATGTTATTCATATGATGAGCTATAGGCAAGAATGTGATTGAGTAAATTATACTCATGAAGTTTAGTTACATTTATGTTGAAATATGTTATGTTATTTATATGATGAGTTGTTGGTAAGATTGGGATTGAATAAGTTGTGTTTATGAATTTTTAATGACATTTATGTTAATACTTGTTAAGTTATTTGTATGTCAAGTGTATGAATAATGTTTTGTATTATTTGCATATGAAGTTACTAAGCTATATAATATAGCTTACCCCCTTCCTTTCCCATGTTTTATAGTGTCATCGAGTCAGCTTGGGTTGGAAATCGCCGGAGATCCTATCACACTATTAAGCTATCACTTTAGGGTATTGATGAATTCAAGTATTTTAAGTTTATGGCATGTATAGGGACTAGGCCAATTTTGTTATGTGTGTCATTATTAATTTGGCCATATGTGTTAGCTTGTAATTGTTAATGCTCCATCTTATATATAGCCATGAATAATGGTTTATGTTGATCGTAAGTTTATTCATATGTTAAAGCCCTCTTGTGAATATGAAATTAGTATGTTTTTAACGGGCTAAGTATGATGTTTTAAGCATAATAAATGATGGTATAAGGATAACATGTTATTGTCTTGTTTGTGGATGATTTGGTTACCTAAGTATGTTATGTATGTGCCTTCAATTGGTGTAAATGTATGTATGTATGTATAAGGGTGGCAAATGGCATGATAAATAGCCTTTAATTTGTCCACACGGGTAGACACACAGGCGTGTGTCTAGGCTGTGTATGACACACAGTCTGCCCACAAGCATGTGTTCCGGCCGTGTGTCCCTTGTACCTTAATTGTTGCAAAATAGAATGTCCAAAATTGAGCACACGGACAGAGACATGGGCGTGTGTCTCAGCCGTGTGTGCTACATAGGAGTGTGGCACGGCCTGTGGCACAAGTCAGAGAGCACCCTTATTTTGAACACGGGCGTGTTTAAGGGTCACATGGATGTGTCCCTTGGACCACACGGGCGTGTGAGCCCTGTAACATGAAAAAATTTTCTAAGTTTTGTAAAATTTTCTAAAGTTCTTGGTTTAATCACGAACCACTTCCAAAGCATGTATTGAGTCTCGTAGACTCATTTTAGGGACTTTATGATCGATTATGAATGATTTTATTTTGGACGCAAATTTATGACTCGAAAATGTATGTTTGCTTATGTTTATGTCCGTAAATGCCTCGTACCCTGTTCCGGCGTTGAATACGGGTAAGGAGTGTTACACACTTGCAAAGGCCTCACCTCGAGGGTTAAGGCAACAAAAGAATAGTAGAATCATATTCGAACATTGTATTAGTACATCGAACTAAGGCCATAAAGAATCATTATAGATTTTGTTTAGTGTATGTTTTTAACGGCAATTAGGCCAGGCGATTAAGTTGTTCTTGCATGTAACTATTTTAATTATGGACGTATATTAAAATTAAACATGTTCTTGTAGCATCCGGTACTCGAGCTTAGCGATCAGGTCAGGTATGGGGTGTTACATTTAGTGGTATCAGAGCTATGGTTTAGTCGGTTCTCAGACTAACCTAGCATGAGTAAGAGTCTAGCTATACATGCCATATGTAGACCGTGATAGTGTGATATCTCCCGGCTCTAACGAAATTATTTTGTTAAGACAGAGATGACTTTCAACCGAGCTATTTTCGATAATGCTAAAAAAATGATATTGAGGTGATTGAAATGTGTTTGTGATGAGACTAAACTTAGAAAGGTATGGATAGAAGTTCATGATATGTATGTGTTAATGTACGAAGTGAGATAACCATGAGTTGAGAAATGTGGAAACGTGGAATAAAATGAAAGTTTATGTGGTGATAAGCCCATTCATATTTGCTTGGCATGCATATGATGATATGTGCCCAATCAAATCTATTTGATTAAGTGAATATGATAAGTACACTTACACAAATTGATGGAATGTGTGGTTATGTACACTTGTTTGGATAAGTGTAATCAGTATGTTAATGTGGTTGAATTTTATGTTTACTTATTAAATTATAGACAGTATGATGTTATGTTTTACGTATTTGTTAACAAGGAAATGAGTGCGATCGTTCAATAATGAATTGACGGATAAGACCATGGTTGGACCATGGCAAAGTATAGAATGTAAGACCATAGCTGGGCTATGGCACTTCAGTGAAAAAACCATAACTAGGTTATGGCATTGTGGACGAAAGACCATGGTTGGACCATGGCAGTATATGTGTGTACGTGTAAGACCATAGTTGGACTATGGCATCAAGTAAACGACATACTCGAACCAGTAAGGCATTCTCTAATTTAAAAAATGCTAGTAAGTAAATTCATTGTTTGAAATTGTGAATGACAGAAAACATTCGTAAAATGAATAAGCACATTAAATTGTCTGAAGTGAATTATGTGATTATGATGATATTACGTTAATGATGAATGTTAAGTCATATGTGTGTATTTATGAGCATCAAGTTAAAGGCTTTATGACCTCACCCCCTTGCCAATGATGCTTTATGATGAAATTTTACGAGAACCATGTTGAATAAGTTCATAAGTGTGAAACTAAAAAGTTCAATGATGAAATAATTAATAATGTATACAGAGATAAGAATAGTTGGAAAGTGAAAATAGCTTTAGAAGAAATATCAGAATGTTTTAAAGATTACATAGATTATGCAATGTCAAAGATAAAGAAGAAGCTAGTCTCGGCTATTCGATTCAATTGAATTATGTGTATTTAAAGTATCCTCAAGTATAGTAATGAAATTTGTGCATTCACGAGTATATAGACGGATAGTTTGAATGAAGAAATTATATTCTAGAAAGTATGATACAGAGTTATACCTATTGGATTGTTCTAATCGAATGATGTTATTACGAGTTAAAGCTGTACTGATTGATAAAGTCATCACATTTATGAAAGTTCGAATGATCTATGCATGTTAGCAAAGTTCTAAACAGTTGAAAGTATTATTAACCGAAGTTCTAGTTCTGAGTTCAGTTTGAATTGAGTAAGGAAATTGCGATTTTTTTCAATGATGTACTATTGAATAGATCAGAATATGTTTTAATACATATGAAGAAGTAGTTTACACATGTAGACGGTTAAAGTCACATGAAAAAGAACTATTCGACTAATGATTTAGAGACGATCACTTTTATATCTGTGTTGTGAATTGGATGATTCTGTATGTTTGATGGAAAATGGCATAAGCTTTATGATCCTAATAGGTTAAAGTATTTAATGTCGTAGAAGGATCTGAAATTAAGACTACATGAATGTTTAGGGATGTTAAAAGACTAAGAGTGATTATCAACTTACCTTTTGGAAAGCAAGTATGGTTACAGATGCTTGAATGGAAAATCTTTGTTTATTTTTTTGAGTATTGGTTACTCGATTTATCTTATTTGATGATGGACAAGTCCTAGCTAAGTTAAAAGCTTAAGCAATGCTTTCTTTGTGAATTGAGAAGCTCAGAAATGTGATAGAGAGTGGTGAACTAAATGAGTACAGGGTGAAATGACTTTCTATTCCGAATTTCAAGTTAGACCTGATTCTTGTTATTATTATTGTTCTAAGATGGAACTCACGTACTGGGTAATCTAGAGTTTGTACAGAAGTTGAGTACGAGACTCAGTAGTAGTTTGTCGATTCATCCAAGAATAATAAACGGTGTAGTCATATAAAGTAGATGTGTTAATGATTGCGTATGTTACATGATATCTTGGATCCATATTCAGATGACGATATGTTAACAGATAAAAGCCGAAAATCAAGTGTATTCAGGACTAATACAGTCAGTGGTTATGCGAGAGTGATAATGAGATAGAGTTACTATAGATTTCATATCGGATTGTCATTATCCTTGAAAAGGAATATGATAATTGGTTTATGGTTAATCAATTGACAAAGAAAGATCCGTATGATCATTTCATTAAGTGCAGATTTCTTATTTGATAGATTAGCCAAGTAATATGGTTCTGAGATTATTCGATTATGCAGAGTGCCAGTTCCATTATGTTAGATAGAAATCCGAAGGTTACATCGTAATTATAGAATGAGCCATAGGGAACTCTGAGTATACAATTGCATTTTGGCACAGAACTTTATTTTTATATCAATGATAAGTCTAAGAGGGCAGTTCAGATTTGACGATGTACTCCGACACTGTGTGCTAAAAGTTTAAAGGATATTGGAAAGAGATATATGAGATTTAAATTGATTTGTAATTTTGAGAAGATTAGTGAAAGTGTTTCAGGAGAATTGAAAGCAACATTTTCTGGTAAGATTTTCGGGGACAAAAATCCGTAAAGAGGGGGAGAATTGTAACAGCCCGATTTTGGGCCTAGTCAGAATAGTAGTTTCGGGGCCAGAAATCCGTTGAGGAAGATCTTATTTTTTATTATATTTTTATGGTCTACGATTTCACAAAAAGGTTTCGTGAAAATTTCTTTTGAAATTTTCGACGTTTGGGCACTCAATTTAGTCAAAAGGACTAAATTGTAAATAGTGCAAAAGTTGAGTTCTACATGTTAGAAGTGTCTAATTTCTATGAAATTTTAAATTGGAGGTCTTTAAATGGCAACTAGACCATTGGTTAAGTTGTTGGACAAAAATGGACATTAGATAAGTGAAATAGGATATTTTTAAGTTAGGGGCATTTTGGTAATTTGGTAATTAAATGGACTAAAAGACAAAATAAAAGCCAAAAGCCTTTTTCCATCTTCTTCCTTCACTGAATTTAGCATGGGGGAAGCCATGGCTAGGGTTTTCAAGCTTTCAAGCTCAATAATCAAGTAAAACGAAGCCCGGACCGAAACCGAGGCAAGGATAAAATGTTGGACTAAATCGAGCATCCACACACATTTTGAGTACCTTGGACTAAATCGAGCATCCACACACATTTTGAGTACCGAGGTAAGTTTGTATGAATTTAAGGCTTTATAAATATTTTCATTAACTTACTTATTATGTTATTTATGTACATTATTCCCATGAGGTTGTTTAATAATGTTTAAACAAGGAATTAATGAGAATAAATAAAAAGAAAGTCCTGGTTGAAGTTTGGAATACTGAGGATGCTTAATTCACAACATGAGACAAGGAAAGCCTGTATAAGACCATGTCAAGACATGGCATTGATAAGATATTATAAGGCAAAAATCCCATGTAAGTCCAAGCCAAGGCATGGCATTGGTGAGTTCCTAAGGCAAAGATATCATGTAAGTCCATGTCAAGACATGGCATTGACAAGTTTCATGAGGCAAGGATACCACGTAAGACCATGTCAAGACATGGAAATGGTAAGTTTCCAAAAGAAACACACAAGGAAGGTCTCGTGTAAGACCATGTCTGGGACATGACATCGACACCGAGTTAAGAGATCCAGTGTAAGACCATATCTGGGATATGGCATCGGCATCATGAGGCGATCCCATGTAAGACCATGTCTGGGACATGGCATTGGCATCGAGACCCATGTTTGATGAGATTGAGCATCCTCTATTATTCCGACTAATTCATCGGGCAAAAGAGTAAAGCATGAAAAAGGTACAAGAAAGTTAATCAAGTAATGATATTAGCAAGTTAAGTTACTCAAGTTGATTAAGAGAATTATTCAAGCTAAGAAGGATAAGGATTGAGTTTATGTCTGCATTAGCAAAATGTACTAATCTACATGATTAAGTGATACAGGTACCATGATTATAATACAAGTATGAAATTATTATGTAACATGTGATGAGTACGAACAAGTATGAGTAAGTAAGCCCAAGCATTTAAGACTTATATTGTTGTTGATGTGTGAGTTGAATGGGCCAATGAATGGCTTGTAAATATTTTATGATGACTAGCTATTGGCATGGCTAACTATAGATATGCTTTAGTATTATAAGTGTGTAAATGAGAATTAATACAAAGAAAACATGATAGAGTAAAGATAGCAACAAAATAGTTTGGACAGTAGCAGTTGTATCACTTTGAAAATTCACCAAAAATGGTGGAAAATGAAATAGAAGTTTAATAAGATACAAAATCAAAGCTTATTGAGTCTATTTTTGTACAAAAGAAACAGAATAAGAAAAAGAATTTCATATGTTGAGATATTTGGATTTTAGTGAGACTGGGTCAAAATGATTTCAGAATCCCCTATTCTGACTTGGGAAATTCATTAAATATTTTACAAAAATAATGAAGGGGTAAAATTTATATTCTTGAATTTCTAAATGAGTCTATTTTCAAGAGAAACAAACTAAAAAATCATTCGAGTCCTGTACCAAGAGAAAATTTATTTTAGTGAAGAGGGGTCAGAACTGTCGGACAGTAAAACAGGGGAGATTTTAAAGAATAAATTGTACTAATTGGCTAAACCAAAAATTTTGGAAATTTTATGGTAAGAAGATATGTGAGTCTAGTTTCAATGAAAATTATCGGATCTTAATTTAGAGTTCCGTAGCTCCGGATAAAATAATTTAGTGACTGTAACTCGAGTAGACAACTCAAGATGAATTTATGTGAATTGAGAAAGATTATGCAATAATGATGGCATTATCTTGAGAACTCGAAATAAGGATTTTTAAAAGCATGGTGATAAATTGTTTATTATTTACATACATACTTACTAAGCTTTATAGCTTACTCCCCTTCCTTTCTCATATCATGTAGGGTTTTATACTAGATCGGGTTGGAGATCGCCGGAGATGCTATCACACTATCAAGCTATCGTGTTAGGTATAAGTGAATGCAAAACCTTTTGAGTCTATGGCATGTATAGGGACTTAGTCATTTTGTATATGGTCATTAGGAATTGGCCGATATTTCATATTTTAATGGTAACGAGTTATATGAAGTGAAAGTTTATGCAAATGATATTTAGTGATCCTTCATAGTGTGTTATTGTCATGTTTTGGGTTGCTTGTGTTGGTATATGTGTGCTTATGTTTTAGGGTGGCTATTGGCATGGAGAATAGCCTTCTAATTGTCTACACGGGTAGACACATGGGCATGTGTCTAGGCCGTGTGCGTCACACGGTCAGCCCCATGGGTGTGTTAATAGGACGTGTGTCCCCTGCAAGTTAGTGTTATAAGTCAGTGTCGACCACGAGCTAGCCTCACGGGCGTGTGCCTAGGCCGTGTGACCCTTATGAGGTTGCTGACGTCACAAACAGAATACTCAAGTTTTTACACACGGGTGAGGACACGGGCGTGTCTAGGCCGTGTGGAGCACACGGGCCAAGAACACGGGCATGTGGCCCTATTTTATGTCAAAATTTTCTAAGTGTTTAAAAGTTCTGGTATGGTCCCTTAACATCCCAAGAATATGTAACAGGTCTCGTAGACCCAAGATAGGGACGTTACGATTGTAAATGAAAAAGTTTTTAATTGGAACGAATTTTATAGCCCAAAGGTTGTATGTTCAAGCAAGTTAAGTCCGGTAATGCCTCGTACCCTACTCCGGCGTTGAATACGGGTAAGGGGTGTTACAACAAGGTCATTGGACAAGCATTTGGTAAGTAGCTTTGGTAATGGTATATAATAAGGAGAGCTCAATCATGGTACTTTTGTGGAATGACTCCATGACGAAATAATATTGTAATTAATATATGAAAAGTCAGAACTTAATTGAAAAATATTTAAGCTGCAATTATATATGTTCAATATATCCCTCCACTAGCACGGTACAAACTCTAAATGGTTTGCAAACTGAATCAATGTAAATGAATGAAAATGACGAGTTAGAGAAATATATCACATGTAACACTATTCGCGGTCATTGCATTTTTCACAATATACAATAGATGACTTAGAAATTAAATTAATTTATTTGAATTATTATTTAATTTTAATTAATTGTAATTAACTAATTGAATTTAAACGTGGAAATTAAATTAATTAGTCATCAGGCTCTCAGTGAATGAGTTAATTAAATTAATTTACGCATATATTCTAGTACGATAAAATTGTTATGACTTTAAAGAAATTAGATTTGAGTTGAGAAAATAATTTAATTAAATAAATTTATTTTAAATAAATAATATTTTGAGGATAGAAAAATAATTATTGAGTTGGTAAAATTATATAAATTGTTCTAAAAGGCCATATAACACATGTGATTGTACACGATACATGAGAAATGCCCAATAGACCTAATATATATATGATGGGTGGCAATCCTAAGTAATCCTAAGGGGTGAGCCGCCATCCTCCCTTAATCCTAGTAGGACTATATGTATTTTTTATTAAAATATTATAATTTATTTACACATTATACAATTGAGGCTTTTGTATTTTACTTTATAAATAAAGATCATTGTTCAAGTCAAAAGACACGTTACTCTTGCATCCATCTTTTGTTAAAATATAATTGAGTTATTTTCTCAAAATAAATTTTATATTTAGATAGAGTTTGTGTTTGATTTCTAGCCTTTTGAGAAAATTAATATCCTCACTTAATGTTAATTAAGTTTTTATTTTACAAAATTCGGTTCGTGAATTTAGAGTCTATACTTTAAATAAATTGGAGTTTGAGATTAGAGAAGAAGATCAAGTGATTGAAAATCAAAACCAATCAAATTCGTCTATTTCGAAAACGCGTGTATAATTCAAGTAAATAAATTTATTATTATAAATAACAAAAGCTTGATTTTAAGAAAAAAATTAAACTTTTGCTATACCTTAAAAATAATAAATTTTTTAATCTGATTTTTCCAATAGATATGACATAAGATAGAAGATCCAGGGGGATAGGTTATCTCCCTGCGTATGTCCTCTCTAAGCTTGGAAAGGTCTCCATCCATTGATCAGAACTTGGAAGCTTACTGTAAAAATATAAGAAAAAATTCGATCAACCCACCACTTAGACAAACCCATTTATTCAATAACTGCTTCAATAAAGGTCCAGCTTAATCTAAAAAATGCCTGGTTCATGACCAATTTGAGACCTCCAAGAAGGTCAGCACCCCATTTTTTTATTGGATTTTCTTTATAACCTCATCTGTTAGGATAATGTTGTCCCATATTTATCTTCTACTAATAAAAGCATTTTGAAAAGGGGAAACCACATCACCAAGAATTGGCCTGAGCTTATTGACAAGGACTTTTAGAATAATTTTGTAATTTGTATTGCAAAGGTTGATTGATCTATAATCAGAGATTGGAACAGGAGTCTTAGGAATGACAGCAATGGAAGTGTTGTTGTGCTCATTAAGCATTCTTCCCTTGCTGAGAAAGTCATTCCAACAATTGATAATGTGTGTGCCCAATAGAATCCCGGTTTTGTTGGAACAAAATATCTTGTTTCCCATCTAGTCCAAGAGCTTTCCCATCTAATTTAATATTACCAATATAAGTTTTTGGACAGATAAATAATTTCACATTGGGATCAAATCCCTTCCAATTTAGAGTTTTGGACGGATCTTATGTATAATTTTGATTGTGCCAAGTTTAGGCATAACTTTATATATATATATATATTTCAAACTGAGTCAAACCCAACCAAGAAGAATGTTTGACAAAGGTTAAGTTTTGCTATTAATCCCTGTAAATTACAAAAATTATGGATTTAGTCCCTATACTTTAATTTGATCAATCTTAGTTTCTATACTTTTCGAATTAGTCTATTTTAGTTCTTGTACTTTTTGAATTTTGAAATTTTAATCTTAATCCAAATAGTAGTAGGTAAATTTTTTCGATTAAATTCAATTACTAGTCTTGTACTATGCGGCATATGATTGTATATTTAGTATATATTTTTTAATTGGATTATTTTATGTCCTTATACTTTTCGAATTTTGAAATTTTAGTCTTGATGCAAAAGATCATCGTTAATCCATTAATTAAAATTTTAGTAAGTAATATGTGAAATTAACAAGCTGATATGATATTACAAATATAATAATATGTTTACCTCATCGAATTTTAAAAATAGCAAAATTTAACTGAATGAATTTATTAACTATTATTTAGTGAGAACTGAAATTTTAAATTTAAAAATTATAAGATTAAAAATAATCAAATTAAGGTATAGAAACTAAGCCTATAACTTCCGTAAAATATAGCCACTAGTGACAGAATTTGACCTTTGTTAAATGGGATCCAAACTTAAAACCTAACCTCTAAACCTTGTTTATTATACACGTGGATCGGTTGAGTTTTTGGAGAGATTGATTTACCGAGGTTTACTTTAGTAGTAGGTACAATCAAATTGACCGATACTAAAATATACTAAAACAAGGGTTTTGTCAAAACCTTGGATAATATTAACATTGTTCCTTAAATCAAGGCCAGCGTATTGAAGAGACAAGAACCAAACCCAACAAAGTTTTTTGGATCATTTAAAGGCACCCTTAAAGAAACCACCGGCCAAAATATTTTGGATAGTAACACTTCGCCTTGGAAAGTTATTAATTATTTTTTGAGTAAAATTATAAAGTAAATATTAAAATATACTTCACCTTTTTGTAATATTTGTATATTTAAAATTTAAAATTTTTATTTTTAATTTTAGTAATTTATTCTCTCTATTTTTCAAATTTAAAAATTCAGATCTAATTATTAACACCGTTAATTTCTTCTGTTAAATTTACTAGCAGTGGCGAATCCAGGGGGGCTGACATGGGCCCCGGCCCTCCCTAAAAGGTAAAATTTCTATTTAGGCCCTTTAAATTTTTAAAAAATTTTAAATTAGTAAAGGTAAAATTGCACTTTGGCCCCCCTAAAATTATAAAAATTCGATTTAATCCTTTACAAATTAGAAAGATATAAACTATAAAAAATTAAAATTTCATCCGGCCCCCCTAAAAATTTGTCCTGCCTTTGCCCCTGTTTACTAGTATAATATTTTTAAACTAAAATATATATATTCACTTAGTAATCATATAATAAAAAAATGATATTGCAATGGTCTTGAATTTAATAAATAATTTTAATAGTATTACTAACTCTAAAAAGTTACATTAGCATTTTAATCAAAACAAAGTATTTAAACTAATTGATAACATTATAAAAAATTAATGTTCCAAATCATGTCAAAAGATTAAAGTATAAAGATTGAATCATAAATTTGAGTGTAACATAAGAATCAAAATTAAAATTTGACTATAATTACGTAATCTAAAATTTGAGTGTAGCATAAAGGCAAAAATTGAAAATTTTTCATTTTTCTATAAAATTCAAATAAAAAGTGAAATTGGGAGGTTATTCCACGTGTCAACATGAGGAAGGGACTTCCTTTTATATATAATTATATAGATTATTTAATTTAATAATTATGATATGAGTTTTGATATTGTATAATTATATATAAAAAAAAGATTGATTTAACTCTATTTTACTTATAATATAATACTCACAATTATATTTACCAAAATAAAAAATAGTTTGATTTATTTTATTTTATTTTATAAATATGTTGACCTGATTCAAAAGCAAAACTTCAAATATATAATTGAATTTCATATATTCACCAAATTAAAATGTATGAGTTCTACAGCACATTCAATTAAAATTTGTGAATAAATTTAAAATGGTATAATTATTTATTTAGCTCTTTAATTTTATAAAAAAAATTAATTTGGTCTTTCATTTAATTTTTTTGTCTTTTTTAATCATTGAATTTATATTTTTTTTATAAAAATCACCTCAAAATAGATAATAAAAAAAGTTTAAAAAACATGAACTTTGATAATGTGGATATATACGTGGATGCTACATCAACAATTAATTAAATTTTAATATTTTTAATTTTAAAAAGATTATGATATTTTTATTTTACAAAATTTTTCAATATTTTTAATAACTTTCCTTTTTTAGTTTAAAATTTTTTTCAATATTTACACGTCAATAAAGTTAATGTTTGTTAAATTTTCATCCATTTTGATATGATTTGATAGAAAAAATTAAATTTAAAGATTAAAAAATGAAAATTTAAATAGAGAACTAAAATATATATATTTTTAAACCTAGAGGGCATCTAAAATCTAAAAGAAAGTTAATGAGTGTATGAGTTAAATTCAAACTTCAAATTAATGAATTTTATTTTTAAAAAGAATAAACGAACTAAACAATTAAAATAAAGTTGACACCTTAATTATTTAGTAATTATGAGGATTAAGTGAATGACAAAAGGAACGTGTGAAACAAAAGGGGCAGCCAGCCAGCCAGCCCTCTTCTTTGAAAACAACATTAACGAGAAACGCTAGTCATCTTCTTGGGAAAAACCTTCTCTTCCTTTTTCCTAGGCTAGGCTAGACTAGCTTCCTAGTTCCTACCTCTTCATTATTTCGGTCTTTTTATATTATTTCGCCTTTGGTTTGACTCCTACACTCACAAACTCCCCCTTTCTTTTTTTCTTTTCTTTTTCTCAAGGAGTATGAAGAAGAGGAAGAAATTACAATATCGTTTTGCTTGCAAAAGATTGAACATTAGTGCTATTGTTATAATAATGTCATGTTCAAGTATTTTGATCTGGCGACCTTCGAGTTTTTGAACTCCTTTTTTGTTATGGCGGTATTGACGATTGAAGACGGGTGATCGGCTGGCACTTCCAATGTCGAACAAGAGTAAGCCATGAAAGTTTTCATCGGATTCAAAAATATTTTCAGCGGCGTACATGGGAAAGCCAGGCATTTCTTTTTGTTTGTTCCTTGATTTAATTTCTATTTTTGTTTTCTTTTTCCTCCAAATTTTATGTCATTATTTCCTTTCTGGTTGTGGAATTGGTGTAAGTAAGAAATAACGTTACCAAATTTATATATATGTAAGCTTTAATTGTTCTTAACATTTAGCAGATTTATAGCAAACAAAATAATATTTGGGTGGCTTTCTGGGTCACTTTGCATGTTATTTCAAAGTTCGAATACTTTACTTACAGTCTTTGAGCAACAAAATTTTTGAAACTTGTTTTTCCATCTTTTGCATTCATTGTTACTGTTAGATCGAATCGAATCCAGTAAAGAAAAAAATTAAATTAACTAAGTTGTTAAGTTCTATTTTATCATCTTAATTTGATTTAAACTTTTTTTGAATCAAGTCAAGTAAAATAAAATTCGAGTCGAATCAAATTAAGTGAAATTATTCGAGTTAAGTTAAAAAATTAAACATGTCAAATTAAAATCTTGTTACAGTATAATTTTTTTTTTGATAATAAATTCCTGGATTTTCATAAATATGGGCCAAAAACTACAAAGTCAAACCAAAACAGAAAAACTAACTTAAGAAACAAAACAAACCCAGAAAACTAAAAAACTAACGCCTAGAAAAACTAAAGCACCAAAGACCAAATCAAACAAAATTAAACAAACTTAACAAACAAAATAAAATTTAGCCCACACCCACAAAGACCAGCAGATAAACAATGGGGTTGCTATAGGGAATTTGCATCCCAGCTGTTGTCCATAATTGCCCCACCTTGAAACACGCAAAGAGTGCTGGAGAAGTTATCAGCACCTCATTTAATGGCTATCATCATTTCCGAGTAGAAGCCCCCAGAAATCAACAGTTTCTTGTTGAAAATTTTCAAAACCTTTCAGCTAAGAAAACTTCCAGGCACCATTATTATCTCTCAAGAAAACCCTTTCACCTTCATCTTCGAACATCGTCGCCTTGTTTCCTCTGACTCCTTTTTCGTTCGCCTGAAATCTTCCATCACTGCCGATCCAGCTCCAGTCAGACCACTTCCTTCTTGTGCAAAAAACTCTTATACCAAAATCGTTCGTCCTTTCATCTTTCTGTCCACCACCTTCAATCCCTTGTTTCCTGCAAAATCTCCATTCCACGGTGTTCGTCCAAGACCATAGCTTCATCAACATTCCAAGCCCTCTGTGAAAGATAAGTATTATCCCATCTTTTAATACCTTCAGTTGCTATTTTGTGCGCCTCCTCGTTTGCTTCCCTGTTTTGAAAGAGAAAAACACAAGATCTGAAATGAAAAGTCATCTTCCTTGAATCTGCTATATATGCCGCGATTTCTGATCGGTCTTCATTTTCCTCTTGCAGTTTTCAAATCACTGTTCGAGAATCACCTTCAACTTCCACATCCCGCAGACCAAGTTGGACACCCAATTCGAGAGCATGATAGCATGCCAATGCCTCAGCTGCGAAGGTGGAAGGTATATTCTTGTTTATAATAGATCTCGAGCAAATGACTTTCGAGTTTCCATTTCTGACTATTAATCCCGTGCATGACTCTTTTCTTTGCCTATTGAAAGCCGCATCAAAATTTATCTTCAATTGCGATCCTGAAGGGGCTATCCATCTATGCATGTGGAAACTGATCTCAGGTAAAAACCTCTTTGCCCATCGAGCTCCCTCATATATTTGACAACAAAGTCTGTGATTTGACTTCCTGTTTGCATTTCGCCTTCATGTATAAATTTGTTCCTGGCTGTCCATATCCCCCACATTGCACACACAAATTTCCTGCATATTCCCAGCGAGTTAGCTTCAAAAAAAAAAAAATTTAAGACTTCACTGAAATCCATATTAGCTGCTAAATCTGGCCATGCAATAGCTAATCTCTCCCATGTATTCTTTGCAACAGGGCAGTCTCTGAATAAATGTTCCCTCGTTTTAGCTTCTGTTTGACACCTCCGACAGTTAGCAGAGCCCATTATTCTCCTGTAATATAGATTGCTGTAATTAGGCAAATAGTTGCGTGAGCTTCGCCAAACTGTAATTTTAATTTTTGGGGGTAGATCTAGCTTCCAGAGTCGTTTGTAAAATTGATTAAATCTATCATGTGCTTGAGTCTGTCCATCATGTGTAAGGGCTTTATGTCCGCTTCTCACAGAGTATTCTCCAGTTGGCTCTCCATTCCAAACAACAAAGTCTTCAAATGGACTCAAAGGCAGTGGGATGCATAAAATCCTTTCAGCTTCTCTCTCTTCAAAGGTATTAAGTATCAAATCTGTCTTCCATTTCCTTGTGTTTGAATCAATCAGATCTGTAACTTTTTCAAGATTAGAATTAACCTCTTGATACTGACCATTCAGCAATCATTCAAGATAGATACCTGCTGTCCATCTCCAATCCTCCATCCCAAACCTTTCAACAGGAGTCCTTTTGTGGCCCACACACTCTTCCAGGTTAAAGAAGGTAATATACCCAGATTTGACTTTAAAAAATCAAAATATTTAAAATATCTTGCCTTCAATGTACGGGCTAATAACGAATTTGGATTACGTAATAAACGCCAACCCTGTTTGGCCGACAAAGCAATGTTAAAACAATTCAGATCACGAAATCCCATCCCCCCTTCTTCCTTAAGAGCGCATAACGATTTCTAATCACACCAATGCATTCCCCTTTTTCCGTTATTTTTGTTCCACCAAAAAGCATTCATAACATTTTCCAATTCAGTGTACAACGTCTTTGGCAAAAGAAAGCAAAACATGGTATATGTAGATATAGCTTGCAAAAAAACTTTTATAAAGACCTCCCTGCCCCCTTGTGAAATATACCTGATACTCCAACTGTTTATTCTTTGTTTCAATCGATCTTTTAAAACTTGGAAAGCCAACTTCTTTTTCCTACCCACTATATTAGGAAGTCCCAGATATTTCTCTGGATCATCAGAACATCGAACTCTGAGGTTTTGAAACACCAAATTCCTATCTTACTCAGATACATTTGCGCTAAAGAACACGGTTGATTTTTCAAAATTAATACACTGTCCTGAGCATTCCTCATATTCTTTCAGAATATCTTTTATCATATTAACCCCTCTATTCGAAACTTCCCCGAAGAGAATACAATCATCTGCAAACATGAGGTGGGTGATAGACGGAGAATTTCTACAAACCTTAGCTCCACTGATCTTCTTTTCTTCACAAGCCAATCTCATTAGCGTTGACAATCCTTCTGCACAAAACAAGAATAAATAAGGACTCAATAGGTCCCCTTGACGAAGTCCCCTTGTGCTTTCAAAATTCAATCCTTCCTCCCCGTTGATTAAAACAGAAAATTGAACTGAATTAAGGCATCGTATAATTAGCTCAAGAAAAGACTCTGCAAAGCCCATCTTCAGCATAACTGCTTTGATAAACTATCACTCAACTCTATCGTAAGCCTTACTCATATCTAACTTTAAAGCCATATATCCTTTCCTCCCTGATCTTTTATTCTTAAGAGAATGAAATACCTCATAAGCCAGTAACACATTATCAGTAATGAGCCTTCCTGGGACAAACGCACTTTGAGAATCATCAATACAATCATTCAGTAATTTTTGCAATCTGTTGGCAACCACCTTTGCAATAAGCTTATAAATCACTGTGCACAAACTAATAGGGCGGAAATTCTTAAGATTAATAGGATTTGAAATTTTCGAAATCAATACCAGCACAGTTTTGTTTATCTCCTTGAGTGATCGTCCACAATTCAATACCTCCATGCAAAAATCACAAGTGTCTTTTCCCACAATGTGCCAAAACTTTTGATAAAAGATCGCAGGAAAACCATCAAAACCAAACGCTTTTGTAGGTCCCATTCCCTTCAATGCCTCAACTATCTCATCCTCAGTGTAAGAGACAATCAAGCTTTGATTCATACTGTCCGAAATGCATGATTTAATCCTTGACAGTATGTGTGTCACATCTCCAACTCCCCTGAATTCAAATAAATCAGAAAAATAACGTCGAGCTACCTCTTCAATCTCCCTATCATTTGTTATAATAGACCCATCTGCTCTCTGTAGCCCCCTTATTAGATTAATCTGCCTCCTCTACGATGCATACTTGTGAAAGAAAGAAGTGTTCTTATCTCCCACTTGTAGCCAATTTGACCTTGCCCGTTGTTCCCAATACCTCTCTTCCTTATCAATTTCCATATTCAAATGAAGTTTCACCTCCATAATTTCCATCAAATTCTCATCCGTTCTCTCCTCATCATTCAATTCTTCTAGTCTTCGATTTAATCTTTTTACCTCTCCTTTACGTTTAGATTGCATTGTGCTCGCCCACATTTTCAACCCTTTTGCAAGATTTGTCATTCAGTTTTGATAAGAACCGGCACTTTCTTCCCAAATCTTTTTTATTTCCTCTTCACATGACTCTTCAAGAATCCATCAGGACTCAAAACAAAATTTGTTATGCCCATTTCTCTTTTGCTCACTTACTGTATCAACTAGTAGCAGGCAGTGATCAGAGAAAGAATGCGGGAGATGCCTTAACGAAAAATTTGGGAACGTTTGGATCCAAGAACCTGTCGCTACTCCTCTATCAAGTCTTTCCCGAATGTTCCTTTCCTCTATGTGACCCCTTTCCCACGTAAACCAAGGTCCTGTAAACCCAATGTCTTCCAAGAAACAATATTCTAACACTCTACAAAACGCCTCCATTCTAGCTTCTTCCCTTGGTAGACCTCCTCTTTTTTCGTGCGCAAAGAGAATGTCATTAAAATCCCCTCCAACCAACCAAGGCACCGAATTATTCTTCCCAAAATGCCTAAGTAGATCCCATGTTGCTGCTTTATTTCTAACCTCAGGATCCCCATAAAAACCCGTAAACCTCCAGCAAGGTTTGCCTTCCTTTTCTTGAACTTCTGCATCAATATGGTTTTTTGAAAAACTCTTCAAATTAACTAGATGTCCCCCATTCCACCCTAAACTTAAGCCTCCTCGAGAACCTTCAGCTGGTACATCAATACCATTGAAATAACCGCACCTTCTCCTGACTTTTTCCATTCTACAAACATTCAACTTAGTCTCCATAAAGAAGATAATTTGGGGATGATAGATTTTCAGCATGTGCTGAAGTCTTCTGACTGCTCGTGGACTCCCCAATCCACGAACGTTCCAACAAAATATTTGATGTCAGCATCCCATTCAAAATATCCTTACATCCCACTCTCATCTGAGAAACATTGTCAGTTTGAGAATATTCCATCATTTGAGTTTTACCATTATCAACACGCTTCCACCCTATATAACAGCATCTATCATTTTCCCCATATTCCTGGATTTGGACCCTTTCAGATTTAATCCAAGGTAGATATTGAAATTTCTCCTCGGATCCACTTTATGATTTTGATTGGAACCATTACCAAATTGTTGACCAATTTGAGTCTTTCCAAAACGACTATTATCACCTTCTTCCCTCAGCCATATGCTGTTGCTTGTAACTGCCCTTCTCATTGGAGCCCTCAATGACAAATCCCATCCAAATTCAACCTCTTGTGTACCAATACGTAATCTCAATGGACAAAAACTCTCCCCGTGACCTAGACAACCACATAAGAAACAGAATAAAGTTAATTTCTCGTACTTAAAATTTGCAAACGATAACTTTAGATTCTGGAATCATAACTTTTTTCATGCGTTTCAAAGGCTTTCGCACATCAATTTGCACACGAATACGCATAAAATTTCTATATCCATTAAGAAGTTGCTTTGTATCATGCTCTAAAAATTTGCTAATAAAATTTCCAAACTATATCGCCAAAGAATCTCTGGTGGGCATACATCAGAGGAATAGACATCGGGTCTTCATTCTCTTGAACCCTACTAAAAATAAGGAGATGATTATTGAAAGTCCAAGGAGCACCATTAATAACCCTTGAGATATCAATCTCATTGAAAAATTTGAAAAGAAAACGTTTTTCACCCAGATCTGATATTTGCACCCCTTCCAGTGGATGCCAAATATTTGCCAAAGTATTTCTCATAGCTGGAAAATGTACCACACTAGCTGTAAGGAAGCATCCCACCAAACAAAAACTATATGCAGGTATTTGTTCTTCAACCTCCTCTATCAGGGAAAAAGCCTCATCTTCCCCATCATCCAGATCCAGATCTGCAATACCGTTTTCCATTACTCTAGCGATTCAACCCCTTTTACCACCCAAATCAGGAAAGAAGAAACACAAATTACAAAGAAGGCAATCAATAAGAAAAAGTAAGATTAAATTGAGATCCTAAAAAAACGTGCCAAAAAACGGCAGAGAGAAACATGCCAAAATGGCAGACTTCTTGTTACAGTATAATTAATTTTATGTTGGAATACATAAATTTAAAACTATATATATTTAAAAACTTTTTTCAAAGTAAAAGAAGATAATGTAGTTGTAACATCTTGAATTAGGGGTGGTTCACAATTTTATTTTTATTATTATTTTATTATCTTCGCATGCTCGAAGAAATGAAATACATATGTTATGGCCTAGTCATAACCCCGGGTTAAGTAGGATTAGGGCAAAATTTCTTTTAGTGCCTAGGATACTTCAGGAGGTAAGGGGTTCGAGCCTGGGTGATAGCATGGGAGTGTTTTAATTTTTGCGTTAAAAAGGGGTTCGGGCTAGGAAGGTTTAAAGAATAAATAATGCGGTTTAAGGGCATGGAAGTCGGCCTGGCAAAGTGGCTTGGGAGCGCCACTTAGGGGCCTTGGTGTAAGGGACTCGGGTTCGAGTCACCTTGGGAGCGCAAGGTGTGTTTTATTTTTGGAGTTGAGACAAGGGAGCTGGGGAAAGAAGCCTTAAAAGAAATTGAAGGGGGGTTTATATCGCAAAACAAAGACTGGTCCAAGTGGCACGAGACGTTACTTGTATGCGAAATTTCACCGGTCCTAGGTTCGAGTGGCGTAGATAGCGGCACAAGGCGCTTTTATTTTTTTGCTTTGGTGTTAAGCGCGAAGGGAAGCTAGCTAATGAGAGCTTAAAGGGAAATTGTGATGCGTTTATGACATAAAAGACGCCTTGGCCGAGTGGCTAAGGGCGCTGCATGGGGGTGCCTTCTGCAGGTCTCGGGTTTGAGACCTAGGGGCAGCATTGGAGGTTTAATTTTTCCTTTTGCTGGCGTGAGGGTGGTCTCATGCATGGATGCGGCACCTAGGGGTGAAGAAAGCAAATTAGATTGCTTTCAAAAGTCATGAAAGTATGGGGTTTATTTTATTTTTTTATTTTATTATTTTAATGGGGATGGGATTAAAAGATGGGGTAGTTTCTATTTTATTTGGTTTCATTATTTTATGTGTTGAAAGATGGGAAGTGGTGGGATAAAGGGATAAATAATATCTTGTTTTTGCGTGATGGAATTATCACAAAGAAATGAGAGCATGGCCGAATGAAGCATGGCCAAAATTCTTGGTTTTGTCTTTCTTTCCTTGCCATTGTCCTTGGCCGAATGTGAAGTTTTCTTTGGGGACTTTCATGGTCAGTTTTGCTATTAGCAAGGGGTGCCGAAATTCTTAAATTGTTTTTCTTTTCTTCCCACATTATTCTTGGCCAAATAGGGGACTCAAGAGCTTGAGGTTCAGTTTTGGAAGGAGGTTTAGAGTGGTATTTTCGGCTTGGTGGAATGCTCTTTTTTTTTTTGTTTTTGTGTGCCAAGTTTGCTTCTTCTTCCTCTTTTATTTCTTTTGGAGTAGCCGGATTTTCCTTGCCATTTAGAGCTTAGGCCGATCCCCCCCAAAGGATGGTGCTATCGATTTTGAAGGGTGGTAAGTGTCTCATTCTAGCATTCGGTTTCTTTTTCTCTTGGTATGCCGAAAGCTTGAGAACGGGCCTTAGTAAGGTTGGCCGAATGCATAGTGTCTTAATAGTGTTTCTTTTTGTATGTAGCCGCCGGCAAGGTGCATTGAAGGAGCCTATCGGGATTTGATTCTTGAGGTAAGGTATACCTATATATATATACTATTCGGCCAGGGGTCTTAATTGCGGATATGAGTGTGCATGCCGATTCTAACACATGTTTTGGTAGGGATCTCGACAAGTCAAGTGACAACTTTGGGATTTCGGTAAGATTTGTAGATGGTTAAGCATTTTTTGGCCAAAAGACCATTTTTGGTATTCATGCATAACCGAGTATACACTATGGTTTTAGGGGCAAATCGGCTAAGGAAAAACAGAGGCTTCCCGGACTTCGTTTGGTTTTGGTAAGCAATAGAAAGTTTCGGTCCAAAGTATTTCAAATACGACATACCTTCGGGATTTTGTGGTAGCCGAATAAGGCTTTATGAGTAATAACCTATAGTGGCCGAATGTAGGAGCAATACGGGAATACAGTTCGAGACTTTTGTGATATCGGATAGATTCGGGATTTCTCTTTAGATCTCCGATTAAATAGGTGTGTAAACTCTTACACACTTTATTAGCATAGACTGCCTATTATATTGCTATATAACCTCTCGTGTAATAAATTTTTGCCTTGTGGGCATAAGCTTGGATTTCGGGTAAGTCCCCTATTACTTGATCTATGTTGTATATTGTGTACGCCATCACATGTCATTAAAGGCTATGCTATATATGAATGCATGATATATGGGATCATGATACTTGTTATGTGTGAGCATGATGATGGTGGGATTGATGAGAGGAGGAGATGATCTCTATGGATCTGTCACCAGTGGTTTGGCACCACCGCGATGGGTTGGCCCCATCATTTGATATTTGTGACTTCGGTCACGGTGGTTTGGTACCACCAATGGTTTTTGACCACACCGTTGATATAATTTGTGACTAAGTCCCGGTGGTTTTTGGCACCACCAAAGTGGTTTAGTACCACATATTGATATTTGTGACTTGGTCACCACGGTGGTTTGGCACCACCAAAGATTGGGTACCACATGTTGATATTGTGACCTATGGTCATCGGTGGTTTATAACCACATGATGGGTTGGCCCCATCATTTGATATTTGTGACTTCGGTCACCAGTGGTTTGGCACCACCAGTGGTTTGGTACCACACGGGGTAGAAAAAGGAGTATGGATGGCTAGTTTGGGATTGCATAATTGCATGTCTTACTAATATCTTGTGTATGAGTTGTATTTTTGGGTTGGGGATTTATACACTGAGTCTTGGTGACTCACCCCTTCCCATGTCTGTTCGCAGGTGAATAGATCGCGGAGATGGAGCCGGAGAGGACTCGAGGCGGCCATGTTTGTTCCTCGGATTTGAAGTTTTATTTCGTACCGTTAAAGTTACTATTTACTAAATTTTGGTTTGGTTTGTAATATGGCCACTTATTATTGATGTTTAAGTAGTTGCCTTTACTTTGTTTTTATTATGTTACCCACGATCTTATAAACTGTTAAACAACTCGGTTAAAAAGTGATGTTTTCAAAATAAGTAATCGTACGCGTTTTCAAGGATGTTACCATTGGGTAACAAAAATTTACCAAGTTAACGGTAACTCCGATGTTTCAAAAAAAATTTAAAACGAACCAATGTTTTCAAAGGTTTCAACTCGACCATGTTTACAAAAGAAAAATCAATCCCACCTGAGTCTTAATAAACACCGTTTTATAAACTACAACATTATTTTCAGATTTCCACTGTTAATCCAAATTTTTCAAAACGTTTTTACTCCGTGACATACCAGATCCGGTTGAGGCTCATGGGCCGGGTTTGGGGTGTTACAGTAGTATGATAAACTTGAATCATTATTTAACTTATTTAGGTATCAAAATTATTATTTTAGAAAATTTTTAAATTTTTTATATATTCTTTAGAATTTTTTGAAAATTATTATAATTTTAAAAAAATAAATTTTGAAAATATTTATAAATATTTTGATTTTTTGATTTTTTTTTTTGTAATTTTTGTTGAAAGAATGACCAATTTGTTCATTTTTAAAATTGACATAGACTAAAAGGGTATTTATACTAATTTGTTATTCGAATTATTGAGTTATTTGAATGGTAAAATTCAATTAGATTTAAATTCAAAACTAAATTATTTATTCTAGTTAACTCAAATAACTCTATTTGATTAATTCAAAATTAGAGTTTATTTTCAAATTTCTTAATCGAATTTCCACCGATCAAGTTTACTGAACCGATTGTGCACATGTCAAGAATGCAAACTGATTGTAAAACCATCTAACTGCAATAAGGAAACTATGCTATAGGAGTTTAGATTTAAGTTTACGGAATAAGCTTTAAAAGGTATATATATTTCTTATAATTGATTTATTTAATCTAAATAAAATTAGGGTAAATTACACCAATAGTCACTCAACTTTAGGGTAGCTAACAAAACAGTCACCTAGGTTTCATTTCAGTCACTCAACTTTGAAAAAAATAACAAAACAATCACTAACGTTATTGAAAAGTGACAAATCAGTCACTCATTAACATTTTCCGTCACAAGTTTAATGGAATAGCTGACATGGCCAGTTAACTAGCTAATATGGCCAGTTAACTTGCCACGTTGGACAAATAGTCAAACGGTCAAACAAAAAAGGAAAAGATGATTGGTCAGAATGATTTTTCTTCTTTTTCTTCTCATCTTTCTCTTCATCTTCTTCTCCCTCAACCTCTTTCTCTTTATGCTTCTTTTATTTTTTCTTGTTCTTCTTTCCTTTCTCTTCATCAGAACAATGGCTACAAATCAGGAGCCACAACATCCGTTGCTGAACAACCAGTTTTGCAGCTTTTGAAGAACATAAAACTCACAATAGTATCAACAACAACAAAACCGGAGTACAAATAAGCAATTAAGATCCCCTCTAAAGCCATTGGAAAACCAGTTAAACCACCAGCACCATGATAAGCTCTCACAACACGATAATGGAACAATGCTTCAATGGCTGCCAAGGCCAAGTTTACAACCACTGCCAACGTTATACCAGTCAAAGTTCTCCCTCTCAACAAAACACAAGCTTTTAGAATCGCTAAAAAACCACTGTGTTCTTCCATTGCAGATGAAACCAAAGCTAAGTTATAGATTATAAAGGCATTAGCAACGATGAATGAATAAAGAAGAAACCCTGAAACTAACATGAAAAGGATCCATTGTGAAGATGATGAGAAGCCAAACCCTTCAAAGAGATTAAAAGCAAAGAACAACAACAAAAAAGCTATGGAATTTGCTGAGATAAGGCAAATGAAATTACAGACATGGGTGATAAAAAGAGGCTTGACCACCTGAAGATGTCCCTGATGCGGCGGAGGGCATTGGCTGTGGAGGTATCGGTGTTGTGGAAGTGTAGTCGTCTTTGAGTTCCCGGATTTTGACCATTGGGAATCGCTGATACAAAGTTCCTTCCATTTTCTCTTCTTCTTCTTCTCCTCTTCTTCTTCTCTGTTTATTCTCTTTTTCTTCTTTTTCTCTTCTTCTTCTACTATTCAGGGCTGTTTAGGGTTGTAACGGAAAATGGTTAAAAGGACTGTTTTGTTATTTTTCAAAGTTGAGTGACTGAAATGAAACTTAAGTGACTATTTTGTTAGCTACCCTAAAGTTGAGTGACTGTTGGTGTAATTTACCCATAAAATTATCGTCTAATTAATAATTTAGAAGCAGTCTCAGATAACATCATCATACGTAACACTAGGAATAATACCGCAATGCGGAGTTTGATTTTAATAATAAAATAATAATTTTTTTATTTTTAAACACCATTAAATTTTATTAAAAATTCAGCAAATTTTAATATATATTTAATTAAATTTCTAATAAAAAATAAATATACTTAATAAGTTTCTTTTAAAATATTAAATTAAATATTTAAAAGTTTATTATATTTTAATTTATTTAGAAACTTTACATTTAAAAGAAAAATGAGAATTATCTCAATGACAAAAGAAAATAGCGTTTTTGAATTTAGACAAAGTTGCAACAACTCACTAAACTAAAATGTTGGTTCATTTAATTTTAATCATGATTGTATATTTCCAACTTCTCAAATAGTTATGCAATTGTCATTGCTAACATTAAAATTGAAAGAATTCAAACATAGAAATAGTTTTTTATTTTTATTTTTTTTAAACTCATCAAAATTGAAAATTCATTAACGTAAAATGATAATTAAAAATATAAAATCCACAAAATTTATCGTGCAAAAAAACTTATATAATTAAAATTTTGAAACCTTGAAATTGTCCTCTCATTTTTTTTATGTAGTTAGAAAAAGAATTAACTTTTTAATTATTAGTACAAAAAATATTAAAATATAGTACACTCACAATCAGAGTTAGATCCTCCTTCGGCTTAGGGATTCAAAGTTTTTTTTGAAAATTTTAATTATATCTAGAATATTTTTTTGAAAAATATTATTAAACCTTTGAAAATTTATAAAAATTTCAATTAGATTATTCAATATCTTTTTTGTGTGTGTAAACTTTCATAAAATCTCTAACATTTTTGAAAGTTTTAATTAGACCTACAAAATTTTTTAAAATTTCTTACTAAAACCCTAAAAGTTTAAAAATTTTAGTTAGATCTCCTAAAACTTAATGCCAAGATTCACCACGGCTCACAATGCACTTGTAAAAAAAAAAAAACACATATTTCTTAAAAGTTTATGTAAAAACCAAGAGAAGCTTTTGTTGAAATGATAAAGTTTAAAGTCTCACAACTATGGTGTCAAGTTTAAATATTATATTGTAGATTTTTATTGATTCTTTTATAAATATATAAAAGTAAAAAAGAATAAATTAAATTGGTTTCTTGAGACCAAAATAAAAATGTACATGATTATGGGGTTATATAGGGCAAAAATATTTTAAGATTTTGTCAAAAATAATTGGTGAGTACATTTAATATACGAGTAAAAATATAATTTTGATTTTTCTTAAATTAATATATAAAATTACATTCTAAAATGAATGAATGTTTTAAAAAATAAAAATTTTAATTTCAAATAATAATTTAAATGTGTTTAATATACGTATGTATGTAAAAAAAAATATAAATACTTAATTTAGTGAAGGGATTTCTAAATTTTTAGTGAAGGGATTTCTAAATTTTGGTGGCAAGCTTGAATTACTCTCTGCTTGATTGGGAATGGATATCAAAATTATTATGAATTTTAATACAATTTGCAATGTTAAATATTAATTTTAATTTGGTGCATTTATATTCATAAAACTTTAGTTTTGGTTTAATTTTTACATTTTACTAACTCTATTATTTATGAGGCACAATATTTCGTTAAGTTATACATAAATTACTTATATGATATTTTATTAAATTAAAAAATAAAGAAATAAATTTAAATTGTTTTCACTTAAATTAAATTTAATATATATAATCTTTTGTTTTTAAATTAGAGAGTATGACATATATAGAACATTAAAAATAAAATATAGGCTAATAATTTTTTTTTCGGTATAAAAAGTCTAATAATTTTAATCAATTGTCAAGTACATCAGTATAATTAAATGCCAAATTATTTTGATGCCTTTTTCTAATAAATTGAAATAATGCCATTTTAACCCCTGCAGCTCTTTCATGATTGGTTGGTATTAGGGGTGAGTGTTTAATCGAATCAAGAAAAAGAATTTCGAGTTAATCGAGCTCACAAGTCATATTTTATTAATCCTAATTCAATTTGAATTTTTTTCGAATCGAATCGAGTGAAACTGTTCGAGTTAAATTAAAAAAAAAACATGTCAAATAAAAATATATTGTTACAGTATAACTAATTTCATATTAAAACACATAAATTTGAAAAAAAAATTCAAAGCAAAATAATAATAAAAATAAGATACTTGGGTATGATAAATTTGAATCGGCCCCAATATTATTATTTTAGAAAAAATTTAAAATCTTAACTTATATATATATATATATTAGATTTTTTTATAATTTTTTAAAAATATAAAATTTGAAATTTTTATAAATATTTTTAATTTTAAAAATTATTTTGAATTTTTGAAAATTATTTTGAATAATTTTGTAATCTTTGTTGAGAGAGAGACCAATTTACTTATTTTCAAAGTTGACGGGGACCAAAAGGGTATTTACACCAATATGTTATTCGAATTATTCGAGTTATTCGAATTATGAAATTCAACTCGACTCGAACTCGAAACTCGACTCGAGTTATTCCAGTAGACTCGAATAATTCGAATAACTTAATTCAATTATTTTAAAATTCAAATTTTTTTTTTCAATTTTTTTGAATTGAATCGAATTTTACTCATCCCTTATTATATCCTACATTTTAGGTCACTCTTTTTTATTTTTAAAGAAAGTACATATTTTTATTTTATAAATGCATCGAGCTTCATTACTATTTAAGATTAGTCTCTATATAAACGGAAAATTGAGCGAACAAATACAACTGAAGATGGAGTTAATAATTTTGTTAATACATGATTCGTGTCCAAATATAATTGGTTGAATTGGTAAAAATTTTCAAAACTAATATATGATATTAAAAGATCTTTTAAAAAATAGAAATCCAAAAATTTTAAAAATAATAAACTTTCTAAAATATAAAAAGTTTCCTAAAATAGTTTAAAATTTTTAAAAATTATTATCTAACAAATCCAAAAATAATAACATTTTCCAAATTTTAAAAAAATAAAAATCATAAATTTTCCAAAAACTATAAAACATAATTATATAGTATTAAAAAAATTCTTAAATTATAAAAATTATCCAAAATTTTGGGAAAATTTAGAAAAAAAAATCTATAAAAGAAAATATTGTTGACAAGTTTCCATAAGTGCTATTGTACCACTTTAAAACTTTAATAATTTTAATATAAGATTAGTCAAAATTATTATTTTTAATTATAAATTCTATTGCACGTGTATGAGTGTATGAATGTAGAGATTACATACTTAGAATATAAAAAAGTGTTTAAAAATAACATACAATGAATAATGAAACATATGATTTGAAACTAATTAATAATAATATATGAAATATTTACAATATTAAAATGAAAAAATAGATTAAATTGTGAGTAAAATAAAATTAAAAAAAGAGTAAATATATCATATTAAATTAATTCACCAACTAAATCAACAACATTATTAATATATACAATACAATTAAATTGTAAATATTATATTAGAATAAAATTTTGGTTTAGAGATAAAATTAATGTTTTATTGATGTAAATGTCATGGATTCAAATCCAACATGCAAGTTTTATTGAGTTTTTAAAAGTAGATGCGATTAAGATATAATTGAATAATATAATTTATTCTAATTAAAAATAATAATATTTTCATAATATTTCTAACTAAATTAATGCTTAGTTAACTCGAAACACTAATTTTATCATGAAAAATCCATTGAAAGTAGTATTTTTGAAACTAAAAATCAACTCAAAAAGGTATGCGTGAATATTCGTTAGAAATAGCTCTTTTGGATTTTTTTTTTTCAAAACAGATAATTTTGAATATTTTATATTCTTTTTATTTATTATTTAATTTTTGAATTTTTTTATTTTTAAAATTTTATGGAAAATTTTTATAAAAGTTATACTTTTTGAAACATTGGAAATTTTTATTATTTTTTAATTTATATAAAATTTTAAGAATTTGTATTAAAATTTTAAATATTTTATTAAATTTTATATCTTTTAAATACTGTATATTTTCGAAATTTTTAAAATTTATTCGATCGTAGCTCAACACGTTAAAGTCTTCAATTGTCGTGAAGAAGAAAATTGCTTCTTTCTACGGGGATTAATTTGCTTAATTTGAAATAGTTTAGGGACCTCATATGAATTTATACTGTTGTTCCCTCATCAGCCCCGTCGCCATCACTGCTAACTAACTCATAATTTAGGATCGTTATATGAATGATATATTTTTATTTAATTATGAAAAATGTAAAATATTATTATAAAAAATGTGTTCACTGAATAATTTAGATAATACTAGAACTTGTTTACAAGATTCTACGTAACTAGCATTTTTTTCGAATGATTCGAACGAATCTTTATTTATTTATTTATTTCCAATCAATTGCCCGTGAATTAGACACTGAAAATTATAGTTAAATGAATAATTATTTTAATCTGCAAGCTAATCTTAATTTAATCTATGTATTCATATTATGGAGAGACGATCTAAACATTAATTTAGACATAAATTTAATATGCAAATACGTAATTAAATGCTTATTTTAATACATAATTAGATTCATAATAAATTACTTTAAAGCAGGTAACTATTGGTGTTATATGTAAATTAAATCGTAAACCGATTAACCAAATGAAAATGTGATTTCAGAACATTTTATATTATTAAGATAAAGTTCTATTATTGCATGTGAATTTTTGAAAATGACTTAAATCAGTCAACTGTGTAAGATTATAGAAAAATAAGAGAAAATTCAATTGGATTTTCAGTTTTTTTTCTGCCGATAATTAGATATGTGTAGAGAGTTCAATATTTTCTTTAAAAAATAATCTTCATTGATAATCCCACTAACTAGTTTAATAGATGCATTAATTAAAGGCCCCCTTTTTTGTCACTTTTTTTTAAAGGGTCTAATTCTAATTATGCATTTAATATTTTGAAATATTTTGCATTTAATACATAAGGCATTTTAAAAATGCAATTAAATTTTTTTTCTTCATTTGACACTTACTATTATCATTATTATTGAGGAGTGTTCAAACCATATTCTGATTTTGAAAAACAACATATAGTTTTTATCCTAAATTTGATACTTTAATATTTTACAAATTTGATAATTACGTTTACTTTAATATTTTATTTTTTTATTTTGGTACTTAAATTTAGTAATTAAATTAAACTTGAATTCTATCAAAATTAAATGATGTGATTAGTGTTTTTGGAATATGACCGAATTGGTTGGTTAGACCAAGAACTGATCAATATAATGGCCCGAACAAAGAGGTTGACCCAATTGAATGAAAAACTACTTGAAACTAATAAAAAAAACTATGACAAAAACCAATAGTTGAATAGCTCAGTTTAATATTTTTTTATTTTTTTAAAAATTATAAACTTTTAATTAATTATTTAATTATTGTTGGTTTAATAATTGAACTGATTGATTCAACCAGTGTTTTGACTAATTCAACTGCAAGTCCGATTATTAAAATATTGTATGTGACACTCTAAGATTGTACCATGTTATCATCTAATAATCTATATAAAATTTTTAATTTTTATCTGATGATGTGGCATAATCATCATGTCATCAAATTTTTATTTTTATTTTGAAAGAAATCATCTAACTTTTATAATTTTCAAGTTTAGGGATTAAGATGAATTTAATGGCCAAATTCAAATACCAAAATGGTTAAAAATATATATAAATATCAAAGTGGTCCTAGTTGTTAAGTTTAATGGATCAAAAAGTATAGTATACTTTAAATATAAGTTAGATTGCGATTAAATTTATTAATGGTTGATATTGGATATATTAAGAGAGTATAATTTTATATAATATCATCACTAATTTTTTAAAAATTAATGATGTGTTACGATTTAGTTTAGGAATAGTTGTTAATTTATAAAGCATTAATATATCGAATTTAAATTTAATAATAATTAAAATTAATAGAGGGTGAAGATTTTGGGAAAATATGCCGTAGAGCGCGTCGGAGGAAGCAGGTCAGTTCAAAACAAAACGGCTTGCATTGCGGCCGAGATTTCATATTTTTGACTTTTCAATCTTCTCTTCCTTCCGTTAATTTTATCGTAAACATTTTTTTAATAAGAGAATCAAGAAAATGGTTTTGGGGAAATGAAAGTATTGAAGAGAAGCTTGAATCTTCGACGACAAGAGTTCCTTAGGAATTTGTACTCTAATTATATTTGACTTGAAATTATATTGCAATTTATTAATATTGAAATGATGTTTAATGATTATATTTTAATAATTAGTTTGTTTTCATAAAAAAAAACCTTACTAGTTTGTTATCCATCCATAAGTTAGTTTTATTTATTTAATATATATTTATACATAAATTTATTTTATTTAAAATATATAGTTAAAGTGATTTAAAATAAAAGAAAATAATTATATTTAAAATTATCAATAAAATTTTTAATGTATAATATAATAATGTATAGGGTAAATTACAAAAAATAGCCACTTTTGTTTGCCTCAGGTTACAGTTAGTCACTTATGTTTGAAATGTTACGTTTTAGTCACTTATGTTATTATTTTGTTACAAAGTGATCACTCTTCTGTTAAGTTCCGTTCTCCCTAACGATAATCCTACGTGGCAGTCCAACTAGATTTTAAGTGCTAACTTGGATTTCCAAATGGGATGAGAATAGATTTTTAATTAAATAAATTTATTTAATTAAAAATTTTAAACCCTAAATATTAGTTGAAAAAACCGTTCATCTCCTCTATTTTTTTTAGCTTTCTTTTTCATTTGACTAAAAAAAGCTATTATCATCAAAAAATTTTATTCATGTACAAACACAAAAGAGGATTCAATGAAGTGTCCAGGTATGTCTTCTTTACCAACAAATTTATGTTCTAAGACTTAAAATCAAGTGGTTTGTTTGTTCAATCCGGTTTTTGTTTGTTTATTTGTTTGTTCTAAGACAAATTTATGTCTTCTTCACGTTCTTGAATAATTGGTTTCTCAATCCGATTTTTTCTTATCTGAATCGGCTTGTTTGTTCACAATCCCTTTATGGGTATTCCATATTTTTCTTTCTTACTGCTGATTTTGTGCTGATATAGAACTAATATAAAAAAAAATTTACATTCTCAATCATCTGTTCTGCATCTGTTTTGGCTTTCTTTGATTAATTTCATTTTAGATGGAATTATTTCACTTATTTTGTTTTTCTTGTATGTGCAAAATCTTGTATGGAAACTCGTAATCTATCACTCTATCGTTTGTACTATCGTTGTTGTTGATATAGAATGGATTCAGGTTGTATACTTTATTCAAAATATGAAAATCTTTCTTGTTAATGAATACGAGGACAGACATCCTAGCAACCACAACAAAGCGAAGAATCGATGTCTCAAATGCAATCACACCTTATTCAGTTGCAAAGAATAGATTGGGTTGCAAAAGCGGCCAAATCAAGTACAACAAAATATGCAGCAGAGACTTCAAGCATCAGGTCAAACATCAAGTTCCTTGCTTCAATTGTATCAATCACAGAGAGTTGTTCTGAAGACATCATCAATTATGTTTTTGAATTTTTATAGTTACATACTGTTGCTCTTTGCCTTATTTTTTTGTTGCTTTTTGATATTGTGTTATCTAGAATAGTCTGAAATTTCTAGCAGTTTGTTTGATTATGCCAGGTCGGTTCCACTCAATTCCTTTGTCCAACGTTTGTATCTTTGTTCTTCCTAGTAATCTAACTTTCAAGATATTCCCAACATGGAGATCAACATGAAATATATAACTAGGAGATTGCAGTCCTTGAAATCGGCTTGTTATTGTTTTTGCATCAAACTAGAGGGTAAACATGCTTGCAAATGTTAGGAGTTTTGTTTGAAGAAGGATGCACAAAGAATGTCTAGATAAGCAAGTGATTACAACGAGGCATTTCTTTCCTGCATGAAATGGTCTAAAGGGTGTCAAAACTCGATTGTTTTAGTGGTGTCTTGGCTTAGTTTCACTGCTTTCTGTAACACCCCTAACCTGTATCTGTTGTCAGAGTAGGGTTACGAGGTATTACCGATCAATACACATCATTTAACATACATAACTCATACATTTATGCATTCATACTCAAATACCATTTAATCACACACATCGTCCCTTCTAAGGGCCTACGAGGCCTTAAACATGCTTTAGAAACAGTTCAGGACTAACTCAAGAAATTTTTGGAAAACTTAGAAAAATTTCAACCATACAAATGCCCGTGTGAATAGGCCATGTGCCTCACACGGCTCTAGACACGCCCGTGTAACAGCCCGATTTTAGGTCTAGTCGGAATAGTGGTTTCGGACCACAAATTCGACACAGTAAAATTCATTTTTATTATATTTTTATGGTCTACGATTTTATGGAATGATTTCGTGAAAATTTCAGTCGAAAATTTTTACGTTTGGGCACTCAACTTAGTTAAAAGGATTAAATTATAAAAAGTGCAAAAGTTGAATTCTATATGTTAGAGGTGTCCAATTACTATGAGATTTTAAATTGGAGGTCCTTCAATGGTAATTAGACCATTGGTTAAGTTGGTGGAAAAAAATGGACATGGTTAGGTATGTTTCCAAAGTTTTTCATTAAGGGTATTTTAGTAATTTGGTAATTAAAATGAATTAAGAAGCAAAAATCAAGCCAAAATTTGTCCATCTTCTACCCCATGGCCGAAACTTACATGGAGAAACCATGGTTAGGGTTTTTCAAGCTTCCAAGCTCGATTGTAAGTCTGTTCTAGCCCCATTTTTAATGATTTTTATGTTTTTAAAATCCTTGTAACTTGATCTATCTATTTCTACCACTAATTTAAGACATAATCAAAGTCTAAAATTTTACCCATGATGAATATTTGTGTATATTGATGTTTGATGGTAGAAAATGCGTGTGTATGATTTGTTAAATGACTTTTGCTAAGAGATTTTCGGTGAAAATGCCTAAAAGGACTAATTTGTAAAAGTTATAAAATGAGTAGTAAAAGTGTGATTAAATAAAAAAGGTGGGCTGTTATGAGCATGAAATAGGTTCGGTTAAGCTTGGGCTTTGAAGAAATTGAATGAAATTCATTTTACAAGCCTAGGGACTAAATTGTAAAATGTTAAAAATTTAGTGGCAAAAATGTAATTTTGCCATAATAAGATTTTTGGACTGAATTGAATAATGTGAATAATAAATGAGTTAAATGTGATAATATAGATCAAGAAAAACAATGTTCGGAGTTAGAACGCGGGAAAAACGAGTATTTGACGATTTAGTCCTTTTCGCCATTTTTATGTTGAGGTAAGTTCATTTTTCTAATAAGCATTAAATTATATGTGTATAAATTCTTAATTGATATAATTATGGTAAATGCTATATTATTGAAACGAAATGTGAATGTTATTAAGTATGATACTACAAAAAAGACCGACAAAGATTTGATACAACGAAAGTCCTGGTTGAACCTTAGGAATAGATAGGATATAAATGTCATGACATTAAGGTTACTGAGATTATGTGTAAGACCATATCTGGGATATGGCATCAATATGAGACATTCGTGTAAGACCATATCTGGGATATGGCATCGATATGAGACTTCGTGTATGACCATAGCTAGGCTATTGGCATCGATACGAGATTAGATGTAAGACCATTGGGATATGGCATTGGCATGGTACTATGTGTACGAGATTCCCAAGTATCCTTTAGTATTCTGAATGGTTCAAAGGGAAATTCAACGGGTATGTCAAAGAAGAGAATGAGTATGTAAATATTACGAATTAGTACAGGTATGTACGTAAAGTTTATATACATTGACTTCATGAAATTGTGAGTTCATGATTTCCACGAGAATGATTTTATGAAAACATTGCGATTCTTGGTCTATACTTATGATGTATGAAATACATGATAAATTCTATTGATGATTATGTGATTGCCTTTCGGGCCAAATTGAGTTAAGATATAGCATGTTATATTCATGCAAATTGTGATTTGTCAGGATATGTGAAAAAGGAAAAATTGACAATTAAAATGGTTATGAAAGTATGTAAAGATAAGAGTTTAGGAAATTGAGTGATGTTAAAGTATATGCTTGAAATGTAAATACTCATAATTAATATGCATATTTATTATGTGGTTTGAAATGATTTGTTAATTGTTGTAATATGTTACAACAGAAAGATTACGGTTGTTGGGCTAATGCCAGAATATGTCAAATTATGCTTATAAGTTGATAGAGCAAACATTGTGATTGAATAAAATTATAACCATGAGATTATGGTAGATTATAAAATTTGTGTTCATATTGTTGAACATGATAAACACTTGGTAAGATGTGATTGAGTGAATTATACTTATGAGACTTAAATGACATTCGTATGGATTTACATTATGTTGATAGTATGATATATGTATGGTTAAGGTTGCTTATTATTTACATATGAACTTACTAAGTTATATACATTGCTTACCCCTTCTTTTTCTATGTCTTATAGGGTTATTAAGCTAGCTCGGGTTGGAGATCGTCGGAGATCCTGTCACACTATTAAGCTATCATTTTGGGTATCAATGAATTCAAGTATTTTAAGTCTATGGCATGTATAGGGACTATGTCAATTTGTTATATGTGTCATTATTAATTTGGCCATATGTGTTAGCTTGTAATTGCTAATGCTTCATCTTATATATGTAGCCATGAATGATGGCTTATGTTGATCATAAGTTTATTCATATGCTAATGCCCTCTTGTGAATGTGAAATTAGTATAATTTTAACGGGCTAAGTACAATGTTATAAGCATGATAAATGATGGTATAAGGATGACATGTTATTGTTTTGTTTGTGGTTGTTTGGTTGCATTTATATGCCTGAATTTGTGCCATGTGATGTTGTGTAGAGGTGTGCAAGTGAGAGTGTAAAATGGCTTGATAAATAGCCTTATTTTTGTCCACACGGGTAGACACATGGGCGTGTGTCTAGGCCATGTATGACACACGGTCTGCCCCAAGGGCATGTGTTCCGGCCGTGTGTCCCCTGCACGTTAATTTTGAAAAACAGAATGTCCAGAATTGAGCACACAGGCAGAGACACGGGCGTCTGTCTCAGCCGTGTGTGCTACACGGCCTAGCACTCGGGTGTGTGGCACAAGTTAGAGAGCACCCCTAAATCGAACACGGGTTGAAGCAAGGGCGTGTCCCAGGGTCACACAGGCGTGTCCCTTGGACCACACGGGCGTATGAGCCCTGCTTCTAGCAAAAATTTCCTAAGTTTTATAAAAATTCCCTAAGTGCTCTGTTTAGTCCCAAACTACTTCTAAAACATGTTTTGGGCCTCGTAGGCTCATATAAGGAACTATATGATTGAATATGAATGATTTTAATTTGGACGCAAATTTATGACTCGAAAATGTATGTTTACTTGTGTTTATGTCCGGTAATGCCTCGTACCTTGTTCCGACATTGAATATGAGTAAGGGGTGTTACATTTAGTGGTATCAGAGCTACGATTTAGTCGATTCTTGGACTAATGTAGCGTATGTGAGTCTAGCTATACATGTCATATTACTACCCGTGATAGTGTGATATCTCCCAACTTTGACGAAATTATTTTGTTGAGACAGAGATGCTTTCTAATCGAGTTATTTTCTAAAACGCTGAAAGTGATACTAAAATATTTGAAAATGTGTTTGTGATTAGTTAAAACTTGGAAAGGTATGAATAAGAGTTCATGATAGGTATGTGATTATGTACAAAATGAAATAACCATAAGTTGAGAAATATGGATAAAATGTCATTGTTCCGATTGAACGTTGTATTGCGATGGATTATGGTGATTTTATGAAATAGACAAAATGTTTTAAATGTTGCAAAAAGGACTTAGCCCGGAATGACAATCTCGTTATGTCAGATATGGCTCGAGAATGTGCTCCATGAATATGTGTAAAAAGGGCACTTTTGAGTATGAATTGACAGATTGTTGACATGCATACCTTGAGTATACTACCCGAGTATCCATCAAAATTACAATAGTTCAATGGGAATTATTCTTAAAATATGGAAAGGTGAAATGAAATGAAAGTTTATATTGTGATAAGCTCATCTATGTTTATTTGGTATTCATATGATGTTATGTGCTTAATTTGTTAATTAAGTGAATGTGATAAGTAAACTTACTCAACTCTATGGAATGTATGTATAAGTGCACTTGTTTGAATAAGATAATAAGAAAGTTCGTGTAACATAAATATGTATGTTAATTAGCTTGAAGTGAATTATATGATTGTGAAGATATTATGTTGTTGATGAATGCTAAGTTATATGTGTATATTTATGAGAGTTTAGTTAGAGGCTTTACGACCTCACCTCCTTACCAATGTGGTATTCTATAACGAAATCTCACGAGATTTAAGTTGAATGGGCCCACAAGTAAGAGACTAAAGAGTTCAGTAGTAGAATAACCAATAGTGTGGTCAAAGTTAAGAATAGTTTGACAAGTGAATATAGTTCTGGAAAAGACGTCAGGTTATTCTAAAGATAATTCAGATTTCGCGATGTCAGGATTAAAGAAAAATTAATCTCGGCTAATCGACTCATTCATGTATGATATCTAAAGTATGTATTTGTTGGAATTTCTTCCGGATTGATTTTCGTTAGTGAATGGAATAATACGAGATTAGTGATGACAGAATTAGTCAGAGAAATGATATTTGAATTGTAAAGATGTCTGAGTGTAACAGTTGTGATTGAATAGATTATGATTGTAACACCCCAAACCCGGCCTAGACGTTATGGCCGTATCTGACAATGTCACAAGATAGTGTTTTTGAAACCTCGTTGTTACGATGAAAACATTCCATGTTATTATCTTTAGTAAACCTTGGCTATAACTTAGGAAGTCGTCTTTATTTATTTAAAACATTTGTTTTGAAACATCCCTCGTTGCGGAAGCTTCACTAAAATAGTCTAGGTGATCATGCATTTAGGAAATACTTTTAACTTTTTGAAAACTAAATTTCCTACGACCAACAAGTATAAATCCATAAAGTAAAATAAATAAATAAAAACCCAAATTTAAAACCAAAGCCCCAGAGTGTAACATCCCCAAACCCGGCCCATTCACTACGACCGAATCTGGTTATGTTATTGCGGAAAGACGGTTGAAAAACCTCGTTAACTTAGCATAAAGCATGAAAATTCAATTTTGAAAACTATATCAGATATGTGAGTAAAACGAATTCCTCTTACTTAAAACTCATGTAATTTCTTTTGTTGTGTGAAAACATTTTTGAGTTAATAAGAATTTAAAATAACAAAACCATAATCAAGTAATACCAAATAATAAAATGGCCTTTATTACAACCCAATAATTCAAATAAAGTACTTATATCAAAACCAAACATAAAATATTAAATCATCATCTTCGGCATAGGCCACCTTGTCCTCTCCGATCCGGTCCCACCTTATATGCAATACTCGAAAATGGTTAAAGGAAAAAGGTGAGTCACCAAGACTCAGTGTGCCACCCTTTTTCCTTGGATTAGCAAAATATCATATGCAACATAAACATAACCATCATGCATCCAATCAATATGCACCCAATCCTAACCATCCATACACCTTTTCTACCCGTGTGGTACCAAAAACCACCGGTGGTGCCAAACCACCGTGACATATAGTCACAATGTGTTACCAAAACACTGGTGTCCCAAAGACACGATATCCGTCAATGTGGTGCCAAACCACTTGGTGTCCCAAAGACACGCTTGTGATACCAAATCACCGTGACCAAGTCACAAATCCGATGATGGGGCCAACCCATCGTGTGATACCAAATCACTAGCGACAATCCCGTATCTCTCAAGTGGGGCCAACCCACGGTGGTGTCCAACCACAGGGACGAGTCGCAATGAGGTGCCAAACCTCTGGTGTCCCAAAGACACAAATGTGGTACCAAACCACCGTGACCGGTCACAATAATCGGGTGATGGGGCCAACCCATCGTGTGATACCAAATCACCGGCGTCAATCCTCAATACCGCCTTGTGGGGCCAACCCACTGTGGTGCGAAACCACGGGGACGAGACGCTGAGGTGCCAAACCTCTGGTGACCCAAAGTCACAAAGTTGTGTTACCAAAACACTGGTGCTCGTCAGCACAAAATATCACTGCCCCCTCCTCTCATATCACCCATCATTATACCAACTCATGTATAGTATTCAAATCATGCAAACATGTTTAACGTTGCATCTCATAGCACATACATCATAAATCATGACATCATGTATCAATAACGATTACTCATAATGAAACGGACTTACTCGAATCCGCGCACATACCCCATAGGGTATCATATCACTCAACCATACTTTGCTTCGATTTTACCAATCAATCAGCTTTATCAAACATATACAAAGCAAGAAGTGTGTTAGTTTACACACCGGTTACTAATACGACTATCAAATCCCGAGATCAAGATCTAACGCACTAGATCCCCTTCCTTAACACTTTTCGAGCACTAGCCACAACTCGAGATATGCGAGATCAAGCCTTCCCTATAATCGGCCAAAACTAAACAACATAATCATGCTAATCAACCTCTAAGGGTATAATCGTAATTTTACCTACTAAGGGTATTTTCAGTAAATTCACAACCGAAATGGCCTTTCCAGAGGCCTAATGTCACCACTAGCGACTCACTACTACCATTTCCTAGGTCATACTTAGGACGATTGGGCCTAAAACCCGATTTCGGCCCCATCCGGCCCACATGCTCGTGTGGCCCACCTAGCACAAATCTAGCCACGTATATAACTTCCACCTAGTCTAGTTCAACATATACTAACCAATCATGCAATTTACTCATATAGGTCCACGGGCCCATTGGGCCCACTTTGGCCCATCGAGGCCAGCAAACTTCCCAACGCACGAGAATACTACATCGATGGCCTCAACTATCGCGTCCGAAGCCCCACACATGCGCTCGCACGCTGCGTGTGGCTACTAATGCCGTGTAACCAGTATTTCGGCATTTTGCCGCTTCTACAACTAGAGTAGAGAGTTACACACACCGAGGACTGGGGGCTAATCCGCGCTCCGACCACTCTTGTGCCCAAACGCCTCCAAGATGTGTTTACTCTCCTCCTAGGATGCTCCTTATATAGCTAGCTCTTCACCTTCATTCTTTGTGTCTTTCCGATGTGGGATCCTTCCCGTCGATGAGTTTAAATTCAATCAAACTCTTGCCATCCAATCCATAAAATAAATACTCCTCTTGCTTCTCATGAGATTCGAACCTGTGCTCCCTTGTAGCATAATCCACGCTGCTAACCACTTGGCCACAAGCTCCTCTTGTGTCTTAAACCATGCGCAACTAAATATAAACTATGGGCCAAATTCTAAGGTCCAAGCAAAAAGAAACCAAAATGCAAAAGCCAAGACTTGAACCTTGGACCTCCTTCCTTCCTTGTGGCGCGTCATCCCTTGTCTCTTATGTGGCGTCACTTTGCCACTACACCACACACTCCACTTGTGTCATTTTTCTCCATATTTTATTCTTAAGGCCTATCTCGCCAACTTCCGGGTTTTTTTTCACCTAAAACCAAAATTTCCCCAAAGCCAATATTTGATCCCGGGACTTCATAGAAGCCTTCTAATCTTCCAAAATCACTTATCTAATAAGTCTAACTTGCATTTAAGCCGATCTCTTATTCTCTCGAAAATTTAAACGCTACTACGCCTAAGGCCCATTAGGCTCAATTCTCCTAGGCCCAATTTTGGGATGTTACAAATCTACCTCTCCCTAAAGAAATTTCGTCCTCGAAATTTCCAACTAACTAACAAATGATCGCACATCCTAACCTACCACACTACGCTCTTGCTGCGCACTCTGATCTTAATAAAGCTGTGATTCCACCTTGACCACGTCCGCGACAACCACGTCCCCTAGAACTCATATCTAGCGTCGCGATTTAATCTGATTAAAAGTTTATGCATTAGAAATTTGGTTCCACTGCTTTATCCATCCAGAGCAAATTTTATGAACAGCAGTTTCTGGAAGTCGTTCTTTCGAGCAATCAAAGTTTCATCTCAAGTTCTCTGTTCTAATTCAAACATTCACATACTTCACTAAAGACACATTCATTCATCCATGTCACTGTCTTGAGCATTCCCAACCCAGGGGTAATTTCGACATTTTCCTATAAGGGTATTTCGGTAATAACTCAGGGTCAATTTGAAAATAGTTTTTAAATTAAAGATATTTCAAAGTTTACAAAATCTCAGGGGTCATCTTGAAAAATTTGTTTTTCAAACTAGATGTGTTGCAAAAATTTCGAGAAATCTGGTTATTTCAGTAATTTTGGAAGTTAAAGGTATTTTCGTAAGTTTCCCAAATCAGGATATCTCGATATTTGTAAAACAAAAGTTTTTGATATTTTCATAATCTAAGAACATTTTAGTAAAAATCGAGGGAATTATGAAAATTTAGAAACCAAGGGCATTTCGGTAATTTTGTTCATCAAGGGTAATTTTGTAAATTTTCAAATCAGGGTATCTTGAAAATAGTATTTTTGTATACTTTTGCAAAGTAGGGAAATTTTATTAAAATTAGAGTTAAACCGAAAATCTTGAAAGTCAGGGGCATTTTAGTAATTTTTAACACAGAGGTATTTTTGTAATTTCCCCATACCAGGGTATCTTAGCATTTTGAAATTTCGAGATTTTGGTATTTTGCAAAGTAAAATCATTTTAACAGAAGTTGAGGGTAGTACCGTAATTTTACAATACAAGGGCATTTTTGTAAATTTGCCACTAGGGGCATTTTGGAAATTTTGGTAAATCGAGAAAACGTCTTTCAAAATCAGATTTAGGGTTTACAACCCAAAGGGGTAAGTTTGAAAATTTTAAAACTAGGGGTTTTAAAACAAGAAGGCTAATCCTTTCGGGTTTAATACTTGGTTTAGCTTTATGAACAAGTCTTCTTGGTTAAGGTGAACCGTAGCTACACACCGTAGGGATTCGCGTAAGAGGAGGTGAGTCACTAGGATCGCTTAAATACCAAGCTCTTCTCGAATACCAATCCTCGACATGCGTCATGATGGCTGGTTACCACACCTTAACTCGGTGACTTACTTCACGAGTTTGTTTAGTAGCCTTAAGTCTTATGCATGTGTTTAAGTAGACTAGTCCTAGGTTCAACAGATCCTAGTTCACTAATCTACGTTCCCATAAAAGCCCATAATATTCACATATAAATCAATTCATACAAACAAATCACTTCAAGAAAGTCCGAAGTACTTACCTGGTGGACTTCGGGTCGGAGGTACAGGTGCCATGCCAGAATAACCTGAAAAGTTTCTTAAAAGCCCATATTTTGAAAAGCCCCTTTTTTTTTTTTTAAAAGTGTTTTTGGGCCCAAAACCCTCAAAGTCGAGTTTTGAACCTGGCTCTGATACCAAACTGTAACACCCCCAAACCCGGCCCATTCACTACGACCGAATCTGGTTATGTTATTGCGGAAAGACGGTTGAAAAACCTCGTTAACTTAGCATAAAGCATGAAAATTCAATTTTGAAAACTATATCAGATATGTGAGTAAAACGAATTCCTCTTACTTAAAACTCATGTAATTTCTTTTGTTGTGTGAAAACATTTTTGAGTTAATAAGAATTTAAAATAACAAAACCATAATCAAGTAATACCAAATAATAAAATGGCCTTTATTACAACCCAATAATTCAAATAAAGTACTTATATCAAAACCAAACATAAAATATTAAATCATCATCTTCGGCATAGGCCACCTTGTCCTCTCCGATCCCTGGTCCAAATTTATATGCAATACTGAAAATGGTTAAAGGAAAAGGTGAGTCACCAAGACTCAACATGCCACCCTTTTCCCCTGATTAGCAAAATATCATATGCAACATAAACATAACCATCATGCATCCAATCAATATGCACCCAATCCTAACCATCCATACACCTTTTCTACCCCGTGTGGTACCAAACCACCGGTGGTGCCAAACCACCGTGACATATAGTCACAATGTGTTACCAAAACACCGTGTCCCAAAGACACGATATCCGTCAATGTGGTGCCAAACCACCGTGTCCCAAAGACACGCGTTTGTGATACCAAATCACCGGTGACCGGTCACAAATCCGATGATGGGGCCAACCCATCGTGTGATACCAAATCACTAGCGACAATCCCGTATCTCTCAAGTGGGGCCAACCCACGGTGGTGTCCAACCACGGGACGAGTCGCAATGAGGTGCCAAACCTCTGGTGTCCCAAAGACACAAATGTGGTACCAAACCACCGTGACCGAAGTCACAATAATCGGGTGATGGGGCCAACCCATCGTGTGATACCAAATCACCGGCGCCAATCCTCAATACCGCCTTGTGGCCAACCCACCGTGGTGCGAAACCACGAGACGAGGCGCCGAGTGCCAAACCTCCGAGGTGCCAAACCTCTGGTGACCCAAAGTCACAAAGTTGTGTTACCAAAACACGTGGTGCTCACAACACAAAATATCACCGCTTCCTCTCTCTCATATCACCCATCATTATACCAACTCATGTATAGTATTCAAATCATGCAAACATGTTTAACGTTGCATCTCATAGCACATACATCATAAATCATGACATCATGTATCAATAACAAGACTCATAATGAAACGGACTTACTCGAATCGTGCACACACCCCCCCATAGGTATCATATCACTCAACCATACTGCTTCGATTTTACCAATCAATCGGTTTATCAAACATATACAAAGCAAGAAGTGTGTTAGTTTACACACCGTTACTAATACGACTATCAAATCCCGGAGATCAAGATCTAACGCACTAGATCCCCTTCCTTAACACTTTTCGAGCACTAGCCACAACTCGAGATATGCGAGATCAAGCCTTCCCTATAATCGGCCAAAACTAAACAACATAATCATGCTAATCAACCTCTGAGGGTATAATCGTAATTTTACCTACTAAGGGTATTTTCAGTAATTCTTAACCGAAATGGCCTTTCCGAAGGCCTAATGTCACCACTAGCGACTCATTTACCATTTCCTGGTCATACCGGACGATTGGGCCTAAAACCCGATTTCGGCCCATCCGGCCCACATGCTCGTGGGCCCACCTAGCACAAATCTAGCCACGTATATAACTTCCACCTAGTCTAGTTCAACATATACTAACCAATCATGCAATTTACTCATATAGGTCCACGGGCCCATTGGGCCCACTTCGCCCATCGAGGCCCAAGCAACCCAACCCACGAGAATACTACATCGATGGCCTCAACTATCGCGTGAAGCCCCACACATGCGCCGCGCGCTCGTGTGGCTACTAATGCCGTGATAATCGGCATTTCGGCATTTTGCCGCTCTACAACTAGAGTAGAGAGAGTTACACACCGATAGGACTCTGGGCTAATCCGCAGCGCCGACCACTCTCTGTGCCCAAACGCCTCCAAGATGTGTTTACTCTCCTCCTAGGATGCTCCTTATATAGCTAGCTCTTCACCTTCATTCTTTGTGTCTTTCCGATGTGGGATCCCTTCGTCGAGAGAGTTTAAATTCAATCAAAACTCTTGCCATCCAATCTGCAAAATAAATACTCCTTGCTTCTCATGAGATTCGAACCCGTGCTCCTTGTAGCATAATCCACGCTGCTAACCACTTGGCCACAAGCTCCTCTTGTGTCTTAAACCATGCGCAACTAAATATAAACTATGGGCCAAATTCTAAGGTCCAAGCAAAAAGAAACCAAAATGCAAAAGCCAAGACTTGAACCTTGGACCTCCTTCCTTCCTTGTGGCGTCATCCCTTGTCTCTTATGTGGCGTCACTTTGCCACTACACCACACACTCCACTTGTGTCATTTTTCTCCATATTTTATTCTTAAGGCCTATCTGCCAACTTCCAGGGTTTTTTTTCACCTAAAACCAAAATTTCCCCAAAGCCAATATTTGATCCCGGGACTTCATAGAAGCCTTCTAATCTTCCAAAATCACTTATCTAATAAGTCTAACTTGCATTTAAGCCGATCTCTTATTCTCTGAAAATTTAAACGCTACTACGCCTAAGGCCCATTAGGCTCAATTCTCCTAGGCCCAATTTTGGGATGTTACACAGAGGGTCCTTAAATTACAACCTAATTAATAAATAATAATCAAATCGTAAACCGTAAATTGAAAACCATGAAGTCCAAAAATTACTGTGGTCACCGCTGAGTCCTCCGTCGCACCGATCCATCTAAGTCTGGGGATTACCTGTGCACATTAAACAAAAAGGGTGAGTTTACGTAAACTCAGTGTAATCCCCCAGAAACAGACAAACAATCAGTATTCACAGAGCATAGTGGAACAGTCTTGGGCCTAAGCCCTTTTCAGTATTAGTGACAGTTTGGGCCTTAGCCCATCTCAGTACAGTGTCAAAAATACAGTAGGGCCTTAGCCCATCACAGTACCAGTAGCAATAATAGTTATGTAGTAGCAAAATCCTACCCAACCAGCCTCTACACACTATCTCCGTCCAACCCTACGCTCCATGTGGGGATATAATCAACCCACCCATCCCTACACTCCAAGTAGTAGCGAATGCGGCACAAAACAGTAGTTTGCAGCTGAGTTGCCAGTAAATTAGGCTTAAAGCCTTTTAGTACACTTGCTACGAATAACAACCTCCAACCCAATGCAATGCAACATACAATGGATGATATGCTATTATGCAATTTCAGTACATATATTCAGTTTAGATATTAACATGCTCAGTACAGATATCATTCAATCAATTTCACACATTTAGGGGTCTAAGTAGCGCTTACCAACCCTACAATAGGTTCATAGTCGACTTGGGCGACCCGTGCAACCTTAAAAACATTTTGGGATAAATGGGCTCACATGCCCATGTGATCTGCTCGTGTGGCCCACTTGGCCCAAATTTGCCTTGGCCGTGTGATCCATTTTTAAAATAACTCATGCTAGCTCAATACTCATATATGTTTTCATTGTTTACTTGTATGTTCATTCAAAGCTGTCTACTTGAGTCATTATCACTAAATTATTTATATCTTGAGCTACAAAATTCCAAATTAAGATCCGGTTGATGTTTTTGAAACTAGACTCAAATAAATTTCTACCATAAAATTTTCAGAATTTATAATTTATCAAATAAGTACAGTAAAATCTTTAAATTTATCCCTATTTTGCTGTTTGACAGTTTCGACCTTTCCTTACTAAAAATTATCTCTTAGTACGGAATTTAGATGATATTTCTATTTGTTTCTCTTGAAAATAGACTCATTAATTATATAAAAATATAAATTTAAGCCCCAAATTATTTGTTTACAATTTTTTATGATTTTCCAAAGTCAGAACAAGGGAACTCGAAATCATTCTGACCTTGTCTCATAATATTTGTTACAACTCATTATTTACAATTCTATTGCTTGCACTGTTTCTTCCATGAAAGACTAGAGTTAATAAAATTTAATTTCAGATTTTTTTCAAACTCTAACTCAATTTACACTATTTTTGATTATTTTTTAAAGTTAGACTACTGCTGCCCAAAACTGTTTTAGTGCAAAATGTTGATTTCCTAGTTTTTAACACCCTTATTTCTTTTCTCTACAATTTTTCTCATCATTTTCTCTTATTTATCTTATTTCTCGACAGCAAGCAATTTTGGATTTTTGTCGAACCCCGTTTTCTGCGTTTCAGGTACACAGCTAGTATCGTTTTGATGCCTAATCACTTCCGAGTACTTCAAGGCCTAAAATCAAGACATTCAACATCAATTTAACGGATTTACATTGAATTGACAATCAAGAATGAACAGAAACACAACTTACCACCAACGATAACCCTTCGTTTAACTATTGTTAAGACGAGAACACTGAATTCACCAGTCCGAGCCTCCCCCTACTCCTAAATCGCAGAGAAAAAATATTACCACTTCAGTCGCTAAGAGATTCATGATAGAAACGAAGAGGAACACTTATCGAAACTAAGCGAGCACTAACCGCTTGCGAAAATAAAGGAAAATAAATGGATTAGGGAAAAATCAAGAAGAAGAGAAAGATGGAAAAACTCAGAGAATTTTGGCAAGAGGAGAGGGAGAAGAATAGACGACATAATTTTTTTTGGAAAAGGGAGCCAAAATTCGGTTATGGAAAAAAATAAAATAAAATATTGATAGCCCCCAAAATCTCTTAATCTTCTCCCCTAATTCCCACTTCACATCCACTACTCAGAATCCCTCTATTACACAACTCTATCCCGAAATTTGAGCAAAAAAAAAAAAACTTTGCCTGCGCAGGGATTCGAACACAAGGCCTCCACCATAATAACACACCACTTAACCACCAGACCAGCTGGCCCATTCTGATGTAATTTACCCAATATTTAAACTTAAGCCCATTACACAAGGTTAAGGATTTATTTATTAAAATACCAAAATTTGCCCAAGTAAGGCTTGAACTTGGGACCTCACACACACACCCAGAACAAATAACCACTGAACCAGATAGACATTGTGTGTCACACATACACGAAATCAAAAATTAAAGTTTTGAGGCGTTACAATGATGATCTCTCCTGGGTATTTTATATATTCATTTATCCTCAGAGATATAGGTGATTTTTTGTTTTCTGATGAAATTCTTATCGTATAAGAATGCTAACTGCTTATAATGATAGATGAAAGTGCTATTAGTCTGGTTGGTTGATGAGTAGCATTTCTTATATCTCTCTTCGGGATTCTATTCTATTATGTTTAGAATAAAAGTTATTGGAGAAAATTTATGTGAGGCTATTCTTCTGTTTCTACTGGATATTGTTTTGTTTTATATATATTTGGAAAAGGTATTATCTCTGTTACAATTGATTCCAGAGCGTGTAAGCATTGTTTTTCTTCTGGTTTTCTTTGAGAAATCATTAAGATCTTTATTATTTTCTTATGAGTTATGTTCTTTGACTTCCAGTGTGATATCGCGTCTTGGATCTCTTTATCTCGATTTTCTTATCATCCTTATTTCATAAATTATCAATCATGGCTCATCTTTAAAGTGTGTTCTTTGGCTTGTGATAACTATGTCTATTATGGTTGTATTTCTGGTTCGATCATAGGAATGTAGTGATTCTGGTATCAGGATTTCTCTAATTTTTGTGGAAGGAATTAATATCGATAAGGGTATAGATAGTGGAAGCTCAAGCTTAAATTATATGATGGTTTTCTTTTCTCAAGTAAGTTTGATTAAGATCAATGAGTTCAACCAAGATATTTTGTTTCCTTGAGCTAATGCAGTTGTAAAGATCTTTGGCTAGCATGTGAGGAAATTTTGAAAGGTGTATGTTTGACTTGTTTTAACAGCATAAAGAAGGGAGTATTTTGATATGATATTATTTGATGGTTGAGATCGACTCAATTGTTTTTATTTGAGCAAGCTCATTAGTTGAAAGGAAATTTAAGTTATATGTATTTAAGTTTATCCTCAGGTAAGAGGATAAAACCTTGTACATTCACGGGTAAATTGACGAACAGTCTGAATAAAGAATTTATATTAAAAAAGAGTGTGATACAAGGACACACCTATTAGATCAGTTCTAATTGGATGATATTATTGTGAGTTAAAGCTATTTTGATTGATAAAGTTATCACATTTGTGAAAATTTGAATGGTCTGTTGAGTGTTAGCAAATTTGAAAATAGTTGAATGTATTGTTAACTGAAGGACTAGTTCTGGTCTAGTTTAAATTGAGTAAAGAATTTGTGATTATTCAGCGATGCACTATCGAACGGATTGGAATGTGTTTTAATACAAGAATGTAAAGTGATAGTTTATGCTTTCAAACGGTTAAAGTCACATGAAAGAAACCGTTCGACGGGTAATTTAAAGTCGACCACTTTTTATGTCTGTGTTGAGAATTTGATGAAATCGGTTGTCCGACGAAAAATATCATATGTTTCCTGATCCCAAGAGTTTAAAGTATCTAATGCCACTGAAGGATTTGAATTTAAAATAGCATAGATGGCTTGAACTATTGAAAGATTGTGACCGGTTATCGATTAACCTTTAGGAAAGCAAATATAGTTGTAAATGCTTGAATGGAAAGCCTTTGAATATTTTGTGAGTATTGGATACATGATTAATCTTAATTGATGATGGTTTGTATCTAGCTAAGTTAGAAACTAAAACGATGTTTTCTTTGCAATATTGAGAACCTTAGAAATGTGATAATGAGTGGTAAATTGAATGAGTATAGTGTGAGATGACTTTGATTTTGATTTCTATTATTATTACTCCGGGATAGAATTTGTGTAATGAATTATCCAGAGCTTATGCAAAAAAGGTTGTACAAGACTCAGTAATAGCTCGTTTGTTCATTCAGGGAGTAATGAAATGTACAGTTATTTGAAATAGATGTTCTAGTGATCAGGTATGTAACCTGATAGATTAGTTGAGTTATATGTTTCTGAGACTATCTGATCAGAAAACGTACAGAAAATAAAAGTGATTCGTGGCAGTTTAGAGTCCACTTCAGATTGTCAGAAAATGTATGTGAATTTGAAACATGGGGATATAAAATTTCCATTCAGTGATAACATATTTCCATAAATATTCCCTTGGTAAAAGGATTCAAAATGTGTTTTGAGAATAAATGTTGCGATGGTATCAATTGGAATCTTTGAGTATGAATTCGCCGATAGGGATTAAGATTCAGCTGATGTGTTGTATAACGGAGAATCAATCAGAATCTTGACACGAGAGATTAAAAAGTTGAGAAATAAAAGCATAACCTTAGTGAGGGTTCTTTGGCAGTGTCACGAGATAGAGGAGTCTATGTGGAAATCGAATTTATATTCTTGTAAGATTTTCGGGGACGAAAATCCCTAAAGGGGGAGAGTTGTAACTGCCCAATTTTGGATCTAGTCGGAACAGTGGTTTCGGGACCACAAATCTGACACAGTAAAATTTATTTTTATTATATTCTTATGGTCTACGATTTTATGGAACGATTTCGTGAAAATTTCGTTTGAAAATTTTGACGCTTGGGCACTCAATTTCGTCAAAAGGACTAAATTATAAAAAGTGCAAAAGTTGGAATCTATATGTTAGAGGTGTCCAATTGCTATGAGATTTTAAATTGGAGGTCCTTCAATGGTAATTAGACCATTGGTTAAGTTGGTGGACAAAAATGGACATGGTTAGGCATGTTTCCAAAGTTTTTCATTAAGGGCATTTTAGTAATTTGGTAATTAAAATGAATTAAGAAGCAAAAATCAAGCCAAAATTTGTCCATCTTCTACCCCATGGCCGAAACTTACATGGAGAAACCATGGCTAGGGTTTTTCAAGCTTTCAAGCATGATTGTAAGTCCGTTCTAGCCCCGTTTTTAATGATTTTTATGTTTTTAAAATTCTTGTAACATGATCTATCTATTTCTACCACTAATTTAAGACATAATAAAAGTCTAAAATTTTACCCATGATGAATATTTGTGTATTTTGATGTTTGATGGTAGAAAATGCATGTTTATGATTTGGTAAACGACTTTTGCTAAGTGATTTTCAGTGAAAATGCCTAAAAGGACTACTTTGTAAAAGTTATAAAATGAGTAGTAAAAGTGTGATTAAATGAAAAATTTGGGCTATTATGAGCATGAAATAGGTTCGGCTAAGCTTGGGCTTTGAAAAAATTGAATGAAATTCATTTTACGAGCCTAGGGACCAAATTGTAAAATGTCAAAAGTTTGGGAGCAAAAATGCAATTTTGCCATAATAAGATTTTTGGACTGAATTGAATAATGTGAATAATAAATGAGTTAAATGTGATATTATAGATAAACAAAAACGAGGTTTGGACAGGGGAAAAACCAGTATTTGACGATTTAGTCCTTTTCGCCATTTTTATGTCGAGATAAGTTCGTATGTTTAATAAGCATTAAATTATATGTGTATAAATGCTTAATTGATATAATTATGGTAAATGTTATATTATTGAAACGAAATGTGAATGTTATTGAGTATGATACTATGAAAATGACCGACAGAGATTCGGTACAACGAAAGTCGATTGAACCTTGGGAATAGATAGGATATAAATGTCATGACATTAGGATTATTGAGATTATGTGTAAGACCATATCTGGGATATGGCATCGGTATGAGACATTCGTGTAAGACCATATCTGGGATATGGCATCGGTATGAGACTTCGTGTAAGACCATAGCTGGGCTATTGGCATTGATACGAGATTACATGTAAGACCATATCTGGGATATGGCATTGGTACGGTACTATGGGTACAAGATTCCCAAGTAACCTTTAGTATTGCGAGTGGTTCAATGGGAAATTCAACGGGCATGTCAAAGAAGAGAATGAGTATGTAAATATTACAAATTGGTACAGGTATGTACGTAAAGTTTATATACATTGACTTCATGAAATTGTGAGTTCATGATTTCCACGAGAATGATTTTATGAAAACATTATGATTATTGGTCTATACTTGTGATGTATGAAATACATGATAAATTCTATTGATGATTATGTGATTGCCTTTCGGGCCAAATTGAGTTAAGATATAGCATGTTATATTCATGCAAATTGTGATTTGTCAGGATATGTGAAAAAGGAAAGATTGGTATAATTGACAATTAAAATGGTTATGAAAGTATGTGAAGATAAGAGTTTAGGAAATTGAGTGATGTTAAAGTATATGCTTGAAATGTAAATACTCGTAATTAATATGCATGTTTATTATGTGGTTTTTAAATGATTTGTTAATTTTTGTAATATGTTATAACAGAAAGATTACGATTGTTGGGCTAATGCCAGAATATGTCAAATTATGCTTATAAGTTGCTAGAGCAAACATTGTGACTGAATAGAATTATAACCATGAGATTATGGTAGATTATAAAATTTGTGTTCATATTGTTGAACATGATAAACACTTGGTAAGATGTGATTGAGTGAGTTATACTTATGAGACGTAAATGACATTCGTATGGATTTACATTATGTTGATAGTATGATATATGTATGGGTGAGGTTGCTTATTATTTACATATGAACTTCTAAGCTATATAAATAGCTTACCCCTTCCTTTCCTATGTCTTATAGGGTTATTAAGCTAGCTCAGGTTAGAGATCACCGGAGATCCTGTCACACTATCGAGCTATCATTTTGGGTATAAGTGAATTCAAGTATTTTAAGTCTATGGCATGTAGAGGGACTATGCCAATTTGTTATATGTGTCATTATTAACTTGGCCATATGTGTTAGCTTGTATTTGCTAATGCTTCATCTTATATATGTAGCCATGAATGATGGCTTATGTTGACCATAAGTTTATTCATATGCTAATGCCCTATTGTGAATGTGAAATTAGTATGTTTTTAACGGGCTAAGTACGATGTTATAAGCATGATAAATGATGGTATATGTCGAAACCAATTTTTTGTTTGAGAAATGGGGTTGACTTTAAATACGAAAATGGAGTCGCCACCAATCTTTTTTGAGGTGTGATCGGGTCACCTTAAGATTGATCATTAAAACATTTTGATTTATTAAAACGATGATTTTGGCCTACAAAATTCGAAAAAAAGTTCGAGTCGATTCTGCACGAGGAAGGATTAGCACCCTCGTAACGCCCAAAATTGGTACCGAATTGATTGATTAACGTCTTAATGTCAAAAATTTGAAAAGATTTTAAAATACAATCCTCTTTGTTTAAAGAAAAAAAAATTTGAATAAATTAAATTGGATGCTGAGACCCGCTTATTTCGAAGAAGTTAAATGTCATGCCCAATGAGTTAGGATACGATATTTTAAATCCACGAAACTAAGCTTGTCTTTTGACTTTTAAACTTATGCATTTAAATTCAAAAAGGATATTCGGTCATTTGGGTCAAATGAAAAATCGGAACCCAGTAAGTTAGGGCACAATTTCTCAAGATTCCGAATACAGAATATTGCCTTTGTTATTAGAAACCCTTACCTCGAGATAACAAAATGTCACATCTAGTGAGTTAGGACACAACATTTTCCTGAGAATAAGTTTTTATTTAACTTATACGCTTTGATTTTTAAAAAGATAATCGGTTCTTTAGGCTCGACGAGAAAAATCGAAACTCAATAAGTTAGGGTATATTTTCTCGAAGCTCCCAAATTCCAAGCATTGCCACATTGTGAAAACATTTTGAACCGAAATGTAGCAATAAAATGAAGTGCATTATTATTAAAAAACGATGGTTTGTGAACAAAATCGTTACACCAATAAATTATAAGATACAAATACTAAAAGAAACACTTCGAGAAAATTACACGACATACATCATTTAAATGCTAACATTAATAATCAAAGAAAAATGAAATAAATAATACAAGAAATAATTTAAAATAAATAATGATTTAAGATAAATAATTAAAAAAATCAAAATAAAATAATAATAAGAGAGTTTAAAATAAACCACAATAAAAAATTAAAATAAGTAACATATAAAACAATTTAAGCTAAGTAAGTTATATAAAAATTCAAAATAGATAATATATATAAAAGTTTAAAAATAATAAATAATATGTATAAATTTGAAAACAAATAATGTATACAAGGTTTAAAAACAAACAGTATATATAAAAAAAAATTATAATAATAAAGCAACTCAAAAATAAATAATAAGACAATTTTCAATAAATAATACATGAAAAGTTTTTAAAATATATACTATAGATAGCAACTTGAAATGGTATAAAACAATGTAAATAATTAATATAAAAAATAATATATACAAAGCGTCTTAAAATAAATAATATATACAACAATTTAAAATAATCATATAAAAAGTTTAAAATAAATAAATAAGTGACCAATTGCAAAAATAAATTGAAATTAAATAGATTAGGGATTAAATTAAAATCAAAACAGAATTTAAAGGGAAAAATGTAATAAAAATAAAACATCAGGCCCAATTTGTAATACGCGAATGAAGTAGGGGACCAAATGGGATAATATCCCTGTCGCCCAAAACGCACAACATTAGTATGGACTGAATTGAAACACTACGAAAATTACGGGGTAAAATTAAAGAGAAAAAAATAGAAATAAGACTGAATCGCAACAAGCTTTAAACGCGGAGGGACCTCGCGCATAAATAACCCCTTCACCGCAAAAACACACGGATCTTGAGGGCAAATGGGTCGGGTCAGACGGGTTGGCCAAAACTGCGTCGTTTTGGTGTTTGAGGCAATAGGCCAAAACGGCGTCGTTTTGAAGCTTTATTTAAATCAATTTTTTTTTGAAAAAAATCATTCGACCTTTGTTTTAAAATTTTTTTTCTGAAAAAGCTCTCAAACACTCCCTTCCCCCTCCTTCTGGCCCGAATTTTGGCAAAGGTTCCGACGTCATCCGCGCCGTCGGCGTCGCCATGCACGGCGGTCGGAGCTCAAAAAAGGTATTTTTTTTTACTATATCAATATTGAATGTGTATTTTAAAAAAAGGAAAAAGAACCCTTATATCTAAATGAAAACAGAATCGAAAAGCATAAAAAAAAAATGAAAGAAAAAAAGAAGGAAAAGGGGAACCTTTTGATCCGATTTATGATTCTTTTTTTTTTGTATTGATCCTCTGTAAAAAAAAATACAATCGTTCTCTCTGGATTTTTATAGTCGAAATAAAATAATAATACATTATTATTGTTATTTTTCTGCTGTCTTTTGTCTTCTTGTGCAGATACGGAGGTGGACGTGGCGGTGTACGGAGGGTAACGTGGGAGGAGCAGCGGTTGAAGGCTTGCAGCTAGGGTTTCTTTTTTGTTTTTCTGATGTTTAGGTTTAGGTTACTGGGTTAGGGTAGTTGGGCTTAGGGTTTTGTTAGTTTGGGCTAGGTTTGGGTTAGTTGGGTTTGGGCTTTAATAAAAATGGGACTATTTTTTGTATTTGGAATTTTATTTTGTTTTTTTGTGTTTGGTTTGGTTTTAATCGGGCCCGGGCAAATTAGGCCCATTACAGTATAAGAATGACATGTTATTGTTTTGTTTATGGTTGTTTGGGTGCATTTATATGCCTGAATTTGTATAATTATTACCGTTATGAATTCTGACTTGATCATGGGAATTTGGTAATATGGAACATAGATTATAGAAATTGTATTTTTGCACTGGATGATATTGGAGCCACCTTGGTATTCCTCTTTTATTTGAAAAATAGTATTGAGGTGAAGGTATTGTTTCATTTATATTGTGGAAATGTTGGATCTATTATAGTATTATGGTTTTAACCTATCTGATGATTGTAAACTCAGAATAATTAAGCTTCGATATCCTTTTTAATTTTTGTGAAAGTATTTTCTATGATAGCTACTTCAATGATATGGATATTACAGAAAGATGTAAGATTTGAATGGACTGACAAATATTAGTAAAGTTTTCATCAGTTGGGAGCACTGATGACCGAAGCTTCAGTTCTAGTTCAGTCTGAATCGAGTAAGGAATTTATTATTACAGTGGTACATCATTGAATAGATTAAACTTTATTTTGATGAAGAAATGTAAAGAAATGGTCTATACTTCCAGCCAGATAAAACTAGGGGAAAAGAATTACCCGAAATATGATCTTGAGTTGACAATTATTGTGTTTGCACTGAAAATTTGGTAACAGTATTTGTATGGTGAAAATATCATATAAGTACTGATCATAAAAGTTTGAAGTATTTGATGTTGCTAAAATATTTGAATCTAAGATAGTGTATGTGGTTTGAAAGGTTTAAAGATTGTGATTTGATAATTGCATATCACTTGGAAAGAACGAAGGTAGTTATAGATGTTTTGAGTATAAAATCTTTGTATACTTTGCAAGCCATGGATACTGATTATGATTGTCTGATAATAGCTCAATTTTAACTGAGTATGGAGCTAATTCGATGTTTCTACAATTTATTGAAACCTAGAAAAGTGATAATGAGTTGGAGGTTAAATGAATACAGTGTGAAATAATTTCTGATTCAGAATAAATTTGGTAAATGTCTGTTATTCAGAGACAGAGTTTGTATACTGAAGAAATTAGAGCTTGTATTGAAAACTTTACATGAATGATCACAGTGGTAGTATGTCTGTTTATCTGGGGAATGATGAAATGCATAATGATTTGAAAAGAATGTATTAGTAGCTCGGAATGAAAGGTGGTATTTCTGAATCTATATTTAAATACTAGATATATCAGTAAGATAGAGATGATACTTTCAAGATAGTTATAATCAGTGAAAATACTGAAATGGAAATGGGACATAATTACTATGAATTTTATATCAGGATTCTCCCTGTCTATGAAAAGAAAGATACTATTTGAGTAATTGTCCATTGTTTGACGAAGCCTGCACATTCTATCCTAGTATGAGTGGATCTTCCATAGCAGCAGCCTGTTCATATGGTCGCCTTTCAGCTACTGGTGAAGCCGGAGCCTCCTCTACTCCAACGTTGGGCATATGACCCGACTCCGACGACCCGGCCCTAACACTTCCACGGCCTCGGCCACGACCCCTTGCACCTCTTTTAGCTCTCATCGTTGAGTATTTCTGAATTAAAATTTTTATGAAATTAGTACATAGTTCCACTTGTTTAAGGCACATGTCTTATGTGAGTAACATTTCTTTTAAAATTATTGCACGGTTGAGAATCCACTACAGGCTTAAGTTTCCTACGGGTTTAGTCTCTAAAAGCCTATTTTAAGTACCCTATTATCTATACACTTCAGTAATTTAAACAAATGTAGTACAGAAAACTTACTTGGCTCGACGTTGAGGCTCGGTGAACCACACTTCAAGAATCCTACAAAAACCTTTTTAAAACCCAAAATCTAAGGCCCATTTCACAGTCTGAGCTTTGCAACTGCGCTCTGATACCACTAAATGTAACATCCCAAACCTGGCCTAGAAGTTAGGCCCGAATCTGGCGTGTCAAATCAAAGGCATAATTCAAACGATTTTGCTAATTAAAAATTTAAGGCCCAAAATCCTTGGGTCTTGTTAAGTAATGAAAATAAAAAACCATTTTATAATTTTAAGTATTTCAAAAATTAATTTTAAACGTAAGAAATTTACTTAGGTTTAATAATTAAGTAAACAGTTGCAACAACAAAACCCAAAATCTAAAGTCAAATCGGAGTACAAGGCCTTATTACATCCAACGAAAATAAACAATTAAAACTATGTCTTTTGAAACAAATAAATAAAAATTTAAACATCTTGTAGTGTGGCCATCTCCGAGTCCTCTCCCACATCGAGCCATTTACTGAGGATCACCTGAAACATTAAATAAAGGGTGTGAGTTTCGAAACTCAGTGTGTACAACCCTTGGCGTTCAATTCTTTATATAATTATCACATTGGCTTGAGCCCTATCAAAATCAGTGATCTTGGGCCTTGGCCCAAAATGACCTCATATCATATCATATAATATCATATGCAAAACAAGGTAATGCAAAACCCTCCCCAAAAATCCATCCGCTACACACCATTTCCCTTCCAACCCTACACACCTGTGGGGATTTCTAAATCGACCCACCCATCCTCTACACACCAAAGGTAGCTCCCACAGCGACACTACTCAATGTTGTAGCAAAGCTGCTAATCATATAATGGGCTTAAAGCCACTGGTGGATCCATGGTCGTCAAACGACTATGCGATCCTCAAATCTTTCTCTGTACCATAATTCCCACCCATATGCATCCTAATCAGAATATCATATGAATGCAACATGCACATGAGTAACATTGTAACATCCCAAACCCGGCCCAAACATTACGACCGAATTTGGTTTGTTGCGGAGGAAAACATTTTGTAAAATCCCTTTAAACCGATTTAAATTTTGTTGAAAACCCTTCATTTTCAATTTTCGTACTAAAACAGAACTTAGCCTATTTAAAGAAAATACTTATTAAGTCGAGTTGTTGTAGATTTCAAACGTGCCCGATGGCACGATAAAACGTTTTTCGATTTAATTTGAGAAAACATGTGTACTTATTTTAATATCATCAAATAATTTAAAACAACTTATCCAAAACATGTAAAGTAATCAAAGTAGAATCATAGGAGGCCTTATTACAACTTGAATCAAATAAAACCAACAATAAAATAAAATAACTAAAATTCCAAGTTCATTAATATCAATTCCACTGCATGGCCACCTCGAGTCCATCCATCTCCTCATCCGCGACCTACGGGTCACCTGAAAAGATAAGAGAGAAGGTGAGTCACCAAGACTCAATGTGTAACCCTTCCCCCGATTTAATGCCACATCATACACAGTTTATAACAAATTAACATGCACTAAATCATGCACCCAACCTAACCATCCGTAACACTTTTCTCTACCCCGTGTGGTACCAAACCACTGGTGGTGCCAAACCACTGGTGACTTATAGTCACGATGTCTGTCAATACTTGTGGTGCCAAACCACTAGTGACCCGAAGTCACAATCCAATGATGAGGCCAACCCATCGTGTGATACCAAATCACTGGCGTCAATCCCTTAATATAAACTGTGGGGCCAACCCACTGTGGTGCTAAAGCCACCGACGAGACGCTATGAGGTGCCAAACCTCTGGAGGTGCCAAACCTCTGGTGACCGTAGTCACGAAATGTGGTACCAAACCACTGGTGTCCGTCGACACGAATATCACTTCCCCCTCCTCTCATCAACCCACATCAATCAATAATATGCACTTAACAGATCTCATGCTCATAGGTTTATTAATCAATCATCGGGTAGATTTATAAACAACCATATGTTATATGCCACATATACCACATATTTCATGCTTCCCAAAAGCATCATAACAACAAGGACTTACCTGAATTCCTTGCTTATATCGTTTATGGTATTAAATCCCCAAATCTACAAATCAGATTTAGCATACACGAATCATCGAGCATTTAATTAGTCATAAAGTGTGTATGTACACACACATTTTCTACCGAAATTCCTAGATCCCGAAGATCCGATCTACGATGTTAAATCCCTTGACCTATAATCGGCCAAACACAAAGGTTTAATGACATGGCCTATTTGGCCAAACCATAATATCCAAAGGGTTAATTATTGAACCCGAAACCTTACCTAATGCCTTTGAGTACTAACTTCAGTACACTTTTTACACCTCTGCTTCCACCCTACAATCGGCAACTATTAGTAGCCACTTAATAGCCTTCGGCTTTGCACACCAAAAAGAATGGATTGCTATAATAAATCCTTACCCCCTCTTACCTACTGATCAACAGAGAAAGAAGGCTACGCTTGATTGCTTCCAAGTCCCGAGACCCTATAATAAAACGGTTTCAAAGAGGGTAAATAACACCCTTGCCATCAATTGCCTAATCACCCTTCACCCTTTGTAAAAATCGATAGAAAGACAGAAGAGAAGAAAAATAGCATTCGGCTATGACTACTCACCTTTGCCAAATCGATTGTCAGCCTAAATCTGAAGAGATCTATCCCACTTTAATATTCGGCCAAGGCTACTAAAGAAATAGCAGGGAGATTCGGCTTGAGTGGACAGAAAATAGTGAGAAAAGGGAGATAGGGGTTCAGTTTTAAGAAGAAAAGAAAAGAAAATGGATTAAAGGTGAGGGTGTAGAGGATTCGGCCAAAGTCTAAGGAGAAGAGAAGGATTTTTTTCGGTTTTGAAAGACTGAGAAAGAAAGAAAAATCAAAGAGAGAATTTCGGCTACTTGCAAATGAAGAAAAGAAGAAAAAATAAAAGATGAATAGCCTTTAAGGAAATTTCGGCATCTCCCTCCCCTATGCTTGCCGTCCACTCTTCCCATGAAGAGTTCAAAATTTCGGCAACTTCCTTGAATTGCTCTTGAACAACCATTTGAATTAATTCAAATAAATTTGAATAATTCACATGCCTAAATTTTCTCTGGCCAATAGTTTAAACCAATTCAAAATAATTTGAACACTCAAATGCCTATTTTTCCTCCTTGTCAACCTTTTTAGATTATTCACATAATATCTAATTAAAACTTAATAATATCCTTATTATTTAAAGGAGTTTAAAAAGAGAAAATCTCTTCCCCCTATGCTGTCCAAATAAAGAGTAAAAGGGGGACTCCGCGACTCGAACACAAGCTCCCCTTACTCCCCCTGTGGCGTCATCTCCAGCCCTTAAGTGGCCTCCCTTTTGCCACTTTTCCAAGGCCTTTTTAGTGTCAAATGTTCCCTCTTTTATTCTTGTAACCCCTACTTACTAAGGCTCCCTACCTTTAAAGCTTCCAAATAAAATTTTCTACTATGCCGAGCCTACTCGAGACCCCTAATTAAGTCTTATTGCACCACATATAATATCACAGCCATTCAAACACCATAAAAATAATCCAATCACAAATAACCCCTATTTTAGGATGTTACAAACATCCACAAAACTCATACTCATCACATAGGGGTATTTTCATCATTTCACAACCGGAGGGTATTTCCGTAAATCTACTCTATAGGGGTATTTGGGTAATTTTGCAAAACAGAGGTACTTTGGAAATTTTGTAAATGAGGGATATTTTGGTAATTCTACAAACCATGGGTATTCTGGTAATTTCACAATTCAGGGCTATTTTAGTGATTTTCCAAATCTAAGGATGTTTTGGTAATTTTTTTCAAATCAGGGGTATTTTAGTAATTTTACAAATCTAGGGGTATTTGGTCCCTCTCGGGTTTTAGTTATGAACTTGCATTAACAAGTCATTGCGGCTAAAGTGAACAGACACTATGCACTAGGTAGGATTCCAGAGAAGAGGAGGTGGGCCGCTAGGGCCGCTTAAGTACCAAGCTCTCCCTAGATCCAATCCTAGACATGCATATGCCCGTTACCACACTCTAACCTAGCGACTTGTCCACAGACATGTTTAGTTATTAGAAAGTCTTATGCGGTTTAAGAGTTGTTCAGTACTAAGCCTAAAGTCCATAAAACCCTAGCATACTAGTCTACGTCCCCATAAAGCCCATCAACCCATTTCACGTTCATATAACCCATAATGACCACATCACATTTTTATGGCCCACTAGGCCCAAATCTCAATCATATGACCCATTAGGCCCAAAATAAATCTAGATCATGTAACATGCATGCCTAACCCAATTCATATAATCAAATTAATCCATTTCATCAAACTTAGCCTCAGGGCCCACCAGGCCCATTTAGCCACTTTTGGCCTTTTGATTTTTCGGCGTTGCCGGTATGTGTGTGTAGTGTTTGTACACACCTGGTAACCTCGCGTGCTGCAAACCCCTTAATCACAAACCTACAATCGACATCACTAGTGATTAGCCAAGGCTTAATGCATACTTATGAAAAACCAAAACCTCACCGTACCCTTACCGTGTGCCACATGTTCTAGTAGCCCTTCCTTTACTACTATTTGCGAATATTCTCTAGATCTGCACCCAAACATATATCGTCAAAATCAAGTGACTTGTATTCCACATAAGTCACCCCTATAAGCCATATTACATTTGACCATCCACTAAACCATAATTGAGCCAAGAACACTTACCACCTTGCTAACGATCCTTACCTACCACACTTGCGATTGTTGAGCCTTACCCTTGTTAATACAAAGTTAATGATAAGGAGGGGTTAGATAGCCCTTTGGCTTTTAATAAAACTCACTAAAAAGATCAACTAAGCACTTACCAAAATCCTCCTTTGATCCTGCGGGTTAAATTCGACTTTTGAGATTAGTACGGTGGCAGAGGCAATTCGGCACCACTAGGGAGAGAAAGAGGAGAAGTGATTAGCTAGAACTAAAGGTGAACAAGAAAAGGGATTTAAGAAGAAAAGGTATGGGAAATTCAGCTAGAGAGGAAACCGAAATTTCGGCAAAGGGATGATGGGGTTTTTTTTTCGAGCAATTGGAAGAATTATGCTAAGGGGGAGAAAACAAAATTCCAAGAACCTCACAAAGGGATTCGACACCCTCCTCTTATAGCCAACAGCCGAAATTCCCTTCCCCTAGAGTCCCATTCGGCACCATCACTTCCACACTCCTCATCTCCTAACTTTTCCCTCTGATAATCCCTCTATCTCATCCGAATTTTCCTCCTCTATCAGCTCACAAGACCAAGTCAAACACTCCAACGAAAGAGTTCTACTTCCCTACAACTCTAGCCGTCCACTATGTAAAATAACACTCCAAAAACACCTTACCACTACTTGATCCTTGGACCTCTTCAGCTTACAACCACGCCACCTTATAGCTCCCAAGTGACGTTACTTGCCACTGGACCATAAGCCTGTTTGTGTCCTATTTTCTCCTAATCTGCTTAAGAGGCCTAATGCCTGAGACTAGGGTTCACTGAAACAAGAAAAATAATTTTTTTTCCTAAGGTCTCCCCGATCTCTAAGGCTGTAAATAATCCCGATAATAACTTAAAATTAATATTCTAAGTGCTACTCATACATACCAACCTCAGTGCACAGAAATTTAAAGTTTTGGGATTTTTGGGGTGTTACAACCCAATAGGCCCAAATCTACTAGGCCCAAATTCGGGGCGTTACGTTAAGTCTATGGTTTATCAAGTCATAAAGATTATTGAAAATAATTGGACTGGTTTCGTATTGATTGGTATTATTATTAGAGTTCTAAAAAATTCATAATGTTTTTATGAGTATATGTGTTATGAAAGAATGAATTAGAACCATCATTTGTTATTTCTTTAATAAATGTTAAATTTAGCTTGGCATGACTTACGAGGGACTGGTTGAAATTCTGGCATGTGAAGTGAAATAAACGAAAAGTATAAAGGTATCTTCAGTGAAAGTTCTTGGACAATGATATGATATAGAGAAAGCTATTTGGGAACTGGATAGAAACATGAGAAAGTAATGCCCGAATCTTCTTACTGGTAAAATTTTCAAGGATGAAAATTTCTTAAGGGGGAGAGTTGTAACAACCCAATTTCAGTGAAATCGAAACAGTGGTCTCGGGACCACAAATCCGAGCCGAAAAATAAATTTTATTTTTATTTTATTATATGATCCATAGTATACCAGAAATGTCATGTGAAAATTCTGAAAAGAAAATTTTACTAATTATGTGCTTAATCACGAGAAGGACCAAATTGCATAAAATGCAAAACTTGGATTCTAGTAGCTAGAAGGATCAAATAGATATGGAATTCAAAACTAGATGTCCTTATATGGTAATTAGACCATTAAGAAAAGCATGTAGATTTTTCTTGGTGACTCATCCATGGAAATATAGAAAAAGGGCAAGGACTAAATTGAAAATAGCAAAATACTTATTAATTAAAAAGATGATAAAAGATATCATCTTATTTTATGTCATGTTCTTCCCCAAAATAAACATGGAAACCCTAGGAGAGAGAGAAGAGACTTTCATGGCCAAATTGGGTAAGTTTTCTTGTCCCATTTTTAGTAATTTTAATATTTTTGGAATCGGGATAGCTTAATCTCTCTATTTGGGGGATTAATTTGAAAAGTTATCAAAGTATGAAAATGGGTCATGGATGTATATGCTGGAAATTAGAAATTTATGGTAGAAAATGAAAGATTATTGATAGATAAACAACTTTTACAAAGTGATTTTTTATGAAAACATGATTTAGGGACTAAAATGAAAAGTTATAAAATTTGATGAAAAATTATGAAATTTTACGAATGCATGCACTGTAAAATTTTTAATGGGGCTTTGGTTAGGCTTGGAATAGGGAGTAATTTACACAAGTTTCATTTTTCGAGCCCAGGGACGAAAATAGAATTTATGGAAAAGTTAGGGGCAAAATAGTAATTTTGCCTAGGATGAAAATTTAGTGCACATGAATGTAAAATATGATAAATTGATGTTAAATTTACTCATATAGATCCAGATAGACCAAATTCAGAGTTAGAACGAGGAATGAGGAAAATGTCGAATTAGTCGATTTTACGTACATGAACCTTTGTCGAGGTAAGTTCGTATAACTAAATTGTATATGTTTTTATGCTTGATTTAAATGTTGTGTTTGTGAATTTTATCAATGTCATAAATATGTGAAGTAACCTTGGCAAGAATGGTGTTTTGCGGAATATATGATGCATGCTCCTTTAGGGTTTTTAAATTCTATAGGTGGCGTAGCTACCGAGATCAATGCAGTTAATTATGTCTCTTCGAGAAGTTGGTTAGCTACCTCTCATTTTGTTCTAGGATCTTCCTATTCATGGGTCATTTATGGCACGCGGGAAGAGCTCGCGCAACCGTAGCGGGATTTGAAAAAGGAATTGATCGTGATTTTGAGCCTGTTCTTTCCATGACTCCTCTTAACTGAGATAACTGAGACAGGAGATCCAATGCTTAAGGTAGGAATCAATTTGATTACACTATATATATTGAAGGAATCAGGTGATATTTAAAAAGTATTATGTATGCCCGACAACATGGTAAATGAATAAAATGTTACTCGTATGCTTGACATGAATGTGGAATGTGCTTTACTTGAATTACATAAATGTTACGGAGGTATGAAATAATCAAATGCCCGATAGTGCTTGAAAAGTGTTTAAATCCCGGTTGAATAAATTGAAAATTGAGTGGATATGTGATTTCCTGAAACGAAAGAGGTCCTGCATTTGTTGCGGATAGGATTTAGCTTGGATGAGTAATCCATCAACCTCAATTCTGATTGGATTTAGCCCGGATGGGTAATCTTGATATAAGTCCTCTCGAGCATATGTTATGGATTGGATTTAGCCCAGACGGGTAATCCAAATCAAGCTTTCAGAGCATATGATGTAAAAAAGATTTAGCCTGGACTGGTAATTATGTTGTTTTCATATATGTGGCTCGAGAGTGTACTCTCTAAACTTGTACCGTATGGGTACCATTGGACATGAATTGACGGATTCTGATTCATACACCTCGAGTGTACTACCTGTGTATCCATCGATATTTTGAATAAATTCAACGGGTAAAGCTCTGATAAGGGCAAATATAAATTTAGGACAAATTGAATGGAATGATATATATATGAAATATGACATGAAATACAACGAAATGATGATTTATGACTAGTGATGTATGAAAATATGAAAAGATGATAATTGTACATGGAAAGTATTTGATAAGAGTGATTGTCCTTAATTATATAATTGTACACCTTGAGTGTACTACTACTTGGTGACCTTAATACTCGAATAAAATGAGTAAAGTCCTAACATGAAATGATCTAAACTCGAAACGAACTACTATGAAACTATACTTTATAATAATAAGAGATAATATATACATGCTTAATGAATACATGTTGTGGAAAGCATATATCCATGGAAACTTGATTACTGATTGAGCTTATACATATCTTGATGTTATCAAGGATTATATGACTAACAAGTGAAATAAGGATGTGTGTAGGGCTTGAGGTCAAATTAAGTGAATATGCCTTACATAATTACCTCAAAATAGGATGAATGGTAAGTTAAGTACCATGTTATACGAACTTATTAAGCATTTTATGCTTACTCCATTTTATTTTTCCCCTGTCTTAGAGTAATCGGAAGCTCATTGGATTGGAAGCTTGGCATCACTTACACTATCCATCAGCCCATGTCGGTATGGTATGGTAATTCAATTACGGTTGTAATGGCATGTATAGGATATGTTGGCCATATTGGCATGTAAAAGTCAATGATAATTGTAATCTAGCCATTGGAATGGCTTGTGATGATTATGTTTTGGTGCATGTATATATGTATTTAAGTTCATGTTATGGTGATAACATAGGTACTACATATTGTTTGATTACGAAAGGGGAAACAAGTATGCTTATTAAAGAGTAAGATTGTAAACATGAATGCTTGTGACGATATATCATGTTGAATGATAGAGTTTTCTTATCTTGAATGCATGAAATGGTTGGTATCTGTATGTGTGATTTAAGTGCAGGTCATGGGTGAAATTTTGGGTGAGAAATAAAGCTAGAAACCTTATTTTGTCCACATGGGCAGACACACGGGGTGTCTAGGCCATGTGTGACATATGGCATGGTAACACAGGCATGTGGTTAGGCCGTGTGTCCCCTGCACCTTAAATTCGAGAAAACAGAATGCTCAGAATTGAGCACACAGGCAGAGACATGGGCGTGTGTCTCAACCGTGTGGATGACACAGCTTTGAACACGGGCATGTATCTTGGCCGTGTGAAACCTGCACCTAATTTGAATTGAATTAATTAACCACACGGCCTAGCACACAGCCGTGTGGCATGGCCGTGTGGCACAAGTCGAAGAGCAATCTAAATCAGACACGGCCTGATCCACGGGCGTGTCTAAGAGTCACAGGGGCGTGTTCCTTGGACCACACGGGTGGGTGAGCCCTACACCTTTGAAAATTTTTGAAATTTCACGAAAAATTCTTAGAGTTTCTGATTAAGTCCCGAATCGATTTTAATGCTCGTGTTGGACCTCGAGGGTCCATTTAAGGGACATTATGAATGACCTCGGTGAATGAATAGTAACTTGCCTGAATTAATCGATAAATGTTCTGAATGTTTCAGTGACGCTCTGAAACCCTATTCTGATGACGAATACGGGTTGGGGGTGTTACACACACGCTCGTGTACCAGGCCATGTCAAACCTGTAGGGTATACTGACTTTTGCAATACGGTTAAGTCACACGCCCGTGTGCTAGGCCTTGTGCTAATTAGTGGGTATATTAACTTGTACCACACGACCAGTTACATGCCAGTGTGTGAGACCGTATGGAGCATACTAACTCCAATTCAATTTCAACACCAGGGGACACATGGCCGTGTGTCACACACGACTGAGACACACGCCCGTGTCTCTGCCCGTGTGGACAAAAATAGGCCATATGCAAGGCCAATTTGCCACTCATCTTTGCATATACATAACCCAAATGGTTCAAATTCAAGATACAAATGTGTAGCCAAAAGTCATCAACCAATACACAAATCATACCATATCTATTTCCACCATTTCAATACTCAATTCAATTCCATTTACTAATTCAAATAACTATCAATTCAACTTACTTTACTAAACATAATACATCTAATTCATCATCCAAAAGCAATCCATATTAAACATATTTCAACCAAATAAATACCTTATACCATAATAAACATTTGAGTATCATAATTCAACATCAACCATAACACATGGCAATATACACAACAAACCACATAATTTCCATAAGCTACCTCATATAACTCAAATACATTTCCAAATGACCAAAGCCTATGCATGCCATAGACCATATATACACAACTCAAAAGTACCAAAATAGATGTCCGATAGTGTGATGAAATTCCTGACGATCCTCGGTTCCGCGCTAGCTTCGATATACTATAAAACATAGAAGAAATAAACAAAGTAAGCTATAAAGCTTTGTAAATTCGTATGTATATATGAAATAATCAACTTTATTAATTAAGAATTCCAAATAGATACATAATTTGCAATTAAAACCTCAATCAATGAAATAACATAAAGTTTAAGTACAAAGCAACTCATAAATTCTCATCATCTTTTAATTCATTATTCAAACAATTTTCTGTACATACCTGTACTGATAAATATCTATTCTCACCAATTCACTTATCGAATCACTTCGATTTTATAAATACTTACGATATAAGTACATCGATTTTTCGATGCAAAAGTCCAACTATGGTCTTACACATACATTGCGAAGGCCCTGCCGTGGTCTTTCATTCACATGCCATTACCCGATTATGATCTTATTATTCGATTTTGCCATAGCCCAGTTATGGTCTTATTCAGCAACTCATTTACTTAAACTGTTCATTTAATTTAATATCTCCACATTTATCTAATAAAATAAATACTATCTCAATTTCATCCATCAAATAAATAGATACACACTTAAGTTCAAATATACGAACTTACCTCTTATACAGAAATTGTAACACCCCAAACCTGGCCTGGACGTTATTGTAACACCCCTTGCCCGTATCCGTCATCGAATTAGGGTTACGAGGCATTACCGAACAATACACAGCTTAGGAGAGTCATTCATTACTATTCATGTTTAAGATAATATAAACTCAATTATACGAATTTTATGTACATATCCTTTATAGCATTCAAATAATTAAATTATAACATAGCTTAATACATAACAAATTCCATGTGCTTACATTAAGACATTCAAAAACATATCGAATACATGCCAATGTATCTATTTAATTTGACAGATATGAAACATATCAATTCCTTAACTCTGCATGTGCACATATTAAAAACCAAACGAACTATTACACATCAATTATTGTCCAAACACATATGCAACCCTAATATCATTACCCTATGGCCGAACATAACTTTAATGCAACATATATAATACACATTTTCGCCTATCACCATAAACCATTATAAGAGCACAAAATACAAACCATAGCACACCTCATTCGCATGCTAATTATCATGCATAAATTGCACTCACATAACTCATTTCTCTTTTCACCTAATTCGGCTATCAAATTTAGGTTCAAAAGTAACACAAGATTTTACCATCCTTTATTTAAGCTAACTTTGCCATTACAATTCATAATCATTATTAGCCATCATAAGCCGAATCTAAATATCCAACTACATATGATCATATCATTGGCATGTACACTTATTTTACTTATGTCTAGCCGATTATAAACATTAACTTAACATCTTTAACTATCCAAATGGTCATAATTTCAATCATCAAATATATACACAATGATCATACCATTCCATCACATAAAATATGTCATAAACACACTTCTAAAATAAATTAGTTTCGTGGCCGAATATACAATATGCTTATCATTACCCCTTTACCGAATCGTATAACTAACATCACAAACATATATATATTCGATATTAAGCTTATTAACTTAAACTATTTAATAATACAATCCATACCTTCCAAATAAGCTAATATTAAGCCACAACCGAAATATATATACATCCATCAACCATGTTTACTTCATTTGAGCCAAATCATAAAAAAAAGAAAATCAACAAATGAGAAACATACCAATATGTCAAGCTTACCATAATGAACAATCTTAAACCATACATATTATTACTTTAAACTATATACATATACCAAGCACACCACACATATATGGCATGCATAATACTTAACTAATATATTATTACGTACTATAATTCAACAAGCATCCATCATTGACCTCATTGCCAAATACATGACCAAACACCGCAACATATATACTATGTGATTACTTTCCATATATGATTAAACCATGACCGAATTTACACAACCATTAGCATTCAAGCCATTATATCAAAAGCATAGAAAATAAACTCAACCAAAATAAACAAGCCATTTTCGCATGGCTTATAATTACATATCCCAAATCAAACATTATAACTAAACTATACATGCCATAAGTTCAAATTCAATCTTAACAAAATACCGAAAAAGAGTCGATAGTGTGGTAGACTTCTCTGAAGATCCCGAGCTTGTTACCAGCTTTCAAAATCTATAAAATGGAAAGCAAATACACATAATAAGCTATCAAAGCTTAGTAAGTCATAAGCAAATAAACATTTAATCATATACAAAAATTAATCTATTCAAACCGGAATAAGCCATTATCAACTCATGTACATTTCCAATTTAATATCATATATCAAGACATACAAGTTTTGTGTAAATTCTACTTTAACTGATTACTCAATTAAACATTAGTATAACTAACCAATACTTTCCATAATACATACATATCAATAGGCCGAATACATATAAGTTCAAACATGCCATCACATAATTCATATTTCACATAACTTTGTATCATCAATTCAAGTATTCAACTTACCTCAATTTCATAACTTAGTATGAATACATACCTGAGCATTTCTAACTTGATTTACACTCGATCTTAACTTATCAGTGCCCGTTGAACCATTCTGAATTAAAAAGGATACTCGGCTAGTCGAACATATCGAACAATGCCAACGTCCCAGACGTGGTCTTACATGTAATCACATAACGATGCCACCGTCCTAGACAGGGTCTTACACGTATACACAGGTCGATGCCAACGTCCCAGGCGTGGTCTTACATGATAACATATAACAGAATCCTATTTCGTGACATATGTATCCTATCTATTCCTAAGGTTCGTATGGGACTTTCAGATATCGTAACTCAATCAAATCGATCTCGTCAACATTGCTCCCAAACATTTAGACATTCGGCTATTGCTTATATACATTCAAAAAATTCAATTCAGCATATAAAGTTCACATTTATTCAAAATTAACAGCATCTATTTGCTTACAAACTTACCTCGGATATCGATGGGCGGAATAAACGACTATTCGATTATTTTCTATTTCCCCCGATCCAAATCCGTTTTCTTTGGTTCTTGATCTAAACATATTCAAATTAAACTTATTTAAACACCATTTTATTCCATTTAATCTAAAAACAAATAAATGAGCAAATTGCCATTTTGCCCCTGACATTTTACACTTTTTGCAATTTAGTCCCTATTGCATAAAACACAAAATATTCAAAATCTCAATATCCCATGCTTACGCCGGATTTTACCCATGCTCATACAAGTCCATTTATTTTACATTTTAGTCCCTCAATTTATTATTTTTACAATTTAACCCTAATTACTCAAAATCATCAAAATTTCCAATACAAAACATATTAATTCAAAACATATCTTTCATAATCTATCATCTAACATTACAAAACTCATGAATTCATCAATGGCTTAACTCAAAATATTCATCAAAATAAAAAAGTAAAGCACGGGTTTTGTACATTTCATAGCAACGATCTAAAAAACGTAAAAATTAACAAAAATTGAGCTAGTTACTTACCTCAATCAATCTTATCTAAGGCCGAATGTAGCTTTCTTTTTCTTTTTCTTTTCCTTAGTTATTTTCGGCTATCAAAAGATGAACATGCATGGCTTGTTAATTTTATGTATTATTTTATTTACATTATAATATATTAATTACTATTTTAACCTTATAAAATAAATTAGTAAACTATATAATTTAAGTCCAAAATCGGTCATTCTATTTGTTAATGGACAATTTGCCACATAAGGACCCCATATTTAATTAATCAAAGCAACTAATCACTTTAACATATAGAAAGCTACTTTTACAATTTAAGCAATTAAATCCTTTTTCTTAAATCAGACACTCAAACAATAAAATTAAATCACGAAAATTTCACAATTATTAATTGCCACAGTATAAACACAGATAATAATATTTAAATATTTTTTTGGCTCGAATTTTTTGTCCCGAAACCACTGTTCCGATTAGGGTGAAAACTAGACTGTTACAATTCTCCCCCCTTAGGGATTTTTGTCCCCGAAAATCTTACCGGTGAATAGGTTTGGATAATGTTCTCTCATAGCATCTTCAGGCTCCCACGTAGCTTCTTCAACTTCGCGTCGATGCCATAAGGCTTTCACTAAAGAGATTTTCTTATTTCTTAATTCTTTAACCTCGTGATCTAAAATCCGGATAGGTTTTTCCTCGTAGGTCATATCGGATCAAATTTCAAACTCAGTTGGAGAAATCACATGTGATGGGTCGGACCAGTACCATCAAAGCATTGAAACATGGAATACATTATGGATCTTTTCTAAGTCAGATGGTAACAACAATTTGTAAGCAACCAGCCCGATACGCTCTGCAATTTCATACTGTCCAATATATCTCGGACTTAACTTTCCTTTACGACCAAATCTGAGTATTTTCTTCCACAGTGAGACTTTCAAAAACATTTTATCCCCGATCTGAAACTTAATATCTTTGCGTTTTAAATCTACATACGACTTTTGGCAATCTGATGAAGCTTTCAGACTATCACGAATCACTTTCACTTTCTATTTAATCTCTTTGATCAAATCGACCACGTGTATCTTATTTTCACTGAGCTCAGTCCAATACAAAAGTGTTCGACATTTACGTCCGTACAAAGCCTCGTAAGGTGCCATTTTGATACTCGATTGAAAGCTATTATTATATGCAAATTCAATCAGTGGCAAGTATCGTTCCCAAGTACCTTCAAACTCGAGAGTACAACATCTCAATATATCTTCGAGTATCTGAATGATTTGTTCAGATTGACCATCTGTCTACGGATGGAAAGTAGTGTTAAAGTGTAGTTTCGTACCTAATGCATCTTGTAGTTGCTTCCAAAATCGCGATGTGATCTCTATCCAAAATAATAGAAATAGGTACTCCGTGTAATCTCACAATCTAAGAAATATACAATTCAGTAAGTTTATCAAGAGAATAATCTATGCGAACCGGAACAAAATGAGCCTATTTAGTCAGTCTATCCACAATAACCCAGATTGCATGTTTCTTACTCAGTGAAAAAGGTAAACCTGATACAAAATCCATTATGACTCTGTCCTATTTCCACTCGGGTATCATAATCGACTGAAGTAACCTAGAAGGTACCTGATGCTCGGCTTTAACTTGTTGACAAATCAAACATCTTGAAACAAAATCAGAGATGTCTTATTTCATACCAGGCGACCAGTAATATACAGTTTCGTACTATCCGGATGAACAGATAACCTACTGCTATGAGCTTCATTCAAAATCATCTGAATCAACTCCAAATTTCTCTAAACACACATTCGGTCTTTAAACCTCAAACAACCTTCAGTATCAACTCGAAACTCTGAATCAGTATTCGCATCACATTGAGCCCATTTTGCTATCAATTCATTATCAACTTTTTGAGCCTCACAAATCTGCTGAATAAATAACGGTTTCGCTTTCAACTCAACTTCAAGTGAGCCATCATTGGATAGAGCCAATTGAGTATTCATGGCACATAGAGCAAATAATGATTTTTGACTCAAAGCATCAACAACAACATTGGCTTTCCCCAAATGGCAGTCAATTACAAGCTCGTAATCTTTTAGCAACTCTAACTATCTTCGCAGTCGTAAATTTAGATCTTTCTGAGTCATCAAATATTTCAAGCTTTTGTGATCAGAATAAATGTGACATTTCTCACCAAACAGATAGTGGCGCCATATCTTCAATATAAACACAATAGCGGCCAATTCCAAATCGTGTGTCGGATAGTTCTTTTCGTGTGGCTTTAACTGTCTCGAGGCATAAGCTATGACTTTGCCTTCCTACATTAAAACACAGCCCAGACTACTCAAAGATGCATCACTATAAATGAAAAATTCCTTACCCGATTCTGGCTGAACTAACACTGGAGCTTCAGTCAACAAGGTTTTCAACTGATCAAAACTTTTCTAGCACTTTTCTGACCACTCAAACTTAACATCTTTCTAAAGTAGTCGTGTCATCAGAGTTGCAATCATAGAGAAACCTTTTTCAAACCGTCTATAGTAACCAACTAGTCCCAGAAAGCTTCAGATTTCGGATACATTTTTAGGAGGCTTCTAATCTAATATTGCCGAAACCTTATTCGGATCAACCCGAATACCCAATGCTAATACAACATGACCTAGAAAACCCACTTCTCGTAACTAGAACTCACATTTACTGAACTTCGCATACAACTGCTTATCACGCAAAGTCTGTGGCACTAATCTCAAATGTTCGGCATGCTCAGATTCGTCAAGGGAATAGATCAATATGTCATATATGAACACAACCAAAAATTGATCCAAATACTGTCTGAAGATCCGATTCATTAAACCCATAAAAACAGCAGGTGTATTAGTAAGTCCGAAAGGCATAACCAAAAACTCAGAGTGTCCATACCTCGTTTGGAAAGTAGTTTTCGGCACGTCGGAGTCTTTAACTCACAACTGATAGTAACTTGATCTCAAATCTATCTTAGTGAACACAGTAGCCCCTTTCAACTGATCGAACAAGTCATCAATCCGTGGAAAAGGATATTTATTCTTTATAGTCACCTTGTTAAGTTGTTGATAATCAATGCACATTCTCATAGTTCCATATTTCTTTTTCACAAATAAAACCGGTGTACCCCAGGGAGAGAAACTCAATCGTACGAAGCCTCTACCAGTCAATTCTTGCAACTGAGTCTTCAACTCTTTTAATTCTATCGTTGCCATTCTGTACGGAGCTATCGAAATCGGAGTCGTCCCCGGCACTAACTCAATACCAAATTTTACCTCTCAATCGGTGGCAAACTCGATAATTCTTCAGGAAACACATCCGGATACTCCTACAAAATTGGTGCTGATTCAATCTTCTTTTCGGTCACTTTAGAGTCGAGCACATAAGCAAAATAAGCTTCACAACACTTTCTTACATATTTTTGACCTAACATTGAAGATATCACTGCCGGTAAACCATTCATATCATTAGACTCAATCCGAATAATCTCATCATTCTAACATCACAAATTAATAGTCTTTCATTTACAGTTCACAATAGCATCATGCAAAGTTAACCAATCCATACCCAGAATTATATCAAACTCATCGAATGGCAACAACATCAAATCAGCTGGAAAACATGAATCTCGAATCAAATGGATAATTCTTGCAAACTTTATCAACCAAAACACACCGGCCTAAGGGGTTCGATACTTGAATCACAAACTCAGTGGACTCTACAGGCAAAGTCTTATTGGATACTAAAGTCTCACATACATAAGAATGAGTCGAACCAGGAGCAATAAATGCAACAACACTAGTGTCGTAGAGAGTGAAAGTACCAGTAATAATGTCTAGGGATGAAGCCTCTTCTCGAGCACGAATAGCATAAGCTCTGGCAGGTGTGCGAGCCTCCGGTCTAACTACTGTGTCTTTAGTTCCTTTCTGACCTCTGCTCACATTACCCGTGTTTCTGGGTGGTCTACCTCGAGTTGACATGCTACTCGGCCTCGCACTCTGTACGGCATTTTGCTCCACTAACTCTGGGCACTCACAAATGAAATGATCCACCGGTCCACATTTAAAACTAGCCTGATCAATCAATCTACAGCTGTCGAGATGTCGTTTACTGTAATGTTTGACCTCAGGTTGATTTGATCTGACGTTACCAACACTAGCTACTGAGGTAGCTTTTGAACTCACAGGTGGTCTATCCCGATCACGTCTAGAATAACCCACAGTAACCTTTGAATGGTTGAAATCATATCTAGATTTCTTTGATGCTGGCTGAAATGTCTTATTTGATGATCTCTTACGAAAATCTCTGGCTTCAAAATTAGCTTTTCTTTTCTCTTTCCCGAGCTCTTCGGCTTTGCATGCTCGCTCAACAAGTACAAGGAGCTCTTTTATTTCAAGAATGCCAACTAGCAGTTTAATGTCTTTACTTAACCCATCTTTGAACCTTTTACACATTATAGCTTCAGTCAACACACATTCTCAGGCATATCTACTAAGTCTTACAAACTTCCGTTTATATTCTATCACAGTCATGCGACCCTGTTTTAACTCAAGAAATTCTTTGCGTTTTTGATCAATAAATCTCTGACTGATATATTTCTTCCGGAATTTAGTCTGAAAGAACTCCCAGGTGACTCGTTCTTTCCGAACTACTGATACTAGTGTATTCCACCAGTGATATGCAGTGTCCCATAACAAAGATATATCACATTTTAAACACTTATCAGGGTATAAGATATCTCATCAAACACACTGATAGTATTATCGAGCCAGAATTCAGCTCGCTCAGCATCATCATCATCAGTGGCTCTGTATTCTTCAGCCCGTATTTTCTAACTTTATCAACTGGCGGCTTATTCAATCGCATCGAATTAGTACCTTGCGGCATTACAGGTATTTGAGGGGGGAATCAGTGGGGTAGGAGGTTGTGGAACAGTCGGATTTGTCCGAATATACTGAGTAAACCAATCGTTCATCATTTGGTAAAAGGCTTGTTTAGCCTCTCCCTCTTGGTTACTCGAAGTAGGTCGAGAATCAACCGACGGTGTCCCTTAAGCGGGAGCAGGCATTATACTCTCAACATCGTCAGCTACGACTCAATCAGGATCCATTTACTATAAGAAAACAAATTTCAATTGTCAGGAATCATCACACTATCGGAGTATAAGATTATGGCATGTATAGCTAGACTCACATGCGCTATGTTAGTCCTAAAATCGACTAAACTGTAGCTCTGATACCAATCAAATGTAACACCCCTAACCCGTATTCATCGTCGGATTAAGGTTATGAGGCATTACTGAACAATACACAACTTAGGAGAGTCATTCATTACTATTCATGTTTAAGATAATATAAACTCAATTATACGAATCTTATGTACATCTCCTTTATAGCATTCAAATAATCAAATTATAACATAGCTTAATACATAACAAATTCCATGTACATACATTAAGACATTCAAAAACATATCAAATACATGCCAATGTATCTATTTAATTTGACAAATATGAAACATATCAATTCCTTAACTCTGCATGTGCACATATTAAAAACCAAACAAACAATTACACATCAATTATTGTCCAAACACATATGCAACCCTAATATCATTACCCTATGGCCGAACATAACTTTAATGCAACATATATATTACGCATTTTAGCCTATCACCATGAACCATTACAAGAGCACAAAATACAAACCGTAGCACACCTCATTCGCATGCTAATTATCATGCATAAATTGCACTCACATAACCCATTTCTCTTCTCACCTAATTCGGCTATCAAATTTAGGTTCAAAAGTGACACAAGATTTTACCATCCTTTATTTAAGCTAACTTTGCAATTACAATTCATAATCATTATTAGCCATCATAAGCCGAATCTAAATATCCAACTACATATGATCATATCATTGGCATGTACACTTATTTTACTTTTGTCTAGCCGATTATAAACATTAACTTAACATTTTTAACTATCCAAATGGTCATAATTTCAATCATCAAATATATACACAATGATCATACCATTCCATCACATAAAATATGTCATAAACACACTTCTAAAATAAATTAGTTTCGTGGCCGAATATACAATATGCTTATCATTACCCTTTTACCGAATCGTATAACTAACATCACAAACATATATATATTCGATATTAAGCTTATTAACTTAAACTATTTAATAATACAATCCATACCTTCCAAATAAGCTAATATTAAGCCACAACCGAAATATATATACATCCGAAAATCAGCAAATAAGAAACATACCAATATGTCAAGCTTACCATAATGAACAATCTAAAACCATACATATTATTACTTTAAACTATATGCATATACCAAGCACACCACACATATATGGCATGCATAATACTTAACTAATATATTACGTACTATAATTCAACAAGCATCCATCATTGACCTCATTGCCAAATACATGACCAAACACCGCAACATATATACCATGTGATTACTTTCCATATATGATTAAACCATTTATGAATTTACACAACCATTAGCATTATATTCAAGCCATTATATCAAAAGCATAGAAAATAAACTTAACCAAAAGAAACAAGCCATTTTCGCATGGCTTATAATTACATATCCCAAATCAAACATTATAACTAGACTATACATGCCATAAGCTCAAATTCAATCTTAACAAAATACCGAAAAGAGTCGATAGTGTGATAGGCTTCTCTGACGATCCCTGAGCTTGTTACCAATTTCCAAAATCTATAAAACGGAAAGCAAATACACACAGTAAGCTATCAAAGCTTAGTAAGTCATAAGAAAATAAACATTTTATCATATACAAAAATTAATCTATTCAAACCGAAATAAGCCATTATCAACTCATGTACATTTCCAATTTAATATCATATATCAAGACGTATAAGTTTTGTATAAATTCTACTTTAACCAATTACTCAATTAAACATTAGTATAACTAACCAATACTTTCCACAATACATACACATCAATAAGCCGAATACATATAAGTTCAAACATGCCATCACATAATTCAAGCCCTGGGTTGCGCAATGGAGTATTTATTTTGCTGCTTGAGCTGTGTAGGTAGTGGAGTTGGACTGAAACATAGCTAAGGGGAGTTTGAATAGAATTTGAAGGGATTTGTTGGGTGAGTTGAGGAGAAATCGGTGGAGTAATTCAAGGAGGGATAAGGGGAGAGATACTAGGAGAAAATCAAAGAGTTTGATTGAGAGGAAGTGTTGTGCCGTTTGGGGGAACTCTAGCTTTAAGAATTCAGCTGGGGAAAATGTTTGTCATTTTCGGCATTGGAGGAACATTTTGGTGTTAGCATCTGCCGAATTCTCATTTTCTTTTCTTTTATTTATCAGCTTCTGGTTCTTTTCGATTTATATCCTAGCTGATTCGCTCTTCTCCCTTATTTTCATTTTCTTTTCTCAAATCTGACCAAATAGTATATCCCTCCTCCCTTTCTCTATTTTTCTTTTGGTGTTCTTCTGTTTTTGGGTTTTTGGCCGACTGTTCTCTTACTTTACTATGGTGTTATGGTTGCGGTCTTGCAAGAGTTCTGACGAATCGGTAGGTACTTATAAGTTCCCTCCTTTGATTCTCTATTATTTCTTTACGTGTTCAAATCCGTTTTCTTCTATCTTTTTCGAAAGCCGAATGCTTCTTCTTGCGTGTTCTAATTGCGATTCTTGTCTTTTCGTTGCAATGTGGTGGGTTGTTGGGTACTAGGTATTTTAATGGAGTGAATGGGTGCAAGTGATTGAAGCAATCAAAACCTTTTTCGTTCATCATTCAGTTAATGTAAAAGCATTATCTTGGTTTTTTTGAGCATAGGCGTAATATCCCTACGTTTCTGCAAGTTTGATATTCATGGATTTAAGACACTTGTGAATGATTCTACCTGATGAGATCTGTTGTTATTGCAGTAAGTTAGCAAGTAGCGTTCGATTGTTTTAGTCAGTGATCTAAGAGGAGTAGATCGCATATTACTCAGTCAAGGTTGGATGCTTAAGAAACTTAGAGCGGTTGCGTAAACAGGTGTGTATTCACACTGTTTTGACTGTAAAACGGCAAAAGCTAAAAAGTCGGAAGATTGGGTTTGGAGACCACATGGGCGTGCGAACGCTCGTGTGGTCAAACCGAGCCCATGAATCACGGGCATATGACTGTAGAGGCCTCTATGAGTAATTTCATGGGCTTAGGCCGTAATGGGTCACGTTGGGCCGAAAAGGGGCCATGCGGGCCCAATGGGCTCATGGGCTCCACATGGATGAAATTCATGATTTGTGGCCAAAACTGGACTTGTGTTTTTAGGTCTTATAGCCGTGGCGAAATCTAAGTTGAACGGGCCGCACGAGTGTGTGGGCCCACTTAGGCTGAGTAATGGGCCTTGAGCCCATTTACACTGTTAGGACCATTTAGGTTACCGGAGTCGCTCGAGGCGACTGCAGACCTCCCAAGAGGTTAATATCTGCACCGAGATCCCAAGGTAAGTAAAATGACCAAAATACCCCTAAAGGGTGAAATGACTATTTTACCCCTAATAGATGGAAATGACCGTTATACCTCTAAAGGTAGGTTGACTGATGTGTTCATGATTCGTAGATGACTGTTATTGAGTATGACATTCTGCATATACGTATGCCTTATGACATGACATACTGCATGGGGTTGGGATACTGTTATGGAGAAAGTATATCAGATCGTGGGCTTTGCCATATATCATCGGCATCGCGCTTTCTTTGCAATATTGTTACTGGTAGCTCTGCTGCGATAATGTTACTGGCAGCTTTGCTATGATATTGGTGTATTGGTTGGGTGGGTCGATGTTATTCCCACATGGTGTGTTGGTGGTATGGAGTGGTGTGTTGGCTGGATTGGGATGGGTTGCATTATTGCACGACCCACATTATTACTGTATTGGGCTAAGACCCACACTGTACTGTTACTTAATAGGGCTTCGGCCCAGACTATTACTGCATGTTGTATACTAACTGACTGATAGGGGATTACACACTGAGTTTTTGTAAACTCATCCTTTCCTTTTAACTGTACAGGTAATCCTCAGCCATAAGCGATTTGGTGCTGTGTGGGACTCAGAGGTGGCCACACAACTGTAGCTGTTCTACACTTGCTTTTATTTAAATTTAAAGTTTGTGTTGGGTTTTGTTTATGTAATACGACCATTTATGCTTGTTTAAATTCTTAATTGGGGCTTTTGTTTACTTATTTTAAACTGCTAGTTTAGGAGAAGACAAATTTTCAAAATAATTACTGTATTCAAAGACACGAAATTTAAACATTAGATTTTTTCAAAAACTTCTGCGACTTTAAATCAACTTACTATAACAATAGCAGGTAATAAGACAAACGCTTTGACTAGGAGATTTGTTAAATAATAATAAAGGGGTTTTTAAACTTAGAAACAAATTTTTACCAACAAGTCTAATTTTGGAAAGTCACTTCAATGTAACACGCCAGATTTGACCATAACGTCTAGGCTGGGTTTGGGGTGTTACATGTATACACAAGTCGATGCCAACGTCCTAGACGTGGTCTTACACGATAACACATAACGGAATCCTATGTCATGACATATGTATCCTATCTATTCCTAAGGTTCGTACGGGACTTTTGGACATCGTAACTCGATCAAATCGATCTCGTAAACATTGCTCCCAAACACTTAGAAATTTGACTATTGCTTATATACATTCATAAAATTCAATTCAAGATATAAAGTTCACATTTATTCAAAATTAACAGCATCTATTTGCTTACAAACTTACCTCGGATATCGACGGACGTAATAAATGACTATTCGATTATTTTTTATTTCCCCCGGTCCAAATCCATTTTCTTCGGTTCTTGATCTAAACATATTCAAATTAAAATTATTTAAACACCATTTTATTCCATTTAATCTAAAAACACATAAATGGGTAAATTACCATTTTGCCTCTGACATTTTTCACTTTTTTGCAATTTAGTCCCTATTACATAAAACACAAAATATTCAAAATCTCAATATCCCATGCCTAGGACGAATTTTACCCATGCTCATACAAGTCCATTTATTTCATTTATTTCACATTTTAGTCCCTCAATTTATTATTTTTACAATTTAACCCTAATTACTCAAAATCATCAAAATTTCCAATACAAAACATATTAACTCAAAACATATCTTTCATAATCTATCATCTATCATCACAAAACTCATGAATTCATCAATGGATTAGCTCAAAATATTCATCAAAATAAAAAATTAAAGCATGGGTTTTGTACATTCCATAGCAACGATCTCAAAAACGTAAAAATTAACAAAAACTGAGCTAGTTACATACCTCAATCAAGCTTATCTAAGGCCGAATGTAGCTTTCTTTTTCTTTTCCATAGTTATTTTTGGCTATCAAAAGATGAACATGCATGGCTTTGTTAATTTTATGTTTTATTTTTTTTACATAATAATATATTAATTACTATTTTAACCTTATAAAATAAATTAGTAAACTATATAACTTAAGTCCAAAATCGGCCACGCTATTTGTTAATGGAAAATTTTCCATATAAGGACCCCATATTTAATTACTCAAAGCAAATAAGCACTTTAACATATAGAAAGCTACTTTTACAATTTACGCGATTAAGTCCTTTTTCTTAAATCAGACACTCAAACGATAAAATTAAATCACGAAAATTTCATAATTATTAATTCACACAGTATAAACACAAATAATAATATTTAAATATTTTTTTGACTCAAATTTCTAGTCCCGAAACCATTGTTCCGATTAGGGTCGAAATCGGACTGTTACAATTATGGCCGAATCTGGCGATGTCACATGATAGTGCTTTAGAAACGTAATTGCGTTAAAAACATTTTTGGGTATCTTAGGCTATCGTCAAAACATGTCATTTATTTATTCATTATCCATTTTCAAAATTTATATGTTGCAGAAGCTTTGAAAACAATTTCCTAGGTCGTACGTATTTTGATAAAACCTTTGTTTATTTTGAAAACTCGCATCTTGTCCTACTGCTAGCAGTTTATAATATAATAATCCCAAGTTTTAAACTAAAATCCAAAAGGCGTTATTACATAAAATTTACCCAAATATAACCAAAGAAGAATTAAAAATAAACCATAAATAAGTATTCAGAACCATGGTCACCACCGAGTCCTCTACTGCACCGATCTGTCTACTGCTGGGGATTACCTGAATAGATTAAACAGAAAAAGGGTGAGTTTTCGTAAACTCAGTGTGTAATCCCCACAGAAAACATACGCACAGAGATATCAGATAACAGACATAATCTCACAGTTCGGGTCTGAGCCCATTACAGAAATTGTGTGGACCATAGCCCACTCAGATTCAGAATCAGACATATTATAGGGCCTTAGCCCATTTTAGACAGAATATGCAAAAAACAAAGTCCTACCCACCAGTCTCCACACACTAGCTCCGTTCAACCCTACACACCATGTGGGGATAAAATCAACTCACCTAGCCCTACACACCATGTTGTACCGAATGCGGCACATAATCAGATATTTGCGGTTGAGCTGCCTAATAACAGGCTTAAGAGCCTTTCAGGTACATCCACTAATAATAACCAGCCCACTCCGATGCAATGCAACGTGCAAGAATGACGTGCTATTATGCAATTAAAACTCATATATTCAGATCAGTATACATGCTTAGTACAGAAGTCAGACAGACAAATCATTCATTTAGGGGTCTAAGTATTGCTTACCGACCCTATGGTAGGTCTACAGTCGACTTGGGCGACCCGTGCAACCTTACAGAGTTTTTTAGAAAAATGGGCTCACACGTCCATGTGGCTTGCCAGTGTGGGCCCACATGCATGTGTGGCCCACACGGCCCAAATTGACCTTGGTTGTGTGGATCACACGGCCTAGCCCAGAATCCCACAAGCCCTTGTGGCCCATATGGCCTAATTGGTCGAGCCCGTGTGTAGAACACGGCCTTGCCCAACCATCACATCGCTGTGTCATTCGCGCACGGCCTGGCTCGTCGACCACACGGCCGTGTGGTGACTAACAATCTTGTACATGGCCTACCACGAGATTGACCACACGCCCGTGTGGCGTCGACAGTAAGGTTTTCAGCTTTCGTCAAAACCTCGTTTTCTATATTTTTGGGTAGACACCTGGTTTCGATTGAAGCTAAAATGACTCCCAAGCACTCCAGTACCTATACTGGACAAATCAAGGTCCCCATTTAGTAACATAACTGGGATTTAAACGGAATTGCAACAAGGCATTCATCCATAACTATCGAAACCTTACCTTCGATCAAAACAAGAATTCATCGATTGAGAACGATATTCAGTCCCTTAATTAATTCCTGAACATCAAAAAGGGAATCTCTCTTAGAAGGAACACAGAATGTTTAGAAAAGCAAAATCCAAACTTACCAATAGCGAGCCCTAAAGCCGAATAACAATCCACATAACTTGAAAGTAAAAAGAATAAAAGCAAGGAATGGAAAGGGGCGGCGGCAAGGGTTTTGGAGAAGAAGAGAGAACCCAAAATTTTGTTTTCGTTGGGGAGAGGAAAACTGAGCAGATTTTCTGATATTCCCCTTATCATCTCCCCAAATCTCTCCTTACTATCAGATTTTCAATCAAGCACAAACTCTTTGGGCGTGATAGCCAAAAATAATACTCATGCCGAGATTTGAACACAGGGCCACCAACACTCCAACACTCCACTTAACCACCAAACTAGTAGGCCTATTCTATTAATTACTTACACACTTTAATTTATAAGTATATTAACCAGAGATAGGGCTTAATTCATAAATATACCAAATTTTACCCAAGTTGTGACTTGAACTTGGAACCTCCCACACACACCCAGAACACATAACCACAGAAACAGATACGAATTTTGTGTCAAAACTACAAAAGCCGAAATTAAGAAAAATCGGGGCGTTACAACTCTACCCCCTAAAAGAAAATTTCATTCTCGAAATTTTACTTGATTAGAAAAGGTGAAGATACTGTTGACGCATCACATCCTCTGGCTCCCAAGTGGATAGATTTCTGCCACAGCACTGCACTAAGGGGATAGATTTCCTCCGTAGAACCTTAATGTCATGCTCCAGAATCTGAACTGACTCCTCATTGAATGTCAGGTCTGGTCTAACCTTAATGTTCTCAATAGATGCAATATGCGTAAGATCAGAGTCGTAGCGTTTCAACATTGAGACGTGGAACACATCATGAATGCGATCCAACTCCAGAGGAAGCTCCGATTAGTACGCGACTGGCTCCACTCGTTTCAGAATATGGTACGGCCCAATAAACCAAGGGCTCAGCTTACCCTTGCGACTGAACCCCATAACCTTCTTCCATGGCGAGACCTTGAGTAAAACTAAGCCCCCCACAGAATACTCAATATCCTTCCTCTTCAGATCGGCATAGGACTTCTACTTATTAGATGCCGCCTTCAGTCGATCTCGAATCAATCGAACCTTATCTTCAGTTTCAGAAACAAATTCCGGGCCCAAAACACGTCGCTCACCCAACTCAGTCCAACATAAGGGAGTGCGACACTTTCGGCCATACAGGGCCTCGTCCTTGCCATCTGGTTGCTAGACTGATAGCTATTGTTATAGGCGAACTTGCCAACGGCAAATACTCCTATCAACTGCCTCAGAAATCTATAACACAGCTCCTCAACATATCCTCCAGTACCTGAATCACCCTCTCTGACTAACCATTTGTCTGAGGATGGAAAGTAGTACTGAAGTCCAACCTTGGACCTAGAGCCTCGTGCAATTTCTTCTAGAATCAAGACATGAAGCGAGGATCCTTATCGGAGATGACCGAGACAGGAACACCATGCAGTCTCACTATTTCAGATATGTACAGCTTAGCCAACTTCTGGAGGGAAAAGTATTTCTTGACCGGAATGAAATGAGCAGACTTGGTCAATCGATCCACGATGACCCAAATATAATCCTTCTTAGTGGGTGTTAGAGGCAACCCACTAACGAATTCCATTGTTACTAACTCCCATTTCCATATCAGTATCTTTACCGGCTGCAGCAACCTCGAAGGCAACCAATGGTTAGCCTTAACCTGCTGACAAGTCAGACAGCGAGCAACGAAATCCATGACTTTACGCTTCAATCCTAGCTACCAGTATAACTCTTACAGGTCTAGGTACATTTTATTCTTGCCAGGATGCATAGTGTAAGGGCTACTATGCACTTCCCTCAGAATCGACTGTCTTAAATCCTCATCATTTGGCACACAGATCCGACCACGGAAACAAAGTACCTCGTCACTATTAATCCCAAAATCGGTAGTATTCCCATTCTCAACTGATGGAACCGCAACTCAAGCGACTTATCTATCAACTGTTTACTCCTGATCTGATCAATCCATGTAGGCTTAACCTAAAGTTTTGCTAACAAACTCTATCATCGAATAAACTGAGTCGAGTGAACATCACTCTCAGACCGGTCATAACCCTACGGCTTAAAGCATCTGCTACCTCATTAGCCTTACCAGGATGGTACTCAATGGTGCAGTCATAATTCTTAAGCAGTTCAACCCATCTACGCTGCCTAAGGTTTAACTCCTTCTGAGTGAGGAGGTACTTGAGGCTTTAGTGATCAGTGTAGATACTACACTTCTCACCATACAGATAGTGCCTCTAGATTTTCAGAGCGAAGAAAATAGCAGCCAGTTCCAAATCATGCACCGGATAGTTAGCCTCATGCGTCTTGAGCTGACGTGATGCACAAGCTACCACCTTACCATCCTGTATTAGTATGCAACCCAGACCTACATGCGACCATCACTGTATACCATGAAGTCTCTACCAGGCTCTTGCTGTATCAGAACAGGAGCCTGTGCCAGAATAGATTTGAGCTTCTCAAAGCTCTCTTGTTGCTTATCGGTACAGACAAAAGGAACTCCCTTACGCAGAAGCTTGGTCAATAGTGCTGCAATTAAAGAGAACTCTTCTACGAAGCGTCGATAATAACATGCTAGCCCCAAAAAGCTGCTGATTTTAGACACATTTTTTGGCTCTTTCCAATCCAACACAGCTTCAATCTTATGAGGATCAACACAAATCCCCTCCATAGAAACCACATGCCCCCAAAAGGTAACTTCCTGGAGCCAGAACTCACACTTACAAAACTTCGCATACAACTATTTCTCACGTAGAATCTGTAATACCACTCGGAGATGTTCATCATGCTCGTCCTCAGTCTTCAAATACACCAGAATGTCACTAATGAATACTACCACGAACCGATCCAGAGAGAGCTTGAACACTCGGTTCATCAGATCCATAACAGATGTTGGTGCATTCGCCAGTCCAATTGGCATTACTAGGAACTCGTAATGGCCGTACCGAGTCCTAAATGCTGTCTTATGAATATCAGTCTCTTTAACCTTCAGTTAATGGTATCCATATCGTAAATCGATCTTGGAGAACACAGAAGCCCATAAACTGGTCAAATAAATCATTAATTCTCAGTAGTAGGTACTTGTTCTTAATGGTCAGCTTATTCACTTGGCGGTAGTCAATACACATACGCATGGATCCATCCTTCTTTTTCACAAACAGCATAGGTGCTCCCCATGGAGACACACTAGGGCGGATGAACCCACGATCCAGTAACTCCTGAATCTGATCCTTAAGCTCCACAAGCTCCTTTGGTGCTATTCGGTAGGGCGTAATTGGCACTGGAGCTGTACCGAGGATGAGATCAATCCCAAATTCCACTTCCCGGCTCAGAGGCAAACCCAATAATTCCTTAGGAAACATATCCAGAAAGTCCTTTACGGTCTTGATGTCTTTAACCGAAGCATCCCCAAAATTCGAAACACTGATGTAGGCTAAGAATGCCTCACATCCCATTCATACCAACTTTTCTACCACCAACACAGAAATCACATTTTTCAAATAATCCCGACGTTCCCCAATCACCACTAACTTGTTATCCTCCTCAGTTCTCAAAACAACCCTTTTTGTTACACAGTCCAGACTTACTCGGTGCTTGACCAGCTAGTCCATTCCCAGAATCAAATCGAACTCCCCGAATGGAAGTTCCATCAAATCAGCCAAAAATACTATCCATTGAACCTCTAGTGGGACGTCTCTAAACACTTTACTAACCTAGATAGATTGCCTCAACGAACTTACAACAGTTATCTCGCTCAAAGTACTCTCAATCGGAATCCCCAAAGTTTTACACACAGAGCTAGCTACGTAAGAGTGTGTAGAGCCTATGTACGCTCAAAGTACGCTCAAAGTACTCTCAATCAGAATCCCCAAAGAACATACCCGTAATGACATCTGGAGCATCACCATTCTCTTGGCGGCGTGCAGTATAAACCAATACAGGCTGCCTCACCTCAGTCGGTCTCACATCTCTGCCCGCTGCTCTCTGTCCTCGCCCCATGCCATTACCACCCCTGGCCTGTCCTCGGCCCCTAGGTGGCTGCTAAACTACTCTCGATGGCTGCGCAGTACCAGTACTCGCAGCTTACATCTGATTGGTCCTTAGCGGACAGTCCCTGACACGATGCTCAGTCGACCCGCATCTCAAACATGCCCCAGTAGTCCTCTGACACTCGCCCAGATGGCATCTACCACAGTGCCCACAAAGCGCCACCCTAGTAGGTACAACAGGAGGCCCAACTCTCACCGGCCCATCAGACCTGGTCTTTTCCTTAGGCCTCATCACGGAACTAGAGGGCTCCGATTCCCTCTTGTTCTTTCCTTTCACGTAGTTTTGGAGCTAAACGCGCTTAACCTGATCGACGATCTTCGCTTTCTCCATAGAGCAGAAAAATCACGCTCCCGCTATGGAGCTATCAAAACTCGTAAGCTGTCCCTGAGTCCATCCTCGAAACGAACGCAGTGATCATACTTGGTCGCTACCATGCCTTGGGCATGACGGCTTAGTCTCAGGAACTCATCCTCATACTCGGCCACTAATAGTCCCCTTGGGTGAGATTAAGAAACTCACGCCTCTTAGCATCGATGTGGCTGACTCCCACATACTTACTCTGGAAAGTCATCTTAAAGTAGTCCCACGTCAAATAGTATGGCTGAGTGCCCTCCTTAATAGTCAGCCACCACTGATACGCTTTATCGCGAAGCAGAGAGACAACCCCTTTAAGATTCTACTCAGTAGTAAAGTCCAAATCGTCTATGATTCTTTTTGTGGCCTCCATCCAGTACTCGGCCATTCTAGGGGCGACTCCAGTGACACCCCTTAATAATTCAGCCCCATTGGACCGAAGTCGTTCAGTAATTGACCTACGGTCCCCAGATCTAGTGTTGGGTCCAAAGACCCTCTCTAAAATTCGTAACATGGCTTGGGATAGTGCGTCATCCCCAGCCTCACGATCATGAGACACAGTCTCTGTAGCAGGTGAGATTGGCGTCTCGCTCGTATCCAGATTGGGCAGATTCTTATATGCGGAGGACCCAGCTCGAGCCCCCTACAGCATCTAGCACGGCCTCTAGTACCCCATCCGCGGATACCTCGTGTGCTCATCGTAAATTCGAAGTTTTATCCATATTAACAGTTTTATGCATTAGTTTCAGTTATGATATTTATTAACAAATGTTTTATGCAGATCAGTATCAGAAGTTCAAAGTTCATTATTGCGAATCGTAGTTTCACTACAATTTTTAGTTTCACTACAGTTTCCAATTTACACTACCTAGAGTGTTTTTCAGTACAGTATACTACCTAAGACTATTTCAGGCATGCAAGTAGTATTTCAGACGAATTTAAACAAAGATCAGAACACTTACGGGATCGGCGTTGGAGACTCAGTGTACCACATACCCAGTCAAAAATATTTTAAATCCTTTAAAATTATTTCAGAAAACTATTTTAAAAACCTAAATCCAAATTCGATTTTTGCAACCTGGCTCTGATGTAACACCCCAAACCCGGCCTGGACGTTATGGCTGAATCTGGTTATGTCACATAATAGTGCTTTAGAAATGTAATTGCGTTAAAACCATTTTTGGGTATCTTAGGCTATCGTCAAAACGTGTCGTTTATTTATTCATTATCCATTTTCAAAATTTATACGTTGCAGAAGCTTTTAAAATGATTTGCAAGGTCGTACGTATTTTGATAAAACCTTTGTTTATTTTGAAAACTCACGTCTTGTCCTACTGCTAGCAGTTTATAAAATAATAATCCCAAGTTTTAAACTAAAATCCGAAAGGCCTTATTACATAAAATTTACCCAATATAACCAAAGTAAAATTAAAAATAACCATAAATAAGGATCCAGAACCGCGGTCACCATTGAGTCCTCCGCTGTACTGATCCGTTTACTGCTGGGGATTACCTGAAAAGATTAAACATAAAAGGGTGAGTTTTCACAAACTCAGTGTGTAATCCCCACAGAAAACATACAAACAGAGATATCAGATAACAGACATAATCTCACAGTTCGGGTCTGAGCCCATTACAGAAATGGTGTGGACCATAGCCCACTCAGATTCAGAATTAGACATATTATAGGGCCTTAGCCCATTTTAGACAGAATATGCAGAAAATAAAGTTCTACCCACCAGCCTCTACACACCAGCTCCGTCCAACCCTACACACCATGTGAGGATAAAATCAATCCACCCAGCCCTACACACCATGTTGTACCGAATGCGGCACATAATCAGAAATTTGCAGCTGAGCTGCCAAATAACAGGCTTAAGGGCCTTTTAGATACGTCCTCCAATCATAATCAGCCCACCCCGATGCAATGCAACGTGCAAGAATGACGTGCTATTATGCAATTAAAACTCATATATTCAGATCAGTATACATGCTTAGTACAGAAGTCAGACAGACAGATCATTCATTTAGGGGTTTAAGTATTACTTACCGACCCTACGGTAGGTCCACAGTTGACTTGGGCGACTTGTGCAACCTTACAGAGTTTTTTAGAAAAATGGGCTCACACGGACATGTGGCCTGCCTGTGTGGGCCCACATGCCCGTGTGGCCTACACAGCCCAATTAGTCTAGCCCGTGTGTTGCACATAGCCTTGCCCAGCCATCACACGACCGTGTCACTCACGCACGGCCTAGCTCGTCGATCACACGGTCGTATGGTGACTAATAGTCTTACACACGGCCTACCACACGGGATTGTGGAAGCCCGTGTGGAGTCGATAGTAAGGTTTTCAGGTTTTGCCGAAACCTCATTTTTTACATTTTTGGGTACACATCTGGTTTCGATTAAAGCTAAAATGACTCCCAAGCACTCTAGTACCTATACTCGACAAATCAAGGCTCCTATTTAGTAACATAACCTGGATTTAAACAAAATTGTAACTAGGCGTTCATCCCTAACTATCGAAACCTTACCTTCGATCGAAACGAGAATTCCACGTGCTTAACTCATCTATTGAGAACGATATTTAGTCCCTTGATTAATTCTTGAATACTAAAAAGGAAATCTCTCTTAGAAGGAACATAAAACGTTTAGAAATCCAAAATCCAAACTTACCAACAGAGCCGTAAAGCCGAATAATGATCCACAGAACTTGAAAGTAAAAAGAATAACAGCAAGGAATAGAAAGGGGAGGCTGCAAGGGTTTCGGAGAAGAAGAGAGAACCCAAAATTTTGTTTTTGTTGGGGAGAGAAAAACTGAACAGATTTTCTGATATTCCCTCTATCATCTCCCCAAATCTCTTCTTACTATCAGATTTTCAATCAAGCACAAAAGTTTTGGGCGTGATAGCCAAAAATAATGCTCACATAGAGATTCGAACACAGGGCCACCAACGCTCTAACACTCCACTTAACCATCAGACCAGCAGGCCCATTCTGTTAATTACTTACACACTTTAATTTATAAGTATATTAACCATAGATAGGGCTTAATTCATAAATATACCAAACTTTACCCAAGTTATGACTTGAACTCGAAACCTCCCACACACACCCAGAACACATAACTATAGAAGTAGATACGAATTTTGTGTCAAAACTCCAAAAGCCGAAATTAAGAAAAACTGGGGCATTACAAAAATGACTGATCGGATTGACTACTCGATAATCTTGCTTTTCCTCATATCTAAATTGAAATTCTTTCTTTCTTGATATATATGAATTCAAAATTAATATATACAATCACATATTCTTTCAATTTAATCCATATCACACTTTAAAGCACTTTTACACTTTTGCCTAAATTATTTCACAACTTTTACAATTTAGTCCTTATTACACAATATCACAATTTTATGCAATTTCATCCAATCATATGCTAGCCGAATATCCTTAATACACATATCAACCTAGATTTTTCATTTATTCGCAGATTTAACCACATATTTTCACATTTTCTTAATTTAATCCCTATTATACATTTTCATCAAAAATCACTTAACATAACATGTAAAGCTATCATCAAGCTTTCATATTTCAACATTAAACATCAAAGAACACATAGATTCAACAATAGCAACTCTCAAAATCTTTAACAGTTTTGAAATTAAAGTTATGGGCTAGCTAGATTGAGCTACAACAATTACAAAGAAATCGAAATCTTCAATAACGGATCAAAAATAGACTTACAATTGAGAAATGCAATGACTGAACCCTAACTAGCTTCCATGGCTTCTTCTTTCCTTGAATTTTCAATTAAGGAAGATTATAATGGATGAAATTTTGTTTTATTATACTTATTTAATCATTTAATTACTAAATGACAAAATTAACCTTATTACTAATTCAAAATTTCAATAATGCCATGCCATTATCACCCACTATCATAATAATGGTCAATTTACCACTTTAGGACCTTAACTTTTATTAGACACCTTTAGCTAATAGAACGGCACTTTTGCATTTTACGCGATTTAGTCCTTTTTATTAAATTGGCCATTCAAACGATAAAATTAGCTCACGAAATTTTCACACATATCAAATAACATGTTGTAAATACCGAAAATAATGTTAAAATAATTTTCTGACATCAGATTTGTGGTTTCAAAACCACTATTTTGATTTGACCAAAAATGGGCTGTTACAACTCTCCCCCTTAGGGATTTTCGTCAATGAAAATCTTACTAGTGAATAGGTTCGGGTATTGTTTTCTCATAGCATCCTCTGGTTCCCATGTAGCTTCTTCAACCCTGTGTCGATTCCATAACACTTTCACTAATGCGATTTTTTTATTTCTCAGCTCTTTGATCTCACGAGCTAAAATTCGAATCGATTCTTCAGCATGTGACATATCAGACTGAATTTCAACCTTGGTCAGGAAAATGACATGTGAAGGGTCGGATCGGTATCATCGAAGCATCTACACATGAAACACATTATGAATTTTCTCTAGCTCAGATGATAAAGAGAGTCCATATGTTACTGGTCCAACTCGCTCAGTAATCTCATACGGTGCAATGAATCGGGGATTCAATTTCCCTTTTCGACCAAACCACAATATCTTTCTCCATGGCGATGTTTTCAAAAACACTTTATCCCCGATTCGGAACTCAATATCTTTTTGTTTCAAGTCTTCGTATGATTTCTATCGATCCGTAGCTACTTTCAAACTATCACGTATTTCTTTCACTTTTTCTTCAGTCTCTCTGATTAGATCAACCCCGTGAATCTTATTTTCGCTAAGCTCAGTCTAAGACAACGGTGTTCTACATTTATGACCGTATAGAGCTTCGTACGGTGTCATATTTATACTCGATTGAAAGCTATTATTGTAAGCAAATTCAATCAGTGGTAGATATTTCTCCTAGCTACCTTCAAACTTAAGAATGCAACAACACAGCATATCCTCAAGTATCTGAATAACTCGTTTGGATTGACCATCCGTTTGCGTATGAAACGCAATGCTAAAATGCAACTTTGAACCCAAAGCTTCTTACAATTTCTTCCAAAATAGCGAAGTAAATCTAGGATATCTATCCGAAACAATAGAGAAGGGAACACCATATAATCTCACAATTTCAGAAATATACAACTAAGCTAATTTATCAAGCGAGAAATCTATACGTACCGGAATGAAATGAGCTGATTTTGTTAATCTGTTAATAGTAACAACCTAGATCTCATCTTTCTTTTTTGGAGATAAGGGCAAACTCGATACGAAATCCATTGTTACTCTATCCCGCTTCCACTCAAAAATCATAATAGGTTGTAATAAACCTGACGACACTTGATGCTCAGCTTTGACTTATTGGCAAATCAAACATTTTGAAACAAATTCTCAGATATCTCGTTTCATGCCGTGCCACCAATAAAGCTGTTACAAATAGTTATACATTTTTGTGCTTCTCGGATGTACTGATAAATAACTACTGTGCTTCGTTTAGAATCTTCCAAATGAGCTCAGAATTTCTTGGTACACATATTCTATCACGAAACATCAAACAATCATCAGGCCCTATTCGAAACTTTGAATCAGAAGTCAACTTACACTGAGCTTGTTTTGCTTGCAATTCATTATCAAATTTTTGAGCCTCACAAATCTGGTGTAGAAATAACGGTCTTGCTCTCAACTCGGCTACTATCGAACGTCAGACAAAGCTAATTGTGTGTTCAAAGCACGTAAAGCAATAAGGATTTTCAGCTCAAAGCATCAGGAACTACATTCGCTTTCCCTGGATGATAATCAATCACTAATTCATAGTCAATTCTAGCCATCTTTACTGTCGTAAATTCAAATCTTTCTGAGTTATCAAATGCTTCAAGCTTTGTGGTTGGTATAAATATGGCATTTCTCACCAAACAAGTAATGACGCCAAATTTTCAATGCGAACACTATCGCGACTAACTCTAGATCTTGCATCGAATAATTCTTTTCGTGTAGCTTCAACTGTCTCGAGGAATAAGCTACAACTTTGCCTTCCTACATCAAAACACAACCTAGGCTATTTAACGATGCATCACTGGAAACTACGAATTCTTTACCTGACTAAGGTTGAACTAACACTGGTGCTTCTGTGAATAATGCTTTCCACTGCTCGAAGCTCTGCTGACACTTTTCTGACCACTCAAATTTAACATCTTTTTGAAGCAATCGTGTAATCAGAGTCGCAATCATTGAGAAGCCTTTCACAAATCATCTATAATAGTAGGCTTGTCCCAGAAAGCTACGGATTTTAGATACATTTCTCAGAGGCTTCCAATCTATAATTGCAGAAATTTTGCTTGGGTCAACTCGGATACCCTCATCTGAAACTATATGTCCCAGAAAATCAACCTCTCATAGCCAAAACTCACATTTGCTAAACTTTGCAAACAACTGTTTATCTATCAAAGTTTGTAACACGATTCTCAAATGCTTAGCATGCTCAGATTCATCATGAGAGTAAATCACAATGTCATCAATAAATACAACTACGAATCGGTCTAAGTACGGCCTGGAAATCCGGTTCATCAAGTCCATAAAAACAAAAGGTGCATTTGTTAGTCTGAAGGTATAACAAGAAATTCGTAATGTCCATACCTTGTTCTAAATGCAGTCTTTGGCACATCTGAGTCTTTAACTCTCAACTGATAATAACCCGATCTCAAATCAATTTTCAAAAACACTGTTGCCTCTTTTAACTGATTAAACAAATCATCTATTCGTGGCAAAGGGTATTTATTCTTGATCGTCAATTTTTTGAGCTATCGATAGTCTATACACATTCTCATCGTGACATCTTTCATTTTCAGAAATAACACCGGTGCACCCTATGGAGAGAAACACGTCTAGGAAAACCTTTAGATGTCAACTCTTGCAACTGAGCTTTCAATTCTTTTAACTTTGTTGGAGCCATTCTGGACGGAGCTATCGATATTGGCGTTGTTCCCGGTACTAATTCAATACCAAACTCAACCTCTTTGATAGTGGTAAACCCATTAACTCTTCAGGAAATACATCTGGATACTCGCACACAACTGGTACTAATTCAATCTTTGTTTCTGTAACTTTCGTATGAAGTACATAAGGAAGATAAACTTCACACCCCTTTCTCACAAACCTCTGAGCTAACATACTGGCAAACTACTCAGATCATCAGATTCAATTCTAATAGTCTCATTATTCTGACATTTCGTTTAATTGTCTTTCATCTATAATTCACTATAGCATCATGCATCATTAATCAATCCATACCCAAAATCACATCAAATTCATCGAATGGCAACAACATCAGATTAGCCAAAAATAGAAATTCTGATTCATTAACGGGCAATTCTAGCAGACTTTATCAACCAAAACACATTTGCCTAAGGGGTTCGATACTTTAATCACAAATTCAGTAGACTTTATAAGCAAAGTCTTACTAGATACTAATTTCATACATATATAAGAATGAGTTGATCTTGGATCTATCAATACAATCACATTAGTATCATAGAGAGTGAAAGTACCGATGATAACATCTGGAGATAACGCTTCATCGTGAGTGTGAATAGCATAGGCTCTAGCAGGTGCTCTGGCCTCAGATCTCACAGCCGTATCTCGTGTCCCACCTCTACCACCACTCACATTTCCAACATTACGGAATGGTCTTCCTCTCGTAGTCGTGTTGCTTTGTCATGCACACTGAGATTTATCTTTCTCATCTAACTCAGAACAATCTCGAATGAAGCGTTCGTGTGAACCACATCTAAAACAGGCTTTATCATTCAGTCTACACTCTCCAAAATGTCGTTTTCCACATCGTCCACATTCAGGTTTGTTCGGTCTAACATTACCCACACTTGCCACTGACATAGATGAAGTTTTTGAACCCGTAAATTGCTTCCTGTAACGCCTCAAATTTTAGGCCTAGATGAATTGGGCTTTGGGCTTTGGGTCTCATAATTTTTTTAAGCAAGAAAATGACAAATGACATATTGGCTTTAAGGGTTAATAAACTTGGAGTGTCTAGCGGTGTTGGAGAAGTCTTGGGTTCAAACTTTGAGGAGAAGGAATTTTTAATTAATTATTAAATGACCCAAGGCAGAAAGTAATTGGGCTTTTAAATAAAAAAGGGAAAAATGGCATCAAAAAGCCTTGTGGTGGAGTGGCTAAGTGACGCCACTTAGGGTATAGGAAGGTGGCGTTATAGGCTAGCAAGGAGATCCTAGGTTCGAATCCCAACTTAGTTTTTTTAGTAGTTTAATTTTGGCCTTTTAGAAGGTTGGAAGTGGTGTGATGATGGAATCTAAGGAGAGTGATCAGAAGAGAAAATTTAAGAAAAGGATTAGGGAGTTATCAGGGAGAAAAATGAGGAGATGAGATGGGGAAGAGTTGGAGCCAATTCAGTCTTTGGGAAGGGTAGACAAAGATTCAGTTTTATGTATAAATAGGGAGTACCAAATTCCCTCTATGCTATTTCGGCAATTGGAATTCCCTTTGTGCTATTTCGGCAACTATAGTGCTCTGCCAAATTCTCCTTCATTTTTCTATTCTAAACCTTGCCTCTTCCTTATGTGTTTTCTTTTCTTCTAAAGCCTTAAATCGAGTATCTTTCTCTTCTTTCTCCATTGCTTGTGCTGTCCCACTTTCATCTCAATTGTTGGGGACCGAATATTCGTGACTTCAAAAGCCGAAAGCCTTTGCTCTTGGAGCCGATTTCTTCATCCCCCCAAACCTTATGCTGAATACTCTAGTGACCAAATCTCTGTCATTCTATCATCATTCCTTTGATTTTTGGTGGATCGGATCTTGGAAAAATTGGAATCAAGCTTGGATGTAAAAGTCGCTGCCGAAAAGCTATCCATAAGTTTCGGCTTTTGGGTAAGTGTTCTTGATTTTGGGATGAGTTGGACAAATAGTCTATAGTAAGGGAAAGGGTGACTTAAGTGGATACATGTCACCTATTATTTTGTCTTTAACAATTAAGATTGATGCAGATCTAGAGGATATCCGTGAGTAGTAGCTAAGGAAGGGCTATTAGGACTAGTGGCATACGGTAAGGTTATGGTAAGGCTTCAGTTTTTGGTAAATATTGTGGTTAAGTGTGTGATTGATTGGTGGTTGCTATTGGTTGTAGGTTCAAGGGTGAGGATAGTGTAACATGTTTCATTTACCAGGTGTGTACATACATTTCACACACGACAAATCGGCAAAAGCAGAAATATCGAAAAATTGAAATACCGAAAAGCCAAAAAGCTGAAAGGTTGGCACCGGCAACCACATGAGCATGCGAACATTCATGTCATAAGACTGATACGATTATCGAGGCCAAGAGAGTGATCTCATGGTCTCAGGCCACTGTTTGGCCCATCGGGTCAGACGGGGCTAAATGGGCCTACCGAGCTCGTGGACCAAAACCGGCAAGAGTTGATATGCGAAATTGAATGGTTGATTGATATGGGTGGTTGTATGGTTTGATTATGATCGGGCCTAATGGGCTACATATACATGATTGGGCTTAATGGGCTATATGGACATGATTGGGCTTAGTGGGCTTTATGGGATTCTAGAAATGCATGCTAGGATTTTAATGGACTTTAGGCTTTGTTCTGATGAATTCTTAAACAACATAAAATTTTATTTAATAATCAAACATGTCTGTGGACAAGTCGCTAGGGTAGAGTGTGGCAATGGACATATGCATGTCTATAATTGGATCTAGGGAGAGCTTGGTACTTAAGCGGTCCTAGTGACCCACCTCCTCTTCTCTGGAATCCTACCTGGTGTGTAGTGTCTATTCACTTTAGTCGCGAGGACTTGTTGATGGGCCAAGGTTTGTAATTAAGACCCATACCATTAAGAATTTCTGAAATACCCGTGTAGGGTAGAATTATCGAAATACCCTTGATTGGTGAAATGACTAAAATACCCTTATGTGTTGATTATATGATTTATGGATGTTACATGTACATTTGCTGCATTCATATGGTATTCTGTTTAGGATGCATATAGGTGGGAATTGTTGAATGGAGGAAGTGATTGCATGGTTGCTTGAAAACTGCGGATCCACCGATGGCTTTCTAAGCCTATTATGTGATAAGCAGCTTTGCTGCGACGTTTGGTAGTACTGCAACCGGGCTACCCTTGAAGTGTATTGAATGGGTGGGTCAATTTAAAAATCCCCACAAAAGTGTTTCGATTGGACGGAGACAAAGTGTACCAGATGGATTATTTTGGGGTGTAACGCCCCAAATTTGGGCCTAGAAGAATTGGGCTTTGGGCTTTGGGTCTTATAATTTTTTTAAGCAAGAAAATGACAAATGACATGTTGGCTTTAAGGGTTAATAAACTTGGAGTGTATAGGGGTGCTGGAGAAGTTCTTGGTTCAAACTTTGAGGAGAAGGAATTTTTAATTAATTATTAAAGGAACCAAGGCGGTAAGTAGATGGGCTTTTAAATAAAAATAGGGAAAATGGCATCAAAGAGCCTTATGGTGGAGTGGCTAAGTGACGCCACTTTGGGTATAGGAAGATGGGGTTATGGGTTAGCAAGAAGATCCTAGGTTCGAATCCCAGCTTAGTATTTTTTTTAGGAGTTTAATTTTGGCCTTCTAGAAGGTTGGAAGTGGTATGATGATGGACTCTAAGGAGAGTGATCATAACAGAAAATTTAGGGAAAGGATTGGAGAGTTATTAGGGAGAAAAACGAGGAGATGAGATAGGGAAGAGTTGGAGCTGATTGGGTCTTTAGTGAGGGTAGACAGAGTTTCGATTTTGTGTATAAATAGGGGGTTCTGAATTCCCTCTGTGCTATTTCAGCAATTGGAATTCCCTTTGTGCTATTTCAGCAACTATAGTGCTCTACCGAATTCTCCTTCATTTTTTATGTTCTAAACTTCGCCTCTACCTTATGTGTTTTCTTTTATTCTAAAGCCTTAAATTGAATATCATTCTCTTCTTTCTCCATTGCTTGTGCCGTCCCACCTTCATCTCAATTGTTGGGGACCGAATATTCGTGACTTCAAAAGCCGAAAACCTTTACTCTTGAAGCCGATTTTTTCACCACCCCAAACATTGTGCCGAATATTCTAGTGACCAAATCTCTATCGTGCTGTCATCATTCCTTTGATTTTTGGTGGATTGGATCTTGGAAAAATCAGAATCAGGCTTTGATCTACAAGTCTTTGCCGAAAAGCTATCCATACGTTTCGGCTTTTGGGTAAGTGTTCTTGGTTTTGGGATAAGTTGGCTGAATAGTCTATAGTAAGGGAAAGGGTGACTTAAGTGGATACAAGTCACCTATTATTTTGTCCTTAACAATTAAGATTGATGTAGATCTAGGGGATATTCGTGAATAGTAGCTAAGGAAGGGCTATTAGGACTGGTGGCACACGGTAAGGTTATGGTAAGGCTTTGGTTTTTGGTAAATATTGTGGTTAAGTGTGTGATTGATTGGAGGTTGGTATCGGTTGTAGGTTCAAGGCTGAGGATAGTGTAACATGTCTCATTTACCAGGTGTTACACACTTCACACACGACAAATCGGCAAAAGCTAAAATACCGAAAAATCGGAATGCCAAAAAGCCGAAAAGCTGAAAGGTTGGTGCCGGCAACCACACGAGTGTGCGAACATTTGTGTGGGAACACTGATACAATTACCGGGGCCAAGAGAATGGTCTCATGGTCTTAGGCCACTGTTTGGCTGACCGGGCCAGACGAGGCTAAATGGGCCTGCCGAGCTCGTGAGCCCAAATCGGCAAGAGTTGATATGCGAAATTGAGTGATGGATTAATATGGGTGGTTGTATGGTTTGATTATGATCTAGCCTAGTGGGCTACATATACATGATTGGGCTTAATGGGCTATATGGACATGATTGGGCTTAGTTGGCTTTATGGGATTTTGGAAATGCATGCTAGGGTTTTAATGGACTCTAGGCTTAGTTTTGACGAATTCTTAAACAAAATAAAACTTAATTTAATGATCAAACACGTCTGTGGAAAAGTCACTAGGGTAGAGTGTGGCAATGGACATATGCATGTCTAGGATTGGATCTAGGGAGAGCTTGGTACTTAAGCGGTCCTAGTGACCCACCTCCTCTTCTCTGGAATTTTACTTGGTGTGTAGTGTCTGTTCACTTTAGCTGCGGGGACTTGTTTATGGGCCAAGTTCGTAATTAAAACCCATACTGTTAAGAATTACTGAAATACCCGTGTAGGGTAGAATTACCGAAATACCTTTGATTGGTGAAATGACTAAAATACCTCTGTGTTGATTGTAAGATTTATGGATGTTACATGTACATTTGCTGTTGATTGTAAGATTTATGGATGTTACATGTACATTTGCTACATTCATATGATATTCTGTTTAGGATGCATATGGGTGGGAATTGTGGAATGGAGGAAGTATATGAGGATCGCATGGTTGCTTGACAGCTGTGGATCCACCGATGGCATTCTAAAGCCTATTATATGATAAGCAGCTTTGCTGCAACGTTTGGTAGTACCGTAACTGGGCTACCCTTGAAGTGTATCAGATGGGTGGGTCGATTTAGAAATCTCCACAGAATGTTTTTGGTTGGACAGAGACGAAGTGTACCGGATGGATTATTTTTGGGTGTAACGCCCCGAATTTGGGCCTAGAAGAATTGGGCCTATTAGGCTTTGGGCTTTGGATTTCAGAATATTTTTTTAAGTGAGTGAGAAAAATGACAATTGGCATGTGGGCTTTGAGGATTAATGAATTTGGAGTGTCTAGGGATGTTGGAGATGTCCTGGGATTAAGTAAGGGTAAAGGAAAAATTTTGGTTTTAGCCTTAGGAAACAGTGACTTTAGTTAGTAGGCCTTTTTAATAAATGAAGAAGAAATAAGATACAAATGGGCTTGTGATCCAGTGGTAAGTGGCATCACTTGGGAGCTATAAGGTGGCATGTTGTAAGCTGAATAGGTCCAAGGTTCGAGGCTTATGAGTGGTATTTTGTGGAGTATTTGTTTTACTGTATGGACGACCAGAGTTGTGTTGGTTTTAAACTCTTGCCGTGGAGAGTTTGAAGTAAACAGATGTGTTGGATGTGGAGGGAATTTCGGATAAGATTAAGGTGTTATCAAGGAGAAAAGTCAGGAGATGAGGAGAGGGAGGAGTTGGTGCCGAATAGGACTGTGGGGGGAAGGTAGGATTTGACTTTGGCTATAAAAAGGGGGTGTCGAATTCATTGAAGGGTTCCTTGGGTTCTGTTATTTCTTCCTTTTCTCCCCCTCAACCGAATTCTTTCATTTTCTGAAAAGAAAACCCATCATTCTTTTTGCCGAAATTCCTATTAGAGTTGTGTTCTTCTTCTTTCTCTGAAAGCCAAATTCACCTATAGCCAAATTCTCTTCTTTGCCGAATTACCATTATCCTTCCTTACTGAGATCCTCATTAGTGCTGAATCTTTGTTGTTTTTCTCTATCAAAAATCAGTTGGTAGCTACTCTTAGATAAGGTTAAAAATCGAATCTCGTTCGGTAGTTATCTAGGCCGCAGAATCTAAGGTTGGATTTGGTAAGTATTTTGTTAACTTCCCTTAGTATGTTTTGTTAAAAGCTGAAGGGCGATTTAATTTTTCATTATCGGTGATCTTGTAGTAATAAGGGTAAGGATCGGAGATCTCAAGCGTGGTAGGATCATTAGCAAGGGTAAGGATACTCAACTCGATTATGGTTGAAGTGAATAGCCGAATCTATGGATGACTTGTGTGGATTACGAGTCACCTGAATTTTGGTGGTGTATATGTGTGTGCAGATCTAGGGAACACTTGTGATTAGTAGCGAAGGAAGGGCCATTAGAACCCGTTGGCACACGGTAAGGTTACGATAAGGTTTCGGCTTTTGAGTAAATATTTTGATTAAGTATGAGTGGTTGATTGAAGGTTGGTTGGTTGTAAGATCAAGACTAAGGATAGAATAGCACGTTGCGGTATCCAGGTGTGTACAAACACTACACACACACACATGATTTTGGCAATGCCGGAAAGCCGAAAGTGGCTAAATGGGCCTAGTGGGCCCTGAGGCTAAGTTGGATAAAATGGTTTGATTTAATTATATGAATTAGGTTAAGTAAGCATGTTACATGATCTGAAATTGGTTTAGGCCTAATGGGCCATATGACTGAGACTTGGGCCTTGTGGGCCATAAAGATGTAACGTGGCCATTGTGGGTTATATAAACGTGAAATGGGTTTGTTGGGCTTTATGGGGACGTAGACTAGTATGCTAGGGTTTTATGGACTTTAGGCTTAGTACTGAACAACTCTTAAACCGCATAAGACTTTCTAATAATTAGACATGTCTGTGGACAAGTCGCTAGGTTAGAGTGTGGTAACGGGCATATGCATGTTTAGGATTGGATCAAGAGAGAGCTTGGTACTTAAGCGGCCCTAGCGGCACACCTCCTCTTCTCTGGAATCCTACCTGGTGCATAGTGTCTGTTCACTTTAGCCACAAGGACTTGTTAATGGGCCAAAGTTCATAACTAAAGCTCGAGAGGGACCAAATACCCTTGATTTGTAAAATTACTAAAATACCCCTGATTTGAAATTACCAAAATACCCTTGGTTTGAAAAATCACTAAGATAGCCTCGAATTGTGAAATTACCAATATACTCTTAATTTGCAAAATTACCAAAACATCCCTGATTTACAAAATTTCCAATGTACCTCTGATTTGCAAAATTACCTAGGTACCCCTATAGAGTTAGATTTATGGAAAAACCCTTGGGTCGTGAAATGATGAAAATACCTTTATGTGATGAGTATAAGTTTATGGATGTTACTTATCTATTTGATGCATTCATATGATATTCAGCTTAGGATGAATATGGGTGGGGATTATGGTACGGAGGAAGATTTGAGGATCGTATAGTCTCTTGATTACCGTGGATCACCGGTGGCTTTAAGCCCATTATATGATTTAGCAGCTTTGTTGCAACATTGGGTAGTGCCACTGTGAGTGCTACCTATGGTGTGTAGAGGATGGGTGGGTCGATTTAGAAATCCCCACAGGTGTGTAGGGTTGCAAGGGAAATGGTGTGTGTAGCGGATGGATTTTTGGGAGGGTTTTGCATTACCTTGTTTGATATGATATGATATGAGGTCATTGTGGGCTAAGGCCAAGACCACTGATTTTGACAGGGCTTAGGCCCAATATGAATATTTGTATGTTGTTTTGATTGCCAAGGGTTGTACACACTGAGTTTCAAAACTCTCACCCTTTATTTAATGTTTCAGGTGATCCTCAGTAAATGGCTCGACGTGGGAGAGGACGCAGAGATGGCCACACTACAAGATGTTTAAATTTTTGTTTATTTATTTCAAAAGACATGGTTTAATTGCGTTATTTTCGTTGGATGTAATAAGGCCTTATGCTTCGATTTGACTTTAGATTTTGAGTTTTGTTATTATTGTTTCAACTGTTTACTTCATTATTAAACTTAAGTAAATTTCTTATGCTTAAACTTGGTTTCCGAAATACTTGAAGCTATAAAATGGGCTTTTATCATTACTTAACAAGACTCATGGGTTTTGGGCCCTAAAATTTAACTTAGCAAAATCGTTTTGAAATATGCCTTTGATGTGACACGCCAGATTCGGGCCTAACTTCTAGGCCAGGTTTGGGGTGTTACATAGGGAGGGTTTTGCACAGCATTGCATGTATGATATTATTATGTTAAGAATATGATATGTATGCTATTTGTTTGATGAGGGTCATACACACTGAGTTTTCAAAAACTCACTCTCTATTTTATTTTTCTTAGGTGATCCTCAGTAGGCAGTTCGACGGATGGAGGGACTCAGAGGTGGCCAACTATCAAGACGATTAGACCTATTTTTCTTATTATCTAAATTCTAGATTTTGGGTTATTTACTTTGAGTTATTCTATTCCGGATTGTAATAAGTTTTTCCCTCTAGTTATTATTCCATTACTTCCACTATGCATTGTGATTTTGAAACGGAACTTGAATTTATTTTTTTCAAGCATATTTCAAGTTTTTTTTTTGTGTTTTAAGAACGAGCTTCCTTTGTCAAAGGAATATTTTTTTTTTACATAGTAACAAGGAAATGGTTTTTGGATACACCTTGTTTTGAAAATAAACTAGATTTTACTTAAATTTTCTCTAGAAGGGTTTTCAATGAAAACAAGGTTTTCACAAAAACACTTCAATGTAACACGCCGGATTCGGGTCTAACTTCTAGGCCGAGTTTGGGGTGTTACACTTCCCATGATCTCTATAGAGTACTCTACTAGTGCATTTGATTGACTATATGAATCTCATGATTTCTTTGATGAAGAGTGATAGGGCTTATTCATCAATCTCTTTTTTGAATCTCTAGCTTCCGGATCAGCCTTTCTCTTTTCTTTGCCCAGTTCTTCAGCTTTGCAAGCATGTTCGACTAACAAAACAAATTATTTTAAACCCAATATCCCGACCAAAAGTTTAATGTCTTCGTTCAACCCATCCACTAACCGCTTGCACATTATCTCTTCAGTAGAAACATATTCTCCAGCATACTTTCTCAACCGTACAAATTCTCTTTCATATTCAGATATGGTCATACGACCATTTTTCAATTCTAGAAATTCTTTATGCTTTTGGTCAAGGAATCGTTGACTGATGTATTTCTTCCGGAACTTGGTCTGAAATAATTCTGAAGTCACTCACTCTCTCTGCGCTACTGACACTAAAGTATTCCACCACTGATACACAGAGTCTCTCAGAAGAGAAATAGCACACTTTAAGCATTCAGCTGGCGTACACGAAAGGACATCAAACACTCGGATAGTATTTTCAAGCTAGAACTCAGCTCTCTCAGAGTCATCATCAACATTAGCCCTGAACTCTTCAGCCCTGTGTTTACGGATCTTATCAACTGGACGCTTATTCAATCTTTAAAGCTCGATTTCTTGAAGAGCTACAGGTACAGTTTGGGGAATAGGAGGGGGTGGAGGTTGCTGAGTAGCCAGATTTGTCCGAACATATTGAGTGAACCAATTATTCATCATCGAGAAAAAGGCTTCTTTAACCTCACGACACGGGTCTAGATTCAAAAGGCACTGTCCCTTGAGCGGGAGCTGGTGCATTACTCTCAACACATCCGCTATAGCTCGTTTGGGATCCATTATTATAGGAAAACATAGTTTATAATGTTAGGATTCAACACATTATCACAGGTTATATATGGCATGTATAGCTAGACTCTCACACATGCAACATTAGTCCTAAAATAGATTAAACCGTAGCTCTGATACCAATAAATGTAACACCCTTAACCTGTATCCGTTGATAGAGTAGGGTTACAAGGTATTACCGATCAATACACATCATTTAACATACATAACTCATACATTTATACATTCATACTCAAATACCATTTAATCACAAATACATCATCCCTTCTAAAGGCCTACGAGGCCTTAAACATGCTTTAGAAATGGTTCAGGAGAAAACCGGTAACTTGAGAGAAATTTTTGGAAAAGTTAGAAAAATTTCGACCATACAGGGGTCACACGCCTGTGTGAACAAGTCGTGTGCCTCACACGGCTCTAGACACGCCTGTGTCTTAGGCCGTGTGGAAATAGCACATACATACTGACTTGGGTCACACGGCCAACCACATGCCCATGTGTCCAGCCCGTGTGCCCTTCGAAGTGGCCACACACGCCCTTGTGCCAGGCCGTGTGTTAGGATGTGCCAAACTTGTAGGGTATAATGACTTATGCAACACGGCCAAGTCACACGCCCATGTGCAAAGCCGTGTGCCAATTAGGGGGTATACTGACTTGTACCACACGGCCAGTCACAAGCCCGTGTGTGAGACTGTGTGAAGCATAATGACTTCAATTCAATTTCAACACCAGGGGACACATGGTTGTGTAAAATGACACTGAGACACACGGCTGAGACACACGCCCTTGTCTTTGCCCGTGTGGACAAAAATAGGCCATATGCAAGGCCAATTTTCCACCCATCTTTGCATATACCCACATAACCCAAATGGTACCAATTCATGATACAAATGTGAAGCCAAAAGTCATCAACCAATACACAAATCATACCATATCTATTTCCACCATTTCAATACTCAATTCAATTCCATTTACCAATTCAAATACCTATCAATTCAACCTATTTTACTAAACATAATACATTTAATTCATCATCCAAAACCAATCCATATTAAACATATCTCAACCAAATAAATACCTCATACCATAATAAACATTCAATATCAACCATAACACATGGCAATATACACAACAAACCACATAATTTCCATAAGCTACCTCATATAGCTCGAATACATTTCCATCAAACACACCAAAATGACCAAAGCTTATACATGCCATATACCATATATACACAACTAAAAAGTACCAAAATAGATGTCTGATAGTACGATGAAATTCCTAACGATCCCCGGTTCTAAGCTAGCTTCGATATCCTATAAACCATAGAAGAAATAAGCAAAGTAAGCTATAAAGCTTAGTAAGTTCGTATGTATATATGAAATAATCAACTTCATTCATTAGCAATTCGAAATAGATACATAATTTGCAATTAAAACCTCAATCAATGAGATAACATAAAGTTTAACTACAAAGCAACTCATAAGTTCTCATCTTCTTTTAATTCATTATTTGAACAATTTTCTGTACATACCTGTACTGATACATATCTATTCTCACCAATTCGCTTATCGAATCACTTCGAGCTTATAAATGCTTTCGATATAAGTACGACAATTTTTCGATGCCATAGTCTGTAACATCCTGGAAAAGGCCTATGCACTTTCGGTTTAGTTGTATGAAGTGACATGTTTCATGTACTAAGAATAAATTTTGAATATTTTTGGAAACCCAGAAATGAATGAAAATGAGTTAGAAATGAACATTTTTGGAAACCTGAAAATGTATGGAAATGTTAAGTTTAAAAATGGAAGGTGAACATTTTTGGAAACTAGGAAAAGTAAGGAAATGATTTGGAAATGATTCAAAAATGGAAAGTGAACATTTCTGGAAACTTCGAAATGTAAGGAAATGTCAAGTTCAAAGAGCCGAACGAAAATTTTAGGAAACTTAGAAATGACTTAGAAATGTCGAGTTTTAAAGTTTAAAAGAGGAAACTGAGGCAAGGTGGCCTTAAAAGAAAAAGTATGTGAAATTTGACACACAAACAGGCTTGGAAAAGTGGCCTGAAGATGTCACTTAGGGCCTATGGAAATGGCGCCACATGCAAGGTGTTGGGCCTGAGTTCGAGTCACAAGGAAGCAAATAAAAGAAATTTTATTTTTGCTTCCGAAGCTTCGAGGTGGACAAAGCACAAGCTTTCTAGAAAGGAGGAGTTTTATTCTCTTTAAAATACTAGGCTAGTTAAGGGGATAAATAAGGATTTAATTTGGAGAGATAATTAAAGGATTATTCTTTTAATTATTTTAAATTAAGGGATAAAGTTATCACAAAGGAAGAGTGGTGGCCAAGTAGGGGACTCTAGCCTAGTAATTTCGGCTAAGGAAGGAAAAGAAAGGCTATTCTTTTATCTTTTCTAAGTGTTTCTTTAAAAATCCCTAGCCAACTCTCTCTCTCGAATTTCTCTTGGCCAAGTAGCCTCTCTTTCATCAATTCTTTTCCTCTCCAAAATCCTTCTTTTCTTCTTCTCTTCTTTTCTCTTCTACTATCATAGCCGAAACCTTTCTGATCCCTGTCTAAGTCTCCATAGCCGAATCTTTGTGACTTCAAACAAGGGTGCCGTTGACTGTGGTGTTAAGGTAAGAACAATGGATTTTTGTTGTTAAATCTCTTTTAATCAAGATCTAGGAACTGATTCTCTTGTTGTTTCTTTGACCGAAATATTAAGGAGAAATTTCGGGATCTTTGCTAGTGTCGACTCTTAAGGAAGATAGTTCGAGATCTAGCCAACCAAGGTAAGTGTACAATCGGCCAAGGGCTATATAAAGGTGATTTAAATGTTAGAAGTGGATCTAACAGATATCATGTAGGTTTCAACATCTCCATAGCCAAGGGATACTTTTCGGGATTTGAAATCACAAGGTATGTGTTTAAGACATTCGACCAAGGCCTATTTTAAAAGTTTGGATTTATTATCAGAAGCCGAAAACTAACCTGTGGAGTAATATAGTGTTTAGCCGATTTTAAAAAGGGAGGAATACAAAGTTCCGGCATTTGATTCTTAATTTAATTCAGCTACAAGGTAAGTTTTAGTAATACTAATCCTATTAGGATTTGGATTAATGGCCGAATGCTTTTTATTAAATAGTAAGTGATTAATTTATGTAGGACTTGAGATCTAAATCTGTAAATCGGTTTTGTTCGGGATTTTAAGGACTTCGTTAAGCGAATCAGGTGTGTACCCCACACTAACTTTTAATAAGGTTTATGGTAATATGTAATATATGCATGTTTATAAGAATGAGAATATGGCTAAGGTACTGTTACGGTACAAAGTACTCAGGTACGTTTCCTACTCCTACTAGGATTACGAAATATGTTATACTTAACATGTGAAAAGTGACATGAATGTTAATTTGAGTATAATATGAATGTTATGAATATTATGGGGCATTCGGGTTATATGAGAAAGGGGAAGTGAATGTGACGACTTCGGTCTCACTATCTGAATGTGGTGACTTCGGTCACATTATCTGAATGTGGTAACTTCGGTTACATTATCTAAATGTGGTGTCTCATGACACAATTATTTGGTGGCTATGCCACAAATTTTATATGGGCGATAAGCACGTCGACTGCAGCAACTGCCTTCGATGGTGTCTAGCGGATGGAGGGTTGACTTAGTAGTCCCCACGGTGTGCAGGTTGGTACGGGGATGTGTAGCGGATGGAACCTAGGTTTGGGTTTGGGTTGCATCATCATTTTTATCTGTTATATGAATAAGTATTTGATATGAAAATGTATGCCTGATCTATTGAATTTTAGTGTTGTGTACACATTGAGTCTGTTGACTCACCCCATTGTGGGACTATTTTTCAGGTGACGATCAATAATGGATCGGGTTCGGCAGAAGCTTAGGAATGGCCATGCTCAGCTTGAAGTTTCTTCAATATGGAAATTTAATTTTATTTAAGTATTTTAGAATTTTATTTTGGGATTTTACTTGATGTAATAAGGCCATAATTTACATTTCTTTACTTTTATTTTTAATTACTATGTTACGAATTATTTTCAATTAAAGTTAAGTAAAATTTATTCTTTAAAAATAAACCATAATTGTTTTGTCACCTTAATTAATTGGATTTTGAAATAAGATAAATGGGTTTTTTTTTTTTTTAACTCAAGCCCAACCCAAAACAATATTTTTTTAAAAATCGCACAAGTTTTCCTCTAGAAATAAAAGAATTTTGAAACCGGTTTACTTAAGGAACATACCAGATCCGGTTCAGGCTCGTGGGCCGGGTTTGGGGGTGTTTTAGTTTGGTATCAGAGCCCAGTTTTAATCTCTCGGCCTGTGGGCTAAGGCCCAAAACGTTTTCCAAACGAGCCCAAATGAGTTTTATGAAAAGTATTTCTAAAGTTAAGAAGGTTTTTTGGCATGGCACCTAAGTATCCGACCCGCAGTCCACCAGGTAAGTACCCCTAACCATCTGTGTGATTATGTGAACTATGGAAGGATAGAAAGGGGATGGAACGTAGAATAGCATGATAGGAACTTGAACCCTAGGACTAGTCTACTCAAACACAAACACATAAGACTTAATTCCATTAAACAAACCTATGGCTAAGTCACCGAGTTAGGGTGTGGTAACCCCTATGCGCATGTCTAGGATTGGATCCGGAAGAGCCTGGTATTTAAGTAGTCCTAGTGACTCACCTCCTCTTCGCAGGAATCCTACCTGGTGCGTAGCTTCGGTTCACCCTAACCCCGAGGGCTCAGTGGGTGTGGCAACCTCTGTGCGCATGTCTAGGAATGGTTTCGGTAGGAGCTTGGTATTTAAGCAGTCCGCGTGACTCACCTCCTCTCCACTCGAATCCTGCCTGGTGCGTAGCTTTGGTTCACCCTAACCAAGAGGACTCGGTCATAGGCTAAACACAATAACTAAAACCCGAAAGGGAACAAGCCGTGTTTTTATAAAAACAACAAAACCCTAGTTTAAAAAAAAAACTCTTAAAACTTTCTTTTAAATTTGTGAAAACCAACTTTACAAAATTTTCCGAAAGATTTCCGATTTATGAAGTTACAAAAATGCCCCTAGTGGTAAAATTACCAAAATGCCCTTAGTTTATAAAATGTCCAACTACCCAACAAATTTACCCAAAATTTCATTATAAACACTCAAAAACCCTAATTTGCAAAATATCAAAAAGACCTTAATTTTGGAAAATTACAAAATTGCCCATAACTTACAAAATTACCAAAATAACCCTGATTTCCAAAATTTTTGCAACATCACTGTTTTGGAAAGTACAATTCTCAAAAAGAACCCTCAAGGTTTTGCAACTTTTAAAATATCCCTGATTTATTAGATTTTATGAATTTATCCCGGTTTGTGAAAAATAACCGAAATACCCCCGGATTTTGAAAATTTTCAAAATACCCTGGAAATTCAAAATTTCCAAAATACTTTTTGACAAAATCACCAAGGAATTTTTTCTTTTGAAAAAAATTACGATAATACCCCTGTAGGACAAAATTACGAAAATACCCCTGGGTAGTAGAGAAACAACAACAATGAAAACTACAACGTTTCTCTGAAAGAACGAAAGTTCATAATTGGTTGATGGATGTATGAATGAATTAAAAGACTGTGTGCATGTATAAATACGAAAGAACCACTCCTAAAACTCTTTTCATAAAACTCCTTCGCGGGTAAACAAGTGAAACAAAGACTAATTCATAAAACTTCTTAATCAGATCTCGACGCTAGAAATGAGCGCTAGAGGACGTGGTCGTCGTGGACGAGGTAGAGGAAGGATGACTGTGTCAGAACCCGTTAGATCGGGTCAAGGGTCTGACAATGAGATACCACCGCCACCACCACCCCACCGTTGGTGTTGAGCAGCAAGCTCGGGACGGGGATGATCTTTGTGTCGCAGTCATACTACGAGTTTTGGAGTTGGTGGTCGTGCGGGAAGAAATTCGGAAATCGAAAGTGCAGGCTCGAAACGACTCGAGCTAATAAGTGAAATGTTTCTTGGAGTATCGGTGTGGCACCCGATGAAAGCTGAAATCGTTGGTTGCAACTCGAGCGCGCATCATGGATGAGCTTGACCTGACCCCTGAGGAGAAGTTAAAAGGAATGGTGGCACTGTTACGCGATGAAGTGTATCAATGGTGGTTAACTATTCGGGACGGTGCCACAGCGGAGGATCTGACCTGTGAGTACGTTAAGGAAGTGTATCAAAAGAAGTATATTGGAACGAGGTATACGGATGAGCAAAGGAAGGCATTTCTGGGGCTGGTTCAAGGGAACAAGTCTGTGGCGGAATATGAGGCTGAATTCCTGAGGTTGAGCCGGTATGCCCGAGGAGTAGTGGCAACTGAGCATGAGCGTTGTGTTCGTTTTGAGGACGGACTAAGGGATGATCTGAGATTGTTGATAGCACCGCATCAGGAGCGGGAGTTTTCTGCTTTAGTAGAAAAGGCCAAGGTGGCCGAGGGAATTAAGGATGCTACAAAGCAGACTATGGATTAGAATAGGCCCAAAAGAGGTTTTGGATCGTCTGGGAAGGTTCAAAAGAGGCCTAGAGTTGATGGGCCCGCGAGGCCGCAAGCCGGGTACAGGATGGCGGTTATCGTCCTTGTGATCATTGTGGAAAGAAGCACTTAGGGGAGTGCTGGAAAAAGACGGGAGGATGTTTTAGGTGTGGGTCCAAGGACCATATGCTCAAGGATTGTCCTAAAAAACCAGATGAAAGTCGACCAGCAGCTCAGAAAGTTTGTCAGGCTGGTAGAGGAGGACAGCAGCCTCATCGAGGTCGTGGTTCGAGTAATCGAGGTAATGGTGCTGGCAGAGGCCGTGGAACACAGGGCAGAGGTGCTGCTAATGCTGAGGCAAGGCAACTGGGTTTGGTTTATGCGGTTCGCCGGAGGGAGGATAGAGATGTACCGGATGTTATAACTAGTACGTTCTTTATTTATGGCAAGCTTTATTATGCCTTAATTGATGTGGGCTCGACCCATTCTTATGTTGCATGTAGTGTAGTGGAAACAATAGGCCTAGACTCTGAACTTTCTGATAGGAAGATGACTGTAGTAAGCCCATTAGGCCAAACTGTAGTGGTGGATAAGATCTTTCGGAATGTACCCCTAGAGATTCAGGGAGTGAACTTTCGGGCTGACTTAATGGAACTACCCTTTGGGGAGTTTGAACTTATACTTGGAATGGACTGGCTAGTAGAGCACCGGGCCGTGTTGGATTGTGCGGCTAAACGAATGGAATTAAGGACCCCAGAGGATGAAGTAGTAGTAATGATCGGAGAAAGAAGAAACTACCTGTCTAACGTAGTTTCGGCGTTAAAGGCTGAGAAAATGGTTAGGAAAGGGTGCAAGGCATTTTTAGCCTTCGTGAGTAGGTTGGGTGGAAAGGAAGAAGGTGTCAGTGGAGTTAGAATGGTAAGGGACTTTGAGGATGTGTTTCCGGAGGAATTACCAGGAATACCCCCAGATAGGGAGGTGGAATTTGGAATAGACTTGCTACCGGGAACAGCTCCTGTGTCAATTACTCCGTATCGAATGGCACCAAAGGAGTTGGTTGAGCTCAAGGCTCAAATTCAAGAATTGCTGGATCGTGGGTTCATTCGACCCAGTGTGTCTCCATGGGGAGCACCGGTCCTGTTTGTAAAGAAGAAGGACGGAACTATGCGTATGTGCATAGATTACCGTCAGTTGAATAAGCTGACCATTAAGAACAAGTATCCTTTGCCAAGGATCGATGACTTGTTCGATCAGTTGAAGGGGGCCGCAGTATTCTCGAAGATAGACTTAAGATCAGGATATCATCAGCTGAAGGTGAAGGAGACAGATGTCCATAAGACCGCTTTTAGGACAAGATACGGCCATTTTGAGTTTGTGGTGATGCCGTTTGGGTTGACGAACGCTCCAGCCGCGTTTATGGATATGATGAACCGGGTTTTCCAACCCTACTTGGATAGGTTCGTCGTTGTGTTCATCGACGATATCTTGGTGTACTCCAAGTCTGAAGAGGAGCATGATGAGCATCTCCGAGTTGTGCTGCAAGTGTTAAGAGAGAAGAAGCTCTATGCCAAATTCAGCAAGTGTGAATTTTGGCTTAAGGAGGTGGCATTCTTAGGACTATGGCGTTAATGATGAAGGAGTATTGTGCTACAAGGGAAAAGTCTTTATGCCAAGAGACGAGGAGTTAAGACAAAGGATTCTTCGGGAGGCGCATAGTAGCCCTTATGCTATGCATCCCGAAGGCACTAAGCTGTATAGAGATCTAAGGGAACAATTTTGGTGGTCTGATCTTAAACAGGAAGTTACTGAGTTCGTGGGAAATGTCTGACGTGTCAGCAAGTTAAGGCTGAACACCAAGTTCCATCGGGATTGCTACAGCCAATTGAGATTCTGCAGTGGAAGTGGGAGAGAATTACCATGGACTTCATTAGTGGGCTTCCCCTTACGCCTACTAAGAAGGACTCGGTATGGGTGATAGTGGACCATTTGACCAAGTCCGCGCACTTCATTCCGGTAAGAGTAGACTATTCTCTTCAAAAGTTGGCTAAGTTATATGTGGCGGAAATTGTGAGGTTACATGGAGTACCAATGTCGATCATCTCCGATAGAGACCCAAGGTTTACGTCTCGGTTTTGGAAGGCACTTCATCAAGCTTTAGGCACTAAGTTAGACTTCACTACGGCTTTTCATCCACAATCAGACGGGCAGTCTGAACGGGTTATACAAGTGTTGGAGGATATGTTGAGAGGCTGTGTGATGGATTTCCGAGGAAGTTGGGAAGACTACTTACCTTTAGCAGAGTTCGCCTACAACAACAGCTATCAGGCTAGCATTCGGATGGCACCATATGAAGCGTTGTATGGTCAAAAGTGTCGAACTCCTACTTGTTGGACTGAGTTAGGAGAGCGTCAAGTTTTGGGTCCAGAGTTAGTGGCAGAAACTGAAGAGAAGGTTGAGATAATTCAGGCACGGTTAAAGGAAGCCTCTGATAGTCAGAAGTCGTACGCAGACCTTAAGCGGAAGGAAATAGAGTTTGAAGTGGGAGACCAAGTGTTTCTGAAAGTCTCGCCTTGGAAGAAGGTGATGAGGTTTGGTCGAAAAGGGAAGTTAAGCCCAAGGTTTATAGGGCCCTATCGAGTCTTCGACGAAGTTGGACCGATGGCATAGCAATTGGAGTTGCCACCAGAGTTGCAGCAGATGCACGATGTATTCCATGTATCCATGCTACGTCGCTACCGATCGGATCCATCTCATGTGGTACCAGTTGAAGAAGTGGAGCTAAGGCCAGACTTATCCTACGAGGAGGAGCCGATTCAGATATTGGAACATGATGTGAAAGTGCTACGAAGGAAGTCAGTTCCTCTAGTCAAAGTGTTATGGTGCAATCATGGATCGGAAGAAGCTTCGTGGGAACCAGAAGAGATGATGCAACAGTAATACCCTCAATTATTTTAGTTAGGAAATATCGAGGACGAAATTATTTTTAAGGGGGGTAGAACTGTAACATCCTGGAAAAAGCCCATGCATTTTTGGTTTAGTTGTACGAAGTGACATGTTTTATGTGCTAAGAATAAATTTTGAATATTTTTGGAAACCCGGAAATGAATGAAAATGAGTTAGAAACGAACATTTTTGGAAACCTGAAAATGTATGGAAATGTTAAGTCTAAAAATGGAAGGTGAACATTTTTGGAAACTAGGAAATGTAAGGAAATGTCAAGTTTAAAGAGCCGAACGAAAATTTTAGGAAACTTAGAAATGACTTAGAAATGTCGAGTTTTAAAGTTTAAAAGAGGAAACTGAGGCAAGGTGGCCTTAAAAGAAAAAGTATGTGAAATTTGACACACAAACAAGCTTGGAAAAGTGGCCTGAAGATGTCACTTAGGGCCTATGGAAATGGCGCCACATGCAAGGTGTTGGGCCTGAGTTCGAGTCACAAGGGAAGCAAATAAAAGAAGTTTTATTTTTGATTCCAGAAACCAGAGGTGGACGGCATAAGCTTTCTAGAAAGGAGGAGTTTTATTCTCTTTAAAATACGGCTAATTAAGGGGATAAATAAGGATTTAATTTGGAAAGATAATTAAAGGATTATTATTTTAATTATTTTAAATTGAGGGATAAAGTTATCACAAAGGAAGAGTGGTGGCCAAGTAGGGGACTCTAGCCTAGTAATTTTGGCTAAGGAAGGAAAAGAAAGGCTATTCTTTCATCTTTTCTAAGTGTTTGCCGAAAATCCCCTAGCCAACTCTCTCTCTGCCGAATTTCTCTTGGCCAAGTAGCCTCTCTTTCATCAATTCTTTTCCTCTCCAAAATCTTTCTTTTCTTCTTCTCTTCTTTTCTCTTCTACTGTCATAGCCGAAACCTTTCGGATCCCTGTCTAAGTCTCCATAGCCGAATTTTTGTGACTTCAAACAAGGGTGCCGTCGACTATGGTGTTAAGGTAAGAACAATGGATTTTTGTTGTTCAATCTCTTTTAATCAAGATCTAGGAACTGATTCTCTTGTTGTTTCTTTGACCGAAATATTAAGGAGAAATTTCGGGATCTTTGCTTGTGTCGACTCTTAAGGAAGATAGTTCGAGATCTAGCCAACCAAGGTAAGTGTACAATCGGCCAAGGGCTATATAAAGGTGATTTAAATGTTAGAAGTGGATCTAACAGATATCATGTAGGTTTCAACATCTCCATAGCCAAGGGATACTTTTCGGGATTTGAAATCACAAGGTATGTGTTTAAGACATTCGGCCAAGGCCTATTTTAAATGTTTGGACTTATTATCAGAAGCTGAAAACTAACCCGTGGAGTAATATAGTGTTTAGCCGATTTTAAAAAGGGAGGAATACAAAGTTCCGGCATTTGATTCTTAATTCAATTGAGCTACAAGGTAAGTTTTAGTAATACTAATCCTATTAGGATTTGGATTAATGGCCGAATGGTTTTTATTAAATAGTAAGTGATTAATTTATGTAGGACTTGAGATCTAAATCTGTAAATCAATTTTGTTCAGGATTTCAAGGACTTCGTTAAGCGAATCAGGTGTGTACCCCACACTGACTTTTAATAAGGTTTATGGTAATATGTAATATATGCATGTTTATAAGAATAAGAATATGGCTAAGGTACTGTTACGGTACAAAGTACTCAGGTACGTTTCCTACTCCTACTAGGATTACAAAATATGTTATACTTAACATGTGAAAAGTGACATGAATGTGAATTTGAGTATAATATGAGAAAGGGGAAGTGAATGTGACGACTTTGGTCTCACTATCTGAATGTGGTGACTTCGGTCATATTATCTGAATGTGGTAACTTCGGTTACATTATCTGAATGTGGTGTCTCATGACACAATTATCTAGTGGCTATGCCACAAATTTTATATGGGCAATGAGCACGTCGACTGCAGCGACTGCCTTCGATGGTGTGTAGCGGATGGAGGGTTGACTTAGTAGTCCCCACGGTGTATAGGTTGGTACGGGGATGTGTAGCGGATGGCACCTAGGTTTGGGTTTGGCTTGCATCATCATTTTTATCTGTTATATGAATAAGTATTTGATATGAAAATGTATGCCTGATCTATTGAATTTTAGTGTTGTGTACACATTGAGTCTGTTGACTCACCCCATTGTGGGACTATTTTTCAGGTGACGATCAATAATAGACCGGGTTCGGCAGAAGCTTAGGGATGGCCATGCTCAGCTTGAAGTTTTATTCAATATGGAAATTTAATTTTATTTAAGTATTTTAGAATTTTATTTTGGGATTTTACTTGATGTAATAATGCCATAAGTTACATTTTTTTTACTTTTATTTTTAATTACTATGTTACGAATTATTTTCAATTAAAGTTAAGTAAAATTTATTCTTTAAAAACAAACCCTAATTGTTTTGTCACCTTAATTAATTGGATTTTGAAATAAGATAAATGAGTTTTTTTTTTTAACTCAAGCCCAACCCAAAACAATATTTTTTTAAAAATCGCACAAGTTTTCCTCTAGAAATAAAAGAATTTTGAAACCGGTTTACTTAAGGAACATACCAGATCCGGTTCAGGCTCGTGGGCCGGGTTTGGGGGTGTTTCATAGTCTAACTATGGTCTTATACATACACTGCTAAGGCCCTGCCGTGGTCTTTTATTCACATGCCATAACCCGGTTATGGTCTTGTTATTCGATTTTGCCATAGCCCAGTTATGGTCTTATTCAGCAACTCGTTTACTTAAGCCATGCATTTAATTAATATCTCCACATTTATCTAATAGAATAAATACTATCTCAATTTCATCCATCAAATAAATAGATACACATTTAAGTTCAATTATACAAACTTACCTCGTATACGAAAATGACTGATCAGATCGACTACTCGATAATCTTGCTTTTCCCCCGATCTAAATCTCAATTCTGTCTTTCTTGATCTATGTGAATTCAAAATTAACTTATTCAATCACATTTTCTTTCAATTTAGTCCATATCACACTTTAAAGAACTTTTATAGTTTTTCCCAAGTATTTCACAACTTTTACAATTTAGTCCTTATTACACAATATCACAATTTGATGCAATTTCATCCAATCATATGCTAGCTGAATTTCTCTAATACACATATCAACCCACATATTTCATTTATTCGCATATTTAACCACATATTTTCACATTTTCTCAGTTTAATCCCTATTATGCATTTTCATAAAAAATCACTTAACAAAACATGTAAAGCTATCATCAAGCTTTCATATTTCAACATTAAACATCAAAGAACACATAGATTCAAAAATGGAACTCTCAAAATCTTTAACAGTTTCAAAATTAAAGGTACGGGCTAGCTAGATTGAGGTGCAACAGTTACAAAAACATAGAAATCATCAAAAACGAACTTATAATTGACCAATGCAATGACCAGGCCCTAAATAGCTTCCATGGCTTATTCTTTCCTTGAATTTTTGATTAAAGAAGATGATAATGGATGAAAATTTCTTTTATTATACTGATTTAATCATTTAATTACTAAATGTCAAAATTAACCTTATTACTAATTCAAAATTCAATAATACCATGCCATGATCACCCACTATCATAATAATGGTCTATTTACCACTTAAGGACCTTAAATTTAATGTTCTATAGCTATTAGACACCTTTAGCTAATAGAATGACACTTTTGCATTTGACGCGATTTAGTCCTTTTTATCAAATTAACCATTCAAATGATAAAATTAGCTCATAAAATTTTCACACATATCAAATAACATGCTATAAATACCGAAAATAATATTAAAATAATTTTTTGACATCAAATTTATGGTTCTGAAACCACTGTTCCTATTTGACCAAAAACGGGATGTTATACTTCCGTTGAGACATGAGATTTTTGCTGTAGATTTAGTTAAGTTTTATAATTGAAGTATACATCCCTTGTGTCTAATTTGTTCCACAAATCATTTTAATGCTTTATTCTGATTCACCCTTATTAGCTGCATGATGATCCCTGCATCTCCCCTTCTATGCTATGTGCACCTTAATTTATAACAAGCCATATGGAATGTTCAATTCTGTTTTAGTAATATCATAAAATTGACTATCCTTTGTAATATACATCAATGAAACTTTTTAATATTTTACAGTTGTTATTAATACTGAGATTTATAACAGGTCATATGGAATGTTCAGTTCTGTTTTATTTTAATAACACATGTAAGATGTCGACATTAATATTTAAGGCAAACTCGTGGATTATATAGTCAATGAAAGTTGGTAATATTGTAAAGTTGTTTTTAATACTCGGTTTTATAACAAGCAAACAGCCGGAACAAGAAAGTCCAAAATTCGCCCTCAACGTTTGCACATTTTTACATGTAATTCCTTATACAATTTACATTCGTAACCCGGAGGACGTATGAGTATATCTGTTAATACATACTTCATCCTGCTAAATGATGCATTTGAGTTACTATGATAATTACGTTCTTCAACCGGAGGAAGGATGACTATCCTTTGTAATATATGTCAATGAAACTTTTTAATATTGTTATTAATACTCGGATTTATAACAAGCCACATGGAATGTTCATCCTCACACTAATATATATAGATAAACTAAAATATATATCTTGTGGAGAAAACTTATAGAGTAAAATTTTCATAAATTATGCGTGAGATATTCATGGTAAAGACAACCACATATGAAATGAAAATTGATTACTTTCATTTTGCAGACCAAATTAGCAACCAGTTGAAGTAAAAAAAATGTATAAATACAGGATCAAAGTAATGTAGTGCCTGTTTATTTCTTTCTCTCCTTTTTATGAGATTGCTTATATTATTTGATAATTAATTTCAAATTTACATGTATGTTTCATATTTTATTTACACCCATGATTTCTTTCTCGTCCTCTTCGACCCTATTAGCTTCTTCTAACCAGCTCTTAGTAGGAGTGGATCGACAACGTATAAGCAAAAAAGCATTTGTAGGTGGGACTACAACAGCTTGATCATCAGCATAATCGAGGGAGCATTTACGAGCAATCACAATTCTTAATATCAATCTGCAAGCCTAAGAAGATTGTAGATTTTAAAAACTTAATATCAATCAACATGATTTTGTTGCATGTCTAAAAGAACATTGAAATAAATAACTTATGGAATAGGGGTAAATTTGAGCAAAATATGACCAATTCTCAAAGAAAATTAAGGTGCACTTAGCATAGAAGGGGAGACGCAGGGAACATAATGCAGATAATAAGGGTGAATCAGACTAAAGCATTAAAATGGTTTGTGGAACAAATTAGACACAAGGGTTGTACAGTTTAGATACAAAACTTAACTAAATCTACAGCACAAATATTATGTTTCAGCGAAAGCAGTGAAACTGAGCCAAGACACCACAAAACAATCGAGTTTTAACACCTTTTAGACCATTTCATGCAGGAAAGAAATGCCTCATGTAATCACTTGCTTATCTGGACATTCTTTGTGCATCCTTCTCCAAAAAAAACTCCTAACATTTGCTAGCATGTTTACCCTCTAATTTGATGTAAAAATAGTAACAAGCCGATTTCAAGGATTGCGATCTCCTAATCATATATTTCATGTTGAGCTCCATGTTGGGAATATCTTGAAACTTAGATTACTAGGAATAACAAAGATACAAATGTTGGACAAAGGAATTGAGTGGAACCAACCTAAAATAATCAAACAAACTGCTACAAATTTCGGACTATTCTAAATAACACAATATTAGAAAGCAACAAAGAAATAAGGCAAAGAGCAACAGTATGTAACTGTAAAAATTCAAAAACATACTTAATGATGTCTCCGGAACAACTCTCTACGATTGATACAATTGAAGTAAGGAACTTGATGTTTGACCTAATTCTTGAAGTCTCTGCTACATATTTCATTGTACTTGATTGGGATTCTTTTGCAAACCCAACTGTTGCTACAACTAAGGAAGCTATGATTGCATCTGAGACATCAGTTGCTGCTGCTGTTGTGGCTACTGGGATGTCAGTCCTTGTATTCATTAATAAGAAAGTTTTTCAATTTCTGAATAAAGTATACAACCTAAATCCGTTCTGAATAAAATATTTCCTGAGTTACTGGTTTAGTCCTGAACTGTTTCTAAAGCATGTTTAAGGCCTCGTAGGCCCTTAGAAGGGACGATGTGTGTGATTAAATGGTATTTGAGTATGAATGCATAAAAGTATGAGTTATGTATGTTAAATAATGTGTATTGATAGATAATACCTCGTAACCCTACTCCGACGATGGATACGGGTTAGGGGTGTTATAGGAAGCAGTGAAACTGAGCCAAGCACCACTAAAATAATCGAGTTTTGACACCCTTTAGACCATTTCATGCACGAAAGAAATGCCTCGTTGTAATCGCTTACTTATCTAGACATTCTTTATACATCTTTCTTCAAACAAAACTCCTAACATTTGCAAGCATGTTTACCCTCTAGTTTGATGCAAAAACAATAACAAGCTGATTTCAAGGACTGCAATCTCCTAGTCATATATTTCATATTGATCTCCATGTTGGGAATATCTTGAAAGTGAGATTACTAGGAAGAACAAAGATACAAACGTTGGACAAAGGAATTGAGTGGAACCAATCTGGAATAATCAAACAAACTGCTAGAAATTTCAGACTATTCTAGATAACATAATATCAGAAAGCAACAAAAAAAGAAGGCAAAGAGCAACAGTATGTAACTATAAAAATTCAAAAACATACTTGATGATGTCTTTAGAACAACTGTCTATGATTGATACAGTTGAAGCAAGGAACTTAATGTTTGACCTGATGCTTGAAGTCTCTACTGCATATTATTTTGTACTTGATTGGGATGTTTTTGCAAACCCAACTGTTGCTGTAACACCCTGAAAATTCGAGTAATTTATTTTCATTGTGTGCTTTGAGTAATTATTCTAGAAGATGGAATTTCTTTATTTATTTTTGTGTTTAGTATAGTCCTGAAGAAGAATTAAAATTTATTAGGATGGAATAATATTAATTTTGAGAATTTGTGGAAGTGGGATTAAGTGGCTATGACACATAAATTAATTTAAGTGTCAAAGTGAAGCATAAGATGAGTTATTGGACAAGTGGTGATGGCGCATGGGTTTAGGCATGAGGAAGAAGGTTCGAATCCCTTGTTTAGCATCTAGGTGAATTTTATTTTGAATTTTTCTGCACATATATAGCAAGTGTCGGCCAAGAGCTTATATGGTAGGTGTTGACTTGTTATTTTTGGTTAGAATATCAAAGGAATAAGGAAATTATTAACTTAAGGAAGGGAATCAAGAAAATAAGGAAAATGTGAAGATATGAGGCAAGAATCAAGGAAATATTTTTGAAAACAATATCTTGGCCATTAGACCAAGTACATGGACTAGCAATATGGCTAGGGGAGCCGAATTTTTGGTGATAGTTTGGCTAGGAGTTTAGTCTTTTGGTTTTGGTCATTTTTACTTTTGTGCAAGTTTTGAAAATTCTCTCAAACTCTCTCCCTTGGCGAAATTGTGCATTTGGTAAGCCTTGTTTCTTTTGTCAAATTGGTCATTTTGTTTTACACTTTAGTGTCAATTTTGTGCCTTTCTCTTTGTGCCGATTTTACCAATACCTAAAAGACCATTCTTTTCTTTTCTTCTCCCCATTGCCGATTATACATTGCTCTTAAAACTCATCTCTTTCTTTCTTTTCTTTTCCATTCTATTTGAAAACCGAAACATCATCATCTTTTCTTCCAATCTTACATCTCTTACTTCTATTTCTTTTCAATCGAAATCTACCCCAATTTCATTATCATGGCCGAATGTTAGAGTGCTTATAGCCGATTTTATTTTCTCTTTTTCTTTGATTCTTCATAGCCAAATCCTTCATAAATCAATACCATTCTCAAATCCTTTCTTTTCAACGTGGAAAATAGGTAAGAATTCTTTTCGTTTCGATTAGTTAATAGTGGTTATGGCCGAATATTGATGTTGGTTTGAAGGCTATATTAGATCAAAATAAGCGTTCATCCTATTGACGTTTATTTGTTATACTTTAGTGCGATAACGGAGGTTGGAAATCAAGAAGTCGTGGGTGACACAAGTCCTTGGAATCGATATTTGTGGTAAGGAAATCACAACTCTAAAAACCTTGGTATTATTTCGAAAATTTATTTTAGATTGGAGTAACGTTCTTTGTCTTTGAAGACATTCAAAATAGGGAAGAAAAGGGCGGTGTTCGGTTTCGGAAGAGGAGGTTCCGTTAATCCCCTAAGTATAAGCAAAGAACTATTTCGGAATCCGGATTTTCCACCGGTTGCGGGACGCTCAACCGAGGAAAATCAATTGTTCGAAGTCGTTCGTACTCGAACCATTATTCGTTCGTGGATTCGATTTGGTTAGCGAACCATCAATCGGGAGAAATCGCAAGTAGAAGTATTACGAAAATCCGAGGTAAATTCTAGATCATTATGGTTAAATCGATTTATTTATTAGAATATAGAGTTCTAACTATCGCGATACGTTTAGGTGTTGAAGAGCGGGAAAGTGTAGTTCTCTCAATAACCAGGTGTGTAATTTCAAATCATAAGTACTGTGATAAAATCATGAAAATGGTAAATTTCGGAAATTATGTAGTAATTGATACTTTTGTGAAAATACATGAAAACGGTTAAAACCGAGAAAAATACGAAAAACTGCTAGATTGATAAATGGGCCAATAATACTCTTGTTCGATAAATGGGCCAATAATACTCTAGTTCGATAAATGGGCCAATAATACTCTAGTTCGATAAATGGGCCAATAATACTCTAGTTCGATAAATGGGCCAATAATACTCTAGTTTGATAAATGGGCCAATAATACTCTAGTTCGATAAATGGGCCAATAAAACTCTAGTTCGATAAATGGGCCAATAGTACTCTAGTTCGATAAATGGGCCAAAGCTCACTAAACTGTTAAATGGGCTAGTTGCTAAATTATTTATATGGGCCTAATGAAATGTTTATTGATAAACCCACCGATGTCATGGAATAATTAAAAATCTGTTATGTGATTATATTTGTTATACACGCATGATTGCATGGGGTGGGTTATATGAAGAGAAGAATGGCCGATTGCCACAAATTTGGCTCAATGCCTCTAGTTCGGTGGCTCGCCACAATATGGCTCAATGCCTCTAGTTCGTGGCTCTGCCACAAATTCGCTAAATGCCTCTAGTTCGGTGACAATGTCACGAGTCTAGTTCGGTGAGTGCACTACAAAATTATTTAAAGGCTTAAAGCCTATACTTGGTGTGTTTGGCGGGTGGGTTGACTTGATCCCACAGTGTGTTGGTTGGTACGGGGTGTTAGTGGATGGATTTTAGGTTTGGGTTGGGAAATTCATTTTTACATGCATTCATTTTTAAATTATGTTATTTTATTTTATGATTTCTCGTTGAAATCAGAAATGGGCTCAAGCCCGACTTAATATCTTGACGATCCGCCCAATAATGATGGTAAGTGAGTTGCACACTCGAGTTCCTTGTAACTCACCCAATTTTATTAACCATTTCGGTAATGGAAATTGATGTGGACTTGGGTCGGAGATGACTTGGTGGAGGCCATACTACTAAACTTGGGTTTTATAAACTATGACTTTATTTAAGTTATTATTTTAAATTTACATTATGGGTTTTATGTAATAAGGCCTTTTATTATGATTTTATGGATTTTATTGTGTGGATGGTTTAAATTTTATTTCTAAATTTTTAATATGGTTTTATCCTAAATATGTTAAGTTTTCTTAAGAACATTGGTTTTATAACAAATGTTTGGGCACTTTAATTATTTTAAATTCCTTCAAAGTTCTTTTAAACTATCTTAAGATTTTGACATTTAAATTTTGACGATAAGTTTTCAAACAAATATTTTTCTTAAAGCCTCGAATTTCAAATCCTAAAGTTTAATTTTATTAAACTCTATTTTCAAAAAGTTTTGTAGCACTTTTCTATTTTAACTATTGAGTATAAACGAATGTTTGATTTGTGTGACAAACCAAATCTTGTCTAAACGCATAGACCGGGTTTGGGGTGTTACTGATTCTTTGATCTTCGAGTAGGTCATGATTGCATTTGAGACATCGATTCTTTCTTTCTTTGTTGTGGTTCTTTGGGATGTCTGTCCTCGTATTCATTAACAAGAAAGATTTTTATATTTTGAATAAAGTATACAACCTGAATCCATTCTATATCAACAACAACGATAGTACAAACGATAGAGTGATAGATTACAAGTTTCCATACAAGATTTTGCACATACAAGAAAAAAAATAAGTGAAATAATTCCATCTAAAATGAAATTAATCAAAGAAAGCCAAAACAGATGCAGGACAGATGATTGAGAATGTAATTTTTTTATATTAGTTCCATATCAGCAGAAAATCAGCAGTAAGAAAGAAAAATATGGAATACCCACTAAGGGATTGTGAACAAACAAGCCGATTTAGATAATAAAAAATCAGATTAAGAAACCAATTATTCAAGAACGTGAAGAAGACATAAATTTGTCTTAGAACAAACAAATAAACAAACAAAAATTGGATTGAACAAACAAACCACTTGATTTTAAGTCTTAGAACATAAATTTGTCGATAAAGAAGACATACCTGGACACTCCATTGAATCCTCTTTTGTGTTTGTACGTGAATAGAAAATTCAGATGATAATAGCTTATTTTAGTCAAATGAAAAAGAAAGCTAAAAAAAAAAATGGAGGAGATGAACGGTTTTTTCAACTAATATTTAAGGTTTAAAATTTTTAATTAATTAAATTTATTTAATTAAAAATCTATTCTCATCCCGTTTAGAAATCCAAGTTGGCACTTAAAATCTAGTTGGACAGCCACATAGGATTACCGTTAGGGAGATAATGAAACTTAACGAAAGAATGATCACTTCGTAACAAAATAATAACATAAGTGACTAAAACGTAACATTTCAAACATAAGTGATTAAAATGTAACGTGAGGCAAACAAAAGTGACTATTTTTGTAGTTTACCCTAATATATAAAGCATTAATTTAGACAGCTTTTTAACTAACCAATATATTTTTAATTCGTCATTATATTACTAAATTTTCCATTTTGAATATATTTTTATTATTTATAAGTTTTATCGCATTTTTAAATAAGTTTTGTAATTTTACTAAAATATTTGATTAAATAAATTTACTTAATAAAAGAGTTATCATGATTATAAATAAGAATTTAATTATATTAAAAGACTTTGCTAGCCATGAAAATATCAATAGGGGGTGAATGGTATTTTAAAAAGTTTCTACAAAGCTTTTCTAAAATAAAAGAGGAAGAGAGAAAAGCTTGCACGAACAATTTTATAATGATTCAACCTCAATTGCCTACCTCTACTAACTTGGTATACCTGAACCAAAGATTTTTCTGATTCAATATATAAAATTGATACCTTTCAAGAAAAAAGGTATAACCTCTACAACCTTTATCTTTTTAACAAGGTTTTGATAAAGCCTTCCGCTTAATTTTTATGGCTTAACTAACCTCTAGGTTTTTACAAGGCTCCACTTATAACAGCATAGGCTCTTGGTGAAATCGGAATAGTGGTTTCGAGACCACTAATCCAAGCCGGAAAAAAATTATTTTTATTTTATTTTATGGTCCGTAATATGATAGAAATGTTATGTGAAAATTCTGATAAGAAAATTTTACCGATTATGTGCTTAATTACGAGAAGGACCAAATTGCATAAAATGAAAAAGTTGAATTCTAGTAGCTATAAGGATCAAATAGCTATGGAATTCAAAACTTAAGGTCCTTGTATGGTAATTAGACCATAAATGAAAAGTATGTAGATATTTTTGGTGACTCATCCATGGAAAATTAGAAAAAGGCTAAGGATTAAATTGGAAATTGAAATAATTTAATTAATTAAAAGATGATAAAAGAATTATCATCTTATTTTCTCATCTTTTTCCCCAAAATATTCCATGGAAACCCTAGGAAAGAGAAAGCAAGCTTTCTTGGCCAAATTGGTTAAGTTTTTTGTCCTGTTTTTAGTAATTTTGATATTTTTGAAACCGGGATAGCTTAATCTATCTATTTGAGGGATTAATTTGAAGAGTTATCAAAGTATGAAATTTGGGTCATGGATGATTGCTAAAAATTTGAAATTTATGGTAGAAAATGAAAGGTTGTTGATAGATAAACAACATTTACTAAGTGATTTTTTATGGAAACATGATTTAAGGACTAAAATGTAAAGTTGTGAAATTTGATGAAAAATTCTAAATTTTTATGAATACATGTGCTTTAAATTTTGTGACGGAATTTTGGTTAGGCTTGGAATAGGAAGTAAATTGCACAAATTTCATTTTTCGAGCTTAGGGACGAAATTGGAATTTTGGAAAAGTTAGGGCAAAATGGTAATTTTGCCTAAGATGTAAATTGAGTCCACTTGTATATTAAATGTGATCAATTGATGTTAAATTTACTCATATAGATCCGAATAGACTAAATGCGGAGCTAGAACGAGGAAAGCAGAAAATGTCAGATTAGTAGATTTTATGTACACGAACATTTGTCGAGGTAAGTTCGTGTAGCTAAATTGTGTATATTTATATGCTTGAATTAAATGGTGTGCTTGTGAATTGTATAAATATTATATGTATATGACATTGGAGATATACCTGACGAAGCCCTGTGATACGAACCGGCTCGGGGTGAGTCGAAACGTATATGAGTTGCCCAATCGTCTACGAGGAGGGATCAAGCCTTAGGAAGATATTCGGAAAATATGGATGTATTTGCGGAAGCTTTAATTGAATAGAGTAGGAGATGGTTCGGTTCGATGGAACAAAATAAAAATAAAAATAGATAAAGGATAATTTTGATGGAAGCGGATAAACGAACTTAAACGAGAGCGATTCAACACTAAAAGAGTGTCACCGGATTCTATAATGTTTAAGGTGGATAAATGGAATCGATGATGGAAATGGAAATACGAACTTAACTTAAGAAAGATTCAACACTATATAACAGTGTCACCCCGTTTCTTATATCGTTAAGGTGGAAAGATGGAATTCGAAGATGGACCAAGACCCGTTATCTAAAAAGATAAGAACCGTTGGTATAAATAAATGGATGAGAAATGACTGACACCACAAGCAAAGCTTGATAAGTCGGAATCGAAACTCGTACGAAAGATAGAGAGGAGATGAACTCACTCAAATGAACAATGTTCATAAAATTTCATTAATCAAAGTTGTGTCCTTACAAATGAAAATGGGCAAATATTTATAGCCTATTCTACAAGCTAACCGATTGGACAAAAACATAACTTAATTGTTTTAGAAACAAAAGAAAATAGCAAGGGTTTTGTCTTCAATTGCCGTCCAAAGGGTTGACCTTCTAAGCCACTCACATGTTAATTATTTATTCCAATAGTGTGGCCATTATTTACTAATTGATTTTGAAATTCATTCCACCATGTGTCCTCTTTGCCATCCAAGCTTATAATCCACTAAGCATTTTTAATTTCATGCATCCACCCTTTCATCCACTTTCTTAATTTATAATGCTCATGGATTAAAAATCCGACATGCTCTCTACCAAGCTCTTGCCGTCCAACATTCAAATATCCTCCACTCATCTATTTTAATTTCATGCATAAAATATTCCTTCACCATGCATCATTCAACTTGCTCATTTTTAATTTATTTATTCACCCATTAACAAGCCTTGCCGTCCATACTTTTGAAGCACTAAGTATTTTATTCATCCCAAAACCATGCTCATTCCAAAGCCATGCATGCTTTCCTAATGCCTTCAATTTGTTTAGTCCACAACATGCTTGCTGTCCAACCTTGGTGTTTGGCTATCCTTCATGAATCATTTGTTTATTCAAGACAATCATGCCTATGCTCCTTGTAAATGATTTAAAAATTTCAGCTCCATCATTCCTTTCTCCAAGCTCAAGGCCGTCCTTACTCCTTCTATTTTAAAAGGAATTTAAAATTTGTTTTGGCTCCACAAATTGTTCTTTATGCATCAATCTTCCATGTATGCTTCATAATTCTCCATGAATTGTGGCCTTCCACTTGCCGCCCAACTTAATGTAAACTCAAACATGTGAGCAAAACCATTAATCATTCTTTATGTTCCATGATCAAATGTTTCTCCCTTAAAATATTAAGCTTCCATGCCGTCCCATGGTGGTTCTTCATGCCTCCAACTTGATTAAATAAATTCAATATGTGCCATCTTGTGCCGCATGCTCTAATCAACAATTTGCCCATTGCCGTCCATCTCTTGGTTTCTATGCTCAATCCATGTTGAATATTTTAATGCTCCATTTCATACCATTTTATGCTCCAATTTTCATTTGTTTATTCCTCCACCAAGTTGCTTCCCAATATTTTAATCAATTCCATCATCTTAAAATAATGGAGCATGCCGTCCATATTGTTTCCACTACCACTTGCAGATTGAATTTCATTTAGCTATCATCAAGTCTCCATGCCGTCCATGCATTCCCTTTTGGCCTCAATTATTTATTCATGATTTGTCTTTCTCTCCCCAAGTGTGCCGAATGTTCCTATTGCAACATAAAAGTGCAACAATTAAAATTAACCTATTGGCTCATAAAATTAACAATAGACATCTAGACATATTTAATATGATACTAATTATTTGGCAAATTAATTTGCTATAGAAAATCAATTAAACAAATTAAGATGTTTAATTCATTTAATTAAAATTTAGCAATTTAATTTTCAACAAATTCAAAGACTCGATTTATTTAAAGCAAAAAAAAAATTAAAATTTGGCGTCGAGCTTTATCAACTTGAAAATTTGGTGGGTGCCCCGGGCGTGCCCGTATGACCCGGTTAATAATAAGGCCCGATAAATGATAAATGATAAAGATGCTACTTATATACTTGAAATGAATGTGGAATGTGTCTATTTGAATTATGTGCATATTATAAATGTATGAAATAATCACATGCCTAATAATGCTTGGAAAAAGTCATATTTCGTTTGAATAAATGGAAAATTTGATGGATATGTGATTTCCCTAAATGAATGAGGTCTTGCATTTGTTGATGGCAGAATTTAGCTCGGACGAGTAATTCCATTTACCTCATTATATAAAGGATTTAGCTCGGACTGGTAATCCTGATATAAGTCCTCTAGAGCTTATGTTATGGATTGGATTTAGCCCAGATGGGTAATCCAAATCAAGCTCTTTAGAGTATATGTCATAAAAAGGATTTAGCCTGGACTAGTAATCCCGTGGTATATATGTGTGGCTCGAGAGTGTACTCTTTGAATTAGTACCTTATGGGTACCATTGAATATGAATTGACGAATTTACTGATTTGTACACTTTGTGTGTACTACCTGTGTATCCATCGATATTCTGAATAAATTCAACAGGTAAAAATCCTGACATGAGAAGATAAGAATAAAAAGTGAGTTATTAAATGTATTTGTCTGAAATACATGAAAATGATGATACATGATAATTGATATATGAAAACATGAGATGATGATATTTGTACATGGAATTCATTTGATGAATATGTTCATTCTTGATTATAGACTTGAATACTTTGAGTGTACTACTACTCGTGTGACACTAATATTTTGAGTAATATGAGTAAGGTTATGATATGAAATAATCTGAACTTGAGATGAACTATTATGAAATTATACTTGTAATATAAAGAGATGATTTATACATGTTAAATGAACACATGTTGTGGAAAGCATATGTGCCTGGAAACTTGATTGTTGTTGAGCCCAAACATGTTTTGATGTTATTATGGAATATATGACTAACAAGTGTAATGAGGATATATGTAGGGCTAGAGTTGAATTGAATGAGTGTGCCTTACATAGTGATCTCAAAATAGAATGAATGGCAAGTTAAGTACCATGTTATATGAACTTACTAAGCATGTAATGCTTACTTAGTTTTATTTTTCTATTTTACAGTAAATCGGAAGCTTGGCGGAGATTACTCACACTATCTTCGGCCCTTGTCGGTACAACATGGTAAATCAATTATGGTTATAATGGCATGTATAGGTTATATTGGCCATATTGGCATGTAAATGTAAATGATTATTGTAATCTAGCCATTGGAATGGCTAGTGATGATTATGTTTTGGTATATGTATATATATGTATTAAGTTTATTTTAAGGAGATAACATAAGTGTTTGTTATTGATTGATTGAGAAAGGTTAAATGAGTGTGCTTACTAAAGGGTAAGATTAAAAGCATGAATGCATGTAACAATATATCATGTTAGATGTTATAAATTACTTGAATTCAATGCTTGGATTGGTTGGTATTTGGATGAAAGTTTGGTGTAGCTCATTGGCAAAATTTTGGGTGAGAAACATAGCTAGAAGTGGCTTTATTTTTTCCACACGGGCGTGTGTTTAGACCGCGTGTGATATACAGCCTAGTGTATGGGCGTGTGGTTAGGCTATGTGTCCCCTGCATCTTAAATTTTAGAAAAACAGAATACTCAGAATTAAGCACACGGGCAGAGACACGGGCGTGTGTCTCCGCCGTGTGTACTACACTGTCTAGAACACGGAGGTGTGTCTTGGCCGTGTGAAACTTGCACTTAATTTCAAAAGAATTTAGTTAACCACATGGCCTAGCACACGGGCATGTGGGATGGCCATGGGCACAAGTCAGAGAGTTACACGGGGTCAAACATGGCCTGTAGCACGGGTGTGTCCCAGGATCACAGGGTATGTTACTCGGGCCGCACGGGTGTGTGAGCCCTGTAAGTTAGAAAATTTTTGAAATTTTGCGAAAAATTCTTAGAGTTTTTGATTAATTCCCGACTCGATTCTAATTCTTGTATTAGGCCTCGAGGGTCCATTTAAGGGACGATATCAATAATCTTGGTTAATGAATAAAAATTTACATGAATTATCTGTAAATATTCTAGAAAGTTCTGGTAAAAGTGGCCATCCAACTCATGTATCGATGCATCTAAGGGGTGCATCGATACACCCCATAAAAATAGTCGTCAGTGATGTAACATCCCTTACCCGTATTCAACGGCGGAATAGGGTACGAGGCATTACCGGATATAAACACAAGTAAACATACATTTCTGAGTCATAAATTTCCATCCAAATTAAAAACTTTTCATACATATTCATATCTTCCCTAAATGAGCCAATGAGGTTCAATACATGCTTTGGAAGTGGTTCGAGACTAAACCGAGAACTTTAGAAAGTTTTGAAAAACTTAAAAAAAATTTCTTGTTACAGGACTCACACGCCCGTGCTACAGGCCGTGTTCAAAATAGGGAGCTCTCTGACTTGTGCCACACAGCCGTGCCATATGCCCGTCTGCAAGGTCGTGTGATCAATTTAATTTCCATAAAATAGGTGTAGACTTCACACGGCCGAGACACATGCCCGTGTCCAAGGTCGTGTAGCACACACGGCTGAGACACACGCTCGTGTCTCTGCCAGTGTCTCTGCCCCTGTGCTATATTCTGGACATTTTGTTTTGCAATAATTAAGGTGTAGGGGACACACAGCCGAAACACACGCCTTTGGAGAAAGCCATGTGTTAAACGTAAAACAACATTAAAATTTATCCAGAGGCCTTATTACAACTTAACTTAAAATAGCAAAATAATAAAAAGTACTTAAAAGAAATCCAAAATTTAAATAAGCCATTATTCGTAGTATGGCCTCCACCGAGTCATCCACAGCCCAAGTCTCCGTCACTGATCATTACCTGAGAAAAGTAAGGAAAACGGGGTGAGTTACTTAGAACTCAGTGTGTAACTCACTTACCATTGTCCACCGGGCCGAAATCTAATTAAGCATTTATTGGGCCAAAGCCCATTTACAAATATGACAAAATAAGACGTATAAAATGAATGTGATATGCAATTCCCAAACCAAACCTAATTTTCATCCGCTACACATAACCCGTACCAACCAGCACACTTGTGGGGAGCTTTAGTCACCCACCCCGCCAACAAACCAAAATAGGCATTAAGCCGTTTATATCAATTTGTGGGCAAGCCACCAGATTTATAGAGTTTACATGGCATTTGAAACAACCCAAACCCGGCCGACAAGTCTCAACCGGATCTGGTATGTTCCTCAAGTAAAACGAGTTCAAAACCTCTTGATTGCTTTGGAAAACTGGGATGTTTTTGAATAAAATTTTGTTTTGTGTTGGGTTCGAATTGAAAAGTCGAAGTTTTAATAAAGATGTAATGTCGTATTTGAAAATTATAAAATTAGAAGTATGGTAGCATTTGTGATAAAATTATCAAAGCATTTAAAAGTTATTTATCTTTGAAAACATTACTTAAACTTTGCATTGATAAAAATTGTATCATACCGAAGTAAATAACATGCAGGTATAAAATGGTTCAAACTACTGACCTTATTACATCAAAATAAAACCCAAAATTAAATTAAAAGTACTTAAAATAAAAAGTCCAAATAAAATAAATTCCTTGCTGAGCATGGCCACCCCTAAGCTCCTGCCGACCCGGTCCATCACTGTTCGTCACCTGAAAAATTTTCCTACAACGGGGTGAGTCATACAGACTCAATGTGTAACCAACACTAAATCCAAACAGATTCAAGCATATCAGATCATATATATATATATATATATATATATATATATATTCACATATTATTTAAATAAAATGATGCAAACCCGAACCCAAACCTAGGCACCATCCGCTACACATCACCCGTACCAACCTGCACACCGTGGGGACTCCTAGGTCAACCCTCCATCCGCTACACACCATCGAAGGCAGTCGCTGCAGTCGACATGCTCATCGCCCTTATAAACATTGTGGCATAGCCACCAGATAATATTTTGTGTCATGAGACACCGCATTCAGATAATGTGACCGAGGTCACCACATTCAGATATCGTGGTAAGAACCACCAAATTCACTTCCCCTTTCATAATATCCCGTATGCCCCATGTCATACATAAACCATGTCGTAATTCTTATTCACATTCTTATAGTTTCATATAGGTACCATAACAGATCATATTATAATCCTAGTAGGAGTAGGAAGACGTACCTGAGTACTTTGTACCATTGCATGGTACCTTAACCATATTTTACTCATTCTTATATACACATATATATTAAATAGGTGCCATAAATCTATTGAAAGATAGTGTGGGGTACACACCTGGTATACTTATCGAGTCCACTGAATCCCGAAAATCCTGATCTAAGCTTTAGATCCTTTAACTCCTATATTCGGCCAACACTAGACATATTAGAAAAACCTATTCGGCCATAAAACCAGATCCCGAAGGATTAACACAATCAGCATCTTACCTTATGATTTTAAATCCCGAAAAGTAGTCTCTTGGCTTATGGGGATGTCGAAATCCTACAGGGCACATGTTAGATCTAGTTCTAACATTAAATCATAATAAATGGCCCTTGGCCGAATATCAAGTCTCCCTTACCTTGACTATCTAAGTCCCGAGATCGCTTCTTGATCGATGGAGATACCGAAATCTCTGCATAACCGTTGTTAATGTCGATTTTAACACCTAATGGACCAAAACAAATAGCCTTCGGCCTAAAATCTTACTTGCTTAGCTTAGATCTGGAATCCCGAAAGATCCTTCTTTGAAGTTGACAACCACCAAATCCCGGAGGACCCTTCAAAGTTTCGGCCAAAGAGTTCTAATGGGATTAGAATCTCGATTTTTGACTTAAAGAAAAGAAATAGAACAACAATGGGTCCTTACCCTTATTACAGAAGTCGACGATACCCTTGCTTGAAGCCCCTCAAAGATTCGGCTATGAAGACTAGCTAGTGATCAAAAGATTTCGGCTTTTTGGGATTTAATGGAGTAATCGGCTAGGGGTTCACTTGGAGTATTCGGCTTCAACAAGGATGAAAAGAGAGGGATATGAGTTTAGGAAGAATGGGTAATGGTGAACCAAGGAGTAGAAGGTTTCGACTAGAACAAATAAGAGAAAAGAAAATTTTGAGAGAGAGTAGAGTGGAAATTCGGCTAGGAGAAGGAAAAGAAAAGCAAAGTAAAAAAATGGACACTCCTGCTAAGGATTTCGGCTAACACACAAACACTAGCCTTTCCTTGCTTTTCTCCTCTTTTAACTCTTCTTCCTTTATTCAAAATAATTAAAAATAAATCTACAATTATCCCCTTAGCTTTAGCCGAATTTTAAAAGAATCCAAACCCATCTAAAACTCCTTCCTCAGTCCCCCTATGCCGTCCACCTCTACTCCCTATTTACCGAAAATTAAAGTCCCAAAATATTGCTTCCCTTGTGACTCGAACACAAGCCCTCCTTGCACTGCATATGGCGTCATTTCCAGAGGCCCTAAGTGGTGCCTCCAAGCCAGTTTTCCAAGCCTCTTTGTGTGTCATATTCTCCCTATTAATTCTCATAAGGCCACATTGCTTTAGTTCCCTCTTTTTAAGCTCAAAACTTATTATTTTCTAAGACATTTCCTTACATTTCCAAGGTTCTAAAATGCACACAACACATCCATAACACATAAGACATGCTATTTCATAAAATTAAGCAAAAATACACAAGCCCAATTTCAGGATATTACAGCATTTGCCATTTTTTTTCAGATTTGTGGCAGAGCCACCAGAATTTTGTAGAAAAGCTACCAGAACTTCTCTTCGTCAATATCCCAACCTATGCAAATCATGTATACAATATGCATATTCATTTACAACAATCTATTCATATAATTATTACGGACAATATGGCCCATTATAAACATTTTCACAATCTGGCCCATATCACCTTTTGGCCCATATATCAAATATGACATTTGGTCCATATATCAGATATCACATTTGGCCCATATATCAGATATCACATTTGGCCCATATAGTCACTTTTATTGATTTGGCCCATTAAGGGTAATCTCGTAATTTTCATAGTCTTAATACCGATTTCATAGTCTTTACCAATATAGTGATAATTATGCCATTTTACCCGATGTCACTAACATACGATTTAATCAAACGATAAACACGATATAATTATCTAACCCATGGAATACGATGTGAGATTACACACCTGATTACGGTAAGCACTACACTTTACTGATCATTGACACCTAAAAATATTTTTAACGCTCGATTAGAACATTAACACTTATAGTAAATCTACTCTAAGATAAACGGTCTAGGTTTTTACCTTCGGAATCGCGAATAACTATTATTTGCCAGTTCTCCCCGGTTGACAGTCCACAACCCGGTGGAAAATCTTGAATCACCGATGCCTCACAATTGCAAACAACTTCGAATAGTTGATTCTCACCGGATGAGGGTCCACAACCCGGTGGAAAGTCTCGAATCGCCGAAACAACCCTTCGTTTGAATTTAGGAGTAGGGGTCATAAATCCGTTCCTTTTTCAATCACCAATCACTACCCCTTTTGATTCGATCTTGTTTGTCTCCATTGAAAATAGATATTAGTCCCAACTAATAGTATGTTGTTATAAATAATTGATCTTAGGAGTGAAGTTGGCTTACCACAAAAATCCGTACGATCTCAAGATGAAAATCAAGCGATAAAGTCCCTATAATTTTATCAATTAAACAACACTATCTTTAATGAATAAAAAGTAATAAAGAATCCTCGAAGAATCCTTACCTTGAACGATGAAATTCCTTTTTCACCCGATCTTCCTATGGCTAGAGTCGATTAAGCGATGTAGAAACAATCGGCACTCCACTATACCACTACAAAGAAGAAAGGGTTTTGTTTGAAAGAGAAAAGATGATGATTTCGGTCAAAAAGACCCTCCCACCCAACATATGAATTCTGCAACAGAAGAAAAAAAATAAGAGAATTGAAGAGAGTGTTCTTACCGATTGATCAAAGTGTGAGTAGAAAAATGGTTGAGAAGAAAATATGTATGAAGTGGAAGATTCAGCTATGGGGAGATGATCAATGACATTCGGCCATAGTGAAAATATTAGGGAAGGAGTGATGTTTGAGAGTTTTTGCAAGAAGAAAAGAAGAAGAAAAAGAAATAGGAGATAGGGTGTTTATGTTTCGGTTTTCAAGGATGAAAATGAACAAAGAAAAAGTCTTGAGGTTGGTGTGCATTTGGCAAAGAGAAGAAAAGAAAAGAAATGAAAATGCCCCTTCAAGGTTGTATGGTTTCGGCACAAGGAGGAAAGAGCTTGGCGAAGAATGGAAGATAATACCAAAATGGTCAAAAAGAATTGGCCAAAACAAAACAAAAGTTTACCTATTGCTCATGACACATTCGACTAAGGAGAAGAAATTTGGAGAGAAAAAAAAATTGATACACCAATTTGCTAATGAAAAAAAAAAAAAAGAAGACCAAAACTAGCACCTACCTTACCAAAATGCTAGTAAAAATTCGGCCATCCCCTTTATCCCCCAAAACCGTCCAAATGCATGGCCAATTTGTCAAAGCTTGGCCACCTAAACTTTCCAAAACATCACCCTTGGAATAAGCCTTATGTTCCCCCTACATGCCTTTTCTATTTGATTCCTTTTCCTAAGTTCAATCTTGCCTTTTTCTCTTAGCCATCTTGCCATAAAAAAATAAAGTCCAACTTACCATAAGCACATCCTTGACCGACATTATAAGGAAGGAAAGCAATAAATAAAGTTCACACATGCACACAAAGGGATTCGAACTTCTTCCCTCAAGGTAACACATATGGCGCCATATCCTCTTCACTGATAGCTCAATTATGCTAGCTTTTTACCACTTTATTACCTTAAGCTTTAAGGTCACTTATTCCATTACCTTAAAGTACTAAATGCCAAAATATTTTACTAATTCCAAATAAATCCCGACCTTTTTAGGACTACCTAAACACACACATTGGATAGTTTAACTAGCTGAGCACCAAAATAATGCAACATATAAAAATTCAAATTCTAGGATGTTACAGTTATGGGGCTTCTATGATGTCCTAGGTTCAAGCCATGTTATATGGAAATTTTTACTTTTAGCATTAGGGGAACCATGATTCCTGGTTTTAAGCCTTTTAAATAATTGTGATTAAAATAAGACACAAGAAGAGCTTGTGGTCTAGTGGTAGTGGCGTCATTATAGTGGCAAGGGGATCTTGAGTTCGAATCGCATAGGATGCAAAGGGATTTTATTTTATTTCCATGAGTTGAGAGAGGTAGAGTTGGATTAAAACTCTCCTGGGGATGTTGTTGACTTGGTCTTGGATGAAGTTGTTGGGGAGTTCGAATTGGTCTTTGAGGGATTTATGGAGTGATTTTAGAAGGGTTTTGGGGGATTTGGATAATGGGGTTGCTGGTTGAGGATTTTGGGGAGAAAAAGAAGGAATTTGGTGTGTAATGGGTGTATTGTGCCGAATTTGAGTAGGGAGTACTTAGAATTTTAGGATTGGGAGTTTGAGTGCACTATTTTGGGTTGGGGTAATTGGCCATTTGGGGAATTGTCCTTTACTGCAGAATATATCATTATCTTTTACCCCTCTTCTTTTTCGGTTTTTGGTCTGTCAATCTTCTTCTTCCCTTCTTGCCGAACCTTTTCTGTTTCTCTCATTTCTCCATTTTATTTATTGGCTTTTAGTTACTGATTTTCTTGATCGATTATTTTTTATCTCTCCTCCCCTCTAGTGTCTTGATTCTGTTACCGATTTCTACCTTCTTTTTCTTTGATTAGTTCTGGTTTAGGAGTGGCTTTAGCAAATGGTGAGTTACTAGATTTCTTCTTGTTTTTCTATTCCTTCGATATGTCCAAACTCCCTTCTTAAACGTATGCTCTTTTCTTTTATGTTCTCTATTGGCCAATTCTCTTTCCCTCCTTATGCTTGGTAGTGCCTTCGGTTCATAGAATTCCACGAGAAGTGCAAACCGTTCACTCATCTCGCGATCAAAGGTAAGTTGAAGGCTTGTAATTTCTCAAGTGGTTGGCCAAATGTTACTTTCCCCTTTTTGGGGGAAGGGTTGCGTGTACTTCCTTTAGACTAATGTGTGTTAAAACATGGTTTTAGACCATTGTGGCTGATAGGTTGTATTTGTAATGCAGTTAATCGTCAAAGAGAAGTGTGATCAACTCTAGCCTGTGATATAAGGGAAATAAACCGATTAGAGATCAGTCAAGGTAATTATGGATTGTCGTTTTGGGCTTGGACAGTTATTAATCTTATTGGTTGTGATACATGCTTTATGATCGACGAGGGTTGTACACACTGAGTTTTCATAAACTCACCCCCTCTTCTTAATTTTTCAGGTAATCCTTAGTAAGCGATTCGACGTACTGGAGGACTCGAAGGTGGCCACACTACGAACAGCTTTAAATTTTAGTATTCTATTTTACCTTACTTAAATCGCTTTCTTATTGGGTTGTAATAAGGCCTATTTTAATTTTTGGTTTTTAATTTGGGATTTTCAGTTTATTACATATTCTATCTGTTAAAAATAGATTGCGGTTTTCCATAACAATAAGTACTTTTTAAACGCTACGTTTCTGCAACTCAATATTAAATATCATGTTTTTTGTAAATCATTTGTTTTAAATTATGCTTCCGCAACAAATAAGGTTTTAAAGGCAATAACGCTTTAAAGAGGGAATAACTTTGTAATAAACCACAATAGGAAATAAACAAACACAAATTGAGGTTTTGTACAAGTTTTAAACGGCAAGAAGTTTTAAATTTCAAGAAGGGTTTTCAATGAAAACATGGTTTTCAAAAAACACTTTGATGTGACACGCCAGATTCGGCGTTAATGTCTAGGCCGGCGCTATCCCTTGAACAGGAGCAGGTGCATTACTTTCTACATCGTCAGCAACTGCTCGATCGGGATCTATTACTATATAAAAACACATTTTCAAATGTCAGATTTAGACACACTATCGCAATTTCAAATATGGCATGTATAGCTAGACTCATACACACTACGTTAGTTCGAGAATTGACTAAACCGTAGCTCTGATACCAATAAAATGTAACACCCCTAGCCCGAGACCGTCACCAGAACAGGGTTAAGAGGCATTACCAATCAAACGAAACCTTTAACATCCAAAAATTTCAACACAAAGTCAATCATTACTGTTCGTATTTATTTACAAACATAGTGTCCCTTAAATGAGTCATCAAGACCCTAAGCATACTTGTGAATTGAGTCGAGACTAAACCAAAATACATAAAAAATTTCATGAAATTTGAAACTTTTCGAAAATACAGGGGAGACACGCCCATGGGAGGAGACCGTGTTCCCTCCACGGCTTCTAGACACCCCGGTGTATCCTTCCGTGTCTATATACTAACTATACTAACACGGTCATTAGGCACGCCCGTGTGCCATGGCCGTGTACTTTTAGGTTATATACTGACTTCCCCTCCACAGCCACCAAGCACGCCCATGTCGAGGCTGTGTATTTTTATGCTAGCTACTGACTTGCACACCACAGCCAAATGACATGCCCGTGTCAAGGCCGTGTGATTTTAGGCTGCATCCTATCAATTTACGCACGGTCTAAGGCATGCCCCTGTACCACAACCGTGTGACATTATAGGCCATTTACAAGGCCAAAATGCCAACCAAATGGTTCAAACCTATAAGCATTATATACCAACACTTATCAAGCATATATGGCAACCAAAAACATACCAAATAGCCATTCAAATCATGCATTCAATACCAATTCCAACCATGTCAATATCAAAGACTAAAACTCATATCATCACAAGCATATTACATTTAATACCAAACATCATTTCTTCTCAATATCACTAATTCATATTAGCATTTTATCAACACCAAGTTACCATTCATAAATCAACATCTCAAACCACAAACCATGCTAAAAGATGCATTACATATATATATATACCAAGTCATTCATGCTAAAACTAGCACATATCTAGCCACATCTCGTGGCTACCACAAGTCTCAAGCATGATTCAAATGACTAGCCTATACATGCCATACTTCAACTACGAACATCTTTACAAAATACCCAAAAATAGATTTACCGATAATGTGACTGAGAAGCTGATGATCCCCTGATCCGAACTAGCTTTACTGACACTGCAAAGTAGAAAAGCGAATCACACATTAAGCTTATAAAGCTTAGTAAGTTCTTAACATAATACATAATATCGTCAATTCAAATTAACATATACAATAGCCATACCAATGATCTTTTCTCACATACTCATACTATATCATCTATAGTTAAAATGCTCATTTCTTCAATCATAGCTCGATTATGCTCATCAACCACAAAGGTTCAATACATACCTTATCTACACATAGTTGTTAAGCCACCAAACTATTCAAAGCTCGATAGTACTTATTGATCATCCTTTAATTTCCATTCAATATAATCGCACACATAGTGCTATATGCATAAACGTAACATTTTTGTTATCGTACACTTAGTGCCTAGTCTCTTAATCGACCTGTCTCGGTGTTGCACACACAGTGCCAAGTCAATAAGTCGTAGCTTTCATATCATCGCACACTTAGTGCCATTCATTTCTGTTTCAATTTTTCATTTCGCACACTTAGTGCTATCAGCTTATCCTTGCACTTAGCATCTCGATTTCATACACATATACACATTTATTTCATAATACAAAAATCTTAATAACATGTATTATATTCGAACTTACCTCGGACGTCTACTATAGATACGGTCGACTAATCGAGCACTTTATCTTTGCCTTGATCTCGATCCGAACCTCTTCTCTCTTGGTCTATACACATTTAAAATCAATCCATTCAATCACCATTTCATTCAATTTGGTCCACACACACAATTAGCGCATTTTTCATAATAGCCCTTATATTTTCACATTTCAACACTTTAGTCCCTATTTCACAAAATAATCAAATACACCAAATTTCAATATACATGTGCTTAGCCAAATTCTTCTTATACCTATACAAATCCACACATTTCATTTATTTCACATTTTAACCCTTCAATTTGCTATTTTCACAATTTAGCCCTAATTAGCTAAATTCACCAAAAATTCAAAAAGCAACAAATGTTAATCCAACACCAAGTTCTCATATTTTACTACCAACTAGCACATAGCTCATATGTTCATCAATGGCTCATCACAAAACATCATCAATTCATGAAATTACAGCTTGGGTTAATTAGAGCACAAAGCAATGATTATAAAAACGTAGAAATTATTAAAAACCGACTCAAAATCATACCTCAATCAAGCAAATTTCTAGCCGAAAATCACAAAGTCTCAAACCCTCATCTTCTTTTCTTATTTCAGTGAAAGATGTATGAATAATATGAGCATTTTGGCTTTATTTTGTTTATTATAACCTTAATAATCAAATACCAATTTTGCCCTTAATGAAATGTTTATGAAAATCATTTAAACTATAGGCATATTTGTCCATCAACCACTCATTTACTAAATAATGGGTCAATTGCTTCAAAAGGCCTCCTTAGTATAAAGACATCAACACTTAGGTACTTATAAATCAGCACACAGCTTTTACTCTTTACGCGATTTAGTCCTTTCTCTTAATTCGACACATAAACGATTAAATTATCACACAGAATTTTCACACAGACTATATCAAATATCATTCACACAGAAAGTATCATTAAAATATTTTTATGACCTCAGGTTTGTGGTCTTGAGCCACTGTTTTGACCAGGGTCTAAATCAGGATGTTACAGGTTAGCTAGAGCACGAAGCAACGATTACAAAAAAGTAGAAATTATCAAAAACCGACTCAAAATCATACCTTAATCAAGCCAAATTCTGGCCGAAATTTTTAACGCTTTTCTTCCTTCTTTTCTTTTGTATTTCGGCACTAAAAAAGATGATAACATTCATCTTTTCTTTCATTTGTTTCATTAATATTATCATATTAAACCTTTTACCATTTTATCCATCCATTAAACATATAAGACAAATTTTATACTAAGGTTATTTAGTCATTCAATCAACCATTATCTCATAAATGGCTTATTTTCCATATAAGGCTTCCACAATATAAAGACATCAACACTTTGATATTTATAAATCAGCACAGAGCTTTTACTCTTTATGCGATTTAATCCTTTCTCTTAATTCGACACATAAACGATTAAATTATCACATAGACTTTTCACACAGACTATATCACATATCATTCACATAGAAAATATCATTAAAATATTTTTACGACCTCAGATTTGTGGTCTCGAACCACTGTTCTAACTAGGGTCTAAACCGAGATGTTACAGATAGTGTGATGGATCTCCGACTAGCTTTCAACCTGATCGAGCTTTCGATAATCTGAAAAGTAAGAGAAAGAAAACCACATAAACAATGAATGCTTAGTAAGCTCGTATAAACCATAAGCATAATATTACATTTCAATAATGAACATTATAGGTTAAAGATAAACCTATACTAATGCCTCAAGATTTACCAAACCATAATTACCAACTCGTAAGTGAGTAAATTCATTAATGCCGCATATATATATAATTCATAACATTAAAGGATTTTAAAGGACGCAATGTATAACCATCAACCTTTCTATAAGATTATACACCTTTCAATTTGCTTACTTTCGTTTTCGTTCCCAATGCTTATCATAAGCCTCAACAACATTATTAATTCTCAATTCAGTGTATTTATTCATGACATAGATAGATTGGTTCAAAGCATAAGCAATTTATTATCATATGAATACATCATTTATCTCATTAAACCTTTTTATAACATCATAATACATCCCATTTACGTACCACCGTATCATTTCCTTTTCTTACCTATTTCATAAGCATAGTACAAGCATAATCATAAACATCAATCATATCTACAAGCTTGGCGTAAGCCTAAGCATATCAACAACACATGTTAGTTCATTTAAACATCATCTATCTCAACATAACATATTTTTAATGTAGCTTACCATTTCAAATCCTTTCGTACATACATACATATCTTGGCTCATATAGAACACTTACCATATTCTTGTAAATTCATGCCCGTTGAACCGAATAGAATACTATTGGATACGCGGGATAGCTCACACGAAGTGTGCTCAACATATAACCATAGCCCATCAATTCCTTTACATGTATGCTCGCACGAGCTGTGAATAAGTATGCTCACACGAGCTGTGAAAATGGGCCTGCTCACACGAGCTGTGGGTCAAAATGTAGCTACACGATGTTACTCACACGAGCTGTGGAGTATCCGCAACACATGCCGGACCTCAGCCATCGGTAGGACATTCAAGGCCAGCACCCGAAATATGTAAACCCTAATGACATTTCATGTGTATCCTATGAATTCCTAAGGTTCAAATGGGGCTCCATAATTGTCATACGATGTTGGATTTACGTCGTCTCATAACACGACAAATTGTATAATAACATATATATTTATTCATTTTCAATAAAAATCATATAATAACATTCAATGTAACCAACATTATACATAATACAGTTCATACGAACTTACTTGGCTAAATTGCAGAAATGTCAAAGTATAGGGGCATTTTGATAATTTTTCATTCTCGATTTTCCACCTGATCTTGATCTAAATTAATAATTTCATTCAATCTATCTGTTTAGACAGTAAAACAATGTATTTAATGTAATTTAGTCATTTTTTGACATTTTTACAAAATTACCTCTAAAGTTTTACTTGTATTCAAATTAGTCCTTAAGCCTAAGACATGCAAATTAACCATTTTTACCTAAAATTGAACCTGGATGAATACTTATGGCATCCAATACAACCCATTATTGCAACAATTTCACATCAAATCCTTGTATTTTTACTATTTTAACAATTTAGTCCCTAATCTATAAATTCATCAAAATCACTTAACACAATACTTTTAAATACCAACTAATAGTTCAAATTCATTAATTAACATAGAAAACCACTAGATTCAGCAATGGAAACATTTAAAATCTTTACTAATTTCAATATTGAAGGTATGGGCTAGCTGGACTTAGTTTCAACGATATCAAAAACATAGAAATCATAAAAAACGACTGGACTTACATGCACAAAACGAAACATGGTCGAACCTCACTTCACCATAGTCATCACCTTCAGTTGAAACATAGAAAGTATAAGATTGAAGATGGCCACATTTGAATTATTATTACTTTATTAACCTTTTTACTTTATTAATAATAAATTAACTTATAAAACATATAAAATTAAAGATTTTAAAACATCCAACTGCCCCACTATCTCAGGTATGTGTAAATTACCCATTAAGGCCATCCAACTATAATTCTTTAAGCAATTAACACCTTTAAACTAATAGTGATTTACTTTTTTGAATTTTAAAATTTAGTCCTTTTTGCTTAATTAACCATCGAAACGTTAAAATTTTTCAACGAAACCTTAATACCACCTTAATAACACCCCGTAAATGTTTATAAAAATATTTACAACTCTTTTTATGGAAATGAGGTCCTAATACCTTTTTTTCTAAAACCACTTGACCTTAGGGTCATACCACTCGGACTTAATAAATTGCTTAAATAACATAAATTATCAAATAAAAAACCTTTCGACACCACTAAAAAATTGGCTGTTACAAAGTTAGAGTCCATCACTGTTGAAGTTGAAGAAGAGCAAGCTGATGTTCAAGAGAAAGAGGAAGTTCAACCAAGTGTTAAAATCCCAGCTTCACTGGAATGAGAATCTGCAAAACCCGATAAGTAACTTCTGAACCAGCCAATTCCGATAAACTAACAACTTTGTTGATGTAGAATTGCCACAAAAGACGAATCAGGTAAATCAAGTTAAGAATCCTCCATCACCCTACCCTCAAAGACTTTAGAAGCAAGAGTAAGAAGTCCAATTCAAGAAACTTCATATCAACATTCTGTTGGTCGAAGCACTTGAACAGATGCCAAATTACATCAAATTCATGAAGGATATCCTATCCAAAAAACTCAAACTTGGAGAATTTCAGACAATAGCTCCGACGAAGGAATGCAGTGCATATCTACAAGATAAACTACCCTGTTGACTTTGTTATATTAGACTTTGGAGTAGATAAAAAGGTGTCAATAATTCTAGGAAGGCCTTTCCTAACAATTAGAAGGACCCTTATTGATGTATAAAAGGGCGAGCTTACCATGCGAGTTCAAGACGATCAGGTAACTTTTAATGTTTTTAAGTCTATACAATTTTCTGACACAATTAATGATTGTTTTGCGGTTTCTGAGTTAGAAGATTTAGCTATAGAATGGGAACTCAACTTTGTTGAAGAGCCATTAGAACAAGTTTTGATGTTAGACCTTACAAGTGATGAATAGGGGGAGGAAAGCTTAATTTTGCTAGAAGCTAACCAGAAGGGATTGAATTCCCAAATCTGTGTTGAGTCTTTGGAACTAGAAAATAGGGATTATGTTTAGCCAAAATGATCGATCGAAGGCCCACCTAAATTAGAACTTAAGGTACTTCCTTCACACTTAAAATATGTTTATTTAAGTAATGCTTCGACTTTGCCTATGATTATTTCAGCAGAATTAACTGAAAAGTAGAAAGAGAAACTTATCTTAGTGCTAAATCAGATAGACCATAGCCGATATCTGTGGTATTAGTCCATCCGTGTGCATGCACAAAATTATTCTAGAAGATGAAGAGAAAGGGATGATTGATGGACAATGAAGGTTGAAACCCATTATGAAGGACGTGGTAAAGAAAGTGATCAAAAAGTTGTTAGATGCGGGTATAATTTATCCCATCTCAGACAGCTCATGGGTATTTCTAGTCTAGTGCATACCAAAGAAAGGAGGTATTACAGTCGTTGAGAATGAAAATAATGAGTTAATACCAACCAGAACAGTTACTAGATGGAGAATTTGCATAGGTTACTGAAAGTTGAACAAGGTGCCCAGGAAATATTATTTTCCTTTACCGTTCTTGGACCAGATACTGGATAGACACACAGGGTGAGACTATTATTGTTTTTTCAATGAGTACTCAGGGTACAATTAGATCACAGTAGCACCAGGGGATTAACATGAAACAACATTTACATGCCTATACGGTACATTTGCATTTAGATGCATGCCATATGGTTTATGTAATGCACTTGCTACATTTCAAAGATGTATAATGGTTATTTTCATTGACATGATTGAAAAGTATTTGGAAGTTTTAATGGATGATTTTTCAGTGTTTGGAGACACTTACAATGATTACTTAGCAAATCTAGCGAAGATACTAAGGTGGTGCAAAAAAACAAACCTTGTACTCAATTGGGAAAAGTGCCATTTCATAGTACGAGAAGCTATTGTTTTGGGGCACCGAATAATGAGATATGGAAATGAGGTAGATAAAAAAAGGCAGATGTTATTGAGAAACTCCCACTTTAACATCTATAAAAGGTGGTCGGAGCTTTTTGGGACATGCTGATTTCTATTGAAGATTCATCAAGGACTTCTGTAACAGCCCAATTTTAGCTAAATCGGAACAATGGTTTTGGAACCACAAATCTGATGTCAAAAAATTATATTATTATTATTTTTGGTATTTACAACATGTCATTTGATATGTGTGAAAATTTCGTGAGCTAATTTTATCATTTGAATAGTTAATTTGATAAAAAGGACTAAATTGCGTAAAGTGTAGAAGTACAGTTCTATAAGCTAAAAGTGTTTATTAGCTATGGTTTTTAAAGTGGTCCTCAAATGGTAATTAAACCATTTGGAATGTGCGTGGTCATATATGGACATTTATTAAGGTGTTTTAATGGTTTAATAAGAAGGCTAATTTTGTAATTTTGTTATTAAGGCATATTAAATAAAACAAAATCAATTTATCATAATCTTTTCACCATCTTCAACTGAATGGAGAAAAAAAATAAAGCCATTGGAATAAGCTAGGGTTCGGCTACTTTGAAAGCTCAATTGATCAAGAAAGAAAGAATTCAGATTTAGATCGGGGGGGAAAAGTAAGGTTATCGAGTAGTCGACCTGATCCATCAATTCCGAATATGAGGTAAGCTCATATGTGATGATTACATTATAAATGTATGTTAAAATGCATTAATATTGCATAAATTGTTAAAATGAGATTATGGATATTGTATGTATTGTGAAAACGACTTTACAGATGCATTCGATGATAGAAACGAAAAGTGTGAAAGCCCGGTTGAACCTTAAGAATAGTTTTGGATACTATTGACACGTTGAGTTGGCTTCAGGCCATGATATTAGCACTTCGGATGTGTATTTTATCGATTTGGCTTCGAGCCATGATAATAGTTTTTTGGATAAGTTACCATGATTTGGTTATGGGCCATGGTATACGTACTTATCATACGAGACTCCTGAGTATCCGATTTCTATTCCGAATGGTTCAACTGGTAAATGAATGATATGGTTGAGAAAGAGGTTAGTGCGAGGCGATACCAGTACGTACAGAACCTATTCAAGTATTAAATAGTGAAAGTTCAATGAGTTTGTATTTGTTCATGTTTTGATACAGGAGAATGGTTTGTAGTTAATGTGTATATGGTTTAGTCATGTGTAATTGGTTGATTTGCATTTATTCGATGAAATAAGTTATTCACATACGAGCTTACTAAGCTATGAAGCTTACTTCGTGTTATTTTTCTATGTTTTATAGTGAATCAAGGCTAGCTCGGATCCGGGAGTCTTTAGGAACATCATCGCACTATCAAACATCTAAGTTGGTACTTTTGAATTATACATTTATGGTATATGGCATGTATAGGTTAGATGCGGTATTTTGGTTGTGATTATAGCCATGAGATATGACTTGTAAATGTATATGTTTTGGTTTCTATATATAGCCATGAGTGATGGTTTATTTTGGTATGTTTGGTATGAATGTGGTTAGGGTTTTATAGTTGCTCAAATGGTTAATTGATCTGTGGAGTATAAATGCTTGAGAAATGCCTTGACGAGGTATGATTTTAGATGTTGTGTTGGTTATTTATAGGGTAAGTTATGTATGTGTGAATTATGGTAAATGAACCATATTGTTTGATATTGTTTTGGCATGTATTTGGCTAAGTAAATAGTAGTGATTTGAGAATTGGAATAGATGAAATTATAATGGTATGAATTGTGCATTTGATTGATGATTTTGGCTGCCCAATTGTATGATGAAATGGTATCATTTTGCCTTGTGTAGGTACATTGAAGTTGGGGTGGCAAATTGGCCTTGCAAATGGCCTATTTTTGTCCACACTGGCAGAGACACGGGCATGTGTATCAGCCGTGTGTGGCACACGGTCATAATACACGGTCCTGTGTCCTCTGGTGTTGAAATTGAATTGAAGTCAGTATGCTACACGCAGTCTCACACACGGGAGTGTGACTGGCTGTGTGGTACAATTCAGTGTACCTCCTAATTGGCACATGGCCTAGTACACGGGCGTGTGTGACCACTTCGAAGGGCACATGGGCTGGACACACGGGTGTGTGGTTGCCCATGTGACCCTAGTCAGTATGTATGCCTTGTTTTTCCACACGGCCTGAGACACGGGCGTGTCTGGAGTCGCGTGAGGCACACAGTCTGTTGACACGGGCGTGTGACCCCTGTATGGTTGAAATTTTTCTAAGTTTCCAAAATTTTTTGTATATTATGAGTTTAGTCCCAAACCACTTCTCAAGCATGTTTAAGGCCTCGTTGGCCTTTATAAAGGACAATGTAATTGTGTTGAATGATTTATAAGTATGAATGCTTTATGTTTGATAAATGTATGCTATATGTTGTGAATTGATCGATAATACCTCGTAACCCTATTCTGGCGACGGATACGGGTTAGGGGTGTTACATTTTATTGGTATTAGAGCTATGATTTAGTCGATTCTAGGACTAAAGTAGCGTGTGTGATAGTCTAGCTATACATGCCATATATACTCTGCGATAGTGTGATGATTCCTGACAGCTTAAATTGTGTTTTCGTATAGTAATGGATCCCGAATGAGCTGTAGCTGATGATGTAAAGAGTAATGCGTTCACTCCCGCTCAAGAGGAAACGCCATCTGCTTTTAGGCCTGTAACGAGAAGCCACGACCGAGAGGCTAAACAAGCCTTTTTCAAAATAATGAACGAGTGGTTCACGGAGTTTGTTCGAATGAAACTGGCTGCTCAAAAACCTCCACCCCCAGCTATTCCTCAACAAATTCCTGTTGTTCCTCAAGTTATAGATTTGATGCAGTTGAACAAGCCATCAGTAGATAAGATTCGTAAATATGGGGCTGAAGAGTTCCGGGCTACTGCTGATGATGATACTAAGAGAGCTGAGTTTTGTCTCGAAAATAGATTCAAGTATTCGATGAATTGTCTTGTACTCCTGATGAATGTATTAAACGTGTTGTATCTTTGCTGAGAGACACCGTGTATCAATGGTGAAACACGTTGATATCTGTGGTTCTGAAAGAATGGGTTACTTGGGAGTTCTTTCAATTTGAATTTTGAAAGAAATACATCAATCAAAGATTTCTCGATCAAAAGCACAAAGAGTTTCTAGAATTAAGACAAGCCCGAATGACTGTAACCAGGTATGAAAAAGAATTTGTACGGTTGAGTAAGTATGACAGGAAATATGTTTCTACCGAAGAGATTACGTGTATGCAGTTCATTGACGGGTTGAATGAAGATATAAAATTACTAGTCGGAATTCTAAAGTTGAAGAAATTTAACATTCTGGTTGAAAGGGCTTGTAAAGCCGAGGATCTTAGCAAAAAAAAAAAAAAAAAGAGAAAAAGTAGATTCAAAAGTTAGAGACTCAAGAAAAAGATCGATGAGTAAGCTGTATCATTCTTCATCAAAGAAATCCAGAGATTTGTACGCTTGCCCAAATACTTCAAATGAATATTCGAACAGAGATCGTAGAAAACAATACTCAGGTTCTAAAGCTCAAGCTACATCAGTGTCGAGTGTTGGCAGTGTGAGAGACAACAGACTCGAGTGTCAGTAGTGTGGGAGACGGCATTTTGGAGAATGCTGGATAAAAGTAATAAAGCTTGTTACAAATGTGATTCGCTAGATCACTTCATCCGAGATAGCCCTGAGCTGGATGAGAAAGATAAAGTTCAGAATGTGAGACCAAGTAACACGTCGAATAGAGGTAGACCACCTAGAATTGCTGGAAATGTAAGTGGTAGTAGAGGGGCGAGAAAGGATTCAGCTGTGAGATCCGAGGCCAGAGCACTTGCTAGAGCCTATGCTATTCGTTCTCGTGAAGAAGCGTCATCTCCAGATGTTATCACTGGTACTTTCACTCTCTATGATACTAATGTGATTGCATTGATAGATGTAGGATCAACTCATTCTTATATATGTATGAATTTAGTATCTAGTAAGACTTTGCTTGTATAGTCTACTGAATTTGTGATTAGAGTATCGAGCCCCCTAGGCAAATGTGTTTTGGTTGACAAAGTCTGCAAGAATTGTCCGTTAATGAATCAGGATTTTTGTTTTCTGGCTAATCTGATGTTGTTGCCATTTGATGAATTATTGTGATTTTGGGTATGGATTGGCTAACGAAGCATGATGCTATAGTGAATTGTAGACGAAAGACATTTGAACTGAAATGTCAGAATAATGAGACTATTAGAATTTAATCTGATGATCTGAATAGTTTGCCAGTTGTGATCTCGTCTATGTTAGCTCAGAGATTTGTGAGAAAGGGGTGTGAAGCTTTTCATCCTTATGTACTTGATAAGAAAGTGACAGAAACAAAGATTGAATTAGTACCAGTTGTGTCCGAGTATCCAAATGTATGTCCCGAAGAGTTATCGAGTTTACCACCTATCAGAGATGTTGAGTTTGGTATTGAATTAGTACCGGGAACAACACTGATATTGATAGCTCCGTACAAAATGGCTTCGACAGAGTTAAAAGAATTGAAAGCTCAGTTGCAAGAGTTGACAGATAGAGGTTTTGCTAAACCGAGTTTCTCTCCCTGGGGTGCAGCGGTGTTATTTGTGAAAAAGAAAGATGGTACGATGAAAATGTGTATAAACTATCGACAGCTCAACAAAGTGACGATCAAGAATAAATACCCATTGCCACGAATAGATGATTTGTTTGATCAATTTAAAGGGGCAACAGTGTTTTCAAAAATTGATTTGAGATCAGGTTATTACCAATTGCGAGTTAAAGACTCAAATGTGCCAAAGACTGCATTTAGAACAACGTACAGACACTACGAATTTCTTGTTATGGCTTTCAGACTAACAAATGCACCTGCTATTTTTATGGACTTGATGAACCAGATTTTCAGGCCGTACTTAGTCCGATTTGTAGTTGTGTTTATTGATGACATTTTGATTTACTCTCATGATAAATCTGAGCATGCCGAGCATTTGAGAATCATGTTACAAACTTTGAGAGATAAACAGTTGTTTGCAAAGTTCAGCAAATGTGAGTTTTAGCTACTTGAGGTTGGTTTTCTGGGACATATAGTTTCATCTGCGGGTATCCGAGTTGACCCGAGAAAAATTTCTATGATTATAGATTGGAAGCCTCCGAGAAATGTATCTGAAGTCCATAGTTTTTTGGGACTAGCCAGCTATTATAGACAATTTGTGAAAAGCTTCTCGATGACTGCGACTCCAATGACACGATTTCTAGCACCCCAAACCCGGCCCATACGATAAGGCCAGATCTAACATGTCACATGAGAGAAAACTACTAAGTCCTCTTCCATTTGTACATAAATAGATTTAGATTTAAAATCAATTAAAACAACTCCATTTAAACTTTTTTTTTTGATAAAGTGTTATTAAAATAAAGGTTGATTGATAAATCAATAAATTTGAGATATAAAAATCGTATAAACCGTGACTTTGGAAATATCATTAATAGTTCGAGAAGAATTTGAAAATAATTTTTTTGAAAAGTGTGGATGAAAATTTGTAAGAGAAATTTTCGAGTTAAAAATATATTAATGAAAGTTTATTATGAAACCCCTTTTGTATATCAATTTTAAGAAAACGTTTATTTAAGTTTTTTTAAAAAAAAAATCTCAATTTGAAGTACTTAAAGCAAATTATAAATTTGTCAAACAATAAACAAAACCAAATATTAATCAAGAGGCCTTATTACAATCTTAACTCAAAATAGCAAAATAATTAAAAATACTAAAAGAAATCCAAATTCCAAATTAAACCGTTTTTGTAGTATGGCCTCCGCCGAGTCATCCATGGCCCAAGTCTCCATCACTGATCATTACCTAAAAAGGGGGAAGGAAAAACGGGGTGAGTTACTAGAACTCAGTGTATAACCCCTTTACCGTTGTCCACTGGGCCAAAATCCCATTAAGCAATAATTTGGGCCTAAGCCCATTTACAAAAATAATAATGTATCAATTATAACATGTGTATGAAAAGCAATGCCCAAACCAAACCTAGTAATCCATTCGCTACACACCACCCGTACCAACTAGCACACCTGTGGTGATCAAGTCAACCCATCCCGCCAACACACCAATCGCAGGCATTAAGCCATTTATAACAATTTTAATTGTGGACAAGCCACCAGAATAACAGAATTTACGTGGCACTGCCACTTTACAGATTTGTGGTAGAGCCACCAAAATTATGTGGCAGAGCCACTAGAACTTCTCTTCAATATTATCCCATCCCATGCAATACTATGTATATAATGCATAAGAAATCACAGTATAACAACAGTAATTTATTCGGATATTTATTACAAAATTATGGCCCATTATAACAGTTTATCAAATAGGCCCATTAAGCAAAATATCAGATTGGCCCATATAGCAAATTATCAAATCGGCCCATTTAGCAAATTATCACATCGGCCCATATAGCAAATTATCAAATCTGCCCATATAGCAAATTATTAGATTGACCCATATAGCAAATTATCAAATCGGCCCTTATAGAAAATTATATTGATTTCACCCATTAGGGGCGTTTTCGTAATCTTTCACGATGTTAATACCGATTTTATCAATTTTAACAAAATAGTGAGATCTAAGCCAATTTTCTCGATATTTTAGTCAATGGATTTACTACCAATATGATATTAATCTTTAACCCATGGAAAACGGTGTGAGATTACACACCTGATTACGGTAAGCACTAAGCTTTCTTGATCGTCGACACCTAAATATTATAACGCTCGATTAGTCAATGTACGCGATTTAATAAATCTACTTTAAAACAAACGATCTAAAATTTTACCCTCGGGACCGTGAACGACTACGATTTGTCGATTTTCTCCGACTGACGGTCCACAACCCAATGGAAAATCCTGAATCGCTAATGCCTCAAAATTGTGAATGACCTCGAATAGTCGATTCTCACCGGATGAGGGTCCACAACCCGGCGGAAAGTCCCGAATCACCGATACCGCCCTTCGCTTGAATTTAGGAGTAGGGATCGCTAATCCGCTCCTTTTGAGATCTCCACTCGACTTTCCATTCGAATCGGTACCACAAGCCTCCATTCGGTTAGATCTTATATAGATCGATATTATGAAAAATATGGATTATCAAAAGGGTAAAGATTGGCTTACCACTAATTTCCGAGTGACCAACGATTGAGTAGATCGAGTGATTTAATCCCTATAATTATAATCGGTTAATCACCACTATTCCAATAACATCTTTAACAAAATAAGAATGACTTATAGAATCCTTGAAGAACTCCTTACCTTAAAGATTTTTAGGATCGATTCCTAGCAATTATACGATGACTTCGGGAGAATCAAGGTTTCGGCCTTCGATTCCTAGCAATTATACGATGACTTCGGGAGAATCAAGGTTTCGGCCTTCCACTATATCACTATGAAGAAGAAAAAGTTATTGTTTGAGAGAGAATTAGGTGATGGTCTCAATCAAAGTGACCATCCCAAACCAAGGCATAATTTCGGCATTAAGAGAAAGAAAATAAAATGTTGAGAAGAACACTTACCAATTGATCAAGAAATGAGTATTAATACGGATGAGAAGAAGAGATAGAGAATGGATGAAAATTTGGTTATAGCGGAAAATATAAATTGATATTCGACTATGGTGAAAAGGATTAGAAAATAAGAGATGCTTGAAGGATTTTGTGAAAAAGAAAAGAAAGAAGATGAAAAATGTTTGACAAGATTCGGTTTTCAAAAAAGATGAGTGAACAAATTTTTGGTCTGAATGTTTGTGTACATTCGGCAACAAGAAGAAAGAAAAGAAGAGAATATGCACAGTCAAAGCTTGAAAATTTGGCAAGGAGGAGAAGGAAAATTGGAGAGAAAAGAAAAAATGACACAAAAGTTGCATAAAGGAATTTTGGCCAAAACAATACCAAAACTTTTACCAAATGCCAAAGACAAAATTCGGCTACATCCCTTACACATAAAACTGTCCACATACATGGCCATAATGGTCAAAATTAGCCAATCACTCTTTCCATAACACTTCCCTTGAAAAAGGCCACTTGTTCCTCTTACTTTCCCCTTTTTCTTGATTTCTTTCCCCACCTTCATTCTTTCCTATTCTCCTTAGCAATCTTACCAAAAATAAAAAGTCCACCTTACCTTATTTACATGCTTGGCCGACACTTATGGAAAGAATGCAAAAATAAAAGTCAAAGTTTGCACACAATGGGATTTGAACCTCTTCCCTCAAAGTCCTTTACTTGATGCCATAACCTCTTTACCATTTGCTCATTTATGCTAGCAATTTACTCATTTAGTTCCATAAGCTTTAAGGTCACTTACTCTATCTCCTTAAAGTGCTAAATGCCAAAATTTTTACTAGGTCCAAATAGACCCCGAACCTTCTCAGGACCTCCCTTAGACATACAAAATTAATAATTTAACTAGCTTATCACCAAAAATAATGCAACACATAAATTCCAAATTTTAGGATGATACAATTCTACCCCCTTAAAGAAAATTTCGTCCTCGAAATTTACCTGATTAAAAGAGATGAGGATGTTGCTGCAGAATCGTGTCCTCAGGCTCCTACGTAGCTTCCTCCTCTCCGTGATTGCACTATAATACCATGACTAACGGTACCGACTTCCTTCTCAGCACCTTGACGTCCCGATCTAAAATTCGCACTAGCTCCTCTTCGAAAGACAAGTAAGGTCTTATTTCAACTTCTTCTACCGGTACTATATGAGACGGATCCGATCGGTAACGCCTTAACATTGAGACATGAAATGCACTATGTATCTGACTCAACTCTAGAGGTAACTCAAGCTGATAAGCCACTGGCCCAACACGTTTCAGTACCCGGTACGGCCCGATGAACCTAGGGCTCAACTTGCCCTTCCTTCCAAATCTGGAAATCTTCTTGCAAGGTGAGACCTTTAGAAAGACTTGATCTCCCACCGCAAACTCAATATCCTTACGCTTCAGATCCATATACGATTTTTGTCTATCCGAAGCTTCCTTTAACTCTGCTCGAATTACCTTTAATTTTTCCTCCGTCTCCGTTATCAGTTCAGGACCCAATAACTGTCGTTCCCGCAATTCAGTCCCATAAGTAGGAGTACCACACCTACGACCATACAATGCCTCGTAGGGTGCCATTTGGATGCTGGATTGATAGCTATTGTTATAAGTAAACTCTGCCAACGGTAGGAAATCCTCCCAACTACCCCTGAAGTCAATCACACAGCCCCTTAACATGTCTTCCAGAACCTGGATTACTCTCTCCGACTGACCATCCGTCTGAGGATGAAATGTCATACTGAAATTCAACTTGGTTCCCAAAGCTTCATGTAAGGCTTTCCAAAACCGTGATGTAAATCTAGGGTCCCTGTCCGATATAATAGACAGTGGTACCCCATGTAACCTCATGATCTCTGCTACGTACAACTTGGCCAACTTCTACAATGAGTAATCCGTACGAACAGGTAAGAAATGGGCAGTCTTCGTCAACTAATCCACTATTACCCAAACGGAATCTTTCTTAGTAGGCGTTAAGGGTAACCCACTAACAAAGTCCATCGTTATCCATTCCCATTTCCATAATAGAATCTTCATCGATTGTAGAGATCCTGATGGCAATTGATGTTTCGCTTTCACTTGCTGACATGTCAAGCACCTACTCACGAAATCAGTAACCTCCCGTTTCAGCCCTGGCCACCAATACTGCTCACGGATTTCTCGGTACATTTTATTTCCCCCAGGGTGCATAGTATAAGGGCTACTATGCGCCTCACACAGAATCATTTGTCTCAATTTTGAATCTTTGGGCAAACAAATTCTTCCGCGAAAACACAAGACTCCATCATTATTTAATCCAAAATTCCTTATCACGCCACTTTCCACTTACTGAAGTAAGGAACCCAACTTTTCATCTAACAATTGCTTTTCCTTAATCTGGCTTACCCACGCAGGCTTTACCTGAAGTTCGGCTAGTAGACTACCATCTTCATACAAGCTGAGATGAGCGAACATTGCTCTCAAATCTGATATCACCTTACGAATCAATGCGTCTGCCACCACGTTAGCCTTTTCGGGATGATACTCGATTGAAAAGTCATAATTCTTCAACAGTTCTATCCACCTCTGCTGTCTTAAGTTCAACTCCTTTTGGGTAAGGAGGTACTTTAGACTCTTACGATCTGTATAGATGATCGACTTCTCACCGTATAGGTAGTGTCTCCAAATCTCCAAAGCAAACACTACTGCAACCAACTCCAAATCATGAGTGGGATAATTCACTTCGTGCGGCCTTAACTGACGAGATGCATAAGCCACCACTTTTCCTCCTTGCATCAAGACACATCCCAAGCCCGTGTGAGACGCATCACAGTAAACAATAAACTCCTTTCCAGCCTCAGGTTGAATCAATATTGGCGCTTCCGTCAGAATCTTCTTCAATTTCTTAAAGCTTTCTTACTGCTGATCTGACCACACAAATGGTACTCCCTTGCGCAACAGTTTAGTTAGGGGTGCAGCAATCAAGAAAAACCCCTCAACGAAATGCTTGTAATAACCAGCCAACCCTAAGAAACTTTGAATTTCGGCCACTGACTTCAGTGGTTTCCAATCCAACACAGCCTCTACCTTCCGGGGATCAATTCTAATTCCTTCGGTCGACACAACATGCCCCAAGAAGGTCACTTCTTTCAGCCAAAATTCGCACTTACTGAATTTGGCATAAAGTTGCTTTTCTCGCAATATCTGCAATACCACCCGTAGATGCGAATCGCGCTCTTCTTCATTCTTCGTGTATACCAAGATGTCATCTATGAACTCCACTACAAATCGGTCTAAATAGGGTTGGAAGACTAGGTTCATCATGTCCATAAATGCAGCTGGTGCATTAGTCAACCTAAACGGCATCAGTAAGAACTCATAATGCCCATAACGAGTTCGAAACGCAGTCTTATTCTGCCTCCTTGACCTTAAATTGGTGATAACCAAATATCAAATCTATCTTCAAGAAAACCGAAGCTCCTCGCAATTGATCGATCAGGTCATCGATTCTCAGCAACGGATACCTATTCTTGATTGTCAATTTATTCAACTGCCTATAATCGATGTACATATGCATTGACCCATCCTTCTTCTTGACGAACAAGACCGGTGCTCTCTACGGCGACACACTCGGTCGAATGAATCTCTGATCCAACAACTCTTGAATTTGAGCTTTAAGCTCCGCTAACTCCTTCGGCGCCATTCTATATGGAGCAATGGACACTGGAGCCGTTCCTGGCAATAACTCAATGCCAAACTCTACCTCTCGATCCGGAGGCAATCCAGGAAATTCCTTAGGAAAGACGTCCAAAAACTCTTTCACTGTTCTAACACCTCCCACCGACAATTCCTTGGCATCCAAAGCACTAATGAAGGCTAGGAATGCTCCACACCCTATTCGCACCAACTTTTCCGCCTTTAAAGCAGATACCATATTTGATAGATAGTTCATCCTTTCACCTATCATTACCACTTCCTTATCTTTCGAAGTTCTTAGTCTCATCCGCTTTGCAGCACAATCCAAGTTCACACGGTGTTTCACCAACTAGTCCATGCCCAAAATAAGGTCGAACTCGCCGAAAGGCAGTTCCATCAAATTCACCAAAAATGTTTCTCCCTGAATTTCTAAGGGCACATCTCTAAACAATTTATTTACTATCACTGACTGTCCTAAAGGACTAATTACCGTTATCTATTTAGCAGTAATCTCAAATCTAATTTTCAGATTTCTAAATACAGCACTAGCAACATAAGAATAGGTGGATCCGATATCTATCAAAGCAGTAACAGGTACATCAAATATGAAGAACATACCAGTTGTCATATCAGGTGCATCGCCATCCTCTTGGCGTTTGACCGCATAAACCAACCCTGGCTGCTTTGCCTCCGCGTTACCCCTGAAACCAATACCTCTACCCGCTGCACCCTGACCTCGTCCTATGCCATTACCACCTCGACCTGGTCCACGGCCTCTCGGTGGCTGCTGAGTGTCTCTAGCTGGCTATGCGTCATAGTTACGAGCATCGTGAGTCTGAGCAGTCTGTTGAAGATAATTTTTGAGTTGATGGTCCTTGGAACCATATTTGAAACAACCACTGATTCTTTTCCAGCATTCACTCGGGTGTCGTTTTCCGCAATCCGCATATGGTTGTATCTGATTGGTAGCAACTGGTACTCTAGCTCGAGCTGGCTCCTCATTCCTGGGCCTCTTCTGAAACCTTCCAGCAGGACCTGAGTACTTAAAGTCCCTCTTGCTCTTGCCTCTATCTTTTTCTCAGTTTTGCCGCTCCGAGTGCTTAGCCTCTTCAGCTATCTTGGCTTTCTCTACAAGTGTGGCATAATTCCTTTCTTGTTGTGGGGCTATCAACACCTGTAACTCATCACTCAATCCGTCCTCAAAACGCACGTAGCGTTCATAGTCAGTTGGCAGGATACCCTGGGTATAAAGACTCAGACATAGAAATTTTGCCTCGTAAGTTGCCATAGTCTTACCTCATTAGACCAGATTTAGAAATTCCTTCTTTCGGGCATCCACATAGCTAGCCCCGACATATTTTCCTTGGAATGCAGTTTTGAAGAAATCTCAAGTAACACGATGGGCCTTAGTGCCTTCCCGAACAGTAAGCCACCATTGATACGCCTCGTCTCTCAATAAGGATACAGCTTCTCTCAATTTCTGCTCGGCGGTGCAATCTATATCATCCATGATCCGCTCCACTGCCTCGAGCCAATACTCCGCGACATTTGGGGCTACACCTGAGATAACCCTAAAAACCTCAGCACCATTTAATCTGAGTCACTCCGAAATTGGCCCACGAGCTGCTGGCCCAGTTCTAGCCCCAGCAACCCTTTCCAAGACTCACAACATTGCTTGAGACAGAGCGATGTCCTCCCTCATACGGTCTTGTGATCTAGTTTCAGTCACAGGTGACGCAGGTGCGTCCATTTTCGGCATATGTCCCGATGCTTCAGACGCAACTCTAGTGCCTCAGCCTCTACCACGACCACGTCTACCGCGTCCACGTCCTCTAGCGCTCATATTGACTAATTCGATTTTATCTGATTAAAAGTCTTATGAATCAGTATACTATTTCGGTGTTTATTAAACAATGATTTATGAAACATAAGAAGTAAAGTCGTTTTCATAACCGCATCTTATAGTCTCAATCTCTATAGTTTCAATACCTAAAACTAGAAGTTCTAGAGTATTCCTACAGTCATATCATAATCATTATAATCACACAATAACATACACTTACTTGACTTGGTGTCGAATACTCGTGGTGCCATACTTCTTTTAAAACATATGTTTAAAATTTAAAACAGCTTTGGAAAATTTTTTTTGAACCCAAACCACAGCCGAATTTTGAACCGGGCTCTGATAGCATAAAATGTAACATCCCAAACCCGGCCCATGCGATAAGGCCAGATCTAACATGTCACATGGTAGAAAACTACTAAGTCCTTTTTCATTTGTACATAAATAGATTTAGATTAAAAATTAATTAAAACAACTCCATTTAAATTTTTTTTTGATAAAGTGTTATTGAAATAAAGGTTGATTGATAAATCAATAAATTTGAGATATAAAAATCTTATAAACTGTGACTTTGAAATTATCGTTAATAGTTCGAGAAGAATTTGAAAACAATTTTTTGGAAAAGTGTGGATGAAAATTTGTAAGAGAAATTTCTGAGTTAAAAATATATTAATGAAAGTTTATTATGAAACCCTTATTGTATATCCATTTTAAGAAAACGTTTATTTAAGTTTTTTTTTAAAAAAATATCAATTTGAAGTACTTAAAGCAAATTATAAATTTGTCAAACAATAAACAAAACCAAATATTAATCCAGGGGCCTTATTACAATCTTAACTCAAAATAGCAAAATAATTAAAAATACTAAAAGAAATCCAAATTCCAAATTAAACCGTTTTTGTAGTATGGCCTCCACCGAGTCATCCATGGCCCAAGTGTCCATACTGATCATTACCTAAAAAGGGGTAACGAAAAACGGGGTGAGTTACTAGAACTCAATGTATAACCCCCTTACCGTTGTCCACTGGGCCAAAATCCCATTAAGCATTAATTTGGGCCTAAGCCCATTTACAAAAATAATTATGTATCAATTATAATGTAACACCCCAAACTCGGCCTATGCGTTAAGGCCAGATTTGACATGTCACACAAAATAAATATACTTTGATTCCTTTTTAAGTAAAACAAGTTTCAAAATTTTGACGAAGTATTTATTGAGTAAAAGATTTGATTGATAAATCGACAAATTGAGATGTAAGATCTTATAAATCGTAACTTTGAAAATATCGTTAGCAGATCGAGAAAATTTTAAAAGAAATTAAAAATATTTTTCGAAAAGAATTGATGAAAATTTTGCGAGTAAATTTCCGAGTTCAAAATATGAAGTTACTAAGAAATCTTTTATGTATATTCATTTTTTTAAATAAAAATGTTTATTAAAGTTTTTAGAAAATAAAATCTCAATTTGAAATACTTAACTCAGTTTAATAATTCGTCAAACAATAAACCAAACAAAAATTAATCCAGAGTTCTTATTACAACCTTTATTCAAAATAGCAAAATAATTAAAAAGTACTAAAAGAAATTCAAATTCCAAATTTAACCGTTTTCGAAGTATGGTCTCCACCGAGACATCCACGGCCCAAGTCCATCATTGATCATTACCTGAAAGGTATAAAGAAAATGGGAGTGAGTTACTAGAACTCAGTGTGTAGCCCACTTCCCATTGTCCGCTGGGCCAAAATCCCATTTAAGCAATTATTTGGGCCAAAGCCCGTTTACAATAATATAATTGTATCATATATAATATGCATATGATATGCAATTCCCAAACCAAACCTAGTTTTCCATCCGCTACACACCACCAGTACCAACCAACACACCTGTGGGTGATCTTTAGTCAACCCACCCCTCCAACACACCAAACGTAGGCTTAAGCCATTAATATCAAATTTATGGATAAGCCACCAGATTAACAGAATTTACATGGCATTGCCATTTTTTAGATTTGTGGCAGAGCCACCAAATTTATGTAGCAGAGCTACTAGAACTTCTCTTCATCATTATCCCATCCCGTGCAAAACATGTATATAATGCATAACAATTCACAACAATGTATTCATATATATCTTACAAAACTTATGGCCCATTATAACAATTTATCAAGATTGGCCCATTAAGCAAATATCATCTTGGCCCATTTTTGCAAATTTTCAGATCAGCCCATATAACAAATATATCGATTTGGCCCACATAGCAAATATATCGATTTGGCCCACATAGCAAATATATCGATTTGGCCCACATAGCAAATATATCAGTTTGGCCCACATAGCAAATATACCGGTTTGGCCCACATAGCAAATATATCGGTTTGGCCCAAATAGCAAATATATCGATCTGGCCCACATAGCAAATATATCAGTTTGGCCCACATAGCGAATATATCGATTTGATCAATTTTACCATACAATGAGATCTAAGCCAATTTTCCCGATTTCACCTTAATACAATCTTAATCAAATGATTTACTATCAATATGACGTTAATCTCTAACCCACAAAAAACAGTGTGAGATTACACACCTGATTACGATAAGCACTACGCTCTCTCGATCGTCGACATCTAAAATTTTATAACGCCCGATTAGTCAATGTACGCGATTTAATAAATCTACTTTAAAACAAACGATCTAAAATTTTACCCTCGGGATCTTGAACAACTACAATTTGTCGGTTTTCCCTGATTGACGGTCCACAACCTGGTGGAAAATCTCGAATCGCTGACGCCTCAAAATTGCGAACAACCTCGAATAATTGATTCTAGCCGGATAAGGGTCCACAACCCGGAAGAAAGTCTCAAATCACGGAAACGGCCCTTCATTTGAATTTAGGAGTAGGGATCGTTAATCCGCTTCTTTTTAAGAACTCCACTCGACTTTCCATTCGAATCAGTACCACAAGTCGCCATTCGTTAGATCTTATGTAGATTGATATTAGGATAAAATATGGACTTATCAAAATGGTAAAGATCGGCTTACCACGAAATTCCGAGTGATCAACGAATAAATTCCTATAATATAATCGGTTAATCATTTCCATACTAATAAACATCTTAACGAATAAAGAATGATTATGAAATCTGTGAAGAACTCTTACCTTAAAGATTTTAGAACCGAATCCTAGCGATAATGCGATGACTTCGGAAGAATGAAGGTTGGGCCTTCCACTATATCACTACGAAGAAGAAAGGGATCTTGTTTAATAGAGAAATAAGTGATGATTTCGGTCAACAGACCCTCCCAAGCCAACATATGGATTCGGCAATAAAAAGAAGAAAATAAAAAGAATTGAAAAGAGTACTTATCGATTGTTCAAGGGTGAGTGACAACTCGAATGAAAAAGAAAGATCAATGAAAGGATGGAAGGTTCGACTATAGAGAAATAGTAGACTCAATATTTGGCTATGGTGAAAAATATTAGAGTGGAAGTGATGCTTGAAGGATTTTGCGAAAAGAAAAGAAGAAGAGGAATGATGGATTAGTTTCGATTTTCAAGAATGATGAGTGAACAAAGAAATCGTCTGAAAGTTTGTATACATTTGGCAAGAAGAAAGAAAGAAATGGAATATGCCTCCTCAAGGTTGTGTAGATTAGGCAAGGCGGAGAAAAAGGAGTTTGGAAAGAAAAGAGAAATGATACCAAAGTTGCCAATAGGGAATTGGCCAAAACAACCAAAATTTTACCAATTGCCAATGACCCAATTCGGTTAGGAGGATAGGAGTTTTGAGAAAAAGACACAATTGATGATATTGGTATTTTTGACCAAAACTAACACTTTAGTCTCACCAAAACATCAAGCACAAAATTCAGCTATCACCCTAGCCCCAAACCGTCCACATTCATCCACCCTAGGATAAAAGTTTGGCCACCCAAACTTTCCAAAACACTATCCACGAAATAGGCCTCTTGTTCCTCTTACTTACCTATTTCTTTTGATTCCTTTCCCCAACCTCAACCTTGCCTTATTCTTTTAGCCACCTTACCAAAAATAAAGAAGTCCACCTTACCATAAATACTCCTTGGCCGACACTTTAAGGAAGGAATGCAAAAATAAAAGTCAAAAAATGCACACAAAGGGATTCGAACTTCTTCCCTCAAGGTAATACATGTGGCGCCATAATGTCTTTATTACTTGCTCATTTATGCTAGCTATTTACTCATTTATTTCCATATGCTTTAATGTCACTTACTCTATCTCCTTAAAGTGCTAAATGCCAAAAGTTTTTACTAAGTCCAAATAAATCTCGAGCCTTCTCAGGACTTCCTAAACATACACAATTAATAATCTAAATAACTTAGCACCAAAATAATGAAACACATAAAATTCAAATTCTAGGATGTTACATATAACATGTGTATGAAATGCAATTCCCAAACCAAACCTAGTAATCCATCCGCTACACACCACCCGTACTAACCAGCACACCTGTGGGGATCAAGTCAACCCACCCCGCCAACACACCAATCACAGGCATTAAGCCATTTATAATAATTTTAATTGTGGACAATCCACCAGAATAACAAAATTTACGTGGCATTGCCACTATACAGATTTGTGGCAGAGCCACCAAAATTATGTGGCAGAGCCACCAGAACTTCTCTTCAATATTATCCCATCCCATGCAATATTTTGTATATAATGCATAACAAATCACAATATAACAACAGTAATTTATTCGAATATTTATTACAAAATTATGGCCTATTATAACAGTTTATCAAATAGGCCCAGTAAGCAAAATATCAGATTGGCCCATATAGTAAATTATCAAATCGGCCATTTAGCAAATTATCACATCGGCCCATATAGCAAATTATCAAATCAGCCCATATAGCAAATTATCAGATCGGCCCATATAGCAAATTATCAAATCGGCCCTTATAGCAAATTATATCGATTTGACCCATTAGGGGCGTTTTCGTAATCTTTCACGGTGTTAATACCGATTTTGTCAATTTTATCAAAATAGTGAGATCTAAGCCAATTTTCCCGATTTCACCACAATATGATTTTAGTCAAGGGATTTTCTACCAATATGATATTAATCTTTAACCCACGGAAACGGTGTGAGATTACACACCTGATTACGGTAAGCACTAAGCTTTCTTGATCGTCGACACCTAAAATATTATAACGCTCGATTAGTCAATGTATGCGATTTAATAAATCTACTTTAAAACAAACGATAAAAAATTTTACCCTTGAGATCGTGAACGACTACGATTTGACAGTTTTCCACGATTGACAGTCCACAGCCCGATGGAAAATCCCGAATCACTTATGCTTCCAAATTGTGAATGACCTCGAATAGTCGATTCTCACTGGATGAGGGTCCACAACCTGGTGGAAAGTCCCGAATCGCCGATATTGCCCTTCGCTTGAATTTAGGAGTAGGGATCGCTAATCCGCTCCTTTTGAGATCTCCACTCGACTTTCCATTCAAATCGGTACCACAAGCCTCCATTCGGTTAGATCTTATATAGATCGATATTATGAAAAATATAGATTATCAACAGGGTAAAGATTGACTTACCACTAATTTCCTAGTGATCAACAATTGAGTAGATCGAGCAATTTAATCCCAATAATTATAATCGGTTAAACACCACTATTCCAATAACATCTTTAGCGAAATAAGAACGATTTATAAAATCCTTGAAGAACTCCTTACCTTAAACATTTTTAGGATCGATTCCTAGCGATTATACGATGACTTCGGAAGAATCAAGGTTTCGGCCTTCTACTATATCACTACGAAGAAGAAAAAGATCTTGTTTGAGAGAGAATTGGGTGATGGTCTCGGTCAAAGTGACCATCCCAAACCAAAGCATAATTTCGACATTAAGAGAAAGAAAATAAAATGTTGAGAAGAACACTTACCGATTGATCAAGAAATGAGTGTTAATACGGATGAGAAGAAGAGATAGAGAAGGGATGAAAATTCGATTATAGAGAAAAATGTAAATTGATATTCGACTATGGTGAAAAGGATTAGAAAAGAAGAGATGCTTGAAGGATTTTGTGAAAAAGAAAAGAAAGAAGATGAAAAATGTTTGACTAGATTCAGTTTTCAAAAAAGATGAGTGAACAAATTTTTGGTCTGAATGTTTGTGTACATTCGGCAACAAGAAGAAATAAAAGAAGAGAATATGCACACTCAAAGCTTGAAAAATTTGGCAAGGAGGAGAAGGAAATTTGGAGAGAAAAGAAAAAATGACACAAAAGTTGCATAAAGGAGTTTTGGACAAAACAATACCAAAACTTTTACCAAATGCCAAAGACAAAATTCGACTACCTCCCTTACACATAAAATCATCCACATACATAGCCATAATGGTCAAAATTAGCCAACCACTCTTTCCATAACACTTCCCTTGAAAAAGGCCACTTGTTCCCCTTACTTTCCCCTTTCTCTTGATTTCTTTCCTCACCTTCATTCTTTCCTGTTCTCCTTAGCCATCTTACCAAAAATAAAAAGTCCGCCTTACCTTATTTACATGGATGGCCGACACTTTGGGAAATAATGCAAAAATAAAACTCAAAATTTGCACACAATGGGATTTGAACCTCTTCCCTCAAAGTCCTTCACTTGATGCCATAACCTCTTTACCAATTGCTCATTTATGCTAGCAATTTAGTCATTTATTTCCATAATCTTTAAGGTCACTTACTCTATCTCCTTAAAGTGCTAAATGCCAAATTTTTTACTAGGTCCAAATAGACCCCGAACCTTCTCAGGACCTCCCTTTAGACATACAAAATTAATAATTTAACTAGCTTATCACAAAAAATAATGCAACACATAAATTCCAAATTTTAGGATGTTACACGATCGCTTCAAAAAGATTTTAAATTTGAGTGGTCAGAAAAGTGTCAGTAGAGCTTCGAGCAGTTGAAAGCATAGTTGATAGAGGCACCAATGTTAGTTCAGCCTTAGTCAGGTAAAGAATTTGTAGTTTTCAGTGATGCATCGTTAAATGGCTTGGGTTGTGTTTCGATGTAGGAAGGCAAAGTTGTAGCTTATGTCTCGAGATAGTTGAAGCCGCACGAAAAGAATTATCTGACGCAAGATCTAGAGTTAGCCACAATAGTGTTCGCATTGAAGATTTGGCGTCATTACTTGTTTGGTGAGAAATGCCATATTCATACCGACCACAAAAGCTTGAAATATTTGATGACTCTTAATGATAAGGCGTTGCTTAGCAAAACAATGATCCTTGAGTGTTTACGGGTCTAGGATTGTAGCAAGCACTTCCCTGCATTAAACAAAACAAAGAGGTTGGTTTTAGACTTAAAAACACACGAATTGAACAGAGTTGAAGAAGAAAAGATGTTGCTGGAATTTCTAGACAGAATTGAAGAAGGTAGAAGATGAATGCTTCAAAATTCATCCATGGCAGCCTCGAACATTCAAAAAAAAAAAAGGTAAAAATAACGCTGGAAACTGGCTGGGAATTTGAACAACGAAGAACTCGAAAGAACTCGCACAATCTGTTATGCAAACCTGAATCGAATCTGTTCTACATCAATAGACTTGGGCCCACTAGATAGCGGTTTAGGAATCCGAAGTATCACAAGATTGACACAACAATTCAGAATTGAAATGTCAAGAAAAAAGTTCAAAAAAAAAAAAGAACCGAATTTGAGAGAAAACTCACAAAGTAATTTTTATTTCAAAATGTCTAACCTTTTAACAATTTTTGAAGTACAAATATATAGAAGAATGAAGAGGTGGTCAAATTACATTGTGTGGTTAACATTAAAGGAGTTTAAAAATTAAAATTGAATTGAAATAACTCCTTTTAGGTGGAATTAATTTGCAGCCAAGTAAAAAAGAGGGAGATGGCATGTTTATAATTTTAAACATGTGTTAATTTCGTTTGAAATTCAAACACACAACTTCCATTGTCCTTATCTCTTCAATTGCCGCACAAATACACAAGAACGGGCTGGGTTTTGGTCATACATGTGCACCACATGTGTACAAGGCTGGTACATGCACAACCACATGCTTGGATGCCACCTAGGCTGCCACATGTGCACTGGTGTACTCCCCGACACGTAGGACACTATTCAGTTACTTCTAGACTTGTCAGGTAATGTTGAGCTAGTGGAGCCGGAGGGGAGCTGACTGGAGCTAAACTGAGCTGAATTCAGCTAGTTAGAAGTGAAATGAGCTGACATGAGCTGGTGTAGAGCACTCTAACCTGAGTAAGCCTCTAAGCTGACTTGAGCTGAAGGTTAGCGGCACATAATCTCGTGAGCTAGATTCCTTTCGTGTACATGTTACAAAACAATATAACACTTATCAAAGCTACGTAAACTTAGTATAACGTAGTCTAATAAGTTGTAAACAAGTGCACACTTATTCGCTAACACACAAACAACTATCTTCTAAGGCATATTCACTTTCAAAAAAGTCAGAAACTTTAGCACAAGTGAAAGAAAGAACTTCCCTGAATTCCTTTACCTTAGACCGTGTGATAGGTCTTAATGGCAAGACCTCTGGATTAGCCTCCTTGATTGGCTTGGATGTGCCCACATCACAACAAGATTTGAATTTGCGGCAGTGGAGATGGCTAGAAGTGCTAAAAGACTATGAAATAGTGATTGATTATCATCTGGGGAAAGCGAACGTAGTTGCTGATGCTTTGATCCAAAAGTACTTATTTGCTTTATATGCTTTGAACACACAATTAGCTTTGTCTGACAATAGTTTGATAGTAGCCGAGTTGTAACACCCCAAACCAGACCAAATGTCATGATCGGATCCATAGCATCACATGAAAGATTACGCTCATTTGTAAATATTAAAGAAACCTTCTTTCCTTTTTGAGACCTCAAGTTCAGTTGATCATTTGAAAACTCAGTGTCTGCATATTTAATTTAGAAACTGCTTTTTAGTGAAGTTTGAAAATGATTGCTGTTGCTTAAAGTTAACTTGAGGTGATGTTCAATGTCATTGTAAATCGTTGGTTTGGTTTTGGAAAACTGTAGTTTTAGTTTTACTAAGAAAACGTCATACCAATAAAAAGTAAAGCGTTTAAAACCAAACCCTAAAATATTAGTTACTTGTTATTGTTTTAAAATCACTTGTTATGTTTTAGAAATCATCCATTTACAAATATTCTCATGTCATCGAAACCTTAAATTCAAGCGTTTAAGATAAAGGAACCCAAATTAAAATAGTAGTGGCCTTATTGTAACAGTCCGAATTTGACCCTAATTGGGACGGTGGTTTCGGGACCATGAATCCTAGTTTGAATAATATTTAAATATTTTGTTTATTATATGTGAATTATTATGTGTGAAAGTTTCATATGAAAATTTGATTGTTTGTGCGCTTAATTGAATAAAAAGGACTTAATCGCGTAAAGCATAAAAGTTATAAACTATAGTGAAAAGTACCCATTTGGTAGTGGCTTTTTAAAAATGGAGTCCTAAAAGGTCCATTAGCCCATTTTACATGATAGTGGGCGGCAATGGTCTTAAATGACCTTAAGATATATGTTATAAATATTATTAAAAGGTTAATATGGTAATTTGGTAAATGAATAATATATGTTAAAATTTCATGAAATGAAACCATTATCATCTTTGCTTCTCTCTTGGTCGAATGTAAGCTAAAGAAAAGAATTAGGGAAGCTTTGAATTTCGGCAACCATTTAGCTTGATTAAGGTATGTGTAATTTTCGCTTTTTGATAATTTTTACGTTTTTGAAATCGTTGCTTCGAATACTTCAAGACCCATGCTTGAATTTTTATTTTGATGAATATTTTGAAATGTTCCATTGAAGAGTTCATGAGCTCTATGATGATAGTTGATGAATTATGAAAGATATATGTTAAATTAATATGTTTTGTATTGAGATTTTTGGTGATTTTGAATAAATAGGGCTAAATTGAGAAAATAAATTTTTGAGGGGTTAAATTGCAAAACAAATGAAATGTATGGACTTATATGGCTATGTGGAAGATTCAGCCTAGCTATATTGTTGGGAGATTTTGCATATTTTGTGCTTGTGCAAATAGGACTAAATTGTAAAAATGTGAAATATTAGGGGCAAAATGGTAATTTGGCCATTTAGGTTTTCTGGATTAAATTGAAATGAAATGTGTTTGAATGAGCTTAAATTGAATATGTTTAGATCAAGAACAAAGAAAAACGGACTTGGATCGGGGAAAGACGAAAGTTAATGAATAGTCGACTCTTGTCGTCCGACGATATCTAAGGTAAGTCTTTAAGCAAGTTAATACTGTAAATATTGTTCGTAACTTAGTTATATGCTGAATTTTGAGTTATTGGATATAAATGTTGATAAAGCCGAATGTGACATATTAATTCAGCAACGAAAGGTAGTTAAATCAATTTGAATTCATTATGTGAAAGTGACATGAATTATGTAATGTCTATGTGATTTTGGTAAAATGTAATGTGTACAAGATGGTTGAATAATATTAATTCGGGCTTTGAGCCTAGCAGGCCTTTTGCCGGTGAATTATATAGGGCTTATTGCCTAGCAGGCTAAATGCCGGTGTTCAAATTTTAGACCTCGGGTCTAGCAGGCCTAGTGCCAGTATGTGATTCAAGCTGACGCTTAGTAGGTTTTATACCGGTGATTTACAATTCCGAGTTTAGTCTACGAAATGATTAAGTCATGGAACAAATCGAGTAAGCCTAAGCTTATGCAAATGAATTTTGTTAATTTGATCGCAAGGTATGTATTTTCATACTTATATGTTATATGTGCTGTCATTGAGCAAGTAAAACATTGAAATAAATGTGTTGTACATTAGGTTGATGGAATATGTGGATAAATTATGTCATGTGGATGTTCTTTACTTAAGAGCATGAGTGTTGTTTAAAGGTGTTCATGTATGTATATATATATTCAATTATATGGGAAAATTTGTATTTTCATCGAGTCATGTGGAATATATGTATATGTGTGTTACCGAACATGTGGAATTGAATTTAGATACTTCGGTTATAGTGGCATCAATATCCGATTACGTGTAAGACCCTGTCTGAGACAGTGGCATTAACATCTGACTACATGTAAGACCACGTCTGGGACATAGGCATTGTACGACTATTCTGAGCTTTCTGTGTATTCTATTAGATTTCAAATAGTTCAACAGATAAATCCGAGAAACAAACGATTATGTGAATTGTATTTGTTTCAGGTGCGTTTAAAAGATACACTATGTGTGAATGAAAGGTAAGTGTCTATATGGTCTTACTACGATAAATATGTGCATTGAAATGATGAGATAATATGTGAAAATATGTATGAATGAGCCGTATGTAGATGTGATACAAGAATGGATAAGCAAGGATCTAACAAGTATATAATGATAGGCAAGTTTGTATGATGAATGGTTAAATAAAAGTGCTAAGAAAAATTATGGCTATGTAATTGAGCTATTAGTGATTTCATATTGATTATATGTCTTGAATGCTTAAATATTAGGTTTGTTTGTATATTGACTTACTAAGCTTTTGGAAAGCTTAATGTGTGTGTGTTTAATCTGTTTTATATACCGTCAAAGCTACTGAAGGCTCGAGACTGTCACGGATCGTCATCACTCCACTAATTTCTTGTTGGGTACACTTTGAATATGTACAAAGCTAGATATGGCATGTATAGGCTAGTATTTTGGTGTAAATGGTTATGTGATCTTAGCCATGTGATTTGGCTAATTTTGAGTTGATACTTAGCTTAAATGAATGAGATATGTGAAGTCGTTTTGGCATGCTTAGTTGTTACATGAAATGGTTATGAGATGGTAAGTATATATGGATGAAAGGAGCTTGGTACAATTTAGATTTAGTTATGCAAATTGGTTTGTTTGGAATTGGTTTGAATAGTTAGATTGAATGAATATTGAATGGATTGTAGTGTGATTACTTTAGTTAATAAATATGCATGAATTGGTTGATTATTTTGGTATGTTTTGATGGTTATATGTTCATGAGATATCTTGTTAAATATGGCTTGTAGGTTTGACCCTTATAGATGGCATTTTGGCCTTGTAAATGGCCTATAATGTCACACGGTTGTGGTACACGAGCGTGCCTAACAACCATGGGTGAATTGTAGGATGCAGTTTATCATCACACGGCCTCAACATAGGCGTGCTTGGTGGCCGTGGTGGGGAAGTCAGTATATGACCTAAAAGTACACGGCCATGGCACACGGGCTTGCCTAATGATCGTGTTGGTATGGTTAGTATAAACAAGGATGGATACACGGGGGTGTCTAGAAGCCGTGTCTCCCCTATATTTTAGAATAGTTTCAAATTTTCATGGAATTCCATATGTGTTTCAGTTTAGTCCCGACTCGACTTATAAGTATGATTAAGGTCTCAAGGACCCGATTAAGGGACATTATGTCTGAGAATGATGATTGAATGTATGAATTTCCGTAAATGTTTTTCGATATGTCTGGTAATACTCCCTACCCTAAACCGACGACAGACACAGGATAGGAGTGTTACACTTATTACAACATCAAAATCCCAATTTTAAGTAAATGAGGCTCAGGAGAAGAAAAAGTAAAATTTTACTACACATAGAGTGCATGGCCACCTCAGAGTCGATCCCAGCCCATGTCCGCTGAACTAAGAATTACCTGCAACATTTAAGCAGAAGGGGTGAGTCAAAAGACCCAGTGTGCAATTACTCATCACTCTCCATAGTTGGGCTCCAGGCCCTTACAAATCACTTTGGGCAAAGCCCATACAGAACCAGACTGAGCCTTGGCCCATTAAGCAGAGAATAGCAGATAATCAAAAATTAATGCATTATGATGCAAATCCCAACCCAACCTATTTATCCATCTGCTACACACCACCCTTACCTGTCAATCACACCAATGGGGATTTCTACAATCGACCCTCGCCGCTACACACCATTGATGGCAGTCATGCTGCAGTTAGCTGTTTATCGTCAGATTTTGACAGAGTCACTAGACTGAGTGGCATGGCGAATAGAACAGAGTGTGGCAGAGCCACCAGATTAGATTGTGGCAAAAGCCACCAGATTAATATGACATACTCACCAGATACACTTCCCCTTCCATTCATAGCATATGACCATCCCCTATGTGAACATGTGATCATGGTATATGAATGAAACAGATATCATCATACATCAGATGTTCAGAGTGTACATATAATTATGTCAATAGAATCGCATATATATATAACATAGTCAGAAATCACTAACCTGATGTCTTGATTTTACCCTCCATGGGTACCACAACAGCCAATGCCGTAGTTTTGTCATTTAATAAAGCATATATATATTAATTGCAACAGAAGAAGGTGTGAGAAATTGCACACCTGTAAACACGAAGAACTAAACTCTTAATCTCGCTAACACCCTCACTCACAGGAATCATAATGATCTGCCTATCCCGATCCAAAGCCGGTCCACAACCCGGTGAAAAGTCTCGTACTGCCGATACCGTACTTTTTTTGAACTTAGGGGTAGGGACTACAAGTCCAACCCCCTCTTTTGCTTGGCTAGTATTTGAATCCATGAAAAAGATCTTGGTCAGAAGACCGGGTTAAGGCATGGAAGAAGATGAAAGTGAAAATAGATGCTCCAAACGAAGAAGTTCTTACCTAGATTGACAAAAACTGAAAGCGAATAGACTTGGATTAAGGAACCGCTGGAGCCTCTACACAATTACCAAATTAGAATCAGCTCTCCAATTTAGACATCAAGAAGTAACCTTTCAGCCTAACAACACCACATGAATCCTTACTACCCATTCGACCATCAATCACTTACCAATAATCTTCCAACCATTGGCCAGATGCAGAAAAGGATACGAAAATGAGGCCCCTCCTACATTCGCCAAAACGCCCAAAGTACCAACACCTTCGGTTAAACAATCAGCAAGAGAAAAGAAAGAAACGAAAGAAAGGAAGAATACTTACCACAAAACAAGAAAGAACCAATTGACAAGGTAAGGAGAATAAGTGTTAACAATCCACTGAAACAAGAATGAATGAAGAGAAATGAACAGTCAGAGATTCGGCTATAGAGGAAAAATGAAAGCAAAACTCAGAGAGGAGGAAAGGGGAAATAGGTTTCGGCTTTGAGTAGAAGAAATAGAAGAGAAAGATGAACCACCAAGGAGTGAGATGAAGATTCAGCTATAAAGAACCAAATGAAAGAAAACAATGAAATGGAGAAGTTGATAGGAGGGTTCGACTATAAAGAGAGAAAAGATGAGAGGGGAAGAAAATGAAAGAAGAAGAGAATACTAAGAAAGGTTAAAGTTTCAGTTTTGGTACTTGAGAGAAGAAACAAATGCTCTCATATGCAAAAGAGAATAAAGGATTTCTAAACTTGATTTACTAACTCTCTACTCAAAGTGACCTATGGAAGAATCGACACACACACACACACTTACACCTAACAACCGAAAGTGCACCAAAATGAAAACTAGAAAGCTTCTTAAGACTTTCGGCACCTAACCACACAAGGGCATACGGTTCACTTCAGCTCCACACATCTCCAATGCCGAAATTACCAACCCATACACCCCTAGTCGAAACTCCACTCCACCAAAGCCCCAAATTCGGCCAGCTCTAGTACCCCCAGCACCTTCCACGATTCCCTCATATTTTCCATCACCATCACCCATTTGATTTAGTTTGACTCATTCAAACTCCACCGTTCTCCTATGGCCACCCATTTAAAATATTTGACCCCTTCAACATTCCTCCTTGAAGTGCCCACACCGAATCCACTACCTCTCATCCTGACGCTAAAAAGAATTCCCAAAAACAAGCTATGCGACTCGAACTGCTCCCTCACTGCTCCTCTATGGCGTCACTTACCTGCATCCCAGGTGGCATCTCCTTGCCACTTTACTACTCCTTTGCTTGTGCCAACAACACAAGCAATAATCCTTAAAGCCTGCCCCCAACTAGCTCTCCCCTAAAGTGCCCAAAATTAAAATTTTCACCAAGGCTTCAGCTTAACCCCGAGCCTTCCCGGGGCCCCCAAACACAACATATTAACAGATAAAGCAGATAAACACACAGAAACATACCAGATGCAAAGCCCCTAATTCCCGGATGTTACACGAGTTGAAAGTGAGACCATTTTTTCTACAACAGATTTGTGAGGCTAAAAAATTTGATAATGAATTGCAAGCAAAACAAGCTCAGTGTGAGTGGACTTCTGATTTAGAGTTTCGAATAGGGCCTAATGATTGTTTGATGTATCGTGATTGAATATGTGTACCAAGAGATTGTGAGCTAATTCGGAATATTCTAAATGAAGCACACAGTAGTTGTTTATTAGTACATCCGAGAAGCATGAAAATGTATAATGATTTGAAACAGCTTTATTAGTGGAATGGCGTGAAACGAGATATCTCAGAATTTGTTTCGAAATGTTTGATTTGTCAGCAAGTCAAAGCTCAGCATCAAGTGCCGTCAGGTTTATTACAACCTATTATGATTCCTGAGTGGAAGTGGGATAGAATAACAATGGATTTCGTATCGAGTTTGCCCTTATCTTCAAAAAAGAAAGATACGATTTGGGTTGTTGTTGACAGATTGACGAAATCAACTCATTTCATTCCAGAATTGTGAGATTGTGAGATTTCATGGTGTTCTTGCTTGATAAGTTAACTGAGTTGTATATTTTCAAAATTGTGAGATTTCATGGTGTTCCCCTATCTATTGTTTCGGATAAAGATCCAAGATTTACTTCGCGATTTTGGAAGATATTGCAAGAAGCTTTGGGTTCAAAGTTGAATTTTAGCGCTACGTTTCACCTGTAAATGGATGGTCAATCTGAACAAGTTATTCAGATACTTAAGGATATGTTGCATTGTTGCATTCTTGAGTTTAAAGGTAGCTGGGAGAAATATCTACCACTAATTGAATTTTCTTACAATAATAGCTTCCAATTGAGTACAAAGATGGCATCATACGAAGCTCTATACGGTCGTAAATGTATAACATCGTTGTACTAGACTGAGCTTTGCGATAGAAAGGTGCAGTGACAGTTCAAACTAACAAGTATGACAATAGAAGTTGCTTAAGGATTAGAGGAATTTAATCCATTTGTTCTTGATAGTGTTACATTTCTAGGATCGGAAGGTGGGGTTAATGCACATGTTTAAGTCTTAGAATAAATATAGAAGTTAAGCTTGGTAAGATATTCATTGGAATTTAATGCATCGACAATCACCTATCCTTTTATGCCGTGTGACCGCTTAGCATTTTGTTGAATATTCACGTTGAGGATCTCAATTTGTCATTATCATATTTTATCCTGCTGTTTTCAGGTTATTACTTCGACACCTACTCTCACAATTTATCTTGTTTCCATCCATTTGTTGCACTAACATTGATAAACAAAAGAAAACCATCCTCCTGGGATCGATATCCAACAGACTCATATCTGTCTACTATACTTGCATCAACAGAGTACGCTTGCACATTATTGCTGTGACGTTAAATAGTCGATCAGAAACAAAATTATTTTCTTTTCTTTTGGCCAAATTTAACATAGTGATTTTGTGCACTTCATTTGAATGCACAAAATAAGGTGTGGGTCCTAATCAATAATGTTTGTGTGATTTATTTGAAATGGAAGATTATATTCCCATGTTTTATCAATTCGACCAAATGTGTAAAGTGTTTCTATGATTGATCAATTGGACTTATGATTCAAGTGATGATCACAGATGATCATGTTTCCTTAATGTGAACGAAGGTTCAAATAATCTGTTATCGTTATCGATACACTAAAGCTAAGATTACACATGCCTAATATTTCAGTTACATTGAACGCGTCATGTATGCTAATATTGTTATCGTACTGATTTTAATATTGTTACCACACTGATTTTGATATTGAAAAGCATGAAATGCCTTTTTGCATTGCATGGGGATTTGCTATGATTGAAGGAGGAAGATTTGGAAGTTTATCTGTAATTATTGGTGGCTTGTCCACAAACTAGTGTGTTATTGGATGAAACGAGTTCTAGGGAACTCTCATGGTGTGTAGTGGAGTATGGGTAGAAATTTTTCCTTAAATGCACAAATACAATATTTTCTAAAAATCATAAGCATACATTTGATATTTATAAATTTTGTTTTTATGACACTATAGACTTCGACTCACACTGAGCTTTATAGTTCACCCCCTTTAGTTTTTTTATTTTACAGGTAACCCCGAGGTTAAGACTTGGTTGTCGCTGTCGGAGGAGCTTCTCAAATGATCTTAAGTTTAAACATTTTTAATTTTTATTATATAATTATTGTTGGGACTGTAATAATTTTCTTTATGGACCGTGGCATGGACTTTATATTTGGGGACTTTTATTTTATTTTAGCATGATTTGAAGTTTTAAACTGCTTATTCAGTATTTTAATGATTATGCGTGAAAAACTAATTTTTAACGAAAATATGATTTTAGCACTAAATTTCGTTGCTATATTAAAAATAAATTTTTAATAATAATACGACTTGTCTTTCCAAAATATGTGGTCTTTACAAATGAATTTCTAAAGGGGCGTGATTTTTAAATAAACATGTTTTTCCCAAAATGAAGGAATTTAATCAAGCTCACAAGTTTTGAATAAAAAAGGCAAATAGTTTTGAAGTATAATTTAAAATACGAAAGTTTTTTGCGCCATTTCGGTGGCTAATGTAGTTTTCGAAATTTGACCAGAACGTGTGGGTCAGGTTTGGGAGGTTACAGTGGCATACCCAACATCAGTCTTTATAGCACAACCTATTATGGTATACGTTTGACTGTATCAAAATATACGACTCACAATGTTGGGACAATGATAATCTCAAGTCTGAGGATCGTATACATATTTATCACTATGAGTAATGTTGTGACTTTTACATAATAATCCAAGAAACATACTTATAATAGGTCAGTCGAATATGTTGTTCTCTAATACATACTCAAATATTGATTTTAACATCCCTATGTTAATGACAGGACTTTGTCATCAACCAACTACACATTAGTCTCAATGCATTATTATTGTCCAAACCCACAATAATACTTGACTAAGAACATTTTAAGAATAATCATATTATTCTCAAGACATTATTATTAATTAGTTTATTTACATACATAGAAAAAGAAACTGAAATAACAATGGCAATGTCTTATTAACAAATAAGGTAAAATGAGTATGTGATTACAATCATCTTATGATTGGTCTTTGGACATACTCTAACAATCTCCCACTAGAACTGAGACCAATCAATCATATATCTAATACCAAGTGACTTACTATGATAATCATGCTTCTACTGTGTCAAGGGCTTAGTCAGTTGATCAACAATGTTGTCATCTGTTCCTACTTTGCATATTTCCACATCTCATTGATTAGTGATTTCTTAAATGAGATGAAAGCGCCTAAGCATATGTTTGGATCACTGGGGAGATCTGGGTTCCTTTTCCTTTGCAATGGCTCCATTATTGTCACAACGAAGTTCTCTAGCATCTGATATGCTAGGCACAACCCCTAGTTTAGATATGAATTTCTTACTCCCAATAGCCTCTTTTGCGGCATCACTACCTGCACTATACTCGATCTCAGTTGTAGAATCAACTATTGTATCTTACTTTGAATGTTTCCAACTGATCTACCATAATTCGATGTAGCAGATTAAATAAGTTTTCACACATAAGGAGCCTGAATACAAGGATTTTTGTTATATTTTAGTTAAGTTTCTTTAGTTTTACCTATATCTAATAAAATGTGTGAAATGAGTCATTTATTGACCTTAATGTCCAAATAGGGCCTAATAGAGAGCTAATGTACTTCGCAAGTGTGCAGAAGGTCTTTAAAAGGCATTTTAGGTAGATACTAGATGGTATGTCCCAACACGAGAGGCCTGATGTCGCAACTTGGAGAGCACAATAGAGAAGGTATGAAACTGCCTTCGATGTCGCGACACTTACCAAGGATATCACGACATACCCCTGAAGACATCTTAAGGAGGAGCATGCTGACTTCAATGTCGAGACACAGGTCATGGTGCGTCGCAATATCGACTCTGGGATGGAAATTAAACAAGAAGTAAGGGCATTTTGGTCTGCACAATCAAACTTAAAGCTCGAGAATGTCAACTGACCTAGGTTTAAGGACAATGGCAACCTGAAGGCTATAAATAGGGTCTTTTGGCACATATTATGGACACCAATCCATTAACCAATAATCTCTTTTTAAACTTTATTTTTGTTTTCATATTTTCTTAGATTTTTAAACTTTAGTTTATTTGTTCGTGGCTTTTCTTCAAGGGATCTGATTTGTAAAGACGATCAACTTCCAGGGATTCATGTTATTATTTATATGAATCATAGTTTTCTTAAATTCTACACTTCGATTCATTCACCATCTTTATTCTTTCATCAATTTCATATTGTTTATGAAAGCCATGAGGAAATGATCTTTCTATGGAGGATTAGCTAATGGAGGCATGATCTATTAACTATTTGGTAGGGTTACTCAATGGATTAGCTATTTTGGAAAGGAATAGTGTGAAATAGACCCTAGGCCTGACAACCCCGGGAAGTCATCAAGGTGGGAATTAACCTAAAATTGGCATCGCCCATCCGCGAACACCTTCACCCCAAGCCAGTCTAGACTGTGAGGTCAAAAGACTGTAGTTCTTGCTGACTCGTTATGATAGTGGAAGATTGGAAGATCCTGCTAAGGTAATGACTAGCTGGTTGATGAGTAACCCGAAATGAAAGTTGATTGGGATTGCCAAACCAAGCTAATCACCCATCGTCAGATTTGATTCCTTCTACTTTTTCCATCTCTTGAAACTTAGTTTTCTTTTATGTTATTTTGTTTTATTATTAATACTATAAAAATCCACACAAATATCTTATTTACATTTTTGTACTATAAATTAATTAAAGTATTAGTTAGATCTTTTAATGTGTAGGTTAAAATTGATTCTTCACTGATCGTGTCTGAAAGTATTAATATTTATATAATGAATGATCGAGCCTAGAAACTAACTTACAACAATCATTGAGGCAAGCGCACCTATTGAAGAGTAGTATAGTTTAGTGGCAAGACCGGGATGTCGAACCCAAGGGAACCAAAAGTACTAATACTGACTTTCTTTTTATTATTTAGCCTAAGAATTAAGGGAATTGTTGTTTAACCTAAAATTAACTAACTACTAAGCTGAAGAAGCTAAGACATAGAGAAAGAATTGGGGAAAATACTTTTGGGAAAAACCAATTGATAAAGACAATACTCGAGGAAGAATCCACCCAGACTTCACTTGTTATTTAACTCTGAACCAGACGATTTATTCAGTTGACTTGATCCGTAGGATTCCCTAATTTATTTTAATACCTCTCTCGAGGCTACTAACGTCTAACCCTAGGTTGATTAATTGAAATCTCTTTCTAATTAAAACCCTTAGAATTGCATTAACTCGATCTGTGGACTCCCTGATACGGGCACGCTCGGGGCACCCACCGAATTTTCAAGTCGACGAAGCTCGACGCCAAATTTTAATTTTTATTGCTTTAAATAAATCAAGTCTTTGAATTTGTTGAAAATTAAATTGCTAAATTTTAATTAAATGAATTAAACATCTTAATTCGTTTAATTGATTTTCTATAGCAAATTAATTTTTCAAAATATTTTATTGTGCCTAAATTAATTTTTGGTTTCCTTAGATTAATTAATTTGTCACATTTTATTGCATGTTTTTAAAATGTTTTGAAATTAAATTTAATGTCCAATTTTTGTCTTTGATTAAATGGGTGCTGCATGATTTAATGGGTTCCAATATAATTTTGTGGCAGCTCAAAAACATGTCTTAAATAAGTCCTAAGTGCTGGAATTTAAATTAGCTAAGCTTTAAGACTAATGAGGTGATCCATTTCCTTGTATAGGTGCATGAGTGGGACGAAATAGTGCAGCCCATGTGGAGTTGAAATTCTTCCAAAATTGGTGCCATGGCAAAGGATTAATAGTGGCTTAAATTTTAATCTTTCAAGGGAGATGTTGAAGTGGAAAACGCCTAGATGGAAGCATGAATCAAAGTATGTGAGGTTATGGGTGAAGGCATGAATGGTGGGACGGCAACCTTGTCTTGATCATGAAACTTGGTGGAGGAATAAATAAATGAAATAAGACATGTGTTGATTAAGTTGGATGAGCATTCCATTTGCATGAGGACATGGACGGCATTAGCATTATAAGGAATCCATAAAGCATAAAGAATTAAAATATAAACATGTGAGGAGTATGGATAGCCAAATGGAGCATTAAAATATGGAGGGCCATGATGGAAATTGGAGCATGAAAGATAATGGACGGAAGGAAGGGAATTTAATTTGAAACATTTGGGATATGGGGTTATCCACTCTTGAATTAAATAATTAAAGTCCACTAACCATTGTAGGAATGTTGGACGGCACACTTGGGAGAGATAGAGACAAATCATGATTAAATTATTTCATGAGCAATTGATCAAGCATTATTGAGGGAATAATGGGAGCATTATAGATTGGAGCTTGAATTGGGCGGCATTGGGAGATTAATGGGAGAATAAACAAATGCAAATGGAAGAACCATGAATTAAGGGGATGGATGGCAAACCATGGATTGCATAAAATAATACAAGCACTTACCTAGGTGGACGGCATGGAGGCTTTGTACAAGCTAAGAATTAAAATTAATTGGAGCATGTGCTGAGATTTAAAGTGCTTTAAAAGGACATTTGCTAAATTGAAGGTGCATGGACGGTAGACACTTGGAGCATGAATTGGATTTTAAAAATTATTTATTTTGAGATAATGGATGGCAAATTAAACAATGGTGGGAATGATGGTGGTGGTGGACAACATAAAGCTTTGGTGCTCAAAATCTTGGACGGCAACTTCAGGAAGATAATGCAAATTGAAGGCACCCACGAGAATTAAACAATTTCAAGCTTGGTATTTTGGCCATTCGGCTAGTAGCTATAAATAGGGCGTTTATTTTCATTTGTAAAAGAACTTTGAATTTGAATGAAAGAAAATTTCTTTTGGTGAGTATTCACTCTCCGATTCTCAAGGTTGAATTGACTTATCTAGTTTTCTAGTGGCGTCGTTCTTTCCTTGTTTTGAACTTATCATCCTAACGGGTGTGGCGTTCATTTACCTATACCGTTGGTTCCTATCTCGCTAGATAGTGGGTCTCGATTTTATTTCACAACTCATTCCATCAATTTGAAACTTATAAGATTCGGGTCTTTAATTTTTATTAAAGGTTCTTTCTTGTTTCAAATACGTATCCATTTCAATCTATCACCTATCTTTACCTTTCAAAGATTTTTTTATTTCCAATAAAATTAACCCTTTTGTTAATTAAAAGAGAAACTACCTAATTTACGATCGGGCAACATTTACGATTCGCCTCCTAACCCGAGACGGACCATATCACTCCCATATTAGGTTTGACCCTAATCCGATAGATTTTTGTCATCCTATCTTTAGGGTTGCGATCAACTCCGCTTAACTATGCAAGATCTACTCTTAAACAGGGAATATTCCTCCACTACTTAAGCACATCAATACTTGAATCAATATCCTGATATATTAAAATAATAATAAAGAACACATAGTTAAGAACAGATCAAGTATTTATCATATAGTTAAAAAAATAATAACAAGATCCGTCTTACGTTTCATCCCCTTCAGGTATTTGAGGGATTTAGTCCGTAATTATAAAAGAATACATCTCAGAAGAAAGTAGAAAACAAAATATAAGAAAAACCCTAAAACCCCCTGAAGGAAATTAAGGGAAGGTCTTCCATCTTGAGTATGATTCCAGCTTCTTGAGATGAATCAACTGGCTGTCTTCGAGTAAATCCCACAATTCGGCCTCTCTGGTTTGGCTCCTCGGCCTACCTGAACGCCTCTTTTTAGGTCACACTTAGGGTGTTTATATAGGCTTTCTAAATGTCTTTCTTTGCCCCAAAGTATCCTAATCCGAGTGGAATTCAAACAGGTCACGTCAGGGACACGCCCGTGTGGCACGCCCGTGTAAGTCAAGTACAGGCTGTGTTTTGGGTCTGCTAATGAGGCACGGCCATGTGGCTTGGTCCCTAGCCATGTGAATTTCGTACTTTGGCCCATTGCTCCATTTTTGGCAAGTTTCTCGTTCTTTTCATCCTCTGGTGCTCTCCTAAGTATAAAACATGAAATTAAAGGATTAGGAGCACCAAATTCCACAATTCGGAGGATAAATCATCCAAAAGTATGCTAAAAGTGGGATTAAAATATGTATATATCATAGTTTATCATTCACCTTATTTGGGTACGATCCTCAGAGTACTTACCCACTCTGTTGTAAAACTATATTACAACTAGACCCATATACTTGCAAAAACCACCACGTAATTATATATTTTAACGCAATATTCACACTCTAGATGTTAGTACGTTCGAAGGTGGTCAAGTTGTTGGCACCGTTGCCGTGGAGGCAACGTCACTAGGTTAATTATAATTCTTTCACGTAAAAGAATAATTAGGAAATATTTAAGTTATAGTTACAGTTTTCAATTTATTAATTAACACGTATAACATTTGTCAAATTCAAGAATCCTATACACTGTCAACCAATTAATCAGTCAACATAAAGTCATGGATGATTTTTATTATATGTGGTGCAAGGAAGACTTTGATTATGATGAAGATATTTACAAAGAAAGAGTCTATGAAGATTGGGAGATCTAGGAGAATTAATGATTACTAATGCTTGAATTAACTCAACTTCAAGGAGAAACCACAATTTTTCCCCAAGATAATGACCACGATAAGATGCCATCAGAAAGGTACCAAGAGGTGCTAAGACTGAAATTAAGAAAAGAGGAGAAGGTCATCATAGATGCTTGCGAAGAAGGGGAACTCTCAGACCATTATCCACATAAGTGGATAGGAAAATATTTAAATGAATCAAACAAAACTTTGAACAGCAAATATATAAAGCTGGTGGAGGAAATGGACAGTGATTCGAAGACTCGAAGTAGCATGGAACTCATTGTCTCCGAAATTTTGAGTTCTGCTAGTACAGCTGGAACACAAGAGTAGCATACCACATATCAACCAATGGGGACAATGGTATGAATGATTGATCTCATGGAAGAGTGTCTGTCGATTCATGAATTTCCAGAGCAGAATGAAGAGATACTAGTAGCTGTAGACGAAAATCCTAAATTAGCTATCCTTTGCATGACTTTAGTCCTAAACCATGTACCCCAAAGATTTGAGGGCCTAGGAATTTTCTGGATGCTGAATAGGATTGGAAACATATATATAGACAAGACCCCTGATTATACAACAAAGATCAATCCAATGGGGTAACTAATGAGCATTGGCTTTGAATTATAGGCATTGCAACAGCCATGCAAGGAAGTCATTTGTAAATACATGGAGAGACCACAATTGAAAAAGTTAAAAGGTCTACAGAGCTAGAAGCTAAGAGACTCAGTGCAAAATCCTTTACGAAGCCCCTTTGTAACACCCTGGTTCTAGGGGTTAGGCGTTTGGTGCTTAGCTCGGGTGTTGGCACACTCTAGGGTGTGGTTGGGTAAGTTTTAGGGGTCCGGAGAACCCTAGGTAGTAGTGGAACATTTTGGAAAATTTTTAGTTTTAGGGGTTAAAAGGGGAGCTTGGACAGAGGGGGCCTTAAAAGAATTTTTGGTGGAATTTTAGCACTAAGAGTAGCTTGGCAGAGTGGCAAAGAGGCGCCACTTAGAGCATGGAGAAGTGATGCCATTTGCAAGGAGAAGGGACTCAGGTTCGATTCGCAAGAGTAGCAATTGGCGCCTTGTTTTTGCGTCAAAGAAGAGAAGAGTTGGGTGGCTTTTGGAGGCTTGAAAAGTGGAGAAAGACTTGGTCATCTTTTTTTTTGAATTTGGCTAGATAGGTTTGACTTTTTCAAATCCTTTTGAATTGATGGAGGGGAGGTATTTTAGGAGAGATTTGAGGGATTTTTGTGGGAGGTTGGAGCTTGGCCGAATGCTATATAAAGGGAGGGGGGTGGTGCTCATTTTCATTCACCATTTGCTTTCTCCCTTACCAAAAAGTTCTTCCCTTTGTTTTTATTTATTTTCCCTTGTCCATTGCCGAAAGTTAGTTCAAGCAAACCCTTTTTCGTCCTAATTCCTTGTAGTTTGAAAGTAGCGAGAGGCTTAACCTTTTATGAACCTATATCCCTCTCCCTTCTCACCTTTTTCTTTTAAACTTTTCTTAAACCGAATCATCCATAGAAAACTACCATTGCTGAATATCCCCACACCATCTAAGAGCCTTGCCGAATCATTCATCCTCACATTCTCTTCACTTTGGTTACAAGTCCTCGAGCCGAACCTTACTCTCTTTGCGGTGGCCGAATTGGTGGGGAGCCACAAGTTTTGGAGGAGTCATCCGGGATTTATAGTGGTAAGTGGTTTAGGTAAAAACATTCTAGTAAGTGTTGTTGCTTAGTTTATGACTTGGGGTTTAATCGTTGCTTTGATTAAGTGTGTTGATGGAGGCAACAACCGGTCAAGAAGGGGCAAGGAAGGTCCCTATCCCGAAGTTCAAGAAGAGAATTTCATCTCGGCGATTCGGGATTGGCCACCGGGGTGTGGGCGAAAGCAATGGAGATAGCTATAGGCGGATAGTCGTTGTTTCTTTGAGCGATAGCTTAGGGATCGAAAGCTTAGAACTACAAGTGTTAAGGTGCGTAATCAACGCACTATTTCTTCTTGATCTTTGGTTTGTTAAATGTGTTTACATATGCGTGATATGTGATGGCCGATTATAGTGGCTTGAATGGTGAGTTATTTATGAGATATACATGATATGATAATCCACATGTGATGCTTACTCTTTTGTTAATCGACATGTTGAACTTATGCATGCATACATGGGATTTGGGCTTGATTCGATGAAGGAGGAAGAGTACACAAGTTGTATGCGTGGTCTAATGATAGCTCCGGCTACATTAGCGCTTGATGGTTAGCTTTGTGCTACCTCAAGGGAGGTGTGGCTCGGTGCCTATCTCGGCGGTTGATGGCTATGTGCATCACCGTAGACGGTTTACGATATTGGATCACTTGGGTTGATCGGTGGCTCACCCACGGCCTTAAGCAATGAGCTTGCCAAGGTAAGATGTTATGGATCACGATGTGATCGGTGGGAGAGTTCCCACGGCCTTGGCGGGGAGTCCGCTAAGGTTGGTGTCACGGTTGGACAATGGGTTGGGCTGAGATGCATTCTTGCATGATTTGTTTCGATGGCTGTGTGGGTATGGGCCAAGGCCATACGGATGGAAATATGTGTTGTGGTTATGCACTGAGTCAGTGGACTCACTCTTTCATTAACCATTTCAGGTGATGTGTAGATCGGATCGGGTTCGGAGAGGACACATGGTGGCCCATGCAGAAGAAGAGATTAAACGTTTTAGGCTTACTTTAAGTATTTGGTTTTAAATAGAATATGTAATAAAGGCCTTTTGACACTTATTTATTTTTGTTATTATTTTATTAGTATTTATTATGGTTTGAAGAATTTGAAACACTATGTGAAGATGATTATATTTTTCCAACCTACTTATTCAATTTGGCTTGTATATATTAATCTTTTAGAATGAGTATATTTTAATAACAAAGTTTTACTCATAAGTCTAAATAAACATGGATTTTTCAAAAGTTAACAAGCTCGAATAAATTTTTCTAAGTTAAATAGATTTTCCACCGTCTTTTCCGCACTAACATAACCAGATTCGGTCGTAGTGAATGGGCCGGGTTTGGGGATGTTACACCCTTGCTACCCTTTATGCCAATCATTGCCTTGAGTACACTTGAAAAATTATTCTGGAGCAATGAGATGAGTGGCGACATAATAAGCGACAAGTATAAACCATATTTTTCAACTCCCTTATGAAGCAAGTACACTAAGCAAAGACTAAAGTGGTTGTATGGTTATGTGGCTTTGCAAATATTTAATAATTATGACATGCGAAAAGAGTTGTCGGTTGTTAAAATAGGCCATAAAGTCAAATTTAGGGAAAGAAACAACCGTAGACGAGTAGAGTGGCACCACAGGAGTTCGACCAATACAGAAAGTCGTTGAGCCCATCGGTGCATACTAACTAAGTTGACAGATGACTTTGGCTATAAGACCTAAAATTTTTCTATCGTTTGGTATTACTAACTGTACTAACTACTCCGCTAACTAAGTTGTTAATGTACTATAGGCAGGTCAAATACAGGTTTAACAAAACATTCAAAGCATTCCAAAGATCAGAAATTTGGGAAACAAGGTTAACATCATGACATAGACAATTCTGTGTTGCAACGTCATAGGCAGTAACAAAGAAGTTGAAAAATCAACCTAATGTCACGACATCATTAACATGTATCACTACATAGAAGACAGTTTCTCTAGAATTCCAAAACTGTAAGGTGTGTCACAAAAACAAACCTTGGTCATGACAAACGTGATCATCGGGGATGTCGCGACCACGTAACCCCTGCTTAGTGACATCCTCGTAATTTTCTCGTGGTCAACTTTGACCCGGTCAGCATAACCGATGGAATAATCCTTATTTTACCCAATTTTTAACTTTAAAAATACCCTTTTAAACATAAAAATACCTTTCTAACTTAATCCAACTTCACTATAACACTTAAACTCCTTCAAAACCTCTCCAAAACCCTTAGCCTCCAAAATCCTTCTTTTCATCAAAACCTAAGTTCCTAATCCCTCATTGCCAATTCAAAAAACTCCATTGGAGGAATTTGACATCAACAAACACCAAGAGAAAATGTAAAAAAGTTCAACAAGAGTTAAGGTTTAAGTTTTATCCATCCTCTATTACAGTTCTATTGGATATCTTTATTGTTTTGTTTATAGACTCCAATGAGGATGCCTTCGCGTAAGAACAAAAGAACTTCTATTCAGGAAACCTAACGTGTTTTCGATCTTATTCAATTCCATAATGGCAATATGGAAAAGTATTTTATGGAGTCACAAGGAAGACCTCTAATTCAAGAATGAGGGTTCGAACCCTCGATGATCCACTACAAAGAAATCTGGACTTTGGTCCTTTATCATTAATGGAAGCAGTTTTGTATTGCTCTCATGAATAATGAAAATATACTTGTGGTTTACGAGCTTTATGAGTCCCTTAAGGACTAAATGATTAAACAATGCTATAATGCAGTAATAATTGATGTCGAAGTACGAGAGGAAGACGTTCCAATCTCCCTTAACGATATCTGTGAATTTTATAACATCCCACTTTATGAGAGAGATTTTATTGATAATATAGATTTAGAGAGATTCTAAAACATTGACATGGAAGATTTTATAAAATATATAACACAGGGTAAGGGTAGTTGGAATTACAGGCCAAACACTAAGCTTCCCACGAATTTTAATCAAGCTATTATGTTTCCTATTGTGAAGATGTGGATGCAATTCATTGGCACTAGAATTGTACCCGCACTGAATGTTTCTAATGTTAATTTATTTTGAGCAATTTTGTTATATGGTATCTGCAACGTAAACAGGTCTGTGTAGGGTGTTGGATCTTTCGAGAAATGAAGAGTTGTGTACAAATCCAAAAAGCTAGACTTTTCTTCCCCGACCTTGTAACGGCTCTATGCCGCCATGTAGAAGTGCCAATGAGTGAAAAAATAATTTATGAAACCTACGAGAAGTATTATCGGATATACATTATATACCTAGTATGTTGAGCATAAACAGAAGTAAATAACTAAATGAAATCAAAAAAGGAAGTAGAAAATGGATGTACTAGTATCACTCAAATAGAAAGATCAATCAAAGGGGGTAAGTGGAGACATAGATGCAAAACTTAACGGAATGATTCCATAGATGCAGAAAACAAGACCAATACTTCATGAATTCGCAAGGATAAGCAGACTACGTGCTCCAATGTATCCCCAGATATGTTTGGGCCAACTTCGACTCATCAGGATGAGGGGGTTAATCTTGAGGAGAAGGGTGTTGCTCAGAAGTACCCTAGAACAGAGGATGAATATGAAGTGGCATTTTAGCTGCAATACTTTATACCAAAAGGTCCTGTTATTCAAAGCCCAGCGTAGCAAACACATTCAAGGTGTGGGAGTTCTCACCAACATCATAGCTCGAGCAAAAACAAGACGCCTATAGGGCAAATGCATTTCCATCCTCTCGATGATTCAGAAGAGGATTGAGTTTTCTTTGTTATAATTTTGAAAGACTAGTATTAATTTTTGGATGATTTTAATTTGGGCTTTGTAGAAGTAGGATTAGTAAATAGATTTTTCATTTTTTGCACTTTTTTCTATGTAGGAACCCAACACGGATGAGATACAAACAATTCGAGCTTCATATGATCAACAGAGGAAGCACCCACCATTAGCTGTTAGAGCGACCATGATCAACTGGGTAACTTCTCTCTTTATCTTTTTATGGGCTACACATTGAGGACAATGTGTCAACTAATGTGTGGGGGTTAACATAGAAAGTTTTCAAGTTTGCTTCACATTTTTACATTGTTTTTTATTTTTCTTGTCTTTTGTGTGCTTGAGCTTGTAGAAATACAAGTGATTGGCTAGGAGCATGTAAATAGGTTGCTTGTGGTCATGGATAAGTTTGGCATGATAATATGAGATTTTAAATTTTTTATTATTGTAATGCTCGATTTTTGCAAGTCTACATAGTCGTTATCAAGTAATAAGTAAGTAAAAGAGTTATCGTCAGCACAGGGACTGTGTATATTAATCAGTATATTGTAAAATAAAGTTAACAATTTGATGATAAAAACAAAATATCTTAAGTGATGGGTGATTAACTAAATTTAATTATCTAGATGCAAGATTGATCGCTAATGCAATTTAAACTAAATGTGAAGTTTGAAATGAAATGTATCAAAAACACAAACTTCAACAATCAATAACATGAATAGGCTAGGATAATTACATCATTCAACTTGGATTATTTTTATCATTCTTAACAATGTTAAGAAATTATTCCATGGCAACTCGATCTTTCATGAGTTTGGAAACCAAATTAAGTCCTTTTGGAACCTTTTACTTAGTAAAACATGCATTTTACTAATGATATTAAACTAAGGGTTTCTTAGGATTCATGTGAAGTAACAGTGACGGGTTAGGTTAGAAATAGTTTAATCACACAAACCTCAAAACTATGAAAGATAATAGAGCTCATTAAAGTTATTATAAACTTTTAATTTAGTTGATTTAAGATCTAAATTAATCATGCACATTTCAATTATTATGTCCACTAGCCTTTGTCTGGTTAGGATCGCTCGGCTAATTCTAATGCATTCTATCATGTATGAATGAAATACATTCTTTAGTTTAATTGAAAACATGATAGATTGAGGAACAAATACTATAGACATGATTTAAACAAACTTCATTAAACAAATGCAATCATCCTAGCTAAACAGAATTAAACTACCATTGTTGATGACAAGATAATAAAGCACATTGTAAACATGATTAAAATCAAAATAACAAACTCTGTCGAATCAGCAGTCCCATGAACTCTACTTGAAGCTGTTTTCCTCTAATCCTTGTATTGCTCCTTTGGTAATGGCTCCTCAAGGTGGCTGGCCAAGAGATAATCTTATCAAGGTTTTTGGCAAAGAAAGAAAATATGGGATGCTATGCATGGAAATGAAGAGAGGAAATGAGAGAATGCAAAAATGATATGAAATGAGAGATGTGAAGAATGACGGATGAGGGATGATTAAAATGGGAAATGAGTGGGGGTATTTATACTTGAAGTAGATGGTAGAGTTTACTAAAATTAAGGAGTAGAATCCCTCGATTTTCTCCACTGCTTGGTCGACCATATTTTGGGAAAGAAGGTGGATGATGGTTCCTTTATTTGAGCGTAGAAGCAAGCTAAATTTTGGCATGGGTTGGACAATTTCAAGGGCAATCTTTGTGTGTCAATTTCCAATGATTTTCCAAATGTAGGGACCTCCACTAAATATCCAAAAATATATATATTTGGGCAACCAACATGCTTGTTCCAAATTTGGGTGTGACTCCCCCTTGCTGGACGGTTCTGTGACCCATTAAATAATCAGTGTAACACCCCAAACCTGGCCTAGAAGTTAGGCCTGAATCCGGCGTGTCACATCAAAGGCATAATTTAAACGATTTTGCTAATTAAAAATTTTAGGCCCAAAATCCTTGAGTCTTGTTAAGTAATAAAAAACCCATTTTATAATTTTAAGTATTTCAGAAACCAAGTTTAAACGTAAGAAATTTACTTAGGTTTAATAATTAGGTAAACAGTTTAAACAACACAACCCAAAATCTAAAGTCAAATCGGAGTACAAGGCCTTATTACATCCAATGAAAATAAGCAATTAAAAACCATGTTTTTAATGACACAAAAACCAAAACAAAATTTAAACATCTTGTAGTGTGGCCATCTCCGAGTCCTCTCCCACATCGAGCTGTCTATTGAGGATCACCTGAAACATTAAATAAGGGGTGTGAGCTTCGAAAGTCAATGTGTACAACCCTTGGCATTCAATTCAAAATACAATTATCACATTGGCCTGAGCCCTATCAAAATCGGTGGTCTTGGGCCTTCGCCCAGAATGACACCATATCATATCATATCATATCATATCATATCATAACATATCATATGCAAAACAAGGTAATACAAAACCCTCCCCAGAAATCCATCCGCTACACACCATCTCCCTTCCAACCCTACACACCTGTGGGGATTTCTAAATCGACCCCCTCATCCTCTACACACCAAAGGTAGCACTCACAAATGCAGACTACTTCAATGTTGCAAAGAAAGTCGCTAATCATATAATGGGCTTAAAGCAACCGGTGGATCCATGGTCGTCGAGCGACTATGTGATCCTTAAATCTTCCTTCATACCATAATTACCACCCATATGCATCCTAATCAGAATATTATATGAATGCAACATGCATATGAGTAACATCCATAAAACTCATACTCATCACATAGGGGTATTTTTGTCATTTCACAACCTAAGGGTATTTCTATAAATCTACTTTATAGGGGTATTTAGGTAATTTTGCAAAATAGAGGTACCTTGGGAATTTTTGTAAATAAGTGATGTTTTGGTAATTTTGCAAACCATGGGTATTTTGGTAATTTCATAATTCGGGGCTGTTTTAGTGATTTTGCAAATCTAAGGATGTTTTGGTAATTTTCAGACTAAGGGTATTTTGGTTATTTTCAAATCAGGGTATTTTAGTAATTTTATAAATCTAGGAGTATTTGGTCCCTCTCGGGTTTTAGTTATGAACTTTGGCCCATTAACAAGTCATTGTGGCTAAGGTGAATAGATACTATGCACCAGGTAGGATTCCAGAGAAGAGGAGGTAGGCTGCTAGGGCCGCTTAAGTACCAAGCTCTCCCTAGATCCAATCTTAGACATGCATATGCCCGTTACCACACTCTAACCTAGGGACTTATCTACAGACATGTTTAATGATTAGAAAGTCTTATACAGTTTAAGAGTTGTTCAGTACTACGCCTAAGTCCATAAAACTCTAACATACTAGTCTACGTCCCCATAAAGCCCATCAACCCATTTCACGTTCATATAACCCATAATGGCCACACCACATTTTTATGGCCCACTAGGCCCAAATCTCAGTCATATGACCCATTAGGCCTAAAACAAATCCAGATCATGTAACATGCATGCCTGACCCAACTCATATAATCAAATTAATCCATTTCATCAGGCTTTTTGGCTTTTCGGCATTGTCGATTTCGTGTGTGCATAGTGTTTGTACACACCTGGTTACAATGCCTGCTGTAAACCCCTTAATCACTAACCTACAATAGTCACCACTTAATGATTAATCTTGGCTTAATCCACACTTTATCAAAAATCGAAATCTCACTATAACCTTACCATGTGCCACACATTCTAGTAGCCCTTCCTTAGCTACTATTCGCGAATATCCCTAGATCTGCATCCAAACATATATCATCAAAATCGAGTGACTCGTTTTTCACATAAGTCACCCCTATAAACCATACCTACATTCGGCCATCTATTAATCCATAACTGAGACGAGTACACTTACCACTTTACTAACGATCTTTACCACGCTTGCGATCTCTGAACCCTACCCTTGTTAATACCAGGTTAACGACGATGAGAAGTTAGATAGCCCTTTGACATTTACCGAGCATACTAAAGGAATAAATTAACTAAGTACTTAGCCAAGGAGTAATTGGCCCAGAAAGCTTTCGGCTTTTGAGAATAGTATGGTGACAGGGACAATTCGGTACCAATAGAGAGAAGAAGAGGAGAAGTGATCGGCTAGAACTAAAGGTGGACAAGATAAGGAATTTAAGAAGAGAAGATATGGAGAATTCTGCTAGAGAGAAAACCAAAATTTCGGCAAATGGAAGAATTTGGCTAAAAGGGAGAAAAAGAAATGTAATGGAACCCAAGGTGTAATATCCGAGATTTAGGGCTTGTGCGTTTTTGCTTAATTGTATGTGCTAGTATGCCTATGTGTGTTTTAAATGTGTTGTATAGATTTCGGGAACTTTAGAAGGTAGGAGAATGCCTTAGAAAATATTAGTTTTAAGTCTCAAAGGGGGAGCTGGGCAAATGAGGCCTTAAGAAAATTTGTAGGGGAAATTGGACATAAAAATGGGCTTGTTAAAGTGGCAAGGAGGCGCCACTAAGGGCCTTAAGAAGTGACGCCACAAGCAGTGTGCAGGGCTTAGGTTCGAGTAGCAAGGGGAGCACTTGTGGAATTGTTTTTGCGTCAGGAAGGAAGGGAGTTGGACTGCATGGGGAGACTGGGAGGATGAGCTTTAGATGTGGTCAAATTCCTTTTAAAATTCGTCTAAAGTAGGAAGATAATTGGTGTTTTATTTAAATTATTTTTGAATGGGTGAAGAAGAGGAAAAATAGGAGAATAACAAGGGATTGAGTAGTGAGATGAAGAGTTGGCCGAATGGAGGGGTCTAGGTGTGGTATTTTCGACCAAAGGGAGGGGAATGAGGCATTTGCTTTCTTTTCTTTTCAATTGTGCCTTTGCCAAAATTCTTCTTTTATTTTGTCAAAGTGGAAAGTTTCTTCTCATTTTTTCCATTCTTGCCGAAACTTCTAAGCCTCACACTCTCCCTCTCCATATTTTTGATAAAGGCCGAACCACAATACCACTCTTTCTTTTCCATTGAAGCTGAATCTTTATTTGATCACCATTTCTGAATTGCTCAATCATCAACCCTTCTCTTCTTCTTTTGCAAATTCAATCAAAATCCGAGTACACAAGTGACTCCTAGTCGATTATTCATTAAACCCTAAAAAGTCGAAACTTATTGATCAACATCTAGCCTATATAGCCGAATCTCTCTGTGGGGTCAAGCAACGGTCCAGTCGATTTCATCACTAGGGGTAAGATCAAATATTATTCGATTTTCCTTCCTCTTACTTTTAGATTAGCCGAAAATTTGACTCTAATCCCATTAATGTTCTGTGGCCGAAACTATGAAGGAGGTTTTGGGATTTGGTTATTGTCGACTACAAGGAGGAGATCTTTGAGATTTCAAGATCCAAGGTAAGCCGTGTGTAATATTCGGCCAAGGACCATTCCCATAGATATTGTACAATAGGCTGACCCTAATATGTACTAGGTAGGGATTTCGACATCTACAAGGGCAAGTGGTGTTTTCGAGATTTAGATCCACAAGGTAAGGGAGTATTAGTTTTCAGCCAAGGCCATATTAAGTGTTAGTGACTAGCCGATTTTGACTATGTTTTTTTAGGAAGGAGTACGACCTGTTTCGGTAGACTTTTGGAATTCAGTAAACATATTAGTACTAGGTGTGTAGCCCTACACTGATTCCTAATAGATTGATGGTATTAATTTAATGCATGTGTTAATGAAAATATGAAAGATGTGGCTAAAGGTACCATACGATGGTACAGAATATTCAGGTACATTCACCTTTGTTACTATGTTAATAATGTTTACGAACATTGAATATGACTCATATGTGAATTTGTTATGAACATGGAATAAGGTATATGGCATGATTTCTGCATGTTTTGTATGACGCATGGGCATATGGGTGATTATGAAAAGGGGAAGTGACCTGGTGGTTTGTACCACATTATCTGGTGACTCATGTCACAAAATCTGAATCTGGTGACTAATGTCACATATTAATATCTGGTGACTCTGTCACATTATCTGGTGGCTATGCCACGATTTATAAGGGCGATGTGCAGTTGACTGCAGTGACTGCCATCGATGGTGTGTAGCGGATGGAGGGTCGATTTAGTAATCCCCACGGTGTGATTGGCTAGTACGGGTGATGTGTAGAGGATGGTTATTTAGGTTTGGGTTGGGATTGCATCATTGCTTATATTTGTTATGTATGATTTGGTATGCCTAAATCGTTTGGGAGTTTGTGTTGGTTGTTACACACTGAGTCTGTCGAGTCACCCCTCGTGGGCTAACGTTTTGCAAGTGACACCCAATAATTGGACCGGGTCGGCAGGAACTTAGTGGTGGCCATGCTCAGCTCAGTGTTTACTTTTATTTTGGATTTTTATATTAAGTTTTGGATTTATTTTGGGTTTTGCTTTGTTGTAATAAGGCCATTACTATTACTCTGTTTTATGCTTTCATTTTAAATTTCTATTATGATACGATTAATTTTAAACCAAATGTTAAACAACTTGTCTTAAAAATAATTTCAAATGGGTTGAAATTCGGCAACTTCTTATAACTTATAGTTTTCAAGTACGAAATTAATGTTTTAATAAAATATAGACCTTAATAATGACACCGATTTCAATTTAATCACAACACAAATCTATTTTTCTTCAAAATGATCGAATTTTCCAAATTAACAAACAATCTTTTGAAGTGTTGTACTCCAGCAGCATGCCAGATCCAGTCGAGGCTTGTGGGCCGGGTTTCGGGTGTTTCAATTTGGTATCAGAGCCCAGTTTTAAACTCTCGGCCTTGGGTTTAAAGCCTATAACGTTTTCAAAATTGAGCCCAAATAAGTTTTTGTGAAAATTTTTGGAATTGAGCAGGTTTTCTGGCATGGCACCTAAGTCTCCGACCCGAAGTCCACCAGGTAAGTACCCCTAACTGTTGTATGATTTATTGTATGGTTTGTATGTGGGTATAACGGGAACGTAGATTAGTACACTAGGAATTAATGAACCCTAGGATTAGTTTACCCTAACACAAAATTACATAAAATTTAAAGCTTAATCAAACAAACCTGTGAGTAAGTCGCCGAGTTAGGGTGTGGCAACCATTGTGCGCATGTCTAGGAGTGGATTCAGGGAGAGCTTGGTATTTAAGCAGTCCTAATGACTCACCTCCTCTTCGCTCGAATCCTACCTGGTGCGTAGTAACGGTTCACCCTAACCAAGAGGACTTATTCACGGGCTAAACCCAATAATTAAAACCCGAAAGGGACTAGCCATACTATTTTATAAAAACCCTTAGTTTTAAAATCACCAAATTACCCCTTTGATTTGTAAAAACTATCCTAGATTTTAAAAAGAAAATTCACTTTACAAAATTACCCAAATGCCCTTGGTTTTTAAAATTACTAAAATACCCTTGGTTTATGAAATTACCACACTACCCTCAACTTTTACTAAGATTTTCTTACTTTACAAAAAAAATTACCAAAAACCCCTATTTTACAGAATATCAAGATACCCTGATTTTTAAAAATTACCAAAATACCCCTATAGGACAAATTAGGAAAATACCCCTGGGATTAGAACGGACGAAAATGTTCAAGTGGGACTAGTTATATTGATGCGCAGAGGAAGGCATTTCTGAGGCTGGTTCAAGGAAATAAGTTCGTAGCGGAGTACGAGGCGAAATTCTTAAGGTTGAGCCGATATGCTCGAGGAATCGTGGCTACGGAGCATGAGCGATGTGTCCGGTTTGAGGACGGACTGAGGGATGACCTGAGATTGTTAATAGCACCACAGTAGGAGCGGCTGTGTTGGTAGAGAAGGCTAAGGTAGCCGAAGGGATTAAGGAATCTGTGAGATATAATACTGATTGGAATAGGCAAAAGAGAGGCTTTGGATCAGCAGGGTCATCCGAGAATGTTCAAAAGATGCATAGAGTTGATGGGCCGCGAGATAAGCAGGTTGTTACAAGAGGGCAGTATCGTACTTGTGATCAGTGTGGAAAGATGCACTTAGGAGAGTGTTGGAAGAAGACAGGGGGATGTTTTAAGTGTGGATCCAAGGATCACATGATTAAGGACTGTCCCATGAAAATGCATTTTGAGCCGACCAACGTGATCGTGGTTTGAATCAAGCCGGAAGAGGTGGGCAGCAGCTACCGCGGGGTCGTGGTCCGATTGGTAGAGGTAATGGTACTGAAAGAGGATGGGGAACATCGGGCAGAGGTGCTGGTAATACTGAGGCTAGACAGCCAGGTCTGGTATATGCAGTTCATCGAAAGGAAGATAGCGATGCACCTGATGTCATAACGGATACGTTCCTTATTTCTGGGTTACCCTTTATTGCTTTGATAGACATAGGGTCAACTCATTCCTATGTTGATAGTGAAGTATCTAAAACTCTGCATGTGAACTCTGAGACTGTACCTAGGAAGATGACTGTACTTAGTCCTTTAGGGCAGACTGTAGTGGTAGATAAGCTCTTTAAGGAAGTGCATTTAGAAGTTTAGGGGATGCAGTTTCCAGCTGACTTAATGGAATTGCCATTCGGGGAATTTGATCTAATCTTAGGCATGGACTGGTTAGTGAAGTACCGGGTGAATGTGGATTGTGCTGCTAAATGCATGTCGTTGAGAACTTCTGACGATAAAAAAGTTGTGGTGATGGGCAAAAGACGGAACTATTTGTCGAATGTAGTATCTGCTCTTAAGGCGGAGAAGATGGTAGGGAAAGGATGTCTGGCTTTTCTGATGTTTGTCAGTGCCTTGGAAGCTAAGGAAACAACTGTTGAAGGGGTTAGATCTGTAAGGGAGTTTGTGGATGTTTTTCCGGAGGAGTTACCTGGGATACCCCCGGATAGGGAGGTGGAGTTTGAAATTGACTTACTGCCAGGTACAACTCCTGTGTCAATTGCCCCGTACAGAATGGCACCAATAGTGTTGGTGGAGCTCAAGGCTCAGATCCAAGAGTTGCTTGATCGTGGGTTTATTCGACCCAGTGTGTCTCCATGGGGAGCACCGGTCTTGTTTGTGAAGAGGAAGGACAGAACTATGTGCATGTGCATAGATTATCGTTAGTTGAACAAGCTGACCATCAAGAACAAGTACCCTTTGCCAAGGATAGACGACTTGTTTGATCAGCTTAAGGGGGTAGCGGTATTCTCAATGATAGATTTACGGTCTGGATATCATCAGCTTAAGGTAAAGTAAGCAGATATTCATAAGACAGCTTTCTGGACAAGATACGGCCATTATGAGTTTCTAGTAATGCCGTTCGGGTTGATGAACGGCCCAGCCGCGTTCATGGATATGATGAATCGGGTTTTCCAACCTTACTTGGATCGGTTCGTCGTTGTGTTCATAGACGACATCCTAGTGTATTCCAAGTCTGAGGAAGAACATGATGAGCATCTCCAGATAGTGCTACAAGTGTTAAGTGAAAAGAAGCTATATGCCAAATTCAGCAAGTGTGAATTTTTTCTTAAGGAAGTTGCATTCTTAGGGCATGTGGTGTCTGCAGAAGGGATAAGGGTAGATCCTCGAAAGATCGAGGCTGTGTTAGATTGGAAACCACCTAAGTCGGTGGCTGAGGTTCGCAGTTTCTTGGGGTTAGCAGGTTATTACAGAAGGTTCGTGGAAGGGTTCTCATCAATAGCCGCACCTCTGATGAAGTTGTTGAGAAAGGAGGTACCTTTCATATGGACAGATAAGCAACAGGAAAGTTTTGAGAAGCTTAAGAGGGTTTTGATTGAGGCAGGAAAGGATTTGTGGTGTACTGTGATGCTTCTCACATAGGATTGGGATGTGTATTGATGCAGGATGAGAAGGTAGTCGCTTATGCGTCTCGGCAATTAAGGCCACATGAGGTTAACTATCCGACGCATGATTTGGAACTGGCGGAGGTGGTCTTTACCCTTATGGTATGGAGGCACTATCTATATGGAGAAAACTCAGTAATCTATACAGGCCACAAGAGCCTTAAGTATCTACTGACTCAGAAAGAGCTGAACCTGAGACAGCGAAGGTGGGTAGAGTTATTGAAAGACTACGATTGTTCTATAGAGTATCACCCGGGCAAGACAAATGTAGTGGCAGATGCCCTAAGTCGAAAAGTAGTGTCAGATTTGAGGTTGATGTTTGCACATCTTAGCTTGTATGACGATGGTAGTTTGTTAGCAGAGTTGCAAGTCAAGCTGACCTGGTTGAATGAGGTAAAAGAAGGACAGTTGCCAGATGATGATCTAAGTGCTAAGTTGCGGCAGGTGCAGAATGGGGAGTTAGAGGATTATGGTGTTAACAGCGATGGAGTATTGTGTTTCAAGGGTAAGGTCTGTATGCCGAAGAATGAGGAACTGAGGCAGAAGATTCTTCAGGAATCGCATAGTAGCCCTTATGCTATGCATTATACAGAGATCTACGGGAACAATTTTGGTGGCCTGGTCTTAAGCGGAAAGTTACAGAATTTGTAGGGAAGTGCTTAACGTGTCAGCAAGTCAAGGCTGAACACCAAGTTTCATCAGGATTGCTTCAGCCGATAAAGATACCGCAGTGGAAGTGGGAGAGAATCACCATGGACTTCGTTAGTGGGCTTCCCGTTATGCCTACTAAGAAGGACTCGGTTTGGCTGATAGTGGATCGAATGACAAAGTCCGCGCATTTCATTCCAGTGCGGGTTGATTATTCTTTGCAGAAGTTGGCAAGGTTGTATGTGGCAGAAATTGTGAGATTGCATGGAGTACTGGTGTCGATTATTTCAGATAGGGATCCAAGGTTTACTTCTCGGTTTTGGAAAGCACTACATCAGGCTTTAGGCACCAGATTAGACTTCAATACGGCATTTCATCCGTAGTCAGACGGCCAGTCTAAGCAAGTGATCCAAGTGTTAGAGGATATGCTGAAGGGCTGTGTGATAGACTTCAGAGGAAGTTGGGAAGAATATTTGCCTTTAGCAGAATTTGCGTATAATAACAGTTATCAAGCCAGTATTCGGATGGCTCCGTATAAAGCACTATATGGATGGAAGTGTCGCACTCCTACGTGTTGGACAGAATTGGGGGAACGTCGAGTTTTGGGTCCAGAGATTGTGGCAGAATCTGAGGAGAAGGTTAAGGTAATACGGGCACGATTAAAGGAAGCATCTGATAGGCAAAAGTCGTATACGGATCTTAAGCGGAAGGAAATAGAGGTTGCTGTGGGAGATCAGGTGTTTCTTAAAGTTTTGCCTTGGAAGAAAGTAGTGAGATTTGTCGCAAGGGGAAGCTAAGTCCCAGGTTTATAGGACCTTATCGGGTATTGAAGCAAGTTGGACCAGTGGCATACCAGTTAGAGTTGCCTTTGGAGTTGAAGCAGATGCATGATGTGTTCCTTGTTTCTATGCTATGTCGTTACCGATCGGATCCATCTCATGTAGTACCGGTTGAAGAGGTGGAGCTAAGACCAGATTTGTCCTACGAGGAAGAGCCGATTCAAATCTTGGAACTAGATGTGAAAGTGTTGCGGAAGAAATCAGTTCCACTGGTCAAAGTATTATGGTGTAATCATGGATCAGAAAAAGCTTCTTGCGAGCCGGAAGAAGCAATGCGACAGCAATACCCTCACCTATTTTAGCCAGGTAATTTCGAGGTCAAAATTATTTTAAGGGGGGTAGAACTGTAATATTTGAGATTTAGGGCTTGTGCATTTTTGCTTAATTGCACGTGCTAGTATGCCTATGTGTGTTTTGAATGTGTTTTATAGATTTCAGGAACTTTAGAAGGTAGGAGAATGCCTTAGAAAATATTAGTTTTAAGTCTTAAAGGGGGAGCTAGGCAAATGAGGCCTTAAGATAATTTGTAGGGGAAATTGGACATAAAAATGGGCTTGTTAAAGTGGCAAGGAGGCGCCACTAAGGGCCTTAAGCGTGTGCAGGGCCTAGGTTCGAGTAGCAAGGGGAGCACTTGTGGAATTGTTTTTGCGTTAGGAAGGAAGGGAGTTAGACGGCATGGGGAGGCTGGGAGTATGAGCTTTAGATGTGGTCAAATTCCTTTTAAAATTCGGCTAAGGTAGGAAGATAATTGGTGTTTTATTTAAATTATTTTTGAATGGGTGAAGAAGAGGAAAAATAAGAGAATAACAAGGGATACAAAAAAATACAAGGAAACGAGCATGCTAGTATGAATGATAAATGGTTGAATTTGTATTTGTTTGGTTGATAAAATTTGTGAATATTTAGATATTTAGGGATGACTTAAGGCATTGTTTGGAACACATCCAGAGCCAAAAAGCTATCTTATTTAAATTTCACCTTTAATACCAATTCTTGAGCTAGTTGACACTTCTTGATGAACCACATTACAAGCCTTGAGCCTGGAAACGTTAATTTGTATTTTCCCTTTTCCTTTTGTCTTGACCTACACTATTATAGACGTCTGGCCATGCATTTTGAGGGTTAGGTAGATACATCATGGCGGAGTTTGTAAAAATTGACTGAAATAAGAAAGATTAGTATGATGTGGGAATTATAGGTTAGCTTGAAAGTGCAGAACCAGGAAAATAAATCCAAAAATAAAATCAATATGAGTAGAAAAGATCCTGAATTAGCAAAAAAGCATTCATGACTGAGACATATTGAAAAAGTGAAAAGTCACAAAGTCACAAAAGAAAGAAAAACTCGTTCATTAGTGCACAAAAACTCGTAAGGCTAGCCATAGTTACTATGTCGTGCTATGACTTCCTATATATGGTGAGACAAGGAAGGCGAGAGAAGGAGAAATAAGGCAGTGAGTGGGTAAGGGTCACTAAAGGGGAAGAATAGGGACCAATACAATGTGCCAAACTATTTTCATGTTTGAAACCCTTTTTTATGCTTAGTGTTCTTGAATTTCATACTTGTCCCAAGCCTTAGAACGTTACAAGCCGAAAAGTCCTATGTGACTTAAAATATCCTTATACATGAATGGACATCGTACTGAACATATGTAGAAATAACTTTTGTATTCTGCTCGGATAATGAAAGTACTTGTATGATCTGTTGATGGATTCCTACAGGTAAGATCCTTAATATTTGTATACTTTGTAATATACTGAACTTAGATGATTGTGGTCAAAAGTGGTAAGTTAAATACTCAACATGTTAAGATTGTTTGTAAGTATGAAATGCATAAGTCGAATGCTTTGAAGTCAATGCTTGTATCATATTTGCTAAAGGGTATGTTGTTTAAGGGCAAGCATTGACTTAAGTGCGGGGGAGTTTGATATGCTGTAATTTGGTGTAGCAGATTAAACAAGTTTTTGCACTTAAGGAGCTTGAACGCAAGCATTTTTTGTCATATATTAGTTAAGTTTCTTTAGTTTTACCTATATCTAATAATATGTGCAAAATGAGTCTTTTATTGACCTTAAGGGTCAAATAGGGCTTAACGGAGAGCTAACGTACTTAGTGAGTGTGCAGAAGACTATTAGAAGGCATTTTAGGCTGATACTGTAACATCCCGAAATTGGGCCTAGTAGGATTAGGACCAATTGGCCTTGGGAGTAGTAGCGTTTAAATTTTTTTTAGGGAACAAGAGAACGACTTTAGTACAAGTTGGACTTATTAGGTGAGTCATTTTGGAAGGTTAGAGGGTTTCTATGAAATCCCGGGATCAAACTTTAGCTTTAGGGAAATTTTGGTTTTAGGCGTATAAAACCCTAGGAGTTAGTTGGTATGCTTTAAGAATAAAATGTGGAGAAAAATGACATAAGTGGAGTGTGTGGTGTAGTGGCAAAGTGACGCCACATAAGAGGCAAGGGGATGACACCATAAGGGAGGAAGGAGGTCCGAGGTTCAAGTCTTGGCCCTTGCATTTTGGTTTTGTTTTTACATGGACCTTAGAATTGGGCTATAGATTTATATTTAGTTGCATATGGTTTAAGACACAAGAGGAGCTTGTGGCCAAGTGGTTAGCGGCATAGATTACGTTGCAAGGGAGCCTGAGTTCGAATCACATGAGAAGCAAGGGAGTATTTATTTTGTGGATTGGACGACCAGAGTTTGAGTTGGATTTAAACTTTGCTGATGGAAGGATCCCACATCGGAAAGATACAAAAAAGGAAGGAGAGAAGCTAGCTATATATAGAGCATTCTATGAGGAGAGTGGATACACCTTGGAGGGCGTTTGGGCACAGAAGTGGTCAGAGCGCGTATTATAACCAGATTCCTATTAGTTGTGTAACTCTCTCTACTCTAGTTGTAGAGTGGCAAATGCCGAAGTGATCGGTCACGACAATAGTAGCCACTCGAGCGTGCGAGCGAACGTGCAGGGCTTCGACGCGATAGTTGAGGCCATCAGTAGTTTTCTTGTGGGTTGAGGCTGCTTGGGCCACGATGGGCCCTTGTGCCCAATGGGCCCGTGGGCCCAATTGAATAAAATGTATGATGGTGTAGTATATAGTGAACTAGATTAGGTGAATCTCATATACGTGGCTAGATTTGCGTTAAGTGGATCACACGAGCGTGTGGGCCCAAATGGGCCGAAAGCGGGTTTTGGGCCCAAACCGAAAATGGTAGTTGAGTCGCTCGAAGTGACATTAAGCCTTCGAAAAGGCCATTGTAGGTGCAAAATTAGTGACATACCATCGATAGGTAAATTACGAAAATACCCTTAGAAGGTAAATTACTATTATACCCTTAGAGGTTGATTAGCTTGATTATGTTGAATATGTTATACTGATTATGATGCTAATCCGTTTCATATGTTATATTTAATATATGATTTGCATACATGTCATACTGCATACACAAATTATTTATGTCATGACATGTTGCATGGGCTTTGGGTTATGAATGAAAGGGGAAGCGTTCTGGTGGCTTTTGCCACAATCTGATCTGGTGGCTCTGCCACACTCTGTTCTGGTGGCCATACCACATAATATGGTGACTCTGTCACAACTCTGACGATGAGCAGCTAACTGCAGCATGACTGCCATCGATGGTGTGTAGCGGTGAGGGTCGATTGTAGAAATCCCTACTGGTGTGATTGGCAGGAACGGGTGGTGTGTAGCGGACGGAAATTTAGGCTGGGTTGGGCTTTGCATCATTTTGGATATGTTATCTGCTATACTGTGATGTTAGGGCTAAGGCCCAATCTGCTTCTGTGGGCTTAGGCCCAGTTATCGCTCATAAGGAGAATTGCACACTTAGTTTTCGTAAACTCACCCCCTCCTTTTTAAATGTTTTAGGTAATCCCTAGTTGCAGATTTGGAGCCGAGATGGACTTCGAGGTGGCCATGCAGTACTTCTTTCGTAAATTCCTGTTCCTTACTTAAATTTTACTTTTAATTTGGGATTTTGTTATGTAATAAGGCCTCTGGGATTTTATGATTTGGGTTGTGATTTATTGCGATTATTATATTTTATGAAACACTTAATACGCAGTTTTTTTCTAAAATTGTAAACAACCTTTTTCCCATAACACTAGCAAATGGTTTTCAACTTATAAACATTAAAACTCGGGATTTTTAAACAGTCGCGAAGTATCTTTAAAACAACCTCACCATGTGACATACTAGATCTAGTTGTAACGTTTAGGCCGGGTTTGAGGTGTTACAATTGTGGTATAGAGCCTAGGTTGCAAAACTCGGGCTGTGGAATGGGTTCGAAAAATGTTTTTCAAAAATGAGTTTGAAATATTTTAAGATATATATATTTTTGAGGTATGGCACCCAAGTCTCCGGCACCAAATCCGTAAGTCCCCTTACACTATACTCTATTATGTGCTGAAATGAATGTATTTCTGGTATTCATTATGAGATGTGTGGATGTGAGTATGAATATAGAAATTGTATGTGTGAAAAATATCGACTTGCTTCTGTGGTTAGACTTTGGTTGCGTAAAGAGGGTTCTAGATTAAGTAGAAACTAAATTAGTGTTAATAAGAATCAGAGTGCGCAGCAAGAGCGTAGTGTTGTAGGTTAGGATGCGTGACTGTACCTATAGTTGGAAATTTCGAGGACGAAATTTCTTTAAGGAGCGTAGATTTGTAACATCCTAAAACTGGGCCTAGTAGGACTGGGCCCAATGGACCACGGGAGTAGTAGCGTTTAAATTTTTTTTTAGGGAACAAGAGAACGGCTTTAGTACAAGTTAGAAGGTTGGAGGGCTTCTATGAAGTCCCGGGATCAAACTTTGGCTTTAGGGAAATTTTGGTTTTAGGCGGATAAAACCCTGGGAGTTAGTAGGTAGGCTTTAAGAATAAAATGTGGAGAAAAATGACACAAGTGGAGTGTATGGTGTAATGGCAAAGTGACGCTACATAAGAAACAAGGGATGACGCCATAAGGGAGGAAGGAGGTCCAAGGTTCAAGTCTTGGCTCTTGCATTTTGGTTTTGTTTTTACATGGACCTCAGAATTGGGCTATAGATTTATATTTAGTTGCTTATGGTTTAAGACACAAGAGAAGCTTGTGGCCAAGTGGTTAGCGGCATGGGTTATGTTGCAAGGGAGCCTGGGTTCGAATCTCATGAGAAGCAAGGGAGTATTTATTTTGCGGATTGGACGACTAGAGTTTGAGTTGGATTTAAAATTTGCTGATGGAAGGATCTCACATACGAAAGATACAAAGAAGGAAGGAGAGAAGCTAGCTATATATAGAGCATTTTATGAGGAGAGTGGATACACCTTGGAGGGCGTTTGGGCATAGGAGTGGTCGGAGTGTAGATTAGCACCAGATTCCTATCAGGTGTGTAACTCTCTCTACTCTAGTTGTAGAGTGGCAAATGCCGAAGTAACCGGTCATGGCAATAGTAGCCACACGAGCGTGCGAGAGCACGTGTGGGGCTTTGACGCGATTGTTGAGGCCATCAATAGTTTTCTTGTGGGTTGAGGCTGCTTGGGCCACGATGGGCCCGTGGGACTAATTGAATAAAATGTATGATGGTGTAGTATATAGTGAACTACACTAGGAGAATCTCATATACGTGGCTAAATTTGCGTTAGGTGGGCCACACGAGCGTGTGGGCCCGACCAATAGTCTGGTATGATCGGAAATGGTAGTTGAGTCGCTCGAAGTGACATTAGGCCTTCGAAAATGCCATTGCAGGTGCGAAATTATTGAAATACCCTCGATAGGTAAATTACGGAAATACCCCTGAAAGGTAAATTACTGTTATACCCTTAGAGGTTAATTAGCTTGATTATGTTGAATATGTTATACTGATTATGATGGTAATCCATTTCATATGTTATATTTGATATATGATTTGCATACATATCATAGTGTATACACGAATTATTTATGTCATGACATGTTGCATGGGCTTTGGGATATGAATGAAAGGGGAAGCGTTCTGGTGGCTTTTGCCACAATCTGATCTGGTGGCTCTGCCACACTCTGTTATGGTGGCCATGCCACATAATCTGGTGACTCTGTCACAACTATGACGATGAGTAGCTAATTGCAGCATGACTGCCATCGATGTTGTGTAGCGGTGAGGGTCGATTGTAGAAATCCCCACCGGTGTGATTGGTAGGAACGGGTGGTGTGTAGCGGATGGAAATTTAGGCTATGTAACAGCCTGATTTAGGGCCTAGCCAGAATAGTGGTGTGAGACCACGAATCTGAGGTGAAATTATGAGTTTTTAAAGTTTATATTATGTTTGCATGCTAGTATAAAAGTTTCATGAAGCAATTTTATTAAATTGAGGTTGATTGGTCCAAAAAGGACTAAATTGCAAAAGTTGCAAAATTTTAGTTTCTATAAGCTTTTTGTATGAAATAGCTTTAGAATATGAATTATGAGCCCTTAAGTAATAATTTGCCCAAAATTTAATTTTTGGACAAAATTGGCCTTAAGATGGTATTATAGAAATTTTTAGTAATAAGGGCATTTTGGTCATTTGTTTAATAAGTGATTAAAATAGGAAAAAGATGATAAAAATCTCATCATCTTCTTCCCCCATTGCCGAAAATTGAAGGAAGCCATAGCTAGGGTTCTTCAATTTTTTTAAGCTTGCTAGTAAGTGCTCCTAAGCCTGATTTTTGATATTATTCGTATTTTTGAAGTCCAGTAGCATGAGTAAGCTATTTTTTTAGCTATTTGATGATCTAAGATGCATGTTTAAAAATGTACCCATGAGTGACATGTATGCTACAAGATGTTTTATGAGAGTTTGATGTTAGATAAACATCTTTTCTTTAATGAATTTCATGAAACATGATAGTGTGGACAATTTTGTGAAAGTTATAAAATTGGTCATACCTATTGGAAATAGAGAGAATTGGTGATTGCTATAGTAGAGAAAATGATTCAGCTAAGCATGTAGTTTAAGAAAGTTGCATGAAAATCATTTTACGAGCCTTGGGGCAAAAGTGCAAATATGAGAAAGTATAGGGGCAAAATGGTAATTTTGCCAAATTATGAGTTATGGGTTAATTTAGTCAATATGATTATTAAATGATCTATTTATGATTATAGATCAAGAAAAACGAAGCCCGGATTAAAACTGAGGCAAGAACAAAGTCGAGGACTAAATTGCATAACTACATACATTTTGTATACTGAGGTAAGTTTGTATGAGTTCTAAGCTTTATGATTTTATCATTTAATTGCTTAGTATAATATACATTGTTATCATGAATGGTTTAATGCTATGTTAAACAAAGAAGTCAACAAGATTAAACAAGAGAAAGTCCCGATTGAAGATGAATTACCCGGGAGATACGATCTATTACATGAGATAAGAAAGTCCGTATAAGACCAAGCCAAGGCATTGTATCGGCAATCAAGCAAGTTATCATGTAAGGCCAAGGACTCAAGCTTGGCATTGATCAAGTTATCAAGCAAGTTATCAAGTAAGCCCAGGGACTCAAGCTTGGCATTGATCAAGTTATCAAGCAAGTTATCAAGTAAGCCCAAGGACTCAAGCTTGGCATTGATCAAGTTATCAAGCAAGTTATCATGTAAGCCCAAGGACTCAAGCTTAGCATTGATCAAGTTATCAAGCAAGTTATCATGTAAGCTCAAGGACTTAAGCTTGGCATTGATCAAGTTATCAAGCAAGTTATCATGTAAGACCAAGGCAAGCTTGGCATTGAATAAGTTATCATGTAAGACTAAGGCAAGCTTGGCATTGATTCAAGAAGAGATCTTCCATATAAGTCCATATCTAGAGTATGGCATTGGCATGAAATACATGACAAGAGATCTAGTATTCTCTATAGTTCATGGAAATTCATCGGGCAAATGAGTAAGCTAAAATGTGAAAACAAGAATGTAAAGAAAGCATAGCTATTACCAAGTTGAAATTGAATATTATTCAAGTTATGAATGATGAGTTAGAAGACATAATTATTAGGTTTAAGTATGCTGATCAATGTGATCAAGTGATACAGGTACCTTGTTACCTTACAAGTATGAAATTAGTGAGTACCATGAGACAAGTAAGAATCATGTATGAGTAAGTAAGCTTTATAGCAGAGATAATGATACCATTCTTATGTCAGATGGTTTATCTGAAGCAAGTTTATTTATTACGTGCTATTCATGCAAACTTACTAAGCTAAATGCTTACGTCTTGGATTGTTTCTTTCTATGTAGTCCCGCCAAGCTAATTTGTGGATCATTGGAGTCGGAGCTCGTAGCACACTATCAACCCTTATTTTGGTATAGCCAAATTATATTATTATGTATGGCATGTATAGGAATCATTCATTTTGAGGATATGTTTTGTGTAATGCCATTGTATAGGCTATCAAGTTTATTATTCTTTTATATATGGCTAAGTGATTGGCCAAACTTGTTTACGCTGTTTGTATATAGATATCAATGAAATACATAGTATTATTCATGAAAATTGTTATTAATGAATTGTATTGTTTTGAGTTGGGTTGATCTTAATTTCAGGGAGGCAAATGGCTTAGTAAATAGCCTCTAGTTGCCTACACGGTGAGACACACGGGCGTGTGTCTAAATCGTGTTAACACTGAACCTTAATGTTTTAAATAAAGTTAGACCACAGTCATTACACACGGCTGTTTGTAAAGACCGTGTTGGACACACGTTCAAAACATGGGCGTGTGCCCGGGCCGTGTGGTTGAAGTCAGTATATGACCTAAAAGTACACGGCCTCGACACGGGCGTGCTTGGTGGTCGTGGTGGGGAAGTCAGTATATGACCTAAAAGTACACGACAGTGGCACACGGGCGTGCCAAATGACCTTGTTGGTATAGTTAGTATAAACAAGGATGGATACACGGGGGTGTCTAGAAGCCGTGGAGGGCACACGGTCTCCTCCCACAGGCGCGTCTCCCCTGTATTTTAGAAAAGTTTCAAATTTTCATGGAATTTCTCGTGTGTTTCAGTTTAGTCTTGACTCGACTTTATAAGTATGATTAAGGTCTCGAGGACCCGTTTAAGGGACATTATGTCTGTGAATGTTTTTGATCTATCCGGTAACGCTCCTAACCTTAATCCGACGATGGACTCAGGATAGGGGTGTTACATTTTATTGGTATCAGAGCTGTGGTTTAGTCAGTTCTAGGACTAACGTAGCACGAGCATGAGTCTAGTTATACATGCCATACGTAAGAATGTTTTTATAATGATAGTGTGACGACTCCTAACGACTTAGATTATATTTATGCATATAGTAAATGGATCCCGATAGAGATATGGCGAATGATGTAGAAAGTAATGCACCAGCTCCCACAGAAGGGACGGTGTCGAACGAAAATGAGAATAGACCCACTACGGTGAGTCAAGGAGGAGAAGAGGCTAGAGAAGCCTTCCTCCACATGATGAACACATGGTATACAGAGTTCGTTCGGGTGAACCCGAATGCACAACCCCCTCCACCCCCGCTTGTTCCACAACCTGCTCCAGTAGCCCCTCAAGTAGTAGAGGTGATAAGAGGAGATAAACCTCCAATTGATAAGATTAAGAAACATGGGGCAGAAGAATTCCGAGCTAAAAGAGATGATGATCCAGAAAAGGCCGAATTCTGGTTAGAAAATACCATCAAGGTATTCAATGAACTGTCATGCACACCTAAAGAATGCATGAAGTGTATAATCTCTCTCTTAAAAGATTCTGCTTATCAATGGTGGAACACCCTGGTGTCGGTAGTACCGATAGAAAGGGTCACATGGGAATTCTTCCAAGAAGAGTTCAAGAAAAAGTATATCAGCCAAAGGTTTGTAGATCAGAAGAGGAAGGAATTTCTAGAGCTGAAGCAAGGCAAGATGTCAGTAACTGATTATGAGCGAGAGTTTGTACGACTCAGCAAGTACGCTCGCGAATGTGTATCCACTGAGGCTATCATGAGTAAAAGGTTTGAAGATGGATTAAGTGAAGATATAAAGTTGTGAGTTGCTGTCCTGGAGTTAAAGGAATTTGTTGTACTAGTAGAAAGGGCTTGTAAAGTCGAAGAACTAGTAAAAGAGAAGAAGAAGTCTGAAATGGAGTCTCGTGACTCTAGAAGAGACAGTGGAATAAGTCATTCCAATCTTCGTCCAAGAAGTCAAGAGATTTCCCTACCCGATCGGCTACTTCCACGAGATTTTCAAGGAAAGACAAGAGTAAACAGTATTCGGGGAATAAAGCACAGACTACTTTGATTGCAAGTGTTGGGAACATTCGACCTGACAGACCCGAGTGCCCACAGTGTCACAGATGTCATCTTGGAGAATGCCGAGCACATGAAAATGCATGTTTTAGATGTGGTTCCCAAGACCATTTCATAAAAGATTGTCCAAAGATGACTAAAGAAGATAGAATTCAAAACCCGAGATCTGTGAGTATGGTTAGAGGGAGACCGTAAAGGAACCCGGGAAGTGGGGCAAGTGGGAGAGGTAACCCTCGAGAGTAGACCACAAGACCTGAGGGTAGAGCGCTGCAGCAAGACTGCACTATTTCATTCGCTCATGAGAGAGGCATCTTCCCCTGATGTTATTATGGGTACCTTTTCTCTTTACAATACCAAAGTTATTGCTTTAATAGATCTCGGATCCAAACACTCTTACATTTCTATGAAATTAGTATCTAATTTGAGCATGCCTATAGATTCTACTGAATTTATGATTAAAGTGTCCAATCCTTTAGGCAGGAGTGTGTTGGTTGATAAAGTATGTAAAGATTGTCCATTAATGATTAGAGGTCATTGCTTTAAAGAAAACCTTATGTTGTTACCATTTGATGAATTCGACCTCATTCTTGGTATGGACTGGTTGACTACTTATGATGTGGTTGTAAATTGTGGGAGGAAATACATTGAGATGAGATGTAAAAATAGAGATATTCTTCATATAGAATCAGAGAAACATGAGGGATTACCGGAAATGATTTCTAATATGACAGCACAGAGATGTTTAAGAAAAGGGTATGAATCATATCTAGCCTTTGTGATGAATGGTAAAGAAACAAAGCTGAAGATTGAGTCAGTGCCGATAGTATGTGAGTATATGGATGTTTTTCCCGAGAAATTACCAGGACTACCACCAGTTATAGAGGTAGAGTTCAACATTGAGTTAGCCTCTGGTACTGTACCAATATCCATTACTCCTTACAGGATGGCTCCAATAGAGTTGAAAGAATTAAAGATACAGTTGCAAGAGTTGACAGACAAAGGTTTTGTAAAATCAAGTTGTTCACCATGGGGTGCTCCGATTTTGTTTGTGAAAAAGAAAGATGGCACCATTAGATTGTGCATAGATTACCGTCAGCTCAATAAATTGACAGTAAAGAACAAGTACCCATTGCCTAGGATTGATGATTTGTTCGAGCTACTGTAAATTGAAAGGAGCTACTGTGTTCTCCAAAATAGACTTGAGATCAGGGTACGACCAGTTGAGAGTGAAAGATTCAGATGTATCCAAGACTGCTTTTTGAATGAGGTATGGGCATTATGAATTTTTATCATGCCCTTTGCGTTGACCAATGCTCCTACGGTGTTTATGGACTTAATGAATCGCATCTTTAGACCATACCTTGATAAGTTCGTAGTCATTTTTATTGACGACATAATGATTTATTCTAGAGACGAGAATGAGCATGCTAAGCACTTACAGACAGTCTTACAGATTCTACGAGAGAATCAGTTGTATGCCAAGTTTAGAAAAAGTGAATTTTGGCTCAAGGAAGTGGATTTTTGGGACATATTATCTCGAAAGATGGAGTTCGAGTAGATCCAAATAAGATCTCGGCCATAATGGACTGGAAGCCACCAAAGAACATTTCTGAGATTAGAAGTTTTCTAGGCCTAGCTGGCTATTACGGGCGATTCGTCAATGGGTTTTCCATGATTGCAACCCCGATGACCAAATTGTTAAAGAAAAATGTGAAGTTTGAGTGGACAGAAAGATGCCAACAAAGTTTTGAGAAACTGAAAGCAATGTTGATGAAGCACACGCTTTGGTGCAACTCGAGTCGTGAAAGAATTTATAATTTACAAATGATGCATCCTTAAATGGATTAGGTCAGTACTCATGCAAGAAGGCAAGGTGATTGCTTATGCCTCGCATGCTTGAAACCTCATGAAAAGAATTATCCGACGCATGATTTAGAATTAGTCATAGTCTTCGCTTTGAAGATTTGGAGACACCATTTATATGGTGAAAAATGTCAGATTTTTACTGATCACAAAAGTCTGAAGTACTTGATGATACAGAAAGAGTTGAACTTAAGGCATCGGAGATGGTTAGAGTTGATAAAAGATTATGAGTTGGTCATCGATTACCATCCAGGAAAGGCGAATGTGGTCGCCGATGCTTTGAGCAGGAAGTCCCTTTTTTTCTTTAAGAGCATTGAATTCAAGAATGATTTTATCCGAAGATGGTTCTATTTTAGCTGATTTGAGAGCTATACCAATGTTTCTTCAAGAGATCTGAGAGTCTCAGAAAGAAGATGACGAATTGCAAGTTAAGAGAGCTCAGTGCGAGTCAGATGTCAAATCTGACTTTCAGATTGATTCTGATGGATATTTGATGTTTAGAGATCGGGTTTGTGTACCGAAAAAAGAAGAACTTATTCAGAGAATTTTGTACGAGGCACATAACGGGTGTTTATCTATACATCCGGGTAGTACTAAGATGTATAATGACTTGAAGCAACTGTATAGGTGGCCAAAAATGAAGAAGGATATTTCAGAGTTTGTTTCCAAGTGCTTGATTTGTCAACAAGTAAAAGCTGAACACCAAGTACCTTCGGGTTTACTTCAGCCCATCTTGGTTCCTGAGTGGAAATGGGACCGCGTCACCATGTATTTTGTAATGGGTTTATCGTTGTCACCAAGTAAGAAGGATGCTATATGGGTTGTAGTTATAGACTTACGAAGTCAGCCCATTTTATACCAGTACAAGTGGATTTCTCCCTCGACAAGTTGGCAAACTTGTATGTTTTAGAAATAGTAAGGCTTCATGGAGTTCCTTTATCAATTATATCGGATAGAGACCTGAGATTTACATCCCGATTTTGGAAGAAGCTGCAAGAAGCCCTGGGTACAAAGTTAAACTTTAGTACGGCTTTTCATCCTCAGACTGACGGTCAATCGGAGAGAGTAATTCAAGTACTTCAAGATATGCTCAGATGTTGTATTCTCGAATTCCAAGGTAGTTGGGAAAAGTTCCTTCCATTGGCAAAATTTGCCTATAATAATAGTTTCTAATCGAGCTTAAAGATGGCGCCTTATAAGGCCCTATATGGGCGTAAGTGCAGAACACCTTTGTTCTGGACAGAACTCAAGGAAATCCAAATTCACGGGATTGATTTGGTTAGAGAAGCTTAAGAGAAAGTTAAAGTGATACAAGAATGTTTGAAAGCTACATCAGATAGACAGAAATCCTATTCTGACTTAAGGTGAAAAGAGATGGAGTACCAAGTTAGAGATAAAGTTTTCTTGAAAGTGTCACCATGGAGGAAAGTTCTCAGATTTGGCCGGGAAGGCAAGCTAAACTCACGTTTCATCAGACCTTACGAGATTACTAAAAGAGTTGGGCCAGTAGCTTACCGTTTAGCTTTGCCATCAGAATTAGAAAAGATACATGATGTGTTTCACGTGTCAATGTTGAGACGCTACCGATCAGATCCTTCACATGTAATTACACCGTCAGAAATAGAGATTCTTCCCGACATGACTTATGGTGAAGAACCAATCAAGATTTTAGCTCGGGAAGTCAAGCAGTTACAAAATAAAAGTATTGCTCTAGTGAAAGTATTATGGCAAAGACATGGAATAGAAGAAGCTACATGGGAACCAGAAGAGAGTATGAGAAACCAGTATCCAAACATTTTTGCTGGTAAGATTTTCGAGGACAAAAATCCCTAAGAGGGGGAGAATTGTAACAGCCCGATTTAGGGCCTAGCCAGAATAGTGGTGCGAGACCACGAATTCGAGGTGAAATTGTGAGTTTTTAAAGTTTATATTATGTTTGCATGCTAGTATAAAAGTTTCATGAAGCAATTTTATTAAATTGAGGTTGATTGGTCCAAAAAGGACTAAATTGTAAAAGTTGTAAAATTTGAGTTTCTAGAAGCTTTTTGTATGAAATAGCTTTAAAATATGAATTATGAGCCCTTAATTAACAATTTGCCCAAAATTTAATTTTTGGACAAAATTGGCCTTGAGATGGTATTATAGAAATTTTTAGTAATAAGGGCATTTTGGTCATTTGTCTAATAAGTGATTAAAATAGGAAAAAGATGATTAAAATCTCATCATCTTCTTCCACCATTGCCGAAAATTGAAGGAAACCATAGCTAGGGTTCTTCAATTTTTTTAAGCTTGCTAATAAGTGCTCCTAAGCCCGGTTTTTGATATTATTCGTATTTTTGAAGTCCCGGTAGCATGAGTAAGCTATTTTTTTAGCTATTTGATGAGCTAAGGTGCATGTTTACATATGTACCCATGAGTGACATGTATGCTACATGATGTTTTATGAGAGTTTGATGTTAGATAAACATCTTTTCTTTAATGAATTTCATGAAACATGATAGTATGGACCATTTTGTAAAAGTTATAAAATTGGTCATACCTATTGGAAATAGAGAGAATTGATGATTGCTATAGTAGAGAAAATGACTCAGCTAAGCATGTAGTTTAAGAAAGTTGCATGAAAATCATTTTACGAGCCATGGGGCAAAAGTGCAAATATGAGAAAGTATAGGGGCAAAATAGTAATTTTGCCAAATTATGAGTTATGTGTCAATTTAGTCAATATGATTATTAAATGATCTATTTATGATTATAGATCAAGAAAAACGAAGCCCGGATTGAAACCGAGGCAAGAACAAAGTCGAGGACTAAATTGCATAACTACATACATTTTGTATATTGAGGTAAGTTTGTATTCTAAGCTTTATGATTTTATCATTTAATTGCTTAGTATAATATACATTGTTATTATGAATGGTTTAATGTTATGTTAAACAAAGAAGTCAACAAGATTAAACAAGAGAAAGTCCCGATTGAAGATGAATTACCCGGGAGATACGGTCTATTACATGACAAAAGAAAGTCTGTATAAGACCAAGCCAAGGCATTGAATCGGCAATCAAGCAAGTTATCATGTAAGGCCAAGGACTCAAGCTTGGAATTGATCAAGTTATCAAGCAAGTTATCTTGTAAGCCGAAGGACTCAAGCTTGGCATTGATCAAGTTATCAAGCAAGTTATCAAGTAAGCCCAAGGACTCAAGCTTGCCATTGATCAAGTTATCAAGCAAGTTATCATGTAGGCCCAAGGACTCAAGCTTGGCATTGATCAAGTTATCAAGCAAGTTATCATGTAAGACCAAGGCAAGCTTGGCATTGATTCAAGAAGAGATCTTTCATATAAGTCCATATCTAGAGTATGGCATTGGCATGAAATACATGACAAGAGATCTAGTATTCTCAGTGGTTCATGGAAATTCATCGGGCAAATGAGTAAGCTAAAATGTGAAAAGAAGAATGTAAAGAAAGCATAGCTATTACCAAGTTGAAATTGAATATTATTCATGTTATGAATGATGAGTTAGAAGACATAATTATTAGGTTTAAATATGCTGATCAATGTGATCAAGTGATACAGGTACCTTGTTACCTTACAAGTATGAAATTAGTAAGTACCATGAGACAAGTAAGAATCATATATGAGTAAGTAAGCTTTATAGATGAGATAATGATTCCATTCTTATGTCAAATGGTTTATCTGAAGCAAGTTTATTTATTACGTGTTATTCATGCAAACTTACTAAGCTAAATGCTTACGTCTTTGATTGTTTCTTTCTATGCAGTCCCGCCAAGCTAATTTGTGGATCATTGGAGTCGGAGCTCATAGCACACTATCAACCCTTATTTTGGTATATCCAAATTATATTATTAAGTATGGCATTTATAGGAATAATTCATTTTGAGAATATGTTTTGTGTAATGCTATTGTATAGGCTATCAAGTTAATTATTCTTTTGTATATGGCTAAGTGATTGGCCAAACTTGTTTACTATGTTTGTATATAGATATCAATGAAATACGTAGTATTATTCATGAAAATTGTTATTAATGAATTGTATTGTTTTGAGTTGGGTTGATCTTAATTTCAGGGAGGCAATGGCTTGGTAAATAGCCTCTAGTTGCCTACACTGTGAGACATACGGGCGTGTGTCTAGACCGTGTTAACCCTGCACCTTAATGTTTTAAATAAAGTTAGACCATGGTCATTATACACGGCTATGTGTAAGGACCGTGTTGGACACACGTTCAAAACATGGGCGTGTGCCCGGGCCGTGTGGTTGAAGTCAGTATATGACCTAAAAGTACACGGCCTCGACACGGGCGTGCTTGGTGGCCGTGGTAGGGAAGTCAGTATATGACCTAAAAGTACACAGCCATGGCACACGGGCGTGCCTAATGACCGTGTTGGTATAGTTAATATAAACAAGGATGGATACACGGGGGTGTCTAAAGGCCGTGGAGGGCACATGGTCTCCTCCCACGGGCGTGTCTCCCCTGTATTTTAGAAAAGTTTCAAATTTTCATGAAATTTCACGTGTGTTTCAGTTTAGTCCTGACTCGACTTATAAGTATGATTAAGGTCTGGAGGACCCGTTTAAGGGACATTATGTCTTTGAATGTGTAACACCCCAAACCCGGTCAAAACGCTACGACCGAATCTGGCATGTCACAGGGAAGAAAACGTTTGAAAACCAATTTATCATCTTGAGTTGGAAGAAAACCCTTGAATTTATAGAAACCCGAGTTTATATTGGGTAATTAGTTGAAATCATATTGAAACTTAGTTTTAAAGTAAGTAGAGTTGCCTTGTTGCGATTACTTAATTGCTAATTACCCGATGGTAAAATTTTGGAAATCCCGAAAATTCATTAAAGTTATGAAAAACGTCCATTTTATAGTTTTACTTTTTAGGCATGCTTTTAATGTTTAACGCAATTTCAAGAATTTTAACAAGGTGAATAATCCCAAAATAAAGTCTAAGTGGCCTCATTACATAACTGAAAATGAAACTTAAAACAAAATAAATCCAAAAATAATCATTATAATAAGAACCAAACTATTGTGCATGGCCACCTCGAGTCCACCCCGGCTCCATAACTGCGATCTAAGAATTATCTGCAAAATGTAACAGAAGGGGTGAGTCACTGAGACTCAGTGTGTAAATCCCCATCCAAAATATGTTAAGCTCTTACACAGATTCATATGCAAATATGCATGTTATGCAACCCATCCAACTTAGGTATCCATCCGAGTTTCCCAAGTCTACCCCTTGTGGCACCTAGCCACTGGTGGTACCTAACCACTAGTGGTTCCAAACCACTGGTGACCGAAGTCACAAATAATCATATGTGGGGCCAACCCACTTGTGGTACCTAACCACTGGTGACGATCCCTTATATCGATATGTGGGGCCAACCCACTGTGGTACCAAACCACTAGGACGAGTCACAAAAATAAGCATATGTGGTACCTAACCACTGGTGGTTCCTAACCACTGAGACTTAGTCACAGAATAATAATATGTGGGGCCAACCCACGTGTGGTACCTAACTAACTGGTGACAGTCTGATAATCATACCTTCCCCCTCCTGTCATCATCCCCCTTTTCCATGTACATGCTTTTCAATACAATATGGTCATGCTTAAAATTTAAGAAAAATATAAGATGGCACATGCATGTTTGAACATAGGCAAATAACGTCAGCCACCAAAATGGACTTACCTGGAGTCCTCGCTTTTACCCACAAAGGTAACTTAGTGATTTCCACTATCACTTCGACTTTTGACAACACACAAAATAATAATAGCATATTGGCATATGAAGTGTGTAAGAGTTACACACCTGATTACTCGTAATACCACGCTCTCTACGTCGACACTATCGTTAATCGACACCACTGCTATCTACCTACTACTTTGCTCAGATGCCGGCCCACAACTTGGTGGCCAATCCCGAACTGCTGACACTACCTGTTTCTTAAACTTTAGGGGCTGAGTTTACAGATCCAACCCCTCCTACCGCTTGGCTGGCATTAGAGTCCATGAACACACCTTGGTAACTAAACCGAATTAACGCAGTGAACTCAAATCAAAAGGACTAACACTCAAAACTAAGACCCTTACCTAAATCGACACAACCCGAGGCTCAGACTTGATTCACAAACCAACGAATCATGAAAGTCTCCACAAGAAGGCGTCACCACCCCCACCTACATTTGGCCAAGAGTTAATAGGATTGGACCTCTGCCTTCGGCATTTAACGCAATAAGAGATGATTGAAACGATAGGAACACTTACAACAACACTAGCAAAACCGATTGGGAGTGGAGGAGAATAGATAACGGTAATCTACTGATACAAGAACCGAAAGAAAAGATTGTGAGTGCCAGAGGAATTTTGGCTTACAACCAAACAAGAGCCACACAAATCAGATGGCAAGTTCGGCTTTTCTTTCTATAGAAAACGATAGAGAAAAGGGAAAAGAGATGAGAGAGATTCGGCCAAAGTACCAAGAACTTACCCCAAATGCCAAAATTATTCTGCTATGAAAAGAACAAGATGAAAAAGAAAGGTACTTCTTAACCAGTGATATTCGGCCAAAGTGTTGAAAGATAAGAGAGGAGAGTAATAAAGGTTTCGACAAACAAAGAATGAAAAGATGAAGAGGAAGAATGGGAAATAGAGTTTCGGCTCTTGCTCAAACAAATGAAAGAAAGAAGAAGAGAATGAAGTTTCGGCAGGGGTATGGCTTCAGAGGGTTTTCGGCTTTTAAGAAAAGGGCAAAAAGAATGAAACACAAATAATGAGTGGGGAGCAAGGTAGGTTCCGCCAAACACAAAAGAAGCAGAAAATGAGAAGAGGTTTAGGTGGTGTTTTGATTTTGGTACTTGAGGGAAAAGAAAACGCAACAAAGGTGATATGGGGGTGTTTCAAGTTTGACAAAAAGAGACGAAGCAAAAGAATGTTTTCAGCCTTTCCAGCTAGCCGAAAATGCTCATTTGAGAACAAACCCCCTAAGTTCAAATGTGGAAATTCGGCACCCTCTTAGCCACCCAAAAAGCGATTCCTCCCCTCTCCCTTAGTGTTTGACATACGGCCAACTCTAAGCTCAAGTGTCCATCCCCCTTTTTCCTCCACAAATTCCTCCTGACCACACATTCAAACCTATTTGAATGTTTCAAAATCCTAAGAATTTTCTCCTCCACTTATTCAAATCTGTTGACTCCTTCAACAATCATCCACCAGAGTCCCAGCTAAGTGCAACTCTCCCTTGTCCTGGCGTCAAAAAGAAATGCACAAAAGGGGATTCCCGTAGCTTGAACCAAGTCCCCTTCAACTTCCCTGAGGCGTCACTCCCTTGTGCCTTAAGTGGCGCCTCCTTGCCACTTTGCCAAATCATTTCTTGTGTCAAAACATACCACCAACCACCCTTGACTCCTGTCCCATCCAGCTCCCCCTTCCATGCTTGGTCCCAAAAATACCCTAAACTAGCATGACAACCATACTATCTACATGCAATCAGATAAAATGCAAAGGCCCTGATTTAGGATGTTACAAAATGTTTCCAATCTGTCCGGTAACGCTCCTAACCTTAATCTGGCAACGGACTCGGGATAGGGGTGTTACAGGCTAGGTTGGGCTTTGCATCATTTTGCATATGTTATCTGCTATACTATGATGTTAGGGCTAAGGCCCAATATTCTTCTATGGGCTTAGGCCCAGTTATCGCTCGTAAGGGGAATTGCACACTGAGTTTTCGTAAACTCACCCTCCTTTTTAAATGTTTCAGGTAATCCCTAGTTGCAGATTTGGAGCCGAGGTGGACTTCGAGGTGGCCATGCAGTACTTCTTTCGTAAATTCGTGTTCCTTGCTTAAATTTTACTTTTAATTTGGGATTTTGTTATGTAATAAGGCCTCCAGGATTTTATGGTTTGGGTTGTGATTTATTGCGATTATTATATTTTGTGAAACGCTTAATACGCAATTTTGTTTTCTAAAATTGTAAACAACCTTTTTCCCATAACACTAGCAAATGGTTTTCAACTTATAAACATTAAAACTCGGGATTTTTAAACAGTCGCGAAGTATCTTTAAAACAACCTTTCCATGTGACATACCAGATCTGGTCGTAACATTTGGGTTTGGGGTGTTACAGATACTAGATGCTATGTCGCAACACGGGAGGTCTGATGTCGAACATGGAAAGCAAAATAGAGAAACTACGAAATTGCCTTTGATGTTGCTACACTGACAAGAATGCCAGGAAATACCCCTGAGCACATCCCTAGCAGGAGCATACTGCCTTCGATGTCGCAACACAGGTCCTGGTGTGTCACAACATCAACTCTAGGATGGAAATTAAACATGAAGCAGGGGCATTTTGGTCTGCACAATCAACTTAAATCTCGGGAAGGTTAGTTGACCTATGGTTAAGGACAACGGCCACCTAAACGCTATAAATAGGCTCCTTTGGCACAAGTTATGGACACCAATCCATTAACCTAGATTCTCTTTTTAAGCTTTAGTTTCCTTTTATTCTTTTCTTAGGTTTTTAAGACTTTAGCTTATTTGGTTGTGGCTTTCCTTCAAGAGATCTGATTTACAAAAATGATCAACTTCTGGAGATTCGTGTTATTATTTTTATAAACAAGGCTTTTCTTAAACTCTGCACTTCGATTCATTCACCATGTTTTATTCTTGAAACTTACTTTTCTGCCTCTTCAAACTTAATTTTCTTTTATGTTATTTTTATTATGATTAGTACGACAAAAATCCATACAAATATCTTATTTACATTTCCATACTATAACTTAATTAAATTATCAATTAGATCTTTTAGTGTGTAGGTTAAAATTGATCCAGTTTTCGCCTCCCTTGGGTACAATCCTCGGAGTGCTCACCCACTTTGTTGTAAAACTATATAGCAACTAGACCCGTATACTTGCGTATTGTAAACTCAAAATTATATAGCAATTTTTGCCTCCTTTTGACTTAATAATTATATTAACCTTGAGTAATTGTTAATAAATTAAGTGGATTTTGTTTAAATTTTAATATTGGACATGAATTTATAAAGTATGCGAAATTATAATTTATTACATCATTTTTGTGCATAAATTATATTATTTTCATGTTAATTTTTATTATGCAGTAGGCCAATGGAAGATGAGATTATCATAATGTTGCATGGACATGAACACATCTACCTTACTTGGACGGCAAAACCATGCAACATTGGGTCATAACAATGTTAATTTCACCCAGCTAAAGTGTTGTTACACAGTGGACATGTCTGGTTATTTATTGGATCATGAAACCATCTAACAAAGGGGAGTCAAGCCAAAATTCGGCACAAGCATATGGCTGCCGAAAAATCAACTTTGGGATATTTTATTGGAGGTCCCTACAGTTGCAATTTAATCAGAAAAGAGCCTTCAAAGATTGCCTTTGAAATCATCCACTCTATGCCTAGTTATAGCATGATTTTGTGCTCAAAGTAACCAACCAAGTCTCCTCCCTTTCAACATATGGCCGACCAAGCAATAGAGAAGATGGAGGGATTCCAATCCATATTTTTAGTAAACTTCACCCTCAAACTCACCTATAAATACCACACTGCTCTCACCACTCAAAACATCCCTCGCATCCATCATCCTTCATTTTCACAAACATCATTCATTCTCTCATTCCTTCTCTTGCTCTCTTCTATCAATTCATAGAAATTCCATTTCCCCTTCTATTTTATCCAACAAAAGCCTTGAAAATATCACCTCTTGGCCGACCACCTTGAGGATCCATTAGCAAATGAGCAACAGGCGGATTGGTGGAACACTTTCAATTCAAATCTGAAAGGCTGCTGAATTGAAATAGAGTTTACTTTTTCCTTACTAGTTGTTTAATTTAATCATGTTTGCGATGTATTTTATGTTTTTGTTTCCATAAAAAATGACAGCTTAATTATGTTTAGCTAGGATTATTGTGTTAAGTCAATAATATTTGTTTGAATCATGTTTAAAGTGTTTGTGCCTGAATCGATCATGTTTTCAATTAAAATCAGGATGTATTTCATTCATACGTGATTGGATTCATTCAGATTAGCTGAGCGATCCTAACCAGATGGCGACTAGTAGACACAATAATTGAAAAGTGCATGCTTAATTTAGATCCTTAAACCCAACTAAATTGAAGGTTCATAATAACTTTAATGAGCTCTATTATCTTACATAGTTTTTAGGTTTATGTGATTAAACTATTTCAAACTTAACATGTCCCTGTTACCTCACATAAATACTAAGAAACCCTTAGTTTAGTATGATAAGTTAAATGCATATTTCACTAAGTAAAAAATTTTGAAAGGACTTAATTTGGTTTCCAAACTCATGAAAGATCGAGTTGCTAAGGATTGTTTTCCAAACACTGTTAAGCATGTTGGAAATGAATTGATTTGATTAATGTAATTATCCTAGCATATACAGGTTATTGATTGTTGAAGTTGTGTTCTTGTTGCTAAAATCCATTCATACATTTAGATAATTTTGCATACTTAGGTTAAAATTGCATTAGGGATCAATCTTACATTTAGCTAAATTAATCTAGTTTAATCATCATCACTCAAATTATTGTGTTTTTATCACCAAATTGTTAACTTATAATTTTACAGATAATTTATTAACATACACATTCCCTGTAGAGACGATAACTCATTTTACTCATTTATTACTTGAACAACTATGTACACTTGCATAAAAAGCTCATTACAAGTTTTTGGCGTCGTTGACGAGGACGGTTGCCTTAATTATTCTTTGTAAAATTAATTTTGTAGTTTGGTTTTTATTTAATTTAAAAAATTATTAATTTATTCTTTATTCTTTATTTGTGACTTATTTATCAGGTATTTATGAGTATAAATCGAATCATCAATCTATTTCCTGTAAACCTTGAAATTGAGTGGATATTTAGACAAAGAAGACGCGTGAGATTAGCTTACAGACAAACCGAGATGGACCTTGGAAATTAAAATGATGGACAAGGTAACAGAGTCAGTAATGTGCACAATCCAATCCTTATTATTGATGATAGGAATCATGCCATTAGACAATATGTTGTGCCATTCTTCAATGAGTTAAATCCAGGAATTAGGAGGCCGGATATCGACACACCAAAATTTGAATTAAAACCATTGATGTTTCAAATGCTCTAAACAGTGGGCCAGTTCAGTGATATGCCCACGGAAGATCTACATTTTTACCTTCGATTATTCACGGAGGTTGAAGTTGTTGCCATACTCGTTGCGGGATTAAGCATAAGCATTGTTGAATTCATAGCCACCAAGTTCAATTTCTACATGGCAAGAATTAGCAAAAAGGTTTTTGGTAAAGTATTTTCCATCGGGCAAGAATGCAAAAAAGGAAATAAGATAACCACATTCCAACAATTGGATGACGAGTCTTTGTACTAGGTGTGGAAAAGATTCAAAGAATTGCTTCATAAATGTCCACATCATGGCATTCCTCCTTGCATTCAGTTGAAGACATTTTATAATGGTGTCAATGCACACACAAGATTGATGGTTGACGCTTCTGCGAATGGTGTGATTTTTTCTAAGTCTTATAACGAGGCTTTTGAGATTATCGAGAGGATCGCTAGAAACAATTACCAATGGCCAACAAATCGAGCAGCTTTAGGAAGATGAGTAGCCTGAATTCATGAAGTCGATGCTCTCACTTTACTCTCTACTCATGTATCTTTTATATCCTCTATGCTAAAATAGTTTACCAGTAACAGTTCTAATAATTTTGCAGCTCAATCACCAAGCCAGTATGGTGTAGTTTCCTGCGTTTATTGTGGGGATGGCCACTCTTTTGAGAATTGCCCATCAAACCCCAAATTTGTGTATTACGTAAGGAATCAGTATCAAAATAGAAGTGGACAAGGATCGTAGTCCAAATTCTACAATCCTTTGTGGCATCATCTACCAAACTTTTCCTATAGTAACCAAGGAAATGGACCGAACACTCATATGCAACATAGACCCAACCAATCTCAAGGGTTTAGTCAACAAGCCCCGAAACCACCTCAAGCTGAATCATCAAATAGTTTGGAGGACTTACTGAAGGTGTACATGGCGAAAAATGACGCTTTGATCCAAAGTCAAGCAGCAACACTAATAAATCTGAAGAACCAGATAGGTCAGTTAGCTACAGAACTCCGTAGTAGACCGTAAGGAGCCATTCTAATAAACACAAAAAATCCAAGGAATTTTGATAAGGAACATTGCAAGGTGGTTACTGTAATACCCCTAACCCGTATCCATCGCTGGATTAGGGTTAAAGGTATTACTGAACAAATCAAAAACTTTTACAGACATTTAGTATTACCATTCATTAATCATAATCAAAGTGTCCGTTTTATAGGTCAACAAGACCTTAATCATGCTTCAGAATAGGGTTGGGACTAAACCTAACACATACGAAAGTTCTCGAAAATTTAAATTTGAAAATTTAAAACGCCTGTGTGGGCAAGCCGTGTGCCTCCCATGGCTACTAGACACACCCATGTGTCCTGGCCGTGCCAAATCAGAGCATGTGTACTAACTTTGTAACACCCCTATCCCGTGTCCATCACCGGATTAAGGTTAGGAGCGTTACCAGACATATCGGAAACATTCACAGACAAAATCATACATTAAATCATCATTTTCAGACATAATGTCCCTTAAGCGGGTCCTCGAGACCTTAATCATGCTTAGACGTCGAGTCAGGACTAAACTGAAACACATATGAAATTTCATGAAAATTTGAAACTTTTCTAAAATACAAGGGAGACACACCCGTGGGAGGAGACCGTGTGCCCTCCACGGCTTCTAGAACTCCCATGTGCCCATCCGTGTCTATATACTGACTTGGTCCCCACGGCCACCACACACGACCGTATGTCATAGCCGTGGTCCTATACTGACTTCCCCACCATGGTCACCAAACAAGCCCGTGTTAAAGCTGTGTTGCTTTTAGGCTACATTCTGCCAATTCTCCAACGGTCTAAGGCACGCCCGTGTGCCACAACCGTGTGACATTATAGGCCATCTACAAGGCCAAAATGCCACCCATAAGGGTCAAACCTATAATCAACATATACCATCCCATTTCATTTACCTATGACCATTAAAACATACCGGATAGCCAACCAAATCATGCATATTTGTCAACTAAGGTAATCACACTACAATCCATTCAATATTCATTCAATCTAACCATTCAAACCAATTCCAAATATACCAATTTGCATGATCAAATCTTAATTATGCCAAATCATATATCAAAACATATCTAGCCAAATCATATGGCTAAGTTCACTTTACAAATTATACCAAGACTAGCCTATACATGCCATATCTATCTATATACATTTTCAAGGTGTACCAAAATAAGTTTAGTAGTGTGATGACGATCCGTGATGGTCCCGAGCCTTCAGTAGCTTTGACGACCTATAAAACAGATTAAACGTACACAAAGTAAGCTTTCTAAAAGCTTAGTAAGTCATATACAAATAACTTAACATAATTGATTCATAAGTATGGCAATTTGAATTTATTAACACATCCTTAATTCAAGCATATAAATGAACTCTTTGCTCACTTGGTTTGCCATTTCTTACCAATCCACACATCCCAAAGATCTCATTTGCTCATATCTCAAACATACATATATCTCAAATGTTCATTTGCATTAATGCACATACATACTTACCTTCCATGCTTATACAAAGCATATATATATCAATGTACCTGAAATGGATGTACATTCACGTATTTGTTCCTAGCTCGGAATTGTAATTCGTATCATAGATTTGCCTATTGAACCATTAGGAATATAGTAGGATACTCAGAAAGCTCGGAATAGTCGTACAATGCCAACGTCCCAGACGAAGTCTTATATACACTCAGATATCGATGCCACTGTTCCAGACAGGTCTTACACAATATAATAAGATGCCAGTGTCCCAGACATGGTCTTACACGTAAAACTCATATCGATGCCTACGTCCCAGATGAGGTCTTACACGTAAAGATCAAATCGATGCCAATGTCCCAGACGTGGTCTTACACAAAATCTCAAATCAACGCCAACGTCCCAGACATGGTCTTACATGATAAAACAGAACAGATGCCTATGTCATGATAAAGTTAATCCTATCTATTCCTAGGTTCAAACAGGACTTCTCGGATATTGTCGCTATATCGACCTTATCTCGTAATTCATATACTCAACATCTCATAAACATTCATTATCATTATTAGTCATATGAACATATACAAATTCATACAAATACGTTTATTTGCATAATGACTTACCTCGGATTTTGGTTTATTGGAATGAAAATGGCTACTCGATTACTTTCGCTTTCCCGCGATCTAAGTCTGTTTTCCTTGGTTCTTGATCTTTAGAATTAACTCTTTTATTCACTAGTTCATTCGGTTCAATCCAAAGACACACATTTAGGGCTATTTGCAATTTAGCCCTCACATTTGCACACTTTATCAATTTAGTCCATTTTTCTTAAAACATCAAATTCACAAAATTTGTTCATACACATGTATAGCCGAATATCCTTAGGGACTATATAAGTCCAAATATTTCATCAAATTTACAAATTAGTCCTCCAAAATGATACTTTTACAATTTAGCCCTATTTAGCTAAATTCATCAAAAATTCAAAAACAAAGTATGTTCATCAATTATATATCTATCATTTAACACCATAAAACATCACAAAACTCAACATAGCATCAATGGCATTTTACACAAACATCATGATTTCATGAAATTGAGACATGGGTTTTAAAGCTCTCGAGGCAACGATTGCAAAAACTTAGAAATTATCGAAGACGGATCAAAACTAACCTTGAATTTTTGGCTTGCAAGTGCCAAAATTTTGAAAGCTCTTATTCTTTCTTTCCCTTGATATTCGGCCAAAAAAAATAAGATGATAAATATCATCTTTCAATTGTTTCTTTTACTAATTATGTTAATAATTCAATTACTAAATTGCCCTTCCATTAAACATATAAAACCATTTATTACTAAGGTTATTATGACATTATACCATCCACTAATTCAATAATGGCTTAATTGCCATATAAGTCCCCCAAACTTACAAAGCCACAACATATTAATACTTTAACAATTAGCAAGCAACTTTCACATTTAATGCAATTTAATCCTTTTGTCAAATTAAATACACAGACAATCAAATTAGCTCACAAAAATTTTACCACATGCCTTGTCACATAATAACGGCACAAAAATAATATTAAAATATTATTTAAACTCAGATTCGTGGTCCCAAAACCACTGTTCCGATTAGGGTATAAATCGGACTGTTACAAACTTATCCACACGGCCACCAGGCATGCCCGTGTACCATGGCCATATAAAGTTAGGCTAGCTACTGACTTAACCACACGACTACCAGGCATGCCCGTGTACCATGGCCGTGTAAAGTTAGGCTAGCTACTAACTTATACACACGGCCACCAGACACACCCGTGTGCCTCGGCCGTGTAGACAAAACAGGCCACCTGCAAGGCCAAAATGCTACCCACACAAAGCCACTCCCTACAAGCAAATTACCAATTCATTTCATGTACACTTGACATCTCACAAACATTATCAATTCTTAAATTTAAGACATGGGTTTTGAAGTTGACGAAGCAACGATTTCGAAAATGTAGAAATTATCAAAAATCAAAGTCAAAACTTACCTTATTCAAGAAGAAAAAAGCTGAAACCTAACTTTTCTTTCTCTTTTCTTCTTCTTTTATAATCTCGGTGATAGATGGATGAATAGAATCCATTATCATGCTTATTTCTTTTATGTTTCATGAAATAATAACTTAATTATCATTTTACAATTTTAACCTTTACTAAGAAATATAAACAATATACAATGCAAGGTCATTCTTGACCATTACCACCCACTCATCTTATTAATGGGCTATTTGCCTGTTAAGGGCTTCCCATTTCAAAGCCATTTCAAATAGGTGTCTTTTCATAAAGCATGCAAATTTTCTCATTCAATACAATTTAATCCTTTTATCAAATTAAGCATACAAACGGACAAATTAACTTACGAAAATTTAACACATGCTTAATTACATATCAATGGCACAAGAAATAATATTAAAATATTTCCCTGAATCAGATTTTTGGTCCCGAAACCATTGTTCCGACTAGGGTCAAAACCGGACTGTTACAATTCTCCCCCTTTAGGGATTTTCATCCCCAAAAATCTTACCGTTAAATAGATTCGAATATTGCTGTCTTATTGAATCTTCAGACTCCCACATAGCCTTTTCTATTCTGTGTCGATGCCATAACACTTTTACTAATGGAATTTTCTTATTTCTCAACTCTTTTACTTCATGAGCTAAGATACAGATCGGTTCTTCTTCATAAGTCATATCAGATTAGATTCCAATCTCAGACAGGGTAATCACATGTGAAGGATAGGAACGATATCTACAGAGCATCGAAACATGAAATACATTGTGGATCTTTTCTAGCTCAGATGGTAACAACAATCTATATGCAACTGGTCCAACACGCTTAATGATTTCATACGGTCCGATGAACACTTTGTCACCGATTTCAAATTCAATATCTTTTTCGTTTCTCAAGTCCGCATAGGACTTCTGACGATCGGACGCTGCTTTCAAACTATCTCGGATCACTTTCACTTTCTATTCTGTATCTTTTATCAAATCAACCCCGTGTAACTTACTCTTGCTGAGCTCAGTCCAATACAGAGGTGTTCGACATTTGCGCCCATACAAAGCCTCATAAGGTGTCATTTTAATACTCGACTGAAAACTATTATTAAACATAAATTCAATCAATGGCAAATACTATTCCCACGAACCATTAAACTCAAGGATGAAGCATCTCAACATGTCCTCGAGAATCTGAATAATCCGTTCGGATTGACCATCCGCTTGCATATGAAAAGTAGTACTGAAGTGCAATTTCGTGCCTAAAGCTTCTTGCAAATTCTTCTAGAATCGTGAAGTGAACCTCAGATCCCTGTCAGACGTAATAGACAATTGCACTCCGTGCAATCTCACAATATCAGAAATGTAAAGTTCAGCTAACTTATCAAGTGGAAAATCAGATCGTACTGGAATAAAATGTGCGGATTTCGTCAATCGATCAACTACAACCCAAATCGCATCTTTCTTTCTTGGAGTTAGAGGCAATCCAGAAACAAAATCCATCGTTACTCTATCCCATTTCCACTGGGGAATCAGAATCAATTGTACCAAACCAGATGGAACCTGATGTTCAGCCTTTACTTGCTGACAAATGAAACATTTTGAGACAAAATCAGAGATATCTCTTTTCATACCAGACCACCAATAATGTTGGTTTAGATCATGTTACATTTTAGTGCTTCCCGGATGAATAGATAGGCGACTTTTATGAGCTTCATTCAGAATTAACTGTAATAACTTAGAATTTCTCGAAACATAGATACGATCTAAAAATATCAAGCAATCATCATCATCAACTCGAAATTCAGAATCATAATTCAAATCACATGGAGCTCATTTCGCTAACAATTCATTATCAAACTTCTGAGCATCACAAATTTGTTGTAAAAACAATTATTTTGCTTTCAATTCAGCTAACATTGAACCATCATCAGACAGGTCTAAATGAGCATTCATAGCATGTAATGCAGACAGTGATTTTTGACTCAAAATATCAGCTACAACATTTTCTTTACCCAGGTGATAATCTATCACAAGCTCATAGTCTTTCAACAGCTCTAACCATCTTTTCTATCACAAAATCAAATCCTTCTAGGTCATCAGATACTTCAAACTTTTATGATCCGAAAATATGTGACATCTTTCACCAAATAGATAATGTCTCCAAATCTTTAATGCAAATACATTTGCAGCTAGCTCAAGGTTGTGTGTTGGATAATTCTTTTCTTGAGGATTTAGTTGTATCGAGGCATAAGCTATAACTTTTCCTTCTTGCATCAGAACGCATCCCAAACCATTCAATGAAGCATCACCATAAATAACAAACTCTTTACCCGATTCTGGCCGTACTAAAATTGGAGCTTCAATCAATAGAGATTTCAACCGATCAAAACTTTTCTAACATTTATCAGACCATTCAAATTTCACATCTTTCTAAAGCAATTTAGTCAACGGAGTAGCTACCATCGAGAATCCTTTTACAAATCGACGATAATAACCAGCTAATCCCAGAAAGCTACGGACTTCAGACACATTCTTCAGAGGTTTCCAATCTAAAATAGCAAAAATCTTGCTTGGATCGACTCGTATTCCAGAGGCTAATACGATATGTCCCAGAAAACTGACTTCACGTAACCAGAATTCACACTTGCTGAATTTCGCATACAATTGGTTTTCTCGTAGCGTTTTCAACACAATTCTCAGATGCTTGGCATGTTCAATCTCATCTCGTGAATAAATCAAAATGCCATCAATAAATACGACAACAAATCAATCTAAATGTGGTCTAAAAATTTTGTTCATCAGATCCATAAAAATAGCAGGAGCATTCGTTAGTCCGAAAGGCATAACTAAAAACTCATAATGCTCGTACCTCATTCTGAAAGCAATTTTCAGAATGTCTAAATCTTTCACTCTTAACTGGTAATATCCCGATCTCAGATCTATCTTTGAAAACACAGTGGCTCATTTTAGTTGATCAAATAAATCGTCAATCCTGGGCAATGGGTATTTGTTCTTTATAGTCACTTTATTCAATCGACGATAGTCAATGTACATTCTCATCTACCATCTTTCTTTTTTCACAAACAGAACGGGAGCACCCCAAGGTGAGAAACTCGATCTCGCAAATCCTCTATCAGTTAACTCTTGCAACTGTGACTTTAATTCTTTCAATTTCGTTGGTGCCATTCTATACGGAGCTATCGGAATAGGTGTCATACCAGGCAACAAATCAATGCCAAATTCAACTTCGCGAATAGGAGGTAATCCCGACAATTCTTCAGGGAATACATAAGAAAATTCACAAACAACTGGTACTGATTCAACTTTCTTTTAAGACACTTACGAATCAATTACATAAGCGAAGTAGACTTCATATCCCTTTTTGACATAGCTCTAAGCTTTCAATATAGATATCACAGCAGGTAGCCCAGTTAAATCATTAGACTGAATACGAACTATTTCACCATTCAGACATCTCAAATCAATAGTCTTTCTTTTACAATTCACAATAGCATCATGCAGTGCCAACCAATCCATACCCAGAATAATATCAAACTCATCAAATGGTAATAGCATCAAATCAGCAGGAAAACAGATATCACGAAACAGTAATGAACAGTTCTTGCATACTTTATCAACCAGGCCACTTTTACCTAAGGGATTCGATACTTTTATAACAAATTCAATAGACTCTACAGGCAAAGTCATACTGGATACTAAGTTCATGCATATATACGAATGTGTAGAACCAAGGTCTATCAATGCAATCACAGAAGTATCATAAAGTGTAAATGTATCCGTTATAACATCTGGAGATGAAGCTTCCTCCCGAGCTCGGATGGCATATGCTCTGGCAGGTGTTCTAGCTTCAGATCTCGCAATAGTATCTCTCGTAGTTCTCTGACTACCGCTGACATTTCTTACATTTTGGGAAGATCTACCTCTCACTAGAGCATTATCAGATCTCAGATTCTGAACAGTCTCTAGCCCAATAGACTCTTGGCAATCATGAATAAAATGGTCTAATGATCTACATATGAAACAAGCTCGGTCATTTAATCTACAACTTCCCGTATGCTTTTTTTCACAATGTTTACATTCAGGTCACTCGGATCAGACATTTCCAACACTTGCCATTGAAGTTGCCAGAGCTTTAGAGCTCAACTGTGATCTAGCTCGATCTCTACTCAAATATCCCACATTAGCCTTGGAATGGCTATGTTCATCTCTGAATTTCTTTGGAGTAGACTGAAATGATGTACCCAGAAATCTCTCTTTCACATCTCTGGCTTCAAACTCAGCTTTTCTTTGATCCTTCTCGAGTGCCTCAGCTTTGCATGCTCAATCAACAAACACAACGAACTCATTTAACTCTAAAATCCCAACTAACAAACAGATTTTTTGGTTGAGACCATTTTCAAATCTCTTACACATTATTGTTTCCAATGATACACATTCTCGGGCATATTGACTTAGTCTCACGAACTCTCTTTCGCATTCAGTGACAGATATACGGCCTTGTTTCAATTCTAGAAATTCCTTTCATTTCTGATCTATAAATCTCTAACTGATATATTTCTTTTGGAATTCAGATTGAAAGAAATCTCAGGTGACCCGCTCTTTTGGAACAACGAAATCAAAGTTTTCCACCACTGATAAGCTGTGTCTCGTAACAAGGATACGCCACATTTTATATTTCTTCCCGAGTCAAAGACATCTCATCAAATACTCAGATAGTTTTCTCTAACCAGAACTCAGCTTTCTCGGCATCGTCATCACTGGTAGCACTGAACTCTTCAGCCCTAAACTCTTCAGCCCTATACTTACTGATTTTGTCAACCGGAGGCTTGTTCAACAGATTTATACTCGTTACCGGAGGCACAACTGAGGTCTGAGGGGGACTAGTCGGGGGTGGAGGTTGTGAAACAGTCAAGTTATTTCTAACAAATTGAGTGAACCACTCACTCATCGTTTAGAAGAAAGCTTATTTAGCTGCTCCCTCTTGATTGCTCATAGCCGATCTTGAATCAGATGGCGCTATCCCTTGAGCAGGAGTAGGCACATTACTTTCTACATTGTCAACTATGGCTCTTTCGGGATCCATTACTATACGAAAATCACATTTTACACGTCAGGATTCATCACACTATCACAGTTCAGATATATTGCATGTATAGCTAGACCCTCACACGCTACGTTAGTCCGAGAATCGGCTAAACCGTAGCTCTAATACCAATCAAATGTAACACCCTTAACCCGTATCCATCATCGGATTAGGGTTAAAGGCATTACCGGACAGATCAAAAACTCTTACAGGCATTTAGTATTACCATTCATCAATCATAATCAAAGTGTCCCTTTTATAGGCCAACGAGACCTTAATCATGCTTCAGGATAGGGTCAGGACTAAACCTAACACATATGAAAGTTTTCAGAAATTTAAAACTTTTCTATATTATAGAGGTCACACGCTCGTGTGGGCATGCCGTGTGCCTCCCACGGCTACTAGACACACCCATGTGTCCTGGCCGTGCCAAATCAGAGCATATATACTAACTTATCCACACGGCCACCAGGCATGGCCGTGTACCATGGCTGTGTAAAGTTAGACTAGCTACTGATTTAACCACATGCCTACCAGGCACGCTCGTGTACCATGGCCGTGTAAAGCTAGGTTAGCTACTGACTTATACACATGGCCACCAGACACGCCCGTGTGCCTCGGCCATGTAGACAAAACAGGCCACTTGTAAGGCCAAAATGCTACCCACACAAAGTCACTCCCTACAAGCAAATTACCAATTCATTTCATGTACACTTGACATCTAAAACATGTCAAACAATCAACAATTCTTCATATTCAAACTCATTTCTGATCATACCACTTTGCCCAACTAAAAATACAACTACATTCAAACATGATTCATCTACATTTACCTTTCATATAATAATTTCTTTTCTCAAACATACATACTCACAATGCATCATATTTCATATATGCCCAAGCATATTACCAATACTTATCTAGCCACATCTCATGATTATTATACACATTTCAAACATAACCAAAATGACTAGCCTATGCATGCCATATCAAGCTATATACATATTTCAAAGGTACCAAAACAAGTTGAGTAGTGTGATGACAATCCTCAACGGTCCTCGAGCCTTCAGTAGCTTTGACGATCTATAAAATAGAACAAACACACACAAAGTAAGCTTTTAAAAGCTTAGTAAGCCATATACAAATAAACTTAGCATAAAATGCACATAGCCATATTGATATAATAACCATAATGGTTCTCATAGCAAATTCATCACATTCATTCCTTGGCTCATTTACTTAGCCATAACTTACCACATTCTTCAACTCAAATATCACATATACACATAGCTCATTTGAGCATATATTCACTTATCATTCCATCAATTCATTGCACATATTCATCTTAGTAAGTTCATATAGATACTTACCTTTCATACACACTTAGTGTACAAACCAAACATACCTAAAATGGATATACAAATCACGTAATCATTCGTATCTCTGATTTTCTCGTTGAACTATTCAGAATTAAATAGAATGCTCAGATTTATTGGAATAGTCGTACAAAGCCAACGTCCCAGACGTGGTCTTACATGTAGTCAGATGTCGATGCCGCTATCTCAGACAGGGTCTTACACGAATCAATACGATGCCAATGTCCCAGGCATGGTCTTACACGTATGTCTCATATCGATGCCAACGTCCTAGACGTGGTCTTACATGAAATCTCGAATCAATGCCAACATCCCAGACGTGGTCTTATATGATTTTATATAACAAACACCTATGTCATGACATAGTTAATCCTATCTATTCTGAGGTTCATACGGGACTTCTCGGACATTTATAACTTATCGATATATCCTCGAAATTCATGTTCACAACATCTCATATACATTCATCATTATGGATAGTCATATGAACATACATAATTTAGTCTATTTTTCTCAAAACATCAAATATACAAAATCACCATATACTTATGCTTAACCGAATGCTCATATATCTCATACAAGTCCAAAATATTTCATTTATTTCATAATCTAGTCCCTCAAAATACTATTTTCTCAATTTAGCCCTAACTAGCTAAATTCATCAAAAATTCAAGAACAAAACATGTTCATTTAACAAATATCTTTCATTTAACACCTAAACTCATCACAAAGCTCACCATTTCATTAATGGCACATCTCATAAACATCATCGATTCTCAAATTTAAGACATGAGTTTTGAAGTAGACGAAGCAACAATTTCAAAAACCTAAAAATTATCAAAAATTGAAGTCAATACTTACCTTACCCAAGAAGACAAAATCTGAAACATAACTTTGCTTTCTTTTTTCTTCTTCTTTTATAATTTTGGTGTTAGATGGATGAATATAATCCATTATCATGCTTATTTCCTTTATGTTTCATGAAATAATAACTTCTTTTATACAATGCAAGGTCATTCTTGACATTACCACCCACTCATCTTATTAATGGGCTATTTGCCTATTAAGGGCTTCCCATTTCAAAGCCATCTCAAAGAGGTGTCTTTTCATAAAGCATGCAAATTTTCGCATTCAATACAATTTAATCCTTTTATCAAATTAAGCATACAGACGGAAAAATTAACTTACGAAAATTTAACACATGCTTAATCACATATCAATGGCACAAGAAATAATATTAAAATATTTCACTGACTCATATTTGTGGTCTCGAAACCACTGTTCCGACTAGGGTCAAAACTGGGCTGTTACAGTTACATTACGAAGTGGTAAGATTTTAGAACCCAAGGAGGTTATGGTTGAAGATGAGCCTATTGAAAAGAAGGAAAGTCAACCAACAGTTGAAACTCCTACACCAGAAAAGCCAGATGCTGAAAAACTTGATTAGGTAAATCCTAAACTAGTGAATTTTGAAAAGCTAACACTTTCTTTTGTAGATTTTCCTCCACAAAAAAAGTTATCCATCTCAATCTAAAGTTCCATATCCTCAAAAACTTCAACAGCATAAGCAAAAATAGGAGGTACAATTCAAGAAGTTTTTAGATGTTCTAAGGCAACTGCAAATTAACATCTCCTTGGTGGAAGCTTTAGAGAAAATGCCCAACTACGTAAAGTTTATGAAGGATATTTTGTCCAAAAAGAAAAGACTTAGTGTGTATGAGATTGTTACTATAACGAAGGAGTGCAGTGCATTCTTACTGAACAGAAAGACCCTGGAAACTTTACAATACCTTGTAACATCAGAGAATCTTACTGCGGTAAAGCTTTGTGTGACTTAGGAGCAAGCATCAACTTGATGTCCAAATCCATTTTCAAGCTGTTGGGAATAGGTGAAGTAAGGCCCATTACTATGACACTTCAAATTGCAGATCGATCTTTAGCATATCCCAAAGGAAATATTGAGGATATTTTGGTAAGAGTTGACAAGTTTATTGTTCTTGATGACTTCATTGTGTTAGTTTTTGAAGTAAATAAAGAAGTTATGATCATCCTTGGAAGACCTTTCCTAGCTATGGGAAGAATGTTGATAGATGTGCAAAAAAGAGAACTCATAATAAGAGTTCAAGACGATTAGGTAACATTTAATGTTCTGAAGGCAATGAAATTTACCAATCCAACGGAAGAATGTTTAGTAATGGAGGAATTAGAAACCTTATTTTCTATGGGATGAGAGATCAATTTTGAAGAAGACCCATTGGAGAACACTTTAGGGTCTGAAGCTTTGGAATATGAAAAAGTAATGAAAACATGGCTTTGATGGAAGCCAATCTATGAGTTATGTTCAACCACTACGATTCGAACCGCTATACTTGGAAGTTCGAGAATTTACAAAAACCAAATTGTCAGTTGAGAAACCACATAAACTTGAACTAAAGGTGCTTTCATCCCATTTAAAATAAATTTATTTAGGTAACAGTTATACTTTGCCTGTGATTGTTTCAGCAGAACTGATAGAACACCAAGAGGAGCAACTAATTACTGTTTTAAATAAATTTAAAAAGGCAATAGGTTTGACCATAGCTAACATACGAGGTATAAGCCCTCCTTCTATATGCATAAGGTTATTTTAGAGGAAGGTGAGGGAGGTAGAATCGATGGGAAAATGAGACCTAACCCTAACATGAAAGAGGTAGTACAAAAGGAAGTGATCAAATCGTTAGATGCGGGAATTATCTACCCCATCTCAGATAGTTCTTAGGTATATTTGGTACAAAGTGTACCAAAGAAAAGTGGAATCAAGATTGTCAAGATTGAACATAACGAATTAATCCTGACGAGAACTGTCACGGGTTGGAGAATCTATACTGACTATAGAAAACTGAACAAAGCCACTCGTATGGATTATTTTTTGTTACCTTTTATGGATCAGATGTAACACCCCTAACCCATAAAATTCACTGATTTGGGGTTAAGAGGCATTACCGGACAACCGAAAAATTTTACAAACATTTCATAACTTATTTTGCCAAATCACATCAAAGTGTCCCTTAAATAGGTCTTTAAGACCTTTAACATGCTTTAGAATAGGGCCGAGACTAAACCGAACACATATAGAAATTCTCAAAAATTTAAAACTTTTTCTAATTAGAGAGGTCACATGCCCGTGTGGCCAGGCCATGTGTTGCACACGGCCTTAGACACGCCCGTGTGTCTAAGCTGTGTCAAAACAGGGCATACATACTGACTTGTCCACACGGCCGTGGAGACGCCCATGTGCCTCACCCGTGGTCGCTACTGACTTGCACCACACGGCCAGTCTCACGCCCTTGTGTCTAGCCCATGGTCGCTACTGACTTGATCCACACGGCCAGTCACATACCCATGTGTCTTGTCCATGGTCGAGTCTGACTTGTTTTGAATTACAACCATGAGGGACATGGTTAAGCCACATGCCTGTATGCTCAATTGTGTGGGCAATTATAGGCCATTTTCAAGGGCAAAATTCCACCCACACATTGGTTTATCCCTACAAGCAACATACTAATACAATTTATGTCAAAATAACCAACTTTTCCAAGCATTCAAAGGCTTCCCAAGCTCAACATCTTAATCAACAACTAGCTCAATCTATTCACAATCAGTTTCAAGTAAAATGCATCACAAACATACCATTTCCTTATAGTAACCATCCATCCAATATATGCTTACCATGCATAAATGAGCTTACCATTATTTTGACCTTTTCTTAACCATAGAACCACACCAAAACCAAGCATCATATAGCATGACTCTTCATTCATAACACTACCATTTATCTAGCCATATCACATGGCTATTACATATCTCAAACATATTCCAAAATAACTAACCTATACATGTCATACTTTAGTATATACACTTTCAAAAGGTACCAAAACAAGATTGAGTAGTGTGATGATGATCCTTGATGGTTCCCGAGCCTTCAGTACCTTTGACGATCTATAAAACAGAAAAAAATACACACAAAGTAAGCTTTCAAAAGCTTAGTAAGCCATATACAAATAAACTTAACATAAAATGCACATAGCCACATTGATACAATAACATTAATGTTTCTCATTTGCAAATTTCTCACATATCCTTTGGCTCATTTGTTTAGCCATTACTTACCCACATTCCATAACTCAAAGTATCACTTTACTCATAGCTCATTCAAGCATGTATCATATATTATCTCATCAAAGCTATACACATATTCACTTAGTAAGCTCAGATAAACACTTACCATTCATACACATACATAGTGTACTTTTCAAATGAACCTGAATCGTTTATACATTCCATCTAGTCTATCATTTCTTGGATTTGCCCGTTGAACCGTTCGGAACTAAATAGGATACTATGAGTACTCAGAATAATCGTACAATGCCTACGTCCCAGGCGTGGTCTTACATGTATTCAAATATCGATGCTACTGTCCCAGACAGGGTCTTACACGAATCAAATATGATGCCAATGTCCCAGACATGGTCTTACATGTAAATCTCATATCGATGCCAACGTCCCAGACATGGTCTTACAAGAAATATTGAATCAATGCCAACGTCCCAGATGTGGTCTTACATGATCTCACATATCGGAAACCTATGTCATGACATATCTAATCCTATCTATTCCTAGGTTCGTACGAGGCTTTTTGGACTTTGTTATACTGTCGATTCTTCCTCGGATTTTATGTACTCATCATCTCATATAAATTCATCATGATAAATGTAACATCCTAGATTAGGGGTTATGCATTTAGTGCATAATTCATGTGTTAATGGGCTCAGTGAGTGTGTTTGGAGGTGTTTGAGGGGCTTTGGAAACTCTAGGATGGAAGAGGAAGCTTTGGAAAAATATGGAAATTTTAAGTAAAAAGGGGAATTGGGCTAAAGAGGCCTTAAGAATAATTTCGAGGGATTTTGGACATGAAAGGGGGCTTGGTAAAGTGGCCTAGGGGCGCCACTTAAGGGCCTGGAAATGACGCCAACAGGGGCCTTGGTTCGAATCATGGCGGCAGCAAGTAGTGTTTTATTTTTCTTTTAGCGTTAAGGGGGGAGCAAGGTGATGGAGGTCTTAAAAAGAAATTGTGGCGGTCACAAAAAAAAAATGCCATGGCAGAGTGGCTTTGGGCGCTATATGTGGCTTGCGACAATGAGGGCCTAGGTTCGAGTTCCGACGGAAGCAAGAAAGGGCATTTTATTTTTGTGCGGCAAGAAGGCGCTTGGGCTAAGTAGGTCTTAAAAGAAATTCGGGGTGAATTATGTCACAAGGAGGCGCCTTGGCAAAGTGGCCTGGGGCGTTACCTGCAGTTAAGGGTCCCAACAGGTCTCGGGTTCAAGCCGTGTGAGCAGCAGTTGGGTGTTTTATTTTTGGCTTTTGGCGCCAAGAGAGAAGGAAGTAATTAGACGGCACATGGAGTTTCAATTGGATAAGGATTTGGCTTAATTCTCCTATTAAAACTCGGCTGCAGTAAGGTAGGATAAATATGGCTTTATTTATTTTATTTATTTTAGTTTAATAAGTAGATAATGGATAAGTGAGAGTTGATTTTATTTATTTTAAGTGTCTGATAAAGAGATAAGGGATAAAGGATTGGATTATTCTTTTTAATTTAATGAGTAGTGTGGAGTTAAAATAAGAGTTTAATTGGAATTTGGCAAGGAGTGATAAGGTGGCCGAATGTGGGACTCTTTAGGGTTGCTTAATCGGTTTGGAAGCTTTATAAGGAGGGTGTGCCGAAATTTAGAGCTTTCTTTTTACTCTAGGTGCCGTTCCTCTCTAGTGCAAGCCATTTAGTTTCAGTTTCTTTTCCCTTTTTGTTGTTGACCGAAACCTCAAAAGCATTAAGGCTATTTGTGTTCCATTCCTCTTCTCTCTATTTCGCTTGTTAGCCGAACCTTGTAAGTGACCAATCTTCTATTTGTATTTTACTTTTATTAACAGCCATAACCGAATCTCAAAGACGGCCTTATTCTTTTCTTCTATCGCAAGTTTCAAAAGCCAAAACCTTGATCCAGTTCAGTCCTGTGGCTGAATATATCAGTGACCAAAGGGGGGAGGTGTTGTTGATTTCTTTTGGTGCAAGTTATCCCAATCGATTCATTATAGAGGTAAGGTGAGATGGACAATTCAGCCATAAGTCTTATTGATTATTAAGCTAGCCGATTCTAACAAGTGATTAATAGGAATTTCGACTACTCAAGGATCAAGTCGACAGAAGTAGAGCAAGTATTCGGGATTTCGGTAAGTAAGGTAAGGAGGTTTGTACTATTAGGCTTAGGGCCATATTTTGGGTATTTAAGTGTGACCGATTTGGATTGTGAACTTTGGTTTTTAGGGCAAATCGGCAGGCATCAAGGCAAGTTTCGGGATTCAGATACATTTTTGGTAAGGATGTTAAGTTATAGTTTATTCGTTCAGATCTCGTATTAGCTAGTTACTCTGAGTAAGGGACTAATCGAATGTACTAATTAAAGTGTTGTGATGGAGGCGAATTCCAGTCAAGAAGGGGAAGGGAAGGTCCCTATTCCAAAGTTTAAGAAGAGAGCCGTTTCTGCTGTTCAAGATTGGCCACCGGGGTGTGGGCCAGCAGCAGGAGAAAGCTATAGACAGATAGCCGTAGTTTCACTTAGCGATAGCGTCGGGATCGAGAGTTTAGAGCTTCAAGTTATCAGGTGTGTGACTAACCCACCGTTTTCCGGTATATGATATGTATGTGATATGTGTATGTGTTATGAATGTGCTAACTAGTGCAGTGGGAATTGTGAGAAGGATACCCTCAAGGGGTATGTCGATATTCCGGTAAGTACCAAACCTGATGATATGTGATTATTAATATGAATATGTGATAATATGCTTGATGAACCTGGTCATGCATCATTACATTATATCATTATTTTATGTTACATGTGCATGGGTTGGGATATGAAAGAAGGTACGGGTGTACTTCGAGTACGTGGTTTGATGTTAGCCTTGAGCTACATCGTGGATTGACGTTGACTGAGGTCATGTTGTGGATTAATTGCGATTTAGTTCGCGTGGCTTGATGAGTGGCTATGTGCCTCATCGTGGTTGATATCGGCTATGTGCCATATCGTGGTTGATGAGTGACTATGTGTCCCATCGTGGTTTTGGTGTTAGCTACGGCTACATCGTGGATTGGCGCTGAATGAGGTCGCGTTGTGGATTATTGTGCTTAATTGCACGTGGATGGCATTGATTGCCTTTTGGAGTGAAAAGGAGAGGGTGATTTAATAATCCCCTAGTGTGTGGTAGGCTGGATACGGGGGTGTGCAGAGGATGGACCCTAGGCTGGGTTGGGCATCATAATTGCATAACTTTGCATGTGAATATATGTGATGTGGATTAATGTGAAATGGGCCAAGCCCAGTATGTGAAGTGGATTAAAGTGGTAATGGGCCAAGCCCATTATGTGGACCTATGTGGTTAAATTATCTTATTCTAAGAATGTGATAAGGATATGGGCCAAGCCCAATATGTGAACTCTGTGTGATGTGGATATGGGCCAAGCCCAATAGGTGAATACATGTGAATAAGTTGCATTACTATTTGTTATATGGGTTATTATATGGTTTGACAAGTGGGTGGAATTCAGAGGATTAATTACACACTGAGTCTGTATGACTCACCCAATTTTTACCCAAGATCGCAGGTGATACGTGAATCTTGGACCGGGTTGGAGTGGATACAAAGGTGGCCATGCAGGAGCAGATTTTCATGCAGAAAGATATTTTAATTAGTTAAGTTTTTATATTTTCCGTATTTTGTTTAAGTGTTTCTTGTAATAAGGCCCATCAAAGTATTTAAGTATTTATATTAAGTACCTTTATTATTATGTTTTATTATGGATTGACAAGTGAGAAATCTTTCGCAAATGGTTATTTTCTTAGATCTATATATAATAAAGTTTTAATTCGGATATTTTTATCAAGCTTATATTATTTAGAATTTTTAACTGGACATGGTTTTCAAATGACAACTAAATTTTCAAGATTCCACCACAAGTTAGATTCTTTTCAAACGTTTTTCCGCAGTGACATACCAGATCCGGTCAGGACTCGTAGGCCGGGTTTGGGGTGTTACAGTTTAGTATCAGAGCCAGGTTCAAAACTCAACTTTGAGGTTTTGGGCCCGAAAAACATTTTTAAAAATGGGTTTTTCAAAAAATATGGACTTTTATTTCAGGTTATTCTGGCATGGCACCTGTATCTCCGGCCCGAAGTCCACCAGGTAATTACTTCTGACTTCTGAAGTGATTTGAATATGTGATCTGTATGGGCTTTTATGGGAACATAGATTAGTGAACTAGGATCTATTGAACCCTAGGACTAGTCTACTCAAACACAAGTACATAAGACTTAAGGACCACTAAACAAACCTATGACTAAGTCGCCGAGTTAAGGTGTGGCAACTGTTGTGCGCATGTCTAGGAGTGGATTCAGTAAGAGCTTGGTATTTAAGCAGTCCTAGCGACTCACCTCCTCTTTACTCGAATCCTACCTGGTGCATAGTAACCGTTCACCCTAACCAAGAGGACTTATTCACGGGTTAAACCGATAATTAAAACCCGAAAGGACTAGCCAGGCAGTTTTATAAAATTCCTAGTTTTAAAATCCCTAAATTACCTTTTTAATTGTAGTAAAAGATTATTGTGAAAATTTTTCCAAAATATCTCCGATTTACAAAAAATTACCAAAATGCCCCTAGTGGCGAAATTACAAAAATGCCCCTGGTTTTCAAAAATTACCGTACTACCCTGATTTCAATAAAATCTTCCTTACTTTACAAAAGCACCCAAGAATCCTATTTTGCAAGTATCAAAATACCTTGATTTTGGAAAAATTATGAAATTGCCCCTAACCTGTAAATTACCAAAATGACCCTAATTTCCAAAATTTTTGCAACTTCACCGTTCCGGAAAACAAATTTACAAAAAGAACCCTCAAAGCTTTATAAATTTTGAAATACCCCTGAGTTTTAAAATTACCGAAATACCCCTGGTTTATTCCAAAAATACCCTCGACGTTTGCTAAAATATTTCTACTTTACAAAAATATCAAAAACCTCTATTTTACAAATATTGAAATACTCTGATTTGGAAAATTACCGAATTACCCCTGACTTACCAAATTACCAAGATAACCCTGATTTCCGAAATTTTTGCAGTACCTTAATTTAGAAAATTTCCGAAGTACCCACTAGTTTTAAAAATTTTGAGAATGCCTTTGATTTATAGAGATTTTTAAATTGACCCTAATTTATTACCAAAATACCCTTGTAGGAAAAATGATGAAAATACCCCTAGATAGAAACGGAAAGAAATGTTCGAATAGTGAATGTGGGTGGTGGATACCACTGAATGAATATGTCTACGTTGATGAATGAATGTGCCTCTATTGAGGAATGAATGTGACTCTCTGAATTAGAGTAGTAAACTTGAACTGAACCTTTGTGTGATCGAAAGAACTATTTCTAAATATCTTTATTTCATAAAATTGTTCGCGGTTAATAAGTGGAACAAAAGTCTGATTCATAAAACTTTTTAATCAGATAAATCGCGACATTAGAAATGAGTTCTAGGGGACGTGGTCGTCGTGGACGCGGTAGAGGTAGAATGGCAGTGTCGAAACCAGTAGGGTCTGGCCATGGGTCAGAAAATGATGTGCCGCCGCCAACTGTGGGCACGGAGGATCAAGATCCGATAGGAGAAGATGAAGTAGTGTCGCGAGCTATGTTGCGAGTATTAGAACGTGTGGCAGGAGCTAGCATGAGAAGTGGAGCTCGAAAGTCGGTATCAGAAAGGCTTAGGTCTAACGGGGCTGAAGTTTTTAGAGGAGTATCAGGAGTAGCTCCAAATGTAGCGGAGTATTGGTTGGAGGCAGTCGAAAGAATCATGGACGATTTGGACTGTACTCTTGAGGAAAAGCTGAAAGGTGCTGTTTCGTTGCTCCGAGATGAAGCTTATCGATGGTGGCTCACTGTCAGGCAAGGTGTTCCGGCAGATCGATTGGATTGGGAATATTTTAAGCTTAAGTTTGAAGGGAAGTACGTTGGAGCTAGTCATTTAGACTCACAAAGGAAGGCGTTTCTAAATTTTGTACAAGGAAGTATGTCGGTAGCGGAACATGAAGCGGAATTTGTGCGGCTAAGTCAGTATGCTAAGGGAATCGTGGCTACTGATTACGAAAGGTGTGTCCGATTCGAAGATGGGCTACGGAATGAGTAGCGAGAGTTGATTGCTCCTCACAGAGAAAGAGACTTTGCCATTCTAGTGGAGAAAGCTCGGATAGCTGAAGAAGTAAACAGGACTGTAAGACAGAACCGAGAGAAGGATAGGAATTGGAACAAAAGGAGTATTGGACCATCAGTATCGTCGAGAGATTTTCAGAAAAGACCAAGGATCGAGAATTCTGTACGTGCACCTATACCAATTTCCGAGAATCGGAATCGTTCCTGTGCTCGGTGTGGAAGAACTCACACAGGAGAATGTTGGGGTAATAATAAGGAATGCTTCTGGTGTGGATTTAAGGCTCATTTGGTTAAGAAATGTCCTCAAGTGATGGATAGGGCTCGAGGTCAAGGTCATGGAACACCAAGCGGTGGTGCTGAAGGTGCGGATGTGAGGCAACCAAGGTTGGCTTAGGCAACGAAGGTATGTTCCCTAACCCTGGAATCTCTTTATTGACTTGACTGTTATGAGATAGTTCGTGTTTGAATGCTAGCAAACTGTATGGAACCTTGAATGCAAATCTTGAGATAGTATCTAAGGAATGTGTTAGTTTTGTTAAGATCAGAGTGCGCAGCGGTAGAGTAGGGTGATGAGTTAAGAATGCACGATTATTTTAAGGAGGGTAGAACTGTAACATCCTAGATTAGGGGTTATGCATTTAGTGCATAATTCATGTGTTAATGGGCTCAGTGAGTGTGTTTAGAGGTGTTTGAGGGGCTTTGGAAACTCTAGGATGGAAGAGGAAGCTTTGGAAAAATATGGAAATTTTAAGTAAAAAGGGGAATTGGGCTAAAGAGGCCTTAAGAATAATTGCGAGGGATTTTGGACATGAAAGGGGGCTTGGTAAAGTGGCTTAGGGGTGCCACTTAAGGGCCTGAAAATGACGCCAACAGGGGCCTTGGTTCGAATCACGGCGGCAGCAAGTAGTGTTTTATTTTTCTTTTGGCGTTAAGGGGGGAGCAAGGTGATGGAGGTCTTAAAAAGAAATTGTGGCGAGTTTATGTCACAAAAGAAAAACGCCATGGCAGAGTGGCTTTGGACGTTATATGTGGCTTGCGGCAATGAGGGCCTAGGTTCGAGTTGCGAAGGAAGCAAGAAAGGGCATTTTATTTTTGTTCGGCAAGAAGGCGCTTGGGCTAAGTAGGTCTTAAAAGAAATTCAGGGTGAATTATGTCACAAGGAAGCGCCTTGGCAAAGTGGCCTGGGGCGTTATCTGCAGTTAAGGGTCCCAACAGGTCTCGGGTTCAAGGCGTGTGAGCAGTAGTTGGGTGTTTTATTTTTGGCTTTTGGTGCCAAGAGAGAAGGAAGTAATTGGACTGCACATGGAGTTTCAATTGGATAAGGATTTGGCTTAATTCTCCTATTAAAACTTGGCTGCAGTAAGGTAGGATAAATATGGCTTTATTTATTTTATTTATTTTAGTTTAATAAGTAGATAATGGATAAGTGAGAGTTGATTTTATTTATTTTAAGTGTGTGATAAAGAGATAAGGGATAAAGGATTGGTTTATTCTTTTTAATTTAATGAGTAGTGTGGAGTTAAAATAGGAGTTTTATTGGAATTTGATAAGGAGTGATAAGGGGGCCGAATGTGGGACTCATTGGGGTTGCTTAATCGGTTTGGAAGCTTTATAAGGAGGGTGTGCCAAAATTTAGAGCTTTCTTTTCATTCTAGGTGTCGTTCCTCTCTAGTGCAAGCCATTTAGTTTCAGTTTCTTTTCCCTTTTTGTTGTTGACCGAAACCTCAAAAGCATTAAGGCCATTTGTGTTCCATTCCTCTTCTCTCTATTTCGCTTGTTAGCCAAACCTTGTAAGTGACCAATCTTCTATTTGTATTTTACTTTTATTAATAGCCATAACCGAATCTCAAAGACGGCCTTATTCTTTTCTTCTATCGCAAGTTTCAAAAGCCAAAACCTTGATCTAGTTCTCTCCTGTGGCCGAATATCTCAGTGATCAAAAGGGGGAAGTGTTGTCGATTTCTTTTGGTGCAAGTTATCCCAATCAGTTCATTATAGAGGTAAGGTGAGATGGACAATTCAGCCATAAGTCTTATTGATTATTAAGCTAGCCGATTCTAACAAGTGATTAACAGGAATTTTGACTAGTCAAGGATCAAGTCGATAGAAGAAGAGCAAGTATTCGGGATTTCGGTAAGTAAGGTAAAGAGGTTTGTACTATTCGGCTTAGGGCCATATTTTGGGTTTTTAAGTGTGACCGATTTGGATTGTGAACTTTGGTTTTTAGGGCAAATCGGCAGGCATCAAGGCAAGTTTCGGGATTCAGATACATTTTTGGTAAGGATGTTAAGTTATAGTTTATTCGTTAAGATCTTGTATTAGCTAGTTATTCTGAGTAAGTGACTAATTGTATGTACTAATTAAAGTGTTGTGATGGAGGCGAGTTCCAGTCAAGAAGGGGAAGGGAAGGTCCCTATTCCAAAGTTTAAGAAGAGAGTCGTTTCTGTTGTTCGGGATTGGCCAACAGGGTGTGGGCCAGCAGCAGGAGAAAGCTATAGACAGATAGCCGTAGTTTCGCTTAGCGATAGCGTCGGGATTGAGAGTTTAGAGCTTCAAGTTATCAGGTGTGTGATTAACCCACCGTTTTCTGGGTATATGATATGTATGTGATATGTGTATGTGTTATGAATGTGCTAACTAGTGCAGTGGGAATTGTGATAAGGATACCCTCAAGGGGTATGTCGATAATCCGGTAAGTACCAAACCTGATGATATGTGATTATTAATATGAATATGTGATAATATGCTTGATGAACATGCTCATGCATCATTACATTATATCATTATTTTATGTTACATGTGCATGGGTTGGGATATGAAAGAAGGTACGGGTGTACTTCGAGTACGTGGTTTGATGTTAGCCTTGAGCTACATAGTGGATTGACGTTGACTGAGGTCACGTTGTGGATTAATTGCGATTTAGTTCGTGTGGCTTGATGAGTGGCTATGTGCCTCATCGTGGTTGATATCGGCTATGTGCCATATCGTGGTTGATGAGTGACTATGTGTCCAATCGTGGTTTTGGTGTTAGATACGGCTACATCGTGGATTGGCGCTGACTAAGGTCGCGTTGTGGATTATTGTGCTTAATTGCACGTGGATGGCATTGATTGCCTTTTGGAGTGAAAAGGAGAGGGTGATTTAATAATCCCCTGGTGTGTGATAGGCTGGATACGGGGGTGTGTAGAGGATGGACCCTAGGCTGGGTTGGGCATCATAATTGCATAACTTTGCATGTGAATATATGTGATGTGGATTAATGTGAAATGGGCCAAGCACAGTATGTGAAGTGGATTAAAGTGGTAATGGGCCAAGCCCATTATGTGGACCTATGTGGTTAAATTATCTTATTCTAAGAATGTGATAAGGATATGGGCCAAGCCCAATATGTGAACTCTATGTGATGTGGATATAGGCCAAGCCCAATAAGTGAATACATGTGAATAAGTTGCATTACTATTTGTTATATGGGTTATTATATGGTTTGACATGTGGGTGGAATTCAGTGGATTAATTACACACTGAGTCTGTATGACTCACCCAATTTTTACCCAAGATCGCAGGTGATACGTGAATCTTGGACCGGGTTGGAATGGATACAAAGGTGGCCATGCAGAAGCAGATTTTCATGCAGAAAGTTATTTTAATTAATTAAGTGTTTATAATTTCAGTATTTTGTTTAAGTGTTTCTTGTAATAAGGCCAATGAAAGTATTTAAGTATTTATATTAAGTACCTTTATTATTATGTTTTATTATGGATTGACAAGTGAGATATCTTTCGCAAATGGTTGTATTTTCTTCGATCTATATATAATAAAGTTTTAATTCGGATATTTTTATCAAGCTTATATTATTTAGAATTTTTAACTGGACATGGTTTTCAAATGACAACTAAATTTTCAAGATTCCACCACAAGTTAGATTCTTTTCAAACGTTTTCCCGCAGTGACATACCAGATCCGGTCAGGACTCGTGGGCCGGGTTTGTGGTGTTACAATAAATTTTCATATGAACATACATATATCAATGTAAATACATTTATTTGTATATAAACTTACCTCGGATTTGAGTAAATGAACGGATTCGGTATTCAATCACTTTCGACTTTTTGTGATCTAAATTTGTTTTTCTTCGGTTCTCAATCTATACATATTCAAATTTAATCCATCTATTCACTAAATCATTCAATTCAATCCAAAGACACATATTACGGGAAATTTACAAATTAGCCCCCATATTTTCACATTTTGACATTTTAATCCTTATTGCACAAAATCACAAAATACACAAAATCTCAATACACCCATGCTTAGCTGAATTCTCTATAGGTCCCTAGAAGCACTATTTTTCATTTATCTTACAATTTAGTCCTTCAAAATATTATTTTCACAATTAAGTCCAAAATACTCAAATTCACTAAAAATCCAAAGACAAAACATGTTAATCTAACACATATATTTCATTTTTCACCATCAAATATCACAAAACTCATGTGTTCATCAATTGCACATTTCAAAACTTTCATCAATTCACAAAATTGAAGCATGGGTTTTGAAGTATACAAAGCAACGGTTACAAAAACATAGAAATTACCAAAAACCGAACACAAAACATACCTTAATCTTGCTTGATAGTAGCCAAAACCTAAAACAATTTACTTTCTTTCTTTCTCTTTAATATTCGGTCATAAAAAAAGAAGATGAACATCCACTTTTCATTTCATTTGTTTTTTTATTATAATATCATATAACATGTTATTTATTATTTAACCATTATAATTAATATAATAAACTATATAACATACACATAATGCCGTCCATCACTCTCACTTATGGCCAAATTGCAATGTAAATCCTCTTATATAAGAAGACACATCAATTAGGCCACTCAATCAAATAGAAGGCCACTTTTACCATTTATGCGATTTAATCATTTTCTCAAATTAAACATACAAATGATAAAATTAATTCACGGAACTTTAACACATACTTAATCACATACAATAGACATATAAAATAATATTAAAATATTTTTCTAACTCAGATTTGTGGTCCCGAAACCACTATTCCGACTAGGGCCTAAACCGGACTGTTACATCAGATGTTAGATCGACTGACAGGTAACGAATTTTACAGCCTTTTAGATGGATATTCAAGATACAACTAGATAGTTGTAGTCACGGAAGACCAGCATAAAACTACTTTTACTTACTCGTACGATACATTTTCTTTTAGGCGAATGCCTTTTGGCTTATGTAATGCACCTGCCATTCAACGATGTATGATGGCAATTTTCACTGGCATGGTTGAGTTTTGTTGAGGTTTTCATGGATGATTTTTCTATTTTTCGTAACACTTATGATGTTTGTTTGAGTAATTTGGCTAAGGTACTAAAAAGATGAGGAGACGAATCTTGTCCTTAACTGGGAGAAATGCCATTTTATGGTTAAGGAGGGAACTGTCTTAGGACATAAATTTTCCAAAATGAAATTGATGTGGATAAAGCAAAAGTGGACGTAATTGTGAGATTACCACCTCCAATTAGTGTGAAAGGAGTTAGAAGTTCCTTAGACCATGCTAGTTTTTATCGTAGGTTTATCAAAGATTTTTCACAAATTTCTAAACCTTGGTATATGCTTTTAGAAAAAGATACTATTTTTTCTTTTAACAAAGCATGTTAGAAGCTTTTGAAAAATTATAAAGCTGATTAATCTCAACCCCAATAATTGTTACACCTGATTGGAACTCACCTTTTGAGTTGATGTGTGATGCAAATGTTTTCGCTGCTGGAGCTGTGATAGGTCAAAGAAGAAACAAAGTGTTTCATCCTATCTACTATGGAAGCATAGCTTTGACAGGAGCCTAGCTCAACGGTAACTGAAAAAGAACTCTTTGCTATAGTTTTTGCTTTTCACAAGTTCCCTTCATATCTTATAGGTACCAAAGTTATAGTGTTTACCGATCATGCGGCCATTGAGTATTTACTCATGAAGAAATATGCTAAATCGAGGTTAATTCATTGGATACTTTTACTTTAAGAATTTGACCTTGAGATCAAAGATAGAAAAGGTGCTAAAAATCAGGTAGCTGATTATCTGTCGAGGCTAGAACAAAATGAGGTAACTTCTTCACTTGTTCCAATTAATGAGAATTTTCATGATGAGCATATCTTCAAGGTAAGTCGAATTCATGAAACACCTTGGTTTGTTGATTTTTCCAAGAATTTAGCAGGTGGAATAATTCCTTGAGAAATGACATACCAATAAAGAAAGAAATTCCTTCATGGTAGTCTGTATTATTTCTGGGAGGATTAGTTTTTGTTTAAACAATATGCAGATAACATAATCAGGACGTGCGTAGCTGGAAGTGAGATTGACAAGATTTTGTACCACTGCCATTCATCTCCAAGTGGGGGACACTTTAGTGGTTCTCGCACTGCAGCAAAGATTTTGCAAGTAGGATTCTTTTGGCCTACAATGTTTAAGGATATGTACGCATATGTGAAAACCTGTGATAGATGCCAAAGAACTAGAAACATATCAAGGAGGAATGAGATGCCCTTGACAAATATTTCAGAGGTAAAACTATTAGACGTATGGGGCATTGATTTTCTAGGCCATATTCCCTCTTATTAGGGGAACAAGTATATTTTAGTAGCTGATGTACCCAAGTAGGTTGAAGTTGAGGCATACCTAACAAATGATGCTAAGGTAGTCATGTGATTCCTACATAAGCATGTATTTACACGGTTTGGGACTCTTAGAGCTATAATTAGCGATGAAGGATCTCACTTTGTGAATAAATGGCTTAAGTAGTTACTTGACAAGTACGATGTGAAACATAAAATTGCTACTATCTATCACCCATAGACAAATGGACAAGTTGAAAGGGTGAATCGTGAAATCAAAGGCAGTCTTGAAAGGGTAGTGCCCCCTAGAAGAAAAGATTGGTTTCGAAGGCTCAATGATGCTTTATGGGCCTATCGAATTGGTTTTAAAAAACTGTTAGGAATGAATCCCTATCAATTAGTTTTTAGAAAGGCATGTCATTTGCCACTTGAATTGGAAAATAAAGCTTAATAGGCCTTGGAACAATTAATTTGGATCTTAATCATGTTGGTGAGAGAATGATGCTGTAGCTTGATGAGTTTGAAGAGTTGAGGTTATTTTTATACGAGAATGCCTAGATGTGTAAGGAAAAATTTAAGAGACGCAAAGATAGTCGTATACAACCTCGTGAATTAAAAGATAGTTAGAATGTGTTATTGTTTAATTCGAGGCTAAGGTTATTCCCTAGGAAGCTCAAATCCCAATGGAAAGACCATATACCATCTACAATGTTTATCCATATGGAGCTGCAGAAGTGTACGACAACCATGGAGGTACATTTAAAGTTAATGGTTAATGCCTCAAACACTATTGGGATGGTGAAGTTGAGCGAGTTAAAACTTTGTTCTAATTAGTAGACTGTTAATTTTTCATAATCTTACTTTTTAATAAATAGGTAGAAACTATTTTTCTTAAATTAGTACATTTAATTAATTTTTGTCTAAGAAGATTGGAACTTAAGCAGGACTACTTATGATCCCTCTAACCTTTCCTGAGAATTAATTTAATAAAATATTTTAAGTAGAAATTTTCTAATTAACTTCAAAAATTTTATTTTCATTTTAATTTCTATTTTTAATGTTAACTTTATATAAGGGGGTTAAATTGGCCCAAGTACTAATCAATTTGTTTTCTCTTAAGCAGTCTAGTTTGTAAATATAGTTTGGGTTCAATGCCTGAAGCAGCAAGGAGGAAAATTTTACCCCACAATGTCATCCAAAGGGTTCCCAAACCCTAATTTTTCTGCCAACTTATGCCTTCATCTTTACCTTGCCACCCAAGTCACCTTTGTAGCTAAATGTTTGCTACAAGTTTGCCCTAATTCACCATTATGTAAACCCCTCTCTACCATCATCTTTTCCACAACCATTCAAGCAATTAGCTTACACCCTAGCCACTTATTCTTTTTCCTCTTAGCCATCAGCTTAAGTCTCGAAGAATCTCTCCAATTTCTTTCCCTTGTCACAAAATCCTCCTTATCACCGCTACAAGTCTTTTACCACTGCAAGTCCATCCCTGTCTCAAGTCCATTGCTACCACAAGTCCATCTCTATCGCAAGCTTACAGACACTGCAATCCCATTACTATCACAAGCTATCACCATCGCAAACTCCTTGTTCCCATCCATTGCTGATTCTTTTCCTTCATTTTGTCCAAATTCTGCCTATTTTCGAGAAAAATCACCATGTCTTGCAAAAGAACTAGATCCTCCAAGACCTTTGCCTAAAGTCCAATTGTGATTTAAGATGAGGAAGCAAAAGAAAGGTTTAATTACATCTTCAAAAATCAACCCATGATGCCAGAAAAAGGTTTCAATTTGAAGAGAAATGACAAGATAATTATGCCTTAGCCAATAGGAAAGAGGATTGATGCCCTTAATTGGAACTATTTTTGTGATGCACAATCATTACCTAAAGATGAGTTAGTTCGAGAGTTCTATGCCAATTTAACTGTAATATCCTGAAATTGGGCTTGTGCATTTTCACTTAATTTTATGAAATAGCATGTCTTATGTGTTGTGGATGTGTTGTGTGCATTTTAGAACCTTGGAAATGTAAGGAAATGCCTTAGAAAATAGTAAGTTTTAAGTAGTAAAAAAAGGGAACTAAAGCAAGGTGGCTTTAAGAGAATTAGTAGGGAGAATATGGCACACAAACGGGCTTGGAAAAGTGGCTTGGAGGTGCCACTTAGGGCCTCTGGAAATGACGCCACATGCAGGGGTAAATGGGCCAAGGTTCGAGTCGGGTGGGGAGCCAAATGAAAGTTTTATTTTTTCAGCAATAAGGAAGGGTAATGGACGGCAATGGGAGTCTGAGGGAGGAGCTTTAGATAGGCTTAAATTCTCTTGTAAATTTCAGCTAGCAAGGGATAATTATTGGATTAAATTTTTATTAATTTGAATAGGTGATAATTGAAGAGATAAAGCTATCGAATAGGAGAGTTGGTCGAATAAGGGTCTCTAGGTAGACTAATTTCTGAGAAAAGGGGAAAAGGGTGGCTATTCTTCATTCTTTCTTTCTTCTTTTCCTCCGCCAATTCTCTAGCCATATTTTCTTTTCTCTTTTATTTTTGCCAAGCCGAAATAACTTGTGTTCTAGCCGAGTTTCCATCATAAATCTTTTCTCCTTCTTCTCGCAAGCCGAAACTAAATACTTGCTAGACCCTAGCCGATTTTTCATTGAATCCCAAAGCCGAATCTTGTGTGGTGTCAGACAAGGGTGTTGTCGATTTCTTCAAGTAAGGGTAAGATCAAAATTCGGTTTCCATTCTTTTACTTTTAAACTTGTCGAAATCAAGGTATTAATCCTATTAGGGATCTTTGGCCGAAACTTGAAGGGTTCTCCGTGATTTCTGCTATTGTAGACATCTCCATAGTCAAGTGGTGTTTTGGGGATTTTAGATTCGCAAAGGTAAGTGTATCTACCCATTCGACCAAGGCCTATTTAGCAACTTAGATCTATTTCTTACTTATTCAAAAGCCGAAAATTAACCAAGTCAGGTGATTAAATGTTAGCCGATTGCAAGGAGGGAAGACTACAAGTTTTCGGGATTTGATCAGTAGACAAATCGGCAGCAAAGTAAGAAAGTAGTTACGTTAATCCTTCGGGATTTGCTTTCATAGCTGAATGGCTTTTCACTGACATGTTCAGGGTTGGCCGAATATAGGGATTAAAGATCTAAATCAGTAGATCGGGTTTTCGGGATTTGGAGTAAACTTGCTAAGTAAATCAAGTGTGTACCCCACACTATCTTTCAATGGATTTATGGCACCTATTTAATATATATGTGTATATAAGAATGAGTAAAATATGGCTAAGGTACAATGCAATGGTACAAGTACCCAGGTACATTACTTTAACCTTAAGTTAATAAGTGCTATGAATAGTGGAATATGGTACATGTGTAAATAATGATAAGAATGTGAAATAAGGCCTATGGCATGAGATTGCATGATATGAATGATATATAGGGCATATGGGATATTATGAATGGGGAAGTGAATGTGGTGACTTATGTCACGATATCTGAATGTGGTGACGTTGGTCACATTATCTGAATGTGGTGTCTCATGACACGAAATATTATCTGGTGGCTATGCGACAATATTTATAAGGGCGATGAGCACGCCGATCGCAAAGAATCGCCCGATGGTGTGTAGCGGATGAAGGGTTGACTTAGTAGTCCCCATGGTGTGCAGGTTGGTACGGGTGATGTGTAGCGGATGGTACCTAGGTTTGGGTTCGGGTTGCATCATTACTTTTTATTTGTTATACATTTGTATGACACGATATGACATGCCTGAATCTTTTGGGACTTAGTGTTGTGGTTACACATTAAGTCTGTTTGACTCACCCCGTTGTGGGATTATTTTTCAGGTGACGATCAGTGATGGGCCGGGTCGGCAGAAGCTTAGGGGTGGCCATGCTCAGCAAGGAATTTATTTTATTTGGACTTTTTATTTTAAGTACTATGAATTTAATTTTGGGTTTTGCTTTTATGTAATAAGGCTGTAAGTATTGAACTGTTTTATGTTGGTTTAGTTGTTTTTATCAGGATAGTATTATTGATAAATTAAAGACTAAGTAATTATTTAAAAATGAATGTTAAAAGTTTTGACACTCAAACACAAATGTTTTATAATGTATAAATAAAACTAAAAATCAAATTTGGCTTGTCCTATATAAAAACAAGGTTTTCAATTAAACCCAACACACACTAAAGCTTATCAAGAAAAAATTCTAAAGTTTTCCACAAAGACAAACAAGTTTTGAACTGTTTTACTCTAGGAACATACCGGATCCGGTCAAGGCTCGTGGGCCAGGTTTGGGATGTTTCAGCTTGGTATCAGAGCCCAGGTTTAAACTCTCGGCCTGGGTTTTAAAGCCCACAACGTTTTAAAATAAAGGCCCAAATGAATTTTTGAGAAAGTTTTGAAATTGAGTAGGTTTTCTAGCATGGCACCTAAGTCTCCGACCCGCAGTCCACTAGGTAAGTACCCCTATCCATTGTGTGATTTATAATATGATTTGAAGAAGGTTAGAATGGGAATGTAGATTAGAAAATTAAGTACTTGAACCCTAGGACTAGTTACCCCAACAATTACATAAGACTTAAGTGCCTAACCAAACAAACCTAGGGCTAAGTCACCGAGTTAGGGTGTGGCAACCATTGTGCGCATGTCTAGGATTGGATCCGGAAGATCTTGGTACTTATGCAGTCCTAGTGACTCACCTCCTCTTCGCTGGAATCCTACCTGGTGCGTAGCTACGGTTCACACTAACCAAGAGGACTCAGTCACAGGCTAAACACAATAACTAAAACCCGAAAGGGATTAACCGTATTTTTATGAAAACCCTAGTCTTAAAATCACCAAATTACCCCTTTAAATAGTAGCAAAAAACTTATTTTTGAAAAATTTCAAAGAATTTTCAATTTACAAAATTACCTAAATACCCCTGGTTGTAAAACTACAAAAGATGCCCTTGGTTTATAAAATGTCCAAACTACCCACGGTTCTTATCAAAATTTCCTTACTTATAAAATGTCCAAAAACCCTAATTTGTAAAATATCAAATACCTTGATTTGGGAAAATTTACTAAAATACCCCTAATGGTAAAATTACTAAAATGTCCCTGGTTTTGAAAATTTCTAATTTTACCCCGATTTCAATAACATTTTTCTGATTTTGTAAAAATATCCCAAAACTTTACCGTTACAAAATACTAAGACACCTTGATTTGGAAATTTACGAGATTACCCCTGTTTCACAAAATTACCAAAATGACCCCTGATCTTCAAAATTTCTGCCACAACACCAATTTGGAAAGCAAATTCTCAAAAATAACACCCAAGTTTTGCAAATTTTGAAATAGCCTTGATTTATTAAGATTTTCAATTTGACCCTGGTTTATTATCAAAATACCCCTGTAGGAAAAATGACGAAAATACCCCTGGGATAGGAATAAGATAGAATGTTAGGATAATGAATGTGTGTGATAGATGCCACTGAATGAATGTTTGGATGAATGTACTCCTTTGAATTAGGATAGAAAACTTGAACGAAAACCTTGATTGATCGAAAGAACTGCTATTAAACTCCGTTCATAAAATTTCTTCGCGGATAATCAGTGGAACATATACTAATGCATAAAATTTCTTAATGCCAGATTAAAACGCGAACGTAGACATGAGCTCTAGGGGACATGGTCGTAATGTGCGTGGATGCGTTCGAGGCCGAATGACCGTGTCGGAACTCGTTGAATCGGGTCAAGGAGCTGTTGGTGCTGAACAGCAAGATCAGATGAGAGATGATCTTTATCGCAGTCGTCTTTGCGCGAGTTCCCGAAATGGTGGTGGTCTTTGGAGGAAATATGAGAGCCCTAAGCTTTGCACTGGCGACTCGAGCCAACAGAGTTGAGGTGTTCCGTGGCGTATCTGGTGTAGCACCCAGTACGGCTGAGTATTGGTTGGAGGCAACCGAGCGAATTATGAATAAGCTCGACTTAACCCCTGAGGAGAAATTGAAAGGAATGGTGGCGCTGCTACGCGATGAGGCATATCAATGGTGGCTCACAGTTAGGGACGGTGCCACAGTTGAGGACCTGACCTGGGAGTATGTTAAGGTGGCATATCGAAAGAAATATGTTGGCACGCGTTATACTGATGAGCAGAGGAAGGCGTTTCTGGGGCTGGTTCAAGGGAACAAGTCTGTAATAGAGTACGAAGCTGAATTTCTGAGGTTGAGCCGGTATGCTTGAGGAGTAGTAGCTACGGAGCATGAGCGATGTGTCCGGTTTGAGGACGGACTAAGGGATGATCTGAGGTTGTTAATAGCTCCACACCAGGAGCGAGAGTTTTTTGCATTAGTAGAAAAAGCTAAAGTGGCTAAAGGGATTAAGGATTCAGTGAGGCAGAATACAGATCGAAATAGGCCAAAGAGAGGTTTTGGGCCGTCAGGATCATCTGGGAATGTCTAAAAGAGGTCTAGAGTTGATGGGCCGTGAGGTCAGCAAGCTGCTACAGGAGGGCAGTATTGTACTTGTGATCAGTGTGGGAAGAAACACTTAGGGGAGTGTTGGAAGAAGATAGGAGGATGTTTCAAGTGTAGGTCCAAGGATCATATGATTAAGGACTGTCCTGTGAAACCGGAAGGGAATCGACCAGCAGCTCAGAATGTGAATCAGGCTGGTAGAGGTGGACAGCAGCCTCAGTGAGGTTGTGGTCTGAATAACAGAGGAAATGGTGCTGGCAGAGGACGTGGAAAACCGGGCAGAGGTGTTGCTAATACTGAGGCAAGGTAGTCGGGTTTGGTTTATGCGGTTCGCCGGAGGGAAGATGGAGACGCACCGGACGTTATAACCGGTACGTTCCTTATTTATGGCAAGCCTTATGTTGCTTTAATTGATGTGGGCTCGACCCATTCTTATGTTGCATGTAGAGTAGTTGAAACTCTAGACATAGCCTCTGAACTTTCTGATAGGGAGATGACTGTAGTAAGCCCACTAGGTCAAACTGTAGTGGTGAATAAGATCCTTCAGGGTGTACCTTTAGAAATTCAAGGCGTAATATTTTCTGCCGACTTGATGGAACTTCCCTTCGGAGAATTCGATCTCATACTTGGTATGGACTAGCTAGTGGAACATCGGGCTGTGTTGGACTGTGCAGCTAAGCGAATAGAGTTAAGGACCCCGGAGGATGAGGTGGTCATTATAATAGGAGAAAGAAGAAACTACTTGTCTAATGTAGTTTATTAAAAAGGTGAAAAGATGGTTCGGAAAGGGTGCGAGGCATTTTTAGCCTTCGTAAGTGCGTTAGATGGAAAGGAAGAAGGTGTCAGTGGAGTTAGAACAGTAAGGGATTTTGAAGATGTGTTTCCGGAGGAATTACCAGGAATACCCCCAGATAGGGAAGTGGAGTTCGGAATTGACTTGCTTCCGGGAACAGCTTCTGTGTCAATTGCCCCGTATAAAATGGCACCAAAGGAGTTGGTTGAGCTCAAGGCTCAGATCCAAGAGTTGATGGATCGTGGGTTTATCCGACCCAGTGTGTCTCCGTGGGGAGCATCGGTCCTGTTTGTGAAGAAGAAGGATCGAACTATGCGTATGTACATAGACTATCGTCAGTTGAATAAGTTGACCATCAAGAACAAGTACCCTTTACCAAGGATAGATGACTTGTTCGATCAGCTTAAGGGGGCAGCAGTATTCTTAAAGATCAATTTAAGGTCGGGATATCATCAGTTGAAGGTAAAGGAGGCAGATATCCATAAGACAGCCTTTAGGACAAGGTACAGCCATTACGAGTTCTTAGTAATGCCGTTTGGTTTGAAGAACGCCCCAGCCACGTTCATGGACATGATGAACCAGGTTTTCCAACCCTACTTGGATAGGTTCGTCGTTGTGTTCATCGATGACATTCTGGTGTACTCCAAGTCAGAGGAGGAGCATGATGAGCATCTCCGGATTGTGCTGCAAGTGTTAAGGGAGAAGAAGCTCTATGCCAAATTCAGCAAGTGTGAATTTTGGCTGAAGGAAGTTGCGTTTTTGCGACATGTGGTATCCGCAGAAGGAATAAGGGTGGATCCTCGAAAGATTGAGGCAGTGTTGGATTGGAAACCACCTAAGTCGGTGGCGGAGATTCGTAGTTTCCTGGGATTGGTAGGCTACTATAGAAGGTTTGTGGAAGGATTCTCATTGATAGCCGCGCCATTGACAAAGTTATTGAGGAAGGAAGTACCTTTCGTATGGACGGATAAGCAACAGGAGAGCTTTGAGAAGCTTAAGAAAGTATTGACGGAAGTCCAGTGTTGATCCACCTGAGCGGAAAGGATTTTGTGGTGTCTTCGTGGACGCTTCTCATACAGATTGGGATGCGTCTCGACGCAGACGGAAAGTAGTCACTTATGCTTCTCGACAGTTAAGACCACATGAAGTTAACTACCCGACTCCTGACTTGGAATTGGCGGCAGTGGTCTTTGCTCTTAAGGTATGGAGGCACTATCTTTATGGTGAAAGGTCGATAATCTACACAGATCACAAGAGCCTTAAGCATTTGCTGACTCAGAAGGAGTTAAACTTGAGACAGCGAAGGTGGGTGGAGTTACTGAAGGACCATGATTATTCCATAGAGTATCATCTGGGCAAGGTGAATATGGTCGCAGATGCTCTCAGTCGGAAAGTGGTGACGGATTTAAGGGCTATGTTTGCACATCTGAGCTTGTATGATGGTGGAAGTTTGCTGGCAGAGTTGCAAGTTAAGCCGACGTGGTTGAATGAGGTGAAAGAGGGACAGGTGGCTGATGAGGATTTGGGTGCTAAGATGCGGTAAGTTCAGAATGGTGGTTTAGAAGATTACAGTATGTCCAGTGATGGAGTATTGTGTTTCAAGGATAAGGTCTGTATGCTTAAAGACAAGGACCTAAGACAGAGGATTCTTCAGGAATCGCATAGTAGCCCTTATGCTATGCATCCTGGAGGCACTAAGTTGTACAGAGATCTAAGGGAACAGTTTTGGTGGCCTGGTCTGAAGAGGGAAGTTACAAAATTTGTCGGCAAGTGCTGAACGTGTCAGCATGTTAAGGCTGAACACCAAGTTCCGTCAGGGTTGCTTAACCGATAATGATTCCGTAGTGGAAGTGGGAGAGAATTACCATGGACTTCGTTAGTGGGCTTCCCCTTACGCCTACTAAGAAGGACTCGGTATGGGTGATAGTGGATCGGTTGACAAAGTCTGCGTATTTCATTCCGGTAAGGGTTGATTACTCTTTGCAAAAGTTGGCAAAGTTGTATGTGGCGGAAATTGTAAGGTTGCATGGAGTGCCGGTGTCGATTATCTCAGATAGGGACCCAAGATTTACCTCTCGGTTTTGGAAGGCTCTACATCAAGCTTTAGGCACTAAGTTGGATTTCACTACGGCTTTTCATCCACACTCGGATGGGTAGTCTGAACGGGTAATCCAAGTATTAGAGGATATGTTGAGGGGCTGTGTGATGGATTTCAGAGGAAGTTGGGAGGAATATTTGCCTTTAGCAGAGTTTGCCTACAACAACAGCTATCAGGCCAGTATTTAGATGGCACCATATGAAGCGTTGTATGGTCAGAAGTGTCAAACTCCTACGTGTTGGACAGAGTTGGGAGAACATCGAGTTTTGGGTCCAGAGATTGTGGCAGAATCCGAGGAGAAGGTTAAAGTAATTCGGGCACGGTTAAAGGAAGCATCGGATAGACAGAAGTCGTACGCAGACCTTAAACGGAAGGAAATAGAATTTGAAGTGGGAGATCAGGTATTTCTTAAAGTCTCGCCATGGAAGAAGGTGATGAGATTTGGCCGGAAAGGAAAGTTAAGTCCAAGGTTTGTAGGACCTTATCGGGTGTTGAAGAGAGTTGGACCAGTGGCATACCAGTTAAAGTTGCCCTCAGAATTGAAGCAGATGCACGACGTATTCCATGTGTCCATGCTACATCGTTATCGATCGGATCCATCTCCTGTGGTACCAGTTGAAAGGGTACAGTTAAGGCCAGATCTGTCCTACAAGGAAGAGCCGATTCAGATTTTGGAACGAGATGTGAAAGTGTTACGAAGGAAGTCAGTTCCTCTAGTCAAAGTATTATGGCGAAATCATGGATCGGAGGAAGCTTCGTGGGAGCCGGAAGAAGCAATGCGACAGCAATACCCTTAATTATTTCAGCCAGGTAATTTCGAGGGTGAAATTATTTTAAGGGGGGTAGAACTGTAATATCCTGAAATTGGGCTTGTGCATTATTGCTTAATTTTATGAAATAGCATGTCTTATGTGTTGTGGATGTGTTGTGTGCATTTTAGAACCTTGGAAATGTAAGGAAATGCCTTAGAAAATAGTAAGTTTTAAGTAGTAAAAAAAGGGAACTAAAGCAAGGTGGCTTTAAGAGAATTAGCAGGGAGAATATGACACACAAACGGGCTTGGAAAAGTGGCTTAGAGGTGCCACTTAGGGCCTCTGGAAATGACGCCACATGCAGGGGTAAATAGGCCAAGGTTCGAGTCGCGTGGGGAGCCAAATGAAAGTTTTATTTTTTCGGCAATAAGGAAGGGTAATGGACGGCAATGGGAGTCTGAGGGGGGAGCTTTAGATAGGCTTAAATTCTCTTGTAAATTTCGGCTAGCAAGGGATAATTATCGGACTAAATTTCTATTAATTTGAATAGGTGATAATTGAAGAGATAAAGCTATCAGAATAGGAGAGTTGGCCGAATAAGGGTCTCTAGGTAGACTAATTTCAGCAGAAAGGGGAAAAGGGTGGCTATTCTTCATTCTTTCTTTCTTCTTTTCCCTCTGCCGAATTCGCTAGCCATATTTTCTTTTCTCTTTTATTTTTGCCAAGCCAAAATAACTTGTGTTCTAGCCGAGTTTCCATCATAAATCTTTTCTCCTTCTTCTCGCAAGCCGAAAGTAAATAGTTGCTAGACCCTAGCCGATTGTTCATTGAATCCCAAAGCCGAATCTTTTATGGTGTCAGACAAGGGTGTTGTCGATTTCTTCAAGTGAGGTTAAGATCAAAATTCAGTTTCCATTCTTTTACTTTTAGACTTGTAGAAATCAAGGTATTAATCCTATTAGGGATCTTTGGCCGAAACTTGAAGGGTTCTCCGGGATTTCTGCTATTGTCGACATCTCCATAGTCAAGTGGTGTTTTCGGGATTTTAGATTCGCAAATGTAAGTGTATCTACCCATTCGGCCAAGGCCTATTTAGCAACTTAAATCTATTTCCTACTTATTCAAAAGCCAAAAATTAACCAAGTCAGGTGATTAAATGTTAGCCGATTGCAAGGAGGGAAGACTACAAGTTTTCGGGATTTGATCAGTAGACAAATCAGCAGCAAGGTAAGAAAGTAGTTACGTTAATCCTTCGGGATTTGGTTTCATAGCCGAATGGCTTTTCACTGACATGTTCAGGGTTGGCCGAATATAGGGATTAAAGATCTAAATCAGTAGATCGGGTTTTCGGGATTTGGAGTAAACTTGCTAAGTGAATCAGGTGTGTACCCTACACTATCTTTCACTAGATTTATGGCACCTATTTAATATATATGTGTATATAAGAATGAGTAAAATATGGCTAAGGTACAATGCAATGGTACAAGTACCCAGGTATGTTACTTTAACCTTAAGTTAATAAGTGCTATGAATAGTGGAATATGGTACATGTGTAAATAATGATAAGAATATGAAATAAGGCCTATGGCATGAGATTGAATGATATGAATGATATATGGGGCATATGGGATATTATGAATGGGGAAGTGAATGTGGTGACTTATGTCACGATATCTGAATGTGGTGACGTTGGTCACATTATCTGAATGTGGTGTCTCTTGACACGAAATATTATCTGGTGGCTATGCCACAATATTTATAAGGGCGATGAGCACGTCGACTGTAGCGACTGCCTTCGATGGTGTGTAGCGGATGAAGGGTTGACTTAGTAGTCCCCATGGTGTACAGGTTGGTACGGGAGATGTGTAGCGGATGGTACCTAGGTTTGGGTTCGGGTTGCATCATTACTTTTTATTTGTTATATATTTGTATGACATGATATGACATGCCTGAATCTTTTGGGACTTAGTGTTGTGGTTACACATTGAGTCTGTTTGACTCACCCCGTTGTGGGATTATTTTTCAGGTGACGATCAGTGATGGACCGGGTCGGCAGAAGCTTAGGGGTGGCCATGCTCAGCAAGGAATTTATTTTATTTGGACTTTTTATTTTAAGTACTATGAATTTAATTTTGGGTTTTGCTTTGATGTAATAAGGCCGTAAGTATTGAACTGTTTTATGTTGGTTTAGTTGTTTTTATCACGACAGTATTATTGATAAATTAAAGACTAAGTAACTTATTTAAAAATGAATGTTAAACATTTTGACACTCAAACACAAATGTTTTATAATGTATAAATAAAACTAAAAATCAAATTCGGCCTGTCCTATATAAAACAAGGTTTTCAATTAACCCCAACACACACTAAAGCTTATCAAGAAAAATCCCAAAGTTTTCCACAAAGACAAACAAGTTTTGAACCGTTTTACTCTTGTAACATACCGGATCCGGTCTGTAACACCCCAAACCCGGTCCAAACACCACGACCGAATCTGGTATGTTACGAGGGAAAACGTATTTGAAAATTTCGAATTTGTACTAAATAGACTTGATAAAACTTTGTTTCTTTTTGAAAACGAGTGGTTGAATATTAAGTCTTAGAAAAATTTTTGGTTTCAAGTTTGAGTCTGATTGTTTTTCATTCAATTATGAAAACGGTGTGATACCCGATGGTATAGTTCAAAACATATCGCTTTGTTGGTTTGAAAACGTCGTCTTTCCAAATTTTAATAAAATTCGTGCCAAGTTATTTTCGTTACAGCATATTAAAATCTAATGTAAAACATAAACGTCATAAAGCACCTCTTAAAAAGCTTTTACAAATCCAAGATAAACCCAAATAAAAATAAATAAACTAAGTACCCAAATGCAATAAACTGAGCAAAGCTTTTATTAGAGCATGGCATGTGCACCCCGAGTCCATCCCGGCTCCAAGTCCGCGTCTACGAGTCACCTGAAATGTCAAAGGAGAGGGTGAGTCGAGTGACTCAGTGTGTAAATCCCGCTCCCGAATAAACCACATGCTAACACACATAATACAAAGCAACATGATTAATGCAACCCGATCCTAACCATCCATACACCTGTTCTACCCCGTGTGGTACCAAACCACTGGTGGTGCCAAACCACTGGTGACGTATAGTCACAAAGTGTTACCAAAACACTGGTGTCCCAAAGACACATTATCCATCAATGTGGTCCCAAACCACTGGTGTCCCAAAGACACAATGTGCTACCAAAGCACTGGTGACCGAGGTCACAAATCCAATGATGATGGGGCCAACCCATCGTGTGTTACCAAAACACTAGCAGACGATCCCATATCTCAAGTGGGGCCAACCCACGGTGGTCAAACCACAGGGACAAGTCGCAATGAGGTGCCAAACCTCCGTGTCCCAAAGACACAAGCAGCTACCAAAGCACCGTGACCGTAGTCACAAATGCGGTGATGGGGCCAACCCATCGTGTGTTACCAAAACACCGGGCGTCAATCCCGTATAATCATCTGTGGGGGCCAACCCACCGTGGTGGTCTTGAGCCATCGGGGCGAGACGCTGAGGTACCAAACCTCTGGAGGTGCCAAACCTCTGTGACCCAAAGTCACAAAGTGTGCTACCAAAGCACTGGTGCTCGTCAGCACAATATATCACTGCTCCCTCATCTCATATCACCCATCAACATACCATACTCATGTAATCATGCATCTCATGCAAGTCATGCATATCATGCCAACATACCAAGCGATCTCTCTCATAACATACATACAAAACATAGGCCATGATATTATACTTTATTAATAGTACTCATAATAGAACCAACTTACTCCGAATCGTCCACATACCCCATTTTGGGTATTCACTTGTCCATCATATCATTATAATTTTTAACAGCAAATCGGTTTATTAATAAAATTACTAAGTATTAGTGTGTTAGTTTACACACTGATAACTACGAGCCTAGAAATCCGACCCAAAGCGATCTAAGTCCTCGATTGCTAACTCCTACAACCGGCCAAACAAAGGGATTAGGCATCCCTAGCATTCGACCAAAGCTATCAAACCAAAGGGCTTACTTTAAAACTTACCTTCCGATAGATTTGGTTTCTCCCAAATCCAGAACCAATAGTGGTTCTTTTGCCAATCGGTCAAGTCCCTAACAACAAACAGTTAGTCCTTTGTCTTAATCGAACTGAAAGAATAAACACAAGCCCATACTTACCACCACCTACCAATCGGTTAACAAGGGTGAAGGCTCTTCTCGGCTACTTTTCAACGTCCAAAGACCCTAACACAAGATGATTATCAAAAGCTTAATATCCTTCCAACCACAACCAACAAAGAAAAACAACGAGAGGAGTTATGGCCATTCGGCCTTGCACTTACCAACACCCAACACCAATATTCGGCCAACCTAACACCAGGGAAGAGAGGAGGTTCGGCCAAGGCTTCAAAAGAAGAGGATTCGGTCAAGATGAAAACACAAGCTAGAGGGAAATTTCGGCAATCACCAAGGGAGGGTTCGGCTAGTATCTTAAAAGTGAAGCAAAAGAAAGATGTGTTCAAGAAGAAGAAGAGAATCGGCCAATGGTCTTGAGAAGAGAAGAAAATGGAAAAGGGATAGGTGCTTTTCGGTTTTGAAGAAGAAAGAAATAGAGAAAGTATTTGGAACAGGAGGTTTCGGCTACAATGTTTAAGCAAGAAAGAAGAAAATGAATATGACAAAGGATGATAGAAGTTTCGGTTTACTTAACTGAAAGAGAAGGGAGAGAGAGCATACGGCTACCAAAATAATTGAGAGAAAACAAAGCACAAAATCAACAAAGTTGCCTGGACTTTCGGTTTGTGAAAGAAATGATGGAGAACTCACTTGGACTTTCGGTTTTAACAAATGAAGAAAAACGAGAGAAAAACCTTGGTACAATTTCGGCTAACCGAACCAAAATGGACACTTTTGCTTACCAAAAAGAAGACCGAAAATGTACCATAAGCAAAAGTACATTCGGCCTCCCCTCCCACACTAAGCCGTCCCACTCCCCACTCCAAACACCCAAAAATCGGCCAAAAATCCTCCAATAATTCCCAACCACACATTCAAACAACCATGACCAAGTCTTCCTCCTACAATTACTCTCCACCTAACATTTGAATGTGAAGACTTGGTCCAAGCTAGAGTTTCACTAGCCTTCTACCTCTCCTCCATGCCAGTCCCCCCAAAGAAGCCAAAAGGGAATTTTGGCAAACGAACACTAGACCTCCACCTCATGGAATTGACGCCACACCATGCTCCCAAGTGACGCATGCTTTGCCACTCCACCAGCTCCTCTTTCGTGCAATAAAATTCCATTTTATTTTCTTAAGCCCCAACTCTATCAGCTCCCCACACCTAAGGCCAAAAACTAAAATTTTCCTACCTACTCAGGCATACACTTAGCCTATAATTAAGCCCCTAAAACACCGAAATAGCAACACAGCACACCAACACATACAATATCATGCAACACAAAAAATAGCCCCTAACCCGGGATATTACAGTTCTACCCCCCTTAAGAATAATTTCGGCCTCGAAATTACCTGGTCAAAAGAGTTGCGGGTATTGCTGTCTCATCGTATCCTCGGGTTCCCACGTGGCTTCTTCCACGCCATGATTCCTCCAAAGAACCTTAACCAAAGGCACGGACTTCCTACGCAGAACCTTCACATCCCGATCAAGAATCTGCACAGGTTCCTCTTCCATAGTCAAATCCGGATTTACCTCGATCTCCTCCACTGCTACTACATGTGATGGATCTGAACGAATACCTCGAAAGCATCGAAACGTGAAACACATCGTGAATCGACTAAGCTCTGCTGGCAACTCAAGCCGATACGCCATCGTCCAACTTCGCCTCAATACCTTATACGGCCCAATGAACCTCGGACTTAGCTTGCCTTTTCTCCGCTAAACCTCAAAGACCTTCTTCCAAGGTGAGACCTTTAAGAAAACCCGATCTCCCACAAAGAAACTCTATATCTCTTCGCTTAAGATCGGCATAAGACTTTTGCCGGTCCAAGCTTCCTTCAAACGAGATCGAATCAACCTAACCTTGTCTTCTGCTCTCAAAGAACCAACTTCGGGTCCCAACAACCGACGCTCACCTAACTCTGTCCAACAAGTAGGTGAGCGACACTTCCTACCATACAAATTCATACGGTGCCATTTTGATGCTTGCTTGGTAGTTGTTGTTATAGGCGAACTCGCCAACGGCGAAACTCATCCCAACCGCCCTAAAGTCCGTAACACAACCTCTCAACATGTCTTCCAAGATCCGAATGACCCTTTCGATTGCCCGTCGATCGCGGGTGAAAAGCCGTGAAAATCCAAACGAGTACCCAGAGCTCGATGCAACGCTCTCGTAACCTCGACGTAAACTCGGGATCCCTATCTCGAGATAATCGAAACCGAACACCGTGTAGCCTTACTATTTCGACACATAAAGCTTCGCCAACCTCTCGAAGTGAATAGTCCACTCACCGAATGAAATGGGCCGACTTAGTCGAGACGGTCCACGATAACCCAAATCGAATCTTTCTTGCTTGGCGTAGCGATAAACCACCGACGAAATCCATAGTTATCCTTTCCCATTTCCACCGAGGAATCTTCACAGTCAAGCAAACCCGACGGTAGCTGATGCTCGGCCTTGACTGGCGACAAGTCGACACTTCCCAACAAACTCACACCTCTTTCTTCAAGCCGAGCACCAAAATCGCTTCTTTAAGATCCCTATACATTTTGCTACCTCCGGGATGCATAGCATAAGGACTGCTATGTGCGTCCTGAAGAATCCTCTGCCTCAGCTCAACATCCTTAGGCATACAAGCCTTCCCTTGTAAACACAGGACCTCATCACTAGACAAGCTGTAACCCTCCAAACCACCATTCTGCACTTGTAACCTTCACGCACTCGTAATCTCATCCTCCAACTCAAGCTTTCTCTTTGATCTCGCTCAACCCAAGTAGGCTTAACTCTGTAGTTCTGCCAGAATACTCCCGTCGTCATACAAACTCAAATGGGCAAACAAAGCTCTTAAGTCCGAAACAACCTTACGGCTCAACGCGTCGGACACCACGTTAGCCTTGCCTGGATGATATTCAATCGAACAGTTGTAGTCCTTGAGCAACTCAACCCATCTACGCTGCCTCAAATTCAGATCCTTCTGTGTCAATAGGTACTTCAAACTCTTATGATCCGTGTAGACTATTGACTTCTCCCGCATAAGTAGTGCCTCCAGATTTTTAGAGCGAAGACTACACCGCTAGCTCTAAATCGTCGCGCTCGGATAGTTGACCTCGTGTGGCCTCACCGCCGAGAAGCATAAGCCACAACCTTACCCTCCCGCATCAAAGACACAACCCAATCCCGTATGTGATGCGTCGCAGTACACTGTGAATTCCTTACCAGCCTCAGGTTGAATTAACACAGGAGCCTCTGTCAAGATCCTCTTCAACTTATCAAAACTCTCCTGCTGTTTCTCAGTCCAAACGAACGGAACTCCTTCTTCCTTAATGACTTAGTCATCCGGTCTTTGCAATTAACGAGAAACCCTCAACAAATCTTCGATAGTATCCCGCCAAACCCGGAAACTCCGAATCTCAATGACCCGACTTAGGAGGCTTCCAATCCAAAACCGCCTCAACCTTCCGAGGATCTACTCTAATCCCTCACCGATACTACATGACCCAAAAACGTCACTTCACTAAGCCGAACTCACACTTACCGAACTTAGCATGAGAGTTGCTTCTCCTCAAAACTTGCAACACCACTCTTAAGTGTGCATCATGCTCTTCTTCCGACCTTGAGTAAACCAAGATGTCGCCAATAAAAACCACTACTGAAACGGTCCAGATCATCACTGAAACACCCTATTCATCATATCCATAAAAGCCACCGAGCGTTAGTCAACCCGAACGGCATTACGAGAATTCGTAGTGCCCGTCATCGAGTCCGGCACGCGCGTCTTATGGATATCCGCTTCCTTAACTTTCAACCGATGGTACCTGGACCTCAAATCGATCTTGAAAACACCGATGCACCTTTTCACCGATCAAACAAGTCATCTATCCGTGGTAACGGATACTTGTTTTTAATCGTCGACTTATTCGGTTGGCGGTGATCGATACACATCCGCATCGAACCGCCCTTCTTCTTGACGAATAATCTGGCGCTCCCCCCGGCGAAACACTTGGCCTAATGAAGCCTCGATCCAACGACTCCGAATCGAGGCCTTAAGCTCCACCAACTCCTTTGGTGCCATCCTATATGGAGCAATAGACACCGGCGCCGTCCCCGTAGCAGATCTATCCCAAACTCTACCTCACGATCCGGTGGCAAACCCTAAGCTCCTCCGAAACACATCCACAAATTCCTTAACAATGCGAACCTTCTCAACAATGGACTCTTTAGCCTCCAAGGCATACACATGAACCACATACGCTTCGCAGCCCTTTCTCGACCATCTTTCTGACTTTTAAGGCCGACACCACATTGGATAAGTAATCTCTCCTATTACCTATCATAATCACTTCATCTCCTTATCCGTCGATAGAACCATGCGCTTAGCGCACAAATCCACCCCGGCACGGTACTTAACCAACCAGGTCCATCCCGAGAATCGGATCGAACTCCTCAAACGGCGCTCCATCGGATCGCTGAAGAAAAACTACCCCTTGGAGTTCTAGGGTACATCCTTATACAACTTATCTACCACTACTGAGAGTGACCTAGAGGGCTAAATACACCATCCGCCTAGAAGATATCTCGAGTCTAAGTCCATGGTCTCAACTATACTACTAGCAACATACGAATGCGTGGAACCCAAGTCAATTAAAGCGGATAGGGAGAACCAAAAATTAAAAACGTCATTCTGATTACATCCGGTGCGTGCGCCGCTCTCTCTCGCGCGCCTAGTTTGCATACACCGCACCGGAGCCGTCGTGCCTCGTAACTACCCGCACTCCTCGCCTGCGTGCTCCACGACCTCGACCAAATCCATTACCACCTCTCGCCATTACCACGGCCCCTCCGTGGTGGCGGTCCATTACCTCTGAATCGACACGGCCCGACTCTCGATCGAATCCTCGCCATCCTACGCGGGCAATCCCTAATGCGATGATCCGAGAACCACACTCGAAGCAACCTTTCCCACCACCCAACAAACCCACCCCAATGAGATTTCCCACACCGACATACATCAACTGCGGCGGTCCCCGCCTAGCGAAGAACAAATCTAGCAGATCGATTCTCGCCCACTTGGTCTAGCCCTCTTCTCGGATTGCGGCACGATCCCAAGACCCAAAGCTCCTCTTAAGCCTACTCCCGTCCATGCTCTGTCTTACCGACTCCTTAACACCTTCGGCTACCTTAGCCTTCTCGACTAAGACAACAAAACTCGCGCTCTCGGGCGTGGAGCAATCAGCCGACCTCAACTCGTCTCGCGGACCATCCTCGAAACGAACACACCTCTCATGCTCGGTGGCTACAATGCCCTCGGCATACCTACTCGGCCAGGAACTCGGCCAGACTCAACAATGCAGATTTACTCCCTGAACAAGCCTCGAAATGCCTTTGTTGGAGTCGATGTAGCTAGCCCCGATGTATTTCTTCCGATATGCACTCTAAAATAATCCCATGTCGAGATCCTCACCGCCACACTGTCCCCAACCGTGAGCCACCATTGATATGACTCATCCCAAGAAGCGATACAATCCCCTTAAGTTTCTCCTCGATCGTCAAGTCCAGATCGTCCATGATCCGCTCGGTTGCCTCTAGCCAATACTCAGCGATCTTAGGAGCAACACCCGATACACCTCGGAAGAACTCCGGCCCAGTTAGCCCTGAGTCGCTCAGAATGCATTTCCTAACTCCCGCACCACCACTTACACCACTACCCTTTTTCCAACACCCGCAAAGATCGCTCGTGACATCGCATCGTCTCGGTCGATCCCGGAACTCACCACCTCCACCGGTGGCGGGCCAAGCATCTCATTTTCTGGACCCTGACCAGATCCTACGGGTTCAGAAACCGTCATTCTACCCCTACCTCTACCACGAGTATTACGACCACGTCCGCCTCGAGTGCTCATGTCTAACGATCTACGTTTCTGATTAAAAAGATTTTTATGCATTAGTATCGTTCCACTTTCTTAACCGCAAAGAAATTTTTTTATGGATAGAGTTTAATCGTGGTTCTTTCGAGCAAACAAGGTTTCAATCTTCTATCCTATTCACCCAAAAGAGATTATACATTCATTCCTTAAGCCTTTCCCTACCTACTCACTCTTCGGACATTGCTGCCCATTCTAGCCCAAGGGTATTTTCGTCATTTTCCCTACAGGGTGTTTTTGTAATAAAGATATTTTAAACTTTCGTAAAACCGGTCAATTTGAAATTCCAAGAATTTGTGAGTGTTCTTTGAAAATTTTATAAAATACTTCGTTTTGGAAACCAGGGGTATTTTAGTAATTTTCACAAACTGAGGGCGTTTTTGTAAATTTTCCAAAATCAAGATTTTCGATTGATATTTTGTAAAACAGAGTGTTTGAGTTTCGTAACATCATTGAAATTTTGGGCAAAAATCATTGAGTTGATATTTTATAAACCGAGGGCATTTTAGTAAATTTACCCCTAAGGGCATTTTTGTAATTTTCCATAAACCAGGTTTTTCGAGAAAATTGTTGCAAATGTGACATTTTCGGTTTTGAAAGAGTTTATTGCAAAAAGTTTGAAAACATTAGGGTTGTTGTATTTTTGAAAACATGGCTAATTCCCTTTTCGGGTTTTAGTCGTTAGGTTAAGTCTATGACCGAGCCTTCTTGGTCAGGGTGAACTCGAGCTACGCACCAGGTGGGATACTTGCGAAGAGGAGGTGAGTCACGAGGACTGCTTAAATACCAAGCTCTTCCGGATCCTCTCCTAGACATGCGTGCATGGAGTTACCACACCCTAGCCCCGTGGTCGAGTCATAGATTGGTTTAGTGCTTTAAGTCTTATGCTTTAGTTCGAGTGTTTGAGTGATCTAATCCTAGGTTCCAGTCCTATAAATCTAACTACGCCCATATCACCTACCCTTCTACAAATAATAATTCACGTAAGAGTTTAGAGTTACTTACCTGGGCGAACTGGTGCCGGAGACTCGGTGCCATGCCTTGTAAACCATGTACTCAATCCCAAAACACTTAAAACAAACTTTTGAAATCAGTTTGGGCCTCAAGCCCACAGCCGAGCTTTTGAACTTGGCTCTGATACCACAATTGTAACACCCCAAACCCGGTCCAAACACCACGACCGAATCTGGTATGTTACGAGGGAAAACGTATTTGAAAATTTCGAATTTGTACTAAATAGACTTGATAAAACTTTGTTTCTTTTTGAAAACGAGTGGTTGAATATTAAGTCTTAGAAAAATTTTTGGTTTCAAGTTTGAGTCTGATTGTTTTTCATTCAATTATGAAAACGGTGTGATACCCGATGGTATAGTTCAAAACATATCGCTTTGTTGGTTTGAAAACGTCGTCTTTCCAAATTTTAATAAAATTCGTGCCAAGTTATTTTTGTTACAGCATATTAAAATCTAATGTAAAACATAAACGTCATAAAGCACCTCTTAAAAAGCTTTTACAAATCCAAGATAAACCCAAATAAAAATAAATAAACTAAGTACCCAAATGCAATAAACTGAGCAAAGCTTTTATTAGAGCATGGCATGTGCACCCCGAGTCCATCCCGGCTCCAAGTCCGCGTCTACGAGTCACCTGAAATGTCAAAGGAGAGGGTGAGTCGAGTGACTCAGTGTGTAAATCCCGCTCCCGAATAAACCACATGCTAACACACATAATACAAAGCAACATGATTAATGCAACCCGATCCTAACCATCCATACACCTGTTCTACCCCGTGTGGTACCAAACCACTGGTGGTGCCAAACCACTGGTGACGTATAGTCACAAAGTGTTACCAAAACACTGTGTCCCAAAGACACATTATCCATCAATGTGGTCCCAAAACCACCGGTGTCCCAAAGACACAATGTGCTACCAAAGCACCGTGACCGAGGTCACAAATCCAATGATGATGGGGCCAACCCATCGTGTGTTACCAAAACACTAGCCAGACGATCCCATATCTCAAGTGGGGCCAACCCACGGTGGTCAAACCACAGGGACAAGTCGCAATGAGGTGCCAAACCTCTGTGTCCCAAAGACACAGTGTGCTACCAAAGCACCGCGGTGACCGTAGTCACAAATGCGGTGATGGGGCCAACCCATCGTGTGTTACCAAAACAACGGCGTCAATCCCGTATAATCATCGTGGGGCCAACCCACTGTGGTCTGCCGAGCCATCGGGACGAGACGCTGAGGTACCAAACCTCTGGAGGTGCCAAACCTCTGGTGACCCAAAGTCACAAAGTGTGCTACCAAAGCACTGGTGCTCGTCAGCACAATATATCACTTTCTCCTCATCTCATATCACCCATCAACATACCATACTCATGTAATCATGCATCTCATGCAAGTCATGCATATCATGCCAACATACCAAGCAGTCTCTCATAACATACATACAAAACATAGGCCATGATATTATACTTTATTAATAGTACTTATAATAGAACCAACTTACCCGAATCGTCCACATACCCCATTTTGGGTATTCACTTGTCCATCATACTGTTATAATTTTTAACAGGCAAATCGGTTTATTAATAAAATTACTAAGTATTAGTGTGTTAGTTTACACACATGATAACTACGAGCCTAGAAATCCTGACCCAAAGCGATCTAAGTCCCTCGATTGCTAACTCCTACAACCGGCCAAACAAAGGGATTAGGCATCCCTAGCATTCGGCCAAAGCTATCAAACCAAAGGGCTTACTTTTAAACTCTTACCTTCGATAGATTTGGTTTCCTCCCAAATCCGAACCAACAGTGGTTCTTTTGCCAATCGGTCAAGTCCCTAACAACAAACAGTTAGTCCTTTGTCTTAATCGAACTGAAAGAATAAACACAAGCCCATACTTACCACCACCTACCAATCGGTTAACAAGGGTGAAGGCTCTTCTCGGCTACTTTTCAACGTCCAAAGACCCTAACACAAGATGATTATCAAAAGCTTAATATCCTTCCAACCACAACCAACAAAGAAACAACAGAGGGAGTTATGGCCATTCGGCCTTGCACTTACCAACACCCAACACCAATATTCGGCCAACCTAACACCAGGGAAGAGAGGAGGTTCGGCCAAGGCTTCAAAAGAAGAGGATTCGGTCAAGATGAAAACACAAGCTAGAGGGAAATTTCGGCAATCACCAAGGGAGGGTTCGGCTAGTATCTTAAAAGTGAAGCAAAAGAAAGATGTGTTCAAGAAGAAGAAGAGAATCGGCCAATGGTCTTGAGAAGAGAAGAAAATGGAAAAGGGATAGGTGCTTTTCGGTTTTGAAGAAGAAAGAAATAGAGAAAGTATTTGGAACAGGAGGTTTCGGCTACAATGTTTAAGCAAGAAAGAAGAAAATGAATATGACAAAGGATGATAGAAGTTTCGGTTTACTTAACTGAAAGAGAAGGGAGAGAGAGCATACGGCTACCAAAATAATTGAGAGAAAACAAAGCACAAAATCAACAAAGTTGCCTGGACTTTCGGTTTGTGAAAGAAATGATGGAGAACTCACTTGGACTAACGGTTTTAACAAATGAAGAAAAACGAGAGAAAACCTTGGTACAATTTATTCTTAACCAACCAAAATGGACACTTTGCTTACCAAAAGAAGACCGAAAATGTACCATAAGCAAAAGTACATTCGGCCTCCCCCCTCTCCCACACTAAGCCGTCCACTCCCCCACTCCAAACACCCAAAAATTCGGCCAAAAATCCCTCCAATAATTCCCAACCACACATTCAAACAACCATGACCAAGTCTTCCTCCTACAATTACTCTCCACCTAACATTTGAATGTGAAGACTTGGTCCAAGCTAGAGTTTCACTAGCCTTCTACCTCTCCTCCATGCCGTCCCAAAAAGAAGCCAAAAAGGGAATTTTGGCAGCTCGAACACTAGACCTCCACCTCATGGAATTGACGCCACACCATGCTCCCAAGTGACGCATGCTTTGCCACTCCACCAGCTCCTCTTTCGTGCAATAAAATTCCATTTTATTTTCTTAAGCCCCAACTCTATCAGCTCCCCACACCTAAGGCCAAAAACTAAAATTTTCCTACCTACTCAGGCATACACTTAGCCTATAATTAAGCCCCTAAAACACCGAAATAGCAACACAGCACACCAACACATACAATATCATGCAACACAAAAAATAGCCCCTAACCCGGGATATTACACGGTCAAGGCTCGTGGGTCGGGTTTGGGATGTTTCATTAACTATGCCAGATGCTACTTAAGTTCTTGTTCGCAAGAAGAAGGTACCTCTAACTTCTAAGTCCATTGATGATTTATTTAACCTACCTAATTTTGAAGAAGATGGGTACTTTTCCATAATGACAAATATAAACTAGGATTTTCTTCAAAAAACTGCTTAATGTTGTGAAAAATCCAAGACCCCAATGGATTATAAGAAAGTATGGTAGTTATTATTGCCGAAGGGAATATCTAAAACCATTGGCCAAGGTATGGTTCTACTTTGTTTGATATAGTTTCATGCTTATCTCACATAGTCCCACCATCTCAATGGAGTGAATACTTTTGTTATATGTAATTATGACAGAAAGGTCTACCAATTTTGGGAAGATTATTCTCAAGGAGATCCATGATTGTGCTAGAAAGAAGACAGGAAGTGCCTACTTTCACTTATTGATAACTTCACTTTGCTTAAAGGCCAAGTTAAAACAAAAGCAAACCTGAAGGTATGTTTAAGGTTGCATCACAACCCATGATCTTGATGGTTAGTGGAGAATGTCTATGAGCTAAACCCAATTGAACTAAGTTAACCAACCAAACCAGAAACTGACTAGTCATCGAACAAATCTGAACTGAATGCTGAGTGAGTTGATGAGATAGAAGAAATAGAATCTGAAGAAGAACCAAATAACCCAGAACCGATAAAGGAACCAAAAGTTTTTGAACCAAGAGAGAAGTTAAATGCTGATGAGCCCGTTGAACCAAGTGTTCATCCTGAGTTAACCATTCTTATGCCCACGTCTTCAAATACTACGAAATCAAAATTTTCAATTATGATGGATATGATGAAATTTATGCATAACCAACAACAAACTTATTTGAAATATGCAAAGATTAGCTATAATTCTGTAAGAAATACTTTCAAAAATATCTCTAATAGTTTTGTTCCTGAGTTCTCAGATTATATCTTCGAGTCATGGAAGGAAGAGGATGAGAATGAAAGTGAGGATGAATCATCAAAGGAGGAAGACAAGGGGGATATGTCAAATAAATAAAAAGGGAGAATTTCTTATCCTTAATATTTATTTATTTTTAGGTATTTATTTTTATTTCCTAGCTAGTATTTTGCTTTCGGATAATAAATAGGATATTGCAAGAATAAATAAAATAAGCTTTGTGCCTATTCATCAGAAACAACGAAGTGATGTGGTAATGTGAATGAACATGTCTAGGATTGCATTGTGAAGAAACACTTGATACTTAAGCAGTCTTTATGACTCACCTTTATTTCTTACAACCCTACTTGGTGTTGTAACACTCCAAAACCAGCCTAGACGTTTCTACCAAATCTGGCATGTCACATCAAAGTGTCTTTCAAAATCAAGGCTTGTTGATAGAAAATCGTTTTTAAGTAAAAACCCATTTAGTTTTTATTGCTTGAGAAAAATCGCTTATTAAAACGGTAACCATGTTTGTTACTGTTTGTTTCTTAGTTAATTAAAATTCACGAAAGTTACTCTAATTAAAATCATCTTGCAGTTTGAAAATGCGTGTTTGTCTTCAAAACAGATATTATGTTTTTCAAACTTTCTTGTAACATGTTGACAGTTCAAAATAAGAAATTAAAAACCCAATCAAAAAGAATATTAAATACACCAAAGGCCTTATTACCAAAATCAATAGCCCAATATAATATAAATATATATGTCTAAAACAACCATCAGCGAACGTGTGTCCACCTCTGAGTCCCTCACAGCTCCGACCCGTCTAACGCTGGGGATTACCTGAAAGGTTAAAAACGGGGTGAGTTTGCGAAAACTCAGTGTGTAATCCCCTTATTAAAGAAACAGTTAGTATACAAAAACAGAATCAGTCTGGGCCTTAGCCCTTTAACAATAACAGTACAGTGTGGGCCTTAACCCATTACAGTAACAATGGCAATTGGGCCTTAGCCCCCATCAGCCTCGGTTGGGCCTGAGCCCATATCAAATGTCACATATCATATCCATCTGGGACTAAGCCCATCTCAATATCAAAATGAGTATATGCAATGCATAAATACCCATACCAACTCTGCACTCCGTCTCCTATCTAACCATACACTCCTGTGGGGATTAAATTGACCTACCCATCCATACACTCCTTATGTAGCACCGGTTGCGGCACTAAAAATATTGCGGTAGTAGCACAAGATAATAATAATGCAAAAAAGTCGCAAAGAATAAAGATATGTGGCAAACACACGATGAATAAAGATACACTTCCACCATAACAATATCCCAACCCCATGCAGTATGTCGTGTATGCAGTATAGCATGCTCAGAATCAGTCATATCATTCACAGTTAAGTTAATCAGACCATGGTCATCCAATCACAGTCAAATTAGTTAAATCATAGCACAAGTCAGTCATTTACCCTCGAGGGGCAAAATAGTCATTCACCTTATAGGGGCATTACGATCATTTTACCCTACATGGGTGTTACGATCATTTTACTGTATAGGGGCCTAACGGTTGTTTTACCCTACAGAGGCATTACGGTCATTTTACCCTATGGGCATATTTCGATCATTTTACCATATGGGGGTATTTTGGTCATTTACCCTATGGGGGTATTTCGGTCATTTTACCCTATGGGGGTATTATGGTCATTTTACCCTATGGCAGTATTTTTGTCATTTACCCTATAGGGGGTATTTCGGTAATATTACTTTAACCATCAACAGTGTGAATGGGCCCAAGGCCCATTACGCGGTCCATGTGGGCCCACGCGCTCATGTGATCCATTTAGCCCAAATTCAGTCACGGCTATGCGAACTACATAGCCCAGTCCAGTATTTGCCAGTTACCGTGGATTTTATCCGTGTGGGGCCCATGAGCCCATTAGGCCTACACAACCCAGTTCAGCCAAATGAGGCCCAAGATCACAAGAACACTCGTAGTGGCCTCTAAACAAATGAAAAGAATACCAACACTCAAGAAATGACCAAAATCGAATACTCTATTTTTCCCTTAGCAAATCCGGCAACAACCTTCAACAACTCAAACTCTCATTTTTCCTTCTAAAATCCCTCCATGACCAATTCAAAATCCTCTAATCCATCAGACTTCTACTGCAACACAAACTCTAGTCGTCCTAGCTGCAAAATAAATGCCCCCTATGCTGCGCCAACACTCAAACCTCAGACCCCCTTGCAACACTTGTTACGCCACCACCACTGCACCAATAGGCTTTTTGTGTTATATTTTAGCCACACATATCTAAAAGGCCTACTATCAAGCAGCAAGGGTTTTATTTACTTAAAAACTAAAATTTTTGCTAAAGCCCAGGTTTGAACCCAGGACTTCTCCAACACTTCTCAGGGCCCTTAACCACTGAAGCAGACATTTAATTGGGTCATTTTCTTGCACAGTCAAATACTTATGTACAGCCTCCTTACTGATCCATACACAAGGCCCAATACTTCTAGGCCCAAAATTCGGGGCGTTACAAGTCTACCTCCCTTAAAGAAATGTCGTCTTCAAAATTTCCTGCTATTAGAATGGTCGCATCTATAGACTACCCTGCTACGCTCCCGCTGCGCACTCTGATTCCAATTTTAGGGATATGGCCAGACAACGAGGACCCAACTCCAGCACCTTTACGGCCTCCACCACGGCCCATCGTACCTCGTTTGTGAGTACCCCTTGCGCTCATTATCTCTATGCGTATTATCAGAATTAGAAATTTTATGCATATTTTCTTACAGGTCCAGTAATTATGCAAATGTTTTATGAGAAATAGTAGTTTAGAGTTTTGTTTTCGCCGTCGTAGTCTCAGTATAGCTTTAGTCCCCTATAGTTTCAGTTTACTCTATCTAAAGTGGTATAGTCTAATTTCTAAAGTAGTCACAGTACTTCGTAACTTACTGCATTTCAATTTCTAAACAGACAAAAGTATTCAGAAAACTTACAGATTTAGCGCCAAAGACTCGGTGTGCCACACTTTATAGAAGAAATATCTCAAACACTTCACATATTGAAAAATAACTTATTGAAATCCAAAATTTGAAAACACATTCCACAGCCGAGTTTTACCCCCAGGCTCTGATACCACTAAATGTAACACTCCAAACCCGGCCTAGACATTTCGACCAAATCTGGCATGTCACATCGAAGTGTCTTTCAAAATCAAGGCTTGTTGATAGAAAACCATTTTTAAGTAAAAATCCATTTAGTTTTTATTGCTTGAGAAAAATCGCTTATTCAAACAGTAGCCATGTTTATTATTGTTTGTTTATTAGTTAATTAAAATTCGCGGAAGCTACTATAATTAAAATCATCTTGCAATTTAAAAATGTGTGTTTGTCTTCAAAACAGATATTATGCTTTTAAAACTTCCTTGTAACATGTTGGCATTTCAAAATAAGAAATTAAAAACCCAATCAAAAAGAAAATTAAATACACCAAAGGCCTTATTACCAAAATCAATAGCCCAATACAATATAAATATATATGTCTAAAACAGCCATCAACGAACATGTGGCTACCTCCGAGTCCCTCATAGCTCCGAACCATCTAACGCTGGGGATTGCCTGAAAGGTTAAAAATGGGGTGAGTTTGCGAAAACTCAGTGTGTAATCCCCTTATTAAAGAAAACAATCGATATCTGAAATAGAATCGATGCGGGCACTGGCGCTTTAACAAGAATAACGATACAATGTGGGCCTTAGCCCATTACAATAACGATGGCAATTGGGCTTTAACCCCCATCAGCCTCGGATGGGCCTGAGCCCATATCAAATGTCACATATCACATTCATCTGGGCCTAAGCCCATCTCAATATCAAAATCAGTATATGCAATGCATAAATATCCATACCAACCCTGCACTACGTCTCCTGTCCAACCTTATACTCCTGTGGGGATTAAATCGACCCACCCATCCCTACACTCCTTATGTAGCACCGGCTGCAGCACTAACAAATATTACAGCGTAGTTACCAGTAATAATAACGCAGTAGAGTTGTCAGTAACAGTACACTTCCTACATTACAATATCCCAACCCAATGCAGTATGTCGTGTATGCAGTATGGCATGTTCAGAATCAGTCATATCATTTACAGTTAAGTTAATCAGACCGTAGTCATACAATCACAGTCAAATTAGTTAAATCATAGCACAAGTCAGTCATTTACCCTCGAGGGGCAAAATAGTCATTCACCCTACAGGGGCATAAGGTCATTTTACCCTATAGGGGCCTTACGGTTATTTTACCCTACAGGGGCCTTACAGTTATTTTACCTTACAGGGGCATTACGGTTATTTTACCCTATAGGGGTATTTCGATCATTTTACCCTATGGGGGTATTTCGTTCATTTACCCTATGGGGGTATTTTGGTCATTTTACCCTATGAGGGTATTTTGGTAATCTTACCTTAAGAGTCAACAGTGTGAATGGGCCCAATACCCATTTTGCAGTCCATGTCAGCCGACATGCTCGTGTGGCCCATTTAGCCCAAATTCAGTCACGGCTATGTGAACTACATGGCACAGTCCAGTATTTGCCACTTAATGTGGATTTTATCCGTGTGGGGCCCACGAGCCCATTGGGCCTACACGTCTCATTTCAGCCAAACGAGGCCGAAGATCACGAGAATGCTCGTAGTGGCCTCTATAATCTATCGCCCATGATTTGTGGGCTCGGGTTAGCACACGAACGATTGCACGCTCGTGAGGCCTCGAATGCTGAAGTTTTTGCTTTTCAGCTTTTCGACTTTTTCCGATTCATAATAGAGATAGTGTGGTTAAACACCTTTTTATGGAGTTGTTCCAAGATCAACGAGCACCCAACCTAGAATCATCGAGATCCAATGTTAGTCCTTAATATGTTAGGGTAAAACACCCTCTTACCATATCTATTCCCAAAAAGGCACTTACTACCTTACCTTAATTGAACGAATTACGGCCTGTTCCTTTTAGCTCGTGGGCTAAAATCGATCACACTTTTCTTACCGATAAACTGTGATAACAAAAGATTTTAACTGATGGGGACTGATCTAACTGTGTCTTAAATCATGAATATTAGTCTTACAAAAATATATAGCGATATTCGACCTATTCAAAACGTAAGGTAATGTCTTTACCTTAATTGAATAGTAGAAGATAGGGTTTGATGACTTCAGTAACTTTTGTACTTCTCCACTCCTCGGAGATACCTAAACCTAACGATCACCACACCAAGAGGAACGGATCACTATTTGACCATCAAAGAACATGAAGGAAAGAAATATTCGACTTTTAGTGAAAAGATAAAAGGAAACGGATTCGCACACATATCACAATAATAGAAAACAAGAGAGGGAAATTTTGAATACCTATCGATTTGTCAGGATCGCTTGGAGATATCAACTCGATATACCACCGACAGAGTATGGAAACAATCGAAATTCAGAGAGAAAATAAGCAGAGTATGCTACCACCCCAAGGATTAGCAGAAGAAGAGACTCGGTTTAAACACATTAAAGAAGTCAAAAAATAGAAAGATAGGGGATGGTATGGTGAGTTTGGCTAACAAGAACTAATCAATGAAACCAAAGATGTGAGCAGGAAATTCGGCCAAGGCTAACTGAATAGGAAGAGAATGGAAAGGAAATGGAGAAAAAAACACGAGTAGAGATTCGGCTGTCAGTGTGAAGTGATTGAAGAAAACAAAAGGGGTATTCTGCTAATAAAGAAAAGAAACCAAATTGCCCAAAATACCCAAACGGTAAAAGAAGGTTATGCTTTCACATAATAGACCAAAAGAGCATCTCACATTGCAACAAAAAGCAAAGAAGAGAGTTCCCAGAAACGTAGTATTCGGCCACTAAACAAATAAAAAGAATACCAACACTCAGGAAATGACAAAAACTGAATACTCTATTTTTCCCTTAGCGAATTTAGTAACAACCTTCAACAACTCAAACTCCCCTTTGTCATCCTAAAATCTCTCCATAATCCTATCCATGATTTGCTCCTAAAATCCCTCCATGACCAATTCAAACTCCTCTCATCCATCAGACTTCTACTGCGACACAAACTCTAGCCATCCTAGTTGCAAAATAAATGCCCCCTATGCTGCGCCAACACTCGAACCTCAGACCCCCTGGCCACACTTGTAACACAACCACCACTGCACCAATAGGCTTTTTGTGTCATATTTTAACCACACATATCTAAAAGGCCTACTATCAAGCAGCAAGGGTTTTATTCACTTAAAAACTAAAATTTTTGCTAAAGCCCAAGTTTGAACCCAGGACTTCTTCAACACTTCTCAGGGCCCTTAACCACTGAAGTAGACATTTAATTGTGTCATTTCCTTGCACAATTAAATACTTATGTACAGCCTCCTTACTGATCCATACACAAGGCCCAATACTTCTAGGCCCAAAATTCGGGGCATTACATGTGTTTTCAAAATGAGGATATTGCTTCTTTTTAAAGGGGGGTAAGGCAATATTTTGCATGAATTTTTATATTTTGCACGTATGTTTTAATCATTTCACCTAAGTATGCTGGAATAAATGAATGTTCAGAGAGAATTTTTGTTCATAAGTTTGTTCAAATGCAAGCATGATTTTTGATTTCATCTAAGTTATTTTTATGTTATCTTGAGTACTGGAATGCTTGTATGTTCTTGAGTCTTATGTAGTATTTTGCATGAAAATTTAATTTATTTGGAAGTAGACATGCATGAAGGTTTAAGTCTTTAAAATTGACTTACTAACTTTCTTGAGGTGAAATTCTAGGAGATATAAGAATCTAAACATTATATAAGCACTCTTCTTTGGATCATTTGAGAATTTCAAGCCGACCTTATTAAATTAACCCTTGAAACTTTACTTTTGAGCTTAATGGCATGTTTATTGCAAATTACCTACATCATGAGCCATATTATCATCTTTTTAAGTTTATCCTATTTCTTGTGCACCTATATTAACTAAATTTGTCTTGGTGATCAAAGTTTGAGGAAAAATACAAAAAATGTACATGCTCTTCATATATTCAAAAAAAAAAAAAAGATGAAAGAACAAAGGAAATTTTGTTCAAAAAGAATAAAAAGAAAAGAAAAGTTTGCTCAAATTTTGAAAAATAAAGGTTAAGCATGAGTTCAAAATAAGTTTTGGGAGGGTTCTAAAGACCTATTTGTATGAAGGTTATGACGCAGAAGGATCCAAGACAAAGTTAGGGTTAAGATGTTTGAACCTAGAAAAAAATCTCTTTATCCCTACCTTTAGCCTAGCCATGTTACACCGTAATAAAAGACCTACTGATTGATGATTATACCGACTACATTCGTGGAGAGAAATTGCTAAGTTCAACATATGAGGACTACTAATTAGACCTTGTGATTCTTATATTTAGATTGATAAGGAAAGCTTATTGATTGGTGAATGTTATATATGACTTTGAAATGTATGCATTCTCTGACTCATGTTCACAATATTTTGTACTTAGTATAAAGTTTGGAAATAATATTTGCATTCGATCTACTTATCAATAAAAATAATTTGTGAGCATGATTTTATTGATGCATGATTATGTGTGAATGTGCAAAGACTAATGTTGCTTAACCATATTGCAAAAGTTGTCTTGACAAATGTTTGTTGTGCCTAAATATTACTCGGGATGAGCAATGGTTTTAGTTTGGTGGTGTGTAAACTCAAAATTATAGAGGATTTTTCTAGCAATTTTTACCACCTTTCGACTTAATAATTATATTAATGTTGAGTAATTGTTAATAAATTAAGTGGATTTTGTTTAAATGTTAATATTGGACATGAATCTATAAAGTATGTGAAATTATGCTTTATTACATGATTTTTTTGCATAAATTATATTATTTTCATGTTAATTAATAATATATTAATTTTTATTATGCAATGGGCCCATGTAAGATGAGATTATCATAATGTTGCATAAAGATGAACACATCCACCTTACTTGGACGACAAAACCATGCAAAACTGGGCCATAAGAATGTTAATTTTACCCTGCTAAAGTGTTGTTACAAAGTGGACATGTCCGGTTATTTATTGGATCATGAAACTGTCCAACAAGGGGGAGTCAAGCCCAAATTTGGCACAAGCATATGGCTGCCAAAAAATTAGCTTTGGGATATTTTATTGAAGGTCCCTAAAGTTTTAATTTAATCAAAAAAGAGCCTTGGAAGATTGCCTTTGAAAATATCCATGCTATGGCTAATTATAGCATGATTTTGTGCTCAAAATAAGCAACCAAATCACCTCCCTTTCCATATATTGTGGTTAGCCAAGCAATGGAGAAGATAAAAGGATTCCAGTCCCTATTTTTAGTAAACTTTACCCTCAAACTTAGCTATAAGTACCACACTACTCTCACCTCTCAAAACATCCCTCACATCCTTCATCTTTCATTTTCACAAACATCATTCATTCTCTCATTCCCTCTTTTGTTCTCCTCTCTCCATGCATAGCCATTCCATTTTTCCTTCCATTTTAGCCAAAAAAAGCCTTGAAAAGATCACCTCTTGGTTGGCCACCTTGAGGAACCATTAGCAAAAGAGCAATTGGCGGATCAGTGGAACACTTTCAATCCAAATCTAAAAGGCTACTGAATTGGAATAGAGTTTACTCTTTTCTTTAATAGTTGTTTAATTTAATCATGTTTGCGATGTTTTTTTTGATTTTTTTTCATCATCAATGATAGCTTAATTCTATTTAGCTAGGATGATTGCGTTAATTCAATAATATTTGTTTGAATCATGTTTAAAGTGTTTATGCCTCAGTCAATCATGTTTTTAATTAAAATCAAGATGTATTTCATTCATATGTGATTGGATACTTTCAGATTAGCTGAGTGATCCTAACCAGACGACGGCTAGTAGACACAATAAATTGAAAAGTGCATGCTTAATTTAGATCATTTAACCCGACTAAATTCAAGGTTCATAATAACTTTAATTAGCTCTATTATCTAGCATAGTTATTAGGTTTATGTGATTCAACTATTTCAAACTTAATCTGTCCCTATTACCTCACATAAATACTAAGAAACCATTCGTTTAATATGATCAGTAAAATGCATATTTCATTAAAGAAAATATTTTGAAAGGACTTAATTTTGTTTCCAAACTCATGAAGGATCGAGTTGCCATGGAATGTTTTCTGAACACTGTTAAGCATGATAGAAATTAATTGATTTGGTTAATGTAATTATCCTAGGATATACTTGTTATTAATTGTTGAAGTTGTGTTTCTATTGCTAAAATTCATTCATACATTTAGATAATTTTGCATACTTAGCTTAAAATTGCATTAGAGATCAATCTTACATTTACTTAAATTAATCTAGTTTAATCATCATCATTCAAATATTGTGTTTTTATCACCAAATTGTTAACTTAAAATTTTGTAGATAATTGATTAACATACACAGTCCCTGTGGAGACGATAACTCATTTTACTTACTTATTACTTGAACGACTATATACACTTGCATAAAAATCTCGTTACACGGATACCGCCTCGAAATCCTATATTTTAAAGTAGTATTCACACTTTGGATGTTAGTACATCCAGAGGTAGTCCCTAGCCCACAGCGCCACCATTAAGGCAACACACAAAACCTGATTATGATCGTGAATCATCCTTGTCGGTTTGGAAGCTAGCATCAGTGTAACGTTTTACACTCAGCTCTTCCTCACCTCCATATATAAGGTATGTATCCTTAATCCTTCTCAAGTACTTAAGGATATTTTTAACCGCGACCCAATGACCTTCACCAGGATCTACTTGGTACCAAATTATCATGCTTAAAGCATGATACATCTAGACGACTACAAACCTAGTAACTGAAACATATGGAAGCTTACTCTCTTGTGGATTCGAAGGATACGTTTCCTTCGAGAGTGAAATACCATGTCTCAAAGGTAAGAATCATCACTTAGATTCTTCTGTGTTGAACCTTTTCAGTACTTTGGCTTAGACCTAGGAGTCATCTTGAGCTATCTTTATAGATTTGGACTACTAATATGTATGTAACCTCGCCTAAATCCTTCATAGAAAAACAACTCCATAACCAAGTCGTAACAGACTGTAGGGTAGGAATGCCATTTCTTATGATAAGTATGTCATCTACAGATAATAACAAGAATGCAATAGTGCTTCCACTAATTTTCTTGTAAACATAAGACTCATATTCGTTTCTGATAAAACCAAACTCTTTGATTGCATCATTAAACTATGATTCCAAGTTCGAAAATCTTGCTTCAATCGATAAAGGGATCTTTGAAGCTTGCATAACTTTCCAACATCTTTGTGTCATGTACACACCTTCTTTTTGTTTCCTGATCATCAAAATCAGAGCTTTAAAATTTATAATGAGAATGATAGAACCTGGAAACTAACTCTGACAACGATTTTAAGGCAAGCGCACCTATCGAACAGTAGTATAGTTTAGGCAAGACTAGAATAATCGAATCCCAAGGGAACCAAAAGTACTAATACTAACTCTCTTTCTGTTATTTAGCCTAATAATTAAGTGAATGTTTCTCTACTCTTAATTTAACTATCAACTAAACTAAAGACGTAAAGATAAAAAGAATGAATTTGGGAAAAATAACTTGGAAGAAAAACCATTTGATTAAGACGATACCCTTAGGAAGAATCCACCTAGACTTCACTTGTTATCTAACTCTGAACCAGACGATTTATTCATTTGACTTGATCCATAAGATTCCCTTATTTATATTAAACCCTCTCTCGAAGTGAATGACGTCTAACCCTAGGTTGATTAATTGAAATCTCTTTCTAATTAAAACCCTAGAATCGCATTAACTCGATCTATGGACTCCCATATTAGGTTTCACCCTAATCCGGCAAAATCTCGTCACCCTATCTCTAGGTGTGCGATCAACTCCGCTTAATTATGCTAGATCTACTCTTAAGCAGGGACTTTTGCTCCACCACCTAAGCACATCACACTTGAATCAATATCCCAAAAATATCAACACAAGAATTAAGAACACATAATTAAGAACAAGTCGAATATTTATCATATAGTTCAGCAAACGATAACAAGATTCGTCTTAGGCTTCATCCCCTTCAGGTATCTAAAGGGTTTAGTTCATAACAATTGAAGAAAACATCTTAGAAGAAAAGATAAAACAAAACATAAGAAATCCCTAAAACTCCCTGAAGGAATTTAAGGAGATATCCGCCGTCTTGAGTAGAATTCTGGCTTTTGGAGATGGATTAACTGGCTATCTTCGAGTGATTCCCACAAATCTGGCCTTCTTGGCTCGGCTCCTAGGCCTAGCTAACCCCCTCTTTCTGGTAACACTTAAGGGGTTTGTATAGGCTTTCGAAATATGTTTCTTCGACCCTAAGTATCCAAATCCGAATGAAATTGCTCTTTTCTGGGACAGAGACACGGCCATGGCATACGCCCGTGTGGATCATGGACAGGCTGTGCTCGGACTTTTTTAATAAGGCACAGCCGTGTGAATCGAGATCAGGCCGTGTTCTAGTAGATTGACGTGGCACGGTCGTGTGGGCTTAAGTCCAAGCCATGTAGATTTCCTCTTTGGCCCAATTTGGTCTGTTTTAGGCCCGTTTCTCATTATTTTTATCCTCGGGTGCTTTCCTGAGTATAAGACATGAAAAGAAAGGATTAAGAGCACCTTTTTACATAAATCAAGGGATAAATCATCCAAAAGTATACTAAATGTGGGATTAAAATATGTTACTTTTACGGTTTATCAAATACCCCCACACTTAAGCTTTTGGTTGTCCTCAAGCAAAATTCTCAACTTACAATTAAAATGAACTTTCCATGATTCATAATTCCTATCAACAATGTCTCATCATATTTCATAGATAATTTATACATGGATAATTTAACTCAAAGAGTCCTAAAGATTCAAACAATCAAAGTCATACATTTGTAGCATGAAAACGTAAGTGTCTTCCCTTATCTAAATAATTACCTTTAGTTCAAAATCAACAAGGATTGACATCCTTACTAAAGATTCACTCAAATCACTCAAAGTGTTTAAGGTTCAGGAAAAGAGCACTCATAAGTCGAACTTGAAAAGTTAATCCCATAGACTTGCCTGAAAATCAAATCTCCACCACTATAATATGAGATGATAAACAGATCAAAAGGTCTTCATAGGGTTGTAACAGGGCTAGGGTTAAAGGTGTGGATAAAGGCTGAATTAGAAGGTTAGAATCGAGACTGAATTGACAAGTTACCTATCTAGAAAAATGAACTAATCCTAAATAATTACATCAATTGAAAATTAATAATACTAATAATACGAGCTTTTTCTTTTGATAATTAGACTTTAACTGTATAAGCTCACTTTTCATAATGCTAATACTGAATATACTTTTTTTTTATTTCTCAACACATCAAAAATCACATAATAAGGAATGAATCTATAAATAAAGATCATAGCTAGGCAACAAATCAAATCAAATCTCGATATAAGGGTAGTAAAAAAGGAATGGTGATAACAAAAACAAAGGGTTTTGGGTTAATATTAGCGGGTGAGTCAATAAAAAGGGTTTGTTAGGATCAAAAGGGTTCACTAGGGGTTAATTATGAAGGTAGGTTTTTTATGGAGTAAGTGGGTTAAATCCTAGGTGCCTTTATCATCTTTGTATATCAAATCATAACTGTGGTCTCAACATGTATAATCAAGGCAAGTTCTAGAATAACAGTTCAACGTTGACACACTCATAATCAATAAAGTGAGCAAGAAGAGGAATATATGCTCTATAAGGCTCAAAATCTCACAAAAATTATGGGTGTTTTGATGTCAACCTTGTAAATTTCAAATTTTAAGATAACATTCAGATTTAGGTGGACGACCCTAAAAATTTTAATTTTTTGAAAAATAGATTTATCATGCTTGATTCTCTAGTATCTTAAAATTTCAATCATCAATGCACAATTAACTATGACTTACTCAAAAACATGTCAATAAAAATCATAAATCATTAGAATTTTCATCCTAATTAGTAATATGAGGAAATTACTTAAGAACAAGATATAATTTAGGAGTTTGAGAATAATGCAGAAAGTTAGGCATTTTTTTCTCGAAATAACTATTCACCCCCCACACTTAAGATGTACATTGCCCTCAATGTACAAAGATAGATAATAACATGATGATAATAGAATCATAAGATATGGGGAAAGTGAAACTTCCTGAATTCTGGATGTGTTCCTTGAGTCGGAGGTGAAAAGATGATGACTTATATAGTATTGAATTACTCCTAGTAATTTGTTCGTTAGTTGGAATGTGCAATTGGAACTGCAAAGTCATCAGCTAGATGTCTCGGTGGCATGATTAAATAAGTGGTTGTTAGCAATACTCGCAGGTTAGATAGCCAATGATATCATGAATGAAAGTTTGAAAATATAAAATGCAACAAGTTTAAATTAAAATGAAAAAAATTAAAACTAAGAACTAAAAATAAAGAAAAGAAAAAAAATTAAAGAGAATAAAAGGACTCAGAGGTCCTCATCATCTGCTGGGTCCTGCGATGGTGGTGGAGAAGAAATATGGAAGTGATGACAAATCTGCTGAAGGGTGGCCTCAATCCCGTCAAAACGTCAAGCTGTGTCAGTGAACTGCTGAGTGCAATATTGCTCGAACTGGGTAAGGCGTGCAGAGATGTCCGAAAGTGACGCTGCTACGTGGGAGGGCCGCTGGCTCAGGAATGGTTCCTCCTGTGGTGATGGGACATCATCAGGAATGTCCTCATGCTCCTCCTCCATAGTGGGGATGGCTAGTCAGTATTGGGGGGATCGGTCCCACGTCGACGCTGGATCATCCTCATATGTAGCATTGTCTGGATGCCCTGTGGGTCATCTGCCCTATTAATGTGAGTGAGGAGGTTTGAGCGTCGGTGTGGAGGAGACTAAAATATCTAGCCAGTCGTGTGATGTAAAGTCCTATGGACATGACTCCTCTCCTGTGCTACTCCGTCTGGTGTTGAATGGCTCGGGCTAAAAAATATGCTAGGTCGACAACATGTCCGTTTGACATGCACCATAAGTAGTAGACGTCATGGGTATTGACGACGCCGGTGCTCTCTCATCGATCTATCAAAGTATAAGCCAAAATAGCGTGTACGTACCTCAGAGACCATGCCAGGGCCGTCGCTTTTGAGTGACTGTGGTCATAATCAAAGGAGTGGGAAGCTATCTTACGCCAACATTGCATGGGACTGAAATGTATATGGCGATGCAACTCCAAAAGGTCATTTTCTATGACGAATTCATATGTATAAAGTCCTAAAGCAGCCTCGAATTGTGGTACATTAAGTCCTCTTATAACGCCCCTAGTCGAAATTGGATCGTACAGGGGTCATCGTGTCGTGACATCATTGTCTGGAGATGAAACGTTGAACATAGCTCTAGAGTAAGTTCCAAGTAGGTAGGCTCGATTATATTGAAGAACTGATGCCAAGGGTCAGTGGTTAATAGAGCCCATACGCCATCTGCTAACTGGACCTGTTCTAGGGCAGCCCAATCGATGTATCTTCCTGTTCCTAGTGGTTGTGCCCGAAGTATCTTGTAACGGTCCTCTTGGATACCTGGGGGAAATCATAAAAATGGATGGTGCGCTTTCGAGGTTGCGCTAGCTGATGAGGAACCGGGTCCCTTTCATTTTTTAGAGGTAGGGACTGCACTTTTTTTTCCTCGTGATGATGACATTATGCACCTGAAAAGAATCGATAGGCAATGATTCAAGTAGATATTAAACCAAAACATATATCACAGGCTAAACTTGTAATGAATTAATCGCGTTTAAGCAGGAGCAAGGAAAAGATTCTATCTCATTCTAAGCATTATTCAAACTATGATTCAATGGCTATATCAATATGACAATGCTAATCTAATAGATAAAATTCTATGTTTAAAACAGTTAAATAGAGGTAGATGTGACAATGAAATGTGACCGGTAGTGTTGTGTTTTGTCGGAACACAGACGTGTAGGGGCGAACCACGGGCGTGTGCTGCAACTTGTTGGGAAAACACGGTGGTGGGTTGCTGTGCGGTGTCCGTGTACTCTATGGGCACGGGCGTGTACTGGTTTTTTAGTGTAAATGTGGAAGAGATTTGAAGATTTGTGATGGGGGAAGGAAATGGTGGGAGATTCTTTGAGGGTGGCCGGAATGGGAAGGGGGATATGTGAGGGGAACGACTAGGGTTTAAGTTTTTTGTGGGGGAGGATTTTTGAGGGAGACAGTGGTAATGTTTTTTAAATAGGAAGGGGGCACGGGCAAGTGCCATGCTCGTGTGTGTGTTATTCAGACCGTGTTTTTCATGTGTTTTCAAATTTGGGCTCATTTGCTATGTTGGCCACGCTCGTGTTACCTGGGTGTGTGCGATTGTGTTCGCTACTCCCACGCCTATGCTACATTTGCCACGCCCGTGTACATATAGTCAGTGTTGCACACGATTGGTATGCACGGGCGTAGCTTGTGCCCATGTTCGTTTATTCGGGATAGACTACGATCGTTTTGCATGGCCGTGGTCTTTTTATCGTAACCCGTGTTGGGAAAAGTTTTCTTCTTCTTTTCGCAGGTCTACATGCACGCTCGTTTTCTTTCCCATGGTGACCACATGGCCACGAACACGCCCGTGTGGTCTAAAACCTGCACTTTCCTGCATCAGTTAGTTTGAAAAATTAAAATATGAAAATTAATGTGGTTAGTGGAGTTAGTGCTCAGGTTTCCTCTTGAGAAGCGCTCGTTTAAAGTCTTAAGCTAGACTTACCCTGGTTTCATTTCTAAAAGTAGCTTCACGGAGCTAAAGCTCCTCTCTTAATTCCCTGAAATCCTCACCATTATAAATTTTCAGTCGATTGCCATTTACCTTGAATGTTCCTTGAGTTGGATGGGTTACCTCAACTGTGCCGTAAGAAAAAATAAATTTTATCATGAATGGTCCTGACCACCTTGATTTCAGCTTTCCAAGAAATAGTTTAAGCCTTGAATTATATAGCAGGACTAAGTCTCCCACTTCGAATTGCTTTGATTGTTTTAAACGAGCACCATGGCATCGTTTTCTTGCCTCCTTATATTGTCGTGAATTCTCATAGGCCTCAGTTCACCATTCATTCAATTCGTTTAACTGCATCATCCTTTTCTCACCTGTAGTTTTGAAATCGTAATTCAAGAATTTTATCGCCCAGTAGGCTTTGTGTTCTAACTCAAATGGTAGATGACAATTTTTTCCGTAAACGAGTTTATACGAGGATGTCCCTAGAGAGGTTTTAAATGCTGTTCTGTAGGCCCATAAAGCTTCATCTACATTTACTGCCCAATCCTTCCTATTTGATTCAACCATTTTCTCTAGAATTCGCTTAAGCTTTCGATTTGCCACTTCTACTTACCCACTGGTTTGGGGATGATAAGGGGTAGCTGTTCTGTGGTGTACTCCATATTTTCTTAAGACTTTTTCAAATTGAGTATTGCATAAGTGAGTACCCCTATCACTGATGATGGATTTGGGTGTTTCAAAACGAGAGAAAAGTTTCTTAAGAAACTTTACTACAGCTCTAGCATCGTTAGTAGGTAAAGCTTGGGCCTCCACCCATTTTGACATGTAATCAACCGCTACTGAGATGTATTTATTTCCAAATGAACGAGGGATAGTGAAACTTCCTGGATCTTTCAATTTGGCTGGTAGCTTGTTTTGGATGATAGCTAAGCATTCCTCATTAATTTCTACCGTTGAAATTTCCTCAAACATCATTTTATTTGTTAGAAGCTCCTTTAAAAATTTTGCATATGTTGGCATCTGCGAAATAGCTTCAACAAAAGCTAAGTTAATATGTAGCTGTTTGAAAAGTTCAAGAAATTTACCATATTGTGCGTCAAAGTGGTCTTTCTTCAGCTGAATACGGGATTGTTGGTTTAGTTTCCTCGCAGGTCAGAGTTATCTTTGCCTCATCGGGATCGTGTGGTACCTCCTTCTTTGTTTCGATTAACTCCTTTCCACTTCTCAGTGTCACTGCCTGGACCTGCTCTTTTTCCCTAAATAAGGTTTCGGATCGTATTTTAGACACTAACCTAGTAAGTTGCCTGATTTGATCCTTGAGTTCCTATGTCAATGGCTCAAGTTTTGTTTCTATCTTCTGGAAACGTGTTTCTGAGGCTGTTATGAAGTTTGTTAGCACCTCTTCAAGGTTTGGCTACTTTTCCTGTGGGTAGGGCTGTTGTTGGAAGTTTTGGGATGGTTATTGCCTTTGATTTCTTTGACCGCCCCATGAGAAATTGGGGTGGTTCTTCCAACCTAGATTATAAGTATAACTATAAGGGTTATTTTAGATCAGAAATTATTACCCATATAGTTCATCTACTCGCTCTCCATGCCCTATCCGTAGGGTGGGTACTCAGGATTTACCACTCCTTCACTTGCGTCGCATTGCATAACTGGATGTGCCTACGAAGAACCATAGAAACTATCAAAATTTTTATCTAGCAATTCTACCTGATTTGATGGCGTAGTTACTTTGTCAATGTTGAAAACTCCGGCTGCTTTAGCTGGCCTTGTCCTTGTAACTTGCCACTGATAATTATTCAGTGACATCTCCTCTATAAACTCGTAGGCTGCTTCAAGAGTTTTGTTGTTCAGGGTTCCACCGGTGGCTGAATCGATTAGTTGTCTTGTTGAGGGGTTCACACCGTTGTAAAAAGTTTGGACCTGTAGCCACAATGGTAGTCCATGGTGTGGACACCTTCTCAACAAATCCTTATATCTCTCTCATGCATCGTATGATGTCTCTGAATCTATCTATACAAAAATAAGAGATATCATTCCTTAATTTGGCCATTTTGGCCGGTGGAAAATATTTTAATAAAAAGTTTTCGATTATTTGGTCCCATGTAGTGATTAACCCTCATGGAAGAGAATGTAACCACTGTTTGGCTTTATTTCTCAAGGAAAAGGGAAATAACCGAAGACAGATGGCATCATCAGAAACGCCATTTATCTTGAAGGTATCACAGAATTCTAGAAAATTCGCTACGTGTGTGTTAGGGTCTACATCCTGCAAACCATCAAACTGAACAAACTGTTGTATCATCTGTATAGTGTTAGGTTTCAGTTCAAAATTATTTGCAGCAATAGTGGGCCTAACAATACTAGACTCAGTTCCTGTTAAACTAGGTTTAGCATAATCATACATAGTACGTGGAGCATGATGTTTGGCCATCTCTGGAGGTGGCGGATTATTTTTAGCCATCTCTTCTGTGGTATTTATTTCGGCTTCTTGCTCTTCGTTTATGTAGTTTAGGCTTTGCCTTATTTCTCTGCAATTTCTACGAATGGTACCTTCAATATCACTATCGTAAAGTAGGGGTCCTGTCGGGTTCCTTCTAGTCGTAAACTAGAGGTACCTGAAAGGAACAAAAGAAAGAAAGAAAATTTAGAAAAATAAAAATAAAATTTAATTGCAAAAATGGAAATGGCTAAAGTAATAAAAATTAAGCTTTCTTAATATTTCAGTTCCCCGGCAACGGTGCCAAATACTTGATCGTCGAAATCAGAGCTTTAAAATTTATAATGAGAATGATCAAACCTGGCAATTAACTCTGACAACAATTTTAAGGCAAGCGCACCTATCGAACAGTAGTATAGTTTAGGCAAGACTGAAATATCGAATTCCAAGGGAAGCAAAAGTACTAATACTAACTCTCTTTCTATTATTTAGCCTAAGAATTAAATGAATGTTTCTCTAATCTAAATTTAACAATCAACTAAACTAAAGACGCAAAGACAAAAGGAATGAATTTAGGAAAAATAACTTGGAAGAAAAACCAATTGATTAAGACGATACCCTTAGGAAGAATCCACCTAGACTTCACTTGTTATCTAACTCTGAGCCAGACGATTTATTCATTTGACTTGATCCGTAAGATTCCCTTATTTATATTAAACCCTCAATCGAAGCGAATAACGTCTAACCCTAGGTTGATTAATTGAAATCTCTTTCTAATTTAAAACCCTAGAATCGCATTAACTCGATCTATGGACTCCCATATTAGGTTTCACCCTAATCTGGCAAAATCTCGTCACCCTATCTCTAGGCGTGCGATCAACTTCGCTTAATTATGCTAGATCTACTCTTAAGTAGGGACTTTTGCTCCACCACCTAAGCACATCACACTTGAATCAATATCCCAGAAATATCAACACAAGAATTAAGAACACATAATTAAGAACAAGTCAAATATTTATCATATAGTTCAGCAAACGATAACAAGATTCATCTTAGGCTTCAACCCCTTCAGGTATCTGAAGGGTTTAGTTCATAACAATAGAAGAAAACATCTCAGAAGGAAAGATACAACAAAACATAAGAAATCCCTAAAACTCCCAGAAGGAATTTAAGGAGAGATCCACCGTCTTGAGTAGAATTTCGGCTTCTGGAGATGGATCAACTAGCTATCTTCGAGTGATTCCCACAAATCTGGCCTTCTTGGGTATGCTCCTAGGCCTAGCTAACCCCATCTTTCTGGTAACACTTAGGGGGTTTATATAGGCTTTCGAAATATGTTTCTTCGCCCCTATGTATCCAAATCCAAAGGAAATTGCTCTTTTTAGCGACAGGGCCACGGCCATGGCACATGCCCGTGTGGATTGTGGCCAGGCCGTGCTTGGACTTCTTTAATGAGGCACGGTTGTGTGAATCGAGATCAGGCCGTGTTCTAGTAGATTGATGTGGCACGGCCGTGTAGGCTTAAGTCCAGGCCATGTCAATTTTCTTCTTTGGCCCAATTTGGTCCATTTTAGGCCCGTTCCTCGTTCTTTTCATCCTTGGGTGCTTTCCTGAGTATAAGACATGAAAAGAAAGGATTAAGAGCACCTTTTTACATAAATCAAGGGATAAATCATCCAAAAGCATACTAAATGTGGGATTAAAATATGTTTCTTTTACGATTTATCATTTCCCCTTAAGGAAAGTTGCTTTGACGTCCATCTGCCAGATTTTATAATCACAAAATGCAACTATTGCAAGTAAGATCGGAATGTATTTAAACATAGCAACAAGAGAAAAAGTTTCGCCATAGTCGACACCATGAACTTGGTGTGACTAATCGCCCTTTATATGTTTGAACATTACCATCCATGTCAGTTTTCTTTTTGAAAACCCATTTGGACCCTATGGGTTTAACCCCTTCAGGTGGGTCAACCAAGATCCACGCCTAGTTTTCTAACATTGAATCCATCTCAAACCTTATGAACTTAAGCCATTTCTCAAAATCTAGGCTCACCACCGCTTCTTGATAAGTCTTAGGCTCATCTTGATCCATAAGTAGAACATCACCATGTGTTGTAATAAGAAATTCATATCTATTAGGTATATGGTGTTCTCTTAAACATCTTCGCGGTGGTTGTGTTTACGAAACAATTCATCGTTTTGCAACATTTTGTGGAACCTGTTGTTGTTTTATCTCTGGTTTAGTGATCTTCTATTGTTCTCAAATTTCTTTGAGTTCAATCTTTCTACCACTTCTTTTTCTAGAGACAAAGTCTCTCTTAAGGAAGACTACTGTCCGAGAACAAGACTTGCTCCTAGGAGGATTGAAGAAACAATATCCTTTAGTTTCCTTAGTATATACAACAAAAATGCACTTTTGAGATTTAGGTTCAAGCTTTGTAAACGTTTGATTTTTAACATAAGTTTTACAGCTCCAAATCTTTATAAAAGACACACTAGAACGCTTCCTACTCCACATCTCATATGGTGTTTTTTAAACTAATTTAGATGAAACATAATTTAGATTAAAGGCAATCATCTCAGGTGCATGTCTCTAAAGGGAAGTAGGAAGATCAACGTGACTAATCATTTATTGAACCATGTCTAACAATGTTGAAATTCTCCTCTCAGAAACTCCATTCCATTGTAGAGTACCAAGAGGTGTAAGTTGTGAGACAATCCCACATTCCTTCAAAAGCTCGTCAAACTCTAAGCTTAAGTATTCTCCTCCTCGATCTGATCGAAGTGCCTTAATACTTTTGACTAATTGGTTTTGTACTTCATTCTTAAATTATGTGAACTTTTCAAGGGCTTCATGTTTATAGCGCATAAGACAAATAAACCCATATATACTGAAGTCATCAATGTAAGTAATAAAGCTTCCCTGACTTTTGTAGTCATTAGTCCAAATACATCATTATGTATTATGCCGGACAAATCACTAGCTCGCTCACTTTTACTATTAAAAGAGGCTTTAGACATTTTACCCAACAAGCAAGAATCACATATATCAAATTGTTCAAAAATAAAAGAATCCAAAAATCGATCTTTATGGAGCTTTGATATGTGCTTCTCACTAATATAGCCTAAGTGACAATGCCAAAGTTAAGTTTGATTAGAGTCATTTTTTTTATATTTTAGTGTTTATGTTATAAATGGACATATCTTGATCTAAAATGTAGAGGTCAGGGTACCGAATGCTACACTAACCCGAAAATTTTCACAAAAAATATATTTTTGGTTTAATTACATATATATATAACTGGAATTTAAAAATCTAATTAGAAGTAAAACTAGTATTAAACAAGAGATAAAATTTCAAGACTTATGTTCCAACGAATATTTAAAAAATTTAAACAGAGACCCAATATCGTATATAAACAACATAAACCCTGAGGTGAGGCCTATACTAGTGCCCCTCAATACATACAAACAACTGTCACGTTTCACCTAGTTCCTAGCGAAGTCTGGCTTGGTCCATCTTGGTTCCCGAAATCATTAATTAACATGCATTCCATTAGAAATTTTCTATGTTTGGAAGAATTCAGTGAGATTTGCATGTGGAATATAAGGAAATTTGGAGGTTCCTAGCTCAAAAATTAACTCTCAAGATTTCATTGGGAATTCATGAACTCAATTGACAAGGTTTGTGCCATATGTTCTCTAAGCCGTTTACTAACAGATTTAAACACTAAAGCTCACGTTCACTATTTCTGACTAGAGTAACTTTGTAACATCCTGCTCAGCGAGACCCTAGTGTTCAAACAATGTTTATGGAAGTACGACATAAAGAGTAAGTTTTGAGTGCGTTTAAAGTGTTTAAAGAAAGAAATTACGTCATTTTCCTTTTTTTCCATATATGTGTTTTGGTTGCTTGAGGACAAGACACAAGTTAAGTGTGCAGGAGTGAATTACATTATTATTTACATCCTTTTTACATATAACTTTAGCTTGTTTAATAGTTAAATCAAAGCATATTAGTATGTATTTAGGCTTTCATGCTTAAAGTAGTAAGTTATGTTTTTAGTAGTTTTTATTACATTCTATATATCTTAATAAGGTTACATGGTCTTGTAGGACAAATTGGGAGCTAAAGATACATATTCGAGCCGAAATTGAAGCTTTTATCACAACACGAAAACTCTGATGTCTCAAATCGAAGACAGAGGCCAAAAGCAAGCCATGGATCAAAACTAACTTTGATGTCGTGACACACTCAATGCTGTGTCACAACACACCCTATTTGTTGCAACACCGCCCTTGCACAGCCTAAAAAGTCCTACACATGATAATTACGTTTTGGAGGGAAATTAGGTGTATTTGTCCTAGTTGAACTCTAAGAACTTCAAGGATAATTTAGGCACTTTAATAATTCGAGTTTAGCATATATAAAGGCCATTTTAATTAGTTTAAACACACAACTTTTAGGGAGACAAAAATTATTCTTAGGTTTTTATTTCATTCTTAACTTTCACATAGGGTATTTTATGTTCTTGTAATCAGAAGATCCTATTTTGAAGTGAGACTTTTGCGAGTGGAGATTGTTTCGAAGCCATTCTTTCATCAATAAATCCATTAGCATCTATTTTCCTTATTCTATTCTTTATATCTCTTTCTTTAACATTGTTAGTTGAATATTTGTGTAAAGATTAGAATAAATTTATGCTTCATATATATTTTCATGTTTCAATTATTTTAACCTAATTAATTGATTGAAAGATAGAGTTTTGTAGCAGATCATTTGGTTGGGAAAGAAAAAACTAAAACCCTAGGCTTGACAACTAATCTATTGTAGCAGATTAAACTAGTTTTTACATTTAAGGAGCTTAAATACAAGCATTTTCATTATGTTTTAATTCAGTTTCTTTAGTTTTATTTACTGATAGACCGTAAAAGTAACATATTTTAGGCCCACATTTAGTACGCTTTTGGATAATTTAAGCCTCGATTTATGTAAAAAGGTGCTCTTAATACTTTCTTTTCATGTCTTATACTCAGGAAAGCACCCAAGGATGAAAAGAATGTAAAACGGGCTTAAAACGGGCCAAATGGGCCAATTCACAAAATCGGCACGGCCTAGACTTCAAGCCACATGGCTGTGCCTCATTAAATTACTAGAACACGGCCTGGCCATGATTCACACGGGCGTGTGCCATGGCCGCGTCCCTGTCGCTGGAAAGAGAAATTTCATTCGAGAAAGGATACTTGGAGGCAAAGAAACACATTCCAAAGCCTATTCAAACACCCTAGTAGGAATTCTACTTAAATTAGGAAACTTAGGGGCCAAGTAAAGCATCACAAAGTCTATATAAACACCAAGAGGGGCAACTTGAAATGGGGAGTTCGGCAGCAGTCGAAACCAACGTAAAAGCTAGGCCAAGGAGCCAACCCGAGAATGTCAGAGTTAGGGAAATAACGTGAAGATAGCCAATTGATCCATCCCAAGAAGCCGGAATTACACTCAAGACGGCGGAAATCTCCTTCAATTCCTTCAGGGGGTTTTGGGATTTTCTTATGTTTTGTTTTATCTTTTCTCTTGCAATGTTTTGTTTATTAATTATGAACTAAACCCCTCAGATACCTGAAGGGGATGAAACCTAGATGAATCTTTTTATTTGATTTTTAATTTATATGATAAATTACTTAGTTTGTTCTTAATTATGTTGCTTAATCCAAATCTAATGTGCTTAGGTGGAGGAGGAATAGACCCTGCCTAAGAGAAGATCTAACATAATTAAGCGGAGTTGATCGAACCTCTAGAGATAGGGTTACGAGATTTTGCTGGATTAGGGTGAAACCTAATATGGGAGTCTATTGATCGATTTACTGCTATGCCCGGGGGTTATTATAAGCGAACAATAGTTCCACTAATTAGCCTAGGGTTAGACGTTATTCGCCTCGAGAGAGGGTTTAGCATAGGTTAGGAAGTCTTACGGATCAAGCTAAGTAAAAGAAATCATATAATTTAGGGTTAATTAATAAGTGAAGTCTAGGTGGATTCTTCCTAAGGGTATCGTCGTAATCAACTTAGTTTTCCTTCAAAGTTATTTTCCTATTCGTCCTTTTTGTCTTTGTGTCCTTAGTTTAGACTTCGTCAAAAGCAACTTCACTCTAATTTTAAGGCTAAATAATAAAAAGAAAGTTAGTATTAGTACTTTTAGCTCCTTTGGGTTCAATATCCGGTCTTGCCTAAGCTATACTACTGTTCGATAGGTACACTTGCCTTTAATCGTTGTCAGAGTTAGTTTTCAAATTTTGATCATTCTTTTATAAATTTTAAAACTCTGATTTATAGCGATCAAGTTTTTGGCGCCGTTGCTGGGGACTTAAAATATTAAGAAACTCTATTTTTTTTACTTTAGCCATTATTTTTTTATTTTTCAGAAATTTATTTTTATTTTAGGATAAATTTTAATTTTGCTAATTTTTTCTTTCTTGCTTTCCTTTTCAAGTACCTCTAGTTTATGACTAGAAGGAACCTGAGAGGACATTTAGTATACGAAAGTGATATTGAAGCTACCACTCGAAGGAATCGTCGGGAAACCAGGCGACCCCTAAATTACACAAAAAGAGAGGATGAAGAGAGATCCAATCCTACTGAAGGGATGGACAAAAACAACCCACCACCACGCGATGTGCGAGATCGCAACGCTCCACGTACAATGTCTGATTATGCTAAACCGCATTTAACAAGAGCATAATCGAGTATTGTTAGGCCTGCTATAGCTGCTAATAATTTTGAATTAAAGCCTAACACAATACAAATGATTCAACAGTTTGTTCAATTTGATGGTTTGCAGGACGAAGATCCAAACATGCATATAGCTAACTTTTTAGAGTTCTGTGATACCTTCAAAATAAATGGCGTTTCTGATAATGCCATGCACCTTCGGTTATTCCCTTTTTCATTGAGAAATAAAGCTAAAATAGTGGTTAAACTCGTTACAACGAGGGTCAATCACTACATGCGATCAGATGACCGAAAAGTTTTTAATGAAATATTTCCCACCGGCCAAAATGGCCAAATTATAGAATGATATTTCTTCTTTTGTGCAGATGGATGTAGAGACATTATACGACGCATGGGAGAGATACAAAGATCTCTTGAGGAGGTGCCCACACCATGGCTTACCCATGTCGCTACAGATCTAAACATTCTACAACGGTGTCAACCCCTCAACGAGGCAACTGATTGATTTAGCAGTCGGTGGAACTCTGAACAACAAAACCCCAGAAGCAGTCTACGAGTTTATTGAGGAGATGTCGTTAAACAATTATCAGTGGCAAGCTTCGAGGACTAAACCAACGAAATCGGCAAGAGTCTTCAACGTCGACACCATGACTATGCTATCAACGCAGCTTGAGATGATGAATAAAAAGCTTGATAGTTTATGTTCTTCGCAGGTACACCCAGTCATGCAGTGTGATGCAAGTGGAACCGTAGCGAATCCTGAGTACCCACCCTACCAACCGGAAGCAAAGAATGAACAGATGAACTATATAGGTAATAATTTCCGATCCAATAATAATCCTTATAGTAACACATACAATCCAGGTTGGAGGAACCATCCAAATTTTTCATGCGGAGGTCAAGGAAATCAAAGAAATCAAGGGCAACAACCTCCTCAGAACTTCCAAAATCAGCCCTATCCACGAGAAAAGAAACCAACCTATAAGGAGGAACTAAAAAAATCAGCAAACACAGAAGAACGCCTGCAAGATATAAATAGAACAATTAAAAGCAATGAAAGCCGAATGAGTGAAATTGCTACGTCGGTCAAGGAAATGACTAATACAGTCGAACAACTCAAACGGCTCATGGCAGAACGACCACAAGGACGTCTACCAAGTAACACCAAGATTAATCTTAAGGAGCAAATTCAAGCCATCACAGCTCAGGAGAATGAGGAGTTAGATGAACCACAACCAATTCCAGAAAGTAAGGTAGACAAAGGTATAACAGAGGTTGCACAAGAAAGGCCAAAACCGGTAATCAAGGAGTACAAACCTCGTATACCTTATCCCGAAGCATTAAAAAGAGGCGATTCAAAGGAATAGTTCGGTAAGTTTCTGAAACTTTTAAAGAAATTACACATTAACTTACCTCTTCTTGAAGCTCTTTTTGGATGCGGACTTCGAGGAAATTTTTAAGACGACTCTTGACAAATAAACGCAAATTAGAGGAAGAGCCACATATTGAACTCAACGCAAAGTGCTCAGCAATCCTACAAAATAAACTACCACAGAAATTGAAAGATCTAGGGAGTTTTACAATTCCATGTTTAATTGGTAGTTTAAATATTGATAATGCGTTAGCTGATTTAGGGGCAAGCATAAATGTTATGACTTATACATTGTTTAAGCGACTAGGTCTAGGGAAGCCCAAACAAACTAGGATGAGCATTCAGTTAACTGATAAAAGTGTTAGAATTCCTAGGGGTATAATAGAAAATGTTCTAATCAAAATTGATAAATTCTTATTCCCAGTAGATTTTGTTGTCTTAGACATGAATGAGGACAATTTGATTCCTTTAATTTTAGGAAAACCCTTTCTAGCAACTGCCAGGACTAAAATTGATGTTGGTACAGGAGAACTCATTCTTCGTGTAGGTGACGAATCAATCAGTCTACAAGCTTTTGACTCGGTCAGGACATCAAGTGATGAAGGTGAGAAAGTAAATTCAGTTGCTAATCAAATTGTTCAACTTTCACCACAGGAAACACCACAAGGCTACAAACCTGAGCTGAATCATAGGCCCCAAGCCGTACAAGCTCATAACAGTGAATTGTTAGTGGAATCTGACCCAAGACAATAACTTGTGGTAAGTAAAGGTAAGGTTGAGATAAGCCATGATTTACCAAACCAGGTAAATACAGAGTACCAAGTTCGTGTACCATATCCCGATGCAATAAAGAAAGACCACACAGAGGAAGAATTCGATGAACTAACACTTCGTGTAGACAATGAAACAATCACTCTTCAAACTCTTGACTCAGCTAGGACATCGAGTAATAAAGGTTCAAACGTTAATTCTATTGATAATCATTTGGTTCAACCTTCTTTACAGGAAGCATCACGAAATCACTTAGCTAAGCTAGATCTTAGACCTAGTGCCGACAAATAAGAAACACATAAGGAACAAAGCCTTAGGGTTGACAAACTAAAAGAGGAGGAAACACAAATCAAAGAGGAACATGAACCATATGAAGTGAAACCGAAGGAGATCCCAAACGAGCTGATAGGAACAACAACTCACATCAAATTAGGGGATCAAGTATTGTTGAATAAGGAAGACCCTAGAATCACCAATTCAGACCTCAAGGCAAATGAAGAAATCACTTTTGAGGTACTTAATGTCTTCCTATACGGCACAGTCGAGATAAGCAATCCTAAATTTGACACTTTTGAGGTAAACATTACTCGACTTAAACTATATATCCATAACTGAAGTGATCGCATGGGAAAGGATTTTCACCTCCTCAAACCATCGTGACCATACGAATGAGAGGTAAAGTCTAGCTTAAGACTATAAACGAGCGCTTCTCGAGAGGCAACCCGAGCACTAACCTCATTTTCACATTTTTATTTATTTTTTATTATTTTTTTCATTTTTTTTCTTTTCTTTTTGTTTTTAGCAACTAACCATAAACTAACCAAAGAGCAGATTTCTAAGCCATACGGCCCTACACACGGGCGTGCCTGTGGCCGTGTGGAAGCTAGGGGATGAACCATGGGTGTGCTAGTAGCCGTCTGAACCAAAGAGCAGAAAAAAATTTTTCCAGCACGGGTGGCTATAATAGTCCAGCCCGTGCCGACGCCCCGTGCGAAGTTACTGACTAGTTAAGCACGGCTAAACACGGCTGTGCCTGCCGACCGTGCCAACATTCTGACTTATCCAAAACGGGAGGAGCACACTCGTAGTAAATGACAGTATGAAGAAAGATACGGGCGTGCCACTACACCCACGGCCGTGCCCGAACACCATGAACGTGCCCAAAATTCAAAATTCCAAAACACGGGCTACATCTCTATTTAAAACTCGTTCTCCCATCTTCTAGTTGTCTTTCATTTTCCATTATTTATTTTTGTTTTTATTTTATTTTCATTTCATTTTTTTTACTTTATTTTATTTTATTTTCTTCTTCTTATTCTTTATGTTGTTTAGATTTAGCTTAGGATACAATAAAATCAGACTGGCTGCTTCGAGGATTCAATTTCAAACGGTTCGAGACGCTTCCCCACGTTCACCTCCAATCCTATCCTGTTTCTTCTCATTGACTTCATCCAAAATTCAGGAAGTTTCACTTCTCTCCCTATCTTATGATTTTATGATTATGTTGATATTATCCATCTTTGTACATTGAGGGCAATGTACATCTTAAGTGTGGGGGGGTTAATTATAGTATTATCTAAAAATCCCTGAATTATGCCTTAATTTTAAAGTAAGTTTCTCATATTATGATTTCAATGAAATTTTCTTTGATTTATGATTTTTATTGATATGTTTTAGATTAAGTCATTGATAATTGTTCATTGATAATTAAATTTGAAGAATACTAGGGAATCAAGCATGATCTAAAAATTAAAATTTTAGGTTGTCAACTGGAATTTGAATGTTATCTTGAAATTTGAGATTTACAAGGTTGATGTCAAAAATACCCATAATTTTTGTGAGATTTTGAGCCTTATAGAGCATACATTCTTTTTCATGCTGACTTCTTGATTATGAGTGTGTCAACTATGAACTGTTATTCTAAAACTTGCCTCGATTATATATGTTAAGACCACAGTTATGATTTGATATACCGAGATGATAAAGGCACTTAGGTTTTAACCCACTTCTTCCACTAAATAGCCTACACTTATAATTAACCCTTGGTGAACCCCTTTGAGCCTAACAACCCTTTTATTAACTTACCCACTAATTTTAACCCAAAACCCTTTGTATTTGTTATCACCCTTTCTTTTGACTACCCCTTAATCGAGATTTGATTTGCTCAGTTACATAAGTATATTATTCTGATAGTTAAAATTATCTTGTATTCTTTTTAGTTTGTTCTAAAAAAAAAGTATATTCAGTATTAGTATTATGAAGAGTGAGCTTATACAAGTTAAAGTCTAATTATCAAAAGAAAAGCTCGTATTAGTAGGACTATTATTTTCAGTATATGTAATTGTTATCTTAGAAATTTTTAAGGAAGGTAACTTATCAATTCAATCTCGATTCTAACATTCTAATTTCAGCCTTTATCCACACCTTTAACCCTAGCCCCGTTACAACCCTAACAAAGACCTTTTGATCTATTTATCATTTCATTTTACAGTGGTGGAGATTTGATTTTCAGGCAAGCCTATGGGATTAACTTTTCAGGTTCGACTTATGAGTGCTTAATTTTGACCCTTAAACATTTTTTGAGTGATTTGAGTGAATCTTTTGTGAGGATGTCAATCCTTGTTGGTTTTAAATTAAAGGTAATTATTTAGATGAAGGGAAACACCTATGTTTTCGTGCTACAAATGTATGACTTATCTTGTTTGAATTTTTAGGAATCTTTGAGTTGAATTATCCATGTATAAATTATCTATGAATTAGGATAAGGCACTGTTGATAGGAATTATGAATCATGGAAGGTACATTTTAATTGTAAGTTGAGAATTTTGCTTGAGGACAAGCAAAAGCTTAAGTGTGGGGGTATTTGATAAACCGTAAAAGTAACATATTTTAGGCCCACATTTAGTATGCTTTTGGATAATTTAAGCCTAGATTTATGTAAAAAGGTGCTCTTAATCTTTTCTTTTCATGTCTTATACTCAGGAAAGCACCTAAGGATGAAAAGAACGTAAAACGGGCTTAAAATGGGCCAAATTGGCCAATTCATGAAATCGGCAAGGCCTAGACTTCAAGCCACACAGCCGTGCCTTATTAAATTACTAGAACACGGCCTGGCCACGATTCACATAGGCGTGTGCCATGGCCGTGTCCCTATCGCTGGAAAGAGAAATTTCATTGGGGAAAGGATACTTGGAGGCAAAGAAACACATTCCAAAGCCTATTCAAACACCCTAGCAGGAATTCTACTTAAATTAGGAAACTTAGGGGCCAAGTAAAGCATCACAAAGTCTATATAAACACCCAAAGGGGCAACTTGAAAGAGAGAGCTCGGCAGAAGCCGAAACCGGTGTAAAAGCTAGGCCAAGAAGCCAATCCGAGAAGGTCAGAGATAGGGAAATAACGCGAAGATAGCCAGTTAATCCATCCGAAGAAGCCGAAATTACACTCAAAACGGCAGAATTCTCCTTCAATTCCTTCAGGAGGTTTTAGGATTTTCTTATGTTTTGTTTTATCCTTTCTCTTGCGATGTTTTGTTTATTCATTATGAACTAAACCCCTCAGATACCTGAAGGGGATGAAACCTAGATGAATCTTTTTATTTGATTTTTAAGTTATATGATAAATTACTTAGTTTGTTCTTAATTATATTGCTTAATCCAAATCTAATGTGCTTCGGTGGAGGAGGAATAGACCCTGCCTAAGAGAAGATCTAACATAATTAAGCGGAGTTGATCGAACGCCTAGAGATAGGGTAACGAGATTTTGTTGGATTAGGGTGAAACCTAATATGGGAGTCCATTGATCGATTTATTGCTATCCCAGGGGGTTATTATAAGTGAATGAGAGTTCTACTAATTTACCTAGGGTTAGACATTATTCGCCTCGAAAGAGGGTTTAGCATAGGTTAGAGAGTCTTACGGATCAAGTTGAGTAAAAGAAATCATATAATTTAGGGTTAATTAATAAATGAAGTCTAGGTGTATTCTTCCTAAGGGTATCGTCGTAATCAACTGAGTTTTCCTTCAAAGTTATTTTCCTATTCGTCCTTTTTGTCTTTGTGTCCTTAGTTTAGTCTTCGTCAAAAGCAACTTCACTCTAATTTTAAGGATAAATAATAAAAAGAAAGTTAGTACTAGTACTTTTAGTTCCTTTGGGTTCGATATCCGATCTTGCCTAAGCTATACTAATGTTCGATAGGTACACTTGCCTTTAATCGTTGTCAGAGTTAGTTTTCAGGTTTTGGTCATTCTTTTATAAATTTTATAACTTTGATTTACAACGATCATTTACATTTAATAAAATGTGCACATTCAGTCTTTTATTAACCTTAAGGGTTGAATGAGGCCTAAGGGAGAGCTAACATTCCCCTGAAGATGGTTATAGAGGAGCATATTGGTCACTATGTCGCAAAACGGGACCTGGTGTATTACGACATCAACTCTGTGATGAGATTAAAACACAAAGCATGGGCGTTTTGGTCTGCACAATCAAACCTAAAGCTTAACAACCTCAGCTACCTTAGGGCTATGGACGACGGCTACCTGAAGGCTATAAATAAACATCTCTAGTACACATTAGGGACAACATACCATTAGCTTAGATTCTTTCTTTAGGTTTAGATTTGTTCTCTTGCTTTCTTAGGTTTTTATAATTTTAGTTTATTTGTTTTCTTCAAGAGATCTTATTGCAACAGAGATCAATTTATGTGGATTTTCTCTATTGATCAATATCAATTAGGCTTTCTTAAACTCTCTATTTGAATTCATTCCCTATGATTAATTCTTCCATTCTTTCCATGTTACTTATGAAAGCCATGAGGAAATAATCCTTCTATGGGGGATTAGCGAATGGAGGCATGATCTCTCAACTGTTTTGTAGAGGTAGTCAACGGATCAACTGTTTGGGAAAGGAAGAATGTGAAACAAACCCTAGGCTTGACAACACTACGAAGTTATCAGGGTGGGAATTAACCCAAAATTAGTATTGCCTATTCGTGAACACCTTTACCTCAAGCCAGCCTAGACTGTAAGGTCGGAAGATAAGTAGTTCTTGTTGACTCGTTATGTTAGTTTAAAATGAAAATATCCTACTATGTTAGTGACTAGTTGGTTGACAAGGAACCCGAGACGACAGTTAATTAGGATTGTCGAAGCAAGTTGATCACCCATCCTCAGATTTGATTCACTTTATCTATCTCTATCTCTTGTAATTTTTATTATTTTTTATGTTATTTTATTTTATTATTTTACATACCTTAAACATATTTCTTATGTTACTCTCGTACTATAATTGATTTAAAGTATTAATTAAATCTTTAACTGTTTAGGTTATGATTGAATTAGTACTCGCCTCCCTAGGGTATGATCCTCGGAGTACTCACCTACTATGTTGTAAAATCTATATTACAACTCGACCCATATACTTGTTGATATCGACTTGTAACTCTCTATTTTATTGTAGTATTCACACTCCAGATGTTAGTATGTCCGAAGGCGGTCAAGTTGTTGGCGCTGTTGCCAGGGAGGCAGCGTCACTAGGCTAATTTTAATTTTTACACTTTAAAGGAAAAATTAAGAAAATTTTAGGTTATAGATACGATTTTATTCCATTTATTTCTACTAACCTTGTAACACCCGAAACCCAGCCTAGAAGTTAGGCCGGTGTCCGGAATGTCACATTAAAGGCACACTTCAAAATGATTTTACAATTTAACATTTTAAGGCCCAAAAGCCCAAAACCCTTGTACCTTGTTAAGTTAAGATGAAAAGCCCATATTTTAGGAAAACGTTCATATGTTAAGTTATTTCGAAAACCATGTTAACTTTGGAAATTTTATGAAATTTATTAAGTGGATAGTTGAAACAGTAATAATAAACCCAAAATCTAAAGTCAATTAGGAGTTACATGGCCTTATTACAATCCAATGAAAAAAATGAAGTATTTAAAACAAATTCATATGAACAAATTAAAAACATTTGATCAGCTTGTAGTGTGGCCATCTCTGAGTCCTCTCTCACGCCGAGCCGTCTATTCAGGATCACCTGAAACATTAAATAAAAGGGTGTGAATTTTGAAACTCAGTGTATACAACCCTTGGCAACTAAATCACATACAAATATTCACACTGGGCCTAAGTCCTATCAAAATAGGTGGACTTGGGCCTTAGCCCACAATGACCTCATATCATATCATATCGTATTATATAGAAATACAAAACCCATCCCAATAATCCATCCCCTACACACACCATTTCCCTTCCAACCTTATACACACCTGTGGGGATTTCTAAATCAACCCACCCATCCTCCACACACCAAAGGTAGCCCGGTTGCGGTACTACCTAACATTGCAGTAAAGCTGCTAATCATATAATGGGCTTAAAGCCACCAGTGGATCCATGGTCGTCAAGCGACTATGCGATCCTCAAATCTTCCTCTGTACCATAATTGCCACCCATATGCTTCCTGATCAGAATATCATATGAATGCAACATGCACATGAGTAACACCCACAAAACTCGTACTCATCACACAGGGGTATTTTCGTCATTTCACAACCCAAGGGTATTTTCGTAAATATACTTTATAAGGGTATTTAGGTAATTTTGCAAAATAGAGGTACTTTGGAAATTTTGTAAATCAGGGATATTTTGGTAATTCTGCAAACCAAGGGTATTCTGGTAATTTCACAATTCAGGGCTATTTTAGTGATTTTACAAATTTAATGATTTTTGGTAATTTTCAAACTAAAGATAATTTGGTCATTTTCAAAATAGGGGTATTTTAGTAATTTTACAAATCTAGGGGTATTTGGTCCCTCTCGGGTTTTAGTTATGAACTTTGGCCCATTAACAAGTCCTTGCGATAAAGTGAACAGACACTATGCACCAGGTAGGAGTCTAGAGAAAAGGAGGTGGGCCACTCGGACCGCTTAAGTACCAAGCTCTCCCTAGATCTAATCCTAGACATGCGTATGCCCGTTGCCACACCATAACCCAGCGACTTGTTCATGGACATGTTTAATTAGATTAAGTCTTATGAAATCTAAGAGTTGTTCAAACTAGGCCTTAAGTCCATAAACCCTAACATACTTGTCTACGTCCCCATAAAGCCTATCAAACCCAAATTACATCTTTACGACCCATTAGGCCCAAATCACATCTTTATGTCCCGTTAGGCCCAAAACAATTCCAGATCAAGTATTATGCTTGACAGACTCAATTCATACACCAAACCAAACAAATTCATCAAACCTAGCCTTAGGGCCCACTGGGCCCATTTAGCCACTTTCGGCTTTTCGGCTTTTCGACATTGCCGATATCGTGTGTGTAGTGTTTGTACACACCTGGCATCCACGCGCTGCAAACCCCTTAGTCACAAACCTACAATCGACACTATAAACACATATTTATCAAAAACTGAAACCTCACCGTACCCTTACCGTGTGCCTCACGTTCTAGTAGCCCTTCCTTTGCTACTATTTGCGATTATCCTCTAGATCTACACCCAAACACCTATATTGTCAAAACCAAGTGACCCATATTGTACATAAGTCACCCCTATGAGCCACATTAGATTCGGCCATTTACTAATCCATGAATGAGTTGAGAACACTTACCACCTTGTTAGAAATCCTTACCTACCACGCTTACGATTGTAGAGCCTTACCCTTGTTAATATAGGTTAATGACAAGGATTGGGTTAGATAGCCTTTTGGCTTTTAACAAAACACACTAAAAATTCAACTAAGCACTTACCAAAATTCTCCTTTGATCCAGCGGATTAAATTCGGCTTTTGAGACTAGTAAGGTGACAGGGACAATTCGGCAACACTAGGGAGAATAAGAAAAGAGGTGATACGGCTAGAACCAAGTGGTGAACCAAAAAGGAAATTTTAGAAGGGAGAGTATGAAGGATTTGGCAAAGAGGGATGATAGAATTTTTAGCAATGGAGGGAATTTTACTTAGCAAAATTTCGACAAAAAGGGAGAAACCGCATGGGGAGAATAAAGAAAAAGAAAAAACAAAAACTCAGGAACCCCTCACTGGAATTCGACAACCCCTTTTTATAACCAAGGCCGACTCCTACCTTCCCTCCACAGTCCTATTCGCCTAAACACTTCACCCTTCTCATCTCCTATCTTTTCTCTCTGATAATACCTTAATCTTATCCAAAATCTGTACCACATCCATCAGTCCTGCTTGCTACAAACTCTCCACGGCAAGAGTACAAAACCGACACAACTCTTGCCGTCCACCTATGCAAAATAAAAGACTCCAAAATACACCCCTCCTGCTCGAACCTTGGACCTCTTCAGCTTTTACACACACCACCTCATAGCTCCCAAGTGACGCCACTTTCCACTGGACCAAAAGCCCATTTGTGTCTTATTTCCTATTAATCTACTTAAGAGGCCTAATGCCTAAGACTAGGATCCATTAAAGCAAGAAAAATAAAATTTTCCCTATGGTCATCCCTATTTCTAAGATTTCAAATAACCCCGATAATATCTTAAAATTAATATTCTATGTGCTACTCATACAAACCAGCCTTAGTGCACATAAATTTAAAGTTTCGGGATTTTGGGGCGTTACAACTTGGTTAGTGCTGTTCTCATGTTCTCAAAAATTTTGAACGCTCCCATGCCCAAGGCCCAATAGGCCCAAATTCGGGGCATTACAAACCTCCTTTTTCTGGGTTTAGTGTATGACTTCTAGTAGGGGCACACCTATTATAGCAGCCACAGATCCAAAGAAAATAATCTGAAGGAATCATTGACAGCAGTAGATGCAAGAATAGCCTCCACCCGCTGCAAGTACTGTACCACGTGACAATCTATTATTTTGCAACACTGACGATAACACTCTAGGAGACCCACTAGCACCATAGTTACTTGCAAACGTGCATATGGATCAAAATGAGAGAACTTTACGAGACTATGCCCTACCAAGTTTAGATATTGTTCAGGAACATATAGCGAGGCTAGCGGTTACAACTAATAATTTTGAAATCAAATCGACGATGATACAAATCATCCAAAATAATCTTCAATTTAAGGGCACCATGATAGAAAACCCTAATCAAAATTTGAAACAATTTCTTCAACTCTATGATACTTTTAAGTATAACGAGGTCACTAGTCATGCTATTCATCTTCAATTGTTCCCCTTTTCTTTGATTGATAACACTTTTTCTTGGTTAGATTCGCAAGCACCAGGATCTATCACGACATGGAATGAACTCGCTGGAAAGTTCTTACAGAAGTTTTTCCTAATTAATAAAGCAGTCCAACTAAGAAGAGAGCTCATTGTTTTCAGACAGATGGAGGGAGAAAGTTTTTATTAGGTGTGAGAAAGTTTCAAGATGCCAATTCAAAAATGCCTGCACCACGTATTTCCTGGGTGGATGAGGTTGTAAATATTTTATAATGGGTTTCATGCAAACACATGATCTGGATTAGGCAGAGTAGTAGGAGGAGCCCTTATGAATGGGACATACGAGGACGCATACGAAATTACTAAAAATGTGACATTAAACTCATGTCAGTGGCCAATTGAACCACATATGGCCAGAAACCCACTACGATCAAAGCTATTCAAGAAGATGATAAATATCAACAATTAGTGGATAGACTCAACCGTATTGAATTTTCTTCTACATTCTCTATCCATGGAGGAGACAAGCCACTCTTCCAGTATATCAATAATCCTGCTAAGGATATAAATTACATCAGGAATAGGGGTGGAAACCCTTATTCAAACATATACAATCCTGGCTAGAAAGATCACCCAAACTTGGGATGGGGAGGAAACGAAGGAGGAGGTAACAATTCAAGTCAAGTTAAAAATACTAATTACCAACCTCCTTACTTGTAGAAACCTCAGGACAGAGCCAACTCAAGTGACCATCTGGAATGTGGTCAACGTCTTGATAGAATTGAAGGAGAAATGCAGCCAATGAGAACAGATGCCAATCAGATACAATATGAGTGTACCAACTCAACAAGAACATTGACTAAGCCTGAGGATCAAATGAGCCAATTGATGAGCATGATGGGTGATATTAAAAGACAAATTGGCTCAAGCATTCGTAGTAATACAGAAGATAATCCACAAAGGGAAGGTAAAGAACATGTGTAAGCTATATCACTCCAATCGAGCAAGGTACTGAGTAGCCGAGAAATTGTAACGCCCCAGATTTTGGGCCTAGAAGAGTTGGGCCTTGGCCTTGGGAGCGCCTAAAATTCTTGAGAGCTACAAAATGGCACAAATTCATGTTAGTACTGTTGGGTTAGCAATATTGGAGTGTTTGGGGTCTTGGTGAAGTCCTGGGTTCAAGCCTTGTCATATGGAAAATTTTTGTTCAAGCATTAGGGGAATCTTAATTTCAGGTAATAAGCCTTTTAAATAATTGAGGCTAAAATGTGGCACAAAGAAGCGTGTGGTCTGGTGGCAAGGTGGCATTAGGAGTTTGCATTTGGCCTAGGTTTGAATCACTCCCTGCTCAAAGGGGTATTTATTTTACTCCTTTGTTGTGCTAGTAGTTGAGTTGGAAATGACCTCTGGTTGAGAAGGTTTGAATTGGTCAAGTGAGTGATGTAAGGAGTGGATTAGGGAGTGATTTATTGAGGAAAAAGTGGAGTTTGAGTTGGTGTGGTATTGTGCCGAATTTGCTTAGGAGGTACTCAGAATCTCGGTGAAGGGTTATTCCTCAAGTTTTGGTTTTGTATGTTTTTCTTTGGTCATTTGGTTTTTGTGCTTGTTGGTGCCGAATTCTTCTATTGCCTCCTTCTGCTACTCGTTTTCTTTGTTTTTCCTTCTCTATCTCAAAATGCAACTTCCTTGGCTGTTTAGACACTTAATTTATGTGCCAAAAGCGAACTTTGCTTCTTCCCCTTAATCTCTTTTCTTTTTGGCTCCCTACAAGTTTGTGAACCAATTCTCTTTGATCTGTTTGTAGTCTCCTTGACCGAATATTCCACCTTCTCCCTCTACTCTTTCGATTTTGTTGACTAATGGATCATCCTTTCTTTCTCTGCTTTTGGAATTGGGTGTGTTTGCCGAATAGTCTTTCTCCCCCTCTCTCAATTCTTTTGGGATAGCAACTCTTTCTCTCAACCTTATTGCTTGGGCCGACTGTTCCTTTCTTCTTAAGTAACTTTGCGATTCGAGAATTTCATAGGCGTAGTGGTTAAACTTTGGCAGAGGTGTAGGGGTGTGGCCTTTTGTCGATCGATCAAGTTAAGGATTTAGAGTTCTTTAATAAGTATGATAACGTAAGGATTTATTGGATGTTAGTCTGGTTGTACAAGAAGGGGATTGATGACAAATGTGTTTAAATGTAGGCTTTGGGCTCATGAGCGGTTCACTCGACTTCGTTAATACGTGTGTATTCTTACCCTGTACCTGATAGTCGGTTGATAAGCTGAAGGTGTGTACACACACTACTCAACTTGTAGAACGGAGAAAGCCGAAATGCCGAAAAACTAGAAATATGGCTATTGAGGCCACATGGGTATGTGAACGCCCGTATGGTGGATCGAGCCCACAAACATGGGCGTTAGACTGTTGAGGCCACCGCGAGTGTTCTCGTGGGCATAGGTCGTTTTAGGCCTTTATGGGTTGAAATGGATCGTGTGGGCCTAATGGGCTCGTGGGCCCCAGACGGATATAATTTTCGGTAAGTGACTAATAATGAACTGGGCTATGACGTTCGCATAGCCGTAACTGATTTTGGGCTGAATGGGCCACATGAGCGTGTAGGCTCACTTGGGTCGAGTAATGGGCCTTAGGCCATTTACATCGTTGTGATTGTTAGGTTACATGAGTCACTCGAAGCGACGGTGGACCTTCTGTTGGATCACTGAGACCCCGATGAAATACCCCCGATTTGTAAAATTACTGAAATACCCTCGATTTGTAAAATTATCGAAATACACTTGATTTGTAAAACTACTGAAATACCCTCGATTTGTAAAATTATCGAAATACCCTCAGATACTAAAATTACTGAAATACTCTCAATTTGTGAAATTACCGAAATACCTTCGGGTTGTGAAATTACCAAAATACCCTCTATTTATAAAATTACCGAAATACTCTTGGATTGTAAAATTATCAAAATACCACTGATTTGTAAAATTACTGAAATACTCTCGGATTGTGAAATTACCAAAAATACTTTAATTTGTAAAATTACCGAAATACCCCTTATTTGTAAAATTATCGAAATACCCTCGAATTGTAAAATTATCGAAATACCCTCGAATTGTGAAATTACTAAAATACCCTCAATTTGTAAAATTACTGAAATACCCTCAATTTGTAAAATTACTGAAATACCCTAAATTTGTGAAATTATCGAAATCCCTCAAATTTTGAAATTACCAAAATACCCTCAGATTGTGAAATTATCGAAATACTCCTGATTTGTGAAATTACTGAAATACCATCGATTTGTAAAATTACCGAAATACGCTTGATTTGTAAAATTATTGAAATACACTCAGATTGTAAAATTACTAAAATACCCTTAATTTGTGAAATTACCGAAATACCCTCATTTTGTGAAATTACTGAAATACCCTCGAATTGTGAAATCACCAAAATACCCTCGATTTGTAAAATTACAGAAATACCCCTGATTTGTAAAATTATTGAAATACCCTCTATTTGTAAAATTACTAAAACACCCTCTAGTTGTAAAATTACTAATTTGACTAGGATTGTATGACTGTGTTTTAATTGGCTTGACGGTGGTTGTATGACTGATATGCTTTTAAAATATGTCTAAATGAATGTTCTTGAGCATGGCCATTTTGCATACACGTGTAATGATTGAGCATGACATACACGACATATTGCATGGGGTTGGGACATTGATACGGATGAAGTTCTGATAGGGTCGCACGGGTTGCATGAGACGACTGTGGACCGACGGACAGCTTAAAGCCGCGTAATCTGATTATGGCTCTGTGTCAACCTAAATATGGCTCTGTGCCATCTTGATTATGGCTTTGTGCCAATCGTATTTACCCGTGGCTATGTGCCTAACATATATATTGATGACTGTGTCGATCATAATTAGCTGTGGCTGACTGCCGATTATATTACCGTCGCTGATCGCTATGTGCCAAACCTATTACAGTTACCGATAGCTTTGTGCCATCCTGATTATGGCTCTGTGCCGTCCTGATTATGGTTTATAACCATTACATTTATAGCTTTTAGCCGTTTACGATAGCAGCCGCGGCGTTAACTGCGATATTTATGGCTTTTAATGTATCACCCCAAATCTAGCCTATACGTTCCGACCAGATCTGGCACAGGGAAAAAAGGTTATAAGGAAATTTTGTAATTTTGATGGAAAACGTAAGTTTGAAACTTTTTGGTTTAAGTGATGCTTTGAAAACAGTGGTTTGTAGCTTAAGAAAAATCTTCAGGTTGGATTATTCATTCATTTGTTATCTTTGTTAGCTCTTGTGAGAAAAACCGATATTCAGGTTACAGTTGTTTAATAAACTTCTTTTTAAACAATATGTTTAAGTCGTAAAATAATGTCATGACATTTTGAAATTAATCAAGTTAAAACCCACTAGCAATTTACAAAGGCCTTATTACATCAAATAAAAATCCCAACTTAAAACGTTTTAAAAAAACTAAGTTTACTGAAATTAACAAGCTATGGCCTCCACGAGTCCCCTTGGCTCCCAGGTCCACGTCCTACCGATCACCTGCAAGATATAAGCAGAGGGGGTGAGTCACCGACACTCAATGTGTAAATCCCCCTTAAGTCACATAAATGGCTCCAAGCCCACAAACACATATTGGGCCTTAGCCCACTAAAAATAGCATGTACAAGTATGGATGAATGTACCCGGCCAAAGCCTAGATTTTCCATCCTGTACACACCACTGGTACTAACCGGTCACTCCCTTGGGATTTCTACAATCAACCCTCCATCCGCGACACTCCATATGTTGCACTTAGCCACTGGTGACATAGTCACAAGATATCATATGTGGGGCCAACCCACTTGTGGTACAAAACCACTAGTGACAATTCCGAATAATCATATATGTGGGGCCAACCCACTGTGGTACCAAACCAGTGGGACGAGTCGCGAATCATACATTTATGTGGTACCAAACCACTAAGACGTAGTCACGAGTCAAGAATGTGGGGCCAACCCACGTGTGGTACCAAACCACTAGTGACAGTCTTACACTTCCCCTTTCACATCAAATCCAACCCATGCATACAAGTGTCAAATGAATGCAACATGCTGTCAAGTACACAATATCATTATGGCATACATTCATCAGCACATACATAAACAACTAGGTACTTACCTGGTATTTCGGCCATGCCCATAGTGGCATAACGTCGATTCATCTAACCATTTCGGCTTTTCAACCCAAATATTTAATAACACATAAAAATATTAAAGTGTGTAAATATTACACACCTGGTTATGCTCAACACTATGCTATCTATGTCAACACTATTGCTTTCGGAAACTACTGCTATCTGCCTCCTATTTTGCTCAGAAGTCGGCCCACAACCTGGTGGCCAATCTCGAACAGCAGACACCGCGCGCTTCCTGAACTTAGGGGCTGGGACTACGGGTCCAACCCCTCCTTTGACTTGGCTGACATTTAAGTCCATGAACAAAACCTTGGTCACTAGACCAGATTAACGCAATGAAATCAAACAAAAGAGAATAACACTCAAGACTACGGTCCATACCTAGATCAACAAATCCCAGAGATTAAGAAGGTTTGAATCCTGCACCGCTCGAGTACTTGAATTGACTAGAACCGATTGTCCCTTTAAACAATCCAAACGCAGACAAAAATCCGGAAGAATGCGAAGATAAAGCCGCCTTCATTCGGCCAAGAGTTAAAGAATATGATTACTACCCTCAGCACTCAAACATGAGAAGAGATGATTGAATCGAAAGAAACACTTACCACAAAACTAGAAAAACTGATTGGGAGCGGTGGAGAATAGGTAACAGCAATCCACTGGAACAAGAGCTGAAAGAAAAGAATATGGGTGTCAGATGAATTCGGCTAACCCACAAATAAGAACTGTTTAAACAAATGAGAAGTTCCGACTTTCTTCTTAAAGAAATCAAGACAAGAAAGTGAGTGAGTAGATGATTAGAGAGATTCGGCTAACCCAAAAAGAACTTACCGAATGCCGAAAATAATCTACTCTTGAAAAGAGATGGAGAAGAGAGGTGCTATCTACCAAGGAAGATTCGACTAAGGTGTTTGAGAGAAAAGAGATGAAGATGACAGGGTTTCGATAGGAGATGCGGCTTCAGAGGGTTTCGGCTTTGATGTTAAAGGCAAAGAAAATAAAATGTAGGTATAGAGTGGATGGTAAATGTGAGTTTCGGCCATGCACAAAAAGAAGAAGAAAATATGAAGAGAATTGGGAGGTGTTTCGGCTTTGGTGAATGAAAGAAAAGAAAATGTAAAACAAATGGTATGAGAGTATTTTGGTTTTGGTATTTGAGAGAAAAGCAAAAATGCACAAAGTGGTATGAGTGTTTCGGTTTTGACAAGAAGAATTGAACCAAAGAATGCTCTCGATTTCTCTAGCTAGCCGAAATTCTCAACACTCCTAATACTATCATCTAGCATTCTGCCACCCCTAACATCACTAAACCGTATACACACTCACACACCCCACTTCCCACATTCGGCCAAACTCTCTCCCTCTCTTCCAATCCCATGATTCTCTCCACCGATCACTCTCTTCCGTTCAGTCAAATGTGTTGACGCATTCAACACTCATCCACCAGAGTCCAAGCTGAAAGCAACTCTCCCCCACCTTGGCGTCAAAAAAAAAAAATCCCCAAAAGGGTATCCACGCAGCTCGAACCTGCTCCCTGCCAGCTTTCCTGAGGCGTCACCTTCCTGAGCTTTAAGTGGCGCCTCATTGCCACTTTACTAAAGCACTTCCTGATTCTAAACATACAACCAACCACCCTTAAGTCCTATCCCATTCAGCTTTCCCTTAAAGTGCCCAAAAACAAATTTCTACCAAGGCTCCGGCTTAACCCTAAGTCATTCCTGGACCCTAAAGTACCCTAAACTAGCATGGCAAACATAGCATTCACACCCAAACACATAAAATGCAATGGCCCTAATTTAGGATGTTACAGTTCTACCCCCCTTAAAATAATTTTGGCCTCGAAATTACCTGGTCAAAAGAGATGAGGGTATTGCTGTCGCATCGATTCCCCGGGTTCCTACGTAGCTTCCTCAGAACCGTGATTACGCCACAGAACCTTAACCAACGGAACCGTCTTTCTATGTAATACTTTGACATCAAGATCCAAAATTCGAACTAGTTCCTCTTCAAAGGATAGATCAGGCTTCACTTCGATCTCCTCCACTGACACCACGTGAGATGGATCCGAATGATAACGTCTTAGCATTGAAACGTGAAACACATCATGAATCTGACCTAACTCTGCAGGTAACCCGAGTTGATAGGCTACTGGTCCCACATGCTTCACTATCCGATAAGGCCCGATAAACCTGGGGCTTCACTATCCGATAAGGCCCGATAAACCTGGGGCTTAGCTTACCCTTTCGTCCAAACCTAAGCACTTTCTTCCATGGGCACACCTTCAAGAATACCTGGTCCCCTAACTCAAATTCTATGTCCTTACGCCTTAAGTCCGCATAGGACTTCTGTTTATCCGAAGCTTCCTTCAATCGAGCTCTAATTAGCCTAACCTTGTCTTCTGTTTTCAAAACCAATTCTGGACCAATCATTTGACGTTCACCCAACTCTATCCAACAAGTAGGGGTACGACATTTCCGACCATACAACGCTTCATACGGTGCCATCTGGATACTTGATTGGTAGCTATTATTGTATGCAAATTTCGCCATGATAAGAACTCTTCCCAACTACCTCTGAAGTCTATGACACAGCCTGTCAACATATCTTCTAGGATTTGGATTACCCTCTCTGACTGTTCGTCCGACTGTGGATGAAATGCTATATTGAAATCTAACTTGGTACCCAATGTTTGGTGCAACGCCTTCCAAAATCTTGACGTAAATCTAGGGTCTCTGTCTGAGATAATCGACACCGGTATGAAATGAGCAGACTTCGTTAGACGATCAACCACTACCCGTACCGAATCCTTTTTGGTAGGAGTAAGGGGACGCCCACTCACGAAATCCATTATGATCCTTTCCCACTTCCACTACGAAATCTTTATCGACTGCAACAAACCCGAAGACAACTGATGTTCTGCTTTCACCTGCTGATATGACAAACACTTACTCACCAATTTGGTTATTTCTTGCTTCAGACCCAGCCACCAAAACTGTTCTCGCAAGTCCTGATACATCTTACTTCCTCCAGGAAGCATAGCATATGGGCTGCTATGTGCTTCCTGCAAAATCCTACGCCTCAACTCTGAATCCTTCGGCATGCAAATCCTTTCCAGGAAACACAGTACTCCCTAACTATTTAGATTATAATCCTCTACCCCACCGTTCTGAACTTGAAGTAGTCGAGCATTCAAGACATCATCTAACAATTGCTTCTCATTGATCTGACCTACCCACGTCGGTTTCACCTGAAGCTCAGCTAATAGACTCCCATCATCGTACAGGCTAAGATGTGTAAACATCGCCCTGAGATCCGAGATTACCCTACGACTTACTCCATCTGCTACCATGTTAGCTTTACCCGGATGGTATTCGATCGAACAGTCATAATCTTTTAACAACTTAACCTATCGCCTCTGCCTCAAATTCAATTCGTTTTGAGAGAGAAGGTACTTTAGACTCTTGTGATATGTATAAATGACGGACTTCTCCCCATACAGATAATGTTTCCAGATTTTTAGAGCAAAAACCACCACTGCCAACTCCGAGTCATGCGTGGGATAATTCAACTCATGCGGTCTTAACTGTCGAGACGCATACGCAACAACCTTCCCGTCTTGCATCAACACACACCCTATTCCTGTGTGTAAAGCATCATAATAAACCACGAACTACTTCCCAGCCTATGGCTGAATCAACACCGGAGCTTCTATCAGAATCCTCTTTAGCTTCTCAAAACTTTCCTGTTGCTTGTCAGACCACACAAACGGAACCCCTTTCCTTAACAACTTGGTTAATGGAGCTGCAATCAAAGAGAATCCCTCAACGAATCTTCTATAATACCCAGTTAGACCAAGAAAACTCTTAATTTCTGCCACAGACCTAGGTGGCTTCCAATCTAGCACAGCTTCGACCTTCCGAGGGTCAACCCTAATCGCCTCAGCAGACACAACATGACCCAAAAAGGTAACTTCTTTTAGGCAAAACTCACACTTACAGAATTTGGCGAACAACTGCTTTGCCCTCAGAACTTGTAAGACCACACGAAGATACGAGTCATGCTCTTCCTCTGATTTGGAATAGAATAAAATATCGTCTATGAATACTACGACGAATCGGTCCAGATAGGGTTGGAAAACCCAGTTCATCATGTCCATAAACGCTGCTGGTGCATTGGTCCAACCAAATGGCATCACCAAAAATTCGTAGTGGCCATAGTGAGTTCAAAATGTCGTCTTATGAATGTCCGCATCCTTGACCTTAAGTTCATGATAACCGGACCGCAAATCTATCTTCGAAAAGACTGAAGCCCCCTTCAATTGATCGAACAAGTCGACAATCCTTGGTAGTGGATACCTATTCTTGATGGTCAACTTGTTCAACTGATGGTATTCAACGTACATACGCATTGATTCGTCCTTCTTCTTGACGAATAACACGGGTGCTCCCTAGTGTGATACACTCGGTCGGGTAAAACCCCGATCTAACAGTTCTTGAATCTGAGCCTTTAATTCCACCAATTCCTTGGGCGCCATCCTATGTGAGGCAATCGAAACATGTGCTGTCCCCGGATAGAGATCAATACCAAATTTTACCACTCGATCCGGAGGCAATCCTGGAAGCTCTTTTGGAAAAAAATCAGGAAATTCCTTCACTGTTCTAACATTCCCCACAGACCAATCCTTGCCCTCCAAAGCACAAACCAGAGCTATGAATGCCTCACAACCCTTCTTCACCATTCGCTCAGCCTTTAAAGCAGATATTACGTTAGATAGGTAGTTCCTTCTCTCACCTATTACCACCACCTCTTGATCCTCGAGAGTTCTTAATACCATGCGCTTGGCAGCACAATCCAAATTTGCTCGATACTTCCCTAACCAGTCCATGCCTAAAATCAGGTCAAACTCTCCGAACGGATGTTCCATCAGATCAGCTGGAAAAACCATCCCTTGAACTTCCAAAGGTACATCCCTGTAAAGTCTGTTCACCACTACTGATTGTCCTAGCGGGCTAACTACGGTCATCTCCCTAGAGGCAATCTCAAAGTCTATTATTAAAGTTCCAGATATCCCACTAGCAACATATGAATGTGTTGATCCTATGTCAATTAATGCAGTATAAGGCAACCCATAAATAAGGAATGTACTGGTTATGACGTTCGGTGCATCTCCCTCTTCTCGACGTCTGGCTGCATAGACCAGCCCAGGTCTCCTTGCATCACTGCTCCCAGCACCCCTACCTGGTGTTCCACGTCCACGACTAAAACCATTACCCCCTCTGACCGGCCCTTGACCTCTCTGTGGTTGCTGACCACCTTTACTTGACTGAACATAACCCTGACCCACTGGTTGCACTCTGCCTTTCTCCTGTGGACAGTCCCTTATTAAATGCTCCATAGACCCACAGTTGAAACAGCCTCTACTACCAACCTAACACTCACCAAAATGAAATTTATCACATCGAGCACACCTTAGAGGCCGACTATCAACAGCAGGTCTCACCACACGGTTCGGACCCTCAACCCTAGGCCTCTTCTTAAACCGCCCAACTGATCCTGACGAACCAAAATTCCTTTTATTTCTATTTCTCTCCTGATTCTACTTTTCAGACCACTTCACCTCCTCGGCTATCTTAGCCTTTTCCACAAGAACAGCAAATTCCCTCTCTCGCTGTGGAGCTATCAGCACATGCAGATCATCTCTCAACCCATCTTCGAACCGAACACAGCGCTCGTGATCCGTGGCCATAATACCCTGGGCATAACAACTTAGACGTAAAAATTTCGCCTCATACTCGGATACCAACTTACTCCCCTGGACCAAATTTAAAAATGCCTTACGCTGCGCATCCACATAACTTGATCCGACGTACTTTCCCTAGAATGCCGTCTTAAAGAAATCCCAGGTGATATGCTCAGCCACCGCACCATCCCTAAGCGTGAGCCACCACTGATATACCTCGTCTCACAGAAGAGGCACCACCCCTTTCAGCTTCTCCTCTACCGTGAAGTTTAGATCATCCATTTTGTGCTCACTTGCTTCTAACCAACACTCAGCTGTATTAGGGGCTACGCCAGAAACACCCCTGAACATCTCTGCTCTATTGGCTCGGAGTCACTCAAGCACAAATTTTTGAGCTCCTGCGTCCATGCCTGCCCCAACAACTCTCTCCAAGACCCGTAACATTGCCTGAGACACTGCATCATCCCCACCTGTTTGAACCTAAAATTTTGCTTCTTTTGTCGGCAGCACTGGTATCTCACTTTCTGACCCATGACCAGATCCTACTGGTTTTGATATAACAATCCTGCCCCTACCGCGACCACGTACATTACGTCCACGACCTCGAGTGCTCATGACTAACGTTCGCGATTAATCTGGTTAAAAGTTTTATGAGTTAATTATTTCTTTCACTTTTTAACACTGAGCAATTTTATGGAAAAATAGTTTTAGAGAGTAATTTTCGCAAAACACATCAAAGTTTCGGTCCCTATAGACTAAGTCTTTTAGAATAAACAACCATATTCACTCACTGTAATAATCATTGCATGCATACATTATCAGTAATTGTTAGAACACTTACCTGGGTGGATCGGGTGCCGCCGGACACGGATGCCATGTTCCAATCAAAACATTCCCTCCAAAAATCATTTAAACCAACTTAATAAAACATTAAAGAACCCATTTTCAGAACCCGAGTTTTGCAACCAGGCTCTGATACAATAATTGTAACACCCCAAATTCGGCTTATACATTACGACCAGATCTGGTATGTCACAGGGAAAAAAAAGTTATAAGGAAATTTTGTAATTTTGATGGAAACCGTAAGTTTGAAACTTTTTGGTTTAGGTGATGTTTTGAAAATAGTGGTTTGTAGCTTAAGAAAAATCTTCAGGTTGGATTATTCATTCATTTGTTATCTTTGTTAGCTCTTGTAAGAAAAATCGATTCAGGTTACAGTTGTTTAATAAACTTCTTTTTAAGAAATATGTTTAAGTCGTGAAATAATGTCATGACATTTCGACACTAATAAAGTTAAAGCCAACTAGCAATTTAGAAAGGCCTTATTACATCAAATAAAAATTCCAACTTAAAACGTTTTAAAACAACTAAGTTTACTAAAAATAACAAGCTATGGCCTCCACGAGTACCCTCGGCTCCCAAGTCCACGTCCTACCGATCATCTGCAAGATTTAAGCAGAGGGGGTGAGTCACCGAGGCTCAGTGTGTAAATCCCCCTTAAATCACATAAATGGCTCCAAGCCCACAAACACATATTGGGCCTTAGCCCACTCAAATATGGATGCAATGTACCCAGCCCAAGCCTAGATTTTCCATCCTCTACACACTACCCGTACCAACCGGTCACTCCCTGAGGATTTCTACAATCAACCCTCCATCCGCTACACTCCATAGGTGGCACCTAGCCACTGGTGACATAGTCACAAGATATCATATGTGGCGCCAACCCACTTGTGGTACCAAACCACTAGTGACAATCCCGAATAATCATATATGTGGGGCCAACCCACTGTGGTACCAAACCACTGGGACGAGTCACGAATCATACGTTTATGTGGTACCAAACCACTGGTGGTTCCAAACCACTGAGACTTAGACACGAGTCAAGAATGTGGAGCCAACCTACATGTGGTACCAAACCACTAGTGACAGTCTTACACTTCCCCTTTCACATCAAATCCAACCCATGCATGCAAGTGTCAAATGAATGCAACATGCTGTCAAGTGCACAATATCATTATGGCATACATTCATCAGCACATACATAAACAACTAAGTACTTACCTGGTATTTCGGCCATGCCCATAGTGGCATAACGTCGATTCATCTAACCATTTCGGCTTTTCAGCCCAAATATTTAATAACACATAATAATATTAAATTGTGTAAATATTACACACCTAGTTACTCGCAACACTATGCTATCCATGTCAACACTATCGCTTTTGGAAACTACTACTATCTGCCTCCTATTTTGCTCAGAAGCCGGCCCACAACCTGGTGGCCAATCTTGGACAGCAGACGCCGCGCGTTTCTTGAACTTAGGGACTGGGACTACGGGTCCAACCCCTCATTTCGCTTGGCTGACATTTGATTCCATGAACAAAACTTTGGTCACTAGACCGGATTAACGCAGTGAAATCGAACAAAAGAGAATAACACTCAAGACTAAGGGTCCTTACCTAGATCAAGAAATCCCGGAGATTAAGAAGGTTTGAATCCTACACCGCTCGAGTACTTGAATCGACTAGAACTGATTGTCCCTTTAAACACTCCAAACGCAGACCAAAAGCCGGAAGAATGCGAAGATAAAGCCCCCTTCATTCGACCAAGAGTTAAAGAATATGATTACTACCCTCGGCACTCAAACATGAGAAGAGATGATTGAATCGAAAGATACACTTACCACAACACTAGAAAAACCGATTGGGAGTGGTAGAGAATAGGTAACGGTAATCCACTGGAACAAGAGCCGAAAGAAAAGAATATGGGTGTCAGAGGAATTCGGTTAACACATAAATAAGAACTGTTTAAACAAATGAGAAGTTCTAGTTTTCTTCTTAAATAAATCAAGACAAGAAAGTGAGTGAGTAGATGATTAGAGAGATTCGGCTAACCCAAAAAGAACTTACCGAATGCCGAAAATGTTTTGCTCTTGAAAAGAGATGGAAGAGAGAGGTGCTATCTACCAAGGAAGATTCGACTATGGTGTTTGAGAGAAAAGAGATGAAGATGACAGGGTTTCAACAGGAGATGTGGCTTCAGAGGGTTTTGGCTTTGATGTTAAAGGCAAAGAAAATAAAATGTAGGTAGAGAGTGGATGGTAAATGTGAGTTTCAGCCAAGCACAAAAAAAAAAAAGAAAAAAATATGAAGAGAATTGGGAGGTGTTTCAGCTTTGGTGAATGAAAGAAAAGAAAATGCAAAACAAATGGTATGAGAGTGTTTTGGTTTTGGTATTTGAGAGAAAAGCAAAAATGCACAAAGTGGTATGAGTGTTTCAGTTTTGACAAGAAGAATTGAACAAAAGAATGCTCTCGGTTTCTCTAGCTAGCCGAAATTCTCAACACTCCTAATGCTATCATCTAACATTCGGCCACCCCCATAACATCACTAAACCGTACACACACTCACACACCCCACTTCCCACATTCGGCCAAACTCTCTCCCTTTCTCCCAATCCCATGATTCTCTTCACCGATCGCTCTTTTCCCTTCATTCAAATGTGTTGACCCATTCAGCACTCATCCACCAGAGTCCAAGCTAAAAGCAACTCTCTCCCACCTTGGCGTCAAAAAGAAATCCCCAAAAGAGAATCCACGTAGCTCGAACCTGCTCCCTGCCAGCTTCCCTGAGGCGTCACCTTCCTGAGCTTTAAGTGGCGCCTCCTTGCCACTTTACTAAAGCACTACTTGAGCCTAAACGTACAACACCATTCTATCCCATTCAGGTCTCCCTTAAAGTGCCTAAAAACAAATTTCTACCAAGGCTCCAGCTTAACCCTAAGTCATTTCTGGACCCTAAAGTTCCTTAAACTAGCATGGCAAACATAGCATTCACACCCAAACACATAAAATGCAAAGGCCCTAATTTAGGATGTTACATTTAACCGTTTTGTCCATGGGACTGAGCTGTTCTGTTGACTTAGTGCCGCAACCGGTTCTAAGCTTGGTGTGTTGGCTGGGTGGGTCGATTTTATCCCCAGAGGAGTTTAAGGTTGGTACGAGTGGTGTGTTGGTCGGATCGGGGTGGGATATATCCTCATACTATTGCATATCTATTTATGAGATTTGTCATTGTACTGGGCCTAGGGCCACTTGTTCTATATTGGTTTTGGCTGGGCCTAATTGATTCTGTCATGGGCTATAACCCAAATGATATTGTAGTGGGTTCTGGCCCACGTATGCCCTGATTTGGACTGTACTGTTGTGCTAAAGTGTTTTGGCCCAGACTATTTCGTTTTCTATTTCTGTATACTGCCTGTTACTCTAGTAAGAGGATTACACATCGAGTTTTCGTAAACTCGCCATGTTTTTAACTGTGCAGGTAATCCCCAGTGTTAGGAGGATCGGTGTTGCGAGAGACTCGGAGGTGACCACACGACTGAGGTTGTTATGCTTTGGACTTTATATATGTTTTAAATTCTATTTTGGGTTTTATTTTCTGTAATAAGGCCTCTCTAAATTTAATTCTGAATTTGGGATTTTGTTACGTTTTATATCTGTTAGACCTAGATGAGTTTTAAACCCAATTACTATTTTTGAACCATATGTTTTAAACCTCTTTACCTTAAATTAGCTTCCGTAACTAAAAGAGATTTTCAACGAAGTTAATAATGTTTTTAAAAGTGATTAACTTTTCAATGAACCACATTTTGAAACTGAACGAGCACAAACTGAGACTTTAGTTTTTAAATATTAAGGAGAGTTTTCAATGAAAACATGGTTTTCGAAAAACACTTCAATGTGAAACGCCGAATTCGGGCCTAACTTCTGGGCTAGGTTTGGGCTGTTACAGAAATACTTAGCCCAAGGGTAATTGTGGATAATGCTGATGAACCTCAAGATAACTCCCTAGAAGCAGAAAATGGACCTACACCAGAGGAGGAGAATGCACCAATGGTTGAGAAAGGAAAAGAGACACTTAAAAATGCCAAAATAAAAAAAGTCCCATTCCCATCAAGATTAGAAGAAAGAGAAAAGACGGAGGAGGATGAATTTGTAAGTTTTTTGAATTTGTTTAAAACCTTAAATGTTAAACTAACCTTGATCGAGTTAATTGAGAATGTTCCCAAGAACGCCAAGTTTTTAAAGGAGATGGTGGCAAGGCATAAGAAAATCAAGGTAGAAAAACAAGTTAATTTAGGTACTTCCTATAGTGTAATCATTTCTAGAAAACTACAGTGAAAAGTAAAAGACCAAGGTAGAAAAACAAGTTAATTTAAGTGCTTCCTATAGTGTAATCATTTCTAGAAAACTACGGTGCAAAGTAAAAAACCGGGGCAGTTTTATCATTCCCATAGAAATAGGGGGTATTCACTTTAATAAAGCCCTATACGATTTATGAGTTGTTATTAATTTAATGCCCTTATCAATTTTTGAAAAACTAGGGTTAGGGAATCTTAAAGCTACTCAAATAACATTACAACTGGCTGACAAGTCTTTAATACACTCGAAGGGGGTACTAGAAAATGTGTTAGTCAAGGTGCAAAGCTTTACTATTCCTACAGATTTTGTAGTACTTGACTTTGAGCAAGATCGTGAGATACCAATCTTACTAGGAAGACCTTTCCTGGCCACTTCTAGATCCACTATTGATTTAGAGAAAAATGAGTTGAAAATAAAAATTAATGGTGAGACTGAAACCTTCAACTGTGATTAATAGCTTAACGAGGAAAGAAGAAGGAAATTAGCGGAGCATTGCAAAAACTTATCGATTTCTGACATTCTCAAATCAAGGGAAATCTTTCCTTTTATGAATACAGAAAGAATAAATTGGTTCAATGAATGGGACAAATGAGCAAGTGCAAAAAGACACGACGAACGATGGACCAATATTGAAAGAATAAAAAAAATCATCCATGAGTGAAATGACAATACTGCTGGATAAATCTGGCAATATAACTTAAATTTTGTGAATTGTTACATGATATTTGTAAATTACTATATACTTAACTAACCACCTAGTTTAGATTTTAAATTTTATTTCATGTAGGTTTATCCTTAATCGAAACATTTATAAGATGGAATTTTGGGCCGAAACAAAACCGTCGTCGCGACATCACAATAGCAAGTCGCAATGTAGCAGAAAGTCCCTGAGAATCTCCAAACTGGTGGATGTGTCACAATACGGAACCCTTGTCTCATGACATCGCTGTAAATTTCTTCAAGGTTGACTTAACCCAATGCGTAACCTAGCAGCTTAAACTCTAATTTTACCCGATTTCTAAACCTTTAAAACCCTATTCTACAACTTAAACTCTTATTTACTCCTAATTAAAACAATCTTAAACCCTTACCCCTTCAATTCTCTCAAATTTACCAACATTCCCTAAACCCTAAACCATAAATTTCCCAAATTTCCTTTCACAAACTTGGTGCAACAAAGAATGGGGACACTAAAGGCAAACAAGGAATTCAAATAAACTTCAGCTATAAATTCAAGGTTAAGGGTTCCTAAACTCAAACTTTTTACTGTTCCATTTAATTATTTATTTAGTAATTCGTTATGACTAAAAAGATAGCAAGAAACGACAACTACATCCACCTCATCACAAAGGTTGGCACGAGCTCAACAAGACATTGGTGAGAATAGTCATCCAAAGTTAGATTAGATGATTTAGTAGATGCAAGATTCAGGACCCTTTTTTCAAGAGTTTTCCAGGGAAATTAACATACGAGTCCCCAATTATACACTTGATATGTTTGGTCCAGCAAAAATGGAACAAGACAAAGAAGCACGGAAAGCGAAGAAGAAGGAGAAGAAAAGGAGGATGAGTAGATGGACGATGAAGAGGATGATTGGACGATTTTTTTTAAAAAAACTTGTATTAATTTTTAGATTATTGTAATTTAGACTTTGTAGGAGTAGGATTACTAAGTAGATTTTCTTTTAGTTTTTTCATATTTTGTTTAATTTTTCTATATAGGAACTTGACATGAAGGAGACACAAAAAAAATTTAAACTTTTAAACGATTGGAGGAAGCACCCACCAATAGGAGTTCAAGTAATCATGATCAATCAGGTAACTTCTTTCCTTATCTTCTGATGGGCTACACATTGTGAAGAATGTGTCAACTAAAGTGTAAGGGGTCAAATAGAAAAAATTCCTTCAAATTTTTACATATTCTTTGATTTTTCTTGTCTTTTGGTGTGCTTGAGCTTGTAGAAATGCAAGTGATTGGTTAGGATAATGCATATAGGTTGCTGTATTTATGAATAAGTTTGGCATAATGATAGTTGATGTTAAATTTTTTTTATTATTAGATTACTAAAGATCCATATGTTACACTGTAAATAGGTATTAAGCTATCAGTTGTACCAAGTGATACAGAAAATAAAAAGAAACGAGCATGCTGGTATGGATGATAAATAGTTGAATTTGTATTTGTTTGGTTGATTAAATTTGAGAATGTTGAGATATTTAGGGATGACCTAAGGCATTGTTTGGACTACATCCAGAGCCAAAAAGTTTTCCTATTTATATGTCATCTTTATTACCAATTCTTGAGCCTGTTGTCACTTCTTGATGAACCACGTTACAATCCTCAAGCCCAAAAACATCAATTTGTATCTGCCATTTTTCTTTGGTCATGTGCTACATGATTATAGATGTTTGGCCATACATATTGAGGGTTAAGTAGATACATCACAGTGGAGTTTTTAAAACTAGAGTGAAATAGGAAATATTGGTGTGATATAAGAACTATAAGTTAGCCCGAATGTGCGAAACAAAAGAAAAATCCATAGAGAGAATTGGTATGAGTAGAAAAAGTCTTACACTAGTGAAAAAACATTCATAAGTGAGATATATTGAAAAAAAAGAAAAGTCACAAAGTAACAAAAGAAAGAAAAACTCATTCATTAGTACACAAAAACTTTTAAGGCTAGCCATAGTTACTATGTCATGCTATGACTTCCTATACACGGAGAGATAAGGAAGGTGAGAGAATGAGAAATGAGACGGTGAGTGGGTAAGGGTAACTAAGGGGGGAAGAATAGGGATCAATACGATGTGCCAAACTATTTTTTTGTTTCTAACCCTTTGATGCTTATTGTTTTTTAATTTCATACATGTCCTAAGCCTTAAAATGTTAGAAGTTGAAAAGCCTATGTGACCTAAATATCCTTATACATGAATGGACATCATACTAAATATTCACATAAATGACTATTTGTATTTTGCTCGGGTAATTAAAGTATATGTTTGATTTGTTCATGGATTACTATAGGTGAGAACCTTGATACTTGTATATTTTGTAACATACTGAACTTAGATGTTTGTGATCAAAAGTTGTAAGTCAACTATTCATCATGTTGAAATTGTTAGTAAATGTGAAAAGCCTAAGTCAAATGCTCCAAAAGTAATATTTGTACCATACATACTCAAGAGTCGTCATTTTTCATTTTTGTTTATATTGCTTGAGGACAAGCAATGACTTAAGTGTGGGGGAGTTTGATCTGACGTAATTCGGTATAACAAATTAAACTTGATTTTACAATTAAGGATCTTGAATTCAAGCATTTTCGTTATGTTTTAATTTAGTTTCTTTAGTTTTATTTACATTCAATAAAATGTGCATATCGAGTATTTTATTAACCTTAAGGGCTGAATGAGGCCTAAGGGAGAGCTAACATGCTTTGTTAGTGTGTAGGAGAGCATTAGAAGGCATTTCGAGTCAATACTAGATGCAATGTTGCAACATGGGGGAGCTAATGTCACAACAATGAGAGCAAAATAGAGAAAGTAAAAAACTGCCTTCAATGTAGCAACACAGGCTGAGGGTGTCGCGACATACCCCTGAAGATAGCTATAAAGGAGCATATTGGTTGCTATATCGTGACACAGAACCTGGCGTATAAGGACATCGACTTTGTGACGAGATTAAAACACAAAGTAGGGGAATTTTATTCTGTACAATTGAACATAAAGCTCAGGAACGTCAGCTACCCTTGGGCTATGGACGACGGCTACCTGAAGGCTATAAATAGACCTCTCTGGCACATATTATGTATGACATTCCACTAGCTTAGATTCTTTCTTTAAGTTTAGATTTGTTCTCTTGCTTTCTAAGGTTTTTATAATTTTAGTTTATTTGTTTTCTTCAATAGATCTTATTGTAAAGGAGATCTTACTGCTCTCAACTGTTTTGTAAGGGTACTTAACGGATCAACTGTTTGGAAAAGGAAGTACATGAAATAAACCCTAAAAAGTCATCAAGGTGGGAATTAACCCAAAATTAGTATTGCCCATTCGTGCTTTTCTCTTCTCAATTTGCATATCTTCTATTTTCTAAGATTGTTTAGTTAAAAAAAATGAACTCTTTCAATTCTAGAGCTCCCACTAGCATCAGATATATCATTGTTCAATCCCTATTCAAAATGACTACACATCTCTGCTTCGGTAGATACGAGTTCTCTAGCGTATTTACTAAAACAAACAAACTCGCGCTCATATTCTGCTACTGTCATGTTTGTCTTTCTCAGCTCTATGTATTCCCTTTTCTTTTTTTCCCAATACAACTGACTGATTTATTTCTTTTTAAAATCAACTTAGCAGAATTTTTAATTTTCCCATCTCTCAGAGTTATGGCTGTCAAACTTATCCATTATTGATATGTTTCATCTTTGAGCAAAGATACTGTGCATCTAATCTAGTCCTCTAAAGTGCATGATGTGTGTGAATATGTAATGTGAATTTTCCAAATATACACATCGGGTCAAGTAATAAAGTGATGAGTGAGTATCATTCCTACGAGGATCGGCTTAAGGCACTGAAGTGGTCAAGTTATTATAAAAAAAATATGATTAACTATGGTAAAGCTATGGTAAGTATGCAATGGCAATTAAAATGAATAATAGTGCATGCAATATGTTGAATTAATGAATACATGAAAATGTTATGGCAAAATGAGAGTAAAAATTTAATGGCAATTATGAAAATGATTATATGAATAATATGTAATTGAAAAATAAACAACTAAGGATGCAATAGAAAAGATACTACAGCAAAAGATAAGGGTTACGCGACGTTAAGTGGGAAGGTCGGGATTACTAAGAATCTACTTTTCCTGTTAGCAATGCCTCATCAAAATCATACTTAACCTACTACTCAAAAGAGTTATAAAGTGGCATGTTTATTTCGTAGGTAGAAACCTCAAGTTACCTTGTTGTGTCTATAGGCCTATAATATGGTACCTTGCACTGTTTCCTTCTGTATGAACGCTGCTCTATGTCTAGAGTCTACTACAAGTATCTGTTGAATACTTGCTTATATCATTCAACCATGATCTAACTAATCTAACCTTTTTAGATTTTAGATTAAATTAAGGGTATGTTACACAGTTGACTATGTCTATGGATTGCTCACATACATTTTAAAGAATAAAACAATTTAATGAAACAGTAAAAATAATTCAGATTTATACTACAACCATTAAACAAAATAACATTCAACTCAAACATCGTTTTCATCACTATAATTCAAGAAGGAACAAATTAGAAATAATGGAAGAACGTCAAGAAGCAACGTTCACTCGTCCAATCCACACTCCAACTACACAGTGCCCTAAGGTGGCTGAGAGGGGTTGCCTACGTCTTTCCTCTTCCTGTCTCTATTCAGTCGCTACCTTCTAATTTACCTATAGATCTCTACCCGTAGTTCCCCGCCCTAGCATTTCCTCCTTTGCTTCTTTTTAAATTGCTTTTTTTTCTTTTTTAGGATAATTCCAACAGCCCTAAGATTTATCTTCTCCTCATTTCTAGGCTGATTTATCTAGTACAAGTAAAGTTGGGTTGAAACTGATATGCGTTGCATGCTGGCTGGACACCTTCCCGGCATTGCCACGGTATATGAATTGGAAATCTAACCACACTTTTACCCCGACAAAACTTCATTCCTTTATTTCTTCCTCCTCATCCTGCACATGCCAATACCACAAAACAGAGCCCTTCCACGAGCAATTAAAAGTACCTAACATTTAAACACAGCCCAAGTTCTAAAAATACTAATGAAATTACATAAAATGCAACTAGATGTACTTAAGTAAAGGCAATTAACTAGGTCTAAAGGCATAAAATATTACTTTTTTCAAGAGTTATCAGTACACATCAATCCGTTGAGGACTCTTAAGGTGCTTTCTAACCAATATTTAGCTTTTGTTGGGTCATCGTCTTTCTTCCCATTAAAATCCTCTGCCTCGCATTTACAAAGTTTATCAATCGAAGGGCGACTTACATACTAGTTTGGGAGATTGAGGTCAATGTGGTGTCATTGGAGGCATTACTAGGGGAAGAGGGGGCATTTGTTGCTAATAAGCTAAAGAGGTTGCTCCCATATATTGAGTGAACCACTAGTTCATCATTTGCAAAAACGCTTCTATTGCCTCACTTCCTAGCTCTTGCGAAAAGGCCAAACTTTGAGCAACTCCCTTGTAACACCCCTAGACCTGGCCCAGACGTTATGGCTGAATCTGGTGATGTCACATCAGAGGGATAATTCAAAACGATTTTGCTAAGTTAAAATTTTAAGGCCTAAAAGCCCAAAATCCTTGAATCCTGCTAAGTAATGATAAGAGCCCATGTTTGAATTTAAGAAATTTATCCAGGTTCAACAATTAAGTAAACAGTTGAAACAAAAACAACAAAACTCAAAATCTAAAGTCAAATTGGAGTACAAGGCCTTATTACAACCCAACGGAAACAAAGTAATTTAAAAACTAATACAAGGCCTTAATACAACCCAATAGAAACAAAGTAATTTAAAAACTATGTCTTTCAAAACAAATTAAGAACTGCTTGCAGTGTGGCTACCTCTGAGTCCTCTTCCACATCGAGCCGTCTATTGAGGATTACCTGAAACATTTAATAAAAAGGGTGTGAGTTCCGAAACACAGTGTGTACAACCCTTGGTAATCCAATCAACATACAATTATTACATTGGGCCTAAGCACAATAAAAAATGGTGGTCTTGGGCCTTAGCCCACAATGACCTCATATCACATCAGTATCACATGAATGCAATGCACCCATCCCCAATCCAACCCTGCACTCCATTTCCCTTCCAACCCTACACTCATGTGGGGATATAAATATCAACCCACCCATCCCTACACTCCAGAGGTAGCACCAACAGTGGCACTACTCAACGTTGCAGCAAGGCTACTAAGCATATAATGGGCTTAAAGCCACCGGTGGATCCACGGTTGTCAAGCAACTATGCGATCCTTACATATCTTCATCCGTATCATCAAACCCACCCAAATACAACATATATTTCATGAATGCAACATACACAATTTCACACATTAAGCACTTAGGGGTATTTAGTCATTTCACTACCCAGGGGTATTTTCATAATTCTACCCTACAGCGGTTTTTGGGTAATTTTGCAAAACAGGGGTATTTTGGAAATTTTGTAAATCAGGGATATTTTGGTAATTCTGCAAATTAGGGGTATTCTGGTAATTTTACAAATTGGGGGTATATTAGTAATTTTGCAAATCTAAGGATATTTTGAAAATTTTCAAACTAAGGGTATTTTGGCAATTTTCAAATTAGGGGTATTTTGGTCCCTCTCGGGTTTTAGTTATGAACTTTGGCCCATTAACAAGTCCTTGCGGCTAAAGTGAATAAACACTACGCACCAGGTAGGATTCCAGCGAAGAGGAGGTGGGTCGTTAGAACCGCTTAAGTACCAAGCTCTTCCTAGATCCAATCCTAGACATGCATATGTCCATTGCCACACTCTAACCCAGCGACTTGTCCCCGGACATGTTGATTATTAAATTAAGTCTTATGCGGTTTAAGAGTTGTTTAGAACTAGGCTTAAAGTCCATTAAATCCTAGCATACTTATCTACGTCCCCATAAAGCCCATCAAGCCCATTTCGCATTCATATAGCCCATTAAGCCCAAATCACATCCTTATGGCCCATTAGGCCCAGATCTCATTCATATGGCCTATTAGGTCCAAAACAATTCCAGACCATGTAACATGCATGACTAACTCAATTCATATAACCAAATCAATCAATTTCATCAAACTTAGCCTCAGGGCCCACCGAGCCCATTTAGCCACTTTGATTTTTCGACTTTTCGGCATTGCCGATATCATGTGTGTGTAGTGTTTGTACACACCTGGTAATAATGCCTTATGCGATTTCCTCTTAGTCACGAACCTACATTCGATATTACTTAACAATTAATCATAGGCTAAATACAAACTTTATAAAAAACCGAAGCCTCACCGTAACCTTACCATGTGCGACAAGCCTTAATAGCTCCTTTCTTTAACACCAATTGCGATTAGACCCTAGATTTGTACCAACTTAATCATTAGAGCCTAAGTAATAGATGAATTGCATCCAACATAAGTCACCCTCACAACATATATGACTATTTGACCAACCCTTAAACCGAAGTAAAGAACACTTACCCAAAACCTGAAATGCAACAAGAGTGAAATGGTAACGACTTTGGTGGGAAGAGATCAATGCTAAATCCCAAGAATCAATCAGCCAAAGTTGAAGAAAAAAACAGAGGAGATTCGACCAAGGTGTATTCAGCCTAAAAATCAAAGTGGTCCAAAGGGATATTCGGCACCTAAATGAAAGGTAAAGGAAGAAGATGAAATCACAAAAACCAAAGAAGAACCTTGAGGGGGAGTAGAGGCTATTTGGTTTTTCAAGGAGAAGAGTGAGGATTCGACAACAAGGCAAGGTATTTTCGGTTGTGGAAGAATAAGGTTTCGGCAAGGAAAAGAAAAAGAATGGAAAATTCGGCATTACATAGGACCCCAGAATTGACACACACATTTATATAGCCTATAGCCGGAACTTAGCCACCCCTAAAGTCCAATTCGGCACCACTTCATCTACTGCTCATCTCCTAATTTTTCTCCATGATATCTCCCTTATCCTTGTCCTAAATTCTCTCTACTAATCACTTCTCCTTAGGATTTTGGATGAAGTCAATGAAAAGAAACTGGATAGGATTGGAGGTGAACGTGGGGAAACATCTTGAACCGTTTGAAATTGAATCCTTGAAGCCGCCGGTCAAATTTTATTGTGTCCTAAGCTATGTCTAAATGACATAAAAAGGAAAGAATAAAGAAGATAAAAATAAAAATAAAAGATTAAAAATAAAGATAAGAATAAAAATAGAAATGCAAATAAAACTAAAAATAAAAGTAAATTAATTAGTGATACGGTCCATGCCTATGTGCCTACCCGTGGTGTCCACACGGCCACGGCCACGGCCATGTGCAAAGCCGTGTGGTATAGAAATCGTGTTTTACTTATTCGGTTAGTTTGTAGTTAGATGCTGAAAAAAAATATGAAAGTAAAAATTAAAATAAAATATGAAAATTTAAATGAGGTTAGTGCTCGGGTTGCCTCCGAAGAAGCGCTCGTTTATAGTCTTAAGCTACACTTTACCTCTTATTCGTATGGTCATGGTGGCTTGAGGAGGTGAAAATCCTTTTTCATGCGCTCAACTCAATTTTTAATATAAAGTTTCAACCGAGTAGTGTTTACCTCAAAAGTGCTGAATTTAGGATTGCTTACCTTAACTGTCCCGTATAGGAAGACATTAAGTACCTCAAAAGTGATTTCTTTGTTTGCTTTGAGGTCTGAATTGGTGATTCGAGGGTCTTCCTTATTCAACAATACCTGATCCTCTATTTTGGTGTGATTTTTTTGCTCCTATCAGCTCGTCTGGGGTTTTCGTTGGTTTCACTTCGTCTGGTTCCGGTTCTTTTTCAAATTGTGTTGTCCACTGATCTAGTTTGTGGACCCTAAGGCTTCGTTCCTCATCTTATTCTTCTTTGTTGGCACAAGGACTATGATCTAGCTCAGCTAGGTGATTTCGTGATGATTCCTGTAAAGAAGGTTGAACCGAATGGCTATCAATAAAATTTTTGTTCATACCTTTATTACTTAATGTCTTAGTTGGGTCAAAAGCTTGAAGAGTGATTGTTTCGTCGTCTACACGAAGTGTGAGTTCACCGAATTCTTCCTCTGTGTGGTTTTTCTTTATTGCGTCGGGATATGGCACACGAGGTTGGTATTCTTTATCACTTGATGTTCTGGCCGAGTCAAAAGCTTGAAGAGTGACTATCTCGTCGCCTACGCGAAATATGAGTTCACCTGCATAGATATCAATTTTTGCTCTGGCAGTTGCAAGAAAGGGTCTTCCTAAAATTAAAGGAATATTATTGTCCTCATCCATGTCTAAAACGACAAAGTCTACTGGGAATACGAATTTATCAATTTTGATTAGAACATTTTCTATTATACCCTAGGAATTCGATAGTTTTATCGCTTAATTGAAAGCTCATCCTAGTTTGTTTGGGTTTCCCTAGACCTAGTTGTTTAAACAGTTTATAAGGCATAACATTTATGCTTGCCCCTAAATCGGCTAACGCATTTTCTATAGATAAACTACCAATTATGCATGGAATTGTAAAACTCCCTGAATCTTTTAATTTTTGTGGTACTTTATTTTGTAGAATTACCGAGCACTTTGCGTTGAGTTCCACATGTGATTCATCGTCTATCCTTTGCTTTTTCGTTGACAGCTCCCCTAAAAATTTTCTAGAGTCTGGCAACTGTGAAAGAGCTTCAAGAAGAGGTAAGTTGATATGTAATTTCTTTAAAAGTTTAAGAAACTTACCGGACTAGTCTTCTGAATCGTCTCTTTTTAATGCATCTGGATAAGGAATGCGAGGTTGATACTCCTTTATTACCGGTTTTGGCTTTTCTTGCATTACCTCTATTTTTCTTTTGTCTACCTTGTTTTCTTGTTGCGATATGGGTTCGTCTATCTCTGCATTTTCCTGAGCTGCTATGGCTTGAATTTGGTCCTTTGGATTAATCTCTGTGGTAGTCGGTAGATGTCCTTACGGTCGTTCTGACATGAGCTTTGCGAGTTGTTCGACTGCCTTAGTGACTTCCCTTACTAACTTAGTAACTTCCTCTAATCGGTTCTTGTTCTCTTCAACCTATGTTTGTTGACTTTTAAATGTTTTCTCAGTGTCTTGGAGACGGGTATCTGCGGTTGCCATGAATTTTGTCAGCATCTCTTCAATGTTCGACTCCTCTTCCTGTTGGTGAGGTGGTTGTTGAAAATTTGGAGGAAGTTCCTGTCTTTGGCTACTTTGATCATTCCATGAGAAATTGGGATGGTACCTCCAACCTGCATTATAAGTGTCATTATAAAATTTATTTTGAGGTCTAGAGTAGTTACCCATATAGTGGACTTGTTAGTTCTCCATGCCATATTCTTAGGGTGGGTACTCAGGATTCGCCATGCCTCTTGGATTCGAGTCATATTGCATTACTGGGTGTACCTACGAGAGACTACACAAACCATCGATCTTTTTATTCATCATCTCTAACTGGGTAGATAACTTGGTGAACACGTCGAGGTCAAAGGCACTGGCTGCTTTAGTAGGAATTGTCCTCATGACTTGCCACTGATAATTATTCAGTGCCATCTTCTCTATAGACTAAAATTATCTACCAAAAGCAAAATAGTGGAAAAATTAGCAAAGTAAAAATAAAAAGAAGAAATAAAAAATAATAATGAAAATAAATTGCAATAATTAAAAATGGCTAAAGTAATAAAAATAGAGCTTTCTTAATATTTTAGTTCCCCGGCAATGACGCCATAAACTTAATTGCTGAAATCAGAGCTTTAAAATTTATAAAAGGATGATCGAACCTGGAAACTAACTCTGACAACGATTAAAGGCAAGTGTACCTATCGAACAGTAGTATAGCTTAGGCAAGATCGGATATCGAACCTAAAGGAACTAAGAGTACTAATACTAACTTTTCTTTTTTATTATTTAGCCTTAAAAATAGAGTGAAGTTGCTTTAAACTATATTGACGAAGACTAAACTAAAGACACAAAGACAAAAAGGACGAATAAGAAAATAACTATGAAGGAAAACTCAGTTGATTACGACGATACCCTCAGGAAGAATCCACCTAGACTTCACTTGTTATCTAACCCTAAATTATATGATTTCTTTTACTTAGCTTGATCCGTAAGACTCCCTAACCTATATTAAACCCTCTCTCGAGGCGAATAACATCTAACCCTAGGTTAATTAATGGAACTTTCATTCAATTATAATAAACCCCTAGGATAGCAGTAAATCGATCAATGGACTCCCATATTTGGTTTCACCGTAATCCAGAAAAATCTCGTAACCCTATCTCTAGGCGTTCGTTCAACTCCGCTTAATTATGTTAGATCTACTCTTAGGGAGGGTCTATTCCTCCTCCACCTAAGCACATTAGATTTGGATTAAGCAACATAATTAAGAACAAACTAAGCAATTATCATATAACTTAAAAAATCAAATAAAAATATTCATCTAGGTTTCATCCCCTTCAGGTATATGAAGGGTTTAGTTCATAATGAATAAAAAGAACATCACAAGAGAAAAGATAAAACAAAACATAAGAAGACCCTAAAACCCCCTGAAGGAATTGAAGGAGAATTCCACTGTCTTGAGTATAATTCCAGCTTCTTGGGATGGATCAACTAGCTATCCTCGCGTTATTCCCTAACTCTGACCTTCTCGGCTTGGCTCCTTGGCCTAGCTTTTACGCCGGTTTTGGCTTCTGCCGAACTCCCCCTTCAAGTTGCCTCATTGGGTGTTTATATAGACTTTGAGATGCCTTACTTGGCCCCTAAGTATCCTAATTTAAGTAGAATTCCTACTAGGGCGTTTGAATAGGCTTTGGAGTGTTTTCTTTGCCTCCAAGTATCCTTTCCTGAATGAAATTCCTCTTTCCAGCGACAGGGACCCGGCCATGGCATACTCCCGTGTGAACCGTGGCCAGGCCGTGTTCGGACTTTTAATGAGACACGGCCGTGCAAGTCAGGGTTAGGCCATGTTCTAGATGCTTGGTGAGATACGACCGTGGGGTTTTAGGCCCAGGCCGTGTCGATTTTGTGATATGGACCGTTTACTCTGTTTTGGCCCCATTTCTCATTATTTTTATCCTCGGGTGCTTTCCTGGGTATAAGACATGAAAAGAAAGAATTAAGAGCAACTTTTTATATAAATCAAGGGATAAATCATCCAAAAGCGTACTAAATGTAGGTTAAAAATATGTTACTTTTACGGTTTATCAATCATCGACACTCTCACTAGCAGGAATAATGGCGATTTGCCTATCCCAAGCATTACTTTTACGGTTTATCAATTATTGACACTCTCACTAGCAGGAATAACCGCGATTTGTCTATCCCAAGCAGATGTCGATTCCCTACCACAACCCGGTGGAAAGTCTCGAACTGCCGTCACAGCACGTCATTTGAACTTAGGAGCAGAGATTACGGGTCCACTCCCCTCATTAGATTGGCTAGAACTCGCATCCATGAAGAGAGTCTTGATCAGTACTCAAAGAGAAACGTACGTTGTCTAACAAGGGAATTTGATTAAGGCAAACGAAAATGTAAAGAAATGTAATAGCCAAGAAACCAAAAAGATGATTCCTTATCTTGATCAAAGGAAGATCGAACACCAGAAGATTTAGCTTACGAAACCGGATGAGTCCCAGAAGCCTCCCGAATGAAGGCTAAATGAAGAAAAAAAGGTAAGGTTAATCTTCTCGAAATAACAAGAAAGTGCCGAATGGGAAACGAGATTCGGCCCTCTGCAAGATCCCTGAACTATTCGGCTATGGAGGAAAACTAGCCAAGAGTCACAAGAAGCAAGGGTTTCGGTTTAAAGGAAAAGGTAGAGAAGTAAAGAAGAAGTATGAAGGTTCGTCTATGGTGGAAATCAAAAGAGAAAGGTTCGGCAATGAAGGGCTTTAAGAGAAATCGGCTTGCGGTGAAGAAGAAAAGTAGGAAGAAAAAAAAGACAAGAAGAAAGGAAAGGTTGAAATTTCGGGTATCAAACTTGAGGGTGAAGAGGAAAAGAATCGGAAAGTAAAGAGGGTAATCACTTTCAGTTTCAGTAAAGAAAAGAGAGCAGAAGAGAGGTACAAAAAGTGTCGGCCAGCACCAAGTTGAAGAGAAAAGAAGAAAAATGGCATGAGTATTTCGGCACTAGCAATAAAGAGTTGAAAAACAAAGACCCCCAATACTTGAGTTACCGAAACTAAAATGCAAAAACACCAAAATCACTAGCTTGGAAATTTGGCACACACTCACATGACACCCAAAACCAAAACACTCACACACAAGACCCCTTCATGACCGAAATTCTCCCCTCCAAGACCCCCATATTCGGCCAACACCTCCACCACACTCCAAATCCCTTATTTTACTCCACAATTTTCTCCCCATCACCCATTCAAACCCATTTGACCACATCAATTCCTCCATCACCTCTCATCTATCCACTCAAATTCATTTGACTCATTCAAACTCCTCCTAGAAGAGTCCCAGTCGAATGCTACCTCCTCCTCTCGTTGAGCACAAAAATTAAAGGTCTAGATGCTGCAGATGGGATTCGAACTCCTTCCCCCTTGCTCTGCTAATGACGCCACCTCTACTTGGACACAAGCTCCTTTGTGTCAACAAGCACATGCAAATAATGTTAAGGCCTGCCTCCACTAACTCTCCCCCCTTAAGCCCAAAAACCAAAATTTCACCAAGGCTCTGGCTTGAATCCGAGCCTCCCCGAGACCCCCAAGCACATCCAAATAACAAGCAGAACAAGCCAAGCACACAGAAAAACACAAGATGCAGGACCCCTAATTCTAGGATGTTACAGTTCTACCCCCTTAAAGAAACTTCGGCCTCGAAATTTAGCTGATCAAAAGAGGTGAGGGTATTGATGTCGCATCACATCCTCTGGCTCCCACGTGACTTCCTCTGAACCATGATACCGCCATAAAACTTTAACCAACGGAACTGACTTCCTTCTCAACACTTTAAGATCTCGATCTAAGATCTGCACTAGTTCTTCGTCAAAAGACAAATCAGGTCTTACTACAATTTCTTCCACCAGCACTATGTGAGATGGATCCGAATGATAGCGCCTTAACATTGAAACATGGAATACATCATGTATCTGATTCAACTACGGCGGTAACTCAAGCTGATAAGCTATCGGTCCTACACGTTTCAACACTCGATAAGGCCCGATGAATCTAGGGCTTAACTTGCCCTTTCGTCCAAACCTCAAAACCCTCTTCAAGGTGAAACTTTCAGAAAAACCTGATCCCCTACCGAAAATTCTATTTCCTTACACTTCAGAAGCTTCCTTCAATCGAACTCGAATCAACTTAACCTTTTCCTCCGTCTCTGAGACCAATTCGCACTCCAACCACCGCCGCCACCCAAATCTGGCCCAAAGAGGTAGGAGTACGACACTTACGACCATACAACGCTTCGTAGGGTGCCATATGAATACTGGATTGATAGCTATTATTGTATGCAAATTCTGCCAACGGTAAGAAATCCTCCCAACTACCCCTGAAGTCGATAACACAACCTCTCAACATGTCTTCTAGAATCTGAATTACCCTTTCTGACTGACCATCAGTCTGAGGATGAAACGCCGTGCTAAAATCCAGTCTTGTACCCAACGCTTTATGTAACGCCTTCTAGAATCACGATGTAAACCTAGGGTCTCTGTCTAATATGATAGAGACTGGTACCCCATGTACCCTCACAATCTCCGCAACATACAACTTGGCTAACTTCTATAGTGAGTAGTCAATACGAACCGGTATGAAGTGAGTGGACTTTATCAACCGATTGACAATCACCCACACTGAATCTTTCCTAGTAGGTGTAAGAGGTAGCCCACTAACAAAGTCCATCGTTATCCTCTCCCACTTCCAAAGTGGAATCTTCACTGGTTGCAGCAACCCTGAAGGCAACTGATGTTCTGCTTTCACCTGTTGACACGTCAAACATTTACTCACAAACTCAGTAACTTCTTGCTTCAGACCTGGCCACCAATACTGTTCACACAAATCTCGGTACATCTTACTCCCACCGGGATGCATAGCGTATGGGCTACTATGCACCTCCTACGGAATTATCTGTATCGACTCAGAATCCTTCGGCATACAAACCTTTCCACGAAAGCATAATACTCCATCACTGTTCAGACCAAAATCTTCTGCCTTATCACTTTCCACTTGCTGAAGTCGAGAACTTATCTATTTGTCTAACAACTGTTTCTTTTTAATCTGACATACCCATGAAGGCTTCACTTGAAGTTCGGGTAACAAGCTTCCATCTTCATATAAACTAAGATGGGAAAACATTGCCCTCAACTCTGATATCACCTTATGGGATAACGCACCCGCCACCATATTAGCTTTACTCGGGGGATACTCGATTGAGCAGTCATAGTCTTTCAACAATTCAATCCACCTCTGCTGCCTTAAATTCAACTTTTTCTGGGTAAGGAGATATTTCAGGCTCTTATGATCGTCGTATATAATTGACTTTTCTCCATACAAGTAGTGTCTCTAAATCTTCAAGGCGAACACTACCGCAGCTAACTCCAGATCATGAGTGGGATAATTCACTTCATGTGGTCTTAATTGCCGAGACGCATACATTACTACCTTCTTTTCTTGCATTAGCACACATCCTAACCCTGTGTGTGATGCATCACAATAGACAACAAACTCCTTCCCAGCCTCAGGCTGAATCAACACTGGTGCCTCAGTCGAGATCCTCTTTAGCTTCTCAAAGCTTTCCTACTGCTTATCAATCCATACAAACGGTATCCCTTTCCGCAATAGCTTGGTTAATGGGCCAGTAATCAACGAAAATCCTTCAAAGAACCTTCTGTAGTACCCAGCTAACCTAAGGAAACTTCAAATTTCTGCTACCGACTTCGGTGGTTTCCATTCCAAAATAGCTTTAATCTTTCGGGGATCAACCCTAATCCCCTCGGCAGACACAACATGTCCCAAAAAGGTAACTTCCTTCAACCAAAATTCACACTTACTGAATTTGGCATACATTTGCTTCTCTCTAAAAATCTACAGAACTATCCGAAGATGCGAATTATGCTCCTCTTCCGTCCTTGAATATACCAAGATATCATCTATGAACACTACAACAAACCGATCCAGGTAGGGTTGGAATACCCGATTCATCATATCCATAAATGCAGCTGGAGCATTCGTCAACCCGAATGGCATCACTAAGAACTCGTAGTGACCATAACGAGTTTGAAAAGCAGTTTTATGAATATTCGCCTCCTTGACCTTAAGCTAATGATACCCTGACCTCAAGTCTATTTTCAAGAAGACCGAAACGCCTCGCAGCAGATCAAACAGGTTGTCAATCCTTCGCAACAGGTATTTGTTCTTAATCGTCAACTTGTTCAATTGCCTGTAGTCAATGCATATCCGCATCGACCCGTCCTTTTTCTTAATGAACAATATCGGCACTCCCCACGGAGACACACTCGGTCGGATAAGACCAGGTCCAACTCCTGAATCTGAGCTTTAAGTTCTACCAGCTCCTTCGGTGCCATCCTATATGGAGCGATGGACACCGAAGCCGTTCCCGGAAGTAGATCAATGCCGAACTCCACCTCGCGATCCGGAGGTAACCCTGGAAGCTCTACTGGAAAGACATCCAACAACTCTTTCACCTTTCTAACATCCCTTACAGACAATTCTTTGGCCTCCAAAGCACTGATGAGAGCTAAGAATGCCTCACACCCTTTTCGCACCATCCTTTCAGCCTTTAATGCCGACACCACATTGGACAGGTAGATCCTTCTCTCGCCTATCACCAGCACCACCGTATCCTCGAGAGTCTTCAATATCATGCACTTAACAGCACAATTCAAGTTTGCTCGATACTTAACTAACCAGTCCATGCCCAAAATCAAGTCAAACTCGCCGAAGGGCAATTCCATCAAGTCAGCCGGGAAAATAATCCCTTGCACTTCTAAAGGCACATTCCTAAAGAGTTTGTTCACCACTACAGATTGTCCTAAAGGGCTAATCACAGTCATTTCTCTAGGAGCAACCTCAGATTCTATACTCAAAGTCCCAGACACAGTACTAGCAACATATGAATGTGTAAACCCAATATCTATCAAAGCTGTAAAGAGCACACCAAAAATAAGGAATGTACAGGTTATGACATCAGGTACATCACCATCCTCTCGACGTCTAACTACATAAACCAATCCAGGTTGTCTTGCTTCTGTACTCCCAGCACCTCTGCCCGGTGCTCCACGCCCTCGACCAAATTCATTTTCTCCTCTGGCCGGACCGCGACCTCTCGATGGCTGCTGCCCACCTCTTCCGGCCTGTGCATATCCCTGACCTACTGGCTACGCCCTGTCTGGCTCTTGTAGACAGTCCTTTATCCGATGATCCATAGATCCACACTTGAAGCATCTTCTATTTCTTGCCTAACATTCCCCCGAATGAAAATTCCCACATCGAGCACACGGTTGGGACCGACCAATAGCAACAGGCATCGCAACTCGACCCGATCCATCAAATCTAGGCCTCTTTTGGAAACCCCCAGTAGTTTCTGACGACCCAAAATTCCTCTTATTCCTACCCCTATCCTTATCCTGATTCTACCTTTCCGACCGTTTCACCTCTTCAGCTATTTTTGCCTTCTCAACCAGAATGGCAAACTCTCTTTCCCGTTGCAGAGCTATCAGTACCTGCAGCTCGTCCCTCAAACCATCCTCAAATTGAACACAGCGCTTGTAATCAGTTGCGACAATACCCCAAGCACAGTGGGTTAAATGCAGGAACTTCGTTTCATACTCAGCCGCCAACTTATTCCCCTAGACCAAGTTTAAATTGCCTTCCTCTGAGCGTCCACATAACTCGTCCCAACATACTTTCCCTGGAACGCCGTCTTAAAGAAGTCCCAGGTAATACAGTCTGCTGATGTACCATCCTTTACCGTGAGCCACCACTGGTATGCCTCATCTCGAAGGAGGGACACTACTCCTTTCAACTTTTCCTCTACAGTACAGTCTAGATCGTCCATAATCTGTTCAACTGCCTCTAGCCAATATTCCGCTACGTTTGGAGCCACACTAGAAATACCTCTGAATATCTCAGCCCCGTTTGCTCGCTCAGGAATAGATTTTCGAGCTACCGATCCCGTGCTCGCTCCAGCAACCCGCTCCAGAACACGTAGCATAGCTTAGGACAAAGCATTGTCCCCTCCAAACTGATCTTGAGACCCTGCCTTTGCTACTGGTGACGCTGGCACTTCGCCTTTCGGCCCATGCCCTGATTTTGAGGGTCCAGCCTCAACACCCCGGCCTCTACCACGGCCACGCATACCACGTCCATGTCCTCTAACGCTCATGACTATGGAATCGACTTAATCTGATTCAAATTTTATGAATTAGCATATCTTTCACTGTTTATTACTGGATAGCTTATGAATATAGAATTTGAAAGTAGTTTTTTTGCAATAACGTATTTCTAAAGGTCTCAATCTCTAAAATTGAATCTCTTAGCACTAGCAATCACAACACAATATAATCTTTTCATACAAATCAACCAATATTTAGAAGACTTACCGTACGGATTTATTGCCGAAGACTCGGGTGCCATACTTCTAGAAAACATATATTTTTCTAAACCATATTTCAACCCAATTTTGGAAAACATTTTTAAACCCGTTCTATAGCCGAGTTTTGCAACCCGGACTCTGATACCACAGTTGTAACACCCCAAACTCGGTCTATACATTACGACCAAATCTAGTATGTTACATGAAAGGTAGTTTTGAAATTTTAAAGGAACATTGCAATTTAGAAAACTTTTCGTTTAGTGTTTCCATCTTAAAGATAATTTAAAATTTTTTTTGAAGGTTTCTTACCAACTTCCAATTAAAATGAACTAAAAGTCGTAAACAGGTTTGTTTTACGAGAGTCGAAATTAGGGAATTACATAAATGTGACATTTGAAAACAATGTTGCGGTTTTAAGAAAATTTCTGAATTAATAATTATTCGCTTGTCATCTTTTGTTAACACTTTGAAAAAAAGATCGTTTATATTTTTATTTTAGAAAAACTCCATATTTGATATTTCATAAAATATGTGATAACAACATTAAATCAAAATCCAAATTAAAGTTATGGAGCCCTTATTACCTAGCAAAAACCCAAAGTAAAAGTAAGTTTAAATAAAGAAATGAAAATTTACGGAAGTAGTAATGCATGGCCACCTCAAAGTCCACCTCGGCTCCAAATCCGCAACTAGGGGTTACCTACAAAATTAAGCAGAGGGGTGAGCCACCAAGACTCAGTGTGTAATTCCCCTACGAACGCAATCTGGCTTTAAGCCCACAGATGCACATTGGGCCTTAGCCCTCACAATATGGCATATTGGAAAATGGATGCAATGCAACCCAGCCCAACCTAGTTTTCCATCCTCTACATCACCTAAATCAGCCAAACACCTGTGGCACCAAGCCACTGTGGTACCAAACCACTGTGACAGAGTCACGAGATATATAAATGTATATGTGGTACCAAACCACTGTGGTACCAGACCACTGTGACAAAAGTCACTGATATATGTATATGTGGTGCCAAACCACAGTGGTACCAAACCACTGTGACAAAAGTCACTAAATTACACTTCCCCTTTCAATCATACCCAAAAGCCCATGCAACATATTATCATATTGTGATGAATGCAATCATATTCCCAATGTACAACAGATAATCAAATCATACATAAATTTAGGCTATGTTATTCGAAAAAAAAGTCATACAGCTACTTACCTGGTATCTCCAACCTTACCCACAAGGGTATCTCAACTGTCTATACAGTCGTTTCAGCTTTCAGCCAACACAGTTATTTACGCGAAATAATAAAGGTAAGTGTGAGTATTACACACTTGATTAAGCGTAAAACTAAACACTCTAGATCGTCGACACTCTCACTAGCAGGAATAACCGCGATTTGTCTATCCCAAGCAGATGTCAGTTTCCTACCACAACCCGGCAAAAAGTCTCGAACCGTCGACACAGCATGTTGTTTGTACTTAGGAGCAGAGATTACGGGTCCACTCCCCTCCTTAGATTGGCTAGCACTCGTATCCATGAAGAGAGTCTTGATCAGTACTAAAAGAGAAAAGTAGGTTGTCTAACAAGGGAATTTGATTAAGGAAAATGAAAACGTAAAGGAATTTAAAAGCCAAGAAACCAAAAAGATGATTCCTTTCCTTGAGCAAAAGAAGACCGAACACCGGGAGATTCAGCTTACGAAACCAGATGAGTCCTAGAAGCCTCCCAAATGAAGGCTAAACGAAGAAAAGAAGGTAAGGTTAATCTTCTCGAAATAACAAGAAAGTGCTGAATGGGAAGCAAGATTTGACCCTCAGCAAGATCCTAGAACTATTTGGCTATGGAGGAAAACTAGCCAAGAGTCACAAGAAACAGGGGTTTCGGTTTAAATGAAAAGGTAAAGAAGTAAAGAAGAAGTATGAATGTTCGGCTATGGTGGAAATCAAAAGAGAAAGGTTCGGCAATGAGGGGTTTCAAGAGAAATTGGCTTGTGGTGAAGAAGAAAATTAGGAAGAAAGAAAAGACAAGAAGAAAGGGAAGGTTGAAGTTTCGGCTATCAAACTTGATGGGGAAGAGAAAAAGAATCGGAAAGTAAAGAGGGTAATCACTTACAGTTTCGGTAAAAAAAAGTGAGCAGAAGAGAGGTACAAAAAGTTTCGATTAGCACCAAGTTGAAGAGAAAAGAAGAAAAATGGCTTGAGTATTTCGACACTAGCAATAAAGAGTTGAAAAACAAAGGCCCCTAATACTTGAGTTACTGAAACTAAAATGAAAAAACACCAAAATCACTAGCTTGGAAATTCGGCACACACTCATATGACCCCCAAAACTGAAACACTCACACCCAAGACCCTTTCATGACCGAAATTCTCCCTTCCAAGACCCCACATTCGGCCAACACCATCACACTCCAAATCCCTTATTTTACTCCACAATTTGCTCCCCATCACCCATTCAAACCCATTTGACCACTTCAACTCCTTCATCACCTCTCATCTATTAGCTCAAATTCATTTGACTCATTCAAACTCCTCCTAGAAGAGTCCCAGTCAAATGCTACCTCCTCCACTCCTTGAGCACAAAAAATAAAACTCTAGATGCTGCAGATGGGATTCGAACTCCTTCCCCCTATTTCTGCTAATGACGCCACCTCCACTTGGACACAAGCTCCTTTGTGTCAGCAAGCACACACAAATAATCTTAAGGCCTGCCTCCACTAACTCTCCCCCCTTAAGCCCATAAACCAAAATTTCAACAAGGCTCTGGCTTGAACCTGAGCCTCTCCAAGACCCCTAAGCACATCCAAATAACAAGCAGAACAAGCCAAGCACACAGAAAAACACAAAATGCAGGACCCCTAATTCTAGGATGTTACAAATAGTTCAAACTTACCATTTTATATCACCAACACATAGTTTTTCTCAAAGGCATGTTCCATCACTAATGCTTTAAGAACATAATAATTTTGCATAGTTTATTTTCAATGCCACCATACATTTTAATTCGTACATTGTACCAAACATTTCCATAATTCAATTCAATGACATATTCTACTATCTATCTTTAGAACTATACCAAATACATATGATTCCTTTAATAATCAATCCAATCAATGAAAATTCAATATGAATATCAAGTCCATTTCCAATTTCATTTATACTGTTTTGCCTGATGAACCCTTGTTAACGGATTCGAATACGCAGGTAAACTACACCACACCAGTTGCTCGTCTGAGTTGAGTATACATACATATATTAGGCTACCCGTTCGGTCTAAACCTTTATAATGATACATCAAGTTACTCGTCCGAGCTAAACTTGTAACACCCCTCACCCGTATTCAACGCCAGAATAGAGTTACAGAGCATTACCGGACTTATTAAGGAATTAAACATTCATTTCACATGTTTCCAAATAATCATCATTCAAAAACATACATATTGTCCCTAGTATAAGCCTACGATGCCTAAAACATGCATTCGGGGTGGTTCGAGATGAAACCGATAACTTAGGAAACTTTTGGAACACTTAGAAAATTTTGCAAAATACAGGGACATACGCCCATATGTCTCACACGGCCAAAGACACGCCCATGTCACAGGCTGTGTGGACATTCGAAATGAGATCACATAGCCGTGTCCCAGCCCATGTCCGACCCAGTGTAACTCTCTGGCTTAGGTCACACAGCCAACACACACGCCCGTGTGCCCTAAAAATGGCTGCACACGCCCATGTGCCAGGCCGTGTACTAGGTCATGCCAAACCTATAGGGTATACTGACTTATGCCACACGACCAAGTCACACGCCTGTGTGCTAAGCCGTGTGGAGCATACTAATAGTGTGTCACACAGGGCTGAGACACAAGCCCGTGTTTCTACCCGTGTGGACAAAAATAGGCTATTTACCAAACCAGTTTGCCATCCAATTTGCATATACCTATACCAAACCAAATAGCACATTTCATCGCATAAAAATGGGCATTCTATTAACCTTATTCAAGCATAATTCATACCATTTCAATACCAACCAATACAAAACACATCAATAACACAATATGCCATTCAATTTCATATCAAAACTCATAATCTCAAATCATCAATACGACATTTCAAATTTTTCATCATTTAGCCTAATCCCACAAACATACCAAATTCAATTCTCAACCATTTGGCGCCCCTAATTACCAAATATCAACAAGCATATCACATCCATCATTAAACACATATCCAAAGCCATATGCACATATGTATACACAACCAAATCAACCAAATTAAGCCAACTCTCATGGCTATTTACAAAGGCAAAACATTTAACATTTACAAGCCATTTCAAATGACTAATTTCTTTACCAAACCATAACCAAAATGACCCAAGTTACTATACATGCCATATATCCCAAAAACATAGATTCAAAAGTACTAAAGTGATAGTTGGATAGTGTGATGAAGTCTCTGACAATCCAGAATCCGAGCTAGCTTTAATTTCACTATAAAAAATAGAAAATTAAACAAAGTAAACTATAAAGCTTAGTAAGTTTGTATAGCATTTAAATCAACTCATCATATATGTAATGCGTAGGTTTGTCCAAGTGTACACAGTCTTTATCAAGTAATAAGCAAGTATCGAGTTATCATCTCCACAGGGATTGTATTTGTGTTAAATCACTTAATTGTAAAATTATACTAACAACTTGGTAAATAGAAACACAATATGGTTGAGAAGTGATGATTAAAATATGACAAACTAAATGCAATGATCCCTAATGCAAATTATACTAAATATGCAAACTATATGAATGAAATAGATTTTAGCAAAATTAAACACAATTTGCAACAATTACAACATAAATAAACTATGACAATTACTTTAATTAAACTTAATTTTTTTATCAACATGCTTAATAACATTCGAAAAACCATTCCACGACAACTCGATCTTTCATGAGTTTGGAAACCACATTAGGTTCTTTCGGAATCCTTCACTTAGTAAATATGCATTTTACTAATCCTTATTTACTAAGGGTTTCTTAGCATTCATGTGAGGTAACATGGACGTGTTAGGTTTGAAAGAGTTTAATCACACAAATCTAAAAACTATGCAGATAACAGAGCTTGCTCAGAGTTGTTATGCAACTTGCAATTTAATTGGGTTAAGATCTAAATTGAGCATGCACATTTTAATTATGTGTCCACTAGCCGTCGTCTGGTCAGGATCGCTCAACTAATTCAGGTGCATTTCAATCACGTATGAACGAAATACATACTTGATTTTAATTGAAAACATGATCGATTCAGGCACAAACATTATAAGCATGAATCAAATAAATATTATTTAATCAAAGCAATCATCCTAGATTAAATAAAATTAAGCTAACATTGTTGTAAACAAGAACAAAGAACACATACCAAACATTTTAAGATTAAATTAAAGAAAGGAAAGACTAAACCCAAATCAAAGTGGCTGTCACACTACACTCTGACTGACTAGGCTCCTTGGCTCCTTCGTTTTGCTCATTTGCGGATAGCTCTCCAAGTTGGCCGACAAGGGCTCTTTAAGAGGCTTAATTGCTAAAACCTCTATAAAGAGATGATGCTAAGCGTGGAGAATGGAAAATGCTAAGAGAATTGAGAGAGAAGAGAGACTGATGAAGGATGAGGGATGACGAAAGAGGGAATGTGAGGGTCTTATTTATAGGTGAGAGGGGGATAGTTTGCTAAAAATAATTGATGTTAACCTCTTCAAGTCTCCTCAAATTGTGGCTGGCCATGCTTAGTGGCTTTTAACTTGCTTTTTTCTTGATTTTTAAGCAATTTTGGTGGCCACACAACTCAGGACTGAGACTCGATCAATCGTAAATCTTCGGGCAAATCTATAATTTCTTCAACACTGCAAAGACGTTGTGTAATTAAACCAAAGAATGTTTTAAATGACAGCCAATGTGTAGCCGAATATTGTCTTGGCTTGGTCTCCAATTTGGACGGTTTTGTAATCCAGCAAAGCTATTAGACCTGTCCAGAATAAATCAACAAGTTAGAGGACCAAAGAATAACATTTTTCCAATTTAATTAATTAATTAAAACCCAAACTATTAATGAAATATTTTAAAATGAATTATTAAATATAATTTTATATTTTATTATTTAATTTAATCATGCATGGCCCACTTTATGTCTTAAAAAAATAATATATTCAAATTAATATAAAATAAGCCATTTATTGCATGAAAACTATATAATAAAGCATAATATCACATTTTAATAATTTCTATTATTAACAAGTAATTATCTATCTTCTTTATTAACAAGTAATTCATATACAAACATTCCTTAAGATTATACTAAGCTTCAAAATATGCCAACATGAATCATAGTTTGCATGTATGTCATAGTCATAGATAATGTAACAGTCCGGTTTAGACCCTAGTCAGAATAGTGGTTTCGGGACCACAAATCCAAGTCTGAAAAATATTTTAATATCATTTTCTATGCTTGTAATATGTGATTGAGCATGTGTGAAAGTTTCGTGATTTAATTTATCTGATTGTGTGCTTAATTTGATAAAAGGACTTAATTGCTTAAATGGTAAAAGTTGCTACCTATTTGTTTAAGTGCTAAATTACTTTGTTCTTTTAATAGGAATGCCTTAAAATGGAATTAGGCCATTGTAATGTGGCATGGACAATAGTGGACATGTATTTTAAGTATGTTATAAAGTTTCATTAAGGTAAAATGGGAAATGAATAATAAATATGATAATTAATAAAACAAAAGCTTAAATTAAGTCATTATGGGTGTTAATCCACCGAAATTAGAAAAGAAAAAGATAGTTTGAGGCTTTGTGGTATTCGGCTATTACAAGTCTTGATTACGGTATGTTAGTTGTTCGGTTTTTGATAATTTCTATGCTTTTGTAATCGTTGCTTCGAGTACTACAAAACCCATGCCTTAATTTTGGAATTTGATGAAGAATCTGAAATGTGCCATTGATCATTGCTTTAGCTTTGTAATGTTAGTTGATGAAATATGAAATATATGTGTTAGATTAAGATGTTTTGTCTTTGGATTTTTGGTGAATTTTAGTAATTTTGACTAAATTGTGAAAATAATATTTTGAGAGACTAAAATGTGAAATAAATGAAATGTATGGACTTGTATGATCATGATGAAAATTTGGCTAAGCATGGGTACAAGGGAATTTTGTGTATTTTGTGATTTTGTGAAATAGGGACTTAAATGTCAAAATATAAAAATATGAGGGCTAAATTGTAAATTTCCTTAAAAGTGTGTTTTTGGATTGAATTGAATGATTTGGTGAATAAATGGTTTAAATTTGAATATGTATAGATCAAGAACAAAAGAAAACGGATTTAGACAGAGGGAAGTTGAAAATGCACGAGTAGTCGAATCCGTTCGTTTATCCTAAATACGAGGTAATTCAATATACAAATAAATGTATTTAAGTTGAATTATTCATGTTTATCTGAGAAAGTATCGACAATGTATCAAGATCCGAAAAGTCCCGTACGAACCTTAGGAACAGATAGGTTTCATATGTCATGACATAGATTTCTGATATGTGATATCGTGTAAGACCACGTCTGGAACGTTGACGTCAATTTGAGATTTACTTGTAAGACCATGTCTGGGACATTGGCATCGTATTTTATTCGTGTAAGACCCTGTCTGGGATAGTGGCATCGATATTTGATTACATGTAAGATCACGTCTGGGACGTTGGCATTTTACGAGTATTCCGAGTATCCTATTTGATTCTAAATGGTTCAATGGGAAATTCTGAGAAACGAAAGGCTATGTGAAATGTGTGACTGTTTCAGGTACGTTTGAAGTGTATGCTATAATTGTGTATAAAAGGTAAGCATATGTGAATGTGTACAAGTGAGATATATGAATAGACTTATCGATACAAATTGGGATATATGTTTGAATGTGCTATGAATAAAAGAGATAATTGGACATATGACTTGTTGGTGCTAAACAAATGAGCCAGGGAAGAATTATGAATTCGTATGTGAGATATATTAATGATCTTGTATTTGATATTATTATGAATGTTGATATGTTAAGTTTATTTGTATATGGCTTACTATGCTTTTGAAAGCTTACTTTATCTGTGTTTACATTGTTTTATAGATTGTTAAAGCTTACTTTAATTTTGTCTTGGTTTTCTCGTAATACAACCTTTTTCTTTAAGTGAACCTTTGGAACACCCCCAAACATATTTTTAACTCAAGCTCATACATTTTTCCTTTTTTGGAGACTGAGCAAACTTTTCTTCGCTCTTATTTTTCTTTTTCTTTTTTTTTTAAAGTATGAGCACATACATCTGTACGAAAATTTCCTCAAATGTTGATTCCCAAGACAACTTTAGTTAAGATAGGTGCACAAAATTAGGATAACTTTAAAAAGATGGTAATTGGCTTATAATGTAAGTTCATTGCAAAAAATAGGCCTTTAAGCTCAAAATTACAGTTTCAAGGGTTTATTATCATAGGGTTGGCTTGAAAAGGCTCAAATGGTCTAAAGAAATAGTGCCTATATCATTTTAGATTTTTATGTCCCCTAGGATTTAGCCTCAAGAAAGTTACTAAGTCAATTCTAAAGATATAAACCTTCATGCATGTCTAATCTCAAAAGAAAATAAGTTTTCATGGCAAACATTACTATAACACCCCTTACCCGTGTTCGACGCCGGAACTGGATACGAGGCATTACCAAACTTAACTTGCTTAAACATACAACATTGGGCTATAAAAACTTCATTTCAACTTAAAACTTCCCATTCATATACATAACATCCTTATAATGGGCCTACGAGTCCCTAAGCATACATATGGAAGGTTTCAGAATTAAACCGGAAACTTTTGCGCTCTTAGAAAATTTTTGCCTAAACAAGCCCACACGACCGTGTGATCTAGAACACACCCGTGTGGGCAAGCCATGTGGTCACACACGCCCATGTTCCTAGCCCGTGTGGAATTTATTTTTCATTTCAAACCTACAAGGGTTTTCACACGACTGGGCACACGCCCGTGTCTGTAGCCGGTGTCCCTCACATGGCCTAGAGACGCCCGTGATCTCACCCATGTGTGAAAACCTTAGCATTTTGTTTATGACGTCAGCAAACTCTTAAGGGGCATATGGCCTAGTCACACGCCCGTGTGCTGGCCCATTTGACGAATCGAATTTTCACAAATTGGATGCAGGGGACACACGGCCTATCAACACACCCATAAGGGTTGACCGTGTGTCACACACGGCCTAGACACACGCCCGTGTGTCTACTCGTGTGGACAATTAGAAGGCTATTTTCCAAGCCAGTTGTCACCCTGAAATATAAACACACATATACCAACACAAGTAACACATAAAATGGAAATAATACACTATGAAGAATCAGTAATCATCATTTATACACTTCATATTTCACTCCATCAATTGCATGAAATTTCACTTCGTAAAACTCATCATAAAAAAAATAAGAAACTTGAAAAATATTGGCCAAACCCTAATGACCATTTACAAAATGAGTGTATAACATTAACAGCCAACACTTTGGCTTTCAAATATGACATAACACAAGATGACCAAGTTCCTATACTCAGAATAAATCAACTTTACTATACCAAAAGAATGATTGATAGTGTGATCCGAGCTCCGATGTTCTACGATTCCCTAGCTAGCTTGGAGATGCTACAAGGAAAAGGGAAAAGAAAGGGGTAAGCATATAGCTTAGTAAGTTTGCATGAATTTTAATAGCAACATAAGTACTCATGGTAAAATCCTTTCATCTCATAAAACAATAACAACACAAGTTCTCAAGTACTTAAACATACTTACTCATACTTATTCTTACCCATCATATATCACATTATGGTGTTCATAACTCATATTTTACTCATGGCACCTGTATCACTTCAGAACATAATTTAGCACTTATGCTATCTTGAACATAAACTTAAGTCATTATCATCCTTAACTTAAATGGAACTCTTTGTCATCTTTGTATAGCTTAGCTCTTTGTCATCTTTGTATGCTTAGCTCTTTTGCCCGTTGAACTACTCGGAATATCGGAGGATACATAATCTCATCATACAAGTATCACGATGCCAATGCCATATCCCAGATATGGTCTTATGTGGGATCACCTCTTGATGCCAATGCTATATCCCAGATGTGGTCTTACACTAGATCTCTTAACTCGATGTCGATGCCATGTCCCAGACTTGGTCTTATACGAGATCGTACATAGATGTCGATGCCATGTCCCAGACATGGCCTTACACGGGACCATCTTTATTCGATGCAGATGCCATGTCCCAGACATGGTCTTATACAAGATCTACATTCAGTGCCGATGCCATGTCCCAAACATGGTCTTATACGGGACCCTTCTTATCTCATCTGGTGACATAGGTATCCTCGTTATTTCGAATCTTCAACTGGGACTTTAACTTGACATATTCTCATCTTTTTCTCACAGAGACATCATTAGTTGATTTTCATGAAATGATATTCATTATCATAATATCAAGAAATTTAAAGTATAAAGACATTATGAAACTTTAATTTCACACAAACTTACCTTGGTACTCAAAATAGGTGTAGATCTTCAATTTAGTCCACAACTTTGTTCTTGCCTCGGTTTCAGTCCGAGATTCATGTTTCTTGATCTATAATAACAATTTCACTTGTTTAATACTCACATTGACCAAATTGACCCATGCATCATACTTTGGCAAAATTACGATTTTGCCCCTAAACTTTCTCATATTTACGCTTTTGCTCCTAGGCTTGTAAAATGATTTTTATTCAACTTTCTTGTATTTTAAGCCTAGATGAATTATGTTCTTAACTACAATGTCCCCCCAATTTCCACTATCTCACTCATGTATGACCATTTTTATAACTTTTACAATTTATTCCTTTTATGCATTTTTCATGAAAATCACTTAGAAAAAGATGTTTATCATACATCAAACTTTCATATTCTTCCATAAAACAACAAAATGAATGAATGTCATACATGGGTAAATTTTTGAACATAAACCCTATGATAAACCGTAATATGTTCATACTTTAATCCCACATTTAGCATACTCTTGGATGATTTATCCCCCGAGTTGTGGAATTTGGTGCTCCTAATCCTTTAATTTCATGTTTTATATTTAGGAGAGCACCGGAGCATGAAAAGAATGAGAAACAGCCCAAAAAATAGAGAAAATGGGCCAAAGTATGAAATACACACGACCTGGGCCCATGCCACACGGCCTACCTCTTTAGTAGACCCGACCACGGCCTGAATTCGATTTACATAGCTGTGCCACACGGGCGTGTCCCTGACATGACCTATTTTAATTCTATTCAGAATAGGGTACTTAGAGGCAAAGAAAGACATTCCAAAAGCCTATATAAACACCCTAGAGGCAACCTTCAAGGGGTATTGAGGTAGGCCGAGGAGCCAAGCCAGAGAGGCCAGAATTGTGGGATTTACTCGAAGAAAGCCAGTTGAATCATCTCAAGAACTCAGAATCATACTCAAGACAGAAGAACTTCCCTTCAATTTCCTTCAAGGGTTTTAGTGTAACATCCCAAAATTGGGCCTAGTAGGATTCGGCCCAATGGGCTTTGGGCGTAGGAGTGTTTAAAATTTTTAAGAACAAGAGAATGACATTATTTGTAGTTAGACTTATCAAGAAGGTAATTTGGAAGGTTACGAGGTTTCTATGAAGTCTCGAGTTTAATTGGGCCTTAGGAAAAATTTAGTATTTTAGCACTTTAAGGAGAGATGGTAAGTAGCTTCGAGACTTATAGAAATAAATGAGTAAAGTGCTTGCATAAATGAGCTATTGGTAAAAAGGTTATGGCATTAAGTGATGTACCTTGAGGGAAGAGGTTCAAATCCCATTGTTTGCAAATTTGACTATTATTTTTGCTTTCCTTCCTTATATATCGGCCAAGAAGTATTTCTGGCAAGGATAGACTTCATTATTTTGGTAAGGTGGCTAAAAGAATATGGCAAGGTTAAAGTTTGGGAAAGGAATCAAGAGGATTAGGAAAGAAAGGGGGACAAGAGGCTAATATCAGGGGAGGTGTTTTGGAAAGTATGGGTGGCCAAACTCTTATACTAGGGGGGATGCATGTGGACGGTTTTGAGTAGATAGGTGGCTGAAAAATTTTATTTGGCATTTGGGTAAAGTCTTAGCTTTGTTTTTGGCCAAAATCCCTTTGACAACTTTGTGTCATTCTCTCCCAATTTTGCAACTGTCCTTGCCGAAACCTACTAGCACAATGGTGCATTTTCTTTCTCTTTTGTTTGACCACAAACTCATTTTCTATCCACCTTCTTTGATAGCTGAAATTCTCCATTGCCTTTTGATTTAATGTTTGGTGCTTGTTAGACCAAAAACCTTTCTCTTTGCACTATTTGGTACTCTCCAAATTTCTTTTACTTTGCGCCGAATTTACAAGCCATTGGTGAGCACACTTTCGTCTTTTTTTTTCCTTGGGGGCCGAAACCTTAATCTATCTTTCACCATTCTTTTTGTTGCTGAAATACTCACATTTCTTTTTGGTTCATATTCTTTTAGTGTCGATCGAAACATTCCAAACACCTTGATACACCTTCTCCATTCTTTTAATCATTTCTTCTCATTTGTGTTGACATTCACTCCTTTGATCAATCGAGTGATAGTGGAAGGCTGAAAATTTGACTCATCCATAGCCATTGTACAATCGTTAGAAATCGGAACTAATATCGTTAAGGTAAGGGATTCATCATGGTTCTTTTTGGATCTTTTTCGTTGACCGGTTATTTTGCTTAACGAAATAGTGGTTGTAACTAATTGATTATATTTTTTAGGGACTAAACCGCTCGATCTATCCCTCGTAATAAGAGACTCGGATTGTTGGTAAGTATATAGATTGTTAATTAATCAAAATAAATGGTTGAAGTGGTAAATTCGATTTTGGGATTAATTGTTGACTGATTGTATCTTTAGGTGCCACGGAGAATATCGTGTTACGGATTCCGAATAAGGTGTATAATCCCGTACCCTTCCGAATATATGTTTGAAATGGTGAGTAAATCTCAGATCTCTCTAAAAGTTTACATGAAATATTCTGTGATTTGGTAAAAATATCGAAGAAAACCGATAACTAGCATCCGTGATCACTCGGACGTGCGTATGCTCGTAGTGGTAATCATGTTTTGTAAGAAAAAAACTTCAGTCAGAAACAGTGACATGTATTTGAAAAATCACGAAAAATAGGATAAAAGGGATTACAAAGTGAATAAGATATTAAATTAAATCTTACTGTGTCTATTTTAATATGGAAGAAGCGGAGAAGGAAAAGGAATATTATATTCTGAGATATGTTAATTTTAGTGAGACTGGTTCTGAATGACTTCGAGGTATTCTATTTTGTCTTGGAAAAATCGTATAAAATTGTACAAAGTGAATTAAGAGTTATAATTGATATGTATGGATTCCTTAGTGAATATATTTTCAATGGAAACAAGTGGTAGCAGTGTATGAAAAGCGTACAGTAAGATATTTGAGATTATGATAAAAGAGGTAAGAATCATTGGACAGTGAAACAAGGGAAATTTTAAGGAATAAACTGTACTAAATGGTTAAGCTAAAAATTCTGGAAAAATTATAAGAGAAATAAATATGAGCCTAGTTTCAAGAAAAATTTACAGATTTAGATTTTGAGTTTTCTAACTCGAGTTATGATCAATTTAGTCAGTATGACGCAGTTGGACAGTTTCGATTTTATGCCCCAAATTAATAATTAAGCCTAGGTTACGAAATTACTGTCATACCCTTAGAGGGTAAATTACCGAATTACCCTTAGTAGGTACGATTACCGAATTATGAAAATGCCCTTATGGGCCAAATTATGAAAATGCCCCTAATGGGCCGAATTACGAAATGTCCTTATGGACCGAATTACGAAAATACCCTTTATATGTCCCTATGGACCGAATTACAAAAATACCCTTTATGGGCCAAATGTGATATGTTGCTATATGGGCCATTTGGTATTTGCTATATGGGCTGTTTGATATTTGATATATGGGCCGTTTGATATTTGATATATGGACCAAGTGTAATATGAGCTATATGGGCCAAAATGTGATATGGGCCAGATTGTGTAAATTTTTATAATGGGTCGTATGTTTGTAATAATCTTATGATTTGATATGAATAATTGAATGTGCATATTATATACATGATTTGCATGGGTTGGGATAAAATTGAAGAGAAGTTCTGGTGGCTCTGCCACAATCTAGTTCGGTGGCTCTGCCACAATCTAGTTCGGTGGCTCAGCCACAATCTAGTTCAGGTGGCTCAGCCACAAACATTTTAAATGGATTTATGCCTACGATTGGTGTGTTGGCGGGGTGGGTTGACTTGATCCCCACAGGTGTGCTGGTTGGTACGGGTGGTGTGTAGTGGATGGAAAATTTAGGCTTGGTTGGGAATTGCATTTCACATGCATTTTTAATTACTATATTGTTATATTCGTAAATGGGCTGAAGCCCAATTAAATGCTTAAATGGTTTTGGCCCAGTGGATAATGGTAAGGGGATTATACACTGAGTTCTTGTAACTCACCCCCCCTTTCTCTTAACCCTGTAGGTAAAGCTCCGTGAGGTGGACTTGGGCCATGGATGACTCGGTGGAGGCCATACTTCAAGAATGGTGTTTCAAATTTTAAATTTCTATTTCCGTTTATTTTATTATTTTGCTATTTTGGTTTAAATTGTAATAAGGCCTCTAGAGTATTTTATTATTTGCTTCATGGTTGGTTTACTTATTATTTTGCTTAAATTGTTTTAAACAAGAATTTTTCTAAAAACTTAAATAAAGGTTTTCCAAAATCGATTGACAAATGGATTTCATAATAAACTTTATAAATATTTTAACACAGAAGTTATCTCTCGAATTATCAAACGATATTTTCAAAAGTCACGGATTTAAAAGTTCAATTCCTTGATTTGTGATTCATCAATCTTTCAAAAATACTTGTATTTTATCAACGTTTCCGAAATGTTTCAAGATGCTTTTGCAACTCTATTTCGAATGTCACATTTTCATAAATCATTTATTTCAAATATATTTTCTCAACCAAAAAGGTATATTAAAGATAATTAAGTTTTCACGTAAACACAATTGCTTAAGTGTTTTGGGTTTTAACAAAGAGGCTATAATTTTCAAACGAGTTTTTTTTGTGACACGCCAGATTCGAGCCTAACTTCTAGGTCGGGTTTGGGGTGTTACATTTAGGGTTTTTCCTATGTTTTGTTTTATATTTTCTTCTGAGATGTATTCTTTTATGACTATGAACTAAACCCCTTAAATACCTGAGGGGGATGAAACCTAAGACGGATCTTGTTATTGTTTTTCTGAACTATATGATAAATACTTGATTTGTTCTTAATTATGTGTTCTTAATTCTTGTCTTGATATTTCAGGATATTGATTCAAGTATAGATGTGCTTAGGCAGTGGAGGAATATTCCTTGTTTAAGAGTAGATCTAGCATAATTAAGCGGAGTTGATTGCAACCCTAGATATAGGTTGACGAAAATTTGCCGGATGAGGGTCAAACCTAATATAGGAGTCCATAGATCGAGTTAATGCAATTCTAGGGGTTTTAATTAGAAAGATATTTCAATTAATCAACCAAGGATTAGACGTTAGTAGCCTCGAGAGAGGTATTAATATAAATTAGGGAATCCTACGGATCAAGTCAAGTGAATAAATCGTCTGGTTCAGAGTTAAATAACAAGTGAAGTCTAGGTGGATTCTTCCTTGGGTATTGTCTTAATCAATTATTTTTTCTCAAAAGTATTTCCCCAATTCCTTCTTTGTGTCTTAGCATCTTCAGCTTAGTAGTTAGTTAATTTTAGGTTAAACAACAATTCCCTTAATTCTTAGGCTAAATAATAAAAAGAAAGTCAGTATTAGTACTTTTGGTTCCCTTGGGTTCGACATCCCGGTCTTGCCACTAAACTATATTACTATTCGATAAGTGTGCTTGCCTCAAGTCATTGTCACAGTTTGTTTCTAGGCTCGATCATTCGTTATATAAATTTTAAGATTTCCTGACATACGATCAAGTTTTTGGTGACGTTTTCGGGGAGCTGAAATATTAAGAACGCTCAATTTTTATTACTTTAGCCATATTTTATTTTTGCAATTAAATTTTATTTTTACTTTTCTAAATTTTATTTTTACTTTTCTAAATTTTCTTCTTTGCTTCTGGCGGGTATTCTAGTTTATGACTAGAAGAAACCCGTCAAGACCGCTACTTTACGATAGTGAAATTGAAAGCACAGTTCACAGAAACCGAAGAGAAATAAGGAGAAGCCTACAATACATACAAGAAGAGCAGGAAGACGAAATTAATACTACCAAAGAGATGGCTGAGAAGAATCCACTAGCTCCAGAGGTGCCCGAAAATCATGCTCCTCGAACTATGTATGATTATGCTAAACCCAATTTAACAGGAACTGAGTCAAGTATTGTTAGACCTGCTATTGCTGCAAATAATTTTGAACTAAAACCTAACACAATTCAGATGATACAACAATTTGTTCAGTTTGATGGTTTGTAAGATGAAGATCCAAATAATCGCTTGGCGAATTTCTTAGAATTCTGCGATACCTTCAAAATAAATGGCATTTCTGATGATGCCATTTGTCTTTGGTTGTTTCCCTTTTCATTGAGAAACAAAGCCAAACAATGCTTGAACTCGTTACCACGAGGATCAATCGCTACATGGGAACAGATGACCGAAAATTTTTTGTTAAACTATTTTTCGCCGGCTAAAACGGCTAAGTTGAGGAATGATATCTCTTTTTTTTTTTGTAGATGGATTTAGAGACACTTTACGATGCATGGGAGAGACCCTTGTGGCTACAGTTCCAAACTTTTTACAATGGTGTGAACCTTTCAACTAGGCAATTGATTGATTCAACTGCCGGCGGAACCTTGAATAACAAAACACCTGAGGCTGTCTACAAATTCATTGAAGAGATGTCAATGAATAACTATCAGTGGCAACTCGAGGACAAGGCCAACAAAAGCCGCCAGTGTTTTCAACCTCGACATAGTAACCATGCTATCAAATCAGGTAGAGATGTTAAATAAACGATTGATGGTTTATTTGGCTCTTCGCAGGTACATCCAGTTATGTAGTGCAATACAAATGGGGAAGGGATGAACAACATAGAATATCCGCCTTACAAGCTGAACGCTGAAAACGAGCAAGTTTACTATATGGGTAATAATTCTAGACCTCAAAATAACCCTTATAGTAATACTTATAATCCAAGTTAGAGGAACAACCCCAATTTTTCATGGGGTGGTCAAGGAAATCAGAGACAACAACCCCTCCCAAGTTTCCAACAGCAACCCTACCCACAAGAAAAGAAGCCGAACCTTGAGGAGATGCTAACAAAATTTATAGAGGTGTCAGAAACCCATTTCCAAAACACTGAGACAGCACTCAAAAATCAATAAGCATCGGTTCAAGGGATCGAGAACCAACTAGGGCAACCTGTTAAGTAGTTCTCTAAACGATCACAAGGCAGCTTGCTAAGCAACACTGAGACTAACCCAAAGGAGCAACTTCAAGCAATAACGGCTCGCGATAGTGAACGGTTAAATGAACCAAAAGTAAGCCAAAAGAATGTGGTCAAGGACAATAAGGTCGAGATAAGTCATAATAAGCCAAAATCAGTAATTAAAGAGTACCAACCTCGTGTGCCATACCCCAATGCGATGTAGAAATACAACACAGATAAACAATTTGGTAAATTTCTTAAACTCCTAAAGAAATTACATATTAACTTACCGTTTCTTGAAGCTCTTTCGTAGATGCCTTTTAAAAGAGTTTTTAACAAACAAACAGAAGTCAGACGAAGAATCGCATGTGGAACTAAAGGCAGTGTGTTCAGAAATGTTGCAAAATAAACTACCACGAAAATTAAAAGTTCCAGGGGGTTTTACAATTCCATGCTTAATTGGTAGTTTATCTGTTGATAATGCTTTAGCTTATTTAGGGGCAAGCATAAATGTTATGCCTTATAAAATATTTAAATAGCTAGGTCTAGGGAAACCCAAACAAACTAGGATCAACATTCAATTAGGTGATAAAACTATTCGAATTCCTAGGGGTATAATTGAAGATGTACTAGTCAAAATTGACAAATACATATTCCCGGTAGACTTTTTTGTTTTAGACATGGATGAGGACAATAGTATCCCCTTAATTTTAGGAAGACCTTTTTTAGCAACTGCTAGAACTAAAATTGATGTTGGTACAGGAGAACTCATACTCCCTGTAGGTGACAAATCAATCAGTCTTCAGGCTCTCAACTCAGCTAGGACATCAAGTAATCAAGGTGAGAAAATTAATTTTATTAATGACCATTCGGTTAAACCTTCTTTTTAGGAAGCACCACATAACCACACAACTAAGCCATATCCTAGACCTCATGACAACAAAGAAATAACTCACGAGGAACGACGGCTTCTGATAAATGAACTATACGAGTGGAAGACACGTTTCAAGGAGAAACTATGAATACAAGAAGCAGAAACAAAGCCATTCTGTGGGACAAAAGAATTTAAGATCGGAGATCAGGTATTGTTAGATAAGACAGACCCTCGAATCTTCCCTTCCAACCTTAATACAAAAAAAGAAATCCTTTTTAAGTTACTCAATTTCTTCCCATACGGAACAGTCGAGGTAAGTAATCCTATATTCAGCACTTTTACAATAAACGCTACTCGACTCAAACTATATACTGATAATAAAACTGATAGCATGGGAAAGGACTTTCAACTCCTCAAACCACCATGATTATGCGAATGAGAGGTAAGTCTAGCTTAAGACTTTAAACGAGTGCTTCCCGGGAGGCAACCCAGGCACTAACCCCATTAATTTTTACATTTTTATTTTTGCTTTTATTCTTCCTTTTTAGTACCTAACTATAAACAACCGAAGTGTAGATTTTCGTACCATACAGCCATGGTCGTGGCCGTGTGGACACCATATAGATTTGGCAGAGATAGTAAGAAACAAGATGAAAAATGTCTTCAAGCCACGGGCTCCGATTAAAAACCACGGCAGTGCGATACAGGCGTGGTCGACACTGCTTTATCAACATGGGCGTGGCAACCTGCACACAGGCGTGGGAGAAATGAACGAAGCACAACACGTCCATGCAATACGGCCGTGTGACTCAACACGCCCATGATACACGGACGTGGGGATGTACCAGATCTGAGATTTCTATTTAAAACACCCCTCTCCCCTTCTCACCTACTACCTATTTCCCCTCTTCCATACCCTTTACACTCCCATCCCTTTTTATTTTCACCCTTCTTCATTCTCCAAACTCTTGGTTTACACCTTATCCATGTCGAAGAAACGGAAGGATCCTAGCAAAATCTTCCTCTGCAAGACCGATCTACATAAGTTCATGCGCCGCTTCATTAACTCGACAGGACAAGGACCTTTGAGTCCATTTCATTCTTCTTTTTCTTTTCTCTTCTCCTTTATTTTCCTTTTCTCTATTTCTCTTTTACTTAATTTAATCTATTTTATTTTGTTTTCTTTGATTTAGGTTCTAATGGCTGCTTGGGAATGACCACACCACGTCCATAGAAATCACACTCACTTTGTAAACCATCTAATAACAAGGACTTTTTAGTCCATTAATCTTCTCTTTTAATTTTATTTTACTTTTTACATTCTTTCTTTTTACTTTTATTTTCTTTAAATATATATTTAGTATTTTGAATTATTTTTATTATTTCCTGGCTATTTCTTTACGAGATTCCCAATTTCTTCATCTAGCGCAGAGATTGTCAATGGCCACCACACCACGACCACTGCCAACTCGAGGAATCCATCCAAAATTCAGGAAGTTTCACTTCTCCCCATCTCTTATAATTTCTTATATATCTTTGTACATTGAGGGCAATGTACATCTTAAGTGTGGGGAGTGAATTTTATTTTGAAAAGTTCCTAACTTCTTGCGTTATTCTCAAATCCCTGAATTATGTCTTGTTCTTAAGTAATTTTTTTGATTCATGATTTTTATTGATATGTTTTGGATTAAGTCATTGATAATTGTGCAGTGATAATTTAAACTTTAGGAGACTAGAGAATCATGCATGATGAGCCTATTTTCAAAACCAAAGATTTTTTAGGTTGTCTACCTGAATCTAATTATTACCTTGAAGTTTGAAATTTACAAGGTTGATATCAAAAACCCATAATTTTTGTGAGATTTTGAGCATTTTAGAGCATACATTCTTTTCTTGCTCACTTCATTGATTATGAGTGTGTCAACATTGAATTGTTATTCTAGAACTTGCTTCGATTATACATGTCAAGATCATATCATTAGATTGATATACAGAGATGATAAAGGCACTTAGGATTTAACCCACTTACTCCACTAAAAGCCTACCCTCACCCTTTTGATCTTAACAAACCATTTATCGACTCACCCAGTAATAATATCACTATTTCTTGACTCCCTTTTTTGTCAAGATCTGATTTTGGGTAGTTGCCTAACTATGTTCTATATTTCAATTGTTAATGTTCTATCTTTTTATTGTGAATACTTGATTTGTTCTTAAAAAAAACGTTGGAAAGTTATTCATTGTTATTTCTATGTTTGAGCTTAAGCAATTAATTCCACATTCTGAGAAAAAGCTCATGTTATTAGTGTTTCAAGTTTTCAATTGATGTAATTATTCAAGATTAGTTCATTTTTCTTGTTAGGTAAATTGTCAATTCAATCTCGATTTTAACCCTCTAATTCAGCCTTTATCCACACCTTTAAACCCAAGCCCCATTACAACCCGTAAAAGACCTTTTGATCTGTGCATCATTTCATTTTATAGTGGTGGAGATTTGATTTTCATGCAAGCCTATGGAATTGACTTTTCATGTTCGACTTTTGAGTGCTTAATTTTGAACCTTAAACACTTTGAGTGATTTGAGTGAATCTTTAGTGAGGATGTTAACTCCTGTCGATTTTGAATTAAAGGTAATCATTTAGATAAGGGGAAACACCTAATGTTCTCGGGCTATAAATGTATGACATAGATTGTTTGAATCTTTAGGACTCTTTGAGTTAAAATTATCCATGTATAAATTATCTATGAATTATGAAGAAACACTTTTTATGAATATTACGAATTGAGGAAGTTCATTTTAATTGTGAGTTGGGAATTTTGCTTGAGGACAAGCAAATGTTTAAGTGTGGGGGTGTTTGATAAACCATAATATGTTCATATTTTAATCCCATATTTAGCATACTTTTGGATGATTTATCACCTGAATTGTGGTATTTGGTGCTCCTAATCCTTTAATTTCATGTTTTATATTTAGGAGAGCACCGGAGGATGAAAAGAACGAGAAACGGGCCAAAAAATAGAGAAAATGGGCCAAAGTACAAAATGCACTCAGCCTGGGCCCATGCCATATGACCGTGCCTCTTTAGCAGACCCGACCATGGCCTGAATTTGAATCACACGGCCATGCCACACAGGCGTGTCCTTGATGTGACCTGTTTTGATTCTATTCGGAATAGGGTACTTAGAGGCAAAGAAAGACATTCCAAAAGCCTATATAAACACCCTAGAGGCCAACATTCAAGGGGTGTTGAGGTAGGCCGAGGAGCCAAGCCAGAGAGGCCAGAATTGTGGGATTTACTTGAAGAAAGCTAGTTGATTCATCTCAAGAAGCCGAAATCATACTCAAGACGAAAGATCTTCCCTTAAATTTCCTTCAGGGGTTTTAGGGTTTTTCTAATGTTTTGTTTTATATTTTCTTCTGAGATGTATTCTTTTATGATTATGAACTAAACCCCTCAAATACTTGAGGGGGATGAAACCTAAGACGGATCTTGTTATTGTTTTTCTGAACTATATGATAAATACTTGATTTGTTCTTAATTATGTGTTCTTAATTCTTGTCTTGATATTTCAGGATATTGATTCAAGTATTGATGTGCTTAGGCAGTGGAGGAATGTTCCCTATTTAAGAGTAGATCTAGCGTAATGAAGCGGAGTTGATCGCAACCCTAGAGATAGGATGACGAAAATCTACCGGATTAGGGTCAAACCTAATATGGGAGTCCATAGATCGAGTGAATGCAATTCTTGGGGTTTTAATTAGAAAGAGATTTCAATTAATCAACCTTGGGTTGGACGTCAGTAGCCTCGAGAGAGGTATTAATATAAATAAGGGAATCCTATGGATCAAGTCAAGTGAATAAATCGTCTGGTTCAGAGTTAAATAACAAGTGAAGTCTAGGCGGATTCTTCCTCAGGTATTGTCTTAATAAATTGGTTTTTCCCAAAAGTATTTCCCCAATTCCTTCCCTGTGTCTTAGCATCTTCAGCTTAGTAGTTAGTTAATTTTAGGTTAAACAACAATTCCCTTAATTCTTAGCCTACATAATAAAAAGAAAGTCAGTATTAGTACTTTTGGTTCCCTTGGGTTTGACATCCCGGTCTTGCCACTAAACTATACTACTGTTCGATAGGTGCACTTGGCTCAAGTCGTCGTCACAGTTTGTTTCTAGGCTCGATCATTCTTTATATAAAATTTAAGACTTCCTAACATACGATCACCCTAGCTCAAAATATAGCTAGAAATAGCTAAATCGAGTTACGAGTATCGCAAAAATATGAAGAACATTAAAAACAGGGGTAGGAGATACTTACAATCAAGCTTGAAATTGAAGAAACCCTAGTTATGGCTCCTTAGTGATTTTCGGCCATGGGAGAAGAAGATGAGCACAATTTTGACTTTGTTATCCCTTTTTAATCTTTTATTTACTGAATGACAAAAATACCCTTAAGCCCTATTTCTTAAGATTTTTCCTTCCCATGTCCATTTTTGTCCATCTTGGCGTTTAATGGTATAATTGCTAAGTAAGGACCTCTAGTTGTAACACCCCAAACCCGGCCCATATGCCACGGCCGAATTTAGAATGCCACTGCGGAAAACGTTTGAAAAATATTTTGACTTAGAGTGAAAACATAAAAATTTATTGTCTTTACTAAAACATTGTATAATTAAAATTCCAAATAAAATTAAGTTGTTACAAAATTTCCGACTTGAAAACTTTAAACATAATTTGCTAAAAATAAAACATTTTCAAATAATGATATAATCGACAATCCAACTTAAAACATAATAAAAATCCTTAAATACTTAAAGTGGCCCTTATTACAATAAATAACCTTTCATAAATAAAATGTGTAAAACAAATATTATATCTTCTGCATGGGCCACCTCGTATCCACTCCAACCCGGTCCAAGCTTTATGCATCACTTGTAAGGTTTGAGAAAAATTGGGTGAGTCACACAGACTCAGTGCATAGTTATTTCACATGTCCCCACATATGGGCTTGGCCCATATCCACACAGTCCACATACAAAATTATGCAAGTATGAAGCCCAACCCAACCTAGTGTCCATCCATTACACCTACCTCGGCACACCTGCTGCCCAAGGCCGTGGCTAATCCACCGATCACCTAAGTGATCCCATATATCTCACCTTGGCAGACTTGCCGCCCAAGGCCGTGGCTAAGCCACCGATCACATAAGTGATCCCACATATCAATTAATCCACGGTGATGCACACAGCTATCAACTGCCGACATGGGCACCTAGCCAACACCTCCCTTGATGAAGCACATAGCTAACATCAAGCGCTAATGTAGCACAAGGCTAACATTAGACCACGTACATAAATATGTACACCCTTTCCTTCGATTTTCACATCCCAAGTCCCATGCATATATGTGTACCATGTCAGATTAACATTTAGACTAAATATTCATCACATGCTCACCACAAATATCACACATATATCATAGGCAAAATAGAGCACTGACTTGATTAATTGATTACCCACTACGGGTATCCACCTTCTTAGCCATTATTTTCGGCTAACATACACATATATATGTATATATATCAATATACACAAATAACAGGAGAATAGTACGATAACTACGCACCTGCTTTGGCACAATCAATCAAATCCCGAAACCCACGTCTAACGATTTGCACTCCTACGATTGTTGAACTCCTTCCTACACAACCTAAGTTAGAATCGGCTTTAAGTAAAAATCCATAAGAATGGCCCTTGGCTGAATGCTACACTTACTTACCTTGAAGAATCGAATCCAAAAGACTCCTCTATGCGAGCACTTCACACTTTAAAACGAAACTAAGAGCAAGAGATCGATGGTATCACCCTCAGAGAATAGACTTCAAGTCCCAAAGAGAAAGATTTTGGCACTTGAATGATGAAGAGTGAGATCACGCCAAAGTGGAGGGAGTTGAATGCTAAGAGGATTCGGCTATGGTGTTTCTTAAAATTTCAAGCAAAGACAAGAGAGAAAGAGGCTATAGGGTTCAGCCAAGCCTTACCAAAGGTGATGACAAACTCGGCTATCAAAAGGAAAAGAAGGAGTTTGAGAAAGGAGATAGATTCGGCCAAACTAGCAAATAGAGAGAAGAAGAAAACGCTAGTGACCTTAATGATCTTTAAAGTTTGGAACACAAAATAAAGAGAAGGGAAACCGAAATTAAATGGCTTATGCACAAAAACGGCACTTTGATGGCATTAGGATTTTGGCACCACACTAGAGAAAGAAGAATAAACTCGAAAAGAAAACACCTAAACTCCTTAAGAGAAATTCGGCTACTCCCCTCTACTCACAAAACCGAAATGGTCATCAAAGAAATCCCCCCTGGCCATCCAACTCACATATTCATCACAAATCCCACAATTTCCTCTTTATTTCCTCCTAATCCTATTCCTTCCAAAAATTCGGCCAACTCCCCCCTGGTCCATGAAACCATCCATGTTCATGGACAAAATGCCATAGAAGAGTTTCCAAAACAACACTCCATAATCCATGCCTTTTGTCCCCTCATTATACCATAATTCCTTGATACCATACCATAAATAAGTACTTGCCTTATTCCTTAGTCTACTATCCATAAATAACAAAGTCCATCCTTACCATAAGTAAAATTTGACCAACACATGCCATACAAAAATTAAAAGTCACCTTAATGTCATCCATGGGATTCGAACCTAAGACCATTAATACACTCCACACTCCACTTGCCACTTTACCAATTGATTCATTGTGATTATAACCTCAAACTAATTTTCTTAAGGCCAATTTTGCTTAGCTCCCCTTCTAAGACTAAAAATCTAATATTTTTCTAAGGCATTCCCTTACATTCTAAAATTCTAAAAACCCTTAAAACATATCCAAACACACACTAAGCCCACTATCACTTGAATTATGCATAAACGCATAACCCCTAAATCTAGGATATTACACTAGTAATTTTTATAATTCTATTTCATACTTCAATCTTCTAGAATCTCATATTTTCTAATCTTTTCAATTTAGTCCTAATGGACAAATTGGTCACTAATTAATAAAATTTCCTCATGAAATTTTCACACAATCATGCAAACACATCATAAGCCTCATAAAAATCATTAAACACATATTTCTGCTTTGGTTTTGTGGTCTCACAACCACTATTTTGACTCGGCACTAAATCGGGCTGTTACAATTCTCCCCTTTAGGGATTTTCATCCCCGAAACTCTTACTAGTAAAAATGTTTGGGTACTAGTTTCTCATAGCCTCTTCGGGCTCTCATGTAGCCTCTTCTACCCCATGTCTTTGCCATAGCACTTCCACGAGGGCTATTTATAAACCGTGATAGTAACATATTTTAAGCCCACATTTAGCATGCTTTTGGATTATTTAAGCCTTGAATTGTGTAATTTGGTGCTTTTAATCCTTTGTTTTCATGTTTTATACTCAAGAGAGCACCGGAGGATGAAAAGAACGAGAAACAGGCCCAAAATGGAGTAAATGGACCATATCACGAAATCAACACAGCTTGGGCCCAAGACCACATGGCCGTGCCTCATTTAACAACCTCGAACACGGCCTGGCTACAACTTACACGGGCGTGTGCCATGGGCGTGTCCCTGCCGTGACTAATAGAAATTTCACTCAGATTAGGATACTTAGGGGCAAAGAAACATATTTAGAAGCCCATCTAAACACCCTAAGTATGACCCAAAAAGGGGAACCCAAGGCTTTAGTCGGGGGGCATCCAGCTAGGCCAAAGAGGGTAGATTTGTGGGGATTTACTCGAAGATAGCCAATTGATTCATCTCAAGAAGCCGGAATCATACTCAAGACGGAGGATCTCTCCTTCAATTCCTTCAGGGGGTTTTAAGGATTTCTTATGTTTTGTTTTATCTTTTCTTCTGAGATGTATTCTTTTATTATTATGAACTAACCCTCAGATACCTGAGGAGATGAAACCTAAGATGAATCTTGTTATTGTTTGCTGAACTATATGATAAATATTTGACTTGTTCTTAATTATGTGTTCTTAATTCTTATGTTGATATTTCTGGAATATTAATTCAAGTTGGATGTGCTTAGGTGGAGGAGCAAAAGTCCCTACCTAAGAGTAGATCTAACATAACTAAGAGGAGATGTTCGCGCGCTATAAATTAGGTGACGAAAATCGGCTGGATTAGGGTCAAACCTAATATGGGAATCCATAGATCGAGTTAATGCAACTCTAGGGGTTTTAATTAGAAAGAGATTTCAATTAATCAACCTAGGGTTAGACGTTAGTCGCCTCGAGAGAGGGACTAATATAACTTAGGAAATCTTACGGATCAAGTCAAATGAATAAATCATCTGGTTCAGAGTTAGAAAACAAGTGAAGTCTAGATGGATTCTTCCTTGGGTATCGTCTTAATCAATTGTTTTTTTTCTTCAAAGTTATTTTCCCAATTTCATTCTTATTTGTCTTAGAGTCTTTAGTTTAGTTGTTAGTTAACTTTATATTAGATAAAAATTCCTTTAATTCTTAGGCTAGATAATAAAAAGAAAGTTAGTATTAGTACTTTTGGTTCCTTTGGGTTCGACAATCCGGTCTTGCCTTAACTATACTATTGTTCGATAGGTGCGCTTGCCTCAAATTGTTGTCATAGTTGGAATTTAGGTTCGATCATTCTTTATATAAATTTTAAGACTTTGACATCGCATAAAACAACGATCAAGTTTTTGGCGCCGTTGCCGGGGAACTGAAATATTAAGAAAGCTCAATTTTTATTACTTTAGCCATTTTTATTTTTTGCAATTTACTTTTATTTCTTAGTCTGTTTTTAACTTTGCTAAATTTTCTTTCTTTTGTTCCTTTCAGGTCTCTTTCTTTTGTTCCTTTCATGTACCTCTAGTTTATGACTAGAAGGAACCCGACAGGACCCCTACTTTATGATAGTGATATTGAAGGAACTGTTCCCAGGAATTGTAGAGAAATAAGGCGAAGCTTAAACTGCATAGATGAAGAGCAAGAAGCCGAATTTAATATCACCGAAGAGATGACTGAAAATAATCCGCTACCTCTAAAGATGGCCGAAAATCATGCTCCTCGAACTATGTATGATTATGCTAAACCTAGTTTAATAGGAACTGAGTCAAGTATTGTTAGGCCTACTATTGCTGCAAATAATTTTTGAACTGAAACCTAACACTATACAGATGATGCAACAGTTTGTTCAGTTTGATGGTTTGCAGGATGAGGATCCTAATACACACTTAGCAAATTTTCTAGAATTCTATGATACCTTCAAAATAAATGGCATTTCTGATAATGCCATCCGTCTTCAATTATTTCCCTTTGAGGAATAAAGCCAAACAGTGGTTGCATTCTCTTCCACTAGGGTCTATCACTACATGGGATCAAATGACTGAAAAATTTTTATTAAAATATTTTTCGCAGCCAAAACGGCCAAGTTAAGGAATGATATCTCTTCTTTTGTGCAGATGGATTTAGAGACACTTTATGATGCATGGGAGAGATACAAAGACTTGTTGAGGAGGTGCCCACACCATGGATTACCTTTATGGCTACAAGTCCAAAATTTCTACAACAGTGTGAACCCTTCAACAAGGCAATTAATCAATTCAGCAACTGGCAGAACCCTAAACAACAAAACTCCTGAAGCAGCCTACGAGTTTATAGAGGAGATGTCATTGAATAACTATCAGTGGCAAGTTACAAGGACAAGGCCAGCCAAAACATCCTGAGTTTTCAACCTCGACGCAGTAACCCTACTATCAAATCAGGTAGAGATGTTACATAAAAAATTTGATGGTTTATTCGGTTTTTTGCAGGTACATCACGTTATGCAGTCTAACGCAAATGGAGGAGTGGCGAATCCTGAGTACCCACCCTACGGACAGGGCATGGAAAGCGAACAAATGAACTATATGGGTAACAATTTCTGATCTAACAATAACCCTTATAGTAATACTTATGATCCAGGTTGAAAGAACCACCCCGAATTTCTCTTGGGGTGGTCAAGGAAATCAAAGGCAACAACCATCCCAAAACTTCCAATAACAGCCCTACCCACAGGAAAAGAAGCAAAACCTCGAGGAGATGTTGACAAAATTCATAGCAGTCACAAAAACACGTTTCTAAAATATAGAAACAAAACTTGAAGCATCGACACAGGAGCTCAAGGATCAAATTGGGCAACTTACTAAGATAGTTTCTGAAATACGATCAGAAAGCTTACCTAAGGAAAAAGAGCAGGTAAAGGCAGTGATGCTAAGAAGTGGAAGGGAGTTAGTTGAAATGAAGAAAAAGATACCACATGTAACTGATAACTCAAAGGCAACCCCGACCCATGAGGAAATTAAACCAACAATCCCATATTCAGCGAAGTTGAAGAAAGACCGCTTAGACGCACAATATGGTAAATTTCTTGAACTTTTCAAACTGTTACATATTAACTTACCTTTTGTTGAATCTATTTCGCAAATGCAAACATATGCAAAAATTTTAAAGGAGCTTCTAACAAATAAGATGAAGTTCGAGGAAATTTCAACAGTGGAACTTAATGAAGAATGCTCAGCTATCATCCAAAACAAGCTGCCAACCAAATTGAAAGATCCAGGAAGTTTCACTATTCCCTGTTTAATTGGTAGTTTGAACATAGAGAAAACACTAGCTGATTTAGGTGCCATTATTAATCTAATGCCTTATAGAATGTTTAAGCAACTTGGTCTCGGGGAACCAAATCCCACTAGGATGAGTATTCAGTTAGCTGACAGATCTATTAAGTATCCTAGGGGAATTATCGAAGATGTTTTGGTAAAAGTAGATAAATTTATATTTCCTGTTGATTTTGTTGTGCTTGACATGAATGAGGACGTAGAGGTACCTTTAATTTTGGGATGACCCTTTCTAGCTACTGCTAGGGCTGTCATTAATGTTGGTGATGGTAAACTTGCACTAAGGGTAGGCGGTGAGGAAATTGCTTTCCAAATTTATGATGCCATGTGATATTCAAAAGAACAAGATGATTCTTGTTACTATGTTGATGCCACTGATCACATTTTTCAAGAGCCTTTGCAGAAAATCATGCACAATGATACGATGGAAATGTGTCTTTCACAAGGAGAGGAGATAGATGATGATATCGATGAATTGAATCCTAATACATCATCCTTTAGACAGATGAAAATAGAGGGTATTGAAATCAACGACGAACTAAAACAGAAACCCTCTATTGATGAACCACCCAAATTAGAATTAAAACAATTGCCAAAACATTTAGAATACGTATTCCTCGGGGATAATTCCATGCTACCAGTAATCATCTCTTCAGAAATAGGACCCAAAGAGAAAGAATATTTGCTAAGGGTACTAAGGGAACATAAAAGAGCCATAGCGTGGAAAATGTCTGACATTAAAGGAATAAGCCCATCATTCTGCACCCACAAAATTTTAATGGAAGATGAGTATAAACCGTGTGTGCAACCTCAGAGACGTTTGAACCCCAATATGAAAGAAGTTGTCAAAACTGAGGTAATGAAACTTCTAGATGCAGGAATAATTTATCCTATTTCTGACAGTACTTGGGTAAGTCCTGTGCAAGTAGTTCCAAAGAAAGGAAGCATGACCGTTGTAGCCAACGAAAAGAATGAATTGATTCATACAAGAGCAGTCACATGTTGGAAAGTCTGTTTGACTAAAGAAAGTTGAACGACGCCACCAGAAAAGATGACTTCCCTCTACCCTTTATTTATCAAATGTTAGAAAGATTAACTGGGCATATGTACTATTGCTTCTTGGACGAACTCTCCGGCTACTTCCAAATCCCAATAGCTCCCGAGGATCAAGAAAAGACAACATTTACATGTCCATACGATACATTTTCTTATCGTAGAATGCCTTTCGGATTATGTAATGCTTTTGCTACTGTTCAGCACTGCATGCTGGCCATTTTTGATGAACTTGTGGAAGACATTATGGAGGTATTTATAGACGACTTCTCGGTATTCTATAATTCTTTCCACCTTTGCCTTAAAAATTTAGAACGAGTTCTAAAACTATGTGAGGAAACGAATCTTGTCTTGAATTGGGAAAAATGTCACTTTATGGTTAGAGAAGGGATTGTGTTAGGACATAAGATTTCTAGTAAAAGGATCGAGGTAGATAAAGAAAAGATTGAAACCATAGAAAAATTACCTCCCCCTAGTTCAGTTAAGGCTATTAGAAGCTTTTTAGGACATGCTGGATTTTATAGAAGATTCATTAAAGATTTCTCTAAAATAGCTAAGCCTTTAACAAGATTACTAGAAAAAGATGTTCCTTTCAATTTTGATCAGGAGTGTTTAGATGCATTTAATATCCTCAAAAATAAACTAATAAATGCTTCGATTATAATTGCACCTGATTGGAATCTACACTTTGAACTAATGTGTGATGCTAGTGATTTTATAGTAGGTGAAATTTTGGAACAATGAAGAAACAAGAATTTTCAGCCAATTTATTATGATAGTAGAACATTGACGCATGCACAAGAAAACTACACCACCACAGAGAAAGAATTGTGATTGTTGTTTTTGTGATGTCAAAGTCTTAAAATTTATAAAACGAATGATCAAACCTGAAAATTAACTATGACAATGATTTGAGGCAAGCGTACCTATCGAACAGTAGTGTAGTTAAGGCAAGATCGGAATGTCGAACCCAAAGGAACCAAAAGTACTAATACTAACTCTCTTTTTATTATTTAGCCTAAGAATTGAATGAATTGTTTATCTAATCTAAATTAACTAACTACTGAACTAAAGACTCTAAGACAAAGAAGAATAAATTTGGGAAAATAACTTGGAAGAAAAACCAATTGATTAAAATGACACCCAAGGAAGAATCCACCTAGACTTCACTTGTTATCTAACTCTGAACCAGACGATTTATTCATTTGATTTGATCTGTAAGATTCCCTAAGTTATATTAATCCCTCTCTCGAGGCGACTAACGTCTAACCCTAGGTTAATTAATTGAAATCTCTTTCTAATTAAAACCCCTAGAATTGCATTAACTCGATCTACGGACTCCCATATTAGGTTTCACCCTAATCTGACAAAATTTCGTCACCTTATCTCTAGGCGTGCTATCAACTCCGCTTAATTATGCTAGATCTACTCTTAAGCAGGGACTTTTGCTCCTCCACCTAAGCACATCACACTTGAATTAATATCCCAGAAATATCAACACAAGAATTAAGAACAAATAATTAAGAACAAGTCAAATATTTATCATATAGTTTAGAAAACAATAACAAGACTCATCTTAGGTTACATCCCCCTCAAGTATCTGAGGGTTTAGTTCATAACAATAAAAGAAAACATCTCAAAAGAAAAGATAAAAGAAAACATAAGAAATCCCTAAAACCCCTGAAGAAATTGAAGGAGAGATCCTCCATCTTGAATATGATTCCGGCTTCTTGAGATGGATCAACTGGCTATCTTCGAGTAAATCTCCACAAATCTGCCTTCTCTTTGGCCTAGTTGGGCGCCCCCTGACTAAAGCCCTAGGTTTCGACTTCTGCCAAACTCCTCTTCAAGTTGCCCCCTTGGGTGTTTATATAGACTTTGAGACACCTTACTTGGCCCTTAAGTATCCGAATTTAAGTAAAATTCCTACTATGGTGTTTGAATAGGCTTTGGAATGTGTTTTTTTGCCTCCAAGTATCCAAGTCCGAGTAAAACTCCTCTTGGCCGCGGCAGGGGCATGCCCGTTTAAGTCGTGGCCAGGCCATGTTCAAGTCTGTTGAATGAGGCACGGCCGTGTGGTCTTGGGCCCAGGCCGTATCAATTTCGTGATATGGCCCATTTATTCTGTTTTGGGCCCATTTTCCGTTCTTTTCATCATCCAGTTCTCTTTTGAGTATAAAACATGGAAACAAAGGATTAAGAGCACCAAATTACATAATTCAAGGGTTAAATCATCCAAAAGCATACTAAATGTGGTCTTAAAATATGTTACTTTTACGGTTTATCAAATACCCCCACACTTAAGCTTTTGTTTGTCCTCAAGCAAAATTCTCAACTCACAATTAAAACAGACTTCCTCGATTCATAATATTCATCAATAATGTTTCATCATAATTCAAAGATAATTCATACACGGATAATTCAACTCAAAGATTCCTAAAGATTCAAACAGTCAAAGTCATTGTTTTTATAGTACGAAAACATAGGCGTTTCCCCTTACCTAAATAATTACCTCTGATTCAAAATCGACAAGAGTTGACATCTTCATGAAAGATTCACTCAAATCACTCAAAGTGTTTCAGGTTCAAAACTAAGCACTCAAGAGTCAAAGATGAAAAGTTAATCCCATAGGCTTGCATGAAAATCAAATCTCCACCACTATAAGATGAGATGATACACAAAACAAAAGGTTTTTAATAGGGTGTAACGGGCTTAGGTTAAAGGTGTGAATATAAGCCGAATTAGAGGGTTAGAATCGAGATTGAATTGAAAATTTACCTAACTAGAAAAATGAACTAATCAATTGAAAACTAACAATACGAGCTTTAAGATATGAAATGTAAGCTCACTTAGTAGAACTAATAATGAATATACTTTGTTTTTTTAAGAACAAGTCACAAATAACGAACTTTAACAACTAAAATATAGAACATAGTTAGGTAACTACTCAAAATCAAATCTCGACAAAAAGGGTATTTAAGAAGAATAGTGATAACAAATACAAAGGGTTTTGGGTTAATATTAGTGGATGAGTTAATAAAAAGGGTTGTTAGGATCAACGGGGTTTACTAGGGGTTAATTATGATGGTAGGCTTTTTAGTAGAGTGAGTGGGTTAAAACCTAGGTGACTTTATCATCTCTGTATATCAAACCAAAGGTGTGGTCTCGACCTGTATAAACGATGCAAGTTCTAGAATAACAAATCAATGTTGACACACACATAATCAATAAAGTGAGCAAGAAAAAGAATATATGCTCTAAAAGGCTCAAAATCTCACAAAAATTATGGGTGTTTGATATCAACCTCGTAAATTTCAAACTTCAAAGTAATAATTAGATTCAGGTAGACAACCTAACAAAATTTTTAATTTTTGAAAAATAGACTTATCATGCCTGATTCCCTAGTATTCTTCAAATTTAATCATCAATGCACAATTATCAATGAATTAATCCAAGACATTTCAATAAAAATGATAAATCAAGGGAAATTTCATTCTAATCATAATATGAAAAACTTACTTTAAGACAAGGCATAATTCAGGGATTTAAGAATAATGAAGAAAGTTAGGCACTTTCTCGAAATAACTATTCACCCCCCACACTTAAGATGTACATTGCCCTCAATGTACAAACACGTATATGCAATTTAAGAGAGAGGGAGAGGTGAAGCTTCCTGAATTTGGATGGTTTTCTGGAGTTGGAAGTCAATAGGGGTGGTGGCTGCTACCGAGCTCTGCGCTAGATGAAGAAATTGGGGAGCTCGTAGAGAATTAGCCAAGAATTATTAAGACACATTTAAAATAAACTAAATATATACTTAAAGACAAGAAAGATAAAGAGAAAGAAAATAGAAATGTAAATAAAATTAAAATGAAAGATGAATGGACCGAAGAGTCCTTATTGTAGGATGGTTCGCGAGGTGGGTCTGACTTCTAATGCTGCAGTGGTGCTGGCAGTGGCGAAAGTGGCATGATTCCCAAGCAGCCTTTAGAACATGGCACTAAGAAACTAATATAAAATAAACTAAATTAAGCATAAGATAGCCAAAGAGAAGGAAAATAAAGGAGAAGATTAAAGAAGAAGAAAAAGTAAATGGCCTCAAAGATTCTTGGCTTGTTATTTGTATGAAGCGGACGGCATGAACTTATGTAGTCTGGTCTCCCACAGGGAGACTGTACTTGAATCCTTCTGCTTCTTCGCCATGGCCATTGTGGAGGTGAGGAGTTAGAGGGATGGTGTGTGAGGTTAAAGATCTGAAAAAGAAACAAAAAAAAGAAAATGATATGGAAGAAGAGAGATGAGGAGTGGGCTAGAAAAGGAAGGGGTCGTTTAAATAGGACTTTGGGGCCTGGTACTTTCCCACGCCAGTGTACTAAGGGCGTGGGGTGTCACATGGCCGTATACCTTGGGCGTGTCGATTCTCACGGCCATAGTGGGCTTCATTTGTTTCTCCCACGCCCATGTTCAAGTGGCCACACCCATCTGTGATCCAACAGTGTCGGCCACGGCCGCGTCGCACGGCCATGGCTTGGTAGTTGAGTCCATGATTTTGAAAATTGATTCGCTCTGACTCGTACCATCCCTGCCATGTCAGTATGGTGATTCGGTGTACCCACATGGCCACGGCCACGGCCGTGTGCAAGGCCATGTGGCATGAAATTCTGTACTTTTGGTTAGTTTATCGTTAGTTAATATATAGAAAGAATAAAATAAAATAAATAAGATGAAAAATGCAGGAGCTAATGGGGTTAGTACTCGGGTTGCCTCCCGAGAAGCGCTCTTTTATAGTCTTAAGCTAGACTCTCCTCTCCTTTATGTATTCATGGTGGTTTGAGGAGTTGAAAGTCCTTCCTTGTGCTGGCAGTTCCATTACCATGATAGAGTTTAAGACGGGTGGCATTTATTGTCAAAGTGCCAAACATAGGGTTACTTACCTCGACCGTTCCGTGCGGGAAAACATCGATTACCTTGAAAGGGATTTCCTTGTTAGTGTTAGGATTAGGAGGGGACACTCGTGGATCTGTTTTATCTAGCAATACTTGATCTCCAATTTTGAACTTGTTTGTCTCGTAGAGTGGCCTTGGTTCTGCTTTAGGCATCCCTAGTTCTTTTTTAAGGTGCGTCTTACCCTCTTCTAGTTCATCGATCTGAATCTCTTGTTCCTCATAAGTTATTTCCTTGTTGGCACAGGGTCTAGGATCGGACTCAGTTGTGTTCTTTTGTGCTATTTCCTGAAAAGAAGGGTTAATCGAATGGTTATCAATAGAATTTACTTTCTCACCTTGGTTACTTGATGTTCTAGCTAAGTCGGGGGCTTGAAGAGTGACTGTCTCCTCACCTACACAAAGTATGAGTTCGCCTGCGTCAACATCAATTTTAGTCCTGGCAGTTGCTAAAAATGGTCTTCCTAAAATTAGGGGGATCGTGTTGTCCTCATCCATGTCTAAAGCGATGAAGTCTACTGGGAATACGAAATTATCAATTTTCACAAGTACATCTTCAATTATACCCCTAGGAACTCTAATAGTTTTATCAGCTAATTGAATGCTCATCCTAGTTTGTTTGGGTTTCCCTAGACCTAGTTGTTTAAACAATTTATAAGGCATGACATTTATGCTTGCCCCTAAATTAGCTAACTCATTATCAATAGATAAACTACCAATTAAGCATGGAATTGTAAAACTCCCTGGATCTTTTAGTTTTTGTGGTAGTTTATTTTGCAACATTGCTGAGCATACTGCATTCAGCTCCACATGTGATTCCTCATCTATCTTTCGCTTATTTGTCAATAGATTCTTTAAAAATTTCTTGGAATCTGGCATTTTTGTAAGAGCTTCAAGAAACGATAAGTTAATATGTAATTTCTTTAAAAGTTTAAGAAACTTACAGAACTGTTCCTCTGTATCGTCTTTCCTTATTACTTGGGGATATGGTATGCGAGGTTTGTACTCTTTGATTACTGGTTTCGGCTTGTTACTGACCTCAACCATATCTTTTTCTATCGTATTATTTTGCTTTGAATTAGGCTCGTCTAAGCCTTCACTTTCCTGAGCTATTATGGCTTGAACTTACTCCCTTGGGTTAGTCTCGGTGTTGCTCGGTAGTCTTCCCTGTGGTCTCTCGGAGATTTGCTTAGCGAGTTGCCCGATTTGATCCTTGAACTTTTGTGTTAATGCCTCAAGTTTTGTTTCTATCTTTTAGAAACATGTTTCTGTATTTTGGAAACGTATTTCTGAGGCTGCTACGAAGTTTGTCAGCATCTCTTCAAGGTTCGGCTTCTTTTCCTGTGGGTAGGGCTGTTGTTGGAAGTTTTGGGATGGTTGTTGCCTTTGATTTCTTTGATCGCCCCATGAGAAATTGGGGTGGTCCTTCCAACCTGGATTATAAGTATTACTATAAGGGTTTTTGTTAGATCAGAAATTGTTACCCATATAGTTCATTTGTTCGCTCTCCATGCCCCGTCCGTAGGGTGGGTACTCAGGATTCGCCACTCCTTCATTTGTTTCGCACTGCATAACTGGATGTGCCTGTGAAGAACCAAATAAACCATCAAATTTTTTATGTAGCGATTCTACCTGATTTGATAGCGTGGTTACTGCATTGAGGTTGAAAACTCCAGCTGTTTTGGCTGGCCTTATCCTTGTAACTTGCCACTGATTGTTATTCAGTAACATCTCTTCTATAAACTCGTTGGCTGCATCAGGAGTTTTATTGGTCAGGGTTCTGCCGGCGGCTGAATCAATTAATTGCCTTGTTGAGGGGTTCACACCGTTGTAGAAATTTTGGACCTGTAGCCACAAGGGTAATCCATGGTGTGGACACCTTCTCAACAAATCCTTGTATCTTTCTCATGCACCGTAAAGTGTCTCTGAATCTATCTGCACAAAAGAAGAGATATCATTCCTTAATTTGCCGTTTTGGCCGGTGGGAAATATTTTAATAAAAAGTTTTTGGTCATTTGATCCCATGTAGTGATTGACCCTCGTGGAAGAGAATGCAACCACTGTTTGGCTTTATTCCTCAAAGAAAAAGGAAATAATAGAAGACAGATGGCTTCATTAGAAACGCCATTTTTCTCGACGGTATCACAGAATTCTAGAAAATTTGCTAAGTGTGTCTTAGGATTCTTATATTGCAAAACATCAAACTGAACAATACAACAAGTGTTAGGTTTCAGTTCAAAATTATTTGCAGCAATTGTAGGCCTAACAATACTTGACTCAGTTCCTGTTAAACTAGGTTTAGCATAATCATACATAGTGCGTGGAGCATGATGTTCGGCCATCTCTGGAGGTGGCGGATTATTTTCAGCCATCTCTTCTGTAATATTTATTTCGGTTTCTTGCTCTTCGTCTATGTAGTTTAGGCTTCGCCTTATTTTTCTGCGATTTCTACGAATGGTACCTTCAATATCACTGTTGTAGAGTAAGGGTCCTGTCGGGTTCCTTCTAGTCATAAACTAGAGGTACCTGAAAGGAACAAAAGAAAGAAAGGAAATTTAGAAAAATAAAAACAAAATTTAATTGCAAAAATAAATATGGCTAAAGTAATAAAAATTAAGCTTTCTTAATATTTTAGCTCCCCGGCAACGGCGCCAAAAACTTGATCATTGTTTTCGCAATGTCAAAGTCTTAAAATTTATAAAAAGACTGATCAAACCTGAAAACTAACTATGACAACGATTTGAGGCAAGCGTACCTCTCGAACAGTAGTGTAGTTAAGGCATGACCGAAATGTCGAACCTAAAGGAACCAAAAGTACTAATACTAACTCTCTTTTTATTATTTAGCCTAAGAATTGAATGAATTGTTTATCTAATCTAAATTAACTAACTACTAAACTAAAGACTCTAAGAGAAAGATGAATGAATTTGGGAAAATAACTTGGAAGAAAAACCAATTGATTAAAATGACACCTAAGGAAGAATCCACCTAGACTTCACTTGTTATCTAACTCTAAACCAGACGATTTATTCATTTGACCCGATCCATAAGATTCCCTAAGTTATATTAATCCCTCTCTCGAGGCGACTAATGTCTAACCCTAGGTTGATTAATTGAAATCTCTTTCTAATTAAAACCCCTAGAATCGCATTAACTCGATCTATGAACTCCCATATTAGGTTTCACCCTAATCCAGAAAAATCTCGTCACCCTATCTCTAGGCGTGCGATCAACTCCGCTTAATTATGCTAGATCTACTCTTAAGCAGGGACTTTTGCTCCTCCACCTAAGCACATCACACTTGAATTAATATCCCGGAAATATCAACACAAGAATTAAGAACAAATAATTAAGAACAAGTCAAATATTTATCATATAGTTTAGAAAACAATAACAAAATTCATCTTAGGTTTCATCCCCCTCAGGTATCTGAGGGTTTAGTTCATAACAATAAAAGAAAACATCTCAAAAGAAAAGATAAAAAAAAACATAAGAAATCCCTAAAACCCCCTGAAGGAATTGAAGGAGAGATCCTCCGTCTTGAGTATGATTCCAGCTTCTTGAGATGGATCAACTGGCTATCTTCAAGTAAATCTCCACAAATCTACCTTCTCTTTGGCCTAGCTGAACACCCCCTGACAAAAGCCTTGGGTTCTGGCTTCTGCCGAACTCCTCTTCAAGTTGCCCCCTTGGGTGTTTATATAGACTTTGAGACGCCTTACTTGGCCCCTAAGTATCCTAATTCAAGTAGAATTCCTACTAAGGTGTTTGAATAGGCTTTGGAATGTGTTTCTTTGCCTCCAAGTATCCAAATCTGAGTAAAACTCCTCTTGGCCGCGGCAGGGACACGCCCACGGCACACACCCGTGTAAGTCATGGCCAGGCAGTGTTCGAGTCTGTTGAATGGGGCACGGCCGTGTGGTCTTGGGCCCAGGCCGTGTCGATTTCATGATATGGCCCATTTACTCTATTTTGGGCCCGTTTTTCGTTCGTTTCATCATCCGATGCTCTTCTGAGTATAAAACATGGAAACAAAGGATTAATAGCACCAAATTACATAATTCAAGGCTTAAATCATCCTAAAGCATGCTAAATGTGGGCTTAAAATATGTTAGTTTTTACGGTTTATCAAATTGCTAGCTGTAGTTTTTGCATTTGACAAATTTAGACAATATCTGATATTATCTAAAGTAGTTATTTATACTGACCATTCAACTCTTCGTTATCTTTTAACTAAACCTGATGTCAAACTTCGACTCATACGATGGATCTTACTTTTACAGGAATTTGATTTGGAAATTCAGGATAAGAAGGGAGCTAAAAATCTTGCAGCAGATCACCTCTCCAGGCTTGAGAACCCACATATTGAAAAGCTCGACGAGAGTGAGATAAACAACTCGTTCCCTGAGGAACAACTCTTTTCTCTAACCAACTCTGAGGTACCGTGGTTTGTAGATATTGCAAATTATTTAGCTACTAACATCATACCAAAAAGGTTAACACATCATCAAAAGAAGCGATTCTTTGCTGATGCGAAAAGCTATTTTTGGGAGGACCCCTTTCTTTTCTGCATATGTGCAGATCAAGTAATTCGGAGATGCGTTACAAAGGCAGAAGCAAGTAGAATCCTACAACATTGCCATTTAGGCTCTTCTGGAGGACATTACAGCGGGATTAAGACAACACACAAAACGCTCGAATCAGGATTTTATTGGCCAACTCTGTTTAAAGTCGTTAACAGGTATGCTGCTTCGTGTGATAAATGCCAAAGAACAAGTAATATCTCTAAACGCGATGAAATGCCTCAAACATATATGTTATCCTGTGAGATATTTGACGTATTGGGTATTAACTTTATGGGTCCATTCGCTAGTTCATTCGGAAATAAATATATCTTAGTAGCAGTAGATTACATGTCAAAATAGGTGGAAGCCCAAGCTTTACCTACTAACGATTATAGTGCTGTAGTAAAGTTTCTTAAGAAACTCTTCTCTTGTTTTGGAACACCAGAGCGATTATCAGTGATAGGGGTACTCACTTTTGCAATACTCAATTTGATAAAGTCTTAAAAAAATATGGAGTCCACCACAAAACAGCTACCCCTTATCATCCTCAAACCAGTGGGCAAGTGGAAGTGACAAATCGAGACCTGAAGCGAATCCTAGAGAAACAGTTGAACCAAACAGGAAAGATTGGGCAGTAAAAGTAGATGATACTTTATGGGCCTATAGAACAGCATTTAAAACCCGTTTGGGAATATCCCCATACAAACTTGTCTACAGAAAAAGTTATCATCTACCATTTGAGTTAGAGCACAAAGCGTACTGGGCTATAAAATTCTTGAATTACGATCTTAAAATCGCAGGTGAGAAGAGGATGATGCAGTTGAACGAACTAGATGAATGGCGAGCTGAGCGCTACGAGAACTCACAATAATATAATGAGGCAACAAAATGAAGCCATGATGCTCTTTTAAAACAATCAAAGTAATTTGAAGTAGGAGACTTGGTCCTGCTGTATAATTCAAGACTCAAACTATTTCCTGGAAACTGAAATCAAGATAGTCAGGCCCATTCGTGATCAAAACTATTTTTCCATACGACACAGTCGAGGTAACCCATCCAACTCGGGGAATATTCAAGGTAAATGGCCATCGACTGAAACTTTATAATGGTGAAGATTTCAAGGAATTGAGAGAGGAGCTTCAGCTTCGTGAACCTTCATTTAGAAATGAAAATAGGGTGAGTCTAGCTTAAGACTTTAAACGAGCCCTTCTTGGGAGGCAACCCGAGCACTGACTTCACTAACATTATATTTGTGATTTTTAGCATCTAACCCCAAACTAACCAATTTAGGGAAGCGCAGGTTTCCCTACCACACGGCCTTGCACACCGGCGTGCCAAGTGGCCGTGTGGACGCCATAGGACAAAAAAGGGCATACTGGTAGATGTGCGAGATGAAGAAGAAAATTTTTTTATATAACACAGGCTGCGATAGTAAGACCACGGCCGTGCGATGCAACCGTGGTCTATTCTGAGAAAACCAGCACGGGCAAGGGAGAAGCGAACATAATAGCACACGGCCAAGGAACACGGGCGTGGGCAATATCTCAAATGCTCCTAAATTTAAAATTCTCAAAAAACACGGGCCGAATAAAGGGAACACGGGCATTGCCCCTGACTGTGTCCCCCTCCCTATTTAAAGACCACCAAGCCCGTCTTCCCCAAATTTCCCCCATTTCAAACCCTAGTCGTTTTCTCTTTCAAACCACCACCACATTTCCAACCACCAGCAAAATCCTCCCCTCCCTCAATTCTCTATACCCCTTAACTTCTTCTCTTGGCCATATACACATTGGAAACCAGCCCACGCCCGTGCCGACATGATACACACCCATCCACAGACTCGACACAGCCATGTACCCCATTTTTTCCCCGCGGCAGACGGCCATGTATCACCTTTTAGTGCCCATGCTCCTCCCAACTACACCATTTCTCTCCAATAACACCATCGGTTACACCCCATTTTTATATTTCTTAGAACTAATTTATCATTAGAATCTTATTTAGTTTTTATCTAATTTGTTACTTATTGTTCAGAAAAATTAGTTATAATAACTATTAGATTAATTTAGTCATTGTTTAACAACAATTCATATTTATGCAAAATATTTGACTATTCTTATTGTGTTTTGTGTCCTTACTAAATCATTGACATTATTGAGCTCTTAACTGCATGTGACATATCTTGGATAAAAACACTACTTGAATCATTGCATATATGTTATTTCTAGGAAAATAATGTCATCGTCCTGAGGAAAGAAAACCGCAGTCCCTAGTTCCAAAAGGACCTGGTTCATCATTAGCCAGTGCAACCACCGAAGTGCGCCACCCATTCTTGCGTTTTCCTCCAGGAATTCAAGAGGATCGTTATCAGATACTACGCGCAAGACCTCTTGGTGTAGGATGATGTATCGATTGGGCCGCTCTGGAGCAGGCTCAACTAGCAGACGAGGTTTGAGCCTTATTATTCATAGGCCCGTGGGGGCAATTTTTTGACATCATTGAGCCCACTTACCTAGAGCTTACTTTGGAACTCTGTTCTACTTTCTACCTTCAAACGGTGATGACCAACTTCAACGACCCTGGCACTATCCAATTCCGCCTCGAAGGCCTAGTCCATGAGATGAGTGTCCCACAATTTGGAGCCGTTTTGGGACTCTACACTAATGAATTCATGCAAGATGAGGATTTTAAAGATCTTCACCACCACATCCATATAACCCCAAAAAAGTGTTGGTACAAGATAGCTCCCAACAACCATATCTATGACCCCAGTCGCTCCAAAGCAACGGCACTCACCCCACCCCTGAGGTACATACACGCTATCTTCTCTCATACTTTGACAGATAGGCGAGAGAGCACAGGCGTCGTCAACTCTCATGATGTCTACTACCTATGGTGCATGTCCAACAAGCACGTTATCGACTTAGCCTATTTCATAGCTCGTGCCATTCAACATCAGACAGAGCAACATAGGAGAGGGGTCATATCTATGGGTCCATACATCACACGCTTGGCTCGATATTTTGGGCTCCTCAACACCGACGCTCAGACATCCTTCCTCACACTGATAGGTCAGATGTCCCCACAAGGCATCCAGACGATGCTACACATGAGGATGATTCAACGTTGACGTGGGACTGATCCCACAAATATCGGCTAGCACCTACCACCGACGAGGAGGACCCTGTGGATATTACTGACGATGTCCCCCCAACACAGGAAGCACCACCACCGAGCCATCGTCCATCCCATGCGGCAGCATCTATTTCAGACATATCTAAGCGCCTAACACGATTTGAGCAGCAATGCTTCCAACGCTTCGACCATATGGACACCACCCTCCACCAGATATGTCAATACCTTCACATCTCATCACCGCCACCACCACCCGACCCAGCTGATGCAAAGGACCTCTGAGTCCTTTTCGTTCTATTTTTATTATTTTTATTATTTTAACTTCTACTTTTATTTCTACTTTTATTTTCATTTTTATCTCGCTTTTATTTCAGTTGACTATTTAAAGACTTGAAAGTTTCATTAGTACTATTAATCTCACTTTATCACTGGCTATCTAACAACAAGTTTCCATTACAACATCCATTCCCTAATTGATGACTTTGCAGATTAAATAGATTAAATATACCACTTAAGGAACAAAAACATCACTTATACCTAGTCATCACATTCGTCATGGAATACCCTCCAAGGATTTCATCCATAATGCAGGAAGTTTTACTTCTCCCCCTCTCTTTTGATTTTATTATTATATTGCTATTATCTATCAATGTACATCTTAAGTGTGGGGGGGTTAACTATAGTATTATTTGAAAATCCCTGAATTATGCCATGAGTGATATCTTGTCTTTAAGTAATTTTTTTTTCATATTATAATTAGAATGAAATTTCCTTTAACTTATGATTTTTATTGATATGTTTTAGATTAAGTCATTGATAATTGTACATTGATGATGTAAACTTTAGGAGACTAGAGAATCAAGCATGATGAGTCTATTTTCAAAAATTAAAATTGTGTTAGGTTGTCTACCTGAATCTAATTATTACCTTGAAGTTTGAAATTTACAAGGTTGATATCAAATAACCATAATTTGTGTGAGATTTTGAGCCTTTTAAAGCATACATTCTTTCGTGCTCACTATTTATTATGAGTGTGTCAACATTGATTTGTTATTCTAGAACTTGCATCGTTTATACATGTCGAGACCACACCTTTGATTTGATATACAGAGATGTTAAAGGCACTTAGGTTTTAACCCACTTACTCCATTAAAAGACTACCTTCATAATAAACCCCTAGTGAACCTTTTTAATCCTAACAACCCTTTTTATTGACTCACCCAATAATATTAACCCAAAACCCTTTGTATTTGTTATCACTATTCCTTGACTACCCTTTCTATTGAGATTTGATTTGATCGGTTGCCTAACTATTTTATTTTAGTAGTTGAATTCATCTTTTATTATATATTATGACTTGTTCTTAAAAAAATCGAAGAATATTCACTATTAGTTTTGTGATTAGGCGAGCTTATACGTTAAATTCCAATTATTGAAGAAGAAGCTCATATCAGAATATTATTATTAGCAGTACAAGTTTTTAATTATTATCAGTTCAATATCTCTAGTTAGGTAATTTGTCAAGTCAATCTTGATTCTAGCCCTCTAATTCAGGCTTTATCCACACCTTTAACCCAAGCCCTGTTACAACGCTGTTAAAGATATTTTGATTTGCTTATCATCTCATATTATAGTGTTGAAGATTTTATTTTCATGCAAGCCTATGGGATTAATTCTTCATGTTCGACTTTTGAGTGCTTAATTTTGAACCTTAAACACTTTTTAGTGATTTGAGTGAATCTTTATTGAGGATGTCAACTCTTGTCGATTTTGAATCAGAGGCAATAATTAGGTAAGGCGAAACATCTAACATTTTCGGGCTATAAATGTATGGCTTTGATTGTTTGAATCTTTAGGACTCTTTGAGTTGAATTATCAATGTATGAATTATCTTTGAATTATGATGAAACATTATTGATGAATATTATGAATCAGGGAAGTTTGTTTTATTTGTAAGTTGAGAATTTTGCTTGAGGACAAGCAAAAGCTTAAGTGTGGGGGTATTTGATAAACCGTGATAGTAACATATTTTAAGCCCATATTTAGCATGCTTATGGATGATTTAAGCCTTGAATTGTGTAATTTGGTGCTCTTAATCCTTTGTTTTCATGTTTTATACTCAGGAGAGCACCCGAGGATGAAAAGAATGAGAAACGGGCCCAAAACGGAGTAAATGGGCCATATCACAAAATCAACACGGCCTCGGCCCAGGACCACATGGTCGTGCCTCATTCAACAACCTCGAACACAGCCTGGCCACGACTTACACGGGCGTGTGCCATGGGCGTGTCGCTACCGTGACTAAGAGAAATTTCACTCGGATTAAGATACTTAGGGGCGAAGAAACATATTCAGAATCCTATCTAAACACCTTAAGTATGACCCAAAAAGGGGAACCCAAGGCTTTAGTCGGGGGGCATCCAGCTAGGCCATAGAGGGCAAATTTATGGGGATTTACTCGAAGATAGCCAGTTGATTCATCTCAAGAAGTCGGAATCATACTCAAGACGGAGGATCTCTCCTTCAATTCCTTCAGGGTGTTTTAGGGATTTCATATTTTTTGTTTTATCTTTTCTTCTGAGATGTATTCTTTTATTATTATGAACTAAACCCTCAGATGCCTGAGGGGGATGAAACCTAAGATGAATCTTGTTATCGTTTGCTGAACTATATGATAAATATTTAACTTGTTCTTAATTATGTGTTCTTAATTCTTGTGTTGATATTTCTGGAATATTAATTCAAGTTGGATGTGCCTAGGTGGAGGAGCAAAAGTCCCTGCGTAAGAGTAGATCTAGCATAATTAAGCGGAGTTGCTCGTACGCCTAGAGATAGTGTGACGAAAATCTGCCGGATTAGGGTCAAACCTAATATGGGAGTCCATAGATCGAGTTAATGCAATTCTAGGGGTTTTAATTAGAAAGAGATTTTAATTAATCAACCTAGGGTTAGACATTAGTCACCTTGAGAGAGGGATTAATATAACTTAGGGAATCTACAGATCAAGTCAAATGAATAAATCGTCTGGTTCAAAGTTAGATAACAAGATAACAAGCAAAGTCTAGGTGGATTCTTTCTTGGGTATCGTCTTAATCAATTGTTTTTTTTTCTCAAAGTTATTTTCCCAATTTCATTCTTCTTTGTCTTAGAGCCTTTAGTTTAGTTGTTAGTTAATTTTAGATTAGATAAAAATTCCTTTAATTCTTAGGCTAGAAAATAAAAAGAAAGTTAGTATTAGTACTTTTGGTTCCTTTGGGTTTGACAATCCGGTCTTGCCTTAAATATACTATTGTTCGATAGGTGCGCTTGCCTCAAATCTTTGTCATAGTTAGTTTCCAGGTTCGATCATTCTTTATATAAATTTTAAGACTTTGACATCGCATAAAACAACGATCGGCTATACTTTTGTTTCTTAACTGTTTGAATTTTCTTGCCAAAATCTTAACCAATTCTTCTCCATAAGTCAGGTCGGGTTGAATTTCAACCTCTTTCCGTGTAATAACATGTGAAGGGTTTGCTCGGTAACGTCGCAACGTAGACACCTGTAACACATCATGTATCTTTTCCAACTCATATGGCAAAGCCAATTGATAAGCTACCGGCCCTATCCTCTCGATAATCTCATATGGTCTTATAAAACGCGGACTCAATTTGCCTTTCCAGCCAAATCTAGGAACTTTCTTCTATGGTGATACTTTCAAGAATACTTTATCACCAACTTTAAACTCAATCTCATTTCTTTTCAAGTCCGAGTAGGACTTTTTTCTATCAGAAGCAGCTTTTCAATAATCACTGATTATTTTTACCTCCTCTTCAGTTTCTCTAACCAGATTGACCCCATGAATCTGGTTTTCCTTGAGTTCGGTCGAATATAAATGCGTTCGACACTTACGCCCATACAAAGCCTCATAAGGCACCATTCTCAAACTCGACTAGAAACTGTTATTATAAGCAAACTCTAGCAACGGTAAGTACTTTTCCCAATTGCCCTGAAACTCAAGAACGCAACATCGGAGCATATCCTCGAGTATCTGTATTAACCTCTCTGACTATTCGTCAGTTTGGGGGTGAAAAGTCGTACTAAAACTCAACTTTGTACCCAAGGCCTCTTACAACTTTTTCCAAAATCGGGATGTGAATCTCGGATCTCTAACCGATATAATCGACAAAGGTACTCCATGAAGGCTTACAATCTCGGAAACATACAAGTCTGCCATCTTATCAAGTGAATAATGAACACTTACAGGTATGAAATGGGCTGACTTCGTAAGTCTATCTACCACGACCCATACGGCATCTTTCTTACTTGGTGTCAACGGCAAACCCATTACAAAGTCCATGGTAACACGGTCCCATTTCCACTCGGGAACCATAATAGGTTGAAGTATACCCGAAGGTACTTGGTGTTCAGCTTTCACTTGCTGACAAATTAAACATTTCGACACAAACTCCGAGATGTCTTTCTTCATACTCGGCCACCAATACCATTTCTTCAAGTCGTTATACATTTTGGTGCTACTCGGATGTACAGATAGGCATCTATTATGTGCCTCGTGCAAAATTCTTCGAATAAGCTCTTCATTCCTCGTTACACAGAGTCTATCTCGGAATGTCAAGCATCCATCAGAATTAATCCGAAAGTCAGACTCAACACCCGACTCCCACTGAACTATTTTGGCTTCCAAGCCACTGTCATCTTTTTGAGCCTTGTAAATCTCTTGAAGAAACATCGACCTGGCCCTCAACTCGACTAGAATAGAGCCATCACTTGAAAAAGTCACCCATGTATTCATAACCCTTAATACGAACAAGGATTTCCTAATCAAAGCTTTGACGACTATATTCATCTTTCCCAGGTGGTAATCAATGACTAACTCATAATCTTTTATCAGCTCTAACCATCTTCGTTGCCTCAAATTCAATTCCTTTTGAGTCATCAAGTACTTTAGGCTCTTATGATTGGTCGACATCTTTCACCATACAAATGGTGTCTCCATATCTTCAACGCAAACACAATGGCAGACAACTCTAAATCATGTGTTAGGTAATTCTTCTCATGCGGCTTTAACTGTCTAGAGGCATATGCTATCACCTTGCTTGCTTACATAAGCACACAACCCAATCCATTCAAGGATGCATCTCTTTAAATCACAAATTCTTTTCCCGGTTTAGGTTGTACTAGAACTGGAGCCTCAGTCAACAATGCCTTTAGTTTCTCAAAACTCTGTTGGCACTTTTCTGTCCATTCAAACTTTACCTCTTATTGTAATAACCTCATCATCGGAGTAGCTATCATAGAAGACTCATTGACAAACCGTCTGTAATAGCCTTGATATATTTTTCGGCGGTTTCCAATCAACAATAGCTGAGATCTTGTTCGGGTCAACTCGGATTCCATCTCCAGAGACAATGTGCCCCAAAAATCCAACCTCTTTGAGCTAAAACTTACTTTTTCTAAACTTGGCATACAACTGATTTTCTTGTAAAATCTGTAAAATCGATGTCAAGTGCTCGGCGTGCTTATTCTCATCACTAGAATATATCAGTATATCATCAATAAAGACCACAACAAATTTATCCAGGTACAGTCGGAAGATACGATTCATTAAATCCATTAACATAGCAGGGGCATTTGTTAAACCAAAAGGCATAACTAAAAATTCGTAGTGCCCATACCTTGTTCAAAATGAAGTTTTTGGCATATCTGAGTCTTTGACCCCCAACCGGTAATAACCGGACCTCAAGTCTATCTTGGAGAACATAGTGGCTCCCTTCAATTGATCAAATAAATCATCTATCCTTGTCAATGGGTACTTATTCTTCACGATAACCTTATTAAGCTGCCGGTAATCTATACATACTCTCATAGAACCATCTTTCTTTTTCACAATTAGCACTAGAGCACCCCACGTAGAATAACTCGGTCTAGCAAAACCTTTTTCCATCAACTCTTGCAACTGTTCCTTCGATTTCTTCAATTCAGGTGAAGCCATTCTGTATGGAGCAATCGATATAGGTGCAGTACCTGAGCTAACTCAATGCCAAATTCAACCTCTCTAACCGGAGGCAACCCTGGCAATTCTTCTGGGAATACATCTGGATACTCACATACTATAACACCCCTAACCCGTATATGTCGCTTGATTAGGGTTAAAGGCATTACCAGACAGATCAAAAACTTCTACAGACATTTCTTAAAACTATTCATCAATCACAATCAAAGTGTCCCTTTTAATGGTTAACGAGACCTTAATCATACTTTAAAATAGGGTCGGGACTAAACCAAACACATATGGAGTTTCTCATAAATTTAAAAACTTTTCTAAGTTACAAAGGTCACATGCCCGTGTGGGCAAGCCGTGTGCCTCCCACGACTACTAGACACACCCATGTGTCATGGCCATGCCAAAACATAGCATGTATACTGACTTATCCACACGGCCACCAGACACGCCTGTGTGCTGTAGCCGTGTATGCAAAACAGGCCATTTGTAAGGCCAAATTGCCACCCACACTTGGGTCAACCCTACAAACAATATACCAATTCATTTCATGTACCATTGACAACCAAAGACATGTCAAATAATCAAGAAATTTCACATTCAATCTATTTCCAATCATGCCAATTTGCACAACTAAAACACATATACATTCAAGCATGATTCATCCACATTTACCTTTCATAAAACCATTTCTTTGATCAAACATACATACTCAAATTTCATCCATATGCTTACCATAAACTTGACCATTTCATTTGCTAACAAGCCATACCAACACATACTTCATGTATCATATTCACTGATGCATATTATCAACATTTATCTAGCCACATCTCATGGCTATTTATACACATTTCAAAACATAATCCAAAATGAGTAGCCTATACATGCCATATTTAACTATATACACATTTCAAAAGTACCAAAATGAGTTTGAGTAGTGTGATGACAATCCTCGATGATCCCCAAGCCTCTCGTAGCTTTAACGATCTATAAAATAGAGAAAACACACACAAAGTAAGCTTTCAAAAGCTTAGTAAGCCATATAAAAATATATTAATACAATGACATTAATGTTTCTCAATACAAATTCATCATATATTCTTGGGCTCAATTGCTTAGCCATAATTTATCACATTCTTCAACTTAAATATCACATATACACATGGCTCATTCAAGCATATCATCACATATTAACTCATCATTTCAATGCATATATTCATCTTAGTAAGTTCATATAGATACTTACCTTTCATACACACTATTCAACGTACCTGAAACAGATATACAACTCACATAGTTGTTCATTTCTCGGATTTACCTGTTGAACCGTTCGGAACTAAATAGGATACTTAGAGTGCTCGGAATAGTCATACAATGCCAACATCCCAGACGTGGTCTTACATGTAATAAGATATCGATGCCACTATCCCAGACAAGGTCTTACACGAATCAATACGATGCCAATGTCCCAGACATGGTCTTACATGTAAATATCATATCGATGCCAACATCCCGGACGTGATCTTACACGAAAACTCGAATCAATGCCAACGTCCCAGACGTGGTCTTACATGATATCATATCGGACACCTATGTCATGACATATACTATCCTATCTATCCCTAGGTTCAAACAGGACTTCTCAAACATTATCAACTTGTCGGCTTATTCATAACTTGAATTTCACATACATTCCATCTCAATGGATATTCATAGCAATTCAAATTCCATATATACACAAATAGTTCAATACAAGTATATTTATTTGTATATTGACTTAACTCGGATTCGGTTATTAAACTACTTTCGCTTTCCTGCAATCAAAGTCCGTTTTCTTCGGTTCTTCATCTATACATATTGAAATTTAATCCATTTATTCACTAATTCATTCAATTCAATCCATGGACACATATTTAGGGAAATTTACAAATTAGCCCTTACATTTTTAGATTTGGAAAATTTAGTCCTTATTTCACAAAATCACAAAATACACCAAACTTGCTTTTACCCATGCTTGGCCAATTACACACTATGCTCATATTAATTCATACATTTCATTTATTACATAATTTAGTCCCTCAAAATGCTATTTTCTCAATTAAGCCCCAATTAGTTATATCCACCAAAAATTCAAGAACAAAACAAGTTCATTAAACACATATCTTTCATTTAACACCAATACTCATCACAAAGCTCACCATTTCATCAATGGCACATCTCCTAAACATCATCAACTCTTCAAATTAAGACATGGGTTTTATAATATATGAAGCAACGATTGCAAAAACATAGAAATTATCAAAAACTGAGCAAAACTCATACCTTAATCAAAGAAGACAAGGGTCGAATGCTTCAAACTCATGAACCCTATCATTTCTTTCTAAATTCGGTGGACAAGAAGATGATAATAGCCATTTTATGCTTTGTTTTTATGTTTTAATTCATTCATTACTATTAGTTGATAAGGTATGTAAATCTACCCACTCATATATCTCGAATCAATTAAAGTAACAACATTAGTATCATGAAGAGAAAATGTACCTGTAATTACATTAGGGTTTTACGCCTTTTCGCGAGCACGAATGGCGTAAGTCCTCGCAGGTGCTCTACCCTCAGATCTTGCAGCCTGTTCTCTAGGTGTACTCTTACTACTCATTCCACTTCTTGGGTTTCTCTATTTTCCCTCTCTATTAGTGCTTCCCGATCTTGCATCTGAATTTTCTCTTTTTCAACCATCTCAAGGCATTCTATAATAAAATGATCTTGGGAACCACATTTAAAACAAGCTCTTTCATGTGCTCGACACTCACCGGGATGACGTCTGCCACACTATGGACATTCCAGTCTATTAGTCGAGTGCTCCTAACACTAGTAACTGAGGTAGTCTGAGCTTTAATCCCCGAGCACTCTTTACTCTTACTTCTATTGAAAACCCAGCCGAAGTAGCTGATCGGGTAGGGAAGTCTCTTAACTTCTTGGATGAAGATTGAAACTACTTGTTCATTTGTCTTTTTCTTGAGTCACGAGACTCCATCTCAATTTTTCTTCTCTTTAACCAACTCCTCAGCTTTACAAGCTCTGTCCACTAGCACAACAAATTCCTTCAATTCTAGGACACCAACAAATAATCGAATATCTTCATTTAATCCGTCCTCAAACCTCTTACACATGATGGCTTCAGAGGACACACTCCTGAGCGTACTTGCTGAGCCTTACAAATTCACGCTCATATTTAGTTACTAACATTTTACCTTGTTCCAGTTCAAGGAATTCCTTTCTTTTCTGATCAATAAATCTTTGGCTAATGTACTTCTTCTGGAATTCTTCTTGGAAAAATTCCCATGCGATCATTTCCCTTGGTACAACCGACACAAGGGTGTTCCACTACTGATAAGTGGAATCTCTCAAGAGAGAAACTACACATTTCATGCATTCTTTAGGTGTGCAAGATAACTCATCAAATACCCTGATGGTATTTTCAAGCTAGAATTTTGCTCTTTCCGTATCATCATCTTTACTAGCCTGGAATTCCTCGGCTCCTTGTGTTCAAATTCTATCAACCAGAGGTTTTTCACTTCTTACCACTTCTACCACTTGGGGAGCTACTAGGGTAGGTTGAGGAATAGGTAGGGGTGAAGGGGGTTGTGCATTTGGGTTCACACGAACGAACTCCGTGTACCACGCATTCATCATGTGGAGAAAGGCTTCTCTAGCCTCTTCTCCTCCTCTCTGATTCACAGTAATAGGTCTATTCTCTTTTTCATTCGGCACAGTCCTTTTGGCGGGAGTCAGTGCATTACTTTCTACGTCATCTGCCACAGCTCTATCGGGATCCATTTACTATATACAAACATAATTTAAATTGTCAAGAGTTGCCACACTATCTGGGCCTGAGCCCTTATGGTATCGGTCTAGGCCTAAGCCCTATAATCATGATAATGCAAACAAAAATGCAGCCCAACCCAATCCAACCATCACACCACCTGTACCAACCAATCGCACCATATGGGGATCAAGTCAACCCACTCTGCCAAACGCACCAATATTGAAGTCAAGTTGCTAATCGCGGTATATGTGGCTGAGCCACCAAAACAATATGTGGCATAGCCACTAAAACGGTATGTGGCAGAGCCACTTAAAACAGCACTTCTTCCAATCATCAAGCCCAACCCATGCAACATGGTATGAATGTAATGTAACACATTTATAAACATATATATAAAAATCACATACACGATATTTAACCACAATCGAGGGTATAACGATAATTTTCACCCCTTTAGGAGACTTTCGGTGCTTTACCCTCTAGGGGTATTTCGGTAATTTACCCTCTGGGGGTATTTCGGTAGTTTGGCCACTTAACAGCCCTTCCGGATGCCAACTGTCGCCTCGAGTGACACAGGATCACTTTTTGGTCAAAACAGTGTAGTTGGGCCTAAAGCCCAATTTTGGCCCAATTGGGTCCACACGCTCATGTGGCCCATTCTGCTCTTTTTCAGTCTCGGTTTTGCAGACTTCGCAGTAGCATCAGTTATTCGGCAATTTTCCATCGATTTGCTCGTGTGGGCCCACTAGCCCATTGGGCCCACTTAGCCCATTTCGGCTCGATGAGGCCCGTTACGGCCTCCGATTCACGAGAGTACTCGTGACACTCTCAATGATCCACTGCCATCATTAGTGACTCGGTTTATCACTACGAGCACTCGCACGCTCGAATGCCTTGGTTGTCAATACTCCGACTTTTTGGCATTTTGGCTTATGCCCAAATCACAGAACATCACATTATCACAATAATGGTGTGAGATTACACACCTGATTTGTAATTTGGATTGCCAAAAGAACTACTCCTCGTTGCCCCTATGATAAAAATGATCAAGAGTTAATCACAACTTCTCAAAAATTCATAATCTCAAAATTTACTACACAACCAGAATCACTTACCACAAGACGTGACCCCCATACAGAGTATCACTATTCGGCCTTGCTCCTTGCTATCGCAACGAGTTCCTAAAAGAAATAATTGAGGCATCAAAGACGTTAGCATCCGCCAACATTCGGCCCCCCACAGAGAAAAAGAGAGACTGAAATCTACTTGAATAAACATGAACGAGCTAACCATAATTGGGTTATAAGAACTATTAGTCTCATTACCCCCTTACCAAAGCACTACAAAAAAAATGGTAGATGCCCCACAAGAATTTTCGGCCCTCACCACAGAAAACAAAGGGATTCAAGATGAAATGGGGTAAGTAAATTCAGCCTAGACAATGAAAGTCAAGGTAAAAGCTTCGGCTTTATCAGAACAAAGAGACGAAAGAGAGAAATTAAAAGAAGAGCAACCCTTACCTTTGACTAGGGATGAGCCGAATGGGAAAGAAGGATTCGGTAACAATGAGTAGCATTTCGAAATAATGATGGACGAATAAGAGAAAGTGGAAGAAGAGAGGCTCAATGGTGCAATAAATGGCTACCACAAATGAATAAAGAATTGGGGAGAATTAGAATGAATTCGGCAATAAATCAAGAAAAGAAAGAAGTAAATGTATGAACCCAAATGGTAGAAAAAGAATACCTAAAACGGTATTTAGCAGAAGAAATGCAGGAAGAAGAAAAAGAGATGAAAGTAAAGTAAATTTGGTAGAAGTCAGAAGAGCAGAAAAAGACCCAAAATGACACTAAACTAAAACCCCAAGATGCAAAACTCACAAGAAAGAAAAGGGGATTCGGCACACTCTCACAACATCAATCGAAAATGCACTCCCTACACTACTAACCTTTGGCCGAATTTCTCGAAACACTTCCCCACATTCAGCCAACACCTCTACACACCCACCACTTCCATGATTTCCTCTTTAATTCACTCTCCACCTCCTATTCTAATTCACCCAATAACATTGACCAATTCAAACCGTTCTCCATCAGTATTTGATTCCAACACAACCTCTTGCTCTCCCAAGTTACAAAATAAAAGCATCTAATTACCAACTGTGGGATTCGAACTCCTTCCCTCCAAGCTCTCCACTTGATGCCACACCACTCACCACGTGCTCAACTTGTGTTAGCAAAACACACTTTAATTTACCTAAGTCCTGTTTCCAACAGTCCTCTCCTCTAAAGGCCCAAAAACCAAAATTTTTCTAGGGCTTGGACTCGAACCCAGACCTCCCTAGAACCTCTAAACACCCTCAAATAACCCGCTGAGCAAGCACAACATGCAATTATGGAAAAACCACAAACCCCTAATTTCTGGGATGTTATAATTCTACCCCCTTAAAGAAATTTCGGCCTCGAAATTTACCTGATCAAAAGAGATGAGGGTATTGGTGCCGCATTGCTTCCTTAGGCTCCCATGTGGCTTCCTCTGATCCGTGATTATGCCATAGTACCTTGACTAATGGAACAGACTTCCTTCTCTGCATTTTAACATCCCGATCTAGAATCTGCACCAGTTCTTCTTCAAATATCAGATCAGGTCTTACCTCGATCTCCTCCACCGACACTATATGAGAAGGATCCGAATGGTAGCTTCTCAGTATAGAAACGCGGAATACATTATGTATCCAGTTTAACCCAGGAGGTAGCTCAAGCTGATAGGCGACCGGTCCAACATGTTTTAATACCCGATAAGGTCCGATAAATCTGGGGCTTAGCTTAACCTTCCGTCCAAATCTCAGAATCTTTTTCCACGGTGAGACCTTCAAGAAGACATAATCCCCTACAGCGAACTCTATCTCTTTACGCTTTAGATCTACATATGACTTCTTCCTGTCAGAAGCTTCTTTTAACCGACTTCGTACCAACTTCACTTTCTCCTCAGTTTCAGGAATTAGCTTTGGACCCAATAGTCGTCGCTCCCCCAATTCTATCCAACAAGTAGGGGTACGACACCTACGCTCATATAATGCCTCATATGGTGCCATCTGAATGCTGGATTGGTCGTTGTTATTATAAGCAAATTCCACTAAGGGTAAATAATCTTCCCAATTGCCCCTGAAATCAATCACACAACTTCTCAACATATCTTCCAAAATCTGAATTACCCTCTCTGACTGACCATCAGTCTGCGGATGAAACGCTGTGCTAAAATCCAACCTTGTACCCAGAGCCTCATACAACACTCTCTAGAATCGAGATATGAATCTAGGATCCCTATCTGAGATGATAGACACCGGCACCCCATGTAACCTTATAATCTCTTCCACATATAACTTTGCTAATTTCTGCAACGAGTAATCGGTGCGAACCGGTATGAAGTGGGCGGACTTAGTCAGCCGGTCAATAATTACCCATACCGAATCTTTCTTAGTAGGCGTTAGGGGTAGGCCATTGACAAAGTCCACGGTTACCCTCTCCCTTTTCCAGAGTGGAATCTTAACAGGTTGTAGTAATCCAGAAGGTAATTGATGTTCAGCCTTCACTTGCTGGCACGTCAAACACTTACTTACGAAGTCGGTAACCTCACACTTAAGTCCTAGCCACCAGTACAATTCACGTAGATCTCAGTACAACTTGTTTCCACCGGGATGCATAGCGTATGGGCTACTATGCGCCTCCCGCAGAATCAATTGCCTTAACTAAGAGTCCTTTGGTACACAAACTCTTCCACAGAAGCATAATACCCTTTCACTATTCAGCCTAAAATATACCGTGTCTCCGCTTTCCACTTACTGAAAACGAGAACCAATGACTCATCCAATAACTGCCTCTCTTTAATCTGATCAACCTAAGTCAGTTTCACCTGAAGTTTAGCCAACAAACTACCATCCTCAAATAGACTGAGACGAGCAAACATTGCTCTTAGATCAGATACCACTTTACGAATCAGTGCATCTACCACCATGTTAGCCTTTCCTAGATGATACTCGATTGAGCAATCATAATCTTTCAGCAACTCTATCCATATCCGTTGCCTAGGATTCAACTCCTTTTGGGTCAGGAGATACTTAAGACTCTTATGGTCAGTGTAGATGATCGACTTTTACCCATATAGATAATGTCTCCATATCTTTAGTGCAAACACAACCGCAGCTAATTCCAAGTCATAAGTGGGGTAGTTCACCTCGTGCGGCCTAAGTTGACCAGACGCATAAGCCACCACCTTCCATTCTTGCATCAGCACACAACCCAAACCCATGTGCGACTCAGCACAGTAGATAATGAATTCTTTTCCCGCCTCTGGCTGAATTAATATCGAGGCTTCAGTCAGAATCTTCTTCAATTTCTCAAAACTCTCCTGCTATTTATCCATCCAAACCAACGGTACCCCCTTATGCAGTAACTTGGTTAGGGGTGCAGCAGTCAATGAAAACCCCTTAACGAACCGCCTGTAATACCTGGCCAAACCCAGAAAACTTTAGATTTCTAATACTGACTTCGGTGGCTTCTAATCTAATACGACCTCAACCTTATAAGGATCAACCCTAACCCTCTCGACAGACACAACATGACCCAAAAATGTCACCTCCTTCATCTAGAACTCGCACTTGCTGAATTTGGCATAGAGTTGGTTTTCCTTCAATATCTGTAGAACCATCCAAAGATGTGAATCATGCTCCTCTTTAATTCTTGAATACACCAAAATATCATCTATGAATACCACCATGAATCAGTCTAAGTAGGGTTGGAAAACCCGATTCATCATATCCATGAAAGCAGCTAGTGCATTCGTTAACCCAAACGCCATGACCAGAAACTCGTAATGCCCATAACAAGTTCGGAATGCAGTCTTGTATATATCTGCCTCCTTGACCCTTAGCTGATGATACCCCGATCTCAGATCTATTTTAGAAAAAATCGAAGCTCCTTGCAGATAATCAAACAGATCATCTATCCTTGGTAGCGGGTATTTGTTCTTAATTGTTAACTTGTTCAACTGACGGCAGTAAATACACATAGGCATTGACCCATCCTTCCTCTTCACGAACAATATCGGCGCTCCTCACGGAGACACACTTGGTCTGATAAATCCTCGATCCAGAATCTCTTGGTTCTGAGCCTTTAATTCTACCAACTCCTTCGGTGCTATCCTATAAGGAGCGATGGACACTAGAGCCGTTCCCGGTAACAGCTCAATGTCAAATTCGACCTCGCGATTTAGAGGCAACCCCTGAAGCTCTTCAAGAAAAGCATCCGGGAATTCCTTTACGGTCCTGACATTTTCAACAGGCAGACCCTTAACCTCAAATGTGCTGATATAAGCTATGAATGCCTCACAACCTTTACAAACCAGCTTCTCAGCCCTTAACGCTGAGATTACATTGGATAGATAATCCTTTCGCTCCCCTATCATGATCACTTCCTTATCCTTTGAAGTCTTTAATACCATACGCTTAGCAACATAATCCAAATTCGCACGGTGTTTCACCAACCAATCTATGCCCAGTATAAGATCAAACTAACCAAACGGCGGTTTCATAAAATCTGCCGAGAAGACAACTCCTTGAACCTCGAGAGGCACATTCCTAAACAATTTATTCACTACCACAGACTGTCCTAAAGGACTAATCACCAATATCTCTTTATCAGCAAGTTCAAATTGTATACCCAAATTTCCAGACACATTACAGGCAACTTACGAGGGTGTAGACCCAATATCAATTAAAGCTGTAAATGGTACATGATGAATGAGAAACATACCGGTTATGATGTCCGGTGTGTTGCCATCCTCTCGACGCCGAGCAGCATAAACCAGCCCTGGCTGTCTCACCTCTATATCACCAGCACCTCTGCTCGGTGCTCCACGACCACGTCCTAACCCATTTCCCCCCTCTGAGATGACCATGACCTCTCGGTGGCTGCTGACCACCTCACACTGGCTGCACAAAGCCCTGACCTACTGCTTGCGTCTGAACAGGCTCCCAAGGATAGTCTCTGTACCGATGATCCTTGGACCCACATCTGAAACACCCACTAGTTCTTCTCAAGCACTCTCCCGAATGTGGTTTCCCACACTCAACACAAAGTTGCGGTTGACCCGCAGCAACTAGAAATCCCAACTTCGCCTGGCCCATCAAACCTAGGCCTCTTATGAAATCCCCTGAAGAACCTGAAGACCCAGAATCTCTCTTATTCCTGCCCTTTTCCTTCTCACAATTTTGTTGCTTAGAGCGTTTCACTTCCTTGGCAATCTTTGCCTTAATCAAAGTGGCAAAATCTCTTTCTCTCTACGGAGCTATCACTACCCGCAACTCATCCTGAAGACCATCCTTAAACTGTACATAGTGCTCATAATCGGTCGCGACTATACCCTAAGCATACCGGCTCAATTGCAGAAACTCCACCTCATACTCTGCTACGGTTTTGTTCCCCTGAACCAGATTCAAGAATTCCTTTCTTTCGGGCATCTACAGAGCTTGCCCCGACATACTTTCTCTGGAAGGCCGCTTTGAAGAAATCCCAAGTCACACGGTCAGCTTGTGTACATTCCCTTACTGTAAGCCACCAATGGTATGCCTCATCTCGCAGTAGGGACACTACTCTTTTCAGTTTCTGTTCTACTGTGCTGCCCAGATCATCCATGATTTACTCTACTGTCTCTAACCAATATTCTACTACGTTCGGGACTACACTAGAGATGCCCCTAAAGCTTTTCTCCCTATTTGACCGAAGATGCTTTGGAATCGACCCTCGGGCCACCACCCCAGTACTCGCTCCAGCCACTCTTTCCAAAACCCGTAGCATTCCTTGGGACAAAGCATCATCCCATCCGGTTCGATCATGAGACCCCGACTCAGTCACTGCCGATGCTAGCGCCTCCCTTTCAGGCATATGCTCTGATGCTGAGGATCCGGCCCTAGCATGAGACCACGGCCACGTGTACCTCGTCCATGTCCTCTTGTACTCATATCGGTGTAGCGTGTTAATTTGTTTAAGAGTTTTATGCATCAGCTTATTGTTCATGCAATTATTAACGAATGTTTTATGAAAGAACAGTTATATGAGTAGTTTCCGCATATCGATTTTACTAAAGTTCTAGTCTCTATAGTCTCAGTTGCCCTAACCAAGAGTTTGATATACTACTTCTATCCCTAGCAGTTTTTCAGTACAGTCACTATAGCATATAACCAAGTATAAGATCAAGGAACTTACGGATCTGGTGCCGGAGACTCGGTGTGCCATACTTCCAATAACATTATCACTTTTTCTAAACCACTATTTATTTAGATTTGGAAAAAATTTTCAAACCCATTCCACAGCCAACTTTTGCAACTCGGCTCTGTAACCATTAAATGTAACACCCGAAACCTGGCCTAGACATTATGGCCGGATCTAACATGTCACATCAAAAGGTTGTTCAAAAGCTACGCGTCCGTTAAAAACTTTGTACCCTTTTTGAAACTCCGAATTTCGTTGTTTGTAAAAAAACAAGATTTGCTTAAAGTGTATTGTTATAAAGATGTTATTTTTTTCAAAAACTTTTTCTATTGCAGCAGTCTGACTTAAAGAATTGCGAAAATGTGATATTTTGAAAACAGTTGTTATTGTTTTAAAAACCAGTGTTTAATCGTTTAACAACTCATAACTAGCAGAATTATAAAATGGCCTTATTACACCAAATATTAACCCAAAAGTAATAATATAAAATAGATTAAAACCAAAATTACTAAGTTTCATTAAGAAGCAAATCTGTCGTATGGCCACCTCCGAGTCCTCCACAGCTCCAAATCATCTAAAGCTGGGATTACCTGCACGGTTAAAAGAAAGGGGGTGAGTTACGAGAATTCAGTGCGTAATCCCCTATAACGGTCACTATCTGGGCTTGAGCCCTTACGGTATCGGTCTGGGCTTAAGCCATATGGTCATGATAATGCAAGCAAAAATGCACCCCAACCCAATCCAACCATCACACCACCCGTACCAACCAATCGCACCATGTGGGGATCAAGTCAACCAACCCCGCCAAACGCACCAATATTGTAGTCAAGCTGCTACTCACAGTATATGTGGCTGAGCCACTAAAACGATATGTGGCATAGCCACTAAAACGGTATGTGGCAGAGCCACTTAAAACAACACTTCCTCAAACCATCAAGCCCAACCCATGCAACATGGTATGAATGTAGTGTAACACATTTAGAAACATATATATAAAAATCACATACACGATATTTAACCACAATCGGGGGTATAACGGTAAGTTTCACCCCTTTAGGGGTATTTTGATACTTTACCCCCTAGTGGAATTTCGATAATTTACCCTCATGCGTTATTCGGTAGTTTGGCCACTTAATAGCCCTTCCGGAGGCCAACTGCCGCCTCGAGCGACATTGGGTCACTTTTTGGTCAAAACAGTGTAGTTGGGCCTAAAGCCCAATTTTGGCCCAATCGGGCCCACACGCTCGTGTGGCCTATTCTGCTCGTTTTTAGTCTCGGTTTTGCAGACTTCGCAGTCGCATCAGTTATTCGACAATTTTCCATCGGTTTTGCTTGTGTGGGCGCACTTAGCCCGTTTCAGATCCATAAGGCTCGTTACGACCTTAGATTCGCAAGAGTACTCGTGACACTCTCAACGATCCACGCCATCATTATTGACTTGGTTTATTACTACGAGCGCTCGCAAGCTTGAGTGCCTCGGTTGTCAATACTCTGGCTTTTCGGCATTTCGGCTTATGCCCAAATCACAAAACATCACATTATCACAACCATGGTGTGAGATTACACACCTGATTTGTAATTTGGATTGCTGAAAGAACTACTCCTCGTTGCCCCTAAGATAACAATGATCAAGAGCTAATCCCAACTTCTCAAAAATTCATAATCTCGAAATTTACTACACAACCAGAGTCACTTACAACAAGACGTGACCCTCCTTACTGAGTATCACTATTCGGCCTTGCTCCTTGGCTACCGCAACGAGTTCCTAAAAGAAATAATTGAAGCATTGAAGAGGTTAGCATCCAACAAACATTCGGCCCCCCACAGAGAAAAAGAGAGACCGAAATCTGCTTGAATTAACATAAGCGATCTAACTATAATCGGGTTACAAGAACTATTAGTCTCATTACCCCTTACCAAAACACTACCAAAAAAAAACGGTAGCTGCCCAACAAGAAGTTTCGGCCCTCACCACAGAAAACAAAGGGATTCGAGATAAAGTGGGGTAAGTAGATTCAGCCTAGACAATGAAAGTCAAGGTAAGAGTTTCGGCTTTAACAGAGCAAAGAGAGGAAAGAAAGAAATTAAAAAAAGAGCAACCCTTACCTTTAACCAGGGATGAACCGAACGAGAAAGAAGGATTCGGTAACAATGAGTAGCACTTCGGAATAACGGTGGACGAATAGGAGAAAGTGGAAGAAGAGAGGCTCAATGGTGCAATAAACAACTACCACAAATGAATGAAGAATTGGGGAGAACTAGAATGAATTCGACAATAAGTCAAGAAAAGAAAGAAGCAAATGTATGAACCCAAATGGTAGAAAAAGAATACCTAAAACGGTATTTAGCAAAAGAAATGCAGGAAGAAGAAAAAGAGATGAAAGCAAAGTGAATTCGGTAGAAGTCAGAAGACCAGAAAAGACCCGAAATGATGTTGAACTAAAACCCCAAGATGTGAAACTCACAAGAAGGAAAAGGGGATTCGACACACTCTCATAACATCAACCGAAAATGCACTCCCTACATTACTAACCTTTGGCCGAATTTCCCCAAGCACTTTCCCATATTCGGCCAACACCTCTACACACCCACCACATCGATGATTTCCTCCTTAATTCACTCTTCACCTCCCATTTGAATTCACCCAACAACCTTGACCAATTCAAACCCTTCTCCATCAGTATTTGATTCCAACACAACCTCTTGCTCTCCCAAGTCAAAAAATAAAATCATCCAATTGCCAACTGTAGGATTCGAACTCCTTCCCTCCAAGCTCTCCACTTGACGCCACACCACTCCACCACGTGCTCAACTTGTGTTAGCAAGACAGACTTTAATTTACCTAAATCGTGCTTCCAACAGCCCTCTCCACTAAAGGCCCAAAAACTAAAATTTTTCCAAGGCTTGGACTCAAACCCAGACCTCCCTAGAACCCCTTAAACACCCTCGAATAACCCGCTGAACAAACACAACATGCAATTATGCAAAAACCACAAACCCCTAATTGTTGGGATGTTACAATCATTATGTAAATACTCATGTGCATGGCATGTATAGCTAGACTCATGCATATGCTACGTTAGTCCGAGAATGGACTAAATTGTAACTCTGATACCACAAATGTAACACCCCTTACCCGTGTTCGACGCCGGAATCGGATACGAGGCATTACCAAACTTAACTTGCTTAAATATACAACATTGGGCTATAAAAATTTCATTTCAACTTAAAACTTCTCATTCATATACATAACATCCTTATAATGGGCCTACGAGGCCCTAAGCATACTTATGGAAGGTTTCGAAATTAAATCGAAAACTTTTGCGCTCTTAGAAAATCTTTGCCTAAACAGGGCCACACGCCCATGTGAAATGGAACACGCCCGTTTGGCAGGTCGTATGGTCACATACGCCCATGTTCCTAGCCCGTGTGGAATTTATTTTTCATTTCAAACCTACAGAGTTTTCACACAGCTAGGCACACGCCCGTGTCTGTAGCCCATGTCCCTCACACGGCCTAGACATGCCCGTGTTTTCACCCGTGTGTGAACACCTTAGCATTATGTTTATGACGTTAGCAAACTCTTAAAGGGCACACGGCCTAGTCACACGCTCGTGTGCTGGCCTGTGTGACGAATTAAATTTTTGCAAATCTGATGTAGGGGACACACGGCCTATCAACACACCCATAGGGGTTGACCGTGTTTTACACACGGCCTAGACACATGCCCGTATGTCTACCCATGTGGACAATTGGAAGGCTATTTTCCAAGCCAATTACCACCCTGAAACATAAACACACATATACCAACACAAGCAACACATAAAGTGGAAATAATACACTATGAAGAATCACTAATCATCATTCATACACTTCATATTTCACTCCATCAATTGCATGAACTTTCACTTCATAAAACTCATCATAAAAAAAAATAAGAAACTTGACAAATATTGGCCAAACCCCAATGACCATGTACAAAATGATTATATAACATTAATAGCCAACACTTTGGCTTTCAAATATGACATAACACAAGATGACCAAGTTCCTAGACATGCTATACTCAAAATAAATCAACTTTACTACACCAAAAGAATGATTGATAGTGTGATCCGAGCTCCGACGTTCTATGATTCTCGAGCTAGCTTGGCGATACTACAAGGAAAAGGGAAAAGAAAGGGGTAAGCATATAGCTTAGTAAGTTTGCATGAATTTTAATAGCAACATAAGTACTCATGGTAAAATCCATTCATCTCATGGAACAATAACAACACAAGTTCTCAAGTACTTAAACATACTTACTCATACTTATTCTTACCCATCATATATCACATTATGGTGTTCATAATCGTATTTTACTCATGGTACCTGTATCACTTCAGCACATAATCTAGCACTTATGCTATCTTGAACATAAACTTAAGTCATTATCATCCTTAACTTAAATGGAGCTCTTTGTCATCTTTGTATAGCTTAGCTCTTTGTTGTCTTTGCATACTTAGCTCTTTTGCCCGTTGAACTACTCAGAATATCGGAGGATACTCAATCTCATCATACAAGTATCACGGTACCAATGCCATATCCCAGCTATAGTCTTACATGGGATCACCTCTTGATGCCGATGCTACATCCCATATATGGTCTTACACTGGTTTTTTTAACTCGTTGTCGATGCCATGTCCCATACATGGTCTTATACGAGATCGTACATAGTTGTCAATGCCATGTCCCAGACATGGTCTTACACGAGATCTTCCTTTTGTGCCGAGGACATGTCCCAGACATCGTCTTACACGGGACCTTCCTTATTCGATGCCGATGCCATGTCCCAGACATGGTCTTATACGAGATCTACATTTGGTACCGATGCCATGTCCCAGACATGGTCTTATACGGGACCTACATTCAGTGCCGATGCCATGTCCCAAACATGGTCTTATGCGGGACCCTCCTTATCTCATGTGGTGACATAGGTATCCTCATTATTCCGAATCTTCAACTGGGACTTTAACTTGACATATTCTTAACTACAAGAGCCCCTAATTTCCACTATTTCATTCATGTATGACCATTTTTATAACTTTTACAATTTGGTTGTTTTATGCATTTTTCATAAAAATCACTTAGAAAAAGATGTTTATCATACATCAAACTTTCATATTCTTCCATAAAACATCAAAATAAATGCATGTCATACATGGGTAAATTTTTGAACATAAACCCTAGCTTAAAATATAGCTAGAAATAGCTAAATCGAGTTACAATGATCTCAAAAATATGAATAACATTAAAAAACGGGGGCTAGGAGATACTTACAATCAAGCTTGAAAGTTGAAGAAACCCTAACCATGGCTCCTTAGTGATTTTCATCCATGGGAGAAGAAGATGAACACAATTTTGACTTTGTTTTCCCTTTTTAATCTTTTATTTACCGAATGAAAAAAAAAATACCCTTAAGGCTTCTTTCTTAAGATTTTTCCTTCCCATGTCCATTTTTGTCCATCTTGACATTTAATGGTCTAATTGCTAAATAAGGACCTCTAGTAATTTTTATAATTCTAGAATCTTCTAAACTTTCATATTTTCTAATCTTTGCAATTTAGTCCTAATGGACAAATTGATCACTAATTAATAAAATTTCCACATGAAAGTTTCACACAATTATGCAAACACATCATAAGCCACATAAAAATCATAAAACACATATTTCTACTTCAAATTTGTTGTCTCGCAACCACTATTCTGACTAGGCCCTAAATCGGGCTGTTACAATTACTAAGGCTAAGATCATACCAGCATTCCATTCTTCATGATAACATACTTTCACTTAGATAAAATTATCATTCATACTAGCATACAAACTATCTCAATAACAAAAAATATCTCTAAACATTCATTTATTAAAACATACTTATGAAAGAAATGATTGAAACATACTTGAAGAATTTAAAAGTTTGAGCAATTTATTTGCCTTACCCCTTTTTAAAAAGAAGCAATGTCCTTATTGCAAGAACAAAGTAATAAATGAAAACTGAAAACCAGGTAGGGTTGTAAAGAAAGAGAGGTGAGTCATTAAGACTGCTTAAATACCAAGTCTTCCCTAATATCCCAATCCTACACATGTTTATTCCCATTACCACATCAATTAGTCTTATTCTTTCTAAAGAAGTGTTAAGTTTGTTCATTCTTGCTATGTTTTATTTTGTAGAAATTAAATCCTAATTACAAAAGAAATAAATTCCTAAGGACCTAAAAATAAGTAAATAAATAACAAGATAAGAATCCTCTCTTTTATTTTTCTGACTCATTCCCCTTGTCTTCTTTAGCTCCATCTCCACTTGCATAGTCAGTATCTTTTGTCCATGTCTCAAAGAGAGCATCTGAGAATTCAAGAACTAAAGTATTAGAGATATTCTTAAAAGTATTTCGAATTGAGTCATCTCTAATTTTTGCATATTTCCAGTAAGTTTGTTGTTGATTATGCATGAGATTGCACATATCCATCAAAATTGACAACTCCGATTTCCTTGAAGTACTTGCAGAAGTTGGCATGCGAGTTGTATATTCAGGTCCAACATTTAGCTTGACTGGTTCTTCTTCTGGCTCAACCCTTGGTTCAGGAATGTTCGGTTCCTTATCAGATTCTTCCTCTTCAGTGTCTATAACTGAATTAGCTTCAGTTTCAGTTCCATCTGTTAACTCCTCGGTATCCAGCTCAGTTGGCTCTTCTTGCTCGCATTGATTCAGCTCATGCACCCTCTCTACTAATCTTTCAATATCATAATTTGTAATGCATCCTTGAACATATTGCCCTTTCAGATATGCTTGTGTTTTAACACGGGCTTTTAAGCAAAGTGAGGTGATTAATGATGGGAAATAAGCACTTCCTACCTTCTTTTTAGCACAATCGTGAATCTCCTTGGGGATAATTTTCCCAACATTAATGGACTTTTCTGTCAAAATTGCATATAACAAAAGCATTCGTTCCATCGAGATGGTGGAACTATGTGAGATAGGCATAAAACTGTAGCGAACGAAATAAAACCATAGCTTTGCTATTGGTTTTAAGTATTCTCTTCGTCAAGAATGGCTGCCATACTTTCTTATAATCCATTGGGATCCCGGATTTGTCACAACATCAAGCACTTGTTGAAGAAAATCCCAATTGATATTGTTCATCATAGGATAGTACTCATCTTCTTCAATATCAAGTAAATTAAACAAATCATTGATGGACTTAGAAGTAAGAGGTACCTTTTTATTTCGAACGATGACTTCAGTAGCATCTTGCGTACTCAAACTAGCATAGAATTCTCGAACTAGTTCATCATCAGAAAGTGAACAAGTAGCACAAAATCACTCCCACTTGAGAGCATTGGTTTTCTTTCTAATCAGTATAGGAACAACCATCAAATCATTACTCTTCAAGTCAAAACCTTTTTCTGGCATCATAGGTTGATGCTTGAAGATTGAATAAAATCTCTCTTTCACTTCCTTATCGATCAAAATCGGGTTTTCCCGAGTAGTGTTTGAAGATCTTGTTCTTTTGTGAGAAATGGTATCTTTTCCCAAAAATTTGGCAAAGTTTCTGCATAAGACAGAAAAGATAAATTGGCAAAGGCGGTAGAACTTGCTAAGACAAAAATCTTGCTACGGCAAGGATGGTGCGGTGGCGGCGATGACGTGCAACAGCAACGGTGGGGTGCAGCGATGACAATAGTGTGCATCAGCAAAGGTGGTGCTTCGACAATCTCTTTACGGTGGCAATAGGAAACTTCGGTAAAAAGGAAAGAGAATAAGGGTTTTTTCGGGATTTGAGGTTGACGGCACAAAAAGGAGATTCAGGGATTTTTAGGGTGTAAGCAAATTGCTTTGAAAGATATGAAAATTAGTAGAATGGAGAGGGGTTTATATAGGGAAAAATTAGGGCAACATGTAGCAAAATTTTAGCTACATTAGGGTTACTTGGGCGGCAGCAAGCAGTGGTGTGACGACAGGGCATGGATTTTTCCCTCTTTTTTTTGCTGTCTTGGGCTTCAAACTCAAACTGTATCATACTAAAAAAAAAACTGATTAGTACTTTGGCCAAATTTGACCCCCTTTATTGACATAAAAACTTAAAATTTAAATAAAACAAATGAAACTTAAAAATTTTAAATCTTAATTAGAAAATTTCTTCTTAACAAATTACATTAAATTAATTCCCAAGAAAGGTTGGAGGGGTCATAGCGGTCCCACTTAAGTTCCAATCTCCTTAGACAGAATTAATTAAATGTAATAAGTAAAGAAAATAAGTTCTAATTATTTATTTATTTACAAAATGAGTTCATGAAAAATTAAGGGTATGTTAATTTGAATGAGGCTTCAACTCGCTCAACTTCACCATCCCAGTAGTGTTTGAGATGTTGACCATTAACTTTAAACGTACCTCTATAATTGTTGTATAATTCAATATCTCCATAAGGATAAACTCGGTAGATGGTATAGAGTCCTTTCCATCGGGATTTAAGCTTCCCAGGAAATAACTTCAACCTTGAATTAAACAACAAAACATTCTGACCTTTTTTAAACTCGCGAGGTTGTATATGACTATCATGCCATCTCTTTGATCTTTCTTTACACATTTTGGCATTCCCATAGGAAAACAACCTCAGCTCTTCCAACTCATCAAGTTGTAACATCCTTCTCTCACCGGCTTGCATAAGATAAAAGTTCAACTGTTTCAACGCCCAATGAGCTTTATTCTCCAACTCTAATGGCAAATGGCATGCCTTTCCAATGACTAATTGATAAGGAGTCATTCCTAACGGTGCCTTAAATGCTGTTCAATAGGCCCATCATGCATCATCGAGCCTTCAAGACCAATCTTTTCTGCTAGGGCAAACTACCTTTTCAACGATACCTTTAATTTCACGATTCACTCTCTCAACTTGCCCATTGGACTGGAGGTGATAGGCAGTAGCAATCTTGTGCTTCATATCATATTTTTCAAGCAACCACTTATGCCATTTGTTCACAAAGTAGAACCTTCATCACTAATAATAGCTCTTGGCGTCCCAAATCGTGTAAACACATGCTTATGTAGGAATCACATGACTACCTTAGCATCATTTGTAGGGTATGCTTCAGCTTCAATCCACTTGGATACATAGTTCACAACAACTAAGATGTATTTGTTCCCATACAAAGAAGGAAACAGGCCTAAGAAGTCAATGCCCCATACATCAAATAATTCAATCTCAAAAATGTTTGTCAAGGGCATCTCATTCCTCCTTGATATATTTCCAGTCCTTTGGCAATTATCACAATTCTTCACATAAGCATAAGCATCTTTAAATAGCATAGGCCAAAAGAAACCTGCTAGCAAAATCTTAGCTGTAGTACGTGAACCACCAAAGTGTCCCCCACTTGAAGATGAATGGAAATGATACAAGATCTCATCGATCTCGCTTTCAGCTACATACTTTCGGATTATATTATCTACCATTGTTTAAACAAAAACGGATCCTCCCAAAAATAATACCAACTATCATGAAATAATTTTTTCTTTGTTGGTATGTCATTTCTCTAGGAATTATTCTACATGCATGATAATTGGAAAAATCAGCAAACCAAGGTATTTCATGAATTCGATTTACCTCAAATAATGTAACGCCTTAAAAATCCTGAAACTGTAATTTCTGTGCCTAAGTATGTAACAGTCCTAATTTGACCCTAATCGGAACGGTGGTTTCGGGACCATGAATTCGAGTCCGAGAAATAATTTAATATTATAATTTGAGTTAGTTATATGTAAATTAATGGGTGTGAAAAGTTTCGTATAAAAATTTAATCGCTTGTGTGCTCAATTAGTTAAAAAGGACTAAATCGCGTCCTTTGGTAAAAATGGCCTTTTATTTGATTATGGTTAAATTGATGTGGCTTTATTTTAGTGAAGTCCTTAAAGGGTGATATACCCATTTTAAATTGTAGTGGATGGCAATGTGGTCTTATGCACATGTTTTTAAGTATTAATTTATATGTTAAAGATTATATTATAATTGTTTTATAATTTATAACTATATTATAATAAAACCAACATGAAAGTGAGATTTATTCATCCTTTCTTCCATCGAATAACAAAGAAAAGAAAAGAATGATGGAGCTTGGTACATTCGGCCATTTTGCTAGCTAAATTAAAGGTTAGTTTTTAATCGGTTTTCAATAATTCCTTCTTTTTTGAAATCGTTGCTTTGAATACTTCAAGACTCATGCTTGAATTTTTGATTTTGAAGAATTATGAAAGATTTATGTTAGATTAATATGTTTTGTATTGAGATTTTGGTAAATTTAAGTGAAAGGATTGAATAGTTAAAATAGTATTTATTTAGTTGAAGGGCCTAATTGAATTGTTTCTTGAATAAATGGTTTTGCATGTCAAATTGCCCAAAAAGCTAGTAGGTGGACGGCATGGTGTTTGATTAATGTTTCTAGATTAGTTATTTTAGTAAGTGGTGTAATAATAATATTTTAGTAAGTGATTAAATAAGGGAAATACATAAAAGAAAGGGAGAAAAATTCATCTTCCATGGATGTTCTTCTTGCCGAAATTTACAAAGAAAAATAAAGGGGGGGAAATTCATGCTCACCATAACCGGCCATTACATGTGTCAATAAGATTGTTAAACACATGTTTGAAATAAAACAAGTAGTGGGGAGTCATCTCCTACCTTTGGCCTTTGAGTGCCGAAATTGGAAGGAAGAAAAGAGAAGTTTAGGCTCTATTATTCGGTTCTTGCATGCTCCCATGAGGTTAGCTTTTGAACTTCATTTTCTTAAATCCTTGCATTTTTAAGTTATTTTCTTTGAGTATTACCGAACCCATGTCAAAGATTTTGAGATTTGGGCATGCTATAGGTTCGGCCATTGGTGAATAGATTTGGGTTTGCTATGCTTGATGAATGGATATAACGTATATTTTTAAACTCAATATGTTTTGAGTAGGAATTTTTAAATGAGATGAAGAATAGTGGCATTAAACTTGTTAAATAATTAGTATGAATTTTTATGGTTATTAGGTAGGTTCGGCTATGAGGAAGGAATGTGCTATTATATGTAAAATTGGGAGAAATCTTAGGTTTGGATTAAATTGAGTATTATATGGAATTTTAATGAGCTAGGGGAAACAATCGGCCTTAACTAATTAGTGAATAAATTGGCATGATTTTGAATAATTATAAACTTTGTATAAAATTGAGTAACATGTGAAATATCAAGGTTAAATTTATAATTGTCCCTTATTCGTTTATGGCCAAATCGAGTAGAAGAGTAATGAATAAGCTCAAATTTAAATTATTTAGATCAAGTACAAAAAGGGAAAGGTTTTGGATCAAGGAAATTAATGAGTAGCCGGGAAGCTTAATTCGACAACTATCGAGGTAAGTTTTTAAGTAATCGGATTAATTTGAATTATCGCTATATTAAATTGTACATATTTGAGTGACATAACAAATTTTATTGTCAAATTGCCGAATAAGGCATAGGAATTATTATATGTGATAGCCGAATGCGGATTAATAAATACATGTATATATATATCTTTAACCTTTGAATAATTGAGTTGGCAAAATATATGCACTTGTGATAAGGGATAAAAATATATAAATATATATGTATGGGAAATAAATATTCGTATATGTGTGAGTATATATATATAATTTATGGTGCCAAATGTGGTATGGTGACTTTAAATGTGTTTGCAGAATATGATAGTATCATGAACACGTGTTTATTATATAAATACCTTGGATGGTTGAAATATGTATAAATATATATATATAAATGTTACCAATGTGATAGGGTATAAGACTAAATATTGATGTTGGCCGAATGTATATATTTGCCTTATGTATGAAATTTTGATATGTTTGGACTGGATAAATAATTATGAGTTGAGTAGTATTTAATAGTGGACCTGAAATATGTGATGGTGGTGGTGAACAAATAAATATGTGTTTATTTGAGTGTGATTGAATGTGATGGTAAATGATAGGAAGAAAGAGTTGGTTGGAATGTGCTTATTGGTATATGTTCATATTTATAATATGTGAATATGTAGGTTAAAGGGTGGCTTAGATGGATCATTATTTTAAAAGTATAATTTAATATGATTACGTTTAGTTCGATTGAGATATGATGTTCAAAAAAATTCGTACAAGGATCATGAAGTATATAAAAGTTTCGATATATGAATTGGTTGCGAAAACGACTTTATAAATATGATAGTATCGGGCTTTAAGCCTAGCAGGGCCTTGTGCTAGGTGTATAATAGTAGGCTTTAAGCCTAGCGAGCTCTGTCTTAGGTGTATTACATGATGCTTTATGCCTAGCAAATTTTACAGAGCAACGGTAAAAATAATCAAACGTGCTAAATGAGTTAAAGTGAATGGTGTATGTAACAATTTATTTCCTTTTTAGAAATAAGGTAAGTTAATTATTTGATATGTGATATAAGTTAAAAATGATGTCAATGGTAGTGAATGTGTACATGAGAAGCCATATATGGATTAATGCACAAATATGTGATATTAATGTTTGATTTTTTTTGAGCTTATATTCGGCCTAATGTTACCTGAGGGATGAATTGAATTGTGAAATTTATATTAATATTAAAAGAATTATGTGCATTCGATTAGTAGGTATTTCAAATGTGAACCCTTAACGTGTTTATAGGGATTATGCCTATATAAATATAATTGGCAAAATTAAGGTCTATGGGATATTAAACATATTAACGATCAATGTGTGTTTGGAAATGTTATAATTCAGGCGTGGATAAATGTTTGGTAGTTAAATTTCATAAGTATGGCTTGTTTGTACCTTAATAAATTATCAATGCCATGGAGGCAATATTTGAATTAAATTAAGCTATGAATTAAGTGAATTAAACCATATGTTTAAGCATATGATTGGTTATATTCGGTTTAATGTTATAAATATATATATGACATGTAAATGCGAAATTTATATTCATGCCAAAGTTTATATGTGCATTTGTCTATAAGGAAATTGAATGCGAGATTATGACTTAAGGAAATGTGAATTGTATAAATGTATTATGATAGTATGTGTTCGGTCAAATGAAATTTCTATTGCTACCAAGTGAAAAGAGATGCTTGTTTGGACAAAACTTATTTCATGTTTAGTTATATGTGGATATTTGAATTTACAAGTATGGTTTGGTTACGTTTTATTAGATTATTATTGTTATTGGATTATTATTTACTTATGACTTACTAAGCTACGATAGCTTAACCCGTGTCTGTTTAATGTTCTATTTTATAGATTTGATCTAGCTACGGGCTCGAGAAAACGTCAGCATAGTCAACCACACTATCATCTTTTTGGTACACCTTTAGTATAGTTTATTTTGACTAAAGGCATGTATAGGGTGACTAATGTCCTAGTTTGAGTTGGAAACTTGAATAAAATATGTATTATAGCCATACGAATATGGCTTTTATTTCGTGTTTTGATGAGGATATATATATATGGTTTTCTTTTTTTGACTAGATGATGCATATGGTTATGTCATTGTGATGCAAAGTGGTAAGGATTCGTTTACCATATATTCGGCCATGGTCTTGATGTTTATAATAGGTACAATTTGGTCTTGTGAATAATGACATCATAGCCAAAAACTAATAATATCTTATTAGTATGAAGGTTGGCATAGACTATTTGATAATCTGTTAATGAAATAAAGTGGTATCAAATATGGTAAGTTGATATATGTATGATGTTATGTGCCCTAAGTAAACGAATTTAGTTGGTAATCGAAGTTCAATCGATGATTTTAGAATTAGATAAATGTATGAATTGCGGTAATTGCCTGCGATGTTCACAGTCTAGTTTGGTAATGTCTCATAACCCTTATCTGGCGACAGATTCAGGTTAGGGGTGTTACATTTTATTGGTATCAGAGCTTACGGTTTAGTCGATTCTAGGACTACCGTAGCGCGTGTGAGTCTAGCTATACATGCCTTAAAGTATAATGCGATAGTTGTTTTTAATTAAACAGATATGCTTTCCAACCAAGCTAAATTCCGATAGTATAGATTGTGTACGCAAATGTTTGAGTGAAAATATATTGGTGACGAGTTGACACTCATAAAGGTATGAATCAAAGTGTATGGCATTTTTGTTATTGATGAATGTTATAATTATATGAGCGTATGAGTTCTGACAATTGAGTTATGATGCTATATGAGAATTTCGATTGTGACTTAGTGATTAGAGTTGGCTTATGAACTATGTGTTAAGAATAAAAGTGATTATAAACAAATAATCATCGTATATTATTTTCGTAAATTAGCATATGCTGAAAGTTAGAATTATTGTAATTATATATGAATTAGCTGAATTTAGCTAAGTATAAAATTGATTCGGTTAAGTTATTTGTGTGATATGTGCTATTGAATATTCGTATAATGAGTTCGAAATACATAAAAGATTCGATTTATGAAATGATTCAAGGGAGAAAATTTAAGGTATTATTACTCAGGCTATGAGCCTAACGAGCCTTGGGCTGGTGAATGTATCGGGCTTTATGCCTAGCAGGCTTATTGCCGGTGAATGATTATCAGACCTCGGGTCTAGCAGGCTTATTGCCGGTGAATGATTATCAGACCTCGGGTCTAGCAGGCTTATTGCCGGTGAATGATTATCAGACCTCGGGTCTAGTAGGCTTATTGTCGGTGAATGATTATCAGACCTCGAGTCTAGCAGGCTTATTGCCGGTGAATGATTATCAGACCTCAGGTCTAGCAGGCTTAATGCTTGGTGTGTGATTCGAGCTCATGCCTAGCGGGTTTTATACCGTGACTTATAAACGCGCTTATGCTTACGAAATGATTGAATTATGGTGGCCAATGAACAAGCTTAAGCTTATTCAAGTGAATTTGATTATTTGGCCATAAGGTATGTATTGACTTAAGTACAAATTATATGTGATGTTTATTGATTAAGTAAGTTGATAGATAATGTGTTTGTGTATTTGACATTTTTGGATATGTGGATAATATGATATTGATTTGATGTTGTTTACTTGTAACATCAGAGTATTCAATGGATGTATGAGTATTTATACATAAATAAGTTCGGCCATATGGAGATTTTATGAATATGCAATCAGACATGTGGAATTATTTATATAAATATATGTACTTTCGATTGTATGGAGCTAAGTTGTATATGGTAATTACTAAATTGGTTATTTGTGATAGTATGTGTTATGTACATTTATGTGCGAGTTAAATTGAGGATGACGGGATCAGACAGATGAATAATGATTGAATTGTATTAATGGTTGAACGCAATGGTTATAATTGGGTAGTTACTATGATTCCTTTTGGGCATTCTATGTGTACATTTTTCCTCAGAAGTATATGTGACTGTTTAATTTCAAAAGAAAAAGAAAAGCAAGTCTTATAGTATGAGAATGTTAGCTAAACATATTAATAAACGAAAGTATTGTTGATCTATATGGGTTACGTTCGACATTGTTATGTCTTTCTCTAATAATTTACTCCATTATGTGGATACAAAAGTCGACGGTAAAATCTGTACGAAGTTAATATTCTGTTTCTGCTGGTTATTGTTCTGTTGAATATACGTGAAGATTATACTGCTTCTATTATTGGGGATTACAGTATTTATAAATGACATTGTTCTTCCCGTACATGTTTTGGGATAGCATTGGAATTGATATCATTCTATACGGGCTGTAATTTTCAAATATCTTGTATAGCTCCACATGTTGAAATTTCACTATTTCAGTTTTCTTATGATTCCATGTGACGGTCTATAAGAGATCTATATATGACAGAGATGACTATGTTTAATATGGTTATAATTCCTAGCTTGAAATGTGAGACTACAGTAGTACCTTCCCCAGAGTTATAGAAGTTATGTCTCTATAATGGTTGCTACTAAAATCATATTTGATTCTTTACTGTGTTCAAATGCTTCCTTAACAGCCAGGATAAGATTTAGTATAAGGTTGAGACATCGTTCCTAGTAAGACCCAATGAGTTCTCTTTGGTTAAGATAATTTAAGTAGAATTCAAAGTTTCGAAGATTAATTGTTGCTTCGAGATAAAGTGTCTATGCCGAGAAGCTCTGAGATTGTATAACCATTGTTATAGGTGGCTCACAGTGTCAGTTAGTTTGATCGTACGAGAGTAACATGATGTACGACATTCTGAGATTTGATATTTATGAATGTGTGAACTATGATATTGCTGGCTTTGTAGATTATAGACATAAAGTGTTGATTATAAAGTTATCTGTTCCTGAGAAGATGTACAGCGAAAGCTAGATCAGAATTTCAATAGTGAGATTAAAGAGAATTGACATCTGAAACCATGTGTGAATTTGAAATATATTGTGTGGAAGAAAATCCTTAATCTACCTTCTGGTAAGATTTTCGAGGACAAAAATCCCTAAGGGGGGAGAGTTGTAACAGTCCGAATTTGACCCTAATCGAAACGGTGGTTTCGAGACCATGAATTCGAGTCTGAGAAATAATTTAATATTATAATTTGAGTTAGTTATATGTAAATTAATGGGTGTGAAAAGTTTCGTATAAAAATTTAACTGTTTGTGTGCTCAATTAGTTAAAAAGGACTAAATCGCGTCACTGGTAAAAATGGCCTTTTATTTGATTATGGTTAAATTGATGTGGCTTTATTTTAGTGAAGTCCTTAAAGGGTGATATACCTATTTTAAATTGTAGTGGATGGCAACGTGGTCTTATGCACATGTTTTTAAGTATTAATTTATATGTTAAAGATTATATTATAATTGTTCTATAATTTATAACTATATTATAATAAAACCAACATGAAAGTGAGATTTATTCATCCTTTCTTCCATCGAATAACAAAGAAAAGAACAGAATGATGGAGCTTGGTACATTCGGCCATTTTGCTAGCTAAATTAAAGGTTAGTTTTTAATCGGTTTTCAATAATTCCTTCTTTTTTGAAATCGTTGCTTTGAATACTTCAAGACTCATGCTTGAATTTTTGATTTTGATGAATTATGAAATATTTATGTTAGATTAATATGTTTTGTATTGAGATTTTGGTAAATTTAAGTGAAAGGATTGAATAGTTAAAATAGTATTTATTTAGTTGAAGGGCCTAATTGAATTGTTTCTTGAATAAATGGTTTTGCATGTCAAATTGCCCAAAAAGCTAGTAGGTGGACGGCATGGTGTTTGATTAATGTTTCTATATTAGTTATTTTAGTAAGTGGTGTAATAATAATACTTTAGTAAGTGATTAAATAAGGGAAATACATAAAAGAAAGGGAGAAAAATTCATCTTCCATGGATGTTCTTCTTGCCGAAATTTACAAAGAAAAAAAAAAGGGGGGGAAATTCATGCTCACCATAACCGGCCATTACATGTGTCAATAAGATTGTTAAACACATGTTTGAAATAAAACAAGTAGTAGGGAGTCATCTCCTACCTTTGGCCTTTGAGTGCCGAAATTGGAAGGAAGAAAAGAGAAGTTTAGGCTCTATTATTCGGTTCTTGCATGCTCCCATGAGGTTAGCTTTTGAACTTCATTTTCTTAAATCCTTGCATTTTTAAGTTATTTTCTTTGAGTATTACCGAACCCATGTCAAAGATTTTGAGATTTGGGCATGCTATAGGTTCGGCCATTGGTGAATAGATTTGGGTTTGCTATGCTTGATGAATGGATATAACGTATATTTTTAAACTCAATATGTTTTGAGTGGGAATTTTTAAATGAGATGAAGAATAGTGGCATTAAACTTGTTAAATAATTAGTATGAATTTTTATGGTTATTAGGTAGGTTCAAGCTATGAGGAAGGAATGTGCTATTATATGTAAAATTGGGAGAAATCTTAGGTTTGGATTAAATTGAGTATTATATGGAATTTTAATGAGCTAGGGGAAACAATCGGCCTTAACTAATTAGTGAATAAATTGGCATGATTTTGAATAATTATAAACTTTGTATAAAATTGAGTAACATGTGAAATATCAAGGTTAAATTTATAATTGTCCCTTATTCGTTTATGGCCAAATCGAGTAGAAGAGTAATGAATAAGCTCAAATTTAAATTATTTAGATCAAGTACAAAAAGGGAAAGGTTTTGGATCGAGGAAATTAACGAGTAGCCGGGTAGCTTAATTCGACAACTATCGAGGTAAGTTTTTAAGTAATCGGATTAATTTGAATTATCGCTATTTTAAATTGTACATGTTTGAGTGACATAACAAATTTTATTGTCAAATTGCCGAATAAGGCATAGGAATTATTATATGTGATAGCCGAATGCGGATTAATAAATACATGTATATATATATCTTTAACCTTTGAATAATTGAGTTGGCAAAATATATGCAGTTGTGATAAGGGATAAAAATATATAAATATATATGTATGGGAAATAAATATTCGGATATGTGTGAGTATATATATATATAATTTATGGTGCCAAATGTGGTATGGTGACTTTAAATGTGTTTGCAGAATATGATAGTATCATGAACATGTATTTATTATATAAATACCTTGGATGGCTGAAATATGTATAAATATATATATATAAATGTTACCAATGTGATACGGTATAAGACTAAATATTGTTGTTGGCCGAATGTATATATTTGCCTTATATATGAAATTTTGATATGTTTGGACTGGATAAATAATTATGAGTTGAGTAGTATTTAATAGTGGACCCTGAAATATGTGATGGTGGTGACTGAACAAATAAATATGTGTTTATTTGAGTGTGACTGAATGTGATGGTAAATGATAGGAAGAAAGAGTTGGTTGGAATGTGCTTATTGGTATATGTTCATATTTATAATATGTGAATATGTATGTTAAAGGGTGGCTTAGATGGATCATTATTTTAAAAGTATAATTTAATATGATTACGTTTAGTTCGATTGAGATATGATGTTCAAAAAAAAATTCGTACAAGGATCATGAAGTATATAAAAGTTTCGATATATGAATTGGTTGCGAAACAGCTTTATAAATATGATAGTATCGGGCTTTAAGCCTAGCAGGCCTTGTGCCGATGTATAATAATAGGCTTTAAGCCTAGCAGGCTCTGTGCCGGTGTATTACATGATGCTTTATGCCTAGCAAATTTTACGGGAGCAACGGTAAAAATAATCAAACGTGCTAAATGAGTTAAAGTGAACAGGTATGTAACAATTTATTTCCTTTTTAGAAATAAGGTAAGTTAATTATTTGATATGTGATATAAGTTAAAAATGATGTTAATGGTAGTGAATGTGTACATGAGAAGCCATATATGGATTAATGCATAAATATGTGATATTAATGTTTGATTTTTTTTTGAGCTTATATTCGGCCTAATGTTACCTGAGAGATGAATTGAATTGTGAAATTTATATTAATATTAAAAGAATTATGTGCATTCGATTAGTAGGTATTTCAAATGTGAACCCTTAACGTGTTTATATGGATTATGCCTATATATATATATAATTGGTGAAATTAAGGTCTATGGGATATTAAACATATTAATAATCAATGTGTGTTTGGAAATGTTATAATTCAGGCGTGGATAAATGTTTGGTAGTTAAATTTCATAAGTATGGCTTGTTTGTACCTTAATAAATTATCAATGCCATGGAGGCAATATTTGAATTAAATTAAGCTATGAATTAAGTGAATTAAACCATATGTTTAAGCATATGATTGGTTATATTCAGTTTAATGTTATAAATATATATATGACATGTAAATGCGAAATTTATATTCATGCCAAAGTTTATATGTGCATTTTTCTATAAGGAAATTGAATGCGAGATTATGACTTAAGGAAATGTGAATTGTATAAATGTATTATGATAGTATGTGTTTGGTCAAATGAAATTTCTATTGCTACCGAGTGAAAAGAGATGCTTGTTTGGACAAAACTTATTTCATGTTTAGTTACATGTGGATATTTGAATTTACAAGTATGGTTTGGTTACGTTTTATTAGATTATTATTGTTATTGGGTTATTATTTACTTATGACTTACTAAGCTACGATAGCTTAACCCGTGTGTGTTTAATGTTCTATTTTATAGATTTGATCTAGTTACGGGCTCGAGAAAACGTCAGCAGAGTCAACCACACTATCATCTTTTTGGTACACCTTTAGTATAGTTTATTTTGAGTAAAGGCATGTATAGGGTGACTAATGTCCTAGTTTGAGTTGGAAACTTGAATAAAATATGTATTATAGCCATACGAATATGGCTTTTATTTCGTGTTTTGATGAGGATATATATATATCGTTTTCTTTTTTTGACTAGATGATGCATATGGTTATGTCATTGTGATGCAAAGTGGTAAGGATTCGTTTACCATATATTCGGCCATGGTCTTGATGTTTATAATAGGTACAATTTGGTCTTGTGAATAATGACATTATAGCCAAAAACTAATAATATCTTATTAGTATGAAGGTTGGCATAGACTATTTGATAATCTGTTAATGAAATAAAGTGGTATCAAATATGGTAAGTTGATATATGTATGATGTTATGTGCCCTAAGTAAACGAATTTAGTTGGTAATCGAAGTTCAATCTATGATTTTAGAATTAGATAAATGTATGAATTGCGGTAATTGCCTGCGATGTTCACAGTCTAGTTTGGTAATGTCTCATAACCCTTATCTGGCGACAGATTCAGGTTAGGGGTGTTACAAAGTATGTATAGCACTTTGAATAATATTATTAAGATAGTATCGAGATTACTTGAGGCATTAGAGTTAGGGGTAACCATAGGGAAAATTTGTTCTTTCTTACTTAATGGACCCTAGTCTTAGGTAGGAGGCCTCATAAGCATATTAAGAGAAGAAAAGGGACACAGATGGGCTTGTAGTCCAGTGGAAAGTGGCGTCATATAGGAGCTATGAGGTGGCATGCTAAGCAGTTAAGGAGGTCCAAGGTTCGAGGCTTAGGAGGGGAAATTAAGGAGTTTTATTTTTGTGCCTGGACAGAAGGAGTTAACGTTGGAGGGGACTCTGAAAGGGAGTGTTCAGGAGAGAAATTTAAGGTGCAGATAAGGGAGAAAATATAGGGATTGGGAGGTGGATATAGTGGTACCGAATTAGACTCTGAGGGAAGAGAAGTTCGGCTAGGGCTATATATATGAGTGTCAAATTAAGTTCCTAGGTTAATGCCGAATTTTTGCTTTCCTGCTAGTCGAATTTCTTCACTTGTGAGAGGCAGACGTTTTTTCTATGTGTGCCAAAGCCAAATCCTTCATATCCTCCCCTCTCAAATTCCCTTTTGGTTCACCACTCGGTTCTAGCCAAATCACTTTTATTTCTTATTCCCCCTAGTGTTGCCGAATTGCCTGTCACCTTACTAGTCTCAAAAGCCAGACTTAAGCCGCAGGATCAAAGGAAGATTTTGGTAAGAGCTTAGTTGAATTTCTAGTGTGTTTTATTAAAAGCTGAAGGGCTATCTAACCCCTCTTTGCCATTACCATGTACTAACAAGGGTGAGGCTCAGAAATCGCAAGCGCGGTAGGTAAAGATAGTTATCAAGGCAGTAAGTATTCTCGATTCAGTTAGAGTTTTAATAAGTGACCGAATCTATTGTGGCTCATAGGGGTGGCTTATGATTAACATGGGTCACTTGGTTTTGACGATATAGGTGTTTGGGTGCAGATCTAGAGGATAATCGCCAATAGCAGCAAAGGAAGGGCTACTAGAACGTAAGGTACACGATAAGGATATGGTGAGGTTTCGGTTTTTAGTCAGTGTATGTTAAAGCTTTGGTTAATCATTAGTAATGTCGATTGTAGGTTTGTGACTAAGGGGTTTGCAACATGCGAGGTTACCAGGTGTGTACAAACACTACACACACAATATCGATAATGCCAAAAAGCCGAAAAGCCGAAAGTGGCTATATGAGCCCGGTGGGCCCTGAGGCTAAGTTTGATGAAATGGTTTGGTTGATTATACGAATTAAGTTAGCCATGCCTGATACACGATCTGGATATATTTTAGGCCTAATAGGTCATATGATGAGATTTGGGCCTAATGGGCCACAAGGATGTGATTTGAGCTTGATGGGCTTATGGGGACGTAGAGAAGAATGTTACGGTTAATGGACTTTAGGCCTAGTTTAAACAACTCTGAAATTTCATAAGACTTAATCTAATTAAACATGTCTGTGAACGAGTCGCTGGGTTAGGGTGTGGCAACGGGCATACGCATGTCTAGGATTGGATCTAGGGAGAGCTTGGTACTTAAGCGGTCCTAGTGGCCCACCTCCTCTTCTCTGGAATCCTACTCGCTACGTAGTGACTGTTCACTTTAGCCGCGAGGATTTGTTGATGGGTCAAAGTTCATTACTAAACCCAAGAGGGACCAATTACCCTTATATTTTAAAAATTACTGAAATACCCCTATATTTGTAAATTACTAAAATACCCCTAGATTTGTAAATTACCAAAACACCCATGTTTTGCAAAAGTACCCAAAATACCCATGTTTTGAAAAAGTACCAAAATACCCCTATTTTGCAAAAGTACCAAAATACCCCTGTTTTACAAATTTACCAAAATACCCTTGTTTTGCAAAAGTACCAAAATACCCCTGTTTTGCCAAATTACCAAAATACCCCTGTATGGTAAAATTATGAAAATAACCTTGGGTAGTGAAATGACAAAAATACCCCTATGTGAAGAACATAAGCTTATAGATGTTACTTATGTGTTTGATGCATTCATATGATATTCTGCTTAGGGTGCATATGGGTGGGAATTATGGTACGGAGGAAGATTTAAGGATCGCATGGACGTATGGTATGTATCCAGGATCGCATGGCCGTATGGTATGGATCCAAGATCGCATGGCCGTATGGTCTGGATCCACCAGAGACTTTAAGCCTAATATATGATTAGCAGCTTTACTGCAACGTTCGGTAGTACCGCAATCGGGCTACCCATGTGTGTAGCGGATGGGTGGGTCGAGCTCGAATTCCCCACAGGAGTTATAAGGTTGGAAGGGAAATGGCGTGTGTAGCGGATAGACTTTTGGGGTGGGTTTTGCATTATCTTGTTTGTATACGATGCGATATGATTTGATATGAGGTCATTGTGGGCTAAGGCCCAAGACCACCGATATTGATAGGGCTTAGTCCCAATGTGAATAATTTTATGTGATTTGATTACCAAGGGTTGTACACACTGAGTTTCGAAACTCACATCCTTTAATTTAATGTTTCAGGTAATCCTGAATAGACGACTCGACGTGGGAAAGGACTCGGAGATGGCCACACTACAAGCTATTCAAATGTTTTAATTTATTCAAATGATTTTGTTTAAAATACTTTGTTTTTTTCATTGGATTGCAATAAGCCCATGTAACTCCTAATTGAATATATATTTTGGGTTATTATTATTGTTTCAACTACCCACTGAAGAAATTTCGTTAAATTATTAAAGTGTTAATATGGTTTTCGAAATAAACTTTTGGTTTGGGGTTTTGGGCCTGAAATGGTTAAATAGTAAATTATTTTGAAGTGCGCCTTTAATGTGACATTCCAGATTCGAGCCTAACTTCTAGGCCGGGTTTGGGGTGTTACATTTAGTGGTGTCAGAGCCTAGTTGCAAAGCTCAAGCTGTGAAATAGACCTTAGATTTTTGTTTTTAGTACAAGTAAATTAAAAAAATTTGCATGATTTTTGAAGTGTGGTTCACCGAACCCTAGACGTCGAGCCAAGTAAGTATTTTTTGTTAGTTTACTTGTTTAAATTATTGAACTATATAGAGAATGGGCTACTTAAAATAGTCTTTTAGAGACTAAAGGCCGTAGAGAACCTAAGCCTTTAGTGAATTCTCGATCGCAGAATAACTTTAAGAAAATTGTTATTACTTACATAAGACATGTGTTCTAAACAAGTGGAACTAAGTACTAAATACATAAAATTATTAATTCAGAACTACGCAACGATGAACGCTAGGCGAGGTGAAGAGGTCGTGGCAGAGGTCGTGGAGGTGTTAGGGTAGGATCGTTTGAGTCCGGCCATATGCCTAATGTAGGAGTAAGGGGAGGCTTCGGCCTCACCAGTAGCTGAAAGAGGAGCAAATGAACGGGCTGCCGCTATAGAAGATGTCGTATCGCAGACCATGTTGAGAATCTTGGAAAGGGTCGTTGGGCCCAATAATGGTACGGGGAGTAGTGGGTCGATTGTAGAGTGACACCGAGCTAATGGGGCTGAGATTTTCAAAGGAGTAGCGGGTGTGGCCCCAAATGTGGCAGTGTATTGGTTGGGAGCTACTGAAAGAATAATGGATGACCTTGATTGCAGGGTTAAACAAAAGTTGAAAGGAGTAATATCCCTACTCAGGGAGGAAGCCTATCAGTGGTGGTTGACCGTAAAGGAGGGCAACCAACCGGAGCAGATCAATTGGGAATCCTTCAAGTCAGCATTTCAAGGGAAATACATTGGGGCAGCCTATATGTATGCCCGAAGGAAGGAGTTTTTGAGTCTGACTCAGGGAGATAAGTCAGTAGCAGAGTACGAGGCTGAGTTTTTACGCCTCAGTCGATATGCCAAAGGGATAATAGTAACCGAGTATGAAAGGTGTGTACGATTCAAGGATGGGTTACGGGACAGCCTTAGGCTGCTAATAGCTCCACAAAGGGGGCGAGATTTTTCGGTTTTGATGGAGAAAACAAAAATAGCAGAGGAGGTAAAGAGCATGGAGCGCCCAATCGAGAGAAAGAGAAGGGTAAGAACAAGCGGAATATGGAACATATGGGAGCCAGACAAAGGCCCATGGGGAGGGCCAGAGTGAATGGGTCGGTTAGAGATGTAGCCCATATTGCTTCCGCTAATAACGGAGTACCACATTGTGCAGAATGTGGGAGAAGGCATCCGGGCGAATGTTGGAGGAAGATGGGAGCATGTTTTGGTTGTGGATCGATGGAGCATAGGGTTAGGCAGTGCCTGAAAAGGCTAGATCAGGAGCAAGCCGATGGTAGAGGCAAATTTCAGCCCCAGAAGGGTGGCCAACAACCACCAAGGGGTCGTGGTCAAGCCAGAGGTGGTAATGGCACAGGACGAGGACGTGGAACACCTGGCAGGGGTGCAGGTCAAGCAGAAGCAAGACAGCCAGTGTTGGTTTATGCTACTCGTTGCGGAGAGGAAGGTGATACACCAGATGTGATAACGGGTACGTTCCTTATTTGTGAGCTACCTTATATTGAGCTATTGATGTGGGGTCGACACACTCGTACATTGCTTGTAATAGGACTGAAACTGCAGGGGTGGAGTTTGAAATAGTTACGAATGAAATGACTATAGTAAGTTCTTTAGGACAGTTGGTGAAATTTAGTAAACTGTTTAGGAATGTACCATTGATAGTTCAAGGAGTTACTTTCCTAGCGGATTTGATGGAATTTCTGTTTGGTGAGTTCGACCTCATCTTGGGTATGGATTGGTTAACGAGGCACCAAGCAACCCAAGATTGTGCTATGAAGTGAATGGTATTAAGAAGTGGGGAAGGCGAGGAAGTGGCAGTGATCAGGGAACGATGACGTGATTATTTGTCGAATGTGATTTCAGCTTTAAGGGCAGAGAAGTTGGTAAGGAAGGACTGTGAAGCCTACTTAGCTTATATCAGTGATTCGGAATCGAAGAGTGTTACTGTTAAGGATTTGGAAATAGTAAAGGAGTTCCTAGAAGTCTTCCCAGAGGAATTACCGGGTTTACCCCCCAATAGAGAGGTGGAGTTTGGAATAGAGCTGTTACCAGGAATGGGGCTAGTGTCTATCGCACCTTATAGGACGCCACCGAAGGAACTAGTGGAGTTGAAGGCCCAGATTCAAGAGTTGTTGGACCGCGGGTTTATTAGACCAAGTGTGTCTCCATGGGGAGCACCGGTATTATTCGTAAAGAAGAAGGATGGGTCCATGAGGATGTGCATCAATTACAAGTAATTGAACAAGTTAACCATTAAGAATAAGTACCCTCTGCCTAGGATAGAGGACCTTTTCGATCAACTTAGAGGAGCCTCAATTTTCTCGAAGATTGATTTGCGTTCGGGGTACCATCAACTGAGGGTTAAGGAAGCCGATACAAAGACAACCTTCAGAACTCATTATGGACATTACGAGTTTTTGGTGATGCCGTTTGGGTTAACAAACGCACCTACCACTTTTATAGATCTCGTGAATCGGGTTTTTCAACCGTATCTAGACCGGTTTGTAGTACTCTTCATAGATGACATCCTGGTATACTCGAGAACGGAGGTAGATCACGATGCACACCTATGGATTGTGTTGCAAGTTTTAAGGGAGAAGCAATTATATGCTAAGTTTAGCAAGTGCGAATTCTGGCTAAGGGAAGTTAGTTTCTTAGGACATGTGGTCTCCGTTGAGGGAATTAGAGTTGACCCTCGGAAGGTGGAAGCAGTGTTGGATTGGAAACGACCTAAGACTGTGTCAAAAATTCGGAGTTTTCTAGGCCTGGCAGGATACTGTAGGTGGTTTGTTGAAGGGTTTTCCCTAATCACGGCACCTTTGACCAAGCTGCTACGGAAGGGGGTGACATTTTTATGTTCGGATAAACAGCAGGAAACTTTCGAGAAGCTTAAGGAAGTTTTAACGGAGGCTCCTGTTCTAATTCAGCTGGATCACGGGAGGGAGTTTATGGTTTATAGCGATGCGTCGCACGTGGGCTTGGGCTGTGTTTTGATGCAAGAAGGGAAGGTGGTTGCTTATGCATCGTGTCAACTTAACACTCATGAACGAAATTACCTAACCCACGATTTGGAATTAGCAGCAGTAGCCTTCGCACTCAAGATTTGAAGGCATTACTTGTGTGAAGAGAAGTGCACCATCTATACGGATCACAAGAGTCTAAAGTACCTCTTGACTCAGAAGGAGTTGACCCTGAGATAGCGCAGGTGGATTGAGCTGTTAAAAGACTATGATTGCACGATCGAATATCACCTGGGCAATGCTAATGTGGTGGCTGATGCGTTAAGCCGTAGGACTATGTTGGATTTAAGGGCAATGCTTGCTCGGTTCAGTCTCTATGACGACGGGAGCTTGTTAGCCGAATTGCAAGTGAGACCACTGTGGGTTGATCAGATTAATGCTAAACAGTCATTGGATGAAACTCTAAGTTCTCTGTTTAAGCAAGTTGAGAAAGGGGAAATGATGGATTTTGGAATAAATGGTGATGGGTTATTGTGTTTTCGTGGTAGAATTTGTGTGCTAAGGGATGAAGAGCTAAGGAAGTCTATATTACGGGAAGCGCATAGTAGTTCCTATGCTATACATCCCGGAGGAACAAGATGTATCAAGATTTACGAGAGCTTTATTGGTGGCCAGGATTAAAACGTGAGGTTACAGAGTTTGTGAGAAAATGATTGGTATGCCAGCAAGTGAAGGCGGAACATCAGTTACCGTCGAGCTTACTTCAGCCGATTAAGATCCCACAATGGAAGTGGGAGCAGGTTATTATAGATTTCGTTAGTGGGTTACCCTTAACGCCTGCTAAGAAAGACTCTGTGTGGGTCATTGTGGATCAGTTAACTAAGTCTGCCCATTTTATACTGGTCCGCACTGACTACTCACAACAGAAATTGGCGAGGTTGTATGTGGCCGAAATTGTGAGGTTGCATGAAGTTTCGATCTCAATCATATCTGATAGAGATCCTCGGTTTACGTCTCACTTTTGGAAGAAGCTACATGAAGCGCTAGGTACGAGGTTGGATTTCAGTACGACATTTCACCCTCAGACTGATGGTCAGTCGAAAAGGGTAATTCAAGTTTCGGAAGATATGATCAGAGGGTGTGTAATTGAGTTTCGAGGAAGTTGGGAGGATTACTTACCGTTAGCTGAATTCACGTACAACAATAGTTATCAGGCAAGTATTGAAATGGCACCTTATGAAGCACTGTATGGAAAAAGATATCGTACTCTGACTTGTTGGACTGAGTTGGGGGAGAGACGAATTTTGGGTCCGGAGTTGGTAGTAGACACAGAAGATAAGGTAAAGTTGATTAAGGATCGGTTAAAGGAGGCGGCAGATAGGCAGAAGTCGTATGCTGACCTCAAGCGAAGAGAGATCGAATATGCTATAGGGGACATGGTCTTTCTCAAGGTTTCCCTTTGGAAGAAGGTTTTAAGGTTTGGTCGGAAAGGCAAGTTAAGCCCTAGGTTCATTGGGCCTTACCGAGTGCTGAAACGAATTGGGCCCGTTGCCTACCAGCAGGGATTGCCTTCAGAATTTAGCCAAATACACGATGTGTTCCATGTTTCAATGCTAAGGCGTTATCGCTCAAAACCTTCGCACATTGTGTCAGTCGAGGAGATCGAGGTTAGACCAGATCTAACTTTTGAGAAGGAGCCGGTTCAGATAATTGATCAAGATGTCAAGGTACTAAGAAGGAAGTTCGTTCCTTTAGTCAAGGTGCTTTGGCGTAACCATAATGCTGAGGAGGTTACTTGGGAACCTCAGGAGGCAATTCTTCGACAATACCCTCACTTGTTTCAAACAGGTAAATTTCGAAGCCGAATTTTTTTTTTTTTAAGACGGGTAGAATTGTAACGCCATAAAAATCCCGAAACCCTCATTTCTGTGCCTAAGTATGTATAGCACTTTGAATAATATTATTAAGATAGTATCGGGATTACTTGAGGCCTTAGAGTTAGGGGTGACCATAGGAAAAATTTATTCTTTCTTACTTAATGAACCCTAGTCTCAAGTAGAAGGCCTCATAAGTAGATTAAGAGAAGAAAAGGGACACAAATGGGCTTGTAGTCCAGTGGAAAGTGGCGTCATATAGGAGCTATGAGGTGGCGTGTTAAGCAGTTGAGGAGGTCCAAGGTTCGAGGCTTAGGAGGGGAAATTAAGGAGTTTTATTTTTGTGACTGGACAGAAGGAGTTGGCGTTGCAGGGAACTCTGAAAGGAAATGTTCAAGAGAGAAATTTAAGGTGCAAATACGGGAGAAAAGATAGGCATTAGGAGGTGGATATAGTGGTGCCGAATTGGACTCTGAGGGAAGAGAAGTTCGGCTAGGGGCTATATATATGAGTGTCGAATTAAGTTCCTAGGTTAATGCCGGATTTTTGCTTTCTTGCTAGCCGAATTTCTTCACTTGTGCGAGGCAGACTTTTTTTTTTCTAAGTGTTCCAAAGTCGAATCCTTCATATCCTCCCATCTCAAATTCCCTTTTGGTTCACCACTCGGTTCTAGCCAAATCACTTTTATTTCTTATTCCTCCTAGTGTTGCCGAATTGCCTCTGTCACCTTACTAGTCTCAAAAGCCAGACTTAAGCTGCAGGATTAAAGGAAGATTTTGGTAAGAGCTTAGTTGAATTTTTAGTATGTTTTATTAAAAGTCAAAGGGCTATCTAACCCCTCTTTGCCGTTACCATGTACTAACAAGGGTTAGGCTCAGAAATCGCAAGCGCGGTAGGTAAGGATTGTTATCAAGGCAGTAAGTATTCTCAATTCAGTTAGAGTTTTAATAAGTGACCGAATCTATTGTGGCTCATAGGGGTGACTTATGATTAATATGGGTCACTTGGTTTTGACGATATAGGTGTTTGGGTACAGATCTAGAGGATAATCGCCAATAGTAGCAAAGGAAGGGCTACTAGAACGTGAGGTACACGGTAAGGGTATGGTGAGGTTTCGGTTTTTAGTCAATGTATGTTAAAGCTTTGGTTAATCGTTAGTAATGTCAATTGTAGGTTCATGACTAAGGGGCTTGCAACACACGAGGTTACCAGGTGTGTACAGACACTACACTCACAATATCGGCAATGTTGAAAAGCCGAAAAACTGAAAGTGGCTATATGGGCCCGGTGGGCCCTGAGGCTAAGTTTGATGAAATGGTTTGGTTGAATATACGAATTAAGTTAGCCATGCTTGATACACGATCTGGATATGTTTTGGGCCTAATAGGTCATATGATGAGATTTGGGCCTAATGGGCCATAAGGATGTGATTTGGACTTGATGGGCTTATGGGGACGTAGACAAGTATGTTAGGGTTAATGGACTTTAAGCCTAGTTTAAACAACTCTAATATTTCATAAGACTTAATCTATTTAAACATGTCTGTGAACGAGTCGCTGGGTTAGGGTGTGGCAACGGGCATACGCACGTCTAGGATTGGATCTAGGGAGAGCTTGGTACTTAAGCGGTCCTAGTGGCCCACCTCCTCTTCTCTGGAATCTTACCTACTGCATAGTGTCTATTCACTTTAGCCGCGAGGAATTGTTGATGGGCCAAAGTTCATAACTAAAATCTGATAGGGACCAATTACCCTTATATTTTAAAAATTACTAAAATACCCCTATATTCGTAAATTACTAAAATACCCCTAAATTATCAAAATACCCATGTTTTGCAAAATTACCTAAAATACCCTTGTTTTGTAAAAGTACCAAAATACCCTTGTTTTGTAAAAGTACCAAAATACCCCTATTTTGCAAAATTACCAAAACACGCATGTTTTACAAAAGTACCAAAATACCCTGTTTTACAAAATTACCAACATACCCCTATTTTGAAAAAGTACCAAAATACCCTTATGGTAGAATTACGAAAATACCCCTGGGTAGTGAAATGACAAAAGTACCCCTACGTGACGAACATAAGCTTATAGATGTTACTTGTGTGTTTGATGCATTCATATGATATTCTGCTTAGGGTGCATATGGGTGGGAATTATGGTACGGAGGAAGATTTAAGGATCGCATGGCCGTATGGTAGGGATCCAGGATCGCATGGCCGTATGGTATGGATCCACCCGAGGCTTTAATCCCAATATATGATTAGCAGCTTTGCTGCAACGTTTGCTAGTACCACAACCGGGCTACCCTTGGTGTGTAGCGGAGGGGTGGGTCAAGCTAGAATTCCCCAAAAGAGTCATAAGGTTGGAAGGGAAATGGTGTGTGTAGCGGATGGACTTTTGGGGTGGGTTTTGCATTATCTTGTTTGTATTCGATGCGATATGATTTGATATGAGGCCATTGTGGGCTAAGGCCCAAGACCACCAATATTGATAGGGCTTAGGCCCAATGTGAGTAATTGTATGTTATTTGATTACCAAGGCACTGAGTTTCTAAACTCACACCCTTTAATTTAATGTTTCAGATAATCCTGAATAGACGGCTCGACGTGGGAGAGGACTCGGAGATGGCCACACTACAAGTTGTTCAAATGTTTTAATTTATTGAAATGATTTTGTTTAAAATACTTTGTTGTTTTCATTGGATTGCGATAAGGCCATGTAACTCCTAATTGAATTTATATTTTGGGTTATTATTATTTTTTCAACTACCCACTTAAGAAATTTCATGAAATTATTAAAGTGTTAATATGGTTTTCAAAATAAACTTTTGGTTTGGGCTTTTGGACCTTAAATGGTTAAATAGTAAATTGTTTTGAAGTGTGCCTTTAATGTGACATTCCAGATTCGGGCCTAACTTCTAGGCCGAGTTTGGGGTGTTACAAATAAGTGTTCATCTAGGAAATTCTAACTGATAGGCACACATGATCTAGTTACCTCATCTTGCTCCAACCTCAACAGATGATTAGCTATTTGATTTTTGACACCTTTTCTATCTTGGATCTCAAGGCCAAATTCTTGGAGTAAAAGTATCCAACGAATTAGCCTCGATTTTGCATCTTTCTTCGTGAGCAAGTATTTAATGGCCGCATGCTCAGTAAATACTGTAGCTTTGGTACATATAAGATATGAGCTGAATTTGTCAGAAGCAAAAACTATAGCAAAGAGTTCCTTTTCAATTACATATAATTGAGTTGGGCTCCCGTCAAAGTTCTACTTGCATAGTAAATAAGGTGAAACACTTTGTTTCTTCTTTGACCCATCACAGCTCCAATGGCATAATCACTTGCATCACACATCAACTCAAAATGTGAGTTCTAATCAGGTGTAATGATTATTGGGGCTGAGATTAACCGTTTTTTAGATCTTCAAAAGCTTCCAAACATGCTTTGTTGAAATCAAACACTGTATCTTTCTCTAACAACAAAGACAACAGTTTAGAAATTTTCGAGAAATCTTTGATAAACCTTTGATAAAAACCGACATGGCCTAAGAAACTTCTGACTCCTTCTACATTAATTGGGGCTGATAATCTTTCAATTACGTCCACCTTTTCTTTATTGACTTCAATTCCTTTCTTTGAGATATTATGCCCTAAGACAATCCCTTCCTTAACCATAAAATGGCATTTTTCCCAGTTAAGGACAAGATTCATCTCTTCACATCTCTTCAGTACCTTAGCCAAATTACTCAAACAAATATCATACGTGTTACTAAAAATAGAAAAATCATCCATTAAAACCTTAACAAACTTTTCAACCATATCAGTGAATATTGCCATCATGCATCGTTGAAATGTTGCAAGTGCATTGCATAAACAAAAAGGCATTTTCCCAAAAGCAAACGTACCGTATGGACAAGTAAAGGTTGTTTTATGTTAGTCCTCCAGAGCTACAACTAATTTGGTTATATCTCGAATAGCCATATAAAAAATAATAGAATTCATTACCTGCCAGTCAATCTAACATCTGATCCATAAAAAGCAATGGAAAATGGTCCTTCCGAGTGGCTTTATTCAAGTTTTGTAATCAATACAAATTCTCCAACCAGTAACATTTCTTGTTGGAATCAACTCGTTGCACTCATTTTCAACAATCGTGATTCCACCTTTCTTCAGCACATACTGCACTGAACTTACCCATGACTATCTGAAATAGGATAGATGATTCCTGCATCTAACCATTTGATCACTTCCTTTCTCACAACTTCTTTCATAATAGGATTGAGCCTTCTTTGCCCATCAATTCGAGCTCTTTCACCTTCTTCTAAAATAATTTTATGCATGCAAAAAGAAGGGCTTATACCTCGAATATCAGCTATGGTCCAACCAATTGCTTTCTTAAATTTCTTTTGGACAACAATTAGTTGCTCCTCTTGATCTTTCGTCATTTCTACTGAAATAATCACAGGCAAAGTAGAACAGTCACCTAAATAAACGTATTTCAAATGGAAAAGAAGTATCTTTAGTTCGAGTTTAGGTGGTTCTTCAATTGAGAAATTCTCTGACTTCTAACTCCAACGGTTCAAACCGTGTGGATTGAAAAAAAAATTCTCGGATTGGCTTCCATTAAAGCCATGTTTTCTTCGCCTTCTTCATCCTCCAAAGGGTCAAGATCTAAGGCTTTCTCCAATAGATCTTCTTCAAAATTACTTTCCATAGAAACCAAGGTTTCTTCCACAACTGAACACTCTTCTATTGGATCGAGAAATTTCATCGCTTTAAGAAGATTACCTGATCATCTTGAACTCACATGTGAGTTCACCTTTCTGCACATCAATTAACGTTCTTCTCGTGGCTAAGAAAGGTCTTCCAAGGATGATTGACAATTCTTTATTTACTTCAAAATCTAAGATAATGAAATCAGCATGAAAAATAAATTTGACTCTTACCAACACATCCCCAATCGTTCTTTTGGGATATGCTAAAGATCGATCCGCTAGCTGAAGTGTCACAGTTGTAGGTCTTACTTCACCTATCCCTAGCATCTTGAAAATAGACTTAGGCATCAAGTTGATACTAGCTCCTTAATCACACCAAGATTTACCACAGTAAGATTCACTAATGTTACAGGGTACAGTAAAGCTTCTTGGGTCCTTCAATTTTGGTGGTAGTTTGTTCTGCAGGAACGCACTGCCCTCTTTTGTCAAGGCAACAGTCTCATAGTCACTCAATCGTTTCTTCTTGGATAGTATATCCTTCATAAACTTCACATAATTTGACATTTGTTCTAAAGCCTCCACCAAATGAATGTTGATCTGTAACTGCCTCAGAATATCCAAAAACTTCTTGAATTGCACCTCCTATTTTTGCCTGTGTTGCTGCAATCTTTGCGTATATGGAGGTGATGGAATTCTCGGTTGAACCGGACAACTCTTCTGAGTAGGTAAATCTGCATCCAAAGAAGATGTTAAGGTATCTGAATTTACTAAGTTAGGATTTACCTTGTCAGTCTTTGTAGATTTCGACTCTTTTGGTGTAGGAATTTTAACAGCTGGTTGATTCTTCTCAACGGGCTTATCTTCAACATCAATCAATCGGGGTTCCAAAATTTTACCAGTTCATAATGTCACTACCTTGATATGTTCTTTACCCAAATTTCTTGGATTCTCAATATCGCTTGGCAAGGTTCCTTGCGATCTATTACGAAGCTCCATAGCTAGCTAACCCATTTGGTTTTCCAAATTTTTCAGTGTTGTTGCTTGGCTTTGGTTCAAAGCGTCATTCTTTTCCATGTAGACTTTCAACAAGTTCTCCAAACCGTCTGATGCCTCAGCTTGAGCTGGTCTTGGAGCTGGCTGATTAAACCCTTGAGATTGGTTGGATCTATGCTGCAATAGGTTGTTGTTCGGTCCATTTCCTTGGTTGCTCCAAGAAAAGTTAGGATGATTATGCCATGAAGGATTGTAGAAGTTGGACTAGCGTCCTTGTCCACTCCTGTTTTGATGTTGGTTTCCCACATAGTACACTGACTCGGGATTTGATGGACAATTCTAAAAAGAATGACCTTCCTCGTAGTACACACAAGAAACTACTTCAAACGGACTAGGTGTCTGAGCTGCAAAATTATTAGCACTATTAACGGTAAATTGTTTTAACATAGAGGAAATAGATAATACCTGAGCTGATAATGAAGTGAGGGCGTCAACTTCATGAACTTAGGCTACACATCTTCCTGAAGCTATTCGATTTGTTGGCCATTGATAGTTATTACTTGTGATCCTCTCGATGATCTCATAAGCCTCATTATAAGACTTAGACAAAATTGCACCATTCGCAGACGCATCTACCATCAATCTTGTATGTGCATTGAGACCATTATAGAATGTCTCCAACTGGATACAATGAGGAATCCATGGTGAGGACACTTACAAAGTAACTCCTTGAATCTTTCCCAAGCCTCATACAGAGACTCGTCATCTAATTGTTGGAAAGTTGTGATATCATTCCTCAAGTTAGCGTTTTTGCTAGGCAAGAAATACTTATCCAAAAATCTCTCTGCTAATTCTTGCCATGTAGATATGGAACTTGGTGGCAATGAATTGAGCCATGCTTGTGCTCGATCTCACAACGAGTACGAAAACAACTTCAACCTCAGTGCGTCTTCAGTCACACTGGCTATCTCGAATGAATCACTCACTTCCATAAATAATCAAAGGTGGAGATGTGGATCTTCCATGGGCATACCACTGAATTGGCCCACCATTTGGAGCATTTGAAACATCACTGGTTTCAATTCAAATTGGGTTGCCTCAATATTTGGCCTTCTAATTCCTGGATTTAACTCACTGAAAAGTGGCACAACATATTATTTGATGCATCGATTCCCTATCATCGGCAATGAGGATGGGATTTCATACACGATCGGCTTGATTACCTTGGTCTTGATTTTGATTTCCAAGGTCCATCTCAATTTGTCTTTGGCTGTTCGTTCACGTCTTCTTTGCCTGAAAGTTCGCTCAATTTCAGGGTCTACAAGGAGTAAATCGATAATCCAATCTATGCTTATAAACACCTCAAAAGAAAATCAAAAAAATTAAAAAGAATAAGTTAGTAATGTTAGAAATAAACCAAGTTGGAAGTAAATAATTTCACAGAAAAAATGATTATGGTAATAGTTAACAATCCCCGGCAACGGCGCCAAAAACTTGTAACACGTAGGTTTGTGCAAGTGTACATAGTCATTATCAAGTAATAAGTAAGTATCGAGCTATCGTCTCCACAGGGATTGTATTTATGTTAAATTACTTAATTGTAAAATTATACTAACAACTTGGTAAATAAAAACACAATATGGTTGAGAAGTGATGATTAAAATAAATTAAACTAAATGCAATGATCTCTAATGCAAATTATGCTAAATATGCAAACTATATGAATGAAATTGATTTTAGCAAAATTAAACACTATTTGCAAGAATTACAACATAAATAAACTAAGGCAATTACTTTAATTAAACTCAATTTATTATCAATATGCTTAATAACATTCAAAAAAACATTCCATGGCAACTCGATCTTTCATGAGTTTGGAAACCATATTAGGTCCTTTCGGAATCCTTTACTTAGTAAATATGCATTTTACTAATCCTTATTTACTAAGGGTTTCTTAGCATCCGTGTGAGGTAACAGGGACGTGTTAGGTTTGAAACAGTTTAATCACACAAATCTAAAAACTATGCAGATAACAGAGCTTGGTTAGAGTTGTTATGCAACCTGCAATTTAATCAGGTTAGGATCTAAATTGAGCATACACATTTCAATTATGTGTCCACTAGCAGTCATCTAGCCAGGATTGCTCAGCTAATTCAGGTGCATTTCAATCACATATGAACGAAATACATACTTGATTTTAATTGAAAACATGATCGATTGAGGCACAAACATTATAAGCATGAATCAAATAAATATTATTTAATCAAAGCAATCATCCTAGCTTAAATAAAATTAAGCTAACATTTTTGTAAACAAGAACAAAGAACACATAGCAAACATTTTTAGATTAAATTAAAGAAAAGAAAGATTAAACCCAAATCAAAGTGGCTATCACCCAAGACTCTGACTGACTAGGCTCCTTCGCTCCTTGGCTTTGCTCATTTGCTGATGGCTCTCCAAGGTGGCCGAACAAGGGCTCTTTAAGAGGCTTAATTGCTAAAATCTCTTTGAAGAGATGATGCTAGGCGTGGGGAATGAAAAATGCTAAGAGAATTGAGAGAGAAGAGAGAATGATGAAGGATAAGGGATGATGAATGAGGGAATGAGAGGGTCTTATTTATAGGTGAGGAGAGGGGGATAGTTTGCTAAAAATAGTGGATATTAACCTCTTCAAATCTCCTCAAATTGTGGCTGGCCATGCTTAGTGGCTTTTGACTTGATTTTTGCTTGATTTTTAAGCAATTTTGGATGCCACACAACTCAGGACTGAGACTCGGTCAATCGTAAATCCTCAGGCAAATCTCTAATTTCTTCAACACTGCAAGGACCTTGTGTAATTAAACCAAAGAATGGTTTAAATGGACAGCCATGTGTAGCCGAATATTGGGTTGACTTGGTCTCCAATTTCGACAGTTTTGTAATCCAGCAAAGCTATCAGACCTGTCCAGAATAAATCAACAAGTTAGAGGACCAAAGAATAAAATTTATCGAATTTAATTAATTAATTAAAACCCAAATTATTAATGAAATATTTTAAAATGAATTATTAAATATACTTTTATATTTTATTATTTAATTTAATCATGCATGGCCCACTTATGTCTTAAAAAATATAATATATTGAAATTAATATAAAATAAGCCATTTATTGCATGAAAAATGTATAATAAAGCATAAAATCACATTTTAATAATTTCTATGTCCTAATTTCATATTTTCATATATTTCATTGATTTATTAAACAATTACTTAGTTTTAACAACGGATTTAAGTAAAAAGGTGATAAATTACATAGGAAAAATCCTATATATTTTTCCATTTACAATATATGCTCAAATTAAGCAAATAAAGCAAAGCATAACATAGCTTATAATGAATCACCAACCTACCACATTTTCATTCACAAAGTTAGTTGTAACTTTCATAATTTTCCTTATTTCAATGTATTGCTCGGTTCATGTACATACATGTACCATCCCGTATCAAACTCATACTTATCCGCATCTTTGACATACCCGTTGAACCATTCAAAATACTATCAGATACTCGGGAATCTCGCACCTTAAGTGCCACATACATAGCCGAAGCTATCTCAATCTCGTATAACATATAATGCTCACACTAGAGCTATCAACGGGTCTGCTTACACAAGCTGTCGGTCATGACGAAGCTACGGTGCTACTCACACAAGCTTACAAGTATCCACAACACATGCCAAATAACTCAGCCACCGGTAAGACGTACGAACCAGCACCCAAATCACATAACCCCTAATGACATGTCATTTCAATCCTAAACCATTCCTAAGGTTCAACCGGGATTTCACACTTGTCGAATTGTCGTCAAACGTGTCCATAAGGTCGTATTTACAATTTATGCAATATCAAAGCGTTTGAAACACAATTATAATGATGCTTATTACATACGAACTTACCTCGAATGCAAAAACGACGAATTAAGTCGATTAATCCGAAACTTTGTTCTTTCCTCGATCTAAATTCGTATTTTGCCTTTCTTGATCTAAATATAACCAAAATTAACTTATTTAATAATCTCTCTATTCAATTTAGTCCAAATTATACATTAAGGTAATTTTATACATTTGCCCCTGATATTTCACATTTTTACAATTCAGTCCTTACTTCATAAAAACACAATTTCATGCAATTCAACCTAAACCCATGCTAGCCAAATTTCAATTAGGTCCCTAGCAACCCATATTTTTCATTTATTTCACAATTTAACCTCAAATTTCAACATTTCTCAATTAAATTCCTAAATGGCAATTCTGTCAAAATTCACTTTAAAAATGTTGTTTATCTAATAACAAGCATGCATTTTCTATCATTAAACATCAAAATACACCAACATTCATCAATGGCGAAACCCTAAACTTCTAACAGTTTTCCAAATTAGTCCCTGGGCTAGCTAGATTAAGCTGCAATTGTCTCAAAAACATAAAAATCATTAAAAAAACCGAGTTAAAAATGACTTACATGCACAAGAAGCTTTGGCCAAACCATAAGACACAACAATGGAGTTTCTTCTTTCTTATTTTCGGTGGAAAAATAAAGAAGACAAGATGACAGTTTTATTATTCTTACTTTAATTTAGTTTATTTTGTTATTTACTAAATTAACCTTATTATTAAACCATTGATAACATCCATTTTATGTCCATCCTTTTCCACCTATATTAATAATGGAATATTTACCACATAAGAACCTCCACTTTTTAATTTCATAGCTAATAGAACACAAGTTTTACATTTTCCATGATTTAGTCCTTTTGTAACCACCCAAACCCAGCCTAAAAGTTAGGCCCGAATTTGGAATGTCACATTAAAGGCACACTTCAAAGCGATTTTACTAATTAACCATTTAATGCCCAAAAGCCCAAAACCCTTGTATCTTGTTAAGTTACGTTGAAAAACCCATATTTTAGAAAACATTCATAGGTTAAGTTATTTCGAAAACCATGTTAACTTTAGAAATTTTATGAAATTTATTAAGCGGATAGTTGAAACAATAATAATGAAACCCAAAATCTAAAGTCAATTAGAAGATACATGGCCTTATTACAATTCAATGAAAAATAAAGTATTTAAAATAAATTCAATTAAATAAATTAAAAATATCTAATCAGCTTGTAGTGTGGCCATCTCCAAGTCCTCTCCCACGTCGAGCCGTCTATTCAGGATCACCTAAAACATTAAAAAAAAGGGATTTGAGTTTCAAAACTCAGTGTGTACAACCCTTGGCAAGCAAATCACATACAAATATTCACATTAGGCCTAAGCCCTCAAAATCGGTGGTCTTGGGCCTTAGCCCACAATGACCTCATATCATATCATATCATATCGTACCATATACAAACAAGATAATGCAAAACCCATCCCAATAATCCAACCGCTACACACACCATTTCCCTTCCAACCTTATGCACACCTATGGGGATTTCTAAATTAACTCACCCATCCTCTACACACCAATGGTAGCCCGGTTGCAGTACTACCTAACGTTGTAGCAAAGCTGCTAATCATATAATGGGCTTAAAGCCTCCGGTGGATCCATGGCCATACAACTATGCAATCCTCCAATCTTCCTTCGTACCATAATTCCCACCCCTATGCATCCTAAGTAGAATATCATATGAATGCATCAAACACATGAGTAACATCCACAAACTCATATTCGTCACATAGGGATATTTTCTCCATTTCGCTACCTAGGGGTATTTTTGTAATTCTACCCTATGTGGGTATTTTGGTAATTTGGCAAGATAGGGTATCTTGGTAATTTTTGCAAAACATGGGTGTTTTGATAATTTGTAAAATAGGGGTATTCTGGTAATTTTCAAATTATAAGGGTATTTTAGTAATTTTCCAAATATAAGGGTGTTTTAGTAATTTTAAGAATATTATGGTATTTGGTCCCTCTCGGGTTTTAGTTATGAACTTTGACCTATCAACAAGTCCTTGCGGCTAAAGTGAACAGACAGTATGCACCGGGTAGGATTCTAGAGAAGAGGAGGTAGGCCGCTAGGGCCGCTTAAGTACCAAGCTCTCCCTAGGTCCAATCCTAGACATGCGTATGTCCGTTGCCACACTCTAACCCAGCTACTTGTTCATAGACATGTTTAATTAGATTAACTCTTATGAAATTTAAGAGTTGTTCAAACTAGGCCTTAAGTCCATAAACCCTAACATACTTGTCTACGTCCCTATAAAGCCCATCAACCCATTTCACGTTCATATAACTCATAATGGCCACATCACATTTTTATGGCCCACTAGGCCCAAATCTCAATCATATGACCCATTAGGCCCAAAACAAATCTAGATCATGTAACATGCATGCTTAACCCAACTCATATAATTAAATTACTTCATTTCATCAAACTTAGCCTTAGGGCCCACCGGGCCCATTTAGCCACTTTCGGCTTTTCGACTTTTCGGCATTGCCGACATCATGTGTGTGTAGTGTTTGTACACACCTGGTAACCACACGTGCTGCAAACCCCTTAATCACGAACCTACAATCAACAACACCTAATGATTAATAATAACTTAATGTACACTTTATAAGAAACCGAAACCTCACCGTAACCTTACCATGTGCCACACTTTCTAGTAGCCCTTTCTTAGCTACTATTTGCGATTATCCTCTAGATCTGCACCCAAACATACATCGTCAAAATCAAGTGACCCATATTCCACATAGGTCACCCTAATGAGCCATAATACATTCGGCCATTTACTAAACCACCACGGGGACGAGTACACTTACCTCTTGCTACGATCCCCACCTACCATGCTTGTGATTGTTGAACCTTATCCTTGTTATCACAAAGTTAATGACAGGACAGTTAGATAGCCTCTCGACTTTTAGTAAAATGTACAAGAGAGGTTAACCGAATACTTACCAAATCCCCTTTCGATCCTGCGGCCTAGATAGCTACTGAATGAGATCCGGCTTTTAAAACTTGATTAAGAGTAGATAACAGCAATCGATTTGTGATGGAGGAAAACTAAAAAGGAATCAGCAAAAAGATAAGGCTATTCGATTATAAGGGAGTACTCGGCTTTCAGAGAAAGAAAAAGAACGCAACACCAATAGGGATTTCGGCAAAAAGGAATGATGGTTTTTCGACAATTGGAGAAACAGAATAAGGGGGAGAAAAGAAAAGTAATGGAAAACCCAAGGAACCATTCAAAGGAATTCGGTAAAGAAAAGAAAGACTGACCTATTTGCAAAACTCTGCAAATACCGAAAGCCACAATGAAAATTCGTAATACCCCCTAAAAGACCCAAAAATGGCACTCATCTACCGTCCTAAGCTGAATTTATACACTCTCCACTTCCCAAAATGACACCAACTCTTCACACTTCTCAGCTTCTAACTTTTCTCCCTCATAACACCTTAGCCTTATCCGAATTTCCCTCCATTATCATTTCCCCTTACCACTCAAACACTCTAATGCAAGAGTTCAAAACTAACACAACTCTGGTCGTCCACTCTGCAAAATTAGCACTCCACAAAATACCACTCCTAAGCCTCGAACCTTGGACCTCTTCAGCTTACAACACGCCACCTTATAGCTCCCAAGTGACGCCACTTACCACTAGACCACAAACCCATTTGTGTCCTATTTCTTCTTCACTTATTAAAAAGGCCTACTAACTGAAGTCACTGTGTAACACCCCAAACCCGGCCCAAACGCTACGATCGGATCTAGTATGCTACGGGGTTTACGTTAAAAACTTCACTTGGATGATCTTTGGAAATTCAGTTTCTTTATACAAGTATTCGTTAAGTAAGTGATATTGGAAGAAAACCTATGCTCTTTTGCTGAACATAAATTTAAAAAAATAAAAGAAGACATTAACAATTATAAATTGATAACCTAAGCTATGGAGTCCGCCTCGGCTCCCATGTCCATGATCTACTGCTCATCTGAAAAGTCAGGGAAAATAAAAGGGTGAGCCACCAAGACTCAGTGTGTAAATCCCGAAACACATAAAAGGCTTGAGGCCCACAAACACATTATGGGCCTTGGCCCATACACAATGGCAACAAAATATTTACATGCAACACGGCCCAACCCAACCTAAAAGTCCATCCTCTACACACCAGTCCGTACCAGCCAACACACCTTGGGGATTTCTAAAATCAACCCACCAACCGCTACACACCATATCGACAGTCATGCTGCCTATTCCTATCAATCAGGAATAAATTTAACGTGGCTTAGCCACCGATCACTATGTGATTTCATAATATAACGTAGCTTAGCCACCGATCACTAATGTGACCTAATTTTACAATTCGTGGTTTAACCACCGATCACCAAGTGACCTATTAACATGGTCTTTCCCTTCATCTTATTAACCCCATCCCATGCATACATCCATGCAGAATCAAAAAAATATACTACCTAAAAGATCACAGTTTATTACATACATCGATACACATAGAGAAGTTTCTATGGTTACGTACCTGGCATCCCTTGCCTACCCTTTTTGGGTAATCCGACTGTCTAAACAGCCTTTTTCCGGCTTTTAGCCCATAACATATATAATATAGATTAGTTAGAGTGTTAGAGATCTACACACCTGATTACAGTCAAGACAAAACCTTCTATGTCGACACTATCAGAAGCACGACTGTTAACTGTCTAAGATTTTGTTCTGACATCGGTCCACAACCTAGTGGCCAATCCCGAACTACTGACACCGCTCGTTTCTTAAACTTAGGGATTGGGTTTATAGATACAATCCCCTCCTTCGCCTGAACAACATGTGATTCCATCACAAAACCTTATCAGTTGCTGCCATCACAACATATGGTTCTTAATCCATATCACAGGGTTAAAATCACAATTACGAAAACGAACCTAGCGAAAATCTAACGAGAGCCCCTTACCTTGAAATCCCGAAAAAAGAGATATGAGGTTCAGATACTAGCGATTCCGGCTTTTAGATCTAAGCGAACTACTTCAATTCTCGAATGTCATTTAACACGTAAACACAAGAAACCAACAATCCATTAGGCTTTCAGATTTGTCTTCTAAAAACTGAAAGAGGAAAAGAATAGATCAGAAGAAATCGACACCTACCTTTACAGAGAATTCGGCAACTCCTAGAAGATTTTGGCTCTTTGCAAAAATAAAAAAGAAAAGATGATCTCAAGAGATCAATAAAGTTTCAGCTTTTGAGAAGATCAAAAAGAAAATATGATCTCAAGAGATCTATAAAGTTTCGACTTTTGAGAAGATCAAAAAGAAAAGATGATCTCAAGAGATCTATGAAGTTTCGACTTTTGAGAAGATCAAAAAGAAAAGATGATCTCAAGAGATCTATAAAGTTTCCGCTTTTGAGAAGGAGATGATTGAGAGAAAAGAGTAATATGAAACGTAAAGAAGTGATAGGAACGGTATAGGAAAAAGAAGAATTTCGGCAAGGCTAGGGCAGATTCGGCTATGGTAGACAAATGTGAAAAGAAAGAATGCTTAAATGAGTTTTCGGCTCTTATTCAGAAAAGAAAGAAAAGAGAGAAGAGGAAAACCCTAAATGCCGAAAATAAAGAAGAGAATGGGAGAATAAAATCCTAATGCAAAAATTTTAATTAAAATAATTGGGCTTCATGCAACTTGAATTTGGGCCTCTTCAGTTGACGCCACCTCCCTACTCTCTAAGTGGCGCCACTTTGCCACTGGGCCACAAGCCCATTTGTAACTTAAAACACAGCTAATATCTTTAAAGCCCTATCTTATCAGGCTTTCCACTAGAGTGTCTAAACAGAAAATTCAATTAAGGCCTCGGCCCAACCCTAAGCCCATTCTGGACCCCTAACACTCACATTAAACACAACCACACATTAAACGCAAAGGCTCATTAATTCAGGATGTTACAGTTCTACCCTCCTTAAAGAAATTTCATCCTCGAAATTTCCAACTACAGGAACAGTCGTACAACCTAACCTACAACACTACGCTCACGCCGCTGCGCACTCTGATTCCAATAACCCTCTATCCAAAGCAACTCCCGATCAAGCGCTTTCAATTCCACCAACTCCTTTGGCCCCATCACATGCGGAGCAATAGATCTTGTGTTGTTCCCGAGAAGAAGATCGATACCGAACTCCACTTCACGATTCGAGGGTAATCCTAGAAGCACTTCTAGGAAAGCATCAGGAAATTCCTTCACCGTTCTAACATCCCCAATAGTTAGTTCCTTGGCATCTAGAGCCCGAACAAACATTAGAATTGCCTCGCATCCTTTTCTCACCATCCTTTTTGCTCTTAAGGCAGACACCACATTTGACAAACAGTTCCTCCTTTCACCTATCACCAACACTTCGCCTCCTTTGGGAGTTTTTAACACCATATGCTTAGCTGCATAATCCAAGTTTTCTTGATACTTCACTAACCAATCCATTCCTAAGATCAAGTCAAACTCCCTAAGCGGCAGTTCCATCAAATTATCCCGAAAAGTTACCCCTTGAATTTCCAGAGGTACATCCTTATACAGTTTGTTCACCACTACCATTTGTCCTAAAGGGCTTACTGCAGTCATCTCCTAGTTCTAGGAACCACATACATTCAACCAACATACATCAACACATAAGTAACATCCATGAACCCACATTCATCACATAAGGGTATTTTCATCACTCCACTACCCAGGGATGTCTTCGTAGTTCTTTCTTACAGGGTATTTTTTGTAATTTCACAAAATAAGGTATCTTGATGATTTTTTCGAAATAGAGGTATTTTGGTTTTTTTTTTTATAAATCGGGTACTTTTGTAAATCTAGAGGTTTTTGGATAAATTTACAAAACATGGGTATTTTGGTAATTTTTGCCAACCAGGGGTGTTTCAGTAATTTCACAAATTTTGGTAGTTTTACAAATCTAGGGTATTCTAGGAAATTTTCACAAATCCATGGTATTTTGGAAATTTTACGAAACTAGGGGGTATTTTTAGTAATTTTGTGAAATAGGGTGGCTGGTCCCTTTCGGGTTTTAATTATAAATTTTGGCCTGCCAACAAGCCCTCATGGCTAAGGTGAACAGTCACTACGCACCAGGTAGGATTCCAGCGAAGAGGAGGTGAGTCACTAGGACTGCTTAAGTACAAAGCTCTCCCTGAATCCAATCCTAGACACGCGTATGCCTGTTGCCACACCCTAACCCAGCAACTTGTTCGCGGACACATTTAATTAGATTAAGTCTTATGAATTTAAAAAGTTGTTTAAACTAAGCCTAAAGTCCATCAATGCCTAACATACTAGTCTACGTCCCTCAAGCCCATCAAGCCGAATCATGCATATCATATCAAAAGTTAGAATACTTACCTGCGTGGATCGGGTGTCGGTAGACTCGAAGGCCATATCTTTATTGTAACACCCCTATCCCGAGTCCGTCACCAGATTAAGGTTAGGAGCGTTACCGGACAAATCGAAAACATTCACAGACAAAATCATACATTCAATCATCATTCACAGACATAATGTCCCTTAATCGGGTCCTCGAGACCTTAAGCATGCTTATAAACCGAGTCGGGACTAAATTGAAACACATACGAAATTTCATGAAAATTTGAAACTTTTCTAAAATGCAGGGGAGACACGCCCGTGGGAGGAGACTGTGTGCCCTCCACGGCTTTTAGACACCTCATGTTCAACCTTGTTTACTAACTATACCAACACGGTCTTTAGGCACGCCCGTGTGCCATGGCCGTGTGCTTTTAGGCCATATACTGACTTCCTCACCACGGCCACCAAGCACACTCGTGTCGAGGCCGTGTATTTTTATGCTAGCTACTGACTTGTACACCATGGTCAGTTGACACGCCCGTGTCGAGGCCGTGGGATTTTAGGCTGCATCCTGCCAATTTACCCACGGTAAAAGGCACGCCCGTGTGCCACAACCGTGTGACATTATAGGCCATTTACAAGGCCAAAATACCAACCAAAAGGTTCATACCTACAAGCCATATACAACAAGATAATTCATACACATAAAACCATCAAAAACATACCAAAATAACCATTCAAACCTTACATTCAAAACCAATTCCAACTATGGCAATCTCAAGGATTAAAGCTCATATCATTACAAGACTAATTCATGCATTTGCTCATTCAAACTTGGCCATTTCACATTTCCTTCATCATACCAAAAGATACATTCTATAAAACATTCATTTAAGCAAAGACTCAACTCTTAAATAGCCAAATCACATGGCTAAAATCACATAACTATTCATACCAAAATACTAGCCTATACATGCCATATCTAGCTTTATATAATATCAAAATGTACCAAAAATAAGTTTTATAGTGTGATGACGATCCAAGACGGTCTCGAGCCTTCAGTAACTTTGACGACCTATAAAGCAGAATAAACATACACAGAGTAAGCTTTCCAAAAGCTTAGTAAGTCAATATACAACAACTTAGCATAAAATGCATATATTTTCTTTGATTCATACACCTTTGACCACATTAGCCATATTCCCAATTCAAAGATCATGTAAACACCTATCTCATTACTATATTTATAGCATCATAGTAGAATTATATTGATGCTTACCTTGTATACACAATTAGTGTATAATCAACATGCCTGAATTAAACTTACTATCACATATTTGTTCAGAGCTCGGATTTGCAGAAAGTATTTTCGACTTGCTCATTGAATAGTAATAATTCCAATGGGATACTCAGAAAGCTCAGAATAATTGTACAATGCCAACTTCCCAGACGAGGTCTTACATGCACTCGGATATCGATGCCACTGTCCCAGACAGGGTCTTATACGAATCAAACGATGCCTATGTCCCAGACATGGTCTTACACGTAAGCGTCATAATGATGCCAATGTCCCAGACGTGGTCTTATACGTAAAGTTTATATCGATGCCAACGACCCAAACGTGGTCTTACACATAATCAGATATCGATGCCACTATCCCTGACAGGATCTTACACGAGTCTCAACTCAATGCCAACGTCCCAGACGTGGTCTTACATGATAAAACCAAAACAGATACCTATGTCAAAGTTCATAAGAGGCTTCTCATACTTAGTTATTATCTTTTGAGCTTATCTCGAATTCAATTTACTGAAATTTCTCATAAGCATTCATTATGATCATCAAACATATGAACAACTTCAAATGCATACACTTTCGTTTATTTGTATAGTGACTTACCTCGGATGTGGTTTATCGGAATAGAAAACGGCTACTCGATAACTTTCGCTTTCCCGCGATCTAAATGCGTTTTCCCTGGTTCTTGATCTAAACATGTTCAAAATTAACCCTTTTATTCACTAGTTCATTCAATTCAATCCAAAGACCCACATTTAGGGCTATTTGCAAAATAACCCTCATATTTGCACAACTTAGCAATTTAGTCCATTTTTCTCAAAACATCAAATTCACAAAATCTACTTATGCACAAGCTTGGCCGAATACATATATATCACATACAAGCCGACATTTTTCATCAAATTCACAAATTAGTCCCTCAATTTGTCATTTTCTCAATTTAGTCCTATTAAGCTGAATTCATCAAAACTTCAAGAATAAAACATGTTCATCTACCACCAATCTATCATTTAACACCTTAAAGCATCACAAAGTTTAACATAGCGTCAGTGGCATCACTTGCAAACATCACCAATACACAAAATTGAAACATGGGTTTGATAGTAGATGAAGCAACGATTACAAAACGTAGAAATTATCAAAAACCAACCGAAAACATACCTTTAATTTGTTTCTCAAATAGCCGAATATTGGAAAACTTCAAAACCCTTCTTCCTTTTGTATTTTCGGTGGAGAGTGCATGAATAAAATGTTCTATTTTCATGCTTTATTATCATATAATATACTTAATAATTTATTTACCCTTTTAGCCATTTAAAACAAATTTTTATAACATAAACAACAAGGTCATTTTTGACCAATCCACCCACTAACTAATAGTGGTTCAATTGCCATTTAAGGCCATAACTTTTAAAAGCCACAACACATAAGTACATCAACAAATGGCATTCAATTTTCACATTTAATGCAATCCAATCCTTTTGTCAAATTAAACACACAGAAATTTACCACATGCTAAATCATATATCAACGACACAGAATATAATATTAAAATATTATACGAACTCGGATTTGTGGTCCAGAAACCACTGTTCCGACTAGGGTATAAACTAGACTGTTACAATTCCCCCCTTAGGGATTTTCGTCCCCGAAAATCTTACCGTTAAACAGATTCAGATATTGCTGTATTATTGAATCCTCAGGCTCCCATGTAGCCTCTTCTATTCCATGCCGATTCCACAGTACTTTTACTAACTGAATTTTCTTATTTCTCAACTCTTTCACTTCACGAGCTAGGATACCGATTGGTTCCTCTTCGTATGTCATATCAAATCGAATTTCAATTTCAGATGGGGCAATCACATGTGACGAATCAGATCAATATCTACGAAGCATCGAAACATGAAATATATTGTGTATCTTTTCTAGTTCAGAAGGCAACTTCAATTTATATGCAACTGGCCCGGCACGTTTAATGATCTCAAACGGTCCAATGAATCTTGGACTTAATTTGCCTTTTCGTCCGAATCGAAGCACTTTCTTCACTTTCAAAAATACTTTGTCGCTGATTTCAAATTCTATATCTTTACGTTTCAAGTCTGCATAAGACTTCTGACGATCAGATGCTGCTTTCAAACAATCTCGGATCAATTTCACTTTCTGCTTTGAATCTTTTATCAAATCAACCCCGTGTAGCTTATTCTCACTGAGTTCAGTCCAATACAGAGGTGTACGACATTTACGTTCGTACAAAGCTTCATAAGGTGCCATTTTAATGCTCGTCTAAAACTGTTATTATATGCAAATTCGATCAGTGGCAGATACTGTTCCCACGAACCATGAAACTCTAGCACACAGCATCTTAACATGTCTTCCAAAATCTGAATAGTCCGTTCGGACTGACCATCAGTTTTCGGATGGAAGGCTGTACTGAAATGTAATTTCGTGCCCAAAGCTTCTTGAAATTTCTTCCAGAACTATGACGTGAATCTTAGATCTCTATCTGATACAATAGATAGTGGCACCCCGTGCAATCTAACAATCTCAGAAATATACAGCTCAGCTAATTTCTTAAGTGGATAGTCAGACCTTACCGGGATAAAATGGGCAGATTTCGTTAATCTATCAACCACGACCCATATCGCATCTTTCTTTCTCGAAGTCTGAGGTAAACCAAAAACAAAATCCATGGTTACTTTATCCCATTTCCACTTCAGAATCAAAATTGGTTGCAACAACCCAGACAGAACTTGGTGTTCGGCTTTCACTTGCTGGCAAACTAAACATTTTGAAGCAAAGTCAGAAATGTCCCGTTTCATACTAGACCACCAATAGTGTCGTTTCAAATCTTGATACATTTTCGTGCTTCCCAGATAAATAGATAGATGACTGTTATGAGCTTCACTCAAAATCAACTGAATTAACTCTGGATTTCTCGGAACACAGATACGATCCCAGAATTTCAAACAATCTTTAACAATTTGGAATTCAGATTCGGAATTCACCTCACACTGAGATCGTTTTGCTAGCAATTCATTATCAGATTTCTGAGCATCACATATCTGTTGTAAGAACAATGGTTTGGCTTTTAATTCAACTAGCACAGAACTATCATCAGACAAATCTAACTGAGCATTCAAAGCACATAATGTAAACAATGATTTCCTACTCAAAGCATCAGCAACAACATTCGCTTTACCCGGATGATAATCTATCACAAGCTCATAATCTTTTAACAGCTCTAACCATCTTTTTTGACGCAGATTCAAATCTTTCTGAGTCATCAGATATTTTAGACTTTTATGATCGAGAGAACACGTGACATTTCTCCCGTCGCATGCATAATGACGCCAAATCTTTAGCGCCAAATACAATCGCAACTAACTCAAGGTCGTCGTCGGATAATTCTTTTCATGAGGCTTCAACCGCCTCGAGGCATAAGCTACTACTTTGCCTTCCTGCATCAAAACACATCCCAGACCATTTAACGAAGCATCACTGTATACAACAAATTCTTTACCCGATTCTGGCTGTACTAACACTACAGAGTTTTCAATTGGTCAAAACTTTTCTGGCATTTATCTGACCATTCAAATCTGACATCTTTCTGAAGTAATTTAGTCAACGGAGTAGCTATTGTCGAAAAGCCTTTCACAAATATACGGTAATAACCAGCCAAACCCAGAAAACTGTGGACTTCAGATACATTTCTCGGAGGTTTCCAATTCGAAATAGCAGAAATTTTGCTCGGATCAACTCGAATCCCAGAGGCTGACACAATTTGTCCCAGAAAACTAACTTCGTGCAACCAGAATTCACATTTGCTGAATTTCGCATACAATTGTTTTTCTCTCAAAGTTTGCAAAACAACTTTCAAATGTTTTGCATGCTCAGCCTTATCACGAGAATAAATCAAAATGTCATCTATGAACACCACAACAAATCAATCTAGGTACTGTCTAAAAATTCTGTTCATCAGATCCATAAAAATAGCAGGAGCATTGGTTAGTCCAAATGGCATAACTAAAAATTCGTAATGCCCGTATCTCGTTCTGAAAGCAGTTTTTGGAATGTCAGAATCTTTAACTCTCAACTGATAGTATCCCGATCTCAGATCAATCTTGCAAAACACAGTAGCTCCTTTCAACTGATCAAACAAATCATCAATTCTGGGCAACGGGTATTTATTCTTTATTGTCACCTTATTCAACTGACGATAATCAATGCACATTCTCATCATGCCATCTTTCTTTTTCACAAACAAAACAGGAGAACCCCAAGGTGAGAAACTTGGTCCAACAAACCCTCTATCCGTCAACTCTTGCAATTGTGACTTTAATTCTTTTAACTCTGTTGGTGCCATTCTATACAGAGCTATCGAAATAGGTGTAGTACCAGGCAACAATTCAATACCAAACTTAACTTCTCGAATCGGAGGTAAACCCAGTAATTCTTCAGGGAACACATCAGAATACTCCCAGACAACAGGCACTGACTCAACTTTCTTTTCAGACACTTCCGTATCAATCACATAAGCAAAATATGCCTCATATCCGTTATTCAAACAACTCTAAGCTTTCAAAACAGATATCATAGTAGGTAATCCATTCAAATCATCAGACTCAACCCGTACAATCTCATTATTCGGACATCTCAAATCTATAGTCTTTCTTTTCACAAATTCACGACAAAGACTATGCATGAACAACCAATCCATTCCCAGAATAATATCGAATTCATCAAATGGCAAAAGCATCAAATCAGTAGGGAAACAGATATCTCAGAGCATTAACGGACATTTCTTGCAACTTTGTCTACAAGGACACATTTACCTAAGGGGTTCGATACTTTTATAGCAAACTCAGTAGACACTACAGAGCAAAAGTCTTCATCGAATACTAAATTCATGCATATATATGAATGAGTAGAACCAGGGTCTATCAAAGCAATCACAGAAGTATCATAAAGAGTAAAAGTACCGGTTATACATCTGTGATAAAGCTTCTTCTCGAGCTCGGATAGCATATGCTCTGGCTGGCATTCTAGCTTCAGATCTGGCAACATTGTCTCTCGTAGTTCTCTGACTACAGCTAACATTTCTGACATTTTTTGATAGCCTACCTCTCACAGGTGCATTATCAGATCTCAAATTCTGAACAGTCTCTGGTTCAATAGACTCAGGGCAATCACGTATAAAATGATCAAGCAATCCACATCTAAAATAAGATCTATCATTTAATCTATAGCTTCCCGAGTGCCTCTTTCTACAATGTTTACATTCAAGTCTCTCAGCTCAAACATTAACAATACTGGCCACTGAAGCTGTAGGAGTTTTAGAACTCATTTGTGGTCTAGATTGATTTCTATTCGGATGTCCCATATTATCTCTGGAACGACTCTGGTTATCTCTGAATTTCTTCGAAGATGATTAAAATGACTTGCTTAGAAATCTTTTTCTTATATCATGGGCTTCAAATTCAGCTTTCCTCTTATCTTTCCCGAGTGCCTCAGCTTTGCAAGCTCTGTCGACGAGTACAACAAACTCTTTTATTTCCAAAATCTCGACTAGCAGACGAATGTCTTCATTTAGACCATCTTCGAATCTCTTGCACATTACAGCTTCAGATGATACGCATTCTCGGGCATACTGACTCAGTCTCACAAATTCTCATTCGTATTCCATAACAGACATGCGGCCCTGTTTTAGATCTAGAAATTCTTTCCGTTTCTGATCAACAAATCTCTCACTAATATACTTCCTTTGAAACTTAATCTGAAAGAAATCCCATGTAACTCGTTCTCTCAGAACAACAGAAATTAGAATTTTCCACCATTGATAAGCTGCATCTCAGAGTAATGATACAACACATTTCATACATTCATCCAGAGTCAGATACATTTCATCAAACACCCGGATCATGTTTTCAATCCAGAACTCAGCTTTTTCAGCATCATCTTTAGTAGCTCGGAATTCTTCTGCCCCATACTTACGGATCTTGTCAACAGGAGGCTTATTCAATAGATTCGAATGCATAACTGGTGGTACAACTGTAGTCTGAGGAGGATTAATTGGGGGTGCGGGTTGTGAAATAGTCGGGTTATTCTTTACAAACTGAGTGAACCACTCACTCATCATCTGGAAGAAAGCTTGTTTAGCTTCTCCTTCTTGACCGCTCGTAGCCGGTCTCAATTCAAAAGGCGTTGTCCCTTGCGCGGGAGCATGCGCATTACTTTCTACATCGTCAGCTACGGCTCTTTCGAGATCCATACTATACGAAAATCACATTTATACATCAGGATTCATCACACTATCACAATCCAGATATATGGCATGTATCGCTAGACTCTGACACACTACGTTAGTCCAAGAATCGACTAAATTGTAGCTCTGATACCAATCAAATGTAAGACCCCTATCTCGAGTCCGTCGCTGGATTAAGGTTAGGAGCATTACCGGACAGATCGGAAACATTCACAGACAAAATCATACATTCAATCATCATTCACAGACATAATGTCCCTTAATCGAGTCCTCGAGACCTAAAGCATGCTTATAAATCGAGTCGATACTAAACTGAAACACACACGAAATTCCATGAAAATTTGAAACTTTTCTAAAATACAGGGGAGACACGCCATGTGGAGGAGAGCCGTGTGTGCCCTCCACGCTTTTTTTAGACATCCCCATGTTCAACCTTGTTTACTAACTATACCAACACGGTCTTTAGGCACGCCCGTGTGCCATGGCCGTGTACTTTTAAGCCATCTACTGACTTCCCCACCACGTCCACCAAGCACACCCGTGTCGAGGCAGTGTATTTTTATGCTAGCTACTGACTTGTACACCACGGCTAGGTGACACGCCCGTGTCGAGGCCGTGTGATTTTAGGTGCATCCTGCTAATTTACCCACGGTCAAAGGCACGCCCGTGTGCCACAACCGTGTGACATTATAGGCCATTTACAAGGCCAAAATGCCAACCAAAAGGTTCATACCTACAAGCCATATACAACAAGATAATTCATACACATAAAACCATCAAAAACATACCAAAATAACCATTCAAACCTTACATTCAAAACCAATTCCAACTATGGCAGTCTCAAGGATTAAAGCTCATATCATTACAAGACTAATTCATGCATTTGCTCATTCAAACTTGGCCATTTCACATTTCCTTCATCATACCAAAAGATACATTCTATAACACATTCATTTAAGCAAAGACTCAACTCTTAAATAGCCAAATCACATGGCTAAGATCACATAACTATTTATACAAAAATACTAGCCTATACATGCCATATCTAGCTTTATACAATATCAAAATGTACCAAAAATAAGTTTTATAGTATAATGACGATCCAAGACGGTCCCAAGCCTTCAGTAACTTTGACGACCTATAAAGCAGAATAAACATACACAGAGTAAGCTTCCCAAAAGCTTAGTAAGTCATTATACAACAACTTAGCATAAAATGCATATATTTTCTTTGATTCATACACCTTTGACCACATTAGCCATATTCCCAATTCAAAGATCATGTAAACACCTATCTCATTACTATATTTATAGCATCATAGTAGAATTATATTGATGCTTACCTTGTATACACAATTAGTGTATAATCAACATACCTGAATTAAACTTACTATCACATATTTGTTCATAGCTCGGATTTGCAAAAAGTATTTTAGACTTGCTCATTGAATAGTAATAATTCCAATGGGATACTCAGAAAGCTCAGAATAATTGTACAATGCCAACGTCCCAGACGAGGTTTTACATGCACTCGGATATTGATGCCATTGTCCCAGACAGGGTCTTATACGAATCAAATGATGCCGATGTCCCAGACATGGTCTTACACGTAAGCGTCATAATGATGCCAACGTCCCAGACGTGGTCTTATACGTAAAGTTTATATCGATGCCAACGTCCCGGATGTGGTCTTACACATAATTAGATATCGATGCCACTGTCCCTGACAGGGTCTTACACGAGTCTCAACTCAATGCCAACGTCCCAGACGTTGTCTTACATGGTAAAACCAAAACAAATACCCTTGTCAATGTTCATAAGAGGCTTCTCATACTTAGTTACTATACCGAGCTTATCTCAGAATTCAATTTATAGAATTTCTCATAAGCATTCATTACCATCATCAAACATATGAACAACTTCAATTTGTATAGTGACTTACCTCGGATGCAATTTATCGGAATAGAAAACGGCTACTCGATAACTTTCACTTTCCCGCGATCTAAATCCGTTTTCCCCGGTTCCTGATCTAAACATTTTCAAAATTAACCCTTTTATTCACTAGTTCATTCAATTCAATCCAAAGACACAGATTTAGGGCTATTTGTAAAATAACCCTCATATTTGCACAACTTAGCAATTTAGTCCATTTTTCTCAAAACATCGAATTCACAAAATCTACCTATGAACAAGCTTGGCCGAATACATATATATCACATACAAGCCCACATTTTTCATCAAATTCACAAATTAGTCCCTCAATTTGTCATTTTCTCATTAAACTAAATTCATCAAAACTTCAAGAATAAAACATGTTCATCTACCATCAATCTATCATTTAACACCTTAAAGCATCACAAAGCTTAACATAGCATCAATGGCATCACTTGCAAACATCACCAATACACAAAATTGAAACATGGGTTTGATCGTAGACGAAGCAACGATTACAAAAACATAGAAATTATCAAAAAGCAACCGAAAACATACCTTTAAATAGCCGAATATTAGAAAACTTCAAAACCCTTCTTCCTTTTGTATTTTCGGTGGAGAGTGCATGAATAAAATGTTCTATTTTCATGCTTTATTATCATATAATATACTTAATAATTTATTTACCCTTTTAGCCATTTAAAACAAATTTTTATAACATAAACAACAAGGTCATTTTTGACCAAATCCACCCACTAACTAATAGTGGCTCAATTGCCATTTAAGGCCATAGCTTTTAAAAGCCACAACACATAAGTATATCAACAAATGGCATTCAATTTTCACATTTAATGCAATCCAATCCTTTTGTCAAATTAAATACACAGAAATTTACCACATGCTAAATCATATATCAACAGCACAGAATATAATACTAAAATGTTATACGGACTCGGATTTGTGGCCCGAAACCACTGTTCTGACTAGGGTATAAATCGGAATGTTACATTCATCCTAGACATTTTCTCAAATTCACATCAGATTTTTAAAACACTACTAGACCCCTTTCACAGCCCGAGTTTTGAACTGGGCTCTGATACCAAAATTGTAACACCCCAAACCTGGTCTAAATGCTACGACCGAATCTGGTATGCTACGTGGTTTACGTTAAAAACTTCACTTGGATGATCTTTGGAAATTTAGTTTCTTTATACAAGTATTCGTTAAGTAAGTGATATTGGAAGAAAACCTTTGCTCTTTTGCTGAACATAAATTTAAAAAAATAAATGAAGACATTAACAATTATAAATTGATAACCTAAGCTATGGAGGCCTTATTACATAAATAGTCCCAAAATTTTAACTTAAAGAAAAACCGGAAATAGTTTCTAAAAATAAAAAGACTTGATGGCCCCTCGAGTCCGCCTCGGCTCCAATGTCCACGATGTACTGCTCATCTGAAAAGTCAGGGAAAATAAAGGGGTGAGTCACCAAGACTCAGTGTGCAAATCCTGAAACACATAAAAGGCTTGAGGCCCACAAACACATTATGGGCATTGGCCCATACACAATGGCAACAAAATATTTACATGCAACAAGGCCCAACCCAACTTAAAAGTCCATCCTCTACACACCAAATTTCGCACTACCAACAACACACACTTGGGGATTTCTACAATCAACCCACCAACAACGCTACACTCCATATCGGCGATAAATATGCTACCTATTCCTATCAATCAGGAATAAATTTAACGTGGCTTAGCCACCGATCACTATGTGACCTCATAATATAACGTGGCTCAGCCACCGATCACTATTGTGACCTAATTTTACAATTCATGGTTTAACCACTGATCACCAAGTGACCTATTAACATGCTTTTCTCCTTCATCATATTAACCCCATCCCATGCATACATCCATGCAGAATCAAAACAATATACTACCTAAAAGATCACAGTTTATTACATACATCGATACACACAGAGAAGTTTTTATGGTTACGTACCTCGCATCCGTTGCCTACCCTTTTTGGGTAATCTGACTGTCTAAATAGTCTTTTTCCAGCTTTTAGCCCATAACATATATAATACAGATTAGTTAGTCTGTTTGAGATTTACATACCTAATTACAGTCAAGACAAGACCTTTTATGTCGACACTATCAGAAACCGATACGACTGCTAACTGTCTAAGATTTTGTTCTGATGTCGGTCCACAACTCGGTGGCCAATCTCGAACTGCTAACACCGCTCGTTTCTTAAACTTAGTGATTGGGTTTACAGATCCAATCCCCTCCTTCGCCTGGACGACATGTGATTCCACCACAAGACCTTATCAGTTGCTACCATCACAACATATGGTTCTTAATCCATATCATAGGGTTAAAATCCCAATTACGAAAACAAACCTAGCAAAAATCTAACGAGAACCCCTTACCTTGAAATCCCAAAAAGAGAGATATGAGGTCAAGAGACTAGCGATTCTGGCTTTTAAATCTAAGCGATCTACTTCAATTCCTGAATGTCACCCAACACGTAAACACAAGAAACCAACAATCCATTAGCCTTTCGGCTTTGTCTTCTAAAAATCGAAAGAGGAAAAAAATAGATCAGAAGAAATTGACACCTACCTTTACAGAGAATTCGGCAACTCCTAGAAGATTTCGGCTCTTTGCGAAAATCAAAAAGGAAAAGATGATCTCAAGAGATCTATAAAGTTTCGGCTTTTGAGAAGATCAAAAAGAAAAGATGATTCAAGAGATCTATAAAGTTTCAACTTTTGAGAAGATCAAAAAGAAAAGATGATCTCAAGAGATCTATAAAGTTTCGGCTTTTGAGAAGATCAAAACGAAAAGATGATCTCAAGAGATCTATAAAGTTTTGGCTTTTGAGAAGGAGATGATTGAGAGAAAAGAGTAATATCAAACGTAAAGAAGTGATAGAAACGATATAGGAAAAAGAAGAATTTCGGCAAGGCTAGGGCAGATTCGGCTATGGTAGACAAATGTGAAAAGAAAGAATGCTTAAGGGAGTTTTCGGCTCTTATTCAAAAAAGAAGGAAAAGAGAGAAGATGAAAACCCTAAATGTCAAAAATAAAGAAGAGAATGGGAGAATAAAACCTAATGCAAAAATTTTAATTAAAATAATTGGGCTTCATGCAACTTGAATTTGGGCCTCCTCAGTTGACGCCACCTCCCTGCTCTCTAAGTAGCGCCACTCTGCCACTGGGTTTCAAGCCCATTTGTAACTTAAAACACAGGTAATATCTTTAAAGCCCTATCTTATCAGGCTTTCCACTAGAGTATCTAAATAGAAAATTCAATTAAAGCCTCGGCCCAACCCTGAGCCCATTCTGGACCCCTAACACTTACATTAAACATAACCACACATTAAACACAAAGGCCCATTAATTTAGGATGTTACACACTGTTCCCTAAGGCTAAAACCAAATTTTTGTCCTTTACCCTTACTTGATCCCAGGACATCCCCAACACCCCTAGACACTTCAAATTCATTAATCCTCAAAGCCAACATACCAATTGTCATTTTTCTCGCTCACTTAAAAATATTTTCTGAAATCCAAAGCCCAAAGCCCAATAGGCCCAAAATTAAGCACTCAAATGATAAAATTTCTTAACGAAAATTTCATACAATCATTCTAACATGCTGTGGACATTAAAATAATAAAATAAATATTTTGACCTCGAATTTGTGGTCTCGTAACCACTATTCTGATTTGACTAAAAATGCGTTGTTACAAAACCTGTGTCATATTATACCTAAGAATTCGTAATGAATGTTAGACCTCATCAACATATGTAATAAATCTCGTACAAGGGCGCACAAGACTCTATTGGCATGCCAATCATATCCTAACATTTACTAAGGTTAGATATGCACCTATTTTCACATATTTTAATATAATCCATGAAATAATTTACATTTGCATATCACACCCTATAAAAAGGGTAATTTTTTTTATTCAATATCATGACATATTTCGCATTTTCACATTTTTACCCATAATTTTTCATAGTCATCAATCACCATACAATATTTCAATTTAATCCATTACTAGCCAAATGTGTCAAATTCCATGATATTACAACCATATAAAAGCATCCATATATTAAATTAAAGACAAGATTACAATTATAATACAAAGTGAGATAGTAAGTTCCATATGAACTTACTTATTCAAAATGTGAAAAGAGTGGATATTTTGGGGACTAAGGCCCCTTTGGATGGGTGTTTACCTCCAGTGAAATTATTTTCTACAATCAATCAATACTAAAAATAATTCATATTATTCCATAACGTGAATGAACCTATATGAACTCATTTTCAATACCCCTAAAATTGTACATTTTATTTATTTTAATCCCTAAACTCGAAATAGTTATAACTTTTTATTCCTAGATTCGAATTAAAATCTAATTTCACATCCATTCATCAAGGACCCTCTAATTCCTATTCCTACTGAAATTTCATACCAATTTTTTGTTTTATTTAATTTGGTCCCTAATGTATAAAACTAACAATTGAGCTTTACAATTCATTCATTTTCTTAAACTAAGCTTAAAATCTATCAATTTCAAGCCTAATTCTTCAAGAAATCAACTATGACAACTTTCAAAAAATTTAAGAGTTTTACAAATTGGTACATAGGCTAGCTAAATCAAGCTCCCATGACCTCAAATCATAAAATTACAAGAAAAGGACTTGAAATTACCTTAAATTTTATAGTTAAACGCTTTTGGGACAAAAAGCTTTTCTCCTTAGGTTTGAATTTCTTTGGACGATAGAAGAGGTGATAAAGATGACAACCTTCCACCATTCTAACTTTTTATACCTTGATTAATGTTTAATTAGCTAGATTAATTAACTTAACATGACTTAATTAACATTATTAACCTCTTAGTTATCAATAGTGGAAGATGTTATCATCAATCACTATCTCCTAATGAAAAATGGTTAATTTAACATTTTGAATTTTTTTTTAAATTTCAATTTAAGTCCCTAAGCCTTTGGCCAGTTAAAAAAATATAGCAATTAGACTTTTCAATTTAGTCCTTAAGCCATAATTAACTATTAATTTGACAAAATTTCTTGACCAAACTTTGATGTAACAATATATTATACATGTAAATATTAGTATTTAATATTTATGGACTTATTTTAAAAAAATGGGATTCTGAAACTGCACTTTTTGGTACCACTGAAAATCGGGTCGTTAAGTTCTCTCATCTCTCCCACTAAGTATATACATTATCAATTAACTAACTTACTTTTTTTATATAATTTCCTAACCTAATGGCCATGGTTATGTCTTAGTTTAGTTAATGGAAATTAATGGTTAAGATCAACATCTTAATAATGGAAATTTATGTATCAGTTTTTTTGGTGGAATTGGATGGATGAGATCAAGTCATCATGCTAATCACATTTTAATAATGAATAAATATTAATTAAGGGCTTTAACTAATATTTCACTTAATGCTTCAATTCTAAATTCTATTCAATCTAGTCATTGTACTATACTTAATGACATGTTTAGTAATTTACTATATAATTCTATTTTCTGATGCTATATTCATCTTGTAGATGTTTAACTAAAAATAATTTAACCAACCCAGTTAGTAAATTCAACCCCAAAATCAAATTTTTTGACAGCGATGAATCAGGTTATTATACTAACTCAATAATCATCACATAAACCTCTTGGTTAAAATTTTTCAACTAATTCGGCTTAGAATCTTTGGTCTCAAAATTGATTGTTCTGACACGATGAAATTTGGGCCATCACTAGTTGTCTTACGAGTAGATTAATCGACTTTTGTGTTCCCTTATTAATCTCTGTGGAATAATGATCCTTAGAGTACTTTCCTAAGTGTTCCATTGTAACTACTATATTACAATGTGACATCGTCATGCTTGTGGTAGTGTTGTGCTTACATTATTGATTTTATTAGTGTGTTGTGTTTTCAAGTAAACATACACGGGTGATCAACATTATACATTTTCACATTGTCATCCATGTCGATCTTTCTCTTAAAGACCCATTTACATCCAATGAGTTTTATTCCTTCAAGTGGATCAACCAAAGTTCATACTTGATTGATCTCCATGGTCTTTATCTCAGATTTCATGGACTCAAGCCATTTGTCAGAGTAAATGTCACACATTTTTTCCTTATAGGTAGTGGGTTTAGAATCTAAGGACATGAATCCTATCTAAAAGGAATGCATACCTCTTTGATTCCTAACGTATCCAACTTGACCTTTTGAAGCGGTTGTGCCTCTTAAACTTCTTGTTGGGCATTACTATCAAAAAATCGGCTTCAAAAAATGCAACTAAAAATAGGTTCAAGGGAAAACCAAAATTTTAAAAATTTGTCCAAAAACAAGAACTTGGTTTTGTTATCTAAAGTAATAAACTCTTAATTAAAATTGTACATTTATAATTCATCTAGGATACGCTTCGACCGAGTAGTCTTTCCCGCTATCTTGAAGCTCATGTCTACCGAGTTTGGGCTCACTTCGAATAAAAAAATCAAAAAATTACCAGTGGAGAAATTTCGTAATTTCTCTAAACTTTTGAAGTCAAGTTATAAATAATAAGAATATCTCTAGAAATTTTTTGAAATAATTTATTCAGATAATTTTCTCTCTACAACTTTTCTTGAATTCAAGTGTATGAGAATAATGACTCATGCTCTCTTTGTATAGAGAGAGTTCGACTAGAATTAGTATTAATCACATTATTATTAAATTGATAAAATATTATCTAGATATAAATTTAATTTAATTTAATATCTCATATTAATATTAAATTAATAAAATACTATCTAAATAAATATTAAATTTAATTTAACATTAAATTCATTAAAATAATGATTAATGAAAAATTTGGCCACTAACATTTACATGTCTTGTGAAAATGGCTCTAACTGTATTTTTCAGGCTTTTTTTTTGCCAACAACCTTTTTTTTTCAAATTGCTTTTTCTAACATAAAAAATTAATGAGGATGATGTGGAATATTTTTAATGAGATGTAATTTATTACTTAAGTAACCCAGTAAGATAATTACATGTCAAAAATAATAAAATAAATAAATAAATCATACATGAAATTAAAAAAAACTCTTAATTTAAAGAAAATAAACGTAATTATCTAAAAAAAAGTTTCAAACTGAATACATATGTTTGTTTACTAAGAGATTTCAAAAAATTTATTAATAAATCAAATCGAAAATACTGAATGTATGCATTCATTTTGAAACTTTTTTAGATAATTACGCTTATTTTCTTTAAATTAAGAATTATTTTTTTAACTTCATGAATTATTTATTTTATTATTTTCCACATGTAATTATCTTATTAGGTTATCTAAGTAATAAATTACATCTCATTAAAAATATTCCACGTATGAAATTTCACATCATCCCATTAAATTTTTTAGCAGTACTTTATTCAAATCTGTTGATAAAAATGATTAAAAAAAAAGAATTAAGGTTGATGGCCAAAAAAGGCTAAAAAATACAATTAGGACCATTTTGACAAAACATGTAAATGTTAGTGGTTAAATTTGTCATGAAGCCTTCAAACAAAATTATCTTTGGAAAAGTTAATTTAAAATCAAGTTACCCAGTAGAGCCCCACTAGGAGTCTAATTTTTCCACAACTCTACCACTAAAAAACAATTGCCGCCGACCATCCACCGGCCATCGGATCATCGTCGTTGCAGTCGCCGTTCCCGGCGAAGCCATCGCCGGGGCGACTCCCTCAGCACCTTGAACCATCATCGTTTTGCCCGAATGGGTCTGGTCGATTCAGTTGCTACTAGTTCAATTCAGCCACCGGTTGGACGATCGGCCTAGTTTTATACACAAAGCTCAGTTCAATCAGTTTTTGGGTTTCGATATCGAGTTTGGTTCTCTAGTTCAATTTTCAATCTCGAGTCCAATTTTCAAGCTCAATTACTAATCGAGCCAATTGTCTAACTTGAAATTTATTTTCCAAAAATATCATATTTATTTTAATTAATTTGATTAATTTAATTTCTCAAAATTAATTTTCCCAAAAATCTCTTAGATTTTTCAAATTAATTTTTCAAGAAAATTCTTTAATCAAATTCTCTAAATAAACAATTCACACAACCACCTAATTTAATTCCACATCAAATAAATTGACTCAACTAAATTATTTCCAAAGACATAAAATATTTTTCTGATTCAAATGCAGTCCAATCGAGCTTTTGTTGAGCTAGCGGTGGGACGAATCGAACATATACAATGAGGCTCGAGCAATTGCCATTATGTTCTAAAAGCATCATTCTAATAATTCATAATTTACTTAATCGTGGAGTCAATCTACAAGAAATACCATGATTGAAAACTATTTCTTGTATACTCTTTATGAAAGCAATTCATCTAATTGCTTTTTCCAATGGCCTCGTCATATGTGTGTTACCCCTATTTGATATCCTTGATTCTTTTGAGTTAAATATGTTCACCCAATACAATCCTATTTTATCTCATTGTCACCTTTGTGTCTTCTTGATTATTAATATGAACACTGTCAACTAATGACTGTGATAAATTGCTTGCTCGAGAACAAGCAACCCCGTGACCAAGTTCCATATTTATCAATCCACACAATGCCAATGAGAGGATATTGTTAACTCTTTAATCGAGCTATGAATTCCATTATAGATAGTAAAGTCATGTACCTAACATACCGACTATCAGTTCGATCATCTTTAAAGCATAAGCCTCCACTTATATCAAAACACATGAGTTGCATACGTATGGTCAGTGACTAACTCAGGATTCAGGTAAGTCACACCATAAATGTCACAGGTGAATTTATTAACAAGAAGATTCAGAATTAATTCAACTAGGGTCCAGTCCAATGTATCTTTCTTCCAATGAGTACATTTATGTCCCTACCCATGGAGTCAACTGCTCCGGTAGCCAAGACTATATCATCAATGTATAACCCTTAATTGGAATTTTAGATGACATAATAACCCCTCAATGTATTTGAATCAAATGCTCACTTTGATTCTTTTATGGGATTATGGACTCGTTTAGATTATCAACTAAAGTAAGTTATCTTTCTCGCAATATAAACATTCTCACAGTGTCACTTATCATCAGCTTGAACTTAGACAATCAATGAGCTAATATTTGCTTGTCAATATTTTACTATGTATGGAAAACATGAAAGATAGAAACACAAAAGATATAATTGTTAATTCTGAAATTAACTTTATTTATTTATCCATTATTCAAATATATAAAAAAAACATTTACATGTTTACTACAATATGGGCTCATTTCCTAACAATTACATGCCTGAGGTTCAGGTTCTAGTGGAATGTTAGTTTGTGTTCATTGAACTTTTCAAGTTCTAATTTACCCCCACTGATGTAACACCCCAAACTCGGCCTAAACGTTATGACCAGATCTGGTATGTTACAAGGTGAGGTAAAAACTAATTTTTTAATTATTCAGGAAAAATACCGTAAGTTTGAAAACTTTTCGATTGAGGTGAAGTCTTGAAAAATAGTGATATGTGGATTAAGAAAAATTCCCAATTTATGATAGTCAGATATTCGTTATACTTGTTGGTACTTTAAAGAAAATGATTATCTCATGTTGCTCGTATTTTGAAAACTCCATTTCCACTTTAACGGTCAAATTATCATAATATCGAATTTGAAATAAGCAATAAAGAGCAAAACCAAAGATTAACTTAGAAAGGCCTTATTACATAACAAAAATCCCCAATTAAAAATAAAGTAAAGCAGTAATCAAGTTTTATGAAAAGAAAAGACTTTATGGCCTCCACGAGTCCGCCTCGGCTCCCATATCCATGATCTACTGATTACCTGAAAAGTTAAGTAAGGGGTGAGTCACCGGGACTTAGTGTGTAAATCCCCTATAACACATAAACGGCACGAGGCCCACAATCACATATTGGGCCTTAGCCCACTCAAATGACATAAAAATAAATGAATGCATGTGTCCCAGCCTAAACCTTTTTTTTCCATCCTCTACACGCCAACCCGTACCAGCCTATCACATCGTGGGGATTTCTACAATCAACCCTCCATCCGCTACACGCCTCATATGTGGCTTAGCCACCGATCACTATGTGACCAAAAATAATATAACGTGGCTTAGCCACTGATCACCATGTGACCAAAAATAGTATAACGTAGTTTAGCCACCGATCACCATGTGACCAAAAATAGTAGAACGTGGCTTAGCCACCGATCACCATATGACCAAATAATCAGGCACTTCCCCTTTATATCATATCCATATCCCATGCATAACATACATGTCATAATGAATGCAACATGCTATCAACATAGTAAAATATTACCACATACATCCATACGCACAAGGAAAACGATATAGTCACGTACCTGGCATCCCTAGCCTTACCCACAAGGGTATTACGACTGTCTATATAGCCTTCTCCGGCTTTTCAGCCCATACAATTAATATTACAGTTAAAATAAAATGTACGAGGTTTTACACACCTGATAACACGCAAAATAGTACCCTCTACGTCGACACTATCGATAGCAGAAATGACTGCTATCTGCCTACTACCCTGTTCTAAAGCCGGTCCACAACCCGGTGGCCAATCTCGAACTGCTGACACCACTCGTTTCTTAAAATTAGGGGCTGGGTTTACGGGTCTAACCCCCTCCTTTGCCTGATTGGTATTGGATTCCACCAAAAGATCTTGGTCAGAAGATACTATAAAGAAACAGCGGTTGCTTAACAACAACACAGGGTTAAGGTAGAGAATAACGATAAGTGGACCTAATCAAATATCTAAAGAGAAAACCCTTACCTTGAAATCCCGAAAAGAGAGATAGGTTTCAAAGATTTATCTAGCAATACTTCCCGAAATAGGTGCTCTTAATAGACCAACCCAAGGAATGATCCGAAATAGATGCCTAACACTTAGCCCCCTTAATTGACGGAACACAGAGAGAAAAAAACAGATTAAAGTATTAGCCAAGGCAGATTCGGCCTTACCAAGAAAAGAAAGAATACGGGTTTAATCAAGGAGAAAACGAAAGGGAGTGATTTTACCTTAACACAGAGAATTTTACCTTAACATAGAGGATTCAAATAACACCCAAGAGAACTCAGCACAAACACATCAGTAGAGAAGATTCGGCAATGATCAAGAGTAGAAGAGAATAAGATGAAAGAACCGAAAATGAAGATAAAAGAACTTCAATGAAGGCTTAAGAGTTTCAGCTTTTAGAGAAACTGAGGGAAAAATGGAGAAAAGAATGGAAGTAAATAGGGGTTTCGGCTTATCAGAGGAAGAGAAGATGAATAAGAGAATAACGGGAATGATGAGAAAGAAAATGAAGAAAAAAAAATGCACCAATGGTCTATCACATTCGACTCAAGAAGAAAAGAGAGGAGAATAGATGTTGACTAACACCATTTCGGCACACAAAGAATTATGGCCTCAAAAGAAAGAAAAGAAAAAGATTCCAAGACTTAAGCACAAAACGGCACTCACCTCCCCCTCATACCCGAATTTGTTCTAAAGACACTAAAATGGAACCTAAGACCACTAATGAGTTTCGGCACACCAAAACAAGTAAAACTGATTGCTTTCCCTCATCCACAAGCTCCCAAAATTCGGCCACCACCTTTACCACATGCTAATCCCTTATTTTTCTCCTTAATTCACTCCTGATCACTCATTCGAAATAGTTTGAATGATTCAAACTCCTCTTTCTTCCTTCAACCATACATTTGAATTATTTGACTCAATCAACTCTCCCCTCTTGAAGCATCCTAGCCGAACTCTACCTCTGCTCCCCTTGACGCCAAAAAGAATTCCAAAATGAGCACCATGCGACTTGAACCTGCTCCCTCCTTGTTCCCTTGTGGCGTCACCTACCCACACTCTAAGTGATGCCTCCTTCCCACTTTGCCACTTCAATTCTTGTGTCATTAAACACAAGCAATAACCCTTAAGTCCTGCTCCAGTCAGCTCTCCCCTGAAATTGCCCAAAGAGTAAAATTTTGCCCAGACTTTGGCTTAACCCCGAGCCTTCCCTGGACCCCCAAACACACCAAAATAACGTACAAAACACAGCATACACACACACCATACATTAGATGTAGAACCCCCAAAACCAGGATGTTACAACTGACATCTTCTAGTTTAAACTCTTTTTCTAGAAAAGTTGTATGTTTCAAAGCAATTCTATAGAGTTATAGAAGTAACACCCAATAGCTTCATTTGGGTATCCCGCAAAGATACATTTGTCTAATCTAACTCTAAGCTTATTAGACTCTCCACTCTTTACATAAGCATTGCATCCCCAAATCTTAAGATAGGATAAATTTGGTGTCCTTCCATACCAAAACGCATAAGATGTTTTAACTACAGTGTAACGCCCCAAAAATGTGGGGCTTGTAATTTTGCTGAATTTTCTTAAATTCCATGTTTTGCTTGAATGGCTAGTTATTTGAGTGTATTTGGGGGTTTTTAGGAAGCCTAGGTACGAGTCTGAACCTAGGAAAAATTTTAATTTTTGCTCATAAGTGAAACTGGCAGTTAACAGTAGGACTTATGTATAAATATGTGTGGTTATGTGTCACAAGAAGAGCTTGTGACTTAGTGGCTGTGGCGTCACTGAGATGGCAAGGGGAGTGGGGTTCGAATCTCATGACAAACAATTATGGGGTTTTTATTTTATGAGTGGATGGTGCAAGAGGTAGAGTTTGGATCAAACTCTGTAGAGAAGGTTGAAGACTTGGTCAAGAATTTCGAATGGGAGGCTGGGAGTAATTGAAGGAGGATTCGGTGAAGAGTTTTAGGGAGTTGGAGGTGTGAAGGAGGCCGAATGTGGGGAAGGTTGAGTAGGGGATTTTCGGCTAGGGGCTTTCAGTTGTGTAAATTCGACAATTAGAGTGAGTGTAGAAGCTGAATTTCTCTTTGGCATTTTAAGTTTTCTTTTGTTGCATTTTGGGTTTCTTTCTTTTTTTGCATCTCGTGCAACCTATACCATTCGGGTTTTATCGTTCTTTCCTCTTTTCATCTAATATTTCTTTGTTGCTGCCGACTTTCTGCCGAATCACCTTTCTTCTTTTGATTTCTCCTTTGGCCGAACACAACTCTTTTTTGCCCTCTTGTGATTCTTTCCTTTTCTTTGCAAGATAGCCAAGCACTTTCTTTCTACTTGTGTTAGCCGAATCTATTAGGGCCTAAGTGACCTCTTCTCTTCGTTTCTAACCGTTTCTGAGACTCTTCGATTGGTTGGTAAATGGTGACTATAGCCAAATGTAGGTTGGCTTTTTCTCCTTATTCAATTTTGTTTCTCTGGGGCCGAAAGGCTTTTCCCCTAGTTGCCGTGGAGATGTATTGCTAACACTTTCTTTCTCGACGATTGTTGTTAGGGACTCATTTTCCTTAGCCAAGGGGGTAGGCCAAATACTCTTCCACTGCAAGAGATCTATCTGTTCGTGGTAAGTGAAGTTAGTTTGATTAGCATTTTAATATTTTGGATTAACAAGTGTTGTGACCAATTAATAGGATGGTTGTTATCATAGGTGTCTTGGAAGCGCGTCAAACTACAACTCGTAATAGGTGTGTAATCGTACATCCAATTTTGGTTCTGTCAATATGACGAATGAGGTGTGTATTCGCACCCCTGATAAATTGTGAATAAGCAAAAGTCAAAAAATTGATACACCAAAACTTCAGCATTTGAGGGCTCTCGAGCGTTCGAGCGCTCGTAGAGACAAACCGAGCCACAATCGTTGGTGATAGACTGTTGAGGCTGCTATGAACATTCTCGTGGGCTTAGGTCGTAATGGGCCTCGTTGGGTCGAGATGGGCCCCACGTGGGTAAAATTCATGATAGTGTCCAGTAATAGATTGGACTGCAAAGTTCGTATAGCCACGACCGAAATTGGGCCTAATGGGCCATACGAGCGTGTGGACCCACTTGGGCTGAAAATTGGGCTTTGCGCCCAATTGCACCGTTTCGACCAAAAAGGCTGTCTGTATCGCTCGAGGCGACTGTAGGCCTTTGGAGAGGCCGTTATAGGGTAAAATTACTGAAATACCCTCGAAAGGTAAAATTATCGAAATACCCTCAAAGGGTAAAATTACCAAAATACGCTCGAAAGGTAAAATTACTGAAGTACCTTCGAAAGGTAAAATTACCAAGATACCTTTGAAGGGTAAAATTATCGAAATACCCTCGAAAGGGTAAAATTATCGAAATACCCTCAAAGGGTAAAATTATTGAAATACCCTCGTTGGGTAAAATTACCGTTTTACTCCTAACTGACAAAATGACTGTTATACCCTTAGTGGTAGTTTAAGTGTTGTGTGTGTGATATTTATATGACTTATTACGATTGTGACATACTGCATACACGAATTATTTATGACATGATATTCTGCATTGGGGTTGGGATTTGTATTCAGAGGAAGTACTGTACTAGTGGCTCTGTGATGTGTCTAAAACTAACTATGACCATAATAAAGGCAAGCACACCTATCTTTTATAGTATAGTTATGGTAAGACCTGTAATATCGTATCCAAAAGGACCAAGAGTACTAGTAATTACTATCTTTTCATTATCTAGCCTAAGAATTAGACTGGTTTATTTTAAACTAAAACTAATTAAGGACACGACAAAGAAAGAATTAGGAAAATACTTTTTAGACAACTTTATGAGATAGGCAATACCTAAGGAAGAATCCACCTAGACTTTACTTATTACTTTTGATTCATACGATTTATTCACTTGACTCAATCCATAGAAATCACTGATTTATGTTAATATCTCTTTCAAGACTAAAAACAACTGAATCTAGGTTGATTAATTGAAATCTCTTTCTAATTAAAACCCTTATTATCGCATTAACTCGATCTATGGATCCCCTTATTAGATTTGACTCTAATCCGGCAGATTTATGTCGCCCTATTTCTAGGGTTGCAATCAACTCCGCTTAATTGTGTTGATCTTCTCTTAAACAGGGACTTTTACTCCACGGAATAAGCACATTCGACTTTGAATCAATAACCTGAGGTATCAAAACAAAAATATGAATACACAATTAAGAATAAGAACAAGTATTTATCTTATAAATCAAATAATAATAAGATCTATCTTAGGTTTCATCCCCTTGGGTATTTAAGGGATTTAGTTCATATTGATAGAAAGGAACATCTTAAAATAAGGAAAACAACAAAACATAAGAAAACCCAAAAACTTCTACAGAACTTGATGGGAGGTCTTCAGTCTTGATGGCTGCTCCTGATGGCTGCCTTCGAGTATTTTCTGCCTTCTACTCGGCATCCTCTTTTAGGTTGTCCCCTAGGGTGTTTATATAGGCTTTGGGATGCCTTTCTTGGCCCACAAGTAGCCTTTTCCGAATAGAATTAAACCTAGGTATGGTAGGGACACGTCCGTGTGCAAGAGCTTAAGCCGCGCTCGACTCTGCTTGCCACACACGGCCATGTGATATGCACGTGCACGATAGTCCAGGCCGTGTAATTTCTAATGTAGGCCTATTTTGTCCTTTTTTGGCCAGTTTCTCGATCTTTTCAGCTCCCTAAGCTCTCCTGAGTATAAAACATGAAATTAATGGATTAGGAGCATTGAATTCATCAAATCTAATAAAAATTCATCCAAAAATAATCCAAGCATGAGGTCAAAATATGTATAAATTATGGTTTATCAAATATCCCGACACTTAAGCCTTTGCTTGTCCTCAAGCATAATCCTTAACTCACAATTAAAATTAGCTTTCTCAATTTATAATTCTAATTAATAATGTTTGATCCTAATTCATAGATAATTCATACATTGATAATTTAACTGAAAAGAGTCATAAAGATTCAAACAATATAAGTCATAAATTTTTATAGTACGAAAACATAGGTGTTTCCCCTTACCTAAATAATCACCTTTAATTCGAAATTGACAAGAATTGACATCCTCAGTAAGGATTCACTCAAATCACTCAACGTGTTTAAGGTTCAGATTTAAGCACTCAAAAGTCAAACATGAAAAGTTAATCCCATAAGCTTGCATGAAAATCAAATCTCCACCACTATAAAATGAGATGATACACAAATCAAAAGGTCTTAAAAGGGTTGTAATGGGGCTTAGGTTAAAGGTGTGGATAAAGGCTGAATTAGAGGGTTAGAATCGAGATCGAATTTACCATTTACATAACTAGAAAAATAACTAATACTGAATAATTACATTGATTGAAACTAATAACACGAGCTTCTTCTAAAGATGTGAAATTAACCGTTTAAGCTCATAAAACTAATAATGAATAAATTTCAAACTTTTTTTAAGAGTAAGAATAAGTAATAATAAGTAAATATTTAATAACTGAAGTAAAGAGAATAGTTAGGCAACTGATTAAATCAAATCTCGACATAAGGGAAGTCAAAGTAGGAAAAGTAAAAATTTGGTTTTGGGTTAATATTAATGGGTGAGTCAAGAAACGATTTATTAGGCTAAAAAAGGTTCACTAGGGGGTTAATTATGAAGGTAGGCTTTTTGGTGGAATAAGTGGGTTAAAACCTAGGTGCCTTTATCATCTCAGTTTATAAAATTAAGGGTGTGGTCTCGACATGCATAATCGATGCAAGTTCTAGAATAACAAATTAATGTTTGACACACTCATAATCAATAAAGTGAGCAAGAAAATAATATGCTCTAAAAGGCTCAAAATCTCACAAAAATTATGGTTTTTGATGTCAACCTTGCAAATTTCAAACTTCAAAGTAATATTTAAATTTAGGGAAACAACCTAATAAATTTTTTATTCTGAAAATAGACTTATCATGCTCGATTCTCTAGTATCTTAAAGTTGAAACCATCAATGCATAATTATCTATGACTTAATCCGAAACATATCAATGAAAGTCATAAATCAATAGAAGTTTCATTCTAATAGTAATATGAGAAAATTACTTAAGAACAAGACATAATTCAGGGATTTTCAAATAATACTATAGTTAATCTCCCCACACTTAAGATGTACATTGTCCTCAATGTACAAAGATAAATAATGACAATAAAAAAAATCATAAGATAGGGAGAGAAGTGAAACTTCCTAAATTTTGGATGGAGTTAACGGAAAGAAACGGTGTAAATTTGGGAAAGGGTGGTGGATACTCCGGTGGTGGTGTGGTCGTTCCATAATAGCCCCTTAAACCTAAATTAAAGAAATTAAAATATAAAAATATATATTAAAGACAAGAAAGATAAAAGAAAAGAATTTAAAAATGAAAATGAAAGAAAAAGAAAAACTAAATGGACTCAAAGGTCCTTGTCTTGTCGAGTAAATAAAGCGGCCGGCATGAACTTATGTAGAGTGGTCATGTACGGGGATACCGCGCTAGGATCCTTTTGCTTTTTCAACATAGAGATGGTGGCCTTGATCTTGCCTCTAGTATTAATCTTTGTGTACGGTGGCAAGGATGGTGGTTGGTGTGGTGGTGGTATAACGAAAGAATAAGGGAAAGGGGAAAGGAATATGAAGGGAGAAGATAATGGGAAAAGAAAGAGGTATGGTGGCTAGGGTTTGGGAGAAGAAAAATTGGGGAAGAAAGTGAACAGAAGAAGGGGGTTTAAATAGAAATCGTGGCATCTAGTCGCTGCCCACGCCCGTGTGGCTTGGGCTTGTTAGGTTACACGGCCATGTCGCACGGCCGTGTTATGCTTCGTTCATTTCTCTTACGATTGTGTAGAGGTTTCCATGCCCATTTTGCTTATTCAGTGTCAGCCACATCCTAAAGGCACGAGCGTGTCGCACGCCCGTGTAGACTTCTCAGTTTCGACCACGGTCTAGGGACACGGGCATGTTGCTCGCCCGTGTTGCTTTCTCAGTGTCGACCACGGTCGAATCTCACGGTTGTGGCATTTTATCGCAGCCTGTGTTTTGGAGAAAATTTTCATCCTTGGTTGGCACGACCTTAGCCACGCCTATGTGGCTATTCGTGGTATCCACATGGCCACGGCCACGTCTGTGTGTAAGGCCGTGTGGCTAGGGAAACCTGCGCCTATTAATTTGGTTAGTTTTTAGTTAAATGCTAAAAATCAAAAATAACGACATTAGTGAAGTTAGTACTTGGGTTGCCGCCCGAGAAGTGCTCGTTTAAAGTCTTAAGCTAGACTTACCTTTCATTCGCATAATCATGGTGGTTTGAGAAGTTGAAACTCCTCATTATTTTTGTCAATTGTATTAAAATAAGGTTTTAGACAAGTACGATTAACCTTGTAAATGCCAAATTTAGAATGAGTTACCTCGATTGTATCGTATGGGAAAGTACTAAGTACCGTGAAAGGAGTTATTCCATTTGTATTACGGTCTAAAGTGGAGATTTGAGGGTCTGTTTTATCCAACAGTACTTGATCCCCGATCTGAAATTGGTTTGTTCCATCTTTAAGTTTGACATGGAGTTGCTTTGGTTCAACGTGTTTTCTTGATTTCTCCTTGGCTTGTGTCCTCCACCCGTCTAGTTCATCGATCTGAAGCCTTCGCTCCTCATGAGTTGTTTCATTGGTGGCACGAGAATTAGGATATGGCTCGATTGTGTATTTTTGAGGTGCTTTTTGAAAAGAGGGTTGAACCGAATGGTTACTAATAGAATTTATGTGCTCACCTTTATTACTCGATGTTCTAGCCGTGTCAAAAGCTTGAAGAGTGATCATTTCGTCACCTACACGAAGTGTGAGTTCACCTGTACCAACAACAATTCTAGTTTTAGCAGTTGCTAAAAAGGGTCTTCCTATAATTAAAGGAACATTACTGTCCTCATCCATGTCTAAAACAACAAAGTCTACTGGAATATGAATTTGTCAATTTTCACTAGTACATCCTCAATTATACCCCTAGGAACTCTAATGGTTTTACCAGCCAATTGAATGCTCATCCTAGTTTGTTTGGGTTTCGCAAGACCTAGCTGTTTAAACATTTTATAAGGCATAACATTAATACTTGCCCCTAAATCAGCTAAAGCATTATTAAAAGATAAACCACAAATTAAGCAAGGAATTGTAAAACTCCCTGGATCTTTTAACTTTTGAGGTAGTTTATTTTGTAAAGTTACTGAGCGCACTACATTTAGCTCCACATGCGATGCGTCGCCAGGCTTCCATTTGTTTGTCAAAAGCTCTTTTAAAAAATTTTCAAATTGGGCATCTGCGAAAGGGCTTCAATAAACGGTAAGTTAATATGTAATTTTTTTAAAAGTTTAAGAAATTTACCGAATTGTTCATTTTTTGCGGTCTTTATTCGTCACATTAGGTTATGGAACACGAAGTTGTATTCTGTACTTATTAGTTTTGGGTTATTATGGCTTACCTCAACCTTACCTTTTTTCGCCACGTTTTCTTGCCTCGATTGTGGTGTGTCTAACCCCTCCCTTTCATGGGTAGTTATGGCATGAAGTTACTCATTTGGGTTAGTTTCAGTGTTGCTCGGCAAGCTGCCTTGTGGCAGTTCAGATATCAGCTTAGCAAGCCGTTCTAATTGGTTCTCGAGCCCTTGAATTGATGCCTGTTGATTTTTAGGTGCTGTTTCGATGTTTTGGAAACGTATTTCTGACACTACGATGAATTTTGTTAGCATCTTCTCAAGATTCGGCTTTTTCTCTTATGGGTAAGGTTGCTGTTGGAAGCCTGGAGGGGGTTGTTGTCTCTGATTTCCTTGACCACCCCATGAGAAATTGGGATGGTTTCTCTAACCTGGATTGTAAGTGTTACTATAAGGGATATTTTGAGGTCTAGAATTATTACCCATATAGTTCATCTGTTCGCTTTCTAAGCCAGGGTTGTAGAAGGGGTATTATGTATTACTCATTCCTCCTCCATTCGTATCGCACTGCATAACTGGATGTACCTGCGAAGAACCACACAAACCATCAATTTTATTACTTACAAGCTTTACCTGGTTTGATAGCATGGTCACTGCGTTGATGTTGAAAACACAAGCTGCCTTTATTAGCTTCGTCCTCATAACTTGCCACTGATAGTTATTCAGTGACATCTCTTTAATGAATTCGTAAGCGGCCTTAGATGTTTTGTTGTTAAGTGTACCGTCGGTGGCTGCATCAATCAACTGTCTAGTTGAGGGGTTTACACCATTGTAAAAGGTTTGAACCTGTAGCCATAGAGGTAACCCATGGTGTGGGCACCTTATCAGTAAATCATTGTATCTCTCCCATGCGTCGTAAAGTGTCTCTAAATCTATTTGCACAAAAGAAGAGATATCATTCCTCAACTTAGACGTTTTAGCGGCGAAAAATATTTTAGTAAAAAATTTTCGGTCATCTGTTCACAACCACTATTTACCTTTGTTCCTTAACAAAAAGGGAAACAGCCAAAGGTGAATGGCATCATCAGAAACGCCATTAATTTTGAAAGTGTCGCAAAGATGTAGAAAATTTGCCAAGTGGTTGTTTGGATCCTCATCTTGCAAACCATCAAACTGAACAAATTGCTTAATTATTTGAATAGTGTTAGGTTTCAGTTCAAAATTATTTGTAGCAATAGCGGGTCTACCAATACTTAATTCAGTTCCTGTTAAATTAAGTTTAGCATTATCATACATAGTATGAGGTGCAAGATTTTGATTCACTGGATTTGCAGCAACCACAGGAGGTAGCGGATTATTATCAGCCATCTCTTCGGCAGTATTAGTATTGTCCTCTTGCTCTTCCTCTATGTATTATAGACTTCGCCTTATTTCTCTTCGATTTCTGCGAGCTGTACTTTCAATCTCACTGTCAAAAAGTAATGGACCTGACAGGTTCGTACAAGTCATAAACTAAAAGTTCCTGTCAGAAGAAAAGAAAAGAAAAAGTTAGAAAAGTAGAAAAATAAAATAAATTGTAATAAAAATAAAAAATAAAAATGGCTAAAGTAATAAAAATTTAGTGTTCCTAATATCTTAGTCCCCAGCAACGGCGCCAAAAACTTGATGTGTCCAAAACTAACTATGACCACAATAAAGGCAAGCGCACCTATCGTTTATAGTATAGTTATGGTAAGACCGGTAATATCGTATCCACAACGACCAAGAGTACTAGTAATTACTATCTTTTTATTACCTAGCCTAAGAATTGGACTGGTTTATTTTAAACTAAAACTTATTAAGGACGCGACAAAGAAAGAATTAGGAAAATACTTTTTAGATAGCTTTATGAGATAGGCAATACCTAAAGAAGAATCCACCTAGACTTCACTTATAACTTTTGATTCATACGATTTATTCACTTGACTTAATTCGTAGAAATCCCTAATTTATGTTAATATCTCTTTCAAGACTAAAAAAAACTGAATTTAGGTTGATTAATTGAAATCTCTTTCTAATTAAAACCCCTATTGTCTCACTAACTCGATTTATGGATCCCTTTATTAGATTTGACTCTAATTCGGCAGATTTATGTCGCCCTATTCTAGGTTGCAATCAACTTCGCTTAATTGTGTTGATCTTCTCTTAAACAGGGACTTTTGCTCCACTAAATAAGCATATTCGACTTTGAATCAATAACCTGAATTATCAAAACAGGAATAAGAATACACAATTAAGAATAAGAACAAGTATTTATCTTATAAATCAAATAATAATAAGATCTGTCTTAGGTTTCATCCCCTTAGGTATTTAAGGGATTTAGTTCATATTGATAGAAAGGAACATCTTAAAATAAAGAAAACAAAAAAAACATAAGAAAACCAAAAAATTCTAAAGAACTTGATGGGAAATCTTTAGTCTTAATGAAGATCCTTCTTTCGAGCTGCTTCCGATGGCTGTCTTCGAGTATTTTCTGCCTTACACTCGGCGTCCTCTTTTAGGTTGTCCCCTAGAGTGTTTATATAGGCTTTTGGATGCCTTTCTTGGCCCACAAGTAGCCTTTTCCGAATAAAATTAAACCTAGGTACGATAGGGACACGCCCGTGTGACATGCCCGTGCGCAAGAGCTTAGGTCGTGCTCGACTCTGCTCGCCACACATGGGGTTAAAAAATGTGTAAATTATGGTGTATCACTCTGCCACGTTTTACTGATCTAGTGGCTTCGCCATGTATTCTGATTTTAGTGGCTTGGCCCACGTTTACTGTCATTAGCAGCTTTGCTGCGTTACTACTAGCAGCTATGGTGCAATATTGGTGTATTGGCTGGATGGGTCGACTTGGTCCCCACATGGTGTGTTGGTTGGTACAAGTGGTGTACCGATTGGACTGGGTTGGGTTACATTACTTGTAACGCCCCGAAATTGGGCCTAGTAGAATTGGGACTATTGGACATTGGGTATCATAAAATTTTTAAGTGAGCAAGAAAATGACAAATATCATGACGACTTTAAATGTTTAATGAATTTGTAGTGTCTAGGGGTGTTAAAGAAGCTATGGATTCGAGTTTTGTGGTGGAGGATTCTTAATTTATTAATTAAGGAATCAGCGTTGTGAGTAGTGGACTTTTAGATAAATAAGTGAAAAATGGCACAAAGAAGCCTGTGGTGATGTGGCTAAGTGACGCCACTAAGGTGTAGAGAGGTGGCGACATATACATGCAGGGAGGTTTGAGGTTCGAGTGCTAGCTTAGTTTTATTTTGGAGTTTAGTTTTAGGCTTCTAGAAGGCTGGAAGTGGCGTGTAGAGGGACTCTAAGGAGAAGTGATCAGTAGAGAGAATTTAGGAGAAGGATAAGGGAGATATCATGGAGAAAAAATTAGGAGATGAGCAGTGATGAAGTAGTGCCGAATTGGACTCTAGGGGAGGCTATGTTTCAGCTATAAGCTATATAAATGTGTGTGTGCCAAATCTAGGGTCCTAGGTAATGCCGAATTTTCCATTCTTTTTCTTTTTCTTGCCGAAACCTTATTTTTTTCCACAATCGAAAATACCATGCCTTGTTGTCGAAATCTCCTATAGCCAAATCACTTTTTACCGAATTCTCTCATTGCCAAACTCTTTTATTGCCGAAGTATCATCATCTTCTCTTGCTGAAATCCCTATTAGTGCCAAATATTTGTTGTTTTCCTCCATCACAAATCGATTGTTATCTACTATCAGTCAAGGTTAGAAGTTGAATCTTGTTCAGTATCTATCTAGCCGCAAGATCAAAAGTGGATTTGGTAAGTATACAGTTAACCCTTTAGTGTGTTTTGTTAAAAGCCAAAGGGCTATCTAACTTCTCATTTTTGTTAATCTTGTATTGACAAGGGTAAGGTTCAGAGATTGCAAGCGTCGTAAGGATCGTTAGAGAAGTGTAAGTGTACTCAACTCGATTATGGTTTAAGGAAATGGTCGAATGTGAGTATGATCTATAGGGGTAACTTGTATGGATTATGAGTCACTCAAAGTTTGATGGTGTATGTGTGAGTGCAGATCTAGGGGATACTCATGATTAGTAGCTAAAGAAGGGTTATTAGAACCCGGTGGCACACGGTAAGGTTACGGTAAAGCTTCAGCTTTTGGTAAATATTTTATTAAGTATGGGTGATTGATTGAAGGTTGGTTGATTGTAGGTTCAAGACCAAGGAAAGTATAACATGTTGCAGTAACCAGGTGTGTACAAACACTACACACACATGATATCGCCAATGCCGAAAAGCCGAAAGTGGCTAATTGGGCATGGTGAGCCTTGAGGCTAAGTTTGATGAAATTGACTGATTTAGTTATACGAATTGAATTAGTCATGCATGTTACATGATCTGGAATTGTTTTGGGCCTAATAGGCCATATGAATGAGATTTGGGCCTAATGGGCCATAAGGATGTGATTTGGGCTTAATGGGCTATATGAACGTGAAATGGGCTTGATGGGCTTTATGAGGACGTAGACAAGTATGCTAGGGTTTAGTGGACTTTAGGTCTAGTTCTAAACAACTCTTAAACCGCATATGACTTAATCTCATAATTAAACATGTCCGTGGACAAGTCACTGGGTTAGAGTGTGGCAACGGACATATGCATGTCTAGGACTGGATCTAGGGAGAGTTTGGTACTTAAGCGGTCCTAGTGGCCCACCTCCTCTTCTCTAGAATCCTACCTGGTGCATAGTGTCTGTTCACTTTAGCCGCAAGGACTTGTTAATGGGCCAAAGTTTATAATTAAAACCCGAGAGGGACCAAATACCCCTGATTTGGAAATTACCAAAATATCCTTAGATTTGCAAAATTACTAAAATACCTCTAATTTGTAAAATTACTAGAATACCCTTAATTTACGGAATTACTGAAATATCTCTGATTTACAAAATTTCCAAAATTCCCCTATTTTGCAAAATTACCTAAATACCCCTGTAGAGTAGATTTACGGAAATACCCTTGGGTAGTGAAATGACTAAAATACTTCTAAGTGTCGAATATGTGAAAATGTGTATGTTGCATTCATGAAATGTATGTTGCATTCATGAAATATATGTTGCACTTAGGTGGGTTTTAAGGATACGGAGGAAGATTTGAGGATCACATTGTCGCTTAACGACCGTGGATCCACCGGTGGCTTTAAGCCCATTATATGCTTAGCAGCCTTGCTGCAACGTTTGAGTAGTGCCGCTGTTGGTGCTACCTTTGGAGTGTAGGGATGGGTGGGTTGATATTTATATCCCCACAGGAGTGTAGGGTTGGAAGAGAAATGGAGTGCAGGGTTGGATTTGGGATGGGAGCATTGCATTCATGTGGTACTGATGTAATATGAGGTCATTGTGGGCTAAGGCTCAAAACCATCGATTTTGAAAGGGCTTAGGCCCAATGTGATATTTGCGTGTTGATTGGATTACCAAGGGTCGTACACACTGAGTTTCAAAACTCACACCCTTTTTATTAAATGTTTCAGGTGATCCTCAATAAACGGCTCGACGTGGGAGAGGACTCGAAGATGGCCACACTATAAGATACTTAGAAGTTTTATTTATTTGTCTCAAAAGACATTATTTTTAATTACTTTATTTGCGTTGGATGTAATAAGTCCTTGTACTTCGATTTGACTTTGGATTTTTGAGTTTTGTTGTTTCAACTATTTACATAATTATTAAACTTGAGTAAATTTCTTATGTTTAAACGTAGTTTCCGGAATACTTAAAATAATTAGATGGGCTTTTATCATTACTTAACAAGAATCAAGGATTTTGGGCTTTTGGGTCTTAAATTTTAACTTAGCAAAATCGTTTTGAATTATGCATTTGATGTGACATTCCCAGATTCAGCCATAACGTCTGGGCCGGGTCTGGGGGTGTTACATTACTTCTCTGTTTGGTGCTCATTTGGGCTTAGGCCAACACTGCTACTGTATAAGGCTAAAGCCCAGACTAAACTGATACTGAATAGGGCTCAGGCCCAGACTATTCTTGCATGATTGGGGATTACACACTGTGTTCTCGTAACTCACCCTTTTCTTTGACTGTGCAGGTAATCCCCAGCCTTAGATGATTTGGAGCTGCGAAGAACTCGGAGGTGGCTACACACTCAATATGTTTTAATCTTAGACTTAGTTATTTTATTTTTAATAATTTAGGTTAATAATGTTGTAATAAGGCCATTTGGGGGTTTTTTAAACTTTTATTTGGTATTTCTTTTTATTTCAATCTGCTAGTCTAGGAAACACGAGTTTTAAAACAATAACGGTTTCTAAAGAAAAGTACAATTTTCAAACCTTAAAGTTGACATCTAGAACAAGCTTCCGCAATATTAAATCCTGATTAGTAATGATATGACCATTAAGTGAATAACAAGTTTTTGATTTTACAACCCCAACGTTTTCCAAAAAGTTTTAACATTCAGTAATGAGCGATTATCAACAAGTCGGTTTTCAAACGACTCTTTGATATGACACGTCAGATCCAGTCGTAACGTCTAGTCTATGTTTGGGGTGTTACATTTAGTGGTATCAGAGCCTGGTTGCAAAACTCGGCTGTGGAATGGGTTTTGAAAATTTTCTAAATCTACCTTAATTTTGGTTTGAAAAGAAATGTTGTTACTGGAAGTGTGGCACACCGAGTCTCCGGCACCAAATCTGTAAGTTATCTGACATTGTTTTCTGTTATATACTGAAATGATTATTCTGAAAAACTACCATGGATACTAGTAGTGCACTGAAACTCTTTAGCTAGAGTAAACTGAAAACTGTAGTGAGGTTTTGATCTACGAAAACAACTCTAATTACTATTTATCATAAAATATTCGTTAATAATTACTGAAATTATAAGCTGATGCATAAAACTCTTAAAACAGATAAATACGCGATATCGATATGAGCACAAGAGGTCATAGAAGGGGTACACATGGCTGCAGTATAGGCCAAGGAGGTGCTAGGGCTAGGTTTTCAGCATTGGGCCATATGCCTACTAGGGAGGCACCAGCCTCGCCAGTAACTAAGACAGGGTCTCATGATTGAGCCGTTGGGGATGATGCTCTATCCCAAGCAATGTTATGGGTTCTTGAAAGGGTTGCTGGACACAGTATTGGGTTAGTGGGCCGAGGGTCAATTTCTGAGTGACTCCGGTCTAATGGAGTGGAAATCTTCACGGGCGTTTTTGGTGTAGCCCCGAGTGTGGCAGAATATTGGTTAGAGGCTACCGAACAGATAATGGATGATCTTGACTGTACTGTGGAACAAAACTAAAAGGAGTAGTGTCTTTACTGCGAGACGAGGCATACCAGTGGTGGCTCACTGTGAGGGAAGGCACGCAGGTCGACCGCTTGACATGGGACTTCTTTAAGGTGGTCTTCCAAGGAAAATATGTTGGGACGAGTTATGTAGACGCCCAGAAGAAGGAATTTCTAAGTCTGATCCAGGGGAATAGGTCGATAGCAGAGTATGAGGCAGAGTTCCTACGGTTGAGCCGGTATACTCAGGCCATAATCGTGACTGAGTATGAACACTATGTGCGGTTCGAGGATGGCCTCCAAGATGAGTTGCGGGTGCTGATAGCTCCGCAAAGGGAAAGAGACTTTGCTGCCCTTGTTGAAAAGGCAAAAATACCAAGGACCTGAAATGCTCAGAGCGACAGAACCGTGAGAAAGATAGGGGTAGAAGTAAGAGGGATTTTGGGCCCTCAAGTTCTTTTGGTGGGCCTAAGAAATAGCCTGGATTTGATGGGCCAGCCTGAGCTGGGGTTCCTATTACTGCTGTCAGATAGCAGCCTTGCACTGATTGTGGGAGATCTCACCAGGGTGAGTGCTGGAAAAGAACTGGGGCATGTTTTAGATATGGGTCCATGGATCATCAGGTTAAGAATTGTACTTAGAGGCCTGTTCAGATGCAAGACACAGGTCAAGGCTATGTTCAGCCAGGGAGAGGTGGTCAGCAGCCATCAAGAGGCCATGGTTAGGCCAGAGGGGAAAATAGTTTGGGACGAGGTCATAGAGCACCAAAAAGAGGTGCTAGTAATACTGAGGCAAGACAGCCAGGTTTGGTCTATGTTGCACGGCGCCGAGAGGACGGCGACGCTCCTAACCTCATAACTGGTATGTTTCTAATTTATAATGTACCATACACTGCTTTAATTGACATTGGGTCTACACACTCGTATGTTGCATGCACTGTGTCTGGGACGCTGGATTTCCAGTTTGAAATTACAGATAGAGAGATGACTGTGTTGAGTCCACTGAGACAGTCGATTAGGGTGAATAAGTTGTTCAGGGATTGATAAACCATAAAAGTAACACATTTTAATCCTATGCTTAGCGTGTTTTTGGATATTTATTTATAGAATTTGGTGAATTTGATGCTCCTAATCCTTTAAATTCATGATTCTTTACTTAGGAGAGCATAGGGGAGCCAAAGGGAAGGAAAACGGGCCAAAATAAGCCATCTTAAGGATCTACACGGCCAAAGCCCGCACCACACGGCTAAACACATACATGTGTCGATCGAGAGCCATGCAAATTCTTACACGGCCTGGGCCTCTTCACAATGGCTGAGCACATGCCCATGTCCTTGCCGCACCCTATTTTGATTTCACACAGAAAAAGCCAAATTTTAGGGTTTCTGAGCCTACTAAAGTCTATAAATATGAGCCAGAGGAAGACCTAAGGGGGGACGTAGAGTAGATCGAAAAAACCAATCGAAGGAAGCCATCTGAATCATCTAGAAGGCGGATTCACTCCAGAATTGAAGATCTCCATCAAGTTCTTTAGAAGTTTTTGGGTTTTTTATGTCTTGTTGTTTTCTTAATTCTATGATGTTTTCCTTTTAGGTTATGAACTAAACTCCCTAAATACCTAGGAAGGATGAAACCTATATGAATCTTATTATTCAATAAATCTTAATAACGTGATAAATACTTGATCTTGTTCTTAATTATGTGTTCTTAATCCTTGTTTTGATGTTTTCAGAAATATTAATTCAAGTTTAATGTGCTTATTCAGTGGAGCAAAAGTCCCTATTTGAGAGTAGATCCAACATAATTAAGTGGAGTTGATTGCAATACTAGAAATAGGACGACATAAATCTACTGGATTAGAGTCAAATCTAATAAGGGAATCCATAGATCGAGTGAATGCGACGATAGGGGTTTTAATTAGAAAGAGATTTCAATTAATCAACCTAGAGTCAATTGTTCTTAGTCTTGAAAGAGATATTAGCATAATTTAGGGATTTCTACGGATCGAGTCAAGAGAATAAATCATTTAATTCAGTCAGAATAATAAGTGAAGTCTAGGTAGATTCTTCCTTGGGTATTGTCTTTATTCATTCGATTATTCTCTTCACTCTCTGTCGCGTTCATAGTCATTTAGTTAATTAGTTAGTTAATTTTAAATTAAAAATAAATCCCCTTAATTATTAGGCTAGATAATAAAAAGATAGTTAATACAAGTAATTTTAGTCCTTGGGGATACAATATTCAAGACTCACCACAACTATACTACTATTCGATAGGTGCGTTTGCCTTTGTCGAAATATTAGTTAAGTTTCGAGCCAATCAAGTTTTTGGCGCCGTTGCCGGGGACTAAGATATTAGGAACACTAAATTTTTATTACTTTAGCCATTCTTATTTTTATTTGCAATTTATTTTTCTTTTTATTTTAATTTGCTAATTTTTATTTTACTTGCTTATGCCAAGTAATTTTAGTTTATGACTAGAAGAAACCCATCAGGGCCGTTGCTTTTTGACAGTGAGATAGAAAGTACCATTCGCAGAAATCATAGGGAGATAAGGCGAAGTTTACAATACATAGAGGAAGAGAAAGAAGACGATACTAATACTACTGAGCAGATGGTTGATAATAATCCGCTTCCTCCGGTGGTTGCCGAAGACCCAGCTCCTCGCAGTATGTACGACTATGCTAAGCCTAATTTAACTGGGGCTGAATCGAGTATCGTTAGACTTACTATTACTGCAAATAATTTTGAACTGAAACCTAACACTATTCAAATGATTCAACAGTTTGTTCAGTTTGATGGTTTGCAGGACGAAGACCCAAATACTCATTTAGCAGATTTTCTAGAATGATGTGACACTTTCAAAATTAATGGCGTTTCTGATGATGCCATTCGCCTTCTGTTGTTTCCCTTCCTGTTGAGGAACAAAGCTAAACATTGGTTGAACTCCCTATCACGAGGATCAATCACTACATGGGAACAAATGACTGAAAAATTTTTACTTAAATGTTTTCCGCCGGCTAAAACGGCTAAGTTGAATGATATCTCTTTTTTTGTACAAATGGATTTAGAAACACTTTGCAATGCATGGGAGAGATACAAGGATCTACTGAGAAGATGCCCTCACCATGAGTTACCATTATGGCTATAGATTCAAACCTTTTACATTGGGGTGAAACCCTCAACTAGGCAATTGATTGAAGCAGTTGCCGGTGGAACCTTAAATAACAAAACCCCTAAAGTGGCTTATGAGTTTATAAAGGAAATGTCATTGAATAACTATCAGTGGCAAGTCATGATAACAAAGCCGACAAAAGCCGCCAGTGTTTTTAACCTCGACGCAGTCACTATGCTATCAACTCAGGTAGAGCTTTTAAGTAAAAAGATTCATGGTTTGTGTGGTTCTTCGCAGGTACATTCAGTGATGCAATGCAATGCAAATAGAGGAGGGGCAAACAATATAGAATATCCATCCTACAACCCTGGCATAAAGAGCGAACAGATGAACTATATGGGTAATAAATCTAGACCTCAGAATAATTCCTATAGTGACACTTACAATCCAGGTTGAAGGAACCATCCAAATGTCTCATGGGGTGGTCAAGGAAATCATAGACAACAACCCCCTCCAGGCTTTCAACAACAACCTTACCCATAAGAGAAGAAGTCGAACCTTAAGGAGATGCTAACAAAATTCATCTCGGTGTCAGAAACCCGTTTTCAAAACACCAAAACAGCATTCAAAAATTAGCAAGCGTCAATTCAAGGGCCCGAGAACCAAATAGGTCAGCTTGCCAAGTTGATCTCAGAACGACCACAAGGTAGCTTGCCAAGCAACACTGAAACTAACCCAAAGGAGCAACTTCATGCCATTACTACTCACGATAGTGAAAGGTTAGACGAACCACACCCGAGGCAAGAAAACATGGTAGATAATGGTAAGCTTGAGGTAAGCCGTAATGAACCAAAACTAGTAAGTACAGAGTACAAACCTCGTGTGCCATATCCCAACGAGACAAAGAAACACCGCACAAATAAACAATTCGGTAAATTTCTTAAACTTTTAAAGAAATTACATATTAACTTACTATTTATTGAGCTCTTTCGTAGATGCCCAATTCAGTAAAATTTTTAAAAGAGCTTTTGGCAAACAAACGGAAGTTAGACAACGCGTCGCATGTGGAGCTAAATGCAATGTGCTCAAAAATTTTACAGAATAAACTACCCCGTAAATTAAAAGATCCAGGGAGTTTTATGATTCCTTGCCTAATTGGTGGTTTATCTGTTAATAATGTTTTAGCTGATTTAGGGGCAAGTATCAATGTTATGCCTTATAAAATGTTTTGCGAATGTAAGTGAACTTAATTGTCAATCTTCTTTGCAGGAAACCCTCGGGAAAATATGACAGAGCCATGGTCTAGCTCTCATATTGAGAATTAAACTATTCATGAGGAACGAAGGCTCCAGATCGAGGAACTAGATGAATGGCAAACATAGTGTAAAGAGAGATTGAAGGTATACGATGAACCAAAGTAGAGCCATGACGAGCCTAAAAAAGAGTCAAATTAAGGTTGGAGACCGAGTTCTAATGGATAATACAGATCCTCGTATTGCCTCTTCTGACCCTAATGGAACAACCCCTTTCACGGTACTCAATATTTTCCCATACGGAGCAGTCGAAACTCATTCCAAATTTGGCACCTCCAAGGTAAATAGTACTCATCTAAAATCCTATTTTAACAAAATTGATAGCAAGAATAAGGAGTTTCAACTCCTCGAACCGCCATGATTATGTAAATGAAAGGTAAGTTGAGCTTAGACTCTAAATAAGTGCTTCTCAGGAGGCAACCCGAGCACTAACCTTACTAATTAGTTTATTTTCATTTCGTTCACGTTTTTAATGCAGGTTTTTTGTCCCACACAGCCTAAACACACGGGCGTGTCCTTGGCCATGTGGATGTGGGGACTTAGTTTTTAAAATTGAAAGAAATTGACAGTAGGCTCCATGACATGACACACGGTCGTGTATGATATCACAGGAGCGTGTCAAAATTCCATACGAGCGTGTCATAGGCCTTGTGAAAACTGGAGCTCAAATTTTTCAAAATTCAAAATTTTAAACAAGTCAGGGGGCTTCATGGACAGACCCCACGGGCGTGTTAACTTCTACACGGGCGTGTCTAAGGCCTTGTGAAAATTAGCCTCTCAAAATCGCGACGAACACAGGCTAAGGAACAAGCCACACGGGCGTGGGACAGGGCCGTGTGGCCTAACATGGTCCATGTGTATGTGCATCGATTATCATCAACTAAACAAGCTGACGATTAAAAACAAGTACCCTTTACCAAAGATAGACAATATGTTCGTCCAGCTCGATTCTCTCCAAGATAGATCTTCGATCTGGGTACCATCAGCTAAGGGTTAAGGAGGCTGATGTGTTCAAGACCGCGTTCAGGACTCGTTATGGGCATTACGAGTTTCTGGTCATGCCGTTTGGGTTGACGAATGCACCAGCTACTTTCATGGATATGATGAACTGGGTATTCCAACCCTATTTGGACCGGTTCGTGGTGGTGTTTATAGATGACATGCTGGTGTAAGAACCAAGGAGGATCATGATTCGCATCTTTGGATTGTATTGCAAATCCTAAGGGAAAAACAGGTATATGCAAAGTTTAGCAAGTGTGAGTTCTAGTTGCGAGAAGTGACATTTTTGGGTCACATGTGTCTATCGAGGGGATTCAGGTTGATCCTTGGACAGTTGAAGCCGTGTTGGATTGGAAACCAGCAAAGACTGTATCTGAAATTTGAAGTTTCTGGGTCTGGCTAGGTATTACAGACGTTTTGTTGAAGGGTTCTCACTGATTGCTGCACCCCTAACTAAGTTACTACGCAAAGGGGTACCTTTCAACTGGACTGATAAGCAGTAGGAGAGTTTTAAGAAACTAAAGTTGGACTGATCAAGCCCCTGTTAATCTGACCCAGAGTCCAGGAAGGAATTTGTTCTCATCAGAATAATGTCGCCGCACTGGATTGGGTTGTGTGTTGATGCAAAAGGGTAAGGTGGTTTCTTACGCGTCTCGCCGGCTTAAGCCGAACGAGGTGAATTACCCCACTCACGACTTGGAATTAGCGGCGATGGTATTCGCACTGAAGATTTGGAGACATTATTTATATGGTGAGAAGTCTACTACTTTCACAGACCATAAAAGCCTCAAGTATCTCCTTACTCAGAAGAAGTTGAATCTTAGGCAACGAAGATGGATAGAGTTGCTTAAGGATTATGATTTCTCGATTAAGTACCATCCGGGTAAAGCTTACGTAGTACCAGATACATTGAGCTGTAAGGTTGTATCTGAGCTGAGAGCAATGTTTGCTCGTCTCAGGCTATTTGTTGATGGTAGCCTACTGGCTGAGCTCCAAGTGAGACCAACCTGGATCGATCAAATTAAGGAGAAGCAATTTCTTGATGAATCATTGGTCTCTCGTTTCTAACTGGTTGAGAAGGGGGAGACTACGGAATTTGGGCTGAATAGTGAGGATGTGCTATGCTTTTGTGGGAGAGTCTATGTACCGATAGATTCTGACTTAAGGCAGTCTATACTGCGATAGTCGCATAGTAGTCTATACACTATGCATCCTGGCGGAAATAAGTTATACCGAGATTTGCGTTAACTGTACTGGTGGCCATGGCTCAAGCGCGAGGTTACAGATTTCGTGAGTAAGTGTCTAACATGCTAGCAAGTTAAGGCTAAGCATCAACTGCCTTCTGGATTACTGCAACCCATTAAAATTCCACTCTGGAAGTGGGAGAGGGTAACCATGGACTTTGTTAGTGGGCTACCCTTGACACCTACTAAGAAGGATTCGATATGGGTTATTGTTGATCGACTGACTAAATTCATCCACTTCATACCGGTCCGCACTAATTATTCGCTGCAGAAGTTAGCTAAGTTATACGTGGCTGAGATTGTGAGACCGCATGGGGTACTAGTGTCTATCATTTTGGACAGAGATCCTAGGTTCACATCTCGGTTCTGGAAGAAGCTACACGAGGCATTGGGTACAAGATTGGATTTCAGTATGGTGTTTCACCCTCAGACGGATGGTCAGTCTGAGAGGGTGATTCAGATATTAGAGGACATGCTAAGAAGCTGTGTAATTGATTTCAAAGGTAGTTGGGAAGACTACTTGCCGCTAGTGGAGTTTGCCTATAACAACAGTTACCAATCCAGTATGCAAATGGCACCGTACGAGGCGTTATATGGTCGCAGGTGTCGTACCCCTACTTGTTGGACAGAATTGAGTGAGCTGCGAGTTTTGGAGCCAGAGTCGGTTTCTGAAACTGAAGAGAAAGTAAAGTTGATCTGAGATCAGTTAAAGGAAACATCTGATAGGCAGAAGTCGTATGCTGATTTAAAGCGTAAAGAGATAGAGTACTCTGTGGGGGATTATGTCTTCTTGAAAGTCTCACCATGGAAGAAGATTTTGAGATTTGAACGGAGAGGCAAACTGAGCCTTAGATTCATGGAACCTTAGCGGATACTAAAGTGTGTGGGACCAGTCGCCTATCAACTTGAGATGCCTCCTGATTGTTATGTCAGAGTCTTAAAATTTTATAAAAAGAATGATCGAGCCTAGAAACTAACTGTGACAACGATTGAGGCAAACGCACCTATCGAGCAGTAGTATAGTTTAGTGGCAAGACTGGATTGGCGAATCTAAAGGAACCAAAAGTACTAATACTAACTTTTTTTTATTATTTAGCCTAAGAATTAAAGGAATTATTAATTAATCTAAAATTAACTAACTATTAAGCTAAAGATGCAAAGACAAAGAGAATGAATTGGGAAAATAATTATGGTAAAAACCAATTGGTTAAGACAATACCCGAGGAAGAATCCACCTACACTTCACTTGTTATCTAACTCTGAACCAGACGATTTATTCACTTGACTTAATCCATAGGATTCCCTAATTTATATTAATACCTCTTTCGAGGCTACTAACGTCTAACCCTAGGTTGATTAATTGAAATCTCTTTCTAATTAAAATCCCTAGAATTGCATTAACTCGATCTATGGACTCCCATATTAGGTTTGACCCTAATCCGGCATATTTTCGTCATCCTATTTCTAGGGTTGCGATCAACTCCGCTTAATTATGCTAGATCAATTCATAAATAGGGACTTTTGCTCCACTGCCTAAGCACATCAATACTTGAATTAATATCCTGAAATATCAAAGAAAGAATTAAGAACACATAATTAAGAACAAATAAGTATTTATCATATAGTTCAGAAAACAATAACAAGATCCGTCTTAGGTTTCATCCCCCTCAAGTATTTGAGGGGTTTAGTTCATAATCATAAAAGAATACATCTCAGAAGAAAATATAAAACAAAACATAAGAAAATTCCACAATTCTGGCCCCTTCGACTCGGCTTTGAGTATAACTCCCTGAAGGAATTGAAGAGAAGATCCTCTGTTTTGAGTATAACTCCGGCTTCTTGAGATGAATCAACTGGCTTTTTTCGAGTAAATTCCACAATTCTGGCCTCTATGGCTCAGCTTTTCGGCCTAACTGGATGCCTCACTAGACTCCCACTGAAGGTTGGCCACTAAGGTGTTTATATAGGCTTTTGGAATGGCTTTCTTTGCCTCTAAGTACCCTAATCCAAATGAAACTCATCTTTGTCACGATAGGGACATGCCCATGGCACACGCCCATGTGAATCATGGCCAGGCTGTGTTCGGGTCTGTTAATGAGGCACGACCGTGTGGTCTTGGGCCCAAGCCGTGTCGATTTCATGATTTGGCCCATTTACTCCATTTTAGGCCCATTTTTTGTTCTTTTCATCCTCCGGTGCTTTCCTAAGTATAAAACATGAAATTAAAGGATTAAAAGCACCAAATTTCATAATTCAAGGAATAAATTATCCAAAAGTATGTTAAATGTGGGATTAAAATATGTTCATATTATGGTTTATCACCTCCTGAGTTAAACCGGATACATGATGTGTTCCACGTCTCTATGCTGAGGCGATACCACTCTAATCCCTCACATATAGTGCCGGTGGAAGAGATTGAGATTATACCTGATCTGACTTTTGAGGAAAGAACCGGTGCAGATACTGGATCGTGATGTTAAGGTATTGAGGAGGAAATCTGTTCTGTTAGTCAAGGTGCTTTAGCGTAATCACGAATCACAGGAAGCCACGTGGGAGCCTGAGGAGGCGGTGCTACAACAATACCCTCACCTCTTCTGACCAGGTAAATTTCAAGGCCGAATTTTCTTTAAGAGGGTAGAGTCGTAACACCCCAAAAATGTGGGGCCTGTAATTTTGTTGAATTTGCTTAAATTCCATGTTGTGCTCGAATGGCTAGTTATTTGAGTGTATTTGGGAGGTTTTAGGAAGAATGGGTACGAGTCTGAACCTTGGAAAATTTTTAATTTTTGCTCTTAAGTGAAACTGGCAGTTAACAGTAGGACTTAAGTATAAGTATGTACGGTTATGTGTCACAAGAAGAGCTTGTGACTTAGTGGCTGTGGCGTCACTAAGATGGCAAGGGGAGTGGGGTTCGACTCCCATGGCAAGCAATTAGGGGGTTTTTATTTTATGTGTGGATGGTGCAAGAGGTAGAGTTTGGATCAAACTCTGCAGAGGAGGTTGAAGACTTGGTCAAGAATTTTGAATGGGAGGCTGGGAGTAATTCAAGGAGTATTCGATGGAGAGTTTGAGGGAGTTGGAGGTGTGTAGGAGTCTCGGCCGAATGTGGGGAATGCTGAGTAGGGGATTTTCGGCTGGGGGTTTTCAGTTGTGCAAATTCAACAATTAGAGAGAGTGTACAAGCCGAATTCTCTTTGGCATTTTAAGTTTTCTTTTGCTGCATTTTGGGTTTCTTTCTTTTTTTACATCTCGTGCAACCTTTACCATTTGGGTTTTATCATTCTTTCCTCTTTTCATCTAATATTTCTCTATTGCTGCCGACTTTCTGCCGAATCACCTTTCTTCTTTCGGTTTCTCTTTTGGTCGAACACAACTCTTCTTTGCCCTCTTGTGATTCTTTCCTTTTCTTTGCAAGATAGCCGAGCACTTTCTTTCTTCTTGTGTTAACCGATTCGATTAAGGCCTAAGTAACCTCTTCTATTCATTTCTAACCGTTTCCGAGACTCTTCGATTGGTTGGTAAGTGGTGACTATAGCCGGTTGTAGGTTGACATTTTCTCCTTATTCGATTTTGTTTCTTTAGGGCCGAAAGGCTTTTCCCCTAGTTGTCATGGAGATGTATTGCTAACACTTTCTTTCTCGACGATTATTGCTAGGGACTCGTTTTCCTTAGCCAAGGGGGGTAGGCCGAATACTCTTCCACTGCAAGAGATCTATCGGTTCGTGGTAAGTGAAGCTAGTTTGATTAGTGTTTCAATATGTTGGATTAACAAGTATTGTGACTAATTAATGGGACGGTGGTTATCATAGGTGTCTTGGAAGCGCGTCAAACTACAACTCGTAACAAGTGCGTAATCGTACACCCAATTTTGGTTCTGTCAATATGATGAATGAAGGTGTGCATTCACACCCTTGATGAATTGTGAATCAGCTAAAGCCGAAAAATCGATACACCGAAACTTCGGCATCTGAGGGCTCTCGAGTGTGCGAGCGCTCGTAGAGATAAACCGAGCCACAATCATTGGCAATAGACCATTGAGGCTGCCATGAACATTCTCGTGGGCTTAGGTTGTAATAGGCCTCCTTGGGTCGAGATGGGCCCCACGTGGTAAAATTCATGATAGTGTCAGATAATGGATTGGGCTGCGATGTTCGCATAGCCGCGACCGAAATTGGGCTGAATGGGCCATACGAGCGTGTGGACCTACTTGGGCCAAAAATTAGGCTTTGGGCCCAATTGCACCGTTTTGACCAAAAGGGTGTATGTGTCACTCGAGGCGGCTGTAGGCCTTCGGAGAGGCCGTTATAGGGTAAAATTACAGAAATACCCTCGAAAGGTAAAATTACTAAAATACCCTCGAAGGGTGAAATTACTGAAATACGCTCGAAGGGTAATATTACCAAAATACCCTCGTTGAGTAAAATTACCAAGATACCCTCGAAGGGTAAAATTACCGAAATACCCTCGTTGGGTAAAATTACTGTTTACCCCTAACCGAAAAAATGATCGTTATACCGTAGTGGTAGTTTAAGTATTGTGTGTGTGATATTTATATGACTGATTATGATTGTGACATACTGCATACCCGAATTATTTATGCCACGACATTCTGCATTAGGGTTGGGATTTGAATTCAGAGGAAGTACTGTACTAGTGGCTCTGGCACGTTTTACTGATCTAGTGGCTTCGCCACGTACTCTGATTTTAGTTGCTTGGCCCACGTTTACTATCATTAGTAGCTTTGTTGTGTTACTACTAGCAGCTATGCTGCGATATTGGTGTGTTGGCTGGGTGGGTCGACTTGGTCCCCACATGGTGTGTTGATTGGTACGGGTGGTATGCTGGTTGGATTGGGTTGGGTTGCATTACTGCTCTGTTCTATGATCATTTGGGCTTAGGCCCACACTGCTACTGTATAGGGCTAAAACCTAGACTGAACTGATACTGAATAGGACTCAGGCCCAGACTATTATTGTATGATTGGGGATTACACACTGAGTTCTCGTAACTCACCATTTTCTTTGACTGTGCAGGTAATCCCCAGCCTTAGATGATTTGGAGCTGCGAGGAACTCGGAGGTGGCTATACGCTCGATATGTTTTAATCTTAGACTTAGCTATTTTATTTTTAATAATATTGGTTAATAATGTTGTAATAAGGCCATTTGGGGGTTTTTAAACTTTTATTTGGTATTTCTCTTTATTTCAATCTGCTAGTCTAGGAAACATGGGTTTTTAAAACAATAACAGTTTCTAAAGAAAAGTACGATTTTCAAACCTTAAAGTTGACATCTAGAACAAGCTTCCGCAATATTAAATCCTGATTAGTAAATGATATGACCATTAAGTGAATAACAAGCTTTTGATTTTACAACCCCAACGTTTTCCAAAAAGTTTTAACATTTAGTAATGAGCGATTATCAACAAGCCAGTTTTCAAACGACACTTTGATGTGACACGTCAGATCCGGTCGTAATGTCTAGGCTGGGTTTGGGCTGTTACGTACCGATTTGGTTTGAATCCTTTTTAGAAGATAGGTTGTAATTCTAAGGTATATCCCCAAAAGGATATTGGAAAGCTTGCCTTAAACATCATGGAATGATCCATGTCCAATGAGGTTTGCTTCTCCTCCTAGACACTCCATTTTGTTATGGAGTTCTAGGCAGAGCCTATTGTAACATAATTCCATTTTTTATCAAATGATCCAAAAATTCTCGAATAAGATATTATCCTCTTTAATTTAATTAAAGTGCAAGAATTATTTTTACCAGTTTGTTTCTCTACTTTAGCCTTGAATTCTTGAACTTTTCAAAAGCTTCAAACTTATACCTTCTAAGGTATACGTAACCATATCTAGAATTATTGCTAAAAAAAGGTTATGAAATAGGAATACCCATTTCTAGCCATTTGTGTTCATTGCGCCACATACATATGAATGTATTTGGTGATAGGGATAAGAGTGGATAAGTGCGAAAGAGGATCGTAAAGTTTATCCAAGTCGCGAATTTGACTTAGGGCTCTAGACATTCGGTAAGAAACTTGCATTTTGATACAACCTGAAACACAATTTAATCCAAGTCAAGCAAAAAAATTAATATAAATAACTAAGACAAATAAAATAGAACAATAAATCAAATATTAAAACAATATGGAAGAAAATAAAGAAGATAGATGGAAAATATAGAACGTGGCATGTAAAAGTCCTAAGAAGCCTTGGAAATAAGAAAAATCCACAACCCCCTTCAAGTGGCTTTAATTTTCCCTCCAAGGAAGAAAAATTGGCAAGAAGAAGTTTGAAGATGATCCCCACAATCTGAAAAGATTGTTAAAACTCTTCTAAAAGAAAACTCAAGACAAATTCTTAAAAAGAAAAACTCAAAGAGAATTTATTAACTCAAAAGAGAAGTTGTTGAATAATAATGAAATTGGTTTTTGTGTACAATCTAAAGGCCTTTATATAAGCTAGCTAAATAAATCTTAATAAAAATCGTAAGTATACTAGAACTCTAATTAACCTAAACAAGAAGTAGTTTTAAACTAAACTTTCTTTCTTACATAAAACTCCTAAATAACTTAAAATACTTAATAATTATAAAAAAATTTGGAATAAAAATAATAAAATAATAAGAAATAATAAATACAATATTAGGCTTATATATAATACAAATCAAGCCTAAAACTCGAACCCAATATAGTTTAAACTCGAATTAAAATCCCGAAACTTGTAATTCCCATCATAATCCCGTCCAAAAATTCTACTCGCGCAATCTTCACTAAAATGGTTATAACTTGAGATATCAAACTCAAAGTCAAGTAATTCATAGTACGTTTCAAAGATAAGAGATAGATCTTTGAATGTCATGGAGACATCTTAACCAAGAAATGCCTGGATCCCATCCAAAAAGTCATTGCAAGTCTACTGATTCCTCCAACATAAAAACTACCATCTTCGATAAATGGAATTTAATAAATTTCACCCATTTTGTGCACGTATAATTCCTTGTTTCCTCAAAAAGATTCATCCTCACATATTGCCTTTGGTCGAATCTTGATTTGATTTGCTTAGTCTTTGATCTTATTGTTGGGCCTTGAGGTAGTGTAATCCATGGGTCAGAAATTGGGTCTTGAGACTCGCACCATTCCCCCTTTCTCAAGAAGATTCGTCCACGAATCTTTAGCTGCTAAAAAGGAAAAGGGATTAGAATTAATAACAATAAAATGAAAAAAATACTTACTTGAGCTTTCTTGGACACCAAAACTATCTCCAGGATCAAAGACATTATTTCAATCCTTCAAATTAGCTTCGATCATGGATGTCTCCTTTAAAAACAAGGTATCAACACTAAACAAAGAAATATTGGGCACATGAGTGTTCAAGTAAAAAATAACTTGTAACTTTCTTTGAATATGCGTAATCATCCATAAGAATTCCTAACAATGAGTCAGGAATTTCACATAATTATAAAAATCAATAAGTTTAATATTATTATGTAAAAATTCATATTTAAAGTTTAAGGTAGAAAATTTTGTTGCAAGATTAAATGCATTGTAACAGCCCTAACCCATATCTGTCGTCGAAATAGGGTTACGGAGTATTTCCAGAGGTTTCAAATCATTCAAACACATATTATAAACATTTCATATCATATCAACAAACATATTAAAACCAAGTCAAAACATACATATTGTCCCTTATATGAGCCCTTGAGGCCCTAAATAAGCATTAGAAACAAGTCGGGACTAAATCAAAAACTCAGAGAATTTTTCAAAAAACATTGAAAATTTTCAACACTTCAGGGGTCATACGACATTATCCCAGCCCGTGCCCATGCCCGTGTAACTCATTGACTTGGGTCACACGGCCAAGCCACACGCCCATGTGCCAAGCCATGTACCCTTCGAAATAACCTCACATGCCTGTGTGCCAGGCCGTGTAATAGCCTGACTTGTAACACTTTAAAAGCTATAGGGACACACGGCTGTGTCATTTGGCCGTGTGTCACACATGGTTGAGACACACGTCTGTGTGGACGAAAATAGGCAATTTTACAAGCCATTTTTCTCTCCCAACTTAGCATATACCTACAACCAAAATTGCACATATACACAAACCATAACAAGGCATCAAAATCATGCATAAACAAGTAATATACATATGGTACAATATCATACAACCAATATGCCCTTAGGTACCTCAAATGACAATATGTAAACATGTCTAACTATGTACTCATTTTGGTCAAAATGATTAACTAACTTCCAACTAGATTTGCATCAATTCATACCATTGAATTCACTTACCAACACATACCAATGGTACTAAATATACCATTCAACTACTAGCATCAATATTCATATATGTCATTCATAACCAAGTACCAATTCACCACATTCCCAACAAGTCGCATGACATATATAATATGCATATTCACTACTATCATTTCATCATCCATTATTCAAATATATCAAACCAAACGTCAACCATTTTAAGGCTACTTATATACATTCCAAACCATGCCATTACACCAACAAATTGCCAATACACAAGCCAAGCCAAATGGCCATTTCAACAACCAAAACACACATAGGCCAACATTAGCCATAATACCTATACATGCCATTATAACCTAAATTAAACAACCAAAAGTACCCAAAGAGTTGACGGATAGTGTGATATAGCTCCGACAAGCTTCCAACCAGAACGACCTTCCGATTCACTATAAAACGTGGAAAATAACATAGAGTAAACATTTAAGCTTAGTAAGTTCGTATAACCTAAAACATATCTTACCATTTAATCATATAATAGGCAAGTAAACATAGCATATCCCAACATAATTTGGCCAAATGGCTAAGCACATATACACCAACCATGTTAGCCATGTAAATACATATATAAACCAATAACCATGAATGAGCACAACAATTGATTAAGTTTCATATACATGTATCATCCAATTAAATTTTCCATATACCATGTAACAACATTTCCATATAATTCATACTTGTAATAGTCCGTATCGAACTCTTACCATTTCGTATCAGAATATTGCCCGTTGAACCATTTAGAATACTGTTGGATACCCGGGATAGCTCACACATAGTGTGCTAAATCATATAATTGTAATCTATCAAATCCTATACATGTATTCTCACACGTGCTGTGAATCGGTATGCTCACATGAGCTGTGAAAATGGGCATGCTCACAAGAGTTGTGGGTCAAAACGTAGCTACACGATACTGTTCACACGAGCTGTGGAGTATCCGCAACACATGTCGGACCTCAGCCATTGGTAGGACGTTCAGGACCAGCACCCAAATCATGTCAACCCTAATGACATGTCATTTGTATCCTACGAATTCCTAAGGTTCAAACGAGGCTCGGTAGTAGTCGTACGTCACTAGATATGCAACTGGTATATATGTATAGCAATTCACAACACAAGTATATTTCAATCAAAAACATATATACACAATTTAATTACACAAACTTACCTCAATGAGTATACGTAGATATGAAGGCGACTAGCCCGAGACTTTATCATTGCCCCGATCTAAAGCCGTACGACGTTTGTCTTGATCTATACGAATAATTTAGCTCAATTCAATATGTATTTTATTTAATTTAACCCAAAATCATATTTTGGCAAAATTATCATTTTACCCCCATACTTTTAATTTCTTTGCAAGTCCCTAGCTCATAAAAATGGAAATTTATGCAATTTCATCACAACCCACTATAGTCCCTAACAAGCCCTATATTTCATTTTTTTCACAATTTCACCATGTAAAAATTTTTTTATTTTTTAATTTAATCCCAATTTGACATTTTCATCAAAAATCTCTTTGCAAAAGTTGTTTATCTAACAACATCTATTTTCTTCCATAACTCATCAAAACTCATGCATATTCAATAATGGAGAAACCCTAATAGTTTAATAGCTTCACAAATTAATCCCCGGGCTAGCTAGATTAAGCTACAACGATCCCGAAAACACAGAAACCATTAAAAACAGGACAAAATACATACCAATGCAAGGTATTTAGGGTTGCTGAAACTTCAAACTTCCATGGCTACTATTTTCTTTTCATATTCGATTGAAAATGGTAAAAGATGAAAGATTTTTCATTTTATTTTATTTAATATTAACTTTATTTACTAATTACAAAAATAACCTTTAAAACATTTAAAATTTACACAAATGCCAAGCCATCACTTTCCACTATCTTCATTAGTGGTCTAATTACCATATAAGGACTCTTACTTTAGGGTTCTATAGCAATTTAATACTTTTAGTTACTAGAACTCAACTTTACGCGATTTAGTCCTTTTTATCAAATAGAGCATAAAAAGGGTAAAATTTCTTAACGAAATTTTTATGCGGTACTACAATCATGTTGTAGGTAATAAAATAATAATAAAATAGATTTTTTGTCTCCAGATTTGTGGTCCCGAAACCACTATTCCAATTTCATTGAAAACAGGTTGTTACATGCATAAGGTTCTGTAATAGACCTGTCGAATGGAACAAAAGTAAGCTTTACATACCTAGATAAACTCAAAAAATCAATTGAACTTTCAAACCATTATTTATTAAAACTTGACCAATGAGAAATCATGTCGTAAGAAAAAATAAAATCAGTAGCATACTTATCAAAAACATTCAAGGTATGCCTACATATTTCAATTTCCGATGGATCATTATTTTTCTTACCTTCTAGCACTTGTGGAGAATGATCAATATTCATATAACAGCCCATTTTTTAATGAAATCGGAACAGTGGTTTCGGGACCACAAATCCGATTCGAAAATAAAATTTATTTTTATTTTATTAAATGGTCCGTAATATGTTAGAAATGCCATGTGAAAAATCTAATAAGAAAATTTTATTGATTATGTGCTTAATTACGAGAAGGACTAAATCGCATAAAATGCAAAAGTTGAATTCTAGTAGCTTCAAGGATTAAATAGATATGGAATTCAAAACTAGAGGTCCTTATATGGTAATTAGACCACTAAAGAAAAGTATGTAGATATTTTGGTGACTCATCCATGGAAATTTAGAAAAAGGGCAATGACTAAATTGGAAATTGAAACAATTAAATTAATTAAAAAGATGATAAAAGATATCATCTTATTATTAAGTCATCTTCAACCTAAAATACATGGAAACCCTACGAGAGAGAGAAGAAACTTTCATGGCTTAATTGGGTAAGTTTCCTTGTCCTGTTTTTAGTAATTTTGATATTTTTGAAACCGGATAGCTTAATCCATCTATTTAGGGGATCAATTTGAAAAGTTATCAAATTATGAAATTTGGGTCATCGACGAATATGTTGAAAATTATAAATTTATGGTAGAAAATGAAAGGTTGTTGATAGATAAATAACTTTTACAAGGTGATTTTTTATGAAAACATGATTTAGGGACTCAAATGTAAAGTTGTGAAAATTGATGAAAAATTCTAAAATTTATAGAAAATATGTGCTCTAAATTCTACATTGAAATTTTGGTTAGGCTTGGAATAGGGAGTAAATTGCATAAATTTCATTTTTCGAGCCTAAGGACGAATTTGAAATTTATGGAAAAGTTAGGGGCAAAATGGTAATTTTACCTAGGACGTAAATTGAGTCCAAATGAATATAAAATGTGTGAAATTGATGATTAAAGTTATTTATATAGATCTGGACAACACAAATTCTAGGTCAGATCGAGGAAAAGAAAAGGTTTTGGATTAGTAGATTTTATACGCGAACTAGTGTCAAGGTAAGTTCGTGTAACTTAATCGAGCATGTAAATATGTTAACTTGAATGTTATGATTGTATGCAATATGATTTACATTTATGTGAATATCATTAATGTATGAATGATTGCATGTTTGGAAATGTTGGAAAAAGGGTAAAGTCTCGTTCGAATACTGAATTCCGATGAATATATATGCTTTCCCGAAATGAATGAGGTCCTGCATTTGTTGTTGATGAGATTTAGCTTGGACGAGTAATCCTAATGACCTCGTTATGAAAAGGATTTAGCCCGAACAGGTAATCCTTATATAATCCCTCTCGAGCATATGTTACAATTAGGATTTAGCCAGGACTGGTAATCCTAATTGAGCTCTTTTTTATCATACGTTACATAAAGGATTTAGCCTGGATTGGTAATCCTGTTATACGATATGTGGCTGGAGAGTGTGCTCTTTGATTAAATGCCCTAAAGGGTACTCTTAAATAAGAATTGATGGGTTATTGAATTGTACACATTGAGTGTACTACTCAAGTATCTATCGGAATTTCAATGATTCAACGGACAAAACTCTTGGCATGATAAGAGAATTATGGAATGAAATGAATGATGTCTTGAAGGAAAATAGTATAATGATCTCATCTATGTTTACTTGATGTATATGAAAATTATGTGACTAACTTGTTGATTGAATCTATGTGTTTAGGTAAATTTGCCAAATTGATGAAAAGTATGATATTAAATGATTAATGTTAATAAATGTGATTTGGTAAGTTTAGTTTTCCGTTATACGAACTTACTAAGCATGTAATGCTTACTCCCTTTTATTTTCCCCTGTTTTATAGTGCTCAAAAGCTCGCGAAGGTTGGATATCATTGGAGCATCATCACACTATCCACTAGCTTATTTTGGGTATATGTATAGCAAATCATTTTGGTATAATGGCATGTATAGGTTAACTTGGCCTTAATTGGCTTGATACTGATGTTTTGTATCCTAGCAATTGGAATGGCTAGTAATGGTCTTTTTTGGTATTATGAAGTAGATTATTATGTTAATCATACATGTGATTTAAGTAATGTGCTAAAGATGCTAATGCCTAGATTAAATCAAGGTAAGATTATAAACATGTATTCATGTAATGGTATGCCTTGTTGAATAATAGAGTTTGCTTAATTTGAATGCTTGAAATGGTTGGTATTTGGATGTAAGTTTTAAGTGCAGGTCAATGGTGTGGTTTTGGGTGAGAAATGAAGCTAGAAATGGCTTCATTTTGTACACACGGGCAGACACACGGGCGTGTGTCTAAACCGTGTGTGACACACGGCCTGATATATAGGTGTGTGGTTAGGTCATGTGTCCCCTACACCTTAAAATTGAGAAACAGAATGCTCAAAATTGAACACACGGGCGTGTGTCTCAGAACATGGGCATGTGACTTGGTCGTGTGAAACCTGCACCTAATTTCGAAAGAATTTAATTAACCACTCGGCCCAGTACACAGGCGTGCGGCATGGCCGTGGTCACAAGTCAGAGAGTTACACGGGGTCGAACACTGCCTGCAACACGGGCGTATCCCAAGGTCACATATGCGTGTCCCTTGGACCACACTGGTGTGTGAGCCCTGTAACTTAGAAAATTGTTATAATTTTGAGAAAAATTCTTAGAGTTTCTGGTTAAGTCCCGACTTGATTCTAATGCTAGTATTGGGCTTCGAGGATCCAATTAAGGGACGATATGAGTAATCTCGGTTAGTGAATAGTAATTTACGTGAATTATCTATAAAATGTTCTGAAAGTTTCGGTAATGCTTCGTAACCCTGTTCCAGCGACGGATACGGGTTAAGGGGTGCTATAGTTCAACTTACCTCTTTCCCACAAATAAAATTATCTATTGATGGTAAAGTAATATAATTTATAGTCCATCAATGGATCCTTGAAATCTTGTAACAAAGAAACACCACTAAACAAATTTGAGTTAGAGTTGGTTAAAACATAATCATTCTTCACTTTTGTATGGGTATTTTCTTGCTTTTCTTTTTTTTTCCACTTGTGAACTTTCCAATTGTTTCTCATATGGATTTTCACTCACCAAATTTGGACCATCAAGTAGACTTTTTTCACTCAATGTCTTTTTTCTCTCGATCTTTTCACATGATTCTTCCCCATTTCCCACATCCCTCTCACAAGTATTATGAATATTCAATTCAGTACAATACATCTCAATAGGAGAACATGACGTTTCTATCTCATCTAACTTCATAGATTGAAGGAAAGAATTCTCATTATCATCTTTTTTCGGTTCACAAAGTTCGGCATCACAAATCTTTTTTCCACTAGAGTAAGAGTCAACAAAAGGGGCAAACTCATACTTATTTTCCTCTCTAGTTGGATATTTAATTGGCCATCAGAAACCCACATGATCTTTTGAACTACACCAATAACATTTCACAACAGGTGAGAGATCAGCTGTACTCCTCGTTTCGTTTGGCAATCTCTTTTTGAAGTACTCATCAACTGATCGGTTACCTTGAACATGGCATCGAAGTTTCGTTTTGACCTCTTTGTAGTAATGAGAAAGAAAGAAATGCTTTCACATAATTTGCTTCAACTTGTCCCATGTTTCAATTTCCCTTTTATAGTTTCTTTGATGACTAATTCCAAGTTGAGTCCACCAGCTCAATGCATAATCCGAAAATTTAAGGATCGCCAATGGGACTTTTTCCTTGTCTTGGCATTTATAGTAACAAAACATAAGTTAAATTTTTTATTTCCACTCACAATATGTCTCAGGATAATTCTTTCTACAAAATTATGGAATAGAGAACTTTGTTTTAGCTACAGAAGGTTGGCCACAATCATAAGTACCCAAAGTTTCATCCGTGTGACAATATCCGCATCTACCAGTATTAGAACGAGTATGAGGTTGTTCATTGTCTCCATCATCATCATTTTCATAAGCACAATACTGTCAATTTGAATAAGTCTCCAAATGAGCAACAGCTGAATTAGCATTTGAATTTGATTGGCAAGCTGATTAATGCTCTCTTTTTGTTCCGTTCGACACTTAGCCACATTGACCTCAAATGTATCACGTACCTCGTTCAGTTGTTGATGTTGATAATTTACCATCCCCACAATATTCTCAAAAGTAAAATCTTGTTCTTTGTCATTGGATGGTGTCTCATCATGGTTCTTACGGGTACAAGTGTCACAAGTCATTGTGAAAGCCTGAAAAAACACAACATGTAACAACCCAAACCTGGCCCAAACACTATGGCCGAATCTAGTTTGCTACAGTGGAAAATATTTTTGGTAAACACTTTTGCTAAGCAAAAATTTTTAGTTGCCGAAAACCTTTTCAATTGGTTGTTTTGTTAAACCTTACTTAGAGTTTATTTGAAATTAATTCAACCAAGTTATTATAAAATATCGAGCGTGCCCGATGGCACGATGAAAACATTTTCGTGTTAATTTGGGAAAACATGTGACTTTAAGTAATATTGATATTCATAGTTTAAAACAAGTATTCGACATATGAAAAATAACAAAAATAAAATATCAGGTGGCCTTATTACATCCAAATAAAATAAAAACCGGAAATAAAATTTATCATAACTAAAATTAAAGTTCATTTAATTTAAATCCACCGCATGGCCACCTCGAGTCAACCCGGCTCCACATCCGCGATCTACGTGTCACTGAAAAAATGTAAAGGAGAAGGTGAGTCACCAAGACTCGATATGTAACCCTTCCCCGTTTTAAAAACATTTTCATACACAACATATAACAATTAATATGCGAATATTAAGTACCCAACCTAGCCAACCAAACGCCATCGCTACCCTGTTGTGGTACCAAACCACTGGTGGTGCCAAACCACTGGTGACATATAGTCACGATGTGTTACCAAAACACTTGTGTCCGTAGACACGAATCGATTGATGGGGCCAACCCATCGTGTGATACCAAATCACCGCGATTTATCCCATATCTCAAGTGGGGCCAACCCACGGTGGTATTAACCACGAGGGGACGAGTCGCTATGAGGTGCCAAACCTCCGAGGTACCAAACCTCACGTGACCGTAGTCACGGTGTGTTACCAAAACACTGGTGCCCGTCGGCACGCTTAATACTGCCCCCTCCACTCATCAATCCCACATCAGTCACATATGTATATGTTTCATGTCATCACATACTTAAATCTCATGTATCAATACATCATGCTTCCCAAAAGCAACAAATAACAAATTCATATTAACAGGTACTTACCTGAATCACCATCTATACCGATATGGTATATTATCCAATGCTACATAAAACCAAGATAGCATTCACAACAATCAGCACATATAACAAGTTATACGTGTGTATGTACACACCTGTCACCAACGAGGAGTCTAAATCCCGAAAAGAGAAGTCGGCTTCCCTAGACCTACTTGTTCCTATATTCGGCCAACACTTGGGTTAGTATTATAGCCTATTCGGCCAAACCAAATTATTAGAAGGGGTTCCTTATGAACCCAAAATCTTACCTTTCCTCGGTTGGATGCTAATCGCAACACCAAACTCCCGAATCTGCTTCTGATTCCATGAATCGGCACTCAATAAGTTAGTAGCCTTCGGCTAAAATGAATATCAACTGACTAACTAAAGTAGATCTTACCGTTACTTACCAAAAATCGAATACTAGAGATCGGGCTGTGAGTCGACTGCTTTACTCCCCTGAGTACCTAGCAGAAATCGGTTACTACTCGTTTAGAAGACTTATAACCATTGCCGAAATCGGCACTTTCCCTTGTAAAAATCGACAGAATATAAAAGAGTACCCATAAGTATTCGGCCACCACTTACCTCGTTCCAAAACCGATTGATCACTAAAATCAAGAGATTTATCCCTTTTTAATGTTCGGCCAAGGGGTTTAAATAGGTTCGACTAGAGGAAAACAATAAGAAGAAAAGATGTTTGAAGTTTCAGTCAATAAGGGTGAATATTCGGCCAAAGGGAAAGAAAATACTAGTAAAGAAGGTAGAGTCTCGGCTAAGATTTTTAGAAGAAGAGAGGGTTCTTGTCGGTTTTGGCGAATAACAAAGAAGAGCAAGAAAAGTGGAGGCTAGCCGAAATTGTGAAGAGAATATGCTAAGGAAATTCGGCTACTTGTAAAATGTCTAAAAGAAAACCAAGATGGTAGGTGGGGGTTTATAAAGGATTTCAACCCCTATTGCTTGCCGTCCACTCTTCTCAGGAAGAGTTTGAATTTTCGGCAATCTCCTTGAATTGCTCTTGACCACTTGTTTTAATTTAATTCAAATAATTTTGAATTAATCCCCAAATAATCACTCAAAAATCCCCTATTAATCCAATTAATATCCTTATTTATCTTCCATAAAATCTAATTAAAAGAAAAGCTCATATTATCCTTTAATAACTCAAATAAAAAGAGTTTAAAGGGAGAAAAACTCTCCCATTATGCCGTCCAACCATAATGCAAAAAGGGAGATTGTTGTGACTCGAACCAAGGTTCTCCCTTGCTCCTTGGTGGCGTCACATGCAGTCTCCTAAGTGGCCTCGCTTTTGCCACTTTACCAAGGGCTCTTTAGTGTCCAACTCCTTCATTTATTCTTATAACCCCCTCCTGCTAAGGCTCCCTGCCTTTAAAGTTAAAAACTGAAATTTTCTACCAAACCGTGCCAACTCAAAGCCTTAATTAAGCTCTATTATTCCATAAATAATATCACAGCAGTTCATACATAAGGAAAAATAATTAAATTCCAAATAGCCCCATTTCTAGGATGTTACAGTTCTACCCCCTTAAAATAAATTTCGTCCTCGAAATTACCTGATTAGAAGAGGTGGGGGTATTGCTGCCGCATTACATCTTCGGGTTCCCATGTAGCTTCCTCTATACCATGGTTCCGCCATAGCACTTTCACTAAGGGCACTGACTTCCTTCGTAGAACCTTCACATCTCGATCTAAGATCTGAACCGGTTTTTCTTCAAAAGATAAATCCGAGTTCACCTCAATCTCTGCTACTGGCACAATGTGCAAAGGATCTGACCGATACCGTCTCAGCATCGATACATGAAATACGTCATGGATCTGATTCAGTTCTGCCGGCAACTCTAGCTGATAAGCTACCGGTCCTACTCGCTTTACCACTGTATATGGCCCGATGAACCTTGGGCTCAGCTTCCCCTTTCGGCCAAATCTCAACACCTTTTTCCAAGGTGACACCTTCAGAAAAACCTTGTCTCCTACAGCATACTCCATTTCCTTGCGTTTTAAATCCGCATAGGATTTCTGTCTATCTGACGCTTCCTTAAGACGAGATCGAATCACCTTGACTTTGTCCACAGTTTCTGTTACCAACTCTGGACCCAAAACTTGTCGTTCCCCCAACTCCGTCCAACATGTAGGAGTACGGCATTTTCGTCCATATAGGGCTACATATGGAGCCATTTGAATACTCACTTGATAACTATTGTTATAAGCGAATTCCGCTAGTGGCAGATACTTCTCCCAACTACCACTAAAATCCAAGACACATCCTCTTAACATGTCCTCCAAGATCTGTATCACCCTTTCCGATTGTCCGTCAGACTGTGGATGGAAAGCTGTACTGAAATCCAATCTTGTACCCAACGCCTGATGCAACGCCTTCCAGAACCTTGACGTGAATCTGGGATCCCTATCCGAGATGATCGACACTGGCACTCCATGCAATCTTACTATTTCTGACACATACAGCTTAGCTAGCTTCTGAAGAGAGAAATCCACCCTTACCGGTATAAAGTGAGCTGACTTAGTCAGACGGTCTACTATTACCCAAACTGCGTCCTTCTTCCTGGGCGTAAGGGGTAGCCCACTGACGAAATCCATCGTGATCCTCTCCCATTTCCATTGAGGGATCTTTACCGGTTGAAGTAGCCTTGATGGCAACTGGTGTTCAGCCTTAACCTGCTGACACATCAGACACTTCGCTACAAATTCAATTACCTCACGCTTCAACCCGGGCTTCCAGAACTGTTTCTGTAGATCTCCATACATCTTGCTTCCTCCCGGATGCATAGCGTATGGGCTGCTATGTGCATCGTGGAGAATTTTTCGCCTCAACTTTTCATCCTTCGGCATACATGCTCGCCCTTGAAAACAAAGCACTCCATCCCTAGACAGACTGTACCCTTCTATACCACCATCCTGAACTTGCACCCTCTTAGCATTCAAGCCTTCATCCACTAACTACTTTTCCTTAATCTCCTCAATCCATGTTGGCTTAACTTGAAGTTCTGCCAAAAGACTCCCATCATCATATAGACTCAACCGAGTGAACATTGCTCTTAAGTCTGTCACAACCTTCCGGCTCAACGCGTCGGCTACCACGTTAGCCTTACCCGGATGGTACTCGATTGAACAATCGTAGTCCTTTAATAGTTCAATCCACCGACGCTGTCTCAAATTTAGATCCTTCTGGGTCAGAAGATACCTTAAACTCTTATGATCCGTGTAGACTATCGACTTCTCCCCGTACAGATAGTGTCTCCATATCTTTAGAGCGAAGACAACTGCGGCTAACTCCAAGTCGTGCGTTGGGTAGTTAACCTCATGCGGTCTTAACTGACGGGACGCGCAGGCTACTACATTCCTTCCTCAGATCAAAGACACATCCCAAACCAAGATGGGATGCATCACCATAGAAAGAAATGTGACCTTCCTACTTCCTAGCGGTACCAAAACCGGAGCTTCCGTCAGAATTTTCCTTAGCTTATCAAAGCTTTCTTGCTGCTTCTCCGTCCATACAAATGGAACACCTTTCCTTAGTAACTTAGTTAACGGCACTGCTATTAGAGAGAATCCTTCCATGAATCTCCGATAGTACCCTGCTAAACCCAGAAAACTTCGGATTTTCACCACCGACCTAGGCGGTTTCCAATCCAACACCGCTTCAACCTTGCGAGGGTCTACTCTAATTCCTTCTACCGATACTGCATGTCCTAAGAAAGCCACCTCCCTAAGCCAAAATTCGCACTTGCTGAATTTGGCATATAATTGCTTCTCCCTCAACACTTGTAGAACTATACGCAAATGCATATCGTGCTCCTCCTCCGTCTTAGAATAAACTAATATGTCGTCTATGAACACCACGACAAATTGGTCTAAGTACTGCTGAAACACCCTATTCATCAAGTCCATAAATGCTGCCCGCGCATTGGTCAACCCAAATGGCATTACGAGGAACTCGTAGTGCCCATACCGAGTTCGGAATGTCGTCTTGTGAACATCAACTTCCTTCACCTTAAGTTGATGATAACCCGACCTAAGGTCTATCTTCGAAAACACTGAGGCACCCTTCAGTTGATCGATCCTAGGCAACGGATACTTGTTCTTGATCGTTAACTTGTTAATCTGGCGGTAATCGATACACATCCGCATCGAACCGTCCTTCTTCTTGACAAATAACACAGGTGCTCCCCACGGAGATATACTGGGTCGGATAAACCCTCTATCCAAGAGCTCCTGAATTTGAGCCTTCAGCTCCACCAATTCCTTTGGTGCCATTCGGTATGGTACTATAGACACAGGTGCCGTTCCGGGTAGCAAGTCTATACCGAATTCAACTTCTCGATCCGGAGGCAGACCTGGAAGCTCTTCTGGGAACACATCCGCGAATTCCCCAACCGTTCGAACCTTTCCAACTACTGACTCCTTAGCTTCCAAAGCACAGATTCGAACCAGATACGCCTCACAACCCTTCTTGACCATCTTTTCAGCCTTCAAGGCAGACACCACATTGGATAGGTACTTCCTTCTATCCCCTATCATAACCACTTCATCACCTTCAGCCGTCTTAAGAACCATGCGCTTAGCCGCGCAATCCAAATTCGCCTGATATTTAGCCAGCCAGTCCATTCCAAGGATCAAATCGAACTCCCCAAACGGTAGTTCCATCAGATCAGCCACAAATACTACCCCTTGGAGTTCTAGGGGTACGTCTCTATAAAGTTTGTCTACCACTACAGAGTGACCTAAAGGGCTAACTACAGTCATCTCTCTAGAAGCAGTTTCAGAGTCTAGGTCCATAGTTCCTACCACACTACTAGCAATGTACGAGTGCGTCGAACCCACATCAATTAATGCAACACAAGGAAAACCAAAAATTAGAAATGTACCGGTTATGACATCTGGTGCGCCACCCTCCTCGCGACGCCTCGCTGCGTAGACTAAGCCAGGCTGCCTAGCCTCTGTGTTGCCTGAACCTCTGCCCTGAGTTCCACGACCTCGGTTAGGGCCGTTGTTTCCTCTGCCATTACCACGACCCCTCTATGGTCCCACATTTCTATCCTGAGTACGATTCTGCCCCTCTGGCTGATTCTTAGCTAGTTTCCGGGGACAATCTCTGACACGATGCTCCAAAGACCCACACTCAAAACATCCTCTATCACCGGTCCAACAACCTCCCAAATGGGTCTTTCCACAGCGGTTACACTGAGTCGGCCTCTGATTAGTAGTCGTGGGCCTTGCTGCTTGATTTGGCCCACTTTGCCTAGCCTTTTTCTGGACACTACCACTTGATCCAGCTGACCCAAATCCTCTCTTCTGATTATTCCTACTATAACTTTGCCTCACTGCCTCCTTGATCCCTTCGGCTACCTTAGCCTTTTCCACTAGAGATGAGAACTCACGAACTCACAAGGGGCAATCGGAACCTCAAGTCATCTCGGAGTCCGTCCTCGAAGCGGACACAGCGCTCATGCTCAGTAGCCACAATGCCTCTAGCATACCTACTCAGCCTTAAAAACTCCGCCTCATATTCCGCTACTGACTTAGTTCCTTGCACTAGCCCTAGAAAGGCTTTCCTCTGAGCATCAGTGTAGCTGGTGCCCACATACTTCTTCTGATAGGTGGTTTTAAAATGATCCCAAGTCAGATCATCTGCCGTAGCTCCGTCTCGAATCGTAAGCCACCACTGATATGCTTCATCCTTTAGAAGCGACACGCCTTTTCGACTTTTCCTCCTCGGTCGGTCAAGATCATCCATGATCCTTTCAGGGCTTGACTCTAACCAAGATTCCGTCATGATGGGTGCCACTCCCGACACACCCAGAATACCTCACCTCATTAGATCGGAGTCGCTCGGGAACAGATTTACGAGCTCCCAAGTTTCCACCACCCGACCACCACCATTCCAAGACTCATGAAAACGACTTGCGTCTGACCTCACCACCGGTCTAATCCTACTCCTCAGCTCTAAAAGTAGGAGGTGGTGGTGGCGGTGGTACCTCATTTTTAGAACCTTGACCCGACCTGACGGGTTCAGACACCGTCATCCTACCCCTACCACGTCCACGGCGTCCACGTCCTCTAGAACTCATTCTATCTACCGCGCTTTTAATCTGATTAAGAAAATTTTTATGCGTTAGCATTTGTTCCACTTTATTAATCGCGAAGAAGTCTTATGCAGAAAGTTTAGTTAGGGATTCTTTCGAGCAAACAAGTTCTCAGTCTTCTATCCTAGTTTACACAAAGGAGTACATGCATCCATTCCCTAATACTTTCCATACCTATTCGCTCTTCGGACATTTCTGCCCATTTCTAACCCAGGGGTATTTTCGTCATTTTCCTACAGGGGTGTTTTCGTAATAAAAGAAATTTCAAAACTTTAGTAAAGTAGGTCATTTTGAAATTCCCAAAACTGGAGGGTTTCTCTGAAAAATTTGTAAAATTTAGAGATATGGCATCGTTTTGAAACTAGGGGTATTTTGGTAATTTTGTCATTCAGGGGCAATTTTGTAATTTTAATAAGTCAGGGATATTTTTAACAGTTGTAAAACTTCGAGGGTCCTTTTTGAAAGTTCTCCTTTTCAAATGGTGATGTTTGTGAGGATTTCCGAAAACCAGGGTCATTTCGGTAATTTTGCAACTTGAGGGCGTTTTCATAATTTTCCAAAACCAAAATATTTTGCTGATGGTTTTCAAAGCTAAGTTGTTGAATATTTGTAAAATTGTTGAAATTTTTGAGCAAAACCATTGAACTGATATTTTATGAGCCGAGGGTATTTTAGTATTTTTACCCCTAAGGGTATTTTTGTAATTTTCCACAAATCAAGTTTTTCGAGAAAAACGTTGTAAAAGTGATGTTCTCAGCTTTGGAAGAGTTTATTGCAAAGGTTTTGAAAACATTAGGGTTTTTGTTGTGTCATTCATTTTCGAAAACATGGCTAATTCCCTTTTTCGGGTTTTAATCATTATGTTTAGCCTATGACCGAGCCCTCTTGGTCAAGGTGAACCAAAGCTACGCACCAGGCAGGATTCGAGTGGAGAGGAGGTGAGTCACACGGACTGCTTAAATACCAGGCTCTTCCGGATCCACTCCTAGACATGCGTACAGGGGTTACCACACCCTAGCTCAATGGCTAAGTCATAGATTGGTTTGGTTCCTTAAGTCTTATGTTTGGTTTGTGTGTTTGAGTACTCTAATCCTAGGGTTCAAGTTCCTGTAAGTCTATCTATGTTCCATGCTTCCTACCCTTCTACAGAATATAATTCACAAAAAGGTTTAGATGTACTTACCTGGGCGGATCGGTGCCGGAGACTCGGGCCATGCTGCTTAAAAACCCAAAAACAATTCAAAAGGCCTACCAAAACACTTTTGGGCCTCGGGCCCCCACAGCCGAGCTTTGAACTGGGCTCTGATACCAATTTTGTAACAACCCAAACCCGGCCCAAACACTATGGCCAAATCTAGTTTGCTACAGTGGAAAATATTTTTGGTAAACACTTTTGCTAAGCAAAAATTTTTAGTTGCCGAAAACCTTTTCAATTGATTGTTTTGTTAAACCTTACTTAGAGTTTATTTGAAATTAATTCAACCAAGTTATTATAAAATATCGAGTGTGCCCGATGGCACGATGAAAACATTTTCGTGTTAATTTGGGAAAACATGTGACTTTAAGTAATATTGATATTCATAGTTTAAAACAAGTATTCGACATATGAAAAATAACAAAAATAAAATATCAGGTGGCCTTATTACATCCAAATAAAATAAAAACCGGAAATAAAATTTATCATAACTAAAATTAAAGTTCATTTAATTTAAATCCACCGCATGGCCACCTCGAGTCAACTCGGCTCCACATCCGCGATCTACGTGTCATCTGAAAAATGTAAAGGAGAAGGTGAGTCACCAAGACTCAGTATGTAACCCTTCCCCCGTTTTAAAAACATTTTCATACACAACATATAACAATTAATATGCAGAATATTAAGTACCCAACCTAGCCAACCAAACGCCACTGTCTACCCCGTTGTGGTACCAAACCACTGGTGGTGCCAAACCACTGGTGACATATAGTCACGATGTGTTACCAAAACACTGGTGTCCGTAGACACGAATCGATTGATGGGGCCAACCCATCGTGTGATACCAAACCACCGCGATTTATCCCATATCTCAAGTGGGGCCAACCCACGGTGGTATTAACCACGTGGACGAGTCGCTATGAGGTGCCAAACCTCCGAGGTACCAAACCTCTGGTGACCGTAGTCACGGTGTGTTACCAAAACACTCGTGCCCGTCGCACGCTTTAATACCGCTCTCCACTCATCAATCCCATATCAGTCACATATGTATATGTTTCATGTCATCACATACTTAAATCTCATGTATCAATACATCATGCTTCCCAAAAGCATCAAATAACAAATTCATATTAACAGGTACTTACCTGAATCACCATCTATATCGATATGGTATATTATCCAATGCTACATAAAACCAAGATAGCATTCACAACAATCAGCACATTTAACAAGTTATACGTGTGTATGTACACACCTGTCACCAACGAGGAGTCTAAATCCCGAAAAAAGAAGTCGGCTTCCCTAGACCTACTTGTTCCTATATTCGCCAACACTTGTTAGTATTATGGCCTATTCGGCCAAACTAAATTATTAGAAGGGTTCCTTATGAACCCGAAATCTTACCTTTCCTCGGTTGGATGCTAATCACAACACCAAACTCCCGAATCTGCTTCTGATTCCATGAATCGGCACTCAATAAGTTAGTAGCCTTCGGCTAAAACGAATATCAACTGACTAACTAAAGTAGATCTTACCGTTACTTACCAAAAATCGAATACTAGAGATCGGGCTGTAAGTCGACTGCTTTACTCCCGAGTACCTAGCGAAATCGGTTACTACTGCTTTTAAGACTTATAACCATTGCCGAAATTGGCACTTTCCCTTGTAAAAATCGACAGAATATAAAAGAGTACCCATAAGTATTCGGCCACCACTTACCTCGTTCCAAACCGATTGATCACTATAATCTGAAGAGATTTATCCCTTTTTAATGTTCGGCCAAGGGGTTTAAATAGGTTCGACTAGAGGAAAACAATAAGAGGAAAAGATGTTTGAAGTTTCAGTCAATAAGGGTGAATATTCGGCCAAAGGGAAAGAAAATACTAGTAAAGAAGGTAGAGTTTCGGCTAAGATTTTTAGAAGAAGAGAGGGTTCTTGTCGGTTTGGCGAATAACAAAGAAGAGCAAGAAGTGGAGGCTAGCCGAAATTGTGAAGAGAATATATGCTAGGAAATTCGGCTACTTGTAAAATGTCTAAAAGAAAACCAAGATGGTAGGTGGGGGTTTATAAAGGATTTCGGCACCCCTATTGCTTACTACAGTCCACTCTTCTCGGGGAAGAGTTTGAATTTTCTAATCTCCTTGAATTGCTCTTGACCACTTGTTTTAATTTAATTCAAATAATTTTGAATTAATCCCCAAATAATCACTCAAAAATCCCCTATTAATCCAATTAATATCCTTATTTATCTTCCATAAAATCTAATTAAAAGAAAAGCTCATATTATCCTTTAATAACTCAAATAAAAAGAGTTTAAAGGGAGAAAAACTCTCCCATTATGCCGTCCAACCATAATGCAAAAAGGGAGATTGTTGTGACTCGAACCAAGGTTCTCCCTTGCTCCTTGGTGGCGTCACATGCAATCTCCTAAGTGGCCTCACTTTTGCCACTTTACCAAAGGCTACTCCTTCATTTATTCTTATAACCCCCTCCTGCTAAGGCTCCCTGCCTTTAAAGTTAAAAACTGAAATTTTCTACCAAACCGTGCCAACTCAAAGCCTTAATTAAGCTCTATTATTCCATAAATAATATCACGGCAGTTCATACATAAGGAAAAATAATTAAATTCCAAATAGCCCCATTTCTAGGATGTTACACAACACTCAAAAGAAAAAATAAGCAAACCTCACCTTATGCACTCGGAAATAAAATTAAACTCTCAATGAGGTAAGAATTAATCTGGTGAGTCTTTTAAAAGTGATTATATCAATTAATTAGAATGTACTAGAATCAAACTAACAAAGCAAACTTAGTAGAACTAGGAGTCCAAAATCGGCTAGACGCTAAAGAATTGTCTTACACGGAGGAAGAAATGTGCAATGTGTTTAAACCTACTAACACAAGAAGCAACAAAGTGTTAAAATGTGTAAAGGAATAATAAAAAGCAAAAACAAATGAAACCTAAGGCTAAGAGTCAATGAAAATTCAACCCACGAAATATTTTTTCTAACTTATTTTTGTATTTTTTCTATTTTTGCACTTTTTCGATCACTTTTTTTGTGGGAAAAGAGTTCTAAGAATTAGTATGTAAAATTTCAAATCATTTGAAAAACATTTACCTACTCAAAAAAATTCTAAAAATTTTCTGGGTAAAAAAAATTATTTTAAGGTTGCTTGTTAGAAATCAGTTTATAAGAACACAAAAACCACCTAAAACACCTAAGAAACTGATACCAAATGACAGGGATCAGAGCAGATGAGTGTGGAAGAGGATCATAAAGTTTGTCCAAGTCGCGGATTTAACTTAGGGCTCTAGATGTTTGGAAAGAAATTTGGATTTTGGCGCAACCTGAAACACAATCGAATCTGTCTCAAGTAAAATAATTAAAATAAATAACTAAGATAAATAAAATAGAAAATAAATCAAAGATTAATACAATAAGGAAGAAAATAACCGTCAAAATCCTGTCCAGAAATTTTGCTCACACAGTCTTCACTAAAATGGTCATAACTTGAGATCTCAAACTCAAAATCAAGTGATTCAAAGTGTTTTTCGAAGATAAGAGATATATCTTCAAATTTTATGAAGACATCTTAAACAAGAAATACCTTGATCCTATCCGAAAAGTCATCACAAGACTGTTGATTCCTCAAACATAAAAATTGGCAGATTAGATAAATGGAATTTAATAAATTTCACCCATTTTGTGCATGTATCATTCCTCATTTCCTCGAAAAGATTCATCTTCACATATTGGCTTTGATTGAATCTCGTTTGATTTGTTTGGCCTTTGATCTTATTATTAGGCCTTGAGGTAGTGTAAGCCCATCACATCTATAGGTCTTAAATTGGGTTTTGATATTCACATAATTAAGCCTAATAAATCCTCAGCCTTTTCAGCTTTTCCAATAAAGGGAGTCTTAGTCATTTTACCAAGGAGACAACAGTCACATGTTCCATGTGGTTCATAATGAATTGGATCTAAATAACCTTGTTTATATAACTTTGCTATCCAAGTCTCATTGACATGACCAAGCCTACAATGTATTTTAGGAGGTACTTTTGGAGAAGACAACAGCAACCTTATAGAGAAAATTAGAAACCCTTTATATGATAAGGTATCTAACAAATTGTTTGGTATTGAAACAACGATTATACACGTACCGTAGAGACAAAGGTGAAAACCTTAGGGGTCACATTTGTAACACCCCTAACCCATATCCGTCGCTGGATTAGGGTTACGAGGCATTACTCGTCTAACCACAAGTCAACACACTCATACAAAAATTATTATTTTAATTAATGCATGATATCACAATCAAACATATACTTTCATTTTTTTTATTATTAAAACGTTAATAAACATACCACAACTAATATCATTTACATCACTTAAAACAACTTTCATTCAAATAGCGAAAACACTATTCATTTGGTTATTTTACGTACTATAGCCAAATATGTATGTTTATCCTTATTCCACTTATACCAATCAAATAGCTATAATTATTCAATCACATGCATACCTTAGCTAGTTGTTCACAACAATAATTTAGCTTATCAACCTCATGACCGAATGTATATAAACATTCAATGAAAAAAATACGAACTCCAAATTTAGTCAATACCATGGTCGAATATTTACAAGTGAGTATATTCATCAATCAAAATGCACTATATACCTTATTCAAACCAAATTCGTATACACAAGTATTACACATAACATGATATGAAATAACTTCAAAGTCAAGCTGGAAGGTCATACATGAAATGTTCATTTGTAACATATAGATAATATTCCTATCAAAATTTCATGAAACACACACATACCAAAACAAGTTTATACTATGACCAAATATGCATCAACATATGAGACATCTCAAACATATTCAACCAACTCAAGCACAAAAATAAAGCCATTTTCGCATGGCATTTATTTACATACACATATACATCTTTGAGTCAATTCAAAAGTAATTTAGCCTATACATGCTATAGACTTTAAGTCTATTCACAAAAAGGTACCAAAAATAGTGGATAGTGTGATTGACTTTGACGATGATCCCCGAGCTCGAGCTTAAACTTCAAAATCTATAAAATAGTCAAATAAACACATACAGTAAGCTAACATAGCTTAGTAAGTTATAAGCAATGGTAAAAAAAAATATACAACTAATCATTTTACAAATTTAATCAATTCAATTTGATCATCAACTAACTTATAACCGCATATACATATAACATGTCACCATTCAACAATTACCATATTCAGTAGGTCTCAAAACCGAATGCTCATGTACCATTTATCCATTTCGAACAAGCTCAAAAATTAATGATCATACCTCATTTCTATAATTTCATAAACAAGAACAACTTACCTCAATAGTACTAAGTTATTCAACTATCATGCATCACTTACCTATGTATCACCTCTCAGTTATCTCCATTCATTAGTTTATATCCTTGAAGGATTCGTAAACCTACACACATAGTCCAATTCATGTAACGTATCGCACACTTAGTGCCGTTACTTGAGAAAGAACACACGCAGTTCTATTTGCTAGTAATGTATCGCACACTTAGTGCCATTGCTTGTAATGTATCGCACATTTAGTGCCATTACTTATCTTCCGCACACTTAGTGCCAGTCGACCGATTTCGCACACTTAGTGCTCGGTGTATCAACTTATATACAATGTGCTCATTAACTCGATCTCCTCCTCTCTCATATCAACATATATAATCACATTATATACATATGATTATACATATATCCACATGATCGAACCAACCCATTCTTTCTAGGACTTACCATCCCATTCGGCCATACTCAATAATACATATAGTCACATATTCAAATACAACCGTCACCTACTTCAAATTCCACATTTAACTACTTCTCAATCTAATAGTACTCATTCAACCCAAATACATCAAATTTCATATATAAATTAACCATACATTCGGCTAATACATAACTTGCCCAACACCACATTCGGCTTTAATTTATTTAACAAGCTTCATTCTATTTAACATATACACATTCATATAGATTAAATAAAAATTCATATCAACCCAATTGCTTATAAACTTACCTCGAAAATTGACGATTTAGGTTTCCCGGCTATTTGTTCCACTTAGCTTTTCCCCGATCCAATCCCGTTTCTTTTTGTTCTTGATCTAATCATTTCAAAATGAGCTCATTCAAATAGAATTTCATTCACTTTAGCCTAAAACTCATAATTGAACAATTTACCAATTTATCCCTAACATTTTGCACTTTTACAAATTAATCCAATTTTCACAAAACATAAAATATGTTAAATTTGCATATATTAAGCTAGGGCCGAAAGTTCACTAGGCTTATTCAAGTCTCCATATTTCATAAATTTCACAATCTAGCCCCTCAATTTACTTTTTTTAAAATTTAGTCCTAAATACTCAATATCAAAATTTCCAATACAAAATTTAATAATCTAACACATATATTTTATTTAAAGTCATTAACCATCACAAAACACAAATTTCCATCCATGGCCGAACATCACACATACATAAAAATCAAAAATTCTAACATGGTTCGGATAGCATTCGAAGCAACGATTTCAAAAACGTAAAAATTATAAAAAACTAAACTCAATTACATACCTTAATCAAGCATGTAAGGGGCCGAATGGTTGAGAGCTTAAGTTCTTCTCTTTTCTTTTGTTTTTGGTGATGAAGAAATAATGGGATGAATAAAACATGTTTCTTTATTTTAATATTATTAACATATATTATAATATAACATTTTTAACTTATAAATATATAATATATAAAAACATGTTATCATGTAAATAAAAACCAAATGCCGCCCACTCACATGCTAGATGGTAAATTTTCAACTTAAGTCCACATATAAAAGAAGTCAAATCAATTAAACCACGCAATTAATAAAAGGCTACTTTTATCACTTATGCAGTTTAGTCCTTTTCTTTAAATTGAACACACAAACAAGCAAATTAATTCACGAAATTTTTGCACATGCTCAGACATAAATCATAGACAACAAATATATTATAAAAATATTCTATTGACTCGGATTTGTGGTCCCGAAACCACTGTTTCGATTAGAGTTAAAATCAGACTGTTACAACTCTCCCCCCTTAAGGGATTTTCGTCCCCGAATGTCTTACCGATGAACAAATGTGGGTAGCGTTCTTTCATTGAATCTTCGAGTTCTCAGGTTGCTTCCTCAACCCCGTGATTATGCTACATAACTTTAACCAACGAGATTTTCTTATTTCGTAACTCTTTTACTTCACGAGCTAAAATGCGAATCAGTTCTTCTTCATAAGTCAAGTCAGGCTGAATTTCAATTTCCGACGAGCTAATCACATGAGAAGGATAGGATCTGTATCATTGAAGCATCGATACATGAAAAACATTATGAATCTTGTCTTGTTCAGATGGCAACATTAGCCTATACGCAACTGGCCCGATACGCTCAATAACTTCGTACGCCCAATAAATCTCGGACTCAGTTTTCCTTTACGACTAAATCTAAGTATCTTCTTCCACGGCGAAACTTTCAAAAATACTCAATCACCCACCTGAAACTCTATATCTTTGCGTTTCAAGTCTGCATATAATTTCTGATGATCCGACGCGGCTTTCAAACTTTCTCGGATCACTTTTACTTTCTGTTCAGTCTCTTTGATTAAATCAACCCGTGTATCTTGATTTCACTCAACTCGGTCCAATATAAAGGTGTACAGCATTTACGACAGTACAAAGCTTCATAAGGTGCCATTTTGATACTCGTTTGAAAGCTGTTATTGTACGCAAATTCAATCAAAGACAAGTATCATTCCCCTGCACCCTCAAACTCAAGAACACAACATCTCAACATATCCTCGAGTATTTGAATAACACATTCGGATTGACCATCCGACTGAGGGTGAAAAGCAGTACTGAAGTGCAATTTAGTACCTAGAGCATCCTGCAGTTTCTTCCAAAATCGCGATGTAAACCTCGAATTTCTATCCGAAACAATAGAAATAGGCACTCCGTGCAATCATACAATTTGAGAAATGTACAATTCAGCTAACTTATCAAGCGAGAAATCCATTCGTACCAGAATAAAATGGGTCGATTTCGTTAATCTATCAACAATAACCCAGATTGAGTCTTTCTTACTCAGTGTCAACGGCAACCCAGATATGAAATCCATCGTGACTCGATCCCATTTCCACTCAGGTATCATAATCGGTTGAAGTAATCCCGATGGTACTTGATGCTCAGCTTTTACTTGTTGACATATTAAACACTTCAACACATAGTCTAAAATATCTCATTTCATATCGTGCCACCAGTAATACTGTTTCAAGTCGTTATACATCTTTGAACTACCCGGGTGAATTGACAATCTACTATTATGAGCTTCATCACAAATCATTCGAATCAACTCGGGATTCTTAGGCACACATATTCGATTTCTGAATCGTAGGCATCCCTCAGCATCAATCTGAAACTCTGAATCAGTACTCGAACCACAATGATTTCTTTTTGCCAATAAATCATTATCAACCTTTTGAGCTTCTCAAATCTGTTAAACGAATAACGGTCTCGCTTTCAACTCTACAATAATCGTACCATCATCAGTCATAGCTAAATCCCCATTTATTGCACATAGAGAAAATAGTGATTTTCGGCTTAGTGCATTAGGAACAACATTGGCCTTTCCTGGGTGATAATCAATCACGAGCTCGTAGTCTTTTAACAATTCCAACCATCGTTGCTGTCTCAAATTTAGATCCTTCTGTGTCATTAAGTATTTTAGACTCTTGTGATCAGAATAGACATGACATTTTTCACCGAATAGATAATGACGCCATATTTTCAAAGCAAAAACTATGGCATGCCAACTCCAGATCGTGAGTCAGATAGTTCTTTTCGTGCGGCTTTAATTGTCTCAACATGTAGGCTACAACTTTACCCTCCTGCATCAATACACAGCCCAAACGATTTAAAGATGCATCGCTGAAGATAACAAACTCTTTGCCCAATTCTTGCTAAACAAGCACTGGAGCTTCCGTTAACAAGGTTTTTAGCTGATCAAAACTCTTCTGGCATCTCTCTGACATTCGAACTTAACATCTTTCTGTAACAGCTTTGTCATCAGAGCCGTAATCATAGAAAATCCTTTCACAAAGAGTCTATAGTACCCAGAGAGTCCTAGAAAACTCCGAACTTCAGAAACATTTCGCGGGGATTTCCAATCAAGTTAGCTGAGATTTTACTCGGGTCAACCCGAATGCCTGATGCTGAAACAACATGCCCCAAGAAACTGAATTCATTCAACCAAAACTCACATTTGCTAAATTTCGCGTACAGTTTCTTATCACGCGAAATTTGTAACATAAGTCTCAAGTGTTCGGCATGCTCTGTTTCGTCACGCAAATAGTTCAGAATATCATCTACGAATACAACCACAAACTGATCTAAATATGGTTTGAATACTCGATTCATCATATCCATGAAAATAGCAGGAGCACTAATGAGTCTGAACAGCATCACCAAAAACTCGTAATGACCGTATCTCGTTCTAAAAGCAGTCTTAGGTACATCAAAATCTCTAACTCGTACTTGATAATAACCCAATCTTAAATTAATTTTTGAAAATACTGAGGCTCCCTTCAACTGATCGAATAAGTCATCAATGCGCGGCAACGAGTATTTATTCTTTATGGTCACCTTGTTAAGTTGTCGGTAGTTGATGCACATTCTCAAAGTTCTGTCTTTCTTTTTCACAAATAGAATTGGCGCATCCCAGGGAGAGAAACTCAGTCGAGCAAAACCTCTATCTGTCAATTCTTGCAACTGAGCTTTCAACTCCTTTAATTCGGTCGGTGCCATTCTATACGAAGCTATTGAGATCGGAGTGTTCCCTGGCACTAACTCAATACCAAACTCTACCTCCCGAACAGGTGGCAATCCCGGCAATTCCTCTAGAAACACATCTGGATACTCACATACAACTGGTACAGATTCAATCTTCTTTTAGGTCGCTTCACTATCGATCACATAAGCAAAGTAAGCTTCGCAACCTTTTCCCAAATACTGTCGAGATAACATCGAAGATATCACTGCCGGTAACCCATTCAAATCTGCAGATTCAACTCGAATTATCTCATTATTCTGACACCGCGGATCAATAATCTTTCGTCTGCAATTCACTACTGCATCGTGCACAGTTAACCAATCCATACCGAGGATAATATCGAACTCATCAAATGGTAGCAACATTAAATCAGCCGGAAAACATGAACTCGAATCATTAAAGGGCAATTCTTACGTACTCAATCGACTAGCACACATCGGCCCAGGGGGTTCGAAACCCAAATCGCAAACTCAGTAGACTCAACAGGTAGAGTCTTGTTGGATACTAATGTTTCACATACATAGGAAAGAGTTGAACCGGGATCAATCAAAGCAATTACACTTGTATTAAAGAGAGTGAAAATACCAGTAATGACATCTGGAGATGAAGCCTCCTCTCGGGCACGAATGCCATAAGCTCTAGCTGGTACATGGGCCTCTGATAAAATAGCTGTATCCGAAGTCCCTCTCTGAATGCCACTCCTACCTCCCACATTGCGAGATGCTCTACCTCTAGCTGTAGTACCGCTCGGTCTTGCGCTCTGAGCATTATCCCTTTCAACTGTCTCTGGGCAATCCCGAATAAAATGATCCTGTGAACCACACCTGTAGCATGTGTGGTTGTTAGATTTACCCCAACATTCATCGAAATTTCGTCTACCACACTGCTGACACTCGGGCTTATTTGGTCGAGTATTGCCGACACTAGTAATCGAGGTGGCTCGTGAACTCACTGGTGGTCGTTCTCAGATAGATATCCCCGTGTTAGCTTTAGGTCGGCTACTATCATTTTTGAACTTCTTTGATGACGTTTGAGGAAATTTACCCGTTGATCTTTTACAGAAGTCTCTAGCTTTAAATTTAGCTTTCCGTTTTTCTTTCCCCAGCTCTTCGGCTTTACAAGCTCGCTCAACAAGTACCACGAACTCGTTTATTTCCAGTATGCCAACTAGTAGTTTTATATCTTCATTTAACCCTTTTTCAAATCTTCGACACATAGCAGCCTCAGAAATTACCATATTCAACAATTACCATATTCAATAGGTCTCAAAACCGATGCTCATGTACCATTTATCTATTTCGAACAAGTTCAAAAATTAATGATCATACCTCATTTCTATAATTTCATAAACAAGAACAACTTACCTCAATAGTACTAAGTTATTCAACTATCATGCATCACTTACCTATGTATCACCTTTCAGTTATCTCCATTCATTAGTTTATATCCTTGAAGGATTCGTAAACCTGCACATATTGTAACACCCCAAACCCGGTCAACACACCACGACCGAATCTGACATGTTACAAAGTGAAAACGTTTTAAAGAAACAAGTTATCGGTTAAATTTTTATTGAAAAACTCTTTATCGTGTTAGAGTTTAGAAAACCCCGTATAAAGTGATGTTGAAATCGTTTTAATGTTGCTTTTAAATCCGTAAGATATGTTTTGAAAAATCTGTAGATACTTATTAGAAACCGAGTGAGTTGAGCATAGTCAAGTTTAAAATCATTTGTTTTTGAAGTCGTTGAAAATTTAAGTTTGAAGTCAACCTTATTAACGTGGTTATTACCTTGTGAGTAACGCTACTCGATGGTAACGTTTGGAAATACCGAAATAAAGTATAGTTTTTTTTTTTGAAAACGTTGCTTTTTACCCGGTTACTTAAGCAATCCATTTGTTAAGCACATGCATACTATAATCAAAATTAAAGCAAGTAATTAAAAACCCAAAACAATACTTAGCGGCCTTATTACAAAACCAAAACCAAATTTAAAGTAAATAAATGAAACCGAAGTAGTAATTTAAAGTCAAAACCCGAAAAAAATAAGTTTGCATGGCCACCTCGAGTCCTCCCCGGCTCCATATCTGCGATCTATGCCTCATCTGCAAAATATAAGGGAAGGGGTGAGTCACTGAGACTCAGTGTATAAATCCCCAACCCGATGGAATAGCACTTACACAAAGCATTAATAGAACATGCATATCATGCAACCCCATATCCTAACCATCCGATCTCCTTTATCTACCCTGTGTGGTCAAAACCACTGGTGGTCAAAACCATTGGTGACTGAAGTCACAAATATACATAAGTGTGGTCAAACCACTGGTGACCTTAGTCACGAATCAAGTGATGGGACCAACCCATCGTGTGGTCAAAACCACTGATGACAATCCCGTATCAGTCATGTGGGGCCAACCCACTGTGGTACCAAACCACTGGGACGAGTCACAATATCCATATGTGGTCAAAACCACTGGTGACCGTAGTCGCAATATCCATATGTGGTCAAAACCACTGGCGACCGTAGTCAAAATGTCATATATGTGGTCAAAACCATTGGTGGTCAAAACCAATGGGACTTAGTCACAAATGATAACATCAAAGACGGGGCCAACCCGTCGTGTGGTCAAAACCACTGGTGACAGTCCAAATAAATCCTTCCCCTCCTCTCATCAATCCCATCATCATGTCCATATCATACGTGTCATAATATCATTTAATCATGCAAATAATGCAAAGCATAGCATTTAACAGTAACATGACGATGTATATCAAAAATCACATAACAGGGGACTTACTCGGAGTCTACGCTCATGCCCACAAGGCAAAATCACTGATTTCAATGGCTAATCGTTTCATAATAGTTAATACAATAACATGTAATACTAATGAAGTGTGTAAGGTTACACACCTGACTACTTGTAGATCTAAGCAAAATCCCGAAACGTTGACTTCCCCCTTCCTACAATTGGCCAACACTTGTTAGCACCCAAAAGCCCATTCGGCTCAACTAAAAATCCCGAAGGGTATGTCGCATGAAGATAACTCCTTACCTTAGTGGCGATTTGGTTTCCAACCAAATCCCGAAACTACGTGATGATCTCCCTTGCAATTGGCCAACCACTATCACATAGAAACAATTAGCCTTTGGCTTTGAAAGATTATGAAATAGATCCCAAAATGTTAGAGCACTTACCTAAGTTGGCGACCAATCCCGAAGATCTAGAAGATCTAGATCCAAGCCACAATCCAAACGAAACCCGAGAACCTACACGTTGGCGTCACCCCTTCCTTAACGTAAAAGATCCCTCCGGCTTTCACAAAGATTCGGCCCTAGCATCCAAAGATAAAAGAATCGGCAACCAAAAGAGAGAGTGAGGCTACTTAGAAGATTCGGCCATACACCACAAGAAATAAAGAGGGAAAAGTAATGAAACTTACCACACCAAGGTTTGGGATTTGACTTTGAGAACCAATAAAGAGATGAGTTTCGGCACTTGAGATGATGAAGAGAAGACGCAAGAAGAGAGGGGTTTATGAGCAAAGTATTCGGCTTTTCAAGAAGTGGAAAGATGAATAAGAAAGTGGAATAGGAGAGAATAGATTCGGCAAAGAGATTGAAAGAAGATTTCGGCACTAAGAGGTTTGAAAGAAATAAAAAGATGAAGTGAAATGAGTTTGCTTTCGGGTTGAGCAAAATAGAAGAAGAATAGGTGAACAAAAAAAATGGTTTCGACAAGATAGGCTAATCAATGAGAACCGAAAAGAAGAGGGAGAGACTGGCTACCAAGTTCGACTCTTCAAAAATAATGCACAAGTGATTCAGCCAAAAACAAGAGCTGCCGAAAAAGAGAAAAAGTAAAAGCAAATGATGTTTCGGCTTTAACACTAAACGAAAAGAGAAAGACCTTCTCCTCACTAGCCAAAATACTCCCTTAAACCACCATAGACATTCGGCCACCACCCTAAAATGAATCCCAATAATCGATTGTTCCCTTGCCCCATACCTTACCAATTTCAACTGAACACTCCTCCCCCCAAAGTCAAAAATTCGGCCAACACCTTCAAGTGAGTTTGAAAAGATTCAAACTCCTAAATTTCCTCCCCTACATCAGTTCAAATTCGTTTGACCCCTTCCATCCTTATCTTCCAGAGTCTATCCTGAGCACTCCACCTCCCTTCTTCCGGCGTGAAAAAGAATAAGCAGAAAAGGGATTTCTGCAGCTCGAACCCAAGCACTCCCTTCCCTGCATGTGGCGTCATCATCCAAGCACCTTAGTGGCGCCCCCTTTGCCACTTTACCAAGGCAATTCTTGTGTCTCAAACCTCCAATAAATTCTTTTAACCCCTAACTCCCCTAGCTTCCTCTCACTAAGCCTTAAAACAAAAATTTTTGGCCATGACCCAGGCCTAACCTAAGGTCATGCCTAGACCCCAAAACATACCAAATAAACACAGCAGACATATCATCACATGCAAACACATGCAAAATGCAGAGACCCCGATTTAAGGATGTTACACACATAGTGCAATTCATGTAACGTATCGCACACTTAGTGCCTTTACTTGAGAAAGAACACACATAGTGCTATTTCCTAGTAATGTATGGCACACTTAATGCCATTACTTGTAATGTATCGCACACTTAGTGCCATTACTTATTTTCTGCACACTTAGTGCCAATCGACCGATTTCGCACACTTAGTGCTCAGTGTATCAATTTATATACAAAGTGCTCATTGACCCAATCTCCTCCTCTCTCATATCAACATTGAAACACCCCAAACCCGGCCCAAGAGCCTTGACCAAATCTGGTATGTTCCTCGATGAAAATCGGTTCAAATTCTTTTGTTACTTAGGAAAAACTTGTGTGTTTTGAAAGAAGGATTGTGTCGGGTTGGGCTCGAGTTGAAAACAAGTTTATTTCATTATTAAAATCCTTTACTTTAGGTGACAAAACGTTTAGGCTTGTTTTAAAAGAAATCTACTTAAACTTTAATTGATAAAAATTTGTAAACATAATAAATGTAAAATAGTTCAACTATGGCCTTATTACATCAAATAAACCCAAATAATTTAAAATACTTAAATAAAAATAAAATGTCCAAATAAAATTCCTTGCTGAGCATGGCCACCTTTAAGCTCCTACCGACCCGGTCCATTACTGATCATCACCTGAAAAATGTTCCCACAACGGGGTGAGTCAACAGACTCAATGTGCACACAAACACTAAGTCCAAATAAATTCAGGCATTTCATATCATACATATTCATATATCATTAAATTAAAAATGATGCAACCTGAACCCAAACCTAGATTCCATCCGCTACACATCACCCGTACCATCCTGCACACCGTGGGGACTACTAAGTCAACCCTCCATCCGCTACACACCATCGAAGGCAATCGCTGCAGTCGATGTGCTCATCGCCCTTATAAATATTCGTGGTCTTAGGTCACCACATTCAGATATTGTGGTCTTAGGTCACCACGTTCAGATATCGTGGTCTTAGGTCGCCACATTCAGATATCGTGGTCTTAGGTCACCACATTCAGATATCGTGGTCTTAGGTCACCACATTCACTTCCCCTTTTCAATAACCCATCTGCCCCATATCATACATACTATGCATTACATGCCAAATTTCACATTCTTATCACTTATCACATGTTAAATATAACATATTTCATAATCCTAGTAGGAGTAGGAAACGTACCTGAGTACTTTGTACCATAACATGGTACCTTAGCCACATTCTTACACTTTCATATTAATACATATATCAGGTTTAAGCCATAAATCTATTAAGATTAGTGTAGGGTACACACCTGATGAACTTAGCAACTTCACTTCAAATCCCGAAAATCCGATCTAAAGCCTTAGATCCTTAGTCCCTACATTCGGCCATTACTTAAAAATTTAATGAAGACCATTCGGCCATAAAACCAAATCCTATTAGGATTGTTGTAACCCAAAACTTACCTTGGTGCCGATTTCACTATAAATCAAATCCGAAAACTTTGTGCTACTCCTCCTTCAATCGGCCAATGCTAGATCATTTAACTTGATTAGTTTCGGCTTTTTAAACAAATAAAGAATAGATCTAATTACCAAAATAGACCTTGGCCGATTGTACTTATGCACTCACCTTGCGATTTCAAATCCCGAAAGTATCCCTTGTCTTAATTATCTCATCCGAAATACCTATACACATATGTTAGATTCGATTCTAACATTAAATCATCATAGATGGCCCTTGGCCGAATGCTATAGACACTTACCTTGTGGATTTTAAATCCCAAAACTCACCGAATAACTAGGGAACACGTGGCCTATGGTGTACCTTCGGGAAAAGAACTTCTCCTTCCTTGTAGTTGACACTTAGTAAATCCCAAAGATCTCTTCAAAGTTTCGGCAACAAGATATTAATGGGGTTAGTCCTAGATTTCGGCAAATCTTAAAAGAAAAAGGATGAAACCGAATGAGATCTTACCTTACTTTAGGAATTGGCAATCCTTGCTTGAACCTTTAACAATATTCGGCTATGTAGGCTAGAAGGATCTTGATTTCGGCTTTTTGATTGGTAGAAAGAAAAGAGAAAGAAGAATAAAGATGGAGGATTCGGCTAGAGCACAAGGTATTTCGGCTTGGCAAAAATAAAAGAGAAGAGAGGAGTTATTTGCTAGAGAGAATTTGGCAGAGAGAGAGTTGAAAGAATGAATGAATGGCCCTCTTTTCCTTTAGTAGCCGAAATTACTAACTTAGAATCCCTTACTTGGCCATCACTCTTCTATTTTGATAGCTTTCTCTCTTTAATTATCACCTAAAATAAAAGATAATTCAGCAACTATCCTTACTTAGCCGAAATTATTAAACTCAAAGTCCCTTACTTGGCCATCACTTCTCCCTTATTTTCCTAATTAGAGAATAATTCCTCATTTATCATCTTTTATCCTTAAATAAACTAAAAGGGATAAAACTCCTAAAATTTAGCCATGTGCCGTCCCCCTATTCCCTCTTATTGACGCCACTGAGCAAAATAAAGGCTTTAAAATTTCGCTCTCCACGCGACTCGAACACAAGTCCTTCCCCCTAGCATGTGGCGTCATTTCCAGAGCTCTAAGTGGTGCCTTCAAGCCACTTTTCCAAGCTCATTTGTGTGTCATGTTTTGCATGCAATTCCTCTTAAGACCACCTTGCTTCATGTCCCTCTTTTAAACTTTAAACTTGACATTTCTAAAGCATTTCCTTACATTTCTAAGACATTTCCTTACATTTTCAAATCATTTCCTTACATTTCCAAGTCATTTCCTTACATTTCCAAGACAAGATATTTCCTTACATTTCCAAGACATTTCCTTACATTTCCAAGACATTTCCTTACATTTCCAAGACAAGACATTTCCTTACATTTCCAGGTCATATCCTTACATTTCCAAGTCATTTCCTTACATTTCCAAGACAAGATATTTCCTTACATTTCCAAGATTCTAAAAATGTTCACCATACATTCATAACACATAAGACATACTAAGGCATAGGCTATAATCTAGGATGTTACAGTTCTAACCCCCTTAAAAATAATTTCGTCCTCGAAATTACTTAGCTAACTGCATTCCTACTCACCACACTATGCTTACGCTGCGCACTCTGATCTTAATAGAACCATCATACTTCCTAGGCACAATCTCTAAGTTCACGTCCCCTAGAACTCATTTCTAACGCCGCGATTTAATTCGATTAAAGAGTTTTACGCATCAGAATTTTTGTTCCACTTATTAATCGCGAACAGTTTTATGAAAAGAGATGTTTAAAAGTGGTTATTTCGATCAAACAAAGTTCTCAGCTCAAGTTCACTATTCAGAAAGTCACGTTCACATTCATCAACCAATTATGAACTTTCGTTCATTCAAAGAGATGTTGTAGTTTTCATTGTTGTTGTTTTTCCACTACCCAGGGGTAATTGCGTAATTTGTCCTACAGGGGTATTTTCGTAATAAACCAAGGTAAATTTGTAAAGCTCAATAAATAAGGGGTATTGCAGATTTTACAAAACTTTAGGGTTATTTTTGAGAATTTATTTTCTAAAATGGCGATGTTGCAAAAATTTTGGAAATCAGGGTCATTTTTGTAATTTTGTAAGTCAGGGGCAATTTCGTAATTTTCCAAAATCAAGATATTTTGATATTTGCAAAATAGGATTCTTGGGTGCTTGTGTAAAGTAAGGAAGATTTTATCGAAATCAGGGTAGTACGATAATTTTTAGAAACCAGGGGCATTTTTGTAATTTCGCCACTAGGGGCATTTTGGTAATTTTTTGTAAATTGGGAATATTTTGAAAACTTTCTAAAAATAAGTTTTTGTTACTATTTAAAGGGGTAAATTTGGTGATTTTTAAAACTAGGGTTTCCATAAAAACATGGCTAGTCCCTTTTCGGGTTTTAGTTATTGGGTTTAGCCCGTGAATAAGTCCTCTTGGTTAGGGTGAACGGTTACTACGCACCAGGTAGGATTCCTGCGAAGAGGAGGTGAGTCACTAGGACTGCTTCAGTACCAGGCTCTTCCGGATCCATTCCTAAACATGCGCACAATGGTTGCCACACCCTAACTCGGCGACTTAACCACAAGTTTGTTTAAGTTAGGCACTTAAGTCTTACGTAATTGTTGGGGTAAACTAATCCTAGGGTTCACATACTTAACAGTCTAATCTACGTTCCATTTCTACCCTTCTATAATTCATTCCATAATTCACACAGAGGATAGGGGTACTTACCTGGTGGACTGCGGGTCGGAGACTTGGGTGCCATGCCAAAACCCTACTTATTTCAAAAAAATGTTTTCATAAACCTCATTTGGGCTCGCTTTGAAAACGTTTTGGGCCTTAAACCTCAGGCCGAGAGTTTGAAACAAGCTCTGATACCAAACTGAAACACCCTAAACCCGGCCCACGAGCCTTGACCGGATCTGGTATGTTCCTCGATGAAAACCGGTTCAAATTCTTTTGTTACTTAGGAAAAACTTGTGTGTTTTGAAAGAAGGATTGTGTCGGGTTGGGCTCGAGTTGAAAACAAGTTTATTTCATTATTAAAATCCTTTACTTTAGGTGACAAAACGTTTAGGCTTTGTTTTAAAAGAATCTACTTAAACTTTAATTGATAAAAATTTGTAAACATAATAAATGTAAAATAGTTCAACTATGGCCTTATTACATCAAATAAACCCAAATAATTTAAAATACTTAAATAAAAATAAAATGTCCAAATAAAATTACTTGGCTGAGCATGGCCACCTTTAAGCTCCTACCAGACCTTGGTCAATTCATCGATCATCACCAAAAAATGTTCCCACAACGGGGTGAGTCAATGCACTCAATGTGTACACAAACACTAAGTCCAAATAAATTCAGGCATTTCATATTATACATATTCATATATCATTAAATTAAAAATGATGCAACCCGAACCCAAACCTAGATGCCATCCACTACACATCGCCCGTACCATCCTACACATCGTGGGGACTACTAAGTCAACCCTCCATCCGCTACACACTATCGAAGGCAGTCGCTGCAGTCGACGTGCTCATCGCCCTTATAAATATTCGTGGTCTTAGGTCACCACATTCAGATATCGTGGTCTTAGGTCACCACGTTCAGATATCGTGGTTTTAGGTCACCACGTTCAGATATCGTGGTCTTAGGTCACCACATTCAGATATCGTGGTCTTTGGTCACCACATTCAGATATCATGGTCTTAGGTCACTACATTCACTTCCCCTTTTCAATAACCCATATGCCCCATATCATACATATTATGCATTACATGCCAAATTTCACATTCTTATCACTTATCACATGTTAAATATAACATATTTCATAATCCTAGTAGGAGTAGGAAACGTACCTGAGTACTTTGTACCATAACATGGTACCTTAGCCACATTCTTACACTTTCATATTAATACATATATCAGGTTTAAGCCATAAATCTATTAAGATTAGTGTAGGGTACACACCTGATTAACTTAGCAACTTCACTTCAAATCCCGAAAATCCGATCTAAAGCCTTAGATCCTTAGTCCCTACATTTGGCCATTACTTAAAAATTTAATGAAGACCATTCGGCCATAAAACTAAATCCTATTAGAATTGTTGTAACCCAAAACTTACCTTGGTGCCGATTTCACTATAAATCAAATCCCGAAAACTTTGTGCTACTCCTCCCTTCAATCGGCCAATGCTAGATCATTTAACTTGATTAGTTTCGGCTTTTTAAACAAATAAAGAATAGATCTAATTACCAAAATAGACCTTGGCCGATTGTACTTATGCACTCACCTTGCGATTTCAAATCCCAAAAGTATCCCTTGTCTTAATTATCTGTCGAAATACCTATACCCATATGTTAGATTCAATTCTAACATTAAATCATCATAGATGGCCCTTGGCTGAATACTATAGACACTTACCTTGTGGATTTTAAATCCCGAAACTCACCGAATAACTAGGAAACATGCGGCCTATGGTGTACCTTCGGGAAAAGAACTTCTCCTTCCTTGTAGTCGACACTTAGTAAATCCCAAAGATCTCTTCAAAGTTTCAGCAACAAGATATTAATGGGGTTAGTCCTAGATTTCGGTAAATCTTAAAAGAAAAAGGATGAAACCGAATGAGATCTTACCTTACTTTAGGAATCGGCAATCCTCGCTTGAACCTTTAACAATATTCGGCTATGTAGGCTAGAAGGATCTTGATTTCGGCTTTTTGATTGGTAGAAAGAAAAGAGAAAGAAGAATAAAGATGGAGGATTCGGCTAGAGCACAAGGTATTTCGGCTTGGTAAAAATAAAAGAGAAGAGAGGAGTTATTTGCTAGAGAGAATTCGGCAGAGAGAGAGTTGAAAGAAAGAATGAATGGCCCTCTTTTCCTTTAGTAGCTGAAATTACTAACTTAGAATCCCATACTTGGCCATCACTCTTCTATTTTGATAGCTTTATCTCTATTTTGATCGAAAGGTCTAAACTTATGTCCAAGTGGATTCTGGATTAAGGGTACTCTTTCCATATGTGTCCAAACAAGGACTTGTTGTAACACCCCTAACTCGTATTTGTCACCAGAACAGGGTTACGGAGCATTACCAGAACTTTTAAAACATTTACAAATAATTCATATAAATTAATATTCCTTAACCGTGATTAGTAATATCATCCCTTAAATGGACCCTCGACGCCTAATACAAGCATTAGAATCTAGTTGGGACTTAATCGGAGACTTTAAGAATTTTTCGTGATTTTGCAAAAAATTTCCAAGTTCCAGGGCTTACACGCTCGTGTGTTCCGAGGGACACACCTGTGCGACTCTGGGACACACCCGTGCTACCGGTCGTGTTCGACCCCGTTTAACTCTCTAACTTGTGCACACGGCCATGCCACACGCCCGTGTGCTAGGCCGTGTGGTTAATTAAATTCTTTCGAAATTAGGTGCAGGTTTCACATGACCAACACACACGTCCGTATGCTCAATTCTGAGCATTCTGTTTCTCAAATTTTAGGTGCAGGGGTCACACGGCTTAACCACACGCCCATATACTAGGCCGTGTGTCACACATGGTCTAGACACACGCCCGTGTGTCTGCCCGTGTGGACAAAATAAAGTCATTTCTAGCTTCATTTCTCACCCAAATTCACACCATTGACCTACACTTACAACTTACATCCAAATGCCAACCATTTCAAGCATTTAACTTAAGCAAATTCCATCATTCAACATGGTATACCATTACATGCATACATGTTTACCATCTTACCTTGGTTCAATCCATATGTTAGACATAACTTGATTCACTACTTCACATATATGTAGCTATTATAAGGTAACATTTATATTAAAACAACCATTACTAGCCATTCCAATGGCTAGATTACAAACATCATTTCAAGCCACTAATGGCCAAGTTGTCCTATACATGCCATTATACCAAAATAATTTTATTATGTATAACCAAAATAAGCTAGTGGATAGTGTGATGATGCTCCAATGATCTCCAACCTTCGCGAGCTTCCAAGCACTATAAAACAGGGGAAAATAAAATAGGGTAAGCATTACATGCTTATTAAGTTCATATAATGGAAAACTAAACTTACTAATCCTGTTTATTAAATGTAAGCATACGATAACATGTTTTCCATCAACTTGGAAAAATTACCTAAGTACAAACATTCAATCAAACATGCTAGTCACAAAATTTTCATATACATCAAGTAAACATAGATGAGCTCATCATACTATTTTCCATCAAGACATCATTCATTTCATTCCATAATTCTCTCATCTTGCCAAGAGTTTTGTCCGTTGAACCATTGAAGTTCCGATGGATGATCAAGTAGTAACTCGAACTGTACAATTCAATAACCCGTCAATTCTTATCCAAAAGTTTCCATTAGGGCACTTAATCAAGAACACACTCTCGAGCCACATATCGTATAACAGGATTACCAGTCCAGGCTAAATCCTTTATATAACATATACTCAGGAGAGCTCAATTAGGATTACCAGTTCAGGCTAAATCCTAATTGTAATGTATTCTCGAGAAGTATTATATCAGGATTACCCGTTAGAGCTTAATCCTTTCTATAATGAGGTCAACAGGATTACTCGTCTGACTTAAATCCATCAGCAACAAATGCAGGACCTCATGCATTTCGGGAAAGCACATATATTCATCGGAATTCAATATTCAAACGGAACTTAACCATTTTTCAACCATTTCAAGCATGTTTTCATTCTTATATCGTAACATCCAAACAATTTACATAAATAATAATCACATTTCATACAACACAACATTTAATTTAACATAATTACATGCTCGATTAAGTTACACAAACTTACCTCGACAGTTGTTCGCGTATAAAATCTACTAATCTGAAACCGTTTCTTTTCCTCGGTCTAACCTCGAATTTGTGTTGTCTGGATCTATATAAATAAATTTAATCATTAAATTCAAACATTTCATATTCATTTGTACTCAATTTATGTCTTAGGCAAAATTACCTTTTTTCCCTAACTTTTCCATAAATTCCAATTTTGTCCCTAAACTCAAAAAATGAGATTTATGCAATTTACTCCCTATTCCAAGCCTAACCAAAATTTCAATATAGAATTTACAGCACATATTTTCTATAAATTTTAGAATTTTTCATCAATTTTCACAACTTTACATTTTAATCCCTAAATCACGTTTTCATCAAAAATCATTTTGTAAAAGTTGTTTATCTATCAAAAACCTTTCATTTTCCACCATAAATTTCTAATTTTAAGCATATCCATCAATGACCAAAATTTCATCCTTTGATAACTTGTAACTAACACCCTGGTTTAGGGGGCTGTGCGTATTGGGTTTAAATTAAGTGTTAGTAGGTTTTTGGGAGTGCTTGGATGAGTTTCTGGGGGTTTTAGAAATGTTTGGATGAAAGGGAAGAGTTTGGAAAAGTTTGGATTTTTGGTGTGAAAAGGGATCGGGCCAAAGGAGGTTTTAAGGATTATTTTTGGGTAATTTGTGGCACAAAGGAAGGCAGTGGTAGAGTGGCTTCCGTGTGCTGCTTAAGAGCTTGGGGAAGTAGCGCCTTGAGGGCACAGGTTCGAGACCAAGCGGCAGCAAAAGGGGTTTTAATTTTTGGATTATGGCGCTATGGGGTTGGAGGCCTTAAAAGAATCTGGGCGCGAATTTTGGCACAAGAAGCAGCTTGTCCAGGTGGTTTTCGTGCGGTGCATAGGAGTTGGAGGAGTGGAGGCGCGTTCGAGCGCTGGAGCAAAGATTTTGGGCGTAATTTATTTTATGCGGCTAGGGGGCTGGGCTAGGAAGGGTTAAGATTAATTGGTGTGGGTTTTTGTCATAAAAAGCAAGGTGGCCGAGTGGCCTGGGCGTTGGGGGTAAGGCTTGCAGCGGTTTGGTCCCAGGTTCGAACCTGGAGAGTGGCTTTTGGAGGTTTAATGTTTTCATTCTTTTTGGGCAGCAAATTGAAGGTGGGACGGCACATGGGGGAGCTTCAAAAGGATAAGATGAGATTAGTGTTTAATTTTTTTTAAATTCGGCTGGTGGGTAGTTGCTTTATTTTTTTTTTTTTATAAGCATAGGATTATTTTATTAGTTTAAAATTAATGGTTGCTGGTGGTTTATTCATTTGATTATGATATGGATAAATTGGTTGACTAATTCAAATTGATTTGAATTAGTGGCCTAGAGCTATTGAAGTAGCAAATAGAAAGTGGGAGTCCTCAAGGGGGTAGCATGTCTTTGAATTGGCTATTTATTGGGCGGCTTTTTTTACATGAATTTCTTTTGGTTTTTTTCCCATTTGTTCCTTTAGCCGAATGTGTTTCTCCATTCCTCTTTTGGGACCGAATTCTTTTGATTTTCCCTAGTTTTGTGCCGTGTGTGTGAGTCAAAGAAAACCCCATTCTTCCATCTCTTTGTAGCCTAACCCAAAAATCCCAAGTAACCTTTACCATTGCCAAAACTCATTTGATTCTCTCTTAATTTTTCTTTGGTAGCCGAATGCTATTTGGGTTCTCAAGCCTTTGCGTATTTTTGCTTTCTCTTCTATTTTTGGATTCTTGGCCGAACCATATACTCATTATCTCCCTCTTTTCTTTCCCATTTGTGTTAAACCGAATTTTCCCTTCTCTTGTGTGCCGAATTTCCCTTTTCTAGGTGCGGTCACCTTGGTCGAATAGTAGGTGTGGTGTGGCTCATTTTTGGGGTTTCTTTTCCAATCGTTGGAGAAGGGCATCCGGGATTCAAAGCAGTCAAGCGTAGCCTCGGTTCTTTGGTCGATCGTTGGGTAAGTGATGCTAAGGGATTGCTTTATCAGTCTATTCGTTTGGTATTGGTAAGCCGTAGGCTATTACTTTTGGTTGGTTGTCGATTGTAGGCAAGTAAAGCAAGAGCACTTGGTGGTGGGCTAGTGTGCAAGAGCGTGTAGGAGCGAGGTTGTTAGATCGATTCTTTGGTTAAGGCTTACAGGTGTGTACACACACACACTCTTCTAGTAATTTATGTGCTTATTAAATTGTGTGTATATTTACACACTTATCTGTTATGGTATTTATATATATGATGTGTGTGGTTGGTTCCATGGAAAGGTGGATTGAATACCATTATGGTATAAGGCACGGGGTCAGGTAAGTCCCTGTTATAATGCTTTTGGTAAGCATGATGCATCTGTTACGTGTGCTATGATATTGGATGGCTGATAAATAATATGTATGTTACTAATCAAGCATGTGGGTATAAGTCCGTTAAAATGCATATCATTATCTATGTGGGTTGTAATGCAGTGGAGAAGCGGTGATATTTTGTCTTTGTGAGCACCGTTGTTTTGGTAACACACTTGTGTCTTCTGGACACCGTGAGGTTTGGTACCTCCGGAGAGGTTTGGCACCTCATAGCGACTTATCCTCGTGGTTAACACCACCGTGGGTTGGCCCCACTTTTGAGACACACGAGGATCGCCCGCGGTGATTTGGTATCACCACGATGGGTTGGCCCCATCAATTGATTTGTGACTTCGGTCACGGTGTTTTAATAACACACTTCGTGTCTTCGGACACCAGAGGTTTGGCACCTCCAGTGATTTGGCATCACATCTGTGACTATACGTCACCAGTGGTTTGGCACCACCAGTGGTTTGGTACCACACGGGGTAGAAAAGGTGTATGGATGATTAGGATTGGGTGCATATAACGTGGATGCACATTGATAATATATATGTTTATGTATGATATTTTGCTAATCCGGGAAAAAGGTTGCACATCTGAGTCTTGGTGACTCACCTTTTCCTTTAACCATTTCGTAGTGCATAAAAAGTCGACCAGGATCGAGAGGACAAAGTGGCCCATGCCAAGATGAAGATTTATTAGATTATGCTTGTTTCGATAAAAGTATTTTATTTGAATTTGTTGGGTTGTAACAAAGGCCATTTTATGTTTTTGGTATTACTTTAACTATGGTCTATTTAAATTAAATTGCTATGGGAAAATGATTTATGGTTTGCAACCTATTTCTTCCAGTTGGATATTATAAACTAAAGTTTTAAAAATGAATGAGTTTTAAATAGCAAAGTTTTATTCCAAAGATATGTTTTTTCCAAAATTCAAGAAACTACGATGATTTATTTTAAATCAAAAAGAATTTCAACCGTCTTTCATAATAACATAACCAGATTCTGGCCGTAGTGAATGGGCCGGGTTTGGGATGTTACAGTTTGGTATCAGAGCCCGGTTCAAAACTCGGCTTTGAGGGTTTTGGGCCCAAAAACATTTTCAAAAAAAAATGGGCTTTTCAAAAATATGGGCTTTAAGAAATTTTTCAGTTATTCCAAGATGGCACTTTTGTGTCTCAGGCCCAGTCCGCTGTAAGTACTTCGAACTTTTGAAGTGTTTTGTTTATGTGTATTATTATGGGTTTATTTGGGCTCGTAGATTAGTTTTAGGGCTGTTGGACCTTAGGATTAGTCTACTCAAACACATGCATAAGACTTAAGGCTACTAAACAAACCTGTGAAGTAAGTCACCGAGTTAAGGTGTGGCAACCAGTGTACGCATATCGAGGATTGGTATTCAGTGAGAGCTTGGTATTTAAGCAGTCCTAGCGACTCACCTCTTCTTTACTCGAATCCTACCTGGTGCGTAGCTATGGTTCACCTTAACCAAGAGGACTTGTTCATAGGCTAAACCGAATATTAAGACCCGAAAGTGATTTGACCGGATTGTTTTAAAGTCTCCTGTTTTAGGGTTTTGAACTTTACCCCTTTGGTTTGGAAAAACTCTAAATTAGATTTTGAAAGATATTTTCTCGGTTTACTAAAATTACCAAATTGCCCTAGTGGCAAAATTACAAAAAAATTCCCTGTATTATAAAATTACCACACTACCCTCAACTCTTGTTAAAATGATTTTTCTTTGCAAATATTAAAATCTCTAGTTTTCAAATAGCAATATACCCCGATTTGAGAAAATTTACAAAAATACCCCTATGTTGAAAATTACCAAAATGCCCCCGATTTTCAAAAATTTCAGTTTAGCCCCAAGTTTAATAAAATTTTCTTACCTTGCAAAAGTACCCAATTTTTGTATTTCAAAATAATGCTCGACTTTGGAAATTTACTGAATTACCTTGGTTGATAAAATTACCAAAACGCCTTGGGTCGTTAAATTTTCGATTTCACTCGACTTATACTAAGTATTCTGTTTTACTAAATATTAAAAAATATATATATATTTGTGAAATCTTTGTGATATTTCGATTTGGAGAATTTACTGAAAATGCCCCGATTTCCAAAATTTCAATAATAGCCTGCTTTACAAATTTTTGCAACATACTTTGTTGGGAAAAACAAAATTTTCAAAATTGACCTCGAGTTATTACCAAAATGTCTCAGTAGGACAAAATGACGAAATTACCCTCGGTAGGGTAGGAAGCTTGATTGCTCGAAAGAACTTCTCTCTGGAAACTTCTTTGCATAAAATTGGCCGTGGTAAATAGTGGAACCCAAATTTCTAACGCATAACATTTCTAATCAGTTTTAAATCGAGGCGCTAGATATGAGCTCTAGGGGGCGGAATAGAGATAGTATAAGGAATCGGGACGAAAGGAGCTCGGGATCGTCGGAATCACTTGAGAGGTCTCAGAAAAGACCGAGGGTCGAGGCATCTGCTCGTGTTTCTAAGTTAGTTGTTGGGAACCCAGATCGTCTGTGTGCTCAGTGCGGAAGGTATCACGTGGGCGAGTGCTGGAATCGTGTTCGGGCATGTTTCAGATGCCAATCCAAGTCGCATCCGTTAAGTATTGGCCTCCGGATCCGAAAAGGACTCGGACGATGAGGTCAAGGTGTTGTGCAGCCTGGCAGAGGTGGTCAGCGAGCGACGAGAGGTCGTCGTCCGAACCATGGAGGAAATGGTTTCGGTCGAGTCTGTGACGCTTTGATTCGTCGGAAGGAGGATAGTGATGTGCCGGATGGGTCAGCGGGTAAGCTTTTCTTGGCTAATTATTACTTGCTGTTTTGTTCGCTTTGGTGGCTGTTTGTTCATGTGTTAGCAGAGTATCTAAGAACTTGAGTATAGACTTAGAAAGGACGCCTTGAGAGTGGGTTAGCTCTTGGAGATCGAGTCTTGCGCGCGATAGTGTAAGATTGGAGAGTTAGGACGTGGACCGTTAGTCTAGCCAAGTAATTTCGAGGACGAAATTATTTTAAGGAGGGTAGAATTGTAACACCCTGGTTTAGGAAGCTGTGCGTATTGGGTTTAAATCAAGTGTTAGTAGGTTTTTGGGAGTGCTTGGATGAGTTTCAGGGGTTTTAGAAATGTTTGGATGAAAGGGGAAGAGTTTGGAAAAGTTTGGATTTTTGGTGTGAAAAGGGGATCGGGCCAAAGGAGGTTTTAAGGATTATTTTTGGGTAATTTGTGGCACAAAGGAAGGCAGTGGTAGAGTGGCTTCCGTGTGCTGCTTAAGAGCTTGGGGAAGTAGCGCCTTGAGGGCTTGGGTTCGAGACCAAGCGGCAGCAAAAGGGGTTTTAATTTTTGGATTATGGCGCTATGGGGTTGGAGGCCTTAAAAAAACTGGGGCGCGAATTTTGGCACAAGAAGCAGCTTGTCCATGTGGTTTTCGTGCGGTGCATAGGAGTTGGAGGGGAGTGGAGGCGCAGGTTCGAGCGCCTGGAGCAGCATTTTGGGCGTAATTTATTTTATGCGGCTAGGGGGCTAGGCTAGGAAGGGTTAAGATTAATTGGTGTGGGTTTTTGTCATAAAAAGCAAGGTGGCCGAGTGGCCTGGGCGTTGGGGGTAAGGCTTGCAGCGGTTTGGTCCCAGGTTCGAACCTGGAGAGTGGCTTTTGGAGGTTTAATGTTTTCATTCTTTTTGGGCAGCAAATTGAAGGTGGGACGGCACATGGGGAGCTTCAAAAGGATAAGATGAGATTAGTGTTTAATTTTTTTAAATTACTTTTGGGTGGGTAGTTGCTTTATTTTTTTTTTTTATAAGCATAGGATTATTTTATTAGTTTAAAATTAATGGTTGCTGGTGGTTTATTCATTTGATTATGATATGGATAAATTGGTTGACTAATTCAAATTGATTTGAATTAGTGGCCTAGAGCTATTGAAGTAGCGTAGAAAAGTGGGAGTCCTCAAGGGGTAGCATGTCTTTGAATTGGCTATTTATTGGGCGACTCTTTTACATGAATTTCTTTTGGTTTTTTTTCCCCATTTGTTCCCTTAGCCGAATGTGTTTCTCCATCCCTCTTTTGGGACCGAATTCTTTTGATTTTCCCTAGTTTTGTGCCGTGTGTGTGAGTCAAAGAAAACCCCCATTCTTCCATCTCTTTGTAGCCTAACCCGAAAATCCCAAGTAACCTTTACCATTGCCGAAACTTCATTTGATTCTCTCTTAATTTTTCTTTGGTAGCCAAATGCTATTTGGGTTCTCAAGCCTTTGCGTATTTTTGCTTTCTCTTCTATTTTTGGATTCTTGGCCGAACCATATACTCATTATCTCCCTCTTTTCTTTCCCATTTGTGTTAAACTGAATTTTCCCTTCTCTTGTGTGCCGAATTTCCCTTTTCTAGGTGCGGTCACCTTGGTCGAATAGTAGGTGTGGTGTGGCTCATTTTTGGGGCTTCTTTTCCAATCGTTGGAGAAGGGCATCCGGGATTCAAAGCAGTCAAGCGTAGCCTCGGTTCTTTGGTCGATCGTTGGGTAAGTGATGCTAAGGGATTGCTTTATCAGTCTATTCGTTTGGTATTGGTAAGCCGTAGGCTATTACTTTTGGTTGGTTGTCGATTGTAGGCAAGTAAAGCAAGAGCACTTGGTGGTGGGCTAGTGTGCAAGAGCGTGTAGGAGCGAGGTTGTTAGATCGATTCTTTGGTTAAGGCTTACAGGTGTGTACACACACACACTCTTCTAGTAATTTATGTGCTTATTAAATTGTGTGTATATTTACACACTTATCTGTTATGGTATTTATATATATGATGTGTGTGGTTGGTTCCATGGAAAGGTGGATTGAATACCATTATGGTATAAGGCACGGGTCGTAAGTCCTCGTATAATGCTTTTGGTAAGCATGATGCATCCATTACGTGTGCTATGATATTGGATGGCTGATAAATAATATGTATGTTACTAATCAAGCATGTGGGTATAAGTCCGTTAAAATGCATATCATTATCTATGTGGGTTGTACAGTGGAGGGGGCGGTGATATTTTGTGCTTTGACGAGCACCGGTGTTTTGGTAACACAATTGTGTCTTGGACACCGGGTTTGGTACCTCGGAGGTTTGGCACCTCATAGCGACTTATCCTCGTGGTTAACACCACCGTGGGTTGGCCCCACTTTTGAGACACGGGATCGTCTCGCGTGATTTGGTATCACACGATGGGTTGGCCCCATCAATTGATTTGTGACTTCGGTCACCGTGTTTTAGTAACACACTTCGTGTCTTGGACACCGGAGGTTTGGCACCTCCAAAGATTTGGCATCACATCGCGACTATACGTCACTGGTGGTTTGGCACCACCAATGGTTTGGTACCACACGGGGTAGAAAAGGTGTATGGATGATTAGGATTGGGTGCATATAACGTGGATGCTCATTGATAATATATATGTTTATGTATGATATTTTGCTAATCCGGGAAAAAGGGTTGCACACTGGAGTCTTGGTGACTCACCTTTTCCTTTAACCATTTCAGGGTAGTGCATAAAGCTGGACCGGGATCGGAGAGGACAAAGTGGCCCATGCCGAAGATGAAGATTTATTAGATTATGCTTGTTTCGATATAAGTATTTTATTTGAATTTGTTGGGTTGTAACAAAGGCCATTTTATGTTTTTGGTATTACTTTAACTATGGTCTATTTAAATTAAATTGCTATGGGAAAATGATTTATGGTTTGCAACCTATTTCTTCCAGATGGATATTATAAACTAAAGTTTTAAAAATGAATGAGTTTTAAATAGCAAAGTTTTATTCCAAAGATATGTTTTTTCCAAAATTCAGCAAACTACGATGTTTTATTTTAAATCAAAAAGAATTTCAACCGTCTTTCCGCAATAACATAACCAGATTCGGTCGTAGTGAATGGGCCGGGTTTGGGATGTTACATAACTTTTCAAATTGATCCCCCAAATAGATAGATTAAGCTATCTCGGTTTCAAAAATATCAAAATTACTAAAAACAGGAAAGGAAACTTACCCAACTAAGCCATGAAAGTTTCTTCTCTCTCTCCTAGGGTTTCCATGTACTTTAGGTTGAAGATGACATAAAAATAAGATGACATCTTTTATCAACTTTTTAATTAATTTGATTATTTCAATTTTCAATTTTGTCCTTGCCCTTTTTCTAAATTTCCATGGATCGGTCACCAAACTATCTACATAATTTTCTTTAATGGTCTAATTACGATATAAGGACCTCAAGTTTTGAATTCCATAACTATTTCATCCTTATAGAACTAGAATTCAACTTTTTACATTTTATGGGATTTAGTCCTCGTAATTAAGCACATAATCGATAATTTTTTCTTATCAGAATTTTCACATGACATTTCTAACATATTACGGAACATGTAATAAAATAAATAAATTTTATTTTCAGATCGGATTTGTGGTCCCGAAACCACTGTTCCGATTTCATTAAAAAAATGGGTTGTTACAACTCTCCCCCTTAAGGATTTTCGTCCTCAAAAATCTTACCAGTAAAGAGATTCGGATATTGCTGCCTCATAGTATCCTCGGATTCCCGGGTAGCCTCCTCTATACTGTGTCGTTGCCAAAGAACTTTTCCTAATGCTACCCTTTTATTTCTTAACTCTTTTGTTTCACGTGCCAGAATTTTGATTGGTTTTTAACTGTAAGTCATGTCAGGCTGTATCTCAACTTCTGTCAGAGAAATAACATGTGAAGGATCCGATCGATATCGTCGTAACATAGACACACGGAAAATATTATGAATCCGATCAAGTTCTGGTGGTAAAGCTAACCGATATGCAACCGGTCCAATTCTTTCTATAATCTCATATGGCCCAATGAATCATGGATTCAGTTTTCCTTTGCGACCAAACCGGAGAACTTTTTTCCAAGGTGATACTTTCAAGAAAACCTTGTCACTGACTTGAAATTCTAATTCTTTTCATTTAAGGTTAGCATAGGACTTTTGATGATCTGAGGCTGCTTTTAAACTGTCTCAGATTACTTTCCCTTTTTCCTCGGTTTCATGGACTAAGTCAACTCCGTGTACATTTTTCTCACTAATTCAATCCAATAAAATGGAGTTCTACATTTGTGACCATATAAAGCTTCATACGGTGCCATTTTAATACTAGACTAATAACTGTTATTATAAGCAAATTCAACCAAAAGCAAACACTTTTCCTAGTTACCTTCAAACTCAAGTACACAACACCGAAGCATATCTTCCAAAATTTGTATTTCCTGTTTAGATTGACCATCTGTCTGGGCATGAAATGCAGTGCTAAAGTGTAACTGAGTACCCAGAGCTTCTTGCAAATTGCTTCAAAATCGAGATGTAAACCGAGGGTTTCTATCTAAAATAATGGAGACAGGCACTTCATGCAATCTGACAATCTCAGAAACATATAGTTCAGGCAATCTATCCAAGGAAAAGTCCATACATATCGGAATAAAGTATGCTGAGTTTTTCAAGCGATCGATAATTACCCAAATGGCATCTTTCTTCTTTGGAGACAGGGTAACTCCGATATAAAGTCCATAGTAATTCTTTCCTATTTCCATTCCGGTATCGTAACCAGCTATAATAGTCCAGAAGGCAACTAATGTTTGGCTTTTACTTCCTGACATATCAAACATTTAGATACAAACTCCGAAATATCTCATTTCATTCTCGGCCACCAGTACATCTTTTTTTAGATCGTTGTACATTTTATTATTACTTGGATGAATAGACATTTTACCATTATGAGCTTCATTCAGAATCTCCTTTACTAGTTCTGAACCTTTCGGTACACATACTCTGCCTTTGAATAACAAACAACCATCGGTCTCGACGTAAAATTCTGAGTCAGGAGTCGATTCACTTTGTATCCGTTTTGCTTGCAACTTACTATCATTTTTTTAGCTTTAAAGATCTGCTGCAAAACCATTGGTCTAGCTTTTAACTCAGCTATGATTAAACCATCATCAGATAATGACAATCGGGTATTCATTGCTTGCAAGGTATACAGGGATTTACTGCTTAAAGCATCTGCCACTACATTGGCTTTTCCTGGATGATAGTCAATAACAAGATCATAATCTTTCAATAATTCAAGCCACCTGCACTGTCTCAAATTCAAATCTTTCTGTGACATCAAATATTTTAAACTTTTATGATCAGTGAATATATGACATTTTTCACCAAATAAATAATTCCACTAGATTTTCAATGCAAACACTATGGCTGCCAATTTAAGATCATGTGTCGAGTAGTTTCTTTCATGTTGTTTTAGCTGTCTTGAAGCATAGGCTACTACTTTACCTATTTGCATCAAAACGCAGCCTAAACCATTTAACGATGCATCACTATAAATTATAAATTCCTTACCCAATTCAGGCTGAACTAACACAGGTGCTTCTATCAATAAAGCTTTCAACCTATCAAAACTTTGTTGACATTTATCAGAGCATTCAAATTTCACATCTTTCTGCAACAAACGGGTCATCGAAGAAGCTATCATTGAGAACCCTTTTACAAACTTTTGCTAATAACCAGCCAGTTCTAAAAAACTTCAGACTACAGACACATTCTTCAGTGGCTTCCAATTAACAATGGCTGAAATTTTATTCGGGTCTACCTTGACACCTTCAACAGATACTATGTGCCCAAGAAAACTAACTTCCCATAGCCAAAATTCACATTTACTGAATTTGGCATACAATTATTTCTCTCGCAGTGTTTGCAACACTATCCTCAAATGCTCAGCATGTTCATTTTCATCTCGAAAGTAAACCAAAATATCATCAATAAATACCACCACAGACCTGTCTAAATATGGGTTGAAAATTATGTTCATCAGATCTATAAACACTGCAGGTGCATTTGTTAAACCGAATCGCATCACAAGAAACACACAGTGTCCATACTTGGTTCTAAAAGCTATCTTTGGTACATTTGAATCTTTTACCCGTAACTGGTAGTAGCCAGAATGGAGATCAATCTTTGAAATACAATGGCACATTTTAACTGGTCAAACAAGTCATCAATACTAGGCAATGGATACTTGTTCTTTATTGTAACTTTGTAGAGCTATCTGTAATCTATGCACAGCCTCAACGATCCATCTTTCTTCTTTACAAATAGAACCGGTGCACCCCAATGTGAGAAACTAGGTCAAGCAAAACCTCTGTCAATCAATTCTTGTAACTATGCTTTCAACTCTTTTAGCTCAATAGGAGCCATCTTGTAAGGTGCTATAGATATAGGTGTTGTACCCGAGACAAGATCTATAAAGAATTCCACTTCTCTATCTGGTGGTAAACCAGATAATTCTTCTGGGAATACATCAGGAAATTCACATACGACCAGCACTGACTGAATCTTTGACTCAGATACTTTAGTATCCAACACATATGCAAGATAAGCATCATAACCCTTTTTGACATATTTCGATGCTGATATTGCTGAAATCACATTAGGTAATCTATCCATTTTATCAGATTCAACATGAAGTAATTCACCACTCTGACATTTCAATGCAATATATTTCTGTTTACATTCACCACTGCATCATATTGGGTTAACCAATCCATTCTCAAAATCACATCAAATTCATCGAATGGCAATAACATCAAGTCAGCCATAAAACAATAACGTATTACCAATAACGGACAGTTTTTACAGACTTTATCCACCATAACACATTGGCCCAAGGGGTTTGAAAATTTGACCATAAATTCAGTGAATTCAACAGGTAAATTTTTAACAGACACTAAGTTTGTGCATATGTATGAATGTGTGGAACCAGGATCAATCAATGCAATAATATCAGTATCAAGTAGAGAAAATGTATCAGTAATGACATCTGGTGTAGAGGCATCTTCTCTAGCACGAATAGCATATATTCTTACAGGTGTTCGTGCCTCAGATCTAACTGTTGCATCTTTGGTAGTACCTCGACTACCACTAACATTGCCGGGGTGACGGGGTGGCATGCCCCTCTAGACAGGATTACTAGGCTTTGGAGCGGGTTCTATTTCTTTTTCAACTCTTTCTGGACAATCTCTAAGAAAATGGTGAAGTGAACCACATCCATAACAAGCTCCACTTCTAGACTGACATTCCCCATAATGAAATTTGTTACAGTTCACATTTCGGTTTGGGATTACCAACACTACCTACACTGGTCACAAATGGAGATGAAGACCTCGGGTTAGAACATTGAGAGCCCCGCTCTCTTCCGGAATATCCCGTAGAGGTGGTAACACGATCATAATACATTTTTAATTTCTTAGAAGCAAATGATTATGACTTACTCATAGTTCTTTTTCCAAAAACCCGAGCTTCTCTTTTAGTCTGTTTCTTCTCTTTACTCAATTCTTCAGCTTTATGTGCTCGTTCGGCCAATACCGAAAATTCCCTTATTTCGAGAAATCCTATCAACAATTTGATATCTTCATTTAAACCCACTTCAAAGTGTTTACACATTTCGGCCTTAGACTAGACCCATTCTCTGGCATATTTGCTCAATCAAACAAATTCTCGTTCATACTCGGATACAGTCATATTTCCCTACATGAGTTCTAAAAATTCTTTCTTTTTCTGATCCATGAATCTCAGACTAACATATTTCTTTCTAAATTCAGCTTGAAAGAATTCCCATGTAACATTCTCCCTCGATACCACTGAAGTTATGGTATTCCACCAATGATAAGCTATGTCTTTCAGCAGAGATATTGCACATTTTAGACATTCGGCGTGTGTACAAGATAATTCATTAACAACCCGGATGGTATTTTTCAACATAAATTTAGCCCTTTCCAGATCATCATTAGTGGTAGCTCTAAATTCTTCTACCCATATTTACAAATTTTATCTACCGGAGGCTTACAGTTCTAGCGAGTTCAGCACCCTATGGTACCTCAGGAACCAGTTGAAGAACAGGTAGGGGAGGTCGTTGTACAACAGGGTTTAATCTCAGATACTGTGTAAACCATTCATTCATCATTTGAAAGAAGGCTTGTTTTGCCCCCTCACTTTAGCCCTCATATACGAGTTTATCACTACCAAATGCAAAAGCAACTCTTTGAACTGAAGCTGAAGCATTGCTCTCAGCTTTTTCGGATTTAGCTCTAGCTTGGTTGGATGACATTACTATATGAAAAACACATTTAAAATGATTAGGAGTCATCACACTATCACAATTTATATAATGGCATGTATAGCAAAACTCATGTTTGCTATGTTCAATCCGAGAATATACTAAACCATAGCTCTGATACCACTAAATGTAACACCCTTAACCCGTATCTGTTGCCAGAATAGGGTTACGAAGCATTAACAGAACTTTCAAAACATTTACAAATAATTCATGTAAATTACTATTCATTAACCAAGATTAGTGATATCATCCCTTAAATGGACCCTCGAAGCCCAACACAAGCATTAGAATCGAGTCGGGACTTAATCAGAAACTCTAAGAAATTTTCAAGAAATTACAAAAATTTTCCAAGTTCCAAGTCTCACACGCCAGTGTGGTCCGAGGGATACGCCCCGTGTGACCCTAGGACACGCCCGTGCTACAAGTCGTGTTTGACCCCGTGTAACTCTCTGACTTGTGCACATGGCCATGCCACACGCCCGTGTGCTAGGCAGTGTGGTTACTTAAATTCTTTCGATATTAGGTGCAGGTTTCACACGACTAAGACACACGCTCGTGTTCCAGGCCGTGTAGCACACACGGCTAAGACACACGCCCGTGTCTCTGCCCGTGTGCTCAATTCTGAGCATTCTATTTCTCAAATTTTAGGTGTAGGGGACACACGGCCTAACCACATACCCATGTACCAGGCCGTGTGTCACACACGGTCTAGACACACACCCGTGTGTCTGTCCGTATGGACAAAATAAAGCCATTTCTAGCTTCATTTCTCACCCAAATTCACACAATTGACCTGCACTTAAAACTTACATCCAAATACCAACCATTTCAAGCATTCAAATTAAGTAAATTCCATCATTCAACATGGCATACCATTACATGCATACATGTTTACCATCTTACCTTGGTTCAATCCATATGTTAAACGTAATTTGATTAAGTACTTAACATATATGTAGCTATCATTGTAACACCCCTAACCTGTGTCCATCGTCGGATTAGGGTTACGGGCATTACTTTACCAACCACAAGTCAATGCACCTTATAAAAACTACTTCATTAATTGATACGTACCAAACTATACTTTCACGATTAGACATGTACATCCCTTCCAATATTAAAAAATTAACGAACATATCACAAATGATATCATTATCATTAATTAAAACTACTTACATTCAAATAGCTAAACACTATTCATTTGGTCAATTTGTATACTATGGCCGAATATATATATTTCTCTTATTCAACATATACCAATCAAATACTATAATAATTTAATCACATACATACCATAATTGATTGTTCACTACAAAATTTCCCATTACAAACCTCATAACTGAATATAAATATATACATCCAATATGTAATATGAATTCCAAATTAAATCTATACCATGACCGAATACTTACAAATTAACATATTTCAATTTGTTCATTACTATAGCATGCAAAATAAAATTTGAAATAACTTCTAAGTTAAGATTAAAATGTATCCATACATACCCAAATTTTAAAATCCAAATTCAAGCATGACTAAGCCATATTCAATTAAATAAATTAACATCAATTTGTACCTACTTCAATCATGAGACATTCATTCGAAATGTATAGATAAATTACCACTTTTTGAAATTCACAAAGCATACATACCAAAATATGCTTATATCAAGACCGAAAATGCATAAACATATACATCACCACAAGCATTAACAAGTTAACCCAAGCATAGAAGAGAAGCCATATTCGCATGGCATTTATATACATTATGTACAAAATAGACTCTAAAGAGAAAATAGCCTATACATGCCATAATTTCCAAAAGTTCAACTTAACAAAAGGTACCAAAGGTAGATGATAGTGTGGTTGACTTTGATGATGATCCCCGAGCTCGAGCTTAGACTCAAAAATCTATGAACAATGCAAACAAACACACCAAATAAGCTATTATAGCTTAGTAAGTTTTAAGCAATCTAATGCAAATTATCAATGTTACTCAAAATGATTTAAACCAAAAATAGTAAACAAGGATTTATCATTACTCATTTAATAATACATTTCCATCCTCAATCATAATCATCTACTCAATTTCAAGCCATTAACACATACTCATGATACATTATCTCACATAACTGAATCACATTGGTGAACCAAACAACATTTTAATTATTTTAGTAAGGTCTATTTCATACCAACTCAATCATTTAAAATCATAACTAAAACAAATATAACATTCCATTCGAATAACACTTTACTTATATAATTGAATTCGAATAGTAAAATTTCATAGTATCAACTTACCGAATTCAACCTTTTGAGATTAAAGTTGATCGCACACTTAGTGCCCTTCAGCCGGTTTCACACACTTAGTGCTCAGACATTCTATTCGCACACTTAGTGCATATTGACCGATTTCGCACACTTAGTGTTCGGTACTTTATAATTCTCACAATTAGTGCATTACGAGCGATTTCGCACACTTAGTGCTCAGTACTTTATAATTCGCACACTTAGTGCATTAACCCGATCATTCCTCTTCCATATAGACATATAATCACATTTTTACTCACATGAACATTCATATATGCATATGTTCAAACCAACCAAATCTTCCTATGAATTTCCAACACATTCGGCCATACTCAGTAATCACATCTAATCACATATTCAAATACAACCATTTTCTATTACAAGATCCATATCTAACTACCTCTCAGTCTATAAGTACTCATTTATCTTAAACACATCAAAGCATATATGTAAATATATATTAACCTTATATTCGGCTAACATATACTATATCTAATGCCACATTCGGCCTTAATTAATTTAGCATACTTATTTTTATTTAACATATATACTTTGTTATAAAATAAAATTCAATTCAACCCAATTGCTTAAAAACTTACCTCGGAAATCGATGGATTAGGGTTTTCCCGGCTATTCGTTTAACTTCGCCTTTCCCTGATCCAATCCCGATTCTTTTTGCTCTTGATCTAAATAATTTCAAATTAAGCTCATTCAAACATATTTTCATTCAATTTGATCCAAAAACACATAATTATACAAATTACCATTTTACCCCTGACATTTACAATTTTTACAATTTAGTCCCTATTGCACAAAACACAAAATACACAAAATTTGAACTCACTCTTTTAAGGCCGAATACTACTCATGCCTATACAAGACCATACAATTCATTTATTTTGCAATTTAATCCTCCCAACAATTTATTTTTACAATTTAAGCCAAATTACTCCATTTCATCAAATATTCAAATATTAAACTTGATAATCTAACACATATAATTAATATATCATCATTAATCAACAAAAACAACCAACTCCCTTCAATGGCAACTCACGAAATGCACATCAAATTCCAAAATTTAATCATGGGCTTACTAAAACACTAAGCAACAATCTCAAAAATGTAAAAATTATCAAAAACTAAAATCGAATCATACCTTAATCTAGCTTGAGAAGTGCCGAAACCCTTGAAGGTTTTTCTCTTTTCTTTTCTCTTTAGTTTCAGTGATAGCAAAAGGAAATAAAAGATGAACATGCACTTTCACTATTATGTTTTTATTATAATATGATTTTAATATAATATAATATATTTTAACATAACATATAATATAAGGCTACTTTTACCACTTATGTGATTTAGTCCTTTTCTTTAAATTAAACACACACAGAGACAAACTAATCCACGATATTTTAGCACATGCTCAAGCATATGTTATAGATATCAAATATAATATAAAAATATTTTCTAACTCGGATTCGTGGTCCTGAAACCACCGTTTTGATTAGGGCCAAAATCGGGTTGTTACAATCATAATGTAACATTATAAGTATATCAAAACAACTATTACTAGCCCTTCCAATGGCTAGATTACAAACATCATTATCAAGCCACCAATGGCCAAGTTGTCCTATACATGCCATTATACCAAAATGATTTTATTATGTATAACCAAAATAAGGTAGTGGATAGTGTGATGATGCTCCAATGATCTCCAACCTTCGCGAGCTTCCGAGCACTATAAAACAGGGGAAAATAAAACAGGGTAAGCATTACATGCTTAGTAAGTTCGTATAATGGAAAACTAAACTTACCTATCCTGTTTATTAAATGTAAGCATACGAGAACATGTTTTCCATCAACTTGGTAAAATTGCCTAAGTATAAACATTCAACCAAACATGTTAGTCACAAAATTTTCATATACATCAAGTAAGCATGGATGAGCTCATCATACTATTTTCCTTCAAGACATCATTCATTTCATTCCATAATTCTCTCATCCTGCCAAGAGTTTTGTCCGTTGAACCATTGAAGTTCCGATGGATGCTCAAGTAGTACACTCGAACCGTACAATTCAATAACCCGTCAATTCTTATCCAAAAGTACTCATTAGGGCACTTAATCAAGAACACACTCTTGAGCCACATATCGTATAATAGGATTACCAGTCTAGGCTCAATCCTTTATATAACATATACTCAGGAGAGCTCAGTTAGGATTACCAGTCCAGGCTAAATCCTAATTGTAAAATATACTCGAGAGGTATTATATCAGGATTACCAATCCGAGCTTAATCCGTCAGCAACAAATGCAGGACCTCATGCATTTCGGGAAAGCACATATATTCATCGAAATTCACTACTCAAACAGAACTTAACCCTTTTTCAACCATTTCAAGCATGTATTCATTCTTATCTCGTAACATCCAAACAATTTACATAAATAATAATCACATTTCATACAACAAAACATTTAATTTAACATAATTACAAGCTCAATTAAGTTACACGAACTTGCTTCGACACTTGTTCGCGTATAAAATCTACTAGTCCTTTCTTTTCCTCGGTCTAACCTCGAATTTGTGTTGTCCGGATCTATATAAATAAATTTAATCATCAATTTCACACATTTCATATTCATTTCGACTCAATTTACGTCCTAGGCAAAATTACCATTTTTCCCTAACTTTTTTATAAATTCCAATTTCGTCCCTAGACTCGAAAAATGAAATTTATGCAATTTACTCCCTATTCCAAGCCTAACCGAAATCTCAATATTGAATTTACAGTACATATTTTCTATAAATTTTAGAATTTTTCATCAACTGTCACAACTTTACATTTTAGTCCCTAAATCATGTTTTCAACAAAAATCACTTTGTAAAAGTTGTTTATCTATCAACAACCTTTCATTTTCTGCCATAAATTTCTAATTTTCAGCATATTCATCCACGACCCAATTTTCATACTTCGATAACTTTCCAAATTGATCCCCCAAGTATATTGATTAAGCTATCCCTGTAACACACCTTACCCGTATTAGACGCCGGAACAGGGTAAGAGGCATTACCGGACATAAACACAAGGAAACATACATTTTCAAGTCATAAATTTCCATCCAATTTAAAAACTTTTCATACACAGTCATATCGTCCCTAAAATGAGCCTACGAGGCTTAATACATGCTTTGGCAGCGGTTCGAGACTAAACGGAGAACTTTAGAAAATTTTACAAAACTTAGAAAATTTTTCAAGTTATAGGGCTCACACGCCCTTATAGTCCAAGGGACACGCCCGTGTGACCCTTTGACACGCCCGTGCTACAAGTCGTGTTCAAAATAGGGTGCTCTCTGACTTGTTCCACACACCTGTGTGCTAGGCAGTGTAGTCGATTTAATTTCCATAATTTTTAATAAAATAGGTGCAAACTTCACACAGCCGAGACACACATCCGTGTCTCTGCCTGTTGCTCAATTCTAGACATTTTGTTTTGCAACAATTAAGGTGTGGGGGACACAAGGCCGAAACACATGTCGTGGGGCTGGTCATGTGTCACACACGACCTAGACACACGCCCGTGTGTCTACCCGTGTGGACAACAATAAGGCTATTTCCAAGCCATTTTGCCACCCTTACTTGTACATACATACACAACATCATATAGCGCCAATCAAAGCATATGACATACAACCAAATCAGCCACAATCAAGACATCAAAACTGTAACACCCCTTACCTATATTCTACGAGGGAACAGGGTACGAGGAGTTACCAGACTTGTATGCAAGCAATCATACCAAACCGATACATGACTTTCCACTCAAATTTAAAACTTTCCATTCACATTCGTATTGCCTCTTCAACGAGCCTACGAGGCCCAAAATGTACAGAAAGAGTGGTTCGAAACTGAACTGGAAACTTACAATCACTTAGAAAATTTTTGCTCAAAACAGGGCCACATGCCCGTGTGGGCAGGCCGTGTTATCACAGATGCCCATGTCCCTAGTCCGAGCGGATTTATTTCTCAATTCACACCCACAAGTGTTTTCACAAGGCCTAACACACGCCCGTGTCTTAGCCTGTGTATGAAAAAATTGACATTCTGTTCCTGACGTCATCATCTCCATAAGGTCACACGGCCGAGGCACACGCCCGTGTCCTTAGGTCGTGTGGTGAATTAAATTCCAACATCAAGTGCAGACTTCACACAGCCTGAGCACACGCCCATGTACTATGGTCGTGTCTTCCACACGGTTGAGACACACGGTCGTGCCCCAGCCCATGTGGTTACTACTGGACAATTCTATTTTGTTAACTTAGGGTGCAGATGGACACACAGCTGGACTACACGCCCATAGGGCAAGCCGTGTGTCACACACAACCTAGACACACGCCCGTGTGTCTACCCGTGTGGACAAAATAAGGCTATCTGCTTAGCCTTTTTTTGTCACCCATACTTGCACCAACCTACACAACATCAAAACCACACTAAATATCCATAAACACATGCAACATATTATCAGTCAACCAACAACAACCGTAGGCCATAACATAATGGCATTGGCACATACATGCATATATGAATAGGTTTACATCCAACTAATAATTACGTGCCATATTTCATGGACTTATACAAAATGAATAAAATATCATCACAAGCCAACACATTTGGCTAAACCAATACAACATATAACCAAAAAGACCAAGTCCCTATACATTCCATACTCAAAAAGAATGATCTAACTATACCAAATGTGTAGGTAGTGTGGGTGATCCTCCGACGGTCTCCATATCCCGAGCTGGCTTGTCGATACTATAAAACAAGGGAAAAGAGAAAGAAATAAGCTTTAAACTTAGTAAGTCTATATGTAAAAATGAACATCATACCACATACTTATCAATCAAGAACATTACATTTTAATCAAGAATAATTCAGATTATTACCATTGTATTTACTCATTTTCCACATCTTACCACATTCCAATACACAACATACACATTGCTCACATTTACATGCACTTATACCCTGCACTTATCATCACACAGTCACTCGTAATCTCATTTAATCAAAGTTTCTCGATACACACATTTGGTATAATACCAAATACAGGGTGGTTTCGCACATAGCCCACCACTAATAAATAACACGGTGATATCGCACACAGCCCACCAAAGTTATCATTTTCCCGGTGGTATCGCACATAGCCCACCAGTAATGGTAAATACGGTGCTCTCGCACACAGCCTACGAATAACAATAATTACGGTGGTATCGCACATAGCCCACCAATAATCCCATTTTTACGGTATTCATTCGTAATTTCCTCACTTTCTATCAATTAATAATTATCAACAATATTCATCCACATTTCACATAATACATTTATATGTATAAACATAGGTAAAATGAATGTATCATTTACATATAAACTTACCTTGAAACAAAATATGTCAATTTGTGATTTAGTTCAAAACCTTGCCTTTTCCTCGGTCAAGGTTGATTCCACGCTCTTCTTGATCTATAATGACATATTTAGCTTATTAAATAACCATATTAAACAATCAATCCAAATTTCCTATTTTGGCAAAATTATCGTTTTGCCCTTAGACTTTTGCAAAATTATGATTTTGCCCCTAGGCTCATAAAATGAAATGTGTTCATTTATCACACACCCTAAGCCAAGCTGATTCATATTCCCTCCTATAGCAACTCAAAATTCCAATTATTTCACACATTTACCACCTATTTTACAACCTTTACAAAAAGGTCCTTTTTAGGTGTTTTCATGGAAACTCCTTTCACAAAAGTTGTTTATTTAACAACCAAGACTAAAACACCCCAAACCCGGCCCACGAGCCTTAACCGGATCTAGTATGTTCCTCGAGTAAACAGTTCAAAACTTGTGTGTTTCTTTAGAAAACTTTGGGTGATTTTGGTAAAGATTTGATTGGTGTTGAGTGAAAACTGAAAACTTTGCCATTCTTAAAATCAGGGATTTATTAAAACCTTGTTCTTATATTCCAAAACCACAAGGTAAAAAGAATTGCCAAATTTGTTAAAGATTATCTTTTAATTTGAAAATCATTTATGTTTAGGTGTCACAACATTTAAAATTCATTTTTAAAGAAAAATTGTAAATCCTTAATTTACTATCAATCGTATCATGGCAAAATTAAACAGTTAATTGTAATGGCCTTATTTCAACAATAAAAACAAAACCTGAAAAAAAATCCAAAAATACTTAGAAATAAATAGTCCAAAATAAAATAAAATCTGAGCTGAACATGGCCACCACTAAGCTCCTGCCGACCCGGTCCATCATTGAGCGTCACCTGAAAAATATCCCACAACGGGGTGAGTCAAACAGACTCAGTGTGTATAACCAACACTAAGTCCCAACGATTCAGGCATATCGGATCATACATATACATATAACAATTATAAATAATGATGCAATCCTGGACCCAAACCTAGATAACCATCCGCTACACATCACCCGTACCAACCATCACATCGTGGGGACTACTAAGTCAACCCTCCATCCGCTACACATCATCGAAGGCAGTCGCTGCAGACGACGTGCTCATTGCCCTTATAAATTTGTGGCATAGCCACCAGATAATATATTTTGTGATATAAGTCACCACATTCAGGTTTCGTGACCGAAGTCACCACATTCAGATACTGTGGTGTAAACCACCAGATCACTTCCTCTTTCCATATAACCCATATGCCCCATGTCATATAAATGTATAATATCATGCCTTATGCCTTATTTCACATTCTTATCGATATTCACATACGTACCATATTCCAAATATTCATATCATGATAATAATCATATCAGTTATTAGAATAATATTAAAATTACATACCTGAGTACTTTGTACCATCACATGGTACCATTGCCTACTTTTCACATTATTATAAACACACATATCAAATTAACGCCATAAATCCATTAAGAGTTAGTGTAGGGTACACACTTGGTATACTTATCGAGTTCACTTCAAATCCCAAAAATCTGATTTAATGCTTTAGATCTCAAGTTCCTACATTCGGCCAACACCTAGTATTTTAGCAAAAGCCTATTCGGCTATACCATCAAATCCCGAAGGATCACTGTAACCAAAACCCTTACCTTGCTGCCGATTTCATTACTAATCAAATCCCGAAACCTTGTGATGCTCCCTTTTGCAACTGGCCCACTACTACATCACTTAACTAGTTGGTTTCCAACTTTTGAATATATAAGAACAGATCTAAGCCACTAAATAGAGCCTTGGCAGAATATCACATGCACTTACCTGTGGATCTAAATCCCGAAAAGTGCTACTTGGTTGGGGTATCTGTCGAAATCACTATGGCATATGTTAGATCCCATTCTAATATTCAAATAAATGGCCTTCGGCCTAACCTTACACCTTACCCACCTTAGATCTGAAATCCCGAAGGTCTCCTCCTTAGAAGTTGGCTACTCAAAAATTTCCGAAGGATCCTTCCAAGTTTCAGCAAACAAGAATATTAATGGAGTTAGTCCTTAAGTTTCGGCTAAAAGGAAAAAAGATTGAAGATTGAATAACAATTGATCTTACCCTTAAGAAATCAGCAGAGAGAGCTTGCAGGGAAATCGATTCAAAGAGTGGCAACTTTTGGCTTTTGATGATCACTTAGAAAGATTCTATTTAACAAGGAAAGAAAAGAAAAGTATAGGACTTAGGGAGAATTGGCAAGGCTAGGGGGATCCTATTTTCGGCTTTTGGAGAATTGAAAAGAAAAGAGAACGATTTGCAGAGAGATTCGGCTATGTCAGGGCAGCAAAAAGGAAGAAAAGAAAAGAATACAACTTGCTCTCTTTGGAAATTTTCGGCACAACTGAAGAAAAGATGAGAAGAGAACTAAATTTCGGCACACCTATACTATGATTAGCCCAAAATACCATCCAAAACATTCCCTTGGCTGGCCAACTCTTACTTCTTATCAGCTTCCTCCTTTTTCCCCTCTTCTCTTACTTATTCAAAATAATTCATAAATAAATCAGCATTTATCCTCTGCTTTAGCCGAAATTTTTAAAAGAATTTAGCCACATCTAAAACTCCTCTCTCAGACTCCCCATGCCATCCACTACTACTCCCTTTTGCCGCAAAAATAGAAGCTCCCTTTTGCATCCCTTGTGACTCGAACCCAGGCCCATTTTGTACATGCTTGTGGCGTCACTTACTGGGCTTTAAGTGGCGCCTCCTTGCCACTTTAACAAGCTGATTTTTTATGTCATATTTCACCTACAATTTCTCTTAAGGCCTCCTTTGCCTAGCTTCCTCTTTTAAACTTAAAACTTAATATTTTCTAAGGCATTTTTCCTACATTCTAAGGTTCTCAAAATTCATAAAACATACTTATAACACACATAGGCATGCTTTCACGTAAAATTCAGCAATAATTCATAAGCCTAAAATCCTGGATATTACAAAGACTCATTTTCTTCCATATAATTTCAGCAAACAACACTAATGCTCTCATGGAAAAACCCTAGACTTTCAACCATTTTGTAAAATAGTCCCCTCATTTGTTAGCTCAAGCTACAATGGTCTCAAAAGTACAAAAATTATTAAGAAATACCACCAAAATCACTTACTTGCAAGGGTGAGAAGTTGCTGAAAATTTTAGGCTTCTAAAACCACTCCTTGGCTGATATTTTCGGTGGAAGAAGATGAAGGTGAAAGGTGATATCATCTCTCTCTTTATTTTATTTATTTTCTTCAATTAAGTCACCTAATTCACCTACTTTGTCCAATTTTGACATTTCTTGTCCCCTATGGTCGGCTATCCCCCTTAGAAAGGCTTAATTGCACATTAAGGACCTCCAATTTAAGGTTCTATAGGTATTTAACACCTCTAGCTTATAAATTAGAACTTTCACACTTTATGCGATTTAGTCCTTTTTTTCGCAATTGAGTATGAAATCACTAAAATTAATTCACCAAAAATTTCATGCACTCATATAATCATGCTATCACACATAAAATAATATTAAAAATAATTTCTCTAGCCTCAAATTAGTGGTTTCGAAACCACTGTTCTGACAAGCCCCGAAATCGGGCTGTTACAACTCTCCCCCTATAGAGAATTTCGTCCCCGAAAATCTTACCAATAAAAAGGTTTAGGTATTGTTTTCTCATGGCTTCTTGCAAGTTTTTCCAAAACCTCGAAGTAAACCTCGGATCTCTATCCGAAATAATGGACATAGGTACCCCGTGTAATCTCATAATTTTGGCAATATACAGCTCAGCCAACTTGTCAAGTGAGTACTTAGTACGTACTGGTATAAAGTGAGCTGATTTCGTTAATCTATTAATGATAACCCACACAGTATCTTTCTTTTTCGAAGTCATAAGTAACCCTATTACAAAATCCATTGTGATTCAGTCCCATTTCCATTCAGGAACCATCACTAGCTGAAGTAAACCCGAAGGTACCTGATGCTCAGCTTTCACTTGTTGGCAAATCAAACACTTTGTCACAAACTCAAAGACGTCTCTTTTCATACCCGGCAACCAATACAACTTCTTTAAATCATTATACATTTTTGTACTACCCGAATGTACTGACAAACAACCACTGTGTGCCTCATGTAAAATTTTTTGAATCAACTCATCATCTTTCGGTACACATACCCTATCACGAAACATCAAGCAATCATTTGTTCTAATTTGAAAATCTGAATCATTACCCGATTCACATTGAGCTCTTTTAACTTGCAATTCCTTGCCTTTCTTTTGAGCCTCACAAATTTGCTGATGAAATAACGGTCTAGCCCTTAACTCGACCAAAATCGAACCGTCGTTAGACAAAGCCAAACTCGTACTCATAGCTCTTAATGCAAACAAGGATTTATTACTCAAGGCGTCTGCGACCACATTCACTTTTTCGGGATGATACTCAATCACTAACTCGTAATCTTTCAATAATTTGAGCCACCTCCGTTGCCATAAATTTAGGTCCTTTTGATTCATCAAGTACTTCAAACTTTTGTGATCGATAAAGATTCGGCATTTCTAACCATACAAATAATGACGCCAAATGTTTAAGGAAAAGGCGATGGTGGCCAATTCCAAATCATGCGTCGGATAATTCTTTTCATGCAGTTTTAGATGTCTCGAGGCATAAGCTAATACTTTGCCCTCTTGCATCAGCACACAACCAATGACGCATCACTATAGATTACAAACTCCTTTCCCGACTCAGGTTGTATCACAACCGGTACTTCAGTTAATCATGCTTTCAACTTTTCGAAACTTTGTTGGCTTCTATCGACCCATTCAAACTTAACATTCTTTTGCAACAACTTAGTCATAGGAGAAGCAATCATCGAAAATCCCTTGACAAAACGTTGATAATACCCGGCTAAGCCCCAAAAAGCTTTTAACCTCGAATATATTCTTTGGAAGTTTCCATTAAAAAATCGCCAAAATTTTGCTCGGATCAACCCGAATTCCGTCACCCGAAACTCTATGTCCCAAAAATCTGACTTCACGAAGCCAAAACTCACTTTTACTGAACCTAGACAATTTCACCTCTCGTAAAATCTACAATACCGTTTTTAAGTGTTCAGCATGCTCGGCCTCATCTTGAGAATAAATTAATCTATCATCTATGAACACTACTACAAACTTATCCAAATATGGCTGAAAAATTCGGTTCATCAAATCCATAAACATAGCTGGTGCATTACTTAAATTGAAAGGCATCACAAGAAATTCATAGTGTCTATACCTCGTTCTAAAAGCAATTTTGACACATCGGATTCCTTGACTCCCAACTGATAGTAGCCAAATCTTAAATCTATCTTTGAGAACACGGTTGCTCCCTTCAGTTGATTGAACAAATCACCAATTCTCGGCAATGGGTACTTGTTCTTTATAGTTACGTTGTTAAGTTGACGGTAGTCAATGCAAAGTCTCATTGTTCTGTCTTTCTTCTTTACAAATAATACGGGAGCACCCCAAGGAGAAAAACTCGGTCTAACAAATCCCTTATCGGTCAACTCTTGTAGTTGAGCCTTTAACTTTTTCAATTTGGTCAGAGCCATTCTATACGGAGCAATGGAGATCAGTGCAGTCCCAAGTGCCAGAATGACAGTAAACTCAATTTCTCTAAACGGAGGCAACCCAGGTAACTCTTCAAGAAATACATCTGGAAATTCACAAACTACTGGCACAAATTCAAGCTTTGACTTAGTCATCTCAGTATTCAACACATATGCAAGGTATGCTTCACACTCTTTTCTCATGCACTTCTGAGCAGACATGTATGAAATCACCAGAGGCATCTTATTTGAGTCATTTGTTTCAACCCAAAGAATCTCACCTTTTTCACATTTCAATTCAAGAGTTTTCTGTCTACAATTTACCTTAGCATCATGTAATGTCAACCAATCCATGCCCAGAATAACATCAAACTCGTCAAATGGCAACAACATCAAATTAGCCAGAAAACATTGACCTTGAATCGTCAAAGGACAATTCCTACAAACCTTATCTACTAACACATACTTGCCTAAAGGATTTGACACCTTAATCACAAATTCAGTTAGTTCAACAGATAATTTCTTACTATTTACCAAATTCGCACAAACATAAGAATGAGTGGATCTAGGGTCAATTAAAGCAACGACATTAGTATCATAAAGAGAGAATATACCCGTAATCACGTCGGGGGATGATGTATCCTCACAAGCTCGTATAGAATAAGCTCTAGTAGGTGCTCTCATTTCTGACCTCGCAGATGAATCCTTTATCATATTTTTACTACTAGCTCCACTTCCGGCATTTCACGGTGGTCTACGTCGGCTAGTAGTGTTACTCTGTTTAACACTCTGAAGTTTCTCTCATTCAACATTCTCAGGACAGTCTCTGATAAAATGGTCTCGAGAACCACACTTGTAGCAAGCTCGGTTGTTTCCCCAACACTCTCCAATATGTTGTCTACCACACTTCTGACACTCGTGTTTATTATACTTCACGTTACCCACACTTGCCATCGAGGTGGCTTGAACTCTAGAGTCCGAATATGTTTTACCACGATCTCGGTGTAAATACCCAGCCGAAGTAGTCATCCGAGGATTCGTTCCCTTGGACCTCTTTGATTAGGATTAGAACGGCTTACTCACCGGCCTTTTCTTTGCATCTCGGGCCTCAATCATAGCTTTTCTCTTTTGTTAATTTAGCTCTTCAGCCTTACAATATCTATCGACCAATACCACTAATTCTTTCAATTTTAAGATCCTAACTAACAATTTAATATCCTCGTTCAGCCCATCTTCAAATCTCTTGCACATAATAGCTTCGGTAGACACACACTCTTGAGCATACTTACTGAGTCTAATGAATTCATGTTCCAACTCTGCCACAGACATTTTACCTTGCTTCAATTCAAGAAAGTCTTTCCATTTCTGATCGATGAATCACTGACTTATGTATTTCTTTCAGAACTCCTCTAAGAAGAAATCCCATGTCACTCTCTCCTTTGGAACTACCGATGTCAGCATTTTCCACCAACGGTATGCCGAGTCCTTCAGTAATGATATGACACATTTTAAGCATTCTTCGGGCGTACAAGAAAGCTCATCAAATACCTGGATAGAATTCTCGAGCCAAAACTTTGCTTTCTCGGGATCATCATCTATGTTGGCTCTAAATTCCTCAGTCCCTTGTTTTCAAATTTTATCAACCGGGGGTTTAGCCAATCTTACTAAATCAATACCTTGAGGAGCTACAGGAACCGGTGAGGTGGAGGAGGTTGAGCATTAGGATTTGCTCGAAAAAAATCAGTATACCAATTACTCATCATATGGAGAAAGGCTTCCCAAGCCTCTTCTCCTTGACCCAAGGTCTCAGGTCTACTTTCTACTGGCGCGGTCCCTTGCGCGGGAGCCGGCGCATTACTTGCTGCATCATCAGCAGCAGCTCGGTTGGGATCCATTTACTATACAAAAACACAATTTAAAATTGTCAGGAGTCATCACACTATCATAGTATATTTATGGCATGTATAGTTAGACTCTCACAAACGCTACGGTAGTCCGAGAACCTACTAAAACATAGCTCTTATACCACTAAATGTAACAACCCTTACCCGTATTCTCTGTTGGAATAGGGTACGAGGCATTACCAGACTTGTATGCAAGCAATCACACCAAATCGATACCTGACTTTCCACTCAAATTTAAAACTTTCCATACACATTCGTATCGCCCCTTAAACGAGCCTACGAGGCCCAAAATGTACATAAGGAGTGGTTCGGAACTGAACTGGAAACTTACAATCACTTAGAAAATTTTAGCTCAAAACAGGGCCTAACGACTTGCGAAAAGAAACAGGCCCGTATGGGCAGGCCATGTTATCACACACGCCCATGTCCCTAGTCCGTGCGGATTTATTTCTCAATTCACGCCTACAGGGTTTTCACACGGCCTGACACACGCCCGTGTCTTAGCCCATGTGTGAAAACCTTAACATTTTGTTTCTGAAGTCATTATCTCCATAAGGTCACACGACCAAGGCGCACGACCGTGTCCTTAGGCCGTGTGGCGAATTAAATTCCAACATCAAGTGCAGACTTCACACGGCCTAAGCACACGCCCATGTACTATGGCCGTGTCTTCCACAAGGTTGAGACACACGGTCATACCTCAGCCCGTGTGGTTACTACTGGACAATTCTATTTTGTTAACTTAGGGTGCAGAGAGACACACGGCTGGACTACACGCCCATAAGGCAAGCCGTGTGTCACACACAACCTAGACACACGCCCGTGTGTCTACCCGTGTGGACAAAATAAGGCTATTTTCTTAGCCTTTTTTGTCACCCATACTTGCACCAACCTACACAACATCAAAACCACACTAAACATCCATAAACACATGCAACATGTTATCATTCAACCAACAATAACCAGAGGCCATAACATAATGGCATTAGCACATACAAGCATAAATGAATAGGTTTACATCCAAATAATCATTATATGCCATATTTCATAGACTTAAACAAAATGAATCAAATATCATCACAAGCTAACACATTTGGCTAAACCAATACGATATATAACTAAAAAGACTAAGTCCCTATACATGCCTTACTCAGAAAGAATGATCTAACTTTACCAAATCTGTAGGTAGCATGGTGATCCTCCGATAGTCTCCGTATCCCGAGTTGGCTTGTCGATACTAAAAAATAAGGGAAAAGAGAAGAGAGTAAGCTTTAAGCTTAGTAAGTCTATATGTAAACAATGAACATCATACCACATACTTATCAATCAAGAACATTACATCCTAATCAAGAATAATTCAAATTATGACCATTGTACTTACTCATTTTCCACATCTTACCATATTCCAAATACACAACATACACGTTGCTCACATTAACATACACTTATACCCTGCACTTATCATCACACAGTCACTCGTAATCTCATTTAATCAAAGTTTCTCAATAAACACATTCGGTATAATACCGAATACAGGGTGGTTTCGCAGACAGCCCACCACTAATAAATAACACGGTGGTATCGCACACACCCCACCAAAGTTACCATTTTCCCGGTGGTATCGCACACAGCCCACCAATAATGGTAAATACGGTGGTATCGCACATAGCCCACCAATAACAATAATTACAGTGGTATCACACATAGCCCACCAATAATCACATTTTTACGGTATTCATTCGTAATTTCCTCACTTTCTATCAATTAATAATTATCAACAATATTCATGCACATTTCGCATAATACATTTATATGTAAAAACATAGGTAAAATGAAAGTATCATTTGCATATAAACTTACCTTAAAACAAAATATGTCAATTTGCGATTTAGTCTGAAACCTTGCCTTTTCCGCGGTCAAGGTTGACTCCACACTCTTCTTGATCTATAATGACATATTTAGCTTATTAAATAAACACATTAATTAATCACTCCACATTTCCTATTTTGGCAAAATTATCGTTTTGCCCTTAGACTTTCACAAAATTATGATTTTGCCCCTAGGCTCGTAAAACGAAATGTGTTCATTTTCACACACCCCAAGCCTAGACGATTCATATTCTCTCTTATAGGAACTCAAAATTCCAATTATTTCACACATTTACCACCTATTTTACAACCTTTACAAAAAGGTCCTTTTTATTCACAAAATTTTTTTATTTAACAACCAATACTCATTTTCTTCCATAAAATTTCAGCAAACAACACTAATGCTCTCATGGCAAAACCCTATACTTTCAACCATTTTGCAAAATAGTCCCCTCATTAGCTAGCTAAAGCTACAAGGGTCTCAAAAGTACAAAAATTATTAATAAATACCACCAAAATCACTTACTTGTAAGGGTGAGAAGTTGATGAAAATTTTAGGCTTCTAAAACCCCTCTTTGGCTGATATTTTCGGTGGAAGAAGATGAAGGTGAAAGCTGATATCATCTTTCTCTTTATTTTATTTGTTTCCTTCAATTAAGTCACCTACTTTGTCCAATTTTGACATTTCTTGTACCCTATGGCCCGCTATCCCCTTTAGAAAGGCTTAATTACATATTAAGGGCCTCCAATTTAAGGTTCTATAGGTATTTAACACTTCTAGCTTATAAATTAGAACTTTCGCACTTTATGCGATTTAGTCCTTTTTCGCTATTGAGTAGGAAATCACTAAAATTAATTCACCAAAATTTTCATGCACTCATATAATCATGCTATCACACATAAAATAATATTAAAAATAATTTCTCTAGCCTCAGATTAGTGGTTTCAAAACCACTATTTTGACAAACCACGAACTTAGCATGGTCTAACGATGGTGCTGTATTAGCGAGTTGAGGGTTAGGCCACTATTTATTCAACAAATAGGTGAGGCTCAAAAGAATGATGATGAGATGCAAGCTAAGAAAGCTAAGTGTGAATCGAGAAATGATTCTAATTTTCGGGTGAGTTCGGATGATTGTTTAATGTTTTATGATAAGATTTGTGTTCCTAAGGATGATGAGTTGATTTAGAAGATATTAAATGAAGCACATAATGGTTACTTGTCAGTACATCCTGGCAGTACGAAAATGTACAATGATCTGAAGAAATTTTATTAGTGGCTGGGAATGAAAAGAGACATCTCTGAGTTTGTGACAAGATTTCTGATTTGTCAACAAGTGAAACCCGAACATCAAGTACCTTCGGGATTGTTTCATGCAGTAATGGTTCCCAAGTGGAAGTGGGATCGGATTACTATGGATTTTGTAACGGGGTTGCCTATAACTCCGAAAAAGAAAGATGTTGTGTGGGTTGTCGTTGACAGACTAACGAAGTCGGCTCACTTTATCCCAGTGCGTGTCAATTATTCACTAGATAAGTTGGCCGAGTTGTATATTGCGAAGGTGGTGAGATTACATGGAGTGCCTGTATTTATTATCTCAGATAGAGACCCGAGATTCACTTCGAGGTTTTGGAAGAAGTTGCAAGAGGCCTTGGGTACAAGGTTGAATTTTAGTACTGTATCCCATCCTCAAACTGATGCTCAGTCTGAGAGAGTGATTCAAGTTCTTGAAGATATGCTCCAATGCTGTGTATTGGAATTTGAAGGTAGTTGGGAGAAATACCTACCTTTGGTTGAGTTTGCCTACAACAACAGTTATCAGTTGAGTATACAGATGGCACCGTATGAAGCCTTGTATGGTTTTAAATGTCGGACTCCTTTATATTGGACTGAGCTTAGTGAAAAGCAAATTCATGGGGTTGATCTGGTTAAAGAGACTGAGGAGAAAGTAAAAGTGATTCGGGATAGTCTGAAAGCTGCTTCAGACCGACAAAAGTCGTATGTGAACTTGAAAAGAAAGGAAATTGAGTTCAATGTGGGTGACAATGTATTTCTAAAAGTGACCCCATGGAAGAAGATATTGAGATTTGGCCGAAAAGGGAAATTGAGTCCACGATTCATAAGACCGTATGAGATTACTAAAAGAATTAGGCCAGTGGCATACCTGTTGGCTCTACCGGTAGAGTTAGAGAAAATTCACAATGTGTTCCATGTATCAATGTTGAGATGCTATCACTCCGATCCTTCGCATATGATTCCTTCAACAGAAATTGAGATACGACCGGATATGACATATGAGGAGGAGCCGATTAAAATCTTAGCTTGAGAGGTGAAACAATTAAGAAACAAAGACATAACTTTAGTAAAAGTGTTATGGCAAAAACACGGTGTAGAAGAAGCTACGTGAGAACTGGAAGAAGCCATGAGAGATTAATATCCAAACCTTTTTACCGGTAAGATTTTCGAGAGCGAAAATCTCTAACGGAGGGGAGAGTTGTAACAACCCGATTTAGGGGCTAGTCAGAATAGTGGTTTAGGGACCACTAAACCTAGGTCGAGGAAAATTATTTTTGATGTTATTTTATGTGTTGTAGCATAATTATATGGATGCATGAAAATTTGGGTGCATTAATTTTAAGGATTTCATGCTTAATTGTGAAAAAGGACTAAATCGCATTAAGTGCGAAAGTTCTATTTTATAAGGTAGAGGTGCCTAATAGCTATAGAATGTAAATTTGAGGTCTTTAAAGTGCAATTAGGCCATTTGGAGTGTGACGACCGGCAATGTAGACAAGGGGGACAATAGCATTAAATTTTTAGTCAAATTTGGTGGAAATTAGGTGATAAAATGAATAAAATAAGATGAGTAAAAGATGTTATCATCTTTCACTATTCACCTATCTTCTCTCCACTGAAAATTGAAGAAGAAATAGAGCTTTAGGGGTTTAAACTTTCAGCCAAGCTATCTCGCTTCCTAGTAAGTGATTAAGATGGTTTTTATTTGATAATTTTTGTACTTTTGGAGTCCCCAAAGCTTGAGCTAGCTAATGAGGGCACTAGTTTGTGATATGGTTGAAAGTCTAGGGACTTTCCATGAGAGTGTTCATGTTGGTAGCTGAGTTTTTATGGAAGAAAATGAATGTTAAGGAGATGAGGAACAACTTTTTAGAAAGGTGTTAGCATGAAAACACCTAAATAGGACTTAAATGCAAAGAATGAAATTGTGTCATAAATACATGAAATAGTTGGAATGGTGAGTAGTTGTAAAAGAAAAAAATGCTCAGCTAGGCTTATGTAATGTGTTGAAAAATGGTTTACGAGCCTAAGGGCAAAATTGTAATTTTGCCATAGTGCAAGGGGCAAAATGGTCATTTTTGCCTAAGTGTAGAAATTGATGCATTATGATCATAGAATGATCTAAATGAGTGAATCTTATTGTCATAGATCAAAAAGAGCGCTGAATTAACCTTGACTGGGGAAAAGGCAAGGCCACGGATTAAACCGTTAGTTGACGCGTTTTGCACCGAGGTAAGTTTATGTGTAAACATTGCATTTTATATATATACATTGTTGTTACTAACTAGTGTATAACACAATTGAGAACATGTATGATTCAGGTGGATTTAATGTGGTAGTTATTGAATAACTCTAGTATGAATGATGAAATGGATATGTAAGTATATTATATCAATACTGGATGGTGTGTTAAGTGCGATACCACCTTAATACTTAATTACGATGGGCTATGTGCGATACCATCGTCTATTTATCATTTGGTGGGCTATGTGTGATACCACCGTAACTAATCTCTTGGTGGGCTATGTGCGATACCACCGTAATTAACCTCCGGGTGGGCTATGTGCGATACCACCCCAAATAAATCTGATGGTAGGCTAAGCGCGAGACCACCGAGAAATTGATCTTGAGCAGTTGATCAATAGATTGTGATGTGTTGTATTATGTGATATTGTGATGCTAAGTGCAGGGAGTTATACTAATGAATACATTGATCTTGTGACTTGGTGGCATTGTAGAAATGGGAGGAATGAGTAAGTATGATTATGAATGTTGAAGGTTTCTCGTTTAGTATGTATTGCTATAAAATTGTTAACATATTCTAAAATGTTATATTGTTTACATGTAAACTTACTAAGCTTAAAGCTTACTCCCTTCACTTTTTCCCTGTTTTATAGAGTTTAAGAGCCAATCTGGGATATGTGGATAACCATAAGATCGCTCACACTATCAGCTCACCCCGTTATATTTAGACTTAGTGATGTTGTATATGGCATGTATAGGGGCTAGACTAGTTAGATCATTTTGTTATTTTGGCCAAAAGTGTGTTGGCCCCTTATTAAGATAATTATTTTGTATATTGTCGTGGTTGATGGTTTACTTTGTCATTTATGAGAATATGAAGTTATTCATGGAAGTTCATATTACAAATTACGAGTTGTTTATTGACAAGTCGAATGAATTCATATGGTATGAACTAGAAGAGTGCAAGAACTTGGAAAATAGCCTTGTTCTTGTCCACATGGATAGGCACACAGGCGTGTGTCTAGGCCGTGTATGACAAACGGCCAGTCCATGAGCGTGTGCCCAGACCGTGTGAAGTCTGCACCTTGAAATTGGAATTTGAATTGCCACACGGTTAAAGCACACGGGCGTGCCCAAGCCGTGTGAATTAATCAGAGGTGACCACGGACTAGCCATATGGGTGTGTGTCCAGGTCGTGTGATTCAAGTCAGTGTCAACCACGGGCGTCGACCACGGGCGTGTGAGATGATACACGGGCGTGTCATCTACCCCACGAGCGTGTGGCCCCTGTTTAGGTAAAAAAATTTTAAGTGCGTAATCAAATCATCTCCGAAACCTTTTGGAAGCAAGTGTAAGGCCTCGTAGGTCCATTATAAGGACGATAGACGTATGAATGGAAAAGTTTTAAATTTGAAATGAATTTGATATCGCAAAGCTGTATAATTGTACGAGTTAAGTTTTGTAACGCCTCGTACCTGATTCTGGCATAGAATACGGGAAAGGGGTGTTACATCTCCAGCCTCAGATTAGTGGTTCCGAAACTACTATTTTGACTAGCCCGAAAATCAGGAACACATCATTCACATACTACCATCTATCATACACAAACATCACATGCTTATCATCTCAAATCATGTAAATTCCCACATCTATGAAAGGCATCATCATATAAATTGCTCATACCAATTGTAGCCAATTCTCAGTGGCCTTATACAAAATGAACTTTCAACCAATATAAGCCAACACATTTAGCCAAATCAATTATGACACATAACAAAATGGCAAAGTCCTCTATACATGCCCTAACTCAAAATGTAGAATTCATTGGTACCAAAATAATAGTTGATAGTGTGAATGGATCTCCGTCGATCTCCAATCCTGAGCTAGCTTGGTGACACTATAAGGCAAGGGAAAGAAAAGAGAGTAAGCTATATAGCTTAGTAAGTTCATATGTAAATAATAAACAACATTAACCATACAATTGCCATATAAGTAACATTCGTATATCAACCTAAAAGTCATCAAAACTTCATGTATGTAACATACTCAATCACATTCTTACCAATAGTTCATCATATACCGAATTCATTTCCTTTGAGTTTTTCGTACATACATGAACCAACTCGTAACATAATCACATACTTTCTCGTCTTTGTCATACCCGTTCAACCACTTGGAATACTATCGGATACACGAAAATCTTTGCACATAGGTGCCACAGATGTAGTCAATGCTACCACAAATCTCATAACGCATATACGCTCGCTTTCGAGCTATCCTCGAGCCTGCTCACAAAGGCTGTTAGTCGAGACGTAGCTATGCGGTGCTGCTCACACAAGCTGTCAAGTATCTGCAACATATGCCGATATACCCAGCCACCAGTAGGACGTACAGGACCAGCACCCAGGACACATAAATCACATAATCACATGGGATCCTAGTGACATGTCACTTGTATCCTAATCTATTCCTAAGGTTCAACCGAGATTTACTTGCTCATCGAATCTTCGTCGAATATGCTCATACATTTTATGCAATATCAAAACATTAAAATACAAATAAAGCATTGCATTATTTACATACGAACTTACCTCGGTACAAAAATAGTAAAATTTGACCTAATCGTTAATTACTTTTTTCCCCCGGTCTAGGTCTGTACCTCATTTTTCTTGATCTATAATAACAAGTTTAACTCATTCAATCATCACATTATTCAATTCAGCTCAAAAATCATATTACGGTAAAATTACATTTTTACTTTAAACTGTTGACATTTTACATTTTAGTCCCTAGGCTCATATAATGAAATATGTTCAATTTCTTTAATACACAAGCCTAGCCGAACTATTTTTATGCTCATACAAGCCCATATTTTTCATCACATCACACTTTTACTACATATTTTATAATTTTTACAAATAGGTCTTTTCCAACATTTTTATTGAAAACCACATAGCAAAAGTTGTTTATCCAACCTCAAATTTGTATAATCTACTACTAAACATCAGAATACACAAATATTTAACATGGTTCAAACCCCAGACCTTAATCATACTTTAAATTAGTACTAAAAATAGGTAGAACGGACTTACAATCGAGCTTGGAAGCTTGAAAAACCCTAGCTATGTCTTCCCCTCGAAATTTTCAACCCAGGGGTGGAAGATGAACAAAATTGGATTTTAATTTGATTCTTTATTCATTTAATTAGCAAAATGACCAAAATGCCCATAACTTAAAACATAAGAATTCTCTTACTTCATGTCCATTTTTGTCCACTAACTTGACCAATGGTCTAATTACCATCTAAGGACATTCAATTTAAAGTCTCATACAAATTAGACACCTCTAGCTTCTAAAACACACATTTTGCACTTTTTGCAATTTAGTCCTTTGAACTAAATTAAGTGCCCAAACGTCAAAATTTTCGAATGACATTCTCACGAAATCATTTCATACAACTGTAGACCATAAAAATATAATAAAAAATTTTACTACGTCAAATTTGTTGTCCCGAAACCACTGTTTTGAGTAGACCCACAATCGGGCTGTTACAACTCTCCCCCCTTAGGGATTTTTGTCCCCAAAAATCTTACTAGAAAATAGGTTTGGGTACTATTTTCACATAGGTTCCTCAGGTTCTCATGTAGCCTCTTCGACTCCGTGTCGTTGCCACAAAACTTTAACTAGGGCTATGTTTATATTTCTCAACTGTTTAACTTTCCGAGCCAAAATCTTGATCAGTTCTTCACCATAAGTCATATCGGGTCGAATCTCAACTTCTGTTGGAGAAATCACATATGAATGGTCTGATCGATAACTGCGTAACATAGATGCATGAAATATATTGACGTGATTCGGCTCGGTAGGTTGGGTCGAGTCGACGTAATTGCCCGATCATCGTCGAGGAAGTATCATTCGGTTTGAACAAAGGGCGTATTTTGGCTAAGTAAAAGCGAAAGTTGACAAAAAATTAAAAGATAAGTTAGATATGAATGAGGTAGGTTCGGTTTAACAAGAAGGAGGGATAGATAATTTGATGGACGGTTGAATGGAAAATAGAACTCAAGCTTCAAGAAAGATTTGATACTATAATAGTATCCCCTTGGGACTTATATCACTTAATGGTTGATGATAAAGAAAATGTAACATCCTGGAATTAGGGGCTCTGCATTATTTTGTGTTGTTGTGTGTTTGGCAAGTCTTGTTGGTTATTTTGGTGTGTTTAGGGGTCCCGGGAAGGCTCGGGTTAAGCTTGAGCCTTGGTGAAAATTCTGTTTTTAGGCACTTTAGGGGGGAGCTAGTAGAGGCAGGTCTTAAGAATAAATACTTGTGTTTGATGACACAAGAAATGAGGTGGTAAAGTGGCAATGAGACGCCACTTAGAGTGCATGGAAGTGGCGTCACAAGGGAGCAGCAGGGGGAAGGAGTTCAAGTCACACTAACAGCATTCAGAAGCTTTATTTTTGCTCCTAGGGAGCTAGAGTGGTGGATTCGGCAGGGACTCTCCAAGGTGGTTGGTTGAATGAGTCAAACCTCTTGAATGCTTGGTCATGAGGAGCTTGGGGAGTTTGAAATGGTCAAACAATTCGAATAAGTGTTGGGGAGCATTCCGTGGAGGAAATGAAGGAGGTGAGTTGGTGTCTGAGTGTTGGCCGAAAGTTGGAGAAGGGGGTAGGAGAATTTCGGCTATGTGGTGCATGGGGTTAGTGAATTTCGGCATTGTGGGAGTGATAGCAAAACCTAGAGCCTTAGTGTGTAGGTGCTAAATGTGGTAGCTCTTGAGCTCTTCTTTTCGTTATTTGGGTATTTTGTCAAAGAGCATTGCGGGTTGGTTACCATTTTTGGTGCTTGTGCCGAATCCCTTAGTGCATTACAGGTTCTTCTCTTCGTTTCTTTGAACATTCTTCTCATCTCTTTTTCCATTTTGCCGAACCCTCTCTAAACCTTCTTTTGCCTATTTTGTTTCATCCTTCATTGCTTCCCCTATTGAGTATCTATCACCTTGGTCGAACCACTCATCTCCCACACTCCTATTACTATTCTTCATCTCTTTTTCTTCTTTACTTATTCTCTTGAACCCTCCAACCGAAACTTTCATTCCACTACTTGGTGTTCATATTTCTCCAAGGCTGAAACCTTCTTCTTCATCCTTTATTTCTTGCCTTTGACATTCTTTTCTCCTTTGATCGAAATCTACTCCTTTTCTCCTTTCGGTTCTCGGCCTGTTTGCTCCTTAGCTGAATCATCTTCAGTGTCAATTGGCATCTCTGCTTTAAGGTAAGGTTCTTTTATTTTTCTCATGATCGATCTCTCGATCCTCTCTTTCCAAAGGGAAGCCAAAGCTATTTTGTTAACAAACCTGGTTCTTTCACTCTGTGCCTATTAGCCGTATATCTCAAAGCAAGGGGTTAGGGATCTTGGCCAGGAAGTCTTTTCAATCGGCTCTGTTATTAAGGTAAGGAGAGATTCTGTTGCTCATCTCTTTTCCCTTCTTTCGGTTTTTGGTAGCCAAAGTCGAATGGCTAATTGACTTGGTGTGTATATTTTGGTTAACCCCTCTTCCTTTATCTTATTCTCTCGTTTAGAACGCTTATTCCGGGAAACACCTGTAGTCGTACAATTTGGGTCCCAAGTCTGAGGATCAGCCGATTTCCAAATCTCATCTCTCTATTCGGGTCTTACGGTAAAGAGTTCTTTAGTCTTACGTTTTTAGACTATTTTCTGATTATAGTCTGTCTTATCCGAATCTCTTAATTAGAGGTTCTCTTTGATCTCTGATCGAGTCCATTTCATGGATACAAGGAATGGTCAAGCCAGGGAGGGGAGCGTATCTGTAACCCCTATTCCTAAGTTTAAGAAGCGTGCTGTGTCGGTGGTTCAGGATTTTCCACCGGGCTGTGGTAGAGAGCCGACGTCTGCCTGGAATAGACAGATAGCCGTCGTCCCTGCTAACGAAAGTGTCGACGTAGAAAGCTTAGTGTTACGCGTTATCAGGTATGTATTACTCACACACTTTTTCTTGTTGTTGTGTTATTAACTGTAATGGCTGAAAGTCGAAATGACTGATATGATAGGCAAAATACCCTTATGGGTAAGGTTGGAGACACCGAGTAACTTCTTCGATATTGATATTCTTGATTATATGTATGTATGTTTGTTCGGTGTTATGTATGTATGGAATAGTATCTGTTACGCATTGTGATAATGGTTGCATACATATTGTGCATGATGTAAAGAGCATGGGCTCGGGATTGAATAGAAGGAGAAGGGAGAATCAGTGACTATTGCCATGAGTGGTCTAAGTACAACGGTGGTTGAATCCACGAATGATTTGATCAGTGACTTGTCTCGGTGGTCAAGTACCACAGTGGATTGGCCCCACGTAATCATAAACATATCAGAGATCGTCATGGTGGTCTAAGACCACAGTGGGTTGGCCCCACGATTATTTTGTCACGAGTGACCAGTGTCACGAGTGGTCTAGGATCACGGTGGTCATCAACTACAGTGGTATAATGCCATGGGTGTTTGGATGGAGAGCTAAACTGGGTTGGGCTGCATTGCATACATGAGACATATGTCGTACTGAGCCGGCTAAGGCCCAGTTTGCGTTACACGGGGATTTACACACTGAGTCTCGATGACTCACCCCTTTGCTAAATTTTACAGGTAATCAGTAGATGGCGGATTTTGGAGACGGGACAGACTCGAGGTGGCCATGCATTGCGACTTCTTTAGTAAACTCAAACTTTATTTTAAATTTATTTCTATTTCGGGATTTTAATTTGTAATAAGGCCGCTTTAACTTTATTTTGGGGTTTTGTTAAAATGCTGAATTTATATGTTATGAATTATTAAAAAATGGGGTTTTCTCAAAAACGTAAATAGAAGTTTTCCAAAATTTCAACGAATGGATAACCAACCATAAATAATTAAAATTTGGGATTTTTCTTAACATTACAAAAATTATTTCCAAAGATCATGCAACTCAACATTCATTTCGATTACCCCCTTTCGAAATTTTCTAAGTTCGATTTTAGTAAAATAAACCCGTTTTCAACACCTAAGTAACTCAAAGAGAAGATGGTATGATATGTACAACCTAACCAAATTTTCAATTAGCTTTAGCTTGAACTCTCTAAACAAAATGATTTTCTCAAATTCCTACGTTTTACCAAAAAAAAATTCAAATCTACTTTTCTTGTAACAATCCAAACTTGGTCGTAACATTTTGACCGGGTTTTGGGTGTTACAGAAAAGGTGGACCTTGACCCGTTACCTAAAAAGGTAGGAACTAAAGGTATAATTTGATGGATGAAAGCAACACCAAAGATGGTGATCAGTTCGAGAAAGAGTTCGGGTTGACGCCAATAACACACTAGATAAGTCACTCAAGACTCGTACGAAAATAAAGAGGAAGAAACCTCACAAGAACAATAGTTCATTCAATAAAATGGCAAAAGTCCCTAATACATGAAATGAGCAAACTATTTATAGCTTACAAGAGATAGCCGAATGGACAAAATGAAAAAGCTTAAAAGCTAAGTAATTCGGCTATGAATGTGCTAGAATAATCTAGAAAATATTCATTAATAAGCTAAGTCTATTGAATGGAGCACCAAAAGACATCTTCTTGATGAAAAAAAGTGACTTGGTTGAAGATGAATGCATAGGAGACCATTAACCATGTCTAGGTTCAGCTAGGGGCTTTAATGAGGCATTCATGTTGTGGTGTTTGACCAAAAAGGTGTGTGCTTTAATGAGGGTCTTCAACAGCCATTTGATGTGTGAACAAGGACCTTGAGAAGCCTCTTGTGTGTGAACATGACCAGCCGACTGGTCACTAGGTGTGAACACCAAATGTGAACGGCTTGAAGGTGTTTTGGAGAGGTGGCCGCCCAAACTTGGGAAATTAAGGTTGCTAGTGTCTCTTGGCCGAATGGATGCCTTGGGGAAGCCAATGAATCAGCCACCACTCTTAAGTTCGGCCATACATGCATCCTTGCATACTTTGAACCAAGCCGTGCATTAACATCATTTAATGCTCCTCTCAAATTTAGCTGAACCTACATAGCATATGAACACATTAAACCAATTATAGATTCGGTTGAACATAATCAAAACATCATCTAGAAAAACTAAATAACATACTAGGATAAATTAAAACACTTCATTATGGACTAGCTAGTATATAAAATTCGTCTAGCTCAAAAACAAGTGAAAATAATTAATGAGCTGAATTGAGCTAGGGAATTCGGTCTTGGGCTATATCAATTTAATTAAAATGAAAATAATACTTAATTTATTAAAATGATGAAAGGCATGAGCTCGAAAGACACTAAATCAAGCTCAAACGAGCTGAATTAAGCTCAAGTAGCTGATTTGAGGTAGATGGAGCTCAGGGAGCTACTGATGAGCTGAAATCAGCTTGCACTAAGATGCAATGAGGCTTTAACGAGTTGGCCCGAACCTCTCCTTTAACATAGAGCCCGTTTTCATTCCAAAGTTGAGCAAATAAAGTTGAAACAGCTTCTTGAAGGCGCTTAGCTCGAGCTCGAGTCATGGGTCCTTTAGGGAGCTTGATTGGATCAGGATTAGAACTTGTTGAGCTTCGGAGCGTGGTCATGTCACATATTGTGGATCCTTTCCAACTCTATCGATAAAGCTAACCGAAATGCCACCAGCCCTAGTTTTTCAATAACCTCATACAGCCCAATAAAACGTGGACTTAACTTGCCTTTACGGCCAAATCTCAAAATCTTCTTCCACAAAGATACTTTCAGGAATACTTTATCACCAATCTAAAATTCAATCTCTTTTCTTACCAAATCTGCGTACGACTTCTGCCGATCTGAAGCGGCTTTCAAGTAATCACGGATTACCTTTACTTTTTCTTCGGTTTCTCTAACCAAGTCAACTTCGTGAATCTGTTTGTCACTAAGCTCAATCTAATACAACGGTGTTTGACACTTGTGGCCATACAATGCCTCATATGGTGCCATCTTTATACTCGACTGAAAACTGTTGTTATAAGCAAAATTCGACTAAAGGTAGATATTTTCCCATCTACCTTCAAATTCTAAAACACAACAACGAAGCATATCTTCAAGAACCTGAATTGTTCTCTCTGATTTGCCGCTAGTTTACGGATGAAATGTTGTACTAAATTTCAACTTTGTACCCAAATCTTCTTGCAACTTTTTTCCAAAATCGAGACGTAAACCTCGGATCTCTATCTGAAATAATAGAAATAGGCACTCCGTGCAATCTCACAATTTCAACAATGTAAAGTTCAGCTAGCTTGTCAAGTGATTAATCGGTACATACCGAAATAAAATAAGTTGATTTCGTTAGTCTATCAACAACAACCCAAACGGCATCTTTCTTTTTCAGAGTTAAAGGCAAACCCATTACGAAGTCCATCGTAATCATGTCCCATTTCCACTCGGGTTGTAACAGCCCGATATAGGGGCTAGTCGGAATAGTGGTTTCAGAATCACTAATCTGAGGTTGGAGAAAATTTTTATTATGTTATTTTATAAGTTAGAGCATGATTATATAGGTGCATGAAAATTTTGGTGCTTTAATTCTAGCGATTTCATGCTTAATTGCGAAAAAGGACTAAATCGCATAAAGTGCGAAAGTTCTATTTTACAAGCTAAAGGTGTCTAATAGCTATAGAATATTAATTGGAGCTCCTTAAAGTGCAATTGACCCCTCTTGTAATGGTTGGTCGGCCATACGGGACAAACAATGTCAAAATTGGTCAAAATTGTTGAAGTTAGGTGGACTAAATTGAGGTTTTATATTAAAATAAAGAAAGAAAAGATATAATCTTTTCTCCTTCACTCCTCCACCGAAAATTAGCAACAAATAAGGGTTTGAAAGCTCAAAAATTTCTGTCAACTCTTCTCCTTGCAAGTAAGTGTTTTAGTGATCATTTCTTGATAATATTTATACTTTTGGAACTCCTAAAGCTTAAGCTAGCTAAAGAGGGGACTATTTTTCAAAATGGTTGAAGTTTAGAGTTTTTCCATGTGAGATTTTAAGTTGTTTGCTGCATTTTTATGGAAGAAAAATGAGTCTTAGTTGTTAGACAAACAACTTTTGTGAAAGGTGTTACCATGAAAAAACCTAAAATGACCTTTTTGTGAAGGTTGTAAAATATCTGGTAAGTGTGTGAAATAATGAGTATTAAGGGTTGTTATAAGAGAAATAAATGTTCACCTAGGCTCGTTAAAGGAAGAAATTTGATTAGAATTAGTTTACGAACCTAGGAGTAAAATGGTCATTTTGTGAAAGTCTAATGGCAAAATGGTAATTTTGCCAAAGTATGATTATTGAAATGTGTTAATTAATGTGATAATTAAATGATCAAATTTGTTATTATAGATCAAGAAGAATGAAGGATTAACCTTGACCGAGGAAAAGGCAAGGTATCGGACTAAATCAGCAATTTGGCCTATTTTGAAATCGAGGTAAGTTTGTGTGCAATAAATTAACATCATGTTATTAAGTATCTAAATGATTGATATTAGCGATGTTGTATAATATTTCAATGAATTTGAGTAATGATGTTGAATGAGAAAAATGATGAGGATTGTGATGTGGAAGTCCCAGTTGGACTTTAATGAATGAGAGAATAATGTCATCAAGACTTGAGAAGGGTAAGGTCCCGTATAAGACCATATCTGCAATATGGCCTCGGTATCGAATTGAGAATCGTATAAGACCATATCTGGGATATAGCATCGACAATCGATATGAGATCCCGTATAAGACCATATCGGGGATATGGCATCGGCATCTAGAGGTGACCCCATGTAAGACCATATCTGGGATATGGCTTTGGCGTCGTATTTATGTAAATGATGATAATCATGTATCTTCAAGTATCCCATGTGATTCAATGGGGTAATAGTTAAGCTTGTAATAGAGATGAGATTAGTGCTAAAGCTGTGTGATGAAGTGATACAGGTACATGTGAGTAATTCACGAGAAAAGTTTATGATATGTAATTGGTAAAAGTAAGCTTGAGTAAGTTATGGCAATGTGCATAAGACTTTGTGTTTTATTCAATGCCATGGATGGATGACATTATGAGCCTTATATTGTTATTTATTTCATGCAAACTTACTAAACTTTATGCTTGCCCCTCTCATTTCCCTTTTCCTTGTAGTGTTGCTAAGTTAGCTCGGGAACTCGTGGAACGTCGGAGTTTGGAAATCACACTATTGACTACTCTTTGGTATAGCAAAGTTAAATTCATTTTTAGTATGGCATATATAGGACTTGGTCATTTTGTTATGTCATATTTGTTAGCCAAAGTGTTGGCTAGTAATGTTGTTAAATTCATTCTGTAAGTGGCCATTGGAAATAGGCCAATACTTGACAAATTTATATATTCAATGATGATAAAATTCTTGAAGTGTATGCTTATATGGATGTCCTGATTTTTGAGCCCTTAGAAGTGTTTTATGGTTATGTTATATGTTGGATTGAATTGGTATAAGTATGGTAGCTGTGTAGGTGGCATTTGGCTTGGTAGATAGCTTTTCAAATGTCTACACGGGTAGACGCACGGGCGTGTGTCTAGGCCGTGTGTGACACAAGGTCAGCCCCATGGGCGTGTTAAGAGGCCGTGTGTCCCCATACATGCTAGGTTGACAAGTCAGTATGCTCAGTAGTAAACACACGGGCAGAGACACGACCGTGTGGGAGACACGGCCTAAGACACGGGTATGTGCCCAGGCCGTGTGAAGTCTACACCTAAAATTAGGAATTTAATCCTACACATGGTCTAAGGACACGGGCGTGTCGTGGCCGTGTGAGGGACACGGGCGTGTGGCCCTGTTTTATGTCAAATTTTTCTAAGTGTTCAAAAGTTTCCAGTTTGGTCCCGAATCATTTCGGGTGCAAGTTTAAGGTCTTTTAGACCTATAATAAGGACATTATGGTCTCGAATGAAAAGTTTTAATTTGGAATGAAGTTCTTAAGGATTTATATTATTTGAATGAGCAAGTTAAGTATGGTAATGCCTCGTACCCAGTTCAAGTGTCGAATACGGGTAAGGGGTGTTACACGGGTACCATTACTAGTTGAAGTAAACCTGAAGGTACTTGGTGTTCGGCTTTCACTTGCTGACAAATCAAACATTTCGATACGAATTCAAAAATATCTCGTTTCATACTTGACCACCAATACAGTCTCTTCAAATCATTATACATCTTTGTACTACCCGGATGAACTGATAAGCAACCACTGTGTGCCTCGTGTAAAATCTTCTAAATAAGTTCATCATTTTTCGGTACACATATTCTATCTCGGAATATCAAACAATTATCTGAACCAATCCGAAAGTCTGGATCATTACCAGATTCACACTAAGCTCTTTTAGCTTGCAATTCACTATCACTTTTCTGAGCTTCATAAATTTGCTGAAGAAACATCGGTCTAGCTTTCAACTTCGCTAGAATCGAACCATTATTGAATAAAGTTAACCTAGTATTCATAGCTCTCAAGGCAAACAAGGACTTTCTGCTCAAAGCATCTGCGACTACGTTCACCTTTCTGGGATGGTAGTCAATTACCAACTCATAATCTTTTAGTAACTCGAACCATCTCCGTTGTCGCAAATTCAAATCCTTTGAGTCATCAAATACTTCAAACTCTTATGGTCGGTATAGATGTGGCACTTCTCACCGTACAAATGATGAAGATAAATTTTCAAAGCAAAAACAATGGCGGCCAATTCCAAATCGTGCGTCGGATAATTCTTCTCGTGTGGTTTCAACTGTCTCAATGCATAAGCTATTACTTTGCCCTCTTGCATCAACACACATCCTAATCCATTCAGTGATGCGTCACTATAAATTAAGAACTCTTTTCTCAGTTCAAGTTGCACTAAAACTGTCGCCTCAGTCAATAATGTTTTCAACTTCTCAAAACTTTGCTGACATTTTTCTGACCATTCGAACTTAACATCTTTTTGCAACAACGTAGTCATAGGAGTAGCAATCATCGAAAAACCCTTAACAAAATGTCTATAATAGCTAGCTAAACCCAAAAAGCTTCAAACCTCTGATACATTTCTCGGTGATTTCCAATTAACAATTGCTGAAATCTTACTCAGATTAACCCGAATACCATCTCCAGAAATAATGTGTCCAAAAAAACTAACTTCTCAGAGCCAAAACTCACTTTTGCTGAACTTAGCAAACAATTTCTTATCTCTCAAGGTCTGCAACACAATTCTTAAATGTTCGGCATGCTCAGACTAATCCTGAGAATAAATCAAAATGTTTTCAATGAACACAACCACAAACTTATCTAAGTACAGTCAGAAAATTTGATTCATTAAGTCCATAAAAATATTAGGGGCATTAGTTAATCCAAAAGGCATAACAAGAAATTCATAATGCCCTTACCTTGTTCTAAAAGCAGTTTTAGGCACGTCCGACTCTTTAACTCTCAACTGATAGTAGCCGGATCTCAAATCAATCTTCGAGAATACCGTTGCTTATTTCAATTGATCAAACAAGTCATCAATTCTTGGCCAATGATACTTGTTCTTTATAGTCACCTTGTTAAGCTGTCGGTAATCAATACAAAGTCTCATGGATCCATCTTTCTTCTTGACAAATAATACCGGTGCACCTCATGGTGAAGAACTCAGTCTTGCAAAACCCTTATCTGTCAATTCTTATAACTGAGACTTCAATTCCATTAACTCAGTTGGAGCCATTCTATACAGGGCTATCGATATCGAAGAAGTCACTGGTACTAAATCAATACCAAACTCAACTTCTCTAATTGGTGGCAACCTAGCCAACTCTTCTGGAAAAACATCCAGATATTAACTAACTAGCGGGACTGAATTGTAACAGTCCGGTTTAAACCCTAGTCAGAATGGTGGTTTCAGGACCATAGATTCGAGTTAGAAAAATATTTTAATATTATTTTTCATGCCTATAGTATGTGAATTAGTATATGTGAAATTTTCATGAATTAATTTTGTTATTTTTGTGCTTAATTTGAGAAAAGGACTAAATCGCGTAAAATGTAAAAGTGGCCTTCTAATTTATTAAGTATCGAATTGATGTGTCTTTATAAAGATGAGGTCCTTATGTGGTTATTTAACCATTGAATGTTTTAAATGACAAAGATGGACATATGTTAGTCGGATTTTAATGTTAATTAAAAAGGTTAAATTTGTAAATTGATTAATAATGTTAATATAATTAAAACATAAAAATAAAACATTTTTATCATCATTTGTGTCCATCCACAAACGAAAATAAGAAAAAGAAGAAGGTTTTAAGCTCCCATTGTATTCGGCACACATTTTGGCTAGATTAAGGCATGTTTTATGTCGGTTCTTGATAACTTCTACATTTTCGTATCGTTGCTTCTAGTACTACAAAACCCATGTCTTAATTTTGGAATTTGATGAAGAATTTGAAATGTACCACTGATGAATGCTTGAGTTTTGTGATGCTAGTTGATGAAATATGAAATATATGTGTTAGATTAACATGTTTCGTCTTTGGATTTTTAGTGAATTTGAGTAATTTGGACTAAATTGTGAAAATAATATTTTGAGGGACTAAAATGTGAAATAAATGAAATGTATAGACTTGTATGATAATGTTGAAAATTTGGCTAAGCATGGATACAAGGAAATTTTGTGTATTTTGTGATTTTGTGAAATAGGGACTTAAATGTCAAAATGTGAAAATATGAGGGCTAATTTGTAAAATGCCCTAAATGTGTGATTTTGGATTGAATTGAATGATTTGGTGAATAAAAGGGTTAAATTTGAATATGTATAGATCAAGAACATAAGAAAACGGATTTAGATCGAGGAAAGTCGAAAGTGATCGAGTAGTCGAATCTGTTCGTTTATTTCGAATACGAGGTAAGTCTATATACAAATAAATGTATTTGTGTTGATTTATTTGTGTTCGTATGAAATTTAATTGTGATGAATGGTTTTAGAAGATATACATGTGCAATCCGAGAAAGTATCGACAATGTGATAGTGTCTTAAAAGTCTCATACGAACCTTAGGAATAGTTAGGATACGTATGACATGACGTATGTTTCCGATATGTGACATCATGTAAGACCACGTCTGGGACGTTGGCATTGATTTGAGATTTACGTGTAAGACCATGTTTGGGACATTGGCATTGTATTCAATTCGTGTAAGACCCTGTCTAGGACAGTGGCATCGATATTTGATTACATGTATGACCATGTCTAGGACGTTGGCATTGTACGAGTATTCCGAGTATCCGAGTATCCTATTTGATTCCAAATGGTTCAGGGGGCAATTTCAAGAAATGAAAGACTATGTGAAACATGTAATCGATTCAGGTACGTTTGAAATGTATATTATGATTAAGTATGAAAGGTAAGTACATGTAATTGTGAACAAATGAGATATGTGCATAGATTCAATGAAACAAAATATGGTATATGTATGATTGTGATATGAAAAAAAAGAAAGATACTTAGAGGTATGAATTGTTAGTAAGCAATGGCTAAACAAATAAGCCAAAGAAGAATTATGAATTTGCAATTGATATATATTAATGATCTTCTATTTGATATGATTATGGATGATTATATGATAAGTTTATTTGTATATGGCTTACTAAGCTTTTGAAAACTTACTTTGTGCATGTTTGCTTCGTTTTATAGATCGTTAAAGCTACAGAAGGCTCGAGGATTGTCGAGGACTGTCACCACACTATCAAATCATATTTTGGTACCTTCTGAAAGTGTATAATAGTATGGCATGTATAGTCTAGTTGGAATGGCTGATGTTTTGAGTTGTATATATAAGCTATGTGATATGGATTGTAAATAGATGTGCAAATGGTAATATTTGATCTATGTTTTGTGATTCAAAGTTGGTATATTATAGATGAAAAGATGTTATAATAAATTGGTAAGTTTGTGGATGGATTATGCTTAGAAATACTTGTGATTAGATTGAGCTAAATAGCACATAAGTTGGTGTGTTTGAAATGTTTTTGAATGGTTAGAAAAGATGGTCATTTTGGTATGTTTTGTTTTGTATTGGACATGTGATTTGAATTGGTATAATGCTTGTAGGTATACACCAAAGTGTGGGTGGCAAATTGGCCTTGCAAGTGGCCTATATTTGCCCACACGGTTGAGCATACGGGTGTGTGGCTCGACCGTATCCCTCGTGGTTTCATTTCAAAACAAGTTAGTTTCGACCACGGGCTGGACACATGAGCGTGTGACTGGTCATGTGGTGCAAGTCAGTATCGACCACGGGTGAGCACATGGACGTGTCTCAGGCCGTGTGGACAAGTCAGTATGTATGCCCTGTTCTGCCACGGCTTAGACACACGGCCGTGTCAAAGGCCTTGTGAGGCACACGGCCTGCCCACACGGGTGTGTGACTTCTGTAGCTTTGAAAAAAAATGTTAAACTTTCAAAAAAATTTGTATGTGTTTGGTTTAGTCCCGACCTCTTTCTAATGCATGTTTAAGGTCTCGTAGACCTGTTTAAGGGACACTTTGATTTGATTGGTTAAATTATGATATAAAATGTTTGTATAAGATTCGATTTGTCCAGTAATGCCTTTAACCCTAGACCGGCGATAGTTACAGGTTAGGGATGTTACATTTGATTGGTATCAGAGCTACGGTTTAGTCGATTCTAGGATTAACGTAGTGTATGAGAGTCTAGCTATACATGCCATATATACGAACTATGATAGTGTGATGAATCCTAATGAATAAAATGTGCTTTCATATACTAAATAGATCCCGAAATAGCTGTAGCTGACGATGTTGAAAGTAATGCGCCTGCTCCTGCTCAAGAGACAGCGCCATCTGATTCGAGACCGGCTACTGGCGGTCAGGAAAGAGAGGCTAAACAAGCCTTCTTTCAAATGATGAATGAGTGGTTCACTCAATACGTTAGAACAAATCCAGCTGTTTCAAAATATCCACCCCCGACTGTTTCAAAATCTCCACCCCCACCTAATCCTTCTCAGACTTCTGTTCTGCCACCAATTATGAATCTGAATCTGATGAATAGGCCTCTCAGTTGATAAAATCCACAAATATGGGGCTGAAGGATTTAGGGCCACTACTGATGATGATGCTGAGAGAGCTGAGTTTTGGCTCGAGAACACAAACTGAGTGTTTGATGAAATGTCATTGACTCCTGAGGAATGTGTGAAATGTGTTGTTTCCTTGTTACGAGATGCAGCTTACCCGTGGTGGAAGACTTTGATTTCTATTATTCCAAAAGAACGGGTTACATCGGATTTCTTTCAGTCTGAATTTCAAAAGAAATACATTAGCCAGAGATTTATAAATCAAAAGCGAAAAGAATTTCTGGAATTAAAACAGCGACGTAAGTCTGTCACAGAATATGAATGAGAATTTGTGAGATTATGTCAATATGCTCGAGAATGTGTTTCGACTGAAGCAATAATGTGTAAACGATTTGAAGATGACCTAAATGAAGATATCCGATTGATAGTTGGAATTCTGGAAATAAAAGAATTTGTTGTGATTGTTGATCGAGCGTGTAAAGCTGAAGCACTCGGGAAGGATAAAAGAAAAGCTGAGTCTGAAGCCAGAGATGTGAGAAAGAGATTTTCGAGTAAATCATTTCAGTCTGCTTCAAAGAAATTTAGAGATGAGCATAGCCGTTCAAAGGTTGATGTGGGACATTTGAACAGAGATCGAACTAGATTGCAGTCAAATTTCAAAGCTCTAGCAACTTCGATAGCTAGTGTGGGAAATGTCCGATCCGAGTGACCTGAATGTAAGCATTGTGGTAAAAGACATCCGCGTAATTGTAGATTGAATGACCGAGCTTGTTTTAGATGTGGATTATTAGACCATTTCATTCGAGATTGTCCCGAGTCTGTTGAACAAGAGATTGTACAGAATCCGAGGCCAGATAATGTTTCAGCTAGAGGTAGACCTTCTCGAAATACAAGAAATACCAGTGGTAGTCAAAGAGCTACAAAAGATGCAGTTACGAGATCTGAAGCTAGAGCACCTGCCAGAGCTTATGCCATTCGAGCTCGTGAGGAATCTTCATCTCCAGATGTTATTACGGGTACATTTACTCTTTATGATACTTCTATGAATGCATTGATACATCCAGGGTCTACCCATTCGAATGTATGCATGAATCTAGTATCCAGTAAGACTTTGCCTGTGGAGTCTACTGAATTTGTTATTAGAGTATCAAACCCCTTAGGTAAATGGGTCTTAGTTGACAAAGTATGCAAGAACTGTCCATTGATGTTTCGAGATGTTTGTTTTTTTGCTGATCTGATGCTATTACCATTTGATGAGTTTAATATAATTCTGGGTATGGATTGGTTAACTTTTCATGATGTTGTTGTGAACTGCAAAAGAAAGATCATTGATTTGAAATGTCAAAATGATGAAATAGTTTGGATTAAATCAAACGATTTGAATGAATTACCAGCAGTGATATCAGTAATGAAAGCTCAGAGTTATGTGAAAAAGGGTTACGAATCTTATTTTGCTTATGTGATTGATTCGAGAGTGACTGAAAAGAAAGTTGAATCAGTGTCAGTTGTCTGTGAATTCACTGACGTATTTCCTGAAGAACTACTGAGATTACCTCCGATACACGAAGTTGAATTTGATATTGATTTATTGCTTGGAACAACATTTATATCTATAGCTTCGTACAGAATGGCACCAACAGAATTGAAAGAGTTGAAGACACAGTTGCAAGAGTTAACCGATGGAGGATTTGTACGACCGCGTTTCTCACCTTAGGGTGCTCTCGTTCTATTTGTGAAAAAGAAAGATGGCACGATGAGAATGTGCATCGATTACCGTCAATTGAACATAGTGACTATAAAGAACAAACATCATCTGCCCAGAATTGATTGATTTGTTTGATCAACTGAAAGGAGCTACCATGTTTTCAAAGATAAACCTGAGATCTGGATACTATTAGTTGCGAGTAAAAGATTCAGATATTCCGAAAACTGCTTTCAGAACGAGGTACGGGCATTATGAATTTTTGGTTATGCCTTTCGAATTAACAAATGCTCCTACTATTTTTATGGATCTAATGAACAGATTTTCAAACCGTATTTAGATCGATTTGTTGTTGTATTCATTGATGACATTTTAATTTATTTGCGTGATGAAATTGAGCATGATGAACATCTGAGGATTGTGCTACAAACTCTGTGAGATAAGCAATTGTATGTAAAGTTTAGTAAATGTGAGTTCTGGTGCATGAAATTAGTTTTCTAAGACATATTGTATCAGCATCTGGTATACGAGTTGATCCGAGCAAGATTTCAGCTATTTTGGAATGGAAGCCTTCAAAAAATGTGTTTGAAGTTTACAGTTTTTTGGGACTTGCTGATTATTATCGAAGGTTCATAGAAGGTTTTTCGATGATTGCTACTCCATTGACTAGATTGCTTCAAAAAGGTGTGAAATTTGAATGGTCCGATAAATACGAGAAAAGCTTTGATTAGTTGAAAACCCTTTTGACTGAAGCTCTAGTTTTGGTTCAACCAGAATCAGGTAAAGAGTTCTTGATTTATAGTAATGCTTCATTGAATGGTTTGGGATGTGTTCTGATGCAGGAAGGCAAAGTTATAGCTTATGCCTCGAGACAATTGAAACCGCATGAAAAGAATTATTTGACGCACAATCTTGAGCTAGCTGCGATTGTGTTTGTAATAAAGATTTGGCGTCACTATCTCTTCGGTGAAAAATGTCATGTATTTTCAGATCATAAAAGTCTGAAATATTTGATGACTCAGAAAGACCTAAATCTGCGACAGAGAAAAAGGTTAGAACTGTTGAAAGATTACGAGCTTGTGATAGATTATCATTCGAGTAAAGTAAATGTTGTTGCTGATGCATTGAGTCGAAAATCACTATTTGCCTTACGTGCAATGAATGCTCATTTAGACTTATCTGATGATGGTTCAGTTTTGGCTTAATTGAAAGTGAAATCGTTGTTTTTACAACAAATATGTGATGCTCAAAAAGTTGATAAAAAAATGTTAGCGAAACGAGTTCAGTGTGATTTGAACTCTGATTCAGAATTTCGAGTTGATGTTGATGATTGTTTGAGATTTCGAGATCGGATTTGTGTCCCAAGGGATTTAGAGTTGATTCAGTTGATATTAAAATAAGCTCATAGCAGTTGTCTATCTTTTCATCCGGGAAGTAAAAAGATATACCATGATTTGAAGCAAGATTATTGGTGGCCTGGTATGAAGCGAGATATCTCAAATTTTGTATCGAAATGTTTAATTTGTCAGCAAGTTAAAGCTGAACATCAAGTACCATCTAGTTTGTTACAACCGATAATGATTCCTGAGTGGAAATGGGATAAAATGACGATGGATTTTGTTTCAGGGTTACCTTTGACTCCGAAAAAAAAAAGATACAATTTGGGTCGTAGTTGACAGATTGACGAAATCAGCCCATTTTATTCCTGTACAATCTGATTACTCACTTGATAAGTTAGCTGAGCTTTATATTTCCGATATTGTGAGATTGCACGGAGTGCCACTATCCATTGTGTCTGATAGAGATCCGAGGTTTACTTCACGATTCTGGAAGAAAATGTAAGAAGTTTTAGGTACTAAATTGCATTTTAGTACAGCTTTTCACCCACAAACGGATGGTCAATCCGAGCGGATTATTCAGATACTCGAGGATATGTTGAGATGTTGCATTCTTGAGTTTGAAGGTACATGGGAACAATATTTGTCATTGATTGAATTTGCGTACAATGATAGTTTTCAGTCAAGTATAAAATGGCACCTTAGAGGCTTTGTATGGACGCAAATTTTGAACACCTTTGTATTGGACTGAGCTAAGTGAAAATAAGATACACAGGGTTGATTTGATCAAAGAAACTGAACAGAAAGTGAAAGTGATTAGTAATAGTCTGAAAGCTGCGTCAGATCGTCAAAAATCCTATGCATACTTGAAACGAAAAGATATCGAGTTTGAAATCAGTGATAAAGTGTTTTGGAAAGTGTCTCCGTAGAAGAAAAAAACTTCGTTTTAGTAGAAAAGACAAATTTAGTCCAAGATCCATCGGGCCGTATGAAATTATTGAATGCATTGGACCTGTTGCATACAAATTTTTATTGCCACCTGAACTAGAAAAGATTCATAATGTATTTCACGTGTTAATGCTTCATCGGTAAAGATCTGATCCATCACATGTAATTTCTCCGTCTGATATTGAAATCCGATCCGATATGACTTCTGAGGAAGAATCGATCCGAATTTTAGATCGCAAGGTGAAAGGATTGAGAAATAAGAAAATTTCATTAATAAAAGTACTGTGGCATCGACAAGGAGTGGAAGAGGCTACGTAGGAGCCCGAAGATGCATTGAAAGAATGTTATCCTAACCTATTCGCAGATTTTCGAAGACAAAAATCCCTAAAGAGGGAGAATTGTAACAGTTCGGTTTAGACCCTAGTTGGAATAGTGGTTTTGGGACCACAGATCCGAGTTAAAAAATATTTTAATATTATTTTCCATGCCTATAGTATGTGAATTAGTATATGTGAAATTTCCGTGAATTAATTTTGTTATTTGTGTGCTTAATTTGAGAAAAGGACTAAATCACGTAAAATGTAAAAGTGGCCTTCTAATTTATTAAGTATCGAATTGATGTGTCTTTATAAAGATGAGGTCCTTATGTGGTTATTTAACCATTGAATGTTTTAAATGACAAAGATGGACATATATTAGTGGGATTTTAATGTTAATTAAAAAGGTTAAGTTTGTAAATTGATTAATAATGTTAATATAATTAAAACATAAAAATAAAAATAATACGAGGTAATTCTATATACAAATAAATGTATTTGTGTTGATTTATTTATGTTCATATGAAATTTAATTGTGATAAATGGCTTTAGAAGATATACATGTGTAATCCGAGAAAGTATCGACAATGTGATAGTGTCTGAAAAGTCACGTACGAACCTTAGGAATAGTTAGGATACGTATGTCATGACATAGGTTTTCGATATGTGGCATCGTGTAAGACCACGTTTGGGACATTGGCATCGATTTGAGATTTACGTGTAAGATCATGTTTGGGACATTGCCATCGTATTTGATTCGCGTAAGACCCTGTCTGGAACAGTGGCATCGATATTTGATTACATGTAAGACCACATCTGGGACATTGGGATTGTACGAGTATTCCGAGAATCCAAGTATCCTATATGATTCCAAATGGTTCAGCGGGCAATTCTGGGAAATGAAAGACTATGTGAGATATGTAATCGATTCAGGTACCGTTGAAATGTATATTATGATTGAGTATGAAAGGTAAGTACATGTAATTGTGAACAAATGAGATATGTGCATAGATTCAATGAGACAAAATATGGTATATGTATGATTGTGATATGAAAAAAAAGAAAGATACTTAGAGGTATGAATTGTTAGTAAGCAATGGCTAAACAAATGAGCTAAAGAAGATTTATGAATTTGCAATTTATATATATTAATGATCTTCTATTTGTTATGATTATGGATGATTATATGATAAGTTTATTTGTATATGGCTTACTAAGCTTTTGAAAGCTTACTTTGTGCGTGTTTGCTTCGTTTTATAGATCGTTAAAGCTACGGAAGGCTCGGGGATCGTCGAGGATCGTCACCACACTATCAAATCATATTTTGGTACCTTTTGAAAGTGTATAATAGTATGGCATGTATAGTCTAGTTGGAATGGCTGATGTTTTGAGTTGTATATATAAGCTATGTGATATGGCTTGTAAATAGATGTGCAAATGGTAATATTTGATCTATGCTTTGTGATGCAAAGTTGGTATATTATAGATGAAAAGATGTTATAATAAACTGGTAAGTTTGTGGATAGATTATGCTTAGAAATGCTTGTGATTAGATTGAGCTAAATAGCACATAAGTTGGTGTGTTTGAAATGTTTTTGAATGGTTAGAAAAGATGGTCATTTTGGTATGTTTTGTTTGCACTGGACATGTGACTTGAATTGGTATAATGCTTGTAGGTATAAACCAAAGTGTGGGTGGCAAATTGGCCTTGCAAGTGGCCTATATTTGCCCACACGGTTGAGCACACAGTCATGTGGCTCGACCGTGTCCCTCGTGGTTGCATTTCAAAACAAGTCGGGCCGACCACAGTGGACACACACGCGCGTGTGATCGGCGTGTGTGGTGCAAGTCAGTGTCAACCACGGGTGAGGCACACGAGTGTGTCTCAGGCCGTGTGGACAAGTCAGTATGTATGTCCTGTTTTGCCACGGCTTAGACACACGGGCGTGTCTGAGGCCGTGTAAGGCACACGGCCTACCCACACAGGCGTGTGACCTCTGTAGCTTTGAAAAAAATGTTAAATTTTCAGAAATTTTCGTATGTGTTTGGTTTAGTCCCGACCTCTTTCTAATTCATGTTTAAGGTCTCGTAGACCTGTTTAAGGGACACTTTGATTTGACTGGTTAAATTATGATATGAAATGTATGTATAAGATTTGATTTGTCCGATAATGCCTTTAACCCTAGACCGACGATGGTTACGGGTTAGGGGTGTTACAGATTCAATTTTCAATTCAGACACTTTTGTGTTCAACACATAAGCTAGATAAGCTTCACAACCCTTTCTCACATATCTTTGGGCATTCATTGAAGAAATCAAAACAGATAACTCAGCCAACTCATTTGAATCAATTCGTAGAATCTCACCATTCTCACATTTCAATTCAATAATTTTCCGTTTACAATTCACTACAACATCATGCAGTGTCAACCAATCTATACCCAAAATGACATCAAACTCATCAAATGGCAACAATGTAACACCCCTTACCCGTATTTATTATCAGAATAGGGAACGGGGCATTACCGGAGTTTATAATTTTTTTTTTTACTCAATATAACCCCTTTATAATTAATCTAGTCTTCCCTACAAATATTTAAACCGAAACTAATTCATACCAACCAATCCAATTCAACATATTTTCAAAATAGATCCATGCAAATTTATAAGATAACCTCATTACATACTGAAACTAGAAATTTGTTAGCCATACCAATGGCTGACCTTACATTCATTTCATATTAACATTTATTTTATTAGCTTATACATGACATTCATTTCCAAACTAAAGTTTCTTTAAATACCGAAATACTGGGGTTGATAGTGTGATGAGTCTCCCACCGATCCGACCTCCGAGCTCTTAACACTACAAAACAGGGGAAAAGGAAATAGGGTAAGCACTTTGTGCTTAGTAAGCCCATGTAACAAGAATTATACTTACCTAGTATTTTCAATACAAGCAATAAACATTCATATACTCACTCAATGCATTATTACCCTAACGTTCACAAACTCAACATCCAAGTTAGTCGATTAATTTCCATATATCAATAATATACACGCCATGATTGATGAGCTCATCAATATCATGATTTCCATTTCCTTGTTATTTTTCCATATTTATCCCGTTAAATTACTCGGAATTTCGATGGATTTTCAGAGGTACACTTTAGTGTACAAATCCGGGTCCGTCAATTCATATTCATGTGCGCACATTTTCATTTCAGAGAGCACACTCCCGCGAACCTCATCTTTACAAATGGATTACGATCCAGCTAAATCCTGTAATATAAACTCATAGAGTATTGTCGGGATTACCACCCGAGGCTAAATCCCACGCAACGACAATTACTCTAATGAGCTTGGATCTGAATTACTAGTCCAAAGCTAAATTCGGACCCTAATTCGGATTACCCGTCCAAGCTAAATCCATTTTCCACATATTCTTCGGAGGGGCTATATCGAGATAGGATCACCCGTCCGGGCTAGATCCTATTTACCGTCAATTCCTTTTTAGAGATCCATCGAATTTTCCTTTCATTCAACCGGGATTTCTTTCCCTTTTTATCAAATATACCAATGTTTCATCAAATTTCATACAATGGACATTCAAATCATATTCATATCAATAACATACATTTCAAACATTTAAGAATATAATTCAAGTTACACGAACTTACCTCGATACTAGTTCGTTTATAAAATCTACTAATTCGGGACTTTTTCCTTTCCTCGATCTAGCTTCGTATTTGAGTTTTCCGGATCTAAATAAATAAATTCAATCATCAATTCAATACATTTCATGTTCACATGTAGCATTTTCTATAATTCTATTATTATTTTTAGCTTATTCAAAGCTGTCTACTTGAGTCACAGTCACTAAATTATTTATTTCTCGAGCTACTGAGCTCCAAATGAAGAACCGTTAATTTTCCCTGAAACTAGACTCACATTTCTTTATACCATAAAATTTTCAGAATTTTTAGCCTATCCAATTAGTACAGTTTATTCATCAAAGTTGCCCCTGTTCTGCTGTCTGGCAGTTCTGACTCTTCTTCACTAAAAATTAATTATCTCTTCATACGGAAATTAGATGGTGTTCCTGTTTATTTCTATAGAAGATAGACTCATTCAGGATTCTAAACATATAAATTTAAGCCCCTAATTATTTTTCTTCAATTTTTTATGATTTTCTAAATTCAAAACAGGGGAACCCGAATTTATTCTGAACCAGTCTTACAAAAATCTAAATATCTCAAAATACAGAATTTCTTTTATTTCCTTGTTTCTTTCATATGAAAATAGACTCAATAAGCTTTAATTTCATATTTTTTCATCTTCTAATTCAACTTCTGCAATTTATGGTGATTTTTCAAAATTAGACTACTGCTGATGTCAAAAACTGTTTTAGTGCAAGTGGTTTATTACCATTTTTCCCTAAACTTTCAATGAATGATAATTTCGTCCCTGCTCAATTAACCTCTCAATTGAGCTTATTTTTCTCAATTAACACTTTATTCTATCACTTTAAACTACTTTATAACCTTTGAAAATCATAATTTCAGTAATAGACTTTAATTCCAAACACTTTCATTATTAGGTCCCAAAAATCAATTTCTATTGAAATTACCTAATAAAATCATCTCTTAAACGAATTAAGGCTTAAATTTCATGCTATTTCATCATAAACTTACATAAACCAACCATGGTGGCTTTCAATTTCATCCATGAAATCAAAGACTAATGAATTTAATAGTAGGACCTAGTTGTAAAAGTCTTTAAAAACACAAAATTACAAGAAATAGGCAAGGATTCACTTATTTGGTGCAAAAATTATGATATACCAGCTTAGATACCCCTCCTATGGCATTTTTAGCTGATGAGAGTGAAGAAAAATGAAGAGATTTCTAGATATCCCTATTTAGTCCTAGTTTTATTTAGCAAATTTTGTTATTTTCCCATTTTACCCTTATTTCTCCTTATCTTCTTGCTGATTTCATACCCTTGCCGTCCAGCCCAATTAGACTTTGGGTCTATTTTCCTTTTAAGCCCTCTTTCTTTTATCATTTAAACTATCTAATCATTTTTCATAATTTTGTATTTGTTACAATTTAGTCCTTTTCATCTAATTACATACTCAAACGTTAAAATTTTCTAACGAAATTTTAATACTATATTACTAACATTTTATAAATATTTATAAAAATATTTCCTACTCAATTTTATGAGATCAAGGTCTCGACACCTTGTTTTTACCCAATTCCTTCAATAATTCCTTTTTCTAACTAACCACTAAATCGGTAAAATTTTTCTATCGATATTTTAATACGATTTTCCTATCATATAAATATTCATGCAAAAATATTAAAATAAATTTCTCTTTAAATCGGATTTATGGTTACTGAAACCATTGTTCCGATAACCTTGAATTTAGGCCATTACAACTCTCCCTTTTTAAGGATTTTCGTCCTCGAAAATCTTACGATAAAGAGGTTTGGATATTGTTTCCTCATTGCCTCCTCCGGTTCCCATGTCGCTTCCTCAATCCCATGCTTTTGCCACAATACTTTCACCAAATTTATTTTTTTATTTCTAAGCTCCTTTGTTTCCCATGCCAATATTTTGACCTGGTTCTTCATTGTAAGTCATATCCATTTGAATCTCCACTACATCGGAGAAATAACATGTGAAGGATCCGACCGATATCGTCGTAGCATAGACACATGAAAAACATTATGGATTCTATCAAGTTCTGGTGGTAATGCCTACCGATAAGAGACCGGTCCAATTCTTTCTATGATCTCATATGGCCCGATAAATCTTGGACTCAATTTACCCTTTCTCTCTTGAGCCTGAGAACTTTCTTCCAAGGAGACACTTTCGAAATACCTTGTCACCGACACAAATTCAATCTCTTTTCGTTTAAGATCGGCATATGATTTTTGGCTATCTAAGTCGCTTTTAAACTATCCCGAATAACCTTCACTTTTTCTTCTGCTTTCCTGGATTAAATCAACCCCATGTATCTTCTTTTCACCGAGCTCTGTCCAATGCAATGGTGTTCTACATTTTCTACCATACAAAGCTTCATATGGAGCCATTTTAATACTGGATGATAATCATTATTGTAAGCAAATTTAATCAAAGGTAGATACCTCTCCCAATTACCTTCAAACTCTAGTATACAACATCGAAGCATATCTTCCAATACTTGAATTACACGCTCAGTTGGCCATCTCATCTGCGGGATGAAATGCGATCTTGAAATACAACCGAGTACCCAAAGCTTCTTGCAATTTATCCCGAGAAATGAGACGTAAATTGAGGATCTCTATCCGATATAATGAGAGCAGTACTCCATGTAGCGACAATCTCGAGATATGTACAATTCAAATGGTTTATCTAAAGAATAATCCATACGTCACTAATAAAGTGTGCTTGACTTTGTCAATCGGTCAACAATCACCCAAATAGCATCTTTTTCCTGGAGACAACGGTAACCCCGATACAAAATCCATGGTGATTCTTTCCCATTTCCATTCCTAGTATAGTAATTGGTCAAGTAACCACGAAGGTACACGATGTTCTGCTTTGACTGTTGACATATCAAACATCTTGATACAAACTCGGAAATATCACGTTTCATACACAGCCACCAATACATCTTTTTCAAATCATTATACATTTTATTACTTCCCGGATGTACTGGACATAATACCACTTTGTGAGCCTCGTGTAAAATTTTACAGATGAGTTACGAATTCTTGGGTACACATACCCTACCTCTGAATAATAAACAATCATCAACCCCAACTTGAAATTCGAATCGATGCGGACTCACATTGTGCCCGTTTAACTCAGAAACTTCTCATCATTCTTCCGAGCTTCACATATTTGTTTGTAGAAATGTCGGGTTAGCTCTCAATTCAACTATGATTGAACCATCATCGATCGGTGACAATCGGGTATTCATAACTCGTAAAGCAAACAGAGATTTTCGACTCAAAGCATCACCACAACATTAGCCTTACCTGGATGATAATCAATAATCAAATCATAGTCCTTTATCGATTCAAGCCACTGCTACTTGTCTCAAATTCAAATCTTTCGTGTCATCAAATATTTCAAGCTTTTATGATCGTGATAAATATGACATTTCTCACCGTACAAATAATGCCGCCATATCTTCAATGCAAAAACAATAGCAACTAACTCAAGATCATGTACCGGATAATTTCTTTCATGTGGTTTAAGTTGTCTTGAAGCATAGGCTATTACTTTACCTTCTTGCATCAAGACACAACCTAAACCATTTAATGAGGCATCATTTGTAAATAACAAATTCCTTACCCGGCTCAGCCGCACTAATCTTCGGTGCTTTCGTTAGTAGATCTTTTAATCGGTTGAAACTCTGCGACATTCATCACCCACTCGAACTTTACATCTTTCTCGCAATAATCGAGTCATCGGAGAAGCTATCATAGAGAATCCTTGTATAAATCTCCGATAATAACCAAATTAAACCCAAGAAACTTCTAACTTCGAATCGATCTTGGTGGACTCCAATTGACAATATCCGAGATTTTACTTGGATCTACCCCGATGCCTTCAAATGGATACAATATGTCCAAGAAAACCCACTTCTCGAAGCCAAAATTCACATTTACGAATTTAGCATATAATCTGCTTTCTCTCAGAATTTGCAACACAATTCTCAAATGTTCTGTATGTTCTTCTTCATCACGAGAATAAACCAAAATATCATCAATGAATACTACCACAAATCTGTCTAAATGCGGTGCGAATATTCGATTCATCGATCCATAAATACTGCAGTGCATTAGTCAACCCAAATGGCATAACCGAAAACTCATAATGCTCGTGCACAGTTACGAAAAGTCGTTTTTAGCACATCCGACTCCTTTACTCAAATGGCGATAGTAGCCCGATCGGAGATCAATCTTTGAAAATACAAGAGCACCTTTCAACCGATCAAATAAATCATCAATCCGGGGCAACGGATACTTATTCTTTATAGTTACCTTACGCCGAGTCGCCGATAGTCAATACACAATCTCAAAGACCCATCTTTCTTTTTCACAAATGCAACCGGAGCACCCCAAGATGAATGACTCGGTCGAGACAAAACCTCTATCAACAAGTTCCTGTAATCGTGTATTTAATTCCTTTAATTACAGCAGGAGCCATTCTATGCAGGAGCTATGGAAATCGGAGTAGTTCCTAATCAAATCTATAGAAAATTCCACTTCTTTTTACGGTGGCAACCCTAGTCACTCTTACGAAATACATCGGAAAAATTCGCATACCACCGCAATCGCTTGAATCTTCGACTCGATATACCTTGGTATCTAATACATAAGCAAGAAAAGCATCATACCCCTTTTTGACATACCTCTGAGCAGTAATAACTGAAATCACATCAGATAATTCCTCTGTTTGATTGGATTTAACCCGAAGTAATTCACCATTCTGACACTTCAACACAATATATTTACATTTCTGCTTTACTCTTTTGCATCATCTTTGAGTTAACCAATCCATGCCCAATATCACATCAAACTCATCAAATGGCGGTAACATCAAATCGGCCAGAAACAATAACCTTTTACCATCGGTGGACAATTTTTACAAATTTTATCCACTAAAATAGATCGCCAAAGGGTTCGAGACTTTAACCGCAAATTCGATGAGTTCAACAGATAAATCTTTAACGCATGCAAGTTTTACACATATATATGAATGCGTAGAACCGGATCAATTAATGCAATAATATCGGTTTCAAATAAAGAAAATGTACCAGTAATAACGTCGGTCTTTGAGGCATCTTCTTTGGTACGCATGACATATGTCCTAGGAGGTGCTCGTGTCTCAGGCCTACTTGCAGTATCTTTTGTAGCTCCTCGGCTACCACTGACATTACCGGATGGTCGAGATGGTCTACCCCTCAAAGATGGATTACTTGGCTTCGATATATATTCACTTTTTTTCATTTCTTTTGGACAATCTCTGAGGAAATGGTCAAAAGAACCACACCGGTAACAAGCCCCACTCTTAAATCGACATTCACCAAAATGAGCTTTATTACAATACTGGCATCTCGGCTTAGGGGTACCAACACTGCCAACACTGGTCACTGATGGAGTGGAAGGTCTTGAATTAGTCTTGTTGTGAACCTCGCACTCTATCCGAATACCCAGTGGTTGAGGTAGAACGATCTGGTACTTCTTCAATTTCTTTGGAGCAGAAAAGCCAGATTTTCCCATTGGTATTTTACTAAAAATTCGAGCTTCCCTCTCAGCCTGTTTCTTTTCTTTGCTCCATTCTTCTGGCTTTATAAGCTCGCTCTGCTAGTGTAGCAAACTCTCGAATTTCAAGAATTCCAATGAGTAACTTAATTTCTTCATTCAACCCTTTTCGAATCGTTTGCACATTTCACTTTCATTGTACCCATTCTCGAGCATATTTACTCAACCAAACAAATTCTCTTTCATACTCGAGATATTGATCTATTGCCTGTTTCAGCCAAGAAATTCTTTTCTTTTACGATCAAGAAATCTCTCGATATATATTTCTTTTGAACTCGATGCGGAAGAATTCCCATGTAATTTCTTCTTCGAACAAGCTGAAGCTTTAGTATTCCACTAATGATAAGTCATGTCTTTTAGCGATGAAACAAAGACATTTCAAACATTCTTACGGCGTGCAAGATAATTCCTCCAAAACCCGAGTAGTATTTTCTAACCAAAATTCAGCTCGTTCGGATCATCATCAATCTATTTTTCTCAAAATTCTTCTACCCCATATTTTCGAATTTATCAACCGGAGCTTTTCTTTTCTAATGATTCGATGCACTGCACCTGTGGAATCTCAGGAACCGGTGGAGGAATAGGAGGGGGAGCTTGAGTTTGCTGCACTGTAGGGTTAGTTCTTATGTATTGGGTAAACCATTCATTCATCATTTGAAAGAAGGCTATTTTTGCCTCCTCCCCTTGACCCTCTATCACCGGCCTTCTATCTGCTAGTTTCTTCTCTTTGTATTGAAGCCGGAGCATGACTCCCAGCTTTCTCAGATTGAGCTCGGTCAGATGACATTACTATAAGGAAAACACAATTTAAATGGTCAGGAGATATCACACTATCAAAAATATAATTTAAATGGCATGTATAGCTAATCCGTATTCGCTATATCAGTCCTAGAACTGGCTAAACCGTAGCTCTGATACCAACAAATGTAACACCCCTTACCCGTATTTATTATTGGAATAGGGAACGGGGCATTATCGGAGTTTACAATTTTTTTTTTACTCAATATAACCCCTTTATAATTAATCTAGTCTTCCCTGCAAATATTTAAACCGAAACTAATTCATACCAACCAATCCAATTCAACATATTTTCAAAATAGATCCATGCAAATTTATAAGATAACCTCATTACATACTGAAACTAGAAATTTGTTAGCCATACCAATGGCTGACCTTACATTCATTTCATATTAACATTTATTTTATTAGCTTATACATGCCATTCATTTCCAAACTAAAGTTTCTTTAAATACCGAAAATATCTGGGGTTGATAGTGTGATGAGTCTCCCACCGATCCGACCTCCGAGCTCTTAACACTACAAAACAGGGGAAAAGGAAATAGGGTAAGCACTTTGTGCTTAGTAAGCCCATGTAACAAGAATTATACTTACCTAGTATTTTCAATACAAGCAATAAACATTCATATACTCACTCAATGCATTATTACCCTAACGTTCACAAACTCAACATCCAAGTTAGTCGATTAATTTCTATATATCAATAATATACACGCCATGATTGATGAGCTCATCAATATCATGATTTCCATTTCCTTGTTATTTTTCCATATTTATCCCGTTAAATTACTCGGAATTTCGATGGATTTTCAGAGGTACACTTTAGTGTACAAATCCGGGTCCGTCAATTCATATTCATGTGCGCACATTTTCATTTCAGAGAGCACACTCCCGCGAACCTCATCTTTACAGCGGGATTACCAGTCCAGGCTAAATCCCCTGTAATATAAACTCATAGAGTATTGTCGGGATTACCAGTCCAGGCTAAATCCCCTGCAACGACAATTACTCTAATGAGCTTGGATCTCAATTACTAGTCCAGCTAAATTGGACCCTAATTCGGATTACCGTCCGGCTAAATCCATTTTCCACATATTCTTCTGGAGGCTATATCGGGATAGGATCACCCGTCAAGCTAGATCCTATTTACCACAATTCCTTTTTAGAGATCCATCGAATTTTCCTTTCATTCAACCGGGATTTCTTTCCCTTTTTATCAAATATACCAATGTTTCATCAAATTTCATACAATGGACATTCAAATCATATTCATATCAATAACATACATTTCAAACATTTAAGAATATAATTCAAGTTACACGAACTTACCTCGATACTAGTTCGTTTATAAAATCTACTAATCCGGGACTTTTTCCTTTCCTCGATCTAGCTTCGTATTTGAGTTTTCCGGATCTAAATAAATAAATTCAATCATCAATTCAATACATTTCATGTTCACATGTAGCATTTTCTATAATTCTATTATTATTTTTAGCTTATTCAAAGCTGTCTACTTGAGTCACAGTCACTAAATTATTTATTTCTCGAGCTACTGAGCTCCAAATGAAGAGCCGTTAATTTTCCCTGAAGCTAGACTCACATTTCTTTATACCATAAAATTTCCAGAATTTTTAGCCTAGCCAATTAGTACAGTTTATTCATCAAAGTTGCCCCTGTTCTACTGTCTGGCAGTTCTGACTCTTCTTCACTAAAAATTAATTATCTCTTCATACGAAAATTAGATGGTGTTCCTGTTTATTTCTATAGAAGATAGACTCATTCAGGATTCTAAACATATAAATTTAAGCCCCTAATTATTTTTCTTCAATTTTTTATGATTTTCTAAAGTCAAAATAGGGGAACCCGAATTTATTCTGAACCAGTCTTACAAAAATCTAAATATCTCAAAATACAGAACTTCTTTTATTTCCTTGTTTCTTTCATATGAAAATAGACTCAATAAGCTTTAATTTCATATTTTTTCATCTTCTAATTCAACTTCTGCAATTTATGGTGATTTTTCAAAGTTAGACTACTGCTGATGTCAAAAACTGTTTTAGTGCAAGCTGGTTATTACCATTTTTCCCCTAAACTTTCAATGAATGATAATTTCGTCCCTGCTCAATTAACCTCTCAATTGAGCTTATTTTTCTCAATTAACACTTTATTCTATCACTTTAAACTACTTTATAACCTTTGAAAATCATAATTTTAGTAATAGACTTTAATTCCAAACACTTTCATTATTAGGTCCCAAAAATCAATTTCTATTGAAATTACCTAATAAAATCATCTCTTAAACGAATTAAGGCTTAAATTTCATGCTATTTCATCATAAACTTACATAAACCAACCATGGTGGCTTTCAATTTCATCCATGAAATCAAAGACTAATGAATTTAATAGTAGGACCTAGTTGTAAAAGTCTTTAAAAACACAAAATTACAAGAAATAGGCAAGGATTCACTTACTTGGTGCAAAAATTATGATATACCAGCTTAGATACCCCTCCTATGGCATTTTTAGCTGATGAGAGTGAAGAAAAATGAAGAGATTTCTAGATATCCCTATTTAGTCCTCGTTTTATTTAGCAAATTTTGTTATTTTCCCATTTTACCCTTATTTCTCCTTATCTTCTTGTTGATTTCATACCCTTGCCGTCCAGCCCAATTAGACTTTGGGTCTATTTTCCTTTTAAGCCCTCTTTCTTTTATCATTTAAACTATCTAATCATTTTTCATAATTTTGTATTTGTTACAATTTAGTCCTTTTCATCTAATTACATACTCAAACGTTAAAATTTTCTAACGAAATTTTAATACTATATTACTAACATTTTATAAACATTTATAAAAATATTTCCTACTCAATTTTATGAGATCAAGGTCTCGATACCTTGTTTTTACCCAATTCCTTCAATAATTCCTTTTTCTAACTAACCACTAAATCGGTAAAATTTTTCTATCGATATTTTAATACGATTTTCCTATCATATAAATATTCATGCAAAAATATTAAAATAAATTTCTCTTTAAATCGGATTTATGGTTACGAAACCATTGTTCCGATAACCTTGAATTTAGGCCATTACAAACAACATTAAATCAACCGAAAAATCGTGACCTCGAATCATCAATGGACAATTCTAGCAAACTTTACCAACTAGCATATATTTGCCGAAGGAGTTTGACACTTTAATCATAAATTCAGTAAACTCAACAGGCAAGTTCTTACTAGCTTCCAATTTCATGCAAACATAAGAATGAGTCGATCCAGGATCAATCATTGCAACTACACTAGTATTATAGAGAGAAAATGTACCAGTGATAACATCGGGAGATGTCACTTCTTCGTGGGCACGGATAGCATAGGCTCTAGCAGGTGCCCTGGCCTCAGATCTTATAGTTGTATCTTTTGACACACCTTTACTACTAGCTCTGTTCCCCGTGTTCCTTGGAGGTCTCCCTTTAGAGGAAGTGTTGCCCAATCTTGCAGTCTGAAACTTATCCTTTTCAACCATCTCTGGGCAATCTTTAATATAGTGGTCGTGAGAACCACACTTAAAACAAGCCCGGTCATACATTCTACATTTGTGGGGGTGTCGTCTGCCGCAGTGTTAACATTCAAGCCTACCAGACATAGCGTTAGCAACGCTCACTACTGATGTAGTTCGGACTTTAGAACCCGAGTATTATTTCCCATGATCTGTAACAATCCGGTTTAGACCTTAGTCAGAATAGTGGTTTTGGGACCAGAAATCCGAGTCAGAAAAATATTTTAATATTATTTTCTGTGTCTGCAATATATGACTAAGCATGTGTGAAATTTTCGTGAATTAATTTTGTTGTTTGAGTGTTTAATTTGATAAAAGGATAACTATGAAAGATGCTAAATTAGCATGTTATATTTTAAAAGCACCTATGTGTCATGTCTTTATAATGTGAGGTCCTTATAATGCAATTGAACCATTGAAAATATGGATGGACATTAATACCTAAAGTTAGTGCAATTTAAATGATATTAAAAGGGCTAAATTTGGAATTTGATAATTAACTGTAATTAAATAAAACAAAAGGTTGAAATAAGCTATCCTATCATCTTGTTTGCTGAAATTGAGAAAACAATTAGGGATTGAGAGCTTTGAACATTTCGACTAGCTTTTGGTTTGATTCAAGGTATGTTTTGCTTCAGTTTTTGATAATTTTTACGTTTTCGTAATCGTTGCTTCGTGTACTTTAAAACCCATGCTTCAATTTTGTGAATTGATGAATATTTTGAAATGTGCCATTGATGAACACATGGGTTTTGTGGTGTTTGATGGTGAAATATGAAATATATGTGTTAGATTAACATGTTTTGTCTTTGAAGTTTTGATAATTTTGAATATTTTGGACTTAATTGAGAAAATAATATTTTGAGGGACTAAATTGTAAAATAAATAAAATGTATGGACTTTTATGGACTACATGAGAATTCGGCTAAGCATGGGTGTATTGAGATTTTGTGTATTTTGTGATTTTGTGGAATAAGGACTAAAATGTCAAAATGTAAAAATATGAGGGCTAATTTGTAAATTGCCCTAAATATGTGTTTTTGGATTGAATTGAATAATTTGGTGAATAAATGGATTAAATTTGAATATGTATAGATCAAGAACTGAAGAAAACGGACTTAGATCGCGAAAAGTTGGAAGTGATCGAATAGATGAGTCCGTACGTTAACCCGAATCCGAGGTAAGTCGATATACAAATAAATGCATTTGAATTGAGTTAATTATGTTTATATGAAATTTAGCTTATGTTGATTATGCTCGAGATGTTATGTACATGGAATTCGAGATAGTATCGACAGTGTATCTATGTCCGAGAAGTCCCGTATGAACCTGGGAATAGATAGGATTACATATATCATGACATAGGTTTCCAATAAGTGAGATCATGTAAGACCACGTCTGGGATGTTGGCATTGATTTGAGATTTACGTGTAAGACCATGTCTGGGACATTGGCATCGTATTTGATTCGTGTAAGACCCTGTCTGGGACAGTGGCATCGATATTTGAGTACATGTAAGACCACATCTGGGACGTTGGCATTGTACGATTATTCCGAGTACTCTGAGTATCTTGTTTAGTTTCGAACGGTTCAACAGGCAAGTCCGAGAAATGAATGACTATGTGAGTTGTATATCTGTTTTAGGTACGTTTGATGAGTATGTTTTGTATAAGCATGAAAGTTGAGTATATGAACCTAGATGCAATGAATAAATGTGATATATGTTTAAATGTGCTATGAGCATAAGTGATGCTTTGAGATGTGATATGTTGGCAATCCATGGCTAAACAAATGAGCCAAAGATCTTGTTATGAAATTGCATTAGAGAAATATTAATGACATAGTAACAATGTAATTATGTGCACTTTATGTTAAGTTTATTTGTATATGGCTTACTAAGATTTTGAAAGCTTACTTTGTGTGTGTTTGCTTCGTTTTATAGATCGTTAAAGCTACGTAAGGCTCGGGGATCGTCGAGGATCGTCACCACACTACTCAATCTTATTTTGGTACCCTTTGGAAATGTATATACTAAAGTATGGCATGTATAGGCTAGTTACCTTGAGTTATGTTTGAAATATGTGTTTAGCCATGTGATATGGCTAGTTGAACGGTTGTGTAATGAATGAAGAGTCATGTTTATGATGTTTGGTTTTGATATGATTCCATGGTTATGAAATAGTCAAGGTAATGGTAAGCTTATTAATGCAAAGTGAGTATATGTGTTTGATGAACAATGGTTATGATGAAGTGGTAAGTTGTGGATGAATCATGCTTAGTTTATTTGTGAATTAGTTAAGCTATTTGGCATATAAATTCGTATGCTTAGAAATGAGATTGAATGGGATAATATGATGACCATTTGGTGTGTTTTTGGTTGCCAATTGTGTTTAGAAATATGCTTGTATGTACTTGTAGGGATGACCCAAGTGTGGATGGCATTTTGGCCTTGAAAATGGCCTACAATTGCCCACACAGTTCAGCATACGAGCGTGCGGCTCGACCGTGTCCATCGTGGTTAAAATTCAAAACAAGTCAGACTCAACCACGGGCAAGACACACGTGCGTATGACTGGCCGTGTGGGTCAAGCCAGTAGCAACCACGGGTTGGACACACGGGCATGTGACTGGCCGTGTGGTGCAAGTCAGTAGCGACCACGGGTAAGGCACACGGGCGTGTCCACAGCCGTGTGGACAAGTCAGTATGTATGCCTTATTTTGAGACACGGCTTAGAGACACGGGCTTGTCTGAAGCTGTGTGAGGCACACCTCTGAAACTTTGAAAACTTTTTAAATTTCTGAGAATTTCTGTATGTGTTCAGTTTAGTCCCGACCCTATTCTAAAGCATGTTTAAGGTCTCGTAGACCTACTTAAGGGACACTTTGATGTGATTTGTCAGATTTTGCTATGAGATGTCAGTAAAAGATTCTGTTTGTTTGGTAATGCCTCTTAACCCTAATCCAGCAACAGATTAGGGTTAGGGGTGTTAATGATCTCTGTTGAGATGCCCAGCTAAAGCACTCGATCGAACATACAAATCTCTCGATTTCTTAGACTGATATTGAAATGACTTATTCATCGACCTTTTTCTTACATCTCTAGCCTTAGATTCAGCTTTCCTATTCTCTTTGCTTAACTCTTCAGCTTTACAAGCTCGGTCGAATAGTACCACAAATTCTTTCAACTCAAGAACTCCAACTAACAATCGGATATCCTCATTCAACCCATCTTTGAACCTTTTGTACATGATAGCCTCGATGGAAACACATTCCTGAGCATACTTACTAGGCCTGACAAACTCTCGTTCATACTCGGTTACAGACATTCGGCCCTATTTCAGCTCTAAAAATTCTTTACGTTTCTGATCAATGATTCGTTGGCTGATATACTTCTTCCTAAATTCATCTTGGAAGAATTCCATATTAACCCTCCCCTCGGTACTACTGACACAAGGGTTTTCCGCCACCGGTATGCTGAGTCTCTTAAAAGTGGTACGGCACAATTCAGACATCCATCCAGTGTGCAAGACAGTTCATTGAATACCCTGATAGAATTCTCAAGCCAAAATTCTCCCCTCTCGGGATCATCGTCAACATTTTCTCTAAAATCTTTAGCCCCATGCTTTCTAATCTTATCAACCGGAGGCTTACTCACTCTTACGAATTCCATACCTTGTGGAGCTACGGGAACCGGCTGAGGAATAGGTAGGGGTAGAGGGGGCTGAGCATTTGGATTTGTTTGAACAAATTCCGTATACCACTCGTTCATCGTGTGGAGGAAGGCTTTCCTACCCCATTCTGCTCCTCCCTGACTAACCGTGGAAGGTCTACTTTCAGATGGCTCTACCCCTTAACAGAGGCTAGCGCATTACTTTTTACGTCATCAGCTTCAGCTTGATTGAGGTCCGTTTACTATATGAAAACACATTTTAAAATTATCAGGTGTCATCACACTATCATAGTTCATTTGTGGCATGTATAGCTAGACTTACACACATGCTATATTAATCTGAGAATCGACTAAACCGTAGCTCTGATACCACTAAATGTAATGCCCCTTACCGGTATTCAACGCTGGAACAAGGTACGAGGCCTTATCGGACATAAACACAAGCAAACATACATTTCTGAGTCATAAATTTCCATCTAATTTAAAAACTTTTCATACACATTCATATTGTCCCTAAAACGAGCCTACGAGGCTCAATACATGCTTTGAAAGTGGTTCAGGACTAAACTGAGAACTTTAGAAAATTTTACAAAACTTAGATATTTTTTCATGTTACAAGGCTCACACGTCCATGTGGTCCAAGGGATACGCTCGTGTGACCCTGAATAAGGTGTTCTCTGACTTATGCCACATGCCGTGTGGTCGATTTAATTTTCATAATTTTTCATAAAATAGGTGTAGACTTCACACGGCCGAGACACACGCTCGTGTCCAAGGCCGTGTAGCAAACACGGCCGAGACACACGCCTGAGACACACGTCCGTGTCTCTGCCCATGTGCTTAATTCTGGACATTTTGTTTTACAACAATTAAGGTGCAGGGGATACATGGCCGAAACACATGCCCGTGTGTCTACCCGTTTGGACAACAATAAGGCTATTTACCAAGCCATTTTGCCACCCTTACTTGTACATACATACACAACATCATATAGCACCAATCCAAGCATATTACATACAACCAAATTAGCCACAATCAAGACATCAACACATCATTCATATACTACTATCTATCATACACAAACATCACATGCTTATCATCTCAAATCATGTAAATTCCCACATCTATGAAAGGCATCATCATATAAACCAATTTTCAATGGCCTTATACAAAATGAACTTTCAACCAATATAAGCCAACACATTTGGTCAAATCAATTATGACACATAACAAAATGACCAAGTCCCCTATACATGCCATAACTCAAAATGTAGAATTCATTGGTTCCAAAATAATAGTTGATAGTATGAATGGATCTCCGACGATCTCCAATCCCGAGCTAGCTTGGTGACACTATAAGGCAAGGGAAAGAAAAGGGAGTAAGCTATATAGCTTAGTAAGTTCATATGCAAATAATAAACAACATTAAGCATACAATTGCCATATAAGTAACATTCGTATATCAACCTAAAAGTCATCAAAACTTCATGTACGTAACATACTCAATCACATTCTTGCCAATAGTTCATCATATACTGAATTCATTTCCTTTGAGTTTTTCGTACATACCTGTACCAACTCGTAACATAATCACATACTTTCTCGTCTTTGTCATACTCGTTGAACCACTTGGAATACTATCAGATACACGAAAATCTTTGCACATAAGTGCAACAGATTTAGTCAATGTTACCACAAATCTCATAACACATATAAGCTCACTCTCGAGCTATCCTCGGGCCTGCTCACACAAGCTGTCAGTCGAGATGTAGCTACGCGGTGCTGCTCACACAAGCTGTCAGGTATCCGCAACATATGCCGGTATACCCAGCCACTGGTAGGACATACATGAGCAGCACCCGGGACACATAAATCACATAATCACATGGGTTCTTAGTGACATGTCACTTGTATCCTAATCTATTCCTGATGTTCAACCGAGATTTACTCGCTCTCGAATCTTCGTCAAATATGTTCATAGAATCAATCATACATTTCATGAAATTTCAAAACATCAAAATACAAGTATAACATTGCATTATTTACATACTAACTTACCTCGGTACTAAAATAGTAGAATTTGACCTAATCGTCAATTACTTTGTTTTTCCCCCGGTCTAGGTTCGTACCTCGTTTTTCTTGATCTATAATAACAAATTTAACTCATTCAATCATCACATTATTCAATTCAGCCCAAAAATCATTTTATGGAAAAATTACATTTTTACTCCTAAACTTTTGACATTTTACATTTTAGTCCCTATGCTCGTATAATGAAATATGTTTAATTTCTTTAATACACAAGCCTAGCCGAACTATTTTTATGCTCATACCAGCCCACATTTTTCATCACATCACACTTTTAGTACATATTCTATAACTTTTACAAATAGGTCCTTTTTGACATTTTTACCAAAAATCACTTAGCAAAAGTTGTTTATCCAACCTCAAATTTGTATAATCTACTATTAAACATCAAAATACACAAATACCTAACATGGGTCAAACCCTAGACCTTAATCATACTTCAAATTAGTACTAAAAATAGGTAGATCGAGTTACAAGGATCTCAAAAACATAAAAATCATTAAAAATGGGGCTAGAATAGACTTACAATCGAGCTTGAAAGCTTGAAAAACCCTAACTATGTCTTCCTCTCGAAATTTTCGGCCAGGGATGGAAGATGAGCAAAATTGGCTTTTAATATGATTTTTAATTCATTTAATTAACCAAATGACCAAAATGCCCTTAACTTAAAACATAAAAATTCTCTTACTTCATATCCATTTTTGTCCACTAACTTAACCAATGGTCTAATTACCATCTAAGGACCTTCAATTTAAAGTCTTATAGCAATTAGACACCTCTAGCTTCTAGAACACACTTTTTTCACTTTTTGCAATTTAGTCGTTTTAACTAAATTAAGTGCCCAAACGTCAAAATTTTCTAACGAAATTTTCACAAATCATTCCATAAAACTGTAAAACATAAAAATATAATAAAAACAAATTTTACTGCGTTGGATTTGTGGTCCCGAAACCACTGTTCCGACTAGATTAAAATCGGGCTGTTACAATCCTGGTTTCAAAAATATCAACATTACTAAAAACGGGACAAGAAAACTTACCCAATTAAGCCATGAAAGTTTCTTCTCTCTCTCCTAGGGTTTCCATGTATTTTAGGTTGAAGATGACATAAAAATAAGATGATATCTTTTATCATCTTTTTAATTAATTTAATTATTTCAATTTCTAATTTAGTCCTTGCCTTTTTTCTAAATTTCCATGGATGAGTCCCCAAAATATATACATACTTTTCTTTAATGGTCTAATTACCATATAAGGACCTCAAGTTTTGAATTCCATAGCTACTTAATCCTTATAGCTACTAGAATTTAACTTTTAAATTTTATGCGATTTAGTCCTTCTCGTAATTAAGCACATAATCAATAAAATTTTCTTATCAGAATTTTTACATGACATTTCTAACATATTATGGACCATGTAATAAAATAAAAATAAATTTTATTTTCAGATCAGATTTGTGGTCCCGAAACCACTGTTCCGATTTTATTGAAAAAATGGGTTGTTACTCTTGTTCTCCACATATAGTCCAGTTGAAGGTAAAGTTGTGCTTATAGGGAACAATTCACCCTGTAAGGTAACTGGTGTTGGTATCGTTTAGATTAGGATGCATGACAGAATCATTAAGACACTGTCAGAGGTCAGGCATGTGCATGTGCATGTGCCTGATTTAAAGAAGAATCTCATCTCTTTGGGAAATTTAGACTCGAAGGGTTGTAGGATCACCATCAAGTCAAGCGACATCAAGGTATCTCGTGGAGCTCTCGTTCTGATGAGAAGTCGAAATACCAATAATCTTTATGTTTTGCAGGGTTCAACGGTGAGCGGTAAGTAACAATTTCCTCATTTGTTAAGGGAGTTGGAGTCAACTTGTTTGAAGCACAAGTGACATAGTCATACAAGCGAAAAAGGTATGCCTGTTTTGAATAAGATAGGTTCTCTTCTACATGCAAGAGTTGGAAAGATAGAGCACTGCATTTATGGGAAGCAGACACGAGTCAACTTTGATTTGGCAGTTTAAAAAACTTAAAGTCTTCTAGTTTCAAAGTCCAAGAACTACTTGGACTCAGTTAAGTATCCTACAAAAACAAGTTAGGCCCCTAACGGGGCTCGTAAAGAAAGCATTACGAAAATACATGTCAAGGTGGAGATTTGGGGTGTACCTCTTATTTTCGGACAAACCAGAGAAGAAACAAAATCAACGCCATGACGAGAAGGAGCACGACGTAGTGACGACACAATGGACAACGTCCCGACGAGGCAATATGCCATGTCACGACGCGACGACGTATATTCAACTTAAACTGGGTTTTTTCTCCTAGTTAAACTCTGTTATTTTTTCTCAATTAAGCTCTGATTAGTGTAGGAATATTTTATTCATGTTAGGACTTTAATATTAGCCTATTTAAAGGGTATTTGTAAACCTGTTTAGGGAGTTGATAGAATATCTCTTATGTAAGATTTGATGAAAAGTTTTAGGGAGAGTTTTTGAGAGAGTTTTGCATTCGGGTTTTTTTGGGTTTTGCTCATTTAGGTTGTTTTCTCCATCCTGTACTCTTAATTTATTTTCTCATTAAGTGAAGCCTCTTTTATCCATGGTTTTTATCTTCTTCGGAGGAGTTTTTCACGTTAAATATTTGTATTTGTTCTTCTTTACTTTTACTATCTCATTGTTTATACAAGTCGAACCCCAACAATCTACTTTTGCTAAGCATCCTAATGTCATTATATAGGCGTGCACCACAAACTGAATCGATGATCCAAATTGCATTATCAATAATGGATAAGTTTAGCTCAATCATAAATAGACTACTATCGACTTTATAATAATAATAATAATAATAATCCTATGAAGCATTAAAAAATTTTACCTCAAGAAATGGAATTTAAAATGAAAATTGATAAAAAAAAGTTAAAGATCCAAATTCATTTTTTATTTTCCAAAAAAAAAAAGTAATTTTGTAATAATAAATTTGTTTCTAACTCGCAATTGATTCACAAAGTACATGACCTCAAAAGAAAAGCAAGAATAATAGCTAAGCATATATATATATATATATATATATATATATATATCCATGTTGAAGCCTCAGTGCTTAGCTTAGTGCTTAGCTTAGTGCTCCTTAATCATGCTCGTACCATTTAACGACTTGAAGAAATCATGACAACTAAAAGATAACTCTCTCTATTCCAAAATTTGATTAAACTTTAAGAACAATGTGCTTATCAATATTAATGCTTTTCTACATCCCTAATAATTTTGTTTATGAAAAGGTAAAAAAAAAAAAAGCGTAGGTTAAAATAATTAGCTTCAACATTCATTTAAAAAAAAATCTTCCTTGGGGAAATAATACACAAAGTGGTGGGACAATGTCCAACTGGATTTTGCAATAATTGAACCTAAATGTTGTTGCTTAAGATGGCCCATACAATGAGGCGCTTGTTACATTGTACTTTACGAGTTCCATCACTCCATAAAGAACTGCAAATGAATATTCTAAAATTTATTAAATTATATCCCACACAAGTGGCTCGCAACATAGAGGGATGTCATTATTTTATTGTTGAGGGATGTCATTTATGTTTGGTGGTCAAGAAAATTTGAGTCCATGATTTTTGGGCAAGAACTGGCAACAACTAGATTTTGTTGTTGGGATAAACGCAATACATCTCCAATCTCAAATATAGAGATTATTTTGGAGTTTTGGCATTCATTGATATGACCCAAATTTCTTTGTTTGGGCATATTTGATTGGATTTTTGCTTATTTGAGTTTTCATTTTACCAAATATTTGGGAAATGTTAGAATTAGAATCCATTTTGTTGGCTGTCATACAATGTTTTGTACTTTTCCATCTCACATTTTTATCTCGTCTTTCGCACAATGAATTAACATTCCCTAAACTTTGATGATACCTGCTCAAAGGGTTTTATTTTGGATTTCTTAAATTTGAAAAAAAAATTTAAATTAACTCAAAAATATGAAAAATAATAAGTAGATATGAGTTGTTTATCACTTTTTTATTATTTTTCTTCTAACATCATCCTTTAAATACTTTATCTTTAAATATCAATACAAAATATTTTCAATTTTTTTATCAACATTTTAAATAATCAACTTCGCCTGAGCCCGCCTTTATTTTAAACATAGACATATCATATTTTGCTCTAAAAAGGTAAAGTGCATGAAAATTCAAAATTAAACGTAAAGGAATTTTTCTCAATTTTTTTTTCTTAATTCTAATATAACTTGGTACATCAATTTTTATATTATCATTGGTTTATTTAAATATTTTATTCTGATCCAAATATTAATGTGATTTTTTAAAATTTATTAACACCATTAAATTTTTTATTAAATTTAGATCTATTATAATATCATTTTTTATTAAATGGATACTAAGTAAGTGTTTGTTTTTATAAAATGACACATCATCAAATTTAACAAAAGGATTTTAACGTTAACAAATGGAGCTAAGTATAGGGACTAAAATCCTAAAAATAAAAATATGAAAATTAAATTCTAAACATATGAAAAATACAAAAAACTTCGAGCTTATTGTAACCTTTAATTTTTACTTTATAATTTAATTAAAAAATAATTAATTAATTTAACGTGAAACTTGACTAATAACTATGACCATGTTTTAAATAAAAATCTTTATTAATTATTTAAAAGTCAATCAAGAAACTATTGCCAAAAGTTCTAAAAAAACTCGTCGCATTAGTAAAGGCGAAGCCAGAAAACTTTTTTAGGGAGGCGAAATTAAATTGTAATTTTTACAATAGTAAAAATATAATTTTATCATTTTAATATTTTATATTTTTATAATTTTTAAAAAATTAAATCAAATTTTATTATTTTTAAAGGGGCCAAAATATAATTTTATTTTTAGTAATTTAAAATTTAAAATTAAAAAATCCATTTTAGAGAAAAATGAGGCCCCTGTCACCCCCTAACTATGACCTTGCGCATTAGTAATGCACATAAAGTTAAGTCTTAAATGGCGTATATTTTCCCTCCTTAACATATTAGAGTCTAACTTTTTTAACATCATCACAACGCTCTATACCGACGAGATCTTTCAAAATTAATTCTCAAAATAGATCTAATAACGACATTACCTTGACAAATCTATGTATAGGCTGGAACACGATTAGAAAAGAAAAAAAAACAAAATGATAAATCTAAAATAAAAATATATATAGTGTATAATAACCAGAGAAAATTAAGTGGATTAAAACTAAAAACTAAAACTAAAACTAAAATCACCGTTGGTTCAAGAGAACACAAAGCGAACTATTATTTATGTACGAATTTTCATAAAATGGTGCTTGACGAAACTAAATCGCCATCAAAACAACTACAAATGCACTAGAAAACAATGGTGGAGAGAAAAAACCAAAAGAAGAGAGAGAAAATGAGACGTAAAAAATATTAATTTTAAAAAATTTCATACATATCTAGTTGTCTATTAAAATTAAATACTAAATTTGGTATTATGAGTTAATCGAATACTAATTGAGTTAGGTAATAATGAAAATTTTATTACTTTACAAGTAAATTATATTATTTGGGTGGTTTTTTTTATATAAAAATATAAATAAACATAATAGAATTTGAATCCAAACTTTTATGATTTTTAATAGTTGTACTTTACCCTTCAACTAATGTCTCATTTGTTATTTATATTAACTATCTAAATTGTCATTAATAAAGTTTTAAATTTTATAAATAGATTAAAAGGTTGATTTATGCCCCTTACGTTATATTTTAAAAAGAAAATGCGTGTTCAAATTTTGGAGAAGATATGGTTAAAATAAAGTATCACAAATTTCGAATATAAATTATAAAATAAATATAAAAAAATCATATTAACAATTTTTTATTTTAAAAATACAACATAATCTAAAATAAAAAAAATAAAAGGATGAAAGTATATATAAGAATTGAAAGCAAAATTTAGACAGAAAAGAGAAGTCATAAATGAATCAAGTGATGAAACAAATGATAGAATTAATTTGTAATGATAAAAAGATAAATATTTTAATCCTTGGTTTTAATGTTAGCCTTCTCGTTTTTTAATTTAATTTCCTTCAAATTGTTTAATGCTGGTGGGTGAGGTATATAGCCGACAAACCTTTTGGTTGATGGCCACGTCATCAAGAATCTTAATCCCCTTCGCTTAATGCGCATGTTAGCCCCAACCCAGCCGTTGTAATTACCCATCTTTTTCCAGTTTTATTCCTCTTCCATTATCCCAGTTTTTTTCTTTCCACATAATAAAATAAATCTATACTTTTCTATAAGGTTAAAATAGTAAATCTACACTTTTAATTTACATCTAATAACCCCTACTTTTTAACTTATGCTTGCATAGACTTTAAATTTTTTCACTTGAAATAAAGATTTATTTGGATATAAATAAAAAACACAAGGGCTTATTTAACCCCTAAAAATTATTTAAATAAAGTAGTAAAATTTAGGGGTTCCTTTTGGAAAAAATATTTGATATATTGCAAAATTTTTAGATTTTATAAAATTTTAAAAGTGATAAATGTTCTAATTTAAAACATAACAATATTTGAACATTATTTGTAGATCTAAAATATTCCATTAATAATGTATTAAATTCTAACAACTTTTTAATAAGTTAAAATGTGTACTGTATTTTTCATAAATTTAAAATTTAGTTATTATATTCTTATTTTTAAGAATTTAGTTCACTTACTTTTTAGATTTTAAAATTTCAGTCCAACTATTAACATAATTAAAATTATTTTATTAAATCAAGTTTGTTCCAATACCGTTATTTTTAGTTACCAAGCGAATTTTTTATTATTATTATTTTAAAATGTTATATCAACCAATTTAATAAAAAGAAAGTTAAAAGGTTTATCAGTTAAACCTGAATTTTTAAATTTAAAAAGTAAAAAGATAAAATTTCTCGAAATAAAAGTACAAGAATTAAATTACAAATTTACAAATAGTACTTAACCTATGAGATATTCTAACTTTTTTTAATATTATCAACCGGTATTAGCTTAATTAATATAATTACTATTGCAACAATTTAAAGTTCATAAGTTGAAGCATACTTTAGCATATAATACCTTTCAATTTAAGGGTTTTATAGGATATGGATAATTTCGAAATTGTATCAATTTTTTAAATATTTTATAATTTGCATGGTATAATTTATATATTAATTAGTGAGTCAAATATATACTTTAAGCCCAATAATCTTCAATAATTTTTTAAATTAGATAGATTATTTAATAAATAAATAATAAATAAACTGATTGAGACATAGTTCGATTGGTATGAGTATTGTTGTCAATATAAAATTACATGGGTTCGAGTGTGTTGAAGCGAATTATCTTCCTATTTATGGGTTGGGAATGGACTAAGTATTGTGTAAAAAAGAGCTAAATATGATCAAAACATATAATAAAATTGTTAAACAAAGCATATAAATATTGACTATGATTAAAATATTAGTTAAAAAATTCAATAATAATATTGGAATAGAATAGTAATTGACTTTGGGGGTTACTTTGTGAACAAAATTATTGGTAAGAAAATATTAAATGATGTCAAGTTGACATGTGAGTAACGATTTAGACTCCATTGCAATGCCATTTATTTTACTAATAAAAAGAAATACAACACATATTAAAGCAAAAACCCAATAAAAAATCAATATATATATTAGATTTTGTATTCAATAATTGAATTATAGATTAAGTGGTAAAGTAGTTATAAATAAACCTTTGTTAGTATCAAGTTTAATTCTTAGATATTTAATTTTTGTTTGTTTTATTTGAATATTTCATATAAAAATAATAATAAAATTATTAAAATTGATTTTTAAATAATTTCACTTATTAAACTGGTATCGTATGCTATAGATAAATTGATAACTTGACACCATGAAATGCAACAAAATAAAAAATAAAATTTTATATAAAATAATATTAAAAGAATATAAATTTAACATTAGTTTTTTTTAAAGGTAATTTAGTTTTTTTTATTGATTGAATTAGCTGGTAATAGAGATAATGGTTAAAATTTAAAAAATATTTTTTTAATTTGGTTTAAGTATGAGATTGATTTTTTAATAATTGCAATGAATTAAAAAAATTATAAAGAAAAGAAGAAAGTAGATGTAAATTGAAAACAGGAGTGGAGTCTGAAACACTGAAGTCTGAGCTATATAAGCTATGTGGCGTGGCTTCTATGGGGAAATGGGAAAAGCCATATTTACCCTTCAAGTGTCTGACTTTCTGACTCCCTTTGATACTGTATCTGAATCCGTACATCTGAGCTGAGCCGAGCTGCACAACAACAGCAAAGCAAACAAAATACCCCTATCATCTTTAAACGCTGAAATGGTGCAGTCTCTTTCAACTCCCCAAAAAGCAAAAGAGAGACTCTAATACGCACACAAAAAATAATAAATAGTACAGAAAAGTGAAAATAAAAATGGTGAAAAAAGTTGAAAACCTTGATGTGATATTAAGTAATAAAGAAATGGGTAATAAATATGGGGTGGGAAGAAGAATACTTTTTTTTAATTAATTAATTATGTTGTTGGAAGGGTGGTTTTCTGCTGTAGGAGTTTGTTTGCTTTTGAGCCTAAAAACCTTCCCCACTAGATGATGAGATAATCATGTACCCCAAAACCTCAGTTTCAAATGCTGGACTCCAAACTGAGTATAGGGAGAAAGGGGGGCCAGTGAGTGTTAAAAAAGGGAAAAAAAGAAACAAGTTAAAATCTCCTCTCTCTCTTTATCCAAAGTCTGATGATTGATTCCAGTTGGGTTACCGCACAAACCAACTGGGTTAAAGTCCAAAATTTTGGTTTCAAGATTAGATGTTTTTTAAACAAAAATAAATAAAAGTTGCAGTCTTGATTCCTTCTTTTGATCTAAAGCCTTTGAGAGTGGGTTGAGTAAGCTTGGTATAGAAAGAAAAAAAAAAAAAAAAAGAGAGGCTATTTTTTACTTCATTTAATGATTCCCTCACTGGTTGCCCAAAACAAGCACTGGGTTGGGTTCTGGTTGTTTTGTTTTGGCATGGTTGCTGATCCTGTCTTGGGTGTTGTTTCAAAAGCAAGGCAAGGTTTTTGATGGAAGAATGAAAAGAAAAGGAAAATATTTTAAGTGCTTGCACTATATAGTGGATGGTAAAGAGAGAAAGCAAAGAGTTTTTGGAGTTTGGACCACTTTGCTTTCTTGGTATGGTAGATAGATGGAGCTTGTTTTTTGTCAAGAAGTGAGGTGGTGAGCTATGTTACTTGGTTAGGTGAAGAATTATTCAGGGTCTCGTTTTGGGAAAGTTTGAATCTGCAGTGGAATTTGTGATCTTTGGGGGTCACCTTGGAGGTTTTACTTTCATGAGTTGTTCTTCTGGAACTGGGAATTTTGTGAAGCTCTCAGGGCTCCTCGGGGAAATACATAGATGTGCTTTAGTCAAGATGTCTATGAACGGCAAACTTCCCGCTTCTACTTGTAGATTGCCAGCAAATTCCAGGCTAAAAAAGGCTAAGGAGATTATGCATCGATCCAATTCATTCAAGAAATGGAACAGATACCTTATCTTCCTCTGGCTTTTAGGCTTCTTTTCTGTTGGGTTTATTTGGTTCTTGACGAGTTTCAATGGCGTACCCTCGGAGGGGAATGAGAAAATTCCCCCTTCTTGTGAAGACAACGCAAGAATCTTGCTCCAACATTTCAATGTTAGCAAGAACCAGCTTCATGCTTTAGCTTCTTTCTTCTACGAATCAGATCAGGTAAATTTGCACCTTTTTTGGCTTAAGTTGTTTGGTTTGTAGCTGGAATTAGTATATATTGACAAAACTGTTTCTTTTACAAGATTCTTGTTTTGGTTTATGAACCATTAAGGCTGATTTGGCCAACATAAACAAGATAAAGACAAATTTGGTCTTATTCTATTGGAATTTCCGTTTGCAGAAGATGATGCAGATTCAAAATATTGTTGATTAGTTTTTCCCAATTTCAATTGTAGTTGCACTAGAAATAATTGCAAGCATGAATCTGAATATGGTATTATGATATATGATATGATAACCTATTTTCTTGTCTTGTTATCCTTTCTTTTGGTTCCTTGTGTAATTGCATTAATGGTTCTGAAAACGAGTGCAGTCATCCTCAACCTGAAACATATTGAATGGAGTAAGCTTTGCATTGTTCACTTTTTTTCCATTTCATTTACAATTACATTAATCTGAATTTTGAAACCTGTCCTTTTATGTAATAGTGGCTGCAAGCTTTGGAGAAAACCCCCGTTTTATCTTTTCTCCATAGGCAATGCTTATAATTGAGTCTGCATGAAGATTTGTCCTGCCATTGACATCCAAATGAAGCTTATTTCGTTACAGATATCAAATCTAATAGAGGGTTATGAACTTATGATGATTTTGTTCCTGCATGGATTGAGCTTTTGGTATCATATTTTCTTGAATGATGGGATGCCCATTAGAAGAGTTGTTTGTTCTGCATGAACAGTCTTTCTCACTAAAAGCATGGTTGTGAAGATACATATCTTTTAGAATTTTTACATGAAAGTTCTATCATTTTCTTATCACTTTGTGTATTACAGGTAGCATTCCTTGAATGTTCCAGACATTCAGGTCCTGAAAAGCCATCAAGTGATGATATTACCTGTGCTCTTAATGTTCTGTGTTCAAAGAAGCCAGATTTTGAAAAGCAGATGTGGGTTGCAAAAAGTTCAGAACTTAAGGATCAATGCCCAGTTCGGGTTGAGAATACTCCCAGTGCACATGACTTGTCATTTCCAGAGCACGATTCTTATGTTGTACCGAATGCTGTTTCATCATTACCATGGGAGCATCACACCAGCAGAAAGGTAACAACCATTTGCAAGGAAAATATTGTAGTGAATATTTAATTTTTTAACTTTCTTGAGCTAAGTAGTAAATGCTGTACAATGAATACTTTCAACTGATGAGTAAAACTTTTTTGCAAAATTATTGTTTTCCTTTCCATTCCTAGGAAAAAAATGGAAACAGACTGACTCTCCACGCTTGCTAAGTATTTGCACGTGAAAAAAGTTGTTTTACTACGCTTGTGGAGCATGGATTAGCCCATAATAAATTTGGCCGCCAAAGATTTCTAAAAGAAGCTAATGAGGTTATTCTGCTTATGTTATGTATGTCCTTAACATAAAATGCTAAAGACAATTCCGTTAGTAAGAGAATCTAATGAATTTTGATAGTTTTTGGTTAATAAATCCTGGTTCTTTACTAGTGATATAATTAAATTTATGGTCTCTGTTTTGAACTGAAATGTTAGGATTATACCATACATCAGAAGTTCAGCTTGTGCATGTGACCATGAAGTTAAAAGACATTCGTCCAAAAGAAAATTAAAGTTTAGCATTTTATGCCACTACTATGAGTATACATAGTCTAACTGAAATTGCTTGCATGAAAGTGCTAGAATTATAGCAATTTTCAAACATCTATAAGTAATTCTATTAAAAGAATTGTCTTTTCCTGTTGGCTTTGGCCTTGGCATAAGCAGAACATCTCGCGAAGAACTGCACCAGGAGTCCAGTCAAAAGACCATTGTGAGAACTTGTCTTTTTGTATGGTGAAAGGATGTTGGTTGCTTCTTGTTGGACTGGTGCTGAGCTGCCAGATTCCAGGAGTCCGTTTGAAGCTGTGGAGGAGCAGAGAGAGTGAGCCAGCTCCGTTGCAGCCTGTACCTCAGAAACTACAGCTGCTACTGCAACAGAAGCATCAGCAGCAAGCTCAGGGCCCTCCCAAGGGTGCAGGGAAGTGGAGAAAGAAACTCCTAATAATATTTGTACTAATGGGGATCCTTGCATCCATCTGGTTATTTTGGCATTTAAACCAGAAGATCAATTTGAGGAGAGAAGAGACTCTTGCCAACATGTGCGATGAAAGAGCACGGATGTTGCAAGATCAATTTAATGTTAGCATGAATCATGTTCATGCTCTGGCTCTTCTTGTATCAACTTTTCACCACGGGAAGCATCCATCTGCTGTTGATCAGGTCATATTCAATGTTTTTGTATCTGAGTATCAAATGCATTTTTCTCCACCTTTTTAAAACAATTACTCGTGCGGTTACGATGATGCTAATGAATAATGATAGCAAGTTTCTTTTATGCTGTATTGCTCACATCAATTTATTTAACTGATTGACGTGGTTAATCACTATAGAAACCGTAATTATTTGCTAGTTCAGCTAATATGTCAACCTGAACTACTGATTCATATTTTGCAGAAAACATTTGGTGAATATACTGAGAGAACAGCTTTTGAGAGGCCACTTACCAGTGGGGTTGCTTATGCATTGAAAGTTCTTCACTCAGAGAGGGAGCAATTTGAGAAACAGCATGGATGGACAATAAAGAAAATGGAAACTGAGGACCAGACTTTAGTCCAAGATTGCCTAACTGAAAATTTGGATCCTGCACCCGTTAAAGATGAATATGCACCAGTGATATTTTCACAAGAAACCGTTTCTCATATTGTCTCTATTGACATGATGTCTGGAAAGGTATGTTTCGTTTTAGCTTAGGTGTGCTATATATATATATATATATATATATCACCCTTTGATGAATAATGGAAAGGAGGAAATTGATAGGGGTATGATGTTTATGATGTTGAATACAAATTCTGTGATGACCTTTACATAAAAAGAATACACCTCAAAAGCATGTCTACTTAAAACATTCTGTTTAGCCTTTGCTTAGCCAACAATGTTATGGTAATTTGCTCTTTCCATTGTTAACAGGAAGACCGTGAGAACATTTTGCGGGCAAGGGCAACCGGAAAGGGAGTATTGACATCACCTTTTAAGCTGTTAAAATCCAATCACGTTGGTGTTGTGCTCACATTTGCTGTTTATAACAAGGATTTGCCTCCAGATGCTACTCCAGAGTTACGTATTGAAGCAACAGTGGGGTAATCATTCTTAAATTGTTCTTGATTTTTTGTACCATTAGTTGGACAAGTGTTATTGTTGTTGTCAATGAGCATTTTTTAACATTTGTAAGAAATATTCCCAATAGTTAATACCAATTACAGGTACCTTGGTGCATCATATGATGTCCCCTCCCTGGTGGAGAAGCTTCTGCACCAACTTGCCAGCAAGCAAACAATTGTTGTCAATGTTTACGATACAACCAATTCGTCTGCTCCCATAGGCATGTATGGTACTGATGTAACTGATACTGGCCTACTGCGTGTAAGCAGCCTCGATTTTGGGGATCCATTAAGGAAGCATGAGATGCACTGCAGGTTAGTTTTCTCAAAAATTAAAATGATAATAATGGCAAAAAGATGTGGGATGGTAGATTTCCTTAAAACCACGATGTTTCTCTCGTATAGGTTCAAGCAAAAACCTCCATTACCTTGGACGGCAATCAATGCATCACTTGGAGTCCTTGTTATCACTTTACTTCTTGGTCATATCTTCCATGCAGCTATAAGTCGAATTGCAAAAGTTGAGAATGACTACCGTGAGATGATGGAGCTCAAAGCTCGTGCTGAAGCTGCGGATATAGCAAAATCTCAGGTACATTTGCTACCATTAGCAAACAAGTTCTATGGAAAAGTTTCTCTTAGAATAATGGCTATAATCGATTAATTCCATTGTGTACTAATGTAATGTTTTTTTTTATTGTAGTTTCTAGCTACTGTTTCCCATGAGATCCGGACTCCAATGAATGGTGTTCTAGGTGATTAGAAAGCTTTCATTTGTATAAATATCATTTCTCTATTTTGTCACAATTAGTTAACAGAATGTACTTGTATTAACAGGTATGCTGAAGATGCTGATGGACACGGATCTTGATGCGGTCCAAAGGGACTATGCTGAGACTGCTCATGCTAGTGGGAAAGATCTTATCTCGCTGATAAATGAGGTCCTTGATCAGGCTAAGATAGAATCAGGCAGGCTTGAACTTGAGGATGTGCCCTTTGATCTACGTTCTCTTCTTGATAATGTTCTCTCACTCTCCTCGGACAAATCTAATGATAAAGGAATTGAGGTAAAAAGAAAGTAATTCCTTTTCTATTATTGTTATTATTGAAAACAAATTTAGTCCTTATCTAATCTTATTTGTTTGTCTTTGGATATGAGAAGTTGGCGGTTTATGTTTCTGATCGGGTTCCCGAAGTTGTTGTTGGTGATCCTGGGCGGTTGCGGCAAATAATTATCAATCTTGTTGGAAATTCAATTAAGGTTTGTTATGGTTGAATTTCCATGTTTCTTCACTTTCTATAGCATCACATAATCTAAACTTAAATTGCCAAAAGACTCGGAAAACAATATATTACTTCTGAACTGGATGCATTTTTCTTGGGGAGATTTGAGTGGCTATCATCTCATCTTTCTATTCACATTCTCAGTCCTCTTAAGTTCACTCCAGCTCTGACCTTGCTTCGCTTACTTGATTAGTTGATAGTTGTAGGGTGAATACTTTCAGGGACAACGCATGCCCTAAAGTTGAATATTCTGTGGACGAGAGAAGAACAAACTCTCTGTTCATAAAAATTTACAATTTGAAAATTTTTAAACCATGCATGCAGCCTTACAGTAAATGTATCCAAGTGTTTTGAACTCATAAATGCACGAGATGGTATGCACAATTCTATGATTTTCTCGTGTTTAACTGCACTAGAAATAACCAGATGAACATGTACGACTGTTACAGTTTCAGATCATTTAAGTTTGAATTTATTCCCTTATCTCTTCTTGAAATTGCAGTTCACGCAGGATAAGGGACATATTTTTGTCTCAGTGCATCTGGTAGATGAAGTGAAAGGTGCATGTGATTTGGGAGACAAAGTGTTACAACGAGGCTTGAACTTGGTTCAAGATATGTCAAGCAAGACATACAACACGTTAAGTGGCTTTCCGGTGGTAGACAGATGGAGAAGCTGGGAGAATTTTAAAACATTAAATAGCAAAGATGCAGTGGAGGACCCTGAAAAGATTAAATTACTGGTGACAGTTGAGGATACAGGTGTGGGAATTCATTTGGGTGCTCAAGATCGGATTTTCACTCCTTTTGTGCAGGCTGACAGTTCAACTTCACGACATTATGGTGGGACTGGAATAGGATTGAGCATCAGCAAACATCTGGTGGAACTCATGCATGGGGAGATAGGGTTTGTCAGTGAACCTGGCATTGGCAGTACTTTCTCATTTACTGGATCTTTTGCAAAAGGTGAAGTGAGTTCTTTGGATTCAAGGTGGAAGCAATATGATCCAGTGGTTTCAGAGTTTCAAGGTTTGAGAGCACTGGTTGTTGATAATAGAAGCATACGAGCTGAGGTCACTAGATACCATCTACGGAGATTGGGAATATCTGTGGATATAACATCGAGTATGGAGTCAACATGCACCTATCTGTCAAACGCTTGTGGCACAAGGTAGCTAGAATAGTTTTGGTGTTGCTTATAGGCAGAAGATTGAAGGCTCTTAATATTATACACAAAAAGAACCATCTTCATGAACTAGAGAACTTTTATTTAAATAGATTTCAATATTAATTCTCACACAATGGAACCTAGGGAAAGATACATCAGTATTACAATATATTTCTCTACCATACTTTGTGTAACATGAATCACCGTGATTACACTAGGTATTGTACCCAACTTGAACAGCTGCTAGCTTGATACGGATCTAGAGAGCCAAGATGTGCACATTAATCAGGGTTATTCTTTGCAGTTTTGGAAGGCTTTTTAAGCTGAAGTTTATGAGAGTCACTTGTTGCTATCAAGATACTTTACATATTAGTAATGATATATCTTTTTAGACAATTAGTTTTTGATTACTAGAAAGCTTACTATCAAACACTTAACTTACCTTGGTTTAGCTGATCCTTTTTTTATTTGTATCTTCTGCAGTGACTTTGCTCATTTGGCCATGATTCTTATAGACAAAGATGCTTGGAACCAGGAAACAGTTCTTCAGTTCCGTTCCTTGCTCAAAGAACATAGGCAGAATGGCAGGCTAAATGTTTCAACGAACTTCCCTAAGATTTTTCTCTTGGCTACCGCCATGACTCCTTTTGAACAATCCAAGCTTAAGACTGCTGGTTTTGTAGATAATGTACTGATGAAGCCTCTTAGGTTGAGCGTCATGGTTGCCTGTTTCCAGGAACTCCTAGGCAATGGTAGAAAGGACCAGGTACATAGAAAGAAAACTACACTCGGGACCCTACTTAGAGAAAAACGAATTTTAGTGGTTGATGATAACAAGGTTAACAGAAGAGTGGCAGAAGGTGCTTTAAAGAAATATGGAGCAATTGTTTCCTGTGTGGAAAAAGGCCACGATGCACTGGACAAGCTTAGACCACCCCATAATTTTGATGCCTGCTTCATGGATCTTCAGATGCCGGAAATGGACGGGTAATCAATCTAACTGGCCTTTATTTGTTCTTCCAAGTTTGTGGTGTTGTGCTTCATTTCAGCAAAAACCTGAAAATATGACAAAAGAGGCCTCTATGGCAAGCAACGGTTCCTATTGTGTAATGATTGTCTAGTTAGGGAAGTAATTAATCCATTGCTAATCAAAATGTTATAACCTAAATGACTGACGAGGCAATATTAGGTATAAGTTTGTCAAGAACCAGTTATTTGGGTTTAGATATGGAGTAAAAAGAATGCTGATTTGTTTGATAGATTCTTGGTCAATTTAGTTAAATGGGTAAACTGAACGTTATTATTATATTTATTTGTTACTTTTTACCTATGGATCAAAACATCTTCAAGATCCTACTCTTAAGAGTACATCATCATCCTGATACTCCAAATATTTATGCAGGTTTGAAGCAACTAGGCAAATCCGCAGTGTGGAGACTCAGGTCAATGAAAAAATTGCTTCTGGAGAAGCATCAATTGATATGTATGGAAATGTGTCTTACTGGCACATTCCAATATTGGCAATGACAGCTGATGTCATCCAGGCTACAAACGAAGACTGCATGAAATGTGGGATGGATGGCTATGTGTCGAAGCCTTTTGAGGAAGAGCAACTTTATTCAGCTGTTGCAAGTTTTTTCGAGTCTGGTTGATATAGTGGGTGTTGGTTGAACTGACTTTCTTCAGGTTGACCCCTTGCGACTCACGGTTGTCTGACAAGTGACTAGTCCTTGCCTCATACTGGTGGACATCCGAATTATGGTAACTTGGCCATCCTTCTTTCTCTTTTAAATTGAATCTGTAGTTATTAAATATTTCATGTCTGCTTCATATATTCTTCCTCCATGACCAAAGAAGATACCATGAATTCATTTTTCAGCCAAAGAATGGTATCATGCAGCCAAACCATTTGATATCACCCAAAACAGGGTTTGGATGTTTACGGTGTGTTCTATGTCTTCAGGTATGCTGAGGTTGCATCCATGATTTTGCTTTTGACTGTGTTGAATGAAAAACCATGGAAGAATTCGAATCCTTCGGACCTGTTGTTTGTCATCCATTTTCTTGCCAAGTACGAGGGAGACTGGTCCTTTTCCTGTAGTATACCTATTTATATTTAACTGTAATTAAGTGACATCAATTCTTTTTCCCCTCTATATGGTCTCAGCCAAAAAATAAAATAATTTTTTTTATCATTTTATGTAGATTTTCCATGTTTCAAGCTCTTTGTGTTGGAAAATCTTCACTAAAAGTACATGGTTCGAGGTTAGAACTATTCATTTATTCGAGTTGAATGTAGGCATTTTGAAATCTTACTGTTTTTATTTTTAGTTTTTCAAATTGGCTTGAAAGGGTGATCCAATTGATGGTTGGAAGTTGGGAATGCATTACTGTCATCTCTGCTGAAAGATTGGGTTCCTAGTCTTTGAGTGCTTCCTGTAACCATGAGTTTTCGTTGTATATTATTCCTTTATTTATTTTATTAGTACAACCAGTATAAATTATTTTTGACATGTGCTCGTAAGTAATAAATTGCTTGCTTTTAATTCGATTTGTGGTTTCATAGGATTGCCAAGCACCTGTGGGTAGTCTTGTTGCTCCAAGTTCCTTTAAATGGATCATAGATTTGCTTATTTTTAATCTGATACACATACAGGGAATAGATTCTTCTAAGGCACATGGTAGGGGGTGACAGGATTTTGAAATAAAAAAAATTGTTATTAGTTCATGTACTCTTATTTTTTGAATTGATATTCAAATAGTAACAGTTAAATTTATTTAGGTTAAATTCAATTATTAGTCATATGTTATGCGTACAATTATAGATTTAGTCTATTTTTTCCTGTTTAATTATTCTAAGTTTTTATATTCTTTCAAATTTTGAAATTTGTCTTTTTAACTCAAATGAATTAATAATTCATTAAGTGGAATCTTTAATGGGTAATATGTGAAAATAATGAGCTAATATAATACTACACATAATATGTTTTGTTTGGTGAGGATTAAAATTTAAAAATTAATATGTTTTGTTTGGTGAGGATTAAAATTTAAAAATTTTAAAAGTAGAGAGATTAAAGTTTGATCAAATAGAAATATAGGGATTAAATTTACAACTTTTCAACAGTACACGTACCCATTCACATGGCCCCTAGCGTATGTAATACTTTCCACACTATAAAAGGGATATTGATTTATGAGTTTTATCAGTGGATAGATACTGTAAGATCATTTCCCCACTTCCACTCTCTCTCCCTCCTCAATGTCACCCTTGTTGGTAAAGATAAAGCTTGTGCTGCTGATTATGTCAATTATTATTCCTCAAAAATCAGGTACATTCTTAAAAACCTCCTTGCCATGGTTTCTTATGTATGTTGTAAAATGGTGTTTTCATATGAGTGTTAATATCAGTTGGGGAATACGAGCAATGGTGCATAGCAGATGAACAAACCCCAGATGACGAGTTGAAGGTAGCCCTGGATTGGGCATGTGGGGAAGGTGGTGCAGATTGCAGTAAGATTCAGGTAAACAAGGCTTGTTATTTTCCAAACACTATGGCAAACCATGCTTCCTATGCCTTCAATGATTACTTCCAAAGGTTCAAGCACAAAGGAGGATCTTGCAACTTCAAAGGAGCTGCCATGATTACAGAACTAGATCCAAGTAAGCGTTATCCATCCACAGTTTTTAAAAAAAATGAGCGAATCCATGTGCTTAGAAAGTAGAAAGTGGGAAATTCATGTGGTTGGTCTTTGGTCATCATGTGCTGCTTCCTTTTAATGTAATGCGTAAGAAGCAACTTGCATCTTAGATATACTAAAGCAAGAAAAGGAAACAGATAAAATATTTAATATATTAAGCTCTAATATTTAGAATGTAATTTCATTTATTGAAATAGAATTTATTTTACTTAGAAATGATTAAAATTGAAAATATTATAGAGAAGTAAACATAAAAAAAATTGGTTGTACAACAAAATTACTCAACTTATTTATTGTTGTATTCGGTTGCAGGTTATAATTCTTGCAAATATGAGTTTATTCCCTGATTCAGAGGCAAACCAATTCATGTCATTTCTATTTTGCCAACTTGTCCTTTTTAGGAAATATAAACATTCTCATTTGCTGAGTTAGTTAAATGTAAGAATTTTAATTTATTTTCCTCTTAACAATTACTTTTGGATTTTTTTATACTAGGAGATTTACTTTCTCATGAGTAATTAATTGAATACTTTAATTCGTAATTACACACAAAGATATTTATTTTTTATAAAAATTATCGACAAAATGTTCTCCATAAAAATATCCTAAAATTATATCATCGTATTTGAGAATGCAATAACTAATAAAATTAATAAAAAAATAGATATAATATGTAACTTTATCTAATTATTTTAGCATTTTGTATTGCGGAGTTATTCCCTCTCTAACAATGAAATATCATTGATCGGTCCTTAATCTAATATAAATATATATAATGAGAAAAAAAATGTAGATTATACATCTTCATAATTTTGAGTTCATATGCAAATTTTTTTTTTCAGATGTATTCGTGTAATGGATTTGATTAAAATGAGAGAAAATTATACATTATGGATTAATTCAAATATTTGTTAATAATAAACATCATTGAAAAATATTATTATTAAATATTCATTAATAATAAAAGGGCATAAATTTATTTGGCTTCCAACTTTACAAAAGAAAAATTATTTTAATCCTCCATTTGATTTTTCATCTCTTTTAACTAATTTGTGATGTTTGTCAAATTATTTTAAAATGGAAGAAATAATTAATGTCTATTAATTTTGTTGACGTGATGGTATATGTCGATGCGTCAACAATTAATTAATTTTTTTAATATTTAAAAATATAATAATATAATAATATTAGGAATTAATACGTGTGGATGTGATATTAGGTAATTAAAAAATTATGCTTAATGCACGAATTGCCTCTAAAATTCTTGGTTTTCTCTGATAGGTAAATAAAAAATTTTGCACTACAAGTTTGTTTCTGTTATTTGTTAATCCAAAGCATTAACTATGTTAAAAGAAGCAATCACTTTCTTCAACGAACCAAAGGTTGCCACATTTCACATCTCGATAAAAACACTTTAAAATTTTATAAAATGGAAAAAAAATTAAGAACACATTGATGCTGTCCTAGTTTGCCGAGAAGGGCAGCAGTGAAAGAAATTCAAAACGTTCAAGCAAATATCTTTTCAACCTTCTTTTTGGTTGGATTTAATATTTTTAATTATTGAGAAGGTTGTACCTTGTGGAATCCATAAAAGGTTGCAAATTATTCCATCGATTCACAACCAATCTATTCTCTGCATCTAATCCAGACATTATTATACAGCCGTTTCGAAAGGTATATTTATAAGGACGGATTTAGTCCTTATATTTTTATTTTTATATTTAATTCCTTGGTTGCTTTATTTATATGAAAATTATTTATTAATAAGTATTTTACTGAATATATATATTTAAAATCAGTAAATATAATTTTTAAAATTTTAATTGTTCTTAATAATTTAAAGTGTTTCTAATTAGGATATTCCATGTGACAGCTTTTGATTGGATGGAGGATGTGATTGGTTTTTTTTTTTTAACAAAGTTAATGCTTGGGGTGAACCATGTAAAGGAAAACAAACTTTAGTCCTAAACCATTGTGCAAAGTTTTAAGTACCAAACTTAGAAAATCGAGATGTTGTAGGGGTTAATTTGTGCATTAAGCCTAAAAATTATTTAAAAAAAGACCCTCATTCTAAAATGATTTTCAAACCTTAACATTCTAATTATATCATCAAACTATTATTGATCAACAAGGTCCTTTCGTTACTAAAATTGTTAATTTAATCATTAAGATATAATTTAAAATAAAAAATTTAAAGAATAATAAACATTTTAAAAATGGATCTTGTAAAATTCTTGATTTTGAGATTTTTAAAGTTTTTATTGAAACTATTGTTCTATCTCTTTTTTATTATTATTTATTTTACTTTATTTTTAATTTTAAAAGTTATGCTACAACGTTTTACTTTCTTTAAAACTTTCATTTTAAATTATGTTACATAAAATTTTTCATGTCATTTAATAATTAAATTAACTGTTTCAATAATTGAAGGACATGATTAATATAATATCGATAGTTTGAAAATATACTGAACGTTTTGAAGTTTAGAGACCAATTTAAAATGAGGGTCATAATTTGAAGATATCTAATGAAATTAACTCTATTTTCTTATCAAAAAATATATTATCTTTTATTTAATAAGAGTAACATAAATAACATTCTAATCAATAGCATTTCAAAAATTTTCATAGGAAAGCACCAATATATAAAATTAAGGATCACTTTGTGAAATGTCCCTTTCCTCTTTAACGAACGACAGAAAAAACTTAACAACACAATTATTATTGTTTCATGACATCATACAATATTTTTTAAAGTTTATTTCATAAATTTAGTTTTAATTTTCATTTTTTTAAAAATCGATATTAATTTTATAGATTTACATTCTAAAATTTTATAATTTCTTTTATGCCTATGAAACATTTAATAAAATAAAACTAAAACAAAATTTTGCATGTAATTATATAAGGAAAATATATTTTAATAAATTGAAAGTTTAAATTGTTTTTAAAAAATATTTTATCAAAATTAAATAAATAAAACATATTAATTGGAAATAATACTAGAAGTGTACAGAGAAAGGGAAACTCTTGTATTAGTAAAATTCATCGTTTCCCAGGAAAAGCTTGGGGGTAAATAGGTATTGAATTGATTTTCACAATCAAACAAGACATTACAATGTTAATACTCATAACAGACAAAAATACATAATTATGTCTTGTTTGCAATTAAAAATGTATTAGGGTATCTTATGAGACAACCACCATACAAAGGTTTGTTACATATATGGCGTAACAAAGAGGACAAGATGTTCTCTAACTTGTTTCAAGTGATAGCATAACTTCTTCTAAGGAAAATCCAAACCTTAGAATAACAGACTTGCCCAAGCGGCAACAAAAGCAAGGCCACCAAATGGAGCAAGGGCCGAATATTTTCTGTCCTCCAGATATGCTGCCGTGTAACACCTACATAATGATTTAATTATATTTTCACCATATCAATTCTGCATGAATGAATTTAACATTAGCATGGTAAATGCATTCACACATCCATTCCCTGCTAAACAACTGACTGCATTTATTCAGATGCATACACCTAACTGTTCAAAGCTAGGTTATGTTTCTGTTCAATCAAAGAATCCATACTGTTGAATGACAGGAGATTGGTCAATACAGAGATGCACTTTTATTCACAGCATTAGTAATGCATGGTATCCCATAGACCCTATGAAAAAAATCTCCATGGTTTCAATAGCAATACAAACACGCTAAGGAATTGACATTTAGTAATGTTGAGGAGGAATCGGCTCCCCTGGGATAAGTTTTCAAAGTGTTGTCCTCTGGGTATTCGACCTAGACCCCAACAATATAGGGTATTGTCCCCGTGTCAAGTTTTGTCCCTGGCCTCCGCGATAAGCTGTGTATGGTTCACCGGGGGGCTCGGTCGGTAGAGATAAGTACTTGCAAGACTCAAGATAAATGTTAGTATTGGACGTGTGAATAATAATAGAGGTCGTAGCTCAAGTGGTACCATGTTTACGAACATGTCCACTTTAAGCTAAGATTAGTGGTTCAAGCTACAGCACGCCTGAGTACCTCCATTATTATTCATACACCCAACACTTACACTTATCCCGAGTCTTGCAAGTACCTATCTCTACCAACTGAGACGCCCCCCTCCGTGAACCGTACACAGCTCTCCGTGGAGGCTGAGGACAAAACTCCGACACAGGGACAATACCTTCAATTGTTGGGATCCAGGTTAGCTGCACAGAAGACGACACTTCGAAGACTTCTCAACAAGCAACAAATAATTTTTATAAAACGTTATAAGGTGCAGCAAATATTAGTTATGCAAAATGGATTTGCAGCGATTTTATACAGATTCTTGTTGAGTTTTACAATAACTTATTCGCGGCAGCAGCCATTTGATATGCAAAAAAACCATACGTCTAAACTTTTCTGGCACACTATTGGTGGCGAGATAAAACAGCCTCGCGAAAGTCTTTTTATGCTGCCAACATTTAAATATTTGTAAAACCATAAAATTTGCAATAAATAACATATTGTTGCTAAATGTCAAATTGCTATTAGAGTCCCCTCAATTTTACATATCATCCAACTACATTACATTCAAAGCCTTCGCTAATTCTGAACTAAACACAAAGCTCAATAAAAATATAAAAGAAAAACCTTAAGAAATGCAAATTTTAAACCGTTAAATGCATCCGCATCCATCAGGTAGAATGGCCAAATATATGAACTTTTCAAGAAACATTAACCTAAGAAACGCACTTAAAAACAAGACAGTGATTTATGACCAAACACATGCAACAACAAAAAAAACACAAGTTTAAAACAATTAAATGTATCATTTCATCAAGGAAAGTAACCCAAAGTATGAAATCTCGGTGAATATCATTCAAATCCCTTTCACCAAATCTTTTTTGTTCCCCTCAGATTAGCATTCATCAATTGCAAACTTCTAACAAGTAACAAATTCAAAAAAAGAAGATAAACGGGGAAGGGAACTTACGACCCAGAGAAAGAAAGAATGCCAGCAGTCAAAAGGCCTCCAAACTGAAGCACAATAAAAGAGAGCAGTTAGCCATTGATAACTCGACACGAAGCAATAAAATTCAGGGGATTGTATGATTAGTCTCTTAAAACTAAAACCATAAAACCAATCAATAAAACAACAAAGTATTTTCCCAAGAATATTAAGCAAACCATGCCCAGAAAATCAATAATGAAATTATAAAAATAAAAGGGCAAAAGGGAACTAACAATGTGGGGGCGTTTGGTAATAGGAGCAGAAAGAAGAGCAGCTGTGTGAAACAAGTGGTAAGTAGAAGCGATTTGCCATACCTAAGTTCATCATCCAATTATAATAAGGAAAAAAAAAAAGAACAAGAAAATAATTGAACAACAAAAACGTTGAAAAGTGAAATTTTGGGTGAAAAAAATGAAAGGGTATTAAAAAACCGACCTCCTTGTAAACGGGATTTTCAGGTTTAAAGATATGGAAGCCATAAGTGCCCAATCCAAGGGCTGCGATTCCTGGTTTTTTTTTTTTAAAAAAAAACAACCACCCATAAATAAGTATATAGGAAAAAGGAATTGAAAAAGATGAGAGAAAGAAGTTAAAAACCAGAAACAGCAGCAATCTTGTGCCACTGAAAAGCATCCATTTGGGAAATTCTCATAAACTCTCTTCTTTTCTTCAGGTTAAGACTTCTGGTTGCATATTGGCGATTGGTTTTGCTGCAGTGAGCAAACTTTATTATGTGTAAATCGTTGAAAGACGGAGTCAAACGACGTCATTTTTCTTTCGCGCTGAAACGGAGCCGTTTACATGGTTCTCCTATTCTTTTACTCCTTCCGAACTTTTTTCCCTTTCGTGTTAATTACTTACTTTTATTAGCTCAAGTTTTGTTTTAGGTTAAATTCTGCTTTAAGTAAAATGTATTCCTTATTTTCATATTGTTGGTGTTTATATTTTTCACATTTTAAAAATTTAAAATTTACCAATCAATATTTATTAAAATAATTAAGTCAAATAGTTATTTTCAAAATTTAACGTGACAAACATATTATAATATAAGTAACCTCATATCAGCTTATTCTTTTTATATATCATTCACTAAAAATTCAGTTAATGGTAAATTCGTGTGTTGACCTAAAGGTTAATACCCTAGGTGTGGCCCGAGTTCGAGTCGTGCAAGTCGTGTTGATATTTAAAATAATAAATCTTTTACTTGAATTATACTTGTATTTTCGGATTAAGCAGATTATGTCATTCTTAGCTTTCAACTACTCGATCTTCACGATCTTTGTCAAAAAATAAAATTGATTTGAAAATATAACGTTAACTATATTTTAATAAAATATCAACGTAATTAACTATGTTTTTGCCCTAAACTTTAGCTTCTATTTATAAAGAAAATAACAAAAATCTCAATAGAATAAAATATAATCAAATAATAATATTTTAATAAAAAAAGTTGACTCCCAAAAACATGCAAGGGGCGGCGACAACACAGACTGGAATTTGCTGCCCTTTACTTTTTAAATCGGGCCTATTGAACTTTGTCATATATCTGATCAATTATATATATTATCTAATTTTTAAATCAATTCAATAGATCTAATACATATTTTATAGTTGGGTATTTACCAAATATGGTAAGTTATATTTGTTGGATGACTTACATGAGCTATTGTCTACACTGCCACTTGTATTCTTTAAAGAACTGTTAAAATTATTCAACGCGAACAAGTTTGTTTGACCGAATTTCATTCTTTCACTCAATTATCCCCACTAATTTATTCAATGTGAAAATGTTTATTTATATAAATTATTCTCATTAATTATGGTAAAAAGTTAATTGCATATATTTTTTTCAACCAAAATTTTTCTTCATTTTTGCATACATTAAAAGACATAATATCAAAATTGTTGACGACAATCATAATTTTTTTTCTAAAAATTGATATAATATTAGCGGTTAGAAAATTGACCGCAATATTGATAATATATTAAGGTAATGATTATATCATTAAGTATATTTTAATTACGAGTTTTATTAATCCTAATTTAATTACGAGTACTTTGTCTTCTTTCAAAGTTTCAAGTTTACCCTCTTATTTGCATATGTCTATGTCTGTTACGGCTTCAAGGTTACCTTTTCATGCATATTCTAAGAAGTCAACTTATTAAATTATTAAGTATAGCATATGTCTATGTCAACAACTTAGTAAAATTAATAAAAAGAAAAATAGATTAATGTGAGGTAACAATAATATTTCTATACTGAAACAATTTAATATCATGAATCTTAGGATTATGCAAGGTAATAAGGTTCTCTTGGATTATTACAAACTTTAACCTAATTGTCTAGAATATAGATTAAACATGCACCATTCAGATAGTGTGTCAATTAATTATAGTCTGATTATGATTTAATAATTAATTCAGTTGCATTCCCCACATTTATAATGCATGAATAACATAGTCATACTTTTATTTGAATGTATAAACAGTTGAGGCACATAACATCACCAACAACATAAATAATCTAAGTTATGGAAATTAAATTATTCTAACACCAAAGGAATTAAACAACCATTGTTATATTAAGAACATAAAATTTAGTTGCAAACATGTTTCTTAAATTGAACAACAAGAAATTAAAAGAGTAAAGCGAAAGAAATGCAAAGCCATTTCCGTTGGTTCTCCGTGGCACAACTTCCTTGCTCCTTTTTTGTGCTTCACTCCTTGCTATAGTAATCAAGCCAAAATGCTCCTCTAATGGCCGAATGGGTTGCTCTCAAATGTTTGCACAACTCAATTGAAAAATGAGAAAATGGGAAAGGAAAGCACAGCAAAGAGAGAAAAATGAATGGATGATGAATGATGAAATGAGGGTGTAATAGCCCGTTTTTCAGTGGTGTCGAAAATAGTGGTTTCGGGGCCACAAATCTGACAAGTGAGTTCGTAAATATTATTATTTAATATTTAATATTCAAAAATAGTATTTTAATAAATTTAGATTTGATAATTTATGTTATTTGAATGAATAATCAGGTTCAAATGGTAAACCATTGAAGTTAAATGGTTTTATAAAATGAGGTATCGAGACCTCGTTTCTTTGAATCGAGGCTGTAAATATTTTATTAAATATTTATGGAGTGTTATTAGGGTTATATTAAAATTTTGTTAGGAAATTTTAATGTTTAGATTGTTAATTAATTGAAAAGGACTAAATTATAAAGGATGTGAAACTTAATCACTATAGCTTTAATTGTATTAAATGGTTATGAAACCATGAATTGATGGTTTTATATGGTAAATATACCTATTTAGATGGTGGTGGACGGTTGGTGGGTTTTAATTAGGAAAATTTTGGATGTTTTTAAGGTTAAACATGTAAATTCATAAATAAAACAAAAATTAAAAGAAATTAAAATAGGTTATCATCTTCAAAAAGACTATCACCACCAAAAATAGGAAGAAAACTCAATTTTTGAGAGGAAAGCATTTGGCCAAGCTGAATCTTGATGCATGGCATGTGATTTTGATCCCGTTTTTAATGATTTTTATATTTTTGAACTTGTAATAGCTTAATCTATCTAGCCTGGGGGTTAAATTTTAAAACTATTAAATGTTATAAATTATGCCATGGATGAATTTAATATGTCTTAAAAGTTTTTGGGTAGATTGTTAAGCTTGGTTGTTAAATAGACATATTTTGTTAAGTAATTTTTGATGATTTTAAGGTTTAGGGACTTATTTATAAAAATGGTAAAATTTAAGGAAAATATTGTGAATTAACGATAAATATGGGCTGTTATAATATTAGGTAAAAATCGAATAGCATGATTTATAGTTAAAAATGGTGAAACTGCAAGTTTCGGGTTTAGGGACTAAATTGCATAAAAGTACATTTTGAGGATAATTTTGTAAATTTCCATCATTAAGGGTTATAAGCTAAATTGATTATTTTAAATTCTGGAATGAGACTAATTGAATAAAAATATTTATCTAGATCAAGAAACAACTCAAATGGATACAGATCGCGAGAAAAAAAAAACCAAAATAGCATATTAGTCATTGGATCACGTTAGGGCATCATTTTGGTACAAGTAAGTTCGTATAAGGATTAACTTGTTAATTTCTATTTGTAATGAATGATTAATGATTTATGTAATTACAATTGAGTAAAAATTTACAATTGGCAAATTGGGTTGAATGGAAATGTTTAAATAGTTTATAGCAAATTGTGAAAATGTGAATTTTATGGATTCATATGTTTGTAATGGTGTAATGGAAAGAAATTAAAGAATTCAAAATGGAATATGTCTCGTTTGAACCTTACGGATACTTAGGATACAAATGACATGTCATTAGGGATTATATGGTTTAAGATGCTGGTCCTGGATGTCCTATCGATGGTTGAGGTCCTGCATTTGTTGCGATTCTCCACAGCTTGTGTGAGCAGCATCTTGTAGCAACATCTCGACCCATAGCTTGTATGAGCAGGCCCATTTCACAGCTCATGTGAGTACTATTGGAAATGTTACGATTACATGAAAAGACATACTTTGTGTGAGTATTCCCGAGTATCCAGTGTTAGTCTAAATGGTTCAACGGGTAAGTAAAGGTTAATGGAAAGGCATGTATAAAAAACTTATTGTTGCTAATGATCATATGAAATGGAAAGATGGTGTAACACCCCAAACCCGGCCTGGACATTATGGCCGAATCTGACGATATCACATGGAATGGAATTTTGAAAACTAATTTATTATGATAAAATCGTATTCATTTTATTACTCTTATTGATTCCAAAAATCGCTTACCCATCTAGTCGATTGTTTAAAACGTAGTTCGTTGCGGAAGCTTTAGAAATCATTTATTTTATGAAAATTGAGTTTCCCTACGTCTAACAGTTATGAATCTACAAAACAATAAATAAAAACCCCATTTAAGCAAAAGTCCCAAAAAGTCCGCGAAATACAACAACATAAACCAATAATCGTAAAACGGGAGAAAAACCATGAAAGTCCAGAATCGTGGTTACCACTGAGTCCTTCGCCTCAGCGATCTGTCTAATACTGGGGATTACTTGAACAGATTAAACAGAAAAAGGATGAGTTTTCGCAAACTTAATGTGTAATCCCCACAGCCTAATATTAGAAAACAATCAATATTTACAGTTCGGGTCTGAGCCCATTAGAGAATCTGTGTGGACCTTAGCCCATTTAGATACAAAATATTCAAAACAGAGTAGAGCATAACAGAATAGAATATCAAAACCCTACCCACCAGCCTCTACACATCATCTCCGTCCAATTCTACACACCATGTAGGGATAAAATCAACCCACCCATCCCTACACATCATGTTGTACCGAAATGCGGCACATAATTAGATAATTGCAGCTGAGCTACTAGATAACAGGCTTAATAGCCTTTCGGATACTTCCTCCAATATCATCAACCCACCCCAATGTAATGCAGCATACAATCGATCACATGCTATAATGCAATTAACAGATCACACATTCAAATCGGTATACATGCTAAGTGTAACATGCTTAATACATATATCACATAATCGGATCACGTAATTAGAGGTCTAAGTAATGCTTACGACCCTACAAAAGGTTCAAAGTTGACTTGGGCGACCCGTGCAACTTTACAGATCAGTTCAAAAAAATAGGCTTGTATGCCCATGTGGGCCCACACGCCCGTGTGGTCCACACGGTCCAAATTGGCCTTGGCCGTGTGATCCAATTTGGCCGTGTGGATCACACGACCTAACCCAGAATCCCACACGCCGGTGTGGTTTGCCCGTGTGGGGCCATACGCCCGTATGGCCCACACGGCTCAATTGGTCGAGCCCATGTCTCGCACACGGCCTCACCCAGCCATCACATGGCCATGTCCTTCACGCACGGCCTGGCCTCATCGAACACACGGCCTACCACACGGCCGTGTGGCGTCGATAGAATTATTTTTCGGCTTTCACTGATTCTCATTTTCTGTGTTTTCAGGTACACATTTGGTATCGACGTGCTGCGAAACTACTTTCGAGCCTCTCGAAACCTAAAATCAGAATATTTCACCTCTTAGAAACCAAAAACGAGTCTAAATCGATTAATCCTTATATCGTAAAGTCGACTATCGCTACCAAATCAATCACTACTTTGAATCCAATTGACGGAACGCTGATTCCAGCCTCTCAAATAACCCAAAAGCACAACAAAACCCTTTTAAAAACTTAACATTCAAAAGGAACAATTACGATTAATCCAACCTACAACTTATCAAACGTGCATCTCAAATCTGAATAACAGAAATGATTGGAAGAATGAAGAACCGAACTTACCTCGACAATTGTTCGTATATGATAATCTACTAATCCGTCACCTTTTCTTTTCCTCAATCTAGCTCTTTATTTGATCTTTTCGGATCTATATGAATGAATTTAACATCAATTTAATCCATTTCATACTCAATTGAACTCAATTCACTTCCTAGGCAAAATTACCATTTTGCCCCTATACTTTTCATAAATGACAATTTTGTCCCTAGGCTCGGAAAATAAAATTCATGCAATTTAATCCTTATTCCAAGCCTAACTGATTTTTACTTGTCTTAATAACAGCCCATGAATTTCACCAAAATCAGAATTTTTCCATGGGTTTTACAATTTTTCAATCATCCAATTTAGTCCCTAAATCATAATTTCATCAAAATTCTCTTTGTAAAAGTTGTTTATCTATAAAAAACTTTTCATTTTCTACCATAAATTTCAAAATTTCAGCATATTCATCCATGGTAGAATTTTCATACTTTTATAAATTTGCAAATTAATCCCAAAATAGATAACTTAAGCTATTACGAACTCGGAAATATAAAAATTACAAAAAACGAGACAAAAATACTTACCCAATTAAGCCATGAAAGTTTGCTTGAATGTTTTTTTCTTTCCTAGGGTTTCTATGGAAAATATTTGGGGAAAATGATATATAATGATATATTTCTTTTATTTTATTATTTATCTTCCTATCATCTTTTTCTTTCTAATTTCATCATTATCTTTTCTTAAATTTCCATGGATAACTCATCATAAATATCTACTAACTTTTCTTAATGGTCTATTTACCATTTAAAGACCTCAAGTTTTGAATTCATGGCTATTTGATACTTATAGCTACTAGAACTCAACTTTTTGCATTTTATGCAATTTGGTCCTTTCCATAATTAAGCATGTAATCAATAAAATTTTCTTATCAAAATTTTCATATAACATTCCTATCATAATGCAAACCATGCAATAATATTAAAATAAGTTTTATTTCTGACTCGAATTTGTGGTCCCGAAACCACTATTTCGATTCCACTGAAAATGAACTGTTACATGAGTTCTTAATTTTATTTTCTTTTGTTTATTAAGGTTTGGTTTTAGTTACTAATTTTCACTTTTCCGTCTCTAATTTCAGTTTATAACCTGAAATGGAAGTGTTCCAATCAAGCCATAGCTTGATCCAGAGTGAATTTTGAGATACAATCGCCAATTGATGGAAAATGATCCACCCGTGGTAGCTGATTTGCCTCCGAAAAATCCACTATTTGACGATCCACCTGAACCGTAAGCATAGATCCATGGAGAGCTATTGATGGCTCAAAGGACGTTATGTGAGTACACATTAATAACGCTAGATGCTGTGCGAGGTAGTATTGAAAAACTGATGATCAACGCCAATAATTTTGAGATCGATATGACTATGGTTCAAATGATCCAAAATACATTGCAATTTTGAGGGAACATGATGGAGGATCCAAATCAACACTTAAAGCGGTTCCTCTAATAACTGATGATGTTGTTCGTCTTCGGTTATTTCCCTTTTCCTTATGTGAACATGTTACTGATTGGTTGGATTCATTAGAATCTGGTTCCATAACCACATGGGACAAATTAGCGAGAAATTTCTACACAAATTTTTTCCTAATAAGCAAATCCATTCATCTTCGCTGTGAGATTGCCAAATTGAAGCAATATGAAAGTGAAAATTTGTATGAAGCATGGGATCGATTTAAGTCACTATTGAGGAAGTGTCCCCATCACAGAATGCAAGAGTGGCTCTAGATGTAAATATTTTAAAATGGTTTTGATAACAATTTGAGGTCTACACTAGATGGCGTATCCAGAGGAAAATTGATGAACCACACATACGAGCAAGCCTATCAAGTAATTGATGATATGGCTATGAACTCATATATGTGGTCGAACAAAAGGTTCACTTACAATCCAAAACAAATGCTAATGAAATCAACACAAAAAGTGGATGCTTATCAATTAATTTTGGAGAAGTTAAACAGTTTGGAATCAACCTCTAAACCAAACATAATGAAGCTGACGCAAAATTATGGAAAAAACTTGGAGCACTAATTGGACGAGGTGAATTAAGTAGGTAATACTGGTGACAATCCCTATTTGAACACGTATAACCCTGGTTGGAAGGATCACCTAAGTCTATGGTGGGGAGGTAATTAAGGAAGTGGAAACACATTGCAAAATCATCCAAACCTTCTATACCAACCCCCACATGTGCATAGATCTCAATACAGATCAATAGGGAATGACCATATTATATGTGGTCAATGACTCGACCGGATGGAGGGAAAGATCTAGTAAATGAAGATGTATATATGACAAGTACAGTTGGAATGTACTTTAACTCGAAACGTTGATGAACTTCAAAGAGAGTCTCCAAAACCAAATGAGTCAGATGATAGAGATGATGAGCAACATGCAATGGCAACTTGGTACCATAATCCCCAGTAGTACGGAAAATAATCCTCGTAAGGATGGAAAAGAGCACGTTAATGCAATTGCTCTACTGTCAGGTAAAACCTTTGATAACACTAGTGGTCTCATACATGTAGACGAGGATTCACTGGAATCTATCGAGGAATTTGTGGACAACAATAAGCCCGAAGAGCCGAGTAAAGAATAGCCGAATCAGTAGCTGAGCCAGTAATCTCAAATTCTGTGACCACAAAAATACCATTCTTATCAAGGATCGAGGACAAACGAAAGAGGGAAGAAGCGAATTTTGTAAGTTCTCTAAGGCTAAATAAGGCCTATAGACCAATTTTGAAATTTATTTAGGCCTTTAGGCCGGTTTTAAAATTATTTAGGGAGATAGGCCAATTTTGAGGGAAAGCTCATCTAGTTGGGCGGGCTTTCCATACATGTGTTAGGAAAGCTCGCCTACCTGGATGCACTTTCCTTTTAAGTTGCAATTTTTGAATTTTTTTAATACAATTAGTTTCTTTGGTTAGATGGTTAAATATTGGTGGTTTTGTCCTTGAGTCCTAGGTTCGATTCCTCTCATACTCATGTTTATATTTTTTGTTTCATGTTGTTTTAAGCTTCTTCTTTTTTAATGAATGTTTTTAACATGTTAGTTTCCATAGTTAAATGGATAAATAATAATGATTACATCCTTGAGACCTAGGTCCAATCCCCATTTTCTAAACACATTTGTAATTTTCTTTTCATACTGTTTCAAATTTTTTAATTAATAAGTATATTGTTTTCAATTTTTTTATTTTAATTCATCTTTTTAATTAATAATTTTTTTATTTGTAAAATCAAATAATTATTACAAATATGATTATTTTTAGTAAATTAGTAAATATTTTTGTATGTGTATTTAAAATATTTCACATATAAACATAATGATATTTCACATAATTAATTGAAATATTTCACATATATAAATATTTGAAATATCATACTTATAATGTAGATGAAAAACAATGATATTTGAAGTATTTTACATATAAAAATAATTATTATATTTGAACTAATTATTTCATTTTATAATTTTAGAAATCACAATTCCCATAGTATACGTGGAGAAAATAAATATTTGACATATAAATATTATATATAAGAGAAATATATTAAAAAAAATTAGTTGATGTTTATATTATATATAAAAGATTTATTAATTTTAAATATTTTTAACATAATGGTATATGTAAAGTATATATTTTTATTATATAATTACATATTTATTATTTAATTTTATGAATAAAAGAGTTATTAATTAAAACAATGAATTAAAATATAAAAATTGAAAACAATATATTTGTTAATTACATATATAATGGTATATGTAAAGTATATATTTTTATTATATAATTACATATTTATTATATAATTTTATGAATAAAAGAGTTATTAATTAAAAAAATGAATTAAAATATAAAAATTGAAAACAATATATTTATTAATTAAAAATAAAAAAAGATTGAAACAATATGAAATAAAAATTATAAATGTGTCTAGAAAAAGGAAATTAAAATTGGGTCTCCAGGATGAAATAATTATTATTTAATCATTTAACTAAGGAAGCTAAAAAGAAGAAGCTTAAAACAACATGAAATAAAAAATATAAATGTGAGTGGGAAAACTTAGGACTCAAGGACAAAAACTACCAGCATTTAACAATCTGACCAAAGAAATTAATTAAATTTAAAAAGTCAAAAATTACAACTTAAGGGGAAAGCACGTTTAACTAGGCGAGCTTTCCTGACAAGTGTACTGAATTTTAAAACTGGCCTAAAGGCTAAAAAAAATATAAATGTGGAGAAAATATCACTTTCATAACACCAAATAGAGCACCCAAGAGCAATAGGAGTCGCTGCACCTCTCTTTAATCGCAGTTGCTTCAATTTCGAGCTTTCCACCACCACTTTTGCTGGTAACTTCTTCTTTTCTCGTTTGTTCATTACTTTTTTTTGGCATTGTTTTCTTTTATTTGACAGTTAGATCTCATAAAAAATAAGCAAAGAAATATCGAATCGAGGTTTGACGTTTTAATCTCTTCATCTGTTACATGTTTTGTTTTATAGTTATTTATGTTTAATTAAAAACTATACATGGCATCTCTTAAAGCACGACGCACTCAAGAGGCAGTGCCGAATTTCGATGCTGCATGTTTCCGTAACCTAGATGTAACACCCCAAACCCGGCCTAAACGTTACGACCGGATATGGTATGTCACATAAGAAGATTTTTATGAAACTTCGCATTCGTCTAAAAATTTTGAGATCTCTTTTTAAAACTTCAGGTTCGATAGTTCATCTGAAAACTCAATGTTCTTTTTATAAAAATTATACTTAGCCCAAATCCTTGCTTGTAGGTGTCGTTTGAAAACGCTTGATGTTGTTACAAGTTAACTTGAGATTTTTATTAAACGTCGATTATAAACGCGTTGGTTAAGTTTTTGAAAAACTCTCATTTGCAATTTGTTAAGAAAACATCTTACCCATTTAATTCATAAATTTAAGTGTTTGAAGTTTAAACCGAAAATAAACCAAAAATATTAGTGGCCTTATTACATAACGGAATCCCCAAATTAAAGAAAATCCAAAGAAAAGTAAAGTTTAACTCATTAATAACCGTGCATGGCCACCTTGAAGTCCACCTCAGCCCATGTCAACTGAACTAAGGATTACCTGTAAAAAATTAAGCTGAAGGGGTGAGTCATGAAGACTCAGTGTGCAATTACCTCACATAAACCATACTAGGCCTAAGCCCTCATATTTCAATCGGCCGAAGCCCAATACACTATAACATATCAGATAATCAATATGATAACCTAGCCCATCCTAATGTTCCATCCTTTACACTCTGCTCTATATATCCAACCTTAGCACTCCTGTGGGGATTTCTACAATCAACCCTCCATTTGCTACACTCCTCTTTAACGGTCATGCTGCTCAAAGTCGATAAGATGTGACAGAGTCACCGATATACAAATATGTGGCCTAGCCACTGACACAATGTGACTGAGTCACCGATATATGTGGCACCGAGCCACTGAAATAGTGCGACAAAGTCACCGATATACACTTCCCCTTAACATCATTAACATTTCCCAAATCCCATGCATATGCAATCATAGTGAAACGAATACATCATATAACAGCATACATAGAATGTTTAAATCACATGTATATCCATGATAACAATAACATTTATAAAGCATAACCGGAGAATAACTAACTTGGTATTTCGATTTTACCCTCCAAGGGTAACTCAATAGCCATTATCGAGTTCTCGGCTTTCAAACAACACATATACTTTTTATAACAAACATGAGAAGGTGTGGGAATTACACATCCGTAAACGCGAAGAACTAAGTACTCCTGATCAATGTTCCCCTCACTATTACGAACCACCACAATTTGTCTATTCAGATTCAAAGTCAGCCCACAACCCGGTGGAAAATCCCGAACGGCTGACACTCCACGCTGTTTGAACTTAGGGCCAGGGGTTACGAGCCTACCCCCTTCTTTCAATTGACTGGCACTCGCATCCATGAAAGAACCTTGATCAATATATTACTATAACGAAAACATGATTGTCCAACAACGATGTTGGGTTAAGGCAACGAACAATGAAGAAAGAAAATAATCGCATAGCCTAGAAAGAATTCCTTACCTTTGTTACTAACGCGAACCACACGACTGCTTGAACAGAGACCCTCGGCAACCAAAGAAATCTTAGCACCTCCCTATCTGATATTCGGCTTCTTGAACTGGGAGATGAAAGAAAATATGTTACTAAAAGGTGAAGTAATCCGATATGAAAGAGAACCCCCTTCGGTTTATGGAAGAAAGAGTGGTCGACTGCCAAACAAAAGGAGGGGAGATGAAAAGGAATTGAAAAGAAACATATCTTACCTTGAATCAAGAGAGGCCGAATGATGTCCAAAGATTCGGCACAAGCCACCAAAAGCCAAAAAGGTTCGGCTCAAGAATGATATCTCAAGGAAAAGAAAAGAGAGAATAAACAGTCAGAGATTCGGCTAAGACGAGCACACCAAACAGAAGTCGATTTAAAATAAGTAACAAAGGGATTCAGTTATGGCACTTACAGGTTCGGCTATGAAGAAGCAAATAGCAAATGGTGGAAAGAAATGTAGGAACCAAGTTCGGTTGGAGGGAAAAGGTGAGAGGAGAAGAAATAATCAAAATGGACTTGATCAACTCAAAGAGAAAATGATGCGAAAAGAGGAAGAAATCACTAAGAATTTTGGCAATACTCACAAGTCAATGAGAACGAATTTGGAAGTAAATGAAAAGAACAATCACAAGCACCTATTTGGGAACATTTTTGGCACTACACTCTAGATGACCGAAAATGCAATAATAATAATGAATTGGCTATGAACCAAAAGGAGATTCGGCCCCTACCTACCCAAGCTTAAACCGCACATGCACTCCCCCCACACTTCCCTCATTCGGCCAACCTCTCTCCTTCTCTCCACATCCCACAAATTCCTCCACCTTTCACTCTCTACTCCCCATTCAGAAGTGTTGACCGATTCTTCCTCCTCAAACCCCTCCCCACCTTCCAATTCAAATATGTTGACCCATTCCACAACTAACCTACAGAGTTTTGGCTGAATCTACCACCTCTCCATCCTGACACCAAAAAGAAACTCTAAAATGTGGCATACGCGACTCGAACCTCCACCCTCACTACTCCCCTATGGCGTCATCCCCCCTTGCTCCGTAGGCGTCACTTACCACTCTTCCACACCCCTTTTTATGTCATCAACTACACATAAATATACATGAGACCCACTTCTGCAAGCTCTCTCCCCCACAGTGCCCTAACACAAAAATTTAACCAAGACTCTGGCTCGAACCTGAGCCTTCCTAAGACCCCCAAACACATCTAAATAGCAAGCAAAACAAGCCAACACACAGAAACATGAAATGCAGAACCCCATAATTTGGGATGTTACAGTTATACCTCCCTTAAAGAAATTTCGGACTCAAAATTTTCCTGATCAAAAGAGGTGAGGGTATTGCTGTCGTACCACATCTTCCGGCTCCCACGTGGGTTCATCTGCACCGTGATTTCGCCACAAGACTTTAACCAACGGAACAGATTTCTTTCCTAGTATCTTAACGTCTAGATCTAAGATCTGCACTGGTTCTTCTTTGAAAGACAGGTCTGGCCTTACTTCAATCTCCTCCACCGACACAATGTGAGACAGATCAGAATGGTAACATCTCAACATCGAGACGTGGAACACATCGTGTACCTGTCTCAATTTCAGAGGTAACTCAAGCTGATACGCCACTGGTCCCACACGTTTTAATACCTGATAAGGCCCGATGAACCTGGGGCTCAACATGCTCTTTCGTCCAAACCTCAGAACCTTCTTCCAAGGTGAAACCTTTAGGAAGACTCAATCACCCACCGCAAATTCTATTTCCTTACGCTTCAGGTCTGCATATGACTTCTGTCTGTCGGAAGCTTCCTTCAACCGAGTTCGAATCAACTTAACCTTTTCCTCTACTTCTGAAATCAATTTCGGACCCAACAACTGCCGCTCACCTAACTCTATCCAGCAGGTAGGGGTTTAGCACCTACGACCATACAGCGCTTCGTAGGGTGCCATCTGAATGCTGGATTGATAGCTATTGTTGTACGCAAATTCTGCCAGCGGTAGAAAGTCCTCCCAACTACCCCTGAAGTCAATAACACAACCTCTCAACATGTCTTCCAAGATCTGAATTACCTCTCGGGATCGACCATCATCATGCATGGATGAAACGCTTATCATCGAAATCCAGTCTTGTCCCCAGTGCCTGATGCAGCGCCCTCCAAAAACGCAACGTAAACCAAGGGTCTCTGTTCGATATGATAGACACTGGTACCCATGCAACCTCACAATCTCTATCACATACAGCTTAGCCAGCTTCTGCAATGTATAGTCGATGCGAACAGGTATGAAATGGGTGGACTTCGTTAACTGATCAACAATCACCCATATCGAATCTTTCTTAGTAGGCGTAAGAGGTAGCCCACTAACAAAGTCCATCGTTATCCTCTTTCATTTCCACAGTGGAATCTTCACCGGCTGTAGTAACCCCGAAGGCAACTGATGTTCCGCTTTCACCTGCTGACACGTCAAGCACTTACCTACAAACTCTGTAATTTCTCGCTTCAGTCCAGGCCACTAAAACTATTCACGTAGATCCCGATACATCTTACTCCCACCAAGATGCATAGCGTATGGGCTACTATGCGCTTCCCGAAGAATCATCTGTCTCAAGCCAACATCCTTCGGCATGCAGACCCTTTCTCGAAAGCACAATACCCCATCACTATTCAAACTATAATCCTCTACCCCGCCATTCTGTACTTGCAGAAGTCGAGCACTTAACACATCATCCAATAACTACTTCTCTCTAATTTGAGTTACCCATGTCGGCTTCACCTAAAGTTCAGCTAGCAAACTCCCATCATCATACAAGCTGAGATGAGCAAACATTGCCCTCAAATCTGATATTACCTTCCGACTTAACGCATCCGCCACCACGTTAGCTTTACCTGGATGGTATTCGATCGAGCATCATAGTCCTTCAAGCTCAATCCACCTCCGCTGCCTCAAATTCAACTCCTTTTGAGTAAGGAGATATTTCAAGCTTTTATGGTCGGTATAGATGATGGACTTCTCCCCATACAGGTAGTGTCTCCAGACCTTCAGGCGAACACTACCGCAGCTAGCTCCAAGTCATGAGTGGGATAGTTTATCTCATGCGGTCTTAACTGCCGAGACGCATACGCAACTACCTTCCCTTCTTGCATCAACATACAGCCTAGCCCTGTGTGCGAAGCATTACAATAAACAATGAACTCCTTCCCAGCCTCAGGCTGAATCAATACCGGAGCCTCCGTCAAGATCCTCTTCAACTTCTCAAAGCTTTTCTGCTGCTTGTCAGCCCAAACAAATGGTACCCCTTTCCGCAACAACTTAGTCAAAGGTGCCGCAATCAAGGAGAATCCCTCAACAAATCTTCTGTAGTACCCGGCTAACCCAAGAAAATTTTGAATTTTTACTACAGACTTCGGTGGCTTCCAATCCAGAACAGCTTCGATTTTCGGGGATCCACCCTAATTCCCTCCGCAGAAACAACATGCCCTAAGAAAGTAACTTCCCTTAGCCAAAATTCACACTTGCTGAATTTGGCATACAACTGCTTCTCTCTTAATACTTGCAGAACAACCCGAAGATGTGAATCATGCTCCTCTTCTGACCTTGAATATACCAGGATATCATCTATAAACACCACGACAAACTGGTCCAGATAAGGTTGGAATACCCGGTTTATCATATCCGTAAACACAGCTGGTGCATTCGTCAACCCGAACGGCATCACTAAGAACTTGTAGTGACCATAACGAGTTCGAAATGCCGTCTTATGAATGTCCACCTCCCTGACCTTAAGCTGATGATAACCTGATCTCAAATCTATCTTCGAGAAGACTAAAGCCCCTTTAAGATGATCGAAAAAATCGTCAATCCTCGGCAGCGGGTACTTGTTCTTAATTCTCAACTTATTCAACTAGCGGTAGTCAATGCACATACGCATCGATCCGTCCTTTTTCTTCACGAACAATACTGGTGCTCCCTACGGAGATACACTTGGTCGAATAAAACTACAATCCAACAACTCCTAGATCTGAGCTTTAAGTTCTACCAGCTCCTTCGGCGCCATCCTATATGGGGCGATGGACAACGGATTCGTACCTGGAAATAGTTCAATTCCAAATTCCACCTCAAGATCCGGAGGCAACCCCGAAAACTCTTCAGGAAAGACATCCATAAATTCCTTCACCGTTCTAACCTCTTTCACAGACACTTCTTTTGCGTCCAAGGCACTGATAAAAGCTAAAAATGCCTTGCATCCTTTTCGAACCATCTTAACAGCCCTTAATGCAGAAACCACGTTAGATAAATAATTCATTCTTTCTCCTATCACAACCACCTTTTTATCCTCCGAAGTTCTTAACACCATTCGCATAGTCGCGTAATCTAAACTAGCACGATGCTTAACCAGCCAATCCATACCTAAGATAAGGTCAAACTCGCCAAATGGCAACTCCATCAAGTTTGCCAGAAATACTACTCCTTGAATTTCTAAAGGCACATCCCTAAACATCTTGTTCACCACTACGAATTGTCCTAAAAGGCTAACCACAGTCATTCCTCTAGCAACAATTTCAGATTCTATACTTAAAGTCTCAGATACAGTACAGACAACATACGAATGAGTCGATCCAATATCAATCAAAGCAAGAAATGGTTTATCAGCTATAAGGAATGTATCGATTATGACGTCCGGTGCGTCGCCATCCTCTCGCCGTCGAGCTGCATAAACTAAACTCAGCTGTCTTGCATCTGTATTACTGACACCCCTACCCAGTGCTCCACGACCGTGGCCAAAACCATTTCCCCCTCTGCTCGGACCACGGCCTCTCGGCATCTGCGGTCCACCTCTTCCTGGCTGCACATAACCCTGACCTATCGACCGGGCCCTAGCTAACTCTTGTGGACAATTCCTTATTAGATGATCCCTAGGCCCACACTTGAAACATCCTCTGTCTTTCCCCCAACACTCTCCCAAATGTGATTTTCCATACTGAGCACACTGTCGAGACTGACCAACAGCAATTGGCATTGCAACTTGACCCGGCCCATCAAACCTAGGCCTCTTCTGAAAACCCCCAGCTGATCCCGATGGCCCAAAACTCCTCTTACTTTTGCCCCTATCCTTATCCCTGTTTTCCCTCTCAGTCCGCTTTACCTCTTCGGCTATTTTTAGCTTTTTCAACCAAAATGGCAAAGTCTCTCTCTCGCTGCGGGGCTATCAATACTCTCAACTCGTCTCGCAACCCATCTTTGAATCGTACACAATGCTAATAGTTGGTCGTAACTATCCCTCGGGTGTAACGGCTCAGGCACAAAAATTTCGTTTCATATTCAGCCACGGATTTACCCCGTTGTACCAGATTCAGGAATACTTTCCTCTGAGCATCCACATAGCTTGCCCCAACATATTTCCTTTGAAATGCTGTTTTAAAGAAATCCCAGTCAATGCGAGCCGCTGGGGTACCCTCTCTTACTGTGAGCCACCACTGATATGCCTCATCCAAGAGAAGAGACACTGCTCCTTTCAATTTCTCCTCTACCGTGGAGTCTAGATCATCCATAATCCGCTCGACTGCCTCCAGCCGATATCAGCTACATTTGGGACCACACCAGAAATACCCCTAAACATTTCAGCTCCGTTTGCTCGAAGTCGCTTAGGAATAGACTTTCGAGATATTGACCCAATGCTTGCCCCAGCAACTCGCTCCAGAACCCTCAACATCGCTTGAGACAAAGCATCATCTCCACCAGTTCGGTCTTGCGACCCCATTTCTGCCATGGGTGATGCTGGCGGTTCTCCTTCAAGCTCGTGTCTTGCTTCAGAGAACTCAGCCTCAGCACCCCGACCTCTACCACGGCCACGTGTACCATGTCCACGTCCTCTAGTACTCATGTCTACTGACTCGTCTTACTCTGATTATAAATTTTATGAATTAGTATTTCTTTTCACTATTTATTAACGAATAGTCTTATGGAAATAGAGTTATAAGTAGTTTTTCCGCAGAACAAACATATACCTAAAGGTTTCAATCTCTAAAGTTGAGTTTCTTAATTCTGGCATTCATAGCATAATGTAATTACTTCATGCAAATCATCTAATTCAGTCAGAAGACTTACCGTACGTACTTGGTGCTGGAGACTCGGGTGCCATACTTCAGAAAACGTTCATCTGAAAACTCAATGTTCTTTTTATAAAAATTATACTTAGCCCAAATCCTTGCTTGTAGGTGTCGTTTGAAAACGCTTGATGTTGTTACAAGTTAACTTGAGATTTTTATTAAACGTCGATTATAAACGCGTTGGTTAAGTTTTTGAAAAACTCTCATTTGCAATTTGTTAAGAAAACATCTTACCCATTTAATTCATAAATTTAAGCGTTTGAAGTTTAAACCGAAAATAAACTAGAAATATTAGTGGCCTTATTACATAACATAATCCCCAAATTAAAGAAAATCCAAAGAAAAGTAAAGTTTAACTTATTAATAACCGTGCATGGCCACCTCAAAGTCCACCACAGCCCATGTCCACTGAACTAAGGATTACCTGTAAAAAGTTAAGCAGAAGGGGTGAGTCATGAAGACACAGTGTGCAATTACCTCACATAAACCATACTGGGCCTAAGCCCTCATATTTCAATCGGCCGAAGCCCAATATACTATAACATATCAGATAATTAATATGATAACCCAACCCATCCTAATGTTCCATCCTCTACACTCCGCTCCATATATCCAACCTCAGCACTCCTGTGGGGATTTCTACAATCAACCCTCCATCCGCTACACTCCTCTTTGACAGTCATGCTGATAGTCATGCTGCTCAAAGTCGATAAGATGTGACAGAGTCATCGATATACAAATATGTGACCTAGCCACTGAAACAATGTGACTGAGTCACCGATATATATGGCACCGAGCCACTGAAATACTATGACAAAGTCACCGATATACATTTCCCCTTAACATCATCAACATTTCCCAAATCCCATGCATATGCAATCATAGTGAAACGAATACATCATATAACAGCATACATAGAATGTTTAAATCACATGCGTATCCATGCTAATGATAATATTTATAAAGCATAACCGAAGAATAACTAACCCGGTATTTCGATTTTACCCTCCAAGGGTAACTCAATAGCCATTACCGAGTTCTCGACTTTCAAACAACACATATACTTTTTATAACAAACATGAGAAGGTGTGGGAATTACACACCTGTAAACGCGAAGAACTAAGTACTCCTGATCAACATTCCCCTCACTATTACGAACCACCACAATTTATTTATTCAGATTCGAAGTCGGCCCACAACTCGGTGGAAAATCCCGAACGGCTGACACTCCACGCCGTTTGAACTTAGGGCCAGGGGTTACGAGCCTACCCCCTTCCTTCAATTGACTAGCACTCGCATCTATGAAAGAACCTTGATCAATATATTACTATAACGAAAACACGATTGTCCAACAATGATGTTGGGTTAAGGCAACGAACAACAAAGAAAGAAAATAATCGCATAGGCCTAGAAAGAATTCCTTACCTTTGTTGCTAACGCGAACCACACGACTGCTTGAACAGGGACCCTCGGCAACCAAAGAAATCTTAGCACCTCCCTATCTGATATTCGGCTTCTTGAAATGGGAGATGAAAGAAAATATGTTACTAAAAGGTGAAGTAATCCGATATGAAAGAGAACCCTCTTCGGTTTATGGAAGAAAGAGTGGTCGGCTGCCAAACAAAAGTAGGGGAGATGAAAAGGAATTGAAAAGAAACATATCTTACCTTGAATCAAGAGAGGCCGAATGATGTCCAAAGATTCGGCACAAGTCACCAAAAGCCAAGAAGGTTTGGCTCAAGAATGATATCTCAAGGAGAAGAAAAGAGAGAACAAACAGTCAGAGATTCGGCTAAGACGAGCACACCAAACAGAAGTCGATTTAAAATAAGTAACAAAGGGATTCGATTATGGCACTTACAGGTTTGGCTATGAAGAATCAAATAGCAAATGGTGGAAAGAAATGTAGGAACCAAGTTCGGTTGGAGGGAAAAAATGAGAAGAGAAGAAAGAATCAAAATGGACTTGATCAGTTCAAAGAGAAAATGATGCGAAAAGAGGAAGAAATCACTAAGAATTTCGGCAATACTCACAAGTCAATGAGAACGAATTTGGATGGAAATGAAAAGAACAATCACAAGCACCTATTTGGGAACATTTTTGGCACTACACTCTGAATGACCGAAAATGTAAAAACAAGAATGAATTGGCTATGAACCAAAAGGAAATTCGGCCCCTACCTACCCAAGCTTAAACCGCACATGCACTCCCCCCACACTTCCCTCATTCGGCCAACCTCTCTCCCTCTCTCCATATCCCACAAATTTCTCCACCTTTCACTCTCCACAAATTTCCCATTCAAAAGTGTTGACCAATTCTTCCTCCTCAAACACCTCCTCTCCTTCCAATTCAAATATGTTGACCCATTCCACAACTAACCTGCAGAGTCTTGGCCGCATCTACCACCTCTCCATCCTGACGCCAAAAAAAAAAAACTCTAAAATGTGGCATACGTGACTCGAATCTCCACCCCCACTGCTCCCCTATGGCGTCATCCCCCCTTGCTCCCTAGGCGTCACTTAGCACTCTTCCACACCCCTTTTTGTGTCATCAACTACGCACAAATATACATGAGACCCACTTCTACAAGCTCTCTCCCCCACAGTGCCCTAACACAAAAATTTAACCAAGACTCCGGCTCGAACCTGAGCCTTTCTAAGACCCCCAAACACATCCAAATAGAAAGCAAAACAAGCCAACACATAGAAACATGAAATGCAGAACCTCCTAACTTGAAATGTTACACTAGAAGTGGAAAAGTATTATTACAGATGAATGAATGTATGTTCATTCAAGAATGGGGGTTCAATCCCTCGTTAATCGAGTGTAACACTATTTGGAAGTTAATGGATTTCCACCACTAGTGTAATTTTTGTTGGACCCCAAATGAACCGGTGATCGATGCAATTGTTTACGAATTTTATGCTTCAGTGAAGAATAGGGAAATCCACAAAGTTTCGGGTGGCATACATATACATGTAACAGTTTAGGAGAAAGAGGTATTGGTCACACCTTGAGAATTTTTTTTTGTATTATGATGCACCATATTATGCCTCTGATTGTAACAGCCCGATTTAAGGGCTAGTCAGAATAATGGTTTCGGAACCACTAATCATTATTTTAATATTATTTTATGTGTTAAAGCATGATTATATGAGTGCACGAAAGTTTTGGTGAATTAATTTTAGTGATTTCATGCTTAATTTTGAAAAAAAGATTAAATCGCATAAAGTGCGAAAGTTTTGTTCTACAAGCTAAAGGTGTCAAATAGCTATAGAATATTAAATTAGAGGTCCTTAATGTGTAATTATGCCTTTAGGAATGTGTTGGTTGGCCATAGGGACAAGAAAATGAGATTTTCAAAGGGTAGGTGAGGTTTTGGTGACAAATTGACTAGTAATATTAAAATAAAGTGAAAATGATATCATCTTTCCATGTTCTTCTTACAACCACCAAATATTTTAGCAAAGAGGGGCTTTGGGAAGCCTGAAAAGTTTTAGCAACTTAAACCTTTGCAAGTAAGTGTTTTTGATGGTCATTTTTTTATAATTTTTGTACTTTTGGAACCCTTGTAGCTTAAGCTAGCTAATGAGGGGACTATTTTGCAAAATGGTTGAGAGTCTAGAGTTTTTCCATGAGAAAATTAGTGTTGTTTGCTGAATTTTTATGGAAGAAAATGAAACTTGGTTGTTAAATAAACAACTTTTGTGAAAGGAGTTTCCATGAAAACACCTAAAATGGACCTTTTTGTAATGGTTGTAAAATATGTAGTAAATGGGTGAAATAATTGGATTTGTGAGTTGTTATAAGCTTAAAATAGATTCAGCTAGGCTTGGTTAATGAGGAAATGTAATGAAAATCAATTTACGGGTCTAGGGGCAAAATCATAATTTTGTGAAAGTATAAAGGCAAAACTGTAATTTTGCTAAAGTAGGAATTTTGAAATGTTTTGATTAATGTGGTGATTAAAAGAGTGAAATTTTATCATTATAGATTAAGAAAAGCGGAGTTCGGACCTAGACCAGGGGAAAACCAAGCTAGTAGATTAATTCGATTTAGTCGCTCACTTTTTATATATCAAGGTAAGTTGTACGTAAATAATACAACTCTATTGTTATTATGCATTAAATAATTGATGTTGCATAAAATAATTAATTATTGTTATTAAATTGAGTGACTGAATATGATATGATATACTCCTGGTTGAACCTTAGGAATAGATTGGATATCCAAGCCATGGCATTTGGGTGATATGTGAGCCAGTGTAAGACCATGTCTGGGACATGGCATCAGCATTGAGACGAGAGCTAGTATAAGACCATGTCTGGGACATGGCATCGGCATCAACATATGAACCAGTGTAAGACCATGTCTGGGACATGGCATCGACATTTTACCCTCTTGTGTGAGGCTTATCGAATATTTTTTGGTATTCTAATGAGTTTAACGGGTAAATTAGAACTTGTGTCAAAAGTGGGAAAAGTTACGACTATGTTGTAAGTGATACAAGTACCTACATGAGATTCATGAGAAATGAACTCGACTTATGTTGTATGATTATTAAGAATGAAAAGGAGTAAGTTATGCCTTCAATCATTTGAGAATTATGTGCAAGTTTGTAATATGTCATGAGTATGATGATGCTTGGTAATTGTTGTTAATTATTATTTACATACGAATTACTAAGCTTTATGCTTACCCCTCTCTTTTTCCATTTTCTTATAGTATCGCCAAGCTAGCTCGGGGATTAAAGAACGTCAGAGGCTTGATCACACTATCAACCTGAACATTTGATCTAGTTAGATTTATTATTTTAAGTATGACATGTATAAGGACTTAGTCTTTTATCAAGTGTTATATTGTTTTGGCCAAATGTGTTGGCTGGTTTTGAAGATGAATTCTTTTTGTATAAGGCCATAGTTGATGGCTAATACTTACCCTTGATATATGAAAATGATGATGTTTTCCATGGATGTTCAAAATGTATGATTGAGTAGGTTATTTAATGTAGCTTATTTTGGTGCAAGTAAGGGTGGCAAAAAGGGCTTGGTAAATAGCCTTGTTATTGTCCACATGGGTAGACACACGGGTGTGTGTCTAGGCCGTATGTGACACACGGTCTGCCACATGGGTGATAAGTTCCATTGTATGTCCCCCAGCATTCCAAGTTGGCAAAACAGAATGTCTAGAAGTAACCACATAGGTATAGGCACGGCCATGTGTCGTAACCGTGTGGAAGACATGGCCATAGGACATGGGCTCAGGCCGTGTGAAGTCTGCACTTGTATTTAGGAATTTAATTCGTCACATGGTCTAAGGACACAGGTATGTGCCTTGGCCATGTGACCCTGTGATGTTGCTGATGTCAGAAATAGAATGTCAAGGTTTTTGCACATGGGTCGAGACACGGGCGTGTCATGGCCGTGTGAGGGACACGGACCATAGACACAAGTGTGTGCCAGGCCATGTGAAAACTCCTATAGGTTCGAGTTGAGAAGTAAATCCACACGGCTAGGGACATGGGCGTGTGTGATCACACGTTCTGCCCACACAGATGTGTCCCTTGCCACACGGGCGTGTGCCCTTATTTTTAGTGAAATTTTCCAAAGCTTTCTAAAGTGCCTAGTATAGCATCGAACCATTTTTAAAGTATGGTTTGGGCCTCGTAGGCCCTTATTGAGGACTTTAAGATGAAGATTGAAAAGCTTTAAATTTGAATAAACTTTTATAGCCCAAAAATGTATGTCAGTATATGTTTCAGTTAGGTAACGCCTTGCACCCTGTTTTGGCGTTAAACACGGGTAAGGGGTGTTACATTTAGTGGAATCAGAGCTATGGTTTAGTCGATTCTCGGACTAACCTAGTATGTGTATGAGTCTAGCTATACATGTCATATATGAATTGTGATAGTGTGATGACTCCTGATAATTTAAAATGTGTTTTTATATAGTAAATGGATCCTGACGGAGCAGTGGTGGATGATGTAGAAAGTAATGCGCTGGCTCCCACAGAAGGGACCGCGCCTGGGGCTAAAGAAGCCTTCCTCCATATGATAAATGTATAGTTTTCAGAGTTTGTTCGTGCAAACTCGAACACTCCACCTTCTCCACCCATCTAATTCCCCAGCCTACCCCTACAGCTCCCCAAGTAGTGGAAATGATTAGAAGAGAAAAACCTCCGGTAGACATATTACAAAAGCAAGGGGCTGAGAAATTTAGAGAAAATATAGATGATGATCCAGAGAGAGCAGAATTCTAGCTAGAAAATACCATTAGGGTATTCGATGAATTGTCTTGCACACTTGAGGAATGCATGAAGTGTGTTGTGTCACTCTTGTGAGACTTGACCTATCAATGGTGGAACACCCTTGTGTAGATTGTACCAAAGGAAAGGATAACTTGGGAATTCTTCCAAGAAGAGTTCCGTAAAAGGTATATCAGCTAGAAATTTATTGTTCAGAAAACAAAAGAGTTCCTTGAGCTAAAACTAGGCCGTATGACAATAACCAAGTATGAGCGTGAGTTTGTAAGGCTCAGCAAATACACTAGGGAGTGCGTATCTACGAAAGCCATCATGATCAAGAGATTTAATGATGGATTGAATGAAGACATCCACTTAGTAGTTGGCATCTTAGAGCTAAGTGAGTTTGTGGTGCTTGTTGAAAGAGCTTGTAAGGCCGAGGAACTGGCCAAAGAAAAAAGGAAAGATGATATTGAGTCTCATGACTGAAAGAAAAGACAGTTGGGGAAATCGTTTCAGTCCTCATCCAAGAAATCAAGAGAGTTCATACTCGATCCAATGCTTCGGTTGGATTCTCGAGCAGAAATAAGAATAAGTAGTACACGACATCTAAGGCTCAGACCACTTCAATTGCGAGTGTTGGTAGTGCCTGACCTAGTAGACTGTAATGCCCACAGTGTGGTAGCGGTCACTTTGGTGAATGTCGAGGAAACGAAAGAGGTTGTTTCAAATATGGGTCACTAGACCATTTTATTCGAAACTGTCCTGAGATGGATGAGAAAGACAAAAAGCAAGATGCGCGAGCGAGTAATGCTCCTTCTGGAGGTAGACCGCAGAAGAACCCGAGAAGTGGGGCTAGCAGCAGAGGTGCGCCTAGAGATTCCACCATGAGGTCCGAGGGCCGAGCGCCTGTGTAACAGCCCAATTTTGGGGCTAGTCAGAATAATGATTTCGGGACCACTAATCCAAGGTCGAAGAAAAATATTTTAATATCATTTTATATGTTATAGCATAATTATAAGGATGCATGGAAATTTTGGTGCTTTAATTTTTAACAGTTGTATGCTTAATTGTGAAAAATGACTAAATCGCATAAAGTGCAAAAGTTTCATTTTACAAGCTAGGAGTGTCTAATAGCTTTGGAATATTAAATTGGAGGTCTTTAAAGTGCAAATAGACCACCCTAAAAGTGATGGCTGGCCAAGGGGGACAAAGGCATTAATTTTGGTCAAAAAATTTGGTGGAATTAGTGACTAAAAATGAATAAAATATGGTAAAGAAAGAATATATCATCTTTTCACTATTCACCCTTCTTCTTCCACTGAAAATTGAAGAGGAAATAAGAGTTTTTGGGATTCAAACTTTCAGCCAAGTAAATCTCTTGCAAGTAAGTGATTTTAGAGGTCTTTCTTAATAATTTTTGTACTTTTGGAACCCCCAAAGCTTAAGCTAGCTAATGAGTGGACTAATTTGCTAAATGGTTAAAAGTTTAGGGACTTGCCATAAAACTCAGAAAGAAAATGAATGTTACTAGGTTAATAACAACTTTTGTAAAAGGTGTTACCTTGAAAACACCTAAAGAAGACTTATTTGTAAAGGTTGTGAATGAGTAATAAATGCATGAAATAATTGGTTTTGTGAGTTGCTGTAAGAGAAATAAATGTTCAGCTAGGCTTGTTTAATGAGAAAATGTGATGAAAAATGATTTACGAGCCTAGGGGCAAAATCGTATTTTTACCCAAGTATAAGGGAAAAATGGTCATTTATGCTTAAGTAGAAATTTTGATGTATCATGGGTTATATAATGATTGAATGAGTAAATTTTATTAATACAGATCAAGAAGAGCGCGGAAACAACCTTGACCGAGGAAAATGCAAGGTTACAAATTAAACTGTCGACTAATACATTTTGCACTGAGGTAAGTTTATGTGTAAACTATACATCTCTAATACATGTTGTTACTTATTGGTGCATTGTATAAATAAGATCAATTATGATTGAGAGTGATTAAAATTGATAGATAGTGAGTAATTCTCGTATAAACCTCGGAATAGATATGTAAGTGCGGGAAAAATATCCGTAATCATTATTTGGTGGGTTGTGTGCGATACCACTCTAATTATCATTGTTGGTGGGCTGTGTGCGATATCACCTTATTATTTATTCACGATGGGCTGTGTGCGATACCATCGTTTATATTATCATTTGGTGGGCTATGTGTTAAACCACCGTAATTATTCTTGTTGGTGGGCTATGTGCGATACCACCCTATTATTGACTATTGGTGGGCTGTGTGTGAAACCACTGGGTACTTAGTATTATTCCGAAGGGTTCATCGAGAAATTGTCTAAGTAAATATATTTCATGTGGCTTGTGGTGATGAGTGTAGGGAATATGTGCAAGAATATGTGAGCAATATATATGTGTATTTGGTTGGAGGGTGGTAAGAAATAAAATGAGTAAGCATGATTATGGAAATGTGAATTGTTCTTACATATATATAATGTTTGTGGTTGCTTTGCATATGATATGATGCTTATTGTTTACATGTAAACTTACTAAGTTTAAAGCTTACTCCCCTTCTTTTCCCTTATTTTATAATGTCAAAGAGCCAGTTCGAGATACGAAGATAATCGGAAGATCATCCACACTATCAGCTCATCTCGGTATATTTAGACTTAGCATTTTGAGTATGGCATGTATAAGGGCTAGATTTAGTGAAATGTCTTGTTGTTTTGGCCAAGTGTGTTGGCTCTTTTAAAGATGAACTTTTTGTAAATAGCCATAGTTGATGGCTCATTATTATTAATATATGAAAAGATGAGGTTATTCATGACTGGGTCGTGTGTCCCCTGCATGTTAGTGTTTCAAGTCAGTGTCGACCGTGGGCTAGACACACAGGCGTTGCCTAGGCCGTGTGCCCTTTATGAGGTTGCTGACATCATAAATAGAATACCCAAGTTTTCACACACGGGTGAGGACATGGGCTTGGCTAGCCAGTGTGTAGGATACAGGCCAAAGACACGGGCGTGTGTCCAACCATGTGAAAACCCCTATAGGTTTGAAAGGAAAAATAAATTCCACACGGGCTTGGGATATGGGTGTGTGTGACCACACGACCTGCCGACATGGGCGTGTCTCATTTTACACCGGCGTGTGGCCCTGTTTAGGTAAAAATTTTCTAAGTATACAAAAGTTCTCGGTTTGATTCTGAGTTTCTCCGTTTGCATGTTTAAGGCCTCGTAGGCCCATAATAAGGATGTTATAAATGTGAATGGGAAGTTTTATTTGGGAATGAAATTTTATAGCCCAAAGTTGCATGTTCAAGCAAGTTAAGTCTGGTAATGCCTCGTACCCAGTTCCGACATTGAATACGGGTAAAGGGTGTTATAGCCTGCAAGGACTTATGCCCTTTGCGCTCGCAAAGAGGCACCATCTCCAGATGTGATCACATGTACTTTTTCTCTTCACGATATTTTTATTTTTTCTTTGATTGATCCGGGGTCTACCCATTCCCATATTTGTATGAAATTGGTGTCTAGCATGAATATGCCTGTTGTGTCTACAGAATTTGTGATAAAAGTGTCAAACCCGTTAGGCAAGCATGTGTTAGTTGACCAAATATGTAGAAATTGTCCTTTGACAATTAGAGGTTATTGTTTTCCGGCTAACCTCATGTTGTTGCTGTTTGATGAATTTGACGTGATTCTTGGTATGGATTGGTTAATTACTCATGATGTGATAGTAAATTGTGGAAGAAAACTTATTGAACTGAAAAGTAAAAATGGGGATATTATTCGAGTTGAACCAGGTGAATCAGATAGCTTACCTATACTGATTTCTTCTATGATTGCTGAGAAATACATGAAAAAAGGGTATGAGTCCTATCTGGCATTTGTGTTGAATACCCAAGAGTCAGAAGTAAAGATTGAGTCAGTGCGTGTAGTATGTGAGTATCCAGATGTGTTTCTAGAAGAGTTGCTTGGATTGCCTCCAGCTAAAGAAGTTGAGTTTGGTATTGAATTGGTCCTTGGTACGACAGCTATTTTGATTGCCCCGTATAGGATGGCACCATTTGAGTTAAGAGAATTGAAGGCTCAGTTACAAGAGTTAATAGATAAGGGTTTCACGAGACCGAGCTATTCTCCGTGGGGTGCTCCCATATTTTTTGTGAAAAAGAAAGACAGGTCGATAAGGTTGTGTATAGACTACAGATAGCTCAACAAGGTTACAGTTAAGAACAAGTATCTTTTGCCAGGGATCGACGATTTGTTTGACCAATTGAAGGGAGACACAATGTTTCTAAGATACACCTGAGGTCTTGTTATTACCAGCTGAGAGTTAAGGAACAAGAGGTACCTAAAACTGCATTTCGGATGAGGTGCGACCACTATGAGTTCCTGGTCATACCCTTTGGCTTAACGAATGCTCCTGCCGTATTTATGATTTAATGAATCGTATTTTTCGACTGTACTTGGATAAGTTCGTTGTTGTTTTTATTGATGATATATTAATTTATTCTCGTGATGAGAGTGAGCACGTGGAGCATTTGAGAACTATGTTGCAAACTTTAAGAGATAAGCAGTTGTATGCTAAATTTAGCAAAAGTGAATTTTGGCTCCGAGAAGTCAGATTTTTAGGACACATCGTGTCGGGTGATGGAATTAGAGTTGACCCGAGTAAGATATTGGCTATCATTGATTGGAAACCGCCGAGGAATGTGTCAGAGATTAGAAGCTTTTTGGGCTTAGTGGGATACTACAGACTATTTGTTAAGGAATTCTCCATGATTGCTACTCTATGATAAGGTTGCTATAGAAAGATGTCAAGTTCGAATGGACTGAGAAATGCCAACAGAGTTTTGAGAAACTAAAGACATTGTTGACTGAAGCCCCAGTTTTAGTGTAAGCGGAACTGGGAAAGGAATTTGTGGTGTATAGTGATGCATCCTTAAATGAATTGGTGTGTGTACTTATGCAAGAAGACAAGGTAATAGCATATGCCTCGAGACAACTGAAGCCGCACGAGAAAAATTATCCGACTCACGACTTAGAGTTAGGCGCCATAGTGTTCGCACTGAAGATTTGGAGACACCATTTGTATGGTGAGAAATGCCGAGTATTCAGCGACCATAAAAATCTAAAGTATTTGATGACTCAAAAGGAGTTAAACCTACGGTAGCGGAGATGGTTAAATCTGATAAAGGATTATGAGTTGATAATTGACTATAACCTTGGAAAGGCGAATGTGGTCACCGATACTTTGAGTAGGAAGTCATTGTTTGCCTTGAAGGCTATGAATAATCAGTTGTCTGCGATTGACGATGGCTCGATTTTAGCCGAGTTGAGAGTGAAACCAATGTTTTTGTAGGAGATCTACGAAGCTCAGAAATGTGACAAAGAGTTGCAAGCTAAGATAACTCAGTGCGAGATGGGTATAGAATCAGACTTTCGGATTGGTTCAAATGGTTGTTTAATGTTTCAAGATAGAATTTGTGTACCCAAAGATGATGAACTTATTCGGAAAATTTTGCATGAAGCACATAGCAATTGTATGTCTATCCATCCAGGTAATGTGAAAATGTATAAAATGTATTGGTAGTCGGGAATGAAAAGAGACATCACAGAGTTTGTCTCTAAGTGTTTAATTTGTCAGCAAGTGAAAGCCGAACACCAAGTACCTGCGGGTCTACTTCAGCCCGTGATGGTTCCCGAGTGGAAATAGGACAGTATTACCATGGATTTTATGTTCGGATCGCCGTTGACGCCAAAGAAGAAAGATGTTGTATGGCTTGTGGTTGACAGGCTAAAAAAGTCAGCTCATTTTATACAAGTGCATACCAAGTATTCACTTGAGAAATTGGTCGACTTGTATGTTTCTGAAATTGTGAGGCTTCACGGAGTACCTTTACCGATCATTTCGGATAAAGATCCGAGGTTCACATCACGATTTTGGAAAATGTTGTAAGAAGCATGGGGGAAAAAATTGAATTTTAGTACTGCTTTCCACCCGCAAACTGACAGTCAACCGGAAAGAGTAATTTAGATTCTTGAAGATATGCTGCAATGTTGTGTTCTTGAGTTTCAAGGCAGTTGGGAAAGGTACTTACCATTGGTAGAGTTTCCCTACAACAATAGCTATTAGTCGAGTTTGAAAATGGCACCCTATGAGGCTTTGTGTGGGCGTAAGTGTCGAACACCCTTGTATTGGACCGAACTCAGAGAAAATCAGATACACGGGGTTGATTTAGTCAGAGAAACTGAAAAGAAAGTAAAAGTGATTCGTGGTTGCTTGAAGGCCACTTTGGATAGATAGAAATCCTGCACGGATTGAAACGAAAAGAGATTGAGTTTCAAGTAGGTGAAAAGGTATTTTTAAAAGTATCCCCATGGAAGAAAGTCCTCGGATTCAGTAAGAAAGGCAAGTTAAGTCCACGTTTTATTGAGCCATATAAGGTGACTGAGAGAATTGGACTGATAGCATACCGATTAGCCTTGCCATCTGAGTTTGAAAAGATCCACGATGTATTCCATGTGTCGATTTTGCACCATTTCTGATCTGACCCATCACATGTAATTTCACCAGTAGAGGTTGATATTCGACCGGATATGACCTATGGTGAAGAGCCAGTTAAGATTTTAGATCGAGAGGTCAAGCAATTGAGAAATAAAAGTATAGCACTAGTGAAAGTATTATGGCATAGACATGGGATTGAAGAGGCCACATAGGAGCCCCAGGAGACTATGAGAGACCAATACCCAAATCTTTTCACTGGTAAGATTTTCGGGGACGAAAATCCCTAAGGGGGAGAATTGTAACAGCCCGATTTAGGGGCTAGTCAGAACAGTGGTTTCGAAACCACTAATCTGAGGTCAAAAATTATTTTAATATTAGTTTATCTGTTATAGCATGATTATATGAGTGCATGAAAATTTTGGTGAATTAATTTTAGTGATTTCATTCTTAATTTTGAAAAAAAGACTAAATCGTATAAAGTGTAAAAGTTTTGTTCTACAAGATAAAGGTGTCAAATAGCTATAGAATATTAAATTAGAGGTCATTAATGTGCAATTTGGTCTTTAGGAATGTGTTGGCCGGCCATAGAGACAAGAAAATGAGATTTTCAAAGGGTAGGTAAGGTTTTGGTGACAAATTGACTAGTAATATTTAAATAAAGAGAAAATGATATCATCTTTCCATCTTCTTCTTACAACCACCAAAAATTTCAACAAAGAGGGGCTTTGGAAAGCTTGAAAATTTTTAGCAACTTAAACCTTTGCAAGCAAGTGTTTTTGATGGTCATTTTTTATAATTTTTGTACTTTTGGAACCACTGTAGCTTAAGCTAGCTAATGAGGGGACTATTTTGCAAAATGGTTGAGAGTATAGGGTTTTTCCATGAGAACATTAGTGTTGTTTGCTGAATTTTTATGGAAAACAATGAAACTTGGTTGTTAAATAAACAACTTTTGTGAAAGGAGTTTCCATAAAAAACATCTAAAATGGACCTTTTTGTAAAGATTGAAAAATAGGTAGTAAATGTGTGATATAATTGGATTTGTGAGTTGCTATAAGGTTAAAATAGATTTGACTAGGCTTGGTTAATGAGGAAATGTGATGAAAATCGATTTACGAGCCTAGGGGCAAAATCATAATTTTGTGAAAGTATAAGAGCAAAACGGTAATTTTACTAAAGTAGGAATTTTGAAATGTTTTGATTAATGTGGTGATTAAAAGAGTGAAATTTTATCATTATAGATCAAGAAAAGCGGGGTCCGGACTTAGACCGAGGGAAAACCAAGCTAGTAGATTAATTGATTTAGTCGCTCACTTTTTGTATATTGAGGAAAGTTGTACGTAAATAATACAAGTCTATTGTTATTATGCATTAAATAATTGATGTTGCATAACATATTTGATTATTGTTATGAAAATGCATGACTGAATATGATATGATATACTCCCGGTTGAACCTTAGGAATAGATTGGATATCCAAGCCATGGCATTTGGGTGATATGTGAGCCAGTGTAAGACCATGTCTGGGACATTGTATCGGCCACATTATGAAAGCTAGTGTAAGACCATGTCTGGGACATGGCATCGGCGCTGATATGTGGGCTAGTGTAAGACCATGTCTAGGACATGGCATGGGCATTGAGACTAGAGCTAGTGTAAGACCATCTCTGGGACATGGCATCGGCATTTTACCCTCTTGTGTGAGGCTTATCAGATATCCTTCGGTATTCTAATGAGTTCAACGGGTAAATTAGAGCTTGTGTCAAAAGTGGGAAAAGTTACGACTATGTTGTAAGTGATACAGGTACCTACATGAGATTCATGAGAAATGAACTCATGTTGTATGATTAGTAAGAATGAAAAGGAGTAAGTTATGCCTTCAATCTTTTAACAATTATGTGCAAGTTTGTAATATGTCATGAGTTTGATGATGCTTGGTAATTGTTGTTAATTATTATTTACATACAACTTACTAAGCTTTATGCTTACCCCTCTCTTTTTCCATTTTCTTATAGTATCGCCTAACTAGCTCGGGGATCAAAGAACGTCGGAGGCTATATCACTATCAACCTGAACATTTAGTATAGTTAGATTTATTATTTTGTGTATGGCATGTATAGGGACTTAGTCTTTTATCAAGTGTCATATTGTTTTGGCCAAATGTGTTGGCTTGTTTTGAAGATTAATTCTTTTTGTATAAGGCCATGGTTGATGGATAATACTTACCATTGATATATGAAAATGATGATGTTTTCCATGGATGTGCAAAATGCATGATTGAGTAGGTTATTTAATGTAGCTTATTTTGGTGCACGTAAGGGTGGCAAAAAGTGTTTGGTAAATAGCCTTGTTATTGTCCACACAAGTAGACACACGGGGGTATGTCTAGGCCGTGTGTGACACACGGTCTGCCCCATGTGCGTGTAGTTCGGTCATGTGTCCCCCTGCATTCCAAGTTTACAAAACAGAATGTCCAGTAGTAACCACACGAGCAGAGGCACAGCCGTGTGTCTTAACCGTGTGGAAGACACGGCCATAGGACATGGGCATGTGCTCAGGCCGTGTAAAGTCTGCACTTGAATTTAGGAATTTAATTGGCCACACGGTCTAAGGACACGGGCGTGTGCCTTGGCCGTACGACCCTATGATGTTGCTGACGTCAGAAATAGAATGTCAAGGTTTTTACACATAGGCCGAGACACGGGTGTGTCATGGCCGTGTGAGGGACACGGGCCATAGACACGGGTATGTGCCAGGCCATGTGAAAACCCCTGTAGGTTCGAGTTGAGAAGTAAATCCGCACGGCTAGGGACATGGGTGTGTGTGACCACAGAGTCTGCCGACATGGGAGTGTCCCTTACCACCCGGGCGTGTGCCCCTGTTTTTAGTGAAATTTCCAAAGCTTTCTAAAGTGCCTAGTATAGCATCGAACTATTTTTAAAGTATGATTTGGGACCCAAAATTTAAGGCTCTATAGCTATTTGACACCTTTAGCTAATAGAACAACACTTTTGCAACTTACGTAATTTAATCCTTTTTATCAAATTGACTAACCAACGATAAAATTTTTAACGAAATTTTCACACCAACATTCAATCATGTTGTAAATATTAAAATAATAATAAAATAATAATTTTGACGTCATATTTGTGGTCCTGAAACTACTATTCCGATTTGACCAAAAACGGGTTGTTACAAGAAGTAGTTGCATATGGATCCACATAGGTAACTAATGAAGATAGAGTTCATAGGAATAATTCGACAATAGGTCAAACGTTTATCTGCATTTTGATATTACATCTGTAAAGTCTCATAAGTGATAGATTTTTATGTGCAAGGCTTTGATAGTCGAATATGAAATCTTATATTTTCAAGTCATCCGTAATTAGGGGTGATCAAAATTTAATTCGATTAGAAAAACTTGAATTAAATAGTTTGAATTATTTGAGTTAATCAAGTTATTTAGATCAACTTGGATAAAAATTAAGTTTTTCGGTTTAACTTGAATATGAATTACACAATTCGAGTTATCCGAAAATTCGAATAAGAAAAGGCAAAACTACGTCGTTTTGATAAATGTTTACCTTTTCTAAATTTAAAATAAAAACCATTAAGTTAAAAGACAAAACAATGTCATTTGAAAATGTTTACCCATTAAGTTAAAAGGCAAAACCATTATATTGTTTATGTAGTTAAATAATCTTGTACGTTGTCTACTAGTTAAATAATCGGTCTATGTAAACGCAACATTGAGTATAAATAATAGGATTCGTTAACTCGACTTGACTTGACTCAAAATTTTTTTGACTTGATTGAATTCGATTTGAAAAAAATTCAAATTGAATTCAATTACTAAAATAAGATTCATCAACTAGACAAACTCAAAATTTTTTTACTCGATTCAACTCGACTCGATGAAATACTCACCCGTATCCATAATAGATCAAAGGTAGTTAGTAAGATGAATTGTTCTCCAAGATGTGCAAGTAAATAAGTGATAGTGTTTTGAGGATAACGTAGCACATACAAGTGAGTCAGTCCGTGTGACATGGATACTACGCCAATGGGATTGGCGAACCATCCTAGTCCAGATAGTCAAACTTTAATTCTAAATCATGAATCACCAGCTTATTAGCATTTTGTTGATGCAAGGTATGGATAGCTCACTAAATTCTTTTTAACTTACGTATGTGTCATTATGTATTGCATGTATCAAGGGAAATTCAAGAGTTCGTGAAGGGACCAAGCCAGAAAATGTCGAGCTTAGGTAGAATAGTTTCTTATTGTAATATGCATATAGTGGGGTGACCAAGAGGAAAAGTCTCAGGGTCAAGCATAAGTAGGAATTATATAGGTTTTTAGGATACATTTCTAAGATTAAATAAAACTGTCTTTATATGAAAGCCACTTTGTAAAATATAATTGTATTAATTTCATATAGTTGGCAAAGTTAATTATTGATTCATAATTTAAATATTATTGGAAATTAATTAATATGTTAGGCGAAATGTATTAAGTGAATGTAATGGTTAAAACTTGAAATTTTGGAGCGTAGCACTTTCTAGCCTGAATCCGACGATTGGGTCAGGTATAGGGTGTTACACATGTACTTCCCCCATTTCGTGACAGTCCTCTGCAAAAGGGCGAAGGTTCCTATGTCACCCACCGAGCAATTTGTGATGCCGACAAGTAGAGTTCTCGTGTATAACATGTATGGTCAATTAGTTTACTTATAGTAGAAATAGGTGAAGGAGTGGAACCAACGCCGAAAGGAGAAGATAGGCGCCTCGTCACCATCCAAGTGGAAGAGCAAAACCAAGCCCCAATTAATCAATTTGATGTACATGTAAGATATTGAGTGGGCCATATGATGAATGAAGAATGTCCTCGATGGGTATTGATTACGCATAAAGGCATGTCATTTGGGTGACGAGCCTTCCACCAAATAAGTATGCGCTCGTTCAATATTCTGATGACACCGGAGGGAGATGAAGAAGATGAAGAGCCTTTCCTAGCCTCAGATGACAAGACAGTGTTTCAAACGGAACACGCATCTATAAAAGGGATCAAATTTTATAGCTCGAGCCTACAAAGTCCAGCCCAATCTTTGGGTAGTAGGCTACCAAGACAACTGCAAGAAGAGGCAATGGGAAGACTATTGGCAAAATAGGTTTCGAAACTCAGTAGAAAGTAAGTTTAGGGGAAAAATTAGAGTTTTAATTTTTTTTTCCAAAAATAAGAACTTGGTTGTGATATCCAAAGTAATAAACACTTAATCAAAATTGTACCTCTTCGATTTGTCTAGGATGAGGCTTCAACCAAGTAGTCTTCTCCGCTATCCTCAAACTCACATCTATCAAGTGTGGGCTCGCATTGAATATGAAAATTTTCCACAATATTACTAGTGAGGCCATTTCGCAATATCTAAAATTCTGGGTCAAGTTGTAAATAAGAAAAATATCTCTAGAAATCATACTTTATGTACGGAGAGTTTAGAGAGTTTAATTAAGATTGAACTTAATCACTTTAATATTAAATTAATAAAATACTGTCAAGATAAGTATTAAATTAAATCTATTAAAATAATATTATTTTTGGAATAGTTAATCTGAAATCAAATTATTTAGTAGAGTCCGAGTAGGAGTGCGATTCCTCCACTGGTCAATTGACAAAGGACCACCCGTCGGCCACCGAAATGTTGTCGTCATCGTCGCTAGCATCATCATGTCCGGTGGTGCCATCGTAGGTTCGACACCCTAACGACACTCCAAGCCGGTTCGGTCTGGGCTTAGTGACGACTCGATCAATCTAGTTCAGCCACCAGTTGGACTGTTGGCCCAGTTTCAAATACCAGGCCCGGTTCGACCAGTTTTTAGGTCTCGGTCTTGGTTTTGGGTTCATGAGCCCAATTTTCAAGTTCAATTACTCATTGAACCAATTTTCTAACTTGAAAATTAATTTCCAAACATATCATATTAATTTTAAGTAATTTGATTAATTTAATTGTACTTGATCAAAATTAATTTTCTTAAAAATCATTGAGATTTTTCAAAATTAATTTGTCAAGAAAATTATTTAATCAAATTATCTAATTGAACACTTCTTACGATTATCTAATTCAATTCCACATTGAATAAATCGACTCAATAAAATTATTTCAAAGTCGTAGAATTTTCTTCTGATTCAAATGCAGTCCAATTGAGCTTTTTTTGAGCTAGCATATGGACCAATCGAACATATACAATTTGGCTCTAATAATTGCAATCATATCCAAAAACATCGTTCCAATAATTGCAATTTAATTAATCATGGAGTTAGTCCACAAGAAGTAGAATTATTGAAAATTCTTTATTTTATACTCTTTATGAAAGCAATTCATCCAACTGCTTTGTCTAATGCCTCGTCATGTGTGTGCTACCCTTATATGAAATCATTGATTCCTTTGAGTTAAATCCGTTCACTCAATACAATCTTATTTTATCTCATTGTTACCATTATGTCTTCTTAATGATTAATATGATCATTGTCAATAAATGATTTATAAATTGCTCATTCCAGATCGAGTAACCCGTGGGCACGTTCCGTATTTATCAATCCACACAATGCCAATGAAAGGATATTGTTAACTCTTTAATCGACCTATGAATTTCATTGTTGCTAGTAAAGCCATGCCATATGTAACAGTCCGATTTTGGGTCTAGTCTGAATAGTAGTTTCGGGGCCACAAATCTAATGCAGTAAGATTTATTTTTATTATAATTTATGGTCTACAATTTCACGGAATAATTTCGTGAAAGTTTTGTTCGAAAATTTTGACGTTTGGGCACTCAATTTGGTCAAAAGAACTAAATTGTAAAAAGTACAAAACTTGAGTTCTATATGTTAGAGGTGTCCAATTGTTATGAGATTTTAAATTAGAGGTCTTTATATGGTAATTAGACTATTTTATAATTTATTGGACAAAAATGGGCATGAAATAGGTGAAATGGAATATTTTTAAATTAAGGGCATTTTGGTCATTTAGTAATTAAAAGAATTAAAGCCAAAATAGCCAAATTTTGTTCATCTTTTTCATGTCTTAGCCAAAAATTGCAAGGGGAAGCCATGGCTAGGGTTTGGCCAACTTCAAAGCTCCATAGTAAGTTCATTTTAGCCTCATTTTTAATGCTCTTTACATTTTTAAAGTCGTTATCACTCAATCTATCTATTTCTACCATTAATATGAAAAATGGTTAAAGTCTAGGGTTTTGACCCATGATGGATATGTGTGTATTTGGATGTTTAATGGTAGAATATGCATGTTTATGGTTAGAGAAACGACTTTTACTAAGTGATTTTTGGTGAAAATGTTTGAAAAGGACTTATTTGTAAAAAGTTGTAAAATGGGTAGTGAAAATATGATATGATGAAAAATGTGGGCTATTATGAGCATGATTTAGGTTCGACTAGGTTTGGTATTCAAGGAAAATGGATAGATTTCATTTTACGAGCCTAGGGACTAAAATGCAAAAATGTGAAACTTTAGGGGAAAAATGTAATTTTTGCAAAAAAGTGATTTTTGGCTGATTTGAATAGTATAATGATTAAATTGGTTAAATGTGATATTATAAATCAAGAAAAAATGAGGTTCGAACCTAGAACGGGAGAAAATTGAGTAATTGACGATTTAGTCCCTTTTTGTCGTTTCTATGCCAAGGTAAGTGATCGTGTCTATCAGAGTCTTAAAAATTTATATAAAGAATGATCGAGCCTAGAACTAACTACGACAACGATTGAGGTAAGTGCACCTATCAAACAGCAGTATAGCTATGGCAAGACCGGATTGTCGAACCCAAAGGAACCAAAAGTAATAATACTAACTTTCTTTTTATTATCTAGCCTAAGAATTAAAGGAATTTTTATCTAATCTAAAATTAACTAATAACTCAGCTAAATATGCAAAGACAAAGAGAATGAATTGGGGAAATACTTGTGAGAAAAACCAATTGATTAAGATAATACCCGAGGAAGAATCCACCTAGACTTCACTTGTTATCTAACTCTGAACTAGACGATTTATTCACTTGACTTGATCTGTAGGATTCCCTAATTTATACTAATACCTCTTTCGAGGCTACTAACGTCTAACCTTAGGTTGATTAATTGAAATTTCTTTCTAATTAAAACCCCTAGAATTGCATTAACTCGATCTATGGGCTCCCATATTAGGTTTGACCCTAATCCGGTAGATTTTCGTCACCCTATTTCTAGGCGCGTGAGCAACTCTGCTTAACTATGCTAGATCTACTTTTAGGTAGGGACTTTTGCTCCACCACCTAAGCACATCAATGCTTGAATCAATATCCCGAAAATACCAAAACAAGAATTAAGAACACATAGTTAAGATCAAATCAAGTATTTATCATATAGTTCAGCAAACGATAACAAGATTCATCTTAGGTTTCATCCCCCTCAGGTATCTGTGGGTTTAGTTCATAATGATAAAAGAATACATCTCAAAAGAAAAGATAAAATGAAACATAAGAAAACCCTAAAACCCCCTGAAGGAATTGAAGGAGAGATCCTCTGTCTTGAGTATAACTCTGGCTTCTTGAGATGAATCAACCGGCTTTCTTCAAGTGAATCCCACAATTCTGGCCTCTTTAGCTCGGCTCCTTGGCCTCGCTGGATGCCCCCTGAAGGTTCGCCTCTAGGGTATTTATATAGGCTTTTGGAATGGCTTTCTTTTCCTCTAAGTACCTTAATCCGACTGAAACTCTTCTTTCTCACGTCAGGGACACACCCATGGCACACGCCCATGTGAATCGTGGCCAGGCCGTGTTCGAGTCTATTAAGGAGGCACGGCCGTGCGGTCTTGGGCCCAGGCCGTGTTGACTTTGTGATATGGCCCATTTACTCTGTTTTAGGCCCGTTTCTCGTTCTTTTCATCCTTCGATGCTCTTCTGAGTATAAAACATGAAAACAAAGGATTAAGAGCACCAAATTACACAATTCAAGGCTTAAATCATCCAAAAGTATGCTAAATGTGGGATTAAAATATGTTCATATTACGGTTTATCAGTAAGTTCGTGTGTAAATAAAGGCAATGTTATATTTGTATTTTTATGTGTTTTATTATGCATGAATTTTTATGAATGACAATGTGGATGCATTCAACGACGAATTGACAAGTGAGAAATCCCGTTTGAGCCTTAGGAATAGTTTAGGATACGAGTGACACGTCACTAGGAAACCATGTGATATATGTGATTTATGTGATCCAGGTGCTGGTCTCGTACGTCTACCAGTGGTTGGGCAGTGCGGAATGTGTTGCAGATACCTGACAGGTTGTGTAAGTAGCACTGTGTAGTTACGTCTTGACTGACAGCTTGTGTGAGCAGGCCCATGATTTGCTCGACAGCGAGCCCCTATGTGTTATGAGATATGAGGTAGCATTGGCTACGTATGTGGCACTTATGTGCAAGACTTTCCGTGTATCTGATTAGTATTCCAAGTGTTCAACGGGTATGTCAAAGATGAGAAAGTACGTAAATATGTTATGAGATGGTACATGTATTTACGTAAGGTTTATAATTAATGATTTCACAATATTGTGAGTTTATGTTCACTATGGAGATGACTTTGTGATGACCTTGTGATTATTGGTCTATGCTTGTGATGTATGAAATACGTGGTAAATTTGATTGACGATTACGCGATTGGCCTTCGGACTAAATTAAGTTATGATATAGTATGCTTATTTCGCATAAATTGTGATTTATCGTATGTGAGAAAAAGGAAAGATTGGCATAAATTCCTATTAAATGGTTATGGAAGTACGAGAAGATAAAAGTTTAGGCAAATGAAAGATATTTAGATAATGTGCATGTTTAATATGTGGTTCGAAATGATTTGTTAATTGTTGTAATGTGTTGCAACGAAAAGACTTCGGTTGTTGGGCTAATGCCCGAATATGTTAAATTATGCTTATAAGTTGATAGAGCAAACATTGTGACTGAATAAAATTATGACCATGAAATTATGGTAGATTATAATAATTTGTGTTCATATTGTCGAACCTGATAAACACTAGGTAAGATGTGAATGAGTAAGTTATACTTACGAGTCTTAAATGACATTGGTATGGATTTACATTATGTTGATATGTATAGTTGAGGTTGCTTATTATTTTCATATGAACTTACTAAGCTATATAATATAGCTTACCCCCTTTCCTTTCCCATGTCTTATAAGGTTAATAAGCTAGCTCGGGTTGGAGATCGTCAAAGATCCTATCACACTATCAAGCTATCACTACGGGTATTGATGAATTCATGTATTTTGAGTCTATAGCATGTATAGGGACTAGGTCAATTTGTTATAGGTGTCGTGATTAATTTGGCTATATGTGTTGGCTTGTAATTGTTAATGCCCTCTTGTGAATGTGAAGTTTTGTAGGATTTGGTATGGAAAGGTTGATGTTCTAAGCATAATAAATGATGGCATGCGAATGTCATGTTATCATCTTGATTATGGATGTTCTTGTGGTATGTTTGAGTTTGACAAAGTATGATGTTTTAAGCATGATAGATGTTGGCTTTTAAATGACATATATAAGCCTTAGTTATGATGGTATTGGCTGCTTTTTTGTATTATGAATTATGCTATTGAAGTTGTGTGCAAGTGGGTGCAAATGAGGGTGGTAAATAGCTTGGTAAATAGCCTTGGTTTTGTCCAGACGAGTAGATACACGGGCATCTGTCTAGGCCGTCTGTGACACACGGTCTGTCCCACAGACATGTGTTCTGGCCATGTGTCCCTTGCACCTTAAATTTTGCAAAATAGAATGTCCAGTAGCCACCACACGGGCAAAGACACAGGCGTGTGTCTTAGCCATGTGGAGGCCACGACCGTGGACACGGACGTGTGCCATGGCCGTGTGAAGTTTGCACCTTGTTCATAAAGAACTATAAAAATTAAAATGACCACACGGCCTAGCACAGGGGCATGTGGCCTGGCCGTGTGTGAAAGTCAGTAACATCCTAAGATGGACACGGCCTGAAGTACGGGCGTGTGATATGCCACACGGGCGTGTCCCTTAACCTACATGGGCGTGTGGTCCTGTTTCATGATGAAATTTTTCTAAGTTCTGTAAATTTTCCTGAGTTCTCGGTTTAGTCCCGAACCACTCCCGAACCATGTTTTGGTCCTTGTAGGCTCATTTTAGGGACGATATGAATGTTGTGAAAAAGTTTTAATTTGGATGCAAATTTACGACTCAGAAATGCATGTATGATATGATGTAAGTCCGGTAATGCCTCGAGCCCTGTTCCGGCGTTAAATACGGGTAGGGGGTGTTACACCATACACAAGTCATGAGCCCAACATACCGGCTATGGGCTCGATCAACTTTAAAGCATAAGCCTCCACTTATATCAAAGCACATGAGTTACATTCGCATGGTTAATGAAGAACTCAAGATTTAGGTAAATCACACCATTAACTTCACAAGTGAATTAATTCACAAACGGATTCAAAATTAATTCATCTTGGGTCTAGTCCAATGTATTATTCTTCCAATGAATACATCTACGTCTCTACCTGTGGAGTCAACTGCTCCGATAGCCAAGACTAGCCATCTCTCCAATTGGAATTGTAGACGACATAATAATCCTTCTAAGTATTTGAATCAAATGCTCACTTTGATTATTTTACGGGATTACAAACTCGTTTAGATTATCTACTGAAGTAAGTTGTCTTTCTCGTAATGTAAATGTTCTTACAATGTCATTTATAATCAATTTGAACTTAGATAATCAATAAACTAATATTTGCTCGTCACAATTTTTCTATGCATGCAAAAATGAAAGAAAGAAACACAAAAGACATAATAGTGAAATGTGAAGTTAACATTATTTATTCATTCATCATTCAAATTCATATAAAATTACATGTTTACTACAAAATGGGTACATTTCCCAATATAGGCAGTGATGGATGCGGAGCCAGCTCACGATTATAATTTCTCCAATTATAATTTGAACAATTTTTAAGTCGACCCTATTTTCTTGATGAACTATGAATGAAACCCTGAGTCGACCCGATGCATTGTTTGGTAGATACATTAGAGCTAAAAAGCCAACCCGATGCATGAATTGCCTAGTACCTTATTTTGAGCCAAAATCGATTTTCTTGATGAACCATGAATGAAACCCTAAGTCGAAGATATATTCGCTTGATCCTTTTTTCTTAGTCCCAGCACAAACTTAGACGTCATGCCATTGGTATTAATGGTTAGGTAGATATACATTCTTTAACTTGTTTGGCTTGTGATTTATTGAATTAATCTATCCAGCATTAAAAATAAGGAGTTAATTACGTATCACATTAGAATTACATGATTATGCATAACATTTTGTTTACATCACTCAAATCCAGTCTCTAGTACGAAGCATTCCCGAGTACACTATCTTTGCAATTTTCTTTTTATTTTTCTTTTTCATTTGCTTGAGGACAAGCAACAGCTTAAATGTAAGGGTATTTGATCTGCCATAAATGGTAGTGGCAGGTTAAGTACTTTTCGACACTTAACGGGCTTGTTTTCTAGGCATTTTAATATATTTTATTGTATTTTCACATTTCATAGTTTAGATTTAAAATATTGAAAAATAAGCATTTTGAACCATTATTTCGAGTTAGTTGGCCTATTGGGCCAATATCAACCTTAAGATGGTTTTAATTATTTAATTGACTGTGCAAGATATCCCTTTGAATTCCCAAAAGCATTAGGAATGATAGCTGGATCGTAACACAAGTTTTTGAAGTCGCAACACTACTGAACCAATGCAAAATTTCAAATTCAATGTTGTGTGTCACGATAAGGGGTGATGATGCGCAGAAATTAAACGAGGGTGTTTCCGTCAACACAAATCATATTTTATGTCATTAAGGCTTATGTTTGACCTAATTAGGGCTGCTAAACTTAGTCTATACATAGTTAAGTTGAGACAAGGCTTAGGGAGCTTTTACCAAGCCGTTTTAGGGTTTTAGTTAGTAGTGTAAGTTTTATTTTATTTTAGTTTATTTTAAAACACAACTTATTTTCTTGTTCTTTGTTATTAAGTATTTTTTATTTTTATTTTGTTTTTTGTTTGCAATCGATGATATCTCAATCACTATTAAAAGATTTTGTGACTCTGAGTGTATCAAGCTCATCAAATGGAGCAATTTCTATCATTTTCTTTTTTGAATGTATTTGTGTGTTTGTGCATGATTAAATTGGTTTTAGAAAATATGGAGCTTGTGTTTTTGAGTGGCTAGATCGATAGGGAGATGAACAAGCGGATGTGGGAGTGATTAACGAAAGAATTACAGTTTTCAATAAAGTTAGTTGGTATAAATTCATGTTCGTTTAAACCCTAATATTGATGAACCTAGGAAGTAATATAGGATAAAAGAGGTTGAGAGATAAGTTTACCAAGTAAACTGTGGGTTTATCCCTGTCAGGAAAGTAACGTCAAGAGATAAGCATGTAGTGGTTGATTAATTAAGCAGTAGAGGCTGTGTAACACCCCAAACCCGGCCCATGCGTTATGACCAGATTTGACATGTCACATGAGAAAAAAATGTTGAATCCTTTTTATTCGTACTAAAATAGGTATTGATTTGTTAAAACCAAGAAAACAAGTTTGATTTGAAATATTTGATAAAATAATACTAACCTCGAAGATTGATTGATAAATCAATAAATTTGAACTAATGATCATATAAAACCGTGACTTTTGAAAATATCGTTGATAGTTCGAGAGAAAATTTTCGAGTTAAAAATATTTGTAAAAGTTTATTTTGAAATCCATTTGTTAATCGATTTTGGAAAAACCTTTATTTAAGTTTTTAGAAAAAAAAATCCCCATTTAAAATAATTTAAGCAAGATAATAAGTATATCAAACATAAAGCAAATAATAAAATACTCCAGAGGCCTTACTACAACATAAAAACCCAAAATAGTCAAGTGAACGGAAATAGAAATCTAAAGTTCCAAAATAAAACACCATTTTTGAAGTATTGCCTCCACCAAGTCATCCATGGCCCAAGTCCCACATCACTGAGCATTATCTACAAGGGTTACGAAAGAAGAGGGGGGTGAGTTACAAGAACTCAGTGTATAATCTCCTTACCGTTGTCCACTGGGCCTGAACCCGATATCAAAATCTTGGGCCTAAGCCTATTCACACAACAATATTAAATGAATTGGATGTGATGTATGTAAATGTATGAAAATGTATGAACCCAACCCATCCAGCCAATCTCTCCCCCGACCAGCCAATCTCTCCTGTGGGGATCAAGTCAACCCACCCCGCCAGTCTCTCCAATTTGCAGTCAAGCTGCCATTTATAATATTTGTGGCTGAGCCACCAGATTCATACGGTAAAATGATCGACATAGAGTCGTTAATTCATATGTTAGGCACATAGCCATTATCAGAATTTGTGGCAATGCTACCGGTCTATACTTCTCTTCATTCAAATTTTCCCATCCCATGAATATGTAAAGATGCATCATACATAATCGTAAAACATCTATATAAAAATAACATCCATTAACCTATTGAATACTTTTTATGAATTAGCCCATTAAAGCAATACGATCATTCGGCCCATAGGGACATTTCGGTAATTCGGTCCATAAGGACATTTCGGTAAATCGACCCATTATAACACTTTGCATATCGGCCCATTATAACAATCTATCAAGTTGGCCCATAGGGGAATTTCGGTAAATCGGTAATTTTACCCACTAAGGGTAATACGGTAAACTCACAAACCCAGGGGTATTTCGGTAATTTACCCTCCAAGGGTATTTTGGTAAATTCGCCACCCAAACTTAACTACTAATTTGGGCATAAAATTGAAACTGTCCATCTGCATCGTACTGACTAAATTGACTATAACTCGAGTTAGGAATCTCAAAATTCAAATCTGTAAATTTTCCTTGAAATTAGATTCATATATCTTCTTACTACAAGTTTTCCAGAATTTTGACTTAGTCATTTAGTACAGTTTATTCCTTAAATGTTCCCTTGTTTCACTGACAAACTATTCTAACCTCTCTTACCCAAATTTCAAATATCTCTCTGTACAGTTTTCATATGTTGCTACCTTTTATTTCTATTGAAAATAGACTCACTAAGGAATCTGTACATATAAACTATAACTCATAATTCACTTTGTACAATTTTATACGATTTTTCCAAGATAGATCAAGGAACCACAAAATCAATCAGAACCAGTCCCACTAAAATTAAAATATCATAGAATATAAAATTTCTCTTCCTCCTCTGTTTCTTTCATATAAAAATAAACACAGTAAGCTTTAATTCGATATCTTATTCACTTTCTAATTCCATTTCTCCTATTTTTCACGATTTTTCAAAATCACGTCACTGCTGCTGTCCAAACTATTTCATTGCAAAATATGGTTACTACTACGAATATACGCACTCTCGAGTGATCACGGATGCCGGTTTCTGGTTTTTTTTTGTATTTCGACCGAATCACAAAATATATCATACAAACTTTCAGAGAGATGTGAGATTACACACCATTTCAAACATGTATTCAGAAGGTACAAGATTACACACCTTATTCGGAATCCGTAACACGATATTCTCCGCGACACCTAAAGATACAATCGGTCAACAATTAGTCCAAAGCCCAATTTACAACTTCATCCATGTATTGCGATTGATTAACAATCTATATCACTTACCAACAATCCGAGTCTCTTATTACAAGGGATAGGTGTTCGACTTTGCCACTATTTCCAAAAAATCCACAAGTAGAGAGTATCAAGTGATTTCGTGCCTAACAACATAATCCATTAGCCAAACTTTCAATCCGATTAACACCATAACCGTGTAGCGATATCAAATGGACTATGAAAAGACTCCTTACCTTAATCGATGATAATCCCGATTCCCACCAATTGGCTTATGACTACGAATGAATCGATAAGGATTTGGTATTCGGCCACCCACTAGAACTCCGATTCAACCAAGGAGAGATGTTCAACACACAAAAATGGGGAAGATAGAAGATGATAGAAAATCGGCTATTGAAGAGAAAATAATAAAGAGGATTCGATCATATGGTAATGTCGATTTAGGAAAAAGGAAGAAAGGTTAAAGGAATGATAAAAAGAAGAGAAGAGATATGAGAAGAAATGTTAGGTAATTCAGCTAACACAAAGGAAAAAAAAGTTTGGAGAAGAGTACCAAAAATTTTCAAAAGAGAAAATAGGTTTTTTCAAGCACAAACTTGCAAATAGGCTAGGAAAATTCAGCTCCTCCTTTTTCCCCAACAAAATCGTGTGCCTCTAATGCCTAAAGGGGTGAATGTTGACCAAATAATATTTCCAAAACATCACCCACATAATAGGCCACATGTTCCCTTCTCTTGCCTTTTTTCTTCTTTTCTTTCCTTCATTTTCCCTAGTCTTCCTCCTTACCATAATCCTTAGCCATATTTTCCAAATTAAAAAGTCTTCCTTACCAAAAATATAGCCATGGCCGACACATGAAATGAAGCACAAAAATTAATCAAAAAATGCAGTAGATGGGATTCAAACCTCAAACCATTAGTACACTCCACACGACACTTTCCACCTTTACAATAGACTCCTTGTGCTAGCAAAATGCTCTCTTATATCTATAAGCCTTAATGCCACTTACCTTCTCCCCCTTAAGTGCATAAACACAAAAATTTACCTATAGCCTAACTTGAACCCGGAACTTCCTAGAAGCCTCGTAACCTTCCAAATTCACTTAACTAATAAGTCCAATTTGCATTAACGCCATTCTCATATTCTCGAAAATTTTAAACATTCCTATGCCCAAGGCCCATTGGGCCCAATTCTTCTAGGCCCAATTTCGGGATGTTACAGGCTGAGAGGTAATATTGTTTATTTATTAACTAATTCCCTAATAAAACTCGAATTTTGGAGTTGATTGCAACCACTGAAGCAAGTTAATATTCTGTCTGTTAATTGAGAGATTTTCGGTTGTTAACTTTGTTTTTAGTAGTTAGTTTTTAATTTACAATCTTAACCCTTGATTTTATTTATTGTAATATGAATTTTGGTGATTGTTATTTAAACCTACTAGTGTAGAAAATATAGTTAGATTTAATTCAACCTCCCTTGGGTACGATCTTGGGAATACATCCCTGTGTTCCGTTGTAACACTAAAACTATACTACAATTTGACTTGTTCGCTTGCAGATACTGCATTGATTTTATATCTTTTTGTTTGCATGATTTTTACTCTAAACGTTCATACGTTTGGATGGTCAATACCAAATTGGCATTCTGTTTGTTTTATAAAACAATTACATAATCATTAATAGTGATAGTTGAGATTGTGTACTGGTACTTATTTAAAATTATCGATACTCCAATTTGATATCAATACCATTTTAACATTTTGTACATTTAAAAATATTGTTCATTTGGTAAAGTACTAATACTTTAACTAAAGGGATCGATACTTCCTATCAAATAACCAAAAAAGAAGTATCTCAAATACTTTTTCATGCACAAACCAAATACCAATTCAAGTGTTGTCTTGGACACACCTAAATCTACATAAACTTAATAGAAAATATATCATCTTACATATTTCAAACACATTCAATCATTTAAACCAATATGCCTCAAATGACACCCATTTATTCAACATTAACCTAAACACTTATGTTAAACCAAGCTTTATTTGATAAAAGATTTTGATATAACAAATTGAAATGTTTTTAAATAAAAGTTAAAATTGAACAAATTTGACAAATTTTAAAATCAAGTTAAAATTTTTATAACAATTTTAAAATCAAGTTAAAATGATTTTGACTAAGTAAGAAAGTCTTTTATCATTTTATCAAGTCAAAATACCTTTCAAACAAGTCAGAATTGCTCTAGGCCAAAAAGTATCAACACCTTTTTGGCCAAGATTGTTAATTTTGAAAATATCAATACCCTTTGGAAAATCGATACCAAAATGGCATTCTATTTTCCCCAAAATTTACAAAGTCTTAATACGGTATCGATTCCTTTTCATAAAGTATCAATAAAATTGTTTTGGTATTGATATTTAAACTCCAATGGTCACTAAATTTAGCATTTATTACAAGAAAATATCGATACCTTTTTATCTGGTATCGATACTCGCTATTACAGGTGTATTAAATGCTGTGGTTTGCACATCCGTAATGGCTCTATTAACTACCACAACAACATCAATGATTGGAAATCAATTAGAGTGTATAAATACCATCTTCTAAAGTTCTTACAACAACAAGAAAACATTTTCAAGCAAAAATCATCAATCAAACAACCTTTGTACCTAATACTTCCAAAATTCTCTTGTACACACTTGTGAGCTCTTATTGTCTTTCTTTTGCCTAAGTGTATGTTTATCTATTTGTGCTTAATTTGCAAACATTCTAATATTTTTAGGATTATTTCTTAGTTTACTTCTTTTTAATTCTTCGAGAGGGTTTATCTTAAGATTTGGGGTAGAAATCTTAAGAGAGTTGTAATACTAGACCTTGTCCTTAAATGTTGAACAAATTAATGAATTTGGGAAAATCCTTAGTTGTGGAAAGATAAGGTAGTAGAGTAGGAATGGGGGTTTAACTGCTTTAAATCTTTATGTTCATTGTTTGATATTATTTCCTTGCTTCCACCAAATCTTTTTAAAGCAAATTCACCCCCTCTTAGTAATTTTGATTTGATTAATTGAGCTAACAATTGATATCAGAGCTTGTCTCTAAAAGACGATCTAACAACCCAGAAAAGATCCTCGAGGTAGCTCAACTTTCTTCTATTCAAACCGCACAAGATGAAATCTTCTTCCAGCTCTATTATGGTTGGTAAGTCTCAATTCGTTAATAAACCTCCTTGCATCAATGGTGCAATTATTCATATCAAAAGACTAGAATGATGTTGTTCATACAAGCCAACGATCTTGTTGTGTGGGATGTCATCATGGATGGTCCATCCTTTCTTCAAAAGCAAGAAGGAGAAAAGTTAGTTCTAAAGAACAAGAAGGAATTGGATGAGGAAGATAGGAGAAACATACAACTCAATGCCAAGGCCATGAATACTCTCTTTTGTGCACTTGGTCTAGATGAATATAGTAGAGTTTCTTCATGTTCCAATGCTAAGGAAATTTGGGACAAATTAGAGGTCACTCATGAGGTTACTGATCAAGTCAAGAAATCAAAGGTGGGAATTCTAAATCTCAATTATGAGACTTTCACGATAAAGCCTAAGGATGATATCAAAGCTATATCCGATAGATTCACCATCATCATCAATGAGCTCAAATCCTATGGGAAAACCTATCCCAATGAAGAAGTAGTCCAGAAGATGCTTAGAATCTTGCCTTTGTCTTGGAATGCCAAAGTTACAGCCATAGAGGAAACTAAAAATCTAGAGACTCTTTCATTAGGTAAGCTAATTGGTTCTTTGTTCACTCATGAAATGAGACTTAAGGGAGTGAATAAAGGAGAAGAAAAATTTGAAAAGAAGAAGGTTGGTGTTGCCCTTAAGTCCATAATAACATAAGGTAATTCAAATAAAGATGTGGATGAGGATGAAGAGATGACCATTTTTGCAAGAAGATTCAAGAGGTTTATGAGGTCCAACAAAGGAAGAAAATTTCAAAATAGTGAAGGTCCCAAGATTGGATCTACTAAGGAGAACCTCATCATATGCTATGAATGCAAGAAGTCGAGACACATCAAGTTTGATTGTCCTCAATGGAAGAAGAAAAGAGTGTCAAGCAAAAAAAAAAAAAGCTTAAGGCTTATATTACTACCTGGAGTGATGAGGACTTATCTGACAATGAAGATCAAGAAGTAGCGAATCTTTGCCTTATGGTCATCGATGACTCTAAGGTAACTTCTAACTCATTCAATTCAAATTCTTACTCTTTTGATGAGTTACAAGATGCCTATGATGAGTTGGGTTTTGAGTTTGAATTAATTATTTGAAAATATAAAGAAACTATTTCAAAACTTAAAGATGAAAACGATTCACTGTCCAAAGTCAAGCATGAACTTGAAAGAAAAATAAATGATAAGCAAGCTAATATAAAATATTTTGAGAAAAAGAATTTTGACTTGCATAATTTTCTTTCTAAAGTTCATGATAATCATCAAAAGCAACTTGAGTTGCTTAAGAGTGAAAAATCTCACTCTAGCAAAGTTTTTGTAAAAAGAGAAAATTCAAAACAAAACTTTGTTAAAAATAGCTTTAATTTCTATAAACATAGAAGTAGTTTTCGAAAAAGGAGAAAATTCAAAACAAAACTTTATTAAAAATAGCTTTAATTTCTATAAACATAGAAGTAGTTTTTGAAAAAAGAGAAAATTCAAAATAAAAGTTTGTTAAAAATAACTTTAATTTCTATAAACATAGAAATAGTTTTTGGAAAAGGAGAAAATTCAAAACAAAACTTTGTTAAAAATAGCTTTAATTTCTATAAACATATAAGTCCCCAAAACTCTTATAAAAGAAAATTTATTAAAAGTGTATGGGTCCCTAAAGGACTCATAACTTCTCAAGATAAGAACTTGATTTCTAAATGGATAGCTAAAGGGACCAAATTTATAGGAACTAATTCTTATGGACCCAAAAGAATTTGGGTACAAAAAATCAAAGCTTATTTCTATGTTTTTAGGAATAGGAGCATTACTTTCAGGTGGAAAATTCACTAAAAAACTCTTGGTACCTTGATAGTGCATGCTCAAAGCACATGACCGGTGACAAGTTCCATTTTTTCAATTTGATGCCTAAAAATGGAGGATTAGTTAATTTAGTGACAACTCTAAAGGACTAGTAGAAGGAATAGGCTCTATTGGTAAAAGCTCTCCAGCTCTTATTGAAAATGTGCTTTATGTTAATGGTCTTAAGCATAATTTACTTAGTATTTGTCAATTGTGTGATAGTGGTCTCAATATTATTTTTGAATATAATGGTTGTAAAATAGTTGACATTTTGTCTAATAAGATTATGCTTGTAAGACATAGGATAAGAAATGTTTATATAGTGCATTTTGAAGATTTGCATGATTCACTCACATGCCTTGTTGCTAAAAATGAAAATAATTCTTATTATGGTATAGAAAATTAGGACATGCTTGCATGAGTACATTGCATAAACTATTTAAAAATGACTTAGTGAGAGTATTGCCTAAATTTGATTTTGAATTAGATAAAGTTTGTGATGCATGTTTTAAGGGTAAACATAAAAGAGTTTCCTTTAAACCTATTAATGATGTATTCAACTATTTCACATAGACTTGTTTGTTCCAATTAGGACAACTAGCTTGACTGGAAAACAATATGCTTTTGTGCTTGTTGATGACTATTCTAGGTTTACTTGGTTTCTTTTCTTAAGTACTAAAGATGAAGCTTTAGAAAAATTCATCACATTTTCAAAAATAAATAATGAATCAAAATGGCAAAGGTTACTTTATCACTAGTGTTAGAAGTGACCGTGGAACCGAAATTCAAAATCTTGGGTTTGAAAATTTTTACAACTCAAATGGAATTAGCCTTAATTTTTTTTCACCTAGAACCCCTCATCAAAATGGAGTTGTTGAGAGGAAAAATAGAACTTTAGAAGAAATGGCTAGAACCATACTTTGTGAAAATAATTTATCAAAATGTTTTTGGGCGGTAGCCACAAACATCGATTGTTATGTCATTAATAGATTAATGATTAGGCATATTTTAAAGAAAACTCCATATGAACTTTTCAAAAATAAAAAGTCTAACATTAATTACTTTCATCCCTTTGGATGCAAGTGTTTTGTTTTAAACAATGGCAAAGATAATCTTGGTAAATTTGATGTAAAGAGTGATGAAGGAATTTTTCTTGGTTATTCTTTAAATTCTAAAGCTTTTTGGGTATTTAACAAAAAAACTTTAGTAGTAGAAGATTCTATACATGTTGTTTTTGGTGACTCTAACCCTTTTCCTAGAAAAGATACTTGTGTTGATGATGATTATGCTTAAATTTTTAATAATAATGAAAAAGAGGATCAATCATCAAGTGAGAAGATTAAATAAAAAAAACAAAATGCTCTAGAAGAGCTTACAATAGAGGAAAGGGAAGTCACTCATCCAAGAGAATTCAACTATAAGAAGGATGGTATGATATTGGGATCGAAAGGGTTAACTACTAGATCTTCTCTTAGAAATACTTGTAATTTTGTTGTATTTATCTCATGCATTGAGCTTAAAAATATCAAAGAAGCATTAAATGATGAATATTGGATATTGGCAATGCAAGAAGAGTTAAATCAATTTGAGGGAAGTAAAGTATGAACCCTAGTTGAAAGATGATAACTCTTGAAAAGAGTTATATTTTAGGCCTCTAGATGGAATTAATTGTTTGAAATTAAGTAAATACATCTACATTTCTAGGATAATTTTAGAACATTGCATAACAAAGCTTGGATTGCGCTACATTGGCCATTATTTGTTACATTTATCACTTGGGGAGGAAATGTGTGGTTCTGTGTGAACACAGGTGCAGGTAGAAGAAGAGGACTAAGAGGATGCAGAAAGAAAATAAGGGAAGTTAAACATTATCATGGCAATTGGTAAGATTGATTGCCAACAGAATTGCCATGGCAATTTCGAGAAGAAGACTCAGCACTCTATCCACGTCACTCTTAGCCAACTGGACGTGTACAAGAAAAACCAACCTGAAAAGAGGAATGAAAAATGTGTGCTGAGGTGGGAGACCAATAAAAGAAGGAGAGAAGAAAAAAAGAGAGAGCAGAATTAGCGTGAGAAAGGGACTGGTGACAGCAATTCTCTCTCTCTACGCAAATAAGAACTCCATTAGAGAATTCCAGAGAAAGAAAGGGTAGCAACTTAGAAGAGAACAGAATACAGACTTGAGGAAGGGGACGAGAAATCTATCTTAGATTCACATGCAATTGGAAGATAAAAGAGAAGCTGGAGTGTGGAATTAACTTCCCGCAGTTTTGCCTTTAATTTTCTAGATTGAATTTTCTGTGATTTGAAATTAATTGAGAAATGTTGATGGATGATTCTCCTTTGATGTTTACTTTTCCACCCATGAACTAAATCTTTTCTGGGTTGGAGTTGTTTGGGTGAATGTTTTTGTCATTTTTAATGCCTAGGATTTGAGATTATTTATATCACTGTTACATTCGATTTATGCTTATTTTAAATACATGCATCTAGACATAGTTGATCATATGTTGTGTTCTTAGGTGATTTTAATTTTGAAAAGGGTTAAAAAATACTGAATCTTGAATCGTTTGATGCAAGCGAACACTCGACAGAATATTCGTAGCACTCTAGACATAGATGTTGCAAGTTGTACAGAGAGGACATTCATTGCAGTTACCAATCCCAAGTTCTGTAGATGTACCTGAACTTATATTTTTAGCTTAAGATCTAGCTATCAAAAGAGGCAGGTCATAGTAGCAAATCTCTGGGCAATAGATTAGACAATATTTTCCCATGGCATTATCTTGATATGAATATTTCTCCTAAATAATTCCAACCTTATTCATTCAACAACAGAAATACTCTTGATCATTTTACTTGCTATATCAATTCTTTGTTCTTTATCATTTAATTTAACTAATTCATTATTCTAGTTTCTTATTCACTCTGATATTATTTCCTGATATTTTAGTATAATTAATAGTATTATAATTACATACTCAATTTCTTACCAATTTTCGATCCCTGTGGAGACGATACTTACTTATCACTTTATTGCTTGAATGACGTGTACACTTGCACAATTGCATTAGTTATTTTACACACAACAAAAGACCTTATGATAAATCTACTATAGGTACTAAATGGGTTTTTAGGAATAAGCTAGATGAGAGTGGTAACATAGTGATGAATAAGGCTAGACTTGTTGCTTAAGGTTACACTCAAGAGGATGGAATAGATTATGATGAAACTTATGCTCTCGTAGCTAGGATAGAAGCCTTTAGAATGCTTTTAGCTTTTGCATGCTTTAATAATTTTAAATTATATTGAATGGATGTAAAAATTGCTTTTCTAAATGGTTTTATAAATGAAGAAGTGTATGTTGAACAACCACCCGATTTTGAATATCCAAAATTTTCAAACCATGTTTTTAAACTTTCAAAAGCTTTATATGGTTTGAAATAATCTCCTAGAGCTTGGTATGAAAAGTTATCAAATTTTCTTATTGAAATGGGTTTTAGTTAAGGGAAGGTTGACACAATACTTTTTATTAAAAGAAAAGAAAATGATTTATTAGTAGTTCAAATTTATGCTAATGATATTATTTTTTGTTTGCTAATTAGTTTCTTTCTCAAGAATTTTCTAAGTTAATGCAAGGTGAATTTTCTAAATTTCTCTTTGGGACTCCAAATCAAGCAAAGAAAGGATGACATCTTCATCAATCAAGCTAAGTACACAAAAGAAATGCTCAAAACATTTGGGATGGACACTCTCAAACCACAAGCTACTCCTCTGAGCCCTTTTACAAAGCTTGACAAAGATTAGGAAGGTAAATGTGTTTATTTAAAATTATATAGGTCACTGATTGGTTCTTTGCTTTATCTTATCGCAAGTAGACTCAACATTATGTTTAGTAAATGCTTGTGTACTAGATATCAATATTGTCCTAAGGAATCACATTTACATGCCCTTAAGAGAATTTAGGATCCAAAATTTCTTCAAATTTCTTGATTTTTTTGGTCAAATATTGGCTTTTCAACACCTTCGAACATCATTTCCTCAAGATTTGTTCATCATTGCTTGTAGATTTTGCTTATTTCAACATTTTTGAGGTAAAACCCAAAAACTTTCAACTTGTTGATTTTATAAAAATGTAGGCTGAATTAGTGCTTTTTTATGGTTTATTGGGTTGTTTTGAACAATATATATTATGTTTTGTTGCAGGAGGTTACCTATTTATAAAGATTTTCTTAAAATTCTTACCCAAAACCCTTGCCCACCAAGTGTTTGTTAAAATTCCCCCAAAGATTTTTTTTAAATCTTAGTGTTTCTAAGTGTTTAAATAGATAGAATAGCTCCTAAGAAACATTCTAGAACCGATGCATCTTCATTTAATCCATCTAGTGAGCTAGAGTTGTCTTTTAACGAGTGTTTTCAATCCTCAAACTCACTATCTCATTTTAATGCAAACTTTGCTTCCAAAAAGTTTTAGAAATCTAGAAAAATAGATATTTGTATGCTTGAACCCATAAATTTTATTTATCTATCTGTTTTTCAAAATTGGGGTTGGATAGATTTTTTAAAAATTTCTTCACCAACGTTTATAATCTTGTTCGAGCCTTTTATTCAAATTCCAAACTCGAACATGACGAGTTCGTTAACCTCATTGTTGCCATCACCTTATTTTGAATGAACACTCCTATTCGCCTTACTGTTAAAGATTTTAGAGATTTGTTACACTTGCCTTCCAGAGGTAACTCCAATGAAAAAGGCCCTTTTAATCAAGCTCTTTTCATTCAGTCCGGTTTAGATTTTGAACTTTCTCTTCATGATCGAGTCTTCCACTTAATCCAAACTTGGAATTTATGTCCTATTATGAAACATTTCAATCTTTGAAACACTGATTATTGGTTGCTCAATTCTATCCAAACTAATAGGTGTCCCGACCTTGCTCTCATTATATTTAATGACATCACTAGGGCTATCGAGAGGGCGATGTCTACTAATCTCACCCTTCCCAATGGCACTTTTTTGTCATACATGTTTAGAAGGTTAGAAGTTATCATTCTTGGAGACTCCCCAATTACGTCTAATGAACCTCTATGTTACGGGGCACTTCGCCATGCCAACTATCACTATGATGCCCACTCTAGTGACTGGATCAATGGAGGTAATTTTGCTGCCAATGAAGATAACTATGATGAAGGCGCTTTTGAACATGTCCCTTCACCTGATCATGTTCCTTCACTGGCTTCTTCCTCTCATGCTGCTCAATCCTCATCCGAGATTAATAGTGTAACACCTCGAATTTTACGGGTTAAAAGTTTAGATGTTAGTGGTTAGGGTCTGAGAGAAAGGTGCGCTACTGTGTTTAGTTGTGCGTTTAAATGTCAGAATAGGCCTGTTGGTTTGGTGTTTGAGTGATTGTTAGTGAACCTTAAGGTTTTCGGTTCGAGTCTTTGGGTGGGCGTTTGGAGAATCATTTTACTACGTTTTGCTTAAGTAAATAAGTTTTATTATCTTATTTTATTTTAATTATCTATTTTTTATTTCATTATTTTTATTTTTATTTTATTTCTTTTTGGTTCCTGTGTAACGCCCCAAAATTCTCCTACATATTTATTTGGTATGTTTGGAGCACAAATATCTGTCAGCTTTAGTGGTTAAGTGTTCTGGGAGTGTTTGGGAGGTCCCAAGTTTAAGCCTTAGCTTGGACAATTTATTATTTTTAAATGAATAAACCCATATCTCTGATCAGTAAGCTTATAATTAAATGTTGGTAAAATATGCCAGAATGGGCCTGCTGGTCTGATGGCTAAGGTGTGAGTTGGCGTGTGGGAGGTCTGGAGTTCAACTCCCTACGCTAGTATGGGGGATATATTTTTTCCAGTGGTACAGTAGAGAGTTTGAGCAAAACTGAAATGTCGAAGTGGTAGAGGTGTAGTGGGAAGTGAAGAGAGAAAATTTAGGGATTTTGGATAGTGAGAGAGTATGGTGGATGGTTTTGGGGGTGTTTGAGTTGTAACGGGGGAGTGTGGGAGCAGATTGAGGGATTAAGGGGTTATCTGATTTAGTTCAGATTATTTCTCTCTTTTTGAAAATTTGTTTTCTCTCTCCCCAATTCCAAATTCTGATGTTTTTTTAGTTTCATCTTGCACATTGCCGAAATTCCCTGTTCTCCCTCTTCAGTCTTGTTTTTCTTTTTCTTTCACTCTTTTCGAAATTCTCCTCGAATCCTCCCTTTTATTTTTGTTTTTCCATTTTATTGTTATTATTGTTCCCTTTTTGCAATAAGAATTGCGTTGGTGTAGTTTCGGTAAGTAATTCTTTCCCTTCTCTCATATTTGTATGTCGTTCGAGTGGGAATCTAATTTTTTTCTAAAATTGATGGTTTAGGCGAAGGTCTTGGAGCAGTAAGTTCGTTCTTGGATTGAGAAGTGGTTACAAAGGTCCTTTGTCAGCGGTAAGTCAAGTTTTGGGTAATTCCTTAACGACGAATTCGTTAGTTTTAAATCTTTAAATGACTAAATCGGATATGTACAATGATTTTTAGGCTTTGGTGCGCTTGGGAGTGCTTACACGTCGGAAGTAATACAGGTGTATAATCACAACGCTGGAAATCGGTAATCGGAAAAAAGCCGAAAAGTGAGATTGTTGACACCCCACGGGCGTGTGCAATACACAGGTCGAACCGAATTGGGCTGTGTGGGCCACACGGGTAGGTGGGCCCATACGGGTGAACCACACAGGCATATGGGATTATTGGGCCAGGCCGTGTGATCCACATGGCCAAGGCCATTTTGGGTCGTGTGGGCCCACACGGGCAAACATTATGGGCTTGTGGGCCCATTTTCATTGTTTGATTGCTAAGGTTGCATGGGTCGCCCGAGTCGACTGTGGACCTACTATAGGGTCGGTAAGCTTACCTAGACCCTAATTGACTGAATGACTGTTATATCTACATACGATTTATATATATGTAAGACTGTATATTGAGCATGCTGCTAAAACTATACTGAATACATTATGATACCTTGATTTGGCATGACATGTTTGTATGATGCATTGCATGGGGATGGGTTGTTATTGATTGGACAAAGTGTACTGAAAGGAAACGAGCCTAATTTACTGGCACCTCAACTGCAAATTACTGTCTAGTGCTGTTTTTGGTATTATTTTGAAGTGTAGGGATGGGTGGCTTGATCATATCCCCACATGGAGTGTAGGGTTGGACGGAGATTGTAACGCCCCAAAATCCCGAAACTCTAAATTTCTGTGCACTAAAGTTGGTATGTACAATAGCACTTAGAATATTAATTTTAAGGTATTACCAGGGTTATTTGAAGTCTTAGAGATAGGGAAGACCATAGGGAAAATTTTAATTTTTCCCTTAGTGGACCCTATTCTCAGGTATTAGGCCTCTTAAACAGATTAAGGGGAAAATAGGACACAATTGGGCCTGTGGTCCAGTGGCAAGATGGTGTCACTTGCGAGCTACAAGGTGGCATTACTATCAGGAGAAGAGGTCCAAGGTTCGAGGCTTAAGAGTGGTGAATTGAGAGGCTTTATTTTTGTGCATGGAAGGAAGGTAGTGATTCTGGAAGGGAGTGTTCAGGGGAGAAATTTAAGGTAAAGATAAGGGAGAAAGATAGGGGATTGAGGTGTGGATGTGTTGATGCCGAATGGGACTTTGGGGGAAGGTACTTTCGGCTTTGGCTATAAAAGGGGGGTGCCGAATTCCTTTGAAAGGTTCCTTGGATTTCCATTATTTTTTTCTTTTCTTCCCCTCATTCTTTTTCTTCCATTGCCAATTACCATCATCCCTTTTTTTCGAAATCCCTATTTGTACCGATTCTTTGTTGTTTTTCCTCCATCACAAATATGTTGATCAAGTGTTTAAAGTCGGTTCTTGTTCAGTAGCTATCTAGGCTGCAGGATCAAAGGTGGGATTCGGTAAGTACTCAGTCAACCTCCTTAGTGTGTTTTGTTAAAATCAGAAGGGCTATCTAACTTCTCCTTATCGTTAACCTTGTATTAACAAGCGTGGTAAGGATCGTTAGCAAGTGGTAAGTGTACTCGTCTCATTTGTTGATTAGTGGGTGGCCGAATGTAAGTATGGCTTATAGAGGTGACTTGTGTGGAATATGAGTCACTTGATTGTTGATAGTATATGTGTGGGTGCAGATCTATGTGAATAGTAGCTAAGGAAGGGCTACTAGAACTGGTGGCACACGGTAATGTTATGGTAAAGCTTCGGTTTTTAGGTAAATATTGTGGTTAAGTGTGTATTGATTTGGGATTGGTATTGGTTGTAGGTTCAAGGATGAGGATAGTGTAGCACGTCACATTAACCAGGTGTGTACATACACTTCACACACGACAATTGGCAAAAGCCGAAATCCCGAAAAACCCGAAAAGCTGAAAAGCTGAAAGGTTGACGCCGGCAACCACACGAGCGTGCGAACATTCGTGTGGGAACACCGATACGTTTGTCGGGGCCAAGAGAGTGATCTCATGGTCTCGGGCCACTATTTGGCCAACCGGTCCAGACGGAGTTAAATGGGTCTGCCGAGTTCGTGGGCCCAAGTCGGCAAGAGTTGAGATGTGAAATTGAATGATGGAATGATAGGATGGCTGTATGATTTGATTGTGATCGGGCCTAATGGGCTACATAAACATGATTGGACTTAATGGGCTATATGGACATGATTAGGCTTAGTGGGCCTTATGGGATTTAAGAAATGCATGCTAGGGTTTTAATGGACTCTAGGGCTAGTTCTGATAAATTCTTAAATGGCATAAAACTTAAGCTAATAATCAAACATGTCTGTGGACAAGTCGCTAGGTTAGAGTGTGGCAATGGACATATGCATGTCTAGAATTGGATCTAGGGAGAGCTTGGTACTTAAGCGGTCCTAGTGACCCACCTCCTCTTCTCTGGGATCCTACCTGGTGTATAGTGTCTGTTCACTTTAGCCACAAGGACTTTTTGATGGGCCAAAGTTCATAACTAAAACCAGAGATAAAAAAATTACGAAAATACCCTGTAGGGTAGATTTACAAAAATACCCTTGGGTAGTGATGTAACAGCCTAGTTTAAACCCTAGTCAGAATAGTGGTTTCGAGACCACAAATCCGAGGTCGAAATGATAATTTAATATTATTTTCTGTGTGAATAGTATGTGTCATAGTCTGTCTGAAAATTTTGTGTGATAATTTGATCGTTTGTGTGCCAAATTAAGAGAAAAGACTTAATTGCCTAAGGTATAAAAGTTGTGTGCTGATTTATTGTGTGCCAAATTAAGAGAAAAGACTTAATTGCCTAAGGTATAAAAGTTGTGTGCTGATTTATAAGTGTTTAATTTTTGATGGCTTTTTAAGGTGGAGATCTTATGTTGTTATTAATCCATTTAAGATAGTGGATGTTTAAATGACAAGATGACCATAAGGTAAATTTGTCTTATATGACTAATAAAAGGGTAAATTGGTGAATTGATAATTTAGTTAATAATAATTAAAAAACCAAAAGAAAAATGAAGCCATGTTATCATCTTTCTTGCCGAAAATTTGAAGGAAAAAGAAAGGAATAGGGCTTTGGGGTATTCGGCCATAGTTGTTCAAAATTAAGGTATGTTTTGGCATCGATTTTTGATAATTTCTATGTTTTTGTAATCGTTGCTTCGTGCTCTAGCTAACCCATGTTGTAATTTTGTGAATTGATGGTGTTTTTGTGATGAGTCAATGATGAAAACTTGAGCTATGTGTTAGTTGATAATGAAATATGGAAACTTGGTGTTGGATTAAAATAGTTTGTATTGGGATTTTTAGTGAAATTGAGTATTTTGGGCTTAACTGAGAAAATAAGAAATTGGATGACTAAAATGTGAAATAAATGAAATGTATAAGCTTGTATGAGTATAGTGAGTATTCGGCTAAGCATGGGTGCAAGCTAATTATGTGTATTTGATGATTTTATGAATAAAGGACTAAAGTGTCGAAATGTGAAAATGTGAGGGCTATTGTATAAAATGCCCTAAATATGTTTGTTTGGATTAAAATGAATGATTTGGTAATTGAATGGACTGAATTTGAATGTGTATAGACCAAGAGAGAAGAGGTTCGGATCGAGATCGAGGCAAAGATAAAGTGCTCGATTAATCGACCACTTCGATAGTTCGACGTCTGAGGTAAGTTCAGACATAATACGCGTATTTTGTAACGACCCAAATTTGGGCCTAGTAGAATTGGGAACATTGGGCCTTGGGCACGGGAGCGTTTAAAATTTTTGAGAAGAAGAGAATGGCACTAAGGCAATTTGGACCTATTAAGTGAGTGATTTTGGAAGGTTAGGGGGCTTCTATGAAGTTCCGGGATCAAACCTGGGCTTAGGAAAAATTTTGGTTTTAGGTGAATAAAACCCTAGGAGTTAGTAGGTAGGCTTTAAGAATAAAATGTGGAGAAAAATAACACAAAAGGGGTTGTAGTCTAGTGGCAAATGACACCATATAAGAGACAAGGGAATGACGCCACAAGGAAGAAAGAGGGTCCAAGGTTCAAGTCTTGGTGCTTGCATTTTGATTTCTTTTTAAGTGAACTTAGACATTGGTCATAGAGTTATATTTAGTTGCGCATGTTTTAAGGCAACAAGGAGCTAGTTGGTAAAGTGGCTAGCGGTGTGGATTTAAACTCTACTGATGGAAGGATCCCACATCGGAAAGCTAGCAAGAGGGGAGGTGAGAAGTTGACTATAAATAGAACCAATCTATGAGGGAGTAGACACACCTTGGTTGGCGTTTGGGCACAGGAGTGGTCGAAGCGTGGATTAGCAACTTCAGATTCCTATCAGGTGTGTATTTCGCCCTACTCTAGCTGTAGAGCGGCAAATGCCGAAATGCCGGTCACACGGCAATTGTAGCCATACGAGTGTGCGAGCGCACGTGTGGGGGCTTCGACACGATAGTTGAGGCCATCATGAGTATTCTTGTGGGTTAGGCTGTTTGGGCCTCGATGGGCCTCGATGGACCAAGTGGGCCCATATGAAGTTGTATGATTGTGTAGTAGATGTTGGATTCGACTATGGGAATCTCACATGTGTGGCTAGATTTAGGCCAAATGGGCCACACGAGCGTGTGGGCCCATTTGGGCTGAGAATGGGCCCTAGGCCCAATCGTCTCATTATCTCTGTTTAGAATACCCTAGTTTATGAAATTACCAAAATACCCTCGATCTGTAAAATTACCTAAATGCCCCTGATCTGTAAAATTACCTAAATACCATCGATTTATAAAATTATCGAAATACCCTTGATTTGTGAAATTACCGAAATACTCTGGGTTTACAAAATTACTGAAATACCCTTGGTTTACAAAAGTACCGAAATATCCTCAGATTACAAAATTACCAAAATACCCCCAATTTGTGAAATTACCAAAATACCCCTAATTTGTAAAATTACCAAAATACCCCTAATCTGCAAAATTATCGAAATACCCTTGATTTGTGAAATTACCAAAATACCCTGGGTTTACAAAATTACTAAAATAACCTTAGTTTATAAAATTATCAAAATATCCTCGGATTACAAAATTACCGAAATACCCCCAGTTTGTGAAATTACCGAAATACCCCCGATTAGCGAAATTATCGAAATACCCCTGATTTGTAAAATTACTAAAATACCCCCAGTTTGCAAAATTACCAAAATACCCTCAATTTGTGAATTTACCAAAATACCCCCGATTTGCAAAATTACCGTTTTACCCCTAAACGATAAAATGATTGTTGTACCCTTGTGGTAGTACTAGCGTTGTATGTGTTAATTGTATGGTTGGTTATGTTTGAGATGCGTTGCATACATGGATTGGTTATGAGTAGAATTACCGAACTACCCCTGTAGGGTAGAATTACCGAAATACCCTTATAGGGTAAAATGACTAATTTGCCCTTATAGGTAAATGATCGACTTGTGCAATGAGTGGACTAATTTGACTGTGGTTGTATGATTGATATGCTTTTATTACATGTTTAAATAATTGTTACTGAGCATGGCCATTTTGCATACACGTGTAATGCTTGAGCATGAGATACACGACATATTGCATGGGGTTGGATTATTAATACGGAGGAAGTGCTAATAGGATTGCATGGTCGCTTGACGACTGTGGATCCACCGAAGGCTTTATAGCCATCGAGCAGCCATGCTGCATCGATAATGTTACTGAGGGCTTTGTGCCATTAATATGGCTTCGTGCCGTAATTATGGGCTTTGTGCCAATACCGAAGGCTTTGTGCCGATATTATAGCTTTGTGCCAATCGTATTTATCGTGGCTATGCGCCTAAATTATATATCAATGACTCTGTGTCTATCATATTTACCTAAGGCTGTGTGCCTATTATATTATCGTCGCTAATGGCTATGTGCCGATTATGATTTTAGTGGCTCTGCCACATATTTTGGTGGCTCTACCACATATATTTCGGTGACTCTGTCACAATTTCGGTGATGAGCAGCGTGACTGCCATTGATGTGTGTAGCAGATGAGAGTTGATTGTAGAACTCCCCACCGATGTGTTTTGGTTGGTCGGGTCGTGTGCAGCGGATTGATTACTAGGCTAGGCTGGATTGCATTGCATTGCATATGTTATCTACTATACCATGTTAAAAGGGCTCAGGCCCAGTTCATTTTTGTAAGGGCTTCCGCCAGAGTGATTTCGTAAGGGCTAAGGCCTAGTTGGTATCTGAATGGGTTCGGGCTCAGTTATTGATCGTGTGGGGGATTACACACTGAGTTCTTGTAACTCACCCCTCTGCTTAATTTTGTAGGTAATCCCTAGCTTGAGGATTTGGTCCGAGGTGGACTCTGTGGTGGCCATGCGTTATTTCTTTCGTAAACTTCGTTTTCCATTACTTTGAACTTGTTTTAATTTAGGAATTTGTTCTGTAGTAAGGCCTCTAGAATTTTATTTTCGTTTTTATTTTAAAGCATTGACTGCCTATTGTGAAATGTTCAAAATGGAGTTTTCTTAAAAATGTAAGTAACCACTTTCCAAAACACTAACAAACGGTTTACAAGTTATAAACAATGAAACTCGGGATTTTCTTAAAACTACCATAATTGTTTTCAAAAAATCACATCCTGAAATCCACCGATTTCGATTCTCGTATTATAAAATAAGTTTACCGTATTAGTAATAGTAACAACATTTTGCAAGGAAACCTTAAAAATGAATCTGATTTTCAAAATTTTTTAAATAATCGCGAAGTTTCTTTAAATAACCTTTCCATGTGACAAACCAGATCCGGTCGTAACGTCTAGGCCGGGTTTGGGGTGTTACATATTTAGTTGTGTTTAATGTTATGAAATGAATGGTATGATATTGTTGAAATGTGAATGCTATGTGATAGATTGAGTTAAATGGCACTAAGTGTGCGTATTCAGAAATGTGACCAAGATAAATAACACTGTGTGTGCGGAGTAATATAAGCTTTGGCTTTATGGTTAGCACTATGTGTGCGATACTGATTCAAAATCGGTTTGATATGGATGCACTAAATGTGCGATGCTAATTAAGCTTCAGTTAACTATTTAGGCACTAAGTGTGCAAATAAACTGAAGAAGGAACGAATGTTGATCGAAGTGATTCATGAGTACTGAGTAGCATAAATATTTGACAACTAAGTGTTGGCTAAGGTACATTCGGAACCTATGTGGTTGATGAAATTACGAATGAGTTTATGGAAGGTTAAATGAAATTATTAGCTTTGGATGATATGAGATATTAGATTTTGAAATAATCTACGCGATGATATGTTTTGATTTAATGTATTTTGTTAGAACTTGCTAAGCTTTTGAAAGCTTACTGTGTGATTGTTTCTCTGTTTACAGTGTCAATAAAGCTAGCTCGGATCAGGGGATCGTCAGCTTCTTAATCACACTATCGGCAATCTATTTTGGGTACTTTTGTGAAGATGTATATAGTTGAAATATGGCATGTATAGGCTAGTTATTTGATACATATTTGAGGTGTGTAATTAGCCATGTGATGTGGCTAAATATATGGTTGCTTTAAGCATGAATGGCTTTGTTATATGAGGCATATTTTGGTATGGTTTGTGGTTGAAGAGAATGATTTATAAATGGTAAACTTTGTATTCGTAAAATGCTAGTATGATTTAGTGAAATTGAGAAGGAATGATGTTTAGTATTGACTGTGTTTAAGTTGAATATGTTAGCTTATATGTTGACATGTTTGAAAATGAGATTGTATGAGTTGATAGATTGATCATATGATAGGAAATGGTTGCCAAATTGTGTGTATAAACATGCTTAAGTGTGCTTATAGTGATTGACCCATGTGGGTGGCATTTTGGCCTTACAAATGGCCTATTTTTGCCACACGATTGTGGCACACGGGCGTGCCTAATGATCGTGGGCGTAAGTTAGTTTATGGCCTAGGAACACACGGCCATGACACACAGACGTGCTTGACAGCAGTGTGTTTTTTGATGGGATCGACCACGGCCATGGCACACGGGCGTGCTTGATGGCTGTGGAGAAAAGGTCAGTTTCGACCATGGGGAGGACACACGGGTGTGTCTAGCAGCCGTGGGAGGCACACGGCCTACCCCCACGGGCGTATACCCCCTAAAACCTAGAAAAGTTTTAAATTTCTGAGAAGTTTCTGTATGTGCTTCGGTTTAGTCCCGATCCCTCTTTAACATATGTTTAAGGTCTTATACGCCGTAATAAGGGATTAATCGCTTATGTTTGATGTATTAAGATGATGATTGACTATGTGTCGTAAATGAGTTGTGAAATGATCCTATTGTCTAGTAATGCCTCTTAACCTTAATCTAGTGATGGTTTCGGGTTAGGAGTGTTATATTTTATTGGTATCAGAGCTACAGTTTAGTCGATTCTTGGACTAACGTAGTGCGTGTGAGTCTAGCTATACATGCCATATTATGAAATTTTGATAGTGTGATGAATTCTGATAGTTGAAAATGTGTTTTCGTATAGTATTGGATCCCGATCGAGTAGTTGCTGACGATGTAGAAATCAATGCGCCTGCTCCCGCTCAAGGGATAGTGCTGGCCACATCTAGGCCGAATGATAGTGGTGAGAGAGGAGAGGCTAAGAAAGCCTTCTTCCAAATGATGAGAGAGTGGTTTACGGAGTTCGTTCGAACGAATCCGACTACTCTACAACCTCCACTCCCACAAGTACCTGTTGTGCCACAAGTTGTAGACCCGCTCAGATTGAATAAACCACCTGTAGACAAGATCCAAAAATCAAGGCCGAGGAGGCCGAGGAGTTTAGGGCCATATATGATGAAGATGCTGAGCGAACCGAGTTTTGGCTTGAAAATACAATCATAGTATTGGATGAGATGTCGTTGAATCCTGATGAATGCATTAGTGTGGAGTTTCCTTGTTGAGAGACACAGCTTATAATTGGTGGAAAACATTGATATCTGTGGTTCTGAGAGAGAGAATCACCTGGGACTTCTTTCAAGTTGAGTTCAAAAAGAAGTATATCAGTTAGCTCTTCATTGATCAGAAGCGTAAAGAGTTTCTAGAGTTGAAACAGGGTCGTTTGTCTGTTACTGAGTACAAACGGGAATTCGTAAAATTGAGTCAATATACGAGGGAATTTGTTTCGACTGAAGCTACTATGTGCAAATATTTCATAGGGGGATTAAATAAAGACATTAAATTGTTAGTTGGGATACTTGATATAAATGAATTTGTTGTGTTAGTTGAAAGAGCATGCAAGGCTGAGGAGCTCAATAAAGAAAAGAAGAAAGCTGATTCTGCGGCTCGTGATGAAAGAAAGAGATCAATGAATAAGTTCTCTCAATCTTCAGCTAAGAGATATAGAGATGCAAGCAATCATTCAAATGTTTCGTTTGGACATCCAAGTAGAGATCGTTCGAGACAAAGTACTGGTTTACGAATTCAAGCCCTGATTGAATCAAGTGTTGGTAGCGTTAAGAGTAACAAACCTGAATGCAGACAGTATGGAAGACTACATGTGGGAGACTACTGGGGCAAGTATAATAATAGAGTTTGTTATAAATGTGAATCTCAAGATCATTTTATTCGAGATTGCCCGAAGATGGTGGAAGAGGAAAATGTTCAGAATGAAAGACCAAGTAATGTGCCGGCTAGAGGTAGACCACCCAGAGACATCAGAAACATAAGTGAAAATCAAAAGGGGACAACTGACACAGCTGTGAGGTCAGAAGCGAGAGCACCTACCCGAGCCTATGCTATACGTGCACGAGAGGAAGCATCATCTCTAGACGTCATCACTGGTACTTTCACTTTATTTGATACTGATGTCATTGCATTGATAGATCTAGGATCAACTTATTCCTATGTGTGTATGAACTTAGTATTGAATAAGAATCTACCTGTTGAGCCTACTGAATTTGTGGTTAGAGTGTCGAACCCCTTAGGCAAGTGTGTCCTGGTGGATAAAATATACAAGAATTGCCCATTGATGTTTCGTGATATATGTTTTCCGGCCAATTTGATGTTGCTACCATTCAATGAGTTTGACATAATTCTGGGTATGGATTGGCTTACTCTGCATAATGCGATCGTGAATTGTAAAAGAAAGAGTATTGAGTTGAAGAGTCAGAATGGTGAGATAGTTCGAATTGAATCTAATGATATGAAAGGATTACCAGCTGTTGTATCTACAATGAAAGCTATGAATTATGTGAGAAAAGGTTGTGAAGCTTATTTGGCATATGTGATTGATACAAAAGTGTCGGAAAAGAAGGTTGAATCTGTGCCTGTGGTATGTGAGTTTTTAGATGTGTTTCCTGAAGAGCTGCTGGGATTACCTCCAATTCGAGAAGTGGAATTTGTTATTTAATTAGTGCCGGGAACCACTCCCATTTCTATAGCTCCGTATAGAATGGCACCAACAGAATTGAAAGAGTTAAAATCGCAGTTGCAAGAATTAACTAATAGAGGATTTGTACGACTGAGTTTTTCACCCTGGGGAGCACCTGCGTTATTTGTGAAAAAGAAAGATGGAACTACGAGAATGTGTATCGATTATCGACAATTAAACAAAGTGACGATAAAGAACAAATATCTGTTGCCTCTTATTGATGATTTGTTTGATCAGCTGAAGGGAGCTACAGTGTTTTCTAAGATAGATTTGAGATCAGGTTACTATCAGTTGAGAGTTAAAGAAACCGATATGCTGAAGATTGCTTTTAGAACGAGGTACAGACATTATGAATTCTTAGTGATGCCTTTCAGACTAACAAATGTTCCTGCAGTGTTTATGGATTTGATGAATCGGATATTCAGACCGTATTTGGATCGCTTTGTTGTGGTGTTCATTAATGATATTTCGATCTATTCGTGTGATGAGACGCAGCATGCTGAACATTTGAGAATCATGCTACAAACTCTACATAAGAAGCAGTTATATGCAAAGTTTAGTAAATGTGAATTTTGGTTGGGTGAGGTTGGGTTTCTGGGACATATTGTATCAGCTGCGGGAATAAGAGTTGATCCGAGTAAAATCTCTGCTATTTTGGAGTGGAAGCCTCCGAGAAATGTGTCTGAAGTCTGTAGTTTTCTGGGACTAACGGGATATTATAGACAATTTGTGAAAGGCTTCTCGATGATTGTGACTCCATTAACAAAATTGTTACAGAAGGATGTTAGATTCGAGTGGTCAGAAAAGCACCAACAAAGTTTTAAATAGTTGAAAGTGTTGTTAACGGAAGCACCAGTGCTGATTCAGTCCGAATCAGGCAAAGAGTTCATAGTTTACAATGATGCGTCATTGAATGGTTTGGGCTGTGTGCTGATGCAAGAAGGGAAAGTCATTGCTTACGCTTCGAGACAGTTAAAATCGCACGAAAAGAATTATTCGACGCATGACCTTGAGTTAGCCGCGATTGTGTTTGCGTTAAAGATTTGGCGTCACTACTTATTTGGTGAGAAATGTCCTATTTATACTGATCATAAGATTTTAACGTATTTGATGACTCAGAAAGACTTAAATTTACGACAGAGAAGATGGTTAGAATTATTGAAAGACTACGAACTGGTGATAGATTACCACCTGGGTAAGGTTAATGTTGTAGCTGATGCCTTGAGTCGAAAATTGTTATATGCTTTGCAAGCTATGAGTAATCAAATAGATCTATGTGATGATAGTGCGGTGGTAACTGAATTGAAAGTGAAGCTGATGTTTGTACAGCAGATTTGTGATGCTCAGAAAAATGATGTTGAAATGACGGCTAAACGAACTCAATGTGAATTGAATGCTGAATCAGAATTTCGAGTTGGTAGTGATGATTGTTTGAGATTTAGAGATCAGATTTGTGTTCCGAGGAATTTAGAATTAATCTCGATGATTTTGAATGAAGCTTACCATAGTCACTTGACTGTTCATCCGGGGAGTACGAAAATGTATAATGATCTGAAACAGTTCTATTGGTGGCAAGGTATGAAAAGAGACATTTTCGACTTTTTGTCAAAATGTTTAGTTTGTCAGCAAGTCAAAGCTAAACATCAAGTTCCGTCTAGTTTGTTACAACCGATAATGATTCCTGAGTGGAAATGGGAGAGAATCACGATGGACTTTGTGTCGCGTTTGCCCTTATATCCGAGTAAGAAAGATACAATCTGGGTGACAGTGGACAGATATCCGAAATCAGCTCATTCCGTTCTGGTAAGAATCGATTATTCTTTAGATAAGTTAGCTGAACTGTATATTGATGAGATTGTGAGATTGCACGGAGTACCGTTATCTATAGTGTCTGACAGAGATCCAAGATTTACCTCGTGATTTTGGAAGAAATTGCAAGATCCTTTAGACATAAAGTTGCATTTCAGTACTACTTTTCATCCGCAAACGAATGGTCAATCCAAGCGAATCATTCAAATTCTCGAAGACATGCTGAGTGTTGCATACTTGAATTTGAAAGTACGTGGGAAAAGCATTTATCAATGATTGAGTTTGCATATAACAACAGTTTTCAATCTAGCATTAAAATGGCACCATATGAGGCTTTTTATGGCCGAAAGTGTCGAACTCCATTGTATTGGACTGAGCTAAGTGAGAATAAGATTCGCGGGGTTGATCTGATAAAAGATACTGAATAGAAAGTGGAAGTAATTCGTGACAATTTGAAAGTAGTCTCAGATCATCAGAAGTCTTATGCAGATTTGAAACGAAAGGATATTGAATTCGAAATTGGTGATAAAGTATTTTTTAAAGTGTCTCCGTGGAAGAAAATACTTTGATTTGGCCGAAAGGGCAAGCTGAGTCTGAGGTTCATCTGACCGTATGATATTATTGAACGAGTTGGGTCGGTTGCTTATAGATTGAGATTACCCCTTGAGTTAGAAAAGATTCATAACTGTTTCATGTGTCGATGTTACGACTGTACAGATCTGACTCGTCTCATGTGATTGCTCCTACTAAGATTGAGATTCAGTCAGATTTGTCGTATAATGAAGAACCGATACGAATTTTGGCACGGGAGATTAAAGAGTTGAGAAACAAAAGAATTTCCTTAGTGAAAATATTATGGCACAAACACGGTATTGAAGAGGCTACATGGGAGCTTGAGAACGTTATGAGAGAGCAACATCCACAATTATTCATTGGTAAGATTTTCGGAGACAAAAATCCCTAAGGGGGGAGAGTTGTAACAGCCTGGTTTAGACCCTAGTTGGAACAATGGTTTCAAGACCACAAATCTGAGGTCGGAATGATAATTTAATATTATTTTCTGTGTGAATAGTATGTGTCATAGTCTGTGTGAAAATTTTTTGTGATAATTTGATCGTTTGTGTGTCGAATTAAGAGAAAGGACTTAATTGCCTAAGGTATAAAGGTTGTGTGCTGATTTATAAGTGTTTAATTGTTGATGGCTTTTTAAGGTGGAGACCTTATGTTGTTAGTAATCCATTTTTAAGATAGTGGATGTTTAAATGACAAGATGACCATAAGGTAAATTTGTCTTATATGACTAATAAAAGGGTAAATTGGTGAATTGATAATTTAGTTAATAATAATTAAAAAACCAAAAGAAAGATGAAGCCATGTTATCATCTCTCTTGCCGAAAATTTGAAGGAAAAAGAAAAGAATAGGGCTTCGGGGAATTCGGCCATAGTTGTTCAAAATTAAGGTATGTTTTGGCATCGGTTTTTGATAATTTCTACGTTTTCGTAATCGTTGCTTCGTGCTCTAGCTAACCCATGTTGTAATTTTGTGAATTGATGGTGTTTTTGTGATGAGTCAATGAGAATACTTGAGCTATGTGTTAGTTGATAGTGAAATATGGAAACTTAGTGTTGGATTAAAATAGTTTGTATTGGGATTTTTAGTGAAATCGAGTATTTTGGGCTTAATTGAGAAAATAAGAAATTGGAGGACTAAAATGTGAAACAAATGAAATGTATGACTTGTATGAGTATAGTGAGTATTCGGCTAAGCATGGGTGCAAGATAATTATGTGTATTTGATGATTTTATGAATAAAAGACTAAAGTGTCGAAATGTGAAAATGTGAGGGCTATTGTATAAAATGCCCTAAATATGTGTGTTTGGATTAAAATGAATGATTTGGTAATTGAATGGACTGAATTTGGATGTGTATAGACCAAAAGAGAAGAGGTTCGGATCGAGATCAAGGCAAAGATAAAGTGCTCGATTAATCGACCACTTCGATAGTTCGACGTCTGAGGTAAGTTCGGACATAATACGCGTATTTAGTTGTGTTTAATGTTATGAAATGAATGGTATGATATTGTTGAAATGTGAATGCTATGTGATAGATTGAGTTAAATGGCACTAAGTGTGCGTATTTGGAAATGTGACCAAGATAAATAACACTGTGTGTACGGAGTAATATAAGCTTCGACTTTGTGGTTAGCACTGTGTGTGCGATACTGATTCAAAATCGGTTTGATATGGATGCACTAAGTGTACGATGCTAATTAAGTTTCGGCTAACTATTTAGGCACTAAGTGTGTGAATAAACTGAAGAAGGGACGAATGTTGATCGAAGTGATTCATGAGTACTGAGTAGCATAAATATTTGACAACTAAGTGTTGGCTAAGGTACATTCGGAACCTATGTGGTTGATGAAATTACGAATGAGTTTATGGAAGGTTAAATGAAATTATTAGCTTTGGATGATATGAGATATTAGATTTTGAAATAATCTACGTGATGATATGTTTTGATTTAATGTATTTTGTTACGAACTTACTAAGCTTTTGAAAGCTTACTGTGTGATTGTTTCTCTATTTACAATGTCAGTAAAGCTAGCTCGGATCAGGGGATCGTCAGCTTCTTAATCACACTATCGGCAATCTATTTTGGGTACTTTTGTGAAGATGTATATAGTTGAAATATGGCATGTATAGGCTAGTTATTTGATACATATTTGAGGTGTGTAATTAGCCATGTGATGTGGCTAAATATATGGTTGCTTTAACATGAATGGCTTTGTTATATGAGGTATATTTTGGTATGGTTTGTGGTTGAAGAGAATGATTTATAAATGGTAAACTTTGTATTGGTAAAATGCTAGTATGATTTAGTGAAATTGAGAACGAATGATGTTTAGTATTGAGTGTGTTTAAGTTGTATATGTTAGCTTATATGTTGATATGTTTGAAAATGAGATTGTATGAGTTGATAGATTGATCATATGATAGGAAATGGTTGCCAAATTGTGTGTATAAACATGCTTAAGTGTGCTTGTAGTGATTGACCCATGTGGGTGGCATTTTGGCCTTGCAAATGGCCTATTTTTGCCACACGGTTGTGGCAAACGGGCGTGCCTAATGACCGTGGGCGTAAGTCAGTTTATGGCCTAGGAACACACGGCCATGGCACACGGACGTGCTTTATAGCCGTATGGTTTTTGACAGGATCGACCACGGCCATGGCACACGGGCGTGCTTGATGGCCGTGGAGAAAAGGTCAGTTTCGACCACAAAGAGGACACATGGGTGTGTCTAGCAGCTGTGGGAGGCACACGGCCTACCCCCACGGGTGTGTATCCCTTAAAACCTAAAAAGTTTTAAATTTCTGAGAAGTTTCTGTATGTGCTTCGGTTTAGTCCCGATCCCTCTTTAACATATGTTTAAGGTATTATACGCCTTAATAAGGGATTAATCGCTTATGTTTGATGTATTATGATGACGATTGACTATGTGTCGTAAATGAGTTGTGAAATGATCCTATTGTTTGGTAATGCCTCTTAACCCTAATCAGGCGATGGTTTTAGGTTAAGGGTGTTACAAGTGAAATAACTAAAATACCCCTAGATGCTTAATGTGTGGAAATGTGTATGTTGCATTCATGAGATATATGTTGCACTTGGGTGGGTTTGATCATACGGAGGAAGATATATGAGGATTGCATAGTCACTTGACGACCGTGGATCCACCGGCGGCTTTAAGCCCATTATATGCATAGCGACCTTGCCGCAACGCTTTGAAATAGTGCCATTGTTGGTGCTACCTTTGGAGTGTAGGGATGGGTGGGTTGATATTTATATCCCCACAGGAGTGTAGGGTTGGAAGGGAAATGGAGTGCAGGGTTGGATTTGGGATGTGAGCATTACATTCATGTGATACTGATGTGATATGAGGTCATTGTGGGCTAAGGCCCAAGACCACCGTTTTTGATAGGGCTTAGGCCCAATGTTATAATTGCATGTTGGTTGGATTACCGAGGGTCATACACACTAAGATTTGAAACTTACACCCTTTTATTAAATGTTTCAGGACCCTCAGCAGACGGCTCGATGTGGGAGAGAACTCGAAGATGGCCACACTGCAAGATACTTAGAAGTTTTTTTTTTTTGAATGACTTTATTTTACTTTATTTTCATTGGGATGTAATAAGGCCTTGTATCTCCAACTTTACTTTACCTTTGGGTTATTATTGTTTCAACAGCTTAATTATTAAACTTAATAAATTTCTAAACTTTAACATGGTTTTCGAAATAATTATAACATATGGACATTTTCTTAAAACATGGGCTTTCATCATAAGTTAACAAATTGCATGGATTTTGGGTTTCTAAGCCTTAAAATTAAGTTTTAACTAAGCGAAGTTGTTTTGAATTATCCCTTTGATGTGACATCACCGGATTAAGCCATAACGTCTGGGCCGGGTCTGGGGGTGTTACAGAGATGGCATGTAGAGGCTGGCTGGGTAGGACTTTTATACTGCGTAATATGTTACTGTACTGATCACTGATATTGTAATGGGCCAAGGCCCAAATGCATGACTACTTCTGTATTGAGATGGGCTAAAGCCCAAATCGATACTGCTATCGAGCATCAAAAAAGGCTTAGACCAGCATCGAGTTTATTCTATGTATTGTCTGTTTGTCTGCATGGGGAATTACATACTGAGTTTTCATAAAATCACTCTTTTGTTTTATTTGTACAGGTAATCCCCAGACTTAAGAGGATCGGAGCGGCGAAGGACTCAACGGTGGCCACACGACCCTTTTTCACTGTTTTGTTTTTAATTAGGTTTTCAAAGTTTAATTTAGGGTATTTTGTTGTAATAAAGGCCTCTGTGGATTTTTGCTTCAAATTTGGATTTTATATCTGTATTATGTTTATATCTGATAGAGGTAGGTAAAATACGAGTTTTTAAAAGAAATGCATGTGTTTAGCAAAATACCCACAAGGACACAAACTGTTTAAAAAGCTTTCGCAACGTATAATGTTTTGAAAACTAACGACTCAATAAGAATCATGATTTTAGAATTAATAAAAGATAATGGGGATTTCTAAACGGAAAATGTTTTAAGCAAAGCTACGATTTTCCAATACAAGCTACGATTTTCAAACACACTGTAACACACCGTACCCGAGATCGATGCTAATACTGGATACGAGACATTACCATGCTTGGACTCACTTAAATATACACTTACGGGCTATAAAATTTTGAACCAACTTAAAACTTTTCTTTCTTAATCACAACGTGCATATTATAGGCCTACGAGGCCTTTAACAATTATCCGAACTCTTTTGGACACTTCATCTAACACTCAACTTGGAAGCAGGGTTCACACGCCCATGTTACTTAGAGACACGCCCGTGTACCCATAGACACGCCCATGTCTACAACCGTGGGAGGTTACTGACTTGATCCACACGGCCTGGGCACACGCCCATGCCCAAACCGTGTGTCTTGCATGGTTCATGCACACGGCCGTGGAAGATGATCGTGGCCTAAGCTAATTTAAAATAATAAGATGCAGAGTTTGCACGGTCTAGACACACGCCCGTGTGTCTAACCGTGTGGGCACTTAGAGGCTATCTACCAAGCCTTCTTACTACTCTCATTTGCATACGTACACATACTAATTCAATGGAACTCAAATCATCAACTAAAACACATGAATTTATACGTTTGATTTATGAGAATAAGATTTTCCTCCCATATAATTACAACAACTTACGCCATCATCAATGGCCATACACATTTAGATTATGAACCCTCTTAGGCCAACACAATGGCACATTAACAACAACTTAATTAGCCTTAAATTCTAGCCTTATACATGCCATGACTCATAAGAACTTGATACCTCATACCAAGTGTCTGCTCGATAGTGTGAAAACATCTCCGACGGCCTCCAATTCGAGCTAGTTAAAAGTAACCTATACAAGATGGGAAAAGAAAGGAAGTAAGCAATAATGCTTAGTAAGTTCATCTGCATAAATTAATAATTTCTGATATTCATTGAATAAACATAACCACAAGGTATTTTAAAGAGTTTCTCTCACAAACCCTTAGTTACTTACTCATCCATTGTTGAAACTTACTCATTCAATCTCTTACCACACTCTTGCCATGTCACCAGCCAACTGCTTGTGCTGAATAGCATTCATTCCTGCACTGATCACTATTTAATCACATGAAACAACATATCAACCACTCTAAATAAATCGCTTCTACCACTAATTTCTCAGTGGTTTCGCACTTAGCCCACGATTGAATCTCTAATAGGGTGGTATCGTACATAGCCCACCATTTAGTTATACTTATGGTGTTTTCGCACTTAGCATACCACAATCGATTAACGAGATGTTAGCGCACTTAGCTTATCATCCAGCATTATCACAACACATGTACAACTCTACCACGTTCACTCTACTAGAACCACCTAGGTTCTCAATCAATATCGATCATACAACCAATATCAAATTCTACTACATTCATTCCCTTCGGGAGATTATCATATATTGAATTCATCTCAATACAGTTCTAACACACATACTTGTTTTTCTCGTACCCCAAACAGTAGACATACCCATTGAATCATTCAAATTATTAAATAGCTCTCTTAAGTCTCATACACATAATTCTCATTGGCATCTTACCCTAATAGGGTCTTACATACATTAACATGTCGATGCCATGTCCTTGACATCGTCTTACACGAATTCTTACACCGAGACCATTCTCCAATATGGTCTTACTCGAGACTTTAACCATCATCATATCATGCTATATACTTTTACCAATACTCTAAATTCAATTCCATTGACATTTCATCAAAAAAAAAATGTTTCATACATTCATATAGTAAACATACATTCAATTCAACATTAGAATATTAAATTAACACATACTTAATTACAATATTCGCACATGAACTTACCTTGATGTTGAAATAGCCGAAAAGGACTATTTGCCCACATTTCTCTTTTCATTCGTTCTAGGTCCGAAACTCGTTTTCTTTGATCTAGAACAATGAAATATACTGATTTATTCATTTATAAATCATAAAATACCATAATACACACTTTAAGCAAAAATGACTATTTTGCCCCTACAATTTGGCAAAATTATGATTTTGCCCCTAGGCTCATAAATAAATTTTCATCACATTTTCTTGTTAATCAAGCCTAGATGAACATTTAATCCTCTTATAACAATTCACAATTCCAACTATTCCATGCCTTAATGAACAATTTACAACTTTTGCATTTTAGCCCAAATTAGGTGTTTCCATGGCAACACCTTTCACAAAAGTTGTTTATCAACATCCTAACATTCATTTTCTCCCATAAAAACTCAGCTAACAAATTAAAATCTCTCATGGCAAATCTCTAAACTTTTCACCATAATGCAAACTAGTCCCCTCTTTAGAAAGCTTAAGCTTTGGGGATCACAAAAGTACAATTTTCTTCAAGAAATACCATCAAAATCACTTACTTGAGGAGGAAATGTGTTGCTGAAATTTTGAGCTTCAAACACCCCTTGTTTGCTGCAACTTTCGGTGAAGAAGAAGAGAGAAAAAGATGATATCTTTTTCCTTTCTTTATTTTATTATAAAACATCATTTCAACCCACCAACTTTGACCAAAATTAAAACTCTTGTCCCCTCTTTACTACATGGCAGGCCATCATATACAAGATGGTCTAATTGCCCTTTAAAATCCTCCAATTAATATTTCATGGCTATTTGGTACTTTTATGTCATTTTTCACAATTTAGCTAAAAATTGCTAAAATTAAGACACCAAAATTTTCATGCATCCTTATAAACATGTTATCACACATAACATAACATGAAAATAATTTTCTCTATCCTCGAATAGTAATCCCAGGATCACTGATCCGACTAGCCCCTAAATCGGGCTGTTACACACACTACCATAAGACATCGCCAGATTCGGCCATAACGTCTAGGCCGAGTTTGGGGTGTTACATCCGAGACATTTCTTTTCCCTTGAGGTTTCTTTTCTTTTTGGTTCTTATTTATTTTGGTTTTGGAACGTTTTTTCTCGGGGGAGGAACTTTGAAGAGCCTCGTTTCCTTCTTTCCGAGTTAGTGTTTAGGCATCTCCTGTAACAGCCCCATTTTGGGCCTAGTCGAAACAATGGTTTTGGGGCCACAATTCGACGAAGAAAATATTATTTTTATTATATTTTTATGGTCTACAATTTCACGGAAAGATTTCGTGAATATTTTGTTCAAAGATTTCGATGTTTGGGCACTTAATTTAGTCAAAGGGGATTAAGGGTTTGAGTAATTTAGTGCCACACGGCCTGGCCACATGGCCGTGTGGCTAACTTGGGAATTTAGGGATTCCACATGGGCTTCTGTTTTAGGACACACGGTCGTGTCTGGTGGGCACACGGGCGTGTGAGACCCTCACACAATCGTGTCAGCACTGTATGCGAATTTAGTGCTAATGGACAGTGTAACACTCATTACCTGTATCCGACACCGGAATAGGGTACGAGGCATTACCGGACTTATTCATAAGCAAACATTCAAAACCAAGACATGAATTTTCACTCAAATTTAAAACTTTCCAAAAACATTCATATCATCCCTAAAACGAGCCTACGATGCCCAAAACATGCATCGGAAGTTGTTCAGGACTAAACTGAGAACTTTGGATACTTTTGGGAAACTTAGAAAATTTTCATGAAACACACGCTCGTGTCGGTTCGGGGCACGCCCGTGCTTCAAGCCGTGTTCAATTTAGGGAGCTTTATGTTTATGACGTCATCATCAAATTGAGGTCACACGGCCAAGTCACGCGCTCGTGTGCTTAGGCCGTATGATCGATTAAATTTTCAATTTTTTTTCATAAAATAGGTGCAGACCTCACACGGCCAGAGCACACGCCCGTGTTTGAGGCCGTGCAGCACACACGGCTGAGAACACGCCCGTGTCTCTGCCTGTGTGCTATATTTTGGACATTTTATTTTGCATCAGTAAAGGTGCAGGGGACACACAGCCAGAACACATGCCTGTGGGGCTAACCGTGTGTCACACACGGCCTAGACACACGTCCGTGTGTCTACCTGTGTGGACAAAAACACGGCTATTTGCTAAGCCATTTTTTCACCCTTCCATGCATGTACCTACACAATAAAACATAGCATCAATCCAAACACATACACTCAACCAAATCAGCCACATCATTCACATGCTATTTTCTATCACATACAACATCACATACTTGTCAACTCAACCTATGCAAATTCTCACATCCATGAAATACATTATCATATGCATATATAACTAAACCAATATTATCCTATTTCAATGACCACTTAAAAAAATGAATTATCCACCATACTTTACACTTGAGAATTTAGACAGGCATTAACATCATACTTGCACCAATTGAACATCCTTAGCCATTCCAATGGCTAAGTCACAAAATATTACTTACAAGCCTTCATCTAAGCCAAGTAGCTAATACATGCCATTATACCAAAATGAATCATTTAGCTATACCAAAAGGAGATTTGTGGATAGTGTGATCTTGCTCTGACTGAATCCTACAACCTTTGCGAGCCTTACGAGCACTATAAAACAAGGAAAAGTAAAACGGGGTAAGCATTTTTCATGCTTAGTAAGTTCGTATAATAGAAAGAAACTTACCAGTTATAATTATTCAAATAAGCATATATATAAGCATTCATTCCATCAATATTTTGACAAGTTACCTAAATACATTCACTCATTAAACAAGTTAGTCATACACATCATAAAGTTATCAAACCAACATAGATGAGCTCACTATAGTATAAACTTTCATATCATTTCACTATTCCATTTTGCAGGATTTCTTTTCATTGAACTATTGTAATTTCGATGGATACTCGAGTAGTATACTCGAAGTATACATGTCAATCGTTTGTCAATTCACATCCAAAGTGCTCCTTAAGCACATATTCATATAGCACACTCTCAAGCCACATTTATATAACAGGAGATTACCAGTCCAGGCTAAATCCCGTCTTTCGCATTCGCTCCCAAGTGCTTTTTCAGGATTACCAGTCCAGGTTAAATCCTTTCGATAACGTTAGTTCTAATGAGCCTACTATGGATTACTCATCCGGGCTAAATCAATTTCATAACATTTACTCAAGAGAGTGTAGCTCGGGATTACCTGTCCGGGCTAAATCCTTTCTATATCATTTTGTTCATTACAAGAAAATTATTATAATCCATTGAATTACAATGTTCAATCGGGACAATGACATTTTATTCGTGTTTATCATCTTGTGATTATTTCATAGGGTATATCATCACATATATATTATCTCAATTGCACAATTCAATTAAAACATAATAACATACCAAATTAAATTACACAAACTTACCTTAAGAATGGTTCGTATTTGAAACTCAACTAATCTGAGACTTTTTATTTTCCTTGATCTAATTTGGTAATTGTTTATTTAGGGTTTATATGAGCAAATTTGACTATCAATTCATCATTTTACACATACCTTTATATTAATTTGCATCTTTGACAAAATTACTATTTTGTCCCTAACTTTTTTACATTTTACATTTGTCCCTAGGTTCGTAAAATGAAACATGTTCAATTTCATGGTAACCCAAGCCTAGCTGAACCATTTTCATGCTTATAGCAATCCACCTTTTCCATTAAATCAGATTTTTACTACCCATTTTATAACTTTTTACAATTAGGTCCTTTTTATGCATTTTCATCAAAAATCACCTAGTAAAAATTGTTTATCACACATCAAACATGTATAATCTACCATTAAACATCAAAATAAACATATGCTTAACATGGTTCAAACCCTAGACATCAACCACATCTTAAATTAATGGTAGAAATAAGTAGTTCAGACGATAACGACTTCAAAAACGTAAAGAGCATTAAAAACATGAGTAGGATATACTTGCAATCAAGCTTGAAAGATGACAAAACCCTAGCTATGGTGTTCTCCCAAATTTCGGCCAAGGTTGAAGAAAGATGAGCAAATTTTGGCTTTATTTTCCCTTTTTATTCTTTTATTTACCAAATGACCAAAATGCTCTTTTTGCCAAACTTTAAAATTTTACCTAATCATATCCATTTTTGTCCATAAACTTAACTAATGGTCTAATTATCATATGAGGACCTCTAATTTAAAATTTCATAGAAATTAAACACCTCTAGCATGTAGAACTCAAATTTTACACATTTTTACAATTTAGTCCTTTTTACTAAATTGAGTGCCCGAACGTCAAAATTTTTGAACGAAATTTTCGAAAAATTATTTTGCAAAACTGTAGACAATAGATATGTAATAAAAATGAATTTTACTATGTCAAATTTGTGGGCCCGAAACCACTGTTCCGATTAAGCCTAAAATCGGGCTATTACAGATAGAGAGTTACACGGCCTGTTCCCACGGCCATGCCCCCAGAGCACAGGTTTGGTGTGCCTTTCTGATCTGAAAATGTGGTTGTGTGCTTCAACCCTTGGCTAAGCTTAAACAACGGTAGTTAAGGATTTTGATCTGGGCTTCGGCTTAAGTGTATCTGTGTGACTGTCATGTAAAGTGTTTGAATCTGAATCTATTATGTTGGGTGTGTATGCACAGCTGTTCTGTCTGACTCTCTGATATTGTGTCTCTGTTCTATGAGATTGCATGCATACATACATCTGCATAAAATATTTTGGGATGGAATTGTGAAGAGAATGGAGACTGATTCTGATCTGATCTGGCAGTTAAGCTGTAATTCAACGGTATAGCGGTTTACCGCATTGCACTGTACCGAATGTACATTAGCTATGCTATGTATATATATATCTTGTCTGGTAGTTCAAACTGCAATTTTTCTGTACTGCGGATTTCCACACTGCACTGTACAGCACATACGTCAACCTTGTTACGTATATTTATCTGATCTTGCGGTTCAACTGCATTTTGATAAGTCATTGTTGCCGGGCAACCCTGGATGACTCTATATGGTGTGTAGGGTTGGATGGGCCTACTTGGTTTTAAGTAGTGTGTTTGGTTGGATGAGCTTTAACAGCTCTTTTGGGGTGTGATCAAGGGACGAAAAGCTGTGTTGGCTGGATGGGTGGGTTTCTATTAGACTGCATACATCTGCATCTATTTGTGAGTTCTGACTGAATAATTAGTTGTATGTGATCTGTTTGTCTGATTAGCATTTGTGTTGAGACTTTTATGTGAACCTAATATGCTCAGATTGTTAAGCTCGGATTGGGCACCAGTTCCGGTGTGACTTCTGATTCCGTGTGTTCGGAATTTGATTGCGCTTCTGATGTGAATACCCTATTTTTGTCTGTTGTTTTGAATTTTTTATCTGTTTTAGACTTGTTTCAGACTCACACTGAGCTCGTGAAGCTCACCCCCTCTTAGTGTTTTCTTTTTAGGTACTCTTTTGAATTCTGATGCTGGGCTCGGTATGCCAAATGATTTGTTTTATAAAAAATGAGAAGATTGTTAAACCAAGCTTTATTTGATAAAAGATTTTGACTTAACAAATTGAAATCTTTTTGAATAAAAAGTTAAAATTAAATAAAATAGACAAAATAATTTTGAATATCTATTTTAAAATCTTAGAAAATTTTTATAACAATTTTAAAATCAAGTTAAAATGATTTTGACTAAGTAAGAAAGTCGTTTATCATTTTATCCAGTCAAAATACCTTTCAAACAAATCAGAATTACTCTAGGCCAAAAAGTATCAATACATTTTTGGCCAAGTATCGATAATTTTGAAAATATTGATACCTCTTGAAAAATCGATACCAAAATGGCATTCAGTTTTCCACAAAACCTACAAAGTATCGATAAAATTGTTTTGGTATCGATATTTAAACTCCAACGGCCACTGAATTTAGCATTTATTATAAAAAATAACTATTCATTTTTATCTAGTATCGATACTCGCTGTTGTAGGTGTATTAAATGTGCTGATTTGCACATCCCAAATGGCTCTATTAACTACCACAATAACCTCAATGGTTGGAAATCAATTAGGGGGTATAAATACCAGTTTCTAAAATTCCTACAACAACAAGAAAACATTTTCAAGCAAAAATCATTGTCAAGCAAAAATCATCAATCAAACAACCTTTGTACTCAATACTTCCAAAATCCTCTTGTATACACTTGTGAGCTCTTATTGTCTTACTTTTGCTCAAGTGTACTATTGCCTATTTATGCTTAATTTGCAAACATTGTGATCTTGTTAGAATTATTTCTTAGTTTGCTTCTTTGTAATTCTTTAAGAGGGTTTATCTTAAGATTTGTGGTAGAAATCTTAAGACAGTTGTAAGGTCAAATCTTATCCTTAAAGGTTGAATAAATTAGTGAATTTGAGAAAATCCTTACCTGTGGAAAGATAAGGTAGTGGAGTAGGCAATTGGGGTCAAACCAGTCTAAATCTTTGAGTGCACTATTTCATATTCTTTCTTACTTCCACCAAATTTTTTAAATGCCAATTCACCCCCTTTTGGCAATTTCGGTTTAATTAATCAAGCTAACAACTTAACACCTATTCAACTTTTTAATTCATCATATTAAATCATGACATTTCTATGCCAATTCAAACATATCAGTCTCATCACATTAGCTCAAACATTCGGTGTTGAAAATTAACCATTCACCTACTTGGAATATAACCTGTCACCAGGCCATTATGCACATTTATACATCTAGCTTACAACCATTCAAGCCGCATAGCATTTAAGGTTCAAAATCATGGATATTCAAGATAAGTACAAATTCATTATGACTCTTTATACACATGCCACATAACCGAGTCTAGGACAAATAAAAGACTATCGAATTGATGACTTGATAGTGTGAGCTTCAAAGTGATCTGATCGCCTCGTTCCACAAAAGATAACTACAAATAGAGAAAACATAACTGAGTAAGCATTACGTATGCTTAGTAAGTTCATAGGAACTAAAACAATCTACTCACCTCAATTCATAATTAACATAATAAATTAGCTAACTATACAAATTTCATGTTTTCACTTTTAACAACAATTAGGTGAGATCATTAGATTTAAGTCTCATAGTAATTCAATCTATACAATACCATTCAACTCAATTCAATGTTATTTAATCAGTATCATCAAATATATATATATACACTTCGGTTACATTAGTCAATCATCATATAAAATATCAATTCAAAACACATATCATCATTTTAGTCATTTAGTCTTATATCATCCATTTCTATCACAATACACAATACCATTCATTCATTTAACTTGATGTTATAACCATTTAGCGCGATGAATTATAATAACAGGTACGGATATGCGGGTAACCACTAAAGAACACCTGATTGCTCATTTGAGCGATAACTCTAGAAACACACCTAAGTAGTGAAATGCTAAGCCTGTAGACATCATATGTCATAAGACGTTACATACCTCCAAAACACACCAAGGTATCCATAGAGACAATTAGTAGCAGTGGTCTCCGTAGAGTCAAAGCTCGTTAGTTCGCAACAAATGCTGGATTCCAATTTAAATAGTGAATTCTCAGTACATAAGTATCATCGCATACCATATCTCGTACAGTGTAACCCTACAAGCATGCCGATTGTATCCTATCCTTTCATACGTTCATCCGGGCATGTTTAACACATTAATTCAATTCTTTACAATTCAATCCATTTCTCACCTGTTTGTACCCTTTTATAACCAATTCAAAATACAATCACAAAATATAATTTCATAATTTAAACACATCCAATACATTTACAAACATAACTACACCATATGAACTTACCTGCAAAAAATACTAATGAGTCAAAGTGTAAGGACTAATCAGTAATTTTTCATTTTCCTTGATTATCTATTCAAATCTTGATCTATATGGTAATTCATTTCAGTTTATCAATTTAAGATGTCTTATAACAGTTTATTTCATGCATATAATAGTCCAATTTTATTTTACAACAATTATCTAAAGTTTTACATTTTATTCAATTTAGTCCCTAAAACGCAAACAACTATAACTTTTATATTTAAGCCACGTTTTTCAATCTAACTTTAATCACATCCTTCTACAACCTTATAATATCTATAATTACAAAAAAAATTTATGCTAATTTTGAATTATTTTCATTTTAATCCCTATACACAAAACAAGCATTTTAACTTTAAATTTAGTCCTCTTTTTTTTTATTTCTAAGCTTATAAACCAACATATTAACACCAAAAACATCAAAAAAAAAAATCAATGGAAACATTTCAAAGATTTAATAGTTTTACGATTTAATACCTGAAATAGCTAAATCGAGTTACAACGATTTCAAAAACATAAAATTTACGAAAAATGAAGTTAGTATACCTTACCGTGCAAGGTTCGAAAGATTGAAAGTGAAGGGAGTTTTTCTTCTTTTATTTCCATGGAGTTTTTTACGGTGGAAGATAAATAGAAAAAAAATATGGCTTTGTTTCTTTCCATTTCTTTATGTTTTATAAATATAATAGTATAATTATAATAATAACATTATTTACACACAAATCATACTTAATCGTCCAACATCTTGACTAAATTTCCATTTAAAGCCTTGATTTAATATTAACTAGCACTTTTAACAAATAAAAATTAATAGCGGTTAATTTTTTTTATTTTTACAATTTAATTCTTATACATTAATTAGCTATTATTTCAAAAAAATTACCTATCTAAAATTCAATTCATATTTATCACAACTCCATAAATATTTAATAAAAATATTTACGGAAATGAGGTCCCAATATCTCATTTTTCGACACCACTGATTTTAGGATCGTTACACTTGTACATTAATTAACTATCCTTTAAACAAAATTACTAAACCATAATTTAATATATTACCAAATTAAACTCATAAATATTATTATTTAACATTTAAAGACTAAGACATCAAAAATGAGATTCCAAAACCACATTTTTTAATCACACAAAAAATCGAATTGTTACAAAATATGTGGTCCACTTTTAATCACCAAGTTTTAAACACAACCAATAGGTCAAATTCAATATCTATCATATAATATCTTCGAAAAAAATATTTTCAACATGATTATCATGTGAATTGATTTCGACCAGAACTTGACTAACAAATTTGACTTTGATTTCAAAATGTGATTTGTTTTTTTTTTTTTTATGGTTTTGATGTCGAAGGAAGAGAAATTAGGGGTGAGCGTTTAATCGAATCGAATAGAATGAAAAAAAATTTTGAGTTAATTGAGTTGATGAATCTTATTTTATCATCTTAACTCTATTTGAAATTTTCTTGAATCAAGTCGAGTGAGATGGAATTCAAATTAAATTGAATATATTTGTTCGAGTTAAATTAAAAAAAAATGACTTTGGGTCCTTATATCAATTGTCACTCACCGTAATCAAATTTGTTATTAACTTTCATCCCTCATAATTTATTTATTAATCTTTTATATAAGGGTTAGTTTTTTTTGTTTGCTTAGTTGCTTCAATTATTTTCTAGTTCTTGTCACCATGTATTTTGAAATTAAAAAAATATTATATATAAAAAAATATCATTTTTTTAATAAAATTTATTTTAAAGATAAAATGTGAAATTGATACTAATAAAAAATTTAACATAAATATTTTATGTCATCACCAATAATTCAATTTTAACAGAAATTTATAAAGATTCAACATGATTAAACAATTCAATAATATAAATAGTACAAAATGTGAAATTTAATTCAATAATATAAATAATAGACATAAAGTTGAAAAAAAATGGAATTTAGGAGGAAGTAAGTAAGGGGAAAACAAGAGGAAAAAATTTTTGGGAGGTTTCGGGAAAAATAAAAAAGAAAAAGTTTTAGAGATTTGAGAGGAAGTAAATTATTTTAGAGGGAAGTAAAAATTTTGAGAAGGTAAAAGGAAAAATTTTGGGCTTTAGAAAAGTAAGATTTTTTGGAAAAAAGTAAAAGGGTTTGACTTGTGGGAGTTGCGCTGGCCGGGTGAGGAAGTAGAAGGATTTAATATTTAGTTTATTCGAATTATTTGAATTATTTAAATTTAAAAATTTAACTCGATTCGAATTTAAAATTCAAAAAAAGAAATTGATTTGATTCAATTAAATCAATTCGAATAATTCGAAATTTAAATTTTTTTTTATTTTTTCAAACCCTAAGAAGAACCATAAAAAAAAAGAAAGAAAGAAATTTAAAAAATAAAATAGTAAATAGCAATAATAAATAATAGTAAACTATAAAAATCTTAATCTAGCGGTGCATTCCCTTTAGAATTAAAAGAAAAAGGGCCAAAGATTGGGGGCCCTAACAATTAGTGAAATGAACTTTAGATTAAAATTAGATTTGGACCGGTGAAATGGCCGCATGGATCGGAATTAGATTTGGATTTGGACTTGAAATGTGACCTTGGATTTTGCTTTTTGACCGATTGACTTGAGTTTTGAATTGAGCGACCTCATTTGTATCCTTAATCTTTTTTCAACTATAGTTTTTTTATTTCTATTTTTCTGAATTTTTAATTTTTTATATTTCTAAATTAATATTAATTTAAAATGCCCAAAATGATGAAATCATATTAGATTAAGTATTTTCAATCAAGGGGTAATAGCCTAATAGGATGCTCAATAGTCTACATCCCAGGGCAAAGACCCAGTCACTCCACACTTAGTTCACATGGCCAACCATTATTCGGTCTGAATCAAGTCTTGGTCCGTCCATCAAGTGTTTTACCGTTTAATTCAGCCAGCCCGCTTGACTGAATTTTTTTCCTCCATCTTTCCTTTAATTAAGGCTTTGTTTGGTCAATTGCAAGTCTTGGTCAAAATTGAATCAAAATGAAACTTGGATAGGCGTACAAATTGGTTCAGTGCATGCAGTCTAATTGTCCAAGGCACATATCATATAGATTATTTAAAATGGGACTGTAGTATTAGTAAATACATTTTTCATGAAAAATAGTGTAGATGAATACAATTATTTACACACTTTATCTAACATTCCATATTCACTTAATTTTAATCATATTAAATATTTTTAATTTGGGTGGTCCTACATACAATTATTACTTATTATACATATTACTCTACCAACCTAGTTTCTATAGTGCCAAAAAATATAGGTTCGGAATTTCCTTTCAGTAAATCGAACTCGTAAAGATAAAATATAAATATTTATAGAATTAGTGTAAAAATATATTGAAGTTCAGTTAAATAATTTTATCGAGAAAATAATTAATTAAAGCTCAGGGACTAAATTATAAAAGTCCAATCGTTATTGAGTTTTAATTTAAAAAGACTTAATAACCTAAATAGTAATTATCTAAAAGACCAAAGTAATTATTTAACCATGAATTAATATGAGATAGTAGATGGTGGTGGTGGTGGTGGATACCACTCAATTTAATTAATAGTTAACTTATTATAATAAAACCTTAATTAATCTAATTAAACAAGCTTAATTATAATAACTAATAGTAGTATAAATATTAAGTTAGTGGAGGATGAATGTACCATCTTACTCATTTGCTTTAGCGGTCCCAAACTTTAAGAGAAAAAAGAAAAGAAAAGAAAAACCCTTGTTGACCTTTAAATATTCAGCAAGCAAAACTTTCAAGGTAACCGAGTTTTTTTCATTAAGTTTTATAGATTTATGATCACAGAGTTTAATTTAGTTAGCTTATGTTTCAATTTGTTCAATTGTTAAGTTTTTAGCAAGTTATCATTGTTTAGAAATTGATAAATTAGACTTGAATTTGATAGCTATTAAGCTTAGATCATGATAATGACTAAATTGTAAAGTTAAATAAGTTTGATAGTTAACTTTGTAACATTGGGGACCAAATTGAATAAATTGGAAACCTATCATGAGATTGTGCTATGAATACGAAGTATAGGGTTTCTAATGAAAGAATGTGAAATTGGATTTTGATCTGAAGCTAGATATCAAAAAATATGCTTATCCCAAGTATAGGGACTAAACTGAATCAAATGAAAAATATAGTTGACTTTGTATTTGGATGTGAATTTGATGAAATATGATGTTGTTTATAAATTGAATTATCAAACATAGCTAAATGCGACATTGGGCCGTCGAGAGGGAAAGGAAAGACAAGAGTCGCTGACGACTAACTGCCATTCCGATTTGTACTTTTATGGTTCAAGTACAATATATAAACATATGAATATATATATGCATGATTGTGGCATACTAGCTAATGAGGTAAGATGATTAAATGTCTCATGACTTGATTCGTGATTGTTGATATTGAATATCGAGAATTGGACTGAAATAAATAAAATAGAAATAAGCATGATATAAACTAATAAATTTCTTATATTATAAATTAATGATAGAAATGGTATGGAATAATGTGTTGAATATGTGATGATATGAATTTGATAATAGTATGTTATATAGATTGATAATGAAACGAAATGAGACTATGATAAGTGAATCGAATATGATATGTAATTGGATCATCAATACCCTATTAATTGTTAGGGTAAAATCGGATATAATTGTCATGCCATAGGATTGGATTGTGTGCGGGTTTATGCACCTTGTGTGCCAAGATGCGCTTCATGTGGCAAGATGTGTTTCGTGTGCCAATATGCACTATGTGTGTCAATTTTCCCTACTTTAATTTATCTGATGATGTACTCCAGTGCCAGATTGGTGTGTTGGTTAGGCTATTTGTGTATCCGTCTAAGTCCGAGTCAAGTTAATAGGGATTATAAATCATAAGCTTGATAAATGATATTGAATTGAAATGATATGATGATATGGAACCATATGTGCATATATATAATTCATGATAAAAGAAGCATATAAAAGATTATGCGAACTAGTTAAAAAAAAGTCCTGGGGGCCGAATAAAGTATGATAAAATTAGAGATGAATACTCTAATGTATTGAGGAAAAAACTCTCTCAAAGTATATATTTTTTAGAAGTATGTACAATTATATATACATGTAAGATTTAACAACTAAGGAAATAATATCTCTTAATTAGAATCTCTAAAAAATTTTAGTTATAATCTCTAAAGATACTATTTAATAATATCGAATAATCAAAGATTCTCAACACTCCTCAAGTTGGTGCGTAGATGTCTCGTATGCCTAACTTGCAAAGAGGATTATGATAAGTTTTACAGTTGAGCCCTTTAGTAAAAACGTCAGCCAACTGTTTTTCGGATGCTAGGTAAGGTAGACTTAAGGCACCACTGGCTACTTTTTCCTTGATAAAATGATGATCTATTTTGATATGTTTGGTTCTATCGTGTTGTACTAGATTTTGAGCTATGTTGATGGCCACTTTGTTGTCACTGTACAAGGTTGACCCATTTTCATTCAACAACTTCAGCTCTTCCAATACTTTTTGTAGCCATAAAAACTCACAAAATCCTTGAGCCATGGTCCTATACTCAGCCTTTGCACTTGATCGAGCCATAACACTTTGTTTCTTGCTTCTCCAAGTGACTAAGTTTCCTCCCACAAGAGTACAATAACCCGTTGTACACCTTCTGTCATCAAGAGAGCCAGCCCAATCTGCATCTGTAAATACTTCTATCTTGAGATGACTATTTTCTGAGAAGAGAATACCTTTGCCTGGTGTAGACTTCAAATAGCACAAAATTCACAATACTACCTACATATGAGCTTCTCGAAGATCATTCATAAACTGGCTTACCAAACTAACAGCATAAGCTATATCAGGTCGAGTATGAGCGAGATAAATCAAACGTCCGACGAGCCTTTGGTATCTCCCTTTATCCACCATTTCACCGATCCCTGCTTGTAACTTGTGATTACTCTCAATAGATGATTCGGCTAGTTTGCAACCTAACATGCCAGTCTCAGTCAAGACATACTTTTTTGGGGAAATAAAATTTCCCTATTTTGACATGGCCACTTCTATTCCAAGGAAATATTGTAACTTTCCCAAGTCTTTGATTTTGAATTCCTGAGCAAATTGTTTCTTAAGCTGGGTCATTTCTTCCTTGTCATCTCTTGTTATATTTATGTCATTAACATAAGCTATAAGAAGAGTAATCTTACCCTTGTGATGTTTTATAAGGAGGTAAGATCAACATTACTTTTTTGATAGCCAAACGACACCATGACCTTACTAAATCTATCAAACTAGGCTCTGGGAGATTGCTTTAGTCCATATATAGCCTTTTTCAATCTACATACCTTACATTGAGTATTTTTATCCTCAAATCCTGGAGGAACTTTCGTATACACTTCTTCTTCCAGGTCTTTATGTAAGAAGGCATTCTTTACATCAAACTGTTGTAAGTTCTAGTCAAGAACTTCTCCATATGATAAAAAGATTCTAATCTTGTTCAATTTAGCAACTAGAGCAAATGTTTCTTGATAATCCACTCCATATGTCTGAGTGAATCCTTGCGCTACTAATCTGGCTTTAAGGCTTTCAATTGAATCATCAACCTTATACTTAATAGTAAATTTGCAGCCAACTATTTTTTGCCCCTCAAGAGGATTTACTAGTTCCCACGTCTTATTTTTTGCTAAAGCCCTCATTTCTTCAATCATAGCCTTATTCCAACTTGGATCAGTGGTAGCTTTTCTCCAATCCTGTAGAACAGACATAGAGAACAAAGATAAAGCAAAAGCTCTATAGGACGGGGATAAAGAATCATAAGAGACAAAGCCAGGGATAGGATGTAAAATGTCAGTTCTAACACCTTTTAATTGAGCTATTGGTAATTCCAAATTAGTTATAATCGGAGGTAAAGAAGACTCACATGAGAGTGAAGAGTCATGGCATAAAGTAGATTGTATGATGACATCTTCTTTCTCGTCTTTTCTAAAGTATGTCCTTAAATCAGGCTTATCCAACAATTGCCCACTAGTCTTCTTTTGAACCAAAGTCTCTGATGGAACTAAATTATCCTTAGGAAGAGTAATAAAACAATGTGTCACCTCTTCATTTTCAATAACATCCCCCTGAAGAGATTGGTGTGATGAAGAAAATTAGGGTTCATCCTCATGAAATGTCATATCTAGACTTACATAATACTTTCTAGATGGCGGATGATGACATTTGTAACCCTTCTGTGTGGGAGAGTATCCAATGAAAACATATTTGACTACTCAATGATCCAGTTTGCTCTCATGTCGAAGATGAACAAAGAAAACATAACCAAAAACCTTTGGTGAAGCTAGGTAATTCGTCTTGCCTTGTAAGGTTTCTATAGGACTTTTAAAATCAAAGACCCTAAGAGGCATCCGATTAATATAATAAGTCGCAACTAAAATCGCATCCCCCCAATAAGGCTTTGGGAGATTCATAGTGAACATAAGTGATCTAGCCACCTCCAAAAGATGCCGATTTTTTCTTTTGACAACACTATTTTGAGCACTTGTACTTGGACAACTGATCTGATGCAAAATCCCATATGATTCCAAATAATCATTAAAGTTATACTCGATTCCATTATCAATTTGAAAAATCTTAACCTTAGCATCAAATTGACTAGTAATCAATTTATGAAAAGAAGGAAAACACGAGAAAACATCACTTTTGGACTTTAATAAAAATACCCATGTCATCCGAGTGCAATAGTCAATAAAAGTAACAAATCAACTATTACTAGATAAAGAAGTAAGGCGAGTAGGGCCCCAAAAATCCGAATGAATAATCTCAAAAGGAACAGTACTTCTATTATTACGCAACGGATAAATGTTTCTTGTATGTTTAGCAAACTCACAAGCATCATAACCTAAAGAGTTTAACTGAATTCTTGAAAACAAATTAGGAAAAATCTTGGCAAGTACAATAAATGATGGATGTTCGAACCGCCTATGCCACTGAATAATCTCCCGATTGACATATTTATTGTCTCCAAATAATGCTTGAGACATATTGGGCGATTGATCTAGGAGATAGAAGCCATCACACAATTTAACATTGCCAATCGTCTTCCCTGTCTGGATGTCCTGAAAAACACTGTGATTGGGAAAGAATTCAAGTTTACAATTTAAGGCTTTAGTGATAGTACTAACAGATAAAAGGTTAAATGGGAATTTAGGGACATAAAGGAGAGAGGATAAAGTGATATTGGGAGTATAAACAACATAACCTATTCTAGAGATGGAGGTAAGGGAGCCATCGGCTAGTCGCACACCATCTTTTTATGGACAAGTAGTATAGCTAAATAAGTTTTTGTTTGACCCTGTCATATGTCTATTCGCACCAGAATCAGTATCCAAGAAGTAGATTGAGCTTTTAAAATAGTACCTGAGTTCGCATGATTAGACTTGGTAATTGAGGTAAATCTAATTGGGACAAGATGTGTCGAAGATGTTGAATCTCGTCCAAAGTAAAACTTTCAACAAAAGTGGACTTATCCTCTATTGTCAAAAGTCTAACAAATTTGCCTGAGGCCAAGAATTACCCCCTCGTTTTCCACCACGACCTCAAGTGGGGCGACCATTCAACTTCCAACACGAATCTTTAGTGTGTCGAGGTTTTCCACAGTATTCACACCTCAAGTGATCCTTGGTAGACTTACGACCTAATGGACCATCCTGGTTAGTAATGAGGCCAGTTTTCTCTAAAGGTGGATTATAGAGCATAACAACACGACAACTCTCCTCCTGTTGTACATAGGAGTATACCACATGGAGAGAGGGAATGGAGTCTTGCCAAGAACTTGAGCTCGAATTTGATCATACTCAGTATTCAACCCAGCCAAGAAATAAGAAAAAAACACTCCTTTTCCACCATCTTTTGAAATTTTTCGGCATCCTAGGTGCAATTCACTTGTAAATCATGATAATAATCAAGTTCCTGCCACAACCCACTTAATTCAGCAAAATATTGAGAAACTGTTAACTCCCTTTGTTTTGTACCATGGACCTTATTACGAATCTAAAAAATTTACGCATCATTCTCAACACGAGAGTAAGTGAGAGTAGGAACATTCCAAATTTTTTCCGCAATATTAAGCAACAAATAGGCTTTGGAAATATGGGGTTGCATAGAGTTGATAAGCCATGCCATAACAAGAAAGTTCGTTGAATCCCACTGACTAAAGGTTGAATTAGTGAGTTCGGGTTTCAATGATTTACGGGTGATGTATCCTTGCAAGCCACGAGCCTTGATAAACAACAAACAAGACCTTGACCAAGCAAGATAGTTATGTCTCTCAAGCTTCACAAAGCTAATCTGCAATGAGGGATTATCGGTTGGAATCACGAGCTTTTCATCTGTAGACATAATGTTGGAAAAAATAACTAAACCCCAAAAAATCTGCTTGCACAATTAGAATAAAAAACCACCACAAAAAAACCAAATAGATCCCACAAAAAAAAAAAAACTTAGCCAAAACACACCACCATTTAGAGGAGAATGACCAGAAGAGAGCAATGAGTATAATGACGGCGTCGAAAAAAACACAACGACAGCAGATGGAGTCAACGCGTGGCACGTGAAACGAAGTTACAAAAACTTGCGACAGCTATTGGGCCCACTCGTGGGTCTTCTAGTTATCAGAGTTTGGGGTTTCGCTGGCAAGTGGATGCCGACTCCAATGGTAGGGATGGTGAGAGAAAAAAATATAGGGCTAGGGTGGAAAGTACCAAATTTGGGTTTTTAAGGTTTTTGAAAAAAAAATCAGAAAAAAATCCCAAAAATCAGATAAAAAATCTGACACCATGATGAAATTAGAGATGAACAATCTAATTTATTGAGGTAAAAACTCTTTCAAAGTATTTATTTCTTAGTAATATGCACAACTATATATACATGTAGGATTTAACAACTAAGGAAATAATATCTCTTAATTAGAGTCTCTAAATAATATCAATTTTAATCTCTAAAGATACTTTTTAATAATATCAAATAATCAAAGATTTACAATAGAGTATGAATCAGTCAATAGTTTCCAGAAAGAGAATTGAACCATAAGTTGAAAGATCAAATGACATTGATTGAAAATGGAAATTGGGTAACATATTGTTAAATGTATATATGTTTGAAACTTAAATGGTTTTTTTTTTTTTTTTGTATACATACTAATACAAGGCGTTGTATTGAATGTTTTAAGTGGTTATATAATGAATGGTACATAGATTGGCATTTGTTGAATGGTATGATATGGTGAATTTATTGTATATGTTAAATGAATTGGTATGAAAATTTGTTATATGTGGATATATATATATGATAATAGAAACTCTTGGCATGATGGAGTATGAATTGGTTAAATATTGAACTTGAATTCATTGTGTTCATTTGCTAATGTTAACGTTGCATTGATTTGAATTATGAAAGGACCATTGAGATTTCCTACTCAGCGTGCGATTGTTTCTTTCCATGCGTAGTTTCTAGTAGATATCAAGATTTTGAGACGTGATACAACATCCAATCAAAAGTTCTTGACTCAACAATGTTTGTATAGTTCCTTTTATTTTGATATATGACATGTACTTAAATTTTGAGTTTATTTTGTATTTAAATGGTTATGGTGAATGTTGAATTGGCAATGTGTTGGAGTCAAATTCATAACTTGTTAATGATATATATAGGTATGTTCATGACATAAATAGGTTGAAACGACTATATGGTTGAAATGGATAAATTTTGATATGTTGAATGTGTAATGTATAGGAATTTATGATGCAAGAGAATAAAATTGAGCATATGGAAATGGTTAGAATCCTGAAATGGTTGAATTGATATACATTTTGAACTAAATGAGTGATTTGAATAGGTACCATTAGGACCATTTGAAAAAAAATGATCATGTCGGGCTGTTAACATCTCGACGAGATCAAGTCAGTGAGTTGCATTACGACAAGGAACCCTTGAAGCAGCGACATCAACCTAATAAATTGTAAAGTTTACATTTTGGTCTTAATTCGATCTCGGGTTATCAAAAGAGCTTTCATAATCTCGTATAAGACTTGGATTTGATTGAAAAACAAATTGTGGTTGCGTAATGTGGTTAGTGGCACATATAAAATGGTAAATGGATTCATAGTTGCTCCGGCAACGAATGTGGCATCCCGTATCTCGGACCCGACAACTGTGTCGGGTATGGGGTGTTACAATTACATTAAAAAAATCCAATAATCTCCCAATTGGACTATATGTTTATACTTATCACCTTATAATTGTATGTTACCATCACCTTATGATCTTAAAAGTCTATCATCTAACCAAAAGGTATTCTAAATAATTTTGCTCATCAGTTATGTGAACGTAGAACTATGACAACTCTCGTAACATATATTGTAACTAAATCCAATCATTATCAAGATTAAAATTTTCATTTCCAAATGAACAAGAATAACTAAATTTGTTCAATGCTAAAATGAAAATTAAGTTTTTACCTAAAAATGGTGCGACAAATAAATCCAAATGAAATCTAGTTCTTAATAATGATCTAAAAGTTCATATTGTTTCAACTTCAACCAAATTATTGTCACCTATATAGATGTATCTTTAACCATCTTTTGGCTTATGGTAATTTTGGCAACTTTGCATAGACACATTGATGTGAATTGTTGCGTTAAAATCTATTCATAAGTCTATCTAGGTATTGTCAATGAAGTTTTGGCATTATGGCAAAGCCTAAGGCCCTGTGATCCTTATGGCCCAAATTTGACTCCCATTTTGTATAAATCATGAGTGGGTTGTCTCTGAACTTATTATAGCTTAAATCTCACCATGTGTCAATCCTATTTAGAAATATTTTGGTTTGGCTTCGGATTTAGTTCGATTGCAATTTGTAATTCTTGATTTTGGTTGTAGTTGATTTTTATATGTATTACTTGTAATTGTATATGTACTTGTAAACTTAAAAAAAAGTTGGCGTCTAAGTACTGAAGTCAAATTAATCTCAAAACAAACAAAATTAAGAAATGTACATCTCTTTGTGTGCCAAGCATGATAAATGGTATAATTCTTCTTTTGATGACCTGTTGTACACAAAAGAAACAAACATCCTTGATTTCTTTTGTGATGTTGTATCCAAAGTTTTCACATTTTTCTTTGTATACCTCATAAAAGTTAGATTTGCCAAGAACATACTAGTTTCAGCCTTTCCATTTTATTTTATATATTTTTTCAATGTCGACTATGAATTACTGTGCATGATAATCTTATCGAACATAATGCCTATGAATATTTTCAAAAATGGTAAAAGATAATAAAAAATAAGTGACGATAATTCGGTAGAAGTTGAAGCAATATGACTTTTAAAATATCATAATAAAAAAATTAGATGTGAAAGTGTATATGAATCTATTGATATGCTAAAATCTTTGAGTCTTGAGGTTTTGAACTTTCAAATAAGCACAACTTTTAGAGAATGCGATTCTCTGTGCTGAAGATGAACTGTCAAACTAGTTAATTTTATATAGTTAATTTGGGTACATTAAATTTTTCATGTTAATCTTAATTTCAAACTAAAAGTATTGGCAAAAGCTTTAACCACTATTCCATACAAGTCAAGACAAGATTTATCTATTTTTATATTTGAGCTATCTTCCCAATATTTTGTCAAGTATTAAATATTTTAACTTCTTTTACATTTTTATAATTTTTTTTTTACATTTAAGAGTAATAGAATTTTAATTCATTTTTATTATATTTAACTTAAGGATATAAATTGAATTTAAAATAAATAATTATAAAATTTTATGTAATAATAAAATAATTTTGTTAAAATTATTAATTATATTAGTAAAAAATACTAATATATTTATATTTATATTTATGTAGAATTTAATACATTATATATATATATTAGATCATGGCACACCGATAATATGAGTGGAAATAATTATGTAATAAATTTATTAAAATTTGACATAAAAATTTAATATGACTTTAGTTGAAATGATAAAATTGAGAGAGTAAACATAAAAGTATTAGATATTTATGTCCTTAAAAGAAACAAAATTATTTGAAGGATCAAATCATGTATTCGTATCTTTCTCACCATCAAGTTGTGAAAATTATGTGTTCTAATCTTAAAAACAATAATTTTAATCAGTACAATGGTAATGTCCATCGCATTTCAAAAAAATATGAGTTCAAAACTTTAAAAATGATATTATTAGTAAAAGCAGCTACAAATCAGGAATTTGAATAATAAAAAAAGACTATAAAATTTAAGGGTGAGAGTACTTGATTGAGACATATATAGAAAACCTAATTATCTTAAACTTTATAATGATCGATATTATATTCACTTGACATGCTTCAAATAATTAAAATATCTAAAAGAATGGAGTTCATAATTATGAAGAATTGAGTTCCATGAACCGACACCAAAGTGATGGAAATGACCCACATGAGACCCAAACTGGAAAACAAGATGGGGTTACAGGGTTCCATTGGAGGTAACATCAGGACAAAGCTTTTTCATCTTTTGAAGGTGAAGACAAAACATGCAGATGCAAAAAATGTAGAAAGAAGAAGAGAAAATGAAGGATTTAATCTCCTAAACTAAAAGCTCAAACATTTGGTCGGCAAAACTAAATAATGTGAAGGCTCTTTTTTCATCTTAGCTTGTCTGTTTGCTTCGTGGAACTTTGTGAAATATCAAAGTTTAACAATATTATACTGATAGCTTGGTCTTATAGCAGGTCTGCCATGCGTGCAAATTTGCATATGGACCCTCTGTTGGTCAGGATTTATGACTTTAGGGGACACCTGAGGTTTGATTTGTTCATTTATATTTTTCCTTTTTATCTTGTTTCTTCTTTCATTATTATTATCATTAATCGTGGTGGGTAAATTCAACGGCTTTTCCGGACTCCAAAATTGCTAGGTTTCGAGATTTTTGGTATTCTCGAGTTTTTAATTTTAAAATAAACCAAATAAGATTTAGTTGGAAAAAACAAAAATATGCACTCGGAAATTTGCTAACAACACAACAAAAAATATGATTTTGTCCACAAAATGCTTTCAACGCAAGCACATATTTTGGAATTTTGTAGGTTGTTGGTGTCCACATTCTAACATGTCAAATTTATGTTATGAAGATGAAAGTATTTACCCTTATTGCTTATATTTTTTCAGTTAAATTAAATTGTTTTTTAACGAAAATGATGACTTAAACATTAATTTTTAATGTTGTTGATGTAACAACTCGCATGGTAATCCATGTACACATTATGCTTACATAACATCATTTGTCTTATATGTCACGTCAAGAAATAATTTAAAAATTTTAAAAATTAAAGAATCAAAATCACAATTTTTAAAAAATCATAAAAATTCAAAAATAAAATAGCATGGAATACATGTGGATTAACACGTAGGTTGTTGAATTTAAAACTTTAACATTTTAGTTAGTATTTTTTTGTTGAAAAAACTTAAATTCAACTCTTTTCAAAAGGTTGATTGTCAAATTTGACTATTTTTAAAAGGTTGAGGGTCAAATTGTAACATCCTGAATTAATGGGCCTATGCATTTTGGTGTTGTATGCTTAAAATGTTAATTTGAGGTTTAGAGGTGCAAATTAGGCTCAAGAATGGACCGAGGTCTTGGCTAAATATTTTGTTTAGAGACTATTGGTTTAAATAAAGTATTAAGAGTGTAATAGGCAAGATGGGCTTGTGGCCCAGGAAAAAGAGGCGCAGTAGGAGAGAGCTTTAAGTGGCGCCAATAGGCAAAGGAAGGGGGCCTCAGTGTGGCCGCTTGGAGCCCAAGAAATTGGGCCAATTTCGGCAGCCAATGAGAGCTATGGGGGACGGCAATATGGCTACAAAATAGGGGATTTTATGTTTTAAATTATGTGGATATTATGCTGATAAAGGAAGGAGGAGTTGGAGCTAATTAAGTCTCTTTTCGATGAGTTAGTAGATTGAGATAGAGATGAAAGATAGGAGCTATCTCTAGAAGATTAGTGTTAGCCGAGTTTTTCCCTTTTTATTAGCTTAATTTTTAGTTATCAGGAAGGGCATTTTCGGGTTTTGATAGGTAGGTGCCGAAATTTCTATAAATAGGAGGGGGATAGCTCATCAATTCCGGCATTTGAACCCTACTCTTTCTTCTCTTCCTGTGCCAAAAATTTGAAGGCCATCTCACTTGTTTTCTTTTCTCATCTTTTCTCTTCCAAAAGCCGAAAATCACCACCTCCCTCACCCTTTCTTTCTTTTTCTTTGAAATTTCCTTTTAGCCGAATCTTCTGATCCCCATTGTTATTCTTCTCCCATTCACTAAAAGCCGAAACTCCTCATTCAATTCTTCTAAAAGCCGAAAAACACATCAGCCTCATTTCGTTCATCTTTTCTGGGATTTTCTTAAAAGCCGAAATCCCTAGATCTCATCTCCTATGATTGCCGAATTCTTTCTGTGGAATCTGCTTGTGCTGAATCTCGAAGGAAACTGAAGGTAAGTATCGATTCATAAGGCTTCAATCCTTTCCGGCTTTTTAGAGACTCTAGCCGAATGGCTATAAAGAAACTGACCTTGAGTTTTTCTCTTATTTTCGGCATTCCGGGATTTGAAGAGGAGTCAATCGCATAAATCTCTAACTCAGAGTTCAGTAACACACGAATTGTGTTACTTTTAGGATTTCAAGGTAAGGAGATCTATTAATTTTAAACGTGTAAATTCGGGTATTTATTAACCCTTGGCCGAATGTAGGGGAGCCTAAATCTTCGTGTTCTTCCGGCTTTTGAGTAAGGTTTTAGACTAAGGGTTGTAGATCCAGATAGTAAGGATATTGACTAAGGGTGTAAAACTACGCGATATCAGGTGTGTAACAATTCCACATCATTTAGATTGTTTGTTAAAAATATGTTTATTAATCTAAAATATTCTGTAAAATGCCGAAATCCATGCATAACGGTTGAAACCCAAGGAGGGTAAAAGCGAATCACCAGGTTAGTGATCTCTGTCATTCCTAAGTGAATGTTCCTGTTAAGATGACATATGTGATAAGTATGCCGATTTTTGTGATTGCATGGGGTTGGGTTTGATGAAAGGGGAAGTGTTCTGTTGTAGCGGCTTTTGCCGTGACCTGTTGTAGTGGCTTTTGCCATGACCTATTGTAGTGGCTACGGCCATGATCTGACGATGAGCAGCATGACTACCATCGATGGTGTGTAGCGGTGTGGGTTGATTGTAGAAATCCCCAATGGTGTGGCTGGCAGGTAAGAGTGGTGTGTAGTGGATGGAAACCTAGGATTTGGGTTGGGCTTGCATAATTTTTGTTATATATTAATATGTTATTCTGTTCTGTGGGGCTAAGGCCCAAATGTAATGGTGCATGAGGGTTGCACACTGAGTCTCGCGACTCAACATATCATTTAACATTTTCAGGTAGCACCTAATGCATCGGACCGGGCTGGAGAGGAGCGCAAGGTGGCCATGCGAGAGAGTATTTGGATTCAGCAAAGGACTTTTCATTATTTAGTTATTTTAATTTTTTTTTAGTGGATTTTAAGTTTCAATGTAATAAGGCCATGGGCCACTAGACTCATATTTATTTTGGGTTTTATGTTGGGTTTGTATTACTAGACATTTAAATTTCATGCTAAAATTAAGCTAAGACATGTAACAACTTAGTTTTTTTCCTCATTCACCAAGGTATCATTTAAATTTATATTTTATACAGAATATTAAATTACTAAGTTTTCCGGTTAAAATGTTTAAACCTGATACTCATTTTCCAAAATGTGACATATTTTATAAAAATTCCTTAGTGACATACCAGATCCGGTTGTAGTGTTTGGGCCGGGTTTGGGGTGTTACAAATTGGTATCAGAGCCAGGTTCAAAACTTGACTTTGGGGTTTTGGCCTCAAAATGTTTTCTAAAGGTGGGTTTTGGAAACATGCATGTTTTTAAATAATACAGGATGGGTTTTTTCGGCATGGTACCTACGTCTTCGGCCCAAGTCCACCAGGTAAGTATTCTGAACTCACTGTGTGTTATATATGTATATGGGCTTGATGGGCTTTAAGGGACGTAGATTATGTTAACTAGAACTTGATAGACTTTAGGCTTAGCTGAAACAACTTCTTAAATCCCATAAGACTTAATCTATCCAAACAAACTCGTGAACAAATCGCAGGATTAGGGTGTGGCAATAGGCATACGCATGTATAGGATTGAATTCAGGAAGAGCTTGGTACTTAAGCAGTTGTAGTGACTCACCTCCTCTTTGCTAAAATCCTACCTGGTGCGTAGTGACTGCTCACCTTAGCCACAAGGATTTATTGATGGGCCAAAATCTATAATTAAAACCCGTAAGGGACCAGCGACCTTATTTCGCAATCAAAATACCCCTAAGTTTTGTAAAATTTTCGAAATACACCTGATTGGCGAAAATTTCTAGAATACCCCAGAATTGTAAAACTACCAAATTTGTAGAAATTACCAAAACACTCCGGTTGGCAAAATTATCAAAATACTTATGTTTTACAAATTTACCCGAAAACCTCTAGATTTACAAAAGTACCCAATTTACGGAATCATCGAAATTTGAGAAATTACCACAAAATTTGCGTTTAAAAAAATTCGAAAATACCCTTGTAGGATAAAATTACGAAAATACCCCTAGGTAGTGAAATAACAATAATACCCTTATGTGGTGAACGTGGGTTAATGGATGCTATTTGTATGTTGATGGTTGATGATTGAATGTATGTGCTTCCTAGAACTAGGAGAGGCGAACTTGAGACTAAATTGTAGATATACTTGCGAATTCGAAACAACTACTCTTGAAACTACTGTCAATAAGACTGTTCATTATTAAATCAGTGAAAGAAATTATTAATCCATAAAACTTCTAATATGATAAAAGCGAATCGGTAGTATGAGTACAAGGGGTCGTTAGGACGGTGAAGGAATTTCCTGATGTTTTCCCAGAAGAGCTTCCGGGATTACCTCCGGATCGTGAAGCGGAGTTCAGTATTGATCTTCTTCCGGAAACAGCGTCAGTATCTATTACTCTGTATAGGATGGCACCAAATGAGCTGGTGGAGTTGAAAGCGTAGATTCAGGAGTTGCTCGATAGAGGGTTATTGGAGTCAGAGTGCGCAGCGTGAGCGTAGTGTCATAGGTTAAGTTGTATGACTGTTCCTGTAATTGGAAATTTTAAGGACGAAATTTCTTTAAGGGGGGTAGAACTGTAACATCCTGAATTAATGGGCCTATGCATTTTGGTGTTGTATGCTTAAAATGTTAATTTCAGGTTTAGAGGTGCAAATTGGGCTCAGGAATGGACCGAGGTCTTGGCTAAATATTTTGTTTAGAGACTATTGGGTTTAAATAAAGTATTAAGAGTGTAATAGGCAAGATGGGCTTGTGGCCCAGGAAAAAGAGGCGCAGTAGGAGGGAGCTTTAAGTGGCGCCAATAGGCAAAGGAAGGGGGCCTCAGTGTGGCCGCTTGGAGCCCAAGAAATTAGGCCAATTTTGGCAGGCCAAGAAGAGCTAGAGGGGGATGAAAATGTGGCTACAAAATAGGGGATTTTATGTTTTAAATTATGTGGATATTATGCTGATAAATGAGGAAGGAGTTGGAGCTAATTAAGTCTCTTTTGGATGAGTTAGTAGATTGAGATAGAGAGGAAAGATAGGAGCTATCTCTAGAAGATTAGTGTTAGCCGAATTTTTCCTTTTTTATTAGCTTAATTTTTAGTTATCAGGAAGGGCATTTTCGGGTTTGATAGGTAGGTGCAGAAATTTCTATAAATAGGAGAGGATAGCTCATCAATTCCTGCATTTGAACCCTACTCTTTCTTCTCTTCTGTGTACAAAAATTTGAAGGCCATCTCACTTGTTTTCTTTTCTCATCTTTTCTCTTCCAAAAGCCGAAAATCACCACCTCCCTCACCCTTTCTTTCTTTTTCTTTGAAATTTCCTTTTAGCCGAATCTTCTGATCCCCATTGTTATTCTTCTCCCATTCACTAAAAGCCGAAACTCCTCATTCAATTCTTCTAAAAGCCGAAAAACACATCAGCCTCATTTGTTTTCTTTTCTCATCTTTTCTCTTCCAAAAGCCGAAAATCACCATTGTTTTCTTTTCTCATCTTTTCTCTTCCAAAAGCCGAAAATCACCACATCCCTCACCCTTTCTTTCTTTTTCTTTGAAATTTCCTTTTAGCCGAATCTTCTAATCCCCATTGTTATTCTTCTCCCATTCACTAAAAGCCGAAACTCCTCATTCAATTCTTCTAAAAGCCGTAAAACACATCAGCCTCCTCCCTTTCATCTTTTTCGGGATTTTTTTAAAAGCCGAAATCCCTAGATCTCATCTCCTGTGATTGCCGAATTTTTTCTATGGTATCTGCTTGTGCTGAATCTCGAAGGAAACTGAAGGTAAGTATCGATTAATAAGGCTTCAATCATTTCCGGCTTTTTAGAGACTCTAGCCGAAAGGCTATAAGGAAACTGACCTTGAGTTTTTCTCTTATTTTCGGCATTCCGGGATTTGAAGAGGAGTCAATCGCATAAATCTCTAACTCAGAGTTCAGTAACACACGAATCGTGTTACTTTCGGGATTTCAAGGTAAGGAGATCTATTAATTTTAAACGTGTAAGGAGATCTATTAATTTTAAACGTGTAAATTCGGGTATTTATTAACCCTTGGCCGAATGTAGGAGAGCCCAAATCTTCGTGTTCTTTCGGCTTTTGAGCAAGGTTTTAGACTAAGGGTTGTAGATCCAGATAGTAAGGATATTGACTAAGGGTGTAAAACTGCGCGATATCAGGTGTGTAACACTTCCACATCATTTAGATTGTCTGTTAAAAATATGTTTATTAATCTGAAATATTCTATAAAATGCCGAAATCCCAGCATAACAGTTGAAACCCAAGGAGGGTAAAAGCGAATCACCAGGTTAATGATCTATGTCATTCCTAAGTGAATGTTCCTATTAAGATGACATATGTGATAAGTATGCTGATTTCTGTGATTGCATGGGGTTGGGTTTGATGAAAGGGGAAGTGTTCTGTTGTAGCGGCTTTTGTCGTGACCTGTTGTAGCGGCTTTTGCCGTGACCTGTTGTAGTGGCTACGGCCATGATCTGACGATGAGCAGCATGACTGCCATCGATAGTGTGTAGCGGTGTGGGTTGATTGTAGAAATCCCCAATGGTGTGACTGGCAGGTAAGGGTGGTGTGTAGCGGATGGAAACCTAGGATTTGGGTTGGGCTTGCATAATTTTTGTTATATATTAATATGTTATTCTGTTCTGTGGGGCTAAGGCCCAAATGTAATGGTGCATGAGGGTTGCACACTGGGTCTCGCGACTCAACCTATCATTTAACATTTTCAAGTAGCACTTAGTGCATCGGACCGAGCTGGAGAGGAGCGCAAGGCGGCCATGCGAGAGAGTATTTGGATTCAGCAAAGGACTTTTCATTATTTAGTTATTTTAATATTTTTTTTGTTAGTGGATTTTAAGTTTCAATGTAATAAGGCCATGGGCCACCAGACTCATATTTATTTTGGGTTTTATGTTGGGTTTGTATTACTAGACATTTAAATTTCATGCTAAAATTAAGCTAAGACATGTAACAACTTAGTTTTTTTCCTAATTCACCAAGGTATCATTTAAATTTATTTTTTATACAGAATATTAAATTACTATGTTTTCCGGTTAAAATGTTTAAACCTAATACTCGTTTTCCAAAATGTGACATGTTTTATAAAAATTCCTTAGTGACATACCAGATCCAGTTGTAGTGTTTGGGCCGGGTTTGGGGTGTTACAAATTGGTATCAGAGCCAGGTTGAAAACTCGGCTTTGGGGTGTTGGGCTCAAAATGTTTTCTAAAGGTGGGTTTTGGAAACATGCATGTTTTAAATAATACAGGATGGGTTTTTTCGGCATGGTACCTGCGTCTCCGGCCCAAGTCCGCCAGGTAAGTATTCTGAACTCACTGTGTGTTATATATGTATATGGGCTTGATGGGCTTTAAGGGACGTAGATTATGTTAACTAGAACTTGATAGACTTTAGGCTTAGCTGAAACAACTTCTTAAATCTCATAAGACTTAATCTATCCAAACAAACTCGTGAACAAATCGCAGGATTAGGGTGTGGCAATAGGCATACGCATGTCTAAGATTGGATTCAGGAAGAGCTTGGTACTTAAGCAGTCTTAGTGACTCACCTCCTCTTCGCTGAAATCCTACCTGGTGCGTAGTGACTGTTCACCTTAGCCACGAGGATTTATTGATGGGCCAAAATCTATAATTAAAACCCGCAAGGGACCAGCCACCCTATTTCGCAATCAAAATACCCCCAAGTTTTGTAAAATTTCTGAAATACACCTGATTGGCAAAAATTTCTAGAATACACCAGAATTGTAAAACTACCAAATTTGTGGAAATTATCGAAACACTCCGGTTGGCAAAATTACCAAAATACCTATGTTTTACAAATTTACCCGAAAACCTCTAGATTTACAAAAGTACCCAATTTACGGAATCATCGAAATTTGAGAAATTACCACAAAATTTGCGTTTAAAAAAATTCGAAAATACCCTTGTAGGATAAAATTACGAAAATACCCCTAGGTAGTGAAATGACAAAAATACCCTTATGTGGTGAACGTGGGTTAATGGATGCTATTTGTATGTTGATGGTTGATGATTGAATGTATGTGCTTCCTAGAACTAGGAGAGGCGAACTTGAGACTAAATTGTAGATATACTTGCGAATTCGAAACAACTACTCTTGAAACTACTGTCAATAAGACTGTTCGTTATTAAATCAGTGAAAGAAATTATTAATCCATAAAACTTCTAATATGATAAAAGCGAATCGGTAGTATGAGTACAAGGGATCGTTAGGATGGTGAAGGAATTTCCTGATGTTTTCCCAGAAAAGCTTCCGAGATTACCTCCGGACCGTGAAGGGGAGTTCGGTATTGATCTTCTTCCGGGAACAGCGTTCGTATCTATTACTCTGTATAGGATGGCGCCAAAGGAGCTGGTGGAATTGAAAGCGTAGATTCAGGAGTTGCTCGATAGAGGGTTATTGGAATCAGAGTGCGCAGCGTGAGCGCAGTGTCATAGGTTAGGTTGTATGACTGTTCCTGTAATTGGAAATTTCAAGGACGAAATTTCTTTAAGGGGGTAGAACTGTAACATCCCGAATTAATGGGCCTATGCATTTTGGTGTTGTATGCTTAAAATGTTAATTTGAGGTTTAGAGGTGCAAATTGGGCTCAGGAATGGACCGAGGTCTTGGCTAAATATTTTGTTTAGAGACTATTGGGTTTAAATAAATTATTAAGAGTGTAATAGGCAAGATGGGCTTGTGGCCCAGGAAAAAGAGGCGCAGTAGGAGGGAGCTTTAAGTGGCGCTAATAGGCAAAGGAAGGGGGCCTCAGTGTGGCCGCTTAGAGCCCAAGAAATTGGGCCAATTTCGGCAGGCCAAGGAGAGCTAGGGGGACAAAAATGTGGCTACAAAATAGGGGATTTTATGTTTTAAATTATATGGATATTATGCTGATAAAGGAGGGAGGAGTTGAAGCTAATTAAGTCTCTTTTGGTTGAGTTAGTAGATTGAGATAAAGAGGAAAGATAGGAGCTATCTCTAGAAGATTAGTGTTAGCCGAATTTTCCCTTTTTATTAGCTTAATTTTTAGTTATCAGGAAGGGCATTTTCGGGTTTTGATAGGTAGGTGCCGAAATTTCTATAAATAGGGGGGATAGCTCATCAATTTCGGCATTTGAACCCTACTCTTTCTTCTCTTCCTGTGCCGAAAATTTGAAGGCCATCTCACTTGTTCTCTTTTCTCATCTTTTCTCTTCCAAAAGCCGATAATCACCACCTCCCTCACCCTTTCTTTCTTTTTCTTTGAAATTTCCTTTTAGCCGAATCTTCTGATCCCCATTGTTATTCTTCTCGATTCACTAAAAGCTGAAACTCCTCATTCAATTCTTCTAAGAGCTGAAAAACACATCAGCCTCCTCTCGTTCATCTTTTTCGGGATTTTCTTAAAAGCCGAAATCCCTAGATCTCATCTCCTGTGATTGCTGAATTCTTTCTATGGTATCTGCTTGTGCTGAATCTCGAAGGAAACTGAAGGTAAGTATCGATTGATAAGGCTTCAATCCTTTCCGGCTTTTTAGAGACTCTAGCCGAATGGATATAAGGAAACTGACCTTGAGTTTTTCTCTTAATTTCGGCATTCCGGGATTTGAAGAGGAGTCAATCGCATAAATCTCTAACTCAGAGTTCAGTAACACACGAATCGTGTTACTTTCGGGATTTCAAGGTAAGGAGATCTATTAATTTTAAACGTGTAAATTTAGGTATTTATTAACCCTTGGTCGAATGTAGGGGAGCCCAAATCTTCGTGTTCTTCCGGCTTTTGAGCAAGGTTTTAGACTAAGGGTTGTAGATCCAGATAGTAAGGATATTGACTAAGGGTGTAAAACTACGCGATATCAGGTGTGTAACACTTCCACATCATTTAGATTGTCTGTTAAAAATATGTTTATTAATCTGAAATATTCTGTAAAATACTGAAATCCCGGCAAATGGTTGAAATCCAAAGTGGGTAAAAGTGAATCACCAGGTTAGTGATCTCTATCATTCCTAAGTGAATGTTCCTGTTAAGATGACATATGTGATAAGTATGTCGATTTATGTGATTGTATGGGGTTGGGTTTGATGAAAGGGGAAGTGTTCTGTTGTAGCGGCTTTTGCCGTGACCTGTTGTAGCGGCTTTTGTCGTGACCTGTTGTAGTGGCTTTTGCCATGACCTATTGTAGTGGCTACAGCCATGATCTGACGATGAGCAGGATGACTGCCATCGATGGTGTGTGGCGGTGTGGGTTGATTGTAGAAATCCCCAATGGTGTGGCTGGCAGGTAAGGGTGGTGTGTAGCGGATGGAAATCTAGTATTTGGGTTGGGCTTGCATAATTTTTGTTATATATTAATCTGTTATTCTGTTCTGTGGGGCTAAGGCCCAAATGTAATGGTGCATGAGGGTTGCACACTGAGTCTCGCGAGTCAACCTATCATTTAACATTTTCAAGTAGCACCTAGTGCATCGGACCGGGCTGGAGAGGAGCGCAAGGTGGCCATGCGAGAGAGTATTTGGATTCAGCAAAGGACTTTTCATTATTTAGTTATTTTAATATTTTTTTATTAGTGGATTTTAAGTTTCAATTTAATAAGGCCATGGGCCACTAGACTCATATTTATTTTGGGTTTTATGTTGGGTTTGTGTTACTAGACATTTAAATTTTATGCTAAAATTAAGCTAAGACATGTAACAACTTAGTTTTTTCCCTAATTCACCAAGGAATCATTTAAATTTATATTTTATACAGAATATTAAATTACTAAGTTTTCCGGTTAAAATGTTTAAACCTGATACTCGTTTTCCAAAATGTGACATGTTTTATAAAAATTCCTTAGTGACATACCTGATATGGTTATAGTGTTTGGGCCGGGTTTGGGGTATTACACAAATTTAGCTAAAAAAATAAAGGCCAAATTGACAAAAAAAAAATATAAACGTTAAGGGCTAAATTTGACATTATACCTAGAGGCAGCGACAACTTCGCATGGGTGTCAAATGCTCGTGAGATTCTAAGCGTTTTAAGTTGGATTTTTATTGAGGGTTAATATATACGGAGGAAGGAACGGATCCAAAAATTCTTTTAGTGGGAGCTAGAATAGAATTGTAATTTTTTAAGAGCTCAAAATATAATTTTATTATTTATTAATTTTTTATTTCTTCATTTCCAAATGGACTAAACTTTTTTTTTTTTGAGAGGGCCAAAATAAAAATTTATCATATATTAACTTAAAATTTCATTATTCATAAAGAAACTAAATTGCTTAATTTTCATTTTGTGGGTAGAGGCAAGGCCCCTACCTACTCCCCTTTAAAATCTCCCCTATGTGAAGATATCTAAATTTAATAATTTATACTTACTTGGTACATAAACTCTTTTTAGAACTTAATTGATACCTAAAGTTGAAAAGCGTAAGTTAACTTGATTTAACATTGTTAAAATACGCTAAAGTGGCACTGATGACCAATAGCATGGTGACACATGGTACTCTCACATTTGACACATGGCGCTTTTAAATATTTTTATTATTTCACGTGTCAAAATGTTAGCCTACCACATGTCTCCATGTTATTGGTCGTCAATACCAAATCAACGTATTTTAATGGTGTTAATCAGGTATTTAAAAAAAAATACCAAATCAACTTATGGTTTCCAAAATTAGGTATCAATTAAGTCTCAAAAAAAATTTAAATACCAAGTATATATAAATTATCATATTTAGGTACCTTCGTATGTATTAAATTATTAATACTAATTTTTTTAGTATAAGATTATATATTATGTTAATAAATTTAACATATGAAATTATATTCATAACTCATTTCTAAATATACAAAATAATACTTAAAAAAAAAACAATTAATAGGGGTATAAAAGTCCCTTGAAAATTTTCAAAAAAAAAATAAAATCAATTAACCTCCTCTCAATTTTTTGCACTCAATTGAATCTTAGAATCAATAAATTTAATTGATGCAAAACTGGCGTAACTATTAACAAGCACCATGTTAACATCAGTTATTAATGTGAAAATGTCACGTGAATGACAAATATGTGCCTCAAGTTTACAAAATATTATAAATAAAAGAAATATATCAAGTTATATGGCATATTAAATATATTAATTCTTTATTCTTATTATTAAATATTTTTATTTTAAAAAAATTGTATATTTGTGTAAAAAGTATGTTAAATTAGATTACTAAAAATTAACTATTTTTAAAAAGTTAAAAGAAAATTTTAATTATAAATTAATTTTATTTTTTTTCAAAGAGATGGAATGAATTTTTAATAGAAATTATTTCCATTTTTAAAAGAATTGTTTTCAAATATAAATTAAATATTTATATTGACTCCTAAAATAAATGAAATATTATATATAGATATTAAGCTGTGTGGGGTTTAATTATTATTTTAATTATATAAGAGATGACATGTCAAGTAGAAAAAGGGGTCCTTGTCTCAATCGGAAAGCTTTCACATTGGAAAATTATCATATTTATTTATGTACTTTATAATATAGTTAAATTTGAAAGATAGTCCTTGTACTTATTGATTTGTGTGGAATTAATCCATCTACTTATATTTGCCCCTTTTAAATTCGATTTGCTAAATTCTCTTTCCTTTTGTTTACTTTTTATGTTATCCCCGCTTAGGAATTAAATATAATCACAAACATAACCCTCATTCTTTACCAATTTGACTAATTTAGCCCTATTTTTTTAAAAAAAATTATACTTTCATATTTTTATTAGACAAGTCATTGTTTTTTCTTTTAAGAAGTAGATGATGAGAATGAGAAAGTTTAAAGGCGTGTTGATAGTCTTGTTTTTTCTTTAATTTTTTTATTCGACCTTCGTTACTTCTTCAATTCTATTTAGATTTAACTTGAAAACAATATCAAATTGCTAATCCTTTTTTTTATTCTTTCTTAAGTTTTTTTTTTTCTAATTGTTTAAAACATCATTTTCCAAATCCAAGATATTAGATTTATTTATTAAATTTTCTTAACCCAAAAAATAATCTCCTCCATTGTAAAATTGAAGAGAAGAAAATGGATTCTACTCCTGCCCCTCGCGCATTGATGAATTTCCAAAGGCCAAAAAATTGGGTTATTTGTTGAAGCTATGATTAGGTTTTTAAGAAGAAGATGATCGACTTTGATGTTGACAAAGAGGAGGATGAGTTTAAAGTTTCATATCTTAAAAAATAGTTTTAATGAAAAGCATAGGGCGGATATTATCTGCCTGGTGGAACCAAGAGTAAGTGGTAATAAGGCTAACCTCATTATAGAAAAATTGGGTTTTAATTACTCACACCGGGTTGAAGCGGTGGGTTATTCTGGAGGTATTTGGGTGGGATGAAAAGATTTTATTCAGATTAAAATCATTCAGAACCACCCACAATTTATTTTCTTACGTGTTGATAACTACATCCCCAATAAAGGCTTTCTAATCTCCTTTGTGTATGGTAGTCCAGATAAATCAAAAAGGAAACTTCTTTGGGAAGGACTACGTTCTGTAGCACCTAATAATGGCATACCATGGCTAATCATGGGAGACTTCAACGCCATTCTATCTCCTGAGGATAAAAAAAAGTCCTACCACTATAGGTAAGCGTTGTGATTTTTTTAGTAATTTTGTTGACTCGTGTGACTTACAGGACTTGGGATTTAATGGTCCTCCATTCACATGGCAAAGAGGTCGGACATTAGTCAGACTGGATCGAGCGTTGGTTAATGATGCCTGGATGAACACCTTTCCGCATAGTCTTGTGCACCACCTCACTCGCATCAAGTCAGATCACCGCCCCTTACTAATAGATACTGCTCCGGACCTTAATACTCCTAAAGGCATGCCATTCAGATTTTTAGCAGGATGGACGAAACACAATAATTTCAACAAATTTGTTAAAGACAAATGGGAGTTTCAAGGTAACATGACTGACTCCCTTCACAATTTCACTAATTTTGTTAAAGACTGGAACAGAGATGTTTATGGCTTCTTGGGAAATCGAAAGCGGAAACTCATGAGATCTCTCAATAGCTTCCAGAAGGCATTAGAAATTTCTAACTCAGATTACCTGGTAAACAAAGAAAAAGAAATTCGGGATGAATTGGAAAATATGCTCGAACATGAAGACCTGCTTTGGAGACAGAAGGCTCGATGTGATTGGCTACAATTTGGCGATCGAAATACCAAATTCTTCCATAGTCATACGATTAAAAGAAGGAAATTTAATCGCATCACGTCTCTACGAGTTGACAATGGAGATTGGTGCTCTGACGAAAAAACTCTACAAAACAAAGCGGTAGAATTTTTTGAAAGACTTTACGGTGAGGTTCCGACTAATTTGAGAAGTATTCCCGCAAATGGATCTCCTTGTATTGGGCCTTCAGAGACCACATTCTTAGAAGCAGCTATTTCAAATGAAAAGATCAAAAAAGCATTATTCGATAGGGCTCCTTTAAAAGCTCCTGGAAGTGACGGATTTCATGCACTGTTCTTTCAAAGTCAGTGGGACATTCTTGGTAATGATGTATGTCAGTGGGTCAAAAGCATCTTTGAAGGGAATCCGATTGAACCTGAGTTGAACAATACACTGATAGTTCTTATTCCCAAAAAAAGAAGCCCTGAAGACTTCAGTCAATTTCGTCCCATCAGTTTATGTTCTGTACTTTACAAACTGGTGATGAAAGTAATTGCAAACAGGTTCAAGATTATTTTTCCTAAATTGATATATCAAGAACAAGCTGGGTTCATAGCAGGTCGCAATATCTTTGACAACATCATTCTAGCACAAGAAGTTATACACTCTATGAGGTGCAATCGGAAAGGAAGGAAGTGGATGGCGGTCAAGCTGGATCTGGAAAAAGCATATGACAGAGTTAGCTGAGACTTTATTAATACTTCCTTAACTGCAGCAGGAATTCCATTAGTCTTACGCAATGTGATCATGTCAGCTATTTCTTCTTCTACCATGCAAATTCTCTGGAATGGGATACCCACTCAGAAGTTTAAACCAAATCGAGGAATACGACAGGGATGTCCTCTATCACCTTATCTTTTTGTACTTTTGCATGGAGTGGTTGGGACATTTTATCCACTCTAGAATAGAAACCGGCTCCTGGGACCCTATTCGTCTTTCTCGATCTGGCCCCCCAGTCTCCCACCTGTTCTTTGCTGATGATTTGGTAATTTTCTGTAAAGCCCAGATTGATCAAGCTCGTATATTGGAAAACATCATATCTCTTTTCTGTGAGATCTCCGGTCATAAAATTAGTGTTAGAAAGAGCAATATTTTCTTCTCTAAAAACACTGAAGATGAGACCCGTAATCAAATCAGCCAACTGTTGGGGTTTCAGGAAGTTCAGAACCTTGGCAATTATTTGGGAGTACCATTACTACATGACAGGGTCACTAAGAATACCTTAAGCTTCATTGTGGACAAGATCAGAAGGAAACTGCAAAGCTGGGATGCCAGGAAATTATCCTTTGCTGGGAGAATTACTCTAACCCAATCGGTACTACTGTCCATCCCTACTTATTTTATGCAAACAATGATGATTCTGAAAGGAATTTGTGATACTATTGAAAAATTAGTGAGACACTTCATTTGGGGTGGCTCCAAAATGGCCTTAGTAGGATGGGATACGATTTGTCAGCTAAGGGCTCGGGGAGGTTTGGGACTCAGAAAGTTGAATGACCAAAATTCATCCTTCTTCATGAAAATTGGGTTTAATCTAGCTTCTAAAAAGGAATTGCTATGGGTACGTGTTCTCCGCTCCAAATATGGCTGGAAAGAGCAGATTCCAGAGAGTATTAGCGGGAACAAGTGTTCACACCTATGGAGGTCTCTCTCAAAGATATGGCCTCTTATCCGCGAGAACTTAACATGGTCTATAGGAGATGGGAACAGCGTTCGATGTTGGAGAGATCCTTGGATTCCAGGTATGGGCCCTTTAACCAATATAATTCCATCCTTTTCTAACCTTAATTTGGATTGTTGTGTTAGGGAGATGGTTAACATTAATGGGAGCTGGAACCTCGACTTGTTTCGTGTATGGATTCCTGAAGAGGTGATTAACAGGATTACTAGCATTCCCCCTCCTCATCCAAATTCTGGAGCGGATAGAGTGATATGGGCCCGATCAGGCACTGGAATCTTTTCAGTTCGCAGTGCTTATTAGTCCATGCAAGAAGATAAATGGCACCCTCACGAAGAGTATTGGAAGATACCGTGGAAGTATCAGGGTCCACAGCGAGTAAGAACGTTCCTTTGGTTGGCATTCAAACAAAGACTCCTTACCAACTCCGAACGTGCCAGACGGGGGATTAATCACAGTAGCTCCTGCCATATTTGTGGACATAGTTATGAAGATCTAGAACACGCCCTTCGTGATTGCTCGGCTGCGAAAGATGTGTGGATGCTCGTGCTACCTGATCAGCTGAAACAAAGGTTTTTTTCCGTTCCTTTCCGAGACTGGTTTACTTTTAACCTCTGTTTGCATGAAAATTTGCAGGGAAGTGATCTTAGTTGGTCGAAATTGTTCGGAATGATTGCATGGCGCATATGGAAAAATAGAAACTTGTTCATGTTCCAGCATATCACATGGACAGCTACTGAAGTAGTGAGGTATCTAGTTGCTGGGTTCGTCAATATGAATCAACCCAAGAAGGCAATAAGAAAGCCCGACAAGAATTAAGAATAACCAACAATCCAGGCAACAATTGGGTGAACTTATACACAGATGGGGCAGTAAGCAATAATACTAAGGCTGCCGCGACAGGAGGAGTGGCTCGAGACTATGAAGGAAATTGGATAATGGGTTTCAACCGCTTCCTAGGGAATTGCACTCCAATCGAAGCTAAAATTTGGGGCATCATGGATGGAATCCTTATCCTCTTAAACAAAGGATACCGAAAGATCATCATTGTGTCCGATAACCTAGAAGTTGTTCAGAATCTCTCGGCCCCAAACTCGGAATATTCAGGGATTGCTGTCCTCAGAAGAACTCAGCGCATCATACAATCAGAAGGGGAGTGGAAAATCAAACATGTCCTAAGAAGTATGAACACGGTAGCAGATTGCCTTGCCAAATTAAGTTTAAATTGGAAGACTAGCCTACAACTTTTCGCAGAGGCCCCTAAAGAGATTTTAGATTTACTTCAAGCTGATAAAGCTAATGGCTACTTTATGTAATTGACACTTTTATATCTTTTTCACCAAAAAAAAAATAGTTTTTGTTTGTTTACGAGAAATTTTTTACTTTAAACAAGAAATTAAGTAGATATACTTATTCAGTATATATCACCTTTAATAAATGTTTTTATAATTCCCTAATTTTTTTATATATTTCTTGAATTTTATTTATTTATTTATAAATCTATAACAATCTATTAAAGTTGTCCCTAAAGGCTTGAGAGAGCTCAATTTAGTCCAAATTTTAGGAATACGCCATTTTTTTAAAAAAAATAGGGTTTTGGGCCGATTTATCTGATATTTAGGAAAATAAGTCGATTTTGAAGAGGGAAACAAAAAACATGTCATGCTGAATACGCTTTTTGACTTTTTTGGCATATCAGTTCCTCTGGTCAGATAGTTAAATGTTAGTGAGTTTGTCCTTGAGTCTTGGGTTTGATTCCTCCTATACTTATATTTCTATTTTTTATTTCATATTGTTTTAAACTTTTTTTTTAGTTTTAATTATTTTTTTAATTTATTTCACGTTAGCTCATCTAGTTACATGGTTAAATAATAGTGCTTTCATCCTTGAGTCCCAAGTCCAATTCTTCTTCTAAGCACATTCGTATTTTTTATTTCACGTTGTTTTAAGCTTTTTATTATTTTTTAATTAATTTTAATTAATAAATAATATGTTATTTTAATTAATAACTCTTTTATTTATAAAATAAAATAATTAGTATGTAATTATATAATAATAGAAATATTTTATATATATCATTATGCTAAAAATATTTTAAATTAATAACTCCTTTATTTATATAAATAAAATAATAATCATATAATAAGAAAATATTTTTATATTTATCATTATGTTAAATATATTTTATTTTAAAAAAAAATCAACTAATTTTTTATATATTTTTCTTTATATATAATATTTATATGTCAAATATTTATTTTCTCCACCTATATTGTGAGTATGATAATTTCTAATATTATAAAATGAAATAATTATTTCAAATATCATTGTTTTTTCGGGTTAGATATTTCAAATATTTTTATATGTGAAATATTTCAAATGCATATACAAAAATATACAATATTAAAATTTACTACACACATGATATAGATTGAAAAATAAATATTACACATACAATAATATAATAATATTTACAATAATTATTTGATTTTATAAATAAGAGAGTTATTAATTATAAAGATGAATTAAAAAAAAACTTGAAAATAATATATAAATTAATTAAAAACATTAATTAAAAATAAAAAAACTTGGAATAATACTTGAAGTCAAAGGAGATGATGTGTTACAAATATTAATTAAAAATAATAATAATAAGCTTTGAAACAACATGAAATAAAAAATACAAATAGGGAGAAATTGAATCCGAGACTCAAAAATAAAAACACTAACATTTAACAATCTGACGAAAAGAAATAATGTATCAAAAAAGTCAAAAAATACGCCTTGTGAGACGTGCTTTCATGTGAAAACGTGTCTTGCAGGACACATTTTTTGTTTTTCCCTCCAAAATCGACTGATTTCCTTAAATATCACAAAATTTAGCCCAAAACTCTAATTTTTTAAAAATAATCAGCATATATCTAAAATTTAGCCATCAATTTAACATTGTGAGATACAGATTTTATGACAACTAATATAAGGAATTAATTCTTTTTAAGGGAAAAATATGGTGATCACGAAATTGTGTTTTTTTCTTAGTTTTTTCTTTTATTTTGCTAAACCAATTTTTTTAATTAAAAGTATGCTGAACCAAATTAATGAAATTTAGGTTAAATTCCTATATTATATCGAGTTTCGGATGGTAAATAATCCTTATGTTTGTGTCATATTATTCTAAATTCATCTTATAATATAATTTTAAAAAATTATATATATTCATATTGTATTCCTGGTACTTTTATGTATTTAGTGTTACGAATTTTTATTCTTTTAATGCAAACTGGCATGCTTTTTGAGAATTTCTATTAATTTTTAAAATGTTAAAAATTTATTCTTTTATTCTTTTTTTTTTTAAAAATTTTAGATACAAGGTCTGCCCTCTGGCACGAAACCCGTCTGCCCTCTGGCACGTAATTAGGTTTTTTCTTTATTTCGTCTTTTCTTAAGCAATTCTTGACAGCGGCGGCTGGCTTGATTTTCTTTCCACTAGTTCCACAAACAAACGTAGAAAGGGATATTCGTTTCAGACCTGCAATCATGGAAAAAGAGTTTGTTGAATTAACACGTGATGAAGAAGAAGAAATTATACAGAGTCAGATTGAGCCGAGTCAAATAAGGGAAGAACAAAACTTTCAATTGGTGGGCTGCTTTTTAACAGCAAGCGTCATTCACTTCCTAGCAATGAAGGGCACCATGGCAAATCTATGGCACCCAGTTAGAGGTGTCCAAATCAGAGATTTGGGGGATAAACAGTATTGGTTTCAATTTTTTCATGTTATGGATCTGGAAAGAGTTTTAAGGGATCTCCATGGACCTTTAATAATCACCTTTTGATTCTTCACCCACTTAAAAGGGGGGAGGATCCATTGAAAATTCCTTTAATTTTCACACCGTTTTGGGTACAAATTCATGATATTCCTTTGGGGTTTTTCTCGGAAAATTTGGCAAGACAATTGGGAGATTTCATGGGCAAATTCTTAGAATATGACAGCTCAGATCTGGGAAAAGGCTTGAGGAATTTCATGAGGATCAAAGTTCAATTAGATGTCCGCCAACCATTAAAAAGAAAGAAGAAGGTGTCTTTTGCAGGAAATTGCTCATACATCAGATTTAAATATGAACAACTCACACTTTTTTGCTTCTATTGTGGGCACCTAGGTCATAATGATTCTTATTGTGAAGCAAAAATGCTGTTAGGTGTGGAAGTAGCAGTTATGGGATGGGATCTATCTCTAAGAGCACAATCAAAAAGAGCTTTAGCAATGAAAAGCATCTGGCTATGCGATGTTGAAGAAGATGGAATGAACGCAAATCTTACCACTAATCGCAAATCAGAAAACAGATCATAGGGAATGAGGTTTCAATCGGAAGACGGAGTGTCAATAGATCCAGTTCTGGGATTAATCTGGAAGGAGAAAATCGCTCTTTATCACAACGAAAGGAGTCTTACTCAACAATGGATTATGACGTGGAGGAGAGGGTGTTAATGGGGGTGGAGGGAAAAAAAAGACAAAGAGGTGCAAATGAAGATCATACAACAGGTAAAGAATGCAATAGTGCAACAGTACAAAATAAGAGATTGCCTGAAAATAACCTTTTACCAGTGGCGGTTGCCAAAAGGCAAGCCGACCGACAGTAATTAAAATCTTAAGCTGGAATGTCTGTGGATTAGGGAATCCTCGAACTATTCGAAGGCTTCGGCACATGTTGAAGCTACATATTCCCCAAGTGGTCTTTTTTATGGAAACAAAAATCAATAAAACACGGATGGAACGAGTGCGAAGGAGTTGTGGTCTCTTTAATGGCATTGATGTGGATCCGGAAGGTTCGAGGGGAGGATTATGTTTGGCTGGGAAAGGTGATGTCTCTATTAGTCTTCAAAGTTTTTCAAAAAGGCACATTGATGTTCTCATTGATGACCATAATAATGGATAGCATTGGAGATTTACAGGCTTTTACGGTTCTCCTTATACACATGGCAAGGATGAATCATGGAATTTACTTAAGAGTTTGAGACACAGTGATGATCTTCCTTGGTTCGTGTGCAGAGACTTTAATGAAGTTATGTACGGTTTTGAAAAAAAGGAAGGACTGCCTAGGGAGGAAAGAAGAATGGAAGCTTTTCGAAATGTTTTAGAAGATTTTCAACTAATGGATGTGGGGTATGTGGGAAATTGGTTCACTTGGGAAAGAGGGAATTTACCAGAAACAAATATTCGAGAATGATTAGACAGAGGTGTGGCCAATGAATATTGGATGACTATGTTTCCAGAAGCTATCATTCAACACTTGACTCATACAATTTCTGATCATTGCCCTCTCCTAATCTCAACAAAAAAAGAAGAACAACGAACATGAAAACTTTTAAACTTGAAGCATGGTGGGTCTTAGAAGAGTCCTTTAAAGCTGCAGTTAAAGTCATTTGGGAATCAGCATCAGGAGATTTTCTACAGAAGTTGAATGACCTCAAAATAGGCCTAGAAAATTGGGCCAAACAGATCTGTCAGGATAGGAAACGAAAAAAAATGAATTCTTGAATTTAAAGCTGAATGAGTTGCTGGAAGCAGAAAGGAGTGACAACAACTTAGCAGAGCTGATTGACACAAAACTACAATTGAATTTTGAGATTGATAAGGATGAAAGATACTAGGAACAAGGAGCTAGAGTTAATTGGCTAAAACTTGGGGATAGAAATACAACCTTTTTCCATAACCACGCGACACAAAGACATCAGAAAAATTGTATACGAAAATTGCAGAACAGGAATGGGGAGGAAACGGAGAACTTGCACGAAATGGATAAAATTGCTAGAAACTATTTCCAGGAACTCTTTGAGGCAAAAGAACGGGGTAATTATGGAAATCTCTTGACAGACATTGAACAATGTATCACTGAAGAGGATAACTGATGTCTCACGGCACAATATACAAAGGAGGAGATTTGGGAGGCACTACAAAGCATGGGCGCTATAAAGGCTACCGGTGAAGATGGTTTTCCAGCCTTATTTTTTCAAAAATACTGGCATATCATTGGGGAAGAGGTCTCGAGTTTCTGTCTTCAACAGTTGAACGAGGGTATGGAGGTTAGTTCTATTAATAATGCGCATATAGTACTTATCCCGAAAAAAGCCAATCCAACCAACCTTTCTCACTTTTGACCAATTAGCTTATGTAATGTCATTTATAAAATAATGGCAAATACTATTGCTAATCGTTTTAGAGGAGTTTTGGAAAAATGCATTGATGGTGCACAGAGTGCTTTTGTGCCAGGCAGATTAATTTCAGATAACGTACTGCTAGCATATGAAATTTTGCACACTCTGAAGAAGAAAAAATTAGGTAAGAAGGGATCGATGCCAGTCAAGCTGGATATGAGCAAGGCATATGACAGAGTTGAATGGTCTTGTTTACAGGAAATCATGAGAAAAATGGGTTTTGATCCAAACTGGATTAATTCCATTATGAAGTGTATACCTATTGTTTCCTATTCAGTATTTCTTAATGGTCAGGCAAGGGACATTTTCCATTCGTCGAGAGGATTACGACAAAGCGATCCACTTAGTCCATTTTTATTTTTAATATGCGGAGAAGGCTTATCCAACCTAATAAGAAAGGCAACCAAAGAAGGGCACTTAAAAGGGGTTAAAGTGAGTAGGCGCGATCCACAAATTTCACATTTACTTTTTGCTGATGATTGCATTTTATTCGGAGAGGCTAATGAAAGAGGAGTAGGTCTCATTAAAAAGATTTTGCGTGAATATGGAAATTGTACGGGACAACAAGTGAATTTTGAAAAATCGACGGTCTTCTTTAGCTCAAACACACGAGAGGAAGAAAAGAGCTTAGTTACTCGAATGCTAGGGGTGCGGAGTTCAAATGATCCGGAGCGTTACCTTGGTTTACCGAATATGGTGGGAAGGAGGAAGAAAGAAGCTTTTCAAAACTTAAAAGACAGGTTTAAACAGAGAATTGACAATTGGAGTATTCGACATCTTTCGCAAGGTGGAAAAGAGGATTTTATAAAGGCCGTTCTACAAGCTATCCCGACGTATACAATGGTCTATTTTCTGCTTCCTAAATCCCTATGTGCAGAGTTAGAAAGTCTCATTGCAAAATTTTGGTGGCAAAAGGGTCATGGTAAAAGGGGTATTCATTGGTGTGCGTGGAAGGAGTTGTGTATCGCAAAAAAACAGGGTGGTTTGGATTTTCGAAATCTTGATCAATTTAATGTTGCATTATTAGCCAACCAGGGTTGGCGGCTTATTAATTACCCAAATTCTCTATTAGCACCGGTTTTAAAAGCAAAATACTTTCCAAATTCAGATTTCATACATGCACAGTTGGGGAATTTACCTTCTCTTACCTGGAAAAGTGTGTGGGTAGCAAAAGGGTTACTGCAAGATGGACTGGGATGGCGTATTGGAAAAGGAGATCAAGTTTCTGTTTGGAATGATCCTTGGATTCCAGGAGTTGACAGTATCCAAAGCAAGGATAACACCAAAAGTTGAAAAATTGAGTTAGTTTCAAGCTTAATTGATTCAACAACAAGAAAGTGGAAAGCTGATCTTATTGAACATACCTTCCCAGAAAATATTGCATAGAAGGTTCTACAACTCCCCTTGGCGGAAGAGACATATGAAGATTTCCAAGTCTAGCGTAGAGAAAACTCGGGCGAATTTACAGTCAGAAGCGCTTATAAACTATTACAAGATGCTACTTTGGCTCTTAGAGGTTATTTATTACAAACCGAAATAAAAAATTTCTACAGAAAACTATGGAATTTACATCTGCCATCGAAAATTATCATAGCTATCTGGCGCCTATCATGGGATTTTATCTCTAATCGAAAGACTTTAAGGCTCAGAAAAGTGATCTCTGATAGTTCCTGCCCTCGGTGTCGAACTACAGAAAAAGATTGTCTCCACATTTTTAGGCAGTGCCTTACAGCAATAGAAACATGGCAGAACCTTAATCTTTTATGGTCACGAATAATGCAATAACAGACCTTTGGATCTGGCTCACCTGGGTTTTTACCATAGGAAATGACAGTCAATGTAGACTTTTTTGCTATGCTGTTTGGATGTTATGGAGCTCCAGAAATAAGTTGGTGCATGAGGGGAAAACCACAATAGTGGAGATTTTAGCAAACCAAGTTTATCTCTACATAGTAGAAATCGATGGGTCGAAGGAAAAATCAGTTACCTCAAGGGATACCAGACGTCAGGGTCAGATTTTAAGGAAGGCCGAAGCAACCGTTTATTTTGATGCAGCATTTGATAGTCGATCCTCAAGATCGGCATCGGGCTTGGTTGTAAGGGGGAGACGGGTGAGTTATTTGTCTCTAAAGCGGTAATCCACCCAGCAATTTCATCCCCATTCATGGCGGAGGCACATGCATGTTTACAGGCAGTAGAGTTAGGGATCTTATTGGGGTTTCAGACTAGTGTTATTGTAGGGGATTCCAAAACAGTGATTAAAAAATGCAACACAAAAGCAGTCGATAAATCAGTATTAGGGGCAATCATTCGTGATATTAAACGAAAGAGGCAATTTTTTCAGGAAAGCTGCTTTCAGTTTGTACCCAGATCAGAAAATGGCCCAGCACATGACATAGCAACGGAGGCTTTAAGGAAGGGAGAGGAGACATACCTGGAAGAACCAAGATTTAGACGCCTGCGGAGCAGAAGGGAGGAAAGATGGAGGCGAAATCCGGATTGAAGGAGGCATAAAGAAGATACAGAAGGACAGATAGCAGAAATGGTTTTTTTTTTTTTTTTTGGAAACTGCTATTGCTTTGAAAACTGGTATAGGTTTCTTGGAACTTGGAAGTCAGAATTAAATAGACGCCAGCTATTGACACTGACTGGATTAGACTTAGGATTGATGGGTTTTAATTTTTTTTGAATTTTAATTTCTGTTTTGTTTTTCCTTTAGCCCTCTTATCAGTTGGGCCTCCTTTTACTTTTATAGTCTATGGGCCAATTCAACGGCCTATGAGTTACTGTTCGTCTTTACTTTTCAATTTTTCTTAAACTCCATATTGAATAAAATCTAGTCGGGATTTCTCAAAAAAAAAATGTTAAAAATTATTTTAATGTTATTTCTTAAACACATTTATATTATTTTAATGTTATTTTTATATTATACCGTGTTTAATTTATTTTGCATGTTATTTTTGTATGATGTCTTTATCTTAAAATTTATATAATTCGTTATAATAATTTAATTTTAACTTTAAGTTCACTTATTTAAAATTAAATAATTTTAAATATTATATATTAATACAAAATATAATATTCCAAACTTCACTACAATTTCCCCTAACATAGTGAGGGTAATTCTCTAATTTTTTTATACTTTTTAGCTTTATATATATATTTTTTATTTTTTATTTTTTAAGTTATAACTTGGCACAATTTTAGTTAAATATTACCATTGGAAAAAAATTGAAAATTGACATAAATAACAAATTATTTAAGAAAATAGTTTGCTTTTTCTGGGTGGACTGGCTATGGGAAAAATCACATCATTTAGGATGCGCTTTTGAGAAGTATTTATTATAAAATGAGAGTGGGTTTAGATGGGTGGTAGAGTACGATACAGTGCGTTTAGCTTATTTTTTGTCTCAGACTATAGTATTATTACAATACCTAATCTCACCGCCACCAGTGGTGAAACTATGGGGCTGGCAAGAGCCTCGGCCCCCTTAAAATGAATTTTTTTTTTCCATATGGCCCCTTTAAAATTTTTAAAATTTTAAATTAGTAAAGGTAAAATTACACTTTGGCCCCCTAAATATATAAAAATTTAACTTAATTCTTTAAAAATTATAAAAATATATTCTATTAAAATGGTTAAATTGCATTTTTTTCGATCGTAAAAGTTACAATTTAATTTTGGCCCCCTAAAAAATTTTTTGGTTTCGCCTCTAACTGCCACCGCTGTTTTTACACTACTCGCAAACAAACATGCCGCCCATCCAAACCCACCCTAAGTTTTTCCATATTGTGTGATTCGGCCAATTGGTTAATGTGATTGCATTTGGATCATATAGGTTGACTTTAAATCCCCCTTTTTTAGCATATTTTTGTTTTATTTTTAATTAATAAATTCTTTATTTATATTAATAGAATAATAAAAATGTAATTTTATAATGAAAAAATATATTTTCGATATATAAAATTATGTTTAATATATTTTATTTTTTAAAAATATAAACTAATTGTTTTGATATATTTTTTCTTATATATAAGTTTTATGCCTATATTTATTTTTTACCTATATCGTGTGTACGATAAATTCTAATATTATAAAATTAAATAATTATTTCAAAATATCATTTTTTTTCTTAAATATAATTTTTTATATGTGAAATATTTATTTAATTTTTCATTCATGTCATGCGTGTGAAAAATTTTAGTATTATATATATTTTTGTCACATTTGTGACATGGATCAAAATAACTATTTCATGTATAAAAATTATATATTAAGAACAATAATTATATTTAAAATAATTATTTAATTTTATATTATTAGAATTTACCATACCCACAATTATGATGAACATAAATATTTCACATTTTAAAAAATATATAGGAAATATATATCAAAATAATTAGTTTTTGTTTATAAAAATAAAATATATTCAACACAATAATATATATCCAAAACATACATTTTTATTATCAACATCCCGAGATGTATTGGCTAAAACTTGCTGATCTATCGTGGAATATCAATTGGAATTGAGATAAGTCATTTGTCATGAGTTAACCTCTATCTTAATAAGTTTAAGATTCATTCACTTGTTAAAGAGAAGAATCACTTATTTCATAGAGTACTAGTTCAAATCCACAATATATTAGTGTTTAAGTGGTAATTTCGCTATTACTTTTTTCACATTTTACTTTTTTTTCATGTTTACAAAAATTATTTTGTATTAGTGAGGCAATGTTGGTAATGTAAAGAAATTGAAAAAAATATATTTTTAAATGGTTATGATTTGACAAAATCATAATCTAGCTTTTAAACGGTTATGCTTTTATAGAATTAGAATTTGGTTGTTGAGATTTTTTAAGAAATTGACTCTGCAAATTTACCATTTTGCCCCTTCAAAAAACAATATAAATAGGAGGTCATTCTCCTCATTTTTGATAGAACACAAGAGAAAAACTTCTCTCATTCTTTTGTTCTCTAAATTATGGTGTTTTGCGAAATTATACGAGAGAAAAATTCTATCTACGAGATTGAGTTTTAAGAAGGACTGTCTATGACCCTTTCAATCTTTCCTAGGAATTAAATCTAGTGTGATTTTTCCAGTTTTCTTCCAGTTTATTTTCCGATTAGATTTTCAACTAGCCGTTTTTGTTTTTCGATTTTGATTCCTTTCGAGAAGAGCAATACCAATTGAGTTCTACCTTCTTTATTTGGGTGTACGAATATTAAAATACTATATTAACCATGGGGGGCAACGCCCACTATACGATTACACCAATCATGACGAATTTACTTTTAAACAAGTTGTTCTTCTAAGGCAATGGTTTTTCAACGGTACAGTGATTGTTTTATTTATTTACACTCAGTTTAGTTTCCTGTCAACGCTAACAATTTTGTTTTGCAATAGTATATTTTCAACACAGGCTGTCATGTTAATGGTCAAATTCAATTTTTTTAAAAGGTTGAAGATTAAATTTAATTAAAAATAAAAGAATAAATTAAAAAAAGTAAATATTAAAGACAGAAATTAAAGAATAAATTAACTTAACATTTCATTTTTATTATTGAGAAGTTTATTTTAAAGTTTAAACAAGCAAGAATCGTTTCTCACTCTCCACCCGCTTAAGCCGTATTTGTTGTTCCCCTGTGGCTGATTAAAGTTAATTTAAATTTGAAATAGGATCACTTCGATATTTTATTAGGTCAATCTAATTAAAAAATTGAAAATTTATTTTTTTAATGTTTTACAAAAATAAATGTTTAATAAAAAACATTTGATTAAATGCATGTTTAACTCTTTACAAGATTGAAATGTTATTATACACAAATAATAATAACAATAATAAAACGATTTTTTTTTAAATTTCATTCATTTTCGATTTAATCCATTTGGTATTATTTTTATATCAATAAATTTGTTGTAGATATGGTTCTAATTCCAATATTAATTATTATATTAACCCACGCAACTCAAATTTAAAAGTAAAGAAAAATGTAATTAATGGTGATGATTTAGCTTAAAATATAGCCATCATTGTAGGCCTGATGTATCTAAGCTCATAGAAGCCTAAAATACGAGTAAAATAATTATTTGATAAGGTTATTGGATATCGTTAGGGTCTATATGGTCCGGTTCAACCAAAATTTTAGGTTTGTTTGTTAAATTTGAGTTTGGTCAGATTCAAAAAATAGGTCTAAAATTTTGTCCAAGTTTGACCTAGATATAAATGTTAAAATTTGGATTCGGCCCGTCCGTATTAATTTTTTATATTAAATTTTTATATAATTTTAAAAAAAATATAATACATCAAAAATACTAAAAGTATTAAAAATAAATGTTTCTCAATAAATTGAAAATAAATTTAAAAAATATATGTATTCTTAAATAACACTAAGATAGGTGTAACTTAACAAGCAAATGTCTCTAGAATAGTAATAAAATTAACAATAATACAAGAGTTATACAACATCCAAACAATAACAACAAATAGTAGCAACACAATACTAAAATGGTAGCAAAATAGTGAAAGAGCAACAATAAAATAGCAATAAAACAGTAAAAAATAGCAAGAAAACAATTTTTTTTGCATATTCGGGCCGGGCTAGGCTAGACTTGGAGCCAAAAAAGCTCTACTCGAGGCTTAACCCGTTTTCTAAATGGGCCTTATTTTTTTTGCCCAAACCCATTTTTTGGGTCTATATTTTTACCTAAACCTTCCTATTTTTTGGGCAAGCTTTCGACTTAGCCCGGCCTATGAACAAGTCTAGATATCACTTTATTTTTTTATATATTGAATTATGATATATTATATAAGTGAAAAAAATATTATGTAAGAAATATATATTTTTTTAAAAATTGATGTTACTAACAAGTGAGGTTCTGATTGAAATGATAAAAGTAAGATATTAAAAATTGTGTTTTAGATTTGAATTCTAAATTTTTTGATATTCTCATTTAAAAATATTAGTTTTTTAAATTATTTCGTATTTTATTCGTTTAGATTAAGTTTTCACGGATGACAACCTCCTTAATTTGTTTCGATGACAATCACATTTCCGCCGCTCAAGCAGTAATGGTAAAACAAAAATTTAGTTTTCGTTATTTTCAATTAAGTTAAATTTAAATTGTTTTTTAAAATTAAAATAATTTTTTTTTCGTTCATAAATAGGTGGATGATCGTGTTTTGGAGGCATTCATACATAATTTGGCAAAGCCTCCGATCATCGAAATTCGTGGTTACTTGCAAAAAGTGAGATTCTTGCATCCGTCTCGTATGCTCGGGGACTACAAACTCGGTCCTAAACTCATCAGCGCATTGGTGGAAAGATGGAGGCTCGAGACACACACTTTCCATCTTCCATGTGACGAGTGTACAATCACACTGAAGGACGTAGTGTTACGACTCGATCTTCCGGTGGATCGGTCGGTCGTCACGGTTGCAACGACCAATCCCGGTAAAGAGGATCTCTGTGTGTCATTATTGGGGAAGGTCCCAAATAAGTTTGATGGTTGGATATCAATGAATTGGTTGGCGAAAATTTTCGATAAGCTTCATAGGGGAAGGTCCTAAATAAGTTTGATGGTTGGATATCAATGAATTGGTTGGCGAAAATTTTCGATAAGCTTCTTAGGGATGAGAACGAGGTTGTCAAAGAACAATACGCCTCAGCATTCATCCTTTAGTTAATTGGGGGCATTTTAATGCTCGATAAATCTCAAAATTTGGTTGGAGAATGCAGACAACTGAGTTGGAGAATAGTCGTGTTGGTCACGTTATACCAAGAGTTATGTCGGTCGATGGAACCGGATAAGATACTGTATTTGTGGGTCTAGTGTCGGCTACCATTTCTACGTCCCTAAGTGAATAACCCAAACACGTTTTCGTCAGTGACAAGGTAAAAATCATTTATTAATAAATACATAGTTTGTACGGTAAATGTTTTTATTTATTATAAGTTTGAACTAACATATCATTTTTACATATGGAACCATGAGCCAAGTTACGTAGGACTACCCGAGGAGTTGGAAGATATTAGGCTGTTGTTAGATCAACGCTCGGAAGCCAATGTTAGTTACTTACTCCTTCGAACCTATATTAATTACACAAGGATTAGTAAAATAAAATTTTGTACATAATGAAATTTACTTTTGCGCATTTCAGTTTGAATAGATGCCATATGCAGACATCGATATCATATCTTGTATCCTGCCAAAAGCGTTGGGCAATCGGGGGATGTGGAACGCGAAAGTGCCATCGATAGTGTACGAGACGGTTAGTAACAAATTCCATCAGCACCGCGAGAATTGAAGGAGCTGCACAAGGTGGACATGTGTAACACCCCTAACCCGTATCCGTCGCCGGATTAGGGTTAAAGGCATTACCAGACAGATCAGAAACTTTTACAGACATTTCATACCTTTTATAGGTCAACGAGACCTTAATCATACTTTAGAATATGGTCAGGACTAAACCTAACACATACTAGAATTCTCGGAAATTTAAAACTTTTCTAAGTTATAGAGGCCACATGCCCGTGTGCCTCCCATGGCTACTAGACACACCCATGTACTCTGGCCGTGCCAAAAAAGAGCATCTATACTGACTTACTCACACGGCCACCAGACACGCCCGTGTGCCATGGCCGTGTGATAATATGCTAGCTACTGACTTACTCACACGGCCACAAGACACGCCCGTGTGCCATGGCCGTGTAGGCAAAACAGGCCACTTGCAAGGCCAAAATGCCACCTAAATAAGGGCCAACCCTACAAGCAAATTACCAATTCATTTCATGTACATTTGACATCCAAAAACATGTCAAACCATCAACAAATCTTCATATTCAAACTCATTTCCAAACATACCACTTGGCCCAACTAAAAACACATTTACATTCAAACATGATTCATCCACATTTATCTTTCATATAATCATTCCTTTTCTCATACATATATACTCATAATACATTCATAAGCTTACCAAAATCTTGACCATTTCATTAGCTACAAAGCCATACCAAATCATGCATCATATTTCATATTTACTCAAGCACATTACCAACATTAATCTAGCCACATCTCATGGCTAATTATACACATTTCAAACATAATCCAAAATGACTAGCCTATACATGCAATATTTAGCTATATACATATCCAAAAGGTACCAAAATGAGCTAGGTAGTGTGATGACGATCCTCGACGGTCTTGAGCCTTTAGTAGCTTTGACGATCTAAAAAAAAAAAAAGAAAAACAAAGCAAACACACACAAAGTAAGCTTTTCAGAAGCTTAGTAAGTCATATACAAATAAACTTAACATAAATGCACCTAGCCATATTAATACAATTACAATAATGGTTCTCATAGTATATACATCACATATGGTATTTGGCTCATTTACTTAGCCATATCTTATCTCATTTCTCAACTCAAATATCACATAAACATATAGCTTATTTAAGCATATCTTCACATCTCATTCCATAATTTCGTTGCACATATTTATCTTAGTAAGTACATATAAGCACTTACCTTTTATACACACTTAGTGTACATATCAAACGTACCTGAAATGGATTTATGAATTACATAGTCGTTCGTATATCAGATTTGCCCGTTGAACCATTCGGAATCTAATAGGATACTCAAAGTGCTCAGAATAGTTGTACAATGCCAACGTCCTAGACGTGGTCTTACATGTAATCAGATGTCGGTGCCACTGTCTCAGACAGGGCCTTATACGAATCATTACGATGCCAATGTCCCGAACATGGTCTTATACGTAAATCTCATATCGATGCCAACGTCCCAGATGTGGTCTTACACGAAATGTTGAATCAATGCCAACGTCCCAGACGTGGTCTTACATGATATCACATAACGGACACCTATGTCATGACATACAAAATTCCTATCTATTCCTAGGTTCACACGAGACTTCTCAGACTTTAACATCTTGTCGACTTATTTGTAATTCGCATTTCATATACATTCCATCACAATGGATATTCATATCAATTCACATTCCATATATACATAAATAGTTCAGTACAAATACATTTATTTGTATATTGACTTACCTCGAGTTTGGTTTAACGGAAACGTGCAGCTATTCAATGATTTTTGACTTCCCCCGATCTAAGTCTGTTTTCTTTGGTTCTTGATCTTTACATATTCAAATTTAACCCCTTTTATTCACTAACTCATCCAATTCAATCCAAATACACAAATTTAGGGCTGTTTGCAACTTAGCCCTCACATTTGCACATTTTATCAATTTAGTCCATTTTTCTCAAAACATCAAATATACACAATTTGTTCACATACATGCTTAGCCGAAACTTCCTAAGGACCATACAACTCCATATTTTTCATTAAATTCACAATTTAGCCCTTCAAATATTATTTTCACAATTTAGCCCTAATTAGCCAAATTCATCAAAATTTTAAGAACAAAACATGTTCATTAAACACATATCTTTCGTTTAACAACAAAACTCATCATAAAGCTCACCATTTCATCAATGACACATCTCATAAACATCATCAATTATTCAAATTACAACATGGGCTTGATAGTAGACTAAACAACAATCTCAAAAACATAAAAATAATTAAAAACTAAAGTCAAAACATACATTAATTAAGCTCACAATGACCGGATGCCCTAGCTTAATTTCTTTCTTCTTTTTCTTTGGTATTTTTGGCTAGAATGGATGAACACATCCACTAGCTTTTTCACTTGTTTTATTATTAACATATTAATAATTCATTTCCTATTTTGCCCTTAATAAAACCTTAATAAATAAACATTTAAACTATGGGCATACTTGTCCATCCACCATCCACTATCTTCACTAATGGCTAATTGCCTCATAAGGCCCTTACAATCAAAAGCCACATCAATTTGGCCAATAATCAAATAGACGACCACTTTTACGAATTATATGATTTAGCCCTTTTCTCAATTTAAGTACACAAATGGACAAATTAACTTACGGAACTTTAACACATGCTTAATCACATATCAAGGGCACAGAAAATAATATTAAAATATTTTACTAACTCGAATTTGTGGTCTTGAAACCACTGTTTCGACTAGGGTCTAAACCGAACTGTTACAACATGTGAAGAAAGAACAACAAGGATTGGAGAGAGTTTCACAAGGACTACATTAAGGCTTAAGATCGTAGGATGGAATTCTTACCCATCTGCGAACCTTTTTTCTCAACAGACACGATGGTCTGTTTGGAGTACTTTTCGTGGTTCAGAGTTGCTGGCAAGTCGTATTTGCTATCAGTGGAGGCGAGAAGAAGGCAACTTCATTACAAGAGGCAACGACGACCGCCCTAGCAGCAGCATAGGGCCAGACGCAGTCGCACGATGGGTTCGTCATTGGCTCTGCTAGAAGAAGCGCCGTCTATGTCTATGCAATGTCCCGGTCAGTTCACTCCACTTATCCTTATTCATTTCACTAACCTTGTTTTTTTTCACAAGCACTGCATTACGTACCATCGCTGCACATGTCCAGTTCTTCTGTTCCCCCAGGTACATATATTGGGCCACTGACGTCCATCGCATTCTATACCTTGATGTTAACCCAAATTTTGGTCTAGATGCCGACGCATGCATCTTTATCAATGATGACATCAATATAGAGGCCGATTCAATAGTTGATGTCAGTGTCGATGCCCATGTCAATTCTAACATATTTGAGTTTTATAGAACCTTACGGTTATATGTCAGTAGTGACACAAACATCGCTTGCATCATTATTTTAATGGGGTGGGTCATCGGTGCAATCGTTTACCAGTGGAGCAGAGGATACATGATGGAAGGTTAGGACGAGATCGCACTCAAGCACGGGGGAAGGCGATGGAGACGAAGGTGAGTACAAAGATGAAGATAACACAATGACGACGGTGGAGACGGAGATGAGCAAGAGGGTAGGGGTGAAGGCGATAATGATGAGGACAATGGCAATGATGAAGTTTATAGGGTTGCATATTCGGTTGTGCACAGAAATCCTCATCGTGTCCATCATCCACCGCTATGCGACACACATTCTCCCCAACGACAGGACTGACGTATTTTTTTATTACTACTATGATGTAAATATATATGACATAAATAAAGAAACCATAAATTTTCATTCCAACACTATATTTGATTTCATTACGTTCTAAAGTGAGTTATGCGTAAGTTAATAAGAAATAACAAATTTGAAACATCAAAATAATAGAAGAATTGTAATGAATATATTCTCTAAAAGAGAATAATGCTATAGACGCTGAGGCCTCAAAGTACCCCTCAACATAGAAAATGTTGCCTTTGTATGCCTCGGGTTTCAACAGTACACACATAACCTCTGTTGTCCATCCTTTTCCTAAATATTCATATTGTTCTGTATCCGGGTTGTATTCGGGCGACCTTTTGAGATGTGACATAGCTTCATGTTTAGTGCCAACTTGTACAGCATATTGGACACTGGGGTCATGTACTTTCATTTGGGACAGGTGGGAATTCAGGACTCCATACTCTATGCATGCATTCTAGATTGTACGCATCGTTGATGTAAGGCTTGTACTCAATTCTTAGGTTCCCACATGCGACAATCACATGTGCGTATAGGAACCGAAATGCGTGGAACCTTCCACAATCACAAGTCCCTCTTGTTAGGTCAACATGATATGATGCCCCTGACATGTCCTGGTCTGGCCAAACGTGTTTCGTGACTCGTAATTCCAAGTTCCAATGCTAGTTGCACATTTTATACACAATGTTTGCTTTCGCCGTATTTTGTCTAATTTCTTTCATTACATCCTTACACTAAGTATGACCGCCCTCTATTTGTCTAGTGTATGCCACCGCCTTTTTTGGAAACAATGCAGCTAGATGAAATTATGTTTCTTTCACAACCAAGGTTATTGGCAAATAACGCGTTCTCTTTGGTACGAAATTGATACACTTGGCTAAGTTTGATGTCATGTGCTCGTACCGTAAACCCTGTAATACGATTGCGTCTACTGTTCAAAAGTATGTTAGTGAGGTATGCCGCATCATAGATGTTGATGGCGCCCAAGTTGTTCAACATTTCATGAAAATGATATTGAACGAGCTCATAACCTATCGAGAAAAAAAACATACCCATGAATGTAAATAACAAATGAAATAGGGTACAACATGACTATGTAGATAGTGCCAATTAAATACCCATGTCGATGACTGAATCTCACTCACTTTCTGAAGGCTATTTTGTGTGGTAGTTAGATTCAACATGTCGTAAGCAGTACCTATGATGGGTGCGATCCGAAAAGCTACGATGCCACTCAATCGTGAACAAGATTTTGGTTCCCTTGTTAAATATGACACATATGTCAGGCTGTGGGCAAATGCGACGGTACAATCGACTTAGGAAGAAATCCCAATCGTCTATCGTTTCTCCAGGAGTTATTACAAATGCAATTGGTAGAATCCTTTGATTATCGTCCTAAGCGATGACAATTAACAACCGATGCTGATACCTTTCGTATACCCAAGTGTCTTCAATTTGTACCAAAGGCTTGTAGTGTCGGGAGGCTTCTCCGCATTGCTCAAAGGTCCAAAAGAATCAATGGAATACACTTTTCCTAGGGACCAATCGATTGTTGAAGTACACTAGGCACATTTCCAAATCGGTTATGAAACTTGGAACATGCCAATCCAAACTTGACACCATTACCATAGATAGTTGTACAAACTATCCCAACCGTGATGTAACTTATCCATAGCCTTTTGTTTTCCAACCCACGCTTTGTAGTACGATAGAGTGTAGTTGTATTGGCTACGGATGTTTGCAACCAATACTGGGACGGGAATCCTGGGACTCGCTTTCACCATGGGTAGAATAATGTTAGAAATCATATTAAAGTCTAGCCTGGGATGATCCTGACTTGCACTTGTCACAACATAGGTTTGTAGACACAAACCAGAATACTTCTTTATCATCCATAGCCTAGTCTTCTACCATAAGTATGCCATGATTTTCCACTTGCACCTCCCATCGCGAATTGCACACTTTCCTTTGAATTTCTTGGAACGAGACTTCATGAAGTGGTAGTTCACATTATTTTTAAAGTTGTATCACTTCAGTGCAGCAAGGAAAACATCTTTACTTAAGTATTCCATACCAATTTCTAGTACTCGTACATCATGTAATGTGTTTGCATGGTCAGGTATTCTGTGCGGTAAGTGTGAAAACTCTAAACCACCCTCGATCGATTGGTCGATGTTGGTCATGTAGGTCGGAAGTTTATATGTCCTGTATTGCGGATTTAGATTTAGAGCAGTGTTAGAGCCGTCATCATCAAATCTGCAAGATTTTGGCTCTGTTGGAACAGACGCCGGTTCACAAAATAGTGCCACCTTCGAACCATCAGCTTCACACTGCCAGATTGGTTCATGGTCTGACTCTTCTTCCTCAACCACATTTTCTTCCTCAGTTGCATCTTGTTCCTCACCTGCAACTTCTTCCTTCGTCGCATCTTCTTCCTCATCTGCGCCTTCATTGTCCCCTTCAAGCAAGGGGTTTGAGATGCCCTCGTTGGTCCCCATTGAAAGGAGTAGGTCATCGGTTCTTATGTAATCTATGTGCTCGCTAAAATCTATACCGATTTGGTGTCTGGTGTACGTCGATGAACCCTTGGTATAAGTGCTTTTGGCCCATGACGTCAAACTCGCACCAAAGTTGAAATCAAACACACTAATTGAATGTCAAGCCCGAATGTTGAGTTTAAGGTTATGCTTATATAATAAATGTTACTGGCCACTGAATTTTAAATTTGTGCCGGAGATCGAAGAGTGTCTACCCATAGATGTTTCAGGGACATTGTAGTAGGAGCTTTGTAACAAGGGAGTGAACCCACAACACAACTGTGTAATAGGACTTTCTGCTTTAGCTTCAGTTCCAACATTTGCCGCAACGGTGGCTGAAGATGGGCCAGATCCATCAACCTTGACAAAATCGATTCTACTTGAGACATGCGATGATATGACCGTCTCAAGCTGGAGCTTGACATTCATATCAAATAGGTTATACCTATAGGGGTCAACGGAAGCAAGATGTCTACATTGCAACCTTAAAATTTTTCCCTGGGCTGGTCCTCCAACTTTCCTCCTGATTCTATTGTGTAGCTCATGTAATTGGATGGTACGATTGAATGCCAATTCCATAAACTGTACTCCTACAAATACCACCCTGACCTCTGTATTACAAATTTGACCGTCATAGTAAATAACAGATTTCACTCATTGACTCATTTTGATATCGATTATGAATTGAATTAACAATACCAAAAAAGAAAAGTAGAGGGTTGTCGAAAGAAGCACACACGACTCCCACAACTCAATAATTCGACTGTTTTATATTAATTTGCCGCGTGTCTAAGTTATGAAAATTACGCCCGTTTAATAGGAAAATAAGCTAGCGAGAGAGGTAATACATGCTTCAAAATCCATTTATGAATACACGCATTCATCGAACAACTATGATAAAATGTAAAGTATTATTTGGAAACGTGTTCATGAAGTTATATAACTTCATCAAAATAGTGCTCCTAATAGCATTCGATGCCTCAAAGCGTGCATCAATTATACAAAATTATTCTCTAGAGCAGCTTCCTGTAACTTTCAACAGAAAAAAAGTTTAACGCCCAGCTGGGCGTGCTTTCTCTAACTTTTTTCTTCAAAAGTACATTTCATATATCATGCCGAAATGTGACCATTACCTCCAAAGCCTATCCTGGGGAAGTTAGGTTCCAGGGTGATCTTGCTTTGTACGGTCACGAGTGGTAGTATATGTAGAGGTATCAATCGACGGTCGTTATGCAATTATATATTGAGGTATAATGAGTGAGCCAGTTGACAGTCGTTATGTGACCATGAGCTCAAACTTTTCGGATACCCAAAAATGTTGTCTTATAAATAACATACAGAAGTTTGAGGGCATATTTATATGGAAAAAATGTGGGCCTTCCCGCTATAATTGGCGCAATATTTTATCCATTTTCAGGCTGCCGATACCTTTAACCTTCTTTCTTATCTGAAGGCTGGCACCATCGTAGACGCAAGAGGACTTTCAGGTGGGGTGTGCCTATTTCGGTGGAGTAAAGGTGATGCTCTTTTCGGGCTGACAATGATTGTCGTTATTAAACAACCCATTAATAACTACAACTGTTGTTGTGTCGACCCAAGTTTGACCTCTACTTCCATCGAAACATCCGCTCTCCCCCTGAGAGTCCTCTTGTGACCACCTCGGTGTTAGCCTTCGGATAAGTATGAAAGGTTAAAGATACTAGCTGCGTAGAAATAGAAAAAAATTACGTTGATTACACAGGAAATCCCTCCGTTTTTCCCTATGATTATAATCTCTATCTTATGTATGGTATATATAAATCATCATTTACAGGGTATCCAAAAAGCTTGAACTCGTGACCATGTAATTGTTGTCAACTAACCCCTGGTTATACTTGAATCAGTGACCGCATCACAATCACCGATTGGGACCTCCACTTAGACTTTGACCTTTGATCTTATCAAGCACAATCAACCTAAAACCAGATTTCCCAAAAATAGGTGTTATAAGACGTATTATCACATCCCCGACCCCTCAAAACTACCTTCAAAATTTCTCGATTTTAGTTAAAAACCTTAAACCATTTTTAAAAAACCCTAAATATAAAACCCTACACCTAAAAATATTAAAAACCCTAACCATATGAGAGAGAAATGGAAAGCGCATCCAACTTGGCGTGCTTTCCATTTATCTCTCCAAAAGCGGCCTATTTCCCTAATTTTTAAAAAAAAGGCTTATAAGTCTAATTAAAAAAATAGCATATATAACTAATTTAGCCTAATATTTATTATTTTATAAAAGGAAGGATTTAAGGTAATTGCTTAATTGAGTTGGGATATGATTGATGGGTGACAAATATTGGGTGTAATAGTAAAACACATTGCGCTCCCAAAGGAAGATGAAAGTTTGAACATTGGAGACGACATTATTAGGAGGGGTAGCCATGAACTTCAAAATGACCCGTAAAACGAATATAAATAATACCAAAAAATATTTTTCTTTAACTTACAATTAATTAATTATATAACAATTCTAATAAAAATCAATTACTACAAGTAATAAATTAAATAATTAATTTAACTAATTTGTCCATATATAATTTTTATATAATATTAAACTCTTAATTATTAATAATATAAAAACTCATTAACAAAAAAAACATATATGTATATATAAATTTTAAGATTCAATTTTAAACATTGGTTTTTTTTTATTATCAAATTAACCCCAAAATATAAATATTTACAAGAATGATCCAAATTTCAAAAACAATGACAAGAATTACTTGAAAGATTAAGGGAGGGCGGTGTCAGCACCCCCATGACCGACACCCAAGTCAATCATTCCCCCATTGGTAGGAACCTAATTTAGCCCGGGCCTATTTCATTCAGACAAAAGCCAAAATAAATAATAAATAATAAATAAAGTCCAGGTTTTTTTTAACAGTCCATTTACAACCATAAAGCCCAAACCCAAATACTACCCAGCAACCCAATCTAATATCCAAAACCCAATTACAAACCAAACTACCCATTACCCGAATACACCCTCAGACCCAGACCTAAAGACCCACACTTAATAGACCCAAAGCTAAGTTGGCCCAAATGGCCCAAATAGCTTGCGGACGCAAGAAACCCTAGGTTTCCACTGTGCCGCAAGCACCCCAGCAAGCAGCCTCCCCACGCCACAATCAGTCCCTCATCCAGCCGCAATCAGCGGGCGAATCCCGCACCATTGCCGAGACCTTCGTCGATTGCATGCAAAAAAAGGAAAGACAGCAGCAAAACATAGCAAACATGGCAAAATATTTTTTATTTCCTTTTTATTTTTGTTCGAGGGCTATAAAAGCCCTATAAGAATCTGTAACAAAGACATACAAAAAATACATACAGAAACGAAAGCATACAGAAATAAAATACAAAGATTTTTTGGCAGAGGTGATTCTCTCAATATTTCATTCTTTTTTTTTATACATTTTATATATAAACACTATTTTTTTTTAAAAAAAAGGCGAAGATTTTTACCTTTGCACCGCCGTGGGCGACGACGCGTGTGGCGTGTTGCCCAGAAGCCCAATGATGGGCTCCGTCAGAGGAGGGGAGGGCTTTTGAGAGTGTTTTTCTAGATTTTTTTTAAATCAAAGGTTCAATTGATTTTTTGCTATAAAAAATGGCTTATATAGGCTGCTGGAACGACGTCGTTTTGGGGGGTTACATTTAAAGGCCAAAATGACGTCGTTTAAAGGCCTTAGATTCGCGCGTTGACCCGAAAACTTGGGGAGGATCCGCGTGGTTTTATAAAAAGGGATATTTACCATTTTAGTCCTCCACAATTTTATTAATTTTAATTTCGCCCAATTTAATATTTTTATTTTTTAAAATTAGCCCTAGAAGTCTGTTTTTGTTCCAATTTAGTCCCCCGGGCTACTTTAAGGGCTAAAATCAGAACGGTGTCGTTTTGGAAAGAAGGCATAATTGCCTAACGAGTCTCTACAGTGCGACGCGCGTTTTAATTTAGTCCATTTATATGTATTGTTATTTGCTATTTAATCCTCCTTTCTTTCTTTCTTTATTTTATTTTATTTTATTTTTAAATTATTCTACCATTATTTTTAATTATTTTATCATATTAAAATGTTATATCATTTTATTATTTATATATAGTATAAAATTCATATATGTATTTTTATATATATTTAATTATTATTTATTTTATTTGGTTTAATATTATTTATATTATATATTATTTTATAATTTGTATATTATTTATTACATTATACATTGTTTTAAAAAATTCTATATTATATAATATTATGTTATATTATATATTACTTCTAAAATTTTATTTTTTATATAAAATTTATTTATATTATATAATATATTTTATTTATATTATTTATATTATATATGTAATTTTATGATTAGTATATTATATATATGTTTTTATATAAAAATATTATATATTATTTACTAATTATTTTTATTATATGTAAACATTTATATATGTATTAAATTATTAAATTATATATATTTATTATAATTATTTTTTACTTTAAATTTTTTATTTATATATATATTAAATCATTTTAAAAATCGTCATATTTTTTTTATTTTTTTTATATTCATGTTTAAATATATTATTACCTTTTCATTTGATTTTGCTATTTCGTGAAAGTCTTAATGATCGCTATTTATTTTATATCACATATTTATTTATTTATTTATGTTCTTTTAATCATTTATTATTGCTTAACATAATTCTTTATTTATTCATGTTATATTATTCTTTTATTTTTAGTTATGTAGAATTGCTATTAAATATGTATGTTGTAATATCTTACCCTAACCATTGTTTTATAAAAACATTTCTTTTATCGACGCATTTTAATCAAATATTAAAACAACAATATATGATATTTGGGCACTTCGAGAAAATTATATCCTAACTTACTGGGTTTTAATTTTTCTCGTGGAACTTAAAGTATCAAGTATCTTTTTTTTAACTTTCAACATCAACTCAAAACTTATTCTCGGGAGTTCAAAACGTTGTATCCTAACTTACTGGATATGATATTTTGTGTTTCGAGGTAAGAATTTTCTACAAATAAAGGCAAGCCTAGCTTCGAAGTCATGAGATGTTACATCCTAACTTATTGGGTATAGCATTTTATTTCTTTGAGATAGGTAAATCTTGATTTTCTTTCAAAGGATCATATTTTAAAGTTTTCAAATTTTCGACAATAAGACATGATTTTATCGATTGGGTACCAATTTTTGGGCATTATGAGGGTGCTAACCCTTCGTCATACGTAACTGACTTTCGAACCCGTTTTCTTGTATTTCGTGGACCAAAATCAATGTTTTGAAATAAAACGTTTTACAAGGTGATCCAATCACACCTAAATAAAAAGGGATTGGTGGCGGCTCCATTTCTGTTTTTTAAAATCGATTCTCGTTTTTCAAAAACTTTAAAAATGGTTTCGACACCATCAATGGCTGCTGATTTTTGGGGGTTTAAAAAATATATTTTTTGGTGTTAGCACTATAATGGCTGGCACCGGTATGTATTTTTTTTTGAAATACCTTTAAAAAATATGATATTATATGATTTTAAAAATAATAATAATTAACAAATCCAACTATATATTTAATCAAACCAAATCAGTGAGATTTTAATTTTACAACTTTTCAAATATCTCTTTTCTAATTTCATGCAGACAAACTCTTTTTATTTTTAATTTTTCACTTTTTTACTCCTCCTCTTCCTTCTCGGTTTCCCCTAATCGCCAACTTCACTCCACTATGAAGTTAGCCATTGTCGACGCCCCTCGGGCCAATTGATACCACTGGAGTGCAGCTCTTTTCCTTGATATTTTTTTTAATTTTCAACCGGTGTCGGCACTTCAATGCCAACACCTATTAAAATAATTTTTTTCTTTTTTCTTTTTAAATCATGGAATACCCATATTTTTTGAAGGTATTTCAAAAAATTACATACGGGTGTCGGTCATTGCAATGTCGGCACCAAAAAAATATTTTTTTAAAGCCCCCAGCAATAAACAACCAATGATAGGGGAATGATTGATTTGGGTGTTGGCCATGGGGTGTCGACACCACCCTCCATTGTTCATTTTAGGTCATTCTTATCACCGTTTTTGAAGTTGGATCATTCTTGTAAATATTTATTCTTTTAAATTAATTTAATAAAAAAACTCTTAAATTTATTAAAGCCGAACTCCGATTTTTTTTTTTACGTGACTTAAACTCACTTAAAACCACATTAACTTGAGCTTTCCCCTTTTTGTCATGAAAGAGACAAAATTTGACAAAAATAAAATTCCAAATGATAAAAGAATGGCATCGAAAAAGAGGATAGAGATAAGAGTCTCGGGCCACTAACTTTGGAGAAGGATATAGGGGGACAAAGAACAAACAACATTCCCTTTTTCTTAATCCGTTTTACACAATTTGATTCCTATAACATGTTTTAACATTAATAAACAAAAGACTTTAGTGACTGAGCTTTTGAAAGTGTTAGTAAATGTTAAAAGTTTTGGGATTTTGATAGTATATATTTGAGTTGGAGTAACTTTATGTGTAGATTTTTTCATCATTATTTTGGGTTTATATATGAGTTTTGTCCAGGGTTGGTCTGACATATTTCGATTTTCAGTTTATTGTGTTTAGTATTAAGTTAATTTTGCTTTTAGTTTATCAAACATGTATTTGTGATTATGGTTGTAATTATAATTGTAATAATAATTATACTTGTAACCTCTTTAAAAAAAATAGAGTCTAATATTTAAGACTCTCTGGTATTTATGAAAAGTTTTTACTTAATATATTAATTTTTAAATTAGATTAATATATCTTTTGGTACTTAATTTGATATATATATTTCTAATGTGATACTTGGGAACCTGTATTTGAAAAAATTTATACATTTTATACCTTTTGGCACCAAAGGGTAATTGAGTTGACTTGCTTGCGTTTAATTCGAGTTTTAAGGTTTATTTGATAAAAGTTAATTGTTAATATTATTGCATTTGGATTTTCATATTTTTTAAAAGAATAAATTTAGTGTTAATTGTGAAATTATTTAATTTTGTGTTTGATTTGTTAAATTTGATACTTATGATTTTTGTCGAGTCTTAAGGTTGATTTGATAAAATTTAATTGTGAATATTATTAATGAATTATGAGTTTCTTCAAACCAATTTAAAAACTCGAATTAAACACTAAAATACTAACATCATTACCTTTAGGTACCAAAAGGTACAAACTTTTTCCCAAATACATGTACCACATTTGACCCAAAAATATAATTAGCACATTAAAAAAATCAAAATCAAGTGCCAAATGATATATTAAGCCTTCTATTGATATGGTGTACAACTAGGGAGGAGGGTTAGGAGGAGATAAGGAGTAGGAAGTGGTAGTGCTGTGGTGGCCAATTCACCTAAGGAGGCAAGGACCCAGAACAAGAACTTGAGGACATATTGACTGCTTGAGAGAGTAATTGCTTTGAGTCACTTTAGGGTGCCAAAAGTCAATCCTTCATCGTTGAAAAGGTTTTTATAGGAGATCTCTTCTTTTCCACTGGTATGATGTGGTAGGATAAACATTTAGTCTCACTAGATGAGTAAAGAAAATTCATGGGCATGAGCGATGTATATCTTAGGGTCCATTCTATTATGCCTCCAATTAGCACGAGGTAGTTACGCCTAAAAAAAACTCCTTATCTTATCAAAAGTATGTTCAAATTTGAGGAGTGTTCCCTCCTAGCACATAGTCTTAATAATGGCAGGATGCCACTCCTCTGTTCTGGGTGGGTGGTCTAGTTGAACATTTCCTCAAGCAATAGTTGATAATGAGTGAATGCTGTCTGGGAAGCTGACACGTGTTCACATGAAAGAGGGGTATAACAATGGCCCCCTAGTCGTACAGGAGGTTACAAAATGGACTTCCATGAGACACCTCTTATGCCAAAGGTTTGAGTGTGAGAAAATGTTTCTAGGTGCCTAGGAAGATGGGAAGACATTGTACTTGTTCCAAAAGTTTTATCATAAATACGATTGTTTTTTTGGGGAGAAGTGACCATGATGAGGGGCATATAACACGGTGTATATGGCTAGATACTAATGATCTTGGCGTTTAAATCCAAAATGATTCATTTTATGAAGGATTTTTTTGAAGAATTCTATAAATTTGGATTTTAGTCATCTCTGGAACCATTTTTGCTTCTTTGAGTTCTAGTTGGCTTTTTTTCTTTTTACGTTTTTTCTCCGGGTATTTGAAATTTCTTTTCAATTACTACAGTTAAGGGTATTCCTTGTGTTCGTCGTCAGAACTTTGCTTGTTCTTTTCCTATTTTCACTATTAGAATATATAATGGCTAGAACTCGAAGATTTATCCAAAGAGGAAAGGTTTGACAAGGAATCATCTATAACACCCAATTATCTTTATTGAATCAAAATTTAAGGATAAATAGGACTAAATCGAAAGGATTAGTAAATTTTTGGACTCCATCAGGAAATTAAAAAATTTTAAGTGGCTAAATTACGATTAGCTGGAAATCAATTCTAGTTCGATTAGGATGGAACTAGCTAGTTTAATAGTGGAAGACAAAATGATTAAGGATGGAGGGTTGAGATGGCAAGTGAAGACTGTGCCTAGAGAGTATATATAGATGCGTGTGAAGACAGAATTTTCTCAATTCTTTTTACGGTTCTTATTTTTTTTTTCCATAGCATCATTTTCTTTAGTTGCTTTGAAGAAGAAAAGGATAAGGTTGAAGGAAGCTCTGCATGTCGCAATAGTCGTGAGAATCGAAGCTTGATAATTGAAAAATTTATGAATTGGTAAGCTTCCTTACCTCTTTGTACTTATGGATCGAAGAAATGAGCGGAGTAGTAACTCTTAAAATCTCCAACTTAATTATGGAATCTAGGTTTTTAAAGGTTGAACACCTTTAGCTTAACCAATAAATGGTTGTCATGCTTAGCTGCCAGGACAAAGAAGGCTCTAATGTTTGGAAAACCTAAGCTAATGTGGATAAAAGAATTTATGTGAGTTCTGTACTCTATTTATAGAATGATATATGGCTTCTATTGGTTGTGAATACTGATTATGCATAAGGATGAGTAGGTTTATAAGTATCGACAAGTGTGTCTATATGTATGAAATTGTTATAACTTTATGTTTGAAAAGTAGTGTACTCCATGATAATTATTTATGAATTGTATGTGATACGTGTTTATATATATTGTAGAATACGGAGAGGAATTACTGTCGGGTTAGATGAAGTTAGGATTTGGAAAGAGTGATTCTATATATCACCATACGGTGTTGCTAGGTGCAAATTGTAATGTATGATGCTCTGGGCCTTGTAGAGAGGACACGATGGTGTTTGAGCATCAAGGTAATTATAACAAATTGGAGGAATGGACAAATGAATAGAGAAAAAGGAATTCCGTTAAGATTTCACCATACGATGTTGCTGAGTGGAAACCGTGATGTGCAAAGCTTCAAGCCTTGCGAAGGGGGCACTATGGTGTTCGAGCATCAAGGTGAAATGTGTAAGAAGTCCTTCGGGGCGACACCTTGACGAAAATTATTAGGTTTCATAGAGAAACGCCATGAAAATGGTTAGTAAGCTCTATGGTGTGACACCTTAAAAAAGGTCTAATATGTAAGACCATAGCTCGGCTATGGCAACCAGTACAGTCCACCGGGATAGTAAAGACGGGGTAGTTTTCCAGGACATTCAAAATGGGGTGAAAGGGTGTAAGACTATGGCTCAACTATGACAATTAGTACAGTCCGCTAGGACAGTAAACATGGGGTAGTCTGCTAGGACAATAAAAATAGGGAAGTCTACTAGGACGTAAAACATGTGGATCACAATTGGAAAGTCCACAGATCAGTATACCAAGAGGAACACTAAGGTTTAAAGTAGAGTTTGTGGTGTGACTGGTGTGAAAAATCACAGGAATGATAAGCTTGACGCGTCTAAAGAACATCGACCACTGATTTAATGAGAGAATTCACCGAAGGTAATGATGAGTGCGACCAAGGAAACGTCTCAACCCAGTTAGGGTGAATAGAGGAAGAGAATCCTTAGATAAGGAGGTATACATAATGTACGTCAAAACAAGTCAACTGGGGAAGTTGCAGATCTCACACAGTTTAAGTAGAGACAAATTAGGCTGTAATAGGACACAATCATAAATTGGTAAGTTGACAAAAATTCAGCCGAAAGATTGAATAGATAGATACGAGTCTTCGTGGGAGGAGTTGCCTGCTCCAGGTTAAATGGCCAGTAAAGTCTATTAGAGAATAGTGGAAAGTGAAGGTTTATTAGGACCATGAAAAATGATAGAGATCTTGTTAATTTACCAAAGTTAGGAACCACATGTCTAATTGACCCACACGCACTTGTGCGTATAAAACCAATGATTTTATAAAACAATTTTAAAGCATGGTTTTAACTGCAAGCAGACAATATCAGTTGAAATATTTATAGTTCTGATGGAACATGAAGTATTTGAACCCAAAGGATTGTCAAGTAGGTACATGTGTTTCTTAAGTTACTTACAAGTTAAGAAATTACTAACCTAATCGAGTCAGAAATTATTAGCACAAGTCCAAATAAAATTGTTTATAAACTAAAATTAATATATTAATTAAACTAACTAAGCTAAACTTTCTTCCTAATGTTTTAGATAATGTAAATGATTAAACGGTGGTCGATTGATTAGTTGAGTGCTAATTAAACTAATGAACCTACACCGATTATATTGGTTACCACTCTTAGTTAGGAATCTCCTCTTGGTCTTATCCTAGACTAAAAGATACCACCTAAGATTACTTGTCCGTCTCACCTAGGCATATAGATTACCTCTCGGTCTTACTACTTGGCACGATTATATCGAACCATCTAAGGATAAACTCTACTCTCGGTCTCGTTTATCTAGGTTTTTCACTAGAGACGTCAATTCTAACGTATTAAGTATTTCGATATAATCAAACAACCAATGAATCAAGAAAATACATTAACTTAAGCTAACAAACAACTAAACAATCAACCATCCAACAAATTTAGTATATACTCAAACTCAAATTCCAAACAAGCATTTTATCAAACATATTGTAAGCATAAAATGAAAGCAACGAGTTTAAGAAAATGCTCATTCAATTGATGAAGTTCCATTAAAGCCCAAGAGTTTGTCCATCATTGTTTACAAAATTTTTAACAATAAGGAAGAGAGTAAACAATAGAACTAAAATCTAACCTAAAAAGAAAGGAGAAAACCTAAACTAAAAATGAAAAGAAAAAAACCCTCACCCTAACCTAAAACTAAGAAAACAGATGATAGAAACAAAAGTAAAAAGTTCTCCTTCATTCATTCAGCCAAAAGTCGCTTTAAATAGATGATTTCAACCCTAGCTTTTAGACCAAAATGCCCCTAGGCGCCTAATTTTGATTGGTGTGGCCATTGGACAAAAATTACCCCTGCAATCATTTTTTGTTACGTCGGGATTGGGTATTGCGAAACCCAAGTTAGTATTTAAATTTGGGGCCTTGAGGGTCTTAGTATCGTGATACCCATCCTTGGTATCGCGATACCATTGTAGGTGGCCTCTATTCTTCTCATTCAGTACTGTCAAGGGTATCACGACTTCCATGCTTCAATATCACAATACCCCTATTCTAGGTGATGTTTTTTTCATGTTCAGATCACCGTCAACTCCCTACAACACTCAATCCACTTGTTAGGTTCCCTTTGGCATGATTGGTCAATTTGGGTCACAAAATGAGAAAAAATGAGACACTTTCACTTATTAACTTAAAATTTAAAAAATTATGAAAACTACGCAAAATATGTTATTTTGCTCGAGAATAAGCTCTTTAAGTATGTCGAGAAAACCTAATTTACCATATCAATTTGTTGCAGATCATTAATGAAGCCTCTTTAAGGAATGGACCAATAAGGCGAGTACTATGGTATTGTGTTGTAGGCACTAGTACTCCAAGGTAGTAAGGACATTGTATTATGGTAAAGACTACAATTATGGCAATTACTTGGGTAGTCGCCAAGCATCACCAGGCAGAAATAATGAATAAGAGTATCTGGAAGATGGAACAATGAGAAATGGAAAAGGGTGGAACCCAAGAGTGAACATGGTCGGAATCATACCAGAGTCTAATTCGCCAATAAACGTCTCAAAACACATAAGGCATGGACTTTGATAACTAAGTTCACGAATTTTTCTATGAAATTTTGGGAGTTTAACTCTAAGCCAGAAGTTTCAATTTTTTTCTTAAATTCTATAAGCAGATCTCACTAAGTTCTTTCGAACTTATAAAATTACTTATTGAATACAGGTTAGATAAAGACTCAGAAATCAAAAGGGACCAAGCCAAACTCCACTGGGAACTAGGTGAAGCACGATAGTTGTTCATGTGTATAAAGGGGTACCCATAGAGCTCACACATCATATTTGGGGTTGATTGAGTCTAAACAGGGCCGGATTGTAAATTGAAAATAACCATTAGATCATAAAAGTGTCAGTTGTAATAAATCGGAATTAATATGATGTGCGTATATATTTTAAGAGGAAATTTGATGGCATAAGTTGTATATGGTTGTATTTAGATTAGAATATGTGTGTGTGTGTGTGTGTGTGTCTGTGTCTGTGTTAAGTTGTTTGGGTTATTGTGGCATTCGATACTCGAACTTGGTGATTGAGTCGGGTAGAGGGTGTTACATTATCCATCACCTTCACCACCAAGAATAGGTTTTCTACTGCTAATGACAGGCCATCTTCGGTGGCTCTAGGCTCAAGGGGGAAAACTTATTTGTCTAGGTGTGTGGATGAACTCGCCACTATTGGTGAATTCAAATGTACAATCGCTGAATAATAAATGTGAAAGGTGTTAAAATGTAAAAGGCTCCTTTTAAGGTATCCCAAGTATGATTTTAGTGTTTTAAGTGGGTCACATCACTTAGGTGTTTGGGCCTAATTACAGTCGGGGTAGGCTTGGGTTTTATTTTCCTTTGCATGCTCTAAAGGTAGGCTTTCACCTTCCTCTCCGTGCTTTTGTTCGAGATCTCTTGAATGCTTACAGTCTGGCACCAGGCAATTGGTTGGTTGTTCCTAGTGGTAATCATTAGGTTCCTTGTATTGTGTGTGCAATGAGATATATAGGCAATCGTGTTGTTGTTTCAATATATGTATAAAATGGAGGAGAAAGAGAGCCTTTCAGGACTCTTCTACGTAGTCCGAAGGGATAGGACGAAGCAACTCATCTTCGGAAGGGTTAGTTCATTCAATTTAAATCCCAAGAGATATATACTAGTTGAGCTAAAGTTTGAGAGTTCTCTCAAATTCCCCATTGCGTGGAAGAGGCTTGCGATCGTCCGCCATACTCAACACATAAGGTTGGAAGATATTCATAAGGGTCGTGAGCATTATAATCTCTTTAATATTCTCGGGAGCCTGGTTATTCCCTGAGAGATCTTACTTTGAGGGGTGCTTCATTACTGCTAATTTTTCGTAATTTGATATGCCAAATTAGTCTTTCTCGGTATACTTAAGAAACTTATTCTCAAGTAAACTAGTGCCTTTTTTTTGTAGTTTTTCATAATTTTTAGATTTTAATTTAATAAGTGTATATCTTGTTTTTACTCATTTTGAGACCCAACTTGGCCAGTAGTGCCATTAGGGGCCCTAACCTATTGTTGAGTGATGTAAGGACGTGTTGGAGGCTGAAACCAAGCAAGAATGACACTAAAGGAGAGGATATTGCGATATGCAAACCTTGGAATCGTGATATCTCCAATAGACCCGAGACTGGAGACCACCTTTTAGTAGTATCGCGATATCCACTTTGGGTATCATGATAGCCAACCTCAAAGAAGTCCTCCAAGTTCGAAATTGTCCGAGGTATCGCGACATCCTCTTCCTTAGTATTCTGATACCGATGTCATGAAAAGGAAAAATAGACAAAAAGGATAATCTTTGTCTACCCGAAGCACCAATCATTGAAGGCCCCTTCAAGGTTATTTTGGGCACAAGAATTGGGTCAAAATTACTATTATAAAGGTCACATTACCTTAGTATAGGCTTAGTTTTATTTAGGTTTCCTCTTAGCTTTTTGTTTCTCCTTTTCTAGGGATTCTTATTTTCATTTTTTTATCTGTAGATTTTAAAATTCCAGCAACTTTTCTTCTTGTTTTAGTTTTTCTTAATGTTAGTTAAGTTAGTTATCACTGTAGCTTAGGTTTATTTGTACTTTTAGTCTATGTACCTTGGTTGTAAGATATTTTCATCTTTAGTTTAATGTATTTCATTTTCTTTTACTTTGCATCTGTTAAAGTTTGTTCCTTTTATGTTTATTGCTTTAGATTTTCTTGTTGAATGCCTTCCTTTTCATGCCTCCTAAGTTTTCTTGCATAAAAATCCTAACTTTAAACATTTTTCTTAAGCTTTACTTTCATTGCTTCTTTACTATTCACTTCCATGTTTGTTGGCTTTGTTTTCAGCATTAGTAGCTAAATTTTTAAAAGGGGTTGATTGATGGAGATGTGGTGAGCTGATTTTTGGATAAGTGACCAAATCATAATAAATTGGACTAATTTGAATGAACTTAAAAACTTAGGATTGATGACCCTAAGAGAATATTTAGGCAAATGACATTGAGAGGAGTTCTTGTTGGGAACCAATTCATTAGTCCTAGGTTAATCGGTGATATCGTAAGATAATCCAGATTAATTTGTCTAACTTGGTAAAATAGAGGCCGAGAGGTAAAATGGATCCATTTTGGGGTTTAAGCATTTGGTTCAATAATTCAAGGATTAGTGAACCAAATCAATGTCAACAAGCCACCGTTTGTTATTTAATTGTTAATTTCTTAACTTTTTATGCTTTACAATTTAGTCCCTGCTAGCTAGATAGTAAAGTAGATTAATTTATCTTGATTTCATGACTTGTCATAATATAACTTTTTGCGATTAGTTTGTTAGACTCTTTATTTTACACGCACGTTATTTTAGAAATTATTTAATCCACGATTTTCTTGGGTTCGATCATTGGAATGCTTTAATGTTCCATTGTAACACTACAAATATTACAATTGACCTGTTACATGTGTAGTAAAGCCGTGATTTTTATATTTTATTTTAATTCTCGAGTGTTGATCTTCATATCTCTTTCCGTATTCATTCGCAAGGATGAAGAAAGAGAAGCGGTCAAATTGTTGGCGCCATTGTCGAGGAATAAACATTTAATTGAACTATTTTTATTTCTATTGTTACACTAAAGAGAGAAGTGTAGCAAGTTTAAGGGTTTTCTGAAAAAAAATAGTAGTTAAAAAAATTACTTTGTATAATGTTAGAACAAAATAATAAATAAAAACTATATTAAATTATTATCGTATGTAAAATACAATCTATTATATATATATATGAAATTTATTAATTTTTTAAAAATATTTATGTATTTTTATTTGTTTTTTTATTTTTAATTTTTTTAAAATTAGGATTAAATTGGGATAATTTTTAATGATGAGAGTTAATTTATTTAAATTTATGACTAAATTGATGCAATATATAGAAATTGAGGGTTAAATTTATTATTATACTAATTTTTTAAGTGTCACCTTGAAAATGAAAAAAAAAATTGAATAATTTGAATGTTGGGTGTGTAATTTATTCCCCTATTCAAAACTGCAACGTGTCCAGCAATTTGATTGATTGTTGAATTCCGTTTTCAATATTCTGAAAAAGGCTTAAGACATTATATTTATTTGAAACTATGACTTAAAATAAAAACTCTAATATCTAAACTAGCAAGGGGAAATTAACAGCTGTTGAAGAATGAAGAAACATGATTTAAAATTAATGCTTTTATATCTGATATAAAAAATAAAAAAAGTAACGCTTTTATCTCATCTTCTAAATTCCAATTTTTGTACATTTAAAAGACTGATTATAATTATCCTTTCTTTAGGCTAATGAAGTCTTTATTTATAATAATTAAGGGTGACACTTTGAACTCTAACTTTTTAAGTTCTAGGTATCAACTTCTAAAATTATTTTAGTTTAAATAATATTTTATTTTTTATTTATGATAATTAATTTTATTTGTAATTTAGATATATTGTCTTTATGATTATAAATTATCGTACCAAAAAAATTTATCAATCATTAAAATTGTAATTATACTAATCTAAAACAAAGACAGTTAAAGCTCTTGGTAGAAACCTGTTTGATGTGGGTTCTAACTGTGTGATCTCCATCTCCTACCTCAATATTTTATAAAAAAAATCATTTTATCAACAAGTGTTGAGTGCAATGGTGAGACACTGTTAGAGTAACTATATTAGCTAGGGTCTATTAGACTCTGTTAGAATATTGTTGTAAATCAATTGAGAGTTCTACTATTATATAATGTATGTCTGATATAGTGTATAGTTAACTTTGATGAATAGATTGATTCTTTCATTAGTTTATAATATGGTATCAGAGTATATTTTTCTTGAGAGGTTTTTGTGTTAGTTATGGTGTTGATAGAGTTAGTAACACATAAGTTTTTGGCTCTTGCATCACAGAAGGTAGCCGTCCTGGTGGATGATGGGAACTTCTTGGCTTGGAAACAACACGTGTTGTTGATTGTTGCAAATGTTTCTAGAGGGGACAATTCCTATTCCTCCAAGAATGGTTGTTGATGAAGATGGTGTCTCTATTGAGGATCCTCTGTATGTGCGTTATGAACAACAAGATTCCGCACTTGCAACTTGGCTTCTTTCGAGTGTCAGTCCATCGTTACATAATCAGTTAGTTGGGAATTCTGGTTCGTCTTGTGAGTTGTGGCAGGCTCTTATGCATATCTTTGGGTATCACTCAACCACTAAGGCCATGCACTATCGATTATTGTTGCATAATGTTTAGAAAAACAAGTTGTCTATGTTTGCCTATTTAGCGGAAATTAAGCATCGTTGTGATTCCTAGAAGGGTGTGGTCAACAAATAACAATGGAAGAACAACAATATACTATTTTGAATGGTTTACTGCTGGAGTTTGACCACGTGGTGTTGATTATCACTACGAGCAGAGTGCCATTTGATCTATAAGGTGTCACAACTACTCTTCTGGATGCTGAGGCTCAGCTACAAGGGTATTTATCTCAGATGTCATTTTCAACAAATATTGCGGTTGTGAATAAGATTGCTTTGGCACAAAATGTTCCATCGTATGCCGAACAACCGTCACCAGAGATATTTTGCTTATCACAAGGATCTCAAATTTCTTGTCGTGGTCAAGGTCGAGGATGATGTGGTGGTAGTGCAAGACCTCAATGTCAGATCTGTAGAAAGTTTGAGCATCTTGCTCGGAGATGTTTCTACAGGTACGATTCGTCATCTGACGGTGAAAGGGAAAACCCTAGTATGAGGGATGATACTGAGCGTTCTAGTTGGGTTGGATCTACTTTTCATGTAGGTCAAAAGCCCATTACTATATATATGTGTTGTGCAGATGGTGGATCACATTAGTCTAGACTGCAGTCTTCTTACTATGCTTCTGATCCAGCAGTATGTGGGCCACTTTGGCAGATTCAGCCTTTAATTTCTGAGATGGATCCAATTCATCGTGGCCTAAGTCATTAGTTTCACATGCTTTCTACCGTTGATCAGACATTACATGGTTCTTTTGCTTATGATTCTGACTATGTGCATTGTCTATCTGGTCTTTTATCTCAGTTGTCTTTCTCAATGGGCGGTCACACTGTGAAATCGACTGGGTCACCTGTGCTTGCTAGTCCTTCTACAGTTGTAGATCTAGTGTGGCATCCAGACAGTAGTGCCACTGCTCACATGACGAGTGACTCGGTGAAACTTTCATATGTTCATTTGTACAATGGAGGAGGTAAGGTCATCATAGGTAATGGTCTCTTTATACCTATTACGCATGTTGGTGGTTTGACTATCGTGGCTAATGATTCTAGTCCGTTGTTGCTTAAGGACCTATTGTATGTTCCTGATATTAGTAAGAATTTATTGTTTGTTTCCAAGTTTGCAAAGGACGATGGTGTATTTTTTGAGTTTTATCCTAACTAGTGTTATGTCAAGGATCTGAAGACGCGTCAAACTTTGCTTTGCAAAAGTGAATTAAATGGGCTGTATCGATTTGATACTGTTAAATTTGACTTTGCTTTTAATGTTGTAAGTACATCTAGTACAGAGTCTCTTCAACAGCAAGGGTAAGATGCTAGGTTTGACAGGTGGCATTGAAGATTGGGTCATCCATCACATGGTATTTTTAGTAGTGTTTTGAATGCTTGTAATATTAGAATATCTAGACGTAAGAATTACTCGTTGTGTAATGCTTGTAAACTTAGGAAATGGCACAAATTGCCCTTTGGTTCTTCTGCTTTCATGTATAATACTCCTTTAGAACTTATGGTTGTTGATGTATAGGGGCCAGCTCCTTGTTACTCCTCTGGTTATCAATACTACTTGCCATTTGTTGATTCATTCTCTTAGCACACTTGGATCTATTTTCTTAAAAAGAAATCCGATGCTTTTTTTGCATTTATATCTTTCAAGAAATGTGTTGAGTTACAGTTAGGTGTTAACCTCAAACAACTTCAAATCGATGGAAGTGGTGAGTTTAGATCTTTTGACTTGTATCTTCAACAATGTGGTATTGTTCATCGTGTTTTGTGTCCGCATACCTCGGAGCAGAATGGCCTAGATGAACATCGTCATCGACAAATTGTTGAAATAGGACTGGTGTTGTTAGCTCAAGCTTCCTTGCCCATTTCTTACTGGACTGATGCGTTTGCTATTGCTGTGTACATCATTAATGTTTTTCCAAAAAAAAAAAGTGTTAAATGGTATATCTCCACACGAGCAACTCTTTGGTCACAAGCCTGATTATCGTTAGCTTCATGTTTTTGGTTGTCTTTGCTATCCACTTCTCCGACCATATAATCGACACAAGCTCCAATACAGGTCTGCCCTTTGTACATTTCTTGGTTATGCTTCCAATCACAAGGGATATAAATGTGTTGATAAGTTAGGATGTGTTTACATTTCTCAGCCTGTTCGTTTTGATGAAAATGTCTTTCCATTTGCTCAAGTGTCTACTTCTATAGTATTTGTCACTGACAACAAGTCTGGTCGGTACACGAGAGCTATTACTACATTGCCAGTGTTCAAGGTTCCTACCGCAGAGATTTCAGCACAATCTAGAGCCGGTTCTAGTTCAGTTAGTGATATTAGTGCCTTGGGTTCTTCTTCGGATGGTGTTCTTGGCTCCACTTCAGTAAGTCCAGTAGGTACTTTAGCACCAGTTGTTGAGCAACAGGGACCTACTTCAGTGAATTGTCACCCCATGATGAAAAGGAGTAAAATGGGGATTTACAAACCGAAAGCGTATATGGTAATGGTTAGTGATGTGGAGCCCTAACTATTCATGAGGCAATGGCGATTCCTTCTTGAAAGCAAGCTGTTAATGATGAGCTTCAAGCTTTAATTCGGAATCATACATGAGAGTTAGTTCCAGTACCGGTAAATCAGTCTTTAGTCAGATGCAAATGGTTGTTCAAGATCAAGAAGAATTCTGATGAAAGTGTAGCACGTAATAAGGTTCGCTTGGTTGTTCAAGGATTCTCTCAAGCAGCTGGACTGGACTATCATGAGACTTTCAGTCCAGTTGTCAAAGCCAATACTGTGCACCTAATTCTTGCTTAGCTCTGTCACAAAGTTGGAAGCTTCGACAGGTTGACATGAACAATGTGTTTTTAAATGGAGACCTAGCTGAGGATATTTACATGAAACAGCCTACTGGGTTTGAAGTGGTTGATGATCATAGGCAGCCTTTGGCATGTAAATTGAATAAGGCCATATATGGTCTTAAACAAGCCCCACGGGCTTGGTTTGAGAAGTTGAGGAATTTTTTAGTACAACAGCTGAATTTTAAGCCTTCAAGAGCTGATTCTTCCTTGTTTTACAAGCATACGAATGCTGGAAGTGTTGATTTCCTTGTTTTTGTTGATGATATTATTGTTACAGGTGGTGATTATGCTAAATTAGATGCTGTTATTTCCTGTCTTGATCATTAGTTTTCTCTTAAAGATTTAGGGGACTTGAGTTCTTTCTTGGGCTTAAGGTGTTGAGACATCCGGATAGGATGCATGTGTCTCAGCAAAAATACACTCGTGAGTTGCTAGAATGTGCTAAAATGATGAATGCCAAGCCAATGAACACTCCTATGGCAAGTTCACCAACTCTTACATCCTTGGTTGGGTCGTCATTGTCAGATGGTACTCTTTATCGCCAAGTTATAGGCAGTCTGCAGTACTTGTGTTTAACTCGTCCTGATTTGTCCTTTGTTGTCAATAAAGTGAGTCAATATGCATGAACCTCATGATGTGTATTGGACAACTGTGAAATGTATCTTACAGTATGTTAAGGGTACAATTGATTATGGGTTGTTGTTTCAAGCATCAAGTATGTGTTTAACTGGTTTTAGTGATGCGGACTGGGCCAATTCAATTGAAGATCGCAAGTCTACTTCCAGGTTTTGTGTATATCTTGGTGATAATCTTGTGGGTTGGATGTCCAAGAAACAGAGTGTTGTATCCCGATCTACTATGGAAGCTGAATATCGAAGTTTAGCTAATGCAACATCTGAATTGACATGGTTTCATTCTCTGTTGATTGAGATAGGCTTAAAGCTTAGTGGTACACTAGTTATTTTGTGTGATAATTCTAGTGTAGTCTCCTTAGCTGCTAATCCTATGCTGCATGCTAGAGTGAAACATGTGGAGTTGCACATTTATTTTGTTCGTGAAAAGGTTCTGAGTGATTAGCTTTGTGTGAATTTTGTTCCTGGGTGTGATCAGGTGGTTGATGTGTTGACCAAACCATTGACGATTGGAGCTTTTTCTAGATGTCGGGATCGAATGAATGTTGTTGCTTCCAGCATTTTGTATCTAGATATTGGAGGGGGAATGTTAGAGTAATTGTATTAGATAGGGCCTGTCAGACTTTGTTAAAATGTTGTTGTAAATCAGTTGAGAGTTCTGCTATTATAGAATGTATAATGATATAGTGTATAGTTAAGTTTGATGAATAGATTGATTCTTTCATGAGTTTATAATAGGCACATTGCAGTTCTAAGGGGAGACGCAAGTTCAAACTTTGATGACAGCATTGTTGAGAGAGATAGCTATGAACTCCAAACATAGACAATAAAACAAATATAAAGGAATAAAAAAATTCAAAAAAAAAAAAACATGACATTATGACACATGTAAAAATCACATTTTATTAGAAAAAAATGAATATTAAATAAATTGTAAAATGCAATTTTCGTTCCCTAAATTTAACAACTAAGTTCACTATAATACATATGCTTTTTTGGTTCACTTTATGTAGTTAGATCTACTTTGGTACTTGATAATTAGGTCTACTTTGACACTTGAATTTTAATTCTCTAAAAGTATGATGATGTGGCACTTTGTAATTGTGTCATGTCAATACCTAAAAATTAAAAAAGAATATGTAATATATAAAATCAAAAAATTAAATATATATTAAGTTTCCGATGATGTTGTGATATAATCTTAAAATGCTATATCATCACACTTTTACAGAACCTAAATTCAGGGATGAAAATGAAAAACAAAAGCTACCAAATTCAAGTAAGTGAACAATAAAAATATATGTATCAAAGTAGAAATGATTGTCAAATTTGCGGGCAAAAAATTACATTAATCCTAAAACAAATTAACCTAAAACAAATTAACAAAGGATGAAATGTAAAATTGTTATTCTGCCTCATTTGGCTACTAGTGAAATAACATAAGATAAGAACTTATTTATTACATATGTATTGTAATAAGACATAAAATAAAGAATAATTAATACAAATTTAAACTTAAAACAAAAAAATATGAGTAATAATTCTTGTACAAAATAAGTAAGAATTTTTCTTTCTCTTTTACTAAAAATAAGTGATGAAAGTGATTAAATATTACCGATTAACTTAATTTATTATTGACTTAAATATTAAAAAATACATAAAAAAGTAGAATATTTTTGAAACATTGGTTGCGTTTGTTACTGAAATATGTGGGGAAAAAGTTAATATATAAGATGATAAAATTTGTTTCCTTTCCGTTTCATATAGAACAAGGCAAATGGTCCTCATTTTGAAAGCGGGTAAACGATCGTAGAATGGTGTTTTGTTTCCACTGATCTGGAGAAATGCCAAACTGCTCTAAATATTGCATCTGTCAGGGGTTTCACCACCACCTACCATTTCAATCAAACTGTTGGATTACTCGGTATTTATTTCATATTGGATTAAATTTTATAAAGACCATCTGATGTATTTAAAGGTTAAAAACGGTTTAATGTAATTTACATTACTTTTAATGCAATACTCTTATTTAAAATATGATATTATTTATATAAACTTGTTATGTAAAAATTTTATATTTGTGTATTTATAATATGTTTATTTTGCATGTATTATATATAATTTTTTTATTAAATTTGTGTAACGAGTTAATTAAATATAATTAAATTATAAAATAATTAAATTATATATATTTTAAAATTAACCAATATTATTGTAAGGGTGGTTTGTGTTATAATCTGAAAGAGCAAATAGTGATAGTGTCAATTTAAGCTACTTTCTTTGAGGAAAGTTATATGGATTACTTCAAACTTTGAAATAAAGAAATACTCGAGAAACTTTCAGGAAATACACAAAGTCTTATGGAAACGGCTTCAGAACCAACTCCAAATACTAGACCTACAAACGATTAGCATCATAGGGTGCTATGTTGTAGTGGGAGGATCTCTAGCATGCTTGAGTTCTTCCAATTTGCCAGAAGTGTTTTAAACATTGAGTCTGCCGAATAGGAAGATAATGGCCCACTCACATATGATGAAGTGATGCAAAGTGTTGATTCCAAGCTCTGGGAAATAACTATGAAAGCTGATATGGATTCTATGGATTCCAACTCAATGTGAGAACTTATAGACTTACCGAAAGGTATAAAACTCATAGGGTGTAAGTGGATATACAAGAAGAAAAGAAATGTGGATGGAAAAGTGAAAACTTACAAGGTCAAACTTGTAGCAAAATGTTATACTCAGAAAGAATGTATCAATTATGATGAAACCTTTTCTCCAGTTGTCATGCTCAAGTTAATTTGTATTGTAACATCTCGCCCGACGTAGTCTAGGGTATTTGAGTACTCTTTATAGAAACATGTTCATAGAATAAAATCTAAGCAAATCAAATGTTAAGAACTCACTAAGTGCATGAAGACTATGAGTACGTCCTCGGGCGAAGTCTATGTTAAGGTGAGCCTAGTGCATGTCTGGTTCAAGGTAAGTTCACCTGTTCGGTGAAAAGTCTAGTCTTGCATGTTTGTTAAAGCGATCAAGAACCTTACTCTATGTTGATTCATTATGCCTTTCACTCTGAAAAAGGAACCATATGGTCAAAATAAAGAAAAAGGATTCATGGCATTGCCTTCGATGGAATATCCATTGAACTGACAAATCGAGGTAAATGAAACATGACTCTGTAATGAATTCATGGTGTTGCCTTCGATGGAATATCCATTTAATTGGCAGATCGTGGAACATAAAACATGACTCTATAATGAATTCATGACATTGCCTTCGATGCAAAATATATTGAATTGGCAGATTGCGGTACATGAATAATGGTTATGTAGCCTCTGGTAAGGCAGGTACATTGCAAACCAGATTGGCTAGTATGGAAAAGGAAATGAAAGGAATCATTGGTCTTTGAAAGCGGACCCAGGTTTGGCTAACACAAAGAAGGTTGTCTACATGAATGTATGGATGTCTTGTATGCGCCAAAAAACTTAGTCTATTATGAACCTATGCAAGTTTTGTTTTTGCCAATGGGCGAACTGTGTTTACCACTGAGGAGGAAGGGTCTATTTGTTTGTCTGACACATAGTTATCTAAGGAGGAAGGGTCTATTTGTTTGGTCTCTGCCTTGGAACTCACTAAGTTCTATGAACTTACTCCATTTATCTTTCCTTCTCAAGATCACCCAAGGAGTAGGAAGACTTAAAGGATTCTGCTAGAGGATACTTTTTGCTATGAAAATTCTGATGTTTAGTATTATGCATGGCAGACATGAAGGGGGTCAAGTTCACCGATTTACTATTTTTTTAGGAACTGTTATTTTGTAACTAACCTCTCATATGCACCCAATCATAGTGTTCTTTAGTTGTTTTTGGTTAAACTTTCGTAATTCGAAATGTTTTGGCCCACTGATTGTAAATGTTTATATTATTACCTTATGCATATATAGTTGAACAAATGAAACTCGAGTCTCTGCCCAATGTATTTCTAAAAGAAGATATTTTCTTTTGGCTGTAACGTGCCAATCTTGGAGCCTCCGCCAGGGGGGAGGGGAGGGGGAGGGATATGTTTGGGGCGCTACAAGCATATTGCTATTCATTGCGATGTCTCTTGGTTACGCGTTCTGGGAAACAGGTGTCATGTCGGCATTCTTGAATTGTTATCTTGAAGAGATCATCTATATGATGCAATCCACCGGATATATAGCTAAAGGAAACAAACATAAAGTTTGCAAATTGCTAGATCTATATATGGACTTAAGCAAGCATCCCACTCATAAAATCAAAGATTTGATCAACTGATCAAGACTTTTGGATTTGAGCAAAATGTATATGAACCTTATGTTTATAAAAGTATAAGGGATGGAAATGTGGTCTTTCCTGTTCTATTTGTTGATGACATTATACTCATTGGGTATGATGTAGGGACATTTTCATTGCTAAACTATGGTTAGCCCAACAGTTTAGCATGAAGGACTTGGGAGAAGTTAATTTCGTTCTAGGAATTCAAATCCTAAGAGATTGAAAGAACAAAGTGATAGTACTATCACAAGTTTCATACATAGACAAGATATTAGAACGTTATACTGATTCAAAGAAAGGAAATTAACCTTCTAGATCGGGGTTTCATCTTTTTTTGGAGGATTGTCCCAAGACATCGGAAGAAAGAGAAAATATGAGAAAGGTTCATTATGCTTCTACAATAAGAAGTCTCATATATGCTATGTTATGCACACTTCCAAATATCTATTTCACAGTGGGATTCGTGAGTCGATATGAGGCGAATCCAGGACCAATACACTATCAAGCAATTAAGCATATACCCAAGTATTTATGGAGAACGAGGGATTATATGCTTGTGTACTTCGGAGGAGATCTTATTCCTATCGAATATACTGATTCTAACTTCCAAATGTGTCAAGATTTAAGGAAATCGACATCGGGCTATGCTTTTGTCTTAAACGACTGCAGGTGCATAGTGTGAATAAGTGTCAAGCAGAGTTACACTGCTAACTTCACTATGGAAGACTGGATATGAGGAATGGAAAAACTATGACACTATAAGGGATAAACACATTGATAGTGTTTGATAGAAACACAACGAAACAACATAAGGATAAAATACATTGATAGAAAGTATCATAAGGGAGATGATAGTGTTTGATGGAATAGTGGATGTAGGCAAAGATCATATTTGAGGACAAACATTAGGAATTTGTTTTTGTTGGAGCTGATGCCCTAAGTGCAGTATTTTCACCTATATATACTTGTAATTTTTTTCAAACAGATTGGTTATAAAATAATTCATGGATTACATTAATATTCTTTATATAATTGTCCTCATATGCTTTTTTCATGCAAAACAAAATAGAAGCAAATGTTGGCTCATTGACTGTCTAATTTTTAAACTAATATTAAGTAGTATTTCATGGTCGAACCATAATACGGAAAGATAACTTGTATTAGTAGACAAACCTAAACATCTAATCGAAACTGAGCAAACCAATTAAAGACTAATATGTTGTCTTTCAAGTCCAATTAGGGAGATGCTTTGTCTTGGGCATTAGAGCGGATGACTCCCAAAAGATAGTGACATAGATGTGATTGACTTGGATTGAAAATATATCGGAAGGACCCAAGAAGAATAGATCTTGAATTCATCTCTGGATTTATTCACTTTTGACATTCATTGTGTGGCATACGTAAATCTTGAGTATATGAAGAACTATGTATGCATGACTCGTATACTTTGATGTAAGTGAAAGCTTGAGTTCAAATAGATAATGAACCAAAAGCTAGTTTGTTGGGTATATGACTTCTGTAATATGTAGTGTCTTTCAAAACAGTGGAATTCCAAACCTGAAACATGGGTAAATGATATCCTCTCATTAGCATTACATGGTTGATGAAAAGTAAACATGACCATGGGTCATTTGTCTTTGTGATGAATGACTTGATTACTATTTAATACTAATTGAATTTTCATGAAGGAAGATGTAATGGTTACTCTAAGATAAAATAGGACCATATTGGGAGAGCAAATTTACCCAAAGAGATTAAGGATATCCTATGAGGGTAACACACTTATGATAAGGACATTGGATGAGCATTGATCAGTTGTTTTTGTAATGGTATGTCGTTGGGGAGAGTTCAGTCATAATACTATAGTGGAATGACTTCGTGACTACATGAATTTATAATTAATCGACAAAAAGTTAGAACTTAATTATAAATCAGTTGAGCCCTAATTACATATGTCCAATCGGTCCATTTGCTAGCTCATTGAAATCGGAAATGAATTGCATGTTGAATCAAATGAACAAAAATTGATAGAAATGGAGAAATGTGAAACATTTGAAAATGATTATGGTTTTCCCCAAAATGAAAATGAAAATGAAGAAATGGAATCATTTGGAAATGAATGTGGCTTTCTCCAAAATGAAAATGAAAATGACTGTTACACCCCTAACCCATATCCGTCACCGAAACAGGGTTACAAAGCATTATCGGAGTTTATAAAATATATACAGTTCATTTATATCATTTACTATTCATATTGAAACCAATCATAATTCAGTAATGTTGTCCCTTAATGGACCCTCGAGGTCCTATTTATATATTAGAAACTAATCGGGACTAAATTGGAAACTCAGAGAATTTTTTTGCTAAATTTCAAAAATTTTCCTAGATGCAGGGGATACATGCCCGTGTGGGTAGGCCGTGTCTCAGACAGTGTAGGCACTCGATGAGAGGCACACGGCCGTGTCCCAGTCCGTGTAACTCTCTGACTTGAGTCACACGGCCAGCCACTTGCTTATGTGCTAGATTGTATGGACAATTTAATTTTCAAAAATTAGGTGTAGAAGTCACATGGCCAAGACACACGCCCGTGTGCTAGGCCGTGTGTCACACACGACTGAGACACACGCCCGTTTCTCTGCCCGTGTGAACAATTTGAATCATTTTGTTTCTAAATTTTTAAGATGCAAGGGACACACGGGCAAACCACACGCCCGTGCGCATGGCCGTGTGTCACACACGGTTGAGACACACGCCCATGTGTCTACTCGTGTGGATGAAAATAGACCATTTTCATGGCCACTTTTCTCACCCTAATTGTCTTCAACCTACATTTATACTTGCATACATATAGCAATCAATTCAAGACATTAAAACCAAGCCAATATTAACATTATACATGATATATCATCACATGTATTCAAACTTACTTTTTTAATGACATATATGTGTTTACCATCCTTCAATCTAACCATACCAAGCATACATATATTAACCATACTATAACCTTATATATATATTCACCAAAATACATCACTAGCCATTCCAATGGCTAGATTACAAACAACCATTTACATGCCAACATTGGCCAAGTTATCCTATACATGCCATTATACCAAATTAAGTTTGCTATTTATACCAAAACGAGCTGAAGGATAGTGTGATGGTGCTCCGAGCACTATAAAACAGAGAAAAGAAAATCGAGTAAGCATCTCAAATGCTTAGTAAGTTTGTATAACATGAATTTAACTTACCAATCATTTACATTCAAAATAAGTATACAAACATGTACCCAATTCATTATGACAATTTGCCTAAACACATATGATCTCAAGAAACTTGTTAGTCATGTATATCATGTAAATATCAAAATTCAAGGATGAGCTCATCATATAATAACTTTCATAAACATGTGCTTTTCATATCATATTTTCATATAACATGTACAATTCCATACTCAATCATCTTAAGTTCAACTAACCATGTCAGAACTCTTCCTGTTGAATTTATTTGAAATATCGATGGATACACATGTAGTACGCTTGAAATATACAAAACTATAATCTGTCAACTCATATTGAGGGGTACTATTACGGTACATAATCAGGAAGCACTCTCTCGAGCCATATAACAGGATGCACATGTGAGCCATGTAACATGAAGCATATCCGTGCTATAACATGAAACTCATAAGAGTTTAAAACATGAAGCTTATTGAGCTTAACAGGTAAATCTGAAGAGTTATTATCAGGGAGCTCTGGATAGCTATATAACAGGAAGTTCAAGTGAGCCATGTCAGGAAGCTTATAAAGAGCCTATATCAAGACGCTCATAAAGAGCTACGTTTGTGTCCGCAATATATGCAGGATCACAACTAATCGTATAACAGGATGCTCACAAAGAGTTGCAATAGTTCGCAACACATGCAGGATTACTACTGATTAGGATGATCGCAAGAACCATATAACGGGAAGCTCGAGAGGACTAATAATAGGATGCTCGTAAGAGCTATGGTATGTCCACAACATATTCAGGACCATAACCAAATACGGGAAATCCTGTATCCATCGAATTTCTTTTATTCAAACGGGACTTAGCACTTGTCAGACATTATCAAACATGTGATTTATGTTTATACATGAAAATCATACATTTCATAATCATAACAATCAATTCAAACATATTAATACACATAATTCAGTTACACGAACTTACCTTGTCACTTGTTCGTAGACGAAAATCTACTAATCCGACACTTTTTCTTTTCCTCGATCTAACTTCGTATTTGAGTTATCCGGATCTATATAAATGAATTTAACATTAATTTGATAAAATTCACATTCAATTTCATTCAATTCACATATTAGGAAAAATTACTATTTTGCCCCTATACTTTTGATTAATTTCAATTTCGTCCCTAGGCTCGGAAAATAAAATTCATGCAATTTAATCCTTATTCCAAGCCTAATTAATTTGTACATATAACATTTACAACACATATATTTCATAAAAATCAGAAATTTTCCATGAATTTTACATATTTACAATTTAGTCCCTAAATCATAATTTCATGAAAATTTCCTTTACAAAAGTTGTTTATCTATCAACAACCTTTCAATTTCTACCACAAATTTCAAAATTTCAGCATATTCATCCTTGGAAAAATTTTAAAACTTTGATAGCTTTACAAATTGATCCCAAAATAGATAGATTAAGTTATTTCGATCTCAAAAATATAAAAATTACTAAAAACGGGACAAGATTACTTACCCAATTATGCTTGCTTGATTTTCTTTCTCTCTCCTAGGGTTTCCATAGAATTTAGGAAAGAAGATGATTTAAAATGATGATATTTATTTTATTTATCATCTTTTATTTATTTCAATTTCCAATTTAGTCCTTTTCTTTTTCAAATTTTCCATGGATGAATCATCAAAATATATACTAACTTTTCTTAATGGTCTAATTACCATACAAGGATCTCAAATTTTGAATTCCATAGCTATGTAATCCCTCTAGCTACTAGAATTCAACTTTTACATTTCATGCAATTTGGTCCTTTCCATAATTAAACATGAAATCGCTAAAATTTTCTTATCAAAATTTTCATACATCTTTCCTATCATAATGTAGACCATGCAATTTTTAAAAAGAATAAATTTTCTTTCTGACTCGGATTTGTGGTCCCTAAACCACTGTTCCGATTTCATTGAAAATGGGTTGTGGCAATGACCTAGAAATGAATTTATGTTTTTTGAATAAAATGAAGTTAAAAATGGAAATAAATTATTTGGTCATAGTAAACTCGTTGAACTAGAAATATAAAATATATTTTCTCATGGATTCTTTTTCGGTAATGGCGTCATGATTTAAACGGAATTAGAATTAGTTTGAGAAGACTATTTAATTGGTTTAATTAATTGAGATGTTTATTTTAGGAAATAGAAAAAAAAATATTGGGTTGGATCGAATTATAAAATACTAAGTTAAAAGTTTAGGAAGTACTTGCAATTGGACTCAATATGGATTATGTAACACCCCTTACCCGTATCCGATGCCAGAATAGGGTACAAGGCATTACTGGACTTATTCACAAGTAAACAATCAAAACCGAGACATAAATTTCCACTCAAATTTAAAACTTTTCAAAAACATTCATATCGTCCCTATTACAAGCCTAGGAGGCCCAAAATATGCATCGGAAGTGGTTCGGGACTAAACCGAGAACTTTGGGAACTTTTGGAGAACTTAGAAAATTTTTCATGAAAAAGGGGTCACACGCCCGTGTGGGTTAGGGACACGCCAGTGCTTCAGGCCGTGTTCAAATTAGGGAGCATTCTGTTTATGACGTCATCACCAAAATGAGGTCACACGGCCAAGTCACACGCCCGTGTGCTTAGGCCGTGTGATCGATTAAATTTTCATAATTTTTCATAAAATGGGTGCAGACTTTACACGGCCAGGGCAGATGCCCGTGTTCAAGGCCGTGCCATCCATACGGCTGAGACGCGCGCCCATGTCTCTGCCCGTGTGCTCATTACTGAGCATTCTGTTTTGCAACAATTAAGGTGCAGGGGACATACGACTGAAACACATGCCGGTGGGGCAGACTGTGTGTCGCACACGGCCTAGACACACTCCAGTGGGTCCACTCGTGTGGACAAATATAAGGCTATTTACCAAGCCTTTTTTCCACCCTTCCATGCACCAACCTACACAACAAAACATAGGACCAATCCAAGTATATTCATACAACCAATTCAACCACAACCATATCGATATATCATTCACACGCTATTTTCTATCACATACAACATCTCAAACTTATCATCTCAAACCATGAAAAATCCACATCCATGAAAGACATAATCATATATATATACTTCACCAATATTAGCCAATTTCAATGGCCATTTACAAAATGAATTATCAACTAACATGAGCCAACACTTTTGGCCAAATCAACTATGACACATAACAAAAATACCAAGTCCTTATACATGCCATAACTCAAAATAATGTAATCATAGGTACCCAAAATGATAATTTGATAGTGTGAATGGATCTCTGACCGTCTTCGATCCCTGAGCTGACTTGGTGACACTATAAGAGAAGGGAAAAAAAAGAGAGTAAGCTTTAAAGCTTAGTAAGTTCCTATGCAAATAATAGGCATCATAAACACACTTTAACATATATTTAACATGAAGTAAATTAACATAAATGTCATTGTGAATTCAAAATCAGGCTTAGCATAGATGTTATTAAAATTTTAACATCATAACTTACTTAATCGAACCAATCCGAGGTTTCATCACATATCGAACGCATTAAGCATGAGTTTTATGTACATACCTGTACCAACTTATAATTACCATAATCTTTCACAACTTAAAGTTTTCCATTAAGTTTCCCGTTGAACCACTTGGAATACTAAAGGATACTCGGGAAATCACACACACGTAGTACCATACCAATGCTATATCCTAAATATGGTATTACATAGGATCTCATATCGATTCCAATAGCCCTGCTATGGTCTTACACGAAGTCTCATATCAATGCCATATCCCAGATATGGTCCTACACGTAATCTTAAATAACCCTAATGTCATGACATTTGTATCCTACCTATTCCTAAGGTTCAACCGGGAAATTTCTCACTTTTCCAAAATTTGTCAAATTACATTCAAAGAGTAAATCACAATTCATGCAATACTAAAGCAATTAAAGCATAAATAATGATGCATTATTTACATAAGAACTTACCTCGGTACAAAAATAGTAGGAAAAGATTTAATCGTCAAACACCTTATTCTTTCCCCAATCAAGGTCCGAACTTCGTTTTTCTTGATCTATAATAGCAAATTTATCTTATTTAATATTCACATTACTCAAATTAGTCCAAAAATCACATTATGTAAAAATTACTCTTTTGCCCCTAAACTTTGACATATTTACAATTTAGTCCCTAGGCTCGTAAATCAAAATACATTCAATTTCTTTGTTACCCAAGCCTAGCCAAACCATATACATGCTCATATCAGCCCACATTTTTCATCAAATCAGATGTTACTACCCAATTTACAACTTTTTACAAATAAGTCCTTTTTAGGTATTTTCATAAAAAATTACTTAGTAAAAGTTGTTTATTACACATCAAACTTCCATTTTCTACCATAAAACATCAAAACACATGCATCTAATACATGGGTCAAATTTCAAACATGAACCCTACTTCAAAATAATGGTAGAAATAGAAAGATCGGGTGAATACGACTTCAAAAACGTAAAGAGCATTAAAAACGGGGGTAGGATGTGCTTACAATCAAGCTTGGAAGTTGAAGCACTTGAGGGAGAAGATGGACAAGATTTTAGCTTGATTTTCCCTTTTTATTCTTTTATTTACTAAATGACCAAAATTCCCTTCACTTGAAACTTTGAAATTTTATCTCACCATATCCATTTTTGTCCACTATCTTAACAAATGATCTAATTACCATATAAGGACCTTCTATTTAAAATTTCATAGAAATTAGACACCTCTAGCATGTAGAACTCAACTTTTGCACTTTTTACAATTTAGTCCTTTTAACTAAATTGAGTGCCCAAACGTCAAAATTTTCAAACGAAATTTTCACAAAATCATTCCGTAAAACTATAGACCATAAAAATATAATAAAAATTAACTTTTCTATGTCGAATTTGTGGTCACGAAACCATGTTCCGACTAGGCCCAAAATCGTGCTGTTCCAAATTAGGCCCAAAACCCTTCATGTAAATAAAAGGGATGAAAAACCTAGTATTATTTACTAGGATTCCCACCCCCAACACTTCTAGTTAGACTAGGAGTTCATTTTTCTAGTTGAAATAAACTTCTAAAATTCAACAAGGGCTTTACTTCTTCTCCCTATAAATAGATGGCACAAATAGGGAAAAATACACAACTTTAAGATATTGTTACTTTGCCCTAAAATAGAGAGTTTATTTTTTAAAGTATTAAATCTATTTTTCAGAATAACAATTTTGTCGGTTTCTATTGAGAAGGAATTTTTGTTTTCACACTATAAGTTAAGAAAAATAATTATGGTTCTATGTTTGATTTGAATCATTCGAGCCTATACTCGAAGTGGTTTGTGGTATGAGAATAGTGAAGAATGTCGGTCGGTTGAAAGCCAAGATCGATAATGATCTGTCTAGCCGAAAGCATAGGTGTTATTTTAGTAAAGGGTTTATTGCTATAAATTTCACAAATTGACTTAGTTTTCAAAATTTTTATTTTCTGCTATGTAAGAAAATCTTTTTTGAACTGGGTCTTTCCAATAGTTTTACCAAAACTTTGCTAGCTAGAGAGTTCTTTGAGAAACATATAGAGGGCGTAGGAATATGAAACATGACTCATATATTTCACTAAGGCAAGTAGGAGGCTGTTGGTTCTAGCGTCGTAAGTGTAGTTTTTTCGTCTATGTACACTTGTAATTTTCTTGAATAGATTGTTAATAAAATTATTCACGAGATATCCTTTGTATATTGGCCTCAGTGGTTTTTGCATGTAAAGCAAAAAATAAGCAAATATTAGCTCATTGGTTGTCTAATGTTTAACTAATACTGAACTTTATTAAGTGGTCAGATCGTAATACGGAAAGACAACTTATATTAGTAGATGAACATAAACATGTCCTTAGAACATAAACATGTCCTTAGTCTAATCAGAAATGAGCAAACCGATTGAAAGACTAATATGACGTCCATCAAGTCTAATTGGGGAGATGTTTTTTCATATAAATCAGAGCAGATGACTCCCAGAAGATAGAGACATAGATGTGATTGACTGGACTGATAGTGCATCAGACTGGACCAAGGAAGAATAGATTTTGAATCTGTTTATGGATTTATTCACTTGTGGCGTTCAAACTGTGACATACCTTAATCTTGAGTGGATGATAGACTATGTATGTGTGACTCGTATACTTTTATATAAGTAAAAGCTTGAGTTCAAATAGATAAGGAACCAAAAGATGATGCGTTGGGTATACGAATTCTACAATATGTAGAATCATTCACAATAGTGGAATGAATAGCCCAAGACACAGGTAAATGATATCCTCTCATTGGCATTACATGATAGATGAAAAGTAAACATGACCACGGGTCATTCGTCTTTGTGATGAATTACTTGATTACTATTTGATAGTAATTGACTTTTCATGAAGGAAGATTAATGGTTACCATGAGATAAAATAAGATCATATTGGGAGAGTAGATTTATCCCAAAGAGATTAAGGATATCCTATGAGGGTAACACACTTATGAAAATGTTATTGGATGATCAATAATCGAGTTATTTTTGTAATGGTATGTCATTAGGGAGAGCTCAGTCATAATACTATAGTGGAATGACTTTTTGACTAAACGATTTTATAATTAATAGGTGAAAAGCTAGAAATTATTTATAAATCATTTGAGCCTTGTAAAATCTAAAATATATAGATATTTCAGGACTCTTTTATTTACATTTTATGCTAATTCTGAGTAAATAAATAACACTTTATGTGGTTTTTCCCTTAATTTCATGATATTTTATAATCTTCTTGGGAATGTGTTAAGTTTGTGAAGTTTATTTTAAACACATATTATTTTCTTATTTTTTGGGAATAATTGGGCTAAGGGAAATGATGACAGAATTTTGGTTGTATTTGGGTCTTAAACAGGTAAAGGTTGGAAAATCCAAGATGTAGTCACATGGGCTTCAAAATGATTTTGTTTAATATTCAATTACATGGAGGCCCAATATTGTCCAATTGGAAGCCCAAAACCATTCTACTTACCCACTTTTCCACGAAACAAAAATGATAATATCCACTGCTAAAATTAGCAATCAATAATCGACCACTGATCTCCAAAAATAGCATATTTGACCCCAATCTCCATCAAATAAATATCAGTATCCACTTCCCTTGATTCAAGCCTCAAACCGTCCATTCCTCTACTAAAAATAACAGTCAAAAACACCTCTTTTTTACCATTCAATGTTCAGCTATACATGGAGAAAAATAAGCAACTCCTTTTGCTAAATTTAGCAAAACACCACCCATTCATCCATATATCAAGGGATGGCATATATGGGCGAGAAAATCAAGTATTCCCTTGATAAAAATAACAAGGGATGTTGGGGCTTAAAGGCTATAAATGGAGGCTTTCACTTCTTTAAGAAATGTACCAGTTTTAGAGAATAATCTCTTGATTGTTCTTGTCTTTCTCATGACTTGTTAAACACTCGTTTGCTACAAAATAAAGCAATTAACTTTTCAAAAATGATTTAATGTAAAGACAATGAAGAGAGCCACCATGGGAAGCCATAAGGAGTAGTCGTAGATAACCCGCTACAGTTCAACTGTTTTCTCTTCTTATTGTGAATTGGCCTTGGATAACACCCCTCGGCTACTCTTCTTCCCTTTCTCTTTATTGTTAATTTATGCTTTCTGTGTTGAAAGACATGTTCATATTACATGAATTAATTTTTTTATTTAGAATAAGTATGAATCATGACTTGAGTTAATTGATTTTTGTATTGTGAATATTTTCTGCAAATGGTTATTTCATTCTTTTAGGTTTAATTCATGTTAATACTTTTAAATGTATGGCCAACATTTGTAGGTTAATGAATTAACTGTTTAATCTGAGAAGAGCTAATAGTTAATAAACAAAATACCTAAATGGTGCATATCATGTTGATATCGAAAGACTATTTTTGTATGCATCAATTGTATAAATGCCCGAAAAGGCGATTTCTAGGCTATTTTTGACATATACATATGCAAAATAACTTAGGGACAAAATAGGACTTTGAGAGAACCCTATGCCTTAATTAAAATTTGGTTTAATGAATTTTCATATTGTCACGATCCTTCATGATATTCCTTTTATGATTGCCAATGATTTCTTGTTAAATGAAATACTTGTTCTAGTCTATTCATGTTGTGTTTTATTAAATATTGTGTTTAATCTTTCTGTTGTGATTATTTTTCTGCAATGTATGTTATTTTATTTTGTAGGTATTTGAAATTAGATTACATTTTTACCTTTAAGTTCGACTCTCATCAACAATATTTTTCTATACTTATTTTCTACCAAATTGTTTTATAATGAAATTTGTAATTAATTTACACAAAAGTCCCTGTAGAGACGATAACTCTTTACTTACTACTTATTACTTGTACAATCGTGTACACTTGCATGTAATTACGTGATACAAGCCCTAATCACATATGTCCGATTGATACCTTAAATGCACTCTCTTTTTAATAAAACTGTAGTTGTCTTTGTTATTTTGAGAAAAACATTCATTATTGAAATCAAATCTTTATTAAGTCAGTTTCGTAGCACTAGCATGGTTTTTAGAAAAACTCTTTGCACATCGTTGCTTTTGAAAAATAACTTTGATTATCTTGATTGCAGTGGAAAAACTCACTTGAAAACATGATTATTAATTAAGCCAAGTGACATGCTCAGTCTAGTATCAAAATAACCTTATAAACCAATCTCAAGTATGAAACTATGTATGCATGAAAAATTCGCAAAAACATAAATAAACCCAAACCACAATTCAAATAATTTTATAGCCCAAATTAATTTAGGGAACTTTCAATAAAAATTAATAATGATACAAATTAAGTCCAAAGTCCATCATACTTCCACATGCAAAGACCAATCCTAGTTTCGTTCATTACCTGGGAAGTTTGAGGTAATGAGGTGAGCTAACTAGCTCAGTGTGAGTCTAAACAACAAGGCATTTAGCATACATTTAAGCATTCGTACAAAGAACCATATATCACAATCAAGCAACATTAATAACATTTCAATGCGTCATGATCATGTCATAATGAAAAAATGAATTTCCTACCCCAACCATCCGCTACACACCATGAGTTACCCAGAACTCGTCTGCCAAACTCTAACAAATATGAGCAAAACTCGATGTGGTAAAACCACCGAATGAACATAATTGTTGTAAATCTTCCATTTAATGAATAAATGCGATAAAATAGCTAAATCTCCTCAAATCTTCTGTGCAGTGCAATATCTATGAATAAATGCAGACTTAATATGCCATCGAATTTCCAAGGAACTCCTCCGTCAACCACAATATTAGTCCCACCCCAATGCACATACAAGATGTCATACAATCTCATACATAGTCATGAATTCATTACTTTTACATTACTTTGGCATGATCAACACGCCCTCATATTATCAAATACTTTCAGTAAATAGGATCATTTATCCAACTTTCAATTCACCATTAAGATGGTGTCATTCAACATAACACAATCTCATGTAACTTACAATTCTTTTCTGAGTGCATGTATAGCAGTATTTCAAATATTTCATAACAAATCATTCATACAAATATATCATATGTAAGCCACATTCTCATTTAGAATCATGTTACACATACAATTAACATACATCATATCAACTAATCATCCACAACAATATCAATCACACAATTATTCAGTCACTCTCACATTTTTGCTAACATGCCAAACAGTTAGGGCTCGAAACTACCTGCTTCGGTCACTTACAATTTAATTACTTAACCATTTAGCCAAGATCGACCAACAATATTAGCCATCAATTATATCATTTAAAAATAATATTAAAACATTCAAGTTAACGAGTTAGGACCCACACCTTAATTAAGCTCTACTGCAGCACACTTGTGAATCTCGCGGTATCTCTATTAAACTTTAAAACGAACCTAAATTTTAAAAAAACATTTAACCAAATTAATATACCACTTAAACAGCTCTCAAACACCCACTTTTGGGTTCAACCCAACCATTACATTTATAAAGATTTTTCAAATCCAAACTAGCTAGGTTTCTTACATTGGTTTGATACGAATCGTACTTGTCAACATCTCTCAGCCTTACTGTTGATTTGGGGTGTTTAAGTTGGCACCTAACACACATAAATACTGAAAAATCAGTAACTAATCCAATATTAAAATCTTTAATTCGATCTCTTAACATTTTACCCAACATCTAAACCAAAACTACACACTTGCCCATAATCAAACACACTTACGCTTCTTGAATTGTTATATCTGAGTTGCTGATTGGTCAAGATTGATTTTTCCTAAATTAAACATGATTAAAGGCTGATTAGGAAGGGTTCAAGAGCACAAAATGTTTCTAGAAAAATATTGAAAACAATTAAAGAACAATAGCACATTTTCTAGCCTTTAGGCGCACACACCACTACCAACGGTGGCCAATTTGGGACTGATTTGAAATCACATTTAAAATTACTTGAAAGGCTGGAAAAATCATATTTAAATTCTTAAAAACCACCCTCATTCTAGATCTGGAAATTTTGGTACTCAACTTACAAGATCCATCAAGAAATTGAAAGAAAACAAGAACTTACACAAGCTAGGTGAAAGGGGCGGCAATGGCTCTTCTTAGCAACAATGGGAATTGTTCTTGGAGGTACAAAATTTCAGTGGGGCTGGAAAATTAAGGGGGAAAATGGAAAAAAATTTTAGGGGAGGATGGTCCAAGTTCTTGTGGCAAATGAAAAGAAAAAGAGATGGCAATTCAAGGGGTTTGGGCGGCGACAATAAGGAAGAAAAAAAGAATAAATTGACGTGAAAGGAGGAGAGGAGAAAGGAAAGATGACTAGGGTGAAGAAGATGAGATTAAAGGATAATATATTTTTTTAAACATAATATTTATGCCTAGGTCTAATTAGGCATGGGCGACACACACTAAATAAATAATTAGGGATTTTGTAAATTTTAATTATTTTCCAAAGGAAGAAATTCAAACTTGGAACCTTAATGAACTTTCCATACTTTTTCATTTATCAATTAACCACTAGGCTATTTCTTTATTTTTAAAATGATTTTGCATTCTTATTAATCTAAAATTTGGGATATTACACAACCAATCAACTGCATTGTCACATAAGGAGAATGGAAATAACCGAAGACGCACAACATCATCTATTACTCCATTGTATTTGAAGGTGTCACATAGTTTTAGAAATCACTTCAAGTGTTGGTTCGAGTCCTCCATCATGCTACCCTTGAACTGTAGAGTATTTTGAATCATCTGAATTGTGGTCATCTTAATTTCAAAATTATTGACGTTAATCATCGTCTTTTTGATACTACCTTGCACCACATCTAATGTAGGTAAAAGAGTACTCACACAATGTCCTTTGATCCATTTGGACTTCTTCACAGATATTTCCTTGTTGCTCTTGTGGACTTCAAATATCGTATTCTCTTGGGGTAGAGTAACTGCCACGGGTGGATCGGTGTTCATCAACTGACAATTGCATCCAAGTAGTATCTCTGGATTAGGATATGGTTCGATTAGGGTGCTATCGCTTCAGGTCATAAACGGTCCTGAAAATTAAAACTAAATTAAAAAATAAATAAAAATTAAAAAATTAAAAATAAAAGAAATAAAAATATTGTATTTATAGTCTTTAGCTTTCCTATTTATCATATTAATTGTAAAAATATTTTCAGATTAAATGTCGAAACCTCCCCAGCAACGGTGTCAATAACTTGACCACCGCCAAACGTGTGAACATTTGACTGGAAAATACTACACCAAAAATATAAGAAATTATAGCAACGGAATCCGCAAGCATACAGGTCAAATTGTAATTTGTTACAACGGAACACAAGGAAGTAATCTGAGGATCGTACCCAAGGGAGGATGAATTAAATCTATTAAAAACACTTTTATAATAACATGTCTAAATAGTAATAATTAAATACTATATTACGACAATCAATAAACAAAGATAATATCATAAACTAAATAACTAAAATAAATAACAAAAAATAAAATACAAACAACTAAATCAATTAAACCAATCAGGAAGATTAACTCGTTTCAGTGGTTCTAATTAACTTCAGATTTGGGTTTTAAGGTGAATTAGCTAATAACTAACTAATTATTCTCTCCCAACCTCTAATTAATTATTTAATTAGCAGATATTTGCTTATCTCTCGACCTCACTTTTTCAACCAGGATAAAATACGATTTACTCGACAAACTTATCTTTTGACCTCGTTAAACCTTGATTACTTCCTAGGGTTGTCAAGCCTAGGGTTTAAGAAGGTGTAACTTATACCAACTAATTCTATAGGAAACCCTTACTTCTTCGTTGATCACTTCCACACCCACTCATTAATCTCCCTTAAAGGAATTAGCTACTCATGATATTATTCATTATCTCATTCTCAATTGAAATAAACATGTAAATAAAAAAATTAAATCAAAAGTGAAAAGAGATAAAGAAATAATCTTGTCTATGTTGTTTGAGTGTAGAGTAGTAAATCTCTCGATTGGGAAAAGGATATTGTCACTTGCAAAGGAAAATAAATTGAAATACTTCGATATTATAAAAGAGATCTTGGATGAAAACTGATTCCCAAGAAAAAAGAACAAAAGAGTTTAAAAAAAAAAAAGAGAAAACTAAAATAAAACTAATCCTAAACTACTAGGATTTTTATATGTCTAAGACGACTTGGTTACATCAAACCCCTAAGGTCTTATTTAAAGAAGTGTTAGCAGCCCGAATTAGGCCTTCAGCATGTCCTAGGTGTTCGTATAAGTTTGATTGTGTGAACGAAATTAACCCTGAAGGACTTGGGCTCCACGTCAAGCCTATGTCATGCCATAGACATTGCATAGTGCGACCCGACACCAATTTGTTGGGTTTCTAGGTCTTTTTCATGCTTTAGCGGCTTGGGAAGCTTGTGTGACACTCATCCCAAGTTCCTACATCCATTGGGCCTGGAATTGAACATTCTACACACTTAAATTCATATATTAAACCCACCTAAGGCCTGTGTCGACCTAATAGGTCACTATGAGTCAAAAATGTGTTAAAAACACATATTTTATTAATATTGACTAACTACTAGGTACCAAAAATGCAATAATTAATACTAAAATAGCTAGAAAACATACTCTTTAAATGTTGAAGCGTATCTAAATTACCACTACAATTAGCAGCAGGTCACCTTCTCATTGATGATTCCAGCATTTCCTGATACAATCTTTGTAACAATGAGGTGAAACCATTGCACAACTATGTGTTGGACTTTCTGCTTCCTATTCTTGAAACAAATTAACTGAAACTGTTGTCGAACTCGAGCCACCTTCCTCTGCATCGACTAACTAGGAATATAACTCTAGTATAACATTTCTAGTTGAGCAATGCGTATCAAGCCTTAACTTGACATCCATGTCACCTTTGAGCTCAAATATATCATATCTAACAAGGTTCATTGACGTTAGATATCTATATTTAAAGCTTGAAATTCTCCTCTAACTTGAAGTCGAGACTTTCCTTCTAATTTTTGACAAAAGCTCATTCAATTTTATGCTCCAATTGCAAGTCAATTCTGTAGATTAGGCTAATACAAACACGACATCAATTTCGGTGTCACAAATTTGACATAATAATAAATAACGACTCTAATTTGTCTACTCATCTTCGCCAAAAAAATATGTTTCACATTTTAATATAAAATTAAAACAAAAATATTATACAAAAAAATAAATATTCATTAACCAAATTCAAACAAAGACACCAAAGTTATTTGAACTAATTTACTTTGCTGGGTTGATTTTTAAACTTCATATTTTTAACATCGACAATCTTCTCCTTAACATGCAAACCTTCTGCTCCAAATTTAACTGCGAAAACCTCTCTATTCCAATCTTCATTTTATAGGAAACTCTACCACTAGATATGAAACATATTTCAAAATGTTGGAAAAAAGGATACATGACTAGTCAAAAAACTGCTTCTAACAAGAAAAGTTTTTTTTTTTTTATAGTTTTTAAGATCATAATCTTATTCTACCACAAAAAAGATGAGATGTAAATTTTATCCTAAGATTCTCGACTTTTTAAAAAATTTATCTCGAGATTCTCAACTCTTCAAAATTCAATCTAACGATTAATTTTATTTTTATTATTTTTTTAAGTTTAATTGGATGGTGCATAAAGCATTTAGGTGATGTGGCAGGAGAGGAAAGTGTGTCCTACGGGGCGCGCTTCCCCCCTCTCCTATCATGTCACCCAAACACTCTTCTTGCAGGAAGAGTTTTTGCCACCTATACCAAAATCGATCTATTTCCCTAAATTTCAAATGAAATAACCTATTTCTCTAGTTATTTATTAAAAGTGGCATGTATGCTTAATTTTGCCCATATTCTTTTTTTTTTATATTATAATACAATGGTTAAATTTTAGTTTTAGTCCTTCTATTATGCCTAGAATTTAAGATTTATTTATTTTTATACTTTAATTTCTAACATAATTTGGTCCCTTTATTTTTATAATGATATTAATTAATCTAATTAGTTATATGTATATAGATTCGCAATTTAATCTCTATATTTAATTTATAACATAATTTGGTCCCTATGTTTTTATAATATTATTAATTAATCAAAAAACTTGATATCACTTTTCAATTAAAATATCATGTGATTATATATAATTTGAATACTCTTAAGAGTTTTACAAATACACAAGTGGCTTTTCAATTTTTTTAATGTTTGCATTGCTTCTCTTCTTTTTATTCTTTTTTTTTTTTAACATTATAAAACAATGGTCAATTTTCAATTTTGGCTCCTATACTATGCTAGAACTTGAGAGTTAATCTATATAGTTTAATTTTTTACATCATTTGGCTCCTCCACTTTTATAATGTCATTAATCTAAATAATTAATATTGTTAATTATTTTAACCAAAATAATTACATCAATTTTTCTTAAGAACACTATTTCAATACAAAGTTTTTATTTTATTATGAGGATCTTAAATGAGAGTTTTTGAGTAAAAAAATCTTAATTATTATTTTCAACATTATTTCTTAACACATGGCTGCACCATTCATTGGTGTCTTTTTAACATTGTAGAAATGTTGTTAAATTTAAATTTGGTCTTTTTATTATGCCTAAATTTAAAATTTAATATCTATATTTTAATTTCTAATATAATTTGATCTTTATAGTTTTATAATGTTATTAATTAGTCCAAATAATTAATATCATTAACTTTTCAGTTAAAATGTTATATGGTATATATAATTTGAATACCCTTAGAGTTTTAGAGGTTTACAAGTGTCTTTTCATTTCTTTTGGGTTTGCTTGTCTTTTTTTACATTACAAGACAATAGTTGAATTTCAGTTTTGGCCCCTATACTATGTTAAAACTTGATATTTAATCTATATACTTTTAACTTTTGATATTATCCGGTCCCTTTATTTTTATAATGTCTTTAGTTAGTCTAAATAAATAATATTGTTAATTATTTCATCAAAATTCTTACATTAATTTTTTTAAGAACACTATTTCAACAAAAAAAATTTATTTTATCATGACAGCTTCGAATGAGTTATTTTAAGAAAAAAATACACATTTATATTTTCAATGTTATTTTTATTGTTACATGACTACTAAGTGAATTTTTTTTTTATTTCAAAATGTCACGCTAAAAAAATTAATAAAAGAAATTTAATAGTGGTATCATTGGATCTAATTTTTTTAATTTTAAAAGGTAGAGAAATTAAATTTTGGAAAAAAAAAAGATTAAATTCCAATTGTACAAAGTGTGTAGGGACTTGGAGCATATTTTAACTTTTAAAATTATGCTCTTTAATTTGACACAAATAAATAATTAATCTAACATCAGACATTAATTCTAGTTAAAATAATGTGAGTCCAGTTAATACACTGGAAAACAAGTGATGCGAAAGTCATATTGCTTTAGTAGATGACAATTTATTTAAATCGTAGTTATAGGCTACATTAGCCATTCAATGAAGTAATTAAGTGCAATAAAATCGGCACCAAAGTGTCTTCAGCTGATAAGCAACCTTATTTCTAACCCAACTATGTTACTTTTCACCGAAATTACATTTAATCTATTGAATTTTTTTTTTACTATATTATTTGTAGATTTAGAATTTAACTCTTATAATTTTTAATTTTAAAAATCTTGTTAGACAATTGTAATAAAATAAAATATATTACAATCTAACCCAAAGTTTAACTCGGCATCTGACCCGAAAAACCCCCTTTTAATATAATTCTAAAAGCCCTCTTTTGGGAGGACAACACTTCAGACCCCACTTTTAGATCTTCTTCTTCTCTGCTTCTTCACCCTCCTCCTCCTACACTCTCGTTGATACTCTGTATCAACAAATCTAGTCTCTCTAATTATTTTCAAATTTAAAAATGTAAATTCAATTATTAAATTATTATAATTATTTTGTTAAATTTAAGTCCATTACACCATTTTTTTTGTTACATGTTTATCAAGAATTTTTTTTTCCAAAATATCGCACTATCAAATTTAACAGAAGAATTTTAACGCTTTAACAATTAGATCTTAATTTAGAAATTCAAAAAGTAGAAAACTACATTTGTTGTTGTATGAAAAGTTTAGGGACTTGCAACGAACTTTAATCAGTTTTTTTTAAAGAACTCATTGGATTAATAAGTTAAAAGTTGTCGCGTAAGTATCACATACCATTAATTTTTGTTTAAATATTTTAAAGGTTCTTGTGGTCTTTTGAAATAAGCTTTGCCCCCCTCACGTCGTTAGTCACAACATCTCCCATGATTGGTATTAAGAAATTTGTATGGGATGAATTATTTTTTATTCTCTCATTTGTGCTACACATATATTACTATGGTTGAATTGTATATTATAGTAAATTAGGAGTTCACTGATCAAAATACATTTTTACTCTCCATGATTGGTTAAGCCATCAAGGATTAATAATTATATTAAAAGTATTACTCTCCATGATTGGTTAAGCCATCAAGGATTAATAATTATGTTAAAAATCATTGACAGCTCACATAAGCATCTATTGAAGAACTAGAAGATTCTTTAATTAAAAACGTTCTTATATGTTGCTTGTTTCTAAAGACAATTATCTTCAATAACTAAAGGTGGATCTAGATCTCTTGCATTTTAGAAACAAATTCAAGACAATATATGTGGGCTTTTTGACCTACCATGCAGACTATTTACAAATTATATAAGTTTGATAGGTGCATTTATAAGGTTGTAACATCCTAGATTAGGGGTTATGCGTTCGTGCCTAATTCATGAGTTAGTAGGTTTTGGTAGCGTTGGAAGTGTATTAAGGGTTTTTAGAATTCTAGGATGGAAGAAGAAAGCTTTGGAAAATTATTGGTTTTTAAGTAAAAAGGGGAGCTAGGTAAATGAGGCTTTAAAAGAAACTCTGTGTGAAGCATGGCACAAGGAACCATGTGGTAAAATGGCATGTTTTATGAATTATAAATGTGTTATGTGAATTCTAGAAATAAGGAAATGTATGGAAATGTAAGAAAATGTAAGGAAATGTATGGAAATGTAAGGAAATGTAAGGAAATGTAAGGAAATGTATGGAAATGTATGGAAATGTAAGGAAATGCAAGGAAATGTGAGGAAATGTATGGAAATGTAAGGAAATGCAAGGAAATGTAAGGAAATGTCTTGTCTTGGAAATGTATGGAAATGTTAGGTTAAAAGAGGAAAGTGAACATTTTTGGAAACTGAGGAAATGTAAGGAAATGATTTAGAAATGATTCAAAAGAGGAAAGTGAACATTTTTGGAAACTTGGAAATGTAAGGAAATGTCAAGTTTAAAGAGCGAACGAAAGTTTTTTTGAAACTTGGAAATGAAAAGAAATGTCAAGTTTTAAAGCTTAAAAAGAGGAAACTAAGGCAAGGTGGCCTTAAGAAAATTAATATGAAGAATTTGACACACAAATAGGCTTGGAAAAGTGGCCTGAAGATGCCACTTAGGGTCTCTGGAAATGGCGCCACATGCAAGGTGTTGGGCCTGAGTTCGAGTCACATGGGAAGCAAATAAAAGAAGTTTTATTTTTGCTTCTAGAAACACAGAGGTGGACAGCACAAGGCTTGAAAAAGAGGAGTTTTATTCTCTTTAATTCTGAACTGGAGCCTGTTCCAACCATACCTGAAGATGTTGAAAAGGGTTTAGATGAAGAAGAATATCCGCGATTCAAGGCGTACTCACCTCTAGCCCATATGCATAATGTCGATCTATCTCAAGATGATGCGTTGGAGTTTCTAGAACTACCACACAGAAGGCGTGACCGTACAAGTTCGTAGTTGGATTCGGGTGAATTGGAAGTTGGTAAAGAGTTTTCCAACAAGGACAGTTTTCTTGGTGCATTGAAACAACATAGCATCAAGAACGGGGTTAACTACAACGTGGTTAAATCCAAACCCGATAAGTATGAGGCCAAGTGTGCAGTGCAAGACGGTACATGTTCATGGAAAATCATGGCCTCGTTGAGGAAAAGGACAGGCTTGTGGGAGATTAAAAAGTACAAAGGTCCACATACATGTGTTATCGGTACAGTATCACTAGGTGTTTAGGGTTTTCCAATAATACTGATATTACGTAATTTTGCATTATTTAACGTACTTCGTTGACAGGTGTTTCACAAGATTATCCCAAGATGGATTCAGATATGTTGGCTAGCTTAACAAGACCAACGGTGAAGGCGGATCCCAAGACTCCAGTGCCAATCTTAATTGCCAATATTCATAGCCAATTGGGGTACATGCCCTCTTACCACAAGACTTGGATAGCTAAGCAGAAGGTGTTGGAAAAGTTTCATGGTCGGTGGGATGCTTCATATAATAAAGCGTGGCAGTAGTGTCAGGTGCTGGAGAGATATGTCTCAGGCTGCATAACAGACCTTGAAACAGCACCTGCGTACTACAACGATCGATTGTCCGTGGATGCCAAGTGTTCAAGCGTCTGTTCTGGACCATTAAGTAATGTCGAGACGCATTTCTATACTACAAGCCATTGGTACAAATTGACGGTACCTTTATGTATGGTAGATATACCCATCGGCTATTGCTAGCTGTGGCACAGAATGGTAGTGGGAGAATCTTTCCAATTGTGTTTACAATAACACCGACAGAGTCAGCTGATAACTGGGATTTCTTTCTATCTAGGCTAAGGAGGCATGTCTGCCCCCAACCTGATATATGCATTACATCGGATCGGGGCCCTAGAATACTAGCCGTAATAGAGCGACAGGGAAGCCTATGGCATCGCACACACCATTGATATTGCCTAAGGCATGTTGCGTCCAACTACTACGGGCAACATCGACCTACAAGTGAACGACGGCAAGTGACCAGCATGGGTATGTAATCTCTATTATTACAATTTCATTTGTAATATTCAATTTATTCTTAATGGAAGAGTGGTATGTAATATATGCTATCAACTTATACTGGCAGAGTACGAGATCAATAAAAACTGTTTTCATGAGATGTTGGCGATTTTGCGATCAAGTAACGAAGAAGGCGCAAACTACCTATGCAACATACCTTTCAAATAGTGGACATAAGCATACGCCGGCAGCCTACGATATGGTCATATGACCTCAAACCTGGCTGAAATGATAAATTATGTTCTATAAGGAATGCGTCATTTGCCGATAACATCGGTTGTGCAAGAGACATATTTTCATTTAGTGGCACTATTTCCGAAGCGAGCAGCGAGTTATAAAGGCCAAATGCAAGGAGGCCTTGTATGGTGCGCGAAGGTATTGCGAGAAATTAACAAGGCGAAGGCACAGGCCAACACCATGCACACAGTGTGTCACGATCGCACAACCTATGGTTTCGTGTGACGGAGTTTGACAAACCGAACCAAGGTATTATTGGCGGGCAATATCGTGTACACTTGATAAATAAGACCTGCGACTGTGGGATATTTGACGCACTTCGTTATCCATGCGCTCATGTAATTACAGCTTGTTAGAATCTCCGTCTGGATCCCATGAGCTATGTCGACGAAGTGTACAAAATAGAATACATGTACAACGTGTGGAGACACGTATTCCCACCAGTCTTAAATGAACAAAAATGGCCGTCTGTATCGCTTGTTCCATTTAGGCTGTTACTGGATAGAGAACTACGTCGCAAACTAAAGGGTCGACCTTACTTAACTAGAATACGCAATAATATGGATATTTGAAAAACTACCAACCAACGGAAGTTATGCGGATGGTGTAGGAACCCAGGCCATACAACTCGTTCATGTCCAAATTGGAATAGTTGATAATTTGTTGCAATAAAATTATGTTGCATTATTTATATTTTATTAAGAATATAAAAATATTAAAAATATTGTCTTATTCAAAAGAACTTTTATTTTATTAAAAATATAAAAAGTAAATTACAATTAAAATATAAAAAACAACTTTTATTTTATAAAATGAAAGAATATAAAAAACTTTGTAGAAATATATTAAAAATATAAAAATATTAAAAATATTGTCTTATTAAAAAAATTGATTTTATGAAAAATATAAAAAGCAAATTAAAATTAAAATATAAAAAACAAATTTTATTTTATTAAATGAAACAATATAAAAAAGATTGTAGAAATATATTAAAAATATTGCCTTATTAAAAAAATTTGATTTTATTAAAAATATAAAAAATAAATTACAATTAAAATATAAAAAATAACTTTATTTTATTAAAAATATAAAAAGTAAATTACAATTAAAATATTCAAAACAACTTTTATTTTATTAAATGAAACAATATAAAAATTTTATAAAAACATATTAAAAAAATCAATGTTGGTGCTAGTCAGAATCAGTGCCACACGGGGGTGGTCAACGGCTACGCGCTGGATTCCTCCTTAGTTCATCTTCCGGCGAGATTGTGGTTCCTCTAACAGGGGATCTGGTTGTGAATGTTGGGAGGATGACACACCTTGATAAAATAATGACTGCGGAGGTGTTTGCATCACCCATGACGGAGGTGTTTGAATCCCACAAGGCGAAGGAGATTGGTAAAAAGAAGAGCTCCCCGACGGCGCCTCATGCAATCCCTCATTCGATGATAGCCTATAGATCAGCGGCCCACTCAGAGTAATCGGGAACAGAGATGAACCGAGCCATGCATTCCAACCTGCCATAGGATTGGGAAAAGGGAACATATAAGGGTTAGCATACATATAAGGGCTAGGATACGCACCTGGCATAATTTGAAAAGGCTGTGATGTGCGTTTCGTCGATTGAAGTGTTGGGCCTGGTGACTGTATGGGCGTTGTTAATGGGCTCGGTAATTGTGTCGGGGCTGTTGATGGGCCCGTCACATCATCCCTTCTCCTTGGATTTAAAGGGCCACGTCGTTCCCTTTGTACACGAATTTGCTGTCGCCTCTCCTCTTAAGACAATAAATACGGTTTGCCATGGATCCTAAACCATGTCATGTACTCCGGCACGCACGCTAACTTAGAAATGATGATCGGTTCCTGAGGAGGAATATAATCATATCGATTTTCCCACAATTTAATATATGCTGACCAAAATCTCGACCAATCCGTATGCAACTTTCGTAAGTCGACTTTGTGCTCATCATCGAGCACCTCAAGTGCCACGGGAATCGATTGTCGGAATCTAAATTGTCACAAAACCCTATTTGACTGGTGCATCTCCACAGTGGCATAGTTGACCAATGGGACCTTCACATGCCAAATGTTTGCATTTTGAAAGAATTCATCCGAAATTGCTGCCCGAATTACCGAATCCTCGTATGGTGTCCATTGAAACTATATGAACATGATAAAAATATTAGTTATAAACATAATACTAAATACTAAATACGAAACGACTATTTTATTACGTATATATATTTTATTTAATACTTACTTGTGCTTCCGACCGTTGGTCTAATAGTTCCACCTAATTAAATAAATTTTTAGCATACAATTATATTTTAAATCTACGTAGTAATTGTAAAATCTAATATTAAATTTACCTCGTTATGAGTGGAAATGTATATGGGTGGTCCACTCGAGGACGTAAAAATGGAAAGCAAAACTGTGCCCATGATTGCAGTAGTGATAGGAAACCTCTGATTTTGGCTTTATTCGGTCGCGTCGCCCCGCATATCTCCCGGTACAATTTTGCCAACACGGCGAACCCCTAACTCAATTCACCGGCTGCTTTCAAATCAACGAGTTTCAGCAGCCATCTCAGATGTACGAGGTTTCGTGACAAGTCCGGCATCATATAGCCTCCAATCATCTCAAGAATGTATGCCCGAGCATATTGTATTCTTTCTAATTCAGTCGAATCATTATCCGGCTCCGGGAATGTGTCTCATAACCAGCCCATCTCGATCTGACCTCCGTTAATATTATCCGGAATAGCACCTAAAAGCTCGTAGCATACGGCTCCCTGATCAGCAGAAGTTGCGGACCCGGTGACTATGTACCCATCCACCGGCAATCCCAATTGCAACTACACGTCTTCCAGAGTGATAGTACACTCTCCGCATGGAAGATAGAAAGTGTGCGTCTCGGGTCTCCACCTCTCTACCAACGTACTGATTACTTTCGGGTCCAACTTGCACCCCCGGCCTATCGTGGCTACAAGGCAAAAACCCGCTTCCCGCAGGTAATTCTCTATCAATGGCGATGGCGGACTAAGCATATTACGAATATAGCATTGCAACACCCGATCTACAGACTGTTATAAAATATTATAAAATAAAAATCAATTAAAATTACATAAATGAAAAAAATATTAAATAGTATTGAAAAATTAAAATTATAACTTACCATTGTCATTTGATCGATGGAGATGTGTTTATTATCGAGACGAATTAATTCTCCGGCCATTGCTAACACGATCGAATATTTTTTAATTTAAAAAAAACTAATTCAAAAACTTTTAAACAGGGTTTTTTTGTAAAAATTAAAGGACTTTTGTGGAATTTGAGAGAAATTTGAGAGAAATTTTAAAGGACTTTTGTGTGAAAAAAATAAAAGGGGGTGCTTTTATAGAATTATTTTTTTTTTGACCGTTGGAGGCCAAACGGTAAAAAAAAACTATTCGTTGGGGTTAAAAACACGGGCAAAACACGTCTTTGGGGGAGCGTTTTGCCACACTAACACAAAGCGTGCCCTCAAGGAAGCGCTGATGTGGCAAAACGCTCCCCCAGGGACACGTTTTGCTGGCACGTCCCCTAACATCGTGTTGACATGGACGCGCTTTCGGAGAAAATGGCCCATTCCGGTAAATAATTAAATAATAGGTCCATTTCTGTAAAATTTGAAAAAAAGGGTATTTATTGGTAAATTGGCCTTATTTTCCTACAATTTTTGATGATTTTCCAAAGTCAGAACAGGGGAACCCAAAATCATTCTGATCTTGTCTCGCAAAATTTATTATATCTCATGATTCACAATTCCATTACTTACACCGTTTCTTCTATAAGAAACTAGACTCAATAGGCTTTAATTTTATATTTTATTTATCCTATAATTCAATTTATACAATTTTTGATGATTTTTCAAAGTTAGACTACTGCTACTATCCAAAACTGTTTTAGTGCAAAATGTTGATTTTCATTTTGCCCCAAATTTCACAGTTCATACAATTTAGTCCTTGTTCAATTAACCCCTCAATTGAGATAATTTTTCTCAATTAGTACTTTATTCTATGATTTTAAACTACTTCATAACCCTTAAAAATCAAAACTTTAGCATTAGACCTTAATTCCAAACTCTTTTACTATTAGGTCCTAAAGTCAATTTCCATCAATTTTACTTGATAAAATCATCATATATCAAAATTAAAGCTTCAATTCTATGTTTATTCATCATATTCTTCCAGCACTCATCCATAGCAACTTTAAAAACTAGCCATGGAATCAAAAACTAATGACATAGTAAGTTGGACACAATTGTAAAAGTCTAAAAACTTATAAATTTCAAGGAGAAAGCAAGAATTAAACTTACATGAAGCTAGAGTACGAAAACCAGCTTGAACCCTCTTCCATGGCTATTTTTTAGCTGATGAATATAAAGAAAAATGATGAGAATTCTAGATATTCCAATTTAGTCCCATTTTTATTTAACTAATTTTGGCAATTTTCTGATTTTGCCCTTATTTCACCAATTTCCTGATTTTTCTCAGCTATTGCTTTAGCAACTTTTACACCTTTTTCAATTTAGTCCTTTTTATTTAATTACCCACCTGAACATCAAAATTTTCTAACGAAATTTTTATACTACCTTATTAACACTCCGTAAATATTTATAAAAATATTTATGGCTCAGTTTATAACACTGAGATCTCGATACCTCTTTTTCTCAATTTCTTGACCAAATAAATCTTTATAAAACACAATTTACTATTTCAAAAATCTTTTAAAAGCTACATTTGGCTCATAAATATTGAATAATATAATCTATGAATTTATTTTTTGGATTTGGTGGTCTCGAACCACTATTTCTGACATCGCTGAAATTTGGGCTATTACAAACTATATTCCCTTGTAAAACTAGGGAAGTAGATTCAAGTTCAATGAAATGAACTTTCGAGACTATAGATGAAAATAGTCAAGACATTCAACAAGAGGATGAAACTGAGATAGAGCGAAGAAATAGTAAACAAACAAGGGTGGAAAAATCTTTTGGATCGGATTTTCTAACCTTTATGCTAGAGGCTGAACCTCAAACCTATAATGATGCTATATAGCTATCTGAAAGCACTTTATGGAAAGATGCTATTAAAAGTGACATTAACTCGATCATGCAAAATCATATATGGGAATTAGTGGATCTTCCTCCAGGAATTAAACCATTAAATTCTAAGCAGATTTTCAAACGAAAAATGAAAGTAGATGGAACAATTGATAAATACAAGGCCAGATTGGTTATAAAAGGTTATAGAAAAAAGGAAGGTCATGACTACTTTGATACTTTTTCTCTAGTATCTAGGATAACTTCTATAAGGATGATACTTGCAATGTAACACCCCAAACCCGACTTAGACGTTGTGGTCGAATCCGAAAATGTTACGAAGAAGGGTTTTGAAACTAACTTTACTTCGACAAACCTTGTAGGTTACTTGTTAAAAAATATTTGAATTTTACAAAATATATTCGTTTACTTATTTATTGTAGAAACCGTCATTAATTTATTCTTTCGCCAAAGCATAATTTGCAGCAGAAATCTTAAAAGAAATCATTATATTTTGGAAATTCAATTCGTATTTTCAGAAAAAACTTTGTTTCCGTAAATTGTTTTAGTTAATTAACGCAGGATACAAAACATCCTAAAACCAAAACCAAAGCCAACAGTTAAAAACTATACAATCTAGAGAGTCCCAAAAATTACAAACTCTCACATAAATCTAGAATTTAAGAATACCAAAAACTCAAAGGCAGTTTAAACTAGTGGTCACCGCTGAGCCTCAGCCGCACCGACTCGCCTATGTCTAAGGGTTACTTGAACAGAATAGACAAATAGAGGCGAGTTTTCGTAAACTTAGTGTGTAACCCAACAGAGACAGTCATGTAATTTACACAGAATTACATATGCAATCAGATACAAATCCGGACCTAAGTCCTTATCAGAAATAGATATCAGAATCAGATAACAGATCAGACGTACAGTATCCTACCCCTATCCTCTACACACCATCTCCATCTATCCCATCACACCATGTGGGGTTAAAAACACCCACTCATCCCTGCACACCATATAATGTCGATGCGACACATAACAAATAATATACAGTCAAGCTACCAGAATATAGGCAAAAGGTCATCGTACAGATCACTTCCTTCATATATATCAATCCCACCCCAATACAGATACAAAATACAAATGCAGAAGTATCAGAATAAACATGCTTAACATGCTCGCATACAGATAAATACATACTTAAACAGTACAGCCAGACATACATATCAGTATCCTACTAAGATCAGTTTATCAGAATATCAAATCACATGAAATAGGGTTCGGTTAGCCCTTCCTGACCCTATTGTAGGCCTACAGTCGATTGGAACGACCAGTGCGACCCTAAGGAAAATTTCAGAATTTTGGGCCCACATGCCCGTGTGGCCCACATGCCCAATCTGGCCTTACCCATATGGCCCACACAGCCTGGTCCAAAACTTACATGCCTGTGTGGCATGCTCGTAGGGCCCACACGCCCAATCTGGCCTAACCCGTATGGCCTACACGGCCACACTCACACCATCATGCGATCGTGTCATGCCCACGGCCACATCTTTATCAATCACATGGCCGTGTCTCGCACATGGCCAGCCACACGGTCGGGCACACGCCCGTGTGGCGTTGACAGCCCTTTTTTTCAGCTTTCACCAAACCTCGATCTTTCGTGTTTAGGGTATACACCTAGTTCAATTTTGACATGTAAGCAATCTCGAGCCCACCAAAACCTAAAAATTGACATTACACGCTCCCACAATCAGTTTTAATTTTCAATTAAACTAAACCAACAAAATCAAAAATAGTGCAATTTAAGTGTTCAACACTTGGCCACTTCCCTGAACGATTCCGACTATGATTCCGCAAGAGGAGAGCTCCGTTCGTCACAATTCATTGTAGCCAAAATCCAAAAATCAAACTACGAAAAGTAACATCAACAAAGGTTATCACAACTTGTTGCCTCTAAAATGAGCAATAACTCACCATCTTCGCTTACCTAATAACACGAAGAAACTAAGGGTTCGTATCATAGTGATTTAGAACAAAAGATTTGATAGAATAAGGAAAAAGAAAGAAGAAACTTTTGATGGGGAAAGAACACAGAAAAAAAAAGGTCAGAGAGAATTGGGAAGAGAGAGAAAATTGTTTTTTTTTAAACCAAAATAAAACAAATTAGATATATCTCAACTTCCTACTAACTAACTCAGAATCCCACTTTCACCGAACCTTTTTTACACAATCGGAGCAAAAATATCACCCATACTCACGTAGGGATTCAAACAGAAGAACTCTAGCAAGCTAACTCCTTATCACTCGAACCAACAGGCTCATTCTGACATAAGTTTACAAATAATCTTATATAAGCCCACCCAACAGGGATAAGGCTAGGATAAAAAATAACAAAAATTGCAAAAATGGGACTTGAACCCCAGACCTTAAGCACACACCCACTTCACTTAACCATTGAAGGAAATACTCATTTATATCAAATTTTACAAAAACAAAATTAAATTATTCAAAGCATTAAATGTAATTGCCGCCTTGCGGAATCTAGAAGTACATCAAATTGATGTTAAAACAACTTTTCTAAATGGAGATCTTTATAAGAATATTTACATGGAACAACCTAAGGGTCATGTAGTTCCAAGACAAGAAAGGAAAGTTTGTAAATTGGTGAAGTCTTTGTATGGACTTAAGCAAGCACCAAAGCAATGGCATGAGAAATTTGATAATGTCATGATGACAAATAGCTTTAAGATTAATGAGTGTGACAAATGCGGGTATGTCAAAACTAACGATATTGGATATATTATCCTATACTTATATGTTGATGACATACTCATTGTTGGAAGTAGCAATGAAATGGTAAAACATACCAAAGACATGTTAAATTCAAGATTTGACATGAAAGATATCGGACTAGCTAATGTGATTTTAGGCATCCAAATCAAGAGGTCATTTAAAGGTCTCATATTGACTCAGTCACACTATGTGGACAAGATTCTTGGGAAATTTAGCAAGGATGATTCCGGTATAGTCAGAACTCCAATAGATACGAGCTAACATCTGTCCAAAAACAAATGTGAAAGTGTTGACCAAGTGGAATATGTAAGGGTCATAGGCAGTCTAATATACCTTATGAGTTGTACTAGACCAAATATTTCTTTCACTGTGGGCAGTTTAAGCATATTCACAAGAAATCTAAGGGAAAACCACTGGAAAACAATTGTGAGGGTACTGAGATATCTCATATACTTGGGTCTACGGACTGTATTATTCTAGAGATCTTGTTATTTTAAAAGGATTATCCGTTGCCAGTTGGATATTTGATATTCAGTATACCAAAGATACAAGTGGATATGTTTGAGTTGTGTCATGGAAAGCCTTAAGATAGACGATTATAACCAGATCTACAATGGAATTTGAGTTTGTAGTTTTAGACAAACCTAGAAAAGAGGTTGAATGGCTTCGAAACTTCTTGGAGGTTATTCCTAACTAGTCAAAGCCTGTGCCCACAATATGCATATATTGTGATAACCAAGCAACAATTGGTAGAGCACAGAACGTAATGTATAATGGTAAGTCGAGACATATGTGTTGTCAACATAATATCGTTAGACAACTGATCTTAAATGGAGTTATCTCTATTGATTTTGTAAAATCAAAAGATAACATTACAAATTCGCTAACTAAAGGCTTAAATTGAGATCAAGTTGATAAAACATTGAAAGGGATGAGACTAAAGCCTATGAAAATTAAAGGCGCTATGTGAAGGAAAACCCAACCTAGTTGACTAGAGATCCCAAGATCTAGGTTCAAAAGGACAACCTACTTGCATAGACCTTATGAGGTCACTATGGGGGTTCTTATCCCAAGTTTGTTCCTATAATATAAACAGTGATTAAAAGTGGGATACGTTAAGCAATGCTTTTAATAACCATTGTATGTTTCATTGAGCCGAGCAACATAAGTCACCTATGTGAGAGTGAAGTGGGGCCGCTTCGAGGAGACTATTGGGGCATAGTTCTCACAAACTCTTACAAAACTAGGAGATGTTCATGGTCATATGAACATACCCATGAGAACTAAAACCTTTGCTAGGGAGGTAGTTGTGTGAGGTATATCATCGTTTACACAAACGGTAGAACAGTTTAAGGACATCACGTCTACTAATTGGCTAGTAAAGTAAATATACTTTCACAAGGGAAGGTTCAAGGGTTGACGCCTACCTATCCTATGCAACTATCGAACGTAGATTCTATCACCACATCGAGTCAATATTTTTCGTTAAAACTATCAATTTTCATTCATGTAGGGGATTGTTGAAAAAATAGATTTTTTAGAAGCTTTGAGGCATATTCTCGATTAGGAAAGGTGGAGATTTGAATCATAAAATTATGATTTTATATTCTATCCCCATGAGACCTTTACAACGGTATATCATATGCTCAAAATGGTTGAGTGATGAATGAGAAATTAGTGCTCAAAGTAAGCCACTTGTGAATTATGTTGAGGAAAATGGAAAGCTTAGTCCCACATTGGTTAGATATCAAATGTGGAATATGTTTATATATGTGAACTGGTTATTGAATGACTAAACTAATGCTCTTCCTCACGAGCAGGGGGGTGCAAATTCAAACCTGTTAGAGTTGGAGGCGCACATACACGACGTGGGCAATGTGAAATGTTCAGATCGGTTGGGCTTTGTAGGCTTGATCCTACGGATATTTTAGCCCAATACGTAATCTTATTTTTTGCTCAACAAAGTTTATCTGTTTGGAATTAAAAAGAGTTAATGGCTCCTTTAATTCAAACATTGATTTGGGTTTAATGACTCATTAATTCACGGACACGTTATTGGCTCCATTTGTCAAAAATTTCCAAAAGTTCTTCATTTGAATATTATTTAAAACCAAATAATCTGCAGGAAAAGAGACACACTGAATTTTCCAAAATTTCGAGAGATCATTTCCTTGCATATTTTTCAAATTGTTTTCGGTGATAGACAAAGGTAAGGCTACTATTTGTTGATCATTGTCGCCGTGCTAATGCCGTGCTCATCTTGTTGTTGTATCTTGGGAGACAGTTGACCAAAGTTTCTCCAACATCAAAGGAGTTGTCGAATCTGTTTTAAGGAAACTGTGAAAACAGGCCTCAACTACCAGTCTGTTTTTCCTGCCTACCTACGAGTATAATACTTCGACCCAGTCTTTAATTCTGTTCTTTCTGATTATATATATATGCATATTTATATTTTTTTCGTTCGATTTTGTGATTTAAATAAATACTTTATATTACTGTTTATTTTATTAACGTGTGTGTAACGTTTACATATTTATGTTTTGAAAATAATGCAAAATGATAAATATATGAACAATAGTTGCTTGCTTGGAGTGCTATGACTTATGCATAATTTGTGATTTTTTTACGGAATAATTGTTGTAAACCTCAATTGAAACAAATCTATTAACTTCACCATCATCATGTAGTTAGATTTAAAAGAGGTCTATTCCAAAGAATTAAAGAAATGTTTATATAGAAATACAATAATGTGGATTCCCATGCTAAATGTTCCATAAATGAAAAAAATTTATTGAGTTGGATGGTTTAATGTTGCATAACACTCATGGGAAGACCATAGATGTTAGATAAGTTTTAAATTTAATTTTTTTTTTTTCATTTGATACAATGCTATTTTTCTATTTAATAATGGGACCTTAGGAATATAGTTTTCTCTTTTAAAACCAAAGCACTCAAGAATTTTACGCAAAATCACGCGTTCTTCAACTCATTCATACTTAATTGTTTCATCTTTTAACGGTACAAGTAGTAGTGATGGATATCTTCTGACATCAAAGATTGAAGGAGAAATATTACGTGATCAGTTGACATCTACTCTTGCTTTACAATGCCTAAATAATTAAGCTAAATTCAAGCCTCAATTCTGGAAAGTTTTAGCACCCATGGAGCAACTAGAGGCCCTCAAAACTACATCAAAAATACTCGATTCCACTTCCTGTTCTGAAATGCCTTCAATGTGACATCATTGCTCAAATGCATCTAACACTCAATGCATCTCCATTTCCATCTCACAAGCAATCCCCATGATACATTGATTCCGTATGTAGAATTACTGTGTATTTATATATTACAATATATAATTTATAGCTGTATTTTTTTTATTAAATTTTGTATTTGATATATGTTTATTTGGTATGAAACATATTGTAAGGTTATACTATTGTGGTATGTCTTGAATATATAATTATGTTTAATAGTTACTCAATTGATGCATTTGAGAAAGATGTAATTTAAATTGTATTTAAATATTTAAAGTTATTGTTTAATTCAAATGTAAATAACATTATGTAATTAAAATTTAAGTTAAATTTTAGTTTATTTTACTAAAAGAAATTTTTAAAAAAATTGAAAATTTTATCAAACAAGAAAAACTATTTTATTTAAACACTAAAAACTATTAATTTATCAAAAAATTATTTTCATCCAATTAAACACACATTTACTAATTATTTAATAACATTTCATGTAATTTACCGCGCATTTAACAAGGGTAGTATAGTCATTCAGAAGTCTATTAATGGGGTGTATCTTGCAAGACAGCTCAGAATGTTTTTTTATCCCTTTTTCAGACATCAATGGTAATCCTGTAGTTTTGGCATAATCGATGGGCTTTTAATAATCATCAGTTTTTAATTAATATAATGCACATGTGGCTCTTCAGTCTTCACTAAAGAAAAATTAAATAAATCTTTTCCTATCTTATTTCTTTCTTTCTCTTTCAAAACTCAAAGCTCAGCAAGCTAAGGATTCCTTAGAATAATAAGGTGGGTATGTTAAAACAATTGATTTGATATTGCAAGCCAATTTATTTTCTCAAATTGAGTTAATTTAAGATTTCTTTTTTTTCTTCTTGCTTGCCGGAGGTTCTTGGAATTTTGGTTTATTTTTCTTTTGGTGAGTGAGGTTGTTGTTGGTTTCCTTATTGGAAGGGGGGAAGTTGTTTTGAGTTTAGTGAAAATGAGTTGGTGTTGGATCAACTATAACTAAGATGGTTTTTAAGTATTTCTAGTTTTGGTTTTACTTTAAGAATCTACACTTTCTGGTGGTGTTGTTTTTTTTTTTTTTTTTTTTTTTTTTGTCTTAAAAAAATGATGTTTTTAGGAAGAAGAAAGCATGTTCTTCACAGATTTATTGTGTTTTTTATATTACTTAAAAGGAATAAAGACTTAATATTTTTCTAGTTGTGTAAAAGTAGAAGCTCCTTCACATCACATAATGTCAAATGAGTAATGATCTGGTGCTTGAATGAATTTTATTTATTTATGACGTAAAAAATATATATGTGTGGCTATGAGAGAGAATGCCTAGCTATATAAGTTGAAGTTTTGGTATCAGTTGGGTAAGACCAGAATTGATGTTTTGAAGATTGGAATAAATGTTGTTTAAATAGCTAATTAATGTACTTATTTTGCCTCCTCGTGCGGAATCAAAGATGTCTTTATTTTCCTTCATACGTATTTGGTCATGAGTATGTGGATATTAGGTATTCTTGTTGTTGAAGATCTAGGAATGTATGGCGGAGGGGGTATTGAATAATGATATTTTCATCTCTTGTTTTGTTGAAATTGGAAGGAAGAAAAGTATGTATATATTCTATTTTCTTATGAGTTGATGATAGTTTTTGTGATATCAGAAGAAAAATGGGCGCTTAGGTTTCGGTGAAATGGACTATTTTGATAGGCATGATGAATCTGGAATTTGTGTTGTATCCTCAATGCCGCCATTAAATCTTGCTGAACTTGTTTCGCTCTTTTGCAGACCATGAAGAGAGAGTGACATTGGTTTTTACACTTACTTTGTATGCAGCATTTAGCCTGTCAGATAGAATCAAGATTTCTTAATTTAGTACCTATAGCAACATAGAACTTGAGAACCAAGATACACCAATGCAAGCATCCCAGCAACATAGAAGTTCAGTCATGGCCAGCAGATTGTTTCCTCGAGTAAAGGAAGAAGTCGAGCCTTGCAGCTTCCCTCAATTCCCAGCTATTGATAGCTCTTTCTGCTATAGCGACAGCAGCCACGGATCCCATTTCCCAGTCAAGAACTCCCATGAGCCTTATTGCCCTTTGGAGTCATCTTCTGCACATGGCAGTTATACGGTCTACAATTCTTCATCAAATGGAAGCCCAATGTCACAGCAAGAATCACAGTCTAATATGTCTGACCTGCATCACTCTCCGGATAATACCTATAGCTCTCCTATTAGCGGTTCCTGCATAACAGACGATGTAAGTGATCTGAAGGGTAAGCTGAGAGAGCTGGAAACTGTGATGTTGGGGCCTGATTGTGATATTATCAACAGCACCATCTCACCTGAGATGGATAGCTGGAGACTTGTAACGGATGCAGTCTGCAGACGAGATCTAAAACAGGTCCTTGTCTCCTGTGCAAAAGCTGTGTCAGATAATGATCTATTGACAGCACAGTGGTTAATGGATGAATTACGACGGATGGTGTCAGTTTCTGGTGAGCCCATCCAGAGGTTGGGAGCATACATGTTGGAAGGGCTTGTGGCACGACTGGCCTCCTCGGGGAGCTCGATCTACAAGGCTTTGAGATGCAAAGAACCGGCAAGTGCTGAACTATTATCTTACATGCATATTCTTTATGAGGTTTGCCCTTACTTCAAGTTTGGTTACATGTCCGCTAATGGAGCTATTGCGGAAGCCATGAAGGATGAAGATAGAGTTCATATTATCGATTTCCAAATAGGTCAGGGGAGTCAGTGGATTACTCTTATTCAAGCATTTGCGGCTAGGCCTGGTGGGCCACCTCACATCCGCATTACTGGTATCGATGATTCCACATCTGCTTATGCCCGCGGAGGAGGCTTAAACATTGTTGCAAAGAGGCTGTCTAAACTTGCAGCGCTTTTTAAAGTGCCATTTGAGTTCAATGCTGCTGCCATTTCTGGTTGTGAGGTTCAACAAGAGCATCTTCAAGTTCGACCTGGAGAGGCTCTAGCTGTAAATTTTGCTTTCATGCTTCACCACATGCCTGATGAGAGTGTGAGCACCGAGAATCATCGTGACCGACTCTTGAGGCTGGTTAAGAGTCTGTCTCCGAAGGTTGTAACCCTAGTTGAGCAGGAATCAAACACAAACACTGCTCCATTCTTCCCAAGGTTCCGTGAGACGTTGAACTATTATACAGCCATGTTTGAATCCATCGATGTGACTCTCCCACGGGAACATAAAGAGCGAATCAACGTGGAGCAGCATTGCCTGGCAAGGGATGTTGTTAACATCATAGCATGTGAGGGGCCGGAGAGAGTGGAACGACATGAACTCATGGGCAAGTGGAGGTCAAGGTTCAGAATGGCAGGGTTCACTCCTTATCCATTAAGTTCCTTGGTGAATGCCACCATAAAAACACTGCTTGAGAACTACTGTGATAGATATAGGCTTGAAGAGAGAGATGGAGGTTTATATCTTGGTTGGATGAATAGGGATTTGGTCGCTTCTTGTGCATGGAAGTGATTTCTTTCTTTATAACTCCGGCATTCAGCTATGCTTGGATGTCTTTGTCTTAGCTGCCAACAACTTATTTAAGCGTGCATTTCTTATAAATCATAAGTTAGCCTGCTTCTCTGCAGTCATCTCGTTCCATTGTTTCATTCACTCAGTGACACCTAAAACTTGAATAATAATGGAAGACGAAGGTGAAAAATAACTGAGAAATTTCTCAATAAACATTAGCCTATTTTATATCAGATCTTTCCGTAAGATAAAATTCTACATCTTAATCTTGCATTATTTAAACTGGTTGAATAATTTTACACATGGGGGTTGCTTGCCAATATTGATACTCCGAATCAATCATTGCGAATACGAACACCCCAAGAATATGGACATGGACTATCTTATCACTGTCAGCAATACCATTTTTCCATTTTGCTTTGAATTTGCTACTGATCTGCTCATTCTGTATTCTGAGAACTTGATTTACAATGAGCAGTATAGCCAACCACTTCTCTCTCTTCATTGTGATCTAACTTTCCACTCCGTTGCTCATTTGACCCACTTTCAGGACCCAATGTAGGTGCATCAACTGTGCCAACATGAACAGTACCACTCACTTCTAACTTAGTTCTTGACTTGCCATTCGATTGCTCGCTCAGTTTATTCTCAGCTCCAGAACTAGAATTAATGGTCTCCCTTTTTTCTACCTTGGTGCCTGATTCACTGTTATGAGCTGCTGAATCAACATTTACGCCAATTATATTGTAAGTAACAGTTCTAGTTGGAGGCAAATCATGGTCATGTTTTCCCTCGTATGTAGTTATAACCAATTTTGCATCATGAGATGCCCTCTCCACATGCTTCTTGACAGGGCATCCGGGATTTGAGCACCTGTAATAACTCCTACATCACAAGTGAGCGGAGAGTCAACTTCATGCCAAAAGCCGCAGTATGGTTACATATGTAAAGAATGGAAAATTTTCTGTGATCAAAACACATTTAAGTAATATGCACAAGTACTCTCAGCACTAGAGATAAGGAGGCATCTCTACTTATGATAAGAAAACATCTATGGTTGGTATAACAATATGATTATCTTTGTTGCCAAAGAGCAGCAATAATATGTAAATTAGACAAAAGTGTTTGAAATGTGTACAAACAAAAATAAGGTGATTCATACCTTGGATTAGGATTGCCTTTAACTAATTTTTGGCCATATTTGCGCCAACGGTACCCATCATTTACGATGTCAACCTCACTTAGTGTCTTAATAACCATAGGTGATTCACTTGTTGGTTTATGCACTGGAGACGCATCAACATTATCGTTATCTTTCTTCCTGTTTGCATTCAGTGACTGTTAACCGAAGGTTAAGAGGAACAAACACACAAGAAAAATAAACTAAGGTACCTGCGTTTTGAGATGAGATGACCATCATCATTACCAGCAATATTTTGCGTCCCATTTGATTTTGAAGATGCACCTTTCACATCTTCACTAGCAGCAATAGGTAAAGGCTGAGAACTATCCCCTGGCTCAATCAGGCGAGGTGTTTGGATATGTGCACCCAATGACTTGTCTTCAACTATGAGATCAGCTATAAATCAATCAACTTTTGCTTCATCAGATTAGACAAGTCATAAATGATTAAGATGATTTTCTTACCTTTGATAACAGTTGGAGATGCATTATCTCGTCTCTCTTCAACGACAGAGACAACAAAGCCAACAGCTACGGGTGGGTTCAGCGGCTTTGCATGATCATGCTGACCAAAATAAACAGTGTCGACCATTTTCCCATCATGTGAATGTTCCAATTGCTTTTTCACTTGGCAGTTTGGATGTGTACATCTGTAATAACTTCGAAAAAATTCATTTCCTTTAACAAGTTTCTGCCCGTATTTACGCCAGTTATACCCATCCTCTGAGGCTTTCTCACGTACAATGGGACTGCTCCCATCAATACCAGGCAATGGAGAGGGAGTCAGCGATTGTTTCTTGGATGTCATAGAGTAAGCATTTCCTTGTTGCTGTGATTGTGAAGCATGGATCACAGAAATAGGAAGTGGATTTTCCTCTGATATAAGTGCAAGGGTTCCTCTCCCTTCATCAGATTGTGATGACTGAATTTTACCATCAGAGATCTGTTGCAATGCATGACTTCCAGCATCTGGGCTCTGTACTTTATTCATACCAACTTCATCCGTTACACACTCCCCTGAAGAAACCATCTGAAGTAAAGAACCTCTTTATCACTTTAGCTACCATTAAAAAGGGCCTTGTATATATGCTAAAACAGTATTGTGCCCATGACTTTATAGATATAGGATAATAAAAAACCAGCTGAAGAACAGCTAGCCACCTTATTAATCATTAGCATTCAATTGCTTAGACGTTTAGAGAATAAACATATCATATATCGCATCAACTCGTCACTGGGCTTCCTCAGTTAAGAATCTCAGAATTAACCAAAACCTTTGCAGAAAACTTATGCATTTCAATTTCTCTGTTTTTTTTTTTTTTTTTTTTTTTTTTTTTTTTTTTTTTTTTGGGTCTTACTTATGTAGAGAATGACGGGAAATAATTCCGAATGCCAAACTAACAATTCCTAATTAAACTACTAAAGAAACGATGAAATTTATGAGGTTAATTTAATATAATATTAATTCGAAAGTTGCTTTATTTATTCACCTGAAAAAATAAATTAAACTGCTCAACTTGCTTATATGGTTTGATATGGTTAATTTAATATAAGACTAATTAGAAAGTTCCAAGTTAATTGAATGAGTATAGTTTTGCAAACTTTGTCGCTCTAATACTACGGAGTTTCTCAGCAACCAAACACAGAGTAGAAACAAATTAAGAGCCAAAATCCCCAGAAATACGGCAGCAAACGAAATTAAATTCATTCCATAACAAATAAATTAGGTGGGAGAGGGAGAGAAAGTTAAAACTGAAGGAAATAAAGAGAAAAAAAGAAAAGGAAAGTTACCTAGCTATGCAAGTGTGGAAGAGAGCATCAAGAAACCCTAACCGTAGATCAGTCGGAAGAGCGTGATTAGAAGAGTCGATGAGAGGCGTAGATCACGCCGGAGATGGTGGTTGGAGTCGGAAAGTGAAAATCGGGGAAGTAAGTAGAGTCAGAGTGGGGAAAATAGCGATTCAGGCTGTTAAAGTCTAATCCCAATAAAATAATTAAAAAATAAAGGAAAGAAAGAAAAGGCAAGTTAAGAAGAGGTTGGGGGAAAACTAGAATACACGCAGTAACACTCATTCGTCTATATATCTGCCTTTCCCTTTTTTGTCTTGAGACGCTGTTATTGCTTGCTTTTCTTTATTTTTGTCAATACCGCTTGCTCGAATTAATATGTAAGGATAAATTTTTATTTTATTTAATTTTAACATTTATATAATTTTTTATATTTATTTATAATCCATATTATCTATCTATACTATATAGACAAATTTTTTAACTAAATAATGTAATATTTTTTGTTTATTATATTATCGAACTAATTTTCCTATCCAGCAATGCACACATTCAATTATATCTATCAATTAAAATATATTAAAATTATTTTATAACTTTATATAAATTTAAATTTATGTTATAAAATAAATTTAAATTATTTATAATTTTATATATTTTAAATTTAATATTTTATTCAATAAAAAATAATATCTTAAATTAATATAACCCCTGCATACCCTTAATAAATAATAATAATAATAATTTAAAACATTATTTTTTATCAAATAAAAATATCAAATTATAAAATATATAAAAATTATAGATTTATTTATAATGTCAATCATAAAATAAAAATTATACAATATATTTTAATTAATATATACAACTAAGGTTGTACATCATTTTATAATTTCGTACAAATTTAATTAATATAAATTTAAAATTTTTAAACATTTGTACTCGCATTGTATTTTTATGATATTTGACAATTTTATAAGTTTACACGTGTTAATATAAAAATTTTAAATTTTAAAAGCTCGAATAGGTAAAAAACTTGGGACTTAAAAAAAATGGTGAATTGAGACTTTAAAATTTTATTAACAATAAACATATAAAAAATAAATATTGGTTACACTAATATTTAAAATTTCATTACCATTCTTTTACAGATTTTAAAATAATATATACATTTTTAAAAATTATAAAAAAAATTAGATAAAAGTCTAAAATAAAATTGTACAAATAATATTTACAACAATCAATAGTAGTTTAAAAATGGAAAAACTTTTAAAATAATAAAAATAAACATTAAACCATATCAATTCTAGCATTAAAAATTTTAAAACTTTTAAACTAATAGTTTGATTGAATTTTAAAAAATATTTGAAAATTGCTTGAATACTCCTTACTAATTTAAAATATGTCAATTCAAATATTAAAAAGTTTTCTTAAATTTTCTGTTTTATTTATAAAAGTGTAATAACTTTTTTAAACATATATATTTAATTTAAATTTATAAATTTGAATGTTTAAAAAATAATTCAATTGTTTAAAAGGTATTGAAAATTGTTAAAATTTTCAATTTTAAAATATGTTAATATTTAATTTTCAATATTACAAAACAAATAATTAAATGATTTAAAAAATCCTGAAAATTTAAATTAAATTTAAATATCTAAATTTCGTGTATTATATTAAATTTTAATTTATGTATCTTTTAATTTTCAATTTTAAACAATTTCAATTTTTAATCATGTATTTAAAATTTAACATAAAATATAATATATTTAAATTAATACATACAATCCCTTTCATCGCCCGAGTAAAAAAACATATATATATATATAACAATAGTTTTTTTTTTTTTTTTTTTTTTTTTTAATAAAGGGTAAGGGTAAGGGTAGTAGAGGTTGTCCATTCAAAGCCACAAATCCTACTCCAATCGATTATATCACAATGGTATCTAAAATGAAATCTGGTTGCTCGGGAATCATTTTATCCCTGCATCAACCACATGAACATGGCCACAACAATCATGACAAGTTTGAATAAGGTCAACTAGTCTAAGCTCACAATCTCAAAGAAACAGAGGCATCCATTGAAGCTGTCCAAAACGAGTCCATGCCTGAATCTAGGAGACAGTCCATAGAAGGATGGAGTAGAGATTAACAGTAAACCTATAAACTTGTTGCTACAAAAGGATGCAATGGAGAAGAATTATGAATCAACAAGCTTTAGACTTGGGGAAACCCCAAACCAGATCTCATTTCCTCCAACAAGAAGAATGGCACATGTCAAACAAAACTGATTTGAATCCAAACCAACCGCAGGGTTTCTAACTGTGTAGACTAGGAAGTAGATCAGTCAGCAAGAGGAGGTATCCTTCTGCAAATTTTGGTTCTCAAAGGAAACATGTTTAAATAAGAGTATGCAACTCATTTTTGTTCATTAAAACCCCATTTCAGTGCCAGGAGATCATGGCCTTAAGATGTTGGAAAGTGGTCTAATTAGTTAAACCGCTCCATGAAAATCTGTGAAAATTGCTTAAAGAATTCAAAATCTCAACCCCAAGTTTAACCTCATTGGTTCTAAGAAATTGTACTTACAAAAGGCGTCTAGTATATTTATAATCTAAATCTCAGTATTTTCTATCTACTTCTGTCTCTCTCTTCCACTTGATCAGGATTTCCTTGAAATCCCAAAACATTGACCATGATAAAAAGAGTGCCAACAACATAAAACAATCTACTTCAATTACACATAACCAACTCATCCATGCCGACACCAAAGGAAGAAACAGTAAACACCCTATACAATATTCTTAGAAACAAAAATGAACATGCCATGCAATTTGCATTAAGATGGCCAAAAAAATAAAACTGTCATCTAAAATGGAAAGTGAAACCAATTTCTGTTAACCCGAGCTAATTCTACAAGCCACAGAGTGCCCTTAAAACAGGTCAGGCACTTCGAACTATTTGGAGTTACAATATAAATATCTTTTCTTTGTGCAACCAATTGTCCTTGCCACTAATACAAGGCTGAGACTAGTTCATCTTTTGCAGCCTGTAAAAGAAAAAAAATTGAAATCTCATTTCAAGTGTAGCAGGCAGGAATGCGTGGTGCATGCCTAAAGTTTTTGGTGCATGTATGTGTACATGTATCTATCTATTTTATAGGCAAACACATTTAGCCAATTGTCAGAGAATTACCTCCAGAAAATACATGACAATGGTTCCACTTTTATGCTACAACACTATTATCACCCTGCCGTGCAAGATCCTCAGTGTTTTCGTGAGACAACTGTGGAACAGCCTCTACTTCCTCTTTTACCATTTGTTGATTACTGTGAACAACATCAGAGGGTTGTGACTCGCTGACCTTATCGGTTGCACCATGAATTTGTGCTTCATTAACATCAGTGGCCACTAGTGTTTGGGGACCATTGATCCCATTAGTAGCATTACAACCTTGTGAGTCTTCGGGCTTGTTAGTTTCATTATGAATGTCTAAATCGGTGTTACCATTGGTTGCATCAGGTAGCTCAAATGACTGTGGAATAACCTGCTCTACTGTTTTGGCAGTTTGCAAATCACTTTCACCAATAGAATTAAGCATATTCGAGTTGTCAGCCTCATTACTTGGATCACAAAAGTGTGAGGCATCAATCCCATCAGTTGCATCATGAAGTTGCATGTCATCAACTTTATTTGGTGTATCCAATAGCAGTGCAGCTTCACCTTCAAGAACCGTGGTACAAAGTGGCAAATGATCTACCTCATCATTCGTGTGATGCGGATGTAATTGATCCACCTCAACCATGCCACAATACTGAGACTCATCCTCACTAGCTCCGTGACCTTCCATTGGATCATTACTACGCCTCCGTTTCCCAGTACCCTTTCTTCTCACCCTCTCCTTCCCCCTAGTCCTTTTGCCAAGTTCAGTTCCCACAATAGGTGACACAACAACTGTACCTCCAACTTGGTCTCTCAAGCATTCTTGTGCAATAGACCTAATCCTGGAAATTGATTCAAACTGCTCAGGCAGCAGTCCTTTCAGAGGGAAAGTTTCGGCTAAGTATGAAATTTCCCGCACTCCACCAATCTGTTTCATCAAAAAGAAAAAGAAAAGAGATGTACACATGAAATTTTCTGGGGACAGGACATAGACAATAGTTAACTAGTTAAGTGTAGCCTTACTGTTCTCTGAAACTCTGAAGAGAGAGAAATAGGTCTCCCTACAACTTTACGAGTAATTCTCAAATACCACACCATGTATTCGTTTTCATCTGCATCATCATCACCATCCACAATATGGAGTGCACGATCTGCCCATTCATTAAGTTCTGATTCCATTTTCCCGGACAAGTCCACGCCACCATCAACTCCACGGCTTTTTCTTACCCATTGTGGCACATCTTCTGGGATAGGTTGAAGCATGCCATATTGCCTTAAGACACGATTAGGAAGGTGCCTTTCTGCCTTGTCAAAGCATATCAACATCGTTTTAGACCTCCCCAAAACCAAACTATTTCTAATTTCCTCTGGGATTACAGTACTATCCATGTACTTGTAGGGAAGCCACTCTACCTATTTTTCAACAACAAACAGCTATATTACTCTTCCTTTAACTTTTCATCAGAAGCTGATTCTTACACAGATGGCAACTAGAAACATAATTTCTATTTTAAAGAACAAAAAGGAAATACCAATAACTTACATCACATGTTTCCAGGGAGTCAAGTGCCTTGCGGTAGAAAACTACATCACGGTTTGTTGTTGGACCACTCTGCTTTCCCTTCCACCTCAGTACAAAAGGGAAATGATCGTGGATTGGGTCCCTGTTGAGCTTTGGTCGACCAATATTTAGATGATAGTAACTCCAGCACTATAAAAGAAGAATGATTATAAGTAGCAGAATTTATCTAAATGTTGTCAATAGCATTAGAAAAACTTCAGCTAGAAATCCTCCTAACTGCTTCCTTTTGTCAAAAGAAGTTGAAAGACAGCAGGCCCTTCAAAAGCACTTATAGAAGGAAAAGAAAAGGGTAGGAAAATGGGACATCAGAAAAGTGAATAACCTGAAGTAGTGTCAAACATCCACAAATAGTGCTTTGGGATCTAACAGAGGCATTCCCAAGTGCCCTATACAAGAATGCTAATGCAGCTGCACCCCATGCATACCTCCCAGCATTCTCAAAATTCTCAAACAATGGAAGGTACATGACAGGGACTTTATTCCCTGTGGTGGTTGAAAAAATAGTGCTTCCCACAAGATACAAAAGGTAAGCACGTGTGTGACACTCAATGTCTTCGATCGTTGCATTTTCAGGACACTGAGAAAAGAACTCTTTCAACCAACTTAGCTTCACCATCCCACCACTTGCATAAGTAGAATCTGGTGCTTTCCCAAGATACTTTTCACACACCGTTCCACAAGTGGTATATGTTATTCCAATCACGGGCATCCCATCAATCGCCAATCCCAGCAAGAAGGCAACATCTTGAAGAGTCACAGTCATTTCTCCAACAGTGAAGTGAAATGTATTAGTCTCTCTTCTCCACCTCTCAACTAAAGCTGAAATGAGCGGATTATCTAAACTAATGGCAGGTATCTTCCTCAAGTACCCAAATCCTGCTTTTTCCACCAACTCAATCTGTTTTGGGGTGAGTCTCCATTCTCCCAACTTTGATGTATGCTCATGACATCTAAGTGCACCACGCTCCTGTAATGCATGTATATATTATGTAATAATGCTAGTGTGTTTTAAATAAAAACGCATGCACAAGTCAAATTTACAATAACAATAGAAACCCTCCACATATATAAGGACAAAACTAGTCTAGTGCGTCAAGGCGATGAAACTGATAAACAACCAATCCAACAAACTAACAAATGAACCAGCGCATAAACGAATTCTACAAATTTTCACTTATCAAAGAAACACAAATTACATATCTGCAAATAGAGGAGGGGGCGGAGAATGAGATTGGTGGGAATGAGAAACAGACCTGGCCATCCCACACAGCTGAAGATACATGCTTGTCTTGATCATATAGTACTGAACGATCGATGGGTCCAGGATTGGCTGCAGATGGGTCCATTCCAATCTCTTCCATTGATTTTATCTTCTAAAATTTAAACCAAAATAAATCAAAGTGGCCTGAAATGCAGGCCAAAATAGATAGTTTAGTCCCGTAAATTAGCAGGATAGCCTCCATCACTGTTAATATATACTTAAATTTTACATTTTCGAGCCAATTCTTATCAAGCCCTTGAAACAAAGCACAGATAACTTAGATCAATTTCAAACTTTTTTTTAACGAATTAATTGCAAATAAATGAAATATATACACACAAATATAAAAATTTGAAGAATCTCGTATTTGGGTGGTCCATTCAATTTAAAACCCTAGTTTCCGTTTAACTCTCAGAGGACAAATAAAAATGGAAAACTAAACAGAAAACAATATTTGGGTGTGAACATTTTGGTTGTTTAGATGAACGTTCTCTTTATAATTATAATAATAAAAGGGAAAATCCAGAAATTGGAAATCAGAAAGCGAGGGTGAGGGTGAGGAGGAAAGAAACGACGCCGGAAAGCGAAAAAAATAAAAATTTAGATTTAAAAAAAAAAGAAATTGGATTTTACTATACCTGAGTTTTAATCAAAACGACAGGAAAGAAAGAAAGCAGGCACCACCGTGAAGAAAATTTTCAGCGGAATTCAAAGCGAAATTAAAAAAAAAAAAAAAAACCGCAACCAAAACGCGTCGTTGCAGGGTTTTCTCCTCTTTGTACTGTGAAAGTCTCCAAAACTGGGATGTGGGTTCGGTTCGCTGCGCTGCGTTTATGAATGGATTCAAAATTTTCTATCCTATAGGCTATAGGCTTAGGGTAAATTACGATCTCACGTTGTTACACGTGGCAAGTTTTTGGATGATTTGGGCATCGGCCTAATTTTGTTCTCTCCTAGAAGAAAATGGGCTTTTTTCATGCATATTTTGTTTCCTTTTTATTTAATTTTATTTATTACTTTTACTGAATTCAATTATTACTTCTTTTAATATAACCTTAACTATTGTCGCAAAATATGATTAACATATACTAGATTTTATTGTTAAAAAGTATCATAGAGATTCTTGTACTAGTGTCACAGGTTGCGGATCAAAACCCGTTACGAATTTACACAAAACTTCCTGTGAAGGTCAATTAATTAAATGAGCTCATTTGACTTAACTCAATTCGTGGAACATAGAATTAACTCAATTTGTAGAACATATGGAGAAATCTATCTACTTGAAGCATTGGTGGCATAGTGAAACACTCTAGTAAAACTAGAGTTACTGTGATGAATATTTGTAATCATAAGGGATAAGATTGTATAGTGTTTTAATCTCTTAGGACTTTCATCTTATGGATAGGCTTGAATCTCAATCGTAGATGTTGTTTAAACTATACAACTGGATTTGGGTCTTACATGAGCCTACGAAAGTTTTAATACTAACATGAGGTCAAATTAGGACTAAATTGTAATGTTTACAAAATTCCATGTTGACGTTGCGACTTCGGAGGTATCCTTGTTGCGACGTGACCCTTTGACTTAAGTTCATCATGACCTCAAGGCTTCATCACCACAACGTGAGCCCTGAACTTTTTGTCATCGCGACATTGGGAGTACGTCGTCGCGATGTGACCACTGAATTCCAACAACGTCAAAGTACCTATTCAAATATCCAAAGCAAACAACCTATACAAAATTAGATGACATCGGTAGGGCTATTGACACAATTTTAAAATATTGTTACTCTGCCCGAAAATAGAGAGAATTTATTTTCAACTATTGGATCTATTTTTTAAAATAACAAATTTTGTCGGTTTCTATTTGAGAAGAGATTTTTCGTTTTCACACTAAAGAAAATAAAACTATTTCTAGTTCTGTGTTTTGATTCGAATAGTTCGAGTCAACCCTCGAAACAATTCGTGGTATGAGAATAATAGAGAAGATCATTTAGTTGAAAGTCGGAAACGATAAGGATCCGTCTATTTGAAAACATAGGTGTGAATTCGGTTTAGGGTTTATTGCTATAAATATAACAAACTGGGTCAGTTTTCAAAATTTTTATTTTTCGTTGTACAAGAAAATCGTTTTCGAACCAGATTTTTTCCAACAATATAATTCTCCAATATTATTACCATTTTTCTATTCCTAAAATATCATTTATTTAATTAAAATAAATTTAATTAATTCTTTCAATTAAATTATTTTATTAACCCAATTTTAATTTTGTTAAAATCATAATGAATTTACCTTACTAGAATCTAAGTAAATAAATTTAATTGTCCCGTTCAGTAAAAATACAATAACTACTTAATTTAATTCTCACTTTGAACTCAACTATTTAATTACAATCAATTAAATAATAAGTATATTCAATTGATTTCTAAGGCTTGGAATAGGGAGTAATTTGCACAAGTTTCATTTTCAGGGCCTAGGGACAAAATGGAATTTATGGAAAAGTTAGGGGCAAAATGATAATTTTGCCTAGGACGTAAATTGAGTCAATTTAAATATGAAATGTGTGAAATTGATGGTTAAATTAATTTATATAGATCTGGAAAACACAAACTCAAGGCTAAGGAAAAGAAAAGATTTCGGATTAGTAGATTATTTACGCAAACGATTGTCGAGGTAAGTTCGTGTAACTTAATTGAGCATGTAATTATGTTAAATTAAATGTTGTGATTGTATGAAATGTAATTATCATTTATGTGATTTACTTGAATGTTACAAATATGAGAAATTAATATATGCTTGAAAATGATGAAAAAGGGTTATGTCCCGATTGAATAATGAATTCCGATGAATATGTGTGCTTTCTCGTAATGGATGAACTCTTGCATTTCTTGCTGACGGATTTAGCTCGGACGGGTAATCCTATTGACCTCATTATAGAAAGGATTTAGCCCGGACGGGTAATCCTGAAATAATCCCTTCTGAGTATACGTTATGATTAGGGTGTAGTTTGGACTAGTAATCTTAATCGAGCCCTTCTAAGCATACGTTATATAAAGGATTTAGCCTGGACTGGTAATCTTGTTATATGATATGTGGCTCGAGAGTGTGTGTAACAACCCTTACCCGTATTCAACGCCGGAATCGGGTACGAGGCATTATCGGACTTAACTTGCTTGAACATACAACCTTGGGCTATAAAATTTCATTTCCAACTTAAGACTTCTCATACATATGCATAACATCCTTATCATGGGCCTACGAGGCCTTAAACATACATTCGGAAGGTCTCAGAATTAAACTGGAAACTTTTACGCACTTAGAAAAATTTTGCCTAAACAGGAGCCACATGACCGTGTGAAATGGAACATGCCCGTGTGGACAGGCCGTGTGGTCACACACGCCCATGTTCCTAGCCCATGTGGAATTTATTTTCACTTCAAACCTACAGGGCTTTTCACATGGCCAGGCACACACCCGTGTCTCTGGTCCGTGTCCTTCACAAAGCCTAGACACGTCTGTGTCCCCACCGTGTGTGAAAACCTGGGTATTCTGTTTATGACGTCGCAACCTCATAAGGGGCACACGCCCATGTGTCTAGCCCGTGGTCGACACTGACTTGCAACATTAACATGCAGGGGACACACTGCCTCATCACACACCCATGACTAACCGTGTGTCACACACGGCCTAGACACACGCCCGTGTGTCTACCCATGTGGGCCAATTTAAGGCTATTTTCCAAGCCATTTAGCCACCCTCACTTGCACTCATTCACACATCATCACATATCATTCTCCAATCATCAATTGTAATACTTAAATTCTTACATTTAAACCATGGAAACCAAACTATCTTTCCATATACGAGAGAGTACTATCACTAGCACCAATACAATAGACATAAGCCATCATCCATGGCTATACACCATTGAACCATAAACTATTTTAGGCTAACTCATTTGGCTACATTAATTATGACTTAATTAAACAAAAGATAAGATCCCTATACATGCCATATCTCAAGAAGACTTGAAAACTTATACCCAAGTGACTACTTGATAGTGTGAGGGCATCTCCGGCGATATCCAACCCGAGCTAGTTAAGTTAATCTATAAGGGATAGGAAAGGAAGATGAGTAAGCAATAACGCTTAGTAAGTTCATATGCAAATATAAATCAACTATTGACCTTCATTTATTTTACTCCACCACAAATGTATAATAAGATTTACATTTAAGCTCATGGTTACCAATCAATCGTTCCTAATGCTTACTCATTTCATGTCTTACCACATTCCTACCAAATAACAAATATAATCCTCACATTTACTTAGTCAAGTTTCTCGATAACACCTCGGAATAATAATAATTACCTGGTGGTTTCGCACATAGCCCACCATTCGTACCGATCATGATGGTATCGCACACAGCCCATCGATAACAAATAATAACGTGGTATCGTACACAGTCTACCATTGATAATAAATACGATGGTATCGCACACAGCCCATCGATAACAACGATAAGGTGGTATCACACATAGCCCAACATTGATAATAAATACGATGGTGTCGCACACAACCCATCGTAAATAAATATTAAGGTGGTATCGCACACAGCCCACCATTTAATTACACATTTACAGATATTTATCCACATTTATTTTCCTATTTCAAAGGCTCATCTACAATAATCATTCGCATTCACACAATGCGTTAATAATATAACATTTTCAATCAAGAGGCATCGTTTACACATGAACTTTACTATAGGCTCATCACGTACCAAATTCACTTCAAATGAGTTCTGGGCACATACCTGTACCTCTCATGACATGCCCACATACTTTCTCATTTTTAACATAACTGTTGAATCATTCAAAATGCTAAAGGATGCTCTCGAGTCTCATACATTTAGTATTATATCAACATCATATCCCCGATAGAGTCTTACATGAAATATCATATCGATGCCATGTCCCTGACATGGTCTTATACGAAATCTCACACCAAGGCCATATTCCAAATGTGGTCTTACACGGGACCTTAATTATCGTAGTATTATGATATTTGCCTTCCATTCTGTACTTAAATTCAATTGAAGATTTTCATTCCTTGACATCTTGTCAAAATCATAAATAATATATTTCATAAAGACAATTTATAATTCATACAATGTCGAAATATCAAATACCTCACATAAGGTTGCATTATTTGCACACGAACTTACCTCGATACAAAAAGGGTAAAAAGGGACCTATTTGCCTATATCTTTTTTTTCTCCAGTTCTAGGTCCAAATCTCATTTGCTTTGATCTATAACAATAAAATTTACCCATTTAATCATTACACTAATCAATATGTTTTAAAATTTCTACTTTGGCAAAATTACAATTTTGCCCTTAGACTCGTATGTGATTTAGTCTTTTTTCATTATTAAGCCTGAAATTGCTAAAATTAAAGCACCAAAATTTTCATGCACCCTTATAATCATGCTATAACTCATAAAATAAAATTAAAATAATTTTCGGATTACTAGTCCTAAGACCACTGTTTCGACTAGCCCATAAATCAAGTTGTTACAGTGTGTTCCTTGATTAAGTGCCCTAGTGGGTACCCTTGAATAAGAATTGACGGATTATTTAATCATATACATCGAGTGTACTACTTGAGCATGCATCAGAATTTCAATGATTCAACGAGCATAAAAATCTTGACAAGGCATGAGAATTATGAGATGAAATGATGATGTCTTGAAAGAGTATTGCATGATGAGCTCATCTATCCTTACTTGATGTATATGTTAAGTTGTGACTAACATGTTTGATTGAATGCATGTGTTTAGGAAAATTAGCCAAATGGATGGAAAATTTGTTATTGTTTGCTTAGATTTAATAAACAGAATTTGTAAGTTTAGTTCCTGTTATACGAGCTTACTAAGCATGTAATGCTTACTCCGTTTTATTTTCCACTATTTTATAATGCTCGGAAGCTTGTGAAGGTTGGAGATCAGTGTAGCATCGTCACACTATCAACTAGTCATTTTGGGGTATACTTAGTAAAATCATTTAGGTATAATGGTATGTATAAGACAACTTGGCCATAGGTGGCTTGAAAATGATATTTTGTAACCTAGCCATTGGAATGGCTAATAATGGTTCATTTTGGTATGACTAGGTAGGTCATTATGATATATATACACATGTGTTATGTTAAGTAAATGTGGTTAAATGTTGTTATTGCATAAGTTAAACCAAGGTAAGTTTATAAACAATTATGCTTGAAATGATATGTCATGTTGAATGAGGGAATTGCTTATTTTGAATGTTTGAATTGGTTGGTATTGGATATGTGTTTCAAGTGCAGGTTTTGGGAGTGATTTTGGGTGAAAAATGAAGCTAGAAATGGCTTTATTTGTCCACACGGGCATGTGTCTAGACTGTGTGTGACACACGGCCGAGTACATGGGCGTAGCCAGGCCATGTGTCCCCTGCACCTTAATTTTGAGAAACAGAATGCTCAGAAATGAGCACACGGATAGAGACACGAGCGTGTGTCTCAACCGCGTGTGCCATACGAGCTAGAACATGGGCGTGTGTCTTGGTTGTGTGAAACCTGCATCTAATTTGAATTAAATTAATTAACCACACGGCCTAACACACGGGCGTGTGGCATGGCCGTGTGTGCAAGTCAGGGAGTAACATAAATCAAACACTGCCTATAGCAAGGGCGTGTCGTAGGGTCACAGGGGCGTGTTCCTTGGATCACACGGGTGTGTGAACCCTGCACCTTGGAAAATTTTTGTAATTTTGTGAAAAATTCTTAGAGGTTTCGATTAAGTCCCGACTTATTTCTAATGCTCGTATTGGGCCTTAAGGGTCTATTTAAGGGACGTTAAGAATGATTTCAGAATGTGAATAGTAACTTGCATGATTTATCTGTAAATGTTTCTGAATGTTTCAGTAATGCTCCGTAATCCTGTTTCGGTGACGGATACAGGTTAGGGGTGTTACATTTAGTGGTATCAGAGCTACCATTTAGTCGCTTCTCAGATTGAATGTAGCAAACACGAGTTTAGCTATACATGCCATTATATAAATTGTGATAGTGTGATGACTCCTGATCATTTTTAAATGTGTTTTTCGTATAGTAATAAAAACCAACCGAGCTAGAGTTGAATCTGAAGAAGCTGAGAGCAATGCTTCAGCTTCAGTTCAAAGAGTTACGTCTGCATCTGGTAGTGAAAGGCCCGCGTTTTAGGGTCGAAGTGACAAGAAAAAATAGGCATTCTTTCAAATGATGAATGAATAGTTTACACAGTACCTAAGAACTAACCCTACTGTACAATGACCTCCCCCACTTGCGCCTCAGTCGGTTCATGAGGTACCACAGGTTGCTGAAACTGCTAGAATTGGTAAGCCTCCGATAGATAAAATTCGCAAATATGGGGCAGAAGAATTTAGGGCTACCACAGATGATGATCCAAAAAGGGCCGAGTTTTGGCTAGAAAATACTATCCGGGTTTTTGATGAACTATTCTGCACACCTACAGAATGTCTGAAATGTGCAGTATCCCCACTGAAAGATACAACTTATCATTGGTGGAATACCATAACTTCAATGGTACCGAGAGAGAATGTTACATGGTAATTCTTCCATACTGAATTCAGGAAGAAGTATGTGAGTCAGAGATTTATGGATCAGAAAAAGAAAGAATTTTTAGAGCTCAAACAAGGAAATATGACTATGTTCGAATATGAATGAGAATTTGTTCGGTTGAGCAAATATGCTAGAGAATGGGTTCTAACTGAGGCTGAGATGTGTAAACACTTTGAAGAGGGTTTAAATGAAGATATCAAGTTATTGATAATTCTCAAAATAAGGGAATTTGCGGTGTTAACCGGTCGAGCACACAAAGCTGAGGAATTTAGTAAAGAAAAGAAACAAGCTAAAAGAGAGGCTCGAGTTTCTGGAAAAAGAACTATGAGTAAGTCACAATCATTTGCTTCTAAGAAATTAAAGAAGTATTATGATCATGTTACCACCTCTACGGGATATTCTGGAAGAGAACGGGGCTCTCAACATTCTAACCCGATGTCTTCATCTCCATCTGTGACCGGTTTGGGTAGTGTTGGTAATCCCAAACCGAAATGTAAACATTGTAACAAATTTCATCATGGGGAATGTCAGTTTAGAAGTGGAGCTTGCTTTGCATTTGGTTCACTTGACCATTTTCTCAGAGATTGTCCTGAAAGAGTTGAGAAAAAGATAGAACCATCTCCAAAGCCTAGTAATCCTGCCTCGAGAGGTAGACCACCCTGTCATCCCGGCAATGTTGGTAGTAGTCAAGGTACTACCAATGATACAACAACTAAATCTAAAGCACGAGCACCTGCAAGAACATATGCGATTCGTGCTAGAGAAGATGCCTCTGCACCAGACATCATTACTGGTACATTTTCTCTGCTTTATACTGATATTACTACTTTGATTGATCCTGGTTCCACACATTCATACATATGCACCAACCTAGTGTTTGTTAAAAATTTATCTGTTAAATTCACTGAATTGGTGGTTAAAGTTTCAAACCCACTAGGCCAGTGTGTTATGGTAGATAAGGTCTGTAAAAATTGTCCTTTGATGGTAAAAGGTATTTGCTTTCCGGCTAAGTTGATGTTATTGCCATTTGATGAATTTGATGTGATTCTGGGAATGGATTGGTTAACCCGATATGATGCAGTGGTGAATTGTAAGAAGAAATATATTGTGTTGAAATGTGAAAATGGTGAATTACTTCATGTTGAATATGATAAACTGGATGAATTACCTAATGCAATTTCAGCAATATCAGTACAGAAATATGTCAAAACAGGTTATTATGCTTATCTTGTGTATATGATGGACACTAAAGTATCTGAAGCAAATATTCAGTCATTGCCGGTTGTATGTGAATTTCCTGATGTATTCCTAGAAGAATTATCTGGTTTACCACCAGATAGAGAAGTGGAATTTTCTATAGATCTGGTTCTGAGAACGACACTGATATCTATAACACCTTATAGAATGGATCCTACTGAATTGAAAGAATTGAAAGCACAGTTGCAAGAATTAATTAAATATAGACAGCTCAACAAAGTTACAATAAAGAACAAGTATCCATTGCCTCATATTGATAACCTGTTTAACCAGTTAAATGTGCCACTGTATTTTTGAAGATTGATCTCTGTTCTAGATACTATCGATTACGGGTAAAAGAATTGGATGTGCCAAAGACAGCTTTTAAAACCAGGTGTAGACATATGAGTTTCGTGTGATGTCATTCGACTTGACAAATGCACCTGCAGTGTTTATGGATCTGATGAATAGAATTTTCAGCCCATATTTAGACAAGTTCGTAGTGGTATTTATAGATGATATACTGGTTTACTCTCGAGATGAAAAGGAACATACTGAGCATTTGAGAGTAGTGTTGCAAACTTTGTGAGAGAAACAACTGTAAGCCAAATTCAGTAAATGTGAATTTTGGCCACGGGAAGTTAGTTTCCTTGGGCATATAGTATCTACAGAATGTATCAGAGTAGACCCGAATAAAATTTCAGCCATTGTTAATTGGAAGCCACCGAGGAATGTGTCTGAAGTCCAAAGTTTTCTGAGACTAGCTGGTTATTATCAGAGGTTTGTACAAAGCTTTTCAATGATAGCTTCTCCGATGACTCATTTACTACAAAAAGATGTAAAGTTCGAGTGGACTGATAAATTCCAGCAGAGTTTTGACAGGTTAAAGGCTTTATTGATAGAAGCACTAGTGTTACTTCAACCTGAATTGGGTAAGGAGTTTGTAATTTACAATGATGCATTATTGAATGGTTTAGGCTGTGTTTTGATGCAAGAAGGTAAGGTAGTAGCATATGGTTCATGACAGCCGAAACCACATGAAAAGAACTACCAGACATATGACTTTAAATTGGTAGCCATGGTGTTCGCATTGAAAATCTAGCGGCATTACTTGTTCGGTTAAAAATGTCATATATTCACTGATCATAAAATTTTGAAATATTTGATGTCATAGAAAGACTTGAATTTGAGACAGCACAGATGGCTTGAGTTACTGAAAGATTATGATCTTTTTATCGATTACCATCCGGGAAAAGCCAATGTAGTGGCAAATGCTTTGAGCAGAAAATCCTTGTATACTTTAAGAGCAATGAATACCTGATTGTTGTTGTCAGATGATGGTTCAATCCTAGTTGAGTTGAAAGCTAAACCAATGTTCATGCATCAGATCTCTAAAGCTCAGAAAAATTATAGTAAGTTGCAAGCAAAACGGATACAAAGTGAATCGACTCCTGACTCAGAATTTTAGATAGGGACAGATGATTGTTTGTTATTCAAAGGTAAAGTATATGTACTGAAGAGTTTAGAACTCGTACAGAAGATTTTGAATGAAGCTCATAATGGTAACATGTCTATTCATCCTTGTAGCAATAAAATGTATAATGATCTGAAAAAGATGTACTGGTGGCCAGGAATGAAATGTGATATTTCTGATTTTGTATCTAAATGTTTGATATGTCAGCAAGTAAAAGCTGAACATCAGTTTCCTTCTGGACTATGATAGCTGGTTACAATACCAGAATGGAAATGGGAAAGAACTACCATGGACTTTGTGTCGGGATTACCCCTGTCCCCAAAGAAGAAAGATGCAATTTAGGTAATTTTGATCGGTTGACAAAGTCGGCACACTTTATTCCGGTACGTATGGATTTTTCCTTGGACAGATTGGCTGAGTTATATGTCTCTGAGATTGTCAGATTGCATGGAGTGCCTGTCCCCATTATTTCAAATAGAGATCCTCGGTTTACATCTCGATTCTAGAGCAAATTGCAAGAAGCTCTAGGTACTCAGTTACACTTTAGCACTACATTTCATCCCCAGATAGATGGTCAATCTAAACGGGTAATACAGATCTTGGAAGATATGCTTCGATGTTGTATACTTGAGTTTGAAGGTAACTGGGAAAAGTATTTATCTTTTGTTGAATTTTCTTATAATAATAGTTATCAGTCTAGTATTAAAATGGCACCGTATGAAGCCTTGTATGGTTGCAAATTTAGAACTCCATTGTACTGGAAAAAACTCAGTGAGAAAAAGTTACACGGAGTTGACTTGGTTTTAAGGACCGAGGAAAAAGTGAAGATAATTCGAAATAGTATGAAAGCAGCCTCTGATCGGAAAAAGTCTTATGCTGATCTGAAAAGAAAAGAGATAGAATTTCAGGTTGGTGACAAGGTATTCTTGAAAGTGTCACCTTGGAAGAAAGTTCTTCGGTTTGGTCGTAAATGAAAACTGAGTCCACTATTCATTGGACCATATAAGATTACTGAAAGAATTGGACCGGTTGCATATCGGTTAGCTTTACCACCAAAGATTGATCGGATTTATAATGTTTTTCATGTGTCTATGTTACAACGGTACCGATCCAACCTTTCACATGTTATCTCTCCGACAGAGGTAAAGATTCAGTTTGATATGACCTATAGTGAAGAACCAATTAAAATCTTAGCCCGGGAAATAAAAGAGTTAATAAATAAAAAGGTAGCTTTAGTAAAAGTTCTTTGGCAACAACATGGTAGTGAAGAAGCTACCTGGGAAACGGAGGATACTATGAGGAAGCAATACCCGAATCTTTTTACTGGTAGGATTTTTGAGGATGAACATTCCTAAAGGGGGGAGAGTTGTAATAGCCCATTTTTCAGTGAAATCGGAACATTGGTTTCGGGACCACAAGTTCGACCCAAAAATAATGTTTATTTTTATTTTATTATATGGCCCGTATTATGATAGATATGACATGTGAAAATTTTGGTACAAAAATTTTATCGATTTAGTGCTTAATTACGAGAAGGACTAAATCACATAAAATGTGAAAGTTGAATTCTAGTAGTTATAAGGATCAAATAGCTATGAAATTCAAAACTAGATGTCCTTATATGGTAATTAGACCATTAAGAAAAGTATGTAGATTTTTTTTGGTAACTCATCCGTGGAAATATAGAAAAAGGGCAAGGACTAAATTGGAAATAGCAAAAACTTGATTAATTAAAGGATGGTAAAAGAATTATCATCTTATTTTATATCATCTTCATTCTAAAAACACATGGAAATCCTAGAAGAGAGAGAAAAAACTTTCAAGGCCTAATTGAGTAAGTTTTCTTGTCCTGTTTTTCGTAATTTTTATATTTTTGGAATCGGGATAGGTTAATCTCTCTATTTGGGGGATTAATTTGAAAAGTTATCAAGGTATGAAAAATGAGTCATGGATGTATATGCAGGAAATTCGAAATTTATGATAGAAAATGAAATATTATTGATAGATAAACAACTTTTACAGAGTGATTTTTGATGAAAACATGATTTAGGGACTAAAATGTAAACTCGTGAAATTGAAGGAAAAATTCTAAAATTTTATGAATACATGTGTTGTAAATTTTGTAAAGGGGCTTTGGCTATGCTTGGAGTAGGGAGTAATTTGCACAAGTTTCATTTTCCGGGCCTAAGGATGAAATTAAAATTTATGGTAATTTTACCTAGGACGTAAATTCAGTCCATTTAAATATGAAATGTGTGAAATTGATGGTTAAATTCATTTATATAGATCCAAAAAACACAAACTCGAGGCTAGATTGAGGAAAAGAAAAGATTTCGGATTAGTAGATTATTTACGCGAACGAGTGTCGAGGTAAGTTTGTGTAACTTAATCGAGTATGTAATTATGTTGAATTAAATGTTGTGATTGTATGAAATGTAGTTATCATTTATGTGATTTACTTGGATGTTATAAATTTGAGAAATTAATACATGCTTGAAAATGATGAAAAAGGGTTATGTCCCGATTGAATAATGAATTCCGATGAATATATGTGCTTTCCCGTAATGGACGAACTCCTGCATTTGTTGCTGATGGATTTAGCTCAGACGAGTAATCCTATTGACCTCATTATAGAAAGGATTTAGCATGGATGGGTAATCCTGAAATAATCCCTTCTGAGTATACGTTATGGTTAGGGTTTAGCTTAGACTGGTAATCCTAATTGAGCCCTCCTGAGCATACGTTATGGTTAGGGTTTAGCCTGGACTGGTAATCCTAATTGAGCCCTTCTGAGCATACGTTATATAAAGGATTTAGCCTGGACTGGTAATCCTGTTATATGATATGTGGCTCGAGAGTGTGTTCCTCGATTAAGTGCCCTAGTGGGTACCCTTGAATAAGAATTGACAGATTATTTAATCGTATACCTTGAGTGTACTACTTGAGCATCCATCAGAATTTCAATGATTCAACGGGCATATAACTCTTGACAGGACATGAGAATTATGAGATGAAATGATGATGTCTTGATAGAGTATTGCATGATGAGCTCACCTAGCATTACTTGATGTATATGTTAAGTTGTGACTAACATGTTTGATTGAATGCATGTGTTTAGGCAAATTAGTCAAATGGATGGAAAACTTGTTATTGTTTGCTTAGATTTAATAAACAGAATTGGTAAGTTTACTTCTTGTTATACGAACTTACTAAGCATGTAGTGCTTACTCTATTTTATTTTCCACTGTTTTATAGTGCTCGAAAGCTCGTGAAGGTTGGAGATCATTGGAGCATCGTCACACTATCAACTAGTCATTTTGGGGTATACTTAGTAAAATCATTTAGGTATAATGGTATGTATAGGACAACTTGGCCATAGGTGGCTTGAAAATGATATTTTGCAACCTAGCCATTAGAATGGCTAGTAATGGTTCATTTTGGTATGACTAAGTAGGTCATTATGATATATATACACATGTGTTATGTTAAGTAAATGTGGGTAAATGTTGTTGTTGCATAAGTTAAACCAAGGTAAGTTTATAAACACTTGTGCTTGAAATGATATGCCATGTTGAATGATGGAATTGCTTAGTTTGAATGCTTGAATTGGTTGGTATTGGATGTATGTTTCAAGTGCAGGTCTTGGGTGTGATTTTAGGTGAAAAATAAAGCTAGAAATGACTTTATTTTATCCACACGGGCGTGTGTCTTGACCGTGCGTGACACACGGACGAGTACATAGGCGTGTTGTAACACCCCAAACCCGGCATAGACGTTATGGCCGTATCTGGCAATGTCACATGATAGTGTTTTTGAAACCTCGTTGTTACGATGAAAACATTCCATGTTATTATCTTTTGTAAACCTTTGTTAGAACTTAGGAAGTCGTCTTTATTCATTTAAAACATTTGTTTTGAAACAATCCTCGTTGCGGAAGCTTTAATAAAATAGTCTAGGTGATCATGCGTTTAGAAATTGCTTTAACTTTTTGAAAACCGAATTTCCTACGACCAGCAGGTAGAAATTCATAAAGTAAACTAAATAAATAAAAATCCAAATTTAAAACCAAAGTCCTAGAGGGTTCTTAAATTACAACCCAAATAATCAATAATAATCAAATCATAAATCGTAAATTGAAAATCATGATGTCCAAAAATTACTGTGGTCATCGCTGAGTCCTCCGTCGCACCGATCCGTCTAAGTCTGGGATTACCTGTGCACATTAAACTAAAAGGGTGGGTTTACGTAAATTCAGTGTGTAATCCTGCAGAAACAAACAACCAAAGATTCACGAAAGGTACGCTGAAATGCCTTGGAGCCTAAGCCCTTTTCAATGATCTCGATGCGATTTGAGCCTTAGCCCATCTCAAGACAAAGGTCAAAAATGCAAGAGGGCCTTAGCCGGTCACACGATGTCGATAGTAATGCTTGATTATGCAAAGAGCAAAATCCTACCCAACCAGCCTCTACACACCATCTCCGTCCAACCCTACACTCCATGTGGGGATATAATCAACCCACCCATCCCTACACTCCAAGTAGTACCAAATGCGGCACAATATAGTAGTTTGCAGCTGAGCTACCAGTAAATTAGGCTTAAAGCCTTTCAGTACACTTCCTCCGAATAACAACCCCCAACCTAATGCAATGCAACACACAATGGATGACATGCTATTATGCAATTTCTATACATATATTCAGTTCAAATATTAACATGCCTAATACAGATATCATTCAATCAATTTCACATATTTAGGGCTCTAAGTAGTGCTAACTGACCCTACAGTAGGTTCACATTTGACTTGGGTGACCCGTGCAACTTTAAAAACATTTCAGTAAAAATGGGCCCACACGCCTATGTGATCTGCCCGTGTAGGCCCACATGCCCGTATGGCCCACTCGGCCCAAATTGGCCTTGGCCATGTGATCCATTTTTAAAGTAACCCATGCTAGCTCAATACTCAGATATGTTTTAACTATTTACTTATATGTTCATTCAAAGCTGTCCACTTGAGTCATTATCACTAAATTATTTATATCTTGAGCTACAGAATTCAAATTAAGATCTTCTTGATGTTTTTGAAACTAGACTCAAATACCTTTCTACCATAAAGTTTTCAGAATTTATAGTTTATCAAATAAGAACAGTGAAATCTTTAAAGTTATCCCTATTTTGCTATTTGACAGCTTCATCCTTTCCTTACTAAAAATTATTTATCTCTTAGTACGGAGATGATGTTTCCGTTTGTTTCTCTTGAAAATAGATTCATTAGGGATTTAAACATATAAATTTAAGCCCCTATTTATTTTTTTACAATTTTTTATGAAATTCCTAAGTCAGAATAGGGAAACCCGGAATCATTCTAACCTTGTCTCACAAAATTTCTTATATCTCATGATTTACAATTCCACTGCTTACACTATTTCTTCCATGAAAAAGTAGACTCAATAAAATTTAATTTCATATTTATTCAACCTCTAACTCAATTCCCACTATTTTTGATGATTTTCCAAAGTTAGACTACTGCTGCTGTCCAAAACTATTTTAGTGCAAAATGTTGATTTCCAAGTTTATAACACCCTTATTTCCTTTCTCTACAATTTTTCACATCATTTTCTCTTATTTCTCAACAGCAAGCAATTCTAGCTTTTTGCTGAATCTTGTTTTTTGCATTTCGGGTACACACCTGGTATCGTTTCTAATGCGTAAGCACTCCTAAGCCTCCAGAACCTAAAAATCGGCCAATATATCTCCAGATTAATCACTTAATTTATTTTTAATCAGCCAATTTCGGATGGAACTTGACTAAAAACCTAGCAAAATTCTTACCTCGGTTGAGTAACCACGACTTCGCACAATCACAGCATCGATTCAAAACCACCAGTCCCTTGATTAACTCCTAAACACCAAAAAGGAATCCCCCTGCTAGAGATTAACGAAGAAGGATTAACAATAGACATAACTGTTACTTACCGAACACACGCAACCAACGATGAACAACCGAATTAATTAGAAAAAAAAAAGAAAGAAACGAAAGGGGAAAAATAATGGAAATTTTGGCAGTAACTAGGGGAAAGAATCGGTAGAGGAGGGAAGAAGAAGAAGAATAAGAAGAAAACGTCAGAAAATTACTTACCGAACATGTGCAACCAACGATGAACAACCTAATCAATTGGAAAAAAAAAAGAAGAAAGAAACGGAAGGGGAAAAATAATGAAAATTTCGGCAGCAACTAGGAGAAAGAATCGGTAGAGGAGGGAAAAGAAGAAGAAGAAAAAGAAAATGTCAGAAAAATTTTGGGGAATTGGAGAGAAAACCGAAACTCTACTTTTTTTTTTGCAACAAAAAGATAATCAGATTATTTTCTGATAACCTCTCCCCAATTATATCCTAAAATCACTCCCTATTAACCCATTAAAACACAACTACTCAGAATTTTGCCCCAACACAACTCTTAGCTGAAATTGGAGTAAAAAGACTGTCTCCACGCCATCACATAGTATTGAACTCAAGACCTCCATCACTCTAACACTCCACTTAACCATCAGACCAGCAGGCCCATTCTGATATAAACTTACCAACAATTAAACTTAAACCCTTTGCATAAGGTTAAGGCTTTATTTATAAAAAATACCAAAATTTTGCCCAAGTAAGGCTTGAACTTGGGACCTCTCACACACACCTAGAACACATAACCACTGAAGTAGATAGACATTGTGTGTCACACATACACAAAATCAAAAATTAAAATTTTGGGGTGTTACACGTGTAGTCAGGCCGTGTGTCCCCCGCACCTTAATTTTGAGAAACAAAATACTCAGAATTGAGCACACGGGTAGCGACACAGGCGTGTGTCTTAGCCATGTATGCTACACGGCCTAGAACACGGGCGTGTGAAACCTGCACCTAATTCAAATTAAATTAATTAACCACACGGCCTAGCACACGGGCGTGTGGCATGGCAGTGTGTGCAAGTCAAAGAGCAACCTAAATCGAACACGGCCTGTAGCACGGGCGTGTCATAGGGTCACACAGGCGTGTGAGCCCTGCACATTGGAAAATTTTTGTAATTTTGCGAAAAACGCTTAGAGGTTCCGGTTAAGTCCCGACTTGTTTCTAATGCTTGTATTGGGCCTCGAGGGTTCATTTAAGGGACGTTTATGAATAGTAACTTGCATGATTTATCTGTAAATGTTTTTGAATGTTCTGGTAATGCTCTGTAACCCTGTTCTGGTGATGGATACGGGTTAGAGGTGTTACATATATTCCTGATACTAGAGATTCAGAATCGAAGCTAGATCAGTTCCCAGTTGTTAGTGAGTTTGCTAATGTATTTCCTGAAGAATATCCGGGTATACCTCCTAATCGTGAAGTTGAGTTTGTGATTGATTTGGTTCCTAAAACTGCATCGATATCAATATCATCGTACCGTATGGCACCAGTTGAACTAAAAGAATTAAAAGCACAGTTGCTAGAGTTATTAGACTGAGGGTTTATTCGACCAAGCATGTCTCATTGGGGGGTGCACCTGTATTGTTTGTGAAAAAGAAAGACGGCTATTTGAAATTGTGTATAGATTACAGATAGTTGAACAAAGTCACGATAAAAAATAAATATCCTTTGCCACGTATCGATGATTTGTTTGATCAATTGAATGGTGCTATAATGTTCTAGAAGATAGATCTCAGATCTTGGTATTATCAATTGAAGGTTAAAGACTATAATGTGTCAATGACTACTTTCAGAACTCGTTATGGCCATTATGAATTTCTAGTAATGCCATTTGGTTTGACCAATGCCCCTGCTACTTTTATGGATTTAATGAATCAAGTTTTTCAACCTCATTTGGATAGATTTGTTGTTGTGTTTATTTACGATATATTGATCTATTCCAAGTCAGAATTTGAGCATGCTCAACATCTAAGAATCGTATTATAAACTTTGAAAGGAAAACAGTTGTATGCAGAATTTAGCAAATGTCGTGAAAAACTTCACGAGGTTGGATTTTTGGGACACATAGTATTAGCCGACAGAATCTGAGTTGATCCAAGTATAGTTTTTGCTGTGATGAATTGTAAGGATTCGAAGAATGTTTCAGAAGTGTGAAGTTTTGTGGGTTTAGCAGGTTACTATCAATGTTTCGTTAAAAAAATTTCGATTATTGCTTCGTTGATGGCAAGATTATTATAGAAAAATGTTGAGTTTGTTTGGTTTGATCAGTGCTAACAGAGTTTCAATCAGTTGAAGAACATGTTGATGGAAGCTTTAGTGTTGACTCAGCCTAAATCTTGAGTAGCGTATGTTGATTATAGTGATATGTCTCTCAATTGTTTGGGTTGTGTGCTTATGCAGACAGGGAATGTAACAACCCGTTTTAGTGAATTCAGAATAGTAGTTTTGGGACCACATGAAACACCCCAAACCCGGCCCACAAGCCTCGACCGGATCTGACATGTTCCTTCAAAAGAACTTAACTAAATTTTGTGTCATGTTCTAGTAAAAGAGGTCGATTTTTAAAACAAGCTTGAAAATTTAGAGAATTAAAAACCAAGTTGTTGCTCAAGTTTGTATATCATTAAAACATTATCTTCATATTTCATAAATCAAAAGAAATGCCGGATTTTAGAACTTATTAAGTTGAAAACCTAGTTGTTTAGGTGATAAAACTTTGTACGTGGTTTTAAGAAAAATATTTAATCATTTGTCTGTTGTTGTTCGTATGAGAATAGAAATTATATTGCATAATCTAAACAGTTTGATAGTGGCTTTATTACAACTGAACAAATAAATCCCGAAATAAATCCCGAAAACAAATTGAATAAAACGTAAAAAGTTCAAATAAAACCCGAAAATGCTGAGCATGGCCACCTCATAGTCCTCGCTGACCCGGTCCATAGTACTATGCATCACCTGCAAAAAGTTAGCCCACGAAGGGTGAGTCAACAGACTCAATGTGTTACGGCTACACCAAAACCCAACCAATCATAGCCTTAATCTTAAACATTTCAGCAAAGCCCATTCTTTAGTCATATTCGGCCATAAGCCCAGAATGTAGTATATCGAATCATAACATATTGAATCATATTTATACATAAAATGAAATGTAATCTCGAGCCCACCTAAATATCCATCCTCTACACACCACCCTTACGTGCCAATCACACCGTGGGGATTACTAAATCGACCCTCCATCCGCTACACACCTCGAAGCGATCATTTGCGATCAACTGCACATCGCCCTTATAACGTGGCATAGCCACCAGATAATGTGACAAAGTCATCGGATTCATAATATGTGACATAAGTCACCGGATAATGTGGTAAAACCACCAGAACACTTCCCCTTTTCATTATCACCCTTATGCCCATGCAACATACATATTATTTAGATATCATGCAACATACCTTACCCCATAGTCATAACGAAATCACATATATTTCATATCAAATGTTTATACACATTATTAACGTAGTGTTAAGGGGTAACGTACCTGAATACACTGTACCACTGAATGGTACCTGTAGCCATGATCATTCATATTTCTTATTAACACATGCTTAACATTAATACTATTAATCTATCAGAATATTAGTGTGGGGTTACACATATGATAATAGTGAGAATGACGCTCTCGATACTGACACTCTCGCTAGCAGGGATAACAGCGATCTGCTTATCCCTTTCCAATACTGGCCTACAACCCGGTGGCCAATCACGTACCGCAGAAACCGAGCGTTTCTTGAATCTAGGGGTAGGAACTACCCTTTTCCCTCCTCCACTGGTACTCGCACCCATTGAGGAACACTTAATCAAAACCCGGTTAATCAATGTACAGGATCTAAACGAACACAATTTATAACTTAAACACCCTTACCGAAATAGATCTGAATCCCGAGACTTCTCCTTATCTCTGTCGAACTCCCCCTAAAAGACCATAGTTAGAATCGGCCATCCTTTAAAATAATATGGCCTTTGGCTGATTATTATAACTCTCTTACCTTCCTCGCTTAAATCCCGAAAATCGTCACTTGCCTTTGGAAGTTATCGAATCCCTATATAACTTATGTCAGATTTAGCTTATTACATAAGAACTATAAGAATGGCCCTTGGCCAAATGTTACACCTTACTTACCCTAAATATCAGAATCCCGAAAGATCCTCTTCTAATCGTCGGCTACAGAGGTCCCGAAATCCACCTTCACGGTTTCGGCCAAATGAGATATAAAGATTAGTTTCTTAGATTTCGGCTAACTAAAGGAAAAAGAAAGAAGATCAAATGACCAGAATCCCTTACCCCACTATCAGATTTGGTTGAAAAGCTTGTACCAATGATCGACAACACCTCCCCTTGATCACTGAGAGATTCGGCCACAGAAGAAAGGGTATTTGGCTCTAGGAGATAAATGTAAAAGGAGTCAATGAGAATGATTTGGCTTTTGATCTAGTGGATAAATCAGTTCCAAAAGTTAAAGATGCAATCGGCTATGGTCAAGTGCTTTCAGCTTTTGATGACAGAAGAAATCGTGAAAAGAAGAAGAAAAGAGATTGAAAGTTGGTGTGGTTCGGCTTTGGTGAGAAGGAGTAATAAAGAATGGTGAGAAGAAGAAGAAGAAAAGAATGACGGTGAGGCTCAAGTTAAGGTTCGGCTTAAGGGGTTTCGGCTACTAGGTGTATTCTGTTTTTAACCAAAAGAATGGAGGAGAAAAGTGTGAGGCTTAAGGAGTTGCAGCAATGGTGAGATTGAGAAGGATGTTTCGGCTTTTAGAGGGTGAATGAAGAAAGAATAAGATGAGGAGAAAATGCACAAATGATTGCGATGTTTGGTCAAGAGAGAAAAAGGATGTAAATTTTGGCAAAAGCAAAGATGAGAAGAAAGCTTTAGAAAGGGAGAAAAATGGCCACACATTCACCTTATTTTGGCACCTAAAGTCCCTAGCATAGTCACTCCTCCCCTTGGCTGAATATGCCACACCAAGACCCCTCCGTTCGGCCAACTCTTCTTCTCTTTGTCAGCTTCCTTCTTTTCCTCCTATTTCTTCTCTTCTCCACTCATTCAAAGAAGTTTGAATGAGTCAACACCTATGCTCCTCTCTTAGCCGAATATTCAAATGAATTTGACCAAGTCCAATGCTCATCCCTTCAGAGTCCTTGTGCCTTCCAACACTGCACTTCCTTGCCAAAAAATAAAAGCTCAAAACGCAACCTGTGCTGGTTGAACCTAGGTCTCTTCACACTCCCTGAGGCGTCACTCTCCTGTGCCCTAAGTGGCGCCTCCCTTGCCACTTTACCAGCTCAGTTCTTGTGTCATAGTCCACACACTAAACTCCTTAAGGCCTAGCTCCCTTAGCTCTCCTTTAAGGCTTAAAAATCAAATATTTCTCTAAGGCTTCTAGCTACACCCCAAGGTTCCCGAAGCCCCCAAAACACATACAAATAACACACAAGCATGCTACCACATACATTTAAGTGAAAACGCATAACCCCTAAATCCCGGATATTACACCACAAATCCCTTAGCTTAGTGTCGATGCCATGTCCCAGACATGGTCTTACACTAGACCTTCCTTATGTGTTTCCTTTGGAAAATTACCATTGCCATGTCTTGACATAGGCTTACGTGGTATCCTTGCCTTATGAATCTTATCAATGCCATGTCTTGACATGGACTTACATGGCATCTTTGCCTTATGGATTCACCAATGCCAAGCCTTGGCTTGGACTTACATGGGACCTTTGCCTCATAATAACTTTTCAATGCCATGACTTGACATGGACTTACATGATATCCTTGCCTTATGCTGATGCCATGTCTTGACATGGTCTTACACGAACTTTCCTTATCATATGTTGTGATAATAATATCCTCATTATTCTGAGACTTCAACTGGGACTTTCTTATACATATTCTCATTTACTTTTCTCATCATAATATCACTAATTTTACTTCATAGAAATAATATACATTATACAACATAATAGGTAGCTGAAGGAGAATAAACGTAAAACTTTAGTTCATACAAACTTACCTCGGTATTCAAAATGTATGTAAAGATGCAAATTAGTCCTCGACTTTGTTCTTGCCTCGGTTTAGATCTGGGCTTTGCATTTCTTGATCAATAGTAACAATTTCACTTGTTAAAATCACACATTGACTAAATCGACTTATAATTCATATTTTGGTAAAATTACGATTTTGCCCCTTAAACTTTGGTAAAATAACCATTTTGCCCCTAGGCTCGAAAATTAATTCTAATCACATTTCTACCTTAAACAAGCCTAGGTGAACATTTAATACTCTTATAGCTGCCATCAAGACTCAACATTTCACATACTTACTACAAATTTATAACCTTTTCATCAAGGTTCAATTAGGTGTTTTCAAGACAACACCTTTCATTAAAATGTTGTTCATCTAACAACTAAGACTCAATTTATTCCATAAAAATGTAGCAAATAAAAATGATAGATCTCATGGAAAAACTCTAAACTTTTCACCATATTGCACAATAGTACCGTCATTTGAAAGTTTAAGCTTTAGGGGTCTCAAGAGTACAACTATTTTCAAGAAAAGATCACTAGAACACTTACTAGCGAAGAGATGAGTGTGCTAAAATTTTTGAAGATTTCAACCCTTATTTTTCTTGCAAATTTTGGTGGAAGAAATGAACAAGAAAGATGGACATCATCTTTTCTTTATTGTAATATTAAACTATCAATTTAATCCTCCTACTATCAACTACTTTGACTAATATTTGTCCATCTTTGTCTCCTATATAGTCTATGGCCGGCCAAGCAAATATTGGAGGTCTAATTGCATTTTAAAGACCTCCAATTATCAATCTATGGCTATTTGATACGTTTAGCTTATAGAATGGAACTTTCGCACTTTATGCGATTTTGTCTTTTTTTGCAATTAAACATGAAATCGCCAGAATTAAAATACCAAAATTCTCATGACTTAATACAATCATATACTAATTTATAAAATCACATGAAAATAAATTTCTCAAATCTCAGATTAGTGCTCCTTAGATCACTATTCCGACTAGCCCTTAAATCGGGCTGTTACATTTTCTCTCTACTAATGTTGGTAGTATAGAAACTTGAATCAATAGGTTTTTAAAAAGGTTATAACGTAGCTAGGATAGGGGTAGATAAATATAGATAAATTTTGTAATGACCCGATTAGGGCCTAGTAGAATTGGGCCTATTGGGCCTTGGCCATGGGAGTGCTTAAAATTTTTGAGAACAAGAGAACGGCACTAATGCAAGTTGGACCTATTAGGTGAGTGATTTTGAAAGGTTAGGGGGCTTCCATGAAGTCCCAGGATGAAATCGGGGCTTTAAGAAAATTTTGGTTTTAGGTGAATAAAACCCTGAGAGTTAGTAAGTAGGCTTTAATAATAAAATGTGGAGAAAAATGACACAAAAAAGGGTTGTGGTCTAGTGGCAAATGACGCCACATGGGAGACAAGGGAATGACGCCACACAAGGAAGCAAGGGGTCCAAGGTTCAAGTCTTGGCGCTTGCATTTCATTTTGATTTCTTTTTTAGATGAACTTAGACTTTGGCCATAGACTTATATTTAGTTGCGCATGTTTTAAGATAAGAGGAGCTTGTGGCCTAGTGGCTAGCGGCGTGAATTAAGTTACAGGGAGCTTGAGTTCGAATCCCGTTGCAAGCAAAAAGGGATATTTATTTTGCTAAGTTGGGACGGCAAGTGGTTGTGATGGATTTAAACTCTACTGAAGGAGGAATCCCACATTGGGAAGCTAGCAAGAGGGAAGGTGAGAAGTTGGCTTTAAATAGAGCAATCTATGAGGAGAGTAAGCATACCTTGGTTGGAGTTGGGCATAGGAGTGGTCGGAGTGCGGATCAACTCCAGATTCCTATCAGGTGTATATTTCGCACTACTATAGCTGTAGAGCGGCAAATGCCGAAATGTCGGTCACACGGCAATGGTAGCCACATGAGAGTGCAAGCGCATGTGTAGGGGCTTCGACACAATAGTTGAGGCCATCATGAGTGTTCTTGTGGGTTTAGGCTATTTAGGCCTCGATGGGCCGAAATGGGCCATGTGGGGCTAATGGGCCCGTGGGCCCATATGAATAAATTGTATGATTGTGTAGTAGATATTGAACTGGTCTATGTGAATCTCATATCTAGGGCTAGATTTGGGCTAAATGGGCCACATGAGCGTGTGGGTCCATTTGGGCCGAGAATGGGCCCTAGGCCCATTCATATCGTTATCTTTATTTAGAATGCCTTGGTCTGCAAAATTACTGAAGTACCCCCAATTTGCAAAATTACCAAAATACCCTCGATTTGTGAAATTATCGAAATACCCCCGATTTTTAAAATTACCAAAATACCCTTGATTCGTAAAATTACCGAAATACCCCCGATTTGTAAAATTATCAAAATACCCTCGAGTTGCAAATTACCAAAATACCCTTAGCTTGTGAAATTACTGAAATACCCTCGATTTGCAAAATTACCGAAATACCCTTAATTTGTGAAATTACTGAAATACCCTTAGTTTGCAAAATTATCGAAATACCCTTAAATTGCAAAATTACCCAAATACCCCTAATTTGTGAAATTACCGAAAGACCCCTGATTTGTGAAATTACCGAAATACCCTCGAATTACAAAATTACTGAAATAACCCTAATTTGTGAAATTATCGAAATACCCCTGGTTTACAGAATTATCAAAATACCCCGGTTTGTGAAATTACCAAAATACCCCTGATTTGCGAAATTACTAAAATACCATCTATGGGTAAAGTTATCGAAATACCCTTTATGGGTAAAGGTACCGAAATATCCTCGACGGGTAAAATTACCGAGATTCCCTTACGAGGCGAAATGATCATTTTATCCCTAACTGATTAAATGACCGTTGTACCCTCAGGATAGTACTAGTGTTGTATGTGTTAATTGTATGATTGATTATGTTTGAGATGCATTGCATACATGGATTAGTTATGAGTAGAATTACCGAATTACCCTTGTAGGGTAGGATTACCAAAATACCCTTATAGGGTAAAATAACTATTTTGCCCCTGAGGGCAAAAGATTGATTTTGGTGCCATGATTTGACTGTAATTGTATGACTGTGGTTTAACCGACTTGACTGTAGGCGTGTGTCTGATTTGCTGTTAATTTGTGTTGAAATGACTGTTACTAAGCATGGCCATTTTGCATACACGTGTAATAATTGAGCATGACATACACGACATACTGCTTTGGGTTGGGTTATTGTTATGGAGGAAGTACTGTACTGGTGGCTATGCCACGTTATACTGATTCAGTGGCTCTGCCACGATATACTGATTTTAGTGGCTCAGCCACGTATACTATTACTGGCAGCTTTGCTACGTTGATATTGGCAGCTCGGCTGTATTCTTGGTGTGTAGGGCTGGGTGGGTTGACTTGGTCCCCACATGGAGTGTAGGGTTGGTACGAGTGGTGTGTTGGCTGGACTGGGTTGGGATGCATCCTTATACTGTTGCATATCTGTTTATGAGATTTGTCACTGTACTGGGCTTAGGCCGCTTGTTCTGTTATTGGTTTGGGCTAGGCCCAATTGATACTGTTATGGGCTATGACCCAAATAATTCCGTAGTGGGCTTTGACCCATGTATGCTCTAATCAGATCGCATCGCGGATCGCTGAAAGGGCTTTGGCCCGCATCGCTTAGGTTTTTGCTTTTGTATACTGACTGTTACTCTAGTAAGGGGATTACACACAGAGTTCATAAACTCACCCCATTTTTAACTGTGCAGGTAATCCTCAGCCTTCGACGGATCGGAGCTGCGAGGGACTCGAAGGTGACCACACGTCCGATTGGCTTTAAGGTACACGCCCTATTTTTATTTTAGTTTAATTTGTTGGGTTATAAATTTTGTAATAAGGCCTTAAGATTTCTGAACTTTAAGTTTTGGGATTTTATTGATTGTTTTATAATTGCTAGAAGTAGAACACGATTTATCGAAAATAACTACTATTTTTCAAAATATCACATTTCGCAACTGTTTTAAATTAAGCCTTCTGCAACAAACAAGGTTTTAAAGATAATAATGTTTTCCAAGAATGATTTCTAATAAACCACATTTTGAAAATAAGCAAGCGAAATCTGAGGTTTTTGAATAGTAGAAAGTTTTAAGTTGTAAAAAGAGTTTCTAACGAAAGCATGGTTTTCGAAAAACTCTTCAATGTGACACGGTAGATTCGGGCCTAACTTCTTGGTCGGGTTTGGGGTGTTACAAATTTAGGCTAAAAACCCTAAACTCAGCTTCAATCGGACCTTCGAAATAATTACCTTCAATACACCAACTTACTTTGCTTTCACATGCTCTTTTGTACATCTATTTTCTTTCAAGTACATATGCTCTCTTTTTTTGTTCTTTTTCCTTTCTTTTATTTTTGTTCTTTTTTTTTCACAAGCACTTTACTGTATGTACTACAATTTTTTTGGGCATTTGATACTTCTTTTCAACTCCCCTAAACTTATTTTCAAAGAATATTCTGAATAGTATTGAGTCTAGTGTTTGGGACAATTTAAAGATAATTAAGAGAGATGTGATGCCTAAATATGTAACGGCCCATTTTTTAGTGAAATCAAAATAGTGGTTTCGGAACCACAAATCCGACCAGAAAATATAATTTATTTTTATTTTATTATATGGTCCGTATTATGATAGATATGACATGTGAAAATTTTTGTACGAAAATTTTATTGATTTAGTGCTCAATTACGATGACTAAATCACATAAAATGCAAAAGTTGGATTCTAGTGGCTATAAGGATCAAATAGCTATGGAATTCAAAACTAGAGGTTCTTATATGGTAATTAGACCATTAAGAAAAGTATGTTGATTTTTCTTGGTGACTCATCCATGGAAATATGGAAAAAGGGCAAGGACAAAATTGGAAATTGAAATAATTTAATTAATTAAAAGATGAAAAGAAAATATCATCTTATTTTTGTCATCTTCAACCTAAAAACACATGGAAACCCTAGGAAAGAGAGAAGAGACTTTCAAGGCCTAATTGGGTAAGTTTCCTTGTCCCGTTTTTAGTAATTTTGATATTTTTGAAACCGGGATAGTCTAATCTATCTATTTGGGAGATTAATTTGAAAAGTTATCAAAGTATGGAAAATGGATCATGGATGTATATGCTGAAAATTAGAAATTTATGGTAGAAAATGAAAGGTTGTTGATAGATAAACAACTTTTACAAAGTGATTTTTGATGAAAACATGATTTAGGGACTAAAATGAAAAGTTGTGAAATTTGATGAAAAATTCTAAATTTTTATGAATACATGTGCTGTAAATTTTGAGATGGAATTTTAATGAATACATGTGCTATAAATTATGTGGCTCGAGAGTGTGTTCCTTGGTTAAGTGCCCTAATGGGTACCCCTGAATAAGAATTGATGGATTATCAAATTGTACACCTCGAGTGTACTACTTGAGCATCCATCAGAATTTCAGTGATTCAACGGGCACAACTCTTGACACGGCATGAGGATTATAAGATGAAATGATATTGACTAGAAAGAATATTGCTTGATGAGCTCATCTAGGTTTACTTGATTGATATGAAAATTTTGGTGACTAACATGTTTGATTGAGTGCATGTGTTTAGGAAATATTGGTAATGTATGGAAAACATGATATTGTGTGCTTATATTTATTAAACGAGATTGGTAAGTTTAGTTTCTGTTATACAAACTTACTAAGCATGTAATGCTCACTCCGTTTTATTTTCCATTGTTTTATAGTGTTTGAAAGCTCGTGAAGGTTGGAGATCATTGGAGCATCGTCACACTATCAACTAGTCATTTTGGGCATACTTAGTAAAATCATTTTTGTATAATGGTATGTATAAGACAACTTGGCGATAGGTGGCTTGAAAATGATGTTTTGTAACCTAGCCACTGGAATGGCTAGTAATAGTTCATTATGGTATGACTAAGTAAGTTATTATGATGATATATATATATATATACACAAGTGTCATGTTAAGCATATATGATCAAATGTTGTTGTTGCATAAGTTAAACTAAGGTAAGTTTATAAACACTTGTGCTTGAAATAATATGCCATGTTGAATGATGAAATTACTTATTTTGAATGTTTGAATTGGTTGGTATTAGATGTGTGTTTTAAGTGCAGGTCATGGGTGTGAATTTGGGTGACAAATGAGGCTAGGAAATGGCTTAATTTTGTCCACACGGGTAGACACACGTATAATAGCCTGATTTTGGGTCTAGTCAGAACAGTGGTCTCGGGACCACTAATCTGAGGTTGAGGAAAATTATTTTTAATAATATTTATTTGTTATAACATGTTTATACTGATGCATGAAAATTTTGGTGCTTTAATTTTAGCGATTGTAGGATTAATTGCGAAAAAAGACTAAATCGCATAAAATGCGAAAGTTTCAAATTACAAGTTAGAGGTGTCAAATAGTTATAGAATATAAAATGGAGGTCCTTAAAGTGCATTTATGCCTTCCTAAAGGTGATGGTCGGCCAAGGGGGACAAAAGAATTAAAATTTGACAAGGGTTGGTGACATTAGTTGACTAAATGAATAAATTAAGATAAAATATACAAAGGATATCATCTTTTCATTTTCTTTTCTTCTCCCACCGAAAATATCAGCAAGCTTAAGTGTTTGAAAGCTTGAAAATTTCAGCTACATCTCATCCTTGCAAGTAAGTCCTTTTGATGATTATTTTTTATGATTTTTGTACTTTTAGAGTCCTCAAAGCTTAAGTTAGCTAATGAGGGGACTAATTTGTTAAATGGTTGAAAGTTTAGGGACTTGCTATGAGAGAGTTTATGTTGTTAGCTGAGTTTTTATGGAAGAAAATGAATGTTAGTGAGATGAGAAACAACTTTTGTGAAAGGTGTTAGCATGAAAACACCTAAATAGGACTTGAATGCAAAGATTGAAATTGTGTAATAAATGCATGAAATAATTGGAATTATGAGTAGTTGTAAGAGTAATAAATGTTTAGCTAGGCTTGTTTAATGAGAAAATGTGATGAAAAATGATTTACGAGTCTAGGGGCAAAATCATAATTTTGCCATAGTATAGGGGCAAAATAGTCATTTTTGCCTAAGTAAAGGTTATGATGTATTATGATCATAAAATGATTGAATGAGTGAATTTTTTTTATTATAGATCAAGAAGAGCGCGGAGTTAACCTTGACCGAGAAAAAGGCAAGGTTTCGGATTAAATCGCAAATTAACGCATTTTGCAACGAGGTCAATTTATGTGTAAACGATGCATCTTAAATACACACGTTGTTGTTTATTGGACTATTGTGTGATTTAGGTCACTCATGTTTTAAATGAATTGGACTTAGTAGGATATGAATGTTGAAACAGATACGTAAGTGTAGAATATTATCCGAAATAAATAACGATGGGTTGTGTGCGATACCATCGTTTATGCTATCAATTGGTGGGCTATGTGCCATACCACCTTAATACATATTTACGATGGGCTGTGTGCGATACCATCGTTTATGTTATCAATTGGTGGGCTATGTGCGATACCACCATAAATATTCTTGTTGATGGGCTATGTGCATTACCACCCTATTTAAGACAAATGGTAGGCTAAGTGCAAAACCATCGAGTGCTTGGTATTTCTAGGAGTGACTTATCATGAAATTGTGTTGTGTTGTTATATGTGGCCTTGTGGTGATAAGAGCAGGGATGTATGTTAAATAATAAGAGCATTTGGTTGTGATATGGTTGGAATGTGGTAATAAAGAATGAGTAAGCATGATCTTGGATTGTTGGATGCTTTTATTTATTGTGAAATGCTATTTATTGATTAGAACATGTTATGATGTTTATTGTTTACATGTAAGCTTATTAAGCTTTAAAGCTTACTCCTTTTTTTTCCCTTGTTTTATAGAGTCAAAGAGCCAGGTCGGGATACGAAGATAGTCGGAATATCACCCACGCTATCAACTCATCTTGGTATATTTTGAATTAGCAGTTTGAGTATAGCATGTATAAGGGCTAGACTAGGTGAAATGTTTGTTATTTTGGCCAAGTGTGTATTGGCTCCTTATAGATGAATTTTTTTGTACAAGACCATAGTTAATGGCTCAATACTATTAATCAATGAAAAGATGAGTTTATTCATGATTGTGTAGGGTATATGATTAGGTTGTTTGGATATGAATATGTATGCAAGGTTTGATGGTAGAAGAGGAATTAAACTTGAGTGAATTAGGATGATGAAAGAGCTTGGCAAATAGCCTTGTTCATGTCCACACGGGTAGACACACGGACGTGTGTCTAGGCCGTGTGTGACACACGATCAGTCCCATGGGTGTGTGACCAGGCCGTATGTCCCCTGCATGTTAGTTTTACAAGTCAGTAAGCTTTGTAGTAAACACACGGGTAGAGACACGACCGTGTGTCTTAGCCGTGTGGGAGGCACGACCATAGATATGGGCGTGTGCCTAGGCCGTGTGAAGTCTGCACCTTGAAATTGGAATTTAATTTGACACACGGTCTAAGGACACGGGCGTGTCCCATGGCCGTGTGACCTTAGTGAGATGATGATGTCATAAACAGAATGTTAAGGTTTTGGCACACGGGCTGAGACACGGGCTTGTCGAAGCTGTGTGAAATAAGTCAGTGTCAGCCACGGGTGAGGGACATGGGCGTGTGTGACCACATGGCCTGCCCATATGGGCGTGTCCCATTTCACACGGGCGTGTGGCCCCTATTTAGGTAAAATTTTTCTAAGTGTGTAAAAGTTTTCGATTTATTTCTGAAACCTTTCAGAAATATGTTTAGGGCCTTGTAGGCCTATTATAAGGATGTTAGATATGAGAATGGAAAAGTTTTAATCTGGAATAGATGTTGATAACCCAAGGTCGCATGACCATGTGAGTTAAGTATGGTAACGCCTCGTACCCAGCTCCGGCGTAGAATACAGGTAAGGGGTGTTACACACGAGTGTGTGTCTAGGCCTTTTGTGACACACGGCCAGCCCCATAGGCATATGGTCCGGCCATGTATCCCCTTTTTTATAAAAATTAGAAACAGAATGCTCAGAATTGAGCACACAGGCTGAATCACACGCCAGTTGACACGGCCTTGAACACGGGTGTCTTACACGGTCGTGTGAAAACTGTACCAAATTTGGAAAATAAAAATTCGCCACATGGCCTAGCACACGGATGTATGACTTGGCCATGTGACTTCAATTTCTTCATGCCTTAGAAGTCAGAGAGTTACACGGGTTAAGGACACAGGCATGTGTAGTCACACGGCCCAACCACACGGGCGTGTCCTTATACCACACAGGTGTGTGGGCACTGCATCTTGGAAAATTCTTGAAATGTCACGAAAAATTCCCTGAGACCCTGATTTAGTCCTGACTTATTTCTAATGCTCGTATTGAGCCTCGAGGGCCCATTTAAGGGAAGCTATGTATAATCTTGGTAAATGAATAGTGGTTATCATGAAATGTTTGTAAATGTACTGAAAATTTTTGGTAACGTTCTGTAACCCTATTTCGACGATAGATACGAATTAGGGGTGTTACATTTAGTGGTATTAGAGCTACAGTTTAGCCGATTCTCGGATTGAACATAGCAAACACAAATTTAGCTATACATGCTATTATATAAATTTTGATAGTGTGATGACTCTTGATCATTTTAAATGTGTTTTTCATATAGTAATGTCATCCAATCGAGCTAGAGTTGAATCCGAGGAAGCTGAGAGCAATGCTTCAGCTTTAGTTCAAAGAGTTACGTCTACATCTGGTAGTGAAAGGCCTATGTCTGAGGTTTACCGAGTACTTAAGAACAAACCCTGCTGTACAACGACCTCCCCCACCTGCTTCTTATCCGATTCCTGAGGTACTACAGTGTGCTGGACCTGCTAGAATTGGTAAGCCTTTGATAGATAAAATCCGCAAGCATGGGGCGGAAGAATTCAGAGCTATCGCAGATGATGATCTGGAAAGGGTTGAATTTTGGTTAGAAAATACCATTCGGGTTTTTGATGAATTATCCTGTACACCTGCTGAATGTCTGAAATGTGCAGTGTCTTTACTAAAAGATACAACTTATCATTGGTGGAATACCATAACTTAGTGGTGCTGAGAGAGAATGTTACATGGGAATTCTTCCAGACTGAATTCAAGCAGAAGTATGTGAGTCAGAGATTTATTGATCAAAAAAAGAAAGAATTTCTAGAGCTCAAACAAGGAAATATGACTATGTCCAAATATGAATGGGAATTTGTCCAATTAAGAAAATATGCCAGAGGATGGGTTCTAACTGAGGCTGAGATGTGTAAATCCTTTGAAGAGGGTTTAAATGAAGATATCAAGTTATTGATTGGAATTCTTGAAATAAGGGAATTTGCGGTGTTATCTGGTCGAGCACACAAAGCTGAGGAATTGAGTAAAGAAAAGAGACAAGCTAAAAGAGAGGCTCGGGTTTCTAGAAAAAGAACTATGAGTAAGTCACAATCATTTGCTTCTAAGAAATTAAAGAAGTGTTATGATCGTGTTACCACCTCTATGGGATATTCTGGAAGAGAGCGAGGCTCTCAACATTCTAACCCAAGGTCTTCATCTCTATCTATAACCGGTATGGGTAGTGTTGGTAATCCCAAACCAAAATGTAAACATTGTAACAAATTTCATTATGGGGAATGTCGGTCTAAATGGAGCTTGTTTTGGATGTGTTTCACTTGACCATTTTCTCAGAGATTGCCCCGAAAGAGTTGAAAAAGAGATAGAACCAGCTCCAAAGCCTAGTAATCCTGCCTCGAGAGACAGACCACCAAGGATATAGCAGTTAGATCTGAGGCACAAGCACCTGCAAGAACATATGCCATTCGTGCTAGAGAAGATGCCTCTGCACCAGACGTCATTACAAGTACATTTTCTCTACTTCATACTGATATTACTGCTTTGGTTGATCCTGGTTCCATACATTCGTACATATGCATGAACTTAGTGACTGTTAAAAATTTACCTGTTGAATTCGCTGAAATTGTGGTTAATGTTTCAAACCCCCTGACCAGTGTGTTAAGGTAGATAAGGTTTGTAGAAACTATCCGTTGATGGTAAAAGGTATTTTCTTTTCGGCTAACTTGATGTTATTGTCATTCGATGAATTTGATGTGATCTTGGGAATGGATTGGTTAACTCAATATGATGTAGTAGTGAATTATAAACGGAAATATATTGTATTGAAATGCCAAAATGATGAATTGTTTCGTGTTGAATCTGATAAACTAGATGGATTACCTAATGTGATTTCAGCAATATTAGCACAGAAATATGTCAAAAAAGGTTATGATGCTTATCTTGCGTATGTGATGGATACTAAAGTATCTGAGGGAAAATTTCAGTTAGAGCCGGTTCTATGTGAATTTCCTGATGTATTCCCAGAAGTATTACCTGGTTTACCACCGGATAGAGAAGTGGAATTCTTTATAGATCTGGTTCTGGGAACGACACCGATATCCATAGCACCTTATAAAATGGCTTCTACTAAATTAAAAGAGCTGAAAGAACAGTTGCAAGAATTGATTGGCAGAGGTTTTACTCGACCTAGTTACTCACCTTGGGGTGCTCCGATTTTGTTCGTAAAGAAGAAGGATGGATCGTTGAGGCTATGTATTGATTACAAATAGTTTAACAAAGTTACAATAAAGAACAAGTATCCATTGCCTCGTATTGATGACTTGTTTGACCAGTTAAAATGTGCCAAAGATAGCTTTTATAACTAGGTATGGACACTATGAGTTTCTTGTGATGCCATTCGGCTTAACAAATGCACCTACAGTGTTTATGTATCTGATGAACAAAATTTTCAGCCTATATTTAGACAAGTTCGTAGTGGTATTTATAGATGATATTCTAGTTTACTCTTAAGATGAAAATTAACATGCTGAGCATTTGATGATAGTGTTGCAAACTCTGCGAGAGAAACAACTATACGCCACATTTAGTAAATGTGAATTTTGGCTACGGGAAGTTTGTTTTCTTGGGCATATAGTATCTACTGAAGGCGTCAGAGTAGGCCCGAATAAAATTTTAGCCATTGTTAATTGGAAGCCACCGAGGAGTGTGCCTAAAGTCTGAAGTATTTTGGGACTAGCTAGTTATTAGCAGAGGTTTGTAAAAAGTTTTTCAATGATAGCTTCTCCAATGACTCGTTTACTACAAAAAGATGTAAAGTTCAAGTGGACTGATAAATGCCAGTAGGGTTTTGATTGATTAAAGGCTGTATTGACTAAGGTACCAATGTTAGTTCAGCCTGAATCGAGTAAGGAATTTGTAATTTACAGTGCTGCATCATTGAAGGGTTTAGGTTGTGTTTTGATGTAAAAAGGTAAGGTAATAGCCTATGATTCAGGACAGCTAAACCCACATGAAAAGAACTACCCGACGCATGACCTTGAATTGGCAGCCATTGTGTTTGCATTGAAAATCTGGCGGCATTACTTGTTCGGTGAAAAATGTCACATATTCACTGATTATAAAAGTCTGAAATATTTGATGTCATAGAAAGATTTGAATTTGAGACAGCGTAGATGGCTTGAGTTACTGAAAGATTATGATGTTGTTATTGATTACCATCAGGGAAAAGGCAATGTGGTGGCAGATGCTTTGAGCAGAAAATCCCTGTATACTTTGCGAGTAATGAATAACCGATTGTCATTGTTTGATGATGGTTCAATTATAGCTGAGTTAAAAGCTAGACCAATGTTTTTGCAACAGATCTCTGAAGCTCAGAAAAATGATAGTAAGTTGCAAGCAAAACGAATACAAAGTGAATCGACTCCTGACTCAGAATTTCAAATAGGGACAGATGATTGTTTTTTATTCAGAGGTAGAGTATGTGTACCAAAGGGTTCAAAACTCGTACAGAAGATTTTGAATGAAGCTCATAATGGTAAAATGTCTATTCATCCTTGTAGCAATAAAATGTATAATGATCTGAAAAAGATGTACTGGTGGCCAGGAATGAAACGCGATATTTCTGAGTTTGTATCTAAATGTTTGATATGTCAGCAAGTAAAAGCTGAACATCAGTTGCCTTCTGGGCTATTACAGCCGGTTACAATTCCGGATTGGAAATGGGAAAGAATTACCATGGACTTTATGTTGGGATTACCCCTGTCCCCAAAGAAGAAAGATGCCATTTGGGTAGTTGTTGATCGGTCGACACAGTTGGCACACTTTATTCTGGTATGTATGGATTTTTCCTTGGATAGATTGGCTGAGTTATATGTTTCTGAGGTTGTCAGATTGCATGGAGTGCCTGTCTCCATTATTTTAGATAGAGACACTCGGTTTACATCTCGATTCTGGAGCAAATTGCAAGAAGCTCTAGGTACTCAGTTACACTTTAGCACTGCATTTCATCCCTAGATAGATGGTCAATCTGAACGGGTAATATAGGTCTTGGAAGATATGCTTCGATGTTGTGTACTTGAGTTCAAAGGTAACTGGGAAAAGTATTTGCCTTTAGTTGAATTTACTTATAATGAACAATTATCAGTCTAACATCAAAATGGCACCGTATGAAGCCTTGTATGGTTGAAAATGTAGAACTCTATTGTATTGGACTGAACTTAGTGAGAGAAAGTTACACGAAGTTGACTTGGTCTGAGAGACCGAGGAAAAAGTGAAGGTAATTTGAGACAGTTTGAAAGCAGCCTCTAATCGACGAAATTCTTATGCTGATCTGAAAAGAAAATAGATAGACTTTCAGGTTGGTGACAAGGTATTCTTGAAAGTGCCACCTTGGAAGAAAGTACTCTGGTTTGGTCGTAAAGGGAAATTGAGTCCATGGTTTATTTGGACCATATAAGATTACAGAAAGAATTGGACCGATTGTATATCTGTTAGCCTTACCACCAGAAATTGATTGAATTCATAATATTTTTCATGTGTCTATGTTTTGACGGTACTGATCCGATCCTTCACCTGTTATTTCATCGATAGAGGTAGAGATTCAGCCTGATATGACTTATAGCGAAAAACCAATCAAAATCTTAGCCTAGGAAACAAAAGAGTAAAGACATAAAAAGGTAGCTTTAGTAAAAGTTCTTTGGCAACGACACGGTATTGAAGAGGCTACTAGGGAACCGGAAGGTACTATGAGGAAGCAATACCCGAATCTTTTTATTGGTAAGATTTTTGAGGACGAAAATCCCTAAAGAGGGAGAGTTGTAACCGCCCATTTTTTAGTGAAATCGGAACAATGGTTTCAGGACCACAAAGTCGACCCAAAAATATAATTTATTTTTATTTTATTATATGGTCCGTATTATGCTAGAAATGACATGTGAAAATTTTGGTACATAAATTTTATCGATTTAGTGCTTAATTACGAGAAGGACTAAATCGCGTAAAATGTGAAAGTTGGATTCTAGTGGCTATAAGGATCAAATAACTATGGAAATCGAAACTAGAGGTCTTTATATGGTAATTAGACCATTAAGAAAAGTATGTAGATTTTTCTTGGTGACTCATCCATAAATATAGAAAAAGGGCAATGACTAAATTGGAAATTGAAATAATTTAATTAAGTAAAAGATGAAAAGAAAATATCATCTTATTTTTGTCATCTTTAACCTAAAAACACATGGAAACCCTAGGAGAGAGAGAAGAGACTTTCAAGGCCTAATTGGGTAAGTTTTCTTGTCCCGTTTTTTGTAATTTTGATATTTTTGAAACTAGGATAGTCTTTTTTTTTTTGATAAAAAAACTAAGATAGTCTAATCTATCTATTTGGGGGATTAATTTGAAAAGTTATCAATGTATGGAAAATGAGTCATGGATGTATATGCTGAAAATTAGAAATTTATGGTAGAAAATGAAAGGTTGTTGATAGATAAACAACTTTTACAAAGTGATTTTTGATGAAAACATGTAAAATTGAGGGAAAATTTTTGAAATTTTATGAATACATGTGCTGTAAATTTTGTAAAAGGGCTTTGGTTAGGCTTGGAATTGGGAGTAATTTGCACAAGTTTCATTTTCCAGGCCTATGGACGATATAGGAATTTATGAAAAAGTTAGGGGAAAAATGGTAATTTTGCCTAGGACGTAAATTGAGTCCATTTAAATATGAAATATGTGAAATTGATAGTTAAATTCATTTATATAGATCCGAAAAACACAAACTTGAGGCTAGATCGAGGAAAAGAAGATATTTTAGATTAGTAGAATATTTACGCGAACAAGTGTTGAGGTAAGTTCGTGTAACTTAATCGAGCATGTATTATGTTAATTGAATGTTGTGTTTATGTGTAATGTGATTCATATTGATGTACTTTACTTGTATGTTATGATGGAAAATTTGATACATGCTTGAAATGGTGAAAAAGGGTTAAGTCCCGATTGAACGTTGAGTTCTGATGAGTAGATGCGCTTTCCTAATATGAATAAGGTCCTGCATTTGTTGCGGATGAGATTTAGCTCGAACGAGTAATCCTATTAACCTTGTTTTGGAAAGGATTTAGCCCAGACGGGTAATCTTGAAATATACCTCTCGAGTATGCATTATGATCAGGGTTTAGCCTGGACTGGTAATCCTAATCGAGCTCCTCTATGTATACGTTATATAAAGGATTTAGCTTGGACTGGTAATCTTGTTATATGTTATGTGACTCGAGAGTGTGTTCCTTGGTTAAGTGCCCTAATGGGTACCCCTGAATAAGAATTGATGAATTATCAAACTGTACACCTCGACTGTACTACTTGAGCATCCATTGAAATTTCAATGATTCAACGGACACAACTCTTGACACGGCATGAGGATTATAAGATGAGATGATAATGACTAGAAAGAATATTGCTTGATGAGATCATCTATGTTTACTTGATTGATATGAAGATTTTGGTGACCAACATGTTTGATTAGTGCATGTGTTTAGGCAATATTGCTAATGGGTGGAAAACATGATATTGTGTGCTTAGATTTATTAAACGGGATTGGTAAGTTTAGTTTCTGTTATACAAACTTACTAAGCATGTAAAACTTACTCCATTTTATTTTCCATTGTTTTATAGTGCTTGAAAGCTCATGAAGGTTGGAGATCATTGGAGCATTGTCACACTATCAACTAGTCATTTTGGGTATACTTAGTAAAATCATTTTGGTATAATGGCATGTATAGGACAACTTGGCCATAGGTGGCTTGAAAGTGATATGGTGTAACCTAGACATTGGAATGGCTAGTAATAGTTCATTATGGTATGACTAAGTAAGTTATTATGATGATATATATACACAAGTGTTATGTTAAGTATATATGATCAAATGTTGTTATTGCATAAGTTAAACCAAGGTAAGTTTATAAACACTTGTGCTTGAAATAATATGCCATGTTGAATGATGGAATTGCTTAATTTGAATGCTTGAATTAGTTGGTATTGGGTGTGTGTTTTAAGTTTAGGTCATGGGTGTGAATTTTGGTGACAAATGAGGCTAAGAAATGGCTTAATTTTGTCCACACGAGTAGACACATGAGCGTGTGTCTAGGCCATGTGTGACATACGGTCAGCCCCATGGGCATGTGGTCCAGCCATGTATCCCCTGTATCTTAAAAATTGGAAAACAGAATGCTTAGAATTGAGCACATGGGCAGAGACACAGGTGTGTGTCTTAGCTGTGTGAAAACTACACCTAATTTCGAAAATAAAAGTTCGCCACACGACCTAGCACACAGGCATGTGACTTGGCCGTGTGACTTCAATTTCTTCATGCCTTAGATGTCAGAGAGTTACACGGGTTAAGGAAACAAGCATGTGTATCACACAACCCAACCACATGAGCGTGTCCCTAAACCACACGAGCTTGTGGGCACTACACGTTGGAAAATTCTTGAAATGTTGCGAAAAATTTCCTGAGATCCCGATTTAGTCCCGACTCATTTCTAATGCTCGTATTGAGGCTCGAAGGCCCATTTAAGGGATGTTCTGTATAATCTCAGTGAATGAATAGTGATTATCATGAAATGTCTATAAATGTACTGAAAATTTTCGGTAATGCTCTGTAACATTGTTCCGGCAATTGATACAGGTTAGGGGTGTTGCAAAATATTGCAAGGATTCAAATAAAATTAGGCCATATAGTCTCAAAGTTGGGTTTCAAGGGATAAAATTTCATCAAGGTTGGCTTGGAATGCTCAAACGGTCCAAACAAAAGTTGCCTAAATCATTTTCAACATTCCATGCTTCCTAGGATTTCGCCTCAAGAAACTACTAAGTCAATTCTAAAGACTTAAACTTTTATGCATGCCAAACTTTCATAAGGAACTAAAAAGTTTTATGGTATGATTTGCATGCTTTATTAAGAGTACATTTATGTCATAATTCAACCAACATGACAATTATTGAAATAATAGAATTTTATTCACACTGATGTTTAGCATACTTAACAAAATTTCAAATTTTTGAACAAAAAAATCATAATTGTAATTAAAAGAAAAATTTATTTTGAGAGAAAATAATTTCAATTTTTCGGTCCCCCTACTTAAGATGAACAATGTTCTCATTGTTAGAAGTGAATAGATACTATACACCAAGTACGATTCTAGAAAAGATAAGGTGAGTCAATTTGACTGCTTAAGTACCAAGCTCTCTTTAGATCCAATCCTAGACATGTATATATCTATTGCCACACTTTGTACTTTGCAACTTTGTAATATCCCGGGTTAGGGGCTATTTCTGTGTTGCATGATATTGCATGTGTTGGTGTGCTGTGTTGCTATTTCGGTGTTTTAGGGGTTTAATTATAGGCTAAGTGAATGCCTGAGTAGGTAGGAAAATTTTAGTTTTGGCCTTAGGTGTGGGGAGCTGATAGAGTTGGGGCTTAAGAAAATAAAATGGAATTTTATAGCACAAATGAGGAGTCGGGCAGTGGCTAAAGAGGAGCTAGGTGTGGCGTCATCCGCAAGGGGAGAAGTCCCGAGTTCAAGCTGCGAAATTCTCATTTTTGGGTTCCATTTTGACATGGGGATGGAAGAGTTGTAGGTAGTTTAAATTCTACCTTGGACCAAGTCTTCACATTTGAATGGAGAGTGGAGAGGATTTTAGGAGGTTGACTAATTCAACTCTTTTGAATGAGTGGTTGTGAGTGATTGGAGGTAGTGGCCGAATGTTGGAGAGTTCATGGGGGTGTGGGCGGTTTGGTAAATGGGAGAGTGGGGTGTGCCAAATTCATTTTTGAATTTTGGTGCATATTCTACTTTTTGTGTCAAAGAAAATCCTTCCTTTTGTTTAGCTAGCCAAAATTCAAGAGAGTTTTCTCATTTTCTTTTGCAAACCGAAAGTCATTTTCTCAAACATTTCCATCATTTCTTTTCTTCCCAAAATTCAAGCCTAACCTCTCTTCTATTGTTGCCGATTTCTTCCCTTTTTCTTAAACCATCTTGCCGAATTTTTGCATTTGTTTTCTATACTTAGTGTTGCTGGCCGAATGCTTTTCTCCCTATTTTCTTCTTCTCCTCTTCATTTAGTATAAGCCGAAACTTACCTTGTTCTTAAACCAAAATCTTCATACATTCTTTTCATTTCTTCTCTGCTAGACTCCCTTTGTTTTCTTTCAAAGCCGAAAGTGGGGGTGTTAAACACTCAAGCCGAATACCCTTCTCCTAGTAGTCTTCCTTGGCCGAATCTTTGGTGGTTCTCCCCTAGTGTGGTTAGCCGAATCTTGGTTGGTAGGTAAGGGTGTTCGACAACCCTTTTTGGATTAAATGGGTGTTGGCCGAATGGTTTTAGTGCCTAATGCTATGTTGGCCGAATGTTTCAGAGTTAGTAATCGGGGACTTAGATCACTTTTGTCGATTTCTAGACTCGTGTTATCGTGTGTGTAACTAACACCTTGATACTTAGTAATATTTTTAATAATAAACCGATTTGCTCGTTAAAACTATAACAAAGATGTTGGACAAGTGAATACCCAAATGGGGTATGTGGACGATTCGGGTAAGTTCGTTCTATTATGAGTACTATTAATAAAGTATTATATCATGACCTATGTTTTGTATGCATGTTATGAGAGATCGCTTGGTATGTTGGCATGATATGCATGACTTGCATGAGATGCATGATACATGAGTATGGTATGTTGATGGGTGATATGAGATGAGGAGCAGCGGTGATAGTTTGTGTCTTGTGAGCACCAGTGCTTTGGTAGCACACTTTGTGACTTTGGGTCACCAGAGGTTTGGCACCTCCAGAGGTTTGGTACCTCGCGTCTCGTCCCGGTGGCTCAGCACCACGATGGGTTGGCCCCCACGATGATTATACTGATTGACGCCGTTGTTTTGGTAACACACGATGGGTTGGCCCCATCACCGATTTGTGACTACGGTCACGATTGCTTTGGTAGCACATTGTGTCTTTGGGACACCAGCGGTTTGGCACCACGCTGCGACTTGTCCCCGTGGTTTGACCACCGTGGGTTGGCCCCACTTGAGATATGGGATTGTCTCGCTAGTGTTTTGGTAACACACGATGGGTTGGCCCCATCATCATTGGATTGTGACTTCGGTCACCGGTGCTTTGGTAGCACAACTGTGTCTTTGGGACACCAAAGGGTTTGGGACCACATTGACGGATATTATGTCTTTGGGACATCGTTGTTTTGGTAACACATCGTGATTTGGTATGTCACCGCTGGTTTGGTACCACACGGGGTAGAAAGGAGTATGGATGGTTAGGATCGGGTTGCATTAATCATGTTGCTTTGTATTATGTGTGTTAGCATGTGGTTTATTCGGGAGCGGGATTTACACACTGAGTCACTCGACTCACCCTCTCCTTTGACATTACAGGTGACTCGTAGACGCGGACATGGAGCCGGGATGGACTCGGGGTGCGCATGCCATGCTCTAATAAAAAGTTTACTCAGCCATTTGCATTTGAGTACTTTAGTTTATTTAATTTTGTTTGGGTTTTATTTCGGACTTGTAAAAAGCCTTTAAATTATGCCTTTTATTATTATGTTTTAAGTTTGAATTTAATATGCTTTAACAGACTGCTTGGATTAATTTGCTAAAACATGACCCAACAACGATTTCAAAACGTTAACGATATGTTTTCAACTATACCATCGGGTATCGCACTGATTTTATAAGTTTACGAAAATCAATTGTTTTCGAACTTGAAGGCAAATTTTTACTAAGTCTAAATGTTTTAGTAACATCATTAAACAACTTGGTTTCAAAAAAGAACAAAGTTTTTATCAAGTCTAGTTGGTACAAATTCGAAATTTTCAAACTCGTTTTTTCCGTAACATACCGTATTCTGGTCATGGTGTTTGGACCGGGTTTGGGTGTTACAATTGTGGTATCGAGCTAAGTTCAAAAGCTCACTGTGTGGGGCTTGAGGCCCAAACTGTTTTCAAAAGTTTGTTTTAAGTGTTTTGGGATTGGATACATGGTCTACAAGGCATGGCACCGAGTCTCCGGCACCAGTTCGCCCAGGTAAGTGGTTCTAACTCTTCTGTGAATTATTATTTGTAGAAGGGTAGGTGATATGGAACGTAGTTAGATTTATAGGACTTGAACTTTAGGATTAGATTACTCAAACACTTGAACTAAAGCATAAGACTTAAAGCACTAAACCAATCTCGTGACTCACCACGGGCTGGGTGTGGTAACTCCCAGACGCATGTCTAGAGAGGATCCTAAGAGCTTGGTATTTAAGCAGCCCTCGTGACTCACCTCCTCTTCGCAGTATCCCACCCAGTGCGTAGCTCGAGTTCACCCCGACCAAGAAGGCTCACCATGACTTAACCTAACGACTAAAACCCGAAAAGGGAATTAGCCATGTTTTCAAAAATACAACAACAACCCTAATGTTTTCCAAACTTTTTGCAATAAACTCTTTCAAAACTGAAAATGTCACATTTACAACCATTTTCTTGAAAAAACTCATTTTATGGAAAATTACAAAAATGCCCTTGTGGGTAAATTTACTAAAATGCCCTCGCTTTATAAAATAGCAACCCAATGATTTTGCCCCAAAATTTCAATTATGTTACTGAAATTCAAACACTGCTTTTTACAAAAATATCAATCAAAATTTTGATTTTGGAAAATTTACTGAAACGCCTCGCTTTGTGAAATTACTAAAATACCCCGGTTTCCAAAACGAAGTATTTTACAAAATTTTCAAAGAACACTCTCAAATTTCTCGAATTTCAAATTGACCAGCTTTTACGAAAAGTTTTAAAATATTTTTATTACGAAAATACCTCGTAGGAAAATGACGAAATACCTTTGGGCTAGAATGGGCAGCAATGTCCGAAGAGTGAATAGGTATGGAAAGGGTTAAGGAATGTATGTATAATCTCTTTTGGGTGAATAGGATAGAAGATTGAAACCTTGGTTGCTCGAAAGAACCCCTGATTAAACTCTATTCATAAAATTTCTTTGCGATTAAGAAAGTGGAACGATACTAATGCATAAAAATCTTTTTAATCAGAAACGTAGATCGTTAGACATGAGCACTCGAGGCGGACGTGGTCGTAATACTCGTGGTAGAGGTAGGGGTAGAATGACGGTTTCTGAGCCCGTAGGATCTGGGCAGGGTTCAGAAAATGAGATGCCGGTTCCGCCACCAGCTGGAGGTGGTGAGTTCCAAGATCGATCGAGATGACGCAGTTGTCACAAAGCGATGTCGCGCGGGTGTTGGAAAGAGTAGCCGGTGTAAGTGGTGGTGCAGAGTTTAGGAAATCGTTCTCGAGCGACTTCGGGCTAATGGGGCCGAGTTTTTCCGAGGTGTATCGGTGTTGCTCCTAGCACCGCCGAGTATTGGCTAGAGGCAACGAAATGGATCATGGACGATCCGACTTGACGATCGAGGAGAAACTTAAGGGGATTGTATCGCTTCTCCGGATGAGTCATACCGGTGGTGGCTCACGGTTCGGACACAGTGTGGCAAAATGATCCGACATGGGATTATTTCGCAGCCGCATATCAAAAGAAATACATCGGGGCTAGTTACATCGACTCCCAATGAAGGCATTTTTGAGGCTTGTTCGTGGGAGTAAATGCATTCTTTGAGTACGCAGGCGAATTCTGGGCCGAGTAGGTATGCCCGGGCATTGTAGCCACCGAGCATGAGAGGTGTGTTCGCTTCGAGGATGGTCTCGCGAGACGCAGTTGAGGTCGCCGATTGCTCCTCGCCAGAGCGCGAGTTTGTTGTCTTAGTCGAGAAGGCTAAGGTAGCCGAGGGTGTTAAGGAATCGCGAGGCGTAAACATGGACGGAGAGTAGGCTTAAGAGGAGCTTTGGGTCTTCGGATCGCCGGGTAATCCGCAGAAGAGGGCTAGACCGAGTGGGCGTAATCGGCCCGCTAGATTTGGTGTCGCGCTAGCGTGGACCACCGCAGCAGTAATCGCGTGGGAAATCTCATTGGGGTGGTTGTTGGACCGTGGTAAGGGTTGCTTCGAGTGTGGTTCTCTCGATCATCGCATCGTGGACCGTCCGCGTAGGATGGCCGTGATTCGATCCGGTAGTCGTGGCGTAATCGCCTCGGAGGTAGGTAATGGACCGCCACCACGCAGGGGCCGTGGTAATGGCGCAGGTGGTAATGGATTTGGTAGAGGTCGTGGAGCACCGCGCAGGTGCGGGTAGTTCCGAGGCACGACACCGGTTTGGTGTATGCCGCTAGGCGCCGCGAGGAGGGCGACGCACCTGACGTAATCACCAAGACGCTTTTGATTTTTGGTTCTCCCTATACCGCTTTAATTGATTTGGGTTCCACGATTCGTATGTTGCTAGTAGTATAGTTGAGACCATGGACTTAGACTCGAGATATCTTCTAGGCGCATGACCGCATTTCTAGCCTCAGGTCACCAGTAGTGGTAGATAAGTTGTATAAGGATGTACCCTAGAACTCCAAGGGGTAGTTTTTGCCGCCGATCCGATGGAACCGCCGCTTTGAGGAGTTCGATCCGATTCTCGATGGACCGGCCGGTGAAGTACCGTGCCAAAGTGGATTGCGCGCGCTAAGCGCATGGTTCTATCGACGGATAAGGAGATGAAGTGATTATGATAGGTAATAGGAGAGATTATTTATCAAATGTGGTATCCGCTTTGAAAGTCGTGAAGATGGTCGTAAGGGTCATGTTTATGTGGTTCATGTGTATGCCTTAGAGGCTAAGGAGTCCGCTGCTGAGAAGGTTCGCATCATATTAAGGAATTTGTTGATGTGTTTCAGAGGAGCTTCCGGGTTACCACCCGATCGTGAGGTAGAGTTTGGGATAGATCTCGCTACCGTGGATCGCGCGCTGTCTATTGCTCCATATAGGATGGCACCAAAGGAATTGGTGGAGCTTAAGGCTCATTCGTGAGTCGTTGGATCGAGGCTTCATTAGGCCAAGTGTTTCGCCGCGGGGCGCGCGGTATTATTCGTCAAGAAGAAAGACGGCTCGATGCGATGTGTGTATCGACTACCGCCAACCGAATAAGTCGACGATTAAAAACAAGTATCCGCTGCCACACGGATAGATGACTTGTTTGATCACCAAAGGTGCATCGGTGTTTTCAAGATCGATTTGAGGTCCGGGTACCAGATCGCTTGAAAGTTAAGGAAGCGGATATCCATAAGACAGCGTTCGGACTCGATGCGGCACTACGAATTCTCGTAATGCCGTTCGGGTTGACTAACGCTCCCGCAGCTTTTATGGATATGATGAATAGGGTGTTTCAAAGCAGATCTGGATCGGTTTGTCGTGGTTTTTATTGACGATATCTTGGTATATTCAAGGTCGGAAGAAGAGCATGATGCACACTTAAGAGTGGTGTTGCAGATCTTGAGGAGAAGCAACTCTATGCTAAGTTCGCAAGTGTGAGTTCGCTTTAGTGAAGTGACGCTTTTGGGTCATGTAGTATCACCGAGGATTAGAGTAGATCCTCGAAAGGTTGAGGCGGTTTTGGATTGGAAGCCTCCTAAGTCGGGTCACCGAGATTCGGAGTTTCCTGGGTTTGGCGTGATACTACCGGCGTTTGTTGAGGGTTTCGTTAATTGCAAAGACCGGCGACTAAGTCATTAAGAAAGGGAGTTCCGCTCGCTTTGGACCGAGAGGCGCAGGAGAGTTTCGATAAGTTGAAAAAGATCTTGACCGAGGCTCTGCCTTAATTCAACTCGAGGTCGGTAAGGAATTCACACGCAGATCGCGATGCATCATCACACACGGATTGGGCTGTGTGTCGATGCGGCAGAGGGTAAGGTGGTGGCTTACGCTTTCTGCAAGAAACCGAGGCCACACGAGGTCAACTATCCGACGCACGACTTGGAGCTAGCACCGTGGTCTTCGCCTAAAAATTTGGAGGCACTACTTATACGGGAGAAGTCAATAGTCTACACAGATCATAAGAGTTTGAAGTACCTATTGACTCGTATGATCTGAATTTGAGAGGCGTAGAGATGGGTTGAATTGCTTAAGGACTACGATCGCTCGATCGAGTATCATCCGGCAAGGCTAACGTGGTGGCGCACGCGTTGAGCCGTAGGGTTGTTTCGGACTTAAGAGCTTTGTTTGCCCATTTAAGTTTGTACGACGACGGAGTATTCTCGCGCAGAGTTGCGTGTTAAGCCTACTTGGGTTGAGAGCAGATCGTAGAGAAACAGCTTAGAGGATGAGGTTCTAAGTGCGCGAAGGTTACAAGTGCGAGAATGGTGGTTTGGAGGGTTACACTTGTCTAATGATGAGGTTTTGTGTTTTCAAGGAAGGCTTGTATGCCTAAAGATGTTGAGTGAGGCAGAGGATTCTTCAGACGCATATAGCGCCTCCTTATGCTATGCATCCCGGAGGTAGCAAGATGTATAGGGATCTCGAGAGCGCTTTTGGTGGCTCGGCTTGAAGAAAGAGGTGACAGAGTTTGTTGGGAAATGTCCGACTTGTCGCAGGTCAAGGCCGAACATCGCTGTCGCTGGTTTGTTTGCTTCACTGTGAAAATCCTCGGTGGAAATGGGAAAGGATAACTATGGATTTCGCCGCTGGTTTACCGCTCACGCCAAGCAAGAAAGATTCATTTTGGTTATCGTGGACCGCTCGACTAAGTCACCATTTCATTCCTGGTGAGTGGACTATTCACTTCGTGAGATTGGCGAAGCTTTATGTGTCGAGAGATAGTGAGGCTACACGGTGTTCCGCTTTCGATAATCTCGGATAGGGATCCCGTGTTTACGCCGAGGTTCGAGAGCGCTGCATCGTGCTCTAGGTACGCGCTTGGATTTCAAAGACGGCTTTTCACCCACACCGACGGGCAATCGAAAAGCGGTCATTCGATCTTGGAAGACATGCGAGAGGTTGTGTTCGACTTCGAGGCGCTTGGGATGAGTTTCTGCGCCGTTGGTCGAAGTTCGCCTATAACAACAAATACCAAGCGAGCATCAAAATGGCACCGTGATGAGGCGTCAGATGGTAGGAAGTGTCGCTCACCTACTTGTTGGACGAGTTGGGAGAACGCCGCTTGTTGGGACTCGAGTTGGTTGGTCGAGACGTAAGACAAGGTTAGGTTGATTCGGTCTCGATTGAAGGAAGCTTGAGACCGCAAAAGTCTTATGCCGATCTTAAGCGAAGAGATATTGAGTTCGGCCAGGAGATCGGGTTTTCTTAAAGGTCTCGCCTTGAAAGAAGGTCTTGAGGTTTGGCGAAAAAGGCAAGCTAAGTCCGAGGTTTATTGGGCCGTATAAGGTATTGAGACGAGTTGGACCATGGCGTATCGCCTTGAGTTGCCAAAGAGAGCTTAGCTAGATTCACGATGTTTTTCACGCTTCGATGCTTCGAGGTATCGCTCGAGATCCATCTCATGTAGTAGCGAGTGGAGAGAGATCGAGGTAAATCCGGATTTGACTATGGAAGAGGAACCAGTGCAGATTCTAGATCGGGATGTCAAGGTTCTACGTAGGAAGTCCGTGCCTTTGGTTAAGGTTCTTTGGCGGAATCATGGTGTGGAGGAAGCCACGTGGGAACCCGAGGATGCGATGAGACAGCAATACCCGCAACTCTTTTGACCAGGTAATTTCGAGGCCGAAATTATTTTAAGGGGGGTAGAACTGTAATATCCCGGGTTAGGGGCTATTTCTGTGTTGCATGATATTGCATGTGTTGGTGTGCTGTGTTGCTATTTCGGTGTTTTAGGGGTTTAATTATAGGCTAAGTGAATGCCTGAGTAGGTAGGAAAATTTTAGTTTTTGGCCTTAGGTGTGGGGAGCTGATAGAGTTGGGGCTTAAGAAAATAAAATGGAATTTTATAGCACAAATGAGGAGCTGGCAGAGTGGCTAAAGAGGAGCTAGGTGTGGCGTCATCTGCAAGGGGGAGAAGTCCTGAGTTCAAGCTGCGAAATTCTCATTTTTGGGTTCCATTTTGACGGCATGGGATGGAAGAGTTGTAGGTAGTTTAAATTCTACCTTGGACCAAGTCTTCACATTTGAATGGAGAGTGGAGAGGGATTTTAGGAGGTTGACTAATTCAACTCTTTTGAATGAGTGGTTGTGAGTGATTGGAGGTAGTGGCCGAATGTTGGAGAGTTCATGGGGGGTGTGGACGGTTTGGTAAATGGGAGAGTGGGGTGTGCCGAAATTCATTTTTGAATTTTGGTGCATATTCGGCCTTTTGGGTGTCAAAGAAAATCCTTCCTTTTGTTTAGCTAGCCGAAAATTCAAGAGAGTTTTCTCTCATTTTCTTTTGCAAACCGAAAGTCATTTTCTCAAACATTTCCATCATTTCTTTTCTTCCCAAAATTCAAGCCAAACCTCTCTTCTATTGTTGCCGATTTCTTCCCTTTTTCTTAAACCATCTTGCCGAATTTTTGCATTTGTTTTCTATACTTAGTGTTCTTGGTCGAATGCTTTTCTCCTATTTTCTTCTTCTCTCTCTTCATTTAGTATAAGTTTAAAACTTACCTTGTTCTTAAACCAAAATCTTCATACATTCTTTTCATTTCTTCTCTCTGCTAGACTCCCTTTGTTTTCTTTCAAAGCCAAAGTGGGGTGTTAAACACTCAAGCCGAATACCCTTCTCCTAGTAGTCTTCCTTGGCCGAATCTTTGGTGGTTCTCCCCAGTGTGGTTAGCCGAATCTTGGTTGGTAGGTAAGGGTGTTCGACAACCCTTTTGGATTAAATGGGTGTTGGCCGAATGGTTTTAGTGCCTAATGCTATGTTGGCCGAATGTTTCGTGAGTTAGTAATCGGGGACTTAGATCACTTTTGTCGATTTCTAGACTCGTGTTATCGTGTGTAACTAACACCTTGATACTTAGTAATATTTTTAATAATAAACCGATTTGCTGTTAAAACTATAACAAAGATATGTTGGACAAGTGAATACCCAAAATGGGGTATGTGGACGATCTGTAAGTTCGTTCTATTATGAGTACTATTAATAAAGTATTATATCATGACCTATGTTTTGTATGCATGTTATGAGAGACGCTTGGTATGTTGGCATGATATGCATGACTTGCATGAGATGCATGATACATGAGTATGGTATGTTGATGGGTGATATGAGATGAGGGAGCAGTGATAGTTTGTCTTGTGAGCACCAGTGCTTTGGTAGCACACTTTTGTGACTTTGGGTCACCAGAGGGTTTGGCACCTCCAGAGGTTTGGTACCTCGGCGTCTCGTCCCGGTGGCTCAAGCACCACGCTGGGTTGGCCCCACGAGATGATTATACGATTGACGCCGTTGTTTTGGTAACACACGATGGGTTGGCCCCATCACCGATTTGTGACTACGGTCACGGTGCTTTGGTAGCACATTGTGTCTTTGGGACACCAGTGGTTTGGCACCACGCTGCGACTTGTCCCCGTGGTTTGACCACCGTGGGTTGGCCCCACTTGAGATATGGGATTGTCCGCTAGTGTTTTGGTAACACACGATGGGTTGGCCCCATCATCATTGGATTGTGACTTCGGTCACGGTGCTTTGGTAGCACAACCGTGTCTTTGGGACACCAAAGTGGTTTGGGACCACATTGACGGATATTATGTCTTTGGGACATCGTTGTTTTGGTAACACATCGTGACGGTATGTCACCAAAGGGTTTGGTACCACACACGGGTAGAAAGGAGTATGGATGGTTAGGATCGGGTTGCATTAATCATGTTGCTTTGTATTATGTGTGTTAGCATGTGGTTTATTCGGGAGCGGGATTTACACATCGAGTCACTCGACTCACCCTCTCCTTTGACATTACAGTGACTCGTGAGACGCGACATGGAGCCGGATGGACTCGGAGTGCGCATGCCATGCTCTAATAAAAGTTTACTCACCCATTTGCATTTGAGTACTTTAGTTTATTTAATTTTGTTTGGGTTTTATTTCTGACTTGTAAAAGCCTTTAAATTATGCCTTTTATTATTATGTTTTAAGTTTGAATTTAATATGCTTTAACAGATCGCTTGGATTAATTTGCTAAAACATGACCCAACAACGATTTCAAAACGTTAACGATATGTTTTCAACTATACCATCGGTATCGCATCGATTTTATAAGTTTACTTAAAATCAATTGTTTTCGAACTTGAAGGCAAATTTTTACTAAGTCTAAATGTTTTAGTAACATCATTAAACAACTTGGTTTAAAAAAAAGAACAAAGTTTTTATCAAGTCTAGTTGGTACAAATTCGAAATTTTCAAACTCGTTTTTCCCGTAACATACCAGATTCGGTCATGGTGTTTGGACCGGGTTTGGGGTGTTACAAACTTATTTATTTTTATTTATGATTTCCACCTCTTGTTTTAAAAGTTGACCCTTTATTTAACAAAACAAATACTTAAATTCTTTGGGCTACTTAGAAAAATATTTTTTTAAAAAATTACATTACATTAAATTCCCAAGAAAGACTGGAGGGGTCACGGATGATCCCGCTTAAGTCCCAATCTTCTAGAAAGAGTTTTAATTAATGTCATGAACTAAAAAAAAATTTACCTAAGTCTACCATTTTATTCAAATAAGAAAAAAAACTAAAAATATAAAATAACGATAGAGAAAGTGAAGAGAACTCCTTCCATTTTATTCAGGATTGTCATTGACCATGGTGGTGTCAAATGGCCATTTTTCATACCAACCATAACCATCTAAGACGAAATCATATTTTTTTGCATCAAATCTATCTAACATCTTATTAGGGAAAGAAAACCTGGAATGATCTTTCCTGGTGGCCTTGTTTAACTTCCTGTAATTCCTACAAATCATCCAACCCATGACTCGAATATCTACAATAATCCATCTGACACCCTTCTTGTGCTTTTCCAAAACAATAAATGACTCTTCTTCTTCCTTCTTGGTGAACTCAACTGAAATCATGATAGGTAAAAATGGAGATAAACCCAAATAATCATATTTCAAATGAGGAGGCAAAGTTTTCAGTTCCAATTTGAATGGCTCTTCAATCAACACTTTTGGTTGTGTGTACTCCCGAGATAATAACTCTAATGATTCCAGTAGAACTTCCTAAGTGAATCCCTTCGTTTTAGCTTCTAACAAAGCCAAACATTTCTCATTTTCATCATCACTTGGCGAATCCGCTAGCAGAATACATTCTAAAGGACCATCTACAGAATTGAGCTCCAGCTCTGTAGAAGCTAGCTATTCCATCATGGAAATAGCAGAACAGTCTTCAACTATATCCGAGGATTTAGCAGCATCGAAGTCACTAAAAGTCACCTTGTCATCAAAAATTTCTTTCAATCATCAAAAATTTCTTTCAACTGAGTATCTCGTTGCTGCTTCTGGAATCATTGAGAATATGGCAATGGTGGAATCTTAGCTTTAACCAGACAACTCTTTAGTGGAAATTTTTTTGCATCTGACAAGGGTGTTAGATAATCAGAACTAACTGGTTTAGAGTTTACCTTATCAAGGATCACTGAATCTGACTTCTGTGATACAAGATTTTCAACACTTAGTTGAACTTCCTCTTTGTGTTGAGCTACAACAGGCTCATCTTGAACCTAAACCACCTTGGGCTCCAATGTCTTTCCACTTGGCAAAGAGACTGCTTTGCAATGTTCTTTGCTTAAAATTTTTGGATTTTTTGTGTCGCTCGACCAAACACCTTGGGGTTTATTTCAAAGTTCATTGGTTAGCTGACCCATTTGCTTCTCTAGATTTCTTAAAGTGGTATCATTCTTCACTACGTATGCCTTCAGTAGATTCTCAAGGTCACTTGAAGGTTCAATTGGTGGGGTTATTGCAATTGTTGAGAATATTCCAATGGATAATTTGGTCGAAATGGCATATTGGAGTCACTATGGTCCACCCGTTGATTACTCCATGGAGAAATTCAATGATTCTGCTATGAAGAGTTGTAAAAATTTGATTGCGGACCATTCCAATTCTGATTTCCCATGTAATAATTTGACTCTTGATTCGATGGGCAATTTTCAAAGAAATGGCCATCTCCACAGTATTCACAAGAAATATTCTCGAACTGGTTTGGCTGCTGACCTGGAAGATTACCATTGAAACCATTAACAATTATGTTCTTAAGCATAGAAGACATAAAAGATACCTGGGCTACCAAAGAAGCAAGTGTGTCCGCTTTATGTACTCCTACTGCTCGTCTTTCTAAGGCTGCTCGGTTGGTTGGCCACTGATAGTTATTAATGGCAATTCTTTCAATAATCTCGTAAGCATCGTTATAAGACTTAGAAAGAAGGGCTCCATTTTCTGAAGCATCCACCATCATTATAGTATGATTATTGAGACCAATATAGAAAGTCTTCATTTTAACGCAACAAGGAATGCCATGATAAGGGAAATTTCATAATAACTCATTGAACCGCTCCCATGCCTCATATAAAGATTCTTCATCAAGTTGCTAAAATGAAGTGATTTCTTTTCGGATCTTGGCTGTAAAAGATAGAGGGAAATACTTCATTAAGAAACGTTCAACCAACTCTTGCCATGTAGTTATGGAACCAGACAGTAGGGAGTTCAACCACTCTCGTGCTATATCTCTTAAGGAGTATGGAAATAATCTCAGTCTCAAGGCATTCTCAGTCACCCTGACTAGTTTAAATGAGTCACTTACTTCCATGAATAGCCGAAGATGAAGATGTGGATCTTCAGTAGGAATCCCACTAAATTTACCCATATTTTGCAACCTTTGGAACATAATCAGCTTTAGCTTGAATTGTTGTGCCTCGGCTTTGGGTCTCCTCATACTCGGATTGAGCTCGTTGAATAGAGGAATGGCATATTGTTGAACGGAACAGTTTCTGTCATTCGCATCAATGATCGGATTGTGAGTATTATAAGCAAATGTTCCTCCTGAATTTTGGTTTGGATTTTCGAAATTCATCTATTCGGTCTTTCTTTGGTTTGTTTGTTTCTCCTTTGTCAGAAAGTCCTTTCAATTTCAGGGTTTACAGGGAGCAAGTCAATAATTTGATCAATACTCATAAACACCTGAAACAAGCACAAAACAATTGGAATTAAAATTTAATAAAAAAAAAGACCAAAATGCAAAATTAACAATTTCAAAAATATTGTCTTTTAAACAGTCCTCGGCAACGACGCCAAAAAATTGGAACGACAGAAATGTGCAAGTGTACACAATTGCAACAAGTAATAAAGTGACAAGTAAATGTCGAGTTATCGTACCCACAGGGACTGTGAAAAGAATTATTTATGAATGCAATTTTAAAAACACTTTAGTGAAGAAAAATATTTTGATTTGAAGAAGTGATTAAAACTAGAATTTAACAAAGTAAAATAAATAAAAATAAAATAAAAGTTCCTATGCATGATCTCAAAAGATGATTTTAATCAAGATGACATAATTGTGTTAGATTAATTGCATTTCTTAACTTAGAATTATTAAACTCATGTTCATGTTGTTACGAATAAATTCACGACAACTCAGTAATTTGCTAACTTATTAACATACTTACCTACCAAAATCCATTTATCTCTTGACTATATCTCTATGTCAATTCAACTGAGTAAACAAATTCTAATAAGCAAATGTATTAATGCACATACATACTTATGAAATTAAAATAATCTCTTGTACATATCTCTATGCCAATTCATATAATTCAATCTCATAAGCACATAAAAGTTTACGTGAGGTAATAATGTATTTCTACCTTGAAACAGTTTAATCACAATAATCTTGCAAGTTATGCAAGGCTAATGTATCGCTAGATATCGTTGCTAATTTAACCCTCAGCTACCTTAGATGACTAAACATGCACTGATTAAGTATATTGTCAATTAATTACAATTTCAATCCATTTAAATCATTAATTCATTAGTTACCTTACAATTGTAATGCAAGAATAACTTAGTCATGGCTTTACTTAATCAAACATCTTACCGATGCCTATAACAACACAAACACAATTTTAATAAATTAAGTAGACGAAATGCAATCAACGTAACATGAATTAAATTTAATTCATATTAATTAAATTAAACATATCAACATCACAATTATTCGTAGACATGTTCATAAAAACAACAAGAAAATTAAAAGGATAGGGAATAAGAATCAAATTTGGTGTTTTCTCTATGGCTTGACTAATTTGCTCCACTACTCCTTCTCCTCTTGTTCTTGTCAAACCGAGGCTTCTATGAACACTTGAATGCTGGTCCAAATGGTGGTTTATTGAATCTTTTTCAAAAGATGAAAACGACAAGGGAATAGGGGAAGCAAATAAAAAATAATGGAAGGGAATGAAGAGAGAAAAATGAGAGAGAAGTGAAGAGATGAGAAGAGTTGAGATGTGTTTGAACTGAGCAGCCAAGTGGGTATTTATAGGTTGAGAAGGCTGCTAAAAATAGCCAAAATCAGCAACCAAAGACTCCCCCCATGGCCGGCCATACATGTGGCATGTTTGAAGATTTCAAACATGCTATTTTTAGGTAGGGGCAAATCTTGAAAGGCATGAATAGTGGAGGGGTTTGAATGAAAATTGAAGGAGTCTTCAAGGGCCATTTTGCAAGCCTAATAATCAGATAAAAAAAGCTGATGGGTTAGCGTGTGGGACGGTTTTGGGCTGCCCAGTGCTCGGTTGGACCGGTTTTCTCAGTTCAGCTCAATTGGGCCCCTTTTCATAGTTAATTAATAATAATTTATTTAACCCAAATTAAATTGGATTAAAGTTAAATTAATTATATTATGAATTAATAAAACTAATTTGGACCGTCTTAGGCTAAAAAATTAATTTGCCTTGATGCTTCAAAATTGCTTCTTGGTTTTGTGCTTCTAGAAGTGTCTGCCGAGCCATTTTTCGCCCTTTGTGCAAATCTGTTGAAAATAATCAAAATTAATCAAAATTTGATATAAAATTAATTAAAATTCAACATGTTCATAATTTGAGTGCAATTTAATTATTTTATAATTATTATATATTTTTCAACAAGAATTTTACCGAAACTACATGAATTTGAGTTAAAAATTGCATGAAAAAGTGTGTATATTTTCGTGTTTCTAGAAACAGAAGACAAAGTTCGAATTATTCGGGATAGTTTGAAAGCTGCATCTGATCGTCAGAAATCGTACGCGATCCTAAAATGAAAAGATATAGAATTTGCGGTTGGCGATTAAGTATTCCTGAAAGTCTCTTCGTGGAAGAAAGTGTTACCTTTCGACAGGAATGGAAAGCTGAGTGGAAACACAAAGATTTATATACTTTTTCATACCTAATTTTACTTAAAATCATGCATTTTCGATAAAATTTTTGTCATAAAATAATTAATTTTTATAAAATAATTAAATTGTATTAAAATTTTGAACATGTTAATTTTTAGTCAATTTTACAATTATTTTTAGTGAATTTTGATTATTTTTGACAGATTCGTACAAAGGGCGAAAATTAACCCGACAGACATCGTTAGAAGTACAAAACTGAGAAGCATTTCGAAGTAACAAGGCAAAATAATTTCCAGCCTAAGACGGTCCAAATATGTGTATTAATTCATAATATAATTAATTTTAATTTATTCCCAATTTAATTTGGGGAAAATAAATTAATTTTAATTAATTATGGAAAAAGGGCCTAGTTGAACCGCACCAGTTGAACCAAATTGAGCGAACCGAACCAGCCACGAATTGGGCAGCCCAAAACCGTTCAAATGCTGACCCAAATCAGCATTTTAGCTGATTAAATGAGCTTGCAAAAAGGCCCTTGGAAGACTTCCAAATTGCATTCAAACCCCACCTTAAATTAAGGCTTTACGAATTTGCCCCAGGCTAATTTTAGCAAAGTTGAAAGTCTCAACTTTGCCATGTAGGATGGCCGGCCATGAGGGGGATCTTTGGCTGCTGAAATTTTCTATTTTTAGCAGCCATCCTCAGCTATATAAACCCCCCTTTGCTGCCCATTCAAATCATCCCTCATTCACATCTCTTCTCTCACAGCTCTTCTCTCCTGTCTCACTTTTTCTCTCATTTTCCCATTCAAAGTTCCTTGCTCTTGTGCTGATTTCTCCTCTTGGGAAAGGGGTCTTCTTCAGCCATTTTGTAGCAGCAATTGAGTGTTCATAGCAGCCTTGATCGGTGAGGACAACAAAGAAGGAGGAACGGAGCAACCTAGTTAAGCCACAAAAAACCACCGGATTTGATTCTTTCTCCCTATCTCTTTAATTTTGTTGTTTTTATGATGAACATATCTATGAATATTTATGTTTTTGGAATGATTAATTTAATCAGCTTAGCTTGAATTTAATTTGTGTTGGGTTGCTTGCATTTCGTCCTCTTGATTTGTTAAATTTATGTTTATGCTATTATAGGCCTCGGTAAAATGCTTGTTTAAGTAAAATCATGCCTAAGTTATTCTGGCATTATAATTATTTAGATAACTAAATAATTAATTATTTAAACACATTGAAATTGTAATTAATGGACACAGTACTTAATCAGTGCATGCTTAATTCTTCTAAGGTAGCTGAAGTTTAGATTAGCATTGTATTTGGCGATACATATGCCTTGCATAACTTGCAAGATTATTGTGATTAAACTATTTCAAGGTAAGGGTACTTTGTTAGCTCACATAGTCTTTTATATGCTTATTAGGTTGAATTAATCATTTGAATCCACATAGGAATATGCGAGAGATTGTTTAATTTAATAAGTATGTATGTGCAATAACATATTTACCTTTATAAATCTGTTTTATCGGTCAAATTGGCATAGGAATATGTACAAGAGATGAATGGATTTTTGACATGTAAATATGTTCATAAGTTAGCAAATTACTGAGTTGCTGTGATTTATTCGTAACAAGTATAAGCATAAGTTTAATAATTCTAAGATAAGGAAATATAATTAATCCAACACAATTATATCATCTTGATTAAAATCAGCTTTTGAAATCGTGTATTAGAACTTTATTTTATTTTACTTTTTTTTTTCTAGTTTTTAATCATTTGTCAAATCCAAATATTTTTCCTTCACCAAAGTGTTTAAAATTACTTTCATAAATAATTCTTTTACAGTCCCTATGGGTACGATAACTCCACATTTACTTGTCACTTTAGTACTTGTTGCGATTGTGTACACTTGCACATTTCCATTGTTCCAAGTTTTTGGCGTCATTGCGGGGGAGGCGTCATTGCGGGGGACTATTTTTCAAAAGCTATTATTTGTGAATTTGTTAGTCTTACATTTTGGTTTAATTTTTTGTTTAATTTTAAACTTAATTAATTTTTCTGTGAATATTACAGGTGTTTATGTGTATTGACCAAATTATCGATTTACTCCTTGTAGACCCTGAGATAGAACAAACCTTTCGACAACATAGAAGACAAGCAAATCAAAGAAGGATTGAAGAGATGAATTTCGAGAATATGAATCAAGAAAATGAAGCAAACCTTGCTCAAAATCCTATCCTTATTGCTGATGATAAGGATAGAACCTTAAGACAATATGTCGTGTAAGTGTTCAATGATCTTAATCCGGGTATTAGAAGACCTAAAATCGAGGTGCAACAGTTTGAGCTGAAGCCAGTCATGTTCTAGATGCTTTAGACAGTGGGCCAATTCAGTGGAATGCCTACCAAAGGCCCTCATCTGCACTTCAGACTATTCATGGAGGTGAGCAACTCTTTCAAATTAGCCAGAGTACCCGAAGATGCATTACGATTGAAGTTGTTCCTATATTCGCTAAGGGAAAGAGCTCGAGCCTGGTTGAACCCAGTACCACCAAACTCAATTTCTACATGGCAAGAGCTAGCAAAGAGATTTCTTATGAAGTATTTCTCGCCTAGCAAGAATGCTAAGTTGAGGAACGAGATCACTGCCTTCCAACAAATAGATGACTAAACCTTATACGAGGCATGGGAAAGATTTAAAGAGTTATTAAGAAAGTGCCCTCATCATGGAATTCCACATTGCATCCAACTTGAGACGTTTTACAATGGTCTAATGCTCACACGAGGATGGTAGTGGACGCTTCTGCTAATGGTGCTCTCCTTTCTCAGTCTTATAATTAGGCTTATGAAATTATCGAGAGGATCGCCAGCAACAACTATCAATGGCCAACCAGTTGAGCAGCTTCAGGAAGACGAGTCGCTGGAATACATGAAGTAGACGCTCTTACTTCACTCGTATCTCAGGTATCATCAATATCCTCAATGCTTAAAAATCTTACTACTAATGGGTCTAATAGTTTTGCAGCACAACTGCCTAACCAATTTGAGAATATAGCCCGTGTCTATTGTGGGGAAGGACATTTGTTTGAAGAATGTCCGTCGAACCCAGAATCTGTATACTACATGGGTAATCAGAACCAAAACCAAGGAAGGCAAGGCTGCAATCCAATTTTTATAACCCATCATGGAGAAACCACCCAAATTTTTTCTGGAGTAACCAAGGGGCTGGAACCAGTAACACTCACACCCAACCCAGATCAACCCAGCTGCCTAGTTTTCCTTAACAAGTTCAGAAACCAGTTCAAGTTGAAGCATCCAATAGCTTGGAGAGTTTGCTGAAGGCATACATGGCAAAGAATGATGCCTTAATCTAAAGCCAAGCAGCTACATTGAAGAATCTAGAAAACCAAATGGGCCAGCTTGCAACTGAACTTAGGAATCGACTACAGGGTACCTTACCTAGTGATATGGAAAATCTAAGAAATTCAGGAAAGGAAAACTGCAAAGCGTTGACATTGAGGAGTGGAACGATGGTAGAGCCCAATACCATTAAAGCTGAAAAGGAGCAAGCTGAGGCTCAAGACTTAGAGGAAATTCAACCGAGTGTTGAAATTCTAGTTTCACAATAACCAGAATTTGCAAAACTCGACAAGGTAACCTCAGAACTAGCTAAATCTGATCAACTAACAGCTCCGTTAGATGCAGAATTACCACAGAAGACAAATCAACCATTACCAGTTCCAGAAAAGAAACCATCACCACCCTACCCTCAAAGACTTCAGAAGCAGAGTTAGGAGATTCAATTTAAGAAGTTCCTTGACATACTTAAGCAGCTTCACATCAACATCCCATTGGTTGAAGCACATGAGAAAATGCCGAATTATGTCAAGTTCATGAAAGATATCCTGTTTAAGAAACGAAGACTTGGAAAATTTGAGACGGTAGCCCTGACGAAAGAATGCAGTGCATATCTTCAGGACAAACTACCCCTAAAATTGAAGGATCCTGGATGTTTTACCATACTGTGCAATATTGGAGCAACCAATTGTGGTAAGGCATTATGTGACTCAGGTGCAAGCATTAACTTGATGCCTATGTCAATATTTAGAATAAATATGAGGACATTGTTAGTATCTATTCACTTTAAACAATAAGAACATTGTTCACTTTAAGTAAGGGGACAGAAAATTTGAATTAATTCCACTCAGAATAAAATTTTCTTTTAATTATGATTAGGATATATTTTGTTCAATAATTCGAAATTTTGTTAAGTATGCTAAACTTCAGTATTAATAAAGTTCTATTATTTCAATAAGTTATTATGTTAGCTTAATAATGATTTGAATGTATTTTTAATAAAGCATGCAAATTCGTACCATAAAATTTTTTTTAGTTCCCTACGAAAAAAATTAGGCATGCATGAAAGTTTAAGTCTTTAGAATTGACTTAGTAATTTCTTGAGGCGAAATCCTAGGAAGCATGGAATATTGAAAATGATTTAGGCAATTATTATTTGGACCGTTTGAGTCTTTCAAGCCGACCATGATAAAATTATCCTTTGAAACCCAACTTTGAGACTATATGGCCTAGTTTTATTTGGACCTTTGCAATAGTTAGCCATCACTTTTCACTTCATTATCTTTAAAATTGTCCCAAACACTAGAGGTAATACTATTCAGAATATCATTTGAAAATAAGTTTAGGGGAATTGAAAAGAAGTATCAATTGCTCGAAAATTGTAGTACATGAAGCAAGTGCTCGTACTTGAATTTTTAAAAAAAACACATGTACTCTAAAGAAAATAGATGTACAAAAGAGCATGTGAAAGTAAAATAAGTTGGTGTATCAAAGGTAAAAATTTCGAAGGTTCGATTTTACGCTAAGTCTAGGGTTTTTAAGCCAAAATTTATCTATCTTTTACCTACCCATAACCTAGCCACATTACAACCTTAATAAAGACCTATTGATTCAAGTTTCTATGCCACCTACATTAGTGGATAGAAATTGCTAAGATCAACATATGAAGACATAAGTTAAACTTAATGATTGCAGCTTAGTCTTGAATAAGGGAATAAAAAAAATCAAATTGATACGGGTTAACATGTCTTTGTTAAAGAGACATTTAGTCTAATTTTACTATTATAATAGTTGTTGGATGAAATTTGAACGATATGTATACTTAAGTAGCATAATTATCAAATTTCTTATTTTTGAGCCTAAGTATATTAAATTCAAAAATTTTAGAAGAAAGTTGTTCTGAAGGAGTTTTTCAAAAGTGTTTTCGAGAAATTCTTTTCGAAATTTGTGCTTTACTCGGGACGAGCAATGATTTAAGTTTGGGGGGTGTGGAAACACAAAGATTTATATACTTTTTCATACCTAATTTTACTTAAAATCATGCATTTTCGGTAGAATTTTTGTCATAAAATAATTAATTTTTATAAAATAATTAAATTGTATTAAAATTTTGAACATGTTAATTTTTAGTCAATTTCAAAATTATTTCTAGTGAATTTTAATTATTTTTGACAGATTTGTACAAGGGGCAAAAATTGACCCGGCAAACACCGTTAGAAGAACAAAACCGAGAAGCAATTCAAAGTAACAAGGAAAAATAATTTCCAGCCTAAGACGATCCAAATATGTGTATTAATTCATAATATAATTAATTTTAATTTATTCCCAATTTAATTTGGGGAAAATAAATTAATTTTAATTAATTATGGAAAAAAGGCCTAGTTGAACCGCACCGGTTGAACCAAATTGAGCGAACCGAACCAGCCACCAATTGGGCAGCCCAGAACCGTTCAAATGCTAACCCAAATCAGCATTTTAGCTGATTAAATGCTGACCCATTCAAAGTTCCTTGCTCTTGTGCTGATTTCTCCTCTTGGGAAAGGAGTCTTATTTAGCCATTTTGGAGCAGCAATTGAGTGTTCATAGCAGCCTTGATAGGCGAGGACAAAAAAGGAGGAACGGAGCAACCTAGTCAAGCTACGGAAAACCACCGGATTTGATTCTTGTTCCCTATCTCTTTAATTTTTGTTGTTGATATGATGAACATATCTATGAATATTTATGTTGTTGGAATGGTTAATTTAATCAGCTTAGCTTGAATTTAATTCATGTTGGGTTGATTGCATTTCGTCCTCTTGATTTGTTAAATTTATGTTTATGCTGTTATAGGCCTTGGTAAAATGCTTGATTAAGTAAAATCATGCCTAAGTTATTCTAGCATTATAATTGTTTAGATAAATAAAGAATTAATTATTTAAATGCATTGAAATTTTAATTAATGGACACAGTACTTAATCGGTGCATGTTTAATTCTTCTAAGGTAGCTGAAGATTAGATTAGCATTGTATTTGGCGATACATATGCATTGCATAACTTCAAGATTATTGTGATTAAGCTGTTTCAAGGTAAGGATACTTTGTTACATCACATAGTCTTTTATATTCTTATCAGGTTGAATTAATCATTTGACTTGACATAGGAATATGCAAGAGATTGTTTAATTTAATATGTAACTCCCTGAATTTGGGCCTAAAAAGAATGGGCCTTGAGCGTGGGATCAACTAAGAGACTGCACATAAATATTTATGTGTGTAAGAAAATGACACAAGTTGCTTGTTTTCTTTAATGGCTAAGTGATTTGGGTGTGTATGGGAGTGTTTGAGAAGCCTGGGTTCAAGTCTTGGCCCTTGCAAATTTTTTAGTTTTTTTCTCTAAAATGAACCTGGACACTGGCACTTAGGCCTTATTAGTTATAATGCTTGTTTTATGACACAAAAAAAGAGCCTGTGGTGTAGTGGCAAGGTGGCGTGTGGTATAACTGAGAGGTCTGAGGTTCAAGTCCTGGGTTACACAGTGGAATGTTTATTTTGCTTCTTGAGCTGTCGAGGTAAAAGAGTTGGACTGAAACACTATTGAGAGGATTTTGAATTGGTCTTGGATGGAGTTGTGGAGAGGATTATGGAGAGAATTGGGCAGAGAATCAAGGAATTTCGAAATGGAAGATTGGTAGGGTGTTGTGGCTGATTGGGACTCTAAGGCTCTAGGGGATTTCGACTAGGGGGAAATAGGAAGCAATTTCGGCTGTAGGCATATTCTTTGTTTCGGTTTTGTAGAGCTTGAGAGGAGAGGCCAAATTTCCTTTGTGATTTTTGCCATTCAGGATTTCTTTTGGGTTTTGTGTTTTATCAACTATGGTGAACAAAAGTGCCATTATTTTCTCCCTTTCTTGAATTTCCAATTAGGTAATATTCTTCTATGGTCTCACTTCTCTTTCTCTACTCGTTTTTCTATTTTCTTTACTCTCCTAATAATGCCGAATGCAGTTCTCTTCTCTCCCTCTCATTCTTCTATTTTCTCTCAAAGCCGAACCTACTTTTCTCTCACTCTCTCACCCTTGGCCGATTGTGGTCCTTTCTTTTCAAGTTTTCTTTAGTGACCATCCCCTCTTGTCTATCTTCCTCCCTCGTTCTACTCTGATGATTATTGATAGCCTAGTGATTGGGGATCTATTGTTAGTGCCGATTACCACCATCATTTGTCCACTGTGCCGAACCTAGGCTACTACATTCTTTGTTCTTCTAATTTTTGTGAGTTCTTCGTTGCACGATATTGGTAAGCGTGTTCGTTAAGGATCAATTGTTTCATAGTTGTATATATATTAATGGTGATTCGTTTTGTGTGTAGATACTAATCAAAGAGTGGGTAGTCACTTTTGATCAACGGTTAGTTGCAAATACCTATTGGTTCCAGCAAGGCGATAGTTGGAGAGCACGTGGACTAGTTTACTCGTTATCACGAACATGTGTGTAATCACACTATCTCTGCTATGAATCGGCAAAACCCAAAAAGCCGAAACTTCGACATTCAAGGCCTTACGAGCGTGCAATCGCTCGTGTGGTAAATGGAGCCCACAAATTATGGGTGATAGATTGTAGAGGCCACTACGAGCGTTCTCGTGATCTTGGGCCTCGTTTGGCTAAAATGGGTGGTATGGGCCCAATGGGCTCGTAGGCCCCACACAGATAAAATCCACATTAAGTGGCAAATACTGGATTGGGCTATGTAGTTCGTATAACCGTGACTGATTTGGGCTAAAGGGGCCACACGAGCATGTGGGCCCACTTGGGTCGAATATTGGGCCTTGGGCCCATTTACACCGTAATGACCGTAATACCCTTATAAGGTAAAATAATCGTAATGCCCTTATAGGGTAAAATGATCGTAATACCCCTATAAGGTAAAATAATCGTAATGCCCTTATAGGGTAAAATGACCGTAATGCCCCTGTTACGGTAAAATGACCGTAATGCCCCTGTAGGGTAAAATGACCGTAATACCCCTGTAGGGTAAAATGACCGTAATGCCCCTGTAGGGTAAAATAACCGTAATGCCCCTGTTAAGGTAAAATGACTATAATGGTCCTGTAGGGTAAAATGACCGTAATACCCCTGTAGGGTAAAATGACCATAATGCCCTTTTAGGATAAAATGATCGTAATGCCCCTGTTAAGGTAAAATGACCGTAATGCCCCTATAAGGTAAAATGACCGTAATACCCTCGTAGGGTAAAATGACCGTAATGCTTCTATAGGGTAAATGACTATATTGCCCCTCGAGGGTAAATGACTGATTTGTGCTATGGTGTGACTGATTTGACTGTGATTGTATGACTATGATTTGATTGACTTAATTGTGAATGATATGATGATTTGTGGGCCAGACATTCTGCATACATGACATACTGTATGGGTTTAGGATATTGGTTGTGGAGGAAGTACTGTTCTGATAGGGTCGCACCGGTTGCATGAGACAACTGTGGACCCAGTAATGATCTGTTAAGGTCGCACGGGTCGCACGAGACGACTGTGGACCTACCGATGGCTTTAAGTCAGTTAATCTGATTTTGGCTCCGTGCCAACCTAATTATGGCTCTGTGCCATCTTGATTATGACTTTGTGTCGATCATATTTATCCATGGCTATGTGCCGATCGTAATTATTGATGACTTTGTGTCGATCATACTGACCCATGGCTGTCTGCCGGTTATATTACCGTAGCTGATGGCTATGTGCCAATCTTATTACAGTTACCAATGGCTATGTGCCAATTTTAAGACTGTTATTGAAGGCTTAAAGCTGCATATATTCTAGCGACTTTCTGCTGCGATTCGATTTCTTATTTACAACCAATGCTAACAACTTTCGTAAGTATAGGGATAGCGTAGGTGATTTAATCCCCACAGGTAGTGCAGGGTTGGATGGGTTTGCATGCATCATGCATCATTCATACTGAGACTGTTATTGTGATGGGCTAGGCCCAATTGATTCTGTTATGGGCTGTGACCCAAATGATATTGTTTTGGGCTTTGGCCCACATGTACTCTGAATTGAACTGCATCATATCTTGTTAAAGTGCTCGTGCCCGCATCGATTCTGCTTTTGTGTCTTGATCGTTTCTTTAATAAGGGGATTACACACTGAGTTTTCGTAACTCACCCTATTTTTAACCTTTCATGTAATCCCTAGCGTTAGACAGTTTAGAGCTACGAGGGACTCGGAGAGGGCCACACAACTACACATGTTTTATTCTGTTTTGCTTATTTACTTAAGCACTTTGATTTTGATTCGGGTTGTAATAGGGCCTCTATAATTTTTGGATTTTAAATTTGGGATTTTATTGATTGTGATTTATATCTGCTAGAAGCAGAACACAGTTTTCCAAAACAAAAACATTTTCAAATATTACGTTTCCGCAACTCAATTTTTAAATATCACGTTTTCGTAAATCATTTGTTTTAAATTAAGCTTTCGCAATAATAAGGTTTTAAAGGTTAAAACATTTTAAAAGGGAATAACTTTTTAATAAACCATGATTGAAAATAAACAAACGCAAATTGAGGTTTTGTACAAGTTTTAAATAGCAAGAAGTTTTAAATTTCAAGAAGGGTTTTTCAATGAAAACATGGTTTTCGAAAAACACTTCAATGTGACAAACCAGATTCAGCCATAACATCTAGGCTGGGTTTGGGGTGTTACATAATAAGTATGTATGTGCAATAACATGTTTACCTTTATAAATTTGTTTTATCGGTCGAATTGACATAGGAATATGTACAAGAGATGAATGGATTTTTTACTTGTAAATATGTTCATAAGTTAGCAAATTACCGAGTTACCGTGATTTATTCGTAACAAGTATAAGCATAAGTTTAATAATTCTAAGGTAAGGAAATATAATTAATCCAACACAATTATATCATCTTGATTAAAATCAGCTTTTGAAATCGTGTATTAGAACTTTATTTTATTTTACTTTGTTTTCTAGTTTTTAATCATTTCTCAACTCCAAATATTTTTCCTTCACCAAAGTGTTTAAAATTACTTTCATAAATAATTCTTTTACAGTCCCTGTGGGCATGATAACTCGACATTTACTTGTCACCTTATTACTTGTTTCGATTGTGTACACTTGCCCATTTCCATCGTTCCACTAAGTCCAAGATTTATCAAACTGTATGAAATTATTGAAAGAATCGGTCGTGTAGCTTATAGATTAGCTTTGTTTCCAGAACTTGAGAAAATCCATAATGTGTTCCATGTATCTATGTTGAGATAGTACAGATTTGATCCTTCACATGTGATTTCTCATAGTGCGATTGAACTACAGTCAGATTTGACGTATTCAGAGGAACCAGTGAGAATTTTAGCTCGAGAAGTCAAAGAAATGCGGAATAAACGAGTACCGTTAGTAAAAGTCTTGTGGCATCGTCATGGTTCAGAAGAAGCTACCTGGGAAATCGAAGAATCAATGAGATTACAATATCTGAATCTATTTTCAGGTAACAATGTCGATGAAATTTCCTAGGGGGAGAGTTTTAACAACCCAATTTTTAGTGGTGACAGAATTGTAGTTTTGGGACCAAAAATTTTTTGTCGCATCAACTCGTAAATATTATTTTTAGAATATTTATAGAGTGTTTAGAAATAACAACGTTTAGATAGTTAATTAAAAGAAAAAGACTAAATTGTAAAAGGTGCAAAACTTGCTAATTATAGCAATTAGGTGATGAAATGGTTGAATTAATAATTAAGGAAGGATTTAAGAGATAATTAGTCCCTAAATAATATAGTGGGATGGCAAATTGATGGAAAATGACAAAATAATGAAATTATAATGGCAAACTTATAATTTAGTTGAAATTAAAATAAAACAAATTGAAAATTTAAAGTTTTCCTATTCATTTTCTTCTTTCAATGGCCGAAAGCCATAGTTATGGTGAGGAGAAGTTCCGACTAGCATAGGAAGCTTTCATGTAAATCCATTCTAATCATGTTTCTTGTAATTTTTATGTTTTTGAGATCATTGCAACTAGGTCCAGCTAGTCCAACCTTCGTTTTTGATTCTGTTAAAAATTTTGGAAGTTACAATTGCTGAATATCATGTATTTGGAGCTTTGATTGTGTTGTGTGATGATTTTGTAAAGTGATTTTTTGTTAAATTTTGATTTTAGGATTAAATTGTGAAAATGTTAAAATTTTAGGGTTTAATAGTGAATTTGATGTTTATTAGGGACTTTTCAAGGGCCTAGTATATTTGGATAAAATATTGACTTGATAAAAATGGTTAATTTGTTGAATTTCAAGTTAAGGGACTAAATAGCAAAAATGGTAAAAGTTTAGGGTAATTGTGTAATTTTAAAAAATAAAAGGGCATTAATTGTAAAATAGTTTGGAATTGAAATATATGCTAATAAATGAAGAATTTTACATTTTAGATCAAAATCTCCTATATAATCGTGGAAAAGGAAAAATAGCGGAATAGTCCCTGAACCTCTGCAACGACTATAATTCAGTTCAGGTAAGTTCGTACGATTAAATTTAACATTTGTATTAATTGGTGATTGGTATTATATATATTCTATTGTTGGAAATGGATTATTGTTTGAATTATAATATTGAATTGGATATTTGGTTTGAATTGAACGTAAGATTTGAGTACATTCGTGTTTTGGTGTATGACGGGGATTTGGAGTGGAGATAGTATTGGAGGGAGATATCGACATATTATCCAAGTAAATCAGTGTTCATCATTTTTTGTGAACTCTCGTGTTTTACTTTCTGTTTGGTGTGATTTTGGTGAATTAGCTCTTGCGAGCATCTGTTAAACTCTCACGGGCTTCTGTTCAGCTCTTTCAAACTTCTGTTCAGCTCTCACGTGCTTCTATTCAGCTCTCATGAGCTTTTGTTCAGCTCTCATGAGCTTCTATTAAGCACTTTCGAGTTTCTGTTCAGCTTTTATGAGCTTTTGTTGGTGTGTTCTGGTGGACCAGCTCTATGAGGTTCTGTTGACAATGTACTCTTTTCCATAAGTCGTTCTTCAAATGGAAAATTTCGATAAGGTAATCTATTAATGAATTTGAAAGACATGTTATTTTTTTCTGATTAAACTGAACATGGATGAATTTATCGATTGAAGTTGTGAATGAGAGGAGTTCTCTTGGATGGTTATTGTTGTTTGAATTATTATAGTTCGTTCAGTAAGATTTATCATTTAACCCATTGAACTTACTAAGCTTCATTAAGCTTACTTGTGTTGTTTAATGTCATTGTAGATTATTGGAAGCCTGGACGATCGGATCGGCACTCAAGTCACACTATCCAGCTTATCTCGGTAGTTTTTGGAATGTATTAATTCAGATTATATGGCATGTATAGGCTCTAGTGCTGTTTTGGTTAATGTTTGGCTTATGTAAATATTATGATTGATATTTTGTGCAAATAGCCAACTTACATATTATATGAGAATGAGGTATAGTTGTTATGCTAGTATGTATGGTGAATATATAATTGAAATGATGTAATTGTGGTATCTTTGATAGGTATTTTGATTAGGTATTGCTTGAGTGAATTGATGAATTAAATCAATGTTATTTTGTTGTAAATGTAACACCCCTAACTCGTACCTGTCGCAGGATTTAGAGGGCATTGCCGGACAAAACACAGTTCATCACGATCATTATATACAATTCATGCATAAAGTCATATCAACTTCTTTACAAAAAATTCAAAATCAAATAGCATTTATACACTCATTCACATAAGTCAAATTTGCACATATTTAAAACATATAGTCAATTAAGAACCAATCATGCTTTATTATTAATAATATTCGAATCATACAAGTATCTCATTCATGATATTGGAATACCATTTTATAATCAAACATTTTTCATTTCATATACCAATCATGAATCGAGACATGAATTCTTATTAATCTATCCCATTAACTATTAACCTAATATATATATCATAATTTATTTCATAATATGACCGAATCAAATTTATCAAATACAACGTTTCCAAGTCATTTCGCAAAGCAAATTATACGTTAAAAATTAAGTCATCAATAAGTCACATCAAATAATCAAATTCACAAGGCATAACATAGTCATCTCATAACTTCGCTTATAGGTACTTAAATATTAAAGCTAGAACATATTCATCAACTAAAATATACCACATATTGCTCCTAAGATGAGCTGCATTCAAGGCCAATTATACATTATACCTATTATTACTCAATGCCAAATTCATGTAGTCAAACACCACATATATAAATACCATGAAATATATTTCCAAAGCAAGCTTATAACATGAACAGATATACAAATATTAACACCATGATCAAACATAACCGAACTCAAGCTTAGAAATCAAGCCATATAACTAAACACTAAGCATGAACACATCATGAATTATACTCCCATCATAACTTAATACCATAACCGAATTCACATAAGCCCAAAATGTCATGATCTAGCCATTTTCGCATGGCATAAATACATATATATATACATATATATCATTTGTAGTAACACAAAAGGTAATATAGCCTATACATGGCATAAACTTTAAGTTTAACCTCAAAAAGGTACCAAAATGTTGATGAAAGTGTGACGATCTTTAGCGACGATCCCCGAGCACGTAACGACTTTCCCCAAAAAAGATCTAAAACACATGAGCAATCAAGAACACCAAGTAAGCTTTAACAGCTTAGTAAGTTATAAGCAATTATATAATAATACAATATAACATTATACTAATTAGGTCAATTTATTATAATCATCATTAAGATTTATAACCTTAGTTGTAAATCATAACACCATTCATTAACTATCATATTTCGTAACCTTAAGACCGAATACTCAAACATTCAATAATAGATTTCATATTAAACTATAAATCATTTTCTCATCTCAAAACAAATTCATATGTAAATAAATATATCAAATTTCCTTAATTTCATATGCGCATACCACTTACCGAATTTGTACTTAATCTTCAAACCCTTATGAATCACATACCTGATCATTTTACTTCGTTTAACACTGTCACTAACCGATATCCTTGAAAGATCTGCAAACCCACACACTCAGTGCCAAACTATGTAACGTATCGCACACTTAGTGCCGTCACCTTAACATATCGCACATATAGTGCCAAATACTTATAATGTATCACACAATTAGTGCCATTAAATTAACATTCCTCACACTTAGTGCCAAATGACTGACTTCGCACACATAGTGCTCGATATTTAGATTCGCACACTTAGTGCCTTACTTGAATCTGTTACTTGCTTAAATAAACACATCTATACATAGAAATTTACTTATTTCATCTTCATATCAACATCACATTCGGCTATTTCATTGACATATAGGCATACATCATATTCGGCTATATTTATTTCTCATTTCAATATCACACATAGCTATATCATTAACACATATATGTTTACATCACATTCAACTATTTTCATCTCTCACCATTATAATACTCGACAATGTCAACATTATATACATTTACCTCTATTAAAAATGTATGCATCATTATAGAAAAATTAATTCAACTCAATTGCTTAAAAACTTACCTCGGATATCGACGAACTGTGTTTCCCGACTATTCGATTAGCTTTTGCTTTTCCCTGATTCAATCCTGATCCTTTTTGTTCTTGATCTAATAAATTTCAAATTAAGCTCATTCAAACATATTTTCATTCAATTCAATCCAAAAACACATAAATGGGTAAATTACATTTTTACCCCTAACAAAATATTCAAACTTTGACTACATTATGCTTAGGCCGCATGCTCCTTACACTCATTCAAGTCCATATATTTCACTTATTTCACATTTTAGTCCCTCAAAAATTTATTTTTACAATTTAGTCCTAATTACTCAAAATCATCAAAATTTCCAATACAAATCATGTTAATCCAAAACATATCTTTCATAATCTATCATCTAACAACAAAAATCACATGAATTCATCAATGGCTCAACTTAAAATGTTCATCAAAATCAAAAATTAAAGCATGGGTTTTGTACATTTCTTAGCAACGATCTCAAAAGCGTAAAAATTATCAAAAACCGAGCTAAAACTCACCTTGAATCAAGCTAGATGAATGTCGAATGCGTGAAGGGCTTTAATCTTTCTTTCTTTTCTTATTTTCGGTGAATAAAATGAACATGGCTTTGTTAGTTTTTATGTTTGTTTTATTAATATAACATTATAATACATTATTTACTAATTTAACCTTTATAAGTTAATATAAAAGCTTTATAATATATGTCTAATGCCGTCCATTGATATATGCAATGGCATAATTGCAACATAAAGCTTCCATACAAAAAGAACAACCACTATTCGGCCTTCCTATAAATAACCACTAAATTTCCATTTTTCACGATTTCGTCCTTTTATTTAATCGGACACCTAAACGACAAAATTAAATCACAAAAATTTAACACAATCATATTCACATATAATAAACACAAAAAATGATTTTAAAATATTTTTCAAACTTGGATTTGTGGTCCCGAAACCACTATTCTGATTAGGGCCAAAATCAGGCTGTTACAGTAAAGTTGTATATACTTGTGGTACCAATGAGGGTACATTGGTTAGGCACTTATTAGGTTGGTTTTGATGTGTTTTTGGCTCGATTAATGTCATTTTGAATTGGTATTTGAATTTCATAAGGTCTAAGCAAACTTGAAATGGTAAACTTGTGTTTTAAGGTTCATTTTGAGGCCATGCGGCCTGATACGACTTGGCACACGAGCGTGTGTAGTCATTTCGAGCGGTACACAGCCTGGAAAACGGGAGTGTGGCTTGGCCGTGTGACCCAAGTCAGTGAGTTACATAAGCATGGACACAGGCTGAGACATGGTCGTGTGTCTCTATTTCGAACGTCTACACGTCTTGAGGCACGTGCGTGTGTCTCAGTCGTCTGATCCCCGCAGTCCAAATTTTGCAACTTTTTCCTAAAATTTCCAAATGTTTCTGATTTAGTCTGGGATTGTTTCTATTTTATTTTTTGAGCATCGAGGGCTCGATTAAGGGGACATTCTGAATGTATTTGAATGCAATTTGATTATATTTGTATCAATGTGTAACATCCTAAAATTTGGAATTTTATGTGTTGCATTGTTTTTGGTGTTAAGCTTGTTAAATTATTAACTGTGTATGTTTAGGAGGTCCTGAGAAGGCTCGGGATTTATTTGGACCTAGTAATTTTTTTTTTAAAAATTTAGCACTTTAAGGAGATAGAGTAAGTGACCTTAAAGCATATGGAAATAATTGAGTAAGTAGCTAGCATAAATGAACAATTGGTAAAAAGGATATGGCGTCACATGATGGACCTTGAGGGAAGAGGTTCTAATCCCTTTGTGTGCATTTTTTACTTTTATTTTTGCATTCCTTCCTTAAAGTGTCGGCCAAGGAATATTTATGGCATTTTTGAGTTCATTATTTTTGGTAAGGTGGCTATAAGAATAAGGCAAGGTTGAAGTTGGGGAAAGGAATCAAGAGAAATAGGAAAGAAAGGGGGACATGAGGCTTATTTCATGGGCGATGTTTTGGAAAGCTTGGGTGGCCAAACTCTTATCCTAGGGGGATGCATGTGGACGGTTTTGGGGAGAATAAGCAGCTGAATTTTTTATTTTGGAATTTGGCAAAGACTTAGTAGTGTTTTGGCAAAAATTCCCTTTGGCAACTTTTTGTCATCTCCCAATTTTGTAACCCTCCTTGCCGAAACATATTAGCACAATAGTGCATTGTTTTTCTCTTTTTTTTTGGTCACATACTCATTTTCTTTCCACCTTCCTTGATAGCTGAATTCTCTTTTGCCTTTTGATTGAATTTTTGGTGCTTGTTAGGCCAAAACCTTTCTCTTTGCACTATTTGGTATTCTCTAAATTTCTTTCTACCTTGTGCCGAAATTACAAGCCACTAAAGAACATATTTTCTTCCTCTTTTCTTCTTGTTGCCGAAAGTATCCAACCTTTGTGACCAAATTGTAACACCCTAAATTAGGGGTTGTTGAGAATTTAATTATTTTAAATATTTTCCCATGTGTGTGCTTGAAGAGTTAAATTCTAGGATTTACTTGACATGTTTAAGGGTCTAAAAATAACTCGAGCTAAGCTTGGCCCAGTATTAAAAATTTATTTTTAAGTGTGTAAAAGGAAGGAGCTAGGTTAGTTAGGGCTTTAATAGAATTTTGGGCGAGTTAAGGCACAAAGGATGGGCTTGGTATAAGTGGCGTGGGGCGCCTAAGAGTTTGCTAGGGGCCTTGGGTTCGATTCGTGGAAGAAACAATGGGGAAATGTTTTTCCTTTTGGGTTTTTGGGCGTTAGGCCTAGGAAGGCCTTTTAATTAAATTAGGAGGGCTTGACATGAAAGTGGGTTGGCTAAGTGGCTAGCGTGTGCTACTTAGAGGCTTGGAGGTTGTTGGGCGCATGTTCGAGCTGCTGAAGCAGCGTTTGGCATTTTTAATTTTTGGGTAAACGACCTGGAGAGGTCTTATAATTAAATGGTGGGGTAAATAGGCAAGAAAGTCGGGCTGGAAGAGTTGGCAAGGGCGTTGGAAGAGGGGGCTGCAGTGGGGTCCTGGTTTCGAATCCCAGCAGCTGCAAGTGGGTTCTATTTTATTTTGCTGGCGTGAAAGTGGAGTGGCCTGCACATGGTTTTTGCTTCTTTGTTGAGCATTCGGCTGGAGTTTGGCAAGCACATGGATTCTTTGTTTTTTTTATTTGATGGGATAACATGAGGATAATAATTAGTTTTTAAATTGGATTTTTATTATTAATTCTAAGGATAATAAAAGATAAATAAGATATTAGTGGATTATTGGATTATTGTTTGGGATTAATTCAATTATTTGAATTAAATCAAACAAGTGGCCTAGAGTAAATTAAGGTAGTGGAATGAATTTTAAACTCCTTGGTTGAATGGAGTGGACGGCAAGCATTAGGGGGAGGGGGTGCCGATTGTCTATAAAAGTCTTAACCTACCATCTTGTTTTTCTTTTTTTTATTTTAGCCGAACCCCTTCTTTCTTTGTTTCTTTTATTTTTTTTATTTTTCTCTCCATTATTTTTCCCTCGTAATAGCCGAATACACCCATTTAAAGTGCCGAAATCCCTTTTCTTTATATTAAACTCTACTTGGCTGAATATTGTGCAAGAGAAGGTGGCTTTCCTTTAGTCGATTTTGGAAGGTAAGGGTCTTAGGCTGAATGTTTATGTTTTTCTCATTACGTCGACTTTGGTAAAGGTGGGTGTGGGTTTCGGCAACTGTTAATTAAGGGTACTAATCACAGATTAAACCGAATTCTCTGTAGGATCTTCGGGATTTGAAAACAAGCAAGTGAGTTCGTCAACGTTCGCCAATCAATTTTCGATTCGCGATTCGTCTTTCAAGCTAGTATTCAAAGTGATTAGGTAAGGATTCGGGTACAAAAGGTTACCCTTTAACTTATGTGGGTTGGCGAATAGGCCATAGTACTAACCCTATGGTTGGCCGAATATAGGTACAGAGAGATCTAGTGTGGCCGACCTGTCTTTTCGGGATTTAGAGCATCCAAGGGTGACAGGTGTGTACATACACACTTATAATTAATTAAATGTGCTAAATTGTTGTGTGTGCTAACCTGGATGCATGTAGATTCGGGATTAATACCATGAATGGTATAAGCAAGGAACCGAGTAAGTCCTTGTTGATTATGAAATATTTTAAGATGCTTTTGGGAAGCATGGTATGTTTAATACACTTTGCATATGGCTGATGATAAAACCCGTACATGTGATTAAGTATATGGTAGCATGAATTATGTGATATAAATGTTTGATGTGGGATTGATAAGTGGAGGGGGCGAGATATCCGTGTAAGACGGGCACCGATGTTTTGGTAACACACTCGCGACTACTACGGTCACCGAGAGGTTTGGTACCTCCGCAGGTTTGGTACCTCATCGCGTCTCGTCCCGGTGGCTTAGCACCACCGTGGGTTGGCCCCACGATTATCATAAGGGATTGACACCAGTGATTTGGCATCACACGATGGGTTGGCTCCATCAATCGATTTGTGTCTACGGACACCAGTGTTTTGGTAACACATTGTGACTCTATGTCACCAATGGTTTGGCACCACCAGTGGTTTGGTACCACATGGGGTAGACAAGGTGTTTGGATGGCTAGGTTTAGTACATGATGATTGATTATATGCTGTGTATGAAATTGTTTAAATACGGGGGAAGGGTTACATACTGAGTCTTGGTGACTCACCTTCTCCTTTACATTTTTCAGGTGGCACGTAGATCGCGGATGTGGAGCTGGGTTGACTCGAGGTGGCCATGCAGTGGATTTAATTTAAATGGACTTTAAATTTAGTTATTTCATTTCATTAATGGTTAGATTTTATTTTGAATGTAATAAGGCCTCCTAACACTTTATCTTTGTTATTTTTCGGTTGTTAAATACTCTGTTTAAACTACTGTTATCCATATTGCATTTAAAATCACATGTTTCCAAATTCAATCGAAAAATGTGTTACCGTGCCATCGGGCACCTTCGAAATTTTAAAAAAAATAACTTGACTTAATTGATTTCCAATAAACACTAAGTAGAGTTTTCACAAGACAATCAAATGAAAAGTTTTCGACAAACTTAAATCGACTTAAAAAGATTTTCTTTCAAAAATATTTTTCCCTGTAACAAACTAGATTCGGCCATAATGTTTGGGCCGGGTTTGGGTTGTTACAAAATTGGTATCAGAGCCCAGTTCAAAACTCCGCTTTGGGGGCCCAAGGCCCAAAAATGTTTTGGTAGGCCTTATGGAATAATTTTTGGTTTTTGAACAGCATGGCCCGAGTCTCCGGCACCGATCCGCCCAGGTAAGTACCGCTGAACTTCTTTGCGAATTATTCTATGTAGAAGGGTAAGAAGCATGGAACGTAGATAGATTTATAGGAACTTGAACCCTAGGATTAGAGTACTCAAACACACAAACCAAACATAAGACTTAAGGAACTTAACCCACCTATGACTTAGTCAGTGAGCTAGGGTGTGGTAACCCCTGTACGGCATGTCGAGGATTGGATCCGAAGAGCCTGGTATTTAAGCAGTCCTCGTGACTCACCTCCTCTTCGCAGTATCCTACCTGCGTGCGTAGCTTCTGCTTCACCCTAACTCGCAGGGCTCGGTGGTGTGGTAACCTCTGCAATGCGCATGTCTAGAAAGGTTCGGTGAGAGCTTGGTATTTAAGCAGTCCGCATGACTCACCTCCTCTTCACTCGAATCCTGCCTGGTGCGTAGCTTTGGTTCACCCTGACCAAGAGGGCTCGGTCATAGGCTAAACATGATGATTAAAACCCGAAAAGGGAATTAGCCATGTTTTCGAAAAAGAATGAAACAACAACAACCCGAATGTTTTCAAAACTTTTGCAATAACTCTTTCAAATTTGAGAACGTCATTTTTACAACGTTTTCTTCGAAAAACTCAATTTGTGGAAAATTACAAAAATACCCTTAGGGGTAAAATTACTAAAATGCCCTCGGCTCATAAAATATCAGTTCAATGGTTTTGCTCAAAACTTTCAACTATTTTACAAATATTCAACAACTTAGCTTTGAAAATCATCAGCAAAACATTTTGGTCTTGGAAAATTACGAAAACGACCTCAATTTGTGAAAATTACCGAAATGACCCTGATCTTTGAAAATCTTTACAAACATCACCACTTGAAAGGGAAAGTTTTCAAAAAGGGAACCCTCGAAGTTTTACAACTGTTGGAAATATCCCCGATTTATCAAAATTTCAAAATTTCCCCTGATTGACAAAATTACCGAAATACCCCTAGTTTCCAAAACGATGCCATATCTTTAAATTTTGCCAATTTTCGAAAACATCCTCCAGTTTTGGGGAATTTCAAAGTGATTTGTTTATTAAAATTTTACAACTTCTTCTATTACGAAAATACCCCTTTAGGAAAAATGACAAAAATACCCCTAGGTTAGAAATGGGCAGAAATGTCCGAAGAGCGAATAGGTATGGAAAGTATTAAGGAATGCATGCATGAACTCCTTTGTGTGAACTAGGATAGAAGACTGAAACCTTGTTTGCTCGAAAGAATCTCTGATTAAACCTTATCCATAAAATTTCTTCGCGAGTAATAAAGTGGAACAAATGCTAACGCATAAAAATTTTCTTAATCAGACTAAAAGCGCGGTAGATAGAATGAGTTCTAGAGGACGTGGATGCCGTGGACGCGGTAGGGGTAGGATGACGGTGTCCGAACCCGTCAGTCGGGTCAAGGTTCTCGAAAACGAGTACCACCGCCACCACCACCTCCTACTTTTAGAGAGTGAGGAGCGAGGATCGGACCGATGGCGGTAGGTCAGACGCAAGTCGCTTTGCGAGTTTTGGAAATGGTGGCTGGAGCTGGTGGAAATTTGGGAGCTCAAAAATCTATTCTCGAGCGACTCTGATCTAACGGAGCGGAGGTATTCTGGGGTGTGTCAGGAGTGGCACCCAGTGCGGCGGAGTACTGGCTAGAGTCAACTGAAAGGATCATGAATGATCTTGACCTGACTGAGGAGGAAAAGCTGAAAGGGGCTGTGTCGCTTCTAAAGGATGAAGCGTACTAGTGGTGGCTGACGGTCCGAGATAGAGCCACGGCAGATGATCTCGCGTGGGATTACTTTAAAACTGCTTTTCAGAAGAAGTATGTGGGCACTAGCTACACGGATGCTCAAAGGAAAACTTTTCTGGGACTAGTGCAAGGAACTAAGTCAGTGTCGGAATATGAGGCGGAGTTTTTAAGGCTGAGTAGGTATGCTAGAGGCATCGTGGCTACTGAACACGAGCGCTGTGTCCGCTTTGAGGACGGACTCCGAGATGATTTGAGGTTGCTGATTGCCCCACAGCAGGTTCGTGAGTTTTCGTCTCTAGTGGAAAAGGCTAAGGTAGCCGAAGGGATCAAGGAGACCGTAAGACAGAAGCATGATAGGAACAACCAGAAGAGAGGCTTTGGATCGCCTGGATCGGACAGTAATGTGGAGAAGAGGGCTAGATTTGGGGAATCAAAAAGAGCCACAAAGCCTGCTCAGTGGCCACCTCAGTGTGTTAGATGCGGGAAATCCCATTCGGGAGAATGTTTGGCGGGAAGTAGAGGGTGCTTTGAGTGTGGATCATTGGATCACCGTGTAAGGGATTGTCCGTGGAAGTTGGCAAGGACTCAAGCTGAGGATCAAGGACGTGGCCAATTTAGGAAGGATGGCCAGCAACCACGGAGGGGTCAAGGAGTAGCTAGAGGTAATGATAATGGTAACGGGCGTGGCCGAGGTGCTGAAGGTGCAGAGACGAGACAACCAAGGTTGGTTTATGCAGTTGGCCGTCGCGAGGAGGATGATGTGCCAGACATGACAACGGGTAAGTTTCTTATTTTCGGAGTACCCACAATTGTCTTGGTTATGGTTACGTTGGTTCATTCTTATGATTGCTAGTAAAGTGTATAAATTTGGATTATGAACGTAGGGAATGTTTCTAGGGAGTATGATAGTTCTTTAAGATCAGAGTGCGTAGCAGTAGCGTAGTGTGATGAGTTAAGGATGCACGATTGGACGATAATAAGTAATTTCGAGGACGAAATTATTTTAAGGGGGTAGAATTGTAACACCCTAAATTAGGGGTTGTTGAGAATTTAATTATTTTAAATATTTTCCCATGTGTGTGCTTGAAGAGTTAAATTCTAGGATTTATTTGACATGTTTAAGGGTCTAAAAATAACTCGAGCTAAGCTTGGCCCAGTATTAAAAATTTATTTTTAAGTGTGTAAAAGGAAGGAGCTAGTTTAGTTAGGGCTTTAATAGAATTTTAGGCGAGTTAAGGCACAAAGGATGGGCTTGGTATAAGTGGCGTGGGCGCCTAAGAGTTTGCTAGGGGCCTTGGGTTCGATTCGTGGAAAAAACAAGAGGGAAATGTTTTTCCTTTTGGGTTTTTGGGCGTTAGGCCTAGGAAGGCCTTTTAATTAAATTAGGAGGGCTTATTGACATGAAAGTGGGTTGGCTAAGTGGCTAGCGTGTGCTACTTAGAGGCTTGGAGGTTGTTGGGCGCATGTTCGAGTCTGGCCAAGCGCGGCGCATTTGGCATTTTAATTTTTGGGTAAACGGCCCGGAGAGAGGTCTTATAATTAAATGGTGGGGTAAATAGGCAAGAAAGTCGGGCTGGAAGAGTTGGCAAGGGCGTTGGAAGAGGGGGCTGCAGTGGGGTCCTGGTTTCGAATCCCAAAGCAACTGCAAGTGGGTTCTATTTTATTTTTTGTTGGCGTGAAAGTGGAGTGGCTCGCACATGGTTTTTTGCTTCTTTGTTGAGCATTCTACTGGAGTTTGGCAAGCACATGGATTCTTTGTTTTTTTTATTTAATGGGATAACATGAGGATAATAATTAGTTTTTAAATTGGATTTTTATTATTAATTCTAAGGATAATAAAAGATAAAGAAGATATTAGTGGATTATTGGATTATTGTTTGGGATTAATTCAATTATTTGAATTAAATCAAACAAGTGGCCTAGAGTAAATTAAGGTAGTGGAATGAATTTTAAACTCCTTGGTTGAATGGAGTGGGCTGGCAAGCATTAGGGGAGGGGTGCCATTGTCTATAAAAGTCTTAACCTACCATCTTGTTTTTCTTTTTTTTATTTTAGCCGAACCCCTTCTTTCTTTGTTTCTTTTATTTTTTTTATTTTTCTCTCCATTATTTTTCCCTCGTAATAGCCGAATACACCCATTTAAAGTGCCGAAATCCCTTTTCTTTATATTAAACTCTACTTGGCCGAATATTGTGCAAGAGAAGGTGGCTTTCCTTTAGTCGATTTTGGAAGGTAAGGGTCTTAGGCTGAATGTTTATGTTTTTCTCATTACGTCGACTTTGGTAAAGGTGGGTGTGGGTTTCGGCAACTGTTAATTAAGGGTACTAATCACAGATTAAACCGAATTCTCTGTAGGATCTTCGGGATTTGAAAACAAGCAAGTGAGTTCGTCAACGTTCGCCAATCAATTTTCGATTCGCGATTCGGGTGCTGAAGCTAGTATTCAAAGTGATTAGGTAAGGATTCGGGTACAAAAGGTTACCCCTTTAACTTATGTGGGTTGGCCGAATAGGCCATAGTACTAACCCTATGGTTGGCCGAATATAGGTACAGAGAGATCTAGTGTGGCCGACCTGTCTTTTCGGGATTTAGAGCATCCAAGGGTGACAGGTGTGTACATACACACTTATAATTAATTAAATGTGCTAAATTGTTGTGTGTGCTAATCGGATCTGTGTAGATTCGGGATTAATACCATGAATGGTATAAGCAAGGAACCAGGTAAGTCCTTGTTGATTATGAAATATTTTAAGATGCTTTTGGGAAGCATGGTATGTTTAATACACTTTGCATATGGCTGATGATAAAACCCGTACATGTGATTAAGTATATGGTAGCATGAATTATGTGATATAAATGTTTGATGTGGGATTGATGAGTGGAGGGGATAGTATATCCGTGCCGACGGGCACCAGTGTTTTGGTAACACACTGTGACTACGGTCACCAGAGGTTTGGTACCTCATCGCGTCTCGTCCCAGTGGCTTAGCACCACCGTGGGTTGGCCCCACAGATTATCATAAGGGATTGATGCCAGTGATTTGGCATCACACGATGGGTTGGCCCCATCAATCGATTTGTGTCTACGGACACCAGTGTTTTGGTAACACATTGTGACTCTATGTCACCAATGGTTTGGCACCACCAGTGGTCTGGTACCGCACGGGGTAGACAAGGTGTTTGGATGGCTAGGTTGGGTGCATGACTTAGTACATGATGATTGATTATATGCTGTGTATGAAATTGTTTAAATACGGGGGAAGGGTTACATACTGAGTCTTGGTGACTCACCTTCTCCTTTACATTTTTCAGGTGGTACGTAGATCGCGGATGTGGAGTCGGGTTGACTCGAGGTGGCCATGCAGTGGATTTAATTTAAATGGACTTTAAATTTGGTTATTTCATTTCATTAATGGTTAGATTTTATTTTGAATGTAATAAGGCCTCCTAACACTTTATCTTTGTTATTTTTCGGTTGTTAAATACTCTGTTTAAACTACTGTTATCCATATTGCATTTAAAATCACATGTTTCCAAATTCAATCGAAAAATGTGTTACCGTGCCATTGGGCACCTTCGAAATTTTAAAAAAAATAACTTGACTTAATTGATTTCCAATAAACACTAAGTAGAGTTTTCACAAGACAATCAAATGAAAAGTTTTCGACAAACTTAAATCGACTTAAAAAAGTTTTCTTTCAAAAATATTTTTCCCTGTAACAAACCAGATTCGGCCATAATGTTTGGGCCGGGTTTGGGTTGTTACAAAATAATCATCTTTTCTTATCATCTTTTGGAGAAACCGAAACTAGTTTGCACCTTTTCTCTTCTTTTAATCACCTTTCAAATCTTTGCACCTTTTCTCTCCTTTTTCTCTTTTTTTAATCACCTTTCAATTCTTCTTCCATTTCTTAAAAATAAAACTCTATCTTGATCAAAACTTTTTGAAACACCCCAAACACGGCCCGCGAGCTTTGACCAGATTTGGTATGTTCCTCAAGTAAACCGATTCAAAGTTCTTTTGTTACTTTGGGAAAATAGTGTGTGTTGAAAGAAATATTGTTTTGGGTTGGGCTCAAGTAGAAAACAAAATCGTTTTATAATGAAAACCCTTTTAAATTTTAGGTGATAAAACATGTAGAATACATTTAAAGTAAATTACTTAATCTTTAACTTAATAAAAATTTCGTAACATAATAAATAAAAACAGAAATAAAATAGTGCACTATGGCCTTATGGCCTTATTACATCAAGTAAATCCAAATAATTCGGAGTACTTAAAAATTAATAGTCCATAAAAATAAAAACTTCATGTTGAGCATGGCCACCACAAGTTCTCGCCGTCCTGGTCCATTATTGTTCATCACCAAACATGGTCCTCAACGGGGTGAGTCATCAGACTCAATGTGTACACAACACTAAATCATAATAGAATTAGGCATAACAAATATTACACATTCATATCATAGCATACAAATTATGATGCATTCCCAAACCCAAACCTAATAAGCCATCCGCTACACTCCCCCGTACCAACCTGTACACCGTGGGGACTACTAAGTCGACCCTCCTTCCACTACATTCCATATCGCGGTCTTAGGTCACCGCATTTGTGGTCTTAGGTCACCACATTCGAGATATCGCGCGGTCTTAGGTCACCGCATTCAGACATCGTGGTCTTAGGTCACCACATTCGGATACCACGGTCTTAGGTCACCGTGTTCATGGTCTTAGGTCACCACATTCACTTCCCCTTTCAATAACCCATATGCCCCATTTTGTAATATGCATTAATATGCCAAAGTTCACATTCTTATTCTCATGTTACAAATAACATATTTCATATTCCTAGTAGGAGTAGGAAACGTGCACAGAGTACTTAGTACCATAACATGGTACCTTAGCAACTTTCTTATTCTTAATATCACATATTTTAATTAGACATAGCCATAAAACTTATTAAGAATTAGTGTCGCACACACTGATTCGCTTAGCAAATTCCTTGAGATCTCGTGTCGATCTATCGCTTAGATCCTTAATCCCTACATTTGATTAATCACTTACTAATTTAATAAAAAGCCATTCGCCATAAATCCAAATCCTAGTAGGATTAGTATACTAAAACTTACCTTGTTGCCGATTGACTTAAGAATCAAGTTCGAATTGAATCCTTGCTTCCTTACTGTTGTCGAAAACCCTATAGACACATGTTAAAGTTTAATCTAACATTAAACATAATGAATGGCCTTTGGCCGAATCTTATAGTTTCTTACCTTGAATCTTAAAAATCCAAAACCTTCCTCATTGTAGTCGATATAATCACAAAATCCCAAGTTTTCCTTCAAAGTTTTACCAACATGAATATGTCATTAAAACCTTGCCTTTTTGTTTTTAAAGAAGAAAGAAAATAATCATAATAGATCCTTACCCTTTTATATGGAAATCAGCAACACCCTTTGATCTACGAAAATATTCGGCTATGGCTTAGATGTGTATCACCAAATTTCGGTTTCCTTTATAATTGGCTAGGGTTTTCTTTGGGGTTTCGGCTTCTGATGGATTGGAAAGAAAAGAAGAAGAAGAAAGAATAAAGAATGAGAGGAAACTTGTGATTTTGTCAGAAAAGAATTTGGGGAAGATGACAAGAGAATTTCGGCAGAGGCTTGCTTGGAGAGAAAAAATTATAAAATGCCTCACTTTTCCTCCTATTGCCGAATTTACTAGGCCAAGAGTCCCTTTCTTGGCCATCACTCTTTTATTTGATAACTTTATCTCCTTAATTTAAAATAATTAAAGAATAATCCTTTATTATCTCCTTGAAAAATAATCTAAAATAAAAATCCATTATTTATCCTTATTAGTCGAATTTTAAAGAGAATAAAACTCTTCTTTTAAACATCTTGTGCCGTCCACTCACTTTCTTCCGAAGCAAAATAAAATTTCTTTTATTTGCTTTCCCCGTGACTCGAACTCAGGACCAATCCAGTTGCATGTGGCGCCATTTCCAGAGGCCCTAAGTGGCATCTCCAGGCCACTTTTCCAAGCCTGTTTGCGTGTCAAATTTCACATACTTTTTCTCTTAAGGCCACCTTGCCTTAATTTCCTCTTTTAAACTTTAAAACTTGACATTTCTAAGTCATTTCTAAGTTTCCAAAAATTTTCGTTTGCCTCTTTAAACTTGACATTTCCTTACATTTCCAAGTTTCCAAAAATGTTCATTTCTAAATCATTTCCATGCATTTCTAGGTTTCCAAAAATGTCAAAAATTTATTCGCAATACATAAGACATGTCATTTCGTACAATTAAACCGAAAATGCATAGGCCCTTTCCAGTTAAAATAATTTCGTCCTCGAAATTTCCTAACTAAAATAATTGAGTGTATTGCTGTCGCATTGCTTCTTCTGGCTCCCACGAAGCTTCCTCCGATCCATGGTTGCGCCATAATACTTTGGCTAAGGGAACCGACTTCCTTCGCAGCACTTTCACATCATGTTCCAATATCTGAATCGGCTCTTCCTCGTAGGATAAGTCTGGCCTTAGCTCTACTTCTTTAACTGGTACCACATGAGATGGATCCGATCAGTAGCGACGTAGCATGGATACATGGAATACGTCGTGCATCTGTTGCAACTTTGGTGGCAACTCTAATCGGTATGCCATCGTCCAACTTCGCCCATTGCTCTGATAGGGCCCTATAAACCTTGGGCTTAACTTCCCTTTGCGACCAAACCTCATCACCTTCTTCCAAGGCGAGACCTTCAGAAACACTTGGTCTCCCACTTCAAACTCTATTTCCTTCTGCTTGAGGTCTGCGTACGACTTCTGCCTATTAGAGGCTTCCTTTAACCGTGCTCGGATTATCTCCACCTTCTTTTCAGTTGCAGCCACTAACTTTGGACCCAAAACTCGACGTTCTCCTAACTCAGTCCAACAAGTAGGAGTTTGACACTTCCGACCATACAATGCTTCATATGGTGCCATCCGAATGCTAGCCTGATAGCTGTTGTTGTAGGCAAACTCAGCTAAAGGCAAGTAATCTTCCCAACTTCCTCGGAAATCCATCACACAGCCTCTCAACATATCCTCCAACACTTGTATAACCCGTTCAGACTGCCCGTCTGATTGTGGATGAAAAGCCGTAGTGAAGTCTAACTTAGTGCCTATAGCTTGATGAAGTGCCCTCCAAAATCGAGACGTAAACCTAGGGTCTCTATCGGAGATGATCGATATCGATACCCCATGTAACCTTACAATTTTCGCCACATATAACTTGGCCAACTTCTAAAGAGAATAGTCAACTCTTATCGGAATGAAGTGCACGGACTTGGTCAAACAGTCTACTATCACCCATACCGAGTCCTTCTTAGTAGGCGTAAGGGGAAGCCCACTAACGAAGTCCATGGTAATTCTCTCCCACTTCCACTGCGGAATCCCAATTGGTTGAAGCAATCCCGATGGAACTTGGTGTTCAGCCTTAACTTGCTGACACGTCAGGCATTTCCCCATGAACTCAGTAACTTCCTGTTTAAGATCAGACCACCAAAATTGTTCACTTAGATCTCTATATAGCTTAATGCCTCCGGGATGCATAGCATAAGGGCTACTATGCGCCTCCCAAAGAATCCTTTATCTTAATTCCTCGTCTCTCGGCATACAGACTTTTCCCTTGTAGCATAATACTCCTTCATCATTAACACCATAGTCCTTTAATTTTCCATGCTGTACTTGCTGTAACTTAGCACTTAGGTCCTTATCAGCCAGCTGTCCCCTTTTCACCTCATTCAGCCATGTGGGCTTGACTTGTAATACTGCCAACAGGCTTCTGTCATCATATAAACTTAAGTGAACGAACATAGCCCTTAGATCTGACACAACCTTCCGACTTAGGGCATCAGCCACTACATTTGCCTTGCCCAGGTGGTACTCTATCGAGCAATCATAATCCTTCAATAACTCCACCCACCTTCGCTGCCTCAAGTTCAACTCCTTCTGAGTCAACAGATACTTAAGGCTCTTGTGGTCTGTGTAGATCACTGACCTTTCTCCATAGAGATAGTGCCTCCACACCTTAAGGGCGAAAACCACCACTGCCAATTCCAAGTCATGAATTGGGTCGTTAACTTTATGAGGCCTTAGTTGCCGAGACGCATACGCGACCACTTTTCCATCTTGCATTAGGACACATCCTAATCCCGTATGTGAAGCGTCACAGTACACCACAAAATCCTTTCACGCCTCGGTGAATTAACACCTGAGCTTCCGTCAACACCTTCTTAAGCTTTTCAAAGCTCTTCTCGCTTTATTATCTGTCCATTCAAAGGGTACTTCCTTCCTTAGCAACCTTGTCAAAGGCGCGCTATTGACGAGAACCCTTCCACAAACCATTTCAGTAATAGCTTTGCCAAACCTAAGAAACTTGAATCTCGACCACGGACCTGGGGGTTCCAATCCAACACTGCTTCAATCTTCCTAGGGTCCACTCTTATTCCTTCTGCGGATACCACATGCCCTAAGAATGCCACCTCCTTAAGCCAAAATTCACACTTGCTGAATTTGGCATAGAGCTTCCTCTCGCTTAACACTTGCAGCACAACCCGTAGGTGTTCATCATGCTCCTCTTCAGACTTGGAGTAGACCAAGATATCGTCGATGAATACAATGACGAACCTATCCAAGTAGGGTTGGAAAACTCGGTTCATCATATCTATGAACGCGGCTGGAGCATTCGTCAACCCAAACGGCATTACTACAAACTCAAAATGGCCGTATCGTGTCCTAAAAGTGGTCTTATGGATATCTGCCTCCTTCACCTTCAACTGATGATATCCCGACCTTAAGTCTATCTTCGAGAATACCGCGGCCCCCTTCAGCTGATCGAAGAAGTCATCGATCCTTGGCAAAGGATACTTGTTCTTAATGGTCAGCTTATTCAACTAATGGTAATCTATGCACATCCGCATAGTTCCGTCCTTCTTCTTTACAAACAGGACCGGTGCTCCCCATGGAGACACACTGGGTCGAATGAACCCACGATCCAGCAATTCTTGGATTTGAGCCTTGAGCTCAACCAACTCCTTTGGTGCCATTTGATACGGGGCAATTGACACAGGAGCTGTTCCCGGTAGCAAGTCTATTCCAAATTCCACCTCCCTATCTGGGGGTATTCCTGGTAATTCCTCCGGAAACACATTTTCAAAGTCCCTTACTGTTCTAACTCCACTAACACCTTCTTCCTTTCCACCCAACGCACTTACGAAGGCTAAGAACGCCTTGCACCCTTTCCTAACCATTTTCTCAGCCGTCAACGCCGAAACTACGTGGGACAGGTAGTTTCTTCTTTCTCCGATCATTACTACTACTTCATCCTTCGGAGTCCTTAGTTCTATTCGTTTAGCCGCATAATCCAATACGGCTCGGTGCTCTACTAGCCAGTCCATTCCAAGTATAAGTTCAAACTCCCCAAAGGGTAGTTCCATTAAGTCAGCCCAAAAGTTCACTCCCTGAATCTCTAGGGGTACATTCTGAAAGATCTTATCCACCAGTACAGTTTGGCCTAATGGGCTTACTACAGTCATCTGCCTATCAGAAAGTTCAGAGTCTAGGCCTAGTGTTTCCACTACACTACATGCAACATAAGAATGGGTCGAGCCCACATCAATTAAGGCATAATAAGGCTTGCCATAAATAAAGAACGTACCAGTTATAACATCCGGCGCGTCTCCATCTTCCCTCCGGCGAACCACATAAACCAAACTCGGTTGCCTTGCCTCAGCATTAGCAGCACCTCTGCCCTGTGTTCCACAGCCTCTGCCAGTACCATTACCTCTGTTACTAGAACCACGACCTCGTTGAGGCTGTTGTCCTCCTCTACCAGCCTGACTAACATTCTGACCTGCTGGTCGACTTTTATCTAATGCCTTAGGACAATCCTTGATCACATGGTCCTTGGACCCACACCTAAAACATCCTCCTGTCTTCTTCCAGCACTCTCCCAGGTGCTTCTTTCCACACAAATCACAAGGACGATACTGCCCTCCTGAACCAACTTGCTGACCTCGCGGCCCATCAACTCTAGGCCTCTTATGAACCTTTCCAGACGATCCAAAACCTCTTTTGGGCCTATTTCAGTCCATGGTCTGCCTGGTAGAATCCTTGATCCCTTCAGCCACTTTAGCCTTTTCCACTAACGCAGAAAATTCCCGCTCACGGTGCGGTGCTATCAACAATCTTAGATCATCCCTTAGTCCGTCCTCAAAATGCACACGCGCTCATGCTCGATTGCCACTACTCCCGGGCATACCGGCTCAACCTCGAAATTCACCTCATATTCCGCCACGGACTTATTCCTTGAACCAACCCCGAAATGCCTTCCTCTGCTCATCCGTATACCTGGTTCCAACATACTTCTTTTGATACGCTTCCTTAACGTAGTCCCAGGTCAGATCCTCCGCTATGGCACCATCCCGAACAGTTAACCACTATTGATACGCTTCATCACGTAATGATGCCACCATTCCTTTTAACTTCTCCTCGTCGTGTCAAGCTCATCCATGATGCGCTCGATTGCTTCCAACCAATCTTCACCAGTATCTTGGGTGCCACATCCGATACTCCACGAAACATTTCGGCTCCATTAGCTCGGAGCCGTTCGAGCACTGAACTTTCAATTTCCGAATTTCCTCCCCGCACTGACCACTAACTCCAAAACTCGCGGCCACGACTGCGACACGATCATCCCCATCCGAGCTTGCGCTCAACACCAACAAAACTGGGGGGTGGTGGTGGCGATGGTATCTCATTGTCAGATCCTTGACCCGATCTAACGGGTTCTGACACAGTCATCCTTCCTCTACCTCATCCACGACGACCACGTCCTCTAGAGCTCATTTCTAACGTCGAGATCTGATTAAGAAATTTTATGAATTAGTCTTTGTTTCACTTGATTACCCGCGAAGAAATTTTATGGAAGAGTTTTAGGAGTGGTTCTTTCGTATTCATACATGCACACAGTCTTTTCATTCATTCATACATCCATCAACCAATTATGAACTTTCGTTCATTCAGAGAAACCTTGTAGTTTTCATTGTTGTTGTTTCTCTACTACCTAGGGGTATTTTCGTAATTTTGTCCTACAGGGGTATTTTCGTAATTTTTCAGAAGAAAAAGTTCCCTGATGATTCTGTCATAAAGTATATTGGAATTTTTAAATTCCCGGGGTATTTTGGAAAATTTGAAATCCGAGGGTATTTCGGTAATTTTGAATCTCGGGGTTATTTTGGTAATAAACCAGGGTAAATTTGTAAAATTTAACAAATCAGGGATATTTCAAAAGTTGTAAAACTTTGAGGGTTTTTTTTGAGAATTGTTCTTTCCAAAACGGTGATGTTGCAAAAATTTTTAGAAATCAGGGTCATTTTGGTAATTTTTTTGTAAGTTAGGGGCAATTTTGTAATTTTCCAAAATCAAGGTATTTTAATATTTTGCGAATTAGGGTTTTTGAGCATTTATAAAATAATGAAATTTTGGTAAAATTGTTGGGTAGTTGGACATTTTATAAACCAAGGGTATTTTGGTAATTTTACCACTAGGGGCATTTTTGTAATTTCATAAATCGGAAATTTTTCGGAAAATTTTGTAAAGATGGTTTTCACATATTTTAAAAAAAAAGTTTTAAGAGTTTTTTTTTAAAACTAGGGTTTTGTTGTTTTTATAAAAACACGGCTAGTTCCCTTTCAGGTTTTAGTTATTGTGTTTAGCCTAGGACCGAGTCCTCTTGGTCAGGGTGAACCAAAGATACGCACCAGGCAGGATTTGAGTGGAGAGGAGGTGAGTCACGCGGTCTGCTTAAATACCAAGCTCCCACCAAAACCATTCCTAGACATGCGCACAGAGGTTGCCACACCCACTGAGCCCTCTGGGTTAGGGTGAACCGAAGCTACGCACCAGGTAGGATTCCTGCGAAGAGGAGGTGAGTCACTAGGACTGCTTAAATACCAGTGTAACACCCCCAAACCCGGCCCACGAGCCTTGATCGGATCTGGTTATGTCACTGCGGAAAGACGGTTGAAAATCTTTTTGACTTTAGAATAAAACATGAAAATTTGTTAACTTTTGATAACCATGTCCATTTAAAATTATAAGTAAAACTTTGTTATTATAAAATATCCATATTAAAACTTCATTAACTTATATTTTGAATAAATAGATTGCTAAAAATAAAATCATCTTTATATAGTAATTTAATTTTAACCAAACCATAATTAAAATAATGCCAAAAATAATAATAAGGCCCTTATTACAACCAATACTTAATCAAAATACTTAATATTAAAATGCATAAACTAATCAAAATATCTTTTTCTGCATGGCCACCTCGTATCCACTCCAACCCGGTCCAAGCTCATGAATCACCTGCGATGGTTTAGAAAAAAATAGGGTGAGTCCACAGACTCAGTGCATAATCATCACACATGCCTCCACATAAGGGCTTGGCCCATATCCACACAGATCATACAAATCAATATGCAATTACGAAACCCAACCCAACCTAGGTCCATCCATTACACCAACCTTAGCAGACTCCCTGCTCAAGGCCGTGGCTAATCTACCACTGATCACATCGTGATCCACAAATCCTACCCCGGCAGACCTGCTGCACAAGGCCGTGGCTAAGCCACCGATCACATAAGTGATCCCATCAATAATCCGTCTACGGTGATGCACACAGCCATCAACCGCCGAGATGGGCACCTAGCCTACACCTCCCTTGATGTAGCACACAGCTAATCATCAAGCGCTAATGTAGCACGAGGCTAACATTAGACCACGTACATAAGTATGTACACCCATCCTTCCTTGATCAAATCCAATCCCCATACATATATGTTAATGTATCATGTCAAATCAGCATATAATATAAGTATAAACCACATGCTCATTACCATATCACACAGGCACCATAATTAATTTAATATCACGAACTACTAACCTGTTAACCGATTATCCCAAACGTGGGTATCCACCACTTTAGCCTTTATTATCGGCTATCATACACCAAATAGTTATACATACATATCAATACACAAAACAGGAGAAACAGTGCGATAATTACGCACCTGATCACTTGAAGTTCTACACTATCAATCCCAACGCTATCGCTAAACGAGACTACGGCTATCTGCCTATAGCTTTCACCTGCTGCTGGCCCACACCCCGGTGGCCAATCTCGAACCGCCGATACAGACCTTTTCTTAAACTTCAGGATAGGGACTTTCCCCTGTCCACCTTGACTGGTATTGGCCTCCATTAAAACGCAAAACCACTTGAATCCCGGAGAATCGATCAATGACACTAGATATCCTTGCTCCTCTTATAACCGATTTGGTTTCCTACCAAATTTCGGGCCAAACGATGGTTCACTTCTGACAATCAGCCACACCCCCTTCAAAAACGACTAGAGAAAAGACCCAAACGTTCCACCCTTGCTTAAGATTCGGCCAACCAACACTTGGACAACAAAGAAGATTTCGGCAAAGGCTGAGGAGAGATTCGGCTCAAGTGAAATGGAGAGAAAACAAGTGGAAAAATTCGGCTATGTGCCTAAGAAAGTAATCGGCAAACTAAGGTGGTTTGAACAAATATGGAAAAGAGAGGAAATAAAAGATGAATAGGGTTCACAAATGAAGATTCGGCCAACAAGTCCAAGGGAGAAATCGGCAAGGTGTATGATACTAATGGCTTTCGGTTTAGAAGAAAGCAAAAAGAAGTAAGGCTTTAGAAGAAAGAACTAAAATTCGGCAAAAGGAAGGCACACCACCCTTAAATAAGATTCGGCCACTCCTCCCCCCTTGAAGACTCCAACATTCGGCCACCACCTACAACCACTCATGACCACTAATTCAAACCGATTTGAATTAGTCCACCACCTAAAATTTCTCTCCCACACTTATTTAAAATAAGTTGAATAAGTCCACACTTATCCCTCTTCTATTTATCACCTAGCTTATTCAAAATAAAATAATACAATAATTATCCTACACTTCTAAAATAACTAAATAGATAAATAAATAAATAAATAAAACATCATCCTCATCTAAATAAAAGCCTTCTAACCGTCCAACACCTCTCCCCTTTTGACGCCAAAAACATAACCAAAATGCTGCCTTTGCAGCTCGAACATGAGACCCCTTAGCACCCTTGAGGCGTCACTTCTCCCAGCTCTAAATGGCGTCTCCTTTGCCACTCCGCCAAGCCTCTTCTTGTGTCTTAACCTCCCAAATATTTCTCCTAAAACCCCTATAGCCAAGCTCCCTTTTTTAACACTAAAACCAAAAATTTTCCTAAGGCATTCCACTACATCTTAGAGTTCTCAAGACCCTTAAAACTCACCCAACCACACACTGAAGTATGCCAACACCTGAGTTATGCACTAAATGCATAACCCCTAAAACTAGGGTGTTACAACCAGGCTCTTCCGGATCCAATCCTAGACATGCGCACAGGGGTTACCATACCCTAACTCGGTGACTTAGCCATAGGTTTGTTTAATGGAATTAAGTCTTATGTGTTTGTGTTTGAGTAGACTAGTCCTAGGGTTCAAGTTCCTATCATGTTATTCTACGTTCCATTCTTTTTCTACCCTTCTATAATTCACATAATCACACAGATGGTTAGGGGTACTTACCTGGTGGACTGCGGGTTGGAGATTTAGGTGCCATGCCAGAAAACCTGCTTAACTTTAGAAATACTTTTCATAAAACTCATTTGGGCTCGTTTGGAAAACGTTTTGGGCCTTAGCCCACAGGTCGAGAGTTTTAAAATTGGCTATGATACCAAATTGAAACACCCCAAACTTAGCCCACGAGCTTTGACCAGATTTGGTATGTTCCTCAAGTAAACCGGTTCAAAGTTCTTTTGTTACTTTGGGAAAATAGTGTGTGTTGAAAGAAATATTGTTTTGGGTTGGGCTCGAGTAGAAAACAAAATCGTTTTATAATGAAAACCCTTTTAAATTTTAGGTGATAAAACATATAGAATACATTTAAAGTAAATTACTTAATCTTTAACTTAATAAAAATTTCGTAACATAATAAATAAAGCCAGAAATAAAATAGTGCACTATGGCCTTATGGCCTTATTACATCAAGTAAATCCAAATAATTCGGAGTACTTAAAAATTAATAGTCCATAAAAATAAAAACTTCATGTTGAGCATGGCCACCACAAGTTCTGCCGTCCCGGTCTATTACTGTTCATCACCTGAAACATGGTCCCTCAACGGGGTGAGTCAACAGACTTAATGTGTACACAACACTAAATCATAATAGAATCAGGCATAACAAATATTACACATTCATATCATAGCATACAAATTATGATGCATTCCCAAACCCAAACCTAATAAGCCATCCGCTACACTCCCCGCACTCCAACCTATACAATCGTGGGGACTACTAAGTCGACCCTCCTTCCGCTACACTCCATATCGCGGTCTTAGGTCACCGCGATTTGTGGTCTTAGGTCACCACATTCGAGATATCGCGGTCTTAGGTCACCGCATTCAGATTCTCGTGGTCTTAGGTCACCGTGTTCGTGGTCTTAGGTCACCATATTCACTTCCCCTTTCAATAACCCATATGCCTCATTTTGTAATATGCATTAATATGCCAAAGTTCACATTCTTATTCTCATGTTACAAATAACATATTTCATATTCCTAGTAGGAGTAGGAAACGTACCTGAGTACTTAGTACCATAACATGGTACCTTAGCCACTTTCTTATTCTTAATATCACATATTTTAATTAGACATAGCCATAAAACTTATTAAGAATTAGTGTGGGGTACACACTGATTAAACAGCAAATTCCTTGAGATCTCGTGAATCGATCTACCGCTTAGATCCTTAATCACTACATTTGATTAATCACTTACTAATTTAATAAAAAGCCATTCGGCCATAAATCCAAATCCTAGTAGGATTAGTATACTAAAACTTACCTTGTTGCCGATTGACTTAAGAATCAAGTCCCGAATTGAATCCTTGTTTCCTTACTGTTGTCGAAAACCCTATAGACACATGTTAGAGTTTAATCTAACATTAAACATAATGCTTCATATGGGCCGTGGACCAGGTCGAGGTGGTAATGGCGCAGGTCGAGATCAAGTACACCGGGTAGAGGTAATGGCTTCAGGGGTAACGCGGAGGCGAGGCAGCCAGGGTTAGTTTATGCGGTCAGACGCTGAGAGGATGGCGATGCACCTGATGTGATAACCGGTACGTTCTTCATCTCTGATGTACCTGTTACTGCTTTGATAGATGTCGGATCCACCCATTCGTATGTTGCTAGTGCTGTATCTGGACATTTGAACATTAGATTTGAGATTACTGCTAGAGAGATGACAGTAATTAGTCTTTTAGGACAATCTGTGATAGTAAATAAATTGTTTAGAGATGTACCCTTAGAAGTACAAGGAGAACATTTTGGCAGATTTGATGGAACTGCCTTTCGGTGAGTTCGACCTTATTTTGGGCATGAACTGGTTGGTGAAACACTGTGCGAATTTGGATTGTGATGCAAAGTGGATGACGATAAGAACTTCGAAAGATAAGGAAGTAGTGATGATACGTGAAAGGAGAAATTATCTATCAAATGTGGTATCTTCTTTAAAGGCAGAAATGTTGGTTCGAAAAGGGTGTGGAGCATTCTTAGCCTTCATTAGTACCTTGGATGCCAAGGAATTGTCGGTGGAAGTGTTAGAACGGTGAAGGAGTTTTTGGACGTCTTTCCCGAAGAACTCCCTGGATTGCCTCCGGACTGGGAGGTAGAGTTTGGCATTGAGCTATTGCCCGGAACGACTCCGGTGTCTATTGCTCCTTATAGAATGGGGCCGAAGGAGTTAGCGGTGCTTAAACCTCAAATTCAGGAGTTGTTGGATCGAGGATTCATTCGACCGAGTGTGTCAACGTGGGGAGCACCGGTCTTGTTCGTCAAGAAGAAGGATGGGTCGATTCGTATGTGCATCGATTATAGGCAGTTGAATAAGTTGACAATCAAGAATAGTTATCCATTACCGAGAATCGATGATCTATTTGATCAATTGTGAGGAGCTTCAGTTTTATCCAAGATAGATTTGAGATCGGGTTATCACCAACTCAAGGTTAAGGAGGCGGATATTCATAAGATGACATTTCAAACTCGTTATGGACATTATGAGTTCTTGGTGATGCCGTTTGGATTGACCAATGCAGCAGCTGCATTTATGGACATGATGAATAGGGTCTTTCAACCTATTTAGATCGGTTCGTAGTGGTGTTCATAGATGACATCTTGGAATACTCGAAGAATGAAGAAGAGCATGATGCACATCTGCGAATAGTATTGCAAATATTGCGGGAAAAGCAACTTTATGCCAAGTTTATTAAGTGTGAATTTTGGCTGAAGGAAGTGACCTTCTTGGGACATGTTGTGTCGGCCGAAGGAATTAGAGTTGATCCTCGGAAAGTAGAGGCCGTGTTGGATTGGAAACCACCAAAGTTAGTGGCCGAAATTCGGAGTTTCTTAGGGTTGTCTGGTTATTATCGGCATTTTGTTGAGGGGTTTTCGTTGATTGCTGCACCCCTAACTAAACTGTTGCACAATAGAGTACCATTTGTATGGTCAGATCAACAGCGAGAAAGTTTCGAGAAATTGAAGAAGATTCTGACGGAAGCGCCAGTATTGATTCAACCTGAGGTTGGAAAAGAGTTTATTATTTACTGCGATGCGTCACACACGGGCTTGGGATGTGTGTTGATGCAAGGTGGAAAAGTGGTGGTTTATGCATCTCGTCAGTTAAGGCCGCACGAAGTAAATTATCCTACTCATGATTTAGAGTTGGCTGCGGTGGTGTTTGCTTTGAAGATTTGGAGACACTACCTATATGGTGAGAAGTCGATCATTTATACAGATTATAAGAGTCTAAAGTACCTCCTTACCCAAAAGGAGTTGAGCTTAAGACAGCGAAGGTGGATAGAATTGTTGAAGGATTATGACTTCTCAATTGAGTATCATCCCGGAAAGGCTAATGTGGTGGCAGACACGTTGAGTCGTAAGGTGATATCAGATTTGAGAGCGATGTTTGCTCATCTCAGCTTGTATGAAGATGGTAGTCTGCTAGCCGAACTTCAGGTGAAGCCTTTGTGGTTAGGTCAGATTAAGGAAAAGCAGTTATCAGATGAAAAGTTGGGTTCCTTACTTCAGCAAGTGGAAAGTGGTGTGAAAGGGGATTTCGGAATGAATAATGATGGAGTATTGTGTTTCCGCGAAAGAATTTGTATGCCCAAAGATTTGGAATTGAGACAAATGATTCTGCGAGAGGCATATAGTAGCCCTTATGCTATGCACCCAGGGGGAAAATAAAATATATCGAGATCTTCGTGAGTAGTATTGGTGGCCAGGGTTGAAGCGAGAGGTTACTGATTTTGTGAGTAGGTGCCTGACATGTCAGCAAGTGAAGGCGGAACATCAATTGCCGTCGGGATTGTTGCAATTGGTGAAGATTCCATTATGGAAATGGGAACGGATAGCGATGGACTTTGTTAGTGGGTTACCCTTATCGCCTACTAAGAAAGATTCCGTTTGGGTAATAGTGGATCGGTTGACGAAAACTGCCCATTTCCTACCTGTTCGTACGGATTACTCATTGCAGAAATTGGCCAAGTTGTACGTAGCAGAGATTGTGAGGTGACATGGGGTACCAGTGTCTATTATTTCGGACAGGGACCCTAGGTTTACATCACGATTTTGGAAAGCTTTACATGAAGCTTTGGGAACAAAGTTAAATTTCAGCACTACTTTTCATCCTCAGTCAGATGGTCAGTCGGAAAGAGTAATCCAGATTTTGGAAGACATGTTAAGGGGTTGTGTGATTGACTTCAGGGGTAGTTGGGAGGATTTCCTACCGTTAGTAGAATTTGCGTATTATCAATCCAGTATCCAGGTGGCACCCTGCGAGGCATTGTATAGTTGTAGGTGTTGTACTCCTACTTGTTGGACTGAATTGGGGGAGCAACAGTTATTGGGTCCTAAGCTGATATTAGAAACGGAGGAAAAGGTAAAGGGAATTCAGGCACGGTTAAAGGAAGCTTTGGATAGGCAAAAATCGTATGCGGATCTGAAGCGTAAGGATATTGAGTTTGCGGTGGGAGATCAAGTCTTTCTAAAGGTCTCACCTTGGAAGAAGATCTTCAGATTTGGAAGGAAGGGCAAGTTGAGCCCTAGATTCATCAGACTGTACCATGAGTTGAAACGTGTTGGGCCAGTGGCTTATCAACTTGAGTTACCTCCGGAGTTGAGTCAGATACATAGTGTATTTCATGTCTCAATGTTAAGGCATTACAGATCGGATCCGTCTCATATAGTACCGGTAGAGGAAATTGAAATAAGACCTGATTTGTCGTTCGAGGAGGAACCAGTGCAAATTCTAGATCGTGACATTAAGGTACTGAGAAGGAAGACCGTGCCGTTAGTCAAGGTTCTATGGCATAATCATAGAGCGAAAGAAGCTACATGGGAGCCTGAGGACACGATTCGGCAGCAACATCCTCACCTCTTTTAATCAGGTAAATTTCGAGGATGAAATTTTCTTTAAGGGGGTAGAATTGTAACATCCTAAAATTTGGAATTTTATGTGTTGCATTTTTTTTGGTGTTAAGCTTGTTAAATTATTAATTGTGTATGTTTAGGAGGTCCTGAGAAGGCTCGGGATTTATTTGGACCTAGTAATTTTTTTTTTTTGAAATTTAGCACTTTAAGGAGATAGAGTAAGTGACCTTAAAGCATATGGAAATAATTGAGTAAGTAGCTAGCATAAATGAACAACTGGTAAAAAGGATGTGGCGCACATGATGGACCTTGAGGGAAGAGGTTCGAATCCCTTTGTGTGCATTTTTTACTTTTATTTTTGTATTCCTTCCTTAAAGTATCGGCCAAGGAATATTTATGGCATGTTTGACTTCATTATTTTTGGTAAGGTGGCTATAAGAATAAGGCAAGGTTGAAGTTGGGGAAAGGAATCAAGAGAAATAGGAAAGAAAGGGGGACATGAGGCTTATTTCGTGGGCGATGTTTTGGAAAGCTTGGGTGGCCAAACTCTTATCCTAGGGGGGATGCATGTGGACGGTTTTGGGGAGAATAGGTAGCTGAATTTTTTATTTTGGCATTTGGTAAAGACTTAGTAGTGTTTTGGCAAAAATTCCCAATTTTGCAACCCTCCTTGCCGAAACATATTAGCACAATAGTGCATTGTTTTTCTCTTTTGTTTGGTCACATATTCATTTTCTTTCCACCTTCCTTGATAGCCGAATTCTCCTTTGCCTTTTGATTGAATTTTTGGTGCTTGTTAGGCCCAAACCTTTCTCTTTGCACTATTTGGTATTCTCCAAATTTCTTTCTACCTTGTGCCAAAATTATAAGCCACTAAAAAACATATTTTCTTCCTTCTTTCTTCTTGTTGCCGAGAGTATCCAACCTTTGTGACCAAATCATCTTTTCTTATCATCTTTTGGAGAAACTGAAACTAGTTTGCACATTTTCTCTCCCTTTTCTCTTCTTTTAATCACCTTTCAATTCTTCTTCATTTCTTAAAAATAAAACTCTATCTTGATCAAAACTTTTTCTTTCATTCATTTCCTCCATAACTGAATCTAATAGCAAATTAACCCTCCACTATTTCTTCTTTTTCCTTCGTGTTTGAACATTATCTTTTGACGAATTAGTAAGTAATATTTTCTTCTAAATTTCTTCTCTATGGCCGAATGTATGTTTTTGTCTTGGGATGATTCTATTAATCGGAATCATCCCCTTTTTTCTCTCACAACATGATCATTTTCCCTTTTGGTAGAATCCTAGCGAGAGGCCGAACATCACTCTAAGTCTTAAGTCGAACGACGAACAGCGGATTCAATATCATACGGTAAGAAATCGTTATGGATTATTGATAGTACCCAATAAGCCGATTGATGATCTAAGGAGTAATAAATTGTTGACTTTATGTTTTAGGGAATAAATCATTTGATCCATCCAATTGTTGATCATTCGGGATTAGTGGTAAGCCGATCTTCACCCTTTTTGACAAATCCGTACTTATCATAATACTAATCAATGGAGGCTTGCGGTAACGATTCAAAAGGGAAGCTGAGTGGAGATCTCAAAAGGAGCGGGTTAGTGATCCCTACTCCTAAATTCAAATGAAGGGCTGTTTCGGCGATTCGAGACTTTCCATCGAGTTGTGGACACTCATCTGGTGAGAATAAACTATTCGAAGTTGTTCACAATTGTGAGGTATCAGCGATTCGGGACTTTCCACCGGGTTGTGGACCGTCAATCGAGGAAAATCGAGAAATCGTAGTTGTTCACGATCCCGAGGGTAAAATCTTAGATCTTTTGTTTTAGAGCAGATTTATTAAATAGTGAGCAATGTCTAATCGAGCGTTATAATATTTTAGGTGTCGACGATCAGGAAAGCGTAGTGCTTACCGTAATCAGGTGAGTAATCTCACACCGTATTTCATAAGTTAGATATTTTAAAACGTGTTAGTGGTAAATCGCTTGATTAAATCACATTTTGGTGGAATTGGGTAAAATGGCATTGTTATCACTATTTTGGTAAAGACTATGAAATCGGTATTAAGACTGTGAAAATTACAAAAATACCCTTAATGGGCCATTTGATATAATCTATATGGGCCAAATTGAGATATTTGCTATATGGGCCATTTGATACTTGCTATATGGGCCAAATTGAGATATTTGCTATATGGGCCAAATTGAGATATTTGCTATATGGGCCATTAGATATTTGCTATATGGGCTAAATTGAGATATTTGCTATATGGGCCAATTTGCGATATTTGCTATATGGGCCGATTTGTTATAAATTGCTAAATTGGCCAAGATGATAATTTGCTTAATTGGCCTACTTGATAAATTGTTATAATGGGCCATAATGTTTGTAAGAAATATCTGAATAAATTGTTGTGAATGGCTAGGCATTATATACATGATTTGCATGGGATGGGATATGGATGAAGAGAAGTTCTGGTAGCTCTGCTACGTAATTCTAGTGGCTCTGCCACATATATGAAAAATGGCAATGCCATGTAAATTCTGTTAATCTGGTGGCTTGTCCACAAACTTGATATATACAGCTTAATGCCTACTTTTGGTATGTTGGCGGGGTGGGTGACTAAAGCTCCCCACAGGTGTGCTGGTTGGTACGGGTGGTGTGTAGCGGATGGAAGTTAGGTTTGGTTTGGGAATTGCATATCACATGCATATTATATATGATATTATTTTTATAATTGTAAATGGGTTTTGGCTCAATTGAAAGTTTAATTGGAATTTTGGCACAGTGGACAATGGTAAATGGGTTACACACTGAGTTCTAGTAACTCACCCTGTTTTCATTACCCTTCTCAGGTAATGATCAGTGATGGAGACTTGGGCTGTGGATGACTCGGTGGGGGCCATACTACAAATAATGGTTATTTGAAATTTAGATTTCTTTTTAAGTACTTTTAATTATTTTGCTATTTTGAGTTAAGTTGTAATAAGGCCTCTGGATAAATTTTTAATATTGTTTTATGTTTGATGGATTTTTAATTTGCTTTAAATACTTCAAGTGGGATTTTTTTAAACTTAAATAAACGGTTTTCTCAAATGGATATGCAAAAAGGGTTTCAATCTTAAATATTTTAACTCGAAAAATTTTCTCTCAACAATGTTCTTCATATTTTTCCAAAATTATCTTTCAAACTCTTTTAAATCTTCTCATAATATTAACTAAATTTTCTAAGTTTCGATTTATAAACTCTTACGTCTCAAATTGTTTGATTTATCAATCAACCTTAGTTTTCAATAAACTCCATGTCAAAGTTTTTGAAAATCTATTTTACTTAGATCTTTAAAGGTCTAGATGTACATTTATTTCATGTGACATGTCAAATTTGGCCTTAACGTATAGACCAGGTTTGGGGTGTTACACAATTTATGATTTGAATGGTTTACTATTTCATTTGTCTGGTAATTCTCTGTGACCCTATTCTGGCGACGAATATGGGTTAGGGATGTTACATTTGTGGTGATTTACTTGGAAAGCTTTTGTGGCAAGTCACCTGTAAAGCCCTTGTGACAATTTACTTGGAAAGCCTTTGTGGTGAGTCACCTGTAAAGCCTTTATGGTGAGTCACCTGTAAAGCCTTTATGGTGATTTACTTGGGAAGCTTTTATGGTAAGTCACCTATAAAGCCTTTTCAGTGATTTACTTGGGAAGCCTTTGTGGTGAGTCACTTGTAAAGCCTTTTTGGTGATTTACTTGGGAAACCTTTGTGGCAAGTCACCTATAAAGCCTTTGTGACGATTTTCTTGGAAAACCTTTGTGGCGAGTCACTTGTAAAGCCTTTGTGGCTATTTATTTAGGAAGTTCTTGAGACAAGTTACTTGTAAAGCCTATGTGGTGTAATGTTTGGAAAGCCTGTCAGGCAATTTTTTATTTCCTAAGTGCCAAGTTGTTAGTCTACCTCTGTGGTGAGAACTGGGTATGCTTTTAAGGCATTTTCTGAAGGTGTCCTTAGTAGAGTAGTCAATTGATGAATCCGCCATAATAACCCACTAGGTCAGAAAGAGAGCTTGGCATATAAGTAATTATGAGTGGTGTAAGTGTCCGCTAAATCTGGAAAATTTTCCTTTTTGTATCCGAAGTTATCTGAACTTCCATTGGGTGATCTAAAATATTACCTTCATTAAACCAAATTCGCTGTCTGGAACGACATGAAGATACGACATGACTGGTATTCTGATAGCCACCAGACTCGGTATATGAATCCGTCGAAAGTAGTGTCCATAGGTATATCATTTTGAGAATGCATCCAATTTTTATCTTCAAGTAATTGCAAAATAGGATCTACTATAAGATGAGAAGTCTGTAATCTGCCAATCGAGTGGAATGTGTACAAGGTGGTTGAGTTAGAGGTTGGCTTATAGTTATCTGCCAAGAATAAAAAAAGTATCCTTCAAAATCTGAAAGGAAGTCCAGAATTCTTAAGTTTAGGATTTCAACATCGTCATTTAAAGGTAAAACTAGCCGAGACTCATTAAGTTCTATTGAAATTATGGGTGTTAATTTGTAATGCAGGTTCTTGGTTGAACCATTTCGCTGGAAGGGACCAAGCCAGTAATGCGTCAAGGTTGTTGATCGTTGTACGATTTTATGCATACAAAAGGACATTTTTGGGACTATGTTTTCAAATGGCGAATAGTATTACACGCCACGAATATGTCTATTTTATCAAATATTTAAGTTGTTGTAACACCCCTCACCCATCTCCTCACCCGAATTTGTCGTCAGATTAGGGTTATAGATAATTTCCAATTCAAATTATTATTTTTAAAACAAACATTAATAATTCCATTTAATCAACATGTCATTCAAACTAAAATGAGACTTAAATTGAGCCTACACAACATTAAAAGTGATTGTGAAATAACTAAGGATTAAATTGAATCAAAATATGAAAATAGTATAAAAACGGAAACAAGGGTCACACGGCCACGTGAAAAGGCTCAGCCCGTGTGGAGCAGAGACATAACCATGTGGCCAAACCGTGTAATAACCTATACCCGTGTAACTCAGGGTCACATGACTGTGTCGCTTTGCTATGTAACTCTTTGAGACCGTGTGAACCTAAAATCACCAAAATTAAACAGAGCACACGACCGTGTCATACAACCATGTGGGGCACACGGCCGTGTGGCAGATAATGTCACGGGTCGTGTGTACCTAAAAAAACTTTCAAACACAAGCCATTTCACACACCTTTTCTTAGGTTCCAAGCCATGCATTAACCAACATCCAAACCTAATCAAAATGTGCCAAAACATGTCAAAATATAACAATTCACAATCAACCTAAGTGCCTAACCAATATGCTCTCATTGGCACCTCAATTTAAACATTAACATCAAACATTCAACTCAAAACATAATTAACATGTTAATCTTATTCAATCATCAACTATGACTCAAATAATATATGCCAAAATCATCCATTTATACCAACTTATAATACAACTCAAATCATGTTCAGCTAATACCATAATGACCTTCTATGAAACACCCCACACCCAGCCCACGAGCCTGGACCGGATCTGGTATGTTCCTCAAGTAAACCGATTCAAATTCTTTCGTTACTTTGTGAAAAACTTGTGTGATTTTAAAAAAATTGTTTGGGTTGGGCTTGTGTTAAAAATGATTTGATTTTTATATTAGAAAACCTCTTTTTTATTTTAAGTAATAAATATATCGAGTATATTTTAAAATAAAATACTTAGTCTTTAACTTAATCAAAATTTGTAACACAATAAAACAACAAGTAGAAATAAAATCGTTCATCATGGCCTTATGGCCTTATTACATCAATAATTTCCAAACTTAAAACTTAAAGAACTTTATAAAAATAAAGGTCCAATTAGTAAATATTTTCTTTACTACGCATGGCCACCTTTAGCTCCTACCGACCCGGTCCATTCTCGCTCATCACCGAAAAATGGTCCTCAAAGGGTGAGTCAACAGACTCAATGTGTACACCAACTAACAAACAATATTTCAGCATACATATTCATATCGAACATATACATATCAAAATGATGCAACCCAAACCCAAGCCTAATTATCCATCCGCTACACACCACCCGTACGTCGCCAATCACACCGTGGGACTACTAAGTCAACCCTCCTTCCGCTACACACCATCGAAGCGATCATTGCGATCGGCGTGCTCATCGCCATATACGTTGTGTCATTAGACACTATGTTCAAATAATGTAACCGGTTACCAATTTGAGATAATGTAACCGGTTACCATATTCAAATAATGTGACCGTAGTCACCATATTTCGTTAGTGAGACCAAAGTCAACACCTACTCTTCCCCCTTCACAAATATCCCATATGCCCCAAATATTTATACATATCTTATTTCTCATTCATATTACATATTCAAAATATATATATATAACATATTCGTAATCCTATCGGAAGTAGGAAACGTGCACAGGTACTTTTACCACATTTGTGGCACTTAGCCATATTCTTATTCGCATGCACATTTATATATATATATAAAAAAATAATTGCCGTAATATATTGAGAGTTAGTGTGGGTACACACTGATTAAACAATAGGTTCCTTGAAATCCCGAAGAGAATCGACCACGATTTAGATCTCAAATCCTACATAAGTTAATCACTTTAAAAGACCATTCTACCACTTTTCCAAATACAACTAGGATTTGTATTACTTACCTTGTTGCCGAATTGGATTGATAATCAAATCCAGAAGATTTGTGTTCTTCCTTGAAATCGGCTAACCATTAAATCCATTGATTTGGTTAGTCTCGATTTAAAACAAATAGATCTAGACATTTAAGAGAGAACCTTGGCGATTACATAATGTTTACTTACCTCAAATCCTTGAATCCCTGATCTCTCTTCCCGATTAGCGAAATTCCTTGAATCAAATCCCGATATTCTTCTTTAATAATCGGTCAAGAGACAACGAAGAGATTATTCCCTAGATCTCGATTAGAAGAATTAGAAGAACAAAATTGATTTTTCTTACCTTAATACCTTAGTCGATTGCTTCCTTGCCTAGAGCCACGAGAGATTCGGCTATGGGGTTTTAGTCGAGGATCAAAAGAAAAGGGTTTTGGCTTGACAGATGAAGAAAAGAGAAGAAGAAAAGAAAAGAGAAAAAGAGAATAATGGCGAGAGAAAATTCGGCGAGAGAGAATAGGAGAAATTTTAGAGAATTTCTGTGAGAGGTTTTCTTGAAGAGAAAAGAATGAATGAAGAATAGCCTTACTCATCCTTTTATAGCCAAAATTACTAGCTAGAGTCCTTTACTTGGCCACCACTCTTCTATTTTGATAACTTTATCCTTTAATTATCATAAATAAAAGAGTTTAATCCAATATTTATCTCTTCTAAATAATCCAATTTAAAAATCCTTTATTTATCACCTTTTTAATCGAATATTTATGAAAATAAAACACCTCCTTTCTAGAGGCATGTGCCATCCACCTCAGTCTTACGGAAGCAAAAATAAACCTCCTTTATTTGCTTCCCAAGTGACTCGAACTCAGGCCCATTCCTCTTGCACATGGCGCCATTTCCATAGGCCCTAAGTGACATCTTTAGGCCACTTTTCCAAGCCTGTTTGTGTGTCAAATTTCACCAACTTTTTCTTTTAAGGCCTTCTTGCCCTAATTTCCTATTTTAAACTTTAAAATTTGACATTTCTAGGTCATTTCCAAGTTTCCTAAAATTTTCGATCGGCTCTGTATACTTGCCATTTTTCTTACATTTCCAAGTTTCCAGAAATGTTCATTTCCATTTCCCATTTCCATTTCCATGCATTTCTAGGTTTCCAAAAATGTTCACTTTCCTCTTTTAAACTTAACATTTCCATACATTTCCTTATATTTCCTTACATTTCCATACATTTCCTTACATTTCCTTACATTTCCTTACATTTCCTTACATTTCCTTATATTTCCATACATTTCCTTATTTCTAGAATTCACATAACACATTCATACATAATTCATAAAACATGCCATTTTACCACATGGTTCCTTGTGTCATGCTTCACACGGAGTTTCTTTTCAAGCCTCATTTACCTAGCTCCCCTTTTTATTTAAAAGCCAATAATTTTCCAAAGCTTTCTTCTTCCATCCTAAAATTCTAAAAACCCTTAATACACTTCCAACATTGCCAAAACCTACTAACTCATGAATTAGGCACGAACGCATAACCCCTAATCTAGGATGTTACATTCTACCATTGTACTAATTATACAACAACATTTCCAACTAGTGGCATATATATCATCCATTATACAACTATTCATTAAAATATAGCTAAGCATATAACCAAACATTACCTCTCAATGTCAACCATTTCACAAAACATTAACATAACATTTCCATAACTTCACCACATTCATTATATAAACCTACCATGAAAACATAAAAATTCACATTATATAACAACTTTAAACATATTACAATTCCAACAATAATTTAAAACTCATCAACTCCAAATATCCTATATACATGCCATAAAACCAAAATAACGAATCAACAAACTACCGAAATAGAAGCTAAATAGTGTGAGCCTCGAAGTTGATCCATTTGACTAATTTTGTAAAATGTTAACTATAGAAAACAATAACATATAAAGTAAGCTAAAGTAAAGCTTAGTAAGTCCGTATTAAGCTTTAACTTTAACCTACTGTAACTATTGTAACTAAAACATTTCATAATTAATTTTATAAACAAGGTCATGAGTTCATTTATTTCCTATACACACCACAAATCTCACAAGGTTGGTGAGTTCACATATATGAAACATATAATTTTATCACGTTATAAACATTACAACTAAACACATTTAGAGATTAGAACTCATAACACTTTTAGAGAATTTCGTATTTACATTTTGAGGGTTCTTTGTTTTTGGGTTTTTAGGTTTAGTTTTTATCTCCATCTTTTGTACTCTTCATTCTTTTGCCATTATAGTAAAATTATCTTTGCTCGTGGTTTTTTTATCCTCTTTGGAGGGGTTTTTTCTACGTTAAAGTTGTGTGTGTTCAATTTCTCAATTTCTTTCGCTATTTTTACTTGTTCGTTGCTTAATTAGGTCGATCCCCAGCAATTAAAAAAATGAATTTGGGTCATTGTAACCATTGTCACCCAGCGTAATCAAATTTGTTATTAACTTTCATCCCCTTATAATTTATTTATTAATCTTTTATACACATATTTTCTTGCTTAGTTGCTTTAATTATCTTTTGATTCTTTTCACTATGTATTTTGAAATTAAAAAAATATATTAATTGTAAAAAATGTATTTTTTTAAAAAGTTATCTTAAAGATAAAATGTGAAATTAATACCAACATAAAATTTTAACACGAATATTTTATGGCATCATCAATAATTTAATTTTAACAGAAATTTATAGAGATTTAATATGATTAAACAATTAAATAATATAAATAGTACAAATTGTGAAATTTAATTTAATAATATAAATAGTATATATAAATAAAATTATTACTAATTAGGTTTAGGTTTTTTTGGATGATTTTGATTTTTTATTTTGGGGTAAAGAGTGTGAAGCAAAAGTTTAGGGAGAAAATAAAAAATTTTGAGGGTTTGGGGAGTAAAATTTTGGGGGAAAGTAAATGGCGGGAGTAAAATTTGAGGGGGAAAGTGGGAGAAAGTAAAAGTTTGGGGGTAAAAGTAAAAAGGTTTAGGAGTTTGGGGTAAAAATGTAAAATAATATACTTTAATATTCAATTTATTCAAATTATTCGAATTCAAAAACTCAATTTGATCCGAGCTCAAAATTCAAAAAAAAAAATTTGAGTTGACTCGAATAACTCAATTCGTTTAACTCGAAATTTGAAAATTTTTTGAGTCGAATTGAGTTTTGCTCTCCCTAATGGGAATGATTGTAACACCCCTAAAGCAAATCCGTCGTCGGAATAGGATTACAGAGCATTATCAGAGTTTATAAATCAAACAGACAGAAAATACAAACATTTCATATCATATAGCATTCATGTCAAAAAGCAATCAAACTCATACATATTTTCCTTTATATGAGCTCTCGAGGCCCAAAATACACATTAGAAACAAATTGGGACTAAACCGGAAAGTTAGAGATTTTTTCGGAAACACTTAAAATTTTCAAAGCTGTAGGGGTCACACGGTTGTGTGACTTACACGACCAAGAGACGCATCTATGTCTTAGGCCGTGAGTGTAACACCCTAAACCTGGCCTAGAAGTTAGGCCTGAATCCAGCGTGTCACATCAAAGGCATAATTCAAACGATTTTGCTAATTTAAAATTTTAGGCCCAAAAGCCCAAAATCCTTGAGTCTTGTTAAGTAATAAAAAAAACCCATTTTATAATTTTAAGTATTTCGTAAACCAAGTTTAAATGTAAGAAATTTACTTAGGTTTAATAATTAAGTGAATACTTGAAACAACAAAACCCAAAATTTAGAGTCAAATCGGAGTACAAGGCCTTATTACATCCAACGAAAATAAGCAATTAAAACTATGCCTTTTGAAATAATTAAATAAAAGTTTAAACATCTTGTAGTGTGCCCATCCCCGAGTCCTCTCCCACGGCGAGCCATTTACTGAGGATCACCTGAAACATTAAATAAAGGGTGTGAGTTTCGAAACTCAGTGTGTACAACCCTTGGCATTCAATTCAAATACATTTATCACATTGGCCTGAGCCCTATCAAAATCGGTGGTCTTGGGCCTTGGCCCACAATGACCTCATATCATATCATATCATAACATATGCAAAACAAGGTAATGCAAAACCCTCCCCAAAAATCCATGCGCTACACACACCATTTCCCTTCCAACCATTACACACCTATGGGGATTTTTAAATCAACTCACCCATCCTCCACACACCAAAGGTAGCACTCACAGCGGCACTACTCAACGTTGCAGCAAAGCTGCTAATCATATAATAGGCTTAAAGCCTCTGGTGGATCCATGGTCGACAAGCGACTATGCGATCCTCAAATATTCCTCCGTACCATAATTCCCACCCATATGCATCCTAAGCAGAATTTCATATGAATGCATCAAACACATGAGTAACATCCACAAACTCATATTCGTCACATAGGGGCATTTTCGTCATTTCACTACCCAGGGGTATCTTCGTAATTCTACCATATAGGGGTATTTTGGTAAATTAGCAAGATAGGGGTATCTTGGTAATTTGCAAAACAGGGGTATTCTAGTACTTTTGCAAAAAAATGGGGTATTTTAGTAATTTTACAAATCTAAGGGTATTTTAATAATTTTACAAATTTAAGGGTATTTAGTAATTTTACAAATTTAAGGGTATTTTAGTAATTTTACAAATATAGGGGTATTTGTTTGCTCTCGTGTTTTAGTTATGAACTTTGGCCCATCAACAAGTCCTCGTGGCTAAAGTGAACAGACACTACGCACCAGGTAGGATTCCAGAGAAGAAGAGGTGGGCCACTAGGACCGCTTAAGTACCAAGCTCTCCCTAGATCTAATCCTAGACATGCGTATGTCCGTTGCCACACTCTAACCCAGTGACTTGTTCACAGATGTGTTTAATTAGATTAAGTCTTATGAAATTTCAGAGTTGCTCAAACTAGGCCTAAAGTCCATTAACCCTAGCATACTCGCCTAAATCCCCATAAAGCCCATTTCATGTCATATATCCCATTGGGCTCAATTACGATCCAATCATAAAATCGTTCATGCCAATTCATTATTCATGCACACATATCAACCATTGCCATTTGGGCCCACAAGTTCGGCAGGCCCACTTAGCCACTTTTAGCCTTTTGGCTTTTCGGCGTTGCCGATATCGTGCGTGTAATGTTTGTACACACCTGGTTACAACGCGTACTGTAAACCCCTTAATCACGAACCTACAATATTCACCACTTAACGATTAATCTTGGCTTAATACACACTTTATCAAAAACCAAAACCTCACCGTAACCTTACCATGTGCCACACGTTCTAGTGGCCCTTCCTTAGCTACTATTCGTGAATATCCCTAGATCTGCACCCAAACATATATCATCAAAATCGAGTGACTCATTTTTCACATAAGTTACCCTATAAACCATACCTACATTCGACCATCTATTAATCCATAACTGAGATGAGTACACTTACCCTTGCTAACGATCCTTCTATGCTTGCGATCTTTGAACCTTATCCTTGTTACCACAGAGTTAACGATAGGTCAGTTAGATAGCCTTTCGGCTTTTAACAAATCGTACAAGAGAGGTTAACCGCACACTTACCAAATCTAATTTCGATCCTGCGGCCTAAATTTGGCTCTTGAGATTAGTATGGTGACAGAGACAATTCGACACCAATAGGGAGAAGAAGAGGAGAAGTGATAGGCTAGAACTAAAGGTGAACAAGAGAAGGAATTTAAGAAGAGAAGGTATGGGGAATTTGGCTAGAGAGAAAACCAAAATTTCGACAAAGGAATGATGGGTTTTTTTTGGGCAAATGGAAGAATTTGGCTAAGGAGGAGAAAAAGAAATGTAATAGAACTCGAGGAACCTCTCCAAGGAATTTGACACTTCCTTTTATAGCCAATAGCTGAATCCTACCTTCCCCAACAGTCCAATTCGGCACTAACTCTTCCCACCTCTCATCTCCTAATTTTTCTCCATGATATCTCCCTTATCTCATCCGAAATTCCCTCCTTTATCAGCTCACAAGACCAATTCAAACACTTCAACAAAAGAGTCCAAATTCCACACAACTATGGCCGTCTACTAAGCAAAATAAACACTCCAAAAACACCTTACCACTACTCGAACCTTGAACCTCTTCACGCCATCTTGTAGCTCCCCTAGTGACGCCACTTTGCCACTGGACCACAAGCCCATTTGTGTCCTATTTTCCCCTTAATTTACTTAAGAGGCCTAATGCCTGAGACTAGGGTCCACTAAAGAAAAAAAAATTTCCCTATGGTCATCCCTATCTCTAAGACTTCAAATAATCCCGATAATACCTTAAAATTAGTATTCTAAGTGCTACTCATACATACCAATCTCAGTGCACAAAAATTTAAAGTTTCAGGATTTTAGGGTGTTACAACTTGGTTAGTGCCGTTCTCTTGTTCTTAAAAATTTTAAACGCTCCCATACCTAAGGCTCAATAGACCCAATTCAACTAGGCCCACATTCGGGCCAATTACAGTGTGGATATTCAAAATAGGGACACACGGTTATGTCCCAGCCCGTGCCTGTGTGAGTATACTAATTGGGTCACACGACCAAGCCACACACCCATGTGCTAGGCCGTATGAGCATCCCCTGGCTGTGCGTCACACACAGCTAAGACACACGCCCGTGTGGACAAAAATAGGCAATTTTGCAAGCCATTTTTCTCACCCAACAAGGCATGTACCTACAGTAAAAAATGCACAAATATAATAGCCATAGTAAGGCACCAAAATCATGTAAAATCTAGCTTTATACATATGGTATAACCACACTCTACCAATATGCACATAGGTATCTCAAATAACAACTTACACACATGTATAACCAAGTACTCCATTTGGTCAAAATAATCAACTAACTTCCAATTTGATTTGCATCCATACATACCATAAATCTTACTTATCAAAACACAAACCATTTGGTACCAAAATGCCATTATTTAAATAATATCAATTAACCAAAATACCTATACATAACAAAATACCAATTCACCACATATACCACATATCATAAAGCACATATGCCATATGCATATTCAACAATCCTTTCATCTTTTATCATTCAAACAAACAAGCCAAACATTAACCATAATAAGGCTACTCACATACATGCCAAACTTTGCCATTATACCATCAATATACCAAAACTCAACCAAGTCAAATGGCCATTTCAACATTCAAATACATAGGCCAACATTAACCAGAATACTTATACATGCCACTATAACCAAAATCAAAACATTCGAAAGCACAGATAGAACCAATGGATAGTGTGATATAACTCCGACAAGCTTCCAACCTGATCGAGCTTCCGATAATCTGAAAAGTAAAGAAAAACAACTACGTAAGTAGTGAATACTTAGTAAGCTCGTATAAAATTTAATCATATCAATCTATTTCCAAGATGAAATTTATACATATCAAGAATAATCATATACCGATACCACATGATTCATGAAACCAAATTCAACAACTCACAAAATGAGTAAATCCACAGCATCACTTATACATATTATCCCTAGCATGGTAGGATTTTAAACAACTTTAAACTCTTCTAAATTTCTTTATTTTCATTTTCATTTCATTACTTTCCGCACTCATTCCATATGCATAACACACAAGTCCTAAGCATATCATTCAACCATAGCCACAAGCTAGTGCATTTAAATATAGCCCTTTTTAAATTAATTACATGATAAACCATTTCATAAAAAGATTACATAATTTAAACCTTACCACTCTTTCATAAACACAAGCATATTTCCATTTGGACACTCACCATTACAATACATAAACTATAAATTAACATAATATCATTCAACCAAAAGCTTGGCACTTGCCTAAGCATCAAACATTGATTATCTTATTTTCTCAACATGTCGCAATTGAGTTTATTACTCGTCTCAACTTACATAATATCCATGTATCAACTTATCAAAGATATTCATATATGTACATGTCATGATACATATCATTCTCTTACTGTTTCATCATATACATATATCATCCATTTCAATATATCAATATATCATGTACCATTGTTTCCATGTATTTCATGTATATACATGTATTAGTTCGTATCGAACTCATATCGTCTCGTAACAGAACATTACCCGTTAAACCACTAGAATAATATCGAATACACGGGAATCTCGCACACTAAGTGCCAACATGTGGTCGGAGCCACTACTATCACATATCTCATATTAGTGCTCTCTCTCGAGCCATATATGGGTCTGCTCACACAAGCTGTCAATCAGGACATAGCTACACGGTGCTGCTCACACAAACTGTCAAGTAACAGCAACACATGCCGAAAACTTAGCCACCGGTAGGACATACAAGACCAGCACTCGAAACACGATAACCCCTAATGTCATGTCATTTGTATCCTATATATTCCTAAGGTTCAAACGGGACTCGATAGTCGTCGTGCGTCGTTAAATTTTCCTTGTTTCATTATAAGCTAAATTGTATAATAACATATACATATATATATATATATCGATTCATTTTCAATAAAATTCATATAATATCATTCAATTTAATCAACAATATACATTGTATAGTTCATACGAACTTACCTGGATAAATTGCAGAAATACCAAAGTTCGTGAGCATTTTGGTAAATTTCTATTTTCTTCAACTTTCTACCCTGTCTTGATCTAAATTAATAATTTCATTCAATATATTAATTTAGACAATAAAAAATTCATTTCATGCAATTTGGTCATTTTTAACATTTTTACAAAATTGTCCCTAAAGTTTTACTTTTATTTAATTTAGTCCTTGAGCCCAAAACATGAAAATTAACCATTTTACCTAAAATTGAGATTAGCCGAAGGTTCATAGCTCCCAATACAGCCCATATTTATGAAAATTTCATATCAAATCCTTCTACTTTTATTAGTTTAATAATTTAGCCCCTAATTGATAAATTCATCAAAAATCACTTAACAAAATACTTTTAAATACCAACTAATATTTCAAATTCATCATTTAACATAAAATATCACAAGATTCATCAATGGCAACATTCAAAATCTTTAACAGTTTCAAAATCGAAGGTACGGGTTAGCTGGACCTAATTGCAACGATTCAAAAACATAAAAATTAAAAGAAACGGGTGAAAGATGGCTTTCTATGCATGAATTGAAGCATGGCCGAACGTTGGTTCTTCTTGCCATGGTGTTTCGGTGGTATGGAGAAGATGATAAGTGTAAAATGTTTTTCTTTCTTTTTGTTTTACTTATTTTATGTTTTTAATACTTTATTATTATTTTAATTAATAAAAATAACACACACTTATCCTAAAAAAAAGAATTGACTGACTATAATAAGTCATCATGGTCTATTTGTCATATAAGCTCACCTACTTCCACTAATTAATCCATGAAATCATTAAAATTCAATAGCAATTAGGTTTTACATCTTTTACAAATTAGTCCTTTTTAATTAATTAACTATTGAAACGTTAAAATTTTTCAACGAAACTTTAATACCACTTTAATGACACTTCGTAAATATTTATAAAAATATTTACGGCTCAGTTTATAGATATGAGGTCCCGATACCTCATTTTCTAAAACCACTTGAACTTAATAATTCGTTTGTATAACAAAAATCACTATATCAAAAACCTTTTTAAAACCATGTTTGACTCGTAAATATTAAATAATAATATTTATGAACTTACTCATCGGATTTGGTGGCCCCAAAACCACTGTTTCTGACACCACTAAAAAAACGGGCTGTTACAATTATGCTCACACAAGTTGTAACTATAAATGCTCACACAAGTTGTAAAATGGGCATGCTTACACGAGTAGTGGGTCGGGATGTTAGGCTACACGATGCTTCTCACATGAGCAGTGGAGAATCTGTAACAAATGAAACGGTAAATAACCCTAATCACATGTCATTTGTATCCTAAGCATTCACGAGGTTCATACGGGCCGTGATTCACATTCATGTCATATAATTACTTAAGCATTTCTTTGTCACATGAATTCAACTATATAATTTATCTATTTTCAATCATGACCTTCAATTATAATTTCATTTCAATTTGATCCATTTCCACAACTTAATATTTACTATACAAGCAAATACAAATACAACATACTTAGATATTTAATAATTCACAAAACAACAATTAAATCAATTAATTTATTATATGAACTTACGTAATCCTAAAAGAACAACGAACATAACACCAATGATTACACCGCTAACTTTCCTTTCCTACAATTATTGTCTGGTTGACTCGTTTCTTGATCTAAATATAATAATTTAATTCAATTATCCAATTCAAATACCTTTGAATACTAAAATTCATGTAATTGACCCTTTAATAAATATTTTATACTTGTATCCTAAACTTTTACCTTTTATTCAATTTAGTCCCTAAACCCGAAACTTTGAAATTTATCACAATTTAACCAACTCCATGCTAGTTGAATTTTCCTCTATCCAATTACAGCCCATAATTATTAAAAATTTTAGAAATTACTTACCAATTTCAATGTAACACCCCTTACCCGTATCCGATGCTGGAATAGGGTATGAGGCATTACCAGACTTATTCACAAGCAAACATTCAAAACCGGGACATGAATTTCTACTCAAACTTAAAACTTTTCAAAAACATTCATATCGTCCCTAAAACGAGCCTACGAGGCCCAAAACATACATTGGAAATGGTTTGAGACTAAACTGAGAACTTTGAAAACTTTTGGAGAACTTAGAAATTTTTTCATGAAAAAGGGGTCACACGCCCGTGCTTCAGGCCGTGTTCAAATTAGAGGGCATTATGTTTATGATGTCATCATCAAATTGCAGTCACACGCCCATGTGCTTAGGCCGTGTAATCGAATAAATTTTTATAATTTTTTATAAAATAGGTGCAGACTTCACACGGCCAGGGCACACGCCCGTGTTCGAGGCCGTGCCGTCCACACAGCTAAGACACAAGCCCGTGTCTCTACCCGTGTACTCATTACTAATCATTCTTTTTTGCAATTATTTAGGGTGCAGGGGACACACAGCCGAAACACATGCCTGTGGGGCAGACCATGTGTCACACACGGCCTAGACACACGCCCATGTGTCTACTCGTGTGGACCGAATAAAGGCTATTTACCAAGCCATTTGCCACCCTTGTTCACACATACAGTTACACCAATTCAAAAGCACAAAACATATCATACTTAGGCAACCAAAAATCCACAATTATGACCAACACATGCCATGAAACACCCCAAACCCGGCCCACGAGCTTTGACCAGATTTGGTATGTTCCTCAAGTAAACCGGTTCAAAGTTCTTTTGTTACTTTAGGAAAATAGTGTGTTTTGAAAGAAATATTATTTTGGGTTGAGCTCGAGTAGAAAACAAAATCGTTTTATAATGAAAACCCTTTTTAAATTTTAGGTGATAAAACATATAGAATACATTTAAAGTAAATTACTTAATCTTTAACTTAATAAAAATTTCGTAACATAATAAATAAAAATGAAATAAAATAGTGCATTATGGCCTTATGGCCTTATTACATCAAGTAAATCCAAATAATTCGGAGTACTTAAAAAAATTAATAGTCCATAAAAATAAAAACTTCATGTTGAGCATGGCCACCACAAGTTCTGCCGTCCCAGTCCATTACTGTTCATCACCTGAAACATGGTCCCTCAACGGGGTGAGTCAAAGAGACTCAATGTGTACACGACACTAAATCATAATAGAATTCGGCATACAAGAGTTACACATTCAGAACAATGAATACAAGTTATGATGCATTCCCAAACCCAAACCTAATTATCCATCCGCTACACACCCTCGTACTGCCAAATCACACTGCAGTGGGACTACTAAGTCGACCCTCCTTCCGCTACACACCAAATTGCGGTCTTAGGTCACCGCATTCGTGGTCTTAGGTCACCACGTTCAGATTATCTGTGGTCTTAGGTCACCACTTTCGAGATTCTTGTGGGTCTTAGGTCACCACTTTTCGATATCACGGTCTTAGGTCACCATGTTCGTGGTCTTAGGTCACCACATTCACTTCCCCTTTCAAAATAAAACCCATATGCCCCATATAATAATAATATGCATAAATATGCCAGAGTTCACATTCTTATCATATTCTCATGTTACTAATAACATTTTTTATATTCCTAGTAGAAGTAGGAAACGTACCTGGGTACTTTGTACCATAACATGGTACTTTAGCCACTTTCGTATTCTTAATGTCACATATTTTAATTAAACATGCCATAAAACGTATTATGAAGTAGTGTGGGGTACACAACTGATTCGCTTAGCAAATTCTTTGAGATCTTGAAATCTGATCTACCGCTTAGATCCTTAATCCCTACATTTGATTAATCACTTTAAAAAGCCATTCGGCCATAAATCCAAATCCTAGTAGGATTAGTATACTTAAACTTACCTTGTTTGCCGATTTGATTAATAATCAAATCCCGAAATTTGTAGTATTCCTTCTTTAAAAATCGGCTAGCCACCAAATCATTTAACTAGGTCAGTTTCCGGCTTTTGAATAAATAGGAAGTAATTCTAAATACCAAAAATAAGCCTTGGCCGAATACTTCATATGCTTATCCTGTGGATTTTAAATCCCGAAACTCACCGAATAACTAGGGAACACGTGGCCTATGGTGTACCTTCAGGAAAAGAACTTCTCCTTCCTTGTAGTCGACACTTGGTAAATCCCGAAAGATCTCCTTACTTGAAGAAATCGATTGCACCTTCACTTCAATCTTCAGAGATTCAGCTATGGCTAGATGATGATCTCACAACTTTCAGCTTTTGGAGGGATTAGAGAAGGAAGAATAAAGATGGAGGATTCGGCTAGAACACAAGGTATTTCGGCTTGGCAAAAATAAAAGAAGAAGAAGATTTGGTGAAGAGAATTCGGAAGAGGCTTTCAAAGAACAGAAAATAATGCAGAATGGCCTCTCTTTTCCTTTTATAGCCGAAATTACTAAGCTAGAGTCCCTTACTTGGCCACTACTCTTCTATTTTGATAGCTTTATACCTTTAATTATCACTTTATTCAAATTAAAAGAATTTAATCCAACAATTATCTCTTGAAAATAATCCAAATTAAATCCTTTATTTATCCCCTTATTAGCCAAATTTTAAAGAGAATAAAACTCCTCCTTTTTTAAAAGCTTGTGCCATCCACCTCACTTCTTTTGGAAGCAAAATAAAATTTCTTTTATTTGCTTCCCATGTGACTCGAACTCAGGCCCAACACCCTTGCATGTGGCGCCATTTCCATAGGCCTTAAGTGACATCTTCAGGCCACTTTTCCAAGCCTGTTTGTGTGTCAAATTTCACCAACTTTTTCTTTTAAGGCCACCTTGCCTTAATTTCCTCTTTTAAACTTTAAAACTCGACATTTCTAAGTCATTTCTAAGTTTCCAAAAATTTTCGTTCGCTCAGTAAACTTGACATTTCCTTACATTTCCAAGTTTCGAAAATGTTCACTTTCCTCTTTTGAATCATTTCTAAATCATGTCCATACATTTTCAGTTTCCAAAATGTTCATTTCCAAATCATTTTCATTCATTTCCGGGTTTCCAAAAATATTCAAAATTTATTCTTAGTACATAAAACATGTCACTTCGTACAATTAAATCGAAAATGCATAGGCCCTTTCCAGGATGTTACATGCCATTACAATATCAACTTCCATCATACACACAACATTTACTAAGTCACAATTGACTACTTTCAAGATACCTAATTGTACACCACTTTATCATTTCATCAATAGACCACATTTCCAAACATCTCACATTCATGTCATAATTAACATTTCTGTCATTCACCAAGCATATTATGACCATATCACCAAAGACATTAGTACATATATATCCATACTTAGGCTTACAACCATGATAGCCCAAATAAGCCAATTTACATGGCCAAATATCAAGCAAGCCTTTGACAATCACAAGCCAACACATTGGCTACAATCACAATGACACATTTAACAAAATGACTAAGTCCCTATACATGCCATAGACTTAAAACACTTGAATTCATTTATACCCAAAATGACAGCTTGATAGTGTGATAGGAACTCCGGTGAACTCCAACTCGAGCTACCTTATTAGTCCTATAATACATGGGAAAGGAAGAGGGTAAGCTATATAGCTTAGTAAGTTCATATGCAAATAATAAACAACATTAATTATACATTGCCATATGAATAACATGACATATATTAACATAAATGTCATTAAACTTCATTAGCATAACTTACTCAATCATATGAATAACATAACATATACCACAATCAACAAACCAACATATACCACAATCAACAAACCATTTCAAACCTCACATAAAACATACACATTAATTATGAGCATTTACATTTCAAGCAGATACTCTTACATCTTACAATTGCCTAAACTCTTATCTTTCCATGCTTCCATAATTATTTTAATAGGCAATTTTGCCAATCTTTCCTTTATCTCATATCTGATAAATCATAATTTGCATGAATATAACATGCTATGTCATAACTCACTCTAGCCTGAAAACCAATCACATAATCATCAATCAAATTTACTATGTATGTAACAGCCCGATTTAGACCCTAGTCGGAACAGTGGTTTTGAGACCACAAATCTGAGGTCAGAAAAATATCTTAATATTATTTTTCGTGTTTGCAGTGTGTGAATAAGCATGTGTAAAAGTTCTGTGTGAAATTTTTTTCGATTGTGTGCTTAATTTGTAAAAAAGGACTTAATCGCATAAAATGTAAAAGTTGTATGTTGATTGTTAAAGTACTTATTTGGCACGGCGTTTTAAGTGAGGAGTCCTTATGTTGTTATTATTCCACATGCAAAATGGATGGACAAAAATGGGTTAATGTTAGTGGATTTTAAATAAATTTATAAAGGATAAAATGGTAAATAGTATATTAATATGTAATAAAATAAAACAAACAAATTGGATGGCCATTATCATCCTTATTTCACCGAAACTGAAGAAAGAAAAAGGGGTTTATAAACTTTCTCATATTCGGCTATTACTTGGCTTAATCAAGTATGTTTTGAACTCGATTTTTAGTGATTTTTATGTTTTTATGATCGTTGCTTAGTGTTCTAGCTAGCCCATGCTTTAATTTTAGAATTTGATGGTGATTTTGAGATATGCTATTGATGAATATTTGAGATTTGTGAGAGTTGATGATGAAATATGAAAGATATGTGAAAGATTAACATGTTTTGTCTTTAAATTTTTGGTGAAATTGAGTAATTTGGACTAAGTTGAGAAACTAATATTTTGAGGGACTAAAATGTGAAACAAATAAAATATATGGGCTTGTATGAGCTTAGGGAAAATTTGGCTAGGCATGGGTGAAATGAAATTATGTGTATTTAATGATATTATGAAATAGGGACTAAAATGTCAAAATGTGAAAATGTGAGGGCTATTTTGTAAAATGCCTTAAATATGTGTGTTTGGACTAAATTGCATGAATTGGTGATTGAAAGAGATAAATTTGAATATGTATAGACTAAGAAAGGAGAGATTCGGATCGAGATCGAGGTAAAGAAAAAGTGCTCGATTGATCGACTAGTCTCGATATTTCGACGTCCAAGGTAATTTCGAATATAATACGTGTTCTTAAATTATGTTTAAATGCTATGAAATGAATATTTATGTGATTATTGAATTAGAAATTCTATGGATGGAATCGAGATAGGTGGCACTAAGTGTGCGTAATTAGAAATGCAACAGAGATGATTAGCACTGTGTGTGTGAAATAATAGAAGCTGCGGCTTTTTGATTGGCACTGTGTGTGCGATACCGAATTAAGTTCTGTTTTATATTGAGGCACTAAGTGTGTGATGTTATTTAAGCTTTGGCTATGAATTAAGCACTAAGTGTGCGATTGAATTGAAGAGATTGTGATCAGTGAATAAATTGTGGTAATGAGCATTGATTAGCAAAAACGTTTGTTAACTAAGTGTTGGCAAAGGTATGTTTCTAACCTATGTGGTTGATGATATTGTTTAAGGTTGAACAGATGGATATATGAGTATATGCTTGAGGATGATATTGTGTTTAGTTGTAAATCTTTTTAAGTGATGGTTTATTTATGTATTGTATTGCATTATTGAGTAAAATGTATTATATTATGAACTTACTAAGCTCTATAGCTTATTGTGTGAAGTGTTCCCCTGTTTTACAGTGTCTTTAAAGCTAGCTCAGAATCGGGGATTATCAGCGACTTAATCACACTATTGGCTATCTATTTTGATACTTTTGAAAGATGTGTATATTGAATATGGCATGTATAGGGTAGTTAATATGGCATGTTTTGAAATGTTTGAACCTTGCCATGTGATTTGGCTTGGAAGTTGAATGATGTTGGTTTTTATGTAAGAGCTATGGAAATGATGAATATGGCATGAGGTAGTGAAAATTGGAAATGGTATGTTTCATGTTTAAATGCTTGATGAGTATTGTGGTTTGAATATGAACTTAAGGTATGGATTATATGATGCTTTAATTATATGCTTTGGTATATGAAATTGGTATTTTTGAATGGACTTATTTGAGCGGAAATTGAGTATGGATATGGATGGTATATTTAGTGATTAATTGGTGTGTGAATTGGCATGTTTTGGTTTCCATTTGAAGTATAAATACATGTGATCTAAGGCTTGAAGGTGATCCTAAGTGTGGGAGGCAAGTTTGGCCTTATAAATGGCCTATAATGGCCTTATAAAGGTTTGTATATATATATATTAAAACAGGGGTATTCTGGAGAATTTGATTTCAAAAGAATAATAGTGGCGTTCAGGTGTTTGTGGTTTTTGATTGATGTTGTGTGTTGTATTTTTTTTTTTACAAAATTCCGTTGACTTTGTAAATCGGGGTATTTTCGTAAATCTGAGGGTATATTTGTAAATCATGGGTATCTTGGTAGTTTTGAAAATACGGGTATTTTGGTAATTTCGTGAAATAGGGGTATTTTGGAAATTTTGGAACCCGGGGGTATTTCGGTAATTTTTGTAAACCAGGGGTATTTCAGTAATTTTTTGTAAACCAGGGGTATTTCAGTAATTTTTTTAAACCAGGGGTATTTCGGTAATTTTGCAAATTCTGTTGATTTTCCAAATCAAGGGTGTTTTGAAAATTTTCAAATCAAGGGTGTTTTGGTATTTTTTTTCAAAACTAGGGTGGCTGGTCCCTTTCGGGTTTTAGTTAGAAACTTTTGGCTTGTTAACAAGTCCTCACGGTTAAGGTGAACAGTCACTACGCACCAGGTAGGATTCCAGCGAAGAGGAGGTGAGTCACTAGGGCTGCTTAAGTACGAGGCTCTTCCGGATCCAATCCTAGACATGCGCATGCCTGTTGCCACACCCCAACCCAACGACTTGTCTTCCACGAGTATGTTTAGTTGACTTAAGTCTTATGAGGTTTAAGGAGTTGTTCAAGCTAACCCTAGAGTCCATCAAGTTCTAATTTAACTAGTCTACGTCCCATAAAGCCCACATACATATATAATACACAGTGAGTTCAGAATACTTACCTGGCGGACTTGGGCCGGAGACGCAGGTGCCATGCCGAAAAACCCATCCTGTATTTTTTATAAACATGCATGTTTCCAAAACTCATCTTTAGAAAACGTTATGAGCCCAAAACCCCAAAGTTGAGTTTTGAACCGGGCTCTGATACCAATTTGTAACACCCCAAACCCGGCCCAAACACCGTGACCGAATCTGGCATGTCACTAAGAAGATCTAGTAAAACATGTCGCATTTTTTTTAAAAAAAATAATCGTCAAGTATAAACATGTATACCGGAAAACTTAATAATTTGGATAGTTTGTAGAAGATATAAATTTTCATTTAAATGCCTTTATGAATTAAAAACCAAAATTTAGTACATGCCTTAACTTAATTAAAATGTAAAGTCTAAATGTCTAGTAATAATAAAAGCCCAAAACAAACGAAAATATAAAGCTAGTGGCCCGTGGCCTTATTACAATGAAATTTAAAACCCACTAACTGAAAATATTAAAAATTAATAAACTAGTAAAGTCTTTTGCTGAAACAAAATAATCTCTCGCATGGCCACCTTGTGCTCCTCTCCAGCTCGGTCCGATGCACTAGGTGCTACCTGAAAGATGTTAAATAATGGGGTGAGTCGCGAGACTTAGTGTGCAACCCTCGTGCACCATCGGATTTGGGCCTTAGCCCCACAGAACAGATAATAGAGTATAATATATTAGAAAATATGCAAAGCCCAACCCAATCCTAGGTTTCCATCCGCTACACACCACCCTTACCTGCCAATCACACCATTGGGGATTTCTACAATCAACCCACACCGTTACACACCATCGATAGCAGTCATGTTGCAGTTAGCTGCTCATCGTCAGATCATGGCAATAGCCACTACAACAGATCATGGCATCAGCGACTACAATAGATCATGGCAATAGCCACTACAACAGATCATGGCAAAAGCCACTACAACAGAACACTTCCCCTTTCATCAATCACCCAACCCCGTGCAACATAGAAATCATGATTATCATATCAAATCAACGGAAACATTCACTTTAGAATGACAAGATCACTAACCTGGTGGTTCGCCTTTACCCTTCTCGGGTTTTCAACAGCCATGCCGGTATTTCGGCATTTAACAGAATATACAGAATATAACAGGTTTATATGCATACTAATCAAGCAATCTAAATGGTGTGAGAGTGTTACACATCTAATTAATGCGTAAGACTACCCTCTATATCGATACCCTCGCTAATCAGATCTACTGCCTTCTGTCTACAACTTTGCTCAAAAGCCGGAAGAACGCGAAGATAAGGCCTCTCCTATATTCAGCCAAGGATTAGTGTTTACCCAAATTTATATGTTTAAATTAACAGATCTCCTTACCTTGAAATCCCGAAAGTAATACTATTCGACTGCTACTGAACTCTGGCTTAGAAATCTAAGCGATTGAATCCCCTTCAAATCCCAGAATGTCGCAAATGAGAGAAAAACACAAGATCAGTTTCCATATAGCCATTCGGCTAGAGTCTCTAAAAACCGGAAAAGACTGAATCACGCGAATCGACACTTACCTTAACACAAAGAATTCGACTACGCCTTAGAGATTCTGGCTTTTTGAGAAGATCAAAAGAGAAGATGATAGGAAGGAGACTATGTAGATTCGGCTTGTAAAGAAGAAATCGACAAAAGGGAATAGGGGTATTCGGCTATGGAAATGAGAAGAGAGTTCAGGGTTTCGGCTTTTGAAAGAAAAGATGTTGAGAAGATTGGGAGATTTCGGCTTTTGAAGAAATCAAAAAGAAAGAACTTGCAGAGGAAGACTAAGAATTTTGGCATAGGGAAAGAAGAAAGGAATAGGGTTCCAAATGCCGGAATTGAAGAGATATCCCTTCTATTTAAAGAGAATTTCGGCATTCCCCCTAGAGTTGGAAATTCGGCCACCACTGTGCTTAGCAGATAATTCCTAAACTTCCTCCCTTATCTTTATCTGATCACTCCTTCAAAAGAGGCCTAGATAGCACCACCTCTTCCTCCCTTTATCAGCACATTATCCACATGTTATTATCCCTTCAATTATCCTCCTATTTACAAGCCCCTATGCCGTCCCACTCTATCCATTTAAAAGCCGAAGATTAGCTAAAATTTAATTAAAAGAATTGAGCTTCAAGTGACTCGAACTTGGGCCCTCTTCATCTGCTAATGACGCCACCCCATAGTCCCATGTAGCGCCACTTAACCTTGGGCCACAAGCCCATTTTGTATTTTCGAACACAGATAACATCTTTAAAGCCCTAACTGAGCTGGCTTTCTACTATAGTGTCCAATAACTAATTCTGCTAAGGCCTTAGCCTAACCTCGAGCCCAATCTGGACCTCTAACACTCTTATTAACACATTAAACATAATCACACATTAAATGCATAGGCCCATTAATTCAGGATGTTACACTCATAATCACAAGGTTTTCATAAACTCATTCTCGTGGAAATCATGAACTCAGGATTTTATGAAGTCAATTCTTATAAACTTTACATACATACCTATAGCAATCCTAATACCCACATACTTTGACATACCCATTGAATTTCCCATTGAACCATTTGGAATACTAAAGGATACTCAAGAATCTAGTACATACAGTACCGTACCAATGCCATATCCCAGATATGGTCTTACATGTAATCTTATATCAATGCCAATAGCCCAGCTATGGACTTATACGAAATCTCATACCGATGCCATATCCTAGATATGGTCTTACACGAAATCTCATATCGATGCCATATCCCAGATATGGTCTTACACGTAATCTTAGATAACCCTATTGTCATGACATTTGTATCCTACCTATTCTTAAGGTTCAGCGGAGATTTCTCATTTTTCGAACTTTGTCAATTTCATTCAAGAGTAAATCACCATTCATATAATAATCAAACAATTAAAACATAAATAACAATGCATTGTTTACATACGAACTTACCTCAGCATCAAAATGGCAAAAGGACTTAATCATCAATTACTCGTTTTTCCTCCGTTCTAGGTCCGAACCTCATTTTTCTTGATCTATAATATCACGTTCATCTCATTTAATCATTATACTAATCAAATCAGTTGAAAATCACATTATGGCAAAAATTACATTTTTGCCCCTAAAGTTTCACATTTTTACAATTTAGTCCCTAGGCTCGTAAAATGAAATCAATCCATTTTCCTTGAATCCCAAGCCTAGCCAAACCTAAATCATGCTCATAACAGCCCACATTTTACATCAAATCAGATTTTTACTACCCATTTTACAACTTTTTACAAATAAGTTATTTTTATACATTTTCACTAAAAATCACTTAGTAAAAGTTGTTTATCACACCTTAAACAATCAATATCTTCCATCAAACATCAAAAATACATGCATGTCACACATGGGTAAATTTTTGAAGATGAACCCTACTTCAAAATAATGGTAGAAATAGGTAAATCGGGTTACGAGGACTTCAAAAATGTAAAGAGCAGTAAAAACGGGGCTAGAACGTACTTCCAATCAAGCCTGAAACTTGAGGAAAACCCTAGCTATGGTGTCTTGTAAAATTCAGCCAATGAGAGAAGATGGACACCAATTTTTGACTTGATTTATCCTTTTTTTATTCTTTTATTAACCAAATGACCAAAATACCCCTAAAGCCTTTCTTTGAAATTTTTCCTAAACATGTCCATTTTTGTCCATAAAAATAGAAATTGGTCAAATTTCTATTTAAGGACCTCTAATTAAGAATCCATAACTATTTCATACTTAAAGCTTCTAGAACACATTTTGCAACTTTTGCAATTTAGTCCTAAAAGTCAATTTGGACACTTTACCAACAAAATTTCTCAACAAAACTTTCATTGATAAACCTTAAATTACACATATTTTAACCCCATGCTTGGTTTGTTTTTGGATGAATTTTCATTAGATTTGATGAATTCGATGCTCTTAATCCTTTAATTTCATGTTTTACACTCAGGAGAGTTTAAGGAGTCGAAAAGGATGAGAAACGGGCCAAAAAGGGACAAAATGGGCCTACCTCAAAAAACAACACGGCCTAGACTCCCACACACGGGAAGACCACACGGTTGTGTGTGGCGAGTAGAATTGCGCAAGGCCTAAGCCATCAAACACGGTAGTGTGAGCCAAGTAAAATCAAGCACGACCTAGGCTCTTGCACAAAGGCGTGTCACACGGGCGTGTCCCTGTCGAACCCAAGTCTAATTCTATTCAGAAAAGACCACTTTTGGGTCAAGAAAGGTGTTCGAAAGCCTATATAAACACCCCAGGGGAGGACCTAAATGAGGACGCAGAGTAGAAGGCAGAAAATACTCAAAGACAGCAATTGGAAGTAGCTTGGAAGGAGGATCTCCATCAAGACTGAAGATGTCCTATCAATTTCTCTTGAAGCTCTTGGGTTTTCTTAAGTTTTTTAGTTTTCCTTATTTTAAGATGTTTCCCTCTATCAGTATGAACTAAATCAATTAAATACCTAAGGGGATGAAACCTAAGACAGATCTTATTACTATTTGATTTATAAGATAAATACTTTTTCTTATTCTTAATTGTGAGTTCTTATTCTTGTTTTGATAATTTAGGTTATTGATTCAAGTTGAATGTGCTTATTTAGAGGAGCAAAAGTCCCTGTTTAAGAGTAGATCAACATAATTAAGCGGAGTTGATTGTAACCCTAAAAATAGGGCGACATAAATATGCTGGATTAGAGTCAAATTTAATAAGGGAATCCATAGAGTTAATGCGAAAATAGGGGTTTTAATTAGAAAGAGATTTCAATTAATCAACCTAGAGTTAGTTGTTTTTAGTCTTTAAACAGATATTAACATAAATCAGGGATTTCTACGGATTAAGTTAAGTGAATAAATCGTATGAATCAAAAGTAATAAGTGAAGTCTAGGTGGATTCTTCCTTAGGTATTGTCTCTCTCATAAAGTTGTCTAAAAGTATTTTCCCAATTCATTCTTTGTCGTGCTTTTAATTAATTTTAGTTTAAAAGAAATTACTCCAATTCTTACGCTAGATAATAAGAAGATAGTAATTACTAGTACTCTTGGTCCTTGTGGATACGATATTTCCGGTCTTACCATAACTATACTATTAAACAATAGGTGCGTTGCCTTTATTGTGATCATAGTTAGTTACAGACACATCATTCACATAATCAAGCAATCATATCATGAACCTTAAAACAATCATAAAATAAATATTTCTACTTCAGATTTGTGGTCTCAAAACCACTATTTTGACTAGACCCTAAATCGGGATGTTACATTTAAGTTATTAACAATTTAGTCCTTATGTTCAAAATTAATAAAATAATCACTTTATAAAATAGTCCTTAAACATTTCATAACTTCCAAATCTACCATTTTCTAAAAAAAAACATCTAAGATTCATCAATGACAAGTTTCAAAATCTTTAACAGTCTTGAAAACGAAGGTACAAGTTAGCTGGACTTAGTTGCAACGATATAAAAAATACAAAAACTATTGAAGATGGGTAACAAAATGACTTACATGCCATCAAACAAGCTTGGTCAATTCTTCCAACCCCAAGAAATGGTGTTTTTGGTTGAAGAATAACAAATGAAGAAGATGATGGCTTTGATTTTGTTTTAATTTATGCTTTTTTTAATTAAAATACCATTTTCCCCTTTAATAACCATTAAAATTTCTTATTTAACAGGCCATAACCGTCCACTTACTTTACCTATGGTCTAATTACCATTTAAGACCCTCAAATAATGTTTTTACAACCATTTAACACACAAACTAATAGCGATTAACTTTTGCACCTTTAATAATTTAGTCATTTTTCCTTAATTAACTATCCAAACGTCAAAATTTTTAGATCAAATTTCAAAATACCTATATTGCAATTCTGTAAATATTTAATAAAAATATTTACAGTCTCGATTTACAAAAATGAGGCTCTGATATCTCGTTTTCTAAAATCACTTGACTTCAATGACAAATCACTTATACTTAACTATTCATTCAATTAACAAAATTTATCATATAAAAATTCAATATTATACTATTTTGACTCATAAATATTAAATAATAATATTTATAGACTCACACGTCAGATTTGTGGTCCCGAAACTATTGTTTCCAACACCGTTGGAAAATAATTGTTATAGTTATAATGTTTTATACTACTTTTAAAAGTCTGTTGTAAATGATAAATGCTTCATTCAAATATTTTGAACCAGAAAAGATTTTTAAATAAATAAAAAGTACATCTACTATGGTTTTTCGCCAACTGAACAATTTTGTTAAGTATGTAAGCATTGTAACATCCTACATTTGAATTCGATAAACCAAGTCGGGTATAGGGTATTACAAGTTAATTGGTATCAGAGCTTTTGATTTAGTTGATCATCTAGAAGTTGTGTTAGAGTCAGCCCTTATGCAAAAGAGGTCGGACCTAGCTTAGTCCTTTGGGTAAGTTAAAGATTTTTGTTACGCAAATACTCTAGCACACTATTAGTATTGTGGTAAGTGAGACAGTTGGAAAGAAAGATGATAATTTCATTGCTAAATGAATGAGAATAATACAATCTGAACAAAGAAACTAAACACAAGAAAAGAAAAAGGTCTTCAGTTTCCCTCCTTTGCAGGCTGATCAATTGGGTCAATAGGAGCTTCTTTTGTCTGGAGGCGTTCTCTGGGAACTTTTTCCAGGTCAATTGAATCTTCCAAATTCTCCTTCTCTGTTTCTGGTTCAATGTGAATGAAGAAGTTGGCCGATTGTTTCCATTCCATCTAGAGCTTCTTCCAATCTTTGCCCTCAGGATTGTAAACATTGAAGTTCAAGGATTCAATGGTGACATTCTGTAGGTAGTTGAAGTTCAACTAACTCAGGTTGAGAGGACCCGCAACAACTTGGGCGTGAAAGAACAATTGGATCACAGTATGCAAAAGGCTTCTGCCAGATTCTTTTTGGTGTCGTCCTGGTACTTTTTTAGAGCCTCTTCATTGGATTGGCATAGATGCTCCAACTTTCATAACTGTTGTTGGTCTTGAGATTTGAAATTCTCCTCCTAAGAGGACTCTCTGGCCTTTAGCTGATTGATCTCTTCATCTTTTTGTTTGGTTAGACCTTCTAAACTTACATATTTAGCTTTCCAAGCAAAAACACAAGAGTCATGATCTTTAATTTGATTGAGGGCTACCTCATAAGTCTGGCGTAGTTGAGCTAAGAACTGCTCGCCAGAGCGTACAGTTTCTTCCAAGCTTACCAGTTTGACGCTGTTTTGATTACAAGTCTCCTTAAGGGCCCAACTCATAAGCCCATATTCAGCTGATAAATCTTGAAAGGACCTCTTTAGTGCAGAGAGTGGAGGTAATTGAGGATTTGAGGAAAGAGAGTAGAGGAAAGCGTTTTTCACCTACTGTGGCATGTTGTTATTTTGCTATTATTAGAGGGTGACTAGTGAGAAGGAAAGTTGCCTTGACCTTAAGAAATCTTGTCATGGGAAAAGTCTTTTTAGTTCACCAGTTGGAGCATTGTTGAGTAAAGGAAATTTTGCCAGGTAGTATGTCATGCCTAAATGTAACACCCAAAACCCGGCCCAGAAGTTAGGCCTAAATATGTCGTGTCACATTGAAGTGTTTTCCAAAAACCATGTTTTCATTGAAAACCCTCCTTAATATTTAGAAACTAAAGCCTTAGTTTGTGCTCGTTCAATTTCAAAACGTGGTTCATTAAAAAGTCAATCACTTTTAAAAATGTTAGTAACTTCGTTAGAAATCTCTTTTAGTTGCGGAAGCTAATTTAAGGTAACGGAGTTTAAAATGTATGTTTTTAAACAAAGTAATTAGGTTGAAAACTTGTCTACGTCTAATAGATATAAAACGTAACAAAATCCCCAATTCAAAGTTCAATCCAGATAGGCCTTATTACAAAAACTAAAACCTAAAACAGAATTTAAAACATATATAAAGTCCAAAGCATAACAGCCGCAGTCGTGTGGCCACCTCCGAGTCCCTCGCAGCTCCAAACCGTCTAACGCTGGGGATTACCTGAAAGGTTAAAAATGGGGTGAGTTTACGAAAACTCAGTGTGTAATCCCCTTATTAAAGAAACAATCGATATCTGTAAATGCAATCGGGCTAGGCTCGAGCCCTTTAATTGTAGCAGTACAATTCAATTCAGAGTATATGTGGGCCAAAGCCCAAAATAATATCATTTTGGTCACAGCCCATAACAGAATCAATTGGGCTTAACCCAAACCAATAACAAAACAAGTAGGCCTAAGCCCAGTACAGTGACAGATCTCATAAATAGATATGCAACAATAGGAGGATGCATCCCACCTCGATCCAGCCAACACACCATCCGTACCAACCCTACACTTACGTGGGGATAAAATCAACCCACCCAGCCAACACACCAAGCTTAGCACCGGTTGCGGCATTAAGTCAACGTAAACGTTTCGGGCGAGTGGGCGAGCGACTAAAAGCCATAAACAGAATGGTTATAAACAATAATCAGGATGGCACAGAGCCATAATCAGGATGGCACAAAGCTATCGGTAACTGTAATAAGTTTGGCACATAGCCATCAGCAACGGTAATATAATCAGCACACAGCCCCAGGTAATTATGATTGGAACAAAGCCATAATCAAGATGGCACAAAGCCATATTTAGGTTGGCATAAAGCCATAATTAGATTACGCGGCCTTAAGCCGTCCGTCGGTCCACAGTCGTCTCATGCGACCCGTGCGACCCTATCAGAACTTCCTCCATATCAATGTCCCAACCCCATGCAATATGTCGTGTATTTCACGCTTAATCATTACACGTGTACGCAAAATGGCCATGCTCAATAACAGTTATTTAAACATATATTAAAAGCATATCAGTCACACGACCACAGTCAAGTCAGTTAACACACAATCATACGATCACAGTCAAATCAGTCACATTCATAGTCTAAGTCAGTCATTTACCCATAAGGGCAAAATAGTCATTTTACCCTATAAGGGTATTTCGGTCATTTTGGAAACCTGAGGTATTTTGGTAATTTTGCAAATCGGAGTATTTCGATAATTTTGCAAATTGGGGTATTTCAGTAATTTTACAAATCGGGGGTATTTTAGTAATTTTACAAATCGGGGGTATTTCAATAATTTTGCAAATCGGGGTATTTTGTTAATTTTGCAAATCAGGGTATTTCAGTAATTTTATAAATCAGGGTATTTCGGTAATTTTGCAAATCGGAGGTTTCAGCGACCGAACAGAAGGTCCACCGTCGCCTCGAGCGACTTAAGTAACCTAAACAGTCACAACGGTGTAAATGGGCCTAAGGCCCATTACTCGGCCCAAGTGGGCCCACACACTCGTGTGGCCCATTTAGCCCAGAAACAGCCACAGGTATGCAAATGTCATAGTCCAAAGAACACTTACCACATTACAAACATTTTATCCGTGCGGGCCCACAAAGCTCATTTCGGCCCAACGAGGCCTAGAATAGCCCAATACCACGAGAGCGCTCGTGGTGGCCTCTACAAACTAACGCTCATGCTCGTGGGCTCGGTTCACCATACACACGATCGCACGTTCGTGTGGCATCATAAGCCATATTTCTGGCTTTTCGGCATTTTTTCGATCTACAGTCATAGGAGTGTAAACAACACATACTTTCAGCTTTTCAGCCGATCATCGAATACCGCATACAAATACACACCTGGTTACGTAGAGTACTAAAAATCCACGATCGCTAGAACCTTGACTAGATCGGTCGACTGTGATTTGCCTACTTGATCCAGAGCTCGGTGCAGCCACCCTTTCGCATCCTGGTGGAAAATCCCGAACAGCCAACACCTTACGTCTCTTAAACTTTGGAGTAGAGGCTACACGCTCAACCTCAGTCGGTACCTTTGCCATCGCTTTATTATTAGCACCCTCTTCACCCATCGGAAGTTCTAGAACCCGAAAGGACATATACAGGAGATGAAGCGGTTATATGGGATCACACCATTTGGATTAAATAGTAATAGAGAGTATTGAAAGGAACCGAGAGACTTTCCGATTAACAGAGCCGTTGTAGAATCGAAACAGAGAGGGGGAGAGCTTTCAATCACAAACCAAAGAAGAGGAAAAATTCCAAGACTAGGGTGATAGGTTCGGCCGAAAGATTCAATAGGCAAGAAGGGAGTTGGCCGAAACTTGTAAAAAGAGATAGAAGAAGAGAGTTTTCGGCAGATGTTGGTGCAAAAGAGGAAGAAAGGAAATGGTATATTGCCAGAGAAGAACAGTAGGAACCAAACAAAAGATGCATGAGTGGTATTACAATTTCGGCACTAGAGAGAAAAAGGAAGAAAACTGGAATTAGGAGTCCTAAAATCAATGACAAAACTGATCAAAATGAGGAAAACTCCTTAGCAAGGAAATTCGGCACACCCAAAAAGTGCCCAAAATCGAACAAAAGTAGAGAAAACACTCAAAAACCCCCTCCTAGCCGAATTTCCATGCTTAGACTCCTTTTCGACTACAACACACCAACTTTGATTTGCCTTGATTCTCTCCACAATACTCTCCCTTAATCTTCTCTACGATTTTCTCTTGCAATCTCTCTGTGACCAATTCATATACCTCATCAGCAGTGTTTCATTCCAACTGTTCCATCCTTCCCAGCTCAAGCAGCAAAATAAACTCTCCAATGCTTATCCGAGGATTTAAACCTCAGACCTCATAGATACCCAACACGCCACTTGCAGCTAGGCCACAAGCCTTTCTTGTGTCATATTTTGACTTCAATTAATTAAGAGGTCTAAAGTCCAAAGTCCAGGTTCCTTTAAAAGAAAAACCAAAATAAAGCCAGGGTTTTATCCACTTAAAACCAAAATTTTTGCTAAAGCCCAAGTTTGAACCTAGGACTTTTCCAACTCCTCTTAGGACCCATAACCACTGAAGCAGACATTTAATTGTGTCATTTTTTTGCACAATTAAATACTTATGTACAGCCTCCTTACTGATCCACACACAAGGCCCAATACTTCTAGGCCCAAAATTCGGGGCGTTACACTGATTCAAGAGGTTGGCCACGCATCTTTGGTATTGAAGTTACCAGGTTGGTCAAATTTTAGGGGCAAAATTTTCTGAAGTAGGGGAGAGTTGTCATAACCCAAAAGCGGCGGATCCAAAAAGGTGAGTAAGGTATGTAAGTAAATTGATTTGGCACTATGGTAGCATAATTGTAACACCCCTAACCCATCTTCGTCGCTGGATTAGGGTTACAGAGCATTAAAGCACAATCGAGAAACATTTATCAATAATTCATTAACTAAATAAATGACATTCAAACATATCAAGCTTAAGCATTTTGTCCCTAAATTGAGCCTTCGAGACCCTAATAATTTTTTTTGAGGCAATTCGGGACTAATTCGAAACAAAAAAAAAAGTTGTAAGAAAAAGTTACAAAATTTATAAAACAGAGGCCACACGGTCGTGTGGCCAGGACGTGTAACTTTTAAACAAGGGACACACAGTCATGTCCTCACCGGTATAACTTATTAAGTTTCCCCACACGCCCGTGTGTTAGGCCATGAGCTAGGCTGTGTAACTCTCTGAGTTGCCACACACGCTCGTGTGCCAGGCCGTGGAACTCACTGACTTGAAACCTTATGAAATTCTCAGATTACTGATAAAAAAATAGGTTTTCCCCTTACTTATTGGTTAAATTGTTCCCATTTAGTTATCCCTAGCATACATTTTAGCATTTTCAATTTCGTAAATTGCATTTTATAACTCAGTGAATCCTAGCCTATTTTATCCTTAATTTTGCTATCTTATTGCATCAATGTTGCTGCATGAGTTAATCCCAAATTGCATCCAGTATTGTCTCCGCACCTGACAGCTTCCCGCAGTGCCGTTGCATGAGTTAATCCTAGAATGCATCCAAAATATTTGCCGCACCTGATAGCTATCTGGATAAGAACCAAAACTACGTGAGCTGTCCAGTCTGCTATAACCAACCTATACGTACAAGGACAAAATAATTTTGAGGAAAAGGACACATGTATTTTTAGAGGACATAAAAGGTGGACGTGAAAAGAAAAATAGAGCTTTTTTCCCCATCACCATCTTCATTTTCCTACCTTGAAGCTTGCGACCATGGTAGCTTAAGCCTCTCACGAATAAGCCAACATGAAAACCAGATGCAGACTAGCTCTTGATGAGGAGACTTAAGTTGGCGACAAGAGGGAATAGAGAGATTCAGTCGAGTTATCTAGGGATAGTACTTTCCATTTGATTCTTTCTTATTTTTTAAATGCTAGTGATTACTCTCTGATTTCTGATTGTATGGAAGTACTGATGAATTCTTTGTGAAATGTTATCTTATTTAATCTTGCTTTTATTGCTTAATCTTGGGGTTTGAATGTTTTTTAACACGAAAGTGCTATTGTAGTCACTGACACTGGAAAGTGCAGTGACAGTTTGAGCCAACAATAATTTCAATGGAAGTTGAGTTAGGATTAGAGGAATCTAGTCCACTTGTTCTTAATAGTGTCATATTGCTATCATCAAAAGGTGAGGTTAATATGCATGTTTAAGTCTCAAACTAAATAGATGAGTAATGCTGGGTAATATATACATTGAATTTTATTGCCTCAATAATCACCTATACTTTTGCACCTTGTGAGCACTTGGTATTCTGCTGAAAATTCATGTTGGGGATCCCAGTTTATTACTATCATATTTTATTTTACTATTTTCAAGTTATTGCATCGACAACTACTCTAAAACATTATCTCGTTTCTATCTAGTTATTGCACTGATATTAATAGACAAAAGACTAAAATCCATGTGGAATCAATATCCGACAGACTCACATCTATCTACTATACTTGCGTCGACAATGTACACTTGCACATTATTACTGTGACATTAAACAACCGGTCAAGTTTTTGGCACCGTTTCCGGGAATGGCATTTGTTTGATCTTTTTTTTTTTGTGTGTGTGTTTTTGCACTTTATTTTCCTTTTATAATATTTAGTATTCACTAACTAGTTTTTCTTTGTTGCTATTTCTTTAACTTAATTGTAGATGTTTTATGACCCGAAGAATTTTGGATTTTCTTGTCGATTTTGATCCAGAAATTGAAAGGACTGCTCAGAGTAGACTTCGAGAACAAAGAAATATAGCTCTACCAGGAAACAAAGCAACCATACCCACGATGCAATAGCAAAATGTTAATAACCCATTGTTGCCACAAGATGCTCGCATACAAAATAAGACTATACGAGATCTTGTAGTACCTGTTTTGGATGATTTATAACCAGGAGTTGTTAGGCCAGCAATCCAAGCTGGGAATTTTGAACTCAAGCCAGTAATGTTTCGAATGCTTAATTCTAATGGACAATATGTTGGACTGCCACACGAAGATGCGAGAGAAAATCTTAAATCCTTTAGTCAACAAGGCGTTTCTGATGATACCTTGAAGATGCAATTATTTCCTTATTCCTTACAAGGAAGAGCCCATACTTGGTTTTTTGGACTACCTACCGAATCAATTACTTCTTGGGATGCACTAGCAACATTTTTTTTTTTGCGATTTAACCCACTAACAATGAATGCTAGTCTTCGAAATGATATTACTGCTTATCATCAGCTGGATGATGAAAATTTTCACACCACATGGGAACATTATAAATCTTTACTTCGTTATTGTCCCATGCACGGCATTCAACTAGAAACACAAATTGAGAGTTTTTATAATGGGTTGAATTCATATACAAGGAATCTTGTCGACGCATCAGCCAATGGACCTTTGCAGGATTGTACTTATAATGATGCTATGAGAATTCTTGAGAGAATTGCTTAGAATGATTTTTAATACCCTATCTCTAGAGCTGCACAAGCAAAAACTACTCCATGAGTTATTGTTATAGATACAATAACCACAGTAAGTGTTCAAGTTTCTTCTCTCACAAACATGATTAAAAATATGCAAGGGACTAGTGGAGTTGCACCTATACAAGTCACTCAGCAAGTTGATGTTCCTACTTTTTGTTGTAAGATTTGTTGTGACAACCATAGCTATGAAGATTGTCCAAAACATGCAGAGAATTCCTGTTACATTAGTAACATCTGCAATAATTCTTATGGTAATTCTTACAAGAACACTACACGTAACCAACCATTTTGGGGAACTCAATATGCTGGACAAAATGTTGTGACATTCAAATATAGGAATACATCTACTCAGGGCAATTATAATCCCAGACAAGGGAAATACAAATCAAAAATAGCAGAACTACAATCAGCACACTTAGATGCATCCACAACAAGGCCAAACACATCCACACCAAAATCTGATGCAGCCACAACACTCTTTAATACCAAATCAACATGTTCAAGGACATCGACAACAACCGTACACACAAGCTTCTACTTCTGACCCGTTAGCAACTCTTGAGACGTTAATACGGGAGTATATTACTCGCAAAGGATCTATCGTACAATGGAATTCATCTTTCATTCAAGCATTGGAGGCATAATTAGGACAACTTGCTTCAAATCTGAATACTTGACCACCAGGTTCATTACCTAGTGACACGGAAAATCCTAGTCCAAGGGGGAAAAAACATTGTAAGGCTATCACTCTTAGGAGTGGTAAACAAATTGACGCACCATTTATCGAATCTACTGTAACACCTCAAAATACGGATGGAGTGATCACTGGTGAGAAGGTTGAATCTGAAGAATTTTTTTGATGCATTAGACAAAAAAGTTCCACAAATTGTCACTCATATGCCTAATATTCGACCTTCGAAACTGTCGACGCAATCAAAGGTGTCGGTGCATGCAGATATATCTCTACCTTTACCCTTCCCACAAAGATTTAGGAAGAATGAGCATGACAAGCAGTATCAGCAATTCCTGGACACACTAAAGCAACTGTAGATCAACATTCCTTTAGTATATGCTCTGGTACAAATTTCGAGTTATGGGAAATTTATGAAAGACTTCTTTTCCAAGAATAAGAAGCTCACTGATATTGAAACTATTGCACTCACAGAAGGTTATACTGCTATTTATCAAACAAGTTACCTCCTAAATTGAAAGATCCTGGGAGCTTTACCTGTAACACCCCAATTCCGTGTCCGTTGCCGGGTTAAGGTTAGAAGCGTTACCGGACAGATCAGAAATATTCACAGACATAATCATACATTCAATCATCATTCTCAGACATAATGTCCCTTAAACGGGTCCTCGAGACCTTAATCATGCTTTGAAGTCGAGTCGGGACTAAACTGAAACACATATGAAATTTCATGAAAATTTTAAAATTTTATACAATAAAGAGGAGACACGCCCATGGGAGGAGACCGTGTGCCCTCCACGGCTCCTAGACACCCCTGTATGTCCATCTATGTCTATATACTGACTATATCAACAAGGTCACTAGGCACGCCAGTGTGCCATGACCGTGTGCTACTAGGCTATATACTGCATTCCCCAGCACGACCACCAAACACGCCCGTGTCAAGGCCGTGTTATTTTTAAGCTACATTCTGCCAATTCTCCTACTGTTTTAGGCACGCCCTGTGTGCCACAACCGTGTGCCATTATAGGCCATCTACAAGGCCAAAATGCCACCCATAAGGGTCAAACCTATAATCAACATATATCATCCCATTTCATTCACCTATGACCATCAAAACATACCAAATAGCCAAGCAAAACATGCATATTTGACAACTAAGGAAAATCACATACTAGTACATTCAAAATCAACTCCAAACATAACAATTTGCATGACCAAATCATAATTATGCCTAAACATCATTCATCTATAAACTTGCCATATCAACCATGTCATATATCAACTAATCATGCCAAAACAACTTCTCAATTCACATTCATCTAAGCTTGATACCAAAACATAACTAGCCAATTCACATGGCTAAATTCACTTTACAAATCATAACAAGAACTAGCCTATACATGCCATATCTAACTATATACATATCCAAGGTGTACCAAAATAAGTTTTAGTAGTGTGATGACGATCCATGACAGTCCCAAGCCTTCAATAGCTTTGACGACCTATAAAACAGATTAAACACACACAAAGTAAGCTTTCCAAAAGCTTAATAAGTAAATATACAAACATACTTAGCATAAAATGCATATTTTTCAAATAGATACATAGGCACATTCCATCCATTTAGCATATATCACAATGATGCTTTGTTTCATATACTTGTGGCCACATTTGCCACATTCATCATTTTAAGATTCTCATTCTCATATTTAAACATACACTTATTCGAGTCAATGTCTTATAGGTATTTACCTTCTTATACACACTTGTGTATATATATATATATCAACGTACCTAAAATAGACATTCGCTCACTTGTTTGATCATGGCCCTGATTCACAATTCATAACACAAACTTCCCCGTTGAACCGTAAGGAACCTAATAGGATACCCAGAAAATTCAGAATGGTAGTACAGTACAATGCCAACGTCCCAAACGAGGTCTTACATGCACTCAGATATCAATGCCACTATCCCGGACAGGGTCTTATACGAATCAATACGATGTCGATGTCCTAGACATGGTCTTACACGTAAAGCTTGTATCGTTGCCAACATCCCAGACATGGTCTTACTCATAAAACTTATATTGATGCCAACGTCCTAGACGAGGTCTTACACATAATCAGATATCGATGCCACTGTCCCGGACAGGGTCTTACAAAAAATCTTAAATCAATGCCAACGTCCCAGACATGGTCTTACATGATAACAATAGAACAGATGTCTATGTCGTGACTTAGTCAATCCTATCTATTCCTAGGTTCGTATGGGACTTCTCGGAATTAAACACTATATCGAATTTATCTCGAAATTCATATTCAAAACCTCTTATAGGCATTCATTATCAACATCAATCATATGAACAATTGTATTATCACAAGTACGCTTATTTGCATAGTGACTTACCTCGGATTCGGTTTATCAGAATGAAAACGGCTACTCGTTTACTCTCGCTTTCTCGCGATCTAAATCTGTTTTCCTCGATTCTTGATCTAAACATATTCAGAATTAATCCTTTTATTCATTAATTCACTCAATTCAATCCATACATACATATTTTTGGGCTATTTACAATTCAGCCCTCACATTGGCACATTTTATCAATTTAGTCCATTTTTCATAAAATATCAAATTCACAAAATTCACACATATACATGTTTGGTCGAATACATATACATCACATACAAGCCCAAATTTTTCATCAAATTCACAAATTAGTCCCTCAGTTTTCCATTTTCTCAATTTAGCCCTATTTAGCTAAATTCATCAAAAATTCAAGAACAAAGTATGTTCATCAATTACATATCTATCATTTAACACCGTAAAACATCACAAAACTCAACATAGCATCAATGGCATTTTACAAAAACATCATCAATTCATGAAATTGAGACATGGGTTTTAAAGCTCTCGAAGCAACGATTACAAAAAAGTATAAATTATCAAAAACCGATCAAAAAATAACCTTAATTTTGCTTAATGAATGCCTAAAATGAAAAAGCTCCAAAACCTTTCTTTCCTTTTCATTTTCGGTGGAAGCAATGTATGAATAAATCCACTATCATATTTCTTTTATTTATAATACTATAATATGTAATAACTAAATGAAAAAGTAATAATATAATTATAACATATAATATAAACTAATAATCATATAAAATATGCATGTGCCACATTTATTACCATCCACTATCATAGAATTGGCTTATTTGCCACATGAGTCCTCACATTTATAAAGCCACAACACATAGGTGCTTTAGCAATTAGCAAGCAACTTTCACATTTCATGCAATTTAATCCTTTTGTCAAATTAACCACATAGACAATCAAATTAACTAACGGAAATTTAACACATACTAAACCACATATCATCATCATAGAATATAATATTAAATTATTATTCAGACTTGGATTCATGGTCCCGAAACCACTGCTCCGACTAGGGTATAAACCGGACTGTTACATTACCATTTCATGTTCAATTGGAAATCATTATTTGGCTAAGACTTTATACGACTTAGGAGTTAGCATTAACCTAATGCCACTATCTACTTTCAGAAAGTTGGGAATTGGTCACATGAAATCTACTGCAGTGACATTACAACTAGCCTACCGATCCTTAGCTCAATCTGAAGGGCAAATAAAAGACGTCTTAGTTCGTGTGGATAAATTTATTTTTCTGGTTGACTTCATCATACTTGACTACGAGGCAGACAAGGAGGTTCCTATAATCTTGGGATGACCATTTTTAGCCACCGGCCAAACTCTTATTGATGTTTATAAAGGTGAACTAACCATGTGACTTAATGATGAGCAAGTCACCTTCAGAGTTTTTAAATCTATTCAATGCAAGGACAAAGGAGAATGCAATATTGTTGATGTGCTGGATGATCTAATTGAGGAAGAGTTCAATGACCAAAGCATAGTACTTTCTAAAGAGTTTACAGTGACAGTTGATGTTGAATCCTTAGACGATTGTGACAGCATGGTTGAAGCTCATAATCTAGAACTCAAGCATGGATGGCAGATTGAATCCTTAGACCTAGCCAACAGAACAACCCTAATTTTCAAACCATCTATTGAAGAAGCTCCTACTCTGGAATTCAAACCACTACCTCATCATCTTAAATATATCTTTCTAGGTGATCACAATACTCTCCCAGTTATTGTCTCTGCAAAACCTATAACACCCCTTCCTCGTATTCTATGCCAGAACCGAGTTTGAGGCATTACCGTACTTGACTCACATGATCATACCACTTTAGGTTATCAAAATCCATTCCAAATTAAACTTTCCCGTTCTTATGTTTAACCTCCTTATAATGGGCCTACGAGGCCCTAAACATACTTCCGAAAGGTTTCGAAAACGAATCGGAACTTTTAGACACTTAGGAAAATTTTACCTAAATAGGGGCCATACGCTCGTGTAAAATGGGACACGCCCGTGTGGTCACACACGCCTATGTCCCTCACCCTTGGTCAACACTGACTTATTTCCCATGGCCAAGCACACGCTCGTGTCCTTAGACCGTGTGTCGAATTAAATTCTACATTTAAAGTGCAGACTTCACACGGCCTGGGCACATGCCCATGTCCAAGGTCGTGCCTCCCACACGGCCGAGACACACGGTCGTGTCTCTACCCGTGTGTTTACTACTGGGCATTCTGACTTTGTAAACCTAGCATGCAGGGGACGTACGACCGATTAACACGCCCATGGGGCTGACCGTGTGTCCCACACGGCCTAGACACACGCCAGTGTGTCTACCCCTGTGGACATAAAAAGGCTATATTCCAAGCCAAATGCCACCCTACATGGTAAACATACTAACTCCAACTCATGTGAGTATCTTTCATGACCCAAATGTACATCCAAAAGCTCAATTCAAAGCATTCACACAAGCATAAAATTCATAATTCATCTTCATTAAATATAAGAATTTGCCAAGTATTGGCCCAACTTTAATAACCATATACAAAATGTCTTTAGTAACATACATAGCCAACACTTTGGCTAACAATTACGACCTAACAAAATACCCAAGTCCTATACATGTCATACTCAAAATAAGTCTAAATTGTTATACCAAAGTGATGTCGATAGTGTGATTTCCAAACTCTGACTTCCACGTTCCTCGAGTTATCTTGGCAATACTACAAGGGAAAAGCGCAATGAAAAGGGGTAAGCATAAAGCTTAGTAAGTTTGCATGGAAATAAATAACAACAATAAGCTCATGATAAAATCTATCCATGGCATTAATTAACCGTACACAAGGTTATAGGCTTCTTGCCATACTTACTCCCACTCACCCTTATTAAGCACATACCATGCCACATGTCGTAAATATTTCTTCGTGAATCATTCACGAGTACCTATATTCACTCATTCACATGACTTTAGTACTAATCTCATTTCTATTTCCAAGCTTATCTATCTATCCCATTAATCATTAGGGATACTAAAGGACGTATATTCATCGTCATTAATTTAAGTATGAAGCCAATGCCACACCCTAGATGTCGTCCTACATGGGGTCAACTCTGAGTGCCAATGCCATATCCCGACTATGGTCTTATATGGAATCTCACATCATGTATCGCTGCCATATCCCAGATATGGTCTTATACGATTTTTATATACAATACCGAAGCCATATCCCGAATATGGTCTTATACGGGATCTCAATTCGGTACCGAGGCCATGTCCCGAACACGGTCTTATATGGGACCTTATCCATTTCATGTCTCGATGATAGCATTTTTACATTCATTATAGTCCACTAGGACTTCAACATCTCAACTTGCTCAATTTAGCAGAACATCATGTATCAATATAATACCATATATTCTCAAACGTGCTAACATAACGTTGAATTTATCACATACAAACTTACCTCGATTTCAAAATAAGCTAGATCGCCGATCTAGTCTGAGACTTTATTCTTTCCCCGATCGAGGTGGATTATTGGTTCTTCTTACTCTATAATAGCAAATTAGCTCGTTTCAATCATCACATTAATAAAAGCATTTTAATAATCACGGCAAAATTACTATTTTGCCCTTAAACTTTGGCAAAAATGACCATTTTACCCCTAGGCTTAGAAATCAATTCTAACCAAATTTCTACCTTCAATAAGCCTAGGTGAACATTTATTTCTCTTATAACTATCATCAAAACTCAACCTTCCACACATTTACTACAAACTTTATAACCTTTACAACAAGGGCCATTTAGGTGTTTTCATGATAACACCTCCTACAAAAGTTGTTTATCTAACAACAATGACTTATTTTCTTCCATAAAAATGCAGCAAACAACATAAAATCTCTCATGGAAAAACCCTAAACTTTTCACCATATTGCAAGATAGTCCCCTCTTTAGAAAGCTTAACCTTTAGAGGTCCTAAAAGTATAATTTTTATCAAGAAATGATCACTAGAATACTTACTAGCAATGAGAGAAGCTTGCTAAAAATTTGAGCTCTCAAACTCCTTAGTTTGCTGCCAATTTTTAGTGGAGTATAAGAGAGAAAAAGATTATATCTTCTTTTTCTTTATTTTAATATAAAACGCCAATTTAGTCCACCTAATATCAACAACTTTGACCAATTTGACAATGTTTGTCTCCTATGGCCGGTCACTCTATTTCTTGGGGTCCAATTGCACTATAAAGACCTCCAATTAATGTTCTTTAGCTATTGAACACCCTTAGCTTATAAAATGGAACTTTTGCACTTTATGTGATTTAGTCATTTTTCGCGATAAAGCAAGAAATCGCTAAAATTAAAGCACCAAAATTTTCATGCACTTGTATAATCATGCTCTGAATCATAAAATAATATGAAAATAATTTTCTCTAACCTCAAATTAGTGACCCTGAAATCACTGTTTCGACTAGCCCCTAAATCAGGCTGTTACAATTCTCCCTCTTAAGGATTTTCGTCCCCGAAAATCTTACCAGTGAAAAAGTTGGGATATTGGTTTCTCATAGTCTTATCGGGCTCCCACGTAGCCTCTTCTATTCCATGTCTTTGCCATAGTACTTTCAAAAGGGCTATACTTTTGTTTCTTAACTGTTTGACCTCTTGCGCCAAATTTTTAATCGGCTCTTCACCATTAGTCAAATCCGGCTGTATCTCTACCTCTGTTGGTACTCTAATATGTGAAGGGTTTGAACGGTATCGGTGCAACATGGATACGTGAAAGACATCGTGAAGCTTTTCCAGTCCTTGTGGCAAGGCCAAACGATAAGCTACCGGTCCAATCCTCTCGGTAACTTCATAAGGTCCGATAAAATGAGGACTTAATTTGCCTTTCCGGCCAAATCTGAGGACCTCCTTCCATGGTGATACTTTTAGAAACACTTTATCACCGACTTGGAATTCAATCTCTTTCCTTTTCAAATCTGAATAGGACTTTTGTCTATATGAGGCCGCTTTCAAACACTCACGTATCACATTTACTTTCTCTTCAGTTTCCCTAATCAAGTCGACCCCATGTATCTGTTTCTCTCTGAATTCTGTCCAATACAAGGGCGTTCGGCACTTGCGCCTATACAATGCCTTATAAGGCGCCATTTTCAAACTTGACTGGAAACTGTTGCTATAGGCCAATTCCACCAACGGTAAGTATTTCTCTCAATTACCTTGAAATTCCAAAACAAAACATCAAAGCATGTCTTCAAATATATGAATTACTCTTTCCGACTGCCCGTCAATTTGTGGATGGAAGACTGTACTAAAACTCAATTTTGTGCCCAGTGCCTCTTGTAGCTTTTTTCCAGAATCGTGACATGAATCTTGGCTCTCTACCCGAAATAATTGATAATGACACTCTGCAACATACAAATCCCCCAATTTATCAAGTGAATAGTCAACTCGTACAGGTACGAAATGGGCCGACTTCATGAGCCTAACCACTATGACCCACACAGCATCTTTCTTTTTGGGTGACAACGGTAATCCCATCATGAAGTCCATGGTAATACGGTCCCACTTCCACTTGGGAACCATAATGGCCTGAAGTAGACCCGAAGGTACTTAGAGTTCAGCCTTCACTTACTGACAAATAAGACATCTCGATACAAACTCGAAAATGTCCTTCTTCATACTAGGCCACCAATACCACTTCCTCAAGTCATTGTACATCTTCGTGCTGCCTGGGTGCACAGTTAAACATCCGCTATGTGCTTCATGCAAAATCTTCCAAATAAGTTCATGTTTTCTGGGTACACAGACCCTATCTCGAAACGTTAAGCATCCATCTGGACTTACCTGAAAGTCTGATTCAGTATTGGACTCACATAAAACTCTTTTGGCTTGTAATTCGCTGTCCTCTTTCTGAGCTTCACAAATCTCTTGAAGAAATAATGGTTTAGCCCTTATCTCGGCTAGAATAGAACCATCATCCAACAAAGCCATCTGAGTACTCATGGCTCTCAGCGGAAACAATGATTTCCTACTCAAAGCATCGGCTACTATGTTCGACTCTCTCGGATGGTAGTCAATCACTAACTCATAATCCTTAATCAGCTTCATCTACCTTTGTTGCCTTAAATTCAAATCCTTTTGAGTCATCAAATATTTTAGGCTTTTATGGTCGGTAAAAACCTGACACTTTTCACCATATAAATGGTGTCTCCATAACTTCAATGCAAATACAATTGCAGCTAACTCCAAGTCGTGAGTCGGCTAATTCTTCTCGTGCGGCTTTAACTGTCTTAAGGCATATGCTACAACTTGCCCTCTAGCATGAGTACACAACCCAATCCATTCAGGGATGTGTCACTGTAAACCACAAATTATTTTCCCGGTTCAAGTTTTACCAAAACAAAAGCCTTAGTCAACAATGCCTTTAGTTTCTCAAAACTCTGTTGGCACTTCTCTGACCAATCAAACTTCACATCTTTTTGCAATAATCTTGTCATCGGAGTAACTATCATGGAAAACCCCTTGACAAAACACCGATAATAGCTGGCTAGGCCTAGAAAACTCCTTACTTCAGTTACATTCCTCGGCGATTTCCACTCAACAATAGCTGAGATTTTACTCGGGTCGACTCTAATTCCATCTCCTGAGACAATGTGCCCCAAAAATCCTACTTCCTTAAGCTAAAATTCACACTTGCTGAACTTGGCATACAATTGTTTCTCTCTCAAAATTTGCAGAACCATACTCAAGTGCTCGGCAAGTTCATTCTCATCTCGAGAGTAGATTAGGATGTCATCGATGAAGACCACTACATACTTATCCAAGTATGGCCACAAAATACGGTTCATCAGGTCCATGAAAACGGCAAGGGCATTCGTTAGACCAAAAGGCATGACCAAAAATTCGTAGTGGCCATACCTAGTCCTAAATGCGATTTTCAGTACATCCAAGTCCTTGACTCTCAACTGATAGTACCCAGACCTTAACTCTATCTTGGAAAACACTGTGGCTCCTCTCAATTGATCAAATAAATGATCGACTCTCGGCAACGGGTACTTGTTTTTCACAGTTACCTTGTTGAGCTACCGATAATCTATGCATAACCTCATGGAACCATCTTTCTTCTTCACAAATAATATGGGAGCAACCTACGGAGAATAACTCGATCTTGTGAAACCTTTATCTATTAGTTCTTGCAACTCTGCTTTCAACTCTTTTAGCTCGGTTGGAGCCATTCTATATGGAGCAATAGAAATGGAGGTGGTACACGGAGCTAGCTCAATCCCGAATTCAATCTCTCTAATCGAAGGTAACCCTGGTAATTTTTCTGGGAAAACATCTGGATACTCGCATACTATGGGTACCGACTCAATTTTCAACTCAGTCTCTTTAGTATTCATCACAAAGGCAAGGTAAGCTTCGTATTCCTTTCTTAAATACTTCTGAGTCGACAATGAAGATATCACTGCTGGCAATCTGTCTTGCTCATCTGATTCAACACGAATAAGATCCCCATTTTCACATTTTAACTCAATAAACTTTCTCCCACAATTTACTATCACAGCATGAGTAGCTAACCAATCCATCCCAAGGATGACATCGAACTCGTCAAACGACAATAACATAAGATCAACCGGAAAGAAATAACCCCTAATCATCAAAGGACAACCTTTGCATACTCTATCAACCAATACATACTTGCCTAGAGGATTAGACACTTTTATTAAAAATTCAGTAGACTCTATAGGCATGCTCATGCTAGAGACTGATTTCATGCAAATGTATGAGTGGGTAGATCCCAGATCAATTAAAGCTATAACACAAGTATCATAGAGAGAAAAAGTACCCGTGATTGCGTTAGGGGAAGATGCCTCTTCACGAGCACGAATGGAATATGTTCTCGTCGGTGCTTTACCCTCAACTCTTTCAGTCAGCTCTTTAGATAAATTCTTGCTACCCATTTCATTTCCCGGGTTGCTTTGTGGTCTTCCTCTAGCCATACTTCCCGGTCTTGCATTTTGAGACTTCTCTTTCTCACCCACCTCGGGGCAATCTCTGATAAAATGGTCTAGAGACCCACACTTGAAATAAGCCTTTTCGCTTGCTCGACACTCACCAGAATGACGTCTTCCACACTACGGGCACTCCAGTCTACTCGGTCGGGCATTACCGACACTAGCAACTGATGTGGTCTGCGTTTTACACCCCGAAAATTGTTTGCCCTTACTTCAGTTTGAAAACCCGGCTGAAGTGGTTGATTGAGTAGCGAAATCCCTCGATTTATTAGATGAGGATTGGAATAACTTATTTAGTTGTCTTTTCCTCGAGTCACAGGACTCAATCTCAACTCTTCTTTTCTCTTTAGCCAGCTCTTTGGCTTTGCAAGCTCTATCCACCAACACTATGAATTCTTCTAGTTCGAGGACTTCAACATATAAACAGATATCTTCATTTAACCTATCTTCAAACCTTTTGCACATGATGGCCTCAGTAGACACGTACTCCCGGGCATACTTACTAAGCCTTATGAATCTCGTTCGTATTCGGTCATCGTCATTCGACCTTGCTTTAATTCCAAGAATTCTTTCCTCTTATGGTCAATGAATCTTTCGCTGATATACTTCTTCTGAAATTCCTCTTGGAAGAATCCCCAGCTAACTCTCTCCCTTGGTACCACTGACACAAGGGTGTTCCACCACTGACACAAGTGAAACACTACACACTTCATGCACTTTTCAGGTGTGCATGACAACTCGTTGAATACCCTGATGGTATTCTCCAACTAGAATTCTGCCCTCCCCAGGTCATCGTCCTTACTAGCCCAGAATTCCTCTGCTCTTTGTTTCTGGATCTTATCGACTGGAGGTATTTCTCTTCTTACTACCTTAACCACTTGAGGTGCTAAGGGAGCGGGTTGAAGAATAGGTGGGAGTGAAGGGGGTTGAGCATTAGGATTCGCTCGTATGTCCTCGGTACCAGTTCCTCATCATTTGGAGAAACGATTCTCGAGCCCCTTCTCCCTGACCCATAGTCTCAGGTCTACTCTCAACTGGCGAAGTCGCTTGCGCAGGAGTCAGCGCATTACTTGTAGCATCATCAGCTGCAGTCTGATCGGGATCCATGACTATATAAAAACACAATTCAAATCATCAGGAGTCGTCACACTATCATTACATAAATACTCTTACATATGGCATGTATAGCTAGACTTATACTTACGCTACATTAGTCCTAGAATCGACAAAACTGTAGCTCTATAATAGCAAATTAGCTCATTTCAATCATCACGTTAATAAAAGCATTTTAATAATCATGCTTTAGCAAAATTACTATTTTGCCCTTAAACTTTGGTAAAATGACCATTTTACTCTAGGCTCGGAAATCAATTCTAACCAAATTTGTACCTTCAACAAGCCTAGGTGAACATTTATTTCTCTTATAACTATCATCAAACTTTATAACCTTTACAACAAGGTCTATTTAGGTGTTTTCATGATAACACCTCTTACAAAAGTTGTTTATCTAACAACTATGACTTATTTTCTTCCATAGAAATGCAGCAAACAACAAAAAAGCTCTCATGGAAAAACCCTAAACTTTTCACCATATTGCAAGATAGTCCCCTCTTTAGAAAGCTTAAGCTTTAGGGGTCCCAAAAGTACAATTTTTATCTAGAAATGATTACTAAAATACTTACTAGCAAGGAGAGAAGCTTGCTAAAAATTTGAGCTCTCAAACCCCTTAGTTTGCTGCCAATTTTCAGTGGAGCATAAGAGAGAAAAAGATGATATCTTTTTTTTTCTTTATCTTAATATAAAACGCCAATTTAGTCCACCTAATATCAACAACTTTGACCAATTTGACAATGTTTGTCTCCTATGGCCGGCCACTCTATTTCTTGGGTCTACTTGCGCTTTAAAGACCTCAATTAATGCTCTTTAGCTATTGAACACCCTTAGCTTATAAAATGGAACTTCCACACTTTATGTGATTTAGTCCTTTTTCGCGATTAAGCAAGAAATCGCTAAAATTAAAGCACCAAAATTTTCATGCACTTATATAACCATGCTCTAACTCATAAAATAATATGAAAATAATTTTCTCTAACCTCGGATTAGTGACCCCAAAATCATTGTTCCTACTAGCCCCTAGATCGGGCTGTTACAACACCAGATGTAACTCAAGAAGAGAAATTGGTCCATATTCTCCAACGACATAAACAAGCTATTGCTTGGAGTATTGTTGATATTCAAGGTATTAGTCCTTTTTTTTTTTTTGCATGCATAAGATCAAGTTGGAAGATGAAGGCAAGCAATCTATTGGTCATCAATGAAGATTAAACGAGAAGATGAAAGAAGTTGTCAAAAAGGAAATCACAAAATGGCTTGATGCTGGAATTATTTACTCGATTTCTGGCAGTAATTAGGTACGTCCAGTGCAATGCATGCCTAAAAGGAGTGGCATTACTTTGGTTCACAATGAAAAGGACGAATTAATTCCTACACGCATTTCCACAGGATGGTGAGTTTGTATGGATTATCATAAATTGAATGTGGCCATACGGAAGGATCACTTCCCACTTTCTATCATCAACCAAATGCTGGATTGTCTTGCTGGAAAGGCCTATTATTACTTTTTAGACGGCTATTCTGGGTACAATCAAATTGCTATTGCACCAAAGGAACAAGAGAAAACAACCTTCACCTGCCCCTTTGGACCGTATGCCTTTCGATTTTTGCAACGCACACCTGCCCTTTTGGACCGTATGCCTTTCGATTTTTGCAACGCACACCTGCCCTTTTGGACCGTATGCCTTTCGGTTTTTGCAACGCACCAGCCACATTTCAAAAGTGCATGATGGCAATACTCTCAGATATGATTGAAGACTCTTTAGAGATTTTTGTGGATGATTTCTTAGTCTATGGGAATGATTTTTATCATTGTGCTGACAATTTGGATAAAGTACTGAAGTGATATGAGGACACACATCTTGTCCTAAATTGGGAAAAATGTCATTTCATGGCAACTGAAGGTATTGTGTTAGGCCATCACATCTCTTGTCAAGGCATTCAAGTAAACAAAGCTAAGGTGGAAATCACTGAGAAATTACCTCCACTGAAAAACGTGAAAGGTATCCATAGTTTTCTTGGTCATGCGTGGTTTTACCGAAGGTTTATCAGAGATTTTTTGAAAATTGCAAAGCCCTTATGCTCATTGTTGGAACAGAGTCAAAAATTCTTCTTTGATGATGCACGTCTGGATGCCTTTATTCAGTTAAAAAAGAAGCTAGTGAATGCACCCATTGTCCTTGCACTGGATTGGTCTCAACCTTTTGAAGTTATGCGCAATGCAAGCGACTTTGCTATGGGTGCAGTTCTAGGACAACAAAAGGGACAAGTATTTCACACCATCTATTATGCTAGAAATACTCTTACAAAGGCTCAACTCAATTTTACCACCACTAAGAAAGAATTTCTAGCTATAGTCTTTGATTTCGACAAGTTTCGTTCATATCTTGTCGGCACAAAGGTTATTGTATTCACTGATCATTCGGCGTTGAGATATCTCTTTGCGAAAAAGGTTGCCAAACGAAGACTGATACGTTGGATATTACTGTTACAAGAATTTCACATCGAGATAAAGACCATATTGGTTCAGAGAATCAAGTTGTAAACCATCTGTCTCGATTAGAAGTTGGCAGTTAAGATAGAAACATACTTCAAATTGTCAACGCATTCCCAGATGAGAAGTTATTTGTTGTAGATACAACTCCTTGGTATGTGAATTTTTTTTAATTATCTAGTATGTGGAAAACTCTCATTGGGTTTCATAGGCCATAAAAAAGAAAGATTTCATCATGACGTAGTGAAGTATCATTGGAACAAGCCGTACTTATGCAAGGTATACAATGACATCATCATTTGGAATTGTGTTTTGGAAGAAGAGATGCTTTAAATCCTGAAGCATTATCATGATGCTCCTTATGGAGGTCATTTCGGTGGTATAAGAACTACTGCTAAAGTTCTCCAATCAGGATTTTATTGGTCGACATTATTTAAAGACGCTCACAATTTTGTGAATCAATGCGATAAGTGTTAGCACACCATTTCTATATCCCGACGCGATGAAATGTTGCAGCAGCCAATTATAGAGGTTGAATTATTTGATGTTTAGGGTATGGATTTTATGGGATTGTTTCTGAGTTCATTTGGAAATCTTTATATATTAGTGGTTGTTGACTATGGCTCGAAGTGGGTGAAAGATGTTGCAATCCTAAAGGATGATGCAAAGACAGTGCTAAAATTTATTTCACAAGCATATACTCACCCGCTTTGACACACAAAAGGCATTGATTAGTGATCAGGGTACACACTTTCATTGCAACCAAGTGATGACCGTATTGAATAGATATGGAGTTAATCATAGAATGTCAACTACTTATTATGTGTAAACCAATAGACAAGCCGGAGTATCGAATTGACAAATTAAGAACATTCTTGAGAAGGTTGTAAACCCTTCGAGGAAATATTGGTTTTTCCAATTGGATGACGCTTTATGGGCATTCCAGACAACATACAAAACTCCATTAGGGATGTTACCTTATCAATTGGTTTTTGGGAAAGCATGTCACTTGCCAGTCAAACTGGAGCACAAAGCAATATGGACAATTAAACAAGTGAACATGGACTATGAAGCAGCTGGAAAGAAAAGACTGTTGGATTTCACTAAACTAGAAAAGATTAGGAGAAATGCTTATGAAAATTCTGCAATTTACAAGGAAAAGACCAAACAATGGCATGACAAGATTATTTTGCAACGACAATTTATCGCGGGTCAATAGGTTTTATTATTCAATTCTTGACTGAAATTGCACCCAGTTTAATTACGTTCATGTTGGTCTGGACCTTTTTAAGTTTACACGTATTTTCTCATGGTGCAGTCACAATTCGAGATTTATGTGATAGACACCAGTTCAAAGTAAATGGACAAAGGCTGAAACACTATGTTGGCAACAATGATCAAAAGCAGGCAGAGACCATTAAATTGGTTGAAAAGTTTTAATTTTTTTATTACTACTCCATAATTTTAGTTTGTTTTAATTATGTTTTGTTAAAGTTTATTTTCCTTCCTTTTTGCAGAATAATTAGGTACCATTGTCGATGCATTGAAATCTTATTGTCAACATATTCCATAAGTCTGTACTACCATTTATAGCTCATCAGAATTAAGAGACATTCAGATTCCACTGTTGGATTAAAACTCATTCAGCTGTTTGATCTTTCTAAGCAGGCACAATTCCTATTGAACATAACTCTTCTCGCCAGCCTTATATCTCTCCACAAAAAACACGCCTCTCTATATTTCGCTTTTACTCACTATAAATCCTCTCCTACTGTATTGACTGTAACGCATTCAAGCAACCATTTTTATTTCTTTTCTCTTCTCAAGATCATATCTTTTTACCTTTAAACAGTTCTCCCTCAACAAATGATGGCCAAAACAAGAGGCCCGGTCAAGAAAGCCACCAAATCTACTGGAGAACATGCATCATCTGCTACCACATCTCGTGAATTGGAATCCCCCAGGCCAGTGCAGACAAAAGAGCCAGTAGTTTTTTTGAATAAAGCGACAAAGGAATGATTTCACGACAACATGTTGAAGTGAAACTTCCATCCCGAACAGGGCATTTCCTTTTCGCCATAACAAGACTTGAGTAAACAAGTCTACAATACCATCTCGAAATTAAAGTGGGAAACTTTTTGCACCCATCCTAGAAGTTACTCGTGTAACACCCCTACCCCGTATCCATCGCCGGAATAGGGACACGAGGAATTACCTATCAAATCACAACATACAACATACATTTATGCATCCATTCTCAAACACCATTAAATCATATTCACAATGTCCCTTATATGGGCCTATGAGGCCTTAAACATGCTTTAGAAGTGGTTCGGGACTAAACTGGTAACTTATAAAAATTTTGGAAACTTAGAAAAATTTCAAACATATAAAGGTAACACGCCCGTGTGAATAGGCCGTGTGCCTCACACGGCTCCAAACACGCACGTGTCTCAGGTTGTGTGAAAATAGGGCATACATACTAACTTAGGTCACATGGCCGACCACACGCCCATGTGTCTAGCTCGTGTGCCCTTCAAAGTGGCCACACACACCCGTGTGCCAGGCCATTTGCTAGGCTGTGTTAATCCTGTAGGGTATACTGACTTATGCAACACGGCCAAGCCACACGCCCGTGTGCTAGGCTGTGTGCCATTTAGGGGGTATACTGACTTGTGCCACACGGCCGGTCACATGCCCGTGTGTGAGGCCGTGTGGAGCATACTGACTTCAATTCAATTTCAACACCAGGGGACACATGACCGTGTAGCATGACCGTGTGTCACACACGGCTGATACATACGCTCGTGTCTCTGCTCGTGTGGACAAAAATAGGCCAATTTGCCACCCTTTCTCATACTCCCCTAAACCCTAAACCCAAAATGGTACCATTTCACCATACAATAGGCATCGCAAAACCATCAACCAAGTACACAAATCATACCATATTCATTTCAACTATTTCAATACTCAATTCCATATCATTTACCTATTCAAATACTTATATCATTAAACATCAATTCATAAACACTTAACTAATCAAACTAACAACTTCAGGCACACCTTATAGATCAATTTCCAAATTCAAATATAGCCATCACCACATTCTTGCCAAACATAACCAAATGAGCCATTACTCATGACTATATATACATACTAAAACATATACCATTACAAGCCAAATCTCATGGCCATTATCACAACCAAAACATATCATCATATCACTAGCCTATACATTCCATATACCATATTTACAAAGCACCAAAAGTACCAACAAGTTGATCGATGGTGTGACGATGTTCCTGATGATCCCCGAGTCTGAGTTAGCTTCGATTATCTATAAAACAGGGAAAGAACACACCAAGTAAGCTTTAAAAGCTTAGTAAGCTTTAAAAGCTTAGTAAGCCATATAAAAATAAAATTACCACATAAATCAACATCATTTCTATCAATAGGAAAACTATGAGTAAACACATATAAGCTCATAAACCTTTCCCAATGTATACATATTCAATATCATAAGTGAATTCATCAAATACTTCCCTTTTAAATACTTGTATGAATCTCATACATACCTGAGTTACTTAAGTCCATCTCACATTCTTTCTCGACTTGACTTTGCCCGTTGAACCATTCGAAATCGTTAAGGATACTCATAAATCACATATAGCTCGTACAATGCCATATCCCAGATATGGTCTTACATATTATCACATATTGATGCCACTGTCCCAGACAGGGTCTTATACGAAATCATATAATGATGCCAATTTCCCAGACATGGTCTTACACGTAATCACATCTTGGTAAACTAATGTCATGACATTTGTATCCTAGACTATTCTTAAGGTATGTACGGGTCATTCAAACGTCGTAACCCTGTCGGTACTTGCTCGTATTCGATCATTCGGTATTCAATACAATTCAATAATAAATAAATACTTATAATTCAATTTAAAGACATTTATTTGCATATGAACTTACCTCGTATTTGAGATAAACGGACTGGATTGACTATTCAATAACCTTTGATTTTCCCCGATCTAAATCCGATTTCTGTGGTTCTTGATCTATATACATTCAAAATTAACTTATTTATTCATCAAATCATTCAATTTTGTCCAAAAATACACATTTTGGCATTTTTACACATTAGCCCCTAAACTGTCACATTTATTCAATTTAATCCCTATTTCACAATTACACAAAATTCAAAAAATCCAACTTAACCCATGCTTAACTGATTTTCATGTAGGTCCCTAGCAGCGCATAACTTTCACTTATTTCACATTTCAATCACTCAATTTGTATATTTCACAATTTAATCATTTTTTGACATTTTTGTCAAAAATCACTTTACAAAACTATTAAATCTATCAACAAATAGTCATTTTCCATTATCAAACATTCAAAATCTCAAGTATTCATCAATGGAACTTCACAAAATTGTTAACAAATTCAAAAATTAAGGCACGGGCTAGCTAGAATATGAAACAACAATTACAAAAACATAAAATCATAAAAAATTAAGCTAAAACCGTACCCTAATCAAGCTAGGAGTTGGCCGAGTATCACAAGCCCTAAAATGTTTTCTTCTTCCTCTTATGTCGGTTGAAAAGATGATAATATGAACAATTGTTTCCTTTTGTTTTATTAATATTAACTTAATAAACTATTTTACTAATTTACCCTTAATGATAAAATATAAATCTCATCATATTAATGTCCATCTATGTCAAATTCCACTATCAATGGTCTAATAACATCATAAGGACCTATCTTTTAATAGATCATAGCAATTAGACATCTTTAACAAGTAGAATGCAACTTTTTTCATTTTACACGATTTAGTCCTTTTTCTCAAATTGAGCTATTAAATGATAAAATTAACTCACGAAATTTTCATACATGTCAAATAACATACTGTAAACACCAAAAAAATATTAAAATAATTTTCTGACATCGAATTGGTGGTTTCAAAATCACTGTTCCAGTTTAGCTAAAATCGGGCTGTTACAACTCGACTTCACTGGTACGTGAGTTTTATACTAATCTTTACGATTATGAGTTAGAGTTCATTTTCGTTCGAGAAGGTTTAATACCATGGGACGTTGCAACAATCAACGAACTGTACAACACCAAGATCGATGTCGACGAACACTCCGAGTTCATTGATGACATCACAAATGAAAAACAAGACCTGTTGGTGAGAGACTTGTGTGTCGAGGGAGCAGTGTGGACGGGTTCCCATCAAAAGAACTATACAATGCACCATCACTTCCTAACACTACAAGGCAAATTTTGATTTCATTTTGTCAACTGCAAGCTCAAACCCTCCACTGACAGCACAACAATCACTCTCGATAGAATGTGTCTAATACATTTTATCGTCAATGGCAGAAAAATTGATGTAGGTGCAAAACTTCACCAAGAAATTGCTGACTGCGCCGTAAGGCAGACTAGGATCTTGGTTTTCCCATCACTGATGTTATTGTGCTAGCAAAGAGCAATCGTGCCTTGTGTTGGTGAGGAAGTCTGGGAAAATAAGGGCCCAATTAATGAAGCCTCTGTAGAGAGAATGACTCGTGGTAAAGACACACCGATACTAAACGAGGTAGAAATCAACAAAACAAGAAAGGGAAAAGCCAAAGCTAACAGCAAAGGAACAAACCTAAATGTAGAGATATCATTATGGCAGAAACTAAAAGATGTCAAAAAAATGGTAAATTCTATCAACAACAGGTAGATCAAGCTTGTCCCTACAGTAGAAGATATAGAGAAATCCCAGAATTTGTTTTATGCTTATACTAGAGCTGGAATAGTTCTATTGCAGCCACATTAGGCCAATTGAGCCTATCCCCACTACCGAAATTCCCTGTGTTTCCACCAATCATTCGTAATTATGACCTCTCTTCCTCGGTGTTGACTTCGAAGACCAAGAAAGATCGGTGGCATCCCCACCCATTGTGCAGGTCTCTGATAATGAGAAAGAAGAGGAATCTAGGAATATTGAAGAATGCCTGCAAAAGATTGATAGCTTCTTCGAGAATGGTATTTTTGCTGATCAAGAGGACACTATTGTTGAGAAGGAAGTTGCTGCTGCAGAAGAGGAAGTTGTTGCTGAAGAAGAAGAAGTCGCTAAAAATGAGAAAGAAGAAGAAGAAGTTGTTGTTGAAATTGAGAAGGAAAAAGAAGAAGAAGATTATGTTGAGAAGATTGTCACTGCACCGTAGTCTGTGGGTGCAAATATTGATAATTTAGAGCAAACTAGAGCAAGACCGGCAGAAGTTGCTAAGGTAACCAATGAGGAGAAATGTAATTCATTGGCAATAGTGGTTTACACTGGACCACTCCAAGTGGCCTCTCCTACACAAACAACAGCCAATAATGCCGAGGTAGAGCCGAGCATTGAGGATCAATTCGAAGAATGTGCAAAGCCTAAAGAAAAGAAAAAGGAAGCGCTCTAAGGATAAAAAACGAAAGGAGGAGAAGAAAAAGAGGAGAAAAAAACATCATGCAGCCACATCGACGGCTGTGGATAACTAAGTTAGTTTATTTAAAGCTTTAGTTATTGTATTCATGCATTGCATGTAGTTATAGGTTTTATTTTGGTAAATAGATATTGTCATTGCATTTTTATTGTCATTTCATTTTCATGTTACTGCATTGGGGGCAATGCAAACTTTAACTTTGGAGGAATGTACATGGGGCTTGGAAATGCACCTACATTTCAAAAAAAAAAAATTCAAAAATGAAGCATGCAAGGTTTAATTATAGTTAATGAAAATAGTTCAAAATTTTTTTTACATTCGATACTTAATTCTTGAATCGTGAAAATTATCAATGAATGAGTTGGATAAATTTGACAGAAGGTTGTATTTTCAATTCTTTGATGAATGGATTAGGTTGCATCAATAATGGATGACTATCATCATTCCTTAAATCTTGAATGAATATGCTTTTTATAGCTGCTTATATATGTATATATAGTTATAAAGTAGAGACACTCCAAAGTGGGTGTAGTATAGAATGTTAAAAAGGGAACACTCCAATACAAGCTTTAGAAAAATCAATCTAGCTAAAGGTTGTCGCTGCATGAGTGTGTGCTGGTGCAATTACGTACTCCTAGGGGTTTGTTGCACCTCATCATTACTTCTCAGGAACAAGGGTACAGTAATGCAATGATATCCCTTATTCTGGAAAAAAAAAATATGTATATACATAGTATTGTACAATAAATGTTGTAATGGTAGATAGAACTTAGGGTTTGAATCATGATGCCAGCATTGATGAAGTTGCAACCTTATTCATTCATGCTTATGAATTGTCGGTTCAGTACTTTTTCATCTGAATCTGATTCATCCATTGGGAATTTAAAGGGTTCAAGTTGCTGGAATGATCATTTGCCTTGCTAGTTTCTGTTTTACTTGAGGACAAGTAAAAACTAAAGTTTGGGGGTGTGATAGCACTAAAAAGAACATAGGTTTTCTCCCTATTTATTGGTTAAATTGTTCCCATTTAGTTATCCTCAGCATACATTTTAGCATTTTCAGTTTAGTAAATTGCATTTTGTAACTCAGTGAATCCTAGCTTATGTTATCCTTAATTTTGTTATCTTATTGCATTAATGCTGCTACATAGTTAACCCCAGATTGCATCCAGAATTGTCGCCGCACCTGATAGCTGCCCACAATGTTGCTGCATGAGTTAATTCCAGAATTATCGCTGCACTTGACAGCTGTCTGGATAAGAACCAAAATCGTGTGAGCTATCCAAACTGGTATAACCAACCTGTATGTATAAGGACAGAATAATTTTGAGGTAAAGGACACATGTACTGTTAAAAGAAGACATAAAAGGTAGACATGAGAAGAAGAATAGAGCTTTTTTCTCCATCATCATCTTCATCATCCTACCTTGAAGCTTGCAGCCATGGCAGCTTAAGCCTCTCACAGGTGAGCCAACGTGAAAACCAAATGCAGACTAGCTCCTGACGAGGAAATCTAAGTGCGCGACAAGAGGGAATAGAGAGATTCGATTTCTGATTGTATAGAAGTACTGATGAATTATTGGTGAAATATGATCTTATTTAATCTTTCTTTTATTGTTTAATCTTAGGGTTTGAATTTTTTTTGACACGAAAGTGTTATTGCAGTCATTAACACTGGTAAGTACAGTGATAGTTTGAGCCAACAAGCATTTCAACGGAAGTTGAGTGATAATTAGAGGAATTTAGTCCACTTGTTCTTAATAGTGTCGTATTTCCATCATTGAAAGGTGAGGTTAATATGCATATTTAAGTCTCAGATTAAATAGAGGAGTAACGCTAGGTAAGATATACATTGAATTTTATTACCTCGACAATCACCTATACTTTTGCACCTTGTGAGCACTTAGTATTCTGTTAAACATTCATGTTAGGGATCCTAGTTTATTAATATCATTTTTTATTTTATTGTTTTCAAGTTATTGCATCGACAACTACTCTCACAATTTATCTCGTTTCAATCTAGTTATTGCACTAACGTTAATAGACAAAAGACTACCAACCCTGTGGGACCGATATCTAATAGACTCACATCTGTCTACTATACTTGCATCGACAGTGTATGCTTACACATTATTGTTGTGATGTTAAACAGCTGATCAATGACACACAGCCGTATGTGTCACACGACCGTGTGAAAGCCCGTGTCCTAGGCCGTGTGAACCCAAAATTCACCTAAAAATAAGCCATTTCAAGTCCATATCATAGCCAACCATTTGAGCACACATTCAAAGGATTCAAACACCCTCTAATTACACACAAATGTACCATAACAACCATTCTAAATCACATAATCAATATGTCATCCAAAGGCACCACAATTGTATCAAAATATTAATTACCAAAACATACCAATAATGCCATATTCCAAATATACCAACCTAGTTCAATTAACCATTAGTTGAAACCATAAAAGACCATTTCCAAACCATCACTTACATATTAAAAGAGCCATATATACAAGTACTTAAGGATGGTCAAAATGACCTAACTTAAAACAAGCATTAAAGGTTCATCAAGTTCAAACATAAACTTCACAAGTATGGTCATACCAAATCACCATTTACACATTCACAAAATATCATACTCCTAAAATACTCTTCCTATTACATGCCACTTTAAACCAACTTTCAAACATGTAATGCCTCAAAAATTTGAGACTTTAATTATGAGAATCTGTAGTAATTAATCTTTGTATCTGTGGCTCTGTGTTCTGCTATTATGTTCAAAGTCTAGATTTTGAGTCGCGTCGTTAAAAGTTTTATCCTTTTTGAGCAACACTTATCCATGCATTACATAGTTAAGTGTAATTCTGTACGAACCTATGTCAAGAATGAGCATACTAGTTCACTGATTAAGCATTTGTATTCTGTCTGGTCCCAAGTTTGAATCCCACCATATGGGTTAGGAAATTTTTTATTGTTTTAGGAAGTACGCTGGTGGTTAAGACAAAAGAATTATTATTTTTTTGTAAACTTCTTTTCCCTTACTTTCTTTTTGTTTTGTTTTTTTCTTTTTGTTTTCTTCTTTTTACTCCTTCGAATTTTCTTTTCAATTGCGTTCAACAAGTGAATATCAGAATTAGTGGGACCCCTAAGTTGTTGGAAGATTTCTGTATAAGTTCTGTCGGAAAATCTTAAACCTCTACGAAGTTTCGTTAGATTCCTGTTGCATTGCTAAATTGGGAATTCTCTGATTGTTTCGCATAAACTCTCTGATAATTAGTCATTTTTGTTTCCTTAGGCGTAAGTACGGAGAGAGGTGATCTTTCGCGTGTTGTGTTGATTTAGTACTGCTGAATTATCGATAAGCAGTCATCGTCGAAAGTTTAGTGTCAAGGTTTCGAGATCCTTAGTTAAGTGTTAATGTATGTGATGATTTGTTGCTTTAGTTGTTGATTGGTTGTTGAATAATTAAATTAGGTTCCGGGACTTCTCCTTGTTGACTCTACTTCAAAACAGGATCAGGTGCGTGCTGAAAACCTTAAATTTTGTGAGTTTCGGTTGCTAAAAAATGTGGCTGTTGACACCACAAGGCCAGGCACACGAACGTGTGTCCAAGCTGTGTGGTTGGCCATGTAACTCACTGTTCATTGATTTAAGGCCACACGAGCAAGGCACCCAGGCATGTGTCCAGGCCGTGTGTGGCCATGTTAGTGCAAGGTTCACAAGGGAAATAGACATGAACATGTGTTTAAGCCATGTAAAGCATTGTTTGTGACTTAAGACCACACGGCTAGGGACATGGGCATGTGCCCAGGCCATGTGATCCACACGAGCAAGGACACAGGCGTGTGTCCAAGTCGTGTAACTCACTGTTTACATTTTGGAACCACACGGACAGAAGACACAGGCATGTGTTCAGGCTGTGTGGCATATAAATCGGGTCTGAATCTTATTTTCTGAGGCCGTGTGTGTACCCGACACTGATCATAACCTCTTTAATGTATGAATGATCTGAATTCGATTGTATTAGGGCTCTCTGATGTTCTATGACTGACATATGAATAACATAACTGTATGTGTACTGTTATAGCTATTTCAGATATTGAACTGTACTCTGTCATTGTGGATATTTGTACACTACATATGCATGGGTTGGGATATTGTGAAGAAGGTAGTACTCTGCTCTGAACTAGTGGCTAAGCCACAATGCGAATAACTCTGAATCTAGCGCTTTCCCGCATTTCAATTTAGCAGCTAAGCTGCGTATCTGTAAATGTGTCAGTCAGACACTATATGGTGTGTAGGGTTGGATGGGCATTGAACGCCCTTAATGGTGTGTTGGGATGGCTGAAGATGGTGTATAGTGGTTAGGGGTAGGAAAAACCTACATATGAAACTGATATCTTCTGTAAATGAAACTGAAACTGCTTCTGCTTCTGTAACTGAACTATTCTATACCTGAATTGGAACAACTTCTGTTGCTTAATTGAATCTTGGAATTCAAGAATTGTCTTTCAATTGTATTTCACTTGAATGAATATTTTTTATACACTGAGTTCACAACTCATTTGTTTACTGATTGGATTTCAGGTGATTCTCAAACTTGAACGGGTCGGCACTATGGGAGCTGGGAGCTCAATCAAGCTTTTATCTTTCATTTAAATACTACTTTAAGAATTTTAATAAACTATGATAATATGACGTTTGGAAGATTATATACTTAGTTAATCATTATGATGGATATTGTGCGACTAATGGTTTAGTTTTATTGTGTTATATATGTGATATTTTAGTATCGATGGCATAACTCTCTGGACTTGGGCTAGATGTCTAGGCCGGGTTTAGGGTGCTACAAAACAAGTACAAAAATGACTATCAAGGTATAGATGATAGTGTGTGAGCTTCTAAGCCGATCCAATCGATGCAACGATTCCAAGAGTCCTACAAAATCAAATTAAACGAATAAGCACAAAGAAACTTAGTAAGTTCGATAAGTCAACACATTTATTATTGATTTCCAAGTTTCAAGGGACGTTAACAATTACTACACTGGCAATAAGCCTGAATAACACTGGCACTAAGCCTGAATAACACTAACACTAAGCCTGCTAGGCTCTAAGGCTGAATAACACTGGTATTAAGCCTGCTAGGCACTAAGCCTAAATAAAAGTATGATTCAACATTTAAATATCAATACATAATAGAATTAAAAGAATAAATCATTAACAAGGAATTGAATACAACCATGCATATACATAAAACAAACTTACTGGACTGATTTGTAGTAATTGCAAAAACACAAGAACTACTCCGCAATCTTTTCTTTTCCACGATCGTCAACATGTTCGTGATCTAAAACAATAGTTTCATTCAATTAAGTACTTCTAGAATTCAATTGAATCCATAATTCATATGTATAAAAAATTATGAATTTGCCCCTAACATTCTAACTTTTTACAATTTAGTCCTTAAGCTCATAACCTAAATGTAACTCATTTTAGCCTAAATCAGACTTAACCAATGTTACAAGGGACCTTAAAAAAACCCATATATACCAGCATTTCACAATAAAACTCATGAATTTACACTTTTAATAATTTAATTCCTAAATCCAAAATTCACCAAAAATCACTTAACAAAACTTGTTTATTTTACAAAAAAAGATTAATAATCTATCAACTACCATTAAAACACATTCAAAAACATCCATGGCAAGTCCCTCAAATTTTAACATTTTTGCAAGATAACCCCTAAGCTAGCTAGATTAAGCTAAAACGAACTCAAAAACATAAAAATCATTAAAAATGGGATCGAATTCACATACCATGCAAAGTAAAAGCTTGACCAAACCTTAAAGACAAAAAAATGGGGGTTTTTCTCTTTAATTTTCGGTGGTGAGGATAATTAAAAAAGATTATACTATTTTAGATTATTTTAGTTTAAGTTAATTATTCAATTATCATTTTTAACCTTTAAAAACTAACATAATTTCTTTAAAACCTTGTCCATGCACACCTACTAACACCTTAAATGGTATATTTACCATTCAAGTCCTTTAGTTTAAGATTTCAAATCCATTAAATCCCTTTAACTATTAGAACTCAACTTTTACATTTTTTATGATTTAGTCATTTTTAACTAATTAACCATTTAAACATCAAAATTTCTTAACGAAATTTTAACATGACCTAAATATAATCTTGTAGAAAATAAATAAACATTAAAATAGTAACTCACTCTTCGAAATTGTGGTCCCGAAACCACTGCTTTCGATAGCACTGAAAACGAGTTGTTACAATAATTCGCCACTCTGTTGGCTTGATGGCAAGTCAAAGTATTGGCGCATACTAGCGTTAAAGTATCTGCCTACTAACAATATCTAAGGATTTAATTACAGGTTATCTTCAAGTAAAGAAAGATTACACCCAAGAAATTGTACGCCTAAGAAAGAGCGTATCAAGTGTTTGAGAAAGCTGTAGGAGGCTTAATTTCTTTAAGACCATGCCATAAGCAAGCCACTATCAAAGTATAGTACACTCAGTCTGCTTAACCATTGCTCAAGTTGGTTCTCATGACGAGATTAGTTGGCAATCAGTTAAATTGATTTGACCCTCCCTATGACTGATCAAGTAGTAACGAAAATCTTTACCGGATTCTCTTTACCTTCCCCTAGATTTTTTGCGAGAAATCAAGAGATTTGGGTAAGGTAAGCATTGTCACTTGTCAAAGTCCACAGTAGGGGGACAGGGAGTTTATATCTAGTATGGGAGAAGACATTCCAAATGACTTTACGTTTTGGTTTTTCTTTCCAACCTAAATGTTCTTTTCTTTTTTGTTAAGATAAAGCTAAGACCTCATTTAACCAATGGATGATTCAATCATATGGTAGGTCTTATAACCCTGTATGTTATGATTGTTATTGAGGAAAGATGTTAAAAGGTGTCAGAATAGTATGGTGTGAGTGAAAGGCCGTGCATAGGGGTTGCACGTAGTTGAAACGTTAGGGAACTACTTGTAAATAAAGATTATAATGGAAATTACATAATCTTGTAAGTAGTTGCTGCTATTGGATTGGGAACGAAAATTGAAACAGAAACTCCAGGTCGAAGTAAAAATAGGCCTCTTGTGAGTCTTTAGACCCGACTTCTACACACTATATTATGATGATTCCTTATACGATCGATGTTCACATAGATGCGCATATCATCTTGAGAATTTGTATGTATGTATGGTTGTGTGTGTTCTCTGTTAAGCATTTGGATGTATGTACTGAAGTGTACAATTTGTTGCATGAATATGATGAAGCGTGGTAAGCATGCATGGGAAATTATGTGTTAGAAAGTATGATTTTGTTAAGATTATGAGTGAAATCTATGTAGTTGCAGCCATTATGTTATTTGAGTGATGCCAGACCACGTATGGCTAGCAATAAGGGGGTTCGAACGAAGTGTTGGGAAAGTATGTAATCTGATAACGGACAGCACGGTAGTGCTTTGATGATGTTCGCTAGGACAGTTAAAATGAGAAAAGGCCAGTGTCGTAGATATGTAAACAGACCATGGCTATGACACATTTTGGGAATGGCGGATGATCCGTATTTCTCAACTAGGGTTTTTGCGTGTCTTGGGGGCAATGATGGGAAAAACTCATGTGATGCTCAGTTTAGGCAAATCCATATCATCAAACACAACAGTTTATGTGGTGCCTTTGTTGCGATTTACTTGGGAAGCCTTTGTGGTGAGCCACCTGTAAAGCCTTTGTGGTGATTTACTTGGGAAACCTTTGTGGCTAGTAGTATTACATGCGAAGAATATGTCTGTTTTATCAAAGATTTAATTTGTAATGCTTTATATTGCTTTTAAAAGTCTGTTATAAATGATAAACATTTCATTCAAATATTTTGACTTAGATATATTTTTAAATAAATAAGAAGTACATCCAGTATGGTTTTTCACCAGTTGAACAATTTTGTTAAGTATTTAAGTATTGTGGCATCCTACATTCGGATTCAGTAAACCAAGTCAGGTATAGGGCGTTACATGTAATAGTCTGATTTTGGCCCTAATCAAAACGGTAGTTTTGGGACCACGAATCCGAGTTAGAAAAATATTTTAATATTATATTTGATATCTATGATATATGTTTAAGCATGTGTTAAAATATCATAGGCTAATTTGTTTGTTTGGGTGTTTAATTTAAGTGAAAGGACTAAATTACGTAAGTGGAAAAAGTAGCCATTTATTAAATTAAGTGGCTAAACTGATTTGTCTTCTTTTGTATGAGTACTTAAGTTGCAAATTGGCCATTTGGTATGTAATAGGATGGCAACATGCATCCACCATGTATTTTATTATTAGTTTTATGAGTTAATGTAACACTCCTATCCCGAGTCCATCGCCGGATTAAGGTTAGGAGCGTTACCGGACAGATCGGAATCATTCACAGATAAAATCAAATATTTAATCATCATTCTCAGACATAATGTCCCTTAATCGGGTCCTCGGGACCTTAATCATACTTATAAGTCGAGTGGGACTAAATTGAAACACATATGAAATTCCATGAAAATTTGAAACTTTTCTAAAGAACAGGGGAGACACGCCCGTGGGAGGAGACCGTGCGCCCTCCACGGCTTCTAGACACACCCGTGTCCAACCTTGTTTACTAACTATAACAACACGGTCATTAGGCACGCCCGTGTGCCATGGTCGTGTACTTTTAGGCCATATACGGACTTCCCCACCACGGCCACCAAGCACGCCCGTGTCGAGGCCGTGTATTTTTATGTTAGCTACTGACTTGCACACCACGGCTAGATGACACGCCTGTGTCAAGGCCGTGTGATTTTAGGCTACATTCTGCCAATTTACCCACGGTCTAAGGCACGCCCGTGTGCCACAACCGTGTGACGTTATAGGCCATTTACAAGGCCAAAATGCCAACCAAAAAGATTCATACCTATAAGCATCATTTACCAACACATATCAAGCATATATGGCAACCAAAAACATACAAATAGCCATCCAAATCATGCACATTTGATTACTAAGATATTCACAACTATACATTAAATTTTCATTCAATATACATACATTCAAAAGCAATACTAAACATACCAATTTGCATAACTAAGACACAATTATACTATGCACCATTTGTCTATATACTTACCATCTCATAACCATTCCATATAGCAACTAATCATATCATAAAAACTTCACATATCACATTCATCTAAGCATGGTACCAAAACATAACTAGCCAAATCACATGGCTAAGTTCACTTTACAAATCATCACAAGAACTAGCCTATACATGCCATATCTAGCTATATACATATCCAAGGTGTACCAAAATGATATTAGTAGTGTGATGACGATCCTTGACGGTCCCGAGCCTTCAGTAGCTTTGGCGACCTATAAAACAGATTAAACACACAAAGAGTAAGCTTTCCAAAAGCTTAGTAAGTCATATACAAATAACCTAACATAATTCATTCATAAGTATGGCAATTTGAATTCATTAACATATCCTTAACTCAAACACATAAATGAACTCTTTGTTCAATTGGTTTGCCATTTCTTACCAATCCACACATCCCAATGATTTCATTTGCTCATACCTCAAACACACATATATCTCAAGGTTCATTTGCATTAATGCACATACATACTTACCTTCCATGCTTATACAAAGCATATATATATATCAACGTACCTGAAATGGATGTACATTCATGTATATGTTCCTAACTCAGAATTTTAATTCGTATAACAGATTTTCCCGTTAAACCGTAAGGAATCCAATAGGATACTTCAAAAGCTTGGAATAGTAGTACAATGCCATCGTCCCAGACGAGGTCTTACAAGTACTCAAATATCGATGCCACTGTCCCGGACAGGGTCTTACACAAATCAGAACGATGCCAATGTCCCAAACAAGGTCTTACACATAAAGTCATAATGATGCCAACGTCCCAAACGTGGTCTTATACGTAAAGCTTATATTCATGCCAACGTCCCAGACGTGGTCTTACACATAATCAGATATCGATGCCACTATCTCGGATAGGGTCTTACACGAATCTCAAATCAATGCCAACATCCCAGACGTGGTCTTACATGAATAAACAGAATAGATACCTCTATCAAGATTCGTACGAGGCTTCTCAGACTTAGTCAATATACCGAACTTATCTCAGAATTCAATTACAGAATTTCTCATAAACATTCATTATCATCATTTAACATATGAACAATTACAAATGCATATATATTCATTTATTTGTATAGTGACTTATCTCGGATTCGGTTTATCGGAATAGAAAACAGCTACTCGTTTACTTTCGCTTTCCCACGATCTAAATCCATTTTCCTCGGTTCCTGATCTAAACATATTCAGAATTAACTCTTTTATTCACTAGTTCATTCAATTCAATCCAAAGACACACATTTAGGGTAATTTGTAAATTAGCCCTCACATTTGCACAACTTAGCAATTTAGTCCATTTTTCTCAAAACATCAAATTCACAAAATCTACTTTTACACAAGCTTGGGCGAATACATATATATCACATACAAACCCACATTTTTCATCAAATTCTCAAATTAGTCCCTCAATTTGTCATTTTCTGAATTTAGCCCTATTAAGCTAAATTCATCAAAACTTCAAGAATAAAACATGTTCATCTACCACCAATCTATCATTTAACACCTTCAAGCATCACAAAGCTCAACCTAGCATCAATGGCATAACTTGCAAACATCACCAATACACAAAATTGAAACATGGGTTTGATAGTAGACGAAGCAACGATTGCAAAAATGTAGAAATTATTAAAAACCGATAAAAAACGAACCTTGAATTCAAGCTTGAACAATGGCCGAATATAACAAAGCTAAACCTTTCTTATTTTCTTTTTGTTTTTCGGTGGAAGGATGGATGATTCATGCCCATTTTCATGTTTTATTATGTTATAACATAATACTTATCTATTTACTAAACTAGCCATTCATAATAATATACAAAACATATAATATCAAGGTTATTCATGACCTTAGCCAACCACTAACATGATAATGGCTTAATTGCCATTTAAGGCCTTCAACTTTACAAAGCCACAACACTTCGGTACTTTAACAAATAGCAGGCAACTTTCACATTTAATGCAATTCAATCCTTTTGTCAAATTAAACACACAGACAGTCAAATTAACTCACGGAAATTTACCACATACTTAGTCAAATATCACAGGCACAGAAAATAATATTAAAAATATTATTCAGACTCGGATTCGTGATCCCAAAACCACTGTTCCGACTAGGGTATAAACCAGACTATTATAATTCTCCCCTTAGGGATTTTCATCCCCAAAAATCTTACCGTTAAATAGATTCGGATATTGTTGTCTCACTGAATCTTCAGGCTCCCACGTAGCCTCTTCCATTCCGTGTCGATTCCACAGTACTTTCACTAACAGAATTCTTTTATTTCTCAACTCTTTCACTTCACGAGCTAGGATATGGATCGGTTCCTCTTCATGTGACATATCTGATTGGATTTCAATTTCAATGGAGCAATCACATGTGACGGATTGGATCGGTATTTACGGAGCATCGAAACATGAAATACATTGTGTATCTTTTCTAGCTCAGATGGCAACTTTAATCTATATGCAATAGGTCCGACACGTTCAATGATCTCATAAGGTCCGATGAACCTCAGAGTTAATTTGCCTTTACGTCCGAATCGAAGCACTTTCTTCCACGGAGACACTTTCAAAAATACTTTGTCACCGATTTCAAATTCTATATCTTTACGTTTCAAGTCTGCGTAAGACTTCTGACGATCAGATGCTTCTTTCAAACAATCTCGGATCAATTTCACTTTCTGTTCTGAATCTTTTATCAGATCAACCCCATGTAGCTTATTTTCACTGAGCTCAGTCCAATACAGAGGTGTACAACATTTACGTCCGTACAAAGCTTCATAAGGTGCCATTTTAATACTCGACTGAAAACTATTATTGTATGCAAATTCAATCAAGGGTAGATACTGTTCCCATGAACCATTAAACTCTAGTATACAGCATCTTAACATGTCTTCAAGAATCTGAATAATCCACTCAGATTGGCCATCGGTTTGCGGATGAAAAGATGTACTGAAATGGAGTTTCATGCCTAAAGCCTCTCGCAATTTCTTCCAGAATCTCGATGTAAACCTTGAATCCCTATCGGATACAAGAGATAGTGGCACCCGTGCAATCTCACAATCTCAGAGATATAAAGCTCAGCTAATTTGTCAAGTGAGTAGTCAAATCTTACTGGAATGAAATGGGCAGATTTCGTTAATCTATCAACCACGACCCATATTGCATCTTTCTTTCTCGTAGTCTGAGGTAAACCAGAAACAAAGTCCATGGTTACTTTATCCTATTTCCATTCAGGAATCAGAATTGGCTGAAGCAATCTAGATGGAACTTGATGTTCGGCTTTTACTTGCTGACAGACTAAACATTTTGAAACAAAGTCAAAAATGTCTCATTTCATACCACACCACCAATAGTGTCATTTCAAATCCTGATACATTTTCGTGCTTCCCGGATGAACAGATAGACGACTGTTATGAGCTTCATTCAAGATCAATTGAACTAACTCTGGATTTCTCGGAACACAGATACGATCCTGGAATCTCAAACAATCATCAACAATTTGAAATTCAGATTCGGAATTCACCTCACACTGAGCTCGTTTCGCTAGCAATTCATTATCAGATTTCTGAGCATCACTTATCTGTTGTAAGAATAACGGCTTCGCTTTTAATTCAGCTAACAGAACTATCATCAGACAAATCTAACTGAGCATTCAAAGCACATAATGCAAACAATGATTTTCTACTTAGAGCATCAGCAACAACATTCGCTTTACCCGGATGATAATCTATCACGAGTTCATAATCTTTTAATAGTTCTAACCATCTTCTTTGACCCAGGTTCAAATCTTTCTAAGTCATCAGATATTTCAGACTTTTATGATCTGAAAACAAGTGACATTTCTCACTGTATAGATAATGACACCAAATCTTTAGCGCAAACACAATTGCAGCTAACTCAAGGTCGTGCGTCGGATAATTCTTTTCATGAGGCTTCAACTGTCTCGAGGCATAAGCTACCACTTTGCCTTTCTGCATCAAAACACATCCCAGACCATTTAACGAAGCATCACTATACACAGTAAATTCTTTACCCGATTCTATCTGTAGTAACACTGGAGCTTCTGTTAACAGAATTTCCAACTAATCAAAAACTTTTCTGGCATTTATCTGACCAATCGAATCTGACATCTTTCTGGAGTAATTTAGTCAATGGAGTAGCTATTGTCAAAAAGCCTTTCACAAATCTGCGATAATAACTAGCCAAACCCAGAAAACTGCGGACTTCAGATACATTTCTTAGAGGTTTCCAATTCAGAATAGCAAAAATCTTGCTCGGATCAACTCGAATCCCAGATGCTGACACAATGTTTCCCAAAAAACTAACCTCGTGCAACCAGAATTCACACTTGCTGAATTTCGCATACAATTGCTTTTCTCTCAAAGTTTGTAAAACAACTTTCAAATGTTCCGCATGTTCAGCCTCATTACGAGAATAAATCAAAATGTCATCTATGAATACCACAACAAATCGATCTAGGTACAGTCTAAAAATTCTATTCATCAGATCCATAAAAACAACAGGAGCATTGGTTAGTCCAAATGGCATAACTAAAAATTCGTAATACCCGTACCTCATTCTGAAAGCAGTCTTCGGAATATCTGAATCTTTAACTCTCAGCTGATAATATCCCGATCATAGATCAATCTTGGAAAACATAGTAGCTCCTTTCAACTGATCAAACAAATTATCAATTCTGGGCAACAGGTATTTATTCTTTATTGTCACCTTATTCAACTGAAGATAAACAATACACATCCTCATCGTGCCATCTTTCTTTTTCACGAACAGGACAGGAGCTCCCCAAGGCGAGAAACTCGGCCTAGCGAACCCTCTCTCAGTCAATTCTTGCAGCTGTGACTTTAACTCTTTTAACTCTATTGGTGCCATTCTATATGGATCTATCAAAATAGGTGTAGTACCAGGCAACAATTCAATACCAAACTCAACTTCTTGAATCGGCGGTAAACCCGGTAACTCTTCAGGAAACACATTAGAAAACTCACAGACAACAGGCATTGACTCAATCTTCCTTTCAGACATTTTTGAATCAATCACATAAGCAAGATATGCCTCGTAACCCTTATTCAAACAACTCTGAGCTTTCAAAACAGATATTACAACAGACAATCCATTCAAATCATCAGACTCAATCCGTACAATCTCATCATTTGGACATCTCAAATCTATAGTTTTTCTTTTTCGGTTCACAACAGAATCATGCATAAACAACCAGTCTATACCCAGGATAATATCAAATTCATCAAATGGCAAGTGCATCAGATCAACAGGGAAACAGATATCTCGAAACATCAACAGACAGTTCTTGCATACTTTGTCAACAAGGACACTTTTACCTAAGGGGTTCGATACTTTTATAACAAACTCAGTAGACTCTACAGGCAAAGTCTTACTGAATACTAAATTCATGCATATATATGAATGCGTAGAACCAGGGTCTATCAAAGCAATCACAGAAGTATCATAAAGAGTAAAAGTACCGTTATAACATCTTGGTGAAGAAGCTTCCTCACGAGCTCGGATAGCATACGCGCTGGCTGGCGCTCTAGCTTCAGATTTGACAACATTGTCTCTCGTAGTTCTCTGACTATAACTAACATTTCTGACATTTAACGATGTCCTACCACTCACAGGTCCATTATCAGATCTCAAATTCTGAACAGTCTCTGGTTCGAAAGACTCAAGGCAATCACATATAAAATGATTAAACGATCCACATCTAAAGCAAGCTCTGTCGTTTAATCTATAGCTTCCCGGGTGCCTTTTTCCACAATGTTTACATTCAGGTTTCTCGGATCGAACATTACCAACACTGGCCACTGAAGTTGCTGGAGTTTTAAAACTCATTTGCGGTCTAGATTGATTCCTATTCGCATGTCCCACACTATCTCTGGGATGACTCTGGTTATCTCTGAATTTCTTCGAAGATGACTGAAATGATTTGCTTGAAAATCTTTTTCTCTTATCACGAGCTTCAGATTCAGCTTTTCTCTTATCTTTCCCGAGTGCCTCAGCTTTGCAAGCTCTGTCAACGAGTACAACAAACTCTTTTATTTCCAAAATCCCGACTAACAGACGAATATCTTCATTAAGGCCATCTTCAAACCTTTTACACGTTATAGCTTCAGATGATACACATTCTCGAGCATACTGACTTAGTCTCACAAATTCTCATATGTACTCTGAAACAGACATACGACCCTGCTTTAGTTCCAGAAATTCCTTTCATTTATGATCAACGAATCTCTCACAGATATATTTCTTCCAAAACTCGATCTGAAAGAATTCCCATGTAACTCATTCTCTCGGAACAACAAAAATTAGAGTTTTCCACCATTGATAAGCTGCATCTCGAAGCAAAGACACCACACATATTATGCATTCATCCGGAGTCAGAGACATTTCATCAAATACCCGGATCGTGTTTTTAATCCAGAACTCGGCCTTTTTAGCATTATCATCTTTAGTAGCTCAGAATTCTTCGGCCCCATACTTACTGATCTTGTCAACAGGAGGCTTATTCAACAGACTCGAATGCATAACCGGTGGCACAACTGTAGTCTGAGGGGGATTAACCGGGGGCGGGGGTTGCGAAACAGTCGGGTTATTCTTTACAAATTGAGTGAACCACTCACTCATCATCTAGAAGAAAGCTTGTTTAGCTTCTCCCTCTTGACCGCTCATAGCCGGTCTCGATTCAAAGGTTGCTGTCCCTTGCGCGGGAGTAGGCGCATTACTTTTTACGTCGTCAGCTACGGCTCTTTTGGGATCCATTATTATACGAAAATCTCATTTATACGTCAAGATTCATCACACTATCACAATTATGATATATGGCATGTATAGCTAGACTCTGATACGCTATGTTAGTCCGAGAATAGGCTAAACCGTAGCTCTGATACTAACCAAATATAACACCCTTATCCCGGGTCCATCACCGAATTAAGGTTAGGAGCGTTACCGGATAGATCGGAATCATTCACAAACAAAATCAAATATTCAATCATCATTCTCTGACATAATGTCCCTTAATCGGGTCCTCGGGACCTTAATCATACTTATAAGTCGAGTCGGGACTAAATTGAAACACATATAAAATTCCATGAAAATATGAAATTTTTTAAAGTACAGGGGAGACACGCCCGTGGGAGGAGACCGTGCGCCCTCCACGGCTTCTAGACACACCCGTGTCCAACCTTGTTTACTAATTATAACAACACGGTCATTAGGCACGCCCGTGTGCCATGGCCGTGTACTTTTAGGCCATATACTGACTTCCCCACCACGGCCACCAAGCACGCCCGTGTCGAGGCCGTGTGATTTTAGGCTGCATCCTGCCAATTTACCCACGGTCTAAGGCACGCCCGTGTGCCAGAACCGTGTGACATTATAGGCCATTTACAAGGCCAAAATGCCAACCAAAAAGGTGCATACCTATAAGCATCATTTACCAACACATTTCAAGCATATATGGCAACCAAAAACATACAAATAGCCATCCAAATCATGCACATTTGATCACTAAGATATTCACAACTATACATAAAATTTTCAGTCAATATATATACATTCAAAACCAATACTAAATATACCAATTTGCATAACTAAAACTCAATTATACCTATGCACCATTTGTCTATATACTTACCATCTCATAACCATTCCATATATCAACTAATCCTATCATAACAACTTCACATATCACATTCATCTAAGCATGGTACCAAAACATAACTAGCCAAATCACATGGCCAAGTTCACTTTACAAATCATCACAAGAACTAGCCTATACATGCCATATCTAGCTATATACATATCCAAGGTGTACCAAAATAATATTAGTAGTGTGATGATGATCCTTGACGGTCCCGAGCCTTCAGTAGATTTGACGACCTATAAAACAGATTAAACACACACAGAGTAAGCTTTCCAAAAGCTCAGTAAGTCATATACAAATAACCTAACATAATTCATTCATAAGTATGGCAATTTGAATTCATTAACATATCCTTAACTCAAACACATAAATGAACTCTTTGTTCAATTGGTTTGCCATTTCTTACCAATCCACACATCCCAACGATCTCATTTGCTCATACCTCAAACACAAATATATCTCAAGGTTCATTTGCATTAATACACATACATACTTACCTTCCATGCTTATACAAAGCATATATATATCAACGTACCTGAAACGGATGTACATTCATGTATATGTTCCTAACTCAGAATTGTAATTCGTATAACAGATTTTCCCGTTGAACCATAAGGAATCCAATAAGATACTTCAAAAGCTCGGAACAGTAGTACAATGCCATCGTCCCAGACGAGGTCTTACAAGTACTCAAATATCGATGCCACTGTCCCAGACAGGGTATTACACGAATCAGAACGATGCCAATGTCCCAGACATGGTCTTACACATAAAGATCACAATGATGCCAATGTCCCAGATGTGGTCTTATACGTAAAGCTTATATTGATTCCAACGTCCTAGACGTGGTCTTACACATAATCATATATCGATGCCACTGTCCCGGACAGGGTCTTACATGAATCTCAAATCAATGCCAACGTCCCAGACGTGATCTTACATGAATAAACAAAATAAATACCTCAATCAAGATTCGTACGAGGCTTCTCAAACTTAGTCAATATACCGAACTTATCTCGGAATTCAATTACAGAATTTCTCATAAACATTCATTATCATCATTTAACATAGGAACAATTACAAATGCATATATATATTCATTTATTTTTATAGTGACTTACCTCAGATTCGGTTTATTGGAATAAAAAACGGCTATTCGTTTACTTTTGCTTTCCCGTGATCTAAATCTGTTTTCCTCGGTTCTTGATCTAAACATATTCAGAATTAACTGTTTTATTCACTAGTTCATTCAATTCAATCCAAAGACACACATTTAGGGCAATTTGCAAATTAGCCCTCACATTTGAACAACTTAGCAATTTAGTCCATTTTTCTCAAAACATCAAATTCACAAAATCTACTTTTACACAAGCTTGGCCGAATACATATATATCACATACAAACCCACATTTTTCATCAAATTCACAAATTACCCCTTAATTTTTCATTTTCTCAATTTAGCCCTATTAAGCTAAATTCATCAAAACTTCAAGAACAAAACATGTTCATCTACCACCAATCTATCATTTAACACCTTAAAGCATCACAAAGCTCAACCTAGCATCAATGGCATAACTTGTAAACATCACCAATACACAAAATTGAAACATGGGTTTGATAGTAGACGAAGCAACGATTGCAAAAACGTAGAAATTATTAAAAACTGATCAAAAATGAACCTTGAATTCAAGTTGAACAATGGCCGAATATAACAAAGCTAAACCTTTCTTATTTTCTTTTTGTTTTTCGGTGGAAGGATGGATGATTCATGCCCATTTTCATGTTTTATTATGTTATAACATAATATTTATCTATTTACTAAACTAGCCATTCATAATAATATACAAAACATATAATATCAAGATTATTCATGACCTTAGCCAACCACTAACATGATAAAGGCTTAATTGCCATTTAAGGCCTTCAACTTTACAAAGCCACAATACTTCGGTACTTTAACAAATAGCAAGCAACTTTCACATTTAATGCAATTCAATCCTTTTGTCAAATTAAACACACAGACAGTCAAATTAACTCACGAAAATTTTACCACATACTTAGTCAAATATCATAGGCACAGAAAATAATATTAAAAATATTATTCAGACTCAGATTCGTGGTCCCGACTGCTCCGGCTAGGGTATAAACCGGAATGTTATAGTTAAGTAATAATAATAATACATATATTATATTATAAACATATTATAATAAAAACATAAAAAGAAAAAGGCAATTGCATGTTCATCTTTATTCATCTTTGACCGAAACTTAAAGAAAGGAGAGGAAGTTTGAGCTTGAGACATTCGGCCCTTTTGTAAGCTTGATTAGATGAAGAATGAAAAGAACCAGGATTGGATCGGGGAAAAACAAAGTTAAACGAATAGCCGAGAAGTTTAATCCGTCGATTTCTGAGGTAAGTTTTTAAGCAATTGGGTTATATTGAATTGAGTTTATATTGAGGTGCATTTGTTAAGTACGAGTAAGTATGTTAAATTACTAAATGCCGAATGTGACATTGGATAAATCTAAGTGTTAGCCGAATATAAGGTTGGTATTTTTATAAGCTTTGAATAAATTGAGTTGAATGATTATGTATAGTTGAGATATGGTTAAATGTAGGATTGTAATGAATGATGATTGCACTGAATAGGTAAGTGTACATGTTTACTTTCTATGGCTGAATATGATGGTACTTCATAGGAAGGCTAGTTGGGTTCGAACATGTATATTCATGGGTGTTTTATATGTTTAAAACGAGATTATTATTGTCTATATGAATGAGGTGAAAATTGAGATTGATGAGCACTATGTGTGCGAGCTTAAATACCGAGCACTGAGTGTGCGAAATCGGTCGAATGGCACTACGTGTGCGGAAAAATAAGTAATGGCACTAAGTGTGCGATACATTACTAATAAATGGCACTATGTGTGCTCTTTTTCAAGTAACGGCCCTAAGTGTGCGATACGTTACATGAGTTGCACTGTGTGTGCGGATTATCGGACCTCTCAAGGACATGAACCAATGAATGGAGATAATCAAAAGAGACATGTAGGTAAGTGATGCATGGTAATTGAATGACTTGGTGCTAATGAGGTAAGTTGTTCTTGTATACTAAATTATAGAAATGTGATGTATTCATTAATCTTTGAGCTTGTTCAAAATGGATATAGGGCATGTGAACATTCGGTTTTAGAGATCTAATGATTATGATATTGCTGTATGGTAATATGCTACATGTAATGCTATTACGAACTCGTTAATGATTAAGTTGAATTGATTAAATTTGTATAATGATTCGTTGTATATATTTCCTTTTGCTTATAACTTACTAAGCTATATTAGCTTACCGTACGTGTGTTTGTTTGACTATTGTATAGATCTTGAAGTCTAAGCTCGAGCTCGGGGATCATCGTCAAAGTCGATCACACTATCAACTATCTTTGGTACCTTTTGTGAATGACCTTAAAGTCTATGGCATGTATAGGCTAAACTACTTTGGAGTAGATTCAAATGATGTAAATGTGTATGTATTTAAATGCCATTCGAAAATGGCTTTGTTTCTATGCTTGAGTTGGTTGCTTTTGGTTGGGATGATATATATATGAATATGCATGTTCGGTTATAACATAAATTTGTGTGGGATGTGTATTTTATGAAAGTTCAAAAGGTATATTATTTATAAGTTATAAATAAATGTTTCATATATGATGTATAAACTTAACTTGGATGTTATTTCATATTTATGTTATGGGTGATATTTGAAGTCATGAGTTGGTTTGATTGGGTATATGGAACACTTTGGTTGATGAATATACCCTTGCTTAATTATATATATACTTGCAAAACAAGTCATGAAAGAATGAAGTTATACTTTATGCATGTGAATATTGAATGTGTCATATTAATGAACAAGTTGAAGTATGCTCCTTTATAAGTATTCGGTCATTGTATTGAATTAACCTTGAATTCATATTACACATTGGATGTCTATATATACATTCGGTTATGAGGTTTGAAATGGGTAATTATTGTAATGAAAAATTAATTATGTTATGCATGTGATTGAATTATTATATTATTTGATTGGTATATGTTGAATAAGAGTAACATATATATATTCGGCCATAGTATACAAATTGACCAAATGAATAGTGGTTCGCTATTTGTATGTAATTTGTTTTAATTGACGTTAATGATATTATTTGTGATATGATTATCTACATTTTGATATTAAAAACGAAGATACATATTTGATTGTAATGTTATATATTACTTATACATATATTTAGGTATTAATATTTATATGAGTGTGTTGTTGGCGGTTAGGCGGGTAATGCCTCGTAACCCTAATCTGACGACGGATACTGGTTAGGGGTGTTGCATTTGATTGGTATCAGAGCTACGATTTAGTCGGTTCTCGGACTAACGTAACGCGTGCGAGTCTAGCTATACATGCCATATTTTATAATGTGATAGTGTGATGACTTCTGACAGTGAAATGTGTTATCTGCTTTTGTATAGTAAATGGATCCTGATCCCGAGCGAGCTATAGCTGACGATGTTGAGAGCGTGGCGTCTGCTCCCTCGCAAGGGACCGCGCCGGGTGAATCTCGACCAACTGCGAGTAATCCTGATGAGGGGCCTAGACAAGCCTTCTATAGCATGATGAATGATTGGTTCAATCAATATATTCGGGCCAATCCGGCTGTTCAACAACCCCTGAATCCGAATACTCCACCTGTAGTACCGGTGGTACCCTCGATCGCTAATCCTGAAAGAGTAAGCAAGCCTCCAGTTGACCGAATTAGAAAACACGGGGCTCAAGAGTTTAGAGCCGAAGATGATAATGATGCTAAGCGAGCTAAATTTTGGCTCGATAATACCATTCGTGTCTTCGATTAGCTATCATGCACACCTGATGAGTGCCTGAAGTGTGCCATACCTTTATTACGGGATTCTGCCTACTATTGGTGGAATACTCTCATATCGGTTGTTCCAAAGGAACGAGTTACCTGAGACTTCTTTCAGACGGAGTTTCGTAAGAAATACATCAGTCAGAGATTTATAGACTCCAAACGCAAGGAATTTCTCGAGCTTAAACAGGGTCGTATGATCATATCTGAGTACGAGCGCAAGTTTGTGAGACTTAGTCGCTATGCCCGTGAGTGTGTTTCATCTGAGGTAGCTATGTGCCGGAGATTCAAAGAAGGGTTAAATGAAGATATAAAACTTCTGGTTGGTATTCTTGAAAGAAATGAGTTCGTAGTACTTGTTGAGCGAGCTTGTAAAGCCGAAGAGCTAGGAAAAGAAAAACAGAAAGTTAAGTTTGAAGCTAGAGACTTCTGTAAGAGATCAGCGGGTAAATTTCCTCAAATGTCATCAAAGAAGTTCAAGAATGATAGTAGCCGATCTAGAGCTAACACAGGGATCTCTATACGAGAACATCTACCACTGAGTTCTCGGGCTCCTTCGATTGCTAGTGTTGGCAATACTCGACCAAATAAGCCCGAGTGTCAACAGTGTGGTAGATGGCATTTTGGTGAATGTTGGGGTAAATCTAATAATCGCACTTGTTACAAGTGTGGTTCGCAGGATCATTTTATTCGGGATTGTCCGGAGACAGCTAAAAAGGATAATGTTTAGAGTGCAAGACCGAGCAGTACTACAGCTAGAGAGAGACTATCTCGTAACGTGAGAGGTAGGAGTGGCACTCAGAGAGGGACTTCAGATGCGGCTATTCGATCAGAGGCCCAGGTGCCAGCTAGAGCCTATGCCATTCGTGCCAGAGAGGAGGCTTCATCCCCAGATGTCATCACCGGTATATTCACTCTCTTTGATACTAGTGTAATTGCTCTGATTGATCCTGGTTCAACTTATTCTTATGTATGTGAAACATTAGTATCCAGCAAGACTCTACCTGTTGAGTCTACTGAGTTTGTAATTCGGGTTTCGAACCCCCTGGGCCGATGTGTGTTAGTTGATAAAGTGTGCAAGAATTGCCCTTTAATGATTCGAGACTCATGTTTTTTGGCCAATTTGATGTTGCTATAATTTGATGAGTTTGATATTATCCTCGGTATGGATTGGCTAACAGTGCATGATATAGTAGTGAATTACAGATGAAAGACTATTGATTTGTGGTGTCAGAATAACGAGATAATTTGAATTGAATCTGCAGATTTGAATGGGCTACCAGCAGTGATATCCTCGATGTTGGCTCGACAGTATTTGTGAAAGGGTTGCGAAGCTTACCTTGCTTATGTGATTGATAGTAAAGTAAGTGAAAAGAAGATTGAATCTGTACCAGTTATTTGTGAGTATTTGGATGTGTTCCCGGAGGAATTGCTGGGATTACCACCTGTTCGGGAAGTAGAGTTTGGTATTGAGCTAGTGGCAGGGACGACTCCGATCTCGATAGCTCCCTATAGGATGGCACCGACCAAATTAAAAGAGTTGAAAGCGCAGTTGCAAGAATTGACGAACAGAGGTTTTGCCCGACTGAGTTTCTCTCCCTGAGGTGCGCAGTTCTATTTGTGAAAAAGAAGGACGGAACTTTGAGAATGTGCATTGACTATCGACAACTCAATAAAGTGACTATAAAGAATAAATATCCGTTGCCACGTATCGACGATTTATTTGATCAGCTTAAGGGAGCTTTGGTATTCTCGAAAATAGATCTGAGGTTAGGTTACTATCAGCTGCGAGTTAGAGACTCGGATGTACCTAAGACTGCTTTTCGGAAGAGATACGGCCATTATGAGTTTTTAGTGATGCTGTTCGGACTCACTAATGCCCATGTTGTTTTCATGTATCTGATGAATCGGGTATTCAGACCGTATCTAGATCGGTTTGTGGTTGAATTTATAGATGACATTCTAATCTATTCGCGTGACAAAATTGTGCATGCCCAACACTTGAGACTTGTGTTACAAATTTTGCGTGATAAATAGTTGTACGTGAAATTCAGCAAATGCGAGTTTTGGTTGAATGAAGTTTGTTTTCCAGGGCATGTCATTTCAGCATCGGGCATTTGAGCTGACCCGAGTAAGGTTTCGGCTATACTTTATTGGAATGTTTCCGAAGTTCGTAGTTTTCTGGGACTTGCCGGGTACTATAGACGCTTCGTGAAAGGGTTTTCTATGATTGCAGCCCCGATGACAATACTGTTACAGAAAGACATTAAGTTCGAGTGGTCAGAGAGATGCCAGAAGAGTTTTGATCAGTTAAAAACTTTGTTAACGAAAGCTCCAGTACTTGTTCAGCCGGAATCAGGTAAAGAGTACGTAATCTTCAGCGATGCATCTTTAAAAGGTTTGGGTTGTGTATTGATGCAGAGGGTAAGGTTCTAGCTTACGCCTCGAGACAGCTAAAGCCACACGAAAAGAACTATCCGACGCATGATCTTGAGTTAGCTACTATAGTTTTCGCTTTGAAAATATGGCGTCACTATCTATTCGGAGAAAATGTCACATCTATTCTGATCACAAGAGTCTAAAATATTTAATAACTCAAAAGGATCTGAATTTGAGACAAAGACGATGGTTGGAGCTATTAAAAGATTACAAGCTCGTGATTGATTATCACCCGGGGAAGGCTAATGTGGTTGCTGATACATTAAGCCAAAAATCACTATTTGCTCTACGTGCAATTAATGTGGATTTAGCTATGACTGATGATGGTGTGATTATTGCAGAATTGAAAGCGAGACCACTGTTCGTACAATAGATTCGTGAAGCTCAAGAAGTTGATAATGATTTACTAACAAAAAGGAGTTATTGTGGTTCGAGTACTGATTCAGAGTTTCAGCTAGATGCTGAGGGGTGCTTACGATTCAAAAACCGAATATGTATACCTAAGAATCCTGAATTGATTCAAATGATTTGCAATGAAGCTTATAATAGTAAGTTGTCAATTCACCCGGGTAGTACGAAGATGTATAATGACCTAAAACAACATTATTGGTGGCGTGGTATGAAGCGAGACATTTTAGACTATGTGTCAAAGTGTTTAATATGTCAACAAGTGAAAGTCGAACATCAGGTACCATCGGGGTTACTTCAATCAATCATGATACCTGAGTGGAAATGGGATCGAGTCACAATGGATTTCGTATCTGGGTCGCAGATGACACCGAGCAAGAAAGACTCAATTTGGGTTATTGTTGATAAATTGACGAAATCGGCCCATTTTATTTCGGTATGTACGGATTTCTCGCTTGATAAGTTAGCTGAGTTGTACATATCTCAAATTGTAAGATTGCACGGAGTACCTATTTCTATTGTTTCGGATAGAGATCTGAGGTTTACATCGCGATTTTGGAAGAAATTACAAGATGCTTTAGGTACCAAATTGCACTTCAGTACTGCTTTTCACCCTCAGACGGATGGTCAATCCAAGCGTGTTATTCAAATACTCGAGGATATGTTGAGATGTTGCATTCTTGAGTTTGAGGGTACGTGGGAACGATACTTGCCTTTGATTGAATTTGCGTATAATAACAGCTTTCAATCGAGTATCAAAATGGCACCTTACGAAGCTCTATACGGTCGTAAATGTTGTACACCTCTATATTGGACTGAATTAAGTGAAAGAAAGACACACGGGGTTGATTTAATTAAAGAGACTGGGTAGAAAGTAAAAGTGATCCGAGAAAGTTTGGAAGCCGCGTCAAACCGTCAGAAGTCGTATGCAGACCTCAAACGTAAAGATATAGAGTATCAAGTGGGTGACCAAGTATTTTTGAAAGTCTCACCGTGGAAGAAGATACTTAGATTTGGTCGTAAAGGAAAGCTAAGTCCGAGATTTATTGGGGGTCGCATTTAGGTTATTGAACGACGGGCGCTTGTGTATGATCGATGTTGCCATTTGAGTTAGACAAGATTCATAATGTCTTCCATGTATCGATGCTTCAACGATACAGATCTGATCCTTCTTATGTAATTAGCCCGTCAGAGATTGAGATTCAGCCTGACCTGACTTATGAAGAAGAACCGATTCGCATCTTAGCTCGTGAAGTGAAAGAGTTACGAAATAAGAAAATTTTGTTGGTTAAAGTTATGTGGCATAGGCACGGGGTTGAGGAAGCAACCTAGGAAATCGAAGATTCAATGAAAGAACGATACCCACATTTATTCATTGGCAAGATTTTCGAGGACGAAAATCCTTTAAGAGAGAGAGTTGTAACAGTCCGATTTTGGCCCTAATCAGAACGGTGGTTTCGGGACCATGAATCCGAGTTGGAAAAATATTTTAATATTATATTTTATATCTATGATATATGTTTAAGCAAGTGTTAAAATATCGTACGTTAATTTGTTTGTTTGGGTGTTTAATTTAAGTGAAAGGACTAAATTGCGTAAGTGGGAAAAGTAGCCATTTATTAAATTAAGTGGCCAAATTGATTTGTCTTCTTTTGTATGAGTACTTAAGTTGCAAATTGGCCATTTGGTATGTAATGGGATGGCAGCAAGCATCCACTATGTATTTTATTCTTAGTTTTATGAGTTAAGTAATAATAATAATAATAATAATAATACATATATTATATTATAAACATATTATAATAAAAACATAAAAAGAAAAAGGCAATTGCATGTTCATCTTTATTCATCTTTGACCGAAACTTAAAGAAAGGAGAGGAAGTTTGAGCTTGAGACATTCGGCCCTTTTGTAAGCTTGATTAGATGAAGAACAAAAAGAACCGGGATTGGATCGGGGAAAAACAAAGTTAAACGAATAGCCGGGAAGTTTAATCCGTCGATTTCTGAGGTAAGTTTTTAAGCAATTGGGTTAAATTGAATTGAGTTTATATCGAGGTGCATTTGTTAAGTAAGAGTAAGTATGTTAAATTACTAAATGCCGAATGTGACATTGGATAAATCTAAGTGTTAGCCGAATATAAGGTTGGTATTTTTATAAGCTTTGAATAAATTGAGTTGAATGATTATGCATAGTTCAGATATGGTTAAATGTAGGATTGTAATGAATGATGATTGCATTGAATAGGTAAGTGTACATGTTTACTTTCTATGGCCAAATATGATGGTACTACATAGGAAGGCTAGTTGGGTTCGAACATGTATATTCATGGGTGTTTTATATATTTAAAATGTGATTATTATTGTCTATATGAATGAGGTGAAAATTGAGATTGATGAGCACTATGTGTGCGAGCTTAAATACCGAGCACTGAGTGTGCGAAATCGGTCGAATGGCACTACGTGTGCGGAAAAATAAGTAATGGCACTAAGTGTGCGATACATTACTAGTAAATGGCACTATGTGGGCTCTTTTTCAAGTAATGGCACTAAGTGTGCGATACGTTACATGAGTTGCACTGTGTGTATGGATTATCGGACCTCTCAAGGACATGAACCAATGAATGGAGATAATCAAAAGAGACATGTAGGTAAGTGATGCATGGTAATTGAATAACTTGGTGCTAATGAGGTAATTTGTTCTTGTATACTAAATTATAGAAATGTGATGTATTCATTAATCTTTGAGCTTGTTCGAAATGGATATAGGGCATGTGAACATTCGATTTTAGAGATCTAATGATTATGATATTGCTGTATGGTAATATGCTACATGTAATGTGACAGACCAATTTGGACCCTAGTCGGAACGGTGGTTTCGGGACCACGAATCCGAACCCAATAAATATTTTTTAACATTTTATTTTCTGTCTATTATGAGTGAATTGATGTGTGTAAATGTTCCATAGAAAAATTTTAACCATTTGAGTGATAGATTAGCAAAGGATTAAATTGCTAAAGGAACCAAGATAGCAAACATGAAACATATCAAGGGGCTAAGTGAATTAGACTCAAACATAGGGATTTGCATGTCAAATTCCCCATGTTAGAGAGAGGTGGACTGGCAAGCTTGTAATAAAATAACTTATGGCTTTAAAATATTGTTTGTAAGACATTATTTTAAGTAAGCATGCTAAGAATATTAAGCTTTTCTAAATATATTATAAACATTAGTAAAATATTATACTAAAAGCATGCTAAAATAAGGTGTTAGTGATATTAAACAAAAAGGAAACTATTTTACATTTTTTTCTTTCCTCATTCATTTACCCGAATCTTACCTTCAAGAAGAGAGGAAACTCATCTTCTTCATTCGGTGATGCATGTGTCTTTAAGGTGAGGTATCAAGCTTCATTTTTGATGATTTTGCATGGTTGTGTGGGTAGTCTTATATACTATCGATTTCTTGTGCAAAACTTGAGATTTAAGCTCCTTTTGATTCGGCCATGATCTAGTTCTATGGCTTTTTCATGTTCGATGGAAACATGTTAGCTATGGTTAGTCAAATCGTTTGCTAAAAAAAAAAAAAAAAAAAAAGGTGGGTATTTTAGCTTGATTTTTAATAAGTTGTTTTATATAGTAAGTACTTACTTGCGTTGGATACTAATAAAAATCAAATTAAAAATTTTGAATTTTAACAAGCTAATAATCGGCTGGGCTTAGGATGAATAAATTGTGGTTAATTGGCTTGTTGCTTAGCATTATGTTAAAGAAAATGCATGGGTGCAATGAATTTTAATCTATGTTAAGGTATATATATATATATATATATATATGTTAAATAGAAGTAAGATTGTTAAATTACTTAAAGCCGAATGTGACATTGGTTAAGCTATGTGCTAGCCAAATATAAGGTTGATGTATACATGAGTACTTATAGATCGAGAGGTAGTTAATTGTGGAAATTATAATAGCTAATGGTTGTATTTGATATGTGACTATACGTGTTTAATGAGTATAGCCAAATGTGTGGATGGTTTCTATGTGAGATTTTGATTGGCATTGGTTTGGGATAAACAACTATAAATTGAATAGATATTTTAGTATGTATGTATGTATATATATATATATGGGGTGTAGCTAATATGGTATATATATATAAAAAAAAAAAAAAAAAAAGAGAGAAATCCAAATGGGGTAAATTTATATTGTGGTGTGCAATAGGTTAAATTGAATAAGTTAAATGTTTGATTTGGTATGGCTATTGTTTTAAATTGAATAAATGAAATAGGGATTCGGTTCCTAGCTATCTTGAATTGAATTATGTGCAAATTGTTTTGAGTTGAGCAAATGAATAGGAAGAATATGAATGAGATTTACTTGGCTTTTAGATCGGGAACAAAAAGAGAAAGAACGAGAGCGAGGAAAAACAAAGGTTCTCGAATAGCCGATCCACACGGCCTATCGACAACCAAGGTAAGTCTTTCGATTTTAGTGTATTGAAGAATTAAATTATGAATCTAGTGGACGATGATGTTTGATAAATTCTAGTATATATATAATTTTACCATAGCCTAATGTATATAAGCCTAATTGAAATGATTTCGATTGTTGATGTAAATAAGCCAAAGTGAATTCGATATTTAACATAGTCATGAAAAGTGTTAGCGATGATCAATTGTATTAATGTGGTTCGGCTTTACGCCTAGCGTGCCTTGTGCCGGTGTACTTATCGGGCTTTTACGCCTAGCAGGCCTTGTGCCGGTGTACTTATCGGGCTTTTACGCCTAGCGTGCCTTGTGCCTTGTGTTACATATCGGGCTTTTATGCCTAGCGTGCTTGATGCCTGTGATGTAATTTACAAACTAGAAACCAAATTTGTGGTCAAGGTGAATTATGGCAAAAATATCAAGTTAAAGGCTCAGGTACGCATGTAAAGTAGCAGTGTACTTCTTACTTATTTAAAACAAAGTAATCAAATGATCCAGTGATTCATTTCAAATGGTATATGTTACGAGGGAAGTGGATATATATATATGGTTATAATATTATTACCGGTTTTATTAATGAATGATATGGATATCGTGATATTGATTTCTTATTGTGTGGATGCTATGTGATAATAATTGAAATGTAAGTATATGAATGTTGGTATCTGTTGTTACAAGATGACATTTTGAGTTTGAAAGATTGGATCATAAATATGTGAGTAACGAGAAATCTCCTATGAATTCATACTTATTTACATGAGTATGAAATTGAAAGTTTGACAATAAATACGAGTACAAGCCTACAAGCTGACTTGTAGAAATTCTTAATTGTTGGTAATTGAATGTTATTTATTTTTTTGTAATTAGGACTTACTAAGCTAGCAAGCTTACTGTGTGAAACGTTTCCTCTGTTTTATAGATTAAGTGCAAGCTACAAGCTCACCGGGATCGTTCGGAAAACCACTCGCACTATCAACCTACATTTTGGGTACTTTTCATTTTGGGTTTTAAATGAAGGCATGTATAGGAAAGACGTAGTTTTTGTTTGATGAACTCTGGAGATTTATGTATATAATAGCCATGCGAATATGGCTAAATTTTTAGTAAGTACGACGTTGTGTCTCGATATGTATGTTGGTTCATGATGGCAATGTTATGAAATTCTTAATCCGGATTTAAATCATTTCTTTTGTTAAGAGATGTTTGTATATAAAATGCAACAAACAGTTTGTAGTAGTAGCAGTGATATGAGTTAGAAAAATCACCAAAAATAGGGTATATTGAATTTGAAGGTGTATGAGATATGAAATTAAACCTTGTTGTGTCTATTTTTACATGAAAGAAACAGAGTAGGCAAAAGATTTTTATATTATATGATAATTAAGATTTAGTGAGACCTGTCCTGAATGATTTCGTGAGTCACTGTTCTGTTTTGGAAAAATTGTCAGAAATTGTACAAAAATAATTAGGAATCATGGTTTATATGTGTAGAACCCTTAATGAGTCTATTTTTCATTGGTATAAACAAGAACAGTATATGAAAATTGTGTAATGAGATAACTGCATTTTTGTAGAGACAGGTCAGAATTGTCAAGCTGTGTAATAAGGGTAACTTTGATGAATAAACTGTACTTTTTGGCCACATGAAAAATTCTGGAAAAATTATGGCAAAAATTTATATGAGTCTAGTTTCAAAGAAAATTTACGGATCTAAATTTTGAGTTTTGTAACTCGAGTTATGGTCAAATTATTCGACATGACGCAGTTTGACAGCTTTAAATTTTTATGTCTTGAACTTGTAGTCTAGTCTTGTAATGCCTCTTACTCGACTTCGGCGATGGACTCGGGTAAGGGGTGTTACATTTGATTGGTATCAGAGCTTATGGTTTAGTCGATTCTAGGACTACCGTAGTGCGTGTGAGTCTAGCTATACATGCCTTTATTATATGTTGATAGTGTGGTGACTTCTGACAGCCTGAATTTTGTTTTATATAGTAAATGGACACCGATCCTGAAAGAGCTGTAGCTGATGATGTGGAGAGCGTGGCGCCTGACCGTACCCACGGATCAGCGCCGATAGACTCTCGACCTGTTTCGGGTAGCCACGAAGGAGAGACTAAACAAGCCTTTTATCGGATGATGAATGAGTGGTTTGCCCAATTTGTTCAAAATAACCCTATTGTGTATCCCAACCTCCACCCCGAATAATCCAACTCCGGTTCCTTCAATTCCCCCCAATGATAGATCCGATGAGATCTAGTAGGCCCCGATTGATAAAATCCAAAATATATGGGGTCAAGAATTTAAAGCTAATGACGATGATGACGCCGAGAGAGCCGAAATGTGGGTGGATAACACTATTCGGTACTTGATGAGTCGTCTTGTACTCGGATGAATGCTTGAAGTGTGCTATATCTTTCTTTGCGGGACACCGCATATCACCGTGGAACACACTAGTATCGCTGGTTCCGAAGAAAAAGTGACATGGGACTTCTTCCGAATGAATTTCGTAAGAAGTACATCACCCAAAGATTTATTGATCAAAAACGAAAGGAGTTCCCGGAGTCAAACAGGCGAATGACTCAGAATCGAATATGAAAGAAAATTTGTCAGGCTCAGCAGATATGCTAGAGAGTGTGTTTCCACCGAAGCTATTATGTGTAAAAGATTTGAAGATGGCTTGAATGAAAATATAAGAATGTTTGTTGGCATTCTTGAAATTCAAGAGTTTGTGACTTTAGTTGAGAGAGCTTGCAAAGCTGAAGAGCTCGGGAAAGAGAAAAGAAAGGCTGAGGCTGAAGCTAGAGACTTTCGTAAAAGATCTTCGGGTAAGGTCTTCCATTCCACAACCAAGAAGTCCAGGGATGACTACAACAGACATAAAGCTACTACGGATCCACCTAGATGGGATCGACCTCCTATGAGCTCTCGAGCTACCTCGATAGCTTGATGTTGGTAACGCTCCACAAAATAGAGTTGAATGCAAGCACCGTGGGAAATGGCACTCAGGGAGTTGTAGATTTCATGATCGGTCTTGTTATAAATGTGGATCGTCAGATCATTTTATTAGAGAATGTCCGAGGTTCTAGCACCATGCCAAATGTGTCCGAAGAAGAAAAGCAAGGCAAACGAAGCATGCCCAAAAGTAAACCAACCCCTCGGACTGCTACGAAAAACACCATCGAATTTCAAAGTAGCACGATCTAATTCAAAAATTTCACCCAATTGAGCACGTCTAGCATATTTTTTCACAGTAGCAGGATCACTATAACTCACTCCATTGAGTTCGCCGCCATAGAACTCAACAGTTACACCTACTTGTTCGACACTATACTTTGATTCTGCCCTTCTAAAAGGGACACGTCAATTCGAGGGAGACCACCCAGACATTCCAGCAATGTAGGTGGTAGTCAGAAAGGAACTAAGAACACTATAGTTCGATCTGAGGCTAGAGCTCCAGCTAGAGCTTATGCTACACGAGCCAGAGAGGATGCTTCCTCCCGACGCCACATCGGTACTTTCACTCTTTATGATACTCTGTGATTGCACTAATTGATCCCGGTTCGACTCATTCTTATGTGTGTGAAACTTTAAAATTTGGCAAGACCCTGCTAGTTGAGTCTACCGAGTTTGTGATCCGTGTGTCCAACCCTTTGGGTAGGTGTGTGCTTGTTAATAAAGTGTGTAGAGATTGCCCGTTGATGATTCGAGATTTTTGCTTCCCAGCTAATTTAATGTTGTTGCCCTTTGACGAATTTGATATAATCTTGGGTATGGATTAGTTAACTTCGCACGAGACAAAGCTGGGTGGATTGCAAAAGAAAGCTTATTGATTTGAAATGTCGAAACGGTGAGACCATCGTAATTAAATCTCGTGACATAAATGGGTCGCCTACAAAGAATATCTTCAATGGTAGCCCAAAAGTATGTAAGAAAAGGGTGCGGCTTATTTGGCTTACGTCTTTGGACAATAAAATGTCCGAGAAACAAATGGAATCGGTACCAGTTGTATGTGAATACACCGATGTGTTTCCTGAAGAGCTACCGGGTTTACCCCCAGTACGAGAGATTGAGTTCGGCATTGAATTAGTGCCGGATGCGACTCCGATTTCGATGGCTCCGTACCGAATGGCGCCTACTGAATTAAAAGAATTGAAAGCGCAGTTGCAAGAGTTGACAGATAAGGGCTTCGCCCGATCGAGTTTCTCTCCTTGGGGTGCACCGGTTTTATTTGTGAAAAAGAAGGATGGAACTATGAGAATGTGTATCGATTACCGGCAACTAAATAAGGTGACTATAAAGAATAAGTACCCGTTACCTCGGATTGATGATTTATTTGATCAGTTGAAAGGGGCTTCGGTGTTTTCGAAGATAGATTTGAGATCGGGCTATTATCAGTTGCGAGTCAGAGATTCAGATGTGCCAAAGACTGCATTCCGAACGAGGTACGGACATTATGAGTTTTTAGTTATGCCATTTGGGCTCACTAATGCACCTGCTGTTTTTATGGATCTAATGAACCGAGTCTTCCGACAGTTTTTGGATCGGTTTGTAGTAGTATTTATTGATGATATATTGATCTACTCCAAAAATGAAGCGGAACACGCTGAGCATTTGAGAGTAGTACTACAAACTTTGAGAAACCAACGGTTGTATGCAAAATTCATGTAAGTGTGAGTTCGGATGAATGAAGTCGACTTCCTAGGTCATGTGATTTCGGTGTCAGGTATTTGGGTGGATCCAAACAAAATAGCAGCCATACTTGATTGGAAACCACCAAAGAATGCTTCCGAGATCCGAAGTTTCCTGGGTCTTGCGGGATATTATAGACGATTTGTAAAAGGTTTTTCCGAAATAGCTACACCGCTGATTTAGACTACTACACAAAGATGTCAAATTTGAGTGGTCGGAAAAGTGTCGAGAAAAGTTTCGAAAAGTTGAAAGCCCTTTTGACCGAGGCTCCAGTGTTAACTCAGCTTGAATCGGGTAAAGAATTTACTATTTTTAGTGATGCTTCCTTGAATGGGTTGGGTTGTGTTTTAATGCAAGAAGGCAAGGTGATAGCCTACGCTTCAAGACAATTGAAGCCACATGAAAAGAATTATCCAACTCACGATCCGGAATTAGCGCAACCATTGTATTCGCATTGAAAATTTGGCGTCACTATTTATTCGGTGAAAATGTCATGTTTATTCGGATCATAAAAGTCTAAAATATTTAATGACTAAGAAAGATCTAAATTTAAGACAACGTCGATGGTTAGAATTGCTGAAAGACTATGAATTAGTGATTGACTACCATCCGGGGAAAGCTAATGTTGTTGCGGATGCGTTAAGTCGAAAATCATTATTTGCTCTTCGTGCTTTAAACGCACGCGGTGGCTATGTCCGATGATGGTTCGATCATAGCCGAGTTACAAGCAAGACCAATGTTTATTCAAAGAAATTTGTGATGCACGTAAAGTTGATGAAAAGTTAGTTGCTATTCGAATTCAGTGTGAAAACGCTACAGAATCAGATTTCGAGATAGATGCAAATGACTGTTTGAAATACAAAAGTCGGTTGTGTGTTCCTACGAACTCAGATTTGATTCAGATGATTCTGAGTGAGGCCCATAATGGCCGAATGTCGATACACCCGGGTAGCACGAAAATGTATAATGATTTGAAACAGATTCTCTTTGGTGGCACCGGCATGAAACGAGATATATCCGAATTTGTCTCCAAGTGTTTAATCAGTCAACAAGTAAAAGCTGAGCATCAGGTACCATCCGGTTTACTTCAGCCAATCATGATACCCGAATGGAAATGGGATAGAATTACCATGGATTTTGTATCCGGTCTCCCTATGACACCTAGTAAGAAAGATGCCGTGTGGGTTATTGTGGATAGACCCGACCAAATCACTTCATTTTGTACCGTGCACGCATCGATCATTCACTTGACAAACTTGCCAAATTATATGTGTCGCAGATTGTAAGATTACACGGTGTACCGAGTTCCATTGTTTCAGATAGGGACCCAAGATTTACATCGCGGTTCGGAAGAAATTGCAAGATGCTTTAGGTACTAAAACTTCATTTTAGTACATCTTTCCATCCGCAAACAGACGGTCAGTCTGAGCGAACTATTTTGATACTTGAGGACATGTTGAGGTGTTGCGTTCTCGAGTTTGAAGGTACATGGGAACGATACCTACCTTTGATCGAATTTGCTTATAATAATAGTTTTCAATCTAGCATAAAAATGGCGCCTTATGAAGCCTTATATGGTCGAAAATGTCGCACACCGTTGTATTGGGTGAGCTCGGTGAGAATAAGATACACGGGGTTGATTGGATTAAAGAAACCGAATAGAAGGTGGTTGTAATCGAAGTAATTTGAAAGTCGCCGGATCGTCAAAAGTCCTATCTTGATTTAAAACGCAAGGACATTGAATTTCGTGTCGGAGATCGGGTGTTCTTGAAAGTTTCTCCGTGGAAGAAAATACTCCGATTCGGTCGAAAGGCAAGTTGAGTCCGAGATTTATCGGACCGTATGAAATCATCGAGCGTATAGGGCCATTGCTTATCGATTGAAACCGCCTTGACTTAGAAAAGATACACAATGTATTTCACGCTTCGATGCCGTAGATACAGATCGGATCCGTCCCATGTGATCACCCCGTCAGAGATTGAAATTCGATCTGACTTGACCTATGATGAGGAACCGATCCGTATCTTAGCTCGGGAAACGAAAGAATTATGACATAAGAAGATTCCTTTGGTGAAGGTATTATGGAATAAACACGGAGTTGAAGAGGCTACATGGGAGCATGAGGATTCGATGAGGCAACAATATCCGACCTTGTTTAACGGTAAAATTTTCGAGGACGAAAATTCTTAAGGGGGGGAGAGTTGTGACAGACCAATTTGGACCCTAGTCGGAACGGTGGTTTCGGGACCACGAATCCGAACCCAATAAATATTTTTAACATTTTATTTTCTGTCTATTATGAGTGAATTGATGTGTGTAAATGTTCCATAGAAAAATTTTAACCATTTGAGTGATAGATTAGCAAAGGATTAAATTGCTAAAGGAACCAAGATAGCAAACATGAAACATATCAAGGGGCTAAGTGAATTGTGACTCAAACATAGGGATTTGCATGTCAAATTCCCCATGTTAGAGAGGTGGACGGCAAGCTTGTAATAAAATAACTTATGGCTTTAAAATATTGTTTGTAAGACATTATTTTAAGTAAGCATGCTAAGAATATTAAGCTTTTCTAAATATATTATAAACATTAGTAAAATATTATACTAAAAGCATGCTAAAATAAGGTGTTAGTGATATTAAACAAAAAGGAAACTATTTTACATTTTTTTTCTTTCCTCATTCATTTACCCGAATCTTACCTTCAAGAAGAGAGGAAACTCATCTTCTTCATTCGGCTGATGCATGTGTCTTCAAGGTGAGGTATCAAGCTTCATTTTTTGATGATTTTGCATGGTTGTGTGGGTAGTCTTATATACTATCGATTTCTTGTGCAAAACTTGAGACTTAAGCTCCCTTTTGATTCGGCCATGATCTAGTTCTATGGCTTTTTCATGTTCGATGGAAACATGTTAGCTATGGTTAGTCAAATCGTTTGCTAAAAAAAAAAAAAAGGGTGTGTATTTTAGCTTGATTTTTAATAAGTTGTTTTATATAGTAAGTACTTGCGTTGGATACTAATAAAAATCAAATTAAAAATTTTGAATTTTAACAAGCTAATAATCGGCTGGGCTTAGGATGAATAAATTGTGGTTAATTGGCTTGTTGCTTAGCATTATGTTAAAGAAAATGCATGGGTGCAATGAATTTTAATCTATGTTAAGGTATATATATATATATATGTTAAATAGAAGTAAGATTGTTAAATTACTTAAAGCCGAATGTGACATTGGTTAAGCTATGTGCTAGCCAAATATAAGGTTGATGTATACATGAGTACTTATAGATCGAGAGGTAGTTAATTGTGGAAATTATAATAGCTAATGGTTGTATTTGATATGTGACTATACGTGTTTAATGAGTATAGCCAAATGTGTGGATGGTTTCTATGTGAGATTTTGATTGGCATTGGTTTGGGATAAACAACTATAAATTGAATAGATATTTTAGTATGTATGTATGTATATATATATATATATGGGTGTAGCCGAATATGGTATATATAAAAAAAAAAAAAAAAAAAAAGAGAATCCAAATGGGGTAAATTTATATTGTGGTGTGCAATAGGTTAAATTGAATAAGTTAAATGTTTGATTTGGTATGGCTATTGTTTTAAATTGAATAAATGAAATAGGGATTCGGTTCCTAGCTATCTTGAATTGAATTATGTGCAAATTGTTTTGAGTTGAGCAAATGAATAGGAAGAATATGAATGAGATTTACTTGGCTTTTTAGATCGGGAACAAAAAGAGAAAGAACGAGAGCGAGGAAAAACAAAGGTTCTCGAATAGCCGATCCACACGGCCTATCGACAACCAAGGTAAGTCTTTCAGTTTTAGTGTATTGAAGAATTAAATTATGAATCTAGTGGACGATGATGTTTGATAAATTCTAGTATATATATAATTTTACCATAGCCTAATGTATATAAGCCTAATTGAAATGATTTCGATTGTTGATGTAAATAAGCCAAAGTGAATTCGATATTTAACATAGTCATGAAAAGTGTTAGCGATGATCAATTGTATTAATGTGGTTCGGGCTTTACGCCTAGCAGGCCTTGTGCCGGTGTACTTATCGGGCTTTTACGCCTAGCAGGCCTTGTGCCGGTGTACTTATCGGGCTTTTACGCCTAGCAGGCCTTGTGCCGGTGTTACATATCGGGCTTTTATGCCTAGCAGGCTTGATGCCGGTGATGTAATTTACAAACTAGAAACCGAAATTTGTGGTCAAGGTGAATTATGGCAAAAATATCAAGTTAAAGGCTCAGGTACGCATGTAAAGTAGCAGTGTACTTCTTACTTATTTAAAACAAAGTAATCAAATGATCCAGTGATTCATTTCAAATGGTATATGTTACGAGGGAAGTGGATATATATATATGGTTATAATATTATTACCGGTTTTATTAATGAATGATATGGATATCGTGATATTGATTTCTTATTGTGTGGATGCTATGTGATAATAATTGAAATGTAAGTATATGAATGTTGGTATCTGTTGTTACAAGATGACATTTTGAGTTTGAAAGATTGGATCATAAATATGTGAGTAATGAGAAATCTCCCTATGAATTCATACTTATTTACATGAGTATGAAATTGAAAGTTTGGCAATAAATACGAGTACAAGCCTACAAAGTCGACTTGTAGAAATTCTTAATTGTTGGTAATTGAATGTTATTTATTTTTTTGTAATTAGGACTTACTAAGCTAGCAAGCTTCTTCGTGTGAAACGTTTCCTCTGTTTTATAGATTAAGTGCAAGCTACAAGCTCACCGGATCGTTCGGAAAACCACTCGCACTATCAACCTACATTTTGGGTACTTTTCATTTTGGGTTTTAAATGAAGGCATGTATAGGAAAGACGTAGTTTTTGTTTGGTGAACTCGAGATTTATGTATATAATAGCCATGCGAATATGGCTAAATTTTTAGTAAGTCTGACGTTGTGTCTCGATATGTATGTTGGTTCATGATGGCAATGTTATGAAATTCTTAATCCGGATTTAAATCATTTCTTTTGTTAAGAGATGTTTGTATATAAAATGCAACAAACAGTTTGTAGTAGTAGCAGTGATATGAGTTAGAAAAATCACCAAAAATAGGGTATATTGAATTTGAAGGTGTATGAGATATGAAATTAAACCTTGTTGTGTCTATTTTTACATGAAAGAAACAGAGTAGGCAAAAGATTTTTATATTATATGATAATTAAGATTTAGTGAGACCTGTCCTGAATGATTTCGTGAGTCACTGTTCTGTTTTGGAAAAATTGTCAGAAATTGTACAAAAATAATTAGGAATCATGGTTTATATGTGTAGAACCCTTAATGAGTCTATTTTTCATTGGTATAAACAAGAACAGTATATGAAAATTGTGTAATGAGATAACTGCATTTTTGTAGAGACAGGTCAGAATTGTCAAGCTGTGTAATAAGGGTAACTTTGATGAATAAAATGTACTTTTTGGCCACATGAAAAATTCTGGAAAAATTATGGCAAAAATTTATATGAGTCTAGTTTCAAAGAAAATTTACGGATCTAAATTTCGAGTTTTGTAACTCGAGTTATGGTCAAATTATTCGACATGACGCAGTTTGACAGCTTTAAATTTTTATGTCCTGAACTTGTAGTCTAGTCTTGTAATGCCTCTTACTCGACTTCGGCGATGGACTCGGGTAAGGGGTGTTACATGTAATGCTGTTACGAACTCGTTAATGATTAAGTTGAATTGATTAAATTTGTATAATGATTTGTTGTATATATTTCCTTTTGCTTATAACTTACTAAGCTATATCAGCTTACCGTACGTGTGTTCGTTTGACTATTGTATGGATCTTGAAGTCTAAGCTCGAGCTCGGGGATCATCGTCAAAGTCGATCACACTATCAACTATCTTTGGTACCTTTTGTGAATGACCTTAAAGTCTATGGCATGTATAGGCTAAACTACTTTGGAGTAGATTCAAATGATGTAAATGTGTATGTATTTAAATGCCATTCAAAAATGGCTTTGTTTCTATGCTTGAGTTGGTTGCTTTTGGTTGGGATGATATATATATGAATATGCAAGTCCGATTATAGCATAAATTTGTGTGGGATGTGTGTATTTCATGAAAGTTATAAATAAATGTTTCATATATGACGTATAAACTTAACTTGGATGTTATTTCATATTTATGTTATAGGTGATATTTGAAGTCATGAGTTGGTTTGATTCGGTATATGGAACACTTTGGTTGATGAATATACCCTTGCTTAATTATATATATATACTTGCAAAACGAGTCATGAAAGAATGAAGTTATACTTTATGCATGTGAATATTGAATGTGTCATATTAATGAACAAGTTGAAGTATGCTCCTTTATAAGTATTCGGTCATTGTATTGAATTAACTTGGAATTCATATTACCCATTGGATGTCTATATATACATTCGGTTATGAGGTTTGAAATGGGTAATTATTGTAATGAAAAATTAATTATGTTATGCATGTGATTGAATTATTATATTATTTGATTGGTATATGTTGAATAAGAGTAACATATATATATATTCGGCCACAGTATACAAATTGACCAAATGAATAGTGTTTCGCTATTTGTATGTAATTAGTTTTAATTGACGTTAATGATATTATTTGTGATATGATTATCTACGTTTTGATATTAAAGACGAAGTTATATATTTGATTGTAATGTTATAAATTACTTATACATATATTTAGGTATTAATATTTATATGAGTGTGCTATTGGTGGTTAGGCGGGTAATGCCTCGTAACCCTAATCCGGCGACGGATACGGGTTAGGGGTGTTACATTACACATACATAAGTAATATATTAAGCATACCAACTTTTGATCCTAAGACCAATGGAACACAACCTTTCAATATATCAAAGTATATGCGTTATTTGTACATGGTCCATCACTTGCCCAAAATTTAGATAAGTCACACCATGAACATCACATGTGAATAAATCCATAAAAAAATTCATGATAATTTAACTTGGGTCATGTTCGATATATTGTTGGAAACACAGAAACTTATATACTTTTTCATGCCATTTTTAACCCAAATTTTTGTAGTTTCGATTAAATTCTTGTCGGAAAATAATTAAATATTATAAAATAATTAAATTGTGCTAAAAAAATATGAAATTATGAATTTTAATTAATTTTATAGTTAATTTTAATTTATTTTGTCTATTTTCGACTAATTCGCACAAAGGGCGAAAATTGGCTCGGCAGACACTGTTCGAAGAACAAAACCGAGAAGCAATTTGAAGTATCAAAGCAAATTTATTTCCAGCCCAAAACAGTCCAATTATGAATATTTAATAATAATATAATTAATATTAATTTATTCCCAAGTTAATTTGGGCTAAATAAATTAATCTTAATTAATTATGAAAAAGGCCAGTTGAACCGCATCAATTAAACCAAACCGGTTGAACCGAACAGAGCAAAGAGTTAGGCAGTCCAAACCGTCCATAAGCAGGCCCAAATCAGCTTATTAGCTGTTTAATTAAAGCTTGCAATGAAGCCCTTGAAGACTTTTCAAAGTTGCATTCAAACCCCTCCAAATTTATTGGCTTTGTAGATTTGCCCCATGCCAGATTTAGCAAAGTTGAAACCATCAACTTTGCCACATAGATGGCCGGCCAAGGGAGGTCTCTTTGGCTGCTACTATTTTCTATTTTTAGCAGCCACAATCAGCTATAAATACCACCCCTTGCTGATCATTCAAATCATCCCTCAATCCTTCATTTCTCATTCACTCTCTCATTCTCTCATCACTCCATTCTCTCCTTTTTCTCCAACAAAACCAAGCCTTCTTTTGCCGATTTCTCCTCTTGGAAAAGAGGTGTTTTCCTAGCCATTTGGAGCAGCAATTGGAGTGTTCATAAGCCACCTTGATAGCCGAGGACAACAGAGAACAAAGAAAGGAGCAATCAGTCAAGCCACGGAGAAACACCGTATTTGCTTCTTGTTCCCTATCTCTTTAAATTTCGTTGTTGTTTTGACAAACATGTTTATGAATATTTATGATATTGGAATGGTTAACTTAATCAGCTTAGCTTGAATTTAATTCGTGTTGGGTTGATTGCATTTCGTCTTCTTAAATTATTAAAATTGTGTTTATGCTGTTATAGGCCTCGGTAAAATGCTTGATTAAGTAAAATCATGCTTAAGTTATCTGGCATTATAATTGTTTAGATAACTAATGAATTAATTATTTAAACGCATTGAAATTGTAATTAATGGACACAATACTTAATCTGTGCATGTTTAATTCTTCTAAGGTAGCTGAAGATTAAATTAGCATTGTATTTGGTGATACATATGCCTTGCATAACCTGCAAGCTTTTTGTGATTAAACTGTTTCAAGGTAGGAATACCTTGTTACTTCGCATGATCTTTTATATGCTTATTAGGTTGAATTAATCGTTTGAATCGACATAGGAATATGCGAGAGATTGTTTAATTTAATAAGTATGTACGTGTAATAACATGTTTACTTTTATAAATCTGTTTTATCGGCCGAATTAACATAGGGATATGTACAAGAGATGAATGGATTTTTAATTGTAAATATGTTCATAAGTTAGCAAATTACCGAGTTGCCGTGATTTATTCGTAACTAGTATAAGCATAAGTTTAATAATTCTAAGGTAAGAAATGTAATTAATCCAACACAATTATATCATCTTGATTAAAATCAATTTTTGAAATCGTGCATTAGAACTTTGTTTTATTTTATTTTACTTTGTTTTTCTTTTAGTTTTTAAATATTTCTTCAATCCAAATATTTTCCCTTCACCAAAGTGTTTGAAATCATTTTCATAAATAATTCTTTTGCAGTCCCTGTGGGTACGATAACTCGACATTACTTGTCACTTTATTACTTGTTACGATTGTGTACACTTGCACATTTCCACCGTTCAAAGTTTTTGGCGCCGTTGTCGGGGACTGTTTTTCAAAGCCATTTTTTGTGAATCTGTTTTACATTTTGGTTTATTTATTTTCCATATTGAAATTTTTACTTAATTAATTTTTCTGTGATTATTTCATGTGTTTATGAGTATTGACCAGATTATTGACTTACTCCCTGTGGACCCTGAAATAAAACGAACCTTTCGACAACGAAGAAGACAAGCGAACCAGAGAAGGACCGAAGAAATGAACTTCGAGAATATGAACCAAGGAAATGGAGCAAACCCTGCTCAGAATCCTATCCTTATTGCTGATGATAGGGATAGAGCCCTAAGACAATATGCCGTGCTAGTATTTAGCGATCTTAATCCGGGTATTAGGAGACCCGAAATCGAGGCACAATAATTTGAGCTAAAGCCAGTCATGTTCCAGATGCTTCAAACAGTGGGCCAATTCAGTGGGATGCCTACTGAAGATCCTCATCTTCACTTAAGACTATTTATGAAAGTGAGCGATTCTTTCAAATTAGCCGGAGTTTCTGAAGATGCCTTACGATTGAAGTTGTTCCCATATTCGTTAAGGGATAGAGCTCGTTCCTGAGTGAATTCATTGCCACCGAACTCTATCTCTACATGGCAAGAGTTAGCTGAGAGACTCCTCATGAAGTATTTTCCGTCAAGCAAGAATGATAAGCTGAGGAACGAGATCACTGCTTTCCACCAAATGGATGATGAGTCCTTGTATGAGGCATGGGAAAGATTTAAAGAGCTATTATGAAAATGCCCTCGTCATGGAATCCCACATTGCATTCAACTTGAGACATTCTATAATGGTCTTAACGCTTACACAAGGATGGTAGTGGACGCCTCTGCTAATGGTACTTTCCTTTCTAAATCTTATGACGAGGCTTATGAAATTATTGAGAGGATTGCCAGCAACAATTATCAATGGCCAACCAGTCATGCAGCGTCAGGAAGACGAGTCGCTAGAATTCATGAAGTAGACGCTCTTACTTCACTCGCATCTCAGGTATCAACAATATCCTCAATGCTTAAAAATCTTACTACTAATGGGTCTAATAGTTTTGCAGCACAGCCGCCTAATCAATTTGAGAATATAGCCTGTGTCTATTGTGGGGAAGGACATTTGTTTGAAGAATGTCCGTCGAACCAAGAATCTGTATACTACATGGGTAATCAGAACCAAAACCGAGGAAGGCAAGGGCTGCAATCAAATTTTTATAACCCATGTGGAGAAACCACTCGAATTTCTCCTGGAGTAACTAAGGGGCTGGAAGCAATACCACTTACACTCAACCCAGACCAACCCAGCCGCCTAATTTTCCGCAACAAGTTCAGAAACCAATTCAAGCTGAAGCTTCCAATGGCTTGGAGAGTTTGCTAAAGACATACATGGCGAAGAATGATGCCTTAATCCAGAGCCAAGAAGCTACATTGAAGAATTTGGAGAATCAAGTGGGCCAGCTTGCTACTGAACTCAGGAACTGACCGCAAGGTGCTCTACCTAGTGACACGGAAAATCTAAGAAATCCGGGGAAAGAACATTGCAAAGCGTTGACATTGAGGAGCTGAAAGATAGTAGAGCCCAACACTGTTGAAGTTGAAAAGGAGCAAGCTGATGCTCAAGACTCAGAAGAAGTTCAACCAGGTGTTGAAACCCCAGTTTCACCAGAACCGAAATCTGCAAAACCTGGCAAAGTAACCTCAGGACTAGTCAATTCTGATCAACCAACAACTTCGTTAGAGGTAGAATTTCCGCTAAAGGTGAATCAACCAGAATTAGTTCCAGTAATGAAACCACCACCACTCTACCCTCAAAGACTTCAGAAGCCGAAGCAAGAGATTCAATTCAAGAAGTTCCTTGACGTACTCAAGCAACTTCACATCAACATTTTGTTGGTCGAAGCACTTGAGCAAATGCCAAACTACGTCAAGTTCATGAAAGATATCTTGTCTAAGAAAAGAAGACTTGGAGAATTTGAGACGGTAGCTCTGACGAAGGAATGTAGTGCATATCTTCAGGATAAACTACCCCCAAAATTGAAGGATCCTGGATGTTTCACCATACCATACAACATTGGATCAACATATTGTGGTAAGGCATTATGCGACTTAGGTGCAAGTATCAACTTGATGCCTATGTCAATATAGAAAGTTGGGGATAGGAGAAGTTAGACCAACTATGGTTACACTTCAACTAGCAGATCGATCCTTAGCGCATCCAGAAGGAAAAATCGAGGACGTATTGGTACGTGTAAATAAATTTATCTTTCCTGCTGACTTTGTAATTCTAGACTTTGAAGCAGACAAAAAAGTGCCAATTATCCTAGGAAGACCATTCTTAGCAACTAGAAGGACCCTTATTGATGTGCAAAAGGGCAAGCTGACTATGCGTGTTCAGGATGATCAGGTAACATTTAATGTTTTTAAGTCAATGCGATTTCCTGACATAATGGATGGTTGTTCTGCAGTATCCAATTTAGAGGGATTAATAGTAGAGAAAGAACTTAACTGTGTCAAGGACCCACTGGAAAGAATTTTGACATCAGATCCTCCAGATGATGAAGAGGAGGATGAATACTTAGCTGTGCTAGAAGCTAATCAAAAGGGATTTAATCTGCAATCCAAATTTTGAATCTTTGGAATTAGAGAAAAGAGATTACACCCAGCCAAAAGCATTAATCGAGGAACCACCTAAGTTAGAACTCAAGGTATTACCTTCACACTTAAAATATGTTTATTTAGGTAACGCCTCTACTTTGCCTGTGATTGTTTCAGCAGAATTAACTACTGAACAAGAAGAGAAACTTATCATAGTTTTGAAACAATTCAAGAAGGCTATCGGATAGACCATAGCCGACATTCGCGGTATTAGCCCATCTGTATGCATGCACAAGATCATATTAGAAGATGGCGAGAGAGGAACGATTGATGGACAACGGAGACTGAACCCCATCATGAAAGATGTAGTTAAAAAGAAAGTTATCAAGTGGTTGGATGCGGGTATAATTTACCCCATCTCAGACAGTTCATGGGTGAGTCCAGTCCAGTGCGTGCCGAAGAAAGGAGGTATCATGGTCATGGAGAATGAGAACAACGAGTTGATACCAACTAGAACAATTACGAGATGGAGAATCTGCATCGATTACCGGAAGCTGAACAAGGCGACTAGGAAAGATAACTTTCCTCTGCCCTTTTTTGACCAGATGCTGGATAAACTCACAGGACGAGATTACTATTATTTTCTCGACAGATACTCAGGGTATAATCAGATTACAGTAGCACCAGAAGATCAACAAAAAATGACATTCACCTGTCCATAACGTACATTTGCATTCAAACGCATGCCATTTGGTTTATGTAATGCACCAGCTACATTTCAAAGATGTATGATGTCTACTTGGAAGTTTTCATGGACAATTTCTTAGTATTCAGAGATACTTATGATGATTGCTTAGCCAATCTAGCTAAGGTACTGAGGCGATGTGAAGAAACGAATCTCGTACTCAACTGGAAAAAGTGTCATTTTATGGTACGAGAAGGAATTGTTCTAGGCTATCGGATAACGAGACATGGGATCGAGGTGGGCAAAGCAAAAGTAGACGTTATTGAGAAACTCCCACCTCCAACATCCGTAAAAGGTGTTAGGAGCTTTTTGGGCCATGTCGGTTTTTATCGAAGATTTATCAAGGACTTCTCCAAAATGGCTAAACCCTTATGCAAGCTATTGGAGAAAGACTCAGTATTCAAGTTTGATGAGGAATGCTTAAAAGCCTTCAACGATCTGAAGAGTCGATTAGTCACGTGACTTCGCCATTGGAGCTGTCTTGGGCCAGCGAAGGAACAAAGTTTTTCATCTCATCTACTACGCGAGTAGAACTCTAACCGGAGCTCAACTGAACTATACGATAACAGAAAAAGAGCTACTTGCTACTGTGTTTGCTTTCGACAAGTTTCGATCTTATCTTGTAGGTACCAAAGTGATTGTCTATACGGACCACTCCACAATTAAGTACTTATTAGCTAAGAAAGATGCTAAGTCGAGATTGATCTGGTGGGTGCTTCTACTTCAAGAGTTCGATCTAGAAATTCAAGATCGAAGGGGAGTAGAAACCAAGTAGCAGATCACCTATCCAGATTAGAGCCGCAAGAGGGAAATTCTCCACTCTTACCGATCCAAGAGACATATCCAGATAAACACATACTGAAGGTAAATCATGTCCATAATATTCCTTGGTTTGCTGATTTTGCTAACTATTTAGCTTGTGGTTTAATACCGATTGATAAAACATATCAACAAAGAAAAAAGTTTCTTCACGATGTGAAGTACTATTTTTGGGAATAGCCATATTTGTTTAAAAAGTGTGCAGATCAGATGATTAGGAGATGTGTGGCAGAAGATGAAATGCTGAAGATTTTATACCACTGTTATTCAGCTCCGAGTGGGGGACACTTCGGAGGTACTCGTACAGCGGCCAAAGTATTGCAAGCCGGATTCTTTTGGCCAACACTATTCAAGGATGCATAAGCTTACGTAAAGAGTTGTGATCGATGTCAGAGGGTTGGAAATGTCACCAACAGAAATGAGATGCCTCGAACAAATATCATTGAGGTAGAATTGTTCAATGTTTGGGGTATTGACTTTCTTAGTCCTTTCCCTCAGTCTTTCGGTCACAAATACATATTGGTAGCAGTAGATTATGTGTCCAAGTGGGTTGAGGCTGAAGCTTATCCGACAAACGATGCCAAGGTTGTGATGAAGTTCTTGCACAAATATGTGTTCACAAGGTTCGGAACCCCAAGAGCTATTATCAGCGATGAAGGGACCCATTTTGTGAACAAGTGGTTAAAATGGTTGCTAGATAAACATGGAGTGAAAAACAAGGTTGCTACAGCTTACCATCAGCAGACAAATGGGCAAGCTGAGCTATCGAATAAGGAGATCAAAGGCATACTTGAGAAGGTAGTTTGCCCGAACCGACGAGATTGGTCCAAGAGACTAGATGATACTTTATGGGCTTACAGAACAGCATACAAGACACCTTTAGGAATGTCACCCTACAGGTTGGTCTTTGGGAAAGCTTGTCATCTACCTCTAGAGTTAGAGCACAAAGCCTACTGGGCTCTTTAACGACTCAACTTGGATATTAAGTCTACTAGAGAGAAACGAATGCTCCAACTCAACGAGCTAGAGGAATTTCGAATATTCTCATACGAAAATGCCAAATTACTCAAAGAAAGACTCAAGAAATGGCATGACAAGCATATTCGAGTTCCAGAGTTTGAAGCAGGTCATCAAGTCTTGTTATTTAATTCCAGATTGAAGTTCTTCCCAGGTAAATTAAAATCATGTTGGTCCGGTCCATTTACGATTCATCGCGTCTATCCATACGGAGTTGTTGAACTCCAAGGTAAGGGAGGTAATTTTCAAGTCAATGCTCAATGTTTGAAACATTACTACGGAGAAAGACCTGAACGAGATCACATCTTGTTCAGTTTATCTGATCTTTAGATTTCTTGTTTTCAATAAATTATTTAGGGTATACTTTCGGGTTTATTATGTTTAAATAAATTCTGTTTAGGAGATTGGAACTTAAGCGGGACCGCTTGTGACCCCTCCAATCTTTCCTGGGTTAAGTCATTAGGTTAAGTTTTAAAAAAAAGGTTCCACCAGTGAGCTCTAAACGATTGATTTGACGATTGGTATGATAGATTAGTACCATCGATGAGTAAAAGAATACAACTTAGATCCAAGTCGATTTGACAGTCAGTGTCGAAAATCGGAGAAAAAAGTTGTTTGAATTTTGATTCCCATATTTGTGACATCCAAAGTTGTTTCATGAAAAAAAACTGAACTGTAAAAGAGAACGGGAAATTTTTTTTTTTCAATTGGTGCGGACAGAGCAAATAAAGAAAGCCATATAATATCGATTTTAACAACCCAATGACTTAAATGAAAACTTTAGAATAGTTCAATGACTAAATTGGATTTTTTTTGTTAAGTAACCAAAACAAAAATTTACCTATAATTTAGTTACTAATGATGTAGTTTACCATTACTATTATTATAATTATCATTAGATATTAAATGTAGGAACATGTTTCTAAAGATGTCCATATTATACAATTTTTTTTTAACAATCTTATTATAAGTTCTGATCATATTTGCTCTTTTTGACAAATTACCCATAGTTCTTCCCCAACCCATAAATAAGAGAATAATGTGTTTCAAACGCACTCAAACCCATATTCTCCTGCATTAGCAGCAATGTCATACCCATTGATTTAAGACTCAATCGGCATGTTATACAAAAATTAATATTATGTAAATTATGCTAATTATAAAATTCCCTAATTCAACTTCTTAGGATTCGTTTATTTACATGTAAAAGGTTTTACGAAAAATAGTTTCTGCATTTTCCTGTGTTTGTTTCACAGAAAATAGTTTGGTCAATGGAAAATGACTTACAAGTCAAGGTAAAATAAGTCTTTTTTCCTGTAAAATGACTTACCATTTTGAAAAGCGCAAGTCATTTTCCGAAAAAGAGCTCATCTATAGATAATTTTATTTTTATATAAAAATTAACTTAAATCAAGCTTAATATTATTATATTGATAATAAATTTTATTTTTATTTTTAAAAATATTTAAAATATTATATTTTTCAATATTATTAAACATACATATTTAATTATTTATATTTAGTCATATAATAAATTATTAATATAATATAAATTATTATTTTAATAAATTATTTAATATTTCAATTTTATTTTAATAATAAATTTTAAAAATAATAATTTTAAATAATATTATTCACATATTATTTAAAATACTCAATATTAATATTTTAATAATAAATATTTATTACAATTATAAATATATTAATAATAAATATTTTGTAGTATAAAGGTTAAAATATGTCATAAGTTTATGCACACTTCACAGATTTATAATTTAGTCTTTGTACTTTTATTTTCAAGAATTTAGTCCATTTACTTTTCAAATTTAAAAATCAAGTCCAATTGTTGACATATTTAATTTTTTTTTTGTCAATTTTATTGATGTCACATTTTTAAATAAAAAATACTCATTTAGTAGTCATGTAATTAAAAAAATGACGTTGTAATGAATTTAAATTTAACATAATATTTTTAATATATGCAAAAGCAATGTAAAATATAAAATTATAGATAAAAATAAATTCAATTAAACAATGAAAAAATAAGAAAATATCAAATGTATGTTTGTTTAATTGAAAACAACTTTTATGAAATATTTTTAAGAAATCTACCAAACAACAGAAAATATTTTACATAGATTCCTCCAAACACCAGAAAATATTAACTTTTCCAGAAAAGTAAATCATTTTCCAGAAGTTATTTTCAGTAAAACAAACGGAGTCTTATTTTGCACATTTGTATTGAATTTAATATTTAACCATTAAAAATTAACTACTAAATTTTGTAATATTTTTTTATTAATTTTTTACTAAATTTTGTAATATTTTTTTATTAATTTTTAACTGTAATATTTTAATACGACGTTTTGTCCTTATATGAACTAAATAAAATAATTATCTCATTGGAAACAATTAAATTCTGTTACACATATTTCTTTTCATTTTATTCTTATTTCAACATAAATTAAATTCTACAAAATACATCAATTTTATAATTATAGTGAGTGATGTAATCGAATTATTATAATTATAATTTATAAAATTATGTTAACATCATATATTTATCAATATATAAATTATAATAAATTATTATAATTTTATAAAAATTAAGACTAAAAAATATTAAATGATCTAAACTTGTTAATAAAATTTTTTTGTAACAAAGATAATTTAATAAAATATACTTCTAAGTAATCTTATATTCCGTCAACCGAATCTTACATGCCAGTCAAATAAACCAAATAAGGTAATAGAACATATCAAACATTCCACCCATTACAAAACATAACCTTACATTCCTTGAACCAAATGCACCCTTAATTATATGTAAACTTAAACCCTAAACATATAACTAATTTTATAATAGATTATGATATATAGAATTAGTGATATTTATATGACTTTTTTGTTTGGAATTTTTATATTGAAGTTTGTGTTTTAAATACTTAGTTATTTGAGATTGTTATGAAATTTTTTATTTGTTTGGAATTCTTACGTGTTCGATTTTGTAAAGTTGTTAGGTTTAATTTGTTTAGATTGTTATTAACATCTTTTATTAATTTATTGTTAATTACAAATAAAATTAATTCCAAATTTAATTTAGATATAGATTTAAATAATAACTGAAAATCCAAAATAAGAAACAAGAAAAACAAAATATCATAGCAGTGTAACAATCAATTGATAGGAGAAAGGGAGGAGCATTAAGGCAGATGAAGATGCGAACAGTAGACTAAAATTATCACCATTAAGTATAAAAAGGAGTAGAAGAAGCCAAATCTTACCCCACTACATTTACGAGATAAACCCCCTTCCTTTCTTGCGAAACCTAATAAATATAATTATTTAGAAATTGAAAACTTCCATATCTCTTTACAACATTTCTCTATTTTCCTCTAAACTTTTTTTTTAATATCTGTCTTAATTGAATTTTTGCATTGTAAAAAGGAGAAAAAAGTAAGATTGAAAGTTTTATAAGAGCAAAATTATATTATCTGACCGAGGGAAGGCAAATAAAAGAGAAGAAAGAGGATGAAATTAACCTCCTCTGTTCTTGTATTTATTGTGCCTCCTCTCAGATCTTAGTTTCTTCTAACATTTGCTACTTGCCTCTCTTTTCATTGGTGCGTTCTTTTATCTTTCTTGCTGATGAATCTGGAAACGGGTTTTCCAATAAACTTTTACAATTATATCAGTTTTTTGATTGATTGTCCAAATGGGTTTTTTTTTCTTTTCATTTTTGAATTTCAAGTGATATTAAATTATGGGCTTGGTCGGTTGTTTGTTGTTGAATGATCTGTTGTTTCTAAATTTTGAATTAGAAAGGAAGTTTTCATGTGTTTCGGTTATACTTTTGTTGTTAAAATAAAATGCGTTCAAATGTAACTTTATTATTGCATTTGGACTACTATAGTCAATAAAAGGCAACATTTTGATTCGTTATTATCAAATTTATTCTCCAAGGAAGAACATTTTTATATTGTTTTTTTGCTTGGTCTATTACTGTTTTTATCTCAATGAATTTTCTATGTCTTGCATTGGATCCAGTGATAGATTTGACCCTTTTTTATGTTAAAGTTTATATTTGATTTGAAAATGTAGATAGTTTAGATTTTATATTGATGGAACTAGTTTTTCATGAATTTAGAGAAAGATGTCTGAAAATGGTAAACTATTTATCGGTGGGATATCTTGGGACACCAATGAACAGCGTCTCAAAGAGTATTTCGATAGTTATGGTGAAGTGGTAGAGGCAGTGATCATGAAGGATCGGACCACAGGGCGTGCTCGTGGTTTTGGTTTCGTTGTTTTCGCCGACCCAGCTGTTTCTGATAGAGTCATCAAGGAGAAACACAACATTGATGGCAGGATGGTAAATTGTTGATCTTTAAGCACACATTTTTAGTTCATTTTTTATGTACTATGTTTATCATTTATGCTATTAGATTATTGAAGCAAGAGATGAAATCTAAATTCCTTATTGAAATTATGATCCTGATATTCTAATTGCAGGAATTTGTATTATTCTAGTTCCTTGTCCAGCTAAATTTCAAATTTGGGCCAAGAGTAACCTTGCTTCCTGTTATATATCATTTTCCTTGCAATGATAGTATTAGTTATGTTTGTAATTCTTCATTTAGTATAAATACTTATATTGAGCTAAAAGAGTTTATTGTGTTTAAGTTTTATTTTCATTTTTGAGTTAATTATGTTATGCTCAGGTTGAGGCAAAGAAGGCAGTTCCTAGGGATGAGCAAAACATTATGAGTAGAAGCACTAGCAGCATCCATGGTTCTCTAGGTCCAGGCCGGGCAAGAAAGATTTTTGTTGGAGGTTTAGCATCTACAGTAACAGAGAGTGACTTTAAAAAGTATTTTGATCAGTTTGGAAATATAATAGATGTAGTGGTGATGTATGATCATAGCACCCAAAGGCATAGGGGTTTTGGATTCATTTCTTATGATTCAGAAGAAGCAGTGGACCAAGTGTTGCTAAAAAAATTCCATGAACTGAACGGTAAAATGGTTGAGGTCAAAAGAGCAGTTCCCAAAGAATTATCACCTGTTTCTAGTCGTAGTTCCCTTGGTGGATTTAACTATGGTATGAATAGTGTCAACAGCTTTCTAAATGGCTATGCTCAAGGATTTACTCCAAGCAATGTTGGAGGTTATGGACTTGGGATGGATGGTAGATTCAGTCCAATTGCTAGTGGTCGAAGCGGGTTTCCTCCTTTTGGTTCTGGTTATGAAATGGGCATGAACTTTGAGCCAGGGTTGAACCCAAATTTTGGAAATAGAGCAAATTTTAGTAGTAATATGAGCTATGGACGAGGATTAAGCCCTTACTATATTGGAAATACAAGTAGATTTAGTAGTCCTATTGGGTATGATGGAAGAAGTGGAGGTAATACTTCCTTTTTCAGCTCAATGACCCGTAATCTTTTAGGAAATGGGGGGATCAATTATAACACAAATGTTTTTAGTTCAAGTGCATATATGGGATCTAGAAGCGGGAGTATAGGAGGAAGTGTCTTTGGGAACAGGATTAATTGGGGTTCTTCTGGAAGTCCCAGTCATGGTGGAGGGATTGATGTTTCTAGCAATAGTCTGAATTTCGGCTATGGAAGTGGTTATAATAGATTTGGACTGGAAACAGCAGGGAATGGAAGAAATAATGGGACCAATCTAATGGCAACATCATCATATGCAGCATCAAATGGTGGCTATGATGGAGCCTTTGTGGACCTGTATAGTGGTGCTTCAGTTTATGGGGATACTGCTTGGAGATCATCAATGTTTGAGCGAGATGGTTTTCATTCCTTTGGGTATGGACTTGGTAGTGCCACTTCTGATGTTTTGGGCAAAAGTTCTCCTACTTATGTCGGAGGTTATAGCGTTAGTAAGAGACAAGAAAATAGAGGTAAGACTTGTCACTTAGCATCCTATGATCATTCTTTAAACGATTTTAGATTGAAGAATTTGCCATAATTTTTTTGAAGAATTATGAATGATGTTCATATGAATTTAGTGGCACAATCTTTTTGAGTGTTGTAGAAGCATAATAGAAAGAACCTTGAAAACTTTAATACGGGGGCTCTGTTAAATATCTTTATTTGGGCCTAAGTCTTAAATGTAGTTAAACATTCTTCTTAGTAATATCATCTTCCATATTTTAATGCCGTATGATGTGGTGCTATGTTTAGAAGAACTAAATCAATTATTGATGATGACTTTTGAACATAATCACCATATGATTCATTTATTAATGAATGAAGTTTTTTTATATGTAACATGTATATACATATGACAGTTTTTCTGCATCTCTGAAATAGGTTAGATAATTCGGTAATTTTAAAAAAATAATTGTTTAAACTGTAGTGAAAATATACTTATCATTGAGTACTATATATGTTGCTTTTTGTTAGCCCAACGTTCTGTACCATATATTGCTCAACTTGAACCACCCAACTTTGATTCTATGGTTAACATCTCCATTGAACTCCTCTTCTTTCTGAAGTATCATCCTCAATTACTTAAGGCAGTGGTATCACTTGACTATCAAGTTGGATCACATATTGTTGTACTTATTCCTTCTTTTACTAAAATGCTTGTCGTATACTCAGTTTTTTATCAGCACAATCAACCCCTATCCCCACCCCCCCCAAAAAAAAAAAAAAAAAAAAAAAAAAAAAAAAAAAAGCTTCTATTGTGTCTCAGTGATGTCAAGGTTGTATCTCACTTTAGAGCTTTCTAGGATAGGCTTCTTCAGACAAGCAAATCTTTTTATAGTTTGTGAGCCTTCTGCTGCAACGCAGGTGCCAAAAAAAAGTATGAGTGCAATCCAGGTTTAGCATTGTATTTCTGATATGGTATGGAGATCTTTGACTAGACTTGAGACCCCATAATTTGCTTGTGGAGGCTTTTTTGTCATCATTAATATCATGATTGTTTTTTAATTTTGGATCTTTAAAGCATGATGGTTACTAATAAGAGAGCGAAGCACATTATATATTTGTTCTCAAAAAAGCATTAGTTTGTATGCAGCCAATGGAGTAGATCACTATTACAAAAATACCTTTAATTGCTATATCTCTATGTACATATAAATGTTCGCAGGGTGCAATTGCTAATTTATGCCTCAGCTTGGCACCTAATGTGCTTAGGTTGCACCTCAATGATACCATACAAGTGTCTTCTCTTCCTTTTCCCCCAAAAAAGGTTAGAAGCTGCGTAAGAGGATGCCTTAGTGAAGTTGTGTTTCCTCTCATTTAAGTCGAATTTGTTTATAGACCATACTTTAATTAATATTGAAGGATACCACATTTTCAGGTAGTCATTTAGCTAGAATAAAAAAATGTATAACTTTGCTAATGTAGTTTATTAGAAATAGAGATTCCCTGTCAAAGTGTAGCACGAGGGATTCCACAGATAAGTTACCCATTGCTTCCCCTTCATTAAAGGCATCAACTTTGTGATGGAATTGGGACAAGCAATTACTACCCATTGTTACTTAAAAGAAAGCTCAAAAATACAATTATTTGTTTTATTTAAGGTCAATGCTTTTCCATTACCTTGTGATTATGGTCCCAGCACTTTGAAGATGTAAGAGAGGCACTATAAAAATATTAAACCCGTCTATTATTATCCTTTTATACTTCAGCTTATATGCGAAATAATACATGACAACTTGCATTTGCACCTTTGCATCTCGTATTGTGGTGGATACCAGTATTTGGATTTACATTTACATCTCTGTTGTGAAGCTTATATCAGGTTTGCAAAAAGTAGAATAATAAGGGTTAGGTCATTGATCTGCAAGAAAACTTAAACAAATGAGAAATAATATTAGTAGAATTAGAAGATTGATATTTGAATATGTTGTTCCTGGCACGATTGGGAAGAAAAAGAGCCTAACTGCAAACCCTACTTGGCCGGCAGTGGGATATTGTAAAGTGAAGCTATAAGCAGCAATTGGAATTTTGGGTTTCAGAAGGATTTAACTCCTGCATCTCATCCCAGTATTCTATTTAGAAGAAGGAAAAAGGAAAGGAAAGCAACATTGTTTGACATTTAGGCTTTGCTTCATATGAAAGATGGAAAGGAGTGAAGATGAAAAACTTGTTAATCAAATGGTCAAGATTCATAACCACTTTCCTACTTTGTAGCTTAACCATTAGATTAACAAATTTTCCATACTTCTTTCCATTCTTCATGCCAAGAGGAGCTACAAATCTTAAAAGAAAGAGAAAAAGAGAATTCCATTCTTTGGTCATCTAGGGGAAGAAACTACTTCAGAATCTTATATAGGGATTGAATCAAGTGGATTATTGTCCAATTGGCTGTTTAACAGTCCTGGCTGTCAATTCTAAAGTTCTTTTATAATTTTATTTGCTTTGACAAGCAAAATTCCCTTTAAGAATGCTAAAAGGATTCCATGTCCTGGGGCAAGCATGGTGTCCTAGTTCATAGTCTGTATTATCTATTTATTGTAATCTTTTCCGCCTTACGCTCATTGATTTGGTTGGCTGCTATTGCAATAAAGTAGTTGATACCACTTTGATGTGTATCATATCAATGAAAACCACTAACTGGCAACTTCTGTTATTTTCAACATGTACATTCTCAAACTTTGTTATAGATTCAGTATTCAGAATTTGCTTTTTAAACTTCATTTTGCTTTTCTTTTGGTTCAGGAGTTGCTACCTAGAAGATTGTTTTGGTTATCAAAAGAATTATAGGAGAAGATAATCTTATGAAGCAGATGATCTATGAATTATGCCTATTTCCCTTGTATTAAAAGAAATTTGGTTATCTCAAGCTAACCGAAGTGCCTATTAAGGGATCTACAAGGGATTTTGTGTTGAGGCTTGAGTTTGAGTTACCTTTATAAGGGTTATTTTTTCTATTTTTCCTTTTTCTGGGTATTTTAGTAAGATGTAAAGGTATACAGACAGAAATGCTAAAGCATCTCATGCGAAGCAAGGAATAGGCTTTTCTTTCTCTCCCTAAATTTCTTATCCTATAATGTGGCTCTAGCTAAGTTGTGGGTTATCTTCAGGTATGGTTCTTGTTGATTTAGGGCTCCTTTAAATCAAGTTACTATATATGCTAATTGTTACTCCATTGAAACTTTTTCTGCAACAGGTTGAAATACTAAAATGGATTATTCGATCAGACATGTTTTTGGTTTTCAGTACTCTTCAGACGAAATAAACAAAGCCATATGGTATTTGATATGATTTCTGCATAATGCTATCAGTTTGGATCTACAAATACAATGCTATGGAACACCACATTGCATTGCTTGAGCTTTTTATAATATGAAGATATGCACGTACATGTTCTTATGTTTATGATATTAAATCTAATCATGTGAAATTGCATTATGGACTTTGTTTGCGTGTAATAGTCATTAATTAGAAATTTAGAATGAGGCGATTGGAGCCGCATTATCATGTGATCATGTCTTGGAGGCTTGCTGGCATTTCTTGTTTTGATCCCATTTTCTTTTTATTTAATTTTTCATTTACAATGCTGTTCTAATGCTTTGTCTGGTCCAAAACTAGAAATCATGTTGCACGAGTGAATACGAGTCCACATTTTTCAGTTTATTTGTTCTTGTTCTAAGAGCTTGATGGCGATGTAGTGTTGAATACGAGTTTGGGTTTGTCTGATATAAATATGTTTATGTTTTCTAAAGTTGTATGCTTGTGTCTAAAATTTTTCGAATATGGCAATTGATCTCAAGTATCAATTACAAGAGTTTTTAAGAAAAATGGAGGGTTTACAAAAAGTTAGAGATTATTACCACGTATTTGATAAGGAAAGTTTAAATCTAGTTTGATGACTATATTATGCAAAAACTTGATGTAGTTTGATCTGAGCTTATAAAAGATTTATGATTTTGTAATAGGACATGCTTGGATATTATAAAAGAATTGAATAAATTATTTCAGAAGGTTATGGTGGAGGAGTACAAGAAAATTTTGATTGAAGCTACATGTTGAAGAGCTACAATCACTATGTTGAGTAAAAGAGAAAATTATTATTCAAAAAATCACACTAGGTTTAATTTTTTAAGAAAATTGGAAGAGCCACAAATAGTCTCACTTAAAATTCAAGTTTCTAAATAGAATATTTCTACAATTTAATTTAATAGCACAATATGTCATAATTGTCCCCTATAAAATTTCTACAATTGTACCTATAAAATATTGAAAGATAAATAAAAACAAGGAAGAACACTAGAAATTTGATGAGGTTCAACAAATTATGCATATGTCATCTGACACTACCAAAAAAAAGACATTCTAGGATAATCAGGATAATCAAAAAGTGAAGAAACCACCTCTATTTACACTAATACAAACACTTCTCACCCTTGTATTTTTTAAAAACACACTATTAATTACATAATCAGATATATTTTAAAAACCTAAAGGTCAATCTACCCCTCCCAAAAGTTGTGACCACAACACTTAAACTAGATTCTCAACTAGTGTAGTTGAGACTTGAAACCCAATAAACTTCCACAGTTTTTTAATATATACAATTGAATAACTTAACAATAAAAAAAATTGGAAGAGTTATTAAGTTAGCTTACTAATGCCTTTTGGCCTTATTGATGCCCCTGCTACATTTCAATCTTTAATGAAAGTTTTTCTTTTATTTGTATTATTGAAGTGGGAGAAAAAGTCTATTTGAAGATCCAACCTTACAAGCAAACTATACTAGCTTTTAAGAAACAGCTTAAGCTTTCTTTGAAGTGCTTTTGCCCTTATTCTATAATTACCAAAGTGGGGTCAATAGTTTATAAGCTCAAATTACCAAATACTGCTAAAATCCATAATGTGTTTTATTTTATCTCCTAAAAAAGAAAAAGAAAAAAAAGCTCTAAATAGGTTGCTGATGATGGACAACCCCTCGTGTACCTAGTTGTCATATTTGACAAGAGAATAACTAAAAGGGGAAACAATGTAGGACAATCCAACACCATAACAATGACCCAAGGAGTTAGGCAAAGGGGGTTACTACTCAAATTCACATGCACCAAGAGACAAATTAAGTAGCTGTATAGGAAATTTGTTAAGCTTAGGTCATAGTTGTTGATTATTGGTTTATGTAATTTGTAGTTATAGACCTCACTATTTATGCATGACTATATGTGAAAATAAGCTTTATGAAATGAATTATTAAAGGAAAAACTCTTTACCTTTTTTCCTCTTTCCTTCTCTGGTCTCATATCATCTTCTTTCTTCCATAACACTAGCTGGAGTTTTTTTTTTCAGCAGCAATACAAAGCTAAAATTCAATTAAAGCAATGAGCAATTGATCACTTATATCAACAAAATGAAGTCCTATCCCTATTACAATGAAGGACCATGAAACAATAAAAAATCAAGATTAAGAAAAGTAAGGTTGGAGTGATCTTACCAAGTTCTTGAAGCTTTTAAGGAGAGTTTGTTGGTTTAAGGGGGAAAAAAGGGAAAAACATTAATGAAGGTGAAAATTTGAAAGAGAATTTTTTTCAACTCAAGCTTTTTTTAACATGAGTTAGTTCTTTTCAAAAACACTACAAAAATAACAGTAGCATTTTGATTTTACTTGAGTTTTTAGAATTTGTAACTGATCACTTTAGAATTAGCATATTAGTATTTTATTAGAAGACTTGCTTTGGTTTTTTTTTAAAGTAATTTTAGAAGCAACAAATTTTATCAAATGTCAAGATGGCCGAGTTGGTCCAAGGCGCTAGTTTCAGGTACTAGTCCGAAAGGGCATGGGTTCGAATCCCATTCTTGACAAAAATAAATTTTTACACTTTTTTATCATACTAGAAACGGGGTGCTTGCTGAATTTATGTGTAGTGTTGGGCCAAACTAAATCGTCAGACTTGGAGCAAGTGTTTGAAGAGCCCGTAACTGCCAATCCTAATCCCAAAGTTCCAACCACAATGAATGGGATCCCTGTTTCAACCAAACACCCATATGAAGCCATGTATGTCGAGTGCAATTAGCAGTTAAACCCCCCACAAAACGACAGTAGCCATACCGGAGCTGGAAAGTGAACCTCTTGGTTTTTGCCTTTCAGGGGTCTCTCAACCCAGCAGCATCCATGGGAGTGAGCTTTGAAGGACAGAAGGTGATAATGGTACCATACATGGAAGCACATGTCCCAAAGTACCACCTCTGGATGCAAGACCCCGCTCTCCTTCAAGCCACCGGATCAGAGCCCCTCTCCCTCCAACAGGAATACAATATGCAGCTCTCCTGGAACCAAGACTCTCTCAGTTCTTCTCTCTCTCTTTTACTTCCTTTTCTGATTGTTTATACCAATTTCTCAATTGGGTTTTCTTCTTTTTTCTTTAATTTAATGATTAAGCTTGGTTTTCAACAGAGAAAACTTTCATTGTTTTGGATAAGGAGATGGTCGGGGAAAAGTTTGTTCATGGAAATCCTCATGTGGAAGGTCACCTCATCTACTACCTTTTTCTTAATTGCACAGAATTTAGTGAAACCCTTTGATTTCTTCAGCGTATTGTTTTGGACTGATATGGAGTTGATGGTAAACGATGATCCAGCCATGGTCGGGGATGTGAATATCTACATGAATGATTTGGATGACCCTCAATTAGCAGAGATTGAAATTATGATAGCTGAACCAAAAAGGTACTTGCTTTGCGCTTCTTCACAATCAACAAAATCTATTTCTTAACTGACATCGCTCTCTTTCCTTCATACTTGTGTAATCATTTTGAACCATCAACATGAAATTTCTTGCACTTGATTTCTTTTCTGTCTAAGAATTTGTTGGGTTTGTTGCTTTTCTCTTTTTTTCTTTTCATTCTGATTAATCATATATGAGCAAGAGTGCTGTGGAAATTGAGTAATGGTTTAATGTAAATAGTACTTCTACACCATCGTATACAACATATGATGATGAATACCGACTGTAATTGCCTTATTCATAGGTTTGTTGTCATTGTGTGTGTACAGCAACTGTCCCTTTATGTTCTTGGTAGACTCCAGCACTCAGTTTTCGTACTATGTTTGTATTGAATGCTTAGTTACTTAATGATTCGATAATACAACTCTTGTGAGGAGAAAAGAATAATGAAATGATGGATGCTGACAAATTGGCAAATAATTTACATGTATCTCAGATGAAGAAGTTAACTGGCAATTTGGATTCTCATTTCTTGCTGTTATGTCTCATGGCACATATATACTTTCCTTACTTGTTCACATGTACTCTCCTTTAAGTGGCTTGGTCATTCTGATATTTGTGTCTGGCTTGGTTTCAATATTTCAAGTTGAGTGTTATTCTAGTCGCATTTTTTAGGATAAAGTTCTGGCCCTGACAACCTTGATTTTGCTGTGATAAAATCTACTAGGAAAACAAAACAAAGTATCGAAACTGTAAAGTTGATCTAGATACTGTTTTTAAAATATTCCCTTTTAATCTTTCTCTTATTTTTCATGCTAGAATAGCCGTGGTAAGGGCCTTGGGAAAGAGTCTGTCCAGATGATGATGGCCTATGCAGTTCAAAACTTCAGAATCCATGTCTTCCGTGCTAAAATTGGAGCATCAAATGGGTCATCTCTTAGTTTGTTTCGGAAATTGGTCTCTGTTTTACTCTCTCCCCTTACACACATATACTTGCATTCATGTTCTTAAAAAGCTTATTTTTCTTGTTCCTACTTTCGAGACATTCATGCAAAGGCATTTGAAGGATTAATGTCCAGGCTTTTGCATGGAGGTTAAGAGGTAGATGCATGAATGCTTACTTGTCTTATTCTTGTTCTTGACATGCCATTACGGTTGTAGGGCTTCAAGGAGATTTCTTATAGCGAAATCTTCAAGGAGGTGAGATTTTCCTTATGCCATCAAAAGTGTTCAGGGCACACCCGTCCCTAGTAGTTGCTGAGTCTGATAGTGGGTGGTCTCTTAAGTTCCCTTTTTTTGTTTTGTTTTGTTTTGTTTCGTTCATGCATGATTGGTAGGCAACATTGGAATTGGCGGTGACGGAGCAAAAGCAAGAGGAGCTTCTTCAGTTGTTGGGCAGTGTGGTTACACATGCATAGCCTCTGGGAGGCTGTAATTTATTTTCCCCTAAAACTTATTAACTGTCATCATACATGTATCTGTGAGTTGTAGAAACTAGAATTGTAGATGATTTCCTGTTTTGGGAAAAGACTTTTGATGTTTATGATGATGAATAATGCTGGAAACTTACATTTGCAATAATGATAAACAATGATGAATGGCTTTAACGTTAACTGATTAATGACAATCCACGAGGATTTTGTCTCTCTTTAGTATAATGTCTGAATATATAAAATATGGTCCGAGTTCGATTAGTTAGATTAAATCCTTATATTTTTCGTACATTTGAAATTTAGTCTCTTTATTTTTATTTAATAAAATTTAATTTTTCTATTTTTTTTTTCATTTAAAATGCAAGTCTAATTTGTTAACTTTATTAATATCCTTCTTTCAAATCGGAATAAATATTTTTTTGTTTCAAATATCATATCAACTAATTTTCATAGAAAAATTTTAATGGTGCTAATAATTAGATTTGAATTTTAAATTCTAAAAAATATAAGGAATAATTCATGAATGTACAAAAAAATATAGACTTGAAGCTTATTTTAACCTTATTATTTTTACATATATTATCCTCAACATTCACATTGGATTGGATCTACATCTGTCCAAAAATGAGGTAAGAACACTAATTTGTAATTGAAGTATGTTGAATAGTATTAAGATATATTAGTTAGTTATTAGTTGGTATATTTGTAACTATTTCAGTTTGTCTGTTAGGTAGGTAGCTATTAGTTTGCAATTGTGTAACTATTTTTCAGTTAATTAGTGGATGAGCTAAGAAGATCAATTAGGCTTCTTACTAGTATTGTTCAAGCTTAGCTAATGCACTAGAATTCTTGTATAAATTCCATAGCTCGGTCCTTTGGATTACTAGAGCTGATGAAATAAAATAAGTAGTCCCATATTTGTTTCTTTGCTGTTGTTTTGGTGAGTTTGAATATGGTATCAAAGCTTTGCAGTCGTGAAAGGTGGTTGTTTGCTGTTATGTGCATTTTAGGTTTTAGGTGTGGTTTTTCTATGGCTCCAGAAATTGAGGTCAGTTCAAGGAATAATGTTAGTCAATAACATCCTTCTTCAAATGCTGGTGAACAAGTGAATTTTCAAGTCGTAGAACGAGTTTCATTTTCTTTTATGGTTGCTCTAAGAGTTCAACAACTTCCAAAACATGAAATTGTTAAACTTAGTGACAGTAATTTTCATCTTTGGGAGCATCAAATAACGTTGGTTCTTCAAGGATCTGATTTACAAGGATATGTTTTGGGAACCATTACTATTCCCCCTCTATTTATAGTTGATAAAGATGATAAATTAGTTGATAATCCTGATTTTCTGGTGTATAGACAACAAGAGAAACTGTTGGCATCATGGTTATTGTCTACAGTATGTGATGATATGTTCTTATCTAACTAGTGCTAATACTAGTTTTGATGTGTGGACAACTATTAAGAAAATGTTTGTTACCAGGTCAAGTACCGAGATTTCAAGTTTAAGGCATATGTTGCATTCTTAGAAAAGAGGTCAATTGACCATTAAAGAATATCTGTCCAAGGTTAAATGTATGTATTTGTGATCTTTTGAATACAACCGGAAGTCTTGTTTGTGAACATGAATTGGTGAGTGTCATTCTTGCAGGCCTCTTAGTTAAGTATGAATCAGTTCATGTTGTTGCACCAGCTACCAGCGTTTCTCTTGATCTTCTTGTTGAGACGCTAATTGATTATGAGTCAAGACAGTTGAAGTTTGTCAAGACAGTTGAAGTTTGTGTCTAGTGTTCCTATGCAAGCTTATGTGGTTCAACAACAGAAAAGTGATGGCGTGGTTCAGTCAAAGAATTCTGAATGGTTATAACAGGGGTTATAATCAAGGAAACCGTCAACAATCTAGAGGTGGTTTCTAAGGTGGCAGATGTTACTATTGCGGTAGAGGTCGTGGAGGTCGTTTTTCTCATAATCGACCTCAATGTCAACTATGTGGAAAGATTGGACACTTAGTGCAAAACTGTCACTATCGTTTTGATCATACATTCTCTGGTTTTTCTGATATGGATCAAGGGATGCAATTGAGTGTGAATTATCATAATTTTACTGATCAGGGTCAATCATCATAGTTTCTATCACACTTTCCTTCGAATTATGTTCCAGTTTCACAGTTCCCTCAGTTATGGTATTCAAAGGGTGGCTTCATAGTCTCAGTATTATGGTGAGGGAATGCAAGGTTGTGGATTTCAGCTTCCTAGTCAAGTGAATGTTCGTACTCCTATAAGACTGAATTTGCAGTTTCCAGCAAGTATCAAGACTCAGATAGGAGTAGGTTGTTTTCCTTAGCCAGGTGTCTCACAGCCAGGCTGCAATTTTGTTTTTGTTTCTAATAATAGTGGTGACAAGATATGGTATCTAGATTCAAGGGCCACTAATCATATTACAAATGACACTTCAAATCTCAACAGTGTTGTTGAAAGCACAGGTACTAATAAGCTTTTTATGGGTAATAGTGCTTGTGTTCCTGTTTCTCATATAGGGTCCTCTTCTTTTATCTTTGTAATAGACTCTTACATATAAAAAATGTTCTACATGTTCCACTTGTGTGCAAAAACTTCTTGTTTGTTGCTCAATTTGCCAATGATAATGATGTTTGTTTCGAGTTTCATCCATTTTATTGCTTTGTGAAGGAATACAAACATAGACTGTTTTTCTAGTGGGCCACATTCATGGAAGGGTTATATCATTTTGATTTTTTAGCATACAAATGATGTCGCATTATGAATGTCACAAGTGAATAAATCTATAAACGAATCAGGATCTATTCATTTTGGTCTTGTCTGATGTACTGTCACTCCAGTCAGTCACATTTATATCTCTATCTTCTAGGAGTCATCCACTCCGATATCTAAGACAAGGTATCTCTCCAATTTGACTTGGTAGATAATATATTGGTCTTTCAATTGGTTTGCTCATTTTCGAATAGACTAAGACTTGTTTAAGTTCATCTATTGATACAAGTTGTTTTTCCGTTTTTCGATCTGACTAAGTAATATCGCTTAGTATTAGTTAAACATTAAATAACCAATGAATTAATATTTCCTTCTATTTTGGTTTACATGCAAAAACCACGTGAGGACCATATGCAAAGGGCATTGATGTAATTCATGAATAATTTTATTGACCGATCAGTTTGAAAAAATTACGAGTGTACAAATGAATATACTACACTTAGGGCACTAGATCCAATAGTTATGCATTCTAAGTTTAAACATGTAGAACTTGACTTGTTCTTTGTTAGAGAAAAGGTAGCAACTGGTAGTTTCACTGTAGGTCATGTACTAGCCCAAGATCAGATAACAGATGGTTTTACCAAGCCTTTGTCAGTTAATTTCTCATCCAAGTTTCGATCCAAACTTCAAGTTGTTAACATGTATGAAAAAATTGTAGAAGAGCAGATAGTTGGGTGAATATTAAGAGAAATTAATTAGTTGTTAGTTGGTGTTTGTGTAACTGTTTCAACTTGTCTATTAGGTAGGTATTTGTTAATTTTCAACTGTGTAGTTATTTTTCAGTTGGTTAATGGATGAGCTAAGAAGATCAATTAGGCTTATTGTTAGTGTTGTTCAAGCTTAGCTAATGCACCTGCATTCTTGAATAAATTCCATAGCTTGATTTTTGGATTATTGGAGCCAATGAAATAAAACAAGTAGACCCGTTTTTTTTTTTTTTTTTTTTTGTGTTGGTGAGTTCGTACAAATAGTCACAACTATGTCAAAAACTATGGGTCAAAATGGAAGTTTTTAAATCATAGATATTGTTCACTTATCCTGTCTTGTTAAAATTAAATGCCTAATATCCAATTTTTTCCTTTTTATTGTTTAAATAAGGATTTAAAAGGAATTAGCATAATTCTAATTTCCAATTATCTTCTTGACTTTTTTTCATTCAAAATCAAGATTTTGGACAAAATTAAATGTATGAAGCTTATCCTTCAAAATAAAACTTCTATAATAAATAAATAAAACAAAGCACACCAATATTTTTGCAACTAGATTGGTTAGACTATCGATTTTCGATTCAGCCAGTTGGTCTAATTTGAATAAAGAATTTATTAAAAAGGGATAAACTAGTTTCAACCAGTCCATACCGATTCGCAAATCAACCTGTTCAACCTTTCTTTGGACTATTATATTGATCAATTCTTGGTCCAATTGATTCGAATGACCAGTCTAGTCCAATTCAAGTAACCTTGGAGCACATATCATATTTTCATCCTAAAAATTTGAAAAAAAATATTAACTATTCAAATACAAAAATTTAACTATTTGAAAAAGGAAGCACTTATGTGACTATTTTACTCTTAGTTATTTGTTTTTTTTTTTTTGTTCAAATAGTTTTTTTTGTGCTAATTTTCAAGATCAATACATGATGTGTGTGTAACACCCTTAACCCGTATCCATCGTTGGAATAGGGTTACGAGGCATTACCTATCAAATCACAACATACAACGTACATTTATGCATCTATTCTCAAACACCATTCAATCATAAACACATTGTCTCTTATAAGGGCCTATGAGGCCTTAAACATGCTTTAGAAATGGTTCGGGACTAAACGATAACATACAAAAATTCTCAAAAACTTAGAAATTTTTCAAACATACAAGGGTCACACGCCCGTGTGAATAGGCCGTGTGCCTCACACGGCTCCAAACATGCCCATGTCCCAAGCCGTGTGAAAACAGGGCATACATACTGACTTGGGTCATACGGTTGACCACACGCCCGTGTCTAGCCTGTGTGCCCTTTGAAATGACCACACACGCCCGTGTGTCAGGCCGTGCGCTAGGCCGTGCCAATCCTGTAGGGTATACTGGCTTATGCAACACGGCCAAGTCACACGCCCGTGTGCTAGGCCGTGTGCCATTTAGGAGGTATATTAACTTGTGCCACACGGCCGGTCACATGCCCATGTGTGAGGCCGTGTGGAGCATATTGACTTCAACTCAATCTCAACACCAGGGGACGCACGGCTTTGTAGTATGACCGTGTATCACACACGGCTGAGACACACGCCCGTGTCTTTGCCCATGTGGACAAGAATAGGCCATTTGCAAGGTCAATTTGCCACCATTTCTCATGCTCACCTAAACAACCAAAATAATACCATTTCAACACATTTATAGGCAACCAAAACATGCTATTTCATATACAAATCAAATCATTTAAAGTCCATCCATTTCACTACTCAAATCATAATCCAAAACATACTAAAACAATATGCCATTACCAATAATTTCACCTATCTTCTCTATGCATTTTTCTCATAATCTTATCAACTAATTCATGTTATAAAATATACCAAATCAAGCCACAACATGCCATTTTTCAGGCAATAATATACCAATTGACAACTAGCTAATTGAGCAACCATATAACCATCACAACAACCATCCTAAACATGCTAAAACACAAGGCAATATATACATCATGTCACTTATCAAACTTATGATTTAAGCCAACTTAAATGGCCAAATACACATCAACATTTACATCATTCATGAGCCAAATCTCATGGTTAATATCATATCTCAAAACACATCATATCACTAGCCTATACATGCCATATACCATATTTACATAACATCAAAAGTACCAACAAGTTGATCGATAGTGTGACGATATTCCTGATGATCCTCGAGTCCGAGCTAGCTTCGGTTATCTATAAAACAGGTAAAGAACACACCAAGTAAGCTGTAAAAGCTTAGTAATCCATATACAAATAAAATTACCATATAAATCTACATCATTTCCATCAATAGGCAAATTATGAGTAAACACATATAAGCTCACAAACCTTTCCCAATGTATACATATTCAATGTCATAAGTGAATTCATCAAATACTTCCCTTTTCAATACTTGTATGAATCTCGTACATACCTGAGTTACTTAACTCCATCTCTTATTCTTTCTCGACTTGACTTTTCTCGTTGAACCATTCGAAATCGTTAAGGATACTCATAAATTACATATAGCTCGTACAATTCCATATCCCAGATATGGTCTTACATGTTATCACATATCGATGCCACTGTCCCAGACAGGGTTTTATATGAAATCATATAACGATGCTAATGTCTCAGACATGGTCTTACACGTAATCACATCTCGGTAAACTAATCTCATGACATTTGTATCCTATACTATTCCTAAGGTTCGTACGGGTCTTTCGAACGTCGTAACCCTATCGATACTTGCTCGTATTTGATCATTCGGTATTCAATACAATTTAATGATAAATAAATACTTATAATTCAATTTAAAGACATTTATTTGCATATGAACTTACCTCGTATTAGGGATAAACGGACTGGATCGACTATTCGATAACCTTTGATTTTCCCCAATCTAAATTCGATGTCTTTGGTTCTTGATCTATATACATTCAAAATTAACTCATTTATTCATCAAATCATTCAATTCAGCCCACAAACAAATATTTGGACATTTTTACATTTTAGCCCCTAAAGTTCCACATTTTTACAATTTAGTCCCCATTTCACAAATACACAAATTACACAATTTCTTTCCAAATTCATGAGTGCCGAATTTTATAAGGTCCTTAGTAGCCCTAAACTTCCATTTATTTCACATTTCATCCACCTAATTTACACTTTTCACAATTAAATCCCTAATAGAAATTTTTACTCAAAATCACTTAACAAAACTTGTATAACTATCAACAAATATCCATTTTTCATCATAAAGCATTCAAAAGCTCAACCATTCATCAATGGAACTTCATGAAATCATTAACAACTTCAAAAATTAAGGCATGTGCTAGCTAAAATGCAAAGCAACGATATCAAAAACGTAAAAATCATCAAAAACCGAGCAAAAAACATACCTTAATCAAGCTTCAAAGGTGCCGAAACCTAAAGCTCTCCAATTCTAGGTTTTCTTTCCTATTTTCGGTTGAAATAAACAAATATGAACATGTTTTCATCTTTTGTTTTATTTAATATATCATTTAATAACTAAATACCAATTTTAACCGTAGTTAATAAATATTTAAAACATCAAATACATGCCCATTTATGTCAAATTTCACTATCAATAGTCTAATATCACCATAAGGACCTTTTTTTTAATAAATCATAGCAATTAAACACTTTTAAAAAGTAGAATGCAACTTTTGCAATTTACGCGATTTAGTCCTTTTATCAAATTAGACATCCAATCGATAAAATTAAATCACGAAACTTTCACACATATATATTCACATGCTATAAACACCAAAAATAATATTAAAGTAATTTTTGACCTCGAATTTGTGGTTTCAAAACCACTGTTCTGATTTAGCTAAAACCGGGTTGTTACAGTGTGCTTAAAGGTTATTGGAATTGGATCAAACTGGTCGTTCGGATCGATTGAATCGAGAACCGATTAACACACCTGTTCGAAGAAAGAGGTTGAACTGGTTGACCTACGAATCAATATGGATCGATTGAATTGAATTTATATATTTTTAATAATTTACTTAATCAAATTGGACCAATTGGCTAAACCAAAAATCGGTGGCCTAACCAATCCGGTTAAAATAAAAATGGGTAAACTATACAAATGGTCACCTAACTATGCTCGCATTCCTGTTTTGGTCACCTAATGTTAAGAATTTTCAATTTAGGCACTAATGTTTTAATTCAATCTTGTTTTGTTTACCCGCTGTTAAATCGAAAACGAAAAGTCTTTGTCTAACTAGTACAATTACACATTTAATCCTCAATACGTACAGATCTACCAATTTGATCCTAATTCTAAATAATTCAATAAATTTAACCTTTCACCTTTACAATCTCTATCAATTTGATTCTTGAACTTCCTAACTAGAGCTTTCAGCTTCAAAACAGAGGCATTCCACCTTATATTTTATTCTCTAAATAGAAAATTTTCCACACTGCTTGCAAGGTGTAGCCATCATTTAGGAATTAATATCCAATCATATATATGATATAAGTTTTTATAATCTAAAAAAATATATCAATGTTACAATTAATTAAAGTTTTTAATTTCAGTTTGTTTTGCAAATCAAATATACTTATCATCACCAATGTCATCTAATTTATAATTTATCAGATTATTATTTCATTAACTAATTAGCTTAATCATACTTATTTTTTTTAAAATAGGGTTATTTTAAATCACAAGGTCTTATTTCATAAAAAAATCTAAGAATTAATTTATCATTAAACTTCAACACAATTTTCCTCAAAATATAAATATAAATTATGTGATTGCAATTATTTAAATATAAATTCATTCATTCCCCTCATTTAGATTAATAAAAGTATCAATAAATAGTAAAATATTTTAATGAAACGAATCATGTAGAACTAAATCATATAATTAAATCACATGTTATATTTAACAAGTTATATCAGATGTTATATAGAGCACATATCGTTTAACACCCCTTACCTGTATTCAACGTCGGAACAGGGCTCGAGGCATTACCAGACTTATAACACAAGCATTCACACAATTCCAAGTCATAAATTTTCGTCCAAATTAAAACCATTCATATTCAATCATAAAGTCCCTTATACGAGCTTACGAGGCCCAAAACATGCTTTGGAAGTGGTTCAGGACTAAACCGAGAACTTTAGAAAATTTTACAAAACTTGGAAAATTTTTCATGTTACAGGGGCCACACACCCGTGTGGATTTGGGACACGCCCGTGTGACCATGGGACATGCCCGTGCTACAGACCGCGTTCAAATTAGGGAGCTCTCTGACTTGTGCCACACGGCCGTGCCACACGCCCGTGTGCTAGGCCGTGCAGTTGATTTAATTTTCATAATTTTTCATAAAATAGGTGCAGACTTCACACGGTCGGGGCACATGCCCATGTTCAAGGCCGTGTAGCACACACGACTGAGACACACGCCCTTGTCTTTGTCCGTGTGCCATATTCTGGACATTCTGTTTTGCAACAATTAAGGTGTAGGGGACACACGGCTGAAGCACATGCCCGTGGGGCAGACCGTGTGTCACACACGGCCTAGACACACGCCCGTGTGTCTACCCGTGTGGAAAAAAATAAGGCTATTTACCAAGCCTTTCTGCCACTCTTTAATGTACACACCTACACAACATAACACAACACCAAACCAAGCATATAAATACAACCAAATCAGTCACAACCAAGACAAGAACACATCATTTACATGCTACCATCTATCATACACAAACATCACGTACTTATCAACTAAAATCAAGTAGATTCGCACATCCATGAAAGCCATTATCATATGAATATACTTAACCAATAGTAGCCAATTTCCAATGGCCTTATACAAAATGAGCTTTCAACCAATATAAGCCAACACATTTGGCCAAATCAATTATGACACATAACAAAATGACCAAGTCCCCTATTGATCGTATGTCAGAGTCTTAAAAATTTTTATAATGAATGATCGAGCCTAGAAACTAACTATGACAACGATTGAGGCAAGCGCACCTATCGAACAGTAGTATAGTTTAGTGGCAAGACCGGAATGTCGAACCCAAAGGAACCAAAAGTACTAATACTAACTTTCTTTTTATTATTTAGCCTAGAATAAAAGTGAATTGTTGTTTAATCTAAAATTGACTAACTACTAGGCTAAGGATGCTAAGACAAACAGAATGAATTGGGGAAAATACTTGTGGGAAAAACCAATTGATTAAGACAATACCCGTGGAAGAATCCACCTAGACTTCACTTGTTATTTAACTCTGAACCAGACGATTTATTCACTTGACTTGATCCGTAGGATTCCCTAATTTATATTAATACCTCTTTCGACGCTACTAACGTCTAACCCTAGGTTGATTAATTGAAATATCTTTCTAATTAAAACCCCTAGAATTGCATTAGCTCGATCTATGGACTCCCATATTAGGTTTGACCCTAATTTGATAGATTTTCATCATCCTATTTCTAGGGTTGCGATCAACTCCGCTTAACTATGCTAAATCTACTCTTAAATAGGGGCTTTTGTTGCACTGCCTAAGCACATCAATACTTGAATCAATATCCTGAAATATCAAAACAAGAATTAAGAACACATAATTAAGAACAAATCAAGTATTTATCATATAGTTCAGAAAACAATAACAAGATCCGTCTTAGGTTTCATCCCCCTCAGGTATTTAAGGGGTTTAGTTCAGAATTATAAAAGAATACATCTCAAAAGAAATATTAAAACAAAACATAAGAAAAACCCTAAAACCCCCTAAAGGAAATTGAAGGAAAGATCTTCCATCTTGAGTATGATTCCGGCTTCCTGAGATGAATCAACTGGCTTCCTTTGAGTAAATCCCACAAATCTGGCCTCTCTGGCTTGGCTCTTCGGCCTAACTGGACGCCCTCTTTTTAGGTCATACTTAGGGTGTTTATATAGGCTTTCGGAATGTCTTTCTTCACCCCTAAGTATCCTAATCTGAGTGAAATTAAAACAGGTCGCGACAGGGGACACGCCCGTGGCACACGCCCGTGTAAGTCAAGGCCAGGTCGTGGTTGGGTCTGCTAATGGAGGCACAGCTGTGTGGCTTGGGCCTAGGCCGTGTGCATTTTGTACTTTGGCCCATTTTCTTCGTTTTAGGCCCGTTTCTTGTTCTTTTCATCCTTCGGTGCTCTCTTAAGTGTAAAACATGAAATTAAAGGATTAAGAGCACCAAATTCCACAATTCAAGGCTTAAATAACCCAAAAAGTATGCTAAATGTGGGATTAAAATATGTATATATTACGGTTTATCACCTATACATGCCATAAATAAAAATGTTAAAATCATTGATACTAAAAATATTTGTTGATAGTGTGAGTGGATCTCCTACGATCTCCGAACCTGAGCTAGCTTGGTGACACTATAAGATAAGGGAAAGAAAGGGAGGTAAGCTATATAGCTTAGTAAGTTCATATGCAAATAATAAACAACATTAACCATGCATTTTCCATATGAATAACATAACATATATCAAACATAATGTCATTAAAACTTCATGAACATAACATACTCAATCACATTCTTACCAATAGTTCGTCATATACCGAATTCATTTCCTTTGAGTTTGTTGTATCCTTTAAGTTTGTTGTACATACCTGTACCAACTCGTAACCTAATCACATGCTTTCTCATCTTTGACATACCCATTGAATTTCCCGTTGAACCATTTGGAATACTAAAGGATACTCGGGAATCTCGTACACACAGTGCCGTACCAATGCCATATCCCATATATGGTCTTACATGTAAACTCGTATCGATGCTAATAGCCCAACTATGGTCTTACACGAAGTCTCATATTGATGCCATATCCTAGATATGGTCTTACATGCAATCTCAGTAACCCTAATGTTCAACTGAGATTTCTTTCTTGCCGGAACTTCGTCGAATATGCTCATAGAATCAATCATACATTTCATGCAATATCAAAACATTAAAATACAAATATAACATTGTATTATTTACATACAAACTTACCTCAGTACAAAAATAGTGAAAATGGACCTAATTGTTAAACACTTTATTTTTCCCCCGATCTAGGTCCGAACTTCATTTTTCTTGATCTATAATAGCAAATTCAGCTCATTTAATACACACATTATCCAATTCAGTCCGAAAATCACATTACAAAAAAATTACATTTTTGCCCCTAACTTTTTAACTTTTTACATTTTGGTCCCTAGGCTCGTAAAATGAAACGTATTCAATTTCTTTAAAACCCAAGCCTAGCCGAAATTTATCAATGCTCATAAAAGCCCACAATTTTCATTAAATTACACTTTTACTACATATTTTATAACCTTTACAAATAGGTCATTTTTGACATTTTTACCAAAAATCACCTAGTAAAAGTTGTTTATCCAACATCAAAGTTGCATAATCTACCATTAAACATCAAAATAAACAAATATTTTACATGGTTCAAACCCTAGACCTTGATTATTTCTTAAACTTGTGGTAGAAATAGATAGATCGGGTTACAACGATTTCAAAAATGTAAAGAGCATTAAAAACGGGGCAAGAACGGACTTACAATCGAGCTTGAAAGTGGCCAAACCTTAGATATGGCTTCCTCCTCTAAATTTTGGCTAGCATGAAGAAGATTGACAAGATTTTGGCTTGATTTTTTGCTTTTTAATACCCCTAACTTAAAACATAAAAATTCTCTTACTCCATGTCCATTTTTGTACACTAACTTAAAAAATGGCCTAATTACCATCTAAGGACCTTCAATTTAAAATATCATAGCAATTGGACACCTTAAACACATAGAACTCAAAATTTGCACTTTTTACAATTTAGTCCTTTTAACTAAATTGAATGCCCAAATGTCAAAATTTTCGAACAAAATTTTCACGATTTCCATAAAACTGTAGACCATAAAAATATAATAAAAATAAATTTTTCTGCGTCAAATTTGTGGTCCTGAAACCGCTGTTCCGACTAGACTCAAAATCGGGCTGTTACATATCGACTGGATATATAAGATGTCATAGGTTAAAAAAGATAGTCCATTTTCAAAAATTCTATATAGTATGTTACTTATTTTTCATCAAAATATCTGTATTTTTCATATTCAATTTTATTTTAATAGTTTTGGCTTAATATATAAAAAAACCTCCACTAAATAATCAATAATCAATTGAGCCTTCAGTCAAAAACAACATTCAATTTTGCCTTCAATTTATTAGGTTACTTTGATACCAATATAGAGTCACTTACCATTTGTTTTATTGGAGAAGTCTTTTTTTTGGGGGGGGGTGTATTTGTTCTAAAAGCTAAAAGCTTTGGTTAGAAAGTTTGATAATTAAATTGATAGAATTTGTAAATGTGAAGGGTTAAATTTACTAAATTATTTAGAATTAGGATCAAATTGATAGAATATGTAAGTTTTGAGGACTGAATGTGTTGTTATACCAATTAAAAAAAGGCTTTTTATTACCAATTTAACGACAGGTGGCCAAAACAAGAATAAAATTTAACGTTAGTGCCTAAATTAAAAAATTTTAAAGTAGGTGACCAAAACATGAACGCGGGCATAGTTGAGTGACCATTTGTATAGTTTACCCTAAAAAATAATGTGCTTTGTTTTATTTATTTATTTTAAAGAAGTTTTAATTTTGGAGGATAATCTTTCTTAAAATTTTTATTTCTATCCAAAATCTATGATTTAAAAAAAATATTCATTTTGAACCAAAGGTCAATAATATTTCGGTTATTGTTGAAAAATATGAAACTAGCAAATTTGTATGACGACAATTTCCAAGTTAAGGTGTTGATAATTTATTGAATAGTTTTTATGGGCTATGCTAATTATATGGTTGATATCTAGCCCATTATGGAAGATTATATCACTTGGGGAATCTTATATTGGCGATTGGGTTGATTCGAAATTACCCAAGATAATCTCTTGGATTTTGGACTTTGGATTGGATTGTGTCTCTATTTGTTGAGCTGACAACCATCCATATTTACCTTATTTGTTATTATTATAATGTATTTAACTTATTTTACTGTTGTAGTAGTGGGATTGATAGAAATCTTCATAAGTAAACAAGTCTTGAAATAAAGTCTATATAATTGACATAATTGCATTGGTGAATTTATTAGGAGAATTAAGTACTTAATCTGTTCTGGTGATAATCTTATTATACGAGTGCAATTTTGATAGTAGAAATTTTGTGTTGTGGTTTTAGTTGTTGAATTCACTATAGGTGAATTTAGTGGTGAAAGTATCAAATCTTCAAAGTACAACTATTCAAGGGTGATGGAAAATATCTTAGGTGTGATTGAATAGGTTCACTTTGTGAAATTGTTAAACGGAGTGGATATTTTGTTGGAAAGCCGGAACCCCATGGCGCAGCAGAATAAAATTAGATCCGGCGATCCAAATCAGGAATCCATGTGTGAGGAACGAATCGGGGTGAAATAAAGGTTTCGAAATTACCAAAACTTCAATCTGAGTAGACAGCGACGCCTTGGAAACAAGAGTTTTGATCTACTGTCGAATCAAGCCACAACCTTTTCCGATGTCGGCCTCTACGTGATCCACCCGGTTTGACTATGAACGGAAGAAATCTCCAAAACTATTTTGGAGGTTTTTTTGCTTGACGGCTGCTAGACCTAACAAGCAATCACTTAGGGTTTTTTTTTTTTAAGCTTTGTCTCCTTTTAATACCTTTTATAATGGGTGCCTTTCTCATTGGGCCTTTTATAATAGGTATCCTCTTAATTGGGCCTTTTATAATTGGTATCTCTTGAATGTATTACAAGATTAAATAAATACAATAAAGTTTTTAACCGAAAATTATAATTACATTAATTATATCTGAAAATTATAATTACATTAATTATAATAAGGATTTCGGTAAACTATATTTATTTAAATTTATATATGAATCAAATTCATATATTAATAAAATTATGTTATCATTATGTGTACAACATCCTTGTACATATAATATGTTCAATATTTGATTGCCCAATTAAATTAATTCTTTAATTAATTTAATTCATGTGACAACCAAACACAATACCAACTATATTTTATTCCGCTCATTTCAACCATAGGGTGTGACCACAGTGAGTTCTTACAACGTTAGCGATAATACTAGAACGATTCTATTGTCACGCATAATGAGTGGCATCTAGCAATGCATCATTGCTACCTAAGTTACAAGAAGTCATGATTCGACATAACCATTCGTGATTAACCTTTCATGCATTAATCCTTAAGTCCTTTATCTCTGGAACGGATACAAGTCATGGGATAGTCACACTTGCATAGTCCATCCCATGTTTCTTGATATCTTGAGTAGACTATGATATACAAATTAGTATGACATCTCATATCAACTTATTTGAGCATGGCCATGCATTTCTAGTCTCACTCAATCAAGTGGCCTAAGATATTACTCCTATTATGTAGGAGGGACTTATCCTTTATTGATCAACCATATCCCTCTACATAGATTGTGGTATATCCAACATTAGCCTTTATAAAACAACCTGTTACAGTGTACGTTTGACTGTATCAAAATATACAACTCACGATGCTGGGATAATAATGATCTCAAGTCTGAGGATCATGTACATATTAATCACTATGAGTAATGTTGTGACAATTACATAATAATCCAAGAAACATACTCATAGCGGGTCAATCCAATATGTTGTTCTCTAACACACATATTCATGCATTGATTTTGACACTCCATATCAATGACAACTCTTTATCATCAATCAACTACATGTTAGTCTTAATGCATTATTGTTGTCCTAGTCAACAATAATACTCGACTAAGGATCTTTTAAGAATAATCATATTATTCTCAGGATATTATTATAAAACAGTTTATTTATACACACAGAAAGAAAAACTGAAATAATAATGACAACGCTTTATATTAATAAACCTGGTAAATTAAGTATGTTATTACAACCATCTCATGATTGATCTTTGGGCATACTCTTACATATTTCTCACTAAGTTAGGTCCCACAAGCGTAGAGAAACTAAATTGCATAAACAATCTTATTGTGTACTATTTGTTTACTATTTTTTATTTGGTGGCTGAAGGAGTGTCCAGTATCTTGGCACAACTTCACTGGTGTTGTTGTTGTTGTTTTTTTTTTTTGAAATAAATTGACTGGGTGTTTTATTAGATCAAAAAAAGAACAACTGATACCCCAAAAAACCATTGGGCTCAGGCCTACTAAAGCAAAACAAATGTAACAGATTCGGTCTTCACTATACTAATTTTAGTGAATGTCTCCTAAATAAAAATTAAAAAACATAACTTAATAACAAAGCAAGCCAATAAATGAATTTGGAAAAAGAAAGGAAACTTATTATCTACCCTAGTCAATTCAAATGGCTGGACTCCATAAATTTTTATCGACTTTTTATTTCAAAAGACCTGTCCATTCCAACGATAGCGCTTTCCCATGAAAAATCTTTACTTGCTATCTGCTTTTGAATCATTTCCTCTTGAATGCATCTTCTGTAACAGCCTGAACTTGGGCCTAATCGGAATATGGTTATGGGACCACAAATTTGATGAGGAGAAATTTATTTTTATTATATTTTTATGGTCTACAATTTCACAGAATGATTTCGTGAAAATTTGGTTCGAAAATATCGACATTTGGGCACTCAATTTAGTTAAAAGCACTAAATTGTAAAAAGTACAAAAGTTGAGTTCTACATGTTAGAGGTGTCCAATGGTTATGAAATTTTAAATTGGAGGTCCTTAAATGGTAATTAGACCATTGTTTAATTTGTTGGAAAAAAATGGACATGAAATAGGTGAAATAGAATATTTTTAAGTTAGGGGCATTTTGGTCATGTAGTGATTAAATGATTAGATAAACAAAATTAAAAGCTAATTTTTGTCCATCTTCAACTCGATGGCCGAATTTCACAAGGGGAAACCATGGCTAGGGTTTTTTAAGCTTCCAAGCTCAATTATAAGTCCGTTCAAGCCCTGTTTTTAATGATTTTTACGTTTTTGAAATCCTCGTAATAAGATCTATCTATTTCTACCACTAATTTGAGATATGGTTAAAGTATAGGGTTTCGACCCATGATGAATATGTGTGTAATTTTGTGTTTAATGGTAGAAAATGCATGTTTATGGTTAGAGAAATGACTTTTACTAAGTGATTTTCGGTGAAAATGTCGAAAAGGACAAATTTGTAAAAGTTAAAAAATGTGTCATAAAAGTGTTTTAATGGAAATTGTGGGCTGTTATAGTTATGAAAATGGTTCGGTTAGGCTTAAAGTACAAAGAAATTGAATGAAAATCATTATACGAGCCCAGGGGCAAAATTGTAAATATGTGAAACTTTAGGGGCAAAAACATAATTTTTCCATAATATGATTTTTGGATCACATTGAATAATGTGACTAATAAATAAATTAAATGTGATATTATAGATCAAGGAAAACGAGGTTTGGAACTAAAACGAGGGAAAAACGAGAAATTGACGAATAATTCCTTTTCACCGGTTGTGCTACCGAGGTAAGTTTGTATGTAAATAATGCATCCTTTTTACTTACGTTTTCATATTTTGATAAATGGTATGAATTGTGGTTGAATATTTGATGTAATTGACAAAATATCGACAAGTGAGAAATTTCCCAGTCGAACCTTAGGAATAAAAATGGATACGAGTGACATGTTCACTAGAAACCTATGTGAAATCTAAGTGAAATAAGTGATCAGGGTGCTAGTCCATACATTTTACCGGTGGCTAAGTTATTCGGCATGTGTTACGGATACTCGACAGCTTGTGTAAGCAGCACCGTGTAGTTTCGTCATGATCAACAGCTTGTGTGAGCAGACCCGAGATTGTGACTATGTGAAATGGGTGCTGGTCTTAAGTTCGACCAGTGGCTGGGTATACCGGCATGTGTTGCGGATACCTGACAGCTTGTGTGAGCAGCACTGAGTAGTAACGAATGACCGACAACTTGTGTGAGCAGACCCGTGAAAGTGAATAGCTCAAGAACAAGCCTCTATGCGCAAAGTGATGTGAAGTAGCTTTAGCTACAAGTGTGGCACTTATGTGCAAACTTCCGATGTATCCAATAATGTTCTGATGTGTTCAACAGGAAAATGACTAAGTGTAATTGAATGTGAGTATGTGATGAACAAGTGCAGGTACATGTGTATATATATTCAAGAGCAATGTGCTCGATATGTGATCGAACTTTGGTAAGGTTGATATGGAGTAAGTGTTACAATGAATACTTGTAAATATTTGATGATGACTAGCTATTGTTATGGCTAACTATGGATATACTTAGTTTTATATGTGTGTAAATGAGAATTAATACAAAGAAAACATGATAGAGTAAAATTAGCAACAAAACAATGTGGTCAGCATTAGTTGTATCACTTTGGAAAATCAGCAAACATGATGGAAATGGAATTAGAGGTGGAATAAGATATGAAATTAAAGCTTATTAATTATTTTTTCACATAAAAGAAATGGTGTAAGCGAAAGAATTTCATATTTTGAGATATTTGAATTTTTGTGAGACAGAGTCAGAATGATTTCGGAATCCCCTATTCTGAATTGGGAAAATAATTAAACAGTGTACAAAAATAATTTTGGGTTATAATTTACATGATTAAAATCCTTAACGAGTCTATTTTCAAAAGAAACAAATGGGAACATCATCCGTATCCCGTACGAGAAGATAATTAATTTTTAGTAAAGAAGGGTCTAAACTGTCAGACAACAGAACAGGGGAGACTTTAAAGAATAAACTCTACTTATTGGTTAAACCAGTATGTGAGTCAAGTTTTAGGGAAAATTAATGGATTTTCTGTAACTCAAGAGATAAATAATTTAGTGATCGTGACTCAAGTAGACAGCTTGAGATGAACATGAGTAAATAGTGGAACTATACGCAATTATGATTGCATTATCTTGAGAACATATTGGGAATACTTATAAAACATGTTAATAAATTACTTATTATTTACATACCTACTTACTAAGCTATAATACTTGTCCCCCTTCGTTTCCTTTTTCCTATTGTGTCACAGATGCTAGCTCGAGTTGGAGGTCGTCGGAGATTCTATAACGCTAACAAGTTATTGATTGGTATTGTATCAATGATTTCCAAGTATTTTTAAGTCTATGGCATGTATAGGGACTTGATTATGTGTGTATATGTTAATATGAATTGGCCTAGAATGTTGGCCTATGTTATTATAAGGTTATTGTTGTATAAGGTCATTTAATGTGGCTAATAATTGTTATGTTATAAGTCTATGATGATGCATTTCAAGAATGTGTATGCTTGCATGTGTTGGATGAGTAAATGTGTGATAATTATGGGTGGTAAATGTGATTGGTTGTGTAAGTTGCATGATGTGTATGGTTAAGTGAGTGTGTGTGTGATTATGCATGACGAATGTGGTTTGTTAATGGTATGTGGATGTCTTAGTGTGGGTATTTGAATGCTTAATAATACCATGTTGTGTGATGATAAATTTGTATAATTGTATAAGTGTTTTGGGGAGGCAAAGAGCTTGGTAAATAATCTTACTTGTGGCCACACGGGCAGCCACACCGCCATGTGCCCAGGGTGTGTGAAGTCTGCACTTGATTTTCGAAAATTCGAAATGCCACACGGCCTAACACACGGGCGTGTATCTCGGCTGAGTGAAGGACATGGCCTTGGAAATGGGCGTGTGCCCCTGTTTTTCAAGAAATTTTTTAGTGCCTTTAAAAGTTCTCAGTTTAGTCCAGACCACTTCCAAGGTATGTATTGGGCCTCGTAGGACCTATTTAGGGACTCAAAGAGAAAAATTTTAAAAGTTTTAATTTGGATGAAATTTTATGACTCGGTTTAATATGTTTACAAGTGTATGTGTTTTGGTAATGCCTCGTACCCTATTTTAGCGTCAGATACGGGTAAGAGGTGTTACATTTAGTGGTATCAGAGCTATGGTTTAGTCGATTCTCGTACTAACATAGCGTGTGCAAGAGTCTAGCTATACATGCCATAGGTGAACTATGATAGTGTGATATTTCTCGACTCCAATGAACTTTGTTTTGGTTAAAGTAGGGATGCTTTCCAACCGAGCTACCATCGATAATACTGAAAAGGGGTTAAGTAAGTTCGTGTAACTTAGTGAATATATTGATTTGCCTGGATTGATTCTCTATGATTTGCAATGATATGTATGTGTTAATGGATACAATGAATTAACCATAAGTTAACGAATATGGATAAAGTGTTATCGTTCCGATTGAACATTGCATTTTGATAAATCAGAGTGACTTTTTGCAGTGAATAACATGAAAAATTTGTTTTGAGATGAGATTATTACGACTGGTTGATATTCATATGTGATAATGCTGAATGTGTTACTAAGATATTTGAAAATATGTTCATGATTAGTAGAAACCTAGAGATGTGTAATCAAAGTACATAATATCGTATTGGTATTCAATGCTATGTTATATGCGTGTATGTATGAGAGTCAGAAATTTAAAGGCTTTACAATCTTCACCCCCTTACTGGTATAGTGTTAAATGACGAAGTTCACGAGACTTACATTGAATAAGCTCACAAGTAGGGAATTAAAGATTTCAATGGTGGAATAATTAAAATGTGAACAGAGATGGGAATGACTTAGCGAGTAGAAAACAATTATGAGAGAGATATCAAATTATTCTAAAGATTATTTGGAATGTACAATGCCACAGTTAGAGGAGAAGTTAATCTCGGCTAATCAACTCATTCAGGTATGATGTCTAAAGACTGTACTTACCAGGAATTCTTTTGAATTGATTTTTGTTAATGAATGGAATAGTATGGAATTAGTGACAATAGAATTAGTCAGAAGAACAATGTTTGAATTGTAAAGATGTTTGAGGATGATAGCTACAATTGAGTAATTTATGGCTATCTCTTCTGGGTATTCTATGTATTCTTACATTCTTAGAGGTATTTGCAATTGCTCGTTTTTTGATGAAAACATCATTGGTCTGATTGATTTATGATCGGCATTCTTCTATCTTCTATTGGTATTCTATTTCGTTACGTTTGAGATAAAAAGTTGATGGTGAATTCATATGAAACTATTATTTTGTTTCTTCTGGTTATTGTTTTGTTTATATCTGTATGGAATATATATTATCTCTGTCACAATTGATTTCAGAATGTATGAACAGTGTTTCTCTTTCTTCTGGTTTTCTCTGAGGAATCGTTAGGATCTCTATTATTTCATATGAGTAGTATTCTCCGGCATTCAGTATGGTCTTGTATCTTCGATTTCGTTATCTTGGTTTTCTTATCATCCCTATTGTTTAATTGATCAAGCATGGCTTATCTTTAAAGTTGATGTCGACAAAAGTGTGGATTATGACAATTCAAGTTTAAATTGTATATTTATTTTCTTTCTTTGGGTAATTCTGATTACTATCAGTGAGTTCAAACAAGATGTCATGTTTTGTCTGAGTTAATGAAGTTAGTAAATATTTGTGACTAGCATGTTGAAAAATTTTGTGTGAATATTGACTTACCTTTGGGTAAAGCAGAAATACTTGCAGATACTTGAATGAAAAAAATATTTGCTTATTTTGTGAGTATGGTTTCAAGATTTACCTTATTGATGGTGTCCGAATTCTAGCTAAACTGAAAGCTAAAACGATGTTGCCATTATAAATCAGAAGAGCTCAAAAATGGAATGGTAAGTGGTAAATTAAACGAATATAGTATGAATTGACTTTTGATTCTGAAGTTTAGATCAGATCTGATTACTGTTACTATTATCTCGAAATAGAATTTATGTACTGGGAACTCAGGGCTTATGCAGAGAGTTCAGAGCTGACCATAATATCTTGTCTGTTCATCCAAAGAGAAATAAAAAGTATAGTGATTTGAAGTAAATGTTCTGGTATACTGATATGAAACCGATATTTTTGATTTATGTGTTCAAATGTCTTTTTTGTCGTCAGAGTAAGGCCGAATATCAAATGCAATCAGGACTACTATGGTCCACGAGGATACTGGTGTAATATTGGGAAAAAGATACCATGGATTTTGTATCGGGATGTCTCTTATCCCCGAAAAAAGAGAGATGCTACTTGAATTATGATTGATGGATGATAAAAATCAGTAAAACTATAGGAAATTCTGAGCATGAGGTTGAATTGAATTGTGATTTTGATAAAAAGGTAGAAGCAATTTGTAAAAGTTGAAAATAGTTTCAGATCGAAGTAAAAAGCTATACAGAAGCAAAACATAAATATATTGGATTCCAGATCGATGATAGAGTGTTTCTGAAAGGATCGCCCTTGAAGAGGATTATTCAGTACCGTTTTGGAAACTTTGAGAAAAGATGCTAAACCTCATTCCGGTAAGATTTTCGGGGACAAAAATCCCTAAAGGGGGAGAATTGTAATAGCTTGAACTTGGGCCTAGTCGGAACAGTGGTTTCAGGACCACAAAACCAGGGAGGAAAAAATTAGTTTTATTATATTTTTATGGTCTACAATTTCATGGAATGATTTTGTGAAAATTTTGTTTGAAAATTTCGACATTTGGGCACTCAATTTAGTCAAAAGGACTAAATTATAAAAAGTGCAAAAATTGAGTTCTACATGTTAGAGGTGTTCAATTGTTATGAAATTCTAAATTGGAGGTCCTTAAATGGTAATTAGACCATTTTTTAATTTGTTTGACAAAAATGGACATGAAATAGGTGAAATAGAATATTTTTAGGTTAGGGGCATTTTGGTCATGTAGTGATTAAATGATTAAATGAACAAATTTAAAAGCCAACTTTTGTCCATCTTCAACCCGATGGCCGAATTTCTCAAGGGGAAACCATGGCTAGGGTTTTTCAAGCTTCCAAACTCGATTGTAAGTTTGTTCTAGCCCCATTTTTAATGATTTATATGTTTTTGAAATCATCGTAACAAGATCTATCTATTTCTACCACTAATTTGAGATATGGTTAAAGTCTAGGGTTTTGACCCATGATGAATATGTGTGTATTTTTGTGTTTAATGGTAGAAAATGCATGTTTATGGTTAGAGAAATGACTTTTACTAAGTGAATTTCGGTGAAATTGTCTAAAAGGACTAATTTGTAAAAGTTATAAAATGTGTCATAAAAGTGTGTTTTAATGGAAATTGTGGGCTCTTATATTTATGAAAATGGTTCGGCTAGGCTTAAAGTACAAAGAAATTGAATGAAAATCATTTTATGATCCTAGAGGCAAAATTGTAAATATGTAAAACTTTAAGGAAAAACGTAAATTTTCCATAATATGATTTTTGGGTCACATTGAATAACGTGACTAATAAATAAATTAAATGTGATATTATAGATCAAGGAAAACGAGGTTTGGAACTAGAACGAGGAAAAAACGAGAAATTAACGAATAAGTTCGTTTCACCGATTGCGCTACCGAGGTAAGTTTCTAAGTAAATAATGTATCTTTTTTACTTACGTTTTAATATTTTGATAAATGGTATGAATTGTGGCTGAATATTTGATGTAATTGACAAAATATCGACAAGTGAGAAATTTCCCAGTCGAACCTTAGGAATAAAAATGGATACGAGTGACATGTTCACTAGAAACCTATGTGAAATCTAAGTGAAATAAGTGATCCGGGTGCTAGTCCGTATGTTCTACCGGTGGCTGAGTTATCCGGCATGTGTTATGGATACTCGACAGCTTGTGTAGGCAGCACCATGTAGTTTCGTCAAGATCGACAACTTGTGTGAGTAGACCTGAGATGGTGACTATGTGAAAGGGGTGCTGTTCTTATGTTCTACCAGTGGCTGGGTATACCGGCATGTGTTGCAGATACCTGACAACTTGTGTGAGCAGCACTGAGTAGTAACAAATGACCGACAACTTGTGTGAGCAGACCCGTGAAAGTGAATAGCTCGAGAACAAGCCTCTATGTGAAAAGTGATGTGAAGTAGCTTTGGTTACAAGTGTGGCACTTATGTGCAAACTTCTGATGTATCCAATAATATTTCGATGTGTCCAACGAGAAAATGACTAAGTGTAATTGAATGTGAGTATGTGATGAACAAGTGCAGGTACATGTGTATATATATTCATGAGCAATGTGCTCGATATGTGATCGAACTTTGGTAAGGTTGATATGGAGTAAGTGTTACAATAAAGACTTGTAAATATTTGATGATGACTAGCTATTGGCATGGTTAACTATGGATATACTTTAGTGTTATATGTGTGTAAATGAGAATTAATACAAATAAAACATGATAGAGTAAAATTAGCAATAAAACAGTTTGGACAGCAGCAGTTGTAGCACTTTAAAAAATCACCAAAAATGGTGGAAAATTAATTAGAGGTTGAATAAGATATGAAATTAAAGCTTATTGAGTCTATTTTCACTTAAACGGAATGTGTAAGCGAAAGAATTTCATATTATGAGTTATTTGAATTTTTGTGAGACAGAGTCAGAATGATTTCAAAATCCCCTGTTCTGACTTAAGAAAATCATTAAACATTGTACAAAAATAACTATGGGTTATAATTTACATGATTAAAATTATTAATGAGTCTATTTAATAAAAAAAACAAATGGGAACATCATCTGGATCCCGTATGAGGAGATAATTAATTTTTAGTGAAGAAGGGTCAAAATTGTCAGACAGCAGAATAGGGGAGACTTTAAAGAATAAACTGTACTTATGGTAAGAAGATATGTGAGTCAAGTTGGAGGGAAAATGAACGGATCTTACTTTGGAGTTCTATAACTCGAGATTTAAATGATTCAGTGACTGTGACTCTAGTAGACAACTTGAGATGAACATGAGTAAATAGTGGAACTATGTGCAATTATGATTGTATTATCTGAAGACTTATAAACGCATGTTAGTAAATTACTTATTATTTACATATCTATTTACTATGCTATAATGCTTACCCCCTTGCTTTCCTTTTTCCTATAGTGTCACAGATGCTAGCTCGAGTTGGAGGTCGTTAGAGATTCTATCACACTAACAAGTTATTGATTGGTATTGTATCAATGATTTTCATGTATTTTTAAGTCTATGGCATGCATAGGGACTTGATTATGTGTGTATATGTTAATATGAGTTGGCCTAGAATGTTGGCCTATGTTATTAGAATGTTATTGTTGTATAAGGCCGTTTAATGTAGCTAATAATTGTTATGTTATAAGTCTATGATGATGCATTTCAAGAATGTGTATGCTTGCATGTGTTGGATGAGTAAATGTGTGATAATTATGAGTGGTAAATGTGATTGGTTTTGTAAGTTGCATGATGTGAATGGTTAAGTGAGTGTGTGTGTGTGATTATGCATGAAGAATGTGGTTTGTAAATGGTATGTGGATGTCTTAGTGTGGGTGTTTGAATGCTTAATAATACCATGTTGTGTGATGATAAATTTGTATAATTGTATAAGTGTTTTGGGGAGGCAAAGGGCTTGGTAAATAATCTTACTTGTGGCCACACGGGCAGCCACACGACCATGTGCCCAGGGTGTGTGAAGTCTGCACTTTATTTTTAGAAATTCGAAACGACACAGGGCCTAACACACGGGCGTGTATCTCGGCTCTGTGAAGGACATGGCCTTGGACACAGGCATGTGCCCCTGTTTTTCAAGAAAAATTTTAGTGCTTTCAAAAGTTCTCGGTTTAGTCCCGGACCACTTCCAAGGTATGTATTGGGCCTCGTAGGACCTATTTAGGGACTCAAAGATAAAAATTTGAAAAATTTTAATTTGGATGAAATTTTATGACTCGATTTAATACGTTTAGAAGTGTATGTGTTCCGGTAAAGCCTTGTACCCTATTTTGGCGTCAGATAGGGGTAAGGGGTGTTACATCTTCAATCTGGGCTTCTTGAACATTGCCCTTTCGAATCAAAAGCATGGTGGTTCAACTCTTCTCTCGTCAGGTATGAGTTCTCTCCTCTTTCTAAAGTATCCTTTGCAATTTTATGGGTTCACGTATTTCTTGATCTGTGGCTATGCTGGAAATCAATTTCTTAGATACAAGATTTCTCACTCTGGATATCTCTGATAATCGCTCCAATAATTGATTTGTTTGTTGATGATGTTTGGCAATTTTTGATGATTGTTCTTGAATCCCCTATTATTTTTACTGAGTGTATACCCATTGAGATCCCTAACTTAATGGCTTCTAAACCTGCATATGCTTCTACTACAAACGGAGATGAGACATTGTTGTGAAGGGTCGTCTTTGAGGCCAGAAGTTCACCCATCAAACCCCAAAACACAAGACTTGACGTTGATTTGGAGTTTGTTTTGTCGAACGTTACATCAAACTGAATCGTCATCCTCGGTATGTCCTCCTAATGCCTGTGGTTTTTGTTCATATTTAAGGAAGTCTTCTTTGCTCTCACTCCTTCATGTTCCACCATATGCTTTTGTATTCTTTGTCCGAGGTCTCTTCCTGTCATATTTTTCCTCTCGTGTATTAACTGGTTCCTTGAATACCAGTTTAACCATAAGGCATGGCAAAAATATCGACATTGTTCATCGGTGCCTCTCTTGAATACCCAGGTTAGCCACTCCCAAATATTTTGACTCATGTTGTTTGTGATCCAAGATAAATTTAAAATCTGCCACACTTCTATGGTTATAGGGCATTGGCAAATGATATGATGACTGTCTTCTTCCCAGGAACAGCAGCGGGGACATCTGGCATTTGTAATGACTCTTCTGTATCTAAGGTTAACTAGAGTAGGAATGTAGTTCTAGGAAATTCGCCAAATTGTGATTGAAATTTTTGAAGGTAGCTGTAGGTTCCATAGTTTTCTGTAAAATTCTTTGATTTCGGCCTATATTAAACAACTGCTAGAATCCGGATTAGCAACTTGTAATAGTTTATAAGCACTACGTACTAAATATTCACCGGACAGTTCTCCTTTCCAAACTTGAATATCCTCGTGATTTGTCTCCGCAAGAGGGATCTATATGATTTTCTGAGCAGTTTCTGCTTAAAAGGTATTATTAATTAAATCCATCTTCCATTTTTTGTTTGGATTATCAATAAGATCCGAAACTAACTTTAACTCCTCATTGTCTGATCTATTGTGCTCTTCAATTGTATCGATCCCCTGAATCCAACGATTATCCCAGATAGAGATTTTATTCCCTTTTCCAACTCTCCAACATAACCCGTTTTGAAGAAGACCCTTTGCTGCCCAAATACTTTTCCAGGTGAGTGTAGGTAAATTTCCTAACTCTGCATTTAGAAAACTCGACTGTGGGTAATATTTTGCTTTTAAAACTCTGGCTAATAAAGAATTTGGGTAATTAATAAGACGCCAGCCTTTTTTGGCTAAAAATGCGATATTGAATTGACCAAAATTTCGAAAACCTAAACCACCATTATCTTTTAAAAGGCAAAGGTTTCTCCAAGTACACCAATGAATTCCCCTTTTTCCATGTCCCTTCTGCCACCAGAACTTCGCAATGATACTTTCAAGGTCATCACATAGAGATTTAGGTGATAAGAAACAAGCCATTGTGTAAGTTGGTATAGCTTGAAGAATGGCCTTTATAAATACTTCTTTCCTGCCCTATGATAGGTTCCTAGTACTCCAGTTATTAATGTGCTTTTTGAGTCGGTCCTTCAAATTTTGAAAAGATTCCTTTTTTCTTCTACCACTCATATTTAGCAACCCTAGGTAACGTTTTGGCTCATTCGAGTTATGAACCTCCAGTTAATTGACAACCAATCGTCTATCTTCCTTTGGTGTGTTTTAACTAAAAAATACAGTTGATTTACCAAAAGTTACACACTGATCCGAACAAGACCTGTACTCGTGTAGGATGTCTTTGAACAAATTTGCCCCCTGCTTGTTGCCTCCCCAAATAATAGATGAGATACCTATGGGCCACTTCTGCTAAACACCTTTTAAAAACCCTTCATTTGTTGCTAGTCCCATTGAAACACCCCAAACCCGGCCCACAAGTCCGACCGGATATGGTATGCTTCTTAAGAAAAACTCGTTTTTTTGTCGTTTTGAAATAAGATGTGATTTTAGGGTAAAAGAATAAATTTAAAGTACGAACTTGTTAAAAACCGTCTTTAATACGATTATCGAAAATATTTAATTGTTTAGTTGGAATTAATAGTAGCAGAATATAAATTAAAACGTAAAAGTAACATAACTAATGGCGGCCTTATTACAAAAACATATCCCAAATTAAATCCCGAAATATATAAGAAAACGTAGAAAGTTTAATAAAAAGTGAAAATCCCAATTTACTGAGTTGAGCCATGGCCACCACGCGATCATCTTTGACCCTGTCCAAAATCATTGTGTATCACCTGAAGTGATATCCCACGAATGGGTGAGTCAAAGGACTCAATGCCCATAATATAGCAAATCATATAATCACATGTACATATAAAATGAAATGCAATCCCGAGCCCAACCTAAATATCCATCCGCTACACACCACCCGTACCTACCAATCACACCGTGGGGATTACTAAATCGACCCTCCATCCGCTACACACCATCGGCTGCGCGCTGCTGCGATCAACATGCACATCACCCTTATAATCGTGGCATAGCCACCAGATAATCGTGACAGAGTCACCGGATTCTTAGTATCGTGACCGAAGTCACCGGATTCATAATATCGTGACCGAGGTCACCGGATAATGTGGAAAATCCACCGGAACACTTCCCCATTCAATATTACCCATATGCCCATGCAATAACATATTATTTCATTATCATGCCATATACCCCATTATCATATCGGAATCGGACACATTTCATATTATGCATATAGCATTATTAGCAATGTAAATATTATGCCTTGTACATTATATCAAAATCATAATCAAATATTGAATATGTTTCATATTAGAATCATACATAGTACGAAGGAATAACATACCTCAATTCACCGTACCATTGAATGGTACCCGAAGCCATAATCATTTATATTTCTTTATAAACACATTTTTATCAATAAAGCTATTGATCTATTAGAAGTTTAGCATAAGTTACACACCTTGCAAACACGGAAAGCGATATAATACTTAAGATTTCCAACCCTTGCCTACAACGTCGATAGCACCTACATAACACTATATTAGAAATCGATTATCAATACAAGATATGGACCTTGGCTGAATATCATCATCTCCTTACCTTGGATTATTCGAAACCCGAACGATCTCTCCCTAATCGTCAACTACAAGAAACCCCGAAATCCTCCTTCAAAGATTCGGCCAACGATAAAAGATAGGGATTAGATGCCTAGATTCGGCTAAGTCAAAAAAATGAAAAGAAAGAAATGATTGATAGATAATCCTTACCCGAAACACAGAGATTGATTCCCCTTACTAGAACTATAAAGAGATTCGACCTTAACAATTAAAAAGAGAAGAAATGGTGATTTCGGCTTTAACAAAAGAGAAGAGAAAAGATGATAGTTTCAAATATGATGGTTTCGATTTTTAACAAAAAGAAAAGAAAGAAAAATGGTGAAAAGTATAGGATAGTTTCATTATGAGAAAGAAAGAGAAGAAAAAGGAGGAGAATGAAAAGAAAAGAAAATAAGAGAAATGCTTTTGGTGTTAGGATAAATTCGGACTAGAGAGGAAGAAAAGAAATGATAAATGTCTTCAAAAGTAGCAATATTTTGGTACCAAAAGAGAGTAAAACTTGAGAGGAAAAGAAGAAATAAAAGTACCAATTTGGTCAAAATGTAATGGCCAAAACAAAGCAAAGTTTTTACCAAATGCCAATTGACAATTTCGGCTAAGAAGAAAATATTTGGACAAAGGAAAAAGATGCACAAATTGACAACTTTTGGTCAACTAACACCTCCCTACTCCTATATCACATTCGATCAACACATTAGCCAACACAATCCCCTTTTTTCCTCCTCAATTCTTCCCTATCAATCCCTTAATCTCCATCACTATTAAACCAACCCCCTTAGCCCCTAATGCCGTCTAGGTTCATGGTCAAATGACCATGGAAAAGCTTCCAAAACAACACCCACTCTTCAAGCCTTTTGTCCCCTAAACCTTCCTTAACAATTTGATTTCTTACCAAAACTACTAACTTGCCTTTTCCCTTTGGTCTACTATCCAAAAATAAAAGAAGAGTCCATCCATCCTTACCATAAATACCTCTTTGACCAACACTTAAGGAAAGCATGAAAAAATAATCAAAATTTGCACACCAAGTGATTTGAACCTCCTCCCTTCAAGTCCATCATGTGACACCTTAACCTTCCTACCAATTGCTCAATTATGCTAGCTATTTACTCATAAATTTCTATATGTCTTGAAGCTACTTACCATCTCTCCTTAAAGTGCTAAAATACCAAATTTTTCCTAAAGCCCAATTAAACCCAAGACTTCATAAAAACTTCGTAACCCCTTCCAAATTCACTTAACTAATACATCCAATTAGCAAAAACACCATTCTCATATTCTTAAAGATTTCAAACTCTCCTAAACCCAAGGCCCAATCGACCCAATCCTACTAGACCCAAATTCGGGATGTTACAAATCTACCCTCCTTAAAGAAATTTCGTCCTCGAAATTTCCAACTAACTAAGTCGTGCATCCTCACTCACCACACTACGCTCTTCTCACAAGACTCTAATAATAATAAAACTAACATACTTTCTATGAACAGTCTCAAAGTTCACACTCAAAGTTCTAGATACATCACTAGCAATACAGGAATGAGTTGACCCTATATTTAATAAGGCAATAAAGGGCATTCCGGAAATAAGGAACGTACCCGATATCACATCTGGCACATCTTCCCCTTCACGACCTTTGATCGCATAAACTAACCCTTGGCCGCCTTGCATCTACACCCTCAAGACCTCCTGCGATGCTCCACGACCTCGGCCAGAACCATTACCTTTGCCATTCGGACCACTACTCCTCATCGGCTGCTGTCCACCTCTGCCGGCCTGATTAGAACCCTGACCTACTGAACGATTCCTCTCAGTATCCAATGGACAATCCCTAATCATATGATCCTTGGATCCGCACTTAAAACATCCCCCCGTCTTCTTCCAACATTCTCCCGGGTGCATCTTTCCACACAGAGCACAAGTACGATATTGTCCTCCCGAAGCAACTTGCTGAACTCGTGGCCCATCAACTCTAGGTTTCTTTTGGAAATTCCCGGATGACCCTGAAGACTCATAGCTCCTCTTATTCTTATTCTGATCTCGGTCCCGGTTCTGTCTCTCGGTCCGCTTGACTTCTTCAGCTATCCGAGCTCTATCCACTAAAACTGTAAAATCTCTCTCTCGATGCGGTGCAATCAACACTCGCAATTCATCCCTTAAACCATCCTCAAATCTGACACACCTCTCATAATCAGTAGCTACAATCCCTCTAGCATACCGACTTAACCGCAGAAACTCCGCTTCATACTCAGCTATCGACTTATTTCCTTGTACCGGATTCAGGAACGCCTTTCTCTGAGAGTCAATGTAGCTAGCTCCGACATATTTCCCTTCAAACTTAACCTTAAAATACCCCCAATCTACTCGATCCGCAGGAATACTCTCCTTGACAGTGAGCCACCATTGGTACGCCTCGTCACGAAGCAACGAAACAGCACCTTTCAATTTCTCCTCGGCGGTGCAGTCCAAATCATACATGATCCTCTCGACTGCCTCTAACCAGTACTCTGCTACATTCGGAGCTACCCCAGATACTCCCCTAAAAACCTCGGCTCCGTTAGATCTAAGTCTTTTAGCCACTGATTTTCGTGCTCCATTACCCATACTAGCTCCCGCTACTCGCTCTAGACTCGCAACATAGCTTGCGATACAACGTCATCTCCTCCAATTTGCTCTTGAAATTCTGCTCCAACAGCTGGTGGCGGTGCCTCATTTTCAGAACCCTAACCAGACCTAACTGGTTCCGACATAGCCATTCTGCCTCTACCGCGTCCACGACGACTACATCCCCTAGAACTCATGTCTACTTAGCGTCTTATCTGATTAAGAAGTTTTATGCATTAGTATTTTGTTTCACTGTTTATCCCTGAGCAAATTTTATGAAAAGAAGTTTTCAGAAGTAGTTCTTTCGATCAATCAAAATTTCTAGTTCAAGATCACTATTCTAATTCAGAGAATCACACATTCACATCAATTGAGACACATTCACTCATCCACAACATTCAACACACTTCTATGAGCATTTCTGTCCGTTCCCAACCCAGGGGTAAATTCGTCATTTTCCTACAGGGTATTTTTGTAATAAATCAAAGAATTTTTTTTAAAACTTTAATAAATCATGACACTTGGAAATTTCCAAAACTGAAGGGTATTTCTGAAAATTTGTCAAATTAAAGGTACAGTAGAATTTTGGAAACCAGGGGTATTTTGGTAATTTTGCCAATCCGGGGTAATTTTGTAAATTTTAAAAGTCAGGGTATTATTTTGAAATACAAAAATTTGAATACTTTTGCAAAGTAAAAGAATTTTGTTGAAATCGGGGTAATACGGTAATTTTAGAAACCAAAGGCATTTTCGTAATTTTACCACTAGGGGCATTTTGGTAATTTTGGAAGTCGAATATACTTTGAGAAATATCTTCAAAATAGTTTGTATAGATCAAAAGGGTAATTTAGTGATTTAAAAACTAGAGTTTTTATAAAACTGCATGGCTAGTCCCTTTCGGGTTTTAATTATCAGGTTTAGCCCGTGAATAAGTCCTCTTGGTTAGGGTGAACCGTAGCTACGCACCAGGTAGGATTCAAGTAAAGAGAAGGTGAGTCACTAGGACTGCTTAAATACCAAGCTCTTACCGAATCCACTCCTAGACATGCGCACAATGGTTGCCACACCGTAACTCGGTGACTTACTTCACAGGTTTGTTCAGTTGTTTTTAAGTCTTATGCCTATGTTTGAGTGCACTAGCCCTAGGGTTCAATAGATCCTAGTTCTCTAATCTACGAGCCCAAATATGCCCATATATCAATCATATAATAATTCACTCAATAATTTGAGGTACTTACCTGGTGGACTTCGGGTCAAGAACTCGGGTGCCATGCTTCCATAAAACCATTTTTAATCCAAAAATTTTCAAAATCATTCATTTGAGCCAAATTTTGAAAACGTTGTGGACTTCAAAACCCAAGGCCGAGTGTTTAAAACTGTGCTCTGATACCAAGTTGAAACACCCCAAACTCGGCCCACAAGTCCGACCGGATATGGTATGCTTCTTAAGAAAAACTCGTTTTTTTGTCGTTTTGAAATAAGATGTGATTTTAGGGTAAAAGAATAAATTTAAAGTACGAACTTGTTAAAAACCGTCTTTAATACGATTATCGAAAATATTTAATTGTTTAGTTGGAATTGATCGTAGCAGAATATAAATTAAAACGTAAAAGTAACACAACTAATGGCGGCCTTATTACAAAAACATATCCCAAATTAAATCCCGAAATATATAAGAAAACGTAGTAAGTTTAATAAAAAGCGAAAATCCCAATTTACTGAGTTGAGCAATGGCCACCACGCGATCCTCTTTGACCCGGTCCAAAATCATTGTGTATCACCTGAAATGATATCCCACGAATGGGTGAGTCAAAAGACTCAATGTGCAACAATACACCAAAAGTCCAATCGATTATAGCAATAAAGCCCATAATATAGCAAATCATATAATCACATGTACATATAAAATGAAATGCAATCCCGAGCCCAACCTAAATATCCATCCGCTACACACCACCCGTACCTACCAATCACACCGTGGGGATTACTAAATCGAACCTCCATCCGCTACACACCATCGAAGCGATTCTTGCTGCGATCAAACATGGACATCGCCCTTATAATCGTGGCATAGCCACCAGATAATCGTGACAGAGTCACCGGATTCTTAGTATCGTGACCGAAGTCACCGGATTCATAATATCGTGACCGAGGTCACCGGATAATATGGAAAATCCATCGGAACACTTCCCCTTTTAATATTACCCATATGCCCATGCAATAACATATTATTTCATTATCATGCCATATACCCCATTATCATATCGGAATCGGACACATTTCATATTATGCATATAGCATTATTAGCGATGTAAATGTTATGCCTTGTACATTATATCAAAATCATAATCAAATATCGAATATGTTTCATATTAGAATCATACATAGTACGAAGGAATAACATACCTCAATTCACCGTACCATTGAACGGTACCCGAAGCCATAATCATTTATATTTCTTTATAAACACATTTTTATCAATAAAGCTATTGATCTATTAGAAGTTTAGCATAAGTTACACACCTTGCAAACACGGAAAGCGATATAATACTTAAGATTTCCAACCCTTGCCTACAACGTCGATAGCACCTACATAACACTATATTAGAAATCGATTATCAATACAAGATATGGCCCTTGGCCGAATATCATCATCTCCTTACCTTGGATTATTCGAAACCCAAACGATCTCTCCCTAATCGTCAACTACAAGAAACCCCGAAATCCTCCTTCAAAGATTCGGCCAATGATAAAAGATAGGGATTAGATGCCTAGATTCGACTAAGTCAAAAAAATGAAAAGAAAGAAATGATTGATAGATAATCCTTACCCGAAACACAGAGATTGATTCACCCTTACTAGAACTATAAAGAGATTCGACCTTAACAATTAAAAAGAGATGAAATGGTGATTTCGGCTTTAACAAAAGAGAAGAGAAAAGATGATAGTTTCAAATATGATGGTTTCGATTTTTAACAAAAAGAAAAGAAAGAAAAATGGTGAAAAGTATAGGATAGTTTCGGCTATGAGAAAGAAAGAGAAGAAAGAAGGAGAATGAAAAAGAAAAAGAAAATAAGAGAAATGCTTTTGGTGTTAGGATAAATTCGGCACTAGAGAGGAAGAAAAGAAATGATAAATGTCTTCAAAAGTAGCAATATTTTGGTACCAAAAAGAGAGTAAAACTTGAGAGGAAAAGAAGAAATAAAAAGTACCAATTTGGTCAAAATGTAATGGCCAAAACAAAGCAAAGTTTTTACCAAATGCCAATTGACAATTTTGGCTAAGAAGAAAATATTTGGGCAAAGGAAAAAGATGCACAAATTGACAACTTTTGGTCAACTAACACCTCCCTACTCCTATATCACATTCGATCAACACATTAGCCAACACAATCCCCCTTTTTCCTCTTCAATTCTTCCCTATCAATCCCTTAATCTCCATCACTATTAAACCAACCCCCTTAGCCCCTAATGCCGTCTAGGTTCATGGTCAAATGACCATGGAAAAGCTTCCAAAACAACACCCACTCTTCAAGCCTTTTGTCCCCTAAACCTTCCTTAACAATTTGATTTCTTACCAAAACTACTAACTTGCCTTTTCCCTTTGGTCTACTATCCAAAAATAAAAGAAGAGTCCATCCATCCTTACCATAAATATCTCTTTGACCAACACTTAAGGAAAGCATGCAAAAATAATCAAAATTTGCAGACTAAGTGATTTGAACCTCTTCCCTTCAAGTCTATCATGTGACACCTTAACCTTCCTACCAATTTCTCAATTATGCTAGCTATTTACTCATAAATTTCTATATGCCTTGAAGCTACTTACCATCTCTCTTTAAAGTGCTAAAATACCAAAATTTTCCTAAAGCCCAATTAAACCCAAGACTTCATAAAAACTTCGTAACCCCTTCCAAATTCACTTAACTAATACATCCAATTAGCAAAAACACCATTCTCATATTCTTAAAGATTTCAAACTCTCCTAAACCCAAGGCCCAATCGGCCCAATCCTACTAGACCCAAATTCGGGATGTTACACTCATTAAGCTCGATAAACCCTCTCCACATAGAAGAAATAAAAATGGGCTTAAAGGGTCACCTTGTCGGAGTCCTCTGGTTGGAAGAAACTTTTCTCCAATATGCCCATTAACAACCACAGAATAAGAAAAAATTGCTACACATTTCATAAGAGCATCAATCCATTTTTTAGCAAACTCCATTTGTACCATTATCTCCTTTATAAAGTTCCATTCAACCCTATCATATGCTTTACTCATATCCAATTTTACTGCCATAAACCCTTTCTTCCCCAATCTCTTCTGTTTTAGCATATGCAATATTTCATAGGCTAACACCACATTATCTGATATTAATCACCCTGGCACAAAAGCACTCTGCGCATCGTCAATACATTTTTCAATAACTCCTTGAAATCGATTTGCTATAACCTTTGCCAAAATTTCATAAATCATATTGCATAGACTAATCGGACGGAAATGCGTCATATCAGAAGGACTAGTGATTTTTGGAATAAGCACAATATTAGTGGAATTAATCGAACTAACCTACATGTCTCTATTTAGATGTCGTAAACAAAAAGAGGTGACTTCTTTTCCAATAATATGCCAGTATTTCTGATAAAATAGAGCTGGGAATCTGTCTTCCCCTGGTGCCTTTGTGGGTCCCATATCAAACACTGCCTCTCGAATTTCTTCTTTTGTGTAGGATGCTGTAAGTTTCTGATTATCCTCCTTATAGACACAACGATTTATCCCTGATAGCAAGTGGTCGTTGATAAACCGTAATAGTAACACATTTTAATCCCACATTTAGCAAACTTTCGAATGATTTAGCCTTTGATTCATGTAAAAAGGTGCTCTTAATCCTTTCTTTTCATGTCTTATACTCAAGAAAGCACTCGAGGATAAAAAGAATGAGAAACGGGCCTAAAACGAAGCAAATTAGGCCAAGGAGGAAATCAACACGGCTTGGACTTAAGCCCACACGGCCGTGCTTCACTGATCAACTAGAACACGGCTTGACCTTAATTTACACTGCCGTGCCTTATTAAAGAAATTCGAACACGGCTTAAAAACTAGCCACACAGGAGTGTGACATGGCCGTGCCCCTGTCGTGGAAAAAGATAATTTCACTCAGAAAAGGATACTTAGGGGCAAAGAAACCTATCTCGAAAGCCTATATAAACCACATAGGTGTACCCTGAAAAGGGGGCGGTTAGCTAGGCTAGGGAGCCAAGCTGAAAAGGTCAGATTGTGGGAAAACACTCGAATATAGCAGTTGATCCATCTCAAGAAGCTGGAATTTTACTCAAGACGGCGGATCTCTCCTTCAATTCCTTCAGGGGGTTTTAAGGATTTCTTATGTCTTGTTTTATCTTTTCTTCTGAGATGTTTTCTTTTATAGTTATGAACTAAACCCTTCAGATACCTGAAGGGGATGAAACCTAAGATGGATCTTGTTATTGTTTTCTGAACTATATGATAAATACTTGATTTGTTCTTAATTATGTGTTCTTAATTCTTGTGTTAATATTTCCGGGATATTGATTCAAGTATGATGTGCTTAGGTAGAGGAGAAAAAGTCCCTACTTAAGAGTAGGTCTAGCATAATTAAGTGAAGTTGATCGCACACCTAGAGATAGGGTGACGAGATTTTGCCGGATTAGGGTGAAACCTAATATGGGAGTCTAGAGATCGAGTTAATGCGATTCTAGAGGTTTTAATTAGAAAGAGATTTCAATTAATCAACCTAGGGTTAGACATTATTCACCTCGAGAGAGGGTTTAATATAACTTAGGGAGTCTTACGGATCAAGTCAAGTGAATACATCGTCTGGTTTAGTGTTAGATAACAAGTGAAGTCTAGGTGGATTCTTCCTGAGGGTATCGTCTTAATCAACTGAGTTTTTCCTTAAGTTATTTTCCCACTTCATTCTTTTTGCCTTTGCGTCTTTAGCTTAGTAGTAGTAGATTTAGATTAGATTAAAACAATTTCACTTATTTTAGGCTAGATAATAAAAAGAAGGCTAGTATTAGTACTTTTAGTTCCTTTGGGTTTGACAATCTGGTGTTACCTAAGCTATACTACTGTTTGATAGGTACACTTGCCTCAATCGTTGTCAGAGTTAGTTTCCAGGTTCGATCATTCTCTTTTTATAATTTTAAGACTCGACGACCACGATCAAGTTTTTGGCGCCGTTGCTGGGGAACTGAAATATTAAGAAAGCTCTATTTTTATTACTTAAGACACTCTTTTATTTTTATTTTTATTTTTTTCACAATTTATTCTTATTTTTATTTTTATTTTAGTTTTGACTTTGCTAAATTTTCTTTCTTTTTTTTTCCGAACAGGTACCTCTAGTTTATGACTAGAAGGAACCCTAAAGGACCACTAGTATACGACAGTGATATTGAAGCTACCGCTCGTAGGAATTGCAGAGAAATTAGGCAAGCCCTAAATTACACAGAAGATGAGCGAGAAGGCAGATCCAATCCTACTGAGGGGATGGATGAGAATAATTCACAAGATGTGGCAGAAAATAATGCTCCATGTACTATGTATGATTATGCTAAACCTCATTTAACAGGAGCAGAATCAAGCATTGTTAGGCCTGCTATAGCTACTAATAATTTTGAATTAAAGCCTAACACTATACAATTGATTCAACAATTTGTTCATTTTGATGGTTTGCAGGACGAAGACCCAATTACTCATATATCTAATTTTTTAGAGTTCTGTGATACCTTCAAAATAAATGGCGTTTCTAATGATGCCATACGTCTTCGGTTGTTTCCCTTTTCGTTAAGGAATAAAGCCAAACAGTGGTTAAACTCGTTACCACGAGGGTCAATCACTACATGGGATCAAATGACCGAAATTTTTTTATTAAAATATTTCCCACCGGCCAAAGTGGCCAAATTACAGAATGATATCTCTTCTTTTGTGCAGATGGATTTAGAGGCATTATACGACGCATGGGAGAGATACAAAGATCTCTTGAGAAGATGTCCGTACCATGGTTTACCTTTGTGGCTTCAAGTCCAAACTTTCTACAACGGTGTAAACCCCTCAACGAGGCAATTAATTGATTCAGCAGCCGGTGGAACCCTGAACAATAAAACTCCTGAAGTAGCCTACGAGTTTATAGAAGAGATGTCACTGAATAACTATCATTGGCAAGTTACAAGGACAAAACCAACAAAATCATCCGAAGTTTACAACCTCGATGCAGTGACCATGCCATCAACATAGATGGAGATGATGAATAAAAAGCTTGATAGTTTGTGTTCTTCGCAGGTACATCTAGTCATGTAGTGCAACGCAAGTAGAACTGTTGTGAATCCTGAGTACCCACCCTACCAACTGGGCATAGAAAACGAACAGATGAACTATATAAGTAATAATTTCAGATCTAATAATAACCCTTATAGTAATAATTATAATCCAGGTTGGAAGAACCACCCAAATTTTTCATGGGGAGGTCAAGGAAATCAAGAAAATTAAAGACAACAACCTCCTCAAAATTTCCAAAATCAGCCCTATCCACAAGAAAAGAGGCCAAACCTCGAAGAGATGCTGGCAAAATTCATGGCATCCACAAAAACCCGTCTCTAAAAAACTGAGACAGCGCTCAATAATCAACAAGCATCAATCAAAGGGATCGAGAGTCAAGTCGAAGAACTTACTAAGTCAGTTGGACAACATACTAAGATAGTTTCTAAAATTCGATCAGAGATCTCCGAACAACCACAAGGACGTCTACCAAGCAACACTGAGATTAACCCGAAGGAGCAAATCCAAGCCATCACAGCTCATGATAGTACAGGGCCCAATCCAATACAAGAGAATGAGGTAGACAAAGGAAAAGTTGAGGTAACACAAGAAAAGCCAAAACCGGTAATCAAAGAGTACCGACCTCGCATACCTTATCCCGAGCAATGAAAAGAGATGATACAAAAGAATAGTTCGGTAAGTTTCTTAAACTTTTAAAAAAATTGCACATTAACTTACCGCTTCTTGAAACTCTTTTTCAGATGCCAGATTCAAGGAAATTTTTAAAACAACTCTTGATGAACAAGCGTAAGATAGACGAGGATCCACATGTGGAATTAAACGCAGTATGCTCAGCAATGTTACAGAATAGACTACCACGAAAGCTAAAAGATCCAGGGAGTTTTACAATTCCATGTTTAATTGGTAGACTAACTGTTGATAATGCCTTAGCTGATTTAGGGGCAAGTATAAATGTCATACCTTATACATTGTTTAAACAACTAGGTTTAGGGAAGCCCAAACAAACTAGGATGAGCATTCAATTGGCTGATAAAACTGTTAAAATTCCTAGAGGTATTATCGAAGATGCTCTTGTAAAAATTGACAAATTCGTTTTCCCAGTAGATTTCGTTGTCTTAGACATGGAAGAGGACAATTCGATTCTCTTAATTTTAGGAAGACCCTTTTTAGCAACTTCTAGGACTAAAATTGATGTTGGTGCAGGAGAACTCATACTTCGTGTAGGTGACGAATCGATCAGTTTACAAGCTCTTGACTCGGCCAAGACATCAAGTGATGAAGGTGAGAAAGTAAAATCAGTTGATAATCAAATTGTTCAACTTTCAAAACAGGAAACATCACAAAGTTACAAACCTGTGCCGGATCATGGTCCTCGTGCCAACAAAGAAAAAGCATATGAGGAGCGAAGCCTTAAGATCGACAATTTAGAAAAGTGGACGGCACACTTTGGAGAGGAACCAGAACCACACAAAGAAGAACCGAAGGAGTATCCAGAGGAGTTCATAGGAACATCAAACCACTTCAAAATAGGAGATCAGGTCTGTTAGATAAAACAGATCTTCGCATCACAACACCAGACCTGAACACAAACAACAAAACCCCTCTCGAGGTACAAAATATCTTCCCATAGGAATAGTCGAGGTAAGCAATCCAACATTAGGCACTTTTAAGGTAAACGCTTCTTGACTCAAATTTTACCAAGAAAATAGAACTGTAAGCGTAAGGTAATATATCCAAACCTTCAAACCTCCCTGATTTTTTTTTCAAATACGAGGAAAGTCTAGCTTAAGACTATAAACGAGCGCTTCTTGGGAGGCAACCTGAGTACTAACACAATTGATTTTCACATTTTGCTTTCAGTTTATCTTCTTTTCTTCTTACCTAGTTGTAAACTAACTAAAAGTGCAGACTTCCAGACCACACGGTCTTACACACGACCTTGGCCGTGATCGTGTGGAAGTACATAATCTCCGTACTGACATAGCAGAGGCAGTACTAATCAAATCCCAACTAACTTTCAAAATCACGGGCCTAACCACTCCCCCACGGGCACCGACAAAATGCCACGGTCGTATCTTATGACCGTGTGAAGATACTGACTTGTCACCAACGGGCGTGGCTGGCTGAAAAACGAGCATGGAGAATCAACACGCCTAGACACACGGTCGTGTGAAGCGGCCGTGTGAATCAGCACGCCCATAGCTGACGAGCGTGGGAGAAATGAACGAAGCCTTACCACGACCGTGCGAGGCGGCCATGTGAATCGACACACCCTTGGTATACGAGCGTGGGGGAATGTCAGAATCTAAAACTCTATTTAAAACCACCCCATCCCCTTTTCTTCTCACCAACTATCCATCTTTCTTTTTCCTCTTCCCTTTACCAGATTTCTCCCTTCTCTATACCAATTCTCTATACCCTTCAGCTATACCATGTCAAAGAAGTGGAAGAAGCCAAGCATAGTCTCCCCGAGGGAGATCCCAATACATAAGTTCATGCTGGCCGCTTCATCCAAACAACAAGCCAAGGGTCTTTGAGCCCATTTAGTTTCTATTTTTCTTTTCTCTTTTGCTTCAATTTCCTTCCCTTTGACTATCTTATGCTTAATTTAGTTTAATTTATTTTAGTTTCTTAGTGTCAGGTTCGTCAGGTTGCTAGGAAATCACACCTTGGGCCGAGGAGTTCTAAAGGCTGCTTGGGAATGACGCCACTTCCGCCACCGCTAGCACCACAACAGCCTTAGGAATAACACCCACCTCGCGAACGATCCAACAATAAAGACTTCTCAGTCCATTAATCTTTCCTTTTACTTTTATTTTCCTTCTTAGTCTCATTCTCTTTATCTTTCTTATCTTTAAATATATATTTAGTTTATTCTAATTGTGTCTTAATAAACCCTGGCTAATTCTTCACGAGCTCCCCAATTTCTTCATCTAGCGCAGAGCTCGTTAGTAACCGCCACAACAACAGACGGCACTTCTCATGTATTTTCCACATCCTCCAAGGCAATCATCCATAATTCAGGAAGTGTCACTTTTCCCCTCTCTTTTAATCATTTAATAACTGTTATTATCTATCTTTGTACATTGAGGGCAATGTACATCTTAAGTGTGGGGGGTAAAAGTGCCTACTTTTTGCATTATTCTGAAATCCCTAAGGATAAAAGTGCCTAACTTTTTTCATTATTCTCAAATCGCTGAATTATATCTAGTTCTAAAGTAATTTTCTTATATTATGATTAGAATGAAAATTCCTTTGATTTATGATTTTTATTGATATGTTTTAGATTAAGTATTGATAATTGTGCATTGATGATTAATTTCGAAAGATACTAGAGATTCAAGCATGATAAGTCTATTTTTCAGAAATTATTTTTTCTAGGTTGTCTACCTGAATTTGAATATTACCTTGAAGTTTGAAATTTACAAGGTTGATATCAAAACACCCATAATTTTTGTAAGATTTTGAGCCTTATAAAGCATATATTCTTTTTGTTGCTCACTTTATTGATTATGATTGTGTCAACACTGAACTATTATTCTAGAACTTGCCTCAATTATACATGTCGAGACCACACCTATGATTTGATGTACAGAGATGATAAAGGCACCTAAGATTTAACCCACTTACTCCATAAAAAGCCTACCTTCATAATTAACCCCTAGTGAACCCTGTTTAATCCTAACAACTTTTTTATTAACTCACCCACTAATATTAACCCAAAACCCCTTGTATTTGTTATTACCATTCTTCTTGATTACCCTTTTTGTCGAGATTTGATTTTAAGTAGTTACCTAACTATGTTCTATATTTCAGTTGTAAAAGTTCTTTCCTATTATTACTTGATTTGTTCTTAAAAAACACACAAAGTATATTCATTATTAGTTTTGTGATTAGGTGAGCTTACACATTAAATTCCAATTATTAAAGAAGCTCATACTAGAGTATTATCAACAGTAGTATTATTAGTCTTCGATTGATGTAATTATTTAAGATCAGTTTATTTTTCTAGTCAGGTAAATTGTCAGGTCAATCTCGATTCTAACCTTCTAATTCAACCTATATCCATACTCTTAATCTAGCCCCTTTACAACCTTGTAAAGACCTTTTGATTTGTGTATCATCTCATTTTACAGTGGTGGAGATTTGATTTTCAGGCAAGCCTATGGGATTAACTTTTCATGTTCGACTTTTGTGTGCTTAATTATTAACCTTAAACACTTTGAGTGATTTGAGTGAATCTTTAGTGAGGATGTCAATCCTTGTCAGTTTTGAATTAAGGGTAATTATTTAGATAAAGGGAGACACCTACGTTCTCGTGTTACAAATATATGACTTATATTGTTTGAATCTTTAGGACTCTTTGAATTAAATTATCCATGTGTAAATTACCTATGAATTATGATGAGACATTGTTGATAGGAATAATGAATCATGGAAAGTTCGTTTTAATTGTAAGTTGAGAATTTTGCTTGAGGACAAGCAAAAGCTTAAGTGTGGGGGTATTTGATAAACCGTAGTAGTAACATATTTTAATCCCACATTCAGCAAAATTTCAGATGATTTAGCCTTTGATTCATGTAAAAAGGTGCTCTTAATCCTTTCTTTTCATGTCTTATACTCAGGAAAGCACCCAAGGATAAAAAGAATGAGAAACGGGCCTAAAACAAAGCAAATTAAGCCAAGGAGGAAACCGACATGGCCTGGACTTAAGCCCACATGGCCGTGCCTCACTGATCAACTAGAACATGGCCTGACCCCGATTTACACACTGTGCCTCATTAAAGAAATCTGAACACGGCTTAAAGACTAGTCACACGGGCGTGTGACATGGCCATGCCCGTGTCATGGCAAAAGTCAATTTCACTCAGAAAAGGATACTTAGGGGCAAAGAAACCTATCTCGAAAGCCTATATAAACCCCCTAGGTGTATCCTGAAAAAGGAGGCAGTTAGCTAGGCCAAGGAGCTGAGCCGAAAAGGTCAGATTGTGGGAAAACACTAGAAGATAGCCAGTTGATCCATCTCAAGAAGCTGTAATTTTACTCAAGATGGTGGATCTCTCCTTCAATTCCTTTAGGGGGTTTTAGGGATTTCTTATATTTTGTTTTATCTTTTCTTCTGAGATGTTTTCTTTTCTAAACTCTTTAGATACCTGAAGGGGATGAAACCTAAGACGGATCTTGTTATTATTTTCTGAACTATATGATAAATACTTGATTTGTTCTTAATTATGTGTTCTTAATTCTTGTGTTAATATTTTTGGGATATTGATTCAAGTATGATGTACTTAGGTAGAGGAGAAAAAGTCCCTGCTTAAGAGTAGATCTAGCATACTTAAGCGGAGTTAATTGTACGCCTAGAGATAGGGTGACGAGATTTTGCCGGATTAGAGTGAAACCTAATATGGGAGTCCAGAGATCGAGTTAATGCGATTCTAGGGGTTTTAATTAGAAAGAGATTTCAATTAATCAACCTAGGGTTAGACGTTAGTCGCCTCGAGAGAGGGTTTAATATAACTTAGGGAGTCTTACGGATGAAGTCAAGTGAATACATCGTCTGGTTCAGTGTTAGATAACAAGTGAAGTCTAGGTGGATTCTTCATGAGGGTATCGTCTTAATCAACTGAGTTTTTCCTCAAGTTATTTTCCCATTTCATTCTTTTTGTCTTTACGTCTTTAGCTTAGTAGTAGTAGATTTAGATTAGATTAAAACAACTTCACTTATTTTAGGCTAGATAATAAAAAGAAGGCTAGTATTAGTACTTTTAGTTCCTTTGGGTTCAACAATCCAGTCTTGCCTAAGCTATACTACTGTTTGATAGGTACACATGCCTTAATCGTTCTCAGAGTTAGTTTCCATGTTCGATCGTTCTCTTTTTATAAATTTTAAGACTCGACGACCACAATCAATCGTAATTCCCCCTTTCCCTGTCAAAAACAAGTTTTGAAAATAAGATCGTGTAACACCCTCTATTTCCTGTAAGGCCTCCATTTCCCTTCCATCTTCATTTTGCAACTTATGAATAAATTTGTCCTCCAACGCTGTGTTGTTTGACTGTGAAAAAATACTGTGTTTCTATCACCAAATTTCAACCAATTCAATCTAGCCCTCTGTTCCTAGTAACGGTTGTCCTTTTCAATCTCCAAATTCAATTGGATTTTCATATCAATCATCTCAAGTAAATTTTTATCATCCCTTTCGGCTTTAAACAATTCAGATAATTTTTCCATTAGAAACTATTTTCCCTTTTTTCTATTCACTTGAATTTGCCCAGCCCATTTTTCCAAACCTTTTTTTAAATTTTCCAGCTTCTGCAACAAATCCCCTGAAGACGTCTCCCACATATGTTTAACTTCATCAATGAATAAATCCTCCAATGACCACCAAGCTTTAAATTTGAAAGTGTTTCTTTTCAGCCGTTCTTCCACCATTCTCGTATTAATTAGAAGAGGAAAGTGATCAAAAAAATAATGCACTAGATGTTGAACTTTTACCTCCGGGAACATAGAAATCCATTCTGCATTGGCGACACCTCTATCGAATCGTTCTTGTATGTTCGTCTCGCCTAGGTTGCCTCTCTCCCATGTGAACTAGTTACTAGAATACCCTACATCGTTCAGTTGACATTACTCCAATGTTCTTCGAAAGAGTTCCATCCTTCTTTCATCTCTAGGCAGCCTTCCCCTTTTTTCAAACCCATACATAATTTCATTGAAGTCTCCACATACAAACCAAGGGATATCCACATCAGTAGATAAACTTTTTAAAACAACCTATGAATCGTTTCTATCTTGTGCATAAGGGGATCCATAAAATCTTGTATATCTCTAATTGATTCTTGCTTCATTGTCTTCAACTACCACATCAATATGTCTTTTAGAATAATTCCGAAGTATGGTATTAACATCAAATCTCTATGCTAAACACAATCCTCCTCTAGTATCTTCTGAATCGACTTTAATACCATTTGCAAAACTACAACTTCGTCAAACTTGTTCCATCTGTCTTCTACGAAGCTTTGTCTTTATAACAAAGACTATTTGGGGATTATAGATCTTTAGCAAATGCCGAAGTCTTCGAATCGTCCGTGGGCTCCCCAAACCACGAACATTTCAATTTAATATTTTCATTGCGCTTGGTCGACTTGCCTCTTGGCAGTCGCCGATGATAAAAGATTAAATTCTACTATTCTCTTATTTCTTGCCATTAAATTATCGTTCTCTTCTTTCCTTGTTAGATCTTCCATCTCCCCCTATTTCACTTTTTCCCCTCCTCTCCTATTAAGATACTATCTTCTAAATCATGCTCCATAGCAGTTTGCATCTAATCTGTCACTAAATCATGCTCCTTGTTAATGGTTTTGTGGTTTGGCTGAATGTAGGACAAGGAGATCTAGTGCAGTAGATCGGGTCTTCGGGATTTAGTGCTTGCGTTAGTAACAGGTGTGTAACTTACACACTTTATAACTTGGTAATATATATATTAATAACCCAATCATGATTAAAAGCCAAAAACTGTGAGATCTTGATATGATGCCTTATGGGTGTGAGCAAGGATTCGGGTAAGTCCGTTTCGATATGATTTTTGCTATATGGTGCATAATAATATGATTTATGATATATTTGTTTTATGTTGCATATTAAAGCATGATGGCATGATTTGCACCTGTAATGCATTGGTATGAGTGATATGAGAGGAGGGGGAAGTATGATATCCGTGACTTTGGGTCACCAGAGGTTTGGCACCTCCAGTGGTTTGGTACCACAGATTATTTTGTGACTTTGGGACACCAGAGGTTTGACAACTTATAGTGACTCGTCCCAGTGGCTTAGCACCACAGTGGGTTGGCCCCACAGTTGATATTTTTGGGATCGTCGCCAGTGATTTGGTATCACACGTGGGTTGGCCCCACACTTGGATTATTGATGTTTTGTGACTTTGGGTCACCAGAGGTTTGGCACCTCATAACGACTCGTCCCAGTGGCTTAGCACCACAGTGGGTTGGCCCCACATATGATACTACGGGATTGTTGCCAGTGATTTGGTATCACGATGTGGGTTGGCCCCATAGATGGATTATTCGTGACTTTGGGTCACCAGTGGTTTGGCACCATATTATTATTGGATATCGTGACTTTGGGTCACCAGTGGTTTGGCACCACCAGTGGTTTGGTACCACACGGGGTAGAAATGGAGTTAAGGATGGTTAGGTTTGGGTGCATGTTATACATATTGCTTGGTTATGATTTGTGTAAGTATGTTGCATTAACCAGGAGGGGGATTATGCACTGAGTCTTGGTGACTCACCTTCTCCCTTATCTTTTCAGGTGATTCATAGATCGCGGATGAGGAGCCGGGCGGACTCGAGGTGACCATGCATTAAACAAACTCGATTTTACATGGACTTTGGTTTGGGTACTTTATCTTATATAAATTTGGATTCATTTTTATTTTGATTTGTAATAAGGCCTTTTAATTATGTTTTGGATTATTTATATGCTTTGGATTTGTTTTAAACATGGCCAAGTAAATTACTTGATTAATTTAATAATTTGAGCCCAAGTTTTTTTTTAAACTACAGAACGCAATGGTTTTCAAATCTTTACCATCGGGTAATACAAATCAATTGATAACAGCAAACTTAAATGGATTTCAAACTTAAGTTTTCCACATCTATATCAACTGATTTCTAAATAGCTAAGAAAGAATCATTCGGTTTTTTTAGAGATATAAACGTCTTCTAACCTATGGATCAACAACTAAGTTTTAAAGATTGATTTCAGGATTTCAAAGTATCAGTTTTTAACTAATCATGCACCTGATTTCTACAATCATAAAACAACAAAGAGTTTTCTTTCACTAAAATTGAACCGGTCACCTGTTTACTACAAAACGTTTTCCTTTGTGACATGCCAGATTCGGTCGTGGTGTGTTGACCGGGTTCGGGGTGTTACAATTGTGGTATCAGAGCTAAGTTCAAAGGCTCGGCTGTGGGCCTGAGGCCCAAAATGTTTTAAAAGTATGGTTTTAAATGTTTTGTCTGAAATTATATGATTTGGAAGGCATGGCACCGAGTCTTCGGCACCAATCTGCCCAAGTAAGTACCCCTAACCATTGTTGTGATTTTTGGATATTATAAACTTTGAATGACTAGTGATAGTGACTCCCCTAGAGACTGAAATTGATAGGACTCTATGGACTCGCGAAAACAGAACTCTTTAATAAGAATTATTCATAAGACTGTGCTTTAGTAACAGTGAAATAATGACTAATGCATAAAACTTTTAAATGAGATAAGTCGAGACTTTAGAGATGAGCACTCGAGGTGGTCGTAGTCGTAAGACGCGTGGACGCGGTCGGGGTAGGATGACAGTTTCTGAACTAGTGGGGTGTCAGAGAATGAGATACCAGGACCACCACCAACTGTAGGTGGTGAGTTTCAGGATCAGACTGGGGATGACGCAGTGTCACATGCGATGCTGCGAGTTCTTGAGAGAGTAGGTGGAAGCGCAGGAGCTCAGAAATCTGTACTTGAGCGACTCCAGGCCAATGGAGCTGAGGTATTTCGAGGTGTTTCTGGTGTGGCTCCCAGTACGGCTGAGTATTGGTTAGAGGCGACGGAGCGAATCACGGACGATTTGGATCTGACTGCTGAGGAAAAATTGAAAGGGATAGTGTCGCTTCTTCGGGATGAGTCATACCAGTGGTGGCTCACGGTTCGAGATAGTGCTACTGCGGATGACCTCACTTGGGACTATTTTAAGGCAGCTTATCAAAAGAAGTTTATTGGATTTAGTTATATTGATGCGCAGCGAAAGGCGTTTCTGAGGTTGGTTCAGGGGAGTAAGTCTGTATCAGAGTATGAGGCAGAGTTCATACGGTTGAGCCGGTATTCTAGGGGTATCGTGGCTACAGAACATGAGCGATGTGTCCGATTTGAGGACGGGCTCAGAGATGAGCTGAGGTTGCTGATTGCTCCACAGCAGGAGCGTGAGTTTGCTGTCCTGGTGGAAAAGGCTAAGGTAGCCGAAGGGGTTAAGGAGTCTGTGAGGCAGAATATGGATAGAAATAGACATAAGAGAGGTTTTGGATCATCTGGGTTGGCCGGTAATTCTCAGAAAAGGGCTCGACAGAGTGGGCCGAATCAGTCGGGAAGGTCTGTTGCTGCTAATCAGGGACCAGCGCAGTGTAATCGATGTGGGAAATCCCATTGGGGAGGATGTTGGACTGGTGGAAAAGGATGTTTTGAGTGTGGCTCGCTGGACCATTGTGTGAGGGACTGTCCGCGTAAGTTAGCCAGATTCGGCCGAGGTCGTCGGCCGTGGCTTAGTTCAGAAATGAGGGACTGCCACCGTAGAGGGGTCGTGGTAATGGTAGAGGAGGTAATGGTTCTGGTTGGGGCCGCGGAGCACCGGGCAGAGGTGCAGGCAACACTGAGGCAAGACAGCTGGGTTGGTGTATGCAGCGAGGCGTCGAGAGGAGGGCGATGTACTGGACGTCATTACCGGTACGTTCTTAATCTTTGGATTTCCAAATACTGCTTTGATTGATGTGGGCTCGACGCATTCATATGTTGCTAGTAGCATAGTAGAGACCACGAACCTAGACTTTGAGACTACTTCTAGGGAGATGATAGTAATTAGCCCTCTAGGTCACTTTGTAGAAGTAAATAAGCTGTATAGGGATGTACCCCTAGAACTCCAAGGGGTAGTGTTTGTAGCTGATTTGATGGATCTGCCGTTTGGGGAGTTCGATCTGATTCTTGGGATGGACTGGTTGGTTAAGTACCAAGCAAGTTTGGATTGCGTGACTAAGCGCATGGTTTTGAAGATGGCTGAGGGTGAAGAGGTGGTTATGATGGGTAATAGAAGAGATTATCTGTCCAACGTGGTATCTGCTTTGAAGGCTGAGAAGATGGTCAGGAAGGGCTGTGAGGTGTTTATGGTTTATGTGTGTGCTTTGGAGGCTAAGGAGTCTGCTGTAGGGAATGTCCGAGCAGTAAAGGAATTTGCTGATGTATTTCCCAAGGAATTTCTGGGACTGCCTCCAGATCGTGAGGTTGAATTTGGCATAGATCTGTTACCAGGAACTGCGCCAGTGTCTATTGCCCCGTATAGGATGGCGCCAAAGGAATTAGTGGAATTAAAGGCTCAGATTCAGGAGTTGTTGGACCGAGGTTTTATTCGACCAAGTGTTTCACCTTGGGGAGCGCCAGTACTCTTTGTCAAGAAGAAAGATGGTACAATGCGGATGTATATAGACTACCGCCAGTTGAATAAGCTGACGATCAAAAACAAGTATCCATTTCCAAGAACAGATGACTTGTTTGATCAGCTGAAGAGTGCATCGATTTTCTCAAAGATTGATTTAAGATCTGGGTATCATCAGTGGAAGGTGAAAGAGGCTGATATTCACAAGACAGCGTTTCGTACTCGGTATGGGCACTATGAGTTTCTAGTAATGCCATTTGGGTTGACTAACGCGTCGGCAGCATTCATGGACATGATGAATCGGGTATTCCAGCATTATTTGGATCAGTTTTTGTGGTATTTATAGACGACATCTTGGTATACTCAAGGTCAGAGGAGGAGCATGATGCGCATTTGCGAGTAGTGTTGCAGATCCTGAGGGAAAAGTAGTTATTTGCTAAATTTAATAAGTGCGAGTTCTGGCTTAGGGAGGTGACTTTCTTGGGTCATGTAGTATCAGCTGAGGGGATTAGAGTGGATCCTTGAAAGATCAAGGCAGTGTTGGATTGGAAACCGCCTAAGTCAGTGGCTGAAATTTGGAGTTTTCTAGGTCTGGCAGGGTATTACCGAAGATTTGTAGAGGAATTTTCGTTGATCGCAGCGCCTATAACCAAGTTATTAAGAAAAGGAATTCCATTTGTATGGACTGAGAAGCAGCAAGAAAGTTTCGATAAGTTAAAGAAGATTTTGACTGAAGCCCGATTTTGATTCAGCCTGAGGCAGGAAAGGAATTCACGGTATACTGTGATGCATCACATACTAGCTTGGGGTGTGTGCTGATGCAGGAAGGGAAGGTAGTGGCTTATGCATCTCGACAGCTGAGACCGCATGAAGTTAACTATCCGACGTACGACTTGGAATTAGCTGCGGTGGTTTTCGCTTTGAAAATATGGAGACACTACTTGTACAGAGAGAAGTCGATAGTCTACACGGATCACAAGAGTCTGAAGTATCTTTTGACCCAGAAGGATTTGAACTTGAGATAGTGCAGGTGGATCGAGTTGTTGAAGGACTACGACTGTTCGATGAGTATCATCCAGGAAAGGCTAACGTGGTGGCAGACGCGTTGAGCCGTAAGGTGGTATCGGACTTGAGAGCGATGTGTGCTCGCCTTAGCTTGTATGACGATGGGAGTCTCTTGGCAGAATTGCAAGTTAAGCCAACTTGGGTGGAGCAGATCAAGGGGAAATAGTTAGAGGATGAGGGGTTGAATGCGTGGAGGTTGCAAGTTCAGAATGATGGTATAGAGGATTACAGCTTGTCCAGTGATGGAGTGTTGTGTTTTCAAGGGAGAGCTTGTATGCCGAGGGACGTCGAGTTAAGGCAAAGGATTCTTCAGGACACACATAGCAGCCCATACACTATGCATCCTGGAGGTAGCAAAATGTATCGAGATTTAAGAGAGCAGTTTTGGTGGCCAGGTTTGAAGCGGGAAGTCACGGAGATTGTGGGCAAATGTTTGACGTGTCAGCAGGTCAAGGCTGAACATCAGTTGCCGTCGGGTTTACTTTAGCTGGTAAAGATTCCACAGTGGAAGTGGGAAAGGATCACTATGGATTTTGTCAGTGGATTACCCCTTATGCCTAGTAAGAAGGACTCAGTTTGGGTAACTGTGGACCGTCTGACTAAGTCAGCTCACTTCATACCGGTAAGGGTTGATTACTCGCTTCAGAAGCTAGCTAAGCTGTATGTGGCAGAGATAGTGAGGTTTTATGGTGTGCCAGTATCGATCATCTCGGACAGTGATCTCAAATTTACGTCGAGGTTTTGGAAGGTGTTGCATCAGGCTTTGGGTACACGATTGGATTTTAGTACGGCATTTCATTCACAGTCTGACGGGCAGTCGGAAAGGGTTATACAGATTTTAGAGGATATGCTGAGAGGTTGTGTTTTGGACTTCAGGGGTACCTGGGAAGAGTTTCTACCATTAGCTGAGTTTGCATACAACAATAGTTACCAAGCCAGCATCAAGATGGCACCATATGAGGCGTTGTATGGTAAGAAGTGTCGCACACCTACATGTTGGACAGAGTTGGGTTAACGTCAGATGTTGGGACCAGAGTTGGTTGCAGAGACTAAGGACAAGGTTAAGTTGATTCAGGCTCGTCTGAAGGAAGCTTCGGACAGGCAGAAGTCGTATGCTAATCTCAAGCGGAGGGATATAGAGTTTGCCGTGGGTGATAAGGTCTTTCTGAAGGTCTCGCCATGGAAGAAGGTAGTGAGGTTTGGAAGGAAAGGCAAGTTAAGTCCAAGGTTTATTGGGCCGTATAAGGTGTTGAGACGAGTGGGACTAGTAGCGTATCAGCTCGAGTTGCCAGTAGAGTTGAGTCAGATTTATGATGTCTTCCATGTCTCCATGCTCAGACGCTATCGTTCAGATCCATCGCATGTTGTAGCAGTGGAGGAAATTGAGGTAAGCCCAGATTTGACCATGGAAGGGGAACCAGTGCAGATTCTAGATCGAGATGTGAAAGTTTTGCGTAAGAAGTCTGTTCCACTGGTGAAAGTATTATGGCGAAATCATGGCATGGAAGAAGCTACGTGGGAACCCGAGGATGTGATGAGACAGCAATACCCTCAACTCTTTTGACTAGGTAATTTCGAGGCCGAAATTATTTTTAAGGGGGTAGAACTATAATATCCTGAAATAGGGGTTATTTTAATTGAATTGTTTTGCATGTGTTTGGACTGTGGTGTTATTATTTGAGGTGTTTTAAGATTTAGTTATAAGTCTAGAGCAGGTCGGTGTGGTGGGAATTTTTGTTTTTAAGCTTTAAGTAAAGGGAGCTGAAGGAGCTATGGGTTATATGTATTTTAAGGGGAATTTTAGCACAAGAATGGGCTTGGTAAAGTGGCATGGAGGCGCCACTTAAGGCCTTGTGATTGACGCCACAAGCAGAGGAAGGAGAGCCTGGGTTCGAGCTGTGGAGATCCCCTGCTGCTCATTCATTTTGACGCCAAGGGGGGGAGGAGTTGTGCTCAGCTCAAATTCTGTCAGATAAGGATGGACTAAGTCAAATTATTTTAAACAGGTGGCAAAGAGAAAATTTAGGAGTTTGATTAATTCAAACTCATTTGAATTGGTGGCTAGGAGTGAGTTGAGAGGTTGCCGAAATTTGAATAGCTGGGAGGTGGAGTATTCGGCTAGGACTTAGGAAGGGTGCCGAAATTCTTTGTGGCACTTTCAGCTAGCTAAGATTTGATGTAATCGGTTTGGAGCAAAGCCGAAACTTCCTTTTGTTTGTCATTTGTTCCTTCTTGTACCATTTGAAGCACCTAGCCGAACCTTCAAGTGAGCACACTCTCTTTTTCTTCTTTGAAACCGAAAGCCACAAGCACCATAGCCCCTTGCTGATTTCTCCCTTGGGCATTTAGCCGAATTTTGCACTTGCTTTTCTCTTTATTTCATTAGTAGCCGAAACCTTATTCTCCTAAACACCTCCTCTCCTTTGCTCTCCACTCTTGTTGGTGGCCTATCTTCTACTCTTCCATCTCTCTCTTTTTTCTTTTCTCATTCTTGTTCAAAACTGAAAGCACCCTCTTCCATTTCATCTTTTTCTTTTCTTCTCTCAAACTCTTTTACCAAAACCCTCTCCACCTTTCTTTGCAGAAATCCCTCTCTTCCTTTTTCATTTTCTTTTTCTTTTCCTTTTCTCCAATCTAGCCGAATCACCCTATTCTTTCTTCTAGTTGCTTTGGCCGAATATCAACAGGGGTGGATCTTCTTGAATTCTTCTTCAATCGGTTTTAGGAGAAGGTAAGTGTCCATGGCCGAAACCTATTACTTCTTTTCTCTTCTCTCTGTCGACTTTCATAAGGGTAAAAGCCGAATTTTGGCATTTGTTAACAAGGTTCTAACCATCTGTAGGAACCAATTTCTCCTAGGTTCTTCGGGTTCTTGGAAGCAGTCGATCTAAGCCTCTATTCTCTAGAAATCGAATCCATCAAGTCTGTGGTAAGGATTTATGGCGATTCAACTACTCTCTTAGTTATTTGGTTAAGCCGAAGGCTATTGAAAGTGAGTTTTGTTGTTGGCCGATTGTAGGGGGAGAAGCAGTCTCGCATACCTTGCATTGTGATTTGTTTTCGTAAGGCAGAAAGGTAAGGGTGGTGTTGTTATGCGTAATCTCACCCTTCGGGATTTATTGATATGGCCGAATGGCCTTGTTAATGGTTTTGTGGTTTGGCCGAATGTAGGACAAGGAGATCTAGTGCAGTAGATCGAGTCTTCGGGATTTAGTGCTTGCGTTAGTAACAGGTGTGTAACTTACACACTTTATAACTTGGTAATATATATATTAATAACCCAATCATGATTAAAAGCCGAAAACTGTGAGATCTTGATATGATGCCTTATGGGTGTGAGCAAGGATTCGGGTAAGTCCGTTTCGATATGATTTTTGCTATATGGTGCATAATAATATGATTTATGATATATTTGTTTTATGTTGCATATTAAAGCATGATGGTATGATTTGCACATGTAATGCATTGGTATGGGTGATATGACAGGAGGGGGAAGTATGATATCCGTGACTTTGGGTCACCAGAGGTTTGGCACCTCCAGTGGTTTGGTACCACAGATTATTTTGGTACCTCATAGCGACTCGTCCCAGTGGCTTAGCACCACAGTGGGTTGGCCCCACAGTTGATATTTTTGGGATCGTCGCCAGTGATTTGGTATCACGATGTGGGTTGGCCCCACAGATGGATTATTCGTGACTTTGGGTCACCAGTGGTTTGGCACCATATTATTATTGGATATCGTGACTTTGGGTCACCAGTGGTTTGGCACTACCAGTGGTTTGATACCACATGGGGTAGAAACGGAGTTAAGGATGGTTAGGTTTGGGTGCATGTTATACATATTGCTTGGTTATGATTTGTGTAAGTATGCTGCATTAACCAGGAGGGGGATTATGCACTGAGTCTTGGTGACTCACCTTCTCCCTTATCTTTTCAGGTGATTCATATATCGCGGATGAGGAGCCGGGCAGACTCGAGGTGACCATGCATTAAACAAATTCGGTTTTACATGGACTTTGGTTTAGGTACTTTATCTTATATAAATTTGGATTCATTTTTATTTTGGGTTTGTAATAAGGCCTTTTAATTATGTTTTGGATTATTTATATGCTTTGGATTTGTTTTAAACATGGCTAAGTAAATTACTTGATTAATTTAATAATTTGAGCCCAAGTTTTATTTGAAGTACAGAAAGCAATGGTTTTCAAATCTTTACCATCGGGTAATACAAATCAATTGATAACAACAACAAACTTAAATGGATTTCAAACTTAAGTTTTCCACATCTATATCAACTGATTTCTAAATAGCTAAGAAAGAATCATTCGGTTTTTTTAGAGATATAAACGTCTTCTAACCTATGGATCAACAACTAAGTTTTGAAGATTGATTTCAGGATTTCAAAGTATCGGTTTTTAACTAATCATGCACCTGATTTCTAGAAACATAAAACAACAAAGAGTTTTCTTTCACTAAAATTTAACCGGTCACCTGTTTACTACAAAACATTTTCCTCTGTGACATGCCAAATTTGGTCGTGGTGTGTTGACTGGGTTCGGGGTGTTACATGTACGCAACAAGGAGTAAAAATTAATGGTACTTTTAATGGATCCTCCCCCCTTTTCAATTTGTAAAGCACCAATAAGTTATTGTTGAAAGTCCATGGTGAACCCTTTAAAACCCTTTCCATATCCATAATATGAAAAAATTGAAATAGATACATTTTTTCCCCCAGATCTCGAATTTGAATCCCACGAACAGGATGCCACAAATTCGCCATAGTACTTTTCAGGGCTAGAAAGTGGATTATACTGGCTGTTAGGAAACACCCCACTAGTTGAAACTCCCCCCTTCTCTTTCTGTATTCCGATCTAATTGTATCAGAAGAATTTCTTCTTCCTCCTCATTGAGTGTCAATTGTGCTAATTCGTCTTCCATGAATGCAGGTTTGAAAATAGAAATGTGATTAACACTTTTCCACCGTAGAGTAAAAGCTTTTCTTAAAGTGCCGACTACAAGTAAACAAAGAAGACAAACCAAAAGAAAAACCTAAGAACTCATGCTAGAGGCGGCAGATAATAGCGTGCTAGGGTAGCTGTAACATCCCCTTACCCGTATTCGATGCCAGAATAGGGTACGAGGCGTTACCAGACTCATATGCAAGCAATCATACAAAACCGAGACATGATTTTCCATTCAAATTTAAAACTTTTCATAAACATTCATATCATCCCTTAAAAAAGCCTACGAGGACCAAAACACACATTAAGAATGGTTCGGGACCAAACTGAATTCTTTAGAAGACTTTGGAAAAAGTCACTAAAAATAGGGGCACACGCCCATGTGGAAAAGGAACACGCCCGTGTGTCCTGATAACATGGCCATGCTGAAGGGCCATGTCACTCACAGGACCTAAACATATTGGGAAACACTTGTGTTCCTCACATGTGTGGATTTATTTTCTCAATTCAATGCTACAGGAGTTTTCACATGACCTGACATACGCCCGTGTCCATGGCCCGTGTCCCTCACACGGTCATGACACGCCCATGTGCAAAAATCTTAACATTCTGTTTCTGACATCATCAACTCAATAAGGTCACACGGCCAAGGCAAACGCCCGTGTCCTTAGACCGTGCGGTGAATTAAATTCGTAAAGTTAGGTGCAGACTTCGCACGACCAGGGTACACGGCCATGTCCTATGGCCGTGTCTTCCACACGGTTGAGACACACGGCCGTGCCTCAACCAGTGTGGTTACTACTGGGCATTTTGTTTTGCCAACTTAGAATACAAAGGGACACAAGGCCAAACCACACGCCCATAGGGTAGACCGTATGTCACACAAAGCCTAGACACACGCCTGTGTGTCTACCCGTGTGGACAAGAACAAGGCTATTTACCAAGCCCTTTCTGCCACCCCTACTTGCACCAAAATTAGCCACATCTACCAACCTATTTATTCATGTATAACTATACCATTTACTCACCCATGCAACTTGCACATTCGTGAAAAACATCATCATGTCATATATTAATAAGAACTAGCCATCAACTATGGCCTTATACAAAAGAATTCATCTTCAAATAAGCCAACACATTTGGCCAAATCAATATGACACTTGATAATATACTAAGTCCCTATACATGCCATACTCAAAATGCTAAATTTAACTATACCAAAATGTGTGGATTGTGTGGGTGATCCTCCGACGATCTCCGTATCCCGAGCTGGCTCTTTGACACTATAAAACAAGGGAAAAAAGAAGGGAGTAAGCTTTAAGTTTAGTAAGTCTATATGTAAACAATGAACATCATACCACATACTTATCAATCAAGAACATTACATACTAATCAAGAACAATTTAAATCCTAGTAGTTGTACTTACTCATTTCAAATCTTACCACATTCCAAATGCATATCATAACATAGCTCACATTTACATGCACTTATACCCTGCACTTGTCACCACATAACCACACATAATTTCACTTAGTCAAAGTTTCTCGATGAACACTTCAGAATAATACCGGATACGTGGTAGTTTCGCACACAGCCCACCCTTAATAAAACACGATGGTATTGCACACAACCCACCAATAATAAATAACACGGTGGTATCGCACACAACCCACCAATAATAAATAACACGGTGGTATCGCACACAACCCACCAATAATAAATAACATGGTGGTATCACACACAGCACATCGGTAATAATAAATACGGTGGTATCACATACAGCCCACCAACAATCACTTATTCACGGATGTTTATCCGTATCCTTTTTTCCTATTCCGAAGGTTCATCCAAGAATTTCCTCACTTTCTATCATTTTAATGGATATCAATAATATTCATTCACATTTCACACATACATTAATATGTAAAAACATAAGTAAAAGGGATGTATCATTTACATATAAACTTACCTCGATACAAAATATGTCAATTCGAGGTTTAGTCCGAAACCTTGCCTTTTCCTCGATCAAGGTTGACTCCACGTTCTTCTTGATCTATAATAACATGTTTAGCTTATTAAATAACCTCATTAATCAAATCACTCCAAAAATTCCTATTTTGGAAAAATTACCATTTTGTCCGTAGACTTTCACAAAATTACGATTTTGCCCCTAGGCTCGTAACATAAAATATTTTCATTTTCCACACACCCAAGCCTAGTCGATTCATATTCTCTCTTATAGCAACTCACAATTTCAATTATTTCACACATTTTCTATCCATTTTATAACTTTTACAAAATAGTCATATTAGGAGTTTTCATGCAAAATTATTTCACAAAAGTTGTTCATTAAACCACTAAGATTCATTTTCTTCCATAAATTTCAGGAAACACATAAATACTCACATGGAAAAACCATAGACTCTCAACCATTTTGCAAAATAGTCCCCTCATTAGCTAGATTATACTACAATGGTCCCAAAAGTACAAAAATCATCAAGGATAGCCATTAAAATCACTTACTTGCAAGGGTTTAAGTGGCTGAAAATTTTCAAGCTTTCCAAAGCCCCTCCTTTGTTAGAAGTTTCGGTGGTAGGGAGATTGAGGAAGAGATGATATCTTTTTCTCTTTATTTTATTATATTTCTAGACAATTTGTCACCAAAACTTCACCTAATCTCTTGACAATCTTATTTCTTTGTCCTTTATGGACGGCCAACACATTCCTAAGGGCCTAATTGCACATTAAGGACCTCCAATTTAATATTCTATAGTTACTTGACACTTTTAGCTTGTAGAACAAAACTTTCGTACTTTATGCGATTTAGTCTTTTTTTCAAAAATTAAGCAAGTAATCACTACAATTAATGAACCAAAATCTTCATGCACTCATATAATCATGCTATAAACCATAAAATAATATTAATAATAATTTCTCCAACCTCAGATTAGTGGTTCCAAAACCACTATTCCAATTAGCCCCAACATCGGGCTGTTACAACTGTCCCCCTTTCGTGATTTTCGTCCCTGAAAATCTTACAGATAAAGAGGTTCTGGTAGTGCTCTCTCATGGCTTCTTCTGGTTCCTACGTAGCCTCTTCTGAACCATGTTTTTGCCACAACACTTTCACTAATGCTATACGCTTATTCCACTACTGTTTAACCTCTCAAGCCAAAATCTTAATTGGTTCCTCATCATAGGTCATATCTGGTCGTTCCTCAACTTATGTAGGAGGAATTACATGTAAAGGATCGAAACAATATCATCGCAACACCGACACGTGGAACACAGTGTGTATTCTCTCCAACTCCGCTGATAAAGCTAATCGGTAAGCTACTAGTCCAATCCTTTCAATAATATCATACGGCCCAATGAAACGCGGACTCAATTTGCCGTTTCTACCAAATCTCAATTTGCCCTTTCACTTTCTCTTCGGTTTCTCTAGCTAAATCAACCCCGTGAATTTGCCTCTCACTAAGATCGGTCCAGTACAAAGGAGTTTGACACTTACGTCCATATAATGCTTTATATGGTGCCATTTGTATACTTAAGGTAGATATTTTTCCCAACTACCTTTGAACTCTAAAACACAGCATCGAAGCATATCTTTGAGAACTTGAATCACTCTTTCGGATTGACCATCAGTTTGCAGATGGAATGCGGTACTAAAATTCAATTTTGTACCTAAGGCTTCTTGCAACTTTTACTAAAACCTCGAAGTAAACCTCGGATCTCTGCCCGAAATAATGGACATAGGCACCCCATGCAATCACACAATTTCGGCAAAATACAGCTCAGCCAACTTGTCAAGCGAGTAATCAATATGTACTAGTATAAAGTGAGCCGATTTCGTTAATCTATCAACAATAACCCACACGACATCTTTCTTTTTCGGAGTCATGGTTAACCCCATTACAAAATCCATCGTGATTCAGTGCCATTTCCACTCGGGAACCATCACTAGTTGAAGTAAACTCGAAGGTACCTGATGCTCGGCTTTCACTTGTTGACAGATCAAACACTTTGTAACAAACTTGGAGATGTCTCTTTTCATACCTGGCCACCAATACAACTTCTTCAAATCATTATACATTTTTATACTGTCGGATGTATTGACAAACAACCATTGTGTGCCTCATGTAAAATTTTCTGAATCAACTCATCATCTTTTGGTAAACATACCCTATCACTAAACATCAAACAATCATCTGAACCGAACCAAAAATTAGAGTTACTTCCCGATTCAAACTAAGCTCTCTTAGCTTGCATTCCACTATCATTCTTTTGAGCTTCACAAATCTTCTGAAGAAACAACGGTCTAGCCCTTAACTCGGCCAAAATTGAACCGTCGTCAGAAAAAACTAAACTTGTACTCATAGCTCTCACAGTATACAAGGATTTTCTGCTCAAGGCATCTGCGACTACATTCGCTTTCCCCGAATGATAATCAATCTCTAGCTCATAATCTTTCAATAATTCGAGCCACCTCCGTTGTCGTAAATTCAAGTCATGTTGGTTCATCAAACACTTCAAACATTTGTGATCGGTAAAGATTCGACATTTTTCACCATACAAATAATGACGCCAAATCTTCAAAGCAAAGACGATGGTAGCCAATTCCAATTCGTGCGTTGGATAATTCTCTTCATGTGGTTTTAGTTGTCTCGAGGCATAAGCTACTACTTTTCCCTCTTGCATCAACACACAACTAAGACCATTCATTGACGCATCACTATAGATTACAAACTCCTTTCCTGACTCAGGTTGTACCAAAATCAGGGCTTCAGTCAACAATGCTTTCAGTTTCTCAAAACTCTGTTGGCACCTTTCTGTCCATTCGAACATGACATCTTTCTGTAGCAACCTTGTCATAGGAGTAGCAATCATGGAGAATCCTTTGACAAACCTCCTATAGTATCCCGGCAAGCCCAAAAAGCTTCTAATCTCTGATACATTCCTTGGTGGTTTCCACTCAACAATAGCCGAGATCTTACTAGAATCAACTATAATTCCACCACCCGACACGATGTGTCCTAAGAATCTGACCTCTCGGAGCCAAAACTCACTTTTGCTAAACTTAGCGTACAACTACATATCTCTAAAATTCTGCAAAACAGTTCTGAAATGTTCCACATGCTCACTCTCATCCCGAGAATACATTAATATATCATAAATAAAAACAACTACAAACTTATCCAAGTACGATTGGAAAATACGGTTCACTAAATCCATAAATATGGCAAGAATATTCGTTAAGCCAAAGGGCATGATGAGGAACTCGTAATGGCCATACCTTGTCTAGAATGCAGTTTTCGGCACTTCCTGTTCCTTAACTCTCCACCGGTAATAACCGGACCTCAGGTTTATCTTAGAAAACACTGTGGCTCCTTTCAATTGGTCAAACAAATCGTCAATCCTTGGTAAAGGATATTTGTTCTTCACTGCAACCTTGTTGAGCTGTCTGTAGTCTATACATAACCTCATCGACTCGTCTTTCTTTTTCACAAAAAATACTGGAGCACCCTACGAAGAATAGCTCGGTCTTGCGAAACCTTTATCCGTCAACTCTTGTAATTGATCCTTCAATTCTTTAAACTCCAACGGTGCCATCCTATACGAGGTAACAGAAATAGGGGCAGTACCAGGTACCAACTCAATACCAAACTCAACCTCCTTAACTGGGGGCAATCTAAGTAACTCTTTTGGAATCACGTTTGGATACTCGCATACCACAGGCACTAATTTAATCTTTACTTTTGACTCTTAGGTATTTAACTCAAATGCAAGATAGGACTCATACCCTTTTCTCATACATTTCTCAGCTACCATAGAAGAAATAACTACAGGCAAGCTATTCGATTCACCTGATTCAACCCGAATAATATCTCCATTTACACATCTAAGTTCAATAAACTTACTACCACAGTTTACTAACACATTATGAACAGTCAACCAATCCATGCCAAGAATTAGGTCAAATTCATCAAACGGTAGTATCATGAGGTTAGCTGGAAAACAATAGCCTCTAATCATTAAGGGACAGTTCCTACATGCTTTGTCAACTAGCACATGCTTGCCTAACGGGTTTGACACTTTTATCACAAATTCTATAGACTCAGCAATCATATTCATGCTAGACACCAATTTCATACAAACATACGAATGAGTAGACCTCGGGTCAATCAAAGCAACAATAGAAATATCATGAAGTGAAAAAGTACCCGTAATCACATCTAGGGATGATACCTCTTCGCGAGTGCGAATAACATAAGTCCTTGCAGGTACTCTATCCTCTTATCTCATAGTAGAATCTCTAGGTGCACCTCTACTGCTAGCCCTACTTCCCATGTTCTTCTGTGGTCTATCCCTCGAAGGTACATTACTTGCTCTCACTTTTTGTTTTCTGTCTCTCTCATCCATCTCAGGACAGTTTCGAATGAAGTGGTCTAGTGAACCACACTTGTAGCAAGCTTGATTGTTTCCACAACACTCCCCAATATGTTTTCTACCATAATTCTGACACTCGAATTTATTTGACTTCATATTACCCACACTTCCCATCGAGATGGCTTGAACTTTAGAGCCCGAATATGTTATTGTAATATCCCGAAATAGGGGTTTACGAGTTTGGAAAATAACTCGAGTGTATTAGGCCTCAATAGTGGTTTTGATGTGTTTTTGGAGTTCTTAAAACTCCCGGAATAAAATGGGACACTTTTGAAAGTTGTGAAAATTTACGGTTTAAAATGGAAAATTGGCTGAAGAGGCCTTAATAATAAAATTTGTGAAGTTATGGACATGAAAGTCCGTAGCTGTTGGCTTCCGTATGCCACTTAAGATTCGCGCGCAAGCATGGGCAAAGGTTCGAGTCTCGTGTGTGCGGCATAAGCATTTTATTTTGAAAAGGGGCGCTGTTTGGAAGAAGGCTTTAAAAGAAAATCACGATGATTTCTGTCACAAAAAGGCGCCTGGCCGAGTGGCTAAGACGCTTGCAGCATGGGGGGGCCTCTCGAGGTTGAGTGTTCGAGTCCCAGGGATCGCGCGTGATGCGCTTTATTTTCATTTTAGCGCTCGACACTGGAAACCGCAAGGTAAGGGGTTAAAAGGATTTCCGATGCGTTTGTTAGCATGAATTGAACCTTGGCCGAATGGTTAAGGACCTTGTTGGGAACTGCGACTAGGCGGAATCGCGTTTGAGTCCTGGATTCCGCGCTTGAAGCATTTTATTTTTAGCGCTAAAGAGAAGGGAGCCAAGGCAAGGATAGTTTAAAAGAAATTCGCAATGAGTTATGGCATGAAAGTTCAGTAGCGGAGATGGCAGGGCGCTTGGGCATGTTGCTTCAGGTCTCGAGTTCGAGACTTTGAAGGCGCACTTGGTCCCTTTTATTTTTACACCGACGTGGAAGGCCTTGCATGGCCCATGCTGCGCATGCAGTTTTTGGAATAGGCATAACCATGTTGTTGCATTTTATTGTTTTTTTTTAAATGATAGTTATTATTTTATTGTATAGAAAATGGTGTTGTATGGGTAAGGTGATGGAATAAGGATTTAATAATTTTTATTGGTATTTGATGGTTGAAATTTCAAATGGATATGGGAAATTAAGTGAAGCATGGCCGGCCATTTGCTTATCAAAGCATGGCCGAATTTTCACACTTTAATTTCTTTTCTTTTTGTGTCTTGACCGAAAATGGAAGGAGTTGGCCGGCGTGGGAATAATTTAGCGTGCCAAATTCAATTCTTTCTCCCCTATTTTGAAAGCATGGCCGAATGTGGCTTTCCTTGGAGCATTCATTCCCGGGTTTGATTTAGCTAGGGGGGATAGCCTTTGCCTTGTTTTGCTTCCTTCCTTCTTGTGTTCTTAACCGAGAGAGAGAGAGTGAGAATTAGAGCAAGTTGAACTTCAGTCTTAAAGAAGCTAAAAAGAAAGAGACCTAAGGCTTGAGTACAATTTTTGGTAGGAGCTTGAGAGTTCTCGGCTAGCTGTGCTTTTGCATGGTTTCTTTCTTTAGCCGAATCTCTATTATGGTGCTATTTGACTGTGTGTTTGAAACCCTCCTTTCTCTTCAAAGCAATAATGGTAAGTAATCTCTCCTTAGCAATTATTTTTCGCTTCATCTTTTTATGGTGTGCCAAAAACAATGATTGTGTGCTGGTCTAAGTTTGGCCAAATGTGGGTGAATGCCATAACCTTGTGTTCCTTGGTATGTAGCCAGCGTAAAGGGACCTTGGAGGGATCTCTTGGTTTCGAATAAGCAAGGGGTGACTAAATGTATAAAAGACCATAATGATGTGTTCTTTTCTGTGAAGATAGTATTGAGGAGCATCAAAGGAGTCTCTCAAAAGTAAAATTTCTCAAGAGACCTTGTCAAGCAAGGTAAATGGCAAGTATGACATGCAGCCAAGGGCCTTTGTTCATAAATTTGTGTATTAGATAGGAATTTTGATAACTTCGGGAGCAAATCTACGAGAACAAGTGGGGCTTCGGGATCGAAATGAGCTAGGTAAATGACTTATAGTATTCGGCCTAAGGCCATGTTTTTGATACTAAGTGTGACCGATTTCGGTTATGTGTTCTAGGGACTAATCGATAAATATAACGAAGCTTGGGACTTTAGTTGATGTTAGAATCGATAAATTGAATATCGCTTTAAACAGGTGCGTAGTTATCGCACTGTTCTTCTGCTTGATATATATGTTGTAAGTATTATTTTATGTAAACGTATGAGATGTGCATGTTAGCCGAAATAAAAGCAAACAGTATGGATACTAAGGTAAGTGATCGAAAAATCAAGTTAGTGATTATGATAGAAACCTGTCAGTGAATTGCGAGAAAAAGTGATTATTGATGAATGTAAAATAAAGTGATGACATGTAATGTGTATTGTTCTAAATAACATGTGACCATGATAGATCAAATATACATATTTGTTTCGTACAAATGTTGTTATGGTACATATACGTACGCATGAAACATGTGATGTGACTATTGGAGAAAAGGTGTACATTATGTGAGTGTTCTAATGCTAACCTCGTGCTACATTCGTGGTTGTTTATTGGTGAACCGATTGATATGTGAGATTTTTATGGGATCGGTGGCTTAGCCACGACCTAATGAAATAGTGTGCAAAAGAAAGATATGTAGATCACTTGTGGATTGGATTTCGTAATTGTATATTATAATCATATTTATAATATTGTGTATTCATAATGGCATATTTATAATTGTATGTTATATATGTATGGATTGTGTGGATATGGGCCAAGCCCAAATGTGAGGACATGTGTATTAACTATGCACTGAGTCTTGGTGACTCACTCTATATTTATTAAACCTTTCAGGTGGCGCGTAAAGCTTGGACCGGGTCGGAGAGGATACAAAGGTGGCCATGCCAAAGTGGATTTTCATGCAAAGGAATCTCTTGTTTAATGATTTAAATATTTACATTATCCGTATTTTGATTAAGTGTGTATTGTAATAAGGCTCACTAAAGTATTTCAGTCCATTTATTAAGTATCGTTATTATTATGCCCTAATATGAAAGGTTGATTGCAAACGGTTTTATGTCCTCGAGAAAAGCTCGAATCCGATATTTTTATAATAAACTTCGATTTTCACTTAAAATATTACAAGTCACGAAAATGTTTTATTAAAGGAACAAAATTTTCATCGGTTTTTACTGTTAAGTAAGAATGATTTTGAAAGTATTCCGCGGTGACATTCAAATTCGGCCGGAGTAAATGGGCCGGGTTTGGGGTGTTACAGTTTTACCATGATCTCGGTGTGAATGCCCAACTGAAACGATCATCCGAGGGTTCCTTTCTTTGGACCTCTTTGATTAGGATTGGAATGACTTACTCATCGGCCTCTTCCTTACATCTCGGACCTCAATCATAGCTTTCTCCTTTCCTTATTCAGCTCTTCAGCCTTACAAGCTCTATCGACCAATACCACAAATTCTTTCATCTCTAGAATCCCAACTAACAATCTAATATCCTTGTTTAGCCCATCTTCTAATCTGTTACACATAATAGCTTCAGTGGATACACACTATTGAGCATACTTACTAAGTTTGACAAATTCACTTGCATACTCTGCCACAGACATTTTTCCTTGCTTCAATTCGAGGAACCCTTTCCGTTTTTGATTGATGAACCGCTGACTTATGTATTTCTTTCGAAACTCCTCTAAGAAGAAATCCCATGTCACTCTCTCCATCGAAATGACAGATGTCAGTGTTTTCCACTAGCGGTTTACCGAGTCCCCCAGTAATGATACAACACATTTTAAGCATTCTTCGGGCATGCAAGAAAGTTCATCAAACACCTGCATAAAATTCTCAAGCCAGAATTATGCTTTCCCAGGGTCATCATCTATGTTGGCTCTAAATTCCTTGTCCCTTTGCTTTTGAATCTTACCGACAGAGGGTTTAGTCAGTCTTGCCAAATCAATACCTTGAGGAGCTAAGGGGATCGGTTAAGGTATAGGAGGGGGTGGAGGAGGTTGACTATTAGGATTTGCTCGTACAAATTCAGTATACCAATTACTTATCATATGGAGAAAGGCTTCCCGAACATCTTCTCCTTGACCCAAGGTCTCAGGTCTACTTTCTCTCGCACGATCCCTTGGGCGATCTTGCGACATATTACTTGCAAAGATCATCAAGCACCGCTCAAATCGGGATCCATTTACTCTATGAAAACACAGTTTCAAATTGTCAGGAGTCACCACACTCATAATATATTTATGGCATGTATAGCTAGACCCTCACACACACTACGGTAGTCCAAGAACAGACTAAATCATAGGTCTGATACCACTAAATGTAACATCCCTTACCCGTATTCGAAGCCGGAACAGGGTACGAGGCGTTACCGGACTTATATGCAAGCAATCATACAAAATCGAGACATGATTTTCCATTCAAATTTAAAACTTTTCATAAACATTCATATCATCCCTTAAACGAGCCTACGAGGCCTAAAACACACAATAAGAACGGTTTGGGACCAAACCGAATTCTTCAGAAGACTTTGGAGAAGTCACTAGAAACAAGGGCACATGTCTGTGTAGAAGGGCAACATGCCTGTGTGTCCTGATAACATGGCCATGCTGAAGGGCCATGTCACTCACACGACCTAAACATATCGGGACACACTCGTCTTCCTCACCTGTGTGGATTTATTTTCTCAATTCAATACTATAGGAGTTTTCACACAGCCTGACACATGCCCGTGTCCATGGCCTGTGTCCCTCACACGGTTATGGCACGCCCGTGTCTTAGCCTGTGTGCAAAAACCTTGACATTCTCTTTCTGAAGTCATCAACTCAATAAGATCACACAGTTAAGGCACACGCCCGTGTCCTTAGACCGTGTGGGGAATTAAATTCCTAAATTCAGGTGCAGACTTAGCACGACCAGGGTACACGCCCATGTCCTATGGCCGTGTCTTCCACATGGTTGAGACACACGAATGTGCCTCAGCCCGTGTGGTTACTACTGGACATTTTATTTTGCCAACTTAGAATACAGGGGGACACATAGCCAAACCACACGCCCATGGGGCAGGCCGTGTGTCACATACGGCCTAGACATACGCCCGTGTGTCTACCCGTGTGGATAAGAACAAGGCTATTTACCAAGCCCTTTCTACCACCTCTACTTGCACCAACATAGGCCACATCAAGCAACCTATTTATTCATGTATAACTATACCATTTACTCACCCATACAACTTGCACATTCATGAAAAACATCATCATTTCATATATTAATAAGAAATAGCCATCAATATGGCATTATACAAAAGAATTCATCTTCAAATAAGCCAACACATTTGGCCAAATCAATATCACACTTGATAAAAGACTAAGTCCCTATACATGCAATACTCAAAATGATAAATGTAACTATACCAAAATGTGTGGATAGTGTGGGTGATCCTACGACGGTCTCTGTATCCCGAGCTGGCTCTTTAACAATATAAAACAAGGGAAAAAAGAAGGGAGTAAGCTTTAAGCTTCGTAAGTCTGTATGTAAACAATGAACATCATACCACATACTTATGAATTAAGAACATTACATACTAATCAAGAAAAATTTAAATCCTCGTAGTTGTACTTACTCATTTCAAATCCTACCACATTCCAAATGCATATCATAACATAGCTCACATTTACATGCACTTATACCCTGCACTTGTCACCACATAACCACACATAATTTCACTTAGTCAAAGTTTCTCAACGAACACTTCGGTATAATACCGGATAAGCGGTGGTTTTGCACACAACCCACTCTTAACAAATAACACGGTGGTATCACACACAGCCCACCAATAATAAATAACACAGTGGTATCACACACAACCCACCAATAATAAATAACATGATGGTATTGCTCACAGCCCACAAATAATAAATAACACGGTGGTATCGCACACAGCCCAGCAATAATAATAAATATGGTGGTATTGCACATAGCCCACCAACAATCACTTATTCACGGATGTTTATCCGTATCCTTTTTTCCTATTCCGAAGGTTTATTCGAGAATTTCCTTACTTTTTATCATTTTAATGGATATCAATAATATTCATTCACATTTCACACAATGCAATAATATGTAAAAACATAAGTAAAAGGGATGTATCATTTAAATATAAACTTACCTTGATAGAAAATATGTCAATTCGAGATTTAGTCCAAAACCTTGCCTTTTCCTCGGTCAAGGTTGACTCCACGTTCTTCTTGATCTATAATAACATAGTTAGCTTATTAAATAACCTCATTAATCAAATCACTCCAAAAATTCCTATTTTGGAAAAATTATCATTTTGCCCTTAGACTTTTGTAAAATTATGATTTTACCCTTAGGCTCGTAACATAAAATGTGTTCATTTTTCACACACCCAAGCCTAGCTAATTCATATTCTCTCTTATAGAAACTCACAATTTCAATTATTTCACACATTTTCTATCCATTTTATAACTTTTACAAAATAGTCCTATTAGGAGTTTTCATGCAAAATCCTTTCACAAAAGTTGTTCATTAAACCACTAAGATTCATTTTCTTCCATAAATTTCAGCAAACACATAAATACTCACATGAAAAAACCAACCATTTTGCAAAATAGTCCACTCATTAGCTAGATTATGCTATAAGGGTCCCAAAAGTACAAAAATCATCAAGGATAGCCATTAAAATCACTTACTTTCAAGGGTTTAAGTGGCTGAAAATTTTCAAGCTTTCCAAAGCCCCTCTTTTGCTAAAATTTTCGATGGTTGGGAGATTGAGGAAGAGATGATATCCTTTTCTCTTTATTTTATTATATTTCTAGACAATTTGTCACCAAAACCTCACCTAATCCCTTGACAATCTTATTTCTTTGTCCCCTATGGCCGACCAACACATTCCTGAGGGCCTAATTGCACATTAAGGACCTCCAATTTAATATTCTATAGTTATTTGACACTTTTAGCTTGTAGAACAAAACTTTCACACTTTATGCGATTTAGTCCTTTTTCAAAAGTTAAGCAAGTAATCACTACAATTAATGCACCAAAATTTTCATGAACTCATATAATCATGCTATAACCCATAAAATAATATTAACAATAATTTTTCCAACCTCAGATTAGTAGTTTCGAAACCACTGTTCTGACTAGCCCCAACATTTCGGCTGTTACAGTAGCAGACTTATATGTGCATCTAGTAAAACATACTGGCACCTTGTCTTGTTTGATTTTTAAGTTATTTCAGTTCTAATGGTTCTCATAATAAAGAATTTTACTACAATGACACCCTGTTCAATTAGACTCAAATTATTAAATATTAAACTAAAAATATTTATTTAAAATAATTATAAAATATGTAGTTAGTAATAGAATATAATATTTTTATTATTTTTATATTGAAACAACAAAGTGGGTTTCTTGATCATTCCAACAAACTTTGATGCAAAAAGAAAAAAAAAATGGTGTCATTCCATTTCGAACAAATTTAACTGAATTATGTTGGATTCTTGTTTTCTTCATGGCATATGATGATTTGACAATTTTGAACATGATAGAATTACACATTAAAAATAAGATAATTAAAACATAAAATGTGAAAAAAAATCATACAAATATTACATGAACACATGATTTTTTTATCAAACAAATTATTAAAATTTATAAATATGTAAAAAAATAATTTTAACATATTGATATAAGATTTATTTGGTAGCTCTGTTGATTAGTTTATCTTCTTCCTGGTTAAAGTATAGAGAAAAAATGAGCTTTCTTGTGAAGAAAAAGATGAAAAAGATTGAGTCAGAACCTCCTTTAAAAAACTTTAGAAGTGTATATAAAGAGGCTTTTTTGAGTCGGATTCCAAGTCAGGTTAGGATATATTCTATAAGAAAACACAATTATAATACATATACATATATAATGACAATACATAGATATACAAAAACAAACAAGTTTTTGGGTGGACGCTATATCTGATTTACAACCAATAGACGGCAAAATAAGGCCCAAAGGCTTTTTTTGAAAAAAAAATTAGGGTATTGGGCCGATTTTAAAGTTAATTAGGGATATAGGTTGATTTTACTGGAAAGCGCATCCAATTGGACGAGCTTTCCAATTATCTCTTCTAGCGTTAGGGTTATTATTTTATTAGAGTTTTTGTTTAGGGTTTTAGGGAAGTGTTTAGGGTTTTTGACTAAAATTCTTAGGTAGTTTTGAAGGGTCGGGGATGTGATAATGCGCTTTAGCATACATATATTTCATATGTCATGGCAGGATAGGATCATGATCTTAGAAACCTATCATGGGGAAATTTCGATTTCAGGGTAATAATGCTTGATACGATTAGGGGTCGAAGTCAACGTCAAGATCTCACTCGGCAGTGGTGATGCAATTATGGGTTTGAGTATAACCGAGGGGAGGTGACAGCCGTTACATGGTCAAGAGTTCAAGCTTTTTGGATACCTACAAACAATGCCCTATATATATCATACATAATATTGAGGTCATAATCATACGAAAAATCTTTAGGGACTTTTGATTTTATCAATGTAATTTTTTCTCTATTTCCGAGCAGTTGGTATCTTTAACCTTTCATTATTTTCTGAAGGTCGACACCGAGGTGGTCACAAGAGGGCTATCAGGAAGAGAGTAGATGTTTCGTCACAGTAGAGGTCAAACTTGAGTTGGACTGACAACGGTTGTAGTTATTAATAGGTTGTGTAATAACGACAACTGTCGTTGCTCCGAAAGGAGCATCACCTTTACTATACCGTGACAACTACTCCTCGCCTGAGAGTCCTCTTGCGTCTACGATGGTGCTGACCTTTAAACAAGAATGAAGGTTAAGGGTACCAGTTGCTTGGAAATGGAGAAAAAATACACTGATTATAGCTAGAAGCCTCAGAGTTTTTCCCTATGAATATGTCTTCAAACTTTTTTATGGTATTTATAGGGCATCATTTTCAAGTATTCAAAAAAAATTGAGCTCGCGGCCACGTAACGAATGTCAACTGGTTCCCCCGTTATACCCCGATCCATTATCGTATAATGACTGTCGATTGAGACCTCCATGTTGAATTTCACCCTTGACTGTACAAAGAAAAATCACCCCATAACGAACTTCCTTGGGATAGGCTTCAGAGGCAATGATACCATCTCGGCATGATATATGAAATGTGTACGTCTCAGAGCGATATTGTATCACCGGCAACTCAAGAATACCTCAAACGTAAACAAAATATCCTTCGTGACTGGAATTTTTAAAACTGAAAAATGATTTATAGTGGAGAAATAGAAAGGATTAGAGAGAAATCATATGAGGGAGGGATGATGAAGCTTGGTATGTGAGAGCCTTTTTATAGGCGTATGGAAGGGTCTGTTTGCAAAGGATCATATTTAAAGGGCGGTGGAACATATTCTAAACATGTTGAAGTGTTTAAATCATCCAAAATATTCGAAGCATCAGACTTTTTAGCCCATGGAATAGTAAATTTGTTAGAGAAAGCTCGCCCAGCTAGGGGGAGTCCAACTAAGCGCACTTTCCTACCATGTCAGCAGGGAAGCCCCCGCAACTTTGAGCTTTCTATAACAAATTCACTATTCCCCTGACAAAAAGCACATTTTCGTATAACTCTTGTGTATGTTATGAAGTGCAGAATCTCGATAAAATTATATGAGTTTTGAATGCGTGACGAAAATTATTTGTACCATACACTATGCAACAAATGTGTGCAATCATAAAAATAATTCATAGCACGCATTCTCTTTCTCCCTATATAATTCTATTATAAAAGGGGCGTAATTTTCATAACATTTACACACATCAAGTTAATAACAACAACTCTACTTATCTTTTGCGTTTATTCATCCAAACCATGACCAATATTGAAATGAGTCGACGAGTGAAATCTACTATATAATATGATGGTCAAATTTGTAATACAGATTTCAAGGTGGTGTTTGTAGGAGCGAAGTCTATGGAATTAGCATTCAATAGTACCATTCAAATGCATGAGGTACGGACTAGAATAAGGAGGAAGGTCGAGGGATCGAGCCAGGGAGGAATTACGAGGTTACAATGCAAATTTCTAAAATCTGTTAACCCCTATAAGTATGAGCTATTCGATGTGATCAGTGAGACGCATCCCGAGACTGTCATATCATTACACATCTCAAGCGAAAATGTTGTTATTGGAGTTATATGTTAAGTTTTTCGAAGCTGATGGATTCGGCCCATCTTCAACCTTCGTTGCGACGAATATGGGTACTGAAGTTCATGCAGAAAGTCCTACTACACAGTTGTGCAGTGGATTTTCTGACCTCCTTCAAAGCAGCTACTATGATGTTTCTGGAACATCTTTGGGCGATACATCGATCGCCGATCTCGCATCGATCTAAACTTCGGGATTATTTCGATCGAGTATCGATAACCCAAATGTAGACATTCAGGCTCGACATTCAATTAGTGCATTCGATTTCGACTTTGGCGCTGGGTTAATGTAATGGGGCGGAAGCAGTTATATCGGGGGATCATTAACGCACATTTGTCATCAACTTGAAGATTATTCTAACGGGCACATGAGTTATAGGAGAACCGATGGCCTATTTTGTAACACCCCAAACCTGGCCTAGACGTTATAGTCGAATATGGCGTGTCACATTGAAGTGTTTTTCGAAAACCATGTTTTAATTGAAAGCCCTTCTTGAAATTTCAAACTTCTTGCCATTTAAAACTTGTACAGAACCTCAGTTTGCGTTTTCTTATTTTCAAACGTGGTTTATTAAAAAGTTATTCCTTTTTAAAACGTTATTACCTTTAAAACCTTATTTGTTGCAGAAGCTTAACTTAAAGCAAATGATTTACAAAAAATTGATATTTAAAAATTAAGTTGCGGAAACATAGTGTTAGAAAATAGTTATTATTTTGGAAAACCGTGTTCTACTTCTAGTAGATATAAATCACAATCAAATCAAATCCCAAATTTAAAATCCAGAAATTATAAAGACCTTATTACAACCCGAACCAACAAGCTCATTCTTATGTAATTGAGCTAAACAGAATAAAACTTGTGCAGTTGTGTGGCCCTCTCCGGGTCCCTCGCAGCTCCGAACCGTCTAATGCTGGGGATTACCTGAAAGGTTAAAAACAGGGTGAGTTTACGAAAACTCAGTATGTAATCCCCTTCTTAAAGAAACAATCGATATCAGAGAGCAGAATCAAGATAAGCTCAGCCCTTTTACAAGAATAATGTACAATGTGGGCCTTATCCTCATTCTACGATAATGGTGGCAATTGGGTCTTAACCCTCATCAGCCTCGGTTGGGCCTTAGCCCATATCAAATGTCACATATCACATCTATCTGGGCCTAAGCGCATCTCAATATCAGAATCAGTATATGTAATGCATAAATACCCATACCAACCCTACACTCCGTCTCCTGTCCATCCCTACACTCTTGTGGGGATTAAATCGACCTACCCATCCCTACACTCCTTATGTAGCACCGGTTGCATCACTAACCAATAATGCAGCAGAGCTGCCAATCACATAATTGACTTAAAGCCATCGGTGGGTCCACAGTCGTCTCGCGCAACCCGTGCGACCCTTACATATCAATAACTTCCTCCAATATAAGATCCCAACCCCATGCAGTATGTCATGTATGCAGTATGCCATGCTCAGAATCAGTCATATCATTCACAGTTAAGTGACTCAAATCATAGTCATAAAATCACAGTCAAATCAGTCAAATCGTAGCACAAATCATTCACCCTCGAGGCGCAAAATAGTCATGTACCCTCTAGGGGCATTACAGTCATTTTTATCCTATGGGGGTATTTTGGTCATTTACCCTGTAGGGGCATTACGATCATTTTACCCTACAGGGGCATTACGATCATTTCACCCTACAGGGGCATTATGGTCATTTTACCCTACAGGTGCATTACGGTCATTTTATCCTACAGGGGCATTACGGTCATAACAGTGTAAATGGGCCCAAGACCCAAAATTTGGCCCAAGTGGGCCCACACGCTTGTATGGTCCATTTAGCCCAAATTCAGTCACGGCTATGCAAAGTACATAGTCTAGTCCAGTATTTTCCACTTAAAGTGGATTTTATCTGTGTGGGGCCTACGAGCCCATTGGGCTCACACGAACTATTTCAGGCAAACGAGGCCCAAGATCACGAGAACGCTCGTAGTGGCCTCTACAATCTATCACCCATGATTTGTAGGCTCAGTTTACCATACGAGCGATCGCACGCTCGTGGGGCCTCGAATGCTGAAGTTTCAGCTTTTCGACTTTTGCTGATTCACAGCAGAGATAGTGTGATTACACACCTAATTACGGAATATGTGAATGACCCACGAGAACTCGAACCTACATTCAATCAAGGCAATCCATTATTCACTTGTCAATCGGCTTAATCCAATCCGAATCAACTTATCAAAAACAGCCTCTACCGAAAATACTTGTCCAACAGATTACCTCTCCCTTGACTAGATCAGTCAGTTGTGGTTTGCCCACTTGATCCAGAGATTGGTGTAGCCACCCTGCTGCACCCTGGCGGAAAATCTCGAACAGCCGACACTTTATGCTGCTTAAATTTGGGGGCAGGAGCTACGTGCCCATTCTCCGCTGGCACCATTCCTGATCCTCCCTCAGAATGGCTACTATTCGCCACCATTGATATCTCTTTACGCAACATATTATCGGAAACCTCTATTTGGAGTAAAAATAGAATCAGTCTCAAAAGACCTAAATACTTGGCTTAAACCATGAAGAAATCAACAAGAAATACACAAGCATACTAGAAGAGAATCGTGTGAACTCACCACAGCGCAATAGAGTTGAGAAAGGAGTAGTAAAATTGGCTCCACAAAATCAAGGTGAAATAAGAGGGCAAAAGAAATGTATTTGGCCTAGGAAGAGAAAATGGAGAAGAAGGAAAAGAAAGTGAGGAGAAGAGATAGAGGTATTTGGCCACTTCACAAGAGCAAACAATGTCAGTTCAAAACCGATAAGGGGAGAAAACTAACAAAAATCTGATAGAGGGAGTTATAAAGAGAATACCGAATGAAAGAATGGTAAAAGAGGGAAGAGATGCATTCGGCTAAGCAGTGAAGAGGAAGTGCCAAAACCAAAACAATAAAACACTCCTCAAAACAAAATGCTAGCTCAACTTTATAGAGGAAACATAAACAAATCCTGAAAAACCCCAAAATGCTCTTAATAACTGAAATGAAAATACACCTCCAAAGCCGAAACTATGAGTTCCCCCTTAGCAAATTCGACACAAACCCACTCACCCTTATACTCCCCTTTTTCCTCCTAAAATCACTCCTGTTCACAAACCTCAACAATCGAAAATCCCCCTTTTCACTCCCCAAATTTGGCTAACAACAACCCCATTCAAATCTGTTCAAACTTCTGGTGTTTCAGTCAAACACAACCTCCTTCCATGGTCAGCAGTAAAAATAATCTCCATTTGCATAAGTAGGGATTCAAACCTCAGACCACTAGGACACTCCACACGCCACTTTCCACCTTTACCAGCACACTCCTTGTGTCATGGTTTCACCAAATATATTTATAAAGCCTTCAAGCTAAGGCCAAGATTCACTTAAGAACAAAAAGCAAAAATTTTGCTAAAGCCCAGGTTCGAACCCAAGACTTCTCCAACACTCCCAAATCTTTCTAAATCACTTAGCCACTAAAGCAAACAAGAAATTTGTGTCATTTTCATGCACATGTAAATATTTGTGTGCAATCTCCTAGCTAATCCTACACTCAAGGTCCATTCCTTCTAGGCCTAAATTTGGGGCGTTACATCTTTTTTTCGACGAGAGTCGACGAGGGTACGTCCAACACTATGCTTGAAGGTGACAATGAAGATGCGAACGAGGAAGGAGATGCAAGTACAGATGCAAAACAAGGGGAAGGAGTTAGAACCTGAGCCAATCCAGCAGCGGGGTCCAGATGGTTTAGAAGTGACATTATTTTTCGAACTAGATCCGGTTACAATAGAGCCAGAACCTTGTGAATCTGATAATGAAGCATCGAACAATGCTTCAGACCTAGATTTGTGATTTGTTACGTATGAACCTTCTCCATACATGATGAACATTAACCTATCGAACAAGGGTGGTTCAAAATTTTCTCAGCTTCCCCACAGAACACTTAGTCATGTAAGCACAGTTCATGATGTATGAGTACTGGAAGTTGGAATGGAATACCCCAAAAAAGATGCTTTTTTTACAACACTGAAGCGGTACAACATCAAGAACGACGTGAACTATTATTTCACGAAGTCCCACTCTGAGAAATTTGAAGGAAAGTGCATAACAAAGGACAAGAGGTGTAAGTGGAAAATCATGGCGTCGTATTGGAAAAAATTCAGGCTATAGACGATAAAGAAGTACACCAGTCCCCATATATGTATTGTTAAGGGTGTAAGTTATGACCATCTAAGGCTAGACTCAAACATGATTGCTGGCATTATTCTATCGATAGTGAAGGTGTAACACCCTTTATCCGTATTCAACGCTGAAACAGGGTTCGAGGCATTATCGAACTTATAACACAAGCAATCACACAATTTCGAGTCAAAAATTTGCATCCAAATTACCACCAGTCATATTCAATCATAAAGTCTGTAACATCCTAAATTTGTGAGGCTTTGCATTTGATGTGTTGTGATGTGATGATATGCTTAAGGTGTTGATTAGGGTGTTTAAGGGGTTCAAACTGGGCTCAGGAATTGGGCCGAAGCCTCAGTCAAATTTTTCTGCTTGGGCACTCTGGTGGAAAGCCAGTTAGGATAGGGCTTAAAAGATATTATCTGTAAATTAAGTCACACAAATGGGCTTGTGGCCCAGTGGTCAGTGGCGTTACTTAGGGGCTTTGAGGTGGCGTGATAAGCAATAAGGAGGTCCAAGGTTCGAGTCGCATTACCCACTTATTTTAAATGTTTTTGGTGTCAAAAGAGAGGAGAGTTGGGGGCGGCTAGGATGCTTGGAATTAGGAGATTTATGTGTTTGGATAATGTGGATAATGTGGCAGATAAAAGGAAGAAGAGGTGGTGTTATCTGGGTCACTTGTGGATGAGAGATCAGGTAAGGATAAGGGAAAAAGTTTAGAAATTATCTACTGATCATAGTAGTGGCCGAATTTCCAACTATGGGAGAAAGAGGGAATCGGCTTTGATGAGACTAAGGGGGGTGCCGAAATTTCCCTTATTAATTAATTAGTCTTAGTTTTCAAAAGAGGGCAATTCCGGCTTTTGGTTAGTGTGTGTGCAGAAAATTTGATTAGAAAATAGGGTCCTTCTTAATTTCAGCATTTATTCTCATTCTCTTCTCTTAGTTGTTTCTTTTCTCAAAAAGCCAAAAACTCCTAAAGTTCTATCTTCTTCTTCATTCTCTGCTTAAGCTGAAATCCCTAATTCCATTTTCTCATTCCCACTTTTATGCAAAAGTCGAAATTCCATTGTTTTTCTCTGCCTTCATCTCCAAAGCCGAATACCATTGTCTATTCTTTTCTTTTGCCGATCTCTTCACTAAAAGCCGAATCTAAATAGATTTCTTCCTATCATCTTCTTTTTTTGATCTTCTCAAAAGCCAAAATCTTCTAGGAGTTGCCAAATTCTCTATAAAGGTAGGTGCCGATTTCTTCTGATCCATTCTTTTTTTCTTTCGGTTTTTTAGAAGATAAAGCCGAAAGGCTAATAGATTGTTGGTTTATTGTGTTTACGTGTTGGGCAACACATCAGGAATCGAAGTAGATCATCTAGATCTAAAAGCCAGAAATCACTAGGCTCTAAACTCCATCTCTTTCGGGATTTCAAGGTAAGGGGTTCTCCTTAGATTCTCGTTGGATTTGCTATCGTAATTGTGATCTTAACCATATGTTGTAATGGTAGCAACTGATAAGGTCTTGTGATGGAATCACATGTCGTTCAGGCGAAGGAGGGGTTTGGATCTGTAAACCCTATCTCTAAGTTTAAGAAACAAGTGGTGTCAGTAGTTCGGGATTGGCCACCTGGTTGTGGACTAGCTTCAGAACAAAACCTTAAACAGTTAGCAGTCGTATCAGCTTCTGATAGTGTCAACATAGAAAGTCTCATTTTGTTTGTAATCAGGTGTGTAGATCTCTATCACACTAATTAATCTGTACTATATATGTTATATGTTATGGGCTAAAAGCTGGAAAAGGGCTATATGGACAGTCGTATTACCCGAAAAGGGTAGGTAAGGGATGCCAGGTACGTAATCATAGAAACTTCTCTATGTGTATCGATGTATGTGATAAACTGTGATCTTTTAGGTAATATATTGTTTTGCTTTTGCATGGATGTATGCATGGGATGGGACTGACATGATGAAGGGGAAGAGCATGGTAAAAGGTCACTTAGTGATCGGTGGTTAAACCACGATATGTACATTTAGGTCACAATAGTGATCGGTGGCTCTGCCACACTTGATTATAAGGTCACACAGTTATCGGTGGCTCTGCCACAGTGGATTATAAAGTCACATGGTGATCAGCATTTTAACTGACAGCATGACTGTCGATATGGTGTGTAGCGGTTGGTGGGTTGATTGTAGAAATCCCCGAGGTGTGATGGCTGGTACGGGCTGGTGTGTAGAGGATGGACTTTTAGGTTTGGTTGGGCCATGTTGCATGTAAATATTCTGTTGCCATTGTGTATGGGCCAAGGCCCATAATGTGTTTGTGGGCCTCAAGCCTTTTATGTGTTTTCGGGATTTGTACACTGAGTCTTGGTGACTTACCCCTTATTTTCCCTGACTTTTCAGATGAGCAGTAGATCGTGGACATGGGAGCCGAGGCGGACTTGAGGGGCCATCAAGTTCTTTTATTTTCATAAACTATTTTCAGTTTTCCTTTAAGTCTTTAATTTTTGGACTATTTATGTAATAAGGCTCCATAGCTTAGATCTAAATTATAACTTTTAATGTCTTTATTCTATTTTGTTTTAAAATTTAAATTTTATGTTCAAAGACTTATCTATAAGAAGTAATAATATGGGATTTTCAAACACGTTCAAAGACAAAAACAAAGGTTTTCTTCAAATATCACTTATTTTAGCGAATACCTAAATAGGCAAATTGAATTTCCAAAATTATCCAAGTGAAGTTTTTAACATTAAACCCCGTAGCATGCCAGGTCTGGTCGTACCATTTGGGCTGGGTTTGGGGTGTTACAAAGTCCCTATTCCGAGCCTACGAAGCCCAAAACATGCTTTAGAAGTGGTTCGGAACTAAACCGAGAACTCAGGGAGTTTTTATAAAACTTAGAAAATTTTTGCTAGAAGCAGGGCTCACACGCAAATTAGGGTGCTCTCTGACTTGTGCCACACGGCCCTGTCACACGCCCGTGTGCTAGGCCGTGTAGCACACATGGTTGAGACACATGCCTGTGTGCTGAATTTTGAACATTTTTTTTTCTCAAAATTAAGGTGTAGGGAACACATGGCCGGAACACATGCCCGTGGGGTAGACTGTGTGTCACACACGGCTTAGACACATGCCCGTGTGACTACCCGTGTGGACAAAAACAAGGCTATTTACCAAGCCAATTTGCCACCTTTACTTGCACACATCTACACAACATCACATGGCAAAACTTCAAGCATATAAATGCAACTAAACAACCACAAACAAGAAAATAACATGTGATTCTTATAACATCATTTATCATGCTTAATACATCATACTTAGCCCATTGAAAACATACTAATTTCATATTCACAAGAGGGCATTAACATACGAATAAATTTATAATCAGCATAAGCCATCATTCATGGTTATATATATGATGAAGCATTAAGAATTACAAGCCAACACATACGGCCAAATTAATCATGACACGTATAACAAATTCACCTAGTCCCTATACATGCCATAGACTTAAAATACTTGAATTCATTTATACCCAAAAAGAAAGCTTGATAGTGTGATAGGATCTCCGACGATTTCCAACTCGAGCTAGCTCAACAACCCTATAAGACATTGGAAAGGAAAGGGGTAAGCTATATATATACATATATCTTAGTAAGTGTGTACGAAAATAATAAGCAACTCTTACCAATCATTCACCAAGTCCAACAATATTAACATAAGATAGAACAAATTGCTATAAATCTCACAGTTATAATTTATTCAGTCACATTATTTACTCTATCAACTTATAAGCATAATTTAACATATCCTGGCATTAGCCTAACTGCCGTAATCTCTCCTTTGCAACATATTACAACAATTAACAACCCATTTCAAACCTCATAGTAAACATGTACATTTACCTTGTGTACTCATATCTTCCCGTACTTCCATAACCATTTTAAATGGGCAATTATTTCAATCTTCCCTTTTTTTCCTCATATCTGATAAATCACAATTTAAGTGAATAAAACATGCTATGTCATAACTCAATTTCGCCCGAAAGCCAATCCCATTATCTTTAACTGAATTTACCATGAATTTCATACATCACAAGCAGAGACCAATAGTCACAAGATTCTCACAAATCATTCTCGTGGAAATCATGAACTCACTATTTCATAAAGTCAATGCTTACAAAATTTATGTACATACATGTATTAATTCGTAATACTTATATACTCTTTCTCTTCTTTGACATACCCGTTGAATTTCTCGTTCAACCATTTGGAATACTAAAGGATACTCGGGAATCTCGTACACACAGTATCGTACCAATGCCATATCCTAGATATGGTCATACATGTAATCTCGTATTGATGCCAATAGCCCAACTATGGACCTACATGAAGTCTCATATCAATGCTATATCCCAGATATGGTCTTACATGTAACCTCAGTAACCCTAATGTCATGACATTTGTATCCTATCTATTCCTAATGTTCAACCGGGACTTTCGTTGTATCGAATCTCTGTCGGTCATTTCCGTAGTATTGTACTCAATAGCATTCACATTTCATTTCAATATTGTAGCATTTACCACAATTATATAAATTAAGCATTTATACACGTATAATTTAATGCTTATTAAACATACGAACTTACCTCGGTATAAAAATGGCAAAAAGGACTAAATCGTCAAATAATCATTTTCCCCCGTTCTAACTCTGAACCTCATTTTTCTCGATCTATAATATCACATGTAAATTATTTAACCATTATACTATTCAAATCAGTCCAAAATCACATTGTGGCATAAATTACATTTTTACCTCTAAAGTTTAACATTTTTACATTTTAGTCCCTAGGCTCGTAAAATGATTTTCATTCAATTTCATTACACCCAAGCCTAGCCGAACCTATATCATGCTCATAATAGTCCACATTTTTCATTTATTTACACTTTTACTACTCATTTTACAACTTTTACAAATAAGTCCTTTTAGGCATTTTTACTGAAAATCACTTAGCAAAAGTCGTTTAACAAACAAGAAACATGCATTTTCCACCATCAAACATCAAAACACATACATGTTAAACATGGGTAAAATTTTAGACTTTGACATCTCTTCAAATTGGTGGTAGAAATAGATAGATCATGTTACAAGGATTTCATAAACATAAAAATCATTAAAAACAGGGCTAGAACGGACTTACAATCGAGCTTGGAAGCTTGACAAACCCTAAGCATGGTTTCCCCTTGTAAAATTCGGCCATGGGAGGAAGACGGACAAAAATTGGGTTTTATTTTGTCTTTTTAATTTATTTTAATTACCAAATTACTAAAATGCCCTTAATGAAAAACTTTAGAAACATACCAAACCATGTCCATTTTTGTCCACCAACTTAACTAATGGTCTAATTACCATTTAAGGACCTCTAATTGAAAATCTCATAACAATTTGACACCTTTAACATATAGAATTCAAGTTTTGCACTTTTTGCAATTTAGTCCCTTTAACTAAATTGAGTGCTCAAACGTCAAACTTTTCGAATGAAATTTTCACGAAATCGTTCCATAAAACTGTAGATCACAAAAATATAATAAAAGTAAATTTTTATACGTCGAATTTGGGGTCTCGAAACCACTGTTCTGACTAGACCCAAAATCGGGCTGTTACAACTCTCCCTCCCTTTAGGGATTTTCGTCCCAAAAATCTTACCGAAATATAAATTCGATTTCCACGTAGACTTCTCTATTTCGTGACACTACCAAAGAACCCTCACTAAGGTTATGCTTTTAGTTCCCAACTTTTTAATCTCTCGTGTCAAAATTCCGATCGATTATTCTTTATACAACAATCAGCCAAATCTTAATCCCTATCCGAGAATTCATACTCAAAAAGTCCAATCGATACCATCGCAACATCGGTACACAAAACACATTTTGAATCTTTTTCCAAGGCAATACTTTCAGAAGCATGCTATCGCTGAATGGGAATTTCATATCGTCATGTTTCAAATTCACATACGTTTTCTAACAATCTGAAGTGGATTCTAAACTGCCACGAATCACTTTTACTTTCTATACGACTTCTGATCGGATAGTCTCTGAAACATATGACTCAACTAATCTATCATGTTACATACCCTATCACCAAAACATCTATTTCAAATAACTGTACATTTTATTACTCCTTGAATGAACAAATGAGATACTACTGAGCTTCATACAAAATTTTCTACATAAGCTCTGAATTACTCAGTGCATAAATTCTATCTCAGAATAATGATAACAGTCATCAGGTCTGGCCTAAAATTCAGAATCAAAAGTCGTCTCACACGATACTCATTTAATTTACCACTCACTATCACATTCCTGAGGTTCTCAATCTTGCAAAGAAACATCTCTCTAGCTTCTAATTTAGCTAAATTCAAACCATCGTTAAATTAGATTAATCATGTATTCAATACTCACAAAATAATCAAAGATTTTCCATTCATGCATTTGCAACTATATCTACTTTCCCAAAGGTTAATCGATAACTGCTCACAATCTTTCAATAGTTCAAGTCATCTATGCTATTTTAAATTCAGATCCTTCTGTGACATTAGATACTTTAAACTCATGGAATCAGGAAACATATGGCATTTTTCGTCGGACAACCGATGTCATCAAATTCTTAACACAAACATAAAAAGTGGCCGACTCTAAATCACCCGTAGGACAGCTCCTTTCATGTGACTTTAACCGTCTGAAAGCATAAACTATCACTTTACACTCTTTATTAAAACACATTCCAATCCGTTCGATAGTGCATCGCTAAAAAATCACAAATTCTTTACTCAATACCTTCAACTATTTTCAACTTTGCTAACACTCAACAGACCATTCAAACTTTCACAAATGTGATAACTTTAGAAATCAAAATAGTTTTAACTCATAATAATATCATCCAATTAGAATTGATCTAATAGGTACGTCCTTGTATCACACCCTTTTTGAATATAAAGTCTTCATTTAGACTGTTCGTCAATTTACCCATGAATTATCTTCTTACTTGAGATAAATTTAAATGCATATAACTCAAATTACCTTTCAACTAACCAACTCGCTCAGATAAAAGCAACTGAGTCGATCTCAACTCAAATAATATCATATCAAAATACTCCCTTTTTTATGTTGTTAAAACAACTCAAACATACAATCTTTCAAAATTTCCTCACATGATAGTCAAATATCTTTACAACTACATTAGTTCAAGGAAACAAAATATCCTGATTGAACTCATTGACCTTAATCAAACTTACCTGAGAAGAGAAAACCATAGTACAATTTGAGCTTGAGCTTCCACTATCTTTACCTTTGCTAATGTCAATTCCTTTCACGAAAATTAGAGAAATCACGATAATAGAATCACTACTTTCCTATGATCGAACCAGAAATACAACCATAATAGACATAGTTATTACAAGCCAAAGAACACACTTTAAAGATGAGCCATGATTGATAATTTACGAAATAACGATGACAAGAAAATCGAGATGAAGAAATCCAAGATGCGATATCATACTAGAAGTCCAAGAACATAACATCATAAGAAAATAATAAAGATCTTGATGATTCCTCAGAGAAAACCAGAAGAAAAACAATGCTTATACTCTCTAGAATCAATTGTAACAGAGATAATGTATTTTCCAAATATATATATAAAACAAAACAACATCCAGTATAAACATAAGAATAGCCTCACATAACTCTTCACCAACAACTTTTATTCCAAACATAATAGAATAGAATTCCACAAAGAGAGATAAGAAATGCTGCTCATCAACTTCTGCTACTGAACTCTTTGGTCTCTCATGAAGTTTCATTATGAAATACCACATTGGTAAGGGGGTGAGGTCGTAAAGCCTCTAACTCGACTCTCATAAATACACATATCACTTAGCATTCATCATCAACATAATATCTTCACAATCATATAATTCACTTCAAGCTAATTAACATACATATTTATGTCAGACGTACTTTTCAATTACCTTTATTCAAACAAGTGTACTTAAACATACATTCCATAAATTTTGAGTAAGTTTACTTATCACATTCACTTAATCGAACAAGTTAGGCACATAACATCATATGAATGCCAACAAACATGGATGAGCTTATCACAATATAAACTTTCATTTCATTTCACCTTTCCATATTTTAAGAATAATTCTCATTGAACTATTGTAATTTTGATGGATACTCGGGTAGTATACTCAAGGTATGCATGTCAACAATCCGTCAAATCATATTCAAAAGTTCCCTTTTGGCACATATTCATAGAGTACACTCTCGAGCCACATATGATATAATAGGATTGCCAGTCCAGGCTAAATCTTTTCACTAACGTATGCTCTAAAGGGCTTACTCTAGATTACCCGTCTGGGGTAAATCCATTTCATAACTTATGCTCGAGAGGGCTTAATTCAGGATTACCCTTCCGAGCTAAATCCTTTTTGCAGCATTTAAAACATTTTATCCTTTTTATAAAATCACCATAATTCATCGAAATACAATGTTCAACCGGAACAATGACATTTTATCCATATTTCTCAACTTATGGTTATTTCATTTTGTGCATCATCACATACATACCATGAACTCTTATTCATACCTTTCCAAGTTTCGACTCATCAAATTTTTTTTTTCAAATATCTTAGTATCACTTTCAGCATTTTTGAAAATAGCTCTGTTGGAAAGCATCACTGCCTCAACAAAACAATTTCATCAGAGTCGGGAGATATTACACTATCACAGGTAGTAATATGGCATGTATAGCTAGACTCACATACACTACGTTAGTTTGAGAATCGACTAAACCGTAATTCTGATACCACTAAATGAAACACCCCTTACCCGTATTCAATGCCGAAACAGGGCTCGAGGCATTACTGGACTTATAACACAGGCAATCACACAATTTTGAGTCCAAAATTTGCGTCCAAATTAAAACCAGTCATATTCAATCATAAAGTCCCTATGACGAGCCTACGAGGCCCAAAACATGCTTTAGAAGTGGTTAGGGACTAAACTGAAAACTTAAGGAATTTTTATAAAACTTAGAAAATTTTTGCTAGAAGAAGGGCTCACACGCCCGTGTGATCCAAGGGACATGCCCTTGTGACGTCGAGGACACACTCGTGCATCAGACCTTGCTCAAATTAGGGTGCTCTCTGACTTGTGCCACATGGCCGTGCCACACGCCCGTGTGCCAGGTCGTGTATCATACACGGCTGAGACACACGCCCGTGTCTCTGCCCGTGTGCTCAATTTTGAACATTCTATTTCTCAAAATTAAGATGCAGGAGACACACGGCTAGAACACATGCCCGTGGGGCAGACCGTGTGTCACACACGGCCTAGATACACGCGTGTGTCTACCCGTGTGGACAAAAACAAGGCTATTTACCAAGCCATTTTGCCACCCTTACTTGCACACACATATAAATGCAACCAAACAACCATAAACAAGACAATAACATGTCATTCTTATACCATCATTTATCATGCTTAAAACATCATGCTTAGCCCATTAAAAACATACTAATTTCACATTCACAAGAGGGCATTAACATACAAATAAACTTATAATCAGCATAAGCCATCATTCATGGCTATATATAGGATGAAGCACTAACAATTACAAGCCAACACATATGGCCAAATTAATCATGACACATATAACAAATTGACCTAGTCCCTATACATGCCATAAACTTAAAATACTTGAATTCATTTATACCCAAAAAAGAAAGCTTGATAGTGTGATAGGATCTTCGGTGATTTCCAACCCGAGCTAGCTCCATAACCCTATAAGACGTTGGAAAGGAAGGGGTAAGCTATATATATACATATAGCTTAGTAAGTTTATACGAAAATAATAAGCAACTCTTACCAAACATTCACCAAGTCCAACAATATAAACATAAGATAGTACAAATTGCTATAAATCTAACAGTTATAATTTATTCAGTCACATTGTTTACTCTGTCAACTTATAAGCATAATTTAACATATCCTGGCGTTAGCCTAACAAGTAATCTCTCCTTTGCAATATATTACAACAATTAACAACTCATTTCAAACCTCATAGTAAACATGTACATGAACCTTGTGTACTTATATCTTCCCGTACTTCTATAACCATTTTAAATGGGCAATTATGCCAATCTTCCCTTTTTTCTAATATCTGATAAATCACAATTTAAGTGAATAAAACATGCTATGTCATAACTCAATTTCGCCTGAAAGCCAATCCCATGATCTTCAACCGAATTTACCATGAATTTCATACATTACAAGTATAGACCAATAGTCACAAGGTTCTCACAAATCATTCTCGTGGAAATCATGAACTCACTATTTCATGAAGTCAATGCTTACAAAATTTACGTACATACCTGTATCAATTTGTAATACTTACATAATCTTTCTCTTTTTTGACATACCCGTTGAATTTCCCGTTGAACCATTTGGAATACTAAAGGATACTCGGGAATCTCGTACATACAGTACCATACCAATGCCATATCCCAGATATGGTTTTACATTAATCTTGTATCGATGCCAATAGCCCAGCTATGGTCTTATACGAAGTCTCATATCGATGCAATATCCCATATATGGTCTTACACATAATCTCAGTAACCCTAATGTCATGACATTTGTATCCTATCTATTCTTAATGTTCAACAGGGACTTTCGTTGTATCGAATCTCTATCGGTCATTTTCGTAGTATGGTACTCAATAGCATTCACATTTCATTTCAATATTATAGAATTTACCACAATCATATCAAGTAAGCATTTACACACATATAATTTAATGCTTATTAAACATACGAACTTACCTCGGCATAAAAATGACAAAAAGGATTAAATCGTCAAATACTCATTTTCCCCCGTTCTAATTCTGTACCTTGTTTTTCTCGATCTATAATATCACATTTAACTTATTTATCATTATATTACTCAAATCAGCCCAAAATCACATTATGGCAAAAATTACATTTTAACCCCTAAAGTTTGACATTTTTACATTTTAGTCCCTAGGCTCGTAAAATGATTTTCATTTAATTTCATTACACCCAGTCCTAGCCAAACCTGTATCATGCTCATAACAGCCCACATTTTTCATTTATTCACACTTTTACTACTCATTTTACAACTTTTACAAACAAGTCCTTTTAGGCATTTTTACTAAAAATCACTTAGCAAAAGTCGTTTAATATACAATAAACATGCATTTTCCACCATCAAACATCAAAATACATATATGTTAAACAAGGGTAAAATTTTAGACTTTGACATCTCTTCAAATTGGTCGTAGAAATAGATAGATCATGTTACAAGGATTTCATAAACATAAAAATAATTAAAAACGGGGCTAGAATGGACTTACAATCGAGCTTGGAAGCTTGAAAAACCCTAGCCATGGTTTCCCCTTCTAAAATTCGGCCATGGGAGGAAGATGGGCAAAAGTTTGGCTTTTATTTTGGCTTTTTAATTCATTTTAATTACCAAATTACAAAAATGCCTTTAATGAAAAACTTTAGAAACATACCAAACCATAACCATTTTTGTTCGTCAACTTAACCAATGGTCTAATTACCATTTAATGACCTCTAATTTAAAATCTCATAGCAATTGGACACCTTTAACATATAGAATTCAAGTTTTGCACTTTTTGCAATTTAGTCCTTTTAACTAAATTAAGTGCTCAAAAGTCAAAATTTTCGAACAAAATTTTTACAAAATCATCCCATAAAACTGTAGACCAAAACAATATAATAAAAATAAAATTTTCTATGTCAAATTTGTGGTCCCGAAACCTCTGTTCTGACTAGACCCAAAATCGGGCTATTATAGAAGGCAAGTCCCTGCGTTGAAATATTGGTGCTGATTGTGAACATGCGTGGCCAGTACCATTATAGTCCAACGTATTACAAAGTATGAGTTGCAAAAAAGAAGGCTATGGAGAAGTTGCATTACGGGTGGGAGGGTTTGTATAACTATCATTGGCAATGGTGTGAGGTATTAGATCGGTACGTACCAGGTTCTATAACCGATCTTGGAATGTACCTAGGGTACTGTGGCAATTAGATAGTCCCTGGGAAAAGAGTATTCCACCGATTCTTTTAGACTTTTGCGCAATGTAGAGAGTCATTTCAACACTGTAAGCCTATGGTACAAATTGATGGCATTTGGCTGTACGAAAGGTATGAGCAACGTCTGTTGCTTTTCGTTGCACAACACGGTAATCGGAAGATTCTCGCTATAACGCTCGCAATAACTCTCGGAGACAGAGTAGATGATTAGGATTTCTTCTTGAGTTGGTTGCACCACCTCTTTTTCCATAGTTTAACATATGTGTCATATCGAGCAGGGGAACTAGAATACTCTCGGCGATTGATCCTCACGGATCCCTCTGGGATCGTACTCATCATCGGTACTACATACAGCATGTGGGATCCAACTACTACCAAAAATATCCTTTGGCGACTGAGCGAGATCTAGTCATCGACATAGGTTTGTAGTTCCAACTATATATTCACTGCAAATTGAATTTTTAATTACAAGGTTATTTTATTGCATTAACTGGTACCTATTTATCGACGAATTACGAGCTCGTCCAACATGTTTTCCATCAAAATTTGAACAAATTGAGCGCTATTAAAACGTACGATGCAACCTATGTTTTGAATATACCGATTAAACAGTGGACGCAGTCGTACAATAGAGGTTTATGGTATGGACACATGACGTCAAACTTGGCAGAGTGCATCAATTTGGTACTGAAAGGGACGTGTCATGTGCCAGTAACATCGGTTGTCAAAAAGACATACTTTCGACTGGTCGCCTTGTTCCCTAAGAGGGAGTCGGCATATGTTGGACAAATAGTAAGCGGCAGTATATTCTGCGATGACATGATGCAGAGAGTCAGTGAAGTACAATGAGAGCAAACATTATGTATGTAGTGTGCCACTCATGTCGTAACCTTGATTTTTGAGTCACCGAGAATGCTAGGACTGACTAGGAAGTGTCAGGTGCATCCTATCGTGCGAACTTAACAGAAGGGACCTGTGATTGTGGGAGCTTCCAAGCACTTCGGTTCCCATGCGCACATGTAATTGCCACATGTTGGAACATATGATTTAAGTATGCACCTTACATCAACGATGTCTACCGACTACAATGCATTTGAAGTGTGTAGTGCCCTAAATTCTCACCCATCCCAAATGAGAGTATATGGCCGCCTGTGTCCACTGCACCCTTCGAACTAGTGCCAAACAAGGACCTATGTCGCATCCCAAAAGGTCGTCCTGTAACACCCCTAACCCATAATCGTCTTTGGACTAGGGTTAAGAGGTGTTACTAAACGTTTCTGAATATTTCAAATATATTACATCCACTTCTCAACACATAGTTAATCATCAATCAAACATATTCAATTATAATCATATAGTCCCTTATTGAGGTCTACGAGACCTAAAGCACGTGTTAGAAAGAGGTTGGGACTAAACTGAACACTTACGAAAAAATTTAGAAATTTATAGATTTTTCCAAACTACAGAGGTCACACGCCCGTGTGGGTAGACCGTGTGCCTCCCATGGCCTTCAGACACGTCCGTGTGTCTAAGCCGTGTTAAAATAGAGCATACATACTGACTTATCCACACAGCCACAGACACGCCCGTGTTCTATGGCCGTGTGAAATTAAGCTAGCTACTGACTTGGTCACCCGGCCACTAGGCACGCACGTGTACCACGACCATGTAACCTACCTAGGCACACTTCGAAGTGGCTTTTGAGCCATACGGCAGAGACACATGCCCGTGTCCCTTGGTCGTGTATGCAAAATAGGCCATTTGCAAGGCCAAAATGCCACCCACACTTGGGTCATACCTACAAGCACATACAAGCCTATTTCCACGCACAATCGTAACCAAATTCATGTCAAATGATCAACATATCATCCCATCAAATCTCATTTCTAGTCATGTCAACTTATATACCAAATAGCACAACTAAATCACATGTAAAACCAAGCATGATTCATCCATAATATCACTATATCACTATGGCATCAATCCATCACTAAGCTTACCATTCATAAGACTATTTCATTGCCATCAAACCATTCCAAAATATACTTCATATACCATAATCACTCATGCATATTACCAACATTTATCTAGCCACATCACATGGATATTTACACATCTCAAACATGTTTCAAAACAACTAGCCTATACATGCCATATTCAAATATACACAACTTCAAAAGTACCAAAATAGATTGCCGATAGTGTGATAGATATGCTGACAATCCCTGGATCTGAGCTAGCTTTACTGACACTGTAAAACAAAGAAACGAATCACATAGTAAGCTTTCAAAAGCTTAGTAAGTTCGAAATACAATAGATACTACTTAATCATACCACATCAACATATATATTTATACCATCACATAAATAAAGGCACAACTAGGCACATTATCAATCTCAACCACATACTCAAATATCTATTCATTCAACTTTTAAAACTATCATCAACCACATAGGTTCAAACGTACCTTGACCAACACATAGTTACTCACCATTCATGCTACTCAATTGCTCAATATTACATCTCGTTGAACTTTTGCTCTTCTTTTGATTTATTCGTACACTTAGTGCCAGTTTCATAACTGATACATAATTGTCATCACACACTTAGTGCCTATAAGTTAAACCAAACTATAGCAGTATCGTATACACAGTGCCAAATCAATAAGTCGAAGCTTCTATCTTTTCACACACACAATGCTAATCATCTCTGTCGTATTTGTAATTCCGAACACTAAGTGCCATCTAATTCAATTCCGCACATAGCATTTATAATCTCTTAGTTATATATAATTTCATTCAATTCACATCACATAGACATAATTTAACAACTAGTATCATATCCGAACTTACCTCGGACGTCGAAATATTGAAACGGTCTATTAATCGAGCACTTTGTCTTTGCCTCGATTTCAATCTGAACCTCTCCTTTCTTGGTCTATACATATACAAAATTAACTCATTCAATCACCAATTCATTCAATTTAGTCCAAACACACATATTTTGGGCATTTTACAAAATAGCCCTTAATTTTAACCTTTCGACACTTTAGCTCCTATTTCATCAAATCACAAAATACACACAATTTCAAATCACATATGCTTAGCCGAATTCTTCCCATGCTAATACAAGCCTTCACATTTCATTTATTTCACAATTTAGTCCTCCAATTTCTCATTTTAACAATTTAGCCCAAAATAGCTAATTTCATCAAAAGTTCAAATACAAACTATGTTAACCCAACATCAAACTTTCATATCTCATCAACTATCAACACAAAGCTCACATGTTCATCAATGGCACATCTCAAAATCTTCATCAAATTCTAGAATTAAAGCATGGGTTTGATAGTACACTAAGTAACGATCACAAAAACATAAAAATTATCAAAAATCGAGCTCAAAACATACCTTAATTGAGCTAAAAACTAATCGAAACACTTAGACTCTCTTTCTCTTATTTTCCTTGTAAATTTTGGCAACGGTGGATGAACAATCCACTAACTTATTTCATTTGTTTTATTATAACATATATTATTTATCAATTTACAATTTTAACCTTTAATAATAATATAAAATAACACATGATAGTTGGTTATAATTGTCCATCTACCATCCACTCATTATAAAATGGTTTAATAACCTCAAAAGGACCTCTCATTTAGAAATCCATGACAAGTAAACACTTAAACAATCACCACACAGCTTTTGCATTTTATGCGATTAAGTCCTTTTTTATAATTCAACACATAGTCGATAACATTTTCACACCAAATTTTCACACATGGTCAATCACATATTATAAACATAAAAAATAATATTAAAATACTTTTCTGACCTCAGATTTGTGATCTCAAAACCATTGTTCCAACTAGGGTCTAAACCCGGCTATTACAACTCTCCCCCATTAGGGATTTTCGTCCTCGAAAATCTTACCAATGAATAGGTTTGGATATTGCTCTCTCATAGCATCTTCAAGCTCCCACGTAGCCTCTTCTACTCCGTGTTTGTGCCATTACACTTTCACTAAGGAAATTCTTTTGTTTCGCAACTCTTTGGTCTCTCGTGCAAAAATTCGAATCGGTTCTTCACTATACGACAAATCTGACTGAATTTCAATCTTAGTAGGAGCAATCACGTGAGACGGATCAGATCTGTACTGACGGAGCATCGACACATGAAACACATTATGAATATTTTCTAACTCGGGTGGCAACATCAATCTAAAAGCAACCGGCCCAACTCGTTCAATGATCCCATACGGCCTGATGAACCTCGAATTCAGCTTGCCTTTTCTGCCAAATCAAAGTATTTTCTTCCATTGAGACACTTTCAAAAACACTTTATCACCAACTTGGAATTCAATATCTTTTCGTTTCAAGTCTGCATAAGATTTCTGACGATCTAAAGCCGCTTTCAAATTGTCATGAATCACTTTCACTTTCTGCTCAGTCTCTCTTATCAAATCAACTCCGTGAATCTTATTCTCACTAAGCTCAGACCAATACAATGGAGTTTGGCATTTTCGACCGTATCGAGCCTCGTACGGTGCCATTTTAATGCTAGATTGAAAACATTATTGTATGCGAATTCAATCAACAGCAAATGTTTCTCCCATGTACTTTCAAATTCAAGAATACAACATCTTAACATATCTTCAAGAACTTGAATGATCCACTCGAATTGTATATTCGTTTGCGGATGAAATGTAGTGCTGAAATACAATTTTGTGCCTAAAGCCTCTTGCAATTTCTTCCAAAATCGCAAAGTAAATCTCGGATCTCTGTCAGATACAATAGATAGTGGCACCCCATGCAATCTCACAACCTCAGTAATATATAATTCAGCCAATCTATCGAGTGAATAATCTGTTCTCACCGGAACGAAATGAGCTGATTTCCTCAATCTGTCAGCTATCACCATTGCATCTTTCTTTCTCGGAGACAAAGGCAATCCCGACACAAAGTCCATTTTGACTCTCTCTCATTTCCACTCAGGGATCATAATCAGTTGTAACAAACTGGATGGAACTTGATGTTCAGCTTTAACTTGCTGACAAATTAAACATTTCGACACAAAGTAAGAGATGTCCCGTTTCATACCATGCCACCAATAAAACTGTTTCAAATCATTATACAATTTTGTACTCCTCGGATGAACAGTTAAACGACTGTTGTGAGCTTCATTCAAAATCATCTGAATCAACTCTGAATTCTTCGGAACACAAATCTGATCTCTGAATCTCAAACAATCATTACTATCTACTCGATAATCTAAATTGGAATTCAAATCACATTGAGCTCGTTTAGCCATCATTTCAACATTACTTTTCTGGGCATCACAAATATGATGTACGAACATCGGCCTTACTTTCAACTCAGCCAAAACTGAATTATCGTCACATAAATCTATCTGAGTACTCATAGCTCGCAAAGCACATAAAGACTTTCGACTCAAGGCATCAGCAACAACATTAACTTTGCCTGGATGATAATCAATCACAAGTTCATAATCTTTCAACAATTCTAACCATTTTCTCTGTCGCAAATTCAATTCTTTCTAAATCATCAAGTACTTCAAGCTCTTGTGATCGGTAAAAATATGACATTTTTCACCAAATAGGTAGTGACGCCATATCTTCAATGCAAACACAATAGCGGCTAATTCAAGGTCGTGCGTCAGATAGTTCATTTCATACGGCTTTAACTGACTCGAAGTATAAGCAATGACTTTGCTTTTTTGCATCAGCACATAGCCCAAACCATTCAACGATGCATCACTATAAACTATGAATTCTTTACCTGATTCAAGTTGAACTAACATTGGTGCCTCCGTCAACAACGCTTTCAACTGCTCAATAATGGCACTTTTCTGACCACTCAAATTTAACATCTTTCTGTAGCAACTTCGTCAACAGAGTCACAATCATCGAGAAGCCTTTCACAAACCGCTTATAATATCCTTCTAGTCCCAGAAAACTACGGACTTCAGACATATTTCTCGAAGGCTTCCATTCAAAAATAGCTGAAATTTTATTTAGATCAACTCGTATTCCCGTAGCTGACATAATATGCCCAGAAAGCCAGCCTCACGCAGCCAAAACTCACATTTGCTAAATTTGCATATAATTGCTTCTCACGCAGAGTCTGTAGCATGACTCTCAAATGCTTGATATTTTGTGTCTCATCACTTGAATAAACCAGAATGCCATCAATAAACACTACAACAAAACGATCCAAATACGGCCTGAATATTCGGTTCATCAAATCCATAAACATTGTAGGAGCATTCGTTAGTCTAAAAGGCATAACTAAGAATTCATAGAGTCCATACCTCATTCTGAAGGCAGTCTTCGATATATCTGATTCTTTAACCCTCAACTGATAATAACTCGATCTCAAATCTATTTTTGAAAATATTGTAGCTCCTTTAAATTGATCGAACAAATCACCAATACGAGGCAATGGATATTTTGCAATGGATATTTTTTCTTTATCTTTACTTTGTTCAACTATCGATAGTCGATACAGATTCTCATAGTGCCACCTTTCTTTTTCACAAACGACACAGGAGCACCCCAGGGCGAGAAACTTGGTCGTGCAAATCCTTTATCTGTCAACTATTGCAACTGAGACTTCAACTCTTTCAATTCAGTCGATGCCATTCTATATGGAGCTATCGAGATAGGAGTCATTCCCGAAACTAATTCAATACCGAATTTAACTTCTCTAATTGGAGGTAATCCCGATAATTCTTCAGGAAACACGTCTGGGAACTCACAAACCACAGACATAGATTCAATTTTCTTTTCTGATACTTTTGTATCAAACACATATGCCAGATAAGCTTCGCAACCCTTTCTCATATAGTTCAAAGCTTTCATCACAGATACAACAATTGGTAACCCTTTCATATCACTGAATTCAATTTAAACTATCTCACCATTCTGACTTCTCAATTCAATACTATTTCGTTTATAATTTACAATAGCATTATGTAAAGTGAGCCAATCCATATCCAGAATGATATCAAATTCATCAAAAGGTTGCAACATTAAATTAGTCGAAAAACAAACATCCGAAAACATCAACGGGCAGTTCTTGTACACTTTATCCACTAAGACACACTTCCATAAGGGGTTCGATACTCTAATTACGAATTCAGTAGACTCAACAGGTAGAGTCTTACTTGATACTAGATTCACACACATACAAATGAGTAGATCCTGGATCTATGAATGCAATCACATTAGTACCAAATAGAGTAAAAGTACCAGTGATGACGTTTGGAGATGACGCTTCCTCTCGCGCACGTATAGCATAGGCTCGAGTAGGTGCTCTCGCCTCCGATCTCACAGCTGTATCAGTAGTCCCTTTTTGGTTCCACTCACATTCCCGACGTTTCTGGGTGGTCTACCCCTAGCCGTCACATTACTCGATCTCATATTTTGAACATTTTCTTCCTCAGTCATCTTTGGGCAGTCTCGAATGAAATGATCTCGTGAGGCACATTTATAACACACTCTATTATTATACTTGCCCTCCCACATGTCGTCTTCCACACTGTCTACACTCAGGTTTGTTGCTTTTAGCACTTCCAACACTTGATTTAATTGGAGCTTGAGTTCTCAGACCAACACTTGGTCTCATACGATCTCTACTCGTATGTCCAAATAAAGCATTTGATCGATTGCTTGCATCTCTAAATCTCTTCGTCGAAGATTGAGACGACTTACTCATCAATCTATTTCTTTCATCACGAGCTTCAGAATCGGCTTTCTTCTTTTCCTTGCTAAGCTCCTCGGCTTTGCAAGCTCTTTTAACTAACACAAAAAATTCATTTATGTCAAATATCCCAACCAAAAATTTAATGTCTTCATTCAGCCCTTCAATGAAGCGTTTACACATAGTAGCTTCGGTCAAAATGCATTCCCTCGTGTATTGGCTCAGTCTCACAAATTCTCGTTCATACTCCGTAATTGACATACGACCCTGTTTCAGTTCTAGAAACTCTTTACGTTTCTGATCAATGCATCGTTGACTGATATACTTCTTTTTAAATTCAGCGTGAAAAAAATCCCAGGTGATTCTCTCTCTCAAAACCACGGATATCAATGTCTTCCACCAGTTATACGCAGTATCCCTCAACAACGAAACAACACATTTAATACATTTATCAGGAGTCAATAAAATCTCGTCAAATACTCGAATGGTATTCTCGAACCAAAACTCAGCTCGCTCAACATCGTCATCAGCCATGGCTCTAAACTTTTCGACCCCATACTTACGAATTTTATCCACAGGAGGCTTATTCAATCAAATCGGATCTATCACTTGTGGTATAATAGGTACTTGTGGGGGTGGAGGTTGTGGAGTAGCCGGATTTGTTCGAACGAACTCCGAAAACCACTCACTCATCATTCAGAAGAAGGCTTGCTTAGCCTCTCCTTCCTCACTACTATCATTCGGCCTAGATGTGGCCGGTGCTGTCCCTTGAGCTGGAGCAAGTGCATTACTCTCAACATCGTCAACAACCGCTCGATTGGGATCCATTACTATATGAAAACATATTTTCAACTGTCAGGATTCATCACATTATCACAATTATATATATAGCATGTATAGCTAGACTCACACGCGCTACATTAGTCTGAGAATCGACAAGCTGAAGCTCTGATACCAATAAAATGTCATACCCCTAACCCGTAACCGCCGCCGGACTAGGGTTAAGAGGCATCACTAAACATTTCTGAACATTTCAAAATATCTCACATCCACTTCTCAACACATAGTTAATCATCAATCAAACATATTCAATTATAATTATACAGTCTCTTATTAAAGTCTACGAGACCTTAAACATGTGTTAGAAAGAGGTCGGGACTAAACTGAACACTTACAAAAATTTTTAGAAATTTAAAGGCTTTTCCAAACTGCAAAGGTCACACGCCCGTGTGGGCAGACCGTGTGCCTCCCACGACCTTCAGACAAATACGTGTGTCTAAGTCGTGTCAAAATAGAGCATACATATTAACTTATCCATACGGCCACCAGACACGCCCGTGTTCCATGGTTGTGTGAAATTAAGCTAGCTACTGACTTGGTCACATGACCACCAGGTACGCCCGTGTACCACGGCCATGTAACCTGTCTAGGCACACTTTGAAGTGGCTCTTGAGCCACATGGCGAAAGCCACACACCCGTGTCCCTTGGCCGTGTATGCAAAATAGGCCATTTGCAAGGCCAAAATGCCACCCACACTTGGGTCATACCTACAAGCACATACAATCCTATTTCCACGCACAATCGTAACCAAATTCATGTTAAATGATCAACATATCATCCCATCAAATCTCATTTCTAGTCATGTCAACTTATATACCAAATAGCACAACTAAATCACATGTAAAACCAAGCATGATTTATCCATAATATCACTATATCACTATGGCATCAATCCATCACTAAGCTTACCATTCATAAGACTATTTCATTGCCATCAAACCATTCCAAAATATACTTCATATACCATAATCACTCATGCATATTACCAACATTTATCTAGCCACATCACATGGATATTTACACATCTCAAACATGTTTCAAAACAACTAGCCTATGCATGCAAAGTACCAAAATAGATTGCCGATACTGTGATAGAGATGCTGACAATCCCCGGATCTGGCTTTACTGACACTGTAAAACAAAGAAACGAATCACAAAGTAAGCTTTCAAAAGCTTAGTAAGTTCGAAATACAATAGATACTACTTAATCATACCACATCAACATATATATTTATACCATCACATAAATAAAGGCACAACTAGGCACATTATCAATCTCAACCACATACTCAAATATCTATTCATTCAACTTTTAAAACTATCATCAACCACATAGGTTCAAACGTACCTTGACCAACACATAGTTACTCACCATTAATGCTACTCAATTGCTCAATATTACATCTCGTTGAACTTTTGCTCTTCTTTTGATTTATTCGCACACTTAGTGCCAGTTTCATAACTGATACATAATTGTCATCACACACTTAGTGCCTATAAGTTAAACCGAACTATATCAGTATCGCACACACAGTGCCAAATCAATAAGTCGAAGCTTCTATCTTTTCACACACACAATGCTAATCATCTCTGTCCCATTTGTAATTTCGAACACTAAGTGCCATCTAATTCAATTCGACACATAGCATTTCTAATCTCTTAGTTATATATAATTTCATTCAATTCACATCACATAGACATAATTTAACTAGTATTATATCCGAACTTACCTCGGACGTCGAAATATTGAAACAGTCTATTAATCGAGCACTTTGTCTTTGCCTCGATTTCAATCCGAACCTCTCCTTTCTTGGTCTATACATATACAAAATTAACTCATTCAATCACCAATTCATTCAATTTAGTCCAAACACACATATTTTGGGCATTTTACAAAATAGCCCTCAATTTTAACCTTTCGACACTTTAGCCCCTATTTCATCAAATCACAAAATACACACAATTTCAAATCACATATGCTTAGCCGAATTCTTCCCATGCTAATACAAGCCTTCACATTTCATTTATTTTACAATTTAGTCCTCCAATTTCTCATTTTAACAATTTAGCCCAAAATAGCTAATTTCATCAAAATTTCAAATACAAACTATGTTAACCCAACATCAAACTTTCATATCTCATCAACTATCAACACAAAGCTCACATGTTCATCAATGGCACATCTCAAAATCTTCATCAAATTCTAGAATTAAAGCATGGGTTTGATAGTACACTAAGCAACGATCACAAAAACATAAAAATTATCAAAAATCAAGCTCAAAACATACCTTAATTGAGCTAAAAACTAATCGAAACCCTTAGACTCTCTTTATCTTATTTTCCTTGTAAATTTTGGCAATGGTGGATGAACAATCCACTAACTTATTTCATTTGTTTTATTATAACATATATTATTTATCAATTTACAATTTTAACCTTTAATAATAATATAAAATAACACATGATAGTTGGTTATAATTGTCCATCTACCATCCACTCATTATAAATGGTTTAATAACCTCAAAAGGACCTCTCATTTAGAAATCCATGACAAGTAAACACTTAAACAAACACCACACAGCTTTTGCATTTTATGCGATTAAGTCCTTTTTTATAATTCAACACATAGTCGATAACATTTTCACACCAAATTTTCACACATGGTCAATCACATATTATAAACATAAAAAATAATATTAAAATACTTTTCTGACCTCAGATTTGTGATCTCAAAACCATTGTTCCAACTAGGGTCTAAACCGGGTTGTTACAGCTCTCCCCCATTAGGGATTTTCGTCCTCGAAAATCTTACCAATGAATAAGTTTGGATATTGCTCTCTCATAGCATCTTCAAGCTCCCATGTAGCCTCTTCTACTCCGTGTTTATGCCATTACACTTTCACTAAGGAAATTCTTTTGTTTCGTAACTCTTTGGTCTCTCGTGCAAAAATTCGAATCGGTTCTTCACTATACTACAAATCTGACTGAATTTCAATCTTAGTAGGAGCAATCACGTGAGACGGATCAGATCTGCACTGACGGAGCATCGACACATGAAACACATTATGAATATTTTTTAACTCGGGTGGCAACATCAATCTAAAAGCAATCGGCCATACCTAGACAAGTTTGTGGTTGTTTTTATTGATGATATATTGATATATTCTCGAGATGAGCCGGAGCATGCTGAGCACTTAAGGACAATTTTACAGATTCTACGAGATAATCAGTTGTACGCCAAGTTCAGTAAAAGTGAATTTTGGCTCAAAGAAGTTGGGTTTCTGGGGCACATTGTCTCGGGAGATTGAGTCCGAGTTGACCCAAGTAAGATCTTAGCCATTGTTGATTGGAAACCCCCGAAAAATGTATCTGAAGTTAGAAGTTTTTTGGGCTTTGCTAGCTACTACAGGCAGTTCGTTAAGGGTTTTTCCATGATAACGACTCCAATGATGAAACTGTTACAGAACAATGTAAAGTTTGAATGGACGGAAAAGTGCCAATTGAATTTTGAGAAATTAAAGCCAATGTTGGTAGGAGCTCCATTTCTAGTATAACCTGAGTCGGGAAAAAAAATTTGAGATCTATAGCAATACATCCTTAAATGGATTGGGCTGTGTACTTATGCAAGAAGGCAAAGTGATAGCGTATGTCTCCAAACAGCTAAAGCCACATGAAAAGATTTACCCGACGCATGATTTAGAGTTGGCTGCTATTGTTTTTGCATTGAAGATTTGGAGACACCATTTTTATAGTGAAAAATGTCGGATATTCACCGATCATAAGAGCCTGAAGTACTTGATGACTCAAAAGGAATTAAACTTAAGGAAACGAAGATGGTGAGAGTTGATAAAGGATTATGAGTTAGTAATTGACTACCACCCGGGAAAAATGAATATAGTCATCGATGCTTTGAGTAGGAAATCCCTATTTACTTTGAGGGCTATGAATACACAGGTGACTTGGTCCAATGACGGTTCCATTCTAGCTGAGTTGAGGGCTAGACCGATGTTTCTTCAAGAGATTTATGAGGCTCGAAAAAATGATAGTGAATTGCAAGCCAAAAGAATTCAGTGTGATACAGGTATTGAGTCTGACTTTTGGATCAATTCCGACAAATGTTTGATATTCAGAGACAGATTCTGTGTACCAAGAAATGATGAGATCATTCGTAGAATTTTACATAAGGCTTATAGTGGATGCTTATCTGTACATCCGGGTAGCACTAAGATGTATAATGATTTGAAGAGATGGTATTGGTGGCCGAGCATGAAGAAAGATATTTCTGAGTTTGTTTCGAGATGCTTGGTTTGTCAACAAGTAAAGGCTGAACACCAAGTACCCTCGGGTTTGCTTCAACCTATTATGGTGCCTGAGTGGAAATGGGACAAAGTAACCATGGACTTTGTAATGGGTTTGCCGTTGACACTGAGCAAGAAAGATCTGTATGGGTAGTAGTCAATAGACTTATGAAGTCAACCCATTTCATACCCGTACGTGTCGACCATTCATTTGATAAGTTGGAAAATTTGTATATCTCAGAGATTGTTAGGCTTCATAGGGTGCCTTTGTAACATCCTGGATTTTTGGGTTCTGCATTAATGTGTGTTATGTGAGTTTGCTATGCTCAGTGTGTTAATTTGGTGTGTTTGGGGGTCTAGTGAAGGATCGGGGTTAAGTCGAAGCCTTGGCCAAAATTTCAATTTTGGGCACTTTTAGGGGGGAGCTAGCTGAGGCAGGTTTTAAGTAGTGTAGTTTGAGTTTGATGACACAAGAAGTGCTGTAGTAAAGTGGTAAAGAGGCGCCACTTAAGAGGCAGGTGAGTGACGCCACAGGGAGCAGTGAAGGAGCAGGTTCAAGTTGCACAGTTTACTTTTTGGGAATTCTTTTTGGCGTCAGAAGGGGTGGTGATCGATTCGGCTAGGGACCTTGAAGAGTGGATGTGGAATTGGTCAAATGTTTTGAATGGTAGGCCATGAGAGAAAGGTGGGATTTGAATTCTTCAAACTAATTCGAATGAAGGGAGTGGAGTGAAGTTAGGAGGAAATTATGGGATTGAATGTTGGTGAAGGTGATGGCTGAATTTTGGATGCTTGATGTAGGGGGAGAAGTCGGTTTTGGCTTGTAGTGGGTGTGCTGAAAATCAATAAGGGTCTTAAGTTTTCCTTTATTCTCTTGAAGTGCGTTCGGTCATTAGGGAAGTGGATAGTGCCGATTTCGGTAGGTTCTTTTGAAGCTCCTTTGTTCTCTTTGAGTTCTTAATCCCTATATGCCGAAATTGTCTAGCCAACTTTTATTTCTCTTTTCCTTTTATCTTTAGCCGAATTGGAGAGACCATTGGTGGATCTTTTTCTTCATTTTCTCTTTTTCACCTAAGACTCTTTAGCCGCACCTTAGCTTCATCTTACTCACCATTTCCACCGTTCTTCCTCTTCTTCTCTTTTTCACCCTTAGTCGAACCCTCCTATCACTTTCTCCATTGCATCTTTTTCTCTCAATTGTTTCTTGATAGCCGAATCTTCAACCTATACCTTGGTGATTCACCTTTTGTTTTCTTTCACATCTATACAAAGCCGAAACACCTACTTGTCTCTCATATCTTCCATTTTGCTTCTGATAGCTGAATCCCACTTGTGTGTTCATCTCCTTCATTTGTACTTATCTCAGAAGATTGCTGTCACTCTGTTCATTAACCTTCTCAATCGGTTTCTTCTTGGTTGTGGTAAGTGTTCTCCTTCCCTTTCGATTCTCTCTCTTTACTCTCTTTGGTTGTCAAGCCGAAGGCATTAATCTTGTTCTATGGGTACTTCGGCCGAATGTTAGGCGAGCCTCGTCGTCGTATTCTTTTTACATCGAGCCAGCGTTTGAAGAGTTTTCGGGGGACAATCAGTTGTGGACGATCAAGGTGAGGGGGTTCAGACCACTCGTTTGGCCGAAAGGCCACTTCTTCTAATCTATTTCTTTCAAATCAATTCTTACATGGTATTTATATAGGTACTCAATCGATCTCTTAATTCAAGTCTGAAGCTTTCGGTTTTCTGTCGACTTAGGTAAGGAACCTTTTCGTTTGAAGTGTGTTCTCATTTCCATATTCTTCAAAGCCTTAACCCGGCCTTCTGACCAAGATCATATTCATAGAATCAAATGCCAGCCAAGGAAGGGAGGGGGTTGGACCCGTAGTCCCATCCCCTAAGTTTAAGCGATGTACGGTATCGACAGAACTAGACTGGCCATCGGGTTGGGGACCAGCTTCAGAGTGGGATAGACAGATAGCCAATGTCCCTGCTAATAAAAGTGTCGACATAGAAAGCATAGTATTGCGTGTTATCAGGTGTGTAAAGTATTCACACTCTGTTATTACTGTGTGCTATTAACTGTTTGGGCTGAAAAGCCAAAGTGAGTGAATAGGGAGTCCTTATACCCTTGTGGGTAAAGTTGGCGATACCAGGTAAGTGACTATAACGTTCTATTAATGGGTGTGATAATGTATGCTGTAATCTGTCACTATGATGAGAGCATGTGCATCCATTTGATTTGTATGTTCTGCATGGGTTGGGTTATGATGCGAAAGGGGAAGTATTAGAGATTGTCACAGTGGTTTGGTACAACAAGTGGGTTGGGCTCACATATATCTGATTCAGTGACCATGTCTCGGTGGCTTGGTGCCACGGTGGCTTAATACCATGTATATATATATATCTATGATTCAGTGACTCGTCCCAGTGGTTTGGTACCACGGTGGGTTGGCCCCACATACATTCATCAGGGATTGTCACGGTGGTTTGGTACCACGGTGGGTTGGCCCCACGTATGTTAATAGTGACTCTGTCACGGTGATCTAGTATCACGGTGGTCTGGAACCACGAGTGGCTTGGTGCCACATATATGAGGTGTGTAGCGGATGAAGGGTTGATTGTAGAAATCCCCGCAGTGTGATGGGCTGGTACGGGTGGTGTGTAGAGGATGGAAAATTTAGGTTGGGCTGGGATACATTACATCCATATTTGTGTATGCTATTTTGAGTGGGCTAAGGCCCAATGTGCGATTTTGGGCTTGAAGCCATTTATGTGACTTAAGGGGATTTACACACTAAGTCTTGGTGACTCACCCCTCTGCTAATTTTGCTGGTAATCAGTAGATCGTTGATTTGGGAGCCGACTCAGACTCGTGGAGACCATAAAATGTTTCTTTTCGTAAACTCGTTCCTTACAAATTATTTTAATAGAGGATTTTTGGTTATGTAATAAGGCCTTCTTTAGTTAACATTTGGTTTTTTCTATTATTTGATATTAATTTAAGATATGTTATTAATATATTTTAACCTAAAAGTTAAGACAGAGTTTTCAAAACATAAGTAACATAAAACAACCGTTTTCTCTCATGTGCCAACAAAGATAACAAATGGAGTGTAACACAATTGGAAAATTTTCCTTTAACTGCAAACCACTATTTTCAAAGCATCACTTAAAACAAAAAGCTTTCAAACTTACGTTATTTTCGTAAATTAAAAATAAAATTCATTTTTACAACTTCACCCTGTGACATACCAGATCTGATCGTAACGTCTAGACCGGGTTTGGGGTGTTACAATTTTGGTATCAGAGCCTAGTTGCAAAACTCGGCTGTGGAATGGGTTTAACGCTATTTTATAAAGTCGATTAAAAATGTTATTTAAGGAAATGGTTTAGTTGGAGTATGGCACCCGAGTCTATCAGCACCGATCTACGCAATAAGTGTTCTAATTGTTGGTTGTGTTTGCATGAAAAGATTATGTTGTGTTATGATTACAAGTATTAAGAGATCCAAACTTTAGAGACTGAAAGCTCTAGGTATAGACATGAATCTGCGAAAATTACTTTTTAATGCTATCTCTTATAAGACTGCTCAGTATTAAACAATGAAAGAAAGTACTAATACATAAAACTCTTAATCAGATTAAGTCGTGTCAGTAGCCATGAGTACTAGGGGGTGTAGACGTATCATGCGCGGTCGTGGTAGAGGTCGGAGTGTTGGGTCTGAACCCTTGGAATCTAGACATGGGTCAGAAGGTGATGTACCAGCTGCGGAAGTAGAATTTCAGGATCAAATAGGCGGAGACGATGCTCTGTTTCAAGCGATGTTACGTGTATTGGAGAGAGTTGCTGGAGCGAGCACGGGTTCGGGGACTCAAAAATATGTGTCTGAATGACTGCGAGCCAATGGAGCGAAAATGTTTAGGGGCGTTTCTGGTGTAGCTCCTAATGTAGCTAAGTATTGGCTAGAAGCAGTTGATCGTATTATGGATGATCTTGACCTTACAAAGGAGGAGAAGTTGAAAGGAGTTGTGTCTCTTGTTCGAGACGAGGCGTGTTAGTGGTGGCTCACGGTCAGGGATGGTACAATGGCTGACCGTATCACCTAGAATTTCTTCAGGACAGCATTCCAGGGGAAGTACAGCGAATCAAGTTATATGGATGCGCAGCGTAGGGCATTTTTAAATTTGGTTTAGGGAAATAAATCGGTGGCTGAATATAAGGTAGAATTCCTACGTCTTAGTCGTTATGCTCGGGGTATTGTTGCCACAGACCATGAGAGTTGTGCATGGTTTAAGGATGGCCTGAGGGATGAATTGCGAGTGCTGATAGCTCCGCAACGAGAAAGAGAATTTGCTGTTTTAGTGGAAAAGGCTAAGATAGCCGAGGAGGTGAAGCGGTCCGAAAAGCAGAACCAGGATAGGGATAGAGGTAAAAATAAAAGGAATTTCGGATTGTCAGGGTCAGCTGGGGGTTTTCAGAAGAGGCCTAGGTTGGATGGGTCGAGCCGTGTTGCGAGACCTGTTGTGGATAATGGGCCTCAAAGGTGTGCTAGATGCGGTAGATTTCATTCAAGTGAGTGTTGGACGGGTAATAGAGGATGTTTCAGGTGTGGGTCTACTAATCATCGGGTAAGGGACTGTCCACAGGAGTTGGTCAGAGTGCGACCAGTAGGACAGGGTTATGTTCAGCCAGGTAGAGGTGGTCAGCAACCACAGAGAGGTTGTGGTCCCGCTAGGAAAGGAAGTAGCTTTGGCCGAAGGTGTGGAGCACCGGGCAGAGGTGCAGCATCGAGCAGAGGTGCTGGAAGCACGGATGCAAGACAGCCTGGGTTGGTCTATGTAGCTAGATGTCGAGAGGAGGGCTATGCACCGGACGTCATAACCGGTACGTTTCTTATTTATGGGTTGCCTTATACTACACTGTTTGATATTGGATCAACATATTCTTATGTTGCTAGTACTATATCGGGAACTCTGACCATAGACTCTGAGATTGCCTCTAGGGAGATGACTGTACTTATCCCTTTCGGACAATCAGTAATAATGAATAAACTCTTTAGGAAGGTGCTATTAGAGGTTCAAGGGATGGTTTTCACAGCTGATCTGATGGAACTGCCGTTCGGAGAGTTCGATTTAATCTTAGGTATGGACTGGATAGTGAAGTATCAAGCAAACTTGGATTGTGCAGCCAGCGCATGGTGTTAAGGACTCTTGGGGAGGATGAGGTGGTGGTGATAGGTGAAAGGAGGAACTACTTGTCGAATGTAGTGTCCGCTTTAAAGGCTGAAATAATGCTGAGGAAAGGATGTGAGGCATTCATAACTTTTGTGAGTGCTTTGGAGACCAAGAAATTAACCGTGGGGGATGTTAGAATAGTGAAAGAGTTTTCTGATGTTTTCCCAAAAGAGCTTCCAGGACTACCTCCGGATCGCGAGGTGGAATTCGGTATTGATCTTCTTCCGGGGACAGCGCTTGTATCTATTGCCCCATATCGAATGGCGCCAAAAAGAGTTGGTGGAATTGAAAGCCCAAATTCAGGAACTATTGGATCGGGGTTTTATCCGACCGAGTGTGTCACCTTGGGGAGCGCCGGTGCTATTCGTTAAGAAGAAGGATAGATCAATGCGTATGTGCATTGAATACAGTCAGTTGAATAAGTTGACCATCAAGAATAAATACCCGCTGCCGAGGATTGACGATTTGTTTGATCAACTGAAGGGGGCCTCAGTCTTCTCGAAGATAGATTTGAGGTCAGGATATCATCAGTTTAAGGTCAAGGAAGTGGATATTCATAAGACGGCTTTTCGGACTCGCTATGGTTACTACGAATTCCTGGTGATACCGTTTGGGTTGACCAATGCACCATCATCGTTTATGGACATGATGAATCGGGTATTCCAACCCTATTTGGATCGGTTTGTCGTGGTATTTACAGACGATATCATGATCTATTCAAGACCAGAAGAGGAGCATAATTTACATCTTCGGGTGGTCTTACAAATCCTAAGGGAGAAACAGTTGTACGCTAAATTCAGTAAGTGTGAATTTTGGCTAAGAGAAGTTACCTTTTTGGGCCATGTTGTGTCTGATGAGGGATTAAGGGTTGATCCCCGAAAAATTGAAGCTATGTTGGATTGGAAGCCGCCTAAGTTTATGGCAAAAATTCAGAGTTTTCTTGGTCTGGCTGGGTATTACAGAAGGTTTGTTGAGGGATTTTCAGTGATTGCGGCACAATTAACCAAGTTGTTGTGGAAAGGGGTACCGTTTGTTTGGTCTGATAAGCAACATGAGAGTTTTGAGAAGCTGAGGAGGATCTTGACTCAGGCTCTAGTATTGATACAGCCTGAGGCCGGGAAGGAGTTTGTTGTTTACTGCGATGTGTCGCACACAGGTTTGGGATGTGTATTGATGCAGGAGGGGAAAGTGGTAGTATATGCGTCTCGGCGGTTGAGACTGCATGAGGTGAATTATGCCATGTATGATCTGGAATTGGCTGCAGTAGTGTTTGCTTTGAAGATCTGGAGGCATTATTTGTATGGGGAGAAGTCCATTATCTATACAGATCACAAGAGCCTAAAATATCTCCTTACCCAGAAGAAGTTGAATTTAAGGCAGTGGAGATGGATCGAATTATTAAAAGATTATGATTGGTCGATCGAGTACCACCCGGGTAAAGCAAACGTGGGGGCGGATGCATTAAGTCGTAAAGTGATCTCTGGCTTGAGAGCGATGTTTGCTCATCTCAGCTTATACGATGATGGAAGTCTACTAGCTGAACTTCAAGTGAAGCCTTCTTGGGTCAGTTAGATTAAAGAGAAGCAGTTGGCTGATGAGTTGTTAAAGTCAAAATTTCAGTTGGGGGCAGGTGATGGAATAATGGATTTCAATGTGAATAGTGATGGGGTATTATGTTTTCGAGGAAAGACTTGTATGCCAAAAGATTATGAGACATAAGATCCTACAGGAAGCGCATAGTAGCCCATACGCTATGCATCCTGAAGGAAGTAAGATGTATCGGGATCTGCGAGAATAGTTTTGGTGGCCTGATTTAAACTGAGAGATTACCGAGTTTGTGGGTAAATGTTTGACGTGTCAGCAGGTGAAAGCAGAACATCAATTGCCTTCGGGGTTATTGCAGCCGGTGAAGATTCCACAGTGGAAATGGGAGAGGATCACGATGGACTTTGTTAGTGGGCTACTTTTTATGCCTACTAAGAATGATTCGATATGGGTGATTGTTGATCGGCTGACGAAGTCCGCCCATTTCATACCAGTTCGTGTTGACTACTCTCTACAGAAATTAGCTAAGCTGTATGTAGCGGAGGTTGTAAGGTTGCATGGGGTATCTGTGTCTATCATATCTGACAGAGACCCCAGGTTTACATCGAGGTTCTGGAGGGCGTTACATCAAGCGTTGGGTACAAGATTGGATTTGAGCGTAGCATTCCATCCACAGACTGATGGTCAGTCTGAAAGGGTAATTCAGATCTTGGAAGATATGTTGAGGGGCTATGTCATTGACTTCAGGGGTAGTTGGGAGAAGTTTCTACCGTTAGCAGAATTAGCATACAACAACAGTTATCAGTCTAGTATTCAGATGGCACTGTATGAAGCGTTGTATGGTCAGAGGTGTCGTACTCCTACTTGTTGGACAGAGTTGGGTGAGCGACAGTTGTCGGGTTCAGAACTGGTTTCTGAAACGGAGGACAAGGTTAAGTTGATTAGGACTCGGTTGAAGAAAGCTTCTGATAGGCAGAAGTCCTATGTGGACCTGAAACGTAAAGATGTAGAATTTGCAGTAGGTGACCGGGTTTTTTTAAAGGTTTCACCGTGGAAGAAAGTTCTAAGGTTTGGACGGAAGGGTAAGCTAAGCACCAAGTTCATTGGCCCTTATCGTGTGTTGAAGTGTGTGGGACTGATAGCTTATCAGCTTGAGCTACCTTCAAAATTAAGTCAGATTCATGATGTGTTTCATGTTTCGATATTAAGGTGCTACCGTTCGGATCCATCCCATATTGTGCCAATGGAAGAAATTGAAGTAAGGCCCGACCTATCCTTTGAAGAGGAACCAGTTCTGATCTTGGATCGTGATGTTAAGGTATTGTGAAGGAAATTAGTCCCTTTGGTCAAGGTTTTGTGGTGGAACCACAGTTCAGAGAAGGCCACATGGGAGCCAGAGGAGGTTATGCGTCAGCAATACCCTCATCTCTTTTGACCAGGTAATTTCGAGGCCGAAATTTTTTTTAGGGGAGTAGAATTGTAACATTCTGGATTTTGGGGTTCTGCATTTAATGTGTGTTGTGTGTGTTTGCTATGCTTGGTGTTTTAATTTGGTGTGTTTGGGGGTCCAGGGAAGGCTCAGGGTTAAGTCGAAGCCTTGGCCAAAATTCCAATTTTGGGCACTTTTAGGGGGGAGCTAGCTAAGGGAGGTTTTAAGTAATGTAGTTTGGGTTTGATGACACAAGAAGTGCTGTAGTAAAGTGGCAAAGAGGCGCCACTTAAGAGACAGGTGAGTGACGCCACAGGGAGCAGTGAAGGAAAAGGTTCGAGTCGCATAGTTTACTTTTCGGGAATTCTTTTTGGAGTCAGAAGGAGTGTTGATGGATTCGGCTAGGGACCTTGAAGAGTGGATGTGGAATTGGTCAAATGTTTTGAATGGTAGGCCATGAGAGAAAGGTAGGATTTGAATTGTTCAAACTAATTCAAATGAAGGAAGTGGAGGGAAGTTAGGAGGAAATTATGGGATGGAATGTTGGGGAAGGTGGTGGCCAAGTTTTGGATGCTTCATATAGGGGGGAGAAGTTGGTTTTGGCTTGTAGTGGGTGTGCCGAAAATCAGTAAGGGTCTTGAGTTTTCCTTTGTTCTCTTGAAGTGCATTCGGTCATTAGGGAAGTCGATAGTGCCGATTTTGGTAGGTTCTTTTGAAGCTCTTTTGTTCTCTTTGAGTTTTTAATCCCTATATGCCAAAATTGTCTAGCCAACTTTTATTTCTCTTTTCCTTTGATCTTTAGCCGAATTGGAGATGCATCTTTTTCTTCATTTTCTCTTTTTCACCTAAGACTCTTTAGCTGCACCTTAGCTTCATCTTACTCACCATTTCCACCGTTTTTCCTCTTCTTCTCTTTTTCCCCCTTAGCCGAACCCTCCTATCACTTTCTCCATTGCATCTTTTTCTCTCAATTGTTTCTTGATAGCCGAATCTTCAACCTATACCTTGGTGATTCACCTTTTGTTTTCTTTCACATCTATACAAAGCCGAAACACCTACTTGTCTCTCATATCTTCCATTTGGCTTCTGTTAGATGAATCCCTCTTGCGTGTTCATCTTCTTCATTTGTACTTATCTCAGAAGATTGCTATCACTCTGTTCCTTAACCTTCTCAATTAGTTTCTTCTTGGTTGTGGTAAGTGTTCTCCTTCCCTTTCAATTCTCTCTCTTTTCTCTCTTTGGTTGTCAAGCCGAAGGCATTAATCTTGTTCTATGGGTACTTTGGCCGAATGTTAGGGGGGCCTCGTCGTCGTATTCTTTCTGCATCGGGCTAGCGTTTGAAGAGTCTTCGAGAGACAATCAGTTGTGGATGATTAAGGTGAGGGAGATTCATACCACTCGTTTGGCCGAAAGGCCACTTCTTCTAATCTATTTCGTTTAAATCAATTCTTACACGGTATTTATATAGGTACTCAATCGGTCTCTTAATTCAAGCCTGAAGCTTTAGATTTTCTGTCGACTTAGGTAAGGAACCTCTTCGTTTGAAGTGTGTTCTCAATTCCATATTCTTCAAAGCCTTAATCTAGTCTTCTGACCAAAATCGTTTTCATGGAATCAAATGCCAGCTAAGCAAGGGAGGGGGTTGGACCCGTAGTCCCATCCCCTAAGTTTAAGCGACATACGATATCAGCAGTACGAGACTGGCCACTGGGTTGTGGACCAGCTTCAGAGCAAGATAGACAGATAGCCGTCGTCCCTGCTAACAAGAGTGTCGACATAGAAAGCATAGTCTTGCGTGTTATAAGGTGTGTAAAGTATTCACACTCTGTTATTAATGTGTGTTATTAACTGTTTGGGCTAAAAAGCTGAAGTGACTGAATAAGGAGTCGTTATACCCTTGTGGGTAAAGCTGGGGATACCAGGTAAGTGACTATAACGTTCTATTAATGGGTGTGATAATGTATGCTATAATCTGTCATTATGATGAAAGCATGTGCATTCATTTGATTTGTATGTTCTACATGGGTTGGGTTATGATGCGAAAGGGGAAGTATTAGAGACTGTCACAGTGGTCTGGTACCACGAGTGGGTTGGCCCCACATATATCTGATTCAGCGACCATATCTAGGTGGCTTGGTGACACGATGGTTTAATACCACGTATATATATCTATGATTCAGTGACTCGTCCCAGTGGTTTGGTACCACGGTGGGTTGGCCCACATACATTCATTAGAGATTGTCACAGTGGTTTGGTACCACGGTGGGTTGGCCCCACGTATGTTATTAGTGACTCTGTCACGGTGATCTAGTATCACGGTGGTCTGGAACCACGAGTGGCTTGGTGCCACATATATGAGGTGTGTAGCGGATGAAGGGTTGATTGTAGAAATCCCCACGGTGTGGTGGGCTGGTACGGTGGTGTGTAGAGGATGGAAAATTTAGGTTGGGCTGGGACACATTACATCCATATTTGTGTATGCTATTTTAAGTGGGCTAAGGCCCAATGTGCGATTTTGGGCTTGAAGCCATTTATGTGACTTAAAGGGATTTACACACTGAGTCTTGGTGACTCACCCCTCTGCTAATTTTACAGGTAATCAGTAGATCATGGATCTGGGAGTCGAGGCAGACTCGTGGAGGCCATAAAAATGTTTCTTTTCGCAAACTCGTTCCTTTATGATAATTATTTTAATAGGGGATTTTTGGTTATGTAATAAGGCCTTCTTAACTTAATATTTGGTTTTTTTTTCTATTATTTACTATTTATTTAAGATATGTTATTAATATATTTTAACCTAAAAGTTAAGACGGAGTTTTCAAAACATAAGTAACATAAAACAATCGTTTTCTCTCATGTGCCAACAAAGATAACTAATGGAGTGTAACACAATTCGAAAATTTTCCTTTAACTGCAAACCACTATTTTCAAAGCATCAGTTAAAATGAAAAGCTTTCAAACTTACATTATTTTCCTAAATTAAAAATAAAATACCGAGTTTGGGGTGTTACAACCTTTATCGATTATATCGAATAAACATCTAAGATTTACTTCTAGATTTTGGAAAAAGTTACAAGAGGCTTTGGGCACAAAGTTGAGTTTTAGTACGGCTTTTCATCCCCAAACCGACGGTCAATTAGAGAGGTTAATACAGGTACTTGAGGATATGCTTCGGTGTTGCGTACTTGAGTTTCAAGGCAGTTGGGAAAGATATTAACCGTTGGTGGAATTCGCCTACAATAATAGTTTTCAGTTAAGCTTGAAAATGGCGCCTTATGAGGCTTTGTATGGGGGTAAGTGCCAAACACCTTTGTATTGGATTGAACTTAAAGAAAACCAGATTCACAGGGTTAATTTGGTTAAAGAGGCCGAAGAAATAGTAAAGGTGATTCGAGATTGCTTAAAAGCTGCTTCCGATCGAAAAAAATCCTATTCGAATTTAAAAAAGAAGGAGATTGAGTACCAAGTCAGTGATAGAGTATTTTTGAAAGTGCCGCCATGGAGAAAAGTTCTTAGATTCGGACGGAAAGGCAAATTGAGTCTGCGTTTTATCAGACCTTACAAGATCACCGAGAGGATTGGGCCGGTAGCCTATTGGTTGGCTTTGCCATTTGAGTTAGAGAATATTCATGATGTGTTTCACAGGTCTATGTTGCAATGCTACCGATCAGACCCTTCACATGTGATTACACCGAAAAAGGTTGAAATTCAGCCCGACATGACTTTTGGTGAAGAACCGAATAAGATTCTAGCTCGGGAAGTCAAGCAACTAAGGAATAAAAATATAGCCCTTGTGAAAGTATTATGGAGAAGACATGGGGTAGAAGAGGTTACATGGGAACTTGAAGAGACCATGAGAAACCAGTATCCAAACCTTTTTGCTGGTAAGATTTTCGGGGATGAAAATCCCTAAGGGGGAGAATTGTAACAGCCCGATTTAGGGCCTAGTCGAAATAGTGGTGCGAGACCACTGATTTGAAGTAGAAATATATTTTTAATGATTTTTATAAGGCTGATGAGATGCTTGCATGATTGTGTGAAAATTTCATGAAGAAATTTTAGTAATTAGTGAATAAATCATCCATTAGGACTAAATTGCAAAGATTAGAAAATATGAGATTTTAGAATATTTAAGTATGAAATAGCATCATAAAAATTATTAGAGGTCCTTATTTAGCAATTAGACCATTAAGTATTATGATGGACAAAAATGATCATAGGAAGGAAAAATCTCAAGAAAGGGCCATTAAGGGCATTTTTGTCATTTGGTTAATTAAAGAATTAAATGGGAAAAATAAGCTAAAAATCATGTCCATCTTCTTACCTTAGCTGAAACTTGCAAGGAGCCATAGCTAAGGTTTCTTCAACTTCCAAGCTTGATAGTAAGTGCATCCTAGCCTCATTTTTAATGTTCTTCGTATTTTTGAAACCCTCGTAGCTCGGTTTAACTATTTCTAGCTATATTTTGAGTTAAGGTTCATGTTCAAAAATTTACGCATATGTTACATACATGTATTTTGATGTTTTATGGAAGATTATGGAAGTTTGATGTAGGATAAACCTATTTTTCTAAGTGATTTTCATGAAATATGCATATAAGGACCAAATTGTAAAAAGTTATGAAAATGGTCATACATGAGTGAAATAGTAAAAATTGAAGGTTGCTATAGTTAAGAATATGATTCTGCTAGGTCTAAAATATAAGAAAGTTGAATGAAAATCATTTTACGAGCCTATGGAAAAAGTGTAATTATGATAAAGTTTAGGGGCAAAAATATAATTTTTGTCAAAGTATAAATTATGAGTCAATTTAGTCAATGTAAGTATTAAACAAGTTAAATTATCATTATAGATCAAGAAATACGAAGCCTGGACCGAAACCGAGGCAAGAACAAAGTTGTGGACTAAATTGCACATCTACACATATTTTGGAGTACCGAGGTAAGTTTGTGTGAAATTATAGATACATATGCTTTTATGATCAAATTACTTGCAATGTTGTCTAATGTACATTATTTTCATGAAGTTGATTGATAGTGTCTAATAAGGAAATCAATGAGAATAAGTAAGTGAAAGTCCCAGTTGAAGATTCGGAATAACAAGGATACCTATGTCACAACATGAGATAAGGAAAGCTCGTGTAAGACCATGTCTGGGACATGGCATCGGCATTAAGGAATGTAGGTCCCGTGTAAGACCATGCTCAGGACATGGCATCGGCACCGAACGTAGCTCTTGTGTAAGACCATGTCTGGGACATGGCATCAGCATCAAATAAGGTAGGTCTCGTATAAGACCATATTTAGGACATGGCATCGACACCATATAAGGATGGTCTCGTATAAGACCATGTATGGGACATGGCATCGACACCATATGAGGAAGGTCCCGTGTAAGACCATGTCTGGGACATGGCAATGATATCAAGCTAATGAATCCCATGTAAGACCATATCTGGGATATGGCATCGGTATCATGAGGTGATCCCATGTAAGACCATATTTGGGATATGGCATTGGTATCAAAATACATGTTTGATGAGATTGAGTATCCTCTAGTATTCCAAGAAATTCAACAGGCAAAAGAGTGAGCATGAAAAATTAAGTGCAAAGTAAGTAAGGTTGATGATGAGATAAGTTGTATAAGAATGATAAAGAATTTTATTCAAGTTAAGGAAGATAGAGATTTAAGTTATTGTCTATGGTAGTTTAAGTGCTAAACTATGTAATGAGTGATACAGATCCATGAATAAATACAAGTTAAGGTAACCCTAATATGATGGGTAAGTATGAGTAAGTAAGTTTAAGCACTTGAGATTCATGTGTTTTAGATTCATGATGAATGAGTTTATTTTTAGCAATTATGTTGCTACATAAGATTTCATGCAAACTTACTAAGCTATATGCTTACTTCTTTCTTTTCTTTCTTCCTTGTAGTTTCGCCAAGCTAGTTCGGGGATCATAGACGTCGGAGCTCGGATCACACTATCAATCATTATTTTGGTATAGTCAAGTTGTTTTATTTTAAGTATGGAATGTATAGGGTTTATGTCATTTTGAGTTATACCATATTGGAAGCCAAAGTGTTGGCTATTAAGGTTATTATCCTTTTTATATATAGCCAAAGAAATTGGCTAATATTTGTTAAGTTTCATATCTTATTGATGATGATTTTTATGAATTCTACAAGTGATGTTTCAAGGGTTATTCATAGTGTATAAATGCCATGTTATGTATTACTTGAGTTGGTATAAGTGTGTTGATGTTTCAGGGTCACAATTGGCTTGGAAAATAGCCTCTAAGAGTCCACATGAGTAGACACACGGGCGTGTTTCTAGGCCGTGTGTGACATATGGTCAACCTCTATGGGTGTGTTGATAGGCCATGTGTCCCCTGAATTTAATTGCGAGAATTCATTTCGTCACACGGGCCAGCACACGAGCGTGTGCTTAGGCCGTGTGCTCCTTAAAGGATTGCTGACGTCATAAAAAAATACCCCTAGTTTTTATTCATGGGTGAGGACACAGGCGTGTCTAGGCCGTGTGAAGGACACGGGCCATTGACACGGGTGTTTGTCCGGCTGTGAGAAAACCCCTGTAGGTTCGAAATAAAAGTAAATTCTACACGGGCTAGGGACAGGGGCGTGTGCAACCACACGACCTACCCAAACAGGCGTGTCCCAAGTCACACGGGCGTGTGACCCTTGTTTAAGCAAAATTTTTCAAAGAATGTAAAAGTTTCCGTTTGAACTCTGAAACCTTCCGGATGTATGTTTAAGGCCTCGTAGGCCCATGATATGTATGTTATGATTAAGAAGGAGAATTTTTAAGTTGGAAGGAAATTTATAGCCCAAATCTTCATATTCAAGTAAGGTTAAGTACGGTAATGCCTTGTATCCTATCCCGGCGTCAGACACGGGTAAGGGGTGTTACAGTTCAACGGGAAATTCAACGGGTATGTCAAAGTTGAGAAAGTATGTGAATATGTTATGTGATGGTACATGTATGTACATAAAACTCAAAGAAAATGAGCTCAGCATATGATGAACAAGTGGTAAGATTGTGATTGAATAAGTTGTGCTTATGAAACTTAAATGACATTTATGTTGAAACGTGTTATGTAATTCATATGATGAGCTATTAGTATATGAAATTTATGTTGATATGTGTTATGTTGATATTAAATGACATTTATGTTCATATGACATTTATGAAGTTTTAATGACATTCATGTTGATATATGTTATGTTATTCATATAATGAGCTATAGGCAAGAGTGTGATTGAGTAAATTATACTCATGAAGTTTAATGACATTTATGTTGAAATACGTTATGTTATTTATATAATGAGTTGTTAGTAAGATTGGGATTGAGTAAGTGTGTTTATGAATTTTTAATGATATTTATGTTAATAAATGTTAAGTTATTTGTATGTCAAGTGTATGAATAATGTTTCGTATTATTTTCATATGAACTTACGAAGCTATATAGCTTACCCCCTTTCCTTTCCCATGTCTTTTAGGTTTATTAAGCTAGCTCGAGTTGAAGTTCGCCGGAGATCCTATCGCACTATCAAGCTGCCATTTTGGGTATAAATGAATTCAAGTATTTTAAGTCTATGGCATGTATAGGGAGTTAGTCTTTTTTTAAATGTGTCATTGTGATTATTAAATGCTTGTTTTGATATCTGGCCATGTAACTTGGTTTATTTGGGCTATCAGGGTTGTAAGCCTAAATATATATATGTGTGTGTGTGTGTGTGTGTGTGTGTGTGTGTGTGTCAATGTATATGGTGATTGATCATGGTATGACTAATGAATGTGGAATTTGTATGTTTGATTTAGGGCTTAATAAATGTAGTGAATATGTTAGGCAAAGATATAAAGTTGATATATTATAACCATGAATGTGGAATCTTGCATGAATTGGTGTGGAAAAGTTGAAGTTCTAAGCTTGATAAATAATGTCATGAGAATGACATGTTATTGTCTTGTTGTGGTTATTTGGTTGCTCTCGCATGCTTGATTTTATGCCATGAAATGTTGTATAGATGTGTGCAAGTGAGGGTGGCAAAATGGCTTAGTAAATAGCCTTTTTTTTCCACACGGGTAGACACACGGGCATGTGTCTAGGCCGTGTATGACACACGGTTTGCCCCACCGGCATGTGTTCCGGCCGTGTGTTCCCTGCACCTTAGTTGTTGCAAAACATAATGTCCAGAATTGAGCACATGGGCGTGTGGCACGACTGTGTGGCACAAGTCAGAGAGCACCCCTAAATCAAACATGGTCTGAAGCACGGGTATGTCATAGGGTCACATGAGCATGTCCCCTAGACCACGCGGGCGTGTGAGCCTTTCATCTAGCAAAAATTTTCTATGTTTTGTAAAATTTTCTAAAGTTCTTGATTTAGTCCCGAACCATTTCCAAAGCATGTTTTGGGCCTCAAAGGCTCGTATAAGGGACTTTATGATTGAATATGGATGGTTTACATTTGGACGCTAATTTTATGACTCAGAATTGTGTGATTGCTTGTGATGTGAGTCCGGTAATGCCTTATACCCTATTCCGGCGTCAAATACGGGTAAGGGGTGTTACATTGTGAGTCTATTGTGATTGAATCAATATATTATATGTTACTATGTAATTTATCTTGTCAAGAAAAAATGGAAATTCAACGATGTACGACAACTATCGAGTCCTATTTGAACCTTAGGAATATATAGGATACAAATGACATGTCATTAGGGTTACCATGTTTCGGGTGCTGGTCCTGAATGTCCTACCGATGGTTGAGGTCTGATATTAGTTGCGGATACTCGACAGCTTGTGTGAGCAGCATTGCGTAGCTACGTTTTGACCGACAATTTGTGTGAGAAGACCCAAGTTACCGTGTTTCGGGTGTTTGTCTTGAATGTCTTATTGATGGCTGAGGTCCGGCATTAGTTACGGATACTCGACAACTGTGTGAGCAGCATCATGTAGCTTACATTCTGACTGATAGCTTGTGTGAGGAAACCCATTTTATAGCTCGTGTGAGCAATGACTATATGTTAGCATACTTTGTGTGAGCTTCCTTTGTATCTAATATTATTCTAAGTGGTTCAACGGGCATGAAAAGGGATAAACCGGTAAAGGTTCTGATTGATTTCACTACAACAATCATGGAAAAGTATGATGTATCGATGATTAAAGTATGAACATTCATGATTATGAAAATTATGATTTAAGTGATTCTAAGTTTATGTACCATATCTTACCATGTGATGATATTTCTAAGCTATGTGTTTAATCTCTAGCTTGTGGCTATGGTTAATGTCATGTTTATGTCTTACGTGTTATGCAAGTGAAATGGTAAGTGTTCAATATGAACTAAGACATGTATGCATGAAATTTATTGAAATGGTGATACTTAGAAAACATGATATGTTATGAAGAATGATAAATCCAATTGGATCATGTTCAATTATAATGGTTATCTATGTTAAGTTAACATGAATTATGTTTAAATGAACTAACATGTGTTGTTGATGTCTTAGGCTTATGCCAAGCTTGTAGATATGATTGATGTTTATGATTGTGATTGTATTATGCATATAAAACGGGTAAGAAAAGGGAATGAAATAGTAAGTACGTAATTGGGATGTATTATGATGTTATAAAGGTTTAATGTGATAAATGATGTATTTATATATGAGCAAATTGCTTATGCTATGGATAAGGATAAATATACTGAATTGAGAATTAATAATATTGTTTAGGCTTATGATAAGCATTAGAGACGGAATGGAAAGTAAGTAAATAGAAAGATATATAATCTTATAAAAAGGGTGATGATTATATATTATGTCTCATGAAATCCTATGAACTTATTCATTTGTGAGTTGATGATCATATAGATTTATGAATCTCATGGCGTTGACATAGGTTTATGTTTATTCTATAAAAATTCATCATTGAAATGTAATATTATGCTTATGGTCTCATAACATCCTATGAATTTATTCATTTGTGAGCTGATGATCATATAGATTTATGAATCTCATGGCATTGACGTAGGTTTATGTTTATTCTATAAAAATTCATCATTGAAATGTAATACTATGCTTATGGTTTATACGAGCTTACTAAGCATTCATTGCTTACGTAATTCTTTTTCCTTTACTTTTGAGATTATCAGAAGCTCGATCGGGTTGGAAGCTAGTCGCAGATCCATCACACTATCCATTCATTACATCGGTAGATTTTGATGTATTGGTTAAGGTTATAATGGAATATATAGGTGGACTTATGGTTAATGATTAGCTGAATGTTAATTGATGAGTTTGGCATGTATATATCATTTTGGGTGATGTAGCCTTAGTACATTTGGTGCCTTATTGATATGTGTTAATTTGATAATATGTTAAAACATTTTTGAATGGCCAAAGTGATAAATGATGAATTAACCTCAACATGGTTAAGATATAGTTTACTTTGTAAAGATTTTGAACTAGATGTGCATGAATCTAATACGGTATAGTTGTTATGTATCAATTGTGTTATGTTTTGGCATGGAAACAAGTTAATTGATAAATGGTTAAATATGCACATGTATAGGTGTTTTGTGTTTGATGAAATAGTCATTATGTTTGACTTGTAAACATGATATTTTGGTTGATGAATTAGTTGTCATGTTGGCATGCATATATATGTGGTTCATGATTGATGACATTTTGGCATTTTGGTGCTTAAATGGTTAATGTTGAAATGGTCAAGTAGATGTATGTTTTGAATGATCAATTTGGTATGTTTTGTTGAGGTTTGATATGTGGTCAATTGTGTTATGTCTTAACATGATGATTTGTGGTTGTGTATATTGTGTATATGTGATTTATGCCAAAACATGTATGTATTTAGGTTGATTTCAATATTTATGTTTGAGGTACCTTTGGGTCATATTGGTTGTATGCAAAAATGCCATATTGATCTAGTTTTATTATGCATACTTTAGGTACATTTTGAATGCTTAATATAGGTGGAAATGGCTTGTATATGTGATCATATTTTAGGTGAAAGAAATGGCTTGAAAATGGCCTATTTCTTGTCCACACGGCTAAGACACGGGCGTGTGTAACACACGGCCATGTCACGACCGTGTGTCCCCTGTAGGTTTTTAAAGGTTGCATTTCGAGAATTACACGGCCGTGTGACCCATATGGTATAAAATTTTCAATCTTTTGCCATGAAGTTCTAAATGTTTTCAATTTAGTCCTGAATCGTTTCTAAAGTGTTTCTAAGGCCTCGAGGGCTCGAAAAAGGGATGTTATGCATGTGTTTGAATGGAATATGACGTGTATTATAAATGATTGTAATCAAATGTTTTAAGTTAAGAGTTTCTGGTAATGCTCCGTAACCCTATTCTGGCGATGGATACGGGTTAAGGGTGTTACATTTAGTGGTATTAGAGCTACGATTTAGTCAGTATGATTTAGTGAAGTCTAGAAATACATGCCATTATATAACCTGTGATAGCATGATATCTCTCGACTCTGATGAGATTTGTTTCACTTTTAGACAGTGAGGTTTTCCAACCAAGCTAATTTTGATAATGTTGAATGTGATTCTCAAGTACCTGAGTAAAAATATTGCTAAGGATGAGTAAAAACTCATAAAGGTATGAAGAAATGTTTTATAATGTATGCTAATGATGAATTTTATGTTATATGTATTTATATAAGAGTCAAATTTAGACTTATGACCTTCACCCCTTCACCCTCAAGGTTTTATTCAACGGAATTCACAAGATTTATGTTGATTAAGCCCACAAGTATGAAGTTGAAAATTTCAGTGGCTGAATGATTAATAATGGGGTCAGAGCCGAGAATGGGTTAGCAAGTAAAGAGAGTTCTAGAAAAGATATTAGATATATTCTCTGAAGATCATTCGGGATACACAACGTCGCTGTTAAAGAAGTTATTCACGGGTAATCGATTTATTCAAATATGGTATCTAAAGAACAGATTAACCGAAATTTCTTCTGAATTGATTTCTTTAGTGAATGAGATTATTGATGATTGTAGTAGTTAGTGGAATAATGTTTGAATTGCAAAGATATCTGAATGTAGCGATTTTAGTCGAGTAGCTTATGACGATCTCTTCTGGGTAGTTTATATGTTTATTCATCCTCAAAGGTATTTGTAATAGTTCATTTTCAAAGGTGATTCTTATCATAAAAGAATGCTATTTAACCATAATGTTAGTCGAAAGTATTGTTAGTCTGGTTGATTTATGATCTACATTGAATGTTAGTCGGAAGCATTCTATTCTATTATGTTCAGTAGAAGATTCAACAATAAGATTCATATGTGTTATTTTATTTATTCTAATGATTGATGCTCTGACTTATAGATGCAATTTATGCTGTCTCTATCATAATTGTTTCTAGTGCGTATGAGCGATATTATTCTTCTAGATTTTCTCTGGGGTATCACCAATCTCTTTATCATTCAATATGAGTTGTATTATTAGAAATTCAGCAGAGCTTCAAATCTTGAATTTCATTATCTCAGTTTTCTTATCATTCTTATTTTTAATCTATCAAACATGGTTCATTTGTAAAAGATATTCACTGATCAGATAATTTTTGTTCGATCATGGGAGCACGGTGATATAGATCTCAGGTTTTTAGAGGTTCTGTTCCTGTACTAGTTGTTACTAGAACTACATTCGGTTTTTCTCTTTTGTTTCGGAATGCACTATTGGTGTTGAGGTATTGTTTTATCTATACAGTTGTAACGTCGGTCTTATTATAGCATTATAGTTTTAATTCATCTGATGGTTGTGGCTCCGGTATGGTTCAAATCTTTGATGTTAATGATTGAGATAACTTTATTATATATCCCATTTCTAGCTTTCATGAAAGAGATAGGTAACGGCAAAAGTATAGATGGTGGAAGATCGAACTTGAACCTGTATATTGGTTCTCATTTCCCAGGTAACCTCAATTTATGTCAACGAGTTAACACGAGATGTTATGTGCCATTGAGTTAATGCAGTTCGTAGAAATCTTTGATTGGAATTTTGAGGGAATTATGATAGATTGTATGTCTGGGTTGTTTTGACAACAAGAAGAAGGAATTATTCTAAAATGTTATTATTCGATAGATAAAATCGACTCAGTTTTTTTAATCAGAGCGGGTTATTCATTTGAAAAGTTAATTAAGTTATATGCATTTGAGTTTATCCTTAGGTCCGGGAATAAATTTTGTGCATTCACAGATAAAATGACGTGCAGTTAGAATGAGTGATTCATATTCTAGAAAACATGATACATGAATATATCTATTAGATCAGTTCTAATTCGGAAATTTCATTATGGGTTAAAATCGTCTCGATAGTTGAAGCTGTCGCGCTTGGTTAGATGATATTGCTTGACGCTTTTCCAGGAAAGTGGGAACAAATATCATTTGAAAGTTATAGATGCAAACATGTCAGAATCATCAGTCAGAATTTGATAATACAGGTTTCTCGATTATGTTTCATCAGACGATCACTGGGAATTTCTCGGTAGGTATACTACTAACGATAAGTTATGACAGAAGAATATCATAGTTGTTCAGTGATCGGCAGAGGGTCACTTTGTCCAAATGATCCCAGATCTCATGATGACTAGCACATCCATTGGCAGACCGAGTTGTAGTGCTACGTCTTCAAGTGTGATTGTACACTCGCCGCATGGAAGGTGAAAAGTGTGTGTTTCAGGCCTCCATCTTTCCACCAAAGCACTGATTAGTTGCAAATTGAGTTTGCAGCCCCCGGACATCTGAGATGCATGTAGGAATCCAGCCGCTTGCAAGTTGCCACAAATTTCAGGAATCACAGGCTTTCCCATATTATGGATGAACCCCTCCATAACACGATCATCTGCCTATTTACACAAAAAAAATTATAATTATAATAAAAAAATTAAATTTAACATTATTGAAATTAACAAAATTTAAATTTTGGTCTTACCATTACTAATTGGGCAGCGAAAATATGCTTGTCGTCGAAGCGAATTAGGGAGATGATCATTCGTAAGAAATCGATTTAAAAGAATAAAAACGAGATAATTAATAATAATAATATTTTTAAATAAAAACATCGAAAATTATTAAAAACGAAAGAGTTGAGAGGCTTGAGAGACTTGAGAGACTTGAGAGGGTTTGAGAGAATTTGAGAGAATTGAGAGAGTTGAGAGAAGGATGTGAATAAAAAAATGAAATTTGAGGGGTATTTATAGGGAAAAAAAGAGGTCACCGTTAGGAAAAAATGAAAATTTTTTTACCGTTTGCGGCAATGTTCAAAAAGTCGTTAGAATTTTACCGTTAGCTACTGGATGGGCTTTTCAGCGAAATCGACCTATATCCCTAATTAAATTAAAAATTGGCCCAAAACCTTAATTTAAAAAAAAAAACGGCCTTTAGTCCTTATTTTGCCCGAATAGACACGTAAAGTATATATTAAAAAAAGTTAAAATATGTACAATGTTTTTATATTATTTATAAGTTTGAAATTTGATTTATGTATTTTTTTTAGAAATTTAGTTTTTCTACCTTTTATATTTTAAAATTATGTCTAATTGTTATATTGATTTTTTATTCAATTTATTAGTATGACATTTTGAAATATATAAAAAAAAAATCACAAGGTAGTAACATAACTAACAAGATAAAAAAAATTAAATTTTAACAGTATTAACAATTAGGCTTAAATTTTAAAATTTAAAATATAAAAATTAAAAATAAAATATAAAGATTAACTAAAAATATAGAAACTTACTACAAATTTTAACAGAAAGAAAAAATGGTTGAGTTCTAAAGACGCCTGAATTAGGCTTTTTCTTTATCGTTGAAAATGCGTAGAGCCTAATAATAGAAAGGTTTAATATACGAATTAGCACTTAAATTATAATATTTCTTTGAAGTTACTATTTAATTTTTTTTTGTTAAACTTGATACTGTTCCGTTATTTAAATCACCGAAAAAATTAATTCCGTTAAAAAAATGGGCCAATAATAAATTGACACATCATTTTGTTTTATTTTTTCATATTTTTTTACTTAATTTTCTATATTTCTCCCCCAATCCTCTTAAATTTCTCAGCACAGCCGCCGCCCCACCACCCCTACTCCGATGGAATGGTGCCTAACCTATTTCAATCAAATGGCGTACACCAGCATCCAATCAGTTATGTTGGCATTTTAACCAAGTTTATTTTCCCAACCCAAGCAATACTAATCTCCCGCACTGTAATTGATTTCACCCTTGAATTAGAAACATGGCTTTGAAGGGTTTCATCGAGGGAGGCATTGCATCTATCGTCGCCGGCGCTTCCACTCATCCTCTGGACCTTATCAAGGTCTGCATGCAACTTCAATCGAATCCCTCGGTTCAAGTTTACCGTCCAACACACGCCGTGGACTCTACCATCGTTCGAAATGTTTCGATCTCGCAAGCCGTTTCTCAGCCTTGTGTTGGTCTCATTTCTACTGTTGTCCATATCATCCAATCCGAAGGTGCTGCCGCTCTTTTCTCCGGGGTCTCCGCCACCATGCTCCACCAAAAGTTGTATTCTAGCACTCATATAGGACCTTATGATATTATAAAGATTATTGTACAAGCAAATAAAAAAATATATAAAACTTTCAAACACGTACACTAGTTTACGCGAAGTTTAGTCGAATGAAGGTGATGGCATGATGACACAAAGAAAGGGCGAGAGTTTATCTCACGGTCCGTAGAATGACGGATAACTGCGATCCATTAGACTATTTTATTTTTAAGATATTTTAAAACATAATTTAATATTTTTATAAAAAATTTAAATCTTAAGTATTAAAATCTTAGAGCGTAAAACTTTAAATTCTAAAATCGTAAACTGTTAAAATTAAATCTTAAACTTAATTAAAAAAATCTAATGATTTTGTTCGTAAATTTAAAGCTTGTGAGCTTATCATTTTTTTTTATTATTATTGAGAAGCATATTGGTAGTTGATTTTGTTAAACGGAAAATTCGGAATCATCTGCATGATAAATTAATTAGCTATAATAGGTTTGAATTATATGTCGAAATGTGGCCAAAATTTAACCATGCACACAAACTTGTTATATTTGTAGTTGAGGTTGTGATACAAACTTAATTTCCATAAATAATTTAATAAATGGAAGATGGAATTTGTCAAATAATAATAATAAGACAGTTTGGGAGAAAAAGTTGGATGGGTTGTGTTGTAGAAAATTGTAGGTTTGGTTTGGTTTGGTTTGGGATTGAGATGTTTATTGAACATTAGTGGATTTGAAGGCTTTGTTTAGATATTGAAATTTCAGTGATTGGTCTCTAAATGCTGCCAATTCCCATGCATGCTGTTATTTAGACTTCGGCTTTCAACATTATTTTGAGCTGACTATTCTCAAAGCCTATTGAAATCATGTTGGGGCTGTCTATTTTCTTTCACCTTTATTTATTTCTCTCTACTCCAACATCTAAGCTATTAGGAAAATTATTTGTGTCTAGACATATCTAGAATGTACAAATTTGAATTTTGGGCATTTGAAATCTCAATTTTTCCCTACAAAATGTAAACTTTTGGTTCTCTCCAAATTCATATTCAATTTTTTTCTCTATGCTGGTTTTTTTTTCTCTCTCTATCACTCTAAGTCTACGATTATTTTTAATTACTTCCCAATAAAACTAACACCTATTATAGACTGACATATTTTTCTCTCTTAACACAATGATCGTCAGTGTACGTTTGTTGAAATATGTAAAACTATAGATATGAAGTAAAGGATGGTTGTATTGCAAGTGTATAGGTCAAATTATAATATAATATGCTTTACTACGGAATATGGAAGTATTCTAAGGATCGTACCCAAAGGAGATAAGGTAATTTAAAGCAATAAATGAAATGCATGCACTAGGAAGTCTATCAATCTAGTTGAATGACCAATTCTTACAACAAACAAAATCAAGTAAATTTATAATAAAAAAACTACAATAGAGAAAATTAATATAAAGGCTTTCAATTGATCAAAAAATAATATTGGAAAACAACAGTGATTGGTTAATTCTCATGTAAGCGATGAAAATACATGACAATTCCTCATCTAACCAATATTATCTCTCGGTCTTAATTAATCGAATAAGGAAATTAATCTAATTCTCCTCTCGATCTCACTTAATTAAGCCAAACTAAATCAATTTTTACACGATAGATTATTCTCTCGACATTGTCTATCTCAATTTTCCCTTAGGTTTTTCAATTCCAAGTTTTAAAGTTTATTCAATTTAGTCCAAATTGCTCAATTGAATTATTAGGCATAAAATCACATGTAACACCCCAAAATATGGCATAGAAGTTTTAGGGATATTTTAGGAATTTTAGCCGTAGAGTGCTCGAAATTTCATAGCATGGTAAACCGAGATTGCATTGGAGACATCTTAACTGTTATATCAATTTTTTTGAAAAAATGTTCTAAAAACCCTTAATTTTGGAAAAGGATTGATTTGTAACAAAGTCAAAATAGTGGGCATTTATGTGGCAACCCTACCAGTTTTTAAAATTGAACCTAAAAATCACCCCCACCTACATTTTTCACGATAACTTCTTCCTCTCCTCTCCCTTGTACCGCCCCTTGCTATTCCCTTGATCTTTAAATCGACTTTTGAGTTCCAAACCATAATACCTTGATTTCCTATCACTTCCAAGTCATTTACCATCACAAATCTTCAAGAAACACACCCAAAACTCCATAGATTCCATCATCTTCTCCAAACGTGGGTTTTTCAGATTTACGTCAAAACTCATTCATTCTCTAAAAAAAGGTATTCATTCATGTCACCATTGGTTTTTAATTTTTTTAGGCTTTAAAACTGAATTATTAGACTTCAAATTGCATGTTTTAAATAAAAGCCAAAAATCAAGCTATTAATGGTGGATTTCGGGATTGTGAGTTAAAACTTGGTTTCAAAGTGTTTTTCAACTTGTTTTAGCATGATTAGAAGGTTTTTAAATTTACCTTGAAGTTTTGTTAAAGATTTCTAACGTTTTAATGGATTTCGTGGAAATTGCCTTAAAGATGTCGAAAAATTTTGATACCATGAATTGAATAGATTTGTCTATTTGTCTAGTTTGAAGGTTGTGAATTAGGCGTAGATGATTAATTAGATGAATGGAACTGATTTTAGGCATAAAGATTGGGTATAGACCGAAATATTAGAATTAAAAGTTGTTATGTTAATAGTTTAAGTTACATGGGAACTTAGCTTAAGCTTGTGTTTTACTGGGTTTGAGTGAATCCATGGTTGAATATTTGACTGTGTTTACTGTATGAATGATGTGTGTGAAGCCTCAGGTTCATTAGAGCTTATTATGAGCGAAGGAAGAGATTAGTTGAGCTTTCGACTTTTTGGCGAAAGCGTAAAGTGGTGAGTGCATGGAATTGCTACTTTAAACACGAGTCATGTGTTATTTGGGAATTTAGATGTAGCCTAAACCCCTACTATAAGTTCCGAGTGTAAGATTTCTTGAATCTCTAATTATCTTGTGGTTGTGTATTGTGCATGAAATGTGACAAGTGAGTATGGTGATTATTGTGTAAAGTGCAATTATATACATGAAATAAATATGTAATGTATATGTTATATGACTATGTTAGTGTTTTGCAAAAGATGCTAATATGTAGTAAGAGTGCACGAATAATTGGTAAGTAATATGTGTTATTTTTTTGATATTTTGGCCTTGTGATCTTGGAACCATTGAATATAGTTGGCATGCCATAGGATTGTGAGTACTCATTTATATGTATAGTGGTTTTGGGCGTTGAAGCCTTGGGACATATTTGTAGGGATAAAGGAATGAGAGTTAAGCTCCATTCAACGAGACACGTGAGAGGAAATAAAGAGTGTAACACCCTATACTCGGCCTGGTCTGTAACACCCTTAACCCATATCCGTCGCCTGAGTAGGGTTACGAGGTATTACTAATGCATACACATCATTTAACATACATAACTTATACATTTATGCATTCATACTCAAATACCATTTAATCACAAACATATTGTCCCTTCTAAGGGCCTATGAGGCCTTAAACATGCTTTAGAAGTAATTTGGGACTAAACCAATAACACATGAGAATTTTTATAAACTTAGAAAATTTTCAAACATACAGGGGTCAAACGCCCGTGTGAATAGGCTGTGTGCCTCACACGGCTCTAGACAAGCCCGTGTCTCAGGTTGTGTGGAAACAGGGCATACATACTAACTTGGGTCACATGGCCAACCACACGCCTATGTGTCTAGCCTGTGTACCCTTCGAAATGGCCACACACGCCCGTGTGCCAGACCATATACCAAGCCGTGCCAAACCTATAGGGTATACTAACTTATGCAACACGGCCAAGTCACACGCCCATGTGCTAGGTTGTGTGCTAATTACGGGGGTATACTGACTTGTACCACACCGCCAGTCACACACCCATGTGTGAGACTATGTGGAGCATACTGACTTCAATTCAATTTCAGCACCAGGGGACACACGGCCATGTAACATGACTGTGTGTCGCACGCGATCGATAAAAATGCCCATGTCTCTACCCGTGTGGACAAAAATAAGCCATTTGCAAGGCCAAATTGACACCCCAACTTTAATGTACGTAAACAAGGAAAAATGGTACCATTTCCATACACAAAGGGTAGCCAAATCAATCCCAATTCATGCACAATTCATGCTATACAAATACAACCATTTCACTTTGCCAAATACATGTCAAAACAATATCAAATAATATGGTTCATTTACCATAATTCACATAACCATATTCATACCAAACATGACAAAACAAGCCATCACTCATGGCTATGTATACAAACTAAAACATATATATTTACAAGCCATTTCTAATAGCCAAACACACATCAAAATTAGCATCATTTACAAGCCAACTCTCATGGCTATAACCACAACCAAAATACCACATCTAGCCTATACATGTCATATGCCATAAATGTATATTTAAAGTACCAACTTAGTGGTTTGATAGTGCGACGATGTTCCTGATGACTCTCGGATCCGAGCTAGCCTTTATTCACTATAAAACATAGAAAAATAACACAAAGCAAGCTTTATAGCTTAGTAAGCTCGTATGTGACTAACTTAATTCATCGAATAAATGTAAATTAACTAAATACACATAACAAAACCATATACACATTAACTACAAACCTTTCTCATGTCTCAAAACATGATCAATTACAATCTTATTGAACTTTCACTATTTAATACTCGAATAGGTTCTGTACATACCTATATATCCTCGTACTAACCTCTTTCTCAATCCCATCATTCATTTACCCATTGAACTAGTCAGAATAGAAATCAGATATTTAATGATATCAATCGATAAGTACCTATACCATGGCCCGTATCTAAATCAAGGTAACTTATCCCCGGAGTACCTATACCATGGCCCGTAGCCAAATCAAGGTAACTCACCTCCGAAATACCTATACCATGGCCCGAAGCCAAATCAAGGTATAAATCGCACCCGAAGTACCGATATCATGGCTCAAATCCAACACAATAACTTAATGACATGTCACTAGCATCTTAACTATTCCTAAGGTTTAACCGGGATTTCACGCTTGTCAAATCATAGTCTAACGTATCCATAGAGTCGTTTTCACAATTCAAACATTATTCGTAATCTTTTAATCACAGTTTATGCAATATCAAAGCAATAAACATACATTTATAATGAAATTAGCACATACGAACTTACCTCGTATTCGAAATTGACGGATCGGATCGACTACTCGATAACCCTGCTTTTCCCTCGGTCTAAATCCGAATTCTTTCTTTCTTGATCTATATGAATTCAAAATTAACTTATTCAATCACATATTCATTCAATTTAGTCCATATCACACTTTAAGGCACTTTTACACTTTTGCCCCAAGTATTTCACAACTTTTACAATTAAGTCCTTATTTTACAAAACACAAAATTCACATAATTTCAACAAAACCCATGCTTGGCCGAATTACATATAGGTCACTAGCAGCCCAAAACTTACATTTATTTCACATTTCAACCACTCAATTTGCACTTTTCACAATTTAATCCCTATTATGCATTTTCCTTAAAAATCACTTAACAAAACATGTAAAACTATCATCAATGTAACACCCCTTACCAGTATCCGATACCGGAATAGGGTACGAGGCATTATCAGACTTATTCAAAAGCAAACATTCAAGACCGAGGCATGAATTTCTGATCAAATTTAAAACTTTTCAAAAACATTCATATCGTCCTTAAAACGAGCCTATGAGGACAAAAACATGCATCGAAAATGGTTCGGGATTAAATCGAGAACTTTGGAAACTTTTGGAGAACTTAGAAAATATTTCATGAAAAAGGGGTCACATGCCCGTGTGAGTTTGGGACATGCCCGTGCTTCAGGCCGTGTTCAAATTAGAGAGCATTCTATTTATGACATCATCATCAAATTGAATGAATTATCAACTATTGAAGCCAACACATATGGCCAAATAAATTATGACACATAATAAAAGACCAAGTCCCTATACATGCCATAACTCAAAATATGGAAATCATAAATACCCAAAATGATAATTTGATAGTGTGAATGAATCTCCGATCGTCTTCGATCCCCGAGATGGCTTGGTGACACTATAAGACAAGAGAAAGAGAAAGGGAGTAAGCTTTAAAGCTTAGTAAGTCCCTAGGCAAATAATAAGCATCATACACGCTTTAACATATATTTAACATAAAGAAAATTAACATAAATGTCATTGTGAATTCATAATCAAGCTTAGCATAGATGTTAATAACATCTTAACATCATAACTTACTCAATCGAACCAATCCAAGGTTTCATCACATATTGAACTCATTAAGCATGAGTTTTATGTACATACCTGTACCAACTTGCAACTTACCATAATCTTTCACATCATACCATAGTCTTTCACAACTTTAACATTTCTTTTGAACTACCTGTTGAACCACTTGGAATACTAAAGGATACTCGGGACATCTCATACTCACAGTACCATACCAATGCCATATCCCTGATATGGTTATACATGGGATCTCATATCGATGCCAATAGCCTAGCTATGGTCTTACACGAAGTCTTATATCGATGCCATATCCCAAATATGGTCTTACACGAAATCTCAATTACCCTAATGTCATGACATTTGTATTCTAACTATTCCTAATCATGTTTTCTCCCTCTTCACATCATACCCCCAAATCCATGCTCATGTTAAACAATTAATATGGTATGATCATGCTTTCAATACGTAAACAATTAATTATCTCGCTCATACATACATTTGCCAATAACAGAAAATAGCAAAACTTACCCGGAGTCTTCGATCTTACCCACAAGGGTATCTTAGTGATCCAGGCCATCACTTCGGCTTTTGGCCAGCAAAGTTAATAACATAATTAAAATACAAAGTGTGTGAGAGTTACACACCTGATAACACGTAATACAACGCTTTCTATGTCGACACTATCGCTAACAGGAACTACTGCTATCTATCTACTAATCAACTCAAAAGCCGACCCACAACTCGGTCGCCAATCCCGAGTAGCAGACATCGCGCGCTTCTTGAACTTTGGGATGGATACCACGGGTACCCTCTCCTTCTCAACTTGACCGGTACTTGTATCCATGGAGAGAACCCTAATCGGTTACTCAAAAGAAACACTGATTGTCTAGTCAAAAGATTACTTTAGGTAGACTACACGAATATAAACTAGCTGAAATGAACAGAAGAAGAACCCCTTACCTTGACTTCTAACGAATCACACCAGAGGATTCGGCTTGCACTTCCGGTAAAAGGGTGATTCGATTCGTCTTCAAATCGACAGTTGCCCCAAACAGTGATCGGTAAACCAAGGAGTATTCGACACTTGATAAAAATAGGAAAAAGTAAGAGTTTGAAGAAAAGAAGAAAGGTAATGGTTGTTTCGACTATGAAGAAAATGTATATCTAATGGACTTGGTAGATTCGGCTAACACAAGGTATGGATAAAGAAGAGAAAAGAGGGAGAAGAGAAGAGGGTTTCGGTTGTGAGGTTTAATAGATTGAGTAAAGAAGAAGAAGAGATTCAGCAAGGGGGTGGTTTCAATAAGTTTCGGCTAAAGAAGGAGGAATAGAGAAGAGAATAAAACGAGGAGAAATAAAAATGAGAAGAAAACAAAGAGTGGATAAAGGTTCGGCTATGGCTTGATGAAATAGGAAAAGATATGTAACAGAGAAACAAAAAAGGGAATTAAGAGAATGGGGGTTTCGGCACAGGTATAGGGAAGAAGAGAGAACTATTTTGCTTAAACACAAGGTGATTGCCCGGATGAAAAGAAAGAACAAGATGCACCTTCAACATTCGGTTTCCTACTCACTCCCAAAAATGAAATAGCATAAACGGCACTATGCTAACCCCATATAACCGAATATACAAAACAAAGAGAAGAACAATGCCTCAAACCTTAAGAATTTCGGCACACCCCTAAGCTAACACTCAACCGAATTCTTTCCCCTCCCTACAAGTTACCCATATTCGGCCATCACTCCCACCAACCTCAAATCCCATGCTTCTCTCCTACTTTCACTCTTCCACACCCATTCAAACTTGTTGACCCATTCAAACTCCACCAACACCTCCTCACAACTCATTCAAAAACATTTGACTCATTCAACACTCATCCATAAAGAGCCCTTGCTGCGTCCACCACTTTAGCTCCCTAGGCGCAAAAATAAAGCTTCTGAATGCTGTTAGTGCGACTTGAACCTGTTCCCTCATGCTCCCTTGTGGCGTCACCCACCTGAACCTTAAGTGGCGCCTTCTTCCCTCCTTACCACCCCAAATCTTGTGTCATCCAACACAAACAACATCTTTTAAGACCCAACTCAACTCGCTTTCCCTCCCAAAGGGCCTAAAACAAAAAATTTTTTTAGCAAGGCTCAGGCTTAACCCCAAGCCTTCCCGGGACCCCCAAACACACCAACACAACACACAGAACATAACATACACACGAAACACATCAAATGCACAACCCTTAATTCAGGATGTTACAATCCTATTATGGAAAAATTACACTTTTGCCCCTAAACTTTGACATATTTATATTTTTGCCCCCGGCTCGTAAAATGAAACGTGTGCAAATTTCTTTAGTGTACAAGACTAGCCAAACCATTTTTATAACTATAAAATCCCACAATTTCCATTAAAACACACTGTTACTACATATTTTATAACTTTTACAAGTAGGTCCTTTTGACATTTTCATCAAAAACCACCTAGCAAAAGTTATTTATCACACATGAAACACGCATAATCTACCATTAGATATCATAATACACAAACATCCAACATGGCTCAAACCCTAGACCTTGATCTTTCCTTAAATTAATTGTAGAAATAGATAGATAGGATGATAACGACTTTAAAAACATAAAGAGCATTAAAAATGGGGCTAGAATGCACTTACAATCAAGCTTAGAAGTTGAGCAAAACCCTAGCTATGGCATTCTTCTAATTTTTAGCACTTGAGGGAGAAGATGGAAAAGATAGCTTGATTTTCCCTTTTTATTCTTTTATTTACCAAATGACAAAAATGCCCTTCACTTAAAACTTTGAAATTTTATCTCACCATATCCATTTTTGTCCACTATCTTAACAAATGGTCTAATTACCATCTAAGGACCTTCAATTTAAAATTTCATAAAAATTAAACACCTCTAGCATGTAGAACTCAACTTTTGCACTTTTTACAATTTAATCCTTTTGACTAAATTAAGTGCCCAAACGTCAAAATTTTCGAACGAAATTTTCACAAAGTCATTTCGTGAAACTGTAGACCATAAATATATAATAAAAAAAACTTTGCTGCGTCGGATTTGTGGTCCTGAAACTAGTATTCCGACTAGGCCCAATATCGGGCTGTTACAACTCTCCCCCCTTAGGATTTTCGTCCCCGAAAATCTTACTAGAGAATAGGTTTGCGTACTATTTTCGCATAGCCTCTCCGACTCCGTGTCGTTGCCATAAAACTTTCACTAGGGTTATACTCTTATTTTTTAACTATTTAACTTCCAGAGCCAAAATCTTAATCGGTTCTTCACCATAAGTCATATCAGCTCAAATCTCAACCTTTGTCGAAGAAATCACATGTGAAGGGTCTGATCGATAACGTTGCAGCATAGACACATGAAACACATTATGGATTTTTTTCCAACTCTGTTGGTAAAGCTAACCAATATGCCACTAGTCCTCTTCTTTCAATAACTTCATACGGCCCAATGAAACGTGGACTCAACTTGCCTTTACAGCCAAATGTAAGAATCTTCTTCCACAGAGATACTTTCAAAAAGACTTTGTCACTGACCTGAAATTCGATCTCTTTTCTTTTCAAGTCTGCATACGACTTTTGTCGATCTAAAGCAGCTTTCAAGCAATCTCGGATTACCTTTACTTTTTCTTTGGTCTCCTTAACCAAATCAACCCCGTGAATCTATTTCTCGTTAAGCTCTATCCTATACAAAGGTGTTTGACACTTGCGGCCATACAATGCCTCATAAGGTGCCATTTTTATACTCGACTGATGGTTGTTGTTATAGGCAAATTCAACCAATGGTAGATATTTTTCCCAACTACCCTTAAATTCTAGAACACGGCATCGAAGCATATCTTCAACTATCTTAATTACCCTTTCAGATTGACCATCGATCTATGGACGAAATGCAGTACTAAAATTTATTTTCGTACCCAAAGCCTCTTGTAACTTCTTCCAAAATCTCAAAGTGAACCTCGGATCTCTATCTAAAAAAATCGAAGTCGGCACCCCATGCAATCTTATAACCTCAGAAATGTACAACTCAGCTAACTTATCAAGCGAATAATCAGTACGTACCAAAATAAAATGAGCCAATTTCGTCAATCTATCAACAACGACCAAAATGACATCTTTCTTTTTCAGAGTCAGAGGTAATCCAACTGCGAAATCCATCATAATTCTGTCCCATTTCCATTCGGGTACCATCACTGGCTGAACTAAACCTGAAGGTACTTCGTGTTCGGCTTTTACTTGTTGACAAATCAAATATTTCAAAACAAACTCGGAGATATCTCTTTTTATACCAGACTACCAATACAATTTCTTCAAATCATTATACCTTTTCTTACTACCCGGATGCACATATAAACAACCATTATGTGCCTTATGAAGAATTTTCTGAATAAGTTCATCATTTTTCGATACACAAACTCTACCTCGAAAAATCAAACAATCATCGGATTCGACATGAAAATCTGAATCACTAATCGATTCACAATGAGCTCTCTTGGATTGCAAATCACAGTCACATTTCTGAGTTTCACAAATTTGCTGAAGAAATAACGGTCTAGCTCTCAACTCAGCTATAATCGAATTATTATCAGACAATGTTAACCTCGTTTTCATTGCTCTCAAGGGAAACAAAGATTTCCTACTCAGGGCATCTACAACTACATTCACCTTACTCGGGTGATAATCAATCACCAACTCATAGTCTTTCAGTAACTCAAGCCATCTTCGTTCCGCAAATTTAAATCTCTCTGAGTCATCAAATACTTCAAACTCTTATGATCCGTAAAAACATGGTATTTCTCACCTTACAAATGATGTCTCCAAATTTTTAGAGCAAACACAACAGCGGCTAATTCCAAATCATGCGTTGGGTAATTCTTCTCATGTGGCTTCAATTGTCTCAAGGCATAGGCTATCACTTTGCCCTCTTGCATCAACACACATCCCAATCCATTCAGTGATGCCTCGCTATAAATCACAAACTCCTTTCCTGGTTCAGGTTGCACTAAAACCGGTGCCTCAGTCAATGAAGCCTTCAACTTTTCAAAACTTTGTTGACATTTTTTGGACCATACAAATTTGACATCTTTTTGCAACAACTTGGTCATAAGGGTAGCAATCATCGAAACCCTTTATCAAAACAGCGATAGTAACCGACTAAGCCCAAAAAGCTTCCAACTTCAGATACATTCTTTGGCAGTTTCCAATCAACAATTGCTAAAATCTTACTTGGATCAACCTGAATACCATCACCTGAGACAATATGTCTTAAAAATCCAACCTCTCAGAGCCAAAATTCACTTTTACTGAACTTAGCATACAACTTCTTATCTCTCAAAGTTTGCAAAATAGTTCTCAAGTGTTTGGCATGCTCAGACTCATTACGAGAATATATTAGTATGTCATTAGTAAAAACAACTACAAACTTGTCCAGGTACGGTCTAAAGATTCGATTCATTAGGTTCATAAAAATTGCAGGAGCATTCGTCAGTCCAAAAGGCATGACAAGAAATCCATAGTGTCCGTACCTTATTCTGAAAGCGGTTTTCAGCACATCCAACTCTTTTACTCTCAACTGATAGTAACCAGATCTCAAATCTATCTTCAAGAACACTATCACTCCTTTCAGTTGATCAAATAAATCACCAGTCCTTGGCAAAGGATACTTGTTTTTAATGGTTACCTTATTGAGCTGTCGGTAATCTATACAAAGTCTCATAGTCCTATTTTTCGTCTTTATGAACAACACTGGAGCACTCCAGGGAGAATAACTTGTTCTCACAAAGCCCTTATTTGTCGACTCCTGCAACTGAGTCTTTAACTCTTTCAATTTGGTCGGAGCCATTCTATACGGAGAAATAGATATCGGCGAGGTCCCTAGTACTAAGTCAATACCAAACGCAACTTCTCTAATGGGTGGTAACCCAGGCAATTCTTCCGGGAACATATCCGGATATTCATAAACTATCGGCACTGATTCAATTTTCAATTCAAACTCTTTTGTATTCAACACATGAGCAATATAAGCTTCACAACCTTTCCTTACATATCTTTGGACAGACATCGAAGAAATTACAACGGGTAACTTACCCGGTTCATCTAAATCAATCTAAAGAATTTCACCATTTTCACATTTCAGTTCAATAATCTTTCTTTTACAGTTCACTATAGCATCATGCAATGTTAACCAATCTAGACCTAAAATAACATCGAATTCATCAAATGGCAACATCATTAAATCATCTGAAAAATAGTGACCTCGAATCATCAAGGGACAATTCTTGCAAAACTCTATCAACTAAAACATGTTTGCCTAAGGGGTTTGACACTCTAATCACAAACTTAGTAAACTTAACAGGTAAGCTCTTACTAGCTACCAATTTCACACATAAATAAGAATGTGTCGATCCAGGATCAATCAATGCAACTACGTTAGTATTATAGATAGAAAAAGTACCAGTGATAACATCGGGAGATGTCGTTTCTTCACGAGCACGGATGGCATAAGCTCTAGCAGGTGCTCGAGCTTCAGATGTCACAGTTGTATCCTTTGTCACACATTTACTACTAGCTCCATTTCCGGTATTTCTCGGTGGCCTACCTCTATTAGCAGTATTACTCGACCTCACACTTTGAAAATTTTTCATTCTCAACCATTTCAGGACAATCTCAGATAAAGTGCTCTTGAGAGCCACACTTGAAACGAGCCCAGTTATTCATCCTACACTCTCCGGGATGTCTTCGTCCACATTGTTGACATTTGGATCTGTTAGACTTTACATTACCCATACTTGCCATCAAAGTGGCTTGAGATTTAAAACTCGAATGTTGTTTCTCACGATCTCTGCATGAATACCCCACTAAAACATTCAAACTAGAATACATCTCTTTCGATTCTTAGACTGAGATAGAAATGACTTACTCATCGGTCTTTTCCTCGAGTCTCTAGCTTCAAGATCAGCTTTCCTATTCTCTTTGTTCAATTCTTCAACCTTACAAGCCCGTTCAACCAATACCACAAACTCTTTCGGCTCTAAAATCCTGACTAACATACGAATATGTTCATTCAATCCATTCTCAAACCTTTTGCACATAATAGCCTCAGTAGAAACACACTCTCGAGCGTATTTTCTCAGTATGACAAATTCTTGCTCATATTCGGTCACTATCATACGACCCTGTTTCAGCTGAAGAAATTATTTATGTTTCTGATCGATGAACCGTTGGCTAATATACTTCTTTTGAAACTCCTCTTGAAAGAAGTCCCAGGTGACCCCTTTCTCTCAGAACTACAGATACAATTGTATTCCACCAATGGTATGCAGAATCTCTCAGAAGCGAGATAACACACTTTAAACACCCATCTAGTGTGCAGGACAACTCATCAAATACCTTGATGGAGTTTTTGAGCCAAAACTCGACTCTCTTGGGATCATCATCCACATTAGCTCTAAAATCTTCAGCCCTATGCTTTCGGATCTTATCAACCGGGGGCTTATTCATTCTTACAAAGTCCATAAACGGGAATCAGTCAAGGAATGGGTGGGGGTGGAGGAGGTTGGGCATTCGGATTTGTTCGAACAAATTCCGTGCCTCCTTCTCCTTGACTAACCATAGGAGGTCTACTATCAAACGGCGCTGCCCCTTGAGCGGGAGCCGGCGCATTACTTTCGACTTCATCAGCCTTAGCTCGATTGGGATCCATAACTATACTGTTACACATGCTACGTTAGTCCAAGAATCGACTAAACCGTAGCTCTGATACCATTAAATGTAACACCCCTTACTCGTATCTGACGCTGGAATAAGGGTACGAGGCATTACTGGACTTATTCACAAGCAAACATTCAAGACCGAGACATAAATTTCTGATCAAATTTAAAACTTTTCAAAAACATTCATATCATCCTTAAAACGAGCCTACGAGGCCTAAAACATGTATCATAAATGGTTGGGGACTAAACCGAGAACTTTTGAAACTTTTGGAGAACTTAAAAAATTTTTCATGAAAAATGGGTCACACGGTAACACGCCCGTGCTTCAGGGTGTGTTCAAATTAGGGATGTAACACCTCTTACTTGTATTTAACTCCTGAACTGGGTATGAAGCATTACCGTACTTAACTTGCTCAATCATAAAATATCGATCTATAAATACTTTATTTCAAATTAAAACTTTTCATTCGTGACCATAATGACCTTGGTATAGCTTACGAGACCCAAAACTTGCACTCGGAATGATTCAGGACCAAACCAGAAACTTTTGAACTCTTCAAAAATTTGACTCAAAATAGGGCCACACGCCCGTGTGAAGGATGGGACATGCCCGTATGGCATATCACATGCCATTGTTCCACACCCGTTTGGATTTATTTTTCAATTCGAACTTACAGGGGTTTTCACATGGCCTGACACACGCCCGTGTCCCTCACACGGCCATGACATGCCCGTGTCTTCACCCGTGTGTGAAAACCTTGACATTCAATTTATGACATCATCATCTCAATAAGGTCACACGGCCAAGGTACACGCCCGTGTCCTTAAACTGTGTGTCAAATTAAATTCCTAATTTCAGGTGCAGACTTTACACGGCCTGGGCACATGCCCTTGTCTTAGGCCGTGTCCCCCACACGATTGAGACACACTGCTGTGTCTCAGTTCGTATGTTTACTACTAGGTATTCTGACTTGTCAACCTAGCATGCATGGGGACACACAGCCTCTCAACACGCCCATGGGGCTGACCGTGTGTCACATACGGCCTAGACACACGCCCGTGTGTCTACCCGTGTGGGCAATTGTAAGGCTATCTAGCAAGCCAATTGCCACTCTACAAAACCACCACACTTATACCAATTCAATTCAACATACATCATGACCATCAGGCACTTTTAAGAACCCAAAATCAAGACATCCACACAAGCATGCACTTCATGAACTTCATCATTGAATATATAAACTTGTCAAGTATTGGTCAATTTCGAATGACCATTTACAAAATGAATTTAATGATATTAGTAGCCACACATTGGCTAATAAATATGACATAACACAAAATAACTAAGTTCCTATACATACCATACACAAAATTTATCAAACTATGCTATACCAAGAGAAGTTGATAGTGTGATTTCGAACTCCGACGTCTCACGATCCCCGAGTTAGCTTGGCGATACTACAAGGAAAAGAAAAATGAGAGGGGTAAGCATGAAGCTTAGTAAGTTTGCATGAAATAAATAACAACATAAAGGCTCATATTGTCATCCATCCATTGCATTGAATAAAAACACAAGGTCTCAAGCACTTTGCCATGACTTACTGATGCTTACTCTTACCAATTACATGTTATGTCACATACCGTAAACTTTTCTCATGAATTACTCACATGTACCTGTCATCACATATCTTTAACACTAATCTCATCTCTATTATAAGCTTAACTATTTATCCCTTTTAATCATTTGGGATACTTGAGGATACACAATCATCATCGTACACATAAATACGATGCCATTTCCATATCCCAGGTATGGTCTTACATGGGGTCACATCTCGATGCCGATGCCATATCCCAGATATGGTCTTACACGAGTTTCATATTTAATGCCGATGCCATATCCCATATATGGTCTTATACGGGATCTCAATTCGGTGTCGAGGCCATATCCATGGTCTTACACGGGACCTTATCAATCTCAATAATGATATCCTTTCTCTTCTTAAAGTCCAACCGGGACTTCAACATCACAAATTTTCATCATTCTCTCATTCAACATCATGACTCAATTTCGTGGAAATAATATACATCTTTACTAATATCAAACATTTTAAAACTTAATAACATGATGTTGAATTTATTACACACAAACATACCTCGGCACCAAAATATATGTGGAATCTTTCAAATTAGTCCACCACCTTATTTTTGCCTCGGTTTCGGTCCATGCTTCATGTTTCTTGATCTATAATATCAAATTCACTTATTTTAATTACCGCATTAATCAATTCATTTCAAAAATCATGCTTTAGTAAAATTACCATTTTGCCCTTAAACTTTCACAAAATGATTATTTTACCCCTAGGCTCGTAAATAAATTTTAATCAAATTTCTTCCTTTAACGAGCCTAGGTGAACATTTATTTCTCTTATAGCAACTATCAATACTCATTATTTCACACATTTAACACTTATTTTACACCATTTGCAAAGAGGTCCCCTTAGGTGTTTTCATGGAAACACCTTTCACAAAAGTTATTTATCTAACAACTAAGACACATTTTCTTCCATAAAAATGCAGCAAACAACATAACTGCTCACATGGAAAAACCCTAAACTTTCTACCTCTTTGCAAAATAGTTCTCTCTTTAGCTAGCTTAAGCTTTAGGGGTTCCAAAAGTACAAAAATTAACAAAGAATGGCCATTAAAGCACTTACTTGAAAGGAGAAAAGCTTGTTGAAATTTTTGAGCTCTCAAACCCCCTATTTTGCTGCTAATTTTTGGTGGAGAAGAACAAAAGAAAATATGGTATCTCTCCTTTCTTTATTTTACTATAAAGCATCAATTTAGTCCACCTAATTTCAACCACTTTGACCAATTTTGACATGGTTTGTCTCCTATGGCCGACCACCCTATATCTAAGGGTCTAATTGCACATTAAGGGCCTCAAATTAATATTCTATGGCTTTTAAACACTTTTAGCTTGTAAAATAAAACTTTTGCACTTTATGCGATTTAGTCCTTTTTCGCAATTAAGCATGCAATCGCTAAAATGCAAGCACCAACATTTTCATGCACCTATATAATCATGCTATAACTCATAAAATAATATTAAAATAATTCTCTCCGACCTCAAATTAGTGGTTCCAAAACCACTGTTCTGACTAGCCCTAAATTGTGTTGTTACAAGGGAGCATTCTGTTTATGACGTCATCATCAAATTGATGTCACACGACCAAGTCACACGACCGTATGCTTAAGCCATGTGATCGATTAATGTTTTATAATTTTTCAAAAAAATAGATGCAGACTTCATACGGCCTGGGCACACACCTGTGTTCGAGGCCCTACCGTCCACACAGCTGAGACACACGCCCGTGTGCTCATTACTGAGCATTCTGTTTTGCAACTATTAAGGTGTAGGGGACACACGGCCGAAACACATGCCCGTGGGACAGACCGTGTGTCGCACACAGCCTAGACACACTCTTGTGTGTCTACCCGTGTGGACAAATATAAGGCTATTTACCAAGCCTTTTTGCCACCCTTCCATGCACCAACTTACACAACAAAACATAGCACCAATCCAAGCATATCCTTTCAACCCAACCAGCCATACACAAGGCATCTACATATCATTTACATGCTATCATTTATCACATACAAACATCACATACTTAGCATCTCAAACCATGCAATTTCCCACATACATGAAAACATCATCATATGTATATATATACTTAACTAGTATTAGCCAATATCAAATGGCCATTTACAAAATAAATTGTCAACTACTAAAGCCAACACATATGGCCAAATAAATTATGACACATAACAAAAAGACCAAGTCCCTATACATGCCATAACTCAAAATACAAAAATCATAAATTCCCAAAATGATAATTTGATAGTGTGAATGAATCTCCGACCGTCTTCGATCCCCAAGCTGGCTTGGTGACAATATAAGGCAAGAGAAAGAGAAAGGGAGTAAGCTTTAAAGCTTAGTAAGTCCCTATGCAAATAATAGCATCATACATGCTTTAACATATATTTAACATAAAGTAAATTAACATAAATGTCATTGTGAATTCATAATCAAGCTTAGCATAGATGTTATTAAAATCTTAACATCATAACTTACTCAATTGAAACAATCCGAGGTTTCATCACATATGGAGCTCAGTAAGCATTAGTTTCATGTACATACCTGTACCAACTTGAAACTTACCATAATATTTCACATCATACCATAGTCTTTCACAACTTTAGCGTTTCCTTTCAACTACCCATTGAACCACTTGGAATACTAAAGGATACTCCGAACATCTCATACTCACAGTACCATACCAATGCCATATCTCAGATATGGTCTTACATGGGATCTCATATCAATGCCAATAGCCCAAATATGGTCTTACACGAAGTCTTATATGGATGCCATATCCCAGGTATGGTCATACACGAAATCTCAATATCCCTAATGTCATGACATTTGTATCCTAACTACTCCTGAGGTTCAACCGGGATTTCTCACTAGTCGAAACTTTGACGAGTACTTCTATTGAGTTAATCACAATTCATACAACTTTAAAGCATTTAAAACATAAATATAATAATGCATTTGTAATATCCTGGATTATAGCCTATGCATTAGTATATCTTATGTGTTATGGATGTGATGTGTGCATTTTTAGAATCTTGGAAATGTAAGGAAATGTCTTGTCTTGGAAATGTTAAGGAAATGTCTTGGAAATGTAAGGAAATGTCTTGTCTTGGAAATGTAAGGAAATGTCCTAGAAATGTAAGGAAATGCTTTAGAAATGTCAAGAAATGTCTTGTCTTGGAAATGTAAGGAAATGTCTTAGAAATGTAAGGAAATGCTTTAGAAATGTCAAGTTTAAAGTTTAAAAGAGGGACATGAAGCAAGGTGGTCTTAAGAGAAAATATATGTGAAATATGACATACAAATAGCCTTGGTAAAATAGCTACAAGGCGCCACTTAAGGGCCTAGCAAGTGACGCCACATACATAGGCAAATGGGCCAAGGATCGAGTCGCATGGGAAGCAAATAAAATAATTTTATTTTTGCTACAAGGAGCAGAGAGGTGGACGGCATTAAGGCTCTTAAAAGAGGAGTTTTATTCTCTTTAAAATTCGGCAAATAGATAGATAATGATGGATTATTATTAGTATTATTTTTATTAAGAGATGAGAGATAATTATTGGATCAAATTTTTATTAATTTGAATAAGGTGACAATTAAAGAGATAAAGCTATCAAAATATGGAGAAGTAATGGCCAAGTAAAGGACTTTAAGCTTGGAAATTTCGGCTAAGCTAGGAAAAGGGATAGCCAAATTTCACTTAGCTAAATAGCTTCCCTTTTCGTTGATTCTTTTCCTCTTCCAAAGTCCCTCTTTTCTTCTCTTCTCTTCTATTTGTCAAAGCCGAAAGTTTGCTTATGTTCTAGCCAATTACTCCATTAAGTCCAAAAGCCGAAGTTGATTGATCCACAACAAGCTAGTCTCCATAGCCGAATATTGCTAAAGGTTCAAGCAAGGATTGCCGATTTCTAAAGTAAGGGTAAGATCTCATTCGGTTTCATTTTTTTTTCTTTTAAGATTTGTCGAAATCTAGGACTAACCCCATTAATATCTTGTTGTCAAAACTTTGAAGAGATCTTTCGGGATTTATTAAGTGTCGACTACAAGGAAGGAGAAGTTCTTTTCCCGAAGGTACGCCATAGGCCGCGTGTTCCCTAGTTATTCGGTGAGTTTTGGGACTTAAAATCCACAAGGTAAGTGTTTATAGCATTCAGCCAAGGCCATGTTTGGTAAATAGATGCGTTTTATTAATTATTCAAAAGCCGAAACTAATCTATTCAAGTAATCTAGTGATTGCCGATTTCAGGAAAGAAGGATACAAAGTTTCCGGCATTTGATTAGACATCAATCGGCACCAAGGTAAGGTTTGAGTTACAACAATCCTAATAGGATTTGGTCTTATAGCCGAATAGGCTCTTTGCTCACATATTAAGGTTGGCCGAATGTAGGGATTTAAGATCTAAGGCATTAGATCAAGCTTTCCGGGATTTCAGTGAATTTGTTAAGCGAATCAGGTGTGTACCCCACACTATCTTTTAATATGATTTATGGCAATATTTAATATAAGTATGTATAAGAATGTGAACATGGCTAAGGTACCATATTGTGGTACAAAGTACTCAGGTACATTTCCTATTCCTACAAGGATTATGAATATATGTTATGACTCATATGTGAACAGAGATAAGAATGTGAAATTTGGCATGTTAATGCATAATATGTATGATATGGGGCATATGGATTATTGAAAAAGGGGAAGTGAATATGGTGATCTAAGACCACGATATCTGAATGTGATGACTTCGGTCACATTATCTGAATGTGGTGACTTAAGACCACGGTATCTGAATGTGGTGACTTCAGTCACAATTATTTAATCTGGTGGCTATGCCATGAATATTTATAAAGGCAATGAGCATGTCGACTGCAGCGACTGCCTTCGATGGTGTGTAGCGGATGGAGGGTTGACTTAGTAGTCTCCACGGTGTGCAGGTTGGTACGGGTGATGTGTAGCGGATGGCATCTAGGTTTGGGTTCAGGTTGCATCATCTTTTCTATCTGTTATATGAATACGTATGTGATATGATAATGTATGCCTGAATTGTTAAATTTTAGTGTTGTGGTACACATTGAGTCTGTTGACTCACCCCATTGTGGTAACATTTTTCAGGTGATGATCAGTAATGGACCGGGTCGGCAGGAGCTCAGTGGTGGCCATGCCCAGCAAGGAAATTATTATGTGGACTCTTTATTTTTTCTAAGTACTTTAAATTTCATTTTGGGTTTTTATTTGATGTAATAAGGCGATAGTGAACTATGTTATTTTCTGTTTTATTTACTATGTTACGAAATTTTATTTATTAGAGATTAAGTCAATTTGATTTAAAATAAATTTTAAATATTTTGTCACTTGAAATTAAATGGGTTTCAATATAAAATAAATTTATTTTCAACTCGAGCCCAACCCACTAGCAAACTATCTTTAAAACACACAGATTTTCAAAGTAATAAAAGAATTTTTAACCGGTTTACTTCGAGGAACATACCAGATCCGGTCCAGGCTCATGGGCCGGGTATGGGGTGTTTCAGCATTATTTACATACGAACTTATCTAGGTACAAAAATAGCAAAAATAGACCTAATCATCAATAACCTTGTTTTTCCCCCGATCAAGGTCCGAACCTCATCTTGTTTTATCTATAATAGCAAATTTAACTTATTTATTATTCACATTATTCAATTTAGTCCAAAATCCTATTATAGTAAAATTACACTTTTACCCTTAAACTTTAACATATTTACATTTTTGCCCCTAGGCTCGTAAAATAAAATGTGTGCAAATTTCTTTAATGTGCAAGCCTTGTCGAACCATTTTTATAACTATAAGATCCCACAATTTCCATTAAAACACAGTTTTACTACATATTTCATAACTTTTAAAAATAGGTCCTTTTGACATTTTCATCAAAAACCACCAAGCAAAAGTTGTTTATCACACATCAAACATGCATAATCTACCATTAGACATCAAAATACACAAACATCCAACATGGGTCAAACCCTAGACCTTGATCTTTCTTTAAATTAATGGTAGAAATAGATAGATCGGATAATAACGACTTCAAAAACATAAAGAACATTAAAAACTAGGCTAGGATGCACTAACAATCAAGCTTAGAAGTTGAGCAAAACCCTAGCTATGGTGTTCTCTAATTTTCGACACTTGAGGGAGAAGGTGGACAAGATTTTAGCTTTATTTTCTCTTTTTATTCTTTTATTTACTAAATGATCAAAATGCCCTTCACTTAAAACTTTGAAATTTTATCTCACCATGTCCATTTTTGTCCACTATCTTAACAAATGGTCTAATTACCATCTAAGGACCTTCAATTTAAAATTTCATAGAAAATAGACACCTCTAGCATGTAGAACTCAACTTTTATACTTTTTACAATTTAGTCCTTTTGACTAAATTGAGTGCCCAAACGTCAAAATTTTCGAACGAAATTTTCACGAAATCATTCCGTGAAATTGTATACCATAAAACTAAAATAAAAATGAACTTTGCTACGTCAGCTTTTTGGTCCCGAAACCACTATTCCGACTAGGCCCAAAATCGGACTGTTACAATCAAGCTTTCATATTTCAACATTAAACATCAAAGAACACATAGATTCAACAATGGTAACTCTCAAAATCTTTAACAGTTTTGAAGTTAAAGGTAGGGCTAGCTAGATTGAGCTGCAATGATTACAAAAACATAGAAATCATTAAAAATCGAGCAAAAACAAACTTACTATTAGGCAATAAAATTGTAATATCCTAAAAATTAGAGTATCATCTTGTTATTTGTGTTGGCTCGGGTATGAATTTTGTGTGTTTAGCATAGTCTTGTGAAGGCTTGATTTTATTTATGAAGCTAGAAGAATTCTTAATATTAAGAATTATGTGAAGTGGATTAGGTGAACTTGACACTTAAGTTAATTTAAGTGTTAAATTTAGCACAAGAGGAGTTAGTGGCAAGATGGTTATGGCACTTGAAGGGTTGCTTGAGGGAAGTGGTTCGAGTTGCATGGATTGCATTTGGAAGACTTTATTTTTATGCATCCTAGCATTAAGTGTCGGCCAAGCTCTAATTATGGAAGGTTGGACTTTCAATTTTTATGGCAAGTTGAATATTAGTTTAGGAAAGCTTGTATTTTGGGATAAGAATCTTAAGATTTATGGAAGGATGGGGGGACAAAGGGCTTGGATGATGGAGAGTGTTTTGGAAACTATTCTAAGGCCATTAGTCCATGAATGTGGATGGCATGTGTGGCTAGGGGGTGCCGAATGTTGATAGGAAGTTGGGGGGAATTGATTGGCCAATTTTAGCATTTTGTGCACCATTTGGCATTTCTTCTTTTCCTCTCCAAAATTTTCTTCCTTAGCCGAATGTACCTTAGGCATTAGGTGCAATTTTGCTTTTGGTTTAGCTCTCATTTTTGTTTGCACCAAATTCTATTTTTCTTTCTTTCATTTTTCCTTTTGAAACCGAAACCACACTTAGCACTTTGTGCACTTTTCTTTTTCGGCAAACAAGGTGTTTGACCGAATCTCTTTCTCCCATCTCTCTCTTTTCTTTCTTTTGATATTTGCTCAAAACAACATTTCCTTTTTACTTTCTCTTGGCCGAATCTTCCTCTTTCCCAAATCTCATTTCTTTCACTTTTGCTGAAAGTTAAAAACATCCATCCTCATTCTATTTTCTCCTTCCATTTTCTTCTTTCTTTTATTTTCGAATCCTCCTTCTCCTATTTCATTTTCACTTTTATTTTTTTTTTTTCTCCACCATAGCCGAATCTTCTTTCTCTCTTTTGGTGTTATCTTGGCCGAAAATCATCAAGGGTAGATTTTCTAAGTGTTCATCTATAATCGGTTTTGGAAGATAGGTAAGTGTCTTGGCCGAATTTCTTTCCTATTTTCTCTATTGATTCTCATGAGGGCAAAAGCCAAATTTTGGGTATGTGATAGTAAGATTCTAACCATAGGAACTTATTTCTTTTAGGCTCTTCGGATTTTGGAAGCAATCGATTTTGGTAAGTCAAGTGGTAAGGTTTATGTTGGTTCTTTATTCTTTAAATGGATGTAAAGCCGAAGGCTATGGTGAATAAGGCTTGTTGTTGGCCGAATGGTCTATGGTAATGATCTAAGTATTGGCCGAATGTAGGGTAAGGAAATCTAGTGCGGTAGAGCGAGTCTTCGGGATTTAGTGATTTCGCTATTATCAGGTGTGTACCTTACACACTTTATAAGTCGGTAATATATATACGTAAATATACTAATCATGTTGTTAAAGCCAAAAATTGTGAAATCATGATATGATACCTTGATGGGTATGAGCAAGGATTCGGGTAAGTCCGTTTCAATATGATGTTGTTATATGTTGATTGATATCATGATCTACGATATATATATATGTTTTATATGTTCATATCATAGTATGATGGCATGATTTACACTTGTAATACATTGATTTGGGTGATATGAGAGGAGGGGAAAGGATTTGATATCCGTGTCTTTGGGACACCAGAGGTTTGGCACCTCCAGTGGTTTGGTACCACATTTATTTCGTGTTTTTGGGACACCAGAGGTTTGGCACCTCATAGCGACTCGTCCCAGTGGCTTAGTACCACCGTAGGTTGGCCCCACTTTTGTTATATTGGGATCGTCGCCAGTGATTTGGTATCACACGTGGGTTGGCCCCACAACTTGATTATTTATGACTTTGGGTCACCAGTGATTTGGCATCACATTATTGGATATCGTGACTTTGGGTCACCAGTGGTTTGGCACCACCAGTGGTTTGGTACCACACAGGGTAGAAAAGAAGTTATAGATGGCTAGGTTGGGTGCATTATATATATTTATTGCTTGGTTATGAATTGTGTAAGAATGTTGCATCAACCGGGGGAAGGATTTATGCACTGAGTCTTGGTGACTCACCTTCTCCCTTTTCAGGTGATTCGTAGATCGCGGATGAGGAGCCGGATGGACTCGAGAAGGCCATGCAATAAAAATTCGATTTACATGAACTTCGGTTTGGGTACTTTATTTTAATTTGATTTTCATCTTTATATGGATTTGTAATAAGGCCTTTTTAATTATGTTTTGGGATTATTTATATGTTTTTGGACTTGTTTAAAATATGGTTTATAAATTACATGGTTGATATAATAATTTGAGCACAAATTTTTCTAAACTACAAAATGCAATGGTTTTCAAAACGTTACCATCGGGTAATATAAATCATTTGATAATATTTAACAACTTAAGTGTTTTCGATAACTCATACTATCTTCCAAAACTCAAATTTCCAAATTTCAAGTAATAATTCGGGTTTTTCTTAAAATGACAAAAAAATGTTTTCTAAACTATGGATTGTCAACTTAGTTTTAAAAGATTTACTTACGGGATTTTTAAAAGTAAACTATCATGCACCTATTTTTCTAAAATTTAATCGTTAACTCGATTTTCTTCGAAACGTTTTCCTTCGTGGCATGCCAAATTCGGTCGTGGCGTATTGACCGGGTTTTGGGGTATTACAAAAATGACCAAATGCTTGAACTCCCAAAAATGGCTTCCCTTAGCCCTAGTTTCGGTTGAAACAAGAAGAAACAAAGATGATACTTTGTGTTTTAATAATTTAACATAACTTATTTTATAATTTACCATTTTAACCTTTGTTATAAACATATAAAAACATATAATGGATGGCCATAATTGTCCACTTACACTAATCATGGATTAATAACATTATAAGGACCTTTTTATTTATTAAATCATGGCAATTAAACACCTTTAACAAGTAGAATGAAACTTTTACATTTTATGCGATTAAGTCCTTTTTATCAAATTAACCAACCAATTGATAAAATTAGCTCACAAAATTTTCAGACATATCAAATAACATGTTGTAAATAAAAAAATAATATTAAAATAATTTACTGACATCGATTTGGTGGTTCCAAAACTACTGTTCCAATTTAGCTAAAATCGGGCTATTACAACTCTCCCCTCAGGGATTTTCGTCCCTAAAAATCATACCAGTGAATAGGTTCGGGTATTGTTTTCTCATAGCATCTTCAGGTTCCCATGTAGCTTCTTCAACCCCATGTCGATGCCATAATACTTTCACTAATGCTATTTTCTTATTTCACAGTTGTTTGATCTCATGAGCTAAAATTCGAATCGGTTCTTCAGCATATGACATATCAGACTGAATTTCAACCTTGGTCGGGGAAATGATATGTAAAGGGTCGGATCAGTATCATCGAAGCATAGACACATGAAACACATTATGTATTTTCTCTAACTTAGACGGTAAAGATAGTCGATATGCCACTGGCCCAACTCGCTCAATAATCTCATACGGTCCGATGAATCGCATACTCCATTTCCCTTTTCGACCAAACCGCAATATCTTTTTCCACGGTCACACTTTCAAAAACACTTTATCCCCGATCTGGAACTTAATATCTTTTCGTTTCAAGTCTGCGTATGATTTCTGTCGATCTGAAGTTGTTCTCAAACTATCGCGAATTACTTTCACTTTTTCTTTAGTCTCTCTGATCAGATCAACCCCATGAATCTTATTTTCGCTAAGCTCAGTCCAGTACAATGGTGTTCTACATTTACGACCGTATAGAGCTTCGTATGTGCCATCTTTTACTCGATTGAAAGTTATTATTGTAAGCAAATTCAATCAGCGGTAGATATTTCTCCTAGTTACCTTCAAACTCAAGAATGCAACAATGCAACATATTGTAACATCCTGAAAAGGGCCTATGCATTTTCGGTTTAGTTGTACGAAGTGACATGTTTTATGTACTAAGAATAAATTTTGAATACTTTTGGAAACCCGAAAATGAATGAAAATGAGTTAGAAATGAACATTTTTGGAAACCTAAAAATGTATGGAAATGTTAAGTTTAAAAATGGAAGGTGAACATTTTTGGAAACTAGGAAAAGTAAGGAAATGATTTGGAAATGATTCAAAAATGGAAAGTGAACATTTCTGGAAACTTGGAAATGTAAGGAAATGTCAAGTTTAAAGAGTCGAACGAAAATTTTAGGAAACTTAGAAATGACTTAGAAATGTCGAGTTTTAAAGTTTAAAAGAGGAAACTGAGGCAAGGTGGCCTTCAAAGAAAAAGTATGTGAAATTTGACACACAAATAGGCTTGGAAAAGTGGCCTGAAGATGTCGCTTAGGGCCTATGGAAATGCGCCACATGCAAGGTGTTGCGCCTGAGTTCGAGTCACAAGGGAAGCAAATAAAAGAAGTTTTATTTTTACTTCCGTGGCTGTGAGGTGAACGGCACAAACTTTCTAGAAAGGAGGAGTTTTATTCTCTTTAAAATACGGCTAATTAAGGGGATAAATAAGGATTTAATTTGGAGAGATAATTAAAGGATTATTCCATTAATTATTTTAAATTAAGGGATAAAGTTATCACAAAGGAAGAGTGGTGGCCAAGTAAGGGACTCTAGCCTAGTAATTTCGGCTAAGGAAGGAAAAGAAAAGCTATTCTTTCATCTTTTCTAAGTGTTTGCCGAAAATCTCCTAGCCAACTCTCTCTCTGCCGAATTTCTCTTGGCCAAGTAGCCTCTCTTTCATCAATTCTTTTCCTCTCCAAAATCCTTCTTTTCTTCTTCTCTTCCTTTCTCTTCTTTTCTCTTCTACTATCATAGCCGAAACCTTTTTGATCCTTGTCTAAGTCTCCATAGCCAAATCTTTGTAGCTTCAAACAAGGGTGCCGTCGACTGAATGGATTTTTGTTGATTCAATCTCTTTTAATCAAGATCTAGGAACTGATTCTCTTGTTGTTTCTTTGACCGAAATATTAAGGAGAAATTTTGAGATCTTTGCTAGTATCGACTCTTAAGGGAGATAGTTCGAGATCTAGCCAACCAAGGTAAGTGTACAATTGGCCAAGGGCTATATAAAGGTGATTTAAATGTTAGAAGTGGATCTAACAGATATCATGTAGGTTTCAAGATCTCCAAAGCCAAGGGATACTTTTCGGGATTTGAAATCACAAGGTATGTGTTTAAGACATTCGGCCAAGGCCTATTTTAAATGTTTGGATTTGTTATCAGAAGCCAAAAACTAACCCTTGGAGTAATATAGTGTTTAGCCGATTTAAAAAAGGGAGGAATACAAAGTTCCGGCATTTGATTCTTAATTCAATTCGGCTACAAGGTAAGTTTTAGTAATACTAATCCTATTAGGATTTGGATTAATGGCCGAATGGTTTTCATTAAATAGTAAGTGATTAATTTATGTAGGACTTGAGATCTAAATCTGTAAATCGGTTTTGTTCGGGATTTCAAGGACTTCGTTAAGCGAATCAGGTGTGTACCCCACACTGTCTTTTAATACGATGTATGGCTTAAACTTGTTACATGTTCTAATATGAAAATATAAGAATGTGGCTAATGTACCATGTTATGGTACAAAGTACTCAGGTGCGTTTCCTACTCCTACTAGGATTACGAAATATGTTATTTTTAACATGTGAAAATTGACATGAATGTGAATTTAAGTATGATATGCATAATATGAATAATATGGGGCATTCGGGTTATATGAGAAAAGGGAAGTGAATGTGGTGACTTCGGTCTCACTATCTGAATGTGGTGACTTCGGTCACATTATCTGAATGTGGTGACTTCGGACACATTATCTGAATGTGGTAACTTCGGTTACGTTATCTGAATGTGGTGTCTCATGACACAATTATCTGGTGGCTATGCCACAAATTTTATATGGGCGATGAGCACGTCGACTGCAGCGACTGCCTTCGATGGTGTGTAGCGGATGGAGGGTCGACTTAGTAGTCCCCACGGTGTGCAGGTTGGTACGGGGATGTGTAGCGGATGGCATCTAGGTTTTGGGTACGGGTTGCATCATTATTTTATCTGTATATGAATGTGCATGTGATACGTTGTGGTATGCCTGATCTATTAAATTTTAGTGTTGTGTACACATTGAGTCTCATTGACTCACCCGTTGTCTTGAACATGTTTCAGTGATGATGGCGTGATGGACCGGGACGGCGTAACTTTGTGGTGGCCATGCTCACTAGAAGTTTTATTCATTATGGATAATTTATTTTATCTAAGTACTTAAGAATTCTATTTTGGGTTTTTACTTGATGTAATAAGGCCATAGTTGAATTTTCCTTATTTTTATTTTTAATTATTATGTTTATGAATTATTATCAATCAAAGTTTGGGTAAATTTATTTTTAAAACAAACCCTAATTGTTTTGTCACCTTAATTAAATGGAATTCAATATAAGATAACTTGGTTTTCAACACAAGCCAACTTAAAACAATATTTTTCTTAAAATCGCACAAGTTTTTCCCAAGAAACAAACGAACTTTGAATCGGTTTGCTTGAGGAACATACGGATTCGGTCGGGCTCGTGGGTAAAGTGGGGTGTTTGATTTAGGTATCGAGCCCAATTTTAAACTCTCTACGGCTTTGTGGGCTAAGGCCCAAAACATTTTCCAATCGAGCCAAATGAATTTTATGGAAGTGTTTCGAAAATAAGCGTTTTTTCGGCATGGCACCCAAGTCTCCGACCATGATCCACTGTGTAAGTACCCCTAACCATCTGTGTGATTATGTGAATTATGGAAGGGTAGAAAAGGAATGGAACATAGAATAGCATGATAGGAGCTTGAACCCTAGGACTAGTCTACTCAAACACAAACACATAAGATCAATTCCATTAAACAAACCTATGGCTAAGTCACCGAGTTAGGGGTGTGGTAACCCCAAGCGCATGTCTAGGATTGGATCCGAACGACTGGTATTTAAGCGATCCTAGTGACTCACCTCCTCTTCGCAGGAATCCTACCTGGTGTGTAGCTTCGGTTCACCTTAACCCAGAGGGCTCAGTGGATGTGGCAACCTCTGTGCGCATGTGTAGGAATGGTTTCAGTGGGAGCTTGGTATTTAAGCAGTCCGCGTGACTCACCTCCTCTCCACTCGAATCCTGCCTGGTGGGTAACTTTGGTTCACCCTGACCAAGAGGACTCGGTCATAGGCTAAACACAATAACTAAAACCCGAAAGGGAACTAGCCGTGTTTTTATAAAAACAACAAAACTCTTAAAACTTTCTTTTTAAATTTGTGAAAACCATCTTTACAAAATTTTTCGAAAGATTTTCAATTTATGAAATTACAAAAATGCCCCTAGTGGTAAAATTACCAAAATACCCTTGGTTTATAAAATGTCCAACTACCCAACAATTTTACCCAAAATTTCATTATTTTATAAACACTCAAAAACCCTAATTTGCAAAATATCAAAAATACCTTGATTTTGGAAAATTACGAAATTGCCCTTAACTCACAAAATTACCAAAATGACCCTGACTTTCAAAATTTTTGCAACATCACTATTTTGGAAAGTACAATTCTCAAAAAGAACTCTCAAAGTTTTGCAACTTTTAAAATATCCCTGATTTATTAGATTTTATGAATTTATCCCGGTTGTAAAAAAAATTACCGAAATACCCCCAGATTTTGAAATTTTCCAAAATACCCCGAAAATTCAAAATTTTCAAAATACTTGTTGACAAAATCACCAAGAAACTTTTTCTTTTGAAAAAATTACGAAAATACCCCTGTAGGACAAAATTACGAAAATACCCCTAGGTAGTGGAGAAACAACAACAATGAAAACTACAACGTTTCTCTGAATGAACAAAAGTTCATAATTGGTTGATGGATGTATGAATGATTGAAAAGACTGTGTGCATGTATGAATACGAAAGAACCACTCCTAAAACTCTTTTCATAAAACTCCTTCGCGGGTAAACAAGTGAAACAAGGACTAATTCTTAAAACTTCTTAATCAGATCACGACGTTAGAAATGAGCTCTAGAGGACGTGGTCGTCGAGGATGCGGTAGAGGCAGGATGATTGTGTCAGAACCCGTTAGATCGGGTCAAGGGTCTGACAATGAGATACCACCGCCACCACCGCCACCACCACCCCCAACTGTGGGTGTTGAGCAGCAAGCTCAAACAGGAGAAGATGATGTATCGCAGGCTGTGCTGCGAGTTTTGGAATTGGTGGCTGGTGCAAGAGGAAATTCGGGAAATTGTAAGTCTGTGCCTGAACGGCTTCGGGCTAATGGAGCCAAAATATTTCGTGGAGTATCGGGTGTGGCACCCAATACAGCTGAGTACTGGTTGGAAGCAACGGAGTGCATCATGGATGAGCTTGATCTGACCCCTGAGGAGAAGTTAAAAGGAATGGTCGCACTATTACGCGATGAAGCGTACCAATAGTGGTTAACAGTTCGGGATGGTGCCACACCGTGGATCCGACACGGACTATGTTAAGGAAGCTTATCAAAAGAAGTATGTGGGAACCAGGTACACTGATGAACAAAGGAAAGCTTTTCTGGGGCTGGTTCAAGGGAACAAGTCCGTGGCGGAATATGAGGCTGAATTCATGAGGTTGAGCCGGTATGCCCGAGGAGTAGTGGCAACTGAGCATGAGCGCTGTGTCCGTTTTGAAGACGGACTAAGGGATGATTTGAGATTGTTGATAGCACCGCATCAGGAGCGGGAGTTTTCTGCTTTAGTAGAAAAGGCCAAGGTAGCCGAGGGAATCAAGGATGCTACAAAGCAGACTATGGACCGGAATAGGCCCAAAAGAGGTTTTGGATCGTCTGGGAAGATTCAAAAGAGGCCTAGAGTTGTTGGGCCGCGAGGTCAGCAAGCTGGTACAGGATGGCAGTATCGTCCTTGTGATCATTGTGGAAAGAAGCACTTAGGAGAGTGCTGGAAAAAGACGGGAGGATGTTTTAGGTGTGGGTCCAAGGACTATATGCTCAAGGGTTGTCCTAAGAAACCAGACGAAAGTCAATCAGCAGCTCAAAATGTTAGCCAGGCTGGTAGAGGAGGACTACAGCCTCAACGAAGTCGTGGTTCGAACAATAGAGGTAATGGTGCTGGCAGAAGACGAGAAACTCAGGCAGAGGTGCTACTAATGTTGAGGCAAGCCGACCGGGTTTGGTTTATGCGGTTCGCCGGAGGGAAGATGGAGACGTGCCAGATGTTATAACCGGTACGTTTTTTATTTATGACAAGCCCTATTTTGCTTTTATTGATGTGGGCTCGACCCATTCCGATGTTGCATGTAGTGTAGTGGGAACACTAGGCCTAGACTCTGAACTTTCTGATAGGCAGATGACTGCAGTAAGCCCATTAGGCCAAACTATAGTGGTGGATAAGATCTTTCGGAGTGTACCCCTAGAAATTCAGGGAGTGAACTTTCGGGCTGATTTAATGGAACTACCCTTTGGGGAGTTTGAACTCATACTTGGAATGGACTGGCTGGTAGAGCACCGAGCCGTGTTGGATTGTGCGGCTAAACGAATGGAACTAAGGACCCCGGAGGATGAAGTAGTAGTAATGATCGGGGAAAGAAGAAACTACCTGTCTAACGTAGCTTCAGCGTTAAAGGCTGAGAAAATCGTTAGGAAAGGGTGCAAGGCATTCTTAGCCTTTGTAAGTGCGTTGGGTGGAAAGGAAGAAGGTGTTAGTGGAGTTAGAACGGTAAAGGACTTTGAAGATGTATTTTCGGAGGAATTACCAGGAATACCCCCAGATAGGGAGGTGGAATTTGGAATAGACTTGCTACACGGGATGCGCTCTCTGTGTCAATCGCTCCATACCGAATGGCGCCAAAAGAGTTGGTTGAGCTCAAGGCTCAAATTCAAGAGTTGTTGGATTGTGGGTTCATTCGACCCAGTGTGTCTCCATGGGGAGCACCGGTCCTGTTTGTAAAGAAGAAGGACGGAACTATGCGGATGTGTATAGATTACCGTCAGTTGAATAAGCTGACCATTATGAACAAGTATCCTTTGCCAAGGATAGATGACTTGTTCGATCAGCTGAAGGGGGCCGCGGTATTCTCGAAGATAGACTTAAGGTCGGGATATCATCAGTTGAAGGTGAAGGAGGCAGATATCCATAAGACCGCTTTTAGGATAAGATACGTCCATTTTGAGTTTGTGGTGATGCCATTTGGGTTGACGAATGCTCCAGCCGTGTTCATGGATATGATGAATCGAGTTTTCCAGCCCTACTTGGATAGGTTCATCGTTGTATTCATCGACGATATCTTGGTGCACTCCAAGTCTAAAGAGGAGCATGATGAACACCTACGGGTTGTGTTGGAAGTATTAAGGGGAAGAAGCTCTATGCCAAATTCAGCAAGTGTGAATTTTGGCTTAAGGAGGTGGCATTCTTAGGACATGTAGTATCCGCAGAAGGTATAAGGGTGGATCCTAGGAAGATCGAAGCAGTGTTGGATTGGAAACCACCTAGATCCGTGGCTGAGATCTGAAGTTTCTTAGGTTTGGCAGGCTATTACAGAAGGTTCATTGAAGGGTTCTCGTCAATAGCCACGCCTTTGACAAAGTTATTAAGGAAGCAAGTACCCTTTGAATGGATGGATATGCAACAGAAGAGCTTTGAAAAGCTTAAGAAGGTGTTGATGGAGGCTCCAGTGTTAATTCAGCTGGAGGCAGGAAAGGATTTTGTGGTGTACTGTGATGCTTCGCATACGGGATTAGGATGTGTCCTAATGCAAGATGGAAAAGTGGTCGCGTATGCGTCTCGACAACTAAGGCCTCATGAGGTTAACTACCCAACCCATGATTTGGAATTGGTAGCTGTGGTTTTCGCCCTTAAGGTGTGGAGGCACTATCTCTATGGAGAAAGGTCAGTGATCTACACAGACCATAAGAGCCTTAAGTATCTGTTGACTCAGAAGGAGTTGAACTTGAGGCAGAGAAGGTGGGTGGAGTTATTGAAGGATTATGATTGCTCGATAGAGTACCACCCGGGCAAGGCAAATGTAGTGGCTGATGCCCTAAGTCGGAAGGTTGTGTCAGATCTAAGGGCTATGTTCGCTCACTTAAGTTTATATGATGAGGGAAGCCTGTTGGCAGAATTACAAGTCAAGCCCACATGGCTGAATGAGGTGAAAAGGGGACGATCGGCGGATAAGGACCTAAGTGCTAAGTTACAGCAAGTACAGCACGGAGAATTAAAGGATTATGGCGTTAATGATGAAGGAGTATTCTGCTACAAGGGAAAAGTCTGTATGCCGAAAGACGAGGAGTTAAGACAAAGGATTATTCGGGAGGCGCATAGTAGCCCTTATGCTATGCATCCAGGAGGCATTAAGCTGTATAGAGATCTAAGGGAACAATTTTGGTGGTCTGATCTTAAACGGGAAGTGACTGAATTCGTGGGGAAATGTTTGACGTGTCAGCAAGTTAAGGCTGAACACCAGGTTCCATCGGGATTATTTCAACCAATCAAGATTCTGCAGTGGAAATGGGAGAGAATTACCATGGACTTTGTTAGTGGGCTTCCCCTTACGCCTACTAAGAAGGACTCGGTATGGGTGATAGTGGACCGTTTGACCAAGTTCGCGTACTTCATTCCGGTAAGAGTTGATTATTCTCTTCAGAAGTTGGCCAAGTTATATGTAGCGGAAATTGTGAGGTTACATGGGGTACCGGTATCGATCATCTCCGGTAGAGATCCAAGGTTTACGTCTCGGTTTTGGAAGGCACTTCATCAAGCTTTAGGCACTAAGTTAGACTTCACTACGACTTTTCATCCACAATCAGACGGGCAGTCTGAACGAGTTATACAAGTGTTGGAAAATATGTTGAGAGGCTGTGTGATGGATTTCCGAGGAAGTTGGGAAGATTACTTGCCTTTAGCTGAGTTCGCCTACAACAACAGCTATCAAGCTAGCATTCGGATGGCACCATATGAAGCGTTGTATGGTCGGAAGTGTCGAACTCCTACTTGTTAGACTGAGTTAGGAGAACGTCGAGTTTTGGGTCTAGAGTTAGTGGCAGAAACTGAAGAGAAGGTTGAGATAATTCGGACACGGTTAAAGGAAGCCTCTGATAGGCAGAAGTCGTACGCAGACCTTAAGCGGAAGGAAATAGAGTTTGAAGTGGGAGACCAAGTGTTTCTGAAAGTCTCGCCTTGGAAGAAGGAGATGAGGTTTGGTTCGAAAAGGGAAGTTAATCCCAAGGTTTATAGGGCCCTATCGAGTACTGAAGCGAGTTGGGCCAGTGGCATACCAGTTGGAGTTGCCACCAGAATTGCAGCAGATGCATGACGTTTTCCATGTATCCATGCTACGTCGTTACCGATTGGATCCATCTCATGTGGTACCAGTTGAAGAAGTGGAGCTAAGGCCAGACTTATCGTACAAGGAAGAGCCGATTCAGATATTGGAACGTGATGTGAAAGTGCTACGGAGGAAGTCAGTTCCTCTAGTCAAAGTGTTATGGCGCAACCATGGATCGGAGGAAGCTTCGTGGGAACCAGAAGAGATGATGCGACAGCAATACCCTCAATTGTTTTAGATAGGAAATTTCGAGGATGAAATTATTTTGAGGGGGTAGAACTGTAACATCCTGAAAAGGGCCTATGCATTCTCGATTTAGTTGTACGAAGTGACATGTTTTATGTACTAAGAATAAATTTTGAATATTTTTAGAAACCCGGAAATGAATGGAAATGAGTTAGAAATGAACATTTTTGGAAACCTGAAAATGTATGGAAATGTTAAGTTTAAAAATGGAAGGTGAACATTTTTGGAAACTAGGAAAAGTAAGGAAATGATTTGGAAATGATTCAAAAATGGAAAGAGAACATTTCTGAAAACTTGGAAATGTAAGGAAATGTCAAGTTTAAAGAGCCGAACGAAAATTTTAGGAAACTTAGAAATGACTTAGAAATGTCGAGTTTTAAAGTTTAAAAGGGGAAACTGAGGCAAGGTAGCCTTAAAAGAAAAAATATGTGAAATTTGACACACAAACAGGCTTGGAAAAGTGGCCTGAAGATGTCACCTAGGGCCTATGGAAATGGCGCCACATACAAGGTGTTGGGCCCGAGTTCGAGTCACAAGGGAAGCAAATAAAAGAAGTTTTATTTTTGCTTCCGAGGCTTGCAGGTGGACGGCACAAGCTTTCTAGAAATGAGGAGTTTTATTCTCTTTAAAATACGGCTAATTAAGGGGATAAATAAGGATTTAATTTGGAGAGATAATTAAAGGATTATTCTTTTAATTATTTTAAATTAAGAGATAATGTTATCACAAAGGAAGAGTGGTGGCCAAGTAGGGGACTCTAGCCTAGTAATTTAGGCTAAGGAAGGAAAAGAAAGGCTATTCTTTCATCTTTTCTAAGTGTTTGCCGAAAATCTCCTAGCCAACTCTCTCTCTGCTGAATTTCTCTTTGCCAAGTAGCCTCTCTTTCATCAATTCTTTTCCTCTCCAAAATCCTTCTTTTCTTCTTCTCTTCCTTTCTCTTCTTTTCTCTTCTCTTCATCATAGCAAAACCTTTTTGATCCTTGTCTAAGTCTCCATAGCCAAATCTTTGTGGCTTCAAACAAGGGTGCCTTCGACTGTGGTGTTAAGGTAAGAACAATGGATTTTTGTTGATTCAATCTCTTTTAATCAAGATCTAGGAACTGATTCTCTTGTTGTTTTTTTGACCGAAATATTAAGGAGAAATTTCAGGATCTTTGCTTGTATCGACTCTTAAGGGAGATAGTTCGAGATCTAGCCAACCAAGGTAAGCGTACAATTGGCCAAGAGCTATATAAAGGTGATTTAAATGTTAGAAGTGGATCTAACAGATATCATGTAGGTTTCAACATCTCCATAGCCAAGGGATACTTTTCGGGATTTGAAATCATAAGGTATGTGTTTAAGACATTCGGCCAAGGCCTATTTTAAATGTTTGGATTTGTTATCAGAAGCCGAAAACTAACCCTTGGAGTAATATAGTGTTTAGCCGATTTAAAAAAGGAGGAATACAAAGTTCCGGCATTTGATTCTTAATTCAATTCGGCTACAAGGTAAGTTTTTGTAATACTAATCCTATTAGGATTTGGATTAATGGCCGAATGGTTTTCATTAAATAGTAAATGATTAATTTATGTAGGACTTGAGATCTAAATCTGTAAATCAGTTTTGTTAGGGATTTCAAGGACTTCGTTAAGCGAATCAGGTGTGTACCCCACACTATCTTTTAATACGATGTATGGCTTAAACTTGTTATATGTTCTAATATGAAAATATAAGAATGTGGCTAATGTACCATGTTATGGTACAAAGTACTCAGGTACGTTTCCTACTCCTACTAGGATTACGAAATATGTTATATTTAACATGTGAAAAGTGACATTAATGTGAATTTAAGTATGATATGCATAATATGAATAATATGGGGCATTCGGGTTATATGAGAAAGGGGAAGTGAATGTGGTGACTTTGGTCTCACTATCTGAATGTGGTGACTTCAGTCACATTATCTGAATGTGGTGACTACGGTCACATTATCTGAATGTGGTAACTTCGGTTACGTTATCTGAATGTGGTGTCTCATGACACAATTATCTGGTGGCTATGCCACAAATTTTATATGGGTGATGAGCACGTCGACTGCAGCGACTGCCTTCGATGGTGTGTAGCGGATGGAGGGTCGACTTAGTAGTCCCCACGGTGTGCAGGTTGGTACGGGGGTGTGTAGCGGATGGCATCTAGGTTTTGGGTACGGGTTGCATCATTATTTTATCTGTATATGAATGTGCATGTGATACGTTATGGTATGCCTGATCTATTAAATTTTAGTGTTGTGTACACATTGAGTCTGTTGACTCACCCCGTTGTGCGAACATGTTTCAGGTGATGAGCAGTGATGGACCGGGACGGCAGAACTTATGGTGGCCATGCTCAGCTAGAAGTTTTATTCATTATGGTCAATTTATTTTATCTAAGTACTTAAGAATTCTATTTTGGGTTTTTACTTGATGTAATAAGGCCATAGTTGAATTCTCCTTACTTTTATTTTCAATTATTATGTTTACGAATTATTATCAATCAAAGTTTGGGTAAATTTATTTTTAAAACAAACCCTTATTGTTTTGTCACCTTAATTAAATGGAATTCAATATAAGATAACTTGGTTTTCAACACAAGCCCAACCCAAAACGATATTTTTCTTAAAATCGCACAAGTTTTTCCCAAGAAACAAACGAACTTTGAATCGGTTTGCTTGAGGAACATACCAGATTCGGTCCTGGCTCGTGGGCTGGGTGTGGGGTGTTTCACATATCCTTAAGTATCTGAATAACTCATTCGGATTAACCATCTGTTTGCGGATGAAACGCAGTGCTAAAATGCAACTTTGAACCCAAAGCTTATTGCAATTTCTTCCAAAATCGCGAAGTAAATCTTGGATCTCTATCCAAAACAATAGATAGGGGAACACCATGTAATCCCACAATTTTAGAAATATACAACTCAGTTAATTTATCAAGCGAGACATCTGTACATACCGGAATGAAATGAGCTAATTTTGTTAATCTGTCAACAACAACCCAGATCGCATCTTTCTTTTTCAGAGATAAGGGCAAACCCAATACGAAATCCATTGTTACTCTATCCCACTTCCACTCAGGAATCATAATAGGCTGTAATAAACCTGACAACACTTGATGCTCAGCTTTAACTTGCTGACAAATCAAACATTTCGAAACAAATTCTGAGATAACTCGTTTCATGCCGTGCCACCAATAAAAAGTCAAGTTTCAAATCGTTATACATTTCGTGCTTCTTGGATGTACTAATAAACAACTCTTGTGTGCTTCGTTTAAAATCTTCCGAATGAGCTCAAAATTTCTTGGCACACATATCCTATCAAAACATCAAACAATCACCAGGCCCTATTCGAAACTCTGAATCAAAAATCGACTCACACTAAGCTCATTTTTCTTGCAATTCATTATCATATTTTTGAACCCTCACAAATCTGCTGTAGAAATAACGGTCTCACTTTCAACTCAGCTACTATCGAACCATCGTCATACAAAGCTAATTGTGTATTCAAAGCATGTAAAGCAAATAAGGACTTTTGGCTCAAAGCATCAGCAACTACGTTTGCTTTTCTCGGATGATATTCAATTACTAATTCATAGTCTTTTAGCAATTCTAGCCATCACTGCTGTCGCAAATTAAAATCTTTCTGAATCATCAAATGTTTCAAGCTTTTGTGGTCGGTATAAATATGTCATTTCTCACCAAACAAGTAATGACGCCAAATTTTCAATACGAACACTATCGCGGCTAACTCTAGATCGTGCGTCGGATAATTATTTTCATGCGGCTTCAACTGTTTCGAGGCATAAGCTACAACTTTGTCTTCCTGCATCTAAACACAACCCAGGCCATTTAACGATGCATCACTGAAAACTACGAATTCTTTACCCGACTCAGGCTGAACTAACACTAGTGCTTCTGTCAATAATGCCTTCAACTGCTCAAAGCTCTGCTTACACTTTTCTGACCACTCAAACTTAACATCTTTTTGAAGCAATCGTGTCATCGGAGTTGCAATCATCGGGAAGCCTTTCACAATTCGTCTATAATAGCCGGCTAGTCCCAGAAAACTACGGACTCCGGATACATTTCTCAGAGGCTTCCAATCTATAATCGCAGAAATTTTTCTCGGGTCAACTCAAATACCCTCGGCTGAAACTATATGTCCTAGAAAACCAACCTCTCGTATTCAAAACTCACATTTACTGAACTTTGCAAAAAAATGTTTTCTCTCAAAGTTTGTAACACTATTTTCAAATGCTCGGCATACTCAAATTCATCACGAGTAAATCAAAATGTCATTAATAAATACAACTACAAATCGGTCTAAATATAGCCTCAAGATCCTGGTTCATCAAGTCCATAAAAACAACAGTGCATTTGTTAGTCCTTTCTAATAGCCAAACACACATCAAAATTAACATCATTTACAAGCCAATTCTCATGGCTATAACCACAACCAAAATACCACATCTAGCCTATACACGCCATATGCCATAAATGTATATTTCAAAAGTACCAACTTAGTGGTTTGATAGTGCAATGATGTTCCTGATGACTCCCGGATCTGAGCTAGCCTTGATTCACTATAAAACATAGAAAAATAACACAAAGTAAGCTTTATAGCTTAGTAAGCTCGTATGTGAATAACTTAATTCATCGAATAAATGTAAATTAACCAAATACACACATTAACTACAAACCTTTCTCATGTCTCAAAAAATGATCAATTACAATCTCATTGAACTTTCACTATTAAATACTCGAAAAGTTTTGTACATACCTGTATAGCCTCATACTAACCTCTTTCTCAATCATATCATTTGTTTACCCGTTGAACCATTCAGAATAGAAAATGAATATTCAATGATCTCAATCGATATGTACCTATACCATGGCTCGTAGCCAAATCATGGTAACTTATCCTGTAGAGTACCTATACCATGGCCCATAGCCAAATAAAGGTAACTCATCTCTGAAAAACCTATACCATGGCCCGAAGCCAAATCAAGGTATAACTCACACCTGAAGTGCCAATATTGTGGCCCAAAGCCAACACAATAACCTAATGACATGTCACTAGCATCCTAGCTATTCCTAAGGTTCAACCAGGATTTCACGCTTGTCGAATCATTGTCGAATGTATCCATCGAGTCATTTTCACAATTTAAACATTATCCGTAATCTCTTAATCACATTTTATGCAATATCAAAGCAATAAACATACATTTATAATGAAATTACCACATACGAACTTACCTCGTATTTGGAATTAACGGATCGGATCGACTACTCGATAACCTTACTTTTCCCCCGATGTAAATCCTAATTCTTTCTTTCATGATCTATATGAATTCAAAATTAACTTATTCAATCACATATTCTTTCAATTTAGTCCATATCACACTTTAAAAGTGTAACAACCCAATTTTGGACCTAGTTAGAATAGTGGTCTCGGGGCCACAAATTCGATGAGGAAAATTTTAATATTCTTATGTTTTTATGAGCTATAGTTTTATGGAATAATTTCGTGAAAATTTCGTTAGAAAATTTTGATGTTTGGGCACTCAATTTAGTCAAAAGGACTAAAATGTAAAAAGTGCAAAACTTGAGTTCTAGAAGCTAGAGGTGTTTAATTGCTATGAAATTTTAAATTGGAAGTCCTTAAAAGGTAATTAGACCATTGGTTAATTTGTTGGACAAAAATGGACATGAAATAGGTGAAATAGAATATTTTTAAGTTAAGGGCATTTTAGTAATTTGGAGATTAAATGAATTAAAAAGTCAAATTAAAAGCCAATTTTTGCTCATCTTCAACCCCTTGGCCAAAATTCACATGAGGAAGACATAGTTAGGGTTTTGCAAGCTTCCAATATTGATTGTAAGTCTGTTTTAGCCCTGTTTTTAATGTTCTTTACATTTTTGAGATCCTCATAGCTTGATTTACCTATTTCTACCATTATTTTGAGCTAGGGTTTGTGTTTAAAAATTTACCCATGGATGAGATGAATGTATATTGATGTTTTATGGAAGAATATGAATGTTTGGAGTGTGATAAACAACCTTTACTAAGTGATTTTTGATGAAATTGCATAAAAGGACTAGTTTGTAAAAAAGTTGTAAAATGTGTGTAAGTGTGTGAATAAGTGCAAATTATGGACTGTTATAGTTATGAAAATGGTCTGACTAGGCATAAAATGCAAGAAAAAATTGAATAAAAAATTATTTTACGAGCCTAGGGGAAAAATTGTAATTTTGTGAAAGTTTAGGGGAAAAATTGTACTTTTTATCATAGGATTTTTTGGGGCTGATTTGAATAATGTGAGCATTGAATAAGTCAAATTTTTTGTTATAGATCAAGAAAGACGTGGAATTGACCTTGATCAGGGAAAGGAAAAGATTATGGACTAAATTGCAAAATTACTATATTTTGCACCGAGGTAAGTTTGTATGTAAATAATACATCATTTTTTTATTTATGTTTTAATATTTTGTTATATTATATGAGATATGGTTGAATATGGAGTAATTATTTGATGTAAATTATGAATTGCGACTGATTATGGATGAATTGGTAAAATGTTGAAAATTGAGAATTCCCGGTTCAACCTTCGGAATAGAAAAGATACTTATGAGGTAGCTAGGTCACATGTGTGGTACTAAGTGTAGGCCACTATGTGTACAAGAGAGCTACGAGATGGTTTTAGGTCACGTGTGTAGTACTAAGTGCAGGCTAATACGTGTACCAGACGGATAGGTCGCATGTGTAGTACTAAGTGCAGGCTACTATGCGTACTCGATAGCTTTGATCACATGTGTGGTACTAAGTGCAGGCCACTATGTATAAGTGATGGTTTTGGTCACATGTGTAGTACTAAGTGCAGGCTACTATGTGCATCAGATTGCTTCGGCTACAAGGGTGGTACTATGTGCAGGCTACCGTATATGTTATTATTCCGATGAGTTCAACGGGAAATTGACTAAGTGAAAATACATGTGATCATGTAACAAATAAGTGTAGTTGAATATGATTATGTGATGAATAAGTATAGGTATAAGAGTGAAAATTTATGAGCAATGTGCTCGATATTTGATCGAACCTTTGGTAAGATGAAATGGAGTAAGTGAAATTATGAAAGAGTAAATTTAGCAGCAAAATAGTTTTAGACAGCAGCAATTCTGTGACTTTGAAATATCACCAAAAATGGTGGAAATCGAATTAGAGGTTAAATAAGATATGAAATTAAAGATGAATGAGTATATTTTCACATAAAAGAAACGGTGTAAACAAAAGAATTTCATATTCTGTGATATTCGAATTTTTGTGAGACAGGGTTAGAATGATGTCGGAATCCCCTGTTCTGAATTTAGAAAATCATTAAATATTGTATAAAAATAATTATGGTTTAATATTTAGTGCAGAGGGGTTGGAACTGTTTGACAAAGAAACAAACAGGAAACTTTAAATAATATACTGTACTTATTGGCTAAACCAAAAATTTTGGAAATTTTATGGTAAGGAGATAAGTGGGTCTAGTTTCAGGGAAAATTACTGGATCTTAATTTGGAGTTTCGTAGCTCTAGATAAAAATAATTTAGTGACTATGAAACAAATAAACAACTTGTTTGAACTTGAATAAATAGTGAATCTATGTGTAGTTATGATTGTATTATTTTGAAAGCATGTTAGTAATTTTTTTATTATTTACATACTTATTTACTAAGTTATATGCTTACTCCCCTCTCTTTTCCCTTGTTTTATAGTGTCACCAAGCTAGCTTGGGATTCGGAGATCGTCAGATATCCATCCACACTATCAACTTTCTTTTGGTATTTCGAAAACATTATTTTGGAATTTTGGCATGTATAGAGAACTTGGTTATTTTGTTATATGTCATAATTGATGTGGCCTAAAATATTGGCCTCTAATATTTGATAGCTTATTTTGTATATGGCCATTGGTGTTGACTAATATTGTTCAAGTTATATCTTTATGATGATGCATTTTGTGGATGTGCAATCTTGGAAGACTTGGTTTAATGTGTGTATAAATGAATTTGGATGGAATAAGGCTTGGTAAATAGCCTAATTTTTATCCACGCGGCTATGTGCTATTTTTTAAAAATCTTCCAAAGTATATTTTGGGCCTCATAGGTCCACGTTAGGGACTTTGTGATGAAAATTGAAAAGTTTTAATTTTTACGAAATTTTATGTCTTGGTATTATACGATTGCATGTGTTATGTTCTGGTAATGCCTCGTACCCTGTTCCAGCATCGAACATGGGTAAGGGTGTTACATTTTAGTGGTATCAGAGCTATGATTTAATCGATTCTTAGACTAACATAGCGTGTGTGAAAGTCTAGCTATACATGCCATAAATATACTGTGATAGTGTGATAACTCATTACAATTTAAATTGTGTTTTTATATAGTAAATGGATCCCGACCGAGCTGTAGCTGATGACGTAGAGAGTAATGAGCCGACTCCCGTGCAAGGGATCGTGCCAGTGGATAGTAGACCTGAAACACATAGTCAGGGAGATGGGGCTCGAGAAGCTTTCCTCCATATGATGAATAATTGTTATACAGAATTGTTTCGAGCGAATCCGAGTGTTCAACCTCTTCCACCCCCTTTTATTCCCCAACCGGTTCCCATAGTTCCTCAAGGTGTCGAAACGGTAAGATTGAACAAGCCTCCTATTGATAAAATTTGAAAACAAGGGGCTGAAGAATTCTGGGCTAATATAGATGATGATCCCGAGAAAGCAGAGTTTTAGCTTGAGAATTCTATCAGGGTATTTGATGAGCTTTCTTGCACTCCCGAAAAATGTTTATAATGTGCTATATCTTTACTGAAGGATTCAGCATATCATTGGTGGAAGACATTGGTATCCATGGTTCCGAAAGAAAGGGTTACATGGGATTTCTTCCAAAAGGAATTTAGAAAGATGTACATAAGCCAGCGGTTCATTGATTAGAAATGGAAATAGTTTCTCGAGCTGAAACAAGGTAAAATGTCTGTGGTAGGATATGAACTTGAATTTGTTTTATCTAAGTACTTAAGAATTCTATTTTGGGTTTTTACTTGATGTAATAAGGCCATAGTTGAATTTTCCTTATTTTTATTTTTAATTATTATGTTTACGAATTATTATCAATCAAAGTTTGGGTAAATTTATTTTTAAAACAAACCCTAATTGTTTTGTCACCTTAATTAAATGGAATTCAATATAAGATAACTTGGTTTTCAACACAAGCCTAACTTAAAACAATATTTTTCTTAAAATCGCACAAGTTTTTCCCAAGAAACAAACGAACTTTGAATCGGTTTGCTTGAGGAACATACTCAGTTCGGGCTCGTGCTCGTGGGTGGGTGTGGGTGTTTTCAGTTTGGTATCAGAGCCCAGTTTTAAAACTCTCGGCCTGTGGGCTAAGGCCCAAAACATTTTCCAATCGAGCCAAATGAATTTTATGGAAGTATTTCTGAAAATAAGCAGGTTTTCTGGCATGGCACCCAAGTCTCCGACCATGATCCACTGTAAGTACCCCAACCATCTCGTGGTGATTATGTGAATTATGGAAGGGTAGAAAAGGAATGGAACATAGAATAGCATGATAGGAGCTTGAACCCTAGGACTAGTCTACTCAAACACAAACACATAAGACTTAATTCCACTAAACAAACCTATGGCTAAGTCACCGAGTTAGGGTGTGGTAACCCCTGTGCGCATGTCTAGGATTGGATCCGGAACAGCCTGGTATTTAAGCAGTCCTAGTGACTCACCTCCTCTTCGCAGGAATCTTACCTGGTGTGTAGCTTCGGTTCACCTTAACCCAGAGGGCTCAGTGGATGTGGCAACCTCTGTGCGCATGTGTAGGAATGGTTTCGGTGGGAGCTTGGTATTTAAGCAGTCCGCGTGACTCACCTCCTCTCCACTCGAATCCTGCCTGGTGGGTAACTTTGGTTCACCCTGACCAAGAGGACTCAGTCATAGGCTAAACACAATAACTAAAACCCGAAAGGGAACTAGCCGTGTTTTTATAAAAACAACAAAACTCTTAAAACTTTCTTTTTAAATTTGTGAAAACCATCTTTACAAAATTTTTCGAAAGATTTCCGATTTATGAAATTACAAAAATGGCCCTAGTGGTAAAATTACCAAAATACCCTTGGTTTATAAAATGTCCAACTACCCAACAATTTTACCCAAAATTTCATTATTTTATAAACACTCAAAAACCCTAATTTGCAAAATATCAAAAATACCTTGATTTTGGAAAATTACGAAATTGCCCTTAACTCACAAAATTACCAAAATGACCCTGACTTTCAAAATTTTTGCAACATCACTGTTTTGGAAAGTACAATTCTCAAAAAGAACCCTCAAAGTTTTGCAACTTTTAAAATATCCCTGATTTATTAGATTTTATGAATTTATCCCGGTTGTAAAAAAAATTATCGAAATACCCCCAGATTTCAAAATTTTCCAAAATACCCCGAAAATTCAAAATTTCCAAAATACTTGTTGACAAAATCACCAAGAAACTTTTTCTTTTGAAAAATTACGAAAAATACCAGTAGGACAAAATTACTAAAAATACCCTCAGGTAGTGGAGAAACAACAACAATGAAAACTACAACGTTTCTCAATGAACAAAAGTTCATAATTGGTTGATGGATGTATGAATGATTGAAAAGACTGTGTGCATGTATGAATACGAAAGAAACACTCCTAAAACTCTTTTCATAAAACTCCTTCGCGGGTAAACAAGTGAAACAAAGACTAATTCTTAAAACTTCTTAATCAGATCACGACGTTAGAAATGAGCTCTAGAGGACGTGGTCGTCGAGGATGCGGTAGAGGCAGGATGACTGTGTCAGAACCCGTTAGATCGGGTCAAGGGTCTGACAATGAGATACCACCGCCACCACCGCCACCACCACCCCCAGCTGTGGGTGTTGAGCAGCAAGCTCAAACAGGAGAAGATGATGTATCGCAGGCTGTGCTGCGAGTTTTGGAATTGGTGGCTGGTGCAAGAGGAAATTTGGGAAATTGTAAGTCTGTGCCTGAACGGCTTCGGGCTAATGGAGCCGCAATATTTCGTGGAGTATCGGGTGTGGCACCCAATACAGCTGAGTACTGGTTGGAAGCAACGGAGTGCATCATGGATGAGCTTGATCTGACCCCTGAGGAGAAGTTAAAAGGAATGGTCGCACTATTACGCGATGAAGCGTACCAATAGTGGTTAACTGTTCGGGATGGTGCCACAGCTGAGGATCTGACCTGGGACTATGTTAAGGAAGCTTATCAAAAGAAGTGTGTGGGAACCAGGTACACTGATGAGCAAAGGAAAGCTTTTCTAGGGCTGGTTCAAGGGAACAAGTCCGTGGCGGAATATGAGGCTGAATTCATGAGGTTGAGCCGGTATGCCCGAGGAGTAGTGGCAACTGAGCATGAGCGCTGTGTCCGTTTTGAGGAGGGACTAAGGGATGATTTGAGATTGTTGATAGCACCGCATCAGGAGCGGGAGTTTTCTGCTTTAGTAGAAAAGGCCAAGGTAGCCGAGGGAATCAAGGATGCTACAAAGCAGACTATGGACCGGAATAGGCCCAAAAGAGGTTTTGGATCGTCTGGGAAGATTCAAAAGAGGCCTAGAGTTGATGGACCGCGAGGTCAGCAAGCTGGTACAGGATGGCAGTATCGTCCTTATGATCATTGTGGAAAGAAACACTTAGGGGAGTGCTGGAAAAAGACGGGAGGATGTTTTAGGTGTGGGTCCAAGGACTATATGCTCAAGGGTTGTCCTAAGAAACCAGACGAAAGTCGATCAGCAGCTCAAAATGTTAGCCAGGCTGGTAGAGGAGGACTACAGCCTCAACGAAGTCGTGGTTCGAACAATAGAGGTAATGGTGCTGGCAGAGGACGAGGAACTCAGGGCAGAGGTGCTACTAATGCTGAGGCAAGCCAACCGGGTTTGGTTTATGCGGTTCGCCAGAGGGAAGATGGAGACGTGCCAGATGTTATAACAGGTACATTTTTTATTTATGACAAGCCCTATTTTGCTTTTATTGATGTGGGCTCGACCCATTCTTATGTTGCATGTAGTGTAGTGGGAACACTAGGCCTAGACTCTGAACTTTCTGATAGGCAGATGACTGCAGTAAGCCCATTAGGCCAAACTGTAGTGGTGGATAAGATCTTTCGGAGTGTACCCCTAGAAATTCAGGGAGTGAACTTTCGGGCTGATTTAATGGAACTACCCTTTGGGGAGTTTGAACTCATACTTGGAATGGACTGGCTCGTAGAGCACCGAGCCGTGTTGGATTGTGCGGCTAAACGAATGGAACTAAGGACCCCGGAGGATGAAGTAGTAGTAATGATCGGGGAAAGAAGAAACTACCTGTCTAACGTAGTTTCAGCGTTAAAGGCTGAGAAAATCGTTAGGAAAGGGTGCAAGGCATTCTTAGCCTTCGTAAGTGCGTTGGGTGGAAAGGAAGAAGGTGTTAGTGGAGTTAGAACGGTAAAGGACTTTGAAGATGTATTTCCGGAGGAAATACCAGGAATACCCCCAGATAGGGAGGTGGAATTTGGAATAGACTTGCTACCGGGAACAGCTCCTGTGTCAATCGCTCCATACCGAATGGCGCCAAAAGAGTTGGTTGAGCTCAAGGCTCAAATTCAAGAGTTGTTGGATCGTGGGTTCATTCGACCCAGTGTGTCTCCATGGGGAGCACCGGTCCTGTTTGTAAAGAAGAAGGACGGAACTATGCGGATGTGTATAGATTACCGTCAGTTGAATAAGCTGACCATTATGAACAAGTATCCTTTGCCAAGGATAGATGACTTGTTCGATCAGCTGAAGGGGGCCGCGGTATTCTCGAAGATAGACTTAAGGTGGGGATATCATCAGTTGAAGGTGAAGGAGGCAGATATCCATAAGACCGCTTTTAGGACAAGATACGTCCATTTTGAGTTTGTGGTGATGCCATTTGGGTTGACGAATGCTCCAGCCGCGTTCATGGATATGATGAATCGAGTTTTCCAACCCTACTTGGATAGGTTCATCGTTGTATTCATCGACGATATCTTGGTGTACTCCAAGTCTGAAGAGGAGCATGATGAACACCTACGGGTTGTGTTGGAAGTATTAAGGGAAGAAGCTCATGCCAAATTCAAAGAAGTGTGAATTTTGGCTTAAGGAGGTGGCATTCTTAGGACATGTAGTATCCGCAGAAGGTATAAGGGTGGATCCTAGGAAGATCGAAGCAGTGTTGGATTGGAAACCACCTAGATCCGTGGCTGAGATCTGAAGTTTCTTAGGTTTGGCAGGCTATTACAGAAGGTTCATAGAAGGGTTCTCGTCAATAGCCACGCATTTGACAAAGTTATTAAGGAAGCAAGTACCCTTTGAATGGATGGATACACAACAGAAGAGCTTTGAAAAGCTTAAGAAGGTGTTGACAGAGGCTCCAGTGTTAATTCAGCTGGAGGCAGGAAAGGATTTTGTGGTGTACTGTGACGCTTCGCATACGGGATTAGGATGTGTCCTAATGCAAGATGGAAAAGTGGTCGCGTATGCGTCTCGGCAACTAAGGCCTCATGAGGTTAACTACCCAACCCATGATTTGGAATTGGTAGCTGTGGTTTTCGCCCTTAAGGTGTGGAGGCACTATCTCTATGGAGAAAGGTCAGTGATCTACGCAGACCACAAGAGCCTTAAGTATCTGTTGACTCAGAAGGAGTTGAACTTGAGGCAGCGAAGGTGGGTAGAGTTATTGAAGGATTATGATTGCTCGATAGAGTACCACCCGGGCAAGGCAAATGTAGTGGCTGATGCCCTAAGTCGGAAGGTTGTGTCGGATTTAAGGGCTATGTTCGCTCACTTAAGTTTATATGATGACCAGGCTTTGTTGGCGAAATTACAAGTCAAGCCCACATGGCTGAATGAGGTGAAAAGGGGACGATCGGCGGATAAGGACCTAAGTGCTAAGTTACAGCAAGTACAGCACGGAGAATTAAAGGACTACGGCGTTAATGATGAAGGAGTATTCTGCTACAAGGGAAAAGTCTGTATGCCGAAAGACGAGGAGTTAAGACAAAGGATTATTCGGGAGGTGCATAGTAGCCCTTATGCTATGCATCCAGGAGGCATTAAGCTGTATAGAGATCTAAGGGAATAATTTTGGTGGTCTGATCTTAAACGGGAAGTGACTGAATTCGTGGGGAAATGTTTGACGTGTCAGCAAGTTAAGGCTGAACACCAGGTTCCATCGGGATTGCTTCAACCAATCAAGATTCCGCAGTGGAAATGGGAGAGAATTACCATGGACTTCATTAGTGGGCTTCCCCTTACGCCTACTAAGAAGGACTCGGTATGGGTGATAGTGGACCGTTTGACCAAGTCCGCGCACTTCATTCCGGTAAGAGTTGATTATTTTCTTCAGAAGTTGGCCAAGTTATATGTAGCGGAAATTGTGAGGTTACATGGGGTACCGGTATCGATCATCTCCGATAGAGATCCAAGGTTTACGTCTCGGTTTTGGAAGGCACTTCATCAAGCTTTAGGCACTAAGTTAGACTTCACTACGACTTTTCATCCACAATCAGACGGGCAGTCTGAACGAGTTATACAAGTGTTGGAAAATATGTTGAGAGGCTGTGTGATGGATTTCCGAGGAAGTTGGGAAGATTACTTGCCTTTAGCTGAGTTCGCCTACAACAACAGCTATCAAGCTAGCATTCGGATGGCACCATATGAAGCGTTGTATGGTCGGAAGTGTCGAACTCCTACTTGTTGGACTGAGTTAGGAGAACGTCGAGTTTTGGGTCTAGAGTTAGTGGCAGAAACTGAAGAGAAGGTTGAGATAATTCGGACACGGTTAAAGGAAGCCTCTGATAGGCAGAAGTCGTACGCAGACCTTAAGCGGAAGGAAATAGAGTTTGAAGTGGGAAACCAAGTGTTTCTGAAAGTCTCGCCTTGGAAGAAGGAGATGAGGTTTGGTTCGAAAAGGGAAGTTAATCCCAAGGTTTATAGGGCCCTATCGAGTACTGAAGCGAGTTGGGCCAGTGGCATACCAGTTGGAGTTATCACCAGAATTGCAGCAGATGCATGACGTTTTCCATGTATCCATGCTACGTCGTTACCAATCGGATCCATCTCATGTGGTACCAGTTGAAGAAGTGGAGCTAAGGCCAGACTTATCGTACGAGGAAGAGCTGATTCAGATATTGGAACGTGATGTGAAAGTGCTACGGAGGAAGTCAGTTCCTCTAGTCAAAGTGTTATGGCGCAACCATGGATCGGAGGAAGCTTTGTGGGAACCAGAAGAGATGATGCGACAAAATAATACCTCAATTGTTTTAGATAGGAAATTTCGAGGATGAAATTATTTTGAGGGGTAGAGAATCGTAACATCCTGAAAAGGGCCTATGCATTCTCGGTTTAGTTATGCAAGTGACATGTTTTATGTACTAAGAATAAATTTTGAATATTTTTAGAAACCCTAAATGAATGAAAATGAGTTAGAAATGAACATTTTGGAAACACGAAAATGTATGGAAATGTTAAGTTTAAAAATGGAAGGTGAACATTTTTGAAACTAGGAAAAGTAAGGAAATGATTTGGAAATGATTCAAAAATGGAAAGTGAACATTTCTAAAAACTTGGAAATGTAAGGAAATGTCAAGTTTAAAGAGCCGAACGAAAATTTTAGGAAACTTAGAAATGACTTAGAAATGACGAGTTTTAAAGTTTAAAAGAGGAAACTGAGGCAAGGTGGCCTTAAAAGAAAAAGTATGTGAAATTTGACACACAAACAGGCTTGGAAAAGTGGCCTGAAGATGTCACCTAGGGCCTATGGAAATGGCGCCACATACAAGGTGTTGGGCCTGAGTTTGAGTCACAAGGGAAGCAAATAAAAGAAGTTTTATTTTTGCTTCCAGAAGCCAGAGGTGGACGGCACAAGCTTTCTAGAAAGGAGGAGTTTTATTCTCTTTAAAATACGGCTAATTAAAGGGATAAATAAGGATTTAATTTGGAGAGATAATTAAAGGATTATTCTTTTAATTATTTTAAATTAAGAGATAATGTTATCACAAAGGAAGAGTGGTGGCCAAGTAGGGGACTCTAGCCTAGTAATTTCGGCTAAGGAAGGAAAATAAAGGCTATTCTTTCATCTTTTCTAAGTGTTTGCCGAAAATCTCCTAGCCAACTCTCTCTCTGCTGAATTTCTCTTGGCCAAGTAGCCTCTCTTTCATCAATTCTTTTCCTCTCCAAAATCCTTCTTTTCTTCTTCTCTTCCTTTCTCTTCTTTTCTCTTCTACTGTCATAGCCGAAACCTTTTTGATCCTTGTCTAAGTCTCCATAGCCAAATCTTTGTGGCTTCAAACAAGGGTGCCTTCGACTGTGGTGTTAAGGTAAGAACAATGGATTTTTGTTGATTCAATCTCTTTTAATCAAGATCTAGGAACTGATTCTCTTGTTGTTTTTTTGACCGAAATATTAAGGAGAAATTTCAGGATCTTTGCTTGTATCGATTCTTAAGGGAGATAGTTCGAGATCTAGCCAACCAAGGTAAGTGTACAATTGGCCAAGGGCTATATAAAGGTGATTTAAATGTTAGAAGTGGATCTAACAGATATCATGTAGGTTTCAACTGGGATACTTTTCGGGATTTGAAATCATAAGGTATGTGTTTAAGACATTCGGCCAAGGCCTATTTTAAATGTTTGGATTTGTTATCAGAAGCCGAAAACTAACCCTTGGAGTAATATAGTGTTTAGCCGATTTAAAAAAGGAGGAATACAAAGTTCCGGCATTTGATTCTTAATTCAATTCGGCTACAAGGTAAGTTTTTGTAATACTAATCCTATTAGGATTTGGATTAATGGCCGAATGGTTTTCATTAAATAGTAAGTGATTAATTTATGTAGGACTTGAGATCTAAATCTGTAAATCGGTTTTGTTAGGGATTTCAAGGACTTCGTTAAGCGAATCAGGTGTGTACCCCACACTATCTTTTAATACGATGTATGGCTTAAACTTGTTATATGTTCTAATATGAAAATATAAGAATGTGGCTAATGTACCATGTTATGGTACAAAGTACTCAGGTACGTTTCCTACTCCTACTAGGATTACGAAATATGTTATATTTAACATGTGAAAAGTGACATGAATGTGACTTTAAGTATGATATGCATAATATGAATAATATGGGGCATTCGGGTTATATGAGAAAGGGGAAGTGAATGTGGTGACTTCGGTCTCACTATCCGAATGTGGTGACTTCGGGTCACATTATCTCGAATATGGTGACTTCGGTCACATTATCTCAATGTGGTAACCGGTTCACGTTATCTCGAATGTGGTGTCTCATGACACAATTATCTGTGGCTATGCCACAAATTTTATATGGGTGATGAGTACGCCGATCATTGCAATGATCGCCTTCGATGGTGTGTAGCGGATGGAGGGTCGACTTAGTAGTCCCCACGGTGTGCAGGTTGGTACGGGGGTGTGTAGCGGATTGCATCATTATTTTATCTGTATATGAATGTGCATGTGATACGTTATGGTATGCCTGATCTATTAAATTTTAGTGTTGTGTACACATTGAGTCTGTTGACTCACCCGTTGTCTTGAACATGTTTCGGTGATGGCGGTGATGGACCGGGACGGCAGAAACTTGTGGTGGCCATGCTCACTAGAAGTTTTATTCATTATAGACAATTTATTTTATCTAAGTACTTAAGAATTCTATTTTGGGTTTTTACTTGATGTAATAAGGCCATAGTTGAATTCTCCTTATTTTTATTTTCAATTATTATGTTTACGAATTATTATCAATCAAAGTTTGGGTAAATTTATTTTTAAAACAAACCCTTATTGTTTTGTCACCTTAATTAAATGGAATTCAATATAAGATAACTTGGTTTTCAACACAAGCCCAACCCAAAACGATATTTTTCTTAAAATCGCACAAGTTTTTCCCAAGAAACAAACAAACTTTGAATCGGTTTGCTTGAGGAACATACCAGATTCGGTCCTGGCTCGTGGGCCGGGTGTGGGGTGTTTCACGTATCCTTAAGTATCTGAATAACTTATTCGGATTAACCATCTGTTTGCGGATGAAACGCAGTGCTAAAATGCAACTTTGAACCCAAAGCTTATTGCAATTTCTTCCAAAATCGCGAAGTAAATCTTGGATCTCTATCCAAAACAATAGATAGGGGAACACCATGTAATCCCACAATTTTAGAAATATACAACTCAGTTAATTTATCAAGCGAGACATCTGTACATACCGGAATGAAATGAGCTAATTTTGTTAATCTGTCAACAACAACCCAGATCGCATCTTTCTTTTTCAGAGATAAGGGCAAACCCGATACGAAATCCATTGTTACTCTATCCCACTTCCACTCAGGAATCATAATAGGCTGTAATAAACCTGACAACACTTGATGCTCAGCTTTAACTTGCTGACAAATCAAACATTTCGAAACAAATTCTGAGATATCTCGTTTCATGCCGTGCCACCAATAAAGCTGTTTCAAATCGTTATACATTTTCGTGCTTCTTGGATGTACTAATAAACAACTACTGTGTGCTTCGTTTAAAATCTTCCGAATGAGCTCAAAATTTCTTGGTACACATATCCTATCAAAACATCAAACAATCACCAGGCCCTATTCGAAACTCTGAATCAAAAATCGACTCACACTAAGCTCGTTTTTCTTGCAATTCATTATCATATTTTTGAACCCTCACAAATCTGCTGTAGAAATAACGGTCTCACTTTCAACTCAGCTACTATCGAACCATCGTCATACAAAGCTAATTGTGTATTCAAAGCATGTAAAGCAAATAAGGACTTTTGGCTCAAAGCATCAGCAACTACGTTCGCTTTTCTCGGATGATATTCAATTACTAATTCATAGTCTTTTAGCAATTCTAGCCATCTCTGCTGTCACAAATTAAAATCTTTCTGAATCATCAAATGTTTCAAGCTTTTGTGGTCGGTATAAATATGTCATTTCTCACCAAACAAGTAATGACGCCAAATTTTCAATGCGAACACTATCGCGCTAACTCTAGATCGTGCGTCGAATAATTATTTTCATGCGGCTTCAACTGTTTCGAGGCATAAGCTACAACTTTGTCTTCCTGCATCTAAACACAACCCAGGCCATTTAACGATGCATCACTGAAAACTACGAATTTTTTACCCGACTCAGGCTGAACTAACACTAGTGCTTCTGTCAATAATGCCTTCAACTGCTCGAAGCTCTGCTTACACTTTTTTGACCACTCAAACTTAACATCTTTTTGAAGCAATCGTGTCATCGGAGTTGCAATCATCGGGAAGCCTTTCACAAATCGTCTATAATAGCCGGCTAGTCCCAGAAAACTACGGACTCCGGATACATTTCTCAGAGGCTTCCAATCTATAATCGCAGAAATTTTTCTCGGGTCAACTCGAATACCCTCGGCTGAAACTATATGTCCTAGAAAACCAACCTCTCGTATTCAAAACTCACATTTACTGAACTTTGCAAAAAAATGTTTTCTCTCAAAGTTTGTAACACTATTTTCAAATGCTCGGCATACTCAAATTCATCACGAGAGTAAATCAAAATGTCATTAATAAATACAACTACAAATCGGTCTAAATATAGCCTGAAGATCCGGTTCGTCAAGTCCATAAAAACAACAGGTGCATTTGTTAGTCCTTTCTAATAGCCAAACACACATCAAAATTAACATCATTTACAAGCCAATTCTCATGGCTATAACCACAACCAAAATACCACATCTAGCCTATACACGCCATATGCCATAAATGTATATTTCAAAAGTACCAACTTAGTGGTTTGATAGTGCAATGATGTTCCTGATGACTCCCGGATCTGAGCTAGCCTTGATTCACTATAAAACATAGAAAAATAACACAAAGTAAGCTTTATAGCTTAGTAAGCTCGTATGTGAATAACTTAATTCATCGAATAAATGTAAATTAACCAAATACACATATTAACTACAAACCTTTCTCATGTCTCAAAAAATGATCAATTACAATCTCATTGAACTTTCACTATTAAATACTCGAAAAGGTTTTGTACATACCTGTATAGCCTCATACTAACCTCTTTCTCAATCATATCATTTGTTTACCCGTTGAACCATTCAGAATAGAAAATGAATATTCAATGATCTCAATCGATATGTACCTATACCATGGCCCGTAGCCAAATCATGGTAACTTATCCCTAGAGTACCTATACCATGGCCCATAGCCAAATAAAGGTAACTCATCTCTGAAAAACCTATACCATGGCCCGAAGCCAAATCAAGGTATAACTCACACCTGAAGTGCCAATATTGTGGCCCAAAGCCAACACAATAACCTAATGACATGTCACTAGCATCCTAGCTATTCCTAAGGTTCAACCAGGATTTCACGCTTGTCGAATCATTGTCGAATGTATCCATCGAGTCATTTTCACAATTTAAACATTATCCGTAATCTCTTAATCACATTTTATGCAATATCAAAGCAATAAACATACATTTATAATGAAATTACCACATACGAACTTACCTCGTATTTGGAATTAACGGATCGGATCGACTACTCGATAACCTTACTTTTCCCCCGATGTAAATCCTAATTCTTTCTTTCATGATCTATATGAATTCAAAATTAACTTATTCAATCACATATTCTTTCAATTTAGTCCATATCACACTTTAAAAGTGTAACAACCCAATTTTGGACCTAGTTAGAATAGTGGTCTCAAGGCCCACAAATTCGATGAGGAAAATTTTAATATTCTTATGTTTTTATGAGCTATAGTTTTATGGAATAATTTAGTGAAAATTTCGTTAGAAAATTTTGATGTTTGGGCACTCAATTTAGTCAAAAGGACTAAAATGTAAAAGTGCAAAACTTGAGTTCTAGAAGCTAGAGGTGTTTAATTGCTATGAAATTTTAAATTGGAAGTCCTTAAAAGGTAATTAGACCATTGGTTAATTTGTTGGACAAAAATGGACATGAAATAGGTGAAATAGAATTTTTTAAGTTAAGGGCATTTTAGTAATTTGGAGATTAAATGAATTAAAAAGTCAAATTAAAAGCCAATTTTTGCTCATCTTCAACCCCTTGGCCAAAATTCACATGAGGAAGACATAGTTAGGGTTTTGCAAGCTTCCAATATTGATTGTAAGTCTGTTTTAGCCCTGTTTTTAATGTTCTTTACATTTTTGAGATCCTCATAGCTCGATTTACCTATTTCTACCATTATTTTGAGCTAGGGTGATACGGGCACGCCCGGGGCACCCATCGAATTTTCAAGTCGACGAAGCTCGACTCCAAATTTTTAATTTTCATGCTTTAAATAAAATTGAGTCTTAAATTGCAGGGAAATTAAATTGCTGAATTTAATTAAATAAATTGAACAATTTCATTTATTTAATTAATTTTCTACAGCAAATTAATTTGTCTAAATATTTTATTTAGTGTCTAAAATAATTTCTCTTAGTCTAAATTAATTTTTCACATTTTATTACATGTTTTTAAGATGTTTGATTTTAAAAGTAAATGTTTTTTTTAAATAAATTGCATCCTCAAATTAATTATTTCTTACCACAAATTAATGCGCCTAATAATTTAAATTGGTGTCTAAATTAATTTGTCCAAGCTTTAATTAATTTGTTTGCATGTTTTTAATAAAATTTTAAGTTATCTAGTTTTAAAATTTTAATGTGTTTATGTTAGTCATAGTCGAATTTAATATGTCTTGACTTTATTAAATTGTTTAGTTTAATTTATGTATCGATTAAAATGTGTGTTAATTTATGTTCAACCGAATTTTACTAATGATGGTTTATATTTTATAGGTGATTCACGTTATTTTAGATGACAACAAGAAAAGCTAATGGATGGCCATGATAGAAATTGGAGCTTGAATGGAATGAATAAATTATTAAAAGAAATGAAGGCTTGGGCGGCAATGCTTAAATAAAATAGGAGTGCAAAAACCATCATGAATAAATAATTGAAGATTAGTGGATGGCAAGGTCAAAATAAAATTATAAATGTTGAAGTGCATGTGGTGTTGGGCGGCATAGCTAAAACTTATGGTGACAAAGCATGTGTTTAATAGCCATATTATTTTAACAAAGTCAAATGGAGAATGTGTATGGCTAATGTATGGACGGCAATTGAGGAATTTAGGACGGCAATTGATGGAATAATTAATTGAAATTGATACATGGTGGACAACAATTGAAGAATATTGGGCGGCAATTGAGGAATAAATAATTAAAATTGATACATGGTGGACTGGCAATTGAAGATTAGAGTGATTATCTTGGCGAATGTTAACAAGTGCTACACCAAGATTGATTAATCGTGCGCACAAATGAAGACCGAGCCAACCAATTAAGAACATCTAGAAACAAGCCTTTTACATAAAAGCTTCAATTCTGCCTATAAATACTTTGGCTATTTTCATTTGTAGGAATACAACTTGAATTTGAATGAAAGAAAATTTTCTTTTGGTGAGTATTCACTTTCCTAAATTCTCGAGGTTTGAATTGACTTATCTAGTTTTCTAGTGGTGTCGTTCTTTCCTATTTGAACTTATCATCCTTTCGGGTGTGGCGTTCATCTACCTATACCGTTGGTTCCTATCTCGCTAGATAGTGGGTCTCGGTTTTATTTCGAAATACCATACCGTTGGTTCCTATCTCGCTAGATAGTGGGTCTCGGTTTTATTTCGAAACTCATTCCATCAATTTGAAACTTATAAGATTCGGGTCTTTAATTTTTATTAAAGGTTCTTTCTTGTTTCAAATACGTATCCATTTCAATCCATCACCTATCTTTTCATTTCAAAGATATCATTTCCAATAAAATTATTCCTTTTGTTAGTTGAATGAGAAACTGTCTAATTTACGATCGGGCAACTTTAACGATTCGCCTCCTAACCCGAGACGGGCCGTTATCATCTGGTATCAGAGCTAATTAAATTAGGCACATTTTGATCGTCTTGAGTATTTCCGAGTAAGTTTCAAAAAAAAAAAGAACCCTCTTCCTACCTTGGCCTGTTTAGATTGTCAAGTTCTTCTCTAAGAAGACGAACGACATTCGCTTGCTTATATTCCCAGTGTTTTACAAAGTATACTAACTGAGACGAGCCCTTGTCTGTATAGTTAGTTAGCTCTATAAGATGTTGGGAATCAACTATAGTTGACTTCCTCGCAATTGTTACCTCCTTCAACATATCTTGGTCATCTCTTAGCTTTTCTACATTAAACTGCTTTCCAGCTTCATGCTCAATTAGCTTGATTCGCACCTTTCTTCAAGCTGATTTAGTCGTGTTAGCTTAAGCTTCATTCGGTATACAACTAGCCCAATGCCTTTTGGTGAGTAAAAAAAAAAAAAAAAAAAAAAAAGAGATAAAAAAAAAGGGGTTCAAATATAAAAAAAGTTCAAAAAAAAATTCAAAGTTAAAAAAAAAAAGTGTGAAAGTTTGCAAGTTTTGTTTCATTACTTCTTTTCCCGATCTTCACCACCCTTCTTCACTCCAACGCCACTATACCAAATTTTTTTTTCAGCCGACCTTCACCCCCTAACATCATTTTCCCTTGTACCAATTTTGAAGCCGACCCTCAAGCCGCAATAAGTCTTTCGAAACGAAATACGAATTTGTGAGAGTGAGAAATATCGGTAAAAGGCACGAGTGTATTCAAAAAAAAAAAAAAACCTATACGAGTGAAACACGAGTGTGAGCGAAATTTCTTTGTGAGTGACTTGTGAGATTTTTGTGGCAAGGTATTTTAATTTTTTTATTCATTTATTATTATTATTATTATTTTAACATATTTCTTTCAGCAACGATAGCATGCCTCTAAATTTGAAAGAAGAAGTGTTGTAGATAGTGATTGGTTCGATCGAACATACAACCAAGGCGAAAGGCGACGCGATCAAAGAAACCGAGGCTTTAGAGATCAAGGATGTTTTAATAACTTCAAGAAGAATAACAAAAACATTCCACCGTTTCAAGGTAAAGCCGATCCGGATGCATACCTTGAATGGGAAATCTGCAGTAGAAGAAGAGGTTTTGGGTACCACGATTATTTGGAAAGCAAGAAAGTAAGATCAAGGGGAAAATAGTTTCACCGATTATGCCATGACTTGGTGGGATGAATTTACCAAGAGTCGAAAACAAAATGGAGAGTATCCAATATTAACGTGGTCTGAAATGAAAGACGTGATGCGCAAACGGTACCTCCTATCTTCCTATCATCGAGGGCGAACTTCTTCAACTCAAAGGACGGAGTTAAGAGCAGCACGGCAATACCCAACCAAGGACTATTCTAGAGGAGATTATTACCAAGACTCCTACTCAACGCGGTCTTCAAACGGAGAGAAGAAAGTCACAAGCTCGATTCTCTTCAAGATGACGGACAAGAAAGCACGAGTTATTCGACGTATGATTCGAAGAAATCCTACATGGAGTATTCTTCCCGAAGAAATTATCATGATTCATCCGTAAATAATTTTTCTTCTTTTAGAAATTCTTATTATTGTGATTCTTTTGTAACTTCATGTAATAAAAACAAAGAAAAGAAAAAGAAAAAGAAGTAAAAGAAAAGAGGCAAGAAAGAGAGAAAATGAGCAAGTTTTGAGAAAGCTTGAAAAGGCCATTGAGAAGATTATTGAAAAGAACAAGAAAAAGAGAGAAAGAAAATGAAAAAGAGTGTAAAAGGGAAACAAGAAAACGAGATGAGCAAGTAGAAGTGAGTGTTGATTTAACTAACTCATTTGAAGTTTGTTCTTCTTCTGCTTCTTCACTTCAGGTTTCAGAAATATCGCACAAGAACCTACAACTTCAATACCTCCCGAAAGAGCGACGTTTTTCTTTGATTGAAAGAGGTAAAGTTGAAGGTGAAGCTAAACCTCCAGTCGAAAGGTAAGGAAGGTAAGTGTGTTGAAACAATTGCAACACCACCAAATTTTTCTAATGAATGTAAAAATGTGGATAATACCATCATTTGCCATCTCTCGATTCTTGGTGATATTTTAAATGATGGTAAGGCAAGTTTGTCTAATAACATTCATTGTGATGTTTTAAAAGCGATGGTAAGACGGGTTTATCCCATAATAACCATTGTGAAGCAAAGAGTGAAGGTGGAGTAACATCCATTCGACAAGTGCAAGACTCAAGTAAGTATGATGATGAATTCTCTTTTAATCTCAATTTGTTTGATTGTGGATATTACGAGATTTGTTCATTATCTAAAATGAAATCTTTGAGCTTTTGTAAATCGCTTTTGAAATTAAATCAAAGAATTTTGATTGCTCGATTTTGAGTTTGCACAATTCCTATTGGTTTAACATGTTTGATTTTTCTAAACCGTTGTCACATCTTGGATTTAATAATCAAAATCATGTTTTTAAACCGGAATATGTTTTGTATCATCTGGTATATTTTGTGAAAAATCAAGTCTCAACAATTGTGCGTGAGAAATTCCCATCGATTTGATACTTGGTTTTAAATAAGGTAACGAATTTTGTCAACCTTGTTTTCAAATTTTATTCGTTCCTTAAGCAAATTTTGTTTTGGTACATGCAATTGTGTACATGGATTTCCTATTTTGTTTGAAAAATGTTAATGCGCGAATAAAGCATCGACTACATTACATGCCCGAGGAGAGAAAGTTCGTCTTGATCAAACAAGGTAAATTCGATCTTCAAGTTTCAACTTGTGAAGACAAAACGGCGCATAAAGGTAAAGTCGATTTACGTCTTTTCAACACCCAAAGGTAAGACACTTGAAATCTATGAACCCATTTTGTTTTCTTCGGATGTTGACAAGAATCACGTTCTTTGAATCCATTCTTGTAAAATCTTTAAAACGTGATGATCTTCAATGTTCTATCTTGTTTGATAATGAACTATCTGTTTGGGTTCTTGTCAAAAAGATAATTGTTTTCGATAAGTGTCATGAAGCATGGGTTGAAGCATTTTTGTTCATTTTGGATGTTGAAAAAGCTCATAATGATGATTGCCATTTTGTAAAGCATGAATTATTTGAATGCCCTACCTTGATTGATGATCTATTTGTTTTAATAGAAGACAAAAAGAATTTTGTGTTTGATCATTTTTATTCATGTGCGAATACAAAGCAAGGTTTGAATGTTCAACTTCAGTGCCATGTGCTTTTTCTTCATTACTTGTTTTTGACGACTATATCTATCATTTGATGTGTTATTCGCATGTTTATTTTGACTTGTGGAATCCAATTAAATCTTGTGCATGTTTTGAAGCTTATCCGCTTTTGTTTCAAAATTTTGACAAGGCATTGATCATTTTGTATGATAATGTATTTTTGCTTGATTGCTTGAGAACTATTTGTCTTGTGATGCCCATATCCGGATTGCAATTTTGTTTGAGCCGGATCTTGCTAATTCTTGGTTATCCTTTTCGTGTTTCGTGTGCTTATTATCCGCTCGCTCTGTTTGATCAAGGAAAGACGAGCAAGGAGTTTTGTTCGGACAACCAACGGGTCGATTCGAGGACGAATCGTCTTGAAGAGGGAGGGGATGATACGGGCACGCCCGGGGCACCCATCGAATTTTCAAGTCGACGAAGCTCGACTCCAAATTTTTAATTTTCATGCTTTAAATAAAATTGAGTCTTAAATTGCAGGGAAATTAAATTGCTGAATTTAATTAAATAAATTGAACAATTTCATTTATTTAATTAATTTTCTACAGCAAATTAATTTGTCTAAATATTTTATTTAGTGTCTAAAATAATTTCTCTTAGTCTAAATTAATTTTTCACATTTTATTACATGTTTTTAAGATGTTTGATTTTAAAAGTAAATGTTTTTTTTAAATAAATTGCATCCTCAAATTAATTATTTCTTACCACAAATTAATGCGGCCTAATAATTTAAATTGGTGTCTAAATTAATTTGTCCAAGCTTTAATTAATTTGTTTGCATGTTTTTAATAAAATTTTAAGTTATCTAGTTTTAAAATTTTAATGTGTTTATGTTAGTCATAGTCGAATTTAATATGTCTTAACTTTATTAAATTGTTTAGTTTAATTTATGTATCGATTAAAATGTGTGTTAATTTATGTTCAACCGAAATTTTACTAATGATGGTTTATATTTTATAGGTGATTCACGTTATTTTAGATGACAACAAGAAAAGCTAATGGATGGCCATGATAGAAATTGGAGCTTGAATGGAATGAATAAATTATTAAAAGAAATGAAGGCTTGGACGGCAATGCTTAAATAAAATAGGAGTGCAAAAACCATCATGAATAAATAATTGAAGATTAGTGGATGGCAAGGTCAAAATAAAATTATAAATGTTGAAGTGCATGTGGTGTTGGACGGCATAGCTAAAACTTATGGTGACAAAGCATGTGTTTAATAGCCATATTATTTTAACAAAGTCAAATGGAGAATGTGTATGGCTAATGTATGGACGGCAATTGAGGAATTTAGGACGGCAATTGATGGAATAATTAATTGAAATTGATACATGGTGGACAACAATTGAAGAATATTGGACGGCAATTGAGGGAATAAATAATTAAAATTGATACATGGTGGACGGCAATTGAAGATTAGAGTGATTATCTTGGCGAATGTTAACAAGTGCTAAACCAAGATTGATTAATCGTATGCACAAATGAAGACCAAGCCAACCAATTAAGAACATCTAGAAACAAGCCTTTTACATAAAAGCTTCAATTCTCGCTTATAAATACTTTGGCTATTTTCATTTGTAGGAATACAACTTGAATTTGAATGAAAAGAAGAATTTCTTTTGGTGAGTTTTCACTCTCCTTATTCTCGAGGTTTGAATTGACTTATCTAGTTTTCTAGTGGCGTCGTTCTTTCCTTGTTTTGAACTTATCATCCTCACGGGTGTGGCGTTCATCTACCTATACCGTTGGTTCCTATCTCGCTAGGTAGTGGGTCTCGGTTTTATTTCGAAATATCATACCGTCGGTTCCTATCTCGCTAGATAGTGGGTCTCGGTTTTATTTCAAACTCCTTCTATCAATTTGAAACCTATAAGATTCGGTCTTTAATTTTTATTAAAGGTTCTTTCTTGTTTCAAATTCAAAACTCCTTCCATCAATTTGAAACTTATAAGATTCGGGTCTTTAATTTTTATTAAAGGTTCTTTCTTGTTTCAAATACGTATCCATTCAACCTATCACCTATCCTTATTTATTTTTGAAGATATTATTTTTTTTCAACAAAATTATCCCTTTGTTAGTTGAACGAGAAACTGTCTAATTTACGATCGGGCAACATTAACGATTCGTCTCCTAACCCGGGACGGGCTGTTATCATAGGGTTTGTGTTTAAAACTTTACCCATGGATGAGATGAATGTATATTGATGTTTTATGGAAGAATATGAATGTTTGGAGTGTGATAAACAACCTTTACTAAGTGATTTTTGATGAAATTGCATAAAAGGACTAGTTTGTAAAAAAGTTGTAAAATGTGTGTAAGTGTGTGAATAAGTGCAAATTGTGGACTGTTATAGTTATGAAAATGGTCTGACTAGGCATAAAATGCAAGAAAAAATTGAATAAAAAATTATTTTACGAGCCTAGGGGAAAAATTGTAATTTTGTGAAAGTTTAGGGGAAAATTGTACTTTTTGTCATAGGATTTTTTGGGGCTGATTTGAATAATGTGAGCATTGAATAAGTCAAATTTTTGTTATAGATCAAGAAAGACGTGGAATTGACCTTGATCGGGAAAGGAAAAGATTATGCTAAATTGCAAAATTACTATATTTTGCACCGAGGTAAGTTTGTATGTAAATAATACATCATTTTTTTATTTATGTTTTAATATTTTGTTATATTATATGAGATATGGTTGAATATGGAGTAATTATTTGATGTAAATTATGAATTATGATCGATTATGGATGAATTGGTAAAATGTTGAAAATTGAGAATTCCCGCCTCAACCTTCTCTAATAGAAAAGATACTTATGAGGTAGCTAGGTCACATGTGTGGTACTAAGTGTAGGCCACTATGTGTACAAGAGAGCTACGAGATGGTTTTAGGTCACGTGTGTAGTACTAAGTGCAGGCTAATACGTGTACCAGACGGATAGGTCGCATGTGTAGTACTAAGTGCAGGCTATTATGCGTACTGGATAGCTTTGATCACATGTGTGGTACTAAGTGCAGGCCACTATGTATAAGTGATGGTTTTGGTCACATGTGTAGTACTAAGTGCAGGCTACTATGTGCATCGATTGCCGGCTACAAGGGTGGTACTATGTGCGGAAAGCATCAGTATATGTTATTATTCCGATGAGTTCAACGGGAAATTGACTAAGTGAAAATACATGTGATCATGTAACAAATAAGTGTAGTTGAATATGATTATGTGATGAATAAGTATAGGTATAAGAGTGAAAATTTATGAGCAATGTGCTCGATATTTGATCGAACCTTTGGTAAGATGAAATGGAGTAAGTGAAATTATGAAAGAGTAAATTTAGCAGCAAAATAGTTTTAGACAGCAGCAATTCTGTGACTTTGAAATATCACCAAAAATGGTGGAAATCGAATTAGAGGTTAAATAAGATATGAAATTAAAGATGAATGAGTATATTTTCACATAAAAGAAACGGTGTAAACAAAAGAATTTCATATTCTGTGATATTCGAATTTTTGTGAGACAGGGTTAGAATGATGTCGGAATCCCCTGTTCTGAATTTAGAAAATCATTAAATATTGTATAAAAATAATTATGGTTTAATATTTAGTGCAGAGGGGTTGGAACTGTCGGACAGTGAAACAGGGGAAACTTTAAATAATATACTGTACTTATTGGCTAAACCAAAAATTTTGGAAATTTTATGGTAAGGAGATAAGTGGGTCTAGTTTCAGGGAAAATAACTGGATCTTAATTTGGAGTTTCGTAGCTCTAGATAAAAATAATTTAGTGACTATGAAACAAATAAACAACTTGTTTGAACTTGAATAAATAGTGAATCTATGTGTAGTTATGATTGTATTATTTTGAAAGCATGTTAGTAATTTTTTTATTATTTACATACTTATTTACTAAGTTATATGCTTACTCCCCTCTCTTTTCCCTTGTTTTATAGTGTCACCAAGCTAGCTTGGGATTCGGAGATCGTCAGATATCCATCCACACTATCAACTTTCTTTTGGTATTTCGAAAACATTATTTTGGAATTTTGGCATGTATAGAGAACTTGGTTATTTTGTTATATGTCATAATTGATGTGGCCTAAAATATTGGCCTCTAATATTTGATAGCTTATTTTGTATATGGCCATTGGTGTTGACTAATATTGTTCAAGTTATATCTTTATGATGATGCATTTTGTGGATGTGCAATCTTGGAAGACTTGGTTTAATGTGTGTATAAATGAATTTGGATGGAATAAGGCTTGGTAAATAGCCTAATTTTTATCCACGCGGCTATGTGCTATTTTTTAAAAATCTTCCAAAGTATATTTTGGGCCTCATAGGTCCACGTTAGGGACTTTGTGATGAAAATTGAAAAGTTTTAATTTTTATGAAATTTTATGTCTTGGTATTATACGATTGCATGTGTTATGTTCTGGTAATGCCTCGTACCCTGTTCCAGCATCGAACATGGGTAAGGGTGTTACATTTTAGTGGTATCAGAGCTATGATTTAATCGGTTCTTAGACTAGCATAGCGTGTGTGAAAGTCTAGCTATACATGCCATAAATATACTGTGATAGTGTGATAACTCATTACAATTTAAATTGTGTTTTTATATAGTAAATGGATCCCGACCGAGCTGTAGCTGATGACGTAGAGAGTAATGAGCCGACTTCCGTGCAAGGGATCGTGCCAGTGGATAGTAGACCTGAAACACATAGTCAGGGAGATGGGGCTCGAGAAGCTTTCCTCCATATGATGAATAATTGTTATACAGAATTTTTTCGAGTGAATCCGAGTGTTCAACCTCCTCCACCCCCTTTTATTCCCCAACCGGTTCCCATAGTTCCTCAAGGTGTCGAAACGGTAAGATTGAACAAGCCTCCTGTTGATAAAATTTGAAAACAAGGGGCTGAAGAATTCTGGGCTAATATAGATGATGATCCCGAGAAAGCAGAGTTTTAGCTTGAGAATTCTATCAGGGTACTTGCACTCCCGAAAAATGTTTATAATGTGCTATATCTTTACTGAAGGATTCAGCATATCATTGGTGGAAGACATTGGTATCCATGGTTCCGAAAGAAAGGGTTACATGGGATTTCTTCCAAAAGGAATTTAGAAAGATGTACATAAGCCAGCGGTTCATTGATTAGAAATGGAAATAGTTTCTCGAGCTGAAACAAGGTAAAATGTCTGTGGTAGGATATGAACTTGAATTTGTTAAACTCAGCAAGTATGCCCAGGAATGTGTCTACCGAGGCTATTATGTGCAAGAGGTTCGAGGATGGGTTAAACGAAGACATCAGACTGTTAGTTGGGATTTTAGAACTAAAAGAATTTGTGGAATTGGTCGATTGAGCTTGTAAAGCCGAAGAGCTAAACAAAGAAAAGAGAAAAGCTGTAATTGAAGCCCGAGATGTAAGAAAAAGGCCAATGAGCAAGTCGTTCCAATCTCAGTCAAAGAACTCCAAAGAGATGAATCCTCGATTAACTGTTTCAGGTGGATATTTGCACCGACACCGTGGGAGATCATATTCGGGTTCTAAAGCTCAAGCTACTTCAATGGCAAGTGTGGGTAATGTGAAGTGTAATATACCTGAGTGTCAGCATTGTGGTAAGCAACATGACGATGAGTGTTGGGTGATTAGTCGAGCTTGTTTCAGGTGTGGTTCTCGATAACATTATATTAAGGACTGTCCTAAAAGGGTTGAAGAAGAAAAATTCAGAGTGTCAGACAGACTAGCACTGCTAATAGAGGTAGACCTCCGAGAAATACTGGAAGTGGAACTAGCAGTAAAAGTGTGATGAAGGATTCAACTGGGAGATCAGAAGCTAGAGCACCCGCTAGAGCTTATGCCATACGTGCCCGTGAGGATGCGTCATCTCCGGATGTGATTACCAGTACATTCTCTCTTTATGATACTAATGTTATTGCATTGATTGATCTCGGGTCTACTCATTCCGATATTTGTGTGAATTTAGTATCTAGTAAGAGTTTGCCTGTTGAACTTACTGAATATGTGATTAAAGTGTCAAACCATTCAGGCAAATATGTGTTAGTTGATAAGATTTGCAAGAATTGTCCTTTGATGATTCAAGGTCACTCTTCCGGCTAATTTGATGTTGTTGCCATTTGATGAGTTTGATGTTATTCTGGGTATGGATTGGTTGACATTGCATGATGCCATAGTAAATTGTAGACAGAAAACCCTTGAGTTGAAATGTGAAAATGGTGAGATTCTTTGGGTTGAAACAAATGAATCAAATAAATTGCCTATGGTAATTTCGCACATGTCTGCTTAGAAATACATGAGAAAAGGGTGTGAAGCTTATCTTGCTTATATGATGAATTGCAACAACCTGGTTTAGACCCTACTCGGAATAGTGGTTTCAAAACCACAAATTTGAGGTCAAAAAAATATTTTGATATGATTTTTAGTGTTTACAGTATGTGATTAAGCATGTGTGAAAATTTTATCGTTTGTGTGTCGAATTGTGAAAAAAGACTTAATCGCATAAAATGCAAAAGTTGTGTGCTAGTTGTTAAAAGTGCTTAATTGGCATGGCTTCTTAAATGGAAGGTCCTTATGTTGATAATAAACCATTGATAGTGGGAATGGACATAAATGGTCTAATATTTGATGGTTAAATGGTTTATTAATTAAGGGTAAATGGTAAACTATGTATTAATGAACATTAGGTTTTGGCACACTTTTGATCTTGATTAAGGCATGTTTCAAGCTCGGTTTTTGATGATTTCTACGTTTTTGTGATCGTTGCTTAGCATATTATCAAGCCCATGCATTAATTTTAGAATTTGATGACAATTTTGAGATGTGCCATTGATGAATACTTGAGGTTTGTGATAGTTGAGGATGAAATATGAAAGATATGTGATAGATTAACATATTTTGTCTTTGAATTTTTGGTGAATTTGACTATTTTGGGCTAAATTGTGAAAATGAGAAATTGAGGTACTAAAATGTGAAATAAATGAATTATGTGGGCTTATATGAGCTAGGGGAAAATTTGGCTAGGCATGTACGTAGCGAAATTATGAGTATTTTGTGATTTCATGAAATAGGGACTAAAATGTCAAAATGTGAAATGTGAGGGCTATTTTGTAAAATGCTCAAAATATGTGTTTTTTTGGATTTAATTGAATGATTTGGTTAATGAATGAGCTAAATTTGAATATGTATAAATCAAGAAAAGAAAAATTCAGACTTAGATCGAGGAAAGAATAAGGTGCTTGATTGATCGACTTGTATCGTGTTTCTATGTCCGAGGTAAGTTCATGTATAATACAAATTGTTTAAACAATGTTATTTATAATGAAATGAATAGAAATATGATTGTTGAATTAGAAATGTGAAATGAGTAATCAAAGAAATGTAGCCCTATGTGTGCGTAAATATAATGGTTACTACGATGAATTGCACTAAGTGTGCGAGATGAAGAAGTGTATTGGTTATAATAGTTGGCACTGTGTGTGTGATATTGAGATATCTTCGACCTAAAGTTATGGCACTAAGTGTGCGATACTATCGTAGCTTTGGCTAATTAAATTGCACTAAGTGTGCGATACTATAGTAGCTTCGGCTAATTAAATGGTACTGAGTGTGCGAATCCATCGAACAGTAAAAGAGAATTGAACGAATATGGCTTCTTACATTGAGCAGTAAATGTAATAAATAAATACGATATGGTACAAGTATGTACGGAACCTATGTGGTTGATGATATCATGTATGATTTAGATTGATGATTATGTGAATGATTGATTAAGAGAATTGGTTTGAAAGGCATTATGAATGCTTGTGCATAAATCTATAGATGTGGTATGAAAGTGAGTAATGGATATGAGTGAGATTAAATGATGATACAAAATGATCAATGTGTTTGTTAATTTTACATATTAAACTTGAATTGTTGAATTAATTGTGTTATATTACGAACTTACTAAGCTTTTAAGCTTACTGCGTGAAGTTTTTCCTCTGTTTTACAGTGTCATTAAAGCTAGCTTGGATCCGAGGATCGTCAGCGACTCAATCACACTATCGGCCATCTATTTTGGTACTTTTGGAAGTTGTATATTTGGTATATGGCATGTATAGGCTAGTGATTATGGAATGTTTTGAGATGTGCAGTTCTTGCCATGTGATATGGCTTGATAGTTAAATGACTTTTGTATGTGTTTTGGATGTGAAAATGATAGTTATAAGGTGAATATGTAGTGTTGTGTGAATGATCATTTTGGTATGTTTTGGTGATATGTAAGTGGTATGTTTCATGCTTGAATTGGTTTTGGGAATGATGGTTGAAATGTATGTCTTGGATGCATCTGAGATATGAATTTGGTATGGTTTGATGTTTGTAGGTGTGACCCAAAATTTGGGTGGAAAATTGGCCTTGCAAATGGCATATATTTTCCTACACGGCTGAGCACACGGCGTGTGGCTCGATCGTGTCACTTAAGTTTTATAATTCGAATCAAGTCAGACTCACACATGGGCCAGACACACGGGCGTGTGATAGGCCGTGTGAATTAAGTCAGTGTCGCCCATGGGTCAAGCACACGGGCGTGTCTTCGGCCGTGTGGACAAGTTAGTACATATCCCCTGTTTTGCCACGGCTTAGACACACAGGTGTGCCTGAGGCCGTGTGAGGCACACGGCCTACCCACACGGGCTTGTGACCCCTGAAACTTTGAAAAATGTTAAGTTTCTGAAAATAATTTGTATGAGCTCAGTTTAGTCCCGACCCCTTCCTAATGCATGTTTAAGGTCTCGTAGACCTTTTAAAGAGACTTTATGTGTATAATTTGCTATGATATGATGATGATGTATTTAAATTTGAGAAATGTTCGTATATGTTCCAATTTTTCAGGTAATGCTTCTTAACCCTAGATTGGCGATGGTTACGGTTTAGGGGTGTTACATGAATACTGAGATGTCTGAGTCGAAGCTTGAATCAGTGCTGGTAGTCTATGAATTTCCAGATGTATTTTCAGAAGAATTACCTGGGTTGCCTCCGATCAGAGAGATAGAGTTTGCCATTGATTTGTTGCTTGGGGCTACACCGATCTCGATTGCTCCGTATAGAATGGCTCTGACTGAATTGAAAGAATTAAAGGCTCAGTTGCAAGAGTTAACAGATAAAGGGTTTGCGAGACCCAGTTTCTCTCCCTGAGGTGCTCCCGTATTGTTTGTGAAGAAAAAGGACAGATCTATGAGACTTTGTATTGACTATCAACAACTTAATAAGGTGACTATAAAGAATAAGTATCCGGTGCCTAGGATTGATGATTTATTCGATCAGCTGAAAGGGGCAACAGTTTTTTCAAAGATCGATTTGAGGTCCGACTACTATCAATTGAGAGTTAAAGAGTCAGATGTGCCAAAAACTGCTTTTAGAACGAGGTATAGACATTATGAGTTTCTTGTGATGCCTTTCGCTTTGACTAATGCTCCTACCATCTTTATGGACTTGATGAATCGCATTTTTCGACCATACTTGGATAAGTTTGTGGTTGTGTTCATAGATAATATTCTAATTTATTCTCGAGATAAGTCCGAGCATGCCGAACACTTGAGAATGGTGTTACAGATTTTGAGAGAGAAGAAATTGTTTGCTAAATTCAGTAAAAGTGACTTTTGGTTTCGTGAAGTCAGATTTTTGGGACATCTTCTTTTGGGTGATGGTATTCGGGTTGATCTGAGCAAAATTTCGACAATAGTTGATTAGAAACCGTCAAAGAATGTATCCGAGGTTAGAAGCTTTTTGGGCTTAGCTAGGTATTATAGGCGTTTTGTCTAGGGATTCTCGATGATTGCCTCTCCTATGACTAAGTTGTTGCAAAAAAATGTTAAGTTTGAATGGACCGATAAATGTCAGCAAAGTTTTGAGAAGTTGAAATCACGATTGAATGAAGCACCAGTTTTAGTACAACCTGAGTCGGGAAAAGAGTTTGTGATTTATAGTGATGCATCATTGAATGGTCTTGGTTGTGTGCTGATGCAAGAGGGAAAAGTAGTAACTTAAGCCTCGAGACAGCTAAAACCGCATGAGAAGTAGTATTCGACGCAAGATTTGGAATTGGTCGCCATCATCATTGCTTTAAAGATTTGGTGTCATTATTTGTATGGTGAGAAATGCCGAATCTTTACGGATCACAAAAGTTTGAATTATCTGATAAATCAAAAGGACTTGAATTTGCGACAGCGGAGGTGGCTTGAATTATTGAAAGATTATGAGCTAGTGATTGTTTATCATCCGGGGAAAGTGAATGTAGTCGTAGATGCCTTAAGTAGAAAATCCTTGTATGCTTTGAGAGCTATGAGTATGAGTTTGACTTTGTTTGATGACGGCTCGATTTTGGCTAAGTTGAGGACTAGACCTTTATTTCTTCAATAGATTTGTGAAGCTGAAAAGAACGATAGTGAAATGCAAGCTAAGAGAGCTCAGTGTGAATCGAGTTGTAACTCAGATTTTCGAATCAAACCAGATGATTGCTTGATGTTCCGTGATAGAGTATGCATACCGAAAGATGCTAAGTTGATTTAGAAAATTTTACATGAGGCACATAGTGGTTGTTTGTCAGTGCATCCGAATAATACAAAAATGTTTAATGATTTGAAGAAATTGTATTGGTGGCCGGGTATGAAAAGAGACATTTCTGAGTTTGTATCGAAGTGTTTGATTTTCCAACAAGTGAAAGTCGAGCATCAGGTGTCTTCAGGTTTACTTCAGCCAGTGATGGTTCCCGAGTGGAAATGGCATAGAATCACGATGGATTTTGTGACAGGTTTGCCTCTAACTCCGAAAAAGAAAGATGTCGTTTGGGTTGTAGTTGATAGATTGACAAAATCAGCTCATTTTATACCGGTACATACTGACTACTCACTTGATAAGTTGGCTGAGTTGTATACTGATGAAATTGTGAGATTGTACGTAGTACCTATGTCTATTATTTTGGATAGAGATCCGAGATTTACTTCAAGGTTTTGGAAAAAGTTGCAAGAAGCCTTGGGTATGAAACTAAATTTTAGTACTGCATTTCATCCACAAACTGACGATCAATCCGAAAGAGTAATTCAAGTTCTTGAAGACATGCTCTGATGTTGTGTTTTAGAATTTGAAGGTAGTTGGGAGAAATATCTACCTTTGGTTTAATTTTCCTACAACAACAGTTATCAGTCGAGTATACAGATGGAACCATACGAAGCATTATATGGTCGCAAGTGTCGAACTCCTTTGTATTGGATCGATTTCAGTGAGAAACAGATTCACGGGGTTGATTTAGTTAGAGAAATCGAGGAGAAAGTGAAAGTAAACCATGATTGTCTGAAAGCTGCTTCAGATCGACAACAATCATACGTGGATTTGAAAAGAAAAGAAATTGAGTTTTAGGTGGGTGATAAAGTGTTTCTAAAAGTATCTCTGTGGAAGAAGATTTTGAGATTTTTACAAAAGGGCAAGTTGAGTCCACGTTTCATTAGGCCGTATGAGGTTATCGAAAGGATTGGACCAGTGGCATATTAGTTAGCTTTACTGGCAGAGTTAGAAAGAATTCATAATGTGTTTTATGCGTCGATGTTGCGACGCTATCGTTCTAATCTTTCACATGTGATTTCTTCGCCAGAGACTGAGGTTCGACCGGATATGACCTATGATGAGGAACCGGTTAAGATTATGGCTTAGGAAGTTAAATAGTTGAGAAATAAAAGTATAGCCTTAGTGAAAGTGTTGTGGGAAATACATGTAGTAGAAGAGGCTATGTAGAAACTGGAGGAAGCCATGAGAAAATAGTATCCAAACCTCTTTTCCGGTCAGATTTTCGAGGACAAAAATCCCTAAATGGGGGAGAGTTGTAACAGCCCGATTTTGGGCCTAGTCAGAATAGTGGTTGTGAGGCCACAAATCTGACGAGGAAAAATTTAATATTCTTATATTATTATTATCTATAGTTTTACGGAATGATTTCATGAAAATTTCGTTCGAAAATTTTGATGTTTGGGCACTCAATTTAGTCAAAAGGACTAAATTTTAAAAAGTGCAAAACTTGAGTTCTAGAATCTAGAGGTGTCTAATTGCTATGAAATTCTAAATTGGAGGTCCTTAAAAGGTAATTAGACCATTGGTTAATTTGTTGGACAAAAATATTTTTAAGTTAAGGGCATTTTCTTTTAATTTGGTGATTAAATGGATTAAAAAGCCAATTTTGCTCATCTTCAACCCCTTGGCTGAAATTCACATTAAGACATAGCTAGGGTTTTTCAAGCATCCAAGCTCGATTATAAGTCTGTTTTAGCCCCGTTTTTAATATTCTTTACATTTTTGAGATCTTCGTAGCTCGATTTTCCTATTTCTACCATTATTTTGAGATAGGGTTTGTATTTAAAAATTTACCCATGGACGACATGAATGTATTTTGATGTTTTATGGAAGAATATGAATTTTTGAGGGTGACAAACAACTTTTACTAAGTGATTTTTGATGAAATTGCATAAAAGGACTAGTTCGTAAAAAAGTTGTAAAATGTGTCTAAGTGTGTGAATAAGTGCAAATTGTGGACTGTTATAGTTATGAAAATGGTTCGGCTAGGCATAAAATGCAAGAAAAATTGAATAAAAAAATTTTTACGAGCCTAGGGACAAAATTGTGATTTTGTAAAAGTTTAGGGGAAAAATTGTACTTTTTGTCATAGGATTCTTTGGGCCGATTTGAATAATGTGAGTATTGAATAAGTCAAATTTTTTGTTATAGATCAAGAAAGACGTGGAATTGACCTTGATCGGGGAAAGGAAAAGATTGTGGACTAAATTGCAAAATTACTATATTTTGCAATGTAACATCCTGAATTAATGGGGCTTTGCATTTGTTGTGGGTTATGTATAATGTGCTAATTAGAGTGTTTAAGGGGTCCAGATTGGGCTCAGGCTTGGGCCGAGGCCTTAGTTAAAAACCTTCTACTTGGGCACTCTAGTGAAAAGCCAGTAGGATAAGGCTTAAAAGATGTTATCTGTGTTTTAAGACACAAATGGGCTTGTGGCCCAGTGGCAAAGTGGCGCGACTTAGGGGCTTTGAGGTGGCGTGATAAGCAGTAAGGGAGGTCCAAGGTTCGAGTCGCATTACCCATCTATTTTAATTAATTTTGGCGTCAAGGGAGAGCAGAGTTGGAGTCAGTTAGAATGCTTGAAATTAGGAAGAATAATTGATGGATAATGTGGATAATATGGATGATAATGTGGCAGATAAAGGAAGGAGGAGGTGGTGTTATCCATGTCACTTAAGGATGAGTGATCAGATGAAGATAGAGGAGAAAAGATAGGAATTATCTGCTGAGTGCAGTGTTGGCCGAATTTCCATCTCTTTCGAGGTGCCAAATTTCCCCTACTATTAGATTAGTTGTTAGTTATCAGGAAGGACACTTTCGGTTTTTGATAGGTAAGTGCCGAAATTCTCTATAAATAGGGGGTATCTCTTCAATTCCGGCATTTGAACCCCATTCTTTTAAAGCTTTTCTCTCATTCTCTGCCAAAGCCGAAATCCCTAAATCCCATTCTCTCATCTTCACTTTTATGCAAAAGCTGAAACTACTTAGATTTCTTCTTCTCTTCCTGATTTTCGCAAAAAGCCGAAATCCTCTGGGAGTAGCCGAATCTTCTCTAGTAAGGTGAGTGCCGACTCTTGTTATTCCTTAAGATCTCTTTCGGTTTTTGGAAGACAAAGTAGAAAAGCTAATGGTTTAATGGTTTTATGTATTCTCTTGTTGGGCGACATTCGGGATTTCAAGGTAAGGATTTCAATTCTCTTTAAGGTGATCAACCGTTTCCTTTTTGTTAGTTGTGCCTTAACCTAATGTTTCGTTACTAGCCTCTGAACAACACCTTAGGCAGATAGCGGTTGTGTCGGCTACATATAGCGTCCACGTAGAAAGTCTTGTTCTAACGATAATCAGGTGTGTAGATCTCTAACACACTAGTTAACTGTAATATATATGTTATGGGCTAAAAGCCAGAAAGAGGTTGTGTAGACAATCGAATAAAACCCTAAAAGGGGTTAGGCAAAGGATGCCAGGTACGTGATCATAGAAATCTCTATGTGTATCGATATGTATTTATTAAAGCCTGTTTTCTGAAAGATGGTATGATGTTTTCAATTTTTCATGTATGTATGCATGGGGTGGGATTATGATAATGAAGGGGAAGTGTATGATAGGTCACTTGGTGATCGGTGGTTAAACCACAATTTCGAATGTTAGGTCACATAGTGATCGGTGGCTATGCCACGTTAAATGATTCTTGATTAATAGGAATAGGCAGTACGACTATCGTTAATGTGTGTAGCGGATGGAGGGTTGATTGTAGAAATCCCCGAGGTGTGATGGTTGGTATGGGTTGGTGTATAGAGGATGGAATTCTAGGATGGGTTGGGCTATTCATCATTTATTATTTATCATGTGGTTATGATTGTTGCCTTTATGTAGGGGCCAGGGCTCATAATGTGTTTGTGGGCCTCAGGTTATTGTGTTTCGGGATTTACACACTGAGTCTTGGTGACTCACCCTTTCATTTTTCTCTACTCTTTCAGATGAGCAGTAAATCGTGGACATGGGAGCTGAGATGAACTCGAGAGGCCATCAAGTTATTTATTTTCATAGACTATTTCGGGTGTTTATTTAAGTTATGATTTTTGGGACTATTTTTGTAATAAGGCCTCCCTAGCTTAAAGTTTTAATCTATATTTGTAGGATGTTTATGTTTATCAATTTATGTTCAATGTTTTAATAATGAAAGGAAATAAAATGGGCTTTTCAAACAAGAAGTTTTAGAGAAAAAAACGCTACAAAAGTTTTCTTCATTTGTCATTTATTCAACTAATACTTCTACAAATCAACCAAGATTAGAAAACCCTTCAAAGCGAAGTTGTAAACTTTAAACCCGTAACATACTAGATCCAGCCGTGGCATTTGGGCCGGGTTTGGGGTGTTACATTTTGGTATCAGAGCCAGGTTCAAAACTCGGGCTGTGAAATGGGTCTAGTAGTGTTTTGAAAATTTGATGTAAATGTGGGAAAAAATGTCTTGGATGAAGATATGGCCTTCGAGTCTACAGGCACCCGATCCACGCAGGTAAGTATTCTAACTTTTGATATGGTATGCATGATAGGGCTTGATGGGCTTGATGGACGTAGACTAGTATGTTAGGCAATGATAGACTTTAGGCTTAGTTTAAACAACTTTTTAAATTCATAAGCCTTAATTTATCCAAACAAACCCGTGAACAAATCGCTGGGTTAGGGTGTGGCAACAGGCATACGCATGTCTAGGATTGGATTCAGGGAGAGCTTGGTACTTAAGCAGTCCTAGTGACTCACCTCCTCTTCGCTGGAATCCTACCTGGTGCGTAGTGACTGTTCACCTTAGCCATGAGGATTTGTTGACGGGCCAAAATCTATAACTAAAACCCGAAAGGGACCAGCCACCCTATTTCGCAAAATTACTAAACTATTTCCCCTGGTTTCGTTAAACTTTTGAAATACCCTGGATTTGTAAAACTACCAAAATTCGTGAAATTATCGAAACAGCCCCGGTTGGCAAATTACCAAAATATCCATGTTTTGAAAATTTACCCGAAAACCCCTAGATTTACAAAAGTACCCAGTATAAGAAACTATCAAAAATTTACAAAATTACCAAAATACCCTCGATTTGGAAAAAATTAAAATTTTCAAAATACCCCTGTTTTAAAAACTATATATATATATATCAAAATATCTCTATTTCGAAAAATCACCAAGATACCTATTTCTGAGGAATTACGAAAAATACCCCTGTAGGATAAAATTACGAAAATACACTGGGTAGTGAAATGACGAAAATACCCTTATGTGATGGATGTGAGTTCATGGATGCTACTTGTATGTTGATGTGTGATGGTTGAATGTATGTGGTTCCTAGAACTAGGAGATACCCCATAGATATAGTTTCGAATTCAAAAGAACTACTCTTGAAACTACTGTCCATAAGATTGTTCGTGGTTAATCAGTGAAAGAAATTAATAATTCATAAAATTTCTAATCAAATAAATGCGAATAGGTAGAATGAGTTCAAAGGGTAGCTTTTTGGGCTGATCTGATGGAACTGCCGTTTGGGGAGTTCGATTTCATCTTAGGAATGGATTGGTTAGTGAAGTATAAAGCAAACTTGGATTGTACAGCCAAGCATATGGTGTTAAAAACTCCCGAAGGTGACGAAGTGTGGGTGATAGGTGAAAGGGGGAACTGTTTGTCAAATGTGGTGTCTGCCTTAAGAGCAGAAAAGATGTTGAGAAAAGGATGCGAGGCAATTTTAATGTTTGTTCGAGCTCTGGAAGCCAAGGAATTAACTGTTGGGGTCGTTAGGATGGTGAAGGAATTTCCTGATGTTTTCCCAGAAGAGCTTCCGAGATTACCCTCGGATCGTGAAGTGAAGTTTGGTATCGATCTTCTTCCGGGAATAGCGCCAGTATCTATTGCTCCGTATAGGATAGCGCCAAAGGAGTTGGTGGAATTGAAAGCACAGGATCAGGAGTTGCTGGATAGAGGGTTATTGGAATCAGAGTCCGCAGCGAAAGCATAGTGGTGAGACTTGGGTAGTGTGATTAATAGTTAGTTGGAAATTTTGAGGATGAAATTTCTTTAAGGGGGCAGAACTGTAACATCTTGAATTAATGGGACTTTGCATTTTTTGTGTGTTGCCTATAATGCGCTAATTAAAGTGTTTAAGGGGTCCAGATTGGGCTCAGGATTGGGCCGAGGCCTTAGTTAAAAACCTTCTGCTTGGGCACTCTAGTGAAAAGCCAGTAGGATAAGGCTTAAAAGATGTTATCTGTGTTTTAAGACACAAATGGGCTTGTGGCCCAGTGGCAAAGTGGCGCCACTTAGGGGCTTTGAGGTGGTGTGATAAGCAGTAAGGGAGGTCCAAGGTTCGAGTCGCATTACCCTTCTATTTTAATTAATTTTGGCGTCAAGGGAGAGCAGAGTTGGAGTCAGTTGGAATGCTTGAAATTAGGAAGAATAATTGATGGATAATGTGGATAATATGGATGATAATGTGGCAGATAAAGGAAGGAAGAGGTGGTGTTATCCATGTCACTTAAGAATGAGTGATCAAATGAAGATAGAGGAGAAAAGATAGGAATTATCTGCTGAGTGCAGTGTTGGCCGAATTTCCATCTCTTTGAGGGGTGCCAAAATTTCCCCTACTATTAGGTTAGTTGTTAGTTATCAGGAAAGGCACTTTCGATTTTTGATAGGTAAGTGCCGAAATTCTCTATAAAAAGGGGGTATCTCTTCAATTCCGGCATTTGAACCCCATTCTTTTAAAGCTTTTCTCTCATTCTTTGCCAAAGCCGAAATCCTTAAATTCCATTCTCTCATCTTCACTTTTATGCAAAAGCCAAAACTACTTAGATTTCTTCTTCTCTTCCTGATTTTCGCAAAAAGCCGGAATCCTCTGGGAGTAGCGAAATCTACTCTAGTAAGGTGAGTGTCGACTCTTGTTATTCCTTAAGATCTCTTTCAATTTTTGGAAGAAAAAGTTGAAAAGCTAATGGTTTAATGATTTTATGTATTCTCTTGTTGGGCGACATTCGGGAATTGAAGTAGATCTCTTAGATATAAAAGCCGGAAACACTAGCCCCTGAATCTCATATCACTTTTCGAGATTTCAAGGTAAGGATTTCAATTCTCCTTAAGATGATCAACTGTTTCTTTTTCGTTAGTTGTGCCTTAACCTAATGTTTCGTTACCAGCCTCTGAACAACACCTTAGGCAGATAGCGGTTGTGTCAGCTACGGATAGCGTCGATGTAGAAAGTCTTGTTCTAACGATAATCAGGTGTGTTGATCTCTAACATATTAGTTAACTATAATATATATGTTATGGGCTAAAAGCTGAAAAGAGGCTATGTAGACAGTCGAATAAAACACTAAAAGGGGTTAGGCAAAGGATGCCAGGTACGTGATCATAGAAATCTCTATGTGTATCGATATGTATTTATGAAAGCCTGTTTTTTGAAAGATGGTATGATGTTTTCAATTTTTCATGTATGTATGCATGGGGTGGGATTATGATAATGAAGGGGAAGTGCATGGTAGGTCACTTGGTGATCGGTGGTTAAACCACAATTTCAAATGTTAGGTCACATAGTGATCGGTGGCTATGCCACGTTAAATGATTCCTGATTAATAGGAATAGGCAGTACGACTGTCGTTATGGTGTGTAGCAGATAGAGGGTTGATTGTAGAAATCCCCGGGGTGTGATGGTTGGTACGGGTTGGTGTGTAGAGAATGGAATTCTAGGATGGGTTGGGCTATTCATCATTTATTATTTATCATGTGGTTATGATTGTTGCCTTTATGTATGGGCCAGGGCTCATAATGTGTTTGTGGGCCTCAGGTCATTCTGTTTCGGGATTTACACACTGAGTCCTGGTGACTCACCCTTTCATTTTTCTCTACTCTTTCAGATGAGCAGTAGATCGTGGACATTGGAGCCGAGACAGACTCGATGGGCCATCAAGTTATTTATTTTCATAGGCTATTTCGGGTGTTTATTTAAGTTATGATTTTTGGGACTATTTTTGTAATAAGGCCTCCCTAGCTTAATGTTTTAATCTATATTTGAGGATGTTTACGTTTATCAATTTATGTTCAAACTTTTAATTATGAAAAGAAATAAAATGGGCTTTTCAAACAAGAAGTTTTAGAGAAAAAAAATGCTACAAAAGTTTTCTTCATTTGTCACTTATTCAACGAATACTTCTACAAATCAACCAAGATTGGAAAACCCTTCAAAGCGAAGTTTTAAACTTTCAACCCGTAACATACCAGATCCGGTCGTGGCATTTGGGCCGGGTTTAGGGTGTTACATGCACCGAGGTAAGTTTGTATGTAAATAATACATCATTTTTTTATTTATGTTTTAATATTTTGTTATATTATATGAGATATGGTTGACTATGGAGTAATTATTTGATGTAAATTATGAATTGTAACTGATTATGGATGAATTGGTAAATTGTTGAAAATTGAGAATTTACGGTTGAACCTTCGGAATAGAAAAGATACTTATGAGGTAGCTAGGTCACATGTGTGGTACTAAGTGTAGGCCACTATGTGTACAAGAGAGCTACGGGATGGTTTTAGGTCACGTGTGTAGTACTAAGTGCAGGCTAATACGTGTACCAGACGGATAGGTCGCATGTGTAGTACTAAGTGCAGGCTACTATGTGTACTCGATAGCTTTGATCACATGTGTGGTACTAAGTGCAGGCCACTATGTATAAGTGATGGTTTTGGTCACATGTGTAGTACTAAGTGCAGGGTACTTTGTGCACCCGATAGCTTCGGCTACAAGGGTGGTACTATGTGCAGGCTACCGTTTATCTGTTATTATTCCGATGAGTTCAAAGGGAAATTGACTAAGTGAAAATACATGTGATCATGCAACAAATAAGTGTAATTGAATATGATTATGTGATGAATAAGTGTAGGTATAAGAGTGAAAATTTATGAGCAATGTGCTCGATATTTGATCAAACCTTTGGTAAGATGAAATGGAGTAAGTGAAATTATGAAAGAGTAGATTTAGCAACAAAATAGTTTTAGACAGCAGCTGTTGTGTGACTTTGAAATATCACCAAAAATGGTGAAAATTGAATTAAAGGTTAAATAAGATATGAAATTAAAGATGAATGAGTATATTTTCACATAAAAGAAACGGTGTAAATAAAAGAATTTCATATTCTGTGATATTCGAATTTTTGTGAGACAGGGTCAGAATGATGTTGGAATCCCCTGTTCTGAATTTAGAAAATCATTAAATATTGTATAAAAATAAGTATGGTTTAATATTTAGTGCAGAGGGTTTGGAACTGTCGGGCAGTGAAATAGGGGAAACTTTAAATAATATACTATACTTATTGGATAAACCAAAAATTCTGGAAATTTTATGGTAAGGAGATAAGTGGGTCTAGTTTCAGTGAAATTTAACGGATCTTAATTTGGAGTTCCGTAGCTCTAGATAAAAATAATTTAGTGATTATGACACAAAAACAACTTGTTTGAACTTGAATAAATAGTGAATCTATGTGTAGTTATGATTGTATTATTTTGAAAGCATGTTAGTAATTTTTTTTATTATTTACATACTTATTTACTAAGTTATATGCTTACTCCCCTCTCTTTTTCCTTGTTTTATAGTGTCACCAAGCTAGCTTGGGATTCGGAGATCGTTAGAGATCCATTCCATACTATCAACTTTCCTTTTGTATTTCGAAAACATTATTTTGGAATTTTGGCATGTATAGAGGACTTGGTTATTTTGTTATATGTAATAATTGATGTGGCCTAAAATTTTGGCCTCTAATGTTTGATAGCTTATTTTGTATATGGGCATTGGTGTTGGCTAATATTGTTCAAGTTATATGTTTATAATGATGCGTTTTGTGGGTGTGCAATCTTGGAAGACTTCGTTAAATGAGTGTGTAGTAAATAGCCTAATTTTTATCCACACAGCTATGTGCTATTTTTTTAAATCTTCCAAAGTATACTTTGGACCTAGGGACTTTGTGATGAAAATGGAAAAGTTATAATTTGTATGAAATTTTATGTCTCAGTAATGTATGATAGCATGTGTTACGTTCCGGTAATGCCTTGTACCCTATTCCGGCGTCGAACACGGGTAAGGGATGTTACAAAAAGACTTTTACACTTTTTCCCCAAGTATTTCACAATTTTTACAATTTAGTCCTTATTTCACAAAACACAAAATTCACATAATTTCAACAAAACCCATGCTTGGCCAAATTACATATAGGTCCCTAGCACCCCAAAACTTCCATTTATTTCATATTTCAACCACTCAATTGGCACTTTTCACAATTTAATCCCTATTTTGCATTTTCATCAAAAATCACTTAACAAAACATGTAAAACTATCATTAGGCTTTCATATTTCAACATCAAACATCAAAGAACACATAGATTCAACAATGGCAACTCTCAAAATCTTTAACAGTTTTGAAATTAAAGGTACGGGCTAGCTAGAGTGAGCTGTAACAATTACAAAAACATAGCAATCATCAAACACCGAGCAAAAACAAACTTACTATTAGGCAATGAAATGACCGAATGCTTGAATACCCAAAAATGTCTTCCCTTAGCCCTACTTTCGGTTGAAACAATGAGAAACAAAGATGATACTTTGTGTTTTAATAATTTAACATAACTTATTTTATAATTACCATTTTAACCTTTGTTATAAACATATAAAAACATATAATGGATGACCATAATTGTCCATTTACACTAATCATGGATTAATAACATTATAAGGACCTTTGATTCATTAAATCATAGTAATTAAACACCTTTAACAAGTAGAATGCAACTTTTGCATTTTACGCAATTAAGTCCCTTTTATCAAATTAACCAACCTATCGATAAAATTAGCTCACAAAATTTTCACACGTATCAAATAACATGTTGTAAGTACCAAAAATAATATTAAAATAATTTTTCGACATCGGTTTGGTGGTTCCGAAACCACTGTTCTAATTTAGCTAAAACTGGGCTATTACAAGGTCACCAAGCCTAGATACGGGATGCTATACCACCGTCTCATCTCATTTACATCTTATAGGAATCTAGATTCAAGCTAACCGATCATCTTTTGTTAAACCAAATAAGTTTCAACTTGTCCAAATAATTAATTAACATTGTTACATGCAAATCATTCATTAATCAGTCTTACATATATCTAGAAACATGCATAAGGGTCATTTAGTAAAAATTCTCAAACCAGGTCCGTAGGTATCGATACTGACATCCAATTATCAATATTTACCTTAAGTGGTATCGATATCACTTGGAAAATGATACCAAATGAGCATATTATTTCTCGTTCAAAAATCCCAATTGTCAAATATTGTCCGTACCTACCATAAAATATCGATACTTTAGCCCCGAGTATCAATACTCGAGATAATGTATCGATACCAAATCTCTATTCTGACTCCTTGCATGTTTTAAAACACAGAGGTATCAATTTTAAATCCTGAATATCAATATCTCTGCCCCTGGACATCAAAATGCAGCATACATATGCAATGAACTCATTCCAAATCAATTTCTAAATATCATGAATCATTTACTTTGATAAATAATCATCCTACGACTAAATTTATCAGTTCAAGTTGTCTAAATGAGTCCAAACAAGATACATCAAGCCATCATTAAAATTCATGAACATAAGCAAACATATAGACTCGCAAATTTCCAAAAACAAAATAACAAAGTCAGTAAATAACCTAAACACATCATGGCACTAAACAAGTCTACCACATTACCATTTTCTCCAAAACGTAAATAATATAGAACACCTACGAAAAAATGCAAAAGTCTTGCTTGGATCACCTCTCGAAACCACACCGCTCAAACCAGCACACAACTAATCTGCTATGGTTAAAGAAGAGAGTGAGTGAGATTAACAAGCTCAATGAATACCTAGAACAACTACCATGCAAATAGTTCATCCGCATTAATGAAACAACTATATGGCCTAACGTCATAATATACTTACCGTGCATGATTATTAGTTGTTTTACATGGTAAACATATTCACTTTTAAGCATATATCCTATTACTCATATAATCACCTAACATTCAAGCATATATCACAATATTCAAAGATAGGTTTATAGATAAATTGCATAATGGTCACACGTTATATAAACATATATCAAAATGCACACATATTCATAATTTAGGATAATTTGGCACTTGAGCTATGAAACATAAAAGTGAGCTCTATCATCACTCATTGGATACGCGGATCACCAACACACCAATCATAGACTCATAGAATCAAACATGTCCCAAAAGTGAAGCATAAAGCTAACACTCTCCTTATTTCCCCTCACATGTCCCACTAAATGGAGCTTAGCTCACATTCCCTTATCCCTCCAACATGTCCCGAGGCCTTAATGCCCAAAATCACTGTACATATAGGTAAGTACTCACAATCCTATGGTATGCCAACTATATCCAACAGTTTCAATAATCACAAGGCCAAAACATATGAAATCAAACACATATCACTTACCGAATATCCATGCACAATCACTTTATATTTGTATCTTTAGCAAAACACTATCATTAACATTTAACTTATACATAACATGTAAATATTTTCAGTTTGACAACAATTATCATAATCCACCTATAACACGTTTATGTCATCTCATCTCAGTTCACATATTCACAAACACATAAGCACTTTATTCACAAGAAAACATAGGTATAAGAAAGCTTACACTCAAAATTTAGAGTAGTGGTTTAGGCTATTCCTAAATTCCCAAATAAAGCATTGAATCATATCCACAAGCAATTATTCCAAACACTCACCAATTATGCTTTCTTTGAAAAACCGAAAGCTCAAACTAGTTTTTCCTTGACTTTATCTCTACTCCCAGATGGTTCTATTGAATCCAAAACTTCAACACAAAAAATTCACACAATAATAAATCCAAAAATCAGCCAATGACTCATTACAAGTATACAAAACAAAAGCCTAGACTAAGTTCTTATGTAACCGAAGCCTATAACATAACAGACTTTAAACTCGAATATCTCGATCAACACTTAATATTTTCACCTGAAACCATTTCCGTTCATCTTATAATTAACCTATGACTAATTCTCAATCTTTAAACTACAATGAAATACTAAATTCATAGTATCGCCTTTTTCGACATGTTTTATGGCTATTTCTGAAAATTCATTAAAACTCAAGAAATCTTTAACGAAACTTCGAAGTAAGTAGAAACCTTCTAATCATGTTAAAATAAGTTGAAAAACACTTTGAAACCATTTTTTATCCATAAACCCGAAATTCACCATTAAAGACCTGTTTTTCGACTTTTATTTGAAACATGCAATTTAATGGCTAAAAAAATTAGTTTTAAAGACTAAATATTTAAAACTAATAGGAAGATGAATCGTTACCTTAGTTGATAAAAACCCGAGCATTTGATTGAATACCCAAAAAACCTAAAAGCTTGACAATGGAGCAACTATGGTATTTTTGGGTGTTTTTCTTGGTCTTTTATAGAGGTTTAAGGTTCAAAGGTGATAGAAATCAAACAGGATTAGGAATTGAAGTTCAAATTTGATTGAAATAGCAAGGGAGAATCAAGGGACAACAGACACAAATTTTGGGGAAAAGTTGATGTGAAAATTTGTAGGTGGGATGGAAGAAATAGGTTGGTTTTTAAATTATGGTTTGATTACTTTATAAAGACCCACAATTTTGAATCTTTTACAAATCAGCCTTATGTTTTAAATTAAAGTTTTCAGAAATAGATTTAATTTTTTAAAAACCATAATTGAAAACATTACTGATCTGCTTTGTCACAAAATTTCGAACACTCGAAGGCTAAAATTCCTAAAATACCCATAAAACTCCTAGCCCTATTTTGGGGTTTTACAAATAGAGTGTTAGCTATATGCTTCACTTTTGGGACATGTTTGACTTTATTAGTCTATATGGTGTAATGGAGATCCGTGTATCCGTTGTGTGATGATAGAGCTCACTATATGTTTCATATCCCAACTGTCATCTTATCATATTTTATGTAATCATGTGGAATATGTTCTATGCTTGAATGAGTATGGATGCATGATTTAATACTATATGATGTTAGACTTAAGAATAAGGTTTTGTGAGTAAATGATTGGTTGTGTTGCATGATGTTATGTTTGCACTATAGAGATTCTGGGCATTCACTAAGCTTGTTGAATCTGACTCACTCATTTCAACATATGTAGATTAGTGACGTCACGGTGTAGGCAGTGTGGTTACTGAGGGAGTGATCCAAGTAAGACTGATTATTCACCGTAGGTGTTTTATTATTTATATTCCTGTTGGGGAAATAGGCAATGTGGTAGGTATTTTGGGCTGTTGATCTCTAAACATTATGATTTGACCTATAAGAATTTCATGTTAATTTTATGTTAGAATATTTAAACATTGATGTTGGCATAACGATTCCTTCTTGGTTGATTTGAGACTTTGGACTAATAAATTTAGCCATAAAATGATGAAATAATCAAAGTACTTGATTTATGTTGTTTAGGAACCATTTTGAATGAATTATTTGCTCTTCTATATTGTATTTATAGATTTAGCAGCAGAGGTATCAATAGTTGGCTTTAAAAATCAATACCTCTACGAATTAAAATGTATAAGAAAACAGAATAGGGATTTGGTATCTATACTTGGGACTAAAGTATCGATAATTTATAGCAAGTACCGATAATTTTTTACAATTGGAAATTTTGGCCGAGAAACAATAAGCTATTTTGGTATCATTTTTCCAAGTGGTATCGATACCATACAAAGAAAATATCGATACCTTAATGCTAGTATCGATACAAACGAACAGTTTTATGAAATTTTACTAAATAGCCCTTATGCATGATTCTAACTGTATGTAAGACCGATTAATGAATGATTTGCATGTAATAGTGTTAATTAACTAATTAGTTGACTTAAAACTTATATGAGTTAAGAAAAGAAGATCGGTTATCTTGGATCTAGTTTCCTATTTGATGTACATGAGATGAGACGGTGGTATGGCATCCCGTATTTGGGCTTGGTGACCAGGTCGGGTATAGAGTGTTACATTACATGCTTACAATTAAATTAAATAATCACCCAAACTTTTTTTCATACCCATGGAAAAATTAAACACATAAATCAATTCCATACAATTTAACTAAAAAATGTTCAATTAAAAGGATGAAAATGAATAAAGTTTAGAAATGCTCAATAGTAATAAGGAACTTCTTGAATCAAATGGTGAAGAATCCTCAATCCACAAGAGTTTTTGAAATACCAATAGTAAATCTTCAATTGAAATATAAAATAATGAGAAAATATGGGAATTTTTTTAGTAAAAGCTCTAACCAACAATTTTGACTAACTAGTCCTGTAACAGCCCGATTTTGGGGCTAGTCGAAATAGTGGTTTCTGGACCACTAATCCGAGGTTGAAGAAAATTATTTTGATATTATTTTATGTGTTGTATCATGATTATAAAGATGCATGGAAATTTTGGTGCTTTAATTTTAGCGATTGTATGCTTAATTGTGAAAAATGACTAAATCGCATAAAGTGCGAAAGTTCCATTTTTCAAGCTAAGAGTGTCTAATAGCTATGGAATATTAAATTGGAGGTCTTTAAAGTGCAAATAGACCACCCTAAGAGTGATGGCTGGCCAAGGGGGACAAAGACATTACTTTGGTAAAAAATTTGGTGAAATTAGGTGACCAAAAATGAATAAAATAAGATAAAGGAAGGAGATATCATCTTTCACTATTCAACTTCCTTTTTCCACCAAAATTTGAAGAGAAAATAGAGGCTTTTGGTGCTCAAGCTTTCAGCCAAGCTATTTACTTACAAGTAAATGACTTTAGAGGTCTTTCTTGATAATTTTTGTACTTTTGGAACCCCCAGAGCTTAAGTTAGCTAATGAGGGGACTATTTTGAAAAATGGTTGAAAGTCTAGGGATTTGCCATAAGAGTGTTGATTTTTTTTTTGCTGAGTTTTCATGAAAGAAAATGAATGTTAGTGGGTTGAGGAATAACTTTTGTGAAAGGTGTTACCATGAAAATACCTAAAAATGGACTATTTGTAAAGATTGTAATTGTGTAATAAATGCATGAAATGATTGGTTTTGTAAATTTTTAGAAGAGAAATAAATGTTCAACTAAGTTTGTTTAATGTGAAAATGTGATGAAAAATAATTTACGAGCCTAGGGGCAAAATCGTAATTTTGCCCAATTATAAGGGCAAAATGGTCATTTTGCCTAAGTAGAGATTTTGATGTATTATGAGTTATGTAATGATTGAATGAGTAAATTTTATTATTATAGATCAAGAAGATCGCAGAAACAACCTTGATTGGGGAAAAGGCAAGGTTACGGACTAAACCGTCAATTAACACATTTTGCACCGAGGTAAGTTTACATGTAAACGTTACATCCTTAATACTCATGATGTTACCTATTGATGCATTGTTTGGATGCAAATACTTATTGGTGAGATTGATTGAAAATGTTGGATAATGAGTAATTCTCTGATTGAAAATGTTGGATAATGAGTAATTCTCGTATGAACCTCGGAATAGAAATGTAAGTACGGACAAATAACCGTAATTATCATTTCGTGGGCTGTGTGCGATACCACCTTAATTATCATTGTTGGTGGGCTGTATGTGATACCACCTTATCCTTTATTCACGATAGGCTGTGTGCATTACCATTGATTATATTGTCATTTCGTGGGCTATATGCGATACCACCGTAATTATCATTGTTAGTGGGCTGTGTGCGATACCACCCTATTATTGATTAATGATGGGCTATGTGCGAAAGCACTGGGTACTTGTATTATTTCCGAGGGGTTCATTGAGAAACTTATCTAAATGAATATTTCATGTGGCTTTGTGGTGATGAGTGCAGGGTATATGTGCAAGTAAATGTAAGCAATATATGTTATATGGTTGGAATATGGTAAGAGTTGAGATGAGTAAGCATGTTTATGATAATGTGAATTGTTCTTACATAGTGTGTAATGTTAATGGTTGATTGGCATATGGTATGATGCTTATTGTTTACTTGTAGACTTACTAAGCTTAAAGCTTACTCCCTTTCTTTTCCCTTGTTTTATAGTGTCAAAGAGCCAGCTCAGGATACGAAGATAGCCAAGAGATCACCCACACTATCAGCACATCTCAGTATAGTTGGACATAGCATTTTGAGTATGGCATGTATACGGTCTAGACTTAGTTGAATGTCATGTATTTTAGCCAAAGGTGTTGGCTCATTAAAGGATAAATTTTTTTGTATAAAGCCATAGTTGATGGCTCATTATTATTAATATATGAAAAGATGAGGTTATTCATGAATGTGTATGATGCATGATTTAGTGGCTTGGATAAAATATGCATGAATGGGTTGTAGGTTGAATGTGATTTATGTTGCATGAGTTAAGGTGATAAAAAGAGCTTGCCATATAGCCTTGTCCTAGTCCATACGGGTAGGCACACGAGCATGTGTCTAGGCTGTATGTGACACACAGTCAGCCTCATGGGTATGTGGTTGGGTCGTGTGTCCCCTGCATGTTAATTTTACAAGTTAGTATGCTTAGTAGTAAACATGTGTAGAGACACAGCCGTGTGTCTCATCCGTGTTGGAGGTACGGCCACGAACATGGGCGTGTGCCCAGGCCCTGTGAAGTTTGCACCTAAATTTTGGAATTTAATTCACCACACAGTGGAAGGACACGGGCGTGTGACTGGCCGTGTGATGCAAGTTACTGTCGACCACAGGCCAGACACATGGGCGTGTGACAGGCTGTGTGATGTAAGTCAGTGTCAACCACGTGTGTGGAACACAGGAATGTTATATATTACACGGGCGTGTCCCTTCCTCCACACGGGCATGAGGCCCTATTTAGGCAAAAATTCTCTAAGTGTGTAAAAGTCTTCTATTTAATTTTGGAACCCTTCGTAGGTATGTTTAGGGCTTCATAAGCCTATAATAAGGATATTATGAATATATGTGAGAAGTTTGAAGTTGAAATGAAATTTTATAGCCCGATGTTGTATGTTTCAGTAAGTTAAGTTCGGTAATTCCTCGTATCCAGTTCCGGTATTGAACTCGAGTAAGGGGTGTTACATTTGGTGGTATCAGAGCCATGGTTTAGTCGATTCTTGGACTACCGTAGCATGTGTGAGAGTCTAGCTATACATGCCATGAACGTATACTAATAATGTGGTGACTTCTGACAATTTAAATTGTGTTTTCGTATAGTAAATGAATCCCGACCGAGCGGCTGCTGATGACGCTGCTAGTAACGCACCGGCTCCTACGCAAGGGACCGCGCCTATAGAAAGTAGACCCGAGACTTTGGGTCAAGGAGAAGAGGCTTGGGATGCCTTTCTCCACATGATGAATAACTAGTACACCGAGTTTGTATGAGCAAACCCTAATGTTCAACCTCCTCTGCCCCCACCTATACTTCAGCCAATCCCTGTGGCTCCTCAAGGTATAGACTTGCTAAGAGTGACTAAACCCCCGATTGATAAGATTCGAAAACAAGTGGCTGAAGAATTCAGAGATATTATAGACGATGACCCTAAGAGAGTAGAATTCTGGCTCGAGAACTTAGGGCGGGTCTTCGATGAACTCTCTTGCACACTTGAGGAAAGCTTAAAATGTGTCGTGTCATTACTAAGGGACTCGGCATATCATTGGTGGAAAACGTTGACATCAGTAATTCTATGGGAGAAAGTAACATAGGACTTCTTCTTGGAAGAGTTCTGAAAGAAGTACATAAGTTAGAGGTTTGTAGATCAAAATCGGAAAGAGTTTCTTGAATTGAAGCAAGGCAAGATGACTTTGATAGAGTATGAACATGAGTTTGTTAGACTCAACAAGTACGCTTAATAGTGTGTGTCTACAAAAGTTATTTTGTGCAAGAGGTTCAAAGATGGACTGAATGAGGATATCAGATTGCTAATAGGGATTTTGGAAATGAAAGAATTTGTTGTGGTGGTTGACAGAGCTTGTAAGGCTGATGAGTTGAATAAAGAAAAGAGAAAAGCCATGATTGAGGCCCGAGATGCAAGGAAGAGCCCAATGAGTAAATCTTTCCATGCTCAATCCAAGAGGTCTAAGGAAGCGAACCCTCAGACGACTACTTCAGTTGGGTATTCACACCGAGATCGAGGTAATCGTATTTGGGCTCGAGAATTCAAGCCACCTCGATGGCAAGCGTGGGCAATATAAAGTCAAATAAACCAGAGTGTCCAAATTGTGGTAGGCAACATACTGGAGAGTGTTCGCGGAACAACTGTAATTGCTACAAGTGTGGTTCACTCGACCATTTCATTCGGAACTGTCCATAGATGGATGAGAAAGATAGAAAATAAGAAGTAAGAGCAAGCAATGTATCATCGAGGGGTAGACCACAAAAGAACCCGGGAGGTGGGACTAGCAGTAGAGGTGCGCTTAGAGACTCTGCTGTGAGATCGAAGGGTCGACCACCTGCAAGGACTTATGCCATTTGCGTTCGCGAAGAGGCATCATCTCCAGAAGTGATAACAGGTACATTTACTCTTCACGATGTTTCTATTGTTGCTTTGATTGATCCAGGGTCTACCTATTCTTATATTTGCATGAAATTGGCATCTAGCATGAGTATGATTGTTTAGTCTACAGAAATTGTAGTAAAAGTGTCTAACCCGTTAGGCAAACATGTGCTAGTTGACAAAGTGTGTAGAAATTGTCCTTTGACAATTAGAGGTCATTATTTTCTGGCTAACCTTATGTTGTTGTCGTTCGATGAATTTAACTTGATTCTTCGCATGGATTGGCTCATGATGTTTTAATAAACTGTGGTAGTAAATTTATTGAATTGAGATGTGTAAATGGAGATGTCATTCGAGTTGAATCAAGTAAATCGGATAGTTTGCCTATAGTAATTTCGTCTATGGTAGTTGAGAAATACATGAGAAAAGGGTATGAGTCCTATCTCGCCTTTGTGTTGAATACTCAAGAGACATATGTAAGGATTAAATCAGTACCTGTGGTGTGTGAGTATCCGGATGTGTTTCCAAAAAAGTTTGGGATTGAGCTAGTTCCGGGTACAGCACCTGTTTCGGTGGTCCCATATATGATGGCACCAATGGAGTTGAAAGAATTGAAGGTTCAGTTGCAAGATTTAATGGATAAGGGTTTTGTAAGACCGAGCTATTCACTGTGGGGTGCTCTAGTACTTTTCGTGAAGAAGAAAGACGAGTCGATGAGATTGTGTATAGACTACAGACAACTCAACAAGGTAATAGTGAAGAATAAGTATCCTTTGCCTAGGATAGATGATTTGGTCGACCAACTGAAGGGAGCTACGGTGTTTTCTAAGATAGACTTAAGGTACGGCTATTACCAATTGAGGGTTAAGGAACAAGATGTGCCAAAAATTGTATTTCGAGTGAGGTATGTCCATTATGAGTTTCTTGTCATGCCACTCGACTTAACGAATGCTCCTGTGATCTTTATGGATTTAATGAATCGTATCTTACGGCAGTATTTGGATAAGTGTGTAGTCATTTTTATCGATGATATACTAATTTATTCTTGAGATGAGAGTAAACACGCAGAACACCTGAGAACGGTGTTGCAGACTCTAAGAGACAAGCAGTTGTATGCTAAATTTAACAAGAGTGAGTTTTGGCTCCGAGAAGTCAGATTTTTAGAACACATTGTGTCGGGTGCTGTCATTAGAGTTGATCCAAGTAAAATCATAGCTATTGTGGAGTGGAAACCGCTGAGGAATGTGTCAAAGATTAGGAGCTTTTTGGGTTTAACAGGGTACTACAGACGTTTCGTAAAAGGGTTCTCCATGATTGCTACCCCGAAGACAAAACTATTGCATAAAGATGTTAAGTTTGAATAGACCGAGAAATGCCAATAGTGGTTCGAGAGATTGAAAGCATTGTTGACTGACGCCCCGGTTTTAGTACAACCTGAGTCAGGGAAGGAGTTTGTGGTCTACAGCGATGCATCATTAAATGGTCTTGGCTGTGTGTTGATGCGGGAGGGTAAAGTAGTGGCTTATGCCTCAAGACAGCTAAAATCGCATGAGAAGAATTATCTGACTCACAATTTGTAGTTGGCTGCGATCTTTTTCGCTTTGAAGATTTGGCGTCCTTATTTGTATGGTGAAAAGTGTCGAATCTTCACCGATCATAAAAGTTTGAAGTACCTGATGAATCAAAAGGATTTGAATTTATGACAACGGCGGTGGCTTGAATTATTGAAAGATTATGAGCTAGTAATTGAATACCACCCGGGGAAAGCGAATGTGGTGGCAGATGCCTTGAGCAAAAAATCCATGTATGCTTTGAGAGCTACGAATACGAGTTTACCATTGTCCGATGATGGTGCTATATTGGCCGAGTTGAGGGCTAGGCCATTGTTTCTTCAACAGATATGTGAAGCTCAAAAGAATGATAGTGAGATGCAAGTTAAGAAAGCTCAGTACGAATCAGGAAATGATTCTGATTTTTGGGTTGGTACATATGGTTGTTTGATGTTTCGTAATAGAGTTTGTGTACCGAAGGATGACAAGTTGATCTGGAAAATTTTATATGAAGCACATAATGGTTGCTTTTCAGTACACCCGGGCAGCACAAAAATGTACAATGATTTGAAGAAGTTGTATTAGTGGCCGGGTATGAAAAGAGACATCTCCGAGTTTGTTTCTAAGTGCTTGATTTCTCAGCAAGTGAAAGCTGAGCATCAAGTACCTTCGAGATTACTTCAACCAATGATGGTTCCCAAGTGGAAGTGGGATCGGATCACAATGGATTTCGTAACGGGGTTACCTATGACTTCGAAAAAGAAAGATGCTGTGTGGGTTATTGTGGATAGAGTAACGAAATTGGCTCACTTCATACTGGTGCGTGTGGATTACGCACTTGATAAGTTGGCTGAGTTGTATATTGTTGAGGTTGTAAGATTACATGGGGTATCTATATCTATTATCTCGGATAGAGATCCAAGATATACTTCGATGTCTTCGAAGAAGTTGTAGGAAGCCTTGGGTACAAGATTGAATTTTAGTACTGCGTTCTATCCTCAAATCGATAGCCAGTCCGAAAGAGTGATTCAAGTTCTTGAGGATATGCTCAGATGATGTGTGTTAGAGTTCGAACGTAGTTGGGAAAAATACCTACCTTTGGTTGAGTTTGCCTACAACAACAGTTATCAATCGAGTATACGGATGGCACCGTACGAAGCTTTATATGGTCGCAAGTGTCGGTCACCCTTGTATTGGACCGAACTTAGTGAGAAGCAAATTCACAGAGTTGATCTAGTTGAAGAAACTGAGGAGAAAGTGAAAGTGATCCGTGATAGTCTAAAAGCTGCTTCAGATCGACAAAAGTCATATGCGGATTTGAAAAGAAATGAAATCGAGTTTTACGTGGGCGCTAATGTATTCCTGAAAGTATCCCCGTGGAAGAAAATATGAAGATTTGGTCGGAAGGGCAAATTGAGTCCACGATTTATAGGGTTATATGAGGTTATTGAAAAGATTGGGCCAGTAGCTTACGGGTTGGCTTTGCCTGCAAAGTTAGAAAGAATACACAACGTGTTTCATGTGTTTATATTGAGGCGATATCATTCCGATCCTTCGCATGTGATTCCTCCAACCGAAATTGAGATACTACCGGACATGACTTATGGAGAGGAACCAATTAAAATTTTGGCTCTAGAGGTTAAACAAATGAGAAATAAGAATATAGCCTTCGTGAAAGTATTATGGAAGAAACACGATGTAGAGGAGGTTACGTGGGAACCGGAAGAAGCTATGAGAGAACAGTACCCGAACCTTTTTACCAGTAAGATTTTCAAAGACGAAAATCTCTAAAGGGGGAAGAGTTGTGACAGCCCGATTTTGGGGCTAGTCGGGACCGTGGTTTCGGGACCACTAATCCGAGGTTGAAGAAAATTATTTTGATATTATTTTATGTGTTATAGCATGATTATAAAGATGCATGGAATTTTGGTACTTTAATTTTAGCGATTGTATGCTTAATTGTGAAAAAGGACTAAATCGCATAAAGTGCAAAAGTTCCATTTTTCAAGATAGAGTGTCTAATAGCTATGGAATATTAAATTGGAGGTATTTAAAGTGCAAATAGACCACCCTAAGAGTGATGGCCGGCCAAGGGGGACAAAGACATTAATTTGGTAAAAAAATTAGTGAAATTAGGTGACCAAAAATGAATAAAATAAGATACATGAAGGAGATATCATGTTTCACTATTCACCTTCCTTTTTCCACCGAAATTTGAAGAGAAAATAGAGGTTTTTGGTGCTCAAACTTTTAGCCAAGCTATTTCCTTACAAGTAAGTGACTTTAGAGGTTTTTCTTGATACTTTTCGTACTTTTGGAACCCTCAAAGCTTAAGCTAGCTAATGAGGGGATTATTTTGCAAAATGGTTGAAAGTATAGGGATTTTCCATGAGAGTGTTGATGTTGTTTGCTGAGTTTTCATGAAAGAAAATGAATGTTAGTGGGTTGAGGAATAACTTTTGTGAAAGGTGTTACCATGAAAACACCTAAAAGGGGACTTATTTGTAAGGGTTGTAATTGTGTAATAAATTCATGAAATGATGGATTTTGTAAATTGTTGTAAGAGAAATAAATGTTCAACTAAGCTTGTTTAATGTGAAAATGTGATGAAAAATGATTTACGAGCCTAGGGGCAAAATTGTAATTTTGCCCAAGTATAAGGGCAAAATGGCCATTTTGCATAAGTGGAGATTTTGATGTATTATGAGTTATGTAATGATTGAACGAGTAAATTTTATTATTATAGATCAAGAAGATCGCGAAAAAAACCTTAACCGGGGAAAGGCAAGGTTACGGACTAAACTGTCAATTAACACATTTTGCACCGGGGTAAGTTTACTTGTAAATGATACATCCTTAATACTCATGATGTTACCTATTGATGCAATGTTTGGATGAAAATACTTATTGGTGAGATTGATTGAAAATGTTATATAATGAGTAATTCTCATATGAACCTCAGAATAGAAATGTAAGTTTGGACAAATATCTGTAATTATCATTTGCTGGGCTATATGCGAAACCACCTTATCCTTTATTCACGATGGGCTATTTGTGTTACCATGATTATATTTTCATTTGGTGGGCTATGTGGGATACCAACGTAATTATCATTGTTGGTGGGCTGTGTGCGATACCACCCTATTATTGATTAATGATGGGCTGTGTGCGAAAGCACCGGGTACTTTTATTATTTCCGAGGGGTTCATCGAGAAACTTGTCTAAATAAATATTTCATGTGTCTTTGTGGTGATGAGTGCAGGGTATATATGCAAGTAAATGTGAGCAATATATATGTTATATGGTTGGAATGTGGTAAGATTTGAGATGAGTAAGCATGTTTATGATAATGTGAATTTTTCTTACATAGTGTGTAATGTTAATGGTTGATTAGCATATGGTATGATGCTTATTGTTTACATGTAGACTTACTAAGCTTAAAGCTTACTCCCTTTCTTTTCCCTTGTTTTATAGTGTCAAAGAGCCAGCTCGGGATACAAAGATAACCAGAAGATCACCTACACTATCAGCACATATCGATAGTTGGACATAGCATTTTGAGTATGGCATGTATACGGTCTAGACTTAGTTGAATGTCATGTATTTTGGCTAAAGGTGTTGGCTCATTAAAGGATAATTTCTTTTGTATAAAGCCATAGTTGATGGCTCATTATTAATAATATATGAAAAGATGAGGTTATTCATGAATGTGTATGATGCATGATTTAGTGGCTTGGTTAAAATATGCATGAATGGGTTGTAGGTTGAATGTGATTTATGTTGCATGAGTTAGGGTGATAAAAAGAGCTTGGCAAATAGCCTTGTTCTACTCCACATGGGTAGGCACACGGGCATGTGTCTAGGCCGTGTGTGACACACGGTCAGCCCCATGGGTGTGTGGTTGGGTCGTGTGTCCCCTACATGTTAATTTTCTAAGTTAATATGATCAGTAGTAAAGACACGGGTAGAGATTGTGTCTCAGCCGTGTGGGAGGCACGACCACAGACATGGGCTTGTGCCCTGGCCGTGTGAAGTCTGCACCTAAATTTTGGAATTTAATTCGCCACACAGTCAAAGAACACGAGCGTGTGACTGGCTGTGTGATGCAAGTCAGTGTCAACCACGGGCCAAACACACGGGTGTTTGATAGGCCGTGTGATGAAAGTCAGTGTCGACCACGGGTGTGGAACACGGGCATGTGATATGTCACACGGGATTGTCCCTTCCTCCACATGGGCATGTGGCCCTATTTAGGCAAAAAATTCTCTAAGTGCGTAGAGGTCTTCTATTTAATTTCGAAACCCTCCGTAGGTATGTTTAGGGCTTCGTAGGCCCATAATAAGTACATTATGAAAATAAGTGAGAAGTTTGAAGTTGAAATGAAATTTTATAGCCCGATGTTGTATGTTTAAGTAAGTTAAGTTCGGTAATGCCTCGTATTCGGTTCTGACATTGAACACGGGTAAGGGGTGTTACAAGTCCTATACTAATAACCAAACAAATATCAATTTTTTAATTCTAAAACACTTACTTAACACTAATTAACTTATTTTAAAAATCTTATTTATATTTGGTATTTATAGAGAAAATCAACTTAAACATTCAATTACAATTTTACTCTTACTAAAAATGTAACAAAAGCATGTTTGAGCAGTATTAACCCATGTCTGCCATTGAAAATCTAAGCAGATTTTACTATTATAGACTTGAGGTCATGACACTAATGGTGAAAAGTCGTGAGGAAACTATATAGAAATCTTGGGGTTGTGACACCATAGATCCGGTTTCGCAACACAACATGGTTTCCTCGATTCATCTTCAAAGGCTGATGTTGGGACATTTAAGGTTTAACACCACGACCTGGTAAGTCAAGGGCCTTAGTGTTGTGGCACCACAAGTCTGGGGTCGCAATACAGGGCTTTCTCCTTGGCAACTTCTTGACATGGTGGAAGGGTGGAGGTCGCAACGCTGCTAGGTGATGTTATGACATTGCAAGTCAAAAGACTCAGTGTTGCGACATCAACATCACGAGGTTGAGACATCAACATCATCAACTATTGTAAATGATACTACATACTACAAAATTCGTACACAAACTGACCACCACCAAATGTGTGAACATTTGACTAGAAATACTACACCAAAAATATAAGAAATAAAGCAGCGGTGTCTGTAAGTATACGGGTCAAATTGTAATATAGTAATGTGTTATGTAACATCCCACCTGATGAAACCCTAGTGTTCAAATGATGTCTATAGAAGTAAAGCATATAGAGTAAGTTTCGATTAAGTATGATTGGTGAATTGGTAATGGCCCAAGTGTTCTTTTTGGCGTATGTGGGGGTAGACACAATTGAATGTTCAATATGTTGAGAGCTCCATACCAAATTATTGTGAGTTTTTGGAAGAAGGATGTGGTCATGTAAATAGATATAGAAAGTATGAGCCCACGTTAGAAGTAATACACCCTTTTCCCCGTGATATTGTACAAGTTAAGTTATAATGTAAGTTGGTTAGGAACTAACCAAACGTGAACTAGGATAATTAAAAAAGAAAGGGGAAGTACTCAATTAGTTTTCTCAGAAGTTGTAAACCCTTGATAAAAAAAAGTCAGCAATGATGTGACATTTTTCAAATTCTAATAAAGACTTTTAATATTTTAATAGGTCTTTAAGTTGAAATAAAAGGAGTTCTCTAGTTCTCTTTTGAAAAATATTAAAATCTAAGGCTGGAGGAAAGGAGGAGGATTTTTCTTTAAGCTGGATCTGAAACTCTGGATTCTTCTAGAAATTTCTCTATGTCGAGGTGAGTTTTATGACTTTGAAAAGTATATCTGTAAGGATGCCTGAAGAAGTAAGGCTATGTTTATGGATTACTTGTGTTTAAGATGATGGGAAGGTTATCCGAATGGATTTTTATGGTGTTCTTTTGTTTTAAGAGGTAGAGGTTGCTACAACTCTTGAAAGGATCTTGGATTTGGAGCTAAAAGCACTACACATTCTTATCAAGTGAGTCCCTAAGTCAACTCTCGTATGTAGGGTTGTATTTGCAATGTTTCTGTAGATGATGGTCAGACTATGAACACTAAATAAGTCGTGCATGTATAGTTCGTGAGGAATTTGATAGGTTAAGCATAAAGTGGATGTTCTACTGATGAAATAAATTGTATAAGTTCTCTTGGAATGTATGAGATGATGTGAAAAGAAATGTATGTTAATTTCTATATAGTGTCAAAGCATGAAAGACCTGTTAAGTAAGTTTGTGTCTATCTCCGTGGAGTCGTCTAAAGTAGTCAGTCGGAAATTTAACACAATTCAATGAAAGGAAAAATCCACGGTACTATATTGTGTAAGACCTTAGTTGGTGGGCTATAGCGTCATATGGAAAGGCCATATCATATAAGACCAAAACTGGTGAGTTAGGGCATCATGGGGAAAGAACTAAAGGAAAGCTATTACCTAATAGAGTTCTCTGCATGACCCAAGACGATGAGGGAAAAACCTCACGTAATATGATTTTAGGTGAATCCCTATCCTGAATACGCTAGAAAATGGAAGCCTTTGTGGCAGTCTATGAAATTGAAGCCTTTGTGGCATTCTATAAAATGGAAGTTTTTGTGGAGATCTATGGAAAGGAACGCCTTTGTGGCGCATTCTAAAGGAAAACCCTTGTGGCTATTGTCAAAAGGAAAAACTATTGTTGCAGACCCTGAAAGTGAGAAATGGTAAATACGACAAACCCTGGAAGAATGATATATATGGCTAACTTTGAAGAATGGTAGGTATGGTAAACTTTATGAGAATAGTATATATGGTGAACTCTAAAGGAATAGTACGTATGGCAAACTTTGAAGAAATGGTTCCGTAGGAAATGTCGTGGCATATCTTGCATAGTCTTAAGATTTGTATAGAGATAATGGAATGTGCCAGGGTATATGATGAATTCAGAGTATGATCCAAGTGGACTCGAAGAACAACTCGATCAGTAATGTTTTGTATGTATGGGTTCTAATATGGGAAAAATTAAGGAAATCACGAAAAGGTTGGGTGAAGAATGTAAGCAATGTACTGAAGATGCTAACGGTCAGGAGTGGTGTAACAACCCAATTTCAGTGAAGTCAGAATAGTGGTTTCGTAACCACAAATCCGAGTCTGAAAAAAATAAAATTTATTTAAATTTCATGAAATGATTGGTAATATGTTAGAAAGATTGCATGAAAATTTTATAGAAAAATTTTATCGATTATGTGTCTAATTACAAAAAGGACTAAATTGCATAAAATGTCAAAGTTGAATTCTATTAGCTATAAGGATCAAATTGCTATGTAATTTACAATGTGAAGTCCTTATATGGTAATTAGACCATTGATAAAAACTCTGTAGATATTTTTAGAGAATCATCCATGGAAAAATTAAAAAAGGTTAAGGACTAAATTGGAAATGAGGAACATTTAATATGATAAAATTAATTAAATAGAAATATCATCATTTTATATCATATTCTTCAACCAAAAATCAATGGAAACCCTAGGAGAGAGAAAACAAGCTTTCCAAGCATAAATTGATAAGTTCCTATGTCCCGTTTTTAGTAATTTTTATATTTTTGAGATCAAGAAAGCTTAATTTCTCTACTTGGGGGGTTAAATTTAAAAGAAATCCAAGTATAGAAAAGTTTTCATGGATGAATATGCTGAAATTTAAAAGTTCAGAGTAGAAAATGAAAGGTTGTTGATAGATAAACAACTTTTACAAAGTAATTTTTGATGGAAACATGTTTAGGGACTAAATTGAAAAGTGATGAAATTCATGGAAAAATTCTAAATTTTATTAAACATGTGTGCTATAAAAGTTTTATTATAATTTTGGTTAGGCTTGGAATAATGATTAAATTGCATGAATTTCAATTTCCGAGCCTAAGGACGAAATTGGAATTAATTAAAAGTTTAGGGGCAAAATGGTACTTTTGCCTAGAATATGAAATGGGTTCAATTGAATGTTAAATGTATGGAATTGATGATTAAATTCATTTATATAGATCTGAAAATACCAGACAAAGAGAAAGATCGAGGAAAAGAAAAAGTTTCGGATTAGTAGATATGAACAATTATCAAGGTAAGTTTGTATAACTTAAATAAGCATGAATATATGTTGATTTGATTATTGAGTTGTATGAAACACAATATGTGAATTATATGTACATGAAGCATGAAATATATATATGATGGAAAATGATTGAAAAAGGGTTAAAATCCGCTTGAATATTGAATTCCGATTGGATAGGTGATTTCCAATGTGGAATGAGATCCTGCATGTGTTGCAGTAAAGATTTAGCCCAGACGGGTAATGTATTGATCTCATCATGGAAAGAATTTAGCCCAGAAGGGTAATCCGATAAAAATAAAATGGACTCTCAAGCATATGTGTTTTCAATATGGATTTAGCCTGGACTGGTAATCCGACAAAACCCTTAAAGTATATGTGTTGCAACTAGAATTTTGCCTGGACTGGTAATTCTGTTGTATGATATGTGGCTCAAGAGCGTACTTGGACGGTACTACTGGATATGAATTGATGGAATTGTACACCTCAAGTGTACTACTGGAAATATCCATCGGAAATTTGATAATTCAACGGAAACAGTGAATAAGTGACATGGAAAAGATGAAATGGAATGTGAATATGGCATGATGAGCTCATCTATGCATTTTGGTATATTGTGACTAACGTGTTAATTGAATGTTTTTTATTAGGAAAAATTTCCAAATTGATCGATATATGCTTTACATGTTTTTAAATGTTATATATGATTGGTAAGTGTAATTTTAGTTATACGAGCTTACTAAGCATATAATGTTGACTAGGTTTATTTTTCCTATTTTATAGTGCTCAAAGCTCGTAAAGGTTAGAGATCGGTCGGAGCAATCATCACACTATCAACTCCTTGATTTTGGTATAAATGTCAGTTATATTTTGGTATAATGGCATGTATAGGCTAATATGAACAAATGACGATTTATAATGTTGGCTTGTAATCTAGCCATTGGAATGTCTAGAAATGGTTGTTTCTGGTATGGTATGAATTTATAATATGTTAATTATTACATGTTAAACAAGTTAAATAGGACTTTCATGAAGTATATGATATGAGATAATGTAAAGGTAAGCTTAAAACTATGGTATAGGAAATAATGTATCAATTGGGATGATGAAAATGGTTGGATTTGGTTGGTTTATACTTGTGAGTTTTGGTGCAAGAAAATGGTTAAATGTGGTGAGAAATAGGGTTAGGAAATGGCCTTATTTCATCCACACGGCTAAACAGGTAGACACACAGGCGTGTGTCTAGACCGTATGTGATACACGGCTTGAGTACATGGGCATGTGATCTAGCCGTGTGTCCCCTGTTTCTAAAATTTTAAAAATACAATGTCCAGAATTTAACACACGGGTAGAGACACGGGCGTGTGTATTGACCGTGCAAAACCTGCACCTAATTCGAATGAAATTAATTAACCACATGGCCTAGCACACGGGCGTGTGACATGGCCGTCTGGCGCAAGTCAGAGAGCAACCTAAATTGGACGCGGCTTGACGCACGGGCGTGTCTAAGCATCACACAGGTGTGTCCCCTAGATCACATGGGTGTGTGAGCCCTGTACCTTGGAAAAATTTTTGAAATTTTACAAAAAGTTTCTAGAGGTTTCGAATAAGTCCCGACTCATTTCTAATGTTTGTATTGGGCCTTGAGAGCCCGATCAAGGGACATTATGGATGATCTAGGTAAATGAATAGTAAATTTTCATAGTTTAGTAAAAAAATGTTCTGAATGTTCTGGTAATGCTCCAAAACCCTGTTTCGACGACGAGTACGAGTTAGAAGTGTTACAAGTGGTGACAAAGCAAGATATGTTGTTTATGGTATGAAGAAGAAAGATACTTACAAAAGTCAAGTTAAAGAATGAAGAAATGAAATGATAGTGAAATTTCCAGATGCATTGTACTGAGGAGATATAAGTAAATGGAGTTTATCTCGCTAAGTTCTCATGAACTTACTTTAGTGTTTTGTGTAGCAGGTAAGTTGATTAGGGACTGCACCGGAAGGGACGATGTCAGGACTATGCCAAAGGGGTGATGAAGTGGGTTATTATGCATACAGAGCAAATTGATGGCGGAATCAAGTTTGAGTTGTTTTGCAAAAGTCTTTTACCTAAAATAATTTTAATAGACCATGACATCAAATCAATCATGGTTGTAAATAAATTCCCTGTGTATATTAAGTGAATTTTCACCTGGTTCACACTTATGTATTTCATAAAAAGGTCGTAATTTAAACAATTGTAATTGAATGTATTTTTTATGAATATAATTGAATTTCATCTGTACTTGAGTAATAACACCCTAGATTCAGATCTGGATCATCGAGACAGTTTTGAGGCATTACAAGTTTTGTATCAGAGACCAATTTAGTCAGTTTTTGGATCACGAAGACAAAAAATCCCTATATGCATAATACATTGAACCTAGTAGAGTTCCTCAAGTATGTTGGCTTACTGAAGGGTAATAAAGAAAAATGAAAAGATAAGAGAAAGGAAAAGAGTCACTTCATTAATAAAATAAGATGTTATACAAGGTGGAAGACAATAAAAGAGAAGATAGGATAAAAAGAAAGAAATTAGTCCTCTCCCTTTGAGTGATGCCCAGTAGACTTGGCGGAGACGTTTTCTGTTGGCTCTACTTCCTCTTGAATTTGCTTGGAGACATTGAGCTCCTCAAGATTCTCATCACCTTCTATTTTGGGTGACTTAGGAATGAAGAAACCATCAATTTGTTTCCATTTTGATTGGAAATCTTCCTACTCCTTACCTAAGGGGTTGTAAACATCAAAGTCCAATGAATTTGTAGAAACATCTTGGACGAAGTTGAAGTCTACTTGACTCAAGTCCATAGGACCAATGGCCACTTGGGCATGGAGAATCAGTTTAGCCTTCCACTCTAGCAATGCCTCAATCAAGTTCCTTTTCGTGTCCTCCTAATATGTCTTAAAGGCTTCATCATTGGATTGATGAAGACTATCCAACTTAGCCCCAAAAATTAGATTTTGGGATTGTAGTTGTTCCTTTAAGGATGACTTATTCTTCTAATGACTCGAATATATTCTCCAAGAATTTGCACTTGTGCTTGGCCTCCTTGTTTTTGAATTTCCAGGCCACCAAACTTAAGTCACGTTGCTCAAGCTTGATTTTAAGAGCCTATTCCCTGTTGTATTGCTCCTCTATTGTCTTGAATTTCAACTTAATTTACTCCTCATAGCTGGAAACTGTAGCCCTAGGGAAATCGTGGAACTCTTGAAGAGATTCACTTAACAACCCATACTTAACAGATGGAGCTTTGATAGATTTGGCCAACTGAGAAAAAGGGGTTGAAGCCAACTTGGACGCAATAAAAGAATAGAAGGCCTCTTTCTATTGTTGAGGAATGATGTTGTATTGGTTTTCAAAGATCAGACTTAAAGAAACAGAGGAGGGCCCTAAAGTATAAAGGTTTCACCAAGGAAAGAATTCATTATTTTCAACAAAAGAAGAGTACTGTGGTTGAGGAATTAAGGGATTCCAAGATAGGTCCTATAGAGATGTTTCTGTTTGAATTTCTATGTGAGGAAGACCCGTCCTTGGAGCTGAAGAGTCTGCTACAAGAGCGGGTTCCACTAGAATTGTTGGCATAGCTGGCAATAAAGGAACCTTTAGACTGGGAAGTCCTTTCTTGAGTCTACACCGCTAAGGTTCTGAGGGATCACTCTCCTCAGTAACTAGAACATTTTCACTTGCCCTTGGTCTTTTCTGATACTTCTTGGAAACGGGCTTCTTAATAGGAGCAACCAAAGCTTCCTCCTTATCACGAGTGGTACCCAAAATGGCTCTGATATCCATACCTGGCTCTGGGTTAGGTGGAGTATGAGACTTGGATGCTGAAGGCACATTAAAATTTTCAAGCCAATTAATACAGTCAGTGTTTTTGCAGTCATTAGGACTATGATTCAACAGGCAGTACTAAAAAACATTCCTAACCGTAACTAATTCTACTAGGTTTAGAATGTGCCCTCTACCCAAGAGCTTGGACTACTTATTTGCCACCATAGACTCAATAGGCACACTCTAAGAATAAGTGGATTCTCGAGAAGGGACCAACAGGTGGGAAAGCCAAACCCATCTTTAAGCTTAAAGACTACTAATCGTGTCTATCAGAGTCTTAAAAATTTATATAAAGAATGATTGAGCCTAGAACTAACTGGGACAACGATTGAGGCAAGTGCACCTATTGAACAGTAGTATAGTTGTGGCAAGACTGGATTTTTGAACCCAAAGGAACCAAAAGTACTATTACTAACTTTCTTTTTATTATCTAGCCTAAAAATTAAAGGAATTTTTATCTAATATAAAATTAACTAACAATTAAGCTAAAGATACAAAGACAAAGAAAATTAATTGGGGAAATACTTTGGGGAAAAACAATTGATTAAGACAATACCCGAGGAAGAATCCACCTAGACTTCACTTGTTATCTAACTCTGAACCAGATGATTTATTCACTTGACTTAATCCGTAGGATTCCCTAATTTATATTAATACCTCTTTTGAGGCTACTAACGTCTAACCCTAGTTTGATTAATTGAAATCTCTTTCTAATTAAAACCCCTAAAACTGCATTAACTCGATCTATGGACTCCCATATTAGATTTGACCCTAATCCAGCAAATTTTTGTCACCCTATTTCTAGGTGTGCGAGCAACACCGCTTAACTATGCTAGATCTACTCTTAGGCAGGGACTTTTGCTCCACCACTTAAGCACATCAATACTTGAATCAATATCATGCAAATACCAAAACAAGAGTTAAGAACACATAGTTAAGAACAAATCAAGTATTTATCATATAGTTCAGCAAACGATAACAAGATTCATCTTAGGTTTCATCCCCCTCAGGTATCTGAGGGTTTAGTTCATAATGATAAAAGAATGCATCTCAAAAGAAAAAACAAAACATAAGAAAACCCTAAAACCCCTTGAAGGAATTGAAGGAAAGATCCTCTGTCTTGAGTATAACTTTGGCCTTTCTTCGAGTGAATCCCACAATTCTAGCCTCTCTGGCTCGGCTCCTTGTCCTAGCTAGACACCCCTAAAGGTTGGCCTCTAGGGTGCTTATATAAGCTTTTGGAATGGCTTTCTTTGCCTCTAAGTACCGTAATCCGACTGAAACTCTTCTTTCTCATGTTAGGGACACGCCCATGGCACACACCCGTGTGAATCACGGCCAGGCCATGTTCGAGTCTGTTAAGGAGGCACGGTCATGCGGTCTTGGGCCCAGGCCGTGTTGATTTTTTGATATGGCCCATTTACTCTTTTTTGGGCCCGTTTCTCGTTCTTTTCATCCTCCGGTGCTGTTCTGAGTATAAAACATGAAAACAAAGGATTAAGAGCACCAAATTACACAATTCAAGGCTTAAATCATCCAAAAGTATGCTAAATGTGGGATTAAAATATGTTCACATTACGGTTTATCAAATACCCCCACACTTAAGCATTTGCTTATCCTCGAGCAAAATTCTCAACTCACAATCAAAATGAACTTCCCTGATTCATAATATTCATGTAACATCCTCAAAAGGGCCTATGCATTTTCAGTTTAATTGTAAGAAATAACAAGTCTTAAGCATAATGAATAAATTTTTGATATTTTTGGATACTTAGAAATGCACGAAAATGAATGGAAATGAACATTTTTGGCAACCTGGAAATGCATTAGGACATGAACATTTTAGGAAACCTAGAAATGTAAGGAAATGGTTCAAAAATGGAAAGTACACATTTTTGGAACTCAGAACATTTTGGAAATCGAACATTTTAGGAAACTCAAACATTTTGGAAATCAACATTTTAGGAAACCTGAACATTTTTGGAAACTTGGAATGTAAGAAAAATGGCAAGTTACAGAGCCGATCGAAAATTTTAGGAAACTTAGAAATGACCCCAAATGATGAGTTTCAAAGTTTAAAATAGGAAATAAAGGCAAGAGGGCCTTAAAAGAAAAAGTTGGGGAAATTTGACACACAAACAGGCTTGGAAATGTGGTCCAGAAGATGCCACTTAGGGCTATGGAAATGGCACCATGTGAAGGAGGCATGGGCACAGGTTCGAGTCACAAGGGAAGCAAATAAATGAAGTTTAATTTTTGCTTCCCAGGCTTAAAGGTGGACGGCACAAGCATCTAGAAACCAAGGTGTTTTAATTCCATAAATACATGATTAAAAAGTGATAAATAAGGGATTTTAAATTAGGATTATTTGAGGAGATAAATAAAGGATTAAACACCTTTAATTTTGAATAAAAGTGATAATTAAAGGTTAATATTATCACTTGAGGAGTAGTGGCCAAGTAAGGGACTCTCCTATTGATAATTTTGGCTATAGGAGGAAAACTAAAAGAGTTTCTCTCATCTTTCTAGTGTTGCCGAAATTCTCTAAGCTCTCTCCCCCTCTCTGCCAAATTTTCATTAAGCAAAACCCCTCTCTTTTTCTTCTAGTTTCTTCTCCGTTTCTACTGTCAAGCCTAATCTTTGTGGATTCTAAGAAAGGGGGGCAATCATCTACAACATCAAAAGGGTAAGATCTGTAATCAATCAATTCTTATTTCTCTTCTTTCCATCGAAATCAAGGTACTAACTCATAGCAAATTTGGCCGAAATTTGAATGATCTTTCGGAAATCTAAGGATCTAAGGTAAGAAAATTTATTCGATTAAAGGTTATGATGTATATGTTAGATTAGATCTAACATGAAGATTTCGACAGATATAAAGGAGGCAAGAAATCAGTTTTGGGAATCCCATCACAAGGTAAGTGATATTCGGTCAAGGCTTAATTTTGGTATTTGGGGTTATTTCTCATTTATTTCAAAAGCCGGAGACTCACATGGTTAGATGATTTAGTGTTAGCCGATTTCAAGGGAAGGAATATTAGCAATTTCGGGACTTGATTTACAATCATCCAATTCGGCAACAAGGTAAGTAATACAAATCCTACTAGGATTTGGTTTTCAAACCAAATAAGGTTATTAATATATTTTAATGATTGGTCGAATATAGGAGTGAAAGATCTAGATCGGTAGATCGTTCTTCGGATTCAAGGAACCTATTAAGCGAATCGTGTGTGTACTCACACTAACTTTCAATATATATTATGGCAATAATTGTTTTAGTATATGAATGTGTATAAGAATGAGAATGTGGCTAAGTACCACAAATGTGGCAAAAAAAGTACCCAGTGCGTATTCCTACTTTTGATAGGATTATGAATGTGTTATATTCTCAAAAGTGACATGAATGTGAATTTAAGTATGATATGAATGATATGTAATAATTGGGGCATTTGGGATATATGTGTGAAGGGAGAAAGTGAAGGTGATGACTACGGTCTCTCACCAATCTAATTATGGTGACTACGGTCACATTATTGAAAATGGTAACTTCGGTTACATTATTCGAATATAGTGTCTAAAGACACAACGTAAGTGGGCGATGAGCACGCCGATCGCAGCGATCGCCCTTGATGGTGTGTAGCGGATGGAGGGTCGACTTAGTAGTCCCCACTGTACAAAGTTGGTACGGGTGGTGTGTAGCGGATGGACAAATAGGCTTGGGTTTGGGTTGCATCATCCTTTATTTTGTATGAACATGAAATTGATATGACTTGTATGCCCGATTTGTTGAAAATTAGTATCAGTGTACACATTGAGTCTCAGGGACTCACCCTGTTGGGGGAATTTTTTTGTGTGATGAGCAGTGAATGGACCTGCCTACGGCAGGAGCTAAGGGTGGCCATGCATCACTTGAAGAATTTATTTAGAAATTTGGACTTTATATAATTTTAGTACTTTAAATTTTATTTTGGGTTTAAATGATGTAATAAGGCCATAAGGCCCAGTTGGATTTTCTTTATTTCTGTTTATTTTTATTGATTATGATACAATTTATTTTTGATTAAAGTTAAGTAAATTTATTTCTTTTAAAATAATAAACCCTAAAATTATTTTGTCACCTTATTTAAGTTGGATTTTCAAAATTTATTAAATGGGTTCCAATTTAAGCCCAACCCAAAACAATGTTTTCTAAAATTTACAATTTTTCTCTAAGTAACCAAGAATTTGAAAACCGATTTACTTAAGGAACATACCAGATCCGGTTCAGGCTCGTGGGCCGGGTGTGGGGTGTTTCAATTCATCAATAATGTTTCATCATAATTCAAAGATAATTCATACAATGATAATTACTCAAAGGGTCCTAAAGATTCAAACAATCACAGTCATACATTTATAGCATGAAAACATAGGTGTTTCCCTTTACCTAAATAATTACCTCTAATTCGGAATTGACAAGAGTTGACATCTTCACTAAAGATTCACTCAAATCACTCAAACTGTTTAAGGTTCAAAATTAAGTACTCAAAAGTTGAACATGAAAAGTTAATCCCATAAGCTTGCCTAAAAATCAAATCTCCACCACTGTAAAATGAGATGATACACAAATCAAAAGGTCTTTAAAAAGGGTTGTAACGGGGCTTAGGTTAAAGGTGTGGATAAAGGCTGAATTAGGAGGTTAGAATCGAGATGGACTTGACAAATTACCTAACTAGAAAAATGAGATAATCCTAGATAATTACATCACTTGAAAATTTGTAATAATACGAGCTTTTTCTTCGAAATTTGGAATTTTGTATAAGCTCAGCTAACATAGAACTACTAATGAATATACTTCAAATTTTTTTTTAAGAACAAATCATAATACATAATAAAAGATGAATTCAACTACTGAAATAAAATAATTAGGCAACCGATCAAATCAAATCTCGACAGAAAGGGTAGTCAAGGAATGGTGATAACAAATAGAAAGCGTTTTGGGTTAATATTAGTGGGTGAGTCAATAAATGGGTTGTTAGGATCAACGGGGTTCACTAGGGGTTAATTATAAAGGTAGGCTTTTAGTGGAGTGAGCAGGTTAAATCCTAGGTGCCTTTACCATCTCTGTATATCAAATCAATGATGTGGTCTTAACATGTATAATCAAAGCAAGTTCTAGAATAACAAATCAATGTTGACACACTCATAATAAAAAGTGAGCACGAAAGAATGTATGCTCTAAAAGGCTCAAAATCTCACAAGAATTATGGGTTTTTGATATCAACCTTGTGAATTTCAAACTTCAAGGTAATAATTAGATTCAGGTAGACAACCTAACAAAATTTTAATTTTTGAAAATAGACTCATCATGCTTGATTATCTAGTCTCCTAAAGTTTAAATCATCACTGCACAATTATCAATGACTTAATCCAAAACATATCAAAGAAAATCATGAATCACAGAAAATTTCATTCTAATTAGTAATATGAGAACATTACTTAAAGACAAGATATCATTCAGGGCTTTGAGAATAATGAAAAAAGTTAGGCATTTTCTCGAAATAAATATTCACCCCCCACACTTAAGATGTACATTGCCCTCAATGTACAAAGATATATATGAAATTTAAGAGAAAGGGAGAGGTGAAACTTCTTGAATTTGGATGGTTTCCTTGAGTTGGGAGTCCCGTGGTATGGTGGCTGCTACCGAGCTCTGCGCTAGATGAAGAAATTGGGAAGCTCGTGAAGAATTAGCCAGGAAATAATAAGAATAATTCAAAATATACTAAATATATACTTAAAGACAAGAAAGATAAAGAGAAATAGTGTAAAAATTGAAATAAAACTAAAAGAAAAGATGAATGGACTAAAAAGTCCTTATTGTTGGATGGTTTGCGAGGTGGGTGTGATTTCTAAGGCTGTGGTGTCGTGGCTATGGCCGTGGTCGTGGTGATTCCCTAGCAGCCTTTAGAACTTAAATTAAAGAAAACAGAAGAAAATAGATTAAACTAAGTAAAAGAAAACTAAATAAAAGGAAAATAAAGGAAAAGGGAAAATAAAAAGAAAAGTTAGATGGACTCAAAGGTCCTTTTTCTGTCGAGTAAATAAAGTGACCGGTATGAACTTATATAGATCTAGAGTCATGAGAATAAAGAAACTGAGAATTAAGAATGGAGAGGGGGTGTAAAGGAAGAAGAAGGGTGGGGAGTAGCTAAGAAAGGGGGAGGAGTGGTTTAAATAGAAAAACTCAAGTCTGGTACATCCCCACGCCTGTGTACCGTGGGAGTGTCGAGTCACACGGTCAGATCGTACGGCCGTGTTATGCTTCGTCTGTTTCTCCCATGCCCATGGGCAGGTCGCCACGCACGTGTTTGGTAAAACAGTACCGGCCACGGCCGCCTCGCACGGCCGTGGTGTTTGATTGGAGTCCATGGCTTGAAGATATTTTTTCGTCCTGTGACTACTATCTCTGCCATGTCAGTATGTAAAATCCATAGTATCCACACGGCCGTGTGGTGTGGAAATCTGCACTTTGGTTAGTTTATAATAAGGTGCTAAAAAGGAAAAATAGAAGAAGGAATAAAAAAATGTAAAAATTAATGGGGTTAGTACTCGGGTTTCCTCCCGAGAAGCGCTCGTTTAAAGTCTTAAACTAGACTTTCCTCTCATTCACATAATCAGGATGGTTTGAAGAGTTGAACATCCTCTCTCATGCTATCAGTTTTACTGTCATGGTAAAGCTTAAGTTGAGTACCGTTTACTTTAAAAGTTCCAAATGCAGGATTACTTACCTCGACTGTTCTGTATGGGAAAACCTTAAGTACCCTAAAAGAGATTTCTTTGTGTGTATTAGGGTTAGGAGGAGGTATTCAAGGGTCTGCTTTATCTAACAATACCTGATCTCCGATCTTAAATTCTTTTGTCCCACAGAATGGTGTTGGTTCTGCTTTGTGTATTCCTAATTTCTCCTTGAAGTGTGTCTTCCACTCGTCTAGTTCATCGATCTGAAGCCTTCGTTCCTCATGAATTATTTCCTTATTGGCATGGGGTCTAGGATCTGGCTCAGTTGTGTAGTTCCGTAGTGCTTCCTAAAAAGAAGGTTTAATCGAATGGTTATTAATAGAATTTATGTTCTCACCTTGATTACTCGATGTCCTAGCTGAGTCAAGAGTCTGGAGACTGATTGATTCATTACCTACACAAAGTATGAGTTCTCCTGCACTGACATCAATTTTAGTCCTGGCAGTTGCTAAAAAGGGTCTTTCTAAAATTAAAGGGATACTATTGTCCTCATCCATGTCTAAAACTACGAAGTCTACTGGGAATACAAATTTGTCAATTTTCAAGAAAATATCTTCAATTATACCCCTAGGAATTCTAATAGTTTTATCAACTAATTGAATACTCATCCTAGTTTGTTTGGGCTTCCCTAGACCTAGCTGTTTAAACATTATATAAGGCATAATATTGATGCTTGCCCCTAGATCTGCTAAAGCATTATCAATAGATAAACTACCAATTAAACATGGAATTGTAAAACTCCCTGGATCTTTTAATTTTCGTGGTAGTTTATTTTGCAACATTGCTGAGCATACTGCGTTTAGTTCCACATGCGATTCCTCGTCCAACTTCTGCTTGTTTGTTAAAAGATCTTTTAAAAATTTGCTTGAATCTGGCATCTGCGAAAGAGCTTCAAGAAGCAGTAAGTTAATATGTAATTTCTTTAAAAGTTTAAGAAACTTACCGAACTTTTCATCTGAATTGTCTTTGTTCAATGCTTCAGGGTAGGGTATACGAGGTTGGTACTTTTTAATTACCAGTTTTGGTTTCTGGTGACTTACCACAACATTACCTTTCTCTACCACATTTTCTTGGTTTAATTTAGGCTCATCTAACCCTACACTATCCTGAGCTGTTATGGCTTGAAGTTTCTCTTTTGGGTTAGTCTCAGTGTTGCTTGGCAAGCTACCTTGTGGTCATCCAGAGATCAGCTTAGCGAGTTGCCCTAACTGGTTCTCGATCCCTTTAATCGATGCTTGTTGATTTTTTAAGTGTTGTTTCGGTGTTTTGAAGACAAGTTTCTATCACCGTGATGAATTTTTTCAGCACCTCATCAAGGTTCAGCTTCTTTTCCTGTGGGTAGGGCTGTTGTTGGAAGTTTGGAGGAGGTTGTTGTCTCTGATTTCCTTGACTATCCCATGAAAAATTGGGTTGATTCCTCCAACCTAGATTACAAGTATTACTAGAAGGGTTATTTTGAGATCGAAAATTGTTACCTATATAATTCATTTGTTTGTTCTCTGCACTCGGGTTGTAAGGTGCATATTCTACGTTGTTCATCCCTCCTCCATTCGTATCGCACTGCATAACTGGATGTACCTATAAAGAACCACATAAACCATCAACCTTTTTATTTAACATTTCTACCTGATTTGATAGCATGGTGACTGCGTCGAGGTTGAAAACTCCGGCTGCTTTTGTTGGCCTTGTCCTTGTAACTTGCCACTGATACTTATTCAGTGACATCTCCTCTATAAACTCGTAGGCTACCTCAGGATTTTTGTTGTTCAAGGTTCCGCTGGCAGCTGAATCAATCAATTGTCTAGTTGAAGGGTTCACACCATTGTTAAAAGTTTGGACCTGTAGCCACAAAGGTAGTCCATGGTGAGGGCACCTTTTCAATAGATCCTTGTATCTCTCCCATGCATCGTAAAGTGTCTCTAAACCTATCTGCACAAAAGAAGAGATACCATTCCTTAATTTGGCCGTTTTGGTGGTGGCGAAAAATATTTTAATAAAAATTTTCATTATCATCGATCCCATGTAGTGATTGATCCTCGTGGAAGAGAATGCAACCACTGTTTGGCTTTATTCCTCAAAGAAAAGGGAAATAATCGAAGATGGATGGCATCATTAGAAACGCCATTTATTTTCAAGGTACCACAGAATTCTAGAAAATTCGCTAAGTGTGTGTTAGGATCCTCATTCTGCAAACCATCAAACTGAACAAACTGTTGTATCATCTGTATAGTGTTAGGTTTTAGTTCAAAATTATTTGCGGCAATAGTAGGCCTAACAATACTTGACTCAGTTCCTGTTCAATTAGGTTTAGCATAATTACACATAGTTCGAGGAGCATGATGTTCGGCCATCTCTGGAGGTAGCGAATTTTTCTCAACCATCTCTTCGGTGGTATTAGCTTCGACTTCTTGCTCTTCTTCTATGTAATTTAAGCTTCACCTTATTTCTCTATGATTTCTACGAACAGTACCTTCAATATCACTGTCATAAATCAGGGGTCCTGTCAGCTTCCTTCTAGTCATAAACTAGAGGTACCTACCAGAAGAAAAGAAGAAAATTTAGAAAAGTAAAAATAAATTGCAAAAATAAAATAAATATAATATGGCTAAAGTAATAAAAATTAAGCGTTCTTAATATTTCAGTTCCACGTCAACGGCGCCAAAAACTTGATCGTGTCTATCAGAGTCTTAAAATTTTATATAAAGAATGATAGAGCCTAGAACTAACTGCGACAACAATTGAGGCAAGTGCACCTATCGAACAGTAGTATAGTTGTGGCAAGACCGGATTGTCAAACCCAAAGGAACCAAAAGTACTAATACTAGCTTTCTTTTTATTATCTAGCCTAAGAATTAAAGGAATTTTTATCTAATCTAAAATTAACTAACAACTAAGCTAAAGATGCAAAGACAAAGAGAATGAATTGGGGAAATACTTTGGGGAAAAAATAATTGATTAAGACAATACCCGAGGAAGAATCCACCTAGGCTTCACTTGTTATCTAACTCTGAACCAGACGATTTATTCACTTGACTTGATCCGTAGGATTCCCTAATTTATATTAATACCTCTTTCGAGGCTACTAACATCTAACCCTAGGTTGATTAATTGAAATCTCTTTCTAATTAAAACCCCTAGAATTGCATTAACTCGAACTATGGACTCCCATATTAAGTTTGACCCTAATCCGGCAAATTTTCGTCACCCTATTTCTAGGCACGCGAGCAACTCCGCTTAACTATGCTAGATCTATTCTTACGCAGGCACTTTTGCTCCACAACCTAAGCACGTCAATACTTGAATCAATATCCCGAAAATAACAAAACAAGAATTAAAAACACATAGTTAAGAACAAATCAAGTATTTATCATGTAGTTCAGCAAACGATAACAAGGTTCATCTTAAGTTTCATCCCCCTCAGGTATCTGAGGGTTTAGTTCATAATGATAAAAGAATACATCTCAAAGAAAAGATAAAACAGAACATAAGAAAACCCTAAAACCCCCTGAAGGAATTGAAGGAGAGATCCTCTGTCTTGAGTATAACTCCGGCTTCTTGAGATCAATCAACTGGCTTTCTTCGAGTGAATCCCACAATTCTGACCTCTCTGGCTCGGCTCCTTGTCCTAGCTGGACGCCCCCTAAAGGATGGCGTCTAGAGCGTTTATATAGGCTTTTGGAATGGCTTTCTTTGCCTCTAAGTACCCTAATCCGACTGAAACTCTTCTTTCTCACGTCAGGGACATGCCCATGGCACACGCCCGTGTGGATCGTGGCCAAGCCATGTTCGAGTCTGTTAAGGAGGCACGGCCGTGCGGTCTTGGGTCCAGGCCGTATTGATTTCGTGATATGGCCAATTTACTCTGTTTTGGGCCGGTTTCTCATTCTTTTCATCCTCCGGTGCTTTTCTGAGTATAAAACATGAAAACAAAGGATTAAGAGCACCAAATTACACGATTCAAGGCTTAAATCATCCAAATGTATGGTAAATGTGGGATTAAAATATGTTAATATTACGGTATATCAACTACCGTTATGAGGTTTTCCCTCCTCTAGTGAAGATTTGAAAGGTTATTTTGAATGATAGGCTCACAGCCTTGACGAACATTGAAGTGGGAATATTCAACATTTGCCCATTGTCTGATAGATTTTAGTTGGTAAAAATTTTGGAAGACCCCCAGGAGTGGTGGTTCATTTCGTTGACAACAATCCAAGAAGTAGGCAATAAGGGTCCACCAAGACAAGGCTAATAGCAACCCTGGTGCAATGCTATATTCTTTCAGCACTAAGCAGAAGAATGGGTGTAAAGGTAGGTGGAAACCAGAGGTATATCAATGTCGTAAGCGAAGTTTGGACATCGAAAGCCTCGGGCTATAAAAAATCGGTTCACTTCTTCCTTGGTTGTATTCGTACTTACGAGTGGAAATGGTTAGAGAGGTGTTTTTGAGTTCTTGGGGACCAAAAATGGTGGATGATTACATCTTAAAACTCGGCCACTTCAGTTACGACCATGAAAATGAGTGTTTATTCTTGACATATTGTATGAAAATAAGAAAGAAATGGGAAAAATATAAGGAAGTGGGATTAGTTTAGGATTTTGGAAATCAGAGAAGATGAAGGCAAAAGAGGAAGTCAGGGAAGCTATTAAGAAAATTGAGGGCTTGACGAAGGTTTTAGATGAAGGTTTAGAGTCTCTGTTTTATAAAGATAAATGTGTTCAATAAGGCACTCTGGAAAAAAAATTGTTTGAAATCTCCGATGTCAGTTTGACATTTGTCAAAAGGGGTAAGCTTGAGGTGTTCATACTCGATTGTTAATTTGTTTAATAAAGTAGTCTGATAATATCTTTTAATACTTTTAGGGAGTATAACAGTAAGAAAGAAAAAGTCGAAACGTGTGTAAGGGAATTTGTGTCGCTGCTGATTTGTGCTTGGTGAGGACAACTCAATTAATTCTGGAAATTGAGATTCTAGGAGAAAATGAGAATTTTAGGGAAGAAATTCCTTAAGTGGGGGAAAGTTGTAACATCCTGCTCGGCGAAACCCTTTTGTTCAATTGATGTCTATACAAGTAAGGCAAAAAGAGTAAGTTTGTAATAAGTGTAAAGTATAAGAATTTGACTAAGTATAAGAATTCTTTGGACAAGCCTATAACACCCCGGTTCTGGTGGGCACAAGGTCTGGCGTAGTCTTTGAAAAGTACGATTGACGAATTGGTAATCCCCCAAGTGTTCTTTCTGGTGTATGTGGGGGTGGACAAAGTTGTATGTTCAGGATGTTGTTGCTTACTCATATGCTGTAAAAAAATCCATAATTTATGCATGTGTTATCGAATTACCGAAAGGCTGAGTAGACATAAAAATGGGATCACCAGATGGTTTGATACTACTTGAATAATGTTTTAGCTCTGTCATCTCATCCTCATCAATTTGAATTATTTGTCTTTTTCTAATGGTGTCACCCACTGCCCTAGAAACATCATAGGCAGTAATCATAGCTCTATTATAATGATCTTCAATGTCTCGCATTGGTATGTTTACTTGGCGACACAGCAGAGTGATGAGTGATGGGAAATAGAAATTGATTTATCAAAATAGTGCAACTAAAAATAACAGGTATAATACTTGTCTGAATGAAATAGAACCATACCTTTGCCGCTCAAGTCAGATACTCTCTTCGGTAATAACGAGTACCTTTTTCTCGAGATTGTCCATTTGGCTCTAGGAATTGTGACTATTCTTAGAATATCTTGTATCGTCTCTTAACTGGCATTCACTACCATGGTCGAATAATCATCACCATCAACATCGGGTTAATTAAATAGGGCATTGATCCCTATTATTGGTAAATATAATTCTTTTCCATGCACTTGGAGTGTTGTCAATATTGATGAATTCAAGTGGGCATAAAATTCTCTAGCAAAGTCTTCATCCGGAGAAGATCGAATATCACACCAAAACTTTCATCCTCATTTCTCAATAACTTCTGAATGAGTGTAGGTGCATCATATTCCCTAGCAAGTTGAAAACCTTTATCTGGGAACATGGGTTTTTCTTGAAGATTCTGATGTATCTCGCCTTTATACCTAGGGTTCGAAACCAAGGCTGGATCTCCTTAACTTGAGTATCCAATTTTTTCCTCTTTCGAATCATCTTTTCCCTGACAGAAAAAATCAAGACAAACACTACTTTATTAGAAAAAGATAAATCCCAATTACCTCAAGGATGGGCTAAGGGTGACAACAAGGGTTGCTGACAATTAAGGGGTTTAGCCACGGGTCACCAAAATGATTGCCCAAGATTTTGCCACAGTTGCTATGAATGACTGCACACAAGGAAAAGGCCTGCTGTCGCGGTGGTGCGCAAGGGAATAGCAAGGTGTGCGGGGTTGTTGCTATGCGATGCAAGGGCACGCAGGGCTGCTGCACAGCAAGGTAAGGTACGATGGCTGCTAGTAGCTGTCGGTGGTGGCTCAAGGCGTCGACAACATGGACATGCAGTGGCAATGGAGAGAGTGACGATGGCTTAAAGAAAATAAACAAGGAAGAAAATAATAATAAACACAAATAACTTGACCCTAATTTAATTTGATTAAAAATTAACCTAATTTCTTTTTTAATTAGGAGTTTTATTATTATCATCATCATATCATTTATTTACCAATTTATTTATTTACAAACTTATTAAACATTAAATTTATTTACAACCTATTGAAAAGTAAAAATACAAAAAAATAAAAAATTGTTTTTTATTAGAGATAATAATTTTTCGGCATAAAATTTTAATGGATCGGTTAAAGTGAGCGAGGTGTTTTTCTGCTCGACTTCGTCGGTCTAATAATGTTTCAAACGTTGACCATTAACTTTAAAGTTACCTCTTTTATTGTCTCAGAGTTCAACTACTCCATACGAGAAAACTTGATTAATTGTAAAGGGTCTTGGCCATCAGGATTTCAGTTTACCTAGAAAGAACTTCAACCTAGAATTGAATAGAAGGACCTATTGACCAACTTCAAACACACGGGGTTCAATGTGCTTGTCATGCCATCTCTTTATTTTTTTTCTTTGAAAATTTTGGCATTCTCGTAAGAGAACATTCTCATTTCTTCCCACTCATTGAGCTATAACATTCGTTTATCTCCGACGGATTTCAAATCTAGATTGAGTTGCTTAAGAGCTTAATAGGCTTTATGCTCGAGTTCCAATGGTAAATGGTAGGCTTTGCCATATGCTAACCTGTAACAAGACATCCCTAAATGATTCTTAAATGCAGTTCGGTAGGCCTTTAGAGCTTCATCAAGTCTTTTGGACCAATCTCTCCGATTTAGATGCACTACTTTTTCAAGTATGCCCTTTATTTCTATATTAGCAAATTTAGCTTGGTCATCTTCTGAGGATGGTAAGTTGTAGTTGTTTTATGCTTCACATCGTATTTATCTAACGACCGTTTCAGTCATTTATTCATAAATTGGGATCCTTCATCGCTGATTATAGCTCTTGGAGTCTTGAATCTCGTGAATATATATTATTTTAGGAATGACATCACTACCTTGACATCATTAGTCGGATATGCCTCGGCCTCTACCCATTTGGATACACGGTCAATGGCTTCCAAGATGTACCTGTTACAAAAGAAAAAGGAAAATGACTTAAGAAGTCAGTACCACAAACATCAAATAACACTACCTCGAGAATGTTGGTTAGTGGCATCTTATTCCTCCTGGATACATTTCCAACTCGTTGGCATCAATCACAATCTTTCACGCAAGCATATGCATCTTTAAACAAAGTCAGCCAAAAGAATTTGGGTTTTCATACTTTATTTGCACTGCGTGATCCTCCAAAATGCCCCCCACTCCAAGATGAATGATAGTGGTACAAAATATCGGCTACTTCGCTTTTGGCTACGCATCTTCTAATCATTTGGTTCGCACATTACTTAAACAAATATGGTTCCTCCCAAAAATAATATCTAACATCATGAAGGAATTTCCTCCTTTGTTGATATGTCATTTCGAGCGACATTAAACCACTAGCTAAAAAATTAGCATAGTCAGCAAACAAATGAGTATTATGGAAATGACTTACCTTAAAGATGTATTCGTCTGGAAAGTGCTCGTTAATAGGAACTGAGGAGTGGGTATCGTCCTATTGCACCAATCTGGATATATGGTTTACCACTTGGTTCTCTACCCGTTTCTCATCCTGATTCACCAGATCGAATTCTTGGAGTAACAGAACACAAAAAATCAATCTTTTTTTTTTTTTGCATCTTTCTTTGAAAGCAAATATTTCATGGTCCCCTGATCAATATAAATTGTTACCTCAGTATCATATTGGCATGTGAAGGTTGTCTTATGCTGATCTTCTGGGGCTACAATGATCTAATTATATCCCAAATATCTGTCTAGGAAACAATAGTTATCATGCCCTACAAGTTTATCTAACATTTGATCCAAAAATGGAAATAGAATATGATACTTTCTAGTTGCCTAATTTAACTTACGATAATCAATACAGATCTACCAATTTGTAACCGTCCTGGTTGGAATCAGCTCATTATTTTCATTCTTTACAATTGTGACGCCTCCCTTCTTCGGCACACATTGGACTAGACTTACCCAGGAGATATCTAAGATGAGGTAGATGATTCCCACATCTAACAGCTTGATAATCTCCTTCTTGACCACCTTTTCCATGATTGGGTTTAGCCTTCTCTGACCATCAATAGTGCCTCTTTCACCATATTTTAATATGATCTTATGCATGCAAATGGATGGGTTAATACCTTCTTGAATTTCTTCAAGACATTAATTAGCTTTTCTTGTTGACTCTCGATTAATTCAATGGAAATAATCTAAGGTAAAGTAGAAGAGTTACCCAGAAAAACATATTTAAGGTAAGAAAGAAGTACCTTTAGCTCTAGCTTGGGTGATTCTTCAGTTGAAGCTTTCAACTATGTATACTCACGGGGTTCTGAATCTAGTGATTTAAAACAAGGTTGCAACGTGAACCCCTTCAATTCGGCTTCCAATCTAGTCTAATTTCCATCATCTTCATCCTAACTTAGCATATCTAGTGCTAAAAGTTGTTTTGATGATTCTGTCTCATCCATAGCAAAACATTATTTTCCTGCATCAAAGTATCTCATGGCTTTGAAAACATTAAAGGTTACCTGATCATCTTGGACTCGCATGGTAAGTTCTCCCTTCCTAACATCGATCAATGTTCTTCCAGTTGCTAAGAAAGGTCTTCCCAAGATGATAAAGACTTATTTATCTGCTTCAAAATCTAAAATAAAAAAGTCAGCAAGAAACATAAAATTATTAACACATACCAGAATGTCTCAATCTCTCCTTCAGGACGTACTATCGGTCTATCTGCTAATTTATTTATCTGTGTCACTGCCTTAAAATCTTTTTTTTTAAACTAGTAACGGGCGTGATCTTCATAAAAAAATATAATTCGAATAAATATGATTTATAAACCCTTTGTGAAAGTAAATATAAATAGGGTTACACATTTCCAAGGGAGATAAAAAAACATAGAAGTGGTTAAGACTGCAAATTTGATTACAGTGTCGTATACATATACCTATAATTAGACAAACATTAATTATTTGAAGTAAATAATTCAATACTTTGCAGAACATAACCACTTCACTAAGGTTTCATTGAAATAATGGGTTCACAAGAGTAGTTTTAAAATACAAAATTCAGTCTTTTGAATAACACCATCTTGACACCACCCCCATGCCACGCATAATACAAAATACTTACAAATCTCACGGAATAGATTTCCTCTAGCGTAGCCTTCTAAAAGTCCTTTACTTCATGAACAATCCAAAGAAGGAAAGGTAACTAAATAAGTTCAAAGAACTTAGTAAGTTCCAGAGCAGATATATCAATAGCTATATATATATAATACCACTAAACCTTTCCAACTCTGCAAGCCATGAAGTTTGCCCGCTGACAAATACCATTCACAATAGAATTTATTATAGACACTATTCCTTTGGAGCATACAAAACACCAATGCAACCATGCAAACATCCTCCTTCGTACTAGCCTTACCCAAGTTCATGATCAAGCCTTAACATTCATTTCATTCGTTCATTATGATTTGCCAATCTGGTTTGCATTAACACGTGCCCTACCAGAGGCTACATGATCCATTGTCATGTATCGCTATCTACCAATTCAATTCTCATCTCATTGAAGGCATCACCATGATTTCATTTTCATAGCTCAGTTCACATTGTTCACTCCAGAAACAATGGGTGATGGCTTAAGCACGAAGAAAGGCTCTTACTTTATTTACACATACAACTAACTCAGTTTTATAATCACGTACTTTTATTACTCATACACAAACCATCATCTCATGGGATAAGAGTACTTACGTCAATCGACATAAGTGAAAACATAATAGACACACACAATACAGCAAGAAGGAACTTACCAGAAATTGTAGCAAAGTTAGATAGCAGGACTTTTGCCATTATCGCGGGAGTTTTTAGGAGTTTCTTGAGCTAGAATATGAAGAGTTAACTTGTTAGATCATTTTACCATAAAAACTAAGTAAGTTTATGTAACACCTCTTACTCGAATTCGACGCTGGAATAGGGTACGAGGCATTACCGGAACACATACACTTGTAAACGTATTAAACTAAGTCATAAAATTTCATCCAGATTAAAACTTTTCATATTTTTATCTGAGTCCCTAAATAGGGCCTACGAGGCCCAATACATACTTTGGAAGTGGTCCGAGACTAAATCGAGAACTTCGGAAAACATTAGAAAATTTCTTAAAAAAACAGGGGTACACGCCCATGTCCAAGGCCATGAGCTTCACATAGCCGAGATACACGCTCATACGTTAAGCCGTGTGGCATTTCGATTTTCCAAAAATCAAGTACAGACTTCACACTCCCTAGGCACATGGCCGTGTGGTTGCCCGTGTGACCACAAGTAAGGCTATTTACCAAGCCCTTTGCCACCCCAAAACACTTATACACTTATACAAATTTATCATCACACATCATGGTATTATTAAGCATTCAAACATCCACACTTAGACATCTACATACCATTTACAAACCACATTCATCATGCATAATCACACACACACTTAACCATTCACATCATGCAACTTACACAACCAATCACATTTACCACTCATAATTATCACACATTTACTCATCCAACACATGCAAGCGTACACATCCTTGAAATGCATCATCATAGACTTATAACATAACAATTATTAGCCACATTAAATGGCCTTATACAACAATAACCATCAAATAGCATAGGCCAACATTCTAGGCCAACTCATAATAATATATACACACATAATCAAGTCCCTATACATGCCATAGACTTAAAAATACTTTAAGATCGCTGATACAATACCAATCAATAACTTGTTAGTGTGATAGTATCTCCGACGACATCCAACTCGAGCTAGCATCTGTGACACTATAGGAAAAAGAAAAGGATGGGGGTAAGCATTATAGCTTAGCAAGTAGGTATGTAAATAATAAGTGATTTATTAATAGGCTTTTATAAATCTTCACAATATGTTCTCAAGATAATACAATTATAATTGCACATAGTTCCACTATTTATTCATGTTTATCTCAAGCTATCTACTTGAGTCACAGTCACTAAATTATTTATATCTTGAGCTATTGAAATCAAAATTAAGATACAATAATTTTTCTTGAAACTAGACTCACATATCTTCTTACCATAAAATTTTCAGAATTTTTGGTTTATCCAATAAGTACAGCTTATTCTTTAAAGTCACCCTTGTTCTGTTGTCTGATAGTTCCGACCCCTCTTCACTAAAAATTAATTATCTCATCATACAGAATTTGGATAATGTTCATGTTTATTTCTCTTGAAATTAGACCCATTAAAAAATTTAAGCATATAAATTATAAACCATAATAATTTTTATACAATTTGTAATGATTTTCCAAAGTCAAAATAGGGGATTCCGACATCATTCTGACCCTGTCTCACAAAAATTTGAATATCACAGAATATGAAATTATTTTGTTTACACTATTTCTTTTATGTGCAAATAGACTCAATAAGCTTTAATTTCATATCTTATTCAACTTTCATCATTTTTTGTGATTTTTCAAAGACACATAACATAACCGCTGTTGTCCCAAAACTGTTTTGTTGCTAAATTTACTCTTTCATAATTTCACTTACTCCATTTCATCTTACCGAAGGTTCGATCAAATATCGAGCACATTGTTCATAAATTTTCACACTTATACCTGCACTTATTCATCACATATTCATATTCAATTACACTTAGTCGTTACATGATCACATGTATTTTCACTTAGTCAATTTCCCATTGAACTCATCAGAATAATTACAGATACACGGTGGCCTGGACATAGTACCACCCTTGTAGCCGAAGCTATCTGGTGCACATAGTAGCCTGCACTTAGTACTACACATGTGACCTACACATAGTGGCCTGCACTTAGTACCACACATGTGACCGAAGCTATCGGGTACGCATAGTAGCACGCACTTTTAAAAAAAGGTCTTAACACTAAGGGATTGACATTTTGTCTCATAGCTGGGGTGGCGTATACTCTTCAAAAGAATTTTTCCAAACCATTAAGCTCGCCCTATGTAGGCTTCACCCGAGGGCAACCTACTTACTCTATATGTCTTAGTTCTATGAATAGTATTCGACATTAGGGCTTCACAGGGCGGGATGTTACATGAAGTGTCACTGTTGTCAGTCTGACTTCACCAATTCCCAATTGTCTAAACATAGATATAGGCATCACATTTATACTCGCTCTCAAATCACATAGAGCCATACCACAAAATGAATTACCAATGTTACATGGTATGGTAAAGCTTTCAGGATCTTTCATCTTCGGTGGCAACTCATTTTGCAAGAATGCACTGCACTCCTTTGTTAGAGCCACTATCTCAAATTCTCCCAACCTTCTCTTCTTAGAGAGGATATCTTTCATGAACTTCACATAATCTAGTATTAGTTCTAGAGCCTCTACCAATGGGATGTTCATATATAACTACTTAAGTACATCTAAGAATTTCTTAAATTATACCTCTTTTTATTGCTTTTGGAATTGTAATGCCTTTGACCCGACCTAATCTACCGGATCCAAATCTCAGGTGTTATGTCCTTCTTACAGATGTAACTTGAAATTTTCATTTCTATTCATTGATGTAAACGTCTATCTTTGTATAACAGAATTTCTCATGGCGTACATTGTATGGCTACATTTACATTTCGCCTATGTACAAATGACTATCTATGGCTACTATAAAGCTTCTTGTAAAAAAAATACAAGGTATGGTTATTGTTTCGGCTTAAAAAGGTTTTAGACTTTCCTACTTTATCTCTTAGTCAATTGGGTATACTTTGGGATGTTACTTAATAAGCTTTAGTACAGACTTTGACACACCACTTGTTTTCCTCTGTATGCATAACAACCCAGCACGCCGCTTCATTGGCATAGCCCTGGCATTGTCTCTCAGTGCATATTCCTTTGCAAACCTGAAAACAGAAATAACTTTTGTAAGTTCGTAAGAATTTAGTGAGCTAAACCTTACAATACCTTTCTATCCATTCTACGTTGCATATGTCATTCTGCGCATCCTTTGGGTATTTCTTGACCTTTCTTTCTTCTTTGGTGGGTACAATACTAAGGCTACTATATTTATTTCTTCAGAACCATATTCTTTCCCTTGTACGTATTATACTTAACATCTCTTTATCATCTGGATCCTTCCTTATATCGTATCTATACATAATCTTTAACCTCTTCACTTACCTTATTATTAGACCAAATAATTTATTTCATACTCACTAGTCGTATCATTATCTATGGGTGGGGTAGACTGTGCCCAATACTTATCTTAGAATTTGCCCATAACTTCTTTACCTTAATGCAATTTCTATTTGTACTTTTAACTTTTATCTTCACCTCGCCACATGTTCTGTCACACACTAACCTTTCTAATCATCCTTTGTAACTATACAAGGTTTCTCATTCATCCGATGTCCGCCTAAAGGTGTTGTCTTTATATGGTTATCACGAGATCTATTTTTCATGTTTCTCTATGAAGGTGTTCCTTTCCAAAGATAGCCACAGAGACTTTCCTTTTAGAGTCTCGCCACAAAGTCGTCCTTTTAACAGAGTCTACCACAAGACATTCATTTATCTAAGATAGCCACAAAGGCATCCTTTTAACAGCGATAGCCACAAAGGCATCCTTTTAACATAGATAGCCACAAATGTATCCTTTTAACAGAGATTGCCACAAAGGCTTTTTTTTTTTTAACAAAGATTGCCACAAAGGCTTCAATTTAATAGAGGTAGCCGCAAAGACATCTTTTTAACAAAGATATCCACAAAGGCATCCTTTTAACAAAGATCGCCACAAAGGCTTCCTTTTAACAGAGATAGCCACAAAGGCATCCATTCAAAGATAGCCACAAGGGCTCACTTATACAAAAATTGATGTTTTTGAATATAGGGATTTACCTAAACTCACTGTCATGAGGTTTGCCTCTCATTGCTGGTACTCACCCAATGGTCTTACACTATATGGTCTTTAGAGTGCCATGCTTTTCTTTTTAGAGATTCATTTTTTAGTCTCGACAAACCCCTTTAGACAACTCCAGAGACAGGCACAGACTCTTCATGCAAACTCATACTTGACAGACTCATTAACATTTGACTTACTCATTACAAACTCTTTCACAATAGACTTGTTCATGTCATCAAAACACACATATACACACTTTACTCATTCAGGCATATTAACCACTCAACTCAAAGATCATATCTATTTTTCGTAGGAATCATTCATGCAAGTTCATCAAACATACATTTCTCACAGAATCATCACATCATGCATTTTTAGCTTATTTTCATATATGGTTCTAGCATGCTTAATACATTTTAAAGAGTCTGCTTAGACACTCACTTGACTTCTATCTTTATCAACTCTAAACACCAAGTCCTGACTTCTATTGAGTAGATCGGTAGCTCCTAATTGATAGAACATGGGACTCATCAAGATCTGTACTCTTAACTTACTTTCTTTCTCTTTGAACATTAGAAATATCTAAATGAGACTTCACCATACTTATTTTACCCAACTAAACTGAGCTGCTCCTTAACAGCTTACTATGTAAGGTTCTAAATATTACCTTAACAAGGGGCATCTTAGAGCCTAGATTCATATCTTCAACTCAGCTTGAAGGATGGCATGAATTCTCCCCATTTCTCCCCCTTTTTTTATAAACAGAGGTTACTTCTTGAAAAAGAAGGATAAAGGTCCCCCATTTCTTACCTGGGTTACCTTGATATTTTACCTTTGTCCTTATGGATATTTGACACAAGTCCCAGTCCTTACAATCCACCTGATAAATGCTTAGCAACTGTAAAGAGATGTGTACTGGAACATATATTTACATAGTACCCTTAGGCCTTAATCCATCCTTTTCCCTTAGTCATTATGTTAGAGCGTAGCTGGTATCTTAACAAATCACACTTGGTGCGTCATGCCTTCTTAGCAACGACCCTATTATCCGAGTTTACTTAATACCTTACTAGGTTTCTTTTTCCTAATGATTTATTCTTTTCTAAGGTAGTTTCTTGCCTTAGTCCAATATTGGCTACACGCCCACTTAACACGCCAAGAACATCAGTGGGGCGGACAACACTTCACCTTTTTAAAGTAACACTTAGTTTACTTATTAAGTTCAAAGTTCACCCAATTATCAAGCGTTGCCTTAATTTTAAGGAAATCTTGTTTAAACATCATGGTCTCAGACTTAGCTTTAAAGAGTACCTCACCTTTCTTCTAGTCTTATTATCTCAATAAAAGGAAGAGAGAAGATATTTTCTCCTTATCTTATCTTAAACACTTAACTCAACCCAAGTCTTTATTGAAACTTGTTAAATGCCACATCAGTCATTGGGTGGTCTTATCCAAATCTACAATTTCCAAGAAAACTAATCGAGTACCTACCATTGGTTTTAGCTATCTCAGTTCTCGTTTGGTTGGTTCTTAACTATTGTTCCTTTCATCTTGACTAGGTCAAAGCTAATCTTATTAAACTCGTATCTTAAAGATTATTTCCCTTATCTATGACAAAGTCTACTTACTCTATGTGACATCAAATCTTTTGGGTGAATTCTTCCTAACCCAATAGATTTCTTGAACAATATCTGCCAACCTAGTGCTTGACAACATCAAGGCATCACAGGTATGCTCAAAGAGTTCTTATGCTTAGTCTAGTTCTAACATTATACCTATTCAAAACTTATCTCATCTACCTTATTAATCTAAACAGCATCCAGAACTAAGGTTTCACCGGGTACGGTGCCACAGAAATCTTTGCGAGTAAGGAGGTGGTGGAGCTTTAACCTTAACTAGAGAACTTTTGGGAGGTAGTATTGGTTATACGTTCACTGTTGGTGTTGATATTTTAGGACTACTCTACTACAGTTTGCCTCAGTAAGGGTCACAAGAACCTGATTCTACACTATGGAAGATTCAACTTCTAGTTGATCTTCCTCCTGATTGTGGATAACCACCAGCTCATCTTTAACTTCAAAAACTATTTATTCCAACACCTTTTCGCTCCTCAAAGTAACAGATTTACACCACACTTTGCCTATACTTCAAAGATTCTCTGTATCACTTGGTAAAGCACCCTGAGGTTTGTTTCTTAGTTTGTTGGCTAATTGTCCCATCTAGTTCTTTAGATTCCTTAGAGTCGCATCGTTCTTAGCCATATATGCTTTCAATGGATTCTCCAAACTATTTGAAAACTCGGTTGACTAAGGTTTTTGCATAGATTGAGAAAAATCTAGTAAATAATTTGAACATGAGGGCTTATAAGAATTACCTAGACCAGTCCCTTGATTACTCCAGGAGAAATTGGAATGATTTCTCCACGAAAGATTATGATGATTTGATTATGGACTTAGACCATTCCTATTTTGATGATGGTTTCCGACATAGTAGATAGATTCTAGTTTTGATGGACAATGTTCAAATGTATGACCATCTCCACAGTATACACATACGATGTTCTCAAACTAACTTGGTTGTTGACCTATCATGTTAGTGTTGCAACCATTAATACTAATATTGTTAAGCATGAAAATTATAGAAGATACCTAAGCTGCTAAAGACGTAAGAGCGTTACCTTCATGAACACTTCCACTCTTCTTCTTCATGAACACTTCCACTCTTCTTCCTGTGGTTGATCGATTGGTTGGCCACCAATAGTTATTACTTGAAATTCTTTCAAGAATCTCATAAGCTTCATTGTATGACTTTGAAAGAAGAGCTCCTTAGCTGAAGCGTCTACCACCATTCTTGTGTGAGCATTGAGACCATAGTACAAAGTCCCAAATTTCATGCAATGAGGAATACCATGATGAGGGCATTTTCTTAATAATTCCTTAAATTGTTCACATGCCTCGTAGAAGGACTCATCATCAGATTGCTAAAATGTAATAATTTTATTTCTAAGCTTAACGTTCTTACTTCGTGGGGAATACTTCATCAGAAAACGTTCTTGTAATAGCCCAATTTTTGATGAAATCGGAACAGTCATCTTGTGACCACAAATTCGAGCAGAAAAATAAAATTTATTTTTATTTTATTATATGATCCATAGTGTACTAGAAATGTCGTGTGAAAATTTTGAAAAGAAAATTTGACCGATTATGTGCTTAATTACGAGAAGGACCAAATCGCATAAAATGCAAAAGTTGGATTCTAGTAGCTAAAAGGATCAAATAGCTATCGAATTCAAAACTAGAGGTCCTTATATGGTAATTAGACCATTAAGAAAACTATGTAGATTTTTCTTGGTGACTCATCCATGGAAATATAGAAAAAGGGCAAAGACTAAATTGGAAATAGCAAAATACTTATTAATTAAAAAGATGATAAAACATATCATCTTATTTTATGTCATCTTCTTCCCCAAAATAAACATGGAAGCTATAGAAGAGAGAGAAGAGACTTTCATGGTCATATTGGGTAAGTTTCCTTGTCCCGTTTTTAGTAATTTTAATATTTTTGGAATCAGGATAGCTTAATCTCTCTATTTGGGGGATTAATTTGAAAAGTTATGAAGGTATGAAAAAAAGGTCATGGATGTATATCCTAGAAATTAGAAACTTATGGTAGAAAATGAAAGATTATTGACAAATAAATAACTTTTACAAAGTGATTTTTGATAAAAACATGATTTAGGGACTAAAATGAAAACTTGTAAAATTTGATGAAAAATTCTGAAATTTTATGAATATATATGCTGTAAAATTTGTAATGGGGCTTTGGTTAGGCTTGGAATAGGGAGTAATTTGTACAAGTTTCATTTTCAGAGCCTAGGGACGAAACTGGAATTTATGGAAAAGTTACGGGAAAACTAGTAATTTTGCCTAGAGTAAAAATTGAGACCACTTGAATGTGAAATATGATAAATTGATATTAAATTTACTCGTATAGACCCGAATAGACCAAATTCGGAGCTAGGGCGAGGAAAGAGGAAAATGTCGGATTACTAGATTTTATTTATACGAACATTGTCGAGGTAAGTCCGTGTAACTAAAATATGCATATTTACATGCTTGTTTTGATTGTAATTATGTAAATTGTATCAATGTTATATATATATGAAATGATTACATATCCGATCAAGCCTGATAAATAAAAATGTTCAAATTAAATGATAATGCCCGATAGACGAAAAAAGGTAAACGATGAAAATGTTACCTTTATGCTTGGAATTGATGTGGAATGTGATCATTTGAATTATATGGATGTTATAGATGTATGAAATAATCACATATCGAAAAATGCTTGAAAATGTTAAATCGCAGTTGAATAAATGGAAAATTGATGGATACGTGATTTCCCGAAATGAATGAGGTCCTGCATTTGTTGTAAACAGGATTTAGCTCGGATGAGTAATCCTATTAACCTCATCATAAAAAGGGTTTAGCCCGAATGGGTAATCCTAATAAAAGCCCTCTCGAGCATATGTTATGGATTGGATTTAGCCCGGACGGGTAATTCAGATCGAGCTCCTTAACGCATATGTTGTAAAAAGGGATTTAGCCTGGACTAGTAATCCCGTTGAATACATGTGTGGCTCAAGAATGTACTCTCTAAAATATTACCTTATGGGTACCATTGAATATGAATTGACGGATCTGATTTGTACGCCTCGAGTGTATTACCTATGTATTCATTGATAATTTAAATAAATTCAACGGGCAAATTTCTGATAAGGGCAAATATGAATTTAAGAAAAGTTGACATAGAATGATATATATATATATGATGCGGAAATAAGATATGAAAAGAATATTACATGAAATACAAGAAAATGATGATACATGACAAGAGATGTATGAAAGTATGAAAAGATGATATTTGTACATGGAAGTTATTAGATGAAAATGTTCAGCCTTGGTTATAGACTTGTACACTTTGAATGTACCACTACTCATGTGACATTGATATTACTAGTATTATGAATAAAGTTCTGATGTGAAATAATCTGAACTCAAAATGAGTTATATGAAAATATACTTGATTGTTGTTGAGCTCATACTTGTTTTTGATGTTATTATGGAAGATATGACTAGCAAGGGCAATGAAGATATGTGTAAGGCTTGAGGTCAAATTAAGTGAATATGCCTTAAATAGTTACTTCAAAATAGGATGAATGGTAAGTTAAGTACCATGTTATACGAACTTACTAAGCATTTTATGCTTACTCCATTTTACTTTCCCTATTTTAGAGTAAATCGAAAGCTCGTCGGATTGGAAGCTAGGCGAAGATCACTCACACTATCCATCGGCCCATGTCGGTTTAGTAATGGTAATTCAATTGCGGTTGTAATGGCATGTATAGGATATGTTGGCTATATTGGCATGTAAACATAAACGATGCTTGTAATCTAGCCATTGGAATGGGTAGTAATTATTGTTTTGATATACTTGTAATGTCATATTATGTTATCCACATATATGTTAAGTTGTTGATCAAATTATGTTTAACATGAGGACATAACCAAGGTAAGATTGTAAACATGTATGCATGAAATGATATGCCATGATGATGGATGGAAAATGCTTGAGTAGAATGCTTGAAATGGTTAGTAATTGTATGTGATGATATATCAAGTTAAATGATAGAATTAACTTGAATAAAATGCTTAGATTTTTTGGGTTATGAATGCAAAATGTGTTGTAGGATTATGGCAAAGATTGGGGTGAGAAATGAAGCTAAGAATGGATTTATTTTGTCCACAAGGGTAGACACACGGACGTGTGTCTAGATCGTGTGTGACACACAGCCTGGTAACACGGGCATGTGGCTAGGCCGTGTGTCCTCTACACCTTAAATTTGAGAAAACAGAATGCTTAGAATTGAGCACACGGGTAGAGACATGGGCGTGTCTCGGCCGTGTAGGTGACACGGCCTTGAACACGGGCGTGTGTCTTGGCCGTGTGGAACCTGCACCTAATTCGAATTGAATTACATAACCACACGGCCTATGTAAGAGCCCGATTTTGGGGCTAGTCAGAATAGTGGTCTCAGTACCACTAATTCGAGGTTGAGGAAAATTATTTTGATATTATTTTATGTGTTGTAACATGTTTATAATACTGCATGAGAATTTTGGTGCTTTAATTTTAACGATTGAATGCTTAATTGCGAAAAAGGACTAAATTGCATAAAGTGTGAAAGTTCCATTATACAAAGTAGAGGTGTCTAATAGCCATAGAATATGAAATTGGAGGTCTTTAAAGTGAATAAGGCCATTATAAGTGGGTTGGCCGACCATGTAAACAAGGGAGACAAGAGCATTTATTTTTGGTCAACATTTGGTGAAATTAGGTGACAAAAATGAATAAAATAAGATGAATAAAACAAGCTATCATCTTTCACTATTCATCTTTCCTCTCCCACCGAAATTTCTAACAAGAGTAAGGGTTTTGAAAGCTTGAAATTTTCAGAAACTTATCTTCTCTACAAGTAAGTGATTTTGGTGGTTTTATTTGATAATTTTTGTACTTTTGGAGTCCCTAAAGCTTAAGGTAGCTAATGAGGGGACTAAATTGCTAAATGGTTGAAAGTTTAGGGACTTGCCATTAGAGTGTTCATGTTGGTTGCTGAGTTTTTATGGAGGAAAATGAATGTTAGGGTGATGAGGAATAACTTTTGTGAAAGGTGTTAACATGAAAACACCTAAATAGGACTTGAATGAAAAGATTGAAAATGTGTAATAAATGCATGAAATAATTGGAATTATGAGTAGTTGTAAGAGTAATAACTGTTCAGCTAGGCTTGCTTAATGATAAAATGTGATGAAAAATGACTTATGAGCTTAGGGGAAAAATCGTAATTTTGCCATAGTACAAGGGCAAAACGGTCAATTTTGCCTAAGTAGAGATTATGATGTATTATGATTATAAAATGATTGAATGAGTGAATTTTGTTGTTATAGACCAAGAAGAGCGTGGAATCCACCTTGACCAAGGAAAAGGCAAGGTTACGGAATAGACCGTTGATTAACGCGTTTTGCACCAAGGTAAGTTTATGTGTAAACGATACATCTTAAATACACATGTAATTGCTTATTGGTGCATTGTATGATTGAGAACACTTACGATTTAAATGGATGGAAATTTGTTAGAAAGTTAATAAACTCCATATGAACGTTGAAATAAATATGTAGGTGTAAAATATTATCCGTAGTAAATAAGGGTGGGTTATGTGCAATACCACCTTAATTATTTTTGTTGGTGGGCTATGTGCGATACCACCTTATCACTTATTCATAATGGGCTGTATGTGATACCATCGTTAGTATTATTATTTGGTGGGCTAAGTGTGATACCACCGTAAATATTCTTGTTGGTAGGTTATGTGCCATACCACCCTGTTAATAATAAATGGTGGGCTAAGTGCAATACCACCGAGTGTTTGGTATTACTAAGAATGGTTTATTATGTAATTGTGATGTGTTGTTTCATGTGATCATGTGGTGATCAAGTGCAGGGATGTATGTTAAATAATAAGAGCATTTGGTTGTGATATGGTTGGATTGTGGTAAGAGTCGAATGAGTAAGCATGATCTTGGATTGTGAAATGCTATTTATTGATTAGCACATGTTATGATGTTTATTGTTTACATGTAAACTTACTAAGCTTAATAAAGCTTATCCCTTTTCTTTTCCCTTGTTTTATACTGACAAATAGTCGAGTTGGGATACGGAGATAATTGGAAGATCGCCCACACTATCAGCTCATCTCGGTATATTTAGAACTAGCATTTTGAGTATGGGAATGGCATGTATAGGAGCTAGACTAGGTATATTGTTTTGTTATTTTGGCCAAATATGTTTACTCCTTATAGATGAAATCTTTTGTATATTGTCATAGTAAATGGCTCAATGAAAGGTTATTCACAAGTGTGTAGAGTATATGGTTAGGTTGTTTGGGTATGAATATGCATGAATGAATTGATGGTAGATGGTCAATTATGCTTGAGTGAGTTAGGGTGATGAAAGAGCTTGGCAAATAGCCTTGTTTTTGTCTACATGGGTAGGCACACGTGCGTGTGTCTAGGCCATGTGTGACACACGGTCAATTGCATGGGTGTGTGAATAGGCTGTGTATCTCTTTGCATGTTAGAATTACAAGTCAGTAAGCTCGGTAGTAAACACACGGGCAGAGACACGGCCGTGTGTCTCAGCCGTGTGGGAGGCACGTCCAAAGGCATGGGCGTGTGCCCAGGCTGTGTGAAGTCTGCACCTAAATTTAGGAATTTAATTCGACACACGGCCTAAGGACACGGGCATGTGCCTTGGCCGTGTGACCATAGTGAGGTGATGACATCATAAATAGAATGCCAAGGTTTTGGTACATAGCCATGTCGAGGCCGTGCAAGGGACACGGGCGTGTGAAATAAGTCAGTGTCGACCATGGGTGAGGGACATGGGTGTGTGTGACCACACGGCCTGCCCACACGAGCGTGTCCCATTTCACACGGGCATGTGGCCCCTATTTAGGTAAAAAAAATTCTAAGTGCGTAAAAGTTTCTGATTTATTTCTGAAACCTTCCGGAAGTATGTTTAGGGCCTTGTAGGCCCATTATAAGAAGGTTAGATATAAAAATGGAAAAGTTTTAATTGGAATGGATTTATATAACCCACTGTTGTATGACCTTGTGAGTCAAGTACGGTAACACCTCGTACCCGGTTCCGACTTAGAATACGAGTAAGGGGTGTTACAGCCTAGCATACTGGCGTGTGGCACAAGTCAGAGAGCTACCTAGTTTTGAAAACGGCCTAAGCCATGGGTGTGTCTAAGGGTCACACGGTCGTGTCCCTTGGACCACACGGGCGGGTGAGCCCTGAACCTTGGAAAAATTTTGAAATGTCACAAAAAATTCTTAAAGTTTTTGATTAAGTCCTAACTTGATTCTAATGCTTGCATTGGGCCTCGAGGGTCCATTTAAGGGACATTTTGAATGACCTCAGTGAATGAATAGTAACTTGCTTGACTTAATCGATAAATGTTTTGAATATTTCGATAACACTCTGAAACCCTGTTCCAGCGACAGATAGGGGTTAGGGATGTTACAGTTCTGCCAATTTTTTACATGTGGATAAAGAATAGGGTGATAAGGAACTCAACCATGCTCGTGCTCAATCTCGCAATGAATATGGGAAAAGATTCAATCTTAAGGCATCACCAGATACTCTAGGTAACTTGAAAGAGTCATTTACTTCCATAAATAAGCGAAGGTACAAATGCAGATCTTCAACAGGCATCCTATGAATTTTCCCATTATTTGCAACATCTGGGACATCACTAGTTTTAACTCGAATTAAGGGGCCTCAATCTCAAGTCTTACAATCCTTGGATTGAGTTCACTAGATAAGGGCCATAACATATTGCTGAATAGTTTGATCTCTATCATTAGCAACAAGCATCAGATTTTGGGTACTGCAGACTGCGTCTTCTCTTGGATTTTGATTCTTCTCTTCGACTTGTTTTTGGACTGATCGTTACCTTCTTCTTTTCTTAAAAGTGTGTTTAATTTTTGGGTAATTGCCAATAGATCGATAATTCGGTCTATGTTCATAAACCCTAGAAAATAAAAAAAAAATAATAAAGTTAAAATTGATAGAAATAAAAATAAAAACAAAAATAAACAAACTGAAAAACAATTATCTTCACAAATAATGACAAAATACAGTATTCAACAATGGCGCCAAAAACTTGTTTCGCGTAATTACGTGCAAGTGTACATGGTTGTAGAAGTAATAAGTAGTAAGTACAGAGTTATCATCTCCTCAGGGACTGTTGTGTAAATTAGTTGCAAAGTTAATTATAAAATAATTTGGTAGAAAATAAGTAAAGAAAAATATTGTTGATGAGAGTCGAAAATAATGTTGAGGACGCACTCAAATTTCAAATACCCACAAAATAAAACACCATACCTTGTAGAAAAATAATCACAACAGAAAGATTAATCATAAGATTTAATAAAACATAACATGAATAGGCTAGAACAAGTATTTCACTTAACAAGAGTTTATGGGAAATCATAAAAAGAATACCATGAAGGATCGAAACAATATGAAAATTCATTAAACCAAATTTTAATTAAGGAATAGGCTTTTCTTGAAGTCCTAATATGTCCCTAAGTTATTTTACATATGTCTATGTCAAAACTAACCTAGAAATCACCCTTTCTGGCATTTATATAGTTTATGCATACAACAATTGTCTTTCGATATCGACATGATATGCGCCATTTAGGTCTTTTATCTATTAACCATCACCTCTTCTCAGATTAAACAGTTAATCCGTTAACTTACAAATGTTGGTCATACATTTACAAGTATTAACATGAATCAAACCTAAATAAATGAAATAATCATTTGCACAAAATAATCTCAATACAAAAACCAATTAACTCAAATCATGATTCATACTTACTCTGAATAAACAAAATTAAGTCATGTAATATTAAATTTAAAACACAAAGATGAGATGCAAACTTTTCTTTTAATACAGAAAACATCAATTAACAATAAAAAGAAAGGGAAGAAGAGTAGTCGAAGAGGGTTATCCAAGGCCAATTCACAATAAGTAAAGAAAATAGTTGAACTACAGCGGGTATCTGCAACTGCTCCTTGCGGCTTCCCATAGTGGCTCTCCTTCATTTCTTTGTATTAAATCATAAAAATGCTCTCAAGTTTCTCTCTTTGACTGCTCTCATTTTCGGAAAGTGAATTCCCTTATTTTGTGGCAAACAAATGTTTAACAAGCCATGAGAAAGACAATAACACTTAAAAGATTTTTCTCTGAAAACTAGTACATTTTATAATGAAGTGAAAGCCTCATTTTATAGCCTTTAAGCCCCAACATCCCTTGCTATTTTTAACAAGGGAATCCTTGATTTTCTCCCCCATATGTGTTGTCCCTTGATATATGGATGAGTGGGTGATGTTTTGCTAATTTTAGCAAAAAGAGTTGCTTATTTTTCTCCATGTATGGTCACCTATTGAATGGTAAAAAGGGGGTGGTTTTAACTGCAATTTTTTGTAGAGCAGTGGACAGTTTGAGGCTTGAATCAAGGGGAATGGTTGTTAATTTTTATTTGATGGTGATTTGGGTCAAATCTACTATTTTTGGGAGATGAGTGGTCAATTATGGACTGTTAATTTTAGCAGTGGATTTAGTCATTTTTAGCTCATGGAAAAGTGGGTAATTGGAACAATTTTGGGCCTCTAATTAGACAATACTAGACCTCCATGTAATTGAATCTAGAACGAAGTCATTTTGAAGCCCACATGACTACATCCTGGATCTTCCAACCCTTACCTGTTTAAGACCCAAATACAACCAAATTTTTGTCATCCTCTCCCTTAGCCCAATTATTCCAAAAAATATAACAATATAACATGTGTTTAACATAAATTTCACAAACTTAACACATTCCCATGGAGATTATAAAATATCATGAAATTAAGTGAAAAACCATAGGAAGTATTATTTATTTACTCATAATTAGCATAAAATGTACATAAAAGACTATTGAAATATCTATATATTTTAGAGTTTGCATTGGCCCTAAATTCAGCATCCTGCACACTCAATTACATAACTCAAAACTACCTAAGGCCCGTGTCGGCCTAATAGGTCACTAACACTCAAAATTGTGTAAAAACACTTCTTTTATTAATATATAATACTTGTAACACCCCAAACCCGGCCCAAATGTTACGACCAGATCTGGTATGCTACGGGGTTTAACGTTAAAAACTTCACTTGGATGATTTTTGGAAATTCAGTTTGCTTTTTTAGGTATTCGCTAAAATAAGTGATATTTGAAGAAAACCTTTGCTTTTTCTTTGAACGTGTTGGAAAATCCCATATTATTACTTCTTATAGATAAGTCTTTGAACACAAAATTTAAATTTTAAAAAATGAAATAGAATAAAGACATTAACAATTATAATTTAGACCTAAGCTATGGAGCCTTATTACATAAATAGTCCCAAAATTAAAAACTTAAAGGAAAACTGAAAATAGTTTATGAAAATATAAGACTTGATAGCCCCTCGAGTCCGCCTCGGCTACCATGTCCATGATCTACTGCTCATCTGAAAAGTCAGGGAAAATAAAGGGGTGATTCACCAAGACTCAGTGTGCAAATCCCGAAAACATTTAAAAGGCTTGAGGCCCACAAACAATTATGGGCCTTGGCCCATACACAATGGCAATAGAATATTTACATGGAACATGGCCCAACCCAACCTAAAAGTCCATCCTCTACACACCAGCCCGTACCAGCCATCACACCTCGGGGATTTCTACAATCAACTTACCAATCGCTACACACCATATCGACAGTCATGTTGTCAGTTATAACTCCGATCACCATGTGACCTTATAATCCACTATGGCAGAGCCACCAATCACTGTGTGACCTTATAATCAAGTGCGGCAGAGCCACCGATCACTATTGTGACCTAAATGTACATATCATGGTTTAACCACCGATCACTAAGTGACCTTTTAACATGCTTTTCCCCTTCATCATATCAATCCCATCCTGTGCATACAACCATGCATAATCAAAACAAAATAATACCTAAAACATCACAGGTTTTTACATACATCGATACACATAGAGAAGTTTCTATGGTTACGTACCTGGCATCCCATGCCTACCCTTTCGGGTAATACGACTGCCCGTATAGCCTTTTTCCAGCTTTTAGCCCATAACATATATAGTACAGATAAATTAGTGTATTAGATATCTACACACCTGATTACAGACAAGACGAGACTTTCTATGTTGACACTATCAGAAGCCGATACAACTGCTAACTATCTAAGGTTTTGTTCCGAAGTCGGTCCACAACCCGGTGGCTAATCCCGTACTGCTGACACTGCTCGCTTCTTAAACTTAAGGGTTGGTTTAACAGATCCAATCCCCTCCTTCGCCTGATTGACATTTAATTCCATCAAAAGACCTTATCAGTTGCTACCATCATAACATATGGTTAAGATCACAATTATGATAGTGAAACTAACGAAAATCTAAAGAGAACCTCTTACCTTGAAATCCCGAAAAGAGAGATATGAGGTTCAGAGACTAGCGGATTTGGCTTTTAGATCTAAGCGATCTACTTCAATTCCCGAATGTCGCCCAACACGTAAACACAAGAAACCAACAATCCATTAGCCTTTCGGCTTTGTCTTCAAAAACTGAAAGAGAAAAAGAATAGATCAGAAGAAATCAGCACCTACCTTTACAGAGAATTCGGTAACTCCTAGTTCAGTCTCAAGTCTGTATCTCCTAGTTCTAGGAACCACATACATTCCACCATCATACATCAACATACAAGTAGCATCTATGAACTCACATTCATCATATTAGGGTATTTCCGTCTTTTTACTACCTAGGGGTATTTCTGTAATTTTATCCTACAGAGGTATTTTCGTAATTCCTCAACAATAGGGTATCTTGGTGATTTTTCGAAATTCAGATATTTTGATATATATTTTTTGTAAAAAAGGGGTATTTTGAAAATTTTAATTTTTTTCCAAATCAAGGGTATTTTGGTAATTTCACAAATTTTGATAATTTTGTAAACCAAGTACTTTTGTAAATCTAGGGGTTTTCGGGTAAATTTTTAAAACAAAGGTATTTGGGTAATTTGCCAACCGGGGTGTTTTGGTAATTTCACGAATTTTGGTAGTTTTATAAATCCAGGGCATTCTGGGAAATTTTCACAAATCAAGGATATTTCAGAAATTCTACAAAACTAGGGGGTATTTTAGTAATTTTGCGAAATAGGGTGGTTGGTCCCTTTCGGGTTTTACTTATAAATTTTGGCCCATCAACTAGTCCTCGTGGCTAAGGTGAACAGTCACTAGGCACCAAGTAGGATTCCAGTGAAGAGGAGGTGAGTCACTAGGACCGCTTAAGTACCAAGCTCCCCCTGAATCCAATCCTAGACATGCGTATGCCTGTTACCACACCCTAACCCAGCAACTTGTTTACGGACATGTTTATTTAGATTAAGTCTTATGAAATTGAAGAGTTGTTTCAACTAGGCCTCAGGTCCATTAACCCTAACATGCTAGTCTATGTCCATAAAGCCCATCAAACCCAACATATATATATCACATCAAGAGTTAGAATACTTACCTGCATGGATCGGGTGCCGGTAGACTCGAAGGACATATCTCAACCCAAAACATGTTTCTCAACTTCTCATCAATTTTACAAAACCCTACCAGACCCATTTCACAGCCCGTGGTTTGCAACTGGGCTCTGATACCAAAATGTAACACCCCAAACTCGGCTCAAACGTTACGACCAGATCTGGTATGCTATGGGGTTTAATGTTAAAAACTTCACTTGGATGATTTTTGGATATTCAGTTTGCTTATTTAGGTATTCGCTAAAATAAGTGATATTTGAAGAAAACCTTTGCTTTTTCTTTGAACGTGTTGAAAAATCCCATATTATTACTTCTTATAGATAAGTCTTTGAACATAAAATTTAAATTTTGAAAAAAGAAATAGAATAAAGACATTAACAATTATAATTTAGACCTAAGCTATGGAGCCTTATTACATAAATAGTCTCAAAATTAAAAACTTAAAGGAAAACTGAAAATAGTTTATGAAAATATAAGACTTGATGGCCCCTCGAGTCCGCCTTGGCTCCTATGTCCACGATCTACTGCTCATCTGAAAAGTCAGGGAAAATAGAGGGGTGAGTCACTAAGACTCAGTGTGCAAATCCCAAAAACACTTAAAAGGATTGAGGCCCACAAACACATTATGGGCCTTGGCCCATACACAATGGCAACAGAATATTTACATGCAACATGGCCCAACCCAACCCAAAAGTCCATCCTCTACACACAAGCTCGTACTAGCCATCACACCTCGGGTATTTCTACAATCAACCCACCAACCGCTACACACCAGATCGAAGTCATGCTGTCAGTTATAATGCCGATCACCATGTGACCTTATAATATACTATGGCAGAGCCACCGATCACCGTGTGACCTTATAATCAAGTGTGGCAGAGCCACCGATCACTATTGTGACCTAAATGTACATATCGTGGTTTAACCACCGATCACTAAGTGACCTTTTAACATGCTCTTCTCCTTCATCATATCAATCCCATCCCATGCATACATCCATGCAGAATCAAAACAAAATAACACCTAAAAGATCACAGGTTTTAACATACATCAATACACATAGAGAAGCTTCTATGATTACATACCTGGCATCCTATGCCTACCATTTTCGGGTAATACGACTGTCCATACATCCTTTTTCGGACTTTTAGCCCATAACATATATAGTACAGATAAATTAGTGTGTTAGAGATCTACACACCTGATTACAGACAAGACGAGACTTTTTATGTTGACACTATCAGAAGCCGATACGACTGCTAACTGTCTAAGGTTTTGTTCCAAAGCCGGTCCACAACTCGGTGGCCAATCCCGTACTGCTGACACTGCTCACTTCTTAAACTTAGGGGTTGGTTCAATAGATCCAATCCCCTCCTTCACCTGATCGACATTTGATTCCATCAAAAGACCTTATCAGTTGCTACCATCATAACATATGGTTAAAATCACAATTACGATAGCGAGTTTAACGAGAATCTAAAGAGAAACCCTTACCTTGAAATCTCGAAAAGAGAGATATGAGGTTCAGAGACTAGCAGTTCCGGCTTTTAGATCTAAGCGATCTACTTCAATTCTCGAATGTCGCCCAATAGGTAAACACAAGAAACCAACAATCCATTAGCCTTTCGGCTTTGTCTTCAAAAACTGAAAGAGAAAAAGTATATATCAGAAGAAATCGGTACCTACCTTTACAGAGAATTCAACAACTCCTAGAAGATTTCGGCTTTTGAGAAGATCAAAAAGAGAAGATGATAGGAAGAAATCTATGTAGATTCGGCTTTTAGTGAAGAGATCGGCAAAAGAAAAAGAATGGACACTAGGACATTCGGCTATGGCAGAAGAGAGTAAAGAGAAAGAATACTTAAGGGTTTCGGCTTATAGCAGAGAATGAAGAAGAAGATGGAACTTTAAGAGTTTTCGGCTTTTTGAGAAAAGAAACAACTAAGAGAAGAGAATGAGAATAAATGCCGAAATTAAGAAGTACCTTATTTCCTAATCAAATTTTTGGCACACACACTAACCAAAAGCCAGAATTGCCCTCTTTTGAAAAATAAGACTAATTAATTAACAAGAGAAATTTTGGCACCCCCTTTAGCCTCATCAAAATCGATTCCCTCTTTCCCCCAGAGTTGGAAATTCGGCCACTACTGTGATCAGTAGATAATTTCTAAAATTTCTCCCTTATCCTTACCTGATCTCTCATCCATAAATGACCCAGATAACACCACCTCTTCTTCCTTTTATCTGCCACATTATCCACATTATCCAAACATGTAAATCTCCTAATTCCAAGCATCCTAACCGCCCCCAACTCTCCTCTCTTTTGACGCCAAAAACATTTAAAATAAGTGGGTAATGCGACTCGAACCTTGGACCTCCTTATTGCTTATCACGCCACCTCAAAGCCCCTGAGTAACGCCACTGAGCACTGGGCCATAAGCCCATTTGTGTGTCTTAATTTACAGATAATATCTTTTAAGCCCTATCCTAACTGGCTTTCCACCAGAGTGCCCAAGCGAGAAAAATTTGACTAAGGCCTCGGCCCACCCCGAGCCCACCAACCCCCCTAAACACCCTAATCAACACCTTAAGCATAACATCACATCACAACACATCAAATGCAAAGGCCCACAAATTCAGGATGTTACAATACTAAACTAATAAGTACCAAAAATTCAATAATTAATACTAAAATAGCTAGAAAACAAGCTCCTTAAATGTTGAAACATATCTAGACTACTACTACAATTAGAGGCAGGTCACCAATACACTAGATTTCAATTCCTTATATATTTGAAGTCAGACCTTTACTTACATCAAAGTATACGATTCACACATTCATAGTCCATCATCCACTCAGGATTAAGGTATTTGACACTATGAACGTTACAAGTGAATAAATCCACAAATAGATTCAGGATCTATTCCACTTGGGTCCAATCCAATGTCTTGTCAGTCCAGTTAGTCACATTTATATATCTATCTTTTGGGAGTCATCCGCTCCAATGCCCAAGACAAAACATCTCCCCAATAGGACTTGATAGATGACATATTAGTCTTTCAATCGGTTTGCTCATTTGATTAGACTAAGGACTTGTTTAGGTTCATCTAGTAATATAAGTTATCTTTCTGTGTTATGATTCGGCCACATAATATCGCTTCATATTAGTTAAACATTAGACAACCAGTGAGCTAAAACTTGCTTTTATTTTACTTTACATGTAAAAACCACATGAGGACATTATATAAAAATATTAATGTAATCCATAAATCATTTTATTAACCAATCTTCTAGAAAAAGTTACAAGGTTACAAACGAATATACTACACTTAAGACACCAGATCTAATAACACTTAAGGCACCAAATCCACTTAAGTTACAAGTTTACAAATGAATAGTACATTGTTGCGTAAGCCAATTCAACTTCGCTTGAGCCTTATTCTCAATATACTATGGGTAAAATTACTTTTTCAATTGCTTTTTCAACTTCTTTTTTAACTCCTCCCAAGTTCCAGTTGTGACCCACCTCGTTTCCAATCTATGGACCACGATGCCACCATAAGATAGCGACATCAATAAAATAAATTGAAAGATTATTTACCTTAGTGGTCTTATCCTCAATGCCCATCGCACGGAAGTATTGTTCCACTCCCAAAAGAAAGTTGTCCTCATCCCTCGTAGACCTCGTCCCCTTAAATTCTTTCAGTTTGGGAACATCCATTTTGCGTTGCTTAGTAATCGAAGCCAACATTCAGTTACATAGATCAGCCCTATAGATAGTGAGCTCCCCCATAAGCTCCACAATCTATTCCTTCAAAGTTATTGCCATGGCTTAGAAAGCATTATTCTTCTCTATTTGATCACCCATAGTGGCATTAAGGGCCCCTTTCATCACATCCAAATTGGAACTGAGAGCCTCTTCTACATATTCCTTGAGTTGCTCTTTCAATGAGTCCAGCTCATTAATTTCTCCCTCTACTATCTCGAGTGTTTCCTTCACACCACCTATGGATTCCTCAACATTGACCACTCCACTTTCCAAAGACAACAACATATTCCTTGATCTACTAGTTTTCTTGTCCCTCCCATGAGTCAACCTAGGCTCAATCTACTCATCTACTCCTTTTGTCATCAAAATCGATGCCTTCCTAGTCATGCCTCATACATGCATCGAATAAATAAAAATGTAAACAAAGACTAGACGTGTAATGTATTGTAAGTGCAACAGATCGAGTCGTAATATTTATATAAAGTGTACAATGGACACCTTGCGGAGTATTCCAAGGATCGAACCTACATAAAATTAGCGATAAAATCAAATTCAAAGCAACAAACATGCAAATAGGAAGTCTAAATAGCTATCTAATAACCTATAGTACGAAAAAAACATAAATTGAAGGATTTAAGCTAAACTTATATCTAGGGACCTAATTGTAAAGATTTCAAAATTTATAATAGAATAATCAAAGACAAAAATGGTAACTAGTTAATTTCCATGTTGACAATTAACTCTCGGATTAAGGAATTTAATAGAATAATTTTCTAATTGAATTAATTAATACCTCTCGGTCTATAATTTACCCAATTAGTAATTTAATCTAATTTATCTCTAGATCTAACTTAAACTAAATGGGGACAATTGAAATTTTACATGATAATGTCTCCTTTTGGCCTCAATTATCTATATTTTCACCTAGAGTTGTCAATTCCAAGTTTTTCTTTCTATTCAATTTAGTCTAGATTATTTAATTTAGTTTCTAATCCATAAGATAATTATTCAACAGTCAATTAACCAGCTATCTAAGAAATTTGGTTCATGCTCATCGTAATCAACCAATACCTGATCAATCTCATGTTAATTCAAGCAATTACATAATAAAAAAATTAAAAGGGTTTAGAAATTTCTCAAATTTTGTTTCATTAAAGTGCTTGATTTGATGATTGTGATGGAGTGAAAACGTAAGATTGCTCATTATGATTATCTGATTGCAAACTTTTTTTATAAAAACTTATTGAAATCTATTAAAATTGAAAGAAAAAGCTCAAAGTTACAAAAAGGGTTCTTATACCGTTGAGTTAGAAAAGAAGAAAGTTGCAGAAAAATTACAGAAAATATTGCAATAGCCCAAAACTAGGTTTAACCTAAAAATCTAAAAACTAAAATAAAATTCCTTAAAATTTGTTATAAAGTGTTGTTTATAATGCTTCCAATGTTGTCCCCTTTTTAAAAACTAAAATAGATTGTTTAATTGAAAGCCCTTGTAGAATTAAACCTATTGAGCCATGATGTTGCGACACCCAGACATTGGTTTCATGACTTTGTCAACAGAATCATCCCAAATCTGCCTAGCAGCATTGGTACTGCAACTTTGGTTCTGATCTCGCGACCTTGGCTTTTTAAATAGTTGGGGTCTTTCAACATTGGTGACTATTCTAAATGATTCAACTTCAATAGCATAATGTATTGACCCTGACATTCAATGTCGTGACACCTAGACATTGGTGTCATGCCTTTTTCACCAGTTCACCTATAGTGTTGTTAGTTCTTAAAATTCAACTCCCAAGGTGATGGATAACTTCAGTGTCACAATATCAATGTCAACATCAAGGTTTCTTCATGTTTTGGCCTCATTTACATCCTGTACAAGCTAGAATTAATTATTAGACCCCAAAAGGTAAGATTTTACCATTTTTGTCACAAAACACACTAAAAATTAACAAACTAACTACTAAGATAGAAATCTAATAAATACTAAAAACCACAAAATAAATTCATAAAATGCTTAACGTGTCAAAAAGGACTTAATTTACCATATCAAATTATGACAGATCACTTATAGAACAATGGCTTTGATACCAACTGTCTTGGGGCTAGAACTTAAGTCTTGTAAATCGTGCAACCTTAGACAATTCGTTTGCTTTAAATTTTCCTAAGTCAGCCTAACTCTCGAAAGATGAGAATTCTCAATTGAAATTCTCTAAGGCACTGAAATAAAACGAAAGTAAACTTCAAACGGAAAGAAGTCACAAATGAACATAAAAGCAACAAGAAAAGCAATGTACACCAAGTTTTAAGTAAATGCTCTCATATGTATTGTATTACTCAATAATGAAGTGAAATGATTACAAATGAAGGGGAAGGGCTCTATTTATAGTTGAGCTCCCCATGATTCAACAATCTAGTTTAAAATACATTAATGGTTGAGATTAAAGGCAATCTACAAGGTTGAGATTCTTAAGGGATTTACAAGATTCCCTAAAATTATAAAATCTTCTAAGATTACAAGATATTCACCTTGGTAAAATACAAATTACTATAGTGTTTGCGTATTCACTAGGCTCAGTAGATAGGCCATTAATCTTTCCAAGTAATGGCCCAATCCTATTAGGCCAAATAACCCCAAGTGAATAAGATGGATCATCAAAGTGTGTCTTGATATCGAGCTCCCTTACACGGCCCGTGACACATGCTCATATCGTCAAAACCAATAAAAGGGTAAGGCTATCATTTTAACATCTTTAGACATATTTTCGACATGAAGCAACTTAGTTAATATTATTATAGTTTAAAAAGAAAAATATAAAATTAATATCATCAACATTTATATTATTATTTTCATTATTATATTTTCATAATTCGAATGCTTGATCATGAATGTCATTCTTATCATCTTTGCTTTAAGATTAAATCTTCACGTTTCAATACTAATTAATATTACATAAAATTACTTCAGTTAGCTAGCTTGAGATTTATGTCATTGTTTCCGTATTAGTTTCAATTGTGGAACGTCCCATCGTCCCACATCTATTGGGTTAAAATATATTATAAACTTTAGGAAGACTACAATTTGTGACGAGAAATTTCGATCATCAAAAGTACATGCAATAAAAATGAATTCGATGAATGTAGGTGTACATGCAATTTTAGTCAAATATAGCCTTTGGAAAAAAATTGGAAAATGGCAAAGGTAATAAAAAACAGCTCATTTTTTCAGATTGGTTGGTGACGGAGCAAAAGCACTTTATAGAATTTAACGTTGGTCATCACTCTTTTCTTCTTTTCTTTTCATGCTTCCTCATTTATCGGTTGCCTCCTTTCTCTAGCTTGCGAGGGTTGTGTTGCTCGAAAAAATAATCACTTAAGGCTTTTGTCCTTTGGTTTCTCCCTTGAGATAGGCTTTCTTGAGTTGGTGATCAGGGGCACATTTAGGGGGAGAAGGCAGGCAAGGGTCTTCGCCCCCCAAAAATGAAAATTAGCTATTTTAATCTCCTCATAAATAATGAATTATAAAGTAATATATAATGAAATTGCACTTTGGTTTGCAAAAAGAAAAAAAATCTTTTTAGTCCCTTAAAAATGATGAAATCATAAATGAAAAATGAAAAAAAATTATGTTTTGACCTCTCAAAAATTTATAATTAATTTTTGATCCCTCTTAAAATATTTCTAGATTCACCCTTTTTAATGATGGCTCATGTTTTCTCAAGTCATTGGTTATTAAGTGTTCTCGAGTCTTTTGTGGCTCTGATGCTCTAGTCTGAGCCAACTTGTTTTGTCTACATTTAATCTAGAGGTTTTAACGTCTTACAATGCTTCACAAGTTTTCGAGAAGAACAAAATCATTGATGTCGAATTCAACGCACCAATTTATTTGATTCATATTAGTGGGTGAGCGTTTTACAATGTGACTTTTTTTTGTGTAAACTAACTAAAATAAAACAAAAAGTTACATAATATTAACCTTAAATTGCCTCCAGTGTTTCATCTTTTAAAACTTCTCGAATCATCATTAGAGGATCGTCAAAGAGGTTCAACTCTTCATCATTTTTGAACGCCAATTTTTCTATTGCATCCATAATCTATTGGATTCCCATGGCACATATCTCAAGATCCACTTCTTTTCATTTGATAGGATCTGTTGAATTCATCTGACCAAGACAGCGTGATCCTTCCAATTTGCTGTCGGTAATAGATTCAATAACCTCAAGACTGTCAGATTGAATGACGACTGCATCATATCCTTGTCTTTGAAGCAAGTGTAAGCCATCCAATATGGCCCATAGTTCTGTAGTAAAGGCAAAGCATTTCCCTAAGAATTGATTATAGTCCAAGATCAACTTTCCTTTTCCATTACGTATTACTCTACCTGCAGCAAAGAAAGCAAATACAATTTGTACAACACCATCAATATTTAGGAAAACACACATACCTGAATTCGACGCTTTAGGAGAGAACTGCAACTCCATCACCAAGTCTTCTTTGTGCACTGATGAATATTGTTTCGCCTAACTGTAGGAAACCTTTATAATTTCATCAAAGTCTATTGCTTTGCCTTAGAAAATGAACAAATTTTGATTTTTCCAAATAGACCAAAGTGTTAACCCAAAGAAACATGCCCAAGTTGATTCTCTCATGTTATGATTGGACTTCTATTGTAGGTTTGACAGTATCAATTCCAAAGTATTTCCATAGACGAACCGCAACATTCAATTTGAAAGGCCCGATTCTAAATATCCTTTCCATGCAGGCAATCCTTCAGTACATGTAAACCATCCTCATCACCATGGCTACACAGGAAGAATGATTTGTCTTGTTCAATCCTTCTTCGTACCCTTTCAGAATTGGTTAAAAGTCTCTGTTTTAAAACCAACCAAATAAACTGCCTTACTCTCTAAGGTCTTAGGGTTTTCCATATGGTGTTCCAGACCCCATCCCTTGGGTTACAAGACTTATCCCTAAGCATCTGATAAACACTTTCACCAGAAAAGACTCCTGATGTGGTACGAGACCAGGATAGAAAGTCTGGGCTAACTAATTCCATAAGGGGTGGAATACTAATGATACGTTGGACAACGTCCTCCGATAACCGAACCTAAAAAAGTTCAAGGTTCCACGTGCCATTTCCTCTTATGATCTCATGCATTTTACAATCAAGGTTAATGTTCGTATTTCCTAGAACATGTCTACTCAAAGTACCCATGTTAGGAATCCAAACATCATCCCAACATCGAACAGTATGCCCATTACCTATTGACCAGATTATGTTCTCACACATCAAAGGACATACTTTAGCAATGGATTTTCACACGAGGAACTTCTACTTCTCTTTATGCAAACCGGCATGTCCTTTTTTATTATGTTCTTTACTTTGAAAACCCGCATCCATAAGGCATCAGTCTTAGTGACAATATTGTCACTTAGTGTAACACCCCTAACCCGTAACCCTGAAATAGGGTCAAGAGGCATTACCGGACATAACGAAACTTTTCACAATCGTACATTTCATATCAACTAAACACCATTATTCATAATCACTTTGTCCCTTTAGAAGGTCTAAAAGACCTAAAACATGCTTCGAGAAAGGTTCGGGACTAAACTGAACACATATAAATTTTTTTGAAAACTTAACATTTTTCAAAGCTACAGAAGTCACACGCCCGTATGGGCAGGCCGTGTGCCTCACAAGGCCACAGACACACCCGTGTGTCCAAGCCCTGGCAAAACAAGGCATACATATTGACTTGTCCACACGGTCGTAGACACGCCCGTGTGCTTCACCCGTGGTCGACATTGACTTGTTTCACATGGCCAGTCACACGCCCGTGTGTCTAGCCCTTGTGCGAGCCTAGCTTGAACCGAATTACAAATTGAAGGGATACGGTCGAGCCACACACCCATGTAGTCAACTGTGTGTGAAAATATAGACCATTTGCTAAACCAATTTGGCACCCACACTTTGGTTCACACCTACAAGCATAAATAGCATCATTTCATACACCAAAAACAACCAAAACATAACAAGAATGACCATATTTTCTAACCATTTAAAAGCATATCAAACATTCATCAAAATATACTAACTTTGCATTACAAAACATAGACTAAAATTTTACCATACTCACATCCCATTTACAAGCCATATCACATGGCTTTATATACATCTCAAACATAATTCAAAACAACTAGCTTATACATGCCATTCTTAACTATGTACATATTCAAAAAGTTCCAAAATAGAGTTTGATAGTGTGGTGATGATCCTCGACGATCCCTGAGCCTTCCGTAGCTTTAATGATCTATAAAACAATGCAAACACACACAAAGTAAGCTTTCAAAAGCTTAGTAAGCCATATACAAATACACTTATGATAATAAATATTTATAACCATTTCATTCACATAACCTATAGCTTAACATAATTGCAAATTCACATATTTCCTTTGGCTTAATTATTCCAACCACTTACATATCAACCAATCACATATACATGTAATTCATTTGAACATAGCACATTTGGTTTATACCACATCTTATCTCATTAACTCATACATAAATCACAAATCCTCAAACTCGCATATAGTTTTTTTCATACTCAAACTTTGCATACACTTCAAACGTACCTGTATCAGATACACATTTCACATAGTCATTCGATTCTCGGAATGCCCGTTGAAACATTTGGAATCAAGTAGGATACTCGGATAACTCAGAATACTCGTACAATGCCAACGTCCCAGACATGGTCTTACATGTAACCAAATATCGATGCCACTAGCCCCGACAGGGTCTTACACGAAATTATATACGATGCCAATTTCCTAGACATGGTCTTACACGTAATTCTCAAATTGATGCCAACATCCCAGACGTGGTCTTACACGATATCACATATCAGAATCCTATGTCATGACATACGTATCCTAACTATCCCTAAGGTTCGTATGGGACTTATCGGACATTGACACATTGTCGATACTTTCTCGAATTTCACATGTATATCTTCCATAGTCATCCATCACAATTCAATTTCATATAAATATGAATAAATCAACATAAATACATTTATTTGTATATAGACTTACCTCGTGTTCGGAATAAACGGACTGAATCGACTACTCGATCACTTTCGACTTTCCTCGGTCTAAATCCGTTTTCTTTGGTTCTTGATCTAAACATATTTAAATTTAACTCTTTTATTCACCAAATCATTCAATTCAATCCAAAAACAAACATTTAGGGAATTTTACAATTTAGCCCTCACATTTTCATATTTTTACATTTAAGTCCCTATTTCACAAAATCACAAAATACACATAATTTCTTTGTACCTATGCTTAGCTGAATATTCATCATGATCGTACAACTCCATACATTTCATTTATTTCACATTTTAGTCCTTCAATTTATTATTTTCACAATTTAGTTCAAATTACTCAAATTCATCAAAAATCCAAAGACAAAACATGTTAATCTAACATATATATTCCATATTTCATCAACTAACATCATAAAGCTTACAAAATCACCAATGGCATATCTCATAATCTTCATCAGATTCTAAAATTAAGGCACGGGCTTGATAGTATACTAAACAACAATCTCAAAAATGTAGAAATTATCAAAAATCGAAACAAAAACATACCTTAATCAAAGAACATCGAGGCCAAATGCAACCAAAGCTTAAAACCCTCTTTTCTTTTCTTATTTTTGGTGGTGGATGAACAAAAGTGATGAAACAAATGATTTATTTTATGTTTTAATTAACATAATATCACATTTACCAAATTACCCTTTATAAACTAATTATAAAACCATATAACATAAGCTCTTAACCATCCATCCCATGGCTTAATGGCCAAATTGCAACATAAGGATTCCATCTTTAATAAAACAAAGAAATTAAACACTTTAACAATTAGAAAGCCACTTTTACACTTTCTACGGTTAAGTCCTTTTATCAAATTAAACACACAAACGGATAAATTAATTCACGGAAATTTCACACATGTCTATTCACATACTGTAGCCATGGAAAATAATTTTAAAATATTTTTCTGACTCGATTTTGTGGTCTCGAAACCACTTTTCTGACTATAGTCTAAACCAAACTGTTAACTTAGTTTCTTCATGAAGGTTTTGTTTTGATCACACAAACGACGAATTCCAATACCTCCACAAGATTTAGGTTGACACATTTTGTTCCACCCAACTAAAGCCATTTCCTTTTACCTTCCGAAGCACCCCAAATAAATTATCTTTCCATTTCTTCAATTAGATCACAAATACCTTTTGGAACCATCATAGCCTGCATGAGATAGCTCGGAATAAAAAGCAGAACTGATTGTGCTAAAGTGACCCTCCCCACAAAAGAGAGTTTTCAGGATCCCAGCTAGAAAGCTGATTTCAAACTCTTTCCACCAAGAAATCCTGAGTACTCTTACTTACTCTTTGGTGAAGAAAGGGAACCCCCAAATATTTTCCTAATCTCTCCTCATAAATCTTCCTTGACGCTTGTAGAATTAAAGATATTAGTTTTCCTAGGATTGACTTTATGTCTCGAATGCTCACAAAACTTACCCAGAAAGCCTTTAAGAAGACCACAATGCTTCAAATCTGCTTTGCTGAAAATCACTAAATCCTTTACTAAGAATAATTGTGATAGATCAGGACCTCTGCGAGATAACTAAATGGGGTTCCGCTCTCCTAATGAGATAATCGAATGAAATAGTGCCGCAACCACTCTATGAATAAGACAAATAGATATGAAGATAAGGGGCATCCTTGACGAATACCCCAACAAGCTTGAATTTAGAAGTTGGAACACCATTCCATAAAACCTGCATAGTAGATGACAATATAGCATTCATAATAACATGTATTGAAAAAATTAGGAATACCTTCTGCCTTGATTAATGCTTCTATGAAATCCCAACGAACTCTATTATAGGCTTTCTTCAAGTCAATCTTGACGGCCATCCATTGGGGAGTCTTCTTGGTTTTCATAGAATGCAATACTTCTTGTGCAATGTTCACATTATCAATAATGCTTCTCACTACTATAAGTCTCATCTGTTCTTGACTTATAATCTATAGAAAAATACTCTTGAACTGGTTTGCAATAACCTTCATAACCAATTTATAAAATACCGAACAAATGCTAATGAGTCTGAACTGCGTGAGATGTTTAGGACTAGAAATTTTGGGAATTAAGACAAGAAGGATATCCTTAAGTTCCGATTCTATAGTACCTCCTTCAAAGATATTCCTAACCTAATCGCAAATGGCTTCACCTATATTATCCTATTAGTTCTGAAAAAACAAGGCTTGAAAACTATCACTTCCTGGCGCTTTCAATAGTGCCATATTGAAGAGAGCAGTCTTGATTTCTTCATTCGTGACACTCCTTTCAAGAAAATTAATATCCATATGACCAAGTTACGGGAAAACACTTGCAGGCAGATTACTTATTAGGTCTGGTGCTTCTCCATAAAGATTCTGAAAGAAATTGACTGCATCTGATTTAAGGGCTTTAGGATCAAGAATCCATTCCCCATTGGAATTACACAAAGACATTATTCTGTTAAAATTTCTCCTCTGAACACACGTTTGTGAAAGTACTTAGTGTTTCGATCCCCCAACTTCAACCACTCACATCGTGACTTTTACCTCCAGAGCATCTCATGATGAAGGGTATTTCCTAGTTCCTCTCAGACTTCGAATTCACGTTGGACTAGAGAGTTAGATCCAGAAACATCCATAGAATGTTGTATATTTTATAACTTATAAACCAATTGCCTTTTACGGTTATTAATATGACCATAAATGCACATGTAATCTTTAAGCTTATCAGTAAAACCAACAACCATGGTATTCATATTCCCATCGAAATTTCAATTATCCCTTACGAATTCTGAAAATTTTAGATGTTGTAACCACCTTTCTAAAAATAAAAAAGGTCTTTCTTTTTTAAAAGAGGGCTCTGGCTGTAACTTTAGAAGTATTGGTCGATGATCCTATTTAATTCTTGGGAGGTGAGTAACAAAATAGTTGGGAAAGGCCTCTACCCAAGCTTCATTCCCCAGTATTTGATCCTGTCTGTCAAAAAGGCTACCTTGATGTCAAGTGAAAGAGGGTCTTCTAAATCCCATACTATAGAGTTTGCCTTTGTCCATAAAATCACCAAAAAAAACAGAACATTTTCGTCCTCTCATATCACCGCCTTTTTTATCATTCAAAGAGGGAATGGCATTAAAATCCACAATGGCCAACCATGAAGAATGCCTAAGCGAGATAAACAGACTCAGATCCCTCCAATGAAATTTTCTTTTTTGTCCATCGAGACTTCCATACACAAAAGCAATAAAGATCAAATGTGGTTGGATAATAGAGCAAATGCGAACTAGGACGAATTGAGGATGATTTTTAATCAGTTCTAAATCAATAGATTCTCTCCATCCCAACCAAATACCCTCGAAAAGCCAACTGCTTCTACTCAATGAGATTTTTTTAAACCCAAACTAGCAATGATAGCGTTGGCTTTAACCCCACTAACTTTTGGCTCAAGAAGACTGACTATGTCCAGTTTATATTATTTATGGTACTCCCAAAGGACTCACGGGAATTTTGCATTTGAAGACCCTTGTACATTCCAAGATAAAATAGATAAATCCATATTAAAAAGAAAAGAAACAAAAACTTATCTTACTGTCGACTAGAGGCAACAATATTCGGCTACTCCCCCTCTTTCACTGACATATCCGTAGCAGACTGCCCGCTTAAATCTGATGAGATGAGTTCCTCTGTTGTCTTCATCGATTTAGCGAAAAAACACGAGAACTACCAAGGGCCTTGAATCGATTATCCGGGCCCTTTAGATTCTATTTCTTTTCCACCCTCCTTTTGAACCGTGAGTTCTGACTTTACTCTTCTTGAATTTACTTGAAGGCAATTGATTTCCAGAAGTAGTTGGACTACTCCCAACCGTCTTCTCAGAAAAATTATGTTGGGTGTTGGCCTTAAAGATTACGACAGTATGATTATTGGCATCCAAAATACCCTCATTCACTACTACATCTACCATGGTCACTTCCTCAAAAGTTGGGTTGAAATGCAATGAATGCTCCTTTTTAAATTGATTTGATTTTAAGAAAGCCATGTCCACACCGCCTGTAGAAAAATCAGCTAAAATATTAGAAGAAGAAGACAAGGGAACGGGTTTACCTGAAATAGATGGTTGGTGGGCTTTTGCAACGTTGTCCAAAGACACATGGTCTTCTTCTGTGGGATCTATGCTATCTAAAATAGATGGCTGGTGGGCCTTCGAAACATTGTCCAAAGACACGTGGTCTTCTCCTGTGGGGTTTGATGAATTCATGCTAATTAAATCTTTGATACCTGAAACACTAGATGGCCCAATGTCGTAGCCCTTTTCCATGATAGGCTTTGCTAATAGGTTAACCGAATGGTCCAGTCCAGTAGAGTACCTAGAATTCTTTTAGCCCTTTGATTGATTTTTGTATTTAGGCTTCCTAACCTATCCAAATTTAATATCCCCCACCCTCTATTTTGTGTATTCTTTGCTTTCTCCTACAACAACATGAAATTGTCTTATTGAAAGGTTTTCAAAATTTTCAATCAAAATCCCTTTCCCATGCCTTTTTAAATTCGGTGCAAATTCCTGTCCAATACTTTCTTATGTGATTTCAGCCTCTAGACTAGCCAAAGGTTGAAATCATGATCCCATAGATTTTCCTTCTAGCTTGGACTTTCCAATTTTGTCATTTTCCCGGAGAATGCATCTGGATCTCTCTTCCAACATCCAATAGCCAAAATCCCTTCTCCTGCCACCATATTTTTCTGATTAATTTCGGTTATTGGGTTCATTACCTTTGATAATCCAGAAGGGAGTGAAGTATGAGGAAAAGACTCATTGTTATGCCCATAACATCCACAAGAGAAGCACACCACCAGTAGCGTAACACCCCTTACCCGTATTCGACGCCGGATTAGGGTACGACGCATTACCGGACTTAAACACAAGCAAACATACAAAACGAGACATAATTTCCATCCAAATTTAAAACTTTTCACATACATTCATATCGTCCCTAGAACGAGCCTACGAGGCCCAAAACTTACGTTGGAAGTAGTTCGGGACTAAACCAAGAACTTTAGAAAATTTTACAAAACTTAGAAAAATTTTCATGTTACAGGGCTCAAACACCCGTGTGGTCCAAGGGACACGCCCGTGTGGCCATTAGACACGCCCGTGTGACCCTTAAACACGCTCATGCTATAGGCCGTGTTCAAAATAGGGTGCTCTCTGACTTGTGCCACACGGACGTGCCACGCACCCGTGTGCTAGGCCGTGTGGTCGATTTAATTTCCATAATTTTTCATAAAATAGGTGCAAACTTTACACGACCGAGACACACGTCCGTGTCCAAGGCCGTGTAGCACACACGGCTGAGACATACACCCGTGTCTCTGCCCATGTGCTCAATTATGAACATTCTATTTTGCATCAATTAAGGTGCAGGGGACACACGACTGAAACACATGCCCGTGGGGCAGACCGTGTGTCACACACGGCCTAGACACAGGCCCGTGTGTCCATCCGTGTAGACAAAAATAAGGCAATTTATCAAGTCATTTTGCCACCCTTACTTGCACCAACCTACACAACAACAAGCAACACCAATCCAAGCATATACATACAACCAAATCAGCCACAAAAGAGATATCACTACATCATTTACACATACTAACATCTACCATGCATAAACATCACATATTTTCTTTTCCACTCATGTCAAGTTCATCTTCATGATAGGTATCATCACATAACATACCAATAACCAATTAATATTAGCCAACTTCCAATGGCCATGTAACAGCCCAATTACGACCCTAATTAGAACGGTGGTTTCGGGACCACGAATCTGGTATAGAAAAATATTTTAATTATTAATTTGATATCTATGCTATGTGGCTAAGCATGTGATAAAATATTGTATATTAATCTGTGTGTTTGGGTGATTAATTTAAATGAAAGGACTAAATTGAGTAAGTGAGAAAAATAGCTATTATGATAATAAGTAGCCAAATTTAATAGTTTTCTTTTAATATAAGGATTTGAGTGGCAAATTTACCTTAATGAGGAGATAGTGGACGGTATTGACTTGTGAAATTAGTGGGGGAAGTGTTTAATTATATTTTAAGTGTAGTAAGTGGGTTGTAATAATATATTATAATTAGATAACATTAAAATAAGAAAAACATGATAACAAAGGAATTATCATCTTCTTCTTCTCTTATTTACCGAAACAAAAATAAGAAGGGAAGGGAATGAGCTCTCAACATTTGGCCATTTGCATGTTTAATTAAGGTGAGAGTTTGAATTTGATTTTTTATAATTTTAGAATTTTTGAGGTTGTTGCCATGAAATATATATAGCCCATACCCGAATTTTTGATTTGGTTGTGTAAAGTGAATGTTGCCATGGATGAAAATTTGATGTGTGGGTAGTTAATGATAGAATAGAATAAAAGCATGTTAGATTAGCAAGATTTTTCTTTAATATTTTATTGGAACTTAGTATAGGGATGATTTCCTAAAAAGAAAATTTTTGAAAGGGCTAAATAGCATGATTAATGGAAGAAATGAGTGGATAGGGGGTACATGAACATTCGGCCCTTTATATGTGAAGTCAAATTCTTGCTATTTTGCATTTTAAGCCATAAGGACTAGGTTGTAAGCATGGTAAATGTTGGGGGTAAAATAGTAAATTTTATGTAACACCCTAGTTTTAGGGGTTATGCATTTAGTGCATAACTCAGGTGTTGGCATACTTCAGTGTGTGGTTGGGTGAGTTTTAAGGGTCTTGAGAACTCTAAGATGTAGTGGAATGCCTTAGGAAAATTTTTGGTTTTAGTGTTAAAAAAGGGAGCTTGGCTATAGGGGTTTTAAGAGAAATATTTGGGAGGTTAAGACACAAGAAGAGGCTTGGCGGAGTGGCAAGGGAGACGCCACTTAGAGCTGGGAGAAGTGACGCCTCAAGGGTGCTAAGGGGTCTCATGTTCGAGCTGCAAAGGCAGCATTTTGGTTTTGTTTTTGGCGTCAAAAGGGGAGAGGTGTTGAATGGCTAGAATGCTTTTATTTAGATAAGGATGATATTTTTTTATTTATTTATTTATCTATTTAGTTATTTTAGAAGTGTAGGATAATTATTGTATTATTTTATTTTGAATAAGCTAGGTGATAAATAGAAGAGGGATAAGTGTGGACTTATTCAACTTATTTTAAATAAGTGTGGGAGAGAAAATTTAGGTGGTGGACTAATTCAAATCGGTTTGAATTAGTGGTCATGAGTGGTTGTAGGTGGTGGCCGAATGTTGGAGTCTTCAAGGGGGGAGGAGTGGCCGAATCTTATTTAAGGGCGGTGTGCCTTCCTTTTGCCAAATTTTAGTTCTTTCTTCTAAAGCCTTTCTTCTTTTTGCTTTCTTCTAAACCGAAAGCCATTAGCATCATAGACCTTGCCGATTTCTCCCTTGGACTTGTTGGCCGAATCTTCATTTGTGAACCCCATTCATCTTTTATTTCCTCTCTTTTCCATATTTGTTCAAACCACCTTAGTTTACCGATTACTTTATTAGGCACATAGCCGAATTTTTCCACTTGTTTTCTCTCCATTTCACTTGAGCCGAGTCTCTCCTCAGCCTTTGCCGAAATCTTCTTTGTTGTCCTAGTGTTGATTGGCCGAATCTTAAGTAAGGGTGGAACGTTTGGGTCTTTTCTCTAGTCGTTTTTGAAGGGGGTGTGGCCGATTATTAGAGGTGAACCATCGTTTGGCCCGGAATTTGGTAGGAAACCAAATCAGTTGTAAGGTAAGGGGTTGAGCGTTAACCCTTGTGGTTTATTTGATTTGGCTGAATGGCCTGGTTGCTAATCTCTATGTTTGGCCGAATAAAGGAGCAAGGATATCTAGTGTCATTGATCGATTCTCCGGGATTCAAGTGGTTTTGGTAAGAAATATATTAGTAAGATTAAATACTTAGTTTATGACCTGGAGTTTAACCAGTTGATCTGATTAAGCGTTTTAATGGAGGCCAATACCAGTCAAGGTGGAGAAAGGAAAGTCCCTATCCTGAAGTTTAAGAAAAGGTCTGTATTGGTGGTTCGAGATTGGCCACCGGGGTGTGGGCCAGCAGCAGGTGAAAGCTATAGGCAGATAGCCGTAGTCTCGCTAAGCGATAGCATTGGGATTGATAGTGTAGAACTTCAAGTGATCAGGTACGTAATTATCGCAATGTTTCTCCTGTTTTGTGTATTGATATGTATGTATAACTATTTGGTGTATGATAGCCGATAATAAAGGCTAAAGTGGTGGATACCCACGTTTGGGGTAATCGGTTAACAGGTTAGTAGTTTGTGATATTAAATTAATTATGGTGCCTGTGTGATATGGTAATGAGCATATGATTTATACTTATTTTATATGCTAATTTGACATGATACATTAACATATATGTATGGGGATTGGATTTGATCAAGGAAGGATGGGTGTACATACTTATGTACGTGGTCTAATGTTAGCCTCGTGCTACATTAGCGCTTGATGATTAGCTGTGTGCTACATCAAGGGAGGTGTTGGCTAGGTGCCCATCTCGGCGGTTGATAGCTGTGTGCATCACCGTAGATGGATTATTGATGGGATCACTTATGTGATCGGTGGCTCAGCCACGGCCTTGTGCAGCAGGTCTGCCGAGGTAGGATTTGTGGATCACGATGTGATCAGTGGTGGATTAGCCACGGCCTTGAGCAGGGAGTCTGCTAAGGTTGGTGTAATGGATGGACCTAGGTTGGGTTGGGTTTCGTAATTGCATATTGATTTGTATGATCTATGTGGATATGGGCCAAGCCCATATGTGGAGGCATGTGTGATGATTATGCACTGAGTCTGTGGACTCACCCTATTTTTTTCTAAACCATCGCAGGTGATTCATGAGCTTGGACCGCGTTGGAGTGGATACGAGGTGGCCATGCAGAAGAAGATATTTTGATTAGTTTATGCAATTTTAATATTAAGTATTTTGATTAAGTATTGGTTGTAATAAGGGCCTTATTATTTTTGGCATTATTTTAATTATGGTTTGGTTAAAATTAAATTACTATATAAAGATGATTTTATTTTTAGCAATCTATTTATTCAAAATATAAGTTAATAAAGTTTTAATATGGATATTTTATAATAACAAAGTTTTACTTATAATTTTAAATGGACATGGTTATCAAAAGTTAACAAATTTTCATGTTTTATTCTAAAGTCAAAAAGATTTTCAACCGTCTTTCCGCAGTGACATAACCAGATCCGGTCAAGGCTCGTGGGCCGGGTTTGGGGGTGTTACATTTTATAATTATGTATTATGGACTAAATTGAATGGAAGTGTATTTAAATGAGTTTAATTGAAATTGTTTAGATCAAGATCCAAAGGAAAAAGGATTTGATAGGGGAAAAGCTAAGTTGAACGACTAACCAAGAAGTTTTATCTGTGGATAACCGAGGTAAGATCAAAATCGATTTAGTTAAGTTGATTTTTTTTTTATATTTATATGTGTTCATGAAAATGTAGGTAAGTATGAAAATTTCATTATTGCCGAATGTGATGGAGAAATTGGATGTATATTCATAAATGGCTTATTTTGTTTTCTTTTGGTACTTTTGTTAGAACTTCATGAGATGAATATTTCTTTAATTTGTTAATGTTGCATATAATTTGAGAGATATTAAACTATGGCATGAAGGTATTCAACCATAGTTCGGTTGTATGTTTTAGAATTGGCCGAATATTTTGTTTTTAAATTGAGGTATGGATTTACTTGGTTAAGTTATACTTATTGTGGTGAATTTGATCTTGGCTGTTCATATTATGTACGATTAAACAATTTACAGGACTATTAAGAGGTACTAAGTGTACGAGTACATAACCGGGCACCAAGTGTGCGATACCGGTCACAAGGCACTAAGTGTGCGGGAATAATAAGTAACGGCACTGAGTGTGCGAGACGTTACTGGAAAATTTGCACTAAGTGTGCGGAAAATGATAAGTAACGGCACTAAGTGTGTGATACGTTACTAAATATTATTATTAAGTGTGCAGGTTCAGGGTTCGTTAAATAACATTAATTGATAATACTGTTATGTTTGTGGAAAGGGGTTGAATATAGTATCATACATTTCGCATGAATGGTTAAGATATGGAAGGTAGGTAAATTAAAGGTATGTATAAATTATATTTATACATATATACATGATCTAGAATTGAGTTGGTATTTTAAAAATGGAAATATTGAAATTGGTAAATAGATGGAATGAATAACGATTACCATTATGTGTTGGTGATGCATGAAATTTAAGTATAAGATGGAACATGAATGTATGTATATATATATGGGTTACCATGAACTCTATTCTTGAATATTTGAAAATTTGGTATAGATTTTCTAAATTGCTTAAATCTTACGAAGCTTTGGAAGCTTACTTTGAATGTGGTGGTTTACGTTTTTTAGATCTCATTTTGGATACTCATCTCTTGCTCGAGGATCACAGTTTAAGCTCATCACACTATCGACAAAGTTTTGGTACCTCTTTTGTATATAAATTTAAAGTCTATGGCATGTATAAGCTATCTTATGTTTTGGTAAATTTTGATGTTGTAATTACAAGCCATGCGAAAATGGCTAGTTTTAAAGCTTAAGTTAATGCAAATCCGACCATGATATATATTTGAGTTGTGCCTAGTGTGTTTTACAAATAATTGGTTGAGTTGGTTATGGTTTAAACACGTTTCAAAAAAAAATAATATGATCATATCATATATGTGATATATATTTAGTAGATGCTTGGTGATATAGATTTGAAATGTGGTTTGGTTAGTGTGTTAAAATGAAAAGTTTATTAAGACTAGAATGATCATTTCGGTTATGTAATACAAATGTATAATATGGTTATATTTTATTTTATGATTTTACTAAATAATAAATAAATAATATGATAGAGCTGTGTATATTCGGTTTTGATTTAAGGTTATTTTGGAATTGCATTTAGGTTATATGCTTATATGATAGATTTGGTCATTTGAATGATAAATAATAGGTTATTTGATGTGTGAGTATATATTCGGTCATGCTTAATTTAAATATATATATGTCTTGTGTGTGCTATGAATGTATAAGTTAAATGTTAATTAGCTAATTATATTATGAACCTATCTAATGGAATCTAAAATGGTGATTGAAATGTTATTCAAATGGATGAAAATTTATGGTTTGGTTGTTTTGGGCACATAGTATGGTTGGTTATGTTTTATAATGAAAGTGTCGCATATTATTTTGAGTTTAGTGAGTGTATGTATATTATTATTAGGAAAACTTATGTCATACATGTTATAAATATATGAGCTCAAATTAAATTCAGTTGAATATTTGATTTATAATTTGTGAATACTGTAAGGGTACATACATATATTTTTTAAATATGACTTGAGTGGTTATATGACTGTATATATACTTATGTTGTGACTATTTGGTAATGCCTTGTAACTCATACCGGCAACGGATATGGGTTAGGGGTTTTACATTTGATTAGTATCAGAGCTACGATTTAGTCGGTTCTCGAACTAACGTAACGCGTGAATGTCTAGCTATACATCTATAGTTTATGATATGATAGTGTGATGGCTTCTGACAATAAATGTGTTTGTTTCTTTCATATAGTAATGAATCCTGATCCCGAGCAAGTTGTACCTGATGATTTTGAGAGCATGGCTCTGGCTCCAACGCAAGAGACTGCACCGGAGGAATCTCGACCAGCTACGAATAATCCTAATGAGGGGGATAAACAAGCCTTTTATAGCATGATGAATGACTGGTTCAATCAGTATATACGAACCAATCCGGCTGTTCAACCACTTTGAATCTTAATACACCCCCAGCGGAACCGGTGGTACCCCCGATTATAAATCCTGAAAGAGCAAACAAGCCCCCGATTGATCGCATTAGAAAACATGGAGCTCAAGAATTTAGGGCCGAGGATGATGATGATGCAGAGCGAGCTAAATTTTGGCTCGATAATACAGTTTGTGTTTTCGATGAGCTATCCTGCACATCCGATGAGTGTTTCAAGTGTGCCATATCATTATTACGGGATCCTGCCTACTATTGGTGGAATACTCTTGTATCAGTTATTCTGAAGGAGAGAGTTACCTGGGACTTCTTTCAGACAGAATTCCGTAAGAAATATGTAAGTCAGCGCTTCATAGACTCTAAGCGTAAAGAATTTCTCGAGCTCAAATAGGGTCATATGACCATATCCGAATACGAGAGCAAGTTTGTGCGACTTAGTCGCTACGCTCGTGAATGTGTTTCATCTGAGGCTGCTATGTGCCCGAGATTCGAAGATGGTTTGAATGAAGATATAAAGCTTCTGGTTGGCATTCTTGAAATAAATGAGTTCGTTGTACTGGTTGAACGAGCTTGTAAAGCTGAAGAGTTGGGGAAAGAAAAACGAAAAGCTGAGCTTGAATCTAAAGATTTCCGTAAGAGATCAGCGAGTAAATTTTCGCAGATGGCAACAAAAAAGTTCAAGAATGATGGTAGCCGATCCAAACCTAATACTGGGATGTCTATACGAGAACGACCACCAGTGAGTTCCCGGGCTACATCAATGGCTAGTGTTGGCAATGCTCGATCGAGCAAACCTGAGTGTCAGTAGTACGGTAGACGGCATTTTGGAGAATGCCGGAGTAAATCTATTAATCGCATTTGTTATAGGTGTGGTTCGCAGGATCACTTCATTCAAGATTGCCCGGAGACCGTTAAAAAGGGTACTACTCAGAGTGCGAGACCGAGTAACACTACAGCTAGGGGTAGACCGTCCCGTGTTGGGGGAGGTAGGAGTGGTGTACAGAGGGGGACTACAGATGCGTCTATTTGATCAGAGGCCCATGCACCGACTCAAGCTTATGCCATCCGTACTAGGGAGGAGGCTTCATCTCCAGATGTCATTACTGGTATTTTCACTCTCCTTGATACTAATGTAACTGCTTTGATTGATCTCGGCTCAACTCATTCGTATGTGTGTGAAACATTAGTATCCAGTAAGACTCTACCTATTGAGTCTACTGAGTTTGTGATTCAGATTTCAAACCCTCTGGGTCGATATGTACTAGTTGATAAAGTGTGCAAGAACTGCCCTTTGATGGTTCGAAACTTATGTTTACCGGCCGATCTGATACTATTACCCTTCGATGAGTTTGATATTATCCTCGGTATGGATTGGTTAATAGTTCACGATGCGGTAGTGAATTATAGACGAAAGACTATTGATCTAAGATGCCAAAATAACGAGATAATCCAAATTGAGTCTGCGGATTTCAATGGACTAGCGGCTGTGATATTTTCAATGTTGGCTCGACGGTATTTGAGACAGGGTTGCGAAGCTTATCTTGCGTATGTGATTGATAGCAAGGTAATCGAAAAGAATATTGAATCTATACCGGTTGTTAGTAAGTATTCAGATGTGTTTCCGGAGGAATTACCAGGATTGCTACCCGTTCGCAAGGTAGAGTTTGGTATTGAGCTAGTGTCAGGGACCACTCCGATTTCGATAACTCCATATAGAATGGCACCAACTGAATTAAAAGAATTAAAGGCTCAGTTGCAAGAATTGATAGATAAAGGTTTCGTTCGACTGAGTTTCTCTCCCTGGGGTGCACCCGTTCTATTTGTGAAAAAGAAAGACAAAACTTTGAGAATGTGCATTGATTATCGACAGCTCAATAAAGTGACACTTAAGAACAAATACCAGTTTCCACGTATCGATGATTTATTTGATCAGCTTAAGGGAGCCTTGATGTTCTCGAAAATTGATTTGAGGTCAGGATATTATCAGCTACGAGTTAGGGAATCGAACATACCAAAGACTGCTTTTCAGACAAGACACAGGCATTACGAGTTCTTAGTGATGTCGTTCGCGCTCACTAATGCCCCTGCTGTTTTTATGGATCTGATGAATTGGGTATTCAGACCATATCTAGATTGGTTTGTAGTTGTATTCATAGATGACATACTGATCTACTCACGTGAAAAAACTGAGCATGCTGAGCATTTGAGGCTGGTGTTACAGATTTTGCGTGATAAGCAGTTGTACGCGAAATTTAGTAAATGTGAGTTTTGGTTGAATGAAGTTAGCTTTCTGGGGCATGTTATCTCAGCATCGGGCATTCAAGTTGACCCGAATAAAGTTTTGGCTATACTTGATTGGAAACCTCCGCGGAATGTTTCTAAGGTTCGTAGCTTTCTGGGACTCGCCGGATATATAGACGCTTCGTGAAAGGGTTTTCTATGATAGCATCATCGATGACAAAGCTATTACAGAAAGACATTAAGTTCGAATGGTCAGAAAGTTGTCAAAAGAGTTTTGATCAACTGAAGACCTTACTAACGGAAGCTCCAGTGCTGGTTCAGCCAAAATCGGGTAAAGAGTTTGTTATTTTCAGTGATGCATCTTTAAATGGGTTGGATTGTGTTTTAATGCAGGAGGGTAAAGTTGTAGTCTATGCTTCGAGACAGTTGAAACCGCACGAGAGGAATTATCCAACGCACGACCTTGAGTTGGCCGCTATAGTTTTTGCCTTGAAAATATGGCATCATTATCTATTCGGTGAGAAATGCCACGTCTATTCGGATCATAAGAGTCTTAAGTATTTAATGACTAAGAAGGATCTGAATTTGAGATAGCGACGATGGTTAGAACTGTTGAAAGACTACGAGCTCTTGATTGATTATCACCGGGGAAAGGCTAATGTGGTTGCCGATACACTTAGCCGAAAGTCATTATTTGCTCTACGCGCAATGAATGCGGATATAGCTATAACTGAGGATGGTGTGATCATTGCTGAGTTGAAAGCGAAACCATTGTTTGTACAACAGATTCACGAAACTCAAGAGGTCGATTATGACTTAAAAGCAAAAAGGAGTCATTATGGCTCGTGTGAGGATTAAGATTTTCGGATAGATGCTGAAGGATGTCTACGGTTCAAGAATCAGATATGTGTGCCAAAGAACCCGGATTTGATTCAAATGATTTGTGATGAAGCTCATAATAGTAGATTTTCAATTCATCCGGGTAGCACGAAAATGTTTAACGATCTGAAACAGCACTACTGGTGGCAGGGTATGAAACGAGACATCTCAGACTATATGTCGAAGTGTCTAGTATGTCAACAAGTAAAAGCTGAGCATCAAGTGCCATCGGGACTACTTCAACCGATTATGATACCTGAGTAGAAGTGGGATCGAGTCACTATAGACTTCATATCGGGTTTACATTTGATGCCAAGTAAGAAAGATTCAATCTGGGTTATTGTTGATAGATTGACGAAATCGGCTCATTTCATTTTGGTACGTATGGATTTCTCACTGGATAGATTAGCTGAGTTATACCTATCGCAGATTGTACGGTTGCACGGAGTACCTATTTCTATTGTATCGGATAGAGATCCAAGGTTCACATCGCTGTTTTGGAAGAAACTGCAGGATGCTTTAGGTACCAAGTTACACTTCAGTACAGCTTTTCACCCTTAGTCAGATGGTCAATCTGAGCGTGTTATCCAAATACTCGAGGATATGTTGAGATGTTGTGTTATTGAGTTTGAAGGTACGTGGGAATGATATTTACCCTTGATCGAATTTGCGTACAACAATAGCTTTCAATCAAGTATTAAAATGGCACCCTATGAAGCATTGTACGGTCGAAAATGCCATACACCTTTATATTGGACCGAGCTAAGTGAAGGCAAGATACACGGGGTTGATTTAATCAGAGAAATGGAGCAGAAAGTTAAAATAATTTGAGAAAGTTTGAAAGCTGCATCAGATCGTCAGAAGTCATACGCAGATTTGAAATGAAAGGATATAGAGTTTCAAGTGGGTGATCGAGTGTTCTTGAAAGTATCGTCGTGGAAAAAGATACTTAGATTTGGTCGTAAGGGAAAGCTGAGTCCGAGATTTATTGGGCCGTATGAAGTTATCAAGCGTATCGGGCCGGTTGCGTACAGATTGAGATTGCCATATGAGTTAGACAGGATTCATAATGTTTTCCACGTGTCGATGCTTTGACGATACAGATCCAATCCTTCTCATGTGATCAGTCCAACAGAGATTAAAATTCAGCCCGATTTGACTCATGAGGAAGAACCGATTCGCATCTTAGCTCATGAAGTGAAAGAGTTGTGAAATAAGAAGATATCGTTGGTTAAAGTAATATGGCATAAGCATGGGGTTAAGGAAGCAACCTGGGAGACTGAGGAATCAATAAAAGAACGTTACCCACATTTATTTGCTGGTAAGATTTTCGGGGACTAAAATTTCTTAAGGGGGGAGAGTTGTAACAGCCCAATTACGACCCTAATTGAAACAGTGGTTTCAGGACCACGAATCTGGTATAGAAAAATATTTTAACTATTAATTTGATATCTATGCTATGTGGTTAAGCATGTGATAAAATATTGTATATTAATTTGTGTGTTTGGGTGATTAATTTAAATGAAAGGACTAAATTGAGTAAGTGAGAAAAATAGCTATTATGATAATAAGTGGCCAAATTTAATAGTGTTCTTTTAATATAAGGATTTGAGTGGCAAATTTACCTTAATGAGGAGATAGTGGACGGCATTGACTTGTGAAATTAGTGGGGGAAGTGTTTAATTATATTTTAAGTGTAGTAAGTGGGTTGTAATAATATATTATATTTAGATAACATTAAAATAAGAAAAACATGATAACAAAGGAATTATCATCATCTTCTTCTCTAATTTAGCGAAACAGAAAGAAGAAGGGAAGGGAATGAGCTCTTAACATTCGGCCATTTGCATGTTTAATTAAGGTGAGAGTTTGAATTTGATTTTTTATAATTTTAGAATTTTTGAGGTTGTTGCCATGAAATATATATATAGCCCATACCCTAATTTTTGATTTGGTTGTGTAAAGTGAATGTTGCCATGGATGAAAATTTGATGTGTGGGTAGTTAATGATAGAATAGAATAAAACCATGTTAGATTAGCAAGATTTTTCTTCAAAATTTTATTGGAACTTAGTATAGGGATGATTTCGTAAAAAAGAAAATTTTTGAAAGGGATAAATAGCATGATTAATGGAAGAAATGAGTGGATAGGGGGTACAGGAACATTCGGCCCTTTATATGTGAAGTCAAATTCTTGCTATTTTGCATTCTAAGCCATAAGGACTAGGTTGAAAGCATGGTAAATGTTGGGGGTTAAAATAGTAAATTTCATAATTATATATTTATGGACTAAATTGAATGGAAGTGTATTTAAATGAGTTTAATTGAAATTGTTTAGATCAAGATCCAAAGGAAAAAGGATTTGATAGGGGAAAAGCTAAGTTGAACGACTAACCGGGAAGTTTTATCCGTGGATAACCGAGGTAAGATTTTAAGTGATTTAGTTAAGTTGATATTTCTTTTTATATTTATGTGTGTTCATGAAAATGTAGGTAAGTATGAAAATTTCATTATTGCCGAATGTGATGGAGAAATTGGATGTATATTCATAAATGGCTTATTCTGTTTTCTTTTGGTACTTTGGTTAGAAATTCATGAGATGAATATTTCTTTAATTTGTTAATGTTGCATGTAATTTGAGAGATATTAAACTATGGCATGAAGGTATTCAATCATAGTTCGATTGTATGTTTTAGAATTGGCCGAATATTTTGTTTTTAAATTGAGGTATGGATTTACTTGGTTATGTTATACTTATTGTGGTGAATTTGATCTTGGCTGTTCATATTATGTACGATTAAACAATTTACAGGACTATTAAAAGGTACTAAGTGTACGAGTACATAACCGGGCACTAAATGTAAGATACCGGTCATAAGGCACTAAGTGTGCGGGAACAATAAGTAACGGCACTGAGTGTACGAGATGTTACTGGAAAATTTGCACTAAGTGTGCGGAAAATGATAAGTAACGGTACTAAATGTGCGATACGTTACTAAATATTATTATTAAGTGTGCAGGTTCAGGGTTCGTTAAACAACATTAATTGATAATACTGTTATGTTTGTGGAAAGGGGTTAAATATAGTATCATACATTTAGCATGAATGGTTAAGATATGGAAGGTAGGTAAATTAAAGGTATGTATAAATTATACTTATACATATATACATGATCTAGAATTGAGTTGGTATTTCAAAAATGGAAATATTGAAATTGGTAAATAGATGGAATGAATAACGATTACCATTATGTGTTGGTGATGCATGAAATTTAAGTATAAGATGGAACATGAATGTATGTATATATATATGGGTTACCATGAACTCTATTCTTGAATATTTGAAAATTTGGTATAGGTTTTCTAAATTGCTTAAATCTTACTAAGCTTTGGAAGCTTACTTTGAATGTGGTGGTTTACGCTCTGTAGATCTCATTTTGGATGCTCATCTCTTGCTCGAGGATCACAGTTTAAGCTCATCACACTATCGACAAAGTTTTGGTACCTCTTTTGTGTATAAATTTAAAGGCTATGGCATGTATAAGCTATCTTATGTTTTGGTAAATTTTGATGTTGTAATTACAAGCCATGCGAAAATGGCTAGTTTTAAAGCTTAAGTTAATGCAAATCCGACCATGATATATATTTGAGTTGTGCCTAGTGTGTTTTACAAATAATTGGTTGAGTTGGTTTAAACACGTTTCAAAAAAAAATAATATGATCATATCATATATGTGATATATATTTAGTAGATGCTTGGTGATATAGATTTGAAATGTGGTTTGGTTAGTGTGTTAAAATGAAAAGTTTATTAAGACTAGAATGATCATTTCGGTTATATAATACAAATGTATAAGATGGTTATATTTTATTTTATGATTTTGCTAAGTAATAAATAAATAATATGATAGAGTTGTGTATATTCGGTTTTGATTTAAGGTTATTTTGGAATTGCATTTAGGTTATATGCTCATGTGATAGATTTGGTCATTTGAATGATAAATAATGGGTTATTTGATGTGTGAGTATATATTCGGTCATGCTTAATTTAAATATATATGTCTTGTGTGTGCTGTGAATGTATAAGTTAAATGTTAATTAGCTAATTATATTATGAACCTATCTAATGGAATCTAAAATGGTGATTGAAATGTTATTCAAATGGATGAAAATTTATGGTTTGGTTGTTTTGGGCACATAGTATGGTTGGTTATGTTTTATAATGAAAGTGTCGCATATTATTTTGAGTTTAGTGAGTGTATGTATATTATTATTAGGAAATCTTATGTCATACATGTATTTATAAATATATGAGCTCAAATTAAATTCAGTTGAATATTTGATTTATAATTTGTGAATACTGTAAGGGTACATACATATATTTTTTAAATATGACTTGAGTGGTTATATGACTGTATATATATATATTTATGTTGTGACTATTTGGTAATGCCTCGTAACTCATACCGGCAACGAATATAGGTTAGGGGTGTTACAGGCCATATAAAAAATGAATCATTAACCATTACAATGCCAACACATTTTAGCCAATTCATTTATGACACCTAACAAAATGACTAAGTCCCTATACATGCCATAACTCAAAATACTTGAATTCATTGGTACCAAAATAATTGTTGTGGATATTGTGTATGGATCTCAGACAAATCTCTAATCCCGAGCTGGCTTGGTTACACTATAAGATAAGGGAAGGGTTGTAAGCTTTATAGCTTAGTAAGTTCACATGCAAATAATAAACAACATTAAACAACATTAAACATGAATAACATACAAATAGTATAACACAAGTTACATAATTGTCATCATAGTTTCATAAACAAACTTAATCATTCTTAATCTTACCAAGTGTTCATCACATACCGAGCTCATTCTTATGAGTTTTTCATACATACCTGTACCAACTCGTAACATATCATACTCTTTCTCGTCTTTGACATACCCGTTGAACACTTGGAATACTAATTTGATACACGGAAAGTCTTGCACATAAGTGCCACATACGTAGCCAATGCTACCTCATATCTCATACACATAGAGGCTCGCTCTCGAGCTAATCACGGGCCTGATCACACAAGCTGTCAGTCAAGATGTAACTACGCAGTGTTGCTCACACAAGCTGTCAGGTATCCGCAACACATGCCAGACTACCCAGCCACTAGTAGACGTACGAGACCAGCACCTGGATCACATAAATCACATATATCACATGGTTTCCTAGTGACATGTAACTCGTATACTAATCCATTCCTATGGTTCAAACGGGATTTCTCACTTGTCATTTCGTCGTCAAACGTATCCACATTGTCATTTATACAATTCATGCATAATAAAACATATAAAAATACAAATATAATCTTTTCTTTATTTACACACGAACTTACCTCGGTACAAAATAGTAGAAAAGGATTTAATCGTCAAACACCTAATTCTTTCCCCGATCAAGGTCTGAACTTTGTTTTTCTTTATCTATAATAGAAAATTTATCTTATTTAATATTCACATTACTCAAATCAGTCCAAACATCACATTATGGCAAAATTACCTTTTTGCCCTTAAAGTTTCACATTTTTACAAACTAGTCCTTAGGCTCGTAAAATGAAATGTATTCAATTTCTTGATAACCCAAGCATAAATTTCTTGATAACCCAAGCATAGCCAAACCAATTTCATGCTTATAGCAGCCCAAATTTTCCATTAAATCAGATTTTTACTACCCATTTTATAACTTTTTACAATTAGGTCCTTTTTAGGTATTTTCTTGAAAAATCACTTAGTAAAAGTTGTCTATCACACATTAAACATGCATAACTGTAACGCCCTAAATTTTCAGCCTAGATGAGTTGGGCTTTGGGCTTTAGGTCTCATAAATTTTGTTTTAAGCAAGAAAATGACAAATGACATGTTGGCTTTAAGGATTTAATAAACTTGGAGTGTCTAGGGGTGTTGGAGAAGTGTTCGGTTCGAATTTTGAGGAGAAAGAATTTTTAATTAATTATTAAAGGAACCAAGGCGGTGAGTAGATGGGCTTTTAAATAAAAATAGGGAAAAATGGCATCAAAGAGTCTTGCGGTGGAGTGGTAAGTGATGCCACTTAGGGTATAGGAAGGTGGCGTTATGGGCTAGCAAGGAGATCCTAGGTTCGAATCCTAGCTTAGTATTTTTTTAGGAGTTTAATTTTGGCCTTCTAGAAGGTTGGAAGTGGTGTGATGATGGACTCTAAGGAGAGTGATCAGAAGAGAAAATTTAGGAAAAAGATTGGGGAGTTATCAGGGAGAAAACGAGAAGATGAGATGGGGAAAAGCTGGAGCCGATTGGGACTTTAGGGGGGTAGGCAGAGTTTCAGTTTTGTGTATAAATAGGGGGTGCCGAATTCCCTCTATGTTATTTCGGCAATTGGAATTCCCTTTGTGCTATTTTGGCAACTATAGTACTCTACCGAATTCTCCTTCACTTTTTCTGTTCCAAACCTCGCCTCTTTCTTATGTGTTTTCTTTTCTTCTAAAGCCTTAAATTGAATATCATTCTCTTCTTTCTCCATTACTTGTGTCATCCCACCTTCATCTCAATTGTTAGGGACCGAATATTCGTGACTTCAAAAGCCGAAAACCTTTGCTCTTGGAGCCGATTTTTTCATCGCCCCAAACCTTGTGCCGAATACTCTAGTGACCAAATCTCTATCGTGCTGTCATCATTCCTTTGATTTTTGGTGGATCAGATCTTGGAAAATTCAGAATCAAGCTTGGATCTACAAGTCTCTACCGAAAAGCTATCCATACGTTTCGGCTTTTGGGTAAGTGTTCTTAATTTTGGGATAAGTTGGCCGAATAGCCTATAATAAGGGAAAGGGTAACTTAAGTAGATACAAGTCACCTATTATTTTATCTTTAATGATTAAGATTGATGCAGAACTAGGGGATATTCGTGAGTAGTAGCTAAGGAAAGGCTATTAGAACTGGTGGCACACGATAAGGTTAAGGTAAGGCTTCGGTTTTTGGTAAATATTGTGGTTAAGTGTATGATTGATTGGAGGTTGGTATTGGTTGTAGGTTCAAGGCTGAGGATAGTGTAACACGTCTCATTTACCAGGTGTGTACATACACTACACACATGATAAATAGACAAAAGCCGAAATCCCGAAAAAATTGAAATGTCGAAAAGCCGAAAAGTTGGCGCCGGCGACCACACGAGCGTGCGAACATTCATGTGGGAACATCGATACAATTACCGGGGCCAAAAGAGCGATCACATGGTCTCGGGCCACTGTTTGGCCAACCGGGCCAGAAGGGGCTAAATGGGCCTATCGAGCTTGTGGGCCCAAATCGGCAAGAGTTGATATGTGAAATTGAATGATGGATTGATATGGATGGTTGTATGATTTGATTATGATCGGGCCGAATGGGCTACATGTATATGATTGGGCTTAATGGGCTATATGGACATGATTGGGCTTAGTTGGCCTTATGGGATTTTAGAAATGCATGCTAGGGTTTTAGTGGACTCCAGGCTTAGTTCTGATGAATTCTTAAACAGCATAAAACTTAATTTAATAATCAAACATGTCTATGAACAAGTCGCTAGGGTAGAGTGTGGCAATGGACATATGCATGTCTAGGATTGGATCTAGGGAGAACTTGGTACTTAAACGGTCCTAGTGACCCATCTTATCTTCTTTGGAATTCTACCTGGTGCGTAGTGTCTGTTTACTTTAGCTGCGAGGACTTGTTGACGGGCCAATGTTCGTAATTAAGACCCATACTGTTAAGAATCACTGAAATACCCCTGTAAGGTAGGATTACAGAAATACCCCTAAACTGTAAAATTACTGAAATACCCTTGATTTATGAAATGACTAAAATACCCCTATGTGTTGATTGTAAGATTTATGGATGTTACATGTACATTTGCTGCATTCATATGATATTCTGTTTAGGATGCATATGGGTGGGAATTATGGAACGGAGGAAGTATATGAGGATCGTATGGTTGCTTGGCAACTGTGGATCCACCGATGGCTTTTTAAGCCTATTATATGATTAGCAGCTTTGCTGCAACGTTTGGTAGTATCACAACCGGGCTACCCTTGAAGTGTATCGGATGGGTGGGTCGATTTAGAAATCCCCACAGAAATGTTTTGATTGGACGGAGACAAAATGTACCGAATGGATTATTTGGGAAGGGTTTGCATTGCATTGCATATATGATGTTATTATGTTGATAATATGATATGTATGCTATTTGTTTGGCAAGGGTCGTACACACTGAGTTTTCGAAAACTCACTCCCTCTTTTATTTTTCTCAAGTAATCTTCAGTAGGCGATTCGACGGATGGAGGGACTCAGAGGTGGCCAACTAGCAAGACGATTAGACTTGTTTTCTTAATATCTAAATTCTAGATTTTAAGTTATTTTATTCCAGATTGTAATAAGGGTTCCCTCTAGCATTGTAATTTTGAAATAGAACCTGGATTTATTTCTTTTAAGCATATTTCAAGTTTTTTTGAAAATAATTGTGTTTTAAGAATGAGCTTCCGCTGTCAAAGGAAATTTTTACATAGTAACAAGGAAATGGTTTTTGGCTACACCTCGTTTTGACAGCAAAATGGATTTTCCTTAACTTTTCTCTAGAAGGGTTTTCAACGAAAACAAGGTTTTCGCAAAAACACTTCAATATGACACACTGGATTCGGGCCTAACTTCTAGGCCGGGTTTGGGGTGTTACAATAACCTACCATTAGCCATCAAAACACATACATGTCTAACATGGGTCAAACCCTAGACATCAACCATAACTCAAATTAATGGTAGAAATAGATAGATCGGATGATAACGACTTCAAAAATATAAAGAGCATTAAAAACGGGACAAGATTAGACTTTCAATCAAGCTTGAAAGTGGCCAAACCCTATATATGGCTTCCCTTCTAATTTTAGGCACAAGCATGAAGAAGATGGACTAAATTTTTGCTTAATTTTTTGTTTTTAATTCACTTAATTATCAAATGACCAAAATGCTCTTCACTTAAAACTTTGAAATTTTATCTCACCATATCCATTTTTGTCCATTAAGTTAACAAATGGTCTAATTACCATCTAAGGACCTTAAATTTAAAATTTCATAGCAATTAGACACCTCTAGCATGTAGAACTCAACTTTTGCACTTTTTACAATTTAGTCCTTTTTGCTAAATTGAGTGCTCAAACGTTAGAATTTTCGAACGAAATTTTCACGAAATCATTGTGTAAAATTGTAAACCATAGAAATATAATGAAAACAAATTTTACTACGTCGGATTTGTGGTCCCGAAATCATTGTTCTGACTAGACCCAAAATCGTGCTGTTACAAGTAGGCTTTCATACTCAACTCTTTGAAGATTTCCATTGATTAGTACTTTTGAGATAAAAGGCTTACTGAGGTTTACATGAATTTCCATACGCGCGTATCGTACCCTTGCTTTACTATCTATATTGAAGTCTAACTTAGTCACTTTACCAACCATTCCCCCAATCTCCCATAAAACCTCCTTTTTGTATAGGTAACTGGGAAGCCCTGGAAACCTAATCCAAGTAAGAACCGTGTTAGGATATGGTGATGTCAGATCAAAATCAACAGTCTAGGGTTGTACTGTTAAATATTGCCCCAAAATAAGCCATGACCCCTGTGAAAGAATTATTTTCATAATCGCTAGGAATTTGAAATTTAGCTAAGAAATAATCGTTTTCAATGTCCATCAATTGAAAAGGCTTAGAAGGTCTCCAGATTCCATATAATATATTTTGCAGAGCCACAAATTTGATGTTTCTTCTCAGTAACTTAAGAACCACTAAAATGGACATTTCCTTAACAAGTAATTGGTGTACTCTTTCCAAGAAATCAATAGAGAGAATACCATTAACCACTGATTTCTTAACATCCCCTTCAATTAGTGAGAACCCTCCATCGACAGAATGGTCTCCACTGACTTCATTCTGCTCAAGAGAGTTTTTCCCCAATACCAAGTCCTTCCAAGACAGAGTTGGTCTTGGTGTTGAATCGACAACCATCAATCTTCTGGGCTAATCTCCGATTCCTTGAAACGGACCTTCTTAATGTTTGGATCATCAAGAGGGTTGTCTCCTTCACCTCGCATAGAGAATTTGAGTTTTGCATTTTCAAATACTTCAATATACCTAGCTTTCCTTTCTTTTTCTTTTACAAGTGCTTTTACAATGTGACTTTATATCCGGCATTTTTTTAAGTCCAAATGTCTTTCTGATATGGTTTAACTTTCATACCATTTATATATATTAGATTTATTTTTGAATGTGCAATAAAATTTATTTCAAACAAAAAAACACACCTTTCTTTAACAGTCAGGAGGTGAGTGTGTTTTATAATAATATAACTGCTAGTGTGGTTCATGAGCTTATATCCCGGAACAGATGGTAAAGGGGAAGGATGGGGTCATGCTTACGTAACATTTATTAAAAGAGCTTTTGTCAAACTGTGTTCATCCATTTGGGAGGGAAAAAAGGAAAGGTTTTAGTGGTAATTACGCGTATGAGTGTGGGTACATTTCAACATTTCGGTTAGTAAATTTCCTGATACAAGGAAATCAACCCTTAATAGCAAAATCAACTCTTCTTTCTTCAACTCTTAATTAATTAGCCAAATGGGGTTACTCTTGACTTTACGCATTAACACTAAAAATCCTTTAAATTAAATATAATTAATTATGTGATTTTGTTAATGCTAAATGTTAAACACCACAATTTACCAGTTTTTACAATAAAATATAAATATTATTATCCAAATCCAAGATAAATACCATTATTTACCGGATATTTCAATTAAAAATATATTAAAATTTTCAATCATTTTTCTAATATTTAAATCTGTAAAATATAAATTTAAATTCATTAAAATTATTTTACATTTATAAAGTTAAATTTATAAGCATTTTATAATTAATTTATTCAAATATTTAAATTTGAATTCACACCTATTATTCCAATAAACAATGTGAATTCGATGAATATTTAAGATATAATCTACCTTTATATTGAATTTGCAACGTATAATAATTTTAAAATTTAAATTTGTAAAAAATAAATCAAATATCCGTGAATATGGAATTCTATACCCAAACCTTACTAGCTACTAGCTAGGCTGCTATCTCCAACTAGAGACGAGAGTTTCAAATGTAAAGTAGACGCGGTCTATAATCTATTCAAAGTTTCTAGTATCTTTCACTTTCACGTAATACCAAATTCCCTTCAAAAACTCAAGTGGTGGTGTCGTACGTACATTTACGTTGTTTCTCCACGTAGAAAGACCAATTAAAAGAGACTTTTGTTAGTACAAAACTCCGGTGAGGAAAATCTCGAACACACGAACAAAAACTCGAACAGAAGAAGAAATAGGACAAGGCTCCAAGGCGTGTATTAAATCACTATCTTTAAGGTTATATTCGCCCCACCTATCTTCGATTGTGCAAAACGAGTTCCAAGCAAATTAACCTCGAGGATACAATGAAGCCAATGGCTATTTGCGTTTTGCACCGATTTGAGAGAATAGCCCACTACACACCGAGCAATATATGACAAGAAAACCAATTTCTATAAAGGATTTCTGCAGAATATACTTTATAGAATAATCTAACAATATTAGAAAATGAAGGAAGAAAGAAAGAATATTAGAATTATTCGCTTTCCAAATGAAATCTGCTTCCTATTTATATAGAATTTTCATGTCTCTTTATAGAGACATATTTAATCAATAGGTATCTTTCAATAATAATAATGTTTTTTTAAAATAAAAACATTATTATTCATTTAATTATAACTATTCAAATAATATTATTTAAATAGTTATAATTCTTTTTCAAAAAATCAAAAGATATAATCTTTTAATTAATTATACCCATTCATTTATAATTATTGGAAAACTATAAATTTTTGAAAATGTTCCAACAATCTCCCCCCATTTTCAAAATATTTTAGATTTTGATATTCTTGGAAATCAATTTGCATAAATGAAGGTATCTTACGATTGAACCTTCACTTAGTGAAAACATGTTAAAGTTAATCGAAATTGCATGGTAGACTAAGCTTTGAACCAACTATTTCATTTGATTAACCGAACACATCTCACACAATGATTTCAATATCGGTCAATGCATAATATCTAGGGACACTATTATGGCCATGTGTCCGTGTCCTCTTTTCATGAGTCTTTGTCGAGCCAAGCCCTTGAGCCTCTGTGGCGCGGCCACACTTCCACTCACATAGGTAGATCCCATCAAAAGTGTTCCCGTAATTATAACACTCTAACATATTTATGTTATGGGTCCATTAAGAGTACATTACTCATCCTTCCTTTATCATTACGGGTACCTAGCACTTTAATCTTAGGATGGATTTATTTATAGTGCTAATAAACACATACTAATGATGTACTTTATCTCATTGAACTCAAGACTTGACGTTATACCAAGCGTTGAGTTGAGTTTCCATCATGGGTGACTCTAATTAATGGGCTTGAGTCCCATCCCTTTTGAGGTCCTTTTTATCGCATCTCTAGCAAGACTTTTTGTCAAAGGATCCGCCAAATTTTCACTTGACCTCACATAATTAATAGTGATCACTCCATCGAGATTAATTGTCGGACATAACTATGTCTTAATCCAATGTGTCTACACTTTCCATTATATATTTGGCTATATGCCTTTGCTAGAGTAGCTTTGACTATCACAACGGATAGAAACAGTGAAATTGGCTTAGGCCATAAAGGTACATCATAAAGCAAATTTCTTAACCATTCTCGCTTCTTTAGATGCAATGGCTAATGCAATAAATTCTGCTTACCATGGTGGAATCGATAATACATGTTTGTTTCTTGGAACCCCAAGAAATGGCTCCTCCACCAAGAATGAAGATCCATCCACTAGTAGATGCATGATCTTCCAAACTTGTAATCCAACTAGCATCCGAATACCCTTCTAAAACTGGAGGATATCCATTATAACACAATCCATAGTTAATAGTTTTCTTTAAGTACCTAAGTACTCTATTCAATGCTTGCCAATGCAAACTACTTGGATTACTTGTGTACCTACTCAATTTCCCAACAACATATGCAATATCTGGTCTTGTACAAGTCATTATGTACATAAGACAACCAATTAGACTTGCATATTTCAATTGATCAATTTTCCTACCAAAGATTAGATACTAATTTTATTTGAGGATCCATGGGTGTAGATGCTTTGGTATACGATTGAAAAGATCAAACTTTTTAAGCACATTTTCAATGTAATGTGATTGTGATAAAGCTATCTTGCTTTCATCTCGGTTATTTTAATCCCAAGAATAACATCTCTACACCCATATCCTTCATAGCAAAGTTGTTTGACAAGAATTTCTTTGTGTTTTCTATTTGTTCCAAATCCGTGCCAAAAATAAGCATGTCATCTACATATAAGCAAATTATGACACCTTTTCCATTTTCAAATTTGCTATATATGCACTTATCGGATTCATTTATTTTGTAGCCACTAGCTAAAACGACATTGTCAAACTTTTGGTGCCATTGTTTTGGTGCTTGTTTAAGTCCATATAAAGATTTAACAAGCTTACATACCTTATGCTCTTGTCCTGGAACAACAAATCCTTCCGGTTGTTCCATGTACACTTCCTCTTCCAATTCACCATTTAAAAATGCAGTTTTAACATCCATTTGGTGAATAACCAAATTATATATAGATGTAAGTGATATTAAGAGTCTAATTGTAGCAATTCTTGCTACTGGAGCATAGGTATCAAAGTAATCAATACCTTGTTTTTGTGTAAAACCTTTGGCTACCAACCTTGCTTTAAACTTATCAATGGTTCCATCAACCTTCATTTTCTTTTTGAAGATCCATTTACAACCTATATGTTTGGAACCCGGTGGAAGATCAACTAAGATCCAAGTTTGATTTCCCATTATTGAATCCATCTCATCATTTATTGCTTCTTTCCAAAAAGCACAGTCTTGAGATTTCATTGCCTCTTCAAATGTAATAGGATCAGATTCTGTATTGTAACAATAAGGTATCTTATTGTATATACTTTCACCTTTTCCTTCTACAAGAAACATCATGAAATCTGGTCCAAAATCTTTGACCTTTTTAATCCTCTTACTTCTTCTTAATTCTTGACAAGATTCACCATTATTATCAATTTGTTTCAATGGAATCTCATTCTCATTTGAAGAATGAATCAATTGTTGTGGCTGCAATTGTCTTGATATAGAATTAAATCTATTTTCATCAAAAATAGCATCTCTTGATTCAATAACAGTGTTAATTGAAATTGAATCATTTGGTTCAATTACCATGAACCTATATGCCTTGCTATTATGTGCATATCCTATAAATATGCATTCAATTCCTCTTTCACCTAACTTTTTACGTTTAGGTGTTGGAACTTTGACAATAGCTTACAACCCCAAACCTTCAAATAATTAAGGTTTGGTTTCCTTTCTTCCATTGTTCATAAGGAGTTATTTTAGTTTCCTTATTAGGAACTCTATTCAATATATGACAAGTCATGTTAAAACGAATTCTCCCCAAAAACCTTGTCCAAGACCTGAATATGATAACATTGAATTTACCATTTCAGTTAATACTCTATTTTTCCTTTCAGCTACACCATTTTGTTGTGGTGTATAAGGGGCTGAAACTTGATGGACAATCCCAGTGGATTCAAAATAACTTGGATTATAGTATTCTCCACCTCTATCCGATCTTAAGCACTTGATAAATGATTCACATTGAAGTTCAACTTCAGATTTATAAACTTTAAATTTATCAAGCGCTTCATCTTTCGAATGCAATAAATATACATAACAATATTTAGAACAATCATCAATAAAAGTAACAAAATATTTCTTTCCACCTAATGTAGGAGTATTATGCATGTCACATAAATCACTATGTATTAAATCAAGCAATTTTGTTTTTCTTTTAACCTTAGGAAAGGGTTTCTTGTAATTTTAGTCAACATACATGTATTGCATTTTTCAATATTATTATTAAAAACAGGAATTAAATCTAACTTATACATGTCATTCAATTTTCTATAATTCAAATGACCTAATCTATAATGCCATAAACAAAAAGATTCAATCATATAAGCAGAAATAGTATTTTCATTCTTATTGATAATATTTAGTTTGAACATACTCTCATACATATACCCTTTCCCTACAAAAATTCCTCCCTTAGATAAAATAAATTTATCTGCCTCAAAAACAAGTTTGAAACCAAACTTATTTAACAGACTTCCAGACACTAAATTCTTTCTAACTTCTGGTACATAATATACATCATTTAAGGTTAAAACCTTTCCGTATGAATTGTAGTTCAACGGACCCTTTGCCTTTGATTGTCATGCGGTGGAAGAATTTCCCATGTACAAGACATTGTCATTTTCACATTGTGTAAACTTTGTGAACATGCTTTTCTCTTTGCACACGTGTTTGGTTGCTCCAAAGATCAATCCACCATGTATTATCATCTTGTGCCATATTAATTTCGGATATCATTGCAACAAACTTTTCGTTATTGTCACCTTAGAAGATGATTTCTTCTTTAAGAATCGACATTCATTCTTGAAATGTCCCGCTTACCACAATGATAGCATGAGCCCTTTTGTTTCTTTTTAAACTTAGGTGCTCTATCACCTGTTTAAACTTTCTCTTGAATGGTTTAGTAGTCCAGATTTCCTCCGTAACATGCACTTTGGCATTTTCTGTAATTTAGATTCGATCTTGCTTTCGATATTCTTCTTCAATACGAAGATGATTTGCCAAAGCCTCAAGAGATATTTCCTCTTTCTTATGTTTTAGACTTCTTTTAAAGTCTTTCCAAGATGGAGGAAGTTTGTCTATTATGGAGGATACAACAATCATTTCATCCATTTTCATATCATATTGTTTGAATTGATTCAAAGATCTTTTCAATATCACGAAATTGTTCCATAACAGAGCGACCATCAATCATTTGATAATTATTGAAACGATCGACAAGAAATTTCTTACTTGTAACATCTTCTGGTCATGTATCTTGTCTCCAATTTGTCCCATAATTCTTTAGCGGTGACCTCATTTTGGTAGGTGTCGAACAAACCATCGATAAACCATTCAATATGTGGCCCATGCACATATAATCAGCATTGTCCCATTTTTGTCTTTCTCGGGTTGCAAAAAATGTAATCGCTTTTCAGTCTCCTCGTGTCTTGGGGTATCCAAAACATATGCAATCTTCAAAGTTGATAATAAGAAGTGCATCTTTTTCTCGCCATCGTCGGAAATTGCCACCATCAAACCGATCAAGTTTGACAAAATTGGAAAGCCAACTCCTTAGTGTTCCACTTTCGTGAGTTGCGGTAGTCATTATGAATATAACCTTAAAATTGTTAGTACAAAACTCCGGTGAGGAAAATCTCAACACACGAACAAAAACTCGAATGTAAGAAGAAATAGGACAAGGCTCCAAGGCGTGTATTAAATCACTATCTTTAAGGTTATATTCGCCCCCACCTATCTTCTGTGCAAAAACGAGTTCCAAGCAAATTAACCTCGAGGATACAATGAAGCCAATGGCTATTTGCGTTTTACCGATGACGAATAGCCCACTACACACCGAGCAATATATGACAAGAAAACCAATTTCTATAAAGGATTTCTGCAGTAATACTTTATAGAATAATCTAACAATATTAGAAAATGAAGGAAGAAAGAAAGAATATTAGAATTGTTCGTTTTCCAAATGAAATCGCTTCCTATTTATAGGAATTTTCATGTCTCTTTATAGAGACATATTTAATCAATAGGTATTTTTCCAATAATAATGTTTTTTAAAATAAAAACATTATTATTCATTTAATTATAACTATTCAAATAATATTATTTAAATAGTTATAATTCTTTTTCAAAAAATCAAAAGATATAATCTTTTAATTAATTATACCCATTCATTTATAATTATTGGAAAACTATAAATTTTTGAAAATGTTCCAACAACTTTGAGCCGATGCTTAATCAATCAAAAAATTTTTTTAAAAAAAATTATAATATTTGATTCTATACTGTATATAAAATTATTTGTTTTTTGAATGCCTTCCCAAAATTTTTTAAAGGTTAAAAAATAAGCTTTGAGATTTAAATTGAATTTGAGCAAATAAACTATTTTTAAAAGAATTGATTTAATTCATTCATTCAGTTATTTTACCATCAATTGTTGATTATTAAATTCATAAGTGAATTTACTAATATAATCGATTTAATATATATTTGTTATAACAATCTAATTATACTATGTTTTACAAATTTAATTATTTTCTAACTCCCCCAAAACATGTTGAAAAAGAAAGAGAAGAATTCCAAAATTATTGGTACGACAAAACGAAGCTGTTGGAAAGTTGAGAAGGCCGGTTTACGACGTTGCCCAAAACGACAGCAGCCGCAGTTGAAAACGACACATGGACACAATGTTAAGATGGCGAAGCCGACACGGCATCTGGATTCAGCTACCCCACCTTCCTCCTCCATGTTTTCGTCAAACTAAAACTAAACAAAATCTAACTTCTTTTCTTGGATTCAAACTTCACTATCAATTCCATCTCTCACTTTATCACATATAATGTTTTTCTTTTTAATTTACTGTTCATGTTTTTAACAACGTCATGTTCAAGGTTTAAGTTCTATCTTTCTTTTAGGAATATAATGTTATTAAAAATATCATATTTATTTTTTATACAATAATAATTCCAACTTAAATTATTTTAAGAAAGATGAACACCCAACCAATAGACTATAATTTAAAATTTTCATTATCATATTTGTTACTTATATCATATATTGATTAAAAATTATATCATGTTAACTATATTTAATTCATTTTTATTTTTATTATTATAATTATTATAAATTCAAATTAGATTTAAATTTTTTAAATTTAAATAAAAAGTGTAAATAAATAACGTTAAATTTAACCAGTTCAGTCATTTAACTATAAATTTTTTTAGGGTAAACTATAAAGATAGTCATTTAACTATATTTTTATTTATTTTAGGCATTCAAAAAAATAAAATTTACAATTTAAGCATCCACATTATGTAGTTTGGTCATTTTGGTCACTCTCATTAAAAATCAATATAATAATAAATTTATCCCTCAACTTTTACATATTATACCGAATTAATCATAATTTCAAAAAATTAACCATCAAAATTTACAAATATTCTCAATGTGATCCTAATTCTAAAAAAATTCAAAGGAATATATAAAAATACATAAATATTTTTAAAAATATAATAATAAATTTAAATTTTATATTAAAGTTTACATTAATATTAAATAAATTAAAAAAATCCTCCCATCCCATCCCTCCCCCGTTCCCCATCAGACTTGCCCCCATCACCATCCTGTCTCCCTCCCCTCCCTCGAAAAGATCACTGAAATGCAAAGCTATGATTTTGCACATTAGAGTAGATCACAAGCGGAAGCGAGACAGGGATAGGGACGAGGTGACAAGGACAATTGTTGTGGTGGTGGTGGTGGGGATTTTTATTTTATTTAATATTAATATAAATATTAAATTTCTTATTATATTTTGTGAAAATATTTATTTATTTTTTAAATATGTATTTAAATTTTATTATTATATTTTGTGAAAATATTTATGTATTTTTATATATTTTTTTGATTTTTTTTAGAATTAAGATCAAATTGAAAATATTTGTAGATTTTGAGGGTTAATTTTTTAAAATTATGACTAAATCGATATAATATGTAAAACTTGAGGGCTAAATTTGTTATTATACCAATTTTTAATCAGCTTGTCATTTGTGATTTTAACGAGAGTGATCAAAATAATCGAACTATGTAATGTGAATGCTTAAATTGCAAACTTTTTATTTTGGATACCTAAAATGAAACATTTTTATAATTGGATGATTATTTGTATAGTTTACCCTTCTTTTAAAGTCAAACACGTTCGTTTATTTATTATTTTTAGTATTTCTTTTTCTCTCTTTTGTAAAGAACAACTCAAGGAATTTGTGGTGAAGGCTCTCGGTTCCAATGTGAAAGCGATGCAATGGGTGTTCAATTCCATTGTGGATAAGTTGACAATAAGGGATGATGCTCTCGGTGTTGTGGTGTTGACTTTGAAAGAACATATTGAGGAGCTCAAAGGGGGGCTCATTATTTGCAGAACTTCTTTGGGTAATTGGTGTTGGTTGCAACACCCAAGCCTATAGTGAAGGCTCTCGGTTCCAATGTGAAAACAAGGCAATGGGTGTTCAATTCCATTGTGGATAAGCTGACAGTAAGGGATGATGCTCTCGATGTTGTGGTGTCGACTTCGAAAGAACAGATTGAGGAGCTCAAAAAGGGGCTCATTATTTGCAAAACCTCTTTGGGTAATAGGGTGTTGGTTACGACACCCAAGCTTAAGGTGGATGTCTCAAAACTAAAATAGTTTAAGGGGATGAAGCTCGCGAGGGATGTGGATAACTTCTTATAGGGGATGGAACAATAATTTCGTGCAATGGGCATTGAGGATGATGCCACTAAGGTAAACAATACTCTAATTTATTTTACTAGTGTCACTTTTTTATAGTGGCGTCATAGGTCCACAGATGGGAAACGTGGTGGGACTACACTTGGGATTTGATAGGAGTTTCAAAAATATTTGAAGTAGTTTTACCCATAATATGTCGAGGTGGAGACTCGAGATAAGTTGCACCATTTTATGAAACAAGGTACTGTTTGGGAGTATTAAAGACTTCAGTGAATTAATGCTTCAAATCTCTTACTTGAGTGAGAAAGAGGCATTATACTGGTTCAAAGATGGGTTAAAGCCTTGGGCGAAGTAAGAGTTGTGTCAACTGGGGATCAAAGAGCTTACCAAAGCCATGGCCAAGTGGAGTCCTTGTCGAGCTTGGTCTGAGGAAAGACAAGTTTGAGTCTTCTAAGCCTAAAAGAAACGGGAAATGTTGGGGGAGACCATGAGGAAGAATAGGATAAAAATGACAACAGCGACAATGGTAAGAATGGTTATAATGGGAAACCACATAATTATTGGGAAATGTGCCCATATTGTAATAAACATGTAATTGTTTTCTATGTATTTGAACTATGAATAAATAAAGTTAATTTCACATTTAACTATTATGTCATTTGTGTTTCTGTCTTTTATATTTTTCATGCATAGAAAAATTGTGACAAGCAAATATTAGCTTATTGATTGTCTGAGTTCAAACTGATGCTAAGTGGCACTGTAAGAACGTTTACATTGCGAGAAAGACAATTTACTCTAGTGGATAATCTAAACAAGTCAGTAATGCCGTAAAAGAATTAAAGTGAGCATTTGATTTAAATACTTAGAAGGATTATTATGTCGTCTACAATTTCAATTAGGGAGATGGCTAGTCTTGGTTATCAGAGCAGTTGACTCCATGGGTAGAGACATAGATGTATTCATTGGAAGAATGATACATTGGACTGGACCTAAGATGAATTAATTCTAAATATGTTTGTGAATTAATTTACTTGTGACGTTCATGGTGTGATTTACCTAAATCCTGAGTTATTCGTTGACCAGGCGTATGTAACTCATGTGCTTTGATATAAGTGGAGGGTTATGCTCTAAAGATGATCGAGCCCATAGCTGATATGTTGGGTATATGACTTGTATATAGCATGACTTTACTATCAATAATGGAATTCATAGCTCGATTAAAGAGTTAACGATATCCTCTCATTGGCATTGTGTGGATTGATAAATATGGAATGTGACCACAGGTTGCTAGTTCTCGAACAAGCAATTTATCACTGTCATTTTTTTATAATGATAATATTAATCATTAATAAGACACAGTGGTGACAATGGGATAAAATAGGATTTTATTGAGTGAACGAATTTAACTCAAAAGAATTAAGGATATCATATGAGAGAAGCACGCACATGATGAGGTCATTGGACAAAGTAGTTGGATGAATTGCTTTCGTAAAGAGTATACAATTAGAAGTTTTAAATCATTATACTTATTGTGGATTGACTCCATAATTAAGTAAATTACGAATTATCGGAGCGATGCTTCTGGACATAATTGCAATTACTAGAGCCTAATTGTATATGTTTGATTGGTCCATCCACTAGCTCAACAAAAGCTCAATCAGAATAAAATTCTACGACTTTGGAAATAATTTAATTGAGACGATTTATTCGATGTGGAATTGAATTGGGCAGTCATGAGAATTGTTCAACTAGAAAAATTGATTAAAGAATTTTCTTAAAAATTAACTTGAAAAATCTCAATGATTTTTGGGAAAAATTAATTCTGATTAAGAAAAAATAAATTAATCAAATTAAATAAAATAAATATGATATTTTTGGAAATTAATTTTCAAGTAAGACAATTGGCCCAATGTGTAATTGAACTTGAAAATTGGACCTGAGATAAAAAAAAATTTGGGCCCAAGAACCCAAAACCGAGAAAGAGACCCAAAAATTTATTGAACTGGGCTTAGTACGTGAAATCAAGCCGATGGTCCAACCGTTGGATGGACTAGACCGGTCGAGTCGTCATTGGCCCAGACCAAATCAACAATTGTCAAACCGGCTCGAGGTGATGTGAGGGTGTTGCACTTGCGATGGCACCACCAGGCACGATGGTTCTAGCAGCTACGACGGTACATTCTGGTAGTCGGTGGATCGTTGGCGGCGGTGGTTTTCAGTGGTCGAGCACTAGAAAAATTACACTCTTACTATGACTCTACCAGAGAATTTGATTTCAAATTAACTATTCTAAAAATAATATTATTTTAATAGATTTAATATTAAATTTGAATCTAATATTTATCTTGATAAGTATTGTATTATTTTAATATTAAAGTGATTAAGATAATTATAGTTGAACTATCTAAACTCTCCCTATAAAAAGAGTGTCTTGGGTCATTATTTTACACACTTGAATTCAAGAGAAAGTTGTAGAGAGAAAATTCTCTGAAGAAATTATTTCAAAAAATTTCTAGAGATATTTTTCTTATTTATAACTTGACCCCAAAATTTAAAGAAATTGCAAAATTACCTTAATGGTAATTTTGTAGAAAATTTTCTGATTCAAAGCGAGCTCACACTTGACAGACGTGAGCTTGAGGGTAGCGGAGAAGACTACTCAGTCGAAGCGTTCATCCTAGACGAATCGAAAATGTATAATTTTGATTAAGTGTTTATTACTTTAGATATCACAACTAAGTTCTAGTTTTGAAAAAAAAAAAACTCTATTTTTTCCTTAAAATTATTTTTTGTTGCTTTTTTCAAACCCGATTTTTCAACAATTAATATCAGAGCTAGGTTGTGCCCTATCTATAAGTATAGATATGTAATCAAAATAGAGTTCTCTAGTTCTTAAATGATTTGATTACATAGAAAGTGACATCATTTATATCTTAATGATGTTTTGAGTTATATATGGGAATGTATGTGATATTATATACTTGTTAAATCATTTTTATTTTTTACCAAGGTTGTGGTTCTTAGGAAATAGACCGTTGACTCTCCATGTAGGACTTTTTTTTTTTTAATTCATAGAATTCTTGTAAGCTAGAAACGAACATAGAATTTAAATGCATTTTTTTTCTAAAAGAGTCCATGATGAGGAGAAGATGGAGCGATGGCGGCCGAAGACCCAAGAAATACCTTGTGGGGGAAAACTATGTAATTTTTGTTTTTCATTTATTTTCTAGAAATAGAACAATGGAAATTTTGGTTGAAAATTTTATTTTAATTACTCATATCCTTATATATCTATTTTATAATAGTTTATAATATTTATATTATGTTATTTTATAATTTTGAGATATATGTATGAGATGATCCACAGTTGATCAATTAAAAAATAAGAAGTGTGGTAATGAGAAAGTACATGTGTTGTTTTGTTTCATTCGCTTATTTAGGTTATTCGATTGTTGTAAGAAGCGTGATAATGAGAAGGTGCAAGTCTAGGATCGGCTCTGGCAAGGAAAGGCTTGGTTTTTAAGTGGGAAAATTTGACTCACCTCCCTTGCATAAGACCCTATCTGGTGCACGGTTCACATTCATTTCTTCGATTTTTCCCTTAAAAGAAAAACAGTAGAGAAACAAAATTGTTTGTTTTTATGATTGATTGATTCTTGTGAATAAATGAATTTGAATATTATAAAATTGTCATAGCATGTCATGCATATATTGGAAGCATGTCATATAGATTAGGTAAGAATGTCGCTAGAAATATTGTATGATCATTCTTGAAATATGGGATAAAAAAACCTTTCATGTTTTTTAAAATATTGAGTGGAAGAAGGTCACTGAACAAGACCTACTGTCTCCATTGATGGTCCCTAAGTGACAGGATAATAAAGTTTCTAACTGGCTCCTACCTTGGCCACAACCCAAGGTAAACTTTATCATATGGGTTCACTGCATGAGATTTCCTTTTAAGGACAACTAGTCATGTAACAACCTGTTTTTAGTGGTGTCGAAAACAGTGGTTTTGATACCACAATTCCGACCAATTAGTCAGTATTTATTATTTATTTAGTATTTATAAGGTCATTATAGCATCGTATTATAATTTGGTTAGAAAATTTCAACGTTTAGGTAGTTAATTAAGTAAAAAGGATTAAATCGTAAAAGTTACAAAACTTAATCACTATTAACTTATTTGTGCTAAATGACTATGAAATCATAATTTGAGGGCTTTATAAGGTAAATAGACCTTGAATAGCATAGTGGACGATTTGAATGTGGTAATTTATGAAATTTTAGTTAAATTAAAAGGTTAAAAAGGTAATTTAATTAAAGAATAACTTAAACAAAAGACAAACAAAGCCATTATCTTCATCTTTTTCCTTAGAAATTGAAACTCCGTAGCTAGAAGAACTAAAGCTTCGATCAATGTTGGATGCTCTTGCATGTATTTTTTTTAGCCGGTTTCTAGTAATTTTTATATTTTTGAGATTGTTGTAGCTTAATCTAGTTAATGTAGGGAATAATTTGTGATTCTGTTCAAGCTTTGAAAAATTTCCATTTTTATTTTTGAAACTTTTTGGTTGTTAATGGTTTGGCTTGAAGCTTGATAATGAGTTTGAATTAATTTATAAAGTGATTTTGAGTAATTTTAAGTTAAAGGACTAAATTGATAGAATAGTATATTTAGTATAGAATTCTTATGAAATTTCAGTAGTTATGGACTGAAAATGAATAGGTATAAATTCGGTACAAGGGTTTCGGGGCTAAATTGTGATCATTTTGAAAGTTTTAGGTTCAAGGACTAAATTGAATAAAAGGTAAAAAGTTTAGTGTAAAGTGTAAAATGTTTATTAAGGGTTAAATATGTGAATTTAAGTGTTTTAAGATATTTGAATTGGTTAATTGAAGTAAATTATTATATTTTGATCAAGAAAAGATCAATTAGTTGATAATCACGGGAAAGGAAAAGTCGTTGAATAGTAGTCGTCGATGTGTCCTTAGCTACTGTGTTTTGGTAAGTTCGTACTAAGTTTAATATATTTGATGATTGTTGAATTTAATTATGTTTGTGATTATATATATGCATAACTAATCTGATTAATTAAGGTAGTTTTGAAGTAAAAAAGTATTGGATTGAAATGTAAAGTATTGCATGGAATTCAGTTGCATTGATATAAGTTAATATACAAAATGTGTGTGATCATGGTTAATGTTTGAACATGTGATGACCTCGTAAAATGGTATAAAGCCCATGTAAACTTAAAGAATAGTCAGGATACAAATGACATGTCATTAGGGTGTTCCAGGCACTAGTTGCCGGTGATTACAATTTTAGACACTTTGTACCTATGTTATAGTTCCAGGCACTCTGTGTCGGTGATTATAGTTTCAGGTGCTATGTACCAGTGATGGATACCATACCAATGGCTTGTGTTCCTATATGTGTTGTGTATTCTCTGAAGCTTGTGTGAGTAGTAACGCGTATCGATTAATGTCTTTTTGTCAGCTTGTATGAGCATTACACTCCCACATATCTGAAGTCAATTATTGTTCTTTGGGAAAAACAATTAATTATTGAATTGGAAATGAAATGAGATGACATGATGAATTATATTGGGTGATTATATCTTGGTATGTGATTCTTAACATGTTGTGTATTGGTGATATGAACTGTTCAAGCTTAATCATTTCATATAATTGGGATGATGAAACAAGATAAAGGAATGTTAATTCTATTTATGTATGATTTGTAAATTAAATTTACAAGTATGTGATGTTATATTTTACAGACTTACTAAGCTTTATGTAAGGTTACTCTATTTGGTTTCCTTTCTTGTAGATTGTCAGACTTTTATTGTTAATTGGAACATTGTTGGAGATCACACTATTTAACAACTCTTTCGGTAGCTATTTGTTTTTTCTTTTTTTTGGCCCAGCTATAAGTGGCATGTAAATAGGGTTCGGTATGTTTATGTTATTAAATAACCCGGTGATGACTTGTGTCATTTGGAATGTAAATTTGTATTTTGTGTTTTGGTATCTTGAAATAGTAGTTTATCATTTGATGTCTTTCTTGAAGATTTGTTGTTGAAATAGTCATTTTACTTTAGTAACTTATGAACTTTTGTTAAAGTATGTTTGCATTTGAAAGTTGGGTGTAAATGATTGATTATGGCATATGTTATTTGAGACTTAATTGAGGATTGAATAAAGTTGACATGTTGATTATGTCTTGGTTTGGATAGTTGTTGTTTATGCTTGAATTGTGGTGCCAATGAGGGCATATTGGTTAAACCTTTAGGATGCAATTATTGATGCTTATTTTACATGTTGAATGTTATCTATATGTTTCATTGAGCTATGTTTTTGGTTGTGTATTAGTTGAACTCTTTAACTTATGATTTTTGACCATTTTTACAAAAGTATCGATAAAATGGACTAAGGTCTAACCAATGAACAGTTTCAAAATTTACAGAATGCAGATTTGGTACCGGTAATTTTTAATTAGTATCGATATTTTCTGATTTTTACTGATACATTGAAAATAATACCGATACCATGAATTGACAAACACCAAAATGGTATCGATAACTATTTTCCTATCTGTATTTGTTATAAAATATAGATACTCTTTTCCTTTGTATCGATATTTGTTCATAGTTTTAAATTTTTTATAATTTATTCCATATTCAAGTTCGAATCTAATTTTTTTACAAAGTTTAAAGTTCAAAATAGTCTTGTTTTTCATTTCTAGTAATTGATGTTTATGTAATGATGGTTAGTCGATGTTAAGTTAATCAAGTTTTTTTTGCTTTGTTTGTAGCATCTTGTAACCTGGGTCCTGTAATTGGACTGGGTTTGAGGTGTTACAAGTCATGCATGACTCTCAGTGAGATTATCCCAAGATGACTCACAAATGAAAGCATGTTCATGATGGTTGTTTAGTCAATAGTTACACATTCAAAATCGTCTCTTATTAAATAGTTTCCCAAAAAACGATATTTAAGCTAGAGATGATGGCCAAACGTTAAACGTTCATTGGTTTATATGGAGAAGTTATTTTACATTTTTATAAATTTAGGAAGATTATTTTAAAAGACGTGTTTTATGTACCTCTTTTTAAGCGGAACTTAATTTTTGTAGTATGTTTATTTAATGATAGTTATTTCATGACATTCAATAAAGGGATTGTTATTCATAGAAATCGTTCTTTAATATGTAATAATTAGATGGAAAACAATCTCTATTCTATCAAACTAAGTAACTACTCGATGCTTCAAACTGAAATGGTAAATAAGAGGCTTAAAACTTCTAACTCTAATGAGGGACACCTATGGCACTTAAGACTTGGTCATATTAACCAAGAAATAATCATTAGACTCGTAAAAGATGGTACCTTAAGTATGCTTAAGGAAGTTAGTCTTCCACAATGTGAATCTTGCTTGGAAGATAAAATGACAAAGAGGTCTTTTTAATACAAAATGTACAAGGGCAAACCAACCTTTAGAGCTTGTGCACACTGATGTATGTGGTCCTATGAGCATCAGTGCTCAAGAAGGTTACGATTATTACATGACTTTTATCGGTGACTGTTCTTGATATGGATACATGTATTTAATGTGATATAAAAATAAAACCTTTGATAAATTTTGAGTGTTTCGTGTGAAAGTCAAAAAGCAGATAGGTTTATCCATAAAGAATCATTGGTCTAACCGAGGTAGGCAATACTTGTCCAACGAGTTCTTAGGATACCTCATAGAGAATGAGATTTTATCCTACTTGACTGTGCCGGACACTCCACAACAAAATAGCGTAGCTGAGAGAAGGAATAAAATATTGCTTGACATGGTTCGTTCAATGTTAAGCTATTCACAACTCTCTACTTCCTTCTGTGAAATGCAATATAAATGGCTTCCTATATTCTGAATGTTATGTCAACCAAGTCTGCTTGTACAACACATTATGAACTGTGGCATGGAAAGAAATCTGCTCTAAATCACTTTAGAATATGGGGTTTTCTAGCACAAGTTCTAGATAAGGATGCAAAGAAGTTGGATGCATAGAAAAAATTGTGCATGTTTGTAGGATATCTAAAAGGAAAAAAGGTTGGATTATTCTACAATTCGAAAGATAATACGATTAAAGTTTCTAATCATATGTTACTTTCCTTCATGAAAGTTAAATGGATAACTTTAAGCCCAAAGTAAAGTGATACTCAAGGAACTTTAGGGAGTTGTAGAACAATTACCAAGTTCAATTCTCGAGAAAGTTGTAGAAAGACCTGCAAACAATCAACAGTATAGAGGAATCCATCGTAGTGGGAGAGTTGCTAAGAAACCAGACTTCTTCATCCATGATGATAGTATTTATAATATAGAAGCCAATCATAAGGATGTTGATCCATTCACTTATAAGGAGGCTATGCAGGACGTTGATTCTAAGCTTTGGAAACAGACAATGGATGTCGGGATGGATTTTATGAAATCCAATATGGTGTGGGAACTTGTAGACTTACCAGTTGGGATTAAACCCAAGTGGATCTATAAGAAAAAGAGAAATACGTAAGGGAAAGTGGAAACACATAAACCAAAAAGAAAAGGTTACACACAGAAAAAAGGCATCGATTACAATGAGACCTTCTCTCTGGTAGCCATGCTCAAGTTTATTTGCATACTCTAATCCATTGCCACTGCTCTGAATTATGAGATATGGAAAGTGGATGTCAAGACAACACTTTTGAATAGATATCTTGATGAGACCTTTTACATGGCTCAATTAACTGGCTATGTTGTCAAAGGAAATGAGAAGAAAGTTTGCAAACTGTTAAGATCCATTTATGGACTTAAGTAGGCATACCGCTCATGGAATAAAAGATTTGATCAAACGATTAAGACTTTTGGGTTTGAGTAAAACGCTGATTAACCTTGCATTTATAAGTATATGAAGGAAAAAAAGGTAATTTTCCTCATTTTATATGTTGATGATATTCTACTTATCGAAAATGATTTAGGAGAATTTTCATCGATTAAATTGTGGTTAGCTCAACAATTTAGCATGAAAGACTTAGGTGAAGCTAGTTATATTCTTGGAATTCAAATTCTCAAGGATCGAAAGAATAAAACAATAGTTCTATCACAAGCTTCATACATCGATAAGGTACTAGAACAATTTGCAATTATTGATGTGAAGTTTGGCGCTCAATCGACTGCATCGGGTTTTCATCTTTTTTTGGATGACTGTCCTAAGATAGTAGAAGAAAGAGAGCATATGGGTAAGGTTCCATATGTTTATGCTATGCTTTGTACACGTCCAAATATCTGTTTAGCCGAAGGAATAGTGATGTGGTGAAAGTAGCTTCTGAATATAACCTTGCAGATCTGCATACTAAGACTCTTGTAACTAGGAGTTTTAAGAAACACATCAATGATATGGGAATGTGAAACACGACACATTTACTATTGGAAAATCAGGTTTGAAAAATGCAGCGGAAAATAGATTTGAGGAACAATCAAAGTTTTAAAATTTTTTCCGAAACTAGAACTTGATTGTGTTATCTAAAGTAATAAACACTTAATCAAAATTGTACCTTTTCGATTCGTCTAGGATGAACACTCCAACTGAGTAGCCTTCTTAGCTATCCTCAAGCCCACATCTGCTGAGTGTGGGCTTACTTCGAATCAAAGAAATTTCCACAAAATTACCAGTAGGGCAATTTCACAATTTCTCTAAACTTTTGGGTCAAATTGTAAATAAGAAAAATATCTTTAGAAATCTTCTGAAATAATTTCTTTATAGAATTTTCTTTTTAACTTTCTTTTGAATTCCAGTGTGTGAAAAATTATGACCCGTGGTTCTCTTTATATAAGGAAAGTATAGAAAGTTCAATTATGATTAAACTTAATCACTTTAATATTAGATTAATATAAAACTTACCAAGATAAATATTAGATTAAATTTAATATTAAATCTTATTAAAGTAATAGAATATTTATCTACAAGATAAATATTAAATTAAATTTAGTATTAAGATAACCACTTTAATATTAAATTAATAAAAAACTGTTAAGATAAATATTAAATTAAATTTAATATTAAAACTATTAATATAATAATTTTGGATTAATTAATCTAAAATCAAATTACTCGGTAGAGTCCCAGTAGGAGTGAGATTATTCCACTGCTCAACTGCCGAAGTACCACCCGTCGGCAACCGAAATGTTGTTGTCGTTGCCGTCGTGCCTGTGGTGCCAACGCAAGTGCGACACCCTCACAACACTTCGAGTCGGTTTGGCTGTTACCGAATCGATCTGGGCCAGTAATGGCTCAATCGATCCAGTCTTACCACCGGTTGGACCGTCGGCCTAGTTTCATATACTAGGCCCAATTCGATCACTTTTTGGGTCTCAGTCTCGATTTGGGTTCTCGAGCCCAATTTTCAATCTCAAGTCCAATTTTCAAATTCAATTACCTATTGGGCCAATTTTCTAACTTGAAAATTAATTTCCAAAAATATCATATTTATTTTAATTAATTTCATTACTTTAATTTTACTTGATCAAAATTAATTTTCCTAAAAATCACTTAGATTTTCCAAATTAATTTTTCAAGGAAATTCTTTAATTAAATTCTCTAGTTGAATAATTCTCACGACTATCTAATTTAATTCCACGTCGAACAAATTATTTCTAAAGTCATAAATTTTTCTTCTGATTCTAGTGCAGTCTGGTCGAGCTTTTGTTGAGCTAGTGGAGGGACCAGTCAACATATACAATTAGGCTCGAGTAATTGCAATTATGTCCTGAATCATCGTTCGGATAATTCGCAATTTACTTCATTACATAGAGACATGTTTGAGTAACTACTGTAATTGGGTGAACTCCTCTAAATTGTATGTAATTATAACACTCCAATTACACTTACAGATTCTTAGGGAAAATGTAAGAATTGGAGTAATTATGCTGGTAATTACAACCAATTTCAATTTTGAAAAAAAAGTATTTTTATATAAGTTTAAATTATAAAAAATCATATTATAAACACGAACATATATGAGTGTTTGGGTTGATTATGACAAAAATTTCTTATATTATAAATCTAAAAAATATATATTATAAAAATAATTTATGTGTATTTCATAAAGTTAATTAAAAATTATATTATTTAAATCCTAAAAAATTTAAATTTATGACAAAAAATTTTTTTTAAAAAATAATTTACATGTTATGAAAGTATTATGATACATTTATAAAAAAATTAATGGTTAAAAAGCATGAACATAACTTAATTATGTGTTCATGTTGTATATTATACAAACAATATATTTATTCATAAAAAAATTTTATAGTTTTTTTATTGTAACTTATTTATTAAAAATAATAATTTTGTAAAAAATATATTATTTATAAAAAGTGTTATGTGTTATAAAATAAAGAGAGATGGAGATAATAAAAAACAAAAAAAAATATGAAAGTAATAGAGAATGTATTTTATTAATCAAAAGGGATGATTACAATGCTTCATCAGAGTCTCTATTTATAGGCATAAGAAGTATAAAAGAAGTATGTATTAATCAAAAGGGATGATTACAATACTTCATCAAAGTCTCTATTTATAGACATAAGAAGTATAAAAGAAGTAGAGATCTAATTCTAATAACTATTAGAATTTAAATTACATTAAAACTTTATCTTGATCATGATGGACATCTACTTAATAAAATATTCATAACATTATGAAAGTTATTAGACGCTTTTATAGAATTTTTTTATAAAGCTTATATATTGTAAATTTTATATTATTTTGACTTAATTTACGTATTATAAAAAGTGTTATAATCTAGCATAAGCCTTTCTCTAAATTAAGTTTATATAAGTTTTTATAATTAAATCTATAGACTATTTTACACCATGAACCCAAATATTTTATGGTAACGCTAATTAGAAATATACAAAAGGTTTTTTTGCACCATATCGTGGGGTATGATACCATTAAAGAGAATAGAGTTAGACACAAGCAGTAGAGATGGCTTGTGAACTTTTTGAGACATTCAAGTATTTAAAATGTGGTTGAGATGACATTTATTGTTTTAAAAAATATTTCTCATTTAACAACATCACATTAGTATAATATATATAAAAAAAAGGTTTGATTGTACTAGGATATTGCATACTTCATAACTATATTCATAAGTACAATTGAGATGATCCATATTTCATAGAGTACATGGAAGAAAGAGATATTGATAATTTTAATGATATAGATTCAAATGATGAATTCGATAAAGGACCATAGAATAATGATAAGGAGCATATGTTAAATATTAAAGTGAAAATAAATGAACAAATATGAAACATTAGAACAATTAAATAAAATTGCATATGATGTTTATTTTTATTGTTATTTTATTAGTAAATGTATTATCAACTACTTTTTTTGACTAATATGATATATATTATGATTTAATTTTAATTTTTGTTACTTTTATAATTTTTTATAGTAATAAATATTTTTAAAAATATAAATTATGTAATTGTGTAATTATAATTGTACTACCAACCATGACATAGAGAATTACTATTTAATTATACTCTAGTAACCAAACACTCTGGAAAATTATAATTCTTTATAATTCCAAAAGAATGTAATTACTACCTTAATGATTGCACTTTTATTCAATTGCTGTGCACTGGCCAAAGAAATTTAAGTAAAAATAATTTTTTGAAATTTTAGTATTTATCTTATATAGTGGAATCATCATATTAAATTACACCAAATTGTAAACACGTTTGAAAAAGTGGAATTTAAAAATCAAATTCAACTTCTAAAATCTCCATTTAAAATTACTCGCAAAATTTGAAATTATTTAAAATTTTTACAAATAAATTTATATTTAGAATTTAAAAAACTTTAATACAAATAAAATCTCGCCTCTAAAAACCTCACTCAAATGCAATTTTAAGAAATAAAAAATTCTTTCTACACACGTTTTTTTATATGAAAAGAAGTCATACAATTTAAATTCGTGTCAAATATTTAATAAAAATTTTAACCACCACCCTATATAAATTAACACTTTCTACATCATATGATTGACTTAATGATTATATTCTAAATATTTAATATTAGGCTTCTAATAATCCAGTTGTTCATATAACTCTAACTTTCTTCTTCCCCTTAAAATAATCTGATTTAATTTCGAGATGCATCAGTTACTAATCAATTTTAATTGACAGAAATATATTAAATATTAATATATTTAAATGAACCACTTGGTCATTAAATTGAAAATTCAGTTTATGGACTTGCAATTCCTTTTACCATTGATCTCCTAGTTCAACAAAATGCTAATATATAAAGTAAAATCACAAAATTATGTTGAATTTCCATGAGTCGGTGTTGTGTTGACAAATTGTAGTTTATTGGTAGATTTCCTTACAACCGTGTGGCACCCATTTCCCAATATGCACTTTGAAGCTGATCCACATGTGAACACAAGAGAATATATATCTCTATATATGACTTTCTCCCCCGCTTCCTCACAGCTTTAGAATTAGTCAACAAATACGAGCTCTTTTAATCATTCCCTTGCAGCTTTTATGTGAAATATATAATTCTATATATATTATATATAAATCCATGTTGTTGGCTTAAGACATCAACTTGTCTTGGGACACAAACTTGAATTTCTGGGACATCCAATCGTCGCCAAACATGGAGAAAACCAGGAAACTTGTCCTATTTTCATGCCTGCTGCTGGTTTCTTTCTTAGCTTCTTCGTCTGCTCAAACCTGTCTTAACCATAGCTTTTCCAACAGGCAATACGCCAACTGCAGCGACCTTCCAGCCTTGAACTGTTTCCTCCACTGGACATATGATGAAGCAGCTGGTACCGTTGAGGTTGCCTTTAGACACACCGGAACCACCTCATCCAGGTGGTCGGCGTGGGGCATCAACCCAAGCGGACAAAGCATGTTGAACACCCAGGCTCTGGTCGCCTATGTCAACTCCAGTGGCATCCCTCATGCTTTCACCACATCCATCGACAGCATGAACCCTTCCATGCAACAGAGTGCTTTGAGCTTTCAAGTTCCAAGCCTTTCAGCCGAGTTTGAGAACAGCGAAATGAGGATATTCGCTGTCATGAGAATCTCGGAAAGTTTGTTGGCTACCAACCAGGTTTGGCAAGAAGGTCCAGTCAGTAACGACCAACTAACGAGCCATCCTACTTCTGGAGACAACATGCGATCTACCGCAAGTGTCAATTTCCTTACGGGACAATCTGGGGGGACCTCATCTGGCAGTTCAAGAACTCGAAGAAGAAATGTAATTCACTCCAATACAAGTCTGTTTGGGTCTTAGGCAATGTTTTCTTGTTTTTCTAAAGGTGTTTAAAATGTCCAGGTTCATGGAGTTCTTAACACAGTCAGCTGGGGAATCTTGATGCCTTTCGGAGCCATAACGGCTAGGTACATGAAGGTGTTCAAATCAGCAGACCCGGCATGGTTTTATCTCCATGTTGCTTGCCAAACATCGGCCTATGCTGTAGGCGTAGCAGGATGGGCAACTGGTATTAGGCTGGGCAGTGATTCAACTGGTGTCACACACAATCCTCATAGGAACATTGGCATCACCCTCTTCTGCCTTGGCACTCTTCAGGTCACTTTTGCTTCTAGGGTCTTCATGTTTCTGAAATCTTACAAACAAATGTTTATGGTTGAAATATGTGGGGCATGCAGGTGTTTGCTTTGCTTCTGAGGCCAAACAAGGATCACAAATACAGATTGTATTGGAACATCTACCACCATTCCGTGGGTTACGCAGTCATCATCCTCAGTATCATCAACATCTTCGATGGCTTCGACATCCTTAAACCCGATGACCATTGGGAGAGAATTTACATCGGAATTCTCATATTTTTGGGTGTTGTTGCCACTTTGTTGGAAGGATTCACTTGGTACATTGTTCTAAGGAGGAAGAACAGAGGGTCTGATACTGATAAGCGCTCTCACAGCATCAATGGAGCCAATGGAGTGAATGGATTTGGTGCCAGGGGACAGGACGTGTAACAATTTTGTATATCTTACATATATTGGAATATATGTAAGTATATTTTGTCAGTCTATTACACCATGTTCTTGTTGTTGGGTTTTCTTTTCTTTTCTTTCCTTTTTTTTTTTTTTTTGTACTTCGTGTAGTTTAATTTAATTTAATTTATTTTGTACGTACCCATCCATCCATGGACTCCTTTGTTTCTTTCCATCCATCAATAACTGTGGTTCCTTTGATTACATGTTGGGCCGCGAAAACTAAACAACAAAAGAGCAAATTCTATCACAAGATTATTACATGACAAAAGCGAAAAAATAAATTCACATTACATATTCTATCACTAAAATTTAAAAATAAATTAAATTGTGAGTATAACAATCTATTAATGGATACTAAAATAGAAATGTGTAATATATATTGAAGTAAAGCTTAGGTGGTAATTTAAAATTTTACTAATTCAATTCACATATATTCAAATACTATGCATATTAAATTTGGTTTTTGTTAAAATGAAAAGACTAAAATACCTTCAAATAGAAAAACTTATTTTAATTATGGAAGAATATTTTTATAATTTCATGACCAAATTGGTGACCCAATCGAGGTTGACACAAACTCAATAAAACACTTAATAAATAGTATAGATATTAGAAACTCTATCACACGCATGTAAATGTTTATAATATAGAAGTGTATTTAAAAATAATATACAATAAATAATAAAATTTATGGTTTGAAATTAATTAATAATAACATATGAAATATGTTCGATATTAAAATAAAAAATTTAGATTAAATTTAAGTAAAATAGAGTTTAAACACATAAAACATCATATTAAGAATACTAAATGAATACATCAATTCTAAGTTGGTGTCGAGTTAATTTGTGACGCCAACTCAATGTAATTGAGTCGTAAATTTAAAGTTTTATCAATGTAATTGGCCTGGGTTCAATCTCTTCATCTGCATATTATTATTATTATTATTATTATTATTATTATTATTATTATTATTATTATTTTAAAATAAAAAGATTAAAGTACCATTGAAGAATATTTACTTATTTTAAATATGAAAAGACATATTTTTAATTTTAATAATCAAGTTGGTGCTCGGTTGACTCGTAACTCCAACTCAGTCAACGACTTAAATAATAATATAGATATACAATTGATGAAGATAATAAAGTGTGCATAATAAAATTAAAATATATAAAAAAGTTAAAGTTAAGCCTTGGTTGAGTAGTAAATTTAAGGCTTTACTAATACAATCAGTGTGGGTTCAAACACTACAATATGCATATTATTATTATTTAATAAATAGACAAAAGTACTCTTAAATGATATAACTTATTTTAAATACGAAATAGTATTTTGGTAATTTTCCTAACTGAGTTAGTGCTCTGTTGACTTGTGACACCAATTTAGTCAATGACTTAAATAATAGTTTGCATAATACAATTAAAATGTAAATATTATAATAAGATAAAGTTCTAGTTTCGTGTTAAAAGGTTATATTTTACCATGTCAATAGCATGAGTTCAAATCCAATTACACGTAATTTATTTATTTTTTTAAATAAAAAAACAAACTAAGATACTCTTTAATAATGTAATCTATCTTAATCTTAGAAAGACATTTTTATAATTTTTATAATTGATTTGGTGTCCAATTGATTCATGATCCCAACTCAATTAAAAAATTAAATAATAGTATATATATATTTAAAAATTTATATTTTAAACGCAATATATTATAACAAATACACTAAGAGAAATTAATCACTATATTTTTATTTCAAAATTTCACACTAATAAAATAAATAAAAATTTTTAACAAAATTAAAAATTGTACTTAAAATTTAAAATCTAGAACATAAAAGACTAAAACCCTGAAATAAAAATAGGGGGGCTAATGCTCTAATATGAGAAAAATACAGGGACTAAGAGCATATTTTAGCTGAAATAGAAATAGGCAATTACTTTACAAACTGGGTTTTAGTGAAAACAGATATGTGGGTCTTGTTGAAACACTGCAATTTAAGCCCAAAGTAGTGAAGTTCAGTGGTTGAAGGCATAGAATTGAATCTTAAAATTACAAAATTTAATGAACGAGCAAATTTGTTATCCACCAAGACGCTCAAAAACCTCATCCACACACGAGAACCAGAAACTTGAAATTCAGTTGATATTTTTTTAGCCATAGTCATAGCCAATAGCACAAGGGGCAGATGTTGATAGTCCGCACTTCACACAATGGCTACTTTCCATTTTCTTCAATCTTCCGCTCGTTTCCTTTCTAAACCCACTTCTCTCCCTCTGCCTCTCCCTCTCCCCAATCCATCCCTTTCCCTTCATTTCCCCCTTAAACGCCTGGTTTCCTTCCCCAAACGCCCGGAACTCAAACGCTTACATGAGGCAGCAGTGGCCACTGGCTCAGCTCAACCAGCAGTTGACCTCCAAAACGTCCCCGTACAGGATACCCAGAAGCAAGAACAATCTGGCAAACTTGTTCTTCCAACTAACGACTCATCCGATGAGCTCCTTAGAATTAGACACACGGTAATCATTGCGTTATCAATTTCCTTTTCTGGGTATTTTTTTTTTATTCCATAACGACCTTTTTTTTAAAAAAAAATTATGTGCATGGGATTTCAGTGTGCACATGTAATGGCAATGGCAGTTCAAAAACTATACCCAGATGCGAAAGTGACAATTGGACCCTGGATAGACAATGGGTTCTACTATGATTTTGATATGGAGCCTTTGACTGATAATGATCTCAAGAGGATTAAAAAGGAAATGGTAAGTAGATTATTTGATTAAAAGAAGGGGGAAAGTTTTGTGAGAGCTTTGGGGAAAATGTTTTCATTTGGGCTATGGTTTTCAGGGGGTCAGAGAAATTCATTTGTTACCTCCAAATCTGTAGGATCGGATCATTAAACGAAATTTACCGCTTGTAAGAGAAGAAGTTTCAAGAGATGAAGCTCAGAAAAGGATAATGGCTGTAAATGAACCTTACAAGATGGAGATTTTGGATAGTATTAAGGAGGATCCTATCACTATCTATCATATTGGTAAGCCACATTTTTTCTTTTCCAAGTTTCCTGTAGAATTGGTGCTTTAATTTCTCGTCTAAATGACCCTTTATTGAGTTATCATGAGAAACACTTTCTATGTAACAGTAATGTATTTATTCTAGGTTAGTCCTCTGAGATTTCCCATGTATTTTCTATGGTTCTCGTTCTGCTAGGGATATCTAATGTATACCGGGTTCTCTTCCATTCCTGTCTCCTAACTTGCCTTAATCCATGTTTGGTGGCCTTGGCATATGCTAAGCATCTATGTCTACTGTTTTTGAACATAACCGGTGTAACTTGGTTAATCTTTATCAATGAAATAAGTAACACTTTCATATGTCTGTGTGTGTTCATATCATTTTGTTGACTAATACTGATTCCAGGGAATGAATGGTGGGATCTTTGTGCCGGGCCACATGTCGAAACTACGGGAAAGATAAACAACAAAGCTTTTCAGCTCGAGTCCGTTGCTGGTGCTTATTGGAGAGGAGATGAAAAGAAACCTATGCTACAGAGGATATATGGAACTGCATGGGAAAATGAAGAACAACTGAAAGCTTACCTTCACTTCAAAGAGGAAGCTAAACGCCGGGATCACAGACGTATTGGCCAAGATCTCGATTTGTTTTCTATACAGGAGGAGGCTGGCGGAGGTTTAGTCTTCTGGCATCCGAAGGGTGCCATTGTTAGGCATATTATAGAAGATTCATGGAGGAAAACACACATAGAACATGGTTACGACTTGCTATTTACTCCACATGTGGCAAGGGCTGATCTTTGGAAAATCAGTGGTCATCTAGACTTCTATAAAGAAAATATGTATGATCAGATGGAGATCGAGGATGAACTTTATCAACTTCGACCAATGAATTGCCCTTACCACATATTAGTATACAAAAGGAAGCTTCATTCTTATCGAGACTTTCCCATCAGAGTTGCAGAGCTTGGGACTGTCTATAGATACGAGTTGTCTGGTAGCTTACATGGCCTGTTCCGTGTAAGAGGTTTTACCCAGGTAATAATTATGTCTTTGGTTAGTCAGCTTAGATGAACATGTTAAATATACCTTTACTTATTTTCTGTTAGTGCTTTGATGCTCAAATTGCAACTCATTTGCAGGATGATGCTCACATTTTCTGTTTGGAATATCAAATCAAGGATGAAATCAGAGGGGTCTTAGATCTTACCGAGGAGATACTGTTGCAGTTTGGTTTCAGCAAGTACGAGGTAAACCTCTCAACTAGGCCAGAAAAGGCTGTGGGTGATGATGATATCTGGGAGAAGGCAACGGTAGCACTTAAAGATGCTTTGGATGATAAAGGCTGGAGCTATCAGATTGATGAAGGTGGTGGTGCCTTCTATGGTCCAAAAATTGATCTTAAGATAGAGGATGCTCTTGGAAGGAAATGGCAGTGCTCAACCATCCAGGCAAGTTTTGACTTATCCCCAAATTTCTGCCTTTCTTACGTTACTCTTTCCATCCTCTCATGCATTATCTGTAATTCGGCTTCTTACTGGACAGGTTGATTTTAACTTGCCAAATCGATTCGACATTACTTATGTTGACTCAAACTCAGAAAAGAGGCGTCCAATCATGATCCATAGGGCTGTGCTTGGATCCTTGGAGCGATTTTTTGGAGTCCTTATAGAGCATTATGCTGGGGACTTTCCTTTGTGGCTGGCTCCAATACAAGCTCGGGTTTTACCAGTTACTGATACACAGGTATATTTGGCTTCAGGTTTCATCAACTCTTTAACAGAGTGTACTTTGTATTTGATCACTGTATTTCCTTGTACTGTCTTGTAACAATCAAACTCCTTTGTCTTTTTGGCAGCTTGGATACTGTAATGAGGTGGTTGGCAAACTCAAATCCAACGGCATCCGTGCTGAAGTTTGCCATGGTGAACGCTTGCCGAAGCTTATCAGAAATGCTGAGAAGCAGAAAATTCCCCTAATGGCAGTCGTGGGTCCGAAGGAAGTCGAAACGCATAGTGTGACAGTTAGATCTAGATTTGGTGGAGAATTGGGTACCTTGAAGATTGATGAATTCATCAGTAGCATCCAGCAAGCCATTAAAAACAGAGCATTGTAAAATTCTTAAAGCAGGTAGGTAATTCAAGCTTTATTTATTGCATAAGTAGGCAAAAAGGTGGAACAACATATTTTGAAAGATGAAAAGTTTTTGTATGTATATGAACATGGTTCCAGATTTGTTCTGTATTTCGTTTTTTGTTTTTCTGGAAAGGGAACACTTAGTTCCCCTTGACATGATAATGTTGGTTACTAGATCAATGTTATTTACATCTCTTCATCGATTATTTCACCTTTATTTTCATCATCATTTTGCACTTTAAAGGTTCTTCAATAGTTCCCTTAATGACTATAATTATTTTTAGCCTTTATCTGTGTTGGAATTACCTTTCTTGAAGCTTTAGTTGCAACAGAAGTAAATAATTAATTTGTAACTAAAAGATAATAAGGTGAAGCTTGACTTTCAATAAGGTCAGTCAATCATTAGTCGACCTCTTTCAAAGCACTATAAGTTTATCAATGACAGGATCATCTCAACATGCAACACAGTTCACGATCATGTAAGCATTTTATTGTTTTCTATGACTAGCCACACGCATTTTCGCTATTGCAATTGAATATCGGTATTACAACAAAATATTAGTTTAAATAATAATTAAGGGTAAACTACCTAGTTAGTCACACAATTTTTAATGCACGTGACCAAAATGAAATTCTTCTAATTTCGTCACCCAATTTTTGGGGTGTTTTTATTTTGGCCACTTAATTGTTAAATCTCTAACGACGATTAACTGTATAGGCCACATCATGTTTACATTTTCATTTTGGTCACCTAAAAAAAATTATTCTTTTAAGTATTGATCCGGGTAAAAAAACTCATTAAGGAGTGAACAAAATAGTAGAAACTAAAAAATGCAATAAAAAATTGTGAAATGTACTTGTTTACCATCTCACCAAAAATTCTAAATTTTTTTTCAATGTTGAAAATTTAAATTTCAAAGCATCAAAATCAATTAAATAAGGTATTGAAAAATTTAATCTTTTGTTAGCCGATTTGTTACTATAATATTGAAATTAATTAAATTAATTAATTTAACCTCTTAGAATTTTAAATTTTATTTTGTGTTTCCAAATAAAAATAAACTCAAATAATTCATATTTAATATTTGCCTACTTCTTTTGATTATATGATCTTGAATATTTCATGCTAAGCTAAAAGTAAAGAAAAATCCTTACAATTAATTAAATTTAAGTTTCTTAAACATGAGTTGTTTGAGTTGATTTGGTTAAGGACAATTTGAAACTATAAAATAAAAATTTAAAATTTAGGAGATTAAATTAATTAATTTTAATATTATAATAACAAATTGGATGATATTATCAAGAGAAAAAAATTTCAACAATATTTAATTTGTTATTTAGAAATTTAAATTTTCAATATTAAAAAAAAAAGAAATTTAGAATTTTCGACAATGGGATAAATAAGTATAATTGGAAAATTTGTGTATTATTTTAATTTCTTCCGCTTATTCACTTTAATCCTTAATGTTTTTGTAATGCCAATCAATACTTAAAAAAAATTATTTTGTAGGTGACTAAAATGAAAGCGATCTAGAATTTGGGCGATCAAAATTAAAGTGTAAACATGATGTGGTGTGTATAATTAACTGCTGCTAGAGATTTAACGCTTGAGTGACTAAAATAAAAACATCCTAAAAGTTAGGTGGCGAAATTACAAAAAGTTCATTTTGATTACCAAAATAAAAATACCCTAAAAATTAAGTGATCAACTAGATAATTTACCCTATAATTTAACTCAATCTAAGTTTATAATTACGAAATTATTATTATTAAATGTTATGTGAAATTAAGGGTTAATAATGTTGGCCAGTGCCCAATTAAAAGATGTAATTAAAATATATATAGTAAAGGATGTGAATATGTGGCAAAGCGCTAATAGGAAAGCACCCTCCCTGGCCCTATACAATAGAGGAAAAAAGCTAATAATAGGAGGAGAAAGAGAGCCAGTAACTTCATCGCCATTGAACTAAAATTAGAAACTTGTTCGTGTAATTGCTTTCCTTTCAACTCTCACTCTCTCTCTATATATGGGTTCAACCCAAACTTCCTTCCAACAGAATTCATCAAAAGAAGATGCATATTTGAAAGCATAAAAAAGAAATAAAATAAAATAAAATAAAGAAAAAGGAGAATGGCTATACAAATGAATATTGCAATTACAGCATTGCTACTTCTGTTTACTTCAATCCCTATAGTTGAATGTACTGATATTGATGTGGTTGCCAACTTTGGGGCAGTAGCCGATGGACAAACGGACTTGAGCCAAGTAAGTAAAATCCTCTAAATATATAAAAAGAATTCTCTTAAAATGCTGATAATTTTGTTTATATATGTAGCCCTTGATGAATGCTTGGAAAGAAGCCTGTGCATCGCCAGAACCCGTTAATATTGTGATTCCCGAAGGGACCTACTTATTAAGTGAAGCCACCTTGAATGGCCCTTGCCAAGCTCCTATCTCGCTTCAGCTTCAGGGCACCCTCATGGCTCCTAAAGATCCTACTGTTTTTAAGGAAGCAACTTGGGTTTCCATCTCCTATGTCGATAGCCTAACAATGTTCGGCGGTGGGGTTTTCGATGGCCAAGAAGCCACTGCTTGGGGCCAAAACGACTGCGCTAATAACAAAAACTGCGTAAAACTTCCCATTGTAAGGATATTTTATCATTCCCATTGCAACCATTTCTAAATCCGGTGCTTAATTAAAAAGTTCGTTCAAATATTATATTTTATGTTACAAGTATTAAGCTTTATGTGGTGCTGATTTTGATCCAAAAACAATGAACAGAATATTAGATTTCATAATGTCAAGAATTCACTCATACAAGACATAACCACCAAAGACAGCAAGCAATTCCACGTTAATGTTCTAGGATGCTCTAACATTACGTTTCAAAGTTTCACCGTCTCTGCACCCGAAGAAAGCCTAAACACGGACGGAATTCACATCGGACGGTCAGATGGGGTCTACATTCTCGACTCAAAGATTGAAACTGGTGATGACTGCGTCTCCCTGGGTGATGGTAGCAACAATGTGAAAGTCCAGGGAGTAACTTGTGGACCAGGTCATGGCATCAGTATAGGAAGTCTCGGAAAATACAAAAACGAAGAACCGATATCAGGAGTTTTTGTCACGCAATGCACCTTAGCTAATACTATGAATGGTGTGAGGATCAAAACTTGGCCGGCCTCTCAACCTGGCTCAGCAACGGATATACATTTCGAGGATATTACCATGGATAACGTCGGAAATCCCATCCTGGTTGATCAAGAATATTGCCCATGGAACCAATGCGATCTATCGGTTCCATCGCGTGTTCAACTCAGCAAACTTAGCTTCAAGAATATTCGAGGCACTTCTAAAACTCAGATAGCTGTGAAGCTTATTTGCAGCAGCGGTTTGCCATGTGATGAAGTGGAGTTGGCCGACATCGACCTTACTTACAACGGACCCGAAGGACCTGCGATATCTCAATGTTCAAACGTGCATCCCGCACTTTCCGGTGTGCAGAACCCAGCTGCATGTTCAAGCCAACCTACCGGAGAAGCTGCTCCTTAATCAGTTAGCCAAAAACCAGGAATCTAGATATTAAATAATTTTGGAAGCATTTTATAGGGTTTGTAAACAAAAGAAATTTTGCATGTAAAGAGCTCAAACTGAAGCTGTATTAGCAACGGAGTAACCTGTTCTCATTGCTTGAATTGAAATTGCATATGGACCAAGCCCATATCCAAATTTGCTATCCTTTGCATTGCCTGCATTATTTAAGTTCGATAAGTTGTCCACCTCTCCTGTTTCAACTTTTTTCTTGGTATTACTTCATGCAAACCAGGATAGCAGGGTCCAAGATAAAGTTTTCATTCAAGAAATCTATCTATCACTATAAGCATCAAAATTTGTCTGTATAGGTCCTGTTAGAGATAGTTAGTTCCAACTGAATTTGTTAAGTAGTTTGTAGCAGTTATTTCTCATTATATGTGTATAAATATACTACTCATGTACTCATCATATCAAGCAAATAGTTCTCAAGATTATTCAAAGTTGGTTTGTATCATTTTGTTCTAGTCAATATACCATTCTTTCATGGTATTAGTTCTCTGGGCTGACTTCCGTTGTGTTCAATGACTTTGGTTTCCCCCGAAATGTCTGCGAATGAGGTGACTCCGACGACCTCTGCTCCTGTTCCTCGCTCCTCTTCATCGTATGTTCCTGATGGCAATGGAATCTGTTGTGTGGTGCAGTCCTTTCCTAAACATGACACGATCAAACTTAAATAAGAAACCTTCATCCAATGGCAACATCAGTTGAAGCTTATCATAGATGCGTATGGTCTTACCGGTTACATCCATGGAACGCTTTCGATTTTGCGTCGGTTCATTCTAGACTCCCAAGGGAAGTTGCTCTCTAATCCCAAATTTATTTCTTTTCATCAACAAGACAAACTATTTGCCTCGTGGCTCTTATCCACGATTAGCGGAGAACTATTATCATCTTTTACAGGTATTGCTACAGCTTATGGCGTCTGAAGCAAGGCTTGTCAATTATTTGTAGCCGTGTCTAGTGCTAAGGTGTCTCGACTGAAACATGAGTTACATTCCCTAAAGAAAGGCCATTTATCTGTAAAAGATTACCTGGTTCAGATCAAGAAATTTTGTTATTTGCTTGCTGCTTCGAGTCATCCTATGTCGAATGATGAGCATGTCAATATCGTTCTTACGGGTCTTTCGACAGAGTTTGATTCGGTTATTATGGTTGTGTCTTTCTCACCGGAGCCACTAGCTCCCGATCGACTTGTGGATATTCTGGTGGAATGCGAAAGTCGCAAAGACAGTTTGTGTCAGGGATTGTCCCTCAGTCCAATTTGGTCTGGCATTCCCCGGCGTCTGATCTGGTGTTGGCTCCTTCGATGGGTTCGGTGTCTGATTCTTAGGTCACGAGTTTGTTTTCTCATGGTGGTCGCGGATCTTATCGTGGCCGTGGCCGGAGAAACCATGGTCGACCTCAATGTCAAATCTGCGGGCGACTTGGGCATCTCACTCAACGGTGCTACTATCGCTTCAATCGTTCGGTTGATGGTCCTCCAGTAAACTAGTTTGGCACTCCGGCTGTAACACCCTTAACCTATATTCTTCGTCGGAATAGGGTTATAGAGTATTACCGAAGTTTATAGAACAAATATAACTATCTCATGTCATTTACTATTCATATCTGAATCCAATCATATTCAATCATATTGTCCCTTAAATGGACCCTCAAGACCCAATTTATGCATTATAAACAAATCGGGATTATATCGGAAACTCAGAAAATTTTTCACGAAATTGCAAAATTTTTCTTAAACACAAGGGTCTCATGCCCGTGTGGGTAGGCCGTGTAGCTCACACGGCCAAATGACACGCCTGTGTCCTAGGTCGTGTAGGCAATCGATGTAAGGTACACGGTCGTGTTCTAGCCCGTGTTCATACCCGTGTAACTCTCTGACTTGGGTCACACGGCCAGCCACATGCCCGTGTCATGTCATGTAACACCCCTTACCTGTGTCCAACGCCGGGACCGGATACGAGGCATTACCATGCTTAATCTTGCTTGAACATGTAATAACAGGCTATAAAATTTCATTTCGATTTAAAAACTTTTCTTTCTTAGTCATAACATGCATCTCATGGGCTTACGAGGCCTTAAAAAAACATTCGGAAGATTTCGAGGTTCAACCGGAAACTTTTGCACTCTTTGAAATTTTTTGCCTAAATAGGAGTCACACGCCCGTGTGACTTGGGGACACGTCCGTGTGGGCAGGCCGTGTGGTCTCACACGCCTATGTCCCTAGCCCATGTACAATTTACTTTTATTTCGAACCTACAGGGGTTTTCACACGGCCAGACACACTCCCGTGTCGATGGCCCGTGTCCTTCACACAGCCTAGACACGCTCGTGTCTTATCCCGTGTGCCAAAACCTTGGTATTCTGACTATGACGTCATCAACTCACTATGGTCACACGGCCAAGGCACACCCCCATGCCCTTAGCCCGTGTGTCGAATTAAATTCCACAATTAATGTGCAGACTTCACACGGCCTGGGCACACGCCCATGTCCTAGACTGTGTCTCCCATACGGTTGAGGCACACGGCCGTGTCTCAGCCCGTGGAGCATACTGACTTGCAAACCTAGCATGCAAGGGAACACACGGTCGATCCACACGCCCATGGGGCTAATCGTGTGTCACACATGGCCAGACACACGCTCGTGTGTCTACCCATGTGGACACATAAAGGTTATTTTCCAAGCCAAATGTCACCTTGAAAATAAGAACATATCAATGTCCACTCCAACTACACAAATATCGCTTCAAATGCATGAACAATAGTGCATAATTTAACAACATCAGTGTATAAACTTAATAAATATTGGTAAATCTTTTTATCCATATACAAAAAGAATGATAACCTTAATAGCCAACACTTTGGCTTTCAACATAACCTTAATAGCCAACACTTTGGCTTTCAACATGATATAACTTAGAATGACATAACTCCTATACATGTCATAGCAAAAATAAACTACTTGGCTATACCAAAATATTGATTGATAGTGTTGTAACACCCCAAACCCGGCCCATACGCCACGGCCGAATTTAGAATACCACTGTGGAAAACGTTGGAAAAATATTTTGATTTAGAGTGAAAACATATAAATTTATTGTCTTTAGAAAAACATGGTGTATTTAAAATTCTAAATAAAATTAAGTTGCTAAAAATAAACATTTCCAGATAACAATATAATCAACAAACCAACTTAAAACATAATAATAATCCATAAATACTTTAAATGGCCCTTATTACAATAAATAACCTTTCATAAGAAAAATGTGTAAAACAAATAAATTTATCTTCTGCATGGGCCACCTCGTATCCACTCCAACCCGGTCCAAGCTTTATGCATCACCTATAAGGTTTGAGAAAAATTGGGTGAGTCACACAGACTCAGTGCATAATTATTACACATGTCCCCACATATGGGCTTGGCCCAATTCCACACAGTCCACATACATAAATATGCAAAATGAAGCGCAACCCAACCTAGTTCCATCCATTACACCAACCTCGGCACACCTGCCGCCCAAGGCCGTGGCTAATCCACCGATCAAATAATGATCCTCATATCTTACCTTGGCGGACTTGTTTGCCTAAGGCGTGTGGCTAAGCCACCGATCACATAGTGATCCACATATCTGTATCCACGAGGTGACTCGAGGTCATCCTCAATCTACGGTGATGCACACAGCTATCATCCGCCGAGATGGGCACCTAGCCAACACCTCCCTTGATGAAGCACATAGCCACCATCAAGCGCCAATGTAGCACAAGGCTAACATCAGACCACGTACATAACGTACACCCTTTCCCTCGATAGTCACATCCCAAGTCCCATGCATATATATATGTGTATCATGGCAACATATCACTTTAACAATAATGCATCACATGCCATCACAATTCATATATTCATCAATGATCATTTAATATCATAATTCACTGACCTGAGTATTCGATCACCCACCACGGGTATTCACAAACTTAGCCCTTAATTCGGCTACCATTAACATCATATCACATATACATAAATATAACACATACACACAATCAAGAGACAGTGCGATAACTACGCACCTTTTTGGCACAATCGATCAAATTCTGAAATCGTCACTTGCTTAAGAACTTTGTCAAAAATTCCTTAAACAACCCTTATTAGAATCGGTCAACACTTAAAATACTCATAACATGGCCTAAGGCCGAAAGCTACATTTCACTTACCTTGATCACTTCAAATCCCAAGACCTCCTCCACGATGGCACTTCCATTGCTTACCACTAACGCCTACTAGAAGAGACTACAAGAAAGAAGTCGACACAGACCTCTCTAGAAGTTTCACTTAAAGATTTGCGAGAATAAAAGAGAGAATAAAATATTGAAGAATTCGGCAAATAAAGAACAATGATAGGGAGGTTTCGACTATGGTTTTGAAAGAAGAAAGCAAATGATATGTGGATAAAAGAAATGAAGTACGTGAGTAGAAAAGAGAATAAAAATAAGAGAGGGAGGATTCGGCTTAAGCAACAATGGAAGAAAAGAAAAGAGAGTTTGGGGAAGAAAGAGGTTCGGCCAAAAGAAAGTAAAAGCAAATTTGTAAGTGTTAACAAATATGAGAAGAAAAGAATAGGAAAATGAGAACCAAAAGAGGTTCTTTTCGGTTACAAAGAATTAAAAGATGAGAGGGAGGTTCCAAATGAGTTTCGGCCTAATGCCTAAGAGGAAAAACAACAAACACCTAAGGACATTCGGTTTAAGGTTCACTTTGGTGCACTAAGGAGAATTCGGTATACACAAGAAGGTTTCAAAAATGACACAAAACAAAGATTGAAAGCTTACCAAACTAGCCGAAGATGACCACCTAACCAAAAGAAATTTTGGCACCAACTAGCAACCAACAGTACAAAATTAGACCACTTCCCCCCCAGGCTCCAAAACTGTCCAAATACATGGACTTCAAAGTCAAACCTATCCACACAAAACTTTCCATAACAACACACCTTATATCATGCCTTATGTTCTCACATCAACCTTTAATCAATTGACTTCTTTCCCAAACATCAAACTTACCTAAACTATCATTCAACTTACCAAAGCCTCCAACAAAATCGGTCAACCCTCCCCCTAGACCAAAATGCCATCCACATACATGGACTAATGGCCATAGAAGAGTTTCCAAAACATCACCCCATACTTCAAGCCTTATGTCCCCTTATCCTACCATAAATAAGTACTTGCCTTTTTCCTTTAGTCTACCATCCAAAAATAACAAAGTCCATCCTTACCATAATTAAAACTTAACCAACACTTAATATAAGGATGAATAAAAATAAAGTCCTCAATATGCCTTCCATGCTACTCGAACCACTTCCCTCAAGCAACCTTTCATGCACCATAACCACCTTGCCACAAACTCCTCACGTGCTTGAATTTAACACTTAATTTGACTTAAGTGTCAAGTTCACTTAATCCACTTCACTAAATTTTTAATACTAATAATTATTCTAGCTTAGCTAATAATTCCAAGCCTTCACACCAATATACTAAGCACACAATAAACATCCTATCCGAGCTAACACAAGTAACAAGTTGATACTCTAATTTTTCCTAAAGCCCAATCGGCCCAATTGGCCCAATCCTACTAGGCCCAATTTCGGGATGTTACAGTTCTACCCTCCTTAAAGAAATTTCGTCCTCGAAATTTCCAACTAACTAATAGTCGTACATCCTATCTCGCCACACTACGTTCTAGCTGCGCACTCTAATCTTAATAAAACTAACATACTTTCTACTAAATCTTGGAATCCCTGACCAGACCCAACTGGTTCCGTCACCACGTCCTCACACATTACGACTACGTCCCTTAAAACTCATGTCTACGATCGTGCTTTAATCAGATTAGAAAGTTTTATGCATTAGTACTTTTGGTTCCACTGTTTATCCGCGAACAGTTTTATGAAAAGAAGTTTAATAATGGTTCTTTCGATCAATCAAAGTTTTCATCTCAAGTTCACTATTCTAATTCAGAGAATCACATCCATTCACAACATTCAACACACTATTATGGGCATCTTTGTCCATTCCCAACCCAGGGGTAATTCGGTCATTTTTCCTATAGGGGTATTTTGGTACTAAATCGGGGTCAATTTGAAAATCTTTACAAATCAAAGGCATTCCAAAATATAAAAATCTCGAGGTTATTTTGAAAATTCTACCAAATCAATGGTATTGCAGAAATTTCAAAAATCAGGGTTATTTTGGTAATTTTTTGAAAGTCAAGGGCATTTTAGTAAATTTCTCAAATCAAGGTATCTTAGCATTTTGCAAAGCAGGGGTTTTGGTATTTTGTAAAGTAAGAATATTTTCATAAAAGTCAAGAGTAACATGGTAATTTTATAAACCAGGGGCATTTTCGTAATTTTTTCAACTAGGGGTATTTTAGTAATTTTGTGAATCAAAAAAATTTTCAGAAAAATTTTCAAAGTCGAAAATGTTTTTTTTTTTTTTACAAATCAAGGGGTAATTCAGTGATTTTAAAACTGAGATTTTTATAAAAATACGGCTAGTCCCTTTCGGGTTTAGCCCGTGAATAAGTCCTCTTGGTTAGGGTGAACCGTAGCTACGCACCAGGTAGGATTCGAGTAAAGAGGAGGTGAGTCGCTAGGACTACTTAAATACCAAGCTCTTACTGAATCCACTCCTAGACATGCGTACAACAGTTGCCACACCTTAACTCGGCGACTTAGTCACAGGTTTGTTCGGTTGTTCATAAGTCTTATGCATGTGTTTGAGTGCACTAGCCCTAGGGTTTAATAGCCCTAATCTTCTAATCTACGAGCCCAATTATACCCAACATATAATAATTCACACATCAATTAAAGGTACTTACCTGGTGGACTTCGGGTTGGAGATATAGGTGCCATGCCAGAATAAACCTGAAAACTTCATGAAAGCCTATACTTTTGAAAAGCCCATCTTAAGAAAATGTTTTTGGGCCCAAAACCCTCAAAGCCGAGTTTTGAACCTAGGCTTCGACGTTTGTGATCCTCGAATTAGCTTGGCTAACTACAAGGAAAAAGGAAAGGGAAGAAGTAAGCATTTAGCTTAGTAAGTTTGCATGAAATTCATATAGCAATTATATTTGCTTAATATAACTCATCCATCAAGAGACAAATACAACATGAATCACGAGTGCTTGGGCTTACTTATTCATACTTATTCTTACTCATCACATGATACATAATAATTACATTCTTGTAATGTACTTATTGTACCTGTATCACTTAATCACATAAATTAGTATATTTTGCTAATACAAACATAAATTCAATCTTTATCTTTCATAACTTGAATAAAACTCTTTATCAACTTTGAACAACTTAGCTTATTACTATCTCTACTTGCTTAGCTTCCTTGTTACCTCTTTCATACTTGGTTCTTTTGCCCGATGAATAACCTGGAATAACTGAGGTTACTCAATCTCATCACACATGGGTCTTGATGCCAATGCCATGTCCCAGACATGGTCTTACATGGAATCGCCTCATGATGCCAATGCCATATCCCAGAGATGGTCTTACATGGGCGCCTCATGATGCCAATGCCATATCCCAGATATGGTCTTACATAGTATATTTTGCTAATACAAACATAAATTCAATCTTCATCTTTCAGAACTTGAACAAAACTCTTTATCAACTTTGAACAACTTAGCTTATTACTATCTCTACTTGCTTAGCTTCCTTGTTACCTCTTTCATACTTGGCTCTTTTGCCCGATGAATAACCTGGAATAACTGAGGTTACTCAATCTCATCACACATGGGTCTTGATGGCAATGCCATATCCCAGATATGGTCTTACATGGGATCCCTTAACTTGATGTCCATGCCATGTCCCAAGCATGGTCTTACACGAGATCTTCCTTTGGTGCCAAAGCCATGTCCCAGACATGGTCTTACACAGGATCTTTCTTGTATGGTGTCGATGCCATGTCCCAGACATGGTCTTACACGAGACCTTCCTTGTTCGATGCTGATGCCATGTCCCAGACATGGTCTTACACAAGATCTATGTTCGGTGACAACGCCATGTCCCAGACATGGTCTTACACGGGACCTACATTCCTTGGGTGCCGATGCCATGTCCCAGACGTGGTCTTACACAGGATTTCCTTGTCTCATGTTATGACATAGGTATCCTCGTTATTTCGAGTATTCAACCGGGATTTTTACTTACATGCTCTCATTGATTTCCTTATTAGACATTGATAATCAACTTCATGGAAGTAATGTACATTATACATCATAATAAGTAATTTTAAACATAAAAACATATGCAGCCTTAAATTCATACAAACTTACCTCGGTATTCAAAATGAGCTAGCTCGACGGTCTAGTCCGAGACTTTATTCTTTCCCCGATCAAGTCGAATTCTCGATTCTTCGTGCTCTATAATATCAAATTAGCTCATTTTAATACTCACATTGATTAAAGCATTTTAATAGTCATGCTTTGGAAAATTACTATTTTGCCCCTAGACTTTGGTAAAATGACCATTTTGCCCTTAGGCTCGGAAATGAATTCTAATCATATTTCTACCTTCAACAAGCCTAGGTGAACATTTAATACTCTTATAGCTATCATCAAAACTCAACATTTCACATTTTTACTACAATTTTATAACCTTTTCATCAAGGTCCAATTAGGTGTTTTCAAGACAACACATTTCACAAAAGTTGTTCATCTAACAACTAAGACTCATTTTCTTCCATAAAAATATAGAAAATAGCAATGAAAGCTCTCATGGAAACTCTCTAAAATTTTCACTATAATGCAAGATAGCCCCTCTTTAGAAAGCTTAAGCTTCAGGGGTTTCAAAAGTACAATCATCTTCAAGAAAGATCATCAAAATCACTTACTAGAATGGAAGAGAGCTTGTTGAAAATTTTAAGTTTTCAAACCCCTATTTTGTTTGCTAATTTCGGTGGAGAAGGATGGATAGAAAAGATGATATCTCTTCTTTCTTTATTTTAATATTAAACTATCCTTTTAGTCCACCTACTATCACCAACTTTGACCAATATTGTCCATCTTTGTCTTCTATGGCCGGCCATGATAATTTTGGGGGGTCTAACTGCCTTTTAAAGACCTCCAATTAACAATCTATGGCTATTTGGTACCTTTAGCTTATAAAATGGAACTTTCGCACTTAATGCGATTTAGTCCTTTTTCACGATTAAACATGAAATCACTAAAATTAAAGTACCAAAATTCTCATGTACTCATAGAATCATATACTAGCTCATAAAATAACATGAAAATTTTTTTCTCTAGCCTCAGATTAGTGATCCCGAGATCACTGTTCCGACCAGCCCCTAAATCGGGCTGTTACATGTCATACTAACTCATATGTTCAAGTATTGAAACTTACAAATTTCACACTTATGTTCATAGACAAATTTTATCAAATAACTAATTCAAAATCATTCATCAATAGATTTATATACTCTCCACCATATAACCATATCATCACACATTAAACATGTTAAAGTATTATATAATTACATCAAAATATGCATAACACTAGCCATTCCAATGGCTAGTTACAACCAAAATATTTCATCATTTAATATATTTTAGCCTATACATGCCATTATACTAAAAATAGATTTGTTATTTATACCAAAGTGAATTGTAGGATAGTGTGATCTTACTCCGACCTGCTCCAACCTTTATGAGCTTCTGAGTACTATAAAACAGAGAAAATGGATAGAGTAAGCATTTAATGCTTAGTAAGTTCATATAACAAGAATTTAACTTACCAATCATATTCATTTAAAATAAACATACAAACATGCATCCAAAACATTGTGTCCAATTGCCTAAACCCATGCTCTCATCAAACAAGTTAGTCATGAAATTTACATGAATATCAAGAAAACAAAGATGAGCTCATCATGCAACCATTTCCAGGTATTTCAGGGATATTCAAAACATAACTCATTTAGTTCTCATATTTTCTTACATCAGGAGTTTTGTCTGTTGAATATTGAAATATTGATGGATACTCGGATAGTACACACAAGGGTACTTATCAATGATCTGTCAATTCATATACAAGGGTGCTTATTAAAGTACATAATTGGGAAGCACACTCTCGAGCCTTATCATGGGAAGCTCATAAAGAGCCTTTAATCAGAAAGCTTATCCGGGCTATATAACAGGAAACTCATAAGAGCCATAATCAGGAAGTTTACAAAGAACCATATCGGGAAGCTTATTTGAGCCAATAATAGGTAGCTCCGAAGAGCCATTAATAGGAAGCTCCGGATACCGAGAAGTTCAAGCGAGCACTATCGGAAAGGTTACAAAGAGCCAATTCAACAGGAAGCTCATGAAGAGCCTATAATCGGGATACTCATAAGAGCTAAGGTGTGTCCACAACAAATGTAGGATCACAACCTATCGGGATGCTCCGAAGAGCTATAACGGGGAGCTCGCAAGAACTATATAACGAGAAAATCGAGAGGGCCATATATCAGGATGCTCATGAGAGCTAATAAGGGGACTCTCTTTCGAGCTATGGTGTGTTCGCAACATATGCAGGACTATAATCAATACGGGAAACTTGCATCCGTTGATTTTCATTTGTCCAAACGGAACTTAACTTTTGTCGGGTATTATCGAGTATTCAATCAATTTTATATACATGACAATAATATAATTCACATATACAACATTTAATTTAAATATATAAATGTACATAATTTAGTTACACGAACTTACCTTGTCACTTGTTCGTATATGCTTTTCTACTAATCCGATACTTTTTGTTTTCCTCGATCCAATTCCGAACTAGGTCTATCTGGATCTATATGAGTAAATTTAACTCAATTTAATGAAATTCATATTCAATTCAATCAATTTCACATTTAGGCAAAAGTACCATTTTGCCCCTATACTTTTCATTAATTCCAATTTCATCCCTAGGCTCGAAAAATAAAATTCATGCAATTTAATCCTTATGCCAAGCCTAACCAAATTTTTCATATAACATTTACAGCTCATGTATTTCACAAAAATAAAAAATTTTCCATGAATTTTACATCTTTACAATTTAGTCCATAAATCACAATTTCATAAAAATTCACTTTACAAAAGTTGTTTATCTATCAACAACCTTTCAATTTCTACCATAAATTTCAAAATTTCAGCATAGTCATCCATGGAAAAATTTTAATACTTTGATAACTTTACAATTTGATCCCCAAAATTGCTAGATTAGGTTATTTCGATCTCAAAAATATAAAAATTACTAAAAAAGGGACAAGATTACTTACCCAATTAGGCTTGCTTGATTTTCTTTCTTTTTCCTAGGGTTTCCATAAAAATTTGGGGAAGAAGATAATAAGATGATATTAAGTTATTATCATCTTTATTTATTTCTATTTCCAATTTAGTCCTTTTCTTTTTCTAAATTTCTATGGATGAATCATAAAAAAAATATCTACTAACTTTTGTTAATGGTCTAATTACCATATAAGGACCTTAAGTTTTAAATTCCATAGCTATTTGATACTTATAGCTACTAGAACCTAACTTTTGCATTTTATGCAATTTGGTCCTTTCTATAATTAAACATGTAATCGGTAAAGTTTTCTTATAAAAATTTTCATACATCTTTCCTGTCATAATGCAGACCATGCAATATTATTAAAATAATTTTTTTTCTAACTCGGATTTGTGGTTACGAAATCACTGTTTCAATTTCACTGAAAACGGGCTGTTACACCGGCATCGATGCTTGGCTCTCCGTAGTCGTTGTCGTATGACTCACCGGCTTCATCGCATGTTTCATTTTTTGAGAGGAGTTAGGTGGCTAACCTTATTTTTTTTCTCCCCTTATGCTGCATCTCCACTTTTCTCATATGGATATTTGCCCATTGGCCCACATGTTCGGCTAGGTTCTTGTGAAGTCTCTCCAAATGGGCCACACAGTTTTGGGCGCCCAAGTGCTGGTGATAACGGAGTAAGACCCCTAACCCATCACCGTTACTAGATTAAGGTTACAAAGTGTCACAACTAACAATAAAACAAACAAAGACTTTAAAACCCTTCAGCTACTAACTCGATAATTATAATTTATGACATTTGTTAAGTGTTGCAAACCAACACACTAATACCTTAAATCAAGTTTTTAAGATGTAAACATAACTTCCAAATACTAAATAAATTAAAATTTTAGAGCTGAAAATAGTTAATAAAAAATTTGTAGGTGGTATCAGTACTAGAACCATACCAAATTGGTATACTGTTTTCACAACCAAAATAGGGGTATTGAAAATTAATTTATAGTATTGATACTTTATATACATGTAACAACCCAATTTCAGTGAATTCATAACAGTGGTTTCATGACCACAAATCTGAGTTGAAAAGATAAATTATTTTAATATTATTGTATGATTAGTGACATGATAGGAAGGTTATATGAAAATTTTGACAAGAAAATTTTATTGATTATGTATTTACTTAGAGAAAGGACTAAATTGCATAAAATGTTAAAGTTGAATTCTATTAGCTATAAGGATTAAATAGCTATGGAATTCAAAACTTGAGGTCCTTATATGGTAATTAGACCATTAAAGAAAAGTATGTAGATATTTTTGGTGAATCATCCATGGAAATTTAGAAAGGGCAATGACTAAATTGGAAATTGAATTAATTTATAATTAAAAGATGATAAAAGAAATATCATCTTATTTTCTCATCATCTTCCCAAAATAATCTATGGAAGCCCTAGGAGAGAGAAAAGGAACTTTTCAAGCTTAATTGGGTAAGTTTTCAAGTCCCGTTTTTAGTAATTTTTATATTTTTGGAATCAGGATATTTACTCTCTTTATTTTAGGGATTAATTTGAAAAGTTATTAAAGTATGGAAATTGTGCCATGGATGTAAATGCTAAATTTATGAAATTTATGGTAGAAAATGAAAAGTTTTTGATAGATAAACAACTTTTACAAAGTAAACTTTGATGAAAACATGATTTAGGGACTAAATTGAAAACTTGGAAAATTCCATAGAAAATTCTAATTTTTACGAAATATATGTGCTATAAATTGTATATTGAAATTTCGGTTAGGCTTGGAATAGAGAGTAAATTTCATGAATTTTTTTTTTGAGCCTAGGGACGAAATTAGAATTTATAGAAAGTTTAAGGGTAAAATAGTAATTTTTCCTAGAATATAAATTAAGTTCAAATGAATATGAAATGTGAGAAAATGATGATTAAATATATTTATATAGATCCAGAAAGATCAAACAAGGAGTTGGATGAGGAAAGGAAAAAGTTTCGATTAGTAGTTTTCAAACACAAACGAATATCAACGTAAGTTCGTGTAACTTAAATAAGTATGAAATTATGTTGAATTGAAAGTTATGTTTGAGTTATATGTGAATTATGTTTATGTAAATGATAAAAAATGCAAGAAATGGATACATGTTTGAAATTGAATGAAAAAGGATTAAATTTCGTTTGAACATTGGATTTCGATGGATAAATGTGATTTCCTGAAATGAATGAGGTCCTGTATTTGTTGCTGATGGGATTTAGCTCGGACAAGTAATCATTTTGACCTCATTTTAGAAAGGATTTAGTCGGACGGGTAATCCTGATATAAGTCTCTCGAGCATACGTTATGGATTGGATTTAACCGTACAGGTAATCCAGATCATACTCTTTAGAGTATATGTCATGAAAAGGATTTAGCCTGGAATCCTGACTAAGCTCTATTGAGTATATATTGAAGACAGGATTTAGCCTGGACTGGTAATCCTGTTGCATTGATGTGGCTCGAGAGTGTGCTCTCTGAAATAGTGCCTCATGAGTACCATTGAACATGAATTGATGGATATACTATTTTGTACACTTTGTGTGTACTACTTGAGCATTCATCAAAATTTCAATGATTCAACGGATAAAATAAATGACATGACATGAGAGATATGGGATGAAAAGAATAATGCCTTGAAGGAATATGACATGATTGTTGGAACGCCGGAACCCATGGCGCAGCAGAATAAAATTAGATCCGGCGATCCAAATCAGGAATCCATGTGTGAGGAACGAATCGGGGTGAAATAAAGGTTTCAAATTACCAAAACTTAAATCGAGTAGACAATGACGCCTTGGCAACAAGAGTTTTGATCTCTTTGTCGAATCAAGCCACAACCTTTTCCGATGTCGGCCTCTCGTGATCCACCCATTTTGACTATGAGCGGAAGAAATCTCCAAAACTATTTTGGAGGTTTATTTTCTTGACAATTTGCTAGACCTAACAAGCAATCTATTAGGGTTTTTCCTTAAGCTTTTTCTCTTTTAAATACCTTCTTTTTTTTTTTTTTTATATTGGGTATCCTTTTAATTGGGCCTTTTATAATGGGTATCTTTTTCATTGGGCCTATTATTTGGTATCCTTTTAATACCCTTTTATAATTGGTATCTCTTGAATGTTAAATAAATACAGAAAGTTTTTAACCAAAAATTATAAGTACATTAATTATATCCAAAAATTATAATTACATTAATTATAATAAGGATTTGATAAACTATATTTATTTAAATTTATATATGAATCAAATTCATATATTAATAGAATTATGTTGTCATTATGTGTACAACATCCTTGTACATATAATATGTTCAATATTTGATTGCCCAATTAAATTAATTCTTTAATTAATTTAATTCATGTGACAACCAAAAACAATACCAATTATATTTTATTCCGTTTATTTAAACCATAGGGTGTGACCACAGTAGGTTCTTGCAACATTAGCGATAATAATAGAAACGATTCTAATGTCACAAACAATGAGTGGCATCTAGCAATGCATCATTGCTACCTAAGTTACAAGAAGTCATGATTCCACATAACTTTTTGTGATTAACCTTTCATGCATTAATCCTTAAGTCCTTTATCTCCGGAATGGACACAAGTCATGGAATAGTCACACTTGTATAGTCCATCCCATGTTTCTTGATATCTTGAGTAGACTATGATATACAAATTAGTATGACATCTCATGTCAACTTATTTGAGCATGGCCATGCATTTCTAGTCTCACTCAATCAAGTGGCCTAAGATATTACTCCCATTATGTAGGAGGGACTTATCCTATATTGATCAACCATATCCCTCTACATAGATTGTGGTATATCCAACATCAGCCTTTATAGAATATACAACTCACGATGCTGAGATTAATAATTATCTCAAGTCTGAGGATCATATACATATTAATCACTATGAGTAATGTTGTGACAATTACATAATAATCCAATAAACATACTCATAACGGGTCAATCCAATATGTTGTTCTCTAACACACATATTCATGCATTGATTTTGACAATCCACATCAATGACAACTCTTTATCATCAATCAACTACATGTTAGTCTTAATGCATTATTGTTGTCCTAGTCAACAATAATACTCGACTAAGGATCTTTTAAAAATAATCATATTATTCTCAGGACATTATTATAAAACAGTTTATTTGTATACACAGATAGAAAAACTGAAATAATAATGACAACGCTTTATATTAATAAATATGGTAAATAAAGTATGTTATTACAACCATCTCATGATTGATCTTTGGGCATACTCTTACAATGATGAGCTCATCTATGATTATTTGATGTACATGAAAATTATATGACTAACTTGTTTGATTGAGTGGATGTGTTTAGGCAAATTGCCAATGTTAAGGAAATCATGTTGTTGTATGTTTGATATTAATGAAAGTAAATGGTAAGTTTAATTCCAGTTATATGAACTTACTAAGCATAAAATGCTTACTAGGTTTTCTTGTCCCTGTTTTATAGTGATCGAAAGCTCGGGAAGGTTGGAGATTGGTTGGAGAAATCATCACACTATCCACCAGTTGATTTTGGTATAAATAGTAAACGAGCTTTGGTATAATGGCATGTATAGGCTAAAATGACCAAATTATAGTTTGTAAATGATTGATGTAATCTTGTCATTTGAAATGGATAGTAATAGTTATTTTGATATACTTAAGGTTATGATATAATAATTATCTATGAATTGAGAATGTTAAGTATAGTTGACTAAGTTTTGCATAAGAAATAGCTTAAACAAAGGTAAGGTTATGAACATGATTGCATGTGATATTGGTTGTTGGAATTTGGCTTGGAAATATGCTTGAATTGGTTGGTATATGTTGGTTTGTTTTGGTGTAGGTTAATGGCAAAGTTTGGGTGAGAAATAAAGCTAGGAAATAGCTTTATTTTGTCCACACGGGTAGACATACAGACCTGTGTCTTGACTGTGTGTGCCACACGGCTTGGTACATGGCCATGTGGTTTGGTCGTGTGTCCCCTACATCTTAAAATTGAGAAATAGAATGCTCGGAATTGAGCACATGGGCAGTCACACAGGCGTGTGTCTCAGCTGTGTGAGGGACACGGCCTCGAATATGGGTATGTATCCTGGCCGTGTGAAAACTGCACCTATTTTATGAAAATTAAATTAACCATACGGCCCAACACACAGTTGTGTGGCAGGCCATGTGATACAAGTCAGAGTGCTTGTAACAGCCCGATTTAGGGCCTAGTAATAGTGGTTGCGAGACCATAAATCCGAAGTAAAATATGTGTTTTATGATTTTTATGAGGTTTATGATGTGCTTGCATGATTGTGTGAAAAGTTCATAAAGAAATTTTATTAATTAGTGATCAAGTTGTCCATTATGACTAAATTGCAAAGGTTAGAAAATATGAGATTCTAGATGAAACACCCCATACCCGGCCCACGAGCCTGGACCGGATCTGGTATGTTCCTCGAAGTAAACCGGTTAAAATTCGTTTGCACTTTGAAAAACTTTAAGTGATTTTGGGAGAAAGTTCGAATTGGGTCGGGCTCGAGTTGAAAACAAATTTATTTTATACTGAAACCCATTTAATTTCAAGTGACAAAATAATTAAAGTTTATTTTGAATTAAATTGACTTAATAAAATTTCGTAACATAGTAAATAAAACAGAAAATAACATAGTTCACTATGGCCTTATTACATCAAATAAAAACCCAAAATAAATTTAAAGTACTTAAATGAAATAAAATGTCCAAATAAAATTCCTTACTGAGCATGGCCACCTTTAAGCTCCTACCGACCCGGTCCATTACTGATCGTTACCTGAAAAAAATGTTCCCACAACACGGTGAGTCAACAGACTCAATGTGTAACCGACACTAAAATTTAACAATTCAGGCATACATTATCATATTACATACACATTCATAAATCAGATATAAACAAATGATGCAACCCGAACCCAAACCTATATGCCATCCACTACACATCACCCGTACCATCCTGCACACTGTGGGGACTACTAAGTCAACCCTCCATCCGCTACACACCATCCATCGCGATCATTGCGATCGGCGTGTTCATCGCCTCTTATGAGTATTCGTGGTCTTAGGTCACCACACTCGGATATCGTGGTCTTAGGTCACCACATTCAGATATCGTGGTCTTAGGTCACCACATTCAGATCTCGTGGTCTTAGGTCACCACATTCAAATATCGTGGTCTTAGGTCACCACATTCACTTCCTCTTTTCAATAACCCATATGCCCCATATCATACATAGTATGCATTAACATGCCAAATTTCACATTCTTATCACTTATCACATGTTAAATATAACATATTTCATAATCCTAGTAGGAGTAGGAAACGTGCACAGTACTTTGTACCATATCATGGTACCTTAGCCACATTCTTACACTGTCATATTAACACATATATCAAGTTTAAGCCATAAATCTATTAAGATTAGTGTAGGGTACACACCTGATTCACTTAGCAAGTTCACTTCAGATCCCGAAAATCCGATCTACTGCTTTAGATCTTTAATGCCTATATTCGGCCAATACTTGGAAATTTAATAAAAACCTTTCAACCATAAAACCAAATCCCAATAGGATTATTGTAATCAAATTCTTACCTTAGTGCCGATTTCACTACTAATCAAATCCCGAAAACTTGTGTTACTCCTTCCTTCAATCGGCCAATGCTAGATCATTCGACTTAGTTAGTTTTCAGCTTTTAAGTAAATAAGAATTAGATCTTAAATCACTAATATACCTTGGCCGAATATACACATGTACTTACCTTATGATTTGAAATCCCGAAATATCCCTTCTTGAAGTCAACAACGCCTAATCCCGAAAATTCCTTCAAATAGTCGGCCATAGAGCAACAGTAGAGATTAGATCTCAGATTTCGATAAGCCTAATAGAAAAAGAATGAAAACCGAATTGGATCTTACCTTCACTGAAGAAATCGACAGCATCTACGTTTATCACCACAGAAGTATTCGGCTTTGAGACTTGATGGAGAAAAGAGATGTAACTTACAAAGGTTCGGCAACTAAGGTATTTTGATCTAAGAATTTCGACAAAAAGGAACCTTTGGGAGGGAGAGATTTGACCTAAGTAGAATGGGACAAAAAGGTGAGAAGAGAAAGATGAAGAATTCGACAATGATTTCTTGAGTTTTTGGCTTGACAAAGTTTAAGAGAAAAGAGAATAATGGCAGAGAGAATTCGGCAGAGGCTTTCAAGAACAGAAAATAATGCAGAATGGCCTCCCTTTTCCTTTTATTGCTGAAATTACTAGGCCAAGACTCCCTTACTTGGCCATCACTCTTCTATTTTGATAGCTTTATCTCTTTAATTATCACCTTATTCAAATTAATAAAAATTTAATCCAATAATTATCTCTCATCTCATCTCTTAATAAAAATAATACTAATAATAATCCATCATTATCTATCTATTTGCCGAATTTTAAAGAGAATAAAACTCCTCTTTTAAGAGCCTTAATGCCGTCTACCTCTCTGCTCCTTGTAGCAAAATAAAATTCTTTTATTTGCTTCCCATGCAACTCGATCCTTGGCCCCTTTGCCTATGTATGTGGCATCACTTGCTAGGCCCTAAAGTGGCGCCTTGTAGCCATTTTACCAAGGCTATTTGTATGTCATATTTCACATACATTTTCTCTTAAGACCACCTTGCTTCATGTCCCTCTTTTAAACTTTAAACTTGACATTTCTAAAGCATTTCCTTACATTTCTAAGACATTTCCTTACATTTCCAAGTCATTTCCTTACATTTCCAAGACAAGACATTTCCTTACATTTCCAAGATTCTAAAAATGCACACATCACATCCATAACACATAAGACATACTAATGCATAGGCTATAATCCAGGATGTTACACTAGAAGATTTAAGTATGAAATAGAATTATAAAAATTATTAGAGGTCCTTATTTAGCAATTAAACCATTATATGTTAAGATGGACAAAAATGGACATGAGAAGGAAAAATCTCAAGAAAGGGCCTTAAGGGCATTTTAATCATTTGGTTAATTAATGAATTAAAAAGGGAAAAATAAGTCAAAATTGTGTCCATCTTCTTCAAGCTATAGCCGAAATTCTCAAGATCACCATAGCTAGGGTTTTTTCATCTTTCAAGCTTGATTGTAAGTACCTCCTAGCCCCGTTTTTAATGTTTTTCGTATTTTTAAAATCCTCGTAGCTCGATTTAGCTATTTATAGCCATATTTTGAGCTAGGGTTTATATTCAAAAATTTACCCATGTATGACATGCATGTATTTTTATGATTTATAGAAGAATATGAAAGTTTGATGTATGATAAACATCTTTTTCTAAGTGATTTTCATGAAAAATGCATAAAAGGACCAAATTGCAAAAGTTATGAAATTGGTCATACATGAGTGAAAATGTGGAAATTAGGGGCTGCTGTAGTTAATAAAATGATTCGGCTAGGCTTGAAATACAAGAAAGTTGAATGAAAATCATTTTACGAGCCTAGGGGCAAAAATGTAATTATTTAAAAGTTTAGGGACAAAATCGTAATTTTTCCAAAGTACGAATTATGAGCCAATTTAGTTAATAACAAGTAAAATTTTTATTATAGATCAAAAAACACGAAGCCTGGATCGAAACTGAGGCAAGGACAAAGTGTTGGACTAAATCGAACATCCACACACATTTTGGGTTCTGAGGTAAGTTTGTGTGAAATTAATGTTACATATGTTATTATGTTTAAATTACTTATTATTTTGAGAAATGCATATCATTTCCATGAAATTCACTGAAGATGACTTAATGAGAAAATGATGAGATTATGCTAAGTGAAATCCCGGTTGAATTTTCGGAATAACGAGGATACCTATGTCACGACATGAGATAAGGACAGTCCCATATAAGACCATGTCTAGGACATGGCATCAGCAGCGAACATAGATCCCATATAAGACCATGTTTGGGACATGGCATTGGCATCGAATAAGGAAGGTCCCGTATAAGACCATGTTTGGGACATGGCTTGGGCAACAAAGGAAGATCTCGTGTAAAACCATGTCTGGAACATGGTATCGACATCTATGTACGATCTCGTGTAAAACCACATTTGGGGCATGGCTTCGACATCGTGAGGTGAGATCCCGTGTAAGACCATATCTGGGATATGGCATCGGCATCAAGAGGTGATCCCATGTAAGACCATATCTAGGATATGGCATTAGCATCGAGATACATGTATGATGAGGTTGAGTATCCTCCGATATCCGAGTAGTTAAAATGGGCAAAAGAGCTAAGTATGCAATGATGATATAGAGCTAAATTATACAAGGATGATAATGAGTTCCATTTATGTTACGGATGATGATGATTTAAGTTTATGTTCAAGATAGTATAAGTGCTAAATTATGTGACTAAGTGATACAGGTATCATGAGTAAAATAAAAATTATGAAACCATAATGTGAGGTGTGATGGTAAGAATGAGTATGAGTAAGTATGCCTAAGCATTTAAGAACATGTGTTGCTATTGTTCTATGAGATGAATGGATTTTACCATGAGTACTTATGTTGCTATATTAATTCATGAAAACTTACTAAGCTATATGCTTACCTTCCTCTCTTTACCCTCTTCCTTGTAGTGTCGTCAAGCTAGCTCAGGGATCATAGAACGTCGGAGCTCGGATCACACTATCAATAATTCTTTTGGTATAATAAAGTTGACTTATTTTGAGTATGGCATGTATCGGAACTTGGTCATTTTGTGTTATGTCATATTTGAAAGCCAATGTGTTGTCTACTACTGTCATACACTCATTTTGTAAATGGCCATTAGGAATTGGCCAATATTTGTCAAGTTTCATATTTTAATGGCGATGAGTTTTATGAAGTGAAAGTTCATGCAAATGATGAAGTAAATTGTGAAGTGTATGAATGATTATTAGTGATTCTTCATAGTGTATTATTGCCATGTTATGTGTTGCTTGTGTTGGTATATGTGTGTTTGAGTTTTAGGGTGGCAATTGGCTTGGAAAATAGCCTTCTAATTGTCCACACGGGTAGACACACGCCCTAGGCCGTGTGTGACACACGGTCAGCCCCATGGGTGTGTTGATAGGCCGTGTGTCCTCTGCATCAAATTTGCGAGAATTCAATTCGTCACATGGGCCAGCACACTGGCGTGTGTCTAGGCCGTGTGCCTCTAAAGGGTTGCTGACGTCATAAACAGAGTACCCAGGTTTGAAAACTCATGTGTCCAGCCGTGTGAAAACTCATGTAGGTTTGAAATGAAAAATAAATTCTATACGGGCTGGGGACATGGGCGTGTGTGACCACACGGCCTGCCCACACGGGCGTGTCCCATTTCATACGAGCGTGTCCCATTTCATACGGGTGTGTGACCCTAGTTAGGTGAAAACTTTCTAAGTGCGCAAAAGTTTCCGGTTAAATTTTAAAACCCCCGTATGCATGTTTAGGTCCTCGTAGGCCCATAATAAGGATGATATGAATGTGCATGAGAAGTTCTAAGTTGATAAACAAATTTAATAGCCCAAGTTGTATTGTTCAAGTAGGTTAAGTCCGTTAATGCCTCGTACCCAGTTCCGGAGTTGAATATGGGTAAGGGGTGTTACATTTAGTGGTATCAGAGCTACGATTTAGTCAATTCTCAGACTAACTTAGCGTATACATGAGTCTAGCTATACATGCCATACATATGAGCATTTATGTAATGATAGTGTGACGACTCCTGACGATTTAAATTGTGTTTTCATATAGTAAATGGATCCTAATAGAGTTATAGCGGATGATGTAGAAAGTAACACGTCAGCTCCCGCCGAAGGGACTGTGCCAAATGAAAATGAGAATAGACCTATGACCGTAAGTCAGATAGAAGGAGAAGAGGCTAGGGAAGCTTTTCTCCACATGATGAATGCATGGTATACAGAGTTCGTTCATATGAACTCGAATGCACAACCCCTTCCACCCCCACCTATTCTTCAGTCTACCTAGTAGCTCCCCAAGTGGTAGAAGTGGTAAGAAGAGAAAAGCCTCCAGTTGATAAAATCCGAAAGCAAGGAGCCGAAGAATTCAGGGCTAGAAAAGATGATCACCCGGAAAGAGAAAAATTCTAGCTTGAAAATACCATCAGAGTATTCGATGAGTTGTCTTGTACACTTGAAGAGTTCATGAAGTGTGTAGTGTCTCTTTTGAGAGATTCCGCTTATTAGTGGTGGAACACCCTTGTTTCGGTTGTACCAAGGGAAAAGATTACATGGGAGTTTTTCCAAGAAGAATTCTGGAAGAAGAATATTAGCCACAGGTTTATCGACTAGAAAAGAAAGGAATTCCTTGAACTGAAACAAGGTAGGATGACAGTAGTCGAATATGAGCGTGAATTTGTAAGGCTCAGCAAATACGCTTGAGAGTGTGCATCCACTGAAGCCATTATGTGTAAACGATTTGAGGACGGATTAAATGAAGATATTAGATTGTTTGTTGGTGTCCTCGAATTGAAAGAATTTGTTGTGTTAGTGGACCGGGTTTGTAAGGCCGAGGAATTAGTGAAAGAGAAAAGAAAAGCTCAGCTGGAGTTTTATGACTCAAGAAAAAGACAAATGAACAAGTCGTTTCAATCTTCATCCAAGAAGTCAAGAGACATCCCTACCTAATCAGCTACTTCAGCCGGGTTTTCAAACAAAAGTAAGAGTAAACAGTACTCGGGGATCAAGGCTTAGACTACTTGTAACATCCTGAAATAGGGCCTAAATGGAACAATGGTTGTGAAACCATGAATCTGAGATAGGAAAATTTATTACGATTAATTATTATGATTTACCGAGTGATTAAATACATGTGTTAGAGTATAGATAAGAAATTTTATTGATTGCATGCTTAAATTGCCTATTTGGACTTGTTTGCAAAAGTTGCTAAATAAGGGTTCTAATTCATAGAGTACTTGATTGAAATGAGGTTTTGAAGTAGGAGTCCTTAAAAGGTAATTAGACCATTATATTTTCCATGGACAAAAATGGACATACATAGATAAAAATAACTAAAGTTTTAATGAATGGCATTTTAGTCATTTGGAATTAAACAGGAATTAAAAGGGAAAAAGATGGCAAAAAGTTGTCCACCTTCTTCATTAGGCCGAAATTTTAAAGGGGACACCATAGCTAGGGCTTCTTCAACTTCTCAAGCTCATAGTAAGTGCATCTAAGCCCCGTTTTTAAAGTTCTTTACGTTTTTGGAGTCCCGGTAACGTGATTTAGCTTAATCTAGCAATAATTTAACCTAGGGTTCATATTTGGAAAAATACCCATAGGTGAAATGTGTTTATTTTGATGTTTTATGGTAGATTATGAAGTCTGAAATTATGTTAAACAACTTTTGCTAGGCGATTTTTTGTGAAAACGAGTAAAACGGCTTAATCAGTAAAAATACCTAATGTTCATAAGTACATGTTAGAGTGAGAATTTGATGTTTTCATAGAAGGGAAAAATGATCAGCATGTCATAAAACATAAGAATAAGGGTTAAAGTTTAATTTCTGAGCTTTGGGGCAAATGTGTAAATATGTAAAAGTTGAGGGGCAAAAATCATAATTTTGCCAAATTTAGAGTCAAGGACTGTTTTAATAAATGTGAGTATTAAATAAGCTAAGTTTTCTATTATAGATCAAGAGGAACAAAATCTAGAGTTAGACCGGGGAAAGAAAAAGATAATGGACTAAATAAATTTAGTTGATCGTATTTTGTTTCGAGGTAAGTTTGCGGTAAATAAATGTAATATTCTATTATTTTACATTTAATACTATTAAATTCCAGCATTTACATATTTATTCTGTAAATTTATCATTTAAAGACTCAAGCATGAATTGACGGAGAAGCAATCTTAGAAAGTCCCGGTTGAACCTTAGGAATGTGTAGGATACAAATGTCATGACATTAGGGTTTAAGGAAATCATGTAAGACCATGTCAAGACATGGCATTGGTAAGTTTCTATAAGGCAAAGATCCCATGTAAGACCATGCCAAGGCATGGCATTGGTGAGTTCATAAGGCAAGGATACCATGTAAGACCATGTCAAGACATGGCAATGGTAAGTTTCAAAAGGAAAGGTACCCGTGTATCCTTAGTATTCCAAGTGGTTCAATGGAAAATTCAAAAAGTATACCGAAGGAAAGGTAAGACAAGTTCATGATAAAAAGATACAGGTAAGAATTCAAGAATTAAGTATATTGAGTTAAAGGCTTAAATAATCTTGATAAGAAAAGAATAAGATAATTCATTAAGAATGTTGTTATTCATTTACATGCAAACTTAATAGTCTTTATGCTTACTCCCATTCCTTTATCTCTTTTTATAGTATCGCAAGCCAACTTGGGGATCGTAAGGATGTCGGAGATCGTTTCACACTATAAAAGGATTATTTTGGTATTTTGTGACTCGAAATGTTTTAAGTTATGGCATGTATAGGGACTTAGCCATTTTGTGTGAATGTCCATATGATATGGCTAAAGAATGGCTTGTAAATACTTGATAATGATTAGCCATTAAAATGGCTAAATAAGAACAAGTTTTGGGTGTTATGTATGCCTAAATGATAGTTATTCCAAAGAAATTATGAATAAATGGTTTGCTGAGTTCGTTTGTACGAATCCGGCCGTTAGACCTCCACCCCTCATGATCCTCAGACCACCCATAGAGCTTCCCCAGTCACAGATACAGCCAGAAGAGAGAAGCCACCCGTTGACAAGATTAGGAAACAAGGGGCCTGTAACAGTCTGGTTTAGACCCTAGTAGGAATAGTGGTTTTGGGACCACAAATTTGAGTTAGAATAATATTTTAATATTATTTTTTGCGTCTATGATATGCGAATTAGCATGTATAAAATTTCTGTGAATTTATTTGTTCAATTGTGTGCTTAATTTGACATAAGGATTTAATTGTGAAAAATGCAAAAGTGGCATGCCACATGTTAGAGCACTAATGTGTTGTGGCTTTTAAAGGGGGAGGCCTTATGTGGCAATTAAACTACTAATTAGTTAGTGGATGGCAAAGGTCAAGAATGACCTTGTATTATATGTTATATATTTTTTAATTTAAAGGTTAAAATTGGAATTACGTTATTAAGGCTAATTAAATAAAATAAAAGCATGAAAATTAAGCCATACTTATCATCTTGTGCCGAATTTGAAGAAAAGAAAAGAAAGAAAATTGAGCTAGGGCATTCGACTAGCCTTTGACTCAATTTAAGGTATGTTTTTGATCGGATTTTGATAATTTCTACTTTTTTGTAATCGTTGCTTCGAATACTTTTAAATCCATTCTTAAATTTTTAGAATTGATGATGTTTTTGAAATGCACCATTGATGAACACCTGAGTTTTGTGATGTTTGATAGTGAAATATGAAAGATATGTAATTGATTAACATGTTGTCTTTGAAGTTTTGATGAATTTTAGTATTTTGGATGTAATTGAGAAAATAATATTTTGAGGGACTAAATTGTGAAATAAATTAAATATATGGACTAATATGAACCATGTGAAAATTTGGCTAGGCATGGGTAGCTTGAAATTATGTGTAATTTGTGGTTTTGTGAATTAGGGACTAAATTGTCCAAATGTGTAAATGTTAGGGCTAATTTTCAAATTAACCTAAATATGTGTATATGGATTAAATTGGATAATTAGTGATTAAAAGGGTTAAATTTGAATATGTATAGATCAAGAACCGAAGAAAACGGACTTAGATTGCGGAAAATCAAAAGTAATCGGGTAGCCGCATCCATTTTCGTTAAACCAAGCTCGAGGCAAGTCGATACACAAATAAAAGTAGTTGAATTAAATTATTTGAGTATATATGATATTTGAATTGCTATGAACATCCATTAAGATGGAATGTATGTGAAATATGAGTTTGCAAATAAGTCGATAAGTTGTTAAAGTCTGAGAAGTCCCGTTTGAACCTAGGGATAGATAGGATAGTATATGTCAAGACATAGGTGTCCGATATGTGATATCATGTAAGACCACGTCTGGGACATTGGCATTGATTCGAGATTTTGTGTCTTCTTCTGGGACGTTGGCTTCGATATGAGATTTACGTGTAAGACCATGCCTGGGACATTGGCATCGTAATGATTTGTGTAAGACCCTGTCTGGGACAGTGGCATCGATATTTGATTACATTTAAGACCACGTCTGGGACGTTGTCATTGTATGACTATTCCGAGCTCTCTGAGTATCCTATTTAGTTCCGAACGGTTCAACGGGCAAGTCTGAGAAATGAATGAATATGGGAATTGTACATCCGTTTCAGGTACGTTGATATATGTGCTTTGTATAAGCATGAAAAGGTAAGTATGTATGTACACTAATGCAAATGAAAATTTGAGGTATATGTGTATGTTAGAAATATGTGCAAATGAGATACTTGAGATGTGATGAATTGGTAAGCAATGGCAAACCAAGTGAGCCAAAGAGTTATTTATGTGCTTGAATTGAAGAAATGTTAATGAATTCATATAGCTATGCTTTTGAATGGTTTATGCTAAGTTTATTTATATATGGCTTACTAAGCTTTTGAAAAGCTTACTTTGTGTGTGTTTGTTCTGTTTTATAGATCGTCAATGCTACTGAAGGCTCAGGACCGTCGAGGATCGTCATCACACTACCTAAGTTCATCTTGGTACTTTTTGGGAATGTATATATTAAGTATGGCACGTATAGGCTAATTGTTTTGGAAAATATGTTTGAGATATGAAATTAGCTATGTGATGTGGCTAGTTAAATGTTGGTAATATGCATTTGTGAATATGGTAAATGATGTTGGTTTTGGTATGTTCTCATGCCTATGAAATGGTCAAGGTTGTGGTAAGCAAGTTGTTGCTATATGAGCATATATGTGTGATCATTGAAATGATTATATGAATGGTAAGATGCGATTGTACCATCAATGGTTATACATGTGAATTAATTGTGCATATTGGCATGTTTAGATATGAGATTGATGACCATTTGGTGTGTTTTTGGTTGCTAATTGTATTGAGAAATATGCTTATTTATGCTTGTAGGGATGGGTTTGGGTGGCATTTTGGCCTTGAAAATGGCCTATACTTGCCCACACGGTAGAGCACACGGGCGTGTCGCTCGACCATGTCCCTCGTGGTTGAAATTCAAAACAAGTCAGGATTAACCACGAGCTAGACACACGGGCATGTGACTGGCCGTTTGGTGAAATCAGTAGCGACCACGGGTGACTCACACGGGCGTGTTCACGACTATGTGGACAAGTCAGTATGTATGCCCTGTTTTGACACAGTTTAGACACACGGGCGTGTCCGAAGCCGTGGGAGGCACACGGCCTGCCTACACGGGTGTGTGACCTCTATAACTTAGAAAAATTTTTAAATTTTTGAGAATTTTCGTATGTGTTCGGTTTAGTCGCGACCCTATTCTAAAGCATGATAAAGGACACGTTGACATATTAAAGGGACTCTTTGATTGCATTTGATGAATTATACTATGATATGTCCATAAAAGTTTGTGATTTATCCGGTAACGCTTTGTAACCCTAATCTTACGATGGATACGGGTTAGGGGTGTTACATTTGATTGGTATTAGAGCTATAGTTTAGCCAATTTTTAGACTAACGTAGCGTGTCAGAGTCTAGCTATACATGCCATATATCTGAATTGTGAGAGTGAGATGAATCCTGACATGTAAAATGTGATTTTCGTATAGTAATGGATCCCGAAATAGCCGTAGCTGACGACGTAGAAAGTAATGCGCCTGCTCTCGCTCAAGGAATAGTGCCATCTGATTCAAGATCGGGTACGAGTGGTCAAGAGGGAGAAGTTAAACAAGCTTTCTTCCAAATGATGAGTGAGTGGTTCACTCAGTTCGTAAGAAATAACCCGACTGTTTCACAACCTTCGCCCCCGCCTAATTCCCCTCAGACATCTGTTATGCCTCAGACTATGAATCTTAATTTGTTGAATAAGCCACCGGTTGAAAAAATCTGAAAGTATGGGGCTGAAGAGTTCAGGGCTACCAGTGATGATGATGTTGAGAAAGTCGAGTTCTGGTTAGAAAACATTATCTGAGTATTTGATGAGATGTCATTGACTCCGGAAGAAAGTGTTAAATGTGTTGTATCTTTGCTACGAGACGCGATCTATCAGTGGTGGAAGACTTTGATTTCTGTTGTACTATAAGAACGGGTCACTTGGGATTTCTTCCAGTCTAAGTTTCGAAAAAAATATATTAGTTAGAGATTCATTGATCAGAAACGAAAAGTATTCCTGGAACTGAAATAGGGCCGCATGTCTGTCAATGAATATGAACGAGAGTTTGTAAGATTAAGTCAGTATGCTCAGGAAAGTGTATCAACCGAAGCGATAATGTGCAAAAGGTTCAAAGATGGCCTTAATGAATATATCCGCTTGCTAGTTAGGATTTTGGAGATAAAAGAGTTTGTTGTGCTTGTTGATCGAGCGTGTAAAGTTGAGGCACTCGGGAAAGATAAAAGAAAAACTGAGTTTAAAGCTAGAGATGTGAGAAAAAGATTTCCGAGCAAATCATTTCAGTCAGCTTCGAAAAAATTCAGAGATGAACATAGTTATCTAAGAATTAACGTGGGACAATCGAATAGAGATTGAGCTAGATCACAGTTGAGCTCCAAAGCTCCAGCAACTTAGATGGCTAGTGTTGAAAATATCCGATCTGATCGACCTGAGTGTAAGCATTGTGGTAAAAGACATCCGAGAAGTTGTAGATTGAATGATCGAGCTTGCTTTAGATGTGGATCATTAGATCATTTCATCCGTGATTGCCCAGAGTTTGTTGAGCAAGAGATTATTCAGAATCCGAGATCCGATAATGTCCCACTGAGGGGTAGACCTTCCCGAAATGCAAGAAATGTTAGTGGTAGTCAGAAATCTACTAGGGATACTATTGTGAGATCCGAATCTAGAGCGCCTGCCAGAGCGTATGCTATCTAAGCTTGTCAGGAAGCTTCATCTCTTGATGTTATAACGGGTACATTTACTCTTTATGATACTTCTGTGATTGCATTGATAGACCCTAGTTCTACACATTCGTATATATGCATGAACTTAGTATCCAGTAAGACTTTGCCTGTAGAGTCTACTGAGTTTGTCATAAAAGTATCGAACCCTTTAGGTAAAAGTGTCCCGATTGACAAAGTATGCAAGAACTATCCGTTAATGTTTTGAGATATCTGTTTTCCTACTGATCTGATGCTATTCCTATTTGATGAGTTTGATATCATTCTGGGTATGGACTGGTTGACATTGCATGATGATGTTGTGAATTGTAAAAGAGAGATCATTAATTTGAAAGGTCAGAATGTTGAAATAGTTTGGATTGAGTCTAGTGAATTGAACGGATTGCTTGCTATGATATTTGTGTTGAAAGCTTAGAGTTATGTGAAAAAGGGTTGCAAAGCTTATTTTGCTTATGTAATTGATTCGAAAGTGTCTGAAAAGAAAATTGAATCAGTGCCAATTGTTTGTGAGTTTTCTGATGTATTCCCTGAAGAATTGACGGGATTGCCTCCGATGCGTGAAGTTGAATTTGGTGTTGATCTGTTGCCTGGTACGACTTCTATTTTGATAGCTCTGTATAGAATGGCACCAACAGAGTCAAAAGAATTGAAGTTACAGTTGCAAGAGTTGACTGACAGAGGGTTTGCAAGACTGAGTTTCTCATCTTGGGGTGCTCCTGTTTTGTTTGTGAAAAAGAAAGATGGCACGATGAGAATGTGCATTGACTATCGTCAGTTGAATAAAGTGACAATAAAGAACAAATATCTATTGCCCAGGATTGACATTTGTTTGATCAACTAAAATGAGCTACTGTGTTTTCAAAGATAGATCTGAGATCGGGATATTATCAGTTGAAAGTGAAAGATTCAAACATTCTGAAAATTGCTTTCAGAACGAGGTACGGGCATTACGAGTTTTTAGTTATGCCATTTGGACTAACAAATGCTCCTGCTGTTTTCATGGATTTGATGAACAGAATTTTCAGACCATATTTAGATCAATTTGTTGTTATGTTTATTAACGACATTTTGATTTAGTCACGTGATGAAACTGAGCATGCTAAACCTTTGAGAATTGTGTTGCAAACTCTAAGAGAAAAAGCAGTTGTATGCTAAATTCAGCAAATGTGAATTCTGGTTGCGTGAAGTCAGTTTTCTGGGATATATTACATCGGCCTCTGGAATACGAGTTGATCCGAGTAAAATTTCTGCTATTCTGGAATGGAAACGTCCGAAGAATGTGTCTGAAGTTCGTAGTTTTCTTGGACTAGCTGGTTATTATTGAAGATTCGTGAAAGGTTTTTCCATAATAGCTACTCCATTGACTAGATTGCTTCAGAAAGATGTAAGATATGAATGGTTCGGTAAATGTCAGAAAAGTTTTGATCAGTTGAAAGCCCTCTTGACTGAAGCTCCAGTTTTGGCACAGCCAGAATCAGGCAAAGAATTTGTGATTTATAGTGATGCTTCGTTAAATGGTCTGGGATGCGTACTGTAACATCCTGGTTTAGACCCTAGTCAGAACAGTGGTTTTGAGACCACAAATCTGAGGTTGGAATGATAATTTAATATTATTTTCTGTGTGAATAGTATATGTCATAGTCTGTGTGAAAATTTTGTGTGATAATTTGATCGTTTGTGTGCCGAATTAAGAGAAATGACTTAATTGTCTAAGGTATAAAAGTTGTGTGCTGATTTATAAGTGTTTAATTGTTGATGGCTTTTTAAATTGGAGTCCTTATGCTATTATTAATTCATTTTTAAGATAGTGGATGTTTAAATGACATGATGACCATAAGGTAAAATTGTCTTATATGATAATAAAAGGGTAAATTGGTGAATTGATAATTTAGTTAATAATAATTAAAAAACCAAAAGAAAGATGAAGCCATGTTATCATCTTTCTTACCGAAAATTTGAAGGAAAAAGAAAGGAATAGGGCTTTGGGGTATTTGGCCATAGTTGTTCAAAATTAAGGTATGTTTTGGCCTCGATTTTTGATAATTTCTATGTTTTCGTAATCGTTGCTTCGTGCTCTAGCTAACCCATGTTGTAATTCTATGAATTGATGATGTTTTTGTGATGAGTCAATGATGAACACTTTTGCTATGTGTTAGTTGATAGTGAAATATGGAAACTTGGTGTTGGATTAAAATAATTTGATTGGGATTTTTAGTGAAATTGAGTATTTTGGGCTTCATTGAGAAAATAAGAAATTGGAGGACTAAAATGTGAAACAAATGAAATGTATGAGCTTGTATGAGTATAGTGAGTATTCGGCTAAGCATGGGTGCAAGCTAATTATGTGTATTTGATGATTTTATGAATAAAGGACTAAAGTGTCGAAATGTGAAAATGTGAGGGCTATTGTGTAAAATGCCCTAAATATGTGTGTTTGGATTAAAATGAATGATTTGGTAATTGAATGGACTAAATTAGAATGTGTATAGACCAAGAGAGAAGAGGTTTGGATCGAGATCGAGGCAAAGATAAAGCGCTCGATTAATCGACCACTTCGATAGTTCCACGTCCGAGGTAAGTTCGGACATAATACGTGTATTTAGTTGTGTTTAATGTTATGAAATGAATGGTATGATATTGTTGAAATGTGAATGCTATGTGATAAATTGAGTTAAATGGCACTAAGTGTGCGTATTTGGAAATGTGACCAAGATAAATAGCACTGTGTGTGCGGAGTAATATAAGCTTCGACTTTGTGGTTAGCACTGTGTGTGCGATACCGATTCAAAATCAGTTTCATATCGATGCACTAAGTGTGCGATGCTAATTAAGCTTCTGTTAACTATTTAGGCACTAAGTGCGCAAATAATCTGAAGAAGGGACAAATGTTGATCGAAGTGATTCATGAGTACTAAGTAGCATAAATATTTAACAACTAAGTGTTGGCTAAGGTACGTTCGGAACCTATGTGGGTGATGAAATTACGAATGAGTTTATGGAAGGTTAAATGAAATTATTAGCTTTGGATGATATGAGATATTAAATTTTGGAATAATCTATGTGATGATATGTTTTGATTTAATGTATTTTGTTACGAACTTACTAAGCTTTTGAAAGCTTACTGTGTGATTGTTTCTCTATTTACAGTGTCAGTAAAGCTAGCTCGGATCAGGGGATCGTTAGCTTTTTAATCACACTATCGGCAATCTATTTTGGGTACTTTTGTGAAGATGTATATAGTTGAAATATGGCATGTATAGGCTAATTATTTGATACATATTTGAGGTGTGTAATTAGCCATGTGATGTGGCTAAATATATGGTTGCTTCAAGCATGAATGGCTTTGTTATATGGGGCATATTTTGGTATGGTTTGTGGTTGAAGAGAATGATTTATAAATGGTAAAATTTGTATTGGTAAATGCTAGTATGGTTTAGTGAAATTGTGAAGGAGTGATGTTTAGTATTGAGTGTGTTTAAGTTGTATATGTTAGCTTATATGTTGATATGTTTTAAAATGAGATTGTATGAGTTGATAGATTGATCATATGATAGGAAATAGTTGCCAAATTGTGTGTATAAACATGCTTAAGTGTGCTTACAGTGATTGACCCATGTGGGTGGCATTTTGGCCTTACAAATGGCCTATTTTTTCCACACGGTTGTGGCACACGGGCGTGCCTAATGACCGTGGGTGTAAGTCAGTTTATGGCCTAGCAACACACGGCCGTGGTACACGGACGTGCTTGGTAGCCGTGTGGTTTTTGACAGAATTGACCATGGCCATGGCATACGGGCGTGCTTGATGGCCATGGAGAAAAGATTAGTTTCGACCACGGAGAGGACACACAGGTGTGTCTAGCAGCTGTGGGAGGCACACGGCCTACCCCCACGGGCTTGTATCCCCTAAAACCTAGAAAAGTTTTAAATTTCTGAGAAGTTTCTGTATGTGCTTCGGTTTAGTCCCGATCCCTCTTTAACATATGTTTAAGGTCTTATACGCCTTAATAAGGGATTAATCGCTTATGTTTGATGTATTATGATGACGATTGACTTTGTGTCGTAAATGAGTTGTGAAATGATCCTATTATCTGGTAATGCCTCTTAACCCTAATCCGGCAACGGTTTCGGGTTAGGGGTGTTACACGTACTGATGCAAGAAGGCAAAGTTATAGTGTAACACCCCCAAACCCGGCCCACGAGCCTTGACCGGATCTGGTTATGTCACTGCGGAAAGACGGTTGAAAATCTTTTTGACTTAGAATAATCATGAAAGTTTGTTAACTTTTGAAAACCATGTCCATTTAGAGTAATATGAAAAACCTTAGTGTTATAAAATTGTCTGAATTTAAACTTTATTAAATACTATTTTGAATAAGCGGAGTTGCTAAGATAAAATCCTCTTCATATGGTTGGTTCATTTAATCAAGCCATAATTAAAATAATACCAAAATAATAGTAAGGCCCTTATTACAACCCATACTTAAAACAAAATACTCAATATTAAAAATGCTTAAAATAATCCAAATATCTTCTTCTGCATGGGCCACCTTGTGTCCTCTCCGAACCCGGTCCATCTTTATGCAATGTTAAAGGAAAAAGGTGAGTCACCAAGACTCAGTGTGTAGCCCTTTTTCCCGGTTTAGTAAAACATCATACACCAATCATAAACAGTTTAACATGCACAAGCTACGATATGCACCCACCTAGCCTTCCAAACACCTTTCTCTACCCGTGTGGTACCAAACCACCGGTGGTGCCAAACCACCGGGTGACTTAAAGTCACAATATCCGTCAATACTTGTGGTGCCAAACCACCGGTGTCCCAAAGACACAAATGTGATACCAAATCACCGGTGACCGGTCACGAATCAAGTGATGGGGCCAACCCATCGTGTGATACCAAATCACCGGCGTCCATCCCATAATGTAAATCGTGGGGCCAACCCACTGTGGTGCTAAGCCACCGACGAGACGCTATGAGGTGCCAAACCTCCGGAGGTGCCAAACCTCGTGACCGTAGTCACAATGTGGTACCAAACCACCGGTGTCCGCCGACACGAATATCACTTCCCCTCCTCTCATATCACCCATCATCATACCAACTCATGTATAGTATTCAAATCATGCAAACATGTTTAACGTTGCATCTCATAGCACATACATCATAAATCATGACATCATGTATCAATAACGATTACTCATAATGAAACGGACTTACGAATCCGTGCACATACCACATAGGGTATCATGTCACTCAACCATACTGTTTGGTTTTACAATCAATCGGTTTATCAAACATATACAAAGCAAGAAGTGTGTTAGTTTACACACCGTTACTAATGCGACTATTAAATCCAGTAGAGATCAAGATCTAACGCACTAGATCCCCCTTCCTTAACACTTTCCGAGCACTAGCCACAACCCGAGATATACGAGATCAAGCCTTCCCCTACAATCGGCCAGAACTAAACAACATAATCATGCTAATCAACCTCTAAGGGTATAATCGTAATTTTACCTACTAAGGGTATTTTCGTAATTTACCTACCAAGGGTATTTTCGTAAATTCACACTTGCAATGGCCTTACCGAAGGCCTAATGTCGCCACTAGCGACTCAGCTACCATTTCCGGTCGTACCGGACGATTGGGCCTAAAACCCGATTTCGGCCCATCCGGGCCCACATGCTCGTGTGGCCCACCTAGCACAAATCTAGCCACGTATATAAGTTCCACCTAGTCTAGTTCAACATATACTAACCAATCATGCAATTTACTCATATGGGCCCACGGCCCATTGGCTCTCACTTCTACCATCGAGGCCCAAGCAAACCCAACCCACAAGAATACTACGATGGCCTCAACTATCGCCTCGAAGCCCCACACGCGTGCGCTTGCACGCTCGTGTAACTACTAATGCCATGTAATCGGCATTTCGGCATTTTGCCGCTTCTACAACTAGAGTAGAGAGAGTTACACACCGATAGGACTCTCAGGGCTAATCGGCGTTCCCACCACTCTTGTGCCCAAACGCCTCCAAGATGTGTTTACTCTCCTCCTAGGATGCTCCTTATATAGCTAGCTCTTCACCTTCATTCTTTGTGTCTTTCCGATGTGGGATCCTTTCCTCGATAGAGTTTAAATTCAACCTGAAACTCTTGCCGTCCAATCCAGTAAAATAAATACTCCATTGCTTGTCATGAGATTCGAACCAGTGCTCCTTGCAACATAATCCACGCCGCTAACCACTTTACCACAAGCTCCACTTGTGTCTTAGACCATGCGCAACTAAATATAAACTATGGGCCAAATTCTAAGGTCCAAGCAAAAAGAAACCAAAATGCAAAAGCCAAGACTTGAACCTTGGGCCTCCTTCCTTCCTTGTGCGTCACTCCCTTGTCTCTTATGTGGCGTCACTTTGCCACCACACCACACACTCCACTTGTGTCATTTTCCTCCATATTTTATTCTTAAGGCCTATCTGCCAACTTCTAGGGTTTTTCTTCACCTAAAACCAAAATTTCCCCAAAGCCAATATTTGATCCCGGGACTTCATAGAAGCCCTCTAACCTTCCAAAATCACTTATCCAATAGGTCTAACTTGCATTTAAGCCGATCTCTTATTCTCTAAAAATTTAAACGCTACTACGTCTAAGGCCCATTGTGCTCAATTCTCCTAGGCCCAATTTTGGGATGTTACAAATCTACCCTCCTTAAAGAAATTTCGTCCTCGAAATTTCCAACTAACTAACAGTCGCACATCCTAACCTACCACACTACGCTCTTGCCGCGCACTCTGATCTTAATAAAGCTGTGATTCCACCTTGACCACGTCCGTGACAACCACGTCCCCTAGAACTCATATCTAGCGTCGCGATTTAACTGATTAAAAGTTTTATGCATTAGAAATTTGGTTCCACTTGCTTTATCCACGAGCAAATTTTATGAATGTAAGTTTCGGAAGTCGCTTTTTCGAGCAATCAAAGTTTCATCTCAAGTTCTCTGTTCTAATTCAAACATTCACATACTTCACTAAAGACACATTCATCCATCCATGTCACTTTCTTGAGCATTCCCAACCCAGGGGTAATTCCGTCATTTTCCTATAGGGGTATTTCTAGTAATAACTCGAGGTCAATTTGAAAATAGTTTTCAAATTAAAGATATTTCAAAGTTTACAAAATCTCGAGGGGTCATCTTGAAAAATTTGTTTTTCAAACCAGATGTGTTGCAAAAATTTGAAAATCGGGTTATTTCAAAGAATTGGGGACGTTAAGGGCATTTTCAGTAAATTTCTCAAATTAGGATATCTCGATATTTGTAAAATGTAAGTTTTGATATTTTCATAATGTAAGAACATTTTAGTAAAAATCGAGGAATTATGAAAATTGAGAAACCAAGGGCATTTTGGTAATTTTGTTCATCGTGGGTAATTTTGTAAATTTTCAAATCAGAGTATCTTGAAAATAGCATTTTTGTATACTTTTGCAAAGTAGGGAAATTTTATTAAAATTGGAGTTAAACCGAAAATCTTGAAAGTCAGGGGCATTTTAGTAATTTTCAACACAGGGGTATTTTTGTAATTTCCCCATACTAGAGTATCTTAACATTTTGAAATTTCGAGATTTTGGTATTTTGCAAAGTAAAATCATTTTAACAGAAGTTGAGGGTAGTATCGTAATTTTACAATACAAGGGCATTTTTGTAATTTTGCCACTAGGGGCATTTTAGAAATTTTGGTAAATCGAGAAAACGTCTTTCAAAATCAGATTTAGGGTTTACAAACCAATGGGGTAAGTTTGAAAATTAAAAAACTAAGAGTTTTAAAACAGTAAGGCTAATCCCTTTCGGGTTTTAATACTTGGTTTAGCCTATGAACAAGTTTTCTTGGTTAAGGTGAACCGTAGCTACGCACTGCAGGATTCGAGTAAAGAGGAGGTGAGTCGCTAGGGATCGCTTAAATACCAAGCTCTCACTTTGAATACCAATCCTCGACATGCGTCACGATGGTTGCCACACCTTAACTCCCTGACTTACTTCACAGTGTCTGCTTAGTAGCCTTAAGTTTTATGCATGTGTTTGAGTAGACTAGTCCTGTGGTTCAACAGATCCTAGTTCACTAATCTACGTTCCCATAAAAGCCCATAATATTCACATATAAATCAATTCATCAAGTAGAGTTACTTACCCGTGTGGATCATGGGTCGGAGATACAGTGCCATGCCGTAATAACTCAAAAAAAATTTTATGAAAGCCCAAATCTTTGAAAAGCCCATAAAAATTGTTTTGGACCCAAAACCCTCAAATTCGAGCTTTGAACCGGCTCGATACCAAATCAGAACACCCCAAACCCGCCCACGAGCCTTGGCCGGATCTCGTTATGTCAACTGCGGAAAGACGGTTGAAAATCTTTTTGACTTAGAATAATCATGAAAGTTTGTTAACTTTTGAAAACCATGTCCATTTAAAGTAATATGAAAAACCTTAGTGTTATAAAATTGTCTGAATTTAAACTTTATTAAATACTATTTTGAATAAACAGGTTGCTAAGATAAAATCCTCTTCACATAGTGGTTCAGTTTAATCAAGCCATAATTAAAATAATACCAAAATAATAGTAAGGCCCTTATTACAACCCATACTTAAAACAAAATACTCAATATTAAAAATGCTTAAAATAATCCAAATATCTTCTTCTCGCATGGGCCACCTTGTGTCCTCTCCGAACCCTGTCCTTCTTTATGCATCACCTGAAAATGTTAAAGGAAAAGGTGAGTCACCAAGACTCGATGTGTAGCCCTTTTTCCCGGTTTAGTAAAACATCATACACCAATCATAAACAGTTTTAACATGCACAAGCTACGATATGCACCCAAATTTAGCCTTCCAAACACCTTTCTCTACCCCGTGTGGTACCAAACCACCGGTGGTGCCAAACCACCGGTGACTAAAGTCACAATATCCGTCAATACTTGTGGTGCCAAACCACTGGTGTCCCAAAGACACAAATGTGATACCAAATCACTGGTGACCGAAGTCACGAATCAAGTGATGGGGCCAACCCATCGTGTGATACCAAATCACTGGCGTCAATCCCATAATGTAAACTGTGGGGCCAACCCACTGTGGTGCTAAGCCACTGGGACGAGACGCTATGAGGTGCCAAACCTCTGGAGGTGCCAAACCTCTGGTGGCCGTAGTCACAATGTGGTACCAAACCACTGGTGTCCGTCGACACGAATATCCCTTCCCCCTCCTCTCATATCACCCATCATCATACCAACTCATGTATAGTATTCAAATCATGCAAACATGTTTAACGTTGCATCTCATAGCACATACATCATAAATCATGACATCATGTATCAATAACAATTACTCATAATGAAACGGACTTACTCGAATCCGCACATACATACCCCATAGGGTATCATGTCACTCAACCATACTGTTTCGGTTTTACCAATCAATCAGTTTATCAAACATATACAAAGCAAGAAGTGTGTTAGTTTACACACCTGGTTACTAATGCGACTATTAAATCCCGTAGATCAAGATCTAACGCACTAGATCCCCCTTCCTTAACACTTTCCGAGCACTAGCCACAACCCGAGATATACGAGATCAAGCCTTCCCCACAATCACCGTAACTAAACAACATAATCATGCTAATCAACCTCTGAGGTATAATCGTAATTTTACCTACTAAGGGTATTTTCGTAATTTACCTACCAAGGGTATTTTCATAAATTCACACTTGCAATGGCCTTACCGAAGGCCCAATGTCGCCACTAGCGACTCATTTACCATTTCCTGGTCGTGCTCTGACGATTGGGCCTAAAACCCGATTTCGCCCATCCGGCCCACATGCTCGTGTGGCCCACCTAGCACAAATCTAGCCACGTATATAAGTTCCACCTAGTCTAGTTCAACATATACTAACCAATCATGCAATTTACTCATATGGGCCCACGGGCCATTTGGGCTCACTTCACCGGCCATCGAGGCCCAAGCGACCCAACCTACAAGAATACTACCGATGGCCTCAACTATCGCCTCGAAGCCCCACACGCGCTGCTTGCACGCTGTGGCTACTACTAATGCCATGTAATCGGCATTTCGGCATTTTGCCGCTCTACAACTAGAGTAGAGAGAGTTACACACCGATAGGACTCAGGGGCTAATCGGCGTTCCCACTCACTCTTGTGCCCAAACGCCTCCAAGATGTGTTTACTCTCCTCCTAGGATGCTCCTTATATAGCTAGCTCTTCACCTTCATTCTTTGTGTCTTTCCGATGTGGGATCCTTCCTCGATGAGAGTTTAAATTCAACCAAACTCTTGCCGTCCCATCCAGTAAAATAAATACTCCATTGCTTGTCATGAGATTCGAACCTGTGCTCCCTTGCAACATAATCCACGCCGCTAACCACTTTACCACAAGCTCCACTTGTGTCTTAGACCATGCGCAACTAAATATAAACTATGGGCCAAATTCTAAGGTCCAAGCAAAAAGAAACCAAAATGCAAAAGCCAAGACTTGAACCTTGACCTCCTTCCTTCCTTGTGGCGTCACTCCCTTGTCTCTTATGTGGCGTCACTTTGCCACTACACCACCACACTCCCACTTGTGTCATTTTCCTCCATATTTTATTCTTAAGGCCTATCTCGCCAACTTCTAGGGTTTTTCTTCACCTAAAACCAAAATTTCCCCAAAAGCCAATATTTGATCCCGGGACTTCATGAAGCCCTCTAACCTTCCAAAATCACTTATCCAATAGGTCTAACTTGCATTTAAGCCGATCTCTTATTCTCTAAAAATTTAAACGCTACTACGCCTAAGGCCCATTGTGCTCAATTCTCCTAGGCCCAATTTTGGGATGTTACAAATCTACCCTCCTTAAGAAATTTCGTCCTCGAAATTTCCAACTAACTAACAAATCGCACATCCTAACCTACCACACTACGCTCTTGCCGCGCACTCTGATCTTAATAAAGCTGTGATTCCACCTTGACCACGTCCGTGACAACCACGTCCCCTAGAACTCATATCTAGCGTCGCGATTTAATCTGATTAAAAGTTTTATGCATTAGAAATTTGGTTCCACTGTTTTATCCACGAGCAAATTTTATGAACAGAAGTTTCTGGAAGTCGTTTTTTCGAGCAATCAAAGTTTCATCTCAAGTTCTCTGTTCTAATTCAAACATTCACATACTTCACTAAAGACACATTCATCCATCCATGTCACTTTCTTGAGCATTCCCAACCCAGGGGTAATTCCGTCATTTTCCTATAGGGGTATTTCGGTAATAACTTCGTGGTCAATTTGAAAATAGTTTTCAAATTAAAGATATTTCAAAGTTTACAAAATCTCGTGGGTCATCTTGAAAATTTGTTTTTCAAACCAGATGTGTTGCAAAAATTTGTAAATCGAGGTTATTTCAAGAATTGGGGACGTTAAGGGCATTTTCAGTAAATTTCTCAAATTAGGATATCTCGATATTTGTAAAATGAAGTTTTTGATATTTTCATAATGTAAGAACATTTTAGTAAAAATCGAGGAATTATGAAAATTGAGAAACCAAGGGCATTTTGGTAATTTTGTTCATCGAGGGTAATTTTGTAAATTTTCAAATCAGGTATCTTGAAAATAGCATTTTTGTATACTTTTGCAAAGTAGGGAAATTTTATTAAAATTGGAGTTAAACCAAAATCTTGAAAGTCGTGGGCATTTTAGTAATTTTCAACACAGGGTATTTTTGTAATTTCCCATACCAGAGTATCTTAACATTTTGAAATTTCGAGATTTTGGTATTTTGCAAAGTAAAATCATTTTAATGAAGTTGAGGGTAGTACCGTAATTTTACAATACAAGGGCATTTTTGTAATTTTGCCACTAGGGGCATTTTGGAAATTTTGGTAAATCGAGAAAACGTCTTTCAAAATCGATTTAGGGTTTACAAACCAATGGGGTAAGTTTGAAAATTAAAAACTAAGAGTTTTAAAACAAGAAGGCTAATCCCTTTCGGTTTTAATACTTGGTTTAGCCTATGAACAAGTTTTCTTGGTTAAGGTGAACCGTAGCTACGCACTGCAGGATTCGAGTAAAGAGGAGGTGAGTCACTAGGATCGCTTAAATACCAAGCTCTCACCGAATACCAATCCTCGACATGCGTCTGCTGGTTGCCACACCTTAACTCGGTGACTTACTTCACAGTTTGTTTAGTAGCCTTAAGTTTTATGCATGTGTTTGAGTAGACTAGTCCTGTGGTTCAACAGATCCTAGTTCACTAATCTACGTTCCCATAAAAGCCCATAATATTCACATATAAATCAATTCATCAAGTAGAGTTACTTACCCGTGGATCATGGGTCTGAGATACAAAGCCATGCCGAATAACTGAAAAAATTTTATGAAAGCCCAAATCTTTGAAAAGCCCATAAAAATGTTTTTGGACCCAAAACCTCAAATTCGAGCTTTGAACCGGCTCGATATCAAATCAGAATACTCCCCCAACCCGCCCCACGAGCCTTGACCGGATCTCGTTATGTCACTGCTGCGGAAAAGACGGTTGAAAATCTTTTGACTTAGAATAATCATGAAAGTTTGTTAACTTTTGAAAACCATGTCCATTTAAAGTAATATGAAAAACCTTAGTGTTATAAAATTGTCTGCGAATTTAAACTTTATTAAATACTATTTTGAATAAGCGAGTTGCTAAGATAAAATCCTCTTCACATAGTGGTTCATTTTAATCAAGCCATAATTAAAATAATACCAAAATAATAGTAAGGCCCTTATTACAACCCATACTTAAAACAAAATACTCAATATTAAAAATGCTTAAAATAATCCAAATATCTTCTTCTCATGCATGGGCCACCTTGTGTCCTCTCTCCAACCCGGTCCATCTTTATGCATCACTGAAAATGTTAAAGGAAAAAGGTGAGTCACCAAGACTCAAAGTGTGTAGCCCTTTTCCCGGTTTAGTAAAACATCATACACCAATCATAAACAGTTTAACATGCACAAGCTACGATATGCACCCAACCTAGCCTTCCAAACACCTTTCTCTACCCCGTGTGGTACCAAACCACCGTGGTGCCAAACCACCGGTGACTTAAAGTCACAATATCCGTCAATACTTGTGGTGCCAAACCACTGGTGTCCCAAAGACACAAATGTGATACCAAACCACCGGTGACCGAAGTCACGAATCAAGTGATGGGGCCAACCCATCGTGGTGATACCAAATCACCGCGTCAATCCCATAATGTAAATCGTGGGGCCAACCCACTGTGGTGCTAAGCCACCGGGGCGAGACGCTATGAGGTGCCAAACCTCCGGAGGTGCCAAACCTCACGTGACCGTAGTCACAATGTGGTACCAAACCACCGGTGTCCGTCGACACGAATATCACTTCCCCTCCTCTCATATCACCCATCATCATACCAACTCATGTATAGTATTCAAATCATGCAAACATGTTTAACGTTGCATCTCATAGCACATACATCATAAATCATGACATCATGTATCAATAACAAGTACTCATAATGAAACGGACTTACTCGAATCCGCACATACCCTATAGGGTATCATGTCACTCAACCATACTGCTTTTTGGTTTTACCAATCAATCGCTTTATCAAACATATACAAAGCAAGAAGTGTGTTAGTTTACACACCGTTTACTAATGCGACTATTAAATCCCGTAGATCAAGATCTAACGCACTAGATCCCCCTTCCTTAACACTTTCCGAGCACTAGCCACAACCCGAGATATACGAGATCAAGTCTTCCCCTACAATCGGCCAGAACTAAACAACATAATCATGCTAATCAACCTCTGAGGGTATAATCGTAATTTTACCTACTAAGGGTATTTTAAGTAATTTACCTACCAAGGGTATTTTCAGAAAATTCACACTTGCAATGGCCTTACCGAAGGCCTAATGTTGCCACTAGCGACTCAGCTACCATTTCCGGTCGTACCGGACGATTGGGCCTAAAACCCGATTTCGGCCCATCCGGGCCCACATGCTCGTGTGGCCCACCTAGCACAAATCTAGCCACGTATATAAGTTCCACCTAGTCTAGTTCAACATATACTAACCAATCATGCAATTTACTCATATGGGCCCACGGGCCCATTGGGCTCACTTCGGCCCATCGAGGCCCAAGCAGCCCAACCCACAAGAATACTACTGATGGCCTCAACTATCGCCTCGAAGCCCCACACGTACGCTTGCACGCTCGTGTGGCTACTAATGCCATGTAACTGGCATTTCGGCATTTTGCCGCTCTACAACTAGAGTAGAGAGAGTTACACACACGATAGGACTGCAGGGCTAATCGGCTGCTCCGACCACTCTTGTGCCCAAACGCCCTCCAAGATGTGTTTACTCTCCTCCTAGGATGCTCCTTATATAGCTAGCTCTTCACCTTCATTCTTTGTGTCTTTCCGATGTGGGATCCCTTCCTCAGTAGAGTTTAAATTCAACTGAAACTCTTGCCGTCCAATCCGTAAAATAAATACTCCATTGCTTGTCATGAGATTCGAACCCAGGCTCCCTTGCAACATAATCCACGCCGCTAACCACTTTACCACAAGCTCCACTTGTGTCTTAGACCATGCGCAACTAAATATAAACTATGGGCCAAATTCTAAGGTCCAAGCAAAAAGAAACCAAAATGCAAAAGCCAAGACTTGAACCTTGGACCTCCTTCCTTCCTTGTGGCGTCACTCCCTTGTCTCTTATGTGGCGTCACTTTGCCACTACACCACACACTCCACTTGTGTCATTTTCCTCCATATTTTATTCTTAAGGTCTATCTGCCAACTTCTAGGGTTTTTCTTCACCTAAAACCAAAATTTCCCCAAAGCCAATATTTGATCCCGGGACTTCATAGAAGCCCTCTAACCTTCCAAAATCACTTATCCAATAGGTCTAACTTGCATTTAAGCCGATCTCTTATTCTCTAAAAATTTAAACGCTACTACGTCTAAGGCCCATTGGGCTCAATTCTCCTAAGCCCAATTTTGGGATGTTACATATAGCTTATGCCTCGAGGCAACTAAAGCCGCAATAAAAGAATTATCCGACACATGACCTTGAGCTAGCTGCAATTGTGTTCGCATTAAAGATTTGGCTACATTATCTATTTGGTGAAAAATGCCATGTGTTTTCAGATCATAAAAGTCTGAAATATCTGATGACTCAAAAAGATTTGAATCTGCAACAGAGAAGATGGTTAGAGCTGTTGAAAGACTTCGAGCTTGTGATAGATTATCACTCGGGTAAAGCAAATGTCGTTGCCGATGCATTGAGTCAGAAATGATTGTTTGCATTACGTGCTATGAATGCTCAATTAGATCTGTCTGATGATAGTTCAGTGATAGCTGAATTGAAAGCCAAACCGTTGTTTTTACAGTAGATATGTGAGGCTCAAAAAGTTGATAATGAAATAATAGCGAAACAAGCTTAGTGTGATTCGAACTCTGATTCTGAATTTCGAGTGGATGTTGATGATTGCTTAATATTCCGAGATCGAATATGTTTCGAGAAACTCAGAGCTAATTCAGTTGATTTTGAATGAAGCATATAACAGTCGTTTATCTGTTCATCCGGGAAGTACAAAGATGTATCATGATTTGAAGCAACATTATTGGTGGTTCGGTATGAAACGAGACATATCTAACTTTGTCTCGAAATGTTTGATCTGTAAGCAAGTTAAAGCTGAACATCAGGTTCCGTCTGGGTTGCTACAACTGATTCTGATTCCTGAGTGGAAACGGGATGGAGTGACAATGGATTTTGTTTTGGGATTGCCTCTAACTTCGAGAAAGAAAGATGCGGTTTGGGTTATAGTTGATCGATTGACAAAATTTGCCCATTTTATTCCGGTACGATCTAATTACTCACTTGATAGATTAGCTAAACTTTACATTTCTGATATTGTGATATTGCATGGGCTACCATTGTCTATTGTGTTAGATAGAGATCCAAGGTTTACATTACGATTTTGAAAGAAATTGCAAGAATCTTTAGGCACCAAATTGCATTTCAGTACCACTTTTCATCCGCAAACGGATGGTCAATCCGAGCGGATTATTCAAATTCTCGAGGACATGTTGAGGTGCTACCTTCTTGAGTTTAACTATATGTGGGAACAATACTTACCACTAATTGAATTTGCATATAACAATAGTGTTCAGTCGAGCATCAAAATGGAACCATATGAAGCTTTGTACAGACATAAATGTTGAACACCTCTATTTTGGACTGAGCTTAGTGAAAGTAAGATACACGGGGTTGATTTGATAAAAGACATTAAACAGAAAGTAAAAGTGATCTGTAACAGTCTGAAAGCAGCGTCTGATCGTCAGAAATCCTATGTAAACTTGAAAAGAAAAGATATTGAATTTGAGGTCGGTGACAAAGTGTTCGTAAAGGTATCTCCGTGGAAGAAAGTACTCCGATTCGGACGTAAAGGCAAGCTGAGTCCGAGATTCTTTGGACCATATGAAATTATCGAGCGTGCTGGGCCAGTTTTGTATAGATTGTTGTTGCCACCCGAGCTAGCAAAAATTCATAATGTATTTCACGTATCGATGCTTAAACGATATCGATCAGATCTGTCACATGTGATTTCTCCGTCTAAAATTGAAATCTGATCTAATATGACTTACGAGGAAGAACCAATCTGTATCCTAGCTCGTAAAGTGAAAGAGTTGAGAAACAAGAAAATTTCGTTAGTGAAAGTGTTGTGGTATCAGCACGAAATAGAAGAGGCACGTAGGAGCCTGAAGATTCAATGAGGCAGCAACATCCGAATCTGTTTAACGTTAAGATTTTCGGGGACAAAAATACCTAAGGGGGAGAATTGTAACAGTTTGGTTTAGACCCTAGTCGAAATAGTGGTTTTGGGATCACAAATCCGAGTTAGAATAATATTTTAATATTATTTTCTGTGTCTATGATATGTGAATTGGCATGTGTGAAATTTCTGTGAATTTATTTGTTCGATTGTGTGCTTAATTTGACATAATGATTTAATTGTGAAAAATGCAAAAGCATGTTTAGAGCACTAATGTGTTGTGGCTTTTAAAGGGGGAGGCCTTATGAGGCAATTAAACCACTATTTAGTTAGTGGATGGCAAAGGTCAAGAATAACCTTGTATTATATGGTATATATATTTTGATTTAAAGGGTAAAATTGGAATTATGTTATTAAGGCTAATTAAATAAAATAAAAGCATGAAAATTAAGCCATAGTTATCATCTTGTGCCGAATTTGAAGAAAAGAAAAGAAAGAAAATTGAGCTAGGGCCTTTGGCTAGCTTTTGACTCAATTCACGGTATGTTTTTGATCTTTTTTCTATAATTTCTATATTTTTGTAATCGTTACTTCGAATACTTTGAAACCCATGCTTAAATTTTGAGAATTGATGATGTTTTTGAAATATACCATTGATAAACACATGAGTTTTGTGATGTTTGATAGTGAAATATGAAAGACATGTAATTGATTAACATGTTTTGTCTTTGAAGTTTTGATGAATTTGAGTATTTTCGATGTAATTAAGAAAATAATATTTTGAGGGACTAAATTATGAAATAAATTAAATATATGGACTAATATGAACCATGTGAAAATTCAGCTAGGCATGGGTAGCTTAAAATTATGTGTAATTTGTGATTTTGTGAATTAGGGACTAAATTGTCCAAATGTGTAAATGTGAGGGCTAATTTGCAAATTGCCCTAAATATGTGTATATGGATTGAATTGGATAATTAGTGAATAAAAGGGTTAAATTTGAATGTGTATAGATCAAGAACCGAAGAAAACAGACTTAGATCACGAGAAATCGAAAGTAATCGAGTAGCAGTATCTGTTTCCGTTAAACCAAACTCGAGGTAAGTCGATATACAAATAAATGTAATTGAATTAAATTATTTGAGTATATATGATATTTGAATTGCTGTGAACACTCATTGAGATGGAATGTATGTGAAATTCGAGTTTGCGAATAAGTCGATAAGTTGTTAAAGTCCGAGAAGTCTCGTTTGAACCTAGGGATAGATAGGATAGTATATGTCAAGACATAAGTGTCTGATATGTGATATCATGTAAGACCAAGTCTGGGACATTGGCATTGATTCGAGATTTCGTGTAAGACCATGTCTGGGATGTTGGCTTCGATATGAGATTTACGTGTAAGATCATGTCTCAGACATTGGCATCGTAATGATTCGTGTAAGACCTTGTCTGGAATGTTGGCTTCGATATGATATTTACGTGTAAGACCATGTCTCGAACATTGGCATTGTAATGATTCGTGTAAGACCTTATCTGGGACAGTGGGATCGATATCTGATTACATGTAAGACCACATCTGGGACGTTGGCATTGTATGACTATTCCGAGCACTCTAAGTATCCTATTTAGTTCTGAACGGTTCAACGGGCAAGTCTGAAAAATGAATGAATATGTGAATTGTACATCCGTTTCAGGTACGTTGATATATGTGCTTTGTATAAACATGAAAAGGTGTGTATGTATGTGCACTAATGCAAATGAACATTTGAGGTATATGTGTATGTTAGAAATATGTGCAAATGAGATTCTTGAGATGCGATGAATTGGAAAGCAATGGCAAACCAGGTGAGCCAAAGAGTTATTTATGTGCTTGAATTGAAGAAATGTTAATGAATTCATATAGCTATGCTTATAAATGGTTTATGCTAAGTTTATTTGTATATGGCTTACTAAGCTTTTGAAAAGCTTACTTTGTGTGTGTTTGTTCTGTTTTATAGATCGTCACTGCTACTGAAGGCTCGGGACCGTCGAGGATCATCATCACACTACCTAAGTTCATCTTGGTACGTTTTGGGAATGGATATATTAAGTATGGCATGTATAGGCTAATTGTTTTGGAAAATATGTTTGAGATATGAAATTAGCCATGTGATGTGGCTAGTTAAATGTTGGTAATATGCATTTGTGAATATGGTAATTGATGTTGGTTTTGGTATGTCCTCATGCCTATGAAATGGTCAAGGTTGTGGTAAGCAAGTTGTTGCTAAATGAGCATATATGTGTAATCATTGAAATGATTATATGAATGGTAAGATGTGATTGTACCATGCATGGTTATACATGTGAATTGATTATGCATATTGCCATGTTTAGAAATGAGATTGAATGGGATAATATGATGACCATTTGGTGTGTTTTTGGTTGCCAATTGTATTGAGAAATATGCTTGTTTATGCTTGTAGGGATGAACCAAGTGTGGGTGGTATTTTGGCCTTGAAAATGGCCTATATTTGCCCACACAGTTGAGCACACGGGCGTGTGGCTCGATCGTGTCCCTCGTGGTTTAAATTCAAAACAATTCAAGATCGACCACGGGCTAGACACACGGGCGTGTGACTGGCTGTTTGGAGAAGTCAGTAGCGTCCACGGGTGACTCACACGGGCGTGTGGACAAGTCAGTATGTATGCCCTGTTTTGACACAGTTTAGACACACGGGCGTGTCCGAAGCCATGGGAGGCACACGGCCTGCCTACACAGGTGTGTGACCTCTATAACTTAGAAAAATTTTTAAATTTCTGAGAATTTTTGTATGTGTTCGGTTTAGTCGCGACCCTATTCTAAAGCATGATAAAGGACACGTTGACATATTAAAGGGACTCTTTGATTGCATTTGATGAATCATACTATGATATGCCTGTAAAAGTTTCTGATTTATCCGGTAATGCCTCGCAACTGTAATTCGGTGATGGATACGGGTTAGGGGTGTTACAGGGCCGAAGAGTTTCAGGCTACCAATGGTGATGATGCAGAGAAAGCTAAATTTTGGCTCGAGAATACTATCAGAGTCATTGATGAGTTATCCTGAACACCGGAAGAGTGTATTAAGTGTGTGGTGTCACTTCTTAGAGATTCGGCTTCCAGTGGTGGAAGACACTTGTGTCAATAGTACCGAAAGAAAGAGTTACCTGGGATTTCTTTTAGGAGGAGTTCCGTAAGAAATACATTAGTCAGAGGTTCATTGACCAGAAAACAAAAGAGTTCCTTGAGTTAAAACTAGGTAAGATGACTGTGACCGAGTATGAACGTGAATTTGTCAGACTTAGTAATTATGCTCGAGAGTGTGTGTCTACATAGGCTATCATGTGCGAATGATTTGAGGATGGGCTCAATGATGATATCCTACTGTCAGTTGGTGTTCTAGAGATAAAAGAGTTTGTTGTTTTAGTTGAACGAGCCTATAAGGAAGAGGAGTTGTTGAAAGGAAAGGGTAAAGCTAAAATTGAGATGCAAGATACGAAGAAAAGACAGATGAGCAAGTCGTTTTAGTTTACATCTAAGAGGCCTAGAGAGTTCTCTACGAGATCTAATTTTTCAGTCGGGGTATTCTAGCCGAAATAGAGATAGAAGATTTATGGGTCTGAATGCTTTAACCACTTTGATTGCGAGTGTTGGCATTATTCAGCCTGATAGACCCGAGTGTCCTCAATGTGGTCGACGTCATCCAAGTCAATGTCGAGCAACTGAGTCTGGTTGTTTCCGATGTGGTACACTGGATCATTTCATTTGGGAGTGTCCTAAGATGGTTAAAAGAGAAGTAATACTGAGTGTAAGATAAGGCAATACCCCCGTTAGAGGCAAACCTCAGAGAAATCTAGGAATAGGGGCAAGTAGAGGTACATTTAGAGATTTAGCAATGAGATCAGATGTTAGAGCACCCGCAAGGACTTATGCTATCCGTGCTCATGAAGAGGCATCTTCCCCCGACGTAATTACAGGTACATTTTCTCTTTATGATGTTAATGTTATTGCTTTGATTGATCTGGCTTCAACCCATTCCTATGTTTGCATGAAATTGATGCCTAGTATGAACATGCCCATAGAGTTTACGGGAATTGTGATTAAAGTATCGAATCCATTAGGTCAGTATGTGTTAGTAAATAAAGTATGTAAAAATTTTCCTTTGATTAGAGGTTACTATTTTTCGGTCGATCTCATGCTATTGCCATTTGATTAGTTTGATGTGACTCTTGGTATGGATTGGTTAACTGCACATGATGTGATAGTGAATTGTAGAAAGAAATTCATTGAATTGAAATGTGAAAATGGTGAAAATATTCAGGTTAATTCAGATGAGTCAGATAGTTCAATTACCATGATTTCTATTATGTCTGCTCAGAAATGCTTGAGGAAAGGATGTGAAGCTTATCTAGCTTTTGTGTTGAACACTAGAGATTCAAAATTGAAAATTGAATCAGTGCCTATGGTAAGTGAGTTTCCTGATGTGTTTCCGGAAGAACTACCAGGTTTGCCTCCTATCAGAGAAGTTGAGTTTGGTATTGAATTGATTCTAGGTACCACACCTATTTCTATTGCTCCTTATAGAATGACTTTTGTGGAATTGAAAGAATTGAAAGCTCAACTGTAGGAATTAACTGATAAAAGCTTTGCAAAACCTAGCTTTTGTGTTGAACACTCGACCTAACTGACTAGAATGCCCACAGTGTGGCAGACGTCACCCGGTGAGTGCCGAGTACATGAGAGAGCCTATTTTAAATGTGGTTCCCAAGATCATTTTATTAGAGAATGCCCTGAGATGGTTGAAAAAGAGAAAATTCAGAGAGTAAGATTGGGAAGCACTACTAGAGGGAGACAACAGAGAAACCCGAGAAGTGGGATGAGTAGTAAGAGTACTCCCAGAGTGCAGGATGCAAGATTTGAGGGTAGAGCGCCTGCGAGGACTTATGCCATTCGTGCTCACGAAGAGGCGTCATCCTCTGATGTAATTACGGGTACATTTTCTCTCCATGATACTAATGTTATTACTTTAATTTATCCGGGGTATACCCATTCATACATTTGCATGAAATTAGTATCTAGTATGAGCATTCTTGTAGAGTCCACAGAATTCGTAATAAAAGTGTCCAATCCTTTAGGCAAAAGTGTATTAGTTGATAAGGTATGCAAAGATTGCCCATTGATGATTAGAGGTCATTATCTTAAGGAAAATATCATGCTATTGCCATTTGATGAATTCAATATAATTCTTGGTATGGACTGGTTAACCACTCATGATGTGATAGTAAATTGTGGAAAGAAATACATTGAATTGAGATGTGAAAATGGGGACATTCTTCGTGTTGAATCAGATGAACAAGATAAATCGCCTGTAGTGATATCTCATATGTCTGCTCAGAGGTATGTAAAAAAGGGGTATGAAGCATATCTTGCTTTTGTTGTGTATGCTAAAGAAACTGAGTTAAAGGTTGAATCAGTGCCGATAGTATGTAAGTACCCAGATGTATTCCCAGAAGAATTGCTAGGGTTGCCTCCGGTTAGAGAGGTTGAATTTGGCATTGAGTTAGCTCACGGTACTGCACCTATATTGATTGCTCCTTACAGAATGGCTCCAACTAAGTTGAAGGAATTGAAGGCACAGTTGCAAGAGTTGATGGATAAAGGTTTTACCAGACTAAGTTATTCTCCATGGGGTGCTCCAGTGCTATTTGGGAAAAAGAAAGATGGTTCCATGAGATTTTGTATAGATTACCGACATCTTAATAAAGTTACCATGAAGAACAAGTACCCATTGCCAAGGATCGACGATTTGTTTTATCAATTGAGGGGAGCCATTGTGTTTTCCAAGATAGATTTGAGGTCCAGATACTACCAGTTGAGAGTAAATGACTCAGATGTGCCGAAGACTGCTTTTCAGACGAGGTATGGGCACTATGAATTTTTAGTTATGCCTTTTGGCTTAACAAATGCCCCTGTTGTCTTTATTGATCTAATGAACCGTATATTTCGGCCATGCTTGTATAAGTTTGTTGTGGTTTTTATTGATGACATATTGATATATTCTCGTGATGAGCATGAGCATGTCGAACATTTGAGAATGGTTTTACAGATTTTGCGAGATAATCAACTGTATGCCAAGTTTAGTAAAAGTGAGTTTTGGCTCAAAGAGGTTGGGTTTTTGGGGCACATTGTCTCTGGAGATGGGATCCGAGTTGACCCAAGTAAGATTTTAGCTATTGTTGATTGGAAACCACCGAAAAATGTATTTGAGGTTAGAAATTTTCTGGGCCTAGCTGGCTATTACAGATGGTTTGTCAAGGGATTCTCTATGATACTACACCTATGACGAGGTTGTTACAAAAAGACGTAAATTTTGAATGGACAGAAAAGTGCCAACAGAGTTTTAAGAAACTAAAAACATTGTTGACTGAGGCTCCAATTCTAGTGCAACCTGAACCAGAAAAAGAATTTGTGATAGCGATGCATCCTTGAATGGATTGGGCTGTGTGCTTATGCAAGAAGGCAAGGTGATAGCCTATGCTTCTAGACAGTTAAAGCCACACGAGAATAACTACCCAATACATGATTTAGAGTTGGTTGCCACTGAGTTTGCATTGAAGATTTGGAGACGCCATTTGTATGGTGAAAGATGTCAGATATTCACCGACCACAAAAGTTTAATGTACTTGATGACTCAAAAGGAATTGAACTTAAGGGAATGAAGATGGCTAGAGTTGATAAAGGATTATGAGTTAGTGATTGATTACCACCCGGGAAAGGCGAATGTAGTCGCTGATGCTTTGAGTAGAAAATCCTTATTTTCATTAAGGGCTTTGAATACTTGGGTGACCTTGTCAGAGGATGGTTCTATTCTAGCTGAGTTGAGGGCTAGACCGATGTTTCTTCAAGAGATTTACGAGGCTAAAAAAGATGATAGTGACTTGCAAGCCAAAAGAGTTCAGTGCGAGTCAAGTGTTCAGTCCGACTTTCAGATCAATTCTAATCGATGTCTGATGTTCAGAGATAGAATTTGTGTACTGAGAAATGATGAGCTTATTTAAAAGATTTTACACGAGGCATATAGTGGATGCCTATCCATACATCCGGGTAACATGAAAATGTATAATGACTTGAAGAAACGGTATTAGTGGCCGAGTATGAAGAAAGATATTTCTGAGTTTGTATCAAGATGCTTGATTTGTCAGCACGTAAAGGCCGAACACCAAGTTCCTTCGGGTTTGCTTCAACCTATTATGGTTCCAGAATGAAAATGGGACCATGTTACCATGGACTTTGTAACGGGCTTGCCGTTAACACCAAGCAAGAAAGGTGCCGTATGGGTTGTGGTAGATAGACTTACGAAGTTGGCCCATTTCATACCAATATGTGTCGACTATTCACTTGATAAGTTGGCAAACTTGTATGTTTCGGAGATTGTAAGGCTTCATAGAGTGCCTTGTCGTTTATATCGGATAGAGGTTCGAGATTCACCTCTTAATTTTGGAAAACATTGCAAGAGGCCTTGGGCACAAAGTTGAGTTTTAGTACAGCCTTTCACCCACAAACTGACGGACAGTCGGAGAGGTTAATATAGATACTTGAGGATATGCTCTGGTGTTGTGTTCTTGAGTTTCAGGGCAGTTAGGAAAAGTACCTACCGTTGGTAGAGTTTGCTTATAATAATAGTTTTCAGTTGAGCTTGAAAATGGCGCCATATGAGGCTTTGTATGGGCGTAAGTGTCGAACACCTTTATATTGGACTAAACTCAAGGAAAATCAGATACACGAGGTCGATCTGGTTAGAGAAACCGAAGAGAAAGTAAGGGTGATTTGAGATTGTTTAAAAGCTGCTTTCGATAGACACAAATCCTACTCAGACTTGAAACGAAAAGAGACCGAATTTCAAGTTGGTGATAAGGTGTTATTAAAAGTGTCACCATGGAAGAATGTTCTCAGATTTGGTTGGAAAGGCAAATTGAGTCCGTGTTTTATTGGACTATATGAGATCACCGAGAGGATAAGGTCGGTAACCTATCGACTAGCTATGCCATCTGAGTTAGAAAATATTCATGACGTGTTTCACGTATCTAAGTTGCGATTTTACCGATCAAATCCTTCGCATGTGATCACACTGACAGAGGTTGAAATTCAACCTGACATGACATATCGTGAAGAACCGATTAAGATCCTAGCGTGGGAAGTCAAACAGTTAAGGAATAAAAGTATAGCACTTGTGAAAGTATTATGGCAAAGACATGGGGTAGAAGAGGCTACTTGGGAGCCCGAGGAGGCTATGAGGAACCAGTACCTAAACCTTTTTGCTGGTAAGTCATTCTCTGATTTGGAATGACTTGGTTAGTGACATGGAAAATTTATGTATATTCATGATTATGAATTGTTACTGAAATAAATATACACAAAATTCATAAAAATGATGGTACATGAATATTAATTTTTGTAATTATTATTTAATGTGTATGATAAGTGGAATAAGGTGAGTATTTGATATTTTGATATTGAGTTGTATTATTGAGGATTTGTGATTGTTGAATTGATATGAATATTTATTGAAATTGAAAAGTGATTTTAAACCCTATTAACTGTATTGGGCTAAGTTGGATATAGTTGGCATGCAATAGGATTGGAAGTGTTCAGGGATTACTTCGGCTTCAAGTTGATGAGACATGGGGTGTCAAATTGTTACTTTCTTAAATTCGATGAGGTACTAGGTACCAAATTACTTCGACATAGCCAATGAGACACTGGGTGTCAAACTATTACTTTGAATTATCCGATGAGGCACTGGGTGCCAAACTGGTGTGTTTTGGTTGGATCCGTGTATTCGTCTGAGTCCGAGTCATGTTGTTAATAGGGGTAAATGAATAATAAAGTTTTATAATTGATATTGAAATGGTATGGTATGAGAAATGGAAGTGAGATAGTGAATTGAAAATAGAATGTGAAATATGTTGCAAATTTATGGAATATGTGAGTTATATACTCATGGAATGACTATGGAAGGATATTGTAATTGTATAATGAAATGTGAAAAGCCATTTAAGATAAAAACTTAATGAGCATTGAATGTACTATGAGTGATCTGTAAATATTTATGAATTAATATTGAAAGACTTATGATTATTACTGGTATATACTTGAAATACTTGGAAATGATATTTAATTGATATATTGAAACGTGTCTTGGAAATGATATTTACATGACATATTGAAATGTGACATGGAAATGGTATTTACTTAATATATTAAAAAGTGACATGTAAATATGTGATTATCTTTGATTATGTTGATACAAGGAAAGCATGTATATGGTAACATGTTGAGAAAATAAGTTTATCAATATTAAATTTATATGTAAGATATGCAAGTATGCTAACTATTGTTGTTGCTTGATGTTTAGGCAAGTGCCAAGCTATTGTTGAATAGTAATTTGTTTATTTATTTGACGCATTGAAATGGTAAATATTTAAATGAAAATAAGTTAGTGTTCATGAAGGAATGGTAAGGTTTAAATTATGCCATTTCTTATGGAACAAATTATGATGTGTCCAATTAGAATAAGGCTTGGTTAAATGCATTAATTTGTAATTGTGGCTGAATAATATGCATATGACTTGTATGATATGCATATGGAATAAGTGAAGAAGAATTAAAGATTATAAAATTTTACTAAGCTTGAGGGTATAAGTCTATGTGTGATACTATGGATTAGTTCACCTTGTGAATTAGTGAGAATAGTTTATGAGTATTATGATAACATTATTGGATTATTTTTATATGTAAAGTTTTATAATTGAAATAAATCAGTATGACTAAAGACTATACAAGCTTACTAAACAATCATTGCTTACGTATTTGTTTTATTTATTTATCTTACAGATTACCGGAAGCTCGAATAGGTTGGAAGCTTATCGAAGCTATATCACATTATCCATTGGTTTTATTGGTAATTATTGATGACTTGATTCTGGTTATAATAGCATGTATATGTTATTTTGACTAAAGGTTAGTCTAAAGGTGTTTTGTTAAAATTAGTCATGTATTTGGCTTGTGTTTGGTATTGTAGTGTTTGAATGATTGCATAAAAAGCGCATAAAATCATATTGGTTATGTGTGAACATATAGGTATAATGATAATTGGTTTCAAGAAGATTATTTAGTAAAAATTTGCACATACGTGTTTGAATAAGTTAGGTAGAGTGCCTATGAAGGTACATTGGTTAGGTACTTAGAATGTCTATTTTGACATGTTTAGAGTGTCTGAGTTTTAAATTGGTTGAACAAATGGTTTTGAGTTGCTTGATGTGTAAGATTGCAAGGAATAGTAACCTTAATGTTTAAGGCTCATATTGAGTCCACACGGCCATACACACGGGCATGTGAATTGGTCGTTTGTCCCCTGCTACTTAAAATTTTCAAAACAGAATGCCCAGGAATTTACACACGGACGGAGACACTAGTGTGTGTCTCAGCCATGTGAGGCTCACGACCTAACACGCGGGCGTGTGTCTCAACCATGTGAGACACACGACCTAACACACGGGCGTGTGGTCGGCTGTGTGACCCAAGTCAGAGAGTTATACGGGGTAGGACACGATTTGAGACACAGGTGTGTCCCAAGACCACACGGGCGTGTGTGCCCTGTTTCTATGAATTTATTTTTTAAAAATTTCACGAAAAATTTCCTTAAGTGTTCGAATTAGTCATAATTTGTTTTTAACATGTACTTTGGGCCTCGAGAACCCATGAAAGAGACATCATGATTATATTGTGATATGAATGCTAAATGAATGCGTAACGTTTGTAATCGATCTGAAAAGCCTGGTAATGCTCGTGACCCTGTTCCGATGACGGATAAGGGTTAGGTTGTGTTACAGAATCACTTAAAAATTATAACATGATAACTAAAATTCTAAATTGCATTGTCTATAAGTTTTCAAGAAATTCATCATAACTAGAATATGTCAATTCCATGTAATTCTTCGTATCATTGAATAAAGTTCATCATTACTCGGTTCACATACTCGAACCACACTCAATTTTCAGGGGCATCATAGATGCATAACAGGGGCAACAAAGTGCAATCAGGGACACCAAAGTGTTTACAGGGGCACAGTTGTGCAAATAGGGACACCAAAGTGTAATCAAGGACGTCAAAGTGTATACAAGGGCACCGAGGTGCAATGAAGGCGCTTCAACATTTTCGTATAAATATTAGAACTCATTACAGTCTCATACAATTCATTTCAAATCTGAGAAACACTACTAATAACCACTTCTCAATTTCATTTACACATGATACTTACATTCCCAATAATTATATAATTTAACTAAATTAAATTCACATCTGCATACAAATAGATCAATTAACAAAAAAAAAAAGAAAATATAAATTACGAGTGAAACACATTAAGTAGTAAATAACTATGAACTTACCTACTATTCATTTCTGATTAAAACAAAGGGACAACCCCGCGATTTTCTCTTTTCCTCGGTTATTGTCTTTACCACTTGTTTCTTGATCTATATAACAATTCAATTCAATTCAATTCATAAATTTCACATTCACTTTAAATTCAATTCAATGTAAAAGAACTTCAAATTTTCTTTAATTACACATTTTCCCCACACTTTTATATTCTTTACAGTTAAGTCCCTGTCCTCAAAATTCCAAAATTATCAAAATATTAAAATACCACAAGTTAGCCAAATTTTCACCCTAACATATTCAGCCCACATATATTAAAATTCACATAAATTCTTTATTAATTCTAAAATTTAACCAATATAGTCCTAAACTAACAAAATGTTTTTTTTTTACAATTTCATCATAAACAACAACAAACACTTTAAATCAAAGCTTTAACATCATAAACAACAAGGGTTCACAAATAGCAACATTCAAAAACTTTAAAAATTTTAAAAATGTAGGTACGGGTTAGCTGGACCTAGTTGCAACGATCTCAAAATCATATAAATTACAAGAAACAAAATCAAAAGAAGCTTACATGCAAGGGAGCTATGATGACTGAACTTAGACCTCCAAAATGGTGTATTTCCTTTCAATTTTTAGTGGAATAAAACATGGAAGAGATGATACTGAAATCAATTTCAATTAATATTTATCTTATTATTATCTAATTACAATTTTACCCCTTTTATTTAATATATATTTAGCCAATTCATCATGCAAAACCGTGCACTTAACTTTACTATGGTCTAATTACCACATAAGTCCTTCTTTTAATAGCTAAACTACTTATTTCATACAACAATTATGACATGATTTTCTACATGACATGATTTTCTACCCTTCTTACAATTTATTTCTTTTCTTTAAACTAACAAGGTAAACCTTAAAATTTCATCATCAAAATTTAATACGGCCTCAATGTAACTTTATAAATAACAATTAAATAATAATCACGATGTCACATATCAAAATTGTGGTTTTAAAACCACTAAAAAATGGGATTTTACAAATGCCAAGTATGGGTTTGCATGTGTGGGCTCAACAATACCTACTATTCATAATGTGATGCGTGCTGCTGGGCCTGTTACTAGGTCGGGTTTGCAAATAGAAAATTGTGTTGAGCCATTTCCTATGCCTATTAATTCTATTGAGCTGACCATGTGGTACCCTAACTCGGGTGCCACTAATCACATTTGTCAAGAGGCTCCTATGTTGCTGTAACAACTCCAGACCCGGCCCAGACGTTATGGCCGAATCCGGTGAAGTCACATCAAATGAATAATTCAAAACGAATTTGCTTAGTTAAAACTTAAGTTTAAGGATTAGAAACACAAAAATCTAAGCAACTTGTTAAGTAATGATAAAAGCCCATGTTTTAAGAAAACGCCCATATGTTATAGGTATTTTGAAAACCATGTTTAAACTTAAGAAATTTATTCAAGTTTAACAATTACGCAGTTGAAAACATAAGGAAACCTGTAACACCCCATACCCGGCCAAAACATTACGACCGAATCTGGATTGCTACCGAAGGAGTAGATTTAAAACTTTGTAAAGCTTTGCTGTTTGAGTTTGATAAATCCCGATTAAGAGCCTTTTCTTAATCAAAACTGTTTTACTACTACTGACCATACCGCTATGACCAAAAATTATCTTTTTATTAATTATGCCGATTAGATGTTACTACAGGTTTATTTTGTCAAAACTGAATTTAGAAGAAAATTTGTAGGGTGAAAATTTGAATAAGTCCCGAGGTGCCTGATTTCTTTGAAAATAACATCTGAAATGTTAAGAAAATTCCAAGTTTTTTTTGTTAACTGCTTAATATCCGTTTGTCGTGATTTTAGAAACCTTCTTGTTACGTTTGTAGGTAAACCCCTTTTTCAATGATTCAAACACGAATAAAACAGCTAAAAAAAACAAATCCCAAGTTAAAGATAAGCGGCCTTATTACAAATCCAAAACGCCAAAGTAAAAATAAAGTAAAACCAAAGTTTGAGTTTACTACAAAAACCGCAACGTATGGCCACATCGAGTCTGTCTCGGCCCAAAACCCGCCATCTACTGATCACATGCAAAATTAGCAGAGGGGTGAGTCATTGAGACTCAGTGTGTACATTTCCCCATGTATCGCAATTTGGGCCTTAGCCCACTCAGTACAGTTCATGTTATTTGCATGCAATGCAACCCATCCCAGATCAGCTCTCCATCCAAAACACCCGTGGCATCATGCCACTGTGGTTCATAACCACCGTGGTCCTAGACCACTCGTGACCGTGGTCCTAGACCACTCGTGACAAAGTCACTATAATATAATCGTGGGGCCAACCCACCGTGGTCATAGACCACCGTGACGATCTCTGGTAATTAAGCAAACGTGGGGCCAACCCATTGTGGGCATAGACCACAGAGACAAGTCACTAATATAAGCAATCACGCTATTAATCATCATGGTCCTTGACCACTCATGACAATAGTCACTCATTAGTTTATCCGTGGTCTAACCACTGTGGTACTTAGACCACTCGTGACAAAAGTCACTCGTAACCGTAGTCACTGATTCTACCTCCTACTCCATTCAATCCCGAGCCCATGCTCTTTCATTGTGCATAATATGTATGATTTCCATGCAATGTATCAGCATATACAGATTATATTTCCTACATGACAACATCAAAATATACATACTAACATATTAAAAGTAATATCAATATCGAAGGACTTACCCGGCGTCTCCAACCTTTACCTGTAAGGGTATTTAATCTATCATATCAATGATTCCGGCTTTTCGCCACTTTTTGTTAACAACATAATAACAAAAGAAATGAAGACGTGTGATTGGTACACACCTGATAACGCGCAATACTATGCTTTCTACGTCGATACTCTCTTTAACTGAAACGACGGCTATTTGCCTACTATCCTATTCTGAAGTCGGTCCACAACCCGGTGGCCAATCCCAAACCGCAGACATCGCTCACTTTTTTAACTTAAGAGCCAAAACTTGGGGTTCGCTCCCTTCCTTAGATTGACTAGCAGTTGGATCCATGAAGAGACTTGATCAGTTACTCAAGAAAAAGAATGTTGATTACTAAACCGAAAGATTTGATTTAAAAAGAGTAACATGAATAGATTCCTACTGGAAAGAATATTGAAGGATTTCTTACCTTGATTACTAACGAATCGCACCAACTGATTCAATTTGCAACTTTAGATAAACCCCTAGAAATCCCACAAGTTAGAGAATAGTGTTTTAACAATGAAGAAGAAACGGCCAAATGGCCTAAACAGAACCTAAAGGAGGGCCTTCCCCTCATTCAGCCATAACCACTTACCAAAGAACTATTGAAGATCAATGCCGCAAGAAGGATTATTGATAGCAGGGGTGCTTAGATTCGGCCCTTCACTAAAAAGAAGTCACCAACGGCATAACCAAGGGAAGGGAATATTCACCACCTTACACCATGCATTCGGCCAAAAGAGAAAGGGTCGACATAAATAGAAGAAAAGTCATGAGAGAAACGAAACCCACCAAGTCGACTGCTGATCCGAGAAGAGAACAATGGGGCAAGGGATATTCGGCACTTAACAAATATGAAAGTAAAAGATCTGAAGAAGAAAAGAAGATGATAGCAGGGGTTTCAGTTGATGCGACAAAGAGCAACGAGATAGGGGAAAAAGATTCGGCCAAGTGTTAATGGTGTGGAAGAAGATGCAAACAGAGAGTATAAAAAGAAATGAATTGAGTTTCGACTAGCACTCAAGTGGAGAGAAAGAAAGATGAAGGAGAAAAGTGCACAAGTGAACAACTTCAAAAGTTCGGCTAAAGCACAAAAGAGGAGAAAAATGAAGAAATCACACTAGCTACTTGGTTTCGGTAAGCCAAAAGAGAAAATGGAGAAAAGGTCAAAAATGAAAAAGGGAAAGGAAGTGTTTTCTAGAATCTGTTTTTGACCCTTAGAAGAAAATAGCACCAAAAATACTCCTAACCCCGAATGAGCCACACCACAAAACAGAAAACCAAGCCACTAGCTTAAAGAATTCGACACACACACCCTACAAGTTAAAACCGACTTCTCCCCCTCCATCCAACATCCAAATTTCGGCCATCACTTCCCACAAACATCTAATCCCATATTTTTCTCCTTAATTCACTCTTGTTCACACATTCAAATGAGTTTGAATAATTCAAACTCCCCTTTTCCTCATGGCCTCCCATTCGAATCATTTGACTCATTCAACATCTATCCAAGCAGTGCCCTTGCCGAATCCACCACTCAGGCTCCTTAGGTGCAAAAATAAAGTTCCTTATTGCTAACGATGCAACTCGGACCCCTTCCTCCTACAACTTCTCCCTTGTGACGCCACCTCAATCACTCTAAGTGGCACCTCCTTGCCACTTTACCACCTCATTACTTGTGCTAACAAAACAAAGTTAAATATCCCTAAGGCCTGCCTCAGCTAGCTCTTCCCCTAAAGTGCCTAAAAATAAAATTTTCACCAAGGCTCAGGCTTAATCCCGAGCCTTCCCGAGACCCGCAAACACATCACAACAACAATCAAAGCATAACAACACACAGCAATACAATAATACCAAGCCCCTAATTCCAGGATGTTACAAAACCCAAATGTAAAGTCAAATTGGAGATACAAGGCCTTATTACAAATGAAATAATTAACAATAAGTCATTCGAAGACAAATAAACAAAAACTTCTATGTAACTTGTGGTGTGGCCATCTCCGAGTCCTCTCCCAAGTCGAGCCTTCTACTGAGGATCATCTGAAACATTTAATAAAAGGGTGTGAGTTTCGAAACTTAGTGTGCACGACTCTTGGTAATCCAATCAACATGCAATTATCACATTGGGCCTAAGCCCTATAAAAAATGGTGGTCTTGGTTCTTAGCCCATAATGACCTCATATCACATCAGTATCATATGAATGCAATGTTCCCGTCCCAAATCCAACCCTGCACTCCATTTCCCTTCCAACCCTACACTCCTGTGGGGATATAAATATCAACCCACCCATCCCTACACTCCAAAGGTATCACCAACAGCGGCACTACTCAAAGGTTGCAACAAGGCTGCTAAGCATATAATGGGCTTAAAGCCACCGGTGGATCCACGGTTGTCAAGCGACTATGCGATCCTCACATATCTTCCTCCGTATCATAAAACCCACTTAAGTTCAACATATATCTCATGAATGCAACATACACATTTTCACACATTAAGCACCTAGGGGTATTTTAGTCATTTCACTACCCAGGGGTATTTTTATAACTCTACCCCACAGAGGTACTTTGGTAATTTTACAAATCAAGGGTATTTTGGTAATTTTGCAAATTAGAGGTATTTTGGTAATTTTGCAAATCAGGGGTATTTTGGTAGTTTTACAATCTGGGGGTATTTCGGTAATTTTATAAATCATGGGTATTTTAGTAATTTTGCAAATCACGGGTTTTAGTTTTGAACTTTGGCCCATTAGCAAGTCCTTGCGGCTAAAGTGAACAGACACTATGCACCAGGTAGGATCCCAGAGAAGAGGAGGTGGGTCACTAGGACCGCTTAAGTACGAAGCTCTCCCTAAATCCAATCCTAGACATGCATATGCCCATTGCCACACTCTAACCTAGCGACTTGTCCATAGACATTTTTGATTATTAAATTAAGTCTTATGCTATTTAAGAATTTATTAGAACTAGGCCTAGAGTCCATTAAAACCCTAGCATGCATTTCTAAAATCCCATAAGGCCCACTAAGCCTAATCATGTCGATATAGCCCATTAAGCCCAATCATGTTTATGTAGCCCATTAGGCTCGATCACAATCAAATCATACAACCATCCATCATTCAGTTACACATATCAACTCTTGCTGACTTGGGCCCATGAGCTCGGGAGGCCCATTTAGCCCCGTCAGGCCCGGTTGGCCAAATAGTGGCCCGAGACCATGAGATCACTCTCTTGGCCCCAATAATCGTATCGGTGTTCTCACTCGAATGTTTGCATGCTCGTGTTGTTGCCGGTGCCAACCTTTCAGCTTTTCAGCTTTTCGACTTTTTGGCATTTTGGGTTTTTCGATATTTCGACTTTTTTCGATTTGTCCTATGTGAAGTGTATGTACACACCTGGTTACTGCGACATGCTACACTATCCTCAGCCTTGAACCTACAACCAATACTAATCCCCAATCAGTACACACTTAACTACAGTATTTACCAAAAAACTGAAGCCTTACCATAACCTTACCGTGTGCCACCAGTTCTAGTAGCCATTCCTTAGCTACTATTCACGTAGATCTGCACCCACACAAATACAATCAATAATCAAGTGACTCATATTCCACACAAGTTACCCCTATAAGCCATACTTACATTCAGCCATTCATTAATCCGCAACTGAGATAAGTACACTTACCACTTGTTAACGATCCTTTCCACGTTTGCAATCTATGAACCATACCCTTGTTAATACAAGTTTAACGACAAGGAGAAGTTAGATAGCCCTTCGGCTTTTAACATAACACACTAAGGAGGTCGAGTGAGTACTTATCGAATCCCACCCTTAATCCTGCGGCCTAAATAGCTACTGAACGAGATCCAGCTTTTAACACTTGATCAACAGATTTGTGATGGAGGAAAACAACAAAAAAACGACACAAGTAGGGATTTTGGCAAAAAGGGATGATGGTAATTCGGCAATGAAAGAAAAAGAATGAGGGGAAGAAAAGAAAAAAATAATGAAAACCCAAAGAACCCTTCAAAGGAATTTGGCACCCCACTTTTATAGACAAAGCTGAAACTACCTTCCCCCCCAGAGTCCAATTCGGCACCAACACATCCACACCTCAATCCCCTATCTTTTCTCTCTTATCTTTACCTTAAATTTCTCTCCTGAACACTCCCTTCCAGAGTCCACTCCAGCGCCACTACCTTTCTTCCATGTGCAAAAATAAAACACCTCAATTTACTACTCTTAAGTCTCGAACCTTGGAGCTCTTCACCTGGTAATAACGCCACCTTGTAGCTCTCCAAGTTACGCCACCTTGCCACTGGCCCAATTGTGTCCTATTTTTCCCTTAATCTGTTTAAGAGGACAAGTACCTGAGACTAGGGTCCACTAAGGCAAAAATTAAATTTATCCCTATGGTCCTCCCTATCCCTAAGACTTCAAATAACCCTGGTAATACCCTAAAATTAATATTCCAAGTGCTACTTGTACATACCAACTTCAGTGCACATAAATTTAGAGTTTCGGGATTTTAGGGCGTTACAATTCTACCACTCTAAAAAACTTTCGGCCTCGAAATTTACCTGATTGAAATAAGTGAGGGTATTGTCGTCGCATTGCCTCCTTAGATTCCAAAGTAGCCTCATCGACATTATGGTTACGCCAAAGCACTTTGACCAAAGGGATAGACTTCCTTCTTAGCACCTTAACATATTGATCAATTACTTGAACTAGCTCATCTTCAAAAGTTAAGTCTGGTCTAACCTCAATCTCCTCGACTGACATGATGTGAGAAGGGTCTGAGCGATAACACCTTAGCATTGGTACATGGAACACATCGTGTATTTGGCTCAGTTCAGAAGGCAATTCCAGATGATAGGCAACTGGCCCAATTCGCTTCAACACCCGGTATGGCCCAATGAATTTAAGGCTTAACTTGCCCTTCCGACCAAACCTTAACACCTTCTTCCAAAGGGCCTTGAGAAAAACCAAGTCCCCCACCGCATTCTCAATCTCTCTCCATTTAAGGTCAGCATATGACTTCTGCCTATCCGCCGCCTCCTTCAACTAATCTAGAATCAACTATACCTTATCTTCGGTGTCTGCTACCAACTCCGGACCAAATACTCGCTGCTCACCCAACTCGGTCCAACAAGTCAGAGTACGACATCTTCACCCATACAATGCTTCATATGGTGCCATTCCAATTCTTGCATGATAACTATTATTATATGTAAATTCAGCTAATGGCAAGTAATCCTCCCAACTACCTCGAAGCTCAATTATACACCCTCTCAGCATATCCTCCAAAACTCGAATTACCCCCTCTGACTGACCATCAGTCTGAGGGTGAAATGCTATACTAAAATCCAACCTCGTACCCAGTGCTTCATGCAGCTTCTTCCAAAAGCGAGATGTAAAACGAGGATCTCTATCAGATATAATAGAGACCGGGACCCCATGCAATCTCACAATCTCTGCCACATACAACCTTGCCAACTTCTGTAATGAGCAGTCAGTGCAGACCGGTATAAAATGGGCAGACTTAGTTAACCGATCCATAATAACCCACAAAGAGTCCTTCTTAGCAGGCGTCATGGGTAGCCCACTAACAAAATCCATAGTAACCCACTCCCACTTCCATAGTGGAATATTAGTCGGCTAGAGTAACCCTGATGGTAGTTGATGTTCCGCTTTCACTTGCTGACATACCAAACATTTTCCCACAAACTCTGTAACCTCGCGTTTCAATCCCGGCCACCAATAAAGCTTTCATAAATCCCGATACATCTTGTTACCTCTGGGGTGCATAGCATAAGAACTACTATGTGCTTCCCGTAGTATAGACTTCCTTAGCTCTTCGTCCCTTGGCACACAAATTCTACCACGAAAACACAACAACTCGTCACTATTTATCCCAAAATCCGTCGTTTCCCTATTCTCAATTTGCTTGAATCGAGAATCCAGAGTTCCATCCAATGACTGCTTAACTTTAATTTGCTCAATCCACAGTGTCTTCGCTTGCAACTCGGCTAACAAACTCCCGTCGTCATACAAACTCAACTGAGCAAACATCGCCCTCAAGTCCAACATAGTCCTACGGCTTAGCGCATCAGCCACCATATTTGCTTTGCCCGGGTGATATTTGATCGTACAATCATAATCCTTTAATAGCTCAATCTATCTGTGCTGTCTCAAATTCAACTCCTTCTGAGTTAAAAGGTACTTCAGACTCTTGTGATCCGTATAGATGGTGCACTTCTTCCTATACAAATGATGCCTCCAAATCTTAAGTGCGAATACCATTGCTGCTAACCCCAAATCGTGGGTTGGGTTATTTCTTTCATGAGTCTTAAGCTGGCGTGACGCATATACAACCATATTTCCTTCCTGCATCAAAACCAAGCCCACGTATGACGCATTGGTATAAATCGTAAACTCCTTTCCAGGCTCTGGCTGAATCAAAACAGGGGCCTCCATTAAAACCTTCTTAAGCTTCTCAAAGCTTTCTTGCTGTTTATCAGTCCATACAAATGACACCCCTTTCCGTAGTAGCTTAGTCAAGGGTGCAACGATTAAGGAGAACCCTTCAACAAACTGCCTATAGTACCTGTCAGGCCTAGAAAACTCTAAATTTCTGACACCGTCTTAGGTCGTTTCCAATCCAACACTGCTTCCACGTTCTGAGGATCAACTCTAATCCCCTCAGATGAGATCACATGCCCTAAGAAAGTGACTTCCCTTAGCCAGAATTCGCACTTGCTAAACTTAGCATAAAGTTGCTTACCCCTTAGAATCTGTAACATAATCCTTAAGTGTGCATCATGATCATCCTCCATTCTCGAGTATACTAAGATGTCATCTATGAAGACTACTACGAACTGGTCTAGATACGGTTGAAAGACCCGGTTTATAAGATCTATAAAAGCAGCAGGTGCGTTAGTTAGCCCAAAAGGAATCACCAAAAACTCGTAATGTCCATAACGAGTTCTGAAAGCTATCTTATACATATCTACTTCCTTAACCCTCAGTTGATGGTACCCTGAACGGAAGTCAATCTTTGAGACAACTGAGGCTCCCCTGAATTGATCAAAAAGGTCATCTATTCTAGGCAGAAGGTACTTATTTTTAATGGTTAACTTGTTTAACTACTGATAATCAATGCACATCCTCATGGACCCATCCTTCTTCTTTAGGAATAATATCGGTGCTCCCCATGTAGACACACTTGGTCTAATAAATCCACGGTCCAATAACTCTTGAATCTGAGCTTTCAACTCCACCAGCTCTTTCGGTGCCATCCTATGAGGTGCGATGGACACTAGAGCTGTACCTGGTAACAATTCTATTCTAAACTCTACCTCTCTATTGGGAGGTAACCCAGGCAATTCTTCCGGAAAAAAACATCAGGGAATTCTTTTACTATTCTCAAATCCTTAACAGTAGAACTTTTAGATTCCAAATCACTAATTTAGGCTAAATAAGCTTCACAGCCCTTCCTCACCAACTTCTCTGCCCTTAAAGCCAAAATTACATTCGACAAGTAATCACGTCGTTTCCCGATCACTACTACTTCATCACCTTCCATAGTTCTTAACACCATCCGCTTCGCAGCACAATCTAAAGTTGCCTGGTGCCTCGTCAACCAATCCATGCCTAAGATAAGGTGAAACTCACCAAATGGTAATTCCATCAAGTCCGCTAAGAAAGTAACTCCTTGAACTACCAATGGTAAATTCCTAAACAACTTACTAACTTTCACCGACTGCCCTAAAGGACTTAACACAATCATTTCATTCGCAATGGTTTCAAACTCATCCCTTACAGTTTCAGCCTTATTGCATGTAATATACGAATGTGTAGACCCCACATCAATTAGCGCAGTATAAGGTAACTCACGAATAAGTAACGTACCAATTATCACATTTGGTGCCTTTCTTTCCTCTCTGCAATGAGCAGCATAGACTAAAGCTGGCTGCCTTGCCTCTGCCTGTTCTGCACCTCTGCCCAGTGCTCCACGTCCTTGTCCTTCACCGTTGCTGCCTTTGGCTTGTCCACGGCCCCTTGGTGGTTGTTGACCACCTTTCTGTTGCTGAAAATTGCCTCTGCCATCGGCTTGCACCTGATCTGGCCTTCTCGAGCACTCTCTAATCCTATGTTCCATAGATCTGTAGCTCAAACAAGCTCTTATTCTCCTCCAACATTCGCCTGTATGCCCTTTTCCATCCACAGCACAAGGTGGTATCCCGGTATTAGCAGTAGCAACAGGGGCCCCAGCTCTAACCGGCCTATTCACTTTGGCCCTCCTCGTAGGCCTCTGTCCAGCCCCCATAGCTTCTACGTTCCATTTGTTCTTGCCCTTCTCCTTCTCTCAGTTGAGGCGCTTCGTGCGCTTTACTTCCTCCGCTATCTTTGTTTTCTCCACCAAGACCGCAAAGTCCCGCTTCCTCTGTGGAACTATAAGTACCCTAAGGTTATCTCTTAACCCATCCTCGAATCGTACGCATCTCTCATGCTCTGTTGTGACTATTCCTTTGGCATACTGACTAAGGCACAAAAACTCAGCCTCATACTCTACTACCGACTTATCTTCCTGAGTTAGACTCAAAAACTCCTTCCTTCGAGCGTCCACATAGCCCGGTCTAATGTACTTACCTTGGAATGTTGATTTGAAGAACTCCCAAGTGATCTGCTCCGATTGGTTGCCCTCCTTTACGGTCAACCACCACTGATAAGCTTCTTCCCTAAATAAGGATATCGCCCCTTTCAACTTTTGTTTCGCCGTGTAATCCAGTTCATCCATTATTCTTTTCGTAGCTTCCAACCACTATTCCGCCACATTCGGGGCCACCCCAGCTCCTCCTTTGAAAAACTCCGCCCCATTAACTCGGAGTCGCTCTGTGATCGACCCACGACTTCCCATACCATTATTGGGCTCAGCGACCCTTTCTAAAATCCTTAACATGGCCTGTGATACTGCATCTTCTGTAGTGGCAGTCTATTCATATGGTCCCGTTTCAGCTACTAGTGAGGCCAGAGCCTCCTCTACTCTAATGTTGGGCATATGGCCCAACACCGACGACCCAGCCCTAACACTTCCACGGCCTCTGCTGCGGCCTCTTGCACCTCTTCTAGTCTCATCGTTGCGTGCGTATTTCTTGATTAGAGTTTTTATGAAATTAGTTCATAGTTCCACTGTTTAAAGCACATGTCTTATGCAAGTAACAATGTAAAAGTTATTTCGCAAAGGTAATCCACTATAGGCTTAAGTTTCCTATGAGCTTTAGTCTTTAAGACCCTATTGTTTACAGTAGCCCAATATCTAAATACAGTTCAGTAATTTAAATAAGTGTAATAACAGAAAAACTTACTTGGCTCGATGTCGAGGGCTTGGTGAACCACACTTCAAGAATCTTACAAAAACTTTTTAATCTACTTGTTTTAAAAACCCAAAACCTAAGGACCATTTCATAGCCCGAGCTTTGCAACCCGGCTCTGATACCAGTAAATGTAACACCCTCAGTCTTGGGCTAGAGGTTATGGCCGAATCTGGTGAAGTCACATTAAATGAATAATTCAGAACGACTTTGTATAGTTAAAACTTAAGTTTGAGGATTAGAAATCCAAAAATCTAAGCAACTTGTTAAGTAATGATAAAAGCCCATGTTTTAAGAAAACGCCCATATGTTATAGTATTTCAAAAACCATGTTTAAACTTAAAAAATTTATTCAAGTTTAACAATTATGCAGTTGAAAACATAAGAAAACCCAAATGTAAAGTCAAATTGGAGATACAAGGCCTTATTACAAATGAAATAATTAACAATAAGTCATTTGAAAAGAAATAAACAAAAACTTCTAAGTAACTTGTAGTGTGGCTATCTCTAAGTCCTCTTCCAAGTCGAGTCGCCTACTGAGGGTCACCTGAAACATTTAATAAAAGGGTGTGAGTTTCTAAACTCAGTGTGTACGACCTTTGGTAATCCAATCAACATGCAATTATCACATTGGGCCTAAGCCCTATAAAAAACGGTGGTCTTGGGTCTTAGCCCACAATGACCTCATATCATATCAGTATCACATGAATGCAATGTTCCCATCCCAAATCCAACCCTACACTCCATTTCCCTTCCAACCCTACACTCTTGTGGGGATATAAATATCAACCTACCCATCCTTACACTCTAAAGGTAGCACCAACAGCGGCACTACTCAAATGTTGCAGCAAGGCTGCTAAGCATATAATGGGCTTAAAGCCACCGGTGGATCCACGGTTGTCAAGCGACTATGCGATCCTCAAATATCTTCCTCCGTATCATAAAATCCACCCAAGTGCAACATATATCTCATGAATGCAACATACACATTTTCACACATTAAGCACCTAGGAGTATTTTAGTCATTTCACTACCCAAGGGTATTTTTGTAACTCTACCCTACAAGGGTACTTTGGTAATTTTAAAAAATCAAAGGTATTTTGGTAATTTTACAAATCAGGGGTATTTTGGTAGTTCTACAATCCGGGGGTATTTCTATAATTTTGCAAATTGGGGGTATTTTAGTAATTTTGTAAATAACAGGTTTTAGTTATGAACTTTGGCCCATTAACAAGTCCTTGCGGCTAAAGTGAACAGACACTATGCACCAGGTAGGATCCCATAGAAGATGAGGTGGGTCACAAGGATCGCTTAAGTACCAAGCTCTCCCTAGATCCAATCTTAGACATGCATATGTCCATTGCCACACTCTAACCTAGCGACTTGTTCATAGACATGTTTGATTATTGAATTAAGTCTTATGCTATTTAAGAATTTATCAGAACTAGGCCTAGAGTCCATTAAAACCCTAGCATGCATTTCTAAAATCCCATAAGGCCCACTAAGCCTAATCATGTCCATATAGCCCATTAAGCCCAATCATGTTTATGTAGCCCATTAGGCCCGGTCACAATCAAATCATACAACTATCCCTCATTCAGTTACACATATCAACTCTTTCTGACTTGGGCCCACGTGCTCGGCAGGCCCATTTAGCCCCGTCTGGCTCGGTCTGCCAAATAGTGGCCTAAGACCATGAGATCGCTCTCTTAGCCCTGATAATCATATCAGTGTTCCCACACGAATGTTCGCACACTCGTGTGGTTGCCGGCACCAACCTTTCAGCTTTTCAGCATTTCGGCATTTTGGGTGTTTTAGTATTTCGACTTTTACTGATTTGTCATGTGTGACGTGTATGTACACACCTAGTTACTGCGACGTGCTACACTATCCTCAGCCTTGAACCTACAACCTATACCAATCCCTAATCAATACACACTTAACTACAGTATTTATCTAAAAACTGAAGCCTTACCATAACCTTACCGTGTGCCACTAGTTCTAGTAGCCCACACATATACTATCAACAATCAAGTGACTCATATTCCACACAAGCACCCCTATAAGCCATACTTACATTTGGCCATTCACTAATCCACAACTGAGATGAGTACACTTACCACTTGCTAACGATCCTTACAACGCTTGCGATCTTTGAACCCTACCCTTGTTAATACAAGGTTAACGACAAGAAGTTAGATAGCCCTTTGACTTTTAACACAACATACTAAGGAGGTTGAGTGAGTACTTACCGAATCCCACCCTTGATTCTGCGGCCTAGATAGCTACTGAAGGAGGTCCGGCTTTTAACCCATGATCAACATATTTGTGATGGAGAAAAACAACAAAGAAATGACACAAGTAGAGATTTTGGAAAAAAGGTATGATGGTAATTCAGCAATGAAAGAAAAAGAATGAGGGGAGGAAAAGAAAAAAAATAATGAAAACCTAAAGAACCCTTCAAAGGAATTCGACACCCCCCTTTTATAGCCAAAGCCAAAATTACCTTCCCCCCAGAGTCCAATTCAACACCAACATATCCACACCTCAATCCCCTATCATTTCTCTTTTATCTTTACCTTAAATTTCTCTCCTTAACACTCCCTTCTAGAGTCTACTCCAGCGCCACAACCTTTCTTCCATGTGCAAAACTAAAACCCCTCAATTTACTACCCTTAAGCCTTGAACCTTGGACCTCTTCACCTGATAATAATGCCACCTTGTAGCTCCCCAAGTGACGCCGCCTTACCACTGGACCACAGGCCCAATTGTGTCCTATTTGCCCCTTAATCTGTTTAAGAGGCCTAATACCTGAGCCTAGGGTCCACTAAGGCAAAATTTAAATTTTTTCCTATGGTCCTCCCTATCCTTAAGACTTCAAATAACCTTGGTAATACCCTAAAATTAATATTCCAAGTGTTACTTGTACATACCAACTTCAGTGCACAGAAATTTAGAGTTTCGAGATTTTAGGGAGTTACAGTTGCATAAGTCAAATGAATATTCAGGTAACATTCCTCTACTTATGGGTGATGGTACATGTGCTAATATTGAACGTTTGGGCTATATGACAATTTCTACCACTCATAAATTGTTTCATTTGACTAATGTATTACATGCGCCTAAAATTAAGAAACATTTGCTCTCGGTTTCACAATTTGCTCAGGACAATAATGTAATTTTTAATTTTTACCCGTTTCATTGTCTTGTAAAGGATATACAGACCTAGGAAATTCTACTTTGAGTTCACACGCATGAGGGTTGTACCAGTTTTCTCTAATTGATGCGGGTTCCATCCAAGGTGATGGCATGTCTATTCTCAATACTGAGTTAGGCTCTAATTCCTTCATGCCTCCGAAATCCAAGTTGTTTAAATTGTGGCATCGTCGACTTGGGCATCTGTCACCAAATGTTGTCCAGTCAATTTTAAAAGACTATAATGTTTTTGTTGATGGTAATAAATTACAACATGTATATACGACTTGTCAATAGGGAAAGTCACACAAATTACAATATTTGATTCTATCACTGTATATCATGAACCATTTGAATTTGTAGTTTCTAATCTATAGGGACCCGCTACAATTAATTGTTGGAATAGTTGGTATTACATTTCCTTTGTTGATGTTTTAGACGATATTACTTGGTTTTTTCTTATCCAAAAGAAATCTCAAGCAATTGAGTGTTTTGTTAAGTTTTAGAAGATGGTTAAAGTTTAGTTTTGCAGATACATCAAATAATTTCAGAGTGACTGGGGTGATGAATTTCGCTCTTTGATGTATTTGCTAACTCAGCATGGAATTCTTCATCGTCATACGTGCCCACACACATAAGAGTAAAAAGGAATTGGCGAAAGAAAGCATCGCCATATTATTGAAGTTGGGCTCATGCTACTTGCTCAAGCCCATTTACCGATTAAATATTGGGGCTATACATTCTCTGGTGCGGTCCATTTAATCAACTGGTTGCCCACTAAAGTTCTTCAACATCGGTCCCCATACTCGATTTTTATTGCACTCCTCTAAAAGATGATCATCTTCGTGTGTTTGGATGCTGTTGTTATCCATATCTTTGCCCCTTTAGTCATTACAAGTTGGGGTTCCGCTCTCAACTGTGTACCTTCTGATCGACTATTTAATGTTACAGCAATAATTTGCAAGCATACACTTTCGATGCAAGTATAGTAGACATATGTAAGTCTGTCGGATATCGATCCCACATGAATGGTAGTCTTTTGTCTATTAATGTCGGTACAATAACTGGATATAAATGAGATAAATTGTGAGGGTAATTGTTGATGCAATAACTTTAAAAACAATAAAATAAAATATGATGATGATAAACTGGGATCCCCAACATGAATCTTCAGCAGAATACTAAGTGCTCACAAGGTATAAAGAGAGAGGTGATTGTCGAAGCAATAAAGTTCAATGTATGTCTTACCCAGCATCACTCTTCTATTTAATCTAAGACTTAAACATGCATACTAACCTCACCTTCCGATGATGGCAATACGGCACTATTAAGAACAAGTGGTCTAAATTCCTCTAATCCTCACTCAACTTTTGTTGTAATGCTTGTTTGCTCAAATTGTCGTTGCACCTTCCAGTGTTAGTGATGCAAATACACTTCCGTGTTAAAAAAACATACAAACCCCAAGATTAAACAATAAAAGCAAGATTGAATAAGATAACATTTAACCAAGAATTCATGTGTACTTCCATACAAACAGAAGACAGAGAATAATCACCAGTATTCATAAAGAAATAAGAAAGAATCAAGTGAAGAATACTATTCCTAGACAACTCGACTGGATCTCTCTTTTTCCTCTTATCTCGCAGTTAGGTCTCCTCGTTAGAAGTTAGTCTGCATTTGATTTTCACATTGGCTCACCCGTGAGAGGCTTAAGTTGCCATGGCCGCAAGCTTCAAGGTAGGATGATAAAGATGATGATCCCCCCCCCAAAAAAAACTCTCTTTTTCTTCTCACGTCCGCCTTTTATGTCCTCCCCCAATAGTACAAGTGTCCTTTCCTCAAAATTATTCTGTCATTGTACGTATAGGTTGGTTATATTAGAATGGACAGCTCACATAGTTTTGGTTCTTATCCGGACAGCTGTCAAGTGTGGTGATAATTCTGGATGCAATCTGGAGTTAACTCTTGCAACGACATTGCGGGCTATCAGGTGCGGTGACAATTCTAGACGCAATCTGGAATTAACTCATACATTGACATTATTGCAATAATATAGCAAAATTAAGGATAAAATAGGCTAGGATTCACTGAGTTATAAAATGTAGTTTACTAAACTAAAAATGCTAAAATGTATGCTAAGGATAACTAAATGAGAACAATCTAACCAATAAGGGGAAAAACCTATGTTTTTTCTAGTGCTATCACACCCCCAAACTTGAGTTTTTACTTGTCCTCAAGTAAAATAGAAACTAGCAATGGTACAAATATTTTACAAAGGGAAATGATCATTCTAGCAACTTGAGCACTCTAAATTCCCAATGGACGAATCACATTCAGGGGAAAGAATATTGCATCAAAAATTCATAAGCATGAATGAATACGGTTGCAACTTCATCAATGCTAGCATCATGCTTCAAACCCTAAGTTCTATCTACCATTACAACATTTATTGTACAATACTAAGTATATAGATACTTTTTTTTTTGGATTAAGGGATATCGTTGCATAACTGTACCATTTTTCCTGAGAAGTAACGATGGGGTGCAACAAACCCCCAAGGAGAACGTAATTGCACTATCACACACTCATGCAGTGACAGCCTTTGGCCAGATTGATTTGTCTAATGCTTGTATTGGAGTGTTCCCTCTTTAACATTCCATACTACATTTACTTTGGAGTGTCTCTCCTTTATAACTATATATACATATATAAGCAACTGTAAAAGGCAGATTCATTCAAGATTTAAGGAATGATAGAAATCATCCATTACTAATGCAACCTAATCCATTCATCAAAGAATTAAAGCTACAACCTTCTATCAAATTTATCCAACTTATTCATTGATAATTCACATGATTCAAGAATTAACCATTGAATGTAACAAAAGTTTTGGAATAATTTTCATTAACTATAATTAGACCTTGCATGCTTCATTTTAGAAAAAAATATATTTTGAAATATAGGTGCATTTCCAAGCTCCATGTGCATTCCCCCAAACTCAAAGTTCGCATTGTCCCCAATGCACTAATATGAAAATGTAATGACTATAAAAAATGCAATGACAATGTATACTTATCAAAATAAAACATCTAGCTGCAGGCAATGCATGAATACTACGACTACAGCTTAAAATAAACTAACTCAGTTATCTGCAGCTATTGATGTGGCTTCATGATGTTTCTTTCTCCTCCTTCTTTCATTTTTTATCCTTAGAGCACTTCCTCTTCTTTTCTTTGGCTTTGCGCAGTCTTCGAATTGCTCCTTAGTGCCCAGCTCGACCCCGGCATCATCAGCTATTGTCTGTGTAGGAGAGGCCACTTGGAGTGGTCCAGTGTAGACTACTATTGCTAATGAATTACATTGCTCCTCACTAGTTACCTCAGCAACTTCTACTAGTCTCGCTCTAGTTCATTCCAAATTATCAATATTTGCACATACAAACTCAGGTGCGATGACAGTCTTTTCCACAGAATCTTCTTTTTTTTCCTTCCTCATTTTCAAGAACTTCTTCTTCTTCAGCAACAACTTCCTTCTCAACAACAGTATCCTCTTGATCAGCAAAAAGACCATCCTCAAACAAGCTATCAATCTTTCACAGGCATTCTTCAATATCCCTAGATTCCTCTTCTTTCTCAGTATCATAGACCTACACAATGGGCGGGGATGCCACTGATCCATCTCAGTCTTCTAAGTTGTCATCCGAGTAAGAGAGGTCATAATTGCGAATGATTGGTGGATAATACAAGGAATTTCAGTAGTGAGGATGGGCTTAGTTGGCCTAATGTGGCTACAATAGTACTGTTCCAGGCTCTGGTGTAAGCATAAAACAAATTCTGATATTTCTCCATATCTTCAATTGTAGCGATAAGCCTGATCTGCCTGTTGTTGAGGGAATTGATTATTTTTTCGACATACTTTAGTTTGCGCCATAATGATGTCTCTGCATTCAGATTTGTTCCTTTTCTATCAACTTTAGCTTTGCCCTTTCTTGTCTTACTAGTTTCTGCCTCCTTCAGTATCGACATGTCCTTGCCTCGAGTCATTCTTTCTACGGAGGCTTCATTGATTAGGTCTTTATTTTCCAAGATTTCCTTACCAGCACGGGGCACGATTCCTCTTTGTTGGCACAATAACATCACCAGTGATGGGAAAATCAAGATCCTAGTTTGCCTTACGGCATAGTTAGGTATTTCTTGGTGAAGTATTGCGCCTACATCAATTTTTCTACCATTGATGTAAAATGTATCAGACACATTTTGTCAAGGGTGACTGTGGTGCTGTAAGTAGAGGGCTTGAGTTTGTAGTTGACAAAGTTCGTAATCTTTCAACAATTCTAACCATTTTCTCTATCGTAAATTTAATTCTTTCTGAGTCATCAAGTACTTCAAACTCTTATGATCAGTTTAAATGTGACATTTCTCACCAAAGAGATAGTGATGCCAAATCTTCAATGCAAACACAATCCTGGCTAGTTCAAGGTCATGCGTCGGATAGTTCTTTTCATGCAACTTTAACTGCCTCAAAGCATAAGCAATAACTTTGCCTTCTTGCATCAGCACACAGCCGAAACCATTCAATGATGCATCACTATATACTATGAATTCTTTGCCCGATTCAGGTTGAACTAACACTGGTGCTTTCGTCAACAATGCTTTCAACTGCTCAAAACTTTGATGGCACTTTTCTGACCACTCGAATTTAACATCTTTCTATAGCAACTTCGTCAACGGAGTCACAATCATCGAGAAGCCTTTCACAAACCGTCTATAATATCCCGCTAGTCCCAGAAAACTACAGACTTCAAACACATTTCTCGGAGGCTTCCATTCTAAAATAGCTGAGATTTTACTCGGATCAACTCGTAGTCCCGCAGCTGATACAATATGCCCCAGAAAGCCAACTTCACTCAACCAAATCTCACATTTGCTAAACTTTGCATACAATTGTTTCTCACGCAAAGTCTGTAGCACAATTTTCAAATGCTCATCATGTTACGTCTCATAGTAGGAGTAAATCAGGATGTAATCAATGAATACCACAACAAAACGATCCAAATACAGTCTGAATATCTGATTCATCAGATCCATCAACACTGCAGGAGCATTTGTTAGTCCGAAAGCCATCACTAAGACTTCATAATGTCCATACCTCGTTCTGAAAGCAGTTTTCAGCACATCAGATTCTTTAACTCTCAACTGATAGTAGCCTGATCTCAAATCTACCTTAGAAAATATTGTAGCTCCTTTCATCTGATCAAACAAATCATCAATACGTGGCAACGAATACTTATTCTTTGTTGTCACTTTATTCAATTGTCGATAGCCGATACACATCCTCATAGTGCCATCTTTTTCTTTCACAAAAAGCACAGGAGCACCCCAGGGCGAGAAACTCGGTCGTGCAAATCTTCTATCTGTGAACTCTTGCAAATGATACTTCAACTATTTCAATTCAGTCGGTGCAATTCTATATGGAGCTATTGAGATAGGAGTAGTCCCCAGCACTAATTCAATTCCAAATTCAACTTCTCGTATTGGAGATAATCCCGGCAACTCTTCGGGAAACACATCTGGAAACTCACTAACCACAGGCACAGATTCAACTTTCTTTTCTGACACTTTCATATCAATCACATAAGCCAGATAAGCTTCGCAACCCTTTCTCACATAGTTCAAAGCTTTCATCGAAGATACAATAGCTGGTAACCCTTTCAAATCCCTAGATTCAATTTGAACCATCTCACCATTCTGACTTCTCAAATCAAAACTCTTTCTTTTACAATTCACAATAGAATTATGCAAAGTGAGCCAATCCATACCCAAAATTATATCAAATTCATCGAATGGTAGCAACATCAAATTACCCAGAAAACAAACATCCCGAAACATCAAAGGACAGTTTTTGCACACTTTATCCACCAAGACACACTTGCCTAAGGAGTTCGATACTCTAGTTATGAATTCAGTAGACTCAATAGGTAGAGTCTTACTTGATACTAGATTCACACACACATGTGAATGAGTAGATCTTAGATCTATCAATGCAATCACATCATTATCAAATAGAGTAAAAGTACCAGTAATGACATTTGGCGATGACGCTTCCTCTCGCGCACGTATAGCATAAGCTCAGGCAGGTGCTCTCGCCTCTGATCTCATAGCTGTATCAGTAGTCCCTCTTTGACTTCCACTCTCATTTCCAGCATTTTTGGGTGGTCTACCCCTAACCGTCACATTACTCGATCTCATATTCTAAACATTTCTTCTTCAGCTAACTTTGGGCAATCTCTAATGAAGTGATCTCGTGATCCACATTTATAACAAGTTCATTTAGTATATTTTCCCTAATATTCTCCAACTTGTCGTCTTCCACACTGTCTACACTCAGGTTTATCGCTTTTGACACTTCCAACACTTGATTTAGTTAGAATTTGAACTCGTGGATTGATGCTTTGTCCCGCACGATCTCTAATCAGATCTCCAAATGAAGCATTTGATAAATTTCTTGCATCTCTAAATCTCTTCATCGAAGATTGAGAAAACTTACTCATCGATCTTTTTCTTTCATCTCTAGCCTCAGAATCAGCTTTATTCTTTTCTTTACTGAGCTCCTCTGCTTTACAAGCTCTTTCGACTAACACAACGAATTCATTTATGTGAAGTATCCCAACCAACAATTTAATATCCTCATTCAGCCCTTCTATGAAGTGTTTACGCATAATGGCTTTGGTCGAAACACATTCTCGTGCATACTGGCTCAATCTCAAAAATTCCTGCTCGTACTCTGTAACAGACATGCGACTTTGTTTCAACTCTAGGAATTCTTTATGCTTCTAATCAATAAATCGTTGACTGATATACTTCTTTCTAAATTTAGCTTGAAAGAAGTCCCAGGTAACCCTCTCTCTCGGAACCACTGAAATCAGTGTTTTCCACCAATTATACGTAGTATCTCTGAATAATGAAATGACACATTTTGTACATTTGTCAGGAGTCAACGACATCTCGTCAAATACTCGAATGGTATTCTTGAGCCAAAACTCAGCTCGTTCTATATCATCATCAGCTGTGGCCCTAAACTCTTCAGCCCCGTACTTCCTGATCTTATCCACAAGAGGTTCATTCAATCTGGTCGGATCTGTAACTTGTGGCACAACCGGTATTTGTGGGGTAGAGGTTGTGGAGTAGCTGAATTCATTCGAATGAACTCTGAAAACCACTTACTCATCATTCGGAAGAAGGCTTGCTTAGCCTCTCCTCCCTCACTACTATCATTTGGCCTAGATGTGACCGGCACTGTCCTATGAGCGGGAACAGGCACATTACTCTTAACATCGTCAGAAACTGCTCGATCGGGATCCATTACTATATCAAAACACATTTATAATTGTTAGGATTCATTACACTATCGCAATTTCATATATAGCATGTATAGCTAGACTCACACGCGCTACGTTAGTCTGAGAATCGACTAAACCATAGCTCTGATACCAATAAAATGTAACACCCTTAACACGAAACCATCGTCAGAATAGGGTTAAGAGGCATTACTGAACAGTCGAAACATTTCACATCCATTTTACAACACATAGTCATCACTAAATATTACCACAACATAATCATATAGACCCTTAATGAGGTCTACGAGACCTTATACACATATAGAAAAGGGTCAAGACTAAACCGAACACTTACAAAAATTTTTAAGAATTTAAATATTTTTCAACATTGCAAAAGTCATACGCCCGTGTGGACAGGCCTTATGCCTCACACGATTACCATACACACCAATGTGTCCAGGCCATGCCAAAACTTGTTCACACGGCCCGCCTGTGTGCCACGACCGTGTGAAATTAAGCTAGCTACTGTCTCGGTCACACGATCACCAGGCACGACCGTGTGCCACAGCCGTGTAACCTGCCCAGGCACACCTCGAAGTGGCCCTTGAGCCGCATGGCAGAGACATACACATGTGTCTCTTGTCCGTGTATGAAAAATAGGCTATTTGCAAGACCAATTTGCCACCCACACAAGGGTCAACCCTACAAGCACTATTAAGCATATTTTTACACACACAATTTGACAACCTAATAAATGTCAAATGATCAACATATCATTCCATCCAATCTCATTGCTGATCATGCTAACTTATATACCAAATTGTACAACTAAAACACATACATTACCAAGCATGATTGATCCATAGTATCATTAGATCTCAATAGCATCAATCCATCACTAAGCTTACCATTCATAAGACGTTATCATTTCGATCAACTTTTGTCCCTTCTTCGGTTCAATCACACATTTAGTGCCGAAATCGTTAGCCGAAGCTTAATTAACATTGCACACTTATTACATCTATATGAAATCTATCTTAAATCGATATCGCGCACACAGTGCCAACCACTAAATCGAAGCTTATATGTAACATCCTAAAATTAGAGGTTCTGCATTTTTATGTTTTCTGTGTGCTTGGCTTATTTTGCTTGTTGTTTAGAGGTGCTTGGGGGTCCTGGGGAGGCTCGGGTTCAAGCCAGAGCCATGGTAAAATTTTTTTTCTTTTTGGGCATCTAAGGGGGGAGAGCTAGTAGGAGCAGGCCTTAAGTTTATTTACGTGTGTTTGTTGACACAAAGAAGCTTGTGTACAAGTGGAGGTGGCGTCACTTGTAGGAGCAGAAGGGAAGGAGTTCGAATCCCATAGGCCTCATTATGAAGCCTTATTTTTGGCGCCAGGATGGAGAGGAGATGGTTTCGGTAGGGACTCTTCAAGGGTGGTGGTTGAATGGGTCAATGCATTCAAATGGATGGACAAGAGTGCTTGGAGGAGTTTGAATTGGTCAAACCAATTTGAATGAGTGATGGGGAGTATTTGGTGGAGCAAATCAAGGGATTTGGTGATGGTGGAGGTGTTGGCCGAATGTGGGGAGCTTGGAGGGGGGATTTTGGTTTAGTTGCTAGGATAGGTGAGTGTGCTGAAATTCTCTTGAGTAATAGGCATTTTCATTTTAGTATTTTCGGTCATATAGGGAGAGTGCCGAATTTTTGCAAGGGTCTTAGGGAGTTCTTTCTTTTTCTCTCATTCAGTTTTTTCTCTTCATCTTTTCTTGCTTCTTTGACATTAGCCGAAACTAGGGTGACCACTCGGGCATTTCTTTTTCCTTTCATTCTTTTTCTCTAACAATTTTCTCTTCTACCCTCTCATAGCCGGGTCTCAATTTCCATTTGCTTTTCCCTTCTTTTTGGTTTTCTTTTGTTTTACTCTAAAGCCGAAACAGTCTTCTTCATCTTTTCTCTTCTACATTCTGTTCTTCTCTAGCCGAAACACACTTCTCACTCTTTTCTCCTGTGTGTTTCATTTCTACACCTTTTCACCATAGCCAAATCTCCTTTGACACCACACTGTATCTATTCTTACACTCTTTTTCTATTATCTGAACATCGCGAAGCAAGGTGCTAGGAATCTTTGGCCACAGGAAGTCTCTTCCATTGATTTCGGTTGGTTAAGGTAAGGGGAGACTCTTTCGTTTCTTTCTTTATTTTTTTTGATTTTATGGGGTCATAGCCGAATGGCTATTTTGTTCTTGGTGTTTAGATTTCGGCTAAGCCCTTCTTTTTCTCTCGTTTTGGAACGTTTACTTTGGGAAACCCCATTAGCAGAACGTTTGAGGTTCAAAGCCTGAAGGTCTGTTGATTACCTAATTTGATCATTACATTCGGGTTCTTAAGGTAAGAAGCCATCTTTGCATTTTCTTGGCTATTTCATCCCTCTCAATTTTAGTCTGCCTTAAGCAAATTCTTTTGTTAGTCAACCTACGTTACTCCTTGAGTACTGATCAAGTCTCTCCATGGATGTAGGTGTCGGTCAATCTAAGGAGGGGAGTGAACCCATAATCTCTGCTCCTAAATTTGAAAGACGTGCTGTGCCGGCGGTTCGAGACTTTTCGCCGGGTTGTGGTAGAGAGCTGACGTCTGCCTGGGATAGGCAAATTGCTGTTATTCCTGCTAGTGAGAGTGTCGACGTAGAGAGTCTAGTTTTACGCGTAATTAGGTGTGTATTACTCACACCATCTTCTGTTTGATTATTAATTAATTCGTGAATTTCTTAAGAGTTGAATCGTTGGTAATAGTTATTGAGTTACTCTTGAGAGGGGTAAAGATCGAAGATACTAGGTTAGTTGATTATGTTATGTAAATATTTTATCGTGAATATATGTATGCTATGGTCATGTGATTGACATTGATGTATGTTGCACTCATTATAGTATGACATCATAACGCATGGGGTTTTGTGTTATGATATTGAAAGGGGAAGTGTGATTCAGCGAGTGTCAGAGTGGTTTGGTACCACAATGGGTTGGCCCCACATATATATATCAATGACTGTCATAGTGGTTTGGTACCACAGTAGGTTGGCCCCACATATTTTTATCAGTGACTCTGTCACAGTGATTTGGTATCACAGTGGTTTGAAACCACAGTGGCTTGGTCCCACAGGCGTTTGGCTGATTCAGGTGATGTAGAGGATGGAACACTAGGATTGGGCTTAGGCCCAAATTGCGTTCGTAAGGGGAATTACTGACTAAGTCTTGTTGACACAGCCCTCTGCTTAACTCTGCAGGTAACTCCTAGTCGCGGATTTAGAGCCGAGGCAGACTTCGAGGTGGCCATGCAGTGCTTCTTATGTAAATACATTTTCTTTATTTTAAACTTATTTTAATTTGGAATTTTGTTATGTAATAAGGCCTTCGTAACTTTAATTTGGGTTTTGATTTTATACCGTTATTACATATTTTATGAGATGTTAAATATGGAGCTTTTCTAAAATAAAAATATAAACAATCATTTCTTCCAAGTGTTAACCAAAGATGACAAGCGATTGAATGATTAAAATCGGAAACTTTTTCTTAAAACTGCAACCACTCTTTTAGAAATATCATGTTCCGGAATACCACTGGTTTTCGGTTTTCGTATCATAAAACCTTTTTTTGACTGTTAGTATTATTAATTAAAATTTTTGTAAGGCAACCTTAAAATTCACTTGAGTTTCAAAATGTTAACACAACGCAAAGAATGTTTTTCTTTTTAAATTTCCAGTTCTTTAAAACAACCTTTCCGTGTGACATACCAGATCCGGTTATAACGTTTAGGCTGGGTTTCGGGTGTCAGAGCTAGGTTTGCAAAACTTGGCTGTGGAATGGGTTCAAAAATGTTTTCTTTAGCTGGTTTGAAATATGGTTTAGAAAATACATGTTTTCTAGAAGTATGGCACCCGAGTCTCCGGCGCCAAATCCGTACGGTAAGTCTTCTGACTATTGGTTGATTTGCATGAAGTGATTATATTGTGTAGTGATTGCTAGTGCTAAGAAATTCGACTTTAGAGATTGAAACCTTTAGGTATATATGTTTTGCGAAAAACTACTTCTAACTCTATTTTCATAAGACTACCCGGTAATAAACAGTGGAAGATATGCTAATTCATAAAATTTTATAATCAAATTAATTCGAATCGGTAGTCATGAGTGCTAAAGGACGTGGACGTGGAATGCATGGCCGTGGTAGAGGCCAGGGTATTGAGGCTGGACCCTCAAAATCGGGGCATGGGCTGAAAGGCGAAGTGCCAGCATCATCGGTGGCGGAAGTAGAATCTTAGGATCGAACTGGAGGGGACGTTGCTTTGTCCCAAGCTATGCTGCGTGTTTTGGAGCGGGTTGCTAGAGCTAGCACGGGATCAGTAGCTCGAAAGTCTATCCCTGAGCGACTTCAAGCGAATGGGGCGGAGATATTTAGGGGTGTTTCTGGTGTGGCCCCAAACGTAGCTGTATACTGGCTGGAGGCGATTGAATGAATCATGGACGATCTTGATTGTACCGCAGAGGAAAAGTTGAAAGGAGTAGTGTCCCTCCTTTGGGATGAGGCATACCAATGGTGGCTCACAGTAAGGGATGGTACGTTAGCGGACCGTATTACCTGAGACTTCTTTAAATCAGCATTCCAGGGAAAGTATGTTGGGGCAAGTTACATGGATGCCCAGAGGAAGGCATTTCTAAACGTGGTTCAGGGGAATAAGTCGGTGGCTGAGTATGAAATAGAGTTCCTCCGTTTAAGTCGCTATGCTCGGGGTATCGTTGCATCTGATTATTAGCGTTGTGTTCAATTTGAAGATGGTCTGAGGGACGAGTTGCGAGTACTGATAGCTCCGCAACGGGAAAGAGAGTTTAATACTCTAGTTGAGAAGGCAAAGATAGCAGAAGAGATGAAGCGGTCTGAGAGGCAGAATCGGGATAAGGATAGGAGTAGGAACAAGAGGAACTTTGGGTCGTCAGGATCTACTGGGGCTTTCCAAAAGAGGCCTAGGTTTAATGGTCCGAGTCGAGTTGTGAAGCTTGTTACTGTTGGTCGGTTCCAACAGTGTACTCGATGTAGGAAATAGCATTCGAAGGAGAGTTGGGTAAGTAATAGAGGATGCTTCAGGTTTGGATCTATGGATCATCGAATAAGGGACTCGCCCACAAGAGAGCAGGGCGCGCGCCGATGGTCGGGGTTATGTGCGATTAGAAGGAGTGGTCGCAACACTGCCGAGAGGTCGTGGTCCGGCCAGAGAAGGAAATGGTGTTGGTAGAGGTCGTAGAGCACCGGGCAAGGGTACTGGTAATACAGATGCAAGACAGCCTGGGTTGGTTTATGCACCTAGACATCAAGAGAACGGCGATGCACCGGACGTCATAACCGGTATGTTCCTTATTTTTGGTGTGCCCTTTACAGCTTTGATAGATATTGGGTCAACACATTCATATGTTGCTAGTACTGTGTCTAAGACTTTGAACATAGAATCTGAGGTTACTTCTAGAGAAATGACTGTGATTAGCCCTTTAGGATAATCTGTAGTGGTGAACAAACTCTTTAGGAATGTGCCTTTAGAAGTGCAAGGGACTGTTTTCCCTGTTGACGTGATGGAATTGCCATTCGACGAGTTCAACTTGATCTTAGGCATGGTCTGGTTAGTTAAGTATTGAGCCAACTTGGATTGTGCTGCTAAGCGCATGATATTGAAGACTCTCGAGGATAAAGAGGTGTTGGTGTTAGGTGAGAGAAGAAATTACCTGTGCAATGTCGTGTCTGCTTTAAAGGCTGAAAGGATGGTGTGGAAAGGGTGTGACGCTTTCTTAGCTTTCATTAGTGCTTTGGAAGCCAAGGAGTTGACTGTAAGAGATGTTAGAACGGTGAAAGAGTTCTCAAATGTTTTTCCAGAAGAGCTTTCAGGAATACCACCGGATCACAAGGTGGTGTTCGACATTGATCTACTTCCGAGAACGGCACCTGTGTTCGTTGCCTCATATAGAATGACGCTGAGGGAACTGGTGGAACTTAAAGCTCAGATTCAGGAGTTGTTGGATCGGGGTTTTATCTGACCAAGTGTGTCTCCGTGGGGAGCACCGGTGTTATTTTTCAAGAAAAAGGATAGGTCGATGTGGATGTGCATTGACTATAGGCAATTGAACAAGTTGACAATTAAGAATAAGTACCTGTTTTCGAGGATTGACAATCTGTTCGATCAGCTGCGAGGCGCTTCAATCTTCTCGAAGATATACTTGAGGTTAGGTTATCATCAGCTTAAGGTCAAGGAGGCGGATTTTCATAAGACTGTTTTTCGGACTCGTTATGGTCACTACGAGTTCTTAATGATGCTGTTCGGGTTGACAAATGCACCAGTTACGCTTATGGATATGATGAATCAGGTATTCTAACCCTATCTGGATTGATTTGTCATAGTATTCATAGACGATGTCATGGTATATTCAAGGACGGAAGAGGAGGATGATTTACATCTTCGGGTAGTTCTGCAGATTTTGAGAGATAAGCAGCTGTATGCCAAATGCAGCAAGTGTGAATTTTGGTTGAAAGAAGTTACCTTTTTAGGACATGTTGTGTCTGCCGATGGGATTAGGGTTGATCCCCAAAAGATTGAGGCCGTTTTGGATTGGAAACCACCAAAGTTCGTAGCAAAAATTTAAAGTTTCCTTGGGTTAGTTGGGTATTACAGAAGGTTCGTTGAGGGATTCTCGTTAATAGCTGCACCATTAACCAAGCTATTATGGAAAGGGATACCGTTTGTGTGGACTGATAAACAGCAGGAGAGCTTTGAGAAGCTGAAGAAGATTTTTACTGAGGCACCAGTGTTGATTTAGCCTGAGGCTGGAAAAGAGTTTGTCGTTTACTGTGATGCATCGCACATAGGGTTAGGATATGTGCTAATGCAAGAAGGAAAGGTAGTAGCATATGCGTCTTAGCAATTAAGACCACATGAAGTGAATTATCCCACTCATGATTTGGAGTTAGCTGCGGTAGTGTTCGCCTTGAAGATTTGGAGACACTACTTGTATGGAGAGAAGTCGATTATCTACACCGACCATAAGAGCCTGAAATATCTCCTTACCTAGAAGGAGTTGAATTTAAGGAAGCGGAGGTGGATTGAATTATTAAAAGACTATGATTGCTCGATTGAGTATCACCCAGGTAAAGCTAACGTAGTGGCGGATGCATTGAGCCGTAAGGTGATATCTGATTTGAGGGCAATATTTGCTTATCTCAGTTTGTATGATGATGGAAGCTTATTAGTTGAACTTCAAGTGAAGCCTTCATGGGTAAGTCAGGTTAAAGAGAAGGAGTTGTCAGATGAATCGTTAAGTTCTATATTTCAGCAAGTAGAAGGTGGTGAGACAGAAAATTTTAGTTTGAACAGTGATGGGGTATTGTGCTTTTGTGGAAAGGCTTGTACGCTGAAGAATTTCGAGTTGAGACAGAGGATTCTGCAGGAAGCTCATTGTAGTCCATACGCTATGCATCCCGGTGGGAGTAAAATGTATCGAGATTTGCATGAACAGTTTTGGTGGCCAAGTGTAAAGCAAGAAGTTATCGAGTTTGTGAGTAAATGCTTGACTACTGTGAAGGAGGAACATCAGTTGCCTTTGGGGTTCTATAGCCGGTAAAGATTCTACTTTGGAAGTGGGAGAGGATAACAATGGACTTTGTTAGTGGGCTACCTCCTACGCCTACTAGGAAAGATTCGGTGTGGGTGATTGTACCTCCTACGCCTACTAGGAAAGATTTGATGTGGGTGATTGTTGACCAGCTGACAAAGTCCGCTCAATTCATATGGGTTCGTGTTGATTACTCACTACAGAAGTTGGCCAAGCTGTATATAGCAGAGATTGTGAGGTTACATGGGGTACCAGTGTCTATCATATCAGACAGAGACCTCAGGTTTACATCGCGATTCCAGAAAGCGTTGCATAAAGCATTGGTTACAAGACTGGATTTCAGCATAGTGTTTCATCCACAGACTGATGGTCAGTCAGAGAGGGTAATTCAGATTCTCGAAGATATGTTGAGAGGCTTTGTTATAGACTTCAGGGGTAATTGGGAGGATTTCTTACCATTGGTAGAAATCGCATACAATAATAGCTATCAATCCAGTATTCAGATGGCACCCTACGAAGCGTTGTATGGTCGTAAGTGTCATACTCCTACCTACTGGACAGAGTTGGGTGAGTGACAGTTGTTGGGTCTGGAATTGGTCTCAGAGATAGAGGAAAAGGTTAAGTTGATTCAGGCTCAGTTGAAGGAAGCTTCCGACAGGCCAAAATCGTATGTAGATCTAAAGCGTAAGGAAATAGAATTCTCAGTAGGGGATCAGATTTTTCTGAAATTTTCACCTTGGAAGAAGGTTCTAAGATTTGGACAGAAAGGCAAGTTGAGCCCCAGATTCATCGGGCCTTATCGAGTGTTAAAACGTGAGGGACCAGTAGCGTATCAGCTTGAGTTACCGCTAGAGTTGAATCGAATACATGATGTATTCCATGTTTCAATGTTAAGACGCTATCGTTCAGATCCATCTCACATAGTACCGGTGGAGGAAATTGGAGTAAGACTTGATCTGCCTTTTGAAGAAGAACCAGTGCAAATTTTAGATGGAGATATTAAGGTGTTAAGAAGAAAGTCGGTTCCATTCGTGAAAGTTTTATGGCAGAATCACGGTTCACAGGAGGCTACATGGGAGCCAGAGAATGTGATGCAACAACAATACCCTCACCTCTTTTGATCAAGTAAATTTCGAGGCCGAAATTTCTTTAAGGGGGTAGAACTGTAACATCCTAAAATTAGGGGTTCTGCATTTTTACGTTTCTGTGTGCTTGGCTTGTTCTGCTTGTTGTTTAGACGTGCTTGGGGTCCTGGGGAGGCTCGGGTTCAAGCCAGAGCCTTGGTAAATTTTTTTTCTTTTTTGGCATCTAAATGGGGAGAGCTAGTAGGAGCAGGCCTTAAGTTTATTTGTGTGTGTTTGTTGACACAAAGAAGCTTGTGTCCAAGTGGAGGTGGCGTCACTTGTAGGAGCAGAAGGGAAGGAGTTCGAATCTAATAAGCCTCATTAGGAAGCCTTATTTTTGGCGCCAGGATGGAGAGGAGATGGTTTCGGCAGGGACTCTTCAAGGGTGGTGGTTGAATGGGTCAATGCATTCAAATGGATGGAATAGAGAGCTTGGAGGAGTTTGAATTGGTCAAACCAATTTGAATGAGTGATGGGGAGTATTTGGTGGAGCAAATCAAGGGATTTGATGCTGGTGGATGTGTTGGCCGAATGTGGGGAGCTTGGAGGGGGGATTTCGATTTAGTTAAGATAGGTGAGTGTGCCAAAATTCTCTTGAGTAGTAGGCATTTTCATTTTGGTATTTTCGGTCATATAGGGAGAGTGCCGAATTTTTGCAAGGGTCTTAGGGAGTTCTTTCTTTTTCTCTCATTCAGTTTCTTCTCTTCATCTTTTCTTGCTCTTTTGACATTAGCCGAAACTATGGTGACCACTCGGTCATTTCTTTTTCCTTTCATTCTTTTTCTCTAATGATTTTCTCGTCTACCCACTCATAGTCGAGTCTCAGTTTCCATTTGCTTTTCCCTTCTTTCTGGTTTTCTTTTGTTTTACTCTAAAGCTAAAACAGTCTTCTTCATCTTTTCTCTTCTACACTCTTTTCTTCTCCAGCCGAAACACACTTCTCACTCTTTTCTCTTGTGTGTTTCATTTCTACACCTTTTCACCATAGCTGAATCTCCTTTGACACCACACTAAATCTATTATTACACTCTTTTTTTGTTAGCCGAACATCGTAAAGCAAGGTGCTAGGAATCTTTGGCCGCAGGAAGTCTTTTCCACCAATTATGGTTGGTTAAGGTAAGGGGAGACTCTTTCTTTATTTTTTCCGATTCTGTGGGGTCATAGCCGAATGGCTATTTTGTTCTTGGTGTTTAGATTTCGGCTAATCCCTTCTTCTTTTTCTCTTATTTTGGAATGTTTACTTCGGGAAACCCCATTAGCCGAACGTCTGAGGTCCGAAACTTGAAGGTCTATTGATTGCCGAATCTAATCATTCCATTGGGGTTCTTAAGGTAAGGAGCCATCTTTGCGTTTTCTTGGCTATTTCATCCCTCTCAATTTCAGTCTGCCTTAAGCAAATTCTTTTGTTAGTCAACCTACGTTACTCCTTGAGTACTAATCAAGTCTCTCCATGGATGCAGGTGCCGGTCAATCTAAGGAGGGGAGTGAACCCGTAATCTCTGCTCCTAAATTTGAAAGACGTGCTGTGTCGGCAATTCGAGACTTTTCGCCGGGCTGTGGTAGAAAGCCGATGTCTGCCTGGGATAGGCAAATCGCTGTTATTCCTGCTAATGAGAGTGTCGACGTAGAGAGTCTAGTTTTACGCGTCATCAGGTGTGTATTACTCACACCATCTTCTGTTTGATTATTAATTAATTCATGAATTTCTTAAAAGCCAAATCGTTGGTAATGGTTATTGAGTTACCCTTGAGAGGGGTAAAGATCGGAGATACCAGGTTAGTTGATTATGTTATGTAAATATTTTATCGTGAATATATGTATGCAATGGTCATGTGATTGACATTGATGTATGTTGCACTCGTTATAGTATGACTTCATAACACATGGGGATTTGGGTTATGATATTGAAAGGGGAAGTGTGATTCAGCGACTGTCAGAGTGGTTTGGTACCACAGTCGGTTGGCCCCACATATATATTTAACAGTGACTATGTCGCAGTGGTTTGGTACCATAGTGGTTAGGCACCACATACATATATTTATCAGTGACTGTCAGAGTGGTTTGGTACCACAGTGGGTTGGCCCCACATATATTTATCAATGACTGTCAGAGTGGTTTGGTACCACAGTGGGTTGGCCCCACATATTTTTATCAGTGACTCTGTCACAGTGATTTGGTATCACAGTGGTTTGGAACCACAGTGGTTGGTGCCACAGGCGTTTGGCTGATTCAGGTGATGTAGAGGATGGAACACTAGGATTGGGCTGGGTTGCATTGCATACACTCTTTGATATGCCATGTTGGTAGGGCTTAGGCCCAAATTGCTTTCGTAAGGTGAATTACACATTGAGTCTTGGTGACTCACCCCTCTGTTTAACTCTGCAGGTAACTCCTAATCGCAGATTTTGAGCCGAGGCTGACTTCGAGGTGGCCATGCAGTACTTCTTACGTAAATACTTTTTCTTTATTTTAAACTTATTTTAATTTGGGATTTTGTTATGTAATAAGGCCTTCGTAACTTTAATTTGGGTTTTGATTTTATACTGTTATTACATATTTTATGAGATGTTAAATATGGAGCTTTTCTAAAATAAAAATATAAACAATCATTTCTTTCAAGTGTTAACCAAAGATGACAAGCGATTGAATGATTAAAATCAAAAACTTATTCTTAAAACTGCAACCACTGTTTTCAAAATATCACGTTCCGGAATGCCACTGGTTTTCGGTTTTCATATCATAAAACCTGTTTTCGACTGTTACTATTATTAATCAAAATTTTTGTAAGGCAACCTTAAAACTCACTTGAGTTTCAAAATGTTAACACAACGCGAAGAATGTTTTTCTTTTTAAATTTCCAGTTCTTTAAAACAACCTTTTCGTGTGACATACCAGATCCGGTCGTAACGTTTAGACCGGGTTTGGGGTGTTACATTATATTATTTCGCGCACACAGTGCTAATCATCTCGATCACATTTCCGAATACACACACTTAGTGCCACGTAACTCAAGCTCTCACGTAACATTCATAATCCAATAATATCATACCATTCATTTCATAACATTAAACATAGCTAAATACACGTATTATGTCCGAACTTACCTCGGACGTCAAAATATCAAAACAGTCAATTAATTGAGCACTTTGTCTTTGCCTCAATCTCGATCCGAACCTCTCCTTTCTTGATCCAAATACATTTAAATTCAATCCATTCAATCAAAGTTCATTCAATTTTGTTCACACATACTTATTTAGGGAATTTTACAAAATAGCCTTCACATTTTCACATTTTGACACTTTAGTCCCTAGTTCATCAAATCACCAAATACACACAATTTCAAATCACATATGCTTACCCGAATGATTCCCATGCTAATTCAAGCCCACACATATCATTTATTTCACATTTTAGTCCTTAAATTTATGTTTTTCTCAATTTAGCCCAAATTACTTAATTTCACTAAAAATTCAAAGACAAAGTATGTTAACCCAACACTAAGCTTTCATATTCTACCAACTAACAACACAAAGTTCTCATATTCATTAATGAAATATCTCAAAATTACCATCAATTTCTAAAATTAAAGCATGAGTTTGGTAGTACACTAAACAACGATCACAAAAACGTAGAAATTATCAAAAATCGAACATAAAATACTTATCAATTGAAGCTCACTAGTGCCGAAAATCACAAAGCCTCAAACCCTCATCTTCTTTTCTTATTTTCGGTTGATAGAAACAAAGATGAGCACTTTTTAGCTTTTGTTTTATTTTAATGTCAACATATTCATGTTTACCAATTTGCCCTTAATGATTCAACCATTTAACTAGCAAATATTAGGCTATTTATGTCCATTTCCACTATCCATGGTCCAATTAAAACTTAAGGGCCTTTCATTTAATAAACCATGACAAACAGACACTTTATAAATCAGCACACTGCTTTTACATTTTATGAGATTAAGTCCTTTTTGCAATTTAAACACACAATCAATAAAATCTTCACATAGAAATTTCACACAGGCTAATTCACATACTTTAAACATAGAGAATAATATATTATTCTGACCTCGAACTTGTGGTCTCGAAACCATTATTCCGACTAGGGTCTAAATCGAGCTGTTACACTGCTTGTGAATAGCAATGGACAAAGGGGGTGTTCACATCAATCCATTCAGCTCACAAATTCCTTTCACACCTAGTGGCTATTCAAAATCAACCATTCACATCTTGTGACCGATTGCATCCAAATGTTCACACCAGGGTCTGTTTGTGTGCCCAAAATGCCATTAATTTTTTGCTGCTTATTCGGCTACCCAAGGGAGGAGTTTAAAGCTGATTTTAAATACTTTTGGTTGCTCAACAATGAACCTTTTCAGCCTAAGTATTCAGTTCATTAAATCAGCTGAATTGGGATATTAATCAATCTTATCGTTGGCGTCACCTAGGCCTAGAATTCTTCAAAATTTTTGTACATAGTGATTAAGCTTAATTCAGCTTATTAATAGTTCATTAAGATGAATTCATGTGACTATTTGACTAGGCCATGCTTAGGTCTATAAATACTTTGTAATCAGATTGTTTTAGGGACTTTTGCCAAATTTATGCTTAATTTGAAACTTGTGAGATTTCCAATTCTCCTTGTTCTCTTCGGGACTGAATTGACTTATCAAGTTGTCTTGTGGCGTCATTCTTTCCTTTACTAAACTAAACTTATCACCTTTTGGTGTGGCGTTCATATACCTTTGGTTCCTGTCACATTTGATAGCGGGTCAAGGTTTTTGCTATTTTCCTAAACCGAAACCACCTAAGTTCCTTATTAAGATTTGGGTCAACAATTCTCTTTATTGTTGGGTCTTTCTTTGGCCTTAGGTGAATCTAACTATCCATTACCTTAACTATCTTACACCCTTTATTTTGAGCCCATAATCCTTTTCTTGTCAACCTATTTTTGCCAATACCTAACTTAATTCGAAACGAACCCATCCTTACTCAAATTCACGATTGGGCAACAAATATGACTCGAGACATTTACAACCGAGCTCATATCATTTGAATTAGTATAATGGAGAGGGGTTTATATAGGGAAAAATTAGGGCAACATGCAACAAAAATTTAGCTACATTAGGGTTACTTGGGCGGCAGGTAATCGGAGTGGCTGCAAAGTGTGGATTTTTTCCCTCCTTTTTGTTGTCTTGGGCCTCAAACTTAGACTGTATTTATAAACATACTCAAGAAAAAAACAGATTAATGCTTGGGCCAAACCCCCTTTATTAACATAAATATTTAAAATTTAACAGAACAAATAAAACTTAAAAAATTAAATTTTAAATAGAAAATTTTTTCTTAACAAATTACATTAAATTAATTCCCAAGAAAGGTTGGACGGGTCACAAAGGTCCCGCTTAAGTTCCAATCTCCTTAGACAGAATTAATTAAATGTAATAAGTTAAGAAAGTAAGTTCTAATTATTTATTTATTTACAGAACGAGTTCATGAAAAATCAAGGGTCTGTTAATTTGAACGAAGATTCAACTACCTCAACTTCACCATCCTAGTAGTTTTTGAGATGTTGACCATTAACATTAAACGTACCTTCGTTATTGTTGTATAATGAAATAGCTCCATAAGGATAAATGGTAGATGGTATAGGGTCCTTTCCATCGAGATTTTCCCAGGAAATAACTTCAACCTTGAATTAAACAACAAAACCTTCTGACCTTCTTTAAACTTGCGAGGTTGTATATGACTATCATGCCATCTCTTTGATCTTTCTTTACACATTTTGGCATTCTCATAGGAAAACAACCTCAGTTCTTCCAACTCATCAAGTTGTAACATCCTTCTCTTATCGTCTTGCTTAAGATCAAAGTTCAACTGTTTGAAAGCCCAGTGAGCTTTATTTTCCAACACTAATGGCAAATGACATGCCTTTCCAAAGACTAACCAATAAGGAGTCATTCCTAATAGAGTCTTAAATGCTATTTGATAGGCCTATAATGCATCATCGAGCCTTCGAGACCAGTCTTTTCTGCTAGGGCGTACTACCTTTTCAATGATACCTTTGATTTTACGGTTCACTCTCTCAACTTGCCCATTGGACTGGGGGTGATAGGCAGTAGCAATCTTGTGCTTCACATCATATTTTTCAAGCAACCACTTAAGCCATTTGTTCAAAAAGTAAGAACCTTCATCACTAATAATAGCTCTTGGTGTCCCAAGTCTTGTAAACACATGCTTATGTAGGAATCACATGACTACCTTCGCATCATTTGTAGGGTATGCTTCAGCTTCAACCCACTTGGATACATAGTGCACAGCAACTAAGATGTATTTGTTCACATACGAAGAAGGAAACGGGCCTAAGAAGTCAATGCCCCATACATCGTATAATTCAATCTCCAAAATGTTTGTCAAGGGCATCTCATTCCTCCTTGATATATTTCCTGTCCTTTGGCATTCATCACAGTTCTTCACATAAGCATAAGCATCTTTAAATAGTGTAGGCCAAAAGAAACTTACTTGTAAAATCTTTGCTGTAGTACGTGAACCACCAAAGTGTCCTCCACTTGGAGATGAATGGCAATGATACAAGATCTCAGCAATCTCACTTTCAGCTACACACTTTTGGATTACATTATCTGCACACTATTTAAATAAAAATGGATCCTCCCAAAAATAATACCGACTATCATGAAGGAATTTTTTCCTTTGTTGGTATGTCATTTCTCGAGGAATTATTCCACATGGAAGATAATTTGAAAAATTAGCAAACCAAGGTGTTTATGAATTTGACTTACCTCAAATAAGTGTTCATCTGGGAAATTCTCGTTGATAGGCACACATGATTGAGTTACCTCACTTGCTCCAACCTCGATAGATGATCAGTAATTTAATTTTCGACACCTTTTCTATCTTGGATCTCAAGGTCAAATTCTTGGAGTAATAGTATCCAATCAATTAGCCTTGATTTTGCATCTTTATTCGTGAGCAAGCATTGAATGGCCGCATGGTCAGTAAATACTGTAACTTTGGTACCTATAAGATATGAGCGAAATTTGTCAAAACCAAATACTATAGCAAAAAGTACCTTTTTAGTTACCATATATTTAAGTTGGGCTCCCACCAAAGTTCTACTTGCATAGTAAATAGGGTGAAACACTTTCTTTCTTCTTTAACCCATCACAGCTCCAATACAATAATCACTTGCATCATACATCAACTCAAAAGGTGAGCTCCAATCAGGTGTAACGATTATTGGGGCTGAGATTAACCCTTTTTGTTAGATCTTCAAAAGCTTCCAAACATGCTTTGTTGAAATCAAACACTGTATCTTTCTCTAACAACAAGCACAATGGTTTAGAAATTTTCGAGAAATCTTTGATAAACCTTCGATAAAAATCAGCATGGCCTAAGAAACTTCTGGCTCCTTTCACATTAATTGGGCTGGTAATCTTTCAATTATGTCCACCTTTTCTTTATCAACTACAATTCCTCTTTTTGAGATTTTATGCCCTAAGACAATCCCTTCTTTAACCATAAAATGGCATTTTTCCCAGTTAAGAACGCGATTCATCTCTTCGCATCTCTTCAGTACCTTAGCCAAATTACTCAAACAAATATCGTAAGTGTTACCAAAAATAGAAAAATCATCCATGAAAACCTCAACAAAATTTTCAACCATATCAGTGAATATTGCCATCATGCATCGATGAAATGTTGCAGGAGCATTGCATAAATAAAAAGGCATTCACCTAAAAGCAAACGTACTGTATGGACAAGTAAAGGTTTTTTTATGTTGGTCCTCTAGAGCTAAAACTATTTGGTTATATTCTTAATAGCCATCTAAAAAAATAGCATTCATTACCTGCCAGTCGATCTAACATCTGACCCATAAAAGGCAACGAAAAATGATCCTTTCGAGTGGTTTTATTCAACTCCCTGTAATCAATACAAATTCTCCAACCAGTAACAGTTCTCATTAGAATCAACTCGTTACGCTCATTTTCAACAACTGTGATTCCACCTTTCTTTGGCACACATTGCGCCGGACTTACCCACGAACTATCTGAAATAGGATAGATGATTCCTGCGTCTAACCATTTGATCACTTTCTTTTTCACAACTTCTTTCATTATAGGATTGAGCCTCTTTTTCCCATCAATTCGAGCTTTTTCACCTTCTTAAAAAATAATTTTATGCATGCAAAAAGAAGGGCTTATACCTCGAATATCAGCTATGGTCCAACCAATTGCTTTCTTAAAATTCTTTAGAACAACAATTAGTTGCTCCTCTTGATCTTTCGTCAGTTCTGCTGAAATAATCACAGGCAAAGTGGAACAGTCACCTAAATAAACGTATTTCAAATGGGAAAGAAGTACCTTTACTTCAAGTTTAGGTAGTTCTTCAATTGACAACTTGGGTTGCACAAATTCCCTGACTTCTAACTCTAACGGTTCCAACCGTGTGGGTTAAATAAAATTTCTCGGATTGGCTTCCATCAAAGCCATGTTTTCTTCACTTTCTTCATCCTCCAAAAGGTCAAGATCTAAGGCTTTCTCCACTGGATCTTCTTCAAAATTTCTTTCCATAGAAACCAAGGTTTCTATCTCTTCCACTACTGAACACTTTTCTTCCAGATCGGGAAGTTTCATCACTTTAAAGATGTTAAAGGTTACCTAATCGTCTTGAACTTGCATGGTGAGTTCACTTTTCTACACATCAATTGACATTCTTCCCATGGCTAACAAAGGTCTCCTAAGGATGATCAACACTTCCTTATCTTCTTCAGAATCTAAGACAATGAAATCAGTAGGAAAAATGAATTTATCGACTCTTACCAAAACATCATTGATCTTTCCTTCGGGATATGCTAAAGATTGATCCTTTAGCTGAAGTGTCACAATTGTAGGTCTGATTTCATCTATCCCTAGTATCTTAAAAATAGACTTAGGCATCAAGTTGATACTTACTTCTAAATCCACAAAGCTTTACCACAGTAAGATTCACCAATGTTACAGGGTATAGTAAAGCTTTTTGGGTCCTCCAAATTCGGTGGCAGTTTGTTCTGCAAGAACGCACTGCACTCCTTTGTCAAGGCAACAGTCTCATTCTCACTCAGTCGTTTCTTTTTTAACAGTATATCCTTCATAAAATTTACATAATTTGGCGTTTGTTCTAACGCATCCACCAATGATGTGTAATTGCTTCAGAACATGCAAAAACTTCTTAAATTGCACCACTTGTTTCTACTTGTGTTGCTGCAATCATTGTGGCTATGGAGGTGATGGAACTTTTGGTTGAATCGGACAACTCTTTTGAGTAGGTAAATCTACATCAAAAGAAGATGTTAAAGTATCTGAATTTACTAAGTTAAGATTTACCTTGTCAATCATTGCAGATTCTGACTCTTTTGGGTAGGAATTTCAACAGCTGGTTGATTTTTCTCAACGGGCTTATCTTTGATATCAATTAATCGGGGTTCCAAAATTTATACCACTTCTCAATGCCACTGCCTTGATATGTTCTTTACCCAAAATTCTTGGATTCTCAGTATCGTTCTCGGAAAGGTTCCTTACAGCCTATTATGAAGCTCTGTAGCTAACTGGCCCATTTGGTTTTCCAAAATTTTTCAATATTGCTGCTTGGCTTTGGATCAAAGCGTCATTCTTTGCATGTATGCTTTCAACAAGTTCTCCAAACTGTTTTATGCCTTAGCTTGAGGTGGTTTTAGAGCTTGCTGATTAAACCCTTGAGATTGGTTGGGTCTATTCTGCAATAAGTTGTTATTTGGTCTATTTCCTTGGTTGCTCCAAGAAAAATTAGGGGTGATTACGCCATGAAGGATTGTAGAACTTGGACTGGAGTCCTTGTCCTCTCCTATTTTGATGTTAGTTCCCCACATAGTACATTGACTCAGGATTTGATGAAAATTCTCAAAAGAATAACCTCATCCACAGTACATCAAATGGACTTAGAGGCTGAGCTAAAAAATTATTAGCCCTATTAGGGGTAAACTATTTTAACATAGAGGAAATAGACGAGATACCTGAGCTGATAACAAAGTAAGGGCGTGAACATCATGAACTCCGGCTACACGTCTTCCTAAAGCTATTTGATTTATTGGCCATTAATAGTTATTACTCGCGATCCTATCGATGATCTCATAAGCCTCATTATAAGACTTAGGCAAAATTGCACCATTTGTAGAAGCATCTACCATCAATCTTGTATGTGCATTGAGACAATTATAGAATGTCTCCAACTGGATACAATAAGAAATCCCATGATGAGGACACTTATGAAGTAACTCCTTCAATCGCTCCCAAGCCTCATACAAAGACTTCTCATCCAATTGTTGGAAAGTTGTGATCTTGTTCCTCAACTTTGTGTTTTTGCTAGGCGGGAAATACTTAACCAAAAATGTCTTTGCTAATTCTTGCCATGGAGATATGGAACTTGGTGGCAATGAATTGAGCCATCCTCGTGCTCAATCTCACAACGAGTACAGAAACAACTTCAACCTCAGTGTGTTTTAAGTCACACCAGCTATCTTGAAAGAATCACTCACCTCCATAAACAATCTAAGGTGGAGATATGGATCTTTTATGGGCATACCGCTGAATTGGCCCACCATCACTGGTTTCAATTCAAATTGGGTTGCCTCAATATCTAGCCTTTTAATTCCTGGATTTAACTGACTAAAAAGTGGCACAGCATATTGTCCGATGCATCGATCACTATCATCGGCAATAAGGATGGGATTTTGTACACGACCGGCTTCATTACCTTGGTCTTGATTCTGATTTGCAAGGTCCATCTCGATTTGTCTTTGAGCTATTCGTTCACGTCTTCTTTGTTTGAAATTTCTCTCAATTTTAGGGTTTACAGGGAGTAAATCGATAATCCAATCTATGCTCATAAACAACTCAAAAGAATATAAAAAATTAAAAAAAGAAAGAATAAGTTAGTAATGTTAGAAATAAACCAAATTGAAAGTAAATATTTTCACAGAAAAAAATAATTATGGCAACAGTTAACAATCCCCGGTAATGGTGCCAAAAACTTGTAACGCGTAGGTTTGTGCAAGTGTACACAGTCGTTATCAAGTAATAAGTAAGTATCAAGTTATCGTCTCCACATGGATTGTATTTGTGCTAAGTCACTTTTGTAAAATTATATTAACAACTTGGTAAATAAAAACACAATATGATTGAGAAGTGAAAATTAAAATTAAATATATTAAACTAAATACAATGATCCCTAATGCAAATTATCCTAAGTATGCAAACTATATGAATGAAATAGATTTTAGCAAAATTAAACACAATTTGCAATAATTATAACATTAATAAACTATGACAATGACTTTAATTAACTTAATTTATTATCAACATTCTTAATAACATTCGGAAAATCTTTCCATGACAACTCGATCTTTCATGAGTTTGGAAATCACATTAGGTCCTTTCGGAATCCTTTACTTAGTAAATAGGCATTTTATTGATCCTTTACTTAGTAAATAGAGACATGTCAGGTTTGAAACAGTTTAATCACACAAATCTAAAAACTATGCAGATAATAGAGCTTGGTCAGAGTTGTTATTCAACCTGCAATTTAATCGGGTTAGGATCTAAATTTAGCATGCACATTTCAATTATATGTCCACTAACCGTCGTCTGGTTAGGATCGCTCAGCTAATTCAGGTGCATTTCAATCACATATGAATGAAATACAGACTTGATTATAATTGAAAACATGATCGATTGAGGCACAAACATTATAAGCATGAATCAAATAAATATTATTTAATCAATGCAATCATCCTAGCTTAAATAAAATTAAGCTAAATTGTTGTAAACAAGAACAAAGAACACATAGCAAACATTTTCAGATTAAATCAAAGAAAAGAAAGATTAAACCCAAATCAAAGTGGTTGTCGCCCAAGACTCTGATCGATGAGGCTCCTTTGCTTCTTTGCCTTGGTCCTTTATTGATGGCTCCCCAAGGTGGCCGACCAAGGGACCTTTAAGAGGCTTAATTGCTAAAATCTCTATGAAGAGATGATGATAGGTGTGGGGAAATGGAAAATGCTAAGAGAATTGAGAGAGAAGAGAGAATGATAAAGGATGAGGGATGATGAATGAATGAATGAGGGGGTCTTATTTATAGGTGAGGAGAGGGGGATAGTTTGCTAAAAATAGGAGGTTCCATCTCTTCAAGCAACTTCAAATGGTGGTCGACCATGAATTGATGAAATTAAGCTGATTTTTGCTTTATTTTTGCTCAATTTAAGTGCCACAACAACTTAGGACTGAGACTTGGTCAAGTGCAAATCTTCAGGCAAATCTCTAATTTCTTCAACATTGCAAGGACCTCGTGCAATTAAACCCAAAAGTGGTTTATGTGGATAGCCAAGTGTAGTCGAAAATTAGGTTGACTTTGACTCCGATTTGGACGGTTTTGTAATCCAACAAAGCTATCAGACCTGTCTAAAATAAATCAATAAATTAGAGGCCAAAGAATAAAATTTATCCAATTTAAATAATTAATTACAACCCAAATTATTAATGAAATATCTAAAAATGACTATTTAAATATATTTTTATATTTTTATATTTAATTTAATCATGCATGGCCCACTTCATGTCTTAAAAATATAATATGCTTAATATAAAATAAACCATTTTATACATGAAAACTATATAATAAAGCATAAAATCACATTTTAATAATTTCTATGTCCTAATTTTATATTTTCACATATTTCATTAATTTATTAAATAATTACTTAGTTTTAACAACAAATTTAAGTAAAAAGGTGATAAATTATATAGGAAAAATCCTATATATTTTTCCATTTACATATATGCTTCGGGGTTTTGTAAAGATTTCTGGGGTAGTTGGGAGGATTACCTACTATTGGCTAAGTTTGCGTACAATAACAGCTTCCAATCAAGTATTCAGATGGCACCCTATGAGGCCTTGTATGGTCGCAGATGTCATACTACTTTATATTGGACTGAGTTAAGTGAATGTCGAATTTTGGGCACCGAGCTGGTTTCTGAAACTAAGAATACTCTTAAGTTGTTCTGTAACTATCTTAAAGCCGCTTCTAATTGACAAAAATCTTGTGCTGATTTAAAAAGAAAGGACATTAAATTTTTTTTTTTGTAAAAGATCAGGTTTTCTTGAAAGTGTCACCGTGGAAAAAGGTTATCTGATTTGGACGCAAGGGCAAGCAAAGCCTGAGGTTCATTGGACCTTACCGTATTTTGAAACGTGTCAGGACCGTTGCATATCAACTGGAATTACCACCAAAATTGGAGCGAATTCATAATGTATTCCACGACTCAAGGCTGAGATGGTATCAGTCTGATCCGTCGCACATCGTTCCCGTTGACGAGATCGAGCTACGGGTAGACCTAAATTTTGAGGAGGAACCTACACAGATTCTAGATCGTGACGTTAATGTATTGAGGAAGAAATTTTTTCATCTAGTTAAGGTTCTGTGGCGGAATCATGGCACCGAGGAAGCCACATGGGAACCCGAAGAATCGATTCAGTGAAAGTATCCGTATTTGTTTGAATTAAGTAATTTCGAGGCCAAAATTTCTTTTAGAGGGAGATAGTTGTAACGCCCCAAAAATTTGATTCAATGACCATTAAATTTGAACAGAAGTTTGTGAGACTGAGCCAATACGCACAGGAATGTGTTTCGACCGAAGCTACTACCTGTAAACATTTCATTGAAGGGCTGAATGAAGACATCAAATTACTGTTTGGAATACTTGACGTGAATGAATTTGTTGTGTTGGTTGAACGAGCTTGCAAAGCCGAGGAGCCTAGCAAAGAAAAGAAGAAAGCAGATTCCCTGCCACATATTGATGATTTATTTGATCAGCTGAAAGGAGCTACAATGTTTTCGAAAATAGATTTGAGATTGGGCTATTATCAGTTAAGAGTTAAAGAATCAGATGTACCGAAGACTACTTTCAGAACGAGGTACGGACATTATGATTTCTTAGTTATGCCTTTTGGACTAACGAATGCTCCTGCAGTATTTATGGATTTGATGAAACAAATATTTAGACCGTATTTGAATTGTTTTGTTGTGGTGTTCATTGATGATATTCTAATTTACTCATGTGATGAGACGCAGCATATTGAGCATTTGAGAATTGTGTTACAGACTCTGCGTGGGAAGCAATTGTATGAAAAGTTCAGTAAATGTGAATTTTGGCTGCGCGAGGTTGGTTTTCTAAGGCATATTGTATTAGCTGCGGGAATACAAGTTGATCAGCTATTTTAGAATGGAAGCCTCCGGGAAATGTGTCTGAAATCCATAGTTTTCTGGGACTAACGAGATATTATAGGCGGTTTGTGAAAGGCTTCTCGATGATTGCGACTCCGTTGACTAGTTGCTACAGAAAGATGTTAAATTCGAGTGGTCAGAAAAGTGCCAGCAGAATTTTGAATAGTTGAAAGCATTGTTGACAGAGGCACCAGTGTTAGTTCAACCTAAATCGGGTAAAGAATTTATAGTTTACGGTGATGCATCGTTGAATGGTTTGGGTTGTGTGTTGATGCAAGAAAGCAAAGTCATTGCTTATGCTTCAAGGTATTTAAAGCCGCATGAAAATAATTATTCGACACATGATCTTGAATTAGTTGCGATTGTATTTGCATTAAAGATTTGGCGTCACTATTCTTTTGGTGAGAAATGTCATGTTTTTACTGATCATAAGAGTTTGGAATATCTGATGACTCAGAAAGAATTAAATTTGCGACAGAGAAGATCGTTAGAATTGTTGAAAGACTACAAGCTTGAGATAGATTATCATACGGGTAAAGCTAATGTAGTTGCTAATGCTTTGAGTCGAGAGTCTTTATATACTTTGCAAGCTATGAGTACTCAGATAGATCTATGTGATGATGGTTTAGTTTTGGCTGAGTTGAAAGTGACACTGATGTTTATACGTCAGATTTGTGATGCCCAGAAATGTGATGATGAGATGATAGCAAGATGAGCTCAATGTGATTTGAATTCTAATTCAGAATATCGAGTGGATAGTGATGATTGTTTGAGATTCAGAGACCAGATTTGTGTTTCAAGGAATTCAGAGTTGATTCAGATGATTTTGAATGAAGCTCATAATAGTTGTTTGACGGTTCATCCGGGGAGTACAAAAATGTATAATGATCTGAAACAATTATATTGGTGGCATGGTATGAAACGGGACATCTCAGAGTTTGTTTTGAGATGTTTGGTTTGTCAGCAAGTTAAAGCTGAACATCAGGTTCGATCTGGTTTGTTACAATCGATTATGATTCCTGAGTGGAAATGTGAGAGAATAACGATGGACTTTGTGTCAGGATTGCCTTTATCTCCGAGAAAGAAAGATACAATTTGGGTGATGTTTGATAGATTGACAAAATCAGCTCATTTTGTTCCGATGAGAAAAAATTATTCACTTGATAAGTTAGCTGAATTATATATTTTTGAGATTGTGAGATTGCATGGGGTGCCACTATCTATTGTATCTGACAGAGATCCGAGATTTACCTCGCTGTTTTGGAAGAAATTGCAAGAGGCTTTATGTACAAAGTTGCATTTCAGTACTGCATTTCATCTGTAAATGGACGGTCAATCCGAGCGAATCATTCAAGTCCTTGAAGATATGTTGAGATGCTACAATCTTGAGTTTGAAGGTATGTAGGAAAAGCATTTACCGTTGATTGAATTTGCATACAACAACAGTTTTCAATCTAGTATTAAAATGGCACCATATAAGGCTCTTTATGTTCGAAAATGTCAAACTCCATTGTATTGGATTGAGCTGAGTGAGAATAAGATTCAAAGGGTTGATTTGATAAAAGAGACTGAGCAAAAAGTGAAAGTGATTTGTGACAGTTTGAAAGCAGCGTCAGATTGTCAGAAGTCTTATGTAGACTTAAAACAAAAAGATATTGAATTTGAGGTTGGTGACAAAGTGTTTTTGAAAGTGTCTCCGTGGAAAAAGATACTTCGATTTGGCCGAAAAGACATGCTGAATCCGAGATTTATTAGACCGTATGAGATCATTAAACGAGTAGGGCCAGTTGTTTATAGATTGTTATTACCGCCTGAATTAGAAAAGATTCATAATGTGTTCCACGTATCAATGATTTGACGATATCGATCTGATCCATCGCATGTAATTGCTCCTACTGAGGTTGAGATTCAGTCAGATTTGTCGTATAGTGAAGAATCGATTCGAATTCTGGCACGTGAGATCAAAAAGTCGAGAAACAAAAGACTATCTTTGGTGAAAGTGTTGTGGTATAAACATGGAGCTGAAGAGGATACGTGGGAGCCTGAAGATATTATGAGAGAGCAATATCCAAAACTATTCATTGGTAAAATTTTCGGGGATGAAAATCCCTAAGGGGGGAGAGTTGTAACAGCCTGGTTTAGACCTTAGTCAGAACAGTGGTTTTGAGACCACAAATCCAATGTCAAAAGAATATTTTAATATTATTTTTTATGTTTATAATATGTGATTGAGCATGTGTGAAAATTTGGTGTGGAAATTTTATCGATTGTGTGCCGAATTATGAAAAAGGACTTATTCGCATAAAATGTAAAAGCTATGTGTTGATTGTTAAAGTGCTAAATTGGCATGGCTTATTAAATTGAGAGCCCTTATGTTGTTATTAAACCATTGATTAATGGGATGGACAAAAATGGGCTTATATTAGTGGAATTATAATGTTTTTATTAAAGGGCAAAATGGTAAAAAGCCAATTAATGTGTATTAAAATAAAACAAAAAGATGAAAACATGTTCATCTTTGTTTCTTTCAATCAAAAATAGGAAAATAAATAGGGCTTAGAAGCGTTCTTATACTCGGCTACTACTTAGCTCAATTAAGGTATGATTTTTGATTGGTTTTTGATAATTTCTACGTTTTTGTGATCGTTGCTTAGTGTACTATCAAACCCATGCTTAAACTTTAGAAATTTAGGATGATTTTGAGATATGCCATTGATGAATATGTGAGCTTTGTGTTGTTAGTTGGTGGAATATGAAAGCTTAGTGTTGGGTTAACATAGTTTGCATTTGGAATTTTGGTGAAATTGAGTAATTTGGGCTAAATTATGAAAATGAGAAATTGGAGGAATAAAATGTGAAATAAATGAAATGTGTGGACTTGTATAGGCATAAGGAGAATTTGGCCTAAGCATGGTGTAATGAAATTATGTGTATTTTGTGATTTTGTGAAATAGGGACTAAAGTGTCGAAATGTGAAAATGTGAGGGCTATTTTGTAAAATGCCCTAAATATGTGTGTTTGCACTAAATTGAATGAATTGATAATTAAATGAGTTAAATTTGAATATGTATAGAACAAGAAAGGAGAGATTCAGATCGAGATCGAGGCAAAGACAAAGTACTAGATTGATCAGCTAGATTCGGTATCTCGACGTCCGAGGTAAGTTCGGATATAGTACAAGTTTTTAATTTAATTTCTATGTGATGTGAATTGGATGATAGATATTGAATTAGAAATGTAAAATATGAAATTGAGAAATGAGGCACTAAGTGTGCGTAATTGAATTGAGACAGAGTTGAATGGCACTGTGTGTGCGAAGTATTGGAAGCTTTGGCTTTCTTGATTTGCACTGTGTGTGCGATACCGAATTAAGTTTGGTTTTGTATCGAGGCACTAAGTGTGCGATTGAGTTGAAAAGATATCGAGCATTGAATGAAACATGGTATCGAGCATTGAATAGCAAGTACGTATGGTAATTAAGTGTTGGAAAAGGTATGTTTGAACCTATATGGTTGATAATAGTTTAAAGATTGAATGAATGGATATTTGAGCATATGGTTGAAGATGATAATATGCTTAATTGTGTATCTATCTATGTGATGGTTTAATTGTATATTGATGTTGCACTATTAAGTAGTATGTATTATATTACGAACTTACTAAGCTTTGAAAGCTTACTGTGTGATTTGTTTCTTTGTTTTACAGTGTCAGTAAAGCTAGCTCAGATTTGGGGATCATCAGCATCTCTATCACACTATCGGCTATCTATTTCGGTACTTTTGAAAAGATGCATACAAATGTGGCATATGGCATGAATATAGCTAGTTACTGTGGCATGTTTTGTAATATGTAATCTTTGCCATGTGATATGGCTTAAAGGTTGAATAATGTTAGTATGTATGTGTGGAAATATGTGAGTGATAAATATGGTATATTTCATGCTTAAATTGGTTGAAGAGAATGGCATTTTAAGTGTGAATTATGGTATGCTTAGATAATGTTTAATTAAGGAATATGAGTTATCAATATGGTGTTTTGGAATGGAATTATTTGAGTAGGAATTGAAAATAAGAATAGATGTCATAGTAGATGATTGATTGGAGTTTGTATTGGTATGTTTGATTTTATTTTTAGGTATGAAATGGTATTAATTTGAGGCTTGTAGGTGATTCAATGTGTGGGAGGCAAATTTGGCCTTAAAAATGGCCTATAATTGCCCACACTGTCGAGCACACGGGCGTGTGGCTCGATCGTGTCTTTCAAATTTACAATTTGATGCAAGTCAGACTCGACCATGGGCAAGAAACACGCGTGTGACTGGCCGCGTGGCGCAAGTTAGTAGCGACCACGGGTGAGGCACATGGGCGTGTCTCAGGCCGTGTGAACAAGTCAGTATGTATGACCTGTTTGGCCATGGCTTGGACGCACGGGCGTGTCCGAGGCCTTGTGAGGCTGTAACAGTCTGGTTTATACCCTAGTCGGAACAGTGGTTTTGGGACCACAAATTCGAGCCCGTATAATATTTTAATATTATTTTCTGTGACTATAATGTGTGAATATGCATGTGCTAAAGTTTCGTAAGTTAATTCGTCCATCTGTGTGTTTAATTTGAGCAAAGGACTGAATTGCATTGATATACAAATTAGCATGCTACATGAAAAGGTACTTAATTGTCATGTCTTTATAAGTGTGAGGATTTTATGTGGCATTTATGCCATTAGCTTGTAAGTGGACGGTTAAGGTAAAAAAGACCTTGATTTATATGTTATATATGTTTTTATTATAAGGATAATTTTGTAATAAGGTTAATAATATAATTGTTAATAGAATAAAGCATGAAAATGGAACATTCATTCATGCATTCTCTACCGAAAATACAAAGGAAAGAAAGGTTTTGAAGCTTTCTAACATTTGACATTCATTAAGCAAAATTAAGGTAAGTTTTAGCTTTGGATTTTGATGATTTTTATGTTTTTGAGATTGTTGCTTAGTCTACTATCAAGCCCATGTCTCAATTTTGTGTATTGAAGATATTTGTGTGATATGCCATTGATGTTTTGTTGAGCTTTGTATTGAATTTAGTTGTTAAATGAAAGATTTGAGCTAGCTGAACATACTTTGTTCTTGAATTTTTGATGAATTTAGCTAATTAAGGCTAAATTGTAAAAATAGTAATTTGAGGGACTAAATTGCAAATTTGATGGAAAATATGGGCTTGTATGTGATGTATGAACATTCGGCTAAGCATGAGTATGTAATGATTTTGTGAATTTGATGTTTTGAGAAAAATGGACTAAATTGATAAATTGTACAAATGTGAGGGTTAATTTGTAAATAGCCCTAAATGTGTGTCATTGGATTGAATTCAGTAAGTTAGTGAATAAAAGAGTTAATTTTGAATATGTATAGATCAAGAACCGAGGAAAACAGACTTAGATCGCGGGAAAACGAAAGTAACCGAGTATCCATTTCCATTTCTGTTAAATCGAATCTGAGGTAAGTCATTATGCAAATAAACATATTCATATTAAATTATGTGTATTCCTATGACTATTGTTATCGATGAATACTTATGATATAATCTGTTCATGAATTTTGAGATAAGGATTACTTAGTGACAATATCCAAGAAGTCCAGTACGAACCTTGGAATAGATAGGATTAGCTATGTCATGACATAGGTATTTGTTCTGTTTTTATCATGTAAGACCACGTCTGGGAAGTTGGCGTTGATTTGAGATTTCGTGTAAGACCTCTTCTAGGACGTAGGCATCGATATGAGCGTTACGTGTAAGACCACGTCTGGAACGTTTGCATCGATATGATCTTTACGTGGAAGACCATGTCTGGGACATCGACATCGTATTGATCCGTGTAAGGCCCTATCTGGGACAGTGGCATCGATATCCGATTACATGTAAGACCTCTTCTGGGACGTTGGCATTGTACGACTATTTCGAGCTTTTTAAGTATCCTACTAGATTCCTTACGGTTTAGCGGGCAAGTCTGTGATACGAAATGGCCATGTAAATAGTGAATCCGTTTCAGGTACGTTGATTCATACACTAAATGTGTATATAAGGTAAGTTCCTATGTGATCTTACTATGATGATTATGTATATTTGGATAACAATATGAGATGTGATAGTAAGCATGAAAGAGCGTTGTATAAATGAGACTTTTGAATTGGTGAATGTGGCAAATATGGCCAAGTACATGGACCAAAGTACATACGTGATAATTTGCTAAGTGATTTAGATGTGCCAATGTATCTGTGAGTATATATGCCTTCTATGCTAAGTTTGTTTGTATTATGACTTACTAAGCTTTTTGAAAGCTTACTCCGTGTGTGCGTTTTCTCTGTTTTATAGGTTGTCAAAGCTACTGAAGGCTCGGGACCGTTAAGGATCGTCATCACGCTATTCAACTTGTTTATGGTACATGTTGGATATATATTTGCTAGATATGGCATGTATAGACTAGTCTTTTGTATTTATAAGTGAAGTGAATTTAGCCATGTGATTTGGCTAGTTATATGTTTAAATGAATGCGATATATGAAGCATACCTTGGTATGGTTGAAGCACATGAATTGGTCAAGTTTTTGGGTAAGCATTTGGATGAATTATACTTGATATACATATGTTTTGGTCTTGGAAGTTGAAATGGTTGAAATGGATATTGAATGTTTGGATTGAATGGTTATTTTGGTTGTCTAGTATGCATGAAATGTGTTGTTGAATATTGCTTGTAGGTAAGACCCAAGTGGGCGGCATTTTGGCCTTGAAAATGGCCTATAATGTCACACGGTTGTGGCACACGGGCGTGCCTAGTGACCGTGGGGCTAAGTCGGTAGCTAGCGTAAGAGTACACGGCCTTGGCACACGGACGTGCCTAGTAGCCGTGTGATTTTTGACAGGATCGACCACGGCCAAAGTACACTGGCCTGCTTGTTGGCCGTGGAGCAAAGGTCAGTTTCGACCACGGGGAGGACACACGGGTGTGTCTAGCGGCTGTGGGAGGCATACAGCATGCCCACACGGGCGTGTAACCCCTGAAACTTAGAAAAGTTTTAAATTTTTTGAGAATTTCTGTATGTGTTTCGGTTTAGTCCCGACCAAGTTTATAAGCATGTTTTAAGTCTCGTTGACCGCAATAAGGGACACTATGATTGTATTCGATATGATACTTGATGAATTTTCTGATTAAGTTTCTGATCTGTCAGGTAACGCTCTTAACCCATTCCGACGATGGACACGGGATAGGGGTGTTACATTTGGTTGGTACCAGAGCTACGGTTTAGTCGATTATCCGACTAACGTAGCGTGTCAGAGTCTAGCTATACATGCCATATATCTAAACTGTGATAGTGTGATGAATCTTGACGTCTAAACATGTGATTTTCGTATAATAATGGATTCCGGAAGAGCCGTAGCTGATGACGTAGAAAGTAATACGCCTGCTTCCGCACAAGGGACAACGCCCTCTGATTTGAGACCGGCTACGAGCGGTCAAAAGGGAGAAGCTAAACAAGCTTTCTTCCAGATGATAAGTGAGTGGTTCACTCAATTTGTAAAGAATAACCCGACTATTTCACAACCCCCGTCCCCAGTTAATCCCCCTGAGACATCCGATATACCTCTGACTGCAATTTTGCATATGTTGAATAAGCCTCCGGTTGACAAGATTCATAAGTATGGGGCCGGAGAGTTTCGGGCTACTAATGATGATGCTGCTAAAAGGGCAGAGTTCTAGGTAGAAAATACTATACTGGTATTCGACGAAATGTCTTTGACTCCAGAAGAATGCATAAAGTGCGTTGTGTCATTACTCCGAGATGCAGCTTATCAATGGTGGAAAACCTTAATTTCTATTTTTCCGAAAGAGTGAGTTCCATGGGACTTCTTTCAGATCGAGTTTCGAAAGAAATACATCAGTGAAAAATTCATCGATCAGAAACAGAAGGAATTTTTGGAACAAAAATAGGGCCGAATGACTATTCCGGAATATGAACAAGAGTTCATGAGACTGAGTCAGTATGCCCGAGGATGTATATCATCTGAAGCGATAATGTGCAAAAGGTTTGAAGATGGTTTTAATGAAGACATTCGTTTGTTAGTCGGGATCCTAGAATTAAAAGAGTTCGTAGTACTCGTTGATAGAGTGTGCGAAACTGAGGCACTTGGGAAAGATAAAAGAAAAGCTGAGTTTGAAGCCCGAGATACGAGAAAGAGATTTCTGAGCAAATCATTCCAGTCATCTTCGAAGAGATTCAGAGATGATCAAAGTCATTCAAGAGATAATGTGGGACATTTGAATAGAAATTGAGCTAGATCACAAATGAGTTCCAAAACTCCAGCAACTTCAATAGCGAGTATTGGTAATGTTCGATCCGAGAAACCTGAATGTAAGCATTGTGAAAAAGGCATCCGGAAAGTTATAGACTTAATGACAGATCTTGCTTCAGATGTGGATCACTTGACCATTTTATCTGTGACTGCCCTGAGTTTGTTGAGCCAGAGATTGTTCAGAATCTGAGATCTGATAATGCACCTGTGAGAGGTAAAGCTTCAAAGAATGTAAGAAATGTCAGTGGTAGTCAGAGAACTACGAGAGACAATGTTGCCAGATCTGAAGCTAGAGCGCCTGCTAGAGCGTATGCTATCTGAGTTCAAGAGGAAGATTCATCTCCAGATGTTATAATAGGTACTTTTACACTTTATGATACTTCTGTGATTGCACTGATAGACCCTGGTTCTAAGCATTCGTATGTATGCATGAATTTAGTATTCAGTAAAACTTTTTCTATAGAGTGTACTGAGTTTGCTATAAAAGTATCAAACCCCTTAGGTAAAAGTGTCCTTGTTGACAAAGTATGCAAGAACTGTCCGTTAATGTTTCGAGTTATCTGTTTCCCTGCCATCTGATGCTTTTGGCATTTGATGAGTTCGATATTATTCTGGGTATGGATTGGTTGACTTTGCATGATGTTGTTGTGAATTGTAAAAGAAAGACGATTGATTTGAGATGTCTGAATAATGAGATTGTACGAGTTGATTCTAATGATTTGAATGGATTGCTTGCTATGATATCTGTTTTGAAAGCTCAAAGTTATGTGAAAAAAGGTTACGAAGCATATTTTGCTTATGTGATTGATTCGAAAGTGTCTGAGAAGAAAGTTGAATCACTGCCTATTGTTTGTGAGTATTCTGATGTGTTCCCTGAAGAGTTGAAAGAGTTCAAGTCACAGTTACAAAAATTGACAGATAGAGGGTTTGCTAGACCGAGTTTCTCGCCCTGGGGTGGTCCTGTTCTGTTCGTGAAAAAAGAAAGATGGCACGATGAGGATGTGTATCGATTACCGTCAGTTGAATAAGGTGACAATAAAGAATAAATATTGTTTGCCGCGAATAGACGATTTATTTGATCAGTTAAAAGGAGCTACTGTATTTTCTAAGATTGATCTGAGATCTGGATACTACTAGTTGAGAGTTAAAAATTCAGACATTCCGGAGACTGCTTTCAGAACGAGGTACAGGCATTATGAATTTTTAGTTATGCCATTTGGGCTAACCAATACTCCTGCTGTTTTTATGGATTTGATGAACAAAATTTTCAGGCCGTACCTAGATCGATTTGTTGTAGTGTTCATAGATGACATCTTGATTTATTCATGTGAAGAAAATGAGCATACTGAACATTTGGAAATTGTGTTGCAAACTTTGAGAGAAAAGCAATTGTACACAAAATATAGCAAATGTGAATTTTGGTTACACGAGGTTAGTTTTCTGGGACATATTGTGTCAGCTTCTAGAATCCGAGTGGTTCCGAGTAAGATTTCTGCTATTCTGAATTGGAAACCTCCGAGAAATGTATCTGAAGTCCATACTTTTCTGGGATTAGCTTGTTATTATCGTCGATTTGTAAAAGGATTTTCAGTGATAGCTACTCCGTTGACTAGATTACTTCAGAAAGATGTTAGATTTGAATGGTCGGATAAATGCCAGAAATGGTTTGATCAGTTGAAAACTCATAATGTAAGCTCCAGCATTAGTACAAAACGAGAATCGTAAAGAATTTGTTGTATACAGTGATGCTTCGTTAAGTGGTCTGGAATGTGTTTTGATACAGGAAGGCAAAGTTGTAGCTTATGCCTCGAGACAATTAAAGCCACATGAAAAGAATTATCCGACACATGCCCTTGAGCTAGCTGCGATTGTGTTTGCACTTAAGATTTGGCGCCATTATCTGTACGGTGTGATATGTCATGTGTTTTCAGATCATAAAAGTCTGAAATATCTGATGACTCAGAAAGATTTGAACCTGCGTCAAAGAAGATGGTTAGAGCTGTTAAAAGATTATGAGCTCGTGATAGATTATCATCCGGGTAAAGCGAACATTATTGCTGATGCGTTGAGTAGAAAATCATTGTTTGCACTACATGCTTTGAATGCTCAGTTAAATTTGTCTGATGATAGTTCTATGTTAGCTGAGTTAAAAGCGAAACCATTGTTTATACAGCAGATATGTGATGCTTAGAAATCTGATAATGAATTATTAGCGAAACGAGTTTTGTGTGATTTGAATTCTGAATCTGAATTATGGGTTATTGATGATTACTTGAGTTTCCGAGGTCGTATCTGTGTTCCGAGAAATCCAGAGTTGATTCAGCTAATTTTAAGTGAAGCACATAGTAGTCGTCTATCTGTTTATCCGGTAAGTACAAAGATGTACCATGATCTGAAGCAACACTGTTGGTGGTATGGTATGAAACGAGACATTTCTGAATTTGTTTCGAAATGTTTAATCTGTCAACATGTGAAAGCCGAACATCAAGTTTCATCTGGTTTGCTACAGCCAATTCTGATTCCTGAATGGAAATAGGATAGAGTAACAATGGATTTTGTTTTTGGTTTGCCTCAGACTCCAAGAAAGAAAGATACGATTTGGGTCATAGTTGACCGATTGATGAAATCTGCCCATTTTATTTTGGTAAGATCTTACTATTCACTTGATAGATTAGCTAAACTTTATATTTCTTAGATTGTTGGATTGCACGGGGTGCCGCTATCCATTGTGTCAGATAGGATCTGAGGTTTACATCGAGGTTCTCAAAGAAATTGCAAGAAGCTTTAGGCATGAAACTGCATTTCAGTACAGCTTTTCATCCGCAAACAGATGGTCAATTCGAACGGATCATTTAGATTCTTGAGAATATGTTAAGATGTTGTATACTTGAGTTTAACGGTACGTGGGAACAGTATCTGCCATTGATTGAATTTGCATACAATAACAGTCTTCATTCAAGTATCAAAATGCACCTTATGAAACTTTGTACGGACGTAAATGTCGTACACCTCTGTATTGGACTGAGCTCAGTGAAAATAAACTACACGGGGTCGATTTGATTAAAGACTCAGGAGAAAAAGTGAAACTAATCCGAGATTGTTTGAAAGTAGCATCTGATCGTCAGAAGTCTTATGCAGACTTGAAATGAAAGGATATAGAATTTGAGATCGGTGACAAAGTATTTCTGAAAGTATCTCCATGGAAGAAAGTATTAAGTCTGAGGTTCATCGGACCGTTTGAGATCATTAAATGAGTTGGGCCTGTTGCATATAGATTAAGGTTGCCCTCTGAGCTAGAAAAGATACACAATGTATTTCATGTTTCGATGCTCCGTAGATATCGATCCGATTCGTCACATGTGATTGCCCCATCTGAAATTGATCTGATCAGATATGACATATGAAGAGGAACCAATCCGCATCTTATCTCGTGAAGTGAAAGAGTTGAGAAACAAGAAAATCCCATTAGTGAAAGTACTATGGAATCGACACGGAATAGAAGAAGCTACGTGGGAGCCTGAAGATTCAATGAGACAGCAATATCCGAATCTGTTTAATGGTAAGATTATCGAGGATGAAAATCCCCAAGGGGGAGAATTGTAACAGTCCAGTTTATAACCTAGTTAGAACAGTGGTTTCGGGACCACAAATCCAAGCCCGTATAATATTTTAATATTATTTTCTGTGACTATGATGTGTGAATATGCATGTGCTAAAGTTTCGTAAGTTAATTCATCCATCTGTGTGTTTAATTTGAGCAAACGGCTGAATTGCATTGATATACAAATTAGCATGCTACATGAAAAGATGCTTAATTGTCATGTCTTTATAAGTATGAGGATTTTATGTGGTAATTAAGCCATTAGCTTGCAAGTGGACGATTAAGGTCAAGAAAAGACCTTGATTTATATGTTATATATGTTTTTATTATAAAGATAATCTGGTAATAAGGTTAATAATATAATTGTTAATAAAATAAAGCATGAAAATGGAACATTCATTCATGCATTCTCCACCGAAAATACAAAGGAAAGAAAGGTTTTGAAGCTTTCTAACATTTGACATTCATTAAGCAAAATTAAGGTAAGTTTTAGCTTTGGATTTTGATGATTTTTATGTTTTTGAGATTGTTGCTTAGTCTACTATCAAGCCCATGTCTCAATTTTGTGTATTGATGATGTTTGTGTGATATGCCATTGATGTTATGTTGAGCTTTGTAATGAGTTTAGTTGTTAAATGAAAGATTTGAGCTAGAGGAACATACTTTGTTCTTGAATTTTTGATGAATTTAGCTAATTAGGGCTAAATTGTGAAATAGTAATTTGAGGGACTAAATTGCAAATTTGATGGAAAATATGGGCTTGTATGTGATGTATGAACATTCGGCTAAGCATGAGTATGTAATGATTTTGTGAATTTGATGTTTTGAGAAAAATGGACTAAATTGATAAATTGTACATATGTGAGGGTTAATTTGTAAATAGCCCTAAATGTGTGTCATTGGATTGAATTCAATAAGTTAGTGAATAAAAGAGTTAATTTTGAATATGTATAGATCAAGAACCGAGGACAATAGACTTAGATTGCGGGAAAACGAAAGCAACCGAGTAGCTGTTTCTGTTTCTGTTAAATCGAATCTGAGGTAAGTCATTATGCAAATAAACGTATTCATATTGAATTATGTGTATTCCTATGACTATTGTTATCGATGAATACTTATGATATAATCTGTTCATGAATTCTGAGATAAGGATTACTTAGTGACAATATCCGAGAAGTCTAGTACGAACCTACGAATAGATAGGATTAGCTGTGTCATGACATAGGTATTTCTTTTATTTTTATCATGTAAGACCACGTCTGGTACGTTGGCGTTGATTTGAGATTTTGTGTAAGACCTCGTCTGGGACGTAGGCATCGATATGAGTGTTACGTGTAAGACGTTGGCATCGATATGATTTTTATGTGTAAGTCCATGTCTGGGACATTAGCATCGAATTGATTCGTGTAAGACCCTGTCTGGGATAGTGGCATCGATATCCGATTACATGTAAGACCTCGTCTGGGACGTTGGCATTGTACAACTATTTCGAGCTCTCTGAGTATCCTACTAGATTCCTTACAGTTTAACGGGCAAGTCTGTGATACGAAATGGCCATGTAAATAGTAAATCCATTTCAGATACGTTGATTCATACACTAAGTGTGTATATAAGGTAAGTTCCTATGTGATCTTACTATGATGGTTATGTATATTTGGATAACAATATGAGATGTGATAGTATGCATGAAAGAGCTTTGTATAAATGAGAGTTTTGAATTGATGAATGTGGCAAATATGGCCAAGTACATGGACCAAAGTATATACGTGAAAACATCCTAAGTGATTTAGATGTGCCAATGAATCTATGAGTATATATGCCTTCTATGCTAAGTTTGTTTGTATTATGACTTACTAAGCTTTTGGAAAGCTTACTCCGTGTGTGCGTTTTTTTTGTTTCATAGGTCGTCAAAGCTACTGAAGGCTCGAGACCGTCAAGGATCGTCATCACACTATTTAACTTGTTTATGGTACATGTTGGATATATATTTTGCTAGATATGGCATGTAGAGGCTAGTCTTTTGCATTTGTAAATGAAGTGAATTTAGCCATGTGATTTGGCTAGTTATATGTTGGTATTATGTTTAAATGAATGCGATTTATGAAGTATACCTTGGTATGGTTGAAGCACATGAATTGGTCAAGTTTTTGGGTAAGCATTTGGATGAATTATACTTGATATACATATGTTTTGGTCTTGGAAGTTGAAATGGTTGAAATGGATATTGAATGTTTAGATTGAATGGTTATTTTGGTTGTCTAGTATGCATGAAATGTGTTGTTGAATATTGCTTGTAGGTAAGACCCAAGTGGGTGGCATTTTGGCCTTGAAAATGGCCTATAATGTAACACGGTTGTGGCACACGGGTGTGCCTAGTGACCGTGGGGCTAAGTTAGTAGCTAGCATAAGAGTACACGGCCTTGGCACACGGACGTGCCTAGGAGCAGTGTGATTTTTGACAGGATCGACTACGGCCTAAAAATACTGTTCCGATTTGACTAAAAACGGGCTATTACACGGGTAGATGACACGTTCTAGTGTTAGTGTAACAACCCAATTTAGGGGCTAGTCGGAACAGTGATCTCGGAATCACTGATACAAGTTTAGAGAAAATTATTTCCATGATATTTTATGAGTTGTAGTGTGATGGTATGAGTGTATGAAAATTTTGGTGCTTTAATTTTATAGGTTTCTTGCTTAATCGCGAAAAAAGGACTAAATCGCATAAAGTGTGAAAGTTCTATTTTTTTAAGATAAAGGTGCCAAATAGCCATAGATTGCAAATTGGAGGTCTTTAAAAGGCTATTATCCCCATGGTAAATAGTTGGCCGGCCATAGGGGATTATAAGAGACAAAGATGGACAAATTAGTCAAAGTTGGTAAAAGTTGGTGACTAAATTGACTTGTATTAATAAAATAAAGAAGAAATAAATATCATCTTTTTCTCTCTTATTCTCCACCAAAAATTGGTAGCCAAATAAGGTTTTTAAAAGTTCAAAATTTCAGCAAACTCTTCTCCTTACTAGTAAGTGATTTTAATGGCTTTTCTTGATGATAGTTGTACTTTTGGGAACCCTAAAGCTTAAGCTTTCTAATGAGGGGACTAATTTGTAATATGGTGAAGAGTTTAGAAATTTTCCATGAGAGCTTTCATTGTTAATTGCTGCATTTTTATGACAGAAAATGAGTCTTGGTTGTTAGATGAACAACTTTTGTGAAAGGTGTTGCCATGAAAACACCTAATTGAATCTTATTGTAAAGGTTATAAAGTTTGTAGTAAATGTGTGAAATGTTCGTTTTTGATGATAGCCATAAGAGAATTAAATGTTCACCTACGCTTGTTGAAGGTAGAAACATGATTGGAATTGATTTTCGAGTCTAGGGGTAAAATGGTCATTTTACCAAAGCCTAAGGGAAAAATAGTAATTTTGCCAAATCATGATTATTAAAATGCTTTTATTAATGTGATGATTGAAATGAGCTAATTTGCTATTATAGAGCAAGAAGAACCAAGAGTTTACCTCGATCGGGGAAAGAACAAAGTCTCGGACTAGATCGACGATCTAGCTTATTTTGAAATCGAGTTAAATTTGTATGTGATAAATTCAACGTTATGTTAGAAAGTTTGAGAATATTTGGTATTATATTGATACATGATGTAGTACTAAATTGAGTATTTGGTGTTGAATGAGTAAGTTAAGATGTTGAAGTCCTAGTGGACTATAATGAATGTAAAAATGCTATCAACGAGACATGAAATGCATAAGGCCCCGTATAAGACCATGTCCAGGACATGGCCTCGACACTGAATTGAGATCCTGTATAAGACCATATTCAGGATATAGCTTCGGTATTGAATATGAGAATCGTATAAGACCATATCCGAGATATGGAATCAATACTTGATGTGAGATTTCCATATAACACCATATCCAAGATATGGCATCGGCACTCAGAGGTGACCCTATGTAAGACCACATCTGGGTGTGGCATTGGCTTTGTACTCATATTAATGATGATGAAAATGCATCTTTGAGTATCCCTAGTGATTAATGGGATAAATAGATAAGTTTGGAAGTAGAAATGAGATTAGTACTAGATACATGTGAATGAGGGAATACAGGTGCTCGTGAATGATTCAAGAAGAAATAATTACGACATGTGGCATATTGTCATGGATGGATTTTATTATGAGCTTATTGTTGCTATTTATTTCCATGCAAACTTACTAAGCTTTATGCTTACCCCTTTTTATTGCCCTTTTTCCTTGTAGTATTTCCAAGATAACTTGAGGAACATGGAACGTTGGAGTTCGAAAATCACACTATCGACATCACTTTAGTATAACAATTTAGACTTATTTTGAGTATGGCATGTATAGGACTTGGGTATTTTGTTAGGTCGTAATTGTTAGACAAAGTGTCGGCTATGTATGTTATTAAAGTCATTTTGTAAATGGTCATTGGAATTGGGTCAATACTTGATAAGTATATATATATTCTATAAGGATGAAATTATGAAGTTTATGCTTATGTGAATGTTTTGAATTGAGTTCTTGGATGTGCCTTTGGGTTATGAGTTGTGTTGAGATGAGTTGGAATAAATATGATTGCTATGCAGGGGTGGCATTTGGCTTGGAATATAACCTTTTTAATGTCCACACGGGTAGATGCACGGGTGTGTCTCCAAGCTGTGTGAGAGACACGGTCAGCCCTATGGGCGTGTTGATCGACCGTGTGTCCCCTTTGCATGGTAGGCTTACAAGTCAGTATGCTTAGTAGTAAACACACGGGCAGAGACATGGCCATGTGGGAGGCACGGCCTTGGACATGGGCATGTCCCCAGGCGTTGTGAAGCCTGCAGTTTAGATGTGGAATTTAATTCGACACACGGTCTAAGGACACGGGCATTTTCCTTGGCTGTGTGACCATAGTGAGATGATGACGTCATAAACAGAATGCCATGGTTTTGGCACATGGGCTAAGGCACGAGGGTGTTGAGGCCGTGTGAGGGGCACAGGCGTGTATCTGGCCGTGTGAAATAAGTCAGTGTTGACCACAGGTGAAAGACACGGACATGTCTTAGGGCACACGGGCGTGTCCCTATGACAACACGGGCGTGTGGCCCCTGTTTTGATGAAGAATTTTCTAAGTTCGTAAAAGTTCCCAGTTTAATTCTGAAACCTCTCAAGGTAATGCCTCAAATCCAGTTCCGGCTTCGAACACAGGTAAGGGGTGTTACAGTCAGGCTGTATGGGACACACGAGCATCGACATGGGCGTGTGTCCAAGCCATATGACTTATTGTTTACGATTTAGAACCACACGAGCAGATAACACGGGTGTGTGTCATGCTGTGAGAGCCACACGGGCAAGCACAGAGGCGTGTGCCAGGTTGTGTCGCATATAAATAAGATTTGAACCTTATATTTGAGGCCCTGAGTGTTGTATAACATGAGCACTGACCTCCAAAATATGTTGATGATCTAAATTTGATTATATGAGGACTATTTGATGCTCGGAGATTGAGTTTTGGATTATATAAATGTATATGTACTATGATGACTATTAATGATATCGATCCGTATTACCTATTTATGAATTGAATTGGAATGACTGAACACATGTTGGTATTTGTAATTTTCATTTGCATGCATTGGGATATTGTGAAGGAAGAAGTAATCTGCTCTGATCGGTGGCTAAGGCATGATGCATATATATGAATCTGACGCTTTGTAGCATTTTGATATAGCAACTAGCCTGCATCTTTGTAAATGTGTTGAATAGATGCTTTATGGTGTGTAGGGTTGGTTGGGCATTAAACATCCTTAACGGTGTGTTGAGATGGCCAGAGTTGGTCTGTAGCGGATGGGGTAGGAATAACTACATATGTATATGATCTATCCTGTATCTAAGAATGGAATTGCTGCTATTCTCTAACTGAATCTTGAGATTCAAGAATTTTCTTTTAAATGTGTTTTAATTGATTGGACAAATTTTATGCACTGGGTTCACAACTCTTTTCATTATTGGTTAGATTTCAAGTGGTTCCCAGACTTGAACGGGTCGACACTATGGGAGCTTAGCCCATCAGATTATCTTTTCTTTAAAACTTTCTATTAGTAATTCCAGCTTTCTCTGATATTATGATGTTTAGGAAGACTAAATAGTTGGTTAATTGATGTGATGGTTATAAATTGTTAAACAATTTCATTGTGATTGCGTTTTTAAATGTGGTTTTTCTATTATCAACAATGTAACTCTCTGGGCTTGGTCTGGAATAGGGTTACGGAGCATTACTTGACTAATCTTATAAACAATCATACATTTCATATCCATATCTCATATCCAAACAAAAATCATACAAATTCAGTCATATAATCCCTAACACAAACCCTCAAGGCTTTAAACAAACATTAGAAGTGGTATGAGACTAATTCGAATACTTAAGAAATTTTTAGGAAAACATGGAAAATTTTCAAAGTGCAGGGGACACATGCCCGTGTGGCCAAGCTGTGTGTCTCACATGGCTGAGAGACACGCCCGTGTCCTAGACCGTGTGGACATTTGAAATGGGATCACATGTCTATGTCTCAGCTCGTGTCTAACCTCGTGTAACTCACTGACTTAGGTCACACGGCCAGACCACACGTCCATGTGCCAGGCCATGTACCCTTTGAAATGGCCTCACACACCTGTGTGCCGGGCCATGTGCTAGGCCGTGCGAAAACTTATGAGTATACTGACTTGTACCGCACGGCCAAGCCACACGCCCGTGTGCTAGGTCGTGCGAAGCTACTGACTTGATTTCAAAAGAAGCATCAGGGGACACACGGCCGTGTCACTTGATCGTATGTCACACACGGCTGAGACACACGCCCGTGTCCCTGCCCATGTAGACAAAAATAGGCCATTTTCCAAGCCTTATTTCTCACCCAAAGTGGCACCAAACTACACATACCAAATAGCATATGACCATATCATCAATAGGCATTCACACCAATCTCAACCAAGTCCAAATCATGCAATACTAATACCCACAACCATAATGCTCATAAACATCACAGTTTTCCATTTAATAACATACCAATATCCTTTTCAAGAATTCACCTAAATGGTCAATTTCAGATATGTACTATCTTGCCTAATACTTAGCATGCTAATACATTCTCAATTTCAACCACTTGTTACCTTTAATACAAATTCACAACAAGGCATTCACATAGCAATTATAAACCACATATCAAAGAGCCATTTACACATATTTACATATCAAAGCATATACCATTGTCAAGCTACATCAATGGCTAAAACATAACAAAACATATAGGCTTTCATTTATGAATTAACCTATACATGCAATATAAACAAAATACATTAAGTCCAAATGTACCAAAATAAGAGTTCGATAGTGTGATGCAATCTCCGACAACTTCTAAAACGAGCGAGCGTTTGAATAACTATAAAACACGAAAAAATTAACAAAGTAAGCAATTAAGCTTAGTAAGTTCGTATAACTACAAATATAACTTACCAATCAACCACAATGAAGCAAGTAATTTAAATCATAATACATGTAACACCCCAAAACCCGGTCAATACGCCACGACCGAATTTGGCATGCAACGAAGGAAAACATTTCGAAGAAAATCGAGTTAAGGATTAAATTTTAGAAAAATAGGTGCATGATAGTTTACTTTTAAAAATCCCGTAAGTAAATCTTTTAAAACTAAGTTGACAATCCATAGTTTAGAAAACATTTTTTTGTCATTTTAAGAAAAACCCGAATTATTACTTGAAATTTGGAAATTTGAGTTTTGGAAGATAGTATGAGTTATCGAAAACACTTAAGTTGTTAAATATTATCAAATGATTTATATTACCCGATGGTAACGTTTTGAAAACCATTGCATTTTGTAGTTTAGAAAACTTTGTGCTCAAATTATTATATCAACCATGTAATTTATAAACCATATTTTAAACAAGTCCAAAAACATATAAATAATCCCAAAACATAATTAAAAAGGCCTTATTACAAATCCATATAAAGATGAAAATCAAATTAAAATAAAGTACCCAAACCGAAGTTCATGTAAATCGAATTTTTATTGCATGGCCTTCTCGAGTCCATCCGGCTCCTCATCCGCGATCTACGAATCACCTGAAAAGATAAGGGAGAAGGTGAGTCACCAAGACTCAGTGCATAAATCCTTCCCTCAGTTGATGCAACATTCTTACACAATTCATAACCAAGCAATAAATATATATAATGCACCCAACCTAGCCATCCATAACTCCTTTTCTACCCCATGTGGTACCAAACCATTGGTGGTGCCAAACCACTGGTGACCCAAAGTCACGATATTCAATAATGTGATGCCAAATCACTGGTGACCCAAAGTCACAAATAATCAAGTTGTGGGGCCAACCCACGTGTGATACCAAATCACTAGCGACGATCCCAATATAGCAAAAGTGGGGCCAACCCACGGTGGTACTAAGCCACTGGGACGAGTCGCTATGAGGTGCCAAACCTCTGGTGTCCCAAAGACACGGATATCAAATCCTTCCCCCCTCCTCTCATATCACCCAAATCAATGTATTACGAGTGTAAATCATGCCATCATACTTTGATATGAACATATAACACATATATATATCGTAGATCATGATATCAATCAACATATAACAACATCATATCGAAATGGACTTACCCGAATCCTTCCTCATACCCATCAAGGTATCATATCATGATTTCACAATTTTTGGCTTTAACAACATGATTGGTATATTTATGTATATATATTACTGAGTTATAAAGTGTGTAAGGTACACACCTGATAATAGCGAAATCACTAAATCCCGAAGACCCGATCTACCGCACTAGATTTCCTTGCCCTACATTCGGCCAATACTTAGATCATTACCATAGACCATTCGGCCAACAACAAGCCTTATTCACCATAGCCATCGGCTTTACATCCATTTAAAGAATAAAGAACCAACATAAACCTTACCACTTGACTTACCAAAATCGATTGCTTCCAAAATCCGAAGAGCCTAAAAGAAATAAGTTCCTATGGTTAGAATCTTACTATCACATACCCAAAATTTGGCTTTTTCCCTCATGAGAATCAATAGAGAAAATAGGAAAGAAATTCGGCCAAGACACTTACCTATCTTCCAAAACCGATTATAGATGAACACTTAGAAAATCTACCCTTGATGATTTTCGGCCAAGATAACACCAAAAGAGAGAAAGAAGATTCAGCTATGGTGGAGAAAAAAAAGAAAATAAAAGTGAAAATGAAATAGGAGAAGGAGGATTCGAAAATAAAAGAAAGAAGAAAATGGAAGGAGAAAATAGAATGAGGATGGATGTTTTTAACTTTGAGCAAAAGTGAAAGAAATGAGATTTGGGAAAGAGGAAGATTCGACCAAGAGAAAGTAAAAAGGAAATGTGGTTTTGAGCAAATATCAAAAGAAAGAAAAGAGAGAGATGGGAGAAAGAGATTCGATCAAACACCTTGTTTGCCGAAAAAGAAAAGTGCACAAAGTGCTAAGTGTGGTTTCGGTTTCAAAAGGAAAAATGAAAGAAAGAAAAATAGAATTTGGTGCAAACAAAAATGAGAGCTAAACCAAAGCAAAATTGCACCTAATGCCTAAGGTAGATTCGGCTAAGGAAGAAAATTTTGGAGAGGAAAAGAAGAAATGCCAAATGGTGCACAAAATGCTAAAATTGGCCAACCAATTCCCCCCCAACTTCCTATCAACATTCGGCCACACCTAGCCACACATGCCGTCCATATTCATGGACTAATGGCCTTAGAATAGTTTCCAAAACACTCTCCATAATCCAAGCCCTTTGTCCCCCCATCCTTCCATAAATCTTAAGATTCTTATCCCAAAATACAAGCTTTCCTAAACTAATATTCAACTTGCCATAAAAATTGAAAGTCCAACCTTCCATAATTAGAGCTTGGCCGACACTTAATGTTAGGATGCATAAAAATAAAGTCTTCCAAATGCAATCCATGCAACTCGAACCACTGCCCTCAAGCAACCCTTCAAGCGCCATAACCATCTTGCTACTTACTCCTCTTGTGCTAAATTTAACACTTAAATTAACTTAAGTGTCAAGTTCACCTAATCCACTTCACATAATTCTTAATACTAAGAATTATTCTAGCATCATAAACAAAATCAAGCCTTCACAAGACTATGCTAAACACACAAAATTCATACCCGAGCCAACACAAATAACAAGATGATACTCTAATTTTTAGGATATTACAATTCTACCCCCTTAAGAAAATTTCGTCCTCGAAATTACCTGATCAAAATAGTTGAGGGAACTGCTGCCTCATCGCATCCTCCGGTTCCCACGTAGCTTCTTCTACACCATGGTTCCGCCATAAAACCTTCACTAAAGGAACTGACTTTCTACGCAAAACTTTCACATCTCGATCTGGAATCTGCACAGGTTCTTCTTCTATCGTCAAATCTAGACTCACCTCTATTTCCTCTACTTCCACAACATGCGATGGATCAGAACGATAGCGTCTAAGCATGGAGACATGGAACACATCGTGAATCGACTCGACTCTGGCAAACTCGAGCTGATAGGCTACTGGCCCCACTCGTCTCAACACCTTATACGGCCCAATAAACCTTGGACTTAACTTGCCTTTTCTCCTAAATCTTAACACTTTCTTCCATGGCGAGACCTTCAGAAAGACCTTGTCACCCACGGCAAACTCTATATCCCTCCGCTTGAGATCGGCATATGACTTCTGCCTATCCGAAGCTTCCTCCAACCGAGCTTGAATCAACTTCACCTTTTCCTCAGTTTCTGCAACCAACTCTGGTCCTAACATCTGACGCTCACCCAACTCTGTCCAGCATGTAGGTGTGCGACACCTCCTACCATACAACACCTCATATGGTGCCATCTTAATGCTTGCTTGATAACTATTGTTGTATGCGAACTCAGCTAATGGTAAAAACTCTTCCCAGCTGCCTCTGAAATCCAAAACACATCCTCTCAACATATCCTCTAAAATCTGTATAACTCTTTCCAACTGCCCGTCAGACTGTGGATGAAATGTAGTACTGAAATCCAACCGCGTACCCAAAGCTTGATGTAACGCTCTCCAAAACCTCAACGTAAATCTAGGATCTCTGTCCGAGATGATCGACACTGGTACACCGTGCAACCTCACTATCTCCATCACATACAACTTAGCTAACTTCTGAAGCGAGTAATCCACCCTCACCGGAATAAAATGAGCTGACTTAGTCAAATAATCCACAATCACCCAAACTGAGTCCTTCTTACTAGGTGTAAGAGGTAATCCACTGACAAAGTCCATAGCGATCCTTTCCCACTTCCACTATGGAATCTTCACCGGCTGAAGTAACCCAGACGACAACTGATGTTCAGCCTTGACTTGCTGACACGTCAGACATTTACCCACAAACTCGCTTATCTCCGCGCCTGCACTGCCACCAAAATCGCTTCTCTTAAATCCCGATACATCTTGCTACCTCCAGGATGCATAGTATATGGGCTGCTATGTGCGTCCCGAAGAATCCTTTGCCTCAATTCAACATTTTTTGGCATACAAGCTCTCCCTTGAAAATACAATACTCCATCACTGGACAAACTATAATCTTCTAAACTACCATTCTGAACCTGCAACCTCCGATCATTCAAACCATCATCCTCTAACTGTTTTTCCTTGATCTGCTCTAACCAAGTCGGCCTGACTTGCAATTCAGCCAAAAGACTCCCATCGTTACACAGGCTTAGATGGGTAAACATCGCTCTTAAATCTGATACAACCTTACGGCTCAATGAGTCTGCCACCACGTTAGCCTTGCCCGGATGATACTCAATCGAACAGTAGTAGTCCTTCAACAACTCAATCCATCTTCGCTGCCTCAAATTCAAACCCTTCTGAGTCAAAAGATACTTAAGACTCTTATGATCCGTGTAGACTATCGACTTTTGTCCGTACAAATAGTGTCTCCAAATCTTCAAAGCAAAAACCACTGTAGCTAATTCCAAATCATGCGTCAGATAGTTAACTTCATGTGGTCTCAACTGTCGAGATGCATAAGCCACTACCTTCCCTTCCTGCATCAGCACATATCCCAAGCTAGTATGTGATGCATCACAGTAAACCGTGAATTCCTTGCCTGCCTCAGGTTGCATCAAAACCGGAGCTTTAGTCAGAATCTTCTTCAACTTGTCGAAACTTTCTTGTTGCTTCTCACTCCACACAAATGGAACTCCTTTCCTCAACAACTTGGTCATTGGTGCTGCTATCAAAGAAAATCCCTCTACAAATCTTCGGTAATACCCCGCCAGACCTAGAAAACTCCGAATCTCAGCCACTGACTTAGGCGGCTTCCAATCCAACACTGCTTCAATCTTTCGAGAATCCACTCTAATCCCCTCTGCTGATACTACGTGACCCAAGAAAGTCACTTCCCTAAGCCAGAATTCGCAGTTACTAAATTTAGCATAAAGCGGCTTTTCCCTCAGAATCTGCAACACTACTCGCAAATGCGCATCATGCTCCTCCTCTGACTTGGAGTATACCAAAATATCATCTATAAATACCACAAAAAACTGATCCAAAAACTGCTGGAATACCCAATTCATCATGTCCATGAATGCTGCCGGCGCGTTAGTCAACCCAAACGGCATTACCAAAAACTCGTAGTGCCCATACCGAGTGCGAAATGCCGTCTTATGGATATCAGCCTCTTTCAACTTTAGCTGATGATGCCTAGAACTTAAATCAATCTTGGAGAAAATCGCTGCCCCTTTAAGCTGATCAAACAAGTCATCTATCCTCGGCAATGGATACTTGTTTTTGATCGTAAGCTTATTCAACTGGCGGTAGTCTATACACATCCGCATCGTACCATCCTTCTTCTTGACAGAAAGTACCGGTGCTCCCCAAGGCGAAACACTTGGTCGGATAAAACCTCGATCCAATAACTCATGAATCTGAGCCTTTAATTACACCAATTCCTTTGGCGCCATCCTATAAGGAGCGATAGACACTGGCGCAGTTCCGGGTAATAGATCTATACCAAATTCAACTTCACGATCTGGAGGCAGTCCTGGAAGTTCTTCTGGAAATACGTCAACATATTCCTTTACCGTTCGATCATTCCCTACTGTTGACTCTTTAGCCTCCAAAGCACATACATGGACTACATACGCCTCACAGCCCTTCCTGACTATCTTCACAGCTTTCAACGCAGATACCATGTTGGATAGATAATCTCTTCTATTACCTATCATGACCACCTCTTCACCCTCAGCTGTCTTCAAAACCATGCGCTTAACGGCACAATCCAAACTTGCCTGGTACTTAACCAACCAGTCCATCCCAAAAATCAGATCGAACTCCCCAAACGGCAGTTCTATCAGATCAGCTACAAACACTACCCCTTGGAGTTCTAGGGGTACCTTCCTATACAGTTTATTTGCTTCTACAGAGTGACCTAGAGGGCTAAGTACTGTCATCCTCCTAGAAGTAGTCTCAGAGTCTAAGTTCATGGTCTCAACTATGCTACTAGCAACATACGAATGCGTCGAACCCACATCTATCAAGGCAGTATATGGTGCACCAAAGATTAGGAACGTACCAGTTATGACGTCTAGTGCGTCGCCCTCTTCTCGACGTCTCGCTGCATACACCAGACCAGGCTATCTTGCCTCAGTGTTACTTGCACCTCTGCCTGATGCTCCGCGGCCTCGACCAGAACCATTACCTCCTCTACCATTACCATAACCTCTCTGCGGTGACGGTCCCTCCTTTCTGAACTGAGCACGACCTTGACCTTCAGATTGATTCCTGGCTAACTTACGTGGACAGTCCCTCACACGATGATCCAGCGAGCCACACTCAAAACATCCTTTCCCTCCGGTCCAACATTCGCCCCAATGAAATTTTCCACATTGGTTACACTGTGCTGGACCCTGATTAGCAGTAACAGGCCTTCCAGATTGATTCGGCCCACTCTGCCTAACCCTCTTCTGAGAATTACCGGCTGACCCAGATGATCCAAAACCTCTCTTATGCTTATTCACCGCCGTGACTCGCTTTGCGATTTCTTTATCCCTTCAGCTATCTTAGTCTTTTCAACCAACGCAAAAAACTCGCTCTCGATGTGGAGCAATCAGCAACCTCAGCTCATCTCTCAAACCGTCCTCGAACCGAACATATCGCTCGTGCTCCGAAGCCACGATACCTCCAGCATACCGGCTCAATCTTAAGAGTTCTGCCTCATATTCTGATACGGACTTACTCCCCTGAACCAAACTCAGAAATGCCTTACGCTGCGCATCAATGTAACTAGACCCAACATATTTCTTCTGATACGCTACCTTAAAATAGTCCCAAGTGAGATCCTCCGCCGTAGCACTATTCCGTACTATGAGCCACCATTGATATGACTCATCCCAAAGAAGCAACACTATCCCTTTTAGCTTTTCCTCAGCATTTAGATCCAAGTCATCCATGATTCGCTCCATCGCCTCTAACCAATACTCGACCGTACTGGGAGCCACACCCGAAACACCTCAAAATACCTCAGCTCCATTGGCTCGGAGTCGTTCAGGTACAGATTTCTAAACTCCCGCGCCTCTACCTATTTCAGCTACCCTCTCAAGAACTCGCAGCATCGCTTGAAACACTGCGTCATCCCCCGTTTGATCCTGATGCTCAACTCCAACCGCTGGTGGTGGGGGTGGTGGTAGCTCATTCTCGGATCCTTGACCAGACCTCACTGGCTCAAACACAGCCATCCTACCCCAACCGCGTCCACGCATAACACGACCCTGACCTCGAGTACTCATGTCTAAAGTCTCGACTTATCTAATTTAAAAGTGTTATGCATTAGTCATTATTCCACTTTTTTTAAAACACAGTTTTATGAATAATTTTAATAATAGGTTGTTTCCCGAGTACATCCAACCTAAAATTTTAAGTCTCTAGAGTAGTTCCTACCACTATACAATCATGACATCATCATCATAATCGTACCATCGAAATCAACAGTTTGAGGTACTTACCTGGGTGGATCGGTGCCGGTGACTCGGTGCCAAGCCTTTCCAACCATATAATTTTAAACAAAACATTTTAAGACCACACTTTAAATCATTTTGGGCCTCGAGCCCACAGTCGAGCTTTTAAACTTGGCTCAGATACCAATTTGTAACACCCCAAAACCTGGTCAATACGCCACGACCGAATTTGGCATGCCACGAAGGAAAACGTTTTGAAGAAAATCGAGTTAACGATTAAATTTTAGAAAAATAGGTGCATGATAGTTTACTTTTAAAAATCCCGTAAGTAAATCTTTTAAAACTAAGTTGACAATCCATAGTTTAGAAAACATTTTTTTGTCATTTTAAGAAAAACCCAAATTATTACTTGAAATTTGGAAATTTGAGTTTTGGAAGATAGTATGAGTTATCGAAAACACTTAAGTTGTTAAATATTATCAAATGATTTATATTACCCGATGGTAACGTTTTGAAAACCATTGCATTTTGTAGTTTAGAAAACTTTGTGCTCAAATTATTATATCAACCATGTAATTTATAAACCATATTTTAAACAAGTCCAAAAACATATAAATAATCCCAAAACATAATTAAAAAGGCCTTATTACAAATCCATATAAAGATGAAAATCAAATTAAAATAAAGTACCCAAACTGAAGTTCATGTAAATCGAATTTTTATTGCATGGCCTTCTCGAGTCCATCCGGCTCCTCATCCGCGATCTACGAATCACCTGAAAAGATAAGGGAGTAGGTGAGTCACCAAGACTCAGTGCATAAATCCTTCCCCTAGTTGATGCAACATTCTTACACAATTCATAACCAAGCAATAAATATATATAATGCACCCAACCTAGCCATCCATAACTCCTTTTCTACCCCGTGTGGTACCAAACCACTGGTGGTGCCAAACCACTGGTGACCCAAAGTCACGATATCCAATAATGTATGTCAAATCACTTGTGACCCAAAGTCACAAATAATCAAGTTGTGGGGCCAACCCACGTGTGATACCAAATCACTGGCGACGATCCCATTATAACAAAAGTGGGGCCAACCCACGGTGGTACTAAGCCACTGGGACGAGTCGCTATGAGGTGCCAAACCTCTGGTGTCCCAAAGACACGGATGTCAAATCCTTCCCCCTCCACTCATATCACCCAAATCAATGTATTACGAGTGTAAATCATGCCATCATACTTTGATATGAACATATAACACATATATATATATATCGTAGATTATGATATCAATCAACATATAACAACATCATATTGAAACGGACTTACCCGAATCCTTGCTCATACCCATCAACGTATCATATCATGATTTCACAATTTTCGGCTTTAACAACATGATTAGTATATTTACGTATATATATTACCGAGTTATAAAGTGTGTAAGGTACACACCTGATAATAGAGAAATCACTAAATCCCGAAGACCCGATCTACCGCACTAGATTTCCTTACCCTACATTCGGCCAATACTTAGATCATTACCATAGACCATTCGGCCAACAACAAGCCTTATTCACCATAGCCTTCGGCTTTACATCCGTTTAAAGAATAAAGAACCAACATAAACCTTACCACTTGACTTACCAAAATTGATTGCTTCCAAAATCCGAAGAGCCTAAAAGAAATAAGTTCCTATGGTTAGAATCTTACTATCACATACCCAAAATTTGGCTTTTTCCCTCATGAGAATCAATAGAGAAAATAGGAAAGAAATTCGGCCAAGACACTTACCTATCTTCCAAAACCAATTATAGATGAACACTTAGAAAATCTACCCTTGATGATTTTCGGCCAAGATAACACCAAAAGAGAGAAAGAAGATTCGGCTATGGTGGAGAAAAAAAAAGAAAATAAAAGTGAAAATGAAATTGGAGAAGGAGGATTCGAAAATAAAAGAAAGAAGAAAATGGAAGGAGAAAATATAATAAGGATGGATGTTTTTAACTTTGAGCAAAAATGAAAGAAATAAGATTTGGGAAAGAGGAAGATTCGGCCAAGAGAAAGTAAAAAGGAAATGTGGTTTTGAGCAAATACTAAAAGAAAGAAAAGAGAGAGATGGGAGAAAGAGATTCGGTCAAACACCTTGTTTGCCGAAAAAGAAAAGTGCACAAAGTGCTAAGTGTGGTTTCGGTTTTAAAAGGAAAAATGAAAGAAAGAAAAATAGAATTTGGTGCAAATAAAAATGAGAGCTAAACCAAAAGCAAAATTACACCTAATGCCTAAGGTACATTCGGCTAAGGAAGAAAATTTTGGAGAGGAAAAGAAGAAATGCCAAATGGTGCACAAAATGCTAAAATTGGCCAACCAATTCCCCCCCAACTTCCTATCAACATTCGGCCACCCCCTTAGCCACACATGCCGTCCACATTCATGGACTAATGGCCTTAGAATAGTTTCCAAAACACTCTCCATCATCCAAGCCCTTTGTTCCCCCATCCTTCCATAAATCTTAAGATTCTTATCCCAAAATACAAGCTTTCCTAAACTAATATTCAACTTGCCATAAAAATTGAAAGTCCAACCTTCCATAATTAGAGCTTGGCCGACACTTAATGTTAGGATGCATAAAAATAAAGTCTTCCAAATACAATCCATGCAACTCGAACCACTTCCCTCAAGCAACCCTTCAAGCCCCATAACCATCTTGCCACTGACTCCTCTTGTGCTAAATTTAACACTTAAATTAACTTAAGTGTCAAGTTCACCTAATCCACTTTACATAATTCTTAATACTAAGAATTATTCTAGCTTCATAAATAAAATCAAGCCTTCACAAGACTATGCTAAACACACAAAATTCATACCCGAGCCAACACAAATAACAAGATGATACTCTAATTTTTAGGATATTACAATACAATTCAATTTAGTGTCATTAACTTTACATATAACCACTAAAAAGTTAATTATGAAGTCACAAATCTCATAGATTCAACTTCCACATGATTCACGTACATACTTGTACTGGTTCATAACGAACTCATATACTCTCATAATACCACTATGCCCATTGAACCATTTGAAATAATATTGGATACTCGGGTATCTCGGACACTAAGTGCCAATACATGGTCGAAACCATCTTTATCTCATATCTCATATATATATGCTCACTCTCAAGCTATCAGCGGGTCTGCTCACATAAGCTGATGGTCAAGATGTAGCTAGACGGTGCTGCTCACACAAGCTAACTATTAACCGCAACACATGCCGAAAACTCAGCCGCCAGTAGAACGTATAGGACCAGCACCCAAAACACGGTAACCCCTAATACTGGGATACAAATAATTGATGATATCTCGTAAAGAATTTTCATAGTATTGTATCATCCCAATTGTATTAATTAAGCATATATAAACACATATAATTTAAAGCTTATTAATATACGAACTTACCTCAAATTAATACGGAGAAAATCAACCGATCAATCTACTACTTTTTTTTCCCACGATCTAATTCTGAATGTGGTTTTTCTTGACCTATATAATCAAATTTAACCACTTTAATATTTATTCTATTAATTCAATCCAATTTCATATTATGGTAAAATTACCAATTTTCCCCTAAACATTTGATTACTTTACAATTCAGTCCCTAGGTCACAAAAAATGCAAATTCATGCAATTTAACCCACACCCATGCTAGCTAAATTCTATATAGACCCATAGCAGCCTATACATTTCATTATTTCACACATTTACCACCTAATTTTCACATTTCTCAATTTAATCCCTATTTGACATTTTCAACCAAAATCACTTTACAAAACTTGTTTATCTAATAACAACCATTTATTTTCTACCATCAAACATCAAAATACATACACATCCGTTAATGGTAAAACCCTAACACTTTAGCAGTTTCACATATTAGTCCCTAGGCCAAACATAGAAATCATTAAAAACAGAATCGAAATTCACTCACATGCCCAATGTGTTCTTGGCCAAACCTTCAAGCTCCTTTAATGGAGTTTTCCTTAGTCTTAAATCGGTGGTACAAAGATGATGACTTGTTTTTAATTATTTTACTATTATATTTTATTAATTTACAATTATAACCTTATTACTAAGCATTAAAATCATTTAATACATGTCCAAGAATGTCCACTAACTTTATAAATGGTAAAATTATCACATAAGGACCTCCACTTTAAAGTTCTATAGCCATTAGACACCTTTAGCTAATAGAACTCAACTTCTACACTTTACACGATTTAGTCCTTTTTATCGAATTAAGCATGCAAACGTTAAAATTTCTTAACAACATTTTTTATACAATCATACTATCATGTTGTAGACCTAGAAATAATAATAAAATAATTATTTCTACTTCAGATTTGTGATCCCAAAACCACTGTTCTTATTTTACTGAAAACGAACTGTTACAGAAGTATTGCTAGAGCATTACAATATGTGGTCTTCACACGACTCGACATTGCATATGCTTTTAATCGTATCTGCCAGTTTATGTACGCTTCAAAAGATGTCCAACTTGTGTTGATCAAACACATATTACGTTATCTCTGTGCCAGTGTTGACTACAGTTTGCATATATGACCTTCCAAGAGGTTGTCTCTAGTCGGATATGCTGACGCAAACTGGGAATTAGATTTTGACAACCGCTAACCCACCACTAGGTATTGTGTATATTTTGGTGGGAATCCCTTCTCGTGGCATTCCAAGAAACAACAAGTGGTGTCTCGGTCAATAGTTGAAGTTGAGTATCGGGGGTTGGCTGCTGTAGCTACTGATATCACATGGTTAGAGTCTTTACTATGGGACCTTCAATTTGAGTCTGATGATAAACTGACCATTTGGTGTGATAACTCTAGTGCAATAATGGTTGTCGCCAATCTTGTCCATCATTCAAAGTTTAAACATATTGAGCTCGATTTATTTTTTGTTCGAGAGAAGGTTGTTGATTGGTCTCTTGTTGTTGGTCAGGTACCTACATGTGATTAGGCTGTCAATATCCTTACGAAACCCATTGTCTTCTTCTCATTTTTGTCATCTTCGATAGCTTCTTCAGGTCTCGATGTTGCAGTAGTTGGGTGAATGTTAGATATAGTTAGTTCCAACTGAATTTGTTAAATAGTTTGTAGCAGTTATTGTTCTTTGTATGTGTATAAATATACCACTCATGTACTCATCAAAACAAGCAAATAATTCTCAACATTATTCAAAGTTATTTTGTATCATTTTGTTCAGTCAATATACCATTCTTTCAGTCTTAAAGACCTATATTGCCTACCAAAAGAGATACTCAGGCTGTTGCCATAAAGATTTGTCGATATAAGTTATGGTGATCAATTTTTATGGATAAAAACATGTTTGAGTTTTTTAAAAATTTTAATTTTGTAGTTGATATAGGGTTAAAATTTGTCGATAAACATAAATTTATTATTTATTTTTCCATTTTTATCATCCTATATTAACAATTTCCAACTAATTTTTGTAATTTTAAAATTTCTAAATATTTGTCGGTAAAAGTTTATAGTAGTGTTGATATAAAAGTACAATAAGACAGGAGGAAAGAGGAAAAATTGGTAGTGCTAAGGAGGCCTATTTACCTAAATAGGCGGAGAGTTAGAGAAGAGAGGTAAGAGAGGAGTTGTAACAGCTTGATTTTGGGCCTAGTCGGAATAGTGGTTTTGGGACCACAAACCCGACGAGGAAAATTTTATTTTTAATACATTTTTATGGTCTACGATTTCATGAAATGATTCCGTGGAAATTTCATTCGAAAATTTTGACGTTTGGGCGCTCAATTTAGTCAAAAAGACTAAATTGTAAAAAGTGCAAAAGTTGAGTTCTACATGTTAGAGTTGTCCAGTTGTTATGAAATTTTAAATTTGAGGTCCTTAAATGATAATTAGACCATTGGTTATTTTTTTGGACAAAAATGGATATGAAATAGGTGAAATAGAATATTTTTAAGTTAGGGGCCTTTTGGTCATTTAGTAATTAAAATGAATTAAAAACAAAATTAAAAGCCAATTATTGTCCATCTTCAACCCCATGGCCAAACTTTACAAGGAGAAACCATGGCAAGGGTTTTTCAAGCTTCCAAGCTCAATTGTATGTCCGTTCTAGCCTCGTTTTTAATGATTATTACGTTTTTTGAAATCCTCGTAACATGATCTCTCTATTTCTACCATTTATTTGAGCTAGGGTTGATGTTTGAAAATTTAACCATATGAGAAATGCTTGTGTTTTGATGTTTAATGGTAGAATATGAATGATCGATGTGTAATAAACGACTTTTACTAAGTGACTATCGGTGAAATTGTCAAAAATGACTAGTTTGTAAAAAGTTGTAAAAAGTGTAAGTGTGTGAATAAATGGAAATTGTGGGTTGCTATAGTTATGAAAGCGGTTCGGCTAGGCTTAAAATACAAGAAAATTGAATAAAAATCATTTTACGAGCCTAGGGGCAAAAGTGTAAAATGTGAAACTTTAGGGGAAAAATGTAATTTTCCATAATATGATTTTTGGATCACGTTGAGTAATGTGACTAATAAATAGACTAAATATGATATTATAGATGAAGGAAAATGAGGTTAGGACCTAGAACAGGGGAAAACGAGAAATGAACGTTTAGGTTCTTCTTTGCCATTTTTGGTGTCGAGGTAAGTTTGTATGTAAATAATACATTGTTTTTATTTATGTTTTAATATTTTGTTATATTATATGAGATATAGTTGAATATGGAGTAATTATTCAATGTAAATTACGAATTGTGATTGATTATGGATGAATTGGTAAAATGTTGAAAAGTGAGAATTCTCGGTTGAACCTTCGGAATAGAAAAGATACGAATGAGGTAGCTAGGTCACATGTGTGGTACTAAGTGTAGGCCACTATGTGTAGAAGAGAGCTACGAGATTGGTTTAGGTCACGTTTGTAGTACTAAGTGCAGGCTACTACGTGTACTAGACGGATAGATTGTATGTGTAGTACTAAGTCTAAGCTACTATGCGTATCGAATAGCTTCGATCACATGTGTGGTACTAAGTGCAGGCCACTATGTGTAAGTGATGGTTTTGGTCACATGTGTAGTTCTAAATTCAAGATACTATGTGCAACATATAGCTTCGGCTACAAGGGTGCTACTATGTGCAGGCCACCGTGCGTCTATTATTATTTCGATGAGTTCAACGGGAAGTTGACTAAGTGAAAATACATGTGATCATGTAACGACTAAGTGTAATTGAATATGACTATGTGATGAATAAGTGCAGATATAAGTGTGAAAATTTATGAACAATGTGCTTGATATTTGATCGAACCTTCGGTAAGATGAAATGGAGTAAGTGAAATTATGAAAGAGTAAATTTAGCAACAAAATAGTTTTGGACAGCACCAGTTGTGTGACTTTGAAAAATCACCAAAAATGGTAGAAATCTAATTAGTGTTTGAATAATACATGAAATTAAATCTGAATGAGTCTATTTTCGCATAAAAGAAACGATGTAAACAAAAGAATTTCATATTTTATGATATTTGAATTTTTGTGAGATAGGGTCAGAATGATTTTGGAATCCCATGTTCTGAATTTGAAAAATCATTAAACACTGTATAAAAATAATTATGGTTATAAATTTTATCCTTAAATTTCTTAATAAATCTACTTTTAGGAGAAATAAGCAAAAAAATTATCCAAATTGTGTATGATGAGATAATTAATTTTTAGTATAGAGGGGTTGGAACTATCAGACAGTGAAATAGGGGAAAATTTAAAGAATAAATTATAGTTATTGGCTAAACTAAAAATTCTGGAAATTTTATGGTAAGAATATATGGGAGTCTAGTTTCAGGGAAAATTAGCGGATCTTAATTTGGAGTTCTGTAGATAGAGATATAAATAATTTAGTGACTATCACTCGAGTAGATAACTTGAGATGAACATGAATAAATAGTGGAACTATGTGCAATTATGATTGTATTATCTTCAAAACATATTGTGAAGATTCATAAAAGCCTGTTAATAAATCACTTATTATTTACAGACCTACTTACTAAGCTATAATGCTTACCCCTTCCTTAATTTTTCCTATAATATCACAGATGCTAGCTCGAGTTGCAGGTCGTCGGAGATTATATCACACTAAGAAGCTATGGATTGGTCTCGATGATTTTTATTCTAGATTTTTAAGTCTATGGCATGTATAGGGACTTGGTCATTTGTGTACATGTTATTGTGAGTTGGCCTAGAATACTGACTTATGCTAATTGAAGTTCATTGTTGTATAAGGCCATTTGATGTGGCCAATATTTGTTATGTTATAAGTCTATGATGAAGCATTACATGGATATGCATGCTTGTTTGGGTTGGATGAGTGAATGTGTAATAATTCTGTGTGGCAAATACTAAATGTGAATGGTTGAGTAAGTTATATGCTATGATTAGTTAAATGTATATGTGGTTGTGCATGATGAATGTGATTTATAAATGGTAGGTGGATGTCTTAGTGTGGATGTTTGAATGCTTAATAATACCATGTTGTGTGATGATAAATTTGTATAAGTGTATAAGTGTTTTAGGGTGGCAAAGGGCTTGGTAAATATCCTTACTTGTGGCCACACGACCATGTGCCCAGGGTGTGTGAAGTCTGCACTTGATTTTTAAAAATTTGAACTGCCACACGGCCTAACACACGGGTGTGTATTTTGGATGTGTGAAGGACATGTGATAAACCGTAAAAGTAACATATTTTAATCCCACATTTAGCATGCTTTTGGATGATTCAAGCCTCGAATTATGTAATTTGGTGCTCTTAATCCTTTGTTTTCATGTTTTATACTCAGAAGAGCACCGGATGATTAAAAGAACGGAAAACGGGCCCAAAACAGAATAAATGGGCCATATCACAAAATCAACATGGCCTAGGCCCAAGACCACACGGGCGTGCCTCATTCAACAGACTCGAACACGACCTGGCCACGACTTACAAGGGTGTGTGCCATGGGCGTGTCCCTGCCGCGGTCAAGAGGAGTTTTACTCAGATTTGGATACTTAGAGGCAAAGAAACACACTCCAAAGCCTATTCAAACACCCTAGTAGGAATTCTACTTAGATTAGGATACTTAGGGGCCAAGTAAGGCATCTCAAAGCCTATATAAACACCCAAGGGGGCAACTTAAAGAGGAGTTTGGGAGAAGCCGAAACCCAATGCTTTAGTCAGGGGGCGTCCGACTGGGCCAGAGAAGGCAGATTTGTGGAGATTTACTCGAAGATAGCCAATTGATCCATCTGAAGAAGCTGGAATTATACTCAAGATGGATGATCTCTCCTTCAATTCTTTCAGGGGGTTTTCAGGATTTCTTATGTTTTGTTTTAACTTTTCTTCTGAGATGTTTTCTTTTATTGATATGAACTAAACCCTCAGATACCTGAGGGGGATGAAACCTAAGATGAATCTTGTTATTGTTTTCTAAACTATATGATAAATATTTGACTTGTTCTTAATTATGTGTTCTTAATTCTTGTGTTGATATTTCCGGGATATTAATTGAAGTATGATGTGCTTAGGTGGAGGAGCAAAAGTTTCAGCCTAAGAGTAGATCTAGCATAATTAAGAGGAGTTGATCGCGCCCCTAGAGATAGGGTGACGAGATTTTGCCGGATTAGTATGAAACCTAATATGGGAGTCCATAGATCGAGTTAATGCGATTCTAGGGGTTTTAATTAGAAAGAGATTTCAATTAATCAACCTAGGATTAGACGTTGGTCGCCTCACGAGAGGGATTAATATAACTTAGGGAATCTTACGGGTCAAGTCAAGTGAAGTCTGGTTCAGAGTTAGATAACAAGTGAAGTCTAGGTGGATTTGTCCCTAGGTGTCGTTTTAATCAATTGGTTTTTCTTCCAAGTTATTTTCCTAATTTTATTCTTTTTTGTCTTAGAGTCTTTAGATTAGTTGTTAGTTAATTTTAGATTAAATAAAAATCACTTTAATTCTTAGGCTAAATAGTAAAAAGAGAGTTAGTATTAGTACTTTTGGTTCCATTGGGTTTGACATTCTGGTCTTGCCTTAACTATACTACTGTTCGATAGGTACGCTTGCCTTAAATCGCTGTCATAGTTTGTTTCCAAGTTTGATCATTCTTTTTTATAAATTTTAAGACTTTGACATCGTGAAAACCACTATCAAGTTTTTGGCGCTGTTGCCAGGGAACTAAAATATTAAGAAAGCTTAATTTTTATTACTTTAGCCATTTTTTTATTGCAATTTATTTTTATTATTATTTTTTATTTATTTTTTTTTACTTTGCTAATTTTTCCTCTATTTGCTTTTGGCAGATAATTTTAGTTTATAGAGAAGATGGCACTGAATAATTATCAGTGGCAAGTCACGAGGACAATTCCTACTAAAGCAGCCAGTGTCTTCAACCTCGACGTGGTCACCAGGTTATCTAACCAGCTAGAGATGATTAATAAAAAGTTTGATGGTTTGTATAGTCTCTCGCATGTACACCCAATAATGCAATATGACTCGAATCTAGGAGGCGTGGCGAATCCTGAGTACCCACCCTACGGATATGACATGGAGAATGAACAAGTCCACTATATGGGTAACTACTCTAGACCTCAAAATAATTTTTATGATACCACTTATAATGCAGGTTGGAGGTACCATCCCAATTTCTCGTGGGATGATGCTCATAAAATAGCCAAAGACCGGAACTTCCTCCAGATTTTCAACAACCACTTCACCAATAGGAAGAGGAGTCGAACCTTGAGGAGATGCTGATAAAATTCATAGCAGCCTCAGAAACACGTTTTCAAAAGATAGAAACGAAACTTGAGGCATCAACACAGGAGATTAAGGATCAGTTAGGTCAGCTTACTAAGCTGATCTCAGAACAACTACAAGAAAGCATGCCAAACAACATTGAAACTAACCCAAAAGAGAAAATTCAAGTCGTAACAACTCATGACACTGAAAGGTTAGTGGAATCTGACCCAAGGCAAGAGCCTGTGGTAAGTGAAGTAAGGTTGAGGTATGCCATGATGTACAAAACCGGTAATTACAGAGTACCAACCCTATGTGCCATACCCCAATACAATAAAGAAAGACAACATAGAGGAACAATTTAGAAAGTCTCTTAAACTTTCAAATAAATTTCATATTAACTTGCCGTTTCTTGAAGCTCTTTCACAGATGCCAGATCCTAAACCTCGTATCGATAAAGAAGAAATTCATGAGGAACGAAGGCTTTGGATCGATGAACTAGACGAGTGGAAGATACACTTCAAGGAGAGACTAAAAACACACGAAGCAAAAACGAGGCAACTCCACGATGAAATTAATGATGGGACGACCTAGCTTAAGATAGGACATCAGGTACTCAAAATCTTCCCAGATGGAACAGTCGAGGAAACTAGTCCTAAAATCAACACCTTTAAGGTAAACACTACTTGACTTAAATTTTACATCAATAACCGAATTGATCGCATGAGAAAGGATTTTCACCTCCTCAAACCACCATGACCATACGAATGAGAGGTAAAGTCTAGCTTAAGACTATAAACGAGGGCTTCTCGGGAGGCAACCCGAGTACTAACCCCCATTAACTTCTATATTTTTATCTTATTTATTTTATTCTATCCCTTCTTTATAGAACCTGACCATAAACTAACCAAAGTACAAATTTCCATACCACACGGCCTTGCACATGGCCGTGTGGCCACCACAATAAGGTACAGGAGCGGGGGTAACTACCAGATCCATAATTTCTATTTAACCCCCTTCTTCCCTTCCTTTTCCCGTTATCTTTCTTCTTTCATTTTCTATTATTTACTTTTATTTTTATTTATTTATTTATTTATTTATTTTCTTTACTATTTTCTTCTTATTCTCCGTACTATTTAGATTAAGCTTAGGATACAATAAAATCAGGACGGCTACTTCGAGGACTCAATTTCAAATAGTTCGAGACGCTTCCCCACGTTCACCCCCAATCGTATCCGGTTTCTTTTCATTGACTTCATCTAAAATTTAGGAAGTTTCACTTCTCTCCCCATTTTACGAATTTATGATTATTTTGATATTATCTATGTACATTGAGGACAATGTACATCTTATATGTGGGGGGTTAACTATAGTATTATTTGAAAATCCCTAAATTATGATTAGAATGAAAATTCCTTTGATATATGATTCCTATTGATATGTTTTAGATTAAGTCATTGATAATTGTGCATTGATGATGTAAACTTTAAAAATACTAGAGAATCATGTATGATAAGTCTATTTTTCAGAACAAAAATTTTTTTAGGTTGTCTACCTAAATCTGAATATTACCTTAAAGTTTGAAATTTACGAGGTTGACATCAAATACCCATAATTTTTGTGAGATTTTGAGCCTTTTAGAGCATATATTCTTTTGTGCTCACTTTTTATTATGAGTGTGTCAACATTGATTTTTTATTCTAGAACTTGCATCATTTATACATGTCGAGACCACACCTTTGATTTGATGTATAAAGATAATAAAGGCACCTAGGTTTTAACCCACTCACTCCACTAAAGGCCTACCTTCACAATTAACCCCTAGTGAACCACGTTGATCCTAAAAACCTTTTTTATTGACTCACCCACTAATATTAACCCAAAATCCTTTGTATTTTTTATCACCATTCCTTTTGACAACCCTTATGTCGAGATTTGATTTGATTAGTTGCCTAACTATTTTATTTATTTCAATCATTAAATTTATCCTTTATACTTGACTTGTTCTTAAAAAAAAATTGAATTATATTCATTATTAGTATTAGAGTATTAGAGTATTATTATTAGTATGACAAGTTTTTACTTGATGTAATTATTCATTATCAGTTCGTTGTTTATAGTTAGGTAATTTGTCAGGTCAATATCGATTCTAACTCTCTAATTCAGCCTTTATCCACACCTTTAACCCAAGCCCCGTTACAACCCTGTCAAAGACCTTTTAATTTGTGTATCATCTCATATTATAGTGGTGGAGATATGATTTTCATGCAAGCCTATGGGATTAACTTTTCATGTTGGACTGTTGAGTGCTTAATTCTAAACCTTAAACACTTCGAGTGATTTGAGTGAATCTTTAGTGAGGATGTCAACTCTTGTCGATTTCGAATCAGAGGTAGTTATTTAGGTAAAGGGAAACATCTAACGTTTTCAGGGCTATAAATGTATGACTTTGAGTGTTTGAATCTTTAGGACTCTTTGAGTTGAATTATCCATGTATAAATTATCTTTGAATTATGATTAAACATTATTGATAAATTTTATGAATTGAGGAAGTTTGTTTTAATTGTGAGTTGAGAATTTTGCTTGAGGACAAGCAAAAGCTTAAGTGTGGGGGTATTTGATAAACCGTAAAAATAACATATTTTAATCTCACATTTAGCATGCTTTTGGATGATTTAAGCCTCGAATTATGTAATTTGGTGCTCTTAATCCTTTGTTTTCATGTTTTATACTCAGAAGAGCACTGGATGATGAAATGAATGAAAATGGGCCCAAAATAGAGTAAATGGGCCATATCACGAAATCAACACGACCTGGGCCTAAGACCACATGGCTGTGCCTCATTCAACAGAATCGAACACGGCCTGGCCACGACTTACATGGGTGTGTGCCATGGGCATGTCCCTGCCACAGCCAAGAGGAGTTTTACTCGGATTTGGATACTTGGAGGCAAAGAAACACATTCCAAAGCCTATTTAAACACCCTAGTAGGAATTCTACTTAGATTCGGATACTTAAGGGCCAAGTAAGGCATCTCAAAGCCTATATAAACACCTAATGGGGCAACTTAAAGAGGAGTTCGGCAGAAGCCGAAACCCAAGGCTTTAGTTAGGGGGCGTCCGACTAGGCCAGAGAAGGCAGATTTGTGGAGATTTACTCGAAGATAGCCAGTTGATCCATCTCAAGAAGCTTGAATTATACTCAAGACGGAGGATCCCTCTTTCAATTCCTTTAGGGGGTTTTAGGGATTTCTTATGTTTTGTTTTATCTTTTCTTCTGAGATGTTTTCTTTTATTGTTATGAACTAAAACCTTAGATACCTGAGGGGGGATGAAACCTAAGATGAATCTTGTTATTATTTTCTGAACTATATGATAAATGTTTGACTTGTTCTTAATTATGTGTTCTTAATTCTTGTGTTGATATTTCCGGGATATTAATTCAAGTATGATGTGCTTAGGTGGAGAAGCAGAAGTCCCTGCCTAAGAGTAGATCTAGCATAATTAAGCGGAGTTAATCGCGTGCCTAGAGATAGGGTGACGAGATTTTGCCGGATTAGGGTGAAACCTAATATGGCAGTCTATAGATCGAGTTAATGCGATTTTAGGGGTTTTAATTAGAAAGAGATTTCAATTAATCAACCAAGGGTTAGACGTTGGTTGCCTCGAGAGAGAGATTAATATAACTTAGGGAATCTTACGGATCAAGTCAAGTGAATAAATCGTCTGGTTCAGGGATAGATAACAAATGAAGTCTAGGTGGATTCTTCCTTGGGTGTTGTTTTAATCAATTGGATTTTCTTCCAAGTTATTTTCCCAATTTCATTCTTCTTTGTCTTAGAGTCTTTAGATTAGTTGTTAGTTAATTTTAGATTAGATAAAAATCACTTTAATTCTTAGGCTAAATAGTAAAAAGAGAGTTAGTATTAGTACTTTTGGTTCCTTTGGGTTTGACATTCCGGTCTTGCATTGTAATATCAGGGATTTTGGGGGTCTTGCCTTTTAATTCATATCTATGTGTTGGTATGCTCTGTATGCTGTTGAGTGTGGTTGGGGGGCTTCGGGAAACCTTGGGGTTAGGTAGGAGCCTTAGTAAAATTTTTGGTTCAATGTTGTTAAGAGGAGAGCTATGGGAGCTAATCCTTAAGGGATTTAATATGGTGTTTTTTGACACAAGAAGTGAGGTGGTGGAGTGGCAAGGGGACGCTACCTAGGGTGCAGAGGAGTTTGCGTCACTAGGAGTTCCAATGGGGATAGGTTCGAATCACGCTAACAGCAAGAAAGCTTTGTTTTAATTTGTATTTTGCGTCAAGGGAGGAGGAGGTGTTGGATGGCAAGCAAACTCTGGAAGGATGGAGTGGAAGACTTGGTTAAGCTATTCGAATGAGTGGTGGAGAGTTAATTGAGAAGTTAAAAATCATTCAAACTCTTTTGAATGAGTGTTCAGGAAGAAAATTAGGAGGAAAACAAGGGATGAGGAGTGAGGTTGAAGAGTTGGCCGAATTTGAGAGTTCTAGGGGGTTGTATTTTCGGTCAAGCTAGAGGGGGATTAGGTGCCGAATGTGTGCTAATTGTTTGGGGTGTTCATTCTTTTCGGTTTCTCTTTTTCTTTAAGCTTGTTACCGAAAAGGGGTGTAGGGCTAAAGTTATTCATTTGTTTTCTAATCATTTATGCATTTTTGTTCTTCTCTTTACAACTCTTGTTTCTCTCTTCTATTCACTATCTAAAAGCTGAAATATACCCTCCATTTTCACCATAGCTGAAACCCCATAAACCCCAACCCTCTCTTCTTCTTTTCACCGATTCTCTTATCCTCAAAAGCCGAATAACCTTCCTGTACCTTGGCCGAATCTCCCATTCACCATTTCTCTTCTTTTATTTCATCTATACTCTTCTCCCTTTCTTCTTTTATTGTGCTAATCCTCAAGTTTTGTTCACTAGGCCGAATCAGTCAAAGCCGAAACTCCTTAGTGTGGTGATTATCCTTAGGGGAAGCACCGACACTCATCTGTTGTTAGATCTCTCTCTATCGATTGCTAGTGATTGTGGTAAGGGGGTTCTCTTCTATTTGAATCTCGTTCTTTTCTCTTTAGGTTATCGAAACCAAGAGTCTAACTCCATTTCTTTGGTGTGGCTGAATCTATGAAGGGGTGATCTTGGGTTTTCTGTATAAGCCAACGTTAAGGGAGTTAAAGATCTTTTGGGACTTGATCAATCAAGGTAAGGAGGGTGTACTTGTGGTTCGGCCAAAGGCCATTTTGTTTGGATATTAAGTTTTAGGCCGAATCTAACATGTCTGATGTAGAGATTTCGACAACTTTCAAGATCAAGTGAGAGCCTTCGGGATTTGGGTTGACCTTGGTAAGGATACTCGATCAAGATATTATTTGGTTTCGTTTATATCTAACTTAATGTTTTAACCCAGGTCTTCTGACCAAGACTTTGTTTAATGGATGCGAACGCCAGCCAATGAGAGAAGGGGTTGGACACATAGTCCCTACCCCTAAATTCAAGAAGCAGTCCGTTTCAGCAGTTTGGGATTGGCCACCGAGGTGTGGGCCAGTGTCGGAAAGAGACAAGCAGATCGCTGTAGTCTCTTCGAGTGAGGACGTTAGGGAGATTAATAGTCTAGTGCTTCAGGTTCTCAGGTGTGTAATTAACACACTGTTTATTTACTTGTTTTAATTAAAATATGTAATATGAGTGGTAGCTGAAATAGTGGCTGTGGTAATTACATTACCTGATTTGGGTAACCTGGTAACCAGGTTAGTATACTATCTATGTTGTGGTTGTGGTTAATAATTGTGAATACATGTAAGCATGACATATGTGCCTATCTGGTATGTTCATACGTTATATTGCCAAATCATTATAATATGCTGCATGTGCATGGGGTTCGGGATATATTGATTAAGGGGAAGTGTGTACATTTATGTACGTGGATTGATGTGGGCTTATGCCTCATCGTGAATTGATGTTAGCCTTGAGCTACATCATGGATTGGTGATGACTTTGAGTCTCATCGTGGATAATTGTGATTTTAATCACGTGGATCAGTGGCTAGACGACTAAGTGGACTTTGAGCAGTGTTCTGACAAAAAGGTGTGTAGCGGATGAAGGGTCGATTTAGTAATCCCCTGGTGTATGGTGGATGGATATACGGGTGGTGTGTAGCGGTTGGATACTAGGTTGGGTTGGGTTAGCATTTTGCATTATTATCCGTGGTATGTGGTTATATGTTTGGACTTGGGCCAAGCCCAGTTGTGGAAACATGTGGATAAATTGCACCCTGAGTCGATTACACTCACTCTATCTTTCCTAAAAACAATGCAGGTGACTCATGATACGTTGGACAGGGCTGGAGTGGATTCGAGGTGGCCATGCAGAAGTTGTTTTATTTTTATATATACGTTTTAATTTTCAAGTTACTTTTGGGATATTTTTATTGTAATAAGGCTGCGTTAAATATTTCGGGATTATTATCATAGTTTTTAAGTTAGGATTTATAACGGATTATTAATTAAGAATGACTTGAAACACTTGCAACTTAAAATCGAATCAAGGTTTTCAAATTCAGACTACTGATAAATAACTCGTTTTCCATAATTTCTTTTAAGTAATGAATTAGCCTTTTACTCAAATCTGTGGGTTTTATCCCCCGACAAACTACTATATTCTACACAACAAACCCCTTATAAACCGAATATTCATTTTTAAAACTTAACATGTGTTTTCGCCTTCAAAACTGAACTCTTTACAAACATTTTGCCCGTAACATTCTGAATTCGGCCGTGGTGTTATGGGTCGGGTTTGGGGTGTTACAATTTGGTATCATAGCCAGGTTTTAAACTCGGCCTACGGGTTTTGAGGCCCACAATGTTTTCAAACTTGGCATTTCAAAGTTAGTTAAAAGAAATTTTTCGTGGAATGGACTTTTGAAGGCATGGCACTCGAATCTTCCAGCCCAGGTCTACCAGGTAAGTCTCTTGACTCTTTAAATGAATTGAGTGGAAATGGATATATGATGTATTGTTATGTTGTGGATGTTAGAATCTAGGATATTTCTCTCTAGAGATTGAAACCTTTAGGGATGTGATACGGGCACGCCCGGGCCACCCACCGAATTTTCAAGTCGATGAAGCTCGACTCCAAATTTTTAATTTTTATTGCGTTAAATAAATCGAGTCTTTGAATTTGTTGAAAATTAAATTGCTAAATTTTAATTAAATGAATTAAACATCTTAATTTATTTAATTAATTTTCTATAGCAAATTAATTTGCCAAATAATTAGTCTTAGTATTTTAATATGTCTAGTTTTTAAAGTAAAGTATTTTAATTTTTTTGGTTCAAGTTAAATATTATTCAAATTAATGTTTGGGTTATTTGTTTTATAGGAAATCACCCAAGGATCAATGGTGTTGGTGGCACAAATTTGGGATGACCATCGAAGAGAGACCACAAACATGCTGAATTCATACAACTTATTTGAAGTTGAATATACTAGCCAGTCCGACTGCTAGTTTATTTAACACTTTAAATTACGCGTTTTTTATTTTCAATAATAGCTTCATTTTTCTTATTTCACATTTATTTGCTTAAATAGCACAGGTTTTAATTAGTCTTTGTCAAAGTTGATTATTAGTATGTTTTACCTAGTGTTAAATAAAGTAATTAAATTCCTGTTTTAGCTATGTTTGGCCGAATTTTAATTAGTGTGATTTATGTTTTTGTAGTGTTTCACGTCCTTGATAAGGTTTCATGGCAAGGTGGAGCATTAAAAGCAACTTGAGAACTTGTGGAAATTAAAGAAATTCAATGCATGGTTGGGCGGCATGGTGGTCATAAAATTACTTGAAAATAAGTGGGCGGCCTAGCACATTTGAAATGGCATATTTTAATCAATCAAATGGCGTGGAATATTATGGAGGCTTGATGATAGATAATTGGAATTAACAAATGCTCAAGTGGTGGATTAAAGAATGATTGAAAACAAAATTGGAGCCTTGGGAATATTGTAGGGGGCAATGATGAAATTAAAAATTCCCATGCTCTTAAGCTTTCAACGTGGCACAAATAATCCTATGCCTTTATATTTTGCTTTATTTGTTTAATTGATATTTGGGCACATAAATGGGAGACAATAAAGAATGTAAGCATGGGATAATGGAGCATTATTTTAAGGAGATAGAATTTTTGGAAGTCAAATGTTGGAGATGGAACCTAGCATGGATTTGATGAAAACAAATGGAGGCATGCGTGAAGATAAGAGAGGAATATGGATTGCACAAGCACTCACCTAAGGTGGACGGCAAGCATGAAGCACCATGGAGGATTTAAATTAATTGGACAATTTTTAAAGTGTGCAAATGGGAATGGACGGCATGAAGATATGGATTAAATAAATATGGCATTGGAATAATTTGAAGATTAGATTGAACGGCCATTACCTTCAAATGCCTTATTTTTTTTAAAGTGGCTATGTTGTCATTTTCCATAAATTATCTTAGCCGAATGTTCATAGAGATTGAAGCCCTCAAGTTTATTCATCCCTATTCGGCAAGTCTATAAATATTTTGGACATTTTTCATTTTTAAAAAAAGAACTTGAATTTGAATGAAAGAAAAAATTTCTTTTGGTGAGTATTCACTCTCCTAATTCTCAAGGTTTGAATTGACTTATCTAGTTTTCTAGTGGCGTCGTTCTTTCCTTATTTTGAACTTATCATCCTTTCGGGTGTGGCGTTCATCTACCTATACCGTTGGTTCCTATCTCGCTAGATAGTGGGTCTCGGTTTTATTACGAAACTCATTCCATCAATTTGAAACTTATAAGATTCGGTCTTTAATTTTTATTAAAGGTTCTTTCTTGTTTCAAATACGCACCCATTTCAACCTATCACCTATCTTTACATTTCAAAGATATCATTTCCAATAAAATTATCCCTTTTGTTAGTTGAACGAGAAATCTGCCTAATTTACGATCGGGCAACATTTACGATTCGCCTCCTAACCCGAGAGATGCAATCATTATCATCCGCATCGAGCCAATTAAATTAGGCACGCTTTGATCGTCTTGAGTTTTTCCGAGTAAGTTTCAAAAAATCCAAAAAAAAGTCTGTATTTATTTTCATCATTGTATTTAGCATATTTGAAGTTAAAAAAAAAAAAACCCTCTTCCTACCTTGGCCTATTTAGATTGTCAAGTTCTTCTCTAAGAAGACGAACGACATTCGCTTGCTTATATTCCCAGTGTTTTACAAAGTATACTAACTGAGACGAGCCCTTGTCTGTATAGTTAGTTAGCTCTATAAGATGTTGGGAATCAACTATAGTTAACTTCCATGCAATTGTTACCTCCTCCAACATATCTTGGTCATCTCTTGGCTTTTCTACATTAAACTGCTTCCCAGCTTCATGCTCAATTAGCTTGATTCACACCTTTCTTCAAGCTGATTTAGTCGTGTTAGCTTAAGTTTCATTCGGTAATCAGCTAGCCCAATACCTTTTGGTGAGTAAAAAAAAAAAAAAAAAATTCGAGTTAAAAAAAAAATTGTGAAAGTTTGCAAGTTTTGTTTCATTACTTCTTTTCCCGATCTTCACCACCCTTCTTCACTTTAACACCACTATACCAAATTTTTTTTCAGCCGACCTTCACCCCCTAACATCATTTTCCCTTGTACCAATTTTGAAGCCGACCCTCAAGCCACAATAAGTCTTTCGGAAACGAAATACGAATTTGTGAGAGTGAGAAATATCGGAAAAAGGCACGAGTGTATTCATCAAAAAAAAAAAAAAACTTAAACGAGTGAAACACGAGTGTGAGCGAAATTTCTTTGTGAGTGATTTGTGAGTTTTGTGGTAAGGTATTTTAAATTTTTCTATGTATCTATTATTATTATTATTATTATAACATATTTCTTTCAACAACGATAGCATGTCTCTATATTTTGAAAGAAGAAGTACTGTAGATGGTGATTGGTTCGATCCATCATACAACCAAGGTGAAAGGCGACGCGATCAAAGAAATCGAGGCTTTAGAGATCAAGGATGTTTTAATGACGTCAAGAAGAATAACAAAAACCTTCCACCGTTTCAAGGTAAAGCCGATCCGGATGCATACCTTAAATGGGAAATGCGAGTAGAAGAGGTTTTTGGGTACCACGATTATTTGGAAAGCAAGAAAGTAAGGCTGGCGGAAAGTAGTTTCACCGATTATGCCATGACTTGGTGGGACCAGTTTACTAAGAGTCGAAAATGAAATGGAGAGTATCCAATATTAACGTGGTCTGAAATGAAAGAAGTGATGCACAAACGGTACCTCCCATCTTCCTATCATCGAGGGCGAACTTCTTCAACTCAAAGGATGGAGTTAAGAGCAGCACGGCAATACCCGACCAAGGACTATTCTAGAAGAGATTATTACCAAGACTCCTACTCAACGCGGTCTTCGAAACGAAGAGAAGAAAGTTACGAGCTCAATTCTCTTTAAGATGATGGACAGGAAAGCACAAGTTATTCGACGTATGATTCGAAGAAATCCTACATGGAGTATTCTTCCTGAAGAAATTATCGTGATTCATCCGTAAATAATTTTCTTTCTTTTAGAAATTCTTCTTATTTTGATTCTTTTGTAACTTCATGTAATAAAAACAAAGAAAAAGAAAAAGAAAAAGAAATAAAAAGAAAAGAGGCAGGAAAGAGAGACAATGAGCAAGTTTTGAGAAAGTTTGAAAAAGCAATTGAGAAGATCAGTGAAATAGAATAAGAAAAAGAGAAAGAAGAAAACAAAAAAGTGCGTGAAAAAGAAACGAGAAAACGAGATGAGCAAGTAGAAGAGAGTGTTAATTTAACTAACTCATTTGGAGTATGTTCTTCTTTTGCTTCTTCATTTCAGGTTCCCGACGTATCACACAAGAGCCTACCACTTCAACTCCTCCCAGAAGGGCGACGTACTTCTTTGATTGAAAGAGGTAAAGTTGAAGATGAAGTTGAACCTCCCGAGTCGGAATGTAAGGAATGTAAGGAAAGAAAGTGTTCTGAAGTAATTCAATCTCCATCGAATTTTTTGTATAAATATGATTTTTCTTCTAACCCCAATTTGATTAATTGTAGATATTACGAGATTAATTCATTGTCTAGTATGAAATCATTGAGCTTTTGTAAATACATTTTGAAATATGTTAAGAGTTTTAATCGTTTTATCTTGAATGTACATAATTCTTATTGGTCTAACATGAGTGATTTTTCGGAACCTAAGTCTCATAAATCGGGCATATGTTTTGATTTGTTTTGTGGAAAACTCAAGTATCCTCTGATAAGTTTTAAAGATTTCTATATTTTTGATACTTGGTTTTTAAATAAGGTAACAAATTTTGTCAACCTTGTTTTCAATTTTTATTCGTTCCTTAAACAATTTTTATGGTCAGATTTGAAATTCACTTTCTATTTGAAAATGGTTGAGTTGAGCCGCGAAGCTTCGATTACACTACTTGACCGTGGAGAGAAGGTTTGTATTACTCGATCAAGGTAAGACTAATCTTTATCTTTCTGAGTATAAGGGTAAGTCTTCTGAAACTGTTGATGCGTTGTTACTCTCTTCGGATAACGATAAGCTTTGTGTTACTAACTTTGTTTGTGCTGAACATCTAGATCATATTATGATTAATTGTCCTATATTATTTATTGATGGTCTATTTGTTTTAATGGTTGACGAAAGGATTCTTGTGTATGATACTTTTTATCATTCGTGTATGCGAGAGCCCACATATCGAACAATGCAAGGTTTGGTTGTTCAATTATGTGTTCCATGTGAATTTTGTCACCTATCTACTTGTGATGCTTATGTATATCATTTTATTTATTATTCACATGATAAGCATAATTTTTGGATTCCAAGAAGATCATATACACGCCTTGAGATCTTTTCAAATTTGTTGCAAATGTTTGACAAGGCGTTACTTCTTTTGTACGATAGTTTGGCGCTGCCCGAACCCATGCGATTTACTTGTTTGATGGTGTCCATAGTTGGTTTGCAAGATTGTTTGAAGCCAATCTTACTAATTTTTGGTTATCTTTTTTAGGTGTCGCGTTTATCATCCGTCCCGTTTGATCGAGGGAAGACAAACAAGGAGTTTTGTTCGAACAACCAATGGGTCAATTCGAGGACGAATCGTCTTGAAGAGGGAGGGGATGATACGAGCACGCCCGGGCCACCCACCGAATTTTCAAGTCGATGAAGCTCGACTCCAAATTTTTAATTTTTATTGCGTTAAATAAATCGAGTCTTTGAATTTGTTGAAAATTAAATTGCTAAATTTTAATTAAATGAATTCAACATCTTAATTTATTTAATTAATTTTCTATAGCAAATTAATTTGCCAAATAATTAGTCTTAGTATTTTAATATGTCTAGTTTTTAAAGTAAAGTATTTTAATTTTTTTGGTTCAAGTTAAATATTATTCAAATTAATGTTTGTGTTATTTGTTTTATAGGAAATCACCCAAGGATCAATGGTGTTGGTGGCACAAATTTGGGATGACCATCGAAGAGAGACCACAAACATGCTGAATTCATACAACTTATTTGAAGTTGAATATACTAGCCAGTCCGACTGCTAGTTTATTTAACACTTTAAATTACGCGTGTTTTATTTTCAATAATAGCTTCATTTTTCTTATTTCACATTTATTTGCTTAAATAGCACAGGTTTTAATTAGTCTTTGTCAAAGTTGATTATTAGTATGTTTTACCTAGTGTTAAATAAGGTAATTAAATTCCTGTTTTAGCTATGTTTGGCCGAATTTTAATTAGTGTGATTTATGTTTTTGTAGTGTTTCACGTCCTTGATAAGGTTTCATGGCAAGGTGGAGCATTAAAAGCAACTTGAGAACTTGTGGAAATTAAAGAAATTCAATGCATGGTTGGACGGCATGGTGGTCATAAAATTACTTGAAAATAAGTGGGCGGCCTAGCACATTTGAAATGGCATATTTTAATCAATCAAATGGCATGGAATATTATGGAGGCTTGATGATAGATAATTGGAATTAACAAATGCTCAAGTGGTGGATTAAAGAATGATTGAAAACAAAATTGGAGCCTTGGGAATATTGTAGAGGACAGCAATGAAATTAAAAATTCCCATGCTCTTAAGCTTTCAACGTGGCACAAATAATCCCATGCCTTTATATTTTGCTTTATTTGTTTAATTGATATTTGGGCACATAAATGGGAGACAATAAAGAATGTAAGCATGGGATAATGGAGCATTATTTTAAGGAGGTAGAATTTTTGGAAGTCAAATGTTGGAGATGGAACCTAGCATGGATTTGATGAAAACAAATGGAGGCATGCGTGAAGATAAGAGAGGAATATGGATTGCACAAGCACTCACCTAAGGTGGACAGCAAGCATGAAGCACCATGGAGGATTTAAATTAATTGGACAATTTTTAAAGTGTGCAAATGGGAATGGACGGCATGAAGATATGGATTAAATAAATATGGCATTGGAACAATTTGAAGATTAGATTGAACGGCCATTACCTTCAAATGCCTTATTTTTTTTAAAGTGGCTATGTTGTCATGTTCCATAAATTATCTTAGCCGAATGTTCATAGAGATTGAAGCCCTCAAGTTTATTCATCCCTATTCGGCTAGTCTATAAATATTTTGGACATTTTTCATTTTTAAAAAAAGAACTTGAATTTGAATGAAAGAAAAAATTTCTTTTGGTGAGTATTCACTCTCCTAATTCTCAAGGTTTGAATTGACTTATCTAGTTTTCTAGTGGCGTCGTTCTTTCCTTATTTTGAACTTATCATCCTTTCTGTGTGGCGTTCATCTACCTATACCGTTGGTTCCTATCTCGCTAGATAGTGGTCTCTCGGTTTTATTTCGAAACTCATTCCATCAATTTGAAACTTATAAGATTCGGGTCTTTAATTTTTATTAAAGGTTCTTTCTTGTTTCAAATACGTACCCATTTAAACCTATCACCTATCTTTACATTTCAAAGATATCATTTCCAATAAAATTATCCCTTTTGTTAGTTGAATGAGAAACTGTCTAATTTACGATCGGGCAACATTTACGATTCACCTCCTAACCCGAGACAGACCGTTATCAGGATGTGTGCTCCTTACGAAAGAATAACTTGAAATACTGTGACATAAAACTACTTCCTTTAATCAAACAGTGGCAAGAAAGCTAATGCATAATATTCCTTAAAAAAGATTAAAAAGCGACGATAGACATGAATTCTAGGGCACGTGGTCGCAACACGCGTGGCCGTGGTAGAGGCAGAATGACTGTATCGAAACCAATTGGGTATGGTCATGGATCAGGGACTGAGACGCCGCTGCCAGCTGCGGAAAATGAGTTTCAAGCTCAGACGGGTGGGGACAACGCAGTATCTCAGGCTATGCTGCGGGTTTTGGAAAGAGTTGCGGGAGCAAATATGGGTACTGGGGCCCGGAAGTCAGTGTTTGAGCGACTCCGAACGAATGGAGCTGAGATATTAAGGGGAGTCTCAGGAGTAGCTCCGAATGTGGCAGAGTACTGGTTAGAGGCAGTCGAGAGGATCATGGGCGATTTGGACTTCACTGCTGAGGAGAAGTTGAAGGGTGCTGTTTCTTTACTTCGGGATGAGGCCTACCAATGGTGGCTTACTATCAGAGAGGGTACTCTGGTGGATCGAGTGTATTGGGGTTTCTTTAAAGTAAAGTTTGAGGGAAAGTACGTCGGGGCTAGTTACGTGGATGTATAGAGGAGGGCGTTCCTGAACTTAATGCAAGGGGGTAAGTCAGTAGCTCAATATAAGGCGAAATTTTTGTGGCTGAATCGGTAAGCTTGGGGAATTGTTGCTACTGACTACAAGCGATGTGTGAGATTTGAGGATGGGCTGCGAGATGAGCTGCGGGTGTTGATAGCTCCTCAACGGGAGAGGGATTTTGCCACTTTGGTAGAAAAAGCTAGGATAGTGGAGGAGGTTAAGCGAACTGAGAGACAAAATAGAGATAATGACAGAGGTAGGAATAAGAGGAGTTTTGGACCGTCAGCATTATCTGGGGGTTTTTAGAAAAAGCCTCGGGTTGAGAGTTCTGCTTGCGTTCCTGTGCCATCTACTGGGAATCAGTTTCGATCGTGTGCTCAGTGTGGGAGGTCTCATGTAGGAGAATGCTGGGGAAGGAACAAAGAGTGTTATAGGTTTGGGTCAAAGGATCACTTGGTTAAGAACTGTCCGCAGGACATGGATAGGACTCGGATAGTAGGTCAGGGGTATGTGCAGCCAGGACGGGGTGGTCAATAGGCGTCTAGGGGTCGTGGTCTGAACCGTGGAGGGAATGGTTCTGGCCGAGGTCGTAGAGCACCGGACAGAGGTGCTGAGAGTTCAGATGCAAGGCAGCCAGGGTTAGTTTACGCAGCCAGACGTGGTGAAGAGGGGAATGCATCAGATGTTATCACGGGTACGTTTCTCATTTTTGGGTTACCCTTTACTGCTTTAATTGATGTCGAGTTGACTCACTCCTACATTGCTAGTATGGTGTCTGGAACCTTGATTATGAACTCTGAAACTGCCTCTAGGAAGAAGATTGTACTTAATCCTTTAGGGCAATCAGTAGTGGTAGATAAACTTTTTAGAGACGTGCCTTTAGAGGTTCAAGGGGTCAGTGTTTTCGGCTGACTTGATAGAGCTGCAGTTCGAAGAATTTGACTTGATCCTAGGAATAGACTGGCTAGTGAGGTATCGTGCAAATTTAGACTGTGCTGCTAAGCGCATGACGTTAAAGACTCCCGAGGACGATGAGGTCTTGGTGATAAGGGAGAGGAGAGACTACTTGGCCAATGTAGTGTCTGCTCTCAAGGCAGAGAAGATGGTGAAGAAGGAGTGCTTGGCTTTCCTAATGTTTGTTAGTGCTTTGGATGCAAAGGAGGCTATTGTGGGGGAGGTTAGAACAGTGAAGGAGTTTGTGGATGTTTTTTCGGAAGAACTTCCAGGGTTGCCCTCGGATCGTGAGGTGGAGTTTGGAATCGACTTGCTGCCAGGTACAGCGCCGGTGTCCATCGCCCCTTATAAGATGGCATCAAAAGAGTTGGTTGAACTTAAAGCCCAAATCCAAGAGTTGCTAGACCGCGGGTTTATTCGACCCAGTGTGTCTCCATGGGGAGCACCGGTCTTATTTGGGAAGAAGAAGGACGGATCTATGTGTATGTGCATAGATTACCGTCAGTTGAATAAGCTGACGATCAAGAACAAGTACCCACTGCCGAGGATAGACGACTTGTTTGATCAGCTTAAAGGGGCTACGGTCTTCTCAAAGATAGATTTGAGGTCAGGATATCACCAGCTTAAGGTGAAAGAAGCAGATATTCAAAAGACGGCCTTCTAGACTCGATACGGGCACTATGAATTCTTAGTAATGCCGTTCAGTTTGACGAACGCCCCAGCTGCGATCATGGATATGATGAACCAGGTTTTCCAACCCTACTTGGATAGTTTATCGTGGTGTTCATAGACGACATCCTAGTATACTCTAATTCTGAGAAAGAGCATGATGCGCATCTTCGGGTGGTGCTGCGGGTTTTAAGGGAAAAGAAGTTATATGCCAAATTTAGCAAGTGCGAATTTTGGATAAGGGAAGTTGCTTTTCTAGGTTATGTGGTGTCTTCAGAAGGGATAAGAGTGGACCCTCAAAAGATAGAGGCGGTATTGGATTGGAAACCACCTAAGTCAGTGGCAGAGATTCGCAGTTTCTTGGGGTTAGCGGGCTACTACAAGAGATTCATTGAAGGGTTTTCTTCAATAGCAGCACCTTTGACTAAGTTGTTGAGGAAGGAGGTACCTTTTGTATGGACGGATAAGCAGCAGGAGAGTTCTGAGAGGCTGAAGAGGGTTCTGACAGAGGCACCGATTCTAATTCAGCCTGTGGCAGGGAAGGATTTTGTGGTGTATTGTGATGCTTCTCACACGGGGTTAGGTTGTGTACTGATGCAGGAAGGAAAATTTGTTGCTTATGCGTCTCGGCAGTTAAGACCACATGAAGTCAACTATCCGACGCATGATCTGGAGTTCGCTGCAGTGGTTTTCACCTTGAAGGTGTGGAGGCATTATTTGTATGGAGAGAAGTCGGTGATCTGCACAGACCATAAGAGTTTAAAGTATCTACTAACTCAGAAGGAACTGAACTTGAGACAGCTGAGGTGGGTGGAAATATTAAAGGATTACGACTGCTCGATTGAGTACCACCTGGGTAAAGTGAATGTGGTAGTAGATGCGCTAAGCCGGAAAGTAGTGTCGAATCTGAGGGCAATGTTCGCTCATCTTAGTCTTTATGACGATGGGAGTTTGTTAGCGGAGCTGCAGGTGCAGTTGACATGGTTAAGTCAGGTAAAAAAGAAACAGTTGGTGGATGAGGTTCTAAGTGCGAGATTTTTACAAGTGCAGAATGGGGGATTAGAGGACTGCAGTGTGAACAGCGATGAAGTTTTGCGTTTCCGTGATAGGGTCTGTATGCCAAAAGATGTGGGCCAGAGGCAGAAGATTCTTCGGGAATCGCATAGTAGCCCTTATGCTATGCATCCTAGAGGGAGTAAGTTGTATAGTGATCTACAGGATCAGTTTTGCTGGCCTGGTCTGAAGCAGAAAGTTACGAAATTTGTGGGGAAGTGCTTGACGTGTCAGCAGGTCAAAGCTGAACATCAGGTGCCTTCGGGGTTGCTGCAACCTGTGAAGATTCCGTAGTGGAAGTGGGAGAGAATCACGATGGATTTCGTTAATGAGCTTCCTCTTACGCCAACTAAGAAAGACTCAGTGTGGAGGATTGTGGATCGGCTGACGAAGTCCGCACACCTCATACTGGTGCGAGTCGACTATTCTCTACAGAGGTTGGCGAAGATGTATGTGGCAGAAATTGTGAGGCTGCATGGGGTGCCAGTACCGATCATATCAGATAGGGACCCTCTATTTACATCGCGATTTTGGAGGGCATTGCATCAGGCTTTGGGCACCAGGTTGGACTTTAGCACGGCATTTCATCCGCAAAAGAATGGCCAGCCTGAAAGGGTGATTCAGGTATTAGAAGATATGTTGAGGGGATGTGCTATCGATTTCAGAGGTAGCTGGGAGGATTTTCTACCCTTAGCAGAGTTCGCGTACAACAACAGTTATCAAGCTAGTATTCAGATGGCACCATATGAAGCATTGTATGGACGGAAGTGTCAGACTCCTACCTGTGGGACGGAATTGGGTGAACGTCATGTTTTGGGTCCAGAGGTGGTGGCAGAATCAGAAGAAAAGTTTAAGGTAATTTGGGCACGATTGAAGGAGGCATCTGACAGACAGAAGTCGTATGCGAATCTTAAGTGGAAGGAGATAGAATTTGCGGTGGGTGATTGAGTGTTTCTGAAAGTTTCACCGTGGAAGAAGGTGATGAGATTTGGACGTAAGGGTAAGTTAAGTCCCAGGTTTATAGGGCCTTATCGGGTTTTGAAGCGAGTTGGACCAGTGGCGTATCAGTTAGAGTTGCCTCCAGAATTGAAGCAGATGCATGATGTGTTCCATATTTCGATGCTACGTTGTTACCGGTCAGATCCATCTCACGTGGTGCCAGTAGAGGAGGTTAAGTTGAGGCCAGACTTGTCCTATGAAGAAGAGCCGATTCAGATCTTGGAGAGGATGTAAAGGTGTTGCAGAAGAAATCAGTTCCTCTAGTCAAGGTGTTATGGCGGAACCATGGATCAGAAGAAGCTTTGTGGGAGCCGGAGGAGGTAATGCGACAGCAATACCTTTACCTATTCTGACCAGGTAATTTCAAGGTCAAAATTTCTTTAAGCGGGTAGAACTGTAATATTTGGGATTTTGGGGTCTTGCATTTTAATTCATATCTATGTGTTGGTATGCTCTGTATGCTGTTGAGTATGGTTGGGGGGCTTCGGGAAACCTTGGGGTTAGGTAGGAGCCTTAGTAAAATATTTGGTTTAAAGTTGTTAAGAGGAGAGCTAAGGGAGCTAGGCCTTAAGGGATTTAATGTGGTGTTCTTTGACACAAGAAGTGAGGTGGTGGAGTGGCAAGGGGACGCTACCTAGGGTGCAGAGGAGTTTACATCACTAGGAGTTCCAAGGGGGAGAGGTTCGAATCACGCTAACAGTAAGGGAGCTTTGTTTTATTTTATATTTTGCGTCAAGGGAGGGGGAGGTGTTGGACGGCAAGCAAACTCTGGAAGGATGGAGTGGAAGACTTGGTCAAGCTATTCGAATGAGTGGTGGAGAGTTAATTGGGAAGTTTAAAACATTCAAACTCTTTTGAATGAGTGTTCAGGAGGAAAATTAGGAGGAAAACAAGGGATGGGGAGTGAGGTTGAAGAGTTGGCCGAATTTGTGGGTTCTAGGGGCTGGTATTTTCGGTCAAGCTAGAGGGGGATTAAGTGCCGAATGTGTGCTAATTGTTTGGGGTGTTCATTCTTTTCAGTTTCTCTTTTTCTTTAAGCTTGTTGCCGAAAAGGGGTGTAGGGCTAAAGTTATTCATTTGTTTTCTGACCATTTGTGCATTTTTGTTCTTCTCTTTACAACTCTTGTTTCTCTCTTCTATTCACTATCTAAAAGCTAAAATATACCTTCCATTTTCACCATAGCTGAAACCCCATAAACCCCAACCCTCTCTTCTTCTTTTCACCGATTCTCTTATCCTCAAAAGCTGAATAACCTTCCTGTACCTTGGCCGAATCTCCCATTCATCATTTCTCTTCATTTATTTCTGTTATATTCTTCTTCCTTTCTTCTTCTATTACGCTAATCCTCCAGTTTTGTCACTAGGCCGAATCAGTCAAAGCCGAAACTCCTTGGTGTGGTGATTATCTTCGATTGATAATCCTTAGGGGAAGTGCCTTGGGGATTTGGGTCGACCTTGGTAAGGATACTCGATTAAGATCTTATTTGGTTTCGTTTAGATCTAACTTAATGTTTTAACCTGGGTCTTCTGACCAAGACTTTGTTTAATGGATGCGAACGCCAGCCAAGGAGAGAAAGGGGTTGGACACATAGTCCTTACCCCTAAATTGAAGAAGCAATCCATTACAGCAGTTCAGGATTGGCCACCGGGGTGTGGGCTAGCGTCGGAAAGAGACAAGCAGATCGCTGTAGTCTCTTCGAGTGAGGACGTTAGGGAGATCGATAGTCTAGTGCTTCAGGTTCTCAGGTGTGTAATTAACACACTATTTATTTACTTGTTTTAATTAAAATATGTAATATGGGTGGTAGCCGAAATAGTGGCTGTGGTGATGCTATTACCTGATTTGGGTAACCCGGTAACCAGGTTAGTATACTATCTATGTTGTAGTTGTGGTTAATAATTGTGGATACATGCAAGCATGACATATGTGCCTATCTGGTATGTTCATACGTTATATTGCCAAATTATTATAATATGTTGCATGTGCATGGGGTTCGGGATATATTGATTAAGGGGAAGTGTGTACATTTTTGTACGTGGATTGATATGGGCTTATGCCTCATTGTGAATTGATGTTAGCCTTGAGCTACATCGTGGATTGGTGATGACTTTGAGTCTCATCGTGGATAATTGTGATTTTAATCACCTAGATCAATGGCTAGACCACTAAGTGGACTTTGAGCAGTGTCCTGCTAAAGAGGTGTGTAGCAGATGGAGGGTCGATTTAATAATCCCCTGGTGTGTGGTGGATGGATATACGGGTGGTGTGTAGTAGTTGGATACTAGGTTGTATTGGGTTAGCATTTTGCATTATTATGCGTGGTATGTGGTTATATGTGTGGACTTGGGCCAAGCCCATTTGTGGAAACATGTTGATTAATTGCACACTGAGTCGGTTTGACTCACCCTATCTTTCCTAAAAACAATGCAGTGACTCATGATACGATGGACCGGGCTGGACTGGATTCGAGGTGGCCATGCAGAAGCTTTTTTATTTTTATATATATGTTTTAAATTTTCAAGTTACTTTTGGGATATTTTTATTGTAATAAGGCCGCTTTAATTATTTCGGGATTATTATCATGGTTTTTATGTTGGGATTTATAACAAATTATTAATTAAGAATGACTTGAAACACTTGCAACTTAAAAATCGAATTAAGGTTTTGAAATTCAGACTACTGATAAATAACTCGTTTTCCATAATTTCTTTTAAGTAACGAATTAACCTTTTGCTCAAATCTGTGGGTTTTATCCCCCTGCAAACTACTATTTTTTAAACGACAAGCCCCTTAAAAACCAAATATTCGTTTTTAAAACTTAACATGTGTTTCCGCCTTCAAAACCAAACTCTTTACAAACATTTTCCCCGTAACATTCCGAATTCGGCCGTGGTGTTATGGGCCAAGTTTGGGGTGTTACATGCCTTAACTATACTATTGTTCGTGTAACATCCTAAATTTTGGGGGTTTTGCATTTAGTGTGTGTTGTGTGTGTATGCTGAGCTTTGTACATTATTTTGGTGTGTTTGGGGGTTCAAGGAAGGCTCAGTGTTAAGCCGACGCCTTGGCCAAATTTCCTTTTTGGGCACTTTTAGGGGAGAGCTGACTGGGGCAGGACTTAAGGGTTATTGCTTGTGTTTGTTGACACAAGAATTGAAGTGGCAAAGTGGCAAGGAGACGCCACTAAAGGTGTTGGTAGGTGACGCCACAGGGAAGCAGTGTGGGAGCAGGTTTGAGTCGCACAATTTGCTTTTTGGGAATTCTTTTGGCGTCTAGAAAGGGAATAGGTGGAGTTCGGCTAGGACACTTCAAAGGGGGAGTGTTGATTGGGTCAAACAATTCAAATGTGTGGCCATGAGAGGAAGAGGGAGTTTGAATTATTCAAACTACTTTGAATGAGTGAACAAGTGTGAATTTAGGAAGAAAATATGGGATTGAGGATTGATGAAGGTAGTGGCCGAATTTTGGATGCTTGAGGAAGGAGGGAAGAAATCAGTTTTGGCTTGTAGTAGGTATATCGAAAATCAATTAGGGTCATAAGCTAAATATTGAGAGTTCTTTTCCTTTCGACATTTGGTGTTCTTCATATTGGCAACTTATGATTCTTTTCTTTGAATAACCGAAACCTTCTCCCTCTCTTTAACATTTTTGGTCGTGTGTGCATTGCTTCATCACCCAAAAGCCAAACCCTTTTACCATTTCTTTTCATGATACCTCTTTTACTCAATTGTTTTTTCTAGAGTCGAACCCCAACTCTCTTTCTTGTTCTCTATTAGTTTCTTTCTTTTGTTCATATTCGTGGCACATCTCTTAATCACCATAAATCGAAACCTGTTACCACCTACACCATCTCATTATTTTCATCTCATTTGTTCTCCTTAGCCGAATCTTCATTTCTTAACCTGATAATTCACCTTTTGTTCTCTCATCTTCTCAAGCCGAAAGCTATTCTCTTTTTCTTCTCCTTGCGTTGATTCTCATTTTTCTTTTGGCCGAATTTCCTTGGGTATTCATCTCATTCATTTGTTATTATCTCTGAAGATTGCCGTCACTCTGTTCCCTAACCTTCTCAATCGGGTTCTCCTTTGTTGTGGTAAGTATTCTTTTTCCCTTTCAATTCTTTCTTCTCTCTTTTTGGTTCCCGAAGGTACTAATCTTGTTTTATGGGTTTTGGCCTAATGAAGAAGGGGTCTTGTCTCCGTATTATTCCTGTATCTGTTCTGCGATTGAAGGGTTTAAGGAACATTCGATTTTGATCGATTTAGGTACTCAATCGGTGCCTTAATCCAAGCCTTTATGTCTCCAGGTTCTGTCGACCTAGGTAAGGGAATCTTTACATATCGAGCGTATATCCTTATGTCTTTTTCTCTCTGCTTCAATGCCTTAATCTGGCCTATTGACCAAGATCTCTTTCATGGATTCAAATGACAGCCAAACAAAGGAAGGGGTTGGACCCGTAGTCCCAGCCCTTAAGTACAAAAAGCATGCGGTGTCTACTGTTCGAGATTGGCCACTGGGTTGTGGATCGACTTCAGAACAGAATAGTAGGCAAATAGCAATCGTGCCTGCTAGCGATAGTATCGACATAGATAGTAGAATATTACGTGTTATCAGGTGTGTAAAACTTCACACTCTATTATTTATCTGTATTATTATTGATTGTATGGGGTGAAAAGCCGAAAAGACTGTGTAGACAGTCGTAATACCTTTGTGGGTAAGGCTAGGGATGCCAGGTACGTGACTTTAACATTTCCTTGTGAGTATGGATGTATGTGGTAACCTTTTACTTTGCTTTATAACATGTTGCATTCATTATGACATGTATGTTATGCATGGGCTTGGTTTATGATGTGAAAGGGGAAGAATTTGGGACTGTCACGGTGGTTTGGTACCACGAGTGGGTTAGCCCCACGTATATCTGATTTAGTGACCATGTCTCGGTGGCTTGGTGCCACGGTGGTTTAATACCACGTATATACGATCTAGTAACTCGTCCCTATGGTTTGGTACCACAGTGGGTTGGCCCCACATATATTCATTAGGGATTGTCACGGTGGTTTGATACCACGGTGGGTTGGCCCCACGAATGTTAATTGTGACTCTGTCACGGTGATCTAGTATCACAGTGGTCTGGAAGCATGAGTGGCTTGGTGCCACGTATGAGGCGTGTAGCGGATGGAGGGTTGATTGTAGAAATCCCCACGGCGTGATGGGCTGGTACAGGTGGCGTGTAGAGGATGGAAATACTAGGTTGGGTGGGGACATATTGCATTCATTACGTTCGTATGCCATCTTGAGTGGGCTAAGGCCCAATATGCGATTGTGGACCATGAGCCGTTTATGTGTTATAGAGGATTTACACACTGAGTCTTGGTGACTCACCCCCTTGCTTAACCTTTCAGGTAATCAGTAGATCGTAGATATGGGAGCCAAGGCGGACTCGTGGAGGCCATAAAGTCTTTTCTTTCGTAAATTAGTTTTTTTTATAATTATTTTAATTGAGGATTTTTGTCATGTAATAAGGCCTTCCTAAGTTAATATCTGGTTTCGTTATTTATTATTTATTTAAGATTTGACACTATGGTAATTTAATCATGAACGTGAAATGGGTTCTCAAAATTCGTGTAATATAAAATGACCATTTTCTTTCTAGTACGAACAAATATAACGAATATTCGATTAACACAAATTGGGAATTTTTCTTAAACTACAAATCACCGTCTTCAAGACATCACCCTAATCGAAAAGTTTTCAAACTTACAGTATTTTCCAAAATTCAAAGAAATTCATATTTACTTAATCGTGTGACATACCAGATCTGGTCGTAACGTTTAGGCCAGGTTTGGGGTGTTACAATTTTGGTATCAGAGTCAAGTTACAAAACTCGATTGTGGGTTTGGGTTTAAAAAATGGTTTCAAAAGATGGTTTGGAAAATGGTTTAGAAAAACATATATCTATTTTCTGGCAGTATGGCATCTGAGTCTACCGGCCACCGATCCACGCAGGTAAGTGTTCTAATTGTTGGTAATGTATGCATGGAATGATTATTTGCATGAATGAATATGTTTTCTAGCACTAAGAGATCCAAACTTTAGAGACTAGAACCTTGAGGGTTAGATACGAACTCACGAGAATTACTGTTAATACTATTTTCCATAAGGTTGCTCGGTAATAAACAGTGAAAGAAAGTACTAATTAATAAAACTTTTAATCAGATTAAGTCATATCGGTAGCCATGAGTACTAGGGGACGTGGACGTGCTGTGCGCAGTCGTGGTAGAGGCCGAGGTGTTAGGTCTGAACCGTCAGAATCAGGACATGGGCCAGGGAATGAGATGCCAGTACCGCCAGCTGCGGAGGCAGATTCTCATGATCAAACGGGCGAAGACGATGCGGTATCTCAAGCGATGTTGCGAATTTTGTAGAGGGTTGCTGGAGCGAGCAAAGGATCAGGGGCTCAAAAATCTGTGTCTGAACAACTTCGAGCCAATAGAGCAGAAATGTTTAGGGGTGTGTCTAGTGTAGCTCCGAATGTACCTGAGTATTGGCTAGAAGCAGTAGAGCGTATCATGGATGATCTTGATTTTATGGTGGAAGAGAAGTTGAAAGGAGTTTTGTCTCTTCTGCGGGATGAGGCGTATCAATGGTGGCTGACGGTCAGGGATGGTTCAATGGCTGACCGTATTACCTGGGATTTCTTCAAGTCTGCATTCCAGAGTAAGTACATCGGATCGAGTTATGTGGATACGCAACGTAGGGCATTTCTGAATTTGGTTCAAGGAAATAAATCGGTGGCTGAGTATGAGGCGGAATTCTTATGTCTAAGTCATTATGTCCGGGGTATTGTTGCTACAGACCATGAGCGTTGTGTTTGGTTTGATGATGGTATAAGAACGAGAGAGAGAATTTGTTGTTTTAGTGGAAAAGGCTAAGATAGTTGATGAAGTGAAGCGGCCCGAAAAGCAGAATCAGGATAAAGATAGAGGATGGGTGTTTTCAGAAAAGACCTAGGTTGGATAGGCCGAGTCGAGTTGCGAGACCTGTTGTTGATAGCCAGCCTCAGAGGTGTGCTCGATGTGGTAATTTTATTTGGGCGAGTGTTGGACGAGTAACAGAGGATGTTTTAGGTGTGTGTCTACGGATCATCGGGTAAGAGACTGTCCACAGGAATGGGGCGATCAATGGCGATGAGGTCGTGGTTATGCTCACCCAGGTGGTGGTGGTCAAGAACGAAAGAAAGAGGTTGTGGTCCAACCAGAAGAGGTAATGGTTTTGGTCGGGGGTGTGGAACATCAGGCAGAGATGCAGGGAGCACTGATGCGAGACAGCCGGGGTTAATCTATATAGCTAGACGTCGAGAGGAGGGCGATGCACTGGATGTCATATTGGTACGTTCTTAATTTTTGGATTGTCTTTTTCTGCATTGATTGATATTCGATTGACACATTCTTATGTTGCTGGTGTGGTACCTGGAACTTTAAGCATAGACTCTGAAATTGCTTCTAGGGAGATGACTATACTTAGCCCTTTAGGACAATCTATAGTGGTGAACAAACTCTTTAGGGATGTAACTCTAGAAGTTCAGGGGATGGTTTTCCCGCTTATCTGATGGAACTGTCGTTCGGGGAGTTCGATTTAATCCTAGGTATGGATTGGTTGGTAAAATATCGAGCAAATTTGGATTGTGCATCCAAGCGTAAGGATGATGAAGTTTTAGTGATAGAAGAAAGGAGGAATTATTTGTCGAATGTAGTGTCTGCTTTAAGGGTAGAAAGAATGGTGAGAAAAGGATGCGAGGCATTCTCAACTTTTGTTTGGGCTCTGGAAGCAAAGGAGCTAACGGTAAGAGATGTTAGAATGGTGAAGGAATTTTTTGATGTTTTCCCAGAAGAGCTTTCGGGATTACCTCTGGATGGCTAGGTGGAGTTCGGTATTGGTCTTTTTCCAAGAACAACGCCAGTGTCTATTGCCCCATATAGAATAGCGCCGAAGAAGTTAGTGGAATTAAAAGTGCAAATTCAAGAACTGTTGGATCGGGGGTTTATCCGACCGAGTGTATCACCTTGGGGAGCACTGGTGCTATTTGTTAAGAAGAAGGACGGGTCAATGCAGATGTGCATCGACTATAGGCAGTTGAACAAGTTGACGATAAAAAACAAATACCCCTTGTCGATGATTGACTATCTGTTCGATCAATTGAAGGGGGCCTCAGTCTTCTCAAAGATAGATTTAAGGTCAGGATATCATTAGCTTAAGGTCAAGGAAGTAGATACTCACAAGACGGTGTTTCGTACTCGTTACGGTCACTATGAGTTTCTAGTGATGCCATTTGGGTTGACTAATACACTAGCAGCGTTTATGGACATGATGAACTGAGTATTCCAACCCTACCTGGACCCGTTTGTTGTGGTATTTATAGACGATATCTTGGTATTCAAGATCAAAAAAGGAGCATGATTCACATCTTCGAGTGGTTTTGTAAATCTTGAGGGAGAAACAGTTGTACGCCAAATTCAGTAAGTGCGAATTTTGGCTAAGTAAAGTTACTTTTCTGGGCCATGTTGTGTCAGCAGAGGGGATTAGAGTTGATCCCTGGAAAATTGAAGCTGTGTTGGACTAGAAGCCACCTAAGTCTGTGGCAGAAATCTGGAGTTTTCTTGGGCTGGCTGGGTATTATAGAAGGTTTGTTGAGGGGTTCTCGTTGATTGCGGTGCCATTAACCAAGTTGTTACGAAAAGGGGTTCTGTTTGTCTGGTCTGATAAGCAGCAGGAGAGTTTTGAGAGGCTGAAAAGGATTTTGACAGAGGCTCCGGTATTGATACAGCCTGAGGCTGGGAAGGAGTTTGTTATTTACTGTGATGCGTCACACACAGGATTGGGATGCTTGTTGATGCAAGAAGGGAAGGTGGTAGCATATGCGTCTTGGCAGTTAAGACCACATGAGGTGAATTATCCCACACATGATTTGGAATTGGTAGCAGTAGTATTTGCCTTGAAGATCTGGAGACATTATTTGTATGGGGAGAAGTCCATCATTTATACAGATCACAAGATCCTAAAATACTTTCTCACCCAGAAGGAGTTGAATTTAAGGCAGAAGAGGTGGATCAAATTGTTAAAGGATTATGATTGCTCGATCGAATACCACCCGGGTAAAGCTAATGTGGTGGCGGATGCATTAAGTCGTAGGGTGATCTCTGACTTGAGAGCAATGTTTGTTCACCTCAGTTTATATGATGATGGAAGTCTATTAGCTGAGCTTCAAGTGAAACCTTCTTGGGTCAGTCAGATTAAGGAGAAGCAGTGGGCTGATGAGTGGTTAAATTTGAAGTTTCAGTTGGAAACTGGTGATGAGACAACAGATTTCAGTATGAATAGTGATGGGGTATTATGTTTTCGAGGGAAAACTTGCATGCCAAAGGATCCTGAGTTGAGACTTAAAATTTTACAGGAAGCGCATAGTAGCCCATACATTATGCATCCTGGAGGAAGTAAGATGTATCGGGATTTGCAAGAACAGTTTTGGTGGCCAGGTCTGAAGTGAGAGGTAACCAAATTTGTGAGTAAATGCTTAACGTGTCAACAGGTAAAAGCGGAGCATCAGTTACCTTTGGGGTTGTTGCAGCCGATGAAGATTCCACAGTGGAAATGGGAGAGGATCACGATGGGCTTTGTTAGTGGGCTACCTCTTACGCCTACTAAGAAGGATTCGGTATGGGTAATTGTTGATCGTTTGACAAAGTCTGCCCATTTCATATGGGTTCGTGTTGACTACTCTCTACAGAAGTTAGCTAAGCTGTATGTAGCAGAGGCTGTGAGGTTGCATGGGGTACTAGTGTCTATCGTATCAGACAGAGACCCTAGGTTTACGTCGAGATTCTGGAAGGAGTTGCATCAAGTGTTGGGTATGAAGTTAGATTTCAGTACAGCATTCCATCCTCAGTCTGATGGTCTGTCTAAGAGGGTAATTCAGATTTTAGAAGACATGTTGAGAGGCTGCGCCATAGACTTCAGAGGTAGTTGGGAAGAATTTCTACCGTTGGTAAAATTCGCATACAACAACAGTTACCAATCTAGTATTCAGATGGCACCGTATGAGTTGTTGTATGGTCGAAAGTGTCGCACTCCTACTTGTTAGACAGAGTTGGGTGAGCGACAGTTGTTGGGTCCAGAATTGGTTTCTGAAACGGAGGACAAGGTTAAGTTAATCTGGGTTCGATTAAAGGAAGCTTCTGATGGACAGAAGTCCTATGCTGATCTGAAACGTAGGGATATAGAATTTGCAGTAGGTGATCGGGTTTTCTTAAAGGTTTCACCGTGGAAGAATATTCTAAGGTTTGGATGGAAGGGTAAGTTAAGCCCCAAGTTCATCAGGGCTTATCGTGTGGTGAAGCGTGTGGGACCGGTAGCTTATCAGCTCGAGCTACCTTCAGAGTTAAGTCAGGTTCATGATGTGTTTCATGTTTCAATGCTGAGACACTACTGTTCGGATCCATCTCAAGTTGTGCTAGTGGAAGAAATTGAAGTAAGTCTTGACCTATCCTTTGAAGAGGAACCAGCTCGGATTCTGGATTGGGACGTCAGTCCCTTTGGTCAAAGTTATGTGGCGGAACAATGGTTTAGAAGAGGCTACGTGGGAGCCAGAGGATGTTATGCGGCAGCAATACCCTCATCTCTTTTGATCAGGTAATTTCGAGGCAGAAATTTCTTTAAGGGGGTAGAACTGTAACATCCTGAATTTTGGGGGTTTTGTATTTAGTATGTGTTGTGTGTGTATGCTGAGCTTTGTACATTATTTTCGTGTGTTTGGGGGTTCAGGGAAGGCTCGGGGTTAAGACGAAACCTTGGCTAAAATTTCCTTTACGGGCACTTTTAGGGGAGAGCTAAGTAGGGCAGGACTTAAGGGTTATTGCTTGTGTTTGTTGACACAAGAATTGAAGTGGCAAAGTGGCAAGGAGACGCCACTTAAGGTGTTTGTAGGTGATACCACAGGAAAGCAGTGTGGGAGCAGGTTCGAGTCGCACAATTTGCTTTTTGGGAATTTTCTTGGCGTCTGGAAAGGGAATAGGTGGAGTTCGGCTAGGACACTTCAAGTGGGGAGTGTTGATTGGGTCAAACAATTCAATTGTGTGGCCATGAGAGGAAGAGGGAGTTTGAATTATTCAAACTACTTTGAATGAGTGAACAAGAGTGAATTTAGGAGGAAAATATGTGATTGAGGGTTGGTGAACGTAGTGGCCGAATTTTGGATGCTTGAGGAAGGGGGAAGAAATCGGTTTTGGCTAGTAGTAGGTGTGCCATAAATCAATTAGGGACATAAGCCATTTCGGTTTGGGGTGTGTGGGTGCCGAAATTTTGGGGTGATTAGTAGCTAAATATTGAGAGTTCTTTTCCATTCGGCATTTGGTGTTCTTCATATTGGCAACTTATGTGTAACACCCCAAACCCGGTCAGCACACCACGACCGAATATGACATGTCACAGAGGAAAATGTTTAGGTTTAAAGTAGGTTACCGATTAAAATTTTGGCAAAATGCTTTTTGTCGCGTTGTACTTGCAAAAATCTTGGGCATGATCACTTCAGAACCAATAGTCCATTTTGAAACCCGAAAATTTGAGAAAATTCATTTGCCGAATTCAGAGGGTTTAGAATTCAATGCTATGTATCATTTCAAATCCGAATGGTTTTGCTTTAGATGCTTATAAATCGTTCGAATTGAGTGTGAAAAACCTTGAGTTTGGAAATCATTTGAATTGTTGTCATTTTCAAGTGATACGTTTTACCCGATGGTAGAGTTTAAAACATGTTGTTCGTAGTTTAGAAAACCTTGCGTTACGATTTTATTAGGTTAACCAAGTAATTCGTTCAGCCATATTTGAAATCAAATCCAATCACATAAATAATAAAAACATAATTTTAAAGGCCTTATTACAACTTCAGTAAAAATAGAAACCAAAGTAAATAAGAATAAAGTACCCAAATCAAATCCGTGAAGAACCGAATTTATTTATAGCATGGCCACCTCGAGTCCACCCGGCTCCTCTTCCGCGATCTAAGTGTCACCTGAAATGATAAGGGAGAAGGTGAGTCACCAAGACTTAGTGCATAAATCCTCCTCCCGATTAATGCAACATACTTACACACCCCATAACCAAGCAATATAATTAATGCACCCAACCCTAGCCATCCATACTCCTTTTCTACCCCGTGTGGTACCAAACCACTGGTGACCCAAAGTCACGATATCCAATATTGTGGTGCCAAACCACTGGTGACCCAAAGTCACGAATAATCCATCTGTGAGGCCAACCCACGTGTGATACCAAATCACTAACGACAATCCCGTAAAATCATGTGTGGGGCCAACCCACTGTGGTGCTAAGCCACTGGGACGAGTTGCTATGAGGTGCCAAACCTCTGGTGACCCAAAGTCACGAAATATCAATATCCAAGTGTGGAGCCAACCCACGTGTGAAACCAAATCACTGGCGACGATCCTGATATGTCAACTGTAGGGCCAACCCACTGTGGTGCTAAGCCACTGGGACGAGTCGCTATGAGGTGCCAAACCTTTGGTGATCCAAAGTCACAAAATCAATCTGTGGTACCAAACCACTGGAGGTGCCAAACCTCTGGTGTCCCAAAGACATGGATATCATTCCCCCTCCTCTCATAACACCCATTATTATGCCATACTCATGTAAATCATGCAGATCATGCAAATCATGCAAATCATGCCAACATGTTTAGTGTTGCACCACATAACACATATATGTCATAATCATAACATCATATATTGAATACAAGAACTCATATCGAAACGGACTTACCCGAATCCGTGCTTATACCCATAGAGTATCATATCAATACCTCCACTGTTTCGGCTTTTATTAATAATCAGGTTATGAAAACATATTACTAAGTATAGAGTGTGTAAGTTTACACACCTGTTATAACGCAAGCACTAAATCCCAGAGAACCGATCCACAACACTAGGTCCCTTGATCCTACATTCGGCCCATACTCAGGTTAGCAACATAGGCCATTCAGCCAAACCAAATAAACCCAAAAGGGTTAATGCTTGAAACCCGAGACCTTTACTTAAACGCCCCTTGAATGCTAGCCACCACACGCTATGTGATTCTGCTTCACTTCCCTACAATCGGCAATCATACATCCATATTAATAGCCTTCGGCTTTTCGATTACTTAAAAGAATTAATGATCTTAAAATGGATCCTTACCACCCTTACCAAAGCCGATTGTCAGAGAATAGAGGCTTGGGTCGATTGTTCCAAAATCCCGGAGGCCTTACAATAAATTGGTTCCAAAGACGGTAATTAACACCCTTGCTATCAAATGCCCAAAATCGGCTCTCACCCTTATAAAAGTCGACAGAGAACAAGAGAGAAGAAGAAATAGGCATTCGTCCTTGAGCACTTACCTTCCTCTAAAAAAAACCGATTGGAGAAAACTAGAAGAGACCACCCTTGCCTGAGATTCAGCCAACACTAAACAAAAAGGGAGAAGAGGGTTCGGCTATGGTTGCTTGAAAATAACACTTAAGATTCGGCCTGAGTCTTGAAAGTAGAAACAAATGAAATGTGGTTAAAGAAGAAAGGAGAAATCGGAAAAGTAGATTAGAAGTGGAAGAGGGAAGATTCGGCTAAGAAGACAAAGTGAATTTCGGCACAAGTGTTTTTAAGAAGAAAGAAAATAAAGGTATGGAGGAAGAAGATGACTATTTTCGGCTTAGCATAAATGGAAAAAGAAAAGAGAGATGGAAGGGTAAATGGTTCGGCCAAATAACAAGAAGAAGAAAAGGAAGCAAGACAAAAATAAAATTTAGAAACTCAAGAGAGCATTCGACTAGGTGTTGAAACAAAACAATTTCGGCTTTTACTACTCTATAACACTAGGAAAATCGAAAATGTTTCAAGTATGGTTTTCGGCTTTTGGTACACTAAACAAAAGCTGACCGAAAAAAATACCCCAATAGGTGCCTAAGAGAATTTGGCACCCCCCTACTCACCTTTCCAAAGCCAGCCACTCCTCCAAAGAGGAGTTCAAAATTCGGCCAACACCCAAGATCTCTCCTGGCCACTAATTCAAAAGAATTTGAATTAGTCAAATTCCTACTTTTTCTCTCTGCCAACCATTCGAATAATTTGACTTAGTCCATCTTTATCTGCCAGAGTTTGTGCTGAGCACAACTTTTCCCGCTCCTTAGCGTCAAAATAGAGAGCAAAAGGTGGGATTTCTGCTGCTCGACCATGAGACCTCCGTCCCCTGCAAGTGGCGTCAATCACAGGCTCTAAGTGTCGCCTCCTTGCCACTTTGCCAAGCCTTTTTCTTGTGCCAAAAACCCACTTGAAATACTTATAACCCCTAGCTCCTTCAGCTCCTTTCACTTAAAGCTTTAAAACAAAAATTTTCTTACTACCCAGGCCTGCTCTAGACTTACAACTAAGTCTTAAAACATCACAAACACAGACACCACAGTCCAAACATAAGCAAAACAATACAATTTAAAATTAACCCCTATTTCAGGATATTACAGTTCTACCCCCTAAAAAAATAATTTCGGCCTCGAAATTACCTGGTCAGAAGAGTTGAGGGTATTGCTATCTTATCACATCCTCTGGTTCCCACGTAGCTTCTTCCACACCATGGTTTCGCCACAACACCTTCACCAAAGGAACTGACTTCTTACGTAAAACTTTCACATCTCGATCTAGGATCTGTACTGGTTCCTCCGCCACGGTCAAATCTGGATTCACCTCGATCTCTTCTGCTGCTATGACATGCGATGGATCTGAACGATAACGTCTAAGCATGGAAACGTGGAACACATCGTGAATCTGGCTTAGCTCTGCTGGCAACTCAAGCTGATAGGCTACTGGTCCCACTCGTCTCAGTACCTTATACGGCCCAATGAACCTTGGACTTAACTTGCCTTTTCTTCCGAACCTCAATACCTTCTTCCATGGCGAGACCTTCAAAAAGACCTTATCACCCATGGCAAACTCTATGTCTCTCCGCTTGAGATCGGCATAAGACTTCTGCCTGTCCGAAGCTTCCTTTAATCGAGCCTGAATCAACTTAACCTTGTCTTCAGTCTCTGCAACCAACTCTGGTCCCAACATCTGCCGTTCACCCAACTCTGTCCAACAAGTAGGTGAGCGACACTTCCTACCATACAACGCCTCATATGGTGCCATCTTGATGCTTGCTTGGTAACTATTACTGTAGGCGAACTTAGCTAATGGTAGAAACTCCTCCCAACTACCTCTGAAGTCCAGAACACAACCTCTCAGCATATCCTCTAAAATCTGTATAACCCTTTCCGACTGCCCATCAGACTGTGGATGGAATGCCGTACTGAAATCTAAGCGTGTCCCCAAAGCCTGATACAATGCTTTCCAAAACCTTAACATAAATCTGGGATCTCTATCCGAGATGATTGACACTGGCACACCATGTAGCCTCACTATTTTCGACACATACAGCTTAGCTAACTTCTGAAGTGAGTAATCTATCCTTATCGGTATGAAGTGAGCTGATTTAGTCAGACGGTCCACAATCACCCAAACTGAGTCCTTCTTGCTAGGCGTAAGAGGTAACCCACTGACGAAATCCATAGTGATCCTTTCCCACTTCCACTGTGGAATCTTCACTGGCTGAAGCAACCCCGACGGCAACTAATGTTCAGCCTTGACCTGCTGATATGTCAGACACTTACCCACAAACTCCGTGACTTCCCGCTTCAGACCTGCCACCAAAACTGCTCTCTTAAATCTCTATACATCTTGCTACCTCCAGGGTGCATAGCGTATGGGCTGCTATGTGCATCCTGAAGAATTTTCTGCCTCAACTCTACGTCCTTCGGCATACAAGCTCTCCCTTGAAAACACATCACTCCATCACTAGCCATGCTATAACCCTCTAAACCACCAACCTGCACTTGCAACCTCTGCGCATTCAAAACCTCATCCTCTAACTATTTCTCCCTGATCTGCTCAACCCAAGTCGGCTTAATCTATAGTTCTGCCAGAATACTCCCGTCGTCGTACAAGCTGAGATAGGGAAACATTGCTCTTAAGTCTGAAACAACCTTACGGCTCAACGCGTCTGCCACTACGTTAGCCTTGCCTGGATGATACTCAATCGAACAGTCGTAGTCCTTTAGTAATTCAACCCATCTGCGTTGCCTCAAGTTCAAATCTTTCTGAGTCAAAAGGAACTTCAGACTCTTGTGATCTGTGTAGACTATCGACTTTTCTCCGTACAAGTAATGCCTCCAGATTTTCAAGGCGAAGACCACTGCCGCTAACTCCAAGTCGTGTGTCTGGTAATTAACTTCATGCGGTCTCAACTGTCGAGATGCATAAGCCACTACCTTTTCTTCCTGCATCAGCACACATCCCAAACCCGTATGTGATGCATCGCAATATACCGTAAATTACTTTACTGCCTCAGGTTGAATCAAAACCGGAGCTTCAGTCAAAATCTTCTTTAGCTTGTCGAAACTCTCTTGCTGCTTCTCAGTCCACACAAACAGAACTCCTTTCCTTAACAACTTGGTCATCGGTGCTGCGATCAACGAAAATCCCTCTACAAATCTTCGGTAATACTTGCCAAACCCAGAAAACTCTGAATCTCAGACACTGACTTAGGCGGCTTCCAATCCAACACTGCCTCAATCTTCCGAGGGTCCACTCTAATCCCCTCAGCTGACACTACATGACCCAAGAAAGTCACCTCCCTAAGCCAGAACTCGCACTTACTAAACTTAGCATATAACAGCTTTTCCCTCAGAATCTGCAACACCACTCGCAAATGTGCATCATGCTCCTCCTCTGTCCTTGAATAAACCAAGATGTCGTCTATAAATACCACGACGAACTGATTCAAATACTATTGGAATACCCTATTCATCATGTCCATGAATGCTGCCGGCGCGTTAGTCAATCCAAACGGCATTACCAGAAACTCATAGTGCCCATACCGAGTACGAAACACCGTCTTGTGGACATCAGCCTCTTTCACCTTTAGCTGATGATACCTAGACCTTAAGTCGATCTTCAAGAATACCGATGCACCCTTCAGCTGATCAAACAAGTCATCTATCCTCGGTAACGGATACTTGTTTTTGATCGTCAGCTTATTTAACTGGCAGTAGTCTATACATATCCGCATGGTACGATCTTTCTTCTTGACAAAGAGTACTGGCGCTCCCCAAGGCGAAACACTTGGCCTGATAAAGCCTCGGTCCAACAACTCCTGGATCTGAGCCTTTAATTCCACTAACTCCCTTGGCGCCATCCTATACAGAGCAATAGACACTGGGGCAGTTCCCGGTAACAGATCTATGCCAAATTCCACCTCACGATCCGGTGGCAATCTCGAAAGTTCTTATGGAAACACATCAGCAAATTCCTTTATTATTCGAACACTCCCTACAGTAGACTCCTTAGTCTCCAAGGCACACACATGAACCACATATGCTTCACAACCTTTCCTAACCATCTTCTCAGCCTTCAAAGCAGATACCACGTTGGATAGGTAATCTCTCCTGTTACCTATCATGACCACCTCATCACTCTCAGCTGTCTTTAGGACCATGCGCTTAGCCGCGCAATCCAACCTTGCCCGGTACTTAACCAGCCAGTCCATCCCAAGGATCAGATCGAACTCCCCAAACGACAGTTCCATCAGATCAGCCACAAATACTACCCCTTGGAGTTCTATGGGTACATCTCTATACAGCTTGTTTACAACTACAGAGTGACCTAGAAGGCTAATCACTATCATCTGTCTAGAAGTAGTCTCAAAGTCTAAATTCATGGTCTCTACTATGCTACTAGCAACGTATGAATGCGTTGAACCCACATCAATCAAAGTAGTATATGGAAAACCAAAGATCAAGAACGTACCGGTTACGACGTCTGGTGCGTCGCCCTCCTCTCGTCGCCTCACTGCATATACTAACCCAGGCTATCTCGCCTCAGTGCTACCCGCACCTCTGCCCGGTGCTCCGCGGCCCTAACCAGAACCATTTCCTCCTCTACCATTACCACGACCCCTCTGCGATGGCAGTCCTTCATTTCTGAACTGAATACGGCCCTGACCCTCAGACTGAACCCTAGCCAACTTATGCAGACAGTCCCTCACACGATGATCTAGCGAGCCACACTCAAAACATCCCTTTCCACCGGTCCAACATACTCCCCAATGAGATTTTCCACAACGGTTACACTGTGCCGATCCCTGATTAGCAGCAACAAACCTACCAGACTGGTTCGGCCCACTCTGCCTAGCCCTTTTCTGAGAATTTCCAGCCGACCCAGATGATCCAAAACTTCTTTTATGTCTGTTCCTATCCATGTCCTGTCTCACAGACTCTTTAACCCCTTCGGCTACCTTAGCCTTTTCTACCAGGACAACAAACTCACGCTCCTGCTGTGGAGCAATTAGCAGCCTCAGCTCATATCTCAGACCATCCTCAAATCGGACGCACTTCTCGTGTTCCGTAACCACAATGCCTCTAGCATACCGACTCAACCTTAAGAACTCTGCCTCATATTCTGATATAGATTTACTCCCCTGAACCAACCTCAGAAATGCCTTCCGTTGTGCGTCAATGTAGCTAGATCCAATGTACTTTTTCTGGTATGCGGCCTTAAAATGATCCCAAGTAAGATCTCCCGCTGCAACACTGTCCTGAACCGTGAGCCACCACTGGTATGACTCATCCCGAAGGAGCGACACTATCCCATTCAACTTTTCCTCAGCAGTTAGGTCCAAATCGTCTATGATCCGTTCCGTCGCCTCCAGCCAACACTCAGCCGTGCTGGGAGCCACACCAGAAACACCTCGAAATACCTCAGCCCCATTGGCCCGGAGTCGCTCGAGTGCGGATTTTCGAGCTCCTACGCCTCTACCTACTCCAGCTCCCCTTTCCAGGACTCGCAGCATCGCCTGGGACACTGCGTCATCCCCAGTCTGATCCTGAAACTCACCACCTGCAGCTGGTGGTGGTACCGGTATCTCATTTTTCGACCCACGACTGCACCTCGCCGGTTCGTAAACCGTCATCCTAACCCGACCACGTCCACGTATATTACGACCACGTCCACCCCGAGTGCTCATGACTAACGCCCTGACTTATCTGATTTAGAAGTTTTATGCATCATTAATTATTCCACTGTTTAAAAGCACAGTCTTCTGAATATTTCTTATTACAGAAGTTTTGTTTTCGCAGTCCCTAGAGTCCTATCAGTTTTAGTTTCTAGAGTAGTCCACTATTGCTAGTCATTCAATCCTATTACATCCAAAAATCACAAGCAATAGTAAGGGGTACTTACCTGGGCGGATTGGTGCCAGAGACTCGGTGCCATGCCTTTCAAACCATATATTTAAAAACACTTAAAACCAACATTTAAACATTTTGGGCCTTGGGCCCACAGCCGAGCCTTTGAACTTAGCTCTGATACCACAATTGTAACACCCCAAACCCAGTCAACACACCACGACCGAATTTGACATGTCACAGAGGAAAATGTTTAGGTTTAAAGCAGCTTACCGATTAAAATTTTGGCGAAACGCTTTTTGTCGCGTTGTACTTGCAAAAATCTTGGGCATGATCACTTCAGAACCAATAGTCCATTTTGAAACCCGAAAAATTTTAGAAAATTCATTTGCCGAATTCAGAGGGTTTAGAATTCAATGCTATGTATCATTTCAAATCTGAATAGGTTTTCTTTAGATGCTTATAAATAGTTTGAATTGAGTGTGAAAAACCTTGAGTTTGGAAATCATTTGAATTGTTGTCATTTTCAAGTGATACGTTTTACCCGATGGTAGAGTTTAAAACATATTGTTCGTAGTTCAGAAAACCTTGCGTTTTGATTTTATTAGGTTAACCAAGTAATTCGTTAAGCCATATTTGAAATCAAATCCAATCACATAAATAATAAAAACATAATTTTAAAGGCCTTATTACAACTTCAGTAAAAATAGAAACCAAAGTAAATAAGAATAAAGTACCCAAATCAAATCCGTGAAGAACCGAATTTATTTATAGCATGGCCACCTCGAGTCCACCTGGCTCCTCTTCCGCGATCTAAGTGTCACCTGAAATGATAAGGGAGAAGGTGAGTCACCAAGATTCAGTGCATAAATCCTCCTCCCGATTAATGCAACATACTTACACACCCCATAACCAAGCAATATAATTAATGCACCCAACCCTAGCCATCCATACTACTTTTCTACCCCGTGTGGTACCAAACCACTGGTGACCCAAAGTCACGATATCCAATATTGTGGTGCCAAACCACTGGTGACCCAAAGTCACGAATAATCCATCTATGCAGCCAACCCACGTGTGATACCAAATCACTGACGACAATCCCGTAAAATCATGTGTGGGGCCAACCCACTGTGGTGCTAATCCACTGGGATGAGTCGCTATGAGGTGCCAAACCTCTGGTGACCCAAAGTCACGAAATATCAATATCCAAGTGTGGGGCCAACCCACGTGTGATACCAAATCACTGGCGACGATCTCGATATGTCAACTGTGGGGCCAACCCACTGTGGTGCTAAGCCACTGGGACGAGTCGCTATGAGGTGCCAAACCTCTGGTGACCCAAAGTCACAAAATCAATCTGTGGTACCAAACCACTGGAGGTGCCAAACCTCTGGTGTCCCAAAGACACGGATATCATTCCCCCTCCTCTCATAACACCCATTATTATGCCATACTCATGTAAATCATACAGATCATGCAAATCATGCAAATCATGCCAACATGTTTAGTGTTGCACCACATAAGACATATATGTCATAATCATAACATCATATATTGAATAGCAGAACTCATATAGAAACGGACTTACCCGAATCCGTGCTTATACCCATAGAGTATCATATCAATACCTCCACTATTTTGGCTTTTATTAATAATCAAGTTATGAAAACATATTACTAAGTATAGAGTGTGTAAGTTTACACACCTGTTATAACGCAAGCACTAAATCCCAGAGAACCAATCCACAACACTAGGTCCCTTGATCCTACATTCGGCCCATACATAGGTTAGCAACTTAGGCCATTTAGCCAAACCAAATAAACCCAAAGGGTTAATGCTTGAAACCCGAGACCTTACCTAAACGCCCCTTGAATGCTAGCCACCACACGCTATGTGATTCTGCTTCACTTCCCTACAATCGGCAATCATACATCCATATTAATAGCCTTCGGCTTTTCGATTACTTAAAGGAATTAATGATCTTAAAATGGATCCTTACCACCCTTACTAAAGCCGATTGTCAGAGAATAGAGGCTTGGGTCGATTGTTCCAAAATCCCGGAGGCCCTACAATAAATCGGTTCCAAAGAAGGTAATTAACACCCTTGCTATCAAATGCCCAAAATCGGCTTTCACCCTTATAAAAGTCGACAGAGAACAAGAGAGAAGAAGAGATAGGCATTCAACCTTGAGCACTTACCTTCCTCTAAAAAAAATCGATTGGAGAAAACTAGAAGAGACCACCCTTGCCTGAGATTCGGTCAACACTAAACAAAAAAGAAGAAGAGGGTTCGGCTATGGTTGCTTGAAAATAACACTTAAGATTCGGCCAGAGTCTTGAAAGTAGAAACAAATGAAATATGGTTAAAGAAGAAAGGAGAAATCGACAAAGTAAATTAGAAGTGGAAGAGGGAAGATTCGGCTAAGAAGACAAAGTGAATTTCGACACAAGTGTTTTTAAGAAGAAAGAAAATAAAGGTATGAGAGGAAAAAGATGACTATTTTCGGCTTAGCATAGATGGAAAAAGAAAAGAGAGATGGAAGGGTAAATGGTTCGGCCAAATAACAAGAAGAATAAAAGGAAGCAAGACAAAAATAAAATTTAGAAACTCAAGAGAGCATTCGGCTAGGTGTTGAAACAAAACAATTTCGGCTTTTACTACTCTATAACACTAGGAAAATCGAAAATGTTTCAAGTATGGTTTTCGGCTTTTGGTACACTGAGCAAAAGATCACCGAAAAAAATACCCCAATAGGTGCCTAAGAGAATTCAGCACCCCCTACTCACCTTTCCAAAGCCGTCCACTCCTCCAAAGAGGAGTTCAAAATTCGGCCAACACCCAAGATCTCTCCTGGCCACTAATTCAAAAGAATTTGAATTAGTCAAATTCCTACTTTTTCTCTCTGCCAACCATTCGAATAATTTGACTTAGTCCATCTTTATCTGCCAGAGTTTGGGCTGAGCACAACTTCTCCCCCTCTTTGGCGTCAAAATAGAGAGCAAAAGGTGGGATTTCTGCTGCTCGAACATGAGACCTCCTTCCCCTGCAAGTGGCGTCAATCACAGGCTCTAAGTGGCGCCTCCTTGCCACTTTGCCAAGCCTTTTTCTTGTGCCAAAAACCCACTTGAAATACTTATAACCCCTAGCTCCTTCAGCTGCTTTCACTTAAAGCTTTAAAACAAAAATTTTATACCTACTCAGGCCTGCTCTAGACTTACAACGAAGTCTTAAAACATCACAAACACAGACACCACAGTCCAAACATAAGCAAAACAATACAATTTAAAATTAACCCCTATTTCTGGATATTACATTATGATTCTTTTCTTTGAATAACCGAAACCTTCTCCCCCTCTTTAGCATTTTTGGTCATCTGTGCATTGCTTCATCACCCAAAAGTCGAACCTCTTACCATTTCTTTTCATGATACCTCTTTTACTCAATTGTTTCTTCAAGAGTCAAACCCCAACTCTCTTTCTTGTTCTCTATTTGTTTCTTTCTTTTGTTCATATTCGTGGCACATCTCTTAATCACCATAAACTGAAACCTCTTACCACTTACACCATCTCATTATTTTCATCTCATTTTTTCTCCTTAGCCGAATCTTCATTTCATACCCTGATAATTCACCTTTTGTTCTCTCATCTTCTCAAGTCGAAACCTATTCTCTTTTTCTTCTCCTTGCGTTGATTCTCATTTTTCTTTTGGCAGAATTTCCTTAGGTATTCATCTTATTCATTCGTTATTATCTCTGAAGATTGCCATCACTCTGTTCCCTAACCTTTTCAATCGGATTTTCCTTAGTTGTGGTAAGTATTCTTTTTCCCTTTCAATTCTTTCTTCTCTCTTTTTGGTTGCCGAAGGCATTAATCTTGTTCTATGGGTTTTGGTCGAATGAAGGAGAGGTCTTGTCTCCGTATTATTCCTGCATTTGTCCTGTGATTGAAGGGTTTAAGGGACATTCAGTTTCGATCGATTTAGGTAATCAATCGGTGCCTTAATCCAAGCCTTATAGTCTCCGGTTCTGTCGACCTAGGTAAGGGAATCTTTACATATCGAGCGTATATCCTTATTTATTTTTCTCTCTGCTTCAATGACTTAATCTGGTCTATTGACCAAGATCTCTTTCATGGATTCAAATGCCAGCCAAACAAAGGAAGGGGTTGGACCCGTAGTCCCAGCCCCTAAGTACAAAAAGCGTGCGGTGTCTACTGTTCGAGATTGGCCACCAGGTTGTGGACCGGCTTCAGAACAGAATAGTAGGCAAATAGCAGTCGTTCCTGCTAGCGATAGTGTCGACATAGATAGCATAATATTGCGTGTTATCAAGTGTGTAAAACTTCACACTCTATTATTTGTCTGTATTATTGATTGTATGGGCTGAAAAGCCGAAAAGACTGTGTAGGTAGTCGTAATACCCTTGTTTGTAAGGCTAGGGATGCCAAGTACGTGACTTTAACATTTTCTTTGTGAGTATGGATGTATGTGGTAACCTTTTACTTTGCTTGATAACATGTTCCATTCATTATGACATGTATGTTATGCATGGGCTTGGATTATGATGTGAAAGGGGAAGAATTTGGGACTATTACGGTGGTTTGGTACCACGAGTGGGTTGGCCCTATGTATATCTGATTTAGTGACCATGTCTCGGTGGCTTGGTGCCACGGTGGTTTAATACCATGTATATACGATCTAGTGACTCGTCCCGGTGGTTTGGTACCACAATAGGTTGGCCCTACATATATTCATTAGGGATTGTCACGGTGGTTTAATACCACGGTGGGTTGGCCCCACGAATGTTAATTGTGACTCTGTCACGGTGATCTAGTATCATGGTGGTCTAGAACCATGAGTGGCTTGGTGCCACGTATGAGGCGTGTAGCGGATGGAGGGTTGATTGTAGAAATTCCCACGGTGTAATGGGCTGGTGTGGGTGGCGTGTAGAAGATGGAAAAACTAGGTTTGGGCTGAGACATATTGCATTCATTACTTTCGTATGCCATCTTGAGTGGGCTAAGGCCCAATATGCGATTGTGGGCCATGAGCCGTTTATGTGTTATAGGGGATTTACACACTGAGTCTTGGTGACTCACCCCCTTGCTTAACCTTTCAGGTAATCAGTAGGTCGTGGACATGGGAGCCGAGGTGGACTCGTGGAGGCCATAAAGTCTTTTCTTTCGTAAGCTCATTTTTTTATAATTATTTTAATTGGGGATTTTTGTCATGTAATAAGGCCTTCCTAAGTTAATATCTGGTTTTGTTATTTATTATTTATTTAGGATTTGACACTATGGTAATTTAATCATGAAAGTGAAATGGGGTTTTCAAAATTCGAGTAATATAAAATGACCGTTTTCTTTCAAGTACCAACAAATATAACAAATATTCGATTAACACAAATTGGGAATTTTTCTTAAACTACAAATCACCGTCATCAAGGCATCACCCTAATCAAAATGTTTTCAAACTTACGGCATTTTCCAAAATTCAAAGAAATTCATATTTACTTAATCCTGTGACATACCAGATCTGGTTGTAACATTTAGGTTGGGTTTGGGGTGTTAAAGTTCGATAGGTACGCTTGCCTCAAATCATTGTCATAGTTAGTTTTCAGGTTTGATCATTCTTTTTTATAAATTTTAAGACTTTGACATCACGAAAATAGCGATCAACATGGCCTTGGACACAGGCGTGTGCCCCTATTTTTTTCAAGAAATTTTCTAATATTTCCAAAAGTTCTTGGTTTAGTCCCGGGCCACTTCCAAAGTATGTATTGGGCCTCGTAGGCCCTATTTAGGGACTCAAAGATAAAAATTTGAAACGTTTTAATTTGGATGAAATTTTATGACTCGATTTAATACGTTGAGAAGTGTTTGTGTTCCGGTAATGCCTTGTAACCTATTCCGGCATTGAATACAGGTAAGGGGTGTTACAGGAGTAAGAGAGCAAGGGAGATTGAGTGCAACTAAAGGTTTAGGGTTGCTTAGAAGGACAAAAGGAGAGATCCTTTCTTCATCATTCTACAACTTATTTATAGGGAGGTAGGTCTCGTGTCTAGTAATGACACGTCACCAACGAATCTAGGACATGATGATCATGTACTTGGTTAGGTGGCAAGACTGTTATACGTGGATTTTTGTTCGGTGTGGTACAACTTTGATATTCTCCTTACTGAGATAGTATGAGGTTGTCATGTTTAGTGATCTATTGATAGTCCCCTCTTGGAGGTGAGTGTGCCCGTACTAAAAGCAGGTGGCTCAAAGGACAAGGAGATCGGGTGGTGGTCATAGTGTGACTAGTCGGGTGATGTAAAATGGGGGACTATTCGGGTGATCTTCGAATGGAAAGCTGACCAAGTAATGTAAAGTGAAGGGTCATTCGTGGACGCCTCTCAAGTTTCTTCTCATAATGCCACATGTCCACGCCCAGTAGGGGTATAATAAGTAGTAATATTAAATTTATTTAATAAAAATTCAAAGTTAAATTTAATTACATAGTAGTAGTAAATTTTTAAAGGGAAAATAACAAAAATAGTTACTCGTAAATGATTTAATTACATTTCGATCACCTAACTTTAATTTGTAATGAAATGGTTACTAATGTTATCAATTTGTAACATTTTGGTCAGTAAGCTATCATCTGTCATTAACGGCATAAGAACAAGATGATGTGACATGTTAAATATAATTTTAACGAAAAAAATTAAGTCAAAGTGCATATCCAGTCCCTATATTTTCTTTTTTTCAGCAATTTAATTATTTTTCTATTACTTCCTTTTAACTTTTTTTTTTTGTCATTTTTTCCTCTTTTCTTTTTTAGTTTCCTTTAGTTCTTTTTAAACTACCATTTAACTTGAGTTTGAGAATTTTCAATTTAAAAATCTTAAATTTCCTCACAACAGTAGAGAGTTCTCTTGAACAAAAAAAGAAACCTATGAAAGCATTACTAATAGATATGTTGAGTTAAAATGAGAGTCCATTGAAGGATTTATAGCACTAATCAAATTATATAGCAACCAACCCAAGAAGATTGATGAGTTGGTAATTCTTAGTTACGAGGGTGATCTTTACATAGAGAGAAGAAAGGAAATTGAAGTCTCGTAGTTGTTTGGGTAAACTATTTGCTCATAGTCTTTCCACTTAGGGAAGATGTACAATCGGATGATGTTCTGAAGAATCCAAATAGAGAAGAAGAATAAGCACAAGTTGGTGGCAAAAGATGTTGTTGTTCCCCAATCATGTTGAGGAGCTCGAAAATTTAATTTCTAATAGTTTTATGGGTTACGATCAATTTAATAAAATAGAGGAGCTTGTGCTATGGAACTCGTGATTTCAACATAAGGAAAAGTCCATTTGGTTTCCTATAATTATATTTCTCTCTAATTAGATCTCTTTAAGAGATATTATTTATTTGTTTTGTGATAGTTTGTTAGAGTAGCGATGTGTAACAACTTTTACCCATATCCGATGCCGAAATAGGGTACGAGGCATTACCAAACTTATTCACAAGCAAACATTCAAAATCGAAACATGCATTTCCAATCAAATTTAAAATTTTTCAAAAACATTCATATCGTCCCTAAAACACGCCCGTGTGACCCTATGACACGCCCATGCTTCGGACTGTGTTCAAATTAGGGAGCATTCAGTTGATGACATCATCATCAAATTGAGGTCACACGGCCAAGTCACACGCCCGTGTGCTTAATTCATGCGATCGATTAAATTTTCATAAAATAGGTGCAGACTTCACACGGCTCGGGCACACGCCCATGTTTGAGGTCGTACCATGTGCTCATTACTGAGCATTCTGTTTTGCAACAATTAAGGTGCAGGGGACACACAGCCAAAACACATGCCCATGGGGTATGCCGTCTGTCTACCCGTGTGGACAAATATAAGGCTGTTTACGAAGCCTTTTCGCCATCCTTCCATGTACCAACCTACACAAAAAAACATAGCACCAATTCAAGCATATACTTTCAACCCAATCGGCCATACACAAGGCATCCACATATCATTAACATATTATCATTTATCACATACAAATATCACCTACTTAGCATCTCAAATCATGCAATTTCTTACATTTATGAGAACATCATCATATGTATATATACTTAACCAATATTAGCCAATGTCAAATGGCCACTTACAAAATGAATCATCAACTACTAAAGCCAACATGTATGGCCAAATTAATTATGACACATAACAAAAAGACCAAGTCCCTATACATGCCATAACTCAAAATATTGTAATCATAAGTACACAAAATGATCATTTGATAGTGTGAATGGATCTCCGACAGTCTCTGGTCCTCGAGCTGGTTTGGTGACACTATAAGATGAAGGAAAAGAAAAGGGAGTAAGATTTAAATCTTAGTAAGTTCCTATGCAAATAATAAGCATCATACACACTTTAACATATATTTAACATAAAGTAAATTAACATAAATGTCATTGTGAATTCATAATCAAGCTTAGCATAGATGTTATTAAAATCTTAATACCATAACTTACTCAATCAAACCAATCTGAGGTTTCATCACATATCGAGCTCATTAAGCATGAGTTTTATGTACATACATGTACCAACTTGCAACTTACCATAATCTTTCACAACTTAAACCTTTCCATTAAGTTTTTCGTTGAACCACTTGGAATACTAAAGGATACTCGGTAGATTTCACACACATAGTACTATACCAATGCCATATCCCAGATATGCTCTTACATGGAATTTCATATCGATGCCAATAGCCCTGCTATGGTGTTACAAAAAATCTCATATCGATGCCATATCCTAGATATGGTCTTACACGTAATCTTAACTAACCCTGACGTCATGACATTTGTATCCTAACTATCCCTAAGGTTCAACCGAGATTTTTTTTCTCGCCTGTCGAATTTTGTCGAATTCATTCAAAGAGTAAATCACAATTCATACAATAATAACACAATTAAAGCATAAAAAATAATACATTATTTACATACAAACTTACCTCCGTACAAAAATAACAGAAACTGACCTAATCGTTAATAACCTTGTTTTCCCCCCGATCAAGGTTTGAACCTTGTCTTTCTTGATCTATAATAGCAAATTTAACTTATTTATTATCCACATTACTCAATTCAATCCAAAATTCACATTATGGAAAAATTACATTTTTGCCCCTAAACTTTAACATATTTACATTTTTGCCCTTAGGCTCGAAAAAAGAAATCTATTCAATTTCTTCGATTCCCAAGCCTAGACGATCCTCTTTTATACTTATAGCAGTCCACATTTTTCATTTAATCACACTTTTACACATATTTTATAATATCTTTACAAATAGGTCCTTTTGACATTTTCATCAAAAACCACCTAGAAAAAGTTGTTTATCACACATCAAACATGCATAATCTACCATTAGACATCAAAATACACAAATATCCAACATGGGTCAAACCTTAGACCTTGATCTTTTCTTAAATCAATGGTAGAAATAGGTAGATCGAGTGATAACGACTTCAAAAACATAAAGAGCATTAAAAACGGGGCTATTATGTACTTACAATCAAGCTTGAGAGTTGAAGAAAACCCTAGCTATGGTGTATTGTAAAATTAGGCCAAGGAGAGAAGATGGACACCAATTTTGACTTGATTTGTCCCTTTTTATTCTTTTATTTACCAAATGACCAAAATGCTCTTTTTGCCAAACTTTAAAATTTTATCTCACCATGTCCATTTTGTCCATTATCTTAAGAAATGGTCTAATTATCCTATAAAGACCTTTAATTTTAAAATCCCATAGAAACTAGACATCTCTAACATGTACAATCAACTTTTTTACTTTTTTACAATTTAGTCCTTTTGACTAAATTGAGTGCCTAAATGTCAAAATTTTAGAACTAGATTTTCATGAAATCATTCCGTGAAACTGTAGACCATAAAAATATAATAAAATGAACTTTGCTGCGTCAGATTTGTGGTCCCAAAACCACTGTTCCGACTAGGCCCAAAATGGGGCAGTCACAGCTCTCCCCCTAGGGATTTTGGTCCCTGAAAATCTTACCAGAGAATAGGTTTGTGTACTGTTTTTGAACAGCTTCCTTCGGTTCCCACGTAGCCTCTTTGACTCCGTGTCGTTTCCATAAAACTTTTACTAGGGCTATACTCATATTTCTCAACTGTTTAGCTTCTCGAGCCAAAATTTTGATCAGTTCTTTACCATAGTCATATCGGGTCGAATATCGACCTCTGTTAGGGAAATCACAAGTGAAGGGTCTGATCGATAACATCGCAACATATACACATGAAACACATTATGGATTCTTTCCAACTCTATCAGTAAAGCTAATCGATATGCCACTGGCCCTATTCCTTCAATAACTTCATACGTCCTAATAAAACGTGGACTCAACTTGCCTTTTTGGCCAAATCTTAGAATCTTCTTCAACGAAGATACTTTCAAAAACATTGTATCCCCAACTTGAAACTCAATCTCTTTTCTTTTCAAGTCTGCATGTAACTTTTGTCGATCTGAAGTGGCTTTCGAGCAATCCCAGATTACCTTTACTTTTCCTTCGGTTTCCTTAACCAAGTCATGTAACATTCCGGTTTAGACCTTAGTTGTAACACCTCTAACTCGAGACTGTGTCGGAACAGGGTTAAGAGGCATTACCAATCAAACAAAATCTTTAACATCCATAAATTTCCACACAAAGTCAATCATTACTGTTCGCATTTATTTACAAACATAGTGTCCCTTAAATGAGTCATCAAGACCCTAAGCATGCTTATAAACTAAGTCGAGACTAAACCGAAACATATACAAAATTTCATGAAATTTGAAAATTTTCAAAAATACAAGGGGAGACACACCCGTGAGAGGAGACCGTGTTCCCTCCATGTCTTCTAGACACCCCCGTGTGTCCTTCCGTGTCTATATACTAACTATACTAACACGATCATTAGGCACGCCCGTGTGCCATGGCCGTGTACTTTTAGGTTATATACTGACTTCCCCTCCACGGCCACCAAGCACGCCCGTGTCGAGGCCGTGTATTTTTATGTTAGCTACTGACTTGCACACCACGGCCAGATGACACGCCCATGTCGAGGCCGTGTGATTTTAGGCTACATCCTGTCAATTTACCCATGGTCTAAGCACGCCCGTGTGCCACAACCATGTGACATTATAGGCCATTTACAAGGCAAAAATGCCAACCAAATGGTTCAAACCTATAAGCATCATTTACCAACACTTATCAAGCATATATGGCAACCAAAAACATACCAAATAGCCATTCAAATCATGCATTCAATACCAATTCCAACCATGTCAATATCAAAGACTAAAACTCATATCATCACAAGCATATTACATCAGTACCAAACATCTTTTCTTCTCAATATCACTAATTCATATTAGCATTTTATCAACACCAAGTTACCATTCATAAGTCAACCTCTCAAACCACAAACCATGCCAAAAGATGCATTACATATATATACCAAGTCATTCATGTTAAAACCAGCACATATCTAGCCACATCTCATGGCTACTTCAAGTCTCAAACATGATTCAAATGACTAGCCTATACATGCCATATCTTAACTACCCAAAATAGATTGCCGATAGTGTGACTGAGAAGCTGACGATCCCTTGATCCGAGCTAGCTTTACTGACACTGCAAAGCAGAGGAACAAATCACACAGTAAGCTTATAAAGCTTAGTAAGTTCGAAATAAAATACAACTATATCATCAAATCAAACCAATTCATTTACTAATCATCACATAGATCACTCTTCTTCTACTTATACCATACTATCAATAGCTAAAATACTCATTCGTCCGTCCATAACATCATCTATAAACTCATCAACCACAAAGGTTCGATACATACCTCGGCAAACACATAGTTATTCAATCTCCAAGCTATTCAATGCTCAATTATACTTGTCATTTGATATTCATTTAGCTTAATTGCACACTCAGTGCTTAATACACGGTCGATACATATTAGTCATCGCACACTTAGTGCCCAAATCTCTCAACTGACTTATCTCGGTAACACACACTCAGTGCCAATTTAATAAACCGAAGCTTTTATAACATCGCACACACAGTGCTATTTATTCCTGTTTCGATTTTAATATCGCACACTTAGTGCCCTTAACAAAAACTTGCACATAGCATCTCAATTTCATACATATATGCACATTCATTTCATAATAGAAAATCATATGTTAACAACATGTATTATATCCGAACTTACCTCGGACATCGACTATCGATACGGTAGACTAATCGAGCACTTTATCTTTACCTCGGTCTCGATTTGAACCTCTTCGCTCTTGGTCTATACACATTTAAATTCAATCCATTCAATCACATTTCATTCAATTTAGTCCACATACACAAATTTAGGGCATTTTGCATAATAGCCCTCATAATTTCACATTTTGACACTTTAGTCCGTAATTCACAAAATCATCAAATTCACCAAATTCCACCTAACACAAGCGTAACTGAATTTTACTAATATCCATACAAACCCACACATTTCTTTTATTTCACATTTTAACCCTTCAATTTGCTATTTTCACAATTTAGCCCTAATTAGCTAAATTCACAAAAAATTCAAAAACAATACATGTTAATCCAACACTAATTTTTCATATTTACTACCAACTAGCACATAGCTCAAATGTTCATCAATGGCTCATCACAAAACATTATCAATTCATGAAATTACAACATGGGTTTTGTAAAGCACAAAGCAATGATTACAAAAACGTAGAAATTATCAAAAATTGAACTCAAACATACCTTGAATTAAGCTTAATATGTGTTGAAAATCAAAAGAATAAAACCCTTTCTTCTCCCTCTTGTTTTCGGTCAAAAGATGAGTAAAAATGACCATTTTTCTTTTATGTTTTATCAGATTATAACATTTTAATACATGAATGACATATCTAACCTTTTTATTATCATATAAGACAAATTAATATTATGGTTTATAAGTCATTTAACCATCCACCATCTAAATATTGGCTTATTTCCGTCATAAGGCCCCCACAATATAAAGACATCAACACTTAGGTACTTAAAAATTACCACATAGCTTTTACTCTTTACGCGATTTAGTCCTTTCTCTTAATTCGACACACAAACGATCAAATTATCACACAGAATTTCTACACAGACTATATCACGTATCATTCACACAGCAAATATCATTAATATATTTTTACGATCTCAGATTTGTGGTCTCAAACCACTGTTCCGACTAGGGTATAAACCGGGATGTTGCAACTCTCCCCCCTTAGGGATTTTCGTCCCAGAAAATCTTACGAGTGAATAGGTGTGGATATTGCTATCTCATAACATTTTCTGATTCCCACGTAGCCTCTTCAACCCCGTGTTTGTGCCATAATACTTTCACTAAGGAAATTCTTTTGTTTCTCAACTCTTTTATCTCTCTTGCCAAGATTCGGATCGGTTCTTCACTATATGACAAGTCTTGCAATCACATGAGACGGGTCTGATCTGTACCGTCAAAGCATTGATACATGAAACACGTTATGAATCTTTTCTAACTCAAATGGCAATCTCAATCTATAAGTAACCTGCCCAACTCATTCAATAATCTTATACGGTCCCATGAAACTCGGACTCAGCTTGCCCTTTCGGCTAAATCGAAGTATTTTCTTCCACAGAGACACTTTCAAAAACACTTCATCACCAACTTCAAATTCAATATCTTTTCGTTTCAAATCTGCATAAGATTTCTGACGATCTAAGGCTGCTTTTAAACTATCACGAATTATCTTCACTTTCTGTTCGGTCTCTTTTATCAAATCCACCCCGTGAATCTTATTCTCACTCAGCTCAATCCAATACAATGGAGTTCGACACTTCCGACCGTACAGAGCCTCATATGGTTCCATTTTAATACTAGATTGAAAATTGTTGTTATACGCAAACTCAATCAAGGACAAGTGTTTTTCCCATGTATTGTCAAATTCAAGTATGCAACATCTCAACATGTCTTTGAGCATCTGAATGATTCGCTCGGATTGACCATCCGTTTGCAGATGAAAAGCAGTACTGAAATGTAATTTCTTGCCTAAAGCATCTTGCAATTTCTTCCAAAATCACAAGATAAATCTCAAATCTCTATCAGACACTATAGACAACGGTACCCTGTGCAATCTCACAATTTCATCGATATACAATTTAGCGAATTTATCTAAAGAATAATCGGTCCTCACCGGAATGAAATGAGCTGATTTCGTCTATTTGTCCACTATCACCCAGATTGCATCTTTCTTTCTCGGAGATAAGGGTAATCCCAACACAAAGTCCATCATGATTCTTTCCCATTTCCACTTAGGAATCATAATCGGTTGTAATAAACTAAATGGAACCTGATGTTCAGCTTTGACTTGCTGACAAACTAAGCATTTCGACACAAAGTCAGAAATATCTCTTTTCATGCCATGCCACCAATAGAACTGTTTCAGATCGTTATACATCTTTGTACTCCCTGGATGTATAGTCAAATGACTATTGTGAGCTTCAGTCAAAATCTTCGAAATCAACCCTGAATTTCTCGAAACACAAATTCGATCTCTGAATCTCAAACAATCATCACTATCAACTCGAAATTCCAATACAGCATCTGATTCATATTGAATTCTTTTTGCTAACAACTCATTGTCACTCTTCTGAGCCTCACAAATCTGTTGTAAGAACAAGGGTTTTATTTTCAAGTGCTCAAAACTCTACTGGCACTTTTCTGACCACTCAAATCTAACATCTTTCTGTAACAACTTTGTCAACGGAGTCACAATCATCAAAAAACCTTTCACAAATCGTCTATAATATCCCGCTAGTCCTAGAAAACTATGGGCTTCAGACACACTTTTCGGAGGTTTCCACTACAAAATAGCAGATATTTTACCCGGATCAACTTGTACTCCAGTAGCTGATACAACATGTCCCAGAAAATGAACCTCACGCAACCAAAATTCACATTTGCTAAACTTTGCATACAATTGTTTCTCACGTAGAGTTTGTAGCAGGATTCTCAAATGTTCGGCATGTTGCGTCTCATCAGACGAATAAATCAAAATATCATCAATGAACACCACCACAAAGCGATCCAAATACGATCTGAATATCTGATTCATCAGATCCATAAACACTGCAGGAGTATTTATTAATCGAAAAGGCATCACTAAGAGTTCATAATGTCCATACCTCGTTCTAAAAACAGTTTTTGGCACATCGAATTCTTTAACTCTCAACTGATAGTAGCCCGATCTCAAATCTATTTTTGAAAACACTGTAGCTCCCTTCAGCTGATCAAACAAATCACTGATACGAGGCAACGGATATTTTTTCTTTATCGTCACTTTATTCAACTATCGATAATCAATACACATTCTCATAGTTCTGTCTTTCTTTTTACAAATAACACAAGAGCTCCCCAGGGTGAGAAGCTCGGTCGTTCAAATCCTCTATCAGTCAACTCTTGCAACTGCGACTTTAGCTCTTTCAATTCTGTTGGTGCCATTCTATACGGAGCTATAGAAATAAGGGTAGTCCCTGGCACTTATTCAATACCAAATTCAACTTTTCGAATCGGAGGTAATCTTGGCAGCTCTTCATGAAACACATCTGAAAACTCACATATCACAGGAACTGATTCAACTTTCTTTTTCGACACTTTTGTATCTATCACATATGCCAAATAAGCTTCACAACCCTTTTTCACATAGTCCATGACTTTCATCGCAGATACAACAGCTGGTAATCCTTTCATACCACTGGATTCAATTCGAACTAGCTCACCATTCTGCCTTTTCAATTCAATACTCTTTCTTTTACAATTCACGATGCATTAAGTAGAGTAAGCCAATCCATACCCAGAATTATGTTGAATTCTTTAAACGGTAGTAACATCAAATTAACAGGAAAACATATATCACGAAACATCAATGGGCAATTCTTGCACACCTTATCCACCAAGACACATTTACCTAAAGGGTTCGTTACTCTAATCACGAATTCAGTAGACTCAACAGGTAGAGTCTTATTCGATACTAAATTCATACACACATAGGAATGAGTTGACCCCAGATCTATCAATGCAATAACATCAATATCAAATAAAGTGAAAGTACCAGTGATGACGTCTGGAGATGATGCTTCCTCTCATGCATGTATAGCATAGGCTCGAGCAGGTGCTCTCGCTTCTGATCTCATAGCTGTGTCATTTGTCCATCTCTGACTTTCACTCACATTTTCGGTGCTTCTGGGTGGTTTACCCCTAGCTGTCACATTACTCGGTTTTTTATTTTGAACATTTTCTTCTTCAACCATCTTTGGCCAATCTCGGATGAAATGATCTCGAGATCCACACTTATAACAAACTCTATTTTTATACTTGCCCAGCACTCTCCCACATGTCATCTTCCACACTGTCTGCACTCAGGTTTATTACTCTTAATACTGCCAACATTTGATTCATTCGGAGCTTGAATTCGTAAACCAACACTTTGTCTCGAACGATCTTTACTTGGATGTCCAATGAAGAATTTGAACAGTTACTTACATCTCTATATCTCTTAGAAGAAGGTTGAGAAAATTTATTCATTGATCTCTTTCTCTCATCACGAGCTTCTGAATCAGCTTTCTTCTTTTCCTTACTAAGCTCTTCAGCTTTGCATGCTCTTTCTACTAACACAAGAAATTCATTAATATCGAGTATTCCAACCAATAACTTGATGTCTTCATTCAATCCCTCTATGAAACGTTTGCACATAGTAGCTTCGGTCGAGACACATTCTTTCGCATATTGACTTAATCTTACGAATTCTCGCTCGTACTCAGTAACAGACAACTGACCCTGTTTTACTTCTAGAAACTCTTTACGTTTCAGATCAATGAAGTATGGACTGATATACTTCTTTCTAAACTCAGCTTGAAAGAAATCCCAAGTAATTCTCTCTCTCGGAACCATAGATATCAAGTTTTCCACCAGTTGTAACCTGTGTCTCTCAACAAGGAAACTGCACACCTAATGCACTCATCAGGGTTCAATGACATCTCATCAAATACTCTGATTGTATTCTCAAGCCAAAACTCAGCTCGTTCAGCATCGTCATTTGATGTGGCCCTAAACTCTTCGGCCCCATACTTACGAATCTTATCTACAGGAGGTTTATTCAATCTATTCGGGTCTACAGCTTAAGGCACAACAGGTATGTGCGGGGGTGGAGATTGTGGAGAAGCCAGATTCAATCTATTCAAAAGAAGGCTTGCTTAGCCTCTCCTCCCTCACCACTATTATTCGACCTTGAAGTGGCCAGCGCTGTCGCTTGAGCGGGAGCAGGCGCATTGCTTTCTACATCGTCAGCAACTGCTCGATCGGGATCCATTACTATATGTAAACACATTTTCAAATGTCAGATTTAGTCACACTATCAAAATTTCAAATATGGCATGTATAGCTAGACTCACACTCACTACATTAGTCCGAGAATCGATTAAACCGTAGCTCTGATACCAATAAAATGTAACACCCCTAACCCAAGATCGTTACCGAAACAGGGTTAAGAGGCATTACCCATCAAATGGAACCTTTAACATCCAGAAATTTCAACACAAAGTCAATCATTACTGTTCGCATTTATTTACAAACATAGTGTCCCTTAAATGAGTCATTAAGACCCTAAGCATGCTTATAAACGGAGTCGGGACTAAACCGAAACACATACAAAATTTCATGAAATTTGAAACTTTTTGAAAATACAGGGGAGACACGCCCGTGGGAGGAGACCATGTTACCTCGTGTGTCCTTCTGTATCTATATACTAACTATACCAACACGATTATTAGGCACGCCCGTGTTCCATGGCCGTGTACTTTTAGGTCATATACTGACTTCTCCTCCACGGCCACCAAGCATGCCCGTGTCGAGGCCGTGTATTTTTATGTTAGCTACTGACTTGCACACTACGGCCAGATGACACGCCCGTGTCGAGGCCGTGTGATTTTAGGTCGCATCTCGCAAATTTACCCACGGTCTAAGGCACGCCTGTGTGCCTGGCAAGTGTGACATTATAGGCCGTTTACAAGGCCAACATGCCAACCAAATGGTTCAAACCTATAAGCATCATTTACCAACACTTATCAAGCATATATGGCAACCAAAAACATACCAAATAGCCATTCAAATCATGCATTCAATACTAATTCCAACCATTTCAATATCAAAGACTAAAACTCATATCATCACAAGCATATTACATTCAATACCAAACATCATTTCTTCTCAATATCACTAATTCATATTAGCATTTTATCAACACCAAGTTACCATTCATAAGTCAACCTCTCAAACTACAAACCATGCCAAAAAATGCATTACATATATATACCAAGTCATTCATGCTAAAATTAGCACATATCTAGCCACATCTCATGGCTACTACAAGTCTCAAACATGATTCAAATGACTAGCCTATACATGCCATATCTTAACTATATTTATCATTTCAAAATACCCCAAAATAGATTGCCGATAGTGTGACTGAGAAGCTGACGATCCCCTGATCTGAGCTAGCTTTACTAACACTGCAAAGCAGAGGAACAAATCACACAGTAAGCTTATAAAACTTAGTAAGTTCGAAATAAAATACAACTATATCATCAAATCAAACCAATTCATATACTAATCATCACATAGATTATTCTTCTTGTACTTATACCATACTATTAATAGCTAAAATACTCATTCATCCGTCTCTAACATCATCTATAAACTCATCAACCACAAAGGTTCGATACATACCTCGGCAAACACATAGTTATTCAATCTCCAAGCTATTTAATGCTGAATTATACTTGTTGATCATCATTTGATATTCATTCAGCTTAATCGCACACCCAGTGCTTAATACACGGTCGAAACATATTAGTCATCGCACACTTAGTGCCCGAATCTCTCAATCGACTTATCTCGGTAACGCACACTTAGTGTCAATTCAATAAACCGAAGCTTTTATAACATCGTACACACAGTGATATTCATTCCTGTTTCGATTTTAATATCGCACACTTAGTGCCCTTAACATAAACATGCACATAGCATCTCAATTTCATACATATATACACATTCATTTCATAATATAAAATCATATGTTAACAACATGTATTATATCCGAACTTACATCGAACGTTGACTATCGATATGGTCGACTAATTGAGCACTTTATCTTTGCCTCGATCTCGATCCGAACCTCTTCTCTCTTGGTCTATACACATTAAAATTCAATCCATTCAATCACATTTCATTCAATTTAGTCCACATACACAAATTTACGGCATTATGCATAATAGCCCTTATAATTTCACATCTCGACACTTTAGTCCCTAATTCACATAATCATCAAATTCACCAAATTCCACCTAACACAAGCTTAGCCTAATTTTACTAATATCCATACAAACCCACACATTTCTTTTATTTCACATTTTAACCCTTCAATTTGCTATTTTCACAATTTAGCTCTAATTAGCTAAATTCACCAAAAAATTCAAAAACAATACATGTTAATCCAGCACCAATTTCTCATATTTACTACCAACTAGCACAAAGCTCAAATGTTCATCAATGGCTCATCACAAAACATTATCAATTCATGAAATTACAACATGGGTTTTGTAAAGCACAAAGCAACGATTACAAAAATGTAGAAATTATCAAAAACCAAGCTCAAACATTCCTTGAATTAAGCTAAATATGTGCCGAAAATCAAAAGAATAAAACCCTTTCTTCTTCCTCTTGTTTTAAATCAAAAGATGAGTAAAAATGACCATTTTTCTTTTATGTTTTATCAGATTATAACATTTTAATACATGAATGACATATCTAACCTTTTTATTATCATATAGGACAAATTAATATTATGGTTTATAAGTCATTTAACCATCCACCATCTAAATATTGGCATATTTCCCTCATAAGGCCCCCACAATATAAAGATCTCAACACTTAGGTACTTATAAATCAACACATAGCTTTTACTCTTTACGCGATTTAGTCCTTTCTCTTAATTTGACACACAAACGATCAAATTATCACACAGAATTTCCACACAGACTATATCACATATCATTCACACAGAAAATATCATTAATATATTTTTACGATCTCAAATTTGTGGTCTCGAACCACTGTTCCAACTAGGGTCTAAACCAGGATGTTACAATAATCCAAATTTCAGACAACCTTTAACTGATTTTTTATTGAATTAAATTAAATGGATGACCAATTATCCAAACTTGGAACACAACTCACCCGTCCCAATGTGTGGTACAAATTGGAGGTGCTATCAGAGCACTTTCCATACATAGTGTAATGACTCAGTTTCCAGTGGTGTCAGAAACTGCAGTTTTGGAACCTAGTTTCCGTAAATCAAGACTGTAAATATTAAATAGGGATATTTACGGAGCTAATATATTGATATATTAAAATTTGATTCAGTAGTTTAACCAAGAATGTGGTTAATTAAGGCCCAAGGATTAAACTGTAAAAGTCCAATCGCTATAGATTTTTAATTAGTAAAAGGCATGGGGATGTCATTATGTAAGATTAAAATAATTAATCATGATTAATTACAAATTAACCATACTATATAAGTGAAATTAAGTAGAGAAAGCCATCATCTTCTCCATTTCATGACCGTCCACCATAGCCAAGGAAAAGAAGAAAGCTTCAAACCTATTTTAACATTCGACCATTAATTACAAGTAAGTCCCTAGCTATTTTTCTTTGATTTTTATAGATTTTTTTATCGTGGGAGCTTGATTAAGTTAGACCATGTATCAATTTGTTCAATTGTTAAAATTTTAATAAGTTTCCATTGTTGAGAATGGATGAATTAAGTATGAAATTGATAGAAATTAAGCTTAGGATTAAGAAAAAGATTAAATTGTAATGCTTAACAAGCTTGATTGTAATATTTATTATATTAGGGACCAAATTGAACAAAACACAAACCTGTTATGAAATTTGTGGTAGGAATAGGAAGTAGGAGGTCCCTTAATGAGTAAATGTGAAATCAGATATTAACCCAAAGCTCTATACCGAAAGTTATGCTTATCTCGGGTTTAGGGACTAAATTGAATAAATTGAAAAATATGCATGATTTGGTATTTGAATGTGAATTGGTTGGAAATTTATAGTTTTGTGTTTTGTGATTGTACATAGCTAACATCGACAGTGAAGCTTCAAGATGGAAAGGAAAAGCGAAAGTTATCAACGAGTGACTCAAAAACTCTGGTTTGTACTTTTATGATTCAAGATCATATTGATTGTTTGCATTTACATGTAAATTGCATGAGGAAATGTCAAGGGGAGTTTATTGTGATTATTTGAATTGTTGTATTGAATTTGATATGAAATTTTGAAATAAAGGACTAAAATGAATAGAAAGAAAAATGACATGACATACTTGAAATATGATATGTGATAAGGATATTGAGTAGAAAAAATGTTATATTACATGAAATTTATGGAATTTGATAATGAAATGAAATTGTGATTGTGAACTTGATTAACAATTGACATATGTACTGAATTGCAAAATGTAATTGAACATGAGTACCCTTTTAATTAGTCGGGTTGAGTCGGATATAGTTCGCATGCCATAGCATTGGATTGTGTACGGGTTGATTCACTTATGTGCCAAGATGCACCTCGTGTGCCAAGATGTGCTTTGTGTGCGAGGATGCGTTTTGTGTGCTAATATGCATTATATGTGCTAGTTCCCTTTATTTCAATTTATCCGATGATACACCTTGGTGCCAGTTTGGTGTGTTGGTTGGACAAGCCGTATATCCGTTCGAGTCTGAGTTAGGTTAATAGGAGTTATAAATTGTAAATTTGATATGGGATACAAAAAAATGAAATTGTTAATGTTATGGAATTGATTACATATATTTATATGGATTATGAATTGTAAAAAAACATGTAACCTATCATGCGAATTAGTTGAAAAAAGCCCTACGGGTCGAGATGAGTGTGATTTAGTCGATAGGCTCCAGAAAAAGGAAATTGAGTAATTTGTAAATGGTTTAATGATCTAAAATAAATTGGGATTGAATATCATAATGTCAAGGTTATGAATGTTTGAAACATATATTGGTATTATAGCAAAAAAAGCTTTAAGATAGGTTTTGGTATATGTAATTGGATTGATCATTCTATTGCCATGAAAGTTGAATTGGTTTGACACTTGATATATATACTTTCATGTGGAAATGGTTATGTAATTGTGTTACAATTGTGAATATGTATTGGTAGATATATGGATTATGTGCATCATGTTATATTGCAATTGTTATCTTGAATCATAAAAGTACCGTTGTGCCTTATCGCTTAGCGTATGATTTGTTTATTCCATGTGCAGGTTCAGGTAATCTCGAAGCCCTAGGAAAGTGAAGTCACCATCCAAACAACAATAATCTACTCAACCTAAGTTTGTATAGCTCTTTAATTATGTCAGTGGTATGTACCTCAGAATATTTTGTCAAATGATACAAATGGTCAAAAAGGGTGTATATAAGTTGTGAATATGTGAAATTGGTTTTGATCATGTATAGAAATGATGTTAGTGGTTTGGAAATTATGTTTTGAACATGCTTTGCTTATATGGAATGGTTGATTGGGTTCTTAAAGCCAGCTACTGTTAAGTATGTTAGGTTGAATCAAGGGAAAAATGGGAATTTAGTGGTCTACTATGAAAGTTGCAACATCTTATCATGACGTCCCCTATTTGAGGTCGTGGCATCAACTCTATTTTATTTTGAAAACTATACAATTTGGTCCTCAAGTTGGGAACCTTGTATACTGTCTTCAATGTCGCGACACCAAACCATAGAAGTCATGACATGTAATGCCCCAAAAATCTAAGTATTTATTTTTGTATGTTTGTAACACAAATATCAGCTTGTCTTAGGGGTTAAGTGATTTGGGTAGGGGTGAGCATTCGATCGAATTGAATCGAATCGAATGAAAAAATTTCGAGTTAATCGAGTTGACGAATCATATTTTATTATCCTAATTTGATTTGAAATTTTCTTGAATCGATTCGAGTGAGATGGAATTCGAATCGAATCGAATATATTTGTTCGAGTTAAATTTTAAAAAAAATAATTTTGGGTCATTGTAACCATTGCCACCCATTGTAATAAAATTTGTCCACCTTAACCAAATTTTTTATTAACTTTCATCACCAAATAATTTATTTATTAATCTTTTATATGCGGGTTAGCTTCTTTGCTTATTTAGTTTTTTCAATTATGAGTTAAAAAATATATTAAATGTAAAAATGTGATTTTTTAATAAAAGTTATTTTAAAGATAAAATGTGAAATTGATACCGATATAAAATTTTAACACGAATATTTTATGGCATAATTAATAATTCAATTTTAATATAAATATTCAATATGACTAAACAATTCAATAATATAAATAATATAAAATGTGAAATTTAATTTAATAATATAAATAGTAGATATAAATAAAATTATTACTATTTATGTTTAGTGATTTTTTTGGATAATTTTGATTTTTTATTTGAGAGTAAAGGGTGAGAAGTAAAAGTTTAGGGGGAAAATAATAAGTTTTGGAGAATAAAAGTTTGAAGGAAAATAAATAGGGGGAGTAAAATTTTGAAGGGAAAATATTAAAAAAAAATTGGAGGGGGGATGGGTTTAGGGTAGATGGGAGGTGAGATGGGAAAGGAGTAAAAGTTTTAGGGAAAAAGTGGGAGGGAGTAAATATTTGGGGGAAAATAAAAAATTTTGAGGGTTTTTGGAGTAAAATTTTGAGAAAAAGTAAATGGGAGAGTAAAATTTTGGTGGGAAATGATTTTGGGTAGATTGGGGGGTTTGGGTGGGAGAGGAGTAAAAGTTTTGGGCGCAAAGTGGGAAGGAGTAAAAGTTTTGAGGGAAAAGTAAAATGGTTTGGGAGTTTGGGGTAAAAATATAAAATATTATAGTTTGATATTCGAATTATTCGAATTATTCGAGTTATTCGAATTTGAAAACTCAACTCGTTTCAAACTCGAAATTCGAAAAAAATCGAGTTGACTTGAATAACTCGAATAACTCGAAATTCAAATTTTTTTTTCAATTTTTTCGAGTCGAATCGAGTTTTGCTCACCCCTAGATTTGGGTGTGTTTGGGAATGTCTGAGAAGTCCTGGGTTCAAGCCTGGGCAAGGGCAAAAGGTTTTTTTTAAGGAATAAACCCTTGCCTATAGTTAGTAGGCTTTTAAATTATTGTGGGTAAAGCGAGACATAAAGAGAATGCTGGTCTAGGGGGTAAGTGGTGTGTTACCTATGCCAGAGGACTGAGGTTTGAATCTTGGTGGGGGCAATGGAGTATTTATTTTGCTACTGTGCTGTAAGGGGTGTTGGAGTTTAACTAAAACACTGAAGTGGTTGAGAAGAATTCAAATTGAGTGATTGAGGGGAGCTGTAATCAGATGGAGAGATTTGAGGAGGGATTTTAGGAGAAATGAAGGGAAGTGAGGGGAGAGAAAGTGTTGTGCCGAAATTGGATTTTGGCACTCAAGAATTCGGCCAAGAGTGGTATACTCCTCATTTGGTATACTCCTTATTTTGGGTTTCGTTGTGCATTTGGTGTTTTTCTCTCTTTTTGCTTGAAAGCCGAATGTGGTAGGGGTTTTTGCATATTCTTTTGTTTCACCTTATTCGTTTTTGACAACAATTCCTTTTGTGGCCGAATACTCCATTAATCCCCTTCTCTTTTCTCCCTTAAACCATTCCCTCTTATCATCCTTCTCTAGTTGGTACCCAGGCAGATTCTATCGCTATTTGCTCTTCGATTTAGCGATTATTCTCTGACAAATCGGTAAGAGTACTCGACTCCTTCTTGTTTTCTTTTAATTTGTATCAAGTCTCCTCCTTTCTTACACTGAGAAAGCTGAATACTCTTGTGTTTCTTTCAGTTTTTAGAACTTCTCGAGGAGTGAAGGAGTTGCAAGTGGTATTGAAGCATTCAAAACCTTTCTTTCTTCACTCGATCAAAGGTAATTGTTTTTGTCTTGCCTTGTAGGTAAAGGCCGAATGCTCGTTCCCCTATTTTTGGGGTTTTGTGGTGTTGTAAGTTATTACATAGGGATTTAAGCCATGTGTATAAACAACTCTGGTTAATAAAATTCGCTTGTCACGCAGATATCATCAAGGAGATGTAATCAACCATCGTTAGTGATTTGAGAGGACTAAGCGACGTTTGTTTAATCAAGGCAGGTTTGGTGCTTGCGGGTTATTCGCACGTTTTCGCAAATAGGTGTGTAAACATTGGCCAAATCGTAAATCGGCAAAAGCCAGAATATGTGACAATTGACTCCACACGACCGTGCGCTTGCTTGTGTGGTACTTTGAATCCATAAAACGTGGTCATTTGACCATTGAGGCCACCGTGAGCGATTTCATGGTCGTAAGCCGTTTCGGACCATGTTAGGCCGAAATGGGCTGTGTGAGCGCAATGACTTGTGGGCCCACACGAGTAAACCACACAAATATGTGGTGAATATTGGGCCAAGCTGTGTAATTTACATGGCCGAGACCAATTTTGGGCTATGTGGGCCACACGAGCATGTGGGCCCACATGGGCCAGTCTTTTAGGCCTTGGGCTCATTTTCACTGTTTGATTGTTAAGGATGCATGGGTTGCCCGAGACGACTGTGGACCTACTGATGGGTCGATAAGTATACCTAGACCCCCAAACTGACATGAAATGACTGTTATGCCCCTATTATATAAAATGACTGTTATGTCCCTACGACATTAAATGATTGTATGGCCTATGTTATGTATGACTGTATATGAGCATGCCATGATATATATATATACATTGCATACATATGTGATATGTTGCATGGGGATGGGATTATCATGATTGGATGAAGTGTCTCAGATCATCTTGTGGCTTTCATTTGCAAATACTTATTTATCAGAATCGGTTCTAATTTTTGGAGTGTAGGGATGGGTGGGTGATTTTATCCCCACATGGAGTGTAGGGTTGGATGGAGTGGAGTGAAGAGGCTGGTTGGGTAGAATTTCTGATTGCATGTTTGAACTGTTACTTTCACTGAAATGGGCTAAGGCCTACAGTAATATTGTAATGGGCTAAAGCCCAATTGAACTGAACTATTATTGATTTGAGCTTAGGCCTAGACTGTACTTGCCTACAGCTTGACTGGCTATTTGCTTATATGGGGTTACACACTGAGTTTTTGTAAACTCACCCCTCTGTTTATCTGTACAGGTAATCCCTAGTCTTAGGCGGGCCGGTGCTGTGAGGGACTCAGAGGTGGCAACACAACCGAACCTGCTTCTATATTTGACTTTTTATTTCTATTAAATTTAATTTGGGTTTTTATTTTTTTTTGTAATAAGGCCTCTTAAAATTTTTAACTTTTAATTTGGGATTTTACTTATTTTAATTCATGTTTTAGAGGAGTAGGACGGATTCTCAAAAGATAAATACTTTACAAAACATCAGTTTTCATAACATACTATAAAAGCTTCTACATCAAACATTGTTTTAAAGTTTAGTAACAAACTAATATGATCCACATTCTGCTAAACACAACTTGAATGAACAAGATACCCTAAAATTTCCAATAAGATCATAAACGAGATTTAATATAGAACGGGTTTTCCAACAAATCTATGTTTTTGAAAAACATTTTGATGTGACATCACCAGATTCGACCATAAAGTCTAGGCCGGGTTTGGGGTGTTACATTTAGTGGTATCAGAGTCAACTTCAAAACTCGACTATGGTTTTTGGGTTTCTTCTAAATATTTGGATTTTTCAAAAAGAACTGTTCCAAACAATTTGGAAGTATTTTGAAATATTTTTACTGAATGTGTGGCACACCGAGTCTCCGACGCTGATATGGTAAGACCTCTGAAACTTCTGTTTGTTTAAAGTGAACTATTGAGACTACTATAGGTAGTAGATTGCACTAAAATATTTTCGTTAGGGAAAACTAAAACTGTAGTAAGACTGCATTCTGCGAAAACAAACTCTTAAATACTGATATTGCTTCTATAAGATATCTATTAATCAACATTGGAACTATAAACTGATGCATAAAATTTTTAAAAACAGATAATACGTAAATAGATAATGAGCATCAGAGGTACTTGTGGAAGGGGTACAAGAGGCCGTGGCGGAGGCCGTAGAGGTGCTCGGGCTTGGGTCTTCTTCATCGGGCCACATGCCTAACACTAAAGCTAGAGAGGCACCGACTTCACCTGTGACTAAGACTAGGTCTCACGATCGAGCGACTGGGGACGACGCATTGTCCCAAGCTATGTTGCGAATCTGGAGAGGGTCGTTGGGCCCAATACTGGTACTGTGGGCTGAGGGTCGGTCATAGAACGACTCTGGTCTAATGGGGCTAAGATTTTTAGGGGTATTGCTGGAGTTGCCCCTAATGTGGCTGAATATTGGATTGAGGCCACAGAGAGAATCATGGATGACCTTGACTGCACCCCTGAATAAAAACTAAAAGGAGCCGTGTCATTGTTACGAGATGATGCCTATCAGTGGTGGCTTACAGTTAAAGAGGGTACTCAGACCAACCGATTGACATGGGAATTCTTCAAGACTGCTTTTTAAGGAAAATATGTGGGCGCTAGTTATGTGGATGCCCGGAGGAGAGAGTTTCTAATTTGACTCAGGGGGATAAATCAATGGCTGAATATGAAGCTAAATTTTTACGATTAAGTCGCTATGCGCGTGGGATGGTGGCAACTGAATATGAGCGGTGGGTTCGCTTCGAGGATGGCCTCAGGGATAGTCTCAGAGTTTTGATAGCTCCACAGAGGGAATGAGATTTTTCCACACTAGTAGATAAGGCCAAGATCACCAAGGAGGTGAAGCGTACTAAGCGTCAGAATCGAGAAAAGGGTAGGAATAAGAGGGATTTGGAGCCCTCAAGTTCCGTTCAGAGGTCGAAGAAAAAAGGCTAGAGTGGATGGGCCGGTCAGAGTTGAGGCCTCTATTACTGCTACTGGACCATAGACATGTGTTCACTATGGTAGACGCCATTAGGGCGAGTGCTGGAAAAGGATTAGGGCATGTTTGAGGTGCGGATCAATCGAGCACCGTGTCAGAGATTGTCCACAGAGGCCTGAGAAAATGCAAGTTACAGGTCAGGGTACTGTTTAGCCACCGAAAGGTGTTCTGTAGCCACGGGGAGGCCGTGGTCAGGCTAGAGGTCGAAATGGTATGGGCCGTGGTCGTGGAGCACCGGGCAGAGGTACTGGTCATACTGAGGCAAGGCAGCCAGCTCTGGTTTATGCTACACGTTGCCGAGAGGATAGAGACACCCCAGATGTTATTACTGGTACGTTCTTTCTCTATAATGTTCCTTATACTGCACTGATTGATGTTGGGTCTATGCATTCGTATATAGCATGCTCGGTGTCTGAGACTTTGGGTATAATGGTTGAAACCACTACAAATGAGGTTACTGTGTTGAGTCTTTTAGGGCAGTCAGTTAGGGTAAACAAATTGTTCAGAGATGTATCCTTGGAAGTTCAAGGAATCATCTTTTTGGTGGATATAATGGAACTTCCTTTTGAAGAATTTGACTTAATACTCGGCTTGGATTGGCTGGTTAAGCATCGAGTGAATTTGGATTGTGCTACTAAACGGGTGGTACTGAAAACTGTAGAGGGTGATGAAGTGGTAGTAATAGGGGAGCGTCGGAATTATTTGCAAATGTGATTTCTGACTTGAAGGCTGAGAAGTTGGTTCGAAAGGATTGTGAGGCGTATATAGCCTACATCGATGTTTCTGATTCTGAGGTTTCATCTGTTAAAGATATCAGAACAGTCAAAAAGTTTCCAGATGTTTTCCCTGTTGGGCTACTTGGACTACCTCCAAACTGTGAAGTTGAATTTAGGATTGAGCTCTTACCAAGTACAACTCCAATGTCCATTGCAGCGTATAGAATAGCACCGAAGGAGCTTGTGGAGCTTAAGGCTCAGATTCAAGAGTTACTGGATCGAAGGTTCATCTGCCCTAGTGTGTCTCCATAGGGAGCACCGGTGTTATTTGTTAAAAAAAAAAGGATGAATCCATGCGTATGTCCATCGGCTACCGGTAACTAAATAAATTGACTATTGAGAATAAGTACCCCCTGCCGAGGATCAATGATCTATTCAACCAGTTTGGAGGAGCTTAGATCTTCTCTAAGATTGATCTCCAATCGGGGTACCGTCAACTGTGAATCAAAAAGGCTGATGTTCACAAGACAACATTAGGACTCGTTATGGTCATTACAAGTTCCTTGCAATGCCGTTTAGAGTGACGAATGCACCAACAGCTTTTATGGATCTGATGAACCGAGTGTTTCAGCCTTATTTAGGTCAGTTCGTAGTGGTTTTTATAGATGACATTTTGGTGTATTCGAGAACTGGGGATGAACATGACGCACATCTCCGAGTTGTTCTGCAGATTCTGAAGGAGAAACAATTATATGCTAAGTTCAGCAAGTGTGAATTCTGGCTGTGAGAGGTAACATTTCTGGGCCATGTGGTATCTACTGAAGAGATTAGAGTTGATCCTTGGAAAATTGAAGCTGTTTTGGTTGGAAACCACCTAAGATGGTATCTGAGATTTGAAGTTTTCTAGGTCTGGCAGGGTATTATAGACATTTTGTTGAAGGTTTTTCGTTGATTGTTGCACCTCTGGCTAAATTGTTGCGTAAAAGGGTGTCGTTTAACTGGACTGACAAGCAGCAAGAGAGTTTTAAGAAACTTACGAAAGTTTTGACGGAGGCCCCTATCTTAATACAGCGATGCATCACATGTCGGTCTGGAATGTAGTAAGGTAGTGGCATATGCGTGTCGCTAGCTTAAGACTCATGAGGAAAATTATCCGATGCATCACTTGGAGTTGGCCACAGTGGTATTCGCACTGAAAATCTGAAGGCATTATTTACACAGATCACAAGAGCCTCAAGTACCTCCTCACTCAGAAGGAGCTAAATCTTCGGTAGCGTAGATGGATTGAGCTGCTTAAAGATTATGGTTGTTCGATTGAATACCATCCTGGTAAGGCCAATGTGGTGGCTGACGCACTGAGCCGTAGCGATATGACAGAGCTGAGGGCGATGTTTGCTCGTCTCAACTTATTTGATGATGGTAGTTTGTTGGTCGAACTTCAAGTTAAACCGTCGTGGATTAAACAGATTAAGGGTAAATAGTTGGAAGATGGGTCCTCGATTCCGATAGATTGAGAGTGGGGAAACCTCAGATTTTGGACTGAATAGCGAAGGGATACTGTGTTTTCGTGGGAGAGTCTGTGTACCAAGGGATACTGATTTGAGGCAGTCTATACTACGAGAGGCGCATAGTAGTCCTTATGCTATAGATCCCATTGGGAATAAAATGTACTAAGACCTTCGTGAGTTATATTGGTGGCCAGGTCTTAAGCGTGAAGTTACCGACTTTGTGAGTAAGTGTCTGACCTGTCAGCAGATTAAGGCTAAACATCAGTTTCCTTCAGGGTTGCTTCAGCCAGTTAAAATTCCATTTTGGAAGTGGGAAAGGGTAACTATGGACTTCGTTAGTGGGCTGCCCCTAACACCTACTAAGAAGGACGCAGCATGGGTCATCGTGGATCGATTGACCAAGTCAGCCCATTTCATACCAGTTCGTACTGATTACTCTTTGTAGAAGCTAACTAAACTGTATGTGGTTGAGATAGTGAGATTACATGGAGTACCAATTTCCATAATATCATATAGAGATCTTTCTTCAAGTCTAGGTTTTGGAAGAAGTTACACGAGGCTTTGGGTACAAGGTTGGACTTCAGTACTGCATTTCATCCTCAAACAGATGGTCAATTAGATAGGGTGATTCAAATATTGGAAGATATGTTAAGGAGTTGTGTAATGGATTTCCAAGGCTGTTAGGAAGACTAATTGTCATTGGCTGAGTTTGCCTATAACAATAGCTACCAGTCTAGAATACAGATGGCACCTTACAAGACATTATATGGTCATAGGTGTCGTACTTCTTTGTGTTGGACTGAGTTGGGCGAGCAGCGTGTTCTGGGCCCTAAATTGGTTTTTGATATCGAGGACAAATTTAGATTAATTCGAGATCGATTGAAGGTGACGTCTGACAGACAGAAGTCGTATGCAGATTTGAAGTGTAAGGAGATTGAGTATTCCATGGGGGACTTCGTTTTTCTTAAAGTCTCCCCATGGAAGAAGGTACTGAGATTTGGATGGAAGGGCAAGTTGAGTCCTAGGTTTATTGGGCCTTATCACATACTAAAATGTGTGGGATCGGTTGCCTATCAACTTGAGTTACCTCCAGAGGTGGATCGGATTCATGATGTGTTCTACGTCTCTATGATAAGGTGTTACCGCTCTAATCCCACACACATGATTTTGACTGAGGAGATTGAAGTTAGACCAGACCTAACTTTTGAGGAGGAACCGGTTCAGATTTTAGATCGTGATGTGAAAGTTTTGAGAAAGAAGTCTATCCCATTGGTTAAGGTGCTTTGGCGCAATCATAGCTCAGAAGAGGCCATGTGGGAACCCGAAGAGGCGATACGTCAACAATACCCTTATCTATTTTGATCAAGTAAATTTTGAGGCCAAAATTTTATTTTAGGGGGGTAGAGTTGTAATGCCCCAAAAATCTAAGTATTTATTTTTGTATGTTTGTAACACAAATATCTTCCTATTTTAGGGGTTAAGTGATTTGGGTGTGTTTGTGAGTGTCTGAGAAGTCCTGGGTTCAAGCTTGGGCACGGGCAAAAAGTTTTGTTTTTAAGGAATAAACCTTTGCATATAGTTAGTAGGTTTTTAAATTATTGTGGGTAAAGCGAGACACAAAGAGACTGCTATTTTAGGGGGTAAGTGGCGTGTTACCTATGCCAGAGGACTGAGGTTCGAATCATGGTGGGGGCAATGGAGTATTTATTTTGCTGCTGTGTCGTGAGGGGCATTGTAGTTTGACTGAAACACTGAAGCGGTTGAGAAGAATTAAAATTGAGTGGTTGAGGGGAGCTGTGATCGGATAGAGAGATTGGAGGAGGGATTTTAGGAGGAAATCAAGGGAAGTGGGGGGAAAGGGAGTGTTGTGCTGAAATTGGATTTTGGCCCTCAACAATTCGGCCAAGAGCGGTATGCACCTCATTTGGTATACTCCTCATTTCGGGTTTTGCTGTGCATTTGGTGTTTTTCTCTCTTTTTGTTTGAAGGCCGAATATGGTAGGGGTTTTCGCATATTTTTCTGTTTTACCTCATTCATTTTTGACAACAATTCCTTTTGTGGTCGAATACTCCAGTAATCCTTTTCTCTTTTCTCCCTTAAACCGTTCCCTCTTATCATCCCTCTCTAATTGGTACCCAGGCGGATTCTATCGCTATTTTGTCTTCGGTTTAGTGATTATTCTCTGACAAATCGGTAAGAGCACTCGACTCCTTCTTGTTTTCTTTTAATTTGTATCAAGTCTCGTCCTTTCTAAAACTGAAAAAGCTGAATACTCTTATGTTTCTTTCAGTTTTTAGTACTTCTCGAGGAGTAAAGGAGTTGCAAGTGGTATTGAAGCATTCGAAACCTTTCTTTCTTCACTCGATCAAAGGTAACTATTTTTGCCTTGCCTTGTGGGTAAACGTCAAATCCTCTTTCCCCTACTTTTGGGGTTCTATGGTGCTGTAAGTTATTACTTAGGGATTTAAGCCATGTGTATAAACAACTCTTGTTAATAAAATTCACTTGTCACGCAGGTATTCGGAAAGGAGTTGCAATCAACCTTTGTCAGTGATCTAAGAGGACTAAGCCACGTTTATTCAATCAAGGCAGGTTTGGTGCTTGTGGGTTATTCACACATTTTTGCAAACAGGTGTGTAAACACTGCCCAAATCGTAAATCGGCAAAAGCCGTAAAACGTGACAATTGACGCTACACGAGCGTGCACTCGCTCGTGTGGTACTCTAAATGCATAAAATGTGGGCGTTTGACTATTGAGGCTACAGTGAGCGATTTCATGGTCGTAGGCCATTTCGGGCCATGTTGGGCCTTGTGGGCCCAATGGGCTTGTGGGCCTCACACGGGTAAACCACACAACATGTGGTGAATATTGGGCCAAGCTGTGTAATGTACATGGCTGAGGCCAATTCTGGGCTATGTGGGCCAGACGAGCGGATGGGCCCACATCGGCCCACATTTTGGGCCTTGGGCCCATTTTCACTGTTTGACTGTTAAGGTTCCCCGAGTAGTACGAGACGACTGTGGACCTACTGATGGGTCGGTAAGTATACCTAGACCCCCAAACTAATATGAAATGACTGTTATGCCCCTATGATATAAAATGACTTTTATTTCCCTACGACATTAAATGATTGTATGGCTTATGTTATGTATGACTGTATATGAGCATGCCAAGATATATATATATATACGTTGCATACATTTGTGGTATGTTGCATGGGGATGGGATTATTATGATTGGCGGAAGTGTACTGTACTGGCAACTCTGCCGCAAATACTGTTTAGTACCGCAACTAGTTCTAATTTTTGGAATGTACGGATGGGTGGGTGATTTTATCCTCACATGGAGTGTAGGGTTGGACGGAGTGGAGTGTAAAGGCTGGTTGGGTAGGATTTCTGATTGCATGTCTGAACTGTTACTATCACCAAAATGGGCTAAGGCCCACACTGATACTGTAATGGGCTAAGGCCCAATTGAATTGAACTGTTATTGATTTGGGCTTAGGCCCAGACTGTACTTGCCTACGGCCTGATTGGCTATTTTGCTTATATGGGGCTACACACTAAGTTTTTGTAAACTCACCCCTTTATTTATCTGTACAGGTAATCCACAGTTTTAGGCGGATCAGTACTGTGAAGGACTCGAAGGTGGCCACACAACCGCACCTGCTTCTATATTTGACTTTTCATTTCCAGTAAATTTAATTTGGGTATTTGTTTTTGTAATAAGGCCTCTTAAAAGTTTTAACTTTTAATTTGGGATTTTACTTATTTTAATTCATGTCTTAGAGGAGTAGGACGCGGATTCTCAAAAGATAAATGCTTTTCAAAACACCACGTTTTTGTATCATACCATAAAAGCTTCTGCATCAAACATTATTTTAAAGTTTAGTAGTAACAAACTAATATGATCCACATTCTGCTAAACACAACTTGAATGAACAAGATACCCTAAAATTTTCGATAAGATCATAAACGAGATTTAATATAGAACGAGTTTTCCAACGAATCTATGTTTTCAAAAAACACTTCAATGTGACATCGCCAGATTCGGCCATAACATCTAGGCCGGGTTTGGGGTGTTACATGACACCAGGTTGGGATGTTTTGAAAATGCTACGATTTAGTCCTCGTTTGACCCTAGGATGGTATTGAGCTTTCGTAAGCTATTGTATAGGTTGGAAATGATTAATTATTGTGTTTGATGCATGTAATACTTGAAAATCAATGTTTAATGTTGGAATTGGGTAGGAAAAATCCCAGTTTGAAAATTGTTTTTTTTGCATAGCGAAAAATTAAAAATTTGAAAATCGACCTGATTTGTGATACTTAAAGCAATAAACTCTAATAGAATTCATACATGTGCTTTTGGCTTAATGAACATTTGTTGTTCTTGGATTTCAATCAAACAATATTCTCTGCTATTCTCGTACCATGAATTGCTCTGAGTGTGAGCTAAAACCAATTGAATCGAAACACAAAACTAGATCAAAGTTTTCTCCCTCTTATTTTGGTGAAAATGAAAATTATCTTATTCAATAGAAACTGATAGAATTGTTATTCTGGAAAATATATTTGGTAGTTGACAATAAATTCTCATTATTTTTCGGTAGAGAAACAATCTCTCAAATCTGTGTTAATAGCTCTACCGGTGCCATATATTTTTAGGAAGAGAAGGTAGAACCCTTGTTGAGTTGTAATGGTATATTTCAAATAGAAAAACAATTTCCTACTTAAAGTTGGAGTGGGGTGGACGACACAACCTAATATTCCTAGTAGGGTTTTCGCCCCCTTCATGTTATATGAGGGAATGAGGGGTTTTAGGCTTCTCTCACATTAGGTCCAATTACGAGTACAACTTCGACCTTTCAGCCCAGTACTTTGTAATATGATCCAACCTAATTCAAATTTTTTATTTCCCAATATAAACTTTAATATCTTGTATTAAACAATTTTATCATCCCTATTTTACCCACAATAAAAATTTAACGATTTTACCCTTGGTAAAATTTTTGATAATTTTACTCTTGCTAAAATTTTGTGAAAATATGTTCAATAATTCATAACTCAACATGTTCACTGTGACCGAATGATTTATCCTTATTTTCGGGCTTCAAAATAGCTCAAAAACATAAACTCATTCTTCCGATCATTTTTAAATAATCTATATAGAATTGCAAATGAATCATTTTCATTTTCATTTTTGGAAACCTACTTTCATTTCCAAATGATTCCATTTTTCCATTTCAGAAAAAAACCATTATCATTCCTGAATGTTTTTTGTTTCTCTTTTCTATTCATTCTGTTCATTTCTATTCAAACTCGCAATTCATTTCTGGTTTCAACGAGCTAGTGGAAGGACTGATTGGACATATGTAATTAGGGCTTAAATGATTTATAATTAAGTTTTAGCTTTTCACCTATTAATTATAAAATCATTTAGTCAAGAAGTATTTCCACTATAGTATCGTGATTGAGCTCTCCCTAATGACATACCATTACTAAAACAACTACTCAGTGCTCGTGTAACACCCCAAATTGTTTTAATTTCGGCTTATGTGATTTTAGAGCACAAAAATATCTGTATGTACTTTTGAAATTAATTGACTCAAATATCTGTCTGCTTTAGTGGTTATGTGTTCTAGATGTGTGTGGGAGGTCTCCAGTTCAAGTCACAACATGGGTAAATTTTGGCATTTTTTTATGATTAAAGCTCTCACTGGGGTCGATAGGCTTTTAAATAATTGTTTGTAATTTTATATCAGAATGGGCTTGCTTGTCTGGTGGTTAAGTGAAGTGTTAATATGCTGGTGGTCTTGAGTTCGAATCCTAGTGTGTGCAAGGGAGTGTTTTATTTTGCTACTTATGTTGTGTGTATGTTCTAGTTTGACCGAAATTCTTAGAGTTTGAGGGTGGTAGGAGTGTGTTGGACGGCTTGGGAGGGAAATAAGGGATTTGGGGAGAAAAGTAAGGAGTGGAGGCATTTGAGATGGACTGGGATGCTGAGTGGTTGGAATGGATATGGTTTAGTGGAGTAAATCAAGGAGTTCAGGGAGTTACCCTTTGATTCCAAAAATATCTGCAGAATTCTCCGCTACCATCTTTTGTTTTTATTTTATTTTTCTCTACCTCCATAGCCGAATTCTGTCCCTTTCTCCCCCACCCCTTTTTGATTTATCTTGACTTGGCTGACAAAATTTCAAGTGTTTCCCTTTATCTTTCATTTTCAATCTATCTTGCTCCTCGGCTTTTGTTTTCATGCGATAACGATAAGAAGTGCTGTTGTGTTATTCTAGTTTTGGTTTCAGAAGATTTTGATTCTATTGTTTGTGCATACGGGATGATCGTGAAGTGGTTTTTCTTCTCAATAAATTGATTAGTGCTAGTAGTCGAGGGTGATTGCAGTAAGTGAGTGCATTTCGCTCGTTTTAGTGTTGATTAAATTGTGTTTTAGTTCTTAAATTCGAGATTGAGTACGCTGTTTGTAGCTTCCAGAAGGTTAGGAAATCTAACGCCCCGAATTTGGGCATAGTAGAATTAGGCCTATTGGGCTTTGGGCTTTGGGTATCAAATTTTTTTTTAAATGAGTGAGAAAATGATAATTGGCATGTGGGCTTTGAGGGTTAATGAATTTGGAGTGTCTAGGGGTGTTGGAGATGTCATGGGATCAAGTAAGGGTCTAGGAAAAATTTTGGTTTAAGCTTCGAGGGAATTGTGACTTCAGTTAGTAGGCCTTTTAAATAAATGAAGAAGAAAAAGGACACAAAAAAGCTTGTGGTGTAGTGGCAAAGTGGTTCCACTTAGGGAGCAGGGATGTGGCGTCATTAACAGGCAAGGGAATCCAAGGTTTGAGTAATGGCATGGTATTTTATTGGAGTGTTTATTTTACAGATTGGACGGCCAGAGTTTGTGTTGGATATGAACTCCTGCATTAGAGAGTTTGAATTGGTCTTGTGAGATGGTTGTGGAGGAAATTAAGGATGAGATTTAAGAGTTATCGGGGAGAAAAGTTAAGAGCTGAGAAGTGTGAAGAATTAGTGCCGAATGGGACTTTGGGGGAAGGTAGTTTCGACATTTGGCTATAAAAGGGGGGCGAATTCCTTTAAGAGGTTCTTTGGGTTGTCCATTACTTTTCTTTTCTCCCCTCATTCTGTTTCTTCCACTGCTAAATTCTTCCATTGCCGAAAAACCATCATTCCTTTTTGCCAAAATCCCAATTGGTGTTGCATTCTTCTTCTTTCTCTGAAAGCAGAATATTCCCTTATAATCTAATAGCCCTATCTTTTTGCCGATTCCTTATTGTTTTTCCTCCATCACAAATCGGTTCTTTGTTATCTCATCGTTAATCAAGTTTTAAAAGTCAATCTCGTTCGAGTGCTATCTAAAAGCAGGATCAAAGGTTGGATTCAGTAAGTACTTAGTCAACCTTTTTTAGTGTGTTTTGGTAAAATCTAGAGGGCTGTCTAACTCTTTCTTGTCGTTAACCTTGTATTAACAAGGGTAGGGTTCAAAGATCGCAAGCATGGTAAGGATCGCTAGCAAGTGGTAAGTGTACTCGTCTCAATTATGGATTAGTAAGTGGCCGAATGTAAGTGTGGCTTAAAGAGGTGACTTGTGTGGAATATGAGTTACTTGATTTTTGATAGTATATGTGTGGGTGCAAATCTAGGGATATTCATGAATAGTAGATAAGGAAGGGCTACTAGAACTAGTGGCACACGGTAAGGTTATGGTAAAGCTTCAGTTTTTGGGTAAATATTGTGGTTAATTTTGTGGTTGATTAGAGATTGGTATTTGTTGTAGTTTCAAGGCTGGGGATAGTGTAGCACGTCGCATTAACCAAGTGTGTACATACACTTCACACATGACAAATCGGCAAAAGCCAAAATCTCAAAAAAAAAAAAAACTGGAATGCCGAAAAGCCAAAAGGTTGGCCTCGGCAACCACATGAGCGTGCGAACATTCATGTGGGAATACCAATATTATTACCGGGGCCGAGAGAGCGATCTCATTATCTTGGGCCACTATTTGGCTGATCGGGCCAAACGGGGCTAAATGCCGAGCTCGTGGGCCCAAAACGGCAAGAGTTGATATGTGAAATTGAATGATGGATTGATATGGATGGTTTATGATTTCATTATGATCGGGCCTAATGGGCTACATAAACATGATTGAGCTTAATGGGCTACATGGACATGAGTGGGCTTAGTGGGCCTTATGCGATTTTAGAAATGCATGCTAGGGTTTTAATGGACTCTAGGCCTAGTTTTGATAAATTCTTAAATAGCATAAAACTTAATTTTATAATCAAACCTGTCTTTGGACAAGTCACTATGCTAGAGTGTGGAAATGGACATATGCATGTCTAGGATTTGATCTAAGGAGAGCTTGGTACTTAAGCGGTCCTAGGGACCCACCTCCTCTTCTCTAGGATCCTACCTGGTGCATAGTGTTTGTTCACTTTAGCTGCAAGGACTTGTTGATGGGCCAAAGTTCATAACTAAAACCCGAGATGAAAGAAATTACGAAAATACCCCTGTAGGGTAGAATTACGAAAATACCCTGTAAGGTAGATTTACAAAATTACCCCTGGATAGTGAAATGATTAAAATACCCCTAGGTGCGTAATGTCTGAAAATGTGTATGTTGCATTCATGAGATATATGTTGCACTTGGTTGGATTTGATGAAACGGAGAAAGATATGTGAGGATCGCATAGTCGCTTGACAGCCGTGGATCCACTGGTGACTTTAAGCCTATTATATCCTTAGCAGCCTTGGTGCAACATTTGAGTGGTGCCGCCGTTGGTGCTACCTTTGGAGTGTAGGGATGGGTGGGTTGATATTTATTTCCCCACAGGAGTGTAGGGTTGGAAGGGAAATGGAGTGCAGGGTTAGATTTGGGATGGGACATTGCATTCATGTGATACTGATGTGATATGAGGTCATTGTGGGCTAAGGCCCAAGACCATCGATTTTGATAGGCTTAGGCCCAATGTGATAATCGCATGTTGGTTGGATTGCCAAGGGTCTTACACACTGAGTTTCGAAACTCATACCCTTTTATTTAATATTTCAGATGACTTTCAGTAGATAACTCGACGTGGAAGAAGACTCGGAGGTGGCCACATCGCAAGCTACTTAAAAGTTTTTAATTAGTTTCAAATGACTTTATTTTAATTACTTTATTGTCGTTGGGATGTAAAAAGGCCTTGTATCTCCAATTTGACTTTACATTTGGGTTTTATTATTGTTTCAACTGCCTAATTATTAAACTTAAATAAATTTCTAATGTTTAACATGGTTTTCGAAATAACTATAACATATGGACGTTATCTTAAAACATGGGCTTTCATCATAACTTAACAAGTTGCAAGGATTTTGGGTTTCTAAATCTTAAACTTAAGTTTTTAACTATGCAAATTTCCGGCTGAACACAAATTTAACTAAACAAAGTCATTTTGGAATTATCCCTTTGATGTGACATCACCAGATTCGGTCATAACGTCTGGGCCGGGTCTGGGGGTGTTACATTTAGTGGTATCAGAACCCAGTTACAAAGCTCGGGCTGTGAAATGGGCCTTAGCTTTTGGGTTTTTAAAACAAGTAGATTGAAAAGTTTTTGCAGGATTCTTGAAGTGTGGTTCACTGAGCCCTCGACGTCGAGCCAAGTAAGATTTTCTATTATTACACTTGTTTTGAATTACTGAACTGTATTTATATATTGGGGTATTTTAAACAATAGGTTCTTAGAGACTAAAGCCTGTAGGAAACTGAAGCTTGTAGTGGATTTACGACTGCAAAACAACTTTTAAATTGTTACTTGCGTAAAACATGTGCTTTAAACAGTGGAACTATGAACTAATTTCATAAAGTTCCTAATTCTGATAATACGAGAATCAACAATGAGTGCTAGAAGAGGTGTAAGGGGTCGTGGCAGAGGCCGTTGAAGTATTAGGGCTGGATCATCAGCATCGGGCCACACATCTGCTGGGGAGGACTGACTTTATCAGAGCATGAGATGGTCCAGGAGACAGAGGTCAGAGTGAGGCCACCAATCTCGAGTAGTGGTAACCCAAAATTCGTTACTAATGTGCTAACACAGCTACTAAGGAAGGTACTGAAGGAGGTTAAAGAAATTGATGAAATACTTCGGGTTAGGTGCATGGACTGTAAGAAAAAAAGAGATCGCAGTTCTCTAGGACTGTAGTCTTGTTCTGTGAAGCATGTTAAGGTACGTCCAAACTTTTGGGCTTGCAAATATTGCAAAAGGCGTCATCCGAGTGAATGTTGGAGGAAGTCAGGAGCGTGTTTCAGATACGGGTCTAAGGAGCATCAGGCTCAGGATTGTTCAATCACCATTAAGTCGAGTATGTTTTGTATGGATGCGATATTTTGGGTATAGAAACTTTATGCGTGCACTGTTTATCTGCTCTAGTGGGTAGGTTTTTTTGGGAAAGTGTAAAGGGTTCAATTAGAGTTAAAAGGTGTTAGTGTTATTAAAATCAAAGTGTGCAGCGAAACCATAGTGGTTTGACTTGAGCGGTGCAATTAATAGTTAGTTGGAAATTTTGAAGACGAAATTTCTTTAAGGGAGGTAGAATTGTAATGCCCCAAATTTACGCCTAGTAGAATTGGGCCTATTGGGCTTTGGGCTTTGGGTCTTAGAAATTTTTTAATTGAGTGAGAAAATGACAAATTGCATGTGGGCTTTGAGGGTTAATGAATTTGGAGTGTCTAGAGGTGTTGGAGATGTCTTGGGATCAAGTAAGGGTATAGGAAAAATTTTGGTTTAAGCCCCAAGGGTGACTTCAATTAGTAGGCCTTTTAAATAAATGAAGAAGAAAAATGACACAAAAGAGCTTGTGGTGTAGTGGCAAAGTGGCACCACTTAGGGAGCAGGGAGGTGGCGTCATTAGCAGGCAAGGGAGTCCAAGGTTCGAGTAATGGCATGATATTTTATTGGAGTGTTTATTTTGAAAATTGGATGACCAAAGTTTGTGTTGGATTTGAACTCTTGCATTGGAGAGTTTGAATTGGTCTTGTGAGATGGTTGTGGAGGAAATTTAGGATAAGATTGAGGAGTTATCAGGGAGAAAAGTTAGGAGCTGAGAAGTGTGAAGAGTTGGTGTCGAATGGGCCTTTGGGGGAAGGTAGTTTCAGCTTTTGGCTATAAAAGGAGGGTGTTGAATTCCTTTCAGAGGTTCCTTGGGTTTTCCATTACTTTTCTTTTCTCCCCCTCATTCTATTTCTTCCGTTGTCAAATTCTTCCATTGCTGAAAAACCATCATTCCATTTTGCCGAAATCCCTATTGGTGTTGCATTCTTCTTCTTTATCTGAAAGCCAAATATTCCCTTATAATCGAATAGCCCTATCGTTTTGCCGATTCCTTGTTGTTTTTCCTCCATTACAAATTGGTTGCTGTTATGTACTATTAATCAAGTTTTAAAAGCCAGATCTCCTTCAGAAGCTATCTAGGCTGCAAGATCAAAGGTTATATTCGGTAAGTACTTAGTCAACCTCCTTTAGTGTGTTTTGGTAAAAGTCGGAGGGCTATTTAACTCTTTCTTGTCATTAACCCTGTATTAACAAGGGTAGGGTTCAAGGATCGCTAGCAAGTGGTAAGTGTACTCGTCTCAATTGTGGATTAGTAAGTGGCCGAATGTAAGTGTGACTTAAAGAGGTTACTTGTGTGGAGTATGAGTTACTTGATTTTTGATAGTATATGTGTGGGTGCAAATCTAGGGGATATTCATGAATAGTAACTAAGAAAGGGCTACTAGAACTGGTGGCACACGCTAAGGTTATGGTAAAGCTTCGGTTTTTGGGTAAATATTGTGGTTAAGTGTGTGATTGATTAGAGATTGGTATTGGTTGTAGGTTTAAGGCTGGGGATAGTGTAGCACATCGTATTAACCAGGTGTGTAAATCCACTACACACAAAACAAATCGGCAAAAGCTAAAATCCCGAAAAAAACTGGTATGCCAGAAAGCCGAAAAGCTGAAAGGTTGGTGCCGGCAACCACACATGCGTGCGAACATTCGTGCGGGAACACCGATACACTTATTGTGTCCAAGAGAGCGATCTCATGGTCCCGGGCCCTATTTGGCCGACCGGGCCAGACGGGCCTAAATGGGCTTGCTAAGCCCGTGGGACCAAATCAGAAAGAGTTAATATGTGAAATTGAATGATGGATTGATTAGAGGGTTGTATGATTAGATTATGATTGGGCCTAATGGGCTACATAAACATGATTGGGCTTAATGGGCTATATGGACATGAGTGGGCTTAGTGGGCCTTATGCGATTTTAGAAATGCATGCTAGGGTTTTAATGGACTCGAGGCCTAGTTCTGATAAATTATTGAATAGCATAAAACTTAATTTAATAATCAAACATGTCTATGGACAAGTCACTAGGTTAGAATGTGGGAATGGACATATGCATGTCTAGGATTTGATCTAGGGAGAGCTTGGTACTTAAGCGGTCCTAGGGACCCACCTCCTCTTCTTTGGGATCCTACCTGGTACATAGTGTCTGTTCACTTTTGCCGCAAGGACTTGTTGATTGGCCAAAGTTCATAACTAAAACCCAAGATGAAAGAAATTACGACAATACCCATATAGGGTAGAATTACGAAAATACCCTATAGGGTAGATTTACAAAAATACCCCTGGGTAGTGAAATTACTAAAATACCCCTAGGTGCATAATGTGTGAAAATGTGTATGTTGCATTCACAAGATATATGTTGCACTTGGGTGGGTTTGATGATACGGAGGAAGATGTGTGAGGATCGCATAGTCGCTTGACGACCGTGGATCCACCGGTGGCTTTAAGCCTATTATATGCTTAGCAACCTTGCTTCAACGTTTGAGTAGTGCTACTGTTGGTGCTACCTTTGGAGTGTAGAGATGGGTAGGTTGATATTTATATCCCCACAGAAGTGTAGGGTTGGAAGGGAAATGTAGTGCAGGGTTGGATTTGGCATAGGAGCATTGCATTCATGTGATACTGATGTGATATGAGGTCATTGTGGGCTAAGGCCCAAGACCACCAATTTTGATAGGGCTTAGGCCCAATGTGATAATCGCATGTTGTTTGGATTACCAAGGGTCGTACACACTGAGTTTCGAAACTCACACCTTTTTGTTTAATGATTCAGGTGGCTCTCAATAGACGGCTCGACGTGGAAGAGGACTCGGAGGTGGCCACACTGCAAGCTACTTAGAAGTTTTTAATTAGTTTCGAATGACTTTATTTTAATTACTTTATTTTTGTTGGGATGTAAAAAGGCCCTGTATCTCTAATTTGACTTTACATTTGGGTTTTATTATTGTTTCAACCACCTAATTATTAAACTTAAATACATTTTTAAAGCTTAACATGGTTTTCGACATAACTATAACATATGGACGTTTTCTTAAAACATGGGCTTTCATCATAACTTAACAAGTTGCAAGGATTTTGGGTTTTTAAATCTTAAACTTAAGTTTTTAACTATGCAAATTTCCTACTGAACACAAATTTAACTAAACAAAGTCATTTTGGAATTATCCCTTAGATTTGACATCACAGGATTCGGCCATAACGCTTGGGCCGGGTTTGGGGTTGTTACATTGCTTAAGCATCAAGAACGACCTAGGTGTGTAAATACAACTCCGCAAATAGAAATTGGTGAAAAGCTGAAAAGTAAGACTCTCGATACCACATGGGCGTGTGGCCGCCCGTGTGGTAGGCCGTGTCATCGGACATGGGTGTGTGATCGATTAGGCAAGCCATATGCGATTCATGGGCCAGGCTGAATTAGGCCGTGTGGACCCTACACGGGTGAACCACACGGGCGTGTGGGATTATTGGGCCAGGCCGTGTGACCCACACGGCTAAGGCCATTTTGAGCCTTGTGGGCCACACGGGCGTGTGGGCCCACATAGACAAATTACATGGGCTTGTTGGCCAATTTTCACTGTTTTGACTGCTAAGGTTGCATAGGTCACCCGAGTCGACTGTGGACCTACTGTAGGGTCGATAAGATTACCTAGATCCCTAATTGATTGAATAACTATTATATCCATGTACTTTATATATATACATATACGACTGTATTGTGAGCATGCTGTTAAAACTGTACTGAATACATATATGATACCGTGATTTGGCATGACATGATTGTACTGAAAGGCTTCGAGCCTAACTTACTGGCAGCTCAGCTGCAAACTACTGTCTAGTACCGAAACCGGTACTACTTGGAGTGTAGGGATGGTTGGGTTGATTATATCCCCACATGGAGTGTAGGGTTGGACAGAGTTGGAGTGTAGAGGCTGGCTGGGTAGGACTTGTATATTTCATATTGTGATACTATACCGATTACTGATACTGTAATGGGCTAAGGCCCAAGTGCATGACTGCCTCTGTACTGAGATAGGCTAAAGCCCAAACTGATATTGTCATAGATTCTGAATTGGGCTTAGGCCCAGACTGTGATTGCCTTCTGTCTGTTTGTTTGTGCTATTTGGGATTACACACTGAGTTTTTGTAAACTCACCTTCTGTTTTAACTGTACAGGTAATCCCTAATCATATGCGGATCGGTGCGGCGGAGGACTCAGCGGTGGCCACATGACCCATTTCATTTTATTTTAGTACTTAATTATAATTTTGATTTTATTTTGAGGTATTTTATTATAATAATGGCTTTTTTGGATTTTCATGGTTAATTTGGGATTTCTATTATTTTGATTTACAATAGCTAGTAGTAGGGTTAATCGAGTTTTCAAAATGAATCAAATGTTTTAACAAAATACACTCAAATACGCAAACTGATTTAAAAAGCTTCCGCAATAACTGAAGTTTTGAAAATTAATATCGTTTTGGAAGAGAAAACTTTTGTGATAATGAACTATGTTTTAGATTTTGTTATGAGGCTAATTTGAAAAGTGGTTTTTACGACAACTCATTTATTTCCAAAACACTACCATGTGACATAGCCAAGATTCAGCCATAACGTCTAGGCCGGGTTTGGGGTGTTACAGCTCGTCCAATGACCTAATCATAAGTGTGTTACCCTCAAAGGATATCATTGATCTCTTAGGGATAAAATTTGTTCTCCCAATATGGTCATATTTTATCTCATGGTAATCGTTACATATTCTTTTATGAAAATTCAATTGCTGTCGAATAATAATTAACTCGTTCATCACAAAGACGAAAGACCTAAGGTCATGTTTACTTTTCATTAACCATGCAATGCTAATGAGAGGATATCATTTACCCATGTCTTGGGCCATGAGTTCTACTATTGTGAAAGGCGCTACATCAGAAGTCATAAACCCAGCACACTATATTTCCATTCGTTATTTATTCAAACTCATATTTTTACTTGTACCAAAGTGTATGAGTGTAACACCCCGAACCCGACCTAGAAGTTAGGCCCGAATCGCACCATACCCTTACCGTGTACCTCACGTTCTAGTAGCCCTTCCTTTACTACTATTGGCGATTATCCTCTAAATTTGATAGGAATCGGAAACTGCTAATCACGCTCTGAGCAGTCATATGTCCAACGCCCATCAAGGTATGTTTTCTCTCCAATCATAGATCGCTCTATATATAGCCAGCTTCTCACCTTCTCTCTTTGTATCTTTTCGATGTGGGATCCCTCCTTTAGAAGAGTTTAAATCCAACTCAAACTCTTGCCATCCAGTCCGCAAAATAATTATTCCCTTGCTTTTCATGAGATTCGAACCCTTGCTCCCTTCAATAGCTCAACACGCCACTTGCCACCAAGCCACAAGCTCCTCTTGTGTCTTAAAACAGGCCAAACTAAAGCTCAGTCTATAGCCAATGTCTAAATCCATTTTTAAAAAGAAAAAAATCTAAAAGAAATGCAACTGCTACAACTTGAACCTTGGACCTCCTTCCTTCCCTGTGGCGTCACTCTGTTGCTCCCTAAGTGGCGTCACTTTGCCACTACACCACACACTCCACATGTGCCATTTTTCTCCACATTTTATTCTTAAAGCCTACCTACTAACTCCCAAGGTTTTTTTTCACCTAATACCAAAATTTTTCCTAAGCCCAAAACTGATCCTGGGACTTCATAGAAGCCCTCTAACCTTCCAAAATCACTTACCTAATAGGTCCAACTTGCATTTAAGCCGATCTCTTGTTCTCCAAAAATTTAAAAAGTTCCTACACTCGGGGCCCAAAAGGCCCAATTCTCCTAGGCCTAATTTTGGGATGTTACAATGAGTGACGCATATATAATCAACCATCCACACAAGATTTCGGCTTGCCACTATGAACATCAAAAGCGAATAAATCCATAAACGGATTCAGGATCTATTCTACTTGGGTCCTGTCTGATGTACTATCAATCCAGTCAGTCATATCTATGTCTCTATCTTCTAGATTCATCCACTCTAATGCCCAAGACAAAGCATCTCCCCAATTGGACTGATAGACGACATATTAGTCTCTCAATTGATTTTCTCATTTCCAATTAGATTAAGGACATGTTTAGGTTCATCTAATAATACAAGCTATATTTTCGTATTATGATCTGATATGTAATACCTCTTATTATTAGTTAAGCATTAGACAACCAATGAGAAATATTTACTTCCATTTTGCTTTGCATGCAAAAACAATTTGAGGAAAATAATACAAAATATATTAATTGTAATCAATGAATTTATTTTATTAATTAATCTATTCAAAAAATTACAAGTTTACAAATGAATATACTACACTCAAGGCACCGGATCCAACAGTTTTTTACTTGCCCTAGTGAAGTAGATGAGTCATATTTTACATTCCTATACTCTCCACATGTTTCTCAAAACTCCTAGCTAGTAGAGTCTTGATAAATGAATCTGCAAAGTTTTCCTCAGATGTGACCTTGACTACATCCATGATTTTGTCCTTAACTGCCCCTTATGATATGATACTTTCAATCGATATATTTGTTCCTCCTATGGTTTCTCATATCCTTGGTATTAGCTATTGTCGCACTCTTGTCATAATATAGTGTGGTAGCTTTCCTATACTAGGAATGACTCCAAGATCCGTGAGGAACTTTGGAAGACATATTATTTCTATGGTAGCCTTAGAAGAAGTAAAATATTTGACCTCTATAGTGGAGTCAGCAGTACAAGTCTACTTTACACTTCTCCACACAATGGACCCCCCGCCTAAGACAAAAAACACAACCCAATGTCAATTTCCTCAAATCTCGACAAGTTTAGAAGTCAGAACAAATATATCTCATAGGAGTAAGATCTCCTTCACAGTACATAAGCATATAATCCCTCATTCTCTGAAAATACTTAAGTATATGCTTAACTGTTTACAAGTGTTTTGGTCTTGGATTTGCCTAATATCGACTCATTAACCCCACTACAAAACAGATATATGGGCGTGTGCATAGCATAAAATACATGAGACTTCCTACTTTCGAAGCATAAGGAACCTTTCTTATGTTCTCTGTTTCTTCTGTTGTCTTAGGACAATCCTCTAAAGAGAGAAAATCCTGATATGGAAGGTTGATTTCACTTCTTCAAATTAGTCACCGAATAATGCTGCAAAGGATTTGAATGTGTAGAACAAAATTAGTTTCTCTGAGTCCATCATTCTAAACTATTGGATTAACCACAATTTAACACTTGAAAATGTCCCTACAACATTCTCAATGAGTAAAACGTCATCAACATATAGAACAAGAAAGACCACATTTCCATCCCCTAAATGTTTGTAAACACAAGGTTCATCTACGTTTTGCTCAAATTCAAAAGTCTTGATCACTTGATCAAATAATGCATGCTTAAGTTCATATATGGATCTAAGTAGTTTGCAAAATTTGTGCTCTTTTACTTTCGTTGTATATCTGGTGGGTTGCATCATATAGACGCTCTCTTTAAGATAGTTGTTCAAAAATGCTTTCTTGAAGTCCATTTGCCAAATCTCGTAATCAAGAGCCACCGCAATGGATACAATATGCAGGTTGACTTGAGCATGACAACTGGAGAGAAGGTTTCTTCGTAATCGATACATTCTTACTAAATATAACCTTTTGCTACAAGTTTGGCCTTATAAGTTTCCATTTTCCATCTGCATTTCTTTTCCTCTTGTAGATCCAGTTACACCCTATGGGTTTTATCCTTTCCAGTAAGTCTAGAAGTTCCCACACTAACTTGGAATACATAGAGTCCATCTCAAATTTCATAGATATTTTCTAGAGTTTTGAATCAAAACTCTGCATCGCTTCATCATATGAAAGTGGGTCATCATCTTCCTATTTGGCAGACAAGTGTTAAAAACACTTCCGCAAGATTGGAAGAACTCAGTCCTGCGAGAGACCCTCCCACTGTAGCGAGTACTAGTAAGCTGGTACTTAACAATGGAGTCTTGACTAACTATTGGAAACCTTTCTTGTCTTCTCTAACAAAGAATAAATAACTTAAGAGCTTACTCACAATGTGCTTGCAAGGGATAAAGAAGAAAAATAGTTTCCTACCTATTATCATGACTTATGTAGATAATCTTTTCTACCTGTAACAACCCGTTTTTAGTCAAATCAGAACAGTGGTTTCGAGAACACAAATCCAAGGTTGAAATAAATATTTTTTTTATTTTTTATTTTAATGTCTACAGCGTGATAATATGTTTGTGTGAAAATTTTGTTGGGAAATTTTTTCGTTTAATTAGTCAATTTGATAAAAAGGACTAAATCGCATAAAGTGTAAAAGTGGAGCTTTATTAGATAAAAGTATCTAATGGCTATGGAATTAAATAGTTAAAGTTCTTATGTTGTAATTAGACCATTATTAAGGTGGGTGGACATAAATGGACATATTATCATGTATTTTGATGGTTTTTAATTAAGGTTAAAATGGTAGATTAGTTAATAAATGATAATTTAATAAAACCAAAAGCCATTTTCTTCATTATCTTCTTCTTCTAACCGAACTTAGGGTGTAGTAAATACATTTTAAAGCTTTCAAAGTTTCAGCTACTTCATTTGGCTAAATTGGTATGTATTTTGTCTCGTTTTTAATGATTTCTATGTTTTTGAGATTGTTGCAACTAGGTCTAGCTAGCCCAGGGACTATTTTGTAAAACTGTTAAAGTTTTTGAATGTTTCTGTTGATGAATAAGCATGTATTTTGAAGTTTCTTGATAGGTTATAAATGCTTGTTGATAGATATACAAGTTTTGTTAAGTGATTTTTAATGAAAATGCAAATTAAGGGCTAAATTGTGAAATGTGTGAATTTATTGGTTAAAATGTGAAATAAATGAAAAATATGGGCTGCTAGAGGCCTAATTGAAATTTGAATAGCATGGGTTGTGATTGAATTGTGTGAATTTATGATTGTATGAAATAAGGACTAAAGTGTAAAAATGTAAAACATTAGGGGCAAAAGTGTAAATATGCCTAAATACGTGTTTTGGACTTAATTGAATAAAATAGTGAATGCATAAGCTGAATTTGTTATTATATAGATCAAGAAAAGTGAAATACTAACTTAGATAGGGGAAAGAACAAAGTCTCAGATTAGTTGACTTGTGTTGTCATTTTTACGTCTGAGGTAAGTTCGTATGTAATAATCATTGATATAATTATGCCTTAAATGCTTTGGTATTGCATAAATTTTGGATATGAAACTATAGCTGTGATCGAAAATGATTTGGATATGTATGGCACTTAGTGTGCGAGAATGAGGTAGCTTCGATTATGTATGGCACTTAGTGTGTGAGATCGAGATAGCTTCGGCTATGTACGGCACTTAGTGTACGAGATCGAGATAGCTTCGGCTATGTATGGCACTTAGTGTGCAGGATTTTGAGTATTTGACAATATCCCGAATAGGTATAAGTTCGTTACGGATTGGTATAGGTATGTACATGAATCATATGAGCTTTAAATTGAAGAAATTATGAAGCTTGCATATAAGCATATGATTAAACATATGAAAGGTTTGTTAGCTCAATGATCTAAATGTTGCTATACTCAATTGGTTGATATGAATATTTATGATTGATTTGAGTTTATTTCATACGAGCTTACTAAGCTATAAAGCTTACTTTGTTTATTTTTCCATATTTTATAGTGATTTCAAAGCTAGCTCAGATTCGGGGATCGTCAGAGACTACGTCACACTATCCAACCATCACTTTTGTACTTTTAAGCTTATGGTTTGGTTATATGGCATGTATAAGATTATGGTCATTTTGCTATGTATTTTGGTAATGAGATTTTCCATTTGAGATGGCTTGTGAATGATTATGTTTTGGTTGTATATATTGCCAAGAGACTTGGCTTAATTTTGATAGTTTGGTTATGTATATATATAAGTGTGCATATGGCTTTTGTTATGTGATTGAGGTTGGTTTTTCAATGTTATTGATAGTTGGTATTATAGATGTCAAATGGTTGCTAATTGAGAAGTTATGTGCTTGAGGATTGGTGCATGATGATGCATGATTGGAAAATGTTAATTAGTTGATTTGAATATGTGAAGTTGGTATTATTTGAATTAGGAAAACATGAGATTATAAGCATATCAGTTGTTGGTATTGAGACGGTATGAACAATGTTTGATTGAAGTTGTTTAAATGCTTTTAAGTGTTATGTGTTAGCGCCCTTGAATTTGGTATAGGTGTACATAACATACGGTGGCAAAATGGCTTGGTAAATAGCCTATTTTTGTCCACACGAGTAGAGACATGGGCGTGTGTCTCATTCATGTGTGACATACGATCATGTTACACGGTCGTGTGTCCCATGGTGTTGAAATTAAAATCAAGTCAGTATGCTCACACGACCTCACACACGGGCTTTTGACCTGGCCGTGTGGCATAAGTTAGTATACCCTACAGGTTTGGCACGGCCTAGAACATGGCCTGACACACGGGTATGTATGGTCATTTTTAGGGCACACGGGCTAGTCACTCGGCATTTGTGTTGGCCGTGTGACCCAGGTCAGAGAGTTACACGTGGTCTGTAACGCCCCGAATTTGGGCCTAGTAGAATTGGGCCTATTGGGCTTTAGGTCTCATAAAATTTTTAAGTGAGCAAGAAAATGACAAATTACATGACGGCTTTAAAGGTTTAATGAATTTGGAGTGTCTAGGTGTGTTGGAGAAGCTCTGGGTTCGAGTTTTGTGGTAGAGGATTCTTAATTTAATTAATTAAGGAACCAGGGTTGTGAGTAGTGGGCTTTTAAATAAAAATAAGTGAAATATGTCACAAAGAAGCTTATGGTGAAGTGGCTAAGTGACGCCACTAGGGTGTAGAGAGGTGGTGACATATGCATGCAGGAAGGTCTAAGGTTCGAGTGCTAGCTTAGCTTTATTTTGGAGTTTAATTTTAGGCTTCTAGAAGTGTAATATCCTGGATTTTGGGCTTATGCATTTGTGCTTAAATATATGTAAAAGCATGCCTTTGTGTGTTATGAATGTGTTGTATGAATTTTGTGAACTTTAGAAAATAAGAGAGTGCTTTAGAAATTATCAGATTTTAAGTTTAAAAGAGGAAGCTAGGCAGAGGAGGCCTTAAGAGAAATTGTAGGTGAAGTATAACACAAAAATGGGCTTGTTTAAGTGGCTTGGAGGTGCCACTTAAGGCTTGGTAGGTGACGCCACAAGCAGGGTGCAAGGGGCTAAGTTCGAGCTGCAAGGGAAGCAAATAAAAGAGTTTTATTTTGCTGCAGGAGTGAGCAGTAGTGGACGGCACTAAGGCACTAAAGGGATGGGTTTAATCCTTTTAAAAAATTTCGGCTAGATAAGGGATAAATGATGGATTAATTTTATTAATTTGAATAAGGTGATAAAGAGAAAATTTAGGGATTTGATAGGGGAAGAGTGTGGCCGGCCTAGGGACTCTCTTGAAGGGATTTTTGGCCAAGCTAGTAAAGGGGGATAGCCGAATTTCATTAAACATTTTAGGCCTCTCTTTCAATTAGTCTCTTTTCTCTCTAAAACCGTCATCTTCTCTTCTTTTTCTTGTTCTAGCCGAAACTCCTCCCTAAAGGCCATTATTGCCGATTCTTCCTAAGCACTACACCTTTCTTTTCTTTCCCATGTTAAAGCCGAAACCCTCTAGTATTCATTAAAAGCTGAAATCAATTGAGTGCAAGTAAATATTGGAACGCTGGAACCCCATGGCGCAACAGAATAAAATTAGATCCGGCGATCCAAATCAGGAATCCATGTGTGAGGAACGAATCGGGGTGAAATAAAGGTTTCAAAATTACCAAAACTTCAATCTGAGTAGACAGTGATGCCTTGGCAACAAGAGTTTTGATCTACTGTCGAATCAAGCCACAACCTTTTCCGATGTTGGCCTCTACGTGATCCACCCGGTTTGACTATGAACGGAAGAAATCTCCAAAACTATTTTGGAGGTTTATTTGCTTGACGGCTGCTAGACCTAACAAGCAATCACTTTTGGGTTTTTCATTTTCAGCTTTGTCTCCTTTTAATACCTTTTATAATGGGTGCCTTTCTCATTGGGCCTTTTATAATAGGTATCCTCTTAATTGGGCCTTTTATAATTGGTATCTCTTGAATGTATTACAAGATTAAATAAATAGAATGAAGTTTTTAACCGAAAATTATAATTACATTAATTATATCTGAAAATTATAATTACATTAATTATAATAAGGATTTCGGTAAACTATATTTATTTAAATTTATATATGAATCAAATTCATATATTAATAAAATTATGTTATCATTATGTGTACAACATCCTTGTACATATAATATGTTCAATATTTGATTGCCCAATTAAATTAATTCTTTAATTAATTTAATTCATGTGACAACCAAACACAATACCAACTATATTTTATTCCATTCATTTCAACCATAGGGTGTGACCCTGTAGGTTCTTGCAATGATAGTAGTAATACTAGAACAATTCTATTGTCACAGACAATGAGTGGCATCTAGCAATGCATTATTGCTACCTAAGTTACAAGAAGTCATGATTCGACATAACCATTCGCGATTAACCTTTCATGCATTAATCCTTAAGTCCTTTATCTCTGGAACGGATACAAGTCATGGGATAGTCACACTTGCATAGTCCATCCCATGTTTCTTGATATCTTGAGTAGACTATGATATACAAATTAGTATGACATCTCATATCAACTTATTTGAGCACGGCCATGCATTTCTAGTCTTACTCAATCAAGTGGCCTAAGATATTACTCCTATTATATAGGAGGGACTTATCCTTTATTGATCAACCATATCCCTCTACATAGATTGTGGTATATCCAACATCAGCCTTTATAGAACAACTTGTTATGGTGTACATTTGACTGTATCAAAATATACAACTCACGATGCTGGGATAATAATGATCTCAAGTCTGAGGATCATGTACATATTAATCACTATGAGTAATGTTGTGACAATTACATAATAATCCAAGAAACATACTCATAGCGGGTCAATCCAATATGTTGTTCTCTAACACACATATTCATGCATTGATTTTGACACTCCATATCAATGACAACTCTTTATCATCAATCAACTACATGTTAGTCTTAATGCATTATTGTTGTCCTAGTCAACAATAATACTCGACTAAGGATCTTTTAAGAATAATCATATTATTCTCGTGGACATTATTATAAAACAGCAGTTTATTTATACACACGAAAAGAAAAATCAAATAATAATGACAACGCTTTATATTAATAAACATGGTAAATTAAGTATGTTATTACAACCATCTCATGATTGATCTTTGGGCATACTCTTACAATCTCCCACTAGCACTAAGACCAATCACTCATATATCTAATACCAAGTGACTTTGTGTGACGATCATCATGCTTGGCACAGTCGGAGGGGCTTGGTCGAGGATCAGCAATGTTATCATCTGAAGGTACTCTGCATATCTCTACATCCCCTCGATATATAATCTCTCGAATAAGATGGTAGCATCTAAGTATATGTTTGGATCGCTGGTGAGATCTTGGTTCCTTAGCTTGTGCAATAGCTCCATTGTTATCACATCGGAGCTCTATAGCATCTGATATACTAGGCACAACCCCTAGTCCAGTAATGAACTTTTTGATCCAAACCGCTTCCTTTGCTGCCTCACTGGTTGCAATATACCCAGCCTCTGTTGTAGAATCAGCTACTGTACTTTGCTTTGAACTCTTCCAGCTCACAGCACCACCATTAAGGCAAAACACAAAACCTGATTGCGATCGAGAATCATCCTTGTCGGTTTGGAAGCTGGCATCAGTGTAACCTTTTACACTTAACTCTTCCTCACCTCCATATAATAGGAATGTATCCTTAGTTCTTCTTAAGTACTTAAGGATACTCTTGACTGTGGTCCAGTGACCTTCACCGGGATCTACTTGATACCTGCTCGTCATACTTAAGGCATACGAGACATCTGGACGGGTACATAACATAGCATACATGATAGATCCAATAGCGGAAGCATATGGAATTTTACTCATACGTTCTCTCTCTTGTGGAGTTGAAGGACACATTTCCTTCGAGAGTGAAATACCATGTCTCATAGGTAGAAATCCTCTTTTAGATTCTTCCATACTGAACCTTTTCAGTACTTTATCTATGTATGTACTTTGGCTTAGACCTAGTAGTCGTCTTGATCTATCTCTATATAAGTGGCTTCGCCCAAGTCCTTCATAGAAAAACAACTTCTTAACCAAGTCTTAATAGACTGCAAGGTAGGTATGTCATTTCCCATGATAAGTATGTCATCCACATATAGTACCAAGAATGTGATAGTGCTCCCACTAACTTTCTTGTAAACACATGGTTCATCTTTATTTTTGACAAAACCAAACTCTTTGATTGCATCGTTAAAATGAAGATTCCAACTTCGAGAAGCTTGCTTTAATCCATAAATGGATCTTTGCAGTTTACATATCTTTCTAGCATCCTTTGGATTTACAAAACCTTCAGGTTGTGTCATATACACATCCTCTTCAAGTTTCCCGTTAAGGAAAGTCGCTTTTGATGTCCATCCGCGATTTCATAATCATTAAATGCACAGCTATGGCGAGCAAGATCCTCGATGGATTTAAACATAGCTACAGGAGAGAAAGGTTTCATCATAGTCAACACCATGAATTTGGCGAAAACCTTTAGCGACTAATCGCCCTTTGTATGTTTGTACATTACCATCCATGTCGGTTTTCTTTTTGAAAACCCATTTGCACCCTATAGGTTTAACCCTTCTCGGTGGATCAATCAAAGTCCATACTTGGTTTTCATACATGGAATCCATCTCGCATCTCATGGTCTCAAGCCATTTCTCGAGTGCGGGCTCAAATCACCGCTTCTTGATAAGTCCTAGGCTCATCTTGATCTATAAGAAGAACGTCACCTTGCGTTGTAATGAGAAATCCATATCTCTCTCAGGTGCACGCGTTCTCTTAAAGATCTACGCGATGGTTGTGTTTCTACAGTAGTTGTTTGTTACTTAATTTCTTGTGGAATTTTTTGTTGTTCAATCTCTGGTTCAGTGGTATATTGTGATTCTCGAATTTCTTCAAGTTCAATCTTTCTCCCACTTCCTTTTCTAGAAGTAAATTCTCTCTCTAAGAAGACACCAAACTCGAGCAACAAACGTTTTGTTCTCAGTAAGGATTAAAGAAATAATATCCTTTGGTTTCTTTTGGATAGCCCACAAAAATACACCTTTCGGATCCGGGTTCAAGCTTAGTAGGCGTCGGCGTTTAACATAAGCTTCACGACCCCAAATTTTCATAAAAGACATACTAGGACGTTTCCCAGTCCACATCTCATATGGCGTCTTTTGAATCGATTTAGATGGAACACGATTTAGTGTGAAAGCAGCTGTCTCAAGTGCATGTCCCCAAAAGGAAGTCGGTAGATCAGCATGACTCATCATGGATCGAACCATGTCTAATAAAGTTTGATTTCTTCTCTCAGATACTCCATTCCATTAAGGAGTACCAGGAGGAGTAAGTTGTGAGACAATCCCACATTCTTTCAAAAGATCATCAAACTCTAGGCTCAAGTACTCTCCACCTTGATCAGATTGAAGTGACTTGATAGTTTTGCCTAGTTGATTTTGTACTTCATTTTTGAATTCCTTGAACTTTTCAAGGGACTCAGACTTATGGCGCATGAGATAAACATACCCATATCTATTGAAATCATTAGTGAAAGTAATGAAGTAGTGAAATCCACCTCTGGCCTGTGTATTTATTGGTCCACATACATCAGAATGTATTAGGTCCAATAAATCACTAGCTCGTTCACATTTACCAGTAAAAGGAGATTTAGTCATTTTTCCCAATAAGCAAGATTCACATACTTCAAATTGTTCAAAAACAAATGAATTCAAGAGACCATCTTTATGGAGCTTGGATATGCGTTTCTCACTTATGTGGCCCAAACGATAATGCCAAAGATAAGTTTGATTTGAGTCATTTATCTTAGATCTTTTAGTATTTATGTTGTAAATGGGATTCATTTGATCTAAAATATAGAGGCCATTAATTAATTGTGCTGAACCATAGAAAACATTATTGAGATAAAATGAACAACAATTATTCTTAATAATCATCTCAAAACCAATTTTCTCTAAACAAGAAATTGAAATAATGTTTTTAGTCAAACTGGGCACAAAATAACAATCCTCTAAACATAAATCAAGTCCACTAGGCAAAGATAAAGTATATGTTCCCCAATGAATAATGCAGCAACTTTTGCTCCATTTCCAACTCGTAGGTCCACATCTCCTCTAGCCAAAGTCCTACTCTTTTGTAGTCCCCATGCATGAAGTACAAATATGGGAACCACAACCAAAGATCTAATACCCAAGAAGTAGTAGTTGATAAATTAATATCAATAACATGAATACCAAGCGGACATTCCGCTTGCTTTAGCCTTCTTGACTTCTTCAAGATAGACAGGCGATTCCGTTTCCAATGTCCAATCACACCACAATGAAAACAGATTTCCTTCCTTAGACACCCCACCTTTAGGTTTCAAAGTCAGCCTTTCCTTTTCCAAATTTGGGCTTACCTTTGCCCTTAGGCTTTGTTTGAACTTTGGCCTTTCCTTTTCCCTTGTTATTACGGACCATCGGTATGGGCTTGGGTCCATCCTTTTTCAAGTTGCCTCCAGCAGTTCAGTAACATACCGAGCAATTGTGGTAGAGTCTTGTCAATTTCATTCATATTGAAATTGAGGACTAATCAGTCAGTAGCTATCAAGCAACGATTGTAAAATAACATCGGTGGCCAACTCTTGGCTCAATGGAAACCCAAGCTTAGATAGGCTTTCAATATAGCCAATCATCTTAAGGACATGAGGTCCTCTGGGCTTCCTTCACCAACTTACATTGGAATAGGGCCTTAGAGATATCAAACCTCTCTTGTCGTGCTTGCCCCCCGAGATAAAGTTCTTTGTGTGCTCGATCATATCATAAGCAACCATGTCCTCATGTTGCTTCAAGGTCGAGATTCATAGTGGCAAGCATAAGACATCCAACATCTATCATGTCATCGAGATACTTCTTGTAAGCATCTCTATCGATCCTCGAGGCATTAGCGGGTGGTTCATTTGGAAGTGGTTGTTCAATGACATATAATTTCCGTTCTTGTTTAAGGACAATCCTCAAGTTACTGGAACCAATCAAGAAAATTCAAACCATTCAATTTGTCCTTCTCATGGACCGATCGCAATGAGAGTGTGCTAGTGTTTGCAGCCATATATATCTACAACAATTAAATATGCATGTGAGTAAATTTACCAATTTTATATCAATCATTAAAAAGACTTTATTAAATGATATTACCACTATTTTATTTCAAAATTAATAACCCTCGTATATTAATTTCGGAAAAACTTTCTCAAAAGTATTTCTAGTAGGTTAAGGATCCATATTTCACCACCTCTTAAGTCAGCTTTGGCTTTACTCTTAAGATTATGGTTATTTAGGTAAGCGACATTTGCTAATTACATCATATGTAACTCCTAATATTTGGTGAACCACTCTTGTTCTAATCATCTTATGATTTATCCAATTTACTTGCCTCTAGGTTTCTAATCCTATTAGAGTAACCTAGTTAAGTCATTAACCAATTTTTTAACCAGCGAATATCACTTGTTTATTCTTTGCGTTTAACCAAGATAAATACTAGTACTTCGCTTTGGCAGAACCTACATAGTATTGATCGAGGCCTTAACGAGGGAAAAATTGGAAGGCCATGCTGACTTAATATTTTAATAGAGGATTTTATTAAGGTTGTTGCATCTCACCAATTATGGTCTACTTTAGCCCATTTAGTCTTCTAATCGATCTCATCAATTAATAGGGTTTATTATCTTCAAGTTTTAATATATATAATTGGCATGCTTTAGACATCCATAGCATCTCATACATAAATAAATAAAGCAATAAATAAATGCAATAGTTATAGCCCATAAACTAAGGTGGTTCAACCCAAGCCAATGGGAAAACCAAAAGAAACCTAAAAGTGTAAGCCATTTCACAAGCTATCATTCTCAATCATTGTCCCACCTTCCTTCTCGTTTGACCCACAACAACTCTTGCAAATTACAATATGCAGAAACTCGTTTTACATACGAGGGAATAAGATGAGAAGAGAAATACAAGAGAATAGTAGTAAGGCACGACACGCAGGCCGTATTTAAAAAAAATACAACCTTTTATCGAATGGGTCATTGGGCTATAACTATGCATTTCAAACACCGTGCATGTCAAAAATAGCATACATAATTCAATATATATATTTTTTAAGGTGAATTATAAAATATCCTTTCAACCTTTTGTAGCCCATCAAGTTTATAAATTTCTTTTATTAACAAAACTTTTTGCGAGGGTCTGAAGAGGTCGGAGGAAGCGGGCCGAAGGGCAGAGCCCCTGCGTTAATCCTTTGGGATTTGGTATTATAGCCGAATAGGCTTTTGTTAAAATATTAAGTGTTGGACGAATGTAGGAACTTGAGATCTAAAGCAATAGATCAGAATTTCGGGATTTGAAGTGAACTCGATAAGTATACCAGGTGCGTACCCCGCACTAAGCCTTAATACATATATGGTTATGCTTCATTAAATGTGTTAATAAGAGTAAATAAGATGTGGCTAAGGGTACCATGCAATGGTACAAAGTACTCAGGTACGTTAACGTACTACTACTGTAGTTATGATATCATGAATATCTGTTATGACACATATGTGAATATTGATAAGAATGTGAATTAAGGCATAAGGCATAGTAATTGTATGATTTGTATGACATGGGGCATATGGGTGATATTTTAAGGGGAAGTGATCTGGTGGTTTACACCACAATATCTGAATGTGGTGACTTCGGTCACATAATCTGAATGTGGTGACTCATGTCACAAAATTTTATCTGGTGGCAATGCCACAATATATATAAGGGCGATGAGCACGTCGTCTGGAGGGACTGCCTTCGATGATGTGTAGCGGATGGAGGGTTGACTTAGTAGTCCCCACGGTGTGATGGTTGTTACGGGTGATGTGTAGCGGATGGTATCTAGGTTTGGGTTCAGGAATGCATCATTATTTGTAAATTGTGATATGTATATGTATGATCTGATATACCTGAATCATTAGGACTTAGTGTGGTTGTTATACACTGAGTCTGTTTGACTCACCCCATTGTGGGATATGTTTTCAGGTGACGCTCAGTAATGGACCCGGTCGGCAGGAGCTTAGTGGTGGCCATGCTCAGCTTGGAGTTTATTTTTAATTTGGACTTTCTATTTTCTTTTTCGTATTTGGATTTATTCGGGTTTTGTTTTCGATGTAATAAAGCCATAGTATGAAACTGTTTTATGCTTAATTTTATTTATTTTTTTATCACGATATTATTATTGTTAAATCAAAGGTTATCTAAATTATTTTTAAAGTAATCGTTAAATGTTTTGACATCTAAAAATAGATGATTTCCAATTTAAAGGTGAAACCTAAACCAAATTCGGCATATCTTTCAACTTGTGATTTTGGAATATAAAAACAAGCTTTTAATAAATCCCTGATTTCAAAAAGAACAATATTTTCAATTGAACCCAACACAAAACCAGATTTCCTCCAAAATCACTCAAATTTTCCAAAGTAAACAAACAAATTCTGAACTGTTTTACTCGAGGAACATACCAGATCTGGTCAAGGCTCGTGGGCCGGGTTTGGGGTGTTTCAGCTTGGTATCAGAGCCCAGTTTTAAACTCTCAGCCTTGGGTTTAAAGCCCATAACGTTTTTAAAATAAGGCCCAAACAAGTTTTGTGAACAATTTTGTGAATAAGCAGGTTTTTCTGGCCTGGCACCTAAGTCTCCGACCCGAAGTCTACCAGGTAAGTACCCCTAACTGTTGTGTGAATTATGGTATGATTTGTATAAGGTTAGAATGGGAACGTAGATTAGTATATGAAGTACTTGAACCCTAGGATTAGTTTACCCCAACATAGAAATTCATAAAACTTAAAGCCTAATTAAACAAACATGTGACTAAGTCGCTGAGTTAGGGTGTGGCAACCATTGTGCGCATGTCTAGGATTGGATTCAGGAAGAGCCTGGTATTTAACCAGTCATCGTAACTCACCTCCTCTTTGCTCGAATCCTACCTGGTGCGTAGTGACGGTTCACCCTAACCAAGAGGACTCATTCACGGGCGAAACTCAATGAATAAAACCCAAAAGGGACTAGCCATATTTTTATGAAAACACTAGTTTTTTTAAAAAAAATTATTAAACTACCCTTTTGAATTGAGAAAATTATTTTTTTTGAAAAATTTCCAAAATATTCCCAATTTACAAAATTACCTAAATACCCCTGGTTGTAAAATTACTAAAATGCCCTTGGTTTGAAAAATCTTAAATTACCATACTACCCTCGAGTGTTACTAAGATTTGCTTACTTTACAAAAATATCCAAAAACCCTATTTTGTAAAATATCAAAATACCTTGATCTGGGAAAATTTACTAAAATACCTCTGACTTACAAATTACCAAAATAGCCTCGATTTCCAAAATTTCTGCAACATCACCGATTGGGAAAACAAATTCTCAAAAATAACCCCAAGTTTTACAAATTTTGAAATACCTTTCATTTATAGAGACTTTTCAAATTGACCCTGGTTTATTACCAAAATACCCTTGTAGGACAAATTACGAAAGTACCCCTAGGGTAGGAACAGACAACAATGTTTGAATGATGAATGTGTGTGGTAGATGCTACTGAATGGATGTACTTCTCTGATTTAGAATAGAAGACTTGAAACTCTGAATGATCGTAAGAACTACTATTAAACTTCTTTTCATAAAATTGTTCGCGGATAATCAGTGGAACAAAGGCTAATCCATAAAACTTGGTAATCAGATTAAAGCGCGATTGTAGAAATGAGCTTTAGGGGACGTGGTCGCAATGTGCGAGGACGTGGTAGAGGCAGGATGATCGTGTCGGAACCCGTTAGGTCGGGTCAAGGGTCCGAAAATAAGGTACCACCAGCTGTTAGTGTTGAGCAACAAGATCAGACGGGGGATGATGCAGTACCGCAGGCGGTACTGCGAGTTCTTGAGATGGTGGCTGGAGCAGGTGGAAATATAGGAGCTAGGAAATCTGTACCCGAGCGACTCTGAGCCAACGGAGCTGAGGTATTCTGTGGCGTATCCGGCGTGGCACCTAATACGACTGAGTATTGGTTAGAGGCGACAGAGCGAATTATGGATGAGCTGGATCTGACCCCTGAGGAGAAATTGAAAGGAATTGTGGCACTGCTATGCGATGAAGCATATCAATGGTAGCTCACAGTTCGGGATGGTGCCACAGCTGAGGATCTTACTTGGGAGTATGTTAAGGCGGCGTATCAGAAGAAATATGTCAGCACGCGTTACAATCGATCGCGTGAGGAAGGCATTTCGAGGTCGTTCAAGGAATAAGTCCGTGAGCGCAGTCGGTCGAATTCTAAGGTTGAGCCGGTATGCTCGAGGAGTAGTGGCTATGGAGCATGAGCGATGTTCCCAATTTGAGGATGGACTAAGGGATGACCTGAGGTTGTTAATAGCCCCACATCAGAAGTGGGAGTTTGCTGCGTTAGTAGAGAAGGCTAAGGTAGCCGAGGGAATTAAGGACTCTGTAAGGCAGAACACTGATCGGAACAGGCAGAAAAGAGGTTTTGGATCATCAGGATTGTCTGGGAATGTGCAGAAGAGGCCTAGAGTTGATTGGCCGCGAGGTCAGCAAGCTAGTACCGGAGGGCAATATCGTACTTGTACCCAGTGTGGGAAGATACATCTAGGAGAGTGTTGGAAGAAGACGGGAGGATATTTTAAGTGTGGATCAAAGGATCACATGATTAAGGATTGTCCTATTAAGATAGACGGGAGCCGCCCAACAGGTGAGGGTGTTAATCAGGCTGGTAGAGGTGGACAGCAGCCTCAACGAGGTCGTGGTCCGAATGGTAGAGGTAACAATGCTGGAAGAGGACGGGGAACACCTAGCAGAGGTGTTGGTAATACAGAGGCAAGACAGCCGGGTCTAGTGTATGCAGTTCGCCGGAGGGAGGAGAGAGACGCGCCGGATGTCATAACCGGTACGTTCCTTATAACGAGCAAGCCTTATTTTGCTTTGATCGATGTGGGCTCGACCCATTCTTATGTTGCATGTACTGTAGTGGAAACTCTAGGCATAGCCTCTGAACTATCTGATAGGGAGATGACTGTAGTAAGCCCATTAGGTCAAACTATAGTGGTGAATAAGATATTTCGGAGTGTACCTTTAGAGATTCAAGGAGCGATTTTCCCTGCCAACTTAATGGAACTACCCTTCGGAGAATTTGATCTTATACTTGGTATGGACTGGCTAGTGGAGCATCGAGCTGTATTGGATTGTGCAGCTAAGCAAGTGGAGTTAAGGACCCCGGAGGAGGAGGTGATAATTGTGATAGGAGAAAGAAGAAACTACTTGTCTAACGTAGTTTCAGCATTAAAGGCTGGTAAGATGGTTCGGAAATGGTGCAAGGCATTTTTGGCCTGCGTAGGTGCGGTGGATTGGAAAGAGAGGGGAGTTAGTGGAGTTAGAACTGTGAGGGAGTTTGTAGATGTGTTTCCGGAGGAGTTACCTGGAATACCCCCGGATAGGGAGGTGGAGTTCGGAATTGATTTGCTACCGGGAACAGCTCCTGTGTCAATTGCCCTTTATAGAATGGCACCGAAGGAGTTGGTTGAGCTCAAGGCTCAGATCCAAGAGTTGCTTGATCGTGGGTTTATTCGACCCAGTGTGTCTCCATGAGGAGCACCGGTCTTGTTTGTGAAGAAGAAGGACTGAACTATGCGTATGTGCATAGATTATCGTCAGTTGAATAAGCTGACCATCAAGAACAAGCACCCGTTGCCAAGGATAGATGACTTGTTCGATCAGCTGAAGGGGGCAGCAGTATTTTTGAAGATAGATCTGAGGTCTGGATATCATCAACTTAAGATGAAGGAGGCAGATATCCATAAGACAGCTTTTTGGACAAGATACGGCCATTATGAGTTCTTGGTAATGCCGTTCGGGTTGACGAACGCCCCAGCCGCGTTCATGGATATGATGAATCGGGTTTTTCAACCTTACTTGGATCGGTTCGTTGTTGTATTCATAGACGACATCCTAGTATACTCCAAGTCGAAGGAAGAACATGATGAGCATCTCCGGACTGTGTTGCAATTATTAAGGGAGAAGAAGCTCTATGCCAAATTCAGCAAGTGTGAATTTTGGCTTAAGGAAGTTGCATTCTTAGGACATGTAGTGTCTGCAGAAGGAATAAGGGTGGATCCTAGAAAAATTGAGGCAGTGTTGGATTGGAAACCACCTAAGTCTGTGGCTAAGGTTCGTAGTTTCTTGGGATTGGCAGGCTACTACAGAAGGTTCGTGGAAGGGTTCTCATCAATAGCCGCACCTTTGAAGTTGTTGAGGAAGGAGGTACCTTTCGTATGGGCAGATAAGCAACAGGATAGCTTTGAGAAGCTTAAGAGGGTTTTGACTGAAACTCCATTTTTGATTCAACCGGAGGTAGGGAAGGATTTCGTGGTGTATTGTGGCGCTTCTCATACAGGATTAGGATGTGTTCTGATGCAAGACGGGAAAGTAGTCGCTTATACGTCTCGACAACTGAGGCCACACGAGGTTAACTACCCCACGCATGACTTGGAATTGGCAGCAGTGGTCTTTGCTCTTAAGGTATAGAGACATTATCTTTATAGAGAGAAATCAGTGATCTACACAGACCACAAGAGCCTTAATTATCTGTTGACTCAGAAAGACCTGAACCTGAGACAGCGAAGGTGGGTGGAGTTATTGAAAGACTATGATTGTTCCATAGAGTATCACCCGGGCAAGGCGAATGTAGTGGCGGATGCCCTAAGTCGGAAAGTAGTGTCAGATCTGAGGGCGTTGTTTGCACACCTTAGCTTGTATGACGATGGAAGTTTGTTGGCAGAGTTGCAAGTCAAGCCGACGTGGTTTAATGAAGTAAAAGAGGGTCAGTTGGTGGATGAGGATTTAAGTGCTAAGTTACAGCAAGTGCAGAATGGAGAGTTGGAAGACTATGGTATTAATGATGAGGGACTATTGTGTTTCAAGGGTAAAGTTTGTATGCTGAAGAATGAGGGGTTAAGGCAGAGGATTCTTCAGGAATCGCATGGTAGCACCTATGCTATGCATCCTAGAGGTAGCAAGTTGTACAGGGATTTAAGGGAACAGTTTTGGTGGCCTGGTCTTAAGAGGGAAGTTACCGAATTTGTGGGGAAATGTTTAACGTGTCAGCAAGTTAAGGCTGAACACCAAGTTCTGTCAGGGTTGCTTCAACCGATAAAGATTCCGCAGTGGAAGTGGGAGCGAATCACCATGGACTTTGTTAGTGGGCTTCCCCTTACGCCTACTAAGAAGGACTCGATATGGGTGATAATGGATCGGTTGACAAAGTCTGCGCATTTTATTCCAGTGCGAGTTGACTATTCTTTGCAGAAGTTGGCGAAGTTGTATGTGGCGGAGTTTGTAAGGTTGCATAGAGTACCAGTATCGATTATTTCGGATAGGGATCTAAGGTTTACCTCTCAGTTTTTTAAAGCTCTACATCAAGCTTTGGGCACTAGATTGGATTTCACTACGGCTTTTCATCCACAATCAAACGGTCAATCTGAACGAGTAATCCAAGGGTTAGAGGATATGCTGAGGGGATGTGTAATAGACTTCAGAGGAAGTTTGGAAGAGTATTTGTCTTATGCGGAATTTGCATACAACAATAGCCATCAGGCCAGTATTCGGATGGCACCGTATGAAGCGCTGTATGGATGGAAGTGTCGCACTCCTACGTGTTGGACGAAATTAGGGGAACGTCGAGTTTTGGGTCCAGAGGTTGTGGTAGAATCTAAGGAGAAGGTTGAGATAATTCGGACACGGTTAAAGGAGGCATCTGACAGGCAGAAGTCGTACGCAGACCTTAAGCAGAAGGAAATAAAGTTTGCTGTGGGAGACCAGGTGTTTCTTAAAGTCTCACCTTGGAAGAAGGTAATGAGATTTGGTCAGAAAGGGAAGTTAAGTCCCAGGTTTATAGGACCTTATCGGATACTGAAGCGAGTTGGACCAGTGGCATACCAGTTAGAGTTGCCTTTGGAATTGAAGCAAATGCACGATGTATTCCATGTTTATATGCTACGTCGTTATTGATCGGATCCCTCTCATTTAGTACCAGTTGAAGAGGTGGAATTAAGGCCAGATTTATCCTACGAGAAAGAGCCGATTCAGATTTTGGAAAGAGATGTGAAAGTGCTACGAAGGAAATCAGTTCCTTTAGTCAAAGTATTATGGCGTAATCATGGATCGGAAGAAGCTTCGTGGGAGCCGGAAGAAGCAATGCAACAGCAATACCCTCACTTATTTCAGCCAGGTAATTTCGAGGTCAAAATTATTTTTAAGTGGGGTAGAACTGTAATATCCTGGATTTTGGGCATATGCATTTGTGCTTAAATATATGTAAAAGCATGCCTTTGTGTGTTATGAATGTGTTGTATGAATTTTGTGAACTTTAGAAAATAGGAGAGTGCTTTAGAAATTATCAGATTTTAAGTTTAAAAGAGGAAGCTAGGCAGAGGAAGCCTTAAGAGAAATTGTAGGTGAAGTATAACACAAAAATGGGCTTGTTTAAGTGGCTTGGAGGTGCCACTTAAGGCTTGGTAGGTGACGCCACAAGCAGGGTGCAAGGGGCTAGGTTCGAGCTACAAGGGAAGCAAATAAAAGAGTTTTATTTTGCTTCAGGAGTGAGCAGTAGTGGACGGCACTAAGGCACTAAAGGGATGAGTTTAATCCTTTTAAAAAAATTCGGCTGGATAAGGGATAAATGATGGATTAATTTTATTAATTTGAATAAGGTGATAAAGAGAAAATTTAGGGATTAGATAAGGGAAGAGTGTGGCCGGCCTAGGGACTCTCTTGAAGGGATTTTCGGCCAAGCTAGTAAAGGGGGATAGCAGAATTTCATTAAACATTTTAGGCCTCTCTTTCAATTACTCTTTTTTCTATCTAAAACTGTCATCTTCTCTTCTTTTTCTTGTTCTAGCCGAAACTTCTTCCTAAAGGCCGTTATTGCCGATTCTTCCTAAGCACTACACCTTTCTTTTCTTTCCCTTGTTGAAGCCGAAACCCTCTAGTAATCATCAAAAGCTGAAATCAATTGATTAAGATCTAGGCCATAGTCGAATAGCTCTGTGGACGCAAGTAAAGGTGTTGCCGATTTCAATCCTAAGGGATTCTTTCAGGATTTTGCTAGTGTCGACTACAAGGGAGAAGGTTTTCGGGACTTTTAAGATCTAAGGTAAGCTATGGGTGATATTCGGCCATAGGCCATTTTAATAGATCTTGTGTAATAGGCTGATACTAATATGTGTTTATAAGGATTTCGACAGATACCCCCAACCAAGTAGCACTTTTCGGGATTTAGATCCACAAGGTAAGTGAATCTGATATTCGGCCAAGGCTATAAACAATGATCTAGATCTATTTCTTATTTATTCAAAAGCCGAAAACTATTCCTTCAGGTGATCTAGTGGGTGGCCGATTGCTAGGGGGAAATATCACGAAATTTCGGGATTTGGTTAGTAACCAAATCGACAGTAAGGTAAGAAGTTGATTGCGTTAATCCTTCGGGATATGGTTTTATAGCTGAATAGGCTTTTGTTAAAATATTAAGTGTTGGCCGAATGTAGGAACTTGAGATCTAAAGCAATAGATCGGAATTTCGGGATTTGAAGTGAACTCGATAAGTATACCAGGTGTGTACCCCGCACTAAGCCTGAATAGATTTATGGTTATGCTTTATTAAATGTGTTAATAAGAGTAAATAAGATGTGGCTAAGGGTACCATGCAATGGTACAAAGTACTCAGGTACGTTAACTTACTACTACTGTAGTTATGATATCATGAATATCTGTTATGACACATATGTGAATATTGATAAGAATGTGCATTAAGGCATAAGGCATAGTAATTGTATGATTTGTATGACATGGGGCATATGGGTGATATTTTAAGGGGAAGTGATCTGGTGGTTTATACCACAATCTATGAATGTGGTGACTTCGGTCACATAATCTAAATGTTGTGACTCATGTCACAAAATTTTATCTGGTGGCAATGCCACAATATATATAAGGGCGATGAGCACGTCGTCTACAACGACTGCCTTCGATGATGTGTAGCAGATGGAGGGTTGACTTAGTAGTCCCCACGGTGTGATGGTTGGTACGGGTGATGTGTAGCAGATGGTATCTAGGTTTGGGTTCAGGAATACATCATTATTTGTAAATTGTGATATGTATATGTAAGATCTGACATACCTAAATCATTAGGACCTTAGTGTGGTTGTTATACACTGAGTCTGTTTGACTCACCCCGTTGTGGGATATGTTTTCAGGTGACGCTTAGTAATGGACCGGGTCGGCAGGAGCTTAGTGGTGGCCATGCTCAGCTCAGAGTTTATTTTTAATTTGGACTTTCTATTTTGTTTTTCGTATTTGGATTTATTCGGGTTTTGTTTTCGATGTAATAAGGCCATAGTATGAGATCGTTTTATGCTTACTTTTATTTATTTTTTTATCACGATATTATTATTGTTAAATCAAAGGTTATCTAAATTATTTTTAAAGTAATCGTTAAATGTTTTGGCATCTAAAAACAGATGATTTCCAATTTAAAGGTGAAACCTAAACCAAATTCGACATATCTTTCAACTTGTGGTTTTGGAATATAAAAACAAGCTTTTAATAAATCCCTAATTTTAAAAAGAACAAGATTTTCAATTGAACCCAACACAAAGTCAGATTTCTTCCAAAATCACTCAAATTTTACAAAGTAAACAAACAAATTCTGAACTGTTTTACTCGAGGAACATACCAGATCCGATCAAGGGCCGTTGGTCGGGTTTGGGGTGTTTCAAGAAAGCTGGAAGTGGCATGTAGAGGGACTCTAAGTAGAAGTGATCAGTGGAGAGAATTTAGGAGAAGGATAAGGGAGATATAATGGATAAAAACTAGAAGATGAGTAATGGATGAAGTGGTGTCGAATTGGACTTTAGGGGTGGCTATGTTCCGGCTATAAGCTATATAAATGTGTGTGTGTCAATTCTAGGGTCCTAGGTAATGCCGAATTTTCCATTCTTTTTCTTTTCTTTCCCGAAACCTTATTTTTCCACAACCGAAAATACCTTGCCTTGTTGTCGATTCTTCACTCTTCTCCTACCTTCTAAACCTTTATTCTTGCTTCTAAGCCAACTCTTCTCTTCTTCCTTGGCAAACCGAATAGCCTCTATTCTCCCTCAAGGTTCTTCTTTGATTTTTGTGATTTCATCTTCTTCCTTTACCTTGCATTTAGGTGCCGAGTATCCCTTTGCACCACTCCGATTTTTACGCCGAATACACCTTGGCCAAATATCCTCTGTGTTTTCTTTAGCTTTGGCCGATTGATTCTTGGGATTTAGCATCGATCTCTTCCCTCCAAGTTCATTACCATTCACTCTTGTTGCATTTCGGGTTTTGGGTGAGTGTTCTTTACTTTGATTTAAGGGTTGGCCGAATGGTCATATATGTTGTGAGGGTGACTTATGTTGGATGCAAGTCATCTATTACTTATGCTCTAATGATTAATTTGGTATAGATCTAGGGTCTAATCACGGTTGGTGTTAAAGAAAGGAGCTATTAAGGCTTGTTGCACACGGTAAGGTTAAAGTAAGGCTTCGGTTTTTGATAAAGTTTGTATTTAGCCTATGATTAATTGTTAAGTAATATCGAATATAGGTTCGTGACTAAGAGGAAATCACAACACGCTTGGTACTTAAGCGGTTCTAATGACCCACCTCATCTTCTCTGGAATCCTACCTGGTGCGTAGTGTCTGTTGACTTTAGCCGCAAGGACTTGTTAATGGGCCAAAGTTCATAACTAAAACCCGAGAGGGACCAAAATACCCCTAATTTGAAAATTACCAAAATACCCTTAGTTTGAAAATTTCCAAAATATCCTTAGATTTGCAAAATTACTAAAATACCCCTGATTTGCAAAATTACCAAAATTCCCTGATTTACAAAATTTCCAAAATACCCTTATTTTGTAAAATTACCTAAATACCCCTGTAGGGTAGAATTATGAAAATACCCCTAGGTGGTGAAATGACTAAAATGCCCCTAAGTGCTTAATGTGTGAAATTGTGTATGCTGCATTCATGAAATATATGTTGCATTTGGGTGGGTTTGATGATACGGAGGAAGATATGTGAGGATCACATAGTCGCTTGATGACCGTGGATCCACCGGTGGCTTTAAGCCCATTATATGCTTAGCAGCCTTGCTGCAACATTGAGTAGTGCCGTTTTTGGTGCTACCTTTGGAGTGTAGGGATGGGTGGGTTGATATTTATATCCCCACAGGAGTGTAGGGTTGGAAGGGAAATGGAGTGCATTGTGTTATAAGTTTGGTAATGCTCCAAAGCCCTATTCTGGCATTGAATACGAGTGAGGGGTGTTACACTACCAAACACAAAAACTACCCCTAATCAGCTTAGTAAGTTGTGAAATGTTGCTTGTACATTAAAACAAGCCCACTAAACAAGGCATCCAGCTACCAAAACACATCAAGCTTTCATCTATACTAGCTTGTTCAATTCCAACTAGGTCTCAACTAAACTCTGACAAAACTTACTAAGCCATTGTTTTCATGCTAAAACATTGAAAACAACTCTATTGATCTGCGAACTAACAAGTTCGTCAAAAGTATCTGAGATTGGCAGATTGTCTCACAAAAGAGTCCACAAAACACTAAAGTCTACCAAATGGCAATGAGGCATTCCTGATTTTTGGCGTACTGTCGAATCCACGTAATACACCATTGAAGCATTTAATGGACAAATCACTAGTCTATCCATTTTTATACCCTTGGATTAATTGACTATATGCCAAATGGTATATCAATATGGTCTATGCCAGATGGGCTGTTACAAATCTCCCCAACTTGGAAAATTTTTCCTAAAAATTCATACCTGCGAATAGCTTAGGATATTATTATTTCATCAAACTCTCTCTCCCAACTGGCTTTCTTCGTATTGTGGTTCTTCTACAATAATTTTGCCAGAAGAATTCTTTTATATCTCAATTGTTTCACTTATCTTGCCAAAATACAAACAGACTCTTCTTCATAAGATAAGTGGAGTTCCACTAGTGCTTCTACTTACACCTCATGGTTTGGATTCAATTGGATATGCAAAATACATTATGAATCTTTGACAGTTCCGAAGGTAGTGCCAATCTATATGCCACTGGACCAACTCGCTCCAGAACCTCGTACGGTCTTATTAAATGCGGGCTCAACTTCCCTTATTGTCCAAATCTTATAACATTTTTCCAGGGGAAACTTTTAAATATACCTTTTCTCCTACTTCAAATGAAATATCATTCCTTTTCTTATCGGTGTAAGCCTTCTGTCTTCAAGGCCTTTAAATGGGTTCGAATGATTGAAATTTCCTCTTCCGTTTCCCGTGCCAAGTCAAGACCAATTATCTTTCTCTCACTAAGTTCCAACCAACAGGTGGGGGATCTAAACATTCTTCCATATAATGCTTTGAAAGATGACATTCCTAGGTTGGCATGCTGACTATTGTTGTAAGCAAAATCTGCCAAAGGAAGGTATTTTTCCCAGTTCAATCCAAAATCTATTACATAACTTTTGAGCAAGTCTTCAAGAACTTAAATTACTCTTTCTGATTGCTCATCTTTTTGAGGATAAAAGGTCGTATTGAATGATAACTTGGTTCATAAGGATTCTTGCAACTGTTCCAAAACCTTGACGTGAACCTTGGATCTTGATCTGACACTATGGATGGTGGTATTCTATGGAGGCTTACTATAACACCCCTGACCCGTCTCCGTTGCCGGATTAGGGTTATAGAGTAATATAGTACAATACAAAACATTAAACTTTAAACAGAAACAATTATTCAACTTAAATACTACCATTCAAATACATATTTCATTTATAGAATAAGTGCACTTATGGGCCTTAAACCGAGCCTATAGGGCCCCAAAAATAGCTCAAGAACATTCTGGGACCATTTTGAAACAAAATAGAAAATTATGGATGAAACACCCCTAACCCGTATTCGTTGCCGAAATAGGGTTATGGAGCATTACCAGAGTTTATGTTTCAAAACTATCAAAATTTAAAACATTCAGTTCACAACATCAATCAATGCAAAACCAAATAATGACATACGTATTTTCCCTTTTACGAGCCATCAAGGCCCTAAAAACACATTCAAAAGAAGTGGGGACTAAATTAAATCATATAGAATATTTCAGGAAAAGGTGAAATTTTTCAAAACTATAGGGGTCACACGATTGTGTATGACTCACATGGCTGAAAGGCACGACCGTGTCTCAGGTCGTGTGGACATCCAAAGTAGGGACACACGGTCGTGTCCTACCCTGTGTTCATACCCGTGTAACTCTCAAGCGTGTGTTAGACAGCCAAGCCACACACCCGTGTGCCAGGCCGTGTAACTCTCAAAATGCAATCTTAAAAAAAAACCTACACACGACCAAGACACACGGCCGTGTCTCTTGACACATGGTCGAGACACACGCCCATGTCTCTGACTATGTGGACAAAAAATAGGTCATTTCCAAGCTATTTTTCTCACCCATTCATACACACACCTATAACCAATTTACCATATGAAATAAAGTAACCCAAAGTGCACCAAACCATGCAACAACAAGCTATCCAATTAGGTACATATTCATACAACCAATATGCCTAAAAGGCACCTCAATCACAACAATTAAACATGTATAACTAAATGCTTAGTTTGGCCAAAACTTACTATTTTGTACACATATCAAATCCACACTCATATGTACGTAATTTACCATTTAACATTTCTCACCATATGCCATAAATACCAACTACATTTTTAATACCAAAATGACCATGTTCAACTTCCATCATCTAAGTGTCATAAAGACTATAAAGTCATCCATAAAAAGGCCACATACATATATCTACATATCAACCATTTCAATCATTCAGAAAACCAAATTTACAAGCCAAAATATAATGGCTAAAACATCAACCAAAAACATCTATACATGTGCATATTTATCCAAATATCAATTAACTAAGTTTCCATGACAAAACATAACATAATTGCTACATACTCACCACACCATATTAGATTCATACCATATCTAGTTCAAACCTTTCCAAAGCATACCATATCTTGACCATGTTGAGGTCAATTCAGCATATATCACTTTGACCATTCAAACATGCTTTAACACATTATCAAATTAATACATTTCAACAAAGCAGCAAAAGTACCAAGGCCATATCACCCAAAATGTCATATACATGCCAAACACATCAACTAACATTCAACTAATCATCAACCATAAGTTCACCTATACATGCCATTATAACCTTAACCAAGACATTAAAAGCTACCAATATAATCGTTGGATAGTGTGATGGATCTCCAACTAGCTTCCAATGTAACAGTCCAGATTATACCCTAGTCAGAATAGTGGTTTTGGGGCCACAAATTCGAGTCTATATAATATTTTAATATTATTTTCTGTGTCTTTGATAAGTGGTTAAGCATGTGGTAAAGTATCGTAAATTAATTCGTCTGTCTGTATGTTTAATTTGAGCAAAGGACTGAATTGCATTGATATACAAATTAGCATGCTACATGAAAAGGTACTTAATTTTCATGTCTTTATAAGTATGAGGATTTTATATGGCAATTAAGCCATTAGCTTGTAAGTGGACGGTTAAGGTCAAAAATGACCTTGATTTATATGTTATATATGTTTTTTACTATAAGGATAATTTGGTAATAAGGTTAATAATATGATTATTAATAAAATAAGGCATGAAAATGGAGCATTCATTCATGCATTCTCCATCGAAAATACAAAGGAAAGAAAGGTTTTGAAGCTTTCTAACATTCGGCATTCATTAAGCAAAATTAAGGTAAGTTTTAGCTTTGGATTTTGATGATTTTTATGTTTTTGAGATTGTTGCTTAGTTTACTATCAAGCCCATGTCTTAATTTGATGAATTAATGTTGTTCATGAGAAGTGCCACTGATGATATGTTGAACTTTGTAATGAATTTAGTTGTTAAATGAAAGATTTGAGCTAGCTGAACATACTTTGTTCTTGAATTTTTGATGAATTTAGCTAATTAGGGCTAAATTGAGAAAATAACAATTTGAGGGACTAAATTGAAAATTTGATGGAAAATATGGGCTTATATGTGATGTATGAACAACCGGCTAAGCATGAGTATGTAATGATTTTGTGAATTTGATGTTTTGAGAAAAATAGACTAAATTGATAAATTGTGCAAATATGAGAGTTAATTTGCAAATAGCCCTAATTTGTGTCCTTGGATTGAATTGAATGAATTAGTGAATAAAAAGGTTAATTCTGAATATGTATAGATCAAGAATCAAGGAAAACAAACTTAGATTGCGGGAAAGCAAAAGTAACCGAGCAGCCGTTTCCATTTTCGCTAAATCAAATTCGAGATAAGTCATTATGCAAATAAACGTATTCGTATTGAATTATGTATGTTCCTATGACTATTGTTATCGATGAGTATTATGATATGATCTGTTCGTGAATTCCGAGATAAGGATTACTTAGTGACAATGTCCGATAAGTCCCATACGAACCAAGGAATAGATAGGATTAGCTATGTCATGAAATAGGTATTTATTCTGTTTTTATCATGTAAGACCACGTCTGAGATGTTGGCGTTGATTTGAGATTTCGTGTAAGGCCTCGTCTGGGACGTAGGCATCGATATGAGCGTTGCGTGTAAGGCCACGTCTGGGATGTTGGCATCAATATGATCTTTACGTGTAAGACCATGTCTGGGACATCGGCATCATATTGATTCGTGTAAGACCCTGTCAGGGACAGTGGCATTGATATCTGAGTGCATATAAGACCTCGTCTTGGACGTTGGCATTGTACGACTATTCTGAGCTTTCTGAGTATCCTACTAGATTCCTTACGGTTCAACGGGCAAGTTTGTGATACTAATGGCTATGCAAATAGTGAATCCATTTTAGGTACATTGATTTATACACTAAGTGTGTATATAAGGTAAGTATCTATGTGATCTTACTATGATGATTATGTATATTGGATAACATTATGATATGTGAAAGTAAGCATGAAATAGCTTGTATGTATAAGACTTTTGAAATGATGAATGTGGCAAATATGGTCAAGTACATGGATCAAAGAACATATGTGATAGTTTGTTAAGTAATTAAGATGTGCCAATGTACCTACATGCACATATGCCATCCATGCTAAGTTTGTTTGTAATATGACTTACTAAGCTTTTGGAAAGCTTACTCTGTGTGTGTGTTTTTCTCTATTTTATAGGTCGTCAAAGCTACTAAAGGCTCAAGATCATCAAGGATCATTATCACACTACTAAACTCATTTTGGTACACTTTGGAAATATATATAGCTTGATATGGCATGTATAGGCTAGTATTTGATATAAGTTTATTATATGAACTTTGCCATGTTATTTGGCTAGTTATGAATTGAGAATTTGCTTGAATGAATGTGATATGTGTGAAGTACGTTTTTGGCATGGTTAGTTGATTCATGAAATGGTCAAGATTTGATTAAGCAAATGAATGAATTATGCTTGTGATGAGTTGAGTTTTAGTCTTGTAATTTGGATGGTTATTTTGGTATGTTCTTGGTTGCCAAATAGGCATGAGATCTCTTAATGAGTTTGCTTGTAGGTAAGACCCATGTGGGTGGCATTTTGGCCTTGCAAATGGCCTGTAACATCCTGGAAATGGGCCTATGCATTTTTGATTTAATTATACGAAATGGCATGTCTTATATGTTATGAATGTATGGTGAACATTCTTGGAAACTTGGAAATGTAAGGAAATGCTTTAGAAATGTTAAGTTTTAAAAGAGGAAAGTAAACATTTTTGGAAACTTGGAAATGTAAGGAAATGTCTTGGAAATGTAAGGAAATGACTTGGAAATGTGAGGAAATGACTTGGAAATGTAAGGAAATGTCTTGTCTGGGAAATGTAACGAAATGACTTGGAAATGTAAGGAAATGTCTTGGAAATGTCAAGTTTAATGTCTTGGAAATGTCAAGAAATGTCTTGTCTTGGAAATGTAAGGAAATGTCTTGGAAATGTAAGGAAATGTCTTAGAAATGTAAGGAAATGCTTTAGAAATGTCAAGTTTAAAGTTTAAAAGAGGGACATGAAGCAAGGTGGTCTTAAGAGAAAATGTAGGAAAAATTTGACACACAAATGGGCATGGAAAAGTGGCTTAGAGGTGCCACTTAAGGCCTCTGTAAGTGACACCACATGCAGGGGAAACTGGGCCAAGGTTCGAGCTGTAGGGGAACCAAAATAAAAGTTTTATTTTGCTGCAAGGATGGACAGAGGTGGACGGCACATAGCCTATATTTTAGGAGTTTAAAATCCTTTTATTTTTATTATTATTTAGAGATAAAAGGTGTGATAATAAGTATAAAAGATGATAAATGAGGAATTATTCTTTAATAAGGAAAATAAGGAGAAGTGATGGCCAAGTAAGGGACTTTGAGTTTAATAATTTCGGCTAAGTAAGGATAGTTGCTGAATTATCTTTTATTTTAGGTGATAATTAAAGAGATAAAGCATCAAAATAGAATAGTGATGGCCAAGTAAGGGATTTTAAGTTAGTAATTTTGGCTACTAAAGGAAAAGAGGGCCATTCATCATTCTTTCTCTCAACTCTTTTCTCTCTGCCGAATTTTCTAGTGCAACTCTTCTTTTCTCTCTTCTTTTTTCTTTAGCCGAAATATTCCTCTCCCTGAATCCACCATTAACGATTTTCTCTAAGCCTCATACACTCTCTTCTCCTCTCCTTTTTGATTCTCCAAAAGCCGAATATACCAATAGCCCTAGCCGATTTCTCATTAAGCCTCAAGAGCCGAAATTGTGATCCACATCAAGGCCATAGCTGAATATTGCTAAGGGTTCAAGCAAGGGTTCCATCGAATTCATTATTAAGGGTAAGGATTAACTGATATTGTTCCTCTCCTCATTTTAGATTAATCAAAGATAAGCATCTAACCCATTATTGTTCTTGGCCGAAACATGGGTAGATCTTTCGGGATTTGTCTAGGTCAACTATAAGGAAGAGAATTTCGGGATTCAAAGATCCAAGGTAAGTCATGTGTATATTCGGCCAAAGGCCATTCATTATGTTTAAAGTTGAAATTGGTTCTAATATGAGCCTATAGGTATTTCGACAACTCCCTAAGCAAGTGATTCTTTCGGGATTTACTAAGTGTCGACTACAAAGAAGGAGAAGTTCTTTTCCCGAAGGTACACCATAGGCCGCGTGTTCCCTAGTTATTTGGTGAGTTTCGGGATTTAAAATCCACAAGGTAAGTGTCTATAGCATTCGGCCAAGGCCATGGTTGGTAAATATAGGTGTTCATTAATTATTCAAAAGCCGAAACTAATCAAGTTAAATGATCTAGCATTGGCCGATTGAAGGGAGGAGTAGCACAAAGTTTTCGGGATTTGATTTATAGTGAAATTGGCACCAAGGTAAGTTTTGGGTTACAACAATCCTAATAGGATTTGGTTTTATGGCCGAATGGTCTTCATTTAATTTTTTAAGTAATGGCCGAATGTAGGGACTAAGGATCTAAGACTTTAGATCGAATTTTCGGGATTTGAAGTGAAGTTGCTAAGTTAATCAGGTGTGTACCCCACACTAATCTTAATAGATTTATGGCTTAAACTTGATAAATGTGTTAATATGAAAGTGTAAGAATGTGGCTAAGGTACCATGATATTGTACAAAGTACTCAGGTACGTTTCCTACTCCTACTAGGATTATGAAATATGTTATATTTAACATGTGATAAGTGATAAGAATGTGAAATTTGGCATGTTAATGCATAATATGTATGATATGGGGCATATGGGTTATTGAAAATGGGAAGTGAATGTGGTGACCTAAGACCACGATATTTGAATGTGGTGACCTAAGACCACGAGATCTGAATGTGGTGACCTAAGACCACGATATTTGAATGTGGTGACCTAAGACCACGATATCTGAATGTGGTGACCTAAGACCACGATATCTGAGTGTGGTGACCTAAGACCACGAATACTCATAAGGGCGATGAGCACGTCGACTGCAACGACTGCCTTCGATGGTGTGTAGCGGATGAAGGGTTGACTTAGTAGTCCCCACGGTGTGCAGGATGGTACGGGTGATGTGTAGCGGATGGCATATAGGTTTGGGTTCGGGTTGCATCATTATTCTTATCTGTTATATGTATTGATATGTGATATGATTATGTAGCCTGAATTGTTAACTTTAATGTTGGTTACACATTGAGTCTGTTGACTCACCCCATTGTGGGAACATTTTTCAAGTGATGAACAGTAATGGACCGGGTCAGCAGAAGCTTAGGGGTGGCCATGCTCAGCAAGGGAATTTATTTGATTGAGACTTTTTATTTTAAGTACTTTGGTTTTAACATTGGGATTTATTTGATGTAATAAGGCCATAGTTGAACTATTTTACATTTATTTTATTTATTATGTTTACAAATTTTTATCAATTAAAGTTTAAGTAAATTTCTTTTAAACTAAACCCTAAATGTTTTGACACCTAAGATAAAGGGATTTCAATATAAGATAACCCTGTTTTCAACTCGAGCCCAACCTAATTCGAACTTTCTCCCAAAATCACTTAAAGTTTTTCAAAGTGCAAACGAATTTGAACCGGTTTTTCTTAAGGAACATACCAAATCTGGTCGAGGCTCGTGGGCCGGGTTTGGGGTGTTTCATGGCCTATTTTGCCACACGGTTGTGGCACACGGGCGTGCCTAGTGATCGTGGGGCTAAGTCAGTAGCTAGCATAAGAGTACACGGCCTTGACACACAGACGTGCCTAGTAGCCGTGTGATTTTTGACAGGATTGACCACGGCCAGAGTACACGGGCGTGCTTAGTGGCCGTGGGAGTATAGTCAATTTCGACCACAGGGAGGACACACGAGTGTGTCTAGAACCCGAGGAAGGCATACGGCCTGCCCACCCGGGCATGTAACCACTGAAACATAGAAAAGTTTTAAATTTCCATGAAATTTTATATGTGTTCCGATTTTGTCCCGACCCCGTTTATAACATGTTTTAGGTCTCGATGACCTACTAAGGGGACATTATGGTTGAGGTTAATATTCAATTGTATGACATTTCTGTAAATGTTTTCGATCTGTTCGGTAACGCCTTTAACCCTAGTCCTGCGACGGATACGGGTTAGGGGTGTTACATCCAACCCGATCAAGCTTTCGATAATCTGAAAAGTAAGGAAGAACAACTACGTAAGTAATGAATGCTTAGTAAGCTCGTATAAACTTTAGTCATATCAATCCATGCAACACCCCAAACCCGGCATAGACGTTATGACCGAATTTAGCATGCCACATAAAAGGGTTGTTTAAAAGCTACGCGTTCGTTATAAACTTCGTATTTTTTTTGAAACTCCGAACTTTGTTGTTTGTGAAATTTAGATTTGCTATAATTGTTTTCTTGTAAAAATGTTATTATTATTTTCGAAAACCTTTGTTTATTTCAAAAGTTTAATTAAGAAATTACGGAAACGTGATATTTTGAAAAATGATTATTGACATCTTAAGAAAACCCAGAGTTTAGTCATTATTAATTTAAAAATAGCTGAATGAAAGTTTAAAAGGAAAATAAAATCTAATGGCCTTATTACATAATATTAACCCTAAATTAAATAATCATAAAATAAATTAAAACATGATTTACTAATTTTCGTGAAAAGTAAATTCAATGTATGGCCACCACCGAGTCCTCCGCGGCTCCAAATCCTCTAACGCTGGGGATTACCTACAGGGTTAAGAGAAAGGGGGTGAGTTACGAGAACTCAGTTTGTAATCCCTTAAACAGTCACTATCTGGGCCTGAGCCCTTATAATATCAATCTGGGCCTAAGACCTATAATCATAGTAATGCAATAATGAAATGCAGCCCAACCCAATACAACCAATCACACCCCTGTGCCAACCACTCGTCACCTGTGGAGATCAAGTCAACCCACCCCGCTAATCACACCAATATTGCAGACAAGCTACTAATCATGATATTTGTGGCTGCGCCACCAAATTAATAGTATATACGTAGCATAGCCACCAAAACAGTATATGGTACATCCACCAGGCTACACTTCCAACGATCATCAAACCCAACCCATGCAACATGATATAAATGCAGTGTATCAAACTAATAAAAGTGTAAATAAGTCATATACACGATATCCAACCATAATCGAGGGTACAACGGTCATTCTTACCCCTTTAAGGGTATTTCAGCAATTTTACCCATCGAGGGTATTTCGGTAATTCGCCCATTAAGGGTATTTTGATAATTTTACAAACTAGGGTGTTTCAGTAATTTTGCAATATGAGGGCATTTCGCTAATTTTATAAATTGGGGGTACTTCGGTAATTTTACAAGTTAAGGGTATTTTAGTAATTTTGTAAACCAAAGGTATTTCAGTAATTTAACAAATCAGGGGTATTTCAATAATTTTACAATTCGAGGGTATTTTGGTAATTTTACAAATTGGGGTATTTTGGTAATTTTACAATCTGAGGGTATTTCAGTAATTTTACAAATTAGGGGTATTTCGGTAATTTTACAGTTGAGGGTATTTCGGTAATTCGCCCATTAAGGGTATTTCGATAATTTACCCTCCAAGGGTATTTTGGTAATTTACCCTCTTGAGGTATTTCGATAATTCTGTAAACCAGGGGTATTTCGATAATTTTACAAATTAGGGGTGTTTCAGTAATTTTACAATATGAGGGTATTTCAGAACTTTTTAAAACTAACGGTATTTTGGTAATTTCACAAATCAGGGGTATTTTGATAATTTCACAAATTAGGGGCATTTCGGTAATTTTACAATTTGAGGTAATTCGCCTATTAAGGGTATTTTGATAATTTACCCTCTAGGGTATTTCGATAATTTACCTTCTTGGGGTATTTCGATAATTCTGTAAACTAAGGGTATTTCGGTAATTTTACAAATTAGGGGTATTTCAGTAATTTTACAATCTGAGGGTATTTATGTAATTTCACAAATTAGGGGTATTTCGGTAATTTTACAATATGAGGGTATTTCAGTAATTTTACAAACTGGGGGTACTTCGATAATTTTACAAGTTGAGGGTATTTCAGTAATTTTGTAAACCAAGGGTATTTCGGTAATTTCACAAATTTGCAATCCGAGTGTATTTCGATAATTCTATAAACTGGGGTATTTCGATAACTTTGCAATCTAATGACATTTCGGTAATTTCACAAATTAGGGGTGTTTCAGTATTTTTGTAAACCAAGGGTATTCTAAACAGAGATAACAATGCGAATGGGCCTAGGGCCCATTCTCGGCCCAAATGGGCCCACATGCTCATGAGGCCCATTTAGCCCAAATCTAGCCTCAGATATGAGATTCACATACACCAGTTCACTATCTACTACACAATCATACAATTTATTCATATGGCCCCACGGGCCCACTTGGCCCAAGGCAGCCTAGACTCATGAGAACACTCATGAGGGCCTCAACTATCGCGTCGAAGTTCCCACATGTGCGCTCGCACGCTCCGAACACTCCTATGCCCAAACTCCAACCCAAGTATGCTTACTCTCATCATAGCTTGCTCTATTTAAAGCCAGCTTCTCACCTTCCATCTTGCTTGCTTTCCAATGTGGGATCCCTCCTTCAGCAGACTTTAAATCCAACACAAACTCTGGCCGTCCCAACTTAGCAAAATAAATATCCCTGTTTGCTTGAGATGGGATTCGAACTCAGGCTCCCCTGTAACTTAATCCACACCACTAGCCACCTTACCAACTAGCTCCTTGTGTCTAAAATCATGCGCAACTAAATATAAGTCTATGGACCAACGTCTAAGTTCACTTAAAAATAAATCAAAATGAAATGCAAGCGCCAAGACTTGAACCTTGGACCCCTTGCTTCCTTGTGGCATCATTCCCTTGTCTCTTATGTGGCGTCATTTGCCACTAGACCACAACTCCTTTTGTGTCATTTTTCTCCACATTTTATCCTTATAGCCTACTTACTAACTCCCAAGGTTTTATTAACCTAAAACTAAAATTTTCCTAAAGCCCAAGTTTGATCCCAGGAGTTCATAGAAGCCCTGTAACCTTTCAAAATCACCCACCTAATAGGTCCAACTTGCATTAGTGCCGTTTTCTTATTCTCAAAAATTTTAAGCGCTCCTCTGGTCAAGGCCCAATAAGCCCAATTCTATTAGGCCCAAATTTAGGTCGTTACAATCCATTTCAAATATGAAATTTATACATATCAGGAATAATCCTATACTGATACTGCAAGATTCATGAAACTGTATTCAACAACTCATAAAGTGAATAAATCCACAATATCACATATACATATCATCCCTAGCACAATAGGATTTTAAATAACTTTAAACCCTTTCAAATTTTCTTATTTTCAATTGCATTTCATTACTTTTCATTGCATTTACTTTCTTTAGCTTAAATAACAACATCAACTCATCATTACCTTTTTCACATTTTACACTTCAAGTATGAACTTACTATTTCATTACCATTCCACACCCATTTCATATGCTTAATACACAAGACATAAACATATCATTACCTATAGCCACAAGCTAGTGCTTCAAGCATAATTCTTTTGAAATTAACCACATGATAAACCAGTTCATAAGAAATTACATAATTTAAACCTTACACTCTTTCTTGAAAACAAGCATATTTTCATTTGGGCACTTACCATTTCAATGCATAACTTATAAGTAAGCATAATACAATCCATCCAATAGCTTGGCCAAAGCCTAAGCATTCACACCAAACATGTTAGCAATATAAGCATAAGACATAGGCAATTTACTCATGAATGATCACAACATTTAAACATGTAATATATGAATATATCATCCAATTCAACTTACATTTACCCATGTATCACCAATTCAATGCAATTCACATGTGAACATGTCTTAGTTCGTATCGAACTCTTACCATTCCCTTTCAAATCATGCCTGTTGAACCATTTAGAATACTGTTGGATACCCGGGATAGCTCACACATAGTGTACTAGCTCATATAACTGTAATCCATCAATTCCTATACATGTATGGTCACATGAGCTGTGAAAATGGGCCTGCTCACACGAGCCGTGGAGTATCCGCGACACATGTCGGACCTCAACCATCGGTAGGACATTCAAGACCAGCACCCGAATCATGTAAACCCTAACGACATGTCATTTGTATCCTATGAATTCCTAAGGTTAAAATGGGGCTCGATAACCGTTGTAAGTTGTTGGATTTACATCGTTGCATAACATGATAAATTGTACACAAATATATACAAATTGATTTAATTACAATATAATCACATATTAACATTCAATTTAATCAAAATGATACATAATACAGTTTATACGAACATTCTTGGCTATATTGTAGAAATACCAAAGTTTAGGGGCATTTTGGTAATTTTTCATTTTTCTCGATTTTATTCTAAATTAATAATTTTATTCTATATTTTAATTTAGACAATAAAACAATTCATTATATACAATTTATTCATTTTTAATTTTTTACAAAATTGCCCCTAAAGTTTTACTTTTATTCAATTTAGTCCCTAAGCCTAAAACATGCAAATTAACCATTTTTATACAAAATTATATAATACAATTTATCAAATCAAAAACCTTTTTAAAACCATATTTGACTCGTAAATATTAAAGAATAATATTTACGAACTTAATCGTCGGATTTGGTGGCCACAAAATTATTGTTTTTGACACAACTGAAAAACAGGCTGTTACATTGGAAAAGTTGAAAAATTTTAGAAACAAGGGTCACACGACTAGATGGCCAAGCCGTTTGACATAGCTTAGGCCGTGTCGATTGAAAACAGGACCACGTGGCAAACCGTGTACAATTCAAAGCATGGGACACAAGGTCATGTCCCAACCCGTGTGTCCGCCTGTGTGTGTATACGAAATAAGGTAAGCGGCCGTATCACAGGCTGTGTGCTAGACCGTGTGTGCATTCGATGTTAGGTCACATGGCCGTGCCACCAAGCTGTGTTGCTCATCCTACACTTAAAATTTAAATGACACACGGTCATGTGGTGTGGCCGTGTGTGGCACACAGTTGTGTGAAAATTCGTGACCCAAGCTGTGTGCTTCCTAAATGACTCTTAATGCAAGCCATTTCCATAACCTTTTCTTACAAACCAAGCCAAACCATTTCTAGCTACTTTCACATGATTAAAAACACATTTAAGGACACCAAAACATGTCAAAATTATTCATCCTATTATTCATCCTATGTTTAACCAATATGCTATCAATAGTGAAAAAGAATGACACGGATGAATGCAGAAGTGGATTGTAAAGTTTGTCAGAGTTGTGAATTTATCCTAGATGTCGAGACGAACGTAAACTGAAACGAGAAACAATGAAAACAAATTAGTTGTGACAAATGACAGTCAAACGGAATTAAAATAAAAGAAAGATGAACCGGCTAGTAAAGAGTCCAAAAGAGAGCGAATTAAGGTTTCTTGAATGGAAAGAAATCATCACTAGACCTCAATAAAATTCCCCAAATAGATCTGGAAAAACAAAACACAAACAGATTTGTTATTAAAGGCAAAAGCAAAAATGGTTTTGTGTAAGAATGTTTGAAACAAAAAGAAAAGATTAAAACTCCTAATTTTGATGTGTTTCTTGATGGAACAAGATAAGAGAACGTATTTCTTGAAGTAACTTTAACCTAGAATGAAAATCAATAAAATCAGCAAGTCAAAACAACAAGAACTAACTTAAATAAGCAAGAAACAATAAATTAAGGATAGAAAAGAGAAGATTACATCCTAAGAAGCCTTAGAAACATTAAGAACCCACAACTCCTATCAATGGCTTTAATTCCCTCTCCAAGAAAGACATCTTGTCAAGAAAAAGCTTGAAGATGATTCCCACAACCTGAAATATTGTTAAAACAACTTCTAAAAGAAACTCAAGGGAAATTCTTGAAGAAAAACATAAAGAAGATTGTTATTAACTCAAAAAAATAGAAATCAATTATGTATGTATAAGGGTGGATGGACATGCTACTTATAGGCCCCCAAAATAAGTTTTCCTAACCCTAATGGAATAACTAACATGACAACTCATCAAATAAGAAAAAAAAAAACAAAATAATTCTAAGTGTTGACTTTTAATAGGAATTAAGCCAAATGAATTAAATGGGCTCCTTGGGCTGAATTCTTACATGATGATATTGGACCTATAGTTTAAATATTTTACAATTTGGGCCACTGTAACATCCTAAAATTTGGAATTTTATGTGTTGCATTATTTCTGGTATTAAGCTAGTTAAATTATTAATTATGTATGTTTAGGGGGTCTTGAGAAGGCTCGGGGTTTATTTGGTCCTAGTAAAAATTTTGGCATTTAGCACTTTAAGGAGATATAGTAAGTGACCTCAAAGCTTATGGAAATAAATGAGTAAATTGCTAGCATAAATGAGCAATTGGTAAGAAGGATATGGCGCAACATGAAGCACTTTGAAGGAAGAAGTTCAAATCCCAAAATGTGCAAATTTTGACTATTATTTTTGTACTTTTTCCCTAAGTGTGGCCAAGCTTTTAAATAAGGCAAGTTGGACTTTTTAATTTTGGCAAGGTGGCTATGGAAATTAGGAAAGGATGAAGATGGGGAAAGAAATCAAAGGAAAAAGGAAAGTATAGGGAACATGTTGGCTTATTTCAAGGAAAGTGTTATGGAAAGTTTGGTTGGCCAAATTTTGACCTTAATGTCAAAAATATTACACGATTTTGGTGTGACGGGAGGGTAGCCGAATTTTTGCTTTGTCTTTTAGTAGAATTTTGGTGCTTGTTAGGCTAAAATCTCTTTTGCACTATTTTTTGTTTTTCTCCAAACTTCTTCTTTTGCTTTGTGCCGAAATTACAAGCCATTAGTGAGCATAGTTTCTTATTTTCTTTTCTTTCTTCTTTACCGAAACCTTCTAGCACATTTGTGCATTTCTTTTCTTTTGTTTGGTTGAAACATTCATCTCTTGTTCACCTTCCCTTGGTAGCCGAATCATCTAGCATCCATCCATCCTTCCATTCTTTTCTTTTAACCATTTCTTCAATCTTTCCTCTTCTCAAAATCAACATCATTTTAAGATCACATCTTCTTGTTTGATTTTTCCTCCAAACCCGAATCTAGTATCATTCCATCTCTTCATTTCTTCTTTTCTTTTGTGGTCGTGGACAATCTCTTTTGACCAAGTTGGTAAGTGACTTATTATCCCTCTTTTCATTTCATTGTTATTTTCTTACTAGCTGAATATATGAGATCATCATCATTCAGTTATTCTATTTTGTTTCTCTATCGAAATATCTCTCTCCATCACTCTTATGTGGTGATCAATATTCTCTTCGTAGTGATATAGAGGGAGGCCGAATACCACAACATCGCATAATCATCTCAAGTCATAGGACAATCGTGAGAAACGAGATTATCATCGATTAGGGTAAGGAAGTTCTTTCATAGTCCATTTGATATCACCATTTGGTTATTGTGTTAATGGATTAAAGGTTGGCTAATTGATATTGTTTGTAGGGTCTAAATTGCTCGATCGATCGACTTGTTAATCATACGAAAATAGTGGTAAGCCGAATCCTTTGTCATTAGACAATCCATACTTTTAACGAAATATCGTTTTGACTAAAATCTTCTTCAATGGAGGCAAGCGATATCAAATAGAAAGGGATACCGATTGGAGATCGTAAAAGGAGCGGATTTACAATCCCTACTCCTAAATTCAAACGTAGGGCAGTTTCAGCGGTTTGGGATTTTCCATCAGGTTGTGGACCGTCATCCGGGGAAAACCGACAAATCGTGGTCATTCACGATTCCAAAGGTAACCACCGTAAATCGTTCACTTTAGAGTTGATTATTAAATCACGTATGTCGACTAATCGAGTGTTATAATATCTTAAGTGTCGACGATCAAGAAGGTTTAGTGCTTACCGTAATCAGGTGTGTAATCTCACAATGTTTTTCATGGGTTTAAGGTTGATATCATATCGGAACAAATCGCTAAAAAATTGTAATAGGGTGTAAACCGGGAAAATTTGCCTAAAATACATTATTTAAATAAAAGTGATAAAATCGGCAATAACATTGTGAGAATTATGATATTGCCCCTAAAGGTCCGAATTATGAAATGCCCCTAATGGGCCAATTTGATATATGGCTTAATGGCCGATTTGATATATTGCCAAATGGTCCAATTTGATATATGGCTTAATGGGCCGATTTGATATATTGCTAAATAGGCCAATTTGATATATGGTTTAGTGGGCCGATTTGATATATTGCCCTAAAGGGCCGATTTTGCAAAGTGTTAATGGGCCAAATTGTTCGTAAAGAATCTCTAAATTATTAATTATCATTGTTATATTGTAAATATCATGATTTTCTATGTATGATGCATTTACATGACTTTGCATGGGATGGGAAAATGTTGAAGAGAAGAAATTCCGGTGGCACTACGACAAATATATGTGATAATATGATATCCTGTGAGTTTGGTGGCTTGCCCACAATTAAATTTGTTATAAATGGCATAATGCCTGCGATTGGTGTGTTGTCGCGGTGGGTTGACTTGATCCCCACAGGTGTGTTGGTTGGTACGGGTGGTGTGTAGCAGATGGATTATTAGGATTGGTTTGGGAATTTCATTACATTCACATGATATAATTGATACATTATTTTGTAAATGGGCTTAGGCCAAAATATTGCTAAATGGGATTCAGGCCCAGTGGACAACGGTTAGGGGTTTATACACTGAGTTCTATTAACTCACCCCATTTTTCCTTACCCCTTTCAGGTAATGCTCAGTGATGGAGACTTGGGCCATGGATGACTCGGTGGAGGCCATGGATGACTCGGTGGAGGCCATACTACAAAATGGTTTTATTTGGACTTTGGATTTCTTTTTAGTACATTTAATTTCTTTACTCTTTTCAGTTAAGGTTGGAATAAGGCCTCTAGATTATTTTTATTTTGTTTTATGTTGACGTATTTATATTTTGCTCTAAGTACTATAAATGAGATTTTTCTAAAAACTTTTATAAATATTTTTAACTCGAAAATCTTCTCTTAAATTTTCATCAACACTTTTCAAAAGACATGGCTGTAAAATCATTAGTTCAATTTATCGAATTATTCCATCATGAATAAAATACTTTGTCAAAAATTTTAAATGGAAATTTGTTTTCCTTAATTTTAAATCAAAATCTATTTACGTACAAATAAAAAGGACTTAAAAGCATTTTTCTCATGTTACATGTCAGATCTGGCCTTAAAGCATGGGTCGGGTTTGGGGTGTTACAGCCACTTTGATAATTTGTCTTGATATTCAATTAAATTACCTTCCAAACATCAAGATGGGCTTGTAGACATCTTAATGGGTCATTTTTTTCAAGAACTTGGTCTTGTGATCTATTTGCTCTTGAAATTGGCTAGTTCAAGCTCGTACATGAAATCCAATGCACCTTGGCTACAAGATTCTATTTCTTGGACGAAGCTTTGAAATCTTGATTTTCTTGATTCTTTAAATTGTTTGAAATAACAAAATTTAACCAATACTCGATTTCTTGATTTTCTTCAAAACAGGAAAGTGAATCTTGATTTTCTTTTTTGGTCATGTGCACATTTAGCGCATTCGTAATGAAGTCTTAGGTGGCCCCATTCAATCTTGATCGAATTTGCTTGGGCTTCGACCTCATTATTGGGCCTTGATGAAATTTGAGCCCATCACATTCATGAGCCTGATTTTAGGACTTTAGACTTGTATCAAAAAGGCACCACAATTCATGCACTAAACCAACTCAAGTACAAAGCTACAAATCCACACCTTAAACACATAATAATCATACCAAAAAGCCATCTCATTCTCAATATAAACTACCACAACTTTACTACTTTATAAAGGCATAACCAAAGTGTCCATAAAACACCTAAACTTAGATATTTACAAGCCAAACCAAAAAACCTATTACATGTCATTTATAACCATAAAATAAGTAACCAAAAACTACAAAAGAAGGGATAGATTGTATGAATGTGCTCCAAGGAGATTTCAACTGGTCAAGCTTTCCGATGATCTACAAGATAAAGAAAACAACTAAAGTAAGAAACTAGTGCTTATTAAGTTCGTATATAACTTAAACATAAATTTACCCAATAGGCTCAATTTATAATTCTTGCATAACACCATTACCATGCTTATAAGTCTAACAAATTTCTATTTACATCACCAAACTTACAAGTTAGTGAATTCATACATAAATCATATAATTCATCCAATCATGCACATAATATAAAGCTTATTAATTTACCATACAATTATCATCTTTCGATCATGTTTCATTTATTCATCTCTATCGAGTAATTATGCTAACATTTTTATATCATTCAATATAATCGTGTGATATTTAATGCATTTGGATTCACTTAATTTAGCCTTTAATTTTTGATTGAACCATATGAAACAACGTCAGATACATGGGAGCCATGCTCACACAAGGTGTGCATGTATTTGTAATCAGAATCAGAATCGTAGTGCTTACACGAGTGGGAAATGGAGTGCACTTACACGAGCATATGAATGATCCTGTTTGTACCCTAGTTGGAACAGTGGTTTCGGGACCACGAATCCAAGTCTGTATAATATTTTAATATTATTTTCTGTGCCGTTATTATGTGACTAAACATGTGGTAAATTTCCGTGAGCTAATTTGATTGTCTGTGTGTTTAATTTGACTAATGGATTAAATTGTATTAAATGTGAAAGTTGTTTGCTATTTGCTAAAGCACCTATGTATTGTGGCTTTATAAAATGTGAGGACTTATGTGGCAATTAAGCCAATTCTATGGTTAGTGGACGGCATTGAATGATGGAATGCATAATTATATGTTTTTATATATTAAAAACATTAGTTAAAAGTTATATTATATTTATTTTATATTATAGATATTTTATAATAATAGAAACATGGGAAAGTGGCCTTACTTTTATCACTTTCTGGCCGAAACTCAAAGAAAGAAAAAGAAAGCTTTGAAGCTTTGTATTTTTAGTTGATTTCAAGCCAAAATTCAAGGTATGTTTTCGGTCGGTTTTTGATAATTTTTAGGTTTTTGCAATCGTTGCTTTGAGAGCTACAAAACCCATGTATTAATTTTGATTATTAATGATGTTTGTGTGAGATGCCATTGTTGATCTGTTAAGGTTTTGATAATTTTTGGTGTTAAATGAAAGATATGAGTTAGATGAACATACTTTGTTCTTGAAGTTTTGATAAATTTAGCTAAATAAGGCTAAATGGTGAAAATATTATTTTGGAGGGCTAATGTGTGAATTTGATGAAATATTTGGACTTACATAGTCCCTAGGGAGGTTCGGCTATGCATATATGTGAACAAATTGTGTATATTTGATGTTTTGAGAAAATAGGACTAAATTGATAAAATGTGCAAATGTGGGGGCTAAATTGTAAATAACCCAAAATATGTGTGTATGGATTGAATTGAATGTGAATAAAAGGATTAATTCTGAATATGTTTAGATCAAGAACCAAAGAAAACGGACTTAGATCGCAGGAAAGCGAAAGTATCCGAGTAGCCGTTTTTATTCCGATAAGCCAAATCCGAAGTAAGTCATATTGCTAATAAATGTAATTGTATTGAATTGAGTTTATTTACATGACTATCAATGATAATGACTGCATTTGTGATGCTATGTATACGAATTTTGGGATATGATCGACATAGTGATAAGTCAGATATGTTTTGTATGAACTTAGGAATACAAAGGTATCTGTTCTGTTTTATCATGTAAGACCACGTCTGGGACGTTGGCATTGATTTGATAATCGTGTAAGACCCTGTCTGGGATAGTGGCTTCGATATCTGATTATATGTAAGACCAAGTCTGGGACGTAGGCATCGTTATCTGATTATATGTAAGACCACGTCTGAGACGTTGGCAACGATATGAGCTTTTCGTGTAAGACCATGTCTAGGACAGTGGCATCGATATATGAATACGAGTAAGACCCTATCGGGGATAGTGGCATCAATATCTGAATACGAGTAAGACCCTGTCGGGGACAGTGGCATCAATATCTGAATAAGAGTAAGACCCTGGCGGGGACAGTGGCATCAATATTTGAATATGAATAAGACCCTGTCGGGGACAGTGGCATCGATATCTAATTACGTGTAATACCTTGTCTGGGACATCGGCATCATATTTATTCGTATAAGACCCTGTCTAGGACAGTGGCATCGATATTTTATTACAATTAAGACCACGTCTGGGATGTTGGCATTGTATAACTCTTTCGAGCACTCTACCTATTCTATTAGATTACAAACGGTTCAATTGTCAAGTTCGAGAAAAAAGGAATATGTAAATTATATATTTGTGTCAGGTAAATTTGATAAGTACACCTTGTGTGTATAAGAAGGTAAGTAATTCCTTAAACTTGCCTAGATGAATTATATATTTGAATATGGGATTGTAAGTATGTTATGTGTATAGAAAAGCTATGAACTAATAAAGTGTGTACTAATATGCAATTTTGAAGAATGAAAGACCTAAGTGAATGTACTAAGAAGAATTATGATGGTGAAATTGAGCCATTAGTGAATTTAGATTGATTTTATGTTTTGAGAGTTTATATGCTAAGTTTATTGGTATTATGACTTACTAAGCTATTGGAAAGCTTACTTTGTGTGTGCATTTTCTCTGTTTTATAGGTCATCATAGCTACTGTAAGCTCGGGACCGTCAAGGATCATCATCACACTTCTAAACTCGTTTTGGTACCCTTTTGAAAATGTATATAGCTAAATATGGCATGTATAGCCTAGATATATGTGTATAGTTTGTGTTGTAAAACTTAGCCATGTGATTTGCCTAGCTATATTTTGGTAATATGCCTAAATGAATATGGTGTGTGAAATTGTTTTGGGTATGATTAAATGATTTATGAAATGGTTACGAGTTGGTAAGTATATAGAAGAATAGCGTTTGAGCATAATTGAGATTTGGTTATGCAAATTGGTATGTTTGGAATTGGTTTTGAATGCATAGGTTGGTTGATTATTAAAGGTATTGTTGTGATTACCTTAGTTGTCAAATGTGCATGATTTGGATGGCTAATTGGTATCTTTTTTATGGTTGTATGTGAATGGAATGAGATGTTATATGTGTTGTTTGCAGGTATGACTCTTTAGAGTGGCATATTGGCCTTGAAAATGGCCTATAATGTCACACAGTTGAGGCGCACGGACATGCCTCATTACCGTGGGTGTATAGCAAGTTGTGGTTTAGCAGCACACGGCCTCGACACGGTGGTGTTAACTAGCCGTGGGGTACAAGTCAGTAGCTAGCCACGGACATGGCACACGGGCGTGCTTGGTGGCCGTGGGGACCAAGGCAGTATATCACCACGGGGAAGACACACAGGGGTGTCTATCAGCAGTGGAGGGCACACGGTCTCCTTCCACGAGCGTGTCTCCCCTGTAGTTTAGAAAAGTTTTAAATTTTCATAAAATCTTGTATGTGTTTCAGTTTAGTTCCGACCTAATTTATATCATGTTATTGGTCTCAAAGACTCATTTATGGGACATTATGTTTGAGAATGATGATTGATGGTATGAAATTTCTACAAATGCTGTTCGATATGTCCGGTAATGCTCCTAGCCCTAATCCAGCGACGGACATGGGATAGGGGTATTACACGAGCTGTTGGTTGGGATGCAAAGCTAGATAATGCTCCTCACACGAGCTATGGAGAATCCATAACAAATGCAGGACCTTAGCCATCGGCAGCACAACCAAGAAAAGCACCCAAAATCGTAAAATCCTAATGACAGGTCATTTGTATTCTAAGCATTCACGACGTTCAAATGGGACACATTACATATCCAAATACTTTATATTCAATCCATTATACCTTGTCAAATATACATCCATGAAATTTACTTTTTGAATCACAACCATCAAACTAATGAACATTATAATTTAATCTAAGTTACAATTTAACATTTAATAATTAACTAAAGCCATACTGTAACAGCCCGATTTTGGGTCTAGTCGGAATAGTGGTTTCGGGACCACAAATCCGACACAATGAAATTTATTTTTATTATATTTTTATGGTCTACAGTTTTACAGAATGATTTCGTGAAAATTTCGTTCAAAAAATTTGACGTTTGGGCACTCAATTTAGTTAAAAGGATTAAATTGCAAAATGTGCAAAATGTGTGTTCTAGAAGCTAGAGGTGCCCATTTGCTATGAAATTTTAAACTGGAGGTCCTTAGATGATAATTAGCCCATTTTAATTTAAGTTGAACAAAAATAGACATGGATGGGTAAGCTTTTAATGTTAGGCATTAAGGGTATTTTGGTCATTTGGTAAATAAAGACAAATAAAACTAAATAAAAGTCTTCATATTCATCAATTTAGTCCCCCATAGCCGAATTTCAAGGGTCACCATAGCTAGGGTTTTGGCCAAGCTTTCAAGCTCGATTATAAGTTCGTTCTTGCCCCATTTTTAATGATTTTTACATTTTTGAAGTTGTTTCAATCTAATCTAGCTATTTCAAGGACTGATTTGAAGAGATGTCAAAGTCTAAAATTTTACCCATGTTCGGTATTTGTGTATTTTGATGTCTAATGGTTGATCATGTATGTTTGATGTTGGATAAACAACTTTTACTAAGTGATTTTTGATGAAAATACCTAAAAAGACCTATTTGGTAGAAATGTGGGTTGTTATGAGTGTCAAAAGGGTTCGGCGAGGCTTGGCTTTTGAAGAGATTGACTATATTTCAATTTACGAGCCTAGGGAGTAAATTATAAAAATGTGAAACATTAAGGGTAAAAATGTAATTTTTTCATAATATGGTTTTTGGGCTGAATTGAATAATGTGAGTATTGAAAGAGGCAAAATTGTGATTATAGACCAAGAAAAACGAGGTTCGGACTTAGATCGGAGGAAAAAAAAGTGTTCGACGATTAGGTCTAATTCTACTATTTTTGTACCGAGGTAAGTTTGTATGTAAATGATGCTGTAACACCCCTATCCCGTGTCCGTCGCCGGAATGGGTTAAGAGCATTACATGACAGATCAAAAACTTAATCAGACAATTCATCAATTATCACATCGAATACAATCATAGTGTCCCTTATTACGGTCAACGAGACCTAAAACATGTTTATAATTCGGATCGGGACTAAATCGAAACACATACAGACATTCTTAGAAAATTTCAAACTTTTCTAAGTTTCAGGGGTTACACGCCCGTGTGGGCATGCCGTGTGCCTTCCATGGCTGCTAGACACACTCGTGTGTCCTCCCCATGGTCGAAACTGACCTTTGTGCCACGGCCACCAAGCACGCCCGTGTACTTTGACCGTGGTCGATCCTGCCAAAAATCAGACGGCTACTAGGCAAGTCTGTGTGCCAAGGCCGTGTACTCTTGTGCTAGCTACTGACTTAGACCCACGGTTACTAGGCACGCCCGTATGCCACAACCGTGTGACATTATAGGCCATTTTCAAGGCCAAAATTCCACCCACTTGGGTCTTACCTACAACCAATATTTACCAACACATTTCATGCATACTAGACAACCAAAATAACCATTCAATCTAAACATTCAATATATATTTCAACCATGCCAACTTCCAAGACCAAAACATATGTATATCAAGTATAATTCATCCAAATGCTTACCTAAAAACTTCACCAATTCATGTGCTTCAACCATACCAAGGTATACTTCATATATCACATTCATTTAAACATAATACCAACATATAACTAGCCAAATCACATGGCTAAATTCACTTCATTTGCAAATACAAAAGACTAGCCTATACATGCCATATCTAGCAAAATATATATCCAACATGTACCATAAACAAGTTGAATAGTGTGATGACGATCCTTGACGGTCCCGAGCCTTCAGTAGCTTTGACGACCTATAAAATAGAGAAAACACACACACGGAGTAAGCTTTTCAAAAGCTTAGTAAGTCATAATACAAACAAACTTAGCATAGAAGGCATATATACTCATAGATACATTGGCACATATAAATAACTTAGCAAATTATCACGTATATACTTTGGTCAATGTACTTGGCCATATTTGCCACATTCATCAATTCAAAAGTCTCATATATACAAAGCTTTTTCATGATTACTATCACATCTCATAATGTTATCCAAATATACATAATCATCATAGTAAGATCACATAGGAACTTACTTTATATACACATTTAGTGTATGAATCAACGTACTTGAAACAGATTCACTATTTACATGGTCATTTCGTATCACAGACTTGCCCGTTGAAACGTAAGGAATCTAGTAGGATACTTAGAAAGCTCGGAATAGTCGTACAATGCCAACATCCCAGACGAGGTCTTACATGTAATCGGATATCGATGCCACTGTCCCAGACAGGGTCTTACACGAATCAATACGATGCTGATGTCCCAGACATGGTCTTACACGTAAAGAGCATATCGATGCCAACGTCCCAAACGTGGTCTTACAAATAACGCTCATATCGATGCCTACGTCCCAGACAAGGTCTTACACGAAATCTCAAATCAACGCCAACGTCCCAGACGTGGTCTTACATGATAAAAACAGAACAAATACCTATGTCATGACATAGCTTATCCTGTCTATTCCTAGGTTCGTACTGGACTTCTCGGATATGGTCACTAATTAATCTTTATCTCAAAAATCAAGAACAGATTATATCCTAAGTATTCATCGATAACAATAGTCATAAGAATATACATAATTCAATACGAATATGTTTATTTGTATAATGACTTACCTCGGATTCGATTTAACAGAAACAGAAACGGCTACTCGGTTACTTTCGCTTTCCCGCGATCTAAATCTATTTTCTTCAGTTCTTGATCTATACATATTCAGAATTAACCCTTTTATTCACTAACTCATTCAATTCAATCCAATGACACACATTTAGGGCTATTTACAAATTAACCCTTACATTTGTACAATTTATCAATTTAGTCCATTTTTCTCAAAACATCAAATTCACAAAATCATTACATACTCATGCTTAGCCGAATGTTCATACATCACATACAAGCCCATATTTTCCATCAAATTTGCAATTTAGTCCCTCAAATTACTATTTTCTAGATTTAGCCCTAATTAGCTAAATTCATCAAATATTCAAGAACAAAGTATGTTCATCTAGCTCAAAACTTTCATGTAACAACTAAATTCATTACAAAACTCAACATAACATCAATGGCATATCACACAAACATCATCAATACACAAAATTGAGACATGGGCTTGATAGTAGACTAAGCAACAATCTCAAAAACATAAAAATCATCAAAATCCAAAGCTAAAACTTACCTTAATTTTGCTTAATGAATGCCGAATGTTAGAAACCTTCAAAACCTTTCTTTACTTTGTATTTTCGGTGGAGAATGCATGAATGAATGTTCCATTTTCATGCTTTATTTTATTAACAATTATATTATTAACCTTATTACCAAATGATCCTTATAATAAAAACATATATAACATATAAATCAAGGTCTTTTTTGACCTTAACCGTCCACTTACAAGCTAATGGCTTAATTGCCACATAAAATCCTCATACTTATAAAGACATGACAATTAAGTACCTTTTCATGTAGCATGCTAATTTGTATATCAATGCAATTCAGTCTTTTGCTCAAATTAAACACATAGATTGTGACAGACAAATTTTGACCCTAATTAGAACGTTGGTTTGGGGACCACAAATCTGAGTCCGAGAAATATTTTAATATTATAGTTTGTGTTTATTATGTGTGATTTGGTGAGTGTGAAAGTTTCGTAGAAAAATTTAATCATTTAAGTGTTCAATTTAATAGAAAGGATGAAATTGCAAAGGTGACCAAAGTTGTGAGCATGATTAAAAAGGGTAAAGTGAATTGTTTATGAAAGTTTAGGATTTGCATGTCAAATTTCCCACTTTTAAAATAGTGGACGGTAAGCATGCCATGACTATTATAATTTAGTATATTATAATTAAAATATTATTTGTATAATAAGCATGCTTTAATATGTGATAATTTTTAAACAAAAAAAAGAAACATTTTTAAATTCTATTTTCTCTCCTATTCTTCATCTTCTTCACCGATTGTACTTGAAGGAAGAAAAGAAAATTTAGAACCTCCATTTGTTTCAGTTGGGCATGTGCTAGTAAGGTGAGTATTTTAGCTTGATTTTTTGGAAAATCTTTACATATGGGATTTGGTTGCTATGAAGGCAAATAAAATCATGTTAAAATTTTTGAGATTTAGCATGATAATATTCGGCTAGGATGAAAACTCTTGAGCTGTTTTTTTTTTTTTATTTGATAAATGTTTAGTTTTGATTCAAAAATGACATGAATAGCTTAAGAGACTTAGAAGAATTGAAGACTTGTGGTCTAAAGTATATGGAAGTTATAGAAATTGTTTGGAATTGAGCATGGAGATGCTCTTATTATTCGGCTGGAATTGGGATGAGTAAATAGTGGTTATTTAGCTTGTTGCTTGGTCTTATATTGAAGAATATGCATGGGTGCATTGAATTAGCAATTCGGTCATAAGAGAAAATGAAAATTTAGCTATTATATTTGGTTATATATTATATATATAAATATAAAGTTAATGTACAGCCATAGATAAGAAGGTAAGTCTTAAGTTAAAGTACATTAAATAGATTATTACCAATATGTTCAATAATATTATTTTGATATACTTGAGCAAGGTAGTGGGCGATAGCCGAATATAAATGTTCATGTCTTGGATTGAATATGTGTGGAAATGTAACGTGGGTTGATACAGTTGATATGGTATGTGAATGTGATGTACTGCATGAGTTAAATTATTATAATCGCATTATATTCAAATTAATGTTAGAATTTGAATGATATTGATTGAAATGTATAAGTCATAATTATTGCTCGTATTCGGACATGCATAATATACATGTTGGAAAAATTCTATTTTAATGCCGAAAGCATGGAATTAATATGTTTAAATGTTACAAATGTTGGGGGATTAATCGGTAAATTATATATTATATGATTTTGCTTTTAAATTGAATGAAAATGTGGTTAAATTGGTTTAATTGAATCGAATTAGATCAAGAACAAAAGGAGAAGAATTTGGAGCGAGGAAAAGCTAAACTAAACGAATAGTTGGAGATTTCGAATCTATCGACTTCTAAGGTAAGTCCTTAAGCTATAGTATATTGGAGAATTATTTATGAATCTATTGTACGATAATGTTTGATAAATTTTAGTAGATGTTCATGTCATAGCCGAATGTATATAAGCCTATTAGAATGGTTTTGATTGTTTGATGTAAATAAGCCAAAGTACATTCATTATGTGATATAGTTATGAAAGGTGTTAGCGATGATTGATTGCATTAATGTGTTTCGGCTTTAAGCCTAGCAGCCTATTGCCTGCGTGATTTAATTCGGAGCTTGAAGCCTAGCGAGCCTTGTGCCGGTGTTACTTATTGGGCTTTTACGCCTAGCAGGCCTTGTGCCGGTGTTACTTATCGGGCTTTTATGCCTAGCAGGCTTGATGCCGGTGTTGTATTTTACAAACTAGAAACCGAAATTGTGTTCAAGGCGAATTAAAGCAAACTTATCGAGTTAATGGCACAGGTAAGCATGTAAAGTAGGAAGGTACTTCTTACCTATTTAAGACAAGGTAAACCAGTGATTCAGTGATTTATTACAAATGGTATGTGTTACGTGTGAAGTGTATATATGTATATTTATGGTTATAATATGTGTTCTCGGTTTTACTAATGAATGATACGGATATTGTGACTTTGGTTTCTTAATATGTGGGTAAAGAGAAATTTTCCTACGAATTCATACTTATTTACATGAGTATGAAATTGAAAGCTTGATAATAAATATGAGTACAAACGTAAAAGTTGAATTATAGTAATTTAAATATTGATAAGTGAATGTTATTTTTTTTTTATCATGAAATTAGGACTTACTAAGCTAGTAAGCTTATTATGTGAGATGTTTCCTCTGTTTTATAGATTAGGTTCAAGCTACAAGCTCGTCGGGATCGTTTGGAAAGTCGCCCACACTATCAATCTACATTTTGGTACTCTTTCATTTTGGTTTTTGAACGAAGGCATGTATAGGAAAGACTTTGTCTTTGTTTTGATGAAAACTTAAGGTTCATGTGTATGATAGCCATGCGAATATGGCTAAATTTTTAGTTAAGTATGCTTTTTGTGCCTTTGATACAAATGTCGGTTTATGTTGGCAATGTTTATGCATCCTTAATTGAAGTTTAATCGTTTTTGATAAGGAAATGTATGTATACGAAATGAACCCTTGAATTAGGGATGTGGGTATGTTCGATTATAAGCTAGTTTTTCATAATTTGCAACGAAACAGTTTGTAGTTAGTAGCAGTGATGTGATTTTGAAAAATCACCAAAAATAGGGTATATTGAATTAGAAAGTGAATAAAATATGAAATTAAATCTTATTGTGTATATATTTACATGGAAGAAACAGAGTAGGCAAAGGATTTATATATTATGAGATATTTAAGTTTTAGTGAGACTTGCTCTGAATGAATTCGTGAGCCCCTGTTCTGTCTTGGTAAAATTATTAAAATTTGTACAAAAATAATTATGGAGCATGGTTTATATTTTTAGAATCCTTAATGAGTCTATTTTTGATTGGAATAAATAAGGACGTTATTGAAATTTGGTACAATGAGATAATTGTATTTTTGTAAGGATAGGTCAGAATTGTCAAACAGTGAAATAGGGGTAACTTTGATGAATAAACTGTACTAATTGGCCATATGAAAAATTCTGGAAAAATTATGGTAAAACGTTATATGAGTCTAGTTTCAATGAAAATTTACGGATCTAAATTCTGAGTTTTGTAACTCGAGTTATGATCAATTTAGTCAGCGTGATGCAGTTGGACAGCTTTAAAATTTTATGCACAACATTAATAGTCAAGTCTAGTAATGCCACATACTCGACTCCGGCAAAGGTTTCGGGTAAGGGGTGTTACATTTGATTGGTATCAGAGCTTACGGTTTAGTCGATTCTAGGACTACCGAAGCGCGTGTGAGTCTCGCTATACATGCCTTTATTATATGTTGATAGTGTGGTGACTTCTGACAGCCTGACCTTTGTTTTATATAGTAAATGGACACTGATCCTGAAAGAGCCATAGCTGATGATGTAGAGAGCGTAGCGCCTGACCGTGCACACGGATCAGCGCCGGTAGACTCTCGACCTGTTTCGGGTAGCCACGAAGGAGAGACTAAACAAGCCTTTTATCAGATGATGAATGAGTGGTTTGCCCAATTTATTCAAAACAACCCAGCTGTACACCAACCTCCACCCCGAATAATCCAACTCCAATTCCTCAAGCACTTCGATGATAGATCCGATGAGATCTAGTAGGCCCCAGGTTGATAAAATTCGAAAATTTGGGGCGAAGAATTTAAAGCCAATGATGATGATGACGCAGAGAGAGCCGAAATGTGGCTTGATAACACTATTCGGGTACTTGATGAGCTATCTTGTACTCCGGGATGAATGCTCAAGTGTGCTATATCCTTATCATGCGGGACACTTTTGCATATCATCGTGGAATACACTAGTATCAGTGGTTCCGAAAGAAAAAGTGACATGGGATTTCTTCCAAAATGAATTTCGCAAGAAGTATATTAGCCAAAGATTCATTGATCAAAAACGAAAGGAGTTCCTCGAGCTGAAACAGGGGCGAATGACCGTAACGGAATATGAAAGAAAATTTGTCAGGCTCAGCAGATATGCTTGAGAGTGTGTTTCTACTGAAGCTATTATGTGTAAAAGATTTGAAGATGGCCTAAATGAAGATATAAAGATGTTTGTTGGCATTCTTGAAATTCAAGAGTTTGTGACTTTAGTTGAGAGAGCTTGCAAAGCTGAAGAGCTCGGGAAAGAGAAAAGAAAGGCTGAGACAGAAGCTAGAGACATCCGTAAAAGATCTTCGGGTAAGGTCTTTCATTCCACAACCAAGAAGTCCAGAGATGACTACAGCCGACATAAAGCTACTACAGATCCACCTAGACGGGATCGACCTCCTATGAGCTCCCGAGCTACCTCGATAGCTTGATGTTGTAACGCCCACGAGAATAGAGTTGAATGCAAGCACTTTGTGGAAAATGGCACTCGTGGAGTTGTAGATTTCATGATCGGTCTTGCTTTAAATGTGGATCGTCGGATCATTTTATTAGAGAATGTCCGAGGTTAGCCGAAGCGAAATCTGATTGAACACTAAGCCGAGCAACATGTCAATGCGAGGTAGACCACCCGCATATTCGAGCAATTTAGGTGGTAGTCGAAAGGAATAAAGAACACTACTGATTCGATCGAGGCTAGAGCTCCGCTAGAGCATATCTTTGCCACGAGCCGAGAGGATGCTTCCTCCCCGATGTCATTACCGGTATTTTCACTCTTTATGACACTCTCAGAATTGCACTAATCGATCCCGGTTCGACTCATTCTTATGTGTGTGAAACTTTAGAATTTGGCAAGACTCACTAGTTGAGTCTCACCGAGTTTGTGATTCGTGTGTCTAACCCTTTGGGTAGATGTGTGCTTGTTAATAAAGTGTGTAGGGGTTGCCCGTTGATGATTCGGGATTATTGCTTCCTGTGTGATTTAATGTTGTTGCCCTTTGACGAATTTGATATAATCTTGGGTATGGACCGTTAACTTCACATGAGGCAGAGAGGATTGTAAAGAAAGCTTATTGATTTGAAATGTCGAAACGGTGAGACCATCGAATCGAGATCTGTGGCGTAAATGGGTTGCCCATAGTAATATCTTCAATGTTAGCCCTAAGTATGTGAGAAAAGGGTGTGAAGCTTATTTGGCTTATGTCTTTGGATAATAAGATGTCCGAAACAAATTGAATTTGTATCGATTGTATGTGAATACCCCAATGTGTTTCTGAAGAACTACCGGGTTTACCCCCCAAGACGAGAGATTGAGTTCGGCATTGAGTTAGTGCGGTGCGGCTCTGATTTACGATAGCTCCGTGCACCGAATGGCACCTCTTGAATTAAAAGAATTGAAAGCGCGATTGCAAGAGTTGTGAGATAAGGGCTTGCGCGACCGAGTTTCTCTCCGTGGGGTGCACGGTTTTATTTGTGAAAAAGAAAGATGGGACTATGCGAATGTGTATCGACTACAAGCAACTAAATAAGGTAACTATAAAGAATAAGTACCGTTACCTCGGATTGATGATTTATTTGATCGATTGAAGGGGGCTTCAATGTTTTCTAAAATAGATTTGAGATCGGGCTATTATCGATTCATGAGTCGAGATTCGGATGTGCCAAAGACGCGCATTCGAACGCAGGTACGGACATTATGAGTTTTTGGTTATGCCTTTTGGACTCACTAATGCACCTGCTATTTTTATGGATCTAATGAACCGAGTCTTCCGACAGTTTTTGGATCGGTTTGTAGTAGTGTTTATTGATGATATACTGATCTACTCCAAAAATGAAACAGAACATGCTAAGCATTTGAGATTAGTACTACAAACTTTGAGAGATCAACGATTGTATGCAAAGTTCAGTAAGTGTGAGTTCTGGATGAATGAAGTCAACTTCTTGGGTCATGTTGTTTCGGTGTCAGGTATTCGGGTGGATCCAAACAAAATAGCAGCCATACTCGATTGGAAACCACCAAAGAATGTTTCCGAGATCCGAAGTTTCCTAGGCCTTGCGGGATATTATAGACGATTTGTAAAAGGTTTTTCTGTAATAGCTACACCTTTGACGAAATTACTACAGAAAGATGTCAAGTTTGAGTGGTTAGAAAAGTGTCAAAAAAGTTTCGAGTAGTTGAAAGCCCTTTTGACCGAAGCTCCAGTGTTAACTCAGCCTGAATCGGGTAAAGAATTTATTATTTTTAGTGATGCCTCCTTGAATGGGTTGGGTTGCGTTTTAATGCAAGAAGGCAAGGTGGTAGCCTACGCTTCGAGACAATTGAAGCCGCATGAGAAAAATTATCCAACTCACGATCTGGAGTTAGCAGCCATTGTGTTCGCATTGAAAATTTGGCGTCACTATTTATTCGGTGAAAAATGTCATATTTATTCGGATCACAAAAGTTTAAAATATTTGATGACTCAGAAAGATCTAAACTTGAGACAACGCAGATGGTTAGAATTGCTGAAAGACTATGAATTAGTGATTGACTACCATTCGGGGCAAGCCAATGTTGTTGCGGATGCGTTAAGTCGAAAATCATTATTTGCTCTTCGTGCATTGAATGCACAGATGGCTATGTCTGATGATGGTTCGATCCTAGCTGAGTTACAAGCAAGACCAATGTTTATTCAGCAGATTTGTGATGCACAGAAAGTTGACAAAATGTGAGCTTATTATGTGAGATGTTTCCTCTGTTTTATAGATTAGGTTCAAGCTACAAGCTCGTCGGGATCGTTCGGAAAGTCGCCCACACTATCAATCTACATTTTGGTACTCTTTCATTTTGGTTTTTGAACGAAGGCATGTATAGGAAAGACTTTGTCTTTGTTTTGATGAAAACTTAAGGTTCATGTGTACAATAGCCATGCGAATATGGCTAAATTTTTAATTAAGTATGCTTTTTGTGCCTTTGATACAAATGTCTGTTTATGTTGGCAATGTTTATGCATCCTTAATTGAAGTTTAATCGTTTTTGATAAGGAAATGTATGTATACGAAATGAACCCTTGAATTAGAGATGTGGGTATGTTCGATTATAAGCTAGTTTTTCATAATTTGCAACGAAACAGTTTGTAGTTAGTAGCAGTGATGTGATTTTGAAAAATCACCAAAAATAGGGTATATTGAATTAGAAAGTGAATAAAATATAAAATTAAATCTTATTGTGTCTATTTTTACATGGAAGAAACAGAGTAGGCAAAGGATTTATATATTATGAGATATTTAAGTTTTAGTGAGACTTGCTCTGAATGAATTCGTGAGCCCCTGTTATGTATTGGTAAAATTATTAAAAATTGTACAAAAATAATTATTGAGCATGGTTTATATGTTTAGAATCCTTAATGAGTCTATTTTTGATTGGAATAAACAAGGACATTATTGAAATTTGGTACAATGAGATAATTGTATTTTTGTAAGGATAGGTCAGAATTGTCAAGTAGTGAAATAGGGGTAATTTGATGAATAAACTGTACTAATTGGCCACATGAAAAATTCTGGAAATATTATGATAAAAATTTATATGAGTCTAGTTTCAATTAAAATTTACGGATCTAAATTCTGAGTTTTGTAACTCGAGTTATGATCAGTTTAGTCAGCGTGATGCAGTTGGACAGCTTTAAAATTTTATGCACAACATTAATAGTCAAGTCTAGTAATGCCACATACTCGACTCCGGCAAAGGTTTCGGGTAAGGGGTGTTACACAGATGGACGAATTAACTTACGAAACTTTAGCACATGCATATTCACACATCATAGTCACAGAAAATGATATTAAAATATTATACGGGCTCAAATTTGTGGTCTCGAGACCACTGTTCCGACTAGGGTATAAACCGGGCTGTTACAATTCTCCCCCCTTGGGATTTTTGTCCCCGAAAATCTTACCGTTAAACAGATTCGGATATTGCTGTCTCATTGAATCTTCAAGCTCCCACGTAGCTTCTTCTATTCCATGTCATTTCCATAGTACTTTCACTAACGGAATTTCTTGCTTCTCAACTCTTTCACTTCACGGGCTAAGATAGGGATCGGTTCGTCTTCATATGTCATATTTGATCGAATTTCAATTTCAGATGGGGCAATCACATGTGACGGATCGGATCGATATCTACGGAGCATCAAAACATGAAATACATTGTGTATCCTTTCTAGCTCAGAGGGCAACATTAATCTATATGCAACAGGCCCAACTAATTCAATAATCTCAAACGGTCCGATGAACCTCAAAGTTAATTTGCCTTTACGTCTGAATCAGAGTACTTTCTTCCACAGAGACAGTTTTACAAATACTTTGTCACCGATCTCAAATTCTAAATCTTTTCGTTTCAAGTCTGCATAAGACTTCAGACGATCAGATGCTGCTTTCAAACAATCTCGGATCAGTTTCACTTTCTATTCTGAATCTTTTATCAAATCAACCCCATGTAGCTTATTTTCACTAAGCTCAGTCAATACAAAGGGGTACGACATTTACGTCCATACAAAGCTTCATAAAGTGCCATTTTGATACTTGACTGAAAACTATTATTGTATTGAAATTCAATCAATGGCAAATACTGCTCCCACGTACCGTTAAACTCAAGTATACAACATCTTAACATATCTGCAAGAATCTGAATGATCCACTCGGATTGACCATCTATTTGCGGATGAAAAGCTGTACTGAAATGCAGTTTCGTGCCTAAAGCTTCTTGCAATTTCTTCCAGAACCTCGATGTAAACCTTGGATCCCTATTTGACACAATGGATAGTGGCACCCCGTGCAATCTAACAATCTCAGAAATATAAAGTTCAGCTAATCTATCAAGTGAATAGTCATATCTTACCGAAATAAAATGGGTAAATTTCATCAATCAGTCAATGACCCAAATCGTATCTTTCTTTCTCGTAGTCTGAGGCAAACCAGAAACAAAATCCATTGTCACTCTATCCCATTTCCATTCAAGAATCAAAATTGACTGTAGCAAACCAGACGAAACTTGATGTTTGGCTTTCACTTGTTGACAGATTAAGCAGTTTGATACAAACTCAGAAATGTCTCGTTTCATACCAGACCACCAATAGTGTTGCTTCAGATCATGGTATATCTTTGTACTTCCCGGATGAACAGATAGACGATAGTTAGGTGCTTCACTTAAAATCAGCTGAATCAACTCCTAATTTCTTGGAACACAGATATGACCTCGGCTAATAATTCATTATCAGATTTCTGAGCATCACATATCTGTTGTATAAACAATGGTTTCGCTTTTAACTTAGCTAACACAAAACTATCATCAGACAAATTTAACTGACCATTCAAAGCACGTAGTGAAAACAATGATTTTCTACTCAACGTATCAACAACAATGTTCGTTTTACCCGGATGATAATCTATCACGAGCTCATAATCTTTTAACAACTCTAACCATCTTCTTTGATGTAAGTTCAAGTCTTTTTGAGTCATCAGATATTTCAGACTTTTATGATCTGAAAACACATGACATTTCTCACTGTACAGATAATGGCGCCCAATCTTAAGTGCAAACACAATCGTAGCTAGCTCAAGGTCGTGTGTCAGATAATTCTTTTCATGTGGCTTCAATTGTCTCGAGGCATAAGCTACAACTTTGCCTTCCTGCATCAAAACACATCCCAGACCATTTAACAAAGCATAACTGTATACAACAAATTCTTTATCGAATTCTGGCTGTACTAACACTGAAGCTTATGTTAATAGAGTTTTCAACTTATCAAAACTTTTCTGGCATTTATCCGACCATTCAAATCTAACATCTTCCTGAAGTAATCTAGTCAACAGAGTAGCTATCACTAAAAATCCTTTTACAAATTGACGATAATAACCAGCTAAACCTAGAAAACTACGGAGTTCAGATACATTTCTTGGAGGTTTCCAATTCAGAATAGTAGAAATCTTACTCGGATCCACTCGGATTCCAGAAGCTGACACAATATGTCTCAGAAAACTAACCTCTTGTAACCAGAATTCACATTTGCTAAATTTTACGTACAATTTCTTTTCTCTCAAAGTTTGCAACACAATTTTCAAATGTTCAGCATGCTCATTTTCATCATGTAAATAAATCAAGATGTCATGTATGAACACCATAACAAATCAATCTAGGTACAGTCTAAAAATTCTATTCATCAGATCCATAAAAACAACTGGAGCATTGGTTAGTCCAAATGGCATAACTAAAAACTCATAATGCTCGTACCTCATTCTGAAAGCAGTCTTCGAAATGTCCGAATCTTTAACTCTCAACTGGTAGTATCCCGATCTCAGATCAATCTTAGAAAATACAGTAGCTCCTTTTAACTGATCAAATAAATCATCTCTTCGGGGCAATGGATGTTTATTCTTTATTGTTACCTTATTCAACTGATAGTAATCGATACACATCCTCATCGTGCCATCTTTCCTTTTCACAAACAGAACAGGAGCACCCCAAGACGAGAAACTCAGTCTAGCGAACCCTCTATCTGTCAATTTTTGTAACTGTGACTTTAACTCTTTCAACTCTGTTGGTGCCATTCTATATGGAGCTATCGATATAGGTGTAGTACCAGGTAGTAAATCAGTACTGAATTCGACTTCACGAATCGGAGGTAAACCTGGTAACTCTTCAGGGAACACATCAAAATACTCACAAACAATAGGCACTGATTCAACTTTCTTCTCAGACACTTTTGAATCAATCATATAAGCAAAATATGCTTCATAACCCTTTTTCAAATAACTTTGAGCTTTCAAAATAGATATCACAACAGGCAATCCATTCAAATCATTAGACTCAACTCGTACAATCTCATCATTCAGACATCTCAAATCAATAGTCTTACTTTTACAATCACAACAGCATCATGCATAGTCAACCAGTCCATACCCAGAATAATATCGAACTCATCAAATGGCAAAAAAATCAGATCAGCAGGGAAACAGATATCTCGAAACATTAACTGATAGTTCTTGCATACTTTGTCAACAAGGACACTTTTACCTAAGGGGTTCGATACTTTTATAGCAAACTCAGTAGACTCTACAAGCAAAGTTTTACTGAATACTAAATTCATGCATATATACGAATGCGTAGAACTAGGGTCTATCAGTGCAATCACAGAAGTATCATAAAGTGTAAAAGTACGTGTTATAACATCTGGAGATGAAGCTTCCTCTCAAGCTCAGCTTCAGATCTGGCAACATTGTCTCTCGTAGTTCTCTGACTACCACTGTCATTTCTTACATTCTTCGAAGGACTACCTCTCATAGGTGCATTATTAGATCTCAGATTCTGAACAGTCTCCAACTCGACAGACTCAGGGCAATCACGGATAAAATGGTCAAGTAATCCACATCTGAAGCAAGCTCTGTCGTTAAGTCTACAACTTCTCGGATGCCCTTTTCCACAATGCTTACATTCAGGTTTCTCAGATCGAACATTACCAATACTCGCTACTGAAGTTGCTGGAGTTTTGGAACTCATTTGTAATCTAGCTCGATTTCTATTCAAATGTCCCACATTATCTCTTGAATGAATTTGATCATCTTTGAATCTCTTCAAAGATGACTGGATCATTTCCTTGGAAATCTCTTTCTCATATCTCGGGCTTCAAACTTAGGTTTTCTTTTATCTTTCCCAAGTGCCTCCGCTTTGCACGCTCTATCAACAAGTACTACGAACTCTTTGATTTCTAAGATCCCGACTAACAAACGAATGTCTTCATTAAGACCATCTTTGAACCTTTTGCACATTATCGCTTCAGATGATATACATTCTCGGGCATACTGACTCAGTCTCACGAACTCTCGTTATTCGGCCCTGTTTTAGTTCCAAAAAATCCTTTCATTTCTGATCAATGAATCTTTCACTGATGTATATCTTTCGAAACTCGATCTGAAAGAAGTCCTATGTAACTCGCTCTTTCGGAACAATGGAAATTAAGGTTTTCCACCATTGATAAGCTGCATCTCGGAGTAATGACACAACGCACTTTATGCATTCTTCCGGAGTCAAAGACATTTCGTCGAATACGCGTATAGTATTTTATAACCAGAACTCATGTAATATCCAGGATTTAGGGCTTGTGCATTTTTGCATAAATATATGTGGAAGCATGCCTCTGTGTGTTTTGAATGTGTTTTATGAATTTTGAGAACTTTAGAGTGTAGGTGAATGCCTTAGAAAATATTGTATTTTAAGTTTTGAAGAGGAGCTAATCTTGATAGGCATTAAGAGAATTTGTAGGGGAAATTAGACACAAGATTGGGCTTGGAAAAGTGGCAAGGAGGCACTACTTAAGGCCTTAGTAAGTGACGCCACAAGAAGGGTAAAAGGGCCTAGGTTTGAGCAACAAGGGAAGCAAAAGGGAGTTTTTATTTTGCAGTAAGGATGAGCAGAGGTGGACAGCATGGGGAGACTGAGGGGATGAGCTTTAGATGTGATTAAATTCCTTTTAAAATTCGGCTAAAGGGAGGAGATAATTGTTGATTTAATCAACTTATTTTGAATGAGTAGAAAAGAGGAAAAATAGGAGAAAAACGAGAAGAAGCTAGTGTTTGAGTATGTAGCCGAAATTATTAGCAGAGTACCCATCTTTTTCCTTTGTTTTTCTTTTCTCTTTCTCATCTCTTTCTCTGGCCGAAATTTCCTTCTTTTCTTTTCTCAAAGTTTTCTTTTCTAGCCGAAAACTTCCTAGTGTTTCTCCTCTCCTCGAAAACCCTCTGAAAGTCGTATATCCCTTGTACCTATCATCTTTCTACATAGCCGAATCTTCAAAGAGAGATCTTTTTTTCCCGAAGGTGCACCATAGCCGCATACACCTCTCTAGTTTGGTAAGTTTTCGGGATTTTCCTTCTTTGTGGTTTCTCTCTTCTTTAATTAGCTTCTAACCTGAATCACGTTTCCAAGGCTCGGTTGATATCACTCCTTATTCCTACATAGTCGAATGCTCCTCTATCCTTTTGAAGCCGATTTGATCATTTACTCAGGAGCCGAAACTCTCTGTTTCAAGTGAGGATATTCGACTAAGTTGGTAAGGGATTCGTGGCATTTAACTTTCCTATCTCAATACTTGAAAGGGAATTTCGAGATTCCTATTATAGCCGACTTCAAGAGGAGATCTTCGGGATTTCTAGATCTAAGATATTTCGACAACTCCATTAACAGATAGCAATTTCAGGATTTAGATTCGTAAGGGAGAAGTATAAGCTATTTCGGCAGACTTTCGGGATTCAGTGAATACGATAGTAACCAGGTGTGTAGCCCTACACTAACTCCTAATAGATCTATGGTATTGATATTAATATATGTGTTAACGAAAATATGAGTTAAGAATGTGGCTGAAGGTACCATACAATGGTAGAGAGTATTCTGGTACCTAACATTTAATATTACGTTAATAAATGTCATGAACACTTGCAATATGGCACATATGTGAATTGTTATGAATATGGAATAAAGTATATGGCATGATTCTTGCACGTTTTGTATTATGCATGGGCATATGGGTGATATTGACAAGGGGAAGTGATCTAGTGGTTTTTACCACAATATCTGGTGACTCATGTCACATAATCTGAATGTGGTGACTTATGTCACGTATTATTATCTGGTAACTTTGTCACATTATCTGGTGGCTATGCCACAACTTATAAGGGCGATGCACATGTCGTCTGCAGTGACTGCCTTTGATGGTGTGTAGCTGATGGAGGGTCGATTTAGTAATCCCCACGGTGTGATGGCAGGTACAGGTGATGTGTAGAGGATGGATATTTAGGCTTGGGTTCGGGATTGCATCATTATTTATATTTGTTATATATATATATATGATTTGATATGCCTAAATTGTTTGGGACTTTGTGTTGGCTGTTACACACTGAGTCTGTTTGACTCACCCCATTGTGGGATATCTTTTCAGGTGACACTCAGTAAATGGACCGGGTCGGCAACAACTTAGTGGTGGCCATGCTCAGCTCAGCATTTATTTTGTTTTGAATTTTATATTTAAGTATTTTGGATTTATTTCGAGTTTTGCTTGATGTAATAAGGCCGTTACTATTAACTGTTTTAAGCATGCATTTTATTCGGGTTATTATGATACGATTATTAATATATCAAGATTAAATAACATTTCTTAAAACTAAATCTTAAATGTTTTGGCACCTAAACACAAACGATTTTCAATTTAATGTTAAACTCTAAAAACTTGGCAATACTTTTAACTTATTGATTTCAAGTACAAATAAAAATATTGTTTTAATAAAATTTAGTCTTCAAGAACAACACCATTTTCAATCTGAACTCAACACAAATCAAATTTTCTTTAAAACCACCCAAATTTTCCAGAATAAACAAACAAGTTTTGAACTGTTTTACTCAGGGAACATACCAGATCTGGTCAAGGCTCGTGGGCCGGGTTTGGGGTGTTTCAACTCAGCCCTTTCAACATCATCATCATTAGTAGCCTGAAACTCTTCGGCCCCATAGTTACGGATCTTGTCGACCGGCGGCTTATTCCACAGATTCAAATTTGCAGTCAGAGGTATATCAGACGTCTGAGTGGATTAACCGGGGGCGGAGGTTGTGAAACAGTTGGGTTATTCTTTACAAATTGAGCGAATCACTCACTCATCATCTGGAAGAAAGCTTGTTTAGCTTCTCCCTCTTGACCACTCGTAGCTGGTCTCAAATCAGAGGGCACTATCCCTTGCGCGGGAGCAGGCATTTACTTTTTACATTGTCAGCTGCAGCTCTTTCGAGATCCATTACTATACAAAAATCACCTTTTTACACGTTAGGATTCATCACACTATCACAGTTCAGATATACGGCATGTATAGCTAGACTCTGACACGTTACGTTAGTCCAAGAATCGACTACACTGTAGCTATGATACCAACCAAATGTAACACCCCTATCCCGTGTCCATCACTGGAATGGGTTAAGAGCGTTACCTGACAGATCAGAAACCTAATCAGATAATTCATCAAGTATCACATCGAATACAATCATAGTGTCCCTTATTGCCGTCAATGAGACCTAAAACATGCTTATAAATTGGGTCGGGACTAAATCGAAACACATACAGACAAGTCATTTGTATTCCACCCAAAATCGTAAAATCCTAATGACATGTCATTTGTATTCTAAGCATTCACGAAGTTCAAACGGGACACATTACATATCCAAATACTTTATATTCAATCCATTATACCTTGTCAAATATACATCCATGAAATTTACTTTTTCAATCACAACCATCAAACTAATGAACATTATAATTTAATCTAAGTTACTATTTAACATTTAATAATTAACTAAAGCTATATTGTAACAGCCCGATTTTGGGTTTAGTCGGAACAGTGGTTTTGGGACCACAAATCTGACACAATAAAATTTTTTTTATTATATTTTTATGGTCTATAGTTTTACGGAATGATTTCGTGAAAATTTCGTTCGAAAATTTTGACGTTTGGGCACTCAATTTAGTTAAAAGGATTAAATTGCAAAATGTGTAAAATGTGTGTTCTAGAAGCTAGAGGTGTCTATTTACAATGAAATTTTAAACTGGAGGTCCTTAGATGATAATTAGCCTATTTTAATTTAAGTTGGACAAAAATGGACATGGATGGGTAAGCTTTTAAAGTTAGGCATTAAGGGCATTTTAGTCATTTGGTAAATAAAGACAAATAAAACTAAATAAAAGTCTTCATATTCATCAATTTAGTCCCCCATAGCCGAATTTCAAGTGTCACCATAGCTAGGGTTTTGGCCAAGCTTTCAAGCTCGATTATAAGTTTGTTCGTGCCCCATTTTTAATGATTTTTACATTTTTGAAGTTGTTTCAACCTAATCAAGCTATTTCAAGGACTGATTTGAAGATATGTCAAAGTCTAAAATTTTACCGATGTTCGATATTTGTGTATTTTGATGTCTAATGGTTGATCATATATGTTTGATGTTAGGTAAACAACTTTTACTAAGTGATTTTTGATGAAAATACCTAAAAGGACCTATTTGGTAGAAATGTGGGTTGTTATGAGTGTCAAAAAGGTTCGGCGAGGCTTGGCTTATGAAGAAATTGACTATATTTCAATTTACGAGCCTAGGGAGTAAATTATAAAAATGTGAAACATTAAGGGTAAAAATGTAATTTTTTCATCATACGGTTTCTGGGCTGAATTGAATAATGTGAGTATTAAAAGAGGAAAAATTGTGATTATATATCAAGAAAAATGAGGTTCGGACCTAGATCGGAGGAAAAAAAAGTGTTTGACGATTAGGTCCAATTCTACTATTTTTGTACCGAGGTAAGTTTGTATGTAAATGATGCTGTAACACCCCTATCTCGTGTCCGTCGCCGGAATGGGTTAAGAGCATTACCTGACAGATCAAAAACTTAATCAGACAATTCATCAATTATCACATCGAATACAATCATAGTGTCCCTTATTGCGGTCAACGAGACCTAAAACATGTTTATAAATTGGATCGGGACTAAATCAAAACACATACAGACATTCTTAGAAAATTTAAAACTTTTCTAAGTTTCAGGGGTTACACGCCCGTATGGGCAAGCCGTGTGCCTCCCACGACTGCTAGACACACTCGTGTGTCCTCCCCGTGGTTGAAACTGACCTTTATGCCACGGCTACCAAGCACGCCCATGTACTTTGGCCGTGGTCGATCCTGTCAAAAATCAGCTGGCTACTAGGCAAGTCCGTGTGCCAAGGCCGTGTACTCTTGCACTAGCTACTGACTTAGCCCTACGGTCACTAGGCACGCCCGTGTAACACAACCGTGTGACATTATAGGCCATTTTCAAGGCCAAAATGCCACCCACTTGGGTCTTACCTACAACCAATTTTTACCAACACATTTCATGCATACTTGACAACCAAAATAACCATTCAATCTAAACATTCAATATATATTTCAACCATGCCAACTTCCAAGACCAAAACATATGTATATCAAGTATAATTCATCCAAATGCTTACCCAAAAACTTCACCAATTCATGTGCTTCAACCATACCAAGGTATGCTTCATATATCACATTCATTTAAACATAATACCAACATATAACTAGCCAAATCACATGGCTTAATTCACTTCATTTGCAAATACAAAAGACTAGCCTATACATGCCATATCTAGCAAAATATATATCCAACATGTACCATAAACAAGTTGAATAGTGTGATGACGATTCTTGACGTTCTCGAGCCTTCAGTAGCTTTGACGACCTATAAAACAGAGAAAATGCACACACAGAGTAAGCTTTCCAAAAGCTTAGTAAGTCATAATACAAACAAACTTAGCATAGAAGGCATATATACTCATAGATACATTGGCACATATAAATCACTTAGCAAATTATCACGTATATACTTTGGTCCATGTACTTGGCCATATTTGCCACATTCATCAATTCAAAAGTCTCATATATACAAAGCCTTTTCATGATTACTATCACATCTCATATTGTTATCCAAATATACATAATCATCATAGTAAGATCACATAGGAACTTACCTTATATACACACTTAGTGTATGAATCAACGTACCTGAAACAGATTCACTATTTACATGGCCATTTCGTATCACAGACTTGCCCGTTGAACCGTAAGGAATCTAGTAGGATATTCATAAAGCTCGGAATAGTCGTACAATTCCAACGTCCCAAACGAGGTCTTACATGTAATCAGATATTGATGCCACTGTCCCAGACAAGGTGTTACATGAATCAATACGATGCCGATGTCTCAGACATGGTCCTACACGTAAAGATCATATCGATGCCAACGTCCCAGACGTGGTCTTACAAATAACACTCATATCGATGCCTACGTCCCAGACGAGGTCTTACACAAAATCTCAAATCAACACTAACGTCCCAGACGTGGTCTTACATGATAAAAACAGAACAAATACCTATGTCATGACATAGCTAATCCTGACTATTCCTAGGTTCGTACTGGACTTCTCGGATATGGTCACTAAGTAATCCTTATCTCAAAACTCAAGAACAGATTATATCATAAGTATTCATTGATAACAATAGTCATAAGAATATACATAATTCAATACAAATACGTTTATTTGCATAATGACTTACCTTGGATTCGATTTAACAGAAACGGAAATGGCTACCCTGTTACTTTCGCTTTCCCGCGATCTAAATCTATTTTCTTGAGTTCTTGATCTATACATATTCAGAATTAACCCTTTTGTTCACTAACTCATTCAATTCAATCCAATTACACACATTTAGGGCCATTTACAAATTAACCCTTACATTTGTACAATTTATCAATTTAGTCCATTTTTCTCAAAATATCAAATTCACAAAATCATTACATACTCATTCTTAGTCGAATGTTCATACATCACATACAAGCCTATATTTTCCATCAAATTTGCAATTTAGTACCTCAAATTACTATTTTCTCAATTTAGCCCTAATTAGCTAAATTCATCAAATATTCAAGAACAAAGTATGTTCATCTAGCTCAAAACTCATCAAATATTCAAGAACAAAGTATGTTCATCTAGCTCAAAACTTTCATTTAACAATTAAATTCATTACAAAACTCAACATAACATCAATGGCATATCACACAAACATCATCAATACACAAAATTGAGACATGGGCTTGATAGTAGACTAAGCAACAATCTCAAAAACATAAAAATCATCAAAATCCAAAGCTAAAACTTACCTTAATTTTGATTAATGAATGCCGAATGTTAGAAACCTTCAAAACCTTTCTTTACTTTGTATTTTATATGGAGAATGCATGAATGAATGTTCCATTTTCATGCTTTATTTTATTAACAATTATATTATTAACCTTATTACCAAATTATCCTTATAATAAAAACATATATAACATATAAATCGAGGTCTTTTTTGACCTTAACCGTCCACTTACAAGCTAATGGCTTAATTGCCACATAAAATCCTCATACTTATAAAGACATGACAATTAAGTACCTTTTCATGTAGCATGCTAATTTGTATATCAATGCAATTCAGTCCTTTACTCAAATTAAACACACAGATGGACGAATTAACTTACAAAACTTTAGCACATGCATATTCACATATAATAGTCACAAAAAATAATATTAAAATATTATACGGGCACGAATTTGTGGTCTCGAAACCACTGTTTCGACTAGGGTACAAACCGAACTGTTATAAATGCATTTTTATATTTATGTTTTAAATGCTTTAATATTGTATTAATTGCGATTGAGTCTTTGGACGTATTCGACAAAGTTTTGACAAACGAGAAATCCCTATTGAACCTTAGGAATAGAATAGGATACGAGTGACATGCCACTAGGAACCTATGTATCTATGTGATTATGTGATCCGGGTGCTGGTCTTGTATGTCCTACCTGTGGCTGGGTAGTCCGGCATGTGTAACGGATACTTGATAGCTTTTGTGAGCAGCACTGTGTAGCTACGTCTTGACTAACAACTTGTGTGAGTAGGCCCGTGCATAGCTCGAAAGCAATCCTATATGTATTATGACATATGAGGTAGCTTTAGCTACATATATGGCACTTATGTGCAAGATTTCCGAGTATTCGTTTGATGTGAGCAGGCTTGGGGGGTCCAACAAGTGTAATTTTCGATCCTCTCGAACTCCCTCAAGGCCCCATAACTCGAGCCCGAGCTAAACAACTCCAATAAGCTGTTTCATCTTTATTGATTCAATTTTGGATCAAAACTCAGCTCGATGAAGATGGAAAAGCTTGGGTCAACATTTTAGAGAAGCCTTGCACCTTAGTGCAAGCTAATTTCAGCTCGGTTCAGCTCACTTGAGCTCAAGTCAGCTCACACGACCTCAATTCAGCTCATTGAGCTCATTTTTAGCTCTTTTAGCTCATTAATTTTAATTGTTTGAATAAATTAAGCATTTCATTAACTTAGTTTAAATTATTACAGCTCATAATTGTGTCTTGACTTATTACATGCTTTAAATATGTCTTAGTCGAATTTAATATGTTTTGTTTAAGACTTTATTAAATTTTTCTAGTTTAATTGTGTATTTATTTATTGTGTCTAAATTCTATTTTAATTATGATCAGCTAAATTTTACTTGAATTAATTTGATTAAATTCCCTTGTAGGTGTAGCCGAATTTGGAGAGGATTAAATCAAGATGCATGCATGGTGGATTCAATGTATGGAACGGATTCATGCATGGTTCTCTTTCATGAACTTATGAGCTAATTGTTGACTCCCCAAGGCACCTATTCAACCAAGAGTCTCCAGCAGATTAAAGCCCCCAAGCTTGGCCAATTAGCTCCCGAAAGCAGCCACATTCCATTACCATTTAGCGTTCACACCTTGTGTCCAATCGGTTGGCCTTGTTCACATTATAAAGACTCTTCAAGCTCATTGTTCACACATTCTTGGATGTCCAAATCTCATTTAAATGCTGGCATCTTTTTAGCCAAATTTTGCAACATTGAATGAACTAATTTAAGCTCATTGGCCGAACCTAGCTAGTGCAATGCATCCTTGAAGTGTTCAAATTCATGCAAGCTAATCAGCCTCCTTCTAGAAGCCGTCCATTGAGCTCCATTCAGCCGAATTTAGCTACAGCAATTTAATGGTTTAATTCTAGAATTTTCTAGCCCCTTCTAGCTGAATTTACTTAGTCTTTAAGATCGGTGTTTTGTCCATTCGGCTAGCTAGTAGATAGGCTATAAATACTTTGCTATTTCATTTGTAAAAGGAATTTGGCGCATTTGTTAAATTACCATTGTGTTCTTGAGTGAGTTTACGTCCTCTCATATTCCGTACAAGTCTTGTTGACTTATCTGGCTTTGATAATAGCGTTTTCCCAACTTGTTTGAACCTATCACCAATCCTTTTGGTGTGGCGTTCTTCTATTCAAATTTCCATCCAACCACCTTAACGACATAAGAAACGGGGTGACACTACAATATAGTGTTGAATCTTTCTTCCGTTAAGTTCCCTATTCCATTTCCATCGCTTAATCAATTTGCCTATCTTTATTTCTTATTAAACCGAACCTACCTAAACTTATATACTTACCTTTTATTTTAAACCCCTTTTCAAAGACTTCTGCTACCTTAACCAAATTTTAATCCATTACGACAACTTGAACCATTCTCCTCGTCAACAATCGAGTAACTACGTGAAGTGACTCAATTATCCCGAGCCGGATCACATCATTTGGTATCAGAGCTTGAAAATGAGGAGCTCCAATGTTTGTAGATACTCAAAGTAGGTTTGTAAAGTTAAAAAATTTCGAAATTAAAAAAGGAAGTTGTATTTAATTTTTCTTTGTAATCAGCACCTATTGTATTTGAAGTATAAAAAAAAACGAAAATACGAGTATAAAAAAATATATAGTGAAAGTTCTGAAAGTTTTATTTTGTTTCATCTCTTCTACCCCGAACGTCAAGTTCTTCTTCTATCCTCAATTTCACCCTTCCCAATGCCGCACTTAACCAAATTTTTCTTTTTGTTTAGCCTACCCTGCACCATATGATTTATCCCTTGTAACCATCTTGAAACCGACCCTCAAAGCTGTAAATAGGTCTAACGAGACAAAATATGAAGTTACGAGAGTGAGAAAGAGCGGTAAAACCCAAGAGAGTGTGAGCCTATTAGAGCGGCGAAAAAGCCAAAGAAAAAAAGAGCGAAACACGAGAGTGAGTGAAATTATTTCTTTCCGAGTGACTTGTGAGAAATATTTGGTGCGGATTTATATTCTTATGTCTCGAAGTCCTAAAAGGAATATGGTGGAACGAAATGAAAGGCAACCTGTTTGGAACGTTCCGGACTTGAATCTACAAGCCTTACTACGTGAGGTTGAAAAGTTGGAACCAATCCAAGAAAGACTTGACCATGTGGAAGGGAGAGCCCAAAGAGAAAGAACTCCCTTAAGCCTCCGAGGAATCGAGGTCGATGCCGAGTTCAAGAAGATGAACTTTCTGAACCAAGCGGTCCCGAAAGCGATTAAGGTTCTAATGTAAGCGACCGGAGGAGAGGTCAACACAACCGAGGCCAATGAGATCGAGAAAGGTTTGATGATGACCTTAAAAGCATCAAGTTATCTATACCTCCGTTCCAAGGCTGATCAGATCCTAAAGTTTACCTTGAGTGGGAAAAGAAGATCAAACTTATGTTCGAGTGTCACAACTATTTCGAGGCTAAGAAATTTAAGTTGGCTGCTATTGAGCTTTTCGACTATGCAATGATTTGTTAGTACTTGGGCTAAAATGAAATCCGTGATGCAGCGATGATTTATCCTATCTTATTATCACTAGGAGTTATATCAAAAACTTCAAAATCCCTCCCAAGGATCCAAAAGCGTGGAAGACTATTACAAAGAGATGGAAGTCGCTATGATTCGCGCGGATGTGGAAGAAGACTGCAAGGCAAACATGGCTCGATTTTTGGCTGGATTAAACCACAAGATAGCCAACATTGTCGAGTTGCAACACTATATAGAGATCGTTGACATGGTGCATATAGAGATCAAAGTCGAGAAGCAACTCAAGAAAAAAGGTTCTGCTCTAGGTTACCCCACTTCAAACGTGTCCAAATGGAGTCAAGGTACAAATAAGACTCCTTCCGTAAGTCAAGCAAAATAACCATCGGTGCCGGTCAAGTCCACTAAACCTTTGGACGCATCCAGCAAAGGGAAGTTCATTGAAAATACTAAAACCCGATCCCATGATATTAAGTGCTTGAAGTGCCAAGGAATAGGGCACATTACGAGTCAATGCCCAAATCGCAATACAATAGTGATTCTTCCTAATGGTGAAATTGAATCAGAGGAAGAAGTAGAAAAGAACGAAGAAGTAGAAAAGAACGAAGAAGATGTTGAACACCCTTCCAATAATGAAAACGAGTTAGAATTTGCGGTTGAAGGCGAGATGCTCATCGTAAAAAGAAGCCTAAATGCGCAAGGTGCTGTAAGTTAACCACAACGAGAGAATTTGTTTCATACCCATTGTCATGTTCAAGGAAAATTTTGCAGCATTGTAATCGATGGCGGAAGTTGTACGAATGTCGCAAGTATGCTCATGGGGGAGAAACTTGCTTTGCCAACTATCAAACATCCGAGCCCATACTGTAACATCCTGGATTATAGCCTATGCATTAGTATGTCTTGTGTGTTATGGATGTGATGTGTGCATTTTTAGAATCTTGGAAATGTAAGGAAATGTCTTGTCTTGGAAATGTAAGGAAATGTCTTGGAAATGTAAGGAAATGTCTTAGAAATGTAAGGAAATGCTTTAGAAATGTCAAGTTTAAAGTTTAAAAGGGGGACATGAAGCAAGGTGGTCTTAAGAGGAATTGTATGCAAAACATGACACACAAATGAGCTTGGAAAAGTGGCTTGGAGGCACCACTTAGAGCTCTGGAAATGACGCCACATGCTAGGGGGAAGGACTTGTGTTCGAGTCGCGTGGAGAGCAAAATTTTAAAGCCTTTATTTTGCTAAGTGGCGTCAATAAGAGGGAATAGGGGGACGTCACATGGCTAAATTTTAGGATTTTTGTCCTTTTTATTTTATTTAAGGATAAAAGTTGATAAATGAGGAATTATTCTTTAATTAGGAAAATAAGGGAGAAGTGATGGCCAAGTAAGGGACTTTGAATTTAATAATTTCGGCTAAGTAAGGATAGTTGCTGAATTATCTTTTATTTTAAGTGATAATTAAAGAGATAAAGCTATCAAAATATGGAGGGGTGATGGCCAAGTAAGGGTGTCTTGGCCTAGTAATTTCGGCAATAGGAGGAAAATAAGGCCATTATTCATTTTTCTTCCTTCTTAGTCTCTGCCGAATTCTCTAATAAGCTCTCTTCTCTTATACTTTTTGTTAAGCCAAATAGTCCCTTCACAAAATCCACTATTGTCGATTCTCTAAGCCTCAACACCCTCTCTTTTCTTTTCTTTATTAAAGCAGAATCTCTTTTGAACCTTATTCTCTTTTCATTCTCTCAATCTCTCAAAAGCTGAAAGTTGTGAGATCATAATCTAGCCATAGCCGAATCTTTGAAGGTTGAGGTGAAGGTGCAATCGATTTCTTCAAATAAGGGTAAGATCCAAATTTGGTTTCCATTCTTTTATATTTTAGACTTATCGAAATTTAGGGACTAATCCCTATTATTATTCTTGGCTGAATTATGGAAGGGAGGTTTCGGGATTTAGGTGTTGTCGACTTCGAGAGAAGATCTTTTGGGATTTTTAAGATTCAAGGTAAGATGATATTCGGCCATAGGCCATTCTTAATGTGTTTAAATGTTAGGAATTGATCTAACATATATCCATGGGGATTTCGACAGACACCTAAGGCAAGGGATACTTTTCGGGATTTGAGAATTTCAAGGTAAGTGTACTCGCACATCCGGCCAAGGGCCTATTTTAGTATTTAGACTTGTTTCTCATTATCTTAAAAGCCAGAAACTAACCTATGAAGAGATCTAGTGCTTGGCCGAATACAAGATGAAACATAGCAAAGATTTCGGGACTTGATTAGTAGTGAAATCGGCACCAATGTAAGTTTTGAGTTACTACAATCCTAATAGGATTTGGTTTTATGGCTGAATGGTTTTCATTAAATTTTTGAGTGATGGCCGAATGTAGGGAGTTAAGGATCTCAGGCAGTAGATCAGATTTCGGTATTTCAGTGAATTTGTTAAGCGAATCAGGTGTGTATCCCACACTATCTTTTAATAGGATTTATGGCAATATTTAATATAAGTATGTATAATAATGTGAACATGGCTAAGGTACCGTATTGTGGTACAAAGTACTCAGGTACGTTTCCTACTTCTACTAGGATTGTGAATATATGTTATGACTCATATGTGAACAGAGATAAGAATGTGAAATTTGGCATGTTAATGCATAATATGTATGATATGGGGCATATGGGTTATTGAAAAAGGGGAAGTGAATGTGGTGATCTAAGACCACGATATCTGAATGTGGTGACTTAAGACCACGATATCTGAATGTGGTGACTTAAGACCACGATATCTGAATGTGGTGACTTCGATCACAATTATTTAATCTGGTGGCTATGCCACGAATATTTATAAGGGCGATGAGCACGTCGACTGCAGTGACTGCCTTCGATGGTGTGTAGCAGATGGAAGGTTGACTTAGTAGTCCCCACGGTGTGCAGGTTGGTACGGGTGATGTGTAGCGGATGGCTAACTAGGTTTTGGGTTCGGGTTGCATCATTTTTAATTTAATGATATATGAATATGTATGTTATGAAATGCTTGAATTTGTTAAGACTTAGTGTTGTAGTACACATTGAGTCTGTTGACTCACCCCGTTGTGGGAACATTTTTCAGGTGATGAACAGTGATGGACCTGGGTCGGCAGAAGCTTAGGGATGGCCATGCTCAGCAAGAAATTCATTTTATTTGGACTATTTTATTTTAAGTACTTTGGTTTTAATTTTGGGGATTTATTTGATGTAATAAGGCCATAGTTTAAGTAGATTTGATGTAATAAGGCCATAGTTTAAGTAGTTTAAGTAGATTTATTTTGGGGATTTATTTGATGTAATAAGGCCATAGTTTAAGGCCATAGTTTAAGTAGATTTATTTTATTTTAAGTACTTTGGTTTTAATTTTTCTTTTAATTACTATGTATGAATTTTTATCAAGTGAAGTTTAAGTAGATTTATTTTAAAACAAAGCCTAAACATTTTGTCACCTAAAGTAAAGGATTTTAATAATGAAATAAACTTATTTTCAACTCAAGCCCGACCCAACACAATCTTTCTTTCAAAACACACAAGTTTTTCCTAAGTAACAAAGGAATTTGAACCGGTTTTCATCGAGGAACATACCAGATCTGGTCCAGGCTCGTGGGCTGGGTATGGGGTGTTTCACATACAAATTGCAATGGCTCAATGAAGGTGTCGAACTAAAGGTGACCAAGAAAGCCTTGATTTCATTTTCAATTGGAAAGTACTATGATGAGGTATTATGTGATGTAGTGCCCATGCATGAAGGCCACTTACTGCTTGGAAGGCCATGGTAGTTTGGTCGACGAGTCAAACACGATGGATTCGCCAACCAATACTCCTTCCAGCACAATGGCAAGAACGTCACTTTGGCCCCTTTATCGCCACAACAAGTCTTGGAAGATCAGCAGTGTTTAAAACAAACTATAGAAAGCATGAGAGAAAAGGAAAAAAAAATCAAAAGGAAAAAGAGAGAAATGAGGAGCAATCAAGAGAAAAGAATTCGAGTTGTAAAGAAAATAAGAGTGACGAAAAAAGAAAAGAAAAAGAAAAAGAAAAGGAAAGAAAAATGAGTTAGAAAAAGAAAGATGTCTTGATAACCGGTGTCTTCATGTTTCTTCTTCTTTTCAAGTTTGTTCGGCCAAGGAACTTCGATTACACTACCTTCCTGAGGAAAGAAAGTTTGTGCTAAATAAACAAGGTAAAATCGGTCCTCATCCTTCCATCTCTAACGGTAAGTAAGGTGAGATCTCTCAATTTCCTAAACAGCTCCATTTGGTTCAAATTGATGATTTTGTTCATGATTTGAATTTTGGAAAGGTAAAGTACTTTGTTGAAGATAATTGCCCATATTTGATTGGTGAAAAATTATTTGTTTTGAATGATGACAACAAGAATTTCCCTTTCGGGAAATGTGATTTAAATGCGATTATTGGAGAGTCCATATTCAAATGTCCATTGCCAAGTTTAGATGTGCAAAATTGTGAAACAAATAAATTTTTCCATTTTTCTAATTTTTATCGACATGTGTGTTTCATGAATTATTATGAAACATTAATTTTTTTGGAACATGACCAATTCAAGGTGAGTGAACGATTTAAATTCCTTTTGTCTACACTTCTTTTGAATCGTTTGTTTGGTGAAACCTTGTCTGATGATCAGCTAGGCCGTGTGATGTATGCATGCGTGAATCAATTTGGTGATAGTTCTTGCATGTCTTTTGAATTGACTCGTATGCCTAATTCATTTCCAAATGTTGAGATTTATATGAACAGATTTATGCGAGACCATTCACCTCAGTTGTCAATAGCGAGTGAAAAGAGAATGTAAGTTTTGAGGTGAACAAACGACTCGACTTGCGGACGAGTCGCTTTGAAGAAGGGGGGAATGATGTGAGCACGCCCGGGGATCCAGCGAGTGCAATTTCCGTTCCTCTCGAACTCCCTAAAGGCCCTATAACTCGAGCCCGAGCTAAACAACTCCAATAAGTTGTTTCATCTTTATTGATTCAATTTTGGATCGAAACTCAGCTCGATGAAGATGGAAAAGCTTGGGTCAACGTTTTAGAGAAGCCTTGCACCTTAGTGCTAGCTAATTTCAGCTCGGTTTAACTCACTTGAGCTCAAGTCAGCTCACACGAGCTCAATTGAACTCATTGAGCTCGTTTTTAGCTCTTTTAGCTCATTAATTTTAATTGTTTGAATAAATTAAGTATTTCATTAACTTAGTTTTAATTATTACAACTCATAAGTCTGTCTTGACTTATTACATGCTTTAAATGTGTCTTAGCTGAATTTAATATGTCTTGTTTAAGACTTTATTAAATTTTACTAGTTTAATTATGTGTTTATTTAATGTGTCCAAATTCTATTTTAATTATGATCAGCTGAATTTTACTTCAATTATTTTGATTCAATTCCCTTGTAGGTGCAGCTGAATTTGGAGAGCATTAAAGCAAAATGCATGCATGGTGGATGCAATGTATAGAACAGATTCATGCATGGTTCTCTTCCATGAACTTATGAGCTGATTGTTGACTCCCCAAGGCACCTATTCGACCAAGAGTCTCCAGCAAATTAAAGCCCCCAAGCTTGGTCGATTAGCTTCGGAATGCAGCCACATTCCATTCCCATTTGGCGTTCACACCTTGTGTCCAATCGGTTGGCCTTGTTCACATTATAAAGACTCTTCAAGATCCTTGTTCACACATTCTTGGCTGTTCAAATCCCATTTAAATGCTGACATCCTTTCATCAAAAAGTTGCAACATTGAATGAGCTAATTTAAGCTCATTGCCCGAACCTAACTAGTGCAATGCATCCTTGAAGTGTTCAAATTCATGCAAGCTAATCAGCCCCTTTCTAGAAGCCGTTCATTGAGCTCCATTCAGTCGAATTTAGCTACAGCAATTTAATGGTTTAATTCTAGAATTTTCTAGCCCCTTCTAGCTGAATTTACTTAGTCTTTAAGATTGGTGTTTTGTCCATTCGGCTAGCTAGTAGATAGGCTATAAATACTTTGCTATTTCATTTGTAAAAGGAATTTGGCGCATTTGTTAAATTACCATTGTGTTCTTGAGTGAGTTTACGTCCTCTCATATTTTGTACAAGTCTTGTTGACTTATCTGGCTTTGCTAATGGCGTTTTCCCAACTTGTTTGAACCTATCACCAATCCTTTTTGTGTGGCATTATTCTATTCAAATTTCCATCCAACCACCTTAACGACATAAGAAACGGGGTGACACTACAATATAGTGTTGAATCTTTCTTCCGTTAAGTTCCCTATTCCATTTCCATCACTTAATCAATTTGCCTATCTTTATTTCTTATTAAACCGAACCTACCTAAACTTATATACTTTCCTTTTATTTTAAACCCCTTTTCAAAGACTTCTACTACCTTAACCAAATTTTAATACATTACGACAACTCGAACCATTCTCCTTGTTGATGATCGGTAACTACGTGAAACGACTCAACTAACCCGAGTCGGATCACATCACCATTAATATTTCGAGTGTTCAATGGGGATGTCAAAGTTGTGAAAGGATATGGCTATGATGCGAGTTGGTACAAGTATGTACGCAAAACTCATAAGTAATGAGCTCGATATTTGGTGAATCCTTGGTAAAGTGGTGATTGAGTAAGTTGTGATTATGAGATTTTAATAACATTCATGCTAATTTTTATCATGTTAGTTGTATGTTAAATGTGTGGATATGATGCTTATTATTTGCATAGGAACTTACTAAGCTATATAGCTTACTCCCCATTCCTTTCCTTGTCTTATAGTGTCACCATGCTAGCTCGGGGTTCGGAGATCATCGGAGATCCATACACACTATCAATAATTATTTTGGTATCAATGAATTTAACATTTTGAATTATGGCATGTATATGGGACTTGGTCATTTTGTTATGTGTCGTAATTGATTTGGCCAAACGTGTTAGCCTAGGTTGATTAGAAGTTCATTTTGTACAAGGCCATTTGAAATTGGCTAATATCGGTATAAGTATATTCATTTGATGATGTCTTTCATGGATGTGGAAACTTGCTTGATTTCTGTTGGTAAGTTATATGATGTTTATGTATGATAGATGTTAGCATATGAATAATGTGTTGATGTCTTGGTTGTGGATGATTTGGTTGTATGTATGAGCTTGAATTGGTGCTATGTTATGTTATGTTATGTAGGTTTGTGCAATAAAAGGGTGGCAAATTGCTTGGTAAATAGCCTTCTTTTTTTCCACCCGGGTAGGCCCACGGGCGTGTGTCTAGGCTGTGTGTGACACACGATCTGCCCCATGGGCATGTAGCTTACACGTGTGTTCCCTGCTCCTTAATTTTTCCAAAATAGAATGTCCAGAATTGAGCACACGGGAAGAGACATGGGTGTGTGTCTGGGCCGTGTGTGCTACACGGCCTTAAACACGGGCATGTGCTCTGGCCGTGTGAAGTCTGGACCTATTTTATGAAAAATTATAAAAATTAAATCGACCACATGGCCTAGCATACGAGCGTGTGGCATGGCCGTATGGCACAAGTCAGAGAGCTCCCTAAATTGAACATGGCCTATAGCACAGGTGTGCCTTAGGGTCACATGGGCGGGTCCCTTAAACTACACGGGCATGTGACCCCTGTAACATGAAAAATTTTCTAAGTTTTGTAAAAAATTTCCAAAGTTCTCAGTTTAGTCCCGAACCATTTCCAAAGCATGTTTTGGTCCTCGTAGGCTCGTATTAGGGACTTTATGATTGCATGTGGATGGTTTTAATTTGGACGCAACTTTTATGTCACGAAATTTCTGGAATGCTTGTGTGATAAGTCCAGTAATGTCTCGTACCTTGTTCCGACGTTGAATATAGGTAAGGGGTGTTACATTTAGTGGTATCAGAACTACAGTTTAGTCGATTCTCTGACTAACGTAGCGTGTGTAAGAGTGTAGCTATACATGCCATATATGAACTGTGATAGTGTGATAACTCTTGACAATTTTAATTTTTTTTCATATAGTAAATGGATTCCGACCGAGTTGTTCCTGATGAAGTAGAAAGTAATACGCTGGCTCCCGCTCAAGAGGCAGCGCCTTTTGAAAGTAGACCTCCCACGATTAGTTAGGGATGAGGAGAAGGGGCTAGGGAAGCCTTCCTGCACATGATGAGCCAATGGTATTCGGATTTTGTTCGAACAAATTTGAATGCTAAACATCCTCCACCCCCTTCTTATCCCCAACCGATTCCCGTAGCTCCTCAAGGTTGATAAGGTTGATAAGCCTTCGATTGATAAGATTTGAAAGCAATGGGTTGAGGAATTCAGGGATAATGTAGATGATGACCCCAAGAGAGCCGAGTTCTAGCTTGAGAATACTGTTAGAGTATTTAAAAAGTTATCATGTACACCCGAAGAATGCTTGAAATGTGCTATATCATTATTGAGGAACACAGCATATCACTGGTGGAAGACATTAGTATCTGTAGTACCGAGAGAGAGGGTTACATGGGAATTCTTTCATTAGGAATTCTGAAAGAAATACATTAGTCAACGGTTCATCGATCAGAAATATAAAAAATTTCTTGAGCTGAAACAGGGCCGAATGTCAATGACAGAGTATGAACGAGAATTTGTTAGGCTCAGTAAGTATGCCCGAGAGTGTGTTTCCTCCGAGGCTATTATGTGTGAAAGGTTTGAAGATGGATTGAATGAAGACATCTGACTGTTAGTTGGAATCATGGAATTAAAAGAATTTGTCATATTGGTTGAGCGAGCTTGTAAAGCCGAAGAGCTAAGCTAAGAGAAGAGGAAGGTCGAGAGTGAGGTTAGAGATGCAAGAAAAAGGCCGATGAGTAACTTAGTCAAAGAAATCCAGAGAAATGTACTCTTGTTCAAATGTTTCAGCTGGGTATTTGTACAGAGACCGCGGGAAGCAACATTCGGGTTTTAAATCTCAAGCTACTTAAATGGCAAGCGTGGGTAATGTTAGGTCTAACAGACCTGAATGTCGGCATTGTGGAAGAAGATATTCCGACGAGTTTAGGATGAATGACTGAGCTTGTTTCAAGTGTGGTTCTCAAGAGCATTTTCTCTGAGACTGCCCTGAGATGGCTGAGAAAGAACAATTTCTCAGTGCAAGGCCGAGTAATACTACCAATAGAGGTAGGCCACCAAGACACACCAGGAATGGGACTAGCAGTAAAGGTGTGACGAAGAATTGAGCTGTGAGATCCGACGCTAGAGCACCTGCTAGAGCTTATACCATACATGCTCGTGAGGATGCGTCATCTCCCGATGTGAGTACTGGTACATTTTGTCTTTATGATACTAATGTTATTGCATTGATCGATCCTAGTTTAACTCATTCTTATGTTTGTGTGAATTTGGCATCTAGTAAAAGTTTGCCTGTTAAGTTTATTGAGTTTGTGATTAAAGTGTCAAACCCCTTAGGCAAATATGTGCTAGTTGATAAAGTTTGCAAGAATTGTCCTTTGATAATTCGAGGTCACTGTTTTTTGTCTAACTTAATGTTGTTTCCATTTGATGAATTTGACATTATTTTGGGTATGGATTGGTTAACACTGCATGATGCAATACTAAATTATAGACTGAAAACTATTGAATTGAAATGTGAAAATGATGAGGTTCTTCGAGTTGAAACCGATGAATCAAGTGAATTGCCTATTGTGATTTCATCTATAGCTACTCAGACATACGTAAGAAAAGGTTGTGAAGCTTATTTTGCTTATGTGTTGAATATGAAGATGTCTAAGTTGAAACTTGAATCAGTGCCGGTAGTCTGTAAATATTCGAATGTTTTTCTTGAAGAGTTGCCTGGGTTGCCACCGATTAGAGAAGTTGAGTTTGCTATTGATTTAGGGCCAGGGACTTCGCCGATATCGATTGCTCCGTATAGGATGGCTCTGACTGAATTGAAAAATTAAAAGCTGAATTGCAAGAGTTGACAGATAAGGGTTTTGCGAGACTAAGTTTTTCTCCCTAGGGTCCTCCAGTGTTATTTCTAAATAAAAAAGACGGATCTATGAGGCTTTGTATCGGTTCTTGATAGCTCAACAAGATGACAATAACGAACAAGTATCCTTTGTTGAGGATTGGTGACTTGTTTGATCAGTTGAAAAGAGTAACGTATTCTCGACGATTGGTTTGAGATCCGGCTACTATCAGTTGAGAGTTAAAGAGTCGGATGTTCCAAAAACTACTTTTAGGGCAAGGTACATGCATTATGAATTTCTTGTTATGCCTTTTGGAATAACTAATGCCCGTGTTATTTTTATGGACTTGATGGATCAAATTTTTCGATCGTATTTGGATAAGTTTGTGGTTGTGTTTATCAATGACATTCTAATTTATTCTCGAGATTAGATTGAGCATGTTGAGCACTTAAGTAGTATTGCGGACTTTCAGAGATAAGAAATTATTTGCTAAATTCAGTAAAAGTGAGTTTTCGCTTCGAGAAGTCAGATTTTAAGGACATATTGTTTTAGGAGATGGTATTTGGGTTGATCCGAGTAAGATTTCGGCAATTGTTGATTGGAAACTGCCAAGAAATGTATCTGAGGTTAAAAGCTTTCTGGGCTTAGCTGGCTATTGTCGGTGATTTATTAAGGGTTTTTGATGATTGCTACTCTTATGACTAAGTTCTTGCAAAAAGATGTTAAGTTTGAATGGGCAGAAAAATGTCAGCAAAGTTTTGAGAAGTTGAAAACATATTGGCTGAGGCACCGATTTTAGTGCAACCTGAACCTGGAAAAGAATTTGTGATTTATAGTGACGCGTCATTGAATGGACCTGGATGTGTGTTGATGAAAGAGGGAAAGGTGATAGCCTATGCCTTGAGAAAATTGAAACTGCACGAAAAGAATTATCCGACGCACGATTTGGAATTGGCCGCCATTGTTTTTGCTTTGAAAATTTGTCATCATCATTTGTACGGTGAGAAGTGCCACATTTATACCGACCACAAGAGCTCGAAGTATTTGATGACTCAAAAGGATTTGAACTTCCGAAAATGAAGATGGCTCGAGTTACTAAAATATTATGAGTTGGTAATTGACTACCATTCCTGAAAGCCGAATGTAGTCGCAGATGCTTTAAGCAGAAATTTCTTATTTGCCTTGAGAGCTATGAATACGACGTTGACTTTATCCGATGCTGGTTCGATTTTAGCTGAGTTAAGATCTAGACCGATGTTTCTTCAGCAAATTTATGAAGCTCAGAAAAGTGATAGTGAGTTGCAAGCCAAAAGAGCTCTGTGTGAATCGAGTAGTGATTCAGAGTTTCGGATCGATTCCGATGATTGCTTAATGTTCCGAGATAGAGTATGTGCACTGGAAAATGATAAGATTATTCAGAAGATTCATTATGAAGCACATAATGGTTGTTTATCTGTTCATCCGGGCAGTACGAAAATGTATAATGATTTGAAGAAATTATATTGGTGGTCGGGTATGAAACGAGATATTTCAGAGTTTGTCTCGAGATGTTTGATTTTCCAACAAGTAAAAGCAAAACAACAAGTACCTTCGGGTTTACTTATAACAGCCCGATTTAGACCCTAATCAGAATAGTGGTTTCGCAACAACAAATCTAAGGTTAGAATAATATTTTAATATTATTTTTTGTGTTAACAGTATATGATTGAGCATGTGTGAAAATTTTGTTGATTGTGTGTCGAATTATGAGAAAGGACTTAATCGCGTAGATTGTAAAAGCTGTGTGCTGAGTGTTAAAGTGCTAAATTGACATGGCTTATTAAAGGAAAAGTCCTTATGTTGATATTATACCATTAAATAGTTAATGGATGATAATGCCATGGCAATTGGTGTTATTATTAAGATTCATTAAGGGTAAATTAGTAAAATGTCAGTTATGTTAATATTAATTAAAACATAATGAATTAATGGATTCATATTCTCATTCCTTCCATTGAAATTAAAAAAGAAATAAAGGCTTAGGAGCTTTAAAGGTTTCAGCACATTGAGTCCTTAATTGAGGTATGTTTTGAGCTCGGTTTTTGATAATTTCTATGTTTTTGTGATCGCTGCTTAGTGTACTATCAAAGCCATGCTTTAATTTTAGAATTTGATAAAGATTTTGAGATGTGCCATTGATGAATATGTGAGCTTTGTGTTGATAGTTGGTGAAAAATGAAAGTTTAATGTTGGATTAACATAGTTTGTATTTGAATTTTTGATAAAATTGGCTAATTTGGGCTAAATTGAGAAAAGTGTAAATTGAAGGACTAAAATGTGAAAGAAATGAAATGTGTGGGCTTGTATTAGCATGGGAAGAATTTGGCTAAGCTTGTGTGAGTAGAAATTTGATGTATTTTTTAATTTTGTGAAATAAGGACTAAAGTGTTGAAATGTGAAAATGTGAGGGCTATTTTGTAAAATGCCCTAAATATGTGTGTGTGGGGGTTAAATTGAATGAATTGGTGGTTGAATAGGCTGAATTTGAATTTTTATAGACCAAGAAAGGAGAGGTTCGGATCGAGATCGAGGCAACGACAAAGTGCTCGATTAATCGACCGTTTCAGTATTTCGATGTCCGAGGTAAGTTCGGTTATAATACTTGCTATTAAACTAGTATCTATGTGATGAGAAATGAATGAATGTATATTAATGAAATAGAATGTGTTATGTACGAGTTCGAGTATTGAGGCACTAACTGTGCGAAATTAAGTTGAGACAGAGTTGACTAGCATTGTGTGCGCGAAATGATAGAAGCTTCGACTTTACTGATCGGCACTGTATGTGCGATATTGAATTAAGTTCAGTTTGATATAGAGTCACTAAGTGCGCGGTGTTGTTTGAGTACTAAGTGTGCGATTGAATCAAAAAAATGGCGAAGGTTGATTGAAACTAAATAATGAGTATTGAGTAGTATGTGTGATCGATAACTAAGTATTGGCTAAGTGGTTGATGAAATTGTAAATGAATTTGTGGAATGTTCATTGAGCATATTAACTTTGGATGATATGATATATATGCTTGTAAACTAATCTATGTGATGAACCGTTTTTGTATAATGTAATTGTGTGATTGAACTAAGTGTATTATGTTACGAACTTAATAAGCTTTTCAAAGCTTACTGTGTGATTTGTTTCTCTGTTTTATAGTGTTAGTTAAGCTAGGTCGGATCAAGGGAATGTCAACGTCTCTATCATACTATTGGCAATCTATTTTGTTACTTTTGAAAACGTGTATATTTGAATATGGCATGTATAGGCTAGCTGTTTTGAAACATGTTTGAGATGTGTAAATAGCCATGTATTGTGGCTAGATAAATGTTGGTAATATGCATGAATGATTATGGTATATGAAGTATGTTTTTGTATGGCTTGATGGCAATGCAATTTCCTTAAGAATGGTAAATTTATTGATGGATTGATGCCATAGTGATTTAGTGAAATTATGGATGAATCATGCTTGGTTTTACATGTGAATTGGTTGAGCTATTTAGCATATAAGATGGTATGCTAGACATGAGATTGAATTGGGTTGATATGATGAACATTTTGATATGTTTTTGGTTGCTATTGATACATGGAAAGATACTTAATTGTGCTTATAGAGATGACCCTTGTGTGGGTGGCAAACTGGCCTTGAAAATGGCCTATATTTGCCCACACGGTTAAGCGCACGGGCGTGTGGCTCGATCGTGTCCCTAGTGGTTGAAATTCAAAACAAGTCAGGATCGACCACGGGCTAGACACACGGGCGTGTGACTGGCCGTGTGGTGAAGTCAGTAGTGACCACAGTTGAGGCACACGGGCATGTCCACGGCCATGCGGACAAGTCAGTATCTATGCCCTGTTTTGACACGGCTTAGACACACGGGCATGTCGAGGCCGTGGGAGGCACACGGTCTTCCCACACGGGCGTGTGACCTCTGCAGTATGGAAAAATCTTTAAATTTCTGATAATTTTTGTAAGTGTTTAGTTTAGTCCAAACCTCTTTCTAACACGTGTTTAAGGTATTGTAGACCACAATAAGGAACTATATGATTATAGTTGAATATGCTTGATTGATGATTGACTATGTGTTGAGAAATGGATGTGAAATATTTTGAAATGTTCATAAATGTTTAGTAACGTCTCTTAACCCTAGTCTGGTGACGCTTATGGGTTAGGGGTGTTAGATTTTATTGGTATCAGACTTACGGTTTAGTCGATTCTTGGACTAACGTAGCGCGTGTGAGTCTAGCTATACATGCCATATATATAATTGCGATAGTGTGATGAATCCTGACAGTTGAAAATGTGTTTTCATATAGTAATAGATCCCGATCGAGCAGTTGCTGACAATGTAGAGAGTAACATGCCTGCTCCCGCTCAAGGGATAACGCCGGCCACATCTAGTCCGAATGATAGTAGTGAGGGAGGAGAGGCTAAGCAAGCCTTCTTTCGAATGATGAGTGAGTGGTTTTCGAAGTTCATTCGAATGAATCCGTCTACTCCACAACTTCCACCCCCACAAGTACCTGCTGTGCCTCAAGTTATAGATCCGAATCGATTGAATTATCCTCTTGCGGATAAGATCAGAAAGTATGGGGCCGAAGAGTTTAGGGCCACAGCTGATGATGATGCTGAGCGAGCGAGTTTTGGCACGAGAATACGATTCGAGTATTTGACGAGATGTTGTTGACTCCTGATGAATGTATTAAATGCGCTATTTCATTGTTGAGGGATACAGCATATAACTGGTGGGAGACATTGATATCCGTGGTTCCAAGAGAGAGAATCACCTGGGATTTCTTTTAAGCTGAATTCAGAAAGAGGTATATCAGTCAACGATTCATTGATCAGAAACGTAAAGAATTCCTCGAGTTGAAACAAGGTCCCATGTCTGTTACTGAGTACGAGCAGGAATTTGTGAGATTGAGCTACTATGCACGGGAATGTGTTTCGACCAAAGCTACCATTTGTAAACGCTTCATTGAAGGGCTGAACGAAGATATTACATTATTGGTTGGAATACTTGATTTCAATGAATTTGTTGAGTTGGTTGAACGAGCCTGCAAAGCCGAAGAGCTTAGCAAGGAAAAGAAGAAAGCCAATTCTGAGGCTAGAGATGAAAGAAAAAGATCGATAAGTAAGTTCTCTCAACCATCGACGAAGAGATTTAGAGACGTAAACAATTGCTCAAATGTTTCGTCGGATATTCGGGTAGATATCGTCCGAGACAAAGTGTTGGTCCAAAAGCTCAACTCCCGACTGAATCAAGTGTTGGAAGCATCAAAAGCAACAAGCCTGAGTGTAGACAGTGTGGAAGACGACATGTGGGAGAATGCTGGGGAAAGTATAATAATAGAACTTGCTACAGTGTGGATCACGAGATCACTTCATTATAGATTGCCCAAAGTTACTGAAGAAAAAAATGTTCGGAATGTGAGACCGAGCAATGTGATGGCTAGGGGCAAACCACCCAGAATCACTGGGAATGTGAGTGGGAGTCAAAGAGGGACTACCAATACAGCTTTGAGATCGGAGGCGAGAGCACCTGCCCGAGCCTATGCTATACGCACACGTCATCTCCAGACGTTATTACTTGTAACACCCCTAACCCGTATCCGTTGCCGGATTAGGGTTAAAGGTATTACCGGACAGATCAAAAACTTTTACAGACATTTAGTAATACAAATTATCAATCGAAATCAAAGTGTCCCTTTTATAGGCCAATGAGACCTTAATCATGCTTTAGAATGGGGTCGGGACTAAACCGAACACATATGGAATTTCTCAAAAATTTAAAACTTTTCTAAGTTACATAGGTCATACGCCCGTGTGGGGAGGCCATGTGCCTCCCACGACTACTAAACACACCTATGTGTCCTGCCCGTGCCAGAACAGAGCATGTATTCTGACTTATCCCCATGGCCACCAGACACGCCCGTGTGCTACAGCCGTGTAAGATTAGGCTAGCTACTAACTTATTCACAAGTCCACCAGGCACACCCGTGTGACACAGCCGTATAAGCAACACAGGCCATTTGCAAGGCCAAAATGCCACCCATACAAGGGTCAATCCTACAAGAAAAATACCAATTCATTTCATGCACAATTTACACTAAAAAACATGTCAAATTAATCAACAAATCTTTATATCCAATCTCATTTCCAATCATGCCAATTTACACAACTAAAACACATATACATTCAAGCATGATTCATCTACATTTACCTTTCATATAATCATTCCTTTGCTCAAACATTCAAACTCATAATGCATTCATATGCTTACCATAGTCTTGGCCTTTTCATTAACTATCAAGCCATACCAACTCATGCATCATATATCATAATCATTCATGTATATCATCAACATTTATCTAGCCACATCTCATGGCTATTTATACACATTTCAAACATAACCCAAAATGACTAGCCTATATATGCCATATTTAGCTATATATACATTTTCAAAGTACTAAAACAAGTTTTAGTAGTGTGATGATGATCCTCGAGGATCCTCGATGGTCCTTGAGCCTTCAGTAGCTTTGAAAATCTATAAAACAGATCAAACACAAACAAAGTAAGTTTTCAAAAGCTTAGTAAGCCATATACAAATAAACTTAGCATAAAATGCACATAACGATATTGATACAATGACAATAATGGTTCTCATAGCAAATTCATCATATATATTCTTTGGCTCATTTGCTTATCCATATCTTACCACATTCTTCAACTCAAATATCACATATACACATAGCTCATTTAAGCATATATTCACATATCATTCCATCAATTCATTGCACATACTCATATTAGTAAGTTCATATAGACACTTCCTTTTCATACACACTTAGTGTACAAATCAAACGTACTTGAAATGTATATACAAATCACGTAATCATTCGTATCTCAGATTTTCCCGTTGAACCGTTCGAAACTAATAGGATATTCAGAGTGCTCCGAATAGTCGTACAATGCCAACATCCTAGATGTGGTCTTACATGTAATCAGATATCGATGCCACTGTCCCGGACAGGGTCTTACATGAATCAATACGATGCCAATGCTTACACGTAAATCTCATCTTGATGCCAATGTCCCGGACGTGGTCTTACATGAAAGCTCGAATCAATGCCAATGTCCCAAATGTGGTCTTACATGATAACACATAATAGACACCTATGTCATGACATATACTATCCTATCTATCCCTAGGTTCAAACGGGACTTCTCGGACTTTAACAACTTGACAACTTATTCGTAATCTCGGATTTCACATACCTTCCATCTCAATGGATATTCAAAGCAATTAAATTTTGATTTATACACAAATAATTCAATGCAAATACATTTATTTGTATATCGACTTACCTCGGGTTCGGTTTAACAGAAGTGGATACGGCTACTCGATTACTTTCGATTTCCCGTGATCTAAGTCTATTTTCTTCGGTTTTTGATCTATACATATATAGATTTAACCCTTTTATTCATTAATTCATTCAATTCAATCCAAATACACATATTTAGGGCAATTTGCAAATTAACCCTAATATTTTCACATTTGGACAATTTAGTCCCTAATTCACAAAATCACAAAATACACAAAATCACCATATACCCATGCTTAGCCGAATATTCATGTATCTCATACAAATCCATTCATTTCATTTATTTCACAATCTAGTCCCTCAAATAATCTTTTTCTCAATTGAGTCTAATATACTCAAATTCAACAAAACTCCAAACACAAACTATGATAATCATATACACAACTTTCATATTTCACTATAAAGCATCACAAATCACATGAGTTCATCAAAGGCTCATCTAAAAAACATCATCAATTCTCAAAATTAAAACATGGGTTTTGTAATACTCGAAGCAACGATTACGAAAACGTAGAAATTATCAAAAATCGAAGTCAAAACTTACCTTAATCAAGCTCGCAATGACCGAATGCCCTAGCTTAATTTCTTTCTTATTTTTCTTTGGTATTTTCGGCTAGAATGGATGAACACATCCACTAGCTTTTTCACTTGTTTTATTATTAACATATTAATAATTCATTTCATATTTTGCCCTTAATAAAACCTTAATAAATAAACATTTAAACTATGGGAATGATTAATGGCATATGAACATCAGAAGGACTTCATATAATAAAAGCCACAACAAATGGATACCTTTTTACATGTTATGCTAGTTTTGCATTTAGTGCAATTTAATCCTTTTATCAAATTAAGCACACAGGCGGACAAATTAACTTACAGAACTTTAGCACATGCTTAATCACATATTAAAGGCACAAAAAATAGTATCAAAATATTTTACGGACTCGAATTTATGGTCCCGAAACCACTGTTCTGGCTAGGGTCTAAACCGGACTGTTACATTACTGGTACTTTTACTCTGTTTGATACTGATGTGATTGCATTGATAGATTTAGGTTCCACTCATTCCTATGTGCGTGTGAATCTAGTATCAAGTAGGACTCTACCTGTTTAGTATACTGAATTAGTGATTAGAGTATCGAATCCCTTAGGCAAGTGTGTTTTGGTCGATAAAGTGTGCAAGAATTGTCCATTGATGTTTTGGGATGCTTATTTTCCAGTTAAATTGATGTTCTTACCATTCGATGAATTCAATATAATTCTGGGTATGGATTGGCTCACTATAACATAATGTTATTGTGAACTGTAAGTAAAAGAGTATTGAATTGAGAAGTCAGAATGGTGAGATAGTTCTAATTGAATCCAGTGACTTAAAAGGGTTACCAGCTATTGTATCTGCGATGAAAGCTTTGAACTATGTGAGAAAGGGTTGCGAGGCTTATCTGGCATATATGATTGATACAAAAGTGTCACAAAAGAAAGTTGAATCTGTGCCTGTGGTTTGTGAGTTCTCAGACGTGTTTCTTGAAGAGTTACCGGGATCACCTCCAATACGAGAAGTTGAATTTGGAATTGAGTTAGTACCGGGGACTACTCCTATCTCAATAGCTCCATATAGAATGGCACCAACAGAATTGAAAGAGTTGAAGTCTCAGTTGCAAGAGTTGACTGATAGATGATTTGCACAACCGAGTTTTTCGCCCTGGGTGTAACATCCCGAATTAGGGCCTAGTCAGAACAATGGTTTTGAGATCACAAATCTGACGAGGAAAATTTTATTTTTATTATATTTTTATGGTCTACGATTTCACGAAAATATTTTGTAAAAATTTCGTTTGAAAATTTTGACGTTTGGGCACTCAATTTACTCAAAAGGACTAAATTGTAAAAAGTGCAAAAGTTGAGTTCTATATATTAGAGGTGTCAAATTGCTATGAGTTTTAAATTGGATGTCCTTAAGAGGTAATTAGACCATTGGATAACTTGATAGACAAAAATGGGCATGAATAGGACAAAATTGAAAGAAAAGCCTTAAGGGTATTTTAGTCATTTAGTGTTTTAATGAAAAAAAAAGACAAAATACAAGAAAAAATCTGCTCATCTTCTTCAAGTTGCTGTCGAAAATTTCTAGACTCCATGGCTAAGAGTTTCAAGCTTTTCAAACTTCATAGTAAGTGTTTCTAAGCCCCGTTTTTAATGTTCATCGTATTTTTGAAATCCCGGTAACTTACTTTAGCTATTTCTACCATTATTTTGAGCTAGAGTTTAATTTTAAAAATTGACCCATGTTGAATAATTGTGTATTTTGATGAATTTTGGTAGATTATGCATGTTTATGAGTAGAGGAACGATTTTTACTAAGTGATTTTCGGTGAAAACGAGTAAAACGAGGTAATTGGTAAAAGTTGTTATTGCTCATAATTATGTGTTATAGTAAGAATTTGAAGTTGCTATAGAAGGGAAAAATGTTCAACATGTCATAAAACATAAGAAAAAGGAATGAAGTTTAATTTTCAAGCTTAGGGGAAAAATCATAATTATGCAAAAGTTTAGGGGCAAAATTGTAATTTTGCCAAAGTTTGAGTTAGGACTGTTTTGAGTAGTACATTAATTAAATAAGTGAAATGTGATGTTTTAGATCCTGAAGAATGAGATTTGGACCTAGAACTGGAGGAAAATCGAAAATTGGGAAAGTTGGTAAAATGGTCGTTTCGGCATTCGAGGTAAGTTCGTGTGTTAATAATAATGCAACACCATTCTAGAATTGGAATTTTCTATTGATATGACATAAATTGTATGATTTAATATGTTTATGAGAAGTTGATGTATGGTATGGAAAATGTGATGTTTGTTGTGTTATGTGAAATTGAATGGCAAATTAATGTTACAAGAATTGAATGTTAAATTAATATTACATGGGTTGTATAAGTTGCTACACGGTTGTACTTGACGAGATTTCGACAAGAAAGTTTATATGTAAATAATGCATTTATTTTACTTGTTCAATAAATATTTTGCTAGATATTATGGAAATCATTGGGTGATAACTAAAATATTAAAATGTATGGAATGGGAAATTCTCAATTGAACCTTCAGAAAACTGAAAGATACAGACAATATGTAGCTAGGTCACACGAGTGATAAGTGACCTTCATCGTGTGCACAAGAAAGCTACTAGATGGCAAAATTTGATATGCAACTAGGCTACATGGATGATAAGGGACTTTCACCATGTGTGCAAGAAAGATACGGGATAATAATTTCATATGTACCTAGGTCACATGTGTAATACTGTGTGTATACCATTTGTACAAGAAAGTTACGGGTTATGAGTAGCTCGGTCACATGTGTGGTTCCTAGTGTTGGACGCCATGTAGACAAGAAAGCTACAAGATGGAATGGCTAGGTCACATGGGTGATAAGGGACCTTCACCATGTGTACAAGAAAGCCGAATTATGTGTAGGTGGAGCTATGTGCTGAGACCACTGAGTATCGGGCGTTTTTCGAAGGGGTTCAACGAGATAATTTACTAATGATGATTGGTGCGATCATGTTATGAATAAGTGAATGTTTGAATGTGACCAATTGAGAAATGTGGCAAATGTACGTATGAACAATATGCTCGATATGTTATCGGAAATTGAAAATGATTGGTATAGGCAAGTGATGAACACAACTAAAGTGAGAGAGAGCAAAAATTTACAATAGAACTGCTTTCAGTGATGTGTATTTGAAAAATCACCAAAAATAGTAGTAATTGAATTATAAGTTTTATGAGATATTGATTTAAAACTTATCGAGTCTATGTTCATATAAAAGAAACATAGAAAACAAATGATTCGTATATTTTGAGATATTTGAATTTCTGTGAGATGGGTTCAGAATGATTACGTGATCCCCTGTTCTGCCTTGAAAAAATCATTAAAAATTGTAAACAAATAATTATGGAATATAATGTATATGCCTGAAATCCTAAATGAGTCTATTTTCAAATGAACAAAACAGGAATGTCATATAAACTCTGTAAGAGGAGAAAATTGATTTATAGTGAAGAGAGGTCAGAATAGTCTAACAGTAAAATAGGAGAATCTTTAATGAATAAACTGTATTGATTGACTAAACCAAAACTTCTGAAAATTTTATGTTAAGAAGACATGAGTCTAGTTTCATGGAAAATTAAAGGATCTTAATTTGGAGTTCCGTAGCTCCAGATTAAATAATTTAATGACTGTGACACAAGAAAACAATTTAACTGGAATTTGAATAAATAGGAAGAATATGAAAATAGGATGTTATCGCATTGCTTATTATTTTCATGTGAGCTTACTAAGTGTAAAGCTTACTCCCTCCTTTCCATTTCTTTTAGTTTTGTCAGGTCAGCTCAGGGTTGGTGATCGTCGGAGGCAGTATCACACTTTCGAGCCATTATCCTTGGAGTATTGGCATGTGTATGTTAAATGTTTTCAAGTGAGTGGCAAGTATAGAGACTTAATTTTTCTATGATAGATGTTGTTGTGATTAGCCAAATGTATTGGCTTATAGTGATTTGTTGATTATAGCCATGAGATGTGGCTTATAATTATTTTGGCTTATAAGCCTATTTGTTCATGGCATGTGTTTGAAAAGTTTTAATTTTGGGCGAAATTTGGTAACCCGGTTTTGTATGATTGTGAATGTTGAAGTACGGTAATGCCTCGAACCCTGTTCCGGAGTTGGACACGGGTGAGGGGTGTTACATGGGGTGCTTGATAAACAGTAATATAAACATATTTAATCCCACATTTAGCATATTTTTGGATGATTTAAGCCTTGAATTATGGAATTTGGTGCTCTTAATCCTTTGTTTTCATGTTTTATACTTAAGAACGCACCGGAGGATGAAAAGAATGAGAAACAGGCTTAAAATAGAGTAAATGGGCCATATCATGAAATCAACAAGGCCTTGGCCCAAGACCACATGGCTACGCCACCTTAACAGACCCAAACACGGCCTGGCCACGATTCACACGGGCGTGTGCCATTGGAGTGTCCCTGTCATGACAAAGAAGAGTTTCATTCGTATTAGGGTACTCAGAGGCAAAGAAAGCCATTCCAAAAGCCTATATAAACACCCTAGAGGCCAACCTTCCGGAGGTGTCAAGTTAGGCTGAAGAGCCGAGCCAGAGAGGCCAGAATTGTGGAATTTACTCGAAAAAAGCCAGTTGATTCGTCTCAAGAAGTCGGAGTTATACTCAAGACAGAGGATCTTCTCTTCAATTCCTTCAGGGGGTTTTAGGGTTTTTCTTATGTTTTGTTTTATATTTTCTTCTAGGATGTACTCTTTTATTATTATGAACTAAACCCTTAGATGCCTGAGGGGGATGAAACCTAAGACGAATCTTGTTATCATTTTCTGAGCTATATGATAAATACTTGATTTGTTCTTAATTACGTGTTCTTAATTCTTGTTTTGATATTTCAGGATATTGATTCAAGTATTGATGTGCTTAGGCAGTGGAGCAAAAGTCCCTGTTTAAGAGTAGATCTAGCATAATTAAGCGGAGTTGATCGCAACCCTAGAAATAGGATGACAAAAATCTGCCAGATTAGGGTCAAACCTAATATGGGAGTCCATAGATCGAGTTAAAGCAATTTTAGGGGTTTTAATTAGAAAGAGATTTCAATTAATCAACCTAGGGTTAGATGTTAGTAGCCTCGAAAGAGGTATTAATATAAATTAGGGAATCTTACGGATCAAGTCAAGTGAATAAATCGCCTGGTTCAGAGTTAGATAACAAGTGAAGTCTAGGTGGATTCTTCCTCAGGTACTGTCTAAATCAATTGGTTTTTCCCACAAGTACCTTCCCCAAGTCATTCTCTTTGTCTTAGTATCTTTAGCTTAATTGTTAGTTAATTTTAGATTAATTAATAATTCCTTTAATTCCTAGGCTAAATAATAAAAAGAAAGTTAGTATTAGTACTTTTGGTTCCTTTGGGTTCGACAATCTGGTCTTGCCACTAAGCTATACTACTATTTGGTAGGTGCACTTGCCTCAATCATTGTCGCAGTTAGTTTATAGGCTCAATCATTCATTATATAAAATTTAAGACTTTGACACGTGATCAAGTTTTTGGCACCGTTGCCGGGGAGCTAAAATATTAAGAACGCTCAATTTTTATTACTTTATCCATTTTTATTTTTGCAATTTAGTTTTATTTTTATTTTGCTTTTAACTTTGCTAAATTTTCTTCTTGTTCTTAGCATGTACCTCTAGTTTATGACTAGAAGAAACCTGACAGGACCCCTAATTTACGACAGTGATATTGAAGGTGCTGTTTACAGAAATCGTAGAGAAATAAGGCGAAGCTTAAATTACATAGAAGAAGAGCAAGAAGTCGGAACCAATACCACCAAAGAGATGGTTGAGAATAATCTGCTATCTCCAGAGGCGGCCGAACATCATGCTCCTCAAACTATGTATGATTATACTAAACCTAATTTAACAGGAACTGAGTCAAGTATTGTTAGACTTGCTATTACTGCAAATAATTTTGAACTGAAACGTAACACTATTCAGATGATACAACAGTTTGTTCAGTTTGATGGTTTGCAGGATGAAGATCCAAACAATCACTTGGCAAATTTCCCAGAATTTTGTGAACTTTTAAAATAAATGGCGTTTCTGATGATGCCATCTGTCTTCAGTTATTTCCCTTTTCTTTGAGGAATAAAGCCAAACAGTGGTTGGATTCTCTACCACGAAGGTGCATTACTACATGGGAACAAATGACCGAAAATATTTTATTAAAATATTTTTCGCCGACTAAAATGGCCAAGTTAAGGAATGGTATCTCTTCTTTTGTGAAGATGGATTTAGAAAAACTTTACGATGCATCGGAGAGATACAAAGATCTATTGAGAAAGTGCCCACACCATGGATTACCCTTGTGGCTATAGGTCCAAACTTTTTACAACGGTGTGAACCCTTCAACTAGGCAATTAATCGATTCAGCCGCCGGTGGAACATTGAGTAACAAAACACCTGAGGCTGCCTCCAAATTCATTGAAGAGATGTCACTGAATAACTATCAGTGGCAAGTCACAAGGACATAGCCAAGAAAAGCAGCCAGTGTTTTCAACCTCGACACAGTAACCATGCTATCAAATCAGGTAGAGATGTTAAATTAAAAGTTTGATGGTTTATGTGGTTCCTTCCAGGTACATCTAGTTATGCAGTGCGATACAAATGGAGGAGGGATGAACAACACAGATTATCCACCTTACAACCCGAGCGCTGAAAATGAGTAAGTTCACTATATGGGTAACAATTTGAAATCTCAAAATAACCCTTATAGTAATTCTTATAATCTAGGTTGGGGGAACCACCCCAATTTTTAATGGGGTGGTCAAGGAAATCAGAGATAACAACCCCCTCCAAAATTCCAACAACAGCCCTACCCACAGGAAAAGAAGCTGAACCTTAAAGAGATGCTGACAAAATTCATAGCGGTGCCAGAAATACGTTTCCAAAACACTGAGACAACACTTAAAAATCAACAAGCATCTATTCAAAGGATCGAGAACCAATTAGGGCAACTCATTAAGCTGATCTCTATGCGACCATAAGGCAACTTGCCAAGCAACACTGAGACTAACCCAAAGGAGCAACTTCAAGCCATAACAGCTCAGGATAGTGTAGGGTTAGATGAGCCTAAGGTAAGCCAAGAAAATATGTTAGAGGAAGGTAAGAACGAGGTAAGTCATGATAAGCCAAAACCGATAATTAAAGAGTACCAACCTCGTATACCTTATCCTGATACGATGAAGAAGGAAAACACAGACGAACAATTCAGTAAATTTCTTAAACTTTTAAAGAAATTACATATTAACTTACTGTTTCTTGAAGCTCTTCCACATATGCCAGATTCAAGGAAATTTTTTAAAAGATCTTTTAACAAACAAATGGAAGTTAGATGAAGAATCACATGTGGACCTAAACGCAGTGTGCTCATCAATGTTGCAAAATAAACTACCACGAAAATTAAAAGATCCAGGGAGTTTTACAGTTCCATGTAAAAATGGTAGTTTATCTGTTGATAATGCTTTAGCTGATTTAGAGGCAAGCATAAACGTTATGCCTTATAAAATGTTTAAACAGCTAGGTCTAGGGAAACCCAAACAAACTAGAATAAGCATTCAATTAGCTGATAAAACTATTAGAATTCCTAGGGGTATAATTGAAGATATTCTTGTGAAAATTGATAAATTCGTATTCCCAGTAGACTTCGTTGTTTTAGACATGGATAAGGACAATAGTATCCCCTTAATTTTAGGAAGACCCTTTTTAGCAACAGCTAGGACTAAAATTGATGTCAGTGCAGGTGAACTCATACTTTGTGTAGGTGACGAATCAATCAGTCTCCAGGCTCTTGACTCAGCTAGGACATCGAGTAGTCAAGGTGAGAATATAAATTCTATTAATAGCCATTTCATTAAACCTTCTTTTCAGGAAGCACTACAAAACTACACAATTGAGCCAACCTCATGCTAACAAGGAAATAACCCATGAGGAACGAAGGCTTCAGATCGATGAACTAGACGAGTGGAAGACACACTTCAAGGAGAAATTAAGGATACACGAACCAGAACCAACACCATTTTGAGGGACAAACGAATTTAAGATCGGAGATCAGGTATTGTTAGATAAGGCAGACCCTTGAATACCTCCTCCTAACCCTAATACAAACAAAGAAATCTCTTTTAGGGTACTCAAGGTTTTCCCATACCGAACACTCGAGGTAAGTAATCCTACATTTTGGCACTTTTAAAGTAAACGCTACTCAACTTGAATTACATACTGATAATAGGGCCGATAGCATGAGAAAGGACTTTCAACTCCTGAAACCACCCTGAATGTGTGAATGAGAGGTAAGTCTAGCTTAAGACTATAAACAAGCGCTTCTCGGGAGGCAACCCGAGCACTAACCCCATTAATTTTCACATTTTTATTTTTACTTTTACTTTTCCTTTTTAGCACCTAACTATAAACTAACCAAGTGCAAATTTCCACACCACACAGCCTTACACACGGCTGTGGCCATGGCCGTGTGGAGGCTACGGATGTACGTACTGACATAGCAGAGATAGTACGACACAGGATGAAAAATATCTTCAAGCCACGGGGCCTAACTAAATCCCACGGCTGTGCGATGCAGCTGTGGCCGACACTATTTTAGCAACACAGGCGTGGCGACCTGCACATGGGCGTGGGAGAAACGAATGAAGCATAACACAGCTGTCCGACACAGTCGTGTAAGTCGGCACACCTACGGTACACGGGCGTGGGAAGATACCAGACCTGAAATTTCTATTTAAACCACCCCTCTCCCCTTCTTACCTATTCCTCACCCTTCTTTCTCCTTTACATCCCCTCTCCATTTTCATTCTTTCCTCCACTCTCCTAACTCTTGTTCTAACAATCATCCATGTCGAAGAAATGGAAGGATCCTAGCACAGCCTCCCTTTGTGAGATCGATCTACATAAGTTCATGCCAGCCGCTTTATTAACTTGACAGGAAAAGGACCTTTGAGTCGATTTAACTTCTCTTTTCATTTTCACTTCTCCTTTATTTTCCTTTTCTGTATTTTTCTTTTACTTAGTTTAATCTATTCTATTTCATTTTCTTTGACTTAGGTTCTAAAGGCTGCTAGGGAATCACCACGACCACGACCATAGCCACCCCACCGTAGCCTTAGAAATCACACCCACCTCGTAAACTATCTAACAATAAGGACTCTTCGGTCCATTAATCTTTTCTTTTAATTTTATTTTACTTTCTATTTTCTTTCTCTTTCTCTTTATTGTCTTTAAATATATATTTAGTATATTTTGAATTATTATTATTTCCTGGCTAATTCTTCATGAGCTTCCCAATTTCTTCATCTAGCGCAGAGATTGTCGGCAGCCACCACACCACGACACTCCCAACTCAAGGAAGCCATCCAAATTCAGGAAGTTTCACCTCTTCATTTCTCCTAAATTTCATATATATCTTTGTACATTGAGGGCAATGTACATCTTAAGTGTTGGGGGGTGAATATTTATTTTAAGAAAGTGCCTAACTTTCTGCATTATTCTCAAATCCCTGAATTATACCTTAAATTGTGCCTTGTTCTTTAAGTAATTTTCTCATATTACTAATTAGAATGAAATTTCCTGTGATTCATGATATGTATTGATATGTTTTGGATTAAGTCATTGATAATTGTGCAGTGATGATTTAAACTTTAGGAGACTAGAGAATCAAGCATGATAAGTCCATTTTCAAAAAAAATTAAAATTTTGTTAGGTTATCTACCTGAATCTAAGTATTACCTTGAAATTTGAAATTTACAAAGTTGATATCAAAAACCCATAATTTTTGTGAGATTTTGAACCTTTTAGAGCATACATTCTTTCGTGCTCACCTTGTGATTATGAGTGTGTCAACATTGAGCTGTTATTCTAGAACTTGATTCAATTACATATGTCGAGACCACATTAATTGATTTGATATACAGAGATGATAAAGGCACTTAGGATTTAACTCACCCACTCCACTAAAAAGCTTACCCTCACAATTAACCCCTAGTGAACTCCTTCGATCCTAACAACCCTTTTTATTGACTTACCCACTAATATTAACCTAAAACTCGGTCTGTATTTGTTATCACCATTCTTCTTGACCACCCTTATATCGAGATTTGATTTGATCAGTTGCCTAACTATAATCTTTAAATCAATAGTTAAATTCATCCTTTCTTATGATTTGTTCTTAAAAAAATTCAAAGTGTATTCATTATTAGTTATATGGTTATTGAGCTTATACGTTTAAAATCCACATATTAAAGAAAAAGCTCGTATTATTAGTATTACAAGTTTTCAATTGATGTAATTATTCAGGATTAGTTCATTTTTCTAGTTAGGTAAATTGTCAATTCAATCTCGATTCTAACCATCTAATTTAGCCTTTATCCACATCTTTAACCCGAGCCCCATTACAACCCTTTTTAAAGACCTTTTGATTTGTGTATCATCTCATTTTATAGTGGTGGAGATTTGATTTTTAGGCAAGCCTATGGGATTAACTTTTCATGTTCAACTTTTGAGTGCTTAATTTTGAACCTTAAACACTTTAGTGATTTGAGTGAATCTTTAGTGAGGATGTCAACTCTTGTCGATTTTGAATTAAAGGTAATTATTTAGATAGAGGGAAAACACCTATGTTTTCGTGCTACAAAAACCATGACTTTAATTGTTTGAATCTTTAAGACCCTTTACTTAAATTATCAATGTATGAATTCTCTTTGAACTATAATGAAACACTGTTGATGAATATTACGAATCAAGGAAGTTCAATTTAATTGTGAGTTGAGAATTTTGCTTGAGGACAAGCAAATGCTTAAGTGTGGGGATATTTGATAAACCGTAATATAAACATAATTTAATCCCACATTTAACATATTTTTGGATGATTTAAGCCTTGAATTATGGAATTTGGTGCTCTTAATCCTTTGTTTTCATGTTTTATACTTAGGAAAGCATCGGAGGATGAAAAGAACGAGAAACGAGCCTGAAACGGAGTAAATGGGCCATATCACAAAATCAACACGACCTGGGACGAAGACCACACAGCCGTGCTACCTTAATAGACCCAAACACGACCTGGCCACGATTCACACGGGTGTGTGCCATGGGCGTGTCCTTGTCGTGACAAAGAAGAGTTTCATTCAGATTAGGGTACTTAGAGGCAAAGAAAGCCATTCCAAAAGCCTATATAAACACCCTAGAGGCCAACCTTCAGGAGGTGCCAAGTTAGGCTGAAAAGCCGAGCCAAAGAGGCCAGAATTGTGGAATTTACTCGAAGAAAACTAGTTGCTTCGTCTCAAGAAGCCGGAGCTATATTCAAGGTAGAGGATCTTCTCTTTAGTTCCTTCAGGAGGTTTTAGGGTTTTTCTTATGTTTTGTTTTATATTTTCTTTTGAGATGTACTATTTTATTATTATGAACTAAACCCTCAGATATCTGAGGGGGATGAAACCTAAGACAGATCTTGTTATCATTTTCTGAACTATATGATAAATACTTGATTTGTTCTTAATTATGTGTTCTTAATTCTTGTTTTGATATTTCAGGATATTGATTGAAGTATTGATGTGCTTCGGCAGTGGAGCAAAAGTCCCTATTTAAGAGTAGCTCTAACATAATTAAGCGGAGTTGATCGTAACCCTAGAAATAGGATGACGAAAATCTACCGAATTAGGGTCAAACCTAATATAGGAGTCCATAGATCGCGTTAATGCAATTCTAGTGGTTTTAATTAGAAATAGATTTCAATTAATCAACCTAGGGTTAGACGTTAGTAGCCTTAAAAGAGGTATTAATATAAATTAGGGAATCCTTCGGATCATCAATTGAATGAATTGTCCGGTTCAGAGTTAGATAACAAGTGAAGTCTATGTGGATTCTTCCTCGGGTATTGTCTACATCAATTGGTGTTTCCCACAAGTACTTTCCTCAATTCATTCTCTTTGTCTTAGTATCTTTAGCTATAGTGTTTTTTAACACAGATTTGAGATCAGGCTACTACCAGCTATGAGTCAAAGAGTCAGATGTATCGAAGACTGCTTTCAAAATGAGGTACGGGCATTAAGAGTTTTTAGTTATGCCTTTCGGACTAACGAATACTCCTGCAGTGTTTATGGATATGATGAACCAGATATTTAGACTGCATTTGGATCGTTTTGTTGTAGTGTTTATTGATGACATTTTGATTTATTCTTGTGATGAGATGCAACATGCCGAACAATTGAGAATTGTACTACAGACCCTGCGTGAGAAGCAATTGTATGCAAAGTCTAGTAAATGTGATTTTGGTTACGTGAGCTTGGTTTTTTGGGATATATTGTACCAGCTGCGAGAATACGAGTTGATCTGTGTAAAATCTCAACTATTCTAGAATGGAAGCCTCCGAGGAATGTATCTGAAGTCTGTAGTTTTCTGGGGCTAGTAAGATATTATAGGCGGTTTGTGAAAGGCTTCTCGATGATTGTGACTCCGTTGATGAAGTTGCTATAGAAAGATGTTAAATTCGAGTGATCAGAAAAGTGCCATCAGAGTTTTGAGCAGTTGAAAGCGTTGTTGACGGAAACACTAATGTTAGTTCAGCCTAAGTCGGGTAAAGAATTCATAGTTTACAGTGATGCATCGTTGAATGGTTTGGTCTGTGTGATGATGCAAGAAGGCAAAGTAATTGCTTATGCATCGAGGCAATTGAAGCCACATGAAAAGAACCATCCAATGCATGATCTTGAGTTAGCCGCGATTGTGTTTGCATTGAAGATTTGGCGTCACTATTTATTTGGTGAGAAATGTCATATTTATACAGATCACAAGAGCTTGAAGTACTTGATGACTCAAAAAGAATTGAATTTGCAACAGAGAAGATGGTTAGAATTGTTGAAAGATTACGAGCTCGTAATAGATTATCAACCAGGTAAAGCTAATGTTGTTGTTGATGCCTTGAGTCGAAAGTCTTTATGTGCTTTGCGAGCTATGAGTACTCATATAGATTTATGTGATGATGATTCAGTTTTGGCTGAGTTGAAAGTAAGGCATATGTTTGTACGTTAGATTTGTAAAGCCCAGAAAAGTGATGATGAAATGATAGCAAAACGAGCTCAATGTGATTCGAATTCCTATTCAGAATATCAAGATAGTGATGATTGTTTGAGATTCAGAAATCGGATTTGTGTGCCAAAAATTTCAAAGTTAATTCAGTTAATTTTGAATGAAGCTCATCATAATCGTTTGACTATTCATCCGTGAAGTACGAAAATGTATAATGATCTGAAATAGTATTATTGGTTGCATGTTATGAAAAGAGACATTTCTGACTTTGTGTCAAAGTGTTTGGTTTGTCAGCAAGTTAAAGATGAACATCAGGTTCTGTCTGGTTTGTTACAACCGGTTATGATTCCTGAGTGGAAATGGGAGAGAATCACAATGGACTTTGTGTCGGGATTACCTTTATCTCCAGGAAATAAAGATGCAATTTGGGTGATAGTTGATAGATTGACGAAATCAGCTCATTTTGTTCCGATGAGAATAGATTATTCACTTGATAAATTGGCCGAATTGTATATTGCTGAGATTGTGAGATTGCACGGGGGTCACTATCTATTTTGTCTGACAGAGATCCGAGATTTACCTCGCGATTTTGGAAGAAATTACAAGAAGCTTTAGGCACGAAATTGCATTTCAGCACTGCATTTTATCCACAAACAGATGGACAATCCAAGCGGATCATTCAAGTTCTTGAAGATATGTTGCGATGTTGTATTCTTGAGTTTGAAAGTACATGGGAAAAGCATCTGCCACTGATTGAATTCTCGTATAACAACAATTTTCAATCTAGCATTAAAATGGCACCACATGAGGCTCTTTACGGTCGAAAATGCCGAACTCCATTGTATTGGACTGAGCTCAGTGAGAATAAGATTCACTGGGTTGATCTTATAAAAGAGACTGAGCAGAAAGTGAAAGTGATTCGTGATAGCTTGAAAGTGGCCTCAGATCGTCAGAAGTCTTATGCAGACTTGAAACGGAAAGATATCAAATTTGAAGTTGGTAACAAAGTGTTTTTGAAAGTGTCTCCGTGGAAGAAAATACTTCGATTTGGCAGGAAAGGCAAGTTGAGTCCGAGGTTCATCGGACCGTATGAGATCATTGAATGAGTTGGGTCGGTTGCTTATAGATTGATGTTGCCACCCGAGTTAGAAAAGATTCATAATGTGTTTCATGTGACGATGCTTTGAAGGTACAGATTTGATCCGTCACATGTGATTGCTCCTACTGAGGTTGAAATTCAATCAGATTTGTCGTATTGTGAAGAACCGATTCGAATTTTGGCACGAGAGACCAAAGAGTTGAGAAAGAAAAGAATTTCTTTAGTGCAAGTGTTGTGGCAGAAGCACGGAGTAGAGGAAGCTACGTGGGAGCCTGAAGATACTATGAGAGAGCAATATACACACCTATTCACTGGTAAGATTTTCGGGGACGAAAATCCCTAAAGGGGGAGAGTTGTAACAACCCAATTTAGACCCTAATCGAAACAGTGGTTTCGAGACCAAAAATTCAAGGTCAGAATAATATTTTAATATTATTTTCCGTGTTAACAGTATGTGATTGAGCATGTGTGAAAATTTTGTTGATTATGTGCCGAATTATGAGAAAGGACTTAATCGCGTAAATTGTAAAAGCTGTGTGCTAATTGTTAAAGTGCTAAATTGACATGGATTAATAAAGGAAAAGTCCTTATGTTGATATTATACCATTAATTAGTTAATGGATGATAATGGCATTGCAATTGGTAGTAAAATGTCAATTATGTTAATATTAATTAAAACATAATGAATTAATGGATGCATATTCTCATTTCTTCTATCGAAATTAGAAAAGAAATAAAGGGTTAGAAGCTTTGAAGGTTTCGGCACATTGAATCCCTGATTGAATTATGTTTTGAGCTCGATTTTTGATAATTTCTATGTTTTTGTGATCGTTGCTTAGTGTACTATCAAACCCATGCTTTAATTTTAGATTTGATGAAGATTTTGAGATGTTCCATTGATGAATATGTGAGCTTTGTTTTGATAGTTGGTGAAATATGAAAGTTTAATGTTGGGTTAACATAGTTTGTATTTGAATTTTTGATGAAATTGGCTAATTTGGGCTAAATTGAGAAAAATGTAAATTGAAGGACTAAAATGTGAAAGAAATGAAATGTGTGGGCTTGTATTAGCGTGGGAAGAATTCAGCTAAGCTTGTGTGAATAGAAATTTGTTGTATTTTGTAATTTTGTAAAATAAGGACTAAAGTGTCGAAATATGAAAATGTGAGGGCTATTTTGTAAAATGCCCTAAATATATGTGTGTGGATTAAAGTGAATGAATTGGTGATTGAATGGGCTGAATTTGAATGTGTATAGACCAAAAAAGGAGAGGTTCGGATCAAGATCGAGGCAAAGACAAAGTGCTCGATTAATCGACTGTTTCGGTATTTCGACATCTGAGGTAAGTTTGGTTATAATACTTGCTATTAAACTAGTATCTATGTGATGAGAAATGAATGAATGTATATTAATGAAATAGAATGTGTTGTGTACAAGTTCGAGTATTGAGGCACTAAGTGTGTGAAATTGAGTTGAGACAGAGTTGATTAGCATTATGTGTGCGAAACAATAGAAGCTTCGGCTTTACTGATCAGCACTGTATGTGAGATATTGAATTAAGTTTAGTTTGATATAGATTCACTAAGTGTGCGGTGTTGTTTAAGCTTCGGCTATGATTTAAGCACTAAGTGTGCGATTGAATCGAAGAAATGACGAAGGTTGATCGAAACTAAATAATGAGTATTGAGTATCATGTATGATCGATAACTAAGTGTTGGCTAAGTGGTTGATGAAATTGTAAATGAATTTGTGGAATGTTAATTAAGCATATTAGCTTTGGATGATATGATATATGTGCTTGTAAACTAATATATGTGATGAATTGTTTTTGTATAATGTAATTGTATGATTGAACTAAGTGCATTATGTTACAAACTTAATAAGCTTTTGAAAGCTTACTGTGTGATTTGTTTATCTGTTTTATAGTGTCAGTTAAGCTAGCTCGGATCCAGGGAACGTCAGCATCTCTATCACACTATCGGCAATCTATTTTGGTACTTTTGAAAATGTGTATATTTGAATATGGCATGTATAGGCTAGTTGTTTTGAAACATGTTTGAGATGCGTAAATAGCCATGTGATGTTGCTAGATAATTTTCGGTAATATGCATGAATGATTATGGTATATGAAGTATGTTTTGGTACGGCTTGATGGAAATGAAATTTCCTTAAGAATGGTAAATTTATTGATGGGTTGATGCCATAGTGATTTAGTGAAATTGTGGATGAATCATGCTTGGTTTTACATGTGAATTGGTTGAGCTATTTAGCATATAAGACGGTATGCTAGACATGAGATTGAATTGGGTTGATATGATGAACATTTTGATATGTTTTTGGTTGCTATTGATACATGGAAAGATGCTTAATTGTGCTTATAGATATGACTTTTGTGTGGGTGGCAAATTGGCCTTGAAAATGGCCTATATTTGCCCACACGATTGAGCACATTGGCGTGTGGCTCGACCGTGTCCCTAGTGGTTGAAATTCAAAACATGTCAGGATTGACCACGGGCTAGACACACGGGCGTGTGACTGGCCGTGTGGTGAAGTCAGTAGAGACCACGGGTGAGGCACACGGGCATGTCCATGGCCATGTGGACAAGTCAGTATGTATGCCTTGTTTTGACACGGCTTAGGCACATGGGCGTGCCGAGGCCGTGGGAGGCACACGGCCTCCCCAAACAGGCGTGTGACCTCTGCAGTTTGGAAAAATCTTTAAATTTCAAAATGTTTTTGTAAGTGTTCGGTTTTGTCCTGACCTCTTTCTAACACGTGTTTAAGGTCTCGTAGACCTCAATAAGGGACTGTATGATTATAATTGAATATGTTTGATTTATGATTAACTATGTGTTGAGAAATGGATGTGAAATATTTTGAAATGTTCAGAAATGTTTAGTAACGCCTCTTAACCCTAGTCTGACGACAGTTATGGGTTAGTGGTGTTACATTACTTCAACCAGTCATGGTACCCAAATGGAAATGAGACAGGATTACGATGGATTTTGTAACGGGTTTGCCTTTGACTCTAAAAAAGAAAGATGTCACATGGGTTGTGGTTGATAGATTGACGAAATCAGCTCATTTATTCTGGTATATACCAACTATTCACTTGATAAGCTAGCTTAATTGTACATTGCTGAAATTATTAGATTGCACGGGGTGCTTATTTCTATTATTTTGGATAGAGATCCGAGGTTTACGTTAAGATTTTGGAAGAAGTTACAAGAAACTTTGGGTACAAAGTTGAATTTTAGCACCACATTTCATCCACAAATCGACGGTCAATCTAAGAGGATGATTCAGGTACTCGAAGATATGCTTCGCTGTTGTGTATTAGAGTTTGAAGGTAGTTGGGAAAAATATCTACCTGTAGTCAAATTTGCTTATAACAACAGTTTTCAGTCGAGTATTAAGATGGCATCTTATGAGGCATTGTATGGCCGCAAGTGTCGAACTCTATTGTATTGGACAGAGCTTAGTAAAAAACAGATTCATGGAGTTGATTTGGTTAAAGTGTGACACCCCTTACCCGAGACTGTTGCCGGAGTCGAGCATGAGGCATTACTAGACTTAACTACTAATTCGGGGCATAAAAAATTGAAACTGTCCATCTGTGTCATGTTGACTAAATTGACTATAACTCGAGTTATGAAACTCAAAATTTAGATTCATAAATTTTCCTTGAAACTAGACTCATATATCTTCTTACTATAAATTTTCCAGAAATTTTCATATGGCCAATTAGTACAGTTTATTCATTAAAATTTCCCCTATTTCACTGTTTGATGGTTCTGACCTATCTTTACAATAACTCAGTTATCTCAGTGTACAAAATACAAATAATGTTCTTGTTTATTCCAATAAAAAATAGACGCATTAAGGATTCGAAGCATATAAACTATGCTCCATGATTATTTTTGTACAAGTTTCAATAATTTTTCCAAGACAGAATGGGGAATAATGAAGTCATTCAAAACCAGTCTCACTAAAATTTAAATATCTCATAACATAAAATTCCTTTTCCTACTCTGTTTCTTTCATATAAAAAGATACACAATAAGATTTAATTCTATATCTTATTAACCTTTTAATTCCATTTCTCCTTTTTTTGGTGATTTTTCAAAATCACGTCACTGCTGTTAACCAAAAACTGTTTCATTGCAAAATATGGTTAACTAGTTTATAACATCTTTACTCCATTTCATTTAAACTCTATACATTAACCATACTTATATATACTAAAACCAAATCAACCAAAACCACAACCAAACATAATCATCAAACCAAAATATAAATTCCAAGATTAACAAGATGGACATGCCATTTTTGCATGGCTTATACAAATATAGACAACTTCAAAACCAAACATAATATTTCTAGCCTATACATGCCATATATGTTCATAGTTTCAAACTTTTAAAATACCAAAATAGCAATTTATAGTGTGACGATGTTCCAAAATGATCCCCGAGCTCATAGCTAGACTTCAAATTCTATAAAATAACATAATTAAGCACACAAAGTAAGCTATCATAGCTTAGTAAGTTATAAGCAATTTCACAACAACAATGCATTATATCTTTGTATTAAAAAAATCAAATTTATATAAGCACTACCAGGGTTTCTAACCAATACTAAAAATTCACAAATATTTTAAAGTTTTCGCTTCTTAATAGACCAAAGACCGAACATCCAAACTTTCGATAATAGATTTCACATACATTTTACTTATCGAACTTATATTTGCATTTCAAACTCATATATATCGCATGTTCAAGATAAAAATAATAACATGAACTCCTTACGCAAATTCCATTTGGCCAAACCACATTGTATAATCATATTAGCAATCAATGAGATTTTACAAGCATTTCTCCATATCGACTTATATTAATCAAACTATATATTGAATAAATACATTCCATCCAAACCAAATTATCACTCATACTTGATTTCAAACAATAACATCTCCTAATATCAACTTACCAAATTCATTTCAAAATATAAAAATTCATCGCACACTTAAGCTCTTTTTTTCCAATTTCGCCACTTAGTGCTCGGAAATTCGATTCGCACACTTAGTGCATTACAATCGTATTCGCATACTTAGTGCTCGATATTTTAAAATTTGCACACTTAGTTCCAAATGATCGATATCGCACACTTAGTGCTCGGTATTTTAAAATTCACACACTTAGTGCCAAATGACCGATATCAGACACTTAGTGCTCGATATTTTAAAATTTGCACAAATAGTGCCAAATGACCGATTTCATACATGTACACATAAACTTATAATCAACCCATATATATATTTCAATTCAACTCATAATTTCAAAACACATTCGGCAATATTCATTATCTATATATATATGTATATATACTTCCATTTAAATTACTTACATTATTATAAATGAAACTTCAATTCAACTCAATTGCTTAAAAACTTACCTCGAGTATCGACAGACTTTGTTTCCCAACTATTCGATTATCTTCTCCTTTCCCCGATTCACTCCCAATCCTTTTTGTTCATTAAGCTCATTTAACATATTTTCATTCAATTCAATCCAAAAACACATAATTGGGCAATTTACAATTTTACCCCTGACATTTTACACTTTTTTGCAATTTAGTCCCTATAGCATAAAACACAAAATATTCAAAATTTGCACGTACTTCTTTAGGGCCGAATCTTTATTGACTCATTACCAGCTCATACATTCCATTTATTTTGTATTTTAGTTCCTAAAAATTTTATTTTTGCAATTTAATCCAAATCATTCAATTTCATCAAAAATTCAAGAATAAGACTTTTTAATCTATCTCACAAAATCAATATTCCATCATCAAACCACAAAAACAACAAATTTTCTTTAATGGAAATTCACAAAATACACAACAATTTCAATTTTTAAGCATGGGCTAGCTAAATCACATAACAACGATCTCAAAAAATGTAAAAATTATTAAAAACCGAGCTAAACACTCACCTTAATCAAACTCAAGCATGGCCGAATGGAGCTAAACCTTTTTCTTTCTCTTTTCTTTTATTTCCGGTCAAAACAAGAAGAAGATGAACACTTTTTCATCTTTTATCTATTATATTATTATCACTTATATTAAAATAATACATTATAATATATAATATAATAAAAACCCCCAAATCACTATTACATGCAAATCATGACCAGCCACTATATCCATTTTATGGTCAATTTTCTATTTTAAACCTCCAATTTATAAAGACATCATTAATTCAGTACTTACACATTTAACCACCAAATTTTTCTTTTTATGCAATTAAGCCCTTTTTCACAATTAATCACTAAAACGATCAAATTTTAATACGAACTTTTCACACACTCCAATTCACATATAATAAGCATAGCAAATAATATTAAAATATTTTTTCGATTCAGATTCGTGGTCCCAAAACCACCGTTCTGATTAGGGTCAAAATCGGGCTGTTACAACTCTCCCCCCTTAAGGATTTTCGTCCACGAAAATCTTACTGGTGTATAGGTTAGGATAATGTTCTTTCATTGAATCCTCAAGCTCCCAAGTTGCTTCCTCAACCCCGTGCTTATGCCACAGTACTTTCACCAATGAGATTTTCTTATTACGCAATGCTTTCACTTCGCGAGCCAAAATAAAAATCGGTTTTTCCTCATAGGTCAAATCAGACGGAACCTCAATCTCTGATGGACTAATCACATGAGTAGGATCGGATCCATATCGTCGAAGCATCGAAATATGGAAAACATTGTGGATCCTTTCTAACTCAGGTGGAAACATTAACCTGTATGCAACCGGCCCAATACGCTCAATAATCTCATACGGCCCAATAAATCTTGGACTTAGCTTGCCCTTGTGACCAAATCTGAGTATTTTCTTCCACGGCGAGACTTTCAGAAATACTCGGTCACCAATCTGACACTCTATATCTTTACGTTTCAAATCCGCATAAGAATTCTGTAGGTCTGACGCTGCTTTCAAACTTTCAGGGATCATTTTTACTTTCTGTTCAGTCTCTTTGATTAGATCAACCCCGTGTATCATGCTTTTACGTAGCTCGGTCCAATACAAAGGTGTACAACATTTACGACCATACAAAGCTTCGTAAGGTACCATTTTGATACTCGATTGAAAACTATTATTGTACGCAAATTCAATCAAAGGCAAGTACCATTCCCACGTACCTTCGAACTCGAGAACACAACATCTCAACATTTCTTCAAGTATTTGAATAATTCTCTCGGATTGACCATCTGTTTGAGGGTGGAAAGCGGTGCTAACTGCAATTTAGTACCTAATGCATCTTGCAATTTCTTCCAAAATCGCGATATAAACCTCGGATCTCTATATGAAATAATAAAAATTGGTACTCCGTGTAATCGTACAATTTGAGAAATGTACAACTCAGCTAGCTTATCAAGCGAGAAATCTGTACGGACCGAAATAAAGTGAGTCGATTTCGTCAATCTATCAACAATAACCCAAATTGCATCTTTCTTGCTCTGTGTCAATGGTAACCCAGATACGAAATCCATCATGACTCGGTCCCATTTCCATTCAGGTATCATAATCGACTGAAGTAACCTAGATGGCACTTGATGTTCGACTTTTACTTGCTGACATATCAAACATTTCAACACAAAATCTGAAATATCTCGTTTCATACCATGCCACCAATAATGCTGTTTCAAATCATTGTACATCTTCGTGCTACCCGGGTGAACAGACAATCTACTATTATGAGCTTTATTACATATCATTTGAATCAACTAAGGATCCTTTGGTACACATATTCGGTTTCTATATCGCAAACATCCCTCAGCATCAATTTGAAATTCCAAGTCAGCATTCAAACCACAATGCTTCCTTTTTGCCACTAAATTATCATCAACCCTTTGAGCTTCGCAAATCTGTTGAACAAATAATGGTCTCGCTTTTAATTCTGCCATAATCACACCATCGTTAGTTATAGCTATATCTGCATTCATCGCTCGTAGAGCAAACAATGATTTTCGGCTTAAAGCATCAGCAACTACATTAGCCTTTCCCGGGTGATAATCAATCACAAGCTTGTAATCTTTTAATAATTCCAACCACCGTCGTTGTCTCAGATTCAAATCCTTCTGAGTCGTTAAGTACTTTAGACTTTTTTGATCGGAATAAACATGACATTTTTCACCAAACAGATAGTGGCGCCATATCTTCAGAGCAAAAACTATAGCGACCAATTCAAGATCGTGTGTCGGATAGTTCTTTTTCATGTGACTTTAACTGTCTCGAGGCGTAAGCTACAACCTTACCCTTTTGCATCAAAACACAACCCAAACCATTCAAGAATGCATCACTGAAAATAACAAACTCTTTACCCGACTCTGGCTGAAAAACACTCGAGCTTCAGTCAACAAAGTTTTCAATTGGTCAAAACTCTTCTTGCACCTCTCCGTCCACTTGAATCTAACATCTTTTTGAAGTAGTTTTGTCATCGGAGTTGCAATCATTGAAAAACCTTTCACGAAACATCTATAATGACCAGCTAGTCCCAGAAAACTCTAAACTTCTGAAACATTACGCTAGGGTTTCCAATCAAGTATAGCCGAAATCTTACTCGGATCAACCCGAATACCTGATGCTGAAACAACATGGCCCAAAAAGCTGACTTCGCGTAACGAAAACTCATATTTACTAAATTTTGCGTACAACTGCTTATCACGCAAAATCTGTAACACAAGTCTCAAGTGTTCGGCATGCTTGGTTTCGTTGCACGAATAGATCAGAATGTCATCTATAAACACAACTACAAATCGATCCAAATACTATTTGAATACCCGATTCATCAAATCCATTGAAATAGCAGGGGTGTTAGTGAGTCTGAACGACATCACTAAAAACTCGTAATGGTCGTATCTCATCCAAAAAGCAGTCTTTGGCACATCAGAATCTCTGACTCGCAACTGATAATAACCCAATCTCAAACCTATCTTCGAAAATGCTGAAGCTCCTTTTAACTGAGCAAATAGATCATCAATGCGCGGCAAAGGGTATTTATTCTTTATGGTCACTTTATTGAGTTGTCGGTAGTAGATGCACATTCTCAGAGTTCCATCTTTCTTCTTCACGAATAACACTGGCGCACCCTAAGGAGAGAAACTCGATCGAGCAAAACCTCTATCTGTCAATTCTTGCAACTGAGCTTTCAACTCTTTTAATTCAGTCAGTGCCATTCTATATGGAGTTATTGAGATCGGAATCGTCCCTAGCACTAACTCAATACCAAAATCTACTTCTTGAACAGGTGGCAAACTCGATAATTCTTCTGGAAACACATCCGGATACTCACATACAATAGGTACAGATTCAATCATCTTTTCAGTCACTTTAATATCAATTACATAAGCAAAGTAAGCTTCGTAACCCTTTCTCATATACTTTCGAGCCAACATCGAAGATATCACTGCCGGTACCCCATTTAAATTCGCAGATTCAATCTGAATTATCTCATTATTCTGACACCAGAAATAAATAGTCTTTCGTCTGCAATTCACTACAGCATTGTGCACAGTTAACCAATCCATGCCGAGGATGATATCGAACTCATCAAATGGTAGTAATATTAAATCAGCCGAAAAGCATGAATCTTGAATCATCAAAGGGCAATTTCTGCACTACTAGCACACACCGGCCTAGGGGTTCGAAATCCGAATCACAAACTCAGTAGACTTAACAGGTAGAGTCTTGCTGGATACTAATGTTTCACACATGTAGGAATGGGTTGAACCGGGATCAATCAGATCAATTACATTAGTACTAAAGAGAGTAAATATACCGGTGATGACATCTGGAGGTGAAGCCTTCTCTCGTGTATGAATGGCATAGGCTCTAGCTAGCACAAGAGTTTCTAATCGAATAGCTGTATCCGAAGTCCCTCTCTGAGTGCCGCTCCTACCTCCTACATTTTGCGGTGATCTACCTCTAGCTGTAGTACCGCTCGGTCTTGTACTCTGAGCATTATCCTTTCCAGCTAACTCCGAGCAATCACGAAGGAAATGATCCTACGAATCACACTTGTAGTAAGCTCAATTGTTGGACTTGCTTCAACATTCACCAAAATATCATTTACCGTACTGTTGACACTCGGGTTTATTCAGTCGAGTATTGCCGACACTAGTAATCGAGGTAGCTGATGAACTCACTGGTGGCTGTTCTCGTATAGAGATCCCTGTATTAGCTTTAGATCGGCTATTGTCATTTTTAAACTTCTTTGATGACGATTGAGAAAATTTACCCACTGTTCTCTTACGAAAATCTCTAGCTTGACTCTCAGCTTTTCATTTTTCTTTCCCAAGCTCTTCAGCTTTACAAGCTCGCTCAACAAGTACCACAAACTCGTTTATTTCAAGTATACCAACCAGTAATTTTATATCTTCATTTAACCCTTCTTCAAATCTTCTGCACATAGCAGCCTTAGATGAAACACACTCACGTGTATCGGCTAAGTCTTACAAACTTGCGCTCATACTCAGATACGGTCATACGACCCTATTTAAGTTCGATAAATTCTTTGCGTTTCAGATCTATGGATCGCTGGCTGATGTATTTCTTGCGAAACTCTTTCTGAAAGAAGTCCCAAGTAACTCGTTCCTTTGGAACAACCAATACGAGAGTGTTCCACCAATAGTAGGCAGAATCCCATAATAAAGATATAGCACATTCCAGGCACTCATCATGTGTACAGGATAGTTCATCGAAAACATGAATTGTATTATCAAGCCAAAATTCAGCTCGTTCAGCATCATCATCATCTTCAGCTCTAAACTCTTGAGTCCCGTATTTTCTGATTCTACTGAATGGAGGCTTATTTATTCTCTCAGGATTAATGATCAGGGGTACCACCGGTACTACAGGTGGAGTATTCGGATTTGGGGGTGGTTGAACAATAGGATTGGTCCGGATATATTGATTGAACCAATTGTTCATTATACTAAAGAAGGCTTGTTTAGCCCCCTCATCTTGGATACTCATAGCTGGTTGAGATTCAATCGGCACGGTCCCTTGCACGGGAGTAGGCGCCACACTCTCAACATCATCTGCTACAGCTCGTTCGGGATCAAGATCCATTTACTATAAGAAAGAAGACACATTTCTTTGTCAAAAGTCACCATACTATCTCAATAAAAATATATGGCATGTATAGCTAGACTCACACACGCTATGTTAGTCCGAGAACCGACTAAACTATATTTCTGATACCAATCAAATGTGACACCCCTTACCCAAGACCGTTGCCGGAGTCGAGCATGAGGCATTACTACACTTGACTACTAATTTAGGGCATAAAAATTGAAACTGTCCATCTGCGTCATGTTGACTAAATTGACTATAACTTGAGTTACAAAACACAAAATTTAGATCCGTAAATTTTCTTTGAGACTAGACTCATATATATTCTTACTATAATTTTTCCAGAATTTTTCATATGGCCAATTAGTACAGTTTATTCATTAAAGTTTCCCCTGTTTCACTATTTGATGGTTCTGGCCTATCTTTACAAAAACTCAGTTATCTCATTTTACAAAATACAAACAATGTTATTGTTTATTCCATCAAAAATAGACTCATTAAGGATTTTAAGCATATAAACTATGCTCCATGATTAGTTTTGTACAATTTTAAATAATTTTTCCAAGACAGAACAGGGAATCACGAAGTTATTCAGAACCAGTCTTACTAAAATATAAATATCTCAAAATATAAAATTCCTTTCCTACACTGTTTCTTTCATATAAAAATAGACACAATAATATTTAACACTATATCTTATTAACTCTCTAATTTCATTTCTCCTATTTTTTGTTATTTTTCAAAATCACGTCACTGCTATTAACCAAAAACTATTTCATTGCAAAATATGGTTAACTAGTTTATAACATCTTTAGTCCATTTCATTTAAACTCTATACATTAACCATGCTTATATATACTAAAAACAAATCAACCAAAACCACAACCAAACATAATCATCAAACCAAAATATAAATTCCAAGATTAACAAGATGGACAAGCCATTTTTGCATGGCTTATACAAACATATACAACTTCAAAACCAAACATAAAATTTCTAGCCTATACATGCCATATATGTAACATCCTAAAATCGGGGGGTCTATAAAATTTGGGTAATTCCATGTGTTGTGCTTGTTATGATTGTTATTTAGGCGTGCTTGGAGGTTCTAGGAAGGCCTAGGGTCGTGTTGGAGCTTTGGTAAAATTTTGCTTTTTGGGCACTTAAGGGGGGAGAGCTAGTGAAGGCAGGACTTAGGAATAATTGTTTGTATATGGATGTCACAAGTAGCAAGGTGGCCTAGTGGTTGGTGTCACAGGGGAGCATGGAAGGGGGGAGAGTGTTCGAATCTCATCTGCTGAAACAATAAGCTTTATTTTTTTGTCCAAGGTAGAGAGGTGGTGGAGTAGGCGTGGGACTCTACCAACGAGGTTTTGAATAGGTCAACCAGATTTGAATGGATGGTGTAGAGGAGATTGAGGAGTTGGACTTGGTCAAACATTTCAAATGGTTGATGGAGAGTGTATTATAGAGAAAGTGAGGGAGAAAATCGCGGGAGTGGGTGTGTGGAAGTGTTTGGTTGAGAGTGGGGAGGTGCTTGGGGAGGATTTTTGGTTTTGGTTAATGTGTGAGTGTGTCATTTTTCGAAAGTGGCTATTGTGCATTTTTGGTCTTAGCACTTTGGAAACATTGCTTTCATTTTCTTTGTCGAAACCTCTAGTGACTATTCTCACTTTCTTTATCTTTTCTCCTCTCTTGTGCTTTAGTCGAATCTAGAGAAGGTGACCACTTGTGCATTCTTTTTCCTTCATCTTTTCTCTTCAACTTTCGTCCCCTTTTCTCTCTTATTCTCATCATAGCCGAAACTTACCTTCTCCTTCACTGTCTTTCTTTTATTTCTTTCCTTAAGCCGAATAGTCCTTTTGGTCCCAAGTGAATCAATTTTCCATTATTTTGCTACACTCTAGCCGAATCTCCTTCTACCTCTCTTTTGAATCAATTGAACTTTCTCCTATTCTTTGTGAACCGGTTTCTCCTTAATTTGTTGGTAGCCGAAACACTCTTTCCTACTTAGGTGCTCCTTCCACTCCCTTCTTCGATATCTAGGTCTCTCTTTATCTCTCAATCGGCTACCCACTTCCTGTGTCATAGTTGAATTTGCTCAAGGGGGTTGGCCGAATCTCTCCCTCTCGTACGACTTGCCTCTAGTCATAAGGTAATGGTGTTTCTTTTTCGTCTTCCTTCTTTTCATTTTTATGTTTCACATAGCCGAAGTGGCTACCTCTCTACCTTCTAGCTCTCAGCTAATTTCTTCTTTCCTTCTCTCAACTTGGGAGGTTCACTTTGGTCTATTTCCATAGTCGAATCTGTTGTGGTGCTGTTCCTCATTAATCAAGGTAAGGAGTTCTCTTTCTGGTTTCTTTGCGACTATTCTCTTTTCGTTTTACTCTGCCATAACCAAACCTTCTTGTTAGACAACCACCATTCTTTCACTGTGATACTTTACTGATCAAGACTTTCTTCATGGAGGCAGATGATAGTCGATCTGAGGGGATTGCGTTAAGGGAGCCTAAGGGGAGTGGACTCGTAGTCTCTGCTCCCAAGTTCAAATGGCGTAGGGTGTCAGCAATTTGGGATTTCTCGCTGGGTTGTGGAAGGGGGACAACATCAGATTTGGACAAGCAGATCATGGTGGTTTGCGCTAGTGAGGGTAAGTGTTAGTAAAGCGTACGGTTAGATGTGGAATATAGATCTTCCATTGTTTTTGCTGTAAGCTAATTGGGTGATGTATGGGTTTAGGTGACTTCGATCAGGAGTGTCTATTTCTTCACATAATTAGGTGTGTAATCTCACACCTTTACTCATTTGTTGTGTATTATACTGTGTGTCGACCTAAAGCCGAGATACTCTTAAAGGGTAAGCTACTGTGATACCCCTAGTGGGTGAGTTTGGAAATAGCCCAGGTGAGTAAATTTACGATTATACCTTTTTGGTTAGATTTAGCACGACTGTGTATTCCGTTTATCTGTTATATTGGTACGCTCATGCATCCACTACATTATTATGTCATGTTATGTTGCATGGGATTGGGATATGATGTTGATGATCGGGGAAGTGTATTTTGGTGGCTATGCCACATATTTCGGTGACTCTGTCACATTTTTTCCGGTGGCTATGCCATGTATATTTCAATAATCTAGTGGTTCTGCCACAATTTTAGTGATGAGTAGCGTGACTGCCATCGAGGTGAGTAGCGGATGGAGGGTTGATTGTAGAAATCCCTACAGGTGTGTTAGGCTGGATGCGGGTGGTGTGTAGCAGATGGAATATTAGGCTAGGCTGGGTTGCATTGCACACATTATCTGTTTGACCATGCTATTAGGGCTAAGTCCTAGTTTGATTCTGTAAGGGCCTCAGGCTAGTTTGTTTCCGTTAGGGCTAAGGCCAAGTTGATGTTCGATTAGGGGATTACACACTGAGTTCTCGTAACTCACCCCCTTTGCCTAATATTTTTCAGGTGATCCCCAACATTGAGGATTTGGAGTCGAGGCAGACTTTGTGGTGGCCATACATCGTTTCTTTATTAAATCCTGTTTTACTTTACTTTAAATTTTTATTTTGGGTTTATGTTTTGTAATAAGGCCTTTGGTATTTTATTTGGTTTTAACTTTTAACTCGGTTTTTGGTTATTATTAAATGTTCAATACGGGATTTTCCTAAAACCCTAATACCTATTGTTTTTCCAAAATGTTAACGAATGATTTTTCAAACTATAATTGATTAAACACTGGGTTCTCTTAAACGTCGAAATAGTTTTCAAAATATCACGTCCAAAATTCATTGAAGCTGATTTCTGTTATAAACAAGATTTTACCAACAATTCAAACTCAAATCTCCTAATAAAAGTAGTTTTCAAATTAATCACAACTTTTCTAAAATAGACATTAAGTTAAACGGGCTTTTATAAACAAACACCTAAACTCGAAATTTTAAAAAGAATACGAACATTTTAACAAACATGCAACTTTCTTTAGCGACCCTTCCATGTGACATGCCAGATTCGGTCATGACGTCTAGGCCGAGTTTGGGGTGTTACATTTTGTGGTATTAGAGCCCAGTTGCAAAACTTGGCTGTGGAATGGGTTCGAAAATGTTTTTCAAAATTGGTTTGAACCATGGTTTAAAAATATATGTCTTTTGGAAGTATGGCATCACGGGTCTCCGACACCGAATCCGTAAGTTCTCTTATTTTATGTTTGTTAAGATGATGTTATGGCTGTAGTAAGAAAACTATTAGAGTTAGTAGTAGAACATGGAAACTTCTATCTTTAGTAGTTTAGACTATAGAGACTGAGACATTAAGAAATTCGATCTGCGAGAACAACATTTATGCCTGCTGCTCATAAAATATTTGTTAATAAACAGTGGAATTATATACTGATTCATAAAAATCCTTTATTAGATTAATTCGATCCAGCAAACATGAGCACTAGAGGATGTGGACGTGGTAGACGTGGCCGTGGTAGGGGTCAAGGTGCTGAGGCTGGATCATCAAAATCAGGGCATGTGCCGGAAGGCGAAGTGCCAGCATCGCCAGTAGGGGAAGCGGGGTCTCAAGACCGAACTAGAGGGGACGATGCTTTGTCTTAAGCTATGCTGCGAGTTTTGGAGCGGGTTGCTGGAGCAAGTACTGGGTTAGTGGCCCGAAAATCTAGTCCTGAGCGACTCCGAGCAAACGGAGCTGAGGTACTTAGGGGCACTTCTAGTGTGGCCCCAAATGTACCTAAATACTAGCTGGAACCAATTGAACGAATTATGGATGACCTGGACTGCATAGCAGAAGAAAAATTGAAAGGAGCAGTGTCCCTCCTACGAGATGAGGCATACCAGTGGTGGCTCACAGTGAGGGAAGGTACTCCAGCGAATCGTATCACCTGGGACTTCTTTAAGATAGAGTTCCAGGAAAAATATGTTGGACGAGTTATGTGGACGCCCAAAGGAAAGCATTTCTGAACTTGGTCTAGGGGAATAAATCTATGGTAGAATATGACGCGGAGTTCCTGCGCTTAAGTCGTTATGCTTGGGGTATAGTCGGAGCCGATTACGAGTGTTGTGTGCAGTTCGAGGATGGTCTGCGGGATGAGCTGCGAGTACTGATAGTTCCGCAGCGGGAAAGAGATTTTGCCATTCTGGGCAAGAAAGCAAAAAAATCGCCAAAGAAGTGAAACGTTTTGAGAGGCAAAATCGAGATAAGGAAAGGGGCAAAAACAAGATATGTTTTGGGACGTTAAGTTCTTCTGGGGGCTTCCAAAAGAGGCCTAGGTTAGATGGGCCAGCTCGAGTGGGGATGCTAGTTGCTGTAGGTCAATTGCGACCTTGTGCACAGTGTAGGATGACACATCCGGGGGAGTGTTGGAGAAGAACTAGAGGATGTTTCAAATGTGGATCTAGGGATCATCTGATAAAGGATTGTCCACAGGAGTTGGCTAGGGCGCAGACGATAGATCAGGTATTGGCACAGCCAGGAAGAGGTAGTCAGCAGCCACTGAGAGGTCGTGGTCTTGCCAAAGGAGGAAATGGATTTGGGCGAGGTCGTGGAGCACCGGGCAAAGGTATTGGTAGTTCAGATGCAAGACAGCCGGGGTTGGTTTATGCAGCTCAATGGCGAGAGGATGGCGACTCACCGGAAGCCATAACTAGTACGTTTCTTATATTTGAGGTACCATTTATTGCTTTGATAGATATTGGATCAACTCATTCATATGTTGCCTGTACTGTATCTGAGACTCTGGGTATAAAATCTGAGATTGCTATTAGAGGAATGAATGTGGTTAGCCCTTTAGGACAATCGGTGGTAGTGAATAAGTTGTTTAGGAATGTGCCTTTAGAAGTGCAAGGGAATGTTTTCCCGGTTGACTTGATGGAACTGCCGTTCGGCGAGTTTGACCATATCTTAGGCATAAACTGGTTAGTTAAGCATCGTGCGAACTTGGATTGCACTACTAAGCGTATGGTTATAAGAACTCCTGAGGATGAGGAAGTGATGGTGATAGGTGAAAGGAGAAATTATCTATCTCATGTTATTTCGGCATTAAAGGCAGAAAAGATGGTGCGAAAAGGGTGTAAGGCGTATATAGCTTTCATCAGCACATCGGATGCCAAGGAATTGTCTGTAGGGGATGTCAGAACTGTGAATGAGTTCTCAGATATTTTTTCTGAAGAGCTTCCGGGTTTGCCTCTGGATCGTAAGGTTGAGTTTGGCATTGAGCTGTTACCAGGAACGGCTCCAATGTCCATCGCCCCTAATAGGATGGCGCCGAAGGAGCTAGTGGAACTGAAAGCTCAGATTCAAGAGTTGTTGGACCAAGGTTTTATCCGACCAAGTGTATCTCCGTGGGGAGCGCCGATTTTTTTGTGAAGAAAAAGGATGGGTCGATGCGTATGTGCATTGACTATCGCCAGTTGAACAAATTGACTATTAAGAACAAATACCCGTTACCAAGAATTGACGATTTGTTCGATCAGCTACGAGGAGCTTCGGTCTTCTCGAAGATAAATTTGAGATCGGGATACCATCAGTTAAGGGTCAAGGAGGTAGATATTCATAAGACTGCTTTCCGAACTCGTTATGGGCATTACGAGTTTCTAGTGATGCCGTTCAGATTGACTAATGCACCAGTCGCTTTTATGGACATGATGAACCGAGTCTTCCAACCCTATCTAGACCGGTTTGTATTGGTGTTCATAGAAGACATTTTGGTGTATTCAAAAACGAAGGAGGAGCATGATTCTCATCTTCGGGTTGTGCTACAAATATTGAGAGAAAAGCAACTGTTTGCCTAATTCAGCAAGTGTGAATTTTGGCTGAAGGAAGTGACCTTTTTAGGGCATGTTGTTTCTGCCGAGGGGATTAGGGTTAATCCTTGGAAGGTTGAAACGGTGTTGGATTGGAAGCCACCTAAGTCAGTGTCAAAAATTCAAAGTTTTCTGGGTTTGGCTAGGTACTACAGAAGGTTCGTTGAGGGGTTTTCGTTGATTGTTGCACCTTTAACCAAGTTATTGCGACAAGGAATACTGTTTGTGTGGGTGGATAAAGAAGATTCTGACTGAGGCACCAGTGTTGATTCCGCCTGAGGCTGGGAAGGAATTTGCATCTATTGTGATGCATCACACACAAGTTTGGGTTGTGTGTTAATGCAAGAAGAGAAGGTGGTAGCATATGCATCTCGTGAACTAAGGCCACATGAGACGAACTATCCCACTCATGACTTGGTATTAGCTGCGGTGGTGTTTGCCTTAAAGATATGGAGACACTACCTGTATGGAGAAAGGTCGATTATTTATACCGATCACAAAAGTCTAAAATATCTCCTTACCCAAAAGGAGTTGAACTTAAGACAACAGAGATTCGTAGAGTTGCTGAAAGACTATGACTGCTCGATCAAGTATCACTCGGGTAAAGCCAATGTGGTGGCAGATGCGTTAAGTCGTAAGGTGGTATCGGAGTTGAGAGCAATGTTTTCTCATTTCAGCCTTTACGAGGATGGCAGGTTGTTAGCGGAACTTCAGGTGAAACCGACATGGGTAAGCCAGATTAAAGAAAAGCAATTGTTGGATGAATCATTGGGTTCTCGATTTCAATAGGTGGAAAAGGGAAAGATTGTGGATTTTGAGCTGAACAGTGAAGGGGTATTATGTTTCCGTGGAAAAATTTGTATGCCGAAGGACTCTAAGTTGAGGCAGATGATTCTGCGGGAAGTGCATATTAGCCCATACACTATGCATCTCGGTGGAAGCAAGATGTATCAGGACCTACGTGAACTATATTGGTGGCCTGGTCTGAAACGGGAAGTTACCGACTTTGTGAGTAAGTGTTTGACATGCCAGCAAGTGAAGGCAGAACATCAGTTGCCTTTGGGGTTGCTGCAGCCGGTGCAGATTCCACTTTGGGAGTGGGAGAGAATAACAATGGATTTTGTTAGTGGGCTACCCCTAACGCCTACTAAGAAAGATTCAGTGTGGGTAATTATTGACCAGTTGACTAAGTCTGCACACTTCATATCGATTCGTACCGACTACTCGTTACAGAAGTTGGCTAAGCTGTATATGGCAGAAATCGTGAGGCTGCATGGGGTACTAGTGTCTATCACATCAGACAGGAACCCTAGATTTACATCACAGTTCTGAAAGGCGTTACATGAAGCTTTGGGTACAAGGCTAGATTTCAGCACAGTGTTCCAGCCACAGACTGATGGTCAGCGGGAAAGGGTAATTCATATTCTGGAAGACATGTTAAGGGGCTGTGTGATTGACTTCAGAGGTAATTCGTGTACAATAACAACTATCAGTCCAGCATTCAGATGGCACCCTACGAAGCGTTGTATGGTCGTAGGTGTCGTACCCCTACCTGTTGGACAGAGTTAGGTGAGCAACAGTTGTTGGGTCCGAAATTGATTTCAGAGACGGGGGAAAAAGTTAAGTTGATTCGGGACTGGTTAAAAGAGGCTTTGGATAGACAGAAATTGTATGCGGATCTGAAGCGTAGGGAGATAGAATTTTCAGTGGGGGATCATGTCTTCTTGAATGTCTCACCTTGGAAGAAGGTTTTAAGATTTGGACGGAAGGGGAAGTCGAGCCCCAAATTCATAGGGCCCTATCGTGTGTTGAAACGTGTGGGACCAATCGCGTATCAGTTTGAGTTGCCCTCGGTGTTGAATCGGATACATGATGCATTCCATGTTTCGATGTTGAGGCGCTACCGTTCAGATCCATCTCACGTACTACCGGTGGAAGAAATTGAGGTAAGACCTGATCTGTCTTTTGAAGAAGGACCAGTGCAGATCTTAGATCGGGGTGTTAAGGTATTGAGGAGGAAATCAGTTCCATTAGTTAAAGTGTTGTGGCGTAATCACCGTTCAGAGGAAGCCACGTGGGAGCTGGAAGAGGCAATGCGACAGCAGTACCCTCATCTCTTTTAATCAGGTAAATTTCGAGGCCAAAATTTTTTTAAGGGGGTAAAACTGTAACATCCTAAAATCTTGGTGTCTATAAAATTTGGGTAATTGCATGTGTTGTGCTTGTTATGATTGCTATTTAGGCGTGTTTGGGGGTCCTAGGGAGGCCCAGGGGTGTTGGAGCTTTGGTAAAATTTTGCTTTTTGGGCATTTAAAGGTGGTAAGCTAGTGAAGGCAGGACTTAGGAATAATTGTTTGTATCTGGATGTCACAAGTAGCAAGGTGGAGTAGTGTTCGAATCTCATCTGCTGCAAAAGGAGCTTTATTTTTGTGTCTAAGGTGAAGAGGTGGTGGAGTAGGCATAGCCAAGGAGGTTTTGAATAAGTCAACCAGATTTGAATGGATGGTGTGGAGGAGATTGAGAAGTTGGCCTTGGTCAAACATTTCAAATGGTTGATGGAGAGTGTATTGTGGAGAAAGTGAGGGAGAAAATTGTGGGAGTGGGTGTGTGGAAGTGTTTGGCCGAGAGTGGGGAGGTGCTTGGGGAGCATTTTTGATTTTGGTTAATGTGTGAGTGTGTCGTTTTTCCAAAGTGGCTATTGTGCATTATTCTCACTTTTTTCATCTTTTCTCTCTCTTGTGCTTTAGCCAAATCTAGAGAAAGTGACCACTTGTGCATTCTTTTTCCTTCATCCTTTCTCTTCAATTTTCGTGCCCTTTTCTCTTTTATTCTCATCATAGCTGAAACCTACCTTCTCCTTCACTATCTTTCTTCTATTTCTTTCCTTAAGCCGAATAGTCCTTTTGGTCCCAAATGAATCGGTTTTCCATTATTTTGCTACACTCTAGCCGAATCTCCTCCTACCTCTCTTTTGAATCAACCAAACTTTCTCCTATTCTTTGTGAACCGGTTTCTCCTTAATTTGTTGGTAGCCGAAACTCCTTTTCCTACTTGGGTGCTCCTTCTACTCCCTTCTTCGATATCTAGGTTCTCTCTTCATCTCTCAATCGGCTACCATCTTCCTGTGTCATAGCCGAACCTGGTCAAGGGGGTTGGCCGACTTTCTCCCTGTCGTACGACTTGTCTCTAGTCACAAGGTAATGGTGTTTCTTTTTTGTCTTCCTTCTTTTCATTTTTATGTTTCACACAGCTGAAGTGGCTACCTCTCAACGTTCTAGCACTCAGCTAGTTTCTTCTTTCCTTCTATCAACTTGGAAGGTTCACTTCTGTCTATTTCCATAGTAAAATCTGTTGTGGTGCAGTTCCTCATTAGTCAAGGTAAGGAGTTTTCTCTCTGGTTTCTTTGGAACTATTCTCTTTTCGTTTTACTCTGCCATAACCAAACCTTCTTGTTAGACAACCACCATTCTTTCACTGTGATACTTTACTAATCAAGACTTTCTTCATTGAGGCGGGTGACAGCCGATCTGAGGAGATTGCGTTAAGGGAGCCTAAGGGGAGTGGACTTGTAGTCTCTGCTCCCAAGTTCAAACGGCGTAGGGTGTTAGCGATTCGGGATTTCCCGCCAGGTTGTGGAAGGGGGATGACATTAGATTTGGACAAGCAAATCGTGGTTGTTTGTGCTAGTGAGGGTAAGTGTTAGTAAAGCGTAAGGTTAGATGTGGAATATAGATCTTCCATTGTTTTTGCTGTAAGCTAATTGGGTGATGTATGGGTTTAGGTGACGTCGATCGGGTGTGTAATCTCACACCTTTACTCATTTGTTGTGTATCATACTATGTGTCGGCCTAAAGCCGAGATACCCTTAAAGGGTAAGCTACTGTGATACCCCTAGTGGGTGAGTTTGAAAACAGCCCAGGTGAGTGTATTTCGGGGAAGTGATGATCGGGGATTTTGGGATATGATGTTGATGATTGGGGAAGTGTATTTCGGTGGCTCTGCCACATATTTCGGTGACTCTGTCATATTTTGTCCGGTGGCTATGCCACGTATATTTTGATAATCTGGAGGCTCTGCCACAATTTCGGCGATGAGCCGATTGACTGCCATCGAGGTGTGTAGCAGATGGAATATTAGGCTGGGCTGGATTGCATTGCATACATTATCTATTTTACCATGCTATTAGGGCTAAGGCCCAGTTTGATTCGGTAAGGGCCTCAGGCCAATTTGTTTCCATTAGGGCTAAGGCCCAGTTGATGTTCGATTAGGGGATTACACACTGAGTTCTCGTAACTCACCCCCTGCTTAATATTTTTCAGGTGATCCCCAGCATTGAGGATTTGGAGACGAGGCAGACTCTGTGGTGGCCATACATCGTTTCTTTAGTAAATCTCATTTTACTTTACTTTAAATTTTTATTTTGGGTTTATGTTTTGTAATAAGGCATTTGGTATTTTATTTGGTTTTAACATTTAACTCGGTTTCTGCTTATTATTAAATGTTCAATACGATATTTTCCTAAAACATTAATACCTGTTGTTTTTCCAAAATGTTAACGAACGGTTTTTTAAACTATAATTGATTAAACTATGGGTTCTCTTAAACATCGAACAGTTTCAAAAATATCACATGTCTGAAATTCACTGAATCAGATTTCTGTTATAAACAAGATTTTACCAACAATTCAAACACAAATCACCTAATAAAAGTAGTTTTCAAATTAATCACAACTTTTCTAAAATGGACATTGAGTTAAATGGGTTTTTATAAACAAACACCTAAATTCGAAATTTTAAAAAGAATACGAACATTTTAACAAACACGTAACTTTCTTTAGCGACCCTTCCATGTGACATGCCAGATCCGGTCATGACGTCTAGGCCGAGTTTGGGGTGTTACAGTATATGTTCATAGTTTTAAACTTTTAAAATACCAAAATAGTGATCGATAGTGTGACGATGCTCCAAAACGATCCCCGAGCTTGTAGCTAGACTTCAAAATCTATAAAATAACATAATTAAACACACAAAGTAAGCTATCATAGCTTAGTAAGTTATAAGCAATTTCATAACAACTGTAACATCCTGAAAAGGGCCTATGCATTTTCAGTTTAATTGTACGAAATGACATGTCTATTGTGTTATGAAAGTATTTTGAACATTTTCGGAAACCTGTAAATGTATGGAAATGTTAAGTTTAAAGTGAACATTTTTGGAAACCTGGAAATGTATGGAAATGTTAAGTTTTAAGTGAACATTTTTGGAAACCTGGAAATGTAAGGAAATGCTTTACAAATGATTCAAAAGAGGAAAGTGAACATTTCTGGAAACTTGGAAATGTAAGGAAATGTCAAGTTTAAAGAGGGAAACAAAAATTTTTGAAACTTGGAAATGTAAGGAAATGACTTAGAAAATGTCGAGTTTTAAAGTTTAAAAGAGGAAACTGAGGCAAGATGGTCTTAAGAGAAAATGTATATGAAATTTGACACACAAACAGGCTTGGAAAAGTGGCCTGGAGATGCCACTTATGGCCTCTGGAAATGGCGCCACATACAAGGGTATTGGGCCTGAGTTCGAGTCACATGGGAAGCAGATAAAAGAAATTTTTATTTTGCTTCCAGAAGCAGAGAGGTGGACGACACAAGGCTTTTAAAAGAGGAGTTTTATTCTCTTTAAATTTCGCCTAATAAGGGGATAAATAAAGGATTTATTTTAGATTATTTTCAAGAGATAAATAAGGAATATTCTTTAATTTTTAAATTAAGGAGATAAAGTTATCAAAATAAGGAAGAGTGGTGGCCAAGTAAGGGACTTAAGCCTAGTAATTTCGGCTAAGAAAGGAAGAGTAAGGTTAGTCTTCATTCATTCTTTTCTCTTCAAGAAAGCCTCTGCCGAAATTCTCTAAAGTTTCTCCTCTTCTCTCTGCCGAAACTCTCTAGCAACCATCCTTCTCTTCTCTTTCATTTGCTAAGCTGAATTTATAGTCCACCATTGCCAAATTCTCAAGTTTTCTTTTCTTTATTTTTGTGGAAACTGAATACTCCAAGAAAACCTCTAGCCGATTTCTTCAAAAGGGAATTTCGGGATTTAGGTGGTGTCGACTACAAGGAAGGCTATTTCGGGATTTAAGGTAAGCTATAAAGTAATATTCGGCCATAGGCCATTAGTATGATTTCAAGTTAGACTAAAATCTAACATATGTGTATAGGTATTTCGACAGCATTAAAGAAGCAAGGATCCAATTCGGGATTTAAGATTTGGAAGGTAAACACATAGGTAGGTTCAGTCAAGGCCTGTTTTGATATCTAGATCTATTTCATAATCGTTTAAAAAGCCGAACTAATTTGTTTAAGTGATTCAATGCTTGGCCAAATGCAAGAAGAGTTTAGCAGAGATTTCGGGACTTGATTCTTAAGTCAATCGGCAACAAGGTAAGTTTTAGTGTACTAAACCTAATAGTATTTGGATTTATGGCCGAATGGCTTTTTATTAAATAGTAAGTGATTAATCAAATGTAGGAACTTGAGATCTAAGGCAGTAGATCAGATTTCGGGATTTTCAGTGAAGTTGTTAAGCAAATCAGGTGTGTATCCCACACTAACTTTGAACAAGATTTATGGCAATTTTTAAAATGTGCATGTTTATAAGAATGTGAATATGGCTAAGGTACCGTGTTATGGTACATAGTACTCAGGTACGTTTCCTACTTCTACTAGGATTATGAAATATGTTATATTTAACATGTGAAAAGTGACATGAATGTGAATTTAAGTATGACATGTATAATATGAATAATATGGGGCATTCAGGTTATATGGAAAAGGTGAAGTGAATGTGGTGACCTCGGTCTCACTATCTGAATGTGGTGACTTCGGTCACATTATCTGAATGTGGTAACTTCAGTTACATTATCTGAGTGTGGTGTCTCATGACACAATTATCTGGTGGCAATGCCACAAATATTATATGGGCGATGAGCACGTCGACTGCAGCGACTGCCTTCGATGGTGTGTAGCGGATGGAGAGTTAACTTAGTAGTCCCCACGGTGTGCAGGTTGGTATGGGGATGTGTAGCGGATGGCAACTAGGTTTGGGTACGGGTTGCATCATTATTTTATCTGTATATGAATATGCATGTGATATGATATGGTATGCCTGATCTATTAAATTTTAGTGTTAGTTACACATTGAGTCTGTTGACTCACCCCGTTGTGGGAACATGTTTCAGGTGATGAACAGTGATGGACCGGGATGACAGAACTTGTGGTGGCCATGCTCAGCTTGAAGTTTTATTTTATTTGGATTATTTTATTTAAGTACTTTGGTTTTTAATTTTGGGATTTATTGATGTAATAAGGCCATGGTGGATTACTTTATTTTACTCTTGTTTATTACGTTTTATGAATTTTTCTTTTATCAGATAAAGTTTAAGTAAATTTATTCAAAATAAATCCTAAGTGTTTTGTCGCCTAAACTAAAGGGTTTCCAATATAAGTTAAACTTGTTTTCAACTCGAGCCCAACCAGGAATAATTTCTCTTTCAAAAACCCAGATTTTCCAAAGTAACAAAAGAATTTGAAACGGTTTATACCGGGGAACATACCAGATCCGGGCAAGGCTCGTGGGCCGGGTTTGGGGTGTTTCAGTTTGGTATCAGAGCCCAGTTTTAAACTCTCGGCCTATGGGCTAAGGCCCAAAATGTTTTCCAATCGAGCCAAATGAGTTTTATGGAAGTATTTCTGAAAATAAGTAGGTTTTCTGGCATGGCACCTAAGTCTCCGACCCGCAGTCCACCAGGTAAGTACCCTTAACCATCTGTGTGATTATGTGAATTATAGAAGGGTAGGAAAGGAATGGAACGTAGAATAGTACGATAGGTATTTGAACCGTAGGACTAGTCCACTCAAACACAAATACATAAGACTTAATTGCTTAACTAAACAAACCTATGGCTAAGTCAACAGAGTTAGGGTGTGGTAACCCCTGTGCGCATGTCTAGGATTGGATCCGGAAGAGCCTGGTATTTAAGTAGTCCTAGTGACTCATCTCCTCTTCGCAGGAATCCTACCTAGTGCGTAGCTTCGGTTCACCCTAACCCAGAGGGCTCAGTAGGTGTGGCAACCTCTGTGCGCATGTCTAGGAATGGTTTCAGTGGGAGCTTGGTACTTAAGCAGTCTGTGTGACTCACCTCCTCTCCATTCGAACCCTACCTGGTGCGTAGCTTTGGTTCACCCTGACCAATAGGACTCGGTCACAGGCTAAACACGATAACTAAAACCCGAAAGGGAACTAGCCGTGTTTAAAAAAAAAAACCTTAGTTTCAAAACTCTTAAAATTACCTTTTTAATTTGTGAGAACTATTTTTTCCGAAAAATTTCCGATTTATAAAAAAATTACCTAAATACCTCTAGTGGTGAAATTTCAAAAATACCCTTGGTTTATAAAATGTCCAAACTACCCACAGTTCTAATCCAAATTTCATTACTTTATAAATGTTCAACAACCCTTATTTGCAAAATATGACAATACCTTAATTTTTGGAACATTGCAAAATTGCCCCTAACTTACAAAATTACCAAAATGACCCTGATTTCTAAAATTTCTGCAACATCACCGTTTTAGAAAACAAATTCTCAAAAAGAACCCTCAAAATTTTGCAAATTTGGAAATACCCCGGAATTATTGAACTTTACAAATTCACCCTGGTTTATTACCAAAATACCCCTGAGATTCAAAATTTCTGAAATACCCCCGGATTTCAAAATTTTCCCAAAATACCCTGGGAATTTAGAATTACCAAAATACTTTTTGACAAAACCACCAAGGGACTTTTTCCTTTGAAAAATTACAAAAATACCCCTATAGGAAAAATTACGAAAATACCCCTGGGTAGTGGAAAAACAACAACAATGAAAACTACAACATTTCTCTGAATGAACAAAAGTTCATAATTGATTGATGGATGTATGTATGAATGTAAAGACTGTGTGCATGTATGAATACGAAAGAACCACTCCTAAAATTCTTTCCATAAAACTTCTTCACGGGTAATCAAGTGAAACAAAGACGAATTCATAAAACTTCTTAATCAGATCGCGATGTTAGAAATGAGCTCTAGAGGACGTGGTCGTCGAGGCCGCGGTAGAGGCAGGATGACCGTGTCAGAACCCGTTAGATCGAGTCAAGGGTCTGACAATGAGATACCACCGCCACCACCACCCCAGCTGTGGGTGTTAAGCAGCAAGCTCAAATGGGAGATGATGCTGTATCGCAGGCTGTGCTGCGAGTTTTGGAGTTGATGGCTGGTGCAGGAGGAAATTCGGGAACTCGGAAGTCGGTACCTGAGCGACTTCGTGCCAATAGAGCTGAAGTGTTTCGTGGAGTATCTGGTGTGGCACCCAGTACAGCTGAATACTAGTTGGAGACAATTGAGCGCATTATGGATGAGCTCGATCTGACCCCTGAGGAGAAGTTGAAAGGAATGGTGGCACTGTTACGCGATGAAGCGTACCAATGGTGGTTAACTATTCGGAATGGTGCCACAGCAAAGGATCTGACCTGGGAGTATGTTAAGGAAGCGTATCATAAGAAATATGTTGGAACAAGGTATACTGATGAACAAAGGAAAGCTTTTCTAGGGCTGGTTCAAGGAAACAAGTCCGTTGCGGAATATGAGGCTGAATTCCTAAGGTTGAGCTGATATGCTCGAGGAGTAGTGGCAACAGAGCATGAGCGCTATGTCCGTTTTGAGGACGGACTAAGGGATGATTTAAGGTTGTTGATAGCCTCACATCAGGAACGAGAATTTTTCGCTTTAGTGGAAAAGGCTAAGGTAGCCGAGGGAATCAAAGACTCGGTAAAGTAGAGCTCTAATAGGAATAGGCCCAAGAGGGGTTATGGGTCGTCAGGATCGTCTGGGAGTGGGCAGAAGAGGGCTAGAGTTGATGGGCCGCGAGGTCAGCAAGCTGGTACAGGATGGCAGTATCGTCCTTGTGATCATTGTGGAAAGAAGCACTTAGGAGAGTGCTGGAAGAAGACGGGAGGATGTTTTAGGTGTGGGTCCAAGGACCATATGCTCAAGGATTGTCCTAAGAAACCAGATGAAAGTCGACCAGCAGCACAGAATGTTAGCCAGGCTGGTAGAGGCGGACAGCAGCCTCAATGAGGTCATGGTTCGAATAACAGAGGTAATGGTACTGGCAGAGGACATAGAACACAGGGCAGAGGTGCTGTTAATGCTGAGGCAAGGCAACCGGGTTTGGTTTATGCGGTTCACCGGAGGGAGGATGGAGACGCGCCGGATGTTATAACCGGTACGTTCCTTATTTATGGCAAGCCTTACTATGCCTTAATTGATGTGGGCTCGACCCATTCTTATGTTGCATGTAGTGTAGTGAAAACACTAGGCCTAGATTCTGAACTTTCTGATAGGCAGATGACTGTAGTAAGCCCATTAGGCCAAACTGTAGTGGTGGACAAGATCTTTCAGAGTGTACCCTTAGAAATTCAGGGAGTGAACTTTCGGGCTGACTTAATGGAATTGCCCTTCGGAGAATTTGACCTCATACTTGGTATGGATTGGTTAGTAGAGCACCGGGCCGTGTTGGATTGTACGGCTAAACGAATGGAACTAAGGACCCCAGAGGGTGAAGTAGTAGTAATGATCGGAGAAAGGAGAAACTACCTGTCTAATGTAGTGTCGGCATTAAAGGATGAGAAAATGGTTAGGAAAGGGTGCAAGGCATTTTTAGCCTTCGTAAGTGCGTTGGGTGGAAAGGAAAAAGGTGTCAGTGGAGTTAGAACGGTAAGGGACTTTGAAGATGTATTTTCGGAGGAATTACCAGGAATACCCCCAGATAGGAAGGTGGAATTTGGAATAGACTTGCTACCAGGAACAGCTCCTGTGTCAATCGCTCCATATTGAATGGCGCCAAAGGAGTTGGTTAAGCTCAAGGCTCAAATCTAAGAGTTGTTAGATCGTGGGTTCATTTGACCCAGTGTGTCTCCATGGGGAGCACCGGTCCTGTTTGTAAAGAAGAAGGACGAAACTATGCGGATGTGCATAGATTACCGTCAGTTGAATAAGCTGACCATCAAGAACAAGTATCCCTTGCCAAGGATAGACGACTTGTTCGATCAGCTGAAGGGGGCCGTAGTATTCTCGAAGATAGACTTAAGGTCAGGATATCATCAGTTGAAGGTGAAGCAGGCAGATATCTATAAGACCGCTTTTAGGACAAGATACGGCCATTTTGAGTTTGTAGTGATGCCATTTGGATTGACGAACGCTCCAGCCGTGTTCATGGATATGATGAACCGGGTTTTCCAACCCTACTTGGATAGGTTTGTTGTCATGTTTATCGATGACATTCTTGTGTATTCGAAGTCGGAGGAGGAGCATGATGAGCACCTATAGATAGTGTTACAAGTATTAAAGGAGAAGAAGCTCTATGCCAAATTCAGCAAGTGTGAATTCTGGCTTAAGGAGGTGGCATTTTTAGGACATGTAGTATCCACAGAAGGTATAAGGGTGGATCCTAGGAAGATCGAAGCAGTGTTAGATTGGAAACCACCTAGGTCTATGGCTGAGATCCGAAGTTTCTTAGGTTTGGCAGGCTATTACAGAAGGTTCGTGGAAGGGTTTTCGTCAATAGCCGCGCCTTTGACAAAGCTGCTAAGGAAGGAAGTATCCTTTGTATGGACGGATAAGCAACAGGAGAGCTTTGAGAAGCTTAAGAAGGTCTTGACAGAAGCTCCAGTTCTGATTCAGCCTGAGGCAGGAAAGGATTTTGTGGTGTACTGTGATGCTTCGCATAAGGGATTAGGCTGTGTTCTAATGCAAGATGGAAAAGTAGTTGCTTATGCGTCTCGACAGTTAAGGCCGCATGAGGTTAGCTACCCAAACCATGACCTGGAGTTGGCAGCAGTGGTTTTCGCTCTTAAGGTTTGGAGGCACTACCTTTATGGAGAAAGGTCGATAATCTACATGCACCATAAGAGCCTTAAGTATTTGTTAACTCAGAAGGAGTTAAACTTGAGGCAGCGAAGGGGGGTGGAATTATTAAAGGATTATGATTGCTCGATAGAATACCACCCGGGCAAGGCGAATGTGGTAGCTGATGCCCTAAGTCGAAAGGTTGTGTCGGATCTAAGGGCTATGTTCGCTCACTTGAGTTTGTATGATGATGGAAGCCTGTTGGCAGAGTTGCAAGTCAAACCCACATGGCTGAATGAGGTGAAAGGGGGACAGTTGGCTGATAAGGACCTAAGTGCTAAGTTACAGCAAGTACAGAACGGAGAGATAGAGGATTATGGCGTTAATGATGAAGGAGTATTGTGCTACAAAGGAAAGGTGTGTATGCCGAGGAACGAGGAGATAAGACAGAAGATTCTTCGGGAGGCACATAGTAGCCCTTATGCTATGCATCCCGGAGGCACTAAGTTGTACAGGGATCTAAGGGAATAGTTTTGGTGGCCTGATCTTAAACGGGGAGTTATGGAATTCGTGGGAAAATGTCTGACGTGTCAGCAAGTTAAGGCTGAGCACCAAGTTCCATTGGGATTACTCCAGCCAATCGAGATTCAACAATGGAAGTGGGAGAGAATCACCATGGATTTCGTTAGTGGGCTTCCTCTTACGCATACTAAGAAGGACTTGGTATGGGTAATAGTGGACCATCTGACCAAGTCCGCGCACTTCATCCCGGTAAGGGTTGATTATTCTCTTCAGAAGTTGGCCAAACTATATGTAGCGGAAATTGTGAGGTTGCATGGAGTACCAGTGTCAATCATTTCAGATAGAGGCTCGAGGTTTACATCTCGATTTTGGAGGGCACTTCATCAAGCTTTAGGCACTAAGTTAGACTTCACGACGGCTTTTCATCCACAATCAGACGGGCAGTCTGAGCGGGTAATACAAGTGTTGGAGGATATGTTGAGAGGTTGTGTGATGGATTTCTGACGAAGTTGGGAAGATTACTTGCCATTAGCTGCGTTTGCCTACAACAACAGCTATCAGGCTAGCATTCGGATGGCACCATATGAAGTGTTATATGGTCGGAAGTGTTGAACTCCTACTTGTTGGATTGAGTTAGGAGAAAGTCGAGTTTTGGGTCCAGAGTTAGTGGCAGAAACCGAAGAGAAGGTTGAAACAATTCGGGCACGATTAAAGGAAGCCTCTGACAGGCAGAAGTCGTATGCAGACCTTAAACGGAAGGAAATAGAGTTTGAAGTGGGAGACCAAGTGTTTCTGAAAGTCTCGCCTTGGAAGAAGGTGATAAGGTTTGGTCGAAAAGGGAAGTTAAGCCCAAGGTTTATAGGGCCCTATCGAGTGCTGAAGCGAATTGGACCAGTGGCATACCAGTTGGAGTTGCCACCAGAGTTACAGCAAATGCACGACATATTCCATGTATCCATGCTACGTCGCTACCGATCGGATCCATCTCATGTGGTACCAGTTGAAGAAGTGGAGTTAAGGCCAGACTTATCCTACGAGGAAGAGCCGATTCGGATATTGGAACGTGATGTGAAAGTGTTACAGAGGAAGTCAGTTCCCCTAGTCAAAGTATTATGGCGCAATCATGGATTGGAAGAAGCTTCGTGGGAACTAGAAGAGGCAATGCGACAGCAATACCCTCAATTATTTTAGCTAGGAAAATTTCGAGGATGAAATTATTTTAAGGGGGTAGAACTGTAACATCCTGAAAAGGGCCTATGCATTTTCGATTTAATTGTACGAAATGACATGTCTATTGTGTTATGAAAGTATTTTGAACATTTTTGGAAACCTGGAAATGTATGGAAATGTTAAGCTTAAAGTGAACATTTTTGGAAACCTGGAAATGTATGGAAATGTTAAGTTTTAAGTGAACATTTTGGAAACTGAAAATGTAAGGAAATGATTTAGAAATGATTCAAAAGAGGAAAGTGAACATTTCTGGAAACTTGGAAATGTAAGGAAATGTCAAGTTTAAAGAGGGAAATGAAAATTTTTGGAAACTTGGAAATGTAAGGAAATGACTTAGAAAATGTCGAGTTTTAAAGTTTAAAAGAGGAAACTGAGGCAAGGTGGTCTTAAGAGAAAATGTATGTGAAATTTGACACACAAACAGGCTTGGAAAAGTGGCCTTGCCACTTAGGGCCTCTAGAAATGGCGCCACATACAAGGGTATTGGGCCTGAGTTCGAGTCACATGGGAAGCAGATAAAAGAAATTTTTATTTTGCTCCCAGAAGCAGAGAGGTGGACGGCACAAGGCTTTTAAAAGAGGAGTTTTATTCTCTTTAAATTTTGGCTAATAAGGGGATAAATAAAGGATTTATTTTAGATTACTTTCAAGAGATAAATAAGGAATATTCTTTAATTTTTAAATTAAGGAGATAAAGTTATCAAAATAAGGAAGAGTGGTGGCCAAGTAAGGGACTCTAGCCTAGTAATTTCGGCTAAGAAAGGAAGAGTAAGGTTAGTCTTCATTCATTCTTTTCTCTTCAAGAAAGCCTCTACCGAAATTCTCTAAAGTTTCTCCTTTTCTCTCTGCCGAAACTCTCTAGCAACCATCCTTCTCTTCTCTTTCATTTGCTAAGCCGAATCTATAGTCCACCATTGCCAAAATTCTCAAGTTTTCTTTTCTTTATTTTTGTGGAAACTGAATACTCCAAGAAAACCTCTAGCCGATTTCTTCAAAAGGGAATTTCGGGATTTAGGTGGTGTCGACTACAAGGAAGGCTATTTCAAGATTTCAGGTAAGCTATAAAGTAATATTCGGCCATAGGCCATTGTATGATTTCAAGTTAGACTAAAATCTAACATATGTGTATAGGTATTTCGACAGCATTAAGGAAGCAAGGATCCAATTCGGGATTTAAGATTTGGAAGGTAAACACATAGGTAGGTTCGGTCAAGGCCTGTTTTGATATCTAGATCTATTTCATAATCGTTTAAAAAGCCGAACTAATTTGTTTAAGTGATTCAATGCTTGGTCGAATTCAAGAAGAGTATAGCAGAGATTTCGGGACTTGATTCTTAAGTCAATCGGCAACAAGGTAAGTTTTAGTGTACTAATCCTACTAGGATTTGTATTTATGGCCGAATGGCTTTTTATTAAATAGTAAGTGATTAATCAAATGTAGGAACTTGAGATCTAAGGCAGTAGATCAGATTTCGGGATTTTCAGTGAAGTTGTTAAGCAAATCAGGTGTGTATCCCACACTAACTTTTAATAAGATTTATGGCAATTTTTATAATGTGCATGTTTATATGAATGTGAATATGGCTAAGGTACCGTGTTATGGTACATAGTACTCAGGTACGTTTCCTACTTCTACTAGGATTACGAAATATGTTATATTTAACATGTGAAAAGTGACATGAATGTGAATTTAAGTATGACATGTATAATATGAATAATATGGGGCATTCGGGTTATATGGAAAACGGGAAGTGAATGTGGTGACCTCGGTCTCACTATCTGAATGTGGTGACTTCGGTCACATTATCTGAATGTGGTAATTTCGGTTACATTATCTGAATGTGGTGTCTCATGACACAATTATTTGGTGGCAACGCCACAAATTTTATATGGGCGATGAGCACGTCGACTACAGCGACTGCCTTCGATGGTGTGTAGTGGATGGAGGGTTGACTTAGTAGTCCCCACAGTGTGCAGGTTGGTACGGGGATGTGTAGCAGATGCCAACTAGGTTTGGGTACGGGTTGCATCATTATTTTATCTGTATATGAATATGCATGTGATATGATACGATATGCCTGATCTATTAAATTTTAGTGTTGGTTACACATTGAGTCTGTTGACTCACCCGCTGTGGGAACATGTTTGGTGATGAACAAAGATGATGGGGGGACTGCACAGAACTTGTGGTGGCCATGCTCAGCTTGAAGTTTTATTTTATTTGGACTATTTTATTTAAGTACTTTGGTTTTTAATTTTGGGATTTATTGATGTAATAAGGCCATGGTGGATTACTTTATTTTACTCTTGTTTATTACGTTTTATGAATTTTTCTTTTATCAGATAAAGTTTAAGTAAATTTATTCAAAATAAATCCTAAGTGTTTTGTCGCCTAAACTAAAGGGTTTCCAATATAAGTTAAACTTGTTTTCAACTCGAGCCCAACCCAGGAATAATTTCTCTTTCAAAAACCCAGATTTTCCAAAGTAACAAAAGAATTTGAAACGGTTTACACCGGGGAACATACCAGATCTGTCAAGGCTCGTGGGCCGGGTTTGGGGTGTTTCAGTAACAATGCATTATATCTTTGTATTAAAAAAAATTCAAATTAATATAAGCACTACCAAGGTTTCTAACCAATACTATAAATTGACAACATATTTCAAAGTTTTCGCTTCTTAATAAACCAAAGACCGAACATCAAAACTTTCGATAATAGATTTCACATACATTTTACTTACCGAACTTATATTTGCATTTCAAACTCATATAAATCGCATGTTGAAGATCAAAAATAATAACATGAACTCCTTATACAAATTCCATTTGGTCGAACCACATTGTATAATCATATTTTGCAATCAATGAGATTTTACAAGCATTTCTCCATATTGACTTATATCAATCAAACTATATATTGAATAAATACATTCCATCCAAACTAAATTATCACTCATACTTGATTTCAACTAATAACATCTCCTAATATCAACTTACCAAATTCATTTCAAAATATAAAAATTCATCGCACACTTAAGCTCTTTTTTCCAATTTTCCACACTTAGTGCTCGGAAATTCGATTCGCACACTTAGTGCATTACTACCGATTTCGCACACTTAGTGCTCTGTATTTTAAAATTCACACACTTAGTGCCAAATAACCGATATTGCACACTTAGTGCTCGGTATTTTAAAATTCGCACACTTAGTGCCAAATGACCGATTTCATACATGTACACATAAACTTATAAACAACCCATATATATATATTTCAATTCAACTCATAATTTCAAAACACATTCGGCACTATTTATTATCTATAGATATATACTTCCATTTAAATTACTTACATTATTATAAATGAAACTTCAATTCAACTCTATTGCTTAAAAGCTTACCTCGAGTATCGACGGACTTTGTTTCCCGACTATTTGATTATCTTCTCCTTTCCCCGATCCACTCCCAATCCCTTTTGTTCTTGGTCTATATAAATTTCAAATTAAGCTCATTTAACATATTTTCATTCAATTCAATCCAAAAACACATAATTGGGTAATTTACAATTTTACCCCTGACATTTTACACTTTTTTGCAATTTAGTCCCTATAGCATAAAACACAAAATACTCAAAATATGCACATACTTCTTTAGGGCCGAATATTTATTGACTCATTACCAGCTCATACATTCCATTTGTAACTGTCTAGTTTATACCCTAGTCGGAACAATGGTTTTGGGACCACGAATTCGAGTCTGAATAATATTTTAATATTATTTCCTGTGTCGTTGATATGTGATTAAGCATGTGATAAATTTTCTTGAACTAATTTGTATGTCTGTGTGTTTAATTTGACAAAAGGATTAAATAGCATTAAATGAAATATTTGCATGCTTTATGAGTAGACCTATTTGATGTGGCTTTTAAGTGTGGAGGCCTTATAAGGCAATTTAACCATTTTTAAGATAGTGGTTGGTTGATGGACAATTTTGGACATAAAACATATGGTTTTATAATTATATTAACTAAGGTTATTTTGGTGAAATGTATATTATATGATATTATAATAAAACAATATTGAAATGGTGGATATCCCTAAGTGTTCATCCACAAAAACATAAAAGAAAGATAATGGGAAGAGCTTGTTACATTCGGCTAACTTGAAGCATAAATTCAAGGTATGTTTTTGATCAGTTTTTGATAATTTCTACGTTTTTGTAATCGTTGCTTCGTCTACTATCAAACCCATGTTTCAATTTCGTGTATTGGTGATGTTTGTAAGTTATGCCATTGATGATATGTTGATCTTTGTGATGCTTTAAGGTGTTAAATGATAAGTTGGTGGTAGATGAACATATTTTGTTCTTGAAGTGTTGATGAATTTAGCTAAATGGGCTAAATTGAAAAAATGGTAAATTAAGGGACTAAATTGTGAATTTGATGAAATATATGGATTTGTATGAAATGTATATGTATTTGGCTAAGCTTGTGTATAAGTGAATTTTGTGAATTTGATGTTTTGAGAAAAATGGACTAAATTGTTAAGTTGTGCAAATGTGAGGGCTAATTTGCAAATTGCCCTAAATGTGTGCCTTTGGATTGAATTGAATGAACTAGTGAATAAAAGGGTTAATTCTAAATATGTTTAGATCAAGAATCGAGGAAAACAGATTTAGATCGCGGGAAAGCGAAAGTTATCGAGTAGCCGTTTTCTATTCTGATAAACCGAATCCGAGGTAAGTCACTATGCAAATAATGTGCTTATATGAAATTATACCTATTCATTTGATTAATGTTGATAATGAATGCTTATGAGAAATTCCGTAATTGAACTCTGAGATAAGTTCGATATATTGCCTGAGTTTGAGAAGCCTCATATGAATTTAGGAATAGGTATCTGTTCTGTTTATATATAAGACCTCGTCTAGGACGTAGGCATCATTATCTGTTTACATATAAGACCTCGTCTGGGACGTAGTGTTTATATATAAGACCTCGTCTGGGACGTAGACATCATTATCTCTTTATATATAAGACCTCGTCTAGGACGTAGGCACCATTATCTGTTTATATATAAGACCTCTTCTGGGACGTAGGAACTATTATCTGTTTATATATAAGACCTCGTCTGGGACGTAGACACCATTATCTGTTTATATATAAGACCTCGTCTGGGATGTAGGCACCATTATCTGTTTATATATAAGACCTCGTCTGGGACGTAGGCATCATTATCTCTTTATATATAAGACCTCGTCTGGGACGTAGGCATCATTATCTCTTTATATATAAGACCTCATCTGGGACATAGGCATTATTATCTCTTTATATATAAGACCTCGTCTGGGACGTAGGCATCATTATCTGACTATATATAAGACCCTGTTTGGGACAGTGGCACCTATATCTGAGTGCATGTAAGACCTCGTCTGGGACGTTGGTATTGTACGACTATTCCGAGCTTTCTGAGTGTCCTACTAGATTCTTATTGGTTTGTTGGATAGGTATATGATATGATTTCAAATCCGAGCTATGAACAATTATGTGATATTAAATCCGATTGAGTATATAAGGTAAGCATCTAAGTGATCTTATTATGATGATAGGTATATGAAATTGATGATACAATATGTAAAGTTTGACTAGAGTTGTGTGGCTAGATGAATTATATGTTCATATGATTTTTGAATGGTCAAAATGACTAAGTGATTGATATGTGCCAATGTATTTATTTGCAAATATGCTTTTCCTACCAAGTTTATTTGTATATGATTTACTAAGCTCTTGAAAAGCTTACTACGTGTGTGTTTAGTCTGTTTTATAGGTCATCAAAGCTACCAAAGGCTCGGGACCATCACGGATCGTCATTACACTACTAAAACTTATTTTGGTACACTTTGAGAATGTATATAGCTCAATATGGCATGCATAGGCTAGTTTTGGTATGAGTTGTATAATGAACTTAGTCATGTGATTTGGCTAATTATGTTTTGAGAATATGTCTTAATGAATGTGATATGTGAAGTGGTTTTGGCATGCTTAGTTGTTACATGAAATGGTTATGAGATGGTAAGTATATATGGATGAAAGGATCTTGGTATAATTTAGATTTCGTTATGCAAATTGGTATGTTTGGAATTGGTTTGAATAGTTAGATTGAATGAATATTGAATGGATTATAGTGTGATTACTTTAGTTAACAAATATGCATGAATTGGTTGATTAGTTTGGCATGTTTTGATGGTTATATGTGCATGAGATATCTTTTGTATATGGCTTGTAGGTATGAACCTTTTTGGTTGGCATTTTGGCCTTGTAAATGGCCTATAATGTCACACGGTTGTGGCACACGGGCGTGCCTTAGACCGTGGGTAAATCGGCAGGATGCAGCCTAAAATCACACGGCCTCAACACGGGCGTGTCATCTGGCCATGGTGTGCAAGTCAGTAGCTAACATAAAAATACATGGCCTCGACACGGGCGTGCTTGGTGGCCGCGGTGGGGAAGTCAATATATGGCCTAAAAGTACACGGCCATGACATGGGCGTGCCTAATGACCGTGTTGGAATAGTTAGTATAACAAGGATGGTTGCACGGGGGTGTCCAGAAGCCGTGGAGGGCACACGGTCTCCTCCCACGAGCGTGTCTCCCCTATATTTTAGAAAAGTTTCAAATTTTCATGGAATTTTGTATGTGTTTCAGTTTAGTCCCGACTCGACTTATATGTATGATTAAGGTCTTGAGGACCCGATTAAGGGACATTAGGTATGAGAATGATGATTGAATGTATGATTTTGTCTGTGAATGTTTTCGATCGTCTGGTAATGCTCCTAACCTTAATCCGGCGACGGACTCGGGATAGGGCTGTTACACCATTTATTTTCCATTTTAGTCCCTCAAAATTTTATTTTTACAATTTAATCCAAATCATTCAATTTCACCAAAAATTCAAGAACAAAACTTGTTAATCTATCTCACAAAATCAATATTCCATCATCAAACCACAAAAAAAAAAAAAATTCTTCAATGGAAATTCACAAAATACACAACAATTTCAAATTTTCAAGCATGGGCTAGCTAAATCACATAACAACGATCTCAAAAATGTAAAAATTATTAAAAATCGAACTAAACACTCACCTTAATCAAACTCAAGCATGGCCGAATGCAGCTAAACCTTTTTCTTTCTCTTTTCTTTTATTTTCGGTCAAAACAAGAAGAAGATGAACACTTTTTCATCTTTTATCTATTATATTATTATCACTTATATTAAAATAATACATTATGACATATAAAATAATAAAAACCCCAAATCATTGTTACATGCAAGTAATGACCAGCCACTATATCCATTTTACGGTCAATTTTCTATTTTAAACCTCCAATTTATAAAGACATCATCCATTCAGTACTTACACATTTAACCACCAAATTTTTCTTTTTATGCGATTAAGCCATTTTTCACAATTAAGCACTAAAACGATCAAATTTTCATACGAACTTTTCACACACTCCAATTCACACATAATAAGCATATAAAATAATATTAAAATATTTTTTTGACTTGGATTCGTGGTCTCGAAACCACCGTTCCGATTAGGGTCAAAATCAGGCTGTTACATAAAGAAACCAAAGAAAAAGTGAATGTAATTCGTGACTGTTTGGAAGCTGCTTTAGATCGACAGAAATCCTATGAGAATTGTAAAAGAAAGGAGATTGAGTTTCAAGTCAGTGATAAAGTATTTCTGAAAGTATCTCCGTGGAAGAAAATCTTGAGATTTGTTCCTAAAGGCAAGTTGAGTCCACGTTTCATTGGGCCGTATGAGGTTATTGAAATAATAGGGCCAGTAGTATATCGGTTAGCTTTACCGACAGAGTTGGAAAGGATCTATAATGTGTTTGATGTGTTGATGTCACGACGATATCGTTCTAATCCTTCACATGTGATTCTCTAACAGAGATTAAGATTCGACCGGATATGACGTATGGGGAAGAACCGATCAAGATTTTAGCTCGGGAAGTCAAACGGTTGAGAAATAAAAGTATAGCCCTAGTGAATGTTTTATGGCAATGCCACGGGGTTGAAGAGGCTACGTGGAAACCCAAAGAATACATGAGAAAATAGTACCCAAACCTCTTTTCCGGTAAGATTTTCGAGGACGAAAATCCCTAAAGGGGGAGAGTTGTAACAGCCTGATTTTAGTTCTAGTCGGAACTGTGGTTTCGGGACGACAAATCCGACACATTAAAATTTCTTTTTATTATATTTTTATGGTCTACAGTTTTATGGAATGATTTCGTGAAAATTTCATTCGAAAATTTTGACGTTTGGGCACTCAATTTAGTTAAAAGGACTAAATTGAAAAAGTTGCAAAAAGTGTGTTCTAGAAGTTAGAGGTGTCTAATTGCTATGAAATTTTAAATTGGAAGTCCTTAGATGATAATTAGACCATTTTACTTTAAGTTAGCTGATAATTAGCTGATTCATTTTCTCTACTATAACAATCATCGATTCTCACTATTTCCAGGGTGTATGACCAATTTCATAACTTTTACGAATTGATCCATACTATCATTTTTCATGAAATTCATTAAGGAAAAGATGTTTATCTAACATCAAACTCTTATAAACTTCCATAAAACATCATTTAACATGCATATCATTCATGGGTAGATTTTTTATCATTCACCTTAGCTCATTTTATAGCTAAAAATAGCTAATTCATAATACGAGAACTTCAAAAATACGAAAAATATTAAAAACGAGACTCAAATGAACTTACTAGCAAGCTTGAAATATGAACAAACCCTAGCAATGGGGTTCTTCAAAATTTCGGCACCCACAAGGAAAAAGATGAATGATTTTTTTCTCATCTTTTTCCTATTTTAATCATTTAATAAGTAAATGACCAAAATGCCCTTCTCTAAAAAATATTTCTATTTTACTAATTCATGCCCATTTTTGTCCAAAAATTATAATTTGGGCAAATTGCAACTTAAGGACTTCTATTTATATTCTAAAGCTATTTCATACAAAAAGCTTCTAGAATCTCATATTTTGCAACTTTTGCAATTTAGTCCTTTTTGGTCCATTCAACCTCAATTTAGCAAAATTGCTTCATGGAACTTTCATACTAGCATGCAGACATAACATAAACTTAAAAAAAAAAAAAACACTCATAAATTCACCTCAGATTCGTGGCTTCGCACCAATATTCTGACTAGGCCCGAAATCGAGCTGTTACAATTCTCCTCCTAGGGATTTTTGTCCTCGAAAATCTTACAGCAAAAAGGTTTGGATACTAGTTTCTCATATTCTCTTCGGTTTCCCATGTATCTTCTTCTATCCCGTGTCTTTGCCACAATACTTTCACTAAGGCAATACTGTTATTTCTCAACTGCTTGACTTCCCGAGCTAAAATCTTGACTGGTTCTTCACCATAAGTCATGTTAGGATGAATCTTTATTTCTGATGAGGTAATTACATGTGAAGGATCTGATTTGTAGCGTCGCAACATTGACATGTGAAACACATCATGTATCTTTTCTAATTCGATGGTAAGGCCAAACAGTATGCTACTGGCCCAACTCTCTCAGTAATCTTGTAAGGTCCGATGAAACATGGATTTAACTTGCCTTTCCAGCCAAATCTGAGAACTTTTCTCCATGGTGACACTTTCAAGAAAACTTTATCCTCGACTTGGTACTCTATCTCTTTTCTCTTTAAATCCGGATAGGATTTCTATCTGTCTGATGCAGTTTTTAAACATTCTCGTATCACTTTCACTTTCTCTTCAGCTTCTTTAACCAAACCAACCCCATGAATTTGGGTTTCCTTGAGTTCAGTCCAAAATAAAGGTGTTATGCACTTACGCCCTTATAAAGCCTCATAAGGCGCCATCTTTAAACTCGATTGAAAACTATTATTGTAGGAAAATTCTATCAATGGGAGAAATTTTTCCCAACTGCCTTGAAATTCTAAAATACAACATCTGAGCATATCTTCGAGTACTTGAATTAACCTCTCTGACTGACCATCAGTTTGAGGATGAAAAGCTGTGCTAAAACTCAATCTTGTACCCAAGGCTTCTTCTAACTTCTTCCAAAATCTGGATGAGAATCTCGGGTCTCTATCCGATATAATCGATAAAGGAACTCCGTGAAGCTTTACTATTTCTGAAATATACAAGTTTGCCAACTTGTCGAGGGAGTAATCCACTCGTACTGGTATGAAATGGGCTGACTTCGTAAGTCTATCAACTACAACCCATATAGCATCCTTCTTACTTGGTGACAACTGTAGACCCGTTACAAAGTCCCATTTCCACTCGGGAACTAAAATGGGCTGAAGTAAACCCGAAGGTATTTGGTGTTCATCCTTTACTTGCTGATAAATCAGGCACTTGGAAACAAACTCTAAAATATCTTTCTTCATTTTCGGCCACTAATACTATTTCTTTAAATCATTATACATCTTTGTACTTCCTGGATGTACAGACAAACATCCGTTATGTGCTTCGTGCAAAATTCTCTAAATAAGGTCCTCTTTTCTCGGTACACAAACTCTATCTCTAAACATCAAGTATCCCTCAGAATTAATCCGAAAGTCAGATTCAACATTGGACTCGCACTGAGCTCTCTTAACTTGCAATTCATTATCGTTTTTCTGAGCTTCCAAAATGTCGTGAAGAAACATCGGTCTAGCTCTCAACTCAAATAAAATAGAACCATAATCGAATAAAAATATCCTTGAATTCAATTCTCTTAAGGCAAATAGGGACTTTCTGCTTAAAGCATTGGTGATCACATTCGCCTTTCCTGGATGGTAGTCAATGACCAATTCATAGTCTTTTATCAACTCTAACCATCTTCGTTGTCTTAAGTTCAACTCTTTCTGCGTCATCAAGTACTTCAGAATTTTTTGATCAGTGAAAATCCGACATCTTTTACCATATAAATGGTGTCTCCAGATTTTCAAAGTGAAGACTATAGCAGCCAATTCTAGATCATGTGCCGGATAATTCTTCTCATGAGGCTTCAATTATCTTGAGGCATAAATAATCACCTTGCCTTCTTGCATGAGTACACAGCCTAATCCAATTAAGGATGCATCGTTGTAAATCACAAATTCTTTTCCTGTCTCAGGTTGTACTAAAGCTGGAGCTTCTGTCAACATTGCTTTTAACTTTTCGAAACTTTGCCGGCATCGTTCTGTCCACTCAAACTTCACATTTTTCTGTAACAATTTAGTATCAGGGTTGCAATCATGGAAAACCCCTTGACAAATTGTCTGTAATAGCCGGCTAAACCTAGAAAACATCTAATCCCAGAAATGTTCTTAGGTGGCTTCCAGTCCATTATGGCCGAAATCTTACTTGGATCTACTCGGACTCCTTGACAACATGTCCAAGAAATCCTACTTCCTTGAGCCAAAATTCGCTTTTACTGAATTTGGCATACAGCTGATTTTCTCGAAGAGTCTGTAAAACTGCTCGTAGGTGCTCAACATGCTGATTCTCATCTCGAGAATAAATCAGTATGTCGTCAATAAAAATGACTACAAACTTATCAAGGTATGGTCTAAAGATGCGGTTCATTAAATCTATGAATATCGTGGGAGCATTGGTTAACCTAAAGGGCATGACTAAAAATTCATAATGTCCATACCTTGTTCGAAAAGCAGTCTTGGATACATCTGAATCTTTCACTCTTAGCTGGTAGTACCCTGATCTCAAGTCTATTTTGGAGAACACAGTGGCTCCTTTCAATTGATCGAACAAATCATCGATTCTAGGCAATGGGTACTTGTTCTTTACTGCCACTTTATTGAGCTGATGGTAATCTATGCATAATCTCATGGTGCCATCTTTCTTTTTCACAAATAAAACTGAAGCACCCCATGGTGAACAACTTGATCTTGCAAAGCCTTTATCTGTCAACTCTTGCAACTGTGACTTTAGCTCTTTCAACTCTGTTGGAGCCATTCTGTATGGAGTAATGGTTATCGGTACAGTACCGGTAGCTAGCTCAATACATAATTAAGAACAAGTCAAATATTTATCATATAGTTCAGAAAACAATAACAAGATTCATCTTAGGTTTCATCCCCCTCAGGTATCTGAGGGTTTAGTTCATAGCAATAAAAGAAAACATCTCAGAAGAAAAGATAAGAAAAAGCATAAGAAATCCCTATAACCCCTTGAAGGAATTGAAGGAGAGATCCTCCATCTTGAGTATAACTCCAGCTTCTTGAGATGGATCAACTGGCTATCTTTAAGTGATTTCCACAAATCGGACCTTTCTGGCTCGGCACCTTGGCCTAGCTAACCCACCTCTGACTAAAGCCCTGGGTTCCGGCTTCTTTCGAACTCCACGCTTAAGTTGCACCCTAAGGTGTTTATATAGGCCTTAAGATGCCTTACGTGGTCCATAAGTATCCTAATCTGAGTGGAATTCCTTCTAGGGTGTTTGAATAGGCTTTGGAATGTGTTTTTTTGCCTCAAAGTATCCAAATCCAAGTAAAACTCCTCTCACGATAGGGACACTGCCATGGCACACACCCGTGTAAGTCGTGGCCAGGCCGTGTTTGAACCTGTTGAATGGGGCACGGCCGTGTGGATTTCGTGATATGGCCCATTTACTCTGTTTTGGGCCCGTTTTCCATTCTTTTCGTGATCCAGTGCTCTCCTGGGTATAAAACATGAAAATAAAGGATTAAGAGCACCAAATTACATAAATCGAGGCTTAAATCATCCAAAAGCATGCTAAATATGGGCTTAAAATATGTTACTTTTTCAGTTTATCAAATACCCCTACACTTAAGCTTTTGCTTGTCCTCAAGCAAAATTCTCAAGTCACAATTAAAACAAGACCTATAAAATTTATCAATAATGTTTCATCATAATTCAAAGATAATTCATACATGGATAATTCAACTCAAAGGGTCCTAAAGATTTAAACAATCAAAGTCATATATTTATAGCCTTGAAAACTTTAGGTGTTTCCCTTCATCTAAATAATTACCTCTGATTCAAAATCGACAAGGGTTGATATCCTCACTAGAGATTCACTCAAATCACTCAAATTGTTTAAGGTTCAAAATTAAGCACTCAAAAGTCAACATGAAAAATTAATCCCATAGGCCTGCATGAAAATCAAATCTCCACCATTATAATATGAGATGATACACAGGGTTGTAATGGGGCTTAGGTTAAAGGTGTGGATAAAGGCTAAATTAGAGGGTTAGAATCGAGATTGACCTGACAAAATACCTAACTAGAAAAATAAACTAATCTTAAATAATTACATCAATTGAAAACTAATAATACGAGCTTTTTCTTCAAGATTTGCACTTTAAACATGTATGTTCACTTAATTATAGAACTAATAATGAATATACTTCGTTTTATTTAAGAACAAGTCAAGTAATACTAGGAAAGAACTTTTACAACTGAAATATAGAACATAGTTAGGCAACTGCTCAAAATCAAACCTCGACAAAAAGGGAGTTAAGGAATGGTGATAACAAATACAAAGGGTTTTGGGTTAAAATTAGTGGGTGAGTCAATAGAAAGGGGTTGTTAGGATCAAATGGGTTCACTAGGGGTTAATTATGAAGGTAGGTCTTTTAGTGGAGTAAGTGAGTTAAAACCTAGGTGCCTTTATCATCTCTGTATATCAAATCAAAGGTGTAGTCTTGACATGTATAATCAATGCAAGTTCTAGAATAACAGATCAATGTTGACACACTCATAATCAAAAAATGAGCATGAAAAAGAATATATGCTCTATAAGACTCAAAGTCTCACAAAAAATTATGGGTGTTTGATATCAACCTTGTAAAATTCAAACTTCAAGGTAACATTCAAATTCTGGTAGACAACCTAAAAAAAAAATTATTCTGAAAAACAGACTTATCATGCTTGATTCTCTAGTATTCTTCAAATTTAGTCATCAATGCATAATTATCAATGACTTAATCTAAATCATATCAATAGAAATCATAAATCAGGGAAACTTCATTCTAATCATAATATGAGAAACTTACTTTTCGAAAAAGGCATAATTCAGGGATTTTCGGATAATACTATAATTAACCCCCACACTTAAGATGTACATTGTCCTCAATGTACAAAGATAGATAATATCAAAATAATAATAAAATCGTAAGATGAGGAGAGAAGTGAAACTTCCTGAATTTTGGATGCAGTCAGGGAAAAGAAATCGGATAGACTTGGAGGTGAGCATGGGGAAACGTCTTGAACCATTTGAAATTGAGTCCTTGAATCAGCCGTCCTGATTTTATTGTATCCTAAGCTAAATCTAAATGGTACAAAGAATAAGAAGAAGATAATAAAAAAAATAAAAGTAAATAATGGAAAATGAAAGAAGAAAGATAACGGGAAAAGGAAGGGAAGAAGTGGGTTAAATAGAAAATATGGATCTAGCAGTTGGCCCCGCCCTTGTACCTTCCTGTGGTGGCCACACGGCCACGGCCACGGCCTTGTGCAAGGCTTTGTGGAATGGAAATCTGTACTTTGGTTAGTTTATGGTTAGGTGCTAAAAGGAAAAATAAAAGTAAAAAAATAAAAAAATGTAAAAATTAATGGGGTTAGTGCTCGGGTTGCCTCTCGAAAAGCGCTCCTTTATAGTCTTAAGCTAGACTTTACCTCTCATTCGTATGATCATGGTGGTTTGAGGAGGTGAAATCCTTTCTCATGTGATCAATTCGGTTATTGATATAAAATTTAAGTCGAGTAATGTTTTCCTTAAAAGTACCGAAATTAGAATGTGTTACCTCGACCGTTTCATATGGGAAGATTTTGAGTCCCTGATCTCCTATCTTAAGTTGGGTTGTCCCATTATTAAGTTCGTCGTGGAATTGCCTCACTTTTGCTTCGTGTGTTTTTAGTCTCTCTTTGAAGTGTGTCTTCCATTCGTCTAGTTCACTGATCCAAAGCCTTCGTTCCTCATGCATTTCTTCTTTATCTACACGAGGTCTAGGATCTGGCATCTGCAAAAGAGCTTCTAGAAACGGCAAGTTAATATGAAATTTCTTTGAAAGTTTAAGAGACTTACCGAGTTGTTCCTCTGTGTGGTCTTTCTTTGTCGCATCGGGGTATGGCACACGGCTCCATAATCACTGGGTTTGGTAAATCATGGCTTACCTCAACCTTACCTTCACTTACCACAGGCTCTTGCCATAGGTCAGATTCCACTAACCTTTCATTGTCATGAGTTGTTACGGCTTGAATTTGCTCTTTTGGGTTAGTTTCAGTGTTGCTTGGCAAGCTTTCTTGTAGTTGTTCTGAGATCAGCTTAGTAAGCTGACCAAACTGATCCTTGAACTCATGTGTCAATGCCTCAAGTTTTACTTCTGTCTTTTGGAAACGTGTTTCTGTGGCTGTTATGAATTTTGTCAGCATCTCCTCAAGGTTCGGCTCCTCTTCCTATTGGTGAGGTTGTTGTTGAAAATCCGGAGGAAGCTCCAGTCTTTGGCTACTTTGATCATCCCACGAGAAATTAGGATGGTAACTCCAACTTGCATTATAAGTGTCACTATAAAAATTATTTTGAGGTCTAGAATAGTTACCCATATAGTGGACTTGTTCGTTCTTCATGCCATATTCGTAGGGTGGGTACTCAGGATTTGCCACACCTCCTAGATTCGAATCATATTGCATTATTGTGTGTACCTGCGAGAGACTATACAAACCATCAAACTTTTTATTCATCGTCTCTAGCTGGTTAGATAACCTGGTGACCACGTCGAGGTTGAAGACACTGGTTGCTTTAGTAGGAATTGTCCTCATGGCTTGCCACTGATAATTAATCATGCCATCTTCTCTATAAACTAAAATTATCTGCCAAAAGAAAATAGAGGAAAAATTAACAAAGTAAAAAAAAATAAATATAAAAATAAAAAAATAAATAATGAAAATAAATTGCAATAAAAAAATGGCTAAAGTAATAAAAATTGAGCGATCTTAATATTTTAGTTCCCCGGCAACGGCGCCAAAATCTTGATCGTGTTTGTCGAGTCTTAAAATTTATAAAAAGAATGATCGAACCTAGAAACTAACTCTGACAACAATTTGAGGCAAGCGCACCTATCGAACAGTAGTATAGTTAAGGCAAGACCGGAATGTCGAACCCAAAGGAACCAAAAGTACTAATACTAACTCTCTTTTTATAATTTAGCCTAAGAATTAAGGGAACTTATTTATCTAATCTAAATTTTAACTATCAACTAAACTAAAGATGCAAAGACAAAGAGGATGAATTGAGAAAATTACTTGAAAGAAAACCAATTGATTAAGATGACACCCAAGGAAGAATCCACCTAGACTTCACTTATTATCTAACTCTGAACCAGGCGATTTATTCATTTGACTTGATCCGTAAGATTCCCTAATGTATATTATACCCTCTTTCGAAGCGAATAATGTCTCTAGGTTGATTAATTGAAATCTCTTTCTAATTAAAACCCCTAGAATCGTATTAACTCGATCTATGGACTCCTGTATTAGGTTTCACCCTAATCCTGCAAAATCTCGTCACCTTATCTCTAGGCGCGCGATCAACTTCGCTTAATTATGCTAGATCTACTCTTAAGCAGAGACTTTTGCTTCTCCACCTAAGCACATCATACTTGAATTAATATCCCGAAAATATCAACACAAGAATTAAGAACGCATAATTAAGAACAAGTCAAATATTTATCATATAGTTCAGAAAATGATAACAAGATTCATCTTAGGATTCATCCCCCTCAGGTATCTGAGGGTTTAGTTCATGACAATAAAAGAAAACATCTCAGAAGAAAAGATAAAACACAACATAAGAAATCTCTAAAACCCCCTGAAGGAATTGAAGGAGAGATCCTCTGTCTTGAGTATAACTCTGACTTCTTGAGATGGATTAACTGGCTATCATCGAGTGATTTCCACAAATCGGACCTTTCTAGCTGGGCTCCCTGGCCAAGCTAACCGTCCACTAACTAAAGCCCTGGGTTCTGGCTTCTACCGAACTCCCCGCTTAAGTTGCCCCCTAAAGTGTTTATATAGGCTTTGAGATGCCTTACTTGGTCCCTGAGTATCCTAATCTGAGTGGAATTCCTACTAGGGTGTTTGAATAGACTTTGGAATATGTTTCTTTGCCTCCAAGTATCCAAATCCGAGTAAAACTCCTCTTGGCCGCAGCAGGGACATGCCCATAGCACAATCCCCTGTAAGTCGTGGCCAGGCCGTGTTCGAACCTGTTGAATGGGGCACGGCCATGTGATCTTGGGCCAGGCCATGTGGATTTCATGATATGGCCCATTTACTCCATTTTGGGCCCGTTTTCTATTGTTTTCTTCATCCGGTGCTCTCCTGGGTATAAAACATGAAAAGAAATGATTAAGAGCACCAAATTACATAAGTCGAGGCTTAAATCATCCAAAAGCATGCTAAATGTCGGTTTAAAATATGTTACTTTTTTATTTATCAATGGGACAAATGGCCAAACCACACACCCGTGCACATGGCCATGTGTCACACACGGTTGAGACACATGCCCATGTGTCTGTCCGTGTAACAGCCCGATTTAGGGGCTAGTCGAAACGGCGATTTTGGGGTCACTAATCTGAGGTTAGAGAAAATTATTTTCATATTATTTTATTAGTCATAGCATGATTATATAAGGGTATGAAAATTTTGGTGCTTTAATTTTAGCGATTTCTTGCTTAATCGCGAAAAAGGACTAAATCGCATAAAGTGCAAAAGTTCCATTTTATAAGTTAAAGGTGTTCAATAGCTAAAGAAAATTAATTGGAGGTCTTTAAAGTGCAATTAGACCCCCAAGAAATAGAGTGGGTGACCATAGGAGACAAACATTGTCAAATTGGTCAAAGTTGTTGATATTAGGTGGACTAAATTGGTGTTTTATATTAAAATAAAGAAAAAGAAGATATCATCTTTTTCTCTCTTATACTCCACCGAAAATTGACAGAAAACTAAGGGGTTTGATAGCTCAAATTTTCAGCAAGCTTCTCTCCTTTCTAGTAAGTATTCTGGTGGTCATTTCTTGATAAAAATTGTACTTTTGGGACCCCTAAAGCTTAAGCTTTCTAAAGAGGGGACTATCTTGCAATATGGTGAAAAGTTTAGGGTTTTTCCATAAGAGCTTTTATGTTGTTCACTGTATTTTTATGGAAGAAAAGAATTCATAGTTGTTAGATAAACAACTTTTGTAAGAGGTGTTATCATGAAAATACCCAAATGGACCTTGTTGTAAAGTTTATAAAGTTTGTAGTAAATGTGTGAAATGTTGAGTTTCGATGATAGTTATAAAAGAAATAAATGTTCACCTAGGCTTGTTGACGGTAGAAATTTGATTAAAATTGATTTCCGAGCCTAGGGGTAAAATGGTCATTTTGCCAAAGTCTAAGGGTAAAATTATAATTTTGCCAAAGTATAGTTTTTTTTTAAATGCTTTTATTAATGTGATGATTAAAATGAGCTAATTTGCTATTATAGAGCAAGAAGAACCAATAGTCCAACTCGACCGGGGAAAGAATAAAGTCTCTGACTAGATCGACGATCTAGCTTATTTTGAAATCGAGGTAAGTTTGTATGTGATGAATCAATATTTATACTAGCATGTTTGAGAATGGGTTATATTATAATGACTTCCTATGAAATTGAATATTAGTGTTATATGAGAAAGATGATAAAAGTCGAGATGTTGAAGTCTAGGTGGGACTATAATAAGTGTGAAAATGCTATCATCAAGATATGAGATGAATAAGGCCCCGTGCAAGGCCATATTCGGGACATGGCCTCGGTACCAAATTGAGATTCCATATAAGACCATATCAGGATATGGATTTGGTATTGAGTATGAGAATCGTATAAGACCATATCTGGGATATGGCATGGCATCGATGCTTAATGAGAGATTTCATATAAGACCATATCCGGGATATGGCATTGGCATTCAGAAATGACCCCATGTAAGACCATATCCGGGATGTGGCATTGGTTTCGTGTTACGCTAATGTTTATGAATATACATCCTTGAGTATCCCTAGTGAATTATCGGGATGAGTTGATTAACTTAGAAATAGTGAAGATGATATTACTAATAGTTATGTGATTGAGTTAACACAGGTACTCGTGAGTATTACATGAAGAAACAATTACGATATGTGGCATGGTATGTGCTAAATAAGGGCAAGTATAAGTATGTATAAATAAGGCAAGAAACCTATAACTTGTGTATGGTTAATTATTGCGAAGGATGGATTATATTGTGAGCTTATTGATGCCATTTATTTCCATGCAAACTTACTAAGTTTTGTGCTTACCCCTCTCATTTCCCTTTTCCTTGTAATATTGCCTAGATAACTCGGGGATCGTGGGACGTGGCAGTTCGAAAATCACACTATCAACATCACTTTGGTATAACAATTTAGACTTATTTTGAGTATGGCATGTATAGGACTTGGGTATTTTATTAGGTCGTAATTGTTAGCCAAAGTGTTGGCTATTTATGTTACGAAAGTCATTTTGTAATTGGTCATTGATAAACCGTGAAAGTAACATATTTTAGGCCCACATTTAGCACGCTTTCGGATGATTTAAGCCTTGAATTATGTAATTTGGTGCTCGTAACCCTTTGTTTTCATGTGCTATACCCATGAGAGCACCCAATGAATAAAAGAACGAAAAACAGAGCAAATGGGCCATATCACGAAATCGACACAGCCTGGCCCAAAGACCACACGGCCGTGTCTCATTAAAAGCCCAAACACGGCCTGGCTACGACTCACACGGACGTGTGCCATGGCCATGTCCCTATCGCTGGAAAGAGAAATTTCATTCAGATTTGGATACTTGAAGGCAAAGAAACACATTCCAAAGCCTATTCAAACACCCTAGTAGGAATTCCACTTAGATTTGGATACTTAGGGACCAAGTAAAGCATCTCAAATCCTATATAAACAACCAAGAGGGCGACTTGCAAGGGGAGTTCGGCAGAACCTTTCTGCCAGGGCTTTTGTCAGGGCGGACAAGCTAGGCCAAGGAGCCAAGCCGAAAAGGTCAGATTTGTGGGAATTCACTCGAAGATAGCCAGTTGATCCATCTCAAGAAGCCAGAGTTCTACTCAAGACGGGGGAATTCTCCTTCAATTCCTTCAGGAAGTTTTAGGGATTTCTTATGTTTTGTTTTATCTTTTCTCTTGAGATGTTTTCTTTATTTATTATGAACTAAACCTCTCAAATACCTGCAGGGGTTGAAACCTAGATGAATCTTGTTATTGTTTTCTGAACTATATGATAAATACTTGATTTGTTCTTAATTATGTATGCTTAATTCTTGTGTTAATATTTCCGGGATATTGATTCAAGTCAGATGTTCTTAGGTGGTGGAGCAAAAGTCCCTGCTTAAGAATAGATCTAGCATAATTAAAGCAGAGTCGTTCACGCGCCTAGAGATAGGGTGACGAGATTTTTCCGGATTAGGGTGAAACCTAAGATGGGAGTTCATAGATAGATTTACTGCTATTCTAGGGGGTTATTAAGTGAGAAAGAGATTTCCGTTAATCAACCTAGGGTTAGACGTTATTCGCCTCGAGAGAGGGTTTAATATACGTTAAGGAGTCTTACGAATCAAGTCAAGTGAATAAATCGTATGGTTCAGTGTTAGATAACAAGTGAAGTCTAGGTGGATTCTTCCTAAGGGTATCATTTAAATCAACTGAGTTTTTCTAAAAGTTATCTCCCCAATTTAGTCTTTTTGTCTTTGTGTCTTTAGCTTCGTGGTTAGATAGGTTTAGATTAAACAACAACTTCACCTTATTTTAGGCTAGATAATAAGAAGAAAGTCAGTATTAGTACTTTTAGTTCCTGTGGGTTCGACAATCCGGTCTTGCCTAAGCTATACTACTGTTCGATAGGTATACTTGCCTTTAATCATTTTCAGAGTTAGTTTCCAGGTTCGATCATATTCTCATTATAAATTTAAGACTCTGATTTACACGATCAAGTTTTTAGCCCCGTTGTCGGGGAACTAAAATATTAAGAAAGCTTTATTTTTATTACTTTAGCCATTTTTTTAATTGCAATTTATTTTCATTATTATTTCTTATTTTTATTTTTATTTTTACTTTGCTAATTTTTCCTCTATTTTCTGTTGGCAGATAATTTTAGTTTATAGAGAAGATGGCACTGAATAATTATCAGTGGCAAGTCATGAGGACAATTCCTACTAAAGCAGCTAGTGCCTTCAACCTCGACGTGTTCACTAGGATATCTAACCAGCTAGAGATGATGAATAAAAAGATCGATGGTTTGTGTAGTCTCTTGCAGGTACACCCAGTAATGCAATATGACTCGAATCCAGGAGACATGGCAAATCCTGAGTACCCACCCTACGGATATGGCATGGAGAACGAAAAAGTCCACTATATGGGTAACTATTCTAGACCACAAAATAATTTTTATAATGACACCTATAATGCAGGTTGGAGGTACCATCCCAATTTCTCGTGGGATGATCAAAGTAGCCAAAGACAGGAACTTCCTCCAAATTTACAACAACCACCTCACCAATAAGAAGATAAGTCGAACCTTGAAGAGATGCTGGCAAAATTCATAGCAAACACAGAAGCACGCTGCCAAAATATAGAAACAAAACAAGAAGCACCGATTCAAGGGATCGAGGATTAGTTAGGTTAGCCTGCTAAGCTGATCTTAGAACAACCACAAGAAAGCTTGCCAAGCAACACTGGAACAAACCAATGAACATCGATTGAAGAGATCAAGAGCCAAGTTGGGGAACTCAATAAATCAGTGAGACAACTTGCACAGTTAATTGCCAAAAGACTGCAAAGGCGTCTACCAAGCAACACGGAGATTAACACAAAGGAGCAAATCCAAACCATACAAGCTCATAACAGTGAAAGGTTAGGGGAATCTGAGCCAAGGCAAGAACCTGTGGTAAGTGAAGGTAAGGTTGAGGTAAGCCATGATTTACCAAACCCGGTAAATACAGAGTACCAAGCTCATGTGCCATATCCTGATGCAATAAAGAAAGATCACACAGAGGAAGAATTCAGTGAACTCATACTTCGTGTAGACAACGAAACAATCACTCTTCAAGCTCTTGACTCAGCTAGGACATCGAGTAATAAAGGTATGAACGTTAATTCTATTGATAACCATTTGGTTCAACCTTCTTTACAGGAAGCTTCACAAAATCACCTAGCTGAGCTAGATCTTAGACCTCGTAGCCATAAAGAAATAATTCATGATGAACTAAGGCTTCAGGTCATTGAACTAGACGAGTGGAAAACACACTTTAATGAGAAACTAGGAATACACGAAGTGAAACCGAAGGAAACCCCAGACGAGCTGATAAGAACAACAAATCACTTCAAAATAGGGGATCAGGTATTGTTGAATAAGGTGGACCCTCGAATCACCAATTCAGACCTCAAGGCAAATGAAGAAATCACTTTCAAGGTACTTAATGTCTTCCTATACAGCAGAGTCGAGGTAAGTAATACTAGATTCATCACTTTTGAGGAAAACACTACTCGACTTGAACTATATATCCATAATCGAATTGATCGCATGAGAAAGGATTTTCACCTCCTCAGACCACTATGACCATCGAATGAGAGGAAAAGTCTAGCTTAAGACTATAAACGAGCGCTTCTCGAGAGGCAACCCGAGCACTGACCCCATTTTTACATTTTTTATTTTTTACTTTTATTTTTTCCTTTTAGCACTTAACCATAAACTAACCAAAGCGCAGATTTCCATACCACACGGCCGTGGCCGTGGTTGTGTGGCCACCACAGGAAGGTACAAGGGCGGGGCCAACTACCACATCCATAATTTCTATTTAACCCCATTCTTCATTTTTCTTTTCCAGTTGTTTTTCTTCTTTCATTTTTCATTATTTAATTTTAATTTTAATTTTATTTCCTTTACTATTTTCTTCTTATTCTTCATACCATTTAGATTTAGCTTAGGATAGAATAAAATTCGACCGGCTACTTCGAGGATTCAATTTCAAACAGTTCGAGAAGCTTTCCCACGTTCACCTCCAATCCTATCCGGTTTCTTTTCAATGACTTCATCCAAAATTCAGGAAATTTTACTTCTCTCCACATCTTATGATTTTATGATTATATTGCTATAATTTATCTTTGTACATTGATGGCAATGTACATCTTAAGTGTGGGGGGTTAATTATAGTATTATCTGAAAATCCCTAAATTATGCCTTGATCTTAAAGTAAGTTTCTCATATTATGATTTGAATGAAATTTCCTTTGATTTATGATTTTTATTGAGGTGTTTTGGATAAATTCATTGATAATTGTGCATTGATGATTAAATTTGAAGGATACTAGAGAATTAAGCATGATAAGTCTATTTTTCAGAAATTAAACATTTTTCTAGGTTGTCTACCTGAATTTGAATATTACTTTGAAGTTTGAAATTTACGAGGTTGACATCAAAAACCCGTAATATTTTGTGACATTTTGAGCCTTATAGAGCATATATTCTTTTTCTTGCTCACTTTATTGATTATGACTGTGTCAACATTGATTTGTTATTCTAGAACTTGCTTTGATTATACATGTCGAGACAACACCTTTAATTTGATATACAGAGATGATAAAGGCACCTAGGTTTTAATCCACTTACTCCATCAAAAAGCCTACCTTCATAATTAACCCCCAGTGAACCCCATTAATCCTAACAACCCTTTTTATTGACTTACCAGCTAATATTAACCCAAAACCCTTTTGTATTTCTTATCACCATTCCTTTTTGACTACCCTTATATCGTGATTTGATTTGATTAGTTACCTAATTATATTTTAGCAGTTGAATTTATCCTTTATTACTTGATTTGTTCTTAAAAAAAACGAAGTATATTCATTATTGGTTCCATAATTAAGTGAGCTTACATGTCTAAATTTCAAATCTTGAAGAAAAAGCTCATATTATTAGTTTTCAATTGATGTAATTATTTAGGAATTAGTTCATTTTCTAAATAGGTAACTTGTGAGGTCAGTCTCGATTCTAACCCTCTAATTCAACCCGTATCCACACCTTAACCCAAGCCCCGTTACAACCTTGTAAAGACCTTTTGATTTGTGTATCATCTCATATTTTAGTGGTGGAGATTTGATTTTCAGGCAAGCCTATGGGATTAACTTTTCATGTTCGACTTTTGAGTGCTTAATTTTGAACCTTAAACACTTTGAGTGATTTGAGTGAATCTTTAGTGAGGATGTCAATTCTTGTCAATTTTGAATCAAAGGTAATTACTTAGATGAGGGGAAACACCTATGTTTTTATACTATAAAAACTATGACTTTGATTGTTTGAATCTTTAGGGCTCTTTGGGTTGAATTATCCATGCATGAATTATCTCTGAATTATGATAAAGCATGGTTAATGAATATTATGAATCGGGGAAGTTTGTTTTAATTGTAAGTTGAGAATTTTGCTTGAGGAGAAGCAAAAGCTTAAGTGTGGGGGTATGTGATAAACCGTAAAAGTAACATATTTTAGGCCCACATTTAGCATGCTTTTAGATGATTTAAGCCTTGAATTATGTAATTTGGTGCTCGTAACCTTTTGTTTTCATGTTTTATACTCAGGAGAGCACCCAATGACGAAAATAATGGAAGACGGGCCTAAAACGGAGTAAATGGGCCATATCACAAAATCGACACGACCTGGCCCAAAGACCACACGGCCGTGCCTCATTAAAAGTCGAAAAACAGCCTGGCCACGATTCACACGGGCGTGTGCCATGGCCGTGTCCCTATCACTAGAAAGAGAAATTTCATTCAGATTTGGATACTTTGAGGCAAAGAAACACATTCCAAAGCCTAGTCAAACACCCTAGTAGGAATTCCACTCAGATTTGGATACTTAGGGACCAAGTAAGGCATCTCAAAGCCTATACAAACAACCAAGGGGGCAACTTGCAAGGGGAGGTCAGCAGAAGCTTTCTGCCAGGGCTTTTGTCAGGGTGGTCAAGCTAGGCCAAGGAGCCAAGCCGAAAAGGTCAGATTTGTGGGAATTCACTCGAAGATAGCCAGTTGATCCAACTTAAGAAGTGAGAATTCTACTTAAGACGGGGGAATTCTCCTTCAATTCCTTCAGGGAGTTTTAGGGATTTCTTATGTTTTGTTTTATCTTTTCTCTTGAGATGTTTTCTTTATTTATTATGAACAAAACCTCTTAGATACCTGAAGGGGATGAAACCTAGATGAATCTAGTTATTGGTTTCTGAACTATAAGATAAATACTTGATTTGTTCTTAATTTTGTGTGATTAATTCTTGTGTTAATATTTCCGGGATATTGGTTCAAGTTAGATGTTCTTAGGTGGTGGAGCAAAAGTCCCTGCTTAAGAATAGATCTAGCATGATTAAAGCGAAGTCGTTCGCGCACCTAGAGATAGGGTGACGAGATTTTGCTGGATTAGGGGGAAAACTAATATGGGAGTCCATAGATCAATTTACTGCTATTCTAGGGGGTTATTAAGTGAGAAAGAGATTTTCGTTAATCAACCTAGGGTTAGACGTTATTCGCCTTGAGAGAGGGTTTAATACACGTTAGGGAGTCTTACGGATCAAGTCAAGTGAATAAACCGTATGGTTCAGTGTTAGATAACAAGTGAAGTCTTGGTGGATTCTTCCTAAGGGTATCTTTTGAATCAACTCAGTTTTTCTAAAAGTTATCTCCCCAATTAAGTCTTTTTTGTCTTTGTGTCTTTAGCTTAGTGGTTAGATAAATTTAGATTAAACAACAACTTCACCTTATTTTAGGCTAGATAATAAGAAGAAAGTCAGTATTAGTACTTTTAGTTCCTGTGGGTTCGACAATCCGGTCTTGCCTAAGCTATACTACTGTTCGATAGGTACCCTTGCCTTTAATCATTGTCAGAGTTAGTTTCCAGGTTCGATTATATTCTCATTAGAAATTTAAGACTCTGATTTAGACGATCAATCATCGAAAATGGGCCAACACTTGACAAGTTTATATATATATCGAATGGCAATGAATTATGAAGTTTATGCTTGTGTGAATGCTTTGAATTAAGCTTTTGGATATACCTTTGGGTCATGAATGATGCTCATATGAGTTGGAGTTAGTACGTTTACTATGCAGGGTGGCATTTGGCTTGGAATATAGCCTTTTTATGTCCACACAGGCGTGTGACTAGGCCATGTGGGACACACGGTCAGCCCCATGAGTGTGTTAATCGATCGTGCGTCCCTTGCATACTAGATTTACAAAGTTAGAATGCCTAGTAGTAAACACACAGGCAGAGACACAGCCGTGTGCCTCAGCCGTGTGGGAGGCACGACCTTGGACATGGGCGTGTGCCCACGCTGTGTGAAGTATGCACTTTAAATGTAGAATTTAATTTGACACAATGTCTAAGGACACAGGCGTGTGCCTTGGCCGTGTGACCATCGTGAGGTGATGATGTCATAAACAGAATGCGAAGGTTTTTGCACACGGGTTGAAACACGGGTGTGTTGAGGCCATGCGAGGGACACGGGCCAGAGACACTAGTATGCGCTTAGCCGTGTAAAATAAGTCAGTGTCGACCACGGGTGAGGGACCTGGGCATGTGTGACCACACGGCCTTCCCACACGGGTGTGTCCCATTTCACACAGGCGTGGGGCCCCTGTTTAGGGAATTTTTTTAAGTGCATAAAAGTTTCTGATTAATTACCGAAACCTTCTGAAAGTATATTTAAGGCCTCGTAGGCCTAGGATGAGTATGTTATGGGTTTGAATGGAATGTGTTTAAGACAAAACAAAATTTTATAGCCCGAAACATCATGTTTAAGCAAGTTGAGTTAGGTAATGCCTTGTAACCAGTTCTGGCTTCGAACATGGGTAAGGTGTTTAATTTAGTGGTATCAGAGTTACGATTTAGTTGATTCTAGGACTAACGTAGTGTAGGTATAAGTGTAGCTATACATGCCATATGTAAGAGTATTTATGTAATGATAGTGTGACGACTCCTAACGATTTGAATTGTGTTTTTATGTAGTCATGGATCCCGATCAGATTGTAGCTGATGATGCTGTAAGTAATGCGCTGGCTCCCGCGCAAGGGACCACGCCAGTTGAGAGTAGACCCAAGACTATGGGTCAGGGAGAAGGGGCTCGAGAACCGTTTCTCCAAATGATGAGCAACTGGTATACCGAGTACATACGAGTGAATCCTAATGCTCAACCCCCTCCACCCCCACCTATTCTTAAACCTGCTCCTGTAACTCTTCAAGTGATTGAGGTAGTAAGAAGAGAAAGGCCTCCGGTCGATAAGATCCAGAAACATGGAGTCGAGGAATTCTGGGCTAGTAAGGATGATGATCTGGAGAGGGCAGAATTCTAGCCTGAGAATACCATCAGGGTATTCGATGAGTTGTCATGCACGCTTGAGGAGTGCTTAAAGTGTGCAGTATCTCTCTTGAGAGATCCGGCTTATCAATGGTGGAACACCCTTGTGTAGGTGGTACCAAGGGAGAGAGTTAGCTGGGAATTCTTCCAAGAGGAATTTTAAAAGAAGTATATCAGCCAGAGATTCATTGACCATAAGATAAAAGAGTTCTTGGAATTAAAGCAAGGTCAAATGACGGTGACTGAATACGAACGAAAGTTCATAAGGCTTAGTAAGTATGCTCGGGAGTGCGTGTCTCCCGAAGCCATCTATGCAAAAGGTTCAAAGAAGGGTTAAATAAAGATATCCATTTATATGATGGAGTCCTCGAACTAAAAGACTTCGTAGTGTTGGTGGATAGAGCTTGCAAAGCTGAAGAGTTGGCTAAAGAGAAAATAAGAGCTAAGATTGAGTCCTGTAACTCGAGGAAAAGATAACTGAATAAGTCATTCCAATTCTCATATAAGAAATTGAGGGATTTCGCCACTCGATTAGCCACTTTAGACGAGTTTTCAAACCAAAGTAAGGGCAAACAGTTTTCAGGGTCTAAAACGCAGACCACATCAATTGCTAGTGACGATAATGCCCGACCGAGTAGACCGGAGAGCTCGCAGTGTGGAAGACGTCATTTCAGTGAGTGTCGAGGAAGCAAGAAGGCTTGTTTCAAGTGTGGGTCTCTAGACCATTTTATCAGAGATTGGCCTGAGGTTGGTGAGAAAGAGAAGTCTCAGAATGCAAGACCGGGAAGTATGGCTAGAGGAAGACCACAAAGAAACCCGGAAAATGAAATGGGTAGCAAGAATTTATCTAAAGTGCAGACTGTAAGAGTTGAGGGTAGAGCACCGGCGAGAACATATGCCATCCGTGCTCGTGAAGAGGCTTCTTCCCCTGATGTAATCACGTGTACCTTTTCTCTCTATGATACTTGTGTTATAGCTTTAATTGATCCGGGATCTACCCATTCATACATATGCATGAAATTAGTCTCTAGCATGAGCATGCCTATAGAGTCTACTGAATTTGTAATAAGAGTGTCTAATCATCTAGACAAGTATGTGTTGGTTGATAGAGTATACAAAGGTTGTCCTTTGATGATCAGGGGTCATTGCTTTCTAGTTGAACTTATGTTATTGTCATTTGACGAGTTCAATGTCATCCTTGGGATGGATTGGTGAGCTACTCATGGTGATAGTAAATTGTGGGAGAAAGTTTATTGAGTTAAAATGTGAAAATGGGGATCTTATTCATGTTAAATCAGATGAGCAAGACAGATTGCCAGCAGTGATATCTTCATTGTTGACTCTGAAGTATTTAAGAAAGGGGTACAAAGCTTACCTTGCCTTTGTGATTAATACAAAAGAGACTGAGTTAAAATTTAAGTCGGTGCCCGTAGTATGTGATAAACCGTAATATGAACATATTTTAATCTCACATTTAGCATATTTTTGGATGATTTAAGCCTTGAATAATGGAATTTGGTGCTCTTAATCCCTTTTTTTCATGTTTTATACTTAGGAAAGCATCGTATGATGAAAAGAACGAGAAACGAGCCTAAAATGGAGTAAATGGGCCATATCACTAAATCAACACGGCCTAGCCCAAGACCACACGGCCGCGCCATCTTAACAGACCCGAACACAGCCTGGCCACGATTCACAGGGGCGTGTGCCATGGGCGTGTCCCTGTATTGACAAATAAGAGTTTCATTCTGATTAGGGTAATTAGAGGAAAAGAAAGCCATTCCGAAAGCCTATATAAACACCCTAGAGGCCAACCTACAAGGGGTGGTCTAGTTAGCGCGTCCAAAGTAGCCAAGAGCCAAGCGAGAGGCGAGACTGTGGAAATTTACTCGAAGAAAGCCAGTTGATTCATCTCAAGAAGTCGGAGTTATACTCAAGACGAAAGATCTTCTCTTCAACTCCTTCAGGGGGTTTTAGGTTTTTTCTTATGTTTTGTTTTATATTTTCTTATGAGATGTATTCTTTTTATTATTATGAACTAAATCCCTCAAATACCTGAGGGGGATGAAACCTAAGACGGATCTTGTTATTATTTTCTGAACTATATGATAAATACTTGATTTGTTCTTAATTCTCACTTTGACATTTCAGGATATTTATTCAAGTATTGATGTGCTTAGACAGTGGAGCGAAAGTCTCTATTTAAGAGTAGATCTAGCATAACTAAGCGTAGTTGATCGCAACGCTAGAAATAGGATGACGAAAATCTGTCGGATTAGGGTCAATCCTATTATGAGAGTCCATAGATCGAGTTAATGCAATTTTAGGGGTTTTAATTAGAAAGAGATTTCAATTAATCAACCTAGGGTTAGAAGTTAGTAGCCTCGAAAGAGGTATTAATATACATTAGGGAATCCTACAGATCAAGTCCAGTGAATAAATCGTCTGGTTCAGAGTTAAATAACAAGTGAAGTCTAGGTGGATCCTTCCTCGGGTATTGTCTTAATCAATTGGTTTTCTCACAAGTATTTTCCCAATTCATTCTCTTTGTCTTTGCATCTTTAGGTTAATAGTTAGTTAATTTTAGATTAATTAATAAATCCTTTAATTGTTAGGCTAAATAATAAAAAGCAAGTTAGTATTAATACTTTGGGTTCCTTTGGGTTCGACAATCCGGTCTTGCCACTATACTATACTACTGTTCGATAGGTGCGCTTGCCTCAATCGTTGTCATATTTAGTTTCTAGGCTCGATCATTCTTTTTATAAATTTTTAAGACTCTGACATAACGATCAAGTTTTTGGCGCTGTTGCTGGGGAAGTAAAATATTAAGAACGCTCAATTTTTATTACTTTAGCCATTTTTATTTTTGCAATTACTTTTATTTTTATTTTTATTTTTATTTTTATTTTTATTGTAGCTCTGCTAATTTTTCTTCTTTTATCTGTTCTTAGCAGGTACCTCTAGTATATGACTAGAAGGAACGCGACAGGACCCCTGATTTACGATAGTGATACTGAAGGTACTGTTCGCAGAAATCGTAGAGAGATAAGGCGAAACTTAAATTACATAGAAGAAGAGCAGGAATTTGAAATTAATACCACCGAAAAGATGGCTGAGAATAATCCGCTACCTCCAGAGGCGGCCAAACATCATGCTTCTCAAACTATGTATGATTATGCTAAACCTAATTTAACAGGAACTGAGTCAAGTATTGTTAGTCCTGCTATTTCTGCAAATAATTTTGAATTGAAACCTATCACAATTCAGATGATACAACAATTTGTTCAGCTTGATGGTTTGCAGGATGAAGATCCAAATAATCACTTCGCAAATTTCCTAGAATTTTTGCGATACTTTCAAAATAAATGGCGTTTCTGATGATGCCATCCATCTTCGGTTATTTCCCTTTTATTTGAGGAATAAAGCTAAACAGTGGTTGCATTCTATTCCACGAGGATCAATCACTACATGGGAACAAATGACCGAAAATTTTTTATTAAAATATTTTCCGTAGGCTAAAACGACCACGTTAAGGAATGATATCTCTTCTTTTGTGTAGATGGATTTAGAAACACTTTATGATACATAGGAGAGATATAAAGATCTATTGAGAAGGTGCCCACACCATGGATTGCCCTTGTGGCTACAGGTCTAAACTTTTTACAACGGTGTGAACCCCTAAACTAGACAATTGATTGATTCAGCCGTCGGCGGAACCTTGAATAATAAAACACCTGAGGCTGCCTATGAATTTATTGAAGAGATGTCTCTTAATAACTATCAGTGGCAGGTTATAAGGACAAAGCCAACAAAAGCAGCCAGTGTTTTCAAGCTCAACGCAGTAACCATGCTATCAAATCAGGTACAGATGTTAAATACAAAGGTTGATGGTTTATGTAGTTCTTTGCAGGTAATCCAGTTATGCAGTGCGATACGAATGGAGGTTGAAGGAACAACACAGATTATCCACCTTACAACCCAAGCGCTGATAACGAACAAGTTCACTATATGGGTAACAATTCTATACCCCAAAATAACCCTTATAGTGACACTTATAATTCAGGTTGGAGGAACCATTAAAATTTCTCGTGGGGTAATCAAAGAAACCAAAGACAACAATCCTTCCCACAAGAAAAGAAACCAAACCTTGAAGAAATGTTGACAAAATTTATAGAGGTGTCAGACACCTGTTTCCAAAATACCGAAACAATATTGAACAATCAGCAAGAATCAATTCAAGGGCTTAAAGATCAAATTGGACAACTAACTAAGTTAGTTTCTGAAAAACAACCAGAGAGTTTACCTAGGGAAAAAGAGCAGGTGAAGGCAGTTACTTTAAGAAGTGGAAAGGAGTTAGTTGAAATAACGAAGAAGATACCATGTGACACAGATAAGGTAATAGATGAGGAAGTTGAGGATGTAAAGTCAGTACGCGAAGAATGTAAACCACCAATCCCATATCCGGCAAAGTTGAAGAAAGACCGATTAGATGCACAATACGGTAAATTTCTTAAACTTTTTAAACAGTTACATTTTAACTTACCTTTTGTTGAAGCTATTTCACAGATGCCAACATACGCAAAATTCCTAAAAGAACTTCTAACAAATAAAAGGAAGTTTGAAGAAATATCAACAGTGGAACTCAATGAAGAATATTCAGCCATCCTCCAAAACAAGCTACCAACCAAATTAAAAGGTCCACGAAGTTTCACTATTCCTTGTTTAATTGGTAGTTTAAATATTAAGAAGGCACTAGCTGATCTAGGTGCCAGCATTAATTTAATGCCTTATAAAATGTTTAAGCAACTTGGTCTTGGGGAACCAAAACCCACTAGGATGAGTATTCAATTTAGCTGACAGATCTATTAAATATCCTATGGGAGTTATTGAAGATATTCTGGTAAAAGTTGATAAATTTATATTCCCAGTTGATTTTGTTGTGCTTGACATGGACGAAGACATTAAGGTACGCTTACATTTGGGCTCCCCTTTTAGCTACTACTAGAGTGGTTATTGATGTAGGTGATGGTAAACTTGCATTAAGGGTAGGCGATGAGGAAATTATTTTCCAAATTTACGATGCTATGCGGTACTCTGGAGAACAAGATGATTCCTGTTATTTTATTGATTCCATTAACCATTTTATTCAAGATTCTTTGCAGGAAACCATACATAACGACACGATGGAACTGTGTCTTACCCAAGGTGAGGAGGAAGATGATGATACAGATGAGTTGAATTCTAATACATCTACCCCTAGACAAAAGAAAGAAGAGGCCATTGAAAGCAGGGACGAACTAAAACAAAAACCCTCTATTATTGAGCCACCGAAATTGGAATTAAAACAGTTGCCAAAACACTTAGAATATGCATTCCTTGGGGATAATTCTACACTACCAGTAATTATCTCTTCAGAACTGGAACCCAAAGAGAAAGACCAGTTGCTAAAGCTACTAAGGGAACATAAAAGAACCATAGCTTGGAAAATTTTTGACATTAAAGGAATAAGCCTATCGTTTTGCATCCAGAAAAGTTTAATGGAAGATGAGTATAAACCATGTCTCCAACCTCAAAGAAGATTGAATCCCAACGTGAAAGAAGTTTTTAAACCTGAGGTAATTAAACTCCTAGATGCTAGAATAATTTATGCTATTTCTGACAGTACTTGGGTTAGCCCTGTGCAGGTCATTCTAAAGAAAGGAGGCATGACTGTTGTAGCCAACGAAAAGAATGAATTAATTCCTACAAGAACAGTCACAGGTTGGAGAGTCTGTATTGACTATAGAAAGTTGAACGACACCATCGTGAAAGATCACTTCCCTTTGTCCTTTACTGATCAGATGTTGGAAAGGTTATCTGGGCATATGTACTACTGCTTCCTGGACGAACTCTCCAGCTACTTCCAAATCCCAATAGTCCCTGAGGATCAAGAAAAGACAACACTCACATGTCCATACGGTACATTTGCTTATCGTAGAATGCCTTTTGGATTGTGTAATGCTCCTGTTACTTTTCAGTGCTGCATGCTAGCTATCTCTGATGAACTTGTGGAAGACACTATGGAGGTATTTATGGATGATTTTTTAGTATTGGGTAATTATTTTCATCTTTGCCTTAAAAATATAAAAGGGGTTCTAATGAGATGTGAGGAAACGAACCTTGTTTTAAATTGGAAAAAGTGTCACTTTAAGGTTCGATAGTGGATTGTGTTAGGACATAAAATTTCTAATAAAGGGATTGAGGTAGACAAAGCAAAGGTTTAAACCGTAGAAAAATTACCTCCTCCTAGTTCAGTTAAGGCTATTAGAAGCTTTTTAGGACATGCTGGATTTTATAGAAGATTTATTAATGATTTTTCTAAAATAGCTAAGCCTTTAACGAAACTACTAGAAAAAGATGTACCTTTCAATTTTGATCAAGAATGTTTAGATGCATTTAATATCCTCAAAGATAAATTAATAAATGCTACAATTATAATTGCACTTGATTGGAATTTACCCTTTGAACTAATGTGTGATGCGAGCGATTTTGCAGTAGGTGACGTTTTGGGACAGCGGAGAGACAAGCACTTTCAGCCGATCTATTACGCTAGCAAGACATTAACGGCTGCACAAGAAAATTACACCACCATGAAAAAAGAATTGCTAGCTGTGGTTTTTGCATTTGATAAATTTAGACAGTATTTGATATTATCTAAAGTTATCATTTACACTGACCATTCAACTCTTCGTTATCTTTTAACAAAAATCGATAGAAATCCACATATCAAAGAATTAGATGGGAGGGAGATAAATGACTCGTTTCCTGCAGAACAATTATTTGCTATATCTAACTCCAAGGCACCCTGGTTTGCAGACATTGCAAATTACCTAGCCTACCAAAAAGGTTAACACATCATCAAAAGAAGTGATTCTTTGCTGATACAAAAACTATTTTTGGGAGGATCATTTTCTATTTCGTATATGTGCAGATCAAGTAATTCGAAGATGTGTTACGAAAGCAGAAGCAAGCAAAATTTTGGAACATTGCCACTCAGGACCTTCAAGAGGACATTACAGTGGAATTAAGATAGCAAATAAAATGCTTGAATCAGGTTTTTATTGGCCCACCTTGTTTAAAGACGCTAACATGTATGTTTCTTCATGTGATAGATGTCAGAGAACAGGTAATGTCTCTAATCGCAATGAGATGCCTCAAATGTATATACTATTATGCCAAATTTTTGATGTATGGGGTGTTGATTTTATGGGCCCATTCCCTAGTTCATTTGGGAATAAATATATTTTAGTAGAAGTGGACTATATGTCAAAATGGGTGGAAGCTCGAGCTTTACCTACTAATGATGCCAGAATGGTAGTAAGATTTCTTAAGAAACTCTTTTCTCGATTCAAAACACCCAGAGCAATTATTAGTGATAGGGGTACTCACTTTTGTAATACTTAATTTGATAAAGTCTTCAAAAAATATGGAGTGCACCACAGAATAGCTACCACTTATCACCCTCAAACCAGTGAGCAAGTAGAAGTAGCAAATCGAGAGCTTAAGCGTATTCTAGAGAAAACAGTTGAATCAAACAGGAAAGACTGGGCATTAAAAGTAGACGATGCGTTATGGGCCTATAGAACAACATTTCAAACCCCCAAAGGGACATCCCCATACAAACTTGTATCTGGAAAAAGTTGTCATCTACAATTTGAGTTAGAGCACAAAGCTTTTTGGGCTATAAAATTCTTAAATTACGATCTTAAAACCGCAGGTGAGAAAAGAATGATGCAATTAAACGAGCTTGACGAATGGCGAGCCAATGCCTATGAGAACTCAAGACTATATAAGGAGGCAACAAAACGACGCCATGATGCTCGTTTAAAGCAATCAAAGCAATTCGAAGTAGGAGATTTAGTCTTGCTATACAATTCAAGGCTCAAATTATTCCCTGAGAAGTTGAAATCAAGATGGTTAGGCCCTTTCGTGATCAAAACTATCTTTCCCTATAGCACAGTCGAGGTAACTCATCCAAATTAAGGGACATTCAAGGTAAATGGTCAGCGACTGAGAATTTATAATGGTGAAGATTTTAGGGATATAACAGAAGAGCTTCAGCTCTATGAACCTTCATTTAGAAATGAAAACAGGGAAAGTCTAGCTTAAGACTATAAATGAGCGCTTCTCGGGAGGCAACCTGAGCACTAACCCCATTAATTTTTATTTTTATTTTTCCTTTTTAGCATCTAACTATAAACTAACAAAAAATGTAGGTTTCTCCACCTACACGGCCTCACACACGGCCATGGCCGTGGTCGTGTGGATACCATGAACTGGTACATGGGCATGGCAAAGATGGTGTACAAACAGGAAAAAATTTTCCCCAAGCCACGGGCTCTGACTAAACGACACGGACGTGCGACGCGGCCGTGGTCAAAATTGACTAATGGACACGGACGTGTCAGTGCATCCAACCCGTGGTAGGTCCTGAGTAAAGGACACAGGCGTTAAACACGTCCGTGCTCTGAGGCCGTGGATGACACTAACTTACGAACACGGGCGTAGGACCATTGGTACGGGCGTGGGAAAACTGAACAAAGCTAGGCGCGCCCATGCGATATGGGCGTGGGACACAACTTATGTGCACCAGACCTCTGGACATTCGAAACACACGGGCTAAAAATGATTTACACAAGCGTGTGACATGCCTGTGTACCCTTATTTCTATATAAACCCCTCACTATTCATCATCGTTTTCGCCTAAATTCTTCCTCCTAAACCCTAGCCGTTTTCTTTTTCTCCCCTCCCCTAAGTCCGGCCACCATCCTCCCTCTCCCTTCTTCCTTTTCCTTCTCTTTTCCCTCTATTTTACTTTTCTATTACACAAAACACGCAGCCCACACCCGTGCGTAGATGCCACGTCACACCTACCCACACCCACGCGCCACCACCAGCCCGTGCTCCGACCACTGCCTCAACCGCACCGCTTCTCTCTAAAAACTCCACCGGTCACCCCTCCTTTTCACATTTTACTCCATTGAACTATATTATCACTAGAATTTTAGTTAGATTCTAGTTAGTTTATTACTGCTAAATATAAATATTAGTTATATTCATTGTTAGATTGATTTATTCATTTAGTCATTGTTTAAGTAATAGCAATTAGTATTTATGTAAAATATTTGTTTATTCTTATCGTGATTTTTGTCCTTATTATTTTTTTGATATTGTTAAGTTCTTAAATGTTATGCAATATGTCTTTGCTGGAAATGTTACTTGGATATTTGATTATCTGTTATTTTCAGGACCATAATGTCATTGTCCTGAGGCAAGAAAATCGCAATCCCTAGTTCCAAAAAAAGGAAGGGACCGGGTTCGTCATCAGCCAGCTCAACCGCCGAAGTACGCCATCCGTTTTTACAATTTCCTCCAGGATCTCAGGAGGACCTTTATAAGATACTTCGCACGCGACCCCTCGGTACAGGGAGGTACATTGATTGGGCCGCTTTGGAGCAGGTCCAACTAGCCGACGACATACGGGCCCTCCTGACTACCGATCCATGGGACCAATTCTTCAATATCATCAAGCCTACATATCTAGAGCTCACTTTGGAGCTCTGTTCCACTTTCCACCTTCAGACAGTGATGATGCACCATGATGACCCCGACACAATCCAATTCCATCTAGGAGGCATTGTACGAGAACTGAATGTACCGTAATTCAGGGCCACATTAGGACTCTATACCGACGAATTTATAGAGGATAATGATCTCGCGATGCTCCATCGCCATATCCATAACACGCCAATGAGATGTTGGTACAATATAGCACCCAACAACGCCTTTTATGAATCGAGTCGCTCCAAGGCGACAGCTCTCGCCCCATCCCTGAGGTACGTACACGCTATTTTAGCTTATACACTGACAGGTAGGCGACTGTACCGGCGTCGTCAACACTCATGACGCCTAATGCACATTTTCAACCTAGCCTATTTTATAGCTCGTGCCATTCATCATCTGACAGAGCAACACAGGAGAGGGGTCATATCTATGGGTCCATACATCACACGCTTGGCTCGATATTTCGGGCTCTTCAACATTGCCACTCAGACCTCCTCACTCACACTATAGGTTAGATGTCCCCACAGGGCATCTAAATGATGCTACACATGAGGATGATCCAACGTCGACGTGGGACTGATCCTCCCCAATATCGGCTAGCACCTACCACCGAATAGGAGGATCCTAAGGACATTACTAACAATGTCCCACACCCACATGAGGAACCACAACCGAGCCATCGCCCAGTTCATGCGGCTGCTTCACTTTTAGACATCTCTGCATGTCTCACTCAGTTCGAGCATTACTGTACTCAACAATTCAATGACACCGCTTGACAATTTCATGGCATTGAGGCGACTCTTCAGCAGATTTGTCATCACTTTTACATATCGCCGCCTCCACCACCTCGTAACCCAGCCGATGACAAGGGCCTTTGAGTCCTTTGATTTTATTTATTTTTCAGTTATCATTATTAGTTTATGTTTAACTTATTTTCGTTTTTAATTAAAACTTTTTTCCTTTTTTGTTTTAAACTCTTATTAGTACAGTTTTATTTCTTTTATCACTGGCTGTCTAATTCTCGAGTATCTCTAACAACACTCATTAAATAAATACTCTCTGAACATCTAACTGATAACTTCACAGTTTAAAAGGTTCAATTTGCCACTCCAAGAACGAACACATCACCGGAGTATTCACTACCACATTCACCCATGCCTAAATCATCATCACTAGCCATCCTCCAAGGATTTCATCCAACATTCATAGAGTTTCACATTTCTCTCTCTTTTGATTTTCTTACACCATGATTATCATACATCTTTGTACATTGAGGGCAATGTACATCTTAAGTGTGGGGGGTGAATATTTATTTTGCAACAGTGCCTTACTTTATGCATTTTTCTCAAATCCCTGAATGATATCTTGTCTTTAAGTAATTTTCTCATATTACTATTAGAATGAAATTTCCTATGATCCATGATTTTCTTTGATATGTTTTTGATTAAGTCATTGATAATTATGCAATGATGATTTAAATTTTAGGAGACTAGAGAATCAAGCATGATGAGTCTATTTTCAAAAGTTAAAATTTTGTTAGGTTGTCTACCTGAATCTAATTATTACCTTAAAGTTTGAAATTTACAAGGTTGATATCAAAAACCCATAATTTTTGTGAGATTTTGAGCCTTTTAGAGCATACATTCTTTCGTGCTCACCTTGTGATTATGAGTGTATCAACATTGAGCTGTTATTCTAGAACATGCTTCGATTATACATGTCGAGACCACATTATTTGATTTGATATACAGAAATGACAAAGGCAGTTAGGATTTAACCCACTCAATCCACTAAAAAGCTTACCCTCACAATTAACCCCTAGTGAACCTCTTTGATCCTAACAACCCTTTTTATTGACTCAACCACTAATATTAACCTAAAACTCGGTCTGTATTTGTTATCATCATTCCTCTTGACCACCCTTATATCGAGATTTGATTTGATCAGTTGCCTAACTATAATCATTAATTCAGTAGTTAAATTCATATTTTATTTGTTCTTAAAAAAATCGAAGTACATTCATTATTAGTTATATGGTTATTGAGCTTATATGTTTAAAATCCACATCTTGCAGAAAAAGCTCGTATTACTAGTATTACAAGTTTTCAATTGATGTAATTATTCAGGATTAGGTCATTTTTCTAGTTAGGTAAATTGTCAATTCAATCTCAATTCTAACCCTCTAATTTAGCCTTTATTAGCACCTTTAACCCGAGCCCCATTACAACCCTTTTTAAAGACCTTTTGATTTGTCTATCATCTCATTTTATAGTGGTGGAGATTTGATTTTCAGGCAAGCTTATGGGATTAACTTTTCATGTTCGACTTTTGAGTGCTTAATTTTGAACCTTGAATACTTTGAGTGATTTGAGTGAATCTTTAGTGAGGATGTCAACTCTTGTCAATTTTGAATTAAAGGTCATTATAGGTAAGGGAAAAACACCTATATTTTCATGCTATAAAAACTATGACATTGATTGTTTGAATCTTTAAGACCCTTTACTTAAATTATCAATGTATGAATTATCTTTGAATTAGTGTGAAACACTGTTGATGAATATTATGAATCAAGGAAGTTCATTTTAATTGTGAGTTGAGAATTTTGCTTGAGGACAAGCAAATGCTTAAGTGTGGGGGTATTTGATAAACTGTAATATAAACATATTTTAATCCCACATTTAGCATATTTTTGGATGATTTAACCCTTAAATTATGGAATTTGCTGCTCTTAATCCTTTGTTTTCATGTTTTATAGTTAGGAAAGCACCAGAGGATGAAAAGAACGAGAAACGGTCCTCAAACGGAGTAAATGTGCCATATCACAAAATCAGCACGGCCTGGGCCCAAGACCACACGGCTGTGCCACCTTAACAGACCCGAACACGGCCTGGCCACGATTCACATGGGCGTGTTCCATGGGCGTGTCCCTGTCGTGACAAAGAAGAGTTTCATTTGGATTAGGGCACTTGGAGGCAAAGAAAGCTATTCCGAAAGCCTATATAAACACCCTAGACGCCAACCTTCAAGAGGTGGTCAAGTTAGGCGTCCAGTGAGGCCGGAGAGCCAAGCCAGAGAGGCCAGAATTGTGGAATTTACTCGAAGAAAGCCAGTTGATTCATCTCAAGAAGCCGGAGTTATACTCAAGATGAAAGATCTTCTCTTCAATTCCTTCAAGTGGTTTTAGGGTTTTTCTTATGTTTTAGTTTATATTTTCTTCTGAGATGTATTCTTTTATTATTATTAACTAAATCCCTCAAATACTTGAGGGGGATGAAACCTAAGACGGATCTTGTTATTATTTTCTAAACTATATGAAAAATATTTGATTTGTTCTTAATTATGTGTTCTTAATTCTTGCTTGATATTTCAGGATATTGATTCAACTATTGATGTGCTTAGACAGTGGAGCCAAAGTCCCTGTTTAAGAGTAGATCTAGCATAATTAAGCGGGGTTGATCGCAACCTTAGAAATAAGATGATGAAAATCTGTCGGATTAGGGTCAAACCTAATGTGAGAGTCCATAGATCGAGTTAATGCAATTCTAGGGGTTTTAATTAGAAAGAGATTTCAATTAATCAACCTAGGGTTAGACGTTTGTAGCCTCAAAAGAGGTATTAATATACATTAGGGAATCTTACGGATCAAGTCAAGTGAATAAATTGTCTAGTTCAGAGTTAAATAACAAGTGAAGTCTAGGTGGATTCTTCTTCGGGTATTGTCTTAATCAATTGGTTTTTCCCACAAGTATTTTCCCAATTCATTCTCTTTGTCTTTGCATCTTTAGCTTAATAGTTAGTTAATTTTAGATTAATTAATAAATCCTTTAATTGCTAGGCTAAATAATAAAAAGAAATTTAGTATTAGTACCTTTGGTTCCTTTGGGTTCGACAATCCGGTCTTGCCACTAAACTATACTACAGTTTGATAGGTGCGCTTGCCTCAATCAATGCCATAGTTAGTTTCTAGGCTCGATCATTCTTTTTATAAATTTTTAAGACTCTGACATAACGATCAGTATGTGAATATCCAGATGTTATCCCAGAAGAATTACCAGGGTTACCTCCAATTAGAGAGATTGAATTCGGGGTTGATCTAGCTCCGGGTACCGCCCCTATTTCTATTGCTCTATATAGAATGGCTCCAACCGAGCTAAAATATTTGAAAGCGCAGTTGCAATAACTAACAGATAAATGTTTCGCAAGACCGAGTTATTCTCTATGGGGTGCTCCCGTATTATTTGTGAAGAAGAAAGATGGTTCCATGAGGTTATGCATAGATTATCGACAGCTCAACAAGGTAACTGTGAAGAACAAGTACCTGTTGCTGAGAATCGATGATTTATTTGATCAATTAAGGGGACCACAGTGTTTTCCAAGATAGACTTAAGGTCTGGGTACTATCAGTTGAGAGTCAAGGACTCGGATGTACCAAAAACCACATTTAAGACTAGGTGTGGCCACTACGAATTTTTGGTCATGCCTATTGGTCAAACAAATGCCCCTGCCATTTTCATGGACTTGATGAACTGCATTTTTCGGCCATACTTGGATAAGTTTGTAGTGGTCTTGTAATATCCCGGGTTAGGGGCTATTTGGTGTTGCATGATATCGCATGTGTTTGGTGTGCTGTGTTGCTATTTCGGTGTTTTAGGGGCTTAATTATAGGCTAAGTGTATGCACAGTAGGTAGGAAAATTTTAGTTTTTGGCCTTAGGTGTGGGGAGGCGTGCAGTGGGGGCTTAAGAAAATAAAATGGAGTTTTATGGCACAAAAGAGGAGTTGGTGGAGTGGCATTGTAGGCGCCACTAAGGGCTTGTGAATGTGACGCCACTTGCAGGGGGTGAGGTCCTGTGTTCAAGCTGCAAAGTGGCCACATTTTGCTTTCTTTTTGGACGGCATAGGAGGGAAGAGTTTGTGGCAATTTGAACTCTGCCTAAGACTTGGTCAAGGGGTGACTTGGATGGTGGAGAGCAAATTAAGGGTGAAGACTTGTTCAAACTTATTTGAAATGGTGGCTTGGAGTAAAAGTAGGGATTTGGCCGAAATTTAGGGGAGTTGGGGGGGGAAAAGTGACGGCTTGGAATGGGGATTGGGGGTGCCGAAATTCTATTTGGTATTTTGATGTTTCGGTCAAGCAAATAATGCACTAAATTTCTTCTTTTGTCAATAGCTTAAACCGAAAATTCAAGAGAGTCTCTCATTCTTTTTCTTGGAAAACCGAAAGACCAAATCTCTAAGGCTTGCCGAATTTGTTTTGTTTTTCTCTCAAACTTCTTGTAGCCGAATGCACTCTTACATTTTCTCTTCTTCTTCACTGCATAAGCGAAACTAGTACCAATTGTTCTCTTATTCATTTTTCTTCTCTCTTCTTGAAAAACACTAGTGCCGAAACCTACCATTTCCTTCCCAACCGATTTCTCCATTCTTCTTGTCCATCTTTTTGTGTGCCGAACCCTTATCAACTGCCAAACTTTCTTTTGTCCTTCTCAAAACACATTTGCAGTAATCTCTAATTCTTCCCTTGTTCACACTCCATTTCTCATCTTTGAAAGCCGAACATAGGTGTGTGTAAAGCACCAAGGCCGAACCTTCTCTCCCTCTCCCCTAGTGGTTTCTTGGCCGAATTTTTGGGTGTTGGTAAGTGCTAGGCGAATGGCCATAACTCCTCTCTGTTGGTTCTTTGTTGGTTATGGTTTGATTTAGGGCCGACTATGGGCATTTTTGAAGGATTCTAATCTCTTCATTATAGGACATCAAAGGGTTTCAAGCAAACAAGAGGGCCATCTTCATTTGTTAAGTGATTAGGTAAGTGTGGTAAGTAATACTTCTACATTCTTTCGATTTCTTTAAGATGGGCTACAAGAGATTAATGGTTCTATTTCTAGGTGAAGGCCGATTATCAAAAGAGCCACTTTTGGTTCGGGTTGTTTGGAAAGCAAACCAATAGCAAGGTAAGGGTTCGGTATCAACTCTTTTGGTCTTAATGGTGTTGGTAGAATATCATAGATACCTAACCCTATCTTTGGCCGATTGTAGAGTCAATAATCGAGGGGCTTAGCATTCGTTCTCGTTGGGATTTCTAGGCTCGTAGTTACTGTGTGTGTAACTAACACACTTATACTTAGTAATATAATTGATAACCGTGTGATGACTAATGATACAGTGATGATTGATATGATACCCTAATGGGTATGATTATGGATTCGGGTAAGTCAGTATTACTATTTTTTTATGATGAGTTATATGTTACCATGACTGTGGGTATATGTGACATGAGATATAGCATGAGATGCATGATTATATGATATGCATGATTACATGAGTATGGCATATTGATGGGTATTACGAGTTGAGGGAGCAGTGATGTTTTGTGCTGACGAGCACCAGTGCTTTTGGGTAGCACAACTTTGTGACTTTGGGTCACGAGAGGTTTGGCACCTCCAGAGGTTTGGTACCTCAGCGTCTCGTCCCAGTGGCTCAGTACCACAGTGGGTTGGCCCCACGGATGATTATACGGGATTGACGCCAGTGTTTTGGTAACACACGATGGGTTGGCCCCATCACTAGATTTGTGACTACGGTCACCAGTGCTTTGGTAGCACACTGTGTCTTTGGGACACCAGAGGTTTGGCACCTCATTGCGACTTGTCCCTGTGGTTTGACCACCGTGGGTTGGCCCCACTTGAGATATGGGATTGTCTGCTAGTGTTTTGGTAACACACGATGGGTTGGCCCCATCTTTGGATTCGTGACTTCGGTCACCAGTGCTTTGGTAGCACAACTGTGTCTTTGGGACACCAGTGGTTTGGGACCACATCGATGGATAATGTGTCTTTGGGACACCAGTGTTTTGGTAACACATTGTGACTATACGTCACCAGTGGTTTGGTACCACACGGGGTAGAAAAGGCGATATGGATGGTTAGGATCGGGTTGCATTAACTGTGTTGCTTTGTATGATGTGTGTTAGCATGTTGTTTTATCGGGAGCGGGATTTACACACGGAGTCACTCGACTCACCCTCTCCTTTGACATTTCAGGTGACTCGTAGACGCGGACTTGGAGCCGGGATGGACTCGGGGTGCTCATGCCATGCGGAATAAAAGTTTTACTCAGATATTATGCTTTGGGTGTTTTAGTTATTTACGTTCATTGGGTTTATTTCGGATTGTAAAAGCCTTTAAATACTACCTTTTGATGTTATGTTTAAAGTTTGATTTTAATATGCCTTGATAAATAAGCTAGTATGAAGTTTACTAAAACTTGGAAAGATAATGATTTCAAATTATAACGCAAAATGTTTTTAAACTATACCATCGGTATCGTGACCGATTTTATGAAAATCAATTGTTCTCAAGCTTGAAGGCCAATTTTTACTAAGTCTAAATTTTAAACAACTAGTTTTTCAAAAAGAAACAAAGTTTTATCAAATCTACTGAGTACAAATTCAAAATTTTCAAACACGTTTTCCCGTAACATACCAGATTCGGTCGTGGTGTTTTGACCGGGTTTGGGGTGTTACAATTGTGGTATCAGAGCCAAGTTCAAAAGCTCGGCTGTGGGCTTGAGGCCCAAACTGTTTTCAAAAGTTTGTTTTAAGTGTTTTGGGATTGGATACAAGGTTTACAAGGCATGGCACCGAGTCTCCTACACCGATTCGCCTGGTAAGTGGTTCTAACTCTTCTGTGAATTACTATTTGTAGAAGGGTAGATGATATGGTACGTAGTTAGACTTATAGGACTTGAACCCTAGGATTAGATTACTCAAACACTTGAACTAAAGCATAAGACTTAAAGCACTAAACCAATCTGTGACTCAGCCACGGGGCTAGGGTGTGGTAACTCCTGCATGCATGTCTAGGAGAGGATCCTAAGAGCTTGGTATTTAAGCGGTCCTCGTGACTCACCTCCTCTTCGCAGTATCCCACAGTGCGTGGCTCGAGTTCACCCTGACCAAGAAGGTTCGGTCATAGACTTAACCTAACGACTAAAACCCGAAAAGGGAATTAGCCCTGTTTTCAAAAAAATACAACGACAACCCTAATGTTTTCAAATTCTTTTGAAATAAACTCTTTCAAAACCGAAAATGTCACATTTACAACAATTTTCTTGAAAAACTGATTTATGGAAAATTACAAAAAGCATACTTAGGGTAAATTTACTAAAATGCCCTCGGTTTTATAAAATAGCAACTCAATGATTTTGCCCCAAAATTTCAATTATGTTCTGAAAATTCAAATACTCTTTTTCTGAAATATCAATCAAAATTTTGATTTTGAAAAATTTACTGGCGTCCTCGGTTTGTGAAAATTACTAAAATACCCACGTTTCCAAACAAAGTATTTTACAAAATTTTCAAAGAACACTCTCAAATTTTTGGAATTTCAATTGACCGGGTTTTACGAAAGTTTTTTTAAAAATATTTTTATTACGAAAATACCTGTAGGAAAATGACGAAAATACCACTTGGGCTAGAATGGGCGACAATGTCCAAGAGTGAATAGGTATGGAAAGGGTTAAGGCATGAATGTATAATCTCTTTTGGATGAATAGGATAGAAGATGAAACCTTGATTGCTCGAAAGAACCCCTGAATAAACTCTATTCATAAAATTCCTTTGCGGTTAAGAAAGTGGAACGATACTAATGCATAAAAATCTTTTAATCGAATCGTGAGATCGTTTAGACATGAGCACTCGAGGCGGACGTGGTCGTAATACTCGTGGGTAGAGGTAGGGTAGAATGACGGTTTCTGCCCGTAGGATCTGGGCGGGGGTTCGAAAAATGAGATGCTTGGTTCATCCACCACCGGAGGTGGTGAGTTCCAAGATCGGGCGAGATGACGCAGCGTCACAGCGATCTTTGCGGGTGTTGGAAAGAGTAGCTGGTGTAAGTGGTGGTGCGGGAGTTAGGAAATGCATTTCTGGCGACTCAGGGCTATCTGGGGCCGAGTTCTTCCGAGTGTATCGGGTGTTGCTCCTAGCATTCGCCGAATATTGGCTAGAGGCAATCGAGCGGATCATGGGCGATCTGGACTTGACGACTGAGGAGAAACTTAAGGGGATTGTATCGCTTCTCCGGGATGAGTCATACCAGTGGTGGCTCACGGTTCGGGACAGTGTGGCAGCTGAGGATCTGACATGGGATTATTTCAGAGCTGCTTACCAAAAGAAATACATCGGGGCTAGTTACATCGACTCCCAGCGAAAGGCATTTCTGAGGCTTGTTCAGGGGAGTAAATGCTGTCTTGAGTCGCAGGTGAGTTCTGAAGTGAGTAGGTATGCCCGGGGCATTGTAGCCACTGAGCATGAGAGGTGTGTTCGTTTCGAGGATGGTCTGCGAGACGAGTTGAGGCCTGCTGATTGCTCCACAGCGAGGAGCGAGTTCGCTATCTTAGTTGAGAAGGCTAAGGTAGCCGAAGGTGTTAAGGAGTCGGTAAGACAGAACATGGACGGAGAGTAGGCTTAAGAGGAGCTTTGGGTCTTGGGATCGTCGGGTAACCCGCAGAAGAGGGCTAGACCGAAAGTGGGCGAGAATCGATCTGCTAGATCTGGTGTCTTTGCTAGCGAGGACCGCCGCAGATGTAATCGGTGTGGGAAATCTCATTGGGGTGGTTGTTGGGTGGTGGTAAAGGTTGCTTGAGTGTGGTTCTCTCGATCATCGCATTAGGGGCTTTGTCCGCGTAGGATGGCGAGTGGATTCGGCCCGAGAGTCGGGCCGTAACGATTCCGAGGTAATGGACCGCCACCGCGAGAGGGGCCGTGGTAATGGCGAGAGGTGGTAATGGATTTGGTCGAGGTCGTGGAGCACCGCGAGGTGCGGGTAGTTCCGAGGCACGACGGCTGATGCAGTGTGTATGCATGCTAGGCGCCGCGAGAGGCGACGCACCCGGACGTAATCACCGTGCGTTTTTTGATTTTTGGTTCTCCTATCTTTGCTTTAATTGACTTGGGTTCCACGCGTTCGTATGTTGCTAGTAGTATAGTTGAGACCATGGACTTAGACTCGAGATATCTTCTAGGCGGATGATCGTACTTAGCCCTTTAGGTCACTCAGTAGTGGTAGATAAGTTGTATAAGGATGTACCCCTAGAACTCCAAGGGGTAGTTTTTTTTCTTTGCGATCCGATGGAACTAGCCGTTTGAGGAGTTCGATCGATTCTCGGGATGGGCCGGTGGTGAGGTACCGGGCCAAGGTGGATTGCGCGGCTAAGCGCATGGTTCTATCGACGGATAAGGAGAGGAAGTGATTATGATAGGTAATAGGAGAGATTACTTATCCAATGTGGTGTCGGCCTTAAAAGTCAGTAAAGATGGTCGGAAGAAATCATGAAGCGTATGTGGTTCATGTGTATGCCTTAGAGGCTAAGAGAGTCTTTGTTGAGAAGGTTAAATCTTGTTAAGGAATTTGTTGATGTGTTTCGGAGGAGCTTAGGGTTTACCACCCGATCGTGAGGTAGAGTTTGGGATAGATCTCGCTACCGGGATCGCGCCGGTGTCTATTGCTCCATATAGGATGGCACCAAAGGAATTGGTGGAGCTTAAGGCTCGGTTCGGGAGGCTGTTGGATCGAGGCTTCATTAGGCCAAGTGTTTCGCCGTGGGAGCGCGGTATTATTAAATCGAAGAAGAAAGACGGTTCGATGCGGATGTGTATCGACTCACCGCCAACCGAATAAAGTGACGATTAAAAACAAGTATCCGTTGCCCACGGATAGATGACTTGTTTGATCACCAAAGGTGCGTCGGTGTTTTGAAGATCGATTTGAGGTCCAGGTACCATCGGTTGAAAGTTAAGGAAGCGGATATCCATAAGACAAATGTTCGTTAGGACTCGATGCGACGCACTACGAATTCTGGTAATGCCGTTCGGGTTGACTAACGCTCGGCGGCTTTTATGGATATGATGAATAGGGTGTTTCAGCGATGATCTGGATCGGTTCGTCGTGGTTTTTATTGGCGATATCTTGGTATATTCTAGGTCGGAGGAAGAGCATGATGCACACTTAAGAGTGGTGTTGCGATTTTGAGGAGAAGCAACTCTATGCTAAGTTCGATAGTCACGAGTTACGGTTTAGTGAAGTGACGTTTTTGGGTCATGTAGTATCGGTGAGGGGATTAGAGTAGATCCTCGGAAGGTTGAGGCGGTTTTGGATTGGAAGCCTCCTAAGTCGATCATTGAGATTCGGAGTTTCTGGGTTTGGCGAGGATACTATCGAAGATTTGTGGAGGTTTCTCGTTAATTGCGACCACCGATGACTAAGTAAGCATTGAAGGGAGTTCCGTTCGTTTGGGTGAGAAGCGGCGGGAGAGTTTTGATAAGTTGAAGAAGATCTTGACAGAGAGGCTCTGTTTTGATTCAACTTTGAGGTGGTAAGGAATTCACGGTCTCTTCGCGACGCATCACATACGGGATTGGGTTGTGTCTTTGATGCGGGAGGAGGTAAGGTGGTGGCTTACGCTTCTCGGCAATCGAGGCCACCACGAGGTCAACTATCCGACGCATTACGACTTGGAGCTAGCAACGTAGTCTTTGCTCTAAAAATCTGGAGGCACTACTTATACGGGGAGAAGTCAATAGTCTACACCGATCATAAGAGTCTGAAGTACCTATTGACTCAGAAGGATCTGAATTTGAGGCAGCGTAGATGGGTTGAATTGCTCAAGGACTACGACTGTTCGATCGAGTATCATCCGGGCAAAGCTAACGTGGTGGCGACGCGCGTGAGCCGTAGGGTTGTTTCGGACTTAAGAGCCTTGTTTGCCCATTTGAGTTTGTATGATGACGGAAGTATTCTCGCGAGTTGCGAGTTAAGCCTACTTGGGTTGAAGCGGATCGAGAGAAAGCAGTTAGAGGATGAGGTTCTAAGTGCGCGAAGGTTCTGGTGCTGAAGCGGTGGTTTGGAGGGTTCTGACTTGTCTAGTGATGAGGTTACAGTGTTTTCAAGGAAGGCTTGTATGCCTAAAGATGTTGAGTCGAGGCGAGAAGATTCTTCAGGCGCACATAGCGAGCTCCTTATGCTATGCATCCCGGAGGTAGCAAGATGTATAGGGATCTTAAAGAGCGATTACGGTGGCACGGCTTGAAAAAAGAGGTGACGAGTTTGTGGGAAGTGTCGACTTGTCGTAGTCAAGGTGAGCATCGATTGCTGTCGGGTTTGCTTCAGCCTGTGAAAATTCCTCAGTGGAAATGGGAAAGGATAACTATGGATTTCGTCAGTGGTTTACCGCTCACGCCAAGTAAGAAGGATTCAGTTTGGGTTATTGTGGACCGTCTGACTAAGTCGGCTCATTTCATTCCTGTGAGAGTGGACTATTCACTTCAGAGATTGGCAAAGCTTTATGTGTCAGAGATAGTGAGGCTACACGGTGTTCCAGTTTCGATAATCTCGGATAGGGATCCCAGGTTTACGTCGAGGTTCTGGAGAGCATTGCATCAGGCTCTGGGTACTCGTTTGGATTTCAGCACGGCTTTTCACCCGCAGTCTGACGGGCAATCAGAAAGGGTTATTCAGATCTTGGAAGACATGCTGAGAGGTTGTGTTCTGGACTTCAGGGGCAGTTGGGAAGAGTTTCTGCCGCTAGCCGAGTTCGCCTATAACAACAGTTATCAAGCGAGCATTAAGATGGCTCCATATGAGGCGCTGTATGGTAGGAAGTGTCGCTCACCTACATGTTGGACTGAGTTAGGTGAACGTCAGTTGTTGGGACCTGAGTTGGTTCTTTGAGACGTAAGACAAGGTAAAGTTGATTCGAGCTCGTTTGAAGGAAGCTTGGACCGGCAAAAGTCTTATCTGCGATCTTAAGCGAAGAGATATAGAGTTCATTTGTGGGAGATCGAGGTTTTCTTAAAGGTCTCGCCGCCTTGGAAGAAGGTCTTGAGGTTTGGCGAGAAAAGGCAAGCTAAGTCCGAGGTTTATTGGGCGTATAAGGTATTGAGGCGAGTTGGACCAAGGCGTATCGGCTTGAGTTGCCAGTGAGCTTAGCGATTCACGGCGTTTTTCACGTTTCGATGATGCTTGAGAGTACCGTTCGGATCCATCGCATGTAGTAGCGATGGAAGAGATCGAGGTAAATCCGGATATGACCATAGAGGAAGAACCGGTCACGATTCTAGATCGAGATGTTAAGGTTCTGCGTAGAAAAAGTCCGTGCCTTTGGTTAAGGTTCTTTGGCGGAATCATGGTGTGGAAGAAGCCACGTGGGAACCCGAGGATGCGATGAGACAACAATACCCATAACTCTTTTGATCGGGTAATTTCGAGGCCAAAATTATTTTTAAGAGGGTAGAAGCGTAATATCCCGGGTTAGGGGCTATTTGGTGTTGCATGATATCGCATGTGTTTGGTGTCTTTGTGTTGCTATTTCGGTGTTTTAGGGGCTTAATTATAGGCTAAGTGTATGCACGAGTAGGTAGGAAAATTTTAGTTTTTGGCCTTAGGTGTGGGGAGGCGAGTGGGGGCTTAAGAAAATAAAATGGAGTTTTATGGCACAAAGAGGAGTTGGTGGAGTGGCATTGTAGGCGCCACTAAGGGCTTGTGAATGTGACGCCACTTGCGGGGTGAGGTCCTGTGTTCAAGCTGCAAAGTGGCCACATTTTGCTTTCTTTTTGGACGGCATAGGAGGGAAGAGTTTGTGGCAATTTGAACTCTGCCTAAGACTTGGTCAAGGGTGACTTGGATGGTGGAGAGCAAATTAAGGGTGAAGACTTGTTCAAACTTATTTGAAATGGTGGCTTGGAGTAAAAGTAGGGATTTGGCCAAATTTAGGGAGTTGGGGGGAAAGTGACGGCTTGGAATGGGGATTGGGGTGCCAAATTCTATTTGGTATTTTGATGTTTCGGTCAAGCAAATAATGCACTAAATTTCTTCTTTTGTCAATAGCTTAAACCAGAAAATTCAAAAAAGCTCTCAATTTTTTTCTTGGAAAACCGAAAGACCAAATCTCTAAGGCTTGCCGAATTTGTTTTGTTTTTCTCTCAAACTTCTTGTAGCCAGAATGCACTCTTACATTTTCTCTTCTTCTTCACTGCATATAAGCCAAACTAGTACCAATTGTTCTCTTATTCATTTTTCTTCTCTCTTCTTGAAAAACACTAGTGCCGAAACCTACCATTTCCTTCCCAACCGATTTCTCCATTCTTCTTGTCCATCTTTTTGTGTGCCGAACCCTTATCAACTGCCAAACTTTCTTTTGTCCTTCTCAAAACCTGTTGCCGTAATCTCTAATTCTTCCCTTGTTCACACTCCATTTCTCATCTTTGAAAGCCGAACATAGGTGTGTGTAAAGCACCAAGGCCGAACCTTCTCTCCCTCCCCTAGTGGTTTCTTGGCGAATTTTTTGGGTGTTGGTAAGTGCTAGGCGAATGGCCATAACTCCTCTGTTGGTTCTTTGTTGGTTATGGTTTGATTTAGGGCCGACTATGGGCATTTTTGAAGGATTCTAATCTCTTCATTATAGGACATCAAAGGGTTTCAAGCAAACAAGAGGGCCATCTTCATTTGTTAAGTGATTAGGTAAGTGTGGTAAGTAATACTTCTACATTCTTTCGATTTCTTTAAGATGGGCTACAAGAGATTAATGGTTCTATTTCTAGGTGAAGGCCGATTATCAAAAGAGCCACTTTTGGTTCGGGGTTGTTTGGAAAGCAAACCAATAGCAAGGTAAGGGTTCGGTATCAACTCTTTTGGTCTTAATGGTGTTGGCGAATATCATAGATACCTAACCCTATCTTTGGCCGATTGTAGGAGTCAATAATCGAGGGGCTTAGCATTCGTTCTCGTTGGGATTTCTAGGCTCGTAGTTACCAGGTGTGTAACTAACACACTTATACTTAGTAATATAATTGATAACCGTGTGATGACTAATGATACAGTGATGATTGATATGATACCCTAATGGGTATGATTATGGATTCGGGTAAGTCAAATATATTATTTTTTTTATGATGAGTTATATGTTACCATGACCAGTGGGTATATGTGACATGAGATATAGCATGAGATGCATGATTATATGATATGCATGATTACATGAGTATGGCATATTGATGGGTATTACGAGTTGAGGGAGCAGTGATGTTTTGTGCTGACGAGCACCAGTGCTTTGGTAGCACAACTTTGTGACTTTGGGTCACCAGAGGTTTGGCACCTCCAGAGGTTTGGTACCTCAGCGTCTCGCGTCCCGATGGCTCAAGATACCACGATGGGTTGGCCCCACGGATGATTATACGGGATTGACGCCAGTGTTTTGGTAACACACGATGGGTTGGCCCCATCACTAGATTTGTGACTACGGTCACCAGTGCTTTGGTAGCACACTGTGTCTTTGGGACACCAGAGGTTTGGCACCTCATTGCGACTTGTCCCTGTGGTTTGACCACCGTGGGTTGGCCCCACTTGAGATATGGGATTGTCTGCTAGTGTTTTGGTAACACACGATGGGTTGGCCCCATCTTTGGATTCGTGACTTGGTCACCAAAGCTTTAGTAGCACAACTGTGTCTTTGGGACACCAGTGGTTTGGGACCACATCGATGGATAATGTGTCTTTGGGACACCAGTGTTTTGGTAACACATTGTGACTATACGTCACCAGTGGTTTGGTACCACACGGGGTAGAAAAGGCGATATGGATGGTTAGGATCGGGTTGCATTAACTGTGTTGCTTTGTATGATGTGTGTTAGCATGTTGTTTTATCGGGAGCGGGATTTACACACTGAGTCACTCGACTCACCCTCTCCTTTGACATTTCAGTGACTCGTAGACGCGGACTTGGGCCGGGATGGACTCGGGTGCTCATGCCATGCGGAATAAAAGTTTTACTCAGATATTATGCTTTGGGTGTTTTAGTTATTTACGTTCATTGGGTTTATTTCGGATTGTAAAAGCCTTTAAATACTGCCTTTTGATGTTATGTTTAAAGTTTGATTTTAATATGCCTTGATAAATAAGCTAGTATGAAGTTTACTAAAACTTGGAAAGATAATGATTTCAAATTATAACGCAAAATGTTTTTAAACTATACCATCGGGTATCGCACTGATTTTATGAAAATCAATTGTTCTCAAGCTTGAAGGCCAATTTTTACTAAGTCTAAATTTTAAACAACTAGTTTTTCAAAAAGAAACAAAGTTTTATCAAATCTATCGAGTACAAATTCAAAAATTTTCAAACACGTTTTCCCGTAACATACCAGATTCGGTCGTGGTGTTTTGACCGGGTTTGGGGTGTTACAGGTCTTCATCAATGACATCCTGATCTACTCTCGAGATGAGAATGAACATGTCAAGCACTTGAGTATATTTCTGCAAATTTTGAGAGAAAAACATTTGTATGCCAAGTTGAGTGGATTTTTGGGGCACATTGTCTCGGGAGATGGAATTAGAGTCGACCCGAGTAAAATCTTAGCCATTGTTGAGTGGAAACTACCAAGGAATGTAACTGAAGTAAGGAGTTTTCTAGGCCTAGCCAGCTATTATAGGCATTTTGTCAAGCGGTTTTCCGTGATAGCTACTCCGATGACAAGATTATTTCAAAAAGATGTAAAGTTTGATTGGTTAAAGAAGTGCCAATAGAGTTTTGAAAAATTAAAGGCATTGTTGACTAAGGCTCCCATTTTGGTACAACTTGAACTGGAAAGAGAATTTGTAGTTTACAGTGATGCATCCCTGAATGGATTGGGTTGTGTACTCATGAAAGAGGGCAAGGTGATAGCATATGCCTCAAGACAGTTAAAGTCGCACGAGAAGAATTACCCGACTCATGACTTGGAGTTAGCTTCAGTTGTATTTCCATTGAATTTATGGAGACACCATTAATATGGTGAAAAGTGTCAGATTTTTACTGACGATAAAAGCCTAAAATATTTGATGACTCAAAATGATTTGGATTTAAGGCAACAAAGATGGATGGAGCTTATTAAGGATTATGAGTTAGTGATTGACTACCATCTGGGAAAGGTGAACATATTGCCGATGCTTTGAGCCGAAAATTATTATTCACAATGAGAGCCATGGACACTCAGATGGCTTTGTTGGATGATGGTTCTATTCTAGCCGAGCTAAGGGCTAGACCATTATTTCTTCAAGAAATTTGTGAAGCTTAAAAAGAGGACAATAGCTTACAAATCAAAAGCATTCTATGTGAGCCAAATGTTGAATCAGACTTTTAGGTAAATCCTGATGGATGTTTGATGTATTGAGGTAGGGTCTGTGTATCTAGAAAAGATGAGCTTATTCGAAAAATTTTGCATGAAGATCATAATGGATGTTTTTCTGTACATCCAGGCTGCACAAAGATGTATAATGACTTGAGGAAGTGGTATTGGTGGCCTAGTATGAAAAAAGACATTTCCGAGTTCGTGTCGAGATGTCTAATTTGTCAGCAATTGAAAGCTGAACACCAAGTACCTTTGGGTCTACTTTAGCTTATTATAGTTCCTGAGTGGAAGTGGGATTGTATTACTATGGACTTTGTGACGGGTTTACCGTTGACGTCAAAAAAGAGAGATGTCGTGTGGGTCGTAGTAGATAAACTCACGAAGTTGGCCCATTTTATACCAGTGTGAGTCGATTATTTGCTTGATAAATTGGCGGTTTGTACGTGTCAGAGATAGTAAGACTTCATGGTGTACCATTGTCCATCATTTCGGGTAGAGATTCGAGATTCACATCACAATTTTGGAAAAAGTTACAAGCGGCCTTGGGCACAAAATTGAGTTTCAGTACAACCTTCCATCCACAAACCAGCGGGCAGTCAAAAAGAGTAATTCAGATACTCGAAGACATGCTTTGATGTTGTGTTTTGGAATTCCAAGGTAATTGGGAGAAATACTTACCGTTGGTGGAATTTGCCTACAACAACAGCTTGCAGTCAAGTTTAAATGGCGCCTTATTAGGCACTGTATGGGCTTAAGTGTCAAAAGCCCTTGTATTGGATAGAACTCAGAGAGAAATAGATACACGGGGTCGATTTGATCAAGGAAACTGAAGAGAAAGTAAAAGTGGTATGTGAGTGTCTGAAAGCGGCCTCAGATAGAAAAAAGTCCTACTTGGATTTGAAAAGGAAAGATAATGAATTCCAAGTCGGTGATAAAGTGTTTCTGAAAGTATCACCATTGAGGAAGGTCCTCAGATTTGGCCGGAAAGGCAAATTAAGTCTTCATTTTATCAAACCTTATGAAGTTACCGAGAGGATTGGACCAGTAGCTTATCATTGGCCTTGCCACCTAGACTGGAAAAGATTCACGATGTCTTTCACATATCCATGTTGCACCGATATCGTTTAGACCCTTCACATATCATAGTACCAATAGTGGTAGAGATACAGCCGTATTTGACTTATGGTGAAGAGCCGGTTAAAATTTTGATGCGAGAGCTCAAACATTTAAGAAACAAAAGTATATCCCTTGGGAAAGTAATATGGAAAAGACATGGAATAGAAGAGGCTATGTGGGAGCCGGGGAGACTATGAGAAACCAATATCCCAACCTTATCACTGGTAAGATTTTCGGGGACGAAAATCCTTAAGGGGGAGAATTGTAACAGCCCCATTTAGGGGCTACTCACAACAGTGATTTTGGGGTCACTAATCTGAGGTTAGAGAAAATTATTTTCATATTGTTTTATGATTCAGAGCATGATTATATAAGTGCATGAAAATTTTGCTTCTTTAATTTTAGCGATTTCTTGTTTAATCGCGAAAAAGGACTAAATCGCATAAAGTATAAAAGTTGCATTTTATAAGCTAAAGGTGTTCAACAGCTAAATAACATTAATTGGAGGTCTAACAAAGTGCAATTAGACCCCCAAGAAATAGAGTGGCCGGCCATAGGAGACAAACATTATCAAATTGGTCAAAGTTGTTGATATTAGGTAGACTAAATTGGTGTTTTATATTAAAATAAAAAAGAATATATCATCTTTTTCTCTCTTATACTCCACTAAAAATTGGCAGCAAACAAAGGGGTTTGAGAGCTTAAATTTTCAGCAAGCTTCTCTCCTTTCTAGTAAGTATTCTAGTGGTCATTTCTTGATAAAAATTATACTTTTGGGACCCCTAAAGCTTAAGCTTTCTAAAGAGGGGAGTATCTTGCAATATGGTGAAAGGTTTAGGGTTTAACCATAAGAGCTTTTATGTTGTTCGCTGCATTTTTATGGAAGAAAATAATTCATAGTTGTTAGATAAACAACTTTTGTAAGAGGTGTTATCATGAAAACACCCAAATGGACCTTGTTGTAAAGGTAATAAAGTTTGTAGTAAATGTGTGAAATGTTGAGTTTTGATGATAGTTATAAGAGAAATAAATCTTCACCTAGGCTTGTTGAAGGTAGAAATTTGATTAAAATTGGTTTTCAAGCCTAGGGGTAAAATGGTCATATTGCCAAAGTCTAAGGGCAATAAACAACTTTTGTAAGAGGTGTTATCACGAAAACACCCAAATGGACCTTGTTGTAAAGGTAATAAAGTTTGTAGTAAATGTGTGAAATGTTGAGTTTTGATGATAGTTATAAGAAAAATAAATCTTCACCTAGGCTTGTTGAAGGTAGAAATTTGATTAAAATTGATTTTCAAGCCTAGGGGTAAACTGGTCATATTGCCAAAGCATGATTTTTTTAAAATGCTTTTATTAATGTGATGATTAAAATGAGCTAATTTGCTATTATAGAGCAAGAAGAACCAATAGTCCACCTCGATCGGGGAAAGAATAAAGTCTCTGACTAGATCGACGATCTAGCTTATTTTGAAATCAAGGTAAGCTTGTATGTGATGAATCAATATTTATAATAGCATATTTGAGAATGTGTGATATTATAATGACATTCTATGAAATTGAATATTAGTGTTATATGAGAAAGATGATAAAAATCGAGATGTTAAAGTCCCGGTGGGACTATAATAAGTGTGAAAATGCTATCATCAAGATATGAGATGAATAAGGTCCTGTGTAAGACCTTGTCCGAGACATGGCCTCGACACTAAATTGAGATTTCGTATACGACCATATCCGAGATATGGCTTCGGTATTAAGTATGAGAATAGTATAAGACAATATCTGAGATATGGCATCGATGCTTAATGAGAGATTCCGTATATGACGATATTTGGGAAATGGCATTGGCACTCAGAAATAACCACATGTAAGACCATATCCAGGATGTGGCATTGGTTTCGTGTTCTGCTAATGTTTATGAATATACATCCTTGAGTAGCCCTAGTGAATTATCAGGATGAGTTGATTAACTTAGAAATAGTGAAGATGATTTTACTAATAGTTATGTGATTGAGTGAACACAGGTACTCGTGAGTATTTCACGAAGAAACAATTGCGATATGTGGCATGGTATGTGCTAAATAAGGGCAAGTATGAGTATGTATAAATAAGGCAAGAAGCCTATGACTTGTGTATTGTTAATTATTACCATGGACGGATTATATTGTGAGCTTATTGTTACCATTTATTTCCATGCAATCTGACTAAGCTTTGTGCATACACCTCTCATTTCCGTTTTCCATGTAGTATTGCCTAGATAACTCGGGGATCGTGGGACGCGGGAGTTCAAAAATCACACTATCAACATCACTTTGGTATAAAAATTTTGACTTATTTTAAGTATGTCATGTATAGGACTTGGGTATTTTGTTAGGTCGTAATTCTTAGCCAAAGTGTTGGCTATTTAAGTTACGAAAGTCATTTTGTAATTGGTCATTAAAAATGGGCCAACACTTGACAAGTTTATATATATATATCCAATGGCAATGATTTATGAAGTTTATGCTTTGAGTGAATGCTTTGAATTGAGCTTTTGGATGTACCTTTGGGTCATGAATGATGCTCATATGAGTTGGAGTTAGTATGTTTACCATGCAGGGTGGAATTTGGCTTGGAATATAGCCTTCTTATGTCCACCCGGGTAGACACAAGGGCATGTGTCTAGGTTGTGTGGGACACACGGTTAGCCCCATGGGCATGTTAATCGATCGTGTGTCCCTTGCATGCTAGGTTTACAAAGTCAGAATGGCCAGTAGTAAACACACGAGTAGAGACATGGCCGTGTATCTCAGTCGTATTGGAGGCACGGCCTTGGACATGGGCGTATGCCTAGGCCGTGTGAAATCTGCATTTTAAATGTAGAATTTAATTTGACATACGGTCTAAGGATACGGGCGTGTGCCTTGGCCGTGTGACCATAGTGAGGTGATGAAATCATAAACAGAATGCCAAGGCTTTGGCACACGGTTGAAACACGGGCGTGTCGAGGCCATGTGAGAGACACGGGCCAGAGACACTGGCGTGCTCAGTCGTGTGAAATAACTCAGTGTTGACCACGGGTGAGGGATATGGGCGTGTGTGACCACACGGTCTGCCCACACGGGCGTGTCCCATTTCACACGAGCGTGGGGCCCCTCTTTAGGCAATTTTTTTAAGTGAATAAAAGTTTCTAATTAATTCTCGAAACCTTCTGGATGTATGTTTAAGGCCTCGTTGGCCTAGGATGAGTATGTTATGGGTTTGAATGGAAAGTGATTAAGTCAAAACAAAATTTTATAGCCCGGAATGTCATGTTTAAGCAAGTTGAGTTAGGTAATGCCTTGTAACCGGTTCCGGCTTCGAACACGGGTAAGGGGTGTTAGGTAACACCCCTAACCCGTATCTGTCGCAAGATTAGGGTTACGGGCAATACTAAGCCTCACACAAGTCAATGTACCTTATAAGAACAACTACCATTATAAATGTAACCCAAATTCTACTATCATTAATATACATGTATATTTCATCTAATATCAAATCATTCAGTTGCATAACACAATTAATATCATTAACACCAACTAAGGACTAATTACAAACAAATAGCAAGTTACCATTTGTTAGGCCATTCAAACCCAAATACCAAATATGCATATAATGCTTATTCATTTATTTCATTTCCAAAATCATCAATACATTCAACATATATCATTTGTATACATATGCTTCACTTTTGTCTACGACATTTTTCATTTCACTTACCCATAATTTTAATAACCAAAACAACTAATTCATTAGTATCATTTTCTTGCCATATTCAGCATTGTCCTATTACACATGATTATTCGGACATTTCATGAATTCCCTTTATCAATTCATTTCGTTATTTATTTAACCCTTAATGCAAACAAGCCAAACATGTATCATTAATAGCATACACATATACAATATACAACCCTTACCAATTATTCCTAGTCACTTAGCTACACTTATAACAGCATGCCGAATCTATCTATCACCAGTCAAAAATCATATAGACATTTAGATCGTATCACATAAACAGACATTGAATACCATCCATCATGACATATAAATGTATAATAAGCTTTAACCATGACCGAATTCATGTAAGTTCAAAATAACCAAGTTTTAGCCATTTTCGCATGGCTTTTATATACATTGCAACCAAAAGAGACCAAAAAGCATCCAAGCTTATACATGCCATAATTTCTAAGTTTTAACACTAATGAAAATACCAAGAGTAGGTGATAATGTGCTTGACTTCGACAAGGATCCCCGAGTGCAAGCTTCAACTCCAAAGATCTATACCATGAACAAACAAATACATAAACGGTAAGCTATTAAAGCTTAGTAAGTTATACGCAAAGGGTAGTATATATATATCCAAGCATTTTAATAGTTTCTAATTAACGCAATTTAATCATTGATTAGATTGCAATATCAATACACATAATAGGTTACCATTAACCAATATCATACTCATTTTGGTCTCCAAATAAAACCGAATATCCACATGCTCAATTTCCATACCAAAATGGCTTACCTAATTTATACCAAGATAATGAACTATCGTATAATACGTACATACCTGACACTTTCATTTACCTCCACTAAGTGTTTTCGTTCTTTAGGAATCCGATAACCCACACACGTAGTACAACTCCCGTAACGTATTGCACACTTAGTTCCGTTACATAATTTCCGCACACACGTTGCCATTTAACCGATTTCGCACACATAGTGCTCGGTAAGTAAAATCCGTACGCATAGTGCCATTCGACCGATATCGCACACATAGTGCTCGGTGAATAAGTTTCGCACACAAAGTGCCCCTTTTCTTTTATATATTTATCTTCTCTTGCACATAGTATATATTTACATTCTTGATTCGTGCATATAACATACCCCTATATATATATTCAAACAAATTTTCCTTCTTATAATTCAATCTCACATTCGGCCATCTCCAAACATACACCTAGTTAACTACTATTCACTAACTCAATGTCCACATTTAAACCTCTACTCAATTTATAAACATTGATCCAACCCCAAACATATGTATATAAATACTCCATACATAATCCAACCCACATTCGGTTGGTACCAATATTTAATCTCATACCCTATCACATTTATAAAATTTATATACCTTTATACATAATTCAACCAACCAAGAAATTTATATAAATAATTACATGTTCATGATACTATCACATTCAGCAATCACATTTAAAATCACCATGTCACATTCGGCAATTAATACTTAAGATAAAATTTTATTTGAAAATGTACATTTCAATTTAATACTTATTCGTTTAAAACCACTTGCTTATGAACATACTTCGGAAATTGATGAATTTGAGCTTCCCGGATATTCGTTCAACTTTGTTTTTCCACGATCCAATCCCGTTTCCTTTTGTTCTTGATCTAAATAATTCCAAATTAAACTTATTTAGATACATTTTCATTCAATTTAGTCATAAAACACATAAATGGAAAAATTACCATTTTACCCCTATAATTACAATTTTTTACAATTTAGTCCCCAAAGCATAGAACACTAAAATTACATGAAATTCAGATTGACTCCTTGAGGACCGAATTTTCCTCATCCTTACACAAGTCTATACAAACCATTTATTTATGCATTTATACCCTCAACTATTTATTTTCATAATTTAAGCCATCACACATCCATTTCATCTAAATTTCATACTCAAAACATGTTGATGTCTAAACTATGCTTAACATTCTTCCATCAAACATAACAAAACCAAAGCATTCATCCATGGTCGAACCTAGAACATGCTTCAAACTCCAGGATTTCCACATGGATTTGATAGTACTCATGATAACTAACTCAAAGATGCAAAAATTTACAAAAACCAAGCTTAATTACTCACCTCAGTAAGACATGCAATGACCGAATGAAATAAAGGTTTTAGCTCCGTCCTTTCTTTGTGATTTCGGTGATGAAGATAGAGAAGAAAGAGATAAGATAAAAAAATGTTTTCTTTATTTAATAATATCCATGCATATTTTAACATTCCACTAACTTATTATAATTATAATATAAACATACATTAATAATTTCCCATCATGTTTGCCGTCCACTATCTCTTTTTAATGGCCAAATTGCAACTTAAATTCCAAGCAAAAGAAAACCATTCAATTTGGCCCTAAATTCCACAATAGCTATTTTCATACATACTCAATTTAATCCTTCACTTAACTTAGCCACTCAAACATACAAATAATTCCACGATATTTTAACACATGCTCAAACACGTAACATAGATATCAAATAAAGTATTAAAATATTTTTCTAACTCGGATTCATGGTCCCGAAACCACCGTTCTGATTAGGGGCATAATCGAGCTATTACAACTCTCCCCCTTAAGAGATTTTCATCCTCGAAAATCTTACTAGTGAATAAATGTGGGTAACGTTCCTTCATTGATTCTTCAATTTCCCAAGTTGCTTCCTTGACCCCGTGTTTATGCCATATTACTTTAACCAACGATATTTTCTTATTTCGCAATTCTTTCACTTCACGAGCTAAGATGCGAATCGGTTCTTCCTCATAAGTCAAATCGGGTTGAATTTCAATCATTGATGGACTGATCACTTGAGAAGGATCAGATCTATAACGACGAAGCATCGACACGTGGAAAACATTATGAATCTTGTCTAACTCAGATGGCAACCTCAATATGTACGCAACCGGCCCGATACGCTTGATAACCCCATACGGCCCAATAAATCTCAGACTCAGCTTTCCTTTACGACCAAATCTAAGTATCTTTTTCCACGGTGATACTTTCAAGAAAACTAAATCACCCACTTGAAACTCTATATCTTTTCGTTTCAAATCCGCATACGATTTCTGTCGATCTGATGCAGCTTTTAAATTTTCTTGAATTACTTTCACTTTCTGCTCCGTCTCTTTGATCAAATCAACCTCGTGTATCTTGCCTTCATTTAATTCCATCCAATACGAGGTTGTACGGCATTTTCAATCGTACAATGCTTCGTAGGGTGCCATTTTAATACTTGATTAAAAACTGTTGTTATACGAAAATTCAATCGAAGGCAAGTATCGTTCCCATGTACCCTTAAATTCAAGAACGCAACATCTCAACATATCCTCAAGTATTTGAATAACACACTTAGATTGACCATCCGACTAAAGGTGAAAAGCTATACTAAACTGTAACTTGGTACCTAAAGCATCCTGCAGTTTCTTCCAAAACCGCGATGTAAACCTCAGACCCCTATCCAAAACAATAGAAATAAGTACTCCGTGTAACCGTACGATCTGCGATACGTATAACTCATCCAACTTATCAAGTGGGCAATTCGTACATATTGGAATATAATGAGCCGATTTTGTAACACCCCTAACCCGTAACCGACGCCGGACTAGGGTTAGGAGCATTACCGGATAGATCGGAAACATTCATAATATTTCATACATTTCATTCATCCATCACACATACAATGTCCCTTAAATATGGTCAACAAGACCACGAACATGCATATAACTCGAGTCGGGACTCAACTGAAACGCATACAAATATTTCATGGAAAATTTTGACTTTTCTAGACTACAGGGGAAGCACGCCCGTGGAAGGAGACCGTGTGTCCTTCACGGCTTCTAAACACCCCCGTGTGCCTTTCCCGTGGTGATATACTGACTTGGTCCCCACGGCTACCAAGCACACCCGTGTGTCATGGCCATGGCTAGCTACTGACTTGTACACCATGGCTAGGTGGCACCCCCGTGTCAAGGCCGTGTGTTACTAAACTGTATCCTGATATACACCCACGGTCATTAGGCACGCCCGTGTGCCACAACCGTGTGACAATATAGGCCATTTACAAGGCCAAAATGCCACCCTCAAGGGTCATACCTACAAGCAACATATATTATCCCATTTCATTCACATATAACCACCAAAACATACCAAATAACCAACCAAATCATGCATATTTTTCAACTAAGGTAATCACACTACAATCCATTCAATATTCATTCAATCTAACTGTTCAAACCAATTCCAAACATACCAATTTGCATGATCAAATCTCAATTATGCTCAAGCACCAATCATCTATATACTTACCATTTCAAAACCATTTCATATATCTACTAATCATACCAAAACAACTTTACATATCATACTTCTTTAAGCATATATCAAAATATATCTAGCCAAATCACATGGCTAAGTTCACTTTACAACTTATACCAAGACTTGCCTATACATGCCATATCTAGCCATATATACGTTTTCAAAGTGTACCAAAATAAGTTCAATAGTGTGATCCCGATTCGTGACGGTCCCGAGCCTTTAGTAGCTTTGACGACCTATGAAACAGAGAAAACATACACAGAGTAAGCTTTCCAAAAGCTTAGTAAGTCATATACAAATAAACTTGGTATTGAAGATATATATGTGCAAATAAATACATTGGCACATATCAATCACTTAGCAAACTTTCACTTATTTGTTTTGGTTCTTACACCTTTAACTACTTTCACCATTTTCACCATTTAAGAATCATATAAACACATAGCTCATCTAGCCAAAACAATTCTTATCATCTAATAAATTCCATATACATATTATCATAGTAAGATCATTTAGATTACATATAATGTATAATCAACGTACCTGAATCAAATTTAATATCACATATTGTTCATAACTCAGATTTTGCCGTTCGTATCACAGACTTACCCGTTGAACCGTAAGGAATCTAGTAGGATACTCAAAAACTTGGAATAATCATACAATGTCAACGTCCCAGACGAGGTCTTACATGCACTCAGATATGGAGGCCACTATCCCAGACAGGGTCTTACACGAATCAGAACGATGCTGATATCCCAGTCATGGTCTTACACGTAAAGATCATAATGATGCCAACATCTCAGACGTAGTCTTACACATAATCTGATGTCGATGCCACTATTCTGGATAGGGTCTTACACGAATCTCAAATTAATACCAACATCCCAGACGTGGTCTTACATGATAAAAACAGAACTAATATCTATGACGTGACTTAACCAATCCTATCTATTCCTAGGTTCGTACGGGGCTTCTCGGACGTAGTCACTATTTCGAACTTATTTTGGAATTCAAATACATAACTTCTTATAAACATTCATTACCATCATTAATCATATGAACATTTACAAATGCACTCATAAACATTTTTTTGCATAATGACTTACCTCGAATTCGATATGTCGGAATGAAAATGGCTACTCGGTTATTTTCACTTTCTCGTGATCTAAATCTGTTTTCCTCAGTTCTTGATCTAAATATATTCAGAATTAATCCTTTTATTCACTAATTCATTCAATTGAATCCATACACACATATTTTGGGCTATTTACAATTTAGCCCTCACATTTGCACATTTATCAATTTAGTCTATTTTTCTCGAAACATCAAATTCACAAAAATCCACAGATACACATGCTTAGCCAAATACATATACATTACTTACAAACCCACATTTCTCATCAAATTCACAAATTAGTCCTGCAAAATAATATTTTCACAATTTAGCCCTATTTAGCTAAACTCATCAAAACTTCAAGAACAGAGTATGTTCATCTAACTCATATCTTTCATTTATCACCAAAAAGCATAAAAAAGCTTAACACATCATCAATGGCATCTCACACAAACATCATCAATTCATGAAATTGAGACACGGGTTTTAAAGCTCTCGATGCAACGATTGCAAAAACGTAGAAATTATCGAAAACCAACCGAAAACATACCTTGAATTTTGGCTTAGAAGTGCTGAAAATGAAAAAGCTTCAAAACCTTTCTTTTCTTTGTTTGAGTTTCGGCAAGAAAGTGATGAGAATTAAGCCACTTTCTCATGTTTCTTTATTATAACATTTTGATATAAATATAAAATGCATCTATATTAACATAACATATAAATTAATCACTTATAAACATAATATGTTGACACTTTGCCGTCCACTACCTATAATTTTGGCCAAATTGCACATAAAACCCTTATTTTTACAAAGCCACAACACATAGACACTTTAGCAATTAGCATGAAACTTCCACATTTAATACAATTTAATCCTTTTGTCAAATTAAACACACAGACAGTCAAATTAGCTTACAGAAATTTAGCACATACTTATTCACATATTAACGGCACAGAATATAATATTAAAATACTATACAGATTCAGATTTTTGGTCTTGAAACAACTATTCTGACTAGGGTATAAACCGGACTGTTAAAATTCTACCCCCTTAGGGATTTTAGTCCCCGAAAATCTTACCATTAAACAGAGTCAGATATTGTTGTCTCATTGAATCTTCAGGCTCCCAAGTAGCCTCTTCAATTCCATGTCGATTCCACAGTACTTTTACTAACAGAATTCTCTTGTTCCTCAACTCTTTCACTTCACGAGCTAAGATACAGATTGGTTCTTCTTCATATGTCATATCAGATCGGATTTCAATTTCAGACGGGGCAATCACATGCGACGGATCGGATCGATATCTACGAAGCATCGAAACATGGAATACATTGTGTATGTTTTCTAACTCAGATGGCAACTTTAATCTACATGCAACAGGCCTGACACGTTTAATAATTTCATACGGCTCAATGAACCTCGAACTTAATTCGCCTTTTCGTCTGAATCGAAGCACTTTCTTCCATGGAGATACCTTCAGAAATACTTTATTGCCGATTTCAAATTCTATATCTTTCCGTTTCGAGTCCGCGTAAGACTTCTGACGATCAGATGCTGTTTTCAAATAATCTCGGATCAATTTTACTTTCTGTTCTGAATCTTTAATCAAATCAACTCTATGCAACTTATTCTCACTAAGTTCAGTCCAATACAGAGGTGTACGACATTTACGTCTGTATAAAGCTTCATATGGTGCCATTTTGATACTCGTCTAAAAACTATTATTATATGTAAATTCGATCAACGGCATGTATTGTTCCCACAAACCATTAAACTCAAGTACACAGCATCTTAACATGTCTTCAAGAATCTGAATAATCGGTTCGGACTGACCATCAGTTTACTGATGAAAAGCTGTACTGAAGTGTAATTTCGTGCCCAAAGCTTCTTGCAATTTCTTCCAGAATCGCGAGGTAAAACTTGGATCTCTATCTGACACAATAGACACTGGCACCCCGTGCAATCTTGCAATCTCAGCAATATAAAGTTCGGCTAATCTCTCTAGTGAAAAGTCAGATCTTACCGAAATAAAATGGGCAGATTTAGTTAATCGATCAACTACGACCCAAATCACATATTTCTTTCTCAAAGTCAGGGGCAAACCAGAAACAAAGTCCATTGTGACTCTATCCCATTTCCACTCAGGAATCAGAATCGGTTGTAACAATCCAGACAGAACTTGATGTTTAGCTTTTATTTGCTGACAAACTAAACATTTCAAAACAAAGTCTGCAACGTCCCGTTTCATACCAGCCCACCAGTAATGCCGCTTCAAATCATGATGAATTTTAGTGCTTCCCGGATGAACCGATAGATGACTGTTATGTGCTTCATTCAAAATCAACTGAATCAACTCTGGATTTCTTGGAACATAAATACGATCCCGAAATCTCAAACAACCATCCACAATTTGAAATTCAGATTCAGAATTCAATTTACACTGAGCTCATTTTGCTAGCAATTCATTATCAATCTTTTGAGCCTTACATATCTGCTGTATAAACAACGGTTCCATTTTTAATTCAGCTAACATAGAACTATCATCAGACAAATCTAACTGAGCATTCAAAGCACGTAATGCAAACAATGATTTTCTTCTCAGAGCATCTGCAACAACATTTGCTTTACCTGGGTGATAATCTATCACAAGTTCATAATCTTTCAACAATTCAAGCCATCTTCTCTGACGCAAGTTCAAATTTTTCTGAGTCATCAGATATTTCAAACTTTTATGATCTGAAAACACATGACATTTCTCACCGTACAGATAATGGCACCAAATCTTTAGCGCAAACACAATCGCAGCTAACTCAAGGTCGTGCGTCGGATAGTTCATTTCATGAGGCTTCAACTGTCTCGAGGCATAAGCTACCACTTTGCCTTCCTACATCAAAACATATCCCAGACCATTTAACGAAGCATCACTGTATACAACAAATACTTTACCCGATTTCGGCTGTACTAACATTAAAGCTTCTATTAACAGAGTTTTCAAATGATCAAAATTTTTCTGACATTTATCCGACCATTCAAATCTGACATCTTTCTGAAGTAGTCTAGTCAACGAAAGAGCTATAGTCGAAAAGCCTTTTACAAATCTGTGGTAATAACCAACTAAACCCAGAAAACTGCAAACTTCAGACACGTTCTTCGAAGGTTTCCAATTCAAAATAGCAGAAATCTTGCTTGGATCTAGTCGGATTCCAGAAGCTGACACAATATGCCCTAGAAAACTAACCTCGTGCAACCAGAATTCACATTTACTAAATTTCGCAAACAACTACTTTTCTCTCAAAGTTTGCAACACGATTCTCAAATGTTTTACATGCTCATTTTCATCATGTGAATAAATCAGGATGTCATCAATGAATACCACAACATATCGATCTAGGTACGGTCTGAAGATTCTGTTCATCAGATCCATAAAAACGGCAGGAGCATTGGTTAATCCAAATGGCATAACTAAAAACCAATAATGCCTGTACCTCGTTCGGAAAGCGGTTTTCGGAATGTCTGAATCTTTAACTCTCAACTGATAATATCCCGATCTCAGATCAATCTTGGAAAACACAGTAGCTCCTTTTAACTGATCAAATAAATCATCAATTCTAGGCAACGGGTATTTATTCTTTATTGTCACCTTATTCAAATGACGGTAGTTGATGCACATTCTTATCGTGCCATCTTTCTTTTTCACAAATAGAACAGGAGCACCCTAAGGCGTGAAACTCGGCCTAGCAAACCCTCTCTCAGTCAATTCTTGCAACTATAACTTTAACTCTTTCAACTCTATTGGTCCCATTCTATATAGAGCTATCGAAATAGGTGTAGTACTAGGCAACAACTCAATACCAAATTCAACTTCATGAATCGGAGGTAAACTCGGTAACTCTTCAGGAAACACATCAGAAAACTCACAGACAATAGGAACTGATTTAATTCTCTTCTCAGATGCTTTTGAATCAAACACATAAGAAAAATATGCCTCGTAACCCTTTTTCACATAACTCTAGGCTTTTAAAACATATACAACAGCAGGCAATCCATTCAAATCATTAGACTCAATTCGTACAATCTCATCGTTCGGACATCTCAAATATATAGTCTTTCTTTTGTAGTTCACAACAGCATCATGCATAAACAACCAATTCATACCCAAAACAATATCGAATTCATCAAATGGAAAAAGCATCAAATCAGCAGAGAAACAGATGTCTCGAAACATTAATAGATAGTTCTTGCATACTTTGTCAACAATGACACATTTACCTAAGGGGTTCGATACTTTTATAGCAAATTCAGTACACTCAATAGGTAAAGTCTTGCTGAATACTAAATTCATGCAAATATATGAATGCGTAGAACCAGGGTTTATCAATGCAATCACAGAAGTATCATAAAGAGTAAAAGTACCAGTTATAACATCTGGCGATGAAGCTTTTTCTCAAGCTCGGATAGCATACGCTCTAGCTGGCGCTCTAGCTTCAGATCTGACAACATTATCTCTCGTAGTTCTCTGACTTCCACTAAGATTTCTTACATTCTTAGATGGTCTACCTCTCACAGGTGCATTATCAGACCTCAAATTCTGAACAGTTTCTGGCTCGACAGACTTAAGGTAATCACGGATAAAATGATCAAGCGATCCATATCTGAAGCAAGCTTTATCGTTTAATCTATAGCTTCCAGATGCCTTTTTCCACAAAGTTTACATTCAGGTCTCTCAGATTGAGCATTTCCAATGCTAGCCACTGAAGTTGCTGGAGTTTTAGAACTCATTTGCGGTCTAGATTGATTACTATTCGAATGTCCCACGTTATCTCTGAAACGACTCTGATTATCTCTGAATCTCTTCGAAGATGACTGAAATGATTTTCTTGGAAATCTTTTTCTTATATCACGGGCTTCGGATTCAACTTTTCTTTTATCTTTCCCGAGTGCCTCAATTTTGCATGCTCGGTCAACTAGTACAACAAACTCTTTTATTTCTAAAATCTCGACTAGCAAACGAATGTCTTTATTAAGACCATCTTCAAATCTTTTGCACATTATGGCTTCAGATGATACACATTCTCGAGCATACTGACTCAGTCTCACAAATTCTTGTTCATATTCTGAAACAGTCATCCGGCCCTATTTAAGTTCAAGAAATTCCCTCCGTTTCTGATCAATGAATCTCTCACTAATATATTTCTTCCGGAACTCACTCTGAAAGAAATCCTATGTAATTCGTTCTCTCGGAACAACAGAAATCAGAGTTATCCACCATTGATAAGCTGCATCTCGGAGTAATGATACAAGACACTTTATGCATTCCTCCGGAGTTAGAGACATTTCATGAAATACCTGGATAGTATTTTTCAATCCAGAATTCGGCTTTTTTAGCATCATCATCTTTAGTAGCTCAGAATTCTTCAGCCCTACACTTACGGATCTTGTCAACTGGAGGTTTATTCAACAGATTCGAATGCATAACTGGTGCCACAACTGTAGTCTGAGTGGGATTAACTGGGGGCGGGGGGTGCAAAACAGTCGGGTTATTTCTTACGAATTGAGTGAACCACTCACTCATCTTCCGAAAGAAAGCTTTTTTAGCTTCTCCCTCTTTGATCGCTCGTAGCCGGTCTCGAATCAGAGGGCGCTGTCCCTTGCGCGGGAGCAGGCGCATTACTTTCTACATTGTTAGCTACGACTCTTTAGGGATCCATTACTATACGAAAATCACATTTAATACGTCAGGATTCAACATACCATCACAATTAATATATATGGCAGGTATAGCTAGACTCTGACACGGTACGTTAGTCCGAGAATCAGCTAAACCGTAGCTCTGATACCAATCAAATGTAATACCCCTAACCCGTAACCGACGTCAGACTAAGGTTAGGAGCATTACCGGACAGATCGAAAACATTCATAATATTTCATAAATTTCATTCATCCATCACACATACAATGTCCCTTAAATATGGTCAACAAGACCACGAACATGCATATCACCTGAGTCGGGACACAGCTGAAACACATACAAATATTTCATGGAAAATTTTGACTTTTCTAAACTACAGGGGAAGCACGCCCATGGAAGGAGACAGTGTGTCCTCCACAGCTTCTAAACACCCCCGTGTGTCTTTCCCGTGGTGGTATACTGACTTGATCCCCACGGCCACCAAGCACGCCCGTGTGCCATGGCCGTGGCTACCTACTAACTTGTACACCACGGCTAGGTGACACCCCCGTGTCAAGGCCGTGTGTTACTAAACTGTAATCTGATATACACCCACGATCATTAGGCACGCCCGTGTGCCACAACCGTGTGACATTATAGGCCATTTACATGGCCAAAATGCCACCCTCAAGGGTCATACCTATAAGTAACATATATTATCCCATTTCATTCACATATAACCACCAAAACATACCAAATAACCAACCAAATCATGCATATTTGTCAATTAAGGTAATCACACTACAATCCATTCAATATTCATTCAATCTAACCATTCAAACCAATTCCAAACATACCAATTTGCACGATCAAATCTCAATTATGCTCAAGCACCAATCATCTATATACTTACCATTTGAAAACCATTTTATATATCTACTAATCATACCAAAACAACTTTACATATCATACTTCTTTAAGCATATATCAAAACATATCTAGCCAAATCACATGGCTAAGTTCACTTTACAACTTATACCAAGACTAGCCTATACATGCCATATCTAGCCATATATACATTTTCAAAGTGTACCAAAATAAGTTCAATAGTGTGATCACGATCCGTGACGGTTCCGAGCCTTTAGTAGCTTTGACGACCTATGAAACAGAGAAAACATACACAGAGTAAGCTTTCCAAAAGCTTAGTAAGTCATATACAAATAAACTTGGTATGGAAGGCATATATGTGCAAATAAATACATTGGCACATATCAATCACTTAGCAAACTTTCACTTATTTGTTTTCGTTCTTAGACCTTTAACTACATTAACCATTTTCACCATTCAAGAATCATATAAACACATAGCTCATCTAGCCAAAACAATTCTTATCATCTCATAAATTCCATATACATATTATCATAGTAAGATCATTTAGATGCTTATCTTATATACACATATAGTGTATAATCAACGTACCTCAATCAGATTTAATATCACATAATTGTTCATAACTCAGATTTTGCCATTCGTATCACAGACTTGCCCGTTGAACCGTAAGGAATCTAGTAGGATACTCAGAAACTCGGAATAATTGTACAATGTCAACGTGCCAGACGAGGTTTTACATGCATTCGGATATCGAGGCCACTGTCCTAAACAGGATCTTACACGAATCAGAACGATTTCGATGTCCCAGTCATGGTCTTACACGTAAAGATTATAATGATGCCAACGTCCTATACGTGGTCTTATACGTAAAGCTCATATTGATGCCAACGTCCCAGACGTGGTCTTACATATAATCTGATGTCGATGCCACTGTCCCGGACAGGGTCTTACACGAATCTCAAATCAATGCCAACATCCCAGACATGGTCTTACATGATAAAAACAGAACTGATACCTATTACGTTATTTAAGCAATCCTATCTATTCCTAGGTTCGTATGGGGCCTCTCGGACTTAGTCACTATTTCGAACTTATTTTGGAATTCAAATACATAACTTCTCATAAACATTCATTACCATCATTAATCATATGAACATTTATAAATGCATTCATATACAATTTTTTGCATAATGACTTACCTCGAATTCGATATGTCGGAATGAAAACGGCTACTCGGTTATTTTTACTTTCTCGCGATCTAAATCTGTTTTCCTCGGTTCTTGATCTAAATATATTCAGAATTAATCCTTTTATTCACTAATTCATTCAATTCAATCCATACACACATATTTTGGGCCATTTACAATTTAGCCCTCAAATTTGCACATTTTATCAATTTAGTCCATTTTTCTCGAAACATTAAATTCACAAAAATTCACACATACACATGCTTAGCCGAATACATATATATTAGATACAAACCCACATTTCTCATCAAATTCAGAAATTAGTCCTCCAAAATAATATTTTCACAATTTAGCCCTATTTAGCTAAATTCATCAAAACTTCAAGAACAGAGTATGTTTACCTAACTCATATCTTTCATTTAACACCAAAAAGCATAAAAAAGCTTAAAACATCATTAATGGCATCTTACACGAACATCATCAATTCATGAAATTGAGACACGGGTTTTAAAGATCTCGATGCAACGATTGCAAAAACGTAGAAATTATCGAAACCAACCGAAAACATACCTTGAATTTTGGCTTAGAAGTGCTGAAAATGAGAAAGCTTCAAAACCTTTCTTTTCTTTGTTTGAGTTTCGACAAGAAAGTGATGGGAATTAAGCCACTTTCTCATGTTTTTTTATTATAACATATTGATATAAATATAAAATGCATCTATATTAACATAACATATAAATTAACATATAAACATAATATGTTGACATTTTGTCGTCCCTTACCTAAATTGCCACATAAAACCCTCATTTTTACAAAGCCACAACACATAGACACTTTAGCAATTAGCATGCAACTTCCACATTTAATACAATTTAATCTTTTTGTCAAATTAAACACACAGACAGTCAAATTAGCTTACAGAAATTTGGCACATACTTATTCACATATTAACTGCACAGAATATAATATTAAAATATTATACGGATTCAGATTTGTGGTCCTGAAACCACTGTTCCGATTAGGGTATAAATTGGACTGTTACAATTCTCCCCCCTTAAGGGATTTTCATCCCCGAAAATCTTACCGTTAAACAGAGTCGGATATTGTTGTCTCATTGAATATTCAGGCTCCCAAGAAGCCTCTTCAATTCCATGTCGATTCCACAGTACTTTTACTAACGGAATTCTCTTGTTCCTCAACTCTTTCACTTTACGAGCTAAGATACGAATCGATTCTTCTTCATATGTCATATCAGATCGGATTTCAATTTCAGACGGGGCAATCACATGCGACGGATCTGATCAACATCTAAGAAGCATCGAAACATGGAATACATTGTGTATCTTTTCTAACTCAGATGGCAACTTTAATATGTATGCAACAGGCCCGACACGTTCAATAATTTCATACGGCCCAATAAACCTCGAACTTAATTTGCCTTTTCGTCTTAATCGAAGCACTCTCTCCCATGGAGATACCTTCAGAAATACTTTATCGCCGATTTCAAATTCTATATCTTTCCGTTTCAAGTCCGCGTAAGACTTCTGATGATCAGATGCTGTTTTCAAACAATCTCGGATCGATTTTACTTTCTGTTCTGAATCTTTTATCCAATCAACTCTGTGCAACTTATTCTCACTAAGTTCAGTCCAATACAGAGGTGTAAGACATTTACGTCCGTACAAAGCTTCATATGGTGCCATTTTGATACTCGTCTAAAAACTATTATTATACGCAAATTCGATAAATGACAAGTATTGTTCCCATGAACCATTAAACTCAAGTACGCAGCATCTTAACATGTCTTCAAGAATCTGAATAATTTGTTCAGACTGACCATCAGTTTGCTAATGAAAAGCTATACTGAAGTGTAATTTCGTGCCCAAAGCTTCTTGCAATTTCTTCCAGAATCGCGAGGTAAATCTCGGATCTCTATCTGACACAATAGATAGTGGCACCCCGTGCAATCTTACAATCTCGGATCAAAACTCTTTTGACACCTTTCTGACCACTCAAATTTCACATCCTTCTGTAATAGTTTTGTCATTGGGTTTGTTATCATCGAGAATCCTTTCACGAAACGTTTGTAATATCCCGCAAGCCCTAAAAAGCTACGTAACTCAAAAACATTCTGCGGCGGTTTCCAATCCAATATAGCTGAGATTTTACTCGGGTCAACCAGAAAACCCGACGATGAAATAACATGCCCCAGAAAGCTAACTTCTTTCAACCAAAAATCACATTTACTGAATTTTGCTTATAATTGCTTATCACGCAAAATCTGTAACACAAGCCTCAAATGCTCAGCGTGCTAGGTTTTGTCTCGTGAATAGATCAATATGTTATCTATGAATACTACTACAAACCAATCTAGATACGGTCTGAATACCCGATTTATTAGATTCATAAAAACAGCGGGGGCATTAGTGAGCCCAAACGGCACCACCAAGAACTCGTAATGACCGTATCTCGTCTGAAAGGCAGTCTTCGGTATATCTAATTCTCTAACTTGCAACTGATAATATCCTGACCTCAGATCAATTTTTGAAAACACTGAGCTCCTTTCAGCTGATCGAATAAATCATCAATACGTGGCAACGGGTATTTGTTCTTTACGGTCACCTTATTGAGCTGTCGGTAGTCAATGCACATTCTTAATGTTCTATCTTTCTTCTTCACAAATAGAACGGGCGCACCCCAGGGAGAAAAACTCGATTGAACGAAACCTCTATCCATCAATTCTTGCAACTGAGCCTTCAATTCTTTTAATTCAGTAGGTTCCATTCTATACGGTGCTATTGATATCGGAGTGGTCCCTGCACTAGCTCAATCCCAAACTCTACCTCACGAACAGGTGGCAATCCCGGTAATTCATCCGGAAACACATCTGGATATTTGCTAACAACCAGTGCCAATTCAATCTTCTTTTTGGTTACCTTGTTGTCAATCACATATGTAAGATAGGCTTTGCAACCCTTTCTCATATATTATCGAGCCAACATCGAAGATATTACAGCAGGTAATGCATTCAAATCTGCTGACTCAATTCGGATTATCTCATTATTTTGGCATATTAAATCAATAGTCTTTCGTCTGCAATTAACTACCACATCGTGAACTGTTAACCAATCCATACTGAGAATAATGTCGTACTCATCAAAAGGTAATAGCATCCGATCAGCCGGAAAACACATGTCTCGAATCATCAAGGGGCAGTTCTTGCACACTTTATCAACTAATAAGCATCGACCCAGGGGCTTTGAAACCCGAATCACAAACTCAGTAGACTCAATAGGTAGAGTCTTACTTGATACTAATATTTCGCACACAAAAGAATGAGTTGAACTGGGATCAGTCAAAGCAGTTACACTAGTATCAAAGAGAGTGAAAATACAGGTAGTGACATCTGGAGATGAGGCCTCTTCTCTAGCACGGATACCATAAGCTCTAGCCGGTGTACTGGCTTCTGATCGAATAGCCGCATCTGTAATCCCCCTCTGAGCACCACTCATACCTCCTACAATACAAGGTGGTCTACCTCAAGCTGTAGTGCTGCTCAGTCTCGCACTCTGAGCACTACCCTTTTCAACTATCTCCGGGCAATCCCGAATGAAATGATCCTGTGAACCACACTTATAACAAGTGCGATTAATAGATTTATCCCAACACTCTCTGAAATGCGTCTTTCGCACTGCTGACACTCAGGTTTGGTCGATCGAGCATTACCAATACTAGCAACTGATGTAGCCCGAGAACTCACTGGTGGTCGTTTTCGTATAGAAATCTCGATGTTAGGTTTGGATCGGCTACCTTCATTTTTGAACTTCTTCATTGCCATCTGCGAAAATTTACTCGTAGATCTCTTCATAACATCTTTAGATTCAAGCTCAGCTTTCCGCTTTTCCTTCCCCAACTCTTCAGCTTTACAAGCTCGTTCAACCAGCACAACGAACTCATTAATTTCAAGAATACCAACCAGAAGTTTTATATCCTCGTTTAAACCATCTTCGAATCTCCAGCACATAGTAGCTTCAGATGAAACACATTCACGAGCGTAGTGACTAAGTCGTACAAACTTTTGCTTGTATTCGGATACGGTTATACGACCCTGTTTAAGCTCGAGAAATTCTTTGAGCTTAGAGTCTATGAAGTGCTGGCTTATATACTTCTTACGAAATTCTGTCTGAAAGAAGTCCCAAGTAGCCCTCTCTTTTGGAACAATCGACACAATTGTATTCCACCAATAGTAGGCAGAATCCCGTAATAAGGATATAGCACACTTTAGACACTCATCGGGTGTGCATCACAGCTCGTCGAAAACACGAACATTATTATCGAGCCAAAACTTAGCTCGCTCTGTATCGTCATCATCCTCTCTTGAGCCCCATGTTTCTAATGCGATCAAGAGGAGGCTTGTTTACCCTTTCAGGATTGGCAATTGGGGGTACCACCGGTACTACAGGGGGAATATTCGAATTCGGAGGTAGCTGGATAGTCGGATTGGTTCGCATGTACTAACTGAACCAATCATTCATCATGGTATAGAAGGCTTGTTGGGCCCCCTCATTTGGATTACTCGTAGCCGGTCAAGATTCTTCTGAGGTGGTCCCCTGTGCAGGAGCAGGCGCCACGCGCTTGACGTCATCAGCTACAGCTCACTCGAGATCATATAAAAGAAATGAAAACATTTCACTGTCAGAAGTCATCAGATTATCTTATCACAAAATATGGCATGTATAGCTAGACTCTCACATGCAATATTAGTCCGAGAACTGACTAAACTGTAGCTCTGATACCAATCAAATGTAGCACTCCTAACTCGTATCCGTCGTCGAATTAGGGTTACGGGCATTACTAAACCTCACACAAGTCAATGTACTTTATAAGAACAACTACCAATATAAATGTAACCCAAATTCTACTATCATTAATATATATTTATTTCATCTAATATCAAATCATTCAGTTGCATGGTATGTGAAGATGATTTTATTAATAGTTATGTGATTGAGTGAACACAGGTACTCATGAGTATTTCACGAAGAAACAATTACGATATGTGGCATGGTATGTGCTAAATAAGGGCAAGTATGAGTATGTATAAATAAGGCAATAAGCCTATGACTTGTGTATTGTTAATTATTACCATGGATGGATTATATTGTGAGCTTATTGTTGCCATTTATTTCCATGCAATCTTACTAAGCTTTGTGCTTACCCCTCTCATTTCCCTTTTCCTTGTAGTATTGCCTAGATAACTCGGGGATCGTGGGACGCGGGAGTTCAGGAATCACACTATCAACATCACTTTGGTATAACAATTTGGACTTATTTTAAGTATGGCATGTATAGGACTTGGGTATTATGTTAGGTCGTAATTCTTAGCCAAAGTGTTGGCTATTTAAGTTACGAAAGTCATTTTGTAATTGGTCATCAAAAATGGGCCAATACTTGACAAGTTTATATATATCCAATGGCAATGAATTATGAAGTTTATGCTTTGAGTGAATGCTTCGAATTAAGCTTTTAGATGTACCTTTGGGTCATGAATGATGCTCATATGAGTTGGAGTTAGTATGTTTACCATGCAGGGTGGCATTTGGCTTGGAATATAGCCTTTTTATGTCCACCCGGGTAGACACAAGGGCATGTGTCTAGGCCGTGTGGGACACACGGTCAGCCCCATGGGCGTGTTAATCGATCGCGTGTCCCTTGCATGCTAGGTTTACAAAGTCAGAATGCCCAGTAGTAAACAAAAGCGTAGAGACACGGCCGTGTATCTCAGCCGAATTGGAGGCACAGCCTTGGACATGGGCGTATGCCCAGGCCGTGTGAAATCTGCACTTTAAATGTAGAATTTAATTCGACATATGGTCTAAGGATACAGACGTGTACCTTGGCTGTGTGACCATAGTGAGGTGATGACATCATAAACAGAATGCCAAGGCTTTGGCACACGGTTTGAAACACGGGCGCGTGCTCGGCCATGTGAAATAAGTCAGTGTTGACCACAGCTGAGGGATATGGGCGTGTGTGACCATACGGTCTGCCCACACGGGCGTGTCCCAGTTCACACGAGCGTGGGCCCCTGTTTAGGCAATTTTTTTAAGTGTATAAAAGTTTCCAATTAATTCTCAAGACCTTCTGGATGTATGTTTAAGGCCTCGTGGGCCTAGGATGAGTATGTTATGGGTTTGAATGGAAAGTGTTTAAGACAAAACAAAATTTTATAGCCCGGAATGTCATGTTTAACCAAGTTGAGTTAGGTAATGCCTCGTAACCGGTTCCGGCTTCGAACACGGGTAAGGGGTGTTATGTAACACCCCTAACTCGTATCTGTCGCCAGATTAGGGTTACGAGCATTACTAAACCTCACACAAGTCAATGTACTTTATAAGAACAACTACCATTATAAATGTAACCCAAATTCTACTATCGTTAATATACATGTATATTTCATCTAATATCAAATCATTCAGTTGCATAACACAATTAATATCATTAACATCAACTAAGGACTAATTACAAACAAATAGCAATTTACCATTTGTTAGGCCATTCAAACCCAAATACCAAATATGCATATAATGCTTATTCATTTATTTCATTTCGAAAATCATCAATACATTCAACATATATCATTTGTATACATCTGCTTCACTTTTGTCTACGGCATTCCTCATTTCACTTACCCATAATTTTAATAACCAAAACAACTAATTCATTAGTATCATTTTCTTGCCATATTCGGCATTATCCTATTAAACATGATTATTCGGACATTTCATGAATTCACTTTATCAATTCATTTCGTTATTTATTTAACCCTTAATGCAAACAAGCCAAACATGTATCATTAATAGCATACTCATATACAATATACAACCCTTACCAATTATTCCTAGTCACTTAGCTACACTTATAACAACATGCCGAATCTATCTATCACCATTCAAAAATCATATAGACATTTAGATCATATCACATAAACAAACATTGAATACCATCCATCATGAAATATAAATCTATAATAAGCTTTAACCATGACTGAATTCACGTAAGTTCAAAATAACCAAGTTTTAGCCATTTTCGCATGGCTTTTATATACATTGCAACCAAAAGAGACCAAAAAGCATTCAAGCTTATACATGCCATAATTTCTAAGGTTTAACACTAATGAAAATACCAAAAGTAGGTGATAATGTGCCTGCCTTCGACAAAGATCCCCGAGTGTGAGCTTCAACTCCAAAGATCTATACCATGAAGAAACAAATACACAAACAGTAAGCTATTAAAGCTTAGTAAGTTATAAGCAAAGGGTAGTATATATATATCCAAGCATTTTAATAGTTTCTAACTAACTCAACTTAATAATTGATAAGATTGCAACATCAATACACATAATAGGTTACCATTAACCAATATCATACTTATTTTGGTCTCCAAATAAAACCAAATATCCACATGCTCAATTTCCATACCAAAATGGCTTACCTAATTTACACCAAGATAATGAACTATCGTATAATACGTACATACTTGACACTCTCGTTTACCTCCACTAAGTGTTTTCATTCTTTAGGAATTCAATAACCCGCACACGTAGTACAACTCCCGTAATGTATCGCACACTTAGTGTCGTTACATAATTTCCGCACACACAGTGCCATTTAACCGATTTCGCACACATAGTGCTCGATAAGTAAAATCTGCACACATAGTGCCATTCGACCGATATCACACACATAGTGCTCGGTGAATAAGATTCACACACAAAGTGCCCTTTTTCTTTTATATAATTATCTTCTCTTGCACATAGTATATATTACATTCATGATTCGTGCATATAACATACCCCTATATATATATACATATATATATTCAAACAAATTTTCCTTCCTATAATTCAATCTCACATTCGGCCACCTCCAAACATACACCTAGTTAACTACTATTCACTAACTCAAAGTCCACATTTAAAACTCTACTCAATTTATAAACATTCATTCAACCCCAAACATATGTTTATAAATATTCCATACATAATCCAACCCACATTCAGTTGGTACCAATATTTAATCTCATAATCTATCACATTTATAAAATTTATACTTTATACATAATTCAACCAATCAAGAAATTTATATAAATAATTACATGTTCATGATACTATCACATTCGACAATCACATTTAAAATCACCTTGTCACATTCGGCAATCAAGACTTTAGATAAAATTTTATTTGAAAATGTACATTTCAATTTAATACTTATTCGTTTAAAACCACTTGCTTATGAACTTACTTCGGAAATTGATGAATTTGAGCTTTCCGGCTATTCGTTCAACTTTGTTTTTCCGTGATCCAATCCCGTTTCCTTTTGTTCTTGATCTAAATAATTCCAAATTAAACTTATTTAGATACATTTTCATTTAATTTAGTCCTAAAACACATAAATGGGCAAATTACCATTTTACCCCTATAATTACAACTTTTTGCAATTTAGTCCTAAAGCATAGAACACTAAAATTACATGAAATTCGGATTGACTCCTTGAGGACCGAATTTTCCTCATCCTTACACAAGTATATACAAACCATTTATTTTTGCATTTATACCCTCAACTATTTATTTTCACAATTTAAGCCATCACATATCCATTTCATCTAAATTTCCTACTCAAAACATGTTGATGTCTAACCTATGCTTAACATTTTTCCATCAAACATCACAAAACCAAAGCATTCATCCATGGCTGAACCTAGAACATGCTTTGAACTCCAAAATTTCCACATGGATTTGATAGTACTCAAGATAACTAACTCAAAGATGCAAAAATTTACAAAAACCAAGCTTAATTACTCACCTGAATAAGACATGCAATGACTGAATGAAATGAAGGTTTTAGCTCCTTCCTTTCTTTGCGATTTCACTGATGAAGATGGAGAAGAAAGAGATGAGATAAAAAAAAATTTCTTTATTTAATAATATCCATGCATATTTTAACATTCCACTAACTTATTATAATTATAATATAAACATACATTAATAATTTCCCATCATGTTTGTCGTCCACTATCTCTTTTTAATGGCCGAATTGCAACTTAGATTTCAAGCAAAATAAAACCATTCAATTTGGCCCTAAATTCCATAATAGCTATTTTTATACTTACTCTATTTAATCCTTCACTTAACTTAGCCACTCAAACATACAAATAATTCCACAATATTTTAACACATGCTCAAACACGTAACATAGATATCAAATAAAGTATTAAAATATTTTTCTAACTCGGATTTGTGGTCCCGAAACTACCGTTCCGATTAGGGTCATAATCGGGCCGTTACATGTTATATTTAGTGGTATCAAAGCTACGGTTTAGTCAATTCTAGGACTAACGTAGCGTAAGTATAAGTCTAGCTATACATGCCAAATGTAAGAGTATTTGTGTAATGATAATGTGACGACTCCGAACGATTTGAATTATGTTTTTACATAGTCATCGATCCCGATGAAATTACAGTTGATGATGCTGCGAGTAATGCGCCGGCTCCCGCGCAAGGGACCGCGCCAGTTGACAGTAGACTTGAGACTATGGGTCAGGGAGAAGGGGCTCAAGAAGCCTTCCTCCAAATGATGAGCAACTGGTATACCGAGTATATACGAGTGAATCCTAATGCTCAACCTCCTCCACCCCCACCTATTCCTTAACCTGCTCCCGTAGCTCCTCAAGTGGTTCAGGTAGTAAGAAGAGAAAGGCATCCAGTTGATAAGATCCGAACACAAGGAGCCAAGGAATTCTGGGCTAGTAAGGATGATGATCTGGAGAGGGTAGAATTCTGGCTTGAGAATACCATCAGGGTATTCGATGAGTTGTCATGCACGCCTGAGGAGTGCGTAAAGTGTGCGGTATCTCCCTTGAGAGATTCGACCTATCAATGGTGGAACACCCTTGTGTCGATGGTACCAAGGGAGAGAGTTAGCTGGGAATTCTTCCAATAGGAATTCTGGAAGAAGTATATTAGCCAAAGATTCATCAACCATAAGAGAAAAGAGTTCTTGGAATTAAAACAAGGTCGAATGACGGTGACCAAATACGAACGGGAGTTCGTAAGGCTTACTAAGTATACTTGGGACTGCATGTTTACCGAGGCCATCATGTGAAAAAGGTTCAAAGATGGTTTAAATGAATTCGTAGTGTTGGTGGATAGAGCTTGCAAAGCCGAAGTGTTAGCCAAAGAGAAAAGAAGAGATAAGATCGAGTCCGGTGACTCGAGGAAAAGTCAACTAAATAAGTCATTCCGATCTTCATCTAAGAAATCGAGGGATTTCTCTACCCTATCAGCCACTTCAGCCGGGTTTTCAAACTGAGGTAAGGGCAAATAGTTTTCAGGGTCTAAAATGCAAGAAACATCAGTTGCTAGTGTCAGTAATGCTCGACCGAGTAGACCGGAGTGCCCGCAATGTGGAAGAGCCATTCCGATGAGTGTCGAGCAAGCGAGAAGGCTTGTTTCAAGTGTTGGTCTCTAGACCATTTTATCAGAGATTGCCCCGAGCTGGGTGAGAAAGAGAAGTCTCAGAATGCAAGACCGAGAAGTATGGCTAGAGGAAGACCACAAAGAAACCCAGGAAATGAAGTGGGTAGCAAGAATTTATCTAAATAGCTGACTGCAACAGTTGAGGGTAGAGCACCGACGAGAACATATGTCATTCGTACTGGTGAAGAGGCATCTTCCCTTGATGTAATCACGGGTACCTTTTCTCTCTATGATACTTGTGTTATAGCTTTAATTGATCTGGGATCTACCCACTCATACATATGCATGAAATTAGTCTCTAGCATGAGCATGCCTATAGAGTCTACTGAATTTGTAATAAGAGTGTCTAATCCTCTGGGTTCGAGATATAATTCATTTAATTCTCATATTTTCTCACATTAGGAGTTTTGTCTGTTGAATCATTAAAAAATCGATAGATACTCAGGTAGTACACACAAGGTGTACTTAACAATGATTTGTCAATTCATATACAGGGTGCTCATTAAAGCACATAACTGGGAAGCACACTATTGAGCCTTATAATGGGAAAGTCACAAAGAGCCTTTAATCGGGAGGCTTATCCGGATTCTATAACGGGAAGCTTATAAGAGCCATAATCAGGAAGTTCACAAAGAACCATATCAGGAAGCTCACAAAGAGCGATATAACGGGAGCTCTGGATAGCCCTACATCGGGAAGTTCAAGCGAGCACTATTGGGAAGCTCAGAAAGAGCCAAATAACTAGAAGCTCACGAAGAGCCTATATTCGGAATGCTTATAAGAGCTAAGGTGTGTCCACAACAAATGTAGGACCATAACCTATCGAGACACTCCGAAGAGCTATAATAGGAAGCTCGCTGAACCATATAACAGGAAGCCTCGAGAGGGCCATATACCGGGATGCTCATGAGAGCTAATAATGGGACGCTCTTTCAAGCCATGGTGTGTCCGCAACATATGCAGGACTATAACCAATATGGGAAACCTGCATCCATTGATTTTCATTTGTCCAAACGGAACTTAACATTTTTCGGGTATTCTCGAGTATTCAATCAATTTCATATAAATGGCAATAATATATTTCACATATACAGCATTTAATTTAAACATATAAATACACATAATTTAGTTACACGAACTTACCTCGGTACTTGTTCGTATATGAGAATCTACAAATTCAAAACTGTCTTTTCCTTGATCTAACTCCTTAGTTGTTATTTCTGGATCTATATAAATGAATTTCATCATCAATTTATTACATTTCACATTCAAATCAATCCAATTCACATCTTAAGCAAAAGCACCATTTTGCCCGTATACTTTTCATTAATTCCAATTTCATCCTTAGGCTTAGAAAATGAAATTCATGCACCTTAATCCTTATTCCAAGCCTAGCTAAATTTCCATATAACAATTACAGCTCATGTATTTCACAAAAATTAGAAATTTTGCATGAATTTTACATATTTACAATTTAGTCCATAAATCATAATTTCATGAAAATTCACTTTACAAAAGTTGTTTATCTATCAAAAACCTTTCAATTTCTACCACAAATTTCAAAATTTTAGCATATTCATCCATGGTAAAATTTCAATACTTTAATATCTTTACAAATTGGTCCCCAAAATAGATAGATTAGATTATTACGATATCAGAAATGTAAAAAATTACTAAAAACGGGACAATGTGATTACCTAATTAAGCTTGCTTGAATTCTTTTCTCTTAGCTTACGTTTCCATAGAAAATTTGGAGAAGATGATGATAAAATGATATTTTCTTTTATTTAATTCACTTATCATCTTTTATTTTTTCAACTTTCTAATTTCATCCTTTTCTTTAAGATTCATAAGTATCTGCTAACTTTCTTTAATGATCTAATTGCCATATAAGGACCTCAAGTTTTGAATTCCATAGCTATTGGATACTTATGGCTACTAGAACTCAACTTTTGCATTTTATGAAATTTGGTCCTGTCCACAATTAAGCATGTAACCGGTAAAAAGTTTCTTAACGAAATTTTCATATGTTATCCCTATCATTATGCAGACCATGAAATAATATTAAAATTAATTTTCTTTCTGACTTAGATTTGTGGTCCCAAAACTACTGTTCTGATTTCACTGAAAACGTGATATTAAAACTCTCCCCTCTTAAAAAATTTTCATCCTCGAAAATCTTCCCAGTAAAGAGGTTCGGATATTGCTTTCTCATTGTTTCCTTTAGTTCCCAGGTAGCCTCTTCTAAACCATGTCATTGCCAAAGTTCACTAAAGCTACCTTTTTATTTTTTAATTCTTTTATTTCACGTGCCAAAATTTTAATTGGCTCTTCACTGTAAGTCATGTCAGGTTGAATCTCAACTTCTGTCGGAGAAATAATATGGGAAGGATCTGATTGATACCGTCACAGCATAGACACGTAAAAAACATTGTGAATTTTATCAAGCTCTGGCGGTAATACCAATCTGTATGCAACAGGTCCGATTCTTTCAATAATCTCATATGGCCCGATGAACCGTGGACTCAGTTTTCCTTTATGGCCAACTTTCTTCCAAGGTGATACTTTTAAGCATACCTTATCACCGACATGAAATTCTATCTCTTTTTGTTTAAGATCAGCATAAGACATTTGACGATCAAAGGCTACTTTTAAAATGTCCTTGATCACTTTCACTTTTTCTTCAGTCTCAAGAATTAGATCAACTCCATGTATCTTTTTTTCATTGAGTTCAGTTCAATACAATAGAGTTTTGCATTTTAGACCATACAGGGCCTCGTACGGTGCTATTTTAATGCTGGATTGATAATTATCATTGTATACAAATTCAACTAAAGGTAGATACTTTTCCAAATTACCATCAAATTCCAAGACACAACACCAAAGCATATCTTCTAAAATCTGTATCACACGTTCGCATTGTCCATCAGACTGAAAATGGAAAGTAGTGCTAAAATGTAACTGTGTACCCTGAGCTTCTTACAACTTATTCCAAAATTGGGATGTGAACCGGGGATCCCTGTCTGAAATAATGGAGACCGACACTCCATGTAATCGGACAATCTCAGAAACATATAATTCTCCCAATTTATCGAGGGAGAAATCCATACGTACCGGAATAAAGTGTGTGGAGTTTGTTAATCCATCGATGATTACCCAAATGGCATCTTTCTTTTTTCAGAGACAAGAGTAGTCCTGATACAAAGTCCATGGTAATTCTTTCCCATTTCCATTCTGGTATTGTAACTGACTGTAATAATCCTGAAGGTACCTGATGTTCAGCTTTAACCTGCTGGCATATTAAGCATTTAGATACAAATTAAAAAATATCCCGTTTCATTTTGGGCCACCAGTACATCTTTTTCAAATCATGGTACATTTTGTTACTTCCTGTATGAACAGACTGTAAGAGTATGCCCAAAGATCAATCATGAGATGGTTGTAATAACATACTTAATTTACCATGTTTATTAATATAAAGCATTGTCATTATTATTTGATTTTCTTTACGTGTGTATAAATAAACTGCTTTTATAATAATGTCCCGAGAATAATATGATTATTCTTAAAAGATCCTTAAATCGAGTATTATTGTTGACTAGAACAACAATAATGCATTAAGACTAACATGTAGTTGATTGATGATAAAGAGTTGTCATTGATATGGAGTGTCAAAATCAATGCATGAATATGTGTGTTAGAGAACAACATATTGGATTGACCCGCTATGAGTATGTTTCTTGGATTATTATGTAATTGTCACAACATTACTCATAGTGATTAATATGTACATGATCTTCAGACTTGAGATCATTATTATCCTAGCATCGTGAGTTGTATATTTTGATACACAAACGCAACCGTAATAACGAGTTGTTCTATAAAGGCTGATGTTGGATATACCACAATCTATGTAGAGGGATATGGTTGATCAATAAAGGATAAGTCCCTCCTACATAATAAGAATAATATCTTAGGCCACTTGATTGAGTGAGACTAGAAATGTATGGCCATGCTCAAATAAGTTGATATGAGATGTCATACTAATTTGTATATCATAGTCTACTCAAGATATCAAGAAACATGGGATGGACTATGCAAGTGTGACTATCCCATGACTTGAATCCGTTCCAGAGATAAAGGACTTAAGGATTAATGCATGAAAGGTTAATCACGAATGGTTATGTCGAATCATGACTTCTTGTAACTTAGGTAGTAATGATGCATTGCTAGATGCCACTCATTGTCTGTGACTATAACATCCTGAATAGGGCCTATGCATTTTCGGTTTAATTGCACGAAGTGACATGTTTTAGGTATTAAGAATAAATTTTGAACATTTTTGGAAACCCGGAAATGTATGGAAATGATTTGGAAATGAACATTTTTGGAAACTTAAAAATGCATGGAAATGATTTAGAAATGAACATTTTTGGAAACCTGAAAATGTATGGACATGATTTAGAAATGATTCAAAAAAGGAAAGTGAACATTTCTGGAAACTTGGAAATGTAAGGAAATGTCAAGTTTACAGAGTCGAACGAAAATTTTTGGAAACTTAGAAATGACTTAGAAATGTCGAGTTTTAAAGTTTAAAAGAGGAAATTAAGGCAAGGTGGCCTTAAAAGAAAAAGTTGGTGAAATTTGACACACAAACAAGCTTGGTAAAGTGGCCTGAAGATATCACTTAAGGTCGAGGTAGGTGACGCAACAGGCTAGGCAAGTGGGCCTGAGTTCAAGTCACATGGGAAGCAAATAAAAGAAGTTTTATTTTTGCTTCTAGAAACACAGAGGTTGATGACACAAGGCTTGCAAAAGAGGAGTTTTATTCTCTTTAAATTTCGGCTAAATAGGAGATAAATAGTAGATTTATTTAGATTATGTTCAAGAGATAATTGTGGATTAATTCTTTTTATTTTTTTTAATGGATAAAAGAAGAGATAATAGAAGGATTATTATTATTAATTCAAAGGATAAAGTTATCAAATAAAGAAGAGTGGTGGCCAAGTAAGGGATTCTGAGTAGTAATTTTGGCTATAAAAGGAAGGAAAGAGGCTACTCATCAGTTTTTCTTCTTCCTCTTCTATCTGCCGAATTTTTTAGGGCTCTCTTCTCTTTTCTTTTCTTTCTAATCCTTCCAAAAGCCGAAAGTTGTGAGAGCATCATTTAGCCATAGCCGAATCTCTGAAGTGGTGTCAAGAAGGATCTGTCGATTTCAATATAAAGGGTAGGGATCTATAATCATAATTGAATTCCTTTCTTTTAAGCCGAAAGTTAGTCTAATCCCTCCTCAATCTTATTGATCGAAATATGGAAGGTGAATTTTGGGATTTCAGATCTAAGGTATTTCGGCATCTCCATTAATCAGGAAGAGAGTTTCGGGATTTAAAGAGTTAAGGTAAGAAACTATAAGATTCGACCAAAGGCCATGCTTTATGTTTTAAGGATTAGATTAAATCTAACGTAAGGTTATAGGAATTTCGACACTACTAGGAAAACAAGGATCAGTTTCGGGATTTGTTGGTGTCCCAATCGGCAACAAGGTAAGTTTTAGAATACTAATCGTACTAGGATTTGGATTTATGGCTGAATGGCTTTTTATTAAATTAGTAAGTGATTAATCAAATGTAGGGATTAAGGATTTAAGCAGTAGATCAGATTTTGAAATCTCAAGGAATTTGCTAAGTGAATCAGGTGTGTACCCCACACTACTTTATAATATGTATTATGGCTATGTTTATTAATATATGTGTTATTAAGTATATGAAAGTGGCTAAAGTACCATGATATGGTACTAAGTACTCAGGTACGTTTCCTACTTCTACTAGGATTACGAAATATGTTATATTTAACATGTGAAAAGTGACATGAATGTGAATTTAAGTATGATATGCATAATATGAATAATAAGGGGCAGTCGGGTTATATGAGAAAGGGGAAGTGAATGTGGTGACTTTGATCACATTATCTGAATGTGGTGACTTCGGTCACATTATCTGAATGTGGTAACTACGGTTACATTATCTGAATGTGGTGTCTCATGACACAATTATCTGGTGGCTATGCCACGAATTTATATGGGTGATGAGCACGTCGACTGCAGCGACTGCCTTCGATGGTGTATAGCGGAAGAAGGGTTGACTTAGTAGTCCCCAAGGTGTGACTGGCAGGTACGGGGGTGTGTAGCGGATGGACAATTAGGTTTGGGTTTGGGAATGCATCATAACTTGTATTCATTATTTTGAATGTATAATTCTTGTATGCCTGATTCTATTATGACTTAGTGTCGTGTACACATTGAGTCTGTTTGACTCACCCCGTTGTGGGACCATGTTTCAGGTGATGAACAGTGATGGACCGGGACGGTAGAACTTGTGGTGGCCATGCTCAACATGAAGTCATTATTTTTATGGACTATGAGTTTTTAAGTACTTGAATTATTTGGAAATTATTTAATGTAATAAGGCCATAAGGCCATAGTTGAATCATTTCACATTTATTTTTATTTATTTATATATTATGTTTATGAACCTTATTTATTAAAGTTTAAGTAAAATTTTTTAAACTAAACCTTAAATGTTTTATCACTTAATATTAAAAAGGGGTTTTCAAAATAAAATCGAATCCGTTTCAACACAAGCCCAACCCAAAACAAAATTTTTAAAAATTGCACAAGTTCTTCACAAAGTAACAAAAGGATTTGAACCGGTTTACTTGAGGGACATACCAAATCTGGTCAAAGCTCGTGGGCCAGGTTTGGGGTGTTTCATTTTGGTATCAGAGCCCAGTTTTAAAACTCTCAGCCTGTGGGCTAAGGCCCAAAACGTTTTCCAATCGAGCCAAATGAGTTTTTATGGAAGTATTTCTGAAAATAAGCAGGTTTCTGGCATGGCACCTAAGTCTCCGACCCGCAGTCCACCAGGTAAGTACCCCTAACCATCTGTGTGCTTATTTAAATTATGGAATGGTAGAAAAGGAATGGAACGTAGAATAGCATGATAGGAACTTAAACCCTAGGACTAGTCTACTTAAACACAAATACATAAGACTTAATGCACTCAACAAACCTATGGCTAAGTTACTGAGTTAGGGTATGGTAACCCCTGTGCGCATGTCTAGGATTGAATCCAGACGATCCTGGTATTTAAGCAGTTCTAGCGACTCACCTCCTCTTCGCAGGAATCCTACCTGGTGCGTAGCTTCGGTTCACCCTAACCCAGAGGGCTCAGTAGGTGTGGCAACCTCTGTGCGCATATCTAGGGATGGTTTCGGTGGGAGCTTAGTATTTAAGCAGTCCGCGTGACTCACCTCCTCTCCACTCGAATCCTGCCTGGTGCGTAGCTTTGGTTCACTCTGACCAAGAGGGCTCAGCCATAGGCTAAATACAATGACTAAAACCCGAAAAGGAACTAGCCGTGTTTTTAATAAAAACAACAAAACCCTAGTTTTAAAACTCTTAAAACTTTCTTTTAAATTTGTGAAAACCATCTTTACAAAATTTTCCGAAAAATTTCCGCTTTATGAAATTACAAAAATGCCCTTGGTTTGTAAAATGTTCAATTACCCAACAGTTTTACCAAAATTTCATAAACATTCAAAAACCCTAATTTGCAAAATATCAAAAATACCTTAATTTTGGAAAAAATTACAAAATTACCCCTAACTTACAAAATTACCAAAATGACCCTGATTTCCAAAATTTTTGCAACATCACTGTTTTGGAAAGTACAATTTTCAAAAAGAACCCTCAAAGTTTTGCAACTTTTGAAATATCCCTGATTTAGTAAATTTTACAAATTTACCCCGATTTGTGAAAAATTACCAAAATACCCCCGAGGTCCAAAATTAACAAAATACCCCCAAATTTCAAAATTTTTCCAAAACACCCCGGGAACTTAAAAATACCAAAATACTTTGTGACAAAATCACCAAGGAACTTTTTCTTTTGAAAAATTACTCAAATACCCCTGTAAGACAAAATTACGAAAATACCCCTGGGTAGTGGAAAAACAATAGCAACGAAAACTACAACGTTTCTCTAAATGAACGAAAGTTTATAATTGGTTGATGGGTGTATGAATGAATGAAAAGACTGTGTGCATGTATGAATACGAAAGAACCACTCCTAAAACTCTTTTCATAAAATTTCTTCACGGGTAAACAAATGAAACAAAATTCTAATGCATAAAACTCTTTAATCAGATTAAATCGTGACGTTAGAAAATGAGTTCTAAGGGACGTGGTCATCGTGGACGGGATAAGAGGAGTCTTGGACCGTCAGAATCGTCTAAGAGTCTTCAGAAAGACCGAAGGTTGAGAATTCTGCTCATGTTTTTAAGCCAACTACTAAAAATTCGGACCGTCCGTGTGCTCAGTGTGGAAGGTATCATGTTGGCGAGTGTTGGAACCGAGATGAGGAATGTTTTAGATGTAAGTCTAAGGCTCATTTGGTTAAGAATTACCCTCAGGCAACGAAGGTTTGTGGTTTAAACCATGGAGGAAATGGTCATGGAACACCCGGCAGAGGTGCTGAAGGTTCAGATGTGAGACAACCAAGGATATGATAGCGGTTAAGTTCCTTGTATTTGGAGTACTATTTATTGTTTTAGGGATAGTTCATTCTTGTGTTATAAGTGAACTGTTTGAAACTTTGGATGTGAACCTAGAGAATGTGCCTAGAAAGTACGATAGTTCTTTAAGATCAGAGTGCGCAACAATAGCGTAGTGGGGTGAGTTAGACCGTACGATTGTTCGTTAGTAAGTAATTTCGAGGACGAAATTTTTTTAAGGGGGGTAGAACTGTAACATCCTGAATAGGGCCTATGCGTTTTCGGTTTAATTGCACGAAGTGACATGTTTTAGGTATTAAGAATAAATTTTGAACATTTTTGGAAACCCGGAAATGTATGGAAATGATTTGGAAATGAACATTTTTGGAAACTTGAAAATGCATGGAAATGATCTAGAAATGAACATTTTTGGAAACCTGAAAATGTATGGACATGATTTAGAAATGATTCAAAAAAGGAAAGTGAACATTTCTAGAAACTTGGAAATGTAAGGAAATGTCAAGTTTACAGAGCCGAACGAAAATTTTTGGAAACTTAGAAATGACTTAGAAATGTCGAGTTTTAAAGTTTAAAAGAGGAAATTAAGGCAAGGTGGCCTTAAAAGAAAAAGTTGGTGAAATTTGACACACAAACAGGCTTGGTAAAGTGGCCTGAAGATATCACTTAAGGCCGAGGTAGGTGACGCCACAAACTAGGCAAGTGGGCCTGAGTTCAAGTCACATGGGAAGCAAATAAAAGAAGTTTTATTTTTGCTTCTAGAAACACAGAGGTGGACGGCACAAGGCTTGCAAAAGAGGAGTTTTATTCTCTTTAAATTTCGGCTAAATAGGAGATAAATAGTAGATTTATTTAGATTATTTTCAAAAGATAATTATGGATTAATTCCTTTTATTTTTTTAATGGATAAAAGAAGAGATAATAGAAGGATTATTATTATTACTTCAAAGGATAAAGTTATCAAATGAAGAAGAGTGGTGGCCAAGTAAGGGATTCTAAGTAGTAATTTTGGCTATAAAAGGAAGGAAAGAGGGCTACTCATCAATTTTTCTTCTTCCTCTTCTCTCTGTCGAATTTTTTAGGGCTCTCTCCTCTCCTCTTCTCTTCTCTTTTCTTTCTAATCCCTCCAAAAGCCGAAAGTTGTGAGAGCATTATTTAGCCATAGCTGAATCTATGAAGTGGTGTCAAGAAGGATCTGTCGATTTCAATATAAAGGGTAAGGATCTATAATCATAATTGAATTCCTTTCTTTTAAGCCGAAAGTTAGTCTAATCCCTCCTCAATCTTATTGATCGAAATATGGAAGGTGAATTTCGGGATTTCAGATCTAAGGTATTTCGGCATCTCCATTAATCAGGAAGAGAGTTTCAGGATTTAAAGAGTTAAGGTAAGAAACTATAAGATTCGGCCAAAGGCCATGCTTTATGTTTTAAGGATTAGATTAAATCTAACGTAAGGTTATAGGAATTTCGACACTACTAGGAAAACAAGGATCAGTTTCGGGATTTGTTGGTGTCTCAATCGTCGACAAGGCAAGTTTAATAATACTAATCCTACTAGGATTTGGATTTATGGCTGAATGGCTTTTTATTAAATTAGTAATGATTAATCGAATGTAGGGATTAAGGATTTAAGCAGTAGATCAGATTTCGAAATCTCAAGGAATTTGCTAAGCGAATCAGGTGTGTACCCCACACTACTTTATAATATGTATTATGGCTATGTTTATTAATATATGTGTTATTAAGTATATGAAAGTGGCTAAAGTACCATGATATGGTACTAAGTACTCAGGTACGTTTCCTACTTCTACTAGGATTACGAAATATGTTATATTTAACATGTGAAAAGTGACATGAATGTGAATTTAATTATGATATGCATAATATGAATAATAAGGGGCAGTCGGGTTATATGAGAAAGGGGAAGTGAATGTGGTGACTTCGGTCTCACCATCTGAATGTGGTGACTTCAGTCACATTATCTGAATGTGGTGACTTCTGTCACATTATCTAAATGTGGTAACTTCGGTTACATTATCTGAATGTGGTGTCTCATGACACAATTATCTGGTGGCTATGCCACGAATTTATATGGGCGATGAGCACGTCGACTACAGCGACTGCCTTCGATGGTGTGTAGCGTAAGGAGGGTTGACTTAGTAGTCCCCACGGTGTGACTGGCAGGTATGGGGGTGTGTAGTGGATGGACAATTAGGTTTGGGTTTGGGAATGCATCATAACTTGTATTCATTATTTTGAATGTATATTTCTTGTATGCCTGATTCTATTATGACTTAGTGTCGTGTACACATTGAGTCTATTTGACTCACCCCGTTGTGGGACCATGTTTCAGGTGATGAACAGTGATGGACCGGGACGGCGGAACTTGTGGTGGCCATGCTCAACATGAAGTCATTATTTTTATGGACTATGAGTTTTTAAGTACTTGAATTATTTGGAAATTATTTAATGTAATAAGGCCATAAGGCCATAGTTGAATCATTTCACATTTATTTTTATTTATTTATTTATTTATTATGTTTATGAACCTTATTTATTAAAGTTTAAGTAAAATTTTTTAAACTAAACCTTAAATGTTTTATCACTTAATATTAAAAAGGGGTTTTCAAAATAAAATCGAATCCGTTTCAACACAAGCCCAACCCGAAACAAAATTTTTAAAAATTGCACAAGTTCTTCGTAAAGTAACCAAAGGATTTGAACCGGTTTACTTGAGGGACATGCCAAATCTGGTCAAAGCTCGTGGGCCAGGTTTGGGGTGTTTCAGTTTGGTATCAGAGCCCAGTTTTAAAACTCTCGGCCTGTGGGCTAAGGCCCAAAACGTTTTCCAATCGAGCCAAATGAGTTTTTATGGAAGTATTTCTAAAAATAAGCAGGTTTCTGGCATGGCACCTAAGTCTCCGACCCGCAGTCCACCAGGTAAGTACCCCTAACCATCTGTGTGCTTATTTGAATTATGGAAGGGTAGAAAAGGAATAGAACGTAGAATAGCATGATAGGAACTTAAACCCTAGGACTAGTCTACTCAAACACAAATACATAAGACTTAATGCACTCAACAAACCTATGGCTAAGTTACTGAGTTAGGGTGTGGTAACCCCTGTGCGCATGTCTAGGATTGGATCCGGAAGAGCCTAGTATTTAAGCAGTTCTAGCGACTCACCTCCTCTTCCCAGGAATCCTACCTGGTGCGTAGCTTCTGTTCTCCCTAACCCAGAGGGCTCAGTAGGTGTGGCAACCTCTATGCGCATATCTAGGAATGGTTTCGGTGGGAGCATGGTATTTAAGCAGTCCGCGTGACTCACCTCCTCTCCACTCGAATCCAGCCTAGTGTGTAGCTTTAGTTCACTCTGACCAAGAGGGCTCAGTCATAGGCTAAACACAATGACTAAAACCCGAAAGGGAACTAGCCGTGTTTTTAATAAAAACAACAAAACCCTAGTTTTAAAACTCTTAAAACTTTCTTTTAAATTTGTGAAAACCATCTTTATCAAAATTTTCCGAAAAATTTTCGCTTTATGAAATTACAAAAATGCCCTAGTGGTAAAATTACCAAAATGCCCTTGGTTTGTTAAATGTTCAATTACCCAACAGTCTTACCAAAATTTCATAAACATTCAAAAACCCTAATTTGCAAAATATCAAAAATACCTTGATTTTGGAAAAAATTACAAAATTACCCCTAACTTATAAAATTACCAAAATGACCCTGATTTCCAAAATTTTTGCAATATCACTGTTTTGGAAAGTACAATTTTCAAAAAGAACCCTCAAAGTTTTGCAACTTTTGAAATATCCCTGATTTAGTAAATTTTACAAATTTACCCCGATTTGTGAAAAAATTACCAAAATACCCCCGAGGTCCAAAATTACCAAAATACCCCCAGATTTTAAAATTTTTCCAAAACACCCCGGGAATTTAAAAATACCAAAATACTTTGTGACAAAATCACCAAGGAACTTTTTCTTTTGAAAAAGTACTCAAATACCCCTATAGGACAAAATTACGAAAATACCCCTGGGTAGTGGAAAAACAATAGCAACGAAAACTACAACGTTTCTCTGAATGAACGAAAGTTCATAATTGGTGTCAAGAGTGGTGGCCAAGTAAGGGATTCTGAGTAGTAATTTTGGCTGTAAAAGGAAGGAAAGAGGGCTACTCATCAATTTTTCTTCTTCCTCTTCTCTCTGCCGAATTTTTTAGGGCTCTCTTCTCTTCTCTTTTCTTTCTAATCCCTCCAAAAGCCGAAAGTTGTGAGAGCATCATTTAGCCATAGCCGAATCTCTGAAGTGGTGTCAAGAAGGATCTGCCGATTTCAATATAAAGGGTAAGGATCTATAATCATAATTGAATTCCTTTCTTTTAAGCCGAAAGTTAGTCTAATCCCTCCTCAATCTTATTGATCGAAATATGGAAGGTGAATTTTGGGATTTCAGATCTAAGGTATTTCGGCATCTCCATTAATCAGGAAGAGAGTTTCGGGATTTAAAGAGTTAAGGTAAGAAACTATAAGATTCGGCTAAAGGCCATGCTTTATGTTTTAAGGATTAGATTAAATCCAACGTAAGGTTATAGGAATTTTGACACTACTAGGAAAACAAGGATCAGTTTCGGGATTTGTTGGTGTCCCAATCGGCAACAAGGCAAGTTTAAGAATACTAATCCTACTAGGATTTGGATTTATGGCTAAATGGCTTTTTATTAAATTAGTAAGTGATTAATCAAATGTACGGATTAAGGATTTAAGCAGTAGATCAGATTTCGAAATCTCAAGGAATTTACTAAGCGAATCAGGTGTGTACCCCACACTAGTTTATAATATGTATTATGGCTATGTTTCTTAATATATGTGTTATTAAGTATATGAATGTGGCTAAAGTACCATGATATGGTACTAAGTACTCAGGTACGTTTCCTACTTCTACTAGGATTACGAAATATGTTATATTTAACATGTGAAAAGTGACATGAATGTGAACTTAAGTATGATATGCATAATATGAATAATAAGGGGCAGTCGGGTTATATGAGAAAGGGGAAGTGAATGTGGTGACTTCGGTCTCACTATCTGAATGTGGTGACTTCGGTCACATTATCTGAATGTGGTGACTTCGGTCACATTATCTGAATGTGGTAACTTCGGTTACATTATCTGAATGTGGTGTCTCATGACACAATTATCTGGTGGCTATGCCACGAATTTGTATGGGCGATGAGCACATCGACTGCAGCGACTGCCTTCGATGGTGTGTAGCGGAAGGAGGGTTGACTTAGTAGTCCCCATGGTGTGACTGGTAGGTACGGGGGTGTGTAGTGGATGGACAATTACGTTTGGGTTTGGGAATGCATCATAACTTGTATTCATTATTTTGAATGTATAATTCTTGTATGCCTGATTCTATTATGACTTAGTGTCATGTACACATTGAGTCTGTTTGACTCACCCCGTTGTGGGACCATGTTTCAGGTGATGAACAGTGATGGACCGGGATGGCAGAACTTGTGGTGGCCATGCTCAACATGAAGTCATTATTTTTATGGACTATGAGTTTTTAAGTACTTGAATTATTTGGAAATTATTTAATGTAATAAGGCCATAAGGCCATAGTTGAATCATTTCACATTTATTTTTATTTATTTATTTATTTATTATATTTATGAACCTTATTTATTAAAGTTTAAGTAAAATTTCTTTAAACTAAACCATAAATGTTTTATCACTTAGTATTAAAAAGGGGTTTTCAAAATAAAATCAAATCCGTTTCAACACAGGCCCAACCCAAAACAAAATTTTTAAAAATTGCACAAGTTCTTCGCAAAGTAACAAAAGGGTTTGAACCGGTTTACTTGAGGGACATACCAAATCTGGTCAAAGCTCGTGGGCCAGGTTTGGGGTGTTTCAGTGACAATAGAATCGTTCTAGCATTACTGCTAACGTTGCAAGAACCTACAGGGTCACACCCTATGGTTGAAATGAACGGAATAAAATATAGTTGGTATTGTGTTTGGCTGTCACATGAATTAAATTAATTAAAGAATTAATTTAATTGGGCAATCAAATATTGAACATATTATATATACAAGGATGTTGTACACATAATGATAACATAATTTTATTAATATATGAACTTGATTCATATATAAATTTAAATAAATATAGTTTACCGAAATCCTTATTATAATTAATGTAATTATAATTTTCAGATATAATTAATGTAATTATAATTTTCGGTTAAAAACTTTATTGTATTTATTTAATCTTGTAATACATTCAAGAGATGCCAATTATAAAAGGCCCAATTAAGAGGATACCTGTAATATCCCGGGTTAGGGGCTATTTTGTGTTGCATGATATTGCATGTGTTGGTGTGCTGTGTTGCTATTTCGGTGTTTTAGGGGCTTAATTATAGGCTAAGTGTGTGCCTGAGTAGGTAGGAAAATTTTAGTTTTTGGCCTTAGGTGTGGGGAGCTGATAGAGTTGGGGCTTAAGAAAATAAAATGGAATTTTATTGCACAAAAGAGGAGCTGGTGGAGTGGCAAAGCATGCGTTACTTGGGAGCTTGATGTGGCGTCATCTTCAGGAGAGGGAGGTCCAGTGTTCAAGCTGCAGAGTTCTCCTTTTGGCTTCTTTTTGGGACGGCATGGAGAAGAGGTAGAAGGCAAGTGAAATTCTTCTTGGACTTGGTCTTCACTTTCAAATGAAAGGAGGAGAGCAATTATAGGAGAAAGACTTGGTCCACTCTTTTGAAATGAGTGGATGTGAGTATATTGAGGGATATGGCCGAATTTTGGGGGCTTTGAGTGGGGGGAAGTGACGGCTTGGTATGGGGATTGGGTGTGCCAAATTTCTTTTTGCATTTTGGGTGGTTTCGGTCAAAGGCTGGTAGCAACCAAAGTTCTCCCATTTTTGACAAAACAAGCCGATTTTTGTTGCCATAGAAAATTCTCTCATCTTTTCTTCACCCTTTGAAACCGAAAGTTCTCAATCAATTCTTTTCTTTTTTGAAACCGAATTCAGTGACCCCTCTTTCTCATTCTTGCTCTTTCTTTTCTTTTTCACTCTTTCATAATTTTTGTGCCGAATTCATATCCCCTCCTAGCCGAATCTTTCATGTATGCCTTACCATTTCATTAAGCCGAAACACTAATTCCCAAAACACATTTTCCATCTCTTTTTCTTCCAAAACCGTAAGTTCTTGTCCCCATCTATTTTCTATTTTTCTTCCATTTCAAAAGCTCTTGAGCCGAATCTCCCTTTTCTCATAGGGATTCTTGTGACCGAATTCTTGGTGGTTGGTATTGGGGTAAGTAGTTGGCGAATGGCCATCCCTTCTCTTCTCGAAGTAGTATGTTGCGATTTGTTCAAACCTGTAATGGTTGTAGATTGAAACGAGTTAATCATTTGTCTAACCTTTCATATAGGATCCGTGGAGATTGAAAGTAACCAAGAGGAGTTTCTACTCTATTAACCGTTTGGTAAGCAGTGGTTGTGGTAAGTGCTTGGTGGGCTTTAATCGTTTAATCTTTTGGATTTGATCAAGTCAAGATTATTAAGGTTTAACTGTTCTCTTTTAGGGGTTGGCCGATTGTCAGAGGGAATCACTGTTTGATTCGGGTTTGATAGGAAATCAAACATTTGCAAGGTAAGAGTGATTCGACAACTCTTTTGGTCTGATGGTGTTAGCCGAATGTTGTAAGTGCCTAACCCTACGCTTTGGCCGATTGTAGGAGTTAGCAATCGAGGACTTAGATCGCTTTGGGTCGAGGATTTCTAGCTCAGATTATCAGTGTGTAAACTAACACACTAATACTTGGTAATGTTGTTAATTAAACTCGTTTTGCTGTTAAAAACCATAACAAGATATGATGGATGATGGGATACCCAAATGGGGTATGTGTGCGGATCCGGTAAGTCTATTTTATTACCATCCTATTACGGATACTTTGGGTATGATGATCTATGCTATATATATATGTATATGCTATGAGATGCTATGTTGGACATGGTTGCATGAGTTACATGATTTGCATATGGTACATGAGTCGATATGTCATGTATGGGTGATATGAGAGGAGGGAGCGGTGATATTTTGTCTTGACGAGCACCAGTGCTTTGGTAGCACACTTTGTGACTTTGGGTCACCGAGAGGTTTGGCACCTCCGAGGTTTGGTACCTCGGCGTCTCGTCCCAGTGGCTCAGTACCACGATGGGTTGGCCCCACGCACGATTATCTGGGATTGACGCCAAGATGTTTTGGTAACACACGATGGGTTGGCCCCATCACCGATTTGTGACTACGGTCACCACCACTGCTTTGGTAGCACATTGTGTCTTTGGGACACCGCAGAGGTTTGGCACCTCATTGCGACTTGTCCCCATGGTTTGACCACCGTGGGTTGGCCCCACTTGAGATATGGGATTGTCTGCTAGTGTTTTGGTAACACACGATGGGTTGGCCCCATCACCGATGGATTTGTGACTTCGGTCACCAGTGCTTTGGTAGCACAATTGTGTCTTTGGGACACCAGTGGTTTGGTACCACATTGACGGATATTATGTCTTTGGGACATCGGTGTTTTGGTAACACATCGTGGATCAGTATGTCACCAGTGGTTTGGTACCACACGGGGTAGAAAAGGTGATATGGATGGTTAGGATCGGGTTGCATTAATTATGTTGCTATGTATGATGTGTGTTAGTATGTGGTTTCATCGGGAGCGGGATTTACACACTTGAGTCACTCGACTCACCCTCTCCTTTGACATTTCGGTGACTCGTGAGACGCGGACTTGGGCCGGGATGGACTCGGGTGCACATGCCATGCTATAATAAAAGTGTTGCTTGGACTATTGAATTTGGGTACTTTAATTATTTACTTTCATTGGGTTTTTATTGGATTTGTAAAAGGTTTTATAATTTATGTTTTATATCATTTATGTTTAGATTTTAATATGCCTTAACAAATAAGTTGGTATGAATTCTACTAAAACTTGGAAAGATAATGATTTCAAAATTTTAACGCAAGGTGTTTTCAACTATACCATCGGGTATCCCACTGATTTTATAAACCAATAGAGATCAAATGGCTTCAATCGTGAAATCCAGTTTTATTAAGTCTAAATTTTAAACAACTTGTTTTTCACAAAGGAACATAGTTTTATCAAATTTATCTAATGCAACCTCGAAATTTTCAAACACGTTTTCCCATAACATACCAGATTTGGTCGTGGTGTTTGGACCGGGTTTGGGGTGTTACAATTGTGGTATCAGAGCTAAGTTCAAAAGCTCGGCTGTGGGCCTGAGGTCCAAATTGTTTTCACCAATTCGTTTTAAGTGTTTTGGGATTGAATATATGGTTTGCAAGGCATGGCACCGAGTCTCCGGCACCAGTTCGCCCAGGTAAGTAATTCTAAACTCTTCTGTGAATTATTAATTGTAGAAGGGTAGGAGATATGGAACGTAGATAGATTTATAGGACTTGAACCCTAGGATTAGATCACTCAAACACTCGAACTAAAGCATAAGACTTAAAGCACTAAACCAATCTATGACTCAGCCACGGGGCTAGGGTGTGGTAACTCCTGTACGCATGTCTAGGAGAGGATCCTAAGAGCTTGGTATTTAAGCGGTCCTCGTGACTCACCTCCTCTTGAGGAATCCCACCGTGCGTAGCTCGAGTTCACCCTGACCAAGAAGGCTCGGTCATAGACTTAACCTAACGACTAAAACCCGAAAAGGGAATTAGCCATGTTTTCGAAAATACAACAACAACCCTAATGTTTTCAAACTTTTTGCAATAAACTCTTTCAAAACCGAAAATGTCACATTTACAACAATTTTCTCGAAAAACTGATTTACTTTAAAATTACAAAAATGCCCTTAGGGGTAAATTTACTGAAAATGCCCTCGGTTTATAAAATAGCAACTCAATGATTTTGCCCCAAAATTTCAATGATGTTATGAAACTCAAACACTGCTTTACAAAATATCAATCGAAAATTTTGATTTTGGAAAAATTCTGGCATACAGCTTTGAAAAATTTCCAAAATACCCTGGTTTCCAAAACGAAGTATTTTACAAAATTTTCAAAGAACACTCTCAAATTTTTGGAATTTCAAATTGACCGGTTTTACGAAAGTTTAAAATATCTTTTATTACGAAAATACCCTGTAGGGAAAATGACGAAAATACCCTTGGGCTAGAAATGGGCAGCAATGTCCGAAGAGTGAATAGATATGGAAAGGGTTAAGGAATGAATGTATAATCTCTTTTGGATGAATAGGATAGAAGATTGAAACTTTGGTTGCTCGAAAGAACCCCTGAATAAACTCTATTCATAAAATTCCTTTGCGGTTAAGAAAGTGGAACGATACTAATGCATAAAAATCTTTTTAATCAGAAACGTAGATCGTTAGACATGAGCACTCGAGGCGGACGTGGTCGTAATACTCGTGGTAGAGGTAGGGGTAGAATGACGGTTTACGACCCGTGAGGATCTGGTCAGCGGTCGAGAAAATGAGATGCTGGGATTCACCACCACCGGAGGTGGTGAGTTCCGAGGATCGATCGAGACGATGCGATGTCACAGAGCGATCTTTGCGGGTCTTTGGAAAGGGTAGCCGTGTAAGTGGTGGTGCGGGAGTTAGGAAATCTGTTCTGGCGACTCGGGCTAACGGGCCGAAGTTTTTACGAGGTGTAACGGGTGTTGCTCCTAGCACCTTCTGAATATTGGTGGAGGCGATCGAAGCGGATCATGGGCGATCCGGACTTGACGATCGAGAGAAACTTAAGGGATTGTATCGCTTCTCGGGATGAGTCATACCGATGGTGGCTCACGGTTCGGGACAGTGTGGCGGTGAGGATCCGACATGGGATTATTTGAGCCGCATATCAAAAGAAGTACATCGGGGCTAGTTACATCGACTCCAAATGAAAGGCATTTAGAGGCTTGGTTCGGGGAGATAAATCATTCTTGTACGAGGCCGAGTTCTTGAAGTCGAGTAGAGGGTATGCCGGGGGCATTGTAGCCACCGAGCATGAGAGGTGTGTTCGTTTGAGGATGGTCTCAGAGACGAGTTGAGGTCGCTGATTGCTCCACAAAGCAGAGCGCGAGTTTGTTTGTCTTAGTCGAGAAGGCTAAGGTAGCCGAAGGTGTTAAGGAGTCGATAAGACGCAGCATGGACGGGAGTAGGCTTAAGAGGAGCTTTGGGTCTTCGGGATCGTCCGCAATCCGCGAGAAGAGGCTAGGCCGAGTGGGCGAAATCGATCGCTAGGTTCGTTCTTTGCTAGGCGGGACCGCCGCATGTAATCGATGTGGGAAATCTCATTGGGGTGGTTGTTGGACCGTGGAAAAGGTTGCTTCGGTGTGGTTCTCTGGATCATCGCATTAGGGGTGTCCCGCGTAGGATGGCCGAGATTCGATCCCGAGTCGGGCCGTGTCGATGCAGAGGTAATGGACCGCCACCACGCAGGGCCGTGGTAATGGCGAGGGTGGTAATGGATTTGGTCGAGGTCGTGGAGCACCGGCGGAGGTGTGGGTAGTTCGAGGCACGACACACTGGTTTGGTGTATGCGACTAGGCGCCGCGAAGAGAGGCGGCGCACGGGCGTAATCACCGATACGTTTTTGATTTTTGGTTCTCCCTATACTGCTTTAATTGACTTGGGTTCCACGCATTCGTATGTTGCTAGTAGTATAGTTGAGACCATGGACTTAGATTCTGAGATATCTTCTAGGCAGATGACTGTACTTAGCCCTCTAGGTCACTCTGTAGTGGTAGATAAGTTGTATAAGGATGTACCCCTAGAACTCCAAGGGGTCATTTTTGCCTTGATCCGATGGAACCGCCGTTGAGGAGTTCGATCGATTCTCGGATGGACCGGCGGTGAAGTACCGAGGCCAAGGTGGATTGCGCGGCTAAGCGCATGGTTCTATCGACGGATAAGGGAGATGAAGTGATTATGATAGGTAATAGGAGAGATTACTTATCCAATGTGGTGTCGGCATTAAAAGCTGTAAAGATGGTCAGGAAGGGCTGCGAAGCGTATGTGGTTCATGTGTATGCCTTAGAGGCTAAAGGGTCTCTTTGTTGAGAAGGTTCGCATCTTGTTAAGGAATTTGTTGATGTGTTTCGGAGGAGCTTAGGGTTTACCACCGGATCGCGAGGTAGAGTTTGGGATAGATCTGCTACCAGGGACTGCGCCAGTGTCTATTGCTCCATATAGGATGGCACCAAAGGAATTGGTGGAGCTTAAGGCTCAGATTCAGGAGCTGTTGGATCGAGGCTTCATTAGGCCAAGTGTTTCGCCGTGGGGAGCGCCGGTATTATTCGTCAAGAAAAAGGATGGTACGATGCGGATGTGTATAGACTACCGCCAACTGAATAAGCTGACGATTAAAAACAAGTATCCGTTACCACGGATAGATGACTTGTTTGATCAGCTGAAGGGTGCATCGGTATTTTCAAAGATCGATTTGAGGTCTGGGTACCATCAGTTGAAAGTTAAGGAAGCGGATATCCATAAGACAGCGTTTCGGACTCGGTACGGGCACTACGAATTCCTGGTAATGCCGTTCGGGTTGACTAACGCTCCGGCGACTTTTATGGATATGATGAATAGGGTGTTTCAAAGAAGATATCGGGCGGTTTCATCGTGGTTTTTATTGACGACATCTTGGTTTACTCAAGGTCGGAGGAAGAGCATGATGCACACTTGAGAGTGGTGTTGCAAGTTTTGAGGGAGAAGCAACTCTATGCTAAGTTCGATGAAGTGCGAGTTACGCTTAGTGAAGTGACGTTCTTGGGTCATGTAGTATCACCGAGGGATTAGAGTGGATCCTCGGAAGGTTGAGGCGGTTTTGGATTGGAAGTCTCCTAAGTCGATTCTTGAGATTCGGAGTTTCCGGGGTTTGGCGAGGATACTACCAAAGGTTTGTTGAGGTTTCTCGTTAATTGCGCCAGACCGGCGACTAAGTCGTTAAGAAAGGGAGTTCCGTTCGTTTGGGTGAGAAACAATGAGGAGAGTTTTGATAAGTTGAAGAAGATCTTGTGAGAGGCTCCTGTGTTAATTCAACTTTGAGGCCGGTAAGGAATTCACGATGTCTTGTGACGCATCACATACGGGATTGGGTTGTGTCTTTGATCACGGAGGGTAAGGTTGTGGCTTACGCTTCTCGGCACCGAGGCCACACGAGGTCAACTATCCGACGCACGACGACTTGGAGCTAGCAAACGTAGTCTTTGCTCTAAAAATCTGGAGGCACTACTTGTGCGGGAGAAGTCAATCGTCTACACGGATCATAAGAGTCCGAAGTATCTATTGACTCAGAAGGATCTGAATTTGAGGCAGCGTAGATGGGTTGAATTGCTCAAGGACTACGACTATTCGATCGAGTATCATCCGGGCAAGGCTAACGTGGTGGCAGACGCGTTGAGCCGTAGGGTTGTTTCGGACTTAAGAGCTTTGTTTGCCCATTTGAGTTTGTACGACGACGGGAGTATTCTCGCGGAGTGCGAGTTAAGCCTACTTGGGTTGAGCGGATCAAAGAGAAAGCAGCTTGGAGGATGAGGTTACGAGTGCGCGAAGGTTACAAGTGCGAGAATGGTGGTTTGGAGGGTTACAGCTTGTCTAAGGATGAGGTTCTGTGTTTTCAAGGTAAGGCTTGTATGCCTAAAGATGTTGAGTTGAGGCAGAAGATTCTTCAGGACGCACATAGCAGTCCTTATGCTATGCATCCTGGAGGTAGCAAAATGTATAGGGATCTTAAAGAGCGATTTTGGTGGCTTTGGCTTGAAGAAAGAGGTGACAGAGTTTGTTGGGAAATGTCCGACTTGTCGTAGTCAAGGCTGAACATCGATTCTGTCGGGTTTGCTTGACCTATGAAGATTCCTCGATGGAAATGGGAAAGGATAACTATGGATTTCGTCGGTGGTTTACCGCTTCGCCAAGCAAGAAAGATTCGATTTGGGTTATCGTGGACCGTCGACTAAGTCAGACCCATTTCATTCGGTGAGTCGACTATTCACTTCGAGAGATTGGCGAAGCTCTATGTGTCGAGAGATAGTGAGACTACACGGCGTTCGATTTCGATAATCTCGAATAGGGATCCGAGGTTCACGTCGAGGTTACGAGAGCGTTGCATCGAGCTCGGGTACTCGTTTGGATTTCGTACGGCTTTTCACCCGCGATCGGCGGGCAATCGAAAAGTCATTCGGATCTTGGAAGACATGTTGAGAGGTTGTGTTCACGGACTTGAGGCGCGTTGGGATGAGTTTCTGCCGTTGGTGAGTTCGCCTATAACAACGGCTACCAAGCAAGCATCAAGATGGCACCGTATGAGGCGCGTGTATGGTAGGAAGTGTCGCTCACCTACTTGTTGGACGAGAGTTAGGTGAACGTCGGTTGTTGGGACCGAGTTGGTTCTTTGAGACAGAAGACAAGGTTAGGTTGATTCGATCTCGTTTGAAGGAAGCTTGGACCGACAAAAAGTCTTATCACGATCTTAAGCGAAGAGATATAGAGTTATTTGTGGGAGATAGTGTTTTCTTAAAGGTCTCACCTTGGAAGAAGGTCTTGAGGTTTGGCGAGAAAAGGCAAGCTAAGTCCGAGGTTCATTGGGCGTATAAGGTATTGAGACGAGTTGGACCATGGCGTATCGGCTTGAGTTGCCAAAGCAGAGCTTAGCGATTCACGATGTTTTTCACGTTTGATGCTTGAGGTATCGTTCGAGATCCATCTCATGTAGTAGCAGTGGAGGAGATCGAGGTAAATCCAGATTTGTCCATAGAGGAAGAACCGGTGCAGATTCTTGATCGGGATGTGAAAGTTCTGCGTAGAAAGTCCGTGCCTTTGGTTAAGGTTCTTTGGCGGAATCATGGCGTGGAAGAAGCTACATGGGAACCCGAGGATACGATGAGACAGCAATACCCGCAACTCTTTTGACCAGGTAATTTCGAGGCCGAAATTATTTTTAAGGGGGGTAGAACTGTAATATCCCGGGTTAGGGGCTATTTTGTGTTGCATGATATTGCATGTGTTGGTGTGCTGTGTTGCTATTTCGGTGTTTTAGGGGCTTAATTATAGGCTAAGTGTGTGCCTGAGTAGGTAGGAAAATTTTAGTTTTTGGCCTTAGGTGTGGGAGGCGATAGAGTTGGGGCTTAAGAAAATAAAATGGAATTTTATTGCACAAAAGAGGAGCTGGTGGAGTGGCAAAGCATGCGTTACTTGGGAGCTTGATGTGGCGTCATCTTCAGGAGAGGGAGGTCCAGTGTTCAAGCTGCAGAGTTCTCCTTTTGGCTTCTTTTTGGGACGGCATGGAGAAGAGGTAGAAGGCAAGTGAAATTCTTCTTGGACTTGGTCTTCACTTTCAAATGAAAGGAGGAGAGCAATTATAGGAGAAAGACTTGGTCCACTCTTTTGAAATGAGTGGATGTGAGTATATTGAGGGATATGGCCGAATTTTGGGGGCTTTGAGTGGGGGGAAGTGACGGCTTGGTATGGGGATTGGGTGTGCCAAATTTCTTTTTGCATTTTGGGTGGTTTCGGTCAAAGGCTGGTAGCAACCAAAGTTCTCCCATTTTTGACAAAACAAGCCGATTTTTGTTGCCATAGAAAATTCTCTCATCTTTTCTTCACCCTTTGAAACCGAAAGTTCTCAATCAATTCTTTTCTTTTTTGAAACCGAATTCAGTGACCCCTCTTTCTCATTCTTGCTCTTTCTTTTCTTTTTCACTCTTTCATAATTTTTGTGTGCCGAATTCATATCCCCTCTAGCCGAATCTTTCATGTATGCCTTACCATTTCATTAAGCCAAAACACTAATTCCCAAAACACATTTTCCATCTCTTTTTCTTCCAAAACCGTAAGTTCTTGTCCCCATCTATTTTCTATTTTTCTTCCATTTCAAAAGCTCTTGAGCCGAATCTCCCTTTTCTCATAGGGATTCTTGTGACCGAATTCTTGGTGGTTGGTATTGGGGTAAGTAGTTGGCGAATGGCCATCCCTTTCTCTTCTCAAGTAGTATGTTGCGATTTGTTCAAACTCAGAATGGTTGTAGATTGAAACGAGTTAATCATTTGTCTAACCTTTCATATAGGATCCGTGGAGATTGAAAGTAACCAAGAGGAGTTTCTACTCTATTAACCGTTTGCAAGCGATGGTTGTGGTAAGTGCTTGGTGGGCTTTAATCGTTTAATCTTTTGGATTTGATCAAGTCAAGATTATTAAGGTTTAACCGTTTCTCTTTTAGGGGTTGGCCGATTGTCGAGGGGAATCATTTGTTTGATTCGGGTTTGATAGGAAATCAAACATTTGCAAGGTAAGAGTGATTCGACAACTCTTTTGGTCTGATGGTGTTAGCCGAATGTTGTAAGTGCCTAACCCTACGTTTGGCCGATTGTAGGAGTTAGCAATCGAGGGACTTAGATCGCTTTGGGTCAGGATTTCTAGGCTCGTATTATCAGGTGTGTAAACTAACACACTAATACTTGGTAATGTTGTTAATTAAACCTGTTTGCCTGTTAAAAACCATAACAGTATGATGAATGATGGGATACCCAAATGGGGTATGTGTACGGATCCGGGTAAGTCTATTTTATTACCAGTCCTATTACGGATACTTTGGGTATGATGATCTATGCTATATATATATGTATATGCTATGAGATGCTATGTTGGACATGGTTGCATGAGTTACATGATTTGCATATGGTACATGAGTCAGTATGTCATGTATAGGTGATATGAGAGGAGGAGGGAGCGGTGATATTTTGTCTTGACGAGCACCGGTGCTTTAGTAGCACACTTTGTGACTTTGGGTCACGGAGGTTTGGCACCTCAGAGGTTTGGTACCTCAAATGCGTCTTGTCCCAGATGGCTCGAGTACCACAATGGGTTGGCCCCACGATGATTATACTCTGGGATTGACGCCAAGTGTTTTGTAACACACGATGGGTTGGCCCCATCACACGATTTGTGACTACGGTCACGGTGCTTTAGGTAGCACATTGTGTCTTTGGGACACCGAGAGGTTTGGCACCTCATTGCGACTTGTCCCTGTGGTTTGACCACCGTGGGTTGGCCCCACTTGAGATATGGGATTGTCTGCTAGTGTTTTGGTAACACACGATGGGTTGGCCCCATCATCGATGGATTTGTGACTTCGGTCACCAGTGCTTTGGTAGCACAATTGTGTCTTTGGGACACCAGTGGTTTGGTACCACATTGACGGATATTATGTCTTTGGGACATCAGTGTTTTGGTAACACATCGTGACTGTATGTCACCAGTGGTTTGGTACCACACGGGGTAGAAAAGGTGATATGGATGGTTAGGATCGGGTTGCATTAATTATGTTGCTATGTATGATGTGTGTTAGTATGTGGTTTCATCGGGAGCGGGATTTACACACTGAGTCACTCGACTCACCCTCTCCTTTGACATTTCAGGTGACTCGTGACGCGACTTGGGCCGGGATGGACTCGGGGTGCACATGCCATGCTATAATAAAAGTGTTGCTTGGACTATTGAATTTGGGTACTTTAATTATTTACTTTCGATTGGGTTTTTATTGGATTTGTAAAAGGTTTTATAATTTATGTTTTATCTTTGTTTATGTTTAGATTTTAATATGCCTTAACAAATAAGTTGGTATGAATTCTACTAAAACTTGGAAAGATAATGATTTCAAAATTTTAACGCAAGGTGTTTTCAACTATACCATCATCGGTATCCCACGATTTTATAAACCAATAGAGATCAAATGGCTTCAATCGTGAAATCCGGTTTTATTAAGTCTAAATTTTAAACAACTTGTTTTTCACAAAGGAACATAGTTTTATCAAATTTATCTAATGCAACCTCGAAATTTTCAAACACGTTTTCCCGTAACATACCAGATATGGTCGTGGTGTTTGGACCGGGTTTGGGGTGTTACAATACCTATTATAAAAGGCCCAATGAGAAAGGCACCCATTATAAAAGGTATTAAAAGGAGACAAAGCTGAAAATGAAAAACCCTAAGTGATTGCTTATTACGTCTAGTAGCCGTCAAGCAAATAAACCTCCAAAATAGTTTTGGAGATTTCTTCTGTTCATAGTCAAACTAGGTGGATCACGTAGAGGTCGACATCGGAAAAGGTTGTGGCTTGATTCGACAGTAGATCAAAACTCTTGTTGCCAAGGCGTCCCTGTCTACTCAGATTGAAGTTTTGGTAATTTCGAAACCTTTATTTCACCTCGATTCATTCCTCACACATGGATTCCTGATTTGGATCGCCGGATCTAATTTTATTCTGCTGCGCCATGGGGTTCTGACGTTCCAACAGTGGTATCAGAGCCACTTGTGTGATACTAACTCGGGTTTAAATACTTGGGTGATGCAATTGTATAAGATTCATGTTTTGATCTTATTGTATTTTCGATTGTTTAAATCTTTTAAGCATAACCTGATAATTGTTCCTTTCGGTACTTGATTAAATGTTAATCATGGTGTTGTGGCCTACTTGATTTTATGTTATTCTCATTAACTATTAACAAATCTGTAATAATGCGACGTGATGGTATTTATAGTTTCCGATAAGTGTTAATCGGCTAGTGGAACAAGGGTTGTTCCGATATGAAACCTCAAGGATTAAAATCCTAAAAACACGATTCTGTTGATAAAAAGTTATCAAATCGTGAGGTTTCATTTGACTGGGGTATGCGGTTCGTACCGCAGGGGCTCTGTCCCCGCACCCCTGGTCTATGATGAGGGGGCTCCGCCCCCGCACCTCCGGGGATGAGGATATGAGGATGGCTCCGGCCGCGGGCCTTCGCCCCGCTTCCGCCGACCTCCTCAAACCCTCGCAAAAAGTTTTGTTAATAAAAGAAATTTATAAACTTGATGGGCCACAAAAGGTTGAAAGGATATTTTATAATTCACCTTAAATAAAAAATATTGAATTATATATGCTATTTTTGACATGCACGGTGTTTGAAATGCATAGTTATAGCCCAATGACCCATTCGATAAAAGATTGTATTTTTTTTTAAATACGGCCTCCGTGTCGTGCCTTACTACTATTCTCTTGTATTTCTCTTCTCATCTTATTCCCTCGTATGTAAAACGAGTTTCTGCATATTGTAATTTGCAAGAGTTGCTGTGGGCCAAACGAGAAGGAAGGTGGGACAATGATTGAGAATGATAGCTTGTGAAATGGCTTACACTTTTAGGTTTTTTTTTGGTTTTCCCATTGGCTTGGGTTGAACCACCTTAGTTTATGCGCTATAAATATTGCATTTATTTATTGCTTTATTTATTCATGTATGAGATGCTATGGATGTCTAAAGCATGCCAATTATATATATTAAAACTGGAAGATAATAAACCCTACTAATTGATGAGATCGATTAGAAGACTAAATGGGCTAAAGTAGACCATAATTGGTGAGATGCAACAACCTTAATAAAATCCATCTATTAAAATATTAAGTCAGCATGGCCTTTCAATTTTGCCCTCGTTAAGGCCTCGATCAATACTATGTAGGTTCTACCAAAGCTAAGTACTAGTATTTATATTGGTTAAACGCGAAGAATAAACAAGTGATATTTGCTGGTTAAAAAATTGGTTAATGACTTAACTAGGTTACTCTAATAGGATAAGAAACCTAGAGGCAAGTAAATTGGATAAATCATAAGATGATTAGAACAAGAGTTGTTCACCAAATATTAGGAGTTACATATGATGTAATTAGCAAATGTTGCTTACCTAAATAACCATAATCTTAAGAGTAAAGCCAAAGCTGACTTAAGAGGTGGTGAAATATGGATTCTTAACCTACTAGAAATACTTTTGAGAAAGTTTTTTCGAAATTAATATACGAGGGTTATTAATTTTGAAATAAAATAGTGGGAATATCATTTAATAAAGTCTTTTTAGTGATTGATATAAAATTGGTAAGTTTACTCACATGCATATTTAATTGTTGTAGATATATTATGGCTGCAAACACAAGCACACTCTCATTGCGATCGGTCCTTGAGAAGGACAAATTGAATGGTTTGAATTTTCTTGATTGGTTCCGTAACTTGAGGATTGTCCTTAAACAAGAACGGAAATTATATGTCATTGAACAGCTACTTCCTAATGAACCACCCGCTAATGCCTCGAGGACTGATAGAGATGCTTACAAGAAGTATCTCGATGACATGATAGATGTTGGATGTCTTATGCTTGCCACTATGAATCCTGAACTTCAAAAGCAACATGAGGACATGGTTGCTTATGATATGATCGAGCACCTGAAAGAACATTATCAGGGGCAAGCACGGCAAGAGAGGTTTGATATCTCTAAGGCCCTATTCCAATGTAAGTTCGCTGAAGGAAGCCCAGTAGGACCTCATGTCCTTAAGATGATTGGCTATATTGAAAGCCTATCTAAGCTTGGGTTTTCATTGAGCCAAGAGTTGGCCACTGATGTTATTTTACAATCGTTGCCGGATAGCTACTGACCATTTGTCCTCAATTTCAATATGAATGAAATTGACAAGACTCTACCACAATTGCTCAAGATGTTACTGAATCTGAAGGCAACTTGAAAAATGTTGGACCTAAGCCCATACCGATGGTCCGTAATAACAAGGGCAAAAGGAAAGGCCAAAGTTCAAACAAAGCCTAAGGGCAAAGGTAAGCCCAAATTTGGAAAAGGAAAGGTCAGACTGAAACCTAAAGGTGGGGTGTCTAAGGAAGGAAAGCTGTTTTCATTGTGGTGTGATTGGACATTGGAAACGGAATCGCCTATCTATCTTGAAGAAGTCAAGAAGGCTAAAGCAAGCGGAATGTTTGCTTCAGGTATTTATGTTATTGATATTAATTTATCAACTCGCTTCTTGGGTATTAGATCTTTGGTTGTGGTTCTCATATTTGTATACATGCAGGGGACTACAAAGGAGTAGGACTTTGGCTAGAGGAGATGTGGACCTACGAGTTGGAAATGGAGCAAAAGTTGCTGCATTAGTTTGTGGAACATATATACTTTATCTTTTCCTAGTGGACTTGATTTATGTTCGGAGGATTGTTATTTTGTGCCCAGTTTGACTAAAAACATTATTTCAATTTCTTGTTTAGACAAAATTGGTTTCGAGATAATTATTAAGAATAATTGTTGTTCATTTTATCTCAATAATGTTTTCTATGGTTCAGCACAATTAATTAATGGCCTTTATATTTTAGATCAAATGAATCCCATTTACAACATAAATACTAAAAGATCTAAAATAAATGACTCAAATCAAACTTATCTTTGGCATTGTCGTTTGGGCCACATAAGTGAGAAATACATATCCAAACTCCATAAAGATGGTCTCTTGAATTCATTTGTTTTTGAACAATTTGAAGTATGTGAATCTTGCTTATTGGGAAAAATGACTAAATCTCCTTTTACTGGTAAAAGTGAACGAGCTAGTTATTTATTGGACCTAATACATTCTGATGTGTGTGGACCAATAAATACACAGGCCAGAGGTGGATTTCACTACTTCATTACTTTCACTGATGATATCAGTAGATATGGGTATGTTTATCAATGCGCCATAAGTCTGAGTCCCTTGTAAAGTTCAAGGAATTCAAAAATGAAGTACAAAATCAACTAGGCAAAACTATCAAGTCACTTCGATCTGATCGAGGTGGAGAGTACTTGAGCCTAGAGTTTGATGATCTTTTGAATGAATGTGGGATTGTCTCACAACTTACTCCTACTGGTACTCCTCAATGGAATGGAGTATCTGAGAGAAGAAATCGAACTTTATTAGACATGATTCGATCCATGATGAGTCATGTTGATCTACCGACTTCCTTTTGGGGACATGCACTTGAGACAGCTACTTTCACACTAAATCGTGTTCCATCTAAATCGGTTCAAAAGACGCCATATGAGATGTGGACTGGGAAACGTCCTAGTATATCTTTTCTAAAAATTTGGGGCTGTAAAGCTTATGTTAAACGTCAGACGTCTACTAAGCTTGAACCCAGATCTGAAAGGTGTATTTTTGTGGGGTATCCAAAAAAAACCAAAGGATATTATTTCTTTAATCCCAATGAGAACAAAATGTTTGTTGCTCGGACTGGTGTCTTCTTAGAGAGAGAATTTACTTCTAGAAAAGGAAGTGGGAGAAAGATTGAACTTGAAGAAATTCGAGAATCACAAGATACCACTGAACCAGAGATTGAACAACAAAAAATTCCACAATAAATTGAGGAACAAACAACTGTTGTAGAAACACAACCACCGCGTAGATCTTTAAGAGAACGCCGTGCACCTGAGAGATATGGATTTCTCATTACAACGCATGGTGACGTTCTTCTTATAGATCAAGATGAGCCTAGAACTTATCAAGAAGCGGTGACGAGCCCAGACTCTGAAAAATGGCTTGAGGCCATGAGATCTGAGATGGATTCCATGTATGAAAACCAAGTATGGACTTTGATTAATCCACTCGAAGGGGTTAAACCTATAGGGTGCAAATGGGTTTTCAAAAAGAAAACTGACATGGATGATAATATACAAACATACAAAGGGCGATTAGTCGCTAAAGGTTTTCGCCAAATTCATGGTGTTGACTATGATGAAACCTTTTCTCCTGTAGCTATGTTTAAATCCATCAGGATCTTGCTCGCCATAGCTGCATTTCATTATTATGAAATCTGGCAGATGGACGTCAAAACAGCTTTCCTTAACGGGAAACTTGAAGAGGATGTGTATATGATACAACCTGAAGGTTTTGTAAATCCAAAGGATGCTAGAAAGATATGTAAGCTGCAAAGATCCATTTATGGATTAAAGCAAGCTTCTCGAAGTTGGAATCTTCGTTTTAACGATGCAATCAAAGAGTTTGGTTTTGTCAAAAATGAAGATGAACCATGTGTTTACAAGAAAGTTAGTGGGAGCACTATCACATTCTTGGTACTATATGTGGATGACATACTTATCATGGGAAATGGCATACCGACCTTGCAGTCTATTAAGACTTGGTTAAGAAGTTGTTTTTCTATGAAGGACTTGGGCGAAGCCACTTATATCTTAGGAGTCAAGATCTATAGAGATAGATCAAGACGACTACTAGGTCTAAGCCAAAGTACATACATAGATAAAAATCTTTGAAAAGGTTCGATATGGAAGAATCTAAAAGAGGATTTCTACCTATGAGACATGGTATTTCACTCTCGAAGGAAATGTGTCCTTCAACTCCACAAGAGAGAAACGTGATGAGTAAAATTCCATATGCTTCCGCTATTGGATCTATCATGTATGCTATGTTATGTACCCGTCCCGATGTCTCGTATGCCTTAAGTATGACGGCGGTATCAAGTAGATCCGGTGAAGGTCACTGGACCACGATCAAGAGTATCCTTAAGTACTTAAGAAGAACTAAGGATACGTTCCTATTATATGGAGGTGAGGAAGAGTTAAGTGTAAAGGTTACACTGATGCGACTTCCAAACCGACAAGGATGATTCTCGATCGCAATCGGGTTTTGTGTTTTGCCTTAATGGTGGTGCTGTGTGAGTGGAAGAGCTCAAAACAAAGTCTGATGAGCTTCGATTCTACAACAGAGGTTAAGTATATTGCGGCCGGAGAGCGACAAAGGAAAGTGGTTTGGATCAAGAAGTTCATTCTTGGACTAAGGGTTGTGCCTAGCATATCGGATGCTATAGAGCTCCGATGTGATAACAATGGAGCTATTGCACAAGCTAAGGAACCCGAGATCTCACCAAATGATCTAAACATATACTTAGACGCTACCATCTTATTCGAGAGATTATCGATCTAGGGGATAACATTGCTGATCCCCTGACCAAGCCTCTAACACAGCAGAAGCATGATCGTCACACTAAGTCACTTGGTATTAGATATATGAGTGATTGGTCTTAGTGCTAGTGGGAGATTGTAAGAGTATGCCCAAAGATCAATCATGAGATGGTTGTAATAACATACTTAATTTACCATGTTTATTAATATAAAGCGTTGTCATTATTATTTCAGCTTTTCTTTACGTGTGTATAAATAAACCGCTTTATAATAATGTCACGAGAATAATATGATTATTCTTAAAAGATCCTTAGTCGAGTATTATTGTTGACTAGAACAACAATAATGCATTAAGACTAACATGTAGTTGATTGATGATAAAGAGTTGTCATTGATATGGAGTGTCAAAATCAATGCATGAATATGTGTGTTAGAGAACAACATATTGGATTGACTGCTATGAGTATGTTTCTTGGATTATTATGTAATTGTCACAACATTACTCATAGTGATTAATATGTACATGATCGTCGACTTGAGATCATTATTATCCCAAAGATCGTGAGTAGTATATTTTGATACTGATCAAACGTATAATCGTAATAAGTTGTTCTATAAAGGTCGATGTTGGATATACCACAATCTATGTAGAGGATATGGTTGATCAATAAAGGATAAGTCCCTCCTACATAATAGGAGTAATATCTTAGGCCACTTGATTGAGTGAGACTAGAAATGCATGGCCATGCTTAAATAAGTTGATATGAGATGTCATACTAATTTGTATATCATAGTCTACTCAAGATATCAAGAAACATGGGATGGACTATGCAAGTGTGACTATCCCATGACTTGTATTCGTTCCAGAGATAAAGGACTTAAGGATTAATGCATGAAAGGTTAATCACGAATGGTTATGTCGAATCATGACTTCTTGTAACTTAGGTAGCAATGATGCATTGCTAGATGCCACTCATTGTGCGTGACAATAGAATCATTCTAGTATTATCGCTAACGTTGCAAAAACCTGGTGGTCATACCCTATGGTTGAAATAAACTAAATAAAATATAGTTGGTATTGTGTTTGGTTGTCACATGAATTAAATTAATTAAAGAATTAATTTAATTGGGCAATCAAATATTGAACATATTATATGTACAAGGATGTTGTACACATAATGATAACATAATTTTATTAATATATGAATTTGATTCATATATAAATTTAAATAAATATAGTTTACCGAAATCCTTATTATAATTAATGTAATTATAATTTTCAGATATATTTAATGTAATTATAATTTTCGGTTAAAAGCTTTATTGTATTTATTTAATCTTGTAATACATTCAAGAGATACCAATTATAAATGGCCCAATTAAGAGGATACCTATTATAAAAGGCCCAATGAGAAAGGCACCCATTATAAAAGGTATTAAAAGGAGACAAAGCTGAAAATGAAAAACCCTAAGTGATTGCTTGTTAGGTCTAGCAACCGTCAAGCAAATAAACCTCCAAAATAGTTTTGGAGATTTCTTCCGTTCATAGTCAAATCGGGTGGATCACGTAGAGGCCGACATCGGAAAAGGTTGTGGCTTGATTCGACAGTAGATCAAAACTCTTGTTGCTAAGGCGTCGCTATCTACTCAGATTGAAGTTTTGGTAATTTCAAAACCTTTATTTCACCCTGATTCGTTCCTCACACATGGATTCCTGATTTGGATTGCCGGATCTAATTTTATTCTACTGCGCCATGGGGTTCCGGCGTTCCAACACAGACATATTACCATTATGAGCTTCAATTAAAATCTTCTGTACTAGTTCCGATGTAACAGCACGATTTTAGCTAAATCGAAATAGTGGTTTCGAAACCAAAAATATTGTGTCAGAAATTATTTTAATATTATTTTATGTGTTTACAGCATGATAATTGATATGTGTAAAAATTTCGTGAGCTAATTTTATCGTTTAATTGCTCAATTTGAGAAAAAAACTTAATCGCATAAAATGCAAAAGTAGCATTCTATTTATTAATAGTGTTTAATTGCTATGATTTATTCAAAAAAAAAAGTTTCTTATGATGATATTAGACCATTGGTAGTGTAAGTGGACAATTATGGCCATCCATTATATGTTTTTATATGTTATAATTTAAGGTTAAAATTGGTATTTGATAAATTAAGTTAATATTAATAAAAAATCAAAATTATGCTCCATTATCATCTTTTGAACCAAAATTAAAAGAAGAAGAAGAACTAGGTTTCTTTATTCGAATAGGAAAGATTCAAGCAATTAGGTATGTTTTGAGCTCAGCTTTTAATGATTTTTACGTTTTTGAGATCATTGCTTTGTATTCTAACTAGTCCTTACCTTAGATTTTGAAATTGTTACAGATTTTAAGAGTTTCCATTGTTGAATCTATGTGTTCTTTGAAGTTTGATGATAGTTTATGACGGCTTGATGATAGTTTTACATGTTTTGTAAAGTGATTTTTGATAAAAATGCATAATAGGGATTAAATTGTGAAAGATGCAATTTGAGTGGTTAAAATGTGAAATAAATGATAATTTTGGTCTGCTAAGGGCATTATGGTGATTCGACCAAGCATAGGTCTTGTTGAATTATGAAAATTTTGTGTAATTGTGAAATAAGGACTAAATTATGAAAATGTGAAAGTTTAGGGGCTAAAGTGAAATTAGTCCTAAATGTATGTTTTGGACTAAATTCAATAAAGTAGTGATTGAGTAAGTTACTTTTGAATACATTTAGATAAAGAAAAGAGGAATTTAGATCAGGACCAGGGAAAAACGAAAGTGATCGACTAAACGACTCGATTCGCTGTTTTAGCATTCGAGATAAGTTCGTACATGTTAAACATTGTTACAATTATGCTTTTTAACGCATTGATATTGCACAAATTGTATGCATGAGATTAAGGTCATGTTCGACGATAAATTGATAATGTTTAGCACTTAGTGTCTGATTTGAGATAGTTTCGGCTATATACGACACTTAGTGTGCGAGACTAAGATAGCTTCGACTATGTAAAGCACTTAGTGTGCGGAGTTATAATAGCTTCGACTATGCAATGGAACTTAGTGTGCAAAACATCGAGTAATGCATTTAGTGTGTGGAATTATAATAGCTTCGACAATGCAATGGCACTTAGTGCGTGAAACATCGAGTATTCAACAGTGTTACAGAAATGTATGAGTTCGTTATGAATTTGTACATGTTTGTACATTTAAGTATGAAGATCAAATAGAAAAGATTATAACTTTGCATATTAGTATATGAATAAGTTTATGAAAGGTTTGATATTATCATGAATGATACATTAACTTGTTCAAATTGATGAATTGTATTTTATGAATTACTGAGTATATTTAGTATGAACTTACTAAGCTATGAAGCTTACTTTGTGTACTTTTCTATGTTTTATAATGAATCAAGGCTAGCTCAGATCCGGGAGTCTTCGGGAACATCATCGTACTATCGGACATCTGTTTGGTACTTTTGAGTTGTTTATAAATGTATATGGCATGTATAGGCTACTTGTGGTATTTTGGTTGTGAATATAGCCATGAGAGTTGTCTTGTAAATGATGTTAATATGGTTGTATGTTTAGCTATTAGAAATGACTTGTAAATGCATATGTTTTGGTTGTATATATAGCATGGGTGATGGCTTATTTTCGCATGTTTAGAATGAACATGGTGTAACTATAGTTGTAAATGGTTAAATTGATTTATGGAGTTTAATGCTTGAGAAATGCTTTGATGAAGTTTGATTTTAGAAGTTGAAAAAATATTTATGGCTCACTTTATGAACTCGAGCTCTCAATACCTTGTTTTTGGCCCAATTTTTCTAATTAATTCTTTTAGTTCACAAAATTCACTAATTTTAAAATATTTCCAAAATCACACTTAACTTATAATTATCGATTAACAAAGTTTTCTAACTTTTTCGTTAGATTTAGAAATCTCAAATCACTGTTCCGACACTATTGAAATTGGGCTGTTACAACTCTTCCCCTCTAAAAAAAATTTAGTCCTCTCGAATTTCCTTGTTATTTTGATCATGAACTTCATTATTTCTATAATTCTATAGCTCCTTTGTACACATATTTATCTAGTTTATTATTTATATCCATTCTATATCCTTTCAGTTTGCAATTTATTTTTAATTCAATATTGCGAACATACTTTATAACAAAAATTACTTACTTTTTTTTTTTAATAAGAGGTCCAATAGATTAAACAGAACACTTAGGATATATGAAACAAATATAGAAGTGTATTATTATGTACTATTAATCAGATAGCATTTGATGAGTACCAACGTGTTATTATCGAGAATGCGCTGAGTCCCTTAATGGTATACCACTACTATCTTAGTAGATCTAATCTCATTTATTTGGGAAAATTACATTATACACGCATGTCACTTTTACAATTTTAACATAATGCTTTTACATACTTTACAATTTAACCATTGTACTAAAAACGTGTATGTTTATATCTTTTCTTTCTTTAATATATGTAACATATTTCAAAATTTACTAGTCATTCTTAATTTACTAATAATTCTTATTATGTGCTTCACATATCATTTTTTTCAATTTCAATTTTACTTCAATTTATTCACAACTAAATTTAATTTCACTTTCTTATTAATATACAATTCAATACTAATATTTATCCATCACTTAATTCAATTTCCATTTAATTCAACAATAACACTTACCTCATACTTCACTTGTTGTATGCATAATTTAAATTTAACATTTAATATTAAATAATAGACATCAAACATGTAACAATATAAGTCATATGTGTTAATTTATACTTTAATTTCATACCTCAACAATAGTCTTTCATCAAATAGCCTCATATACCATCTACATTATCTTTAATCAATTCATAAACCATTTGAGTTATAGTCACTAAATTATTTATTTCCAGAGCTACAGAACTCCAAATGAAGCACCGTTAATTTTTACTGAAACTAGACTCACATATATTCATACCATAAAATTTCCAGAATTTTTAGCCTAGCCAATTAGTACAGTTTATTCATCAAAGTCACCCCTGTTCTGCTGTCTGGCAGTTCTGACCCTTCTTCACTAAAAATTAATTATCTCCCCATACACAATTCATATGATGTTCTCGTTTATTTCTATTGAAAATAGACTCATTAAGAATTCTATACATATAAACTTAAGCCCGTAATTATTTTTCTCCAATTTTTTATGATTTTCCAAAGTCAGAACAGGGGATCCCGAAATCCCTTTAAACCAGTCTTATAAAAATATAAATATCTCAAATTACAGAATTCCTTTGCTTTCCTTGTTTCTTTCATATGAAAGTAGACTCAATAAGCTTTAATTTCATATATCATTCAACTTCTATTTCAACTTCTACGATTTTTGGTGATTTTTCAAAGTTACTCTACTGCTGCTGTCCAAAACAGTTTTGTTATAGCTTATTTTACAATTAAATCCTTTACCCAATTCTAACTTCAAATTCTTTCAATTAAACCACTAAGTCATCTTTTTGTTCATCATATGCTATATTCAACAGCTTTAAAACTTCAAAAAATTCAACTTAAATTCATCAAAACTTTGTTCTAAAACTTATAAAGCATCAAAATTAAAAGAGAAGGACTAAATTAACTTACCAATTAAACTTCCAAGCTTCAAACCATCAATTTCTCCTTTTTCTTTCTTTCCCTTTTCTTCCCCGCTTTAAATCTTGTTCTCTGTTTCTTTTAAGTATTCTTTCCTTTCTTTTCTTTTGTTTTTGTTTGTATATATATAATGTTATAATAATATAATAATATAATATAATATTAATATATAATATAATAACATACTTTAAAAAAATCTCGATTTTTTCATACTTAACCGCATTCAACTTTACAAAATGGTATAATTACCATTTTGGTCCTTCATAATTTCTTTTAATCTATAATTCAACTTTTACACCTTTTTCAATTTAGTCCTTTTCATTTAATTACATATCCAAACGTTAAAATTTCTCAACTAAACTTTAATAATAACTTAATGACACTCCATAAATATTTTTAGAAATATTTATGGCTCACTTTATGAATTCGAGCTCTCAATACCTTGTTTTTGGCCCAATTTTTCTAATTAATTCTTTTAATTGAATTGAGTATTGAAGTTTGTTGAAATGGATATGGTATGAATTCTGTTTTCAGTTGATAATTTTGGCTGCTTATTGCTTGTTGAAATGGTACCATTTTGGTTGTTTAGGTGAGCATGAGTAAGGTTGGCGAATTGGCCTTCCAAATGGCCTATTTTTGTCCATATGGGTAGAGATACGAGCAAGCGTCTCAGACGTGTGTGACACATGGTGTTGTTATTAAATGAAGTCAGTATGCTCCAAACGGTCTCACACACAGGTGTGTGATTGGCCGTGTGGCACAAGTCAGTATACCCCTTAAATGGCACACGGCCTAGCACACGGGCGTGTGACTTGGCCGTTTTGTATAAGTCAGTATACCCTACAGGTTTGGCATAGCCTAGTACACGACCTGGCATACGGGCGTGTGTGGCCACTTCGAAGGGCACACGGGATAAACACATGGGCGTGTGGTCGGTCGTGTGACCCAAGTCAGTATGTAGGCCTTGTTTCCACACAACCCATGTCACGGGCGTGTCTGAAGCAGCACACGGCCTGTTCACACTGGCGTCTGACCCTTGAATGAATGAAAAATTTCTAAGTTTTCCAAAAACATTGTATGTTATCAGTTTAGTCCCAAACCACTTCTAAAGCATGCTTAAGGCGTCGTAGGCTCTTATAAGGGACAATGTTATTGTGTTCAATGGTATTTGAGTATGATTTCTGAAATGTATGACTATTGGACATTAAATGATGTGTATTGATCGCTAATACCTCATAACCCTATTCTGACGGTGAATACGGATGAGGGGTATTACATTTATTGGTATCAGAGCTACGGTTAGTCGATTCTAGGACTAACGTAGCGTGTATAAGAGTCTAGCTATACATGCCATATATGCTTTGCGATAGCGTGATGATTCCTGATAACTTAAGTTGTGTTTTCATATAGTAATGCATCCTGAACGAGTTATAGCCAATGATGTAGAGAGTAATGTGCTCGCTCCTGCTCAAGGGGTAGTGCCATTAGATTTTAGGCCTATAAGGAGTAGCCATGTAACACCCCTAACCCGAAACCGTTGCTGGAATAGGGTTAAGAGGCATTACCGAATAATCAGAAAATTTCTCATCCATTTAATCAACACAAAGTCAATCATCAATCAATCATATGCAAATACGAACATATAGTCTCTTATCGAGGTCTATGAGACCTTAAACATGTGTTAGAAAGAGATCGGGACCAACTCGGATACATACAAAAATTCTCAGAAATTTAAACATTTTTCACAACTGCGGAGACACGCCCGTGCGTCCAAGCTGCGTCAAAATAGGGCATACATACTGACTTGCATCACACAGCCAGTCACACGGCCAGTCACATGCCTATGTGTCCAGCCTTTGGTCGCTACTGACTTGTTTCACTTGGCAAACTTAAACGACACGGTCGAGCCACACGCCTGGGTGCTCGACCGTGTGGGCAATTATAGGCAATTTTCAAGGCCAAACTTGCCTCCCACACATTGATACACCTACGAGCTTCAAATCTCATGTATTTAAACCTCAATTGGCAACCAAAACATACCATCATATACATCAAATAATCATCAACAATATCATCTATTTCTTTACTCAAAACCAACACAAATAAGTCCATCCAAATATCAATTTCACAACCTAAAGTATACAAGTTGAACATCATGTAATTCTTACCATAATTCACATTTAATCTATCATTCTCGTCAACCAGATCAATATAAAACATACCATTTTCATACTCATGATTTCATACCACATTCATCATTTTCATAGCATCACATATTGTAACATCCCAGAATTAGGGGCTGTGCATGTGGTATGTTTTGTTTGTATGCTATGTTTGGTATGTTGATTTAGGTTGTCTCGAAGGTCCAGGAAAGGTTCAGGGTGAAGCCGAAGACTTGGCCAAAATTTTATTTTTGGGCACCTTAGGGGAGAGCTGGATGGGATATGACTTAAGGGTTGTTCTGAGTATTTGACATAAGAAATGCCTTAGTAAAGTGGCAAGGAGGCGCCACTTAGGAGGCAAGGGAGTGACACCTTAGGGGAGCTGGCAGGGAGCAGGTTCGAGCTACGTGGTCTCCCTTTTGGGGATTTCTTTTTGACGCTAAGGTAAGGGGGAGATGGTGTCAGCTTGGACTCTGGTGGATGAGTGTTGAATAAGTCAAATTATTTTGAATGAAGGGAAGAGAGGAATTCAAGGAGGAAGAATCGATCAACAAGTTTGAATGGTGAGTGGAGAATGATCGGTGGAGAAAATCATGGGATTGAGAGAGAAGGAAAGAGGCTGGCCGAATATGGGAAGTGGTGTGTGTAAGTGTGTGTTCGGTTTAGTGATGTTAGGGAGTGGCCGAATGTTAAAGATAGCCTTAGGGGGAGTGTTGAGCATTTTCGTCTAGCTAGATAGGACCTAGAGCTTTCTCTTGATCATTTCTTTATCAAAACCGAAGCATCCTTATACCATTTGGTGCATTTTTTTCTTTTCTCTCAAATTACCAAAACTAAAATATCTTCTAATTCTCTTCTCATTTTCTTCTTCTTTTGTGCTTGGCCGAAACCTACATTGCCTTTCACTTATCACTTGTATTTCATTCTCTTTGCCATTATCTTCAAAGCCGAAACTCTCTGAAGCCATACCCCTGTCGAAACTTTGTCATTTTCTCCTCTCTCAAACGCCATAGCCGAACCCTCCTAGCATTTTACCATTTCTTTTTCTTTTTCTTTCTTTCATTTGATTCAACAAGAGCCGAAACTCCATTCCCCATTCCTTCTCTTCATCTCTTCTATCTCTTCTATCTCCTGTAAACAGAACCTCAATAACCTTTCCTTTTTACAAATTCGTTCTCTTTGTTTTCCATAAGCTGAAACCTATCTTCTCTTTTCCATTACTTTCGGTTCGAGAGCAGAACAGCATCAACATTCATTCCTTGGTAAGTTCTCTTACTTAGCCGAATCACCCCAGTCTCGTATTCTTTATTTTCATCTCTTGTTTTCTTTAAAGAGGAAACTGAAACCCAGTATCTTTTCTGAGCAGTTCCCATTCAGTGTGAGCCGAATCTCTCTGACTCTCGTATTTCTTTCTTTAGACTTTCGATTTCAGTGGATCGCTGTTACCCATCTTCTCTCACTCCCAATCAGTTCTCTAGAGTTTGGGGCAAGCGGTTTCTTTTCATTTCAAGTATCTTTTCTCACGTTTCGAGTATCAAAGGCATTAACTGAATTGTGTAATTCTTGGCTGATTGAAGGGTGTTAAGGGATACTCGGTGTTAATCGATTTAAGTACTCAATCGGTGCTTTGATCCAACTCATTGAATCTCTAGGATTTGTCAACCTAAGTAAGGGATCTTTACATTTTCCAATTTGTTCTTATTCAATGCGTTAATCCGGTCTATTGACCAAGCCCCTTTTCATGGACCCAAACGCTAGCCAAGCGAAGGAAGGGGTTAAACCCATAGCCCCAGTTCCAAAGTACAAGAAGCGCGCGGTGTCTGCTATTCCAGATTGGCCACCAGGTTGTGGGCCGACTTCCGAACAGAATAGTAGGCAAATAGCAGTAGTGCTTGTTAGCGATAGCTTCGATGTAGAGAGTGTTGTGTTACGCGTTATCAGGTGTGTAACTCTTACACACTTTCTATGTGAATTATGTTATTATCTGTGTATGGCCAAAAGCCGAAGTGATGTATGGATCAGTAAGTTACCTTTGTGGGTAAAGGCGAGGACTCCAGGTAAGTTACATTATGTGTTGTTATTAATGGATGCATGTATGAGTGGAATGAATGTTGTTGTACATTATTAGCATGATCATACCATATTGTAAAGCATGAACATGAAAATGGGGTATGATGTGAGGAGAGAGGAAATATGATCTCTTTTAGACTGTCACCAGTAGTTAGGTACCACAAGTGGGTTGGCCCCACATATTATTATTTTGTGTCTAAGTCTCAGTGGTTTGGAACAACCAGTGGTTAGGTACCACATATATCTTATTTCTGTGACTCGTCTTAGTGGTTTGGTACCACAGTGGGTTGGCCCCAAGTATTGATATTAGGGATTGTCACCAGTGGTTAGGTACCACAAGTGGGTTGACCCTACATATTATTATTTGTGACTTTTATCACCAGTGGTTTGGAACCACCAGTGGTTAGGTACCACCAGTGGCTAGGTGCCACAAATGTTGGGTAGACACAGGAGATACGGTGGATGGGCACATTAGGTTGGTTGGGTTGCATGACATACATACTTTGCATATGAATCTGTGTTTGGACGGGGATTTACACATTGAGTCTCGGTGACTTGCCCCCTCCGTTAAATTTGCAGGTAATCCTTAGACCACGGATAATGAGCCGAGGTGGACTCGAGGTGGCCATGCATAATATTTTGGATTTTATTTGAAATAGTTACCTTGGAATTATTCTACTTTAATTAGTATTCTGGTAATGTAATAAGGCCATTTAAACGCTAATTTGGTTTTTATTTGTTTTGTTAATTTTCTTTTATTTTATTTTTGACCATTAAGGCATGCCTAAACTACGAAATGGATGATTTCCAAAACTCAAAAACTATGGGATTTTGAGATTCTACAATTGATTAATTAACAAATGGATTTTAGTAGCAAAGTAACTAAATTTTCAAACTAAGACTCAAAATTGTTTTCAATTGATCACTCAATATAAATTCTGTTTCTATAAAATCAAAAAATTTTCCTAACTCATGACGTTAACTCGGTGTTCAAAATTTTTCTTTCCTGTGACATGCCAGATTCGGTCGTAGCGTTTTGGCCGGGTTTGGGGTGTTACACATATATACCAACAACACTCAACTACTAAGACATATCACATGAAAAGGTTTATACAACTCAAACATGCCACATTGACTAGCCTATACATGCCATATTCAATATACACATCTTACAAAAGTACCCAAAATAGATTGCTGATTGTGTGATAGAGAAGTTGACGATCCCCGGATCTGAGCTAGCTTTACTAGCACTGTAAAATAGAGAAACAAATCACACAGTAAGCTTTCAAAGCTTAGTAAGTTCGAGATACAATACATACAACTCAATAATACCACATCAACATATAATTAAACCATCACTTAGATAAATGCACAATTAAGCACATCATCAATTTCAACCATATGCTCAAATATCTATTCATTCAACTTTTAAAAAAATCATCAACCACATAGGTTCAAACGTACCTTGATCAACACATAATTACTCACCATTCATGCTACTCAATATCTTATATTACATCTCGTTCAATCTTTGCTATTCCATTGATTTATTCGCACACTTAGTGCTAGTTTTATGATCGAAACATAATCGTCATCACACACTTAGTGCCAATATGTTAAACCGAACTTATATCGGTAACGCACACATAGTGCCAAATCAATAAGCTGAAACTTCTATCATTTCGCACACACAGTGTTAACCATCTCTGTCTCACGTCTAATTTTTGAACACTAAGTGCCATCTATTTCAATTCTACACATAGCATGTCTAATCTCATAATTTTGTATATATTCATTCAATTCACATCACATAGATATAACTTAACAACTAGTAGTATATCCGAACTTACCTCGGACGTCGAAATACCGAAACGGTCGATTAATCGAGCACTTTGTCTTTACCTCGATCTCGATCTGAACCTCTCCTTTCTTGGTCATGCATATACAAAAATTAACTCATTCAATCACCAATTCATTCAATTTACTCCAAACACATATATTTTGGGCATTTTACAAAATAACCCTCACATTTTCACATTTCGACACTTTAGTCCCTAATTCACAAAATCACAAAATACACCAAATTTCTACTCACACAAGCTTAGCTGAATTCTTCCCATGCTAATACAAACCCAGACATTTCATTTAGTTTACAATTTAGTCCTCCAATTTCTAATTTTAACAATTTAGCCCAAAAAAGCCAATTTCACAAAAAAATTCAAATACAAACTATGTTAACCCAATATCAAACTTTCATATTTCATCAACTATGACACAAAGCTCACATATTCATCAATGGCATATCTCAAAATCACCATCAATTTCTAAAATTTAAGGATGGGTTTGATAGTACATTAAGCAACGATCACAAAAACGTAGAAATTACCAAAAACCGAGCTAAAACATACCTTGATTGAGCTATAAAAGTGCCGAAAATCACAGAGCTACAATGGTTATTTCTTTCCTCTAGTTTCGGTGGAGAGATGAATAGAAATTGGCTATTTTAATGCTTTGTTTTGTTATAAAATAACTTAATTATCAAACACCAACTTTACCCTTAATGAAATGTTTATAAAATCATTTAAATTATGGACATAATTGTCCATTAACCACCCCACTTACTAAATAATGGATCAATTGCCTCATAAGGCCTCCTCATTTAAAAGCCATAACACATAGATACTTCAACAATCAGCACATAGCTTTTACATTTTATGCGATTAAACCCTTTTTGTAAATTAATCACACAATCGATAAAATTTTCACACAAAACTTTCACACAGGCTAATTCACATATAGTGAACACAAAAAATAATATTAAAATATATTTTTTCGACCTTAGATTTGTGGTCAATAAACCATTGTTCCGACTAGTGTCTAAATCAGGCTATTACAACTCTCCCCTCTTAGGGATTTTCGTCCCCGAAAATCTTATCAGTGAATAGGTGTGGATATTGCTTTCTCATAACGTTCTTAGGCTCCAACGTAGCCTCTTCAACTCCATTTTTGTGCCACAACACTTTCACTAAGGAAATTCTTTTGTTTTTCATCTATTTGGTCTCTCGTGACAAAATTCAGACTGGTTCTTCATGTATGGCAAATTTGACTGAATTGCAACCTCAGTAGGAGCAATTACATGAGACGGATCAAATCTGTACGTCGAAGTATCGATACATGGAACACATTATGAATCGTTTCTAACTCAGGTGGCAATATTAACCTATAAGCAACCGGCCGAATTCGATCAGTAATCTTATATGGCCCGATGAACCTTGAACACAACTTACCTTTCGGCCAAATCGAAGTATTTTCTTCCACAGAGACACTTTCAAATACACTTTGTCACCAACTTTGAATTCAATATCTTTTTGTTTCAAGTCTGCATAAGACTTCTGATGATCTGAGACCGCTTTCAAACTGTTACGGATTACTTCTACTTTTATCAAATCAACTCCGTGAATCTTATTTTCACTCAGCTCAGTCCAATACAATAAAGTCTGACATTTTCGACCGTAAAGAGCTTTATACGGTGCCATTTTAATGCTAGATTGAAAATTGTTTTTGTAAGCAAACTCAATCAACGATAAATGCTTTTCCCACGTACTTTCAAATTCAAGAATACAACACCTCAACATATCTTCGAGAACCTGAATGATCCACTCGGATTGTCCATCCGTTTGCGGATGAAATGCAGTACTGGAATGCAATTTTGTGCCTAAAGCCTATTGCAATTTCTTCCAAAATTGCGAGGTAAATCTCGGATCTCTGTCAGATACAATAGATAGTGGCACCCCGTGCAATCTCACAATCTTAGCAATATATAATTCAGCCAATCTATCGAGTGAATAATCTGTTCTCACCAGGACGAAATGAGCTGATTTCATCAATCTATTAACTATCACCTAGATTGCATCTTTCTTTCCCGAAGACAAAGGCAATCCCAACACAAAGTCCATTTTGATTCACTTTCATTTCCACTCAGGAATCATAATCGATTGTAACAAACTGGATAGAACCTGCTATTCAGCTTTAACTTGCTGACAAATTAAACATTTTGACACAAAGTCAGAGATGTCTCATTTCATACCATGCTACCAATAAAACTATTTCAAATCATTATACATTTTTGTACTCCCCATATGAATAGTCAAACGACTATTGTGAGCTTCATTCAAAATCATTTGAATCAACTCTGAATTCTTCGGAACACAAATTCAATTTCTGAATCTCAAACAATCATCACTATCAACTCAAAGTTCTGAATCAGAATTCAAAGCACATTGAACTTGCTTTGTTATTATCTCATCATCACTTTTCTGGGCATTACAATTCTGACGTACAAAAACTCAGCCAAAACTAAATCAGCATCACGTAGATTTATCTGAGTACTCATAGCTCACAAAGCACATAAAGACTTTCGATTCAAGGCATCGGAAACAACATTAGCTTTACCTGGGTGATAATCAATCACAAGTTCGTAATCTTTCAACAATTCTAACCATCTTCTCCATCGAAAATTCAATTCTTTCTGAGACATCAGGTACTTCAAACTCTTGTGATCAGTATAAATATGACATTTCTCACCAAATAAATAGTAACGCCAAATCTTCAATGCAAACACAATTGTGGCTAATTCAAGGTCGTGCGACGGATAGTTCTTTTCATGTGGCCTTAACTGCCTCGAAGCATAAGCAATGACTTTGCCTTCTTGCATCAGCACACAGCCCAAACCATTCAAAGATGTATCACGTTAAACTATGAATTCTTTCCCCGATTCAGGTTGAACTAACACTAGTGCTTCCGTCAACAATGCTTTCAACTGCTCAAAACTCTGATGTCACTTTTCTGACCACTCGAATTTATCATCTTTTTGTAGCAACTTCGTCAACAGAGTCGCAATCATCGAGAAGCCTTTCATAAACTGTCTATAATATCCTGCTAGTCCTAGAAAAATACGGACTTCAGACACATTTCTCGGAGGTTTCCATTCTAGAATAGCTGAGATTTTACTCAGATCAACTCATATTCTCGCAGTTGATATAATGTGCCCCAGAAAACTGACCTCATGCAACCGAAACTCACATTTGCTAAACTTTGCAAACAATTGCTTCTCACATAGAGTCTATAACACGATTCTCAAAGGCTCGGCATGTTGCGCCTCATCACAGGAATAAATCAAAATATCATCAATGAACACCACAACAAAACGATCCAAATACGGTCTGAATATCCGGTTCATCAAATCCATGAGCACTGCAGGAGCATCCATTAGTCCGAAAGGCATAACTAAGAATTCATAGTGTCTGTACCTCGTTCTGAAAGTAGTTTTCAGTACATCTGATTCTTTAACCCTAAACTGATAATAACCTGATCTCAAATCTATTTTCAAAAACACTGTAGCTCCTTTCAGTTGATCGAACAAATCATTAATACGAGGCAACAGATATTTGCTCTTTATCATTACTTTATTCAACTGTCGATAGTTGATACACATTCTCATAGTGCCATCTTTCTTTTTCACAAACAACACAGGAGTGCCCCTGGGTGAGAAACTCGGTCATGCAAATCCTCTATCAGTCAACTCTTGCAACTGAGACTTCAACTCTTTCAATTCCGTCGATGCCACTCTATACGGAGCTATCGAGATAGGAGTCGTTCCCGGAACTAATTCAATACCGAATTCAACTTCTCTGATTGGAGGTAATTCCAGTAAGTCTTCAAGAAACACATCTGGAAACTCACTAACCACATGCACATATTCAACTTTCTTTTCTGACACTTTCATATCAATCACATATGCCAGATAAGCTTCGCAACCTTTTCTCATATAGTTCAAAGCTTGCGTCGCAGATACAATAGCTAGTAACCCTTTTAAATCACTGGATTCAATTCGAACGATCTCACCATTCTGACTTCTCAAATCAATACTCTTTCTTTTACTATTCATAATAGCATTATGCAAAGTAAGTGAATCCATACCCAGAATTATATCAAATTCAACGAATGGTAGCAACATCAAATTAGCCGGAAAGCAAACATCTTGAAACATCAATGGACAGTTCTTGCACACTTTATCCACCCAAACACACTTGCCTAAGGGGTTTGATACTCTAATCACAAATTCAGTAGACTCAACAGGTAGAGTCTTACTTGATACTAGATTCACACACACATAGGAATGAGTAGATCCTGGATCTATTAATGCAATCACATCAGTATCAAATAGAGTAAAAGTACTAGTAATGACGTCTGGAGATGATGCTTCCTCTCGCGCGCGTATAGCATAAGCTCGGGCAGGTGCTCTCGCCTCCGATCTCACAACAATATCGATAGTCCCTCTTTGACTTCCGCTCACATTCCCAGTGTTTCTGGGTGGTCTACCCCTAGCCGTCGTGTTACCCAGCCTCACACTCTGAACATTTTCTTCTTCAACTAACTTTGGACAATCTCTAATGAAGTGATCCCGTGATCCACACTTATAACAAGTTCGATTATTATACTTGCCCTAGCATTCTCCCACATGTTGTCTTCCACACTATCTACACTCAGGCTTGTTGCTTTTAACACTACCATCACTTGAATCAATTAGAACCTCAGTTCGTGGACCACCACTTAGTCTTGCACGGTCTCTATTCGGATGTCCAAACGAAGCATTTGATCGGTTGCTTGCATCTTGGAAACACGAAAATTAACGTGTTTTTACATGCCCTATTTAACTTAAAATCATGCTATTTTTGTTAAATTCTTGTGAAAAAATAATTAAATATTATAAAATAATTAACTTGTATTAAAAATATGAACATGATGAATTTTAAATAATTTAATAGTTAATTTTGATTAATTTTGATTATTTTGGACAGATTAGTACAAAGAGCAAAAATTGACTCGGCAGACACTGCTCGAAGAATAAACCCGAGAAGCAATTTGAAGTATTGAGGAAAATTTATTTCCAACCCAAGACGGTCTGATTATGAATATTAAATAATAATATAATTAATTTTAATTTATTCCCAATTTAATTTGGGCCAAATAAATTATTATTAATTAATTATGGAAAAAGGGTCCAGTTAAACCGCACTAGTTGAACCGAATTCAGTGACCGAACTAGCCACCAATTGGGCTGCCCAATACCGTCCATATGCTGACCCAAATCAGCTTATTAGCTGATTAATTAAGCTTGCAAAAAAGCCCTTGAAGACTTGTCAAAGTTGCATTCAACCCCCTCCACAATAAGTGGCTTTGTAGATTTGCCCTAAGCCATATTTAGCAAAGTTGAAGCCATCAACTTTGCCACATAGGTGGCCGGCCAAGGTGTGGCTCTTTGGCTACTATTTTTAGAAAATTTTAGCTGCCACATTCAGCTATAAACCCCCCTTGGCTGATCATTCAAAGCATCCCTCATCCCAATTCACTCTCATTCTCTCTTCTCCTCTCTCACTTTCTCTCAACTTTTCCTTTCCATTTCCCCTTTTGTTCAAGTGCCAATTTCTTCTCTTGGGAATGAGCTCTTCATCAGCCATTTTTGAACATCAATTGAAGTGTTCATAAGCCACCTTGATAGCCGAGGACAATGGAGAACGAAGAACGGAGTAATCAATCAAGCCACAGAGAAACACCGGATTTGCTTATTGTTCCCTATCTCTTTAAATTTTGTTGTTTTTTTGACAAACATGTTTATGAATATTTATGCTATTGAAATGGTTATTCTAATCAATTTAGCTTGAATTTAATCTGTGTTGGGTTGATTATATTTTGCCTGCTTAAATTATTACAATTGTGTTTATGCTGTTATAGGCCTCGGTAAAATGCTTGATTAAGTAAAATCATGCCTAAGTTATTCTGGCATTATAATTGTTTACATAACTAAAGAATTAATTATTTAAACGTATTGAAATTGTAATTAATGGACACAATACTTAATCAGTGCATGTTTAATTCTTCTAAGGTAGTTAATGATTAGATTAGCATTGTATTTGGCGATACACATACCTTGCATAGCTTGCAAGATTATTGTGATTATAACTGTTTCAAGGTAAGGATCCTTTGTTACCTCACATTGTCTTTTGCATGCTTATTAGGTTGAATTAATCGTTTGAATCGACATAGGAATATGCGAGAGATTGTTTAATTTAATAAGTATGTATGTGCAATAACATGTTTACCTTTATCAATATGTTTTATTGGTCGAATAGACATAGGAATATGTACAAGAGATGAATGGATTTTTTATCGGTAAATATGTTCATAAGTTAGCAAATTACCGAGTTGCTGTGATTTATTCATAACAAGTATGACCATAAGTTTAATAATTCTAAGGTAAGGAAATATATTTAATCCAACACAATTATATCATCTTGATTAAAATCAGTTTTTGAAATCGTGCATTAAAACTTTATTTTATTTTATTTTACTTTGTTTTCTAGTTTTTAATCATTTCTCAAATCCAAATATTTTTCCTACACCAAAGTGTTCAAAATCATTTTCATAAATAATTTTTTTACAGTCCCTGTGGGCACGATACTCGACATTTACTTGTTACTTTATTACTTGTTGCCATTGTGTACACTTGCACATTTCCATCGTTCCACATCTCTAAATCTCTTCGTCGAAGGTTGAGACGTCTTACTCATCGATCTTTTTCTTTCATCTCTAGTCTCAGAATCAGCTTTCTTCTTTTCTTTGCTAAGCTCCTCGGCTTTGCAAGCTCTTTCAACCAACACGACAAATTCATTTATGTCAAGTACCCCAACAAACAATTTAATGTCTTCATTTAGCCCTTCAATGAAGCATTTACACATAGAAGCTTAGGTCGAAACACATTCCCTCGCATATTGCCTCAGTTGTCCAAACTCTTGTTCATACTCTGTAACTGACATACGGCCCTATTTCAACTCCAGAAACTATTTACGATTCTGATCTATGAACCGTTGACTGATATACTTCTTTCAAAATTCAATCTGAAAGCAATCCCAGGTGATTCTCTCTCTCGGAACCACGGATGTCAATGTCTTCCACCAGTTATAAGTCGTATCTCTCAACAAGGAAACTGCACACTTAATACATTCATCAGGGGTCAACAACATCTCATCGAACACTCGGATTATATTCTCGAGCCAAAACTCAGCTCGTTCAGCATCGTCAAATGCTGTGGCCCTAAACTCTTTGGCCCTGTACTTTTGAATTTTATCTACAGGAGGTTTACTCGATCGATTCGACTCTGCAACTTGTGGCATAATAGGCACTCGCGGGGGTGGAGGATTTGGAGCAGCCGGATTCATTCGAACGAATTCTGAGAACCACTCACTCATCATTCGGAAGAAGGCTTGCTTAGCCTTTCCTCCCTCATTGTTATCATTCGGCCTAGATGTGGCTGGCGCTGTCCCTTAAGTGGGAGCAGGCGCATTACTCTCAACATCATCAGCAACTGCTCGATCGTGATCCATTACTATATAAAAACACATTTTCAACTGTCAGAATTCATCACACTACCGCAATTATATATATGGCATGTATAACTAGACTCACACGTGCTATGTTAGTCCGAGAATTGACTAAACCATAGCTGTGATACCAATGATATGTAACACCCCTAACTCAAAACTATCACTGCAATAGGGGTAAGAGGCATTACCGAACAATCAGAACAATTCACATCCATTTAATCAACACAAAGTCAATCACCAATCAATCATATGCAAATACGAACATATAGTCCCTTATCGAGGTCTACGAAACCTTAAACACGTGTTAGAAAGAGATCGGGACCAACTCGAATACATACGAAAATTCTCGAAAATTTAAACGTTTTTCAAAATTGTAGAGGTCACATGCCCGTGTGGCTAGGCTATGTGCCTCACACACGACTGTGCATCCAAGCCATGTCAAAACAGAGCATACATACTGACTTGCATCACACAGCCAGTCACACGCCGTGTGTCTAGCCTGTGGTCGCTACTGACTTGTTTCACTTGGCAAACTTAAACGACACGGTCGAGCCACTCACCCGTGTGCTCGACCGTGTGGGCAAGCCATTTTCGAGGCCAAACTTGCCTCCCTCACATTGATACACCTACAAGCTTCAAATCTCATGTATTTAAACCTCAATTGGCAACCAAAACATACCATCATATACATCAAACAATCATCAACAACATCATCTATTTCTTTACTCAAAATCAACAAAAATAAGTCCATCAAATATCAATTTCACAACCTAAAGTATACAAGTTGGACATCATGCAATTCTTACCACAATTTACATTTAATCTATCATTATCATCAACCAAATTAATATAAAACATACCATTTTCATACTCATGATTTCATACCACATTCATCATTTTCATAGCATCACATATATACCAACAACACTTAGCTACTAAGCCATATCACATGGCAAGGTTTATACAACTCAAACATGACACGTTGACTAGCCTATACATGCCATATTCAATATACACATCTTACAAAAGTATCCAAAATAGATTTCTGATAGTGTGATAGAGAAGCTGGCGATCCCCGAATCCGAGCTAGCTTTACTGACACTATAAAACAGAGAAATAAATCACACAGCAAGCTTTCAAAGCTTAGTAAGTTTGAAATACAATACATACAACTCAATAATACCACATCAACATATAATTAAACCATCACTTAGATAAATGCACAATTAAGCACATCATCAATTTCAACCATATGCTCAAATATCTATTCATTCAACTTTTAAAACTATCTTTAACCACAGAGGTTCAAACGTACCTTGATCAACACATAGTTACTCACCATTCATGCTACTCAATAGCTTGATATTACATCTCGTTCAATCTTTGCTATTCATTTGATTTATTCGCACACTTAGTGCTAGTTTTATGATCGAAACATAATCGTCATCGCACACTTACTGCCAATATGTTAAACCAAACTTATATCGGTAACGCGACACAGTACCAAATCAATAAGCTGAAACTTCTATCTTTTCGCACACAGAGTGCTAACCATCTCTGTCTCGTTTCTAATTTCGCACACTTAGTGCCATCTATTTCAATTCCACACATAGTATTTCTAATCTCATAATTATGTATATATTCATTCAATTCACATTAGATAGATCTCACTTAACAACTAGTATTATATCCGAACTTACCTCGAACGTCGAAATACAGAAACGGTCAATTAATCGAGCACTTTATCTTTACCTCGATCTCGATCCGAACCTCTCATTTCTTGGTGTATGCATATAAAAAATTAATCATTCATTCACCAATTCATTCAATTTAGTCCAAACACACATATTTTGGGCATTTTACAAAATAACCCTCACATTTTCACATTTTAACACTTTAGTCTCTGATTCACAAAATCACAAAATACACCAAATTTCTACTCACAGAGGCTTAGCCCAATTCTTCCCATGCTAATACAAGCCAAAAAATTTCATTTATTTTACAATTTAGTCCTCCAATTTCTCATTTTAACAATTTAGCCCAAAAAAGCCAATTTCACCAAAAATTCAAATACAAACTATGTTAACCCAATATCAAACTTTCATATTTCATCAACTAAGAACACAAAGCTCACATATTCATCAATGGCATATATCAAAATCACTATCAATTTCTAAAATTTAAGCATGGGTTTGATAGTACCCTAAGCAACGATCACAAGAAATTATAAAAATCCGAGCTCAAAACATACCTTGATTGAACTATACAAGTGTCAAAAATCACAAAGATTCAATGTCTATTTCTTTTCTCTAGTTTCGGTGGAAAGATGAATAGAAATTGGCCATTTTAGTGGTTTGTTTTATTATAAAATAACTTAGTTATGAAACACCAATTTTGCCCTTAATGAAATGTTTATAAAATCATTTAAATTATGGACATAATTTTCCATCAACCACCCCACTTACTAAATAATGTATCAATTGCCTCATAAGGCCACCTCATTTAAAAGCCATAACACATAGATACTTCAACAATCAACACACAACTTTTACATTTTATGCGATTAAACCTTTTTTGCAAATTAATCACACAATCGATAAAATTTTCACACGAAACCTTCGCACAGGATAATTCACATACAGTGAAAATAGAAAATAATATTAAAATATTTTTCTAACCGCAGATTTGTGGGTTTGAAACCACTGTTCCGACTAGGGTTTAAATCAGACTGTTACAAGCCACGAGGGAGACGCTAAAAAAGCCTTTTTCCAGATGATGAATGATTGGTTCATGGAGTTTGTTCGAACGAATCTGGCTGCTCAACAACCTCCACCCCCACCTATTCCTTAACAAATCCCTATTGTTCCTCAAGTTTTAGATCCGATATGATTGAACAAGCAGCTAGTCGATAATATTCGTAAACATGAGGCTGAAGAGTTTCGGGCTACTGTTGATGATGAAGACGAAAGAGTTGAGTTTTGGCTCAAAAATACGACTCGAGTATGATGAATTATCTTGTACTTGTAACGCCCCAAATTTAGGCCAAGTAGAATTGGGCCTATTGGGCTTTGGGTCTCATAAAATTTTTAAGTGAGCAAGAAAATGACAAATGACATGACGACTTTAAAGGTTTAGTGAATTTGGATTGTCTAGGTGTGTTGGAGAAGCTCTAGTTTTGAGTTTTATGGTGGAGGATTCTTAATTTATTAATTAAGGAATCAGGGTTGTGAGTAGTGGGCTTTTAAATAAAAATAAGTGAAAAATGGCACAAAGAAGCCTGTGGTGAAATGGCTAAGTGATGCCACTAAGGTGTAGACAGGTGGCGACATATGCATCCAGGGAGGTCTGAGGTTCGAGTGTTAGCTTAGTTTTATTTTGGAGTTTAATTTTAGGCTTCTAGAAGGCTGGAAGTGGCGTGTAGAGGGACTCTAAGGAGAAAAGATCAGCAGAGGGAATTTAGGAGAAGTATAAGGGAGATATCATGGAGAAAAATTAGGAGACGAGCAGTGGATGAAGTCGTGCAGAATTAGACTTTAGGGCTGGCCAAGTTTCGGCTATAGGCTATATAAATGTGTGTGTGTCGAATATGGCGTCATAGGTAATGCTGAATTTTCCATTCTTTTTCTTTTCCTTGCCGAAACCTTATTTTTCCACAACTGACAATACCTTGCCTTGTTGCAAAAATCTCCTATAGCCGAATCCCTTTTGCCGAATTCTCTCATAGCCAAGCTCTTTTATTACTGAAGTATCATCATCTTCTCTTGCCGAAATTTCTATTAGTGTCGAATCTTCGTTGTTTTCCTCCATCACAAATCGAGTTTTATCTACTATCTGTCAAGGTTAAAAGTCGAATCACGTTCAGTAGCTATCTGGGCTGCAGGATCAAAAGTGGATTCGGTAAGTGTGTTTTGTTAAAAGTCAAAGGGTTATCTAACTTCTCATTGTGATTATTCTTGTATTAACAAGGGTAAGGTTAAGAGATCGCAAGCATCATAAGGATCGTTAGCAAAGAGTAAGTGTACTCAACTCTATTACAGTTTAAGTAAATGGCCGAATGTGAGTATGATCTATAGGGGTGACTTGTATGGATTATGAGTCACTCAAAGTTTGATGGTGTATGTGTGAGTGCAGATCTAGGGGATACTCGTGATTAGTAGCTAAGGAAGGGCTATTAGAACCCGGTGGCATACGATAAGGTTACGGTAAGGCTTTGACTATTGGTAAATATTTTGATTAAGTATGGGTGATTGATTGAAGGTTGGTTGGTTGTAGGTTGAAGACCAAGGATAGTATAGCACGTCGCAGTAACCAGGTGTGTACAAACACTACACACATATGATATCGGCAATGTCGAAAAGACGAAAGTGGCTAAATAGGCCCGGAGGGCCTTAAGGCTAAGTTTGATAAAATTGTTGGATTTGGTTATATGAATTGAGTTAGTCATAAATGTTACATGATCTGGAATCGTTTTGGGCCTAATAGGCCATGTGGGAGAGATCTGGGCCTAATGAGCCATAAGGACGTGATTTGGGCTTAATTGGCTATATAAACGTGAAATGGGCTTGATGGGCTTTATGGGGACGTAGACAAGTATGCTAGGGTTTAATGGCTTTATAGGCCTAGTTCTGAACAACTCCTAAACTGCATAAGACTTAATCTAATAATTAAGCATGTTTGTCGACAAGTCGCTGGGTTAGAGTGTGGCAACGAACATATGCATGTCTAGGATTGGATCTAGGGAGAGCTTGGTACTTAAGCGGTCCTAGTGGCCCACCTCCTCTTCTCTGGAATCCTACCTGGTGCGTAGTGTCTGTTCACTTTAGCCGCAACGACTTGTTAATGGGCCAAAGTTCACAAGTAAAACCCGACAGGGACCAAAGTAACCCTGATTTGAAAATTACCAAAATACCCTTAGTTTGAAATTTTCTAAAATATCTTTAGTTTGAAAATTTCCAAAACATCCTTCGATTTGCAAAATTAATAAAATACCCATAATTTGTAAAATTGCCAGAATACCCTTGATTTACAAAATTACCAAAATGTCTCTGATTTACTAAATTTTCAAAATACCCCTGTTTTGCAAAATTACCTAAACACCCATGTAGGGTAGAATTACGAAAAGACCCCTGGGTAGTGAAATGACTAAAATACCCCTAAGTGCCTAATGTGTGAAATTGTGTATGTTGCATTCATGAAATATGTGTTGCACATGGGTGGGTTTGATTATACGGAGGAAGATATGTGAGGATCACATAGTCGCTTGACGACTGTGGATCCACCAGTGGCTTTAAGCCCATTATATGCTTAGGAGCCTTGCTGCAACGTTTGAGTATTACCGCTGTTGGTGCTACCTTTGGAGTGTACGGATGGGTGGGTTGATATTTATATCCCCACATGAGTGTAGGGTTTGAAGGGAAACAGAGTGCAGGGTTGGATTTGGGATGGGTGCGTTGCATTCATGTGATACTAATGTGATATGTGGTCATTGTGCGCTAAGGCCCAAGACCACCGTATTTGATAGGGCTTAGGCCCATGTAATAATTGTATGTTGATTGGATTACCAAGTGTCGTACACACTGAGTTTCGAAACTCACACCCTTTTTATTAAATGTTTCAGGTGATCCTCAGTAGACGACTAGACGTGGAAGAGGACTCGGAGGTGGCCACACTACAAGCAGTTCTTAATTTGTTTCGAAAGGCTTAGTTTTAAATTACTTTGTTTCCGTTGGGTTGTAATAAGGCCTTGTACTACGATTTGACTTTAGATTTTGAGTTTTGTTGTTTTTGTTTCAACTGTTTTCTTAACTATTGAAACTAGATAAATTTATTAAATTTAAACATGGGCTTTTATCATTACTTAACAAGATTCAAGGATTTTGGGCTTTTAGGCCTTAAATTTTAACTTAGCAAAATTGCCTTTGATGTGATATTCCCAGATTTGGTAATAACGTCTGGGTCGGGTCTAGGGGTGTTACATTTAGTGGTATCTAAGCCCAGTTGCAAAGCTTGGGCTGTGAAATGGGCCTTAGATTTTGGGTTTTTAAAACAAGTAGATTAAAAAGATTTTGTAGGGTTTTTGAAGTGTGGTTCACCGAGCCCTCGATGTTGAGCCAAGTAAGTTTTTTTGTGATTACACTTGTTTAAAACTACTGAACTGTATTTAGATATTGGGCTACTTTAAACAATAGGTTCGTAGAGACTAAAGCCCGTATGAAACTTAAGCCTGTAGCGTATTTACGATGGCGAAACAACTTTTAAATTGTTACTTGCATAAGACATGTGCTTTAAATAGTGGAACTATGAACTAAATTCATAAAAATTCCTAATTCAGATAATACGAGAATCAACGATGAGCTCTAGAAGAAGTGCAAGGAGGTCATGACAGAGGCGGAAGTGTTAGGGGCGATGTCTTGACTCAATAGTTAGGGAGGTACTGGAGGAGGTTAAAGAAATTGGTGAAACACTTTGGGTTAGGTGTGTAGACTGTAAGAAAAAGGGAGATCAGAGTTCTCTAGGGCTGCAGCCGCGTTCTATTAAGCATGTTAAGGTATGTCAAAACTTTTCAACTTGTGAATATTGCAGAAGGCGTCATCCGGGTGAATGCTGAAGGAAGTCAGGAGCGTGTTTCAGATGCGGGTCAGAGGAACATAAGGCTTGGGATTGTTCAATCACCATTAAGTCGGCTATGTTTTGTGTGGATGCGATATTTTTAGGTATAAAAACTGTATGCGTGCAATGTTTATGTGTTATTAAAATTAGAGTGCACAGCAAAAACATAGCGGTGTAACTTGAGCGGTGCGTTTAGTAATTAGTTGGAAATTTTGAGGATGAAATTTCTTTAAGGGGGATACAATTTAATGCCCCGAATTTGGGCCTAGTACAATTGGGCCTATTGGGCTTTGGGTCTCATAAAATTTTTAGGTGAGCAAGAAAATGACAAATGACATGACGACTTTAAAGGTATAATGAATTTGGAGTGTCTATGTGTGTTGGAGAAGCTCTAGGTTCGAGTTTTGTGGTGGAGGATTCTTAATTTATTAGTTAAGGAATCAAGGCTGTGAGTAGTGGGCTTTTAAATAAAAATAAGTGAAAAATGGCGCAAAGAAGCCTGTGGTAAAGTGGCTAAGTGACGCCACTAAGGTGTAGAGAGGTGGCGACATATGCATCCAGGGAGGCCTGAGGTTCGAGTGCTAGCTTAGTTTTATTTTGGAGTTTAATTTTAGGCTTCTAGAAGGCTGGAAGTGGCGTTAAAGGGACTCTAAGGAGAAGTCATCAGTACAGAGAATTTAGGAGAAGGATAAGGGAGATATCATAGAGAAAATTTAGGAGAAGAGCAGCGGATGAAGTGGTGCCGATTTAGACTTTACGGGTGGCTAAGTTTCGGCTATAGGCTATATAAATGTGTGTGTGCCAAATTTGGGGTCCTAGGTAATGCCAAATTTTCCATCCGTTTTCTTTTCCTTTCCGAAACCTTATTTTTCCACAACCAAAAATACGTTGCCTTGTTGCCGAAATCTCCTATAGCCGAATCCCTTTTTGCAGAATTCTCTCATAGCCAAACTCTTTTATTGCCGAAGTATCATCATCTTCTCTTGCCGAAATCCCTATTTGTGCCGAATCTTTGTTGTTTTCTTCCATCACAAATTGATTGTTATCTATATCAGTCAAGGTTAAAAGCCGAATCTCGTTCAGTAGCTATCTGGGCCGCAGGATTAAAAGTGGATTCGATAAGTGTTCAGTTAACACCTTCGTGTGTTTTGTTAAAAGCCGAAGGGCTATCTAACTTCTCATTGCCATTAATCTTGTATTAACAAAGGTAAGGTTTAGAGATCGCATGCATGGTAAGGATAGTTAGCAAAGTGTAAGTGTACTCAACTCGATTATGGTTTAAGTAAATGGCCGAATGTGAGTATGATCTATAGGGGTGACTATTGGTAAATATTTTGATTAAGTATGGGTGATTGATTGAAGGTTGGTTGGTTGTAGGTTCAAGACCAAGGATAGTATAGCACGTCGCAGTAACCATGTGTGTACAAACACTACACACATATGATATCAGCAATGCCGAAAAGCCGAAAGTGGCTAAATGGGCTCGGTCGGCCCTGAGGCTAAGTTTGATGAAATTGTTTGATTTGGTTATATGAATTGAGTTAGTCATGCATGTTACATGATCTAGAATTATTTTGGGCTTAATAGGCCATGTGAATGAGATCTGGGCCTAATGGGCCATAAGGACGTGATTTGGGCTTAATTGGCTATACGAACATGAAATGGGCTTGATGGGCTTTATAGGGACGTAGACAAGTATGCTAGGGTTTAATGGACTTTAGGCCTAGTTTTGAACAACTCCTAAACTGCAAAAGTCTTAATCTAACAATTAAGCATGTCCGTAGGCAAGTCGCTGGGTTAGAGTGTGGCAACGGACATATGCATGTCTAGGATTGGATCTAGGGAGAGCTTGGTACTTAAGCGTTCCTAGTGGCCCACCTCCTCTTCTCTGGAATCCTACCTGGTGCGTAGTGTATGTTCACTTTAGCCGCAAGGACTTGTTAATGGGCCAAAGTTCATAACTAAAACCCGAGAGGGACCAAAATACCCCTGATGTAACACACCAAACCTGGTCAACACATCACTACCGAATCTGACATGTTACGAAGTGAAAAACATTTTAAATAAACAAGTTACCGGTTAAATTTTATTGAAAAACTCTTTATCGCTTTAGAGTTTAGAAAACCCTGTATAAAGTGATGTTGAAATCTTTTTAATATTGCTTTTAAATCCGGAAGATATGTTTTGGAAAATCTGTAGATACTTATTAAAAACCGAGTGAGATGAGCATAGTAAAGTTTAAAATCATTTGCTTTTGAAGTCGTTGAAAATTTAAGTTTAAAGACATCCTTATTAATGTGATTATTACCTTGTGTGCAATGTTACCCGATGGTAACGTTCAAAAATCCCGAGATAAAGTATAGTTTTTGAAAATGTTGCTTTTTACCCGGTTACTTAAGCAATCCATTTGTTAAACACATGCATAATATATTCAAAATTAAAGCAAGTAATCAAAAACCCAGAATAATACTTAGCGGTCTTATTACAAAACCAAAACCAAATTTAAAGTAAATAAATGAAACCGAAATAGTAATTTAAAGTCAAAACCCAAAAAATAAGTTTGCATGGCCACCTCGAGTCCTCCTCGGCTCTTTATCCGTGATCTATGCCTCATCTGCAAAATATAAGGGAAGGGGTGAGTCACCGAGACTCAGTGTATAAATCCCCAACCTGAAGGAACAGCATTTACACAAGTCATTAATAGAACATGCAAATCATGCAACCCCATAATCTAACCATCCGATCTTAATCTACCCCGTGTGGTCAAAACCACTGGTGGTCAAAACCACTGGTGACCGAAGTCACAAATATATATCGGTGTGGTCAAAACCACTGGTGACCGTAGTCACAAATCAAGTGATGGGGCCAACCCATAGTGTGGTCAAAACCACGGATGACAATCCCGTAATCAATCATGTGGGGCCAACCCACTGTGGTACCAAACCACTGGGATGAGTCACAATATCCATATGTGGTCAAACCCACTAGTGACCGTAGTCACAAATATCACAAATGTGGTTAAAACCACTGGTTGTCAAAACCACTGGGACTTAGTCACAAGTAATAATATCAAAGACGGGGCCAACCCGTCGTGTGGTCAAAACCACTGGTGACAGTCCAAAATAAATCATCCCCATCCTTTCATCAATCCCATCATCATGTCCATATCATATGTGTCATAATATCGTGTAATCATGCAAATAACACATAGCATATGATTTAACAGTAACATGGTGATGTATATCAAAAACCACATAACAGGTGACTTACCCGGAGTCCACGTTCATGCCCACAAGGCAAAATCACTGACTTCAATGGCTATAACAATAGCATAATAAGCATATCATACTAATAAAGTGTGTATGCGTTACACACCTGACTAATCGTAGATCTAAATGAAATCCCGAAACTACGCGAAACTAGCAAGATCCCGAAATGTTTGCCTTTTCTTTCCTACAATCGGCCAACATCTTGTTAGTAACCAAATGCCCATTCGGCCCAACTAAAAATCCTGAAGGACATGTCGCATGAAGATAACTCCTTACCTTAGTGCCGATTTGGTTCCCAACCAAATCCCGAAACTACATGGTGAATCTCCCTTACAATCGACCAAACACTATCATATAGAAACAATTAGCCTTCCGCTTTGCAAGAATATGAAACATATCCCAAAATGTTAGAGCGCCTTACCTTAATCGGCGACCAAATCCCGAAGATCTAGAAGATCTAGATCCAAGCCACAATCCAACGAAACCTGAGAACCGACACATTGGCGTCACCCCTTCCTACAATTGATTAACATCGCATCAACTTCCATAGCCATTCAGCTATGATCAAGAAATCCCGGAAAGAATAAAACATACCACAAGCACTACACCTTTCTTAACGCAAAAGATCCCTTCGGCTTTTACAAAGATTCGGCCTAGCATCCAAAGATAAAAGAATCGGCAACCAAAAGAGAGGGGTGAGGTTACTTAGGAGATTCAGCCATACATCACAAGAAATAAAAAGAGAAAAGAGATGAAGTGACGAAACTTACCACACCAAGGTTTGAGGTTCGGCTTTGAGAACCAAAGAAGAGATGAGTTTCGGCACTTGAGATGATGAAGAGAAATCGTAAGAAGAGAGGGATTTATGAGCCAAGTATTCGGCCAAAGTACTTGATGGAAACAAAAGAGAACAAATAAGGCTTTTAGCTTCCAAGATAGAAGAGATGGAGAGGAAAAATGGAATGGAAAAGAAGAGTTCAGCAAAGAGAAAGAAAGGGATTTCGGCACAAGAGACTTGGAAGAAGAAAGATGTCGACAGAAGAATGGGTGTTGGTTTCAGCTAACAATAGATGAACTGAAAAAAGAAAAGGAGAGAATAGCTATTGAGTTTCAGCTTTTCAAAGGGAATGGCAAAGTTGGTTTGGCCAAATACCAAAGTTTACCGAAAGAGAAAAAGAGAGAAAAAGCCAAAGAGGTTTCGGTTTATCACAAGCACAATGCCACACTTGAGTGCCTTGCCAAAAATGCTCTCCTACTTGGCTAAGGAGATTCGGCCTACCCCTAGCTCCCAAACCGATAACACCTCTTCTCCCACAGTCCACAATTAGGCCAACACTTCCAAGCTCTCCCATCTACTCATTCAAATTGGTTTGAATGAGTCAAACTCCACAATTTTCTCCTCTCAATCCATTTCAAACCTGTTAACCTAATCCTCATCAATCAAGAGAGTCCCACCTGAGCACACCTCTTCCCTACTTCTGGCGTGAAAAAAAAATATCAAAGAAGGGATTTCTGCAGCTCGAACCCAAGCTCTCCTTCCCCTACTTATGGCGTCATCTCCCTTGTGCTTAAGTGGCGCCTCCTTGCCACTTTTCCAATTGATTTCTTGTGTCACAACCTCCCAATAAATTCTTATAACCCCTAATCACCTAGCTCCCTCTTCCCCAAGCACTAAAACAAAATTTTTAGCCCTAACTCAGGCCTAACCCAGGGTCATGCCTAAACCCCAAAACATGTTAAATGAACATAATAGACATATCATCACATGCAACACATGCAAAATGCAGAGACCCCGATTTAAGGATGTTACACCTGATTTGAAAATTACCAAAATACCCTTAGTTTGAAAATTTCGAAAATACCCTTAGTTTGAAAATTTCCAAAACATCTTTAGATTTGCAAAATTACTAAAATACCCCTGATTTGTAAAATTACCATAATACCCTTGATTTGCAGAATTACCAAAATATCCCTGATTTACAAAATTTCCAAAATACCCCTGTTTTGCAAAATTACCTAAACACCCTGTAGGGTAGAATTACAAAAATACCCTTGGGTAGTGAAATGACTAAAATACCCCTAAGTGCTTAATGTGTGAAATTGTGTATGTTGCATTCATGAAATATATGTTGCACTTGGGTGGTTTTGATGATACGGAGGAAGATATGTGAGGATCGCATTTGAGTTTTGTTGTTTTTGTTTCAACTGTTTACTTAATTGTTCAACCTAGATAAATTTCTTAAATTTAAACATGGGCTTTTATCATTATTTAACAAGATTCAAGGATTTTGGGCTTTTAGGCGTTAAATTTTAACTTAGAAAAATTGTTTTGAATTATGCCTTTGATGTGACATTCCTGAATCCAGCCATAACGTCTGGCCTGGGTCTGGGGGTGTTATAGTACTCCTGATGAATGTATTATATGTGTTGTATCTTTGTTGAGAGACATCACATATCAATGGTAGAAAATGTTGATATCTGTGGTTCCGAAAGAACAGATCACCTTGGAGTTCTTTCAGACTGAATTCTGAAAGAAATATATAAGCCAACGGTTTTTAGATCAAAAGCATACAGAGTTTCTAGAGTTGAAACAGGGCTGAACGACTGTGACAGAATATGAAAGAGAATTTGTACGGTTGAGCAAGTATGCTCGAGAATATGTTTCCACTGAAGAAATCATGTGTAAGCAGTTCGTTGACGGGTTGAACGAAGAGATAAAGCTACTAGTTGGAATTCTAGAGTTGAATGAATTTGTCGTGCTGGTTGAAAGGGCTTGTAAAGCCAATGATCTTAGCAAAGAAAAGAGAAAAGCAGGTTTAGAAGCTAGAGAGTCGATAAAAAGATCAATGAGTAAGCCGTATCAATCTTCGTCAAAGAAATCCAGAGATTCATATACTCACCCAAATGTTTCAAATGAATATTCGAGTAGAAATCATAGCAAACAATACTCTGGATCTAAAGCTCAAGCTACATCAGTGTCGAGTATTGGCAATGTGTAAGACAACGAACTCGGGTGTCAGCATTTTGGGAGACGACACTTTGGAGAATACTAGAATAAAAGTAGTAAAGCTTGCTTCAGATGTCGCTCACCGAAACATTTTATTAAAGACTGTCCTGATATGAATGAGAAATATAGACCTCAGAATGTGAGACCGAGTAATACGTTGACTAGAGAAAGACCATCGAGAAATGCTTGGAATGTGAGTGGTAGTTTAGGGGCGACGAGAGACTCTACTGTGAGATCTGAGGCCAGAGCACCTGCCAAAGCCTACGCTATTCGCGCTCGCAAAGAAGCGTCATCTCAAGATGTTATCACTAGTACTTTCACACTTTAAGATACTAATGTGATTGCATTGACAGATCCAAGATCAACTCATTTCTTATATATGCATGAATTTAGTATTTACTAAGACTTTGCCTGTAGAGTCTACTGAATTTGTGATTAGAGTATCGGACCCCTTAGGCAAATGTGTTTTGGTTGATAAAGTCTTTAAGAATTGTCCATCAATTCATCGAGATTTCTGTTTTCCGGCTAATCTGATGTTGTTACCATTTGATGAATTTGATATGATTCTAGGTATAGATTGGCTAATGATTGATCGTTGTTTTGTCAAGTTTTAAAATTTATAAAAGAGAATGATCAAACCTCGAAACTAACTCTGACAACGATTAAAGGCAAGTGTATCTATTGAACAGTAGTATAGTTTAGGCAAAACCGGATTATCGAACCCAAAGGAACTAAAAGTACTAATATTACCGACGACTAAGCTAAGGACAAAAACAAAAAGAATGAATTGGGAAATAACTTGAAGAAAAACTCAATTCATCACGACGATACCCTCAGGAAGAATCCGCCTAGATTTCATTTGTTATCTAACCCTAAATCATATGATTTATTTACTTAGCTTGATCTGTAGGACTCCCTAACCTATGCTAAACCCTCTCTCAAGGCGAATAACGTCTAACCCTAGGTTAATTAGTGGAACTCTCGTTCTCTTATAATAACCCCCTAGAATAGCAGTAAATCGATCTATGGATTCCCATATTAGGTTTCACCCTAATCCTGGCAAAATCTCATAACCTTATCTCTAGGCGTTCGATCAACTCCGCTTAATTACGCAATATCCACTCTTAAGAAGGGTCTATTCCTCCTCCACCTAAGCACATCAGATTTGGATTAAGCATGCATAACTAAGAACAAACTAAGTATTTATCGTAAAATTCAGAAATCAAATAACAAGATTCATCTAGGTTTCATCCCCTTCAGGTATCTGAGGGGTTTAGTTCATATCTAAGAAAGAAAACATCTCAAGAGAAAAGATAAAACAAAACATAAGAAATCCCTAAAACTCCCTGAAGGAATTGAAGGAGAATTCCGCCGTCTTGAGTATAATTTCGGCTTCTTGGGATGGATCAACTGGCTAACTTCGAGCGATTCCCACAATTTGACCTTTCCAGCTTGGCTCCTTGGCCTAGCTTGACTCTCCTTCAAAGGTGGTACTTAGGAGATATATATAGGCTCTTCGGAATGCAATTATTTCTCCTTAAGTATCCTTTTCTGACTGAAATTACCTTTTCTAGCGACAGAGGCACAGCTATGCAGCACGCCCGTGTGGTTCAACTTCAGGCCGTGTTCAGATTTCTTAATGAGGCACGACCGTGTATGATAGCTGTAAAATCAGAGTTTTAAATATTTATAAAAGAATAATCAAACCTGAAGACTAACTCTGATAACGATTAAAGGCAAGTGTACCTATCGAACAGTAGTATAGCTTAGGCAAAACCGGATATCGACCCAAAGGAACTAAAAGTACTAATACTAACTTTCTTTTTATTATTTAGCCTTAAAATTAGAGTGAAGTTTCTTTTGACGATGACTAAACTAAGAACACAAAGACAAAAAGAGGAATAGGAAACTAACTTTGAAGAAAAACTCAGTTGATTACGACGATACCCTCAGGAAGAATCCACCTAGACTTCACTTATTAATTAACCCAAAAAAACCATCTCTTGAGGCGAATAATCTCTAACCCTAGGTTAATTAGTGGAACTCGCGTTAGCTTATAATAACCCCCTAGGATAGTAGTAAATCGATCAATGGACTCCCATATTAGGATTCACCCTAATCTGGCAAAATCTCGTAACCCTATCTATAGGCGTTCGATCAACTCCGCTTAATTATATTAGATCTACTCTTAGGCAGGGTCTATTCCTCGTCCACCTAAGCACATTAGATTTGGATTAAGTAACATAATTAAGAACAAAGTAAGTAATTATCATATAACTTAAAAATCAAATAAAAAGATCCATCTAGGTTTCATCCCCTTCAGGTATCTGAAGATCCATCTGAAGAATTTGTGATGCTTTACTTGGCCCCTAAGTTTCCTAATTTAAGTAGAATTCCTGCTAGGGTGTTTGAATAGGCTTTCGAATGTGTTTCTTTACCTCCAAGTATCCTTTCCCGAATGAAATTTCTCTTTCCAGCGATAAGGACACGGCCATGGCACACGCTCGTGTGAATTGTGGCCAGGCCGTGCTCTAGTAATTTAATGAGGCACGACTGTATGGCTTGAAGTCCAGGCCGTACCGATTTCGTGAATTGGCCCATTTGGCCTGTTTTAAGCCCGTTTTACGTTCTTTTCATCCTTGGATGCCTTCCTGAGTATAAGACATGAAAAGAAAGGATTAAAAGCACCTTTTTATAAAAATCAAGGAATAAATCATCTAAAAGCATATTAAATGTGGGATTAAAATATGTTACTTTTACGGTTTATCAAATACCCCCACACTTAAGCTTTTGCTTGTCCTCAAGCAAAATTCTCCATTTACAATTAAAACAAACTTTCCATGATTCATAATTCATATCAACAATGTCTTATCATAATTCATAAATAATTTATACATGGATAATTCAACTCAAAGATTTCTAAAGATTCAAACAAGATAAGTCATATAATTGTAGCATGAGAACATAGGTGTTTCCCTTCATCGAAATAATTACCTTTAATTCAAAATCTACAAGGATTGAAATCCTCACAAATGATTCACTCAAATCACTCAAAAAGTGTTTAAGGGTCAAAATTAAGCACTCATAAGTCGAACCTGAAAAGTTAATCCCATAGGCTTGCCTAAAAATCAAATCTCCACCACTGTAAAATGATGTGATAAACAGATCAAAAGGTCTTTGTTAGGGTTGTAACGGGGCTAGGGTTAAAGGTGTGGATAAAGGATAGACTTAGAAGGTTAGAATCGAGATTGAATTGATAAGTTACCTATCTAAAAATTTCTAAGATAATAATTACATAAACTGAAAATAATAATAATCCTACTAATACGAGCTTTTTTTTCTTTTGATAATTAGACTTTAACTTGTATAAGCTCATTCTTCATAATACTAATACTGAATATACTTTGCTTTGTTTTTTGTTTTTTAGAACAAGCTAAATACAAGATAAATTTAACTACTAGAATAATAAACTTAGGTAACTAGCTCAAATCAAATCTTGATTAAGGGGTAGTCAAAAGAAACGGTGATAACAAATACAAAGGGTTTGGGGTTAAAATTAGCGGGTAAGTCAATAAAAAGGGTTGTTAGCCTCAACAAGGTTCACTAAAGGTTAATTATAAGGGTAGGCTTTTTAGTGGTGTAAGTGGATTAAACCTAGGTGCCTGTATCATCTCGGTATATCAAATCATAACTGTGGTCTTGACATGTATAATTGAGGCAAGTTCTAGAATAACAGTTCATAGTTGACATACTCATAATCAAGAAGTAAGCATGAAAAAGAATGTATGCTCTATAAGTATCAAATTATCACAAAACTTATGGGTGTTTTTGACATCAACCTTGTAAATCTCAAATTTCAAGATAACATTCAAATTCCGGTTGACAACCTAAAATTTCAATTTTAGAAAATTAGACTTATCATGCTTGATTCCCTAGTATTCTTCAAATTTAATCATCAATGCACAATTAACTATGACTTATTCCAAAACATATCAATAAAAATCATAAATCATCAAAAATTTCATTTTAATTAGTAATAAGAGAAAATTACTTTAAAACAAGGTTAAAGTTAGGCATTTTCTTGGATTAAATATTCACCCCCTACACTTAAGATGTACATTGCCCTCAATGTACAAAGATAGATAATGACATTTTAAAGATAAATCAAAAGAGAAGGGGGAAGAATTACTCCCTGAGTTGTGGATGTTTTCCCGAATGAGTGTCTTTGGTGGTGGTGATGGTCAGTCGGGATAACGTTCCTGCGCTAGATGAAGAAATTGGGTAGCGCTTTGAGAAGGCTTTATTAAGACCTAATAAAAATAAACTAAATATATAAATAAAGACAAGAAAGATAAAGAGAAATATACTAAGAAGGAAAATAGACTAAGGCTAGAAGATAAAGGGGCTTGAGAATCCTTATTGGTAGGTGGTTCGCGAGGTGGGTGTGACTTTTAAGGCGACGGAGGTGCTGGTGGTGGCGGAAGTGGCGTGATTCCCAAGCAGCCTTTAGAACCTGACACTAAGAAACTAAACTAAAATAAAATAAAATAAGCATAAGATAGTCAAAAAGAAGGAAAATAAAGGAAAAGATAAATGTGAAACAAAAGATAAATGGTCTCATAGGTCCTTGGCTTGGTGTTGAAACGAAGCTGCCGGCATGAACTCATATTGATCGTTCTTTGTTAAGGGGCCTATGCCTAGCTTTCTTCGTTTCTTTGGCATGGTGTCGGCTTGCTCGAGGATCTAGAGTAAAGAATCTGAGATGGAAGAGAATGAGAAGCAAAAATAAGGGTGAAAATCAGATGTAGGGAGGGGGAAGAGTTGAGGGCTTTAAATAGATGTTCAAATTTTCTGCTCCCCCATGGCCGTGGTCCCAGGGTGTGTCGAATTACACGGCCTCCTCACACGGTCGTGTTATAGATGGTATTGTCACCCTATGCCCGTGCATGATCCTTCTACGCCCGTGCTCGTGATGTTTTTTTGTTGGTACAGTCGTTTGACATGGGCGTGTCTTACCCGTGCTCGATAAGTCAGTAACCTCAGTAATTTCACACAGTTATGTGGCATGGGCGTGTTCTCTCCATGGTATGGAAGTCAGTAGCCTCACACGGTTGGTTCCACGGCCGTGCCATATCTGTCGGTGCCCGTGTTGAGAGTGGTTGGATCTGTGACGTTGGGGTGGTGGTTGGGTTGACTGCATGGCCTCTACCCTGTCAGTGAGCCGATTTTGGTGGTCCACACGGCCACCGACACGGCCGTGTGTAAGACCGTGTGGCCTGGGATTCTGCACTTTTGGTTAGTTAAAAAGGAAAAGAAAAAGAGAAAAGAAAATGTAAAATAATGCAAAAAGAAATAGGGTTAGTACTCGGATTACCTTTCGGGAAGCACTCGTTTATAGTCTGAAGCTAGACTTTCCTCATATTTGAAAATTTTAGGGAGGTTTAAAAGTTTGAATATCTTCCCTCATGTCTACAGTTTTAATTTTATGACAAAATTGAAGTCGATAATTGTTTACCTTGAAAGTGTCAAATGTAGGATTGCTTACCTCGACTATTCATTGTGGAAAGATATCGTGTACTTTAAGAAGGACTTCTCTCTTTTCTTTCGGGTTTGTTGTGAGGTTCGGCAGAACTTGGTCTCCTATTTTAATGTGATTTGATGTCCCAACGAGCTCTTCTGGTGGTTCCTCCGGTTTTACTTTGTGTGAATCCGGCTCTTCTTTGACTTGTGTTTTCTGTTTTTCCTTGTGTAACCCTAGTTTTTCCTTGAAGTGCTTTTTCCACTCGTCTAAGTCATTGGGTTGAATTCTTTGCTCCTCGTGAGTTATTTCTTTGTTGGCACTGAACTAAGGATCCGGTTCAACTGTCTCCTTTTTCGGTGGTTCCTGAAAAGAAGGGAATTTTCTTTCTCACCTTGATTCTTTGATGACCTAGCTGAGTCAAGGGCTTGAAGACTAATTGAGTCGTCACTACACAAAGTATGAGCTCACCTCTGGCAATATCAATTTTAGTCTTGGCAGTTTCTAGAAAAGGTCTTCCTAAAATTAAGGGGATTGAATTATCCTCATCCATGTCAAAAAAAAAAAACAAAGTCTACTGGGAAAACAAATTTATCAATTTTTACGAGAACATGTTCAATAATGCCCCTAGGAATTCTAATAGTTTTATCAGCTAATTGAGTACTCATCTTAGTTTGTTTTGGCTTCCCTAAACCTAGTTGCTTAAACAATGTATAAGGCATAACATTTATGCTTGCCACTAAATCAGCTAACGCATTATCAATATTTAAACTACCAATTAAATATGGAATTGTAAAACTCCCTGGATCTTTTTGCTTCTGTGGTAGTCTATTTTGTAACATTGCTGAGCATGTTGCATTTAATTCCACGTGGTGCTCTTCATCTATTTTGCGTTTGTATGTTAAGAGTTGTCTTAAAAATTTTCTCGAGTCCAACATCTGAAAAAGAGCTTCAAGAAGAGGTAAGTTAATATGTAATTTCTTTAAAAGTTTAAGAAACTTACCAAACTGCTGCTCTGAATCGTCTCTTTGCAATGCTGCGGGGTAAGGTATGCGAGGTTTGTATTCCTTGACTACTGGTTTTGGCTTTTCTTATACTACCCCTGTTGTACCTTCGCCTACCTTACTTTCTGGAGTTAGGTTGGGTGTATCTAACTCCTTGCTATCCTAGACTGTGATGGCTTGAATTTGCTCCTTAGGGATAATTTTGGTGTTACTTGGTAGGCGTCCTTGTTGTCGTTCAAACATCAGCTTCGCAAGTTATTCAACAACATTGCTCACTTCCTTGACTGACTTAGCAATTTCATCAATTTGGCTTTCATTTCTTTTGATTGTTCTATCAACTTCTTGGATGCGTTCCTCGATGGTTGGCTTCTTGTCTTGTGGATAAGGCTGATTTTGGAAGTTCTGGGGGGTTGTTGCCTTTGATTTCCTTAATTGCCTCGTCCTCCCCATGAAAAATTTGGGTGGTTTCTCCAACCTGGATTATAAGTGTTACTATAATGATTATTATTAGATCGGAAATTATTACCTATATAGTTCATCTGTTCATCTTCTGCTCCTGGTTGGTAGGGTGGATACTCAGGATTCGCCACAGTTCCACTAGCGTCGCACTGCATGACTGGATGTATATGTGAAGAACACAAACTATCAAGCTTTTTATTCATCATTTCTAGCTACGCTGCTAGCATGGTCATGGTGTCGACGTTGAAAACTCTTGCCAATTTTGTCGGCTTGGTCCTTGAACCTTGCCATTGATAATTGTTTAATGACATCTCCTCAATGAACTCGTAGGCTTCTTCAGGAGTTTTGTTGTTCAGCGTTCCACTGGCGGCTGAATCTATCAGTTACCTCGTTGAGGGGTTTACTCCGTTGTAGAAGGTTTGGACTTGTAGCCACAGGGGTAAACCATGGTGTGGGTACCTCCTCAAAAGATCTTTGAACCTCTCCCATGCGTCGTATAGTGTCTCTAAATCCATCTACACAAAGGAAGAGATATCGTTACGTAATTTGGCTGTTTTGGCCGGTGGAAAATATTTCATCGAAAACCTTTCGGTCATTTGATCCCATGTGTGATTGACCCTCGTCGTAATGAGTTTAACCATTTTTTGGCTTTATTTCTTATGAAAAAGGGAATAACAGAAGACGAATGGCATAATCAGAAATGCCATTTATTTTGAAGGTATCACAGAACTCCAAAAAGTTAGCTACATGCATGTTTGGGTCTTCGTCCTGCAAACCATCAAATTGAACAAACTATTGAATCATTTGTATTTTGTTAGGCTTTAATTCAAAATTGTTAGCAGATATAGCAGGCATAATAATACTAGATTCTGCTCCTGTTAAATGCAGTTTCGCATAATCAAACGTTGTACGTAGAGCATTGTGATCTCCCATATCGCGTAGTGGTGGGTTGTTTTCGCCCATCCCTTCAGTAGGATTGGATTTGTTTTCTTCCTCTCTTTCAATGTAATCTAGGGCTCGCTTGGTTTCCCTGCAATTCCTACGAGCGGTTGCTTCGATATCACTATCGTATACCAAAGGTCCTCTCAGATTCCTTTTAGTCATAAACTAGCGGTACCTAAAAAAGAGAAAGAAATAACAATTAGAAAAAAAATTAAAATTTAACCTAAGACACAAAAGAAATAAATTGAAAATAAAATAATTGCTAAAGTAATAAAAATAGAGCTTTCTTAATATTTTAGTTCCAAGAATGGCGCCAAAAAACTTGATCATTTGAAATCGAGTTTTAAATATTTATAAAAGAATGATCAAACCTAGAGACTAACTCTGACAACGATTAACGACAAGTGTTCCTATCGAATAGTAGTATAGCTTAGGCAAGACCGGATATCGAACCCAAAGGAACTAAAAGTACTAATACTAACTTTCTTTTTATTATTTAGCCTTAAAATTAGAGTGAAGTTGCTTTTGACGAAGACTAAACTAAGAACACAAAGACAAAAAGATGAATAGGAAAATAACTTTGAAGAAAAACTTAGTTGATTACGACGATACCCTCAGGAAGAATCCATCTAGACTTCACTTATTAATTAACCCAAAATTATATGATTTGTTTTACTTAGCTTGATCCGTAAGACTCCCTAACCTATATTAAACCCTCTCTCGAGGCGAATAACGTCTAACCCTAGGTTAATTAGTGGAACTCTCGTTCGCTTATAATAACGCCCTAGGATAGCAGTAAATCTATCAATGGACTCCCATATTAGGTTTCACCCTAATCCGGCAAAATCTCGTACCCCTATCTCTAGGCCTTCGATCAACTCCACTTAATTATGTTAGATCTACTCTTAGGCAGGGTCTATTCCTTCACCACCAAAGCACATTAGCTTTGGATTAAGCAACATAATTAAGAACAAACTAAGTAATTATCATATAACTTAAAAATCAAATAAAAAGATCCATCTAGGTTTCATCCCCTTCAGGTATCTGAAATGTTTAGTTCATAATGAATAAAAAAACATCGCAAGAGAAAAGATAAAACAAAACATAAGAAAATCCTAAAACTCCCTGAAGGAATTGAAGGACGATTCCACTGTCTTGAGTATAATTCCGGCTTCTTGGGATTGATCAACTGGCTATCTTTGCATTATTCCCTAGTTCTAAGCTTCTTGGCTTGGCTCCTCGGCCTAGCTTTGACGCCTGCTTCGGCATCTACCGAACTCCTCTTCAAGTTGCCCCCTTTAGTGTTTATATTGACTTTGTGATGCTTTACTTGGCCCCTAAGTTTCCTAATTTAAGTAGAATTCCTGCTAGGGTGTTTGAATAGGCTTTGGATTGTGTTTCTTTGCCTCCAAGTATCCTTTCCTGGACGAAATTTCTCATTCCAGCGGCAGGGACACGGCCATGGTACACGCCCGTGTGAATCGTGGCCAGGCCGTGTTCTAGTAATTTAATGAGGCACGACCGTGTGGCTTGAAGTCCAGGCCATGCCGATTTCGTGAATTGGCCCATTTGGCCCGTTTTAAGCCCATTTTACATTCTTTTCATCCTTGGGTGCCTTCCTGGGTATAAGACATGAAAAGAAAGGATTAAAAGCACCTTTTTATAAAAATCAAGGAATAAATCATCAAAAAGCATTTTAAATGTGGGATTAAAATATGTTACTTTTACGATTTATCAGTGTAAATCGGGGGAGAGGCCGTGTCCTAGATGCTCAACAAGGCACGGCCGTGTGGTCTTTGGGCCGGGCCGTTTCGATTTCATGATATGGTCCATTTACTCCAATTTGGGCCCTTTTTACTTTCTTTTCATTCTCGGGTGCTTTCCTGGGTATAAGACATGAAAAGAAAGGATTAAAAGCACCTTTTTATATAAATCAAGGGATAAGTCATCCAAAAGTAAGCTAAATGCGGGGTTAAAATATGTTATATTTACGGTTTATCAAATACCCCCACACTTAAGCTTTTTCTTGTCCTCAAGCAAAATTCTCAACTTACAATTAAAACGAACTTTCCATGATTCATAATTTCTATCAACAATGCCTTATCCTAATTCATAGATAATTTATACATGGATAATTCAATTCAAAGAGTTCTAAAGATTGAAACAAGATAAATCATACATTTGTAGCATGAAAACATAGGTGTCTCCCCTTATCTTAACAATTAGGTTTTAGTTCAAAACCGACAAGGATTGATATCCTCACAAAAGATTCACTCAAATCACTCAAAAAGTGTTTAAGGGTCAAAATTAAGCACTCATAAGTCAAACCTAAAAAATTAATCCCATAGGCTTGCCTGAAAATCAAATCTCCACCACTGTAAAATGAGATGATAAACAGATCAAAAGGTTTTTGTTAGGGTTGTAACGGGGCTAGGGTTAAAGGTGTGGATAAGGGCTGAAATTAGAAGGTTAGAATCGAGATTGATTTAATAAGTTACCTACCTAAAATTTTCTAAGATAATAATCAACTGAAAATAATAATAAACCTACTAATACGAGCTTTTTCTTTTGGTAATTTGACTTTAACTGTATACGCTCACTCTTCATAATATAAATACTGACTATACATTGAATTTCTTTTAAGAACAATCTAAGTAAACACAATTTCAACTTATAATAAAAACTTAGGTAACTAGTCAAAACATATCTCGATTAAAGGATAGTAAAAAAGAATGGTGATAACAAAAACAAAGGGGTATTGAGTTAATATTAGCGGTTGAGTCAATAAAAAGGGTTTTAGGCTCAACGGGGTTCACTAGGGGTTAATTTTGAGGGTAGGCTTTTTAGTGGTGTAAGTGGGTTAAAACCTAAGTGCCTTTATCATCTCGGCATATCAAATCATAACTGTGGTCTTGACATGTATAATCAAGGCAAGTTCTAGAATAACAGTTCATAATTGACACACTCATAATCAGAAAGTGAGCATGAAAAAGAATAGATGCTCTATAAGGCTCAAGATCTCAAAAAAATTTTGTGTGTTTTTGATATCAACCTCGTAAATTTCAAACATCAAAGTAATATTCAAATTCAGGTTAACAACCTAAAATTTTAAATTTTTGAAAATTAGACTTATCATGCTTGATTCCCTAGTGTTCTTCAAATTTAATCATCAATGCACAGTTAACTATGACTTATTCAAAAACATATCAATAAAAATCATAAATCATCAGAAATTTCATCCTAATTGGTAATATGAGAAGATTACTTTCAAACAAGATTAAATTCAGGGATTTCAGAACAATGCAGAAAGTTAGGCATTTTCTCAGAATAATTATTCACCCCCCTACACTTAAGATGTACATTGCCCTCAATGTACAAAGATAGATAATAACATTTAAGGGATAAATCAAAAGAGAAGGGTAAAGAATTTCTCCCTGAGTTTTGGATGTTTTCCCGGAGGAGTTTCTTTGGTGGTGGTGATGGTCGGTCTTGATGATGAACCTGCGCTAGATGAAAAAATTGGGTAGCACTCTGAGAAGTAGCAAGGAATCACTGAGACCTACTTAAAATAAACTAAGTATATAGTTAAAAATAAGAAATATAACGAAAGAGGAAACAAAAATGTAAACAAAATGAAAATAAAAGATATATGGACCGAAGAGTCCTTGTTGTCAGATGGTTCACGAGGTGGGTGTAACCTCTAAGGCTGGGGAGGTGTCAGCGGTGGCGGAAGTGGCGTGCTTATCCTGGTGGTCGGCGTGATTCCCAAGCAGCCTGGTGAACCTGACACTACGAAACTAAACTAAGTTAAACTAACTTAAACATAAGAATGTCAAAGAAAAAAGGAATGAAAGGAAAGAGAAACGAAAAATATAAACTAAAAGGTCTCAAAGACCCCTGGCCTATTGTTTGGGTGAAGCTTTCGGCATGAACTCATGTAAATTATCCTCCTTTAAGGAGTTTGGCCTTTTACACTTCTTTGACATGTTGTGTGATTGCTCAAGGATCTAGAGTGTTAGTAAATGGAGTGAGAAGTCTGAGAGGAAGAAGGGGAAAAAGAAAAACAAGATGAAATTAGATGGGGGGAAAAAAGGAAGGGTTGTGGGGTTTAAATAGAATTTCAAATCTGGCATGTTCCCACGCCTGTGGCCCGATGGTGCGTCGATTTGCACGGTCACTTCGCACGGTCGTGTGTTGGGGAGTGTTGTTACCCCATGCCCGTGCTTCAGCCATCCACGCCCGTGTTTGATAAGTCAGTATGTAGGCACGGTTGGATGCCATGGATGTGTATTGGTTGTGCTATGTAAGTCAGTAGCTTCACACGGCCAAGAGGCACGGCCGTGTCATTATGTCGGTGGCCGTGGGGGAGTGGTTAGACTGAGTCACATGGCCTCTGCCATGTAGGTACAAAGATTCTCGTGGTCCACACGGCCACGGGCACGGCCGTGTGTAAGACCGTGTGGCCTGAAAATCTGCACTTCTAGTTAGTTTTAGAAAAAGGAAGAAAAAGGAAAAGTTAAAATAACAATAAATTTAAAAGTAAGTAAGGTTAATGCTCGGGTTGCCTCCCGAGAAGCGCTCATTTATAGTCTTAAGCTAGACTTTCCTCGTGTTTGAAAAAATCAGTGAGGTTTAAAGGTTTGAATATCTTTCCTCATATTATCCATTTTATGTTCATTGTGTGGTTCAGGTTGAGTAGCATTTGTTTTAATAGCATCAAAATTAGGATTGCTTACCTCGACTGTCTTGTGTGGAAGAACATTGATTACCTTAAAAAGGATTTCTTTGTTTGTGTCAGGGTCTGGAGGAAATAGTCGTGGGTCTGCTTTGTCTGACAATACTTGATCTCCGACTTTGGACTTGTCTATCTCGTAGAGTGGTTTTGATTATGTTTCCTATATCCCTAATTTCTCCTTAAAGTGTGTTTTCCACTCGTCTAAGTCATTGATTGAATCCTTTGGTCCTCGTGAGTTGTTTCTTTGTTGGTAGTGAACTGAAGATCAGGTTCAATCGCGCCATTTTTTGGTGGTTCCTCTGATTTTACTTTGTGTGGTTCTGGTTCTTCTTTGACCTGTGTCTCCCGCTCATCTAATTTATCGACCCTAAGTTTTTGTTCCTTGTGTGTTTCTTCTTTGTTAGCTTGGGGTTTGTGTTTCGACCCAAGTTTTTGTCCTTTTGATTTTTCCTGTGATGAAAGTCGAACAAATTGGCTATCATCTGTATTGACTTTCTTACCTTTATCGATTGTTGCCCTGGCTGAGTCAAAAGCTTGAAGACTGATTGATTCGTCACCTACACGAAGTATGAGTTCTTCTGTGGCAACATCAATTTTAGTCTTGGTAATTGCTAGAAAATGTCTTCTTAAAATTAAGGGGATTGAATTATCCTCATCCATGTCTAAAACAACAAAATCTACTGGGAAAATAAATTTATCGATCTTTACCAGAACATCTTCGATAATACCCCTAGGAATTCTAACAATTTTATCAGCTAATTGAATACTCATCCTAGTTTGTTTGGGATTCCCTAGACCTAGTCATTTAAACAATGTGTAAGGCATGAAGTTTATGCTTGCCCCGAAATTAGCTAATGCATTATCAATAGTTAAACTACCAATTAAACATGGAATTGTAAAACTCCCTGAATCTTTTAATTTCTGTGGTAGTCTATTTTGTAGAATTGCTGAGCACTTTACATTGAGTTCAATGTGTGGCTCTTCGTCTAATTTGCGTTTGTTTATCAAGAGCTGTCTTAAAAATTTCCTCGAGTCTGGCATCTGAAAGAGAGCTTCAAGAAGGGGTAAGTTAATATGTAATTTCTTTAAAAGTTTAAGAAACTTACCGAACTGTTCTTCTGAATCGTCTCTTTCTAATGCTTTGGGGTAAGGTATGCAAGGTTGATACTCCTTGATTACCGGTTTTTGCTTTTCTTTCGTTACCTCCATTTTACCTTTTTCTTCCTTGGTTTCTTGTTGCGGGATGGGTTCGTCTATCTCTGTATTTTCCTTAGCTGCTATGGCTTGAATTTGCTCCCTTGGATTAATCTCAGTGTTGCTTGGTAGACGTCCTTGCTGTCGTTCTAACATTAGCTTTGTAAGTTGTTCGACTGCATTAGTAACTTCCTTTACTGACTTAGTGATTTCCTCGATTCGGCTCTTGTTGCTTTTGATTGTTCTCTCAGTTTCTTGGATATGGTTTTCTGTGTCTACCGAAAATTTTGCCAGTATCTCCTCGAGGGTTGGTTTCTTCTCTTGTGGATAGAGCTGATTTTGGAAGTTTTGAGGAGGTTGTTGCCTTTGATTTCCTTGATTTCCTTGACCTCTCCACCAAAAATTTGGGTGGTTCCTCCAACCTGCATTGTAAGTATTACTATATGGATTATTATTGGATCTGAAATTGTTACCTATATAGTTCATATTTTCGCTCTCTGCTTCCGGTTGGTAGGGTGGGTTCTTAGAATTCGCCACAGTTCCACTTGCGTCGCATTGCATTACTGGATGGACCTGTGATGAACACAAACTATCAAGCTTTTTATTCATTATCTTCATCTGTGTTGATAGCATGGTCACTATCTCTATGTTGAAAGATCTGGCGGATTTTGTCGGTTTTATCCTTGTAGCTCGCCACTGATAATTATTTAGTGACATCTCTTCAATGAACTCGTACGCTGCTTCAGGAGTTTTGTTGTTCAGGGTTCCACCGGCTGCTGAGTCGATTAGTTGTCTCGTTGATGGGTTTACACCGTTATAGAATGTTTGGACTTGTAGCCACAACCATGGTGTGGACACCTTCTCAAGAGATCCTTGTATCTCTCCCATGCGTCGTATAATGTCTCTACATCCATCTGCACAAAAGAAGAGATATCATTCCGTAATTTGGCCGTTTTGGCCGGTGAGAAATATTTCATTGAAAACTTTTCGGTCACTTGATCCCATGTAGTGATTGACCCTCGTTGTAACGAGTTTAACCACTATTTGGCTTTATTTCTCAATGAAAAAGGGAATAACTGAATATGTATGGCATCATCAGAAAGGCCATTTATTTTGAAAGTATCACAGAACTCTGAGAAATTAGCTATATAAGTATTTGGGTCTTCGTCCTGCAAACCATCAATTTGAACAAACTGTTGAATCATTTGTATTGTGTTAGGCTTTAATTCAAAATTATTAGCGGCTATAGCAGGCCTAACAATACGTCATTCTGCTCCTGTTAAATGTGGTTTAGCATAATCAAACATAGTGCGTGGAGCGTTGCATTCCCCCATATCGTGTGGTGTGGGTTAGTTTCGTCCATCCCTTCAGTAGGATTGGATCTATCTTCCTCCTCTCTTTCTATATAGTTTAGGGCGCGCCTAATTTCTTGGCGATTCCTTCAAGCGGTAGCTTCAATATCACTGTCGTATACTAAAGGTCCTCTCGGGTTCCTTCTAGTCATAAACTAGAGGTACCTGAAAAGAAAAGAAAGAAAGAAAAAATTAGCAAAATTAAAAATTAGACTAAAAACAAAATAAATTGCTGAAAATAAAAATAATGGCTAAAGTAATAAAAATAGAGTTTTCTTAATATTTTAGTTCCCCGGCAACGGCGCCAAAAACTTGATCGTTGTTTTGTCGAGTTTTAAAATTTATAAAAGAGAATGATCGAACCTGGAAACTAACTCTAACAACGATTAAAGGCAAGTGTACCTATCGAATAGTAGTATAGTTTAGGCAAGATCGGATTATTAAACCCAAAGGAACTAAAAGTACTAATACTAACTTTCTTTTTGTTATTTAGCCTTAAAAATAAAGTGAAGTTTGTTTTAACGACGACTAAGCTAAAGAAAAAGACAAAAAGAATGAATTGGGAAATAACTTGAAGAAAAATTTAATTGATCACGACGATACCCTCAGGAAGAATCCACCTAGATATCACTTGTTATCTAACCCTGAATCATATGATTTATTTACTTAGCTTGATCCATAGGACTCCTTAACCTATGCTAAACCATCTCTCGAGGCAAATAACGTCTAACCCTAGGTTAATTAGTGGAACTCTCGTTCTCTTATAATAACCCCATAGGATAGCAGTAAATCGATCTATGGATTCCATATTAGGTTTCACCCTAATTCGGCAAAATCTCATAACCCTATCTCTAGGCGTTTGATCAACTCCGCTTAACTACGCTAGATCTACTCTTAAGCAGGGTCTATTCCTCCTCCACCTAAGCACATCAGATTTGGATTAAGCATTCATAATTAAGAACAAACTAAGTATTGATCATAAAATTCAGAAATCAAATAACAAGATTCATCTAGGTTTCATCCCCTTCAGGTATCTGAGGGGTTTAGTTCATAACTACGAAAGAAAACATCTCATGAGAAAGATAAAACAAAACATAAGAAATCCCTAAAACTCCTTGAAGGAATTGAAGGAGAATTCTGCCGTCTTGAGTATAATTTCGACTTCTTGGGATGGATCAACTGGCTAACTTCGAGCGATTCCCACAATTCTGACCTTTCTAGCTTGGCTCCTTGGCCTAGCTCGACTCTCCTTCAAAGGTGGTACTTAGGGGATATATGTAGGCTCTTTGGAATGCGATTCTTTCTCCCTAAGTATCCTTTTCTGACTGAAATTGCCCTTTCCAGCAACAGAGGCACGGCCATTCAGCACACCTGTGTGGATCGACTTCAGGCCGTGTTCGAATTTCTTAATGAGGCACGACCGTGTAAATCAGGGGAGAGGCCGTGTTCTAGATGCTCAACAAGGCACGGCCATGTGGTCTTTGGGCCAGGCCGTGTCAATTTCGTGAAATGGCCCATTTACTCTGCTTTGGGCCCTTTTTATGTTCTTTTCATCCTCGGTGCTTTCCTGGGTATAAGACATGAAAAGAAAGGATTAAAAGCACCTTTTTATATAAATCAAGGTATAAATCATCCGAAAGTAAGCTAAATGCGGGGTTAAAATATGTTATAATTGCGGTTTATCAACGATGCATAAGGCTATAGTGAATTGTAAACAAAAGAAAATTGAATTCAAATGTCAGAATAATGAGATTATTAGAATTGAATTAGATGATCTGAATAGTTTTCCAGTTGTGATCTCTTCTATGTTAGCTCAAAAATTTGTGAGAAAAGGGTGTAAAGCTTATCTTGCATATGTACTAGATATGAAAGTGATAGAAAAAAAAGATTGAATCAGTACCAGTTGTGTGCAAGTATTCAGATGTATTTCTCGAAGAGTTACTGGGTTGACCACCTATCAGAGAGGTTGAGTTTAGTATTGAATTAGTACCGGGAACAACACCGATATCGATAGCTCTGTACAGAATGAGCCCGATAGAGTTAAAAGAATTGAAAGCTCAGTTGCAAGAATTGATAAATAGAGGTTTTGTTAGACCAAGTTTCTCTCCCAAGGGTGCACCGGTGTTATATTTGAAAAAGAAAGATAGCACGATGGGAATGTGTATAGACTATCGACAACTCAACAAAGTGACGATCAAGAATAAATATCCTTTGCCACGAATAGATGATTTATTTGATTAGTTGAAAGGGGAAACAGTATTTTTGAAAATTGATTTGAGATCAGGTTATTACTAGTTGCGAGTTAAAGACTCAGATGTGCCAAAGACTACATTTAGAATAATGTACGGACACTACGAATTTCTTGTTATGCCTCTCGGACTGAAAAATGCACCTGTTATTTTTATGGACTTGATGAACCGAATTTTCAGGCCGTATTGAGATCAATTTGTAGTTATGTTTATTGATGACATTTTGATCTACTCTCGAGATGAATCTGAGCATGCGGAGCATTTGAGAATCGTGTTACAAATTTTGAAAGATAAATAGTTGTTTGCAAAGTTCAGCAAATGTGAGTCTTGGCTAAGAGATGTTGGTTTTCTGGGACATATAGTTTCAACCGAGGGGATCCGAGTTGACCCGAGTAAAGTTTCTGCGATTATAGATTGGAAACCTTCGAGAAATGTATCTGAAGTCTATAGTTTCTGGGACTAGCCGGCTATTATAAATGATTTTGATAGGTTTTTCGATGATAGCGACTCCGATGACAAGATTGCTTTAAAAATATGTTAAATTTGATTGTTCAAAAAAGTGTCAGCAGAGCAGCCTGACTCGGGTAAAGAATTTGTAGTTTTCAGTGATGTGTCGTTAAATGGATTGGGTTGTGTTTTGAACAGGAAGGCAAAGTTATAGCTTATGCCTCGAGACAGTTGAAGCCACACAAAAAGAATTATCCAACTCACGATCTTGAATTAGTCGCGATAGTGTTCGCATTGAAAATTTGGCGCCATTACTTGTTTGGTGAGAAATGTCATATTTATACTGACCATAAAAGCTTGGAATATCTGATGACTCAGAAAGACTTCAATTTGCGGCAGCAGAGGTGGTTAGAATTGCTAAAAGACTATAAATTAGTGATTGACTATCATCCAAGAAAAGAGGATGTAGTTGCTGATGCTTTGAGTCGAAAGTCCTTATTTTCTCTACGCGCTTTGAACACACAGTGAGCTATGTCTGATGACGGTTCGATAGTAGCCGAGTTGAAAGCGAGACTGCTATTTCTACAACAGATTTGTGAGACTCAAAAATTTAATAATGAATTGCAAGCAAAACGAACTCAGTGTGAGTCGACTTCTAATTTAGAGTTTCGAATAGGGCCTGATGAATGTTTGACGTTTCGAGGTAGAATTTGCGTACCGATAAATTCCAAGCTTATTCAAAAAATTCTAAATGAAGCACATAGTAATTGTTTTTCAGTACATCTGGGAAACAAAAAAATGTATAACTATTTGAAACAACTTTATTGGTGGCACGGTATGAAATGAGATATCTCAGAATTTATTTCAAAATGTTTGATTTGTCAGTAAGTCAAAGCTGAGCATCAAGTGCCGTCAGGTTTATTACAGCCTGTTATGGTTCCCGAGTGGAAGTGGGATAGAGTAACAATGGATTTCATATCAGATTTTCCCTTATATCCGAAAAAGAAATATGCGATCTGGGTTGTTGTTGGCAGATTGACGAAATCAACTCATTTTATTCAGGTACGAACAGATCTCTCGCTAGATAAATTAGCTGAGTTGTATATCGCAAAGATTGTTCGATTGCACGGAGTGCCACTATCTATTGTTTCGAATAGAGATCCAAGATTCACTTCACTATTTTGGAAGAAATTGCAATAAGCTTTAGGTACAAAGCTGCATTTTAGCACGACGTTTCATCCACAAACTGATGGTCAGTCCGAACAAGTTATTCAAATACTTGAGGATATGTTGCAATGTTGCACTCTTGAGTTTGAAGGTAGCTGGGAGAAATATCTACCACTAATTGAATTTGCTTATAATTTTCAATCGAGTATAAAGATGGCACCATATGAAGCTCTATACGGACGTAAATGTCGAACACCGTTGTACTGGACTGAGCTCAGTGAGTGTAAGATTCACGGGGTTAATATGATCAGAGAGACAGAAGAGAAAGTGAAAGTAATTCGTGACAGTTTGAAAGCAGCTTCGGATCGACAAAAATCGTATGAAGACTTGAAACGGAAAGAAGTTGAGTTTCAGATTGGGGATAAAGTGTTCTTAAAAGTCTCATCATGGAAGAAAATACTTAGATTTGGTAGAAAAGGGAAATTGAGTTCTCGATTCATTGGACCGTACAAGATTACCGAGCGAATTGGACCAGTGGCATATCGATTGTCCTTACCATCTGAGTTGGAAAAGAGACATAATGTGTTTCATGTGTCGATGCTTCGATGATACCAATTCGACCCTTCTCATATCATTTCCCCAACTGAGGTTGAAATTCAGTCTAATATGTCATATGTTGAAGAATCTATTCGAATTTTAGCTCGTGAGATAAAAGAGCTAAGAAATAAGAGAATCGCATTAGTGAAAGTATTATGGCATCAGCACGAGGTTGAAGAAGCTACATGGGAACCTAAGGATGCTATGAGAAAACAATACCCAAACCTATTCACTGGTAAGATTTTCGGGGACGAAAATCCGTAAAGGGTGAGAGTTGTAACAGCCCGATTTTAGCTAAATCGGAACAATGGTTTTGGAACCAAAAATCTAATGTAGAAAATTATTTTAATATTATTTTATGTGTTTACAGCATGATACTTGATACGTGTGAAAATTTCGTGAGCTAATTTTATCGTTTAATTGCTCAATTTGAGAAAAAGGACTTAATCGCGTAAAATGCAAAAGTAGCATTCTATTTGTTAAAGGTGTTTAATCGCTATGGTTTATTAAACCAAAGGTACTTATGTGATAGTGGACAATTATGGCCTTCCATTATATGTTTTTATATGTTATAATTTAAGGTCAAAACTGGTATTTGATAAATTAAGTTAATATTAATAAAACAAAATCAAAAATATGCTCCATTATCATCTTTTGAACCAAAATTAAAACAACAACAAGAAGAACTAGGGTTCTTCATTTGGCTAGGAAAGATTCAGCCAATTAGGTATGTTGTGAACTCAGTTTTTAATGATTTTTACGTTTTTGCGATCGTAGCTTTGTATTCTAGCTAGCCCATACCTTATATTTTGAAATTGTTAAAGATTTTAAGATTTTCCATTGTTGAATCTATGTGTTCTTTGAAGTTTGATGATAGTCTATGAAGGCTTGATGATAGTTTTACATGTTTTGTAAAGTGATTTTTGATAAAAATGCATAATAGGGATTAAATTGTGAAATATGCAATTTGAGTGGTTGAAATGTGAAATAAATGAAATTTTGGGCTGCTAATGGCATTATGGTAATTCGGCCAAGCATGGGTCTTGTTGAATTATGGAAATTTTGTGTAATTGTGAAATAAAGACTAAATTGTGAAAATGTGAAAGTTTAGGGGATAAAGTGCAAATAGGCCTAAATGTATGTTGTAGACTAAATTCAATAAAGTAGTGATTGAATAAGTTAATTTTGAATACATTTAGATAAATAAAAGAGGAATTTAGATCAGGGTCAGGGAAAAATGAAAGTGATCGACTAAACGACTCGATTCGCGGTTCTAGCATTCGAGGTAAGTTCGTACATGATAAACATTGTTACAATTATGCTTTTTAACGCTTTGATATTGCATAAATTGTTTACAAGAGATTAATATCATGTTCGAAGATAAATTGACAATGTTTAGCACTTATGTGCTATATGAGATAGCTTCGGCTATATACGGCACTTAGTGTGGGAGACTGAGATAGCTTTAGCTATGTAAAGCACTTAGTGTGTGGAGTTATAATAGCTTCAGCTATGCGATAGCACTTAGTGTGTGAAACATCGAGTAAGGCACTTAGTGTGCGGAATTATAATAGCGTAGGCTATGCGATGGCACTTAGTGTGTGAAACATCAGGTAAGGCACTTAATGTGCAGAATTATAATAGCTTCGCTATGCGATGGCATTTAGTGTGCGAAACATCGAGTATTCGACAGTGCTACGGAAAGGTATGAGTTCGTTATGAATTTGTACAGGTTTGTACATGTAAGTATGAAGATCAAATAAAAAAGATTATAACTTTGCATATGAGTATACGAATAAGTTTATGAAAGGTTTGATATTATCATGAATGATACATTAACTTGTTCAAATTGATGAATTGTATTTTATGAATTACTGAGTATATTTAGTATGAATTACTAAGCTATGAAGCTTACTTTGTGTACTTTTCTATGTTTTATATTGAATTAAGGCTAGCTCAGATCCAGGAGTCATTGGGAACATCATCGCATTATCGGACATCTATTTGGTACTTTTGAGTTGTGTATATATGTATATGGTATGTATTGGCTACTTGTGGTATTTTGGTTGTGAATATAGCCATGAGAGTTATCTTGTAAATGATGTTAATATGGTTGTGTGTTTAGCTATTAGAAATGTCTTGTAAATGCATATGTTTTGGTTGTATATATAGCATGGGTGATGGCTTATTTTGGCATGTTTAGAATGGAAATGGTGATGGTTATATAGTTGTAAATGGTTAAATTGATTTACGGAGTTTCATGCTTTAGAAATGCTTTGGTGAAGTATGATTTTAGAAGTTGAGTTGATAAATATTTGAATAAGTATTTGGCATTGAATTGAGTATTGAAGTTGGTTGAAATGGATATGGTATGAATTGTGTTTTTGGTTGATAATTTTGGCTGGTTATTAGTTGTTGAAATGGTACCATTTTGGTTGTTTAGGTGAGCATGAGTAAGGGTGGCAAATTGGCCTTGCAAATGGCCTATTTTTGTCCACACGGGCAGAGACACGGGCATGTGTCTCAGCCGTGTGTGACACATGGTCATACTACATGGCCATGTCTCAGCCCTAGTGTTGGTAATAGGGCTACGGACAAGCTTTGTAATTTGGATATTAATAAGTCTTGTACTGTGGATTTCAACGAGGACTACCCGTTGGAAATTCATGATATTATTTTGAGTGACTCAATAAATTAAACTGACCGTATTTGGTCGTTTTTATCAAAAAAATGAAGTCAGTATGCTCCACACGGTCTCACACACAGGCGTGTGATAGACCGTGTGGCACAAGTTAGTATACCCCCTAAATGGCACACAGCCTAGAACACGGGCGTATGACTTGGTCATGTTGCATAATTCAGTATAGCCTACAGGTTTGGCACAGCCTGACACATGGGCATGTGTGCCCACTTCGAATGGCACACGGGCTAGACACACGTGCGTGTGGTTGGCCATGTGACCCAAGTCAGTATGTATGCCTTATTTCCAAACGGTCTGTGACACGAGCGTCTTTGAAGCCGTGTGAGGCACACGGCCTGTTCACACGGGCGTGTGACCCCTGAATGAATGAAAAATTTCTATGTTTTCCAAAACTTTAGTATGTTATCGGTTTAGTCTCGAACCACTTCTAAAGCATGCTTAAGGCCTCGTAGGCGCTTATAAGGGACAATGTGATTATGTTCAATGGTATTTGAGTATGAATGCATAAGTGTATGAGTATTGGACATTAAATGATGTGTATTGATCGGTAATACATCGTAACCCTATTCTGACGGTGAATACGGGTAAGGGGTGTTACATTTGAATTCTTTGAAACACATATTCTGCCTCTGAATAACAGACAACCATTAGACCCAATTTGAAATTTTGAATCAGAATTTAACTCACACTGTACCCGTTTAGCTCGTAATTCATCATTATTTTCATGAGCTCAGAAATTTGCTGCAAAAGCATCGGTCAAACTTTTACTCAGCTAGGATTGAACCATCATTAGGTAACTACAATTGGGTTTTCATTACTTGCAAAGTAAACAAGAGAAGTTCTTCCAAGTCGATTTCTATACCACTAACAAAGAAGACTAGAGAAAACTTTAGTCGAGCTACTTCAATGTTTGAGACTCTGAACAAACATAAATCAATTCAACATGATTTTAATTCTCCCAAGCCCAGTTGTAAACATTGTGGAAAACTTCATTCTTATAAGTGCAGAGCTAAGTTGGGAGCATGGTATAGATGTAGGTCAACTGGTCACTTCATTCAAAATTGACTAAAATAGTTAAAGGAAAAGAAAGAACAAAATGAAAAGCAAATGTCTACATCTCAAAAAGGTAGACGTCTGGACCAGAATAGTACTACTGGGACTCCTCGTACAAGAGCAAAAGACACTGTTGTTTGGTCGGAGACTAGAACACTTTCTCGCATATACGCCATCTGAGCCAAAGAGAAAGCTACTGCACCTGATGTGGTTGCTAGTACATTCTATCTCTTTGATGTTACTATGTACGCACTGATTGACCCTAGGTCAACACTGTAACACCCATATCACATTTCCATTATCGAAATAGGATACCGGATGTTACTAGTCAGTTGGAATAGTTAATACAATTTACATTCAATAATCAATTCAATTCCATAATTACAAGTAATATTCATAATAAAAGAGATCATTCAGTTTTGGGTCTTAGATCGAGCTTTCAAAACTCTAAAAATAAGATACAAACATTCAGGGACCAAATTGGAACAAATTAGAACCTTTAGGAAAAACTCAAAACATTTCAAGTTAGGGGTCACACAACCGTGTTACAGAGTTCAGCCCATGTGGCTCTAATAAGGTCGTGTTGTTAACCCACATGCCCGCACGCATGAACCGTGTAACTCTTTGATTTGGATCACACTGTCGTGTCACAGGCTGTGTGTTTACCTGTCAGATATGCACCTATACTAATTAAAAACACGCTCTGGGCACACGTCCATGTGCGTTGCCCATGTGCTTCATGTGGTCGTGTGATAGCCCGTGTCCTAGGCCGTTTAAGCCCATAAATGACCCATTCCATTCACATGTTTACAACATGATTGAATAAATGTGTGAAAGTTTCGTTTAGAAATTTTATCATTTGAGTGCTTAATTTGATAAAAAGGACTAAATCGTGAAAAGTATAAAACTTGGGTTTTATTAGCTAAAGGTTTCTAATAGCTATAGAACTTTATAGTGGAGGTCCTTATGTTGTAATTATACCATATTAACGGTGAGTGGACATATTTGGACATATTAATAATTGTTTTAATTATTACTAGTCAGGGTTAAATAAGTAAATATGTAAATAAACTTAAAATAAATAAAACAACAGCCATTATCATCATAATCTTATTCTTCCAACCAATTTTGACAAACAAAAGAACCATTTTTTAGGGTTTGAAATTCGGCAACTTCAATCTTGGCAAATAGGCATGTATTTTGTCACGTTTTTAATGATTTTTATGTTTTTGTGATAGTTGCAACTAGGTCTAGCTAGCCCAAGGACTATTTTGGAAAACTGTTAAAGATTTTGAATGTTTCCATTGATGAATACATTAGTATTTTGGTGTTTAATAATAGATTATGTAGGCTTGTTGATTGATATACAAGTTTTGTTAAGTGATTTTTAGTGAAAATGCAAATTAGGGGCTAAATTGTAAAATGTGTAAATTTAGTGGTTAAAATGTGAAACAAATGAAAAATATGGGCTACTAAGTGTATAATAGTAATTCGGCTAGCATAGGTTGTGATTAAATTGCATGAATTTGTGTTTTTGTGAAATAAAGACTACATTGTAAAAATGTTGAAATATTAGGGGCAAAAGTGTAAATATGCTTTAAAGTGTGTTTTGGATTAAATTGAATAGAGGGATTATTAAATGAGCTTAATTTGATATTATATAGATCAAGAAAAGTGGAATTTGGAATTAGATCAGGGAAAAGACAAATTACTCAATTAATCAACCAATTTCATCGTTTTAGAAACCGAGGTAAGTTCGTATGTGATAAATTTCATTATAAATGTATTTTAAATGCTTTGATATTGTATAAGTTGTGAATACGAGACTTCAGATAAGTTCGACAATGACTCGATGGTAAGTCGACATTCGAAATCCCGGTTGAACCTTAGGAATAGTTTAGGATACTAGTGACATGTCATTAGAGGATATACTGAGTTGGCTTCGGGCCATGATATTAGCACTTCGGGTGCGAGTTACACCTATTTGGCTTCGGGCCATGAATATCAGCTGATTTGGCTTCAGGCATGATATTAGTACTTCGGATATAAGTTACCTTGATTTGGCTTCTGGCCATGGTCTAGGTACTTATTGTGCGAGACTATTGAGTATTCGACTTCTATTCCTAATGGTTCAACGTGTAAATGAATGATGTGGTTGATAATGAGATTGGTACGAGATGGTACAGGTATGTGCATAAACCATATTAGCTTTGAATCGAAGAAATGGTGAAGAAAGTATATAGTTTTGTGAATGAGTAAGTGAAAGGTTTGTTAGTTGATGTGAATTCATGTATTTATAATCAATGGTTGAATTGTGTATTTATGATTATATCAGGTTTATTTCATACCAGCTTACTAAGTTATAAAGCTTACGTTGTTTATTTTTATATGTTTTATAGTGATTTCAAGCTACCTCGGATTCGAGGATCGTCAGAGATCACATCACACTATCCACTTATCACTTGATACCTATGAACTTTGGCATTTTAAGTATATGGCATGTACAGGGATTTTGGTCATGTGGGTTATATTTTAGTAATGATTTTGGCCATTTGAATTGGCTTGTAAATGTATATGTCTTGGTTTGTATATAATAGCCATGGGAGTTGGTTTATTTTGAGTTGATTTGCTTGTGTATATGTGTATGTGCATATAGTTTATGTTATGTAAATTGTGTAACACCCCAAACCCGGTCAAACGCTACAACCGAATTCGGCATGTCAATGGGAAAAATCATTTTTGGAAAAATAAGTGGTTGACATAAATTGTAAAGAAAACGTTTCATTTTATGGAAACCAAAGTTGAGTTAGGTAAATTGCCAAAATCTTTTCAAAGTTTGTGTTAAAGAAAATTGAGTTAACTCATTGTTGTTACATGTTCGCTATTTACCCGATGGTAAAGTTTTGGAAAATCCCAAAATTCATTAGAGTTTGTGAAAATATTCATTTTATAGGTTCTTTTTCTTTTTAACATGCTTTAATGTTTAACGCAATTTCAAAGGTATTTGACAGAACAAATAAACCCAAAAGTAAAATTTAGTGGCCTTATTACAAAACCAAAACTGAAATTTAAATCAAAGTAAGTCCGAAATTAACCAATAGCAAACTGTTGAGCATGGCCACCTCGAGTCCATCCCGGCTCCACATCCCTAATCTAGGAATTATCTGCAAAATGTAAATGGAAGGGGTGAGTCACCGAGACTCAGTGTGTAAATCCCCATCCCGAAGATAATAAGCCCTTACACAGTTTCATAAGCGAATACGTATGCCATGCACCCCAAAACCTAACCATCCGAAGCTCCCAATTCTACCCCGTGTGGTACCAAACCACTGGTCGTCCCAAACCACTGGTGACCGAAGTCACAAATAACATATGTGGTACCAAACCACTGGTGACCGAAGTCACGAATAATCATGCGTGGGGCCAACCCAGTTTGTGGTACCAAACCACTAGTGACAATCCCTTTTGATATTATGAGGGGCCAACCCACAGTGGTGTCAAACCACTGGGACGAGTCACAAAGATAAATGTATATATGGTACCAAACCACTGGTGGTTCCAAACCACTGAGACTTAGTCACAAAGTAATGAGAAGTGGGGCCAACCCACTGTGTGGTACCAAACCACTGGTGACAGTCTGATAATCATATCTTCCCCCTCCTTCTCATCATACCCATGCAATATGACATAATAATTGTGTATGCAATATGTCATGTGTGCTAAACATATCTCAAATACAAGTATAACATGAATTACCATCATAATCAGATAGACATAAAACAACATAATCACACTAATCAACCTCTAAGGGTATAACCGTAATTTTACCTACCAATGGCATTTTTGTAATCTACCTTTCAGGGGTATTTTGGTATCTTACCCCTCCAAGGGTTTATCAATAATTTCGCACTTGTAATGGCATTTACGAAGGCCTAATGTCGCCCCGAGCGACTCAGCTACCATTTCCGGTCGTACCAGACTGTTGGGCCTAAAACCCGATTCCGGCCTATTTGGGCCCACATGCTCGTCGGGCCCACCTAACACAAATCTAGCCATATATATAAGTTCCACCTAGACTAGTTCACTATATACTATATCATCATACAATTTATTCAATTGGGCCAATGGCCCCATTGCGTCCACTTCGGCCCTAAGCAGCCTTAACCCACAAGAATACTACTGATGGCCTCAACTATCGCGTCAAAGCCCCACACGTGCGCTCGCATGCTCGTGTGGCTACTCTTGCCGTGACCGGTACTTCGGCATTTGCCGCTCAACAACTAGAGTAGAGAGAGTTACACACCTGATAGGAATCAAAAGCACCTAATCGGCCAGACCATTCCTGTGCCCAAACGCCCTCCAAGGTGTATTCATCCTCCTCCTAGAATACTATATATATAGCTAGCTTCTCACCTTCCTTCGATGTTGGATCCTTCCATCAGTAGAGTTTAAATCCAACTCAAACTCTTCCCGTCCAATTCGGAAAATAAATACTCCCTTGCTTCTCATGAGATTCAAACCCAGGCTCCCTTGCAACGTAATCCACGCCGCTAACCACTTGGCCACAATCTCTTCTTGTGTCTTAAACCATGCGCAACTAAATATAAATCTATAGCCAAATACTAAGGTTCATGTAAAAAGAAAACCAAAATGCAAGAGCCAAGAGTTGAACCTTAGACCTCCTTCCTTCCTTGTGGCGTCACTCCCTTGTCTCTTATGTGGCGTCACTTTGCCACTACACCACACACTCCACTTGTGCCATTTTCCTCCATATTTTATTCTTAAAGCCTACCTACTAACTCCCAGGGTTTTTCACCTAAAACCAAAATTTCCCTAAAGCCAAAGTTTGATCCTAGGATTTCATAGAAGCCCTCTAACCTTCCAAAATCACTTATATAATAGGTCTAACAAGCCATTCTCTTATTCTTCAAAAATTTAAATGCTACTACGTTCAAGGCCCATTGAGCCCAATCCTACTAGGCCCAATTTCGGGATGTTACAAATTGAGGTTGGTTTTGTGATGTTTATTAATAGTTGGTATTATGGAAGTTGAATGTTGATATTGGTGACGTTATTTGTTTGTGAATTAATGGAAAGAATGCAAGTTTTAAGTAGCCATATTGATGATCTAAGTTTATGAGATTTGGAGTATAAATAGATTGGTCTATTTTGCAATTTTTGTGCATTGAGAAATATGGTATAGAATATGCATGAATTAGGTATGAATTGGCTGGTTTAAATGTCTATTTATGATATGAGATGGTGCAAAATGATGTGTTGTAGGTACATTCAAATTTGGGTGGAAAATGGATTGGTAATTAGCCTAATTTTGTCTACACAAGTAGAGACACGGGCGTGTGTCTCAACCATGTGTGGCACACGGTTATGTTACACAACCGTGTGTCCCCTTATGTTGAAGTAGAAATCATGTCAGTATGCTCCATACGGCCTCACACACGAGCTTGTGACTTGGCCGTGTGGCATAAGTCAGTATACCATACAGGTTTGACACAGCCTCACACACGGGCATGTATGGCCATTTTTAGGGCACACGGCTAGCCACACAAGCTTGTGTGTTGGCCAAGTGACCTAAGTCAGAGAGTTACATAGGGTTGGACATGAACTGGGACATGGCCATGTGCTTCCATTTCGAATGTCCACATAGCCAGTGATACAGGAGTGTGTTGGCCGTGCGACCTAAGTTAGAGAGTTACACGAGGTTAGACACGAGCTGGGACACGACCTTGTGCTCCCATTTTGAATGTCCACATGGCCTATGGCACAGGCGTGTCTGTTGGTCGTGTGAGGCACACGGTAGAGCCACACGGGTGTGTGTCCCCTATTTTTGAGTAAAATTTTAAGTCAGTTTTGTCTCGAACCACTTTTAATGCATATTTAGAGCCTCGTAGGCTCGTAATAAGGACAATATGAATGTTGTTGATTGATGTTTGAAATAAATTTGATGAAGCATGTGAAATGTATGTTTAAATGTATTATAATTCTGGTAATGCTCCGTAACCTTGTTTTAGCATTGAATACGGGTGAAGGGTGTTACATTTATTGGTATCAGAGCTACAGTTTAGTCATTTCTAGGACAAACGTAGCGTGTGTGAGAGTCTAGCTATATATGCCATTTATAACTTGTGATAGTGTGATGACTCCTGACAATTTAAACTGTGTTTTCATATAGTAAATGGATCTTGATCGAGCTGTAGCTGATGATGTTGAGAGTCATGTGCCAGCTCCCGTTCAAGGGACAACGCCTTCTGAATCTAGACCCATATCGGGTAGTCAGGGAGGAGAGGTTAAGGAAGCCTTCTTCCAAATAATGAATGAGTGGTTCACTCAATATGTCCAGACAAATCTTGCTATTCAACAACCTCCACCCCCACCTAATCCTCAACCGATTCCTATAGCCCCTCAAGTTGTGGAATTTCAATGACTGAATAAGCCTCCAGTTGATAAGATTCAAAAGTACAGGGCTGATGAGTTTAAAGCTATCGTTGATGATGATTCTGGGAGACCTGAATTTTGGCTTGAAAACATTATTTGGGTATGTGATGAACCGTCGTGTACTCCAGCTAAGAGTTTAAAGTGTGCCATTTCATTATTGAGCGATACAACGTATCAATGGTGGAACACTCTAGTATCAGTGGTATTGAGAGAAAGAGTGACTTGGGAATTCTTTCAGACAAAATTTCGAAAGAAATATATAAGTTAGAGATTTCTCAATCAAAAGCATAAAGAGTTTCTAAAATTGAAACAGGGCCGAATGACTGTGACTGAATATGAAATAGAATTCGTGCGGTTGAGCAAGTATGCTCAAGAGTATGTTTCAACCAAAGAGATCATGTGCAAGCAGTTTGTTAACGGTTTGAATGAAGACATTAAACTTCTGGTTGGAATTCTATAATTGCAAGAATTTGTTGTCCTGGTTGATCGAGCTTGCAAAGTTGAAGAACTTAGCCAAGAAAATTGGAAAGCTAATTCAGAGGCTAGAGATTCGAGAAAAAGATTGATGAATAAACCTTATCATTCTTCATCAAAAAAATCTCGAGATTCGTTTAGTTGATCACATACTTTAGTGGGATATTAGAATAGAGATTGTGGAAATCAACATGTGAGTCCTAAAGCTCAAGCTACTTCCGTCTCGAGCGTTGGTAGTGTGAAAAACAACAAACTCGTGTGTCAACAGTGTGGAAGAATACATTTTGGAGAGTGCTGGAATAAGAGTAATAAAGCTTGTTTTAAAAGTGGCTCACCAAATTATTTATAAAAGATTGCCAAAAATTATCCGAGAAAGATAAATTTCAGAGCGCAAGACCGAGCAATACGACTACGAGAGGGAGACCCTCGAGAAACATGGGGAATGTGTCTAGTGGAAAGGTGTGACTAGAGATTCAGCTGTGAGATCAGAGGCTAGAGTGCTAGCCAAAGCGTATACCATTCGTGCCCGCGAAGGGGCGTCGTCACCCGATGTTATCACCGGGACATTCTCTATTTATGACACTGATGTAGTTGCTTCAATAGATCCTGGATCGACTCAGTCGTATATTTGTGTGAATTTACTGTTTAGTAAGAATTTGCCTGTTGAATCTACTGAGTTTGTGATTAGAGTATCGAACCCCTTAAGCAAGTATGTTCTAGTTGATAAAGTATGCAAGAGATATCCTTTAATGACTGGAGGTTACGGTTTTCCGGGTAACTTGATGCTTTTTCCATTTGATGAGTTCGATGTGATTCTGGGAATGGATCAGTGGACTCTGCATGATGCTGTTGTGAATTGTAGATGAAAGACTATTGAATTGACATGTCAAAACAGTGAAATTTTTTCGAATTGAATCAGATGAATTGAGTGAATTACCTGTTGTAATTTTGTCTATGTCAGCTCAGAGATGTGTGAGAAAGGGTTCCAAAGCTTATCTTTCTTATGTTTTAGATACAAAAGTGTTTGGATTGAAGATTGAATCAGTATCGATAGTATGTGAGGTTTCAAATGTGTTTCCAAAAGAGTTGCCTAGATTACCACCTATCAGAGAGGTTAATTTACTCTTGAATTAGTATTGGGAACTTCACCGATTTCGATAGCTCTGTACAAAATGGCTCTGACAGAATTGAAAGAGTTGAAATCTCAGTTGCAAGAGTTAATAGATAAAGGCTTTGCACGACCTAGTTTTTCACCCTGGGGTGCGCCAGTATTATTTGTAAAGAAGAAATACGGATCAATAAGAATGTGTATTGATTATCGATAGCTCAACAAGGTTACAATAAAGAACAAATAGATGATTTTTTTGATCACTTGAAGGGCGCAATAGTGTTTTCAAAGATTGATTTGAGATCTGTTCTTATCAGTTGCGAGTGAAAAGATTCAAATGTGTCGAAAACTGCATTGAAAATGAGGTATGGACATTATGAATTCCTTGTTATGCCTTTCGGATTGACTAATGGTCCTGCAGTTTTTATACATTTGATGAATCGAATCTTTAGAACGTATTTAGACAGATTCATTGTTGTGTTTATTGATGACATTCTGATCTATTCACGAGACGGGTCTAAACATACCAAACATTTGAAAATTGAGCTTCAAACTTTGAGAGATAAGTAACTGTTCGCTAAATATAGCAAATGTGAGTTTTGGCTTACAAAAGTTGGATATTTGGAGCATATTGTTTCAGCGGCAGGTATTAGAGTTGATCCTAGCAAGATTTCTGCAGTTGTTGACTGGAAACACCGAGAAATGTATCCGAAGTCAGAAGTTTTCTAGGATTAGTAGGCTATTATCGATGTTGTGTAAAAGTGTTCTCGATAATTGCTACATCGATGACCAGATTGCTACAGAAAGATGTGAAATTCGACTGGTCTGAGAAATGTCAACAGAGTTTCGATCAGTTGAAAGCGTTGCTAACTGAAGCACCAGTGTTGGTTCAACCAGAGTCGGGTAAAGAGTTTTTGATTTATAGTGATGCATCATTGAATGGTTTGGGTTATGTGTTGATGCAAGAAGGAAAAGTTATAGCTTATGCCTCCAGACAGTTGAAACTGCATGAAAAGAACTATCCGACGCATGATTTAGAGTTTGCCACTATTATTTTCGCATTAAAAATTTGGCAACATCATTTGTACGGGGAGAAGTGTCACATCTTTACTGATCAGAAGAGTTTAAAGTATATGATGACTTAGAAAGATCTAAATTTGCGACAACGAAGATGGCTCAAGTTGTTGAAAAACTTTGAGTTAGTAATCGATTATCATCTAGGGAAAGCAAATGTGGTTGCAGATGCTTTGAGTAGAAAATCTTTTTTTGCTTTGAAAGCAATGAATACGAGAATAACTTTGTCTAACGATGGTTTGATATTACCTGAGTTGAAAGCCGAACCGATTTTTCTTCAACAAATTTGCGAAGCTCAAAAGTGTGATACCCAGTTACAAGCCAAAAGAATGCAATGTGAGTCGAATAGTGATTCAGACTATCAGATTGGAGCCGATGATTGCGTAATGTTCTGAAATAGAATCTACGTACCGAAAAATTTCAAACTCATTTTGAAAATTTTGTATGAAGCACACAGTGGTTGTTTATCTGTGTAACGCCTCGAATTTAGGCCTAGTAGATTTTGGCCTATTGGGTTGTAACGCCCCAAAAATCTTGAAACTTTAAATTTCTGTGCACTGAGGTTGGTATGTATGAGTAGCACTTAGAATATTAATTTTAAGGCATTATCGGGATTATTTGAAGTCTTAGAGATAGGGATGACCATAGGGAAAAAATTATTTTTCTTGCTTTAGTAGATCCTAGTCTCAGGCGTTAGGCCTCTTAAGTAGATTAAGGGAAAAATAGGACACAAATGGGCTTGTGGTCCAGTGGCAAGGTGGCGTCACTAAGGGAGCTACAACATGGTGTGAAGAGGTCCAAGGTTCGAGTAGTGGTAAGGTATTTTTGGAGTGTTTATTTTGCTTAGTGGGTGGCCAGAGTTGTGTGGAACCTGAACTCTTTTGTTGAAGTGTTTGAATTGGTCTTGTGAGCTGATAAAGGAGGGAATATCGAATGAGATGAGGGAGATATCATGGAGAAAAATTAGGAGATGAGGAATGGGAAGAGTTGGTGCCGAATTGGACTGTAGGGGAAGGTAGGATTCGGCTATTGGCTATAAAAGGAGGTGTCGAATTCCTTTGAGAGATTCCTTGGGTTCCATTACTCTTCTTTTTCTCCCCCTTAGCCGAATTCTTTCATTGCCAAAAAAACCCATTATTCCTTTGCTGAAATTTTGGTTTTTTCTCTAGCTGAATTCCCCATACCTTCTCTTTTTAAATTCCTATTCTTGTTCACCTTTAGTTCTAGCCGATCACGTCTCCTCTTCTTTTCCTATTGGTGCTAAATTGTCTCTGTCACCATACTAATCTCAAAAGCTGAATTTAGGCCGCAGGATCGAAAGGGGATTTGGTAAGTATTCGGTTAACCTCTTTTGTACTATTTGCTAAAAGCCGAAAGGCTATCTAACTGTCCTATCGTTAACTCTGTGATAACAAGGATAAGGTTCAAAGATCGCAAGCCTGGTAGGATCGTTAGCAATGGTAAGTGTACTCAACTCGATGGTGGATTAAGTGAATGGCCGAATGTGTGTGTAATCTATAAGGGTGACTTGTGTGGATTATGAGTCACTCAAATTTTAATGATGTATGTGTGAGTGCAGATCTAAGGGATACTCGTGATTAGTAGCTAAGGAAAGGCTATTAGAACCTGGTGGCACACGGTAAGGCTTCAGCTTTTGAGTAAATATTTTGATTAAGTATGAGTGGTTGATTGAAGGTTGGTTGGTTGTAGGTTCAAGGCTAAGTACAGAATAGCACATCGCAGTAACCAGATGTGTACAAACACTACACACACATACCGGCAATGCTGGAAAGTCGAAAGGCCAAAAATGGCTAAATGGGCCCAGTGGGCCCTGAGGCTAAGTTTGATAAAATGGATTAATTTGATTATATGAATTGGGTTAGGCATGCATGTTACATGATCTGGATTTGTTTTGAGCCTAATGGGTCATATGACTGAGATTTGGGCCTAGTGGGCCATGAAAATGTGATGTGGCCATTATGGGTTACATGAACGTGAAATGGGTTGATGGGCTTTACGGGGACGTAGACTAGTATGCTAGGGTTTCACGGACTTTAGCCTTAGTACTTGACAACTCCTAAATCGCATAAGACTTTCTAGTAATTAAACATGTCCGTGGACAAGTCGCTAGGTTAGAGTGTGGTAACGGGCATGTGCATGTCTAGGATTGGATCTAGGAAGAGCTTGGTACTTAAGCGGCCCTAGCGGCCCACCTCCTCTTCTTTAGGATCCTACCTGATGCATAGTGTCTATTCAGTTTAGCCGCAAGGACTTGTTAATGGGCCAAAGTTCATAACTAAAACCTGAGAGGGACCAAATACCCTTAGATTTGTAAAATTACTAAAATACCCCTGATTTGAAAGTGACCAAAATATCATTAGTTTGAAAATTACCAAAACATCCTTAGTTTTGTAAAATGACTAAAATAACCCCGAATTGTGAAATTACCAGAATACCCTTGGCTTGCATAATTACTAAAAGATCCCTGATTTACAAAATTCCCAAGGTACCTTTGTTTTGTAAAATTACCTAAATACCCCTGTAGAGTAGATTTATGAAAATACCCTTGGGTTGTGAAATGACGAAAATAACCCTATGTGATGAGTATGAGTTTTGTGGATGTTACACATGTGCATGTTGCATTCATATGATATTCTGATTAGGATGCATATGGGTGGGAATTATGGTATGGAGGAAGATTTGAGGATTGCATAGTCACTTGACGACCATGGATCCACTGGTGGCTTTAATCCCATTTTATGATTTGCTACCTTTGGTGTGTAGAGGATGGGCGGGTCGATTTAGAAATCCCTATATGTGTGTAGGGTTGTAAGGGAAATGGTATGTAGCGGATGGATTTTTGGGGAGGTTTTTACGTTACCTTGTTTTGCATATGATATGTTATGATATGATATGATATGAGGTCATTGTGGGCCAAGGCCCAAGACCACCGATTTTGATAGGGCTTAGGCCAATGTGATAATTGTATTTTGAATTGAGTGCCAAGGGTTGTACACACTGAGTTTCGAAACTCACACCCTTTATTTAATGTTTCAGGTGATCCTTAGTAAATGGCTCGATGTGGGAGAGGACTCGGAGATGGCCACACTACAAGATGTTTAAATTTTTGTTTATTTGTTTCAAAATACATGGTTTAATTGCGTTATTTTCGTTGAATGTAATAAGGCCTTATAATCCGATTTAACATTAGATTTTGAGTTTTGTTATTATTGTTTCAACTGTTTACTTAGTTATTAAACCTGAGTAAATTTCTTACGTTTAAACTTGGTTTCCGAAGTACTTAAAACTATAAAATTGTTTTTTTTCATTACTTAACAAGACTCAAGGATTTTGGGCTTTTGGGCCTTAAATTTTTAATTAGCAAAATCATTTGAATTATGCCTTTGATGTGACACGTCGGATTCGGGCCTAACTTTTAGGCCGGGTTTGGGGTGTTACAATCTGTTCACTCGAGGAGTACTAAAATGTACAATGTTGATATTGGTGATGTTATTTGTTTGTGAATTAAGGGAAAGAATGCATGTTTTAAGTAGCCATATTGATGATCTAAGTTTTTGAGATTTGGAGTATAAATAGATTGGTCTATTTTTCAATTTGTGTGTATTGAGAAATGTGGTATAGAATATGCATGAATTAGGTATGAATTGGCTGGTTTAAATGTCTATTTATGCTATGAGATGGTGCAAAATGATGTGTTGTAGGTACATTTATATTTGGGTGGAAAATGGATTGGTAATTAGCCTATTTTTTGTCCACACGGGCAGAGACATGGGCGTGTGTCTCAGCCGTGTGTCACACACAGTTATGTTACACGGTCGTGTGTCCCCTAGTGTTGAATTAGAAATCAAGTCAGTATACTCCACATGGCTTCACACATGGGTGTGTGACTTGGCCGTGTGGCATAAGTTAGTATACCCTACAGGTTTGACACGGCCTCACATACGGGCGTGTATGGCCATTTTTAGGACACATGGGCTACCCACACGGGTGTATGCGTTGGTCGTGTGACCCAAGTCAGAGAGTTACACAGGATTGGACACGGGCTAGGACACGGCCAAGTGTTCTCATTTTGAATGTCCACACGGCCTATGACACGAGCGTGTGTCCCCTATTTTTAAGAAAACTTCTTAAGTGTTCAAAAAGTTTCAAAGTTATCGGTTTAGTCCCGAACCACTTCTAATTCATATTTAGAGCCTCGTATGCTTGTAATAGGGACAATATGAATGTTGTTGATTGATGTTTGAAATAAATTTGATAAAGTATGTGAAATGCACGTTTAAATGTATCGTAAGTCCGGTAATGCTCTGTAACCCTATTCCGGCGTTGAATATGGGTGAAGTGTGTTACACTAGCCGCATCCAAAACATATAATAGAATCAATTCAAATGCCTAACCAATGTACCATCATTGACATCTCAACACTTCATGACAAAACACTTCCATACTAACATATACAAAACACAAATACATAATTAATTTTACTTCCACTTCATCAGTTACCACAATTCAATATAAGGTCATTAATTTCACTTAAATTATTCATTTCAACTTAAGCAAACAAGCATATTTTCTTAGTTATTCAACCTAGCAACACAAATTTAAAGAAATCATTTGCACAACTAGGGTTCAATATCACACATACAAAAGTGTTCTAGTACATGCCATTTATACCAAACTAAAACAAAGTCTACCAAAGATCTCTTGGATGGTTTCTTGTGTTGATTTGATCCTCTATGCCTCTAAAACATAATCTACAAAATGAGACAAATACAGGTAAGCTTGAATAGAGCTTAGTAAGTTCATTTGTATATATTGATAAACCTTTACAATTAAACATAGTAATCAATTAAAATTAAATGTTGAAATTCCATACAACACAACCTTTATCAATAATTAACAATCAGTACAATAGTTCAGTATATTCACTGGATAATGCTCGTTTGAGTTTTACTCAGTATATCAGTAGATTTCGCTTGAATGAATTTCTTTAGTATACCAATGGATAATGTTCCTTAAGATTTATTCAGAATATCAGTAGATTCTTTTACTCCCTAGAGCATTCTTTTCAATAAATTCAGTAGGTATGGCTTAAGATGTAACAGCCCTCTTTAAGTGAAATCGAAACAGTGGTTTCGGAACCACAAATTCAATGTGAAAATATTTATTTTATTGTTATTTTTATTATTATTTTAATATCTACATCATGTTAGTAGTGTTGTATAAAAAATTCGCTAAGATATTTTATCGTTTGTATGCTAAATTCGATATAAAGGACTAAATCGCATAAGGTACAAAACTTGAGTTTTATTAACTAAAGACACTAAATGCTATATAATATAAATGCATGAGTACTTGGATGGTAAATAAGCCATTTAAGTGATAGTGGACATTTATGAGATTGGTATTATTGAAATTATGAATAATTATAAAGGAGAAAATGGTAAATGAGTAATTAAAGTTAAAATAACTTAAACAAAATATGTTCATCTTTCTCATTTGAACATCATTAACTAAAATCAACAAGATAAGCTATAGCTAGGGTTCGTTCAAGCTACTTTCACGCGCATGTAATTGGTATTTCTCCCGTTTTTAATGATTTCTATGTTTTTGGGTTCGTTTTAGCTTAATCTAGCTAGCCAGGGACTAATTTGCAAAACTATTAAAAAGTTTAAGGTTTTCCATGAATGAGTGCATGTGATTTTTGATGCTTGAAGGAAGAAAATGAATATTTGCTGATAAATAAACAAGTATTGTAAAGTGATTTTTGTTGAAAATGTCAACTAGGGATTTATTTGTAAAATGTGTAAAATTCATGGTAAAAAGTGTGAATTAATGAAATTTTTGGGCTGGTATGAGTCTATATAGAATTCAGCTAGCTAGGGGCTATGAGTCTATGAGACTAAATTACAAAGAAGTCAAAAGCTAGAGGCAAAATAGGAATTTTGTCATAATATGAATTTTGGACTAAATTGAATAGAATGATATTTAAATACGTTAAATTTGATTCTATAGATCAAGAAAAGCAACATACGAAACTAGATTAAGGGAAAGATAAAGATTTGGACTACTCGATCCTATTCCATCATTTTTGTCATCGAGGTAAGTTCGTATGTTTAATAAGCATTAAATTACACGTATTTAAATGCTTAATTGATATAATTGTGATGATACGATACTACCGAAATTCTCTACAAGTTATCGACAATGTATGAATCCTGGTTGAACCTTAAGAACAGATAGGATACAAATAACATGTCATTAAGGGTTACCGTGTTTTGGGTACTGGTCCGTACGTTCTACCAGTGGTTGAGTTTTCCAGCATGTGTTCCGGTTACTCGTCAACTTGTGTGAACAGCACCGTGTAGTTACGTCTTGACCGTCAACTTGTGTGAGAAGACCTAATGGTAGCTCGAGAGGGAGCACTTATACGAGATATGAGATTCAGATGGCTTCGACCATGTATTGGCACTTAGTGTGCAAGATTCCCGAGTATCCGATACTATTCCAAATGATTCAACGGGTATACTGATGATATGAAAAAGTAAGAAATTGATATGTATTAGTACAGGTATGTTCACGAATTGTATAAGCATTGAATCTATGAGAATTGTGAGTTCATGTCTATCCTTTTGATAGGATATGTGTTAGGCTTTTGAATTCAAATTGAATTTCAATATGCTATGTTTATTTCCTTAAATTATGATTAAACGGTAAGTTGTGATTTAGCCATACGAGCTTACTAAGCTTAATAGCTTACTTCATTTATTTTTCCATGTTTTATAGTGATTTCAAAGCTTGCTCGAATTGAAAGTCGTTAGAGATCTTATCACACTATCCAGCCTTTGTTTTGATACTTTTGGACTTATATATTTTGGTTATATGGCAAGTTTAGTTCATTGGCTAATGAAAGCCTATATGTTTTGGTTATGTAAGTAGTAATTTAATATGATTTGATTTGGTTTGTGTTGATTTGTATAAATGTGTGTTTAGCCAAGTGTTTTGGCTTACTTTGATATACTTGGTTTACAATTGTGTATAAATAGTCTTGTGAATTGTAGTGATTAGTTGTTATATGGATGCCCTTCTTGTGAAATTGAGTTTTGGTATTAAAAGGTTAGAATTGAGATGAAATTTCATGCTATGTTTTAGGCACCATGTCTCTTGTATGCATTTGACCATTTAGGTAATTTTCGGAAATGATATTGGTATGATTTTGAATGGCCAATTGTGATATTTATGAGTAATGTTGTTGTTGATATAAAAATTGTATGTTTTGGACATGGTTGTGGTTGTTTTGAACGCCTATTGAGAATATGATCATATGATATTTGTTATGTGTAGGCTAGTGCCACTTTGGGTGAGAAATAAGCTTGGAAAATGGTCTATTTTTGTCCACACGAGCAAAGACAAGGGCATGTGTCTTTGTCCTGTATGACACACGGTCAGGTGACACGGTCATCTGTCCCCTAGTACTTATTTAGAAATCAAGTCAGTAGCTTTACATGGCCTAGCCCACGGGCATGTGGCCTTGCCGTGTGACACAAGTCAGTATACCCTCTAGTTTTCACACGGCCTAGCACACGACCTGACACACGGGCGAGTGAGGCCATTTCGAAGGGTACACGGGCTAGTCACACAGGCGTGTGGTTGGCCGTATGACCTAAGTCAGTGAGTTACACGAGGTCAGACATGGGTTAAGACACGACCATGTGATCCCATTTCAAATGTCCACATGGGCGTATCTCGTGGCCGTGTGAGACACATAACCTATCCACACGGGCATGTGTCCCTGTGGTTTGAATGTTTTCAATGTTTTTCCAAAATTTCTTTAAGTTCCCGAACCATTTCTATTGCTTGTTTGGGCCTCGAGGACTCGTGTTAAGGACTATATGATTGTATTTGATGACTTATGTTTGGACTTGATAAATTTATATGAAATGAATGATTGTTTATGAAATAAGTCAGGTAATGCTCTGTAACCCTAATCTAGCGACGGGTACGGGTTAGAGGTGTTACATTTATTTGTATCAGGGCTACGGTTTAGTTGATTCTCAGGCTAATGTAGCGTGTGTGAGTCTAGCTATACATTCCATATTTAACCAATGATAGTGTGGTATCTCCTGATAGTTTTAAATCATGTTTTCATATAGCAATGGATCCAAACCGAGTAGTTTCTGATGATGTAGAAAGTCATGTGCCAGCCTCCGTTCACGGAGCAGCGCCGTCTGAATTGAGACCCGTATCTAAGGGTCATGGAGGAGAGGCCAAGGAAGTCTTCTTCCAAATGATGACTGAGTGGTTCTTTGAGTTTGTCCAAGCAAATACGGTTCCTCAGCAACCTCTACCCCCACCTATTCCTCAACCAGTTCCCGTAACTCCTCGAGGTTTGGAAACTTTACGTATTAGTAAGCCACTTGTTGATAAAATTCGAAAGTACAAGGCTGAAGAGTTTAGAGCTACAGTTGATGATAATCCTGGGAGAGAACAGTTTTGGCTAGAGAATACGATTCGGGTATTTGATGAACTATCTTGTACGCCAGCAGAATGTGTAAAATGTGTTGTATCACTTCTGAGAGATACTGCGTACCAGTGGTGGAACACTTTAATGTCTGTGGTGCCGAGAGAACAGATCACGTGAGAATTCTTTTAAACTGAGTTCAGAAAGAAATATATAAGTCAGCGGTTCCTTGATCAAAAGCGCAAAGAATTTCTACAATTGAAACATGGTCGTATGATAGTAACCGAGTAAGAAAGAGAATTCGTGAGATTAAGCAAGTATTCTCGAGAATGTGTTTCCACTAAAGAAATTATGTGTAAGCGGTTTGAAGACTGGTTGAATGAGGACATTAAGCTTCTAGTCGGGATTCTTGAACTGAAAGAATTTGTTGTGTTAATCGATAGAGCTTGTGAAGCCAAAGAGCTTAGCAAAGAAAAGAGAATAGTTGATTCAGAAGCTAGAGATTCGAGAAATAGGTCAATAAGTAAACCTTATCATTCCTTTTTAAAGAAATCAAGGGATTCTTATAGTCGTTCGAATATTTCAGTGGGGTATTCCAATAGAGATCGTGGAAAGCAATACACGAGTCCAAAAGCTCAAGCCACTTTAGTATCGAGTGTTGTGTTGGTAGTGTCAAAACCAAAAAACCTGAGTGTCAACAATCTAGAAGACGACATTTTGGAGATTGGTGGATGAATACTAAGGCCTGTTTCAGATGTGGCTTACAAGACCATCTTATTCGTGATTGTCCTAAGAAAGACAAATTTCTAAATACAAGGTCGAGTAATACAGCTGTCAGAGGGAGATCACTTAGAAATACTCGAGCTCCAGCCAGAGCTTATGCTATTCGTGCTCGCGAAGATGCATCGGCACCAGATGTTATCACCGGTACATTTTCTCTTTATGACACTGATGTAATTGATTTGATTGATCTTGGATCGACTCATTCATATGTCTATATGAATTTAGTGTCTAGTAAGAGTTTACCTGTTGAGTCCATTGAATTCGTGATTAAAATATCGAACCCCTTAGGTTAGTATGTCTTAGTTGATAAAGTTTGCAAGAATTGTCCTTTGATGACACGGTGTTACTGTTTTCTAGCCGATTTGATGCTTTTACCGTTTGATGAATTCGATGAAATTTTGTGTATGGATTGGTTGACTCTGCATGCTACTATTGCAAACTGTAGACGAAAGACTATTAAGTTGAAATGTTAGAATAGTGAAATTCGAGTGGGTTGCCTGTTGTGATATTGACGATGCTAGCGTAGAAATATGTGAGGAAAGGCTGCAATGCTTATCTTGCTTATGTACTTGATTCAAAAGTGTATGAGTCGAAGATTGAATCAGTTTTAGATTAATGATTTTTATGTTTTCAGGTTCATTTTAGCTTAATCTAGCTAGCCCAGTGACTAATTTGCAAAACTATTAAAAAGGTTAAGTTTTTCCATGAATGAATGCATGTGATTTTTGATGTTTGATGGAAGAAAATAAATGTCTTTTGATAAATAAACAACTTTTGTAAAGTGATTTTTGTTGAAAATGTCAATTAGGGATTTATTTGTAAAATGTGTAAAATTCATGGTGAAACGTGTGAACTAATGAAAATTTTGGCTTGCTATGAGTCTATCTAGAATTCGACTAGCTTAGTATGTGGATCGAATTGCATGAATTTGCATTTTTATGAGCTAGGGACTAAATTGCAAAGAAGTCAAAAGTTAAGGGCAAAATAGTATTTTTCCATAATATGAATTTTGGACTAAATTGAATAGAAATGATATTTAAATAAGTTAAATTTGATTATATAGATCAAGAAAATAAATGTATGGAACTAGATCAATGGAAAGATAAACTATTGGACTACTCGATCCTATTTCGTTGTTTTTGTGATCGAGGTAAGTTCTTATGTTTAGTAAGCATTAAATTATACATTTTTGAATGCTTAATTGATATAATTGTGATGATAAGATACTACGAAAATTCTCGACAAGTTATCGACAATGTATAAATCTCGGTTGAACCTTAGTAATAGATAGGATACAAATGACATGTCATTAGGGGTTAACGTATTCTGGGTGCTGGTCTGTACGTTCCACCAGTGACTGAATTTTCTGGCATGTGTTGTGGTTACTCGTCAGCTTTTGTGAGCAGCAACGTGTAGTTACGTCTTGACCGTCATTTTGTGCGAGCAGATGCACTGATAGCTTCGACCATGTATTGGCACTTAGTATGGAGATTCGCGAGTATCCGATATTCTTCCAAATGGTTCAACGGGTATATTGATGATATGAAAAAGTAAGAGATTGATATGTATCTGTGTAGGTATGTTCATGAATTGTATAAGCATTGAATCTATGAGAATTGTGAGTTCATGTCTAACCTTTTGATTGGATATGTGTTAGGCTTTTAAATTCAAATTGAATTGCATTATGTTATGTTTATTTCCTTAAATTGTGATTAAACGGTAAGTTGTGCTTTAGCCGTACGAGCTTACTAAGCTTAATAGCTTACTTCGCTTATTTTTTTGTGTTTTATAGTGATTTCAAAGCTTGCTCGGATCGGAAGTCATTGGAGATCTCATCACACTATCCAACCTTTGTTTTGGTAATTTTGGACTTAATATATTTTGGTTATATGGCATGTCTAGGTCATTGGCTAATGAAAGCCTATATGTTTTGGTTATGTAAGTAGTCATTTAATATGGCTTGACTTGGTTTGTGTTAATATGTATAAATGTGTGTTTAGCCAAGTGATTTGGCTTACATTGAAATACTTGGTTTATAAATATGTATAAATGGTCTTGTTAATTGTAGTGATTAGTTGTTTATGGATGCCTTTCTTGTGAAATTGAGTTTCGGTATTAAAAGGTTAGAATTGAGATGAAATTTCATGCTATGTTTTAGGTACCATGTCTTTTGTATGCATTTGACAATTTTGGTAGTTTTTAGAAATGATATTGGTATGATTTTGAATGGCCAATTATGATGTTTATGAGTAATGTTGTTGTAGATATTGAAATTGTATGTTTTGGACTTGGTTGTGGTTGTTTTGAATGCCTATTGATAATATGGGTGCCACTTTGGGTTAAAAATAAGGCTTGGAAAATGGTCTATTTTTGTCCACACGGACAGAGACACGGGCGTGTGTCTCAGCCGTCTGTGACACATGGTCAGGTGACACAGCCATGTGTCCCCTGGTAATTATTTAGAAATCAAGTCTGTAGCTTCACACGGCCTAGCCTACAGGTATGTGGCCTGGCCATGTGGCATATGTAACAGCCCGATTTAGGGGCTAGTCGGAACAGTGTTTTCTTAATCACTAATTCGAGGTTGAAGAAAATTATTTTAATATTATTTTATGTGTTATAGCATGATTATCGATCGCTGTAAATCAGAGTTTTAAAATTTATAAAAGAATGACCGAAACCCAAAATCTAACTCTGACAATGATTAAAGGGAAGTGTACCTATCGAACAATACTATAGCTTAGGCAAGACCGGATATCGAACCCAAAGGAACTAAGAGTACTAATACTAACTTTCTTTTTTTATTATTTAGCCTTGAAAATAGAGCGAAGTTGCTTTTGACAAAGACTAAACTAAGGACACAAAGACAAAAAGGACGAATAGGAAGATAACTTTGAAGGAAAACTTAGTTGATTACGACGATACCCTCAGGAAGAATCCACCTAGACTTCACTTGTTATTTCTTCTACTTAGATTGATCCGTAAGACTCCCTAACCTATATTAAACCCTTTCTTGAGGCGAATAACGTCTAACGCTAGGTTAATTAGTGGAACTCTCGTTCGCTTATAATAACCCCCTAGGATAGCAGTAAATCAATCAATGGACTCCCATATTAGGTTTCACCCTAATCCGGCAAAATCTCGTAACCCTATCTCTAGGCATTCGATCAACTCCGCTTAATTATGTTAGATCTACTCTTAGGCAGGGTCTATTCCTCCTCCACCTAAGCACATTAGATTTGGATTAAGCAACATAATTAAGAACAAACTAAGTATTTATCATATAACTTAAAAATCAAATAAAAGATTCATCTAGGATTCATCCCCTTCAGGTATCTGATGGGTTTAGTTCATAATGAATAAACAAAACATCACAAGAGAAAAGATCAAACAAAACATAAGAAAATCCTAAAACCCCCTCAAGGAATTGAAGGAGAATTTCACCGTCTTGAGTATAATTCCGGCTTCTTGGGATGGATCAACTGGCTACCCTCGTGTTTTTCCCTAACTCTGACCTTCTTGGCTTGGCTCCTTGGCCTAGCTTTTGATCCCCCTCAAAGGTGGTACTTGGGGGACATATATAGGCTTTTGGAATGCGATTCTTTCTCCCTAAGTATCCTTTTCTGACTGAAATTGCTCGTTCCAGCGACAGAGGCACGGCCATGGCACACGCCCATGTGGATCGAAACCAGACTGTGTTCAGATTTCTAACTAGAGGCACGGTCGTGTGTTACGGAGTTGAGGCCGTGCTCTAGGTATTTGTCGAGGCACGGCCGTGTGGACTTTGGGCTTAGGCCGTGTCAATTTCGTGTTAAGGCCCATTTACTTCGTTGTCGGCCCGTTTTGTGTTCTTTTCATCCTCGAGTGCTTTCCTGGGTATAAGACATGAAAAGAAACGATTAAAAGCACCTTTTTATAAAAATCAAGGAATAAATCATCAAAAAGCATATTAAATGTGGGATTAAAGTATGTTGCTTTTACGGTTTTTCAATTATATGGGTGCATGAAAATTTTGGTGCTTTAATTTTAGCGATTGCATGCTTAATTGCGAAAATGTACTAAATCGCATAATGTGCGAAAGTTCTATTTTTCAACCTAAAGGTGTATAAAAGCCATATAATATTAATTAGAGGCCCTTAATGTGCAATTAGACTCTTATAAATAGGGTGGCCGGCCATAAGGGACAAACAATGTCAAATTGGTCAAATTTGTTAGATTAGATGGATTAAATGGAGGAAAATAAAATAAAATAAAGAAAGGAAAAGATATCATATTTCCTCTCTTATTCTCCACTAAAAATTAGCAGAAAAATATGGGTTGAGAACTCAAAAATTTCAGCCAGCTTTTCTCCTTACAAGTATGTCATCTTGATGATTATTTTTGATAATTTTTGTACTTTTGAGATCCTTGTAAGATGATCTAGCTATGGAGAGGACTATTTTGCAAAATGGTTAAGAGTCAAGGGTTTTTCCATGTGAGTAATTTTGTTGTTTGCTAAATTTTTATGAAAGAAAATGATTCTTGGGTGTTAAATACAACTTTTGTGAAAGGTGATTCCATGAAAACAACTAAAATGACCTTTTTGTAAAGGTTGTAAAATAGGTGTTAAATGTGTGAAATAATGAGTATCAAGAGTTTCTATAAGAGTAATAAATGTTCAGTTAGGCTCGTTAAAAGAAAAAAATTTGATTAGAATTGATTTACGAGCCTAGGGGTAAAATCATAATTTTGTGAAAGTCTAAGGGCAAAATGCTAATTTTACCAAAGTATGATTATTGAAATGTATTGATTAATGTGGCAATTAAATGAGCTAATTTGTTATTATAGCTCAAAAAGAACGAGGAATTAACCTTGATCGAGGAAAAGGCAAAGTTTTGGACTAGATCGTAAAATTTCATATTTTGATACCGAGGTAAGTTTGTATGTAATAAATACAACATCATGTTATTAAGTTTTAAAATGTTTGATACTTGTGAAGATGTATAATATTTCTATGAAATTGAGTAATGATGTTAAATGAGAAAATGAGAAAATGATGAAAATTTATGATGTTGAAGTCCCGGTTGGACTTTAAGAAGTGAGAAGATATCATCATCAAGACATGAGATTGGTAAGCTCCCGTGTAAGACCATGTCTGGGACATGGCCTTGGCTCCAAATTGAGATCCCATATAAGGCCATATCTAGGATATGGCATCAACATCGATATGAGATCCCGTATAAGACATATCTAGGATATGGCATCCGTATCGAGATGTAACCCCATGTAAGACCATATATGGGATATGGCATTGGCATCGTGTTTATATGTGTGATGATGGATGTGTACCTCGGGTATTCCAAGTGATTCATCGAGATGAATAGTTAAGCTTATAATAGAGATGAAATTAGTGCTAAAACTATGTGATGAAGTGATACAGGTACCTGTGAGTAATTCACGAGAAATGTTCTTGAAACTTTGTGTTTTTCTGTATTCCATACAATGGATGGATGATATTATGAGCCTTTATGTTATTATTTATTTCATGCAAACTTACTAAGCTTTATGCTTACCCTTCTCATTTACTTTTTCCTTATAGTATCGCCAAGCTAACTCGGGGATCGAAGGACGTCGGAGTTCGGAATCACACTATCAACCTCTCATTGGTACAACAAAGTTTGATTAATTTTGAGTATGGCATGTATAGGAACTTAGTTAATTTGTGTTATGTCATATTTGTTAGCCATAGTATGTCATCAAATTCATTTTGTAAATGGTCATTGGAAATTGGCCAATACTTGACAAGTATATTTTCAATGATGATGAAGTTCATGAAGTGCATGCTTGTGTGGATGTCTTGATTTTGGGTTCTTATAGGTGCCTTACGGTCATTATGTATGTTGAATTGAATTGGTATAAGTGTGGTTGCTTTGTAGGGTGGCAATTAGCTTGGTAGATAGCCTTACATTTGTCCACATGGGTAGACACACGGCATGTGTCTACGCTGTGTGTGACACACGGTTAACCCCATGGGCTTGTTGATAAGCTGTGTGTCCCCATGCATGCTAGGTTTGCAAGTCAGAATACCCAGTAGTAAACACATGGACTGAGACACGGCCGTGTGTCTCAATCGTGTGGGAGACACGGGCTAAGACACGAGCATGTGCCTGGGCCGTGTGAAGTCTACACCTGAAATTACGAATTTATTTTGCCACATAGTCTAAGGACACGGACGTGTGCCTTGGTCGTGTGACCTTATTGAGATGGTGGCATCATAAACAGAATGTTAAGGTTTTCACACACGAATGAAGACACAGGCGTGTCATGGCCTTGTAAGGGACACGGGCTACGGACATAGGTGTGTGCCAGGCCGTGTGAAAATCCATGTAGGTTCAAAATGAAAAATAAAATTCACACGGACTGCGGACATAGGCTGTGAGACTACACGGCCTGCCCATACGGGCGTGTGGCCCTATTTTGTGTAAAAATTTTCTAAGTGTTTAAATGTTTCTGGTTTAGCCCGAATCTTTCTGTGTGCAAGTTTAAGGTCTCGTAGTCGTATAATAAGGACATTAAGGTCTCGAATGAGAAGTTTTAAGTAGAAATGAGATTGTATGTTTGAGTAAGTTAAGTACGGTAATACCTCGTACTCGATTCTCGGACTAACGTAGCGTAAGAATGTGTCTAGCTATACATGCCATACATTTGAGTATTTACATAACGATAGTGTGACGACTCCTGATGATTTAAATTGTGTTTTTATATAGTAAATGTATCTCGGTAGAGCTGCGGCCGATGATGTTGCAAGTAATGCACTGGCTCCCGCGCAAGGGACCACGCCAGTTGAAAGTAGACCCGAGACTTTGTGCCAGTGAGAAGAGGCTCGAGAAGCCTTTCTCCATATGATGAGCAATTGGTACACTAAGTTTATTCGAGCAAATTCTAATGCTCAACCCCCTCCACCCCCACCTATTCCTTAGCCTACCCCTGTACCTCCCTAGTTGGTAGAGATAGTAAGAAGAGAAAAGCCTCCAGTTGATAGAATCCAGAAACAAGGAGCTGAGGAATTTCGAGCTAGTAAAGATGATGATCCGAAGAGGGTAGAATTTTGGCTTGAGAATACCATCAGGGTATTCGATGAGTTGTCATGCACACTTGAAGAGTGCATGAAGTGTGTGGTATCTCTCTTGAGAAATTCGAACTATCAGTGGTGGAACACCCTTTGTGTCGGTTGTACCAAGGGAGAAAGTTAACTGGGAATTCTTCCAGTAAGAGTTCCGGAAGAAGTATATTAGTCAAAGGTTCATTGACTAGAAAAGAAAGGAATTCTTAAAGCTAAAGCAAGGTCTAATGACGGTGACCAAATATGAGCGTGAGTTTATAAGGCTTAGTAAATACACTCGGGAGTGTGTATCGACAGAAGCCATTATGTGTAGAAGGTTCGAGGACGGGTTAAATGAGGATGTTTGTTTACTTGTTAGTGTCTTAGAACTAAAAGAATTTGTTGTGTTAGTAGATAGAGCCTGTAAGGCCGAGGAACTGGTCAAAGAGAAAAGAAGAGTTGAAATTAAGTCTCGTGACTCGAGGAAGAGATAGTTGGGCAAATCATTTCAATCCTCATCCAAGAAATCAAGAGAGTCTGCTACCCGATCGGCCACTTCGGCTGGGTTTTCAAATAGAAGTAAGGGTAAACAGTACTCGAGATCTAAAGCTCAAACCACTTCAGTTGCTAGTGTTGGGAACACTCGACCAAGTAGACCAGAATGTTCGCAGTGTGGCAGACATCATCTCGGGGAGTGTTGAGCAAACGAGAAGGCTTGTTTCAAGTGTGGATCCCTAGAGCATTTTATTAGAGGTTGCTCTGATGTGGGTGAAAAAGAGAAACCTCAGAGTGTAAGACGTGGAAGTACTGCTAAAAAAAAAGCCGCAGAGAAATATGGGAAATGAAATGAGTAGTAAGATACATCTAGAGAGCAGACTGCAAGAGCTGAGGTGATCACGGGTACATTTTCTCTCTATGATACTCGTGTTATAGCTTTAATTGATCTGGGATCTACCCACTTGTATATTTGCATGAAATTAGTCTCTAGTATCAACATGATTGTAGAACCTACGGAATTTGTGATAAAAGTGTCAAATCCCCTAGGCAAATGTGTGTTAGTCGATAGAGTATGCAAAGGTTGCCTTTTGATGATTAGGGGTTATTATTTTTCGACTAATCTCATGTTATTGCCATTTGATGAATTCGATGTCATCCTTGGGATGGATTGGTTAATTACTCATGATGTATGAGTGAATTGTGGAAGGAAATTTATTGAGTTAAAATGTGAAAATGGGGATATTCTTCATGTTGAATCAGATGATCAGGACAAGTTACATGTAGTGATTTCTTATATGTCTGCTCAGAAATACATAAGGAAGGGGTACAAAACTTACCTTGCTTTTTTGATGAATGCTAAAAAGAATGAGTTATGAATTGAATTGGTGCCCATAGTATGCGAGTATCCAGATGTTTTCCCAGAAGAACTGCCAGGGTTACCTTCGGTTAGAGAGATTGAATTTGGGATCGAGTTAGCTCCTGGTATTGCTCCTATTTCAATTGCTCCGTATAGGATGGCTCCAACTGAGTTGAAAGAGTTGAAGGCACAGTTACAAGAGTTAATGGATAAAGGCTTCGCAAGACTGAGTTATTCTCCGCGGGGTGCTCCCGTATCATTTGTGAAAAAGAAAGATGGTTCCATGAGATTATGTATAGATTACCAGCAGCTTAATAAGGTAACTGTGAAGAACAAATACCTGTTGCCAAGGATCGATTATTTGTTTGATTAATTGAAGGGAGCCATGGTGTTTTCCAAAGATAGACTTGAGGTCTGGATTGTAACGCCCTGACTTTTAGGCCTAAAAGAAATGTGCTTTGCGTATCAGAGGGATTGGAATTCAGCTGTGCAAGTGAATAACACAAAAGTATGTCTACTTTAGTGGTTAAGGGTCCTAAGAAGTATTGTAGAAGTCTTGGGTTCAAACTTGAGCTCTAGAAAAAATTTTGGTTTTAGGTGAATAAAACCCTGGGAGTAAGTAAGTAGGCTTTAAGAATATTGTTGGGGAAATCATGACACAAGAAGGGTTGATGATCCAGTGGTAGTGGCGTCATTATGGTGGCAAGGGGATCTTGAGTTCGAATCGCATGGGATGCAAAGAGATTTTGTTTTATTTCCATGACGTGAGAGAGGTAGAGTTGGATTAAAAATCTCCTCGGGTGGTTGTTGACTTGGTCTTGGATGAAGTTGTTAGGGAGTTCGAATTGGTCTTTGAGGGATTTATGGAGTGATTTTAGGAGGGTTTTGGGGGTTTTTGATAAGGGGTTTGTTGGTTAAGGATTTTGGGGAGAAAAAGAAAGAATTTGGTGTGTAATGGGTGTAATGTGCCGAATTTGAGTGGGGACTACTCAGAATTTCGGGATTGGGAATTTGAGTGCACTATTTTGTGTTCGGGTAATTGACCATTTGGGGAATTGTCCTTTATTGCCGAACATATCATTTTCTTTTCCCCCTCTTCTTTTTCGATTTTGGCCTGTCAATCTTCTTCTTCCCTTATTGCCGAACCTTTTATGTTTTTCTCATCTCTCCATTTTGTCCATCGGCTTTTAGTTAATGATTTTCTTGATCAATTGTTTTTTATCTCTCCTCCCCTCCAGTGTCTTGATTCTATTACCGATTTCTATCTTCTTCTTCTTTGATCAGTTCCGGTTTGGCAGTGGCTTTAGCAAACAGTGAGTTACTAGATTTCTTCATGTTTTTTCTATTCCTTTGATATGTCCGAACTCCTTTTTGAAACGTATGCTCTTTTCTTTTATGTTCTATGTTGGTCAATTCTCTTTCCCTCCTTATGCTTGGTAGTGCCTTCAGTTCATAGAATTCCACGAGGAGTGCAAACCATTCACTCATCTCGTGATCAAAGGTAAAAGTTGAAGGCTTGTAATTTCTCAAGTGGTTGGCTGAATGTTACTTTCCCTTTTTGGGGGAAGGGTTGCGTGTACTTCTTTAGACTGATGTGTGCTAAACCATGGTTTTAGACCATAGTGGTTGACAGGTTGTATTTGTAATGTAGTTATGTAACACACCAAACCCAGCCTAGAAGTTATGATCGGATCTGGCATGTCACATAAATGGGTTGTTTAAAAACTACGCGTTTGTTAAAATCTTTGAGTTTAAATATTTATTGATTGTTATCCTTGTTGATAACATTTAAAAAAAACAGATATTAAGGGTTTAGGAAAATCCCGTATCGCACATTGAATAATAATAGGTAGCAATCAAATTAAAAGATAAATCAAATAAAATACCAAAATTAAAGCTATAGTGGCCTTATTACATAACAAAACCCAAATAAAAATAAGTCCAAATAAAAGAAACGAGTTTACGAGAAAACATTGCATGGCCACCACAAGTCCGCCTCAGCTCCTAATTCGCGATCTAATGATTACCTGAAACATTTAAAAAGAGAGGGTGAGTTTACGAAAACTCAGTATGCAATTCCCATTATGAGCGATAACTAGGCCTAAGCCCACAGAAGCAGATTGGGCCTTAGCCCTAATATCATGGCATATCAAATAATGAGTGCAATGCAATGCAATCCCAACCCAACCTAATATTCCATCCTCTACACACTGCTCCTTACATCCATCCTCATACACACTTGGGGATTTCTACAATCAACCCTCCATCCGCTACACACCTCTTTGGTAGTCATGCTGATAGACACACTACTCAAAGTCCACATAAGTGGTCCAGCCACTGATTCCACACATGATTAAATGACCATATCCACAATGAGGCTCCACGCCATCTAACAAAGTCACCAATATACACCTCCCCTTTAAATCATTTATATCCCAAAACCCATGCAATATGACATAATAATTCGTGTATGCAGTATGTCATGTATGCAAAACATATATCAAATATAAGTATAACATGAGTTACCATCATAATCAGATAGACATATTACAAAATAATCAAGCTAATCAACCTCTAAGGGTACAACAGTAATTTTACCTACCAAGGGTATTTTTGTAATTTACCTATCGAGGGTATTTCAGTAATTCCACGCCTGCAATGGCCTTTTCGAAGGCCTAATGTCGCCTCGAGCGACTCAACTACCATTTCCGGTCGTACCGGACTATTGGGCCTAAAACCCGATTTCGGCCTATTCGGGCCCACACGCTCGTGAGGCCCATCTACCGTAAATCTAGCCACATATAAGAGACTCTCCTAGTCTAGTTCACTATATACTACACCATCATACATTTTATTCAATTGGGCCCACGGGCCCGTTGGGCCCACTTTGGCCCATCATGGCCCAAACAGCCTCGACCCACAAGAATACTGCTGATGGCCTTAACTATCACATTGAAGCCCCACACGTGCGCTTGCACGCTCGTGTGGCTACTATTGCCTTGATCGATACTTCGGCATTTGCCGCTCTACAACTAGAGTAGAGAGAGTTACACACCTGATAGGAATCTGGTGCTAATCCGCGCTCCGACCACCCCTGTGCCCAAACGCCCTCCAAGGTATCCTTTTCTCCTATCATAGAATGCTATATATATAGCTAGCTTCTCACCTTCCTTCTTTGTATCTTTCCGATGTGGGATCCCTTCGTCAGTAGAGTTTAAATCCTACTCAAACTCTTGCCGTCCAATTCGCAAAATAAATACTCCCTTGCTTCTCATGAGATTCAAACCCAGGCTCCCTTGCAACATAATCCATGCTGCTAACCACTTGGCCACAAGCTCCTCTTATGTCTTAAACCATGCGCAACTAAATATAAATCTATAGCCATATACTAAGGTCCATATAAAAAGAAAACCAAAATGCAAGAGCCAAGACTTGAACCTTGGACCTCCTTCCTTCATTGTGGCGTCATCCCCTTGTCTCCTATGTGGCGTCACTTTGCCACTACACCACACACTCCTTTTGTGTCATTTTTCTCCATATTTTATTCTTAAAGCCTACCTACTAACTCCCAGGGTTTTTTCCACCTAAAATCAAATTTTCCCTAAAGCCGAAATTTGATCCTGGGACTTCATAGAAGCCCTCTAACCTTCCAAAATCACTTATCTAATAGGTCCAACTTGCATTTAAGTCTATCTCTTGTTCTCAAAAATTTTAAACGTTACTACACTCAAGGCCCATTAGGCCCAGTTCTTCTAGGCCCAATTTTGGGATGTTACAAGTTAATCGTCAAAGAATCCTGTGATTGACTCTAGCCTGTGATCTAAGGGAAATAAATCGATTAGCGATCAGTCAAGGTAAGTATAGATTATCGTTTTGGGCTTAGATAATTATTAACTTTATTAGTTGTGAATCTGATACGACAAGTTGGTTGACTATAGGATTCAGAGAGCACGGATCTTAGCTAGTTTCGCGAATAGGTGTGTATTTGTATCTGGTATTCGATGATCGGCTGAAAAGCCGAAAGTATGCGTTGTTTACACTACTATGACTGTAGATCGGCGAAATGTCAAAAAGCTAGAAATATGGTGTATGATGCCACACGAGCGTGGGATCGTGCGTGTGGTGAACCGAGCCCACGAACATGGGCGTTAACCTGTAGAGGCCACCACGAGCGCTCTCGTGGTATTGGGCTATTCTGGGCCTCGTTTGGGTCGAAATGAGCTGTGTAGGCCCAATAGGCTTGTGGGCCCACACGGATAAAATGTATGTGGTGTGGTAAGTGTTGTTTGGGCTGTGACGTTTGCATAACTGTGGCTGTTTCTGGGCTAAATAGGCCACAGGAGTGTGTAGGCCCACTTGGGCCGAGTAATGGGCCTTATGCCCATTTACACCACTGTCACTGTTTATGTTACTTAAGTCGCTCGAGACGATGGTGAACCTTCTGTTGGGTCGCTGAGACCACGATTTTCAAAATTACTAAAATACCCTCGATTTGCAAAATTACCGAAATACTCCCAATTTGCAAAATGACCGTAATACCCCTATAGGGTAAAATGACTGAAATACCCCTATAGGGTAAAATGAATATTTTTCCCTTGTGGGTAAATGACTGACTTAGACTGTGAATTTGACTGATTTGACTGTGTTCGTATGACTGTGTTTTAACTAACTTGACTGTGGTTGTGTGACTGATATGCTTTTAATATATGTTTAAATGACTGTTATTGAGCATAGCCATTTTGCATACACGTGTAATGATTGAGCATGACATACACGACATATTGCATGGGGTTGGGACATTGATACGGAAGAAGTTCTGATAGGGTAGCACGGGTCATATAAGACGATTGTGTAACACCCCTATCCTGTGCCAGTTGCCAAATTAGGGTTAAGAGCGTTACCTGTCAGACTGGAAACTTAATCAGACAATTCATAAAGTATCACATCGAATACAAACATAATGTCCCTTATTGCGGTCAACGAGACCTTAAGCATGCTCAGAAATAGGGTCAGGACTCAACCTGTACACATACAGAAATTCTCGGACATTTAAAACTTTTCAAAGATTCAGGGGTTACACGCCCGTGTAGGAAGGCAGTATGCCCCCCTCAGCTGCTTGACACCTCCGTGTGTCTACCCTGTGGTCGAAACTGACTTTACTCTATGGCCACCAAGCACGCCAGTGTACTCTGGCCGTGGTAGATTCTGACTTGGCTCCACAGTCACCAAGCATGCCCATGTACTCTAGCCGTAGTCGATCCTGTCAAAAATCACACGGCTACCAGGCACATCCGTGTGCCAAGACTGTGTACTCTTAGCTAGCTACTGACTTAGCCCTACGGTCACTAGGCATGCCCGTGTGCCACAACCGTGTGACATTATAGGTCATTTGCAAGGCCAAAATGCCACCCAACAAGGGTCAAACTTACAACCAATTTACCAAGATATCTAATGCATATTTGGCAACCAAGAACATACCAAATTAACCATTCAATCAATACATTCAAATCCAATCTCATTCATAACAAATCCACAAGAATGAGACTTATAAAAACACAACCATTATTCAACCATACTTACCCAAAACTTAACCATTTCATGTACTTCAACCATACCAAAATATGCGTCATATATCACATTCATTTGAGCTTATTCTCAACTCATATCTAGCCAAATCACATGGGTAAGTTCACTTCATATTCATATACAAATATCTAGCCTATACATGCCATATTTAGCTATATACATTTCCAAAATGTACCAAAACAAGTTGAGTAGTGTGATGACGATCCTTGACGGTCCCGAGCCTTTAGTAGCTTTGACGACCTATAAAACAGATAACACACACATACAGAGTAAGCTTTCCAAAAGCTTAGTAAGTCATAATACAAATAAACTTAACATGCAAAGCATATAAGCATGTAGAAACATTAATGTAACTCATATTCATAGCAAATTTCTCACATATATGCTTTGGTCCATATTCTTGGTCATATTTGCCATATTCATCAAGTCAATAATCATATATATACATAATTCTTTCGTAACCATTCTTGCATCTCACTCACATTCGCATATTCAATCATACATTTCTTCAAATCAAAATCACATAGGTACTTACCTTTTATACACATTTAGTGTGCATACCAAATGTACCTGAAACGAATATACATTCACGTAATTGATCATAGCTCAGATTTTTCCCGTTGAACCGATAGGAATCTAATAGGATACTCAGAAGGCTTAGAATAGTCGTACAATGCCAACATCCCAGACGAGGTCTTATGTGTACACAGATAACGATGCCACTGTTCCAGACAGGGTCTTACACGAATCATTATGATGCCAATGTCCCAGACATGGTCTTACACGTAATGCTCATATCGATGCCAACGTCCCAGACACGGTCTTACACGCAAATCTCATATCGATGCCAACATCCCAGATGTGGTCTTACACGAAATCTCAAATCAACGCCAATGTGCCAGATGTGGTCTTACATGATAAAACAGAATAGATACCTATGTCATGACATAGCTAATCCTATATATTCCTAGGTTCGTACGGGACTTCTCGGACTTTTCACTATTTCAACCTTGTCTCAGAATTCATGTACATAGCATCTCATAAGCATTCATTATCATTGATAGTCATGTGAATATGCTTAATTCAATACAATTATATTTATTTGTAATATGACTTACCTCGGATTCAATTTAACGAAAATGGAAATGGCTACTTGGTTACTTTCGCTTTCCCGCGATCTAAGTCTGTTTTCCTCGGTTCTTGATCTATACATGTTCAGAATTAACCCTTTTATTCATTAACTCATTCAATTCAATCCAAAGACGCACATTTAGGGCTTTTGCAATTTAACCCTCACATTTGCACAATTTATCAATTTAGTCCATTTTTCTCAAAACATCAAATTCACAAAAATCATCACATACACATGCTTAGTCGAATGTTTATGAACATCATACACCCATATTTTCCATCAAATTTTCAATTTAGTCCTTCAATTTACTATTTACTCAATTTAGCCCTAATTAGCTAAATTCATCAAAATTTCAAGAACAAAGTATGTTCATCTAGCTCATATCTTTCATTTAACACCATAAATCATCACAAAGCTCAACATATCATCAATGGCATATCACACAAACATCATCAATTCATCAAATTAAGACATGGGCTTGATAGTAAACTAAACAACAATCTCAAAAACATAAAAATTATCAAAATCCAACTCAAATTCATACCTTATTCAAGCTTGAATGGCCGAACCTAGCTTAAGTTTTCTTTCTTTTTCTTTCTTTGATATTTTTTGCAAAACTTGAAGATGAACATCCCTTTTTCATTTATTTATTTTATTACAAAACATATTATTAGTCCATTTCCAAATTTATCCTTCAAAATTATAAGCATAAAACATATTACACATGGTTATTATTGACTATACGCCGTCCACTATATTGTAAAAAGGGTAATTTACAACATAAGGCCTTATCTTATAAAGACACATCCATTTAACCACTAAATCAAACAAAGGTCACTTTTACTTTTACGCGATTTAGTCCTTTGCTCAATTTAAACACACAAACAGTTAAATTATCTTATGAAACTTTAACACGTGCATAATCACACATCATAGTCACAAGAAATAATATTAAAATATTATAAAGACTCGGATTTGTGGTCCCAAAACCACTGTTTCGACTAGGGAATAAACCGGACTGTTACAGATTGTGGATCGATGGACACCTTAAAGCCGCGTAATCTGATTATGGCTCTGTGCCAACCTAAATATGGCTCTGTGCCATCTGGATTATGCCTCTATGCCATCCTGATTATGGCTTTGTGCCAATCATAATTACCCGTGGCTGTGTGCTGATTATATTACTGTTGCTGATGGCTATGTGCCAAACTTATTACAGTTACCAATAGTTTTGTGCCATCTTGATTATGGCTCTGTGCCATCCTGATTATGGTTTATAACCATTCTATTTATGGCTTTTAGCCATTCTGTCCATGGTGCCGAGCCATTTTATTGACTTAGTGCCGTAACCGGCGCTAAGCTTGGTGTGTTGGCTAGGTGGGTCGATATTATCCCCACGTAAGTGTAGGGTTAGTACGGATGGTGTGTTGGTTGGATCGGGGTGGGATGCATCCTTATACTATTGCATATATGAGATTTTTCATTGTACTGGGCTTAGGGCCACTTGTTCTGTATTGGTTTGGGCTGGGCCCAATTGATTCTGTTATGAGCTGTTACCCAAATGATACTGTAGTGGGTTTTCGCCCACGTATGCTCTGAACTGGACTATACTGTTACTGTTAAAAGGCTTTGGCCCAGACTGTTTCAGTTTCTATTTCTTTATACGGACCGTTAATCTAGTAAAAGGATTACACACTGAGTTTTCGTAAACTCACGTCGTTTTTAACTGTGCAGGTAATCCCTAGCGTTAGGAGGATCGGTGCTGTGAAGGACTCGGAGGTGACCACACGACTGCAGCTGTTATGCTTTGGACTTTATATATGTTTTGAATTTCGTTTTGGGTTTTAAGACTTATCTGGATTTAATTCTGAATTTGGGATTTTGTTACGTTTTATATCTGTTAGATGTTGACGAGTTTTCAACCTAATTACTGTTTTTAAAAACATACGTTTTAAACTTATTTACCTTAAATTAGCTTCCGCAACTGAAAGATATTTTTAACGAAGTTAATAACGTTTTTAAAAGTGATTAACTTTTCAATAACCCATGTTTTGAAATTGAATGAACTCAAACTGAGACTTTAGTTTTTAAATATTAAGGGGGTTTTCAATGAAAACATGATTTTCGAAAAATGCTTCAATGTGACACGCCAGATTCGGGCCTAACTTCTAGGTCAGGTTTGGGGTGTTACATGGATATTATCAGTTAAGAGTCAAAGACTCGGATGTGTCGAAAACTGCATTTCAAACAAGGTATGGTCACTATGAATTTTTGGTCATGCCTTTCGGTTTAACAAATGCCCCTGTAGTTTTCATTGATTTGATGAATTGCATATTTTGGGCATATTTAGATAAATTTGCTGTAGTCTTTATTGATGATATAGTGATCTACTCTAGGGATAAGAACGAGCATGCTGAGTATTTGAGAACAGTTTTGCAAATTTTGAGAGATAAACAATTATATGCCAAGTTTAGTAAAAGTGAATTTTGGCTAAAGGAAGTTTGGTTTTTGGGGCACATTCTCTCGTGTGATGGTATTCGAGTTGACCCGAGTAAGATTTCAATGATTATTGAATGGAAACTGCTAAGGAACGTAACCGGGGTTAGTAGTTTTCTAGGCCTAGCTGGATACTATAGACGATTTGTCAAGGGATTTTCCATGATAGCTACTTTGATGACGAGGCTACTACAAAAAGATGTGAAGTTTGAGTGGACAGAAAAGCGCCAGCAGAGTTTTGAGAAATTGAAGGCATTATTGACCGAGGCTCCAATTCTAGTACAACCCGAACCAGGAAAAGAATTTTTGGTTTACAGCGATGCATCCTTGAATGCATTAGGTTGTGTACTCATGAAAGAGGGCAAGGTGATAGCATATGCCTCTAGACAATTAAACTCGCACGAGAAGAATTACCCGACTCACAATTTGGAGTTAGCTGCAATTGTATTTGCACTAAAAATTTGGAGACACAATTTGTATGGTGAGAAATGTCAGGTGTTCCCTGATCATAAGAGCCTAAAGTACTTGATGACTCAAAAGGAGTTGAATCTAAGGCAGAGAATATGGTTAGAGATAAAAGATTATGAGCTAGTGATGGACTACCATTCGGGAAAGGTAAATGTGGTCACCGATGCCTTGAGCAAGAAATCCTTGTTTGCGCTGAGAGCCATGGATACACGAATAGCTTTTTCAGATGATGGTTCTATTCTAGCTGAGTTGAGGGCTAGACCAATGTTTCTTCAAGAGATTTGTGAAGCTCAGAAAGGTGACAATAATTTACAAGCTAAAAGAGTTCAATCTGAGTCAAATGTTGAGTCGGACTTTCGGACAAGTCCTGATGGATGTTTGATGTTCCGAGATAGGGTCTGTGTACCCACAGATTGTTAGCTTATTCAGAAAACTCTGCATGAAGCGCACAGTGGATGTTTGTCTATACATCCAGGCAGTGCAAAGATGTTTAATGACTTGAGGAAATGGTATTGGTTGCCGAGTATGAAGAAAGACATTTCTGAGTTTGTATCAAGATGCTTAATTTGTTAGCAACTGAAGGTTGAACAGCAAGTACCTTTAGGTCTACTTCAGCCTATTATGGTTCCTGAGTGGAAATGGGATCGTATCACTATGGACTTTGTGACGGGTTTGCCATTGACACCAAAAAAAGAAAGATGTCGTATAGGTCGTGGTTGATAGACTTATGAAGTCAGCCCATTTCATACCGGTACGGGTTGATTATTCGCTTCATAAGTTGGCCGAATTGTATATTTCTATGATTGTGAGATTGCTTGGAGTGTCTTTGTCAATCATATCGGATAGAGATCCGAGATTTACATAATGATTTTGAAAAAAATTACAAGAGACCTTTGGCATAAAATTGAGCTTTAGTACAGCTTTCCATTTGCAAACTGATGGGCAATCGGAGAGAGTAATATAGATACTTGAGGACATGCTTCGATGTTGTATTTTGGAATTCCAGGGTAATTGGGAGAAATACTTTCCATTGGTGGAATTCGAATACAATAACATTTTTCAGTCAAGCTTGAAAATGGTGCCTTACAAAGCATTGTATGGGCGTAAGTGCCGAATGCCTGAACTCAAAGAGAATCAGATTCACGGGGTTGATTTGGTCAGAGAAACCAAAGAGAAAGTAAAGGTGATTCGCTATTGTTTAAAAGCTGCTTCCGATAGACAAAAGTCATACGCGAATTTGAAACGAAAAGAGATTGAGTTTCAAGTTGGTGATAAGGTATTTTTGAAAGTGTCACCATGGAAGAAAGTTCTCAGATTTGGTCGGAAAGACAAATTTATTCTGCACTTTATCGGACCCTATGAGATTACCGAGAGGATATGGCTGGTAGCTTATCATTTGGCTTTGCCATCTGAGTTAGAGAATATTCACGATGTATTCCATGTGTCAATGTTACGTCGCTACCAATCAGACCCTTCGCATGTGATTGTACCAACAGAGGTAGAAATTCAACCATACATGACCTATGGCGAAGAGCCGGTTAAGATTTTGGCACGAGAAGTCAAACAACTGAGAAACAAAATTATAGCCCTTGTGAAAGTACTGTGGCAAAGACATGGGATAGAAGAGGATACATGGGAGCCCTAGGAGGCTATTAGAAACTAATATCCCAACCTTTTCACCGGTAAGATTTTCAGGGACGAAAATCCCTGAGGGGGAGAATTGTAATAGCCCAATTTAGGGGCTAGTCGAAATAGTGGTTTCAAAACCACTGATCCGAGGTTGAAGAAAATTATATTAATAATATTTTATGTGTTATAGCATGATTATATGGGTGCATGAAAATTTTGGTGCTTTAATTTTAGCGAATGCATGCTTAATTGCGAAAAATGACTAAATCGCATAAAGTGCGAAAGTTCTATTTTTCATGCTAAGTGTCTAAAAGCCATATAATATTATTTGGAGTCCTTTAATGTGCAATTAGACCCTTAGAAATAGGGTGGCCGGCCATAGGGGACAAATAATGTCAAATTGGTCAAAGTTATTAGAGTAGGTGGATTAAATTGATGAAAATAAAGTAAAATAAAGAAAGAAAAAGATATCATCTTTCCTCTCTTCTTCTCCGCTGAAAATTAGCAACAAAATAGGGGTTGAGAACTCAAAAATTTCAGCCAAGCTTTTCTCCTTACAAATAAGTCATCTTGATGATTATTTTTGATAATTTTTGTACTTTTGAGATCCTTGTAGCATGATCTAAACTATTTTGCAAAATGTAAAGAGTCTAGGGTTTTTCCACGTGAGTAAATATGTTTTTTTTTTTTGAATTTTTATGAAAGAAAATGAATCTTGGGTGTTAAATACACAACTTTTGTGAAAGGTGATACCATGAAAACATCTAAAAGGACCGTTTTGTAAAGGTTGTAAAATAGGTGTTAAATGTGTAAAATAATGAGTATTGGGAGATTCTATAAGAGTAATAAATGTTCATCTTGGCTCGTTAAATTAAGAAATTTTATTATAATTGATTTACGAGTCTAGGGGTAAAATCGTAATTTTGTGAAAGTCTAAGGACAAAATGGTAATTTTGCCAAAGTATGATTATTGAAATGTATTGATTAATGTGGTAGTTAAATGAGCTAATTTGTTATCATAGATCAAGAAGAATGAGGAATTAACCTTGACCTAGGAAAAGGCAAGGTTTCAGACTAGATCGCAAAATTTCATATGTTGGTACCGAGGTAAAGTTGTGTGTAATAAATTTAGCATCATGTTATTAAGTTTTAAAATGTTTGATACTCGTGGACATGTATAACATTTCTATGAAATTGAGTAATGATGTTAAATGAGAAAATGATGAAAATTTATGATGTTGAAGTCCCGGTTGGACTTTAAGAAGTGAGAGGATATCATCATCAAGACATGAGATTGGTAAGGTCCCGTATAAGACCATGTCTGGGACATGGCCTCGACACTGAATTGAGATCTCGTATAAGACCATATCTGGGATATGGCATCGGCATCGAATATGAAAATGGTATAAGACCATGTCTGGGATATGGCATCGACATCGATATGAGATCCCGTATAAGACCATATCTTGGATATGGCATTGGCATCGAGATGTAACCCCATGTAAGACTGTATCTGGGATATGGCATTGGCATCGTGTTTATGTGTATGATGATGGTTGTGTAACCTCGGGTATTCCAAGTGATTTATTGAGATGAACAGTTAAGCTTATAATAGAGATGAAATTAGTGCTAAAGCTATGTGATGAAGTGATACAGGTACATATGAGTAATTCACGAGAAATGTTTATGATATGTGACATGTAATTGGTAAGAGTAAGCATGAGTAAGTTATGACATTGTGCTTGAAACTTTGTGTTTTTCTTTATTCCATGCAATGGATGGATGACTTTATGAGCCTATATGTTATTATTTATTTCATGCAAACTTACTATGTTTTATGCTTACCCTTCTCATTTACCTTTTCCTTGTAGTATCGCCAAGCTAACTCGTGGATCTAAGGACGTCGGAGTTTGGAATCACACTATCAACCTCTCTTTGGTACAACAAAGTTTGATTAATTTTGAGTACGGCATGTATAGGAACTTGGTTATTTCATGTTATGCCATATTTGTTAGCCAATGTGTGGCTATTAATGTCATTAAATTCATTTTGTAAATGGTCATTTGAAATTGGCAAATACTTGATAAGTATATATATTCAATGATGATGAAGTTCATGAAGTGCATGCTTGTGTGGATGTATTGATTTTGGGTTCTTAGAGGTGCCTTATGGTCATGATGTATATTGAATTGAATTGGTATAAGTGTGGTTGCTTTGTAGGGTGGCAATTGGCTTGGTAGATAGCCTTACAATTTTTCACACGGGTAGAAAATCGGGCGTGTGTGACACACGGTCAGCCCCATGAGCATGTTGATAGGTCGTGTGTCCCCATGCATGCTAGATTGGCAAGTCAAAATACCTAGTAGTAAACACACGGACTGAGACACGGCCATGTGTCTCAATCGTGTGAGAGAGACGACCTAAGATACGAGCATGTGCCTGGGCCATGTGAAGTCTGCACCTGAAATTAAGAATTTAATTCACCAGACGGTCTAAGGACACGGGCATGTTTCTTGGCCGTGTGACCCTTTTGAGATGGTGACATCATAAACAGAATGTTAAGGATTTCACAAACGGGTGAAGACACGGGTGTGTCATGGTCGTGTAAGGGACACGAGCGTGTCATGGCCATGTAAGGGACACGGGCTATGGATACGGGCCTGTGTCAGGCCGTGTGAAAACCCTTGTAGGTTCAAAATGAAAAATAAAATTCACACAGACTGGGGATATGGGCGTGTGAGACTATACAGCCTGCCCACACGGGCGTGTTTCATTTCACACGGGCGTGTGGCCCTGTTTTGTGTAAATATTTACTAAGTGTTTAAAAGTTTTCGGTTTAGGCAGAATCATTCTGTGTGCAAGTTTAAGGTCTCGTAGTCCTATAATAAGGACGTTAAGGTCTCGAATGAGAAGTTTTAAGTAGAAATGAGATTGTATGTTTGAGTAAGTTAAGTACGGTAATACCTTGTACCCAGTTCTGGCGTCGAATATGGGTAAGCGATGTTACAGCACAAGTCTATATACCCTCCAGGTTTCACACGACCTACCACACAGCCTGGCACGTGGGCGTGTGAGGCCATTTTGAAGGGTACACAGGCGTGTGGTTGGTCGGACACAGGTTGGGACACGGTCATATGATCCCATTTCGAATGTCCACATGGCCTGTGACACAGGTGTGTCTCATGGCCGTGTGAGACACACGGCCTGCCCACATGGGCATGTGTCCCCTGTACTTTGAAAATTTTTAATGTTTTTCCAAAATTTCTTTGAGTACTCAGTTTAGTCCCAAACCATTTCCATTGCTTGTTTTGGGCCTCAAGGGCTCGTGTTATGGACTATATGATTGTATTTGAATGACTTATGTTTGGATTTTATAAATTTATATGAAATGAATGATTGTTTATGGAATAAGTCTGGTAATGCTCCGTAACCTTAATCTAGTGACTGATACGGGTTAGGAGTGTTACATAAAAGCACATATGTTTCAGTAGATTCAGTAGGTATGACTTGTTTGAGCACCAATCAGTATATCAATGGGTAACACTCGCTGAACTCATTCTATATATAATATAATATTCAATTATAGTATATTAACAAGAGTATAAGGATTATTAGAATCATAATTAAATGCATGAACTTACAAGATTAATTTGCAGTAACCACTCATAGTCTCTCAATCAGTGATCAATGCCATCTCAATTCCTTATTTCCATTTCCAATTACACACATCAATATAATCCAATATTATGCAATTAAGTTCCTATAATATATTTTAAAATGTACTAAAATTAAACCGTACAAATTTACCTGACTAAATTGTAGCAAGGACAAAGGTACAATGGCTATTCGATACTTTCCCTTGCCCTAGGTTTTCCACTTATTGCTGATCTAAAATAATATTTCCATTCAATTAACTAATTCCAATAGTAAAATTAACTCATTTTATGCAATTAAGTCTTTTTTGGCATTTTTACAAAATTGCCCCCAATATTTTATTTTTATTCAATTTAGTTCCTAAGCCCTAATCATGCAAATTAATAATTTTTATTTAAAAACATCGATGGCCAAATATTCAATGACCTCAATATAGCCCATTTTTGTAATTATTTCTCATCAAGTCCTTGTAACTTCATTACTTTAACAATTTAGTCCATAGACCTTGAAATTATTAAAAACTACTCGACAAAATAGTCCTATCTAACAACCAAAATCAATATTCTTTCTTAAAGTTTCAAGAATAACACAAACTCAACCATGGCACAATTCAAAACATTTAACAGTTTCACAAATTGGTCATCTGGTTAGCTAGATTAAGCTAATACGAGCTCAGAAACAAAAAATACTGGAAACAGATGAAATTTCACTTACCTATTGAGGATTCAAGGTTTTCTGAATGCAATACTCTTCTTACTCTAGGGTTTCCGCTTTCATTTTTGAATAAGATGAAATTAAATTGATTTTTAACTTATTTATCTATTACATTTAACTGAATTCCTAATTTACCAAATTTCCCTTTTAATTACTTATTGATTTCAACATTTTAAAGCCCAATACCGTCCACTATCTCTTCTAATGCTCTACTTAGCATTTAGGGGCCTTACCTTTCCTTCCCATTATCATTTGATGCCTTTAATATATAGAATTCCACTTTTGTAGTTTTTACGATTCAGTCCTTTTCACTTCATTAACTATCTAACTGATAAAATTTCATAACCAAATTTTAACACGACATTAATAGCCCTGTAAATTAAATAATTAATATTTACAGTTTGACACATTAAAATTGTGGCCCCGAAACCACCATTTTTTATCATGCAAGAAAACAAATTAATTAATAAATCCTCAATTAATTAGGAATTAAATGCAATCTACTAAAGTCTAGAGAATTCATATCATTTCTATTATTAGGTCATTTAAGGAGGGTCCAATTACACCATTAGTCCTTCAATTAAATTAAATTTCAATTAAACAAACTTATTTACAATTTGGCCTTAAACTAATTAAGAATAAATAAATAAATAAATAAACTTATTTACCACTTGGACTTTTTGACCATGGTTTAATTACCATTTTGATCCTCTCACTATTTTAAATCTATAGCAATTAACTTTTACCTCTTTTACAAATTTATTCCTTTTACCTCAATTAATCAATAAATCATCAAAATTACCGAACCCAACTTCAATTCACATATAATAAGACTTTGTAAATACTTAATAAAAGTATTTATGGCTTTTTATTACTAAAACGAGGTCTTAATACCTGTTTTCAATAACCACTTGACTTTTAAACAAAATCACTTATACTAAATTTAATTTAATTGTTAAAAATCATCAAATCAAAACTCAATATAAAAATTACTATTGACTCGTATAATTTAAATATTAATTATACAAACTTACTCATCAAATTTGTGGTCCCGAAATCATTGTTTCCGACACCACTGAAGCACGGGCTATTACAAACTGACTATTATATTTGCATTGCATTAGTAATGGAAAAGAAACTACATGTTGAATCAACTGAATATGATATTCAAGTCACTAATCAACTAGGTAGGGTGTGATAGTTAACATAGTTTGTTGTAAATGTCCACTGAAAATTAGAGGTTGTGAATTCCCTGCTGATTTGATATTATTACCCTTTTAGGAATTTGATGTTATTTTGGGTATGAATTGGCTATCATTACATGATGTTGTGGTAAATTGTAGACAAAAATAGATTGATTTGAAATGTCAGACGGGAGATATTGATACGTAAAGTTAGTGGAGCGTTTCTAGCATACATTCTTGATACCAGAGATTTAGTGTCAAAGTTAGAATAGCTACCGATTGTTAGTAAGTTTATTACTGTATTTCCTGAAAAGTTACCGGGGTTGCCTCCTGACTGAGAAGTTGAATTTGTGATTGATCTGGTTCCTGGAACTGCATTGATATCGATATCACCGTATTGTGTGGCACTAGCTAAATTAAAAGAGTTGAAAGCAAAGTTGCAAGAGTTATTAGACAGAAAGTATTCGACCAATTATGTCTCCCTGGGGTGCAACTGTGTTATTTGTGAAAAAGAAAGACGACTCCTTAAGATTGTGTATAGGCTACATGAAACACCCCAAACCCGGCCCACGAGCCTCGACCAGATTTGGTATGTTCCTTAAGAAAAATCGATTCAAATTCGTTTGTACTTTGAAAAACTTTAAGTGATTTTGGGAGAAAGTTCGAATTGGGTTGGGCTCGAGTTGAAAACAGGGTTATCTTATATTGAAATCCATTTATCTTAGGTGTCAAAACATTTAGGGTTTAGTTTAAAGAAATTTACTTAAACTTTAATTGATAACAATTTGTAAACATAATAAATCAAATAAATGTAAAATAGTTCAACTATGGCCTTATTACATTAAATAAACCCAAATAATTTAAAATACTTAAATAAAAATAAAATGTCCAAATAAAATTCCTTGCTGAACATGGCCACCTTTAAGCTCCTACCGACCCGGTCCATTACTGATCATCACCTAAAAAATGTTCCCACAACGGGGTGAGTAAACAGACTCAATGTGTAACCAACACCAAGATTTAACAATTCAGGCATACATTATCATGTCACATATCAAAACATATAACAGATAAAAATAATGATGCAACCCGAACCCAAACCTAGATGCCATCCGCTACACATCACCCGTACCAACCTGCACACCGTGGGGACTACTAAGTCAACCCTCCATTCGCTACACACCATCGAAGGCAGTCGCTGCAGTCGACGTGCTCATCGCCCTTATAAATATTTGTGGCATAGCCACCAGATTAAATAATTGTGACCGAAGTCACCACATTCAGATATCGTGGTCTTAAGTCACCACATTCAGATAATGTGACCGAAGTCACCACATTCAGATATCGTGGTCTTAGATCACCACATTCACTTCCCCTTTTTCAATAACCCATATGCCCCATATCATACATATTATGCATTAACATGCCAAATTTCACATTCTTATCTCTGTTCACATATGAGTCATAACATATATTCATAATCCTAGCAGGAGTAGGAAACGTACCTGAGTACTTTGTACCACAATATGGTACCTTAGCCATGTTCACATTCTTATACATACTTATATTAAATATTGCCATAAATCGTATTAAAAGATAGTGTGGGGTACACACCTGATTAACTTATCGAATTTACTGATTTCCCAAAGAATTTCAATCTACTGTTTTAGATCCTAAGTTCCTTGCAGCCGATTTGATTATCAGTCAAATCCCAAAAATCTGTGACCTTCCTTAAATTGGCAATTGTTAAATCACTTACTTGGTTAGTTCTGGCTTTTGAATAAATATGAACTAGATATAAAACACCAAATATAGCCTTGAACGATTGTACATATATACTTTACCTTGTGATTTGAAATTCGAAATTGATCCTTGCTCCAAGTGATGTCGAAATCCCTTAAAGAATCGAATTCCAAAAGAACTCCTCTGATGTTTCTTATCGCTAGTTACCTTTACAAAAACATATCACAAAACTTAAAGCACATTCGGCGATCCCTAGGCCTAACTTACATGATTCGGCACACTAATAGAAAAGAGAAGGGAAACCGATTACCAAAGGAAAACACAGTTACCACTATAATCAACTTCCCGAAATCACGTTCCCTTTATACTGAACCGTTTGGATAACTTGCACCAAAAGAAATCGACAACACCTCCCCCCCTTTGATCACTGAGAGATTCGGCCACAGGTGAGAACTAAATCAAGGTTTCGGCCAAACTAGCAAATAGAGGAGAAGAAGAGTTTGAAGAAAAGAAGAATGAATGAATGGGAGAGGCCTAGGAGAATTCGGCAATGATAATTAATAGTAGAGGGGTTTCGGCATTTGTCAAAAAGAGAAAACAAGTTGAGTTCCTATGGTTTTTCGGTACAAAGAAAAATTAAAGAAGCAAAAGAGATGTCAAAGATGAACACTCCCCCTTATAAAGAATTCGGCTACTAGCTTCCCCCTTATCAAATCCCAAAGTTTTCTCCCGTTTAATCTTTTTAATCACTTTAATAACTAACTAAAATAATCCAATACATTATCTCTTATCACTCTCCTACTTTATCTTAACAAATAACATAAAATAATCCTTCACATTATCCCATATCAAACTCCTATTTTAACTCTTTATCCCTTTAACAAATAAAATAAATTAAACCCATACATTATCTCTTATCTACCTATCTAAAATAAAATAAATATAATAAAATCTCATTTAATCTAAATAAATCCATAATTATCCTATAATAAAATAAATAAATAAAACTACAATTATCCTACTCTTAGCCAAATATTAATAGGAGAATTAAGCCAAATCCTTATCCAATTGAAATTCCATGTGCCGTCCAATTTCTTCTCTTCTCTCTTGACATCACATGCAAAAATAAAATAAAACATCCATTTGCTGCCCCCAGGTTTCGAACATGGGACCTGCTGGAGTCATCACACGCTACCAGCCACTTTGCTGCTAGCTCCTTTGCGTCATAAACTCCCAACAATTCTTTTTAAGGCCTTCTTCTCCCTTAGTGCCAACTTGGAAAAATAAAAACACGCTTATGCTGCCCACAAGACTCGAACTTGAGCCCTCCTGAAGCTCCCTTTGCCGCAAGCGTCCAAGCCACTTTGATGCTGGTTCTTTTGTGTCATCAACTCCCCAAAATTTCTTTTAAAACCTCCTTAGCCAAGCTCCTTATTGACACAAAAATAAATGCTTCTTCCTGCTTCCTTCGCAACTCGAACCTGGGCCCTCTACTCATTGCTTGAGGCGTCACTTGCCCAAGCCTTAAGTGGCGCCTTGCAGCCACTTTACCAAAGCACTCTTTGTGTCCAAAAGCGCCTATAACTTTACTTAAGGCCCCCCTGGCCCAATTCCCTTTTTAACTCTAAAAAAATAAAAGTCCCTAATGCTTCCTACATCGCTCGAACCTCTTCCCCTGGGCACTCCAAGTGACGCAACCACCCTTGCACCTTAGGTGGCGTCCCTTGCCACTTTACCACATGGTTCCTTGTGTCCTAAACTCCCTAAAACTTTTCTTAAGGCCTCTTCAGCCTAGATCCTCTTTTTAACTTAAACCCAATATTTTTTTTTCCAAAGCCTTCCCTTATTTTTCAGAGTTCTCAAAACCTTTAAAACTTATCCAAACACACTCAAGGCCTACTTAGCTCATGAATTATGCACTCACGCATAACCCCTAATCTAGGATATTACAATACAGACAGTTGAATAAAGTCACAAGAAAGAATAAGTACCCCTTGCCACGTATTGACGACTTGTTTGATCAATTAAAAGGTTCCAAAGTGTTCTCGAGATAGGTCTCAGATCTGGGTATTATCAGTTGCGAGTTAAGGAATGTGATGTGTTAAAGATTATTTTCAGAACTCATTATGATCATTATGAGTTTCAGGTAATGCCATTTGGATTAACAAATGCTCCTGCTACTTTTATGGATTGAATGAATCGGGTTTTTCAGCCTCATTTGGATAATTTTTTAGTTGTGTTTATGGATGATATATTGATCTATTCCAAGACAGAATCGGAGCATACTCAACACTTGAGAATCATGTTACAGACTATGAGAGAAAAATAGTTGTACGTAAAGTTTAATAAATGTGAATTCTGGCATCGTGAGGTTGGAGTTTTGGGTCACATAGTATCAACTAATGGGATTCGAGTCGATCCGAGTAAAGTTTTTACTGTAATGAATTAGAAAACTGCAAAAAAATGTTTCTAAAGTGTGAAGTTTTCTAGGTTTAGCAGGTTACTACTGTCATTTTGGTAAAAACTTCTCGATCATTGCTTCATCAATGACCATGTTACTATAGAAAAATGTCGAGTTTGTTTGGTCTAATAAATGCTAACAGAGTTTTGATCAGTTGAAAAACATGTTGACAGAAGCTCCAGTGTTGACTCGGCCTGAGTTTGGCATAGCATATGTTGTTTTTAGTGATGCACCTCTCAACGATTTAGGTTATGTGTTGGTGCAGACAGGGAAAGTAGTAGCTTATGTTTCTCGATAGTTAAAGCCACATGAAAAGAATCATCCTACTCATGATCTTGAACTGGTCGCGATTGTATTTACTTTGAAGATTTGTGGACATTATTTATACGGCGAGAAGTGTCATGTGTTTATTGATCACAAGAGTTTTGAAATATTTAATGACTTAGAAATAACTAAATTTGAGAGAGTAACGTTGGTTAGAACTACTGAAATATTATGATCTATTTATTGATTATCATCCGGGAAAGGCTAATGTTACTCCAGATGCACTTAGTCGAAACTCGTCATTGTTTGCACCTCCAGTGTTGAATGCTCATTTAGCTATGAATGAAGATGGTTCTGCATTGGAGAAGTTGAGAACTAAACCCCTGTTTCTACAATGAATTCAGGACTTACAAATGAAGATCCGAAGTTGAGATTGAAATAAAAATTGGTTTAAGATAATTTGACTTCTAAATACAGTATTGATAATGATGGTACATTTCGTTTTCGTGATAGGATTTGTGTTTCGAATGATTTAGGTATAAAAAGTAATATTCTATCTGAAGCTCACAATAGTACGTATTCCGTTCATCCTAATAGAATGAAGATGCATTATGTTTTGAAACAGATATACTAGTGGCCGGGTATGAAACGTGAAATTTGTGAGTTCGTAGCTAAATGTTTGATTTGTCAGCAGGTAAAAGTAGAACATCAGGTACTATCAGGTTTATTACAAATAGTTATGATTCCAGAGTGGAAATGAGAGCGAGTCACGATGGATTCTGTATCTGGTTTACCTGTAACTTTGAAAAAGAAAGATTAGATCTGGGTGACTGTTGATAGGTTGATTAAGTCGGCACACTTTATTCCAGTCAGAACAAATTTCTCACTTGAGAGATTAGCGGAATTATATATGTCATAGATTGTGAGATTACATGGAATTCCAACGTCTATTATTCCTGATCGTGATCCAAGGTTTATATCGAGATTTTGTAATAAACTTCACAAGGCTTTGGGCACTAAACTCAATTTCATTATGGCATTTCATCCTCAGACAAACTAGCAATCAAAATGAGTGATACAGATTTTGGAAGATATGGTCTGACGTTTATACTCGAGTTTGAAGGGAGCTAGGGAAAGTACCTACTGCTAGCTGAATTTTCTTATAATAACAGTTATTAGTCCAGAATAAAAATGGCACCATTTGAAACTCTATCCGGAAGAAAGTGTAAAACACCATTGTATTGGTCTGATTATTCCATATTGTGAGATTGAATTACAGCCAGAATTAACGTATTCAGTGGAACCAGTGAAAATTTTGGCTCGAGAAGTCAAAGAACTACGAAATAAACGGGTACCACTAGTAAAAGTCTTTTGCCATTTTCATGGTACAGAAGAAGCTACCTGGGAAACCAAAAAATCGATGAAACTACAGTATTCAAATCTATTTTCAGGTAACAATTTCGAGGACAAAACTTCCTAAAGGGTAGAGTTGTAACAACCCAATTTTCAGTGGCGAGGGAATAGTGGTTTTGAGACCACAAATTTCCATCATGTTGACTCATAAATACTATTTATAGACTATTTACGAAGTCATTAGAATCGTATTAAAATTTGGTCCAGAAATATTGATCTTTAGATAGCTAATTAAGTAAAATGGACTAAATTGTAAAATGTACAAAATTTAGTAATTATTGCATTTAGATGATTAAATAGCTTAATAATTAAATGAGGAATGATCTAAGTGGTAATTTAACCCCAGTTAATATGTTGGACTGCATTATGGATGAAAATTATAAAATAATATATGATTTAATGGCAAAATGGTAAATATTGTAAAATTAAAATAAAATTAAATGAAGTAAAATATATTTTCTTCTTCACTTTCACTTCATCTAGTCGAAAACACCATGGAAAACCAAGCTTGGAGGTTCATCCATTGTTGTCTCTTGCATATCAAGACCCTGTTCATATACATGGACAAGGAAAAATCACGATTAGTCCCTAAACTTCTGCAACTAATACAATTCAATCCAGGTAAGTTTGTACGGTTTATAATTTAAAATCTATATGAAATTTTTTATGATATAATGTGATATATATATTTGATTATAAATGATGAAAAGTTATTGAAATTCAATATTTGGATCGGATTGAACACAGGATAGAGTACAATCAAGATATGGCGTGTTATGGGGGATTGGAGTAAAGATTGTTGTGGAGTAATATATATTTTTCCTAAGAGGCCAAGGTTCAATATTTGTCACAAACTATCAAGTTATACTCCCTATTTTGGTGTGTTTTCAGTTGGATTAGCTTTTCGAAGCATCTGGTGTGTTATCGAGTGGATAAGCTCTTATGAGCACATGGCGTGTTATCCAGTAGATTAGCTCTTATAAGCATCTGGCATGTTATCAGGTGGATTAGATCTTATGATCATCTGGCGTGTTTCGGTTGGAATATCAATGTACTCATATTCATAATTTGTTCATCGGATTGTAAATATGTGTAATGTAACTTGTTTAGTGATTTTGATAGTTATGACATGTATTTGAGCTTTGAATTGAATTTTGAAATTCATCTGGTTGAGATTGCGGATGATAAGGAATACATATGTTTTATTATTATTGAATAATTTGTTGTACTTACTTCGATAAGATTTTTTGTTTTAGTATATCGAACTTAGTAAGCTTCAGTGAGCTTACTTGTGTTATTTTATGTTATTGTAGATAAGTTGAAGGTTGGGCGTCGGATCAGCACTTAAGTTACACTATCCACTCATTTTCGGTAGTTTTTGGAACGTTCATTTCAGATTATATGGCATGTAACTTGTTTGTCATTACCATCATTTTGATATGTAAAACTTTAATGTATGATCTTAAAATGCAAATAGTTAACCTAATAGGAGATATGTAAACTAAGAAAGATATTTTAATGCAATTTTATGGTATGTGTTAATAGAATGTTGTGATTGAGGTGCCTATGATAGGAATATTGGTTGAAGGTTAGATTGTGTGAATTAACATGCTTTGGGTGATAGTTCATTTTGTTGTGAAAGTGTGTATACTTGTGGTACCAATGAGGTTACATTGATTAGACACTTAGGACGGTTTATTTAGCATGTTTTGAGCTTGTTTAGTGTCATTTTAAATGGGTCTTTTGGCTGGTAAATAGATTACTTAGGGTTCAAGTAAGCTTGAAATTGTAAACTTGTTATTTAAAGTTCATTTGGTTCCACATAGCCTAAGACACGGGTGTGTGACTCAGCCGCGTCAGACACATAGCCTGGTGACACGGTCGTGTGTCATCTCATGACTTCTTTAGGGTGCAAGTCAGTGAGTTACACGGCCTAACACATAGCCTGGCACATGGGCGTGTGGGGCAACTAAGAGAGTTACATGGCTTGGCACAGGGGCGTGTGACCTTACTTAGAGAGTTACACGGTGAAGACACAGGGTGGGACATGATCGTGTGTCCTTAGTTTGATAGTTACACGTTCTAAGACACGGGCATGTGTCTCAGCCGTGTGAGGCTCACGGTCGTGTGACCCCTGTGTTGCAAGTTTTGTATCTTTTTTTTTTCAAACTATTTCAAGTTGGTCCCAAATTATTTCTAGGTTGTATTTAAGCCTCGAGGGCTCGATTTAGGGGCTGGTTGCATGTGTATGAATGGTTTATGTAACATCCTAAATTAGGGTCTAGTCAGAATAGTGGTTTCGAGACCATACATTCAAAGTAGAAATATTTATTTTATGATTGTTTTAAGGTTCATGATATGATTGCTTGATTGTGTGAAAGTTTCGTTGAGAAATTTCATTGGTAGAGAGTCCGATTTGAGTTTAGGACTAAATTACAAAAGTTCCAAAATATGTGTTCTAGAAGATTTAAGTATAAAACAGTTATGGAATCTTAATTAGATGTCTTTAAATAGAAATTTGACCAATTTATATTGTTATTGACAAAAGTAGACATGTTTAGGAAAAATTTCAAAGAAAGGCTTTAGGGGCATTTTGGTTATTAGGTTCAATCGGGATATGGCATCGATATGAGACTTCGTGTAAGACCATATCTGGGATATGGCATCAATGTGAGACTTCGTGTAAGACCATAGCTGGAATATGGCATCGATGTGAGATTACCTATAAGACCATATCTAGGTTATGGCATTGGTATGGTACTGTGTGTACTAGATTCCCGAGTATCCTTTAGTATTCCAAATGGTTCAACGGGAAACCCAACGAGTATGTCAAAGATGAGAAAGCATGTGAATACGTTATGTGATGGTACAGGTATGTACATGAGACTCATGCTTAATGAACTCAGTTTATGATGAGCAATTGGTAAGACTGTGATTAGATAAGTTGTGCGTATAAAGCTTAAATGACATTTATGTTGATACGTGATATGTAATTCAGCTATTGATATATAACAATTATGTTGATATGAGTTATGTTGATATCAAATGACATTTATGTTCATATGACATTTATGAAGTTTTAATGACATTCATGTTGATATATAATATGTTATTCATATGATGAGCTATAGGCAAGAATGTGATTGAGTAAACTATACTCATGAAGTTTAATGACATTCATGTTGAAATATGTTATGTTATTTATATGATGAGCTATTGGTAAGGTTGGGATTGAGTAAGTTGTGTTTGTGAATTTTTACTGACATTTATGTTAATATTTGTTAAGTTATTTATATGTAAAGTGTATGAATATTGTTTTGTATCATTTGCATATGAACTTACTAAGCTTTAAAGCTTACTCCTCTTTCCTTTCCCATGTCTTATAGGGATAATAAGCTAGCTCGAGTTAGAGATCGTCGGAAATTCTATTACACTATCAAGCTACCATTTTGGGTATATATAAATTCAAGTATTTTGAGTTATGGCATGTATAGGGACTAATTCAATTGGTTATATGTGTCTTTATGATTGTAGCCAATATGTTAGCTTGTAATCGTCAAAGGCTTGTTTGCTAATTGGACATGTAAGTTGGCTTATGTTGGCAACATGGTTGAAAGCCTAAGTATATTCATATATGTGTCAATGTCTATGGTGATATGATCATAGTATGCTTGGTGAATGTCAAATATTTGGAAATTTGATTTATAGCATGATTGTGTGATGAGGGAATTGTGACCTATTAATGAGATGAGAAATTTGAGTATAATTTGGTAGCTAGAGAGAAATTGAATGAAGCCTAATAAATGTGGGATTTGTATGTTGATTTAGGGCTTAATAAATGTAGTGAGTATGCTAGATAAAAATATAAAGTTGATATGTTTCAACCATGAATGTGGATGCTTTGGTTGCCTAAGTATGTAACGTTATGTGCCTTTGAATTGATGTGAGTGTATGTGTGAATAAGGGTGACAAATGGCTTAGTAAATAGCCTTTTTATTGTCCATACGGGCATGTGTCTAGGCCGTGTGCGACACACAATCTACCCTATGGGCATTTGTTTTGGTCGTGTGTCTCCTGCACCCTAATTGTTGCAAAACAGAATGCTCAGTAATGAGCACACAGGCAGAGACACGGGCGTGTGTCTCAGCCGTGTGGACGGCACGACCTCAAACATGGGTGTGTGCCCTGGCCGTGTGAAGTCTGCACCTATTTTATGAAACATTATAAAATTTAATCGATCACAGGGCCTAAGCACACGGGCATGCGACTTGGCCGTGTGACCTTAATTTGAGGATGACGTCGTAAACAGAATACCCCCTAATTTGAACACGGCCTGAAGCACGAGCGTGTCTTAGGGTCACACGGGCGTGTCCTGAACCCACACAGGTGTGTTACCCCTTTTACATGAAAAACTTTCTAATTTTTCCAAAAGTTCTCGGTTTAGTCCCAAACCACTTCCTATGCATGTTTTGGGCCTTGTAGGCTTGTTTTAGGGACGATATGAATGTTTTTGAAAAGTTTTAAATTTGAGTGGAAATTCATGTCTCAGTATTGAATGTTTGTTTATGAATAAGTCCGGTAATGCCTCGTTCCCCATCCCGACATGGGATACGGGTAAGGGGTGTTACAGTTTATGATGTGTTTATAATATTGAATGATTTAAAATTAAAATGTTCTGATTGTTTAGTAAAACTCCGTAACTCTAATCTGGCAGCGGAGACGAGCTAAGGGTGTTACAACAAAAATAACATGTTTTTTTTATTTTTATCTAACTTATATTTCTTTTTAATTATTATTATAAAATTTATAACATATAAATTAATTAAACTAAGCATTAACTGTGCATGCCATTAAAATTTGACACTATTGCTATACAAACCCTTGTACCCATATTAATTTAACCTTTTAATACCTATAACTATTATAAACCAACTTTTGCAAATTTTATGATTTAGTCCTTTTTACTTAATTAACTATCTAAACGTTAAAATTCTTTAATTAAATTTTAATATGACTTTAATAAATACCCATAAATATTAAATAAATAATAAAATTATAACCTGCTAGTTGGAACCGTGGTCCTAAAACCATTCTTTCTGACACCACTGAAAACGGACTATTACACTTACGATTTCAGATATGTAGAGTTCTGCCAATTTCCTAATGAATAGTTTGTTCGTACTAGCAGGAAATGGGCTGACTTAGTAAGCCGATCTACAATCACCCAGACTATTTTATTTTTAGTAAGTCTAACAGGAAAACCCCAAACAAAATCCATGGTGATTTTATCCCACTTCCACTTAGGAATTTCAAGAGGATACAGCTTCCTTGAGGAGACTTGATATTATTCATTTACTTGTTGGCATGTTAGACAAGTCAAGACATACTCTGATATTTCCTTCTTCATTCCAGCCACCAATACAAACTTCTTAAATCACGATACATCTTAATGCTTCCTGGATGAAGCGAGAAGGGCCCTTGGTGAGCCTTGTTTAATTGCTTCGCTAGACACCATTCACATCTTGTACTCATCACAATTCACAACCTTTAATTGTTATTTTAGAATCTAAGAAAGAATGATAGGTTGAATATTCAATTCTGCAAGAAGCGATCCATCATCTACCAGGCAAACATTCTCTCAAAGAGATGCCAAAGTTGCAACAATTTTCCTCCTTAAAGCGGTAACCACTACGTTGGCCTTTACAAGATAGTATTCAATTGCTAGGTCATAGTATTTCAATAGTTCCATCCATCGACATTGGCGTACATTCAAATCCTTTTATGTCATCAGGTACTTTAAGCTCTTATTGTCTGAGAACACGTGACAGAGATAATGCCTCCAGATTTTTAATGCTACTACCACAATCCAAGTAATGTGTTGGATAGTTCTTCTTATGCGGCTTGAGTTGGTGAGATGCATATACCACAACTTTCCCTCTTTGCATGAGCACACATCCTAGCCCATTTAGGAATGCGTTAGTAAACACAGTGTACTCCACGCTAAACCCTGGCTAGGCTAAAATTAAGGCTTCTGTTATAACAGCTTTCAACTTGTCAAAGCTCATCTAGCATGCCTCCATCCACTTGAATTTTTCTTTCTTTCTTAATAGTCACGTGAGAGGTGCCGTCAACATGGAAAATCATTTTACAAATCACCTGTAGTAACCCACCAAACCCAAGAAACTATGCACATTAGTGACGTTTCTTGGTGGATTCCAATCGAACACAACTTTGATTTTATCAAAGTCTACATTGATACCTTCTGCAGAAAAAATGTGATCCAGAAAATAAACCTTTCTCAGCTGAAATTCGTACTTGATTAATTTTGCGTATAACTTGTTCTCTCGTAGAGTTATTAGCACAATCTCCTGGTTTTCTTCATGATCTGCCACGCTTTTAGATTAGACTAAAATATCATAAATAAAGACGACTACAATACAATTCGAGTAAGACTGGAAAACCCTATTCATCAAATCCATTAATATTGTTGGTGTGTTCATTAATCCAAACGGCATCATTAAGAACTCATAATGTCCCCAGCGTGAGTGAAACATGATTTTTGGAACATCATCACCTTTAATCTTTACTTAGAAATCTATCAATTTAACATCAATTTTTTCAAGAAATCAACAATGAAAATTTTCAAAAACTTTAGCAGTTTTACAAATTGGTACATAGGCTAGCTAAATCAAGCTCTCATGATGTAAAAAACATAAAAATTACAAGAAAATGATTTAATTTGCTTACCAATTGAAGGACAAAATTTCAAAAGCTTCAAGGGTTTTGTTTCTTTCAATTTCGGTTAGAAGAAGAAGATGAACGAAAATAAAGATGTCATCTTTTCATTATTTTAACTTATAAATTAGGATTAGTATTTAACTAATTTGGTCTAGTTATTTTTTATGGAAATTAAATAAGGGAAAAATTAACAGTTATATGAAAATAAAACATAGGAAACTAAAACAGGTAAAAACTAAAAATAACTTTTAAACTTCTCCCATAAACACACTAACCCAGCCAGAGCCCTGTCATTTCCTCATAAAAAATCTAGAAACTTCACAGCAACAAGAGTGCTTTTCATTTCTTCAGCCTTCTGAAAGAGAAAAATCATGAAAATCCTTTAAGACTAAATTAGCAGCATGCATCTCTTTTCCCTTCTTCTTTTACAGGTAACCATTATTCCTTCTCCAAAAATCCTTTCAAGTAGCAATTTTAGGACTGAAATCCATGCCGAATCCACCTTACCCATCCCTTTACCTTCAATAAGGCTTCTCCCCATGCTCTAAAATTAGACACTTAGCTCCATGGAACTATCTACTAATTGTTATTTTCCACCACTTCAACTACGAAATAGGCCATTGAGCAGGTAAATGTTTCTTTCTCCCCGTATCCCTTTTTTGCCAAAATACGAGCCACTTCATTTCCTTGTCTTGGTATGTGCCCAAACTTACATTTTGTGAAGTTTAAGCTTAGGGTTTTTAAATCCATGATGTAGGCGTTTATAATAGACTCATCTATTTTGTATGCTTAGAGGTTTTTCACCAATGTAAGAACATCCCCTTCAATTATCACCTTACTATGTTCTAGACCTAGCCGAGGTTTACTAATGAGAGACATGTAAGGTCTATGTAACATCCGTATGTCTTATGTGTTATGAATGTATGGTGAACATTTTTGGAAACTTGGAAATGTAAGGAAATGCTTCAGAAATGTTAAGTTTCAAAAGAGGAAAGTAAACATTTTAGAAATCTTGGAAATGTAAGGAAATGTCTTGTCTTGGAAATGTAAGGAAATGACTTGGAAATGGAAGGAAATGTCTTGTCTTGGAAATGTAAGGAAATGTCTTGTCTTGGAAATGCAAGGAAATGTCTTGGAAATGTAAGGAAATGTCTTGGAAATGTGAGGAAATGCTTTAGAAATGTTAAGTTTAAAGTATTAAAAGAGGGAAATGAAGCAGGGTGGTCTTAAGAAAATATCTAGGGGAAATAAGACATAAGAACCAGCTTGGTAAAGTGGCTACAAGGCGCTACTTAGAGTCCATACAAGTGACGCCACATACAAGGGGTGAGAGCCTAGGTTCGAGCCACAAGGTAAACAAAAGGAGCTTTTATTTTTCGGCATTAAGAGGGAGAAGTGGACGGCATTAAGGCACAAGTGAGGTGTTTTATTTTTGTTAAAATTCAGAAAATAGATGGATAAATGATGGATAATTATTGGTATTTTTAATTAAGGGATAAGAGATAATTAAAGGATTATTTCTATTAATTTTAAACAAAAAGATAAAGATAAGAGAAGTGATGGCCAGGTAAGGGAGTCTTGGCCTAGTAATTTCGGCAATAGGAGGAAAAGAGAGGCCATTCTGTATTACTTTCTTTTCTTGAAAGTCTCTGCCGAAGTCTCAAGCAAAAACTCCTCTCTTCTCTTTTATTTTTGCCAAGACCAAAATATCTTGTGTTCTAGCCGAATCCTCCATCTCTATTCTTCATCTTCTTCTTTTTCTTCTCCAATCCAATCCATCAAGGAAGCTGAAACCAAGTTCTCTCTAGCCATAGCTGAATTCCTCTGAGGATCTAAGTAAGGGAGCAGTCAACTACAGCATCAAAAGGGTAAGATCTGTGGTCAAGCGATTTCATTCCTTTTCTTTTTACCGAAAGCAAGGTACTAATCCTATTAGCAATTTTGACCGAAACTTGAAGGATCTTTCAGGATTTTGACTATTGTCGACTACCAGGGAGAAGAGACTACTTTTCGGGATTTAAAGATTCAAGGTAAGATATGTGAATATTCGACCAAAGGCCATTTATTATGTTTAAGGTTGAAATTGAATCTAATATAAGTCTATAGGTATTTCGACAACTCCCTAAGCAAGTGATTTTTTTCAGGATTTTAGAATCCACAAGGTATGTGTTTATAGCATTCGGCCAAGGCCATGTTTGGTAAATAGATGTGTTTCATTAATTATTCAAAAGCTGAAACTAATGTAATCTAGTGATTGTCGATTTCAAGAAAGAAGGATACAAAGTTTCCGGCATTTGATTAGACATCAATCGGCACCAAGGTAAGTTTGAGTTACAACAATCCTAATAGGATTTGGTCTTATAGCCGAATAGGCTCTTTGCTAACATTTTAAGGTTGGCCGAATGTAGGGATTTAAGATCTAAGGCATTAGATCAAGCTTTTCGAGATTTTAGTGAATTTGTTAAGCGAATCAGGTGTGTACCCCACACTAACTTTTAATAAGATTTATGGTAATATTTAATATGTGTATGTTTATAAGAATGTGAATATGGCTAAGGTACCATGTAATGGTACAAAAGTACTCAGGTACGTTTCCTACTCCTACTAGGAATATGAATATATGTTATGACTCTTATGTGAATAGAGATAAGAATGTGAAATTAGGCATGTTAATGCATAATATGTATGATATGGGCCATATGGGTTATATGAAAAGGGGAAGTGAATGTGATGACCTAAGACCACGATATCTGAATGTGGTGACCTAAGACCACGATATCTGAATGTGGTGACCTAAGACCACAATATCTGAATGTGGTGACTTCGGTCACATTATCTGAATATGGTGACTTAAGACCCCGATATCTGAATATGGTGACTTCGGTCACAATTATTTAATCTGGTGGCTATGCCATGAATATTTATAAGGGCGATGAGCACGCCGATCGCAAACGATCGCTTCGATGGTGTGTGTGTAGCGGATGGAGGGTTGACTTAGTAGTCCCCACGGTGTGCGGTTTAGTGTTGGTACGGTGATGTGTAGCGGATGGCATCTAGGTTTGGGTTCGGGTTGCATCGTTATTTTTATCTGTTATATGTATTGATATGTGACATGATAATGTATGCCTGAATTTGTTAAGACTTAGTGTTATAGTACACATTGAGTCTGTTGACTCACCCCGTTGTGGGAACATTTTTTAGGTGATGAATGTGATGGACCGGGGGTCGTGAGGCTTAGGGATGGCCATGCACAAAGAAGAAATTCATTTTATTTGGACTATTTTATTTTAAGTACTTTGGTTTTAATTTTGGGGATTTATTTGATGTAATAAGGCCATAGTTGAATTACTTTAATTTTTCTTTTAATTAATATGTACGAATTTTTATCAAGTGAAGTTTACGTAAATTTATTTTAAAACAAAGCCTAAATGTTTTGTCACCTAAAGTAAAGGATTTTAATAATGAAATAAACTTGTTTTCAACTCAAGCTCGACCCAACACAATCTTTCTTTCAAAACACACAAGTTTTTCCTAAGTAGCAAAAGAATTTGAACCGGTTTTCATCGAGGAACATACCAGATCCAGTCCAGGCTCGTGGGCCGGGTATGGGGTGTTTCAATCTACAACGGAAAAAATCATTGGTATATATTCATTGAAAATTGTTCTGAACCTCAAAACATTTCCATTTGAGTCTTTAACCACCATTCCATAATATGATTTTAGTGAATGTAGTTGAAGCGCAACATCATAGCTTATTTTCACAAAAGGATGTTCAGGAGCCTTCATCTTTCTATCTCGATCCTTCTAACATGTAACTTTGTTTGCACAACATCTATCTCCTAAATGTAGGTAGTGGTTTTATTTGCTAGTTCTTGGGCTGATTGTATCTTTCTGTCGTGAATAAATTTTTTTCTTGTTGTCCACAACACCCATATAGTACATGCTACAATCCTACAAATATGTTTGGGAAACGTGGAAAAAAATGCTTATTAACTAATCTTGAAAATTTAGATGTGAATTTCTTTGAGGTTAATATATATTTAACTTTTGCCAAACTTGACCTGTAGTGGGGCTGACGGGAGTGAAAACCACCAAATATAAAATTCCTACTCTCTAACTGAATTAAACAATAGTATAAAGATGTAGGGTCGATCCCATAGAGACTGAGACTCCTAATTTATGTGTTACGTGACCAGATTCCTGAGTCTACGTAGTTGTCATGCCCATGACTTGTACATGCAAAACTGAAAAAAATAAATAAAAAGGGATTTTAGTTGATATAAGAAATAAAAAAATAAAAATGAATAGAACTTAAAAAAAAGAGAATGATAATGTAATACCCAAAACTTGTCTCTGTTGCCGAATTAGGGTTACAAAATATTATTATGCAAATAGAACACATAAAATCATTTATAAATACACTTCTTAAATTAAAAAACAAAAATAGTAAAACAAAGATTGTTCTTATCATAGATACGTTTACTAGCCTTATATCGAATATACGAGACATAAAAATGACTTTAGAAGCAACCAGGGATCAATTTGAAATAAAATATAAAACTTAGAAAAAAAATTGAAAAAAGGTATCACACGGCCGTGTGACAAGGCTCAGACCGTGTGCAAATCAAAGTACGAATCACACAGTCGTGTCTCAGTCCTTGTGCTTGCTCGTGTGTAAAACTAACTTGGGTCACACAGCCGTGTCACAGGTCGTGTCTTAGACCGTTAACAAACTATTTTGGAACAAACGGCCAAGTGAAGGGACCATGTGCAGTACACAACCGTATGCCCCTAATAATGCCTTTAATTGCTGGTTTACCAAATTATTCTTACTTGAACTAAAAGCAACTCATGTATCAGAGATTAAACCTACTCAAAACACACTTAAACGAGCCGAAAACATGCCAAAAACATCCAATCTAAGTACCTAACCAATGTGTCCTCATTGACACCACAATTCAAAAAAAAAAAAAAATCTATCCATCAATTTTACCAAACTAAGTTGCAGTCATGTTTATAATTTCATACATAATAATCATGTCAGACTAACATTTATTCCTATTCATTTCTATGCATTCATGCTACATATCACAAACTTAAAATGACTTCTTCTATATCCATTCATAAATATAAATTCAACACCAAAACATACTTCATCCTTCAATGGCACAAAAAATTTCCCTACTAAAAGTAATAACATGAAACATATCATATAAAACCAACACAAAGTATATTAAATTAAAATTTCAATAAACAATATAACTTTGACCACTTAAAATCCTATATACATGCCACAAATAAAAATAGTTAAAAACAATAGCTACTAAAAAAGGGTCGGATAGTGTGAGCTCTGAAGTTGATTCACCCAACAAGTTCCGTAGAACGATAGCTACATACAATAGTAAAGGAGACAGAGTAAGCTTATAAAGCTTAGTAAGTTTGTAGGTATTTAAACAAAACTCTTACTGATCGAAGTTTGGAAGTTTCAATATTTATATAATGAATGATCGAGCCTAGAAACTAACTATCACCATTATTGAGGCAAGCGCACCTATCGAACAGTAGTATAGCTTAGTGTGTTAAATCCTAGGTGCCTTTATCATCTCAGTATATAAAATCAAAAGTGTGGTCTTGACATGCATAATCGAAGCAAGTTCTAAAATAACAAATCAATATTGACTCACTCAAAGCAACAATAAAAGTGAGAAAGAAATGAAAATGCTCTCTAAGGCTTTCAAACTTCAAGATAATACCTAAACTTGGGGAAACAACCTAGCAAATTTTTAATTTTCAAAAATCAACTTATCATGCTTGCTTCTCTAAAGCCTTAAAGTTTAAACAATCAATGCATAATGCTTATGGTTTAATTCAAGACATATCAATAAAAATCATAAATCAATCAAAATTTGTTCTAATAGTGATATGAGAAAGAAAAGACAAAATAAATTCAGGAATTTGAGAATAATGCAAAAAGTTTTCTGAATAAAATTCACCCTCCCACACTTATGATGTACATTACCCTCAATGTACAAAGATAGATATCTACAATATATAAAATTATAAGATAAGAAAAGAAGTGAAATACTTGATTTTTGGACGAAGTCAAGGAAAAGAATTGGTATGTTGGGCATCGATGAATGTGGCTGTGGTGTCTATGGCTGTGGTGTGATGATTCCCAAGCGGCCTTTAGAACCTAAATCAAAGAAATCAAAATGTAATAATAAAAATTAAAGACAAGAAAGATAAGGGGAAGGAAAATAGAGGAGAAGAGAAAAGAAAAAGAAAAATTAAATAGACTCAAATGTCCTTGGCTTGTCAGATAAATGAAGCGGCCGGCATGAACTCATGTAGATTGGTCTCGCATGGGGAGACTGTGTTAGGGTACTTTCGCTTCTTCGACATGGGAATGGTGGTGTAAAGAAAGAATGAGGGAAATGGGAAAAGGAAAATGAAGGGGGAGATAATAGTCAAAGAAAAGGTGTGGTGGCTAGGGTTTGATTAAAGAAGAAATTAGGGAGAAAGTGAGGAGAAGGGGGGCTTAAATAGGAAATAGGGATCTGGTGGCTTCCCACGCCCACGGTCGTATCACACGGTCGTGCTATGCTTCGTTCATTTCTCCCACGCTCGTGTATTGCCCTCCACTCCCATGTTGATAAATTGGTGACGACCACGGCCGTATCGCACGACAGTGGCATTTTATCGCTGCCCTTGGTTTGGAGATTTTTCGTCTTTAGTTTGTACGATCTTTGCCAAGCCAGTGTGTAAATCTGTGGTGTCCACACGGCCACGACCATGCCCATGTGTAAGGCTGTGTGGTATGGAAACCTAAGTTTCATTAATTTGGTTAGTTTGTAGTTAGGTACTAAAAGTAAAAATTGAAAATTAATGGGGTTAGTGCTCAGGTTGCCTCCCGAGGAGCGCTCGTTTATAGTGTTAAGCTGGACTTACCTCTCATTCGCACATTCATGGTGGTTTGAGGAGTTAAAACTCCTCACCCCTAATATCAGTTCTATGATTACTATATAGTTCGAGTCAAGTAGTTTTTACCTTAAAAGTGCCGATCTTGGGATTAGTTACTTCGGCTGTTCCATATGGGAAGATATTTAGTACCTCAAAAGGGATTTCTTCATTTGTATCAAGGTCTAAAGTGGCAATCCGAGGGTCTGTTTTATCCAACAATACCTAATTTCCGATCTTAAATTGGTTTGGCTCATCTTTAAGTTTGTCATGGAGTTGCCTCAGTTTTGCTTTGTGTGTTCCTAGTTTCTCCTTGAAATGTGTCTTCCACTCATCAAGTTCATCGATCTGAAGCCTTCGTTCCTCATGAGCTATTTCCTTGTTGGCATGAGGTCTAGGATCTGGCTCAGTTGTGTAGTTATGAGGTGCTTCCTAAAAAGAAGGTTTAACCGAATGGTCATTAATAGAATTTATGTTCTCACCTTTATTGCTCGATGTCCTACCCGTGTCAAGAGCTTGAATAGTGATCGAGTCGTCACCTGCTCGAAATATGAGTTCTCCTATACCAACATCAATTTTAGTTCTGGCAGTTGCTAAAAAGGGTCTTCCTAAAATTAAACGAATATTGTTGTCCTCATCCATGTCTAAAACAATAAAGTCTACTAGGAATATGAATTTATCAATTTTTACTTGTACATCTTCAATTATACCCCTAGGAATTCTAATAGTTTTATCAGCTAATTGAATGCCCATCCTAGTTTGTTTGGGTTTCCCTAGACCTAGCTATTTAAACATTTTATAAGGCATAACATTTATGCTTGCCCCTAAATCAGCTAAAGCATTATCAACAGATAAACTACCAATTAAGCACGAAATTGTAAAACTCCCTGGATCTTTTAACTTTCGTGGTAGTTTATTTTACAAAATTGCTGAGCACACTACATTTAGCTCCACAGGCGATGTATCGTCTAACCTCCGTTTGTTTTTCAAAAGCTATTTTAAAAATTTCCTTGAATATGGCATCTGCGAAAGAGCTTCAAGAAATGATAAGTTAATGTGTAATTTCTTAAAAATTTTAAGAAATTTACCGAATTGTTCATCTGTGTGATCTTTCTTCATCACATTGGGGTATGGCACACGAGGTTGGTACTTTGTAATTACCGATTTTGGTTTATCATGGCTTACCTCAACCTTACCTTCCTCTACCACTTTCTCTTACCTCAGTTTTGGTTCATCTAACCCTTCACTATTGTGAGCTGTTATGGCTTGAAGTTGCTTCTTTGGGTTTGTTTCAGTGTTGTTTGGTAAGCTACCTTGTGATCGTTCAAAGATCAGCTTAGCAAGTTGTCCTAATTGGTTCTTGATCCCTTGAATCAATGCTTGTTGATTTTTGAGTGTTGTTTCGGTGTTCTGGAAACGAGTTTCTGACACCGATATGTATTTTGTTAGCATCTCCTCAAGGTTTGGCTTCTTCTCTTGTAGGTATGGTTGCTGTTGAAACCCTGGGAAGGGTTGTTGTCTTTGATTTCCTTGACCACCCCATGAGAAATTGGGATGGTTCCTCCAACCTGGATTATAAGTGTTATTATAAGGGTTATTCTAAGGTCTAGAATTGTTACACGTTTAGTGAACTTGCTCGTTTTCAGTGCTTGGGTTGTAAGGTGGATATTTTATATTGCTCATCCCTCTTCCATTCGTATCGTACTGCATAATTGGATGTACCTATGAAGAACCACACAAACCATCAATCTTTTTACTTAACAGTTCTACCTGGTTTGGTAGCATGGTCACTGCGTCGAGGTTGAAAACACTGGCAGCTTTTGTTGGCTTTGTCCTCATGACTTGCCACTGATATTTATTTAGTGACATCTCCTCTATAAACTCATAAGCCGCTTCAGAGGTTTTGTTATTCAGGGTTCCACCGGCGGCTGAATCAATCAACTGCCTAATTGAGGGGTTCACACCATTGTAAAAGGTTTGAACCTGTAGCCACAAAGGTAACCCATGGTGAGGGCACCTTCTCAGTAGATCCTTATACCTCACCCATGCATCATAAAGTGTATCTAAATACATCTGCACAAAAGAAGAGATATCATTCCTCTACTTGGTCGTTTTAGCCAGCCGAAAATATTTTAACAAAAATTTTTCGATCATTTCTTTCCATGTAGTGATTGATCCTCGTGGAAGAGAATTCAACCATTGTTTGGCTTTATTCCTTAAAGAAAAGGGAAATAACTGAAGGCGAATGGCATCACCAGAAACGCCATTAATTTTAAAAGTATCGCAAAATTCTAGAAAATTCGCCAAGTGATTGTTGGGATATTCATCTTGCAAACCATCAAATTGAACAAATTGCTATATCATCTGAATTGTGTTAAATTAGGTTTAGCGTAATCATACATAGTATGAGGTATAGGATTTTGATTCACCAGATTTGTGGCAACCATAGGAGGTAGTGAATTGTTATCAGTCGTCTCTTTGATAGTGTTGGTTTTGTTTTCTTGCTCTTCTTCTATGTACAGTAGGCTTCGCCTTATTTCTCTTCGGTTTCTATGAACTGTACTTTCGATTTCACTATCAAAAAGCAACGGTCCTAACGGGTTCCTCCTAGCCATAAACTAGAAAAACCTATCAGAGCAAATGATAGAGAGATTAGAGAACTAAAGATAAAAATTAGAAAGAAATAAATAAATAAAAGAAAAATGGATAAAGTAATAAAAATTTAGCTTTCCTAATATTTCAGTTCCCCGACAACGGCACCAAAAACTTGATAGTAGTCTGAAAGTTTTAATATTTATATAATGAATGATCTAGCTTAGAAACTAACTATCACCAGGATTGAGGTAAGTGTACCTATCGAATAGTAGTATAGCTTAGTGGCAAGACCGAAATGTTGAACCCAAAGGAACCAAAAGTACTAGTACTAACTTTCTTTTTATTATTTAGCCTAAAATAAAAGTGATTAATGTTTGTCTAATTAATTCCTAAACTAAGGATGCCAAGACACAGAGAATGAATTGGGAAAATACTTTCGAGAAAACCAATTGATTAAGACAATACCCGAGGAAGAATCCACCTAGACTTCATTTCTTATTTAATTTTGAACCAGATGATTTATTCACTTGACTTGATCCGTAGGATTCCCTAATTTATATTAATACCTCTTTCGAGGCTACTAACGTCTAACCCTAGGTTGATTAATTGAAATCTCTTTCTAATTAAAACCCCTAGTGTTGCATTAACATGATCTATGGACTCCCATATTTGGTTTGACCCTAATCTGACAGATTTTCGTCGTCCTATTTCTAGGAGTGCGATCAACTCTGCTTAATTATGCTAGATCTACTCTTAAACAGGGACTTTTGCTCCTCTGAATAAGCACATGAATACTTGAATCAATATCCTAAAATATCAAAGCAAGAATTAAGAACACATAATTAAGAACAAATCAGGTATTTATCATACAATTCAGAAAATAATAACAAGATTCGTCTTAGGTTTCATCCCCCTCAGGTATTAGAGGGTTTAGTTCATGTTTATAAAAGAATACATCTCAGAAGAAATTAAATAACAAAACATAAAGAAAAACCCTAAAACCCCCTGAAGGAATTTGAAGGGAAAATCCTCAGTCTTGAGCGTGATTCTGGCTTCTGAGATGGATCAACTAGCTTTCTTGTTTTCAGGCCTCTCTGGTTTCGCTCTCTTGTCAAAAGCCCTAACAGAGGCCTTCCGTCGAACTCCCCCTTTAGGTTGCCCTCTAGGGTGTTTATATAGGCTTTAGAGATGCCTTACTTGGCCCACAAGTAATGTAATCTGAATAGAATTCATCCTTATTTTGGCAGGGACACGCCCGTATGAATAAAGCCCAGGGCCGTGTTCAAGTCTACTAAAGTGGCATGGCCGTGTGGTGAACTTCAGGCCATGTGGATTTCTTACTTTGGCCCATTTTCTCCGTTTTTGGCCTGTTTCTCATTCTTTTCATCCTACTATGCTCTCCTAAGTATAAAACATGAAATTAAACGATTAGGAGCATCAAATTCCACAATTCAAGGGATAAATCATCCAACAGTATGCCAAATGTGGGATTAAAATATGTATATATTAGGGTTTATCACTTACCTCAGTTTACAATTAAGTAAATGAATATAACTAAATTTAATACGATGATTTCCTAACAAAACATTTAAAACAATTAGGTGAATGTTTCTCATATCAATCGTATAATCTCTTAATCATTTAATATGACATGATTCTATATCATTCAATAGCAAAGATTCAACATATAAAATATATCAACCAATTGACCATGTCAATTCACATTCATATTCCATTTCTTTTAAACACATAACTCTAACGCTAATATCGCATTTACAAAGCGTGCATTTCATACATATAATTACAAACAACTTTTAAGCACATAATCATCGAATATATAATTTCATCACTTGACATCTCCATATCATTCATCAATTCAATATCATCTTACTTAACTTTATAAATTAATATTAAAAGAGCTTTCATAACTATACCATGACAATTATTACAGTTGTCACTTAACGTTAGTATCGAACCATTCAATAGAATAATTCATATAATACAATATTTCCAAACCAACAAATTCATACTTATATATAGAAACATAAATGACACTTTCCAAAAAGGCTTAGCCAATTCCATCAACCGCAATTTCTCAATGTAACCAACAACATTTTTAAACAAGCATCTCATTGTAACATATATTACTTACTAGCAATATAATTATACAACAGAATTGAGGTAGTAAATAAGCTTTAGATCAATTAATACATAGCTCGATGAACTATAGTAACTTCACTAAGATACTCAGGAAACTACAAAACACCAAAAGAATCGAGGATGCATAACAGAGGCACTAAAGTGCGAATAGAGCACGAATGTGCAATCAGAGGCACTGAGGTGCAATCATGTACAAGCATGCATTCTAACCCTATGGGCATGCCAATCGTATCCTAATCGTTTACTACATTCAAATGGTTATTTAAGCTGAATCCATCACATTAAAAAAAATAAGGGGCACTTCCACCATATCTGTACACATCATATATATTTATTTCATCCTTTCCAAGACAATATCATTCATATTTCACAACCATTTCTCAACTTTTGAATAGTACACTTTTTCTTTACACTCAAATATACACAATTCATAATTAAATTTCATTAATAAATATTCAATCACAACTCAATTTCAACAAATAGAAAACAAAATAATTTATAAATATATAAATTTATTCAATAATGCTATGAATTTACCTAGAATATGCTAACGACTGACTTTTAGGGACTAATCCACGATTTTCCCATTTTCTCAGTTATTCTCTGTACGATCCCATTCTTGATCTAAAAATGGTAATTTTATTCAATTAACCAATCCAAATACTTTAAAATACTTCAAATCATTTAATTTAGCTTTTATCAAAATTTTACACTACCACATTTTATTCAATTTAGTCCCTAAATCAGAAACTTCAAATTTAACATAATTAAACTCAAATCATGCTGACCGAATTTTCTATAATCCCTAAACAACCCATAATTATTACATTTCACAAGAATTATTTGTAACTTTACTATTTTAAAAATTTAGTCCTTAATTATTAAAATCACTAACAATCACTTTTCAAAATAGTCCTATTTAGCTATCAAAGTGATCAATCTATCATCAGACTTTTAAAACATTACAAATTCATCAGTGACAAGTTTTAAAATCTTTAACAATTTTGAAATCAAATATATGAGTTGGCTGGACCTAGTTGTAACGATCTCAAAAATATAAAAGTTATGAAAAATGGGTTAAAAATTAACTTACATTCACTCAAAAATGATCACCGAAATTTCAAGCTCTTCCCATAGTGTTTTTGTTTCTCCTTTTCGGTATAAAACTCCAAGGAAGATAATGAATTATGATATTTTATTTTACTTTTAACATATATTTTAATACTATAATTAAAATATATTTACTTAAAAATTCTTACACCAACTGCCATTATATTTTAAAAGTGGTAATTTGCCATATTAGCACTTGTAATAATAACATTAATCCATTTAGAACAAATAACCTAATAATGGTTTATTTTTGCAACCTTTAAAATTTAGTCCTTTTTACTCAATTAACTATCAAATCACTAAAATTTTTGAACCAAACTTTGATAAACATAAACAATTATTCCGTAAATATTTAATAAAAATATTTACGGGTTCGGTTTATAGAAATGATGTCCTGATACCTCATTTCTGAAAACCACTCGAATTTCGGAACAAACCACTTGTCTTTAGTTATTTGTTCATAAACTAAATTTGTCAATTCAAAATTTAATATAAAACTATATTTGACTCATAAAAATTAGTTAATATTTATTACAGACTTAGTTGTTGGATTTATGTCTCGAAACCACTATTTCCTACATGACTGAAAAATGAGTTGTTACAACTCTCCCCCTAAGAATATTTTGTCCGAAAATTCTTACCTAAGAATAGGTTCGGGTATTGCGATCTCAAAGATTCTTTCGTTTCCCCACGTAACTTTCTTAACTTCGTATCAGTGCCATTACACTTTAACCAATGATATATGTTTATACAGTAACTCTTTTACTCCTCGAGCTAAAAAAATTTAACTGGTAATTCATTATAAGTCAAAACGGCCGCTATTTAATCTCATCCATATAAAGTACATGCGATGGATTAGAACAATAACGACGAAACATCAAGGCATAAATATGTTATGGATTCTATCATGTTCTGATTCTTCCCAAGATTTCATACAGCCCAATGAACATCAAACTAAAATGTAACACTTTTCTCCAAGATGAAGCTTTCAGCAAAACTTTCTCACAATAGAAAACTCATATCTTTACGTTTTAGATCGACTTAAGATTCTGATGATCAGGTACAGCTTTCAAATTGTCATGGACAACTCTAACTTAAATCCCAGTTTCTCGAACCAAAACAACTCCAACTAGATTTCTTTCATTCAGTTCTGTTCAATACAACGTACTTCTTCATTTACACTCATATAAAGTCTCGTATTGTGCTATTTTTATGCTCGATTGATAACTATTATGATAAGCATACCCAGCCAACAGTAATTATTTTCCATAGCTATTTTCGAACTCAATTACGCAACATGATGGCATATGATCCAGAATTTGTATTACACACTCAGTCTGACCATCTATTTGCGGATGAAAAGTAGCACTAAAATTCAATCTGGTATCCAAACCTCAGATCACGGTCAGAAATAGTAAATAACAACACACTATGCAATCCAACAATCTCAGAAATTATATAACTCAACTATCTTCTCAAGTGAATAATCTATTCAGATCAAAAGAAACTAAACGAATTTCACTAACATGTAAACTATAATCTAGATCAAATCTTTTCTTTTTGGAATCAACGATAATCTTGAAACAAATCCATATTGACACACTCATTTCTAGTCAGGGGTCGACAGAAGTTGTAACAAATTTAACGAAACCTCATATTCGACTTTCACCCCTGATATACTAAACATCAAGATACAAACTCTGATATTTCCCATTTCATATCAATAGTTTCGAAAACACTGATTCCTATAATTATCCCAAATGAACACTTAAATTTGATCTTTTTCAACAAGTTTCTATTTAGTTAACCATTTCAGATCATATTCCCACAATTCTTGAATTCCCTGGTTGATAATCGGTGATCAGATAACAAACTTTCAATAAATCTAGACATCCGTACCATCTTAGATTCAATTCTAAAACTTCTGTTAAACTTTCATCTATTCGGAACTTTACTGGTATTTATTCAATCTAAAAAAACTGACATTTGTAACAATTTCATCAATGATAGAGCTATCACCAAAAATTCTAAACAAAACAATTATCTTATAACACTGAACTAAAAACCATCTAGTTAAAAATCAATACTTAAAGTTACAATAGCCCCATTTTCTAACTAATTCATTCATCTCTATAAAATAACAAGCACTGGTTCATCATGGTGTCTCTAATATGCTGTCTAAAATCATTATACAATTCTCATAATCACAGTATATTTTCCCAAATTACACATCTAGTCATAAGAAACCTCTATCAACTAACTCTTGTAACCGTGTCTTTAACTTTTTCAATTCAATAAAAGCCATTTTATACAGAGCAATTGATATTGGAGTAGTTTTGGGCATTACCTCAATAGTAAATTCAACTTCTTTTTTTGATCATAATTCGATTAATTCTTTAGGAAACATATAAGTGAATTCAATGTCTGCTGATAACTAATCAATCTTCAACTCTGATGCTCGTGAATGTAGAATGTATACTAATAATGCTTTACATCCTTTACAAACCATTCTCTGAGTAAAAATCACAGATATAACATTTATAATACAATCAATTCTGTCCGATACAATAATAATTAACTCATTAAATTTGATATTTCAAATCGATTCGTTTCTGACTATAATTTACTTCATCATCATACAGATTCAACCAATCCATGCTCAGTGTTACCAGTTAATGTATCTGGGACAGAAGTCTCTTCCCTGGCTTAGATGGCATAAGTTCTAGTACTACAAATTTGTCCTAGCCGTCTACGTCCTTGAGAGACGGATATCTATGAAACAACTTGATTTTAAAAAAATGTTTGATTTCTTTGATCAACCCTTCAAAAAATATTCAGTAGATCCACATCAAAAATAAGCTCCAGCCATACCTCGATGCACATCCCTACAAAACTTTTCATAATAACCACAAACAAACTTATCAATATTACAGACACTGCCAATACAGATTACCAGTGTATACTAGAATAAAAAATTATTCTGTCTCGACTTATTTCTTCTAGTGAATCCAGACAATATGACACTGCAGCCAATAGTACCTCGGTTTCTTCGAAAGTGAAGCTGAAGATAATTTAGATATATATCTTTTACCAGAGTCACAAAATTTCATTTCAATCATTTTGTTTCTATCACATATCTCTTCCATTCACTACGCTTAATTAGACAAAATCAAGAGTTCCCCATATTTCCATTACTTCAACCAACATTTTAGTTTATATCAATCAGTCCATCTTCACAAGAAGCACACGTATCATTAATCAATCTGTACAATCTCGCAAGTATACTAGTTACATTGTACCAACTCTCATTCATATTTGATATAGGCTTGTTTTACTGTTTCATCTCGAGAAACTTTTTATTTTCTATTACAAGTATCATTTGCTGGCATATTACTTTCTAAATTCAGTTTGGAAAATATTCCAATTAACTTTCTCTTTCTATACAATAGCTAAATAATGTACTACCATTAATACACTTCATCTTCAATAATAATACTGCACAAATTAAGTAATCATCAAGTGAACATGCCAATTCATAAGATATTCTCTGAACATCTTCTATCTAGAATTCAGCCCTAACTAGATTGTCATATGTTTTACCTCTAAACTCATTGGCCCCACATTTATAAATCTTATCCATAGAAAATCTAGATACACATATCGGAGAGAAATGTTCAAGACCAGAAGGTGCCAAGGGAGGAATAGTAAGGGGTGGAGGTTGTGGATCCACAAAGTTAATTCATAATGAATTCATTAATACAATGACATATTAAGGCAAAAAGAACATTCTTTACCTTATTTTCAAATATTTACAGAATTAACACACTAAATACTCACTTATTGCTGAGGAGCCAAGACATTACTTTCTATTTCAACAATAATAGAATGATAAAAATCGGCTAACATCTTTTAAATCAAAATAAAAAAGAGTTAGATCGGATCAAAAGCATCACACTATCACTGGTATTTGTGGCATGTATATACTAGACTCAATACGCGCTACGTTAGTACTAGAATCGATTAAACCGTAGCTCTAATATCACTAATTGTAATACCCATAACCAATCCCATTGTCGAATTACGGTTACGGAGTATTATTATGCACACCGAACACACAAAATCTCTAACACCTTTCACCTGTACACAACGCCAGAATAGGGTTATAGAGCATTACCAGACTTACGAAACAACTAAACAACAATTTAACGTACAATTGTTCAATTCAATCATTCATTATTCAATCTCGATCAATTTGTCCATATGAAGAGCCTACAAGGCCTTAAATATACTTTAGGAATGGATCAGGACTAAACCGATAACTCAAGAAATTTTTCTTCAAACAAGGGACACACACATGTGTGGCCAGGCCGTGTGAGATAGACATGCTCGTGTCATAGGCCGTGTGAAAATAAGGGGTACATACTGACTTAGGTCACACTGCCAACCACAGGCCTGTGTGCCCTTCGAAGTGGCCACACACGCCGGTGTGCCAGCCGTGTGTTAGGCCATGTCAAACCTGTAGGGTACACTAACTTATGCAACATGGCCAAGTCAGATGCCCATGTGCTAGGCCGTGTGCCAATTAAGGGGTTTATGACTTGTACCACACGGCCGATCACACGCTCGTGTGTGAGATGGTGTGTAGCATACTGACTTCATTTCAATTTCAACACCAGGGGACACACGACCATGTATCATGGCCGCGTGTTACACACGCCTGCGTCTCTGCCCTTGTGGACAAAAATAGGCTATGTACTAAGCCAATTTGCCACCCAAGCTCATGCACACCTATACCAATTTCAATGTAACCAAAACATAAAACTTATAATCATTTAAAACAACCTCAATCCAACATGTTTCGTACCATTTCAATACCAACAAATACAATACATACTATATCCCAACATGTCTTCCAAAACATACCAATATTCACAATCTCAATTCATGAATATGAACACATCCAAACAAGCATTAATTTATCAAGTATCACAAACATATCATTCATCAAACATGGGCTCTTTCATACTCCAAATACTATTTTAAAATCTACCCATCACCATTATCATTTATAGGACAATTATTGTAACGACCCAAAATTGGGCCTAGTAGGATTAGGCCCATTGGGCTTTGAGCGTAGAAGCGTTTTAAAATTTTGAGAACAAGATAATAGCATTATTTCAAGTTGGACTTATTAGAAAAGTGATTTTGGAAAGTTACGAGGTTTCTAGGAAGTTCCGGGTTCAAGATGGGCTATAGGAAAAATGTTGTGTTTAAGCATTTAAGGAGAGTAGGCAAGTATCATCAAGACTTAAGGAAATAAGTGTGCATTTTACTAGCATATGTGAGCAATTGGTAAAGAGGATATGGCACCACAGAGAGGACTTTAAGCGAAGAGGTTCAAATCCCATCAAATGCAAAATGTTGACAATTATTTTGTGTTCTTTCCCTAAGTGTCGGCCATGGTGGTATTTAAGGCAAGGTGGACTTTTTAATTTTGGCAAGGTAGCTAAGGAAATATGGTAAGGAAGAGTGGATGGAAAGGAGTAAAAGAAAAGGGAAAGAATAGGGAACATGTTGGCATTTTTCGTGGGGGATGTTTTGGAAAGGTTTTATTTGGTCTATGTTCATCTTTTGGTAAAGATGATAATGGTTTGGGAAGGGAGTAGTCGAATTTTGATGGGAGCATTTTGATAGTTTGGTGCTTGTTAGGCCTAATTCCTTTTGGCATCCTTTGCGTTCATTCTTCCAACTTCTCCTCTCATTGCCGCAACTTCAAGACAATAGTGGGCATTTTCTCTTCTCTTTCTTCTTCTCTAATCCATACTCCCATAGCCGAAATTGTTCTTATTCATTTTCTTCCTCCATAGCTGATCCTTCTTTGTTGTCTTGCTACTAGTGCCAAACCGTGTTCTTCATTTCAGTTCATCCCTATTATTAAGGTAGATGTTCTTTCTTCTTATTTCATATTGTTTGTTCTTTCTTCTCTTGATTTGGCTAAGCCGAAACTCTCATCCCTTGGCTAAGCCGAACCTAGCCATTTGTTGTTATTTTAAACTCCTCTTATTCTCTTTTGATGAAGGCCGAATCAAGCCATCCTTTGCTGCTACTTATCTTTCTATTAGCCTTGGTTTTGAAAGTTGATTGGAACTCGTTGCAATATCAAAGGTGCAAGACCTAATTTTAGAATCTAGTAGGGAAGGATCGCGATTGTGGTAAGTGACTCTTGTGAGTGAGTACTTTTGGACTTTTGGAACCTTTTAGAAATCAAGGCTAACTTTTTATCGAATTTATTTTTAGGGGGCAACGAAGAGTGGTTCTTTTAGGAATCCTTATAAGGTGTGTAATCCCATACCTTCCGAATACATGTTTGAAATGGTGTGTAATCCCATTCCCTTTCGAATATATGCTTGAAATGGTGTGTAATCTCACATCTCTCTGAAATTTTACATGAAATATTCTGTGATTCGGTAGAAATACAGAAGAAAGCTGAAAATCGGCATCCGTGACCACTCGGGCGTGCGTATGTTCGTAGTAGTAACCATTTTTCGCAATGAAATAGTTTGGTCAGTAGCAGTGACATGATTTAAGTGAATAAGATATCATAATAAAGCATACTGTGTCTATTTTGATGTGGAAGAAACGGAGAAGGAAAAACAATTTTATATTCTGAGATATCTTAACTTTAGTGAGACTGGTTTTGAATGACTTTGTGGTTCTCTGATTTGTCTTGGTAAAATCGCATAAAATTGTAAAAAGGGAATTATGAGTTATAATTTATATGTATAGATTCCTTAGTGAGCCTATTTTCATTAGAAACAAGTGGGAGAAACATATGAAAACCGTACAGTGAGATATTTGAAATTAAGATAAGAGAGGTCAGAATCGTTGGACAGTGAAACAAGCGAAATTTTAAGGAATAAACTGTACTAAATAGTTAGGCCAAAAATTCTGGAAAAATTGTTGTAAGAATATATATAAGTCTAGTTTCATGGAAAATTTACGGATCTAAATTCTGAGCTTCCTACCTCGAGTTATATTCAATTTAGTTAGTATGACGCAGATGGATAGATTCAAATTTGTATGCCCAAGTTAGCAGTTAAGTCTGGATTGCGAAATTACCAAAATACATTTGGAGGGTAAATTACCGAAACACCCCTGGATTGCGAGATTACCGAATTACCCTTAGTGGGTAAATTATCGAAATTTTGAAAATGCCCTTATGGGCCAAAATTACGAAATGCCCTTATTGACCGAATTACGAAAATGCCCCTAATGGGCCGATTTGATAGATTGCCCTAATGGGCCAATTTGCAAAGCGTTATAATGGGCCGATTTGATATATTGCCTGTAACACCACTATCCGAGTTCGTTGCCTGATTAAGGTTAGGAGCGTTATCGGATAGATCGAAAACATTCACAAACAAAATCATACATTCAATCATCATTCTCAGACATAATGTCCCTTAATCGGGTCCTTGAGACCTTAATCATACATATAAATTGAGTCGGGACTAAACTGAAACACATATGAAATTTCATGAAAATTTAAAAATTTTCTAAAATACAGGGGAGACACGCCCGTGGGAGGAGACTGTGTGCCTTCCACGGCTTCTATACACCCCCCGTGTAACCATCCGTATTTATAATAACTATACCAACACTGTCATTAGGCACGCCCGTGTGCCATGGCCGTGTACTTTTAGGTCATATACTGACTTCCCCACCACGGCCACCAAGCACGCCCGTGTCGAGGCCGTGTATTTTTATGTTAGCTACTGACTTGCACACCATGGCTAGATGACACACCCTTGTCGAGGCCGTGTGATTTTAGGTTGCATCCTGCAAATTTACCCACGGTCTAAGGCACGCCCGTGTGCCACAACCATGTGACATTATAGGCCATTTACAACGCCAAAATGCCAACCAAAAAGGTTCATACCTATAAGGATCATTTACCAACACATATCAAGTATATATGGCAACCAAAAACTTACAAATAGCCATCCAACTCATGCAGATTTGATCACTAAGATATTCACAACTATACATTAAATTTTCATTCAATATATACATTCAAAACCAATACTAAACATACCAATTTGCATAACTATAACTCAATTATACCCATGCACCATATGTCTATGTACTTACCATCTCATAACCATTCCATATATGAACTAATTATATCAGAACAACTTGACATATCACATTCATCTAAGTGTGGTACCAAAACATAACTAGCCAAATCACATGGCTAAGTTCACTTTACAAATCATCACAAGAATTAGCCTATACATGCCATATCTAACTATATACATATCCAAGGTGTACCAAAATGATATTAGTAGTGTCATGACGATCCTTGACGGTCCCGAGCCATCAGTAGCTTTGACGACCTATAAAACAGATTAAACACACATAGAGTAAGCTTTCCAAAAGCTTAGTAAGTCAATATACTAGCAAACTTAGCATAAAATGCAAATACTTGCTTTGGTTCATACACTTTTGACCACATTAGCCATATTCATAACTCAAAGATCATACAATCACGTATCTCATTTCACCAAAACTTTATACAACATATCATCAATTCCATATTCATAGCATCATTGTAAGATCATATTGATGCTTACCTTGTATACATAATTAGTGTATAATCAACATACCTAAATTGGATTTACAGTCACATATTTGTTCATAGCTAAGTTTTGCAATTAGTATAATAGACTTGTCGTTGAACAGTATAAATCCAATGGGATACTCAGAAAGTTCAGAATAATCGTACAATGCCAACGTCCTAGACGAGGTCCTACATGCACTCGGATATTGATGCCACTGTCCCAGACAGGGTCTTATACGGATCAAAACGATGCTGATGTCCCAGACACGGTCTTACATGTAAGTGTCATAATGATGCCAACATCCCAGACGTGGTCTTACACATTATCAGATATCGATGCCACTGTCCCGAATAGGGTCTTACACGAATATCAATGCCAACGTCCCAGACATGGTCTTACATGATAAAACAGAAAAGATACCTATGTCATGGTTCGAGGCTTCTCAGACTTAGTCAATATATCGAACTTATCTCAGAATTCAATTACAGAATTTCTCATAAACATTCATTGTCATCATTAAACTTGTGAACAATTACAAATGCATACTTATTCATTTATTTGTATAAAGACTTACCTCTGATTCGATTTATCAGAATAGAAAACGGCTACTCGATAACTTTGGCTTTCCCGCGATCTAAATCCATTTTCCTCGGTTCTCAATCTAAAAATAACCCCTTTTATTCAATAATCCATTCAATTCAATCCAAGGACACTCGTTTAGGGTAATTTGCAAATTAGCCCTCACATTTGCACCTTAATCAATTTAGTCCATTTTTCTGAAAACATCAAATTCACAAATTCAATATACAACCAAGCTTAGCTGAATATATATATACACCATACAAGCCCATACTTTTAATCAAATTGACAATTTAGTCCTCCAAAATAACATTTTCTTAATTTAGTCCTTTTTAGCTAAATTCATCAAAACTTCAAGAACGAAACATATTCATCTACCACCAATCTATCATTTAACACCTTAAAGCATCACAAAACTCAACATAGCATCAATGACATAACTTGCAAACATCACCAATACACAAAATTGAAACATGGGTTTTATAGTAGACGAAGGAACAATTATAAAAAGTAGAAATTATCAAAAACGGATCAAAAACTGACCTTGATTAAGGCTTGAAATAGTCGAATATAACAAAGCTAAACCTTTCTTCTTTTCTTTTTGTTTTTCGGTGGAAGGATGGATGATTCATGCCCATTTTTCATGTTTTATTATGTTATAAACATAATATTTATCTATTTACTAAACTAGCCTTTCATAGTAATATGCAAAACATATAATATCAAGGTTATTCATGACCTTAACCAACCACTAACATGATAATGGCTTAATTGCCATTTAAGGCCTTCAACTTTACAAAGCCACAACACTTCAGTACTTTAACAAGTAGCTAGCAACTTTCACATTTAATGCAATTCAATCCTTTTTGTCAAATTAAACACACAGACAGATAAATTAACTTACAAAAAATTTAGCACATGCTTAATCATATCTCAAAGGCACAGAATATATTATTAAAATATTATACGGACTCGGATTTATGGTCCCGAAACCACTATTCTGACTAGGGTATAAACCAGACTATTACAATTCTCCCCCCTTAGGGATTTTCGTCCCCGAAAATCTTACCGTTAAACAGATTCGGATATTGTTGTCTCACCGAATCTTCAGGCTCCCATGTAGCCTCTTCTATCCCATGTCGATTCCACAGTACTTTTACTAATGGGATTTTCTTATTTCTCAACTCTTTCACTTCACGAGCTAGGATACGGATCGGTTCCTCTTCGTATGTCATATCTGATCGGATTTCAATTTTAGATGGGGCAATCACATGTGACGGATATGATCGGTATCTACGAAGCATCGAAACATGAAATACAATAGTGTATTTTTTCTAGTTCAGAAGGCAAATTTAATCTATATGCAACAGGTCCAACACGCTCAATGATCTCATACGGTCCGATGAACCTCAGACTTAATTTACCTTTACGTCTGAATTGAAGCACTTTCTTACATGGAGACACTTTTAGAAATACTTTGTCGCCAATTTCAAATTCTATATCTTTTCGTTTCAAGTCTGCATAAGACTTCTGACAATCATATGCCGCTTTCAAACAATCTTGGATTAGTTTCACTTTCTGTTCTGAATCTTTTATCAGATTAACCCCATGTAACTTATTCTCACTGCGTTCAGTCCAATACAAAGGTGTACGACATTTTTGTTCGTACAAAGCTTCATAAGGTGCCATTTTGATACTCAATTGAAAACTGTTATTATACGCAAATTTCGATCAGTGGCAGATACTGTTCCCACGTACCATGAAACTCTAGTACACAGCATCTTAACATGTCTTCCAGAATCTGAATAGTCCGTTCAAACTGACCATCAGTTTGCGGATGGAAAGTTGTACTGAAGTGTAATTTCATTCCTAAAGCTTCTTTTAATTTCTTCCAGAATCTCAACATAAACCTCGGATCTCTATCGGATACAATAGACGGTGGCACCCCGTGCAATCTCACAATCTCAAAGATAGAAAGCTCGGCTAATTTGTCAAGTGAGTAGTCAGATCTCACTGGAATGAAATGGGCAGATTTTGTTAATTTATCAACCACGACCCATATTGCATCTTTGTTTCTCGGAGTCTGAGGTAAACCAGAAACAAAATCCATTGTCATTCTATCCCATTTCCATTCAGGAATTAGAATTGGTTGCAACAACCTGATTTTAACTTGATGTTCAAATTTTCACTTGCTGACAAACTAAACATTTTAAAACAAAGTCAGAAATGTCCCGTTTCATACCAGACCACCAGTAGTTTCAAATCCTGATACATTTTCGTGCTTCTCGAATGAACAGATAGACGACTGTTATGAGCTTCATTCAAAATTAACTGAATCAACTCTGGATTTCTTGGAACATAGACACGATCCCGAAATCTCAAACAATTATCAACATTTTGAAATTCAGATTCGGAATTCACCTCACACTGAGCTCGTTTTGCTAGCAATTCATTATCAGATTTTTGAGCATCACATATCTGTTGTAAGAACAACGGTTTGGCTTTTAATTCAGCTAACACAGAACTATCATCAGATAAATCTAACTGAGCATTCAAAGCACATAATGCAAACAATGATTTTCTACACAAAGCATCAGCAACAACATTCGCTTTACCCGGACGATAATCTATCACAAGTTCATAATCTTTTAACAGTTTTAACCATCTTCTTTGACGCAGGTTCAAATCTTTCTGAGTCATCAGATATTTCAGACTTTATAATCTGAAAACACGTGACATTTCTCATCGTATAGATAATGACGCCAATTTTTTAGCGCAAACACAATCGCAGCTAATTCAAGGTCGTACGTCGGATAATTCTTTTCATGAGGCTTCAACTATCTCGAAGCATAAGCTACCACTTTTCTTTCTTGCATCAAAACACATCTCAGACCATTTAACGAAGCATCACTGTACACAACAAATTCTTTACCCGATCCTGGCTGTACTAACACTGGAGCTTCTATTAACAGAGTTTTCAACTGATCAAAACTTTTCTGGCATTTATCTGACCATTCAAATCTGACATCTTTCTGAAGTAATTTAGTCAATGGAGTACTATTGTCGAAAAGCCTTTCACAAATCTGCGATAATATCCAGCCAAACCCAGAAAACTGCGGACTTTAGATACATTTCTCGGAGGTTTCCAATTCAGAATAGCAGAAATCTTGCTTGGATCAACTCGAATCCCAAATGCTGACAGAATATGTCCCAGAAAACTAACCTCGTGCAACCAGAACTCACATTTGTTGAATTTCGCATACAATTGCTTTTCTCTCAATGTTTGCAAAACAACTTTCAAATGTTCCGCATGCTCAGCCTCATCACCCAAATAAATCAAAATGTTATCTATGAATACCACAACAAATCGATCTAGGTACGGTCTAAAAATTCTATTCATCAGATCCATAAAAATAGCAGGAGCATTGGTTAGTCCAAATGGCATAACTAAAAATTTGTAATGCCCGTACCTCATTTTGAAAGTAGTCTTCGGAATATCTGAATCTTTCACTCCCAACTGGTTATATCCCGATCTCAGATCAATCTTGGAAAACACAGTAGCTCCTTTCAACTGATCAAAAAAGTCATCAATTCTTGGCAACGGATATATATTCTTTATTGTCACCTTATTCAACTGGCGATGATCAATGCACATTCTCATCGTGCCATCTTTCTTTTTCACAAACAAAACAGGAGCACCCCAAGGCGAGAAACTCGGTCTAGCAAACCCTTTATCCGTCAACTCTTGCAATTGTGACTTTAATTCTTTTAACTCTATTGGTGCCATTCTATACGGAGCTATCGAAATAGGTGTAGTACCAGGCAACAATTCAATACCAAACTCAACTTCTCGAATCGGAGGTAAACCCGGTAACTCTTCAGGAAACACATAAAAAAACTCACAGACAGCAGGCACTGACTCAATCTCCCTTTCAAACATTTTTGAATCAATCATATAAGCAAGGTATGCCTCGTAACCCTTATTCAAACAACTCTGAGCTTTCAAAACAGATATTACAGCAGGCAATCCATTCAAATCATCAGACTCAATCCGTACAATCTCATTATTCAGACATTTCAAATCTATAGTCTTTCTTTTACAGTTCACAACAGCATCATGCAAAAACAACCAATCCATTCTTAGAATAATATCGAATTCATCAAATGCCAAGAGCATCAGATCAGTAGGAAAACAAATATCTCGAAACATTAACAGACAGTTCTTGCATACTTTGTCTACAAGGACACATTTACCTAAGGGGTTTGATACTTTTATAGCAAACTCAGTAGACTCTACAGGCAAAGTCTTACTGAATACTAAATTCATACATATATATGAATGAGTAGAACTGGGGTCTGTCAAAGCAATCACAGAAGTATCATAAAGAGTAAAAGTACCCGTTATAACATCGGGTGATGAAGCTTCTTCTCGAGCTCGAATAGCATATGCTCTGGCTGGCGCTCTAGCTTCAAATCTGACAACGTTGTCTCTCGTAGTTCTCTGACTACAACTAACATTTCTGACATTTTTTGATGGCCTACCTCTCACAAGTGCATTATCTGATCTCAAATTCTGAACAATCTCTGGTTTGATGGAATCAGGGCAATCACGTATGAAATGATCAAGCGATCCACTTATAAAACAAGCTCCGTCGTTTAATCTACAGCTTTCCGGATGTCTTTTTCCACAATGCTTACATTCAGGTCTCTCGGATCGAAGATTACCAGCACTGGCCACTGAAGTTGCTGGAGTTTTAGAACTCATTTGCAATCTAGATTGATTTTTATTCGCATGCCCCACATTATCTCTGGAATGACTCTGGTTATCTCTAAATTTGTTCGAAGATGATTGAAATGATTCGCTTGAAAATCTTTTTCTCATATCACGGGCTTCAGATTCAGCTTTTCTCTTATCTTTCCCGAGTGCCTCAGCTTTGCAAGCTCTGTCAACGAGTACAACAAACTCTTTTATTTCCAAAATCCCGACTAACAGACGAATGTCTTCATTAAGGCCATCTTCAAACCTTTTGCACATTATAGCTTCAGATGATACACATTCTCGAGCATACTAACTCAGTCTCACAAATTCTCGTTTATATTCTGTAACAGACATACAGCCCTGTTTAAGTTTTAGAAATTCTTTCTGTTTCTGATCAACAAATCTCTTACTGATATACTTCTTTCGAAACTCAATCTAAAAGAAATCCCATGTAACTCGTTCTCTCGGAACAACAGAAATTAGAGTTTTCCACCATTGATAAGCTGCATCTCAGAGTAATGATACAACACATTTTATACATTCATTCGGAGTCAGAGACATTTCATCAAATACCCGGATCGTGTTTTCAATCCAGAACTGTAGTCTGAGGGGGATTAACCGGGGTCGGGGGTTGCGAAACATTCGGGTTATTCTTTACAAACTGAGTGAACCACTCACTCATCATCTAGAAGAAAGTTTGTTTAGCTTCTCCCTCTTGACCGCCTGTATTCGGTCTCAATTCAGAGGGCGCTATCCCTTGCGCGGGAGCAGGCGCATTACTTTCTACGTCATCAGCTACTGCTCTTTTGGGATCCTTTACTATACGAAAATCACATTTATACGTCAGGATTCATCACACTATCACATTTCAGATATATGGCATGTATAGTTAGACTCTGGCACGCTACGTTAGTCCAAGAATTGGCTAAACCGTAGCTCTGATACCAATCAAATATAACACCCCTATCCCAAGTTTGTCACCGGATTATGGTTAGGAGCGTTACCGGCCAGATCGGAAACAGTCACAAACAAAATAATACATTCAATCATCATTCTCAAATGTAATGTCCCTTAATTGGCTCATCGAGACCTTAATCATACTTATAAATTGAGTCGGGACTAAACTGAAACACATATGAAATTTCATGAAAATTTGAAACTTTTCTAAAATACAGGGGAGACACGCCCGTGGGAGAAGACCGGGTGCCCTCCACGGCTTCGATACACCCCGTGTAACCATCCGTGTTTATACTGACTATACCAAGACGACCATTAAGCACGCCCGTCTCGAGACCGTGTATTTTTATGTTAGCTACTAACTTGTACACCACAGCTAGATGACACGCCCGTGTCGAGGCCGTGTGATTTTCGGTTGCATCCTGCCAATTTACCCACGGTCTAGGGCACGCCCGTGTGCCACAACCGTGTGACATTATAGGCCATTTACAAGGCCAAAATGCCAACCCAAAAGGTTCATACCTATAAGCATCATTTACCATCACATATCAAGCATATATGGCAACCAACAACATACAAATAGCCATCCAAATCATGCACATTTGATCACTAAGATATTCACAACTCTACATTAAATTTTCATTTAATATATACATTCAAAACCAATACTAAACATACCAATTTGCATAACTATAACTCAATTATACCCACGCACCATTTGTCTATATACTTACCATCTCATAACCATTCCATATATCAACTAATCATATCATAACAACTTCACATATCACATTCATCTAAGCATGGTACTAAAACATAACTAGCCAAATCACATGGCTAAGTTCACTTTACAGATCATCACAAGAACTAGCCTATATATGCCATATCTAACTATAAACATCTCCAAGGTGTACCAAAATGATATTAGTAGTGTGATGGCGATCCTTGACGGTCCCGAGCCTTTAGTAGCTTTGACGACCAATAAAATAGATTAAACACACATAGAGTAAGCTTTGCAAAAGCTTAGTAAGTCAATATACTAGCAAACTTAGCATAAAATGCATACCTGCTTTGGTTCATACACTTTTGACCACATTAGCCATATTCATAACTCAAAGATCATACAATCACGTATCTCATTTCACCAAATCTTTATACAACATATCATCAATTCCATATTCATAGCATCATAGTAAGATCATATTGATGCTTACCTTATATACACAATTAGTGTATAATCAACATACCTGAATTGGATTTACAATCACATATTTGTTCATAGCTCGGTTTTGCAATTAGTATCATAGACTTTTTCGTTGAACAGTAATAAATTCAATGGGATACTCAGAAAGTTCAAAATAATCATACAATGCCAATGTCCCAGACGAGGTCTTACATGCACTCGGATATCGATGCCACTGTCCCAGACAGGGTCTTATACGAATCAAAATGGTGCCGATGTCCCAGACATGGTCTTACACATAAGTGTCATAATGATGCCAACGTCCCAGACGTGGTCTTACACATAATCAGATATCGATGCCACTGTCCCGGACAGGGTTTTACATGAATCTCAAATAAATGCCAACGTCCCAGACATGGTCTTACATTATAAAACAGAACAGATACCTATGTCAAGGTTCGTACGAGGCTTCTCAAACTTAGTCAATATATCGAACTTATCTCGGAATTCAATTACAGAATTTCTAATAAACATTCATTATCATCATTAAACTTATGAACAATTACAAATGCATACGTATTCATTTATTTGTATAAAGACTTACCTCGGATTCGGTTTATCAGAATAGAAAACGGCTACTCGATAACTTTTGCTTTCCCGCGATCTAAATCCATTTTCCTCGGTTCTTAATCTAAAAATATTCAGATATAACCCCTTTTATTCAATAATTCATTCAATTCAATCCAAAGACACTTATTTAGGGAAATTTGCAAATTAGCCCTCACATTTGCACACTTAATCAATTTAGTCCATTTTTCTCAAAACATCAAATTCACAAATTCAATATCCAACCAAGCTTAGCCGAATATATATACATCATACAAGCCCATACTTTTCATCAAATTGACAATTTAGTCCTCCAAAATAACATTTTTTCAATTTAGCCCTTTTTAGCTAAATTCATGAAAACTTCAAGAACAAAACATATTCATCTACCACCAATCTATCATTTAACACCTTAAAGCATCACAAAACACAACATAGCATCAATGGCATAACTTGCAAACATCACCAATACACAAAATTGAAACATGGGTTTGATAGTAGACGAAGCAACGATTATAAAAACGTAGAAATTATCAAAAACGGATCAAAAATGGATCAAAAACTTACCTTGAATTAAGGCTTGAAATAGCCGAATATAACAAAGCTAAACCTTTCTTCTTTTCTTTTTGTTTTTCGGTGGAAGGATGGATGATTCATACCCATTTTTCATGTTTTATTATGTTATAAACATAATATTTATCTATTTAATAAACTAGCCTTTCATAATAATATGCAAAACATATAATATCATGGTTATTCATGACCTTAACCAACCACTAACATGATAATGGCTTAATTTCCATTTAAGGCCTTCAACTTTACAAAGCCACAACACTTTCATACTTTAACAAGTAGCAAGCAACTTTCACATTTAGTGCAATTCAATCCTTTTATCAAATTAAAAACACAGACAGATAAATTAACTTACAAAAAATTTAGCACATGCTTAATCATATCTCAACGTTATAGAATATATTATTAAAATATTATACAGACTCAGATTCGTGGTCCCGAAACCACTATTCCGACTAGGGTATAAACTGGACTATTACATTATCTTAATGGGATATTGCCTTAATGGGCCGATTTGATATATTGCCCAACGGGCCGTATTGATATATTGCTTAATGGGCCGATTTGATAAATTGCATTAATGGGTCGAACTTTTGTCTGAATTAATTATTGTTGTTATATTTGTAAATATCATGATTTGCTTTGTATGATGCATTTACATGATTTTGCATGGGTTGGGAAAATGTTGAAGAGAAGTAATTCCGGTGGCAATGCCACAAATATGTTTGATAATATAATACTCTGTGATTTTGGTGGCTTGCCCACAATCGAAATTTGTTATAAATTGCATAATGCCGGCGATTGGTGTGTTTAGCGGGGTGGGTTGACTTGATCCCCACAGGTGTGATGGATGGTACGGGTGGTGTGTAGCGGATGGATTATTAGGTTGGTTTGGGATTGCATTACATTCATTTGATTTATTTGATACATTGTTATGTAAATGGGCTTCGGCCCAAGATTATGCTTTATGGGCTCAGGCCTAAGTTTTTGCTTTGTGGGTTCAGGCCCAATGGATAATGGTAAGGGGATTATGCAATGAGTTCTTGTAACTCACCCCCTTTTCTTTAACCCTTGTAGGTAATGCTCCGTAACGAGGGGTTGGGCCATGGATGACTCGGGTGGAGGTCATACTTCAGAAATGGTGTTTTTATTTTGGAACTTTAGATTTCTATTTTCGTTCATTTTACTATTTTGGGTTTTTATGTTGTATTAAGGCCTCTGGAGTTTTTTTCATTATTTGCTTTATATTTGATATACTTATTAGTTTGCTTAAATTGTTTTAAATGGGAATTTTCTAAAAACTTAAATAAAGGTTTTCCAAAATCGATTAACAACCTATTTTTGTACGAATCACAAAGAAGTTTTTCATTTTCTTCATATGACATACCAAATCCGCTCATAACACATGGGCCGGGTTTGGGGTGTTACAATTACCAAACTCAAAACCAAGGTCATTTGTACATTCATACATCATCAAAATCATCAATATAGCCAACTCACATAGCTATATATATACAAACCAAAATATATGCATTCATAAGCCAATTCAGATGGCAAAAATTCACTACTAAAATACTTATCAAAATGACCATATTCCTATACATGCCATAAGACCAAACCATAAGCTCAAAAGTACCAAATTGATGGTTGGATAGTGTAACGCTATCTCCGACGATCCCCCAATCCAAGTTAGCTTTGATATTACTATAAAATACGAAAAAATAAACAAAGTAAGATAATAAGCTTAGTAAGCTCATATGAGATAAATTTAATGCAATCACTTTAAACATGATTCAATAATTTTAATATGTCAATATGCAACTTTCCTTTCACAAAACCATATATATTTGTCATCATTTCTCTCATTCAAAGCTAAACTCGTTTATACACATACCTATACCATCTCGTACCAATCTCATATACATTCTCGTCTTTCATTTACCCGTTGAACCATTCAGAATAGAAGTCGGATACCTCAAGGTATCACTCGATAAGTACCTATACCAAGGCTCGAAGCCAAATAAAGGTAACTTATCTTAAATTCTGATATTATGGCCTGAATCCAAATCAGTTTATCTTGCACACAAAGTGCTATATCATGGCCCAAAGCCAACTCGGTTTATCTCGCACACAAAGTGCTATATCATGGCCCGATGCCAACTCGGTGTAACCCCTAATGACATGTCATTAGCATCCTAAATTATTCCTAAAGTTCAACCGAGATTTCGAATATCGTATTGTCGTCGCATCACTATTGTTCAATCTACAGTCTCGTATTTGCAATTCATGCAATATCAAAACATATAAAATACATTTATATTGAAGTTTATCACATACGAACTTACCTCGAAGGTCGAAATGACGAAATAAGTCGATTAGTCGATAGCTTTCATTTTTCCCCGATCTAGATCTGAATTTTCTTTTCTTGATCTAAATATATTCAAAATTGACTTATTCAATCATCAATTCATTCAATTTAGTCCATAACATACTTTAAAACACATTTAAACTTTCGCCCCACATATTTCACATTTTTTACAATTTAGTCCTTATTTTATAAAATCAGAAATTAATGAAATTCCAAATAGACCCATGCTAGCCAAATTACCATAATACCCCTAGTAGCTTATAATTTTCATTTATTTCACATTTTAACCACTAACTTTACACTTTTCTCAATTTAATCCCTATTTTCCATTTTTACTAAATATCACTTTATAAAACTTGTATAATTCAGAACAAACTTTCATAATCTATCATCAAACATCAAAACACATATGTATTCATCAATGGCATCATTCAAAATATTTAACAATTTTGCAAATTAGTCCCTAGGCTAGCTAGAATATGAAGCAATGATCACAAAAACATAGGAATTATTAAAAACCAAGCAAAAACAAACTTACATGCGTGGACAATAGGTGGCCAAACCTTGAAGCTCATCCATGGCTTCTTTTCTTTCTTAATTCGGTGGAAGAAACTCATAAAGATGATAACCTTATGCATTATGCTATTATTTTACTATGTTATTACATAAATTACCAGTTTAACCCTAAGTAAAAACCATGAATATCATCCATTTTAAGCCCATAATTGTCCACTTACTAAAACAATGGTATAATTACCATATACATCCCTCAACTAATTAGTTTCATGGCCATTTAATACCTTTAACAAATAGAACTCTAGTTTTGTACTTTACTCGATTTAGTCCTTTTTTCTGAATTGACCATTCAAACTATAAAATTTCTTAACGAAATTTTCACACAATCACTCAATCATACTGTAAACCTTGAAATAATAATAAAATAAATATTTTGACTTTAGATTTGTGGTTCCAAAACCACTATTCTAATTTGACCCAAAAACGAGCTGTTACAAAAACACTTACATATACATTTCTTAAATTACAAAACAAAAACAGTAAAACACGCATTATTCATATCATACATTTACTAGCCTTATGTCGAATAGATGAGACATAAAAATGACTTTGGAAGAAACTAGGGATCAATCTGAATGAAAAAAGAAAACTTGGAATAAAATTTAAAAGAGAGACCACATGGTTGTGTGACAAGGCTCAAACTGTGTGCAAATCAAAGTATGAATCACACCACTGTGTCTCAGCCCGTGTGTCAGCTCGTGTATCACACTAACTTGGGTCACATGGTTGTGCTGCAGGCCATGTCCCAGACCGTGGAACATAGAGTTTTGGTACACATGATCATGTGAAGAGACCGTGTGCAGCACAGGGCCGTGTGACAGCCCATGTCCCAGGCCGTGTGCCCCTAATAATGCCTTCAACTGCACGTTTACCAAATTATATTTACTTGGACTACAAGCAAATCATTTACCAAAAATTAAACATGCTCAAAACACACTTAAACGAGCCCGAAACATGCCAATAACATCCAACCTAAGTACCTAACCAATGTGTACTCATAGAAACCACAATTCAAATAACAAATCTATCCATCAATCTTACCAATTAAGTTGCAATCATGTTTATAATTATATACATAATAATCATGCGAGACTACCATTTATTCCTATTCATTTCTATCCATTCATGCTACAAATCACAAACTCAAAATTACTTATTCCATGACCATTCATAAATATAAATTAAAGACAAAAACATACTTCATCCTTCAATGGCACAAAACATTTCCCTACCAGAAGTAATAACATGAAACATATCATATAACATTATCACTACGTATATTTAATTAAAATTTCAACAAACAATATAACTTTGGCCACTTCAAATCCTATATACATGCTAGAAACAAAAATTGTTAAAAATAATAGAGCTCTGAAGTTGATTCGATCGACAAGTACCGCAAAAGGATAGTTACAGAAAAATGGAAAGGAGACAAAGTAAGCTTATAAAGCTTAGTAAGTTTATAGGTATTTAAACAAAACTCTTACCTCAATTTACAATTAAGTAAACTAATATAACTAAATTTAATACGATTTCTTAAAAAAACATTTAAAACAATTAGGTGAGTGTTTCTCATATCAATCGTATAATCTCTTAATAATTTAATATGACATAATTTTGTATCATTCAATAGGAAAGATTCAAAATATAAAACGTATCAACCAATTGACCATGTCAATTCACATTTATATTCCATTTCTTTTAAACACATAATCCTAACACTAATATCACATTTACAAAGTGCACGTTTCATACATATAATTATAAACTTTCCCATGCTTTTAATATTGTTACAAACAACTTTTAGGCACATAATCATCAAATATATAATTTCATCACTTAACATCTCTATATGATTCATGAATTCAATATCATCTTACCTTAACCTATAAATTAATATTAAAAGAGCTTTCATAACTATACCCTGACAATCGTTACAATTGTCACTCAATGTTAGTATCGAACCATTCAATAGACTAATTCATATAATAAGATAGTTCCAAACCAACAATTCATACTTATATATATATAAACATAAATGACACTTTCCAAAAAGGCTTAACCAATTCAATCAACCACAGTTTCTTAATGTAACAAACAACATTTATAAATAAGCATCTCATTGCAACATTTATTACTTAGTAGTAATATAATTATACAATAGAATTGAGCTAGTAAATAAGCTTTAGATCAATTAATACATAGCCCGATGAATTATAGTGTAACACCCTAAACCCAGTCTATGCATTAATACCAAATTTGACATGTCACACAGAAGGAATATACATCTAGTCTTTTAAAAATTTAAAGAACATCTTGACGTGGAGTTTTATTGAAAACTAAGGTTGGTTGATAAATCAACCAATTTGAGACATAAGAATTTATAAATTGAAACTAAAAATAAAATTAAATTAATATTTTAAGAAAATTTAAAAGAGTTCGAAAATAATTTTGAAAACAAAATTTTGAAGAACGTTGTTAACAAAAACTTTTTCGAGTTAAAATATTTAAGAATGAAAACCCTTTTTGCATGTTCATTTTGAGAAAAACATTTATTTAAATTTTTAGAAAAATCCCACTTAAAGTATTCAAGCAAATTATAAAATCCATCAAACGTAAAACAACATTAAAATTTATCCAGAGGCCTTATTGCAACTTAACTTAAAATAGCAAAATAATAAAAAGTACTTAAAAGAAATCCAAAATTTAAATAACCCATTATTCGTAGTATGGGCTCCACAGAGTCGTCCACAGCCCAAGTCTCCGTCACTGATCATTACCTGAGAAGAGTAAGGAAAACGGGGTGAGTTACTTAGAACTCAATGTGTAACTCACTTACCATTGTCCACTGGGCCGAAATCCAATTAAGCATTTATTGGGCCAAAGCCCATTTACAAATATGACAAAATAACACGTATAAAATAAATGTATTATGCAATTCCCAAACCAAACCTAATTTCCATCCGCTACACACCACCCGTACCAACCAGCACACCTGTGGGGAGCTTTAGTCACCCACCCTGCCAGCACACCAAAATAGGCATTAAGCCGTTTATATCAATTTATGGGCAAGCCACCAGATTTACAGAGTTAACATGGCATTTACCATTTATTTCAGATTTGTGGCAGAGCCACCAAAATTTTGTAGCAAAGCTACTAGAACTTCTCTTCGTCAATATCCCAACCCATGCAAATCATGTATATAATATGCATATTCATTTACAACAATCCATTCATATAATTATTACGAACAATATGGCCCATTATAAAATTTTTCACAATCTAGCCCATATCAACTTTTAGCCCATATATCAAATATCACATTTGGCCCATATATCAGATACCACATTTGACCCATATATCAGATATCACATTTGGCCCATATATCATATATCACATTTGGCCCATATATCAAATATCACATTTGGCCCATATAGTCACTTTTATTGATTTGGCCCATTAAGGGTAATCTCGTAATTTTCACAGTCTTAATACTGATTTCATAGTCCTTACCAATATAGTGATAATTATTCCATTTTATCCGATGTCACTAACATGCGATTTAATCAAACTATTAACACGATATAGTTATCTAAACCATGGAATACGATGTGAGATTACACACCTGATTACGGTAAGCACTACACTTTCCTGATCGTCGACACCTAAAAATATTTTTAACGCTCGATTAGAACATTAACACTTATAATAAATCTACTCTAAGATAAACGGTCTAGGGTTTTACCCTCGGAATCGCGAATAACTACTATTTGCCGGTTCTCCCCGGTTAGCAGTCACAACCCGGTGGAAAATCTCGAATCGCTGATGCTTCACAATTGCGAACAACTTCGTATAGTTGATTCTCACCGGATGAGGGTCCACAACCCGGTGGAAAGTCTCGAATCACCGAAATAGCCCTTCGTTTGAATTTAGGAGCAGGGATCGTAAATTCGTTCCTTTTTCGATCACCAATCACTACCCCTTTTGATTTGATCTTGTTTGCCTCCAATGAAAATAGATATTAGTCCCAACTAATAGTACGTTGTTATAAACGATTGATCTTAGGAGTGAAGTCAGCTTACCATAAAAATCTGTACGATCTCAAGATGAAAATCGAGCAATAAAGTCCCTATAATATTATCGATTAAACAACACTATCTTTAATGAATAAAAAGTAATAAAGAATCCTCGAAGAATACTTACCTTGAACTTTCAAATTCCTTTTTTACCCGATCTTCCTATGGCTAGAGTCAATTAAGAGATGTAGAAACAATCGGCACTCCACTATACCACTATAAAGAAGAAAGGGTTTTGTTTGAAAGAGAAAAGATGATGATTTCGGTCAAAAAGACCCTCCCAAGCCAACATATGAATTCGGCTATAGTGTTCTTACCGATCGATCAAAGTGTGAGTAGAAAAATGGTTGAGAAGAAAATATGTGTGAAGTGGAAGATTCAGATATGGGGAGTTGATCAATGACATTCGGCTATGGTGAAAATATTAGGGAGGGAGTGATGTTTGAGAGTTTTTGCAAGAAGAAAAGAAGAAGAAAAAGAAATAGGAGATAAGGTGTTTATGTTTCGGTTTTCAAGGATGGAAATGAACAAATAAAAAGTCTTGAGGTTGGTGTGCATTCAGCAAAGAGAAGAAATGAAAAGAAATGAAAATGCCCCTTCAAGGTTGTATGGTTTCGACACAAGGAGAAAAGGAGCTTGGGGAAGAATAGAAGATAATACCAAAATGGTCAAAAAGAATTGGCGAAAACAAAACAAAATTTTACCTATTGCTCATGATACATTCAGCTAGGGAGAAGAATTTTGGAGAGAGAAAAAATTTGATACACCAATTTGCTAATGAAAAAAAATGACCAAAACCAGCACCTACCTTACCAAAATGCTAGCAAAAATTTTGTAACATCCTAAATTAATGGGCCTTTGCATTTAATGTGCTGTGATATTTATGTTATCTCTAATGTGTAATTAGAGTGTTTAAGAGGTTTGGAATAGGCTCAGGGATGGCCTTAGTCAAATTTTCTGCTTGGGCACTCTAGTGGAAAGCAAGTTAGGATAGGGCTTAAAAGATGTTATATGTATTTTAAGACACAAATGGTCTTGTGGCCTAGTGGCAAAGTGGCGCCACTTAGAGAGCAGCGAGGTGGCGTCAACTGAGGAGGTCCAAGGTTCGAGTCGCATTACCCACTTATTTTTAAATGTTTTGTCGTCAGAAGAGAGGAGAGTCGGGGGCGGCTAGGATGCTTGAAATTAGGAGATTAATAGAATGGATAATGTCTATAATGAGGCTAATAAAGTGACTAATAAAAGGGAAGAAGAGGTGGTGTTATCCATGCCACTTGAGGATGAGTGGTCAGATGAAGATAAGGGAGAAAATTTAGGAGTTATCTACTGATCAGCAGTGGTGGCCGAATTTCCATCTCTTGGAGGGGAGAGAAATCAGTTTTGGTTATACTATGGGGGTGCCAAAATTTTCCTTATTATTTGATCAATTTCAAGTTATCAAAAGAGGCAATTTCAGGTTTTAGGATGTAGGTACCGAAATTTTGTGTTTAAATGAGGGAAATTTCTTTTTATTTTCGGCAATAGGGTTCATTTTTTCATTCTCTTTTTCAATTCTGGCTATTGGGTTTTTCTCTCATTCTCTGCTTAACCTGAAATCCCTAATTCTATTATCTCATTCCCACTTTTATTCAAAAGTCGAAACTCTGAACTTTCTTCTCATCTCTATAGCCGAATACTTCCTATTCCCTTTTTGTCGATCCCTTCACTAAAAGCCGAATCTATATAGATTTCTTCCTATCATCTTCTCTTTATGATCTTCTCAAAAGCCGAAATCTTCTAGGAGTTGCCAAATTCTCTGTAAAGGAAGGTGCTGATTTTGTCTAATCTATTCTTTTTCTCTTTTGGTTTTTAGAAGACAAAGCCGAAAGGCTAATGGATTGTTGGTTTCTTGTGTTTACGTGTTAGGCGACATCGGGAATAGAAGTAGATCGTCTAGATCTAAAAGCTAAAAATCACTAGTCTCTAAACTCCATCTATTTTGGGATTTCAAGGTAAGGGGTTCTCCTTAGATTGTCGTTAGGTTCGTTTATCATAATCATAATCTTAACCCTATGGTATGGATTAACAACCACATGTTGTGATGGTAGCAACTGATAAGGCCTTGTGATGGAATCACATGTCGTTCAGGCGAAGGAGGGGATTGGATTTGTAAACCCAATCCCTAAGTTTAAGAAACGAGCGGTGTCGCGAGCTCGAGATTGGCCATCAAGTTGTGGACCGGCGTCAGAACAAAATCTTAGACAGTTAGCAGTCGTATCGGCTTCTGATAGTGTCGACATAGAAGGTCTCTTCTTGACTGTAATTAGGTGTATAGATCTCTAACACACTAATTTATCTGTACTATAAATGTTATTGGCTAAAACCGGAAAAAGAATGTATGGAAAGTCGTATTACCCGAAGAGGGTAGGCATGGGATGCCAGGTACGTAATCAGAGAAACTTCCCTGTGTATTGATGTATGTAAAAACCTGTGATATTTTAGGTAGTATTTTGTTTTGATTCTGCATAGATGTATGCATGGGATGGGATTGATATGATGAAGGGGAAGAGTATGTTAAAAGCTCACTTAGTGATCGGTGGTAAAATCACGATATGTACATTTAGGTCACATTAGTGATCGGTGGCTCTGCCACACTTGATTATAAGGTCACACAATGATCGGTGGCTCTGCTACAGTGGATTATAAGTTCACATGGTGATAGGCATTTTAACTAACAGTATGACTGTCGATATGGTGTGTAGCGGTTGGTGGGTTGATTATAGAAATCCCTTAGGTGTGATGGCTGGTATGGGCTGGTGTGTAGAGGATGGACTTTTAGGTTGGGTTGGGCCATGTTTCATGTAAATATTCTGTTGCCATTGTGTATGGGCCAAGGCCCATAATGTGTTTGTGGGCCTCAAGCCTTTTATGTGTTTTCGGGATTTGCACACTGAGTCTTGGTGACTCACCCCTTATTTTCCCTGACTTTTCAGATGAGCAGTAGATCGTGGACATGGGAGCCGAGATGGACTCGAGGGGCCATCAAGTCTTATATTTTCATGAACTATTTTCAGTTTTCCTTTAAGTTTTTAATTTTGGGACTATTTATGTAATAGGGCTCCATAGCTTAGGTTTAAATTATAATTGTTAATGTCTGTATTCTATTTTGTTTTAAAATTTAAATTTTATATTCAAAGACTTATCTATAAGAAGTAATAATATGGGATTTTCGAACACGTTCAAAGAAAAAGCAAAGGTTTTCTTCAAATATCACTTCTTTTAGCAAATACCTAAATAAGCAAACTGAGATTTCAAAACCCTTCAAAGCAAGGTTTTAACAATTAACCCGTAGCATACCAGATCCGGTTGTGGCATTTGGGTCGGGTTTGGGGTGTTACAATTTTGGTATCAGAGCCCAGTTGTAAGACTCGGGCTGTGAAATGGGTCCAGTAGTAGTTTATAAATTTGTAAAAATGTTAGGGTTGAGATATGGTCTTCGAGTCTACCGGCACCCGATCCACGCAGGTAAGTATTCTAACTCTTGATGTGATATGCATGTTGGGTTTGATGGGCTTTGTGGACGTAGACTAGCATGTTAGAATTAATGGACTTTAGGCCTAGTTTAAACAACTCTTCAATTTCATAAAACTTAAGTTAATTAAACATGTCCGTAAACCAGTCGCTGGGTTAGGGTGTGGTAGCAGGCATACGCATGTCTAGGATTGGATTCAGGGAGAGCTTGGTACTTAAGCGGTCCTAGTGACTCACCTCCCTTTCGCCGGAATCCTACCTGGTAGGTAGTGATTGTTCACCTTAGCCATGAGGACTAGTTGGCCGGCCAAAACTTATAACTAAAACCCGAAAGGGACTAGCCACCTTATTTCACAAAATTACTAAAATATTTCCCTTAGTTTTGTAAAATTTCTGAAATATCCTTGCTTTGTGAAAATTTCCCAGAATACCCTGGATTTATAAAACTAGCAAAATTCATGAAATTACCGAAACACCCCCGGTTGGCAAAATTACCCAAATACCCATATTTTGTAAATTCACCTGAAAATGCCTAGATTTACAAAAGTACCCGGTTTAAAAAAGTATCAAAATTTGTGAAATTACCAAAATACCCTCGATTTGGAAAAAATTAAATTTTGCAAAATACCCCTATTTTAAAAATATATATATCAAAATATCTCTATTTCGAAAAATCACCAAGATACCCTATTTTTGAGGAATTACGAAAATACCCTTGTAGGATATAATTACGGAAATATCCCTGGGTAGTGAAATGACGGAAATACCCTTGTATGATGAATGTGGGTTCATGGATGCTACTTGTATGTGGATGTATGATGGTTGAATGTATGTGGTTCCTAGAATTAGGAGATACAGACTTAAGACTGAAACCCATAGATATAATTTCGAATTTGAAAGAACCACTCTTGAAACTACTGTCCATAAGATTGTTCGTGGTTAATCAGTGAAATAAATTAAAAATTCATAAAATTTCTAATCAGATAAACGCGAATCGGTAGAATGAGTACAAGGGGTCGTGGACGTCCTGCGCGTGGCCGTGGTAGGGGTAGGATGGCTGTGTCAGAACCAGTAGGATCTGGCCATGAGTCTAGAAACGAGATGCCGGTTCCACCAGCTGCAGAGGTGGAATTTCAAGACCAGACGGCTGGAGATGATGCAGTATCTCAGGCGATGTTAAGGGTTTTAGAGAGGGTTGCTGGGACAGGCATGGGCACAGGAGCCCAGAAATCGGTGTTAGAGCGACTTAAAGCCAATGGGGCGGAGATGTTTAGGGGAATTTCCGGTATAGTCTTAAGTACAGCTGAGTATTGGTTGGAGGCGATTAAGGGTATAATGGATGATATTGATTTCACGGAAGAGGAAAAACTGAAAGGGGTTGTATCTCTCCTGCGGGACGAAGCTTATCAATGGTGGCTTACGGTTAAGGATGGTACGGTGACTAACCGTAATACTTGGGATCTCTTCAAAACTGTGTTTCAGAGTAAATACATTGGGACAAGTTAAGTGTATGCGCAGCGTAGAGCATATCTGAATCTGATGCAAGGAAGTAGGTCGGTGGCTGCGTATGAAGCAAAATTCTTACGCCTTAGCCGTTATGCTCGAGGGATGGTGGCCACAGACCATGAACGTTGTGTTCGATTTGAAGATGGTCTGAGGGACGATTTGCGTGTATTGATAGCACCACAGCAGGAGAGTGAATTTGATGTGCTTGTGGAGAAAGCTAAGATAGCTGAGGAGGTTAAGTGGACAGAAAACTTGAGTCGGGATAGAGATAGGAGTGGAAGTAAGAGAAATTATGGATCGTCGTGGGCACCGGGCGTGTCGAATCGAAAACCAGTCGACGGGGCCGAGACGAGATGAGAGGCCCGCCTTCGCTATTCGCACAGTGGGGGCTTGATGTGGTAAATTTCATGTAGGTGAGTGTTGGGCAGGCAGTGGAAAGTGCTTTAGGTGTGGATCTACGGATCACCAAGTTAGGAACTGTCCACAGCAACGGGGCAGTGAAGGGCCCACGGGCCAAGGGAATACAGAACTGGTAAGAGGCGGCCAGCAGCTACAGAGAGGATGTGGTCCAGCCAGAGGTGGTAATAGTTCCGGTCGGGGTCGTGGAGCACCAGGTCAAGGGGCAGGAAACACTGAGGCGAGACAGCAGGGGTTAGTCTATGCTGTCAGACGTCGAAAGGAGGCTGACGCACCAGATGTCATAACCGGTACATTTTTAATTTTTGGCTTGCCTTACACTGCATTGATTGACATTGGGTCGACGCATTTATATGTTGCTAGTAGGGTGTCTGGAACTTTAAGCGTAGATTCTGAGATTTCTTCTAGGGAGATGACTGTAGTAAGCCCTTTAGGACAAACTGTAGTGGTGAACAGACTATATAAGGATGTACCCCTGGAAGTTTAAGGGGTAACTTTTCGGGCTGATCTGATGGAACTGTCGTTTAGGGAGTTCGATTTGATCTTAGGAATGGATTGGTTAGCGAAGTATCAAGCCAATTTAGAATGTTCAGACAAGCGTGTGGTGTTAAAAACTTTTGAGGGTGGCGAAGTGTTGGTGATAGGTGAAAGGAAGAACTGTTTGCCAAATGTGGTGTCTGCTTTAAGAGCAGAAAGGATGGTGAGGAAAGGATGTGAGACAATTTTAATGTTTGTTCGGGCTCTGGAAGCCAAGGAACTAACTGTTGGGGACGTTAGGACGGTGAAGGGATTTCCTGATGTTTTCCCAGAAGAGCTTCCATGATTACCTCCGGATCGTTAAGTGGAGTTTGGTATTGATCTTCTTTTGGGAACAATGCCTGTATCTATTGCTCCATACAAGATGGCACCGAAGGAGTTGGTGGAATTAAAGGTTCAGATCCAAGAGTTGCTGGATAGGGGGTTTATTCGACCAAGTGTGTCACCTTGGGGAATGCCGGTGTTATTCATTAAGAAGAAGGATGGATCAATTCGTATGTGCATTGACTATCGCCAGCTGAATAAGTTGGCCATCAAGAATAGATACCCGTTGCCAAGGATTGATGACTTGTTCGATCAGTTGAAGGGGGCCTCAGTATTTTCAAAGATAGATCTGAGGTCAGGGTACCATCAGCTTATGGTCAAGGAGGCGGATATTCATAAGACGGCTTTTAGAACTCGCTATGGTCACTACGAATTCATGGTGATGCCATTTGGGTTGACTAACGCACCAGCAGCATTTATGGATATGATGAACCGAGTATTCCAACCCTACTTCGATCGATTTGTCGTGGTATTTATAGATGATATTCTGGTTTATTCAAAATCGGAAGAGGAGCATGATTCATATCTCTGGGTCGTTCTGCAGATTTTGATGGAGAAGTAGCTCTATGCCAAATTCAGTAAGTGCGAATTTTGCCTGAGGGAAGTTACTTTTCTAGGTCACGTTGTGTCATCAGAGGGGATTAGGGTTGACCCTCAAAAAATTGAAGTGGTGTTGGGTTGGAAGCCACCGAAGTCGATAGTAGAGAATTGAAGTTTTCTTCATTTAGCCGGGTATTACAGAAGGTTTGTTGAAGTATTTTCATTAGTTGTGGCATCGTTGACTAAGTTGTTGCAGAAAGGAGTTTCGTTTGTTTGGTCTGATAGGCAGCAAGAGAATTTCGAGAGGTTAAAGAGGATCTTAACAGAGGCTCCGGTATCGATTCAGCAGGAGGCTGAGTAGGAATTTATAATTTACTGCGATGCTTCACACACGTGACTAGGATGTGTGTTGATGCAAGATGGAAAGGTTGTTGCGTATGCATCTCGGCAGTTAAGACCGCACGAAGCAAATTATCCCACCCATGATTTGGAATTGGCGGCGGCGGTTTTCGCTATGAAGATCTAGAGGCATTATCTGTACGGGGAGAAATTTGTCATTTATACTGATCATAAGAGCCTAAAATACCTTTTGACCCTGAAGGAGTTGAATCTAAGGCAAAGGAGGTGGATCGAGTTGTTAAAGAATTATGACTGCTCGATCGAGTACCATCCGGGTAAAGCCAACATGGTGGCAGATGCTTTGAGTCGTAAAGTAATCTCTGATTTAAGAGCAATGTTTGCTCACCTCAGTTTATACGATGATGGGAGTCTATTGGCTGAACCTCAAGTGAAACCCTCTTGGGTCAGACAGGTTAAGGAGAAGCAGCAGACCGATGAGTTACTAAAAGGAAAGTTTCAGGTAGGATCAAGTGAGGGATCAACAGAATTTAATGTGAATAAGGAAGGGCTATTATGTTTTCAAGGAAGAGTGTGCATGCCGAAAGATCCTGAGTTGAGGCGTACGATTTTGCTAGAAGCACATAGTAGCCCATGTGCTATGCAGCCTGGAGGGAGTAAAATGTATCGGGATTTACGAGAACAGTTTTGGTTGTCAGGCCTGAAATGAGAGGTGACTGAATTTGTGGGGAAGTGTTTGACCTGTCAGCAGGTAAAGGCGGAACATCAGTTACCATCAGGGTTGTTGCAGCCGATGAAGATTCCACAATGGAAGTGGGAAAGGATCACAATGGACTTTGTTAGTGGGCTACCCCCCATGCCCACTAAGAAAGATTCGGTCTGGGTGGTCGTTGATCGCTTGATGAAGTTTACTCATTTCATACTAGTTCAGGTCGATTACTCTTTGCAGAAATTGGCTAAGCTATACATAACGTAGGTAGTGAGGTTGCATGGGATACCAGTATCAATCATATCGGACAGGGGCCCTAGGTTCACCTTACGATTTTGGAAGGTGTTGCATCAAACGTTGGGTACGAAGTTGGATTTCAGTACGGCGTTTCATCCTCAGACCGATGGACAGTCTGAGCGGGTAATTCAGATCTTAGAGGATATGTTACAAGGTTGTGTCATCGACTTCAGGGGTAGTTGGGAAGAGTTCTTACCGTTCGCGGAGTTTGCATACAACAATAGCTACCAGTCAAGTATTCGGATGGCGCCTATGAAAGCATTATGCGGCAGAGGTGTCGTACACCTACACCGCGAGGACGGTGCTAGGGGGCAACGCGGATCTTCGGGTCCGAGTTGGTTACCGAGACCGAGGAGAAGGTTGAGTTAATTCGAGCTCGACTAAAGGAAGCATCAGACAGATTGAAGTCCTATGCTGATTTGAAGCGTAAGGACATAAAATTTGCAGTGGGTGACAAGGTGTTCTTGAAGGTGTCACCATGGAAGAAGGTACTGAGGTTTGGACAGAAAGGTAAATTAAGTCACAGATTTATTGGACCCTATTGGGTGTTGAAATGAGTGGGACCAGTAGCTTATCAGCTAGAGCTACCTTCTGAACTAAGCCAGATTCACAATGTGTTTCATGTCTCTATACTGAGACGATATCGTTCGGACCCATCTTATGTGGTGCCAGTGGAAGAGATCGAAGTAAGATCCGACCTATCCTTTGAAGAAGAACCCGCGGAAATCTTAGATCGTGATGTCAAAGTACTGTGAAGAAAGACGGTTCCATCGGTTAAAATTCTATGGCAGAATCACAGTTCTGAGGAGGCTACTTGGGAACCAGAGGAAGTAATGCGGCAGCAGTACCCGCATCTATTCGTATCAGGTAATTTCGAGGCTGAAATTTCTTTAAGAGGGTAGAATTGTAACATCCTAAATTAATGGGCCTTTACGTTTAATGTGCTGTGATATTTATGTTATCTCTAATGTGTAATTAGAGTGATTAAGAGGTTCGAAATGGGCTCAGGGATTGGGCCGAGGCCTTAGTCAAATTTTCTGCTTGGGCACTCTAGTGGAAAGCCAGTTAGGATAGGGCTTAAAAGATGTTATCTGTGTTTTAAGACACAAATGGGCTTGTGGCCCAATGGCAAAGTGATGCCACTTAGAGAGCAGGGAGGTGGCGTCAGCTGAGGAGGTCCAAGGTTCAAGTCGTATTACCCACTTATTTTTAAATGTTTTGGCGTCAAAGGAGAGGAGAGTTGGGGGCGGCTAGGATGCTTGAAATTAGGAGATTAATATAATGGATAATATGGATAATGAGGCTGATAAAGTGACTGATAAAAGGGAGGAAGAGGTGGTGTTATCCATGCCACTTAAGGATGAGTGGTCAGATGAAGATAACGGAGAAAATTTAGAAGTTATCTGCTGATCAGCAGTGGTGGCCAAATTTCCATCTCTTGGAGGGGGGAGAAATCGGTTTTGGTTATACTATGGGGGTGCCGAAATTTTCCTTATTAGTTGATCAAATTCAAGTTATCAAAAGGGGCAATTTCGGGTTTTAGGATGTAGGTGCCGAAATTTTGTGTTTAAGTGAGGGAAATATCTTTTTATTTTCGGCAATAGGGCTTATTCTTTCATTCTCTTTTTCAATTCCAACATTTGGGTTTTTCTCTCATTCCCTGCTTAAGCCGAAATCCCTAATTCCATTCTCTCATTCCCACTTTTATTTAAAAGCCGAAACTCTGAACTTTCTTCTCATCTCCAGAGCCGAATACTTCCTATTCCCTTTTTGCCGATCTCTTCACTAAAAGCCGAATCTACATAGATTTCTTCCTATCATCTTCTCTTTTTGATCTTCTCAAAAGCCGAAATCTTCTAGGAGTTGTCGAATCCTCTGTAAAGGTAGGTGTCAATTTCTTCTGATCTATTCTTTTTCTCTTTCGGTTTTTAGAAGACAAAGCCGAAAGGCTAATGGATTGTTGGTTTCTTGTGTTTACGTGTTGGGTGACATCAGGAATCGAAGTAGATCGTCTAGATCTAAAAGCCGAAAATCGCTAGTCTCTAAACTCCATCTCTTTTGGGATTTCAAGGTAAGGGGTTCTCCTTAGATTGTCGTTAGGTTCGTTTATCATAATTGTAATCTTAACCCTATGATATGGATTAACAACCACATGTTGTGATGGTAGCAACTGATAAGGTCTTGTGATGGAATCACATGTCGTTCAGGTGAAGGAGGGGATTGGATCTGTAAACCCAATTTTTAAGTTTAAGAAACGAGCAGTGTTAGTAGTTTGAGATTGGCCACCGGGTTGTGGACCGACATCAGAACAAAATCTTAGACAGTTAGCAGTTGTATCGGCTTCTGATAGTGTCGACATAGAAGGTCTCGTCTTGACTGTAATCAGGTGTGTAGATCTCTAACACACTAATTTATATGTACTATAAATGTTATGGGCTAAAAGCTGGAAAAAGGCTGTATAGACAGTCGTATTACCCGAAAAGGGTAGGCATAGGATGCCAGGTACGTAATCATAGAAAATTCTCTATGTGTATCGATGTATGTAAAAACCTGTGATCTTTTAGGTAGTATTTTGTTTTGATTCTGCATAGATGTATGCATGGGATGGGATTGATATGACGAAGGGGAAGAGCATGTTAAATGGTCACTTAGTGATCGATGGTAAAATGACGATATGTACATTTAGGTCACATTAGTGATCGGTGGCTTTGCCACACTTGATTATAAGGTCACACAGTGATCGGTGGCTCTGCCACAGTGGATTATAAGGTCACATGGTGATCAGCATTTTAACTGACAATATGACTGTCGATATGGTGTGTAGCGGTTGGTGGGTTGATTGTAGAAATCCTTGAGGTGTGATGACTGGTACGGGCTGGTGTGTAGGGCATGGACTTTTAGGTTGGGTTGGGCCATGTTGTATGTAAATATTCTGTTGCCATGGTGTATGGGCCAAGGCCCATAATGTGTTTATGGGCTTCAAGCCTTTTATGTGTTTTCGGGATTTGCACATTGAGTCTTGGTGACTCACCCCTTATTTTCCCTGACTTTTCAGATGAGCAGTAGATCGTGGACATGGGAGCCAAGGCGGACTCGAGGGGCCATCAAGTCTTATATTTTCATGTACTATTTTCAGTTTTCCTTTAAGTTTTTAATTTTGGGACTATTTATGTAATAGGGCTCCATAGCTTAGGTTTAAATTATAATTGTTAATGTCTTTATTCTATTTTGTTTTAAAATTTAAATTTTATGTTCAAAGACTTATCTATGAGAAGTAATAATATGGGATTTTCAAACACGTTCAAAGAAAAAGCAAAGGTTTTCTTCAAATATCACTTCTTTTAGCGAATACCTAAATAAGCAAACTGAGATTTCAAAACACTTCAAAGCAAGGTTTTAACAATTAACCCGTTGCATACCAGATTCGGTCGTGGCGTTTGGGCCGGGTTTGGGGCATTACAAATTCAGCCATCCCCCTTAGCCCCAAAAATCGTCCAAATGCATGGCCAGTTGGTCAAAGTTTGGCCACCCAAACTTTCCAAAACATCACCCTTGGAATAAGCCTTATGTTCCCCCTACATGCCTTTTCCATTTGATTCCTTTCCCTAAGTTCAATCTTGCCTTTTTCTCTTAGCCATCTTGCCATAAGAAAAATAAAGTCCAATTTACCATAAGCTAATCCTTGACCGACACTATAAGGAAGGAAAGCAAAAAAATAAAGCTCACACATGCACACAAAGGGATTCGAACTCCTTCCCTCGAGGTAACACATATGGCGCCATATCCTCTTCACTGATAGCTCAATTATGCTAGCTTTTTACCACCTTATTACTTTAAGCTTTAAGGTCACTTATTCCATTACCTTAAAGTACTAAATGCCAAAATATTTTACTAATTCCAAATAAATCTCGAGCCTCCTCAGGACTACTTAAATACACACATTGGATAGTTTAACTAGCTGAGCACCAAAATAATGAAACATATAAAAACTCAAATTCTAGGATGTTACAATTCTACCCCCTTAAAGAAAATTTTGTCCTCGAAATTTACCTGGTTAAAAGAGGTGAGGATATTGCTGTCGAATCGCATCCTCAGGCTCCCATGTAGCTTCCTCCACTCCGTGATTACACCATAGAACTTTGACTAACGGTACTGACTTCCTTCTCAGCACCTTAACATCTCAATCCAAAATTTGCACTGGTTCCTCCTCGAACGACAAGTCAGGCCTTAACTCAGCTTCCTCTACTGGTACTATGTGAGATGGATCCGATCAATAATGCCTTAACATAGAGACATGAAATACACTGTGTATATGGCTCAACTTCGGAGGTAATTCAAGCTGATAAGCCACTAGTCCTACCCGCTTCAACACACGATACGGTCCGATGAACCTAGGGCTCAACTTGCCCTTCCTTCCAAATATGAAGATCTTCTTCCAAGGTTAGACCTTTAGAAAGACCTGATCTCCCACCGCAAACTCAATATCCTTACGCTTCAGATCCGTATACGATTTCTATCTATCCGAAGCTTCCTTTAACCTTGTCCGAATTACTTTTACCTTTTCCTTCGTTTTTAATATCAGCTCAGGACCCAACAACTGTCGTTCCCCCAATTCAGTCCAACAAGTAGGAGTATGACACTTACGACCGTACAATGCCTCGTAGGGTGCCATCTGGATACTGGATTGATAGTTATTATTATACGCAAACTCTGCCAATGGTAGGAAATCCTCCCAACTACCTCTGAAATCAATCACACAACCCCTTAACATGTCTTCCAAAATCTGGATTACTCTTTCCGACTGACCATCTGACTGAGGATGAAAAGTCGTGCTGAAATTTAACCTTGTCCCCAAAGCTTCATGTAAACCTTTCCAAAACCGCGATGCAAACCTAGGGTCCCTGTCCGAAATAATAGACACTGGTACCCCATGTAACCTCACGATCTTCACTACATACAACTTGGCCAACTTCTGTAGTGAGTAATCTGTACGAATAGGTAGAAAATGGGCAGTCTTTGTCAACCAATCCACTATTACCCAGACAGAATCTTTCTTAGTAGGCGCTAAGGGTAACCTGCTAACAAAGTCCATCGTTATCCGTTCCTATTTCCATAATAGAATCTTCACCGGTTGTAGCAATCCCGATGACAATTGATGTTCCGCCTTCACTTGCTGACATGTTAAGCACCTCCTCACAAACTCAGTAACCTCCCGTTTCAACCCTGGCCACCAATACTGCTCATGAAGGTCTCGATACATTTTATTTCCCCCAGGGTGCATAGCATATGGGCTACTATGCGCCTCACGCAAAATCATTTGTCTAAATTCTGAATCTTTGGACATACAAATTCTTCCGCGGAAACATAGTACTCCATCATTATTCAATCCAAAATCCCCTATCACACCACCTACCACTTGCTGAAGTAATGAACCCAACTTTTCATCTGATAATTGCTTTTCCTTAATCTGACCCAACCACACAGGCTTTACCTGAAGTTCGGCTAGAAGACTACCATCTTCATACAAACTGAGGTGAGCGAACATCGCTCTCAAATCCAATATCACCTTACGACTCAACGTGTCTGCCACCACGTTAGCCTTTCCGGGATGATAGTCGATTGAGAAGTCATAATCCTTCAACAGCTCTATCCATCTTCACTGTCTTAAGTTCAACTCCTTTTGGGTAAGGAGGTACTTCAGACTTTTATGATTCGTATAATTGATCAACTTCTCATCGTACAGGTAGTGCCTCAAAATCTTCAAAGCAAAAACCACCGCAGCCAACTCCAAATCATGAGTAGGATAATTGACTTCGTGCGGTCTTAACTGTCGAGATGCATAAGCCACCACTTTTCCACCTTGCATTAACACACATCCCAAGCCCGTGTGTGACGCATCACAATACACAACAAACTCTTTTCCAAATTTCAGTTTGAATCAAGATCTGCGCTCACAAAATCTTCTTTAATTTCTCAAAACTCTCTTGCTGCTGATCTGACCACACAAATGGTACTCCCTTGCGCAACAGTTTAGTTAGAGGTGCAGCAATTAACATAAACCCCTCAACGAAATGCTTGTAGTAACCAACCAACCTTAGAAAACTCCAAATTTCAGCCACTGACTTTGGTGGTTTCCGATCCGACACAGCCTCTACTTTCCAGGGATCAACTCTAATTCCTTCGACAGACACAACATGCCCCAAGAAAGTCACTTCCCTCAGCCAAAATTCACACTTACTGAACTTGGCATAAAGTTACTTTTCCCTCAACAATTGCAATACTATACACAGATGTGAATCATGCTCTTCTTCATTCTTCGAGTATACCAAGATGTCATTTATGAGCACCACTATGAACCAGTCTAAATAGGGTTGGACGACTCGATTCATCATGTCCATAAATGCAGCTGGTGCATTGGTCAACAAAACGGCATCACTAAAAACTCATAATGTCCATAACGAGTTCGAAATGCTGTCTTATGAATATCCGCCTCCTTAGCCTTGAGTTGGTGATAACCCGATCTCAAATCTATCTTGGAGAAAACTGAAGCTCCTCGCAATTGACCAAAATAGGTCATCGATTCTCGGAAATGTATACCTATTATTGATTACCAACTTATTCAACTGCCTATTATCAATGCACATACGCATCGACCCATCCTTCTTCTTGACAAACAAGACCGGTGCTTCCCACGGAGACACACTCGGTCGAATAAATCCCGGATCTAACAACTCCTGAATTTGAGCTTTAAGCTTCGCTAACTCTTTCGGTGCCATCCTATAAGGAGCAATGGACACCGGAGCCGTTCCGGGCAAAAGCTTAATGCCAAACTCTACTTCCCGGTCTGGAGGTAAACCTAGAAGTTCCTCGGGAAAAACATCTAAAAATTCTTTCACCGTTCTAACACCTTCCACCGATAATTCCTTCACATCCAAAGCATAAAAGAAGGCTAGGAATGCTCTACATCCTTTTCGCACCAATGTTTCTGCCTTTAAAGCAGATACCACATTTGCTAAATAATTTCTCCGCTCGCCTATCATCACAACTTCCTTATCTTCCAAAGTCCTTATCGACATCCGCTTTGCAACACAATCCAAGTGAGCAAGGTGCTTTACCAACCAATCCATGCCCAAAATAAGGTCGAACTCGCCGAAAGGCAGTTCCATCAAATCCGCCAAAAAATATTTCTCTTTGAATTTCTAAGGGCACGTCTCTAAACAGTTTATTCACTATCACAGATTGTCCTAAGGGACTAATTACCGTCATCTCTCTATCAGTAATCTCAGATCTAATATTCAGATTTTTAGATATTGCACTAACAACATATGAATGGGTAGATCCGATATCTATCAAAGTAGTAATAGGTACATCAAAAATGAAGAACGTACCGGTTATCACATCAGGTGCATCGCCATCCTCTCGGCGTCTAACCGCATAAACTAACCCTGGCTGTCTTGCCTCCGCGTTACCTCTAAAGCCATTACCTTTGCTCGGTGCACCTTGACCACGACCTGCGCCATTACCACCTCTACCTGGTCCACAGCCCCTCGGTGGCTGCTAAGCGCCTCTAGCTGGCTGTGCATTATGGTTACGAGCTTGTTGAGTCGGAGCAGTTCCTCGAGGACAATTCTTAAGCAGATGATCCTTAGAACCATATTTCAAACACCCACCAATTCTCTTCCAGCATTCACCAGGGTGTTGTCTTCCACATTCAGCACATGGTTGAATCTGATTGGTAGCAGCAGGTGCTCTAGCTTGAGCTGGCTCATCATTCCTGGGCCTCTTTTGGAACTTTTTAGCAGGACCCGAGTACTTAAAGTCCCTCTTGTTCCTGCCTCTATCTCTTTCTCGATTTTGTCGCTCCGAGTTCTTAGCCTCCTCAGCTATTTTGGCTTTCTCCACAAGCGTGGCAAAAATCCTTTCTTGTTGTGGGGCTATCAGTACCCGCAACTCATCATTCAACCCGTCCTTAAAACGTACACAGCGTTCATGGTTAGTTGGCACTATAGTCCGAGCATAATGACTCAAACGTAGAAATTCTGCTTCATAAGCTGCCACAGCCTTACTTCCTTAAACCAGATTAAGGAATTTGTTCCTTCGGCCATCCACATAGCTAGCCCCGACATACTTTCCTTGAAATGAAGTTTTGAAGAAATCCCAAGTAACACGATTAGCCTGATTGCCCTCCCGAATAGTAAGCCACTATTAATACGCCTCATCTCTCAACAAGGACATAGCTCCTCTCAGTTTCTACTCGGTGGTGCACTCCAAATCATCCATGATCCGTTCCACTGCCTCAAGCCAATACTCTATTACATTTGGAGCTACACCCGAGGCACCCCTAAAAACCTCGGCACCACTTGATCTAAGTCGTTTCGAAATGGATCCACGAGCCGCTGGCCCAGTTCTAGCCCCAGCAACCCTTTCTAGGACTCGCAACATTGCTTGGGTAAATGCAATGTCCTCCTTCATACAGTCATGTGATCCATTATCCGACACAGGTGACGCCGGTGCGTCCATTTCTGGCATATGTCCCGATGCCTCAGACACAACTCTAACACCTCAGCCTTTACCACGGCCACATCTACCACGTCTACGTCCTCTAGCGCTTATATTGACTATTTCGATTTAATCTGATTACAAGTTTTATGAATCAGTATACTATTTCAGTGTTTATTAACGATATTTTATGAGATATAAGAGGTAGAGTTGTTCTCGTAAACGCATCCTACAATCTCAATCTCTGTAGCTTGAACACCTAAACTAAAAGTTCTAGAGTGTTCCTATAGTCATCTCACAATAATAATCATTCGATTTGCATAAACTTACTTGACTTGGTGCCAAATACTCGTGGTGCCATACTACCTTTAAAACATACGTTCTATAATTCAAACAGTTTTGAACCATAAATGTTTTTGAACCCAAACGACAGCCGAGTTTTGAACTGGGCTCTAATACCATAAAATGTAACACCCCAAACCCGGTCTATGCATTAAGATCAAATTTGACATGTCACATGGAAGGAATATACATCTAGTCTTTTAAAGATTTAACGAAATTGGATTTTCAAATCATCTTGATGTGGAGTTTTATTGAAAACTATGGTTGGTTGATAAATCAACCAATTTAAGACGTAAGAATTTATAAATTGAAACTAAAAAAATTAAATTAATATTTTGAAAAAATTTAAAAGAGTTCGAAAATAATTTTGAAACCAAAATTTTGAAGAACATTGTTAATAGAAAATTTTCCGAGTTAAAATATTTAAGAATGAAAACCCTTTTTGCATGTTCATTTTGAGAAAAACATTTATTTAAATTTTTAGAAAAATCCCACTTAAAGTATTTAAGCAAATTATAGAATCCATCAAACGTAAAACAACAGTAAAATTTATCCAGAGGCCTTATTACACCTTAACTTAAAATAGCAAAATAATAAAAAGTACATAAAAGAAATCCAAAATTTAAATAATCCATTATTCGTAGTATGGCCTCCACCGAGTCGTCCACAGCCCAATTCTTCGTCACTGATCATTACATGAGAAGAGTAAGGAAAATGGGGTGAGTTACTTAGAACTCAGTGTGTAACTCACTTACCATTGTCCACTGGGCTGAAATCCAATTAAGCATTTATTGGGCCAAAGCCCATTTACAAATATGACAAAATAACACGTATAAAATGAATGTGATATGCAGTTCCCAAATCAAACCTAATTTCCATCCGCTACACACCCCCCGTACCAACCAGCACAACTGTGGGGAGCTTTAGTCACCCACCCCGCCAACACACCAAAATAGGCATTAAGCCGTATATATCAATTTGTGGGCAAGCCACCAGATTTACATAGTTTACATGGCATTTGCCATTTATTTCAGATTTATGGCAGAGCCACCAGAATTTTGTAGCAAAGCTACCAGAACTTCTCTTCGTCAATATCCCAACCCATGTAAATCATGTATATAATATGCATATTCATTTACAACAATCCATTCATATATATATTATGAACAATATAGCCCATTATAAAAATTTTCACAATCTGGCCCATATCACTTTTGGCCCATATATCAAATATCACATTTGGCCCATATATCATATATCACATTTGGCCGATATATCAAATATCACATTTTGCCCATATATCATATATCACATTTGGCTCATATATCAAATATCACATTTGGCCCATATATCAAATATCACATTTGGCCCATATATCAAATATCACATTTGACCCATATAGTCACTTTTATTGATTTGGCCCATTAAGGGTAATCTCGTAATTTTCACAGTCTGAATACCGATTTCATAGTCTTTACCAATATAGCGATAATTATGCCATTTTACCCAATGTCACTAACATGCGACTTAATCAAACGATTAACACGATATAATTATCTAACCCATGGAATACGATGTGAGATTACACACCTGATTACGGTAAGCACTACACTTTCCTGATCGTCGACACCTAAAAATATTTTTAATGCTCGATTAGAACATTAACACTTATAGTAAATCTACTCTAAGATAAACAGTCTATGTTTTTACCCTCGGAATCGCGAATAACTAGTATTTGCTAGTTCCCCCCAGTTGACAGTCCACGACCCAATGGAAAATCTCGAATCGCCGATGCCTCACAATTTCGAACAACTTTGAATAGTTGATTCGCACCGATGAGGGTCCACAACCTGGTGGAAAGTCTCGAATCGCCGAAACAGCCCTTCATTTGAATTTAGGAGTAGGATCGTAAATCCGTTCCTTTTTCGATCACCAATCACTACCCCTTTTGATTCGATCTTGTTTGCCTCCATTGAAAATAGATATTAGTCCCAACTAATAGTATGTTGTTATAAACGATTGATCTTAGGAGCGAAGTCAGCTTACCTAAAAAATTCGTACGATCTCAAGATGAAAATCGAGCGATAAAGTCCCTATAATATTATCGGTTAAACAACACTATCTTTAACGAATAAAAAGTAATAAAGAATCCTCAAAGAATCCTTACCTTGAACGATGAAATTCCTTTTTCACTCGATCTTCCTATGGCTAGAGTCGATTAAGCGATGTAGAAACAATCGGCACTCCACTATACCACTACAAAGAAGAAAGGGTTTTGTTTGAAAGAGAAAAGATGATGATTTCGGTCAAAAAGTCCCTCCCAAGCCAACATATGAATTCGGCTATGGTGTTCTTACCGATCGATCAAAGTGTGAGTAGAAAAATGGTTGAGAAGAAAATATGTGTGAAGTGGAAGATTCAGCTATTGGGAGATGATCAATGACATTCGGCCATGGTGAAAATATTAGGGAGGAAGTAATGTTTGAGAGTTTTTGCAAGAAGAAAAGAAGAAGAAAAAGAAAAAGGAGATAGGGTTTTTATGTTTCGGTTTTCAACGATGAAAATGAACAAAGAAAAAGTCTTGAGGTTGGTATGCATCCGGCAAAGAGAAGAAAAGAAAAGAAATCAAAATACCCCTTCAAGGTTGTATGGTTTCGGCACAAGGAGGAAAAGAGCTTGGGGAAGAATGTAAGATAATACCAAAATGGTCAAAAAGAATTGGCCAAAACAAAACAAAAGTTTACCTATTTCTCATGACATATTCGGCTAGGGAGAAGAATTTTGGAGAGAAAAAAAATTTGATACACCAATTTGCTAATGAAAAAAAAATGACCAAAACTAGCACCTACCTTACCAAAATGCTAGCAAAAATTCGGCCATCCCCCTTAGCCCCAAAAATAGTCCAAATGCATGGCCAATTGGTCAAAGTTTGGCCACCCAAACTTTCCAAAACATCACACTTGGAATAAGCCTTATGTTCCCCCTACATGCCTTTTCCATTTGATTCCTTTCCCTAAGTTCAATCTTGCCTTTTTCTCTTAGCCATCTTGCCATAAAAAAAATAAAGTCCAACTTACCATATGCTCATCCTTGACCGACACTATAAGTAAGGAAAGAAAAAAATAAAGTTCACACATGCACACAAAGGGATTCGAACTCCTTCCCTCAAGGTAACACATATGGCGCCATATCCTCTTCACTGATAGCTCAATTATGCTAGCTTTTTACCACTTTATTACTTTAAGCTTTAAGGTCACTTATTCCATTACCTTAAAGTACTAAATGCCAAAATATTTTACTAATTCCAAATAAATCCCGAGCCTTCTCAGGACTACCTAAACACACACATTGGATAGTTTAACTAGCTGAGCACCAAAATAATGCTACATATAAAAATTCAAATTCTAGGATGTTACATATAGTAACTTGACTCAAATACTCGGGAAACTAAACCACACCAAAAGCATTGAGAATGCATAACAGAGGCACCAACGTGTAACCAGAAGCACCGAATTGCAATCTCATACAAGCGCGCATTCCTACCCTATTAGCATGCCAATCTTATCCTAATCGTTTACTATGTTCAAACAGGCATTTAAACTGAATCCATCATATTAACAAAATCAAAGGCACTTCCACCATATATGTGCACATATCATATATTTATTTCATCTATTCTAAGACAATATCTTTCATATTTCACAACCATTTCTCAACTTTCGAATAGTACACTTTTACTTTACACTCAATTATAAACAATTCATAATTAAATTTCATTAATAAATATTCAATCACAACTCAATTTAAACAAATAGCGAACATCATGATTTATAAATATATAACTTCATTCAATAATACTATGAACTTACCTATAATATGGTAACAACTAGCTTGTAGGGACTAATCCATAATTTTCCCTTTGTTCTCTATTATTCTCCGTACGATCTGATTCTTCATCTAAATATAATAGTTCCATTCAATTAACCAATCCAAGTACTTTAAAATACTTCAATTCATTTATTTTACCCTTTATCAAGATTTTACACTTTAACCCTAAACTTTCACCTTTTATTCAATTTAGTCCCTAAACCTGAAACTCCAAATTTAACATAATTAAACGCAAATCATGCTGACCGAATTTTCCATAATCCATATACAGCCCATAATTATTGCATTTTCATAAGAATTTCTTGTAGCTTTATATTTTAACAATTTAGTCCTTAAACATTAAAATCATAAAAATCACTTTACAAAATAGTCTTATTTAGCTATCAAACTTATAAATCATCATCAAACTTTAAAAACATCACAAATTCATCAATGGAAAGTTTTAAAATCTTTAACACTTTTGAAATTGGAGATGCGGGTTAGCTGGACCTAGTTGTAACGATCTCAAAAACATAAAAATTACAAGCAAGTTAACAATTAACTTACATGCAACCAAAAATTAACACCGAAATTTCAAGTTCTTCCCATGGTGTTTTTCTTTCTCCTTTTCGATAGAAAACTCAAAGGAAGATGATGAATTATGATATTTTTATTTACTTTTAACATATATTTTAATATTATAATTAAAAATCTTTACCTAAAAATTCTTACACCAACCGCCACTATCTTTTAAAAGTGGTAATTTGTCATATTAACACTTGCAATAATAACATTTAATCCATTTAGCACAAAAAACCTAATAATTGCTTACTTTTGCAACCTTTAAAATTTAATCTTTTTAATCAATTAACGATCAAATCACTAAAATTTTCGGACTAAATTTTGATACACCTAAATAATCACTTTGTAAATATTTAATAAAAATATTTACTGGCTCGGTTTATAGAAACGAGGTCCTAATACCTCATTTTTGAAAACCACTCAACTTTCAAAACAAACCACTTGTCTTTATCTATTTGTTCATAAACTAAAATTTGTCAACTCAAAATTTAATATTAAACTATATATGACTCATATAAATTAATTAATAATTGTTACGGACTTACATGTCGAATTTGTGGTCTCAAAACCACCATTCCAATCACTACTGAAAAATAGGTTGTTATAGATAATTAAAAAATAAAATTAAGTAATTTAAATTAAATTGGTAAATCAAATTTGGTAATACTTGGCATTAGCATCTATACACTTCGAACTCGAATTGATCCTTGAAAGTGGACTTTTCCTTCCAAATGATAAGTTGGTTGTAGCAATCAAGGACACCTCAACCGCTAGCTCTTCCTTGTGTACTTGATTTTGGTACGACCTGCAAACCAACCCCTACCGATTATCTAACAATGTTACATGCGTTCACAATTTAAGATCGTAGCATCCTTGTGATCTAGAAAAGCCTAACTCAAGTTAACAGCTTCAATCGTGAGGGTCGTATAAATTCAACCACTATCTCCCTTGACGAAACCCAACTAGCTTTTTTCTATTGGACACGCCAATTTGTTCGCGGGAACTTGAATACGGAAAATGACCGACTCATTTTCTCAACTATATGCCAAAACAACTCCCTTCCAACATGCACTTTGATCCGAATTTGGATTAACATTAAAAGACGAATGTGACTATCCCATATACTTGAGACATAATGAATACCGTGTTGTAAGGTTTTAGCGGGGGGATTAGTTGAGCACAAGATTAATCATGCTTTGTTGGATTATGAAAATGAATGTAAATGTAATGGTGATAGGTGAAAAGGAGAAGGGACTTAAAGAACGATTGCACCAAAATAAGAGAACGAAAAAAATGGTAGTAAGCTTGATACGCTACAGACGCGTGAAAAGGGAAAAGAAAAAATTGTTTTCAATTCAATTTCAAGTGTATTTTTCCATGCCACCTTTTCCAGGCTTTTATACATTTCTTATATGCTGATTTTAGCATGATCCCTCCTAAAATTATGCCTCATAACCAAGAAAAATCATATATTTTTCTAATTAAAGAGTTTGACAAAATCAAAATTTGAATTTTTTATCAGCCACCAATTCTGCAACTTTTCAATTTGGCCTGTTTTCTTGCATTTCGTTCTAATATAGCCTAATTTGCTTGTTCTTTTGAACTTTGGCATTCCAATTGCGTCCTGATGAAATTTAAATAAGAAATTATAACCTTAGTAGCATTCTATTCAAAATTTGACAAAAAATAAGTACATTAAACACACAAAATTAGCTAGCTATGAGAGGCAATCTCAGAATATATGCTTGAGAATCTCAATGATATTTTAATAGTTGGGGCAAGCCATCGTGCCTACCAAATGCTATCGGTAGTGGTTGTAAAAATTTAGAATGTAAATTTGAAAAATCCGCGAGCTTGTAATCTTTATCTTCCCTTATAGATCTAGCTGCCAAAGTTTCAGGTAGAAAATTGTGTAGTTTAGGTATAGATAGATTTGTACCTTGTAAAAGAATTTTGTAACCACTCTTAACCAAGTAATTGCTGGAAGCTTTACCACTCCAGGCTAACATATCATCATGAGGAGTCCGAGAAAGAGGAATACACAAGTTCCTAGCAGCTTCCTCTGTTGCAAACATTCTTGTAATAAGCTGCACATTCCATTGTCTTGATCACTGGTCAATTAAGTCATGGACATAATTTGCAGGAAAACTACTAATACTCGACAGAATTTGTAATCTGCCAAACCAAGGACCCATGCATCGTTCTAAACTTTTATTTTACTTCCATTCCTACTCCCCAACACAAGCTCGCTTGGAGGATGTAACACCCCTAACCCGTATCTATTGCCAGAATAGAGTTACAAGGTATTACCGAACACTATACAATATATAGCATACATTTATCAAACACAAAACATTCATTCTCGTAAATCAATCAGCACCAGCATATTGTCCCTTATAAGGGCCTACGAGGCCTTAAACATTCTTTAAAAGTAATTCAGGACTAAACTGATAACATACGAAAACTTTGGAAAACATAGAAATTTTTCATTCATACAGGGGTCACACGCCCGTGTGAATAGGCCGTGTGCCTTACATGGCTCCAAACACGGTTGTGTCTCAGGCCGTGTGGAAACAGGGCATAAATACTGACTTGGGTCACACGGCCAACCACACGCCCTAGTCTCTAGCCCGTGTGCCCTTCGGAGTGGCCATACACACCCGTGTGCCAGGCCGTGTGTTAGGCCATTCCAAAACTTTAGGGTATGCTAACTTATCAACACGGCCAAGTCACACGCCCGTGTGATAGGCCGTGTGCCATTTAGGGGAGTATACTGACTTGTACCACATGGCCGGTCACACGCCCGTGTATGAGACCGTGTGGAGCATACTGACTTTAATTCAATTTAACACCCGAGGACACTCAGCCGTGTACTTAACCGTGTGTAACACACGGCTGAGACACACGCCCGTGTCTATGCCTGTGTGGACAAAAATAGGCCATTTTCAAGGCCAATTGGAAACACCTCTTACTCGTATCCTATGCTGAAACGAGGTACGAGGCTTTACCTAACTTAATAACATACATACAAACATTTTTCGGGTTATGAAATTTAGTTCAGATTTAAAACTTTTCAAACTTCATCTTGAAGTCCCTAATATGGGCCTATGAGGCCCAAAACATACTTTAGAAATGGTTCAGTAGTAAACCAGGCACTTTAGAAAATTTCACTGAAAATTGGGGAACACGCCAGTGTGGCATGGGACACGCCCGTGTGGGCAGGCCGTGTGATCGGACACGCCCATGTCCCTAGCCGTGTGGATTTATTTTTCAATTCGAACCTACATGGGTTTTCGCACAGCCTGGCACACTCTCGTGTCCATGGCCCGTGTGTTAAAACCTTGACATTTTGTTTCTAACGTCAGCAACATTTTAGGGTCACATGCCCAAAGCACACGCCTGTGTTCTAGGCCTTGTGGCGAATCTAATTTCGCATTTAACATGCAGACTTCACACAGCATGGGCACATTCCCAGGTACTATGGTTGTGTCATCCACACGATTGAGACACAAACTCGTGCCTTAACCTGTGTGGTTACTACTGGGCATTGTGTTTTTCCAAATTAAGGTGTAGGGGACACACAATCGGAATACACGCCCATGGGGTAGACCGAGTGTCACACATGGCCTAGACACATGCCCGTGTGTCTACCCGTGTGGACAAAAACAAGGTTATTTACCAAGCCCTTTTGCCACCCTTACTTGCAACAACATAAGCCACATTAAGTAGCACCAGTCCACACATAAACATCTGAGCAAATCAGCCACAACCAAGACATACACACATCCAGGCCACTACACTCTATTCACCTGCAAAACTTATCATATACTTTTTCAATTCAATCATGCGACCTACTCATTCATGCATTAACACACCACATATTTCACAATGCAAATTGCACATTCATGAAAAAAATCATCATTTACATATAACAGTAACAAGTATTAGCCATCATCATGGCCTTATACAAAATTAATCAATCTTCAAGACAAGCAAACACATTTGGCCAAAACAATATGACACTTAACAAAAGACCAAGTCCCCATACATGCCATACAAAAAATGATAAATCTAACTATACCAAATGTTTAGATTGATAGTGTGATTGAGCCTCTGACGACCTTTGATCCTCGAGCTAGCTTGGTGATACTATAAATGGAAAGGAAAGGGAGTAAGAACAAAGCTTAGTACGTTGCATGTAAATAAGTAACAATATCAACCATGCATCTTTAAACACATAGCATATTATAAACTAGCACAACATTCTTGATTTAGCAATGGTAGATTTACTACATATTTACACATCAAAAGTATAAGCCAAAGATTACAAGATCATCACGAAATCATTCTCATAGATAGAACTTACTCAATTTCATCCTTCCCATTAAGGCATCATAACTTAGCTCATATCTTATGAGTTTCGATAAAGAACCTGTACCACTCACAACGTGATTATATCCTTCCATATCTTTTTCATAAGCATTAAATAACCCATGGAACCATTTGGAATACTAAAGGATATCCAATAAGCCTCACACAAGAGGGTAAAATGCCGATGCCATGTCCCAGATATAGTCTTATACTGGCTCTTGTCTCAATGTTGATGCCATGTCCCAGACATGGTCTTACACTGGCTCTCATAATGTGGCCGATACCATGTCCCAGGCATGGTCTTACACTAGCACACATATCAACATCGATGCCATGTCCCAGACATGGTCTTACACTAGCTCTCGTCTCAATGTCGATGCCATGTCCCATACATGGTCTTACACTGGCTCTCATAATGTGGTCGATGCCATGTCAAGACATGGTCTTACACTAGCACACATATCACCCAAATGTCATGGCATGGATATCCAATCTATTCCTAAGGTTCAACCGGTTTTTTTTTTACTAAATCAATTCTCATCATGCATATTCACAACAATAATGAAACACTTTACGCCATATTAATTGTTCAATACATAATAACAATAAAGTTGTATTATTTACGTACAACTTACCTAGGTATACAAAAAGTGGGCGACTAGATTGAATTAGTCTACTAGCTTGGTTTGCCCCGGTTTGGGTCTGAACTCCGTTTTTCTTGATCTATAATGAAAAATTCACTTACTTAATCACTACATTAATCCAAACAATCTATAATTCATACCTGGGAAAAATTACCATTTTGCCCCTAAACTTTCACATAATTACGATTTTGCCCCTATGCTCATAAAACGATTTTAATCAAATTTCCACCTTTAACAAGCCTAGCTGAACCTTTATTACTCTTATAGGAACTCACAATTTTTAATTATTTCACACATTTACAACCTATTTTATAAACTTCACACAATGGTCCTTTTAGGTGTTTTCATGAAAACCCTTTCAAAAAAGTTGTTTATTTAAGAACCAAGATTCATTTTCTTTAATAAAATTTCAGCAAACAACATGAATACTCACATGGTAAACCTTTCTCAACCAAATTTCAAAATAGCCCTTCATTAGTTAGCTTAAGCTACAAGGGTCACAAAAATACAAAAATCATCAAGAATGACCATCAAAAACACTTACTTACAAGAGGAAAGTTGGCTGAAACTTTAAGCTGGAAAATCCCCCATTTTTGCTGTAACTTTAGGTGGTGAAGAGAAAGAATCAAAAGGATGAAGCTTTCTTTTTATTTTGTGATTACTTTATCAATTAAGTCACCCAAAATCTACCTAACCTTTGACCAATTTCATGAATTAAAAATTCATGTCTAGCCACCACTTTTATTGGTCTATTTACTCAATAAGAACCTATGTTTTGTTGTTCCACAGCTAATTAACACCTTTAGCTAATGAAACAAAAGTTTCCCCCTTTACATTATTTAGTCCTTTTTCAAAATTAAGCATAAAATCGATAAAATTATTTCACCAAAATTTTCATGCACTCATATAATCATGCTATAACACATAAAATAATATTAAAAATAATTTCTCCGGCCTCGATTAGTGGTTCGAAAACCACTGTTTCGACTAGCCCTAAAATTGGGTTGTTACAATTCTCCCCCTTAGGGATTTTCGTCCCCGAAAATCTTACCAGTGAAACGGTTTGGGTATTGACCTCTCATAACCTCCTCAGGCTCCCACGTGGCCTCTTCAACCCCATGTCTATGACATAGTACTTTCACGAGTGCTATACTCTTTTTTCTCAATTGCTTGACCTCTTGGGCCAAGATCTTAATTGGCTCTTCGCCATAAGTCATGTCTGATTGAATCGCAACCTCTGCTGGTGGAAGAACATGTAAAGGGTCAGAACGGTAATGGCGCAACATTGACACATGGAAACCATTGTGGATCTTCTCTAACTCGGATGGCAAGGCTAGTCGATAAGCTACTGGTCCAATTCTTTCAGTTACCTCATAAGGTCCAATAAAACGTGGACTTCATTTTCTGCTCTTACCTAATCTGAGGACTTTCTTCCATGGGGATGCTTTCAAAAACACCTTATTACCGACTTGAAACTCAATTTCTTTTCGTTTCAAATACTTTTGGGATTTCTGTCTATCCAAAGTGGCCTTCAAACAGTCACGAATTACCTTTACTTTCTCTTCAATCTCTCTAACTATGTCAACCTCGTGAATCTGATTTTCTCTGAGTTCAGTCCAATACATGGGTGTACGACACTTACACCCATACAAAGCCTCATAAGGGGACATTTTCAAACTCGATTGATAGCTATTGTTGTAGGTAAACTCTACCAGCGGTAAATACATTTCCCAACTACCTTGGAATTCAAGGACATAACACCGCAACATGTCTTCAAGAATTTGAATTACTCTCTCTGACTGACCATCAGTCTGCGGATGGAAAGCCGTGCTAAAATTCAACTTTTTCCCCAAAGCTTCTTGTATCTTTTTCCAAACCGCGAGGTAAACCTCTGATCTCTATCCGAAATAATCGACAAAGGCACTCCATGGAGTCTTACAATTTCGGAAGCATACAAATCAGTAAATTTTTCAAGAGCATATTCCATACGCACCGGTATAAAATAAGCTGACTTTGTTAGCCTATCAACAACAACCTATACGACATCTTTCTTATTGGCATCGAAGGCAACTCGGACACAAAATCCATAGTAATACGGTCCCATTTCAATTCAGCAACCATCACAGGCTAAAGTAAACTCGAAGGTACTTGGTGTTCGGCTTTCACTTGCTGACAAATTAGACACTTAGAGACAAACTCTGAAATGTCTCTCTTCATTCCCGACCACCAATACATTTTCTTTAAGTCATTGTACATTTTCACACTACCCGGATGGATAGACATACAACTACTATTGCCTCATGCAACGTTTTCCGAATAAGCTCATTGTCTTTGGGTACACAAATTCTATCTCAAAACATTAAACAGCCATCTGAATACCATTCTCGCATTGAGTTCTCTTAGCTTACAATTCTTTATCACCTTTCTGAGCTTCGTGGATCTCTTGCAAAAACATTGCTTTCACTCTCAACTCGGCTAAAATCAAACCATCGTCGGTTACTAACAACTGAGTGTTTATAGCCCTCAACGCAAACAATGACTTCCTACTTAAAGAATCGACGACCACATTCGCCTTCCCCGGGTGATAGTCGATCACCAGTTCATAATCTTTTATGAGATCTAGCCATCTCCGTTGGGGAAGGTTTAATTTCTTTTGAGTCATCGAATACATTAGACTTTTATGATCAGTGAATACCTGACATTTCTCGCCATACAAATGGTGTCTCCAAATCTTCAATGCAAACACAATGGCGACTAACTCCAAATCATGTGTCGGACATTTTTTCTCATGCGGTTTCAGCTGTCTCGAGGCATAAGTTATCACCTTGCCCTTTTGCATAAGTACACAACCCAATCCATTCAAGGATGCATCACTATAAACCACAAATTCTTTTCCCGGTTCAGGTTGTGCTAAAACTAGAGCCTCAGTCAACAATGCCTTTAGTTTCTCAAAACTCTGTTGGCATTTTTCCATCCATTCGAGCTTGACATCTTTTTGTAGCAACATCGTCATCGGAGTAGCAATCATGGAGAATCCTTTAACGAATCGCTCCTGTAGTAACCCGCTATGCCTAGAAAGCTTCTAATCTCCGATACTTTCCTCGGCTTGTTTCCACTCAACAATAGCCGAGATCTTACTCGGGTCAAGTCTAATCCCATCACCTGACACGATGTGTCCTAAGAATCCGACCTCTCGGAGCCAAAACTCACTTTTACTAAACTTGGCATACAACTGCTTATATTTTAAAGTCTATAAAACAGTTCTCAAATGCTCCGCGTGCTCACTCTCATCACGATAATAAATAAATATATCATCGATAAAAACAAAAACAAACTTATCCAAGTACGGTCAGAAAATACGATTCATTAAGTCCATAAATACGGCGGGAGCATTTGTTAAGCCAAAGGGCATGACAAGGAACTCATAGTGCCCGTACCTTGTCTAAAATGCAGTTTTCGATACATCTTGCTCCATAACTCTTAGATGGTAATAGCTGGACCTTAAGTCAATCTTAGAAAACACTGTGGCTCCTTTTAATTGGTCAAATTGATCATCGATCATTCGCAAAGGATACTTGTTCTTCACAGTCACCTTGTTGAGCTGTCTGCAGTCTATACATAACCTCATCGACCCGTCTTTCTTTTTCACAAAAAGTACCAGAGCACCCCACAGAGAATAGCTCGGTCTCGTAAAACCCTTACTTGTTAACTCTTGTAGCTGAACCTTCAACTCTAACTCCAACAGTGCCATCCTATACAGGGCAACCTAAATAGGCGTCGTACTAGGGACCAACTCAATACCAAACTCGACTTCCCTAGTTGAAGGCAATCTGGGCAACTCTTTCGGAAACACATCCAGGTACTTACATACCATAGGCACTGACTCAATCTTTACTTCTGACTCTTGGGCATTCAACACAAATGTAAGATAGGACTCACACCCTTTTCTCATGTATTTCTCAGCAGTTATAGAAGAAATCAATATAGGTAATGGTTCACCTGATTAAACCCGAATAATATCCCCATTTTCACATTTCAGTTCAATAAACTTATTACCACAATTTACTAACACGTTGTGAACAGTCAACCAATGCATGCCAAGAATTAGGTCAAATTCATCAAACAGTAGTAGCATAAGGTTAGCCGGAAAATAATGACCTCTAATCATCAATGGACAGTTTCTACACACTTTGTCAACTATCACATGCTTGCCTAACGGGTTTGACACTTTTATCACAAATTTTGTAGACTCAACAAGCATATTCATGCTAGAAGCCAATTTCACACAAGCATACGAATGGGTAGACCCCGGATCAATCAAAGCAACAACAAAAATATCGTGAAGAGAAAAAGTACCCATAATCACATCCGGTGACGATGCCTCTTCGCGAGCACGAATGGCATAAGTCCTTCCAAGCGCTCGTCCCTCGGACCTCATAGAGGAATCTCTAGGCACACCTCTGTTGCTAGCCCCACTTCTTGGGTTCTTTTGTGGTCTACTCCTACAAGGAGCATTATCCGATCTCACACCTTGATCTCTATCTTTCTCGACCATCTCAGGACAACTACGAAAAAAATGGTCTAGTGACCCGCATTTGAAATAGCCTCTTTCATTTCCTAAGCACTCACCGAAATGACGTCTACCACATTGTGAACATTCTGGTCTATTCAGTCGAGCACTACCAACACTCGCGATAGAAGTGGTTTGAGCTTTAGGTACTGTATACTGCTTATTCTTATTTCTGCTCGAGAATCCTATGATGCATTTGATCGAGTAGGAAACTCTCTCGATCTCTTATATGAGGTCTGAAATGATCTTCCCATTTGTCTTTTCTTTGAGTCATAAGACTCGTTATTAGCTTTTCTCTTCTCCTTGACCAACTCTTTGCCTTGCAAGCTCTCTCAACAAGCACCACAAAATCCTTAACTCTAAGATGCCAACTAATAATTGGATGTCTTCGTTCAGTCCGTCCTCAAATCTCTTGCACATGATGGCTTCGGTAGATATGCACTTCCTAGCATATTTGTTGAGCCTTACGAACTCACGCTCATACTCTGTTACTGTCATTCGGCCTTGCGGCAATTTATGAAATCCCTTCCTCTTCTGGTCTATAAACCTTTGACTAATATAATTCTTTCAAAATTCCTATTGGAAAAAGTCCCATGTAATCCTTTCCCTTGGTACAACCGACACAAGGTTGTTCAACCATTGGTAGGCCGAGTCTCGCAGGAGTGACACAATACACTTCATGCACTCTTCAGGTCTGCAAGACAATTCATCGAATACCCTAATGGTATTTTCTAGCTAGAACTCTGCCCTCTCAGGGCGATCATTTATATTCGCTCTAAATTCCTTAGCCCTTTGCTTTCTAATTTCGTTAACTGGAGGTTTTTCCTTTCTTAACATCTCCACCATTTGGGAGCTACAAGGGCAGACTGGGGGATTGGAGGGGGTGGAGTGTTTGGATTTGCACGAACAAACTTTGAATACCAAGCATCCATCATATGGAGGTAGGCTTCTTTAGCCCCTCCTCCTTGACTTAGTGTCACTGGCCCACTCTCAACTGGTGTGGTCCCTTCAGCGGGAGCCGGCGTATTACTCTCTACATCATCTGCCACAGCTCCGTCAGGATCCCTTTACGATATGAAAACAGAATTTAAATTCGTCAGAAGTCGTCACAGTATCATATCACATATATGGCATGTATAGCTAGAATTGTCCTTATGCTAGGTTAGCCCACGAATCGACTAAACCATAGCTCTGATACCACTAAATGAGTCACCCTTTACCTGTATCCTATGCCGGAACGAGGTACGAGGCGTTACCTAACTTAATAACATGCATACAAATATTTTCGGGTTATAAAATTTTGTTCATCTTTAAAACTTTTCAAAATTTATCTTGAAGTCCCTAATATGGGCCTACGAAGCCCAAAACATACTTTAGAAACGGTTCGGTACTAAACCAAACACTTTAGAAAATTTGGAAAATTTCACTGAAAATAAGGGCACACGCCCGTGTGGCAATGGACACACCCGTGTGGGCAGACCGTGTGATTACACATGCCCATGTCCTTGGCCGTGTGGATTTATTTTTCAATTCGAATCTACAGGTGTTTTCACACGACCTAGCACATGCCCGTGTCCATGGCCCGTGTGTTAAAACCTTAACATTTCATTTCTGATATCGGTAACATTTTAGGTCACACGGCCAAGGCACACGCCTGTGTGCTAGGCCGTGTGGCGAAACTAATTTCGTATTTAAGATGCAGACTTCACACGGCCTGGGCACATGCCTATGTAATATGGCCGTGTCACCCATACGGTTGAGACACACGGCCGTGCCTCAGTCCGTATGGTTACTACTGGGCATTCTGTTTTACGAAATTAAGATGCAAGAGACACACGACCGGACTACATGCCCATAGGGCAAACCGTGTGTCAAACACAACCTAGACACATGCCCGTGTGTCTACCCGTATGGACAAAAACAAGGCTATTTACCAAGCCCTTTTTCCACCCTTAGTTGCACCAACATAAGCTGCATCAAGTAACACCAGTCCACAATTAAACATCTGACCAAATCAGCCACAACCATGACATACACACATCCAGGCCATTACACTCTATTCACGTGCAAAACTTATCACATACTTTATCAATTCAATCATGTGACTTACTCATTCATGCATTAACAAACCACATATTTCACCATGCAAATTGCACATTCATGAAAAATATCATCATTTATATATATCAATAACAAGTATTAGCCATCATCCATGACCTTATACAAAATGAATCAAGTCTTCAAGACAAGCCAACACATTTGGCCAAAACAATATGACACTTGACAAAAGACCAAGTCCCCATACATGCCATACTCAAAATGATAAATCTAACTATACCAAATGTTTAGATTGATAGTGTGATTGAGCCTCCGACGTCCTTTGATCCTCGAGCTAGCTTGGCGATACTATAACAAAATGGAATGGAAAGGGAGTAAGCATAAAGCTTAGTAAGTTGTATGTAAATAAGTAACAACATCAACCATGCATATTTAAACACATAGCATATTATAAACCAGCACAACATTCTAGATTTAGCAGTGGTAGATTTACTACATATTTACACATCACAAGTATAAGCCAAAGATTACAAGATCATCACAAAATCATTCTCATAGATAGAACTTACTCAATTTCATCCTTACCAATAAGGCATCATAACTAAGCTCTTATCTCATGAGTTTCGAGTAAGAACATGTACCACTCACAACATGATTATATCCTTGCATATCTTTATCATAAGCTTTAAATAACCCATTGAACCATTTGGAATACTAAAGGACATCTGATAAACCTCACACAAGAGGGTAAACTGCCGATGCCACGTCCTAGACATGGTCTTACACTGGCTCACATGTCGAGGCGATGCCATGTCCCAGGCATGGTCTTACATTAGCTCTCGTCTCAATGTCGATGCCATGTCCCAGACATGGTCTTACACTTGCTATCATAACATGGCCGATGCCATGTCCAAGACATGGTCTTACACTAGCACACATATCAACGCCGATGCCATATCCCAGACATGGTCTTACACTAGCTCTCGTCTCAATGCCAATGTCATGTCCCAGACGTGGTCTTACACTGGCTCTCATAATGAGGCCGATGCCATGTCCCAGACACGGTCTTACACTAGAGCACATATCACCCAAATGTTTTGGCATGGATATCCAATCTATTTCTAAGGTTCAACCAGGATTTTTTTACTACATCAATTCTCATCATGCATATTCACAACAACAATGGAACACTTTATGCCATATTAATTTTTCAATACATGATAACAATAAAGTTGTATTATTTACGTACAACTTACCTCGGTATACAAAAGGTGGGCGACTAGATTAAATTAGTCTACTAGCACTCCCTCGGTCTGGGTCCGGACTCTATTTTTCTTGATCTATAATGACAAATTCACTTATTTAATCACTACATTAATCCAGACAATCTATAATTCATACCTGGGAAAATTTACCATTTTTCCCCTAGGCTTTCACATAATTACAATTTTGCCCCTAGGCTCGTAAAACAATTTTAATCAAATTTCCTCCTTTAACAAGCCTAGCCGAACCTTTATTACTCCTATAGCAACTTACAATTTTCAATTATTTCACACATTTACAACCTATTTTATAAACTTCACAAAATGGTCCTTTTAGGTGTTTTCATGAAAAACCCTTTCAAAAAGTTGTTTATTTAACAACCAAGATTCATTTTCTTCCATAAAATTTTAGAAAACAACATGAATACACATATGGTAAAACCCTAAACTCTCAACCATTTTGCAAAATAGTGCCTCCATTAGTTAGCTTAAGCTACAAGGGTCACAAAAATACAAAAATCATCAAGAATGACCATAAAAAACACTTACTTGCAAGAGGGGAGTTTGGTTGAAACTTTTAGCTACAAAAACCCCCCATTTTTGTTGTAACTTTTGGTGGTGAAGAGAAAAAATGAAAAGGATGAAGCTTTCTTTTTATTTTATGATTATTTTATCAATTAAGTCACCAAAAATCTACCTAACCTTTGACAAATTTCATGAATTAAAAATTCATGTCCAGCAACCACTTTTATTGGTCTATTTACACAATAAGGACCTATAATTTATTGTTCTATAGCTAATTAACACCTTTAGCTAATGAAACAAAAAATTTGCCCTTTATGCGATTTAGTCCTTTTTCAAAATTAAGCATAAAATCGCTAAAATTATTTCACCAAAACTTTCATGCACTCATATAATCATGCTATAACACATAAAATAATATTAAAAATAATTTTTCTGGCCTCGAATTAGTTGTTTCGAAACCACTGTTCTGACTAGCCCAAAAACGGGCCATTACACAATTTGTCACCTATTATGCACATACCTATTCAAGCTCAAATGGCACCATTTCAAGGCACTAATATGCATCCAAATACCAACAATACCAATCACAAACATACTATATTTTGCCATCAAATTCTCATACCTAAATTCACATATACAATTCAATCAACTAATCATTCCACACTTACATTAATCAAACACAATTTCACTAGCACATAAACTCACAAACTATCAATTTCCATCACACAATATAAGACAATTACCAAGCTCCAAATATAACCATTTTGAGAAACTAAAAACCATAACCACATTCATGCCAAATCATACCAAAATAAGCCATCACTCATGGTTATATATACAAACCAAAACACATTCATTTGCAAGCTAAATCTCATGGCTATCATCACAACCAAAATATCACATCTCGCATATACATGCCATAAACAATATTTAGACAACTCAAAAGTACCAAATAGATATCCAATGGTGCGATGATGTTCCCTATGACTCCCAGATCCAAGCTAGCCTTGATTCACTATAAACATGGAAAAATAACACAAAGTAAACTTTATAGCTTAGTTAGTTCGTATTAACGTAATGGGCAATCTCACCATTCATTCAGAATTCAATGAATATAAATGCAAGATAATACAAATACATTAAATCTTAAACCATTCAATCATCCATTCACTAGCTTACCAAGATTTCATCCATTTTACGGATTCAATGTTTATAAACATTACAAACATACCTGTACCAACTCGTACCAATCTCAGTCTAGTCTATATCTTTCACTTTCCGGTTGAACCATTCGGAATAGAAGTCGGATACTCAAGGATCTCAATCGATAAGTACCTATACCTGGATCGTATCCAAATCAAGGTAACTTATCCCTAGGGTACCTATACCATGGCCTGTAGCCAAATCAATGTAACTCCTCCGAAGTGCCTATCCAATGGCCCGAAGCCAAATCAAGGCATAACTCACACCCAAAGTGCTGAATCATGGCCCGAACCTAACTCAATACCCTAATGACATGTCACTAGCATCCTAAACTATTCCTATGGTTCAACCGAGATTTTTAAATACAATTTTGTAGTTGAATGATTTCGAATTATTGTCGAATCGTTATCGAGTCATGGTCAAACAAGTCTGTAATCTAATATTTACAATTTATACAATGTCACAGCATATAAACACAATTATAATAGAGCTCGTTACATAAGAACTTACCTCAAGTATGAAAACGACGAAATGACTCAATTACTCGGTAATCTTGCCTTCCCCCGATCTAATTCCATATTCCTCTTTTCTTGATCTAAATATATTCAAAATTAACTTATTTAATCAATCATTCATTTAATTTAACCCATAACACTCATTTAAGCATATTTGCATATTAGCCCCTAAACTTTCACATTTTCACAATTTATTCCTTTTTTCACAAATACTCAAAATTCACATAATTTCATTAAACCCAAGCTAAGCCGAATTACATATAAGTCCCTAGTAGCCCAAAACTTTCATTTATTTCACATTTTAACCACTAACTTTACACATTTCTCAATTTACTGACTATTACACATTTTCATCAAAAATCACTTTACAAAACATGAAAATCTATCATCAAAAATTCATATTTCATCTTCAACCATCAAATAACACATGAACTCATCAATGGGAACTTTTAAAATATTTAATAGTTTCAAAATCTATGGTATGGGCTAGCTAAAATACGAAGTAACGATATTAAAAACGTAAAAATCATCAAAAATCGAGCTCAAACTGTACTTTAATCAAGCTAAATGTGTGTTGAACCCCAAATGCTCTCCAATGGCTTCTTCTTCTTCTAATTTCGGTTAAAGATGATGATATTTAGGCTTATTTTAACTTTGTTTTATTTATTTTATGTTTATTAACATTTTATTAAATTAACCTTAGTCAATAAACTTTAAAAACACATAAGCCATGTCCATTGATGTCCATTAACATCTAAAATGGTCTAATTACAATTTAAGGCCATTATAATTAAAAGCCAAGGCCAATTGACACCTTTAACTAATAGAATGTAACTTTTGCATTTTACGTGACTAAATCCTTTTTCTCAAATCGAGCAATTAAACGATAAAATTACTTCACAAAAATTTCACACATGCATGCTATCATGCTGTAAACACATAAAATAAATATTGAAAGAACTTTTCGACATCAGATTTATGGTTTTGAAACCACTGTTCTAATTTAGCTAAAACCGACTGTTACAACTCTCCCCCCTTAGGGATTTTCGTCCCTGAAAATCTTACCAGTGAATAGGTTCGGGTATTGTTTTCTCATAGCTTCCTCAGGTTCCCATGTAGCTTCTTCAACACCGTGTCGATGCCATAATAGTTTCACTAAAGCGATTTTCTTATTTCTCAGCTCTTTGATCTCACAAGCTAAAGTTTTAATTAGTTCTTCAGCATATGACCTATCAAACTAAATTTCAACCTCGGTCGGGGAAAGAACATGTGATGGGTCGGATCGGTATCGTTGAACCATCGACACATGAAACACATTATGTGTTTTCTCTAACTCAAACAGTAAAGATAGTCGATAAGCAACTGGCCCAATTCGCTCGATAATTCCATATAGTCCGATGAATCACGGACTCAATTTTCCTTTCTGACCAAACCGCAATATCTTTTTTCCACTGCGACACTTTTAATAACACTTTATCCCCTAACTGAAATTCAACATCTTTACGTTTCAAGTCTACGTATGATTTCTGTTGTTCCAAAGCTGCTTTCAAACTGTCACGAATTACTTTCATTTTCTCTTTTGTCTCCTGATTATATCAACCCCGTGAATCTTATTCTTGCTAAGCTCAGTCCAGTACAACGGTGTTCGACATTTATGACCGTATAGAGCTTCGTATGGTGCCATCTTTATACTCGATTGGAAGCTATTATTGTAAGCAAATTCAATCAATGGTAGATATTTCTCCCAGCTACCCTCAAACTCAAGAATGCAACATCGCAACATATCTTCAAGTATCTGAATAACTCGTTCAAATTGACCATCCATTTGTGGGTGAAATGCAGTGCTAAAATGCAACTTTGAACCCAAAGCTTCTTGCAATTTCTTCCAAAATCATGAAGTAAATCTCAGATCTCTATCCGGAACAATAGATGGAGGAACACCATGTAATTTCACAATTTAAAAAATATACAACTCAGCTAATCTATCAAGCGAGAAATCTATACATAATGGAATGAAATGAGCTGATTTTGTCAATCTGTCAACAACAACCCAGATCGCATCCTTCTTTTTCGAAGATAAGGGCAAACCCGATACGAAATCCATTGTTACTCTATCCCACTTCTACTTAGGAATCATAATAGGCTATAATAAACCTAACGACACTTAATGCTCAGCTTTAACTTGCTGACAAATCAAACATTTCGAAACAAACTCTGAGATATCTCGTTTCATGCCATGCCACCAATAAAACTGTTTCAAATCGTTATACATTTTCGTGCTTCCCAGATGTACTGATAAACAACTACTGTGTGCTTCGTTTAGAATATTCTAAATAAGCTTAGAATCTCTTGGTACACATATTCTATCACGAAACATTAAACAGTCATTAGACCCTATTCAAAATTTGAAATCAAAAATTGACTCACACTAAGCTCGTTTTGCTTTCAATTCATTATCAAATTTTTCAGCCTCACATATCTGCTGTAGAAATAATGGTCTCGCTTTCAACTCGGCTACTATCGAATCGTCATCAGACAAAGCTAATTGTGTGTTTAAAGCACGTAAAGCAGATAAGGACTTCCGGCTCAAAGCATCAGCAACTACGTTAGCTTTTCCCAGATGATTGTCAATCACTAATTCATAGTCTTTTAGTAATTCTAACCATCTCTGCTGTCGCAAATTCAAATCTTTCTGAGTCATTAGATATTTCAAGCTTTTGTGATCAGTATAAATATGGCATTTTTCACCAAACAAGTAATGACGCCTAATTTTCAATGCGAACACTATCACGACTAACTCAAGATCGTGCGTCAGATAATTCTTTTTGTGCGGCTTCAGCTGTCTCGAGGCATAAGCTAAAACTTTGCCTTCCTGCACCAAAACACAACCTAGGCCGTTTAACAACGCATCACTGTAAACTATGAATTCATTACCTAACTCAGGCTGAACAAACACTGCTGCCTCTGTCAATAATGCTTTCAACTGTTCGAAGCTCTGCTGACACTTTTCTGGCCATTCAAATTTTGTAACACCCCTAACCCGTAACTGTCATCGGCTTAGGGTTAATAGGCATTACTGAATCATCAAAACATTCACAATTCATTTCACGACACAAAGTCAATCATCAATTAAAACATATCACAACATAAGCATTAAGTCCCTTAATGAGGTCCACAAGACCTTAAACACGTGCTAGAAAGGGTTGGGACTAAACCGAACACTTACGAAAATTTTTAAAATTTCAAATTTTCTTCAATACTATTGAGGTCACACATTTGTGCAATCAGGCCATGTACCTCACACGATCACCAGACACTCCCATGTGTCCAGCCGTGCCAAAATAGAGCATGTATTCTGATTTCCTCACACAGCCACAAGGCACGCCCGTGTGTTAAGGCTGTACTCTTAGGCAATATACTGACTTATTCACACGGCTACTAGGCACATCCGTGTACCATGGTCGTGTATACTTGGACTAGCTACTGACTTTATCCCAGGGTCACTAGGCAGGCCCGTGTGCCATAACCGTGTAGGCAAAACAGGCCATTTACAAGGCCAAATTGCCACCCACAATAGGATCATACCTATAAGCATCAATACAATACCAATTCATGCTTTCAAATGCATTCAAACATACTATTTCATGCAATATTCAATCGCCAACTAAACCACTTACTCCCATGCTCATTGTCATCACAACTAAAGCCATTCAAAGTGACAAATATACATCTCAAAACATATGTAATCCATATCAAGGTTCATCTTCAAACCACATCTTTCTCAATCAACTAAGTCATGAAATATACCAAATTCATAGCTCATTCATTAATTCTACGTCATTCAATTTCCAAGCCAAATCACATGGCAAGGATTAAACTTTTCAAAACATATCATATCATCTAGCCTATACATGTCATATTTTATCTATATACATCTTTCCAAAGTACCAAAATAGATGGCTGATAGTGTGATAGAGTTGCTGACGATCCTTAGATCCGACCTAGCTTTGCTAACACTGTAAAACAGAGAAACAATTCACACAGTAAGCTTTCAAAGCTTAGTAAGTTCGAAATATAATACAATTAACTCAATGAATCAAATCAATGTACACATTCAACCATCACATAGATAATTTACCAACAACACACAAATTCAACTTTATCCAATACTCACATAGCATTCCATTCATCTACTTTCAATTTCATCAACCACATAGGTATCATACATACCTCTGCCAACACATAGTTACTCACCAAACATGCTACTTAATCAATCGACTTTACATTTTGATGAACCTTTGCTATTCTATTGCTTATTTCGCACACTTAGTGCCAATTTGTAGACCTGACATAATTGTCATCGCACAGTTAGTGCCAATACATTATACCAATCTTATATCAGTATCGCACACACAGTGCGAATTCAATAAGCTGAAGCTTCTATCAACTCACACACACAGAGCCAATCATTTCTATCCCGTTTCTAATTTCGCACACTTAGAGCCTTCTATTCCAATTCAGCACAAAACATTCCTAATCTCATAGTTATATAGATATTCACTCAATTCACATCACATAGAACATAAATTAACAACTCATACTATAACCGAACTTACCTTGGATGTCGAAATACCGAAACAGTCGATTAATTGAGCACTTTATCTTTACCTCGATCTCTATCCGAACCTCTTCTCTCTTGGTCTATACACATTCAAATTCAATCCATTCAATCACTAAATCAATCATTTTAATCCAAACACACATATTTAGGGCATTTTACATAATAGCCCTCACATTTTCACATTTTGACACTTTAGTCCCTAATTCACAAAATCATCAAATACACATAAGTTACTTGTACCCATGCCTAGCCGATTTCGCACTATACTTATACAAGCCCAATTATTTCATTTATTTAACATTTTAGTCCTTCTATTTCTCATTTTCACAATTAAGCTCAAATTACAAAAATTCATCAAAACTTCAAAGACAAACTATATTAATCAAATACATATCTTTCATTTTCCACCATCAAACATTCAAGAACTCACATATTCATCAATGGTACTTTTCAACAATATCATCAATTCACAAAATCTAAGCATGGGTTTGAAGGAGCACGAAGCAACAATCACGAAAACGTAAAATTTATCAAAAACCGAGCTCAAACATACCTTAAATCATGCTTAACCCTAGCAAAAATTTCAAAGCTTTTCTTCCTTCTTTTGTTTTGTGTTTTTCGGTGAACAAAGATGAGTATATTCATCTTTTTTTAACCTTTTTTTGTATAATAATTATATTATTAATCCATTATAAACCTTCCATTAAACATGTAATATATATAATAAGGCCATTCATGTCTTTTAATTGTCCACTATCTAAATATTGGCATAATTGCCTCATAAGGCCTCCACATTAATAAGACAACAACACTTAGGTACTTATAAACCAACACACATCTTTTACACGTTATGCGATTAAGTCCTTTGTCTTAATTCGGCACACAGTCGATAAAATAACCACTAAGATTTTTCACACAGGCTATATCACATATAATCAACACCAAAAATAACATTAAAATACTATTCTGACCTCAGATTTGTGGTCTCGAAACCACTATTCCGACTAGGGTCTAATTCAGGCTGTTACAAATTTAACATCTTTTTGAAGCAATCGTGTCGTCGGAGTCGCAATCATCGAGAATCCTTTCACAAATCGTCTATAATGCCAGCTAGTCCCAGGAAACTACATACTTCAGATACATTTCTTGAAGGCTTTCGATCTATAAACACAAAATTTTGCTTTGGTCAACTTGAATACCCTCGGCTGACACTATATGTCCCAGAAAACCAACCTCTCGTAGCCAAAACTCACATTTGCTGAACTTTGCAAACAACTGTTTATCTCTCAAAGTTTGCAATATGATTCTCAAATGCTCGGCATGCTCAGATTCGTCACGAGAGTAAATCAAAATATCATCAATAAACACAATTACGAATCAATCTAAGTACGACCTGAAAATTCGGTTCATCAAATCCATAAAAATAGCATGTGCATTTGTTAGTCTGAAAGGCATAAGAAGAAATTCGTAGTGTCCATACCCTGTTCTAAATGCAATCTTTGGCGCATCTAAGTCTTTAACTCACAACTAGTAATAACTCGATCTCAGATTAATTTTCAAAAACACTATTTTCCCTTTTAACTGATCAAATAAATCATCTATTCGTGGCAAAGGGTATTTATTCTTGATCGTCACTTCGTTGAGCTGTCGATTGTGTATACACATTCTCACTGTGCCATCTTTCTTTTTCACAAATAACATCGGTGCACCCCAGGGAGAGAAACTTGGTCTAGCAAAGCCTCTATCTGTCAGTTCTTGCAACTGATCTTTCAATTCTTTTAACTCTATCGGAGCCATTCTGTATGGAGCTATCGATATCGGTGTTGTGCCCGGTACTAATTTAATACCAAACTCAACCTCTCTGATAGGTGGTAAACTCAATAACTCTTTAAGAAATACGTCTGGATACTCGTACACAACTAGTACTGATTCAATCTTTGTTTCTGTCACTTTCGTATCAAGTACATAAGCAAGATAAGAATCATATCCCTTTCTCACAAATCTCCAAGCTAACATAGACGTTATCACATTTGACAAACTATTCAGATCATTCGATTCAATTCTTATAGTCTCATTATTCTGGCATTTCAGTTCTATTGTCTTTCGTCTACAATCCACTATAGCATTATGCATCATTAGCCAATCCATACCCAAAATCACATCAAATTCATCGAATGGCAACAACATCAGATTAGCCAAAAAATAGAAATCCCGATGCATTAACGGACAATTCTTGTAGACTTTGTCAACCAAAATACATTTTCCTAAGGGGTTCGATACTCTAATCACAAATTCAGTACACTCTACAGGCAAAGTCTTACTAGATACTAAATTCATACATATATAAGAATAAGTTGGTCCTGGATATATCAATGCAATCACATTAGTATCATAGAGAGTGAAAGTACCGGTGATAACATCTAGAGATGACGTTTATTCGTGAGTGCAAATAGCGTAGGCTCTAACAGGTGCTCTAGCCTTAGATCTCACTGCAGAGTCTTTTTTCGCCCCTCGACTACCACTCACATTGCCAGCATTTCTTTGTGGTCTTCCTCTAGTTGACATGTTACTTGATTTCACATTCTGGGGTCTATATTTCTCAACCATCTCAAGACAATCTTTAATAAAATGGTCCAGTGAGCCACGTTTGAAATAAGCTTTATTACTCTTGTTCCAACATTCTCCGGAATGTCGTCTCCCATAATGTTGGTACTCAGGTTTGTTATTTCTAACATGCCCACACTCGAAATAGAAATAGCATGAGTTTTAGGACTCACATACTGATTTCCACGATCTCTATTCTAATATCCCACTGACGCATTAGATTGACTATGAGAATCTCAGAATTTCTTTGGTGAAGATTGATACAGCTTACTCATTGCTCTTTTTCTCAAGTCTTTAGCTTCAAAATCTGCTTTTCTCTTTTCTTTGCTAAGATCTTCTACTTTACAAGCCCTTTGAACTAAAACAACAACTTCTTTCAACTCTAAAATTTCGACTAGTAGTTTTATATCTTCGTTCAACCCATCGACGAATAGCTTACACATTATTTCTTCAGTAGACACATACTCTCGAGCATACTTGCTTAATTGTATGAATTCTCTTCGGCCTTGTTTAGAGAAACTCTTTGTGCTTTTGATCATGGAATCGCTAACTTATATATTTCTTTCAAAATTCTGTCTGAAAAAATTCCCAAGTTACTCGTTCTCTTAGTACTACAGACACCAAGGTATTCTTCCATTGATATGCTGTGTCTTTCAAAATAGATACGACACATGTAACACATTCATCAGGAGTACAAGACAATTCATCGAATACTCGCATCATATTCTCGAGCTAGAACTCAGCTCTCTTAGCATCATCATCAACAATAGCCCGAAACTCTTCAGCCCCATAATTACGAAACTTATCTACTGGCGGCTTGTTCAACCGTGTCAGATCTATAACTTGAGGAACAACAGGGTTTTGTTGAGGAATAGGTAGGGGTGGAGGTTGTTGACCAGCCGGATTAGTCCGGACATATTGTGTAAACCATTCATTCATCATCTGGAAAAAGGCTTGTTTAGCCTCCCATTGTGGCTACTTGTTACAGGCCTAGAATCAGATGGTGTTGTCCCTTGAGTGACAGCTAGCCCATTACTTTCTACATCATTAGCTATGGCTCATTCGGGATCCAATACTATACAAAAATACAATTTAAGCTGTCAGGAATAATCACACAATCACAAAGAATATATGGCATGTATAGCTAGACTCTCACACAGGCTACGTTAGTCCTAGAATCAACTAAACCGTAGCTCTAATACCAATTAAATGTAACACCCCTAACCCGTATTTGTTGCCAGAATAGATTTACGATGTATTACCGATCATTATATAATATATATAGCATACACTTATCAAACACAAAACATTCATTCTCGTAAATCAATCAACACCAACATATTGTCCCTTATAAGGGCCTATGAGGCCTTAAATATGCTTTAGAAGTAATTCGGGACTAAACCGATAACATACAAAAACTTTGGAAAACTTAGAAATTTTTCATTCATACGGGGTCACACGCTCGTGTGAACAGGCCGTGTGCCTCACACGGCTTCAGACACGGTCGTGTCTCAGGCTGTGTGGAAATAGGGCATACATACTGACTTGAGTCACATGGCCAACCACACACCGTGTGTCTAGCCCGTGTGCCCTTCGAAGTGGCCACACACGCCCATGTGCCAGACCATGTGTTAGGCCATGCCAAAACTGTAGGGTATACTGACTTATTAACATGGCCAAGTCATATGCCCGTGTGGTAGGCCGTGTGCCATTTAATGGGGTATTCTGACCTGTACCACACAGCTGGTTACACTCCCGTGTGTGAAATCATGTGGAGCATACTAACTTTAATTCAATTTAACACCCGGGGACACAGGGCCGTGTACTTAACCGTGTGTCACATACGCCCATGTCTCTTCTCGTGTGGACAAAAATAGTCTATTTTCAAGGCCAATTTATCACCCATTATGCATATATCTATTCAAGCTCAAATGGCACCATTTCAAGAGACTAATATGCATCCAAATACCAACAATACCAATCACAAACATACTATAGTTTGCCATCAAATTTTCATACCTAAATTCACATATACAATTCAATCAACTAATCATTCCACACTTACATTAATCAAACACAATTCCACACTTACAAGTACCTATATCATGGCTCGTAGATCAAGGTAACTTATCCCCAGGGTACCTATACCATGGCCCGTAGCCAAATCAAGGTAACTCCTCTAAAGTGCCTATACCATGGCCCGAAGCAAAATCAAGGCATAACTTGCACCCGAAGTGCCGATATCATGGCCCGAAGCCAACTCAATACCTTAATGACATGTCACTAGCATCCTAAACTATTTGTAAGGTTCAATCGAGATTTTTCAATACAATTTCGTAGTCGAATCATTTCGAATTATTGTCGAATCATTGTCGAGCCACGGTCAAAACAAGTTCGTAATCTACTATTTACAATTTATACAATATCACAGCATATAAACACACACTTACCTCGAGTATGAAAATGGCGAAATAAGTCAATTACTTGATAATCTTGCCTTTCCCCCGATCTAATTTCAGATTCCTCTTTTCTTGATCTAAATATATCCAAAATTAACTTATTAAATCAATCATTCATTCAATTTAGTCCCTAACACTCATTTAAGCACATTTGTATATTTGCCTCTAAACTTTCACATTTTTACAATTTAGTCCTTATTTCACAAATACTGAAAATTCACATAATTTCATTAAACCCAAGCTTGGCTAAATTACATATCAGTTTCTAGCAACCCAAAACTTTCATTTATTTCACATTTTAACCACTAACTTTACACATTTCTCAATTTAGTGACTATTATGCATTTTCATCAAAAATCACATTACAAAACATGAAAATCTATCATCAAAAATTCATATTTCATTTTCAACCATCAAATAACACATGAACTCATCAATGGAAACTCTTAAAACATTTAACAGTTTCAAAATCTATGGTACGATCTAGCTAGAATACGAAGGAACTATACCCAAAAGTTAAAATCATAAAAAACTGAGCTCAAACCATACTTTAATCAAGCTAAATGTGTGTCGAACCCTAAATGCTCTCCCATGGCTTCTTCCTCTTTTAATTTCAGATGAAGATGATGATATTTAGGCTTATTTTAACTTTATTTTATTTATTTTATGTTTATTAACATTTCTACTAAATTAACCTTAGTTAATAAACTTTAAAAACACATAAGTCATGTCCATTAACATCTAAAATGGTCTAATTACCATTTAAGGCCATTATAATTAAAAGCCAAGGCCAATTGGCACCTTTAACTAATAGAATGCAACTTTTGCATTTTACGTGATTAAGTTCTTTTTCTCAAATCGAGCAATTAAACGATAAAATTACTTCGCAAAAATTTCACACATACATGCTATCATGCTGTAAACACATAAAATAAATATTAAAATAATTTTTTGACATCGAATTTATGGTTCCGAAACCACTGTTCCTATTTAGCTAAAATTGGACTGTTATAGAGGAGACCTTTTGTAGCCCATATGATCTTCCAAGTATATGAAAGGTAAGTGCCTATCCTTCAATGTAAAAAATCCAAACTCGGGTAGTATTTTTTCCTTAAAATATCTCACCAATAATGAATTCATATTGCATAACAATCACCATCCCTGCTTTTCAATAAGCAAAATATTAATTTTTTTACTAAACAGTTGAACCTTTTCCCGCCATTCTCCTTAAGTTCACACAAATTTGCCCATTCGCTCCAATGAATACCCTGTTTTTTTCCCATGCTTTTGCTACTAAAACATGATAATAGTACACTCTAAATCTAAGCAAAGAGATAATGGTAACAAAAACAAGACATTGAATAGGTAGGTATTGCCTGCAAAACACTTTTAATAAAAACTTCTTTCCCTCCTTAGGAGAGTGGTTTAATACACCAAATATCTATTCGGCTATTCACGTGATCTTTTAATAATTGGAAAGCCTACCTTTTGTTTTGACCCATAAAATAAGGGAGCCCCAAATACCTTTCTAGATTTGAAAAGTATCTTACCTCTAGAACTTTTGGGATTTGTTCCCTATCCTGATTATATACATTAATGCTATAAAAAATCAGCTATTTGTCAAAATTGATGCATTGTCCCAAAAAACTTTCATGTTATCTCAAAATGTGTTTCAAAACCATCGCTTCTCTCCACATAACTTCCCCAAAAAGAACATAATTATCCACAAAAGTAAGTGAGAAATTTGTAGCCCTCTAAAACAAATCTTTGCTCATGTTAATAGCCTATCCCTTTTCGCCAGTCTTATCAGAGGGGATAGCAATTAATTGCATATCAGGAAGAGATAAAGGCTAAGTGGGTCTCCTTGCTGAAGTCCTCTAGCTAGTTATATAATCCCTCCCGGTTCACCATTATGAACAATTGAATATGACACTGTACTTATATAGTGCATAATAAGATCCACCCATGACGTTGAGAACCCTATTTTTATCATCATCTATCTCAAGAAACCCCATTCCACTTTGAAATACGCCTTGCTTATATTGTGCTCTAGAGCAAAGAAACTATTTCCCCCATTCTTTTCTACTTAAAATTATTCAGAAATTCATAAGCTAATAAGACATAATCCGTAATTAATAGCTCAAGAACAAAAGCACCCTGTGCTTCATCTATGCATTCATCCAACACCTTCTGAAAATGATTTACCACTGTATTTGAGATGATTTTTTAAACAACTGAACATAGAATTATGGGTTGAAAGAATTACAAATTATTGGGATATGAAATATTAAGGATGCAAACAACATGAGTAAGATTAATATTTGCTATCGAGGCACCCCCATTCAGGATTTCCAAACAAAAAGCTCTTATATCATGTCCCGCAATGTGCAAAATTTAAAAAAAAAATGGGTCGACAATCTGTCAGGTACTAGAGCCTTTGTTGGGTCCATGCTTTTTAGAGCTACCACAGTCTCCTCCTTTTCATAGGTTGCTATTAAAGCCCTATTCATTTCCTTTGTAACTAATTTATTTACCCCCCCCAAGATATGGTCTACGTTCCCAGCTCCTTGAGATGAAAATAGATCAGTAAAATATCCCTTTGCCAAACACAACATTTCTCGATGATCCAACATAATCTTACTATCATACCTTTGAAATCCCTTTATCTGATTCATAAGCCGTTTTTGGGTAAAGAAAGGGCTAAAAATTGCTATGTTTCTGCTACCCATTTTAAGACAATTTACTTTTCTCCTTTGCTCCCAATAAGCCTATTCCTTATCAATTTCCATGTTGAGGTGCAATTTAGCCTCCATAAGTTCCAAAAGATTTTCCTCATCTCTATCTCCCTCATTTAAGCAATCAATCCGACTATAAATCTTCCTTATATTATCGACCATCCATTTCCTTTTTTGATCTCCCCATTCTTGCAATCTTGTATGTAGAGAAGTAAGATATCTTGGAATAATCCAACACTATTAGTCCACAAACACCAAAGTCTTCCATAGTCTGCCACGCCTCAAACCAAAATCTGTGTTTAAGGCCTCACTTTTCTTCTTGTTTTGTAGAAATGAGTAATGGGCAGTGATCAGAGAACGAATGTGGCAAATGAAGAGGATAAAACTCAGGAAAAGTCGTCCACCAACTTGAATTTGCCACCTCTCTTTCTAGCCTTTCCCTGATGTCGTTTTCCATAAAATTTCCCCTCTTCCCTATAAACCATGGTCCTTTATAACCCAAATCCTCCAATTGACAAGCTGCCAAAATGGATCAAAATTCCTCCATTCGACCTTCATCTCGAGGCAATCCCTCCTTTTTCTCAAAGGAATAAAGATTTTCATTAAAGTCACCACAAACCATCTAAGGCAAATGTTGAACCCGTCCCATTACTTTTAGGACTTTCCAAGCATCTGCTCGATTCCTTATTTTCAGAGAACCATAGAAACTAGTCATCCTCCAGTTCACACTCTCCACATCCTTTTGAATCTCCACATCAATGTACTGTTTCGAAAAAACTCCTCAACCTTACTAAAACTCCCATTATCCAAGACTAAGATCACCTCTAGTTCTCTCAATTGGGACATCGATCCAATTATGAAAGCCAAACCTCTTACGAACTCTTTCCATTTTGTTCGAATTTTATTTTTTTCCATTTTGTTCAAATTTTGTTTTATCTCCATGAAGAAGGCAATTTGGGGATGATATAATTTCAGCATATGGTAAAGTTTCCTAGTGGCTCATAGACTCCCCAATCCACGAACATTCCAACTCATAATTTTCATTACTTTTGGTTGGCCTGCCCGTTGGTGGCTACTAATAATCCTCTATTTTAGGTGTGAGAATGCTCATCATTACTCACTGAACAATCCGTATGACCGAGAATATTAGGGACTTCATGGACGGTCGTCACCTCCTCTTGCATTCTAGGCCTTCCATTGGGTTGTTTTCTGAATCATGAACCATTAAATCCTGGTTTGGCCCACTCAAATTCCCCTCTCAGTTTAAGATTTCCTTCTAGATTCAATCTCAAAATTATATTATTCTACTTCTTAATATCTATTAAGTTATTATCCCAAAATTTCTCCCCAAAAATTACTTCCTAAAATTTCTGCCCTAAAATTTTGTCTCCCTATCCTTACGCAACTAGACGCCTGTAACAGTTGTGGCCCTTTTGATCGATGCCCTTAATGTGATATCCCATCCCATTTTCACCTCTTAGAAGTCACTTCTCAGTTGAATTTGTCAAAAACTATCACCATGACCTAGGTAGCCACATAAAAAACAAAATAAAGTTTCTTGTATTGGAATCTGGCATAGATATGACTCGAAAGAGAGATTTGGATATTCTTTCGGTGATTCGGCGGAACTCACACATCGATTTTTGCCCGGATACATAACAAATTCTTGTACACGTTACTAAACTATTTTGCACTATACTCCTTGAATAGACCAATAAAGTTTCCAAACTGTGTGACAATATTTTCAGCGAAAAACCCTAGGGGGAGGTCATGAATTTGAACTCAAAAATAAAAATAAATTATAGGTACTTGCATAGGATACTCATCTACATTGAGCCAATGGAAAATCATGAGATGGTTGCTAAACGTCCATGGCACCCCTTTTATCACTCTATCAATATCCATTTAATGATAAACCTAAACAAATAACGTTTCTCTGCTGGATCTGAAATCTGAATACCCTCAAGTGGGTGCCAAAGATTTTCTAAGGTGTTTCGTATTTTCGGGAAGTGGGCAACACTACCCAACTAGACATAAATCAAAAAATAGGCTTCTACACATCAGGTCCTTTATACAACTACCATGCTTCATCTTCTCCATCCGTGATTCTCAGCCCCTCCATTTCATTCTCCATAATAACATCGCAACAAAATCCACAAAAATTACTAGAACAATTTTCGCAATAAAGGAACAAAATGGAAAAAGGAAAAAAAAAAAACTAAAAGGGACGTGCTACACAGAACAAACTGATAATAAAGAAACGTGCCAAACCAGTAGACTATTCCTTTTTGGAATGTTTACCAGATTTTTGGTTTAATTAAAATTAAGTAAACTTAATTCCACAAGTTCACCAAGTTATGAATCTTGGGACAAACTATCATTATGTTTTTTCAATCTTTTAAATACACAAATTCCTAGAACATAATTAGTTTCTCTTCCTTAATTCCTAAACTATCATATAAGTCACAACTTAATCGATGACATTTCATCTATGTCATACCAAATGAGTAGAATACCATTAACATACATGACTAGTGAGATCACCTATCTATCGATGACATTTCATCTATGTCATAAACTCAATCGATGACATTTCATCTATGTCATAAACTCAATGTTTGTTAACATTATGTTCTAACTCATTAGTTTTGATTTCTTGGTCAAACATTTTATTCCACGAAAGAGATGTCTGCTTCACTTCATAAGTGAATTCAAGCAACTTTGCACACTATTTGCTATTGACCGTTTTTTATGTCCCTATTGGATTGCAACATAGAATGTGTATAGACTAGATAGTAACCCTCTACTACAAGTCCAAACTTGAAAGGTTGAAACTTTACTTTCCACATTTCTTTTTCTCTTGTAGGTTTATGTACATGTGTTGGGTTTAATCTATTCTAGTAACTCTACAAGTTCCAACATATGATGGGATTTGAACCTAGGATACTATTGCCTCCAAAGCCTCAACCTCATCATTTTAACAAAATTCTCATTTATTTTTTTATCTAAAATTCTTATAAATATATTTCTTGCATAATTCTTTTTCACCTACATAGTGAGTGTGCCATAATCTAATATTATTATAATGGTGGTGTTCTTATCTTTTAATATTTTTATATAAAATTTTTAAACAAAACAATTGAAAAAAATATTTAAAATAAGTAAGAGTCCATCAATTCAACATGATATTGATGAAAATTTATAGATAAGATCTTTACCTCAACACCTATATAATTCATTCAATGAATAATTTTTATAATTATATTTTTACATAAAGATTTTTTCCCGTATCATATATATAAGATTATGAATTTTTAATTGAAAATGATATTTAAATTAAAAATTCTTTAACTTTGTCACTTCATTTAATTATACTTTTATGAGTGTTTTGCACTCTTGTAGTTTTAAATCGACAAATAATATTAACTTTTAAATTATAGTCAAATAAATAGTTAATATTATCTAAGTTTAATATTCAGCACTTTTCTTCAATTAAAATTTTATTTGAACATAAATTAAAAGAATATTTTATTTTGATAAATAAAAATATTGAAACTAAATAAAATGCAAGAATTGTTTTCAATAATTACTTTAAGGAGTTTTATCATTATATTGGAGGAAGGGAAAGGAAATATATAAAATTTAAATTCATATTATGTGTGTGCCAGGCGAAGAGCTCTCCCTAGTGCTCCAAATAAGTCTTAGAAATACATTCATAATTAAAGCAAATTGATGTTTAATACTTTATCAAAATATGGTATTTAAATTCTAAATACCATATCCCTATATAAGAATAAATGAACGTACCGGTAAATATATACATTTATTTCATTAATGATAACCAAATTTAAATTTCTTAAAAGGAAAGAATAACGTCTGATTTTTAATAAAATTTGTACATGCATGCTGTATGAAGAAACAATACTAATTGTACATGCTATCTTTATTTTAGGCTGTAGCAAGCGCAAGTAGTGGCGAGCCGGTTCAAATTTTAAAAAAATATAAAATTTATTTATCTGTAGTTTAAGGAGGGTTAAAATTAGAAAATTTTTAAGGGGTTGAAATAAAATTTTAATTTATAATAATATATATCGTTATAACTTTTAAAGGATTAAATTGAATTTTTATAATTTTTTAATTTAAACTTTTTTAAATGACTAAAATAATAATTTTCCATTCAGATTAGGATCCTAGGAAATTTTGTTTAAAAAATTCTATAATCTTGTCGTATAATCTTGTCGTATAAAAAAGAAAATTTTTGAAACAAATTAAGAATCAAGAAAGAGTATCAAGAAAAGTTCCAAAAAGGACAAATTGATCGTGATATTACTCCATGAGATAGAAAAAAAATATATAAAAAAATTATCCATATCATTGGTAAATTTTAAGATCTCATAAATAAATAAAATTGAAATATATAAGTTTTAATCCCATTTATAGATGATATCAAGATCGAACTCATGAAAACTAAATGCTAATATTATATATAAGTGTGGGGAGAAATACATGGATCAGAACCCAAAGGTCGAAAAGGAAAATAAGAAAAAAAGCCAACAATTCAAAAATATAGTCAATCCTTGCAAAGAAGTGAACAACAACAAATAGAAAATTCCCCTTCTTCTATAATCATCCAAGAGAAAGAAGAAAGAAAACCTAGAAGTTACTTGCATAAAATATATCTTGTATGCATATTTGTTTACATGAGGATTGCATAACGCATGCTGTCACTGACCATCAAGTGATTCATCTCCGATATTTGAGCAATTTCAGTTGACACCCAAACCCCATCGGTAGCTCCATTAACGTGGAGTTGAGAAAAAAAGCATGAAACTAGAGAAAGAGGAGCTCTTACAACATTGCAAATCACTGAGGTCCCATTCCAGGACCCTTGAGATGATGATCTCCTATCTATGAAAATCCCATTATTATTGTTGCTGTTCCCTCCACCTCCATACATGTTCTCATCGGCTACTCGGGGGCTTTTCTTTATGTTTTGCAGATTTCGTAGCAAAATCACCAGCACATGCCTCATTTTATCCCCCTTTTTCTTGGTGTTTCTGGTTTTAGGAATTTAGATTATTGTTTGCTGGTGGGAACTTGGAAATGGAAGGCCACCTTTTGTAATTCTGTTTTTCTTTTAGATAATGGCAAGATGGTAATGCTGTTACTAGTGCAAGTTTCTATCACAAAGGTTTTAATGGGTTCCGCTTTCACGGACTTTTTTTTTCACTTAGGTTTTCTTTTTTGAGAATTTATATGATTGTAGTACTTAACAAAAAGTGTGGTTTCAAATGAAAGCTTTTAAAATTTATCAGAATTTTTAAATATTAACATTTTAAAATGCTTATTTTTATATGTTAGTATTTGTGTTATTTTGTTTATATAAATAACTTTTTCTAAAAAAAATTAAGCTACTAGAATTTCATGGTTTAAAGAATAATTATAAAACATAAACAATGTAAAATTTTTGTAATAGGGCTATCATTATAGGGCAAATATCCCATATATACACACAAAAAAAAAACAAAAATTACGGAAATATATCAGTTTAAAAAATAATTACTAGAATGTACTGTTTTCCCCAAAAACACATCCACGTCAGCGCGTTTTTGGGGTATAAAGGGCTAAAGCGCGCCCCTAGGGACGCGCTTTAGCCCGTGTAATGGTAAAAAAAAAGTATAAAAACCCCCTAACCCTTTATTTTTTTCACACTTCAATCCTTTCTCAATTTTCTATCAATTTTCTCTCAATTTTCTCCCAATTTTCTCTCAAAGTCCTTGAAATTTATGCTCAAATTTCAAAATAGTCCTTTACTATTTACGAAAAAGCCCATTATAATTTTTTTAATATATCTTTTTTTGGAAAATTTTAAGATTTTTTATCGGATTACAATGGGGAATTACGTCGCCTAGACGACAAGCACATTGCCGTCGAGCAAATGAAAATGGTAAGTTTTAATGTTAATTTTTCAATATTATTAAATTTTTTTTAATTATGCAATTTTAATTAATTTTGAATTTTATAATTTTTTAAACAGTCTGTAGATCGGGTGTTGGAATGTTATATTCGCAACATGCATGGTCCCCCATTGCCGTTGATCGAGAATTACCTGCGGGAAGCGGGTTTTTGGCACGTGGCCACGATAGGCCGGGGGTTTAAGTTGGAGCCGCCTTTGATCAGCGCGTTGATAGAGAGGTGGAGACCCGAGACGCACTCTTTCCATCTGCCATGTGGAGAGTGTACCATCACTCTAGAAGATGTGCAGCTGCAGTTGGGATTACCAGTGGACGGGTCGTTAGTCACCGGGTCTGCAACATCTATCGATTGGATTGCCGTATGCTACGAGCTTCTGGGTGCCATTCCGGATAGAATTCAAGGAGCTCGGATCGATATGGCCTAGTTACGAGACGCATTCCCGCAGCCGAACGAGGGTTCCACCGAAGAAGAAAGAATATGATATGCTCGGGCATACATTCTTCAGATAATTGGAGGCTATCTGATGCCAGACCTCTCTAGAAACCTTGTCCACCTGAGATGGCTCTTGAAACTTGTTGATTTTAGAGCAGCCGGTGAATTGAGTTGGGGGTCTGCCGTGCTATCGAGGTTGTATCGGGAGATGTGCGGGGCGACGCGTCCGAGTAAAGCAAAAATCAGAGGTTGCCTATCACTACTGCAGTCATGGGCATGGTTTCAATTTCCATTTTTACGTCCTCAACTCGACCAGCCATATTCATTCCCACTGATAACGAGGTAAATTTAATATTATATTTTACAATTATTTCGTAGATTTATAGTATAATTGCATGCTAAAAGTTTATTTAATTAGGTGGAACCATTCGACGATTCATGTTGGAATACCTAACTCGCTTGAGGATATACGGCTCTTATTGGAACAACGGTCAGAATCACAAGTAAGTTTCGAATTTCATTATTATAATTTAGTATTTCGTATGTAGTGTCTAGTATTATCTATATAACTAATATTTTGGTAATGTTAATATAGTTTCAATGGACACCGTACGAGGATCCCAAAATTTGGGCAGTAATTCCGGAGGAGTTCCTCCAAAATTCAAACAGTTGGCACGTTAAGGTCCCAATAATCACCTACGCGACCGTGGAGATGCACCAGTCAGATCGGGTGCTGCGGCAATTTGGATTTCGGCAACCGATTCCCTGCCACCTGAGGTGCTTGATGATGAGCACCAAGTGGACTTACGGCAGCCGCACACAGATTGGCCAAGATTTTGGTCAGGTCATATCGAGACGTGGGAGAACCGATATGACTTTTTACCTAATCGGGAACCGATCATCGTTCCTGAGTTAGCGTGCGTGCCGGAGTACATGCCATGGTTTAGGATCCATGGCAAGCCGTATCTGTTGTCGGATGAAGAGAGGCGACGGCAAATTCGCAAGCGAAGGGAACGTCGGGCCCCTTTACATCCAAGGAGAAGGGGTGATGAGACGGGGCCATCAACAGCGCCTACACAGTCACCGGGCCCATCAGTTCAGTCGACAACACCGACATCACAGCGTCCACCGTTTATGCCAGGTGCGTACCCTGCCACTTATATGTATCCTCCTTACCTATATATGTTTCCTTTTCCCAGTCCCACCCCAGGTTGGAATGCATGGGCGGGTTCGAGCCCGTTCCCAACTACTCTCGATAGCCAACCGATCGTGAGACCGACTTCGCATGTGGGATTGAAGGAGGCGCCGTCGGGGAGCAGTTCTTTCTACCAGACTCTTTCACCGTACAGGATGCAGTCACCCTCGCCGTGGTTTATGCAAACACCTCCGGGGTCATTATTTTATCAAGGTGGTCATCATCGCAACACCCAGAACCAGACCCACTGCCGGAGGAACTCGGTTCCCTGCCCGAGGTTCCACGACCCCCGCCGAAAACTAGAAGAAGGTGGAATCCAGCGCGTAACCGCAGACCACCCCCGTGTGGCACTGGTTCCCACCGGCATCAGTCCTAAACCCTAATTTAGTTTTGTAATTTTTTTTGTAATTTAATTATGTTTATATTTGATAAAATTTGAGTTTAATTTTATTTCTTTTGTAATTTAATTTTTTTTGTAATTTAGTTTTAATATCTTTGATAAAGTAGAAATGGTTTAATTTTTATTTTATGCAATTTAATTTTTTATGTTTAATAATATTTGAGTTTAATTTTATTTCTTTTGTAATTTAATTTTTTTAATTTAATATTAATATATTTGATAAAATAGAAATGGTTTAATTTTTATTTTTTACAATTTAATTTTTTATATTTAATAAAATTTGAGTTTAATTTTATTTCTTTTGTAATTTAATTTTTTTCATTTAATATTAATATCTTTGATAAAATAGAAATGGTTTAATTTTTATTTTTTGCAATTTAATTTTTTATATTTAATAAAATTTGAGTTTAATTTTATTTCTTTTGTAATTTAATTTTTTTAATTTAATATTAATATCTTTAATAAAATAGAAATGGTTTAATTTTTATTTTTTGCAATTTAATTTTTTTATATTTAATAAAATTTGAGTTTAATTTTATTTCTTTTGTAATTTAATTTTTTAATTTAACATTAATATCTTTGATAAAATAGAAATGGTTTAATTTTTATTTTTTACAATTTAATTTTTTTATATTTAATAAAATTTGAGTTTAATTTTATTTCTTTTGTAATTTAATTTTTTAATTTAATATTAATATATTTGATAAAATAGAAATGGTTTAATTTTTATTTTTTGCAATTTAATTTTTTTATATTTAATAAAATTTGAGTTTAATTTTATTTCTTTTGTAATTTAATTTTTTTAAATTAATATTAATATCTTTGATAAAATAGAAATGGTTTAATTTTTATTTTTTGCAATTTAATTTTTTTATATTTAATAAAATTTGAGTTTATTTTTATTTCTTTTGTAATTTAATCTTTTTAATTTAATATTAATATCGTTGATAAAATAGAAATGGTTTAATTTTTATTTTTTGCAATTTAATTTTTTTAAATTTATTAAAATTTGAGTTTAATTTTATTTCTTTTGTAATTTAATTTTTTTAATTTAATATTAATATCTTTGATAAAATAGAAATGGTTTAATTTTTATTTTTTGCAATTTAATTTTTTTATATTTAATAAAATTTGAGTTATTGTACAAAAGTTCACCGTTTTCCTCCAAAAAATAGAAATTACATAGCCAGCAGTAGACAAACAAGCTAAGAACACGGTCAACTATTCCGATTTGGACACGAGCGAGATGTATGGCCCGAGTTCCTACACCACCCGCACCGTCGACTTTGGTTGCTCAGTTTTCGGATATCCATATTGTTGCGTATTCTAGTCGAGCAAGGTCGACCTTTTGGTTTGCGCCTCAATTGTCTATCCGGCAACAGCTTATACGGTGCAAGCGATACCGACGGCTACTTACGTTCATCTGGGACTAGTGGGAATACGTGTCTCCACACGTTGTACATGTTTTCTAATTTGTACACTTCATCGACATAGCTCATAGGATCAAGACGGAGATTATGACAAGCCGCAAGTACATGAGCACATGGGTAACGAAGTGCATCAAATATCCCACAGTTGCAGGTCCTATTTGTCAAGTGTACACGATAATGCTTGCCAACAATACCTTGGTTCGGTCTGTCAAACTATGTGACACGAAACCATAGGCTGTCGTGGTCGTTTTGTGCATGGTGTTCGCCCGTGCCTTCCCACGGTTAATTTCTTGCAAGACCTTCGGGCTCCATACATGGCCTCCTTGCATCTGCCCTTGATAACTGTAACACCCTGGTTTAGGGGCTAGGCAATTTGGGTAGAATTCATGTGTTGGAAGGTTTTGGGGTGTTTTTGGATGTGTTTTAAAGGTTTAAGAATGCCTGGGTAAAAGGGGAAAGCTTTGGAAAATTTTGGATTTTTGGTGTAAAAAGGGGAATAGGGCAGGAAGGCCTTAAAATATTTTTCTGGAGTTTAGGACGCAAGAAAGGATGTGGCAAAGTGGCATGGAGGCGTTGCTTAAGGCTTTGGAAGGTGACGCCTAAGGGAGCAAGGGTTCGAGCTGCTGGGGCAGCAATTTGGTTTTATTTTTGCGTCAAGGGACAGGGCCAGGTAAGCCTTAAAAATAAAAGGCCAAGTTGGTGGACATGGAAGACCAGTTGGCAAGGTGGCACTCATGCGGCACTTAGGCGCTGGAGGGAGAGAGAGCGCGGGTTCGAGGGTTGGAGCTGCATGTTGGCGTTTTTATTTTTTTGTTGTGCGGAAATAGGCTGAAGTGGGAAGGTGTTAAAAATAAATGGTATGGCCTTATAGCATGAAATTTAATATGGCCGAATGGCCTGAGGCGTTGAAGGGGAGGCATGCAGCGGTTAGTCCCAGGTTCGAGCCAAGAGAATTGCGTGGGGAGTTTAATTTTTATTTTAGTTCTTTTTGGCAGCAGATTTGAAGGTGGACGGCACATTAGATAAGGATTAAACTAATGTTGTTTAATCACTTTTGAATTCGGCTGAAGGGTGATAAGGGAGGGTTTTATTTTTTAAAATTATTTTAGATAATGTAGGATTATTATAATTAGTTTAAAATTAGTCAAATGCTTATCATGGCTGCTGGTGGTTTTTTTTTTCTTCAAGAATAAGTGATAAAAATATGGATAAATAGTGGGGGAGTTGGCTAATTCAAATCAATTTGAATTAGTGGCCTAAAACTCTTGAGGTAGCAAAATTTAAATTGGGAGTCTTCAAGGGGAAGCATGTGCCGAAATTGTTATTTAAATGGGCAGCCTTCCTCTTGATTTTCTTTTGACCATTTGCCGAATTCTTCTATTTTCTCCCTTTAGTCATCTTTTCTTTTCTTCTTTCCAATACTTTCTCCTTGTATAGCTGAATATTCACTCCTTGTTGGAAGCCATAGCCTTTTGTGTATTTATTTTCCCTCCCTTCCTTCATACTTGCATACCATTGCCGAATCATTTGGCCTCTCCTTCTCTCCGCTTTGATTACAAATCCCTGAAGCCGAACCTATTCCTTGTGGTGGCCGATTATTGGTTGAGCAAAGGTTGGGCGTTGGGTCATTTCTTTAGTCGTTAAGGAAGGTAAGGATTTATGTTATTAATCTATCTCTTTTGGTAGTGGTTAATCAAAAGGTGGTCTTGGTGGGTGGTGTGGCCGAATGTTCTTAGGCCTTTAATGTCGTGCTTCTTTTGTGTATAACCAGCGTGAGGGAGCAATTAGGGGATGTTCAAATTCGGCTACTCAAGGTAAGGGTTAGGTGCTATTCGGCCAAAGGGGTCCTCTTTTCATGGATTTTTGTTAAAAGCCATATTTGGAATTTGTGGTAACCAATTCGGGTTGTGACCAGTTAAGAGTTTTTGCAGTGACTAAGGAGCAGGGATATCTAGTGGCATAAATCAATTCTTGGAGATTCAAGTGATTTTGGTAAGCAATATTTAGTAAAGGTTCAATATTTGGTTTATGATTTGGAGGTTTAACTGGTTTATCTGATTAAGCGTTTTGATGGAGGCCAATACCAGTCAAGGGGAAAAAGGGAAAGCTCCTATCCCGAAGTTTAAGAAAAGAGCCGTCTCGGCAGTTCGGGATTGGCCACCGGGGTGTGGACGTGCAAAGAAAAACGACGAGCGAGATAGTCAGAGTCTCGTTAAACGATAGCGTTGAGATCGAGGGTTTAGAACTTCAGGTTATAAGGTGTGTAACTAACCCACTGTTTCCGGGTTTTATGTGTTACATGTTTTACTAACAAATGCAGTAATAAGTGTGCCATATATATCCTTAAAGGGTATAGCGATGATCAGGTTAGTATCGAACCTGTTGCAATGTGATTACTTGCTTGTATATGAGTATGTTTATGGATATTAATAAGCATGTGCATGCATTATCATGATTATAATTTATGTGGCATGTGCATGGGTGGGATATGAAAAGAAGGTACGGGTGTACTTCGAGTACGTCGTTGATGTCAGCTTTGTGCTATATCATGGATTGGCGCCGATCGAGTCGCGTTGGGATCTTTGCGTTTAGTTCGCGTGGTTACCTTGATTGATATCGGCTTTATGCCATATCGTGGCTTGATGGGTTGCTATGTGCCCCATCGTGGATGGCATTGGTTGCCTTTTTGTAGAGGGAAAGGAGAGGTGACTCGATAGTCCCCGTGTGTGGTAGGTCGGATAAGGGGTGTGTAGCGGATGGACCGTAGGTTTGGGTTGGGTATCATGTTGCATTGTTTCTTTATAAAATGATATGGAAATGGGCCAAGCCCAATATGACATGTGGATAGGTATGTTTTGGGAACATACGTGGAAATGGGCCAAGCCCAGTTGATATGTGGTTTATTGAGAAAAAGGGCCTAGCCTAGTACTTGGATGTGAATTGACTATGGGCCAAGCCCAGATTGTGGTAATATTTAATTATGTCATATCGCATTTAATAATTGGGTTGATTGTGGCTAATATGTGGGTGGATATCAGTGGTTAAATTACACACTGAGTCATTATGACTCACCCAATTATTTATCCAACATCGCAGGTGACAGGATGATCGGACCGGGTTGGAGTGGATACAAGGTGGCCCATGCAGAAGACGTTTTTAATCTTTTCTTTATGCATTTTATTATCGAGTACTTGGATTAATTATTTTTGTAATAAGGGCCTTATTTTTATTATTTTTGTTATCACTATTTTTGATATTACTTGATATTATGGTTTACTTAAAAGAAATTATTATGTGAAGATGATTTTAATTTTAGCAACCTATTTAATCAAAGTATTTACATATTTTTATACTAAAGTTTTAATATGGATTATTTTTAATAACAAAGCTTTATTTATAATTTTAAAAGAAAAGACATGGTTTCCAAGTTTAATAAAATTTTCAAGTTTTATTCTAAAGTCAAAGATTTTTCAAACGGTTTCCGCAGTGACATAACCAGATCCGGTCAGGACTTGTGGGCTGGGTTTGGGGGTGTTATAGTTTGGTATCAGAGCCAGGTTCAAAACTCGGCTTTGAGGGTTTTGGGCCCAAAAACGTTTTCAAAGTGGGCTTTTCAAAAATATGGGTTTTTATGAAATATTTTCAGGTATTCTGGCATGGCACCTGTATCTCCGGCTCGAGTCCACCAGGTAAGTACTTCAGACTTGTGAAGTAATGTGTTATATGAACTGTTATGGGCTTAGATGGGCTTGTAGATTAGTGAGCTAGGATTTGTTGAACCCTAGGACTAGTCTACTCGAACATATGCATAAGACCTAAAATTACTAAACAAACCTACGACCAAGTCACCGAGTTAGGGTGTGGTAACCCCTGTGCGCATGTCAAGGATTGGATCCGGAAGAGCTTGGTACTTAAGCAGTCCTCGTGACTCACCTCCTCTTCGCGGGATTCCTACCTGGTGCGTAGCTTCGGTTCACCCTAACCAAGAGGACTCGGTCATAGGCTAAACGTACTGAATAAAACCCGAAAGGGATTAGCCTTGTTTTATGGAAACCCTAGTTTTAAAATCACTAAAGCATTTTTCTCATAGTAACGAAAATTTATTTTTTTTTGGAAAAAAAATATTTTTGACTTACCAAAATTACCAAAATGTCCCTAGTAGCAAAATTACAAAAATACCCCTGTGTTGTAAAATTACCGCACTACCCTCAACTTTTGTTAAAATAATTTTTACTTTGTAAGATACCAAAATCTTTAGTTTTCAAAATATCGAGATACTCCGATTTGCGGAATTTACGAAAATACCCCTATGTTGAAAATTACTAAAATGCCCCTGACTTTTAAAATTTCCGGTTTAACCCCAAGTTTAATAAAATTTTCTTACTTTGCAAAAGTATCCAATCTTTCGTATTTCAAAATAATACCCCGACTTTGGGAATTTACAAAATTACCCTGATTGACAAAATTACCAAAATACCCCTAGTTTCCAAACTTCTACCGTACTTTCAAATTGAAGAATTTTCGAAAATACCCTTAAAGGTTTGGCACATCCAAATATCCTGATTTATTAAGGCTTTTAAAATTTTTCTGATTATTCACGAAAATACCCAGTAGGAAAATGACGGAAATACCCCTGGGGTAGAAACGGGCAGAAAGGTTCGAATAGTGGATGTGTGTGGTAGATACCACTGAATGTGTTCTTGTGGATGAATGAATGTGTGGGTAAATGTGATTCTTTGAATTAGGGTAGCAAACTTGAACTGAGACTTTGTGTGATCGAAAGAACTACTCCTAAATACCCTTCTTTCATAAAATTTGCTCGCGGTAAAATAGTGGAACAATTTCTAATGCATAAAATTTCTTAAATCAGATTAAATCGCGACGATAGAGATGAGTTCTAGGGGACGCGGTAGAGGTAGGATGGCAGCTTCGGAACCCGTAGGGTCTGGCCATGGGTCAGAAAGTGAAGTGCCGCCAGCTGTGGATGTAGAAGAGCAAGATCAGATAGGTGAAGATGACGCAGTGTCGCGGGCCATGTTGCGAATTCTAGAATGTGTAGCAGGAGCTAGTAAGGGAAATGGAACCCGGAAGTCAGTGTCCAAAAGACTCAGGTCGAACGGGGCTGAAGTTTTTAGAGGAGTGTCGGAAGTGGCTCTGAATGTGGCAGAATATTGGCTAGAAGGGGTCGAAAGAATTATGGACGACTTGGATTGTACCCCGCAGGAGAAGTCGAAGGTGCCGTTTTCGCACTCGTGTGAAGCTTATCGATGGTGGCTCACTGCCAGGCAAGGTGCCCCGGCAGAACGAGTGGATTGGGATTACTTTAAGGCTAAGTTTGAAGGGAAGTATGTAGGAGCCAGTTACTTAGATGCGCAAAGGAAAGCGTTTCTAAATCTAGTACAAGGGAATAAATCGGTAGCGGAGTATGAAGCTGAATTTGTGCGGCTAAGTCAATACGCCAAAGGAATCGTGGCTACTGAGTATGAAAGGAGTGCTCGAAGATGGGCTGCGAGATGAGTTGCAGGAGTTGATAGCTCCACAAAGAGAAAGGGACTTCGCCATTCTGGTAGAGAAAGCTCGAATCGCTGAAGAGGTTAAGAAGACTATAAGGGAAAACTGAGAAAAGAAAAGGAACGAGAATAAGAGAAATGTTGGACCATCAGCATCGTTTGGTAATGTCCAGAAAAGACCAAGGATCAAGAATCCTGTACGTGCACTTGTACCAGTGGACCGAAATCATTCTTGTGTTCGATGTGGAAGACCTCACACAGGAGAGTGTTGGGGGAATAGTAAAGAATGCTTTCGGTGCGGATCTAAGGCACATCTGGTTAAGAATTGTCCTCGAGCGACGAGGGGTCGTGGTTCAGGCCATGGAGGGAATAGTTCTAGTCAAAGTCAACCAAGGATATGATATCGGGTAAGCTCCTTTGTTTTTGAATATTCTTTAATTGTTTTCCTTGTTTGTAAGTTAGCTCTTTCTTGTATGTTTTGGATCTTGAGTGAGAACTTAGAGACTGTGTCGGGAAGTATGATAGATTAAGATCAGAATGCGCAGCAGAGGCGTAGAATAGCGAATTATGATTGTTCGGTAATAAGTAATTTTAAGGACGAAATTATTTTAATGAGGGTAGAATTGTAACACCCTGGTTTAGGGGCTAGGCAATTTGGGTAGAATTCATGTGTTGGAAGGTTTTGGGGTGTTTTTGGATGTGTTTTAAAGGTTTAAGAATGCCTGGGTAAAAGGGGAAAGCTTTGGAAAATTTTGGATTTTTGGTGTAAAAAGGGGAATAGGGCAGGAAGGCCTTAAAATATTTTTCTGGAGTTTAGGATGCAAGAAAGGATGTGGCAAAGTGGCATGGAGGCGTTGCTTAAGGCTTTGGAAGGTGACGCCTAAGGAGCAGGGTTCGAGTCATTGGGGCAAAGAATTTGGTTTTATTTTTGCGTCAAGGGACAGGGCCAGTAAGCCTTAAAAATAAAAGGCCAAGTTGGTGGACATGGAAGACCAGTTGGCAAGGTGGCACTCATGCGGCACTTAGGCGCTGGAGGGAGAGAGAGCGCGGGTTTGAGGGTTGGAGCTGCATGTTGGCGTTTTTATTTTTTTGTTGTGCAAAAATAGGCTGAAGTGGGAAGGTGTTAAAAATAAATGGTATGGCCTTATAGCATGAAATTTAATATGGCCGAATGGCCTGAGGCGTTGAAGGGGAGGCATGCAGCGGTTAGTCCCAGGTTCGAGCCAAGAGAATTGCGTGGGAGTTTAATTTTTATTTTAGTTCTTTTTGGCAAAGTGATTTGAGGTGGATCTACATTTAGATAAGGATTAAACTAATGTTGTTTAATCACTTTTGAATTCAATTGAAAGGGTGATAAGGAGGGTTTTATTTTTAAAATTATTTTAGATAATGTAGGATTATTATAATTAGTTTAAAATTAGTCAAATGCTTATCATGGCTGCTGGTGGTTTTTTTTTTTCTTCAAGAATAAGTGATAAAAATATGGATAAATAGTGGGGGAGTTGGCTAATTCAAATCAATTTGAATTAGTGGCCTAAAACTCTTGAGGTAGCAGCCGAAATTGGGAGTCTTCAAGGGGGGAAGCATGTGCCGAAATTGTTATTTAAATGGGCAGCCTTCCTCTTGATTTTCTTTTGACCATTTGCCGAATTCTTCTATTTTCCCCCTTTAGTCATCTTTTCTTTTCTTCTTTCCAATACTTTCTCCTTGTATAGCCGAATATTCACTCCTTGTTGGAAGCCATAGCCTTTTGTGTATTTATTTTCCCTCCCTTCCTTCATACTTGCATACCATTGCCGAATCATTTGGCCTCTCCTTCTCTCCGCTTTGATTACAAATCCCTGAAGCCGAACCTATTCCTTGTGGTGGCCGATTATTGGTTGAGCAAAGGTTGGGCGTTGGGTCATTTCTTTAGTCGTTAAGAAAGGTAAGGATTTATGTTATTAATCTATCTCTTTTGGTAGTGGTTAATCAAAAGGTGGTCTTGGTGGGTGGTGTGGCGAATGTGTTCTTAGGCCTTTAATGTCGTGGCTTCTTTTGTGTATAACCATCGTGAGGGAGCAATTAGGGGATGTTCAAATTCGGCTACTCAAGGTAAGGGTTAGGTGCTATTCGGCCAAAGGGGTCCTCTTTTCATGGATTTTTGTTAAAAGCCATATTTGGCATTTGTGGTAACCGATTCGGTTGTGACCGATTAAGAGTTTTTGCAAAGACTAAGGAGCGTGGATATCTAGTGGCATAAATCAATTCTTGAGATTCAAGTGATTTTGGTAAACAATATTTAGTAAAGGTTCAATATTTGGTTTATGATTTGGAGGTTTAACTGGTTTATCCGATTAAGCGCTTTGATGGAGGCCAATACCGACCAAGGGGAAAAGGGAAAGCTCCTATCCCGAAGTTTAAGAAAAGAGCCGTCTCGGCAGTTCGGGATTGGCCACCGGGGTGTGGACGTGCAGCAGAAAACGACAGGCAGATAGCTGTAGTCTAGTTAAACGATAGCGTTGAGATCGAGGGTTTAGAACTTCAGGTTATAAGGTGTGTAACTAACCCACTGTTTCCGGGTTTTATGTGTTATATGTTTTACTAACAAATGCAGTAATAAGTGTGCCATATATATCCTTAAAGGGTATAAGCGATGATCGAGTTAGTATCGAACTCGTTGCAATGTGATTACTTGCTTGTATATGAGTATGTTTATGGATATTAATAAGCATGTGCATGCATTATCACGATTATATTTTATGTGGCATGTGCATGGGTGGGATATGAAAAGAAGGTGCGGGTGTACTTGAGTGCGTGGTTGATGTCGACTTTGTGCTACATCATGGATTGGCGCCGATCGAGGTCGCGTTGTGGATCTTTGCGATTTAGTTCGCGTGGTTAACTTGATTGATATCGGCTTTATGCCATATCGTGGCTTGATGGGTTGCTATGTGCCCCATCGTGGATGGCATTGGTTGCCTTTTTGGAGGGAAAAGGAGAGGTGACTCGATAGTCCCCGTGTGTGTGGTAAATGGATAAGGGGTGTGTAGCGGATGGACCCTAGGTTTGGGTTGGGTATCATGTTGCATTGTTTCTTTATAAAATGATATGGAAATGGGCCAAGCCCAATATGACATGTGGATAGGTATGTTTTGGGAACATACGTGGAAATGGGCCAAGCCCAGTTGATATGTGGTTTATTGAGAAAAAGGGCCTAGCCCAGTACTTGGATGTGAATTGACTATGGGCCAAGCCCAGATTGTGGTAATATTTAATTATGTCATATCGCATTTAATAATTGGGTTGATTGTGGCTAATATGTGGGTGGATATCAGTGGTTAAATTACACACTGAGTCATTATGACTCACCCAATTATTTATCCAACATTGCAGGTGACAGGATGATCGGACCGGGTTAGAGTGGATACAAGGTGGCCCATGCAGAGGACGTTTTTAATCTTTTCTTTATGCATTTTATTATCGAGTACTTGGATTAATTATTTTTGTAATAAGGGCCTTATTTTTATTATTTTTGTTATCACTATTTTTGATATTACTTGATATTATGGTTTACTTAAAAGAAATTATTATGTGAAGATGATTTTAATTTTAGCAACCTATTTAATCAAAGTATTTACATATTTTTATACTAAAGTTTTAATATGGATTATTTTTAATAACAAAGCTTTATTTATAATTTTAAAAGAAAAGACATGGTTTCCAAGTTTAATAAAATTTTCAAGTTTTATTCTGAAGTCAAAGATTTTTCAAACGGTTTTCGCAGTGACATAACCAGATCCGGTCAGGACTTGTGGGCTGGGTTTGGGGGTGTTACAATAACTCACTGCTCTCTTCAAAAATAGTGCCGCTAAACGAGAATATGTCTCCCGCACAACCGCTGTAATCGGCAGATGACGGGTTCCTTTTAGCACAGAATTTATGCATTTGGTCAGGTTTGTGGTCATATGACCATATCGTAGGCCGCCGTCATATACTTGTGTCCACTGTTCAAAAGGAATATTGCACAGGTACTCTGCGCCTTTGACGTTATCTGCGCCTTTGACGTTATCTGCGCGCAAACTGGCCAACATCTCGTGAAAATGGTCTTTATTGATCTCGTACCCTGCCAATATACGTTGATAGTGAATATTACATACCACTCTTCAATTGTGAATAAATTGAATTTTTCAAAAGAAATTATATTAATAGATATTTCATACCCATATCAGTTACTTGCCATTTCTGTCTTTTAGATCAATGTTGCCTATAGTAGTTGGATGAAACATGCCTCAGGCAATAGTGATGGTATGTGCGATGCCACATGCTTCCCTGGCGTTCTATTGCCGCAAGTATTCCAGGGCCCCGATCCGATATAACGCATATGTCAGGTTGGGGGTAGACATGCCTCCTTAACCTAGATAGGAAGATTTCCCAGTCATCAGCTGACTCCCCCGATGTTATTGTGAACGCAATTGGAAGGATTCTCCGACAGCCGTCTTGTGCCACAGCTAGCAATAGCTGATGCGTATATCTACCATACATGAAAGTACTGTCAATTTGTACCAATGGCTTGCAGTAAGTAAAAGCATCTCGGCATTGCTTAAATGTCTAGAACAGACGCTTAAACACTGCGCATCCACGGAGCAGACGATTGTTGTAGTACGCTGGTTCCGTTTCAAGGTCTGTTGTGCTGCCTAAGACATATCTCTCCAGCACCTGACACCACTGTCACACTTCATTATATGAAGCGTCCCACCGCCCGTGCAACTTTTCCAATACCTTCTGCTTGGCTATCCAAGCCTTTCTGTAAGACGGCGTGTACCCCAATTGTCCATGAATATTGCAAATTAAGGCCGGCACTGTAGTTTTGGGATCGGCCTTCACCGTCGGGATTATTAAGTCAGCCAACATATCTGAATCCATCCTCAGATGATCTTGTGTTACACCTGTCAACGAAGTACGTTAAATAATGCAACATTACATAATATTAGTGTTATTCAAAATCATTGAACACATAGTGGTACTGTACCGGTAAGACATGTATGCGGACCTTTATACTTTTTCACCTCCCACAACCTTGTCCTTTTCCTCAACGACGCCATGATTTTACATGAACATGTTCCGTCTTGCACTGCAAACTTCACCTCGTACTTATCCAGCCTGGATTTAACCACATTGTAGTTAACCCCGTTCCTGATGCTGTATTGTTTCAATGCAGCAAGAAAAGTATTCTTGTTGGAAAACTGGTTACCAACTTCTAATTGGTCAAAATCCAACGAAGAATTTGTACGGTCACGCGTCTAGTGTAGTAGTTCAGGAAACTCCAATGCATAATCTTGAGATAGATAAACATTATGCATGTGGGCTGGAGGTGAGTATACCCTGAATAGCAGATCTCCTTCTTCTTTGTCTGAACCGCCCTCAACGTCTTCAGGTACAATTGGAACGGGCTTCGGTTCAGAAAATAATCCAACTTTTGCACCGTCAGGCCCTTGCTCCCGAGGTGGATCCACATCGGATTCATCGTCCGACCCTCCATAACCTGCAACAAACGAGGGCCCCTCGCTGGTGGATGTCGTCGGGAGTACATCATCCCTTCTTAAACATCTTTCGTAAAGATCCCAATCATATATGGATTGCCAACCACTAGAAGTTGATGACGTCCCCCAATACGTATTTCTGTCATCGGACGTCGAATGACGGATATGCATGTTCCATCCACCAATCAAGTGTCGTACAGGGGTTATGTTTTCCATACTATCACCACACACGGGCACTTCTGTGTTTTGCCTCCCACTTACAGAGTGTCGGCTTGGGGTCGTGTATTCCCCTCGAACGATAGTAGATGTTGAGGTCGCAGAAAGATCACTTGGAGATGAAAATTCTAAATATACCTCGATATAGGGTGAACCACTGGCAAGATGAGTCTCCACCGTTGCCTCAAGGCTCCGAGGACCTTTGATGTCGAATGAGTCATATCTCACCGGATCAACCGAAGCGCAAAATCTATACTTAATAGACTGAACTTTCATTGGCGTTGTTCCGAATATTTTACGCCTAATTCTTTTACGAAGTTCTACCAAATCGACATTCCGATTATAACTCAATCGCGCTGTGTTCTCCGATAAGAAAACAACACCATTTTTGGTGTCACGAACTTCACCATCATAGTAAATAACAGCATTAAAATGTTCACTCATTTTCAATTTTTTTTTCTTTTGCCTGAATTTGCCTTCTACAACTTGAGAATGAAATTTGGCTGATTTATAGCCTAAGTTTGCCGGAGACCACTGTAGCAAAAAAGCGTCCACGTGGGAGCTCTTTAAGGTACTCCTTCTCACAGTGCACCCTGCTGGAAGTGTTTTTGGCCACTGTTTGCTCAGAAACGTCTCCTCAAAATAATTTTGTCAGAGACCACTGTAGCAAAAGAGCGTCCACGTGGGAGCTTCTTTCGGTACTCCTGCTCACAGTGCACCTTGCTGGAAGCATTTTTTGCCACTATTTGTTCAGAAACATCTTCTCAAAATAATTTTACCGGAGACCACTGTAGCAAAAGAGCATCCACGTGGGAGCGTTTTTGGCCATCGTTTGTTGTAAACGTCTCTCAAAATTATTTTGCCGAGACTCACCGCCAAAAACTCAATTCATTTTTCACATTGCAAGTGGACGGAAGGACCCCAAAACGCATCCACGCCGGTAGCGTTTTGGGGATAAAGGGCTAAAGCGCGCGTCCTCGAGGCGCGCTTTTGTCCACCTCAAAAAAAGCGCGCCTCGTGGGCCGCTTTTGCCGAGGTGGACAAAAGCGTGCCTCCAGGGACGTGCTTTAGCCCTTTATCCCCCAAAAATGCGCTGACGTGGACGTGTTTTTGGGGAAAACGGTACATTCTGGTAATTATTTTTCAAACTGGTATATTTCCGTAATTTTTGTTCTTTTTTGGTATATATGGGATATTTGCCCATCATTATATTTGTAAAAGAAAATATATGTTTTTTTTTAGATAAAATGCTGGACTTTTTATTAAAGCAGAATAAAACAGAGCCCAATTAGAAAAATGTCTAAAACAAGGCCTAGATACACTTAAGACCAGCAAAAAAAAAAATTAGAGAAACAACTCTAGAAGCACCAACGCCTCAGCCAATGAATGAAAAAAAGAATTAATTCTCCTGAAAAGCTGAAACACCCCAAACCTGGCCCACGAGCTTTGACCAGATTTGGTATGTTCCTCAAGTAAACTGGTTCAAAATTCTTTTGTTACTTTGGGAAAATAGTGTGTTTTGAAAGAAATAGTGTTTTGGGTTGGGCTCGAGTAGAAAACAAAATCGTTTTATAATGAAAACCCTTTTAAATTTTAGGTGATAAAACATATAGAATACATTTAAAGTAGATTACTTAATCTTTAACTTAATAAAAATTTCGTAACATAATAAATAAAAATAGAAATAAAATAGTGCACTATGGCCTTATGGCCTTATTACATCAAGTAAATCCAAATAATTCGGAGTACTTAAAAATTAATAGTCCATAAAAATAAAAACTTCATGTTGAGCATGGCCACCACAAGTTCTGTCGTCCCCGGTCCATTACTCGCTTCATCACCAAAACATGGTCCTCAACGGGGTGAGTCAATGAGACTCAATGTGTACACAACACTAAATCATAATAGAATCGGGCATAACAAATATTACACATTCATATCATAGCATACAAATTATGATGCATTCCCAAACCCAAACCTAATAAGCCATCGCCTACACTCCCCATACCAACTCAGCACACCGTGGGGACTACTAAGTCGACCCTCCTTCCTGCTACACTCCATATCGCGGTCTTAGGTCACCACATTTGTGGTCTTAGGTCACCACATTCAGATATCACGGTCTTAGGTCACCGCATTCAGACATCGTGGTCTTAGGTCACCACATTCGGATACTACGGTCTTAGGTCACCGTGTTCGTGGTCTTAGGTCACCACATTCACTTCCCTTTCAATAACCCATATGCCCCATTTTGTAATATGCATTAATATGCCAAAGTTCACATTCTTATTCTCATGTTACAAATAACATATTTCATATTCCTAGTAGGAGTAGGAAACGTACCTGAGTACTTTGTACCACATTATGGTACCTTAGCCATATTCACATTCTTAATATCACATATATTAATTAAACATAGCCATAAAACATATTATGAAATAGTGCGGGGTACACACCTGATTAACTTAGCGGTTCACCTAAATCCTGAAAAGCTTAATCTAATGCCTTAGATCTTAAATCCCTACATTCGGCCATCACTTAAAAGTTTAATAAAGACCATTCAGCCATAAAACCAAATCTTATTAGGATTAGTACACTAAAAACCTACCTTGTTGCCGATTGGGACACCAACAAATCCCGAAATCTTTGCTTTATTCCTCCTTGTATTCGGCCAAGCATTAAATTGATCAAGTGGGTTAGTTTTCTGCTTTTGAGAAGATAATAAATAGATCCACATATTGTAATAGGCCTTGGCCGAATTTACCTTTGGGCTTACCTTCCAAATCTTAAATCCCGAAATTGATCTCTTGTCTTGGGGAGTTGTCGAAATACCTATAGACCCATGTTAGATCCGATTTCATCCTTAAACACAATAAATGGCCTTTGGCCGAATATTCACATGTCTTACCTTGAAGCTTTAAATCCTGAAAAATCCTCCTTTTAGTCGACTACTTTGATAATCCCGGAAGATCCTTCCATATTTCGGCAACCACAATATTAATGGGGTTAGATTAACTTTCAGCTTAAAGAAGAGAAATACGATAACGATACAGATCCTTACCCTTACTACAGGAGTCGACACACCCTTGCTTGAAGTCCCACCAAGATTCGGCTATGGAGACTACATGCGGTAATGCCTCTAAGCCCTAATCAGGCGATGGATACGGGTTAGGGGTGTTATAATCCCTTTCCTCCCACAAGTAAATGTAACATTTAGTGAAATTGAAAGCACAATCCAAGCTTCACGATGCAATGTTATAAAAATACTACTATAATTTCCTAAAATGCAACTAAATTTACTCAAGCACGAACAATTAACCAAGTCTAGAGGCTTGAAATATAATAAAGAAGAAAGAATTGACAGAATAATGCGATGAAAGAGGAGAAAGGATTCAGTGTAAGCAAAGAAGATGAAACAAATTCGGCCAAAGAAGAAATTAAGGGAAGAAGAAAAGAAGAATGTCGAATTGGTAGAGAGATGAAGAAAGAGAAGAAACTTCAAGGGAGAACTCAGCACTTGATGTTTATGTTTCGGCAAAGAGTGGACAGTAGAAGAGAAATAGAGTTGAAAAGGTAAAGTCTCGAATGGTCAAGAATGCTGCACGAGACGCTAAAAAGAAGTAAATCCTGAAATGCACAAAAAGAAAACTCGAAATAATAGACAGGATTTTCAGTTTCTACACTCTCACAAAAATGCCGAAAATGCACCAAAATGAATGCCCATAGCTGAATCCCCTACTCAAGCTTTCCCATTCGGCTATGACTCCCTTCACATCCAAACTCCATCAAAATCTCCACCGATTTCTCCTCGATTTGCTCCCAACCTCCCATTCAAATCCATTCAAATTTGATGACCAAGTCTCCAACCACCTATGCAGAGTTTGAATCAAACTCTACCTCTCATGCCATAGAGATATAAAATAAAACCCCATCTTTGCATGCCATGGGATTTGAACCCACTCCCTCTTAAAAGCTCAACACTCCACTTGCCACCACAACACAAGATATTTTGTGTCATAAAACAAACCCAACTTAATATATGCCCTTCAAGCTAACATCTAGGTTTCCAAAAGAGCAAAAATCAAAATTTTGCCAGAGGCCATACTTGAACCTAGGCTTCCTAAATAGCCCCGAACACACCCAAATCACTTAGCCATTGAAGCGGACAAGCAATTTTGTCATAAGATGAAAAATTAAAGACCCTATATTTTGGGGGGGTTACAACTCTACCCCCTAAAAGAGATTTTGGCCTCGAAATTTACCTGGTCAGAATAGGTGAGGATATTGTTGTTGCATCGCCTGCTCAGGCTCCCACATGGCTTCCTCGGTGCCGTGATTACGCCAAAGCACCTTGACCAAAGGAATAGATTTCCTCATTAATAGCTTAACATCACGATCCACTATCAGCACCGGTTCTTCCTCAAAAGTGAAATCAGGTCTAACCTTACTCTCCTCCACCGGCACTATATGTGAGGGATCATAGCGGTATCGCCTCAGCATGGAGACGTGGAACACATCATGTATCTAGTTTAACTCAGGAGGCAGCTCAAGCTGATAGGTGATCGGTCCCACTCACTTTAATATTCACTGAGGTCCGATGAATCTAGGGCTCAGTTTATCTTTCCGTCTAAATCTCAGAATCTTCTTTCATGGTGAGACTTTCAAAGAGACATAATCCCCCACAGAGTACTCTATCTCTTTACGCTTTTAATCTGCATACAACTTCTACCTATCAGATGCTTCCTTTAACTGATCTCGATTCAACTTTACTTTTTCTTCAGTTTTAGAAACTAACTCTGGCCCCAAAACTCGCCTCTCACCCAGTTCCGTCCAACAGGTAGGGGTACGACACCTACGACCATATAATGTATCGTATGGTGCCATCTAAATACTGGATTGGTAGCTGTTGTTATATGCAAACTCTGCTAGCGGCAAGTAGTCTTCCCAACAGCCTTTAAAATCAATTACACAGCTTCTTAACATGTCCTCTAATATCTCAGATCACCTCTCGATCGACCGACCGGCCCCGAGGATGAAATGCAAGATCTTGAAATCCAACTTTGTACCTATAGCCTCATGTAACGTTTTCCAGAATCGAGATGTGAATCTAGGATATTTGTCCGAAATGATAGAAACTGGTACCCCATGAAGTCTCACAATCTCAGCCACATATAATTTAGCCAACTTCTGCAGCGAATAATTAGTATAAAGTGGGCAGATTTAGTCAGTCGATCAATAACAACCCGTATTGAGTCCTTCGTCAGCGTTAAGGGTAGTCCACTTACAAAATCCATGATTCCTCTCTCCCACTTCCAGAGTGGAATCTTTACTGGCTGCAGTAACCCAGAAGATAGTTGATGCTCAGCCTTAACTTGTTGGCATGTCAGACACTTACCCACGAAATCAGTGACCTCACGCTTAAGCCCTAGCCACCAATACAGTTCACGCAGATCTCGATACAACTTCTTTCCACCAGGATGCATAGCATAAGGACTGTTATGCACCTCCTGTAGGATAGACTGCCTCAGATCAGAATCTCTCGATATACAAACTCTCCCATGGAAACATAGTACTCCCTCATTATTCAGCCCAAAATCCGCAATCTCCCCCTTCTCAACCAATCGGAAACCATGAACCAACGATTAATCCAACAATTGTTTCTCCTTAATTTGATCAATCTAGGTCAGTCTCACTTGGAGTCCAGCCAACAAACTGCCATCTTCAAACAGGCTGAGACGAGCAAACATTGTTCTCAAATCAAATACAACCCTACCGCTCAGTGCATCAACTACTACGTTAGCTTTACCAGGATGGTACTCAATCGAGCAATCATGATCCTTAAGCAAATCTATCCATCTTTGTTTCCTAAGATTTAACTTCTTCTGAGTAAGGAGGTACTTGAGGCTTTTATGATCCGTGCAAATAATAAATTTCTCACCGTATAAGTAATGCCTCCAAATCTTCAGTGCAAAGACCACCGCAACTAACTCCAAGTCGTGAGTGGGGTAATTCACCTCGTGAGGCTTAAGCTGCCGGGATGTGTAAGCAACCACCTTACCCTCTTACATCAACACACAACCCAATCCAGTGTGCAACGCATCACTATAGACAATGAATTCTTTCCCAGACTCTGGCTGTATTAACACAGGGGCATCAATTAGAACTTTCTTAAGTTTCTCAAAACTCTCTTGCTATTTATCGGTCCAATTAAATGGTACCCCTTTACGTAGTAACTTAGTCTGGGGTGCAGCAATCAGTGAAAACCCCTCAACAAAACGTCTTTAATACCCAGCCAGGCCTAGAAAGCTTTGAATTTTAGATATAGTCTTTGGTGGTTTCCAATTCAATGTGACTTCAATTTTTTGAGGATCAACCCTAATCCCCTCGACAGACACCACGTGATCAGGAAATGTCACTTCTCGGAACCAGAACTCACACTTGCTGAACTTCGCGTATAGCTGCTTTTCCCTCAGAATTCTCAAAACAATTCGAAGATGTACATCATGATCCTCCTCGGTTCTGCAATACACTAGGATACTGAAACACCCCACACCCGACCCACGAGCCTGGACCGGATCAGGTATGTTCCTCGAAGTAAACCGGTTAAAAATTCTTTTATTACTTTGGAAATCTGTGTGTTTTGAAGATAGTTTGTTGGTGGGTTGGGCTGGAGTTGAAAACAAATTTATTTTATATTGAAACCCATTTAATTTCAAGTGACAAAATACTTGAAGTTTATTTTAAATTAAATTGACTTAATCTCTAATAAATAAAATTATGTAACATAGTAAATAAAACAGAAAATAACATAGTTCACAATGGCTTTATTACATCAAATAAAAACCCAAAATGAAATTTAAAATACTTAGAAAAATAAAGGGTCCACATAATAATTTCGTTGCTGGGCATGGCCACCGCTAAGCTCCTGCCGACCCGGTCCATTACTGATCATCACCTGAAAAATGTTCCCACAACGGGGTGAGTCAACAGACTCAATGTGTACCACAACACTAAGTCTTAACAAATTCTGGCATTTCATAGCATACATATTCATATATCATTAAATTAAAATGATACAACCCGGACCCAAACCTAGATGCCATTCGCAACACATCACCTGTACCAACCTGCACACCGTGGGGACTACTAAGTCAACCCTCCATCCGCTACACACCATCGGCGGCGCCGCCGCAATCGACGTGCTCTCATCGCCTCTTATGAGTATTCGTGGTCTTAGGTCACAACACTCAGATATCGTGGTCTTAGGTCACCACATTCAGATATCGTGGTCTTAGGTCACCACATTCAGATCTCGTGGTCTTAGGTCACCACATTCAAATATCGTAGTCTTAAGTCACCACATTCACATCCCCTTTTCAATAACCCATATGCCCTATATCATACATATTATGCATTAACATGCCAAATTTCACATTCTTATCACTTATCACATGTTAAATATAACATATTTCATAATCCTAGTAAGAGTAGGAAACGTACCTGAGTACTTTGTACCATATCATGGTACCTTAGCCACATTCTTACACTTTCATATTAACACAATTATCAAGTTTAAGCCATAAATCTATTAAGATTAGTGTGGGGTACTCACCTGATATGCTTATTGGATCACTGATTTCCCGAAAAGCTTAATCTAATGCCTTAGATCTTAAATCCCTACATTCGGCCAACCTTAATATGTTAGCAAAAAGTATATTCGGCTATAAGGCCAAATCCCAATAGGATTAGTACACTTAAAACCTTCCTTGTTGCCGATTGACTTAAGAATCAAGTCCCGAAACTCACCGAATAACTAGGGAACACACGACCTATGGTGTACCTTCGAGAAAAGAATTTCTCCTTCCTTGTAGTTGACACTTAATAAATCCCGAAAGATCTCTTCAAAGTTTCGACAACAAGATATTAATGGGGTTAGCCTTAGATTTCGGCAATTCTTAAAAGAAAAAAAAAGGATGAAACCGAATGACATCTTATCCTTACTTTAGAAATCGAAAATCCTTGCTTGAACCTTTAGCAATATTTGACTATGGAGGCTATCTTGTTGTGGATCAATCAACTTCGGCTTTTGGATGGATTTAGAAAGAAAAGAGAAAGAAGAATAAAGATGGAGCATTCGGCTAGAACACAAGGTGTTTTCGGCTTGGCAAAAATAAAAGAGAAGAGAGGAGTTATTTACTAGAGAGAATTCGGCAGAGAGAGAGTTGAAAGAAAGAATGAATGGCCCTCTTTTCCTTAGTAGCCGAAATTACTAACTTAGAATCCCTTACTTAGCCATCACTCTTCTATTTTGATAGCTTTATCTCTTTAATTATCACCTAAAATAAAAGATAATTAAGCAACTATCCTTACTTAGCCGAAATTATTAAACTCAAGGTCCCTTACTCGGCCATCACTTCTCCCTTTTTTTCCTAATTAAACAATAATTCCTCATTTATCATCTTTTATCCTTAAAAATTTAATAATAAAAAAACCAATAATAATCCATCATTTATCCATCCTTTTTAGCCGAATTTTAAAAAGAATAAAACTCCTCTTTTAAGAGCCTTAATGCCGTCTACCTCTCTGCTCCTTGTAGCAAAAATAAAATTCTTTATTTGCTTCCCATGCGACTCGATCCTTGGCCCATTTGCCTATGTATATGGCGTCACTTGCTAGGCCCTTAAGTGGCACCTTGTAGCCATTTTACCAAGGCTATTTGTATGTCATATTTCACATACATTTTCTCTTAAGACCACATTGCTTCATGTCCCTCTTTTAAACTTTAAACTTGACATTTCTAAAGCATTTCCTTACATTTCTAAGACATTTCCTTACATTTCCAAGTCATTTCCTTACATTTCCAAGTCATTTCCTTACATTTCCAAGACAAGACAGTTCCTTCCATTTCCAAGTCATTTCCTTACATTTCCAAGACAAGATATTTCCTTCCATTTCCAAGTCATTTCCTTACATTTCCAAGACAAGACATTTCCTTACATTTCCAAGACAAGACATTTCCTTACATTTCCAAGTCATTTCCTTAGATTTCCAAGTTTCCAAAAATGTTCACCATACATTCATAACACATAAGACATGCCATTTCGTATAATTAAATCAAAAATGCATAGGCCCATTTCTAGGATGTTACAATTCTACCCCTTAAAAATAATTTCGTCCTCGAAATTACTTACTAACGAATAATCGTACATCTTAACTCACCGCACTACGCTTATGTCATGCACTCTCGATCTTAATAGAACCATCATACTTCCTAGGCACAATCTCTAAGTTCACGCCCCTAGAACTCATTTCTAACGCCGCGATTTAATCTGATTAAAAGTTTTATGCATCGAATTTTGTTCCACTTATTAACCACGAACAATTTTATGAAATAAAGATATTTAGAAGTAGTTCTTTCGATCACATAAAGTTTCAGTTCAAGTTCACTACTCTAATTCAGAGAATCACATTCACATTCATCAACAGAGACACCTTCATTCCTCAATAGAGGCACATTCATTCATCAACATAGACATATTTATTCAGTGGTATCTACCACTCACATTCACTATTCGAACACTCTTTGCCTTATTCCTATCCCAGGGGTATTTTCGTAATTTTTCCTACAGGGGAATTTTCGTAATTTTTCAAAATAAGGTTCCTTGGTAATTTTGTCAGTAAGGGTATTTTGGTAATTTTGTGTTCCCGGGGTATTTTTGGAAATTTTGAAATCCGAGGGCATTTCGGTAATGTTGTAACTCAGGGGTATTTTGGTAATAAACCAGGGTAAATTTGTAAAGCTCAATAAATCAGAGGTATTGCAGATTTTACAAAACTTTAGGGTAACTTTTGAGAATTTGTTTTCCAAAATGGTGATGTTGCAAAAGTTTTGGAGATTAGGGTCATTTTGGTAATTTTGTAAGTTAGGGGCAATTTCGTGATTTTCCAAAATCAAAGTATTTTAATATTTTGCAAGTTAGGGTTTTCGGACATGTTATGAAGTAAGGAAATTTTGATAGGAACTGTGGGTATTTTGGGAATTTCATAAACCAAGGGCATTTTTGTAATTTCGCCACTAGGGGCATTTTGGTAATTTTTTGTAAATTGAGAATATTTTGAAAACTTTCTAAAAATAAGTTTTTGTTACTATTTAAAGGGGTAAATTTGGGGATTTTAAAACTACGGTTTCCATAAAAACATGGCTAGTCCCTTTTCGGGTTTTAGTTATTGGATTTAGCCTATGAATAAGTCCTCATGGTTAGGGTGAACCGAAGCTACGCACCAGGTAGGATTCCAGCGAAGAGGAGGTGAGTCACTAGGACTGCTTAAGTACCAGGCTCTTCCGGATCCAATCCTAGACATGCACACAAGGGTTACCACACCTTAACTCGGCGACTTAGTCATAGGTTTGTTTAATTAAGCATTAAGTCTTATGTAATTGTTGGGGTAAACTAGTCCTAGGGTTCAAGTACTTATCATACTATTTCTACGTTCCATTCCTACCCTTCTACAGATCATACAGATCATACAATAAATCACACAATGGATAGGGTACTTACCCGTGGATCATGGTCTGAGACTTGGGTGCCATGCCAAAACCTGCTTATTTCATAAAATATTTTCATAAAACTTATTTGGGCTCGCTTTGAAAACGTTTTGCGCCTTAAACCTCAGGCCGAGAGTTTGAAATAGGCTCTGATACCAAACTGAAACACTCTAACCCAAATTTCACGAGCCCGACCTGGATCTCGATATGTTCCTCAAGTAAACCGGTTAAAAATTCTTTTTATTACTTTGGAAATCTGTGTGTTTTGAAGATAGTTTGTTTGTGTGGGTTGGGCTCGAGTTGAAAACAAATTTATTTTATATTGAAACCCATTTAATTTCAAGTGACAAAATATTTAAAGTTTATTTTAAATTAAATTGACTTAATCTCTAATAAATAAAATTACGTAACATAGTAAATAAAACAGAAAATAACATAGTTCACTTTGACTTTATTACATCAAATAAAAACCCAAAATGAAATTTAAAATACTTAGAAAAATAAAGGGTCCACATAATAATTTCCTTGCTGGGCATGGCCACCGCTAAGCTCCTGCCGACCCGATCCATTACTGATCATCACCTGAAAAATGTTCCCACAACGGGGTGAGTCAACAGACTCAATGTGTACCACAACACTAAGTCTTAACAAATTCAGGCATTTCATAGCATACATATTCATATATCATTAAATTAAAATGATGCAACCCGAATCCAAACCTAGATTCCATCCGCTACACATCACCCGTACCAACCTACACACCGTGGTGACTACTAAGTCAACCCTCCATCCGCTACACACCATCGAAGGTAGTCGCTGCAGTCGATGTGCTCATCGCCCTTATAAGTACTCGTGGTCTTAGGTCACAACACTCAGATATCGTGGTCTTAGGTCACCACATTCAGATATCGTGGTCTTAGGTTACCACATTCAGATCTCGTGGTCTTAGGTCACCACATTCAAATATCGTGGTCTTAGGTCACCACATTCACTTCCCCTTTTCAATAACCCATATGCCCCATATCATACATATTATGCATTAACATGCCAAATTTCACATTCTTATCACTTATCACATGTTAAATATAACATATTTCATAATCCTAGTAGGAGTAGGAAACGTACCTGAGTACTTTGTACCATATCATGTACCTTAGCCACATTCTTACACTTTCATATTCACACAATTATCAAGTTTAAGCCATAAATCTATTAAGATTAGTGTGGGGTACACACCTGATATGTTTATTGGATCACTGATTTCTCGAAAAGCTTGATCTAATGCCTTAGATCTTAAATCCCTACATTCGGCCAACCTTAATATGTTAGCAAAGAGCCTATTCAGCTACAAGACCAAATCCCAATAGGATTAGTACACTTAAAACCTTCCTTGCTGCCGATTGACTTAAGAATCAAGTCCCGAAACTCACCGAATAACTAGGGAACATGCGGCCTATGGTGTACCTTCGGGAAAAGAACTTCTCCTTCCTTGTAGTCGACACTTAATAAATCCTGAAAGATCTCTTCAAAGTTTCGACAACAAGATATTAATGGGGTTAGTCCTAAATTTCGGCAATTCTTAAAAGAAAAAAAAGGATGAAACCGAATGAGATCTTACCCTTACTTTAGAAATCGAAAATCCTTGCTTGAACCTTTAGCAATATTCGACTATGGAGACTATCTTGTTGTGGATTAATCAACTTCGGCTTTTGGATGGATTTAGAAAGAAAAGAGAAAGAAGAATAAAGATGGAGGATTCGACTAGAACACAAGGTGTTTTCGGCTTGGCAAAAATAAAAGAAAAGAGATGAGTTATTTGCTGGAGAGAATTCGGCAGAGAGAGAGTTGAAAGAAAGAATGAATGGCCCTCTTTTCCTTTAGTAGCCGAAATTACTAACTTAGAATCCCTTACTTGGCCATCACTCTTCTATTTTGATAGCTTTATCTCTTTAATTATCACCTAAAATAAAAGATAATTCAGCAACTATCCTTACTTAGCCGAAATTATTAAACTCAAAGTCCCTTACTTGGCCATCACTTCTCCCTTTTTTTCCTAATTAAAGAAGAATTCCTCATTTATCATCTTTTATCCTTAAAATTTTAATAATAATAAAAACTAACAATAATCCATCATTTATCCATCCTTTTTAGCCGAATTTTAAAAAGAATAAAACTCCTCTTTTAAGAGCCTTAATGCCGTCCACCTCTCTGCTCCTTGTAGCAAAAATAAAATTCTTTATTTGCTTCCCATGCGACTCGATCCTTGGCCCATTTGCCTATGTATGTGGCGTCACTTGCTAGGCCCTTAAGTGGCGCCTTGTAGCCATTTTACCAAGGCTATTTGTATGTCATATTTCACATACATTTTCTCTTAAGACCACCTTACTTCATGTCCTTCTTTTAAACTTTAAACTTGACATTTCTAAAGCATTTCCTTACATTTCTAAGACATTTCCTTACATTTCCAAGACATTTCCTTACATTTCCAAGACAAGACATTTCCTTACATTTCCCAGTCATTTCCTTACATTTCCAAGTCATTTCCTTACATTTCCAAGACAAGACATTTCCTTCCATTTCCAAGTCATTTCCTTACATTTTCAAGACAAGACATTTCCTTCCATTTCCAAGTCATTTCCTTACATTTCCAAGACAAGACATTTCCTTCCATTTCCAAGTCATTTCTTTACATTTCCAAGACAAGACATTTCCTTACATTTCCAAGTTTCCAAAAATGTTCACCATACATTCATAACACATAAGACATGCCATTTCATATAATTAAATCAAAAATGCATAGGCCCATTTCCAGGATGTTACAGATACCATCTATAAACACCACTACGAACCGATCCAAATAGGGCTAGAATACTCAGTTCATCATATCCATAAAAGCAGCTGGTGCATTCGTCAACCCAAATGGCATTACTAGAAACTCGTAATGACTATATCGAGTCCTAAACGCAATCTTATACATATCAGCCTCCTTAACTCTAAGCTGATGGTACCCAGAGCAAAGATCTATCTTGGAGAAAATCGAAGTTCCTCGCAGCTGATCAAAAAGATCATCGATTCTCGGTAAGGGATACTTATTCTTGATAATCAGTTTGTTTAACTGCAGATAGTCGATGCACATACGCATGGACCCATCTTTCTTGTTTAGGAACAACACTGGTGCTCCCCATGGAGACACACTCGGTCGAATGAATCCTTGGTCCAAAAGCTCTTGAATTTGGGCCTTTAACTCCACCAACTCCTTCGGTGCCATCCTATATTGGGCGATAGACATCGGAGCTGTTCCAGGTAAGAGCTCAATACTGAATTCAACCTCACGGTCTGGGAGCAACCTAGGAAGCTCTTCAGAAAATACATCCGGAAACTCTTTAACAGTTCTGACAGCTCCAACAGAAGGACCCTTAGAATTAGAACTGTTGACATAAGCTAAAAACGTCTCACAACCCTTGCGAACTAGTTTCTCGGCCTTTAATGCTGAGATTACATTAGACAGATAATCTCTTCACTCCCCTAACACAACCACCTCCTCATCCTCAATAGAATTCAACACCATACTCTTATCAGCACAATCCAAATTCGCACGGTGTTTTACTAGCCAATCCATGCCCAATATAAGATTGAATTCACCAAACGGCAATTCCATCAAATCTGCCTGAAAGACAACCCATTGGACCTCTAGGGGCACTTTTTTGAACAACTTATTCACCCTAACCGACTGTCCCAGTGGACTTAACACAGTCATCTCCCTATCAGTAATTTCAAACTGAAAACCCAACGTCCCAGACACAATACATGCAACATATGAGTGTGCAGACCCAATGTTAATTAAAGCAATGTATGGTACATTATAAATTAGAAATGTACCAGTTATGACGTCTGGGGCGTCGCCATCCTCTCGGCGAATAGCAGCATAGAACAAAGCTAGTTGTCTCGCCTCCATGTTACCAGCACCTCTACCCGGCGCTCCACGAGCTCTTCCCAAACCATTTCCTTCTTTGGCCTGACCACGGCCTCTCGGTGGCTGTTGACCACCTCTCCTTAGCTGAACATGGCCCTAACCTGTGCCTTGCATCTGAACAGGCCTCTGAGTACAGTTCTTAACATGATAATCCATGGACCAACATCTGAAACACGCCCCAGTTCGTTTCTAGCACTCACCCTGGTGAGCTCTCCCACAATCAGCACAAGGCTGCGGTCTAACCATAGTAACAGGAACTGCTCGGTCTGACCCATCAAATCTGGCCTTCTTTATAGGCCTTCTAGAAGAACTCGAGGGCCTTGAATCCTTTTTAAATCTACCCTTATCTTTCTCATGATTCTAGCACTCAGAGCTCTTCATATCCTCATCAATTTTTGCTTTCTTAACAAGGGCAACAAAGTCTCGCACCCTCTGCGGAGCGATCAACATAAGTAACTCATCTTGGAAGCCATCTTCAAACCACACACAATGTTCATACTAAGTTACGACTATACTGCGAGCATAACGACTCAACCGTAAGAATTCTGCCTCATATACTGCCACTGTCTTACTTCCCTGGGTCAGGTTCTAAAATTCCTGTCTTCGGGCGTCCACATAACTTGCACCATCATACTTCCCTTGAAAGGTCGGTTTGAAGAAATCCCACGTCAAGTGGTCAGCCTGCGTACCCTCTCTTACAGTGAGCCACAATTAGTATGCCTCGTTTTATAGTAAGGACACTGCTTTTTTTAATTTCTGTTCCACAGTACAATCAAGGTCATCCATTATCCGTCGGTAGCCTCTAACCAATACTCTGCCACATTTGGGGCTACTTTAAAAACACCCCTAAAGATTTCCATTAGGCCGGAGTAGCTCAGAAGTTGACCCTCGGCCCACTAATCCAGTACTCGCTCCAGCAACCCTTTTAAGAACACGTAGCGTTGCTTGGGATAGAGCATCATCCGCAACTGCTCGATCATGAGACCCTATCTTAGTTACTGGTGAGGTTGATGCCTCCCTAGCAAGCATGTGACCCAATGCTGAAGACTCAGTCCTAGTACCTTGGCCTCTACCGTGGCCTCGTGTACCCCTTCCGCGAGTACCTTTTGTGCTCATATCGATATAGCGTATTATCTGTTTTAACAATCTTATGAATCAGTTCATAGTTCCAGTAATTATTAACAGATGTTGTATGACAACCAGTATTTATCATTTTTCTTTTCGTAAATTGAGGTATCTCACTAGAGTTTTCAGTCTTCTACAGTCTCAGTTTACCCTAAAAATGAGTTTTAGCAAAGTACTACTATCTATAGTAGTTTCTCAGTATAACATTTAAATCTATAGCGGTAAATAGTATTAGAGAACTTATAGATTTGGCACCGGAGACATGGGGTGCCACACTTTCAGTAACAACTAATAAACAGTGAAAGTAACATATTCGGATACTTGGAGGCCAAGCAAGGCATCTCAAAGCCAATATAAACACCCTAGGGGGCAACTTAAGCGAGGAGTTCGGCAGAAGCCGAAACCTAAGGCTTTAGTCAGGGGGTGTCCAGCTAGGCTAAAGAGGGCAGATTTGTGGGGATTTACTTGAAGATAGCCAGTTGATTCATTTCAAGAAGTCAAAATCATGCTCAAGACGGAGGATCTCTTCCTCAATTCCTTCAGAGGGTTTTAGGGATTTCTTATGTTTTGTTTTACCTTTTCTTCTGAGATGTTTTCTTTTATTGTTATGAACTAAACCCTCAAATACCTAAGGGGGATGAAACCTAAGATGAATCTTGTTATCATTTGCTGAACTATATGATAAATATTTGACTTGTTCTTAATTATGTCTTCTTAATTCTTGTGTTGATATTTTCGAGATATTAATTCAAGTATGATGTGTTTAGGTGGACGAGCAAAAGTCCCTGCTTAAGAGTAGATCTAGCATAATTAAGCGGAGTTGATCGCATGCCTAGAGATAGGGTGACGATATTTTGCTGAATTAGGGTGAAACCTAATATTGGAGTCCATAGATCGAGTTAATGCAATTCTAGGGCTTTTAATTAGAAAAAAATTTCAATTAATCAACCTACGGTTAGACGTTAGTCACCTCGAGAGAGGGATTAATATAACTTAGGGAATCGTACGGATCAAGTCAAATAATAAATCGTTTGGTTCAGAGTTAGGTAACAGTGAAGTCTAGGTGGATTCTTCCTCGGGTATCGTCTTAATCAGTTGGGTTTTCCTCAAAGTTATTTTCCCAATTTCATTTTTCTTTGCCTTAAAGTCTTTAGTTTAGTTGTTAGTTAATTTTAGATTAGATAAAAATTCATTTAATTCTTAGGCTAAATAATAAAAAGAAAGTTAGTATTAGTACTTTTGGTTCCTTTGGGTTCGACCATCCGGTCTTGCCTTAACTATACTATTGTTCGATAGGTGTGCTTGCCTCAAATCGTTGTCATAGTTAGTTTCCAGGTTCGATCATTCTTTATATAAATTTTAAGACTTTGACATCGCATAAACCAACGATAAAGTTTTTGGCACCGTTACCGGGGAACTAAAATATGAAGAAAGCTTGATTGTTATTACTTTAGCCATTTTTATTTTTTATTGTTTTGCAATTTACTTTTATTTCTTAGTTTGTTTTTTTTTAACTTTGCTAATTTATTTTCTTTTGTTCCTTTCAGATACCTCTAGTTTATGACTAGAAGGAACCCGACAGGACCCCTACTTTATAATAGTGATATTGAAGGTACGATTCACAAAAATCGTAGAGAAATAAAGCGAAGCTTAAACTACATAGAAGAAGAGCAAGAAGTCGAAATCAATACCACTGAAGAGATGGCTAAGAATAATCTGCCACCTCAAGAGGTGGCCGAAAATCATGCTCCTCAAACTATGTATGATTATGCTAAACCTAGTTTAACAGGAACTGAGTCAAGTATTGTTAGGCCTACTATTGCTGCAAATAATTTTGGACTGAAATCTAACACTATACAGATGATACAACAGTTTGTTCAGTTTGATGGTTTGCAGGATGAGGATCCTAATACACACTTAGTGAATTTTCTAGAATTCTGTGATGCCTTCAAAATTAATGGCATTTCTGATGATGCCATCCGTCTTCGGTTATTTCCTTTTTCTTTGAGGAATAAAGCCAAACAGTGGTTGCATTCTCTTCCACGAGGGTCAATCACTACATGGGATCAAATGACTGGAAAAATTTTATTAAAATATTTTCCGCCGGCCAAAATGGCCAAGTTAAGGAATGATATCTCTTCTTTTGTGCAGTTGGATTTAGAGACACTTTACGATGCATGGGAGATATACAAAGATTTGTTGAGGAGGTGCCCATACCACAGATTACCTTTGTGGCTACAGGTCCAAACTTTGTACAATGGTGTGAACCCTTCAACAAGGCAACTAATCAATTCAGCCGCCTGCGGAACCCTGAACAACAAAACTCTTGAAGCGGCCTACGAGTTTATAGAGGAGATGTCATTGAATAACTATCAGTGGCAAGTTACAAGGACAAGGCGAGCCAAAGCAGCCAAAGTTTTCAACCTCTACCCAGTAACCGTGCTATGAAATCAGGTAGAGATGCTACCTAAAAAATTTGATGGTTTATATGGTTCTCTGCAGGCACATCTAGTTATGCAATGTGACGCAAGTGAAGTAGTGGCGAATCCTGAGTACCCACCCTACAGACAGAGCATGGAGAGAGAACAAATGAACTATATGGGTAACAATTTCCCGTCTAACAATAACCCTTATAGTAATACTTATAATCCAGGTTGGAACAACCACCCCAATTTCTCATGGGGTTGTCAAGGAAATCAAAGGCAACATCCATCCCAAAACTTCCAACAACAGCCCTACCCACAGGAAAAGAAGCCGAACCTTGAAGAGATGCTGACAAAATTCATAGCAGCCTCAGAAACACGTTTCCAAAATATAGAAACACTTTTCCAGAATACTTAAAAATCAATAAGCATCGATTCAAAGGATCGAGAATCAGTTAGGGCAACTTGCCAAGAAAATCTCTGAAAGACCACAAGGAAGCCTCCCGAGCAAAACTGAAACTAACCCAAAAGAGCAAATTCAAGTCGTAGCAGCTTATGACAGTGAAAGGTTAGTGCAATCTGACCCGAGGCAAGAGCCTGTGGTAAGTGGAGATAAGGTTGAGGTAAGCCATGATTTTCCAAACCCGATAATTACAGAGTACCAATCTTGTGTGCCATACCCCAATGCGATAAAGAAAGACCACACAGAGGAAAAATTCGGTAAGTCTCCTAAACTTCCAAAGAAAGTTCATATTAACTTGCCGTTTCTTGAAGCTCTTTCGCAGATGCCAGATCCTGGACCTCGCATCGATAAAGAAGAAATTCATGAGGAACGAAGGCTTTGGATCGATGAACTAGATGAATGGAAGACACACTTCAAAGAGAAACTAAAAACACACGAAGCAAAAATGAGGCAACCCCACGACGAACTTAATGATTGGACAACCCAGCTTAAAATAGGAGATCAGGTACTCAAAATCTTCTCAGATTGAACAGTCAAGGTAACTAGTCCTAAAATCAGCACCTTTAAGGTAAACACTACTCGACTTAAACTTTATATCAATAACCAAATTGATCGCATGAGAAAAGATTTCCACCTTCTCAGGCCACTATGATTGTGCGAATAACATGTAAGTCTAGCTCAAGACTTTAAACGAGCGCTTCTCAAGAGGCAACCCGAGCACTAACTCTACTAATTAGTTTCGTTTTAGTTCTTTTCTTATTTAGGCATAGGTTTCCATACCCACACAGCCTTGCAGACAGCCATGGTCGTGGCCGTGTGGGCACGACAAGAGGGAACACGGGCGTGGGATGCATCTCTATTTAAACCCCCTTTTTCCTTTCCTTTTTCTTGTTATCTTTCTTCTTTCATTTTTCATTATTTACTTTTATTCTTATTTTTCTTGTTATTACTTTCTTTTTTTTTTTTTTGATTTAGCTTAGGATACAATAAAATCAGACCAGCTACTTTGAGGATTCAAGTTCAAACGGCTCGAGGCACTCCCTACGTTTCTCTTCATCCAAAATTCAGGAAGTTTAACTTCTCCCCCTCTCTTTCAATTTTCTTACTATATGCTATTATCTATCTTTGTACATTGAGGGCAATGTACATCTTAAATGTTGGGGGGGATGACTATAGTATTATTTGAAAATCCTTGAATTATGCCTTGCTCTAAGGTAAGTCTCTCATATTATGATAAGAATGAAATTCCCCTGATTTATGATTTTTATTAATATGTTTTGGATTAAGTCACTGATAATTGTGCATTGATGATTATATCTGAAAGGATACTAGAGAATCAAACATGATAAGTCTATTTTTCAGAAATTAAAAATTTTTCTAGGTTGTCTACCTGAATTTGAATATTACTTTAAGGTTTGAAATTTACGAGATTGACATCAAAAACCCATAATATTTTGTGAGATTTTGAGCCTTATAGAGCATATATTCTTTTTCTTGCTCACCTTATTGATTATGAGTGTGTCAACATTGATTTGTTATTCTAGAACTTGCATCGATTATACATGTCGAGACCACACCTTTGATTTGATATACAGAGAAGATAAAGGCACCTAGGTTTTAACCCACTCACTCCACTAAAAGCTTACCTTTACAATTAACCCCTAGTGAACCCCGTTTAATCTTAACAACCCTTTTTATTGACTCACCCACTAATATTAACCCAAAACCCTTTGTATTTGTTATCACCATTCCTTTTGACTACCCTTATGTCAAGATTTGATTTGGTCAGTTGCCTGACTATGATCTTTATTTCAAGTAGTTGAGTTTATCCTTTATTAAATATTTGACTTGTTCTTAAAAAAAATTGAAGTATATTCAGTACTAGTTTTGTGATTAGGTGAGCTTATATGTTAAATTCCAATTATTAAAGAAGAAGCTCATATCAAAATATTATTATTAGTAGTACAAGTTTTTAATTATTATCTTGTCAAGTAAATCTCGATTCTAACGCTCTAATTCAACCTTTATCCACACCTCTAACCCAAGCCCCATTACAACCCTGTTAAAAACCTTTTGATTTGTGTATCATCTCATATTATAGTTGTGTAGATTTGATTTTCATGCAAGCCTATGAGATTAACTCTTCATGTTTAACTTTTGAATGCTTAATTCTGAACTTTAAACACTTCGAGTGATTTGAGTGAATCTTTAGTGAGGATGTCAATTCTTGTCGATTTTGAATCAAAGGTAATTATTTAGATGAGGGGAGACACCTATGTTTTGTGCTATAAATGTATGACTTTGATTGTTTGAATCTTTAGGACCCTTCTATTTAAATTATCAATGTATGAATTATCTTTTAATTATGATGAAACACTATTGATGAATGTTATGAATCAAGGAAGTTTGTTTTAATTATGAGTTGAGAATTTTGATTGAGGAAAATCAAAAGCTTAAGTGTGGGGGTATTTCCTAAACCGTAAAAGTAACATATTTTAAGCCCACAATTAGCATGCTTTTGGATGATTTAAGCCTTGAATTATGTAATTTGGTGCTCTTAATCCTTTATTTTCATGTTTTATAGTCAAAAGAGCACCAGATGGTGAATATAACGAGAAACGGGCCCAAAACGGAGTAAATGGGCCATATCACAAAATCCACACGGCCTGGGCCCAAGACCACATGGCCGTGCCCCACTCAACAGTCTCGAACACGGCCTGGCCACTACTTACACAGGCGTCTGCCATGGCCGTGTGCCATGGGCGTGTCTCTGCTGTAATTAAGGGGAGTTTTACTCGAAATAGGATACTTGGAGGTAAAGAAACACATTCCAAAGTCTATATAAACACCCAAATAAGAATCCTATTCAGATTAGGATACTTGGAGGGCAAGTAAGGCATCTCAAAGCCTATATAAACACCCTAGGGGGCAACTTAAGCGAAGAGTTCAGCAGAAGCCAGAACCTAACGCTTTAGTTAGGGGGCGTCTAGCTAGGCCAAAGAGGGCAGATTTGTGGGGATTTACTCGAAGATAGCCAATTGATTCATTTCAAGAAGTCGAAATCATAATCAAGACGGAGGATCCTCCTTAAATTCCTTCAGGGGGTTTTAGGGATTTCTTATGTTTTGCTTTATCTTTTCTTCTGAGATGTTTTCTTTTATTATTATGAGCTAAACCCTCAGATACCTAAGGGGGATGAAACCTAAGATGAATCTTGTTATCATTTGCTGAACTATATGATAAATATTTGACTTGTTCTTAATTATGTGTTCTTAATTCTTGCGTTGATATTTTCGCGATATTAATTCAAGTATGATGTGCTTAGGTGGAGGACCAAAAGTCCCTTCTTAAGAGTAGATCTAGCATAATTAAGTGGAGTTGATCGCACGCCTAGAGATAGGGCGACGAGATTTTGTCTGATTAGGGTGAAACCTAATATGGGAGTCCATAGATCGAGTTAATGCAATTCTATGGGTTTTAATTAGAAAGAGATTTCAACTAATCAACCTAGGGTTAGACGTTGTCGCCTCGAGAGAGGGATTAATATAACTTAGGGAATCCTATGGATCAAGTCAAATGAATAAATTGTCTAGTTCAGAGTTAGGTAACAAGTGAAGTCTAGGTGGATTCTTCCTCGGGTATCGTCTTAATCAATTGGATTTTCCTCAAAGTTATTTTCCCAATTTCATTCCTCTTTGTCTTAGAGTCTTTAGTTTAGTTGTTAGTTAATTTTAGATTAGGTAAAAATTCATTTAATTCTTAGGCTAAATAATAAAAAGAAAGTTAGTATTAGTACTTTTGGTTCCTTTGGGTTCGACAATCCGGTCTTTCCTTAACTATACTATTGTTCGATAGGTGCTGATAAACCGTAAAAGTAACATATTTTAGGCCCAAATTTATCATGCTTTTGGATAATTTAAGCCTTGATTTATGTAAAAAGGTGCTCTCAATCCTTTCTATTCATGTTTTATGCTAAGGAAAGCACCCAAGGATGAAAAGAACGTAAAACAGGCTTAAAACGGGCCAAATGGGCCAATTCATGAAATCAACACGGCCTGGACTTCAAGCCACATGGCCGTGCCTCATTAAATTACTAGAACACGGCATGGACCCTAATAAACACGGCCGTGTCTCATTAAAATTCCAAACACGGCCTGGCCACGATTCACACGGGCGTGTGCCATGGCCGTGCCCCTGTCGTTGGAAAGAGCAATTTCATTCGGAAAGGATAGTTGGAGGCAAAGAAACACATTCCAAAGCCTATTCAAACACCCTAGTAGGAATTCTACTTAAATTAGGATACTTAGGGGCCAAGTAAGGCATCACAAAGTCTATATAAACACCTAAGGAGGCAACTTGAAAGGGGAGTTCGACAGAAGCCGAAACCGGAGGTGAGCTAGGCCAAGAGCCAAGCTGGAAAGGTTAGAATTGTGGGAATCGCTCGAAGTTAGCCAGTTGATCCATCCCAAGAAGTCGAAATTATACTTAAGACGGCAGAATCCTCCTTCAATTCCTTCAGGGAGTTTTAGGGATTTCTTATGTTTTGTTTTATCTTTTCTCTTGAGATGTTTTCTTTCTTAGTTATGAACTAACCCCTCAGATACCTGAAGGGGATAAAACTAAGATGAATCCTGTTATTTGATTTCTGAATTTTATGATAAATACTTAGTTTGTTCTTAATTATGCATACTTAATCCAAATCTGATGTGCATAGGTGGAGAAGGACTAGACCTTGCTTAAGAGTAGATCTAGCGTAATTAAGCAAAGTTGATCGAACGCTTAGAGATAGGGTTATGAGATTTTGCCAGATTAGGGTGAAACCTAATATGGGAATCCATAGATCGATTTACTGCTATTCTAGGGGGTTATTATAAGAGAACGAGAGTTCCACTAATTAACCTAGGGTTAGATGTTATTCGCCTCAAGAAAGGGTTTAGCATAGATTGGGGAGTCCTATGGATCAAGCTAAGTAAATAAATCATATAATTCAGGGTTAGATAACAAGTGAAGTCTAGGTGGATTCTTCCTGAGGGTATCATCGTGATCAATTGAGTTTTTCTTCAAGTTATTTCCTAATTTGTTCTTTTTGTCTTTGTCCTTAGCTTAGTTATCGTTAATTTAGATTAAAACAAACTTCACTTAATTTTTAAAGCTAAATAATAAAAAGAAAGTTAGTATTAATATTTTTGGTTCCTTTGGGTTCGATATCTGGTCTTACCTAAGCTATACTACTATTCGATAGGTACATTTGCCTTTAATCATTGTCAGAGTTAGTTTCCAGGTCCGATTATTCTTTTATAAATTTTAAAGCTCTAATTTCAGCGATCAAGTTTTTGGCGCCGTTGCCGTGGAATAAAATATAAAGAAAACTCTATTTTTATTACTTTAGCCATTATTTTTTATTTTCAACAATTTATATTGTTTTTAGTTTAATTTTTAATCTTGCTAATTTCTCTTTCTTTCTTTTCTTTCCAGGTACCTTTAGTTTATGACTAGAAGGAACCTAAGAGGACCTTTAGTATACGATAGTGATATTGAAGCTACCGCTCGAAGGAATCACCGAGAAATTAGGCAAGCCCTAAAATATACAGAAAGAGAGGAAGAAGACGGATCCAATCCTACTGAAGGGATGGACGAAACTAATCCACCACCACACGATGTGGGGGAACGCAATGCTCCACGTACAATGTTTGATTATGCTAAACTGCATTTAATAGGAGCAGAATCAAGTATTGTTAGGCCCACTGTAGCTGCTAATAATTTTAAATTAAAGCCTAACACAATACAAAAGATTCAACAGTTTCTTCAATTTGATGGATTACAGGACGAAGATCCAAACACTCATATAGCTAATTTCTTAGAGTTCTGTGATATCTTCAAAATAAATGGCGTTTCTGATAATGCCATACGTCTTCGGTTATTCCCTTTTTCATTAAAAAATAAAGCCAAACAGTGGTTAAACTCATTACAACGAGGGTCAATCACTACATGGGATCAAATGACTGAAAAGTTTTTAATGAAATATTTCCCACAGGCCAAAACGGCCAAATTACGGAATGATATCTCTTCTTTTGTGCAGATGGATGTAGAGACATTATACGATGCATGGGAGAGATACAAAGATCTCTTGAGAAGGTGCCCACACCATGGTCTACCCTTGTGGCTTCAAGTCCAAACATTCTATAATGGTGTAAACCCCTCAACGAGGCAACTAATTGACTCAGCCGCCGGTGGAACCTTGAACAACAAAACTCCAGAAGCAGCATACGAGTTCATTGCAGAGATGTCACTGAATAATTATCAGTGGCAAGTTATAAAGACGAAACCGACAAAATCCGCCGGAGCTTTCAACATAGACACAATAACCATTCTATCAACACAGATGGAGATAATGAATAAAAAGCTTGATAATTTGTGTTCTTTGCAGGTACACCCAGTAATACAATATGACTCAAATCCAGAAGGCATGGCGAATCCTAAGTACCCACCCTACGGATATGGCATGGAGAACGAACAAGTCCACTATATGGGTAACTACTCTAGACCTCAAAATAATTTTTATAATGACACTTATAATGCAGGTTGGAGGTACCATTCCAATTTCTCGTGGAATGATCAAAGTAGCCAAAGACAGGAACTTCCTCTAAATTTTCAACAACCACTTCACCAACAGAAAGATAAGTCCAACCTTGAAGAGACACTGGAAAAATTCATGGCAACCACAGATACCGATCTCCAAGACACTGAGAAAATATTTAAAAGTTAACAAACACCGGTTGAAGAGAACAAGAACTATTTAGAGGAAGTTACTAAGTCAGTAAGGGAAGCCACTAAGGCAGTCAAACAACATGCAAAGTTAATGTCCAAACAACCGCAAGGACGTCTACCAAGTAACACAGAGATTAACCCAAAGGAGCAAATCCAAGCCATCACAGCTCATGATAGTAAAAGGTTAGACGAACCCATCTCAAAACAAGAAAACGAGGTAGAAGAAGGTAAAGTTGAGGTGACACAAGAAAAGCCAAAACCAGTAATCAAAGAATATCAACCTCGCATTCCCTACCCCGAAGTATTAAAGAGAGATGATACAGAGGAACAGTGTGTAAGTTTCTTAAAGTTTTAAAGAAATTACATATCAACTTACCTCTTCTCGAAGCTCTTTCACAGATGCTAGACTCTAGAAAATTTTTAGGGGAGTTGTTAACGAAAAAGCAAAGGATAGACAAGGAATCACATGTGGAACTCAATGCAAAATGCTCAGCAATTCTACAAAATAGACTACCAAAGAAATTAAAAGATTCAGGGAGTTTTAGAATTCCATGCATAATTGGTAGTTTATCTATAGAAAATGCGTTAGCCGATTTAGGGCAAGCATAAATGTTATGCCATATAAACTGTTTAAACAACTAGGTCTAGGGAAACCCAAAAATCTAGGATGAGCGTTTAATTAACTAATAAAACTATCCAAATTCCTAGGGGTATAATAGAAAATGTTCTAATCAAAATTGATAAATTCGTATTCCCAGTAGACTTTGTCATTTTCGACATGGATGAGGACAATAATATTCCTTTAATTTTAGGAAGACCCTTTCTAGCAACTGCCAGAGCTAAAATTGATATTTATGCAGGTGAACTCATATTTTGATTGGGCGACGAGATAGTCACTCTTCAAGCTCTTGACTCGACCAGAACATTAAGTGATAAAGAATACCAACCTCGTTTGCCATATCCCGATGCAATAAAGAAAAACCACACAGAGGAAGAATCCGGTGAACTCACACTTCGTGAAGACGACGAAACAATCACTCTTCAAGCTCTTGACTTGGCTAGGACATCAAGTAATAAAGATACGAATGTTAATTCTAGTGATAATTATTTGGTTCAACCTTCTTTACAAGAAGCATCACGAAATCACTTAGCTGAGCTAGATCTTAGACCTCATGCCAACAAAGAAGAAATACCTAGGGAACAAAGCCTTAGGATTGGCAAACTAAAAGAGAAGGAAACACAAATCAAAGAGGAACAGGAACCGCACGAAGTGAAACTGAAGGAGACCCCAAACGAGCTGATACGAACAACAAATCACTTCAAAATAGGGGATCAGGTATTGTTGAATAAGGAAGACCCTCGAATCACCAATTCAGACCTCAAGGCAAACGAAGAAATCACTTTAGAGGTACTTAATATCTTCCTATACGGCAAAGTCGAGGTAAGCAATCCTAAACTCGACACTTTTGAAGTAAACATTGCTCGACTTAAACTATATATCCATAACCGAAGTGATCGCATGAGAAAGGATTTTCACCTCCTCAAACCACCATGACTATACAAATGAGAGGTAAAGTTTAGCTTAAGACTATAAACGAGCACTTCTCGGGAGGCAGCCCGAGCACTAACCCCATTTTTACAGTTTTTATTTTATTTTTCTTTTATTTTTCCTTTTAGTACCTAACCATAAACTAACCAAAGAGCAAATTTCTAGGCCACACGGCCTTACACATGGGCGTGCCCGTGGCCGTGTGGAAACCAGGGGATGAACCATGGGCGTGCTAGTAGCCATGCATGACATAGAAAAATTTCTTTTCCCAACACGGGTGGCGATAATAGTCCACGCCCGTGCCGCACCCTGTGCGAGATTACTGACTTGTTAAGCACGGGCTAAGCACTGCCGTGCCTTCAAACCATGCCAACATTCTGACTTATCGAACACGGGAGGAGCACGCCCATATTAAATGACCGTGTGAAGAAAGACACAGGTGTGCCACTACACCCACGGTCGTGCCCGAACACCTTGAACGCGCTAAAAATTCAAAATCCCAAAACATGGGCTACATCTCTATTTAAACATCATGCTCCCTTTTTCTAACTGTCTTTCATTTTCCATTATTTATTTTTGTTTTTATTTTAATTTCATTTCATTATTATTATTTTTACTTTATTTTATTCTTATTCTTTATGATATTTAGATTTAGCTTAGGATACAATAAAATCAGACTGGCTGCTTCGAGGATTCAATTTGAAACGGTTCGAGACGCTTCCCCACGTTCACCTCCAATCCTATTCGGTTCCTTTTCATTGACTTGATCCAAAAATTTAGGAAGTTTCACAACTCTCCCTATCTTTTGATTTTCTCACTATATTGTCATTTTATTCATCTTTGTACATTGAGGGCAATGCATATCTTAAGTGTGGGGGGTTAACTATAGTATTATTTGAAAATCCCTGAATTATGCCTTGTTCTAAAGTAAGCCTCTCATATTATGATTAGAATGAAATTTCCTTTGATTCATGATTCTTATTGATGTGTTTTGGATTAAGTCATTGATAATTGTGCATTGATGATTAAATTTGAAGGATACTAGAGAATCAAGCATTATAAGTCTATTTTTCAAAAATTAAAATTTTTTTCTAGGTTGTCTACCTTAATTTGAATATTACTTTAAAGTTTGAAATTTATGAGGTTGACATCAAAAACCCATAAGTTTTTGAGAGATTTTGAGCCTTATAGAGCATATATTCTTTTTCTTACTCACCTTTTTGATTATGAGTGTGTCAACATTGATTTGTTATTCTAGAACTTGCATTGATTATACATGTCGAGACCACACCTATGATTTGATATACAGAGATGATAAAGGCACCTAGGATTTAACCCATTTACTTCATAAAAAGCCTACATGCATAATTAACCCCTAGTGAACCTCGTTTAATCCTAACAACCCTTTTTATTGACTCACCCACTAATTTTAACCCCAAACCCTTTATATTTGTTATCCCCATTCCTTTTTAACTACCCTTCTGTTGAGATTTGATTTTGAACAGTTTCCTAACTATGTTCTATATTTCAGTTGTAAAAGTGCTTTCTTACTATTATACTTAGTTTGTTCTTAAAAAAAAAGAGAGTATATTCAGTATTAGTTCTATAATTAAGTGAGCTTATATGTTTAAATTCCAAATATTGAAGAAAAAGCTTGTATTAAAGTATTGGTATTTCAAATTTTCATTTATTTATCATTAGTTTGTATTTCTAGTTAGGTAATTTGTCAGATTAATCTCGAGTCTAACCTTCTAATTCAGCCTTTATCCATACCCTTAACCCAAGCCCCGTTACAACCATGTTAAAAGACCTTTTAATTTGTGTATCATCTCATTTTACAGTGGTGGAGATATGATTTTCATGCAAGCCTATAGGATTAACTTTTCATGTTTGACTTATTGAGTGCTTAATTTTTAACCTTAAACACTTTGAGTGATTTGAGCGAATCTTTAGTAAGGATGTCAACTCTTGTCGATTTTGAATCAGAGGTAACTATTCAGGTAAAGGGAAACGCTTATGTTTTCATGCTATAAATGTATGACTTTGAGTGTTTGAATCTTTAGGACTCTTTGAGTTGAATTATCCATGTATGAATTATCTCTGAATTATGATGAGACATTTTTGATAGAAACTATGAATTATGGAAAGTTCATTTTAATTGTAAGTTGAGAATTTTGCTTGAGGACAAGCAAAAGGTTAACTGTGGGGGTATTTGATAAATCGTAAAAGTAACATATTTTAGGCCCACATTTAGCATGCTTTTGGATAATTTAAGCCTTTATTTATTTAAAAAGGTGCTCTTAATCCTTTCTTTTCATGTCTTATACATAAGAAAGCACCCAAGGATGAAAAGAACGTAAAACGGGCTTAAAACGGGCCAAATGGGCCAATTCACAAAATCAACACAGCCTGAACTTCAAGCCACACGACCGTTCCTCATTAAATTACTCGAACACGACCTGGACCCCGATAAACACGGCCGTGCCTCATTAAAAGTCCAAACACGGCCTGGCCACAATTCACACGGGCGTGTGCCATGGTCGTGCCCCTATCGGTGGAAAGAGCAATTTCATTCGGGAAAGGATAGTTGGACGCAAAGAAAAACATTCCAAAGCCTATTCAAACACCCTAGTAGGAATTCTACTTAAATTAGGACACTTAGGGGCCAAGTAAGGCATCACAAAGTCTATATAAACACCCAAGGAGGCAACTTGAAAGGGGAGTTCGGCAGAAGCTGAAATCGGAGGCGAGCTAGGCCAAGGGGCCAAGCCGGAAAGGTCAGAATTGTGGGAATCGCTCGAAGTTAGCCAGTTGATCCATCCCAAGAAGCCAGAATTATACTCAAGACAACAGAATCCTCCTTCAATCCCTTCAGGGAGTTTTAGGGATTTCTTATGTTTTGTCTTATCTTTTCTCTTGAGATGTTTCCTTTTTTAGTTAAGAACTAACCCCTCAGATACCTGAAGGGGATAAAACCTAGATGAATACTATTATTTGATTTCTGAATTTTATGATAAATACTTAGTTTGCTCTTAACTATGCATACTTAATCCAAATCTGATGTGCTTAGGTGGAGGAGGAATAGACCCTGCTTAAGAGTAGATCTAGCGTAATTAAGCGGAGTTGATCGAACGCCTAGAGATAGGGTTATGAGATTTTACCAGATTAGGGTGAAACCTAATATGGGAATCCACAGATCGATTTCTTCGCTATTCTAGGGGTTATTATAAGAGAACGAGAGTTCCACTAATTAACCTAGGGTTAGACATTATTCGCCTCGAGAGAGGGTTTAGCATAGGTTAGGGAGTCCTACGGATCAAGCTAAGTAAATAAATCATATAATTCAGGATTAGAAATCAAGTGAAGTCTAGGTGGATTCTTCCTGAGGGTATCGTCGTGATCAATTGAGTTTTTCTTCAAGTTATTTCCTAATTTGTTCTTTTTGTCTTTGTACTTAGCTTAGTTATCGTTAATTTAGATTAAAACAAACTTCACTTTATTTTTAAAGCTAAATAATAAAAAGAAAGTTAGCATTAATACTTTTGGTTCCTTTGGGTTTGATTTCCGGTCTTACCTAAGCTATACTACTTTTTGATAGGTACACTTTCCTTTAATAGTTGTTAGAGTTAGCTTCTGGGTTCGATCATTCTTTTATAAATTTTAAAGCTCTGATTTCAACGATCAGGTGCGCTTGCCTCAAATCGTTGTCATAGTTAGTTTCCAGGTTCGATCATTCTATATACAAATTTTAAGAATTTGACATCGCATAAAACAACGATAAACAACCTTTCAATTTTCATTCAAAAACAAAAATTTTGAAAATTTTAGAAAAATTTTCAAGAACCCATTCCACAGCCGAGTTTTGCAACTTTACTCTGATACCACTAAATGTAACACACCAAATTCAGCCTAGATGTTACGATCGGATCTGGCGTGTTACATCAAAGTGTTGATTTGAAAACCAGTCTTGTCGATGAAAATTCATGACTAAAGTTTTAAACCCTTTTTAAAACTAATAGCTATTGAAACGTTAGGGTTGTAAAATCAAAACCTATTAACCACTTATTGGTCATATCATTTATTACAAGTTTATTAATCTGAATTATAAACTGCGGACTATTTTCTAATTGTAAACAGTAAGATTTGAAATACGTGATTTTCTTTGAAAACAATTATTATTTTGAAAACCCGTGTTTCCTAATCTAGCAGGTTGAAGTAACAAGTTAAAACATCAAATGGCCTTATTACATAACTATCAACCCCAAAATAAAATATTTAAAAAGCTTGGTATAAATTAAAATACTCACAAACATGTGGCCACCTCCGAGTCCCCTCGTAGCTCCAAATCATCTAAGGTAGGGGATTACTTGCACAGTTAAAAGAAAAAGGAGAGTTTGCGAAAACTCAGTATCTAATGCCCTATCAGTCGAATAACAATTGGTGCGAGCGAGCAGGTGTGCCTAAGCCTATCTGATATGATCGATGCGGGCTTTAGCCCTATACAGTAACAGAGTGGGTCTAAGCCCAAGTAATAATAGTGCAGAACTGAGATGCAACCCAACCCAAATCCCGCCAACACACCACCCGTACCAACCAACACACCATGTAGGGACTAAGTCGACCCACCTAGCCAACACACCAATATCGTAGCATAGCTGCTAATAGTAATGCAGCAAAGCTACTAGTAACAGTAAACGTGGATAAGCCACTAAAATCAGAATACTTGGCAAAGCCACTAGAACAGTAAAAACGTGGTAGAGCCACTAGTATAATACTTCCTTTAAATCAGAATCCCAACCCCCAATGCAGAATGTCGTGTCATAAATATTACGTGTATGCAGTATGTCATATTCATAACCAGTCATATAGATATCATACACACATCACTAAACTACCACTAGGGGTATAATGGTCATTTTGTCAGTTAGGGGTGAAACGGTAATTTCACCACTCAGGGGTATTTTGGTCATTTAACTACGTTTAGGTTCATAGCACAGATGACGACCCTTCAGAAGGTTTGCAGTCGTCCCGAATGACTAGGATAATCCATATAGCCTAAATAGTATAAATGGGCCGGAAGCCCATTCGGCCCAACTAGGCCCACACACTCGTGTGGCCCATTCAGCCCAATTTTAGTCATGGCTAATCAAACTTCATAGCCCAATCCACTATTTGTCACTTACCGTGGATTTTACCCATGTGAGCCCCATGAGCCCATTGGGCCCACATGGCCATCTTCGACCAACGAGGCCCATTACGACCTAAGCCCACGAGAATGCTCGTGATGGCTTCTGTAGTTTAGCGCCCATGTTCATGGGATCGGTTTACTACACATACGATCGCACGCTCGTGTGGCATCAGACGCCATATTTTTGGCTTTTTGGCATTTTGCCGATCTATAGTCTTAGCAATGTAATCATCACATACATTCGGCTTTTCAGTAGATCATCGAATACTGCATACGATTACACACCTGTTAGTGAAACTAGTTAAGATCCACGCTCTCCGAATCCTATAATCAACAAACATATCGTATCAGATTTACAACCAATACACTTAATAACTGTCCAAGCCCAAAATGACAATCCATACTTACCTGGACTGATCACTAATCGGTTTATTTCCCTTAGCACAAAGGCTAGAGTTGATCACAATCCTCTTTGATGATTAACTGCATTATAAATACAACATATCAACCACGATGGTCTAAAACCATGGTTTAGCACACATCAGTCTAAAGGAAGTACACGTAACCCTTACCCCAAAAAGGGAAAGTAACATTCGGCCAAACCACTTACCCCCACGTAATCGCCTCAGATGCCCTGCGATACCAGAGAAGCCTCCCCCTTCGGAAGCCAAAATCGAATAGTGGAAAAGAAAAGAGTAAAGTCAAAAGCTTGAGTATTCGGCTAGTTGACAGAGATTGGCATCACAACGAAATAAGACGGAGACAATCACCAATAGCAGAATTTGACCAAACCCCCCTTCACTACAAGGTTAAGCTATTTGGTGGATCAAAAATAATCGGCTTAGGGAATCAAGAGAGACAAGGAAATTATGTTCAGCCAAAGGAGAAAACCAATAGGAGAAGAAGATGAATGGGGGGCAATTTTGGCTATTGAAAAAGAATTGACAGAATAATACGAGGAAAGAGGAGAAAGGATTTGGTCTAAGCAAAGAAGATGAAATAGATTCGACCAAAGAAGAAATTAAGTGAAGAAGAAAAAAGGAATGCCGAATCGGCAGAGAGATGAAGAAGGAGAAGAAACTTCAACGGAGAACTCAACACTTGATGTTTATGTTTAGGCAAAGAGTGGATAGTAGAAGAAAAATAGAGTTGAAATGGTAAAGTCCCAAATGGTCAAGAATATTGCACGAGACGCCACAAAGAAGTAAATCTCGAAATGCACAAAAAGAAAACTCGAAATAACATAGAGGATTTTCGGTTTCTACACTCTCACAAAAATGCTGAAAATGCACCAAAATGAATGCTCATAGCCGAATCCCCTACCCAAGCTTTCCCATTCTGCTATGACTCCTTTCACATCCAAACTCCTTTAAAATCCCCACCAATTTCTCCTCAATTTGCTCCCAGCCTCCCATTCAAATCTATTCAACTTTGATGACCAAGTCTCCAGCCACCTCTGTAGAGTTTGAATCAAACTCTACCTCTCACACCACAGAGATATAAAATAAAACCCCATCTTTGTATGCCATGGGATTTGAACCACTCCCTCTTAAAAGCCCAACACGCCACTTGCCACCATAACACAAGATCTTTTGTGTCATAAAACGATCCCAACTTAATATATGCCCTTCAAGCTAACATCCAGATTTCCAAAAGAGAAAAAATCAAAGTTTTACCAGAGGCCATACTTGAACCCAGGCTTCCTAAATACCTCCAAACACACCCAAATCACTTAGCCATTGAAGCACACAAGCAATTTTGTCAGAACATGAAAAATTAAAGACCCTATATTTTTGGGGCATTACAACATTCTTTATTCTCGTCATCCTATTTCAACTACATTAAATGTAACCTACTGATCATTCATCCTCATGGTCAGTTCACCTTGCTGCACATAAAATAAAGTCCTACTTGTAGCAAGAAAAGGTCTTGCAAGAATAATTGGCACATCTTTGTTAGCTTCACAATCTAAAATAAAGAAATTTACCAGAAAAATAAACTTATCTACACTTACCAGTACATCTTCAATTTTACCTTCTGGATATGCGTAGGATTGACCAGCCAGTTGCAATGTAACTATACTAGGTTTGCCTTTCTAATTCCCAGCTTCCTAAAAATAGATAGAGGCATTATATTTATACTCACTCCTAAATCACATAATGCCTTACCAACATAATAATTTCCAATTGAACATGTGATAGTCAAAATTCTTGGGTCCTTTAACTTTGGAGGCAATTTGTTCATCATCGTCATTGTGCACCATTCAATGAGAGCAATAGTTTCAAATTCCCTCAATCTTCGCTTCTTTGACAAGATATCTTTCATGAATTTTACATAGTTGGGCATTTGCCCCAACGCTTCCACGCATGGTATGTTAATATGGAGTTGCTTCAGGACATCCAAAAAAATTTGAACTAAAAATCTTGCTTAGATTTCTGAAATCGCTAAGGAGAAGGTGGCGTAGCCTTCTTTCAGATTACTGATATTATTTTGCAGTTGCATTTTTATTGGCATCACTATCTTATTCTGTTACAACATTCTTTTGGTTGGTTCGCTCAATTGTGAATTGATCCATATATGGGTTTGAATTCTTTCTATATGTGAGATTTCAACTGTCCTCATCTGTAATGGCATCATTGACAACTCTAGTAATTGAGTACCACTTCTAAGCATAATGGCCTTGCAATGCTCCTTCCTTTCAGATCTTGAAGTTTCAGTGTCACTTGGCAATGGTCCTTAAGGTCTCAAGTTTAACGCATTAGTAATCTGCCTTACTTGATTTTCCAAAGCTCTTAGGGATACAACTTGACTCTAAATCACAACATCATTTTTGGCCATATATTCCTTCAATAGAGCTTTTATAGATGAAGAAGATGATGTTGAACTTTGTTGAACATTTTGTCATGGCATGGGTTGATTATAACCAAGTGGTGCATTTGTGGCATTCTGTCAAACAACATTGTTGGAGTTCACCATTCCTTGATTATTCCAACTAAAGTTTTGATGTTGCTTCTACCCTGGATTGTAAGTGTTGGAATATGGGTTATTGTTTCGATTAAAATTATCCATGTAATACCCAGAAGCTAGGTTTGATGGGCATGCATCAAAAACATGATCTTCCCCACAATAAAGACATGATAGCTCGGTTGTTTTCATCTCTTGAACTACAGCTGCTCTCTTTAGTGCTTTGACAATATTAGCTAAAGATGATACCTAAGCCGTTAGTGAAGTGATTACATCAAGCTCCATTATCTGAGCAACTCTTTTGCTAGTCCCCACTCTTGTAGTAGGGTATTAATAATCATTGTTTGCAATCTGTTCTAAAATCTCATATGCTTCATTGTATGACTTATCCAGCAAAGTAGCATTGACAAACGCATACAATGTTTCATCCTCTGATTGTCGAAAAGATGTGATATTATTCCTTAACTTGGAATTTATATTTGAAGGATTATACCGTAACAAAAACCTTTTGACAAAGATTATTCAAAGATGCCATTGTCCTTGACAGCAATGCATTCAACCATGCTCTGGCATGATCTCTTAATAAATACAAAAATAATTTAAGTTGCAGAACATCTTTAAGAACACGCTGTTGCCTGAATGAGTCATAAACTTCCAAGAAAAGTCTTAAGTGCAATCGTGGATCTTGAGTAGGCAATGCACGAAATTGTCCTACTGCTTGTAGCATCTAACACATTATCGATTTCAACTCGATATGCTAAGCTTGAATGTGTGGCCTGACTATTCATGGATTAAAATAATCCAAAATCGGCACACATGCTCTCGAATGGGTCTGTCTCTATTAGCCATCACATGAGGGATAGGCAAATCAACATCCCAACCATTCGAATGTAATGGATCTTCCTTACATGGATCATTTCCAATCCTAGCCATATACTGCAATTCTAGTCTCCTTTTCAAATTTCTCTCGATCTCTGGGTCAAAAGGATACTCTTTGTTAGCAGGAACTTATGCACTAACAGCAAACCTATAGAAATTGAAAATAACAAATTTAAATAAAAGTAATGGAATTATATAAGAAAATAAAAAAAAATATTTTGCCACATTGTCGATCCCTGACAACGGCAGCTAAAACTTGTAGTGCGTGAATATAATATGTGAATATGCAAGTGTACATGTCGAATCAAGTAATAAAGTAGTAAGTAAGATCGTCTCCTTAGGGATAAGAAATGATTAATTCGATTAAGCTATTACTATAAACTATGTGAATCACGTTCTGGCAAACTAGAATAACAATTTCTAGAAGAATAATCACGTAGGCAATATTAAAATCAAACAACTAACTTAAAATGTTATGGCAGAGATACAGAGACAAAGTTGAGAGGATCTACGATATTTGATGGGAAGGTTGGGATTACTAAGATTCTTTCCTCATAACACAATAATGCCATGGAAAAATCTTAACCAATCTATTATTTAGATTAAATCTAAGGTAATCTACTTCTTTCGAGAGTGAGACTTCAAGCTACCCTACCTAAGGCTTTGCAAGTCTACAAGCCTTAAGAAGGATACCTAACACTGTTTCTTCCTTTCTCTGTATAGAGCGTAGCTCTATGTCTAGAGTGCTATGAGTATTCTATCAAATACTTGCTTGTATCATTCGATCACAATCCAACTAATCTAACCTTTTTAGAATTAAATCAAGTTTATGACACACCATACATTCATCTATGTTTAGAGATTGTATGCATACATTTTATAATAGTGAAAATCGAATGAAATAGTAAATCTAATGAGGATAATACCTTGGTTATTAAAGGTGCTAAAGATTCATTCAGTAATCGCAACCCGATGAGATTAGCTCATGAGTTGGAAATTAAAATAAAAAAATGAAAGTATCATTCAGCAACATATTTCCATCGTTAAAATTCACAAAAACCAATTAAGATAATAAAGGAAGAACTTTAGGAAGCTTTCGCCAATTCAGCCCTCAACTCTAGTGCTGCAATATCTTGCGAAGCCCAGGGTTGAATGATTCTCCTTCTTTCTTGTGTTGTTTCTCTGTTACTTAGCTGCTACCCTCTTTCCTTGCATCTCTAGATCTCCCATGAGAAATTGTGTGAGAGGAAAAACTGTGTTCTTCCTCTCTTTCTCTTTCTCTTTCTTCTTTTTATAAGGTATGTCCCCCTCTCAACACACAATCTTTTCTTCCTCTTTTTCAGATGGATATTTTTGGTACAAGTACAGTTGGCTGAGAGTGGCAAAAATTGATAGCTGAGTTAGCATCTTCCTAGAATTGCCGTGGCATTTGTGTTGGCAATCTATCCAATCTTCTGTCGTGACAAAACTTCACTCATTCACTTCTTTTCCATCTTTCTACACCTGCTATAAACAACACATGATTCCTTTCCTCCCACGAGTAAAAGTAACATATAGTGACATTGAAAGCACAATTCAAGCTTGATGATGCAATGTTATAAAAATACTAATATAATTTACTATAATGCAACTAAATTTACTCAAGTATGAACAATTAACCAAGTCTAGAGGCATGAAATATAACTCTTTTCAAGAGTTATTAGTCTCTTTCAATTTCAACCTATGAGAGCCCTAGATCTAGGCTAAACTTCAAGCTTTGGATACATGTAAGGGTTTTTATTTCAAAAATAGAAGGTATGCTCTCATTAATAATCATTTTAGAACCTAAAACATCATCTTCTAAGTTTCTAACCACCATACCTGAACAAGATTAACTTTTATGTTTTTTTAGAGATGCATCAAAATTTGTTTTGGCAACTGAGTTCTCTAAAGGCTTCTACGTCCTTGCTTCCACTCTACAAAAAATTCTGAAACTAGAAATACCTTTTATTTCTCTAAGATATTCTCTGATCGAGTTTACCACTGTTAATCCTGGTCTTTTCTACCCTTCATACAACCATTTATTTCATTCATTCCATATATCCCAAGTCACAATAACCAACATTCGACATTGAAAGCTCAAGTTATTATCAAAAAACCATGTAACCCATTCTGTAAACTCTATCAATTTTGACCATTAAAAGTTCATCAAATCCCATAACTCTTTTAATATTGGGAAATCATGCGAAACATGTTCTTTGGATTCAAACTCCCTTGAGCATCGCGAACAAAGGGTTGAATTGACTAATCTCTTGTAATGTAGATTACAAAAAAGTAGGTAGATTTTTTTTTTTTTTGTAAATCTCTAGAATGTAAGCTTCAGTTTTGAGGGTAGATTCATATCCCATAGATTTTTTTATAAATATTTGCATGCTTCATCTTGTTGTTTGTAAGATTAGTCCCTATAGGGTATTACAGCAAGGACTTGTACGTACTTCAAAGAGTGAACTCCCCAAATGCCTCCCCTTTCCATGCCAGAAAGTCATCATGCTGGAACTTAGTTAGAGGGATTTTTAGAATATAGTTGCCATCCATATCACTAATGGTTTACCTTATAAACCCCCATCTCCAGCTTATTGTCAATAAGATTAGCCATCATAAGATTATCAAGACAACTCTCGCAATTTTGAATTTTATAATCCGTAGATCCTGGAACCCACGTAGCCTCCCTAACGAAAATTTTAGTTCTAGTCCCAACACGTAACATAAACCATCTTGAAGAGTTCCTTTGGTCACCCAAATGCTCTTTCAAGTATAGGAAGGTATATTTTCTAACACAACACTCAATAAATATATATTTGGATAGTATTTTGCTTTTAAAGTGCATGGAAGTAATAAATTCGTATTAGTAACCAAACGCCAACCCTGTTTCACTAATAAAGATAAATTAAAATTGGCAAAACTGCAAAAACCCAAACCACCATTCTCCTAAAGCTCACACAATTTCTTCCATTCACACCAGTGTATCCCCCTCCTCCCTCACCTATTTTGCCACAAAAAAATTGCACAGATTCTCTCTATGTTATAACAAAGCGATTTTTGTAATAAAAAGTAAGACATTGAGTAAGTAGGAATGCCCTGTAATTCTAACTTTATGACCACTTCCTTTCCCCGTTGCGATAAATGCCTCACACTCCAACCATCTATCTGACTCTTCATTTGATCCTTCAATGTTAGGCAACCCGAGATATGTTTTAGGATTTGTTGAAACACAAACGCTCAATACTTCTGATACCAGCATCCTCGTCTGAGCAATCGTATTAGAGCTATAAAAAGTTGTAGATTTCTAACAATTAACACATTAACCAGATGCCTCTTCGTATTCCTTTAGAATACTTTTAATTGTTTGTGCTCCCCTTTGAGAAGCCTCTCCAAATAAAATGCAATCATCGGCAAACAATAGATCGGAAATTTAAGGGCCTCTATGACTTACTCTAGCCCCCTCAATTAACCCTTCATCCTTTTCCAATCGCATCAATGTCAAAAGCCTATCTCTACACACCAGGAATACCTAAGGGCTCAATGGGTTTCTGATTGGCTGTTTATGTTATAGCAATAATGCACAAGCATACACTGTCGATGCAAGTAAAGTAGATAGATATGAGTCTGTCAAATATCGATCCCATAGGGATGGTGTTCTTTTGTCTATTAATGTCGGTTCACAACTAGATAGAAACAAGATCAACTGTGAGAATAGTTTTCGATACAATACTTTGAAAAATAATAAAATAAAATATGATAATGATAAACTAGGATCCCCAACTTGAATATTCAGCAGAATACTAAGTGCTCATATGGTATAACAAGATAGGTTATTGTTGAAGCAATAAAGTTCAATGTATATGTTGCCTAGCGTCACTCCTCTTTTTAATTTGAGACTTAAAAACACATCTTAACCCCACCTTCCAATGATGGAAATACGACACTATTAAGAACAAGTGGACTAAATTCCTCTAATCCTCAGTCAACTTCCGTTGTAATGCTTGTTGGATCAAACTATCACTGCACTTTCCAGTGACTATGACTGTAATAACATTTCCGTGTTAAAAAACATTCAAACCCCAAGATTAAATAGAAAAAGAAAGTTTGAATAATATAACATTTAACCAAGAATTCATGTGTATTTCCATACAAACAGAAATCAGAGAGTAATCACCAGCATTTAGAAAGAAATAAGAAAGAATCGAATGGAGAATACTATCCGTAAACAACTCGACTGAATCTCAACTCGACTGAATCTCTCTATTCCCTTGTGTCTCGCACTTAGGTCTCCTCAACTAGAGCACGTCTGCATCTAGTTTTAGCATTAGCTTACCCATGAGAGGCTTAAGCTGCTATGGCCACAAGCTTCAAGTTAGAGTGATGAAGATGATGATAGAGAGAAAAAAAATTGTAACAGCTCGATTTTAGCTAAATCAGAACAGTGATTTCAGAACCACAAATCCAATGTCAAAAAATTATTTTAATATTATGTTATGTGTTTACAGCATGTTACTTGATATGTGTGAAAATTTCATGAGCTAATTTTATCGTTTAATCGCTCAATTTGAGAAAAAGGACTAAATCGCGTAAAATACAAATGTTGCATTATATTTGTTAAAGGTGTAAAATAGATTTGGCTTTTAAATATGATGGCCTTAAATGGTAATTAGACCATTTTAAATGTTAATGGAAATTAATGGACATCCATTATATGTTTTTATATGTTTATAACAAAGGTTATATTAGTAAATTAGTTAATTAAGTTATAATAAATAAAACCAAAAACTTTATCATCTTATTTTCATCTTCCATCACCGAATATACATGAGAAAAATAGTCATGGAAGTTTGAGTGTTCGGCCAAGCTATTTTGTTCAATCAAGGTAGGTTTTTGCTCGATTTTTAATGATTTCTATGTTTTTGTAATCATTGCAGCTCAATCTAGCTAGCCCGTACCTTTAATTTTGCAACTGTTAAAGATTTTAAGAGTTTCTATTGTTGAATCTATGAGCTCTTTAGTGTTTAATGTTGAAATATTAAAGCTTGATGATAGATTTACATGTTTTGTTAAGTGATTTTTGACAAAAATGTCAAAAAAGCGATTAAATTATGAAATATGCAAATTGTGTTGTTGAAATGACAAATAAATGAAAGTTTTGGGCTACTAGGGACTTATTAATAGTTCATACAAGCATGGGTTTTGATGAATTATGAGAATTTTGTGTATTTGTGAAATAGGGACTAAATTGATTAAATGTGAAAATGTAGGGGCTAATGGTAAAAAGGCCCTAAATGTGTGTTTTGGACTAAATTGAAAGAATATGAGATTGAATAAGTTAATTTTGATTATATATAGATCAAGAAAGAAAGAATTTGGATTTAGATCAGGGGAAAAGCAAGGTTATCAAGTAGTCGATCCAATCCGTCTATTCTGAATACGAGGTAAGTTCTTATGTGGAAATTTCATTATAAATATATGATAAATGCTTTGATATCAAATTAAATGTGCTTATGGGATACTTATAATGTTTGAATTGTGAATAAAACTCTACGGATATGTTCGACGATGAAATCAACAAGTGTAAATTCCCGGTTGAACTTTAGTAATAGTTTAGGATGCTAGTGACATGTCATTAGGTTATTGTGTTGGCATCGGGCTATGATATCGGCACAACGGGTGCGAGTGATACCTTGATTTGGCTATAGGCCATGGTATAGGTATTTCAGAAAGGAGTTACCTTGATTTGGCTACAGGCCATGATATAGGTACTCCGGGATAAGTTACCTTGATTTGGCTTCGGGCCATGGTATATGTTCTTATCGGTAGAGATTTTTCAGTATCCGACTTCTATTCCGAATGGTTTAACGGGTAAATGAATGATGTGGTTGAGAAAGAGGTTAGTACGAGGCAATACAGGTACGTACAAGACGTATTCAAGTATTGAATAGAGAAAGTTCAATGAGATGGTATTTAATCATGTTTTGAGACATAAGAAAGGTTTGTAGTTAATGTGTATATGGTGACGTTATGTATAATTGGTTGATTTGTATTTATATGATGAATTAAGTTATTCACATACGAGCTTACTAAGCTATGAAGCTTAGTTTGTGTTATTTTTCTATGTTTTATAGTGAATCAAGGCTAGTTCGAACATCTATTTGGTACTTTTGAGTTGTGTATATATGGTATATGGCATGTATAGGCTAGATGTGGTATTTTGGTTGTGATTATAGCCATGAGATTTGGCTCGTAAATTGTATATGTTTTAGTTTGTATATATAGCCATGAGTGATGGCTTATTTTGGTATGTTTTGGCATGAATGTGCTTATGGTTTTAGAGTTTCACAACTAGTTATATTTTGAGTTTGGTAATTGATCTATAAGGTGTGATTGAAGTTGGTAATTTGAGTATTTATGTGCTTGTGAAATTGTGCTTGATGATATAAGTGTGGAATGGTTTTTTGATTGAATTGCATACGTGAATTTAGGTATGAAATTAGATTGCATGTTATAGTATATTTGGGATTGGTATTGATGGTAATTGGATGCCTATTGTATGGTGAAATGGTACCATTTTGGTTGTTTAGGTGAGCATGGGTAAGGGTGGTAAATTGGCCTTGCAAATGGCTGATTTTTGTCCACACCAGCGTGTGTCTCAGCCGTGTGCGACACACGGTCATGCTACACTACCGTGTGTCCCCTGGTGCTGATATAAAAATGAATTCAGTATGCTCCACACGGTCTCACACACGGGCGTGCGATTGGCCGTGTGGCACAAGTCAGTATACCTCCTAAATGGCACATTGCCTATCACATGGGCGTGTGACTTGGTCGTGTTGCATAAGTCAGTAACCCTACAGGTTTGGCACGTCCTAGTCCACGGTCTAGAACACGAGTGTGTGAGGCCAATTCGAAGGGCACACGGGCTAGACAGATGGGCGTGTGGTTGGCCGTGTGACCCAAGTCAGTATCTATGCCCTGTTTTCACACGGCATATGACACGGGCGTGTAACAGCTCGAATTGGACCCTAGTCAGAATAGTGGTTTTGAGGCCACAAATCTGAGGTTAGAATAATATTTTAATGTTATTTTTGGTGTTGATTATATGTGATATAGCCTATGTGAAAATGCTGTATGGTAATTTTATCGACTGTGTGCCGAATTAAAAGAAAGGACTTAATCGCATAACGTGTAAAAGCAGTGTGCTGATTTATAAGTACCTAAGTGCTATTTTCTTATTAATGTGGAGGCCTTATGAGGAAATTATGCCAATATTTAGATAGTGGATGATTAAAAGACATGAATGGCCTTATTATATATATTATATGTTTAATGGAAGGTTATTTTTGTAAATGGATTAATAATATAATTATTATACAAACAAAAGGTTAAAATAAGATGAATATACTCATATTTGTTCACCGAAAAACACAAAAAAAAAAAACAGGAAGAAAAGCTTTGAAATTTTAGCTAGGGTTAAGCTTGATTTAATGTATGTTTGAGCTCGATTTTTGATAAGTTTTACGTTTTCGTGATCGTTGCTTCGTGCTATTTCAAACCCATGCTTAGATATTGTGAATTGATGATGTTGTTGAACAGTACCATTGATGAATATATGAGTTCCTAAATGTTTGATGGTGGAAAATTAAAGTCATGTATTTGATTAATATAGTTTGTCTTTGAAGTTTTGATGAATTTGTGTAATTTGAGCTTAATTGTGAAAATGAGAAATAGAAGGACTAAAATGTGAAATAAATGAAATTATTGGGCTTGTATGAGTATAGTGAGAAATCGGATAGGCATGGGTACAAGAAACTTATGTGTATTTGATGATTTTGTGAATTAGGGACTAAAGTGTTGAAATGTGAAAATGTGAGGGCTATTATGTAAAATGCCCTAAATATGTGTGTTTGGATTAAAATGAATGATTTGGTGATTGAATGGATTGAACTTGAATGTGTATAGACCAAGAGAGAAGAGGTTCGGATCGAGATCGAGGCAAAGATGAAGTCCTTGATTAATCGATAGTTTTGGTATTTTGACATCTGAGGTAAGTTCAGATATAGTACGAGTTGTTATTTTATGTTCTATGTGATGTGAATTGAATGAATATCTATATAACCATGAGATTAGAAATGCTATGTACTAAATTTGAATAGAAGGCACTAAGTGTGTGAAATTAGAAACGGGATAGAAATGATTGGCACTGTGTGTGTGAGTTGATAGAAGCTTCGGCTTATTGAATTGGCACTGTGTGTGCGATACCGATATAAACTCGGTATAACATATTGGCACTAAGTGTGCAATGACAATTATGTTAAGTCTACAAATTGGCACTACGTGTGCAAAATAAGTAAGAGAATAGCAAAGGTTCATCGAAATGTAAAGTCGATTGATTAAGTAGCATGGTTGGTGAGTAGCTATGTGTTGGCAAAGGTATGTATGATACCTATGTGGTTGATGAAATTCAAAGTAGATGAATGGAATGCTATGTGAGTATTGGATAAAGTTGAATTTGTGTATTATTGGTAAAATATCTATGTGATGGTTGAATGTGTACATTGATTTGATTTATTGAGTTAATTGTATTATATTTCGAACTTACTAAGCTTTAAAAGCTTACTGTGTGATTTGTTTCTCTGTTTTACAGTGTCAGTAAAGCTAGCTCGAATTCGGGGATCGTCAGCATCTCTATCACACTATCGGCCATGTATTTTTGTACTTTAGAAAGATGAATATAGATGAAATATGGCATGTATGGGCTAGATGATATGATATGTTTTGAAAAGTTTAATCCTTGTCATGCGATTTAGCTTGGAACTTTATATGTTTTGAGATGTATATTTTTCACTTTGAATGGCTTTAGTTATGATGATAATGAGAATGGGAGTAAATGGTTTAGTTGGTGATTGAATAATGCATGAAATGGTATGTTTGAATGCATTTGAAAGCATGAATTGGTATTGTATTGATGCTTGTAGGTATGATCCTATTGTGGGTAGCAATTTGGCCTTGTAAATGGCCTGTTTTGTCTACACGATTATGGCACACGGGTGTGCCTAGTAACCGTGGGAGAAAGTCAGTAGCTAGCCCAAGTATACATGGCCAGGGTACACGGACGTGCCTAGTAGTCGTGTGAATAAGTCAGTATATTGCCTAAGAGCACACGACCTTAGCACACGGGCGTGCCTTGTGGCCATGTGAAGAAGTCAGAATACATGCTCTATTTTGGCACGGCCTGGACACGTGGGAGTGTCTGGTGATCGTGTGAGGCACACGGCCTGATTGCACAGGCGTGTGACCTCAACAGTATTAAAGAATATTTGAAATTTTGAAAACTTTCGTAAGTGTTCGGTTTAGTCCCGACCCCTTTCTAGCATGTGTTTAAGGTCTCGTGGACCATATTAAAGGACTTAATGATTATGTTTTGATATGTTTTAATTGATGATTGACTTTGTGTTGTGAAATGAATTGTGAATGTTTCAATGATTCGGTAATGCCTTTTAACCCTAGGCCGACGACAGTTACGGGTGAGGGGTGTTACAGGGTGTGTCTGAAGTCGTCTGAGGCACACAGCCTGTTCACACAGGTGTGTGGCCTCTAAAAAATTGAAATATTTCTAAGCTTTCCAAGAATTTTGTATGTTATCAGTTTAGACCGGAACAACTTCTAAAGTATATTTAAGGCCTCGTAAGCCCTTATAAGGGACAATGTGATTGTATTAAACGATTTATGAGAATGAATGCTTTATGTTTGATATATGAAACAGCCCGATTTAGGGGCTAGTTAGAACAGTGGTTTCAGGATCACTAATTCGAGATTGAAGAAAATTATTTTAATACTATTTTATTTGTTATAGCATGGTTATATGGGTGAATGAAAATTTTGGTGCTTTAATTTTAGCGATTGCATGCTTAATTGCGAAAAAGAACTAAATAGCATAAAGTGCGAAATTTCTATTTTACAAGCTAAAGGTGTCTAACAGCTTTAGAATATTAATTGGAAGCCCTTAATGTGCAATTAGACCATTAGAATATGAGCGGCTGGCCATAAGGGACAAACAATGGCAAAATTGGTCAAAGTTGTTAGATTAGGTGGATTAAATTGAGGATATATAATAAAATAAAGAAAGGAAAAGATATCGTCTTTCCTCTCTTCTTCTCTACCGAAAATTACCAGCAAAATAGGGGTTTGAGAACTCAAAAAATTCAGCCAAGCTACTCTCCTTGCAAGTAAGTGATTTTGTTGTCATTTCTTAATAATTTTTGTACTTTTGGAACCCTTGTAGCATGATCTAGCTAATGAGGGGACTATTTTACAAAATGGTTAAGAGTTTAGGGTTTTCCTGTAACACCCCAAACCCGGTCTATGCGTTAAGACCAAATTTTACATCTCACACAAATCAAACATACATCTAATCTTTTAAAGATTTAAAGAAAACAAATCCTTAAAAATATTTTGGAATGGAGTTTATAAAAAAACGAGGTTGGTTTAAAATCTATGATTTAAGATGTAAAAGATTTTAAATTGAAACTTAGAAAAAAATATTGACTTGATATTCCGAGAAATTTAAAAGAGTACAAAAGAAATTTTGAAAACAAGATTTTTAAAAGAATTTCTTTCTTTTGAAGAAAATTTTCGAGTTAATAATATTTAAGAATAAAACCCTTATTGCACTTAAATTTGAGGAAAACATCTAATAAAATAATCCCGCTTAAGTTTCTAAATCATGATATAAAATCCATCCACAAGTAAAACATCCATAAAATTTAACCAGAGGCCTTATTACATCACAACTTAAATAGTAATTAAATAAAAGTACATAAAAGAAATTCAAAGTTTAAATAAACCATTATTCGTAGTTTGGCCTCCACTGAGTAATCCCCGGCCCAAGTCTCCATTACTGATCATTACCTGAGAAGGGTAAAGGAAACAGGGTGAGTTACTTTAGAACTCAGTGTGTAATTCACTTACCATAGTCCACTTGGCCAAAACCATCTAGGCATTTAGTTGGGCCTGAGCCCATTTCAAGTATAACAATTTATCATATATAGAATGCAAGTGGTATGCAATTCCCAAACCAAACCTAAATTCCAATCCACTACACACCACCCATACCAACCAGCACACCTGTGGGTAGCTTTAGTCACCCACCCCGCCAACATACCAAACTGGGCATTAACCCATATATCAAACTGGGCATTAAGCCATATATCAAACTGGGCATTAAGCCATATATCAAACTAAGCCACCAAATCCTTACGTTCAAAGGATGAAAATCAAGCGATAGCGTCCCTTACACTTTGGACCGAACCTAGCGATTCATGATGATTACAAACACTCCGAGCGTCAGCCTTTCTCTATTTCACTATAAAGACGAAAAAGATTTGTCTAAGAAAGAGATAAATGATGATATTTTCGGGCAAAAGACCCTCCCAAACCAATATGTAGATTCGGCATAAGAAAAGAAAGAAAATAAAGAATTGAAGAGGTTTCTTACCGATTGATCAAAACGAGAGTAGAAAGAATGATTGATAAGAAAAATATATGTGAAGAGGAAGATTCGGCTATGAAGAAAAATTGAAGGAGATGGTGTTAGAAACATTCGGCCATGGAGGAAAAGAGAATGGAGAAAATGTTGGATGAGTTTTGTAAGAAGAAAGAGATGAAGTAAAGGTATAGGACAATTAGGTGTTTCAATTTTTGGTTCATTTCAAGCATGAAAGATGAACAAAAAGAGAGGGTTGAGGCTAGAGAGCATTCGGCTATGGAGAAAGAAAAGAAAAAGAAAGTGGCATTCCAAGTTTTGGTGTTTTCGGCACAAGAGAAATGGTTTGAGAAAAAAAAAAGGTAAAATTAAGACCAAATGGTCAAAATGGAATGACCAAAGGAAGAAAAACAAAAGATGCTCACCAATGCTCAATGTGCATTCGGCTAGGGAGAGAAAGATGAAGAGAAAAGCTTTTGGAGAGAAACACAAAATGACCAAATGAGAGTGACCAACTAGCTACCACATCCTTACGAAAGCCTTCAAAATTTCGGCCACCCCCTAGCCCCTAAAATCGTCCAAATACATGGACACCAAGGTCAAAGTTTGACCATTCCAAACTTTCCAAAACATCCTCCTTGTAAAGTGCCTTGTGTTCCCCCTACATGCCTTATCCCATTGATTCCTTTCCCTATGTTCAATTCTTGCCTTAATCCATTAGTCACTTTGCCATAAAAATAAAATCTAAGCTACCATAAATGCTTGCTTGATCGACACTGTAAAGATGGAAAGAAAAAAAATAAAATTCCACATGCATAACAAGAGATTCAAACCTCTTCCCTTAATCAGACACTCATGGCGCCAACTCCACTTTACTGCTTGCTCATCTTATGCTAACTTTTGCCAATTAATTACCTTAAACATCAAGGTTACTTGATCCACTTCAATAAAGTACTATTTACCAAAATTTATTCCAAAATCTAAATAAATCCCGAGCCTTCTCGAGACTATTAAAACACACACATTGAATCATTTCACTAGCTAAGCACCAAAATTATGCAACATATCGATTCTAAATTTTTAGGATGTTACAATTCTACCCCCTTAAAGAAAATTTCGTCCTTGAAATTTACCTGGTTAAAAGAGGTGAGAGTATTGTTGCCGAATTGTGTCCTCAGGCTCCCACATAGCTTCCTCCGCTCCGTGATTACACCATAGAACCTTAACCAACGGCACAGACTTCTTTCTTAGCACCTTAACGTCACGATCTAAGATTTTCAGTTGTTCCTCCTCGAAAGACAAGTCCGGCCTTATCTCAACTTCTTCTACTGGTACTATGTGAGTCGGATCTGATCGATAATGCTTCAACATAGAAACATGGAAAACATTATGAATCTGACTTAACTCCGGAGGTAATTCAAGCTGATAAGCCACTGGTCCTACACGTTTGAACACACGGTACGGTCCAATGAACCTAGGGCTCAACTTGCCCTTCCTTCCAAATCTTAAGATCTTTTTCCTAGGTGAGACTTTCAGAAAAACCTAATCTCCCACTACAAACTCGATATCCTTACGCTTCAGATCCGCATACGACTTTTGTCTATCCGAAGCTTCCTTTAACCGTGCTCGAACCGCCTTTACGTTTACTTCCGTCTCATATATCAATTCAGGACCCAATAACTGCCGTTCTCCCAATTCAGTCCAACAAGTAGGGGTACGACACCTACGACCATATAACGCTTCATAGGGTGCCATTTGGATACTGGATTGGTAACTATTATTATACTCAAACTCTGCCAATAGTAGAAAATCTTCCCAATTACCTCTGAAGTCAATCACACAACCCCTTAACATGTCTTCCAAAATCTGAATTACTCTTTCCGACTGACCATTTGACTGAGGATAGAAAGTTTTGCTGAAGTTTAACTTTGTTCCCAAAGCCTCATGCAAAGATTTCCAAAACCGCAATGTAAACCTAGGGTCCCTATCCGATATAATAGACACTGGTACCCCATGCAACCTCACTATCTCCGATACATACAACTTAGCCAACTTCTACAGTGAGTAACCCATACGAACTGGTAGAAAATGAGCAGTCTTCATCAATCGATCCACTATGACCCAGACAGAATCTTTCTTAGTAGGTGTTAAGGGTAACCCACTAGCAAATTCCATCATTATCCGCTCCCATTTCCATAATGAAATCTTTAACGGTTGCAACAATCCCGACGGTAATTGATGTTCCGCCTTCACTTGTTGACAAGTCAAATACTTACCCACGAAATCAGTAACCTTCTGCTTTAACCTTGGCCACCAATATTGTTCATAGAGGTCTCGATACATCTTACTTCCCCCGGGGTGCATAGCATAAGGGCTACTATGCGCCTCACGTAGAATCACTTGGCTAAAATCCGAATCCATGGGCATACACACTCTTCCGCGAAAACACAACACTCCATCCTTATTCATTCCAAAATCCCCTATTACACCACTTTCAACTTGTTGAATTAAGGGACCCAACTTTTCATCTGATATCTGCTTCTCCTTGACCTGTTCTAACCACAAAGGCTTCACCTGAAGTTCCGCTAACAGACTGCCATCCTCATACAAACTGAGATGAGCAAACATTGCTCTTAACTCCGATATTACCTTATGACTCAACGAGTCTGCCACCACGTTAGCCTTTCTAGGGTGATACTCGATGTAGAAGTCATAATCCTTTAACAGTTCCACCCACCTCCATTGTCTTAAGTTCAACTCCTTTTGGGTAAGGAGGTACTTAAGACTCTTATGGTCCGTAAAAATGATCGACTTCTCACCATAGAGATAATGCCTCCAAATTTTTAAAGCAAAAACCACAGTAGCCAACTCCAAGTCATGAGTAGGATAGTTGACTTCGTGCGGCATTAACTGACAGGATGCATAAGCCACAACGTTTCCATCTTGAATCAACACACATCCTAAACCTGTGTGTGACGCATCGCAGTAAACAATAAACTCTTTTTCAGCCTCAGGTTGAATCAGTACTAGTGCTTCCGTCAAAATCTTCTTCAGTTTCTCGAAACTCTCTTGTTGTTTATCTGTCCACAAAAACGGTACTCCCTTTCGCAACAACTTAGTTAGGGGTGCAGCAGCAAAACCTAAGAAACTATGAATCTCAGCCACTGCTTCAGTGGTTTCTGATCCAACATAGCCTCTACCTTCCGAGGATCAACTCTGATTCCTTTGGTTGACACAACATGTCCCAAGAAGGTCACTTCATTCAGCAAAAATTCACACTTACTAAATTTGGCATAAAGTTGCTTTTCTCGCAGTATTTGCAGTACTATGCGCAAATGTGAGTCATGTTCTTCTTGTCCATGTCCATGGAGTTAATAATATTTAAGAATAAAACCCTTGTTGCACTTAAATTTGAGGAAAACATTTAATAAAATAATCCCACTTAAGTTTCTAAATCATGATATAAAATCCACCCACAAGTAAAACATCCATAAAATTTAACCAGGGGCCTTATTACATCACAACTTAAATAGTAATTAAATAAAAGTACTTAAAACAAATTCAAAGTTTAAATAAACCATTATTCGTAGTTTGGCCTCCACTGAGTCATCCCCGGCCCAAGTCTCCATTACTGATCATTTCCTGAGAAGGGTAAAGGAAACAGGGTGAGTTACTTTAGAACTCAGCGTGTAATTCACTTACCATAGTCCACTGGGCCAAAACCATCTACGCATTTAGTTGGGCCTGAGCCCATTTCAAGTATAACAATTTATCATGTATAGAATGCAAGTGGTATGCAATTCCCAAACCAAACCTAAATTTCAATCCGCTACACACACCCGTACCAACCAGCACACCTGTGGGGAGCTTTAGTCACCCACCCCGCCAACACACCAAACTGGGTATTAAGCCATATATTAAACTGGGCATTAAGCCATATATCAAACTAGGCATTAAGCCATATATCAATTTGTGGACAAGCCACCAAAATTTTGTAGCAAAGCTACCAGAACTTCTCTTCGTCAAATATCCCAACCCATGAAATCATGTATACAACATGCATAATAATTCATTAATATAATTATTCCAACATAAGGCCCATTATAAAATTTTTTGCAATCTGGCCTATATCACATTTTGGCCTATTTCACAATTAGGCCCATTTCATCTCATATCACACTTGGCTAATTTATCAAATAACACATATTGCCTATTTATCACGTATGGCCCAAAATATCACATATAGCCCAAAATATCACATTTTATCGTTTTAGCACCTTTAAGGGCAATTTTGTAATTTACCACATTCTTAATACCGATTTCACGATCTTAACACTAAAGTGTTAATTATACCATATTTTTTGATTTCACCAACTTTGCGATTTTTAATCCAATATTTACTACGGTATAGTCATCTAACCCATGAGATACAGTGTGAGATTCCACACCTGATTACGGTGATGACCACACTTTCCTGATCGTTGATACCTAAATACGTTATAATGCTCGATTAGAACACTAACACTTAAAATAAATCTATGCTAAAGTAAGCGGTCTAGATTTTTATCCTCGGAAACTCGAACAACTACTATTCGTCGGTTCTCCGCGGTTGACTATTCACAACCCAGTGGAAAATCCCGGATCGTCTGTGCCTCTCGACTACAAACAACCTTGAATAACTAATTTTCACCAGACGAGGGTCTACAACTCGGTGAAAAATCTCGGATTGCCAAAATAGCCCTTCGCTTGAAACTAGAGGGAATAGCGAATTCGCCCCTCTTCCGAACACTATTCACCACCCTATTTGACCCTATCTTGTTTGCCTCCATTAACAAAAGAATATTAGTCCAACTAATATTTTGGAAATTAAGACGTTTGGTTTTAAGGGCGAAATTGGCTTACCATGAAATCCTTACGTTCAAAGGATGAAAATCCAGCGATAGCGTCCCTTTCACTTTGGACCGAATCCTAGTGATTCACGATGATTACGAACACTCCGAGTGTCAGCCTTTCTCTATTTCACTATAAAGACGAAAAATATTTGTCTAAGAGAGAGATAAATGATGATATTTTTGATCAAAAGACCCTCCCAAACCAATATGTAGATTCGGCATAAGAAAAGGAAGAAAATAAATAATTGAAGAGGGTTCTTACCGATTGATCAAAACGAGAGTAGAAAGAATGATTGATAAGAAAAATACATGTGAAGAGGAAGATTCGGCTATGAAGAAAAATTGAAGGAGATGGTGTTAGCAACATTCGGCCATGAAGGAAAAGAGAAGGGAGAAAATGTTGGATGAGTTTTGTAAGAAGAAAGAGATGAAGTAAAGGTATAGGACAATTAGGTGTTTCGATTTTTGGTTCATTTCAAGAATGAAAGATGAACAAAGAGAGAGGTTTGAGGCTAGAGAGCATTTGGCTATGGAGAAAGAAAAGAAAAAGAAAATGGCCTTCCAAGTTTTGGTGTTTTCGGCACTAGAGAAATGGTTTGAGAAAAAAAGGTAAAATTAAGACCAAATGGTCAAAATGGAATGACCAAAAGAAGAAAAACAAAAGATGCTCACCGATGCTCAATGTGCATTCGGCTAGGGAGAGAAAGATGAAGAGAAAAGCTTTTGGAGAGAAACACAAAATGACCAAATGAGAATGACCAACTAGCTACCACATCCTTACGAAAGCCTTCAAAATTTTGGCCACCCCCTAGCCCCTAAAACCGTCCAAATACATGGGCACCAAGGTCAAAGTTTGGCCATTCCAAACTTTCCAAAACATCCTCCTTGTAAAGTGCCTTGTGCTCCCCCTACATGCCTTATCCCATTGATTCCTTTCCCTAAGTTCAATTCTTGCCTTAATCCATTAGCCACCTTGCCATAAAAATAAAGTCTAAGCTACCATAAATGCTTGCTTGACCGAAACTATAAAGATGGAAAGAAAAAAAAATAAAATTCCACATGCATAACAAGAGATTCGAACCTCTTCCCTCAATCAGACACTCGTGGCGCCAACTCCACTTTACTACTTGCTCATCTTATGCTAACTTTTTCCAATTAATTACCTTTAACATCAAGGTTACTTGATCCACTTCAATAAAGTACTACTTACCAAAATTTATCCCAAAATCCAAATAAATCCCGAGCCTTCTCGAGACTATTAAAACACACACATTGAATCATTTCACTAGTTAAGCACCAAAATTATGCAACATATCGATTCTAAATTTTTAGGATGTTACATTTCCCATGTGAGCAATTATGTTGTTTGCTAAAATTTTATAGAAGAAAATGAGTCTTAGTTGTTAAATAAACAACTTTTGTGAAAGGTGTTTCCATGAAAACACCTAAAAGGACATTTTTTAAAGGTTGTAAAATAAGTGGTAAATGTGTGAAATAATGAGTATTGGGAGTTTTTGTAAGAGTAATTAATGTTTAGTTAGGCATGTTAAAGGAGAAAATTTGATTAGAATCGATGCGTAATTTTGCCAAATGCTAAGGGCAATATGGTAATTTTTCCAAAGTATGATTTTTGAAATGCCTTGATTAAGGTGGTAATTAAAATGAGTGAATTTGTTATTATAGATCAAGAAGAACGTGGAATTAACCTTGACCGAGGATAAGGCAAGGTATCAGACTAGATTGGCAAATTGGCCTATTTTGAAATCGAGGTAAGTTTGTATGTAATAAATTCAACACCATGCTATTATGTTTTGAAATGTTTGATATTTGTGAAGAAGTATATTATTTCTATGAAATTGAGTAATGATGTTCAATGAGAAAATGATGAAAATTTATGATGTTGAAGTCCCGGTTGGACTTTAAGAAGTGAGAGGATATCATCGTCAAGACATGAGAATCGTAAGGTCCCGTATAAGACCATGTCTGGGATATGGCCTCGGCACTGAATTGAGATCCTGCATATGACCATATCTGGGATATGACATTGGCATCGAATATGAAAATCGTGTAAGACCATATCTGGGACATAGCATCTACATTGATATGAGATCCCGTCTAAGACCATATCTAGGATATGGCATCGGCATCAAGATGTGACCCCATGTACGACTATATCTGGGATATGGCACTGGCGTCATAATTATATGTATGATGATGATTGTGTATTACTATATCTGGGATATAGGATTGGCATCGTATTTATGTGTATGATGATGATTGTGTATTCTCGAGTATTGCAAGTGATTCATGGGGATAAATAGTTAAGCTTATAATAGAGATGAAATTAGTGCTAAAGCTATGTGATGAAGTGATACATGTACATGTGAGTAATTCAAGAGAAATGTTTACGATGTGTGACATGACATGTAATTGGTAAGAGTAAGTATGAGTAAGTTATGGCAATGGGCTTGAGACTTTGTGCTTTTATTCAATGCAATGGATGGATGACATTATGAGCCTTTATGTTGCTATTTATTTCATGCAAACTTACTAAACTTTATGCTTACCCCTCCCATTTCCCTTTTCCTTATAGTATCGTCAAGCTAACTCGGGGATCGTAGGACATCAGAGTTTGGAATCACACTATCAACTTCTCTTCGGTAAATCATAGTTTGATTAATTTTGAGTATGGCATGTTTATGAACTTGGTTATTTTGTGTTATGTTATATTTGTTAGCCAATGTGTGGCTACTAATGTCATTAACTTCATTTTGTAGATGGCCATTGGAAATTGGCCAATATTTGATAAGTTTATATATTCAATGATGATGTAGTTCATGAAGTGCAAGCTTATGTGGATGTCTTGATTTTGAGTTCTTAGAAGTGCCTTATGGTCATGATGTATGTTGAATTGAATTTTTATAAGTGTGGTTGCTGTGTAAGGGGACAATTGGCTTGGTAGATAGCCTTACAATTGTCCACACGGGTAGACACAAGGGCATGTGTCTTGGTCGTGTGTGACACACGGTCAGCCCCATGGGCGTGTGCCCAGGCTGTGTGAAGTCTGCACCTGAAATTAAGAATTTAATTCGACACATTGTCTGAGGACACGGGCGTCTGCCTTGGCCGTGTGACCTTATTGAGTTGATGCCGTCAGAAATAGAACTTTAAGGTTTTCACACACAAGTGAGGACACGGGCGTATCATGGCTGTGTTAGGGACATGGGCCATAGACACGGGCGTGTAAAAACCCCTATAGGTTTGAAAGGAAAAATAAAATCTACACAGACTAGGGACATAGGCGTGTGTGATTACACGGCCTTCCCGCACGGGTGTGTCCCTCTTCACATGGGCGTGTGGCCCTGTTTTGTGTCAAAATTTTCTAAGTGCTCAAAAGTTTCCGGTTCAGTCCCAAACTACTCCATAAGTATGTTTAAGGTGTCGTAGACCTATAAGTGGGATGTTATGAATTCGAATGAAAGAGTTAAATTGAAATGAGCAAGTTAGGTATGGTAATGCCTCATACCCGGTTCCGGTGTCGAATACAAATAATGTCGCCAAATCTTTAACGAGAAAATAATCGTAGCCAACTCTAAATCGTGAGTCGGGCAATTCTTCTCATGCGGTTTTAACTACCTCGAGGCGTAAGCGAGTACCTTACCCTCTTGCATCAACACGCAACCGAGACCATTAAGGGACGCATCACTGTAAACCACGAACTCTTTCCCTAATTATGGCTGAACCAAAACTGGTGCCTCAGTCAACATTGTTTTCAGTCTCTTGAAACTCTATTGACATGCCTCCGTCCATTTGAACTTAACATCCTTATGCAATAATGTCGTAATAGGAGTAGCAATCACAGAGAACGCCTTCACAAAATGTCTATAATATCCTGCTAATCCCAAGAAACTTCTAACCTCTGACACATTCCTCGGCTGTTTCCAATCCACAATAGCCGAAATCTTAATTGGGTCAACTCTGACACCATCACCCGACATAACGTGTCCCAAAAATCTGACCTCTCTGAGCCAAAACTCACTCTTTCTAAACTTAGCATGCAACTTCTTATCTCTTAAAGTTTGCAAGACAATTCTCAAATATTCCTCTCGATCATTCTCATTCCGAGAATAGATCAATATGTCGTCCATGAAGACAACCACAAACTTGTCCATATATGGTCTAAAAACACTGTTCATCAAATCCATAAAAATTGCAGGCGCATTCATCAAACCGAACGGCATAACCAAAAACTCATAATGGCCATGCCTTGTTTGAAATGCAGTCTTCAACACATCTTGCTCTTTCACTCTGAGCTGATAATATCCCGATCTCAGGTCTATCTTGGAGAACACTGTAGCTCCTTTCAGTTGATCAAAAAGATTATCAATCATTGGTAAATGATACTTATTCTTCACCGTCACCTTGTTAAGCTATCTACAGTCTATTCACAACCTCGTAGACCAACCTTTCTTCTTCACAAATAGCACCAGAGCACCCCACGGCAAGTAGCTCGGTCTTACAAAACCCTTATCCATCAAATCTTGCAACTGTACCTTCAGTTCTTTCAACTCTACAGGTGCCATTCTATACGGAGCAATAGAAATTGGTCCTGTTCCTGGAATCAACTCAATTCCAAACTCAACCTCTCTCACTGGAGGTAATCCGGGTAACTTTTCCAGGAATACATCCAGATACTCACGTACCACTGGCACTATTTCAAACTCTACTCCAACTTCTCGAGTATTCAACACGAAGGCAAGATAGGACTCACACCCTTTTCTCCAACATTTCTCTGCCACTAGGGAAGAAATCATCACTGGTAGACTATTTGATCCACCTGATTCAACCCGAACCACATCTCCATTCTCACATTTCAATTCAATATACTTACTACCACAGTTCACTAAGACTCTATGGGTAGTCAACCAATCCATGCCTAGGATTAAATCAAACTCATCAAACGATAACAACATCAAGTCTACTGAGAAACAATAATTCTCAACCATCAAAGGACAATTTTTACACACCTTGTCCACTAACACATGCTTTCCTAACGGGTTTGACACCTTAACCACTATGTCCGTAGACTCGACGGTCATACTCAGACTAGATGCTAGCTTCATGCAAATATAAAAGTGAGTAGACCCTGGATCTATTAAAGTAATAACAAGGGTGTCAAAGAGAGAAAAAGTACCCGTTATCACATTTGGGGAGGATGCCTCCTCGCGAACGCGAACGGCATACGTCCTCGCAGGTGCTCGACCCTCTGATATCACAGCGGAGTCTCTGGGCGTACCTCTACCACTAGCCCACCTCTTGGGTTTCTTTGTGGTCTACTCCTAGCAGATACAACACTAGGTCTCATCTCTTACTTCTCTTCCTTAACATCCCTCTCAGGGCAATTTCGGATAAAATGGTCGGGGGAACCACACTTATAGTATTTTTGAGTATTTCCCCAACACTCTCCAGTGTGATATCTACCGCAACTTGGGCACTCTAGTTTGCTCTTTGCATTGCCCACACTTTCCATAGAGGTAGCTCGGACTCTCGAACCCAAACGAATATTGTCCGAGTCTCGATGCGAATATCCCACTGAGGCTGTCGTCCGTGGATTCACTTCCTTGGACCTTTTTGACTGGGCCTGATATAACTTACCCATCGGCCTGTTTCTAGCATCTCGAGCTTCACTCACAGCCCTCCTCTTTTCTGTACTTAACTCTTTGGCCTTACTTGCCCTTTCAACCGATACAACAAATTCTTTCAACTCCAAAATACCCACTAGGAGTTTGATGTCCTCATTCAGTCCATCTTCGAACCTCTTACACAAGATGGTCTCTGTCGATACACACTCTTGAACGTATTTGCTTAGCCTAACAAACTCACGCTCATACTCCGCCACTGACATTTTTCCTTGCTTCAAGTCAAGGAATTCTTTTCTTTTTCGATCAGTAAGCCTTTAACTTATATACTTTTTTCGAAACTCTTCTAGAAAGAAGTCCCAAGTAACCCGCTCTTTTGGGACCACTAATGTTAGTGTTTTCCACCAATGGTGTACCGAATCTCTCAGCAAAGATATGACATACTTCAAGCTCTCTTCAGGTGTGCATGAGAGTTCGTCAAACACTCTTATTGAGTTCTCTAACCAGAACATCTACCTTAGCTCTAAACTCCTCAGCCCCGTGTTTCCTAATCTTATCACTGGGGGCTTCGATATTCTCACTACATCGATACCTTGCAGAGCCACTGGATTTGGCTGAGGTATAGGAGGAGGTGGAGGAAGTTGAACATTAGGGTTTGCTCGAACAAAGTCCGAGTACCAGTTACTCATCATCTAGAGAAAAGCCTCTCGTGCCTCTTCTCCTTGACCCCTAGCCTCAGGTCCACTTTACGCAGGCACGGTTCCTTACGCAGGAGCCGGCGCATTACTAGCTGCGTCATCAGTAGTAGATTGGTCGTGATCTATATTCTATATAAAACAAGATTTAAAATCATCAGAAGTCACTACACCATCATTGTACACTTATGGCATGTATAGCTAGACTCTTACACCTGTTACAGTAGTCCTAGAAATGGCTAAACCATAGCTCTGATACCACCAAATATAACTCCTCTTACCCAGGTTCTAAGCCGAAACTGGGCCTGAGGCATTACCGTGATGATCCCATGATCGCCACTAAGGCTCATCTTGACTATTACCTTTCCAGTCCTCTCAGTAACCTCATTCTCGACTTACGAGGCCTCACTCATACATAGGAGGGCTCTCGAGACTATTCTGGAACTTTTTTGAATCTTAAAAATTTTACTCTTTTGAACAGGGCTTACACATCCGTTTGTGGACACACACACGCCCATGTTCCTTAACCGTGCTAAAAACTCGAGTATTCTGCCAATTTCCCCACAGCAATGGCACGCCCGTGCTCTCCAACCGTGGAGAACACTGACTTCCCTCACACGGCCTGGAGTCTAGGCACATGCCCGTGTGACTAGCTGGTGGCCAATTCTAATCTAAAATGTCAACATGCAGGGATCGCACGGCCCAAGCACACACCCGTGGACTAACCGTGTGTCACACATGGTCTAAACACACGCCCGTGTGTCTACCCACATGAACAAGAACGAAGCTATTTGCTAAGCTTTTCTCACCCCTCATGCATATCCAACATGCATCCATTCAACACATCCACAATCAACTCAAATTGAATACAATCTCACATAGAAAACTACATCTTTGCATAATATAGAATAGCCAACAAATCATTATACAAAATGTATCATCCATCAAAAGGCCAATACACCTTAACCATTTACAACAAAATTCACTAACTTATCTAGCCTCTATACATGCCATGTACAAAACATTGAGTTTCATGTACCAGATTGTGCTGATATGTGGGCTATCTTCTAATGATCCTCGTGTCTCAGTTCACCACTTTCACTCTATAAAACAAAGGAAAAGAAAGAGAGTAAGCTTTGAGCTTAGTAAGTTTACACATAAATAATTAAGCACCATAGTATAAGCTAAACAGTAAATAGCATTATACTAACTTATAATGTACCACTATGCTTACTTTTTCTCTTCCTTACCACATTTCTGACACATCATGAATCCCTTACTCATAACCATTGAAATGCACCCCTGTATTCAATCTCACATTTATACAATATACAACACATCATACATCCACATAGTTATCTTTATCAATATAACAATCATACAGCTAGATCACATAATTAATCTACACAGTTATCTTATTCTATACATTACCCACACAGGTAGTTTACATAACTAATCCACACAACTATGTTTATTAGTATAACAATCATACAGCTAGATCACATAATTAATACACACTGTTATCTTATTCGGTACATTATCCACATAGCTAGTTTACATAACTAATCCACACGGCTTATGTCTCAGTGGTTTCGCACATAGCACACCACTATCTATTGATAACGTATTATCGCACTTAGCCAACCACAAGGGTAATCATAGTGGTCTCGCACTTATTCCCCCTAGATAAATATACTTAACTGTAGCATCGCACACAGCCTATCTTATCATCGTTCAGCATTAATATGGTATCGCACTTAGCCCACCATCTAGCATTATCACTATAGAATCATATCTACTTACTCAATCATTCATCCATTCATAAGGTTTACCGCATTCATTCCACTTGAACCACATACGTTCTCAATCATTCTCCTTCCTCTTACACACTAAGTACCATTAAGAATGTGCAAATATAAATGCATTATTTATGCATAAACTTACCTCGATACTCAAAAGTATAGATACGTGCAATTTAGTCCACCATCTTGCTTTTGCCTCGGTTTCGATCCAGGCTTGGTCTTTTTTGATCTATAATGAATAAATCAGCTTATTCAATACACACATTGACTAAATTAACTCATATCTCATACTTTAGCAAAATTACTATTTTGCCCCTAAACTTTCTCATATTTACACTTTAGCCCCAAGGCCCGTAAAGTAATTTTTATTCAACTTTCTAGCCTTTCATGCTAAACCGAACCACTTACTCAACTAAAGCATTCATCAATTCTCACTAAATAACACATGTATGACCAAACTTAAGTTTTTCACAAACTAGTCCCTATATGCATTTTCATGGAAAATCACTTTGCAAAAGATGTTTCTACTACATCAAGCTTTCATATTCTTCCATAAAACATCAAAATAAATGCATGTCACACATATGTACCTTTTTTAACATCAATTATAGCTTATCAAATAGCTAAAAATAGCTTACTCATGCTATCGAGACTTAGAAAATACGAATAATATAAAAAACTGGGCTTAAGAGCACTTACTAGCAAGCTTGAAAAATTGAAAGAGCCCTAACAATGGCTATTGAAATTTTCGACAGCTTGGGGGCGAAGATGAGTGAATTTTTGTCATCTTTTCACCTATGTAATCATTTAATAACTAAATGACCAAAATGCCCTTTTTGATAAACTTCAAATTTTAGCTCATCCATGCCCATTTTTGTCCAAAAACTAAAAATTGGGAAAAATTATTCATTAAGGACCTCTAGTATGTATTCTAGAACAATTTCACACAAATAGCTTCTAGAATCTCACATTTTGCAACTTTTACAATTTAGTCCTTTAAGGCAATTCAATAGCAATTTCTCAAAATTGCTTCTTGAAACTTTCACACTAGCATACATACATAGCATTAACCTCAAAAACTCATTCATAACCCTCGAATTTGTGGTCTTGCACCACTATTCTAACTAGACCCTAAATCGGGATGTTACAATCTATGGGTTCGTACATCACATGCTTGGCTCGACATTTCGGACTCCTCAACACTGACGCACAGACATCCTCACTCACCCTGATCAGTCAGATGTCCCCACAAGACATCCAGACTATGCTACACATGAGGATGATCCAACACCGACATGGAACTGATCCTCCTCAATATCGGCTTAAACCTTCCACAGACGAAGAGGAACCTGAGGACATTACTGATGATGTTCCTCCACCACAGGAAGTACCACAACAGAGTCACCGGATAGTTCATTCGGCTGTTTCACTCTCAGAAATTTCTGCACGTCTCACTCAGTTCGAGCAGTACTGTACGCAGCAATTCAATCACACCGCTCGATAATTTATAGCATTGATGCGACTCTTCAGCAGATCTGTCATCTCCTTCATATCTCATCGCCGCTACCGCCTCAAGACCCAGATGATGCAGAAGACTTCTGAGTCCTTATCTTTTTATTTTTATGTTTATTTTTATTTTTATTTTCATTCTATTTTAAATTTACTGTCTAAAGACTTGAAAGGTTTATTAGTACTATTGATCTCACTTCATCACTAGCTATCTAACCCTGAGTCTCCATAATGACACCCTTTCATTAAATTTAATTGATGACTTCGCAGATTAAATAGATTTAATGTATCACTGAAGGAACGAAAACATCACTTATACCTAGTCATCACATTTGTCATAGAACACCCTACAAGAATTTCATCCATAATCCAGGGAAGTTTCACTTCTTCCCCTATCTTTTGATTTTTATTATAATATGATATTGTCCAACTTTGTACATTAAGGGCAATGTACATCTTAAGTGTGGGGGTGATTAACTATAGTATTACTTGAAAATCCCTGAATTATGCCTTGTTCTAAAGTAAGTTTCTCATATTATGACTAGAATGAAATTTCCCCTGATTTATGATTTTTATTGATATGTTTTGGATTAAGTCATTAATAATTGTGCATTGATGATTAAATTTGAAGGATACTAGAGAATCAAGCATGATGAGTCTATTTTTTAAATTTTTAGGTTATCTACCTGAATCTAATTATTACCTTGAAGTTTGAAATTTACGAGGTTGATATCAAATACCCATAATTTTTTGTGATATTTTGAGCCTTTTAAAGCATACATTCTTTCGTGCTCACTTTTTATTATGAGTGTGTCAACATTGATTTGTTATTCTAGAACTTGCATCGATTATACATGTCAAGACAACACCTTTGATTTGATATATAGAGATGATAAAAGCACCTACGTTTTAGCCCACTCACTCCACTAAAGGCCTACCTTCACAATTAACCCCTAGTGAACCACGTTGATCCTAACAACCCTTTTTATTGACTCACCCACTAATATTAACCCAAAACCCTTTGTATTTGTTATCACCATTCTTTTTGACAACCCTTATATCGAGATTTGATTTGATCAGTTGCCTGACTATTTTATCTATTTCAATCAATCCTTTATTATGTATTTGACTTGTTCTTAAAAACAATCCAAGTATATTCACTATTACTTTTGTGATTGGATGAGCTTATACGTTTAATTTCCAATTGTTAAAGAAGAAGTCATTAGTATTAGTAGTACAAGTTTTCATTCGATGAATTTAGTTGTTATTAGTTCATATCTCTAGTTAGGTAATTTGTCAGGTCAATCGCGATTTTAACTCTCTAATTCAGCCTATATCTATACCCTTAACCTAAGCCCCGTTACAACCCTTTTCAAAGACCTTTTGATCTGTGTATCATCTCATTTGATAGTGGTGGAGATTTGATTTCCATGCAAGCCTATGGGATTGACTCTTCATGTTTGACTTTTGAGTGCTTAATTTTTAACCTTAAACACTTCGAGTGATTTGAGTGAATCTCTAGTGAGGATATCAACTCTTGTTGATTTCGAATCAGAGGTAATTATTTAGGTAAGGGGAAACACCTAACGTTTTTAGGGCTATAAATGTATGACTTGACTGTTTGAATCTTTAGGACTCTTTGAGTTGAATTATCAATGTATGAATTATCTTTGAATTATAATGAAACACTGTTGATGAATATTATGAATCGAGGAAGTTCATTTTAATTGTGAGTTGAGAATTTTGCTTGAGGATAAGCAAAAGATTAAGTGTGGGGGTATTTGATAAACCATAAAAGTAACATATTTTAATGCCACATTTAGCATGCTTTTGGATGATTTAAGCCTTTAATTATGTAATTTGGTGCTCGTAATCCTTTTTTTCATGTTTTATACCCAGGAGAGCACCGGGTGACGAAAAGAAAGGAAAATGGGCCCAAATTGGAGTAAATGGGCCATATCACGAAACCTACACAGCCTGGGCCCAAGACCACACGGTCGTGCCTTAATCCACAGCCTCGAACACAGCCTGGCCACGACTTACACGGGCGTGTGCATGGGCGTGTCCCTGCCATCAGGAAGAGAAGTTTCACTTGGATTAGTATACTTAGGGGCAAAGAAACACATTTCAAAGCCTATATAAACACCCTAAGTGTAACCTAAAAAGGGGAAACCCAGGGCTTTAGTCAGGGGGCGTCCGGCTAGGCCAAAGAGGGCAGATTTGTGGAGATTTACTCGAAGATAGCCAGTTGATTCATCTCAAGAAGCCAAAATTATACTCAAGATGGAGGATATTTCCTTCAATTCCTTCAGGGGGTTTTAGGGATTTCTTATGTTTTGTTTTATCTTTGCTCTTGAGATGTATTCTTTTATTGTTATGAACTAAACCCTCAGATACCTGAGGGGGGATGAAACCTAAGATGAATCTTGTTATCGTTTGCTGAACTATATGATAAATATTTGACTTGTTCTTAATTATGTGTTCTTAATTCTTGTTTTGATATTTTTGGGATATTAATTCAAGTGTGATGTGCTTAGGCAGAGGAGCAAAAGTCCCTGCTTAAGAGTAGATCTAGCATAATTAAGCAGAGTTGATCGCACGCCTAGAGATAGGGTGACGAGATTTTGCCGAATTTGGGTGAAACCTAATATGGGAGTCCGTAGATTGAGTTAATGCGATTCTAGGGGTTTTAATTAGAAAGAGGTTTCAATTAATCAACCTAGGGTTAGACGTTAGTCACCTCGACAGATGGATTAATATAACTTAGGGAGTCTTACGGATCAAGTCAAATGAATAAATCGTCTGGTTCAGAGTTAGATAACAAGTGAAGTCTAGGTGGATTCTTCCTTGGGTTTCGTCTTAATCAATTGGTTTTTTCTCAAGTTATTTTCACAATTTCATTCTTCTTTGTCTTAGAGTCTTTAGATTAGTTGTTAGTGAATCTTAGATTAGATAAACAAATCCCTTAATTCTTAGGCTAAATAATAACAAGAGAATTAGTATTAGTCCTTTTGGTTCCTTTGGGTTCGACATTCCGGTCTTGCCTTAACTATACTACTGTTCGATAGGTGTGCTTGCCTCAAATCATTGTCATAGTTAGTTTCCAGGTTCGATCATATTCTTTATAAATTTTAAGACTTTGACATTGCATAAAACAACGATCAACGTTATGAATTTGAATGAAAAGAGTGAATTTGAAATGAACTTTTATGGATTGATGTTGTATGTTTGAGCAAGTTAGGTATGGTAATGCCTCATACCCAGTTTCGGTGTCGAATACGGGTAAGGGGTGTTACAATATATGTATGTTATATGTTATGAATTGATCGGTAATACGTCATAACCCTACTCTGACAGTGAATACGGGTGAGGGGTGTTACAAAAAAGATCCCCTTTTCTTCTCACGTCCACCTTTTCTGTCCTTTTCCAATAGTACAGGTGTTCTTTCCTCAAAATTATTCTGTCCTTATACGTACAGGTTGGTTATACCAGACTGGACAGCTCACACAGTTTTGGTTCTTATCCGAACAACTGTCAGCTGCGGTGATAATTCTGGACGCAATCTAGAATTAACTCATGTAGCGACATTGTGAGCAGCTGTCAGGTGCGGTGGCAATTCTTGACACAACCTGGGATTAACTCATGCAGTGGCATTAATGCAATAAGATAGAAACATTAAGGATAAAATGGGCTAAGATTCACTGAGTTATAAAATGCAATTTACTAAACTAAAAATGCTAAAATTTATGCTAAGGATAACTAAATGGGAACAATTTAACCAGTAAGTAAGGTGGAAAATCTATGTTCTTTCTAGTGCGATCACACCCCCAAACTTGAGTGTTTACTTGTTCTCAAGTAAAACAGAAACTAGCAAGGCTACAAAAAAATTTACTAAGGCAAATAATCATTCTAGCAACTTGAACCCTCTAAATTCCCAACGGATGAATCATATTCAGATGAAAGAATATTGTGTCGACAATTCATAAGCATGAATGAATAAGGTTGCAACTTCATCAATGCTAGCATCATGCTTCAAAACCTAAGTTCTATCTACTATTACAGCATTTATTGTAAAATACTAAGTATATATATACTTTTTTTTGGGGGGGGATAAGGGATATCGTTGCGTTACTGTACCCTTGTTCCTGAGAAGTAACGATGAGGTACAACAAATCTCCAGGGAGTACGTAATTGTAACGACACACACTCATGCAGTGACAGCCTTTGGCCAGATTGATTTTTCTAACGCTTGTATTGGAGTGTTCCCTCTTTAACATTCGGTACTACACTCATGTTGACGTTTCTTTACTTTATAACTATATAGACATATATAAGTAGTTGTAAAAAGTAGATTCATTTAAGACTTAAGGAATGATAGAAGTCATCCATTACTAATGCAACCTAATCCATTCATCAAAGAATTAAAGCTACAACCTTTTGTCAAATTTATACAAATCATTCATTGATAATTCACAAGATTCAAGAATAAAACATCGAATGTAACAAAAAATTTGGAACAATTTTCATTATAATTAACCCTTACATGCTTTATTTTCGAAAACAAAAATTTTGTAATGTGGGTACATTTCCAAGCCCCGTGTGTATTCTCCTAAACTTAAAGTTTGCATTGTCCCCAATGCACTAACATGAAAATGTAATGGCAATAAAAATGCAATGACAATATATACTTACCAAAATAAAACCTACAGCTACATGCAATGCGTGAATACTATAATTAAAGCTTAAAATAAACTAACTCAATTATCTGCAATCATCGATATGGCTGCATGATTTTCATTCTCCTTCTTTCATTTTTTATCCTTGGAGTGCTTCCTTTTCTTTTCTTAGGGCTTTGTACGGTCTTCAGATTGCTCTTCAGTGCCCGGCTCTGCCCCGGCATCATTGGCTACTGTTTGTGTAGGAGAGGCTACTTGGAGTGGTCTACTATAGACCAATATTGCCAATGAATTGCATTGCTCCTTACTGGTTACCCCAGCAACTTCTGCTGGTCTCACTCCAGTTCGCTCCAAAATATCAATATTTACACCCATAGACTCGGGTGCAGTGACAATCTTCTCAATAGAAACTTCTTCTTTTATTGTCTCATTTTTAGCAACTTTTTCTTCTTCAGCAACAACTTCCTCTTCTGCAACAATATCCTCTTCTGTAGCAGCAACTTCCTTCTCAACAATAATGTCCTCTTGATCTGCAAAAACACCATCCTCAAACAAGTTATCAATCTTTCGCAGGCATTCTTCAATGTCCCTAGATTCTTCTTTTTTCTCAGTATCAGAGACCTGCACAGTGGGTGGGGATGCCACCAATCTATCTCAGTCTTCTAAGTCATCATTCGAGGAAGAGGGGTCATTATTGCGAATGATTGGTGGAAACACAGGGAATTTCGATAGTGGGGATGGGCTCAGTTGACCTAATGTGGCTACAATAAAAATGTTCCAAGCTCTGGTATAAATATAAAACAAATTATGGGATTTCTCTATCTCTTCTACTATAGTAACAAGCCTGATTTGCCTGTTGTTGATGGAATTTACCATTTTTTTGACGTCCTTCAGTTTTCGCCATAATGATGTATCTACATTCAAGTTTGTTCCTTTTCTCTTAGCTATAGCTTTACCCTATCTTGTCTTGCTGGTGTCTGCTCCTTCAATATCGGTGTGTCTTTTCCTCGAGTCAATCTTTCTATAGAGGCTTCATTGATTGGGCCACTATTTTCCAAGACTTCCTCACCAACACGGGGCACGATTCCTCTTTACTGGAACAATAACATCACCAGTGATGGGAAACCAAAATCCCAGTCTACCGTGTAGCACAGTCAGCTATTTCTTGGTGAAGTATTGTGCCCACACCAATTTTTCTACCCTTGACAATAGAATGTATCAAACACATTTTGTCTAGGGTGACTATGGTGCTATGAGTGGAGGGCTTTAGTTTGCAGTTGGCAAAGTGAAACCAAATTTTGCTTTGCAGCATCAGGAAGTTACGGTGCATTGTGTAATTCTTATGATGGGAACCCATCCAAACTGCTCCCTTGACACACAAGTCTCTCACAAATAGGGCTTATTTTTCATCTGTGATGTCATCCATGAACTCGGAGTGTTTGTCAACATCTACTTTGGTGTTGTACAAGTGGTTGATTTTTGCAGCGTCCCATGGTATTAAACCTTCTCGAATGAAAATGAACTCTAACTTATGATCCTAGAAATTAGCATAAAACTTACATACTAGTGAAAGAGAGTATCCTTCGTGATGGGTGCAAAAAGCTACCCAATTTAACTTCGAGATGGTTTTGGAGACTTGTTTACCCAAGTCTTGTTGTGGCGAAAGGAAAATGCCTTGCTCGGGATGGAAGTTGCACGTCAACATGTTGTTGTGAATTCATCCCTTACCTACTTTATTCAAGAAGATTATTAGCTCCTTTATCTACACTGGTCTGGGTGACTCTGATTCACGAACTATGATAGCAGAGAACGTATGTTCCCTAGTAGATTTGGTAGCTTTTGTAACACCCCAAACCTGGCCTAAACGGTATGACCGGATCTAGTATGTCACATGGAAAGATCGTTTAAATATTTTTTTTTAAATCTCCGTGTTTTTCATTTTGAAAATCAGATTCAGTTGTAAGGTTTTCTTGAAAAAGTTTATGGTTGTCCCTTAACAATCTAAAACAAGTTTTGAGATACGAAATCGTACCTAGGGGTATTCAGAAACGTGACATTTGAAAACAGTGTTTGTAGTTCTAAGAAAATCTCCGAATTAATAATTTATTCGTGTGTTATTATTTGAAAAATGTTTGTTTACATATTGTTTAGAAAACTCCAAATATAGTAATCGCAATAAATCAAAAACCAAATCATAAAATCCCGGAGGCCTTATTACATGACAAATTCCCAAATTAAAAGTAATTTTAAATAAGGAAAACAAATTTACGAAGAAGTACTATATGGCCACCGCAGAGTCCTCCTCGGATCCCAAATCCTCGCACTAAGGATTACATGCAAAATTAAGCAGAGGGGTGAGTCGCCAGGACTCAGTGTGTAACTCCCCTTACGAATGCAATTTGGGCCTAAGCCCTAACAACATGGCATATCAAAGACCGTATGTAATGTAACCTAACCCAACCTAGTATTCCATCCTTTACATCACCTGAATTAGCCAAACACTTGTGGCACCAAGCCACTATGGTACCAATCCACTGTGATGTGAGTCATCGATAATCAGATATGTGGGGCCAACCCATCATGGTACCAAACCACCAGTATGTGATCATCGATAAATATATGTGGGGCCAACCCACTGTGGTACCAAACCACTGTGACAGTCACTGATTAATATATATGTGGTGCCAAACCACTATGGTACCAAACCACTGTGCATAGTCACTGATAAAAAATATGTGGGGCCAACCCACTGTGGTACCAAACCACTGTGACAGTCACTGAATCACACTTCCCCTTTCAATATCATATCCCAAAGCCCATGCAACATATTATCATACTGAGATGAATGTAATCATATTTCCAATGTAAGCAGATAATCAACTTATACATATATTTAGATTATGCTATTCGAAAAATAAAGTCATATAGGTACTTACCTGGTATCTCTAACCTTACCCACAAGGGTATCTCGACTACACAAAGAATAAAGGTAAGTGTGATCATTACACACCTGATTACACGAAGAACTAAACATTCTAGATCGTTGACACTCTCACTAGCAGGAATAACTACGATTTGTCTGTCCCAAGCAGATGCCGGCTCTCTACCACAACTCAGCAGAAAGTCTCGAACTACCGACACAGCACGTTGTTTGAACTTAGGATCAGAGACTACGAGTCCACTCTCCTCTTTAGTCTGGCTTCATAAATGAGGAATTGCACAGCGACGGATTCGGTTGCAGGATGTTCGGTTTATCTAACGAAAGTCTTAAACAGGGAGAGGCCGAATAGAACTCAAGGCAATTTGGCATGGCAGGAATAATAGAAAGAATCCAAGATCGACTATGATGGACACACAAGTAAGGAGTCAGTTTTGAAAAGGGTAACAAGAAAGATTCCATTTTGGTGATGGAAACAACTTGTAAGAGATGAACAAAAAGGATTCGGCCTTGGAAAAAAATAAATGGAAAGACAGAAAAAAAGAGAGCAGGTTTCGGCTGGAAGAATAGAACAAGAAGAAGCAAAATGAAAATAAAAGCAAGTGGATAAGTTGAGGTTCGGTTATGGAGAAAATAGTGTAGAACAAAAAGAAGAAGAAGAAAGTTGAATGAGAAGGGAAGATAGTGAGAAGAGTTTCAGCTCTTGGTGACGCAAAGAAGCCAATGGCTAAGGAGAAATAAAAGAGAATAGACGAGAATGAAAGTGCAAAGAAGTTTCGGCCAATACCCACTTGAAGAGAAGAAAAGATGAAGAAATGAGGCTTGAGTATTCGACACTAGCAAGAAAGAGTTGACAAGAAATGACCCCAAATGCTTGAGTTGCTAAATTTGAAAACGCACAAGAGAACACTTAAGCACCTATAAACTTTTCGATATAGAAACACTCCCAAGCTTCGGTTATGCCATCACACACCACCAAATGCCGAAATTCCTAGACAACAACAACACATAGCCAAAATTCTCCCCCCAACAAACCAACATTCGGCCAAATCTCACTCCCCCTCAAATCCCTTGATTTGCTCCTAGTTTCACTCCCCATCACCAATTTGAATTGGCTTGACCAATTCAAACTTCTCCAAGCTCTCTATTGCATCCATTTCAAATGATTTGACTCATTCAAACTCCTCCTAGAAGAGTCCCAGCCGAATGCCACCACTCCACCACCTTGGGCACAAAAATAAAGTTCCACTGTGCAGCAGATAAGACTTGAACCCCTTCCCCCTCCTGCTCCCTTGTGACGCCACTCCCTTACTCATTAAGTGGCGTCACTTTGCCACCACACCACACTCCATCTTGTGTCAAAAAACACAAATAAATATTCTTAAAGCTTGCTTCCCCTAGCTCTCCCCCTTATGCCCAAAAACCAAAATTTCACCAAGGCTCTAGCTTGAACCCGAGCCTCACCAGGACCCCCAAGTACATCCAAAGAACAAGTAGAACAAGGCAAGCACACAGAAAACATAAAATGCAGAACCCCTAATTCTAGGATGTTACAGTTCTACCCCCTTAAAGAAATTTCGGCCTTTAAATTTACCTGGTCAAAAGAGGTGAGGGTATTGCTGTCGCATCACATCTTCTGGCTCCCACGTGGCTTCCTCTATACCGTGATTCTACCATAAAACTTTAACCAACGGAACCGACTTCCTTCTCAACACCTTAACATCTCGATCTACGATCTGCATTGGTTCTTCCTCAAAAGACAGATCAGGTCTTACTTTAATTTCTTCCACCGGCACTATGTGAGATGGATCAGAGCGATAATGCCTTAACATTGAAACATAAAATACATCATGTATCCGATTCAACTCTGGCGGTAACTCCAGCTGATAAGCTACTGGTCCTACACGTTTCAACACTTGATAAGGCCTGATGAATCTGGGACTCAACTTGCCTTTCCATCCAAACCTTAGAACCTTCTTCCAAGGGAAAACTTTCAGAAAGACCTGATCACCCACTGAGGATTCTATTTTCTTACGCTTCAGATCTGCATACAATTTTTGCCTATCGGAAGCTTCCTTCAATCGAGCCCAAATCAACTTAACCTTTTCCTCCGTCTCTGCGACCAATTCCGAACCCAACAACTGTCGCTCACCTAAATCTGTCCAGCAGGTAGGGGTACGACACTTACGACCATACAAAGCTTCGTAAGGTGCCATCTGAATACTGGATTGGTAGATATTGTTGTATGCAAACTCTGCCAATGGTAGAATATCCTCCCAGCTACCCCTGAAGTCTATTACACAACCTCTTAACATATCTTCCAGAATCTGAATTACCCACTCTGACTGACCATCAGTCTGTGGGTGAAACGCCGTGCTGAAATCTAGTCTTGTGCCCAGCACTTGATGTAACGCCTTCCAGAATTGCGATGTAAACCTAGGGACTCTGACTGATATGATAGACACTGGTACCCCATGTAACCTCACAATCTCTGCTACATACAGCTTGGCTAACTTCTGTAGTGAGTAGTCGATACGAACCGGTATGAAGTGAGCGGACTTCGTCAACCAATCGATAATCACCCACACCGAATCATTCTTAATAAGCGAAAGAGGTAGCCCACTAACAAAATCCATCGTTATCCTCTCCTATTTCCAAAGTGGAATCTTCACTGGTTGTAACAACCCCGAAGGCAACTGATGCTATGCCTTCACCTGTCGACACGTCAAACACTTACCTACAAACTTGGTAACTTCTTATTTCAGACCTGGCCACCAAAACTGTTCATGCAAGTCTCGATACATCTTACTCCCACCGGGATGCATAGCGTATGGACTACTATGCACCTCCCACAGAATCATCTGTCTCAACTCAGAATCCTTCAGCATACAAACCTTTCCTCGAAAGCATAACACTTTATCACTGCTCAGACCAAAATCTTCTATCTCACCACCTTCAACTTGCTGAAGTCGAGAACTTAACCATTCGTCTGACAACTATTTCTCTTGAATCTATCTTACCCATGAAGGCTTCACTGGTAGTTTGGCTAACAAGCTTCCATCATCATACAAACTGAGATGAGCAAACATCGCCCTCAGATCTGATATTACCTCACGGCTCAATGCATCCGCCACTACGTTACCTTTACTCAGGTGATACGCAATCGAGCAGTCATAGTCTTTCCATAATTCAATCCACCTCTGCTGCCTCAAATTCAGCTCCTTCTAGGTAAGGAGATATTTCAGGCTCTTATGATCGATGTAGATAATTAACTTTTCCCCATACAAGTAATGTCTCCAAATCTTCAAAGCAAACACTACCGCAGCTAACTCCAGATCATGAGTGGGATAATTCACTTCATGTGGTCTTAGTTGCCAAGACGCATACGCTATTACCTTCCCTTCTTGTATTAGTATACATCCTAACCTGTGTTCGACGCATCACAATAGACGACAAACTCCCTTCCAGCCTCAGGCTGAATCAACACTGGTGCCTCAGTCAAGATCCTCTTTAGCTTCTCAAAGATTTCCTGCTGCTTATCAGTCCAAGTAAACGGTACCCCTTTTCGTAACAACTTGGTTAATGGTGTCAGAATCTACGAGAATCCCTCAATGAAGCTTCTGTAGTACCCAGCTAACCCAAGGAAACTTCGAATCTTTGCTACCGACTTTGGTGGTTTCCAATCCAAAATAGCTTCAATATTTCAGGGATCAACCCTAATTCCCTCGACAGACACAACATGTCCCAAAAAGGTAACTTCCCTCAACCAAAATTAACACTTGCTGAATTTGGCATACAGTCGCTTTTCTCTTAAAATCTGCAGAACTGTCTGAAGATGCAAATCATGCTCCTCCTCAGTTCCAGAATATACCAAGATATCATCTATGAACACTACGAAAAACTGATCCAAGTAGGGTTGGAATACCCGATTCATCATATCCATAAATGCGGCTGGTGCATTCGTCAACCCGAACGGCATCACTAAGAACTCGTAGTGACCATAACGAGTTCGAAAAGAAGTTTTATGAATATCCACCTTCATGACCTTAAGTTGATGATAACCTGACCTCAAGTCTATCTTCGAGAAGACTAAAGTGCCACGCAGCTGATCGAACAGGTCGTCAATCCTTGGCAACAGGTATTTGTTATTAATTGTCAACTTGTTCAATTGCCTATAGTCAATGCACATCCGCATCGACCCGTCCTTTTTCTTAACAAATAGCTCCGGTGCTCCCCACGGAGACACATTTGGTCAGATAAGACCATGGTCCAACAATTCCTGAATCTGAGCTTTAAGTTCCACTAGCTCCTTCGGTGCCATCCTATATGGGGCAACGGACACCGGAGCTGTTCCCGGAAGTAGATTAATGCCAAACTCCACCTCGCGATCTGGAGGTAACCCTGGAAGCTCTTCTAAAAAGACGTTCGAGAACTCTTTCATCGTTCTAACATCACTTACAGACAATTCTTTGGCCTCCCAAGCACTGATGAGAGCTAAGAGCACCTCACACCCTTTTCGCACCATCCTTTCAGCCTTTAATGCAGACACCACATCGGACAGGTAATTCCTTCTCTCACCTATTACCAGCACCTCCTTATCCTCGGGAGTCTTCAACATCATGCGCTTAGTAGCATAACCCAAATTTGCTCGATACTTAACTAACCAGTACATGCCTAAAATCAAGTTGAACTCACCGAACGGCAACTCCATCAAGTCAGCCGGAAAAACAATCCAGATTGTCCTAAAGGGCTAATCACAGTCACCTCTCTAGAAGTAACCTCAGATTCTATATTCAAAGTCTTAGACACAGTACTAGCAACATATGAATGTGTAGACCCAATATCTATCAAAGCTGTAAAGGGCCCACCAAAAAAAAAGGAACGTACCGGTTATAACGTCCGGTGCATCGCCATCCTCTTGACGTCTAACTTTATAAACCAATCCAGGTTGTCTTGCTTCTGTACTCCCAGTACCTCTGTCCGGTGCTCCACGCCCTCGACCAAATCCATTTCCACCTCTGGCCGGACCATGACCTCTCGGTGGTTACTGCCCACCACTTCCGGCCTGAGCATATCCCTGACCTACTGACCACGCTCTGTCTGGCTCTTGTGGACAGTCCCTTATCCGATGATCCATAGATCCAGACCTGAAACATCCTCTATTACTTACCCAACACTCTCCGAATGAAATTTCAAACATCGAGCATACTGTTGAGACCGGCCAACAGCAACAGGCTTCGCAACTCGACTTGGTCCATCAAACCTGGACCTCTTTTGGAAACCCCCAGCAGATCCTGACGACCCAAAGTTCCTCTTATTCCTACCGCTATCCTTATCCCGATTCTCCCTCTCTGATCGCTTCACCTCTTCGGCTATTTTTACCTTCCCAACCAGAGTGGCAAACTCTCTTTCCCGTTGCGGAGCTATCAGTACTCGCAACTCATCCCTCAGACCATCCTCAAACCGAACACAACTCTCGTAATCAGTTGCGACGATACCTGGAGCATAGCGACTTAAACGTAGAAACTCCGCCTCATACTCAGCCACTGACTTATTCCCTTGGACCAAGTTTAGAAATGCCTTCCTCTGAGCGTCCACATAACTCGGCCCAACATACTTTCCTTAGAACACTGTCTTAAAGAAGTCCCAAGTAATACGGTCCGCTGACGCACCATCCCTTACTGTGAGCCACCATTGATATGCCTCATCTCGAAAGAGGAACACCACTCCTTTCAACTTTTCTTCTGCGGAACAGTTAAGATCATCCATGATTCGTTCGACCGCTTCCAGCCAGTACTCAGCTACATTAGGAGCCACACCAAAAATACCCCTAAATACCTCGGCCCTATTTGCTCAAAGTCGCTCAAGAATAGATTTTCGAGCTATCGATCCTATGCTTGCTCCAGTAACCCGCTCCAGTACAGTAGCATAGCTTGGGACAAAGCGTCTACCCCTCTAGTTCGGTCCTGAGACCCTACTTCTGCCACCGGTGATGCTGGCACTTCGCCTTCCGGCCCATGTCCTGATTCCGAGGGTCCAGCCTCAATACCCCAGCCTCTACCACGGCCGCGCATACCACATCCACATCCTCTAGCGCTTATGATTGCGGATTCGACTTAATCTGATTAAATTTTTATGAATTAGTATATCTTCCACTGTTTATTACCGGATAGTCTTATGAAAATAGAATTGGGAGTAGTTTTTCGCACAACATTTTTCTAAAGGTCTCAATCTCTAAAGTTGAATCTCTTAGCACTAACATTCAAAACACAATATAATCTTTTCATACAAATCAACCAATAGTCAGAAGACTTATCGTACGGATTTGATACCGGAGACTCGGGTGCCATACTTCCAGAAAACATGTATTTTTCTAAACCATATTTCAAACCAATTTTGGAAAACATTTTTGAACCCGTTCCACAGCCGAGTTTTGCAACCTAGGCTCTGATACCATAATTATAACACCCTAAACCAGGCCCAAATGGTACGACCGGATCTGGTATGTCACATGGAAAGATCATTTAAAGAAATTTTTAAAATCTCCGTATTTTCATTTCGAACATCAGATTCATTTGTAAGGTTTTCTTGAAAAAGTTTATGGTTGTCCCTTAACAGTCTAAAACAGGTTTTGAGATACGAAATCGTAACTAGGGGTATTCAGAAATGTGACATTTTGAAAACAGTGTCTGTAGTTCTAAGAAAATTTCTGAATTAATAATTTATTTGCTTGTTATCAGTGTGTTATTATTTGAAAAATGTTTGTTTACATATTGTTTAGAAAACTCCCAATTTAACGTTTCATAAAATATAATAATCGCAATAAACCAAAAACCAAATCATAAAATCCTGGAGGCCTTATTACATGAAAAATTCCCAAATTAAAAGTAATTTTAAGTAAGGAAAACAAATTTACGAAAGAAGTACTGCATGTCCACCGCAGAGTCCTTCTCGGCTCCAAAATCCTCGCACTAGGGATTACCTGCAAAATTAAGCAGAGGGGTGAGTGAAAGAGGAAGATGGAGAGGCGTGTTGTTTGTGGAGAGATGTAGGGCTAGTGAGAGAGTTTTATCCAATAGAAATTGTGCCCGCTTAGAAGGATCAAATCTGAATTTCTCTAAATTCTGATGAGCTATAAATGGTAGTGCAAACTTATAGAATGCACTGACACTAAGATTTCAGTGCGTCGACAATGTTACCTAATTATTCTATAGAAAGGAAGGTAAACTAGCTTTAACAAAACATAAATAAAATAAAATAAAAAAAATCAAGGAGTACTAATAAAAAAAATTAAAACTTTTCGACCAATTTAATGGTCTCTGCTTGCTATTGATCACGGTTGCCAAAATAATGTTTCAACCTCTATCGATTTACTTTAAATTGGTGTCCATCACATAAATCTCGAATTGTGACTGTACCATGAGGAAATACGTCAACAACTTCAAAAGGTCTAGACCAGCATAAACGTAATTTACCTGGGTGCAATTTAAGTCGAGAATTGAATAATAAAACCTGTTGACCCGTGAAAAATTATCGCTGTAAAATAATCTTGTCATGCCATCCTTTGGTCTTTTCCTTATAAATTGCAGCGTTTTCATAAGCATTTCTCCTAATCTCCTTTAGTTCAGTGATATCCAACAGTCTTTTCTTTCAATCCGCTTCATAGTCCATGCTATCTTGCTTAATTGCCCATATTGCTTTGTGTTCTAGTTCAACTGGCAAGTGACATGCTTTCCCAAAAACCAATTGATACGACAACATCCCTAATGGAGTTTTGTATGCTTTCCGTAATGCCCATAAAGCATCATCTAATCGGAAAGACCAATCTTTCCTCGAAGGGTTTACAACCTTCTCAAGAATGTTCTTAATTTGTCAATTCGATACTGCAGCTTCTCAATTGGTTTGCGGATGATAAGTCGTAGCCATTCTATGATTAACTCCATATCTCTTCAGTGCAGTCACCACTTGGTCGCAATGAAAGTGTGTACCCTGATCACTAATCAATGCCTTCGGTGTGCTAAAGCGGGTGAGTACATGTCTGTGAAAAATTTTAGCTCTGTCTTTGCATCATCTTTTGGGACTGCAACAACTTCAACCCACTTGAGGACGTAGTCAACAGCTACATATATATAAATATTTCCAAATGAACTCGAAAATGGTCCCATAAAATCCATACCCCAAACATCAAATAATTTAACCTCTATAATTGGCTACTGCAATATTTCATTACATCAAGATATAGAACCGGTGTGCTAAAACTTATCGCATTAATTCATAAAATTGTGGGCGTATTTGAATAATGTCAGCCAGTAGAATCTGGATTGGAGAACTTTAGCAGCAGTTCTCATACCATCGAAATGACCGAAATAAGGAGCATCATGACAATGCTTCATGAGTGAAAGCATCTCCTCTTCTAGAACACAATGTGGAATAATGTTGTCATTGTATACCTTGAATAAATATGGCTCATTCCAATGATACTTCAATATGTCATGAAGAAATCTTTCTTTTTTATGGCCTGTGACACCTAATGCGAGTTTTCCACACACTAGATAATTAACAAAATTCGCATACCAAGGAGTTACATCTACAGCAAATAACTTCTCATCTGGGAATGTGTCGACAATTTGAAGAACGTTTCCGTCTTCACTGCCAACTCCCAATCGATACAATTGGTTTGAAACTTGATTCTCTGAACCCTTACGATCTTTTATGTCGATTTCAAATTCTTGCAATAGTAATTCCCAGCGTATCAGTCTTAGTTTGGCATCCTTTTTCACAAAGAGATATCTCAACAGTGAGTGATCAGTGAATACCTTAACCTTTGCACCGACAAGATAGGAATGAAACTTTTCGAAAGCAAAGTCACAGCCAGCAATTCTTTCTTTGTAGTTGTATAATTAAGTTGAGCCTCTATAAGAGTTTTTCTAGCATAATAGATGGCGTGAAATATTTTTCCCTTTCGTTGTCCTTGAACTGCACCCACAACAAAGTCACTTGTATCATACATAACTTCAAAAGGTTGAGACCAATCTGGTGCAATGACAATGGGTGTATTCACTAGCTTCTTTTTTAATTGAATAAATGCATCTAGACATGCATCGCCAAAGAAGAATTTTCAATTCTGTTATAGCAATTAAAAATTTTCAATTTTGTTATAGCAATGAGCACAAGAGCTTTGCAACTTTCAAAAAAATCTCTAATAAACCTTCGGTAAAACCCCGCATGTCCCAGAAAATTGCGAATACCCCTCACATTTGTTGGTGGAGGTAATTTCTTAATGATTTTTACCTTAGCTTTGTCTACTTGATTACCTTGACTAGAGATGCAGTGTCTTAACACAATGCCTTCAGTTGCCGTGAAATGACATTTTTCTCAATTTAGGACCAAAAGTGTGTCCTCACTTCACTTTAGTACTTTATCCAATTTGTCAACACAATGATCAAAATCATTCCCATAGACTGAGTTATCATCCATAAAAACTTCTAAAGAATCTTCGACCATATCGGAGAATATAGCCATCATGCACCTTTGAAATGTGGCTGGTGCATTACAAAGACCGAAAGGCATACGTCGAAAAGCGAAAGTACCAAAAGGGCAGGTGAAGGTTGTTTTCTCCTAATCCACCTGTGCAATAGAAATTTGATTGTACCTAGAATAGTCTTCTAGAAAGCAATAATAGGCCTTTCCAACAAGCCAATCTAGCATTTGGTCGATGAAAAAATGTGGGAAGTGATCCTTCTTTGTGGTCGCATTCAATTTGCGATAATCTATACAAACTCGCCATCTCGTGGGAATGTGTGTAGGAATTAATTCGTCCTTATTGTTGCGAACCACAGTGATGCCACTCTTTTAGGCACAAATTGAACTGGATTGACCCAATTGCTATCAGAAATCGGGTAAATGATTCCAACATCAAGCCATTTTATGATTTTCTTCTTGACAACTTCCTTTATTTTCTCATTTAATATTCTTCGCTATTCAATCGATTGCTTGCCTTCATCTTCCAACTTCATCTCGTGCATGCAAAAAGAAAGGCTAATATCTTGAATATCGACAATAGTCCAAGCAATAGCTTGTTTATATTGCTTGAGAATATGGACTAATTTCTATTCTTGAGGCACATCCAGTGTTCCGGAGATAATAACCGGGATAATATTTTGATCACCTAAAAAGACATATTTAAGATGATGAGGTAATGGTTTCAATTCCAAAGTAAGAGCTTCTTCAATAGCTGGTTCAAAATTTGGGGTTGTTCTGTTGGCTAGGTGTAAGGATTCAATCTGCCATACATCCTTGAGTTCAAAATTATTAGCTTCAACCATGTTATCACAATCATCTAAGCATTCAACATCAGATGTCACTGCAAACTCTTTAAAAAGTGTTGTGCTTTGGTCATTGAATTCTTCCTCAATTAGATCATCTAGCACATCAACATTATGGCATTCTTATTTGTCCTCACATTGAATAGATTCCAAAACACTGAAGGTGACTTGCTCATCATTAAGTCGTATGGTTAGTACACCTTTATAAACATCAATTAGAGTCCAGTCGGTGGCTAAAAATGGTCTTCCCAAGATTATGGGAACCTCCTTGTCTACCTCGCAGTCAAGTATGATAAAATCACCTGGAAAAATGAATTTATCTACACGATTTAAGACGTCTTTTATTTTTCCTTCAGGTTGCGCTAAGGATCGATCGTCTAGTTATAATGTCACAGCAGTAGATTTCATGTAACCAATTCCCAACTTTTTAAAAGTAGATAGTGGCATTAGGTTGGTGCTAACTCCCATGTCGCATAAAGCCTTACGCAAATAATGATTACCATTTGAGCATGGGATGGTAAATCTCCCAGGATCTTTCAATTTAGGGGGCAGCTTGTTTGTCAAAACAGCACTACACCCTTCTGTGAGTGCAATAGCTTCAATATCATTGAGCTTCTTCTTCGTGAATAAGAGGTCTTTCATAAATTTCCCATAACTCAGAATTTGTACCAGAGCATCTACTAAAGGAATGTTGATCTGTAATTGCTTCAGTGTGTCCAGGAACTGCTGATACTACTTGTCATACTCATTCTTCCTAAATCTTTGTGGGAAGGGTAAAGGTAGAGATATATTTGCTGGTGCCAACACCTTTGATTGCGATGACAGTTTAAAAAGTCAGACATTAGGCATATGAGTGATAACTTGTGGAACTTCTTTATCTGATGCATCAATGAACTCTTTAGATTCATCCTTCTCACCAGTGATCACGTCATTCGTATCTTGAGGTGCTACATTAGAGTCGATAAATGGTTCACTAGTTTGTTTACCACTCCTATGAGTGATAGCCTTACAATGTTCTTTCCCTCTCACAATAGGATTTTTTATGTCACAAGGTAATAAGCCTAGTGCTCGAGTATTCAGATTTGAAGCAAGTTGTCCTAATTGTGCCTCCAACGCCCTAATGGAAGATGAATTCCCTTGTACGATTGCTTTTGTGCGAGTAATATGCTCCCATATTATTGCCTCAAGAGTTGCTAACGGGTTAAAAGAAGAAGCTTGAGTGTACGGTTGCTATCGATGTCCTTAAACATGTTGATTCGGTAATGAATAGTGTTGTGGATGCATAGGATTTTAGTGTGGATGTGACTAGCCTTGTTGTGGATGCATCTGAGTGTGTTGATTGTAATTCTGCTATTGTTGATTGTAATTCCCTTGTCTGAGATTATAATTGCTCTGAGTAGTTGTATTCCATATCTTAATGTCTGTAACACCCCTCACCTGTATTCAACACCGAAATAGGGTTACGAAACATTACCGAACTTATAAAACCATTAAATAATAATTTCACATACATTTTCAAATTTCATGCAATCATCATTCAAACTCAATCACATTGTCTCTAATACGAGCCTACAAGGTCCTAAACATGCTTTAGAAGAGGTAAATCGATAGCTCAAGGAATTTTTGAAACAATTAGATAATTTTTCAAATTTCTAGGGGCACGCGCCCGTGTCACATGCCATGTGGACATTCGAAATAAGATCACATGGCCCTGTCCCAGCTCATGTCTGACCCTGTGTAACTCTCTGACTTGGGTCACACGGCCAACACGCACGCCCTTGTGGCAAGCCTGTGTGCCCTAAAAATGGCCACACACACCTGTATGCCAGGCCGTGTACTAGGCTATGCCAAACCTGTAGGGTATACTGACTTAGGCCACACGGCCAATCACACGCCCGTGTGCTGGGCCGTGTGGAGCATACAAACTTGATTTTTAATTGAACATCAGGGGACACACGACTCTGTAACTTGACCGTGTGTCACACACGGTTGAGACACACGCCTGTGTCTCTACCCGTGTGGACAAAAATAGGCTATTTACCAAGCCAATTTGCCACCCAACTTTGCACATACCTAAAATAATAGTTTTGGCATCAAAACATGGGTTATATATAGGCATTCAATCAACCTCATCCAAGGATCATTTATACCATTTCAATATCAACCAATACCAAGCATATCAATACCACCATGTTCCATTCAATTTGTACCAAACACTTATGATCTCAATTCAACAAAATAACCTAATCTCACAAACATACCAAATTCTATTCACAATCATTTAGTACCCTTAATTACCAAATATCATCAAGCATCACATATCCATCAATAAACACATAACCAAAACCATATTCACTTATGTATACACAACCAAATCAACCAAATTAAGCCAACTCCATGGCTATATACAAAACCAAACTTTAGACATTTACAAGCCAATTCAAATGACTAAATTCATTACCAAACTATATATCAAAATGACCATAATCCTATACATGCCATATACTCAAAATACTTAAGTTCTAAACTACAACACTGATAGTAGGATAGTGTGATGAAGTCTCCGACGATCCACGAATCTGAGCTAGCTTGATTTCACTATAAACACGGAAAAATAATTGATGTAAGCGATAAAGCTTAGTAAGCTCGTACGAAAATAATAAGCAAAACTCACCATTTAGTTACCATTCAAAATATGCATATAACATACTACAAAATATATATAACCACAATGTTAACATATATTCAATCATCTATTTAACCATGAACTTAATTCTTTCATATGTTCAATGCATATTCAGTTTTCGTACATACCTGTATTGATACGTATCTATTTCTCACCATTTCATATCCTCGATATACCCATTGAACCATTTGGAATAATATAGGATACTCAGGAATCTCGCACCCTAAGTGCCAATATATATAGCCGAAGCTATCTCAATAAAATCTTGCAAAGTGCCAATACATAGTCGAAACTATCTCAATATCATATCTCAATAATGCTCACTCTGGAGCTATCAACAAGTTTGCTCACACAAGCTAATGGTCATGACGTAGCTACGCGATGCTGCTCACACAAGCTTACGAGAGTCCGCAACACAAGCTGGATAACTCAGCCACCAGTAGGACATACGGACCAGCACCCAAAACAATAATAACCCCTAATGACATGTCATTCGTATCCTATTCTATTCTTAAGGTTCAACCGGGATTTCACACTTTCTGAATTATTGTCGAACATGTCTTTAGAGTCGTATTCAGAGTTTATGCGATATCAAAGAATATAAAATACAATTATAACAAAACTTACTACATACGAACTTACCTCGAATGCAAAAACGGTGCAACAAGTTAATTAATCCAAAACCTTGTTCTTTCCCCGATCTAAATCTGTATTTCCCCTTTCTTGATCTAAATAATATCAAATTTAGCTTATTTAATAATCTATCTATTCAATTTAGTCCAAATTATACATTAAGGCACATTTATACATTTGCCTTAATATTTCACATTTTTACAATTTAGTCCTCATCTCATAAAAATAAAAATTCATGCAATTCAACCTAAACCCATGCTGGCCGAATTTCAACTAGGTCCCTAGCTACAAATATTTTTCATTTATTTCACAATTTAACCATAAAATTTACATATTTCACAATTTAATCCCTAATTAACAATTTTTTTTAAAAATCACTTTAGGAAAGTTGTTTATTGAACAACAATCATGCATTTTCTATCATCAAACATCAAAACACATATAGACTCATAAATTGTAAAACCCCAAACCTTTAACAGTTTTACATAATAGTCCATGGTCTAGCTAGACTAAGCTACAACGATCTCAAAAACATAGAAATCATTAAAAAAGGGACAAAATTCACTCACCAGTTAAGCATTGTAATGGCCAAATCCTAGAAAGCTCCCATGGCTTCTTATGCTTTTAATTTTCGAAGGAAAAATTAGAGAAGAAAGATGATAGCTTTTGTTATTTTATTATTTTGCTTATTATCTCACTAATTTACCTTTTTAACCTTGTTATTTAACCATTAAAATCACTTATACTATGTACATAAACGCCCACTAACATTAAAAATGGTCTAATTACAAACATAAGGGCCTCTTCTTTAAAGTTCCATAGCTATTAGACCCTTTTAGCTAATAGAATACAAGTTTTACATTTTACACAATTCAGTCCTTTTTATCAAATTGACCATTCAAACGATAAAATTTCTTAACGAAATTTTCACACTATCATACTATCATACTATAAACATTAAAATAATAATAATAAAATAATTATTTCAACCTCGAATTTGTGGCCTCAAAACCACTGCTTCGATTTGACTATAAACGGTCTATTACAACTCTCCCCCTAAGGAATTTTCGTCCCCGAAAATCTTACTAGAAAAGAGGTTAGGGTATTGTTTTCTTATAGCTTCTTTGGGTCCCCACATAGCCTCTTCAATACTTGTCGATGCCACAGAACCTTTACTAAAGCTATGCTTTTATTTCTTAATTCCTTAACCTCTCGAGCTAAAATTTTGATTGGTTCTTCGTTATACTTCATATCAGGTTGAATTTCAATCTCTATCGGAGAAATGATGTACGATGGATTCGATCGATATCGTCATAACATTGAAACATGAAACACATTATGGATTTTTTCTAATTCAGACGGTAAAGCTAGTCGATATGCCACTGGCCCTATTCTTTCGATTATCCTATACGGCCCAATAAATCGTGGACTCAAGAGATACTTTCAGAAATACTCTGTCATTGATCTAAAATTCAATGTCTTTTCGTTTCAAATCCGTGTATGATTTTTATCTGTCTGAATTTGCTTTCAGACTGTCGTAATTTAATTTCACTTTATCTTTAGTCTTTCTGATCAAATCAACCCCGTGAATCCTTTTCTCACTAAGCTCGATCCAGTACAACAGAGTTTGGCATATACTACCATACAAAGCTTCATACGGTGCCATCTTTATGCTCGATTGGAAGCTGTTGTTATATGCGAATTCAACCAACGGCAAATATTTCTCCCAATTGCCTTCGAACTCTATAACACAATAGCAAATCATATCTTCAAGAATTCATGACCACTAATACAATTGTTTCAAATCATTATTTATTTTTGTGCTTCCTAGGTGAACAGACAAATAACCACTGTGTCCTTCATGTAGAATTTTCTAAATAAGCTCGAAATTCTTTGGTAGCCAAGTTCTATTTTGGAACATTAAACAATCATCGGATCCAATCTGATACTCTGAATCACTATTTGACTCACATTGTACTTTTTAGCTTGTAACTCGTAATCAAACTTCTAAGCTTCACAAATTTGCTAAAGAAATGCCGATTTAGCTTTTAATTCTACTAGAATCGAACCATCATCAGACAAGGTTATCTGAGTATTCATTGCTCTTAAAGCAAATAAACATTTTCTACTCAAAACATGCGACTAAGTTTGCTTTCCCTGGATGGTAATCAATCACTAACTCATAGTCTTTCAACAACTCGAGCCATCTTCGTTGTCGCAAATTCAAATCTTTCTGAGTCATTATATCTTTTAAGCTCTTATGATCAGTAAAGATGTGGCACTTTTCACCGTATAAATGATGTCACCAAATCTTCAATGCAAAAAAAAAATAGCGGCCAACTCTACACCATGCATCGGATAATTCTTTTCATGCGGTTTCAATTGTCTAGAGGCATAAGCTATCACTTTACCCTCTTGCATCAAAACACAACCCAAATCGTTTAGTGATGCACCGCTGAAAATCACAAAGTCTTTACCTAACATAGTTTGAACCAAAACAGGTGCCTCTGTTAACAATGTTTTCAACTGTTAAAAACTTTGCTGACATTTTTCGGACCGCTCAAACTTCACATCTTTCTGTAGCAATCTAGTCATTGCTGTCCCAAAATCCAACTTCTCGGAGTCAAAACTCACATTTGTTGAATTTAGCGAAGATTTGCTTATCTCTCAAGGTTTGAAGCATGATTCTCAAATGTTCGGCATGCTCAGACTCACCTCGTGAATAGATCAGAATGTTGTCAATGAATACAACCACAAATTTATCTAAATACGGTTAGAAAATTTGATTCATCAAATCCATAAAAACTATAGGAGCATCAGTTAATCCGAAAGGCGTAACAAGAAATTCATAATGCCTGTACCTTGTTCTGAATGTAATTTTCGGCACATTTGAATCTTTAACTCGCAATTGATAATTGCTAGATCTCAAATCAATCTTTGAGAACACTGTTGCTCATTTCAACTGATCGAAAAAATCATTAATTTGCGACAAAGGATACTTGTTCTTTATGGTAACCTTGTTGAACTGACGATAATCAATACAAAGTCTCATTGATCCATCTTTCTTCTTTACGAACAACACTGGTGCACCCCAGGGCAAAAAACTAGGTCGTGCAAAACCTCTATCGGTTAACTCTTGTAATTGCACTTTCAACTCTTTCAATTCTGTCAGAGCCATTCTATACGAAGCTATAGATATCAATGATGTTCTTGGTACTAATTCAATGGCAAACTCGACCTCTCTGATCAGTGGTAGCCCCAGTAATTCTTCTGAAACTTATCCAAATACTCACAAACCACTGACACTGATTCAATCTTTGATTCAAACACTTTTGTATCAAGTACATAAGAAAGATAAGCTTCGCAACCTTTTCTCACACATCTCTGAGCTGACATAGACAAAATCACAACAGGCAATTCACTCGACTCATTTGATTCATTTCGAATGATTTCACTCTTTTGACATTTCAATTTAATAGCCTTTCATCTACAATTTACAACCGCATCATGTAACGTCAACCAATCCATCCCCAGAATTACATCAAACTCATCAAAAGGTAGTAGCATCAAATTAGCCAGAAAATAGTAACCCCGTGTCATTAAAGGACAATTCTTACAAACTTTACCAACCAGAAAATATTAGCCTAAGGGGTTTGACACTTTAACCACAAACTCGGTAGACTCAAGAGGCAAACTCTTACTAGACACCAAATTCATACAAATATATAAATAAGGCGATCTAGGATCAGTCAATGCAATAACATTAGTGTCATAAAGAGAAAATGTACAGGTAATAACATCTGGTGATTATGCATTTTTGCGAGTGCTAATGGCGTAAGCTCTAGCAGGTGCTTTGGCCTTGGATCTCACAGCGGAGTCCTTAGTCATTTCTCTACTACTAGTCACATTCCCTACATTTCGAGGTGGCCTCCCTCTATTAGCTGTATTGTTCGGTCTTGCATTCTGGAACTTATCTTTCTCGGCTAACTCGTGACAATCACGAATGAAATGATCTTGAGAACCACATTTAAAACACCTCTAATATTCATCCAGCACTCATCAAAATGTCGTCGACCACACTATTGACACTCGAGTTTATTATTTCTCACACTGCCAACTATCGATAATAATGTAGCTTGTGTTTTAAGACTTGAGTATTGTTTTCCACGATCTCTGTTTGGATACCCGATTGAAGCATTTGAAAGAGTATACAAATCTCTTAATTTCTTGGATGAAGATTGGTATGGTTTATTGATCGATCTCTTTCTCGAATCTCTAGCTTCAAAATCTGCCTTTCTATTTACTTTACAAGTTCTTCAGCTTTGCAAGCTCAATCAACTAACAAAATGAATTCTTTCAACTCTAAAATCCCGAATAACAGTCTGATATCTTCATTCAACCCATCTTCGAATCATTTACACATAATTGCCTCTATTGAAACACATTTTTGAGCATACTTACTGATTCTCACAAACTCTCGATCATACTCTGTTACAGACATACGACCTTGTTTCAGCTCTAGAAACTCTTTTCGTTTTTGATCAATAAACCATTGACTGATGTATTTCTTTTTGAACTCAGCTTGGAAGAATTCCCAAGTAACTCTTTCTCTCAGCACCACTGATACTAGAGTATTCCACCACTGATACGTGTGTCCCTCAGAAGTGATACAACACATTTCAAACACTCAACTGGTGTGGAAGAAAGTTTATCAAATACTCTGGTAGTATTTTCAAGCCAAAATTTGGCTCTCTTGGGATCGTCATCAACTGTAGCTCTGGACTCTTCAACCCCGTATTTTCGGATCTTATCAACTGGCGGCTTATTTAATCATTGATGTTTCACACCTTGAGAAGCTACCGAAATCGGTTGGGAATTAGGTGGGGGTGGAGGTTGTTGAGTAGCAAAATTTGTTTGAACAAACTACGTAAACCACTCATTCATTATCTAGAAGAATGCTTCTTTAGCATCTACTCCCTACTGACCTAATAAGGGTCTCGACTCAGATTGCATCACTCTAGGAACCAAGGTGTTACATCAGCTACAGCTCGATTGGGATCTATTTTCTATATATAAACTATCAGGAGATCTCACACTATCACAATTTATATATGGCATGTATAGCTAGACTCTCACATATGCTACACTAGTCCTAGAATCGGCTAAACCATAGCTCTGATACCAATAAATGTAACACCCCTCACCCGTATTCAACACCAGAATAGGGTTAGGGAGCATTACCGAACTTATAAAACCATTAAACAATAATTTCACATACATTTTCAATTTTCATGCAATCATCATTGAAACTCAATCACATTGTCCCTAATACGAGCCCACGAGGTCCTAAACATACTTTAGAAGCAGTTCGGGACTAAACCGATAGCTCAAGAAATTTTTGAAACACTTAGATAATTTTTCAAATTTCAAGGGACACACTCCTGTGTGCCCCGACCATGTGTCTCACACGGACAAAGACACGCCAGTGTCACAGGCCGTGTGGACATTTGAAATAGGATCACATGGCCGTGTCTAACCCCGTGTAACTCTCTAACTTAGGTCACACGGCCAACACACACACCCGTGTGCCAGGCTGTGTACTAGGCCATGCCAAACCTATAGGGTATACTGACTTAGGCCACACAGCCAATCACATGCCTGTGTGGAGGATAAAAACTTCATTTTTAATTCAACACCAGGGGACACACAAGTGTGTAACCTGACCATGTGTCACACACGGCTAAGACATGGGCATGTGGATAAAAATAGGCTATTTACAAAGCCAATTTGCCACCTAACTTTTTACATACCTACAACAATCCTTTTTGCATCAAAACATGGCATATATATAGGCATTCAATTAACCTCATCCAAGCATCATTTATACCATTTCAATACCAACCAATACCAAGCATATCAATACCACCATGTGCCATTCAATTTGTACCAAACACTTATGGTTTCAATTCAACAATACACCCATTTTCAACCATTTATCATTTAGCCTAATCTCACAAACATACCAAATTCTATTCACAATCATTTAGTAGACTTAATTACCAAATATCATCAAGCATCACATATCCATCAATAAACACATAACCAAAAACATATGCACATACATAAACACAACCAAAACAACCAAATTAAGCCAACTCTATGGCTATATACAAAACCAAACTTTAGACATTTACAAGACAATTCAAATGACTAAATTCATTACCAAACTATATATCAAAATGACCATAATCCTATACATGCCATATATTCAAAATACTTAAGTTCTAAACTACAACACTGATAGTAGGATAGTGTGATGACGTCTCCAACGATCCCCAAATTCGAGCTAGCTTATTTCATTATAAAACACGAAAAAATAATCGATGTAAGCTATAAAGCTTAGTAAGCTCGTATGAAAATAATAAGCAACATTCACCATTTAGTTACCATTCAAAATATGCATATAACATACTACAAAATATATATAACCACAATGTTAGCATATATTCAATCATCTATTTAACCATGAACTTAATTCTTTCATATGTTCAATGCATATTTAGTTTCCATACATACATGTATTGATACGTATCTATTTCTCACCATTTCATATCCTCGATATACCCATTGAACTATTTGGAATAATACAGGATACTCAGGAATCTCGCACCCTAAGTGCCAATATATATAGCTGAAGCTATCTCAATAAAATCTTGCATCGATGTGCCAATACATAGCCGAAGCTATCTCAATATCATATCTCATTAATGCTTACTCTCGAGCTATCAACGAGTTTGCTCACACAAGCTGACAGTCATGACGTATCTACACGGTGCTGCTCACACAAGCTAATGAGAATCCACAATACAAGCTGGATAACTCAGCCACCGGTAGGACGTACGGACCGGCACCCAAAACAATAATAACCCCTAGTGACATGTCATTCATATCCTATTCTATTTCGAAGGTTCAACCGAGACTTCACACTTGTTGAATTATCGTTGAACATGTATGTAGAGTCGTGTTCATAGTTTAAGCAATATAAAAGCATATGAAATACAATTATAACAAAGCTTACTACATACGAACTTACCTCGAATGCAAAAACAGCGTAACAAGTCGATTAATCCAAAACCTTGTTCTTTCCCAGATTTTTCACCTTTCCTGATCTAAATAATATCAAGTTTAGCTTATTTAATCTATCTATTCAATTTATTCTAAATTATACATTAAGGCACATTTACACCTTTGCCCATAATATTTCACTTTTTTACAGTTTAGTCCTTATCTCATAAAGAACAAATTCATGCAATTCAACCTAAACCCATGCTAGTCGAATTTTAATTAGGTCTCTAGCAGCCCTTATTTTTCATTTATTTCACAATTTAACCACAATATTTACACATTTCAGAATTTAATCCTTAATTGGCAATTTGTCAAAAATCACTTTACAAGTGTTGTTTATCTAACAACAAGCATGCATTTTCTATCACCAAACATAAAAAAAAAACATATAAATTCATCAATGGTAAAACCCTAAACCTTTAAAAATTTTACAAAATAGTCCATGGGCTAGCTAGACTAAGTTGCAACGATATCAAAAACATAGAAATCATTAAAAAGGGGGACAAAATTCACTGAACAATTAAGCAATGTAATGGCCGAACCCTAGAAAGCTCCCATGGATTCTTAAGATTTTAATTTTTGGTGGAAAAATTAGAGAAGAAAGATGATAGCTTTTGTTATTTTATTATTTTACTTATTATCCCCCTAATTTACCTTTTTAACCTTGTTATTAAACCATTAAAATCACTTATACTATGTACATAAATGTCCACTTAAAATGGTCTAATTACAACGTAATAGCCTCTTCTTTATATTTCGATAGCTATTAGACCCTTTTAGCTAATAGAACACAAGTTTTAGATTTACGCAATTTAGTCCTTTTTATCAAATTGACCATTCAAACGATAAAATTTCTTAACAAAATTTTCACACCATAATATTATCATGATGTAAACATTAAAATAATAATAAAATAATTATTTCAACCTCAGGTTTTTGGTCCCAAAACCACTGTTCTGATTTGACTAAAAACGGCCTGTTACAATGTTGCAGCATTTTGTCCAGCATTCTGAGTTCCCCAAAACTGTTAGTTGCATGCAGAGTTGTTGTAAGAATTACCATAAGAATTGTTGCAGATGTTACTAATATAATAGGCATTCTCTACATGTTGTGAAAAATCTTCATACCTATGGTTTATACTACAAATCTCACAACAAAAAGTAGGTAGATCAACTTACTGAGCGACTTGTATAGGTGCAACGCCACTCGTCCCTTGTATATTTTTAATCATGTTTGTGAGAGAAGAAACTTGAGCACTTAGTGTGACTATTGCATCCAATTCAATAACTCAGGGACTAGTTTTTGCTCGTGCAGCTCTAGAGATAGGGTATTGATAATCATTCTGAGCAATTATAATAGGCTGATTTTAGGCCTAGTAAGAACAGTGGTTTCGAGACAACAAATCTGACGTAGTAAAGTTCATTTTTATTATATTTTTATGGTCTACATTTTCACGGAATAATTACGTGAAAATTTTGACGTTTGGGCACTCAATTTAGTCAAAAGGACTAAATTGTAAAAAGTGCAAAAGTTGAGTTCTACATGCTAGAGGTGTCTAATTTCTATGAAATCTTAAATTGAAAGTCCTTAGATGGTAATTAGACCATTTGTTAAGATAATGGACAAAAATAGACATGGTGAGATAAAATTTCAAAGTTTTAAGTGAAAGGCATTTTGGTCATTTGGTAAATAAAAGAATAAAAAAGGAAAATCAAGCTAAAATCTTGTCCATCTTCTCCCCCAACTGCCGAAATTTAGAAGGTCACCATAGCTAGTGTTTTCTCAACTTCCAATCTTGATTGTACGTACATCCTAGCCCCGTTTTTAATGCTCTTTACATTTTTGAAGCCATTATCATCTGATCTATCTATTTCTACCATTAATTTAAGGAAAAGATTACGGTCTAAGGTTTGACCCATGTTGGATATTTGTGTATTTTGATGTCTAATGGTAGATTATGCATGTTTGATGTGTGATAAACAACTTTTGCTAAGTGGTTTTTGATGAAAATGTCAAAAGGACCTATTTATAAAACATTATAAAATGTGTGTAAAAGTGTGATTACATGAAAAATATGGACTGCTTTAAGTATAAATGAGGATTGGCTAGGCTTGGGAATCGAAGAAATTGAATGGATTTTATTTTTTGAGCCTAGTGGCAAAAATGTAACTTTGCCGTAGTGTGATTTTCAGATTGAATTGAGCAATGTCATAATTAAATAAGTTAAATTTGCTATTAGAGATCAAGAAAGATGGGGTTTAGACTTTGATCGGGGAAAAACAAGGTTATTGACGATTAGGTGTACTTCCACTATTTTTGTATCGAGTTAAGTTCGTATGTAAATAATGCATTGTTATTTATGTTTTAATTGTTTTATTATTATATGAATTGTAATTTACTCTTGAATGAAATTGACAAAGTTTGACAAGCGAGAAAGAAATCCCGGTTGAACCTTAGGAATTGTTAGGATACAAATGTCATGAAATTAGGGTTAGTTGAGATTACATGTAAGACCATATCTGGGATATGGCATCGATATGAGATTTCGTGTAAGACCATAGCTGGGCTATTGGCATCGATATGAGATCCCATGTAAGACCATATCTGGGATATGGCATTGGTATAGTACTATGTGCGTGAGATTCCCCGAGTATCCTTTAATATTCCAAGTGGTTCAACAGGAAACGTAACTAAAATTTTAATGTTACGAAATACCGTGGTGTGTTGCCAATTGGTACAGGTATGTACGTAGAACTTATGCCTAATGAGCTCAATATGTGAAGAATATCTCGGTAAGGTCATGGTTATGCAAGATATGATATTAAGGTTTCTAATAATATCCATGCCAAGTTGGACTATGAGATTTTTAATAACATCTATGTTAATTCATTTCATGTCAGTTGCATGATAAATGTGTGTCTATGATGCCTAATATTTGCATAGGAACATACTAAGATTTAAATCTTATTCCCCCTTTTTTTCTCTTGTCTTATAGAGTCACCAAGCTAGCTCGTGGATAAAAGATAGTCAGAGATTCATTCACACTATCAAATTATCATTTTTGGTACTTATTATTCCAATATTTTAAGTTATGGCATGTATAAGGGACTTGGTCTTTTTTTGTTCTGTGTCATAATTGATTTGGTCATAAGTGATGGCTTCAATAGTTGATAATTCATTTTGTAAATGGCCATTTGATAGTGGCTAATATTGGTTAAGTATATATACATATGATGATGTTTTCATAAATGTGGGAAATTGCATGGTTTGAGATGCTATGGGAAATTGCATGGTTTGATATACGAAGTATGTGATGTTTGTATGTGATAAATGATAGCATGTAAATTATATGTGGATGGCTAATTGGGTTGAAAGTATATGCTAGGATTGGTGCTATGTTTTTTTTTTTTTTTTTGTAAAGGTTGATGTATGGAACGGTGGCAAAAAGGCTTGGTAAATAGCCATATATTTGTCCACACGGGCGTGTGTCTACGCCATGTGTGACACACGGTCTGCCCCACGGGCATGTGTTTCGGCCGTATGTCCCCTGTACCTTTATTGTTGAAAAGTAGAATGCTCAGTAATGAGCACACGGGCAGAGACACGAGTGTGTGTCTCAGCTGTGTGGATGGCACAGTTTTGAACAGGGCGGGTGCCCTGGCCGTGTGAAGTCTGCACCTATTTTATGAAAAAAATTATGAAAATTTAATCGATCACACAGCCTAAGCATACGGCGTGTGACTTAGTCGTGTGACCTTAATTTGATGATGATGTAATAAACAGAAAGCTTCCTAATTTGAACATGGCCTAAAGCACGGGCGTATCTTAGGGTCACACGGGTGTGTCCCGAACCCACATGGGCGTGTGACCCCTTTTACATGAAAAATTTTCTATGTTTTCCAAAAGCTTCCAAAGTTCTTGGTTTAGTCTCGAACCACTTCTGATGCATATTTTGGGCCTCGTAGGCTCGTTTTAGGGACGATATGAATGTTTTTGAAAAGTTTTTAATTTCAGTGGAAATTCATGTCTTGATTTTGAATGTTTGCTTGTGAATAAGTCCGGTAATGCCTCGTACCCTATTTTGGTGTCAGATACAGGTAAAGGGTGTTACATTTAGTGGTATTAGAGCTACAATTTAGTCAATTCTTGGACTAATGTAGCGTGTCTAAGAGTCTAGCTATACATGCCATAATTGAACTGTGATAGGGTGATGATTTCTGACAATTTCAAATTCTGTTTTCATATAGTAATGGATCCCAATCGAGCTGAAGTTGATGAAGTCGAAAGTAATACGTCGGCTATCGCTCCAGGGGCAGTGCCGTCTAATAGTAGACCTCATACGGTTAGTCAAGGAGAAGGAGATAGGGAAGCCTTTCTCCATATGATGAATGAGTGGTATACGAAATTTGTTCGAACAAATCTTAACGCACAACCTCCTCCACCCCTACCCATTCCTCGACCGGTTTCCATAGCCCCACAAGGTATGGACTTTGTAGGGATGAATAAGCCCCCATTTGATAAAATTTGAAAGCATAGGGCTGAAGATTTTTAAGCTAACGTGGATGATGATCCCGATAGAGCTGAGTTTTGGCTCGAAAACTCCATTAGGGTATTTGATAAGTTGTCCTGCGCACTAGATGAGTGTTTAAAGTGTGCTATCTCGCTTCTGAGAGATTCTGCATACCATTAGTGGAATACACTTGTATCTGTTGTTCCGAGAGAAATGGTCACCTAGGACTTATTTCAAGAGGAGTTTTGAAAGAATTATATTAGCCCACGGTTCATCGACCAGAAACGTAAAGAATTTCTTGAGCTGAAACAGGGTCGTATGACAGTGACCTAATATGAGTGAGAATTTGTCAGATTGAGAAAATATGCTTGAGAGTGTGTTTCTATGGAGGTTATTATGTGCAAAAGACTTGAGGATGGGTTGAATGAAGATATTCGTGTGTTAGTCAAGATTTTAGAGCTTAAAGAGTTTGTGGTATTGGTTGAACGAGCTTGTAAGGCCGAATAATTGACCAAAGAGAAGAAGAAAGCTGATCTTAAAGCTAAAGACTCGAGGAAAAGATCGATGAGTAAGTCATTTTTATCTCAGTCTACGAAATCGAAGGATATGTATTCCCATTGAATGTTTTAGTGGGGTATTCACGTAGAGATCGTGAGAAACAACATTTGAGTTTTAAATCTCAAGCTACTTCGAATGCAAGTGTGGGCAATGTAAAGTCTAACAAACCCGAATGTCAACAATGTGGAAGAAGACATCTCGATGAGTGTAGGATGAATGACCGAGCTTGTTTCTAGTGTGGCTCTCAAGAGAACTTTATCCGAGATTGTCCTTAAATGGATTGTCCTTAAATGGCTAAGAAGGAAAATTTTCAGAGTGTAAAGCCAAGTGATACTGCTGATAAACTGTAAAAGTAACATATTTTAAGCCCACATTTAGCATGCTTTTGGATGATTTAAGCCTTGAATAATGTAATTTGGTGCTCTTAATCCTTTGTTTTCATGTTTTATAACCAGAAGGGCATCAGATGATGAAAAGAATGGAAAACGGGCCCAAAACGGAGTAAATGGGTAATATCACGAAACCCAGACGGGCTGGCCACGACTTAGACGGGCGTGTGCCATGGGCGTGTCCCTGCCGTGAGAAAGAAGAGTTTCACTCGGATTAGGATACTTAGGGGCAAAGAAACATATTCAGAAGTCTATATAAACACCCTAAGTATGATCTAAGAGGGGGAACCTAAGGCTTTAGTCATAGGACGTCCAGCCAGGCAAAATAGGGTAGATTTGTGGAGATTTACTCGAAGATAGCCAATTAATTCATCTCAAGAAGCCAGAATTATACTCAAGACAGAGGATCTCTCCTTCAATTCTTTAAGGGGGTTTTAGGGATTTCTTATGGTTTGTTTTATCTTTTCTTTTGAGATGTTTTCTTTTATTGTTATGAACTAAACCCTCAGATACCTGAGGGGGATGAAACCTAAGATGAATCTTGTTATTGTTTGCTAAACTATATGATAGATATTTGACTTGTTCTTAATTATGTGTTCTTAATTCTTGTTTTGATATTTCTGGGATATTAATTCAAGTATGATGTGCTTAGGTGGAGAGCAAAAGTCCTTGCCTAAGAGTAGATTTACCATAATTAAGCGGAGTTGATCGCATGCTTAGAGATAGGGTGGTGAGATTTTACCGGATTAGGGTGAAACCTAATATAGGAGTCCATGAATCGAGTTAATGTAATTCTAGGGGTTTTAATTAGAAGGAGATTTCAATTAAGCAACCTAGGGTTAGACGTTAGTCGCCTCGAGAGAGGGATTAATATAACTTAGGGAATCTTATGGACCAAGTCGAATGAATAAATCGTCTGGTTCAGAGTTAGATAACAAGTGAAGTCTAGGTGGATTCTTCCTTGGGTGTCGTCTTAATCAATTGGGTTTTCCTTAAGTTATTTTCACAATTTCATTTTTCTTTGTCTTAGAGTGTTTAGTTTAGTAGTTAAATAAATTTAGATTAGATAAACAAATCCCTTATTTCTTAGGCTAAATAATAAAAAGAGAGTTAGTATTAGAACTTTTAGTTCCTTTAGGTTCGACATTCCGGTCTTGCCTTAACTATACTATTGTTCGCTAGGTGCACTTGCCTCAAATCGTTGTCATTGTTAGTTTCTAGGCTCGATCATATTCTTTATAAATTTTAAGACTTTGACATCGTATAAAACAACGATCAAGTTTTTGGCGTCGTTGCCAGGGAACTAAAATATTAAGAACGCTTATTTTTTATTACTTTAGCCATATTTATTTTATTTTTTTCAATTTACTGTTATAAACTTTGCTAAATTTTCTTTTGTTCCTTTCAGGTACCTCTAGTTTAGGACTAGAAGGAACCCACCAGGACCCCTACTTTACGACAGCGATATTGAAGGTACCGTTCGCAGAAGTCGCAGAGAGATAAGGCGAAGCTTAAACTACATAGAAGAAGAGCAAGAAGCCGAAATTAATACCACCGAAGAGATGGCTGAAAATCATCCGCTACCTCCAGAGATGGCCAAAAATCGTGCTCCTCGAACTATGTAGTTTAACAGGAACTGAGTCTAGTATTGTTAGGCCTACTATTGCTGCAAATAATTTTAAACTAAAACCTAACACTATACAGATGATGCAACAGCTTGTTTAGTTTGATGGTTTGCAGGATGAGGATCCTAACACACACTTAGCAAATTTTCTAAAATTCTGTGATACCTTCAAGATAAATGGCGTTTCTGATGATGCCATCCGTCTTCGGTTATTTCCCTTTTCTTTACGAAATAAAGCCAAACAGTGGTTACATTCTCTTCCACGAGGATCAATCACTACATGGGATCAAATGACACAAAAATTTTTATTAAAATATTTTTCGCAGGCTAAAATGGCCAAATTGAGGAATGATATCTCTTCTTTTGTGCAGATGGACTCAGAGACACTTTACGATGCATGGGAGAGATACAAAGATTTGTTAAGGAGGTGCCCACACCACGGATTACCTTCGTGGCTAAAAGTCTAAACTTTTTACAACTATGTGAACCCTTCATGATTCAGCTGCCGGTGGGACTGTAAACAACAAAACCCTTGAAGCGGCCTACGAGTTTATAGAAGAGATGTCACTGAATAACTATCAGTTGCAAGTTACAAGGACAAGGCCAGCCAAAGCAGCCAGAGTTTTCAACCTCGATGCAGTAACCGCGCTATCAAATCAGGTAGAACTGCTACATAAAAAATTTGATGGTTTATACAGTTCTTAGCAGGCACATCCAGTTATGCAGTGCGACGCAAGTGAAGGGGTGGTGAATCTTGAGTACCCACCCTATGGACAAGGCATGGAGAGCAAACAGATGAACTATATGGGTAACAATTTCCGATCTAGCAATAACCCATATGATAATACTTATATTCCGGGTTGGAAGAAACACCCTAATTTCTCATGGGGCGGTCAAAGAAATCAAAGGCAACAACCATCCCAAAACTTCCAACAACAGCCTTACCCACAGGAAAAGAAGCCGAACCTTGAAGAGATGCTAACGAATTTCATAGCAGCCCATTCGTGATAAAATCTTTTTTTCCTTACGGCACAGTTAAGGTAACCCATCCAACTCAAGGAACATTCAAGGTAAATGGCCATCGACTGAAACTTTATAATGGTGAAGATTTTAGGGAATTGAGAGAGGAGCTTCAGCTTTGTGAACCTTCTTTTAGGAATGAAAACAGGGTGAGTCTAGCTTAAAGACTTTAAACGAGTGCTTATCGAGAGGCAACCTGACCACTAACTTCACTAACCCCATTAATTTTCACATTTTAATTTTAATTTTCCTTTTAGCACCTAAACCAAGCTAACTGATTCAGTAGAGTGCAGGTTTCCTACCATGCAGCCTTACATACTGGCGTGCCCGTGGCTGTGTGGTCACTATGGGATGAAAACAGGCGTGCAGGTAGACGTGCGAGAAGAAGAAGAAAAATTTTCCCCCACACGAGCTGTGATAAAAAGACCACGGCCGTGCGATGTGACTATGGTCTATTCTGAGTAAACCAACACGGACAAGAGCCGCGCCCGTGCCTACCAACCGTGTGCAACACTGACTATATGAACACGGGCATGGTAAACTTAGCATGGATGTGGGAGAAGCGAACATAATCATACACGACCTATGAGCACGGGCATGGGTAACATCGCAAATGCGCCCAATTTGAAAATCGTAAAAAACACGGGCCGAATAACAGACACACGAGCGTGGCCTCAGCCCGTGTCCCCTTCGCTATATAAAGAAACACAGCCCCCGTTTTCCCCCAAATTTCTTCCCCAAACCCCAACCATAGCTGTTCTTCCTTAAAAACCCTCTACCCCACTCCGGCCACCATCAAAGAAACACCCATCCTTGACTTTCCCTATCCTTATCACCATCTCTCTCTCACATACACATCAAAAATCGGTCCACGCCCGTGTCAAACCAATACACAGCCTCCCCATAGGTGTTCCACCATTGTGTTGCTTCAACTGTTTACAGAACACGCCTGTGCCTCACATCTACACGTCCGTGCTCCACCCATCCACGTTGCCACGCTCCAAAAACACCACTGGTCGTCCCTCACTATTTTATTTTCATCTATTTAACTATTGTAAGAGTAGAGTTACATTTAGTTAAGTCTCTTTTTACTATTATTATTATTATTTATTATTAAGTTAAACTTTAGAATTTTAGCACTAATTTGATCTTGAATACTTTAGTCATTGTTTAAATAGTTGATTAGAACTAAAAAGAACCAATCATTGTCAGAATGCTTACTCATGGTTGAAATTTTCTTATGAATTTAGTCTTTGAATATTTTTGGGTATTGATCGAAGTATTTGATATATTTTGGTAGAAAATTACTTGAAATTTTAGGTTTACAATGTCGTCATCCCAAAGAAAGAAAACGACAGGCCTGAGTTCTAAGAAGCGAAAGGGACCCGGTTCATCCTCCGCAAGCGCATCCACCGAAGTGCGCCACCCGTTCTTACAATTTCCCCCAGGGGCCCAAGAAGACCGTTATAAGATACTCCGCACATGATCCCTCGGCACAGGGAGATGTATCTATTGGGTCGCTTTGGAACAGGTCTATCTTGCTGACGATGTCTATGCTCTCTTAACCACTGATCCATTGGACCAATTCCTTAACATAATCGAGCCCACTCTAGAGTTCTACTCCACGTTCCAACTTCAGACAGTGATGACGAAACACGATGATCTGGGTACAATACAATTTTGTCTCAGAGGCACTATAAGATAGCTGAACGTACCACAGTTCAGAGCTGCACTAGGACTTTATACGGAAGACTTTGTAGCAGAGAATGATCTCTCCGAGCTACATCGCCATATTCATCGCACCCCCGTAAGCTGTTGGTACAACATTGCCCTCAACGGAGGCAATTACGATCCCAGTCGCTCCAGGGCAACGTCTCTTGTCCCGCCCCTGAGGTACAGAAAATGGAGTAAATGGGCCATATCACGAAATCCATACGGCCTGGGCCCAAGACCACACGATCGTTCCCAATACAATAGGTTCGAACACGGCCTGGCCACGACTTACACCGGCGTGTGCCATGGGCGTGTCCCTACCATGAGAAAGAAGATTTTCACTCGGATTAGGATACTTAGGGGCAAAGGAACGTACTCAGAAGCCTATATAAACACCCTAAGTATGACCTAAGAGAGAGAACCCAAGGCTTTAGTCAGGGGGCGTCCAGCTAGGCCAAAGAGGTCAGATTTGTGGAGATTTACTCGAAGATAGCCAATTGATTCATCTCAAGAAGCCAGGATTATACTCAAGACGGAGGATCTCTCCTTCAATTCCTTCAGGGGTTTTAGGGATTTCTTATGTTTTGTTTTGTCTTTTCTTTTGAGATGTTTTCTTTTATTGTTATGAACTAAACCCTCAGATACCTGAGGGGGATGAAACCTAAGATGAATCTTGTTATCGTTTGTTGAACTATATGATAAATATTTGACTTGTTCTTTGTTCTTGTTTTGATATTTCCGGGATATTAATTTAATTATGATGTGCTTAGGTAGAGGAGCAAAAGTCCCTGCCTAAGAGTAGATCTAGCATAATTAAGTGGAGTTGATCGCATGCCTAGAGATAGGGTGACGAGATTTGCCAGATTAGGGTCAAACCTAATATGGGAGTCCATAGATCGAGTTAATGCAATTCTAGAGGTTTTAATTAAAAAGAGATTTCAATTAATCACCCTAAGGTTAGACGTTGTCGCCTCGAGAGTGGGATTAATATAACTTAGGGAATCTTACGGATCAAGTCAAATGAATAAATCGTCTGGTTCAGAGTTAGATAATAAGTGAAGTCTAGGTGGATCTTCCTTGGGTGTCGTCTTAATAAATTGGTTTTTCCTCATGTTATTTTCACATTTTAATTCTTCTTTATCTTAGAGTCTTTAGTTTAGTAGTTAGTTAAATTTAGATTAGATAAATAAATCCCTTATTTCTTTGGCTAAATAATAAAAAGAGAGTTAGTATTAGTACTTTTGGTTCCTTTAGGTTGGACATTCCGGTCTTGCCTTAACTATACTACTGTTCGATAGGTGCGCTTGCCTCAAATCGTTATCATATTTAGTTTCCAGGTTCGATCATATTCTTTATAAATTTTAAGACTTTGACATCGCATAAAACAACGATCAACTACTAATAGAGGCAGGCCACCGAGAAATACTAGAAATGGAGATAGTAGTAAAGGTGTGACGAAGAAGTGACATCTCTCGATGTTATCACTCGTACTTTTTCTCTCTATAATACTAATGTAGTTGCATTGATAGATCCTAAATCGATGCATTCTTATGTATGTGTGAAATTGGTAGCTAGTAAGAGCTTGCCTGTTGAGTTTACTGAGTTTGTGATTAGAGTGTCAAACCTCTTAGGCAAACATGTTTTAGTTGATAAAGTTTGCATGAATTGTCCCTTGATTATTCGAGGTCACTGTTTTCTGGTTGATTTAATGTTGTTGCCATTTCATGAATTCGATGTTATTTTAGGTAAGGATTGGTTAACACTACATGATGCCGTAGTGAACTGTAAAAGAAAGATTATTGAATTGAAATGCGAAAATGGTAAAATTATTCGAATTGATTCAGATGAGTCAGGTGAGTTACATGTTATGATTTCTTCGATGACTGCCCAAAGAATTGCAAGAAAAGGCTGTGAAGCTTACCTTGCTTATGTGTTGAATACAAAAGAATCTGAATTGAAAGTTGAATCGGTGCCTAATTGGTGAATATCCAGAGGTGTTCCCGAAAGAGTTACCTGGGTTACCAGTTAGAGAAATTGAGTTTGGTATTGACTTAGTACCAGGGACTTTGCAGATATTTATTGCTCTATATAGAATGGCTCTGACGGAATTGAATGAGTTTAAGACTCAGTTGCAAGAGTTGACAGAAAAGGGTTTTGCGAGACTAAGTTATTCTCCCTAGGGTGCTCCAGTGTTGTTCGTAAAGAAGAAAGACGGGACTATAATACTTTGTATAGATTACTGACAGCTCAATAAGGTAACCATTAAGAACAAGTATCCTTTGCTGAGGATTGATGATTTATTTGACCAACTGAAAAGAGCGACAGTGTTCTCAAAGATAGATTTGAGATTTGGTTACTATCAGTTGAGAGTAAAAGAGTCAGATGTGCCGAAAACCACTTTCAGAACAAGGTACAGACACTATGAGTTTCTTTTCATGCCTTTTAGATTGATGAATGCTCCTGCAGTTTTTATAGACCTAATGAATCGAATCTTTAGACCGTACTTGGACAAGTTTGTAGTTGTTTTTATTGATGACATACTGATTTATTCTCGTAATGAGTTCGAGCATGCTGAACACTTGAGAACTATTTTGCAAACTTTGAGAGATAAGAAGTTGTGTGCTAAGTTTAGTAAAAGTGAGTTTTGGCTTCGAGAAGTCAGATTTTTAGGACATATTGTCTCAGGTGATGGTATTCGGGTTTATCCAAGTAAGATTTCGGCAATTTTTGATTAGAAATAGCAAAGGAATGTATCTAAAATTAGAAGCTTCTTAGGCTTAGCCAGTTACTATGTCGGTTCGTCAAAGGGTTTTCGATGATTGCTACCCCTATGACCAAGTTGTTGCAAAAAAGATGTCAAATTTGTATGGTCCGAAAAATTGAGAAGTTGAAAGCTTTATTGATTGAGGCACTGATTTTAGTACAACCTGAACTAGGAAAGGAGTTTGTGATTGATAGCGATGTGTGACTAAATGGATTGGGATGTGTGTTGATGCAAGAGGGCAAAGTGATAGCCTATGCCTCGAGACAGTTGAAACCATACGAGAAGAATTATCCGATGCATGATTTGGAGTTAGCCGCTATTGTGTTTGCTCTAAAAATTTGAAGACATCATTTGTATGGTAAGAAATGCCATGTTTTTACGGATCACAAGAGTTTGAAGTATTTGATGACTCAGAAATATTTCAATTTACGAAAATGAAGATAGCTTGAGTTACTAAAAGACTATGAGTTGGTGATTAATTATCTCTCGGGTTAGGTGAATGTAGTTGCAAATACCCTGAGTAGGAAATCCTTGTTTACCTTCAGAGTAATGAACACGAGGTTAACATTGTCCAATAATAATTTGATTATAGCTGAGTTGAGAGCTAGACTGTTATGTCTTCAGCAAATTTGTGAAGCTCAAAAATGTGACCGTGATTTGCAAACCAAGAGAGCTTATTGTGAATCGGTTAGTGATTCAGATTTCCATGCCGGATCCGATGATTGTTTGATGTTTCGAGGGAGAGTTTGTATACAGAAAAATGATGAACTTATTCAGAAAATTCTTCATGAGGCACATAATAGTTGTTTATCTGTGCATCTGGGTAGTACGAAAATGTATAATGATTTGAAGACATTGAATTGGTGGTCTGGTATGAAAAAAGATATCTCCGAGTTTGTTTTGAAATGTTTGATTTGTCAACAAGTAAAAGCCGAACACCAAGTACCTCCGGATTTACTTCAGCCAGTGATGGTACCCTAATAGAAATGGGACAGAATTACGATGGATTTTGTAACTGGGTTACCTCTGACTCCAAAAAAAGAAAGATGGTGTTTGGGTCATTGTTGATAGGTTAACGAAATCGGCTCATTTTATTCCGGTACGCACCGATTATTCACTTGATAAGCTAGCTGATTTGTACATTTCTAAGATTGTAAGATTGCATGGAGTGCCTACTTTGATTATTTCAGATAAAGATCTGAGGTTCACTTTGAGATCTTGGAAGAAGCTACAAGAGGCTTTAGGTACGAAATTGAATTTTAGTACTGCATTTCATCCACAGACCAATGGTCAATCCTAAAAGGTAATTTGGATACTTGAAGATATGCTTCGATGCTGTGTTCTAGAATTTGAGGGTAGTTAGGAAAAATATCTACCATTGGTCAAATTTACCTATAACAACAGCCATCAGTCAAGTATAAAAATGGCACCTTATGAGGCATTGTAGTGCCGAACACCATTGAATTGGACCGAGCTTAATGAGAAACAAATTCATGGGGTTGACTTGGTCAAGAAAATCGAAGAAAAAGTAAAGGTAATTCGAGATTGGTTGAAGGCCGCTTCAGATTGACAAAAGTCATATGCAGACTTGAAAAGAAAAGAGATCGAGTTTCAGGTCAGTGACAAAGTCTTTCTAAAAGTATCTCCGGGGAAGAAGATTCTAAGATTTGTCCGTAAAGGCAAGTTGAGTCCATGTTTCATTGGGCCGTATGAAGTTATTGAAAGAATGGGGCCAGTGGCATATCGGTTAGCTTTACCGACAGAGTCGGAAAGAATCCATAATGTCTTTCATGTGTCTATGCTGTGACATTATCGATCAGACCCTTCACATGTGATTTCTCTGACAAAGGTTGAGATTCGACTTGATATGACTTATGGTGAAGAACTGATCAAGCTTGGCTCCCGAAGTTAAACAGTTAAGAAATAAGAGTATAGCCCTAATAAAAGTTTTATGGCAACAACACGAAGTCGAAGAGGCTACGTGGGAACCTGAGGAAGCTATACCCAAACCTACTCTCCAGTAAGATTTTCGGGGACGAAAATCTCTAAGGGGGGAAAGTTATAACAGCTCGATTTTGGTCCTAGTTGGAACAGTGGTTTTGGGACCACAAATTTGATGTAGCAAAGTTCATTTTTATTATATTTTTATGGTCTACAATTTCACGGAATAATTTCGTTAAAATTTCATTCGAAAATTTTGACGTTTGGGTACTCAATTTAGTGCTACATGCTAAAGGTGTCTAATTTCTATGAAATTTTAAATTGAAGGTCCTTAAATGGTAATTAGACCATTTGTTAAGATAGTGTACAAAAATGGACATGGTGAGATAAAATTCCAAAGTTTTACGTGAAGGGCATTTTGGTCATTTGGTAAGTAAAAGAATAAACAGGGAAAATCAAGCTAAAATCTTGTCCATCTTCTCCCTCAAGTGCCGAAATTTAGAAGGTCAGCATAGCTAGGGTTTGCACAACTTTCAAGCTTAATTGTAAGTACATCCTAGCCCAATTTTTAATACTCTTTACATTTTTGAGGTCGTTATCATCCGTTCTATCTATTTCTACCATTAATTTAAGGAAAAGATCAAGGTCTAGGGTTTGACCCATATTCGATATTTGTGTATTTTGATGTCTAATGGCAGATTATGCATGTTTGATGTGTGATCAACAACTTTTGCTAAGTGGTTTTTGATGAATATGTCAATAGGACCTATTTGTAAAAAGATTATAAAATATGTGTAAAAGTGTGATTAAATGAAAAATATGGATTGCTATAATTATAAAAGATGATCAGCTAGGCTTGGGAATCGAAGAAATTGAATGGATTTCATTTTTTGAACCTAGGGGCAAAAATGTAATTTTTCCAGTGTGATTTTCTGACTGATTGTAACATCCTGGAAAGGGCCTATGCATTTTCGGTTTAATTGTACGAAGTGACATGTTTTATGTACTAAGAATAAATTTTGAATATTTTTGGAAACCCAGAAATGAATGAAAATGATTTGGAAATGAACATTTTTGGAAACCTGAAAATGTATGGACATGATTTAGAAATGATTCAAAAGAGGAAAGTGAACATTTCTGGAAACTTGGAAATGTAAGGAAATGATTCAAAAGAGGAAAGTGAACATTTCTGGAAACTTAGAAATGTAAGGAAATGTCAAGTTTACAGAGCCGAACGAAAATTTTTGGAAACTTAGAAATGACTTGGAAATGTCGAATTTTAAAGTTTAAAAGAGGAAATTAAGGCAAGGTGGCCTTAAAAGAAAAAATTTGGTGAAATTTGACACACAAACAGGCTTGGAAAAGTGGCCTGAAGATGTCACTTAGGGCCTATGGAAATGGCGCCACATGCACGGTGATGGGCCTGAGTTCGAGTCACTTGGGAAGCAAATAAAGGAAGTTTTATTTTTGCTTCCAGAAGCCTGAGGTGGACGGCACAAGCCTTCTTGAAAGGAGGAGTTTTATTTTCATAAATATTCGATTAATAAGGTGATAAATAAGGGATTTAATTTGGATTATTTTTGAAGAGATAATAAAGGATTATTCTCTAATTATTTTAAATTAAGGAGATAAACTTATCAATAAAGAAGAGTGGTGGCCAAGTAAGGGATTCTGAGTAGTAGTTTCGGCTATAAAAGGAAGAACACAGGGCTACTCATCAATTTTTCTTCATCCTCTTCTCTCTGCCGAATTTCTGAGTGCTCTCCTCTCTTCTCTTTTCTTTTTCTTTTGTCAAGTCGAATCTATAGTCCACCATTGCCAAAATTCTCAAGTTTTCTTTTCTTTATTTTCGTGGAAACCGAATACCCCAAGAGAAGCCTAGTCGAATTCTCCATTAAATCCCAAAAGTCGAAACTTTATCATCTAGTCATCAAGGCCGATTCTTTAAGGGGCTTCAAGCATAGGTGTTGCCGATTTCCATATAAAAGGGTAAGATTCATTTCGGTTCTCAATCTTTTTCTTTTAGGCTTGTCGAAAACCAAAATCTAATCTCTACTATTGTTTTATGGCTGAATCTACAAAGGATCTCTCGGGTTTCCACAACTGTCGATTACAAGGAGGACTATTTCAGGATTCATAAGGATTTAAGGTAAGACATGTGAATATTCGGTCAAAGGCCTTGATTTATGTTTCGATGATTAAGATTAAGTCTAATGTAAGGTTTTAGGGATTTCGGCATTCCTAGGGAAACAAGGAACAGTTTCGGGATTTGTTGGTGTTCCAATCGGCAACAAGGTAAGAATACTAATTCTACTAGGATTTGGAATTTTGGCCGAATGGCTTTTTATTAAGGTAATAAGTGATAAATCAATGTAGGGATTAAGGATCTAAGCACTAGATCAAGCTTTTCGGGATCTCAAGGAAATTTTAAGCGAATCAGGTGTGTACCCCACACTACTTCATAATACGTTTTATGGCATGTTTAATTAAAATTTGTGACATTAAGAATATGAAAGTGGCTAAGGTATCATGTTATGGTACTAAGTACTCAGGTATGTTTCCTACTCCTACTAGGAATATGAAAAATGTTATTAGTAACATGAGAATATGATAAGAATGTGAACTCTGGCATATTTATGCATATTATTATTATTATATGGGGCATATGGGTTTGTTTGAAAGGGGAAGTGAATGTGGTGAACTAAGACCACGAACACGGTGACCTAAGACCGTGATATCTGAAAGTGGTGACCTAAGACCACAGTAATCTGAAAGTGGTGACCTAAGACCACAGTAATTTGAATGTGGTGACCTAAGACCACGAATGTGGTGACCTAAGACTGCAATTTGGTGTGTAGCGGAAGGAGGGTCGACTTAGTAGTCCCACGAGTGTGACCGGCGTGCGCGGGTGTGTAGCGGATGGGCAATTAGGTTTGGGTTTGGGAATGCATCATAACTTGTATTCACTTGCTCAATGTGTAACTATTGTATGCCTAATTCTATTATGATTTAGTGTCGTGTACACATTGAGTCTGTTTGACTCACCCCAGTTATGGGACTATTTTCAGTGACGAATGCAGAATGGACCGGGCTCGCAGGCTTAGGGATGGCCATGCACAAAGAAGGAATTTAATTAATGTGGATTTTATTTTTATCAAGTACTTAAACCTAAAGTTTGGGGAATTATTTGATGTAATAAGGCCATAAGGCCATAGTTGGTTTTCTTTAATTCTTTTACTCTTATTTATTATGTTTACAAATTATTAGTTATGGATTCAAGTAAATTTATTTTGAAGTAAACCCTAAATGTTTATAACCTTAAATAAATGGATTTCAATGTAAGATAAATTGGTTTTCAAGAAAAGCCCAACCCAAACAATATTTTTTTTAAAAAATCGCACAAATTTTCTCTAAGTAACAAAAGAATTTGAAACCGGTTTACTTGAGGACATGCCGATCCGGTCCAGGCTCGTGAAATTTGGTGTGGGTGTTTCATTTGGTATCGAGCCCGCTTTTAACTCTCTGGCTGTGGGCTAAGGCCCAAAATGTTTTCAAATCCATTTCAAATGAGTTTTATGAAAGTATTTTTGAAGATGAGCGGGTTTTTTCGGCATGGCACCTAAGTCTCCGACCCGCATCCACGGTAAGTACACCTAACTATCTCTGTATGATTACGTGATTTACGAATTATGGAAGGGTAGAAAAGGCATGGAACGTAGAATAGCATGATAGGTACTTGAACCCTAGGACTAGTTTACTCAAACACAAACACATAAGACTTAATTGACTAACTAAACAACCCTATGGCTAAGTCGCCGGGTTTGGGTGTGGCAACCCCTGTGCGCATGTCTAGGATTGGATCTGGAAGAGCCTGGTACTTAAGCAGTCCTAGTGACTCACCTCCTCTTCACTGAATCCTACCTGTGCGTAGCTTCTGGTTCACCCTAACCAAGAGGACTCGGTCCATAAAGCTAAACACAATAACTAAAACCCAAAAGGAAACTAGCCGTGCTTTTATAAAAACCCTAGTTTTAAAACTCTTAAAATTTCCTTTTTAATCTGTGAGAACTATTTTTACAAAATTTTTCGAAAAAAAATTTCCGATTTGTGAAATTACAAAAATACCCCTAGTGGTAAATTACAAAAAATACCCTTGGTTTATGAAATTCCCAAAATACCCACAGCTATTATCAAGATTTCATTACTTTATAAATGTTCAAAAACCCTAATTTGCAAATTATCAAAATATCTTAATTTTGAAAAATTACGAAATCGCCCCTGACGTACAAAATTACCAAAATACCCCCGAAGTCCAAAATTACCAAAATACCCCCGGATTTCAAAATTTTTCCAAAATACCCCGGGAATTTAAAAATACCAAAATACTTTGTGACAAAATCACCAAGGAACATTTTCTTTTGAAAATTTATGAAAATACCCCTATAGGACAAAATTACGAAAATACCCCTAGGTAGTGGAAAAACAACGACAATGAAAACTACAACATTTCTTTGAATGAACGAAGGTTCATAATTGTTTGATGGATGAATGAATGGATGGAAAGACTGTGTGCATGTATGAATACGAAAGAACCACTCCTAAAACTCTTTTCATAAAATTCCTTCGCGGGTAATCAAGTGAAACAAAAGTATTAATCGATAAAACTTCTTAATCAGATCACGATGTTAGAAATGAGCTCTAGAGGATGTGGTCGTCATGGACAAGGTAGAGGAAGGATGACCGTGTCAAAACCTGTTAGATCGGGTCAAGGGTCTGATAATGAAATTCCACCGCCACCACCACCCCCAACTGTGGGTGTTGAGCAGCAAGCTCAGACGGGAGAAGATGCTGTGTCGTAGGCTGTGCTGCGAGTTTTGGAGTTGGTGGCTGGTGTAGGAGGAAATTCAGGAACCCATAAGTCTGTGCCTGAACGGCTCCGAGCTAATGGAGTCGAAATGTTTCGTGGAGTATCGAGTGTGGCACCCAGTACAGCTGAGTACTGGTTGGAAGCAACTGAGCATGAGCGCTGTGTCCGTTTTGATGATGGACTAAGGGATGATCTGAGACTGTTAGTGGCACCGCATCAGGAGCGGGAATTTTCTGCGTTAGTGGAAAAGGCCAAGGTGGCCGAGGGAATTAAGGATTCTGCAAGGCAGAACACTGATCGGAATAGGCCAGAAAGAGGTTTTGGATCGTCTGGATCATCTGGGAATAAGAGGCTTAGAGTTGATGGGCCGCGAGGTCAGCAAGTTGGTTCAGAAGGGCGGTATCGACCTTGTGATGTGTGTGGAAAGAAGCACTTAGGAGAGTGCTGGAGGAAAACATGAGGATGTTTTAGGTGTGGGTCCAAGGATCATGTGATCAAGCATTGTCCTAAGAACCTAGATGAAAGTCGATCAGCAACTCAGAATGTTAATCAGGCTGGTAGAGGTGGACAGCAGCCTCAGCAAGGTCGTGGACCAAACCATGGAGGAAATGGTTTGGGCCGAGGACGTGGAGCACCAAGCAGAGATGCTGAAGGTGCAGACACAAGGCAACAAAGGTTGGTTTATGCAGTTGGCCGTCGCGAGGAGGAAGATGTGCCAGATGTGACAACGGGTACGTTCCTTATTTTTGGAATACCTTTAATTGCTTTGCTTGTTACAGGGTTAGCTTATTCTTGTATTGCTGGTGAAGTGACTGAAACCTTGGATGTGAACCTAGAGAATGTTCCTAGAAAGTATGATAGTTCTTTAAGATCAGAGTGCGCAGCAATAGCATAGTGGGGTGAGTTAGACCGTACGATTGTTTGTTAGTAAGTAATTTTGAGGACGAAATTATTTTAAGGGGGTAGAACTGTAACATCCTGGAAAGGGCCTATGCATTTTCAGTTTAATTGTACGAAGTGGCATGTTTTATGTACTAAGAATAAATTTTGAATATTTTTGGAAACTCGGATATGAATGAAAATGATTTGGAAATGAACATTTTTGGAAACCTGAAAATGTATGGACATGATTTAGAAATGATTCAAAAGAGGAAAGTGAACATTTTTGGAAACTTGGAAATGTAAGGAAATAATTCAAAAGAGGAAAGTGAACATTTCTGGAAACTTAGAAATGACTTAGAAATGTCGAGTTTTAAAGTTTAAAAGAGGAAATTAAGGCAAGGTGGCCTTAAAAGAAAAAGTTGGTGAAATTTGGCACACAAACAGGCTTGGAAAAGTGGCCTGAAGATGTCATTTAGGGCCTATGGAAATGGCGCCACATGCAAGGTGATGGGCATGAGTTCGAGTCACTTGGGAAGCAAATAAAGGAAGTTTTATTTTTGCTTCCAGAAGCCTGAGGTGGACGGCACAAGCCTTCTAGAAAGGAGGATTTTTATTTCCATAAATATTCAATTAATAAGGTGATAAATAAGGGATTTAATTTGGATTATTTTTGAAGAGATAATAAAGGATTATTCTCTAATTATTTTAAATTAGGGAGATAAACTTATCAATAAAGAAGAGTGGTGGCCAAGTAAGGGATTCTGAGTAGTAGTTTCGGCTATAAAAGGAAGAACACAGGGCTACTCATCAATTTTTCTTCCTCCTCTTCTCTCTGCCGAATTTCTGAGTGCTCTCCTCTCTTCTCTTTTTTTTTCTTTTGTCAAGCCGAATCTATAGTGCACCATTGCCAAAATTCTCAAGTTTTCTTTTCTTTATTTTTTTGGAAACCGAATACCCCAAGAGAACCCTAGTCGACTTCTCCATTAAATCCCAAAAGTCGAAACTTTATCATCTAGTCATCAAGGCCGATTATTTAAGGGGCTTCAAGCATAGGTGTTGCCGATTTCCATGTAAAAGGGTAAGATTCATTTCGGTTCTCAATCTTTTTCTTTTAGGCTTGTCGAAAACCAAAATCTAATCTCTACTATTGTTTTATGGCCGAATCTACAAAGGATTACAAGGAGGACTATTTCGGGATTCATAAGGATTTAAGGTAAGACATGTGAATATTCGGTCAAAGGCCTTGATTTATGTTTCGATGATTAAGATTAAGTCTAACGTAAGGTGTTAGGGATTTCGACATTCCTAGGGAAATAAGGACCAGTTTCGGGATTTGTTGGTGTTCCAATCGACAACAAGGTAAGAATACTAATCCTACTAGGATTTGGAATTTTGGCCGAATGGCTTTTTATCAAGGTAATAAGTGATAAATCAATGTAGGGATTAAGGATCTAAGCATTAGATCAAGCTTTTCGGGATCTCAAGGAAATTTTAAGCGAATCAGGTGTGTACCCCACACTACTTCATAATACGTTTTATGGCATGTATAATTAAAATATGTGACATTAAGAATATGAAAGTGGCTAAGGTATCATGTTATGGTACTAAGAACTCAGGTACGTTTCCTACTCCTACTAGGAATATGAAAAATGTTATTAGTAACATGAGAATATGATAAGAATGTGAACTCTGGCATATTTATGCATATTATTATTATATGGGGCATATGGGTTTGTTTGAAAGGGGAAGTGAATGTAGTGAACTAAGACCACGAACACGGTGACCTAAGACCATGATATTTGAAAGTGGTGACCTAAGACCACAGTAATCTGAAAGTGGTGACCTAAGACCACAGTAATCTGAATGTGGTGACCTAAGACCACGAATGCGGTGACCTAAGACCGCAATTTGGTGTGTAGCGGAAGGAGGGTCGACTTAGTAGTCCCCACAGTGTGACCGCGCAGTAGTGCGGGGTGTGTAGCGGATGGACAATTAGGTTTGGGTTTGGGAATGCATCATAACTTGTATTCACTGTTCTGAATGTGTAACTCTTGTATGCCTAATTCTATTATGATTTAGTGTCGTGTACACATTAAGTCTGTTTGACTCACCCCGTTGTGGGACTATTTTCAGGTGACGAACAATAATGGACCTGCTCTCAGGCTTAGGGATGGCCATGCACAAAGAAGGAATTTAATTAATGTGGATTTTATTTTTATCAAGTACTTAAACTTAAAGTTTGGGGAATTATTTGATGTAATAAGGCCATAAGGCCATAGTTGGTTTTCTTTAATTCTTTTACCCTTATTTAGTATATTTACAAATTATTAGTTATGGATTCAAGTAAATTTATTTTGAAGTAAACCCTAAATGTTTATCACCTTAAATAAATGGATTTCAATGTAAGATAAATTCGTTTTCAATAAAAGCCCAACCCAAACAATATTATTTTTTTAAAAAAATCGCACAAATTTTCTCTAAGTATCAAAAGAATTTGAAACCGGTTTACTTGAGGGACATATCAGATCTGGTCCAGGCTCGTGGGCCTGGTGTGGGGTGTTTCACTGATTGAGCAATGTGATAATTAAATAAGTTAAATTTGCTATTATAGATCAAGAAAAATGGGGTTCTGACCTTGATCGGGGGAAAAATAAGGTTATTGAAGATTAGGTCCATTTTCGCTATTTTTGTATCGAGGTAAGTTCGTATGTAAATAATGCATTATTATTTATGTTTTAATTGCTTTATTATTATATTAATTGTGATTTACTCTTGAATGAAATCGACAAAGTTCGACAAGCGAGAAAAAAATCCCGTTGAACCTTAGGAATTGTTAGGATACAAATGTCAAGACATTAGGGTTGTTTGAGATTACGTATGAGGCCATATCTGGGATATGGCATCGATATGAGATTTCGTGTAGGACCATAGCTGGGTTATTGGCATCGATATGAGATCTCATGTAAGTCCATATCTGATATACAGCATTTGTATAGTATTATGTGCGTGAGATTCCTTTAATATTCCAAGTGGTTCAACGAGAAACGTAACGGAAATGTTAACGTTGCGAAAGACCATTGTTTGTTGCCAATTGGTACAGGTATGTACGTGGAACTTATGCCTAATGAGCTCAATATGTGAAGAATATCTCGGTAAGGTTATGGTTGTGCAAGATATGATATTAAGGTTTCTAATGATATCCATGCCAAGTTAGACTACGAGATTTTTAATGACATCTATGTTAATTCATTCCATGTTAGTTGCATGATAAATGTGTGTCTATAATGCTTATTATTTGCATAGGAACTTACTAAGCTTTAAATCTTACTCCATTTTTTTTTCTTTTCTTATAGTGTCACCAAGCCAGCTCAGGGATCGAAGACGGTCAGAGATTCATTCATTGAGTTATGGCATGTATAGGGACTTGGTCTTTTATGTTCTGTGTCATAATTGATTTGGCCATAAGTGATGGCTTCAATAGTTGATAATTCATTTTGTAAATGGCCATTTGATATTGGCTAATATTGTTTAAGTATATATACATATGATGATGTTTTCATGAATGTGGAAAATTGCATGGTTTGAGATGCTAAGTATGTGATGTTTGTATATGATAAATGATAGTATGTAAATGATATGTGGATGCCTTGTGTATGGCTGATTGGGTTGAAAGTATATGCTTGGATTGGTGCTATGTTTTGTTGTATAGGTTGGTGCATGGAAGAAAGGGAAAAAGGTTTGGTAAATAGCCTTATATTTGTCCACACGGGTAGACACACAGGCGTGTGTCTAGTTCATGTGCGACACACGGTCTACCCCACAGGCATGTGTTTCGGTCGTGTGTCCCCTGCACCTTAATTGTTTCAAAACAGGATGCTCAGTAATGAGCACACGGGCAGAGACACGGACGTGTATCTCAGCTGTGTAGACGACACTGTTTCAAACACAGGCGACTGCCCTGGCCGTGTGAAGTCTGCACCTATTTTGTGAAAACAAATATGAAAATTCAATAGATCACACAGCCTAAGCACACGGGCGTGTGACTTAGCCCTGTGACCTTAATTTGATGATGATGTCATAAACAGAAAGCTCCCTAATTTGAACACGGCCTGAAGCACGGGTGTGTCTTAGGGTCACACGGGCGTGTCCCAAACCTATATGGGTGCGTGACCCCTTTTACATGAAAAATTTTCTAAGTTTTCCAAAAGTTTCCAGAGTTCTCAGTTTAGTCCCAAACCACTTTCGATGCATATTTTGGACCTCGTAGGCTCGTTTTAAGGACGATATGAATTTTTTCAAAAAGTTTTTATTTTGAGTGGAAATTCATGTCTCGATTTTGAATGTTTGCTTGTGAATAAGTCCAGTAATGCCTCGTACCCTATTCCGACATCGGATACGGGTAAAGGGTGTTACAAAAATTCTCTCAAGAATTCTCTTAGCATCATTATAAGTACAATCCAATAGAGGGCTATTGGTTGATACGTCGACAAGATTCCTTGTATATGAATTCAGCCCATTATAAAAAATCTCAATTTGTGTTTCTGGTTGAATGTCATGAATGGGACAATGTTGGAATAAAGATTTATAATGTTCTCATGTGGTGTGAAGATTTTCATCATACAGCTGATGATAAGCAGTAATATCATTTCGAAGATGAGCATTCATTGTCGGTGGGTTAAATCGCAAAATAAATTGTGTTGCTAGTGCATTTCAAGAAGTAATTGATAGGTAGTCCAAAAATCCAAGTATGGGCTCTTCCCTGTAATGAATAAGGAAATAATTACATCTTTAAGGCATTATCAGGAACGCCTTATTGACTAAAGGAAACATAGATCAATAAAAAGGATTTAAGATGTTCTCTCACATCTTGATGTGGCAGTCCAGCATATTGTCCATTAGAATTCAGCATTTGAAACATTACTAGCTTGAGTTCAAAATTTCCAGCTTGGATTGCTGGCCTAACAACTCTTGGTTGTAAACCAATTAGTGAATAATAAATATTGTATAAGGAAAATAAACTGCAAAAACACACAAAAACAAAAATAAACATCAAACGAACGCCATCCCCGACAACAGTGCCATAAACTTGATCTGATGTTTACGTCACAGCAAAAATGTACGAGCGTACACTGTTGATGCAAGTATAGTAGATATATGTGAGTCTGTTGAATAATGATTCCATAGGGATGGTAGTCTTCAGTCTATTAATGTTGATCTACAACTAGATAGAAACGAGATAAATTGTAAGAATAGTTTTCGATGCAATAACTTTAAAAAAGATAAAATAAAATTGATAATGGTAAACTGGGATCCCCAACATGAATCTTCAGCAGAATACTAAGTGCTCACAAGGTATAACAAGATAGGTGATTGTCGAAGCAATAAATTTCAATGTATATCTTACCCAACGTCACTCCTCTATTTAATCTAAGACTTAGACATGCATACTAACCCCACCTTTCGATGATGGCAATACGACACTATTAAGAATAAGTGGACTGAATTCCTCTAATCCTCTTTCAACTTCTATTGTAATGCTTGTTGGCTTAAGCTGTCACTGTACTTTCAAGTCTCAATGACTGCAGTAACACTTTCGTATTAAAAAACATTCAAACCCCAAGATTGAACAATAAAAGCAAGATTGAATAAGATAACATTTAACCAAGAATTCATGTGTATTTCCATACAAACAGAAATCACCAAGTAATCACTAGCATTTAGAAAGAAATAAGAAAGAATCGAATGGAGAATACTATGCCTAACAACTCAACTGAATCTGTAACAATCCAAAGTTGACCCTAATTGGAACAGTGGTTTCGAGACCACAAATTCGAGTCCGAATAAAATTTTAATATTATTTTCTGTGTTGTTGATAAGTGAATTAACATGTGTTAAATTTCTGAGAATTTATTTGCTTGTCTGTGTGTTAAATTTGACTAAAGAACTAAATTGCATAATTGTTAAAAGTGACCTTTTTAATTGATTATGTGCTAAATTGTGATGGCCTTATTAAAGTGAGGTCCTTAAAGGACAATTGATCCAATGTTACTACAGTGGACGGCATATGTGGGAAATTGATGAAATTTTTGTTTTTATAATAATATGTTTTTAGGTGACAAATAAACAAATATTACTTTTACATTTTAAGACATAAAATAATGAAACAAAGTGGAAAGAAAGAGAACAATCATTGTTCTTCTTCTTGGCTGAATATGGGAGGAAGAAAACTCCTTTGATGAAGCTTAAATTTTGGCAACTTGGAGCTTAATTTGGGGTATGTATTTTGCTTAGTTTTAATAATTTTTACATTTGTTGAATTGTTGCTTTGAATGCTATACAACCCATGTGGTAATTTTTGAGATTATGGCACATTAAGATTTGGCTATAGTTGTATATGCATGGCATGAAATGTTTGATGGTAGATTGTTAATAGTATGTGTTAAATCATCATTTTTAGAATTAGAAGTTTTGGCAAAATTGAGTGTTAAGGACTAATTTGAAAAAAATAAATTCTTGAAGGACTAAAACATGAAATAAATGAAAGAAATGGACTTGTATAGTCCCGATACACATTCGACCCTAGGGGGTAATAGTGGAATTTTGTGTATTTTGTGTTTTGTGCAATTAGTACTAAAATGCAAAAATGTGAAATAGTAGGGTAAAATGGTAAATTGTTCATTTATGTGTTTGGGGATTAAATTCAAATGAAATGTACTTGAATGAGCTGAATTTTAATGTGTTTAGATCAAGAACGAAGAAAAACTGATTTGGATCGGGGAAAATCAAAGATTATCGAATAGCCGGTTTACGCGGTTCGTCGACGGCCGAGGTAAGTCCTTAAGCTGAAATATATCAAAAAATTATTTATGAACATGTTAAATGATGATGTTCGATATATTGGAGTACATGTTTATGTCATAGCCGAATGTATATAAGTAAATTAGATTGAATGCATAAATTGATAATGTGATATGAATGAATATCTCGATATGAATTGTGGGTTGTACAATAATGTAATGGTTCTATTGTGTAATGTGAATAAGCTTAGTTGAATTGGATATGTGTAATAATTATGAAATGTGTGTGGAATGATTAACTACATTGATACTCGGGCTTTATGCCTCGCAGGCCTCGTGCCGGTGATATGTTTCGGGCTTTATGCGTAGCAGGCCTCGTGCCAGTGATATGTTTTAGGCTTTATGCCTAGCAGGCCTCGTGCCGGTGATATATTTCGGCCATATTGCCTAGCAGGCTTAATGCCGGTGTTATGATTTTGGACCCCGAGTTCAGCAGGCTTAGTGCCGGTGTGTGAGATTCAGGTAATGCTTAGTAGGTTCTAGTTAATGAATTAAGTTTGCCTAAGCATTTGAGAGTGAATTTGTAATTCGATTGTAAGGTATGTGTTATTCCTACTTAAGTGATCTATGAATATGCATATATGTGTATATAGATGTATATATGTGATGTTATTGAGAAAAAGGAAGATTAATGTGATAAGACAATTGGCTAAATGAAAGCATAAGTAGTTAAAGGTAACTGTAAAGGTATAAAGAAATGTACAAGTTAGCGATGTAATTATATGCATATTCGGCCCTAATGTATATATTTATGTATAAGATAAGAAATGTTTATTTAAGGTCATGAGTTGGATGTTTAAATGTTTTACCACCGTATATGATAATGTTTTTGCTTAAGACTTACTAAGCTAGCAAGCTTACAGTGTGCTCTTGTCTACTTCTATTTTATAGATTTTCTGTTCAAGCTACGGACTCGAAGGATCCTTGAAGAACTCAACCACACTATCGACACTCTTTTGGTATTGATAAACTTAGTTTTTGAGTTGAAAAGGCATGTATAGGCTAGACTAAGCTGTAATACTAATGATACTTGATCATGTATATATATATTTAGCCACACGAATATGGCTATCTATTTTGGTTAAACTTTGGTCGTGTGTTTTGATGAAATGGTTTGTTCATGCTATGAATTATTGTTTGTATTCGAATGTGGTTTAGGTACTATTTGAAATGTGAATGTGCGATACGAATGTTATGTATTTAGTTGGAGAAAAACTTGACTTGGATTCGTTGTTAATGATAAGTATAAGTAGTGACAAATTACAGAAAAGTGGTAATGAATATTCGATCAAGGCAATGGTTTATATGCTTGTGTTTTTAGGTTAAGTTGGTTTTGAGATCTATGTTTATGTATGGACAATTGTTGTACAATTAGTAAAATGAATTTTGCATTGCATTATGGAAGTTTAGTTGGCACATTCAGTCTTTGATCTATGCTTATAACATGCAAAGTTAGGTTGTGGTTATGCATTAAAAGCTAAGGTTATGCATATTCGGATATATTCATATATTTATAAATGAAGTGTATTGTCTCTTAGTCCATGGATGTAAAGTCAAGTTATGTATGCATGTAATTGTAATGATGCTTATTAGTAGTACCAACAACAAGGTTCAGTATGCTTCGTTTTAAAATGAAGTGGTGCTTGAGGCATGTTTACATGAAACGATTACAAAAGTAGTGGTACTAAATAGATGGCTATATCATAGAATAAAATAGATGAATATGCTAATAATAAAATTAGAAGTATATTGTTTGATCATTTTGTATTTGTGGATGAATATATTGAATATGTTTTGACTTAGTTTATCACGTATAGATATATTTGTGTATACTATGCCCATGTGCCTTGTCTGTATGAGATAAGAATTTATTGATTGAAAAAAAAAAGGGTTTAGCTAGCTGGTAATGCCTGCAACCCTAATCCGATGACAGATACGGGTTAGGGGTGTTAGATTTTATTGGTACCAGAGCTTACGGTTTAGTCGACTCTAGGACTACCATAGCGCTTGTGAGTCTAGTTCTACATGCCTTTATTGTATATATGATAGTGTGGTGACTTCTGACATTTCAAATTGTGTTATATATAGTAAATGGATTTTGATCCCGAGAGAGCCGTAGTAGATGATGTAGAGAGTATGGCGCTGATCGATCGCGCGACGCGATCGGTGTAGAGCGCTGATGACCGATTTGTGTAGCCACGAGAGGAGGCTAAACAAGCCTTCTACCAGATGATGAATGAATGGGTTACCCAGTTTGTTCAGAATAACCCGGCTGTACAACAACCTCCACCCCCGAATAATCTTACTCCAGTACCTTCAGCACCTTCGATGATAGATCCGATGAGATCTAGTAGGCCTCCCGTTGATAAAATTAGGAAACATGGGGCTGAAGAATTTAAGGCTAATGACGATGATGACGTAGAGCGAGCTGAGTTGTGGCTCCATAACACTATTCGGGTACTTGATGAATTATCTTGTACTCCAGAAGAATGCTTGAAATGTGCTATATCATTAGTTCGAGACACTGCATATCACTGCTGGAATACACTAGTATTAGTGGTCCCAAAAGAAAAAGTGACTTGGGACTTCTTTCAGATCGAGTTCCATAAGAAATACATTAGTCAGAGATTCATCGATCAGAAACAAAAATAATTTCTTGAACTGAAGCAGGGGCGAATGACCGTGACAGAATATGAACGGAAATTTGTTAGACTCAGCAGATATGCTAGAGAGTGTGTTTCTATTGAAGCCATTATGTGCAAAAGATTTGAAAACGGTCTGAATGAAGACATAAAGTTGCTAGTCGGCATTCTTGAAATCAAAGAGTTTGTGGTACTAGTTGAGCGGGCTTGTAAAGTTGAAGAGCTCGGAAAATAAAAAAGAAAAGTTGAAATAGAAGCTAGAGACACTCGTAAGAGATCAACGAGTAAGAATTACCATTCAGTGCCTAAGAAGTTCAGAAATGACCCCAGCCGACATAAAGCTACTACAGATTTCTCTAGACAAGATCGACATCCAGTGAGTTCTCGAACCACTTCGATGGCTAGTGTTGGCAATGTGTAGCAGGACCGGATCGAGTGCAAGCATTGTGGAAAATGGCATTCTGGGAGTTGTAGATTCTGCGATCGGTCGTGTTTTAAATGTGGATCGTCAGACCATTTTATCCGAGAATGCTCGATGCTAGCTGAGCAAAATACTACTCAGAACACTAAACCGAGCAACGTGTCAGCACGCGGCAGACCACTCAGACATTCGGGAAAAATAGGTGGTAGTCAGAAAGGAACGAAGGATACAGTAGTTCGATCAGAGGCTCGAGCACCTACTAGAGCATATGGTATACGTACCAGAGAGGATGCTTCTTCTCCAGATGTTATTACCGATACTTTCACACTTTATGATACTATTGTGATTGCATTGATTGATCTTGGTTTGACTCATTCATATGTGTGTGAAACTTTAGTATCCAGTAGGACTCTGCCTGTTGAGTCTACTGAGTTTGTGATTCGTCTGTCAAACCCTTTTGGTAGATATGTTCTCGTTGACAAAGTGTGTAAAGGTTGCCCATTGATGATTCGGGATTCCTGCTTTCCAGCTGATTTAATGTTGTTGCCTTTCGATGAGTTTGATATAATTTTGGAAATGGACTGGTTAACTTTGCATGATGCAGTGGTAAATTGCAAAAGAAAGCTTATTGATTTGAGATGTCAGAACGGTGAGATCATCAGAGTTGAATCCAGTGATTTAAATGGGTTACCTACAGTAATATCCTCGATGTTAGCCCGAAAGTATGTGAGAAAAGGGTGCGAAGCTTATTTGTCCTTGGATAATAAATTGTCTGAAAAATAGATTGAATCTGTACCGGTTGTGTGTGAATACCCAGATGTGTTTCCTAAAGAATTACCAGGTTTACCAGCAGTACGAGAGATTGAGTTTGGCATCGAATTAGTTCCGAGGACGACTTCAATTTCGATAGCTCCGTATCGTATGGCACCTACTGAGTTGAAAGAGTTGAAAGAACAGTTGTAAGAGTTGACAGATAGGGGCTTTGCACGACCGAGAGAGTTGATAGATAGGGGCTTTACACGACCGAGTTTCTCTCCTTGGGGTGCACCGGTTCTATTTGTGAAAAAGAAAGATGGGACTATGCGAATGTGTATTGATTATCGGCAGTTAAATAAAGTGACAATAAAGAATGAATACCCTGAAAGGGGCTTCAGTGTTTTCAAAGATTGATTTGAGATCGGGTTATTATCAGCTGCGAGTCAGAGATTCTGATGTGTCTAAGACTGCATTCCGAACGAGGTACGGACATTTTGAGTTTTTGTTTATGCCTTTTGGGCTTACTAATGCACCTGCTATTTTTATGGATTTGATGAATCGGGTTTTCAGACAGTATTTGGATCGGTTTGTAGTAGTTTTTATTGATGATATCCTGATCTACTCCAAAGATGAAACCGAACATGTCGAGCATTTGAGATTGGTGCTACAAACCTTGCAAGAACATCAGTTGTACACAAAGTTTAGTAAGTGTGAGTTTTGGATGAAAGAAGTCAGCTTTTTGGGACATGTTGTTTCAGCGTAGGTATTCAAGTTGATCCGAACAAAATCTCAGCTATTCTTGATTGGAAACCACCAAAGAATGTTTCTGAAATTCGAAGCTTTCTGGGACTTGTAGGTTATTACTGACGCTTTGTGAAAGGTATTTCTATAATAGCTACCCCGTTGTCAAAGCTATTAGAGAAAGATGTTAAGTTCAAGTGATCGAAAAAGTGTCAGAAAAGCTTCGATCGGTTGAAAGTCCTTTTGATCGAAGCCCTAGTGTTAGTTCAGCCTGAATCAGGTAAAGAATTTGTTGTTTATTCTGATGCTTCTTTGAATGGTTTAGGCTGCGTTTTGATGTAGGAAGGCAAAGTTGTAGCCTACGCTTCAAGACAATTGAAGCCGCATGAAATAAATTACTCGACACATGATTTAAAACTCGCAACTATTGTGTTCGTATTGAAAATTTGGCGTCGTTACTTATACGGTGAAAAATGTCATATTTACTCGAATCATAAAAGTCTGAAGTATTTGATGACTTAGAAAGATTTGAACTTAAGACAACGTAGATGGTTAAAGTTGTTGAAAGACTATGAGTTGGTGATTGACTATCATCCGGGAAAAGCTAACATTGTTGTAGATGCGTTAAGTCGAAAATCATTGTTTGCTCTTCGTGCGTTGAATGCACAGATGGTTATGTCTGGTGATGGTTCGATCATAGCTGAGTTAAAAGCAAGACCGATGTTTATTCAGCAAATTTGTGATGTACAGAAAATTGACAAAGATTTGATTTCTAGATGAATTCAGTGTGAAAATGATGCGGAATCAGAGTTTCAAATTGATGCAAATGATTGTTTGAACTTTAAAAGCCGAACATGTGCTCCGAAGAATGCGAATTTGATTCAGATGATTCTAAGTGAGGCTCATAGTGGCCGATTATCGATACATCTGGGTAGCACGAAAATGTACAATGATTTGAAACAGTTCTACTGATGGCCTGGCATGAAACGGGATATATCTGAATTTGTTTCAAAGTGCTTAATTTGTCAGCAAGTAAAAGCCAAGCATCAAGTGCCTTCGGGGTTACTTCAGCCGATCATGATACTTGAATGGAAATGGGATAGAATCACTATGGTTTTGTATCTGGTTTGCCTATGACACCGAGTAAGAAAGATGCAGTCTGGGCTATAGTAGATAGACTGACTAAATCGGCTCATTTTGTACCGATTCGTACGGACTATTCACTCGATAAACTGGCTGAGTTATATGTATCTCAAATTGTGAAATTACATGGAGTGCCGAGTTCTACTGTTTTAGACAGAGACCCGAGATTTACATCACGGTTGTGGAAGAAATTGCAGGATGCTTTAGGTACTAAACTCCATTTTAGCACAGCCTTTCATCCGCATGACATTTGGCCAGTCGATCTGGCGAACCATTCAGACACTTGAGGACATGTTGAGATGTTGTGTCCTCGAGTTTGAAGTTACGTGGGAAAAATACTTACCTTTGATTGAATTTGCTTATAATAACAGTTTTCAATCAAGTATCAAAATGGCACCCTACGAAGCTCTCTATGGCCGCAAGTATCGTACACCATTGTACTGGACCGAGCTCAGTGAGAATAAGATACACAGGGTTGATTTGATTAAAGAGACTGAATAGAAAGTGGCTATAATCAAAGGTAGTTTGAAAGCTACATCAGATCGTCAAAAGTCTTACGTTGATTTGAAACGTAAAGATATTGAATTTCAAGTCAGAGATCAGGTATTCTTGAAAGTATCTCCGTGGAAGAAAGTACTTCGATTTGGTCGGAAAGGTAAACTGAGTCAGTCCGAGATTTATTGGACCATATGAAATCATAGAACGTATCGGGCCTATTGCTTATAGATTGAAGTTGCCCTCTGAATTAGAAAAGATACATGATGTATTTCACGTTTCAATGCTTCGTAGATACAGATCAGTTCCGTCGCATGTGATTGCTCCATCTGAGAATGAAATTCGACCCGATATGACATATGAGGAAGAATCGATCCATATTTTAGCTCTAGAAATGAAAGAATTAAGAAACAAGAGAATTCCATTAGTGAAAGTATTATGGCGACTCGGCACGAAGTTAAATAGGCTACGTAGGAGCCTGGGGATTCAATGGGGCAACAATATCCGACTTTGTTTAGCGGTAAGATTTTCGGGGACGAAAATCCCTAAGGGGGGAGAGTTGTAACAGTCCAAAGTTCACCCTAATTGGAACATTGGTTTCAGGACCACAAATCCGAGTTCGAATAAAATTTTAATATTATTTTTTGTGTTGTTGATTAGTGAATAACCATGTGTTAAATTTCTGAGAATTTATTTGCTTGTCTGTGTGTTAAATTTGACTAAAAAACTAAATTGCATAATTGTTAAAAGTGACCTTTTTAATTGATTATGTGCTAAATTGTGATGGCTTTATTAAAGTGAGTTCCTTAAAGGACAATTGATCCAATGTTACTAAAGTGGACGGCATATGTGGGAAATTAGATGAAATTTTTGTTTTTATAATAATATGTTTTTAGGTGATAAATAAACAAATATTACTTTTACATTTTAAGACATAAAATAATGAAACAAAGTGGAAAGAAAGAGAACAAACCTTGTTCTTCTTCTTGGCCGAATGTGGGAGGAAGAAAACTCCATTGTTGAAGCTTAAATTTTGGCAACTTGGAGCTTAATTTGGGGCATCTATTTTGCTTAGTTTTAATAATTTTTACATTTTTGGAATTGTTGCTTTGAATACTATACAACCCATTTGGTAATTTTTAAGATTATGGCACATTAAAATTCGGCTATGGTTGTATATGCATGGCATGAAATGTTTGATGGTAGATTATTAATAGTATGTGTTAAATCATCATTTTTAGAATTAGAAGTTTTGGTGAAATTGAGTGTTAGGGACTAATTTGAAAAAAATAAATTCTTAAAGGACTAAAACATGAAATAAATGAAAGAAATGGACTTGTATAGTCCCTATACATTCGGCCCTAAGGGGTAATAGTGGAATTTTGTGTATTTTGTGTTTTGTGCAATTAGTACTAAAATGCAAAAATGTGAAATAGTAGGGTAAAATTGTAAATTGTTCATTAATGTGTTTAGGGATTAAGTTCAAATGAAATGTACTTGAATGAGCTGAATTTTAATGTGTTTAGATCAAGAACAAAGAAAATCTAATTTGGATCGGGGAAAATCAAATATTATCGAATAGCCAGGTTTGCGGTTACGTTAAATCGATGAATGAGTAAGTCCTTAAGTAAAAATATCAAAGAATTATTTATGAACATGTTAAATGATGATGTTCGATATATTGGAGTACATGTTTATGTCATAGCCGAATGTATATAAGTAAATTAGATTGAATGCATAAATTGATAATGTGATATGAATGAATATCTCGATATGAATTGTGGGTTGTACAATAATGTAATGATTCTATTGTGTAATGTGAATAAGCTTAGTTGAATTGGATATGTGAAATAATTATGAAATGTGTGTGGAATGATTAACTACATTGATACTCGGGCTTTATGCCTAGCAGGCCTCGTGCCGGTGATATGTTTCGGGCTTTATGCGTAGCAGGCCTCGTGCTGGTGATATGTTTCAGGCTTTATGCCTAGCAGGCCTCGTGCCGGTGATATATTTCGGGCTTATTGCCTAGCAAGCCTAATGCCGGTGTTATGATTTCAGACCCCGAGTTCAGCAGGCTTAGTGCCGGTGTGTGAGATTCAGGTAATGCTTAGTAGGTTCTAGTTAATGAATTAAGTTTGCCTAAGCGTTTGAAAGTGAATTTGTAATTCGGTTGTAAGGTATGTGTTATTCCTACTTAAGTGATCTATGAATATGCATATATGTGTATATAGATGTATAAATGTGATGTTATTGAGAAAAAGGAAGATTAAAGTGATAAGAAAATTGGCTAAATGAAAGCATAAGTAGTTAAAGGTAACTGTAAAGGTATAAAGGAATGTACAAGTTAGTGATGTAATTATATGCACATTCGGCCCTAATGTATATATATATGTATAAGATAAGAAATGTTTATTTAAGGTCATGAGTTGGATGTTTAAATGTTTTACCACCGTATATGATAATGTTTTTGCTTAAGACTTACTAAGCTAGCAAGCTTACTGTGTGCACTTGTCTACTTCTATTTTATAGATTTTCTGTTCAATCTACGGACTCGAAGGATCCTTGAAGAAGTCAACCACACTATCGACTCTCTTTTGGTATTGATAAACTTAGTTTTTGAGTTGAAAAGGCATGTATAGGCTAGACTAAGCTGTAATACTAATGATACTTGACCATGTATATATATATTTAGCCATGCGAATATGGCTATCTATTTTGGTTAAACTTTGTTCATGTGTTTTGATGAAATGGTTTGTTCATGCTATGAATTATTGTTTGTATTCGAATGTGGTTTAGGTACTATTTGAAATGTGAATGGGTGATACGAATGTTATGTATTTAGTTGGAGAAAAACTTGACTTGGATTCGTTGTTAATGATAAGTACAAGTAGTGACAAATTAAGGAAAAGTGGTAATGAATATTCGGTTAAGGCAATGGTTTATATGATTGCGTTTTTAGGTTAAGTTGGTTTTGAGACCTATGTTTATGTATGGACAATTGTTGTACAATTAGTAAAATGAATTTTGCATTGCATTATGGAAGTTTAGTTGGCACATCCAGTCTTTGATCTATGCTTATAACATGCAAAGTTAGGTTGTGGTTATGCATTAAAAGCTAAGGTTACGCATATTCGGATATATTCATATATTTATAAATGAAGTGTATTGTCTCTTAGTCCATGGATGTAAAGTCAAGTTATGTATGCATGTAATTGTAATGATGCTTATTAGTAGTACCAACTACAAGGTTCGGTATGCTTTGTTTTAAAATGAAGTGGTGCGTGAGGCATGTTTACATGAAACGATTACAAAAGTAGTGGTACTAAATAGATGACTGTATCATAGAATAAAATATATGAATATGCTAATAACGAGATTAGAAGTATATTGTTTGATCATTTTGTATTTGTGGATGAATATATTGAATATGTTTTGACTTAGTTTATCAAGTATATATATTTGTGTATACTATGCCCATGTGCCTTGTCTGTCTGAGATAAGAATTTATTGATTGAAAAAAAAAAGGGGTTTAGCTATTTGGTAATGCCTCTAACCCTAATCTGGTGACGGATACGTGTTAGGGGTGTTACAGAATCTCTCTATTCCCTCTTGTCTCCCACTTAGGTCTCCTCGTCAGGAGCTAGTTTGCATCTGGTTTTCACGTTGCATACCTGTGAGAGGATTAAGCTGCCATGGCCGCAAGCTTCAAGGTAGGATGATGAAGATGATGATGGAGAGAAAAAAGATCCCTTTTCCTTCTCACGTCCACCTTTTATGTCCTCCTCCAACAGTACAGGTGTCCTTTCTTCAAAATTATATCGTCTCTGTACGTATAGGTTGGTTATACCAAATTGGACAGCTTACACATTTCTGGTTCTTATCTGGATAGCTGTCAAGTGCGGTGACAATTCTAGACACAATCTGGAATTAACTCATGCAGCAACATTGCGGGCAGTTGTCAGGTGTAGCGATAATTCTAGACGAAATCTAGGATTAACTCATGCAGCAACATTAATGCAATAAGATAGCAAAATTAAGGATAAAATAGTCTAGGATTCACTGAGTTATAAAATGTAATTTACTAAACTGAAAATGCTAAAATGTATGCTAAAGATAACTAAATGGGAACAATTTAACCAATAAGTAAGGGGAAAAACCTATGCTCTTTCTAGTGCTACCAGTTTCCCTGTCTCAAACCTCTAGATGGACTAAATCGTTTCCCTTCTCTTTCATTTATCTGTATTGAATAAGACATCTAACTAATACAATGAATAATAAAACCCACCCATGAATTCGCAAAACCCATTTTCAGCAGCATTTGCCGTATAAAATACCATTTTACCCAACCGTATGCTTTACTCATATCCAATTTCAATGCCCAAAACTCATTTCTTCCTATTCTTTTTTGCTTAAATGTATGAAGGACCTCATAAGTAAAAAGCATGTTATCTGTAATCAATCTGCTCGGTACAAAAGCACTTTAGGCGTCGTCTGTACAAATATAAAAAACTTATTGAAGATGATTTGCAATAGTTTTAGAAACTATTTTTATAGAGCACATTACAAAGACTTACTTTCATTTAGAATTTTGATATAGAATTCGCCCACATTAGATCTGATAATATGCCAAAACTACTTGTAACTAATCATCAAAAACACGTCATTCCTCACTGCTTTTGTTGGACCTATCCCTTTTAAAGTAGCATAAACCTCCTCTGCAGAATACTTAGCCATAAGCATTTGATTCATATCATCAGTTATTTTCCACTTCACCCCCAATAAAATATGCTCCATGTTTCCCACCCACTTCATAGAAAAAGAGATTTTCAAAATAATTTTGAGCAACAACCTCCATTTCGCTCTTTGCACTTGTAAACCCTCTCATCTCATCCTCCAACCTCTAAATTCTTTTCTGCAACAAAAATCTATGGGAAAGTGCTGTATTCCTATCCCCCATTTTCAACCAATTTGCTCGTGCCTTTTGTTCCCAATACACTTCTTTTTTTCATCTCCTAATTAAGATGAAGTTTCACATCAATGATCTCAGAAATCATGTCATTATCTCTTTCCTCTTCGGGCAAAACTTTAATTTTTTATTTAAAGCATTTGTGGCCCCCTTCCATTTTTCTTTAATGCTCTTTTCTCATACCTGCAATGCATCATTAAGCGCCTACAATTTCACCAAAACCTCACTCGTGGTTGACTCCTAAACCCGATGAACCAAGCCTTCACATGAGTCTTCCAGAATCCACCACACTTTAAATCTAAACTTTCTACATCCTCCACCCTTTTCTTAGATTGACCTGTTTGAATTAGAAGAGGGCAATGATCCGAAAAAGAATGTGGAAAATGCTCAATTGAATATTCTGCAAACATAGTCAACCAATGTGAGTTGACCATCCCTCTATCCAAACGTTTTCTTATATTTGTCTTAGGTAGATTACCTCTCTCCCAAGTAAACCAAGGCCCCGAAAAACCTTCATCCATTAGCTCAAAATCATCCAAAGCCTTTTGAAAACCTTCCATGCATCTTTCCTACCTAGGTATTCCTCTAGCCTTTTCATGAGAGTATAAGATCTTATTAAAGTCACAACAAAAAATCTAAGAGGAATCATCATTTCCCTTTAGCCGCCTAAGAATAAACCAACTATCCTCTATATTCCTAACATCTAGTGTAACACCCCTAACCCATATCTGTTGCCAGATTAGGGTCACGAGGTATTACCGAACACAAGTGCAGAATTCAACATTCACAAAGTCATATTCATATATATAAAGCATATAGCTAATTAAATATTAAACATACATTATTACTCTTATTACAAATACGAATCATACCTTAAAATTTACCCGAATCCATACCATGTATATAATCATATTTTCAAACAAATAAACATGCCTCAAAGCTATACAATATATACACGCTTTACAAAACACATAACTCGAATCATATGCACATCACCTTAATAGTATTTGAATACCTAACATAAATTAAACACTTTACTTCATAGTTCCGTACATGCTTATACACGGCTTAATGTCGATAAGCAAATGTGGCATTAATAACTCCATATTATGATCAAGCATATTTCATTAAACATTAAAATCTTATGCGTATTTAACCACATCAAATTGAATTATTCAAGCATGACCATGTGCACACATTGCCATTCATTCTATCCGCTATTCGGCTAGCAAGTTACCATATAAAACTCTACGCAATTCATGCACTACTCATTTGACTAATAGTAACTATTTCCTAAATACTTTTTCTAAATCAAACATACTAAATTTTTAAAAGCTATGCATCATGCCAAGATTACACATGCTTTCTAAATTCATTCCTTGTCTATTCGGCCAACAAGGTTAACCACATAAATTGTACAAATTTTGCCATTCAATCATAAGCTAAATTATGTCATTTCCTATCCTTAATAGAATGATCAATTCACAATCAATGATATCATAGGCATATATTTATTGGTCTTACCTATTACTAGCCAAATATAAGCATGCTTATAACATAATCATGTGATCAAACCAAATCATCCTATTTTATAACCGAATGCATACCTAGACATAGCAAATTTTCACTAGTAAATAACCGAACTAATGTGGCCATACTACTATTAATTCGTCTATCACATTATACACATAAATAAAATATAACCTTAAACTAACCAAATTGACCATCAAATGCCAAGACATATACAACATGTCATATACCTGTTTATATATAAAATCAAATTATCCATTTCTAACCGAACATGAGTATGCACTCTTTTCTATTTCTAAGCCAATTCACAAGATAGAAACATATACATCTATAACAATTCAACAATAAACCACAACTCAAACACATACATCAACCAATTCATTACATCAAACCGATTCATATATCAAGCACACCACACATTAGTACCGTGAAACATAAATCCTAACATGAACTTATATCATGATCAAAACTGCATAAACATAAGCATCACTTCTAGCCATTTTCGCATGGCTTTATAGTTACAAATTCAAAACCAACCAAAACATATGCTAGCCTATACATGCCATAAGTTCATAATTGAAGTTTTTAAAATACCAAAATAACGATCGATAGTGTGGCAGACTTCCTTGACGATCCCCGAGCTCGTAACCAGCTTTCCAAAATCTATAAAACAATGAATAGACACACACAGAGTAAGCTTAAATAGCTTAGCAAGTCATAACCAAATAAATTATCAAATGAACATTAGCATTATTATTTCAACTTGGCCAATTATGAACAATCTCATATACATAATGATCACACCTTTATCATGCATAGTTCATATCATCATCTCACGTACTATACTTACCTTATTTTCATGAACATTTAACTTCGCACATACTTGAACTATTTAGCACAACTTCATATTCGATCTTAGCTCAACATTGCCCGTTGAACCATTCGGAATCAATAAGGATACTCGGATAGCTTGAAAAGCTCATACAATGCCAACGTCCCAAACGAGGTCTTACATGTAATCAAATATCGATGCCACTGTCCCAAACAGGGTCTTACACGAAATCATATACGATGCCAATGTCCCAGACATGGTCTTACACGTAAATCTCAAATCGGTGCTAACGTCCCAAACGTGGTCTTACACAAAATCACATATTGGAACCCTATGTCCTGACATATGTATCCTAACTATTCCTATGGTTCGTATGAGGCTTTCGGACGTCGTAATTTGATCAATTCAAGCCCGATACCAGTCACACCATGCTTATATTAGTTCGGCAATATATCAGATATATACATGCCAATTATGCAACATTTAAAACATATACATTTGAATTTAATAACATTTATTTACTTATGAACTTACCTCGTACAGAGACGAACGGACCGGAACGACTATTCGTCAACTTTCAACTTCCCTCGATCCAAATCCGATTTCTTTCTCTCTTGATCTAAATTAATTCAAATTTGACTTGTTTAATAACATATTCACTCAAATTCATCCAAAAATACATAATTTGGGCATTTTGCACTTTAGCGATCTAAATTAATTCAAATTTGACTTGTTTAATAACATATTCACTCAAATTCATCCAAAAATACATAATTTGGGCAATTTTCACTTTAGCCCCTAACATTTCACATTTTCTCAACTTAGTCCCTATTTCAAAATAACACAAAATACACAAAATTTCACTAGACCCATGGTAGGCCGAATTCTCCTTATGTTCCTAGTAGCCCATTTATTTCATTTACTTCACATTTTGACCCCTCAATTTACAAATTCCACAATTTAATCCTTAATACACTTTTTTTTTCATCAAAAATCACTTAATTAAACATATCACTTAATTAAACATAATAATCTATTAACAAAGAATTTTTTTTCATCATCAAACAACAAATTCATCACATTATCAAAACTGGAAAATCTCAAATTCATCATCAAATCCAAAAATTAAAGCATCCGCTAACTCGTAAACGAAGCAACGATCTCAAAAACATAAAAATTATCAAAAAACTGAGCAAAACACATACCCGAATCAAACTCTCTAGGTGCCGAACTTAAAGGCTTCATCCATGGCTTCTTTTCTACTTAGCAATCGGGCAAAAAGATGATAATAATGGCCATTTTAAGTTTTATTTTATTTAATTACATTTTTTATACGTTTACCATATTAACCTTAAAACAATAATATGAAAACCATATAATGGTTGTCCACTACCGTCCATGATAATATTAAATGGACAAATTTCACTTTCAGGACCCGACATTATAAAAGACATAACAATTAGAACTTTAACAAATCGCATGCCACTTTTACATTTTACGCGATTAAGTCCTTTTATCAATTTAGACATTCACATGGTAAAATTACTTCACGAAATTTTCACACGTATCAAATAATATGCTGTAAATTGCAAAAATAATTTTACCATAATTTTATGACTTCGGATTTGTTGTTGTGAAACCACTGTTCCAATTTAGCTAAAACCGAGCTGTTACAACTCTCCCCCTTAGGGATTTTCGTCCCGAAAATCTTACCAGTAAATAGGTTTGGGTATTGTTCTCTCATAGCATCCTCGGGCCCCCACGTAGCTTCTTCAACCCCGTGTCGATGCCATAAGACTTTTACTAAAGAAATTTTCTTATTTCTTAATTCTTTAACCTCGCGATCTAAAATTCGGATAGGTTCTTCTTCGTATGTCATATTAGGTTTAATTTCAATCTCTTACGGAGAAATCACATGCGAAGGATTGGATCGGTATCGTCCAAGCATCAATACATGAAATACATTATGAATCTTTTCTAACTCAGGTGGCAACAACAATCTGTAAGCAACCGGCCCGATACGCTAAATAATCTCATACGGTCCAATAAATCTCAGACTTAATTTGCCTTTATGACCAAATCAGAGTATTTTCTTCCACGGATATACTTTCAAAAACACTTTATCCCCGATCTAAAACTCAATATCTTTCTGTTTCAAGTCTGCGTACGAGTTTTGACAATCTGACGCTACTTTTAGACTTTCACGAATCACTTTTATTCTTTGTTCAGTCTCTTTGTTCAAATCGACCCCGTGTATCTTATTCTCACTGAGCTCAGTCCAATACAAAGGTGTTCAGCATTTGCGACCGTACAAAGCTTCGTAGGGTGCAATTTTTATACTCAATTGAAAGCTATTATTATATGCAAATTCAATAAATGTCAAGTATCGTCCCCACATACCTTCAAACTCAAGAATGCAGCATCTCAACATATCCTTGAGTATCTGAATAATCTGCTCGGATTGACCATCTGTTTGCTGATGAAAAGCAGTACTGAAATGTAGCTTTGTACCTAATGCATCTTGCAGCTTTTTCCAAAATCGTGATGTGAATCTCGGGTCTCTATCAGAAACAATAGAAATAGGTACTCCGTGCAATCTCACAACCTTGAAGATATACAACTCAGCAAGCTTATCGAGCGAATAATCCGTGTGTACCGAAATGAAATGGGAAGATTTAGTCAGTCTATCAACCATTACCCAGACCACATCTTTCTTACTCGGTGTCAGAGGAAAAACCGTAACAAAATGCATCGTAATTCTGTCCCATTTCCACTCGAGAATCATAATCGGCTGAAGTAACCCAGAGGTACCTGATGCTCAGCTTTGACTTGCTGACAGATTAAACATTTCAAAACAAATTATGAGATATCACGATTCATACCAGGCCACCAATAAAGCTGTTTCAGATCGTTATACTTTTTTGTACTTCCCGGATGTACAGATAACCAACTATTATGAGCTTCCTTCAAAATCATCTGAAGCAACTCTGATTTTCTCGGAACACATATTCGACCTCTAAATCATAAACAATCATCAGCATCAATGTAAAATTCAGAATTAGGGTTCAAATCACGTTGAGCCCATTTTGCTAACAATTCATTATCAACTTTCTGAGCTTCGCAAATCTGTGTACAAATAACGGTCTCGCTTTCAACTCAACTACAATTGAGTAGTCATCAAATAGAGCCAACTGTGTATTCATCGTACGAAGAGCAAACAGAGATTTTCAGCTTAAAGCATCAGCAACAACATTGGCCTTTCCCGGATGGTAGTCAATAATCAACTCGCAACTTTAACCATCTTCGCTGTTGCAAATTCAGATCTTTCTGAGTCATCAAATATTTTAAGCTTTTATGATCAGAATTGACGTGACATTTCTCACTAAACAGATAGTGGCGCCAAATTTTCAATGCAAACATAGTAGCTGCCAATTCCAGATCGTGTGTCGAATAATTCTTTTCGTGCGACTTTAACAGTCTCGAGGCATAAACTATGAATTTGCCTTCCTATATTAAAACACAGCTCAGACCATTCAAAGATGCATCGCTATAAATGAAAAATTCTTTACTCGACTCTGGCTGAACTAGCACTGGAGCTTCGATGAACAAAGCTTTCAACTGATCAAAACTTTTCTAGCACTTTTCGGACCACTCGAACTTAAAATCCTTCTAAAGTAGTCTCATCATCAGGGTTGCAATCATAGAGAAACCTTTTACGAAATGTCTGTAATAACCGGCGAGTCCCAAAAAGCTTCAAACTTTGGATACATTTCTTGGAGGCTTCCAATCTAGTATAGCCAAAATCTTGCTCGAATCAACCCGAATACCCGATGCTAATACAACATGTCCTAGAAAACTAACTTCTCATAACCAAAACTCTCATTTACTGAACTTCACATACAACTACCTATCACGCAAAGTTTGTACCACTACTTTTAAATGTTCAACGTGCTTAGATTCATCTCGGGAATATATCAAAATGTCATCTATGAACACAACAACAAATCGATCCAAATACAGTCTGGAGTACCAATTCATTAGATCTATAAAAGCAGCAGGTGCATTTGTTAGTCCAAACGGCATAACCAAAAACTCATAATGTCCTTACCTCATTCGAAAAATAGTTTTTGGCATATCGAAATCTTTCACTCGCAGCTGATAGTAACCCGATCTCAAATCAATCTTTGAAAACAATGTAGCCCCTTTCAATTGATCGAACAAATCATCTATACGTGGTAGAGGATATTTATTCTTTATGGTCACCTTATTGACTTGTCGATAGTCGATGTACTTTCTCATAGTCCCGTCTTTCTTTTTTCACAAACAAAACCGGTGCACCCTAGGGAGAAAAACTCGGTCGTGCGAAACATTTATTTGTCAATTCTTGCAACTGTGCTTTGAACTCTTTTAATTCGGTCGGTGCCATTCTGTACGGAGCTATCAAAATCAGAGTTGTCACTGGCACTAACGCAATGCCAAACTTTACCTCTCAGATCAGTGGCAAACTCAGTAATGCTTCAGGAAACACATCCGGATAATTGCACATGACTGGTACTGATTCAATCTTCTTTTCGGTCACTTTAGAATCGAGTACATAGGCAAAGTAAGCTTCACAACCTTTTCTCACAGATTTTTGAGCTAGCATCGAAGAAATCACTGACAGTAAACCATTCAAATCATTAGACTCAATCTAAATTATTTCATCATTCCGGCATCGCAAATCAATAGTCTTCCGTTTGCACTTTACAATAGCATCATGCAACGTTAGCCAATCGACCCAGAATTATATCAAATTCATCGAATGGAAACAACATTAAATCAGCCGGAAAACATGAATCTTGAATCATCAACGGCCAGTTCTTACATACTTTATCAAGCAAGACACACCGGCCCAAAGGGTTCGTGTAACACCCCTTACCCGTATTCGACACCTGAACCTGGTATGAGGCATTACCGTACTTAACTTGCTCAAACATACAACATCGATCCATAAAAGTTCATTTCAAATTAACACTTTACATTCGAATTCGTAACATCCCTCTTATAGGTCTATGAGACATTAAACGTATTTACTAAGTGGTTCGAGACTGAACCAGAAACTTTTAAGCACTTAAAAAATTTTGACACAAAAGGGGGGCACACGGCCGTGTGAAGAGAGACACGCCTGTGTGGGCAGGCCGTGTAATCACACACGCCCATGTCCCTAGTCCGTGTAGATTTTATTTTTCATTTCAAACCTACAGGGGTTTTCACACAGCCTAACACATGCCCGTGACCATAACCCGTGTCCCTCACATGACCACGACACGCCCGTGTCTTCACCCATGTGTGAAAACCTTGTCATTCTATTTGTGATGTCATCATCTCAATAAGGTCACAGAGCCAAGGCACACACCCGTGTCCTTAGACCGTGTGTCGAATTAAATTCTTAATTTCAGGTGCAGACTTCACACGGCTTGGGCACATGCCCGTGTCTTAGGCCGTGTCTCCCACACAATTGAGACACACGACCGTGTCTCAGCCTGTGTGGTTACTATTAGGCATACTGACTTGCCAACTTAGCATGCAGGGGTACACACGGCCTATCAACACGCCCATGGGGCTGATTATGTGTCACGTACGGACTAGACAAACGCCCGTGCATCTACCCTTATGGAAAATTGTAAGGCTATCTACCAAGCCAATTGCCACCCTACAAAACAACCACAATTATACCAATTCAATTCATCATACATCATGACTATAAGGCACTTATAAGAACCTGAAATCAAGACATCCACACAAGCATGCACTTTATGAACTTCATCATTGGATAAATACACTGGTCAAGTTTTGGTCAATTTCCAATGACCATTTACAAAATGAATTTAATGATATTAATAGCCACACATTGGCTAATAAATATGACATAACAGAAAATAACTAAGTTCCTATGCATGCCATACACAAAATTTATCAAACTATGATTTACCAGGAGAAGTTGATAGCGTGATTCTGAACTCTGACGTCCCATGACCCCTGAGTTAGCTTGGCGATACTACTAGGAAAAGGAAAATAAGAGGGGTAAGCATGAAGCTTAGTAAGTTTGCATGAAATAAATAACAACATAAAGGCTCATATTGTCATCCATCCATTGCATTGAGTAAAAACACAAGGTCTCAAACACTTTGCCATGACTTACTCATGCTTACTCTTACCAATTACATGTTATGTCACATAGCATAAACTTTTCTTGTGAATTACTCACATGTACCTGTATCACTTCATCACATAGCTTTAGCACTAATCTCATCTCTATTATAAGCTTAACTGTTTATCCCTTTTAATCACTTGGGATACTCGAGGATACCCAATCATCATCGTACACATAAAGACGATGGCATTGCCATATCCCAGATATGGTCTTACATGGGGTCACATCTCGAAGCCGATGCCATATCCCAGATATGGTCTTATACAATTTTTCATATTCGATGCCGATGCCATATCCTAGATATGGTCTTATACGGGATCTCAATTCGGTGCTGAGGCCATGTCTTAGACATTGTCTTATACGGGACCCTACCAATCTCATACCTTGATGATGATATCCTCTCGCTTCTTAAAGCCCAACAAGGACTTCAACATCATAATTTTTCATCATTTTCTCATTTAACATCATTGCTCAATTTCATAGAATTAATGTACATCTTAACAAATATCAAGCATTTTAAAACTTAATAACATGATGTTGAATTTAATAACAAATATCTAGTCCGAAACCTTACCTTTTCCTCGGTCAAGGTTAATTCCTCGTTCTTCTTGATCTATAATAACAAATTAGCTCATTTAATTACCACATTAATCAATACACTTCAATAATCATACTTTGGCAAAATTACCATTTTGCCCTCAGACATTGACAAAATTATGATTTTTCCCCTAGGCTCGTAAATCGATTCTAATAAAATTCCCTCCTTTAACAAGCCTAGCCGAATACATTTTAAGCTTATAGCAACTCCAAATTCCAATTATTTCTCACATTTAACACCTATTTCATAACCTTTGCAAAAAGGTCATTTTAGGTGTTTTCATGGAAACAGCTTTCACAAAAGTTGTTTATTTAACAACTAAGATTCCTTTTCTTCCATAAAATTTCAGAAATAAACATGAAAACTGACATGGAAAAACCCTAGACTCTTAACCATTTTGGAAAATAGTCCCTTCATTAGCTAGATCATGCTACAAGAGTCCTAAAAGTACAAAAATTTTCAAGAAAAACCACCAAAATTACTTGCTTGCAAGGAGGACAAGTTGCTGAAAATTTTAAGCTTTCAAACCCCTATTTTGCTGGTATTTTTGGTGGAGAAGATGGAGAGAAAAGATGATATCTTTCTTTTCTTTATTTTATTTTATTTCTAGACAATTTATCACCTAATCCACCAACTTGACCAATTTTGACATCTTTTTGTACCCTGTGGCCGGACAACCATTATTAGAGGGGTTAATTGCACTTTAAGGACCTCCAAGTAATATTCTATAGCTATTAGACACCTTTATCTTGTAAACTAGAACTTTCGTACTTTATGCGATTTAGTCCTTTTTCTCAGTTATGCATGCAATCGCTAAAATTAATGCACCAAAATTTTCATGCACCCATATAATCAAGCTATAACTCATAAAATAATATTAAAATAATTTTTTTCAATCTCAAATTAGTGGTCCCGAAACCACTGTTCCGACTAGCCCCTAAATCGGGCTGGTACAATTCTCCCTCTTAGGGATTTTCATCCCCGAAAATCTTACTGGTAAAAAGGTTGAGATATTGGTTTCTCATAGTTTCCTCGGGCTCCCGTGTGGCATCTTCTACCCCATATCTTTGCCATAGTACTTTCACAAGGGCTATACTTTTGTTCCTCAATTGTTTGACTTCTCATGTCAAAATTTTAACCGGTTCTTCGCTATAAGTCTTGTCCTGTTGAATTTCTACGTCTTATGGTACAATCACATACGAAGGGTCTGATCGGTAGCGACATAACATAGATACGTGGAAAACATCATGAATCTTTTCCAACTCAGATGAGAAAGCTAAACAATAAGCTATCGGCCCTATCCTCTCGGTAATCTCATATGGTCTGATAAAGCCCAGACTCAGTTTGCCTTTTCGGCTAAATCTGAGTACCTTCTTCCATGGTGATACTTTTAGAAACACTTTATCACTTTCCATTTCAAATTTGCATAGGACTTTTGTCTATCTGAGGTAGCTTTCATGCACTCAAGTATCACTCTTACTTTCTCTTCGGGTTCTCTGATTAAATCGACCCCGTGAATCTGATTCTCTCTGAGTTCGGTCCAATATAGGGGCATTCGGCACTTACGCCCATATAATGCCTCGTAAAGCGGCATTTTCAAGCTTGATTGGAAACTGTTATTGTATGTGAATTCCACGAATGGCAAGTATTTCTCCCAACTACCTTGGAATTCCAAAACACAACATCGAAGCATGTCTTCTATTATCTATATTACTCTATCTAACTACCCATTGGTTTGTGGATGGAAAGCTGTACTAAAGCTCAATTTTGTGCCTAAGGCCTCTTGCAACTTTTTCTAAAACCGTGACGTAAATCTCGGATCTCTATCTGATATGATCGACAACGGCACTCCGTGCAATCTCACAATCTCATAAATATACAATTCAGCCAACTTATCAAGCGAATAATCAACTCATATCGTTATGAAATGGGCTGACTTCGTAAGTCTATCAACCACGACCCATACGACATCCTTCTTTTCGATGTTAATGGTAAATCCGTCACGAAGTCCATAGCAATCTGGTTCCATTTCCACTCGGAAACCATAATAGGATGAAGTAAACCCGAAGGTACTTGGTGTTCAGCTTTCACTTGTTGACAAATTAGGTATTTCGATACAAACTTAGAAATGTCTTTCTTCATACTTGGCCACCAATACCATTTCCTCAAGTCGTTATACATCTTCGTACTGCCTGGATATATAGACAAACATCCACTATGTGCTTCGTGCAAAATTTTTCGAATAAGCTCACCATCTTTGGGTACACAGATCCTGTTTAGGAACATCAAACATCCATCAGGACTTATCCGAAAGTCCGACTCAACATTTGACTCATATTGAACTCTTTTAGCTCGTAAATCATTGTTGCCTTTCTGAGCTTCACAAATCTCTTGGAGAAACATTGGTCTAGCACTCAACTCAGCTATAATAGAACCATCATCTGACAAAGCTATCCGTGTATCCATGGCTCTCAGCGCAAATAGGGATTTCCTGCTCAAGGCATCGACGACAATGTTCGCCTTTCCCGGATGGTAGTCAATCATTAGCTCATAATCCTTTATTAGCTCTAACCATCTTCTCTACATTAGATTCAACTCCTTTTGAGTCATCAAGTACTTTAGGCTATTATGATCAGTGAACACCCGACATTTCTCACCATACAAATGATGTCTCCAAAACATTAGTGTAAATACAATTGCAGCTAACTGCAAATCGTGGGCCAAGGAATTCTTCTTGTGTGGCTTTAATTGTCTAGAGGCATATGCTATCACCTTGCCCTCTTGCATAAGTACACAACCCAATCCATTCAAGGATGCATTGTTGTAAACCATAAATTCTTTTGCTGGTTTGGGTTGTACTAGAACTGGAGCCTCAGTCAACAATGCAATCAATTTTTCAAAACTCTACTGGCACTTTTCTGTCCACTCAAACTTCACACCTTTTGTTAGTAGCCTCATCATCAAAGTAGCCATTATGGAAAATCCCTTGACAAATCGTCTATAGTAGCCAGCCAGGCCCAGAAAACTCTTAACCTCGGTTACGTTTCTTGGTGGTTTCCATTCAACAATCGCTGAAATCTTACTTGGGTCAACTCGAATACTATCACCTAAAACCAGGTGCCCTAAAAATTTGACTTCCTTAAGCCGAAATTCACTTTTACTAAACTTGGCATATAATTGTTTATCCCTTAAAATTTGCAGAATCGTTCTCAAATACTCAGCATGCTCGTTCTCATCCCAAGAGTAGAATAATATATCATCAATAAAGACTACAACAAATTTATCCAAATATAGCCGAAAGATGCGATTCATCAAATTTATAGACACAGTAGGGGCATTTGTGAAACCGAAAGGCATGACTAAAAATTCATAGTGTCCATACCCTGTCCGAAATGCTGTTTTCGGCACATCCGAGTCTTTGACTCTCAACTGATAATATCCAGACCTCAAGTTTATCTTAGAAAACACCATGGCTCCCTTCAATTGATCAAACAAATCATTGATTCTTGGCAACGGGTACTTGTTCTTCACGGTTACTTTATTGAGCTATCAACAATCTATACATTACCTTATGGAACCATCTTTTTTCTTTACAAATAATACGGGAGCATCCCACGGAGAATAACTCAGTCTTGTGAAGCCTTTATCCGTTAACTCTTGCAGCTGTGCCTTCAGTTCTTTTAGCTCGGTTGGAGCCATTCTGTACGGAACGATTGAAATGGAGGCAGTACCAGGAGCTAACTCAATTCCATATTCAATCTCTCTAACCGGAGGTAACCCTGGCAATTCTTCTAGGAAAACATCTGGATACTCACATACAATGTGCACTGCTTCAATTCTTAAATCAGTTTCTCTAGCATTCATCACAACGGCAAGGTAAGCCTCATACCCATTTCTCATGTATTTTTGAGTCAACATGGAAGATATCATCACAGGGGATCTTTCTTGTTCATCTGATTTAACACAAAGAACATCCCCATTTTCACATTTTAACTCAATGAATTTCCTTCCACAATTCACTATCACATCATGACTAGTTAACAAATCCATACCAAGGATTACATCAAATTCATCGAACGGCAATAACATAAAATTAGCCGAAAAGTAATGACCTCTAATCCTAAAAGGTCAATCTTTGCATACTTTATCAACTAGCACACATTTGCTTAGGGGATTTGACTCTTATCACAAATTCGGTAGACTCTACAGGCATGTTGATGCTAGAGACTAATTTCATGCAAATATACGAGTGGGTAGATCCCGGATCAACTAAAGCTATAACATGAGTATCATTTTAAGAAAATGTACCCGTGATCACGTCAGGGGATGATGCCCTTTCGCGAGTGCGAATAACATAAGTCCTCGCAGGCGCTCTACCCTCAGATCTTGTAGTCTTCTCTCTAGATTTATTCTTACTACTCATTTCATTCCCAGGATTTCTCTGTGGCCTTCCTCTAGTAGTACTCTCAGGTCTTGCACTATGAGGTTTCTCTTTCTCACCCACCTCGGGCAAATCTCTGTTAAAATGGTATAGGGATCCACACTTGAAACAAGCTTTCCCGTTTGCTCGATACTCCCTGGGATGACGTCTGCCGCACTGCAGACATTCCGGTCTACTTGGTCGAGCGTTGCCAACACTAGCAACTGAAGTGGTCTGAGCTTTAGATCCCGAATACTGTTTACCCTTACTTCTATTGGAAAACCCAGCTGAAGTGGCCGATCGGGTAGTGAAATCTCTTAACTTCTTAGATGAGGATTGGAATGACTTACTCAATTGTCTCTTCCTCAAGTCACGGGACTCGGTTTCAGCCTTTCCTTTCTCTTTGACCAGTTCTTCGGCCTTGCAGGCTCTATCCACTAAGACAACAAATTCTTTCAGTTCTTGGATGCCAACAAATAAACAGACAACCTCATTTAACCTATCCTTAAACCTTTTGCACATAATGGCTTCTGTCAATACGAACTCCCGAGCATATTTACTAAGTCTTACGAACTCACGCTCATATTCGGTCACCGTCATTCGACCTTTCTTTAGCTCCAAGAATTCCTTTCTTTTTCTGATCAATGAACCTTTGACTAATATACTTCTTCTGGAATTCTTCTTGGAAGACTTTCCAGTTAACTTTCTCCCTTGGTACAGCTAACACAAGGGTGTTCCACCACTGATAGGCTGAATCTCTCAAGAAAGATACCACAAACTTCATGCACTCTTCAGGTGTGCATGACAACTCATCGAATACCATGATAGTATTCTCAAGCCAAAATTCTGCCCTTTCTGGATCATCATCTTCACTAGCTCGAAATTCCTCAGCTCCTTGTTTCTGGATTTTATCGACCGGAGGCCTTTCTCTTCTTACTAACTCTACCACTTGGGGAGCTACAGGGGTAGGCTGAGGAATAGGTGCCGGTAGAAGGGGTTGAGCATTAGTATTTGCTCAAACAAACTCATTGTACTAGTTGCTCATCATATGGAGAAAGGCTTCTCGAGCCTCTTCTCCTTGACCTAAAGTCTCTGGTCTACTTTCTATTGGCGTGGTCCCTCACACGGGAGTCATCATATTGCTTGCAGCATCATCGATCGCAGCTCAGTCGAGATCCATTTACTATATAAAAAATACAATTTTAAATCGTCAGGAGTCGTCACACTATCATTATGTAAACATTCATACGTATGGCATGCATAACTAGACTCATACTTACGCTACGCTAGTTCGATAATCGATTAAACCATAGCTCTGATACCACTAAATGTAACACCCATTACCCGTATTCAACACCTGAACTGGGTATGAGGCATTATCGTACTTAACTTGCTCAAACATACAACATCGATCCATAAAAGTTCATTTCAAATTAACACTTTGCATTCGAATTCGTAACATCCCCCTTATAGGTCTATGAGACCTTAAATGTACTTACAGAGTGGTTCGGGACTGAACCTGTAACACCCCTTACCCGAAACCTTTGCCTACTCTGTTTCTTTCATATCAAAATAGACACAATAAGCTTTAATCCTATATCTTATTCACTTTCTAATTCAATTTATCCTATTTTTGGTGATTTTTCAAAATCACATCACTGCTGCTAACTAAAAACTATTTCATTGAAAAAATATGATTAACTAGTTTATAACCTCCTTACTCAATTTTATTTAAACTCTATAACTTAACCATACATATATATATACCAAAAACAAATCCCATATGTAATTTAGGCCATGATCAAATTTAAAACATCCATTTACATACGAGCAAGTTATAAAATTCAAACATAGAAACGATACATAACCAAAGGAAATAGCCATTTTCGCATGGCTATATTCATGTACAAGATCAAACATCGTATGTTTCAAAAACTTCATCTAGCCTACACATGCCTTCTAAATCATAGCCAAAATTTAAAATACCAAAAGAAGACGACGATAGTGTGGTTGACTTTCTTGAAGATCCTTCTCGAGCATGTAACGTAACCAAAATCTATAAAACAAAGGAGAACATTTCACACAAATAAGCTTACTAGCTTAGTAAGTCCTAAACTCATGATAATAAAACATTCAAATATTTGCAATTAAAACATTCAACTTATAGCATTTCACATAAGCACTTAAGTATATTACTTATACAAGGCCGAATACTAGTAATTCATTTACCCAAGTAAATTAGAAATCATTTCCTTCGACCTACATTTCTTTGAAGTTCATATAAGTATATCGTATGGAAATTTCCTTTATTCTTAGCATTTATACTTGAAAACCAAATTTCCATAATAGCACATTTACTCTCAATTTCAATCATATGATCCTCACACACATCCATTTTAACCTCAAACATACATAACGTAGTTCTCATAGTATTAGCTTGACTCAAGTAATGTCAATATAACATACCTTACATGCTTACCTGAGCCGTTAGCTAGATTCATTAGTTAAAGTGTACCCTGAATAATATTCGATTCCCCTTTATAAAACGCATCACCGGCATCAAGCTTGCTAGGCGGTAAAGCCCGATAAGTAACACCGGCACAAGGCTTGCTAGGCTCAGAGCCCGAAAATAGTCACTGGCACTAAGCCTGCTAGGCTTAACGCCTGAAATAAATCACCGGCACTAGGATTGCTAGGCTTAAAGCCCGAAACAATTTAATGTGGTCAATCATTTCCCACACCTTTCATAACTGTGTCACGTAGCCAATTCAACTAAGCTTAATTACCTTAACGAATACAATCATTACATCATCGTACAATTTCGCAAATCGCATCGAGGCGCTGATTCGTATTACGATATCAAACTATATAATTAATCTAAGACACTTATATATATTCGGCTATGGCATATTTATATACTAAAATTTATCGAACATTGTCATATAATATGTTCAGAAGTAATTATTTAATATAATTCGGTTTATGGACTTACCTTAGAAGCCGATAGATTCGAAATTTCCGGCTATTCGATTTGTTTAGATTTTCCTCGCTCCAATTTCTTTTCCTTTTGTTCCGGATCTAATTCGGTTCAAATTAAGCCAATTCAACCGCACTTTCATTCATTTAAAATCAAAAACATATAAATATGCAATTTGCCGATTTACCCCCCAACATTTATAATATCTATAAAATAATCCTTAGCATCCAAAACACGAAATATGAAGAATTTGATTTTTCCTTTTTCAAATGTCGAAAGTTCACCAGCTCCAAACAAACCTTTATGAATTAATTATTATAAATCAACAAGCTTAAAATTCACAAAGGCCGAATATACAAGCTCAATCTCTTCTTCTCTTATGACCGAATTTGCTAACTCAATGTACCCATGCATATTCTTCATTACATGACCAAACAACGTGCTAATTAACCACCATTTATAATCATCCATTACAAATAATAGTAAGAGCATCTCTATGCTCAAATCCAAAATAATTTCTATAGCTCTCACATAATTTAAACCACAAGTCTTCAACTCATATAAGTCTCTTAAACATTTCATGTTGTTTTTGAATCAATACTAAACATTTTTCAAATCAAATACAAAGACAAAAGTGTTCATCCTAGGCCGAATATTAACATGCTCAACCTCAAAATTTTTAACATGATTTTATTAGCATTCAAAGCAACCAAAGCTCATATGTAAAGATTTGCTAAAAATCAAGCTAAAATACCCACCTTACTACTACATGCATGGTCAAAACAAAGGGAGGTTTTAAGCTTTCTCTTCTTCTTTCAATTAGAATCGGTGAAGAAGATGGGGAGAAGGAGAGAAAATAGAATAACAAAAATAATTCTTTTGTTTAATTAATTAACATATTTTTTATAGCATGCTTATTAAACAAATAATACTTTAGGTATAATATACTAAAAATATGATACTCAAAGCATGCTTACTGGCCCACCATATTATAAATGTGGGAATTGGACATGCAAACCCTCCCATGTAAGAAAACAATTCAATTTACTCCTTTCACTAGGTAATAATCGGCCATGAGAGAATGAAGAAGATAGTGGTCTTATTTTATGTTTTATTTAACATGTACACTAACATTATTTCCTTATAAAATACTAACATAAGCATATAATAAAATATACTTAAACTAACATATATATCTAGCTAACTTGGCCCATGGCCGTCCATCACTAGGGTCAATGGGCTAATTGTCCTTTTAGGACACCCACTTAAAAAGCCACAAGCAATTTAGTACATTACACTTTAGCATGCAACTTTTACGCTTTTCTTGATCAAATCCTTTTTATCAAATTAAGCGCTTAAACAATAAAATTTTTCTACGAAACTTTCACCCATATTAATTTACGTATAATAAACACAGAATATAATATTAAAATATTACTCAGGCTCGGATTCGTGGTCCCGAAACCACCGTTCCGATTAGGGTCAAAATTGGTCTGTTACAACTCTCCCACCCTTTTAAGAATTTTCGTCCTCGAAAATTTTACCGTTAAACAATTTTGGGTATTGCTACCTCATTGTATCTTCTGGCTCCCACGTAGCCTCTTTAACTCCGTGACGATTCCATAGAACCTTCACTAATGGAATTCTTTTATTTCTCAACTCTTTTATTTCACGAGTTAAGATACGGATCGGTTCTTCATCATATGTCAAATCAGATTGGATTTCAATCTCTGCCGGTGTGATCACATGAGACGGATCGGATCTGTACTTACGAAGCATCGAAACATGAAATACGTCATGTATCTTTTCTAACTCAGAAGGTAATCTCAATCTATAAGCAACAGGCCCAATACGTTCATTGACTTCGTACGGTCCGATAAATCTCGGACTCAACTTGCCTTTCCGACCAAATCGGAGTACTTTTTTCCACGGAGAAACTTTCAAGAACACACAATCTCCGACCTGAAATTCAATGTCCTTACATTTCAAATCAGCGTAGGACTTTTGACGATCCGAAGCAGCTTTCAAATTACTCCTAATAACAACCACCTTCTGTTCTGTTTCTTTAATCCAATCAACCCCGTGTATCTTATTTTCACTGAGCTCAGTCCAATACAACGGTGTGCGACATTTTCGACCGTATAAGGCTTCATAAGGCGCCATTTTTATACTAGATTGAAAGCTATTATTATAAGTAAATTCAACCAAAGGTAGGTATCGTTCCCACGTACCTTCAAATTCGAGAACGCAACACCTCAACATGTCCTCAAGTATCAAAATAGTTCGCTCAGACTGACCATCTGTTTGCGGATGGAAGGCTGTACTAAAATGAAGTTTAGTACCTAGAGTATCTTGCAATTTCTTCCAGAACCGCGATGTGAATCTCGGATCTCTATCTGAAACAATAGAACTCGGTACACCGTGCAACCTTACAATCAGCGACACATACAATTCGGCAAGCTTATCAAGTGAATAGTCAGTACGTACCGGTACAAAATGAGCTGATTTAGTCAATCTATCAACAATAACCCATATGGCATCTTTCTTACTCGGTGCCATAGGAAGACCGGATACAAAATCCATTGTAATTCTATCCCATTTCCATTCAGGTATCATGATTGGTTGAAGTAGTCTGGATGGTATTTGATGCTCAGCTTTTACTTGCTGACAGATTAAGCACTTGGAAACAAATTCAAATATATCCCGTTTCATACCGGGCCACCAATAAAACTATTTCAGATCGTTATACATTTTCGTGCTACCCGGGTGTATCGATAGTCGACCATTATAGGCCTCACTCAGAATCATCTGTATCAAATCTGAGTCCTTTGGAACACACATTTGGCTTTTATAGTTCAAACAATCATTTGCATCGATCTGAAAATCTGATTCCGCACTTTTCTCACATTGAATTCGACTAGAAATCAAATCCTTGTCGACTTTCTAGGCATCACATATTTGTTGAATAAACATAGGTCTTGCTTGTAGCTCGGCTAAAATCGAACCATCGTCAGACATAACCATCTGTGCGTTCATTGCACGAAGAGCAAATAATGATTTTAGACTTAACGCATCCTCAACAACGTTAGCTTTCCCCGGGTGGTAGTCAATCACCAGTTCATAGTCTTTCAACAATTCCAACCATCTACGTTGTCTCAAATTAAGATCTTTCTGAGTCATTAAATACTTTAGACTTTTATGATTTGAATAAATGTGACATTTTTCGTTGAATAAGTAGTGATGCCAAATTTTCAATGCGAAAACAGTGGCTGCTAATTCCAGATCGTGAGTTGGATAATTTCTCTCATGCGGCTTCAATTGTCTCGAAGCGTAGGCTATAACCTTGCCTTCCTGCATTAAAACACAACCCAACCCATTCAAGGAAGCATCACTAAAAATGATAAATTCTTTACCCGATTCAGGCTGAGCTAACACTGGAGCTTCGGTTAAAAGGACTTTCAACTGCTCGAAACTTTTCTGACACTTTTCTGACCACTCAAACTTGACATCTTTCTGTAGTAGTTTCGTTAAAGGTGTAGCTATTACAGAAAAACCTTTTACAAATCGTCTGTAATATCCCGCAAGGCCTAGAAAACTTCGGACCTCGGAAATATTCTTTGGTGGTTTCCAATCGAGTATAGCTGCTACTTTGTTTGGATCCACCCGAATACCTGATGCTGAAACAACATGACCCAAGAAGCTGACTTCATTCATCCAGAACTCACACTTACTAAACTTTGCATACAGTTGTTGATCTCTCAAAGTTTGTAGCACTAATCTCAAATGCTCAACATGTTCGGTTTCATTTTTGGAGTAGATCAGTATATCGTCAATAAACACTACTACAAACCGATCCAAAAACTATCAGAAGACTCGATTCATTGGATCCATAAAAACAGCAGGTGCATTAGTGAGTCCAAAAGGCATAACCAGAAACTCAAAATGTCCGTACCTCGTCCGGAATGCAGTCTTTGGCACATCTGTATCTCTAACTCGCAGCTGATAATAGCCCCATCTCAAATCTATCTTCGAAAACACTGAAGCCCCCTTCAACTGATCAAACAAATCATCAATCTGAGGTAATGGGTACTTATTCTTTATAGTTACCTTATTTAGTTGCCGATAGTCAATACACATTCGCATAGTCCCATCTTTCTTTTTCAAAAATAAAACCGGTGCACCCCAAGGAAAGAAACTCGGTCGCGCGAAGCCCCTATCTGTCAACTCTTACAATTGCACTTTCAATTCTTTTAATTCAGTAGGTGCCATTCGGTACGGAGCTATCGAAATCAGAGTCATACCCGGTACTAACTCAATGCCGAACTCAATCTCCCGTACTGGTGGTAAACCCGGTAGTTCTTCAGGAAACACATCTGGGTATTCACCTACAACCGATACAGATTCAATTTGTTTCTCGGACAATTTATTATCCAGTACATAAGCCAAATAAGCTTCACACCCTTTTCTCACATACTACCGGGCTAACATCGATGACATTACTATAGGCAACCCATTTGCATCACCGGATTTAATTCTGACAGTCTCACCGTTTCGACATCTCAAATCAATAAGCTTTCTTTTACAATCCACTACTGCCTCATGTGAAGTTAACCAGTCCATACCCAAGATTATATCAAATTCGTCAAAGGGCAACAACATTAAATTAGCTGGGAAGCAATAATCCCGAATCATCAACGGGCAACCTCTACACACTTTGTTAACAAGCACACATCTACCCAAACGGTTGGACACACGAATCACAAACTCGGTAGACTCAACTACAAGAGTCTTACCAAATTCTGAAGTTTCACACACATAAGAATGAGTCGAACTAGGATCAATTAGTGTAATAACAGTAGTATCATAAGGGTGAAAATACCGGTAATGACATCGGGGGAGGAAGCATTCTCTCTGGCTCGTGCAGCATAAGCTCTAGCCGGAGCTCTAGCCTCAGATCAAACTGTAGTGTTCTTCGTTCCTTTCTGACTACCACCTACGTTTCCTGAATGTCTGGGTGGTCTACCTCGCACTGACGTGTTGCTCGGCTTAGTGTTCTGAACTATATTCTACTCAGCCAACCTCGGACATTCTCTAATAAAATGATCTGACGACCCACATTTAAAAGCAAGACCGATCATGAAATCTACAACTCCTCGAGTGCCATTTTCCACAAAGCTGCTTGCATTCAACTCTATTCTCGTGGAACATTACCAACACTGGCTATCGAGGTAGCTCGAGAGCTCATAGGAGGTCGATCCCGTCTAGGTGGATCTGTAGTACCTTTATGTCGGCTGTAGTCATCTCTGAACTTTTTGGTTGTGAAATGGAAGACCTTACCCGAAGGTCTTTTACGAATGTCTCTAGCTTCAGTCTCAGCCTTTCTTTTCTCTTTCCTGAGCTCTTCAGCTTTGCAAGCTCTCTCAACTAAAGTCACAAACTCTTGAATTTCAAGAATGCCAACAAACATCTTTATATCTTCATTCAGGCCATCTTCAAATCTTTTACACATAATAGCTTCAGTAGAAACACACTCTCTAGCATATCTGCTGAGCCGGACAAATTTTCTTTCATATTCTGTTACGGTCATTCGTCCTTGTTTCAGTTCAAGGAACTCCTTTCGTTTTTGATCAACGAATCTTTGACTGATATATTTCTTGTAGAATTCATTCTGGAAGAAATCCCATGTCACTTTTTCTTTCGAAACTACTGATACTAGTGTATTACACCAGTGATATGCAGTCTCCCGCAATAAAGATATAGCACACTTCAGGCATTCATCTGGAGTACAAGATAGCTCATCAAGTACCCGAATAGTGTTATCAAGCCACATTTCAGCTCGCTCCACGTCATCATCATCATTGGCTTTAAATTCTTCGGCCCCAAACTTTCGGATTTTATCAACTGGGGGCCTACTAGATCTCACTGAATCTATCATCGGGGGTGCTGAAGGAATCGGAGTTGGATTATTCGGGGGTGGAGGTTGATGTACAGCCGGGTTAGTCTGAATAAACTGGGTAAACCACTCGTTCATCATTTGATAGAAGGCTTGCTTAGTCTCTCCCTCATGACTACCCGAAACAGGTCGAGAGTCTACCAAGACCGATTCATGTGCACGGTCAAAGCGCTACACTCTCTACATCATCCGCTACGGCTCTTTCGGGATCGTGTATCCATTTACTAAATAAAACAAAGTTCAGGCTGTCAGAAGTCACCACGCTATCAATATATGATAAAGGCATGTATAGCTAGATTCACACGCGCTACGGTAGTCCAAGAATCGACTAAACCGTAGCTCTGATACCAATCAAATGTAACACCCTTACCCGAAACCTTTGCCTACTCTGTTTCTTTCATATCAAAATAGACACAATAAGCTTTAATCCTATATCTTATTCACTTTCTAATTCAATTTATCCTATTTTTGGTGATTTTTCAAAATCACATCACTTCTGCTAACTAAAAACTATTTCATTGCAAAAAATATAATTAACTAATTTATAACCTCCTTACTCAATTTTATTTAAACTCTATACCTTAACCATACATATATATATACCAAAAAGAAATCCCATATGTAATTTAGGCCATGATCAAATTTAAAACATCCATTTACATACGAGCAAGTTATAAAATTCAAACATAGAAACGATACATAACCAAAGGAAATAGCCATTTTCGCATGGCTATATTCATGTACAAGATCAAACATCGTATGTTTCAAAAACTTCATCTAGCCTATACATGCCTTCTAAATCATAGCCAAAATTTAAAATACCAAAAGAAGACGATAGTGTGGTTGACTTTCTTGAAGATCCTTCTCGAGCCCGTAACGTAACCAAAATCTATAAAACAAAGGAGAACATTTCACACAAATAAGCTTACTAGCTTAGTAAGTCCTAAACTCATGATAATAAAACATTCAAATATTTGCGCAATTAAAACATTCAACTTATAGCATTTCACATAAGCACTTAAGTATATTACTTATACAAGGCCGAATACTAGTAATTCATTTACCCAAGTAAATTAGAAATTATTTCCTTCGACCTACATTTCTTTGAAGTTCATATAAGTATATCGTATGGAAATTTCCTTTATTCTTAGCATTTATACTTGAAAACCAAATTTCCATAATAGCACATTTACTCTCAATTTCAATCATATGATCCTTACACACATCCATTTTAACCTCAAACATACATAACGTAGTTCTCATAGTATTAGCTTGACTCAAGTAATGTCAATATAACATACCTTACATGCTTACCTGAGCCGTTAGCTAGATTCATTAGTTAAAGTGTACCCTGAATAATATCCGATTCTCCTTTACAAAATGCATCACCGGCATCAAGCCTGCTAGGCGGTAAAGCCCGATAAGTAACACCGGCACAAGGCCTGCTAGGCTCAGAGCCCGAAAATAGTCACTGGCACTAAGCCTGCTAGGCTTAACGCCCGAAATAAATCACCGGCACTAGGATTGCTAGGCTTAAAGCCTAAAACAATTTAATGTGGTCAATCATTTCCCACACCTTTCATAACTGTGTCACGTAGCCAATTCAACTAAGCTTAATTACCTTAACGAATACAATCATTACATCATCGTACAATTTCGCAAATCGCATCGAGGCGCTTATTCATATTACGATATCAAACTATATAATTAATCTAAGACACTTATATATATTCGGCTATGGCATATTTATATACTAAAATTTATCGAACATTGTCATATAATATGTTCATAGGTAATGATTTAATATAATTCGGTTTATGGACTTACCTTGGAAGTCGATAGATTCAAAAAATTTCCGGCTGTTCGATTTGTTTAGCTTTTCCTCGCTCCAATATCTTTTCCTTTTGTTTCAGATCTAATTCGGTTCAAATTAAGCCAATTCAACCGCACTTTCATTCAATTAAAATCAAAAACATATAAATGTGCAATTTGCCGATTTACCCCCCAACATTTATAATATCTATAAAATAATCCTTAACATCCAAACCACGAAATATAAAGAATTTGATTTTCCCTTTTTCAAATGTGGAAAGTTCACCAGCTCCAAACAGACCTTTATGAATTAATTATTATAAATCAACAAGCTTAAAATTCACAAAGGCCGAATATACAAGCTCAATCTCTTCTTCTCTTATGACCGAATTTGCTAACTCAATGTACCCATGCATATTCTTCATTACATGACCAAACAACAAGCTAATTAACCACCATTTATAATCATCCATTACAGCCGAATAGTAAGAGCATCTCTATGCTCAAATCCAAAATAATTTCTATAGCTCTCACATAATTTAAACCACAAGTCTTCAATTCATCTAAGCCTCTTAAACATTTCATGTTGTCTTTGAATCAATACTAAACATTTTTCAAATCAAATACAACACGAGAGTGTTCATCCTAGGCCGAATATTAACATGCTCAACCTCAAAATTTTTAACATGATTTTATTAGCATTCAAAGCAACCAAAGCTCATATGTAAAGATTTGCTAAAAATCAAGCTAAAATACCCACCTTACTACTACATGCATGGCCAAAACAATGGAGGTTTTAAGCTTTTTCTTCTTCTTTCGATTAGAATCGGTGAAGAAGATAGGGAGAAGGAGAGAAAATAGAATAACAAAAATAATTCTTTTTGTTTAATTAATTAACATATATTTTTTTTATAGCATGCTTATTAAACAAATAATACTTTAGTTATAATATACTAAAAATATGATACTCAAAGCATGCTTACCGTTCACCATATTATAAATGTGGGGAATTGGACATGCAAACCCTCCCATGTAAGAAAACAATTCAATTTACTCCTTTTCACTAGGTAATGATCGGCCATGAGAGAATGAAGAAGATAGTGGTCTTATTTTATGTTTTATTTAACATGTACACTAACATTATTTCCTTATAAAATACTAACATAAGCATATAATAAAATATACTTAAACTAACATATATATCTAGCTAACTTGGCCCATGGCCGTCCATCCCTAGGGTCAATGGGCTAATTGTCCTTTTAGGACACCCACTTAAAAAGCCACAAGCAATTTAGTACATTACACCTTAGCATGCAACTTTTACGCTTTTCTCGATCAAATCCTTTTTATCAAATTAAGCGCTTAAACAATAAAATTTTTCTACGAAACTTTCACCCATATTAATTTACGTATAATAAACACAAAATATAATATTAAAATATTACTCGAGCTCGAATTCGTGGTCCCGAAACCACCGTTCCGATTAGGGTCAAAATTAGTCTGTTACAGAACTTGGAAACTATTGAGCACTTAGAAAATTTTGACACAAAACAGGGCCACACGCCCGTGTAAAGAGAGACATGCCTGTGTGGGCAAGCTGTGTAATCACACACGCCCATGTCCCTAGTCCGTGTGGATTTTATTTTTTATTTCAAACCTACAGGGTTTTGACACGGCCTGACACATGCCCGTGTCCATAGCCCGTGTCCCTCACACCCTCACACGGCCATGACATGCCCGTGTCTTCACTCGTGTGTGAAAACCTTGACATTCTATTTATGACATCATCATCTCAATAAGGTCACACAGCCAAGGCATACGCCCGTATCCTTAGACCGTGTGTCGAATTAAATTTCTAATTTCAGGTGCAGACTTCACACGGCCTAGGTATATGCCCATGTCTTAGGTAGTGTCTCTCACACGGTTGAGACACACAGCCGTGTCTCAGCTCGTGTGGTTACTACTAGGCATACTGACTTGCCAAATTTGCATGTAGAGGAACACACGGCCTATGAACACGCCCATAGGGGCTGACCATGAGTCACACACGCTCGTGTGTCTACCCGTGTGGACAATTGTAAGGCTATCTAGAAAGCTAATTGCCACACTACAAAACAACCATATTTATACCAATTCAATTCATCATACATTATGACCATAAGGCACTTCTAAGAACCAAAATCAAGACATCCACACAAGCAAGCACTTCATGAACTTCATCATTAAATATATAAACTTATCAAGTATTGGTCAATTTCCAATTACCATTTACAAAATGAATTTAATGATATTAGTAGCCACACTTTGGCTAATAAATATGACATAACACAAAATAACTAAGTTCTTATACATGCCATACACAAAATTTATCAAACTATGCTATACCAAGAGAAGTTGATAGTGTGATTCTGAACTCCGACGTCCCACGATCCCTGAGTTAGCTTGGTGATACTACAAGGAAAAGGAAAATGAGAAGGGTAAGAATGAAGCTTAGTAAGTTTGCATGAAATAAATATCAACGTAAAGGCTTATATTGTCATCCATCCATTGCATTGAGTAAAAACACAATCTCTCAAGCACTTTGCCATGACTTACTCATGCTTACTCTTACCAATTACATGTCATGTCACATATCGTAAACTTTTCTCGTGAATTACTCACATGTACCTATATCACTTCATCACATAGCTTTAGCACTAATCTCATCTCTATTATAAGCTTAACTATTTATCCCTTTTAATCACTTGGGATACTCGAGGATACCTAATCATCATCGTACACATAAATACGACGCCATTTCCATATCCCAAATATGGTCTTATACGGGATCTCATCTCAATGCCGATGCCATATCCTAGATATGGTCTTATACGATTTTTCATATTCGATGCTGATGCCATATCTCAGATATGGTCTTATACGGGATCTCAGTTCGGTGCTGAGGCCATGTCCCAGACATGGTCTTATACGGGACCCTACCAATCTCATGCCTTGATGATGATATCCTCTCGCTTTTTAAAGTCCAACCAGGACTTCAACATCATAAATTTTCATCATTTTCTCATTTAACATCATTACTCAATTTCATAGAATTAATGTACATCTTCACGAATATCAAAAATTTTAAAACTTAATAACATGATGTTGAATTTATTGCACACAAACTTACCTCGATTTTAAAATAAGCCAATTGGTCGATCTAGTCCGAAACCTTGCCTTTTCCTCGGTCAAGGTTAATTCCTCGTTCTTCTTGATCTATAATAACAAATTAGCTCATTTAACTACCACATTAATCAATACACTTTAACAATCATACTTTGGAAAAATTACCATTTTGCCCTTAGACTTTGACAAAATTATGATTTTGCCCCTAGGCTCGTAAATCGATTCTAATCAAATTCCCTCCTTTGATAAGCCTAGCTAAATACATTTTAAGCTTATAGCAACTCCAAATTCCAATTATTTCTCACATTTAACACCTATTTCATAACCTTTGCAAAAGGTCCTTTTAGGTGTTTTCATGGAAACACTTTTCACAAAAGTTGTTTATTTAACAACTAAGATTCCTTTTCTTCCATAAAATTTCAGAAATCAACATGAACACTGACATGGAAAAACCCTAGACTCTTAACCATTTTGCAAAATGTCCCCTCATTAGCTAGATCATGCTACAAAGGTTCTAAAAGTACAAAACTTTTTAAGAAAAACCACCAAAATCACTTACTTCCAAGGAGGACAAGCTGGTATTTTTGGTGGAGAAGATGGAGAGAAAAGATGATATCTTTCTATTCTTTATTTTATTTTATTTCTAGGCAATTTATCACCTAATCAACCAACTTGACCAATTTTGACATCTTTTTGTCCCCTATGGCCAGTCAACCATTACTAGAGGGGTTAATTGCAATTTAAAGGCCTCCTATTAATTTTCAATAGCAATTAAACACCTTTAGCTTGTAAAATAGAACTTTTGCACTTTATATGATTTAGTCCTTTTTCGCAATTAAGCATGGAACCGCTAAAATTAATGCACCAAAATTTCATTCACCTATATAATCAAGCTATAACTCATAAAATAATGTTAAAATAATTTTCTTCAATCTCGGATTAGTGGTCCCAAAACCATTGTTTTGACTAGCCCTTAAATCAGGCCGTTACAGTTTGATACTCTAATCACAAATTCAGTAGACTCTACAGGTATAGTCTTACTAGATACTAAAGTTTCACATACATAAGAATGAGTCAATCCAGGATCAATAAATGCAACGACACTAGTATCATAGAGAGTGAAAGTGCCGGTAATAACATCTGGAGATAAAGCCTCTTCGTGAGCGCAAATAGTATAAGCTCTGGCAGGTGCGTGAGCCTCAGATCTAATAGTTGTGTCTTTAGTTCCCTTCTGACTACCAATCACATTACCCTGGGTGGTCTACCATGAGCTAACATGTTACTCGGTCTCGTATTCTACACTATTTTTTGCTGAGCTAACTCAGGGCATTCACGAATGAAGTGATCCATCGATCCACATTTAAAATAAGCTCGATCATTCAATCTACAATTTTCAATATGTCATTTACCACAATGTTTGCATTCAAGTTGGTTCGGTCGGATGTTACCAACACTAGCTACTGAGGTAGCTCTCGAGTTCACGGGTGGTCTATCTCGATCACGTCTAGAATAGCCTGCAGTAGCCTTTGAATAGCTAAAATCATCTCAGAATTTCTTTGATGCCGACTGAAATGACTTACTCGATGATTTTTTCAATGAATCTCTAGCTTCAAAGTCAACCTTTCTTTTCTCTTTCCCGAGCTCTTCAGCTTTGCATGCTCTCTCGACAAATACCATGAACTCTTTTATTTCAAGAATCCAGACTAACAGCTTAATATCTTCAGTCAACCCATCTTTGAATCTTTTACACATTATTACTTCGGTTGATACACATTCTCGGGCATATTTGTTGAGTCTCATAAATTCCAGTTCGTATTCTATAACTGTCATGCGACCCTATTTTAACTCGAGGAATTCTTTGCGTTTTTTATCAATAAACCGCTGACTGATATATTTCTTTCAGAATTCAGTCTAAAAGAACTCTAAGGTAACCCATTCTTTTGGAACCACCGATACTAGTGTATTCCACCAGTGATATGCAGTGTCTAATAACAAGGATACAACACATTTAATACACTCATCAAGAGTACAGGATAATTCATCGAACACACAGATCGTATTACCATGCCAGAATTCAGCTCGCTAAGCATCATCATCATCCTCTGAACTCTTCGGCCCCGTATTTTTCTGATTTTATCAACTGGAGGCTTATTTAATCTCATCGGATCAAGAACTTGAGTTATCACAGGTGTCTGAGAAGGATTAGGCGAGGGTAGGGGTTATTGAACAGCTGGATTTTACTAGATATACTGTGTGAACCATTCATTCATCATATGGAAGAAGGCTCGTTTAGCCTCTCCCTCGTGACTACTCGTAATCGGCCTAGAATCAGCCGACACTACCCCTTGTGCAGGAGCAGGCACATTACTATCTACATCATCAGCTACGGCTTGATCGGGATCCATTACTATACAAAAACACATTTTAATTGTCAAGAATCATCACACTATCGCAGTTTATAAATATGGCATGTATAGCTAGTCTCACACGCGGTACGTTAGTCGTAGAATCGACTAAATCGTAGCTCTAATACCAATCAAATGTAACACTCCTGACCCATATCCGTCGCTGAATTAGGGTCACGAGGTATTACTGAACACAAGTGCAGATTTGAACATTCACACAAGTCATATTCATATATATAAAACATATAGTTAATTAAATATTAAACATACATTATTACTCATGTTACAATTATGAATCATACCTCAAAATTTACCCGAATCCATACCATGTATATAATCATATTTTCAAACAAATAAACATGCCTCAAAGCTATACAATATATACATGCTTTACAAAACACAAAACTCGAATCATATGCACATCACCTTAATAGTATTCGAATACCTAACATAAATTAAACACTTTACTTCATAGTTCTGTACATGCTTATACACGGCTTAATATCCATAAGCAAATGTGGCATTAACAACTCCATATTATGATCAAGCATGTTTCATTAAACATTAAAATCTTATGCGCATTTAACCACATTGAAATGAATCATTCAAGCATGATCATGTGCACAGATTGCCATTCATTCTATCCTCTATTCGGCTAGCAAGTTACCATATAAAACTCTACCAAATTCATGCACTACTCATTTGACTAATATTAGCCATTTCCTAAATACATTTTCTGAATCAAACATACCAAAATTTCAAGAGCATTACACATGCTTTCTAAATTCATTCCTTGTCTATTCGGCCAATAAGGTTAACCACATAAATGGTACAAATTTAGCCATTCAATCATAGGCAAAATTATGCCATTTCCTATCCTTAATAGAATGATCAATTCACAACTAATGATATCATAGGCATATATTTATTGGTCTAATCTATTACTAGCTGAATATGAACATGCTTATAACATAATCATGTGATCAAACCAAATCATCCTATTTTGTAACCGAATACATACCTAAACATAGCAAATTTTCACTAATAAATAACCAAATTAATGTGGCCATACTACTATTAATTCATCTATCACATTACACACATAAATAAAATATAACCTTAAACTAACCAAATTGACCATCAAATACCAAGACATATACAACATGTCATATACCTGTTTATATATATAATCAAATTATCCATTTCTAACCGAACATGAGTGTGCACTCTTTTCTATTTCTAAGCCAATTCACAAGATAAAAACATATACATCTATAACAATTCAACAATAAACCACAACTCAAACACATACATCAACCGATTCATATATCAAGTACACCACACATAAGTACCATGAAACATAAATCCCAACATGAACTTATATCATGATCAAAACTGCATAAACATAAGCATCACTTCTAGCCATTTTCGCATGGCTCTATATTTACAATTTCAAAACCAACCAAAACATATGCTAGCCTATATATGCCATAAGTTCATAATTCAAGCTTTTAAAATACCAAAATAACGATCGATAGTGTGATGGACTTCCTTGACAATCCCCCGAGCTTGTAACTAGCTTTCCAAAATCTATAAAACAACAAACAAACACACACATAGTAAGCTTAAATAGCTTAGTGAGTCATAAGCAAATTATCAAATGAATATTAGCATTATTATTTCAACTTAGCCAAATATGAACAATCTCATATACATAATGATCATACCTTTAACATGCATAGTTCATATCATCATCTCAAGTACTATACTTACCTTATTTTCATGAACATTTAACTTCGCCCATTGAACCATTCGGAATCAGTAAGGATACTCGGATAGCTCGAAAAGCTCATAAAATGCCAACGTCCCAGATGAGGTCTTACATGTAATCAAATATCGATGCCACTGTCCCAAACAAGGTCTTACACGAAATCATATACGATGCCAATGTCCCAGACATGGTCTTACACGTAAATCTCAAATTGATGCCAACGTCCCAGACGTGGTCTTACACGAAATCACATATTGGAATCCTATGTCATGACATATGTATCTTAACTATTCCTATAGTTCGTACGGGGCTTCCAAACGTCGTAATTCGATCAATTCAAGCTCGATACTAGTCACACCATGCTTATCTTAGTTTGGCAATATATCAAATAGACACATGCCAATTCGGTATCATTTAAAACATATACTTTTGAATTTAATAAAATTTATTTACTTACGAACTTAACTCGTACAGAGACGAACGGATCGGAACGGCTATTCGTCAACTTTCGACTTCCCCCGGTCAAAATTCGATTTCTTTCTCTCTTGATCTAAATTAATTCAAATTTGACTTGTTTAATAACATATTCACACAAATTCATCCAAAAATACACAATCTGGGCATTTTGCACTTTAGCCCCTAACATTTCACATTTTTTCAATTTAGTCCCTATTTCAAAATAACACAAAATACACAAAATTTCACTAAACCCAGGTTAGGCCGAATTCTCCTTAGGTCCCTAGTAGCCCATTTATTTCATTTACTTCACATTTTGACCCCTAAATTTACAAATTTCACAATTTAATGCTTAATAAACATTTTTTTTATAATAAACATTTTTTTTATCAAAAATCACTTAATTAAACATAATAATCTATTAACAAAGATTTATTTTTCATCATCAAACAACAAATTCATCACATTATCAAAAATGGAAAACCTCAAATTCATCATCAAATCCAAAAATTAAAGCATGGGCTAACTCGTAAACGAAGCAACGATATCAAAAACATAAAAATTATAAAAAAAACTGAGCGAAACACATACCTGAATCAAACTCCCTAGGTGCCGAACTTAAAGGCTTCATCCATGGCTTCTTTTCTAGTTAGCAATCGGCCAAAAAGATTATAATAATGGCCATTTTAAGTTTTGTTTTATTTAATTACATTTTATTATACATTTACCATATTAACTTTAAAATAATAATATGAAAACCATATAATGGTTGACCACTACCGTCCATGATAATATTAAATGGCCAAATTTCACTTTAAGGACCCCACATTATAAAAGCCATAACAATATAGCACTTTAACAAATAGCATGCCACTTTTACATTTTACGTGATTAAGTCCTTTTATCAATTTAGACATTCAAACGTTAAAATTACTACACGAAATTTTCACACATATAAAACAATATGTTGTAAATAGAAAAAATAATATTAAAATGATTTTACGACTTCAGATTTGTGGTTCCAAAACCACTGTTCCAATTTAGCTAAAATCGGGCTGTTACATCCAGAGCTCCATAAAACCCCATTAATCTCCACTTCAAATTCTCCTCTACTTCATGCATATCTGCATCTATATGACTTTTAGAGAAATTTCAAATATTAATCAACTCATTCCCATTCCATGCCAAACGATGTCCCCACCATCCACATCAACATCCAACCCATTATTAACACCACATCTTTGTCGAACCTTCTTCATTCTCTTTTTATCTAATTTCTTCTCCATTAAGAAGGCAATATGGATATTGATAGCCTTCAACATAAACCAAAGCCTTTGAGTATCCCATCTACTCCCTAATCAGAGGGAGATTCGAACATACGATTTTCATTACGCCCGACTGGCCTACCCATTTGGCAATCGACGATAATTGATTAGATAAAGCATTTTGTTACTCAGCCAAATCTCTTGTTGAATCAGTTAAGTCTGAAATCTTAGGAACCACCAAAACTATTCTGGGCCTTTTTTTTCCTTCCACATGCATAATTTGGTCGTCTTCAGAATCATGCTCCATGCTATTTCGGCCCAATCCATCATAGGTGCCAAATTGGTTCCCCGTATCATAATTTGGATGTCATTCGAAATTAAATCCCAGCACCGCATTTATATTGTTCCACATTTCACTTCTAAATTCACTCCTTTAATTACTCACTAATGCCTACGCGTTCCAAATACTTTCATTAGAGACATCACCCCCTTCCTCACGTAGCCAAACACTATTCACTCTAGATACTCGCCTTGACTGTGCTTTTAAGGACAAATCCTGCCCAAATTCTGAAACATCTCCTCCTTAACGCAATCGAACTAGACTGAACTTATCATTGTGGCCCAAACATGCACAATAGAAACAGAAAAGAGTGAGTTTCGCATAACAAAAAGTGAATTTTGATGATGAAAGTGTTATCTTTTTTCTTCTCTTTAGTGGGTTCCTCACATTAATTTCCACTCGGATCCTTAGATAACCCTTCAAACCACAATTTATCTGTTTAGATTCATATTCTAAAAATTTCCCAATAAAAATAACCAATTGTATGGCTATAGATTCTGAAAAGAATCCCAGAGGTAAAGCATGAATCTAGATCCAAAAAGGAGAAAAAAACCAAAGGGACTTGCAGTGGATCCTCATCCTTCTCCAAACAGTGAATAATCAACAGATGATTATTGAATGTCTAAGGCCGATCCACATCCATTCCATTGAAGAACTTGAACAAAAATCTCTTCACACCCAAATCTAAATCTAAACCCCACCTAGCGGATGCCACAAATTAGTCATCGTGTTCTTCATTGCCTAAAAATGAACAATACCTACTGTTAGGAAGCAGCCAGCCAAAAAATGTTCATAGGCCAACTTTTGCAACCCCGGATCAACCGGCAAAGACAATGCATCTTCTTCTTCCCCATCCTCAATATTCAATCCTGCCAACTCATCCTCCATGGCAGCATACTTCTACACTTCAGATCAATCAAACAGATAACAAAGAGATAGAGGAACAAAAACACAATATGTGCTATAGAGAGCAAACAGAGCGTGCTATAGAGAGCAGACTTATTACAAAATTTTTCAACATGTAAGAATTAATTTTGACTTTAAGAAAATAAAATTTTTAGTTATTTTTATATCCCTACTACAATTTGAACTTGATGGACCCTCCGTTGGGTCCTCACTTATTATGGATTCGGTTGGACCTTTTATTGGGCTTTACCTACTATTAATACTACACGATACTAAGTGGATTCTTCTCCACACAAAACCCTAATATGCTTTTCCCTTTTACCATTCAACTCTCGGCTTTAGAATGGGTGGAGTGGCCTTATTCAACATTGCCCCCTCTTCTAGTTCAGAGTATCAACAACGATGGGGTGAGCATAGACCAAACACCATGCCAATTATCTAGTTTCTTTCCTTGATGGGTTCTTTGTTGCATGGTTAATTGGTTTTGGAAGTTCGGTAGTGGAAGATTGTTGGAATTGCTGTGACTAACCTCATTCTATTGAATAAGCGTAGAGGGGGAATGTTAGATTGTAGTCTCCTAATTCCGAAGGTGAAGGATCAGGTTCTTAGACCAATTTTCCCAATTTTTACTGTGAGGAATATTGGTTCTCGGTGGCAAGTGGATTTGCCTTCCGTGTTTTTTATTTTTTATTTTTTGAGAAGGCTGGTTGGGGCGAAATACTACAGTTAAGGGTCTTGTTGGTTCTTCTCAAGGTTCTTAAAAAGTGGTGAACCTCTTGTTCAGGTGTTTGATTGTTTTGGTTCGACTATGAGATGATTTTGTTCTAGCAACTCAAATCCACATCTTGTCGAATCAAACCTGAAGTTTTTGTGTTGGGTTTGTTTTCCTATTCTCTTCTTCTTGTGTTTTGTCATTGCCTTGAGTGCTTCATTAATTGTCAAGTCGGTGTAATGTTGTTCTCACTGAGACATATTTAATTGTTGTAACCCATGGCTCGTTATTTAATCCCCATTAAGATTCTGAATACAAATGCTTGTGTATCCATGCAGGAAGTCGAAAATTGATTGGTGTGTTTTGCTGCTCCGTTTTCGGGGCTGGAAAGGGCAATATTATGAGACTGGTTCTTGGAAGAATGATGGTATAGGTGTAATTACAAGAATCTATTTTGCATGTTTAGTTGGATAACGTGAAATCGTTGATGCATGATGCGATTTTCTGGAATAATTCGCTATTTTGATTGATTAAGTCCTTCATTTTTTCGGTTATTTTTTTTCCCTGAGTTTGCTCTCTCTGATATTGTTGCTGTTTGAAGTTGTGGAATGTGCGCCAACCAATTCATACTGCTTCTATACATTTTATCTTTTGTTTCTTATTTGACTGATGATAATGAATAAGACGCATGGCCGACCGTTTCTGGAAATTGGTCAATATTTATACAATGCTTCCTTTTTTCTTTTTTCTTTTTTAAGAAATTAGTAGTACAGATTACTTGAAAGTGTAATTGTGGAGGTTCTCTTTTAACATAAGTACCCCTAACCTATATTTGGGGATTTAGTCAGCTAATAATTAATTAATTTTTTATTTGGATACATGAATTCCATAAAATAATACTTGTTGCTTTTGGCTTTTATTATAAGTTTCATGATCTTCCATGTGTCTCGTGCCTCTCTACTTTTTACCATTTTTGCTTTCCATTATTTACCTCATATATGCTGCTACCTACGAGATGATGCATGTACTCACATCATCATCACCAACTTGGAATTAGCTCTCCAACCAGTTGATATTCAACCACTTGCAAATCTCAAAGCGAAGGTATTTTTACATTTGTAAAACCAAAGTTTGGTTTCCATTATCATATATACTTAAACATAGATATAATTTATAATCATATATTCGGTGTCACGTTCCTAAGAGTATTTTCATCAATTCTTGATTTTTGGTACCTGTTTTCTTTTTTCTTTTTTTAAATGGAGTCTATAATAGAAATATACCTATTTTGATAAAACTATCAAATTATTTGGATTTTTCCCAAAAGTTATCGAATCGAGTTTTCTTACTATATTCTTTTAGGAGTTTAAATATATTACCAACGATTTAGAAAAAAAAAGTTAAAATAATCAAATTTAATTTTAGAAATTTTCATGGTGTTATAATTTGAGCTTCTTTACCGGAATTTCCTTATCGTCGGTTTTACATCATGCTTCTTTTTTACACTCTTTTTCTTTAATATGAGAGTTCAAAGTTCGAGCGCACATGTTACGAATAAACTATTGGGGGTCCTATATGTGCGTTGCAGTATTCTTTCATTTTGAGAAGTAACTTGTTATTCTTTTAACTAGAAGTAATTTACTCCAATATTCTGCTCCTTTAGTCAAAGGCTTGTTCCTACCTTTGCATGTCAATATTTATTGCTCTCTCATATTATTTAGAATGTTATTTTGCAAGTTTCAGTGATTCAATTTTTGCTTATATTGTTCCTTTTGCGGCCTTCATCTGTATGATTGTATAGTAGCATTCGTTATATTTTTGATATTTTCTGTTTATATTGGAATCTGATTCAATTATTGTAATGCATAGATTTAATGGTTTACAGGTCTAATGAAGTTTATTATTTGTATCTTACATTTTTAATTAGAACTTGAACTCGAACCTGAATAATCACGTTTAAAATCGAGCATGATTACTTTTACGGAATATGACGTAATAGATCCTCCGAATACATCAAAATTGCTTATATATGTTGTATGCTCTTCTCCTTCAATTTTTGTTGATTCAAATTACCATTGTTGTCTCTAACTTGTTGCTAGTTTTGGGTTTGTACTATTTGCTGCTATTTGGTTTAAATTTTGCTTGTTTCATTTCTTGTAAATCTGATTCAATTTATCTAATGAAAATTGTGAAATGAGATAAATTGATTAAGAAATTTGTTGTTACTAGTACAATCCACTAGAAGCCCAAGAGACAAAGATACCCAATGTTGTTGTTTTCACACTCACGAACAGTTACACTCCACATACAGTAAACACCCGGTATGCTTACCTATACTTGCCAGTAAGTGAATGTCTATATGAATTTGAATAAAGGAAGCCCACGAGAGGTTCTCACAAGTGGCTGTACCCCCTTGCAAATGTTGGACAAAACACATTAGTGAAACAATATCGAAAAATATAATTAATTCATTAATTATATATATAATGAAATATAATAGAACAATTTATATTTAATTTGCGAAATACAAATAATCAAATATAACCATAACAAAAGTTGAAATAAAAAGGAAGAATAGAGATTTTACGAAACTTTAAGGCGTGTGAAACACATTTTCCTTAAGACAGACTTAGTCGCTCCTACAGTACTTGGAGAAACGTTGATCAATTGTCTCCTAGGATATAACAAGACAAAGATCAAAGAAAAAGCACCTCTACAGCGATCAACGAACAAACGATGCATTTTTCTATTACTGAAATGTTTGAGCAATACAGAGAGAAAAAAGAATAGTTTTGAGAGCAACAGGATTTCGGTGTGAGAAAATATCAGAGTGTGTAAAAACCTTCAGAAAACATAGCCTTTTATAGGCATTGAGAATGTTCGAATTTTGGAAAATTTCCACAAAATCTGCCACTAATGAGCCAATAAATCAATTTGATTAAAAAAATAAATCAAATTGATTAGAATCAAATAAATAAAATAAGTTTCCTTATATAACCAGATTATCTCTACTAAAGAAAACTAATTTCGTGTTGGGCTAAAAAATCCGCAGGCCCATATGTAACAGACCGGTTTAGGGGCTAGTAGGAATAGTGGTTTTAGAACCACTAATCCGAGGTCGAAGAAAAATATTTAATGTTGTTTTATGAGTTAGAGCATGATTGTGTAGGTGCATGAAAATTTTGGTGCTTTAATTTTAGTAATATCATGCTTAATTGCGAAAACGGACTAAATCGCATAAAGTGCGAAAGTTCCATTTTACAAGTTAAAGGTGTCTAGAAGCCATAGAATATTAATTGGAAGTCTTTAAAGTGCAATTAACCCCGTCGGCCATAGGAGACAAAAGAGGTCAAAAATTAGTCAAGTAGGTGTAGTAGGTAGATTATATTGAAGGAAATTAATAAATAAAGAAAAAAATATGATATCACTCTATTCATCCATCTTATTCCACCGAAAATACCAGCAAAAATAGGGGTTGAAAGCTTAAATTTTTCAGCAACTCGTCCTCCTTGCAAGTAAGTGATTTTGGTGACTTTTCTTGATGATTTTTGTACTTTTAGAACCATTGTATCATGATCTAGCTAATGAGGGGTCTATTTTACAAAATGGTTAAGAGTCTAGGGTTTTTCTATGTGAGTAATTATGTTGTTTTCTGAAATTTTATGGAAGAAAATGAGTCAAGGTTGTTAAATAAACAACTTTTGTGAAAGATGTTACCATGAAAACACCTAAAAGGACTATTTTGCAAAGGTTGGAAATAGGTGCAAAATGTGTGAGATAATAAGTATTGAGAGTTGCTATAAGAGAAATCCCACATTCGTGTACTCCAGCCGTGTACTCCAGCCGTGTGGTGATTTAAAATCCCAAGTGTAAGGTGTAGACTTCACACGGCCTAAGCACACGCCCATGTGCTAGCCGTTCCTCCCACACGGTCTAGACACCGCCTGTGTGTCTACCCATGTGGACAATTAGCAGGCTATATACCAAGCCCTTGCCACCCCACGATGCATACATACATACTTCCATTCAAAACAATACAACTCCTATACCGAAAGTAAGTCTAAGAACTCATTCCAACATAAAAGATAATTAAAAGGACATATACTTCATGAATTTGATCTTCATTAAACAAGAGAAATTGCCAAGTATTTGCCTAACTCATAAGGCCATTTGCAAAATTACTTTTACGAACTTACAGGCCAACACTTTGACTAACAATTACAACTTAATAAAATACTTGAGCCCTATACATGCCATAATCAAAATAAGTCTAAATTGTTATACCAAAGTGATGTTGATAGTATGATGTCCAAACTCCTACGTCCAAAATCCTCAAGTTATCTTGGCAATACTACAAGGAAAAAGGGCAATGGAAGGGGTAAGCATAATGCTTAGTAAGTTTGCATGGTAATAAATAGCAACAATGAACTCATAATATAATTCATCTATGGCATTAACTAACCGTACACAGGTCATAGGCTTCTTGCCATACTTACTTACAATTGCCCTTATTCAGTACATAACGTGCCACACATCGAAATTGTTTCTTCGTGACTCATTCACGAATACCTGTACTCGCTCATTCACATAACTTTAGCAAAATTCTCATTTCTACTTCTAAACTCATCTACTTATCCCATTAATCACTAGGGATAATCAAATACGTATATACATCATCATTCATGTAGGTACAAAGCCAATGCCACATCCCCGAAGTGGTCTTACATACAGCCACTTCTAAATGCCAGTGCCATATCCCTGATATGGTCTTATATGGACTTTCACATCAAGTATTGATGCCATATCCCGGATATGGTCTTATACGATTTTCATATTCTTTATTGAAGCCATATCCCGAACATGGTCTTATACGAAATCTCAACTTGGTGCCGAGGCCATGTTCCGGACATGGTCTTATACGGGACCTTATCTATTTCATATCTCGATGATAGCATTATCATATTCAATATGGTCCACTAGGATACAACATCTCATTCAACATTAATTTCTCAATTTAGTAAAGCATTTATGCATCAATATAATGCCAAGCATTCTCAAACATGCTAACATAAATGTTGAATCTATTACATACAAACTTACCTCGATTTCAAAATGAGCTAACTCGTCGATTTAGTCTAGGATTTTGTTCTTTCCCCGATCGAGGCGGATTCCTGGTTCTTCTTGCTCTATAATAACAAATTAGCTCATTTTAATCACCACACTAATGAAAGCATTTCAATAATCATACTTAGGCAAAATTACTATTTTGCCCCTAGACTTTGGCAAAATGACCATTTTGCCCCTAAGCTCGGAAATGAATTCTAATCATATTTCTACCTTCTAAAAGCCTAGGTGATCATTTAATACTCTTATAGCTATCATTAAAACTTAACATTTCACATATTTACTACAAATTGTAACCTTTTCATCAAGGTCCAATTAGGTGTTTCCAAGACAACACCTTTCACAAAAGTTATTCATCTAACAACTAAGACTCAATTTCTTCCATAAAAATGTAGCAAAAAACTAAGATAGCTCTCATTGAAGAACTTTAAACTCTTTACCATATTGCACGACAGTCCCCTCATTTGAAAGCTTACGCTTTAGTGGTATCAAAAGTACAATTATTTTCAAGAAAAGATCACTAGATCACTTATTTAAATGGATGAGAGCTTGCTGGAAAAAACCCTTATTTGCTTGGTATTTTTGGTGGAGAAGGATGAGTACAAAGATGGACATCATCTTTTCTTTATTCTAATATTAAACTCACAATTTAGTCCACCAATCACCACCAACTTTGACCAACTTGGTCAATCCTTGTCCCCTTTGAAATCTATGGCTAGCCAAGCCAATTTTGGGAGGTCTAATTGCCTTTTAAAGACCTCCAATTGTCCATCTATGGTTATTGGGTACCTTAGCTTATAGAATGGAACTTTCGCACTTTATGCGATTTAGTCCTTTTTTCACGATTAAACATGAAATTGCACATATACTATCATGCTCTAACTCATAATATAGCATGGAAATAAATTTCTAAAATCTAAGATTAGTGATCCCAAGAACACTATTCCGACTAGCCCCTAAATCGGCCTGTTACAATTCTCCCCCTTAAGAATTTCGTCCCCGAAAATCTTACAGGTGAAAAGGTTGGGATATTGGTTCCTCATCATTTCCTCGGGCTCCCATGTAGCCTCTTCTATTCCGTGCCTTTGCCATATAACTTTCACTAGGGCTATGCTCTTATTCCTTAATTGTTTGACCTCTCTCGTTAAGATTCTAACCGGCTCTTAAGTCAAGTCCGGTTGCAACTCTACTTCTATTGGCACTATGATATGGGAAGGGTCTGAACGGTAACTGCGTAACTTGGATATGTGAAAGATGTCATGAATCTTTTCTAGCTCAGATGGCAAAGCCAACCATAAGCTATCGGTCCTATCTTGTCGTAACTTCATAAGGTCCAATAAAGCGCGGACTTAATTTGCCCTTCCGGCCAAATCTGAGGACTTTTCTCCAAGGTGACACTTTCAAGAACACTTTATCACTGACTTTGAATTCTATCTCTTTCCTTTTTAAATCTGAATAGGACTTATGTCTATTTGAGGCGACTTTCTCTTCAGTTTCCTTAACCAAATCAACCCTGTGTATCTGTTTCTCTCTGAGTTCTGACCGATACAAGGGCGTTCGACACTTATGCCCATACAATGCCTCATAAGGCGCCATATTCAAACTTGACTGAAAGCTGTTATTGTAGGCAATTCCACCAATGGTAAGTATTTCTCCCAATTACCGTGGAATTCCAAAACACAACATCGAAGCATGTCTTCTAGTATCTGAATTACCCTCTCTGACTGCCCGTCAGTTTGTGGTTGGAAGGCTCTACTGAAACTCAATTTCGTGCCTAATGCCTCTTGTTACTTTTTCCAAAACTGTGACGTGAATCACGGATCTCTATCCGATATGATCGACAATAGTACACCATGAAGTCTTACTATCTTAAACATGTACAAGTCTGCCAATTTATCGAACGAAAAGTCGACTCGCACTGGTATAAAGTGGGCTGACTAAGTGAGTCTATCAACCACTACTATATTGCATCTTTCCTCTTTGGAGTCAACGGTAAGCTCGTCACGAAGTCCATGGTAATACGGTCCCACTTCCACTCAAAAACCATAATGGGTTCAAGTAAACCCAAAGGTACTTGATGTTCAGCCTTCAGTTGCTGACAAATTAGGCATTTCGATACAAATTCAGAAATATCTTTCTTCATACCCAACCACCAATACCATTTCTTCAAATCATTGTACATCTTCGTGCTGCCCAGGTGTACATTCAAACATCCGCTATGCGCTTCATGCAAGATTTTGCGAATAAGCTCGTAATTCTTGGGTACACAGACTCGATCTCGAAATGTTAGACATCCATCAAGATTTACTCGAGAGTTTGTCTCAACGCTCGACTCACATAAAACTTTCTTGGCTTGCAAACTGTTATCATCTTTCTGAGCTTTACGAATCTCTTGGAGAAAAAATGGTTTAGCCCTCAACTCGGCTAAAACAGAACCATACCTGACAAGGTCATTTGAGTACTCATGGCTTTTAGTGCGAATAAGATTTTCTGCTCAAAGCGTCAGTGACTACATTCGCCTTTCCCAGATGGTACTCAATTACCAACTCATAATCCTTAATCAACTCTATCCACCTTCATTGCCTCAAATTCTATTCTTTTTTAGTCACTAAATATTTTAAGCTTTTATGGTCGGTGAAAATCCGACACCTTTCACCATACAAATGATGCCTCCAAATCTTTAACACAAAAACAATTGCAGCCAACTCTAAATCATGAGTCGGGTAATTCTTCTCGTGCGGCTTTAACTACCTAGAGGAGTAAGCGATCACCTTACCCTCTTGCATAAATACACAACCCAATCCGTTCAGGGATGCAGCATTGAAAACTACATATTCTCTTCCCGATTCATGTTCCACCAAAATAGGAGCTTCGGTCAACAATATCTTCACTTTCTCGAAACTCTGTTGACACTCTACTGTCCAAACGAACTTTACATCTTTCTGTAAAAGTTTTGTCATTGGAGTAGCTATCATGGAAAACCCCTTGACAAAATGTTTATAGTAGCCGGCTAGGCCTAGAAAACTCCTTAATTCAGTTATGCTCCTCGGTGGTTTCCATTAAACAATTATTGTAACCTTACTCGGGTCTACTCTAATCCCATCTTCCGAGACAATGTGCCCCAAAAATCCTACTTCCTTGAGCCAAAATTCACTCTTACTAAATTTGGCATACAATTGTTTTTCTCTCAGAATTTGCAGAACCATACCCAAATGTTTGGCATGTTTATTCTCATCTCAAGAGTAGATCAGTATGTCATCCATGAAGACCACGACAAATTTTATCCAAGTATGGCCGAAAAATGTGATTCATCAAATCCATGAAGATCGCAAGGGCATTAGTTAGACCAAAAGGCATGACCAAAAATTTGTAGTGGCCATACTTAGTCCTAAATGCGGTTTTCGGCACATCCAAGTCATTAACTCTTAGCTGATAGTACCCTGACCTTAAATCTATCTTAGAAAATATCGTGGCTCCCTTCAATTGATTAAATAGATCGCCGATCCTCGGCAGTGGGTACTTGTTCTTCACAGTTACCTTATTGAGTTGTCAGTAATCTGTACATACTCTCATGGAACCATCTTTCTTCTTCACGAACAAAACGGGAGCACCCCACGGAGAAAAACTCAGCCTTGCGAAACCCTTATCCGTTAATTCCTGCAACTGTGCTTTCAAATCTTTCAATTCAGCTGGGGCCATTCTATATGGAGCAATAGAAATAGGGGCAGTGCCCAGAACTAACTCAATCCCAAATTCAATCTCTCTAACTGGAGGTAGCCCTGGCAACTCTTCCCGGAAAACATCTAGATACTTGCATACTATAGGTACCGACTCAATTCTCAATTATGTCTTATTAGTGTTCAACACGAAGGCAAGGTAAGCCTCGTACCCCTTCCTCAAATATTTCTGAGTCAGCAAGGTTGATATCACTACTGGTGATCTATCTTGGTTATTTGATTCAACACGAATAAGATTACCATCTTCATCTCTCAACTCAATATGCTTCTCTTCACAATTCACAATTACCCTATGAGTTACTAACCAATCCATCCCAAGGATGACATTGAACTCATCAAATGGAAATAACATAAGATCGACCGTGAAACAATGACCCTTAATCATCAAAGGGCATCCCTTGCAAACTCTATCAAATAACGCATACTTGCCTAGGGGATTAGACACTCTTATTACAATTTCAGTAGACTCTATGGGCATGTTCATGCTAGAGGCTACTTTCATGCATATGTATGAGTGGGTAGATCCTAAATCAATTAAAGCTATAACATGAGTATTATGGAGAGAAAAGGTACCCGTGATTACATCGAGGGAAGATGCCTCTTCTCGAGCACGAATGGCATGTGTCCTCGCCGGTGCTCTACCCTCGACTCTAGCAGTCTGCTCTCTAGATGGGTTCTTGCTACTCATCACATTTCCAGGGTTTCTTAGCGGTCTTCCCCTGGCATTACTTCCTAGCCTTATATTCTGGGGCTTTTCTTTCTCGCCCACCTCGGGGCAGTCTCTAATAAAGTGGTCTAATGACCCATATCTGAAACAAGCTTTCTCATTAGCTCGACACTCACCAGAATGGCGCCTGCCACACTGGGGCATTCCGGTCTACTTGGTCGGACGTTGCCCACACTGGCTACTGATGTAGTCTGCCCTTTTGACCCCGAAAATTGTTTGCCCTTACTTCGGGTTGAAAACTCCACTGAAGTGACTAATCGAGTAGAGAAATCCCTCAACTTTTTAGATGAGGATTGGTGAGACTTAGTCAGTTGCCTCTTCCTCGAGTTACAAGACTCATTCTCAACCTTTCTCTTCTATTTGGCCAACTCTTCGGCTTTACAGGTTCTATCTACCAGCACCACGAACTCTTTTAGTTTGAGGACTCCTACATATAAACGGAGGTCCTCATTCAGACCATCTTCGAACCTCTTGTATATGACTACCTCGGTAGACACACATTCCCGAGCATATTTACTAAGCCTTATGAACTCCCATTCGTAATCAGTCACTGACATATGGCCTTGTTTCAGTTCCAAGAACTCCTTCCTCTTGTGGTCGATAAACCTCTGGCTCACATACTTCTTCTGAAATTCTTCTTGGAAGAATTCCCAGCTAACTCTCTCTTTTGGCACCACCGACACTAGGGTGTTCCACCATAGATAGGCTGAATCTCTCAGGAGGGATACTGCACACTTTAAGCATTCATCAGGCGTGCAAGATAACTCCTTGAATACTCTGATGGTATTCTCGAGCCAGAATCCCGCTCTCTCCAGGTCATCATCCTTATTTTCCTAAAATTCTTCGACTCTTTGCTTCTGGATCTTATCCACCGGAGGCCTTTCTCTCCTCACCACCTCAACCACTTGAGAAGCTACTGGAGCGGGTTGAGGGGTAGGTAGGGGTGGAAGGGCTTGAGCATTAGGGTTTGCTCGGGTATACTCGGTATACTAGTTACTCATCATGCGAAAGAAGGTCTCTCAGGTCTCTTCCCCTAGTCCCAAGGTTTTAGGTCCACTATTAGCTGGCACGGTCCCTTGAACGAGAGCCAGCGCGTTACTCACAGCATCGTCGGCTGCAGTTCGGTCAGGATCAGAATCCATATACTACATACACATAATTTTATATGTCAGGAGCCATCACACTATCATTACTAAGACATTCTTACGTATGACATGTATAGCTAGACTCATACTTACGCTACGTTAGTCCAAAGACTGACTAAACCGTAGCTCTGATACCAATAAATGTAACACCTCTTACCCGTATTCGAGCTAACACCGGGTTTGAAGTATTCCTAACTAATCTTTCTTAAATGCCTCAATTAGGGTTATAAAATTTCATTTAAACCCATCATTAGCATGTACTCGGCCTAAAGGGCCCTAAACATACCTCCTAGAGGTTGGGAACTAATCCGAGAACTTTTGAACTCGAGAAAATTTTCAATAATACAGGGGCCACACACCCATGTTTCTCTAGGGACACGCCCGTGTGCCCCTAAGACATGCCCGTGTGTTCCAACTGTGGTCGATTCTGACTAAAGTCACACGGCCTCGACACGCCCGTGGCACTAACCCGTGTGCCAAACCTTGGCATTCTGACTTATCCATATGGCCTATACACAAACCCATCTACTCCAACCGTGTGGTATTTAAAATCCTAAGTGCAAGGTGCAGACTTCACATGGTCGGGGCATACGCACATGTGCTAGCCGTGCCTCCCACACGGTCTAGATATACGCCCGTGTGTCTACCCATGTGGATAATTAGCAGGCTATATACCAAGCCCTTGCCACCCTACGATGCACACATACATACTTCCATTCAAAACAATACAACTCCTATCCTGAAAGCAAGTCTAAGAACTCATTCCAACATAAAAGATAATTAAAAGGACATACATTTCATGAATTTCATCTTCATTAAACAAGAGAATTTTCCAAGTATTTGCCTAACTCTTAAGGCCATTTGCAAAATGACTTTTACGAACTTACATGCCAACATTTTGACTAACAATTACAACTTAACAAAATACTTGAGCCCTATACATGGCATAATCAAAATAAGTCTAAATTGTTATACCAAAGTGATATCGATAGTATGATGTCCAAACTCCTACGTCCAAAATCCTCAAGTTATCTTGGCAATACTACAAGGAAAGAGGGAAATGAAAGGGGTAAGGATAAAGCTTAGTAAGTTTGCATGGAAATAAATAGCAACAATGAACTCATAATATAATTCATCCATGGCATTGACTAACCTTACACAAGTCATAAGCTTTTTATCATACTTACTTACAATTGCCCTTATTCAGCACATACCGTGCGACACACCGAAATCGTTTCTTCGTGACTCATACACGAATACACGTACTTGCTCGTTCACATGACTTTAGCAAAATTCTCATTTCTACTTCTAAACTCATCTACTTATCCCATTAATCACTATGGATAATCAAAGACGCATATACATTGTCATTCATGTAGGTACAAAGCCAATGCCACATCCCTGAAGTGGTCTTGCATGGAGCCACTTCTAAATGCCAATGCCATATCCCGGATATGGTATTATATGGACTTTCACATCAAGTATCGATGCCATATCCCGGATATGGTCTTATACGATTTTTATATTCATTATTGAAGCCATATCCTGGATATGGTCTTATACGGAATCTCAACTTGGTGCCGAGGCCATGTCTCAGACATGGTCTTATACGGGACCTTATCTATTTCATATCTCGATGATAGCATTATCATATTCAATATGGTCCACTAGGGCTACAACATCTCATTCAACATTAATTTCTCAATTTAGTAAAGCATTTATGCATCAATATAATGCCAAGCATTCTCAAACATGCTAACTAGATGTTGAATCTATTACATACAAACTTACCTCGATTTCAAAATGAGCTAACTCGTCGGTTTAGTCCATGACTTTGTTCTTTCCTCGATCGAGGCAGATTCTCAGTTCTTCTTACTCTATAATAACAATTTAGCTCATTTTAATCACCATATTAATGAAAGCATTTCAATAATCATGCTTAAGCAAAATTACTATTTTGCCTCTAGACTTTGGCAAAATGACCATTTTGCCCCTAGGCTCGGAAATGAATTCTAATCATATTTCTACCTTTTACAAGCCTAGGTGATCATTTAATACTCTTATAGCTATCATTAAAACTCAGCATTTCACATATTTACTACAAATTGTAACCTTTTCATCAAGGTCCAATTAGGTGTTTCCAAGACAACACCTTTCACAAAAGTTGTTCATCTAACAACTAAGACTCAATTTCTTCCATAAAAAATGCAGCAAATAACTAAGGTAGCTCTCATGGAAAAACTTTAAACTCATTTCCATATTGCACGATAGTCCCCTCATTTGAAAGCTTAAGCTTTAGGGGTCTCAAAAGTACAATTATTTTCAAGAAAAAATCACTAGATCACTTACTTGAATGGATGAGAGCTTGCTGAAATTTTGAGCTTCCAAAAACCCCTATTTGCTTGCTATTTTCGGTGGAGAAGGATGAGTAAAAATATAGGCATCATCTTTTCTTTATTATAATATTAAACTCACAATTTAGTCCACCAACCACCACCAACTTTGACCAACTTGGTCAATCCTTGTCCCCTTTGAAATTTATGGCCGGGCAAGCCAATTTTGGGCGGTCTAATTGCCCTTTAAAGACCTCAAATTGTCCATCTATGGTTATTGGGTACCTTTAGCTTATAGAATAGAACTTTCACACTTTATGCGATTTAGTCCCTTTTCCGCGATTAAACATGAAATCGCTACAATTAAAGTACCAAAATTCTTATGCACATATACTATCATGCTCTGACTCATAATTTAGCATGGAGATAAATTTATAAAATCTCAGATTAGTGATCCCGGGATCACTATTCTGACTAGCCCCTAAATCGGGCTATTACAGTCCAAAAGTTTCTAGTTTAGTCTCGAATCATTCTGAGTGCAAGTTTAAGGTCTCGTAGACCTATAATAAGGACATTATGGTCTTGAATGAAAAGTTTTATTTTTGGAACAAAACTTTATGGATCAAGGTTGTATGATTGAGCCAGTTAAGTACGGTAATGCCTCATACCCGGTTCAAGTGTCGAATACGGGTAAGGGATGTTACACATTTGGGCCTGATCGGCCAGATATTTCACATCACCCACATCGTGCGAGTGCGCCCCAACCTGGTCGGGTTTTGACTTGAACCCCTTACGCGCGAGGTAGGGTTTCAAGCTTAGGCATTCAATTACCCTTCAAGAGGGTTCACATATATATACACATCTCACACTTGGTATTTAACAAATGTGGGATATAAGCCTTTACTTTTCCTCAACAAATAATTCTAAGTAGCTTACTTTGAGCATCAATTTCTTATTCATCACTCAACCATTTTGAGCATATGATATACCATTGTAAAGGTCTTATGGAGTAGAATATGAAACCATAATTTTATGATTCAACTCTCTACCTTTACCTACTGAGAATATGCCTCAAAGTTCCCATAAAATGTAATTTTTCCAACAATCCTCCACATGAATGAAAATTAATAGTTTTATCGAAAAACATTGACACGATGTGGTGAGAGAATCTATGATCGATAGTTGCATAGGATAGGTAGGTATCCACCCTTGAACCTTCCCTTGTGAAAGAATATTTACTTTACTAGTTGACTAATAGACGTGATCTCCTTGAATTGTTCTATCATTTGTGAAAACGATGATATACCTCATATAACTACCTCCCTAGCAAGGTTTTAGTTATCACGGTTATAATAGCCTGATTTTGGGTCTAGTCGGAACAATGGTTTAAAGACCAGAAATCCGGCGCAGTAAAATTCCTTTTAATTATATTTTTTATAGTCTACAGTTTTGTGGAACTATTTCGTGAAAATTTCATTCAAAAGTTTTGACGTTTGGGCACTCAATTTAGTTAAAAGGTCTAAATTGCAAAAAGTGCAAAACTTGAATTCTATATGTTAGAGGTGTCCAATTGCTATGAGATTTTAAATTAGAGGTCCTTAAATGGTAATTAGACCATTGGTTAAGTTGGTGGACAAAATGGACATGGTTTGATATGTTTCTGAAGTTTTTCATTAAGGACATTTTGGTAATTTGGTAATTAAAATGAATTAAAAAGCTAAAATATAGCCAAATTTGTCCATTTTCTTCTTCCTTGGCCGAATTTTTCACGGAGAAGACATGGCTAGGGTTTTTCAAGCTTTCAAGCTTTCAAGCTCAATTCTAAGTCCGTTTTAGCCTCATTTTTAATGTTCTTTACATTTTTGAAGTTGTTGTAACTCGATCTTTCTATTTCTACCATCAATTTGAAGAGATGTTGTAACACCCCTTACTCGTATTCGACAACGGGAATAGGGTACGAGGCATTACTAGAATACATACACTTGTAAACATACTAAACAGAGTCATAAAATTTCATCTAAATTAAAACTTTTCAAAATTTTATCTTTGAGTCCCTAAATTGGGCCTACGAGGCCCAATACATACTTTGGAAGTGGTCCGAGACTAAACTGAGAACTTTGGAAAACGTTAGAAAATTTCTTTAAAACCTGGGGCACACGCCCATGTCCAAGGCCATGTCTTTCACACAGCTGAGATACAGGCCTGTGTGTTAGGTCGTATGGCGTTTCGAATTTCTGAAAATCAAGTGCAGACTTCACACACCCTGGGCACATGGCCGTGTGGCTGCCCATGTGACCACAAGTAAGGCTATTTACCAAGCCCTTTGCCACCCCAAAACACTTATACACTTTACAAATTTTTCATCACACAACATGATATTATTAAGCATTCAAACATCCACACTAAGACATCCACATACCATTTACAAACTACATTCATCATGCATAATCACACATATACTTAACCATTCATGATGCAACTTACACAACCAATCACATTTACCACTCATAATTATCACACATTTACTCATCCAACACATGCAAGCATACACATCCTTGAAATGCATCATCATAAACTTATAACATAACAATTATTAGCCACATTAAACGGACTTATACAACAATAACTGTCAAATAGCATAGGCCAACATTCTAGGCCAACTCATAATAAAAGATACACACATAATCAAGTCCCTATTTATGTCATAGAGTTAAAAGTTACTTGAAAATCATTAATACAATACCAGTCAATAACTTGTTAGTCTGATAGAATCTCCGACGACCTCCAACTCGAGCTAGCATCTGTGACACTATAGGAAAAAGGAAAGGAAGGGGGTAAGCATTATAGCTTAGTAAGTAGGTATGTAAATAATAAATAATTTATTAACATGCTTTTATAAGTCTTCACAATATGTTCTCAAGATAATACAATTATAATTGCACATAGTTCCACTATTTACTCATGTTCATCTCAAGCTGTCTACTCGAGTCACAGTCACTAAATTACTTCTCATGTTACAGAACTCAAAATTAAGATCTGTTAATTTTTCCTGAAACTAGACCCACATAGCCTCTTACCATAAAATTTTCAGATTTTTTGGTTTAGCCAATAATTACATTTTATTCTGTAAAGTCTCCCCTAATCTACTGTCTGACTGTTTTGACCTTTCTGCACTAAAAATTAATTATCTTCTCGTACAGAATTTGGATGATGTTCTCGTTTGTTTCTATTAAAAGTAGACTTATTCAAGATTTTAAACATATAAATTCTAACCCATAATTATTTTTTTACATCTTTTAATAATTTTCAAAAGTCAGAACAAGGGATCCCAAAATCATTCTGACCCTGTCTCACTATAATTCAAATATATCATAATATGAAATTATTTTGCTTACATCGTTTCTTTTATACGAAAATAAACTAAATAGGCTTTAATTTAATATCTTATTCAACTTCTAATTGAATTTCGACTATTTTTGGTGAGTTTTCAAAGACACATAATTGCTGCTGTCCAAAACTATTTTATTTCTAAATTTCACTCTTTCATGTTTTCATTATAGTAACTTTCATTGTAACACTTACTCCGTATCAGTCTTATCAAAGTTCGATCAGATATCGAGCACATTGCTCATAAGTTTACACACACATACCTGCACTTATTCATCAAATAGTCATATTCGTTTGCACTTAGTCATTTCCAGTCGAACGCATTGGAATAATAACAGATACACGGAAATTTGCACATAAGTGCCACACTTGTAGCTAAAGATACTTCATATCACATTTTTCACATAGGCTGGCTCTTGAGCTAATCATATTCACGGGTCTACTCATACAAGCTGTCGGTCATACATAACTACTCAGTGCTGCTCACACAAGCTATCAGGTATCCGCAACACATGCTGGATTACCCAACCATCGGTAGAACTTATAAGACCAGCACCAGTTTCACATAGTCACAATCTCGGGTCTGCTCACACAAGATATCGGTCATGATGAAATTACACGGTGCTGCTTACACAAGCTGTCGAGTATTCGTAACACATGCCGGATAATCAGCCACCCGTAGAACGTACGGACTAGCATTCGGATCACTTATTTCACTTAGATTTCACATAGGTTTCTAGTGAACATGTCACTCATATCCATTTTTATTCCTAAGGTTCAACCGGGAAATTTCTCACTTGTCGATATTTTGTCAATTACATCAAATATTCAGCCACAATTCATACCATCTATCAAAATATGAAAATGTAAGTAAAAATGATGCATTATTTACATACAAACTTACCTCAAAGCACAACCGATGAAAAAGACTTATTCGTCATATTCTTTTTTTCCCCATTTAAGTCATAATCTCGTTTTTCTTGATAATCGAGCTTGGAAGCTTGAAAAGCCCTAGCCATGGTTTCTTCATGCAACATTCAACCATAGCTTGAAGATGGACACAATTTTGCTTTAATTTTGGCATTTATAATTCTTTTAATTACTTAATGACCAAAATACCCCTAACTTAAAAATATCCTATTTCATTTATCTCATGTCCATTTTTGTCCAACAACTTAACCAATGGTCTAATTACCATTTAAGGACCTCCAATTTAAAATTTCATAACAATTGGACACCTCTAACATGTATAACTCAACTTTTACACTTTTTACAATTTAGTCCTTTTGACAAATTTAGTGCCCAAACGTCAAACTTTTTGAACAAAATTTTCACAAAATCATTTTTTGCAATTTTAGACCATAAAAATGTAATAAAAATAAAATTTTCTTAGTCGAATTTGTGATCCCGAAACCACTGTTCCGACTTGGCCCAAAATCGGGCTGTTATAGATGTCAAGGTCTAAAATTTTGTCCATGATGGATGTTTGTGTATTTTGATGTATAATGGTAAAAATAGTGTGTTTGGTGTATGATAAATGACTTTTGCTAAGTGATTTTCAGTGAAAATGCCTAAAAGGACTTATTTGTAAAAGTTATAAAATATGGTGTAAAAATGTGAATACATGAAAATTGTGGGCTGTTATAAGCATGTATAAGGTTTGACTACGCATGGGTATTGAAGAAATTTAGTACATTTCATTTTACGAGCTTAGGGACTAAATTGTAAAAATGTCAAACTTTAAGGGCAAAAATGTAATTTTTCCATAATGTGATTGTGGGCCGATTTGAATAGTATAATGGTTAAATAAGTTAAATATGATATTATAGATCAAGAAAAACAAGGTTCAGACGTAGAACGGGGGAAAAATAAGTATTTGACGGTTAGGTCATTTTTGCCATTTCTATGCCGAGGTAAGTTCGTATCTAAATAATGCAATGTTATATTTGTATTTTAATGTTTTGATATTGCATGGAATGTATGATTGATTTCTATGAGCATATTCGACAAAGTCCCAGCAAGAAAGAAATCCCGATTGAACATTAGGAATAGATAGGATACAAATTTCATGACATTAGGGTTATTGAGATTACATGTAAGACCATATCTAGGATATGGCATCAATATGAGACTTCGTGTAAGACCATATCAGGGATATGGAATCAATATAAGACTTCGACTAAGACCATAGTTGGGCTATTGGCATCGATACGAGATTAAATGTAATACCATATCTTGGATATGACATTGGTACGGTACTGTGAGTACAAAATCCCCGAGTATCCTTTAGTATTCCATATGGTTCAACGGGAAATTCAACGAGTATGTAAAAGAAGAGAAAGTATGTGATTATGTTACAAGTTGGTACAGATATGTACGTAAAGTTTATAAGCATTGACTTCATGAAATTGTGATTCATGATTTCCATGAGAATGTTTTTGTGAAAACCTTATTATTTTTGGTCTATACTTGTGATGTATGAAATACATGGTAAATTTGATTGACGATTATGTGATTAGCATTCAGGCCAAATTGAGTTAGGATTTGGTATGTTTTATTCACACATATTGTGATCTATTGGATATGAGAAAAAGGGAAGATTGGCATAATTGCTTGTTGAAATGGTTATGGAAGTATGGGTAGATAAGAGTTTAGGCAATTGAAAGATGTTAAAGTATATGCTTGAAATGTAAATACTCATAATTAATGTGTATGTTTACTATGAAGTTTGAAAAGATTTGTTATTTGTTGTAATATGATAGAAAGGAGAGATTATGGTTGTTAGGCTAATGCCAATATATGTTAAATTATGTTTATAAGTTGATAGCGTAAATATTATGATTGAATAAGATTAATAATTGTGAGATTTATAGTAATTTGTGTTATCTTGTGTTTAAGTTATTGGACTTGATAAAAGATTTATAAGAGTTGCTTATTATTTTCGTACGGACTTACTAAGCTACATATATAGCTTACTCCCCTTACTTTCCAATGTCTTATAAGATTATTGAGCTCTCGGGTTGGAGATAGCCAGAGATCCTAACACACTATTAAGCTATCATTTTGGGTATAAATGAATTCAAGTATTTTAATTTTATGGCATGTATAGGGACTTAGTCATTTGTTAAATGTGTCATTGTGATTGTAGCCGATGTGTTAGCTTTTGATAGTCAAATGCTTGTTTTGAAAATTGCCCATGTAGATTGGTTTACGATAAACCATAAAAGTAACATATTTTTAACCCACATTTAGTACGCTTTTGGATGATTTATCCCTCGATTTGTGTAAAAAGGTGCTCTTAATCATTTCTTTTCATGTCTTATACCAAGGAAAGCACCCGAGGATAAAAAGAATGAGAAATGGGCCCAAAATGGAGTAAATGGGCCATATCACGAAATCGACACGGCCTGGGCCCAAGACCACACGGCCGTGCCTCACCAAGCATCTAGAACACGACCTAACCCCGACTTGCACGGCCGTGTTTCATTAAAAGTCCAAACACGGCCTTGCCACGATTCACATGGACGTGTGCCATGGCCGTGTCCCTGTCGTTGGAAAGAGCAGTTTCATTCGAGAAAGGATACTTGGAGGCAAAGAAACACATTCCAAAGCCTATTCAAACACCCTAGTAGGAATTCTACTTAAATTAGGATACTTAGGGGCCAAGTAAGGCATATCAAAGTCTATATAAACACCCAAGGAGGCAACTTGAAGGGGGAGTTCGGCAGAAGTCAAAACCAGCGTCAAAGCTAGGCTAAGGAGCCAAGCCGAGAAGGTCAGAGTTAGGGAATAACGTGAGGATAGCCAGTTGATCCATCCCAAGAAGCTGGAATTATACTCAAGACGGCGGGATTCTCCTTTAATTCCTTTATAGGGTTTTAGGGTTTTCTTATGTTTTGTTTTATCTTTTCTCTTGTGATGTTATTTTTATTCATTATGAACTAAACCCTTCAGATACCTGAAGGGGATGAAACCTAGATGAATTTTGTTATTTGATTTCTAAGTTATATGATACTTGCTTAGTTTGTTGCTAATTATGTTGCTTAATCCAAATCTAATGTGCTTAGGTGGAGGAGGAATAGACCCTGCCTAAGAATAGATCTAACATAATTAAGCGGAGTTGATCGAACGCCTAGAGATAAGGTTACGAGATTTTGCCGGATTAGGGTGAAACCTAATACGGGAGTCCATTGATCGATTTACTGCTATCCTAAGGGGTTATTATAAGCGAACGAGAGTTCCACTAATTAACCTAGGGTTACACCTCGAGAGAGGGTTTAATATAGGTTAGGGAGTCTTACGGATCAAGCTAAGTAAAGAAATCATATAATTTAGGGTTAGATAACAAGTGAAGTCTAGGTGGATTCTTTCTGAGGGTATTGTCGTAATCAACTAAGTTTTCCTTAAAAGTTATTTTCCTATTCGTCTTTTTTGTCTTTATGTCCTTAGTTTAATCTTTGTCAATATAGTTTAAAGCAACTTCACTCTATTTTTAAGGCTAAATAATAAAAAGAAAGCTGGTATTAGTAATCTTAGTTCCTTTGGGTTCGATATCCGGTCTTGCCTAAGCTATACTAATGTTCGATAGGTACACTTGCCTTTAATTGTTGTCAGAGTTAGTTTCCAGGTTCGATCATTCTTTTATAAATTTTAAAGCTCTGATTTCAGCGATCAATTTATTTGGGCTATCATGGTTGTAAGCCTAAGTATATATATATGTGTGCTAATGACTTTTGTGATATGGTCATGGTATGCTTGGTGAATGATAGAAATGTGGTTTATGACATGAATGTTAAATGTTTGGCAATATGGTCTATTGATGAGATGATAAATTGGTGTACATTTAGGTGCCTCGAAAGTAGTCTATTGTGGCTAAATAATTGTTGTGAGTATGATAGATGTTGTTAATGTGTTGGACATAATTGTAGATGTTTTGGTTGCCTAATTATGTTATGTAACACCCTAACCTGAAACCGTCGCCAGAATAGGGTTAAAAGGCATTATCGAACAATCAAAACAATTCAAATCCATTTTACGACACAAAGTCAATCATCAAACAAACATATTCAAATACGAGTATACAGTCCCTTATTCAGGTCCACGAGACCTTAAACACGTGTTAGAAAGAGGTCGGGATAAAACCAAACACTTATGAAAGTTTCCAAAAATCAGAGCATACATATTAACTTATCCCCACGACCACTAGACACGTCCGTGTGCCATGGCCATGTGAAATTAGGCTAGCTACTGACTCGATCACACAGCCACCTAGCACGCCTGTGTACCACAGCCGTGTAACCTCCCCAGGTACACCTCAAAGTAGCCGTTGAGCCACATGGCAGAGTCACACGCTCATGTCCCTTAGCCATGTATGCAAAATAGGTGTAACATCTAGAAAAGGGCCTATGCATTTTCGGTTTAATTGTACGAAATGACATGTCTTATGTGTTATGAAAGTATTTTGAACATTTTTTTTTTGGAAACCTGGAAATGTATGGAAATGTTATGTTTAAAGTGAACATTTTTGGAAACCCGAAAATGTATGGAAATGTTAAGTTTTAAGTGAACATTTTTGGAAACCTGAAAATGTAAGGAAATGATTTAGAAATGATTCAAAAGAGGAAAGTGAGCATTTCTGGAAACTTGGAAATGTAAGGAAATGTCAAGTTTAAAGAGGGAAACGAAAATTTTTGGAAACTTGGAAATGTAAAGAAATGACTTAGAAATGTCGAGTTTTAAAGTTTAAAAGAGGAAACTGAGGCAAGGTGGCCTTAAGAGAAATTATATGTGAAATTTGGCACACAAACAGGCTTGGAAAAGTGGCTGGAGATGCCACTTAGGGCTCTCTTGGAAATGGCGCCACCTACGAGTTAATGGGCCAAGGTTCGAAGTTGGGGGAGCAAAATAAAAGAGTTTTATTTTGCTCCAATGAGCAAGGGAGTTGGACGGCACCAGGCTTTATTTTAGGAGTTTTATTCTCTTTAAAATTCGGCTAAATGATGGATAAATAAGGGATTTATTTATCATTATTTTCAAGAGATAATTGTTGGATTAAATTCTTTTAAATACAGTGATAATTCAAGGATAAAGCTATCAAAATAAGGGGGAGTGGTGGCCAAGTAAGGGACTCTAGCTAGTAATTTCGGCTACTAGAGGAAAAGAGACCATTCATTCATTCATTCTCTTTCTCCTCTTCCATCTGCCGAAACTCTCTAGCAACCATCCTCCTCCTCTCTTTCATTTGTTAAGCCGAATCTATAGTCCACCAAAGGCTTAAACCCTCAAGTTTTCTTTTCTTTATTTTTTTGTGGAAATCAAATACTCTAAGAGAGCCCTAGCCAATTTCTCCATTGAATCCCAAAAGCCAAAACCTTGAGATTATCATCTAGTCATCAAAGCCGATTTCTTTAAGGGGCTTCAAACAAAGGTGCTGTTGATTTCATTGAGTAAGGGTAAGATCCAAAACTTGGTTTCCATTCTTTATATTTTAAGACTTGTCGAAATCTAGGACTAATTCTACTAAGGTACTTTGGCCGAATCTATGAAGGGTTTTTCCTGGATTTAGTGGTTGTCAACTACAAAAGGAGATCTGTCGGGACTTTCAAAGATCTAAGGTGAGTAATCGGTCTAAGGTTATTTCTTATGTTTAAGTGATTGAAAATCAGATCTAATATATAAGTTTATAGGGATTTCAACAGAGGTATACAGGGATTCCAAGATTTGGAAATCGCAAGGTAAGTGCCTAAATATAATCGGCTAAGGCCATGTATGGTATTCTAGATATATTTCTTATATGTTTTGAAAGCCAGAAACTAACTAGTTAGGAGTTTTGGTGACTAGCCGATTACAAGGGTGTGCATCACAAAGTTTCGAGACTCGATTCGTAAGTCAATCGGTAGCAAGGTAGGTTTTAAGTGTACAAATCCTACTAGGATTTGGTTTTATAGTCGAATAGGCTTTATGCTAACATATTAAGGTTACCGAATGTAGGAATTGAGATCTAAAGCAATAGATCGGTTCTTCAGGATTTCAAGGAATTCGTTAAGCAAATCAGGTGTGTATCCCACACTAATTTTTAATAAAATATCTGGCAATATTTAATATGTGCATGTTTATAAGAATATGGCTAAGGTACCGTGTTACATTACAAAGTACTCAGGTACGTTTCCTACTTCTACTAGGATTGCAAAATATGTTATATTTAACATGTGAAAAGTGACATGAATGTGAATTTAAGTATGATATGCATAATATGAATAATATGGGGCATTCGGGTTATATGAAAAAGGGGAAGTGAATGTGGTGACTTCGGTCTCACTATCTGAATGTGGTGACCTCGGTCACATTATCTGAATGTGGTAACTTCGGTTACATTATCTGAATGTGGTGTCTTATGACACAATCATCTGGTGGCTATGCCATGAATTTTATATGGGCGATGAGCACATCGACTGCAGTGACTGCCTTCGATGGTGTGTAGCGGATGGAGGGTTGACTTAGTAGTCCCCACGGTGTGCAGGTTGGTATGGGGATGTGTAGCGGATGGGATCTAGGTTTGGGTTCGGGTTGCATCATTATTTTATCTGTATATAGATATGCATGTGATATGATAAGGAATGCCTGATCTATTAAATTTTAGTGTTGGTTACACATTGAGTCTGTTGACTCACCCCGTTGTGGGAACATGTTTCAGGTGATGAATAGTGATGGACCGGGACGGCAGAACTTGTGGTGGCCATGCTCAGCTTGAAGTTTTATTTAATTTGGGACATTTGATTTTATTTAAGTTCTTTATAACTTTATTTTGGGTTTTGTTTGATGTAATAAGGCCATAGTGATGATTTTATATTTGTTTTATTTACTATGTTACAAATTTGTGATAATTAGAGAATATGCCAATTTAATTTAAAATAAACTTTAAAAATTTTAACACCTGAAATAAATGGGTTTTCAATATAAAGTAAACTTGTTTTCAACTCGAGCCCATTCCACAAACAAACTATCTTCAAAACACACAGTTTTTCAGAGTAACAAACGATATTTTGAACCGGTTTACATCGAGGAACATACCAGATCTGGTCCAGGCTCGTGGGCCGGGTGTGGGGTGTTTCAGTTTGGTATCAGAGCCTAGTTTTAAACTCTCAGCCTGTGGGCTAAGGCCCAAAACATTTTCCAATCAAGCCAAATGAGTTTTATGGAAGTATTTCTGAAAATAAGCGGGTTTTCTGGCATGGCACCTAAGTCTGTGTGATTATGTGAATTATAGAAGAGTAGAAAAGGAATGGAACATAGAATAGTATGATAGGTATTTGAACCGTAGGACTAGTCTACCCAAACACAAATACATAAGACTTAATTGCCTAAACAAACCTATGGCTAAGTCAACCGAGTTAGGGTGTGGTAACCCCTGTGCGCATGTCTAGGATAGGATCCGGAAGAGCCTGGAATTTAAGCAGTCCTAGTGACTCACCTCCTCTTCGCAGGAATCCTACCTGGGGCGTAGCTTCGGTTCACCCTAACTCAGAGGGCTCAGTAGGTGTGGCAACCTCTGTGCGCATGTCTAGGAATGGTTTCAGTGGGAGCTTGGTACTTAAGCAGTCTGTGTGACTCACCTCCTCTCCATTTGAACCATGCCTGCCTGGTGCGTAGCTTTGGTTCACCCTGACCAAGAGGACTCGGTCATAGGCTAAACACGATAACTAAAACCCGAAAGGGAACTAGCCATGTTTTTATAAAAAAAAAAGCCCTAGTTTCAAAACTTTTAAAATTACCTTTTTAATTTGTGAGAACTATTTGCACAAAATTTTTTCCGAAAAATTCCTTGATTTATAAAATTACAAAAATACCCCTAGTGGTGAAATTACAAAAATACCCTTGGTTTATAAAATGTCCAAACTACCCACAATTCTAATACAAATTTCATTACTTTATAAATGTTCAAAAACCCTTATTTACAAAATATCAAAATACCTTGATCTTTGGAAAATTACAAAATTGCCCCTAACTTACAAAATTACCGAAATGACCCTGATTTCCAAAATTTCTGCAACATCACCGTTTTAGAAAACAAATTCTCAAAAAGAACCCTCAAAGTTTTGCAAATTTGGAAATACCCCGGGATTATTGAACTTTACAAATTCACCCTAGTTTATTACCAAAATACCCCTGAGATTCAAAATTTTTGAAACACCCCCGGATTTCAAAATTTTCCCAAAATACCCCGAGAATTTAGAATTACCAAAATACTTTTTGACAAAACCACCAAGGGACTTTTTCTTTTAAAAAATTACGAAAGTACCCCTGTAGGACAAATTACGAAAATACCCCTGGGTAGTGGAAAAATAACAACAATGAAAGCTACAACATTTCTCTGAATGAACGAAAGTTCATAATTGATTGATGGATGTATGTATGAATGTAAAGACTGTGTGCATGTATGAATACGAAAGAACCACTCCTAAAATTCTTTCCATAAAACTTCTTCGCGGGTAATCAAGTGAAACAAAGACAAATTCATAGAACTTCTTAATTAGATCATGACGTTAGAAATGAGGTCTAGAGGACGTGGTCGTCGAGGACGCGGTAGAGGCAGGATGACCGTGTCAGAACCCGTTAGATTGGGTCAAGGGTCTGACAATGAGATACCACCGCCACCACTACCCCCAGCTGTGGGTGTTGAGCAGCAAGCTCAAATGGGAGATGATGCTGTATCGAGGCTGTGCTGCAAGTTTTGGAGTTGGTGGCTGGTGCAGGAGGAAATTCGAGAACTCGAAAGTCAGTACCTAAGCGACTTCGTGCCAATGGAGCTGAAATGTTTCGTGGAGTATCTAGAGTGGCACCCGGTACAGCTGAGTACTGGTTGGAGGCAACTGAGCGCATTATGGATGAGGTCGACTTGACCCCTGAGGAGAAGTCGAAAGGAATGGTGGCACTGTTACGCGATGAAGCGTACCAATGGTGGTTAACTGTTCGGGATGGTGCCACAGCTGAGGATCTGACCTGGGAGTACGTTAAGGAAGCGTATCAGAAGAAATACGTTGGAACCAGGTACACTGATGAACATAGGAAAGCTTTTCTGAGGCTGGTTCAAGGAAACAAGTCCGTTGCAGAATATGAGGCTGAATTTTTGAGGTTGAGCCGGTATGCTCGAGGAGTAGTGGCAACTGAGCATGAGCGCTGTGTTTGTGGACGGACTAAGGGATGATTTGAGATTGTTGATAGCACCGCATCAGGAGCGGGGATTTTCTACTTTAGTAGAAAAGGCCAAGGTGGCCGAGGGAATTAAGGATGCTACAAAGCAGACTATGGATCGGATTAGGCCAAAAGGGGTTTTGGATCGTCTGGGAAAGTTCAAAAGAGGTCTAGAGTTGATGGGCCGCGAGGTCAGCAAGCTGGTACAGGATGGCAGTATCGTCCTTGTAAGCATTGTGGAAAGAAGCACTTAGGGGAGTCCTGGAAAAGACGAGAGGATGTTTCAGGTGTGGGTCCAAGGACCATATGCTCAAGGATTGTCCTAAGAAACCAGATGAAAGTTGATCGTGAGCTCGTAATGTTAGCCAGTGGGTAGAGGCGGCGGCGACCTCAACGAGGTCGTGGTTCGAATAACAGAGGTAATGGTGCTGGCAGAGGACGTGGAACACAGGGCAGAGGTGCTACTAATGCTGAGGCAAGGCAACGGGGTTTGGTTTATGCGGTTCACTGTAGGGAGGATGGAGACGCACCGGATGTTATAACCGATACGTTCTTTATTTATGGCAAGCCTTATTATGCCTTAATTGATGTGGGCTCGACCCATTCTTATGTTGCATGTAGTATAGTGGAAACACTAGGCCTAGACTCTGAACTTTCTAATAGGCAGATGACTGTAGTAAGCCCATTAGGCCAAACTGTAGTGGTGGATAATATCTTTCGGAGTGTACCTTTAGAGATTTAGGGAGTGAACTTTCAGGCTAATTTAATGGAACTACCCTTTGGGGAGTTTGAACTCATACTTGGAATGGACTGGCTAGTAGAGCACCGGGCCGTGTTGGATTGTGCGGCTAAACGAATGGAACTAAGGACCCCGAAGGATGAAGTAGTAGTAATGATCGGAGAAAGAAGAAACTACCTGTCTAACGTAGTTTCGGCATTAAAGGCTGATAAAATGGTTAGGAAAGGGTGCAAGGCATTTTTAGTCTTCGTAAGTGCGTTGGTTGGAAAGGAAGAAGGTGTCAGTGGAGTTAGAACGGTAAGGGACTTTGAAGATGTATTTCCAGAGGAATTACCAGGAATACCCCCGGATAGGGAGGTGGAATTTGGAATAGACTTGCTACCGGGAACAGCTCATGTGTCAATCGCTCCATACCGAATGGCGCCAAAGAAGTTGGTTGAGCTCAAGGCTCAAATCCAAGAGTTGTTGGATCGTGGGTTCATTCGACCCAGTATGTCTCCATGGGGAGCACCGGTCCTGTTTGTAAAAAAGAAGGACGGAACTATGCGGATGTGCATAGATTACCGTCAGTTGAACAAGCTGACCATCAAGAACAAGCATCCCTTGCCAAGGATAGACGACTTGTTCGATCAGCTGAAGGGGGCCGCAGTATTCTCGAAGATAGACTTAAGGTCGGGATATCATCAGTTGAAGGCGAAGGAGGCAGATATCCATAAGACCGCTTTTAGGACAAGATACGGTCATTTTGAGTTTGTAGTGATGCCGTTTGGATTGACGAATGCTCCAACCGCATTCATGGATATGATGAACCGGGTTTTCCAACCCTATTTGGATAGGTTTGTCATCGTGTTTATCGAAGACATTCTTGTGTATTCGAAGTCAGAGGAGGAGCATGATGAGCACCTGTGGATAGTGTTACAAGTATTAAGGGAGAAGAAGCTCTATGCCAAATTCAGCAAGTGTGAATTTTGGCTTAAGGAGGTGGCATTCTTAGGACATGTAGTATCCACAGAAGGTATAAGGGTGGATCCTAGGAAGATCGAAGCAGTGTTGGATTGGAAACCACCTAGGTCTGTGGCTGAGATCCAAAGTTTCTTAGCTTTGGCAGGCTATTACAGAAGGTTCGTGGAAGGGTTCTCCTTAATAGCCGCGCCTTTGACAAAGCTGCTAAGGAAGGAAGTATCCTTTGTATGGACGGATAAGCAACAGGAGAGCTTTGAGAAGCTTAAGAAGGTCTTGACGAAAGCTCCAGTTCTGATTCAGCCTGAGGCAGGAAAGGATTTTGTGGTGTACTGTGACGCTTCGCATACTAGATTAGGCTGTGTTCTAATGCAAGATGGAAAAGTAGTCGCTTATGCGTCTCTACAGTTAAGGCCACATGAGGTTAACTACCCAACCCATGACTTGGAGTTGGCAGCAGTGGTTTTCACTCTTAAGGTTTGAAGGCACAACGTTTATGGAGAGAGGTCAATAATCTACACAGACCACAAGAGCCTTAAGTATTTGTTGACTCAGAAGGAGTTGAACTTGAGGCAGCGAAAGTGGGTGGAATTATTAAAGGATTATGATTGCTCGATAGAATACCACCCGGGCAAGGCGAATGTGGTAGCTGATGCCCTAAGTCAGAAGGTTGTGTCGGATCTAAGGGCTATGTTCGCTCACTTGAGTTTGTATGATGATGGAAGCCTGTTGGCAGAGTTGCAAGTCAAACCCACATGGCTGAATGAGGTGAAAGGGGAATAGTTGGCTGATAAGGACCTAAGTGCTAAGTTATAGCAAGTACAGAACAGAGAGATTGAGGATTATGGCGTTAATGATGAAGGAGTATTGTGCTACAAAGGAAAGGTCTGTATGCCGAGGAACGAGAAGATCAGACAGAAGATTCTTCGAGAGGTGCATAGTAGCCCTTATGCTATGCATCCCAGATGCACTAAGTTGTACAGGGATCTAAGGGAACAGTTTTGGTGGCCTGATCTTAAACGGGAAGTTACGGAATTCGTGGGAAAATGTCTGACATGTCAGCAAGTTAAGGCTAAACACCAAGTTCCATTGGGATTACCTCAGCCAATCGAGATTCCACAATGGAAGTGGGAGAGAATCACCATGGATTTCGTTAGTGGGCTTCCCCTTACGCCTACTAAGAAGGACTCGGTATGGGTAATAGTGGACTGTCTGACCAAGTCGGCGCACTTCATCCTGGTAAGGGTTGATTATTCTCTTCAGAAGTTGGCCAAACTATATGTAGTGGAAATTGTGAGGTTGCATGGAGTACCGGTGTCAATCATTTCGGATAGAGACTCAAGGTTTACGTCTCGGTTTTGGAAAGCACTTCATCAAGCTTTAGTAACTAAGTTAGACTTCACTACGGCTTTTCATCCACAATCAGACGGGCAGTTTGAACGGGTTATACAAGTGTTGGAGGATATGTTGAGAGGCTGTGTGATGGATTTCTGAGGAAGTTGGGAAGACTACTTGCCTTTAGCAGAGTTCGCCTACAACAACAGCTATCAGGCTAGCATTCGGATGGCACCATATGAAGCGTTATATGGTTGAAAGTGTCGAACTCCTACTTGTTGGACTGAGTTAGGAGAACGTCGAGTTTTGGGTCCAGAGTTAGTGGCAGAAACTGAAAAGAAGGTTGAAACAATTCTGACACGATTAAAGGAAGCCTTTGACAGGCAGAAGTCGTACGTAGACCTTAAATGGAAGGAAATATAGTTTAAAGTGGGAGACGAAGTGTTTCTGAAAGTCTCGCCTTGGAAGAAGGTGATGAGGTTTGGTCAAAAAGGGAAGTTAAGCCCAAGGTTTATAGGGCCCTATCGAGTGCTGAAGCGAATTGGACCAGTGGCATACCAGTTGGAGTTGCCACCAGAGTTACAGCAAATGCACGACGTATTCCATGTATCCATGCTACACCGCTACCGATCGGATCCATCTCATGTGGTACCAGTTGAAGAAGTGGAGTTAAGGCCAGATTTATCCTACGAGGAAGAGCCGATTCGGATATTGGAACGTAATGTGAAAGTGTTACGGAGGAAGTCAATTCCCCTAGTCAAAGTATTATGGCGCAATCATGGATCGGAAGAAGCTTCGTGTGAACCAGAAGAGGCAATGCGACAGCAATACTCTCAATTATTTTAGCTAGGAAATTTCGAGGACGAAATTATTTTAAGGGGGTAGAACTGTAACATCCTGAAAAGGGCCTACGCATTTTCGGTTTAATTGTACGAAATGACATGTCTTATGTGTTATGAAAGTATTTTGAACATTTTTTTTGGAAACCTGGAAATGTATGGAAATGTTATGTTTAAAGTGAACATTTTTTGGAAACCTGGAAATGTAAGGAAATGATTTAGAAATGATTCAAAAGAGGAAAGTGAACATTTCTGGAAACTTGGAAATGTAAGGAAATGTCAAGTTTAAAGAGGGAAACGGAAAGTTTTGGAAACTTGGAAATGTAAGGAAATGACTTAGAAATGTCTAGTTTTAAAGTTTAAAAGAGGAAACTGAGGCAAGGTGGCCTGAAGAGAATTTGTATGTGAAATTTGGCACACAAACAGGCTTGGAAAAGTGGCCTGGAGATGCCACTTAGGTCTCCTGGAAATGGCGCCACCTATAGGAGTAATAGGCCAAGGTTCGAGCTGCGGGGGAAGCAAAATAAAAGAGTTTTATTTTACTGCAAGGAGCAAGGGAGTTGGACGGCACTAGGCTTTATTTTAGGAGTTTTATTCTCTTTAAAATTCGGCTAAATGATGGATAAATAAGGGATTTATTTAACATTATTTTCAAGAGATAGTTGTTGGATTAAATACTTTTAAATAAAGTGATAATTCAAGGATAAAGCTATCAAAATAAGGGGGAGTGGTGGACAAGTAAGGGACTCTAGCTAGTAATTTCGGCTATTAGAGGAAAAGAGACCATTCATTCATTCATTCTCTTTCTTCTCTTCCCTCTGCCGAAGCTCTCTAGCAACCATCCTCCTCCTCTCTTTCATTTGTTAAGCCGAATCTATAGTCCACCAGTGCCGAAACCCTCAAGTTTTCTTTTCTTTATTTTTTTGTGGAAATCAAATGCTCTAAGAGAGCCCTAGCCGATTTCTCCATTAAATCCCAAAAGCCGAAACCTTGAGATTATCATCTAGTCATCAAAGCTGATTTCTTTAAGGGGCTTCAAACAAAGGTGCTGTCGATTTCATTGAGTAAGGGTAAGATCCAAAACTTGGTTTCCATTCTTTATATTTTAAGACTTGTCGAAATCTAGGACTAATTCTACTAAGGTACTTTGGCTGAATCTATGAAGGGTTTTTCCCAGATTTAGTGGTTGTCAACTACAAGAGGAGATCTGTCGGGACTTTCAAAGGTCTAAGGTGCGTAATCGGTCTAAGGCTATTTCTTATGTTTAAGTGATTGAAAATCAGATCTAATATATAAGTCTATAGGGATTTCGACAGAGGTATACAGGGATTCCAAGATTTGGAAATCGCAAGGTAAGTGCCTAAATACAATCGGCTAAGGCCATGTATGGTATTCTAGATCTATTTCTTATATATTTTGATAGCCGGAAACTAACTAGTTAGGAGTTTTGGTGACTAGCCGATTACAAAGGTGTGCATCACAAAGTTTCGGGACTCGATTCGTAAGTCAATCGGCAGCAAGGTAGGTTTTAAGTGTACAAATCCTACTAGGATTTGGTTTTATAGCCGAATAGGCTTTATGCTAACATATTAAGGTTACCGAATGTAGGAATTGAGATCTAAAGCAATAGATTGGTTCTTCGGGATTTCAAGGAATTTGTTAAGCAAATCAGGTGTGTATCCTACACTAACTTTTAATAAGATATATGGCAATATTTAATATGTGCATGTTTATAAGAATATGGCTAAGGTACCGTGTTACGGTACAAAGTACTCAGGTACGCTTCCTACTTCTACTAGGATTACGAAATATGTTATATTTAACATGTGAAAAGTGACATGAATGTGAATTTAAGTATGATATGCATAATATGAATAATATGGGGCATTCGGGTTATATGAAAAAGGGGAAGTGAATGTGGTGACTTCAGTCTCACTATCTGAATGTAGTGACCTCGGTCACATTATCTGAATGTGGCAACTTCGGATACATTATCTGAATGTGGTGTCTTATGACACAATTATCTGGTGCGTATGCCACGAATTTTATATGGGCGATGAGCACGTCGACTGCAGCGACTGCCTTCGATGGTGTGTAGCGGATGGAGGGTTGACTTAGTAGTCCCCACGGTGTGTAGGTTGGTATGGGGATGTGTGGCGGATGGCATCTAGGTTTGGGTTCGGGTTGCATCATTATTTTATCTGTATATATATATATATATGCATGTGATATGATAAGGAATGCCTGATCTATTAAATTTTAGTGTTGGTTACACATTGAGTCTGTTGACTCACCCCGTTGTGGGAACATGTTTCAGGTGATGAACAGTGATGGACCGGGACGGTAGAACTTGTGGTGGCCATGCTCAGCTTGAAGTTTTATTTAATTTGGGACATTTGATTTTATTTAAGTTCTTTATAACTTTATTTTGGGTTTTGTTTGATGTAATAAGGCCATAATGATGATTTTATATTTGTTTTATTTACTATGTTATAAATTTGTGATAATTAAAGAATAAGCCAATTTAATTTAAAATAAACTTTAAAAATTTTGACACCTAAAATAAATGGGTTTTCAATATAAAGTAAACTTGTTTTCAACTCGAGCCCAATCCACAAACAAACTATCTTCAAAACACAGTTTTTCAAAGTAACAAACGATATTTTGAACCGGTTTACATCGAGGAACATACCAGATCCCGTCCAGGCTTGTGGGTAGGGTGTGGGGTGTTTCAATAGGCCATTTGTAAGACCAATTTGCCACCCACACAAAGGTCAACCCTACAATAACATTCAAGCATAATTTCACACACAATTCGGCAACCAAATTCATGTCAACTTACAAACCAAATTTCACAACTAAAACACATGCATTACCAAGCATGATCCATCCATAATATCACTAGATCACAACAACATCAATCCATTACTAATGTTTCCATTCATAGGACATTATTAATACCATCAAAACATATCAAAACATACTTCATATACCAAATCCACATATGCATATTGCCAACATTTATCTAGCTACATCTCATGGCTAATTACACATCTCAAAAATGTTTTAAAACAACTAGCCTATACATGCCATATTCAAATATACACATTTTCAATATTACCAAAATAGATTGCCGATAGTGTGATTGAGATGCTGACGATCTCGGATCCGAGCTAACTTTATTGACACTACAAAGTAGAGAAACAAATCACACAGTAAGCTCTCCAAAGCTTAGTAAGTTCGTAACATAATACATTATACTAAAACAAACCATCACATAGATTAATTCACAAACACACATATACCATACCATCCAAAGCTAATATGCTCAATTAACTTTCCATGAAGTCATTCATAGTTTCATCAACCACATAGGTTCCGAACGTACCTTAGCCAACACTTAGTTATCGATTACATATGCTACTCAATTCTCACTACTTCATTTCGATCAACTTTCGTCCCTTCTTCGGTTCAATCGCACACTTAGTTCCCAAATTGTTAGTCGAAGCTTTTTTAACATCGCACAATTAGTGCATTTTTATCCAACCGATCTTAAATAAGTATCGCACACACAGTGCCAACCACAAAGCCGAAGCTTATATTATTTCACACACACAGTGCTGATTATTTAGGTCACATTTCTGAATACACACACTTAGTGCCACATATCTCGAGCCCTCACATAGCATTCACAATTTAATAATATCATACCATTCATTTCATAACTTTAAACATGGTTTAATAAATGTATTATGTCTAAACTTACCTCGGACGCCAATACACTGAAACGGTCGATTAATCAAGCACTTTATCATTGCCTCGATCTCGATCCAAACCTTTCCTTTCTTGGTCTATACATATTCAAATTCAATCCATTCAATCACCAATTCATTTAATTTAGTCCACACACACTTATTTAGGGCATTTTACAAAATAGCCCTCACATTTTCACGTTTCAACACTTTAGTCCTTAATTCACAAAATAACAAAATACACATAATTTCACTTAACCCATGCTTAGCCGAATTCTCTCTATGTTCATACAAGTCCACAAATTTTATTTATTTCACATTTTAGTCCTTCAATTTACATTTTTTCACAATTTAGCCCAAATCACTCAATTTCACTATCAACTACCACATAACTCAAGCATTCATCAATGGCACATCTCAAAATCACCATGAATTTCTAAAATTAAAAGATGGACTAGCTAGAGCACAAAGCAACGATTATAAAAATGTAGAAATTATCAAAAAATGCTAAAAAATGCATACCTGATTTATATATAGACTTTGGCCGAATGCAACAAAGCTTAAACTCTTCCTTCTTCTTCAATATTCAGTGGAAAAGATGATAGAAAATGGCTTATTTTCAAGCTTTTATTTCATTTAACATAATAATATACCTTTTTACTATTTTACCCTTTATCAATTAACATTTATAACATATAAACATCAAGGTCATATTTGTCCAACAACTATCCACTATCTTAAAAATGATTTAATTTCCGCATAAGGACTCTTCATTTATGAAACCATGCTAAATAAGCACTTTAACAATCAGCACACAGCTTTTGCACTTTATGCGATTAAGTCTTTTTCGCAATTTAATAACATAATCAATAAAATCTTCACACAAAAATTTCACACAGGCTAATTCACATACTGTAAATACAAAAAATAATATTAAAATATTATTTAAATCTCAGATTTGTGGTCTCAAAACCACTATTCTGACTAGGGTCTAAACTAGGCTATTACAACTCTCCCCCCTTAGGGATTTTCATCCCCGAAAATCTTACCAATGAATAGGTGTGGATATTGCTCTCTCATAATGTTCTCAGGCTCCCATGTAGCCTCTTCTACTCCGTTTTTGGGGCACAACACTTTCACTAAGGAAATTCTTTTTTTCTCAACTCTTTGATCTCTCATGCCAAAATTCAAATTGGTTCTTCACTATACGACAAGTCTGATTGAATTTCAGCCTCGGTAGGAGCAATCACATGAAACGAATTAGATCTATACCTTTGAAGCATCGACACATGAAACACATTATGAATTTTCTCTAATTAAGGTGGCAACAGCATTCTATAAGAAACCGGCCCAATTCTTTCAATAATCTCATATGGTCCTATGAACCTCGAACTCAACTTGCCTTTTCGGCCAAATCGAATTATTTTCTTCCACGGAGACACTTTCTGTAACAGTCTAATTTACACCCTAGTCAGAACAGTGATTTCATGACCACAAATCTGAGTTCGTATAATATTTTAATATTATTTTCTGTGCCGTTGATATGTGACTAAGCATGTGGTGAATTTCCGTGAACTAATTTGTCTGTCTGTGTGTTTAATTTGACAAAAGGATTGAATTGCATTAAAATGCAAATTTGCATGTTTTATGAAAGGATGCTTATTTGTTATGTCTTTTTAAGAGAAAGGACTCATGTGGCAATTAAGCCACTATCATAGTTAGTGGACGGCTAAGGTCATAAATGACCTTGAATTATATGTTTTAATATATTTGATTAAATGTTAAAAATGTCTTTTATGTATTAAATGATTATATGATAAATAAAAACATGAAAATGACCATATTATCATCCTTTGTTAGTCGAAATAAGCAAAGAAAGAAAATAAAAACATAAGCAAGGGTTCGGCCATAGTTTTGGTCTAATTCAAGGTTAGTTTTCGATCCATTTTGGATAATTTCTACGTTTTTGCAATCATTGCTTTGAGAGCTACAAAACCCATGTATTAATTTTTTGAATTGATGATGTTTGTGTGATATGCCATTGATGATATGTTGAGCTTTGTGGTGATTTATTGTGTTAAATGAAAGTTTTGAGCTAGATGAACATACTTTGTTGGATTTTTGATGAATTTAGCTAATTAGGGCTAAATTGAGAAAATAGCAATTTGGGGGACTAAATTACAAATTTAATGGAAAGTATGGGCTTGTATCATATATATGTGCATTTGGCTAAGCTTGGATGTGTGATGATTTTGTGAATTTGATGTTTTGAGAAAAATAGACTAAATTGATAAATTGTGCAAATGTGAGGGTTAATTTGTAAATAGCCCTAAATGTGTGTCTTTGGATTGAATTGAATGAGTTAGTGAATAAAAGGGTTAATTCTGAATATATTTACATCAAGAATCGAAGAAAACTGACTTAGATCGCAGGAAGGCAAAACTAACCGAGTAGCCGTTTCCGTTTCAATTAAACCGAATCTGAGGTAAGTCATTATGCAAATAAACGTATTCGTGTTGAATTATGTATGTTCTTAATACTATTGTTATCGATGAATACTTATGATATGATCTGTTCATGAATTCTGAGATAAGGATTACTTAGTGATGATATCCGAGAAGTCCCATACGAACCTAGGAATAGATAGGATTAGCTATGTCATGACATAGGTATATGTTCTGTTTTATCATGTAAGACCACATCTGGGACGTTGGTGTTGATTTGAGATTTCGTGGAAGACCTCGTTGGGATGTTGGCATTGATATGAGCTTTACGTGTAAGACCATGTCTGGGACATCGGCATCGTATTGATTCGTGTAAGATCCTGTCTGGGACAGTGGCATCGATATCTGAGTGCATATAAGACCTCGTCTGGGACGTTGGCATTGTACGACTATTTCAAGCATTCTGAGTATCCTACTAGATTCCTAACAGTTCAACGGGCAAGTCTGTGATACGAATTGCAATTCCGAGCTAAGAACTAATATGTGAATGTATGTTTATTTCAAGTACGTTTCATATGTACACTAAATGTGTATAAAAAGGTAAGTACCTAAGTGATTTTTGATTGGAAGAAATGTACAATTGAATACGATAATGTGAATGAGATACAAGAATAGTTATGTAAGAGATTTGTGTATACATGTGATTCGTGAATTGATGAATGTCGCAATTATGGCCAAGGATATGGTTTAATGCACATATGTGAGAAATACACTATGAATAGGAATTGTGCCAATGTCTCTATATGCTTAAAAGTTTTACATGTTAAGTTTATTTGTATTATGACTTACTAAGCTTTTGGAAAGCTTACTCCGTGTGTGTGATTTCTCTATTTTATATGTCGTCAAAGCTACTGAAGGCTCAGGACCATCAAGGATCGTCATCACACTATTCAACTTGTTTTTGGTACACTTTGGAGATATATTTTGCTAGATATGGCATGTATAGGCTAGTATCTTGTATTTGTAAATGAAGTGAATTTAGGCATGTGATTTGGCTAGTTATATATTGGTATAATGTTTAAATGAATGTGGTATATGAAGTATACTTTGGTATGGTTGAAGCATGTGAATTGGTCAAGTTTTTGGGTAAGCATTTGGATGAATTATACTTGATATACATATGTTTTGGTCTTGGAAGTTGGCATGGTTGAAATGGATATTGAATGTTTAGATTGAATGTTTGTTTTGGTTGTCTAGTATGCATGTAATGTGTTGGTAAATCTTGCTTATAGGTATGACCCTAGTGGGTGGCATCCTTGAAAATGGCCTATAATGTCACACGGTAGTGGCACACGGGCGTGCCTAGTGACCGTGGGCTAGGTAATAGCTACCACAAGAGTACACGGCCTTGGCACACGGACATATCTGCTGCCTAGTAGCTGTGTGATTTTTGACAGGATCGACCACGACCTGTGTACACGGGTGTGTTTAGTGATCGTGGAAGATAAGTCAGTTTCGACTACGGGGAGGACACACGGGGGTGTCTAGTAGCCATGGGAGGCACATGGCCTGCCTACACGGGCGTGTAGCCCCTGAAACTTAGAAAAGGTTTAAATTTTCGAGAATGTTTGTATGTCTTTTGGTTTAGTCCCGACCCAGTTTATAAGCATGTTTTAGGTCTCGTTGACTGTATTATGGGACATTATGTTTGACATTGACGGATGAATGTATGAACTTCTGAAAATGTTTTCGATCAGTCCGGTAATGCCTTTAACCCTAGTCCGATGCCGAATACGGGTTAGGGGTGTTACACTTTCAAAAACACTTTATCTCCAATCTCAAATTCGATGTCTTTTCATTTCAAGTCTGCATAAGATTTCTGACGATCTGAGGCTGCTTTCAAGCTATCACGAATCACTTTCACTTTTTGCTCAGTCTCTTTAATTAAATCAACCCCGTGAATCTTATTTTCACTCAGCTCAATCCAATACAATGGAGTTCGACATTTTCGACCATAAAGAGCCTCATACGGTGCCATTTTAATGCTAGATTGAAAACTGTTGTTATACGCGAATTCAATCAACGGCAGATGCTTTTCCCACGTACTTTCAAACTCAAGTATACAACATCTCAACATATGTTTGAGAATCTGAATAACCCGCTCAGACTGACCATCCGTCTGCGGATGAAATGCAGTACTAAAATGTAACTTTATGCCTAAAGCCTCTTGCAATTTCTTCCAAAATCGTGAGGTAAATATTGGATCTCTCTTAGATGCAATAGATAATGGCACGCCATGCAATCTCACAATCTCAGTAATATACAGTTCAACTAACTTTTCAAGTGAATAATCTGTTCTCACTGGAACAAAATGAGCTGATTTTGTCAATCTGTCAACTATCACCCAAATTGCATCTTTCTTTCTTGAAGACAAAGGCAATCCTGACACAAAGTCCATCGTAATTCTCTCCCATTTCCACTCAGGAATCATAATCGGTTGTAATAAACCAGACGGAACCTGATGTTCAGCTTTAACTTGCTGACAATCTAGACATTTCGACACAAAGTTAGAGATGTCCCGTTTCATACCATGCCACCAATAAAACTGTTTTAAATCATTATACATTTTTGTACTCCCCGGATGCACAGTCAACTGACATTATGAGATTCGTTCAAAATCAACTGGATTAACTCGGAATCTCTCGGAACATAAATCCAATTTCTGAATCTCAGACAATCATTACTATCAATTCAAAATTCTGAATTAGAATTCAAATCACATTGAGCTCATTTTGCCATTATATCGTCATCATTTTTCTGGGCATCACAAATCTAACGTACGAACATCAGCCTTATTTTCAATTCAGCCAAAATTGAATCATTATTACATAGATCTATTTGAGTACTCATAGCTCGCAAAGCACATAGAGGCTTTCGACTCAAGGCATCAGTAACAACATCAGCTTTGCCCGAATGATAATCAATCACATGTTTGTAATCTTTCAACAATTCTAACCACCTTCTCTGTCGCAAATTCAATTCTTGTGATCAGTATAAATATGACATTTCTCACCAAATAGATAATGACATCAAATCTTCAATGCAAATACAATTGCGGCTAATTCAAGGTCGTGAGTCGGATAGTTCTTTTCATGCGGCTTTAACTACCTCGAAGCATAAGCAATGACCTTGCCTTCTTACATCAGCACACAGCCCAAACCATTCAATGATGCATCACTGTAAACTATGAATTGTTTACTAGATTCCAGTTGAACTAATACTGGTGCCTCTATCAACAACGCTTTCAAATGTTCAAAGCTCTGCTGGCACTTTTCTGGCCACTCAAATTTAACATCTTTCTGTAGCAATTTCGTCAACGGAGTCACAATCATCGAGAAACCTTTCACAAACCGTCTATAGTATCCCACTAGTCCCAAAAAACTACAGACTTTAGACACATTTCTCGGAGGCTTCTATTCAAATATAGCAGAGATTTTACTCAGATCAACTCGTATTTCTGCAGCTGACACAATATGCCCCAGAAAACCAACCTCATGCAACTAAAATTAACATTTGCTAAACTTAGCATACAATTGCTTCTCACGTAGAGTCTGTAACACAGCATTCAAATGCTCGGCATGTTGTGTCTCATCATAAGAATAAATCAGAATATCATCAATGAACACCACAATAAAGCGATCCAAATACGGTTTGAATATTCGATTCATCAGATCCATAAGCATTGCAGAAGCATTCGTTAGTCCAAAAGGCATCACTAAGAATTCATAATGTCCGTACCTTATTCTGAAAGTAGTTTTCGGCACATCGGATTCTTTAACTCTCAACTGATAATACCTTAAATCTATCTTAGAAAACACTGTAGCTCCTTTCAGTTGATCAAACAAATCATCAATACGTGGCAACGGATACTTGTTCTTAATAGTAACTTTATTCAACTGCCTGTAATCAATACACATCCTCATAGTGCCATCTTTCTTTTTCACAAACAACACAGGAGCACCCCAAGGCGAGAAACTCGATCGTGCAAATCCTTTATCGGTCAACTGTTGCAATTGAGACTTCAACTCTTTCAATTCCGTTGGTGCCATTCTATACGGAGCTATTGAGATAGAAGTCATTCTCGGAACTAATTCAATTCCAAATTCAACTTATCTGATTGGAGGTAATCCCGGTAATTCTTTAGGAAACACATCTGGAAACTCACAAATCACAGGCACAGATTCAACTTTCTTTTCTGATACTTTTGTATCAATCACATATGCCTTTGCAACCCTTTCTCACATAGTTTAAATCTTTCATCGCAGATATAACAGCTGGTAACCCTTTCATATCACTGGATTCAATTCGAACTTTCTTACCATTCTGACTTCTCAATTCAATACTCTTTTTTTTTTTTTTTACAATTCATAATATCATTATGCAAAGTGAGTCAATCCATACCCAAAATTATATCAAATTCATCTATGGTAGTAACATCAAATTATCCGGAAAGCATATATCCCAAAACGTCAATGGGTAATTCTTGCACACTTTATCCACCAAGACACACTTGCCTAAGGGGTTCGATACTCTAATTAGAAATTCAGTAGACTCAACAGGTAGGGTCTTACTTGATACAAGATTCACACATACATACGAATTAGTAGATCCTAGATCTATCAATGCAATCACATCAATATCAAATAGCGTAAAAGTACCAGTAATGATGTCTGGAGATGATGCTTCCTCTCACGCTCGTATAGCATAGGCTCGGGCAGGTGCTCTTGCCTCCAATCTTGCAGCTGTATCAGTAGTCCCTCTTTGACTTCCATTCACATTCCCGACATTTCTAGGTGGTCTAGCCCTAGCCATCGTGTTACTCGATCTTACATTCTAAACATCTTCTTCTTCAATTAACTTTGGACAATCTCTAATGAAGTGATCTCGTGATCCAGACTTACAACAAGTTTGGTTATTATATTTGCCCCAACATTCTCCCACATGTCGCCTTCCACACTGTCTACACTCAGGTTTGTTGCTTTTGGCACTTCCAACACTTGATTCAGTTGGAATTTAAACAAGTGAACCGATGCTTTGTCTCACATGATCTCTACTCAGATGTCCAGACGAAGCATTTGATCGATTGTTTACATATCTAAATCTCTTCGTCGAAGGTTGAGACAGCTTACTCATCGATATTTTTCTTTCATATCGAGCTTCAGAATCGACTTTCTTCTTTTCTTTACTAAGCTCTTCGGCTTTGCAGGCTCTTTCGACTAACACAACAAATTCATTTATGTCAAGTATCCCAACCAACAACTTAATGTCTTCATTCAGCCTAAACAAATTCATGTCTACCTATAAACCAAATTTCACAACTAAAACACATGCATTACCAAGCATGATTCATCCACAATATCACTAGATCACAACAACATCAATCCATTACTAACCTTTCCATTCATAAGACATTATTAATACCATCAAAACATACTTCATATATCAAATCCACATATGCATATTGCCAATATTTATCTAGCCATATCTCATTGCTAATTACACATCTCAAACATGTTTTAAAACAACTAGCCTATACATGCCATATTCAAATATGCACGCCTTCAATAGTACCAAAATAGATTGCCGATAGTGTGATTGAGATGCTGACGATCCCGGGCCGAGCTAACTTTACTGACACTACAAAGCAGAGAAACAAATCACACAGCAAGCTTTCCAAAGCTTAGTAAGTTCGTAACATAATACATTATACTAAAACGAACCATCACATAGATTAATTCACAAACACACATATACCATACCATCCAAAGCTAATATGCTCAATTAACCTTCTATGAACTCATTCATAGTTTCATCAACCACATAGGTTCCGAACGTACCTTAGCCAACACTTAGTTATCGATTACATATGCTACTCAATTCTCACTACTTCATTTCGATCAACTTTCGTCCCTTCTTCGGTTCAATCGCACACTTAGTTCCCAAATTGTTAGTCAAAGCTTTTTTAACATCGCACAATTAGTGCATTTTTATCCAACCGATCTTAAATAAGTATCGCACACACAGTGCCAACCACAAAGCCGAAGCTTATATTATTTCACACACACAGTGTTGATTATTTAGGTCACATTTCTGAATGCACACACTTAGTGCCACATATCTCGAGCCCTCACATAGCATTCACAATTCAATAATATCATACCATTCATTTCATAACTTTAAACATGGTTTAATAAATGTATTATGTCTAAACTTACCTCGGACGCCAATACACTGAAACGGTCGATTAATCAAGCACTTTATCATTGCCTCGATCTCGATCCAAACCTTTCCTTTCTTGGTCTATACACATTCAAATTCAATCCATTCAATCACCAATTCATTGAATTTAGTCCACACACACTTATTTAGGGCATTTTACAAAATAGCCCTCACATTTTCACGTTTCAACACTTTAGTCCTTAATTCACAAAATAACAAAATACACATAATTTCACTTAACCCATGCTTAGCCAAATTCTCTCTATGTTCATACAAGTCCACACATTTTATTTTTTTCACATTTTAGCCAAATTCTCTCAGTTGAACGTTGCATTTCGATAGATTATGATGATTTTATGAAACGAATAAAATGTTTTAAGCGTTGCACAAAGGAATTAAGCCCTCTCGAGCATATGTTATGAAATGGATTTAGCCCAGATAGATAATCCAAAGTAAGCCTTTAGAGCATATGTTATCGAAAGGATTTAGCCTGAATTGGCAATCCTGTTATGCCATATGTGGCTCGAGAGTGTGCTCTATGAATATGTGTCAAAAAGAAACTTTTGAGTATAAAGTGATGGATTGTTGACATGCATACCTTAAGTATGCTATCCGAGTAACCATCAAAATTACAATAGTTTAATGGGAATTATTCTTGAAATATGGAAAGGTGAGGTGAAATAAAAGTTTATATTGTGATAAGCTCATCTATGTTTATATGGCATTCATATGATGTTATGTGCCTAACTTGTTTGATTAAGTGAATGTGATTAGTAAACTTACTTAAAATTTACGGAATGTATGTTTAAGTACACTTGCTTGAATAAAGATTATTGGAAAGTTCGTGTAGCATAAATATGTGTGTTAATTAGCTTGAAGTGAATTATATGATTGTGAAGATATTATGTTGATGATGAATGCTAAGTTATATGTGTGTATTTATGAGAGTCGAGTTAAAGGCTTTAAGACCTCACCCCCTTACCAAATGTGGTATTTTATAATGAAATTTCACGATATTTATGTTGAATGAGCTTACAAGTAAGAGACTCTAGAATTCAGTAGCGGAATGACTAATGATGTGGTCAGAGTTAAGAATAGTTTGGCAAGTGAATACAGTTCTGGAAAAGATGCCAGGTTATTCTAAAGATCATTCGATTTTTGTGATGTCACAATTAAAGAAAAAGTTAATCTCGGCTAATCGACTCATTCAGGTATGATGTCTAAAGTATGTATTTGCAAGAATTTCTTCAGGATTGATTTTCGTTAGTGAATGGAATAATACAGGATTTATGATGAAAAGTTAGTCAGAGGAATGATATTTGAATTGTAAAGATGTCTGAGTGTAACAATTGTAATTGAATAGATTATGATGATCTCTCCTGGGTATTTTATGTACTCATTTATCCTTAGAGATATATGTGATTGTTTGTTTTCTGATGAAATTCTTATCATATGAGAATGATAGCTCCTTATAATGTTAGATGAGAGCACGGTTGATCTGGTTGGTTAATGAGCAGCATTTCTTATCTCTCTCTGTGGGATTCTATTCTATTATGTTTGGAATAAAAGTTGTTGGTGAAAATTTATGTGAGGCTATTCTTCTGTTTCTACTGGATGTTGTGTTGTTATATATATATTTGGCTGTTACAATTGATTCCAAAGCATATAAGCATTGTTTTTCTTCTAGTTTTCTCTAAGGAATCATCAAGATCTTTATTATTTTCTTATGAGTTATGTTCTCGGACTTCCAGTATGATATCACATCTTGGATTTCTTTATCTCGATTTTCTTGTCAACCTTATTTCATAAATTATCAATCATGGCTCATATTTAAAATGTGTTCTTTGGCTTGTGATAACTATGTCTATCATGGTTGTATTTTTGGTTCGATTATGGGAATGCGGTGATTCTGGTATCAGAATTTCTCTAATTTTCATGAAAGGATTTGACATCGGCAAAGGTATAGATAGTGGAAGCCCAAGCTCAATTTGTACGATGGTTTTCTTTTCTCGGGTAAGTTTGATTTAGATCAATGAGTTCAACCAAGATATTTTGTTTCCTTGAGCTAATATGATTGTAAAGATCTTCTGACTAGCTTGTGAAGAAATTTTGAAAGATTGTATGTTTGAGTTGTTTTAACAGCATGAAGAAGGGAATATTTGATATGATATTATTATGAGTTAAAACTACACCGATTGATAAATTTATCACATTTGTGAAAGTTTGAATGATTTGTTGTATGTTAGCAAAGTTGAAAACTGATGAAGGTGTTATTAACTGAAACACTGGGTCTGAGTTCTATTTGAATTGAGTAAAGAATTCGTAATTTTTCAGTGATGCACTACCGAATGATTGAAATGTGATTCAATACAAGAATGTAAAGTGATAGTTTATGCATTCAAACGGTTAAAGTCATATGAAAGGAACTATTCAACGGGCAATTTAGAGTCGGCCACTTTCTTATGTCCGTGTTGAGAATTTGATGACCTCAGTTGCCTGACGAAAAATGTCATTTTTTTTCCTGATCCCAAGAGTTTAAAGTATCTAATGCCACAGAAAGGTCTGAATTTAAAACAGCATAGATGGCTCGAACTATCAAAAGATTTTGAGCAGTTATCAATTAACATTTGGGAATAAAAATATAGTTGCAACTGCTTGAATGGAAAACCTTTGATTATTTTGTGAGTATTGAATGCATGATTAATCGTATTTGATGACGGTCTAAATGTAGCTAAATTAGAATCTAAAGTGATGTTTCCTTTGCAAGACTGAGAACCTCAGGAATGTGATAGTTAGTGGTAAACTAAATGAGTACAGTGTGAGACGACTTTTGATTCTAAATTCCAGGTCAGACCTAATGACTGTTATCATTATTCTGAGATAGAATTTGCGCACTGAGTAATTCAGAGCCTATGCAGAAAATTTTGTACGAAGCTTAGTAGTAGTTCGTTTGTTCATTCATGGAGTAATAAAATGTACAATTATTTGAAATAGATGTTCTGGTGATCGGGTATGTAATATGATAGATTAGTTGATTTATATGTTTCAAAGACTATCCGATCATAAATCATACCGAAAGTAAAAGTGATTCGGGGTAGTTTAGAATTCACTTCAAATTTTTAGAAAATGTATGTGAATTTGAAACATGAGGATATGAAATTCCCGTTCAGTGATAGCATGCTTTAGAAAATATTGCCCTGGAAAAAAATTTCAAAAAGTGTTTTGTGTATCTATGTTGTGATAGTATTGATTTGGAATCTTTGAGTATGAATTCTCCGATGAGGATTAAGATTCAGTCAATTTGTTGTGTAACGAAGAATCGATCGGAATTTTGACACGAGAGATTAAAAGGTTGGGAAATAAAAGAATAACCTTAGTAAGAGTTCTTTGGCAGCGGCACGAGATAGAGGTGCCTCCAAGGAAATCGACTTTATATTTCGGTATGATTTCCGAGGACGAAAATCCCTAAAGGGGGGAGAGTTGTAACAGCTCAATTTTGGGGCTAGTCGAAACAGTGGTTTCAGGACCACGGATCTAACGAAGTAAAAATAATTTTTATTATAATTTTTTATGGTCTACAGTTTTGTGGAACGGATTCATGAAAGTTTCATTTGAAAATTTTGACATTTGGGCACTCAATTTAGTTAAAAGGATTAAATTGTAAAAAGTGTAAAACTTGAATTCTATATGTTAGAGGTGTCCAATTGCTATGAGATTTTAAATTAGAGGTCCTTAAATAGTAAGTAGACCGTTGGTTAAGTTGGTGGACAAAAATGGACATGGTTCGGCATGTTTCTAAAGTTTTTCATTAAGGGCATTTTGGTAATTAAAATGAATTAAAAAGCCAAAATAAAGCCAAATTTGTCCATATTCTTCTTCCTTGGCTTAATTTTACATGGAGAAGACATGGCTAGGATTTTTCAAGCTTTCAAACTCGATTGTAAGTCCGTTCTAGCCCTATTTTTAATGCTCTTTATATTTTTAAAGTCATTATAACTCGATCTTTCTATTTCTACCATCATTTTGAATATATGTCAAGGTCTAAAATTTTACCCATGATGGATGTTTGTGTATTTTGGTGTCAAATGGTAGAAATTGCATGTTTGGTGTATGATAAATGACTTTTGCTAAGTGATTTCAGTGAAAATGGTTGAAAGGACTTATTTGTAAAAGTTATAAAATATAGTGTAAAAATGTGAATAAATTAATATTGTGGGCTGTTATAAGCATATATAAGGTTTGACTAGGCATGGGTATTGAAGAAATTGAGTACATTTCATTTTACGAGCTTAGGGACCAAACTGTAAAAATGTCAAACTTTAAGGGCAAAAATGTAATTTTTGCCATAATGTGATTTTGGGCTGATTTGAATAGTATAATGATTAAATAAGTTAAATGTGATATTATAGATTAAGAAAAATGAGGTTTGGACCTAGAACGGGGGAAAAACAAGTATTTGAAGATTAGGTCATTTTTGCCATTTCTATGCCTAGGTAAGTTTGTATGTAAATAATGCAATGTTATGTTTGTATTTTAGTGTTTTGATATTGCATGAAATGTATGATTGATTCTATGAGCATATTCGACAAAGTTCCCACAAGAAAGAAATATCAGTTGAACATTAGGAATAGATATGATAGAATTATCATGACATTAGGGTTACTGAGATTACGTTTAAAACCATATTTGGGATATGGCATCGATATGAGACTTTGTGTAAGACCATCTATGGGATACGGCATTGATATAAGACTTCGAGTAAGACCATAGCTGGGCTATTTGCATCAAAACGAGATTACATGTAAGACCATATCTTGGACATAGCTGGGCTATTTGCATCAAAACGAGATTACATGTAAGACCATATCTTGGATATGTCATTGGTACGGTACTGTGAGTACGAGATCCCCGAGTATCCTTTAGTATTCCAAATGGTTCAATGGGAAATTCAACGGGTATGTAAAATATGAGAAAGTATGTGATTATGTTATGAGTTGGTACAGGTATGTACGTAAAGTTTATAAGCATTGACTTCATGAAATTGTAAGTTCATGATTTCCATGAGAATGTTTTTGTGAAAACCTTGTGATTTTTGGTCTATACTTGTGATGCATGAAATACATGGAACATTCGATTGACGATTATGTGATTAGTTTTCAGGCCAAATTGAGTTATGATGTGGTATGTTTTATTCACACAAATTGTGCTCTATTGGACATGAGAAAAAGGGAAGATTGGCATAATTGCTTGTTGAAATGATTATGAAAGTATGGGTAGATAAGAGTTTAGGCAATTGAAAGATGTTAAAGTATATGCTTGAAACGTAAATACTGATAATTAATGTGTATGTTTACTATGAGGTTTGAAAAGATTTGTTATTTGTTGTAATATGATACAAAGAAGAGATTATGGTTGTTAGGCTAATGCCAAGATATGTTAAATTATGTTGATAAGTTGATAGTCTAAATACTATGATCGAATAGGATTTATAACTGTGAGATTTATAGTAATTTGTGCTATCTTGTGTTTAAATTGTTGGACTTGATAAAAGATTTATAAGAGTTCCTTATTATTTTCGTACGGACTTACTAAACTATATATATAGCTTACCCCCTTCATTTCCAATGTCTTATAGGGTTATTGAGCAAGCTCGGGTTAGAGATTACTGGGGATCCTATTACACTATCAAGCTATCATTTTGGGTATAAATGAATTCAAATATTTTAAGTTTATGGTGTGTATAGGGACTTAGTCGTTTGTTAAATGTGTCATTGTGATTGTAGCCAATGCGTTGGCTTGTGATTGTCAAATGCTTGTTTTGAAAATTGGCTATGTAGATTGGTTCATCTCGGCTATCATGGTTGTAAGCCTAAGTATATATATTTTTGTGTGCTAATGACTTTGGCGATATGGTTATGGTATGCTTGGTGAATGATAGAAATGTGGTTTATGACATGAATGTGAAATGTTTGGCAATGTGGTCTATTGATGAGATGATAAATTGGTGTACAATTAGGTACCTTAAAAGTAGAAAATTGTGGCTTAATAATTGTGGCCATAATTGTGGATGTTTTGGTTGCCTAAGTATGTTATGTTTGTGCCTTGAATTGGTGTAAGTGTATGTGTGTACAAGGGTGGCAAATGGCTTGGTAAATAGCTTTTATTTTGTCCACGTGGGTTGACACACTGGCGTGTGTCTATGCCGTATGTGACACATGGTCTGCCCCACGGGCATGTCTTCCGGCCGTGTGTCCCCTGAACCTTAATTGTTGCAAAACAGAATGTTTAGAATTGAGCACACGAGCAGAGACACGGGCGTGTGTCTCAGCTTTGTGTGCTACACGGCCTAGCACACGGGCGTGTCCCTTGGACCATACGGGCGTGTTAGCCCTGTAACATGGAAAATTTTCTAAGTTTTGTAAAAAATTCTAAAGTTGTCGATTTAGTCCCAAGCCACTTCTAATGCATGTTTTGGGCCTCAAAGGCTCGTTGTAGGGATGTTATGAATGTGAATGAAAAGTTTTAATTTGAACGGAAAATTTATCTCGAAAATGTATGTTTGCTTGTGTTTATGTCTGTTAATACCTCATACCCTGTTCCAGCATTGAATACAAGTATGGGGTGTTACGATGGTTATGTTCATATAGTCATGAACATCTCCTGGTTCTACAAGAGTTTGAGAGAACTATGCGCCAATGGTCTCCTTAAAGTAGCCCCACTTCACTCTCACATAAGTGACTTATGTTGTTCGGCTCACGAAACACACAATGGTCATTAAAAGCATTGCTTAACCTCCCCCATTTTTAGTCACTATTTACATCATCGGAACGGACTTGGAATAAGAATCCCCACTGTGATCTCACAAGGTCTATGCAATTAGGTTGTCCCTCTGAACCCAGATCTTTGGATCTCTAGTCAGCTAGGTTGGGATCCACAATAATATCTTTTGATTTTACAAAATCAATAAAGATAACTCTGTTTGGGATCATTTTTTTAGCAGTATTGTGTCGACAACGCAAATGTCTCGACTTACCATTATACATCACATTCTGTGATCTACCAATTATTTCTTGGTTATCACAATATATAATATTGTGGGCACAGGTTTTGGCTAGTCAAGAATATCCTTTAAGAAGTTTTGAAGCCATTCTGCCTCTTCTCCAAATTTGTCTAGAGCTACAAACTTAGATTCTGTTGTGGATCTGGTTAAAATAGTTTATTTTGAGGGTTTCCATGACACAGCTCCTCCTCCCAATGTAAAGACATATTTATTTATGCTTTTGGCATCTTCAATATCAGATATCCAACTGCCATTTGAGAATCCTTCTAAAATAGAAAGATCTCTTGAATAATGTAATTCATAGTCTCGAGTATATCTGAAATATCTCAGCATCCTCACAATTGCTTTCTAGTGGTTTTCCCCTGGATTGCTTGTGAATCTTCTTAAAGTACTCATGGTGAAAGCAATATCTGGTCTAGTGCAGCTCATAAGGTACATTAGACTGCCTATAACCCTGGCATATTCCACTTGTTTAACGCTTTCACCTCTATTTTTAGATAGATGTTGGCTCGTATCTATTGGAGTTCTAGCTATACCGGAATCATACTTGCTAAATTTCCCAAGAATCTTGTCCACATAGTGTGACTAAGAAAATATGAGACCTTCAGATGACCTTTAAATTTGGATACCCAAAATCACATCACCTAGTCCTGTATCTTTCATGTTAAATCTTGAATTTAACATGTCTTTGGTACGTTTTACCATTTCATTGTTACTTCCAACAATGAGTATGTCATCAACATATAAGCATAGGATTATATATCCAATATTATTTGTTTTGACATACACACATTTGTCACACTCATTGATCTTGAAGCCATTTTTCATCATGACATTATCAAATTTTTCATTCCATTGTTTTGGTGCTTACTTAAGTTCATATAAAGACTTCAGCAATTTACAAACTTTTCCTTTCTTGTCCTGTAACTACATGACCCTCAGGTTGTACCATGTAGATTTCTTCATCAAGATCTCCATTTAGGAAAGTTGTTTTAACATCCATTTAATGTGCTTCTATATTCCGCAAGGCGGCAATTGCAAGTATCATCCTTATGGAAGTTATTTTATATACTGGAGAAAAAGTATCAAAGTAGTCAAGGCCTTCCTTTTGTCTATAAACTTTTATAACCAATCTGGCCTTGTACTTATCAATTGTTCCATCTGCTTTCATTTTCTATTTGAAAATCCATTTAGAACTTGATGGTTTAATTCCCGGAGGAAGATCCACTAATTCCCATGTATGATTTTGCATGATGGAATCAATTTCACTTTTAATAGCATCTTTCTATGAGGAGCTTTCGGATGATCGTATAGCATCATTATACGTCTGAGATTCAACCTCTAGCATAAAGGTTAGAAAATTTGATCCAAAAGACCTTTCTACCCCTGCTCACTTACTCCTCATTAGCTCTATCTTAGTTTCAAACTCGTTAGGACTATTTTCATCTACAGTCTTTGAAGTTCATTTTGTTGAACTTGAATCAACATTTCTAGCATTACAAGGTAAGATATTTTCAAAGAATGAATCATTCTTTGATTCCAATATAGTGTTCTTGTGAATGTCAGGATTTTTTGATTCATACACAAGAAACCTATATGCATTGTTGTGATCTGCATAACCAATAAAAATACAATCCACCATTATAGGACCTATTTTCATTTGCTTTGTATCGGAGCCATTACCTTTACAAGACACCCCCACACTTTCAAGTGGTTGTAGGAAGGTTCTACATTTCCATAACTCATATGGTGTCTTATCCCTTTTTCTAGCGGGGAACCTTATTTAAAAGGTCATTAGCTGATAGAATAGCTTCCCCTCACATGTTTTGTAATAACCTAGAGCTTCCTAACAATGCGTTCATCATTTCCTTTAGAGTCTGATTTTTCAATTCGACTACTCTATTTGATTGAGGAGAGTATGGTGATGTCACTTCATGAATAATACCATGTTGTGTACAATATTCACTGAATGGTTCAACATATTCACCACCACAATCACTTTTCACCATCTTAATCTTTTTATGAAGCTGGTTATCAACTTCCTGCTTCATAATTTGCTCGTAAGCAAATACACGTAGCAATATTTTGTGCTATCATCAATGAAGGTAATAAAATATTTATTCCCTCCTCTCATTTGAACAAACTTTAAGTCACAAACATCGCTACGTACTAGATCAAGTGGTTCTGTGCTTCTTTCAACAGTTTGAAGTGAAGACCTTGTTAATTTTGTCTCAACACAAGTGTCACATTTATGTTTATAATTAATGTGAAATGAAGGAATGTGCTCCAAGTTAATTGGCTTATGTACAGTATCATAATTAACATGTCTGAGCCTACCATGCCATAAATCAAGTGACTCAAGCATAAAAATAGAGGAAGAAGCAACATTCGTATTCATTGTCTTTGCTTTTACAGAGATTGCATTAAGTTTCCACATGTTATTTAATACATATCCCCTTACCACATACATTCCCCCTATACAAAACTAGCTTCTAGGATTCAAACACCATCTTAAAGCCGTGTACATTAAGGAGTGTATCAGAAACAAGGTTCTTGCATATATCATGCAATAGCCTGTTTTAAGTAAGATCAGAATAGTGGTTTTGGGACCACAAATCCAAGTTAAAAATAAATTTTATTTAAATATTATTGCATGGTCAGCATTATGATAGGAATGCTATATGAAAATTCTGATAAGAAAATTTTATCGATTATGTGTTTAATTAGGGAAAGGACCAAATGGCATAAAACGCAAAAGTTGAGTTTTATTAGCTAAAAGGATCTAATAGCTATGGAATTCAAAATGAGAGGTCCTTATATGGTAATTAGACCATTAAATAGAAGTTAGTAGATATTTTTGGTGATTCACCCATGAAAAATTAGAAAAAAAAGGATGAAATTGGAAAGTTAAAAAATTAGAGATGATAAATAAAATAAATATCAAATAGCATCATTTTATATCATGTTCTTCCCCAAAATTTACATGGAAACCCTAGGAGAGAGAAAGGAAACTAATCAATCTTAATTAGGTTGAATTCTTGTCCGGTTTTTAGTAATTTTTATATTTTTATGATCGGATTAGTGTAATCTATCTATTTTGGGGGTAAAGTTATCAAAGTATCAAAGTTTTTCCATGGATGAATATGCTGAAGTTTTGAAATTTTTGGTAGAAATTGAAAGGTTATTGATAGGTAAACATCTTTTATAAAGAGAATTTTGATGAAATTATGATTTAGGGACTAAATTGTAAACATGAAAAAGGTATGGAAAAATTTTGAATTTTCTGAAATATATGTTCTGTAAATGTTATATGAAAATTTCAGTTAGGCTTGGAATAAGGATTAAATTGCATGAATTTCATTTTTCGAGCCTAGGGACGAAATTGGAATTAATAAAAAGTATAGGAACAAAATGGTAATTTTTCTGAGGATATGAATTGAATGTAAATGAGTATGAAATTGATTAAATTGATGTTAAATTCATTTATATAGATCCAGATAAGTTAAATTCGAAGCTAGATCGAGGAAAAGAAAAGGTGCCAGATGTGTAACTATATTGTGTATATTTATATGTTTGAATTGAATATTGTGTATTGAATTTGATAAACCGTAATTATAACATATTTTAATCCCACATTTAGTACGTTTTTGGATAATTTATCCCTTGATTTATGTAAAAAGGTGCTCTTAATCCTTTCTTTTCATGTCTTATACCCAAGAAAGCATCCGAGGATGAAAAGAACATAAAACGGGCCCAAAACGGAGAAAATGGGCCTTAGCACAAAATCAACACGGCCTGGCCCAAATCCCACACGGTCATGCCTCTCCTATCACCTAGAGCACGGCCTGACCCTCGACTTACACGGCCGCGCCTTAAGTTAGAAATTCGAACACGGTTTGAAGTCGATCCGCACGGGCGTGTGCCATGCCCATGCCCCTGTCGCTAGAAAGAGCGATTTCAGTCGAAAAAGGATACTTAGGGAGAAAGAATCACATTCCAAAGAGCCTATATATGTCCCCTAAATGCCACCATTAAGGAGGCGTTGAGCTAGGCCAAGGAGCCAAGCCGGAAAGGTCAGAATTGTGGGAATCGCTCTAAGTTAGCCAGTTGATCCATCCCAAGAAGCCGGAATTATACTCAAGACGACAGAATTCTCCTTCAATTCCTTCAGGAAGTTTTAGGTATTTCTTATGTTTTGCTTTATCTTTTCTCTTGAGATGTTTTCTTTATTCATTATGAACTAAACCCATCAGATACTTGAAGGGGATGAAACCTGGATGAATCTTGTTATTTGATTTTTTGAATTATATGATAAATACTTAGTTTGTTCTTAATTATGCATGCTTAATCCAAATCTGATGTGCTTAGCTGGAGGAGGAATAGGCCATGCTTAAGAGTAGATCTAGCGTAATTAAACGGATTGATCGCACGCCTAGAGATAGGGTGACGAGATTTTGCCAGATTAGGGTGAAACCTAATATGGGAATCCATAGATCGATTTACTGCTATTCTAGGGGGTTATTATAAGAGAACGAGAGTTCCACTGATTAACCTAGGGTTAGACGTTATTCGCCTCGAGAGAGGGTTTAATATACGTTAGGGAGTCCTACGGATCAAGCTAAGTAAATAAATCATATGATTCAGTGTTAGATAACAAGTGAAGTCTAGGTGGATTCTTCCTGAGGGTATCGTTGTGATAAATTGAGTTTTTCTTCAAGATTATTTCCCAATTCATTCTTTTCGCCTTTGTCCTTAGCTTAGTCGTCATTAAATTAGATTTAAACAACTTCACTTTATTTTTAAGGCTAAATAATAAAAAGAAAGTTAATATTAATACTTTTAGTTCCTTTGGGTTCAACAATCTGGTCTCGCCCAAGCTATACTACTGTTCAATAGGTACACTTGCCTTTAATCGTTGTCAGAGTTAGTTTCCAAGTTCGATCATTCTGTTATAAATTTTAATGCTTTGATTTCAGTGATCAAGTTTTTGGCGCTATTGCCGGGGAACTAAAATATTAAGAAAACTCTATTTTTATTACTTTAGCCATTATTTTTTATTTTCTGCAATTTATTTTTGTTTTTAGGTTAAATTCTAATTTTGCTAATTTTTCTTTCTTTTCTTTCCAGGTACCTCTAGTTTATGACTAGAAAGAACCCGAGAGGACCTTTAGTATACGACAGTGATATTGAAGCAACGGCTCGTAGAAATTGCCGAGAAATCAGGCGAGCCCTAAATTACACAGAGGAAAATCAAGAAGGCACATCCAATCCTACTGAAGGGATGGACGAGAATATTCCACAACCCCATGATGTGGGGGAACGCAACGCTCCACGTACTATGTTTGATTATGCTAAGCTACATTTAACAGGAGCAGAATCAAGTATAGTTAGGCCTGCTATAGCTGCTAACAATTTTGAATTAAAGCCTAACACAATACAAATGATTCAATAGTTTGTTCAATTTGATGGTTTGCAGGACGAATATCCAAATACTCATATAGCTAACTTTTTAGAGTTTTGTGATACCTTCAAAATAAATGGCGTTTCTGATGATGCCATACGTCTTCGATTATTTCCCTTTTCATTAAGGAATAAAGCCAAACTGTGGTTAAACTCATTACCACGAGGGCCAATTACTACATGGGAACAAATGACCGAAAAATGTTTATTAAAATATTTCCCACCGGCCAAGACAGCCAAATTACGGAATTATATCTCTTCTTTTGTGTAGATGGATTTGGAGACATTATATGATGCATGGGAGAGATACAAGGATCTCTTGAGAATGTGTCCACACCATGGTTTACCCTTGTGGCTACAAGTCCAAATATTCTATAATGGTGTAAACCCTCAACGAGGCAACTAATCGACTCTGCCGCTGGTGGAACCCTGAATGTAACAGCCCAATTTAGGGCCTAGTCTGAATAGTGGTGCGAGACCACAAATCCGAGGTGAAATTATGAGTTTTTAAAGTTTATGTTATGTTTGCATGCTAGTATAAAAGTTTCATGAAGCAATTTTATTATATTGAGGTTAATTGGTCCAAAAAGGACTAAATTGTAAAAGTTGAAAAATTTGAGTTTCTAGAAGCTTTTTGTATGAAATAGCTTTAAAATATGAATTATGAGCCCTTAAGTAACAATTTGCCTAAAATTTTATTTTTGGACAAAATTGGCCTTTAGATGGTATTATAGAAATTTTTAGTAATAAGGGCATTTTTGTCATTTGTCTAATAAGTGATTAAAATAGGAAAAAGATGATAAAAATCTCATCATCTTCTTCCCCCATTGCTGAAAATTGAAGGAAGCCATAGCTAGGGTTCTTCAATTTTTCAAGCTTGCTAGTAAGTGCTCCTAAGCCCTGTTTTTGATATTATTCATATTTTTGAACTTCTGGTATAATGAGTAAGCTATTTTTAGCTATTTGATGAGCTAAGATGCATGTTTAAAAATTTACCCATGAGTGACATGTATGATGAATGATGTTTTATGGGAGTTTATGAGAGATTGATGTTAGATAAACATTTTTTTCTTAATGAATTTCATGAAAAATGATAGTATGGACCATTTTGTAAAAAGTTATAAAATTTGTCATACCTATTAGAAATAGAGAGAATCAGTAGAGAAAATGATTCAACTAAGCATGATGTTCAAGAAAGTTGCATGAAAATCATTTTATGAGCCTAGGGGCAAAAGTGCAAATATGAGAAAGTGTAGGGGCAAATTAGTAATTTTGCAAAAGTATGAGTTATGGGTCAATTTAGTCAATATGATTATTAAATGATCTATTTATGATTATAGATCAAGTAAAATGAATACCGGATCAAAACTGAGGGAAGAACAAAGTCGATGACTAAATTGCATAACATACATCTTGTATATTGAGGTAAGTTTGTATGAGTTCTAAGCTTTATGATTTTATCATTTAACTGCTTAGTATAATATACATTGTTATCATGAATGGTTTAATGTTATATTAAACAAAGAAGTCTATAAGATTAAACAAGAGAAAGTCCCGATTGAAGATGAACTACCCGGGAGATACGGTCTATTACATGAGATAAGAAAGTCCGTATAAGACCAAGCCAAGGCATGGCATCGAAAATCAAGCAAGTTATCATGTAAGCCCAAGGACTCAAGCTTGGGATTGGTCAAGTTATCATGTAAGCCCAATGACTCAAGCTTGGCATTGATCAAGTTATCAAGCAAGTTATCATGTAAGCCCAAGGACTCAAGCTTGGCATTGTTCAAGTTATCTAGCAAGTTATCATGTAAGCCCAAGGACTCAAGCTTGGCATTGATCAAGTTATCATGTAAGCCCAAGGACTCAAGCTTGGCATTGATCAAGTTATCAAGCAAGTTATCGTGTAAGCCCAAGGACTCAAGCTTGGCATTGATCAAGTTATCAAGCAAGTTATCATTTAATTCCAAGGACTCAAGCTTGGCATTGAATAAGTTATCATGTAAGACCAAGGCAAGCTTGGCATTGATGCAAGAAGAGATCTTCCATATAAGTCCATATCTAGAATATGGCATTGACATGAAGTACACAACAAGAGATCTAGTATTCTCGGTAATTCATAGAAATTCATCGGGCAAATGAGTAAGCTAAAATGTGAAAACAAGAATGTTAAGAAAGCATAGCTATTACCACGTTGAAATTGAATATTATTCATGTTATGAATGATTAGTTAGAAGACATAATTATTATGTTTAAGTATGCTGATCAATGTGATCAAATGATATAGGTACCTTATTACCTTACAAGTATGAGATTAGTAAGTACCATGAGACAAGTAAGAATCATGTACGAGTAAGTAAGCTTTATAGATGAGATAATGATACCATTCTTATGTAAAATGGTTTATCTGAAGCAAGTTATTTATTATGTGTTATACATGCAAACTTACTAAGCTAAATGCTTACGTCTTTGATTATTTCTTTCTATGTAGTCCCACCGAGCTAATTTGTGGATCATTGGAGTCGAAGCTCGTAGCACACTATCGACCCTTATTTTGGTATAGCCAAATTATATTACTAAGTATGGCATGTATAGGAATCATTCATTTTGAGAACATGTTTTGTGTAATGCCATTGTATAGGCCATCAAGTTTTTATTCTTTTGTATATGGCTAAGTGGTTGGCCAAACTTGTTTAAGTTGTTTGTATATATATATCAATTAAATACATAGTATTATTCATGAAAACATGTTATTAATGAATTGTATTGTTTTAAGTTGGGTTGATGTTAATTTCAGGAGGCAAATGGCTTGGTAAGTAGCTTTGTAGTTGCTCACCTGCTGCAGTTGACACACGGGCGTGTGTCTAGACCGTGTTAACCCTGCACCTTAATGTTTTAAATAAAGTTAGACCACGGTCATTTTACACGGCCGTGTGTAGGGACCGTGTAAGACACACGTTCAAAGCATGGGCGTGTGCCCAGGCCGTGTGGGTTAAGTTAGTAGCTTCACACGGTTGGTAGACACGAGCGTGTCAAGGCCGTGTGAATAAAGTTAGTAACCTCCCACAGATGTAGACATGGGCGTGTCTATGGTTACACGGGCGTGTCTCTAAGTAACACGGGCGTGTGAACCCTGCTTCCAAGTTGAGTGTTAGATGAAGCGTCCGAAAGAGTTTGAATAATTGTTAAAGGCCTTGTAGGCCCATAATATGCATGTTATGATCAAGAAAGAAAAGTTTTAAGTTGGTTCAAAATTTTACAGCCCGTAAGTACATGTTTCAGTGAGATTAAGCATGGTAATGCCTCGTATCCAGTCCTAGCATCGGTCTCGGGTATAGGGTGTTACATTTAGTGGTATCAGAGCTACAATTTAGTCAGTTCTAGGACTAACGTAGCACGAGCACGAGTCTAGCTATACATGCCATACATAAGAATGTTTTTATAATGATAGTGTGACGACTCCTGACTACTTAAATTATGTTCATACATATAGAAAATGGATCCCGACAGAGCGATGGCGGATGATGTAGAAAGTAATGCACCAGCTCCTGCAGAAGGGACGATGCCGAACGAGAATGAGAATAGACCCACTACAGTGAGTCAAGATGGAGAAGAGGCTAGAGAAGCCTTCCTCCATATGATGAACGCCTGGTATATGGAGTTCGTTCGAGTGAACCCGAATGCACAACCCCCTCCACCCCAGCCTGTTCCACAACCTGCTCCAGTTGCCCCTCAAGTAGTAGAGGTAGCAAGAGGAGATAAGCCTCCAATTGATAGAATCAGGAAACATGGGGCAGAAGAGTTCCGAGCTAAAAGAGATGATGATCCAGAAAAGGCTGAATTCTGGTTGGAAAATACCATCAGGGTATTTAATGAGCTATCATGTACACCTGAAGAATGCATGAAGTGTGTAATCTCTCTCTTAAGAGATTTTGCTTACCAGTGGTGGGACACCCTTGTGTCGGTACTACCGGGGGAAAGAATCACATGGGAATTCTTCCAAGAAGAGTTCAAAAAGAAGTATATCAGCCAAAGGTTTGTAGACCAGAAGAGGAAGGAATTTCTAGAGCTGAAGCAAGGCAAGATGTCTGTAACTGATTATAAGCGAGAGTTTGTACGACTCAGCATGTACGCTCGTGAATGTGTATCCACTGAGGCCATTATGAGTAAAAGGTTTGAAGATGGATTAAACAAAGATATAAAGTTGTTAGTTGCTGTCCTAGAGTTAAAGGAATTTGTTGTACTAGTAGAAAGGGCTTGTAATGCTCTGAAGAACTAGTAAAAGAGAAGAAAAAGTCTAAAATGGAGTCCCGTGACTCTAGAAAGAGACAGTGAAATAAGTCATTCCAATCTTCGTCCAAGAAGTCAAGAGATTTCCCTGCCCGATCGGCTACTTCTACTGGATTTTCAATAAAAGCCCGGAGTAACCAAAATATGGGAAATAAAGCACAGAAGACTTCAATTGCTAGTGTGGGAAATATTCGATATGACAAACCTGAATTCCCACAGTGTGGCAGATGTCATTTTGGAGAATGCTGAGCACATGAAAATGCATGTTTTAGATGTGGTTCTCAAGACCATTTCATAAAAGATTGTCCAGAGATGACTAAAGAAGAGAGAACTCCAAACCCGAGATCCTAGAGTATAGTTAGAGGGAGACCGTAAAGGAACCCAGGAAGTGGGGCAAGTGGAAGAGGTAACCCTCGAGAGCAGGCCACAAGACCTGAGGGTAGAGCACCTGCAAGAACCTATGCCATTCGCGCTCGCGAAGAGGCATCTTCCCCTGATGTTATTACAGGTACCTTTTCTCTTTAAAATACCAAACTTATTGCTTTAATAGATCCTGGATCCACACACTCTTACATTTTTATGAAATTAGTAACCGATTTGAGTATGCTTATAGATTCTACAGAATTTACGATTAAAGTGTATAATCCTTTAGGTAAGAGCGTGTTAGTTGATGAAGTATGTAAAGACTGTCCATTAATAATTAGAGGTCATTGCATTAAAGCAAATCTTATGTTGTTACCATTTGATGAATTCGACCTCATTCTTGAACTGGATTGGTTGACTACTCATAATGTAATAGTCAATTATGGGAAGAAGTGCTTAGAAATGAAATGTGAAAATGGGGATACTCTTCATGTGTCATCAGATAAACAAGATGGATTGCTGGTAATGATTTCTCACATGATAGCACAGAGATATTTGAGAAAGGGGTATGAGGCATTTTTAGCATTTGTGATGAATGACAAAGAAATAGGTTTAAAGATTGAGTCAGTACCGATAGTATGTGAGTATCGGGATGTTTTTCCTGAGGAATTGTTAGGACTACCACCGGTTAGAGACGTTGAGTTCAGTATTGAGTTAACTCTCGGTACCGTACCTATATCCATTACTCCTTACAGAATGGCTCCAACAGAGTTGAAAGAACTAAAGACAAAGTTGCAAGAGTTGACAGACAAAGGTTTTGCAAGATCAAGTTGTTCACCATGGGGTGCTCTGATTTTATTTGTGAAAAAGAAAGATGGCACCATGAGATTGTGCATAGATTATCGTCAGCATAATAAAGTGACAGTAAAGAACAAGTATCCATTGCCTAGGATCGATGATTTGTTCGATCAATTGAAAGGAGCCGCTATGTTTTCCAAAATAGACTTCAGATCAGGGTACTACCAGCTGAGAGTAAAAGATTCAGATATATCCAAGACTGCCTTTCGAACAAGGTATGGGCATTATGAATTTTTAGTCATGCCCTTTGGGTTGACCATTGCTCCGGCAGTATTCATGGATTTAATGAACCGCATCTTTAGACCATATCTCGACAAGTTTGTGATCGTTTTTATTGACGACATACTGATTTATTCCCATGATGAGAATGAGCATGCTAAGCACCTACGGGCAGTTTTGCAGACTCTTCGAGAAAATCAGTTATATGCCAAGTTCAGTAAAAGCGAGTTTTGGCTCAAGGAGGTATGATTTCTGGGACATATTGTCTCGAAAGATGAAGTTCGAGTAGATCCAAGTAAAATCTCGGCCATAATGGACTGGAAGCCACCGAAGAACGTCTCTGAGATTAGAAGTTTTCTAGGCCTAGCCGGCTATTACAGACATTTCGTCAAGGGGTTTTCCATGATTGCAGCCCCGATGACTAAATTGTTACATAAAAATGTGAAGTTTGAGTGGACAGAAAGATGCCAACAAAATTTCGAAAAACTGAAGACAATGTTGACAGAAACTCCAGTTTTAGTACAACCAGAGTCGGGGAAAGAATTCATAATTTACAGTGATGCATCCTTAAATGGATTAGGCTGTGTACTCATGCAAGAAGGCAAGGTGATTGCTTGTGCCTCCAGACATTTGAAGCCTCATGAGAAAAATTATCCGACGCATGATTTAGAGTTGGCTGCCATAGTCTTCACTTTGAAGATTTGGAGACACCATTTATATGGTGAAAGATGTCGGATTTTTACTGATCACAAAAGTCTGAAGTACTTGATGACGCCGGAAGAGTTGAAATTAAGGCAACAGAGATGGTTAGAGTTGATAAAAGACTATGAATTAGTCATTGACTACCATCCAGGAAAGGCGAATGTGGTTGCCAATGCTTTGAGCAGGAAGTCCCTTTTTGCTTTAAGAGCATTGAATGCAAGAATGATTTTATCCGACGATGGTTCTATTTTAGCTGAGTTGATAGCTAGACCAATGTTTCTTCAAGAGATCTTAGAGGCTCAGAAAGAAGATAGTGAAGTGCAATTCAAGAAAGCTCAGTGCGAGTCAGATGCTGAATCCGACTTTCGGACTAATTCTGATGGATAGTTGATGTTTAGAGGCAGAATCTGTGTACCGAGAAAAGAGGAGCTTAATCAGAGAATTTTACATGAAGCACATAAGAAAAGTTTATCTGTACATCCGGGCAGTACTAAGATGTATAATGATTTGAAGCAACGATTTTGGTGGCCGAAAATGAAGAAAGACATTTCAGAGTTTGTTTCCAAGTGCATGATTTGCCAGCAAGTAAAGGCTGAACATCAAGTACCTTCTGGGTTACTTCCGCCCATCTTGGTTCCCGAGTGGAAATGGGACCGTATTACTATGGATTTTGTAACGGGTTTACAGATGTCACCAAGCAAGAAAGATGCTATATGGGTTGTAGTTGATAGACTCACTAAGTCAGCCCATTTTATACCCATACGAGTGGATTACTCACTTGACAAGTTGGCAAACTTGTATGTTTCAGAAATAGTAAGGCTTCATGGAATTCCTTTATCGATCATATTTGATAGAGATCCATGATTCACATCCAAATTCTGGAAGAAGTTGCAGGAAGCCTTAGGTACAAAGTTAAACTTTAGCACAGCTTTTCATCCTCAAACTGACGGACAGTCAGAAAGAGTAATTCAAATACTAGAGGATATGCTCTGATGTTGTGTTCTTGAATTTCAAGGTAGTTGGGAAAAGTTTCTCCCATTAATAGAATTTGCCTACAATAATAGCTTTTAGTCGAGCTTAAAGATGGCGCCTTATAAGGCTTTATATGGTCGTAAGTGCAGAACACCTTTGTTCTGGGCTGAACTCAAGGAAAACCAAATTCATGGGGTTGATTTGGTTAGAGAAGCTGAAGAGAAAGTTAAAGTGATAGAGAATGTTTGAAAGCTATATCAGATAGACAGAAATCCTATTCGGATTTAAAAAGAAAAGAGATAGAGTATCAAGTCGGGGATAAAGTTTTCTTGAAAGTGTCACCATGGAGGAAAGTTCTCAGATTTGGCCGGAAAGGCAAACTAAGCCCACGTTTCATCGGACCTTACGTGATCACTAAAAGAGTTAGGCCGGTAGCTTACCGCTTAGCTTTCCCGTCAGAATTAGAAAAGATACATGATATGTTTCACGTGTCAATGTTGAGACGCTACCGATCAGATCCTTCACATGTAATTACCCCATCAGAAATAGAGATTCTTCCCGACATGACTTATGGTGAAGAACCAATCAAAATTTTAGCTCTGGAAGTCAAGCTGTTACGAAATAGAAGTATTGCCTTAGTGAAAGTATTATGGCAAAGACATGGAATAGAAGAAGCTACATGGGAACCAGAAGAGAGTATGAGAAACCAGTATCCCAACCTTTTTGCTGGTAAGATTTTCGAGGACAAAAATCCGTAAGTGGCAGCCCGATTTAGGGCCTAGTCGGAAAAGTGGTGCGAGACCAGGAATCCGAGGTGAAATTATGAGTTTTTAAAGTTTGTGTTATGTTTGCATGCTAGAATAAAAGTTTCATGAAGCAATTTTATTAAATTGAGGTTGATTGGTCGAAAAAGGACTAAATTGCAAAAGTTGCAAAATTTGAGTTTCTAGAAGCTTTTTGTATGAAATAGCTTTAAAATATGAATTATGAGCCCTTAAGTAACAATTTGCCCAAAATTTTATAAAAATCTCATCATCTTCTTCCCCCATTGCCGAAAATTGAAGGAAGCCATAGCTAGGGTTCTTCAATTTTTCAAGCTTGCTAGTAAGTGCTCCTAAGCCCGGTTTTTGATATTATTCCTATTTTTGAACTCCCGGTAGCATGAGTAAGCTATTTTTAGCTATTTGATGAGCTAATATGCATGTTTAAAAATTTACCCATGAGTGGCATGTATGATGAATGATGTTTTATGGGAGTTTATGAGAGATTGATGTTAGATAAACATCTTTTTCTTAATGAATTTCATGAAAAATGATAGTATGGACCATTTTCTAAAAAGTTACAAAATTGGTCATACCTACTAGAAATAGAGAGAATTGATGATTACTATAGTAGAGAAAATTATTCAACTAAGCATGAGGTTTAAAAAAGTTGCATGAAAATCATTTTACGAGCCTAGGGGCAAAAGTGCAAATATGAGAAAGTATAGTGCCAAATTTGTAATTTTGCCAAAGTATGAGTTATGGGTCAATTTAGTCAATATGATTATTAAATGATCTATTTATGATTACAGATCAAGAAAAATGAATCTCGAATTGAAACCGAGAGAAGAACAAAGTCGAGGACTAAATTGCATAACTACATACATTTTGTATAGTGAGGTAAGTTTGTATGAGTTCTAAGCTTTATGATTTTATCATTAAACTACTTAGTACAATATACATTGTTATCATGAATGGTTTAATGTTATATTAAACAAAGAAGTCAATAAGATTAAACAAGAGAAAGTCCCGATTAAAGATGAATTACCTGGGAGATACGGTCTATTACATGAGATAAGAACGTCCGTATAAGACCAAGCCAAGGCATGGCATCGACAATCAAGCAAGTTATCATGTAAGCCTAAGGACTCGAGCTTGGCATTGATCAAGTTATCAAGCAAGTTATCATGTAAGCCCAAGGACTCAAGCTTGGCATTGATCAAGTTATCAAGCAAGTTATCATGTAAGCCCAAGGACTTAAGCTTGGCATTGATCAAGTTATCAAGCAAGTTATCATGCAAGCCCAACGACTCAAGCTTGGAATTGATCAAGTTATCAAGCAAGTTATCATGTAAGCCCAAGGACTCAAGCTTAGCATTGATCAAGTTATCAAGCAAGTTATCATGTAAGCCCAAGGATTCAAGCTTGGCATTGATCAAGTTATCAAGCAAGTTATCATGTAAGCTGAGAACTCAAGCTTGGCATTGATCAAGTTATCAAGCAAGTTATCATGTATGTCCAAAGACTCAAGCTTGGCATTGAATAAGTTATCATGTAAGACCAAGGCAAGCTTGGCATTGATGCAAGAAGAGATCTTCCATATAAGTCCATATCTAGAGTATGGCATTGACATGAAGTACACGACAAGAGATCTAGTATTCTCGGTAATTCATAGAAATTCATCGGGCAAATGAGTAAGCTAAAATGTGAAAACAAGAATGTTAAGAAAGTATAGCTATTACAATGTTGAAATTGAATATTATTCATGTTATGAATGATGAGTTAGAAGACATAATTATTATGTTTAAGTATGCTGATCAATGTGATCAAGTGATATAGGTACCTTATTACCTTACAAGTATGAGATTAGTAAGTACCATGAGACAAGTAAGAATCATGTACGAGTAAGTAAGCTTTATAGATGAGATAATGATACCATTCTTATGTCAAATGGTTTATCTGAAGCAAGTTATTTATTATGTGTTATACATGTAAACTTACTAAGCTAAATGCTTACGTCTTTGATTGTTTCTTTCTATGTAGTCCCACCGAGCTAATTTGTGGATCATTGGAGTCGGAGCTTGTAGCACACTATCGACCCTTATTTTGGTATAGCCAAATTATATTACTAAGTATGGCATGTATAGGAATCATTCATTTTGAGAACATATTTTGTGTAATGCCATTGTATAGGCCATCAAGTTTTTATTCTTTTGTATATGGCTAAGTGGTTGGCCAAACTTGTTTAAGTTGTTTGTATATAGATATCAATGAAATACATAGTATTATTCATGAAAACATGTTATTAATGAATTTTATTGTTTTGAGTTGGCTTGTTGTTAATTTTAGGGAGGCAAATGGCTTGGTAAATAGCCTCTAGTTGCCTACACGGTTAGACACACGGACGTGGACCGTGTTAACCCTGCACCTTAATGTTTTAAATAAATTTAGACCACGGTCATTTTACACGGCCGTGTGTAGGGATCGTGTAAGACACACGTTCAAAGCATGGGAGTGTGCGCAAGCCGTGTGGGTTAAGTTAGTAGCTTCACACGGTTGGTAGACACGAGCGTGTCAAGGCCGTGTGAATAAAGTCAGTAACCTCCCACGGATGTAGACATGGGTGTGTCTATGGGTACATGGGTGTGTCTCTAAGTAACACGGTCGTGTGAACCCTGCTTCCAAGTTGAGTGTTCGATGAAGCATCCAAAAGAGTTTGGATAATTGTTAAAGGCCTCGTATGGCTATAATATGCATGTTATGATCAAGAAAGAAAAGTTTTAAGTTGGTTCAAAATTTTACAGCCCGTAAGTACATGTTTCAGTGAGATTAAGCATGGTAATGCCTCGTATCCAGTCCTAGCATCTGCCTCGAGTATAGGGTGTTACACTGAACAACAAAACTCCTGAAGAGATGTCACTGAATAATTATCAGTGGCAAGTTACAAGGATGAAACCGATAAAATCAGCCGGAGCTTTCAACATAGACACAGTGACCATGCTATCAACACAGATGGAGATAATGAATAAAAAGCTTAATAATTTGTGTTCTTCGCAGGTACATCCAGTAATGAAATGCGACAGAAATGAAACCATGGTGAAACCTGAGTACCCACCCTACCAACTGGAAATAGAGAGCATAGGTAACAATTTCAGATCCAATAATAATCCATATAGTAATACTTACAATCCAGGTTGGAGGAACCACCCAAATTTTTCATGGGAAGGTCAAGGAAATCAAAGACAATAACCTCCTTAGAACTTCAAAAATCAGCCCTATTCACAAGAGAAGAAACCAACCCTCGAGGAGATGCTGAGAAATTTCTCGGCAGACACAGAAAAACGTTTCCAAGAAACAGAGAGAACACTTAAAGATCAACGAGCGTCAGTTGAAAAACTTACTGAGTCATTCAGGGAGATCACTAAGTCGATTGGACTACTTACTGGGATGATTTGTGAAATACAGGCATAAATTTTTTCTAAAGGGACAGAACAAGTAAAAGAAATTACACTAAGAAGTGGAAAGGAATAAGTCAAACCAAGGAAACAAATCCCACACGAAGATAACAAAGCAAGAGATAAGGGAATTGAGGATGTAAATCCAGTACGTAACGAAAGTAAACCACCAATCCCATATCCAGCACTGTTAAAAAAAAGAACGATTAGATGCCCAATATGGTAAGTTTCTTGAACTTTTTAAATAGATATATATTAACTTACCTTTTATTGAAGCCATTTCATAGATGCCGAAGTACGTAAAATTCTTAAAGGAACTCCTGACAAATAAAAGGAAGCTTGAAGAAGTGCCGACGGTGGAACTTAATGAAGAATGTTCAGCCATCCTCTAAAACAAGTTACCAACCAAATTAAAAGACCCAAGAAGTTTTACTATCCCTTGTTTAATTGGTAACTTAAATATCAAGAAAGCATTAGCTGATCTAGGTGCTAGTATTAATTTAATGCCTTACAAAATGTTTAAACAACTAGATCTTGGAGAACCAAAAACCACTAGGATGAGTATTCAATTAGCCGATAGATCCATTAAATATCCTAGAGGGGTTATCGAAGATGTCTTGGTGAAAATTGATAAATTTATTTTCCCTGTTGATTTTGTTGTGTTAGACATGGAGGAATACGTTAATGTTCCCTTAATTTTAGGGCGTCCCTTTTTAGCTACTGCTAGAGCCATTATTGATGTAGGTGACGATAAACTTGCATTAAGGATAGGCGATGAAGAAATTATCTTTCAAATTTATGATAACATGTGTTATTCTAAAGAGTAAGATGATTCCTATTATTTTGTTGATACTACTGATCATATCATTCAAAATTCATTATAGGAAATCATACATGACAACACGATGGAACTGTGCCTAACTAAAGAATAGGGGGAAGAAGATGAAGGTGATAAGTTAAATCTGAATACATCCTTATTCAGACAAATAAAAGAAGAAAGCATTGAAAATGATGACAAAATAAAACAGAAATCCTCCATCGATGAGCCATCCAAATTGGAATTAAAACAGTTGCCAAAACACTTAGAATACGCATTCCTCGGGGACAATTCTACGCTACCGATAATTATCTCTTCAGAACTAGAACTCAAGGAAAAAGAGGCGTTGATAAAGGTACTAATAGAACACAAAAAAGCCATAGCTTGGAAAATCTCTGACATTAAGGGTATAAGCCCCTCGTTCTGCACTCACAAAATTTTAATGGAAGAAGAATACAAGCTGTGTGTGCAACCCCAGAGACGGCTAAACCCCAACATGAAAGAGGTGGTCAAAGCCGAGGTAATTAAACTTCTAGATGCAGGAATAATTTATCCTATTTCTGACAGCACTTGGGTAAGTCCTGTACAGGTAGTTCCAAAGAAAGGAGGAATGACGGTGGTACCCAATGAAAAGAATGAGTTAATTCCCACAAGAACAGTTACAGGCTGGAGAGTTTGTATAGACTATAGAAAGCTGAATGATGCCACCAAAAAAGATCACTTCCCTCTACCCTTCATAGATTAAATGCTAGAAAGACTATCCGGGCATATGTACTACTGTTTTCTAGATAGACTTTCCGGCTACTTCCAAATCCCTATAGCTCCTGAAGACCAATAGAAGACAACATTTACATGCCCATACGGTACGTTTACTTATCGTAGAATGCCTTTTGGGCTATGTAATGCTCCTGCTACTTTTCAGCGTTGTATGTTGGCAATCTTTGACGAACTAGTGGAAGACATTATGGAGGTATTTATGGATGATTTCTCGGTATTCGGTAATTCTTTCCATCTCTGTCTTAAAATTTTAAAATGAGTTCTAATGAGATGTGAGGAAACAAACCTTGTTTTGAATTGAGAAAAATGTCATTTTATGGTTAGAGAAGGAATTGTGTTAGGAAATAAGATTTCTAGTAAAGGGATTGAGGTAGATAAAGCAAAGGTTGAAACCATAGAAAAACTACCTCCCCCTAGTTCTATTAAGGCTATTAGAAGCTTTTTAGGACATGTAGGGTTCTATAGAAGATTTATCAATGATTTTTCTAAAATAGCTAAGCCTTTGACAAAATTACTAGAAAAAGATGTTCCTTTCAATTTCAATCAGGAATGTTTAGATGCATTTAATGTCCTTAAAGATAAATTAATAAAAGCTCCTATTATAATTGCACCTGATTGGAACTTACCCTTTGAACTAATGTGTGATGCAAGTGATTTTGCAGTGGGTGCAATTTTGGGACAACGAAGAGACAAGCATTTTTAGCCAATTTACTATGCTAGCAGAACATTAACACCCCACAAGAAAACTACACCACCACAGAGAAAGAATTATTAGCCGTAGTTTTTGCTTTTGATAAATTTAGACAATATCTAATATTGTTTAAAGTCGTCGTTTACATTGACCATTCAACTCTTCGTTATCTTTTAAACAAACCTGATGCAAAACCTAGACTCATACGATGGATTTTACTCTTACAGGAATTTGACTTAGAGATACAAGATAAGAAGGGAGCTGAGAATCTTGCAGCAGATCACCTTTCTAGACTTGAAAATCCACATACCAAAGAGCTCGATGAAAGTGAGGTAAATGATTCATTTCCCAAAGAACATCTCTTTTCTATAACGCATTCTGAGGTACCATGGTTTGCAAATATTTCGAATTATTTGGCAGTTAACATCCTGCCAAAAAAACTAACACATCATCAAAAGAAGCGATTCTTTGCTGATGTGAAAAATTATTTTTGGGAAGATCCCTTTATTTTTTGCATATGTGTAGATTAGGTAATTCGACGATACGTTACAAAAGCAGAAGCAAGCAAAATCCTAGAACATTACCATTCAGGACCTTCAGGAGGACACTACAATGGTATTAAGATAGCACACAAAATACTCGAATCAGGTTTTCATTGGCCCACTTTATTTAAAGATGCCAACAGGTATGTTACCTCGTGTGATAGATGCCAAAGAATGGGTAATATTTCTAAACGTGATGAAATGCCTCAAACATATATGTTGTCATGTGAAATATTTGATGTATGGGGTATTGATTTTATGGGACCATTCCCTAGTTCGTTTGGAAACAATTACATCATAGGGGCAGTTGATTACATGTCAAAATGGGTAGAAGCAAAAGCTTTACCTACCAATGATGCTAGGGGAGTAGTTAAATTTCTCAAGAAACTGTTTTCCCGATTTGGGACACCTAGAGCCATCATTAGGTGATAGGGCTACTCATTTCTGTAATACTCAATTTGAAAAGGTTCTAAAGAAATATGAAGTATACCACAGGACAGCCACCCCATATCACCCTCAAACCAGTAGGCAAGTTGAGGTAGCAAATCGAGAACTTAAGCGCATCCTAGAAAAAACGGTTGAATCAAATAGAAAAGTTTGGGCATTAAAAGTAGATGATGCTTTATGGGCCTATTGAACAGCATTTAAAACACCTCTAGGGACATCCCCATACAAACTTGTATACGGGAAAAGCTGTCATCTACCATTCGAATTAGAACACAAAGCTTTTTGGGCAATAAAGTTTTTGAATTCTGATCTCAAAGTTGCAAGAAAGAAAAGAATGATGCAGATAAACGAGCTAGACGAATGAAGAATTGAAGCCTACGAGAATTAAAAACTACACAAGGAAGTAACAAAATGACGCCATGATGCTCGTCTCAAGAGATCAAAACAATTCAAAGTAGGGGACTTGGTCCTGCTATACAACTTAAGGCTTAAACTGTTCCCGGGGAAGCTGAAATCAAGATGGTCAGGCCTATTCATGATCAAAACAATTTTTCCATATGGCATAATTGAGGTAACTTATCCCACTAAGGGCACATTCAAGGTAAATGGTCACCGACTCAAAATTTATAATGGTGCAGATTTTGGAGATATGAGAGATGAGCTTTTGCTCCATGAACCTTCTTTTAGAACCGAAAACAGGGAAAGTCTAGCTTAAGACTACAAACAATCGCTTCTCGGGAGGCAACCCGAGCACTAACTCACTAACATTTTATCTTTATTTTTTATTTAACTTCTAACTCCACACAAAAAATAGTCTAATAGACGTGAAGGATTTTAAACACAGTCTAGCACACGGGCGTGCCAATGGCCGTGTGCAAGACAGGGGACGAACCACTGGCGTGCTAGTAGCCATGCACTAACAGGGAAAATTTTCTTTGTCCAACACGAGCTGTGATACCAGACCACGCCCGTTCTATCTACCCGGAGGTCACTGACTTGTCTAGCACAGGCTGAACACGCCCATGCCGCATAACCGTGTGGAGATACTAACTTACACACCACGGGCCAAACACGGTTGTACCCAATGACTGTGTGAAGTTACTGCCTTGCCAAGCATGGGCTATACACGCCCGTGTTACCCCTCCGTGCCAACATATTGGCTTGTCAAACACGGGCATGCTCATGTACCCACGACCATGCCAAAAACCCTGAACACGCCCAAAATCCAGAAATCGTGAAAAGCCGGGGCTATTTAAAATGCACACGGGCGTGATGGTGGACCGTGCTTCTTCCCCTATATAACAAAATTTAGCCGTCTCTTCCCCAAAACCCAAACCTAAAATCAGATTTTAACACCCTTCCTCCCAAATCCAGCCGCACCTACATTCTTATCCACCTAAAACTGCCTCCCCTGCCATTTTTATCCAAAAACCATCCAAAAAACCGCTCACACGCCCGCACCACAGTCATGCTACCGAATGCCACGCCCCTGCCACCGCCGTGTTCATGATGCAAAACTTACACCACCGCCGTGCTCCACTCGTGCTTGATCGTCTCACACCATCATAACCATTGGTTCCCTTCACTACTTCAATTTCTTGACTCAAAACTTGATAAATATTATGCCATTTTGCTTTATTTTTCTTCCTTTTGTTTAGTATGATCTATATTTAGAGATTTCTCTCTCAACAAAAATTCATGAATACTTAGTAAAAATCTCTGATGAATTGATTGCTGATTGACTTCATTTTAGGAATAAACTTTTGCAATTTTTGATATACTTCTTTGTTTGGAAAAATCACTGCTGTTAGATAATATCCACTGATTACCATTTTGCTTGATTTAGTACGAAATACTTTGGCTATGTTATTGTTAACGAACTTGCTTTATATTTGATTATTTTTTCAGGTACAATTGTCGTCACCACGACCAAAATGATCCACAGCTGCCCCAAGCAAGAAAAGAAAGGGGCCCGAATCATCATCCGCAAGTGCTTCTTCTGAGCTCCGACACCCATTCCTCAGATTTCCTCAAGCAGCTCAGGGAGAGCGCTACAAGGCAATCTGGGATAGACCCTAGGCACAGGTAGGTGCATCGATTGGGACGCAATAGAACAAGTTGGGCTCGCAACCGATATTCGAGCCTTCCTCTCAACCGACCATTGGGAGCAGTTTTTCGCAATCATCGAGCCAACATACTTGGAGCTCACACTAGAATTCTGCACCACATTCACATTACAAACAATGATGGCACACTTCAATGATCCGGGTACCATCCAATTCTGAGTAGGGGGCATGGTGCGTCGACTGAGCATACCCCAATTCGGTTCAGTACTAGGACTTTATACACCAGAATTCATAGAAGCAAACCCACTCTTCGGATTAAACCGTCAACTTCATTGCACTCCACTAAACTACTGGCGCAGCCTAGGCCCGACCACAAGCACCTACGACCCCACCCTTCTCCCACCCCTAAGGTACATTCATGCCATTCTCGCTCACACCATCACAGGACGACGTGAGAGCACCGGTGTGGTAAACAAGCACGATGTTTAATACTTATCGTGCATGGCGGAAGGGCACGTCTTCGACTTGGCGTACTTCATTGCCTATGCCATTCAGCATCAAACTGAGGCACACAGGAAGGGAATTCTATCAATGGGCCCATATATAACATAGTTGCCCCGACACTTCAGCCTCCTTAACACCGACGATCAGAGATCCTCCCTCATGATGATTGGGCAGATGGCACCTCAGGGCATCCAGGCGATGCTACACATGAGGATGATCAAACACCATCAAGGAACCGACCCCCCTCAGAACCAATTAGTGACACCCACAAATGAGGGGAAGGCAGAGGACATTACTGATGATGTCCCACCACCATCACAGGAAGCACCGATTCTGAATCAGCGACCATCCCGTGCAGCACCATCATTAGTGGATATCTCTGCATGACTCGACCAGTTCGAGTCGTATTTCACCGAAAACACTCGACGCTTTGATGAGATAGCGGCCACCCTTCAACAAATATGCCAGCACCTCCATATCTCACCACCAGAACCACCACAAGGCCCAGCCGATGATGAAGACCTTTGAGTCCTTTTATTTAGATTTTCTTTTCCTTATTTTTAAGTTTTTTTATTTATTTTATTTTATTTTCTTGTTATTTTAATTTAATTTCGATTCATCTTAAGTTTGAAGATCTTACTCATACATTTGATACCTTTTATCATAATTATTATCAACTTCTAATCTTCGAGTATTCCTAACATTCAATTATGCCCCCAAGATTTCTAACTGATGATTCAGCAGTTCTAAAAAAAATCACTAGGAGCAATTCACTACTACACAAGTCATCAGACACCACGACCTTTACCATCCTCTAAGGAAATCATCCATAAATTCAGGGAGTGCCACTATCTCTCCTCTCTTTTAATTTTGCATATAATTAATTGTCTTTATCTATTTTGTACATTGAGGACAATGTACATCTTAAGTGTGGGGGGTGAATAATTATTTTGAGAAAATGCATAACTTTCTTTATTATTCTCAAACCCTTAGGATAAAGGTGCCTAACTTTTTGCATGATTCTCAAATCTCTGAATTTAATCTTGTTCTTAAGTAATTTTCTCATATTACTAATTAGGATGAAATTTCTGATGGTTTATGATTTTTATTGATATGTCTTTGAATAAGTCATAGTTAATTGTGCATTGATAATTAAATTTGAAGAATACTAGGGAATCAAGCATGATAAGTCTAATTTTCAAAAATTTAAAATTTTTAGGTTGTTAACCTGAATTTGAGTATTATCTTGAAGTTTGAAATTTATAAGGTTGATGTCAAAAACACCCATAATTTTTGTGAGACTTTGAGCCTTATAGAGCATACATTCTTTTTCATGCTCACTTTTGATTATGAGTGTGTCAACTCTGAACTGTTATTCCAGAACTTGCCTTGATTATACATGTTGAGACCACAGTTATGATTTCATATACCGAGATGATAAAGGCACCTAGGTTTTAACCCACTTACTCCACTAAAAAGCCTACCTTCACAATTAACCCCTAGTGAACCCCGTTGATCCTAACAACCCGTTTTATTGACTCACCCGCTAATTTTAACCCAAAACCCCTTTGTATTTGTTATCACCATTCCTTTTTAACTACCCTTTTTGTCGAGACTTGACTTTGAACAGTTTCCTAACTATGTTCTATATTACAGTTGTAAAAATTCTTTCTTATTATTATGATAGTTTGTTCTTAAAAAAAAGCTCGTATTATTAGTTTTTAATTAATGTAAGATTAAGATCATTTTTTCTAGTTAGGTAATTTATCAAGTCAATCTCGATTCTAACCATCTAATTCAACCTTTATCCACACCTTTAACCCTCGCCCCATTACAACCCTGACAAAGACTTTTTGATCTGTTTATCATCTCATTTTACAATGGTGGAGATTTGATTTTTAGGCAAGCCTATGGGATTAACTTTTCAAAGTTCGACTTATGAGTGATTCTTTGAGTTTGAACCTTAAGCACTTTTTGAGTTATTTGAGTGAATCTTTTGTGAGGATGTCAATCCTTGTCGATTTTGAATTAAAGGTAATTATTTAGATGAAGGGGAACACCTATGTTTTCATGCTACAAATGTATGACTTATCTTGTTTGAATCTTTAAGACTCTTTGCATTGAATTATCCATGTATAAATTATCTATGAATTATGATAAGGCATTGTTGATAGGAATTATGGATCATGGAAAGTTTGTTTCAATTGTAAGTTAAGAATTTTGCTTGAGGACAAGCAAAAGCTTAAATGTGGGCGTTCTTGATAAACCGTAATTATAACATATTTTAATCCCACATTTAGTACGCTTTTGGATATTTTATCCCTTGATTTATGTAAAAAGGTGCTCTTAATCCTTTCTTTTCATGTCTTATACCCAGGAAAGCACCCAAGGATGAAAAGAACATAAAACGGGCCCAAAACGGAGTAAATGGGGCTTAGCACGAAATCGACACGGCCTGGCCCAAATCCCACACGGTCGTGCCTCGCCTATCACCTAAAGCACGGCCTGACCCTTGACTTACACGGCCGTGCCTCGAGTTAGAAACCTGAACATGGTTTGAAGTCGATCCACACGGGCGTGTGCCATGGTCGTGCCCCTGTCGCTAGAAAGAGCAATTTCAGTCAGAAAAGGATACTTAGGGAGAAAGAATCGCATTCCAAAGAGCCTATATATCCCTTAAGTGCCACCATTGAGGAGGCATCGAGCTAGGCCAAGGAGCCAAGCCGGAAAGGTCAGAATTTTGGGAATCACTCGAAGTTAGCCAGTTGATCCATCCCAAGAAGCCAGAATTATACTCAAGACGACAAAATTCTCCTTCAATTCCTTCAGGAAGTTTTAGGGATTTCTTATGTTTTGTTTTATCTTTTCTCTTGAGATGTTTTCTTTATTCATTGTGAACTAAACCCCTCAGATACCTGAAGGGGATGAAACCTAGATGAATCTTGTTATTTGATTTTTTGAATTATATGAGAAATACTTAGTTTGTTCTTAATTATGCATGCTTAATCCAAATCTGATGTGCTTAGGTGGAGAAGGAATAGGCCCTGTTTAAGAGTAGATCTAGTGCAATTAAGCGAATTAATCGCACCATTAGAGATAGGGTGACGAGATTTTGCCGGATTAGGGTGAAACCTAATATGGGAATCCATAGATCGATTTACTGTTATTCTAGGGGGTTATTATAAGAGAATGAGAGTTCCACTAATTAACCTAGGGTTGACGTTATTCCCCTCGAAAGAGAGTTTAATATACGTTAGGCAGTCTTACGGATCAAGCTATGTAAATAAATCATATGATTCAGGGTTAGATAACAAGTGAAGTCTAGGTGGATTCTTCCTGAGGGTATCATCGTGATCAATTGAGTTTTTCTTCAAGATTATTTCCCAACTTGTTCTTTTCGTCTTTGTCCTTAGCTTAGTCGTAATTAAATTAGATTAAAACAACTTCACTTTATTTTTAAGGCTAAATAATAAAAAGAAAGTTAATATTAATACTTTTAGTTCCTTTGGGTTCGACAATCCGATCTTGCCTAAGCTATACTACTGTTCGATAGGTACACTTGCCTTTAATCGTTGTCAGAGTTAGTTTCCAGGTTCGATCATTCTTTTATAAATTTTAATGCTTTGATTTCAGTGATCAAGTTTTTGGCGCCGTTGCCGGGGAATAAAAGCCTTCTCGAGCATTCCTGTTACATGGTTCTTGCTAGCATCCTGATCGGTAGTGATCCTGCATGTGTTGCGCACGACCGCAGCTCTTTGTGAGCATTCTGTTACATGATTTGATCGATTGTGGTCCAGCATTTATTGCAGACACAAACGCAGCTCTACGTGAACGTCCTGATATAGGCTCTTATGAGCTTCCTAACATGGCTCATTTGAACTCCCTGTTAAATAACTATCCCGTGCTCCCTGATAATAACTCTTCAAAGTTACCTGTTAAGCTCTATGCCTCCCGGATTAAAACTCTTATGAGTTTCCTGTTTAGCCCAGATAAGCGTCCTGTTACATGGCTCATTTGAGCATCCTGATATGTGACCCTAGAATGTGGTCCCTGATTATGTGCCCTAACGGGTACACTTGAACATGAATTGATAGATCATCGATTTGTATACCTTATGTATACTACTTGAGTGTCCATCGATATTTCAATAATTCAACAAATAAAATCTCAACATGAAAAATTATGAGATTAAAAGAATTAGGTCTCGAATACTTCTGAAATACTCGAAAATTTGTAGTACGATGAGTTCATCCATGTTTATTTGATGTATATGTGAAATATGTGACTAACTTGCTTAATTGAGTGTATGTGATTAGGCAAACTTGCCAATTTGTTGGGAAGCATGTTATTATTATGCTTATTTAAATGAATATTTCCTGTTATACGAACTTACTAAGCATTAAATGCTTACTAGGTTTTCTTTTCTCTGATTTATAGTGCTCAGAAGCTCACAAAGGTTGGAGATTGGTCGGAGCATCATCACACTATCCACCAGCTCATTTTGTATAAATAGTAAACTTATTTTGGTATAATGGCATATATAGGCTAACTTTGCCAATGTTGGCATGTAAATAGATGTTTGTAATGTAGCCAGTAAAATGGTTAGTGATGGTATGTTTTGGTGTATATATATATATATCATAAGGTTATATCATAAATAATATATAAAAGCTTAATATGGTTGAGTAAGTTAAAGTAAATATAAAAGTTTTGATAATAAGGTAAGTTTGGAAATACATGAACGTATGTGACAATATATCACACATAATTCTTGCAATTGGCTTGGATAATATGTATTGAATTGGTTGTTATATATGTATATGTGTTGTTGTAGGTTAATGGCAAATTTGGGTAAGAAATAAAGCTAGGAAATGGTTTTATTTTGTCCACACCAGTAGAAAAATTGTAAGTGGACATTTATGTGCATGGTAGGTGAATTTTAATGTTTTATTTACAATGTTAAAATAGTAAATTAGAAATTAAAGTTAAATTAAATAAAAACAAAACCAAATTTTAGTATGTTCATCTTCATCATAGCCGAATATTGAAAAGAAGAAAAGCCATTTCTTTAGGGTTTCATTCAGCCAAGGCATTTTTTTCGTAAATATGTATGTATTTTGTCCCGTTTTTAATGATTTCTATGTTTTTGAGATCGTTGCAACTAGGTATAGCTAGCCGAGGGATTAATTTGCAAAACTATTAAAGATTTTGAATGTTGCCATTCATGAATAAGCGTCTATTTTGAAGTTTCTTGATAGAGTATGAATGCTTGTTGATAGATATACAAGTTTTGTTAAGTGCTTTTTGGTAAAAAATGCAAAATAGAGATTAAATTGTGAAATGTAGAAACTTTGTGGTTAAAATGTGAAATAAATGAAAAATATGGGCTGCTAGGGACCTAATTGAAATTTGGCTAGTATGGGTTGTGATTGAATTATGTGAATTTATGATTTTATGAAATAAGGACTAAATTGTGAAAAATATGAAACATTAGAGGCAAATGTGTAAAATTACCTTAATGTGTATTTTGGGATAAATTGAATTGCTTGATGATTAAATAAGTTAATTTTGAATATATTTAGATCAAGAAAAGTGAAATTCGGATCTAAATCTGGGTAAAACTAAAGTTATCGACTAATCGACTTATTTCGTCGTTTTCACATCCGAGGTAAGTTCGTATGTGATAAGCTTCATTATAAATGTATTTTAAATGCTTTAATATTTCATAAATTGTGAATATGAGACTTCAGACAAGTTCAACAATGACTCAATGATAATTCGGCATTCGAAATCGCAGTTGAACCCTAGGAATAGTTTAAGATACTAGTGACATGCCATTAGGGGATATATTGAGTTGGCTTTGGGCCATGATGTTGGCACTTCGGGTGCGAGTTATATATATTTGGCTTCGAGCCATGAATATCGGCTGATTTGGCTTCGGGCCATGATATCAGAACTTCGGATATAAGTTACCTTGATTTGGCTTCGAGCCATGGTATAGGTACTTATTGTGTGAGACTCTTGAGAATTCGACTTCTATTCCGAATGGTTCAACAGGTAAATGAATGATGTGATTGAGAATGAGATTGGTACGAGATGGTACAGGTATGTGCATAAACCATATTAGCTTTGGTTCGAAGAAATGGTGAAGAAAGTAAATAGTTTTGTGAATGAGTAAATGAAAGGTTTGTTAGTTGATGTGAATTCATGTATTTATAATTAATTATTGAATTATGTGTTTATGATTATATCAAGTTTATTTCATATGAGCTTACTAAGCTATAAAGCTTATATTGTTTATTTTTCTATGTTTTATAGTGATTTCAAGCTAGCTCGGATTCAGGAATCGTCGGAGATCGCATCACACTATCCACCTATCACTTGGTACCTATGAACTTTGGTATTTTAAATAAATGGCATGTATAGGGACTTTGGTCATTTTGGTATATGTGTTGTTATGAATTTGGCCATTTGTGTTGGCTTCTAAATGTTATGTATATAATGTTGTATATGGCCATGTAAGTTGACCTATTTGGCTTAGTTGGTGATGTATATATATATATTTGTGTGCTAATGCCATTTTTTGATGTGGTTTATATTGCTTGGGGAAGGGTTGATTGCGGATTATTAATTTGAACACCTAATGGTTGAATTTGAGATTGGTATGCTTGTGGTTCTAGGCAAAGGAATGTTTAGATGTAATAGTGCATGTGAATATGTTATGCAAGTGAGTTTAGTATGAAATTGAATGGTATATTATGGTATTGATGTGTTTGTATTGATTGGTGTTGAGATAGTAGGAATTATGCTTGAATAAGGTTAATAGAATGCTTATTTACGCCTTGTATTGGTGCCAATTGGTTTGATGTAGGTGTGTACCAAATTGGGTGGCAAAATGGCTTGGTAAATAGCCTATTTTTGTCTACACGGGTAGAGACACAGGCGTGTGTCTCAGCCATGTGTGACACACGGTCATGCTGCACAGTCGTGTGTCCCCTAGTGTTGAAATTGAAATCAAGTCAATATGCTCCACACGGCATCAAACATAGGCGTGTAACTTGGCCGTGTGGCATAAGTTAGTATACCCTACAGGATTGACACGGTCTAGCACACGGCCTAGCACATGGGCTTGTATGGCCATTTGTAGGGCACACGGGCTAGCCACACGAGCATGTGTGTTGGCAGTGTGACCCAAGTCAGAGAGTTACACGGGGTTGGACATAGGCTAGAACACGACCATGTGCTCTTATTTCGAATGTCCACACGACCTGTGACATGGGCGTGTGTCCCCTGTGTTTGAGAAAATTTTATAAATGTTCGAAAAGTTTTCAAAGTTATCGGTTTAGTCCTAAACCACTCCCAATGCATGTTTAGGGCCTCATAGGCTCGTATTAGGGACGAATTGATTGAGTTTGAATGATAGTTGCATGAAATATGAAAATGTAGCTAAGTGAATGTTTAATTGTTTTATAAGTTTGATACTGCACTGAAACCCTATTCCAGCGTTGAATACGAGTGAGGGGTGTCACAGTGGCACCTGTATCAATGCATCATTCTCTTGGATTTGAATCAACCATGTTGACTTTAGAAATCACAATACATAAGTCCATATCTTCCACAGCGTTGATGGGAGTTTCCCTTTTTTTATCATAACAAAATCAAAATTAGAAAATTATCAAATTTTGTTAGTCGGCAGGAATCTGATAAAACCTAAAAAAAAAAGTTTATACAGTCTAATAAAACATACAATAAACTAATGCACCAAGTAGGTAACCCTAAAAGAGAGGTGGTGCACTCAATATGCTTAAATACCAAGTCTTTCAAAGAACCAATCCTAGACATGCATTCTCATATTGTCTTTTTAATTTCACCATTGATAAAATTTCCTTTTTTAATTCACAATGTAAAGACACAATTAAGCCAAAAAAGAAACAGAAAATTTACCTTTGATTTTTTTAAACGGCAGAATTAAAGTTCTGACACAAAATCAAAATTAATTGTGTTAAACGACAGGACTAAATCCCAAAACAAAACTAAGTAATTAAATCAAAATAAATTCTATTAAACGACTGAAATAAATCCTAAAACAGAATTATTTGATTAAGTCTTCATTTGGAAATAAATTAATATTGAATAAAATCTTGTTAAACAGCGGGAATAAATCCCAAAACAAATTTTATTCAATTTAATTTCTCATTTTTGAAATAAACTAAAAAAGAAAAAATCCGCTGAACGGTGGGAATAAATTACAAAACTTTTTTTTAATTTCAAAACTTGTAAAAATTAAAATTGGAATAAAAGCCGTTGAACAGCGGGAATAAATCCTAAAAACAGATTTTATTCACTTTTTAGAAAATTTATTAAAAAAAAGATATATTTTTTCTCTCCTTGCTATTTCGTTCGTCTCAAATTAGAGAATTTCAAAAAATAATCAGATCTGTCTTAAGATTGTTGGACAACACACCTTAACGAAACAATATAGATAAATAAAAATAAATAAATTTTTTTATATAAAATGAAATATAAATAGAACAATTTATATTTAATTTGCGAAATACAACTAATCAAATATAATCGTCAGCCTGTGAAACATAGTTTTCTTAAGACATATTCGACCGCTCCTACGGTACTTGGAGAAACATTGGTCGAATGTTTCCCAAGATACAACAACAAAAAGATCAAATCAAGAACACCTCTGCAGCGATCAATGAACAAACGATGCCTTTTTCTATCACCAAAATGTTTGATAAATACGGAGAAGAAAAAGTATAATTTTGAGAGCAACAAAATTTCAGTGTGAGAAAATATTAGAGTGTGTAAAACCTTCACAAAACATAGCCTTTTATAGGCATTGAGAATGTTGGAATTTTAGAAAATTTCCACAAAATCTGCCATTAAAGAGCCAATAAATCAATTTGATTAAAAAATTAAATCAAATTGATTGGAATCAAATAGATAAGATAAGTGTCCTTATATAACCAGATTATGTCTACTAAGGAAAAATAATTTTGTGTTGGGCTAAAATATTCGTAGGCCCATTTGGGTCTGACCGATCCATACATTTCGTGTCGCCCATGTCATTCAAGTTCGTTCCATCCCCGTCGGGTTTAGACCTGCACCCCCTATTCGCAAGGCAAACTTTCAAGCTTAATCATTCAATTACCCTTTAAGAGGGTTCACATATATATACGCATCTCACACTTGGTATTTACCCAATGTGGGATCTAAGCCTTTACTTTTCCTCGACAAATATTTCCAAGTATCTTACTTTGAGCATCAATTTCTCATTCATCACTCAACCATTTTAAGCATATGATATACCATTGTAAAGGTCTCATGAAGTAGAATATGAAACCATAATTTTATGATTCAACTCTCCACCTTTACTTATTGAGAATATGCCTCAAAGTTCCCATAAAATGTAATTTTTCCAGCAGCAAATACCTATGTACATATAATGTATGTTGTTAGAAAAAAGGAACATGCAAGGGATTCCCACGGATGGTTAACTCACCATCTACATTTATATCATATCTATAATTCTTCACACTATATATCTTTAATTCTACTTTCATCAAGTAAATCCAAGCTGAGTAGAATTGGTCAACAGTTGTGATTCGACACGGCAGGACCTTACTCCCTACATAATTTCAAGCTCTAAGAGCCATAGTAGTGCGATTGACTTGTGATTCTTACCGCAAACCACCCCCATACATTTAGGAGCAATATATATCGAAAGCCTTCCACCTCAAGCGGAAGCAACACCATCATTTTTTCGTAAGCCTCCCCTAATGCGTTTAGGAGTAAGGCCTTTATTACCACGTTTCGTAAACCTCTCCATATAAGTCTAGGAGCAATGTCTTTATTACCACTTTTCATAAGCCTCCTCCTATTTTTTTTGGAAGTAGGGACTTTATTACCTTCCATAAGTCTCCCTCTATGCGTTCGGAAGCAAGGTCACTTTATCATCTGCACTATTTAGGCCCTTCTATGAACCCTTTGGGCTCTCAACAAAGCTAATGTATATCTTCATTATTCGGGCCCCTCGATTAACACTTTGGGATCTCGATGGAGATGAGGCATATCTTTACTATTTAGGCCCTTTTGTGACCCCTTTGGGCTCTCAGTGGATGTAATAATCTGATTTTCAGTGGTGCTAAAAAAAGTAGTTTTGAAACCCCATTTCCATAAATTGGGTTCATAAATATTAAATATAAATGTTTACAAAATTGGTATAAAATTTTATTAAAGTTTGGTCTTTCAATTTTGTCTATTAATTGTTTAATTAAGGTATATGGACTAAATTGTAAAAATCTTATCGTTATAGATTTTTAATTGAACAAAGACTTAGGGACTTAAATACCAATTATTCAAAGGATTAAAGTGACAAATATACCATTATAACTTATGCGTATGTCACGGGTCGCTGTTCGAAGCTCGTGACCATTTTACAAAATGTGTCCCATGGAGGTCTATTGCTTAGATGGGGCTCACTTGACCCACGAGAACTGGCCCAATTCAAAGAACTTATGGAGAAACCTGTCTTGAAGCCTGGGTGGCCCAATTAAGTAGATATGGGAAATTAGGTGATAGAGATAAGTGTGCGCGGAATAAGATCGTAAGTTTGTCCAAGTCGTGAATTTGACATAGGACTCTAGACAATTGAAAATAAACTTAGATTTTGACACAACTTGAAACACAAACAAATCTAAGTTAAGTGTAAGAATTTCAAGATTAAAGGAACCAATTAAATTAGATAATTAAGATAGAAAAAACAATTAAATAAATCAAAGATTTGAATAATTACAAATGAACAAAATAAAATAAAGAAGAAAATAAAGAAGATAGATGGAAACGATGGAACATGGCATGTAAAAGTCCCAAGGAGCCTTGGAAATAAGAAGAATCCACAACTCCCTTTGAACGGCTCTAATTTTCCCTCCAAGAAAGAAAACTTGGCAAGAAAAAGTTTGAAAATGATCCTCTCAATATGAAAAGATTATTAAAACTCTTCTAAAAGAAAAACTCAAAGAGAATATATTAGTTCAAAAGAGAAGTTGTTGAACAATAATAAATTGATCAATGAATTGTGTCCAATGCAAAAACCTTTATATAGGATAGCTAAACAAATCTAAATAAAACTCTTAAGTATACTAGAGCTCTAATTAACTTAAACAAGAAATAGTTTTAAACTAAACTTTCTTGTTGACATAAAACTCCTAAATAACTTAAAAACTTAATAAATATAAAAAATTTGGAATAAAAAATAATAAAATAATAAGAGATGATAAATACAATATTAGATTATATACAAAAATTAAGCCTAAAATTTGAGCCCAATATGATTTAAACTTGAATTAAAAACCCAAAACTCGTAATTTCTATAATAATCCTATCAAGAAATTCTGCTCGTGCAATCTTCACTAAAATGGTCATAACTTGGGTTCCCGAACTCAAAATCGACTGATTCAAAGTGTAATTTAAAGCTAAGAGATATATCTTCGAACTCTATGAAGAAATATTAATCTAGAAATGTTTGGATCCCATCTAAAAATTTATCGTAAGTTGATTAATCTTTTGAGCTTGAAATTTGACAGTTTTGTTGAATTGACTTTAATACATTTCACTCATTCCGTGCATGTATCATTTCTGGTTTCCTCGAAAAGATTCATTCTCACATACTGACTTTGATCGAATCTTGGTTTGATTGGCTTGACCTTTGAGCTTGTTGTTAGGCCTTGAGGTAGTGTAAGCCCATCACATTCATGGATTTGAAATTGGGCCTTGAAACTTGTATCATGGGTTTTATTTAATGTACTATCAGTTTAGTCAGTCACATCTATGTCTCTATCTTTTGGGAGTCATATACTTCAATACCCAAGACAAGGTATCTCTCATTGTGAACTTGATAAATGTGATGTGATCCTAACCACGTGGGCTTTTGACTAGGCCTAGATCCAACTTCATTTATTTAATGGTTCAAGGATTAATAGGCTTAACATGCCTATTGGGTCATTCCATTTTACATGCATTGGGCTTAAGGGAGCTAACCTTGGACTAAATCCAATCATTAAGACCCAATGTGGGAAACCTATGTTTAAAATGGAATATTTAATTTTGGATCTTATGCTTTATTTTACATATGTTACACATTTTATGCGTTAGGTCTTGTGAATCATTTCCATGCTTGTTTTATGTGATTGCATATGTTTATGTTTGTTTTTTGCATTAGTTTCTACATCATGTTTTTACATTTCGATATCTAAGTATCATATTAGTCTAAGCTTCTAGTATGTCTATGTCCTATGATTTATCTTTGTTGGTGTGTGTTTGTAATTTACTAATGAGTCTTATTTGTAGTTATATCAGGTACATTAATCCTACATCATGGAACCATGTGGCCCTTCGGTTTCTACTTCAAATTCATGCATGAAGTCATGAGGGTTCATATAATAATGGACGATGCAACAAGGGAGATTCATATGGCTATTCGGTTGACAACATAATGCATGAACAGCAAGGAGCTATGCATTTGATTTTGTCATTAATGATACAAGGGGGAAGAATTTCCAAGCACATGCACCTACAAGGGGGAAGAACCTACCATGTTCATGTTCATCCCTAATCATGCATTGCCAAAGGAGACAAATACTTAGGATGCATGAATGGAGGGGGGAAATGTATGTGACTATTCAGCTAATTCAATGAATATTAAGGTGCATGGACAATGAGGGGAGATGTAAATGACCATTCGAAGGGTACATTGCACCAAAGGGAACATGCACATTCAACAAAGGGGATGAAAGTGACCATTCAGTCAATATAAGAACCAAATTGGATTCGTGAACGACTTTGGATGCATGTACATTCTTAATGGCTGGTTTTGACCCTTCATTTACCTTAAACACTTTTTCCCTATAAATATGTAGTCGTTTTCTTTGTAAAAAACTAATAAATGATCAATTATATAATTTGAGTTAAATCTCTTTTGTTCTTGAAGAACTAGCACCGAACTTATTAAGATTGTTTTCTTGTGACGTTCAAAACTATCTCGACCTTATCACTTCACTTCTCACCTATTCCCAAAGTGTGGCGGTCGCCCCTATACTGTTGGTTCCTATCTCAATTATAGATAGTAAGTCACGGTTCTTCTTCTTTTTTTTTCAAACTTTCGAGACTTAAACAACTTTATAAAAACCGAGTCTAGTTGATCTATAACTTAGATTCATTTCTAAGATTGTTTTTGTATTCGTAAGTTATATCCAAACTTTTTTGTTTATTTTCTTTCATATTTATCATATTTCGAGAGCTTGCTTGCTTAGAAATGATCGGCCAAATTAAACCGTGATTTGTAATTTCAATGAATACGAAGGTTTATGTCAAAATGACATATTAGTTTTTCAATCAATTTGCTCAGTTCTAATTAGACTAAGGATTTGTTTAGATTATCTACTAATATAAGTTGTCTTTCCACATTAGTCTAAACGTTAGATAATCAATGAGCTGATATTTGCTTTCGCTTGCTTTGAGTGCAAAAACTGTTGAAGATAATATACAAAAGATATTAATGATACTGATGGATTTTATTAAACCAATTTGTTCACAAATTACAAGTACATATACAAAGTCACTACATTAAACGCAATAGATCCCAACGGGGGTTGCCTTGTAACACCTCTTACCCGTGGCCGACGCTGGGACATGATACGAGGCATTATCGTACTTAACCTTACTTGAACATGTATTATTGGGCTATAAAATTTCATTTCAACTTAAAACTTTTCCTTTTTAATCAAAACAATGCATATTATGGGCCTACGAGGCCATAATCATACATCCGGAACCAGAAACCTTTACACTCCTTGAAATTTTTTACCTAAACAGGGGTCACACACCCGTGTGATATGGGACACGTCTGAGTGGGCAAGCCGTGTGGTCATTTACGCCCATGTCCTAAGCCCGTGTGAAATTTATTTTTCATTTTGAACTTATAGGGTTTTTCTCATGGCCAGGCACACGCCCATGTCTTTGGACCGTGTCCCTCACACTGTTTAGACAAGCCAGTGTGTGAAAACCTAGGTATTCTGTTTATGACGTCAGCAACTCTTAAGGGGCACACGGCCTTGGCACACGCCCATGTGCTGGCCCGTGTGACGAATCATATTCTCGTAGGTTGATGCAGGGGAAACACGGCCTATTAACACACCCATGGGGCTGACATACGGCCTCGACACACGCCCGTGTGCCTACCCGTGTGGACAACTAGAGGCTATTTTCCAAGCCTTTTGCCACCCTGAAACATAAACTCATTCATTCCACCACAAGTAGCACATAACATAGCAATATTAAGCTATGAAGAATCCTTAAATCATTACTCATTCAATCCACATTTTACTCAATAAATTGCATGAACTTTCATTTCATTATACTCATCATCATTAAAATATGAACTTGACAAATATTGGCCAATTCGGAATGGCCATTTACAAAATGAGTGTAAAACATTAGTAACCAACCCTTTGGCCTTCAAATATGACATAACACAAAATGATCAAATTCCTATACATGTCATACTCAAAATAAATTAACTTTACTATACCTAAAAGAACTATCAATAGTGTGATCCGAGTTCCAGCATTTTACGATCCCCGAGCTAGCTTGGCGAAACTACAAGGAAAAGGGAAAAGAGAGGGGTAAGCATATAGCTTAGTAAGTTTGCATAAATTAAAGTAACAATAGAAATATCTTTGGTGAAATCCATCCATCTCATAGATCAATAACAACTCAAGTATTCACGTACTTAGGCATACTTACTCATGCTTACTCTTACCCATCACATATCACAATAGGGTTTCTAAACTCGTATTTTACTCATGGTACCTGTATCACTTCAGCACATAATTTAGCACTTATGCTAACTTAAACATAAACTTAAATCATTACCATTCTTACATAAATGGGACTCAATGCTATCCTTGTATAACTTAACTCTGTAGCATCTTTACTTACTTAGCTCCTTTTCATCTTTATATGCTTAGCTATTTTGCCCGTTTAACTACTCAGAATATCAGAGGACACTCAATCTCATCATACATGTATCTTGATGCCAATGTCATATTCCAAATATGGTCTTACATGGGATCACCTCTTGATGCCGATACCATATCCCAGATATGGTATTACACGGGATCTCTTAGCTCAATATGGATGCCATGTCCCAGACATGGTCTTATACGAGATCCTCTTTTACTGCTAAAGCCATGTCCTAGACATGTCTTACACGGGACCTTCTTTATTCGATGCCAATGCCATGTCCCAGACATGGTCTTACACGAGATCTACATTCGGAGCCGATACTGTGTCCCAGACATGGTCTTATACGGGTCCTACATTCGGTGCCGGTGTCATGTCCCAGACATGGTCTTATACAGGACCTTTGATAAACCGTAAAAGTAACATATTTTAAGCCCACATTTAGTATGCTTTTGGATGATTTAAGCCTTGAATTGTGTAATTTGGTGCTCTTAATCCTTTGTTTTTATGTTTTATACGCAGAAGAGCACCGTATGATGAAAAGAATGGAAAACAGGCCCAAAATGGAGTAAATAGGTCAAACCACATGGCCGTGCCTCATTCAACAGCTTCGAACACGGCCTGGCCATGACTTATATGGGCGTGTGCCATGGGCGTGTCCCTGCCGTGAGAAAGAAGAGTTTCACTCAGATTAGGATACTTAGGGGCAAAGAAACAGATTCAGAAGCCTATATAAACACCCTAAGTATAACCTAAAAGGGGGAACCCAAGGCTTTAGTCGAGGGGCGTCCAGCTAGGCCAAAGATGGCAGATTTGTGGGGATTTACTCAAAGATAGTCAGTTGATTCATCTTAAGAAGCCGGAATCATACTCAAGACGTAGGATCTCTCCTTCAATTCCTTTAGGAGGTTTTAGGGATTTCTTATGTTTTGTTTTATCTTTTCTTCTAAGATATTTTCTTTTATTATTATGAACTAAACCCTCAGATGCCTGAGGGGGACGAAACCTAAGATGAATCTTGTTATCGTTTGATGAACTATATGATAAATATTTGACTTGTTCTTCATTATGTATTCTTAATTCTTGTGTTGATATTTTCAGGATATTAATTCAAGTATGATGTGCTTAAGTGGAGGAGCAAAAGTCCCTGCCTAAGAGTAGATCTAGCATAATTAAGCGGAGTTGATCGCACGCCTAGAGATAGAGTGACCGGATTTTGCCGGATTAGGATGAAACCTAATATGGAAGTCTATAGATCGAGTTAATGCAATTCTAGGGGTTTTAATTAGAAAGAGATTTCAATTAATCAACCTAGGGTTAGACGTTAGTCGCCTCGAGAGAGGGATTAATATAATTTAGGGAATCTTATGGATCAAGTCAAATGAATAAATTGTCTGGTTCAGAGTTAGATAACAAATGAAGTCTAGGTGGATTCTTCCTTGGGTGTCGTCTTAATCAATTAGTTTTTCCTCAAAGTTATTTTCCCAATTTCATTTTTCTTTGTCTTGGAGTCTGCAGTTTATTTTAGTAGATAATTAATTTTAGATTAGATAAAAATTCATTTAATTCTTAGGCTAAAAAATAAAAAGAAAGTTAGTATTAGTACTTTTGGTTCCATGGGGTTCGGCATTCTGGTCTTGCCTTAACTATACTATTGTTCGATAGATGCGCTTGCGTCAAATCGTTGTCATAGTTAGTTTCTAGGTTCGATCATTCTTTATATATTTTTTTAAGACTTTACGGCAGTGATATTGAAGGTACCGTTCGTAGAAATAGCAGAGAAATAAGGCGAAGCTTAAACTACATAGAAGAAGAGCAAGGAGCTGAAATAAATACTACAGAAGAGATGGCTGAAAATCATCCGCCACCTCCAGAGATGGTCGAAAATCATGCTCCTCGCACTATGTATGATTATGCTAAACCTAGTTTAACAGGAAATGAGTCATGTATTGTTAGGCCTACTATTGCTGCAAATAATTTTGAACTGGAACCTAACACTATACAGATGATACAACAGTTTGTTCAGTTTGATGGTTTGCAAGATGAGGATCCTAACACACACTTAGCAAATTTTCTAGAATTCTATGATACCTTCAAAATAAATGGCGTTTCTGATGATGCCATCCGTCTTCGGTTATTTCCCTTTGCTTTGAGAAATAAAGCCAAACAGTGGTTGCGTTCCTTTCCACGAGGGTCAATCACTATATGGGATCAAATGACCGAAAAATTCTTATTAAAATATTTTTTGCCGGCCAAAACGGCCAAGTTGAGGAATGATATCTCATCCTTTGTACAGATGGATTTAGAGACACTTTACGATGCATGGGAGAGATACAAAGATTTGTTGAGGAGGTGCCCACACCACGATTACCTTTGTGGCTACAGGTCCAAAATTTTTACAATGGTGTGAACCCTTCAACACAGCAACTAATCGATCCAGCCACTGGCGGAACCCTGAACAACAAAACTCCTAAAGCGGCCTACGAGTTTATAGAGGAGATGTCATTGAATAACTATCAGTGGCAAGTTACAAGGACAAGGCCAGCCAAAGCAGCCGAATTTTTCAACCTCGACGCAGTAACCGCGCTATCAAATCAGGTAGAGTTATTACATAAAAAATTTGATGGTGTATATGGTTCTTCGTAGGCACATCCAGTTATGCAGTGTGACGCAGGTGAAGGAGTGGCGAATCCAGAGTACCCACCTTACGGACAGGGCATGAAGAGCCAACAAATAAACTATATGCGTAACAATTTTCGATCTAACAATAACCCTTATAGTAATACTTATAATCCAGGTTGGAAGAAGCACCCCAATTTCTCATGGGGTGGCCAAGGAAATCAAAGACAACAACCATCCCAAAACTTTCAACAACAGCCCTACCCACAAGAAAAGAAGCCAAACCTCGAGGAGATGCTGACAAAATTCATGGCAACCCACGAAACATATTTTTCGTAATCTTCGAGACATCCTTTAAAAATCAACTTGAAAAATCGACACAGGAGCTCAAGGATCAAATCGGGCAACTTGCTAAGCAGATCACTAAGAGACCACAGGGAATACTACTAAGCAACACCGAGACTAACCCAAAAGAGCAAATTCAAGCCATAATAGCTCAAGATAGTGAACGGTTAGACGAGCCCAATTTAAGGCAAAAGAATGTGGTAAAAGAAGGAAAAGTTGAGGTAAAACCAAAACCAGTAATCAAAGAGTACAAACCTCGTATACCATACCCCGAAGCAATAATGAAAGACAATACAGAGGAACCGTTTGGTAAGTTTCTTAAACTTTTAAAGAAATTACATATTAACTTACCGTTTCTTGAAGCTCTTTTGCAGATGCCAGATTCTAGGAAATTTTTAAAGAAGCTATTGACAAATAAGCAGAAGATAGACGAGGAATCACATATGGAACTGAATGCAGTATGCTCAGCAATGTTGCAAAATAAACTACCACAAAACTTAAAAGATCCAAGGAGTTTTAAAATTCCATGCTTAATTGGTAGTTTATCTATTGATAATGCATTAGCTGATTTAGGGGCAAGCATAAATGTCATGCATTATAAAATGTTTCAACAACTAGGTTTAGGGAAACCCAAACAAACTAGGATAAGCATTCAATTAGCTGATAAAACTGCTAGAATTCCTAGGGGTATAATCGAAGATGTACTTGTGAAAATTGATAAATTCGTATTCCAGTAGACTTTGTCGTTTTAGACATGGATGAGGACAACACGATCCCCCTAATTTTAGGAAGACCATTCTTAGCAACTGCCAGGACTAAAATTGATGTCGATGCAGGCAAACTCATACTCTATGTAGGTGACGAGACAGTCACTCTTCAAGCTCTCGATTCAGCTAGGACATCAATTAATCAAGGTGAGAAAGTAAATTATATTGATAACCATTCGGTTAACCCTTCTTTTCAGAAAGTACCATAGCATGAACCTGATCCTAGATTCCGTGCCAACAAAGAAATAACTCATGAGGAACAAGGGATTTAGATCGATGAACTAGAAGAATGGAAGACGCATCTCCAAGAAAAACTAGGGATATATGAAGCAGAACCAAAGCTACTCTACGAGACAGACAAGTTCAAAATTAGAGATCAGGAATTGTTAGATAAAGCAGACCTACGAATACCTCCCCCTGATCCTAACACAAACAAAGAAATCCCTTTTAAGGTGATCAATGTTTTCCCATACGAAACAGTCAAAGTAAGTAACCCTATTTTTGGCACTTTGAAAATAAACGCTACTCATCTTACACTCTATCATGATAATGGAACTGCTAGAACGAGGAAGGACTTCCAACTCCTCAAACCACCATGAATATACGAATGAGAGGTAAGTCTAGCTTAAGATTATAAACGAGCGCTTCTCGGGAGGCAACCCGAGTACTAACCCCATTAGCTTCTACATTTTTTTACCTTATTTATTTTATTTTATTCTTTCCTTATAGAACCTAACTGTAAACTAACCAAAAGTACAGAATTTCAAGCCACACGGCCTTGCACACGACCGTGGCCGTGGCCGTGTGGATACCCCGAATCTCTATACTGACATGGCAGAGATGGTACGAGTCAGAATGAATCATATCTTCGAGTCACGGACTCCAACTACCACATCATGGGCGTGCGATACGACCGTGGCCGACACTGTTAGATCATACACGAACGTGGAGATCAGAACATGGGCATGGGAAAAGCGAACAAAGCACCACACCCCCCCTTATTTTTTTTTTACCTACTTCCCATCTCCTTTCTCCCATCTCATCCCTCAAATATCCCCCTCCCCACACTTTTTCTTCTTTGTCTATTTCCCAAACCTTTGAGCTCCACCATATCTATGACAAAGAAGCGGAAGGATCCTGGCATAGTCTCCCATTGTGAGACTGATCTATATAAGTTCATGCCGGCCGCTTCATCCATTCGACAAGCCAAGGGTCTTTGATGCCATTTAATTCTTCTTCTTCTTTACTCTTCTCCTTTATTTTCCTTCTCTTTGACTATCTTATGCTTAAATTAGTTTATTTTATCTTAGTTTCTTTGATTTAGGTTCTAAAGCCTACTAGTGAATCACACCAGAACCACGACCACTACCTCACTACAACTTAAGAAGTCACACCCACTTCGCGAACCATCCAACAATAAGGACTCTTCGGTCCATTCATCTTTCATTTTAATTTTATTTATATATCTATTTTCTTTCTCTTTATTCTTCTTTTCTTTAATTATATATTTAGTTTTTTTAAATATGTCTTAATATTTTCTGGCTAATTCTCTACATGCTTCTCAAATTCTTCATCTAGCACAGAGCTCGGTAGCAGCAACCACACCTCAGGACTCCCAACTCAAGGAAACCATCCAAATTCAAGAAGTTTCACTTCTCTCCCTATCTTATGATTACCCTATTTCTATAATCTTTGTACATTGAGGGCAATGTACATCGTAAGTGTGGGGGGTTAATTATAGTATTATTTGAAAATCCATGAATTATGCCTTGTCTTTAAGTAATTTTCTCATATTATGATTAAATGAAATTTCCTTTGATTTATGATTTTTATTGATATGTTTTGGATTAAGTCATTAATAATTATGTATTGATGATTAAATTTGAAGGATACTAGAGCATCAAGCATGATAAGTCTATTTTCAAAAATCAAAATTTTTATAGGTTGTCTACCTGAATCTAACTATTACCTTGACGTTTGAAATTTACGAGGTTGATATCAAACACGCATAATTTTTTGTGAGAATTTGAGCCTTTTTAGAGCATATGTTCTTTTTCTTGCTCACCTTATTGATTATGAGTGTGTCAACATTGTTTTGTTATTCTAGAACTTGCATCTATTATACATGTCGAGGCCACACCTTTGATTTGATATACAGAGATGATAAAGGCACTTAGGTTTTAACTCACTTACTCCACTAAAAAGCGTACCTTCATAACTAACCCCTAGTGAACCACGTTGATCCTAACAACCCTTTTTATTGACTCACCGACTAATATTCCCCCACAATCCTTTGTATTTGTTATCACCAATCTTTTTGACTACCCTTATATCGAGATTTGATTTGCTCGGTTGCCTAATTATTTTTTTCAGTAGTAAATTCATCCTTTATTATTATTTGACTTGTTTTAAAAAAAATCGAAGTATCTTCATTATGAGTTATGCGATTAAATGAGCTTATATGTTTAATTTCCAATTGTTGAAGAATAAGCTCGTGTCATTAGTATTAGTAGTACAAATTTTCATTTGATGTAATTATTTATTATTAGTTCATGTTACTAGTTAGGTAATTTTTCAGGTCAGTCTCGATTCTAACCCTCTAATTCAGCCTTTATCCACACCTTTAACCTAAGCCCCGTTACAACCCTATTAAAGACCTTTGGATTTGTGTATCATCTCATATTATTGTGGTGGAGATTTGATTTTCATGCAAGCTTATGGGATTAACTCTTCATGTTTGACTTTTGAGTACTTAATTCTGAACCTTAAACACTTCGTGTGATTTGAGTGAATCATTAGTGAGGATGTCAACCCTTGTCGGTTTTGAATCAGAGGTAATTATTCAGGTAAGGGGAAACACCTATGTTTTCATACTATAAAAACTATGACTTTGATTGTTTGAATCTTTAGGACTCTTTGAGTTGAATTATCCATGTATGAATTATCTTTGAATTATGACGAAACATTATTAATGAATATTATGAATCGAGGAAGTTTGTTTTAATTATGAGTTGAGAATTTTGCTTGAGGACAAGCATAAGCTTAAGTGCGGGGGTATTTGATAAACCATAAAAGTAATATATTTTAAGCCCACATTTAGCATGCTTTTGGATGATTTAAGCCTTGAATTATGTAATTTGGTGCTCTTAATCCTTTGTTTTCATGTTTTACACTAAGAAGAGCACCGGATGACGAAAAGAATGGAAAACGGGCCTGAAATGGAGTAAATGGGCCATATCACGAAATCAACATGGTCGTGCCTCATTCAACAGCTTCGAACACGGCCTGGCCATGACTTACACGGGTGTGTGCCATGGGCGTGTCCCTACCGTGAGAAAGAAGAGTTTCACTCAGATTGGGATACCTAGAGGCAAAGAAACACATTCAAAAACCTATATAAACACCCTAAGTATAACCTAAAAGGGGGAACCCAAGGCTTTAGTCCAGGGGCGTCCAACTAGGCCAAAGAGGGCAGATTTGTGGGGATTTACTCGAAGATAGCCAGTTGATTCATCTCAAGAAGTCGAAATCATACTCAAGACGGAGGATCTCTCCTTCAATTCCTTCAGGGGTTTTAGGGATTTCTTATGTTTTGTTTTATCTTTTCTTCTGAGATGTTTTCTTTTATCATTATGAACTAAACCCTCAGACGCCTGAGGGGGATGAAACCTAAAATGAATCTTGTTATCGTTTATGTGTTCTTAATTCTTGTGTTGATATTTTCGGGATATTAATTCAAGTATGATGTGCTTAGGTGAAGGAGCAAAAGTCCCTGCCTAGGAGTAGATCTAGCATAATTAAGTGGAGTTGACCGCATGCCTAGAGATAGGGTGACGATATTTTTTCGAATTAGGGTGAAACCTAATATGGGAGTCCATAGATCGAGTTAATGCAATTCTAGGGGTTTTGATTAGAAAGAGATTTCAATTAATCAACCTAGGGTTAGACGTTAGTTGCCTCGAGAGAGGGATTAATATAACTTACGGAATCTTATGGATCAAGTCAAATGAATAAATTGTCTAGTTCAGAGTTAGATAACAAGTGAAGTCTAGATGGATTCTTCCTTGGGTGTCATCTTAATCAATCAGTTTTTCCTCAAAGTTATTTTCTCAATTTCATTCTTCTTTGTCTTAGAGTCTTTAGTTTAGTTTAGTAGATAGTTAATTTTAGATTAGATAAAAATTCATTTAAAAAGAAAGTTAGTATTAGTACTTTTGGTTCCTTTGGGTTCAACATTCCAGTCTTGCCTTAACTATACTATTGTTCGATAGGTGCGCTTGCCTCAAATCATTGTCATAGTTAGTTTCCAGGTTCGATCATTCTTTATATAATTTTTTAAGACTTTGACATCGCATAAAAGAATGATCAACCTTTCTTACTTTATATGGTGACATAGGTATTCTCGTTATTCTGAGTCCTCAACCGGGACTTCAACTTGACATATTCTCATTTCAATCTCACCAAAGCATCATAAATCAACCTCATGGAATATGTATACATTTCTCTTAAAATAAAATAATTACAATTATGATTACATTGTATAACTTTAATTTCATACAAACTTACCTCGATACTCAAAATATGTGTAGATGTGCAATTTAGTCCAACACCTTGTTCTTACCTCGGTTTCGATCCGGGCTTAGTGTTTCTTGATCTATAATAACAATTTCAATTGTTTAATACTCACATTAACTATGTTGACTCATAGTTTATGCTTTGGCAAAAGTACGATTTTGCCCCTGAACTTTTACATAATTACACTTTTGCCCCTAGGCTCGTAAAATGATTTTCATTCAAATTTCTTGTATTTCAAACCTAGACAAATCATTTTCTTGACTACAACAACCCCTAATTTCCACTATTTTGCTAATGTATGACATTTTTATAATTTTACAATTTGGCCCTTTTAGGCATTTTTCATGAAAATCACTTAGAAAAAGATGTTTATCATATTCTTCCATAAAACATCAAAATACATGCATGTCATACATGCGTAAATTTTTGAACATAAACCCTAACTCAAAATATAGCTAGAAATAGCTAAATCGAGCTATAAATATCTCAAAAATACGAAGAACATTAAAAACGGGGCTATGATGCACTTACTATCAAGCTTGAAAGTTGAAGAAACCCTAGCTATGTCTTCCTTGTAATTTTCGGCCAAGAGGGAGGAAGATGGACATGGTTTTGGCTTTATTTTCCCTTTTAATTCTTTTATTAACCAAAGGAAAAAAATGTCCTTAAGCCCATTTCTTGAGATTTTTCCTTGCCATGTCCATTTTTGTCCATCTTAACATATAATGGTCTAATTGCTAAATAAAGACCTCTAGTAATTTTCATAATGATATTTCATACTTATATCTTCTAGAATCTCATATTTTCTAATCTTTACAATTTAGTCCTAATAGACCATTTTGATCACTAATTAATAAAATTTCTTCATGAAATTTTCTCACAATTATGTAAACACCTCATAAGCCTCATAAAAATCATAAAACACTTATTTCTACTTCGGATTTATGGTCTCGCAACCATTATTCCGACTAGACCCTAAATCGGGTTGTTACACGCCTTGATAAATTCCCTGCTAAGGTCAGAACTCATCAGTCAAGATGTCATTCCATGCCAAATCCATGCAAATTTCGAAAATGAGCAACTAAGAAAAATTAATCACAATGTTAATGTCTTCCATCAATTGTACATAATTTTATTGGTATAATAAAAAATGTAGCATTCAATGTTTATATATTTTTCATTTTGGCCTTAATTATAAAAAAAATCAATAAATTCAAACTCAACATTTTCACATTTACACAAATGTTGTAGGATAAATTAGTTAAATTTGGACAAAGTTGTGAGAATGTGTAAACTTTATAGGCTATTTTTTTTATTATACCAATCAAAATAATGTACAATTGATGGAAAACATTAACACAGTGATTCATTGTCATTAGTTGCATAGTTTTGAAATAGAAAGAGAATAAATTGCTCTGATATTTTTAGAAGAACTAATTTGCTCAATTTCGAAATTGAGAGAAAGAAAAATCTTTTTATCATTTACTTTGGTTAAAAATGAAATATTCTAATTATTATGTTTATTTTTTATCCATAACCATCTAAAATAATAGGATATAAAAGATTAATTTTATAATATTAATATTATGAAATAAGCAATTTTCAAATATTATATTTTATTATTATAAAACAACATATTACATTAAACACTTTGTTTTTATTAAACATAATTCAACACTTATAAAATTATATATTACAAATTTTATACTTAATTTTAATACTTAAATTAAAATGAATTCTATTAGCCTAAAATTTACAAAACTCGAACAAATTTTAAGTGAAATACTTATAGAGACTTGATAATTAATTAAAATATTTTCAACAAAATAAAGTTTGATTGTTATGTAACAATTTTCAGTCATAACTATATTTTCTTAACTATTAATTTCACCCCAAAAATTACTATTTATTATAGTAAGTTATTTAAATTATTTGAGTTATATAATTCAAGCTGAATGAAACTATTTATTTAAATCAATTAAAAATTCTAATTATTTAATTTTAAAATGAAAATTGTAACCGAATCAAATTTTAATAATAACATTTACATTCGGCGGCTTGCAATGCTCCAAAATTCATCTTCCCAGAGGCTTAATTCAAAAACAAGTGCCGTGTATGTTGGTCAAGGGATCAATGATTACTATTTCATTCAAATATGGATAACAGCCGTTTAATATGAAGTGAATTTTCAAATTCAACACATACGTTGGGAGAGATGAGTGGTTTTAAAAAAAAAAGATGATAGCACGCCTATATTGGCGAATGGGAATGGACAAAATATCCTTACGAGTCTTTTGGGAAATTAAAGATGGTGTTGGGAAGAAGTAAATTTCAAGTTTTGTGAGTGGTGGGACCTTATATTTGTATGCATGCATATGTCACAAGTTTCTTGTGATCTATATAAATAATGTACGGCCCCATCTTAAATTTCAAGGAATGCCTAACTGCTTTTGACACACATAATCCATCTTCTTGGTGGCTTCAATTAATCCAATCAATCATACCTTTGTTAAACATGTGATCATGAATATTCTAGGACTGGCTGCACCCAACTCATTTACTGCTTTTTTTTTTTTCCTCTGTAAATTGATTCATAGAGGAAGCATAAATTTAAAAGATTGAAGATGATACTATATATAAATTATGCTATACATAAATAAAATTATCTTTAAAAGTTGGTGTAGAAGCACATGCCAACATCTTTTTGAAGTGACCTTAGACTTTTTGACGAAGTTTCATAGAAAGACTTGTGGGCTTGGGTTAATATAATTGGTGGACAAAATTTAACTTATGTACCCAAAATGGCTTGAAATGACCGCGGAGATTGGCTTTAACGTCCAAGCAAATGTAATCAAAAGACTAGGGTACCATGCAATAGTATTTGTAGCACTTATTGGCTGCTGAAACTAAACTCTTTTCTCTGTTTTCATATATATATATATATATATATATAGTTTGCAAGAAAAATAGTGTTGCATATTATCCTTTTAGGTGACTTTTGGTTCAAGTGTTCTCACTTAGATTTCAAAGATTAGTTTGAGTAAATAGTTTTTAGCGTAAGATTTTAGAAATATAAGAAATAATTTTAATACCACATCTTTTTTAAATGATCTTATATTCTTATGGTAATATGGGATTGTTGACAATTTTAACACTCTTTAATGATTTAGATTCATTATACTTAACCAAAACAAAATAATAATAATAATTAATGAATTAACATTTCTGGTTCTTTTATATATTCTTCAAAAAAATTTAATATTTTGTCTATTTCATTTTGCTCAAAGCGTTACATTTATAATAATTTTATTTATTTTTATAGTTTTGATCAAATTTACCTTTAAACTATAACAAATAATATGTTTTAATATTTTTTTTCATTTACCCATCACTTTGATAAAAAGAAAAGTCTTAGCTATTTATTGTTATTCCCCATTTTCAGTTTCTTTGATTTGAAAATGATATATGAAATTATTTTACTAGAAAAATATTATTTTACTAGAAAAATACTTACTTTGTTAGCATAATAAAACACTATAACCTTAAACTATTGTATAGTAAAGAATAAAAAAAGAAGAAACAAATTCCAACAATTTAATAAGAGATGTTTTTAGATAATTTTATATTCTGTTAATTAATAAAAAATTCTCTAATAAAATGAATAAAATAAAGTAATGTAATATATGTAGGGGTGAGCATTCGATCGAATTGAATTGAATTGAATGAAATTTTTTATTTAAAATTTCTCGAATCGTTTCGAGTGAGATAAAATTCGAATAAAATTCAATCAAATATATTTGTTCGAGTTAAATTAAAAAAATATTTAAGATCCTTGTAATAACTGTCATTCAGTGTAATCAAACTTGTCCACTGTAATAAAATTTGTTACTAAGTTTCATCCCCTATTAATATTTTATATACGGGTTAACTTCTTTGCTTGCTTAGTTGCTTCAATTATCTTTTGATTCTTGTCATTATGTATTTTGAAATTAAAAATATATATTAAATGTAAAAAATGTGATTTTAAAATAAAAATTATCTTAAAGATAAAATGTGAAATTAATACCAACATAAAATTTTAACACGAATATTTTATGGCATCATCGATAATTCAATTTTAGCACAAATTTATAAAGATTCAATATGATAAAACAATTCAGTAATATAAATAGTACAAAATGTGAAATTTAATTTAATAATATAAATAGTAGATATAAATAAAATTATTATTATTTAGGTTTAGGAAATTTTTTTGGATTATTTTATTTTTTTATTTGAGAGTAAAGGCTGAGAAGTAAAAGTTTAGGAGGAAATAAAATGTTTTAAAGGTTGAGGAATAAAATAATTTTGGGAGGGAAATATTCAAAAAAAAAAAAAAAAAAAATTGGGGGGGGGGGGAATGGGCTTGGGGTAGAAGGGGGTGGGATGGGAGGAGAGCAAAAGTTATGGGGGGAAAGTGAGAGAGAGTAAGTTTATGGAGGAAAGTGAAGAGGTTTAGGAGTTTGGGGTAATAATGTAAATTATTATAGTTTGTCATTCGGTTTATTTGAATTATTCGACTTATTTGAATTCGAAAATCAAACTCGATTCGAACTCAAAATTCATAAAAAAATTCGAGTTGACTCGAATAACTCGATTTGTTTAACTCGAAATTCAAAAAAAATTTATTTTTTTCGAGTCGAATCGAGTTTTACTCACCCCTAAATATATGTGCTAAATAGTTTTATACTCCAATCACCAAAACACCTTAAAGATTAACTTGTAATATATGAACTGTGAAAGTAAGAATAAAACTTTTTTTATTAATAATAATAAAAATTTCATTAAGACTTGCGTTAGCATGTTTTTAAGATTTTAGATTTGAGGGAATAATGGCTTTCTTATAGGAGTTTTAGTTAGACAAGTGTGGAATATGAATAGATTGATTTTTTTTGTCAATAAAATGAAACAGTTTATTAATTATAAAAGGTTTGATAAATAGGAAAGCCAATAAAGGATTTAAAAAGTTTGAGAGGTCAAAATAAACAACATAATTATTAGTTAAGTCCTAGTTTTATACAAAAGACTAGGATTAGTGTTGGAACCTACAACTGATAATTGCAAAGAAAACAAGAAGTGCGAAGTGAAGTGGTACTTCCAATGCCAACTTAAGGTGGCACTATGACAATAACACAAAAAAACATAAATAAGTTGTTTATACAGTTCAGTTTCCTTACATTTGCCAAGCCTAGCTTAGTGAGTAAGTCCACCATCTTTCAGCCCAATACAACAAGTAATTTAAGTTCTATCACACCCTGATATAGCAACCAGACTCTTGTGTTAAAAGATCTAGATCATTTACCTCTAAGTTTTTCCTTCAAAAACTTAGGCTATAAACCATGCAATAAACTTGTTTCCACTTTCATTGCACTCTCAAAATCAAGTTCCTCAATGAACAAACAAGTCTTATAAACCTTTCATACAAAACATGTACAAGTCTCTTCAAATATATAAGAGTTTGAGACATGCTAACATACAAGATCAATTATAATCAATTCCCCTAAAACACTACAGACAAAATAGCATACACAATATATTAATAAAATCCAAGAAAATGTGGAGATATTAGATGCAAATCTTCAAAAAGTCCGATCCAATCCAATTTTCAAGACATGTTCCTCCAAATGGATTGGTCTTCAAAGATAGGTTACAAAACATCTAAGAATTCATCTAAGTCATTGTCAAACTAACTTTTTGAAAAGAATGCCAACTCCAAATAAGGCAAGTAATATGACCTGTGTAGTGCCAAGTGCAATGGGAATTGTTTGTGGCAATATGTGAAGCATTGACCACATAATTGCTTCAACAAGTACCTCTTTCAAGGTTAGATAAGGTGTCCATATTTAAATAACGAGTTCAATTTAACAAAGTAACCTTTAAGCCATCCTTATTTTCCTAAATATCATCAAATCAAATACTCTTAAATCAAATCTTCACAAAGTCAACCCATATATTTTTAAATTGCATATTCTAGTATATTGTAACACTGTAGACCTGACTCGATCGCCGAGTCTGGGTACCAAGTGTCACAATAAACCCAAGTTACAATAATACACTTTTCAAACTCATTTTAGTAATGAATTGTATACCTGCATTTACTGTAGGCTTTATTTCAAAACCCTGATTATCAACATGTTTCAGAAATTAACTTTAAATAAATTGCCAATTAAACAAGCACTTAAATTTTTACAATCAATTTACTTTATTAGGCTCTAATGTTTACACTTACTATGAATTCAAACTTAATTCGAAACCATAAACTAGTTCAACCCCCAAAGCATAGCCTTTAAGGGTGCCCCTCTACACACATGAAACAACTTCAATGCCCAACGCATAAATTTGGCGATGTCTAGCTTAGTCCTTTCTCAGAAAGTCTCCGACAATCCTTGCTCCTGCATACAAAGGCAATACAATCGTAAGTCCAGATGAACTTAGTGAGATTCTTTGCAGCAATGCATCATAAAGACTATATTTTCAAGGAATAATAATTAAAGCATAGAATTTAAACTCCTTGTGTATCATTGGAAGCTCCACAGATTTTCTGGCGTAGCCGATGCCTTGCATTCTCTGAGCTTAACTATTGGCGGACACATCCACTGATTTAATTGTAGGTGTATTCTTCCCAATAACATTTCTCTGGGACTTGTCCCTATCTAATATCATCTCATACTTCTATAGCGACAACCATATGCACGAATATATAGATTAGAGACTACTAATGGAGGACTAGCGATTGTCTCATCACAATTGCATATTCTTACTAAACTCTATATAGACTTACTGTATTACCTTGACAATTTTCTTTTATGACTTATCCAGTGCTTAAACCCTTCTTCTAAGGTAGACCTATTTAGTATCATTTTCATTTACTGTCTTGAATAAGAGATTTAGCAGATACATAAACACCCCATTCCTTAAGGACTTGTACTAACAAAATAATCTAATAAGATTTTCTCACTTCAGAACATTCTATTAAGACACTCCCAATAGTAGATAGTTCCCAACGGACTATCTTTTTCTCAAATTTCCCTTGCTGAGCTTCCACAACTAATAGTCCCAAGTGGACTTCCTCGTGCTAAATAGCCCTGACAGACATCCTCTTCTTTAGTTAATTCCTGGTAGACTTTCCACCCAAGGTATTCCTTAGCAGACTTCCCTCTTAACAGAGTCCTTGGTGGAATTTCCCGTTTCTAGCGACTTCCTTATCATTGAACATGTAGAATTAAAACTTGAAGAACCATTTTGTTACCTTATAGCCAATGATAATTTATAGGCAAATTATGGCAACTCTTGAAGGTGGATACCTATTTGCAAATACGTTTAAGGAACTACCCTCTTCCTTTCACACATACCCGCTTTTAACATGCTTCTACCAGTTCCTCTTACCTCTGCATTTTTAGCGGATCCTCTTATTAACATGGTTGCTAACATCTCCATACGCACCCCGATCATCATGACAAACTACTCGCCACGCGAGTATTACTGGGACTTCCCTTCTTTATTTCCTAACAGGTTCCTTACTCACTATCCTGGTAGACTCAAATTTCTCCATATTATGTACTTGTTCACCACTGCAGCATGCCATGGCTAACCATGGATTTTTTATTCTGATGAATCAGTAAACCCCTTTCGATGTGTTACCCAGTATAACCTGTATACTGTTTACATGGTGTCGCCCTAAAGGACCTATATATTGTTTACACGATGTTGCCCAGAAGGACAAGTAGATAACCGTCATCATAGTGTCGCCCCGAAGGACCTTTTATGACTGATTACACATTGCGGCATACTCGCTTGAATACCTTAACAATTCACCCATTCCTCCATTACGCCAATTTTCCTATCTTCATCTACCCCGTCAAAGTAACTCCCTTTGTACTCCACATTTTAAAAACACACATTTCATGCATAGCATTACGCTTATAGCTATAACATATAGTACGCCACTTATCAATATTTTGGCACCTAGAAAACATACTTGCAAGCGTCTATAAATTTTCACAAATTTATGCATGCATAGTATTCTCATTCACCGTGATCATACATAACCATGTAATTCAAACAAAACTCATAGCAGACATATGAGCAGAACATTCCAACATAACAACTCAGACAAACACTTGACTGGAGTACAGAAACTCACATTGAATCCATCGTTGTCGTTAGTTGAGCCTTTCCAAATGCCAAAGCCTCCATTGTTCTGCCAGCTAAGCACGACAACCAAATATACCATTTAAACTGAAGGTATTCAAACCTTAAAACCTTGAATCCATTATTATACTGAAGCTTTTTCAAAAATCCTTACTTCTCTTTTCTTCTAATTTAAGAGTACAGAGAGACTTAGGAGCTTACCAGATTACTGGATTCTCTACTTTCTAGACTTGAGTCTTACATTTACTGCCATTGCAGAGCTTTCCTTAAATCTCTCCTCTTCGGAGAAACCGAAGAAGCCGATGCAGATAAGAAGAAGATTATAAGTAGAATTGAGTAGATTTCTTTTTACAGAAATATCCTTCCTCACACACATATATATACCCTTAATTTGCGCGGTCTTCATAGCCAAAAAAATGGTCCATCGCTAATCATTATGTTGACCACTAAGGAACCAGTCGGTTTCAACTTAATTGAACCAAAATTAGGTCTTAACTAATTACCAATTAGCCACAACATTTTCCAAGTTTTCCAATAGAGCCTGTATGCTTACTATTTAGTTCAATTAACTCACCATTTTTCCTAAAGCTTGGGACTTTAACAAAAACTAGGTGTGGTATACACAAGGTAAGTAGATTAGATTAAAATCCTTGAAAAGCACAATTACTTAATCCAATCTCTTTTCCAGTTATAATCACAAGATTGTCTATACAAAATCCTTAGAAAGATGCAAGAAAATAACAAAGATATTTTGGTCAAACATGGCAACAAATAAGAAAAGTTATGTGACTTGCATAGTGCCAATTGTAGTGGGCAATGCTGAAGCCACTACTCCCAAACTTGCCTTAACAATTACCACTTTTCCCTTTCTAGCTAGGGTATCCATATTGATTACCCTCCTAATACATATGGAATAGTTGACTACATGGGAAACTCCTCAACATTAACTTCAAATAATAAATAATAGAATTAAGAAAAATATTTTCTTGAGCATGATTATTAACAAGTCTCATAATAGCAAAACCATCAAGCTTAACAATGATATGGAAAATATGAAGACATTTGGAATGTTAAAGACCATCCCTAAGACCCCATAACTCAACAACCTTGTTAGTGGAAATGCCAATGAATTTATGATAACCTACCAACAATTGCCTATTATTATCCCTTATAATGGCGCCTAAACCGATAACATTAGGATTCTTAAGAGAAAAGCCATCATAGTTTAGTTTAAACCATCCTTAGCTCACTTGACTTGAATGATTTCGAGGAGCCGCTTATTTTTAAAGTTGAGAAAAAGAGCAGAGTACTCAACAGTAAAAGGAAGTTACTTTTGGGATGATTAAGTTTTCATCAAAAGACTTATAAAAATGATTTCATTTCTTGATATCTAGGTGTTGAGAAAGATGAATGTAAACATTGTTCCCAAGGGAAATGATGTTGATGGTAGAAAAAAAATTAGAGATGAGATTAACTTTTATCTAATCAATAAATTGGGTGTTTCAAAAAAAAAAAGTAAGAATGTAGGGTATTGGTCGATGCTTCAACAATTTCTCAATAAAATTGCAATCATTAAGAAGATGGCTAATAGTTTTAGGTTTAGTATTGCAGAAAGGACAATCATTATTAATGCTTATTCTTCTAGAACTAAGCATAGTACAAGAGTGAATGTGATTTTGGACAATCTTCCAAATAAATAAAGAAATTTTGGAGGCAATTTAATGTTCCAAACCCAATTCCTTCTCAATTTTCTGTTGAACACTCCTACGAGATTTCAAGTGACCAAAGAGTTAGCTTCTAAGCAAGAGTTTCCAAGGTATTTTTCTTCAATGATTTTTGCCTAAAATTCCCTTTTCTTATTAGTGAGTATCCAATATAATTTAAGAAGTTGAGTTTGGTTTTGGATTCACATTTGATGGATGCTAAGGTCCATATCTCTTTTGGATTTTAAGATGTTAGTCTAGTTAGTAAAATAAAATTTGGAGTGGTTCTTTGATCCTCCAAGAATAAAGTTTCGATTAATATGGTTAATGGAATTATAGGTAGCAGAGGGTAGGCATCTACACTACATAAAGTAAGTATGGATAGCATTAGTGGTAGACTTTATGAGAACAAGTCTTGTAGCTAAGTGTAACATAAAAGCCCTCTAACTAGCAAGTTTAGATCAAATTTTGTTAATTATGAAAGAATAGTCATTCTTACTAACTCTTTTATGATCAATAAGGAAACTAATATATTTGCCTAGATCATGAATTTATTAAAAGCCTAAAATTTTTTTAATCCAAGTTGTTCATTCTTTAGGAGTGAAAGAAGAGGGAAAAACCTTGGAATTTTAAAGACTAACTTTTTTGTCCTGACTTTGAACAAAAAGTCTCAAGAACCTGATGAATGGTTCTCATAGATTTACTATATGCACGTGCAAATAAGAAGATATCATCAATAAGAAAATGGATTGAGTAAGTTTAGGACCCAATCTTAAACATTTTAAAGGTTTCCATTTTCTTTAGGGGCATGCTTGTTAAATCAAATGACTAAGATACTCTATAAGAAAAATAAAAATGAAGGGAGAAATATGGCCTCATTGTCTAATACCTTAAAAGGGTTGGAAACTCTCAAGTTTACTTCAATTCACAAAAACAAACAAGGTGGATGAGGAAACGCAACTCATGATGAGATTAATCCATTTCTTAAGAAAGTTGAAAAAGGAGAGTGCCTTCCTAATAAAACACCATTCAAGGAAATCAAAAGCTTTCTCAATGTTGAGTTTAATAGCCTTAAATCCATGTTTATCTTTCTTTGATCGCTTAGAGTGAATTATTTCTTAAACAATAATGACATTGTCAAAAGCATGATGACTTAAGATAAAGCTCACTTAGAGAGGAAAGACAAGCTTATCAATAAAAGGATGAAAAATCAATGGTAAGATTTTTGTAACCAACTGGTAGGAGGTGATGCAATGACTTATAGGCTTGAATTGATTAATAGATGACGTACAAAAACATTTATGAATAAGCATGATGTGAATGTCATTTAGCTCTTCAGGTATCAAATCATATTAAAAAATATTTAAGCTATAATATCACAAAGCTTAACATGAATTATGCCCTAACATCACTGAAAGAAAATCGGGTGAAGACCATTAGGGCTCGGAGATTTAAATGGGTTAAAATACCAGAGAGAAGTCTACGTAGATCTTTTCCGTTCTCAAGGGAGAGAGAAGGTAAATGATAAGGAAGGGACCTATTTGAAAAGATGTCAGAGTCTAAAATTTTACCCATGTTAAAATTTTGATGGTAGAAAATGTATGTTTGATGTTAGATAAACAACATTTACCAAGTGATTTTTGATGAAAATGCCTAAAAGGACCTATTTGTAAAAGTTATAAAATATGTAGTAGAAGTGTGATTTAAGGAAACATGTGGGCTGTTATGAGTATGAAAATGGTTCGGTTAGGCTTGGGTTTTGAAGAAATTGAATGAAATTCATTTTATGAGCCTAGGGACTAAAATGTAAAAAGTTGAAAAGTTAATAGAAAAAATGTAATTTTTCCACGACATGATTTTTGGGCTGAACTGAATAATGTAAGTATTAAATAAGTTATAGTTGCTATTATAAATCAAGAAAAACGAGGTTCAGACCTAGATCAAGGGAAAAACAAGGTGTTTGACGATTAGGTCCATTTTCACTATTTTTGTACCGAGGTACGTTCGTATGTTAATAATGCAACGTTAAACTGGTATTTAATATATTTTGATATTGCATGAATTGTATGATTGACTCTATGGATGTGATTAACAAAGTTTCGACAAGCGAGTATATCCCCGATTGAGCCTTAGGAATATATTAGGATACAAGTGACATGTCACTAGGAACCCATGTAATTATGTGATTTATGTGTTCCGGGTGCTGGTCCTGTACGTCCTACCAGTGGCTGGGTATATCGGCATATGTTACGGATACTTGATAGCTTGTGTGAGCAACACTGCGTAGCTACGTCTCGACTGATAGCTTGTGTAAGTAGGCCCATGGATAGCTCGAGAGCGAGCCTATATACGATGAGATTTGTGGTAGCATTGGCTACATATGTGGCACTTATGTACAAATCTTTCCGTGTATCTAATAGTATTCCAAGTGGTTCAACGGATACGTCAAAGATGAGAAAGTATGTAAATATGTTATGAGATTGTAACACCCAAAACCCACATCCGTCACTGGATTAGGGTTACTAAATATTACGAACTAAATTCAAGTTCAATCATACATTTTACTAAATTCAGTATGCGCAATGAAAACTTTACTAAAATAATAATATTACAAAGTTTTGGGCTTAATCTAAAACGTAGCCCTAATTATAATCATCTCTATACAAACACTTCATAAATCATATGCACCACAACCTAACCGCTTTTAATACCTCATACAACATCATTTAATTACCCGATAAATAAAAAGAAAATACTCCATACATTCGGCCATCAATGTAATTAACTTATCAAGATAATTACGAAACATTATTACTTCACCTAGTCATGCTTAATATATATAATGTTTTTACCATTTCCAACTCATCACAAATTTTAGTCACAAAAGATTTTAGCAATATATATAAATATATATATGCGCATAACCTATACTCAGTAAGAGAATAATTACATTTTTAGTTCTTTAAACAATATTCACGCAAATATCAGTACTCTTGAGATTATACCAAAACATTCGTAAGACTTATGTTCATAACATACTTAACGAAATACATCATATATATATATGTAGTGCAAAGATGATAACAAGAACTAACCTTAACCGAATACACAAACATGCATAAGCAAAAGCATATTAAACTATTACTAATAATTTACCTATCCAATATACCACCATTCATGAATTTATATTCACCTAAAATATGATAATACTTGTATAACAACCAAGCTTATATATATATTCATGCATTCGATGAAACCAAGTATATCATGATTAAACATAAAACATTTGAAACTCAAGTTATAAGAAAATTAGCCATAATTACATGACTTTACTATAAGTAGATAACCAAGTTCCTAACTTAAACATTTCCATTAACCATACTACACATATGGACACACAAAGGCAATTAGGTTATCTTTCAAACATGAACAAAAAGCATAAATAAAATCATGCGAATCATCATCAAAAAGAAAAGTAATTCATCCAACGGAACTAAGCCTTTTTCGCAAGGCTATATTTGTATACTAAGCTAAGTAACATTTCTTACATCAAAAACCTAGCTTATACATGCCTTTCGAATCAAAACTAGAGTATGAGTACCAAAAGAGGTGATCGTGTGAGTGACTATCTTGACGATCCCGCTGAGCTCGTAGACTAACCAAAATCTATAAAACAGATAAGACATAATGCACAAGTAAGCGGCTAACTCAGTAAGTCTTAAGCAAAAATAATCACATATTATTAATTAAGACAGTCATTTTATAACATTACATCACTATAGCTTAATCCATAATATATATTAGGACTAAAAGCATATATATACACACCACATTAACATTTTCTTTTTATACCAATTTCTACACGTCTATGTACTCTTATAAATACTTTTGACTACTTACATTCGTATAAGACCAATTTACTTTTAACACAATCTAACAAGATTTTCTTTCGGCTATCCTTTGCATGTCAAAAGCTCACATCATTTCATTGTTCGAAAACCTCATAGACATACCTAAATACATTTTCATATAACACTGGAGTAAGAATATTACTTACCTTGTAACCAAATAATAGCTTTCACCTTCAATAATTTGGCACTAAGACAAATTTGAACTCAAAGTTCGTAGTCCAAAACACCGGCATTTAGCCTGCTAGGCAATAAGCCCGATTATGTCACCGGCACTAGGCCCGCTAGGCATAAAGCCCGATTATGTCACCGGCACGAGGCCTGCTAGGCACAAAGCCTGATTATGTCACCGGCACGAGGCCTGCTAGGCTCAAGCTTTGAATGTCGAAATAGGTATACATGCATTTCACATTTCATCATCATATATCGAACCATATGCATTTATTCATATTACATTAAATACAATTGCAATCAGTCCAATCTATCATCATCACATTTGACCAACTCATGGTTTTACACTAAAATTATACAAATTCTATCATTCATTAGATTTATAAATAACCTTTAAACATAAGTTAGCTCAAGAACTTACTTATTCACCTTGCAATAACCAAAATAAATTCACTTCAATACTATACATTCACATTCGGCTATATATCATGAAGTTATACTCTAAATTTCCACAATTCATCATTCACTAAGTTCATAATTAATTTATTGACATTAGAGTGCTTAGAGACTTACCTCGGCTGTCGATAGACCGTGCGAATCGGCTATTCGATAACCTTCGTCTTTCCCCGATCCAAATCCATTTTTCTTTGTTCTTGATCTAAACACATTAAAATTTAGCTCATTCAAGTACATTTCAATTCAATTTAATCCCACAACACGTAAATGGTCAAATTACCATTTTACCCTCAGTATTTCAAAACTTTGCAATTTAGTCCTATTTGCATAACACACAAAATACACCAAATTAGCTAAGACTATACAAGGGCCGAATATTCCTAGGGACTTTACAAGCCCCCACATTTCATTTATTTTGCAATTAAGCCCCTCTAAAATTTCACTTTTACAAATTAGCCCAAAATACTCAAATTTACCAAAATTTCCAATGCAACATATACTAATCTTTAACATATCATTTATATAAAATCATAAAACACCAAAAATCACAAGAATATAGCAATGGCCGAACCTCATACGTGCTCATTTTCAAAAATTCTAACATGGGTCGGATAATATACTAAGCAACGATCTCAAAAACGTAAAAATTAACAAAAACCAATGTCAAACTAACCTTCAATTTAAGCTTCTAAATGCCGAAATTTCAAAGCCGAAAACCCTTTCTTTCTTTCCTTAACATTCGGCCAAGAAGAAAGCCAAAAGATGATGGCTTATTTTATGGTATTTTAACATATATTAACATAATAAACTAATTACTAATATAACCTTTTAATAATAATAAAACCAACTTATAAAATAAGGGTAATGTAGTCCAAAGCCGTCCACTACCTTAAATAATGGGCCAATTACTCTTTTAGGACTTCCATTTATAAAGCCACAATCAATTAGGTATATTTCACTATAGTTTACAACTTTTACCTTTTATGCAATTTAGTCCTTTTTCTAAATTAAACACACAAACGATAAAATTTCTCAACGAGACTTTCACACACATCAATTCACATATAATAAACACCAAATATAATATAAAAAATATTCTCGGACTCGAATTCATGGTCTCGAAACCACCATTCCGATTAGGGTCAAATTCAGTCTGTTACAGAGATGGTACAGGTATGTATGAAAAACTCAAAGGAAAATGGATTCGGTATATGATGAGCTATTGGTAAGAATGTGATTGAGTAATGATGTGAACCTGGTCGCATCATGTTTCGACACAACTTGCCGACCTCAGAGTTGGCCTAAACTTGAAGGGCCCAAGTGCAAGACGAAACATCTCATAGACCTGATTGATTATTGGGCCAATGTCTTAAGGACTTTTTAATTTAATATAGTTTTATTTAAATTAATAAGTTTGCATATTTTTAATTTTAGATTTGTACTTTGTGTGTTCTGTATTTAATAAACTTATGCATTATGTAACTCCCATGTTAGTTTAAGTCTGCATCATTAAATTAAGTTTTGCATTAAATAACTTATTTGTTCATTTAGTTTGCATTTCAAACCATGCATTTAAGCATCTTAGTTTAATAAATGAGTTGCTGGACATTTATTCAACTCATCTTAGTTTAATTAATAAGTGTTTTTGTTGAACTTTATTTAATAAGTGTTGCTCTTAATTAATCTAGTTACTAGGATTATTTATTGATGTATGAGTTTAAGTTTATTTATTTATACTTCTTTAATTAACTAGTTGCTGGAATAATTGATGCATATGTTTAGTTCATTCATTTAAGTTGTTTAATTAGTGTTTAAATATGTTTAATAAGTTCATTTTAATGTGTTTATTGCAGGTGTCTCTTCAGCTTACAACCGTTACATTTCAAGGCTGTTACAACTTAACTGAAGTGACTTTTCAAGTGCTTTTTTGGTTACAAAAGAAGGAGCTGTTACAAAGGGAGTTTTATACATCATTTAAGGAGTTTTAAAAAGCACTATAACACCCTTTAAAATTCAGCAGCAACCTTTCATCTACCAGCTATTTTTGCTCTTTCAAAAGATTAAATCAAGCATTCAAAACACCATTAAGGTGCTGGTGTCTATTTGGCTAACCAAGTGACAATTCAATAGTCATCTTTCAAGCATTCAAGGACATTCATTCAGCTAAATTGAAGTGAATTCAATGATGGAGTTATTTGGTTCAAGAATGTCAAGAGACTTGAACTTTATTTCAGCTTTTTATTAGCACATTAAGATGGATACTTGTGACTATTCGGCTACCCTATTCTAGCACTATAAATAGGTGAAATCAGCCTTTGTAAAGGGACTTTTGGATTTTTAAACTTTGATTAAATTTTATGAACATTTTTTTCTCGAGTGAATTTACCTCCTCTTCTATTTCGTACAAGTCTTGTTTGACTTATCTAACATTGCTAGTGGCGTCTTCCCGACTTGTTTGAACTTATCACCAACTCCATTGTTGTGGCGTTCATCCTACTTCTCCATCCAACAACCTTAACGACATAAGAAACGGGGTGACGCTATGATATAGTGTTGAATCTTTCTACCGTTAAGTTCCCTTTTCCATTTCCATCACTTCATCAAATTACCAATCTTTATTTCTTGTTAAACCGAACCTATTTCATCCTTACTAAAACCCCTTTCCATTCCAAAACCATCTTGCTAGCTTCCGCATAACTTAACCAAATTTTACATTTTTAATGCAATGAACATTCTCCTTGTCAACGATCGGGCAAACAAGTGAAACGACTCGATTAACCCAGGCCGGATCACATCAAGTAAGTTATGCTCATGAAGTTTAATGACATTTATGTTATATATGTTATGTTATTCATATGATGAGCTATTGGTAAGATTGGGATTGAGTAAGTTGTGTTTATGAATTTTTAATTACATTTATGTTAATATATGTTAAGTTATTTATATGTCAATGTATGATTGATGTTTTGTATTATTTGCATATGAACTTACTAAGCTATATAGCTTACCCCCTTTCTTTCCCTTATCTTATAGTGTCACCAAGCTAGCTCAGGATCGGAGATCGTCGGAGTTCGCATCACACTATCAAATGATTATTTTGGGTATTGACGAAATTTTGAGCATGTGGCATGTATAGGGACTTGGTCATTTTGTTATATGTGACATTGGAAATGTGGCCAAATGTATTGGCTTATAATGGTTAATGACTTCATTTTGTATATGGCCGTGAATGATGGCTTATGTTGGTGGAAGTATATTTATATGTTGATACCATTCATGCATGTGGAAACTTGCAAGATTTGCGTTGATATATTATGATGTTAAAGCATGATAGATGTTAGCATGTGGATAAGATATTAATATCTTGGTTGTGATTGTTTTGGTTGCTTGTATATGCTTGAATTGCTATTATATGATGTTGTGTAGGTATATGCATGGAAGGGTGACAAAAAGGCTTGGCAAATAGCCTTATTTTATCCATACGGGTAGAGGCATGTGTCTAGGCCGTGGGCGACACACGACCTGCCCTATGGGCATGTGTATTGGCCGTGTGTCCCTTGCACCTTAATTTTGAAAAATAGAATGTCCAAAATATAGGACATGGGTAAAGACACGGGTGTGTGTCTCAGTCATGTGTCTCAGTCGTGTGTGCTACAGGCCTAAGACACGGGCATGTGTTTTGGTCGTGTGAAACCTGCATTTAATTTGAATTAAATTAAATAACCACACGGTCTAGTACACGGGCGTGTGGCATGACCATGTGACACAAGTTAGAGAGCACCCTAAATTGAACACAGTCTGAAGCACGGGCGTGTCCCAGAGTAACACGCGCCTGTGAGCCCTGTAGATAGAAAAAAAAATTTAAGTTCTGTAAAAATTTCCTAAGTTCTCGATTTGTCTCGAACCAGTTCTAAAGTATGTTTTGGGCCTCGTAGGCCCGTATCAGGGACTTTATGATCGAATATGAATTGTTTTAATTTGGACGCAAAATTTATGACTCGAATTTGTGTGAATGCTTGTGTTTTAAGTTTGGTAATGCCTTGTACCCTGTTCTGGCATTGAATACAGGTAAGGGGTGTTACACCTACATGGCAAATAAACACCCATAAGTTCAATGGAATGTAATTGACTCAACTAGTATTACCTTTTTAACATTTTCTTTCTTCCACTTATCCCAATATGATTTTTTTTTTCTTCACATCATTATGCCCTATTAATGTTGCCTTTTGACTTACCCTATTAAAGGCACTTGGTAAGTATTCTCAACCTATTTAGTCTGTGGTAAACTCTTTCCTTATTATAATCCCGTATGACTCGCTCACCTTCCACCCGCTGGTATCACTGACAAGGTCCTCACCACCTTGGCAGAGTAAATGCTGCTTAGTTTAAATAGTGGTTAGATTACTTCTTTGTAACCCGCTTTAGGCGCATGACCTTACCCTTAAGCGTAGCACGCCCTTTGGCTATAGACACTATGGCCTAAAATACATAGCCACTATCGTTGAGTGACCATCTGGGTTCACGAGTTCTCTTTCTTACCTTATCCCCACATAACTAGCCATTTGGCTGATACTTCCTCAATGGTTTTCCCCTTAAAGAAGAATAATGTTGACAGTTATATTTGTCATCCGGTGTACACTTCTTTGTCAATGGGTTTTAACTAACTTCTTTTTTCCTTGTGAACTAATCATCTTGCTTATACTCCACCTTTCGAATAGGAGTTTTTTCACTGAGCATTCTTTGGTAGCTCTTATTAGCAGATCCTTATTTGTGATCCTTGGCTAAACTATCTTTCATTCGCCTATCCACCAAGCACCAGTAGTATGTCAACTCCCATGACTACTTCTTGCTGGTTAACATCTTTATGCCCTACTGGTTTGCATGACTACTATTCCCGCAATCTTCTCTCATTCCTATTATGTTCCTGTTCATTGGCAGATTCTTTCAACCTGTTGCTCGATTGTTACATGTCCATACTTCTTTTTCCGTTCCAACCATTTTTCCTTATTTGTGGATTGTCCTATGATTTTTGTTTTTATTTTCCGCCTATGTTTATTGTCTTGGCGGCCTACATTGGTTGCCATAGTCGAACTATGGTCTTACACATCGCAATTTTTGTGTTTTTTTTTTTTGCCCTGACAAACTATCTATGATGCCATAACGTCTTTCAGCTATGGTCTTAAACAGTTTATCATGATGCCATATCATCTTTTAGCTTTGGTCTTACTCATATTTGGTGTATGGCCTCTGACCGGACCAATACCCTAGCCATGATCTTTTTATTTACTTCTCCCATTTCATTCCATCCATTCCTTTGTTTCATCATTCCTAACCTTAATGCTTGGACACTGCAGAATTCCCTTCGCAAGGCTCGAAGCTTCGCACATCACGGGTACACATAGCAACACTATATGGCGATATTTAACAAAATCACCCATTTTTCCCAGATCCTAACTTATTCTAATCCCTTTGGTAATTTCCCTTCCACATCATGTATACCTAACTAGAAAGATAGATGCTAAATAAGTCATGCAATCATGCAAAATGCTTTAGCAGTTCAGGGTTTGAGTACATAAACTCACCTGATGCTTCCTTTTCTCGCCAACTTAACTTTTCCGGCAGTTAATCATGAAAATGAAATATTAGATTAAACTTAGGACTTTCAGAAACGCGCAGAACCCTTTTAAAATGGTTTTTGGAAATCCTCATCTTTATTCTCCTAACTTTACACATACTGAAGGGATAAGAACCTTACCAACTTGCTAGATTCTCTATTTTCTTCACTTGAACCTCATGATCATCGTTCCATGCAAATTTTTCTTGTAACTATCTCCTCTAGGAGCTACTAAGGAAGATGAAGGGGAGAGGAAAATGAAATAGAATGCAGTTGAATCCTCCCTGAGAAGTCATTTCCAAACTATTTATAGCCCTTCATATGTGGTCTTCCACCGTATAACAATCATTCATCCATAATCATTTTGTCTCCCACTAAGTAATCAATTGGTTATGATCTGACTAAGTCAAAATTGGATTTCATCCATGTCCATTTTCACCTCTACCTTTTCTTAATTTTCCAATAAAAATTACCAACTCTTGGCATCTTCAAATTATACCCCTTCATTGTCACTTAGTTCTTGGAATCCATGGAATCTATGTGTGACAAGTTCGAGATTGGTTACAGATGTTATCGAGACCCAACATTTGTTGTGGACTCAATGATACATGTAACACAAGTTTATCTCAACCGAGTAACCTAATATTGTTTTAAAGTTTTGGCCTAGATAGGTAACCTGGAATATATATACTTAGCTTGGATAAGCAATCATATGTGTCATTATAAAGGTTTAGCTTGGACGTGTAACCTGACATGTACATATATATTTAGCTCGGACGAGCAACTGGTGTAACGGAGATACTTGTGTGCCCAAATCTGTTTATTGTAGTTCATCAGGAAATGCAATTTATATGAAACGAGAAATCAAAAAGAGATATGATGATCTTTATGTTCATCTATAGAAATGTTAAATTGAACTAGAATATTGTATTGGATTAATTTCATGAACATATATGTGATTACATTATCCTTTAATTGAATGAGATTGCAAAGTTTTTGTACAAAATGACATGAATTGGTATGATAAGTGATAAAGATGTTATATGGTTCGGTTACATGTTAAAGCTCTCCTTGTTGTTGTGATTTTCCATGTCTAAACAAGAAATGTCAAGCTAGTAGCTTATTATGCTTAATTGAAAACTGAAGTAAGCTTTTGTTGAATGGCTATGAACTTACTAAGCATCCTATATGCTTACCCCATTTGTTTTCCCTTTTCCTTGTAGATCGTTACCTTTCTTAACACGTCAAGCCAAATCTACTTGAAGCTTACGCTATCCTATCACCGAATAGGTAGATGTTTGATCATTTTGAACCTAGGGTTGTGGCATGTATATAGGTTTCTTGATACATGCTTAAATGTATAAAAGTCTTGATAATTTGATCATGGTAATAAATTTTGCATATGATGATTTTGAATGATGTACATGGTGAGTGAATTGGTTAATGCTTGACTTAGTAGTGAGAATCAAGATTAAAGATTAATTGGGTACCGATTGTTAATGAGTTTACATATGTGCTTCTTAAGGAATTGTCAAGATTATCGCCTGAATGTGAAATTGGGTTTGTGATTAACTTGATACTTCTCTTATATCAATTGCATCATATATAATGACAATAGATAAGCTAAAAGAACTTAAAGTACATTAGCAAGAGTTGTTCGATAGAGGTTTTGTTTGACTGAGAGTATCTCCCTAAAGTACACCTGTGTAGTTGGTGGAAAAGAAAGATGGATTGATGAGATTGATTACAGGAAATTGTAAAAGTCAAGATAGAATAAGTACTTGTTGCCCGTATCGATGACTTGTTTGATCAGTTAAAGTGCGACATAGTATTTTCAAAAATAGACCTCATATCTCGTTACTATAAGTTGCGGGTTAAAGATATTAACGCACAGAAATATGCTTTTCAAAATCATTACAGCCATTATGAATTTCTAGTAATGCTATTCAGATTAACTAATGTCCCTACTGCTTTTATGAATTTGATGAATAATATTTTTTTAGCATCACTTTGATAGATTTGTAGTAGTACTTTTGATGACATACTAATCCATTCTAAAACAGAACCCGGGCATGCTAAGTAATTTTAAATTGTGTTATAGACTTTGTGCAAGAAACAATTGTATGAAAAATTCAGCAAATGTGAATTCTAGCTCAGAGAGGTTGGATTCCTTGGTCACATGAGTTCTGCGGATGGTATACGAATAGATCCGAGTAGGACTTTTGGAATTTTTAACTGCAAAGTTTCATAAAATGTTTCAGAGAGTTTTTGACTAGCTGAAAGTTTTATTGACAAAAGTTCCTATTCTGACTCAACCTGAATTTGTGAAAAAATATGTTGTTTCCAGTGATACGTCGCTCAATAAGCTTGGTTAGGTACTGATTCTGTAACAACCAGTTTTTTAGTGGTTTTGAAAATGGTGGTTTCGAGACCGCGCATTCGATGAGTGAGTTCGTATGATTAGTATTTTAATTATACGAGCCAATAATAATTTTTGTATTGAATTTTGATTTAAGGAATTTAAACTAACTAAATTAAAAGTTAGTATAAGTGGTTCAGTTCAAAAGTTAAGTGGTTATTGAAAACGATGTATTAGGGCCTTATTTCCATAATTTAAGGCCATAAATATTTTTATTAAATATTTACAGAGTCGTATTATATGTGAATTGAAGTGTGGTCCAGTAATTTTGATGATTTATTACTTAATTATAATAAAAGGATTAAATTGTAATAGAGGTAAAAGTTAATTAATATAGATTTAAAATAGTAAAGGGACCAAAATGGTAATTAAAACATGGTCAAAAAGTCCAAGTGGTGGTGGATATGATTAATCCACCAACTTTTGGATTATTTGTTCATTTAGTCATAATTAGTTTAGGGTTAAATTAAAATAAAGTTTAATTAATTAATAATTAAAAATAATTGAAGGACCAATTATGGAATTAAATCCTCCATAGAAGGTAATTATACCATAATCTCATTTGATGGAAAAATATGGTCATGATTTAATAATTTCATAAGTTATATTTAAAGGATAATTTAGTAAATAGTTAAAAAGGTAAGTTAATTAAAGAAATTAAAAGTTAAAATTTAGCGATTCCTTTTCTTCTTCACGGGGGAGAGAACCAAAACACCATAGCTAGGCATGGAAACTTCAACCAAACTTGAGTTCTTCAATTGGATCAAGAACGAATGGAAAATCGAGGAAGAAAAAATTGTTAAGTAGTCTCTGTACCTTGATTGTTGTTACGAATTAGTCCGGTAAGCTCATTCGATTTAATTTTAGTATATTCTTAAATGTAATATATGAACCTAATTGCATAATGTTAGATTATATTGATGTGTGTAATTGAAATGAAAATAATGAATTAATATTACGTCGATCACTAATTGAGATACTCTCAGCCATTACTACAAATCACTCCTGTAAGTTCATTTAATATGAACTCAATTATATTCCTAATTGTTTATGAATTTTCGAGCTTAAATGATTTTAAAATACTAATATTAAATTGATTTGTTAATAGAATTGGAATTGTAAAAAGTTAAGAAAATAATAATTGCTGATATCAATGGAGGCAGGCTGCATTTGTACTTAAGACCGTAGCGAGGCTATGGCAACTATTCAGATGTAAGACTATGGTTGGACCATGGCAGTGTATATATGTAAGACCATATTTGGGCTATGGCATACTGATGATAAGACCATAGCTGGGCTATGGCATTCTGATGATAAGACCATAACGTAGTTATGACACTATTAACGTAAGACCACGGCCGGCCATGGCAATGCACATTTAAGACCATAGTTGGACCATGGCACAATAGGAAACGTCCACCGGGGTTTCAATTGTCTCTACAGTATTCATCGGATGGAAACAAATGAGGATCTAAATGTGATGTGTGAAACGGTAAGCGGTTCGTCATAGTATTTATGTGTAAAAGTGGTAAATGTTGTATTTTTATATGTTAAAGAGATTATGCATTGTGATAATAAGAAATGTTGTATTTGAACTGATGTTTGAGCATTACTTACCTATGGGAGTTGTGATTGACAAGAATTCTGATAATAACCTCGTTGATAGGAAATCTATTCATTAATCTTTTGATTGAATTATTATTATGTTTGATTCGGTAAAATTTATTATTCAATCGATGAACTTACTAAACTTTACAAAAGTTTACTTGTGTTATTTGTTTTATTTCTTGTAGATACGTTTTGTGGATCGGGATATCGAATCAGCTTTTGAATACATCTTGGCTTATATGGCATGTAATAGGAGATTTTGATTATGTTTGTAAAGGTTTATAAGTACATGTGGGTGTTGTTGTTAATGTGCGTATGATGATACGGTATAAGTAGCTAAGTGGGATGTGCATACTTGGTTTTATGGTATAGCATTTTGAGATAGAAAATAAGTTAATTGAATGTACTTGTAGCTTGTATACTTAGTTAAGGAAATGAATTGTGTAAGTACTTGAAATGTGGTGTCATTGATGGCACATTGGTTAGACCTTAGGATGGTTGTTTTGGCATGTTTGGGTGTCCCTGAAATGCATTCTGAAGTCTTATAATATTGTGTTGATGATTGGTTTAGGCACCTAAGCATTTTGATGTGAATAAGTATTTGGGTCATTTTTGGGAACACACAGCCTGGAACATGGGCTCTCACACGACTGTGTCACACAGAGGCAATGCACTCAAGCGTGTGCCCTAAATGTGATAGCTGCAATTTTCACACGGGCTAGCACACATTCTGCGATACAACTATGTGACCCAACATCGAATTGAACACGGTCTAGCACATGGCTTGTGACACGATCGTCTGAGGGTATTTCAAATGCTACACGATCTAGCAAACGGCCTGTGACACAACCGTGTGAGATTATTTTGAAGGATACACAGTCTGTCACACGGCCTAGACACACGCCCATGTGACCCCTGTTTTGAAAATTTTCATTTTTCACCTGAACATTCTGATTTGCTATGAATTAGTCCCTGATTGTTCCTAAACTAATTTTACGGCCTCGTAGGCTCATTGTAAGGCCCATAAATGTAACACCCCTTACCCTTATCTGTCGCCGGATCAGGGTACGAGGCATTACAGCAATCTTATACACTTCTTTGATACATACATTTCAATTTTACATTAAAACCATTCATAGTCACACTCTATGTCCCTATTATGAGCTTACGAGGCCCAAAACAATCATTAAAGTTGGTTCGGGACCAAACCAGAATGTTTTGGGCATTTAGAAAATTTTTACCAAAACAGGGTCACACGCCCGTATGACATATGGCACGGCCGTGTGAGTAGACCGTGTGGTCCTCACACGCCCATGTCTGGACCCTGTGTGTAATTCACTAGCATTCTGTTTATGCACCATGGCCAAACCGCACGCCCGTGCGGTGGCTGTGTCCTACCCCACGGCTAAGACACACGACCGTGTTTCTAGCCCGTGTGGCATACATTAGGCTATTTTTCAAACCTTTTGTGTTCTTAACTCTTTGTACTAATATACAATATATTGATCTTTGTTATACATTTAGATAATTCTAACTTAGCCACATCAAGACATTTCTCCATGCATGCATAAAATAGGTTTACTTACCTATAAGCATTATGAGCCACATCTCATGGCTCTATTCAACGAAGCAATATAAGCCTAAACATTTGGCTAATTCATAATCTAAACATTTGGCTAATTCATAATAATACATACAACCAATAAATAGATCTCTATACATGCCATTCACTTGAAACTAATTAGGAATTATCGTTGTCGAAACCATTTTTTAAAAGTTTTTATAAAAACAGGGGTCGACTTTAAAAAACAAAAATAGGAGTCACCACCAATCCCCTTTTACTTAGGTGTGATTGGATCACCATATAAAATGTTTTATTTCAAAACTTTTATTTTGGTTCACGAAATACAAGAAAACGGGTTCGAGAGTCGGTTACGTACGAGGAAGGGTTAGCACCCTCGTAACGCCCAAGATTTGGTACCTAATTGATAATCTCATGTCCTAATGTCAAAATTTTGAAAAATTTAAAATACGATCGTTTATTTGAAAGAAAGCCAAGACTTTCCTATCTCAAAGAAATAAAATGATATACCCAATAAGTTAGAATGTAACATCTCATGACTTCGAAACTAGGATCACCTTTATTTGTAGAAAATTCTTACCTCGAGACACAAAACATCATATCCAATAAGTTAGGATACAACGTTTTGAATTCCCAAGAATAAGTTTTGATTTGAAGTTTATAAGTTTCAATTTCGAAAGAAAAGAGATACTTAATATTTTAAGTTCAACGAGAAAAATCGAAACCCAGTGGGTTAGGGCACAATTTTTCTCGAAGCCCCCAAATATTATGTATCACCATTTTTTAGAAAGACTTTGAATAAGAATGCGACAATTTAGCAAGATATAAAAAAATGATTTGAATAAAATATTGTATCAATGCATTACAAAACATAAATTCCATAAAGTAATTCACCATAATTACAAGTTATATTAACAAATAACACCAATATAGGCAATTAACGAAAGAATAATGTAATATAACAAATGATACATGCAATGAAACGACTATGCTAAAGCAATAATAAGCAAATAAAAGAACATAAATAAAGGAATACAGGATATAAAATAAACAACACAATTAAAAATTTATATGAAGCATAAAAAGTCAAGAAATGGATATTAAATTCTATAAAAAAGATCAAATATGAGAAGTAAATAAATTAACAATATATTTAAACACTAAATAAATATTATACAAAACAAAATAAAAAAGTAAAAAAATGATTATTTTTAAAACAATTAATATATAAATAATATATTTTAATTGAATAATATAAAAACTTAGAGTGTATAATAAAATATAGGGATATTTGTAATAAATATACAATTTAATAATTTAGTATATATAAATAAAAATGATAGTATATGAGAAAAACAGTTCTAAGTAAATAGTATATATAAAAATAATAAAATATATTTATAATACAATAATCATAAAAAAAAACTACATATTTAATATAAACAATATAATAATATATGTTATACAATATACAGAATTTTATATAAAGGATTAAATTATACATATAATGTAATAACATAAAAGTTTTTTTTAAAAGGTGTAATATAATAACTAATATATAAATTATAAAATAATATGTAATATATAAATAATATTAAACTAAATAAAATGACCTAGCAATATATAAATAACATACGGCGGTCGTAGGTCCAAAATTTCCTCTTTTCAGCTCAAGTCGAAAGGTAATCTTTTTATATATATTTTTTCAAACAGGTTTTGTATAAAAAAAAATGCATAGATCGAAAAGAAAAAAAATGAACGAAATAGAATAAAAAATCACCTCTGCTATTTTTTATTAATCTCTGTATGTATTTGTATATTCGTGTGTTTTCGAGTATCCTTTTACAGATTGTTTTTGGGGTTTTATAGCCCCGAAAATAATGAAAAAAGGAAATACAAAGATTCTATCTCGTTTGCCATTTTTGCAGGCGACCGATGAGAGATCTGATGATGGAACGCGATTTGCACACTGATTGTGGCTTGACGAGGGGCCTCTGTTGTTGCTGGGTGCTACGGCACAGTGGAAACCTAGGGTTTCCTCCGTCCGCAAGCATTTTGGGTCACTTGGGCCGGCTTAGTTTGTTTGGTTAGGATTGGGTTTGTGGGTAACGGATTGGGTTTGGGTAATTTTTTTGGGTATTGGGCTAATGTAATGGATTGGGTTGTTAATTTGTTTTGGGTATTGGGCCACTGTAATGGATTGGGTTTCAGTTTTGTTAAATGGACTTGTAAAATGGACATTTTATTATTTTCTTTTTGTTTTCGTTTTGGTTTTCACGGGCCTGGGTAAAATGGGCTTATTACAGCTGCCCCTCTCTGCTCATTGTCGTGTAACGTGAATAGAGCAAAGACCACAAAAGGACCAATTTTGCCTGGTCCTTACCGAGCCTCGACTTCTTGGTCCTCGTCTTCTTCAAATGGCTTCCAACTCCACTGCAACTTCAATGGTATTGGAACTTCAACTTGATTTCAATTTTAGAAATAAGTCTGATGGCTTCAATCTACTTCACTTCAACTTCAGGAAGGCAATATCAACTATTTTTAATCTACTCCGCTCCAACTTTAGGGAGGTTAGACTAGTATCATATATCCGCTTCACTGCAAACTAAGGAAGACAAGATCTATTGTCTTTTAGCTTGCTCTACTGCAAACTCAGAGAGGCAAGGCTGATGTCTTTGATCTACTTCACTGCAACTTTAGGATTGCCAGATCTGCTATTTTTTAGTCTGCCCTACTGTAAACTTAGAGAGATCAGACTAATGTCCTCGATCTTCCTCCCACTACTTCAGGAAGATAAGATCTGTTATCTTCAATCTACTCCACTGCAACTTCAGGGAGACAATAACTGATGTCTTCGATCTTCTTCCTGCAACTTCAGAAAGGTAAGATCTGTGGTTTTCAATCTACTCCACTGCAAACTCAAGGAGACAAGACTGATGTCTTCGATTTATTTTACTACAACCTTAGGAATGCCAGATCTGCTGTGTTTGTAACAACCCAAACCCGGCCCAAACTTTATGGCCGAATTTAGTTTGTCACAGTGGAAAATATTTTTGAAAAACTCTTTTTATTTCTAAATCAATTTAAGTTGTCGAAAACCTTTCATTTGATTGTCTTGTGAAAACCATACTTCGTGTTTAATTGGGTAATTAATTAAGTCAAGTTATCATAAAATTCCAAATGTTCCCGATGGCACGATAAAACATTTTTCGTTTAAGGTTGGGAAAACATGTGTATTAAAGCTAATATTAATAAAATAGTTTAAAACAGATTATCCAAAATATGTAAAGTGACAAAGTAGAGTATTAGGAGGCCTTATTACATCCGAAATAAAATTTAACCAACAGAAAAAAAAAACAATTAAAGTTTAAAGTTCATTTAAATCAAGTCCACTGCATGGCCACCTCGAGTCCATCCGGCTCCTTATCCGTGATCTACGTGTCACCTGAAAAATGTAAAGGAAAACGTGAGTCACCAAGACTCAGTATGTAACCCTTCCCCCGGTTTAAACAATTTCATACACATTTTATAACAATCAACATGCATAAGGGTATGTACCCAACCTAGCCAACCAAACCCCTCTGTCTACCCCGTTGTGGTACCAAACCACTGGTGGTGCCAAACCACTGGTGACGTATAGTCACAGGTGTGATGCCAAGTCACTGGAGGTGCCAAACCTCTGGTGTCTGAAGACACAAATCGGTTGATGGGGCCAACCCATCGTGTGATACCAAATCACTGGCGTCAATCCCGTATTATCATCTGTGGGGCCAACCCACTGTGGTGCTAAGCCACTGGAATGAGATGCTATGAGGTGCCAAACCTCTGGAGGTACCAAACCTCTGGTGACCGTAGTCACGATGTGTTACCAAAACACTGGTGTCCGTCGACCTGAGATAACAATTCCCCCTCCTCTCATCAACCCATATCAGATTTCATGTCATCAAATATTTAAGTAACATATATTAAACAATATCATGCTTCCCAAAAGCATCCAATAGTAATCTCATAGAAATAAGGACTTACCCGAATCCTTGTTAATACCATGATGGTATTACATCCAAATCTATACAAACCGATTAGGCATAATATAACACTTAGCATATTAAAATGTTATAAGGTGTGTATGTACACACCTGTCACCCACGAGAAGTCTAAATCCCAAAAAAGAGAAGTTGGCCTCCCTAGATCTACTTGTCCCTATATTCGGCCAACTGTCAATGTTAGTACCCAAAGGCCTATTCGGCCAAACCCAAAATTTAAGAGGGTTCTCTTGTGGATCCCAAAACCTTACCCGAATGTCTTGAATACCAGCCCTTTGTTTCACCACCCTATAATCGGCACTTAACCAAGTTACTAGCCTTCGGCTTAAATGAATATCAAGAATAAAGAAAATCGATCTTACCACCTTACCCCAAAACCGATTGCTATAGGTTGAAGAACTCGATCTACTGCTTGAAAATCCCGTAGTTCCTAGATGGAGTCGATTTCAAAGAGGGGTTAGTCTTCTTGTTTACAACACCAAAATTCCGGCTTTTCTCTCCAACCTACAAATCGACAAAGAGGAAGAAAATATGGAAAGATGGTTTCGGCTAACACTTACCCTCTTTAATCGATTGAAGAGCAAAATCCAACGAGGTTGACACCACACTTAGTATTCGGCCAAGGTGTAGACTTAAAAGAAGAGGGAATTTCGGCACACCCAGGAGTATATTCGGCTACAGGGAAGAAAAAGAAAACAGTGGAAAAGGAGATGGAGTTTCGGCAAGGGTTTGAGAAAGGTGTGAGAGGAAGTACTTTCGGTCTAGCAAAATGGAAAAGAAAGAAGAGGAATGAGAGGATCAGTGGTTCGGCCAAGAAAAAGGTGAAGGCAAAAAGGGGGTTTTTGGTTTTGAGAGAAAGTGAAAAAGAAAGAATAGAGATGAAGTGCTAGCCAAATTTTGTGAAGTAAAACACTAGGAAAATTCGGCCTCCCCTAGATAGTCATTGCTGCAGTCCACTCCTCTCCAAGGTGTTCAATTTTCGGCCAACTCCACAAATTACTCTTGTCCACTAGTTTAAAATAATTTGAATACTCAAACTCCTTCTTTTTCTCCTTGCCACTCTTATGAGATTATTCACATAATATCTAATTAATAATTAAAATAACTTCCTTATTATCCCTTAATAATAAAAGAGTTTAAAGAGAGAAAATCTCTCTTCCTATGCCGTCCCACTTAAAGAGCAAAAAGGAGATTTTTGTGACTCGAACCAAGGCTCCCCTTGCTCCCCCTTGTGGCGTCACATACAACTCCCAAGTAGCCCTCCTTTTGCCACTTTACCAAGCTGATTTTTATGTCCACAAATCCTCTATTTATTCTTGTAACCCCTAACTACTAAGGCTCCCTACCTTTAAAACTTATAAATAATATTTTCTGCTATTCCGAACAAACTCAAGGCCCCTAATTAAGCCTTATTATTCCACAATTAATACCATGGCAATTCAAACACAAGGAAAATCATTCAATCACAAATAGCCCCATTTTTAGGATGTTACAGTCTTTTAGCCTGCTCTACTGCAAATTCAGGGAACCAAGGCTAACGTCTTCGATCTGCTTCACTGGAACTTCAGTAAGACAAGATCTGCTATCTTCAGTCTACTTCACTGCAACTTCAGGGAGGTCAGGCTGATGTTTTCGATCTGCTTCCCTGCAACTTCAAGGAGGCCAGATCTGCTATCTTTGGTCTGCTCTACTGCAACTTCAGGGAGACAGTGACTAATGTCTTCGATCCGCTTCGCTGCAGCCTCAGGAAGGCAAGATCTGCCATCTTTTAGCTTGCTCTACTGCAAACTCAGAGAGCTAAAGCTAACATCTTCGATCTTCTTCTTGCAACTTCAAGAAGGTAAGATCTATTGTCTTCAGTCTATTCCACTGCAACTTTAGGGAAAGAAGGCTAAAAGTGACCATTTACCCTACTACATCGTTCTATGACCTGTAGAATGGGTATATGCTTATGCCGAATGATTAGGATGCCATGATCGAAATAAGTCAAATGCTCCTATTTAGACATGCTATGATATGTGAATGCAAAAACGATATGAGTATGATTCCTACTCAAGGTGTTATCACTCATTTATCCGACAAGGCTTCATCTTCGTTCCCCTTGAAGTATCATTTTCTTTCTCAAATGATTTGCCCCATGGAAATTTTAGGGCCCATTCCTCTTGAACCTTGGGGACACAGAGTGTATATCACCTTCAAACGTCCCACTAGGAATCGAAACTTTTCCAACATGTCCTTACTGCAATTTAAGGATACAAGATTTGTTTCAATTCGTTCTACCATCATTCAAGAGTTTTAAATTTTCCCCATTAACAAGATCTGTCATACCATTCTCCGAATGACCAGCTGACATTGCTTTCTTTCGTCACAACAACTCATTATTCTGCTAATTACCAATTGGACAAAAAATTCAGAGAAATAGTCTCTATCAAGACTCTTCTTTCTCAAATATGGAAATTCTAAACAATTGTCCTGTTTTGATTTCTTGTTTTATCTAAAAATTTCCAAAGTAATATGTAGAACTTAAAATTATTAGTTCATCAATCATTATTTCAATGAATCATGTTTATGAATAATGGGCAACAAATAAATTGATCTCAAGGATACTTAGAGTTAAATAAATTATCAAAAATACAAAGTAAATTAACTGGGAACATATCTTTGAGAAGAAAGAGAATCCAAAGATAGTAAAATGAATAGGACAAAGATCAAGTGCCCTAGATACCGCAGATTAGGCTTCTATATACAAACTTCATGAGGACTACTTTGAGCTTAACATGTGTTTAGAAGACCCAAAGTACTTTGTTGATGCCCCGATATGCAACATACTTCATTTCCTGTTGATTCAAGTATAGCAAGATCACTGCATGTCCATTCAGAATTTGAGCCGCCCTTTTTGGGTTTTCAACTCAAAGCCCTTTTGGTCTCAAGGCGCCTTTGTGGGTTTTTGCCTTAACCTCTCCTTTTGTTTTTGAATTCTCAAAGCACCCTTTGCGGGTTTTCACCTTGGCCTCTTATCCTCTTTAAGCAAAGTATTTTTTGACTGAATCCGAGTTCACAGGATTGGGTAAGCTTTTCCCATCCATTTCGTTCCGAATCAGTGCACCTCTAGAGAAAGCTTTCTTCACCACATATGGTCCTTCCCAATTCAGCATCCATTTTCCTCTGAAATCCTTTTGTATGGGAAGGATCTTTTTCAGTACAAGGTCCCCCTCATGAAACTCTCTTGGACGGACTTTTTTATCATAAGCTCGCATCATTCATTTTTAGTACATCTGATCGTGGCGAATAACCCTTAACCTCTTTTCTTTAATCAAGTTTAATTGATTATATCGAGCCTGGATCCATTCAGCTTCATCCAACTTTATTTTTGACAAAACTTGAAGAGAAGGTATTTCCACTTCAATAGGTAGAACTGCCTCCATCCCAAAGACCAATGAGAAAGGAGTTGCCCCACTAGAAGTTCTGACGGACGTCTAATAAGCATAAAGTGCAAACGATAATTTCTCATGCCAATACTTATACGTCTCAATCATTTTTCCTACTATCTTCTTGATGTTTTTATTGGCCGCTTCCACTGCCCCATTCATTTTGGACAATATGGAGACGAGTTGTGGTGTTTGATGTTCAATTGACTACAAACTTTCGCTATCGTGCTATTGTTCAAGTTCAGTGCGTTGTTTGATATGATCCTCTTGGGCCTTTTATATCGACAAATGATCTCCTTCTTTAGAAACTGACTAACTGCTGACTTAGTAACGCTAGCGTATGAAGCAGCCTCTACCCATTTCGTGAAATAGTTAATAACCATGAAGATGAATCAGTGCCCATTTAAAGCTTCCGGTGAGATCTGCCCAATGACATCCATACCCCACATGGAAAAAGGCCATGGAGAAGTCATAACATGCAAAGGTGAAGGTGGTACATGAATTTTGTCTCCATAGATCTGACATTCATGGCATCTTTTGGCATAGTTGATACAATCTCCTTCTATAGTGGACCAATAATATCTGAATCTCATTATCTGCCTAGCCATTGTGAATCCATTAGCATGTGTTCTACATACACCCTCATGAACTTCTTCCAAGATTTTCCTAGCTTCAATTGCATCAACGCATCTCAATAGTACTTGATCTTTTCTCCTTTTGTACAAGATATCCCCATCTAAAACATAGTCAGAGGCCAATATTCTTAATATCTTTTTATCATTCTCAGTTGCATGCTTCGGGTATTCACGATTTTTTACATATCGCAATAATCATGATACCAAGGGTGGTCATCTTTTTCCTCCTCTTCCAAATTATAACAATGAGCTGGAACTTCAACAATACTCATCTGAATAGGTTTCGTATCCTCTTGTTTGTTTACTTTGATCATAGAAGCCAAGGTTGCCAAAGCATCCGCCATCTGGTTTTCATCACATAGGAGATAATTAAAAGTAATGTCATCGAACTCCGCAATCAATCCTTGAACTATTTTTTTGGTAATCAATTAGTTTAGGATCTCTTGTCTCCCATTGTCCTTTAAACTGGTAGATTTCTAAGGCAGAATCTCCATATACTTCTAATACTATGATCTTAAGCTCTACAGCTGCTCGAATTCCCATGATGCATGCTTCATATTTCGCCATGTTGTTCGTGCAATCAAAATCCAATTTGCATGTGAATGGATAATGATCACCACTAGGGGACCAAGATTGCCCCAATTCCATTTCCCACAGCATTTGATGCCCCATCAGAATTTAGCTTCCACAGACATTCTTTAGTATTTGCCACATACATTAACTCTTCATTGGGGAAATCAAAGCTCAAAGGTTCGTAATCCTCTAAAGCTCTGCTAGCCAGAAATTCTGCTATTGCACTCCCTTTTATAGTGTTTTGGTTCACATAAACTATATCAAATTCAGACAGCAAAATCTGCCACCTTCCCATCCTTCCATTCAAAGTAGTTGACTCTATCATATACTTTAACGGATTAAGCTGTGAAATTAACCAGGTTGTATGATATAGCATGTACTGCCTCAATCTCCGAGTTGTCCAAATCAAAGCCCAACACAATTATTCAATCGACGAATATCTTATTTCACATTCAGTGAACTTTTTACTGAGATAGTATATCGCCTTTTCTTTTCTTCCTGACTCATCATGTTAACCAAGCACACATCCCATGGAGTTATTGAACACTGTCAAATATAATATCAATGGTCTATCTGGATTAGGCGGAGATAGTACTGGGTCATTTGGCAGATATTGTTTAACTTTGTCAAAAGCTTTCTAGCACTCGTCGTCCCATACACCTTGTTGTGTTTCTTAAGAAGACGAAATATGGGATCACATTTCTCAGTTAATTGTGAAATAAACCGAGCAATGTAATTTAATCTTCCAAGAAAACCTCGAACTTCTTTTTGAGTGCGTGGTGGAGGCAATTCTTTTATGGCTTTGACCTTATTTGAGTCAACTTTGATTCCTCTCTCGTTGACCATAAAACCTAGTAATTTCCCTGACTGAGCTCCGAAAGTACACTTTGCCGGGTTAAGCTTCAATTGAAATTTTCTCAACCTCAAAAATAATTTCTTCAAAACTTCAATGTGTTCCTTTTCTGTTCAAGATTTAGCAACCATGTCATCAACATATAATTCAATCTCTTTGTGCATCATGTCATGGAATAAGCTTACCATGACCCTTTGATATGTTGCTCCTGCATTCTTTAGCCCAAATGGCATTACCTTATAACAAAAGGTACCCCACAATGTTATGAATGTAGTTTTCTCCATATCCTCGGGGTGCATCTTGATCTGATTGTATCCCAAAAAATAATCCATGAAGGAAAACAGTGAGTATCCCGCCGTATTATCCACCAATGTTTCAATATGAGGCAAAGAAAAATTGTCCTTTAGGCTGGCTTTATTTAAGTCCCTATAGTCTATACACATTCAGACATTTCCATCCTTCTTAGGGACAGGAATAATGTTGGCAACCCACTCAGAGTATTTGACCACTTGTAGAAAACCAGCATCAAATTGTTTCTTGACTTCCTCCTTTATTTTCAACACCACATCAGGCCTCATCCTTGGTAGCTTTTGCTGAACTGGCTTGCACTCTTCTCTTATGGGAAGGCAATGAACTACAATATCTGTACTTAGCCCAGGCATATCTTGGTATGACCATGTAAGGACATCTTTGAATTCCCGCAATAACTCAACAAGGTCTTGCTTTGTTTTTTTGGCTATACGCATTCCAATTTTTACAACCATTCCTTCTTCCAAGGCTATGTTCTCTACCTTCTCTTCATGGGGTAAAATTTGTTTCTTTTCTAGCTTTACCATTCTTAACAATTCTGGAGTCAAGTCACAGTCTCTATCACCTTCAAAATCCTAAGATTCCTCTAAACACATGTCTTGTTCAAAAAGGACTTCTAGATCTGTAGTATCGTTATTCATGTCATTGATATCTAGAGACCTATGGTAGGCACAAAGAATGTACAAAGAACAAATGAATTCAAGAACAACTACTCACATGATATGAATGAAAAATAAAAAATTGGAATGAAATTAGAAGATCAAAAGAATGAAAGAATATTTGCCAGAATTGATCATTAAAGATGTATTTTATTGAAATAAGATGTCTAAACATGAGCCTATTTCACAAAAGAAATCTTATTGTTCCTAGGCTTAAAAAAAACAAGTGTGTTCTGAACATTACCCTGTGTAATCTCTAAAAACTACAGGAAGTTCCTCTTTAGTCCAATTGTTCAAAACGCTTCCAGGTTCATAAGGGCGAATGCCCAACAGGTTTCTTTGCCCAGTTTCTTTCTCATGTATGGCATTGATATGAGGATTTTCATTTTCCAATAACCCTCTCTCAGGGTGAATTATCCCTCCTGATACAAAGGTCTGGGATATATGAGGGAATGTCATCGATTCCCACTTGACTTCTTCCCTATTTAGCCGTGCCCTTCTTCTCTCTCACTTCTTCTCTATTTCCTTCCTCCTTTGTCTAGCGTCTGGACTGAAACCCAAGCTAAAACAGTATCTTTTCTCTTTCAGCATTAGAACTTGAATCCCCCCTTGGAGATATCTGCCCAATCCTTTTCCTGGTAAGGCTCCTTTCCCCACCATAATTTGTAAACCCATTCTTGTGGTCCTAGATATCCTAGGCACCGGAACCTCATTCCCTTCCAAAATGAATGTTATGTTCACGAACTCTAAAGATCGAAAGGAACACTCGGTGGCCTCCTCATTTGCCTCTAAGTATGGCACGTCATTGGTAATGATTGCTATGATGTCTTCTTCTGCCTTTACAGTCACTAGCCGCCTTTCTATTACCAATTTCAATTTTTGATGCAGTGATGAGGGTACTGCCCCTGCCGAGTGAATCCAGGGCCTTCTCAATAAGCAATTGTAGGATGGTTTGATATCCATCACTAAAAAATCCACTTCATAGGTGTTTGGCCCAATCAGAAATGGTATATCAATCCTTCCCATGACTCTTTTCTCAGTGCCATCAAATGCTCTCACTATATTCTGCCACATCTTCATGTGAAAACTATATATAGGCAATCTTTTCAGTGTAAATAATGGTAAGACATTCAAAGCCAATCCGTTATCGATTAACACGCTTGGTACATTATATCCTTTGCAACGAGTAGTGATGTGCAAAGCCTTTGTCAATCCCATGCCTCCCGGTGGAATTTCATCATCACTGAAGTAAATGAAGTTGTCGGCACTTATATTACTAACTAGACGGTCCTACTTGTTGACAGATATATCTTTAGTAACGTAAGTTTCATTCAGTACTCTCATCAATGCTTCACGATGTACTTCTGAGCTTAAAAGCAAAGCTAGCACTGATATGTGAGCCTGCTGTTTGCGCAGCTGCTCTACCATGCTGTATTCATTATGCTTCAAGAATTTCATAAATTCTTTAGCCTCTTCCTCCTTCACAGGTTCATTGATAAGTGCTTCAGCCTCTTTCTCCTGCTCAACTACCAATGTCTTTGCTTTCACGGGCACAGTTCTGACGTTTACTGAGTCGTAACGCCTTCCACTATGCGTGTAAGATCCTTCATTTTGAACCTCCTTGGAAGTGCAAGCTGAATTTTCCACTCCTGGTATTGTTACATTACAGTCATAATTCCAAGGTACCATTTTGTTATCCTTGTAAGGAAAGGAAATAGGTTTCTGGATTACGACTTTAGGCGCGATTTCTGCTCCGCCTTCTGTGTTTCTTGGTCAGGAAGTGATGATCCTCAGATAATTTACTTTTTGATTTTTCAACTCTCCTTCTGTCACGCATATGTTTCCTCTCTCTGAGCCTCCTTCTTAAAATTCCAATTCTTTATTGTCCATAAGGCTTTGCACAAGACCCTAAACTCAACATATTCCTGGATCTTATGCCCCTCTATTTTGTGGAACTCACAGTAGTCCCTTATTCCTTCACATCCTTCCACAGAATCTGATTCTACCAATCCTCTTCTTATCATTTCTCTCCAAACCATTCTCAATGGGGTTTTCACCTTTGAGATATCATCCTTGATCTTTCTCACGACCTTTCACTGATCGTATTTATCTTCTTATTCCCGTGGTTAGGTAATGGGTTCTCCGCACTAGGTGTATCATCGAACTTCACAATCCCTACCTTGATGAGTCTCTCTACTACCTTTTTGAAGGCAGTGCAGTTTTCTATTGAATGCCCCGATATTCCCGCATAGTAATCTCATTGAGCGTTTGAGTCATACCATTTGGGATATGGGGGCTGTAACGGCTTTAGATAAAATGGGGACACCACATGTGCGTCAAATAAGCTTTAATATAGCTCCTTATACGTCAATGGGATTGGCGTAAATTGGAGGTTTTCAGAATTTTTCCTTGCACCAGATTCTTGTCTTGTCGACCCTTATTGCCCAGCCGTAATTACCTTTAGCTGGCTAACAATGATTGCTTTCGAGTACCCTTTATTGTATGTACTCGTATTATTCACCTTATTGTCCTTTTTCCTAAGTGCAGACCTTTTAGTGGTTTCCCTCGCTTCAATCTTGCCACCCCTTATGGCATTTTCAATCATTTCTCCTGCCATCACTATATCCATAAAGCTTTTGGTAGTACTTCCTATCATGTGGGTGATGAATGGAGTTTTCAAGGTATTGATAAAAAGCATTATAGTTTCCTTTTCTAGGAGTGGTGGCTGGACTTGCATGGCAACCTCCTTCGATCTTTGCACATGCTGCCTGAAGCTTTCATTTGACTTCTTTTCCATATCTTGCAGTGTGATTCTGAGGCGTCCTGTCTGTGACATGATTGTATTACTTCAAAAAGGCTTAGGCTAGGTCTCTCCAAGAACTAATCCTAGCACGACTGAGTTGATTGTACCATCTAGACGCTGCCCCCACCAAACTGTCTTGGTAACAATGAATCAAGAGTTGGTCATTGTTAACGTAGTCGGTCATCCGTCTACAGAACATAATCATATGGGCTTCAGGGCAGCTGGCCTCATTGTACTTCTCAAATTATGGTGTTTTGAACTTACGAGGAAGCACCAAATCTGGAACCAAGCTCAAGTCTTTAGCATCAATTCTATGGTGTTTATCAGTATTTTCTAAAGCCTTGAACTTTTCTTCCAACCATCTGCAATGATCTTCTAACTGCCTTGAAGACTCGGTTCTTATCCCCTCCCTCTCTGCTATATCTAAGTCAGGGATAACAGAATTAGCAGGGTTATCTCCTGGGTTGGATCTTGTGCGAACTTGGAAATTCATGGGCACTGTAGTGTCATTTTGCCCTTGTTGAGGCCTAATCGTGATAGATGGCCTTCGAGGATACTCCTCAGGTTGTGCATGCGGTGGGGTTAAACCCTGAGGAAAGTCCTCATTATCTTTAGCATTAACTATGGGACCCTTTCCTTTGTCTATCTACCCGTTCAGCATCTGAGCCATTTGAGCCATCATACTTCTTTGGGCTTCCAGCATTTGGTCTCTCATCTCTTGTTGGAGTTTTCCTAATTGATCTTGCATCTGGTCTTGCATGTCTCTTTGAAACTATTCCAGTCTTTGATCCATTTTCTTTGTCTTTGCATGTGTACCGTAGTGGTGTTCAGTTTCTAGATTTTTCCTTCTCTTTTTCTCTCTTCTCCCTCTCTCTCTCTCTCTCTCTCTCTCTCTCTCTCTCTCTGCGATAATTTCAACTAATTAGGCTCTCTCTATGGACTTAAATGCATATGATGTGATGTAATGCAAATGCATGAATGCAAGGAGTCATTGATTCAGATTCAACTTTATTTAGAAAATTTTATTAGAAAACAAAATCCTTTACATAAAACGGACTACAAGTATGCTTTCGCCCTGAGGCCTAAAGTTTTGATTTTCCTAAAAAACAAGGCTAGCTCTTGACCATGATCTGACTGTAGCTCATATTTCACGCTCAATGTATCAGCCTGTACTACCAAAGTCTGTAGGTGATCAGCTACCTCTCGAATCTGAACTATTTCTTCACCTATGAGATAACCCTGATTTCTAACTTGATCATATGAATAGTGGAGCTCTTCCTTCCAATGCCCTTCTCTTGCTTCAAGAACTCAACTTAGAGTTCACAATCTTACAATGCTGATTCTAATTTTTCAATCTTGCCCTTCATTTCCTCAATCTTGTTCAGACTTGACTTTAACTCGACTGCAGAATTATGGCTTTGATGGTGGTAAAGAGACCGTCCCAGTTCAACCACTCTAGCTTTTAATCCATTTTTCTCCTTTTGGCTTTCTGCCAAACTCCTTTCTAGGGCCTCGTTTTGCATCTGCATCTCTTGGAACTTCCTCTCCCAATGGTAAACTTTGGCCTTTTCCTCTCGAATCTCCTATTGCCACTGTTTCAAAGTCTTCCCCAATCCGGCATTTTTCATTGACAGACGCAACTTCTAAAATTCTGTCTTTAGGTCATTCAGATCTTCCTCGACCCTTTTCTTCCCTTTTCTTAATTTTTCGGCCTTTGATTTCTGAACATCCACGTCTAACCTCAGATACATTTTCTCTTCTTCCAACTTCTCTATCTTCTTTCCAAGCTCCGAACTCATCTTTTCGAAATCTTGTTTTATGATCTCTAATTCTGATGGGACCACTTGCAAGCATTCCTCTCTTTATTGGACTCCTTCTGGATTCAACTCGGGGATGTTATCATTAATCCTTCTAATCCTCCATCCACCGTATTCTAGGGTCATCATTGGGCCTGCAGATAATCTCTTCATCCTACAAATTTGATTCCAAGCACCAGAAATCTCCTTAACCCTCTTCTTATAGTTTTCCTCTCTGTATGAGAACTCACATTAAGCCAGCCTATATGTCATTGGTACAAACTGTTTTGATCCATGTTGCCTTAGTACAAGCAAAGGGGCATACCCAACGACTCCCCAAATTCCAAGTAAAGGAACCCAGTCAAAACTCCCACACCGATAAAGGATTTCGTCAGGATCATCCAAGGAGCCCTCCACTTGATGTCTTCCTCTTGAAGGTTTTGAAGGAGCGCCATCCAGTTTTCCTCGGACACGTATTCTCTCCTGGGTGTAGCCACTATTTCTTTTAATGGAGAATAATTCTCAGAAAAGAACCCGATAAGAAACTTTCTCCACCTTCCAGAAATGGTTGTGGAACCAGGCTAATAACAACTGTGTGCATCCAATGAACCTGCCTTCACCTGCTCTCCGACATGCATTCAAAGATCTGAACGTCTCGGCTAAGATCGCAGGTACAGATGTGACTCCTTTGTCAAGACGATCGAATAGATCAGTAACTACTTCATCCACATGTCTTAGTGCTTTAGGGAAAATTACCAAACCGTAAATACACAAGGCAAAGACGTCAATCTTCTTCTTTACACATGGATGTGTTAGGATCAAGTCCCTCAAACTCACCCAAGGTATGCATTTACCCTCACCTTTCTCTTGAATTCTGGCTGCAACCTACTGTTCACTTATCCCCGTGATATTCATTAACTTCTTTACAAAAGTTGGGACATTAGCAACCCTAGAATAAGCTTTATCCACTTGGATCCTTGAACAACGAAGCAAGGTCGTATATTCCTCCACCGTGGGAACTGAATCTACTTTCCCGAAAGAGAAACAGCTATAAGCAGAATTCCAAAACTGAGTTATAGCCCGGAACAAATGTTTATCTACCTTGACGTCGAGCAAGTAAGGTAGATCGCTATAATTACGATAGAACAACTACTTTTGAGTGATACTAATACGAGCGAAATCCCGTAGTTCCGACACATACCCCTCAGCTAAGCTATCCCCTTTCTCTAATTGCGTTTGCTCTGACCACATGCGGACGACTGCATTATCTTCCACTTTATCAAGGAATTCGTTCTCCATAGCCAGCTTTCTAACTTAGAAATTGACCGTGAATTGATACCTCTTAAAATATGAAATGACTTGCACAAAAAATAAAACACAACAAGTTAGTACCACGGAATAAAATATAAAGCAATTAAAATAAACAAACACTTATCTGGGTAATTACTAAGGTTTGGCATAGTTCTACTTAGGGTAAGTCCTTATCTTTTTTAAGTCTGATTTAGCTCTAAAGTTGAGGTACCCGAACCAGCAGATTCCTCGATCCTCACCCATTATCGGCTCATACGAACTGAGTTTAGTTCAGGGGAATACATTTCCCTATGGCCATGCGAAAGTGAAAACTTCACGAAGACATAAGTACAAATGTATCCCGGAAGCAATCCACTAGCCCATGCGGAGGTGAAAACCTCACGAAGGCATAGCTTCTCGCTCCCACTTAAAGGTGCGACCACAACGGTCATGCAATCCAATGCAGAGATATTTTATAAAAATAGAACCACATGCAATAAAAAGGATCATGGTTTTTCCAATCAAATTTTTAAATTTGGACAAAAGGGCAAGAAATAATCAATTTTACAGCTTGACTCTCTTATTGGTCCCCAGAGGAGTCGCCAAGCTGTCGAAACTATTTTTTAAAAGTTTTTATAAAAATGGGGTCGACTTTAAAAAACAAAAACGGGAGTCGCCACCAATCCCTTTTTACTTAAGTGTGATTGGATCACCCTATAAAATGTTTTATTTCAAAACATTGATTTTGGTTCATGAAATACAAGAAAATGGGTTTGGGAGTCGGTTACGTACGAGGAAGGGTTAGTACCCTTGTAACGCCCAAGATTTGGTACCTAATTGATAATCTCATGTCCTAACGTCGAAATTTTGAAAAATTTAAAATACTGAAAGAAAGCCAAGACTTACCTATCTCAAAGAAATAAAATTCTATACCCAATAAGTTATGATGTAACATCTCATGACTTCGAAACTAGGATCACCTTTATTTGTAGAAAATTCTTACCTCGAGACCCAAAACATCATATCCAATAAGTTAGGATACAACATTTTGAATTCCCGAGAATAAGTTTTGATTTGAAGTTTCTAAGTTTCAATTTCGAAAGAAAAGAGATACTTAATATTTTATGTTCAACGAGAAAAACTGAAACCCAGTGAGTTAGGGCACAATTTTTCTTGAAGCCCCCAAATATTATGTATCACCATTTTTTAGAAAGACTTTGAATAAGAATGCGACAATTTAGCAAGATATAAAAAAATGATTTGAATAAAATATTGTATCAATGCATTACAAAACATAAATTCCATATAGTAATTCACCATAATTACAAGTTATATTAACAAATAACACCAATATAGGCAATTAACGAAAGAATAATGTAATATAACAAATGATACATGCAATGAGACGACTACGCTAAAGCAATAATAAGCAAATAAAAGAACATAAATAAACGAATACAAGATATAAAATAAACAACACAATTAAAAATCTATATGAAGCATAAAAAGTCAAGAAATGGATATTAAATTCTACAAACAAGATCAGATATGAGAAGTAAATAAATTAACAATATATTTAAACACTGAATAAATATTATAACAAAACAAAATAAAAAAAGTACAAAAAAAATGATAATTTTTAAAACAATTAATATATAAATAATATATTTTAAATGAATAATATAAAAACTTAGAGTGTGTAGAAAAATATAAGGATACTTATAATAAATATATAATTTAATAATTTAGTATATATATAAATAATGATAATATATGATAAAAACAGTTATAAGTAAATAGTATATATAAAAATAATAAAATATATTTATAATACAATAATCATAAAAAAATTACATATTTAATATAAACAATATAATAATATATGTTATACAATATACAGAATTTTATATAAAGGATTAAATTATACATATAATGTAATAACATAAAAAAAATGAAAAAAAAAGGTATAATATAATAACTAATATATAAATTATAAAATAATATGTAATATATAAATAATATTAAACTAAATAAAATGACCTAGTATAAATAATAAATAGTAATAATTTAATACATATATAATACTAAATAATTAAAAAATAAGAATGAAAATACAAAGAATAAAAAAAAAATTAAAGGATTAAATCAGAAAATATAAAAAAAATTCCAGGGTAAAAGTGTAAAAGGACCAGATTAGAATGCGCGTCATAATGTAGGGACTTATTAGGCAATTAGGCCTTATCTCCTAAACGACGTCGTTCCGTCTCTTGCCTTGAAATAGCTTGAAGGACTAAATTGAAGTGAAATACAGACTTCAGGGCTGATTTAAAAATAAAAGAAAATTCAAATTGAGACGAAAAATAAAAAATAAAATCACGGAGGGACTAAAATGGCAAATTTCCCTCTTTATAAAAAACACACGGATCCTCCCCCGGAATCGGGTCAACGCGCGGATCCTAGCCCCTGAACGACATCGTTTTGGGCTTATTAGCTTAAGCAAAAATGACGTCGTTTCTATATTGCTATATATGTTAAAAATCGGCCAAAAAAATCATTTTAACACCCTTTTAAAAAAAACACAAACTACCACCCCCCAAAATGCTCTGTTCACCTCGGCCAGAGGCCAGATTCCCGCTTAGATTCCGATAACAGGCCGTCGCGCGTATATCCCACTCTCCATCGCAAGCGCCGCCACATACGAAGGCCGGAGGTCCAAAATTTCCTCTTTTCAGCGCGAGTCGAAAGGTAATCTTTCTTATATATTTTTTCAAACAGTTTTTGTATAAAAAAATGCATAGATCGAAAAGAAAAATAAAAAATGAACAAAATAGAATAAAAAATCACCTCTGCTATTTTTTACTAATCTCTGTATGTATCTGTATATTTGTGTGTGTTCGAGTATCCTTTTACAGATTGTTATTTGGGGTTTTATAGGCCCAAAAATAATGAAAAAAAGGAAATACAAAGATTCTATCTAGTTTGCCATTTTTGCTGCTTTTTCATTCCTTTTTGCAGACAACCGACGAGAGATCCAGCGATGGAACTCGATTTGTGCACTGATTGCGGCTTGACGATGGGCCTCTGTTGTTGCTGGGTGCTGCGGCGCAATGGAAACCTAGGGTTTCCTGTGTCCGCAAGCATTTTGGGTCACTTGGGCCGGCTTAGTTTGTTAGGTTAGGATTGGGTTTGTGGGTAATGGATTGGGTTTGGGTAATTTGTTTTGGGTATTGGGCTACTGTAATGGATTGGGCTATTAATTTGTTTTGGGTATTGGGCTACTATAATGGATTGGGTTTCAGTTTTGTTAAACGGACTTGTAAAATGGGCATTTAATTATTTTATTATTATTTTATTTTTGTTTTCATTCTGGTTTTCAAGGGCCCGGGCAAAATGGGCTTATTACAGTCGTGATTCCAACTTGAAAAATTGATAGTGTGATGATACCTCCAACGATCTCCAACCCCGAGCCAACTTGACAACACTAAGAGAAATGGGAAAATGGTGTAAGCTTTATAGCTTAGTAAGTTGGCATATTAATAATAAGCAATTTAATTAATAATATTAACCCATTTCTCAGTAAATATGCTCAAGAAAATAGAATCAATATTCACATAGTTTCACCTTTTTCTTAAGTTCAGCTTAAGCTATTTTTCTAAGTCATAGTCACTAATTTAATTATTTCATAAGCTACAAAACTCAAAATTAAGTTCCGTGAATTTTCAATGAAATTATACCCATATACCTTCTTGCCATAAAATTTTCAGAATTTTTGGTATGGCCAATCAATACCAGATTTTTCTTAAAGTTTCCCTTATTTCACTGTTTGATGGTTCTGACCTATCTTTACAAAAACTCAATTATCTCATTGTACAAAATTCAAATAATGTTTTTGTTTATTCCAATAAAAAATATACTATTATAAGCATATAAACTATGCTCCATGATTATTTTTGTACAATGTTTAATAATTTATCCAAGACAGAATAGGGGATCACGATGTCATTCAGAACCAGTCTCACTAAAATTTAAATATCTCATAATTTCCACTTCTTTTGCTTATTCTATTTCTTTTATATGAAAATAGACTCAATGAGCTTTCAATTCATATCTCCTTCACTTTCTAATTAAATTTTCACTATTTTTGGTGATTTTCCAAAAGTACACAATTGCAGTTGTCTGGTACTGTTTTAATGCAAATTTCACTTTTTCATGATTTCCATGTATTCACTTTCATTTTTTTTTACACATGCACTAAAACAACATATAACTTGGCACATAACTATCACTTGATCATATGCACATCTCACTCATTTGCATCCTTACTATTAATGCATCATAATCTAAGCATTTTATTCAACATATAAATCATACAATAACAATTTTATACACATACCTATACTACTTATTCATACGATTCTCTACTTAGTTTCATACCTGCACTTCACTTATACAAACAATTTCATATTCACACTTATATAAATACATCAAACACAATGTTCACTTTCACATTATTATCACATGATTAAATCCTTTTCACATTCAATCACTTTTCATTATATCAATTCAATACCCGTTGAACCATACGGAATACTAAAGGATATGCGGAATAAGGCACAGAGTGCCACATTGTAATATAGTTGAAGCTATCACAGTAATGTAGCTGAAGCTACCACTGTAATGTAGCTGAAGCTACCACTGTAACACTAGGGTTACCCTCGGGACTACTCACACAAGCTGTCAGTTCAAGGTTAATATACAGTGCTACTCACACAAGCTGTCAGGTGTCTGCAACACATGCAAGATCACCTAGCCACTAATATAACACAATGAACTAGCACCCGGGGAACACTTTCACACTGAAAACACTGAAATTCCTAGTGACATGTCACTTGTATCCTAATCGTTTCCTAAGGTTCAATCGGGACTTTTTCACACTTTCTAACACTTAGTCAATATTCAATTAATCACTTTTCTCATGATAACACTAATTCATAATTACTCATAACATTCACAATCATAGAAGTCATATTTAACTACAATATTTCAATGCACTTCCATGTACCATAGACATATTTTAAATCAATTTATAAACTTGGCACATTAAATATTTAATTTAACATAATTCAATTAATTCACTAATTTAGATTTCAAAAATAAATTACAACATTTTGCCTTATTATTAACACACCAACTTACCTCGAATGCCGAAACGGCTAATTTTCCCGACTTAGCCCATAACTTTGTTCTTCCCCGATCTTAGTCCAAATTTCATAATTTCTTGATCTAACATGTCAAATTACACACATTTAACACATTTTATCAACAAATAATCAACTCAATTCACATATCAAATTATGGCAAATTTATAATTTTGCCCCCTAACTTTTCAAAAATTACACTTTTACCCCTAGGCTCGTAAATTAAACTTTATTCCTTTTTCTTATGTTTTATGACATGCTGATCATTTTTCCATTCTATGGCAACATCAAATTCTTACTCTAACATACACTTATGAACATTAGGTATTTTTACCGATTTTGTTGTTTTACTCATTTTCACTTAAAATCGCTTAGCAATAGTTCTTTAACATAATTCCAAGCTTCATATTCTACCATAAAACATCAAAATACACACTTTTCACCTATGGGTAATTTTCCAAAGATGAACCCTAGCATGAATTATTGGTAGCATAAGCTAAATCAAGCTACCGAAACTCCAAAACCGTAAATAACTTGAAAAACGGGGCTAGAACGGGCTTACCATGGGATTGGAAAGTTGAGAAAACCCTAGCCATGTCTTCTCCTGGCAAATTTCGTCCATATGAAGAAGATGGACAAATTTGACATTTTAATTTTGTTTTTAATTCATTTAATTTACAAAATGACCAAAATGCCCTTACAAAAAAATATCTTATCTAACATATACCATATCCATTTTTGTACAAAAATTTAATCAATGGGCTAATTACCATTTAAGCACCTCTACTTTAAAATTTCATAGCAATTTGACATCTCTAACTTCTAGAACTCAAGTTTTGCACTTTTTACAATTTAGTCCTTTTCACTAAATTAAGTGCCCAGACGTCCAAATTTTCAAACGAAATTTTCACGAAATTGTTTCGTGAAATTGTAGACCATAAAAATATAATAAAAAATTTTCTTACATCAGATTTGTGGTCTCAAAACCACTGTTCTGACTAGTCTCAAAATCGGGTTGTTACAATAAATGTATGTATTACTCTGATCTGAATTATTATGAAATTATGTTAATAAAATTGGCAACTTGATGCTATCTATTATTAATTGTTTTCGATTATACTAAAATACATTGTAACCCTAATTCGACAATGGGTACAAGTTATGGGTGTTACAGATGCAAGTAAAAAAAAGTGAACTTATAATTCTCGACAGTTAAAATCGCACGAAAGGAATTACCCTACTCAAGATCTAGAATTGGCTGTAATTGTTTTCGCTCTAAAGATTTGGCGACATTATTTGTATGGTGACAAATGTCACATATATGCTGATTATGAAAGCCTAAAATATTTATTGGTTCAAAAAGAATTGACCCTGAAATAGTGACAATGGCTCAAGTTATTGAAATATTATGATTTGTTAATTGATTATTTTCTGTGAAAAGTTAATGTAGTTACTTAATCGAGTATAGATTCAGAATGATCAGATCACAGAATTCAGTGTTAGTATTGATGGTAGATTGTATTTTACAATAGGTTGTGTACTCTGAATGATCTGGAATTGAAGTGAGACATATTATCTGATACTCATAGTAGTACACACTCCATTTGTCTGGGTAGTACTAAAATGTCTTGTGATTTGAATAGATGTACTGGTGGATGGGTATGAAACGTAAAATTTTAGAATTTATGACTAAATGTCTAGTTTGTTAATAGGTAAAAGCCGAGCATCAAGTCCTGTCTAAGTTATTACAATTTGTTATGATTCTTGAATTAAAATAGGAATGAGTCACAATGGATTTTGTATCTGAATTACCAGTGACAAAAAGAAAGAAAGACTCGATGTAGTTGTTGTTGATAGACTAATGAAATCAACTCACTCTATTCTTATCAGAATAGAGTACTTGTTTGAAAAGTTTGCTGGGTTATGAGTATCAGAGATTCTCAAATTAAATAGAGTACTGTTATCTATTATTTCTTATCAGGATTTGAGATTCACCTCGAGATTTTAGGGTAAACTCCATAAGGCTCTGGGTACTAAACTTATGTTCAGTACAACATTTCATCTGTAGATAGACAAACAGTTAGAACGGGTAATACAAGTTTTGGAAGCCATATTATGGTGTTGTATTCTCTAGTTTGAAGGTAGTTGGGAAATATTTTTTGTTGGCATAATTTGTTTATAATAATAACTATCAGTCCAGAATAAAAATGACATCGTTTAAAGTTTTATTGTAACACCCCTAACTCTTATCTGTCGTCGAAACAAGGTTACGAAGCATTATCGGAGTTTAAAGTTCCATTACTGTTAATTTATGTCATTTACTATTCATTTTCGAGAATCAATCACACTCAATCATAATGTCCCTAATATGGGTCCTCGAGGCCCAAAATACATATTAGAATCATGTCATGACTAAACTGGAATCACAGAAAATTTTTCACAAAATCTCAAATTTTTCATAAGTGCAAGGGACACACGCCCGTGTGGCCAGGCCATGTGGCTCACACGGCTAATGACACCCTCGTCTCCCAAGCCGTGTGGGCATTCCGTGTGAGGCACACGATCATGTCCCAGCCCGTATCCTTACTCGTGTAACTCTCTGACTTGGGTCACACGATCATCCACACGCCCGTGTGTTAGGCCGTGTGGATAATTTAATTTTCAAAAATTAGGTATAGGATTCACACGGCCATGTCACACGCCCAAGTACTAAGTCATGTGACTCATACGGCTGAGACACATGCCCATGTGACCAATTCTGAGCATATGTAACACCCCTCACTAGTATTCAATGCCAGAATAGGGTTACGAAGCATTACCGAACATATTATACAATTACACTTACATTTCACATACATTTTCAAATTCCTAATAATCATCATTCAACAACATGCATATCGTCCATAGTATAAGCTTACGAGGCCTAAAACATGCATTCGGAGTAGTTCGATACTAAATCAATAACTTAGGAAACTTTTAGAAAACTTATAAAAATTTTCAAAGTACAGGGGACACACATCCGTGTGGCCCGGCTGTAACATCCCGAATTTGGGCCTAGTAGAATTGGGCCTTCAGCGTAGGAGCATTTTGAAAATTTTAAGAATATGAGAATGGCATTACTTCAAGTTGGACCTATTAGGTGAGTGGTTTTGGAAGGTTAGGGGGCTTCTATGAAGTCCCGAGATCAAACATGGGCTTAGGAAAAATTTTGGTTTTAGGTTAATAAATCCCTGGGAGTTAGTAGGTATGCTTTAAGAATAAAATGTGGAGAAAAATGACACAAGTGGAGTGTGTGGTGTAGTGGCAAAGTGACGCCACTTAGGGAGCAAGGGAGTGACACCACAGGGAAGGAAGGAGGTCCAAGGTTCAAGTTGTAGCACTTGCAATTCTTTTAGATTAATTTTTTTTTAAATGGATTTAGACTTTGGCCATAGGGTTATATTTACTTACGCATGATTTTAGTCACAAGAGGAGCTTGTGGCTTGGTGGCAAGTGGCGTGTTGAGCTATTGAAGGGAGCAAGGGTTTGAATCTCATGAGAAGCAAAGGAGTATTTATTTTTTAGATTGGACGGCAAGAGTTTGAGTTGGATTTAAACTCTGCTAACGGAGGGATCCCACATCAGAAAGATACAAAGAAGGAAGGTAAGAAGCTAGCTATATATAGAGCATTCTATGAGGAGAGTTAACATACCTTGGTGGGCGTTGGGCATAGGAGTGCTCAGAGCATGGATTAGCAGCTTCTGATTCCTATCAGATCTAGAGGATAATCGCCAATAGTAGCAAAGGAAGGGCTACTAGAACGCGAGGTACACGATAAGGGTACGGTGAGGTTTCAGTTTTTAATAAGTATGCACTAAATCTTGGTTAATCACTAGTAATGTTGATTGTAGGGTCGTGACTAAGGGATTTGCAGTGCGCGAGGTTACCAGGTGTGTACAAACACTACATACACAATATCGGCAATGCCGAAAAGCTGAAAAAGCCGAAAGTGGCTAAATGGGCCTGGTGGGCCCTGAGGCTTAGTTTGATGAAATGGTTTGGTTTGTTAAACATATTGACTTAGTCACGCATGATACACGATTTGGATTTGTTCTGGGCCTAATGGGCCGTAAGGTTGTAATTTGGGTTTGATGGGCTTTATGGGGACGTAGACAAATATGCTAGGGTTTTTGGACTTAGGCCTAGTTGAACAACTTTTCAATTTCATAGGACTTAATCTAATTAAACATGTCTGTGAACAAGTCGCTAGGTTAGAGTGTGGCAACGGGCATACGCATGTCTAGGATTGGATCGAGGGAGAGCTTGGTACTTAAGCGGTCCTAGCGGCCCACCGTCTCTTTTCTGGAATCCTACCTGGTGCGTAGTGTCTGTTAACTTTAGCCACGAGGACTTGTTGATGGGCCAAAGTTCATAACTAAAACCCGAGAGGGACCAATTACCCTTATATTTGTAAAATTACTAAAATACTCTTATATTTGTAAATTTACTAAAATACCCTTATATTTGTAAATTTTATTTTAGTAAATTTACTAAAATACCCTTGATTTGCAAAACTACTGAAATACCCCCGATTTGCAAAATTACTGAAATACCTTGATTTGTGAAATTACCAAAATACCCCCGATTTAAAAAATTACTGAAATACCCTAATTTGTAAAATTACAAAAATACCCTCGATTTGCAAAATTACTGAAATACCCTGATTTGCAAAATTACCGAAATACCCTCGATTAGCGAAATTACCGACATACTCTCGGTTTACGAAAGTACCAAAATACCCTTGTTTTGCAAAATTATCAAGATACCCCTATTTTGCCAAATTACCAAAATACCCATATAGGGTAGAATTACGAAAATATCCCTGGGTAGTGAAATGACGAAAATACCCCTATGTGACGAATATGAGTTTGTGGATGTTACTTTTGTGTTTGATGCATTCATATGATATTCTGCTTAGGATGCATATGGGTGGGAATAATGGTTCGAAGGAAGATTTGAGGATTGCATAGCCGTATGGTATGGATCCAGGATCGCATGGCCGTATGATATGGATCCATAGAAGGCTTTAAGCCCAATATATGATTAGCAGCTCTGCTGCAACATTTGATAGTACCGTAACCGGGCTACCCTTGGTGTGTAGCAGAGGGGTGGGTCGAGCTAGAATTCCCCACAGGAGTCATAAAGTTGGAAGGGAAATGGTGTATGTAGCGGATGGATTTTTGGGGTGGGTTTTGCATTATTTGTTTATAAATGATATGATATGAGGTCATTGTGGGCTAAAGCCCAAGACCACCGATTTTGATAGGGCTTGGGCCCAATGTGAATATTTGTAAGTGATTTGATTGCCAAGGGTTGTGCACACTGAGTTTCGAAACTCACACCCCTTTAATTTAATATTTCAGGTAATCTCGAATAGACGACTCGACGTGGGAGAGGACTCGGAGATGGCCACACTACAAGAGGCTTGAATTTTCATTTATTTGTTTCAAAATACATGTTTTTAGTTACTTAATTTTTGGTGGATGTAATAATGCCTTGTACTCCGTCTTGACTTCAGATTTATTTTGGGTTTTCAAATTAATTGTTTATTTAATTATTAAACCTAAGTAAGCTCTTATGTTCAAACTTGGTTTCCGAAATACTTAAAATAATAAAATGGGTTTTTATCTTTAATTAATAAGACTAAAACATTTTGGGCTTTTGGGCATTAAATTTTTAATTAGCAAAATCGTTTTGAATTGTGCCTTTAATGTGACATTCTAGATTCGGGCCTAACTTTTAGGCTGGGTTTAGGGTGTTACACCGGCCGTGTGAGACACACGGCCAAAGACACACTCATGTCACAGGTCGTATGGACATTCAAAATGGGATCACATGTTCGTGTCCCAGCCCATGTAACTCTCTAACTTGGGTCACACAGTCAACACACACGCCCATGTGGCTAGCCTGTGTGCCCTAAAAATGGCCAGACACACCCATGTGCCAGGCTGTGCCAAACCTGCAAGGTATACTGACTTATGCTACACGGTCAAGTCACACGCCATTGTGTTGGGCTGTGTGGAGCATACTGACTTGATTTTTAATTCAGCACCAGGGGACACACGACCGTGTAACCTAATCTTATGTCACACACGAATAAGACACACGCCCATGTCCTGCATGTGTGGACAAAAATAGGCTATTTACCAAGCCAATTTGCCACCTAACTTTGCACATACCTAAAATAATCCTTTTGGCATTAAAACATGGCATAGATAGTCATTCATCTACTTTCAACCAAGTATAAGTTATATCATTTCAATGTCAACCAATACAAGGCACACAATATCACAATATGCCATTCAATTTATACCAAATTATCACGTTCTTAAATCATCGATATGGTTACATTTTGAACATGCATTATTTTACCTATAATTCAAACATACCAAATCTCATATCTCAACCATTTAGTATCCCTAATTACCAATTATCATCATGCATCATGTAACAACCCGAATTTGGGCCTAGTAAAATTGGGCCTTGAGTGTAGGAGCATTTTGAAATTTTTAAGAATATGAGAATAGCATTATTTCAAGTTGGACCTATTAGGTGAGTGATTTTGGAAGGTTAGAGGGCTTCTATGAAGTCTTGGGATCAAACCTTGGCTTTAGGGAAATTTTGGTTTTAGGTGAATAAAACCCTTTGAGTTTTTAGGTAGGCTCTAAGAATAAAATATGGAGAAAAATGACACAAAAAGAGTTGTGGTCTAGTGGCAAATGACGCCACATAAGAGACAAGGGGGTGACGCCACAAGGAAGGAAGGAGGTCCAAGGTTCAAGTCTTGGCACTTGCATTTCTTTTTGTTTTATTTTTTCAGTGAATTTAGACTTTGGCCATAGGGTTATATTTAGTTGCGCATGATTTTAGTCACAAGTGGAGCTTGTGGCTTGGTGGCAAGTGGCATGTTGAGCTATTGAAGGGAGCAAGGGTTCGAAACTCATGACAAGCGAAGGAGTATTTATTTTATGGACTGGACGGTAAGAGTTTGAGTTGGATTTAAACTCTGCTAACGGAGGGATCCCACATCAAAAAGATACAAAGAGGAAAGGTGAGAAGCTAGCTATATATAGAGCTATCTATGATTGGAGAGAAAACATACCTTGGTGGGCATTGGGCATAGAAGTGCTCGGAGAGTGGATTAGCAGCTTCTGATTCCTATCAGATCTAGAGGATAATCGCCAATAGTAGCAAAAGAAGTGCTACTAGAACGTGAGGTACACGGTAAGGGTACAGTGAGGTTTCAGTTTTTGATAAGTATGCGTTAAATCTTGGTTAATCACTAGTAATGTCGAGTCGTGACTAAGGGATTTGCAGCGCGCGTGGTTACCAGGTGTGTACAAACACTACACACACGATATCGGCAATACCGAAAAGCCGAAAGTGGCTAAATGGGCCCGGTAAGCCCTGAGGCTAAGTTTGATGAAATGGTTTGATGACAAGATTTGGGCCTAATGGGTCGTAAGGTTGTAATTTAGGTTTGATGGGCTTTATGGGGACGTAGACAAATATGCTAGGGTTTATGGACTTAGGCCTAGTTTGAACAACTCTTAAATGTTATAAAACTTAATCTAATTAAACATGTCTGTGAACAAGTCGCTGGGTTAGGGTGTGGCAACTGGCATACGCTTGTCTAGGATTGGATCTAAGGATAGCTTGGTACCTAAGCGGTCCTAGTGGCCCATCTCCTCTTCTCTGGAGTCCTACCTGGTGCGTAGTGTCTGTTCACTTTAGCCGTGGGGACTTGTTGATGGGCCAAAGTTCATAACTAAAACCCGAGAGGGACCAAATACCCTATCCTTATAAAATTACTAAAATTACTAAAATACCCTTATGTTTGTAAATCTACTAAAATACCATTGATTTATAAAATTACCAAAATACCCCCGATTTGTGAAATTACCAAAATACCCCCGGTTTGCAAAATTATCGAAATACCTCTAGTTTGTGAAATTATCGAAATACCCTCGATTAGTGAAATTATTGAAATACCCCTGATTTGTGAAATTACCAAAATACCCTTATAGGGTAGAATTACGAAAATATCCCTGGGTAGTTAAATGACGGAAATACCCCTATGTGACGAATATGAGTTTGTGGATGTTACTTTTGTGTTTGATGCATTCATATGATATTCTGCTTAGGATGCATATTGGTGGGAATTATGGTATGGAGGATGATTTGAGGATCGAATGGTCGTATGGTATGGATCCAGGATCGCATGGCCGTATGGTATGGATCCACAGGCGGATTTAAGCCCAACATATGATTAGCAGCTTTGCTGCAATGTTCGGTAGTACCGTAACCGGGCTACCCTCGGTGTGTAGCGGAGGGGTAGGTAGAGCTAGAATTCCCCACAGGAGTCATAAGGTTGGAAGGGAAATGGTGTATGTAGCGGATGGATTTTTGGGGTGGGTTTTACATTATTTGTTTATAAATGATATGATATGAGGTCATTGTGGGCTAAAGCCCAAGACCACCGATTTTGATAGGGCTTAGGCGCAATTTGAATATTTGTAAGTGATTTGATTGCCAAGGATTGTGCACACTAAGTTTCGAAACTCACACCCCTCTAATTTAATACTTCAGGTAATCCCGAATAGACGACTCGACGTGGGAGAGGACTCGAAGATGGCCACACTACAAGAGGCTTGAATTTTCATTTATTTGTTTCAAAATACATGTTTTTAGTTACTTAATTTTCGGTGGATGTAATAAGCCCTTGTACTCCGTTTTGACTTCAGATTTATTTTGGGTTTTGAAATTAATTGTTTATTTAATTATTAAACCTAAGTAAGCTCTTATGTTCAAACTTGGTTTCCGAAATACTTAAAGTAATAAAATGGGTTTTTATCTTTAATTAATAAAACTAATAGATTTTGGGCTTTTGGGCCTTAAATTTTTAATTAGCAAAACTATTTTGAATTGTGCCTTTAATGTGACATTCCAGATTCGGGCCTAACTACTACGCCGGGTTTAGGGTGTTACACATCACATATCCATCAATAAACACATAACCAAAGCCATATGTACATATGAATACACAACCAAATCATCCAAATTAAGCCAACTCTCATGGCTATACACAAAACAAAAACATTATCATTTACATGCCATTTCCAATGAGTAAATTCATTAATAAACTATATATCAAAATGACCATAATCCTATATATGTCATATATCCATAAACTTAGATTCAAAAGTACCAAAGTGATAGTTGGATAGTGTGAAGAAGTCTCCGACTATTCCCGAATCCGATCTAGCTTTGATTTCACTATAAAACAAAGAAAAAAAAACAATGTAAGCTATAAAGCTTAGTAAGCTCGTATGAAATAAACTCAATTAATTAGAAATAGACAACTCAATTAATTGAATATATCAACACATAATTCATATTAGCTAACAAACTTTCCATGTATTCAAACATAAGTTTAGATGTGAAATTCACAAGTTTCTTCGATTCAAAACTTATACGGTTCTTGAACATACCAGTACCACCTCTTATTAGTCTCATACTCATCCATGTATTTGATATACCCGTTGAACCATTCGGAATACTATTAGATACTCGGGAATCTCGTACCTTAAGTGCCACATATATAGCCGAAGCTATCCCAATCTCGTATCACATATAATGCTCACACTAGAGCTATCAACGGGTCTGATCACACAAGCTGAAGGTCATGATGAAGCTACATGGTGCTGCTCACACAAGCTGATGAGTATCCACAACACATGAAAGATAACTCAACCACCGGTAGGACGTACGGACCAGCACCCAAATCACATAACCCCTAATGACATGTCATGTGTATCCTAATCTATTCCTAAGGTTCAATTGGGATTTCACACTTGACGAGTAGTCGTTGAACATGTCTATAGTGTCGTAATCATGCAATATCAAAGCTTTTAAAACACAAATATAACAATGTTTATTACATACAAACTTACCTCGAATGCAAAAGCGGTGAATTAAGTCGATTAATCTGAAACTTTGTTCTTTCATCGATCTAAATCTGTATTTCGACTTTCTTGATCTAAATATAATCAAAATTAAATTATTTAATATTTTCTCTATTCAATTTAGCCCAAATTGTACATTAAGGTAATTTTACACATTTGCCCCTAATATTTCATATTTTTACAAATTAGACCTTATTTCATAAAATCACAAATTCATGCAATTCAACCAAAACCCATGCTAGATGAATTTCAATTAGGTCCTTAGCAGCCAATATTTTTCATTTATTTCACAATTTAACCGCAAAATTTACATATTTGATAATTTAATCCATAATTGGACATTTTACTAAAAAATAACTAAATAAATGTTGTTTATCTAACAACAAGCCTGCATTTTCTACCATCAAACATCAAAACACACCAACATTTATCAATGGAAAACCCTAAACCTTTAACAAATTTGCAAATTAGTCACTAGGCTAGCTAGACTAAGCTGCAACGATCTCAAAAACATAGAAATCATTAAAAACGTATTAAAAATACATACCTAATTGAAGAAGATAAGTGTGTCAAACCCTAGCCCTAATTTTTCTCAAGAAAATTGGTTTGCTATGGCTTTTGAAGAAGATGAACACAAAACACATGTTTTGTTTTATTTAATCAACATTTTAATTACCAATTGCCAAATTAACCTTAATAATAAACCATTAACTCACCTAATTAATGGCCATACTTGTCCATTCATGACAATAATGGATTAATTACCACAAAAGGACTTCCACTATTTAATTTCATAACTATTTAATACCTTTAACAATTAGAACATAAGTTTTACACTTTATGTTATTTAGTCCTTTTTATCAAATTGACCATTGAAACGATAAAATTTCTTAAAGAAATTTTCACACAATTATATTATCATGGTATAGACATCAAAATAATAATAAAATAATTATTTTAACTTCAGATTTGTGAACCCGAAACCACTGTTCTTATTTGACTAAAAACGGGTTGTTACACTGTTTCTAAATTTTAAGGATGCAGTGGACACACGGCCAAACCACACGCCCATGTGCATGGCCGTGTGTCACACACGGTTGAGACACAAGGCCGTGTATCTGCCCGTGTGGAAAAAATAAGGCTATTTTCCAAGCCATATTTCTCACCCATTTTACGTTGCCCTTACATCCACCCTTTGACACACTTTCAACCCAATTTAGTATATATAAACCAAGCCAAAACCAATCTTTTACATGGCATATTAACATCTATACTCAAGTGTCTTAAACTTATCAAACTCATGCCTGTTTTCATGAACAAAATTTATCAATTATACTAATTCAAATCCATTCATCATTTGATTTATATATCTTCTACCTTTCAACTTTTTAACACACTTCAAACATGAAATGACACTATATAATTACATCAAAATGCATATAGCACTAGGCATTCCAATGGCTAGTTACAACCAAACATATGTAACACCCCAAACCCGGCCTAGGCGTTATGACCGGATCTAACAAGTCACATAAAAGGGTTGTTTAAAAGCTACTCGTTTGTTAAAATCTTCGTATTATTTTTGAAACTTCGAACTTTGTTTGTTACTGAAGTTTAATTATGAAATTGCGGAAACATGATATTTTGAAAGAACAACGATTATTGTCGTTTTGAGAAAACCCAGAGTTTAATTATTAACAATTTAAAAATAGCTGAAATGGAAGTTTAAAAAGAAAAATAAAATCCAATGGCCTTATTCATAATATTAAACCCAAATTAAATAATCATAAATAAAGTAAAACCGGATTTACTAATTTACATGAAAAGTACTCCGATGTATGGCCACCACTGAGTCCACCGCAGTTCCAAACCTCAGTTATATACTAAGTTTAGTAAAAGCGAATTTTAGCTTAAGGAAGTTGGATTTTTGGGGCACATTGTTTCGGGTGATGGTATTCGAGTTGACCCGAGTAAGATTTCAGCAATAGTTGAATGGAAACTGCCAAGTAATGTAACTGAGGTTTGGAGTTTTCTAGGCCTAGCTGGCTATTACAGGCGGTGGTAGTTACTCCGATGACGAGGCTATTACAAAAAGATGTAAAGTTTGAGTGGACAGAAAAGTGCCAACATAGTTTTGAGACTAAAGGCATTATTGACTGAGGCTCCAGTTTTAATACAACTTGACCGGGAAAGGAATTTGTGGTCTACAGTGATGCATCCTTGAATGGATTTGGTTGTGTACTCATGCAAGAAGGCAAGGTGATAGCCTGTGCCTCTAGATAGTTAAAGTCGCACGAGAAGAATTACCCGACCCATGATTTAGAATTAGCAGCAATTATATTTGCACTAAAAATATGGAGACACCATTTGTATTGTGAGAAATGTCGGGCGTTCACTGATCATAATAGTCTAAAGTACTTGATGACTTAAAAGGAATTGAATCTAAGGTAGACAAGATGGTTATAGCTAATAAAGGATTATGAGCTAGTGATTGACTACCATTTGGGAAAGGCGAACGTGGTCGCCGATGCCTTGAGTAGGAAATCCTTGTTTGCATTGAGAGCCATGAATACATAGATGGTTTTGTCAGATGATGGTTCTACTTTAGTGGAGTTGAGGGCCGGACTGATGTTTCTCTAAGAGATTTGTGAAGCTCAGAAAGGCGACAACATTTTACACGCCAAGAGGGTTCAGTGTGAGCCGGATGTTGAGTTAGACTTTCGAATTAATTCTGATGGATATTTGATGATTTGAGATAGATTCTGTGTACCGAGAGATGATGACTCATTCAGAAAATTTTTCATGAAGCACATACTTGATTTTATCTGTACATCCAGGTAGCACAAAAATGTATAACAACTTGAAAAAATCGTATTGGTGGCCGAGTATGAAGAAAGATATTTCAGAACTTGTTTCGAGATGCTTCAAATGAAGGCTAAACACCAAGTACCTTAGGTCTACTTCAGCCTATTATGGTTTCCGAGTGAAAATGAGACCGTATTACTATGGACTTTGTGACGGGTTTACCCTTGACACCGAAAAAGAAGGGTGCCATATGGGTCATAGTTGATAGACTCACGAAGTCAGCCCATTTTATACCGGTGCACATTGATTATTCTCTGGATAAGTTGGCGAGTTTGTATGTGTCAGAAATTGTAAGACTTCACGGAGTACCGTTGTCGATTATTTCAGATAGAGATTCGAGATTTATGTCAATGTTTTGGAAAAAGTTGGCACAAAATTGAGTTTTAGTACAACTTTCCATCCGCAAACCGATAGGAAGTCGGAGAGAGTAATACATATACTTGAAGACATGCATTGATGTTGTGTTTTAGAATTCCAAGGTAATTGGGAGAAATACTTATCATTGGTGGAATTCGCGTACAACAACAGCTTTCATTCAAGTTTAAAAATGGCGCCTTATGAGGCATTGTATGGGCATAAGTGCCAAACACCTTTGTATTGGACCAAACTAAAAAAAACCAGATTTATGGGGGTCGATTTGGTCAAAGAAACTGAAGAGAAAGTAAAAGTGATACACGATTGTCTAAAACCTGCTTCGGATAGACTGAAGAGAAAACTGAAGAGAAAGTAAAAGTGATACACGATTGTCTAAAACTGAAGAGAAAGTCCTATGCGGATTTGAAAATGAGAGAGATTGAGTTTCAAGTTGGTGATAAGGTATTTTTAAGTGTCACCATGGAAGAAAGTTCTTAGATTTGGTCGGAAAGGTAAGTTGAGCCTGCGCTTTATCGGATCGTATGAGAATACCGGAGGATAGGACTGGTAGCTTATCCTTTGGTCTTACCATTTGAGTTGAAAAAGATTCATGATGTTTTCCACGTGTCTATGTTACATCGTTATCGATCAGTCCCTTCGCATGTGATTATACCAACAGAGGTAGAAATTCAACTAGACATGACTTATGGCAAAGAGCCGGTTAAGATTTTGGCACGAGAAGTCAAACAGTTAAGAAACAAAAGTATAGCCCTTGTGAAAGTACTATGGCAAAGACATCGGGTAGAAGAGGCTACATGGGAGCCCAAGGAGCCCATGAGAAACAAATATCCCAACCTTTTTACAGGTAAGGTTTTCGGGGAAGAAAATCCCTAAGGGGGAGAATTGTAACAGCCCGATTTTTGGGCTAATTAGAACTGTGATTTCGGAACCACTAATCTGAGATTGGAGAAATTAGTTTTAATATTATTTTATGTGTGATAACATGATTATATGAGTGTATGAAACTTTGGTGCATTAATTTTAGCGATTTCATGCTCAATTTTGAAAAAGGACTAAATCGCATAAAGTGCAAAGTTTTGTTCTACAAGCTAAAAGTGCCAAATAGTTTGGAAGTCTTTAAAGTGCAATTAGACCCTTAAATGGCCATAGGGGATAAGAAATGTCAAAATTGGTCAAAGTTAGTGGATTAAATTGATGAAATAAAATAAAATAAAGAAAAATTGATATCATCTTTGTTCATTTTCAGAAACTCTTCATCCTTGCAAGTAAGTCATCTTGATGATCATTTTTGTTGATTTTTGTGTTTTTTGAACCCTTGTAGCTTAAGCTAGCTAATGAGGGGACTATTTTGAAAAATGGTTGAAAGTCTAGGGTTTTGCCATGAGAGTATTAGTGTTGTTTGCTGAAATTTTATGGAAGAAAAATAAGCCTTGGTTGTTAAATAAACAACTTTTATGAAAGGTGTTTTCTTGAAAATACCTAAAAGGACCTTTTTGTAAAGGTTGTAAAATAGGAGGTAAATGTGTGTAATAATTGAAATCTTGAGTTGCTATAAGAGGGAATATGAATTGGCTAGGCTTGGGTTTGTGAAAAGTGAACACATTTCATTTTACGAGCCTAGGGGTAAAATCATAATTTTATGAAAGTTTAAGGGCAAAATGGTAATTTTACCAAAGTAGAATTTTTAAGATGACTTGATTTATATGGTAATTAAATGAGTGAATTTGTTATTATAGATCAAGAAGAACGTGGAATTATCCTTGACCGAGAAAAAGGCAAGGTTTCGAACTAGGTTGCAAATTGACATATTTGGAATCGAGGTAAGTTTGTGTGTGATAAAGCTACATAATGTTATTATGTTCTCTTTTAAATGCTTGATAGCATGAGAAATGTATATTATCTCTATGAGATTGGCTAATGATATCTCGATGAAAGTATGATGAAATTTTGTTAGGCCGAAGTCCCTGTTGAACCTAAGGAATAGCAAGGATACCATTGTCACGACATGAGATTAGGGAGGTCCCGTAAAAGACCAAGTCTGGGACATTGCGTCGACATCGAATTGAGATCCCGTATAAGACCATATCTGAGATATGGCATCAGCATCGAATATGAAAATTGTGTAAGACCATGTCTAGGATATGGCATCGATATACGATCTCGTATAAGACCATATCTGGGATATGGCATCGACATCGATATGATATCCCGTGTAAGACCATATTTGGGATATGGCATCGGCATCAAGATGTGATCCTATGTAAGACCATATCTAGGATATGGCATTGGCATCGTATTTATGTGTATGATGATTATTGTGTATCTTCAAGCATTCCAAGTGGTTCAACGGGATAAGAAGTTAAGTTTATGTTAAAGATGGAATTAGTACTAAAGTTATATAATGAAGTGATACAGGTACATGTGAGTATCTTACGAGAAATATGATCAAAAAGTTGATATGTGATTTGTAAGAGTGAGCATGAGTAAGTTATGGCAATATGCTTGAGAATGTAAGTTCTTACTCGATGTAATGTATGAATGTTATCATAAGCCTTTATGTTGCTATTTATTTTGTAATAGCCCGATTTAGGGGCTAGTTGGAACAGTGATCTCAGGATCACTAAATCTGAGGTTTGAGAAATTATTTTTCATGATATTTTATGAGTTAGAGTATGATTGTATAAGTACATGAAAATTTTGGTATTTTAATTTTAGCGACTTCTTGCTTAATCACGAAAAAGGACTAAATCATATAAAGTGCGAAAGTTCCATTTTATAAGCCAAAGGTGTTCAATAGCTAAAGAAAATTAATTTGAGGTCTTTAAAGTGCAATTAGACCCCTAAGAATAGAGTGGCCGGCCATAGGAGACAAACAATGTCAAATTGGTCAAAGTTGTTAATAGTAGGTGGACTAAATTGATGTTTTATATTAAAATAAAGAAAAATAATATATCATCTCTTTCTCTTTTCTTCTCCACCAAAAATTGGCAGCAAACTAAGGGGTTTGAGAGCTCAAATTTTCAGCAAACTAAGATGATGCATATGTGTTTAAATCTTTTTGAAACAATATCAAAATGACTAAAAAGTTTATAGTTTATATGTATGAAATGCTCTATTTATAAATGTGATATGTTGTGACAAAGTTATATGCTTAAAAGAAACGGTATATGATTGTGAATATAGATTGACATGATAAATTAGTTAATTTGATTCAAATGTTGGATCTTTTCTGTTGAATGATGCAAAAACATGTTATACTAATTGATTGAGAGATTATATGATTGATACATGAAATGTTACCTTGATGTTGTAAATGTCTTAACAGAAAATCGTGTTAGATTAGATACATTTTGGTTACTTATTTGTAAATTAAGGTAAGAATTTTGTTTAAGTACTTATGAACTTACTAAGCTATACAAGATTACTCTGTTTCATTTATTGTTTTTGTAGTTGATATTTTACGAAACTAGGCAGTCAGATCAACTTCGAGGCTCACGCTGTCAAGCTTTAGTATTAGTAGTTTTTGACTCATTTATTTCGGTTTTTTGACAAATATATATGTTAAATTGAGTTGATGGTTTTGAAGTTATAAGTTGAAGTTTTAATGTATTTTAATAGTTGATATGTAATAAGTTGAATATAATGGTTACTATGGTATGCATTTCTTGTATATTGATGAAAGCATGTTTGGAAATAGTATGCTTGGTCTTAGATTTAGAGATGGTTGTGTAATGGTTAAACTTGGATGATATTCTTGCTATATGTGTTAGTTGATACTTGTAGTATATGTAATTGTGGTAGTAAGTTGTTTTTATAGATTGGTAAGTTGCGATTACGTACCAAAGTATTTGTATGCTTGAGATTTGTGTATGGATAATATTGGTGATAAAACGTAAAAGTAACATGTTTTAATCCCACATTTAGTATGTTTTTGGATGATTTATCCTTTGTTCATATAAAAAGGTGCTCTTAATCCTTTCTTTTCATGTCTTATACTCAAGAAAGCACCCGAGGATGAAAAGAATATAAAACAGCCCCAAAATTGAGTAAATGGGTCATATCACAAAATCCACACGGCCTGGGCCCAAGAGCACACGGCCGTGCCAAGTCAATCTACTAAGAGCACGGCCTAACCCCAGATTTACACGGCCGTGCCTCATTAAAGTAATCCGAACACGGCTTGAAGACATGTCATACAGGCGTGTGACATGGACGTGTCCCTGTCGCTGGAATAAGAGTATCATTCGGAAAAGGATACTTAGGGGCAAAGAAACACATTCCAAGAGGGTCAAGCTAGGCCAAGGAGCCAAGCCGAAAAGGTCAGAGTTGTGGAATTTACTCGAAGATAGCCAGTTGATCTATCTTAAGAAGCTGGAATTCTACTCAAGACAGCGGTCACTCCTTCAATTCCTTCAGGGAGTTTTAGGAATTTCTTATGTTTGGTTTTATCATTTCTCTTGAGATGTTTTCTTTATTTGTTATGAACTAAATCCTTTAGATACCTGAAGGGGATGAAACCTATGATGAATCTTGCTATTATTTTTTGAACTATAAGATAAATACTTGATTTGTTCTTAATTATGTGTGCTTAATTCTTGTGTTAACGTTTCTGAGATATGAATTCAAGTATGATGTTCTTAGGTGGTGGAGGAAAAGTCCCTGCTTAAGAATAGATCTAGCATAATTAAAGCGGAGTCATTCGCGCGCCTAGAGATAGGGTGACGAGATTTTGCCGGATTAGGGTGAAACCTAATATGGGAATCCATAGATCGATTTACTGCTATTCTAAGGGTATTACTGTAGAAAGAGATTTCCGTTAATTAACCTAGGGTTACACGTTATTCGCTTCGAGAGAAGGTTTAATATATGTTAGGGAGTCCTAGAGATCAAGTCAAGTGAATAAATCGTATGATTCAGTGTTAGATAACAAGTGAAGTCTAGGTGGATTCTTCCTGAGGGTATCGTCTTGATCAGCTGAATTTTTCCTCTAGTTATTTCCCAATTCATGCTTTTTGTCTTTGTGTCATTAGCTTTGTAGTTAATTTAGATTAGATTAAATCAAATTCACTTTATTTTAGGCTAAATAATAAAAAAAAGTTAGTATTAGTGTTTTTAGTTTCTTTGGGTTCAACAATCTGATCTTACTTAAGCTATACTACTATTCGATAGGTACACTTGCCTTTAATCATTGTCAGAGTTAGTTTCCAAGTTCGATCATTCTCTTTATAAATTTTAAAACTCGATAGACACACGATTAAGTTTTTGGCGCCGTTGTCGGGGATCCAAAATATTAAGAAAGCTCTATTTGTATTACTTTAGCCATTTTTTTATTCTTCGCAATTTACTTTTATTTTTGTTTTAGGTTAAATTTTTTTTTTTGCTGAAATTTTCTTTCTTTCTTTTTTAACAGGTACCTCTAGTTTATGACTAGAAGGAACCCGAGAGGACCTTTAGTATACGACAGTGATATTGAAGCTACCACTCGAAGGAATCACAGAGAGATTATGCGAGCCCTAAATTACACAGAGGAAAATCAAGAAGGCAGATCCAATCCTACTGAAGGGATGGACGAGAATAATCCACAACCACATAATGTGGGGGAAAACAATGATGCACGTACTATGTTTGATTATGCTAAACCTCATTTAACAGGAGCAGAATGAAGTTTTGTTAGGCCTGCAATAGGTGCTAATAATTTTGAATTAAAGCCTAACACAATACAAATGATTCAACAATTTGTTCAATTTGATGGTTTGCAGGACGAAGACCCAAATACTCATATAGTTAATTTTTTAGAGTTCTGTGATACCTTCAAAATAAATCGCGTTTCTGGTGATGCCATACGACTTTAGTTATTCCTCTTTTCATTAAGGAATAACGACAAACAGTGGTTAAACTCGTTACCACGAGGATCAATCACTACATGGGAACAAATGACCGAAAAATTTTTATTAAAATATTTCCCACCGGCCAAAATGGCCAAATTACGGAATGATATTCTTCTTTTGTGCAGATGGATTTAGAGACATTATACGACACATGGGAGAGATACAAGGATCTCTTGAGAAGGAGTCTGCACCATGGTTTACCCTTGTGGCTACAAGTCCAAACCTTTTATAACGGTGTAAACCCTTCAACAAGACAACTAATTGATTCAGCTGCTGGTGGAACTCTGAACAAAAACACTCTGGAAGCAGCCTACGAGTTCATTGAAGAGATGTCACTAAATAACTATCAGTGGCAAGTTACAAGGGCAAAACCAACAAAATCAGCCAGAGTTTTCGACATCGACGCAGTAACCATGCTATCAACACAGATGGAGATGATGAATAAAAAGATTGATAGTTTGTATTCCTCGCAGGTACACCCAGTAATGCAGTGCGACGCAAGTGGAACTATGGCGAATCCTGAGTACCCACCCTACCAACCGGGCGTATAGAGCGAATAGATGAACTATATAGGTAATAATTTCAGACCCAATAATAATCCATATAGTAATTCTTACAATCCGGGTTGGAGGAACCACCCAAATTTTTCATGGGGAGGTCAAGGAAATCAAGGAGATCAAAGACAACAACCTCCTAAAAATTTCCAAAATCAGCCATATTCGTAAGAGAAGAAGCCAAACCTTGAAGAGATGCTGACAAAATTCACGGAAGCCATAGAAAATTGTCTCCAAGATACTGAGAAGACACTTAAAGATCAACAAACATCGGTTGAAGAGACCAAGAATCGAGTCGAGGAAGTTACTAAGTCAGTAAGGGAAGTCACTAAGGCAGTCGAACAACTTGCAAAATTAATGTCCGAACGATCGCAAGGACGTCTACCAAGTAACACGGAGATTAACCCAAATGAACAAATCCAAGCCATCACAGCTCATGATAGTAAAGGGTTAGATGAACCCAACTCAATACAAGAAAACGAGGTAGAAGAAGGTAAAGTAGAGGTAACACAAGAAAAGCCAAAACTGGTAATCAAAGAGTACCAACCTCGCATACCCTATCCCGAAGCCTTGAAAAGAGACAATATAGAGGAACAATTCGATAAGTTTCTTAAACTTTTAAAGAAATTACATATCAACTTACCTCTTCTTGAAGCTCTTTTTCAGATGTCAGACTTGAGAGAATTTTTAAAACAGCTCTTGACAAACAAACGCAAATTAGACGAGGAGCCACATGTGGAATTGAACACAGTATGCTCAGCAATCTTACAAAATAGACTATCGCGGAAGCAAAAAGATCCAGGGAGTTTTACAATTCCATGTTTAATTGGTAGTCTAACTGTGGATAATGCGTTAGCTGATTTAGGGGCAAGTATAAATGTCATGCCATATCATTGTTTAAATGACTAGGTCTAGGGAGGCCCAAGAAAACTAGGATGAGTATTCAATTAGCTGATAAAACTGCTAGAATTCCTAGGGGTATTATCAAAGATGTTCTCGTAAAAATCGATAAATTCATTTTTCCAGTAGATTTTGTTGTCTTAGACATGGATGAGGATAATTCAATCCCCTTAATTTTAGGAGGACCCTTTCTAGCAACTGCCAAGACTAAAATTGATGTTGCCACAGGAGAATTCATACTTTGTGTAGGTAACGAATCAATCAGTCTTCAAGCTCTTGACTCAGCCAGGACAACAATCGATAAAGGTAAGAAAGTCAATCCAGTTAAAAATCAATGTGTTCAACCTTCACCACAAAAAACACCACAAGACTACAAACCTGAGCTGAATCATGGACCTAGTACCAAAAAAGAAGAATCACGTAAGGAACAAAGCCTTAAGGTCGACAAACTACAAGAGCAGGAAACACAAATCAAAGAAGAACTGGAACCGCACGAAGAAAAACTGAAGGAACCTCCAGAAAAGTTCGTAGGAACATCAAACCAATTCAAAATAGGAGACCAGGTACTATTAGACAAAGCAGATCTTCGCATCACCATATTAGACCTGAAAAAAAACGAAGAAATTCCTCTTGAGGTACTATATCTTCCTACACGGAACTGTCGAGTTAAGCAATCTAACTTTTGGCACTTTTAAGGTAAATGCTTCTCGACTTAAACTTTATCAAGAAAATAGAACTGTAAGCATGAGGGAAGATATTCAAACCTTTAAACCTCCCTGATTTAGTTTTCAAATACAAGGAAAGTCTAGCTTAAGACTATAAACGGGCGCTTCTCGGGAGGCAACCCGAGCACTAACACAATTTATTTTCACATTTTGTTTTTCAAATAATTTTTCTTTTCTTCTTTTCTTTCTGAACACCTAGTTGTAAACTATCAAAGTGCAAACTTCAAAACCACACGATCTTGCGCACGGCCGTGTCCGTGACCGTGTGTTCCTCAAGAATCTTGGTACTAACATGGCAGGACGGTACAAGTCATATTCAACTAATTTTTGAAATGACAGACTCAACCACTCCCCCACGGGAACTGACAAAGTGGCACGGCCGTGCCCTACGACCGTGTGAAGCTACTGACTTGCCAACCACGGGCAGAACACGCTCGTGCCCTTAGCCGTGTGAAGATACTGACTTGAAACCTACGGACGTGGGTGATTAAAAAATGGGCATGGAGAATCAACACGCCTTGACACACGGCCGCGCGAGGTGGCCGTGTACATCGACACGCCCTAGGCACACGGGCATAGGAAAATACCAGAATTGGGCTTCTATTTAAACCCAAACCTCCCTTCCCCACTGTCCACTCCTTTCTCTTCTCCCCTTTTTCCCAAAATTCTCTTCTCTCTATAACAATTCTCAATAACTCTTGAGCTACACCAAAATCAAGTTAAAGAAACGGCGGAACCAAAGCACAACCTCCATCATGGAGACCGAAATACATAAGTTCATTCCGACCGCTTCATTCAAACAACAAGCCAAGGGTCCTTGAGATCATTTAGCTTCTATTTTTCTTTTCTCTTTTGCTTCAATTTTCTTTCCTTTGACTATCTTATGCTTAGATTAGTTTAATTTACTTTAGTTTCTTAGTGTCAGGTTTGTCAGGCTGCTAGGGAATCACGGCACTTCCGCCACCGCCAGCACCTCTGTAGCCTTGAGGTCACACCCACCTCACGAACCATCCAACAATAAGGACTCTTCGGTCCATTCATATTTAATTTTCATTTTGTTTACATTTTTGTTTCCTCTTTCTTTATCTTCTTGTCTTTATTTATATATTTAGTTTATTTTTAATGAGTCTTAATAAACCCTGGCTAATTTTCTGTGAGCTACCCAATTTCTTCATCTAGCACAGGATCGTCATCCAGACCGACTACTCCAACTTATCTTTCACCTCTGACTCTGGGAAACCATCCAAATTCAGGAAGTTTCACTTCTCCCCTTCACTTTTGATATTAATTTAAATGTCATTATCTATCTTTGTACATTGAGGGCAATGTACATCTTAAGTGTGGGGGGTGAATAGTTAATTCGAGAAAATGCCTAACTTTCTACATTATTCTCAAACCCTGAGGAAAAAGTGCCTAACTTTTTTCATTATTCTCAAATCCCTGAATTATACCTTATTTTGAGTAATTTCCTCATATTACTAATTAGGATGAAATTTCTGATGATTTGTGATTGTTATTGACATGTTTTTGAGTAAGACATAGTTAATTGTGCATTGATGATTGAAATTTAATGATACTATAGAATCAAGCATGATAAGTCTATTTTTTAGAATTAAAATTCTTACTAGGTTGTAAACCTAAATTTGAATATTACTTTGAAATTTGAAATTTACAAGGAGGATGTCAAAAAGACCCATAATTTTTGTGAGATTTTGAGCCTTATAGAGCATATATTCTTTTTCGTGCTCACTTTATTGATTATGAGTGTGTCAACTATAAACTGTTATTCTAGAACTTGCCTCGATTATACATATTGAGACCACATTTATGATTTGATAGACAGAGATGATTAAGGCACTTAGGATTTAACCCACTCACTCCACTAAAAAGCCTACCTTCATAATTAACCCCTAGTGAACCCCGTTTAATCCTAACAACCCTTTTTATTGACTCACCCACTAATATTAACCCAAAACCCTTTGTATTTGCTATCACCATTCCTTTTAACTACCCTTATATCGAGATTTGATTTGGCTATCTAATTATATTATTTTAGTAATTGAATATATCTTTTATCACTTGATTTATTCTTAAAAAAAACTCGAAGTAAATTCATTATTAGTTATGTGATAAAATGAGCATATACGTTAAAATTCAAAATTCTTGAAGAAAAAGCTCGTATTATTAGTATTATTATTTTTCAATTGATGTAGTTATTTAAGATTAGTTCATTTGTCTAGTTAGGTAACTTGTCAATTCAATCTCGATTCTAACCTTCTAATTTATCCTTTATCCACACCTTTAACCCTACCCCGTTACAACCCTGATAAAGACCTTTTGAACTGTCTATCATCTCATTTTATAGTGGTGGAGATTTGATTTTCAGGCAAGCCTATGGGATTAACTTTTCAGGTTTGACTTATGAGTGCTCTTTTCCTGAACTTTAAACACTTAGAGTGATTTGAGTGAATCTTTAGTGAGGATGTCAATCCTTGTCGGTTTTGAAATAAAGGTAATTATTTAAATAAGGGGAGACACCTACATTTTCGCGACACAAATGCATGACTTATCTTGTTTGAATCTTTAGGACTCTTTGAGTTGAATTATCCATGTACAAATTATTTATGAATTATGATAAGGCATTGTTAATAGGAATTATGAATTATGGAAAGTTCATTTTAACTGTAAGTTGAGAATTTTGCTTGAGGACAAGCAAAAGCTTAAGTGTGGGGGGTATTTGATAAACCGTAAAAGTAACATGTCTTAATCCCACATTTAGTATGCTTTTGGATGATTTATCCTTTGATTCATATAAAAAGTTTCTCTTAATCCTTTCTTTTCATGTCTTATACTCAGGAAAGCACCCGAGGATGAAAAGAACATAAAACGGGCCCAAAACAGAGTAAATGGACCATATCACGAAATCCACATGGCCTGGGCCAAAGACCACACGGACATGCCAAGTCAATCTACTAAGAACACGGCCTAACCCATGATTTACACGGCCATGCCTCATTAAAGTAATCCAAACACGGCTTGAAGACATGTCACACGGGCTTGTGACATGGCCGTGTCCCTGTCGCTAGAATAAGAGTTTCATTCGAAAAAGGGATACTTAGGGGCAAAGAAACACATTTCAAGAGCCTATATATACCCCCTAAGTACCACCTTTGAGACGGGGGTCAAGCTAGGCCAAGGAGCCAAGCCGAAAAGGTCAAAGTTGTGGAATTTACTCGAAGATAGCCAGTTGATCCATCTCAAGAAGCCAGAATTCTACTCAAGACGGCGGATCTCTCCTTCAATTCCTTCAGGGAGTTTTAGGGATTTCTTATGTTTTGTTTTATCTTTTCTCTTGAGATGTTTTCTTTATTTGTTATGAGCTAAACCCTTTAGATACCTGAAGGATGAAACCTATGATGAATCTTGTTATTATTTTTTGAACTATAAGATAAATACTTGATTTGTTCTTAATTATGTGTGCTTAATTCTTGTATTAACGTTTCTGAGATATTAATTCAAGTAAGATGTTCTTAGGTGGTAGAGCAAAAGTCTCTGCTTAAGAATAGATCTAGCATAATTAAAGCGGAGTCATTCGCGCGCCTAGAGATAGGGTAACGAGATTTTGCCGGATTAGGGTGAAACCTAATATGGGAATCCATAGATCGATTTATTGCTATTCTAGGGGGTTATTAATGTAGAAAGAGATTTTTGTTAATTAACCTAGGGTTAGATATTATTCGCTTCGAGAGTAGGTTTAGTACATGTTAGGGAGTCCTACGGATCAAGTCAAGTGAATAAATCGTATGGTTCAGTGTTAGATAACAAGTGAAGTCTAGGTGGATTCTTCCTGAGGGTATCGTCTTGTTCAGCTGAGTTTTTCTTCTAGTTATTTGCCAATTCATTCTTTTTGTCTTTGTGTCCTTAGCTTAGTAGTTAATTTAGATTAGATTAAATCAACTTCACTTTATTTTAGGCTAAATAATAAATATAAAGTTAGTATTAGTATTTTTAGTTCCTTTGGGTTCGATAATTCGGTCTTGCCTAAGCTATACTACTGTTCGATAGGTACACTTGCCTTTAATCGTTGTCAGAGTTAGTTCCAGGTTCGATCATTCTCTTTATAAATTTTAAAACTCAACAGACACACGATCAATTGGTATGATTTAAAAGGTAATGTTTGGATGGTATTTATGATAGAATGCACATTAGGGTTTATATATGCTTGTATGGTTGGTTATGTTGGATGTCTTGTATTGGCTGTGATGGTGCCAAAATGGCACATTGGTTAGACCCTTTTAGGTTGGAGTGTACCATGTTCTAGTTTAGATAGTTTATAGATGACCGTGAATCAAACTAAGATATAGGTTTGGCATGTAATGAACTTTCAACTTGTAGTTTTTCACTATCTGGGAAAAAGGTATTGATATGTAGAATCTAGAGTATTAATACTTTACCAAATGAACAATTTCCAAATTGGTAGAGTACAGATTTGGTATCGATAATGTTTTCGTATCATTACTTGTTAGAAAATATTGATACTTCTTTATTCAATATCGATACTTTATCCAAACTTTTAAATTTTATAAATGAGTCCTTATTAATGTTCAATTCTAATTTATAAGTGTTTTAAAGGTAAATTTAGTCATGTATTCAATTCCTATATATAATGTGTATATGAGTATGATAAATCAATGTTTCAAATAGTCCTTGTATTATTTTCATGAATTTTTTTATGTTCTCGTAAGCTCGGTTAACCAGGATAAGGTGTGAATAACATGTTTTTTGATTAAATTATTGGTTAATTATTATCATTTAGAGAAATATGAATTGATATAGCATGATTTTGTTTTGTCATCTGTTATAGCATCACGTAACCTAATCCTATGATAGGGACAAGTGAGGGCATTACATTTAGTGGTATCAAAGTTATGATTTAGTTGATTCTAGGACAAACATTGAGTCTAGAATATACATGCCACATATACCTACAATAGTAATGCTTTTGATCCGATCTGACCCTATTTTCTTTTGATGTAAAAGATATCAGCCGATCCTAATCGTGTCGTTATTGATGAAATCAAAAGTAATGTTTTGGCTCCTAAGCAATGAACGAGTATTTAGTGTGTCAGTTTTGTAGATGTTCAAAGTTGAGTTAAAGAATTTTTTTTTTTTGGTTTAATAGGTTATTGTATTAATGAAATTCTAGCAAGTCAATTCTGTGGCACTACAACCTCCGCTCCCTACTCAGCTTACCTGACACTCTTTGGTCCTCAAAGTTCCACTCCTGTATATGTATATAGACTTCCCATAGATAATATTCGTAAATGTAGGGCCGATGAGTTCAGAGACAAGACAGATGACGATGAAACTAGAGTGGAATTCTGGTTAGAAAATATTCAGAGAGTATTTGATGAATTGACATGTTCACCCGATAACTATTTAAGATGTGTCATATTACTGTTGAAAGATGAAATGTATCAGTAGTGGTACATTATTAGCTGTTGAATTGAAAGAGAAAGTCAGTTGGGACTTTTTTCGAGCTGAATTTAAATAGAAATCTGTAAACCAAATGGTACTTGGATAAGAAAAGAAAGAGTTTCTCGAGTTGAAATAGGAAAACAAGTCTATATTAGAGTATGAACGAGTTTGTACAGCTTAGTTAGTATACTTACAAGATTGTACCGACTAAAAAAGGGATGTGTGTTCATTTTATGGATGGATTGAATGATAAAATTAAAATGTTGGTTTAAGCAATGGAAATATGAGAATTCCTGGTTTTGTCTAATTAACATAGTAAATTGAAGTGATTTGTAACAGTAAGAAAAAGATTGAAAAGAAATTTTTCTGACTCTAGTAAAAGAAATTTATCTAAATCATTTTCAACTCCACTCTCAAAGAAACCGAGATACTTTTTGTCACAATGTCACATCATCTGGATTTACAAGAAGAAATAAGTCGAGATAGAATGATTCAAGACTCCAGTCGATATTGGTAGTCATTATTTACAATGTTTGTAATGATGATAAATCTATTTGTGGTCATTGTGGAAAGTTTTCCAGGGATGTGTGTAAAGTTATGACCAGGGCCTATTTTCAATGTAAATATACTGAACATTTTATGAAAGGCTGCCTAAGAAAGTCAGGAATTAACGAAAACCAGGTTGTTGGGTAGATGTCTGTTTCTAAGAGAGGAAGACGACTAGGAAAGAGCAGTAATGATGGAACTACCCGCGGTGGAACAATGGATAAGACAAAAAAAATCTAAGATTAGAGAATCTGCTAGACACATTGTTGAAAGAATTATCTTAATCCGATTAACAAATCTTCGTTAATTTTTAAAACAAGTGTTTCAGGGACCACATTGAAAGAATGAAAAAATCTCAAAATAAAAGTATTAAAAAATTATCCTTTGATTTACAAAAGTAGGCATTTAAATGTTAGATATGTATGTTTTCCAAAGCACTTTATTATATTTTAGCCCCTAATTACATGACCTAAAACTTAGGACTAAATCGCAAAGTTAGAAAAACAAACCCAAAACTGGCAGTATATCACGTCACGGCCATACGACTTACCATATTGCAACATGGCCTGAAGAAGCCACCTCATCATGATGATACAATTTGTAGCGTCCCAATGATGTTCGAACATCGTCATGACATCACCTATACTTTTCTACAGAAACAGACTAAAATCTGCAACTTTTTACTTTGAACATTGCCATACAGACTATTTTATGCATTTAAGCCTATTCCTCATTTCTAACAAAACATATTTACCTCAAACACTATTTAAAACACGTTTAAAAACATACTATAACATTCAATAACAAAATTTGACACCTCAACTCACCTCACATTCTAGCAATCAAACAATTAGACTCACAATTTGATTACGAAGCATACCATATCAACATATCATAGTTTTCTAAGGATCCTATATGTTTAAACATGCCAAAGTTTCCAAAAACAAATTTTAGCCCATGTTGCCTTTATTTAAGGTTAAAAAAGATATCACCTACTCAAACACTTATGCCTTGTAGGATCACTTCGCTTGCCCACTTCGCACTCCTCGTAGCACTATCTCTCTGCAAAAAAATTAGAAACACGAGTTTGAGCTTAACCAAGCTTAGTGAATGTTCAAAATAACCAAAACAAATACACATCATTAAGGGTTAAACAAAAGCAAGCTAAGGACTAACACTCATGGCACATTTAAGCATAATTTCATCTGTAACACCCTAAACCCAGCCTAGATGTTATGGCTGAATCTGGCGGTGTCACATTGAAGTGTTTAGCGTAAAACTTCTTGTCGTTGAAATCGTCAAAATCAATTAATCATTTTATTATTTAATGGTGATTCCAAAACGGGTTGTTCATTTCCAAAGTGTGCATCATTAAAAGCTAATTACTTTTAAAACATTTTTAATTTTCAAAATCTCATTTATTGCGGAACTTTTTTTAGAAATGTTGCGAAAACGGGGTGTCTTTGAAAATAGTTACCTTTTGAAAACCCGTCTTTTTCTACAACTAGCAGTTTATATCAAACTAAATAAATAAAAACCTCAATTTAAATTTTATAACTTTAAAGAGGCCTTATTACATAAAAATACCGAAATTCAGTTACTTATAAATCAAAAGCTAAAAACAAAAGCTGGTGCGGTTGTGTGGCCATCATCGAGTCCCTCGCAGCACCGACCACCTACGACTGAGATTTCCTGTATAGTTAAGCAGAGAGGTGAGTTTACGAAAACTCAGTGTGTAATCCCCTAACAAGCAAACAATCAATTAAACGGTAAATAAATGCTATTTGAGCCTGAGCTGTAACATCCCGATTTAGGGCCTAGCCGGAATTGTGGTGCGAGACCACAAATCCAAGTTAGCAAAATGATTTTTTAAGGTATTTGAGATGTTTGTATGATAATATAAAAGTTTCATGTAGAAATTTTATGGAAATTTCCATTTAAGGGTCCATTAGGACTAAATTGCGAAAGTTGCAAAATATGAGTTTCTAGAAGCTTTTTGTATGAAATAGCTTTAGAATATTAATTAGAAGTTCTTTGTAATATCCTGGATTTTGGGCTTATACATTTGTGCTTAAATATATGTGAAAGCATGCCTTTGTGTGTTATGAATGTGTTGTATGAATTTTGTGAACTTTAGAAAATAGGAGAGTGTTTTAGAAATTATCAGATTTTAAGAGTGTTTTAGAAATTATCAGATTTTAAGTTCAAAGAGGGAGCTAGGCCTGATAGGTCTTAAGAGAAAATGTAGGGGAAATATGACATAATAATGGGCTTGTTTAGGTAGCATGGAGGCGCCACTTAAGGCCTCAGTAGGTGACGCCACAAGCAGGGTGCAAGGCCTAGGTTCGAGCTGCAAAGGAAGCAAATAAAAGAGTTTTATTTTGCTGCATGATGGAGTAGTAGTGGACGGCACTAAGGCACTAAAGGGATGAGCTTTAGTTGGGATTAAATCCTTTTAAAATTTCGGCTAAAGTAGTGGATAAATGAGGATTTATTTTAAATTATTTTGAATATGCAAAAAGGGGAGAAAATAGGAGAAAAGAAAGGGATGAGATAGGGGGAAGGAGAGTTGGCCGATTAGGGGGCTCTTTTGGTAGTATTTTCGACAAAAAGAAGGGAGGTAAGGCCATTATTCTTTCTTTTCTTCTCTTTTGTGCCTCTGCCGAATTCTCTCTGCAAACCATTCCATTTTCTTTTTGATTCTCCTAAAAGCCGAATCCTCCTTGTCACCATTGCTGAATTTCTCAACTTCTTCCTCTTTCCTTTTCTCTCACGATTCTCTCACAAGCCGAAGATTTCATCTCTATTTGGAGCCATAGCCGAATCTTTCTAGTGATCATCAAAAGCCGAAACCTGTGATCAACACTTAGTCTATAGCCGAATCCCTCAGTGATGTCAAGCAGGTGTGCAGTCGACTACAATATTAAGGGTAAGGATCCAACTGTTGTCGTTTTATTTCTTTTCTTAAAGCCGAAACCAAGATTCTAATGCCATTTATGTCTTTTGGCCGAAATTATAAAGGAGGTTTCGGGATTTATCTTTAGTCGACTATAAGGGGAGATCTTTGGGATTTCAATATCTAAGGTAAGGCATGTATTCGGCCAAGGGCCATTCATTATGATTAAATGTTAGAATTTGGATCTAACATATGCCATAGTGATTTCGATAGATACCCCAATCAAGTAGCACATTTCGTGATTTAGATCCACAAGGTAAGTGCTTAAGATATTCGGCCAAGGCCCTATTTAGTGACTTAGATCTGTGTAGCGGATGGAGGGTCGACTTAGTAGTCCCCACAGTGTGATAGTTGGTACGGGTGATGTGTAGCGGATGGTTATCTAGGCATGGGTTCGGGTTTACATCATTGTCTCTATCTGTTATGTATATGTATGATATGATATGATATGCCTGAATTGTTAAGACTTAGTGTTGGTTGTTATACACTGAGTCTGTTTGACTCACCCCGTTGTGGGATATTTTTTCAGGTGACGCTCAGTAAATGGACCGGGACGGCAGACGCTTAGTGGTGGCCATGCTCAGCTCAGAGTTTATTTTTATTTTGGACTTTCTATTTTCTTTTACGTATTTGGATTTATTCGGGTTTTGTTTTTGATGTAATAAGGCCATAGTATGAACTGTTTACGCTTGCATTTTAATTATTTGGTACGATACAAATTTTATTAAATTAACGCTTATGTAATCTTTCTTAAAATAAACCTTCAAATGTTTTGACATCTAAATACAAATGATTTCCAATTTAAAGATAAATCTTTAACAAATTCGGCATGTCTTCTAATTTAAAAACAGGATTTTAATAAATCCCTGATTTCAAAAATAACAATGTTTTCAATTGAACTCAACACAAATTTTCTTCAAAACCACCCGAATTTTTCCTAAGTAACAAACAAGTTTTGAACCGTTTACTCAAGGAAATACCAGACCCGGTCAAGGCTCGTGGGCTGGGTTTGGGGGTGTTTCAGCTTGGTATCAGAGCCCAGTTTTAAACTCTCGGCCTTGGGTTAAAAGCCCATAACATTTTCAAAATTAAGCCCAAATGGATTTTTGTGGAATGAGCAGGTTTTCTGGCATGGCACCTAAGTCTCTGACCCGAAGTCCACCAGGTAAGTACTCCTAACTGTTGTGTGAATTATAGTATGATTTGTATAAGGTTAGAATGGGAACGTAGATTAGTATATAAAGTACTTGAACCTTAGGATTAGTTTACCCCAACACAGAAATTCATAAAACTTAAAGCCTAATTAAACAAACCTGTGACTAAGTCGCCGAGTTAGGGTATGGCAACCATTGTGCGCATGTCTAGGATTGGATTCAGGAAGAGCCTGGTATTTAAGCAGTCCTCGTGACTCACCTCCTCTTCGCTCAAATCCTACCTGGTGCATAGTAACGGTTCACCCTAACCAAGAGGACTTACTCACAGGCTAAACCCCATAACTAAAACCCGAAAGGGACTAGCCATATTTTTATGAAAACCCTAGTTTTAAAAAGCAACAAACTACCCTTTTGAGTTGTGAAAATTATTTATTTTCAAAATTTTCCAAAATATTCCGAATTTACACAAAAATTACCTAAATACCCTGGATGTAAAATTACTAAAATGCCCTTGGTTTGAAAAATTTTAAGTTACGATACTACCCTCGATTTTTACTAAGACATTCTTACTTTACAAAAATATCCAAAAACCCTATTTTGCAAAATATTAAAATACCCTGATTTGGAAAATTTACAAAATTACCCCTGGTTTGCAAAATTACCAAAATGACCCCGATTTCCAAAATTTCTGCCATACCTCTGATTTGAGAAAATTTTCAAAAGTACCCTCGAGTTTTGAAAATTTTAAAGTGCCCTGATTTATTAAGATTTTCAAATTGACCCCGATTTATTACCAAAATACCCCTGTAGGAGAAACAATGAAAATACCCCTGGGTTAGGAACAGACAAAAATGTTCATACGATGAATGTGTATAGTAGATATTACTGAATGGATGTGTTTCTATGAATTAGGGTAGGAAACTTGGAACGAAAACTTTGATTGATCGAAAGAATCACTATTAAATTTCTTTTCATAAAAAATTCTTCGCGAATAATCAGTGGAACAAGATACTAATGCATAAAATTTCTTAAACAGATTAAAGCGCGATAGTAGAAATGAGCTCTAGGGGACGTGGTCGTAATGTGCGAGGACGTGGTAGAGGCAGAATGACTAAGTCAGAATCCATTAGATCGGGTCAAGGGTCCGAGAATGAGGTACCACCACCCCCATCACCAGCTGTTGGTGTGAAGTAGCAAGATCAGACGGGGGATGATGCAGTATCGCAGGCGGTGCTGCGAGTTCTTGAGATGGTGGCTGGAGCAGGAGGAAATATGGGAGCTCAGAAATCTGTACCCGAGTGACTCCGAGCCAATGGAGCTGAAGTATTCCGTGGAGTATCCAGAGTGGCACCCAGTACGGTTGAGTATTGGTTGGAGGCGACAGAACAAATTATGGATGAGCTGGATCTGACTGCTGAGGAGAAACTAAAAGGAATGGTGTCTCTACTTCGTGATGAGGCATATCAATGGTGGCTCACAGTTAGGGATGGTGCCACAGCTGAGGATCTTACTTGGGAGTATGTTAAGGCGGCATACCAGAAGAAATATGTTGGTACTAGTTATACTGATGCACAGAGAAAGGCATTTCTGGGGCTGGTTCAAGGGAACAAGTCCGTAGCAGAATATGAGGCTGAATTCCTAAGGTTAAGCCGATATGCTCGAGGAATAGTGGCTACGGAGCATGAGAGATGTGTCCGGTTTGAAGACGGGCTGAGGGATGACCTGAGGTTGTTGATAGCTACGCAGCAGGAGCGGGAATTTGCCGTGTTAGTGGAGAAGGCTAAGGTAGCTGAAGGAATTAAGGACTCTGTAAGGCAAAACACTGATCGAAATAGGCAAAAGAGAGGTTCTAGATCATCAGGGACATCTGGGAATATTCAAAAGAGGCCTAGAGTTGACGGGCCGCGAGGTCAGCAGGCTGTGATAGGAGGGCAGTATCGTACTTGTACCTAGTGTAGGAGGATGCATCTAGGAGAGTGTTGGAGGAAGACAGGAGGATGCTTTAAGTGTAGGTCCAAGGAACACATGATCAAGGACTATCCTATTAACATAGATGGGAGCCGACCGACAGGTCAGGGTTCTAATAAGGCTGGAAGAGCTGGACAGCAGCCTCAGCGGGGTCGTGGTCCGATTGGCGAGAGAAACGGTCTTTGAAGAGGACGTGGAACACCGTGCGAGGTGTTGGTATCATCGAGGCAAGCAACGGTCCGTATATGCGATTCGCGGGAGGATGGAGACGTGCTCGCACGTCATAATCGATCGCTTTCTTATAGTTGACAAGCCTTATTTTGCTCTGATTGATGTGGGCTCGACCATTCTTATGTTGCATGTAGTGTAGTGGAAACGTTAGGCATAGCCTCTGAATTATCTGGTAGGGAGATGACTGTAGTAAGCCCATTAGGCCAAACTGTAGTGGTGAACAAGATCTTCCGGAGTGTACCTCTAGAGATTCAGGGAGTGATATTTTCTGCCGACTTGATGGAATTCTTCGGAGAATTCGGTCTTATACTCGGCATGAATTGGCTAGTGGAACATCGGCCTGTATTGGATTGTGCAGCTAAGCGAATGGAGTTAAGGATGCCGGAGGATGAGGCGATAATTATGATAGGAGAAAGAAGAAACTACTTATCTAACGTAGTCTTTGCCTTAAAGGCTGATAAGATGGTTCAGAAACGGTGCGAGGCATTTTTGACGTTTGTTAGGGCGTTGGATGCCAAAGAAGGGGGAGTTAGTGGAGTTAGAATAGTAAGGGAGTTTGTAGATGTTTTTCCGAAGGAATTACCTAGAATACCCCCAGATAAGGAGGTGGAATTCGAAATTGATTTGCTGCCGGAAATAGCTCCTGTATCAATTGCCCCGTACAGAATGGCACCGAATGAGTTGGTTAAGCTCAAGGCTCAAATTCAAGAGTTGCTTGATCGTGGGTTTATTTGACCCAGTGTGTCTCCATGGGGAGCACCGGTCTTGTTTGTGAAGAAAAAGGACGGAACTATGCGTATGTGCATAGATTATCGTCAATTGAATAAGCTGACCATCAAGAACAAATACCCGTTGCCAAGAATAGATGACTTGTTCGATCAACTGAAGGGAGCAGCAGTATTCTCGAAGATAGATCTAAGTTCTGGATATCATCAGCTTAAGGTGAAGGAAGCAGATATCCATAAGACAGCTTTCCGGACAAGATACGGCCAGTATGAGTTCTTAGTAATGCCGTTCGGGTTGACAAATGCCCCAGCCGTGTTCATGGATATGATGAATCGGGTTTTTCAACCTTACTTGGATCGGTTCGTCGCTGTATTCATCGACGGCATCCTAGTATACTCCAAGTCTGAAGAGGAGCATGATGAGCATCTCCGGGTTGTGTTGCAAGTGTTGAGGGAGAAGAAGCTTTATGCCAAATTCAGCAAGTGTGAATTTTAGCTTAAGGAGGTTGCATCCTTAGGGCATGTGGTGTCTACAGAAGGAATAAGGGTGGATCCTCAAAAGATTGAGGCAGTATTAGATTGGAAACCACCTAAGTCTGTGGCTGAGGTTCGCAGTCTCTTGGGATTGACAGGTTACTACAGAAGGTTTGTAGAAGGATTCTCATCGATAGCCGCGCCTCTGACGAAGTTGTTGAGAAAGGGAGTACCTTTCGCATGGATAGATAAACAACAGTAGAGTTTTGAGAAGCTTAAGAGGGTTTTGACTGAAGCTCCAATTTTGATTCAACCTGAGGCAGGGAAGGTTTTCGTGGTGTATTGTGACGCTTCCCATACAGGTTTGGGTTGCGTACTGATGCAAGACAGGAAGGTTGTCGCTTATGCGTCTCGGCAATTAAGGCCACATGAGGTTAACTACCCGACGCATGATTTGGAATTGGCGGCAGTGGTCTTTGCTCTTAAGGTGTGGAGGCATTATCTATATGGAGAAAAGTCAGTAATCTACACAGACCACAAGAGTCTTAAGTATTTGTTGACTCAGAAGGAGTTGAATCTGAGACAGCGAAGGTGGGTGGAATTATTAAAGGACTACGATTGTTCCATAGAGTATCACCCAGGCAAGGCGAATGTAGTGGCAGATACCCTAAGTCAAAAAGTAGTGTCAGATCTGAAGGTGATGTTTGCACATCTGAGCTTGTATGACGATGGAAGTTTGCTGGCAGAGTTGCAAGTTAAGCCGACGTGGTTGAATGAGGTGAAAGAGGGACAGTTGGCAGACGATGATTTAAGTGCTAAGTTGCGGCAAGTGCAAAGTGGGGAGTTAGAGGATTATGGTGTTAACAGCGATGGAATATTGTGTTTTAAGGGCAAGGTCTGTATGCCTAAGAATAAGGAGTTAAGGCAGAGAATTCTTCAGGAATCTCATAGTAGCCCTTATGCTATGCATCCTGGAGGTACCAAGTTGTACAGGGATCTAAGGGAATAGTTTTGGTGGCCTGGTCTTAAGCGGGAAGTCACTGAATTTGTGGGGAAATGCTTAATGTGTCAGCAAGTTAAGGCTGAACACCAAGTTCCGTCAGGATTGCTTCAGCCGATAAAGATTCCGCAGTGGAAGTGGGAGAGAATCACCATGGACTTCGTTAGTGGGCTTCCCCTTACGCCTACTAAGAAGGACTCGGTATGGGTGATAGTGGATCGATTGACAAAGTCCACGCATTTTATTCCAGTGCGGGTTGATTATTCTTTGCAGAAGTTAGCAAAGTTGTATGTGGCGGAAATTGTAAGGTTGCATGGAGTTCCGGTGTCGATTATCTCAGATAGGGATCCAATGTTTATGTCTCGGTTTTGGAAAGCTCTACATCAAGCGTTAGGCACCAGATTGGATTTCACTACAGCATTTCATCCACAATCGGACGGTCAGTCTGAACGAGTAATTCAAGTGTTAGAGGATATGCTGAGGGGATGTGTAATAGACTTCAGAGGAAATTGGGAAGAATATTTACCTTTAGCGGAATTTGCGTACAATAACAGCTATCAGGCCAGTATTTGGATGGCACCGTATGAAGCGCTGTATGGACGGAAGTGTCGCACTCCTACGTGTTGGACAAAATTAGGGAAATGTCAGGTTTTGGGTCCAGAGATTGTGACAGAACCCGAAGAGAAGATTAAGTTAATTTGGGCACGGATAAAGGAGGCATCTGATAGGTAGAAGTCATACGCAGATCTCAAAAGGAAGGAAATAGAATTTGCTGTGGGAGATCAAGTGTTCCTTAAAGTTTCGCCTTGGAAGAAAGTGATGAGGTTTGGTCGGAAAGGGAAGCTAAGTCCAAGGTTTATAGGACCTTATCGGGTATTGAAGCGAGTTGGACCAGTGGCATACCAGTTAGAGCTGCTTACGGAGTTGAAGCAAATGCATGACGTATTCCATGTTTCTATGCTATGTCGGTATCGAGCGGATCCATCTCATGTAGTACCAGTTGAGGAGGTGGAACTAAGGCCAGATTTGTCCTACGAGGAAGAGCCGATCCAGATCTTGGAACGAGATGTGAAAGTGTTACGGAGAAAGTCAGTTCCTTTAGTCAAGGTGTTGTGGCATAACCATGGATCGGAAGAAGCAATGCGATAGCAATACCCTCACTTATTTTAGCCAGGTAATTTCGAGGTCGAAATTATTTTTAAGAGGGGTAGAACTGTAATATCCTGGATTTTGGGCTTATGTATTTGTGCTTAAATATATGTGAAAGCATGCCTTTGTGTGTTATGAATGTGTTGTATGAATTTTGTGAACTTTAGAAAATAGGAGAGTGTTTTAGAAATTATCAGATTTTAAGTTCAAAGAGGGAGCTAAGCCTGATAGGCCTTAAGAGAAAATGTAGGGGAAATATGACATAATAATGGGCTTGTTTAAGTGGCATGGAGGCGCCACTGAAGGCTTCAGTAGGTGACGCCACAAGCAAGGTGCAAGGCCTAGGTTCGAGCTGCAAGGGAAGCAAATAAAAGAGTTTTATTTTGCTGCATGATGGAGTAGTAGTGGATGGCACTAAGGTACTAAAGGGATGAGCTTTAGTTGGGATTAAATCCTTTTAAAATTTCGGCTAAAGTAGTGGATAAATGAGGATTTATTTTAAATTATTTTGAATATGCAAAAAGGAGAGAAAATAGGAGAAAAGGAAGGGATGAGATAGGGGGAAGGAGAGTTGGCCGATTGGGGGGCTCTTTTGGTAGTATTTTCGGCAAAAAGGAGGGAGGTAAGGCCATTATTCTTTATTTTCTTCTCTTTTGTGCCTCTGCCGAATTCTCTCTGCAAACCATTCCCTTTTCTTTTTGATTCTCCTAAAAGCCGAATCCTCCTTGTCACCATTGCCGAATTTCTCAACTTCTTCCTCTTTCCTTTTCTCTAACGATTCTCTCACAAGCCGAAGATTTCATCTCTATTTTGAGCCATAGCCGAATCTTTCTAGTGATCATCAAAAGCCGAAACCTATGATCAACACTTAGTCTATAGCCGAATCCCTCAGTGGTGTCAAGCAGGTGTGCAGTCGACTACAATATTAAGGGTAAGGATCCAACTGTTGTCGTTTTATTTCTTTTCTTAAAGCCGAAACCAAGATTCTAATGCCATTTATGTCTCTTGGCCGAAATTATAAAGGAGGTTTCGGGATTTGTCTTTAGTCGACTATAAGGGGAGATCTTCGGGATTTCAATATCCAAGGTAGGGCATGTATTCGGCCAAGGGCCATTCATTATGATTAAATGTTAGAATTTGGATCTAACATATGCCATAGTGATTTTGACAGATACGCCAATCAAGTAGCACATTTCGGGATTTAGATCCACAGGGTAAGTGCTTAAGATATTCGGCCAAGGCCCTATTTAGTGACTTAGATCTGTTTCTTACTTATTCGAAAGCCGAAAACTAACCTGTGAAGTGATTTAGTGCTAGCCGATTTCAAGGAAGAAACAATACAAAGTTTCGGGATTTGATTAGTAATCAAATCGACAGCGAGGAATTTGAGATCTAGAGCAATAGATCGGATTTTCAGGATTTGAAGTGAACTCGATAAGTATACCAGGTGTGTACCCCACACTATCTCTTAATAGATTTATGGCATTAATTTAATATAAGTGTTAATAAGAATGTGAAAGATATGGTTTAAGGTACCATGCAATGGTACAGCATATTCAGGTACGTTATTCTCTAAAACTATGTTAATAGTGTTATGAATACCTGTTATGACACATAGGTGAATATTGCTAAGAATGTGAAATAAAGAATGTGACATAATCTTTGCATTATTTGTATGACATGGGGCATATGGGTGACTATGAAAGGGGAAGTGATTTGGTGGTTTTATACCACAATATCTGAATGTGGTGACTTATGTCACGAAATCTGAATGTGGTGACTTATGTCACAAAATAATTATCTGGTGGCTATGCCACAAAATTTATAAGAGCGATGAGCACGTCGTCTGCAGCGACTGCCTTCGATGATGTGTAGCAGATGGAGGGTCGACTTAGTAGTCCCCACGGTGTGATGGTTGGTACGGGTGATATGTAGCGGATGGCTATCTAGGCTTGGGTTCCGGTTTGCATCATTTTCTCTATCTATTATGTATATGTATGATATGATACGATATGCCTGAATTGTTAAGACTTAGTGTTGGTTGTTATACACTGAGTCTGTTTGACTCACCCCGTTGTGGGATATTTTTCAGGTGACGCTCAGTAAATGGACTGGGACGGCAGAAGCTTAGTGGTGGCCATGCTCAGCTCAGAGTTTATTTTTAATTTGGACTTTCTATTTTCTTTTACGTATTTGGATTTATTCGGGTTTTGTTTTTAATGTAACAAGGCCATAGTATGAACTGTTTACGCTTGCATTTTAATTATTTGGTACGATACAAATTTTATTAAATTAACGCTTAAGTAATCTTTCTTTAAATAAACCTTCAAATGTTTTGACATCTAAATACAAATGATTTCCAATTTAAAGATAAATCTTTAACAAATTCGGCATGTCTTCTAATTTAAAAACAGGATTTTAATAAATCCCTGATTTCAAAAATAATAATGTTTTCAATTGAACTCAACACAAATTTTCTTCAAAACCACTCGAATTTTTCCTAAGTAACAAACAAGTTTTGAACCGTTTATTGAAGGAACATACCAGATTCGGTCAAGGTTCGTGGGCGGGGTTTGGGGGTGTTTCATTCTTAAATAGCAATTTTCCCAAATTATAATTTTTGGACAAAAATGGACATGAGTTAGTAAATGGTGAAATTGTAAAGAGAAGGGCATTTTGGTCATTTATCAATTAAATGATTAATAAGGGAAAAAGATGACAAAAATCATTCTCATCTTCTTCCCCAAGTGTCAAAAATTTGAAGGAAGCCATAGCTGGGGTTCTTCAATTTTTCAAGCTTGCTAGTATGTTCATTTTAGCCTCGTTTTTAATATTCTTTGTGTTTTTTAAGTCCTCATAACATGAATTAGCTATTTTTAGCTATAAGATGAGCTAAGATGCATGTTCAAAAATCTACGCATGTATGACATGTTTGTAAAATGATGTTTTATGTAAGATTATGAGAGTTTGATGTTAGATAAACATCTTTTTCTAAGTGAATTTCATGAGAAATGCTTGTAAGGACTAGTTTGTTATTATTATGAAATTCGTCATACATGGTAGAAATAGTGAGAATTTATTATTGGTATAGATGAGATAATGAATCAGCTAAGCATGAAGTTTAAGAAAGTGGTATGAAAATTATTTTACGAGCATAGGGGCAAGGGTGTAATTATGAGAAATTTTAGGGGCAAAATTGTAATTTTGTCAAAGTATGAGTTAAGAGTCAATTTAGTCAATGTGATTATTAATTGATCTAAACTATTATTATAGATCAAGAAAAACGAAGCCCGTATCGAAACCGAGGCAAGAACAAAGTCGAGGACTGAATTGCATATCTTACACACATTTTGTATATCGAGGTAAGTTTGTATGATTTCTAAGCTTTATAAGTACTATCATTGAATTGCTTAGTATAATGTACATTATTACCCTAGAAATGCTTAATGCTATGTTAAATAAAGAAATCAATGAGATTAAGCATGATAAAGTCCAGATTGAAGTTGAATTACATAGGATACTCAATCTAACACATGAGATAAGAAAGTCCGTATACGACGAAGCCAAGGCATGGCATCGGCAATCAACAAAGTTATTATGTAAGTCTAAGACAAGTCTTGGAATTGAAGATTTATTATGAGATGAAGACTCATGTAAGCCCAAGCCAAGGCATGGCATTGGTGAGTCTCCAAGCAAAGATGTCCTATAAGTCCACGACAAGTATTGGCATTGAAAAGCTATCATGAGATAGAGATCCCATGTATGTAACATCCTGGAAAGGGCCTATGCATTTTCGGCTTAATTGTACGAAGTGTCATGTTTTATGTACTAAGAATAAATTTTGAACATTTTTGAGAACTCGGAAATGTATGAAAGTGAAATGGAAATGAACATTTTTGGAAACCTAGAAATGCATAGACATGAACATTTTTGGAAACCTAGAAATGCGTAGACATGAACATTTTTGGAAACTAGGAAATGTAAGGAAATGATTCAAAAATGGAAAGTGAACATTTCTGGAAACTTGGAAATGTAAGAAAATGGCAAGTTTACAGAGCCGATCGAAAATTTTAGGAAACTTGGAAATTACTTAGAAATGTCAAGTTTTAAATTTTAAAATAGGAAATTAAGGCAAGGTGGCCTTAAAAGAAAAAGTTGGTGGAATTTGACACACAAACAGGCTTGGAAAATTGGCCTAAAGATGCCACTTAGGGTCTCTGGAAATGGCGCCACATGCAAGGTGTTGGGCCTGAGTTCGAGTCACTTGGGAAGCAAATAAAGGAGGTTTTACTTTTGCTTCTATAAGCCAAGGAGTGGACGGCAAGGCTTCTAGAAAAGAGGGAGGTTTATCCTCTTTAAAATTCGGCTATTAGGGATAAACAAAGGATTTTTTTTAATTGAAGAGATAAATGATGATTTATCTTAAGTATTTTCAAAAAGGAATTTATTTATCATAATTTCCATGAGATAAACGCTGGATTAAACTCTTTTATTTTAAGATAATTAAAGGATAAAGCTATCAAATTGAAGAGTGGTGGCCAAGTAAGGGACTCCTTAGCTGATAATTTCGTCTATAAAAGGAAGGAAGGAGGGATACTCATCAGTTTTCTTTTTTCTCTGCTCTGCCGAAATTCTTAGGGTTCTCTCCTCTCCTTTTCTCTTTTCCTTTGTCTAGCCGAATTCCCTAGCCTCCTCTCTCTTTTATTCAAAACCAAAAACACAATCCAACCAAGCCGAAATTCTGGCCAAAGCCGAATATTTGTTGTGACAGAAGGGTGTTGCTGATTTCATTCAAAAAGGTAAGATCAGTTATTATTTGCTTTTCAATCTCTCTTTTTAGCCGAAATATAGGAATCTAACTCCTTTAGAGTTCCATGGCCGAAATATGGAAGGTTTTCTTTGGGATCTAGTAGTTGTCGACTACAAGGAGAAGTATAACGAAGTTTTCGGGATTTCTAAGACTCAAGTTAAGTCATATGAATATTCGGCCATAGGCCATTTAAAGATGATTAAGTGTTAGAAATTAATCTAACATGTGCTTATAGGATTTTCGACAGACTTATAAGGCAAGGTTTTCGGGATTTGGACAAAAAGGAAATCGACACCAAGGTAAGTGTATAAATCCTACTAGGATTTGGATTGTGGTTGAAAAGGTCTATTAATATGTTTAAATAATTGACCGAATATAGGAGTTAAGGATCTAAATCAGTAGATCAGTTCTTCAGGATTTCAAGGACTTCATTAAGCGAATCAGGTGTGTAATCCCCACTATCTTTTAATATGTCACATGGCAATATTTTAATCTATGAGTATATATATGAATGTGAATATGGCTAAGTACCCAAATGTGGTACCAAAGTACTCAGGTACGTTTCCTACTTCTACTAGGAATATGAAATATGTTATTCGTAACATGAGAATTTTATACGATTGTGAACTCTGGTATATTATGCTTATTAATTTATGGGGCATATGGTTGTATATTGAAAGGGGAAGTGAAAAGTGGTGACTTAAGACCACAGTAATCTGAAAAGTGGTGACTTACGACCACAGTAATCTAAAAGTGGTGACCTAAGACCACAGTAATCTGAAAAGTGGTGACCTAAGACCACAGATGCGGTGACTTAAGCCCACAATTTGGTGTGTAGCGGATGGACGGTCGACTTAGTAGTCCCCACGGTGTGTTTGGCAGGTACGAGGGTGTGTAGCGGATGGCATCTAGGTTTTGGGTTCGGGATTGCATCATTATTTTGAATTAATGTATGAACATGTTATGTTCGGTATGCCTTGATTTATTAAATTGTAGTGTTGGTTGCACATTGAGTCAGTTTGACTCATCTCGTTGTGGGAAATATTTTCAAGTGATGAGCAATAATGGACCGCGTCGGCAGGAGCTAAAGGTGGCCATGCACCGCAAGGAGAAATTTAAAGATTTGGACTTTTATTTTTACTAAGTACTTTAATTTTATTTTTTCTAGGTTTTGATTGATGTAATAAGGCCATATGGCCCAAGTTGGATTTCTTTACTTCTGTTTATTTTTAATTTATTATGTTACGCATTATTTTTGATTAAAGTTTAATTAAAATTATTTCTTTCAAATAAACCCAAAAAAATTGTTTTGTCACCGTAATTAAATGAATTCTAAGTAAAATAAATGGGTTCCCAACTTAAGCCAACCCAAAACGATAATTTTCTAAAATTACACAAATTTTCTCTTAGTAACAAAGAACTTTGAAACGATTTACACCGGGGAACATACCAGATCCGGTCAAGGCTCGTGGGCCGGGTTTGGGGTGTTTCAGTTTGGTATCAGAGCCCAGTTTTTAAACTCTCGGCCTGTGGAATAGGGCCCAAAATGTTTTCAAAGCGAGCCCAAATGAGATTTTGAAATTATAAGCAGGTTTTCTGGCATGGCACCTAAGTCTTCGACCCGCAGTCCACCAGGTAGTACCCCTAACTATTTGGGTGATTATGTGGTTTATGAATTGTATAAGGGTAGGAAAGGCATGGAACGTAGAATAGTACGATAGTAACTTGAACCCTAGGAATAGACTACTCAAACACAAAGCACATAAGACTTAACACACTAAACAAACCTATGGCTAAGTCGCTGAGCTAGGGTGTGGTAACCCCTGTGCGCATGTCTAGGATTGGATCCTAAGAGCACAGTATTTAAGCGAATCCTAGTGACTCACCTTCTCTTTGTAGGAATCCTACCTGGTGCGTAGCTTCGGTTCACCCTAACTCAGAGGGCTCAGTGGTGTGGCAACCTCTGTGCGGATGTCTAGGAATGGTTTCGGTGAGAGCTTGGTATTTAAGCAGTCCGCGTGACTCGCCTCCTCTTCACTCGAATCCTGCCTGGTGCGTAGCTTTGGTTCACCCTGACCAAGAGGGCTCGGTCATAGGCTAAACATAATAACTAAAACCCGAAAGGGAACTAGCCGTGTTCTTTTTATAAAAACGACAAAACCCTAGTTTAAAAACTCTTAAAACTTTCTTTTAAGTTTGTGAAAACCATCTTTACAAAATTTTTCTGAAAAATTTTCGATTTGTGAAATTACAAAAATACCCCTAGTGGTAAAATTACCAAAATGCCCTTATTTACAAAATGTCAAACTACTCAACAGTTTTGCCCAAAAATTCCATTATTTTATAAATGTTCAAAAACCCTAATTTGCAACCTATCAAAAATACCTTGATTTTGGAAAAAAATTACAAATTACCCCTAACTTATAAAATTACCAAAATGACCCTGATTTCCAAAATTTTTGCAACATCATCGTTTTGAAAAGTACAATTCTCAAAAAGAACCCACAAAGTTTTACAACTTTTGAAATATCCCTGATTTGTTAAAATTTACAAATTTTTTCCGATTTGTGAAAAATTACCAAAATACCCCCGAGGTCTGAAATTACCGAAATAACCCCAGATTTCAAAATTTTTCCAAAATAACCCGAGACTTTAAAATTATCAAAATACTTTATGACAAAGTCACCAAGGAACTTTTTCTTTCAAAAAAAATTACGAAAATGCCCCTGTAGGACAAAATTACGAAAATACCCCTGGGTAGCAGAAAAACAACAGCAACGGAAAAATTACAACGTTTCTCTGAATGAACGAAAGTTCATAATTGTTTGATGGATGGATGAATGAATGAAAGACTGTGTGCATGTATGAATACGAAAGAACCACTCCTAAATCCTTTTTCATAAAACTCCTTCGCGGGTAAAAAAAATTGGAACAATGACTAATTCATAAAACTTTTTAATCAGATCTCGACGTTAGAAAATGAGCTCTAGAGGACGTGGACATCGTGGACTAGGTAGAGGAAGAATGACTAGGTCGGAACCCGTTAGATCGGGTCAAGTATAAGATAATGAAGTACCACCGCCACCACCACCCCTAGCTGTTGGTATTGAGCAACAAGCTCAGACGGGGGAAGATGCTGTGTCGCAGGCTGTGCTGCGAGTTTTGGAATTGGTGGCTGGTGCAGGAGGAATTTCGAGAAATCGAAAGTCTGTGCCTGAACGGCTTCGAGCAAATTGAGCTGAAATGTTTCGTAGAGTATCTGGTGTGGCACCCAGTACAGCTGAGTACTGGTTGGAAGCAACGGAGCGCATCATGGATGAGCTTGATCTGACCCTTGAGGAGAAGTTAAAGGGAATGGTGGCACTGTTACGCGATGAAGCGTATCAATGGTGGTTAACTATGCGGGATGGTGCCACGGCTGAGGATCTGACATAGGAGTACGTTAAGGAAGCGTACCAAAAGAAGCATGTGGGAACCAGGTACACTGATGAGCAAAGGAAAGCTTTTCTGGGGCTGATCCAGGGAAACAAGTTGGTTGCAGAATATGAGGCTAAATTCCTGAGGTTGAGCCGGTACGCTCGAGGTGTCGTGGCGACTGAGCATGAGCGCTGTGTCTGTTTTGAGGACGGGCTAAGGGATGATCTAAGATTATTGATAGCACCGCATCAAGAGCGGGAATTTTTTGCATTAGTGGAAAAGGCTAAAGTGGCTGAAGGAATTAAGGATTCTGCAAGGCAGAACACTGATCGGAATAGGCCAGAAAGAGGTTTTGAATTGTCTGGATCATCTGGGAATAAGAGGCCTAGAGTTGATGGGCCGCGAGGTCGTAATTGGATCGGAAGGCGATATCGACCTTGTGATGTGTGTGGAAAGAAGCATTTGGGAGAGTGTTGGAGGAAAATAGGAGGATGTTTTAGGTGTGGGTCTAAGGACCATGTGGTCAAGGAATGTCCTAAGAACTTAGATGAAAGCCGACCGGCAACACAGAATATTAGTCAGGCTGGTAGAGGTGGACAGCAGCCTCAGCAAGATCGTGGACAGAACCATGGAGGAAATGGTTCGGGCCGTGGACGTGAAGCACCAAGAAGGGGTGCTGAAGGTGCAGACGCGAGGCAACCAAGGTTGGTTTATGCAGTTGGCCGTCGCGAGGAGGAAGATGTGCCAGATGTGACAACGGGTACGTTCCTTATTTCTGGAATACCCTTAATTACTTTGCTTGTTATAGGGTTAGCTTATTTTTGTATTGCTAGTGAAGTGACTGAAACCTTGGAGGTGAACTTAGAGAATGTGCCTAGAAAGTATAATAGTTCTTTAAGATCAGAGTGCGCAGCAATAGCGTAGTGGGGTGAGTTAGACCGTACGATTATTCGTTAGTAAGTAATTTCGAGGACAAAATTATTTTAAAGGGGGTAGAATTGTAACATCCTGGAAAGGGCCTATGCATTTTCGGCTTAATTGTACGAAGTGACATGTTCTATATACTAAGAATAAATTTTGAACATTTTTGAAAACTCGAAAATGTATGAAAGTGAAATGGAAATGAACATTTTTGGAAACCTAGAAATGCATAGACATGAACATTTTTGGAAACCTAGAAATGCGTAGACATGAACATTTTTGGAAACTAGGAAATGTAAGGAAATGATTCAAAAATGGAAAGTGAACATTTCTGGAAACTTGGAAATGTAAGAAAATAGCAAGTTTACAGAGCCGATCGAAAATTTTAGGAAACTTGGAAATTACTTAGAAATGTCAAGTTTTAAATTTTAAAATAGGAAATTAAGGCAAGGTGGCCTTAAAAGAAAAAGTTGGTGGAATTTGACACACAAACAGCTTGGAAAATTGGCCTGAAAGATGCCACTTAGGGTCTCTGGAAATGGCGCCACATGCAAGGTGTTGGGCCTGAGTTCGAGTCACTTGGGAAGCAAATAAAGGAGGTTTTATTTTTGCTTCTATAAGCCAAGGAGTGGACGGCAAGGCTTCTAGAAAAGAGGGAGGTTTATCCTCTTTAAAATTCGGCTATTAGGGATAAACAAAGGATTTTTTTTAATTGAAGAGATAAATGATGATTTATCTTAAGTATTTTCAAAAAGGAATTTATTTATCATAATTTCCATGAGATAAACGCTGGATTAAACTCTTTTATTTTAAGATAATTAAAGGATAAAGCTATCAAATTGAAGAGTGGTGGCCAAGTAAGGGACTCCTTAGCTGATAATTTCGTCTATAAAAGGAAGAAAAGAGGGATACTCATCAGTTTTCTTTTTTCTCTACTCTGCCGAAATTCTTAGGGTTCTCTCCTCTTCATTTCTCTTTTCCTTTGTCTAGCCGAATTCCCTAGCCTCCTCTCTCTTTTATTCAAAACCAAAAACACAATCCAACCAAGCCAAAATTCTGGCCAAAGCCGAATCTTTGTTGTGACAGAAGGGTGTTGCCGATTTCATTCAAAAAGGTAAGATCAGTTATTATTTTATTTTCAATCTCTCTTTTTAGCCGAAATATAGGAATCTAACTCCTTTAGAGTTCCATGGCCGAAATATGGAAGGTTTTCTTCGGGATCTAGTAGTTGTCGACTACAAGGAGAAGTACAACGAAGGTTTCGGGATTTCTAAGACTCAAGGTAAGTCATATGAATATTCAGCCATAGGTCATTTAAAGATGATTAAGTGTTAGAAATTAATCTAACATGTGCTTATAGGATTTTCGACAGACTTATAAGGCAAGGTTTTCGGGATTTGGACAAAAAGGAAATCGACACCAAGGTAAGTGTATAAATCCTACTAGGATTTGGATTGTGGTTGAAAAGGTCTATTAATATGTTTAAATAATTGACCGAATATAGGAGTTAATGATCTAAATCAATGGATCGCTTCTTGAGGATTTTAAGGACTTCATTAAGCGAATCAGGTGTGTAATCCCCACTATCTTTTAATATGTCACATGGCAATATTTTAATCTATGAGTATATATATGAATGTGAATATGGCTAAGTACCCAAATGTGGTACCAAAGTACTCGTGCACGCTTCCTACTTCTACTAGGAATATGAAATATGTTATTCGTAACATGAGAATTTTATACGATTATGAACTCGTATATTATGCTTATTAATTTATGGGGCATATGGTTGTATATTGAAAGGGGAAGTGAAAAGTGGTGACTTAAGACCACGATGAGTCCGAAAAGTGGTGACTTACGACCACGATGTCTGAAAAGTGGTGACCTAAGACCACGAATCGAAAAGTGGTGACCTAAGACCACAGATGCGGTGACTTAAGCCCGCAATTTGGTGTATAGCGGATGGAGGGTCGACTTAGTAGTCCCCACGATGTGTTTGGCAGGTACGGGGGTGTGTTGCGGATGGCATCTAGGTTTTGGGTTCGGGATTGCATCATTATTTTGAATTAATGTATGAACATGTTATGTTCGGTATGCCTTGATTTATTAAATTGTAGTGTTGGTTGCACATTGAGTCAGTTTGACTCATCCCGTTGTGGGAAATATTTTCAAGTGATGAGCAATAATGGACCGCATCGGCAGGAGCTAAAGGTGGCCATACACCGCAAGGAGAAATTTAAAGATTTGGACTTTTATTTTTACTAAGTACTTTAATTTTATTTTTTCTAGGTTTTGATTGATGTAATAAGGCCATAAGGCCCAAGTTGGATTTCTTTACTTCTGTTTATTTTTAATTTATTATGTTACACATTATTTTTGATTAAAGTTTAATTAAAATTATTTCTTTCAAATAAACCCAAAAAAATTGTTTTGTCACCGTAATTAAATGAATTCTAAGTAAAATAAATGGGTTCCCAACTTAAGCCAACCCAAAACGATAATTTTCTAAAATTACACAAATTTTCTCTAAGTAACAAAGAATTTTGAAACGGTTTACACCGGGGAACATACCAGATCCGGTCAAGGCTCGTGGGCTGGGTTTGGGGTGTTTCAATGTAAGTCCAAGCCAAGGCATGGCATTGGGGAGTAACAAGGAAGATTTCATGTAAGTTCTAGCCAAGGCTCGGCATTGACCAGTTCATGAGTAAAGATACCAAATAAGACCATGTCAAGACATGGCAATGGTAAGTTCCCAATGGAACACACATGGAAGACTTTGAGTAAGTCCATGTCAAGATATGGCATCGATACCAAGATGAAAGATCCCATGTAAGACTATATCTAGGATATGGCTTTGGCATCGAGTTATATGTGGGATGAGATTCAGTATCGTCGGTTATTCATAGAAATTCATTGGGCAAATAAGTAAAGCTTAAATGAGATAGCAAGAAAATTAAGTAAGCAAAGCTATTATCAAGTTGGAAATAAGTATTATTCATGTTATGAATGATGAATTAGAGATTATGATTATTACAGTAAAGCATGCTGATCTATGTGATCAAGTGATACAGGTACCTTTTTTACCTTACGAGCATGAGACTAGTAAGTATCATGAGATATGTAAGAATCAGTAAGAGTAAGTAAGCTTAAATAGCTGAAATTATGATGCCATTGTTTATGCCAAATGGTTTATGTTAAACAAGTATGATCCTATGTGCATTATATGCAAACTTACTAAGCTAAATGCTTACGTCTTTTATTTTTTCTTTCCATGTAGTCCCGCCAAGCTAATCTCGTGGATCATCATCATCGAAGCTAGGGGCACACTATCAATCGCTATTTTGGTATAGCCAAGATGTTTATATTAAGTATGGCATGTATAGGAACATTTCATTTTGAGAATATGTCGTAAAAAGGGAAAAGGTATGGGCTATCAAGTTTATTATTCTTTTGTATATGGCTAAGTGATTGGCCAAGATTGACTAAGTATGTATGTTTATTGATATCAATGAAGCATGTAGTATTGTTCTTGAAAGATGTAGTAATTTGAGTTGTTGAATTGAATATGAGATTGATCTTAATTTCAGGGTGGCAATTGGCTTGGTAAATAGCCTTCAAATGCAAACATGGATAGACACACGGGCGTGTGTCTAGGCCGTGTGTCCCCTGCACCTTAGTACCTTAAGTCAGAATAGACTACGGGCTAATCCCACGACCATTTGTTTAGGTCGTGTGTGACACACGGTCAGAACATGGGCGTGTGCCCCAGGCCGTGTGAATAAGTCAGTATATCAAGGTAAAGCACATGATCTAAGTCCACGGGCGTGTCAAGGCCGTGTGACTATAGTCAGTGTTGACCACAGTTGGAAGACATGGGCGTGTCTTAGGGGTACACGGGCATGTCGCAAGCCACATGGGCATGTGACCCTTGTTTTAAGGAAAATTTTTTGATTAAGTGCTGAAGGTTTCCAGATATGTGTTTAAGGCCTTGTAGGCCCATGAAATGTATGATTAGACTAAGAAAGAGAAGTTTTTAATTCGGAACAAAATTTTACAGCCCGTAAGTGCATGTTTAAGAAAGTTTAAGCGTAGTAATGTCTTGTATCCACTCTCTGCCTTGGACTCAGGTATGAGGTGTTACATGAACCCATTACAATAACAATCTAGTTCAGTGTGGGCCTAAGCCCTTTCTTGTAACAGTGAACGATTGGGCATGAGCCCATCACAATGCCAGTAATTAGTAGGGCTTTTGCCCAATTTCATTAATAGTATTAGTGGGGCCTTGGCCCATAACAGTAATAGATATCAGTTATGCAGTGAATAGTATGTAATATCATTAAGCGATGCAGTAATAGTACAGAATCATTAATCAATGCAGATACGCAGTAAGAAATCCTACCCAATCCAGCCTATACACACCACTCTGTCTTGCCAAACGCACCATGTAGGGATAAAATCGACCCACCCAACTAGACACACCAAGATTAGCATCGGTTGCGGCATTAAATAGTTGTAACGCCCCGAATTTGGGCCTAGTAGAATTGGGCCCATTAGGCCTTAGGCGGGGGAGCATTTAAAATTTTTGAGAATATGAGAATGACATTTATGCAAGTTGGACCTGTTAGGTGAGTGATTTTGGAAGATTAGGGGGCTTCTATGAAGTCCCAGGATCAAATTTGGGCTTTAGGAAATTTTGGTTTTAGGTGAATAAAACCCTGGGAGTTAGTAGGTAGGCTTTAAGATTAAAATGTGGAGAAAAATGACACAAAAGGGGTTGTGGTCTAGTGGCAAAGGGCACTATATAAGAGACAATGAGGTGATGCCACACAATGAAGCAAGGGGTCCAAGGTTCAAGCCTTGGCGCTGGCATTTTATTTTGATTTATTTTTAAGTGAACTTGGACCTTGGCCCATAGATTTATATTTATTTGCGCATGATGTTAGACACAAGAGGAGCTAGTGGCTTAGTGGCAAGTGGCGTGAATAGGCTGATGGGAGAGCCTGGGTTCGAATCTCATGACAAGCAAAGGAGTATTTATTTTGAGGATTGGACGGCCAGAGTTTGTGCTGGATTTAAACTCTACTGAAGGAGGGATCCCACATCGAAAAGCTATCAAGAGGGAAGGTGAGAAGCTGGCTATATATAGAGCTATCTGTGAGGAGAGGAGGCACACATTGGTTGGCGTTTGGGCACAGGAGTGGTCGGAGCGCGGATTAACTCCAGATTCCTATCAGGTGTATATTTCTCCCTACTCTAGCTGTAGAGCGGCAAATGCCGAAATGCCGGTCACACGGCAATGGTAGCGACACGAGTGCGCGAGTGCACGTGTGGAGGCTTCAACGCGATAGTTGAGTCCACCATGAGTATTCTTGTGGGTTGATGCTGTTTGGGCCACGATGGGCCGAAAGTGGCCAAGTGGGCACAATGGGCCCGTGGACCCATATGAATAAATTGTATGATTGCGTAGTAGATATTGAACTGGTCTATGTGAATCTCATATCTATGGCTAGATTTGGGCTAAATGGGCCACACGAGCGTGTGGATCCATTTGGGCCGAGAATGGGCCCTAGGCCCATTCGCATCATTTTCTCTATTTAGAATTCCTTAGTTGACGAAATTACTGAAATACCCTTGGTTTACAAAATTACTGAAATACTCCTGATTTGCAAAATTATTGAAATACCTTTGGTTTACAAAATTACTGAAATACCCCTGGTTTGTAAAATTGCTGAAATACGCTTAGTTTGCGAAATTATAGAAATACCCCTGATTTGCAAAACTAATGAAATACCCTCGATTTGCAAAATTACTGAAATACCCCTTGGTTGTAAAATTACTGAAATACCCCTGGTTTGCAAAATTACCTTAACACCTATTGGTTTTCCAAAATGTTAACGAACGGTTATTCAAACTATAATTGATTAAACACTGGGTTCTCTTAGACGTCGAAAACAGTTTTCAAAATATCACATGTTCGAAATTCACTGAAGCTGATTTCTGTTATAAACAAGATTTTACCAACAATTCATACTCGATTCTCCTAAAAAAAGCTGTTTTCAAATCAATCACAACTTTTCTAAAATGGACATTGAGATAAATGGGTTTTTTATAAACAAACACCTAAACTCGAAGTTTTGAAAAAATAAGAACGTTTTAACAAACACAAAATTTTCTTTAACAATCCTTCCATGTGACATGTCAGATCCGGTCATGATGTTTAGGTCCGGTTTGGGGTGTTACAATAGTATTGCAGCAAAGTTGCTAGTAAAATAAACAACATATAGCCATCAGTAGGTCCACAGTCGTCTTAGGCGACCCGTGCGACCTTATTAGTATAGTACACTTCCTCCAAATATAACAACCCATCCCCATGCAATATGTCATGACATAATACCATACGTGTATGTAAAATGTCATGCTCAATCATAGTCATACATACCACAGACCAAATTAGTCATACATAACATAAGGCCATAACAGTCATTTCATCTCCTAGAGGCATAACAGCCATTTTACCATATGGGGATATTTCGGTTATTTTACCCTATGGAGGTATTTAGATCATTTTACCTGCCAGTATTTTTGGTCATTTTACCACAGGGAAGTATTTGATCATTTTACCACATGGGGTATTTGATCATCTATCCTATGGGGGTATTTCATTCATTTTACCATATGGGGGTATTTTGGTCATTTTACCCTGTGGAGGTATTTCAGTCATTTTATCCGATGGGGGTATTTTGGTCATTTTATCCTGAGGGAGTATTTCAGTCATTTTACCCTTTGGGGGTATTTCGGTCATTTTACCATGCGGGTATTTCAGTCATTTTATCCTATGGGGGTATTTCAGTCATTTTATCCTATGGGGGTATTTCGGTCATTTTACCCTATGGGGGTATTTCGGTCATTTTATCCTATAGAGGTATTTCTGTCATTTTACCCTATGGGGGTATTTCTATCATTTTACCCTATGGGGGTATTTCTGTCATTTCACCGTATGGGGGTATTTCGGTCATTTTACCCTGGGGGTATTTTAGTCATTTTATCCTATGGGGGTATTTCAGTCATTTTACCCTATAGGGGTATTTCGGTCATTTTGCCCTATGGGGGTATTTCGATCATTTACCCTATGTGTAACAGTCCGGTTTATACCTAAGTAGAAACAGTAGTTTTGAGACTACAAATTCGAGTCCGTATAATATTTTAATATTATATTCTGTGCCGTTGATATATGGTTTAGCATGTGGTAAATTTCCGTGAGTTAATTTGACTATCTGTGTGTTTAATTTGACAAAAGGATTGGATTGCATTAAATGTGAAAATTGAATGCCATTTGTTGATGTACTTATGTGTTGTGGCTTTTAAAAGTTATGGCCTTAAATGGCTATTGAACCACTATTAGTTAGTGGGTGGATTTGGTCAAAAATGACCTTGTTGTTTATGTTATAAAAATTTGTTTTAAATGGCTAAAAGGGTAAATAAATTATTAAGTATATTATATGATATTAAAGCATGAAAATAGAACATTTTATTCATGCAGTCTCCACCGAAAATACAAAAGGAAGAAAGGTTTTGAAGTTTTCTAATATTCAGCTATTTGAGAAACAAATTAAAGGTATGTTTTCGGTTGGTTTTTGATAATTTCTACGTTTTTGTAATCGTTGCTTCGTCTACTATCAAACCCATGTTTCAATTTTGTGTATTGGTGATGTTTGCAAGTGATGCCATTGATGCTATGTTAAGCTTTGTGATGCTTTAAGATGTTAAATGATCAATTGGTGGTAGATGAACATGTTTTATTCTCGAAGTTTTGATGAATTTAGCTTAATAGGTCTAAATTGAAAAAATGAAAAATTGAGGGACTAATTTGTGAATTTGATGAAAAATGTGGGCTTGTATGTGATATATAATATTCGGCCAAGCTTGTGCATAAGTAGATTTCGTGAATTTGATGTTTTAAGAAAAATGGACTAAATTGCTAAGTTGTGCAAATATGAGGGTTATTTTACAAATAGTCCTAAATGTGTGTCTTTGGATTGAATTGAATGAACTAGTGAATAAAAGGGTTAATTTTGAACATGTTTAGATCAAGAACCGGGGAAAACGGATTTAGATCGCGGGAAAGTGAAAGTTATCGAGTTGCTGTTTTCTATTCCGATAAACCGCATCCGAGATAAGTCACTATACAAATAAACGAAAGTGTATGCATTTGAAGTTGTTCATATGTTTGATGATGATAATGAATGCTTATGAGAAATTATGTAAATTGAATTCCGAGATAAGCTCGGTATAATAACTAAGTATGAGAAGCTTCTTATGAACCTTGACATAGGTATCTGTTTTGGTTTTATCATATAAGATCACGTCTGGGACGTTGGCATTGAGTTGAGACTCGTGTAAGACCCTGTCAGGGACGGTGGCATCGATATCTGATTATGTGTAAGACCACGTTCGGGACGTTGGCATCGATATAAACTTTACGCATAAGACTACGTCTGGGACGTTGGCATCATTATGACGCTTACGTGTAAGACCATGTCTGGGACATAGGCATTGTTTGATTCGTATAAGACCGTCGTGCGACACGATGGCATCGATATCCGAGTGCATGTAAGACCTCGTCTGGGACGTTGGCATTGTACAATTATTCTGAGCTTTCTGAGTATCTCATTGGAATTATTACTATTCAATGAGCAAGTCGAAAATACTTTCTGCAAATCCGAGCAATGAACAAATATGTGATAGTAAGTTTAATTTAGGTATGTTGATTATACACTAATTGTGTATACAAGGTAAGCATCAATATAATTCTACTATGATGCTATAAATATAGTAATGAGATAGGTGTTTACATGATCTTTGAATTGGGAATATAGCTAATGTGGTCAAAGGTGTATGAATCAAAGAAAATATATGCATTTTATGCTAAGTTGTTGTATATTGACTTCCTAAGCTTTTGGAAAGCTTACTCTGTGTATGTTTATTCTGCTTTATAGGTCATTAAAGTTACTGAAGGCTCGGGACCGTCTTGGATCGTCATCACACTATAAAACTTATTTTTGGTAGATTTTGATATTGTATAAAGCTAGATATGGCATGTATAGGCTAGTATTTTGGTATGAATAGTTATGTGATCTTAGCCATGTGATTGGGCTATTTAAGAGTTGAGTCTTTGCTTAAATGAATGTGTTATAGAATGTATCTTTTGGTATGATGAAGGAAATGTGAAATGGCCAAGTTTGAATGAGCAAATGCATGAATTAGTCTTGTAATGGTATGAGCTTTAATCCTTGAGATTGCCATAATTGGAATTGGTTTTGAATGTAAGGTTTGAATGGTTATTTTGGTATGTTTTTGATGGTTTTATGTGTATGAATTATCTTGTTGTATATGGCTTGTAGGTATGAACCTTTTGGTTGGCATTTTGGCCTTGTAAATGGCCTATAATGTCACACGGTTGTAACTGCAGGCGTGCCTTTGGCCGACCGTGGGTAAATTGGCAGGATGCAGCCTAAAATCACACGGCCTCGACACGGGCGTGTCACCTGACCGTGGTGTACAAGTCAGTAGCTAGCATAAAAATACACGGCCTCGACACGGGCGTGCTTGGTGGCCGTGGTGGGGAAGTCAGTATATGGCCTAAAAGTACACAGCCATGGCACACGGGCGTGCCTAAAGACCGTGTTGGTATAGTTAGTAAACAAGGTTGAACACGAGGTGTCTAAAAGCCGTGGAGGGCACACGGTCTCCTCCCACGGGCGTGTCTTCTCTGTATTTTAGAAAAGTTTCAAATTTTCATGGAATTTCGTATGTGTTTCAGTTTAGTCCCGACTCGGTTTATAAGCATGCTTAAGGTCTCAAGGACCCGATTAAGGGACATTATGTCTGAGAATGATGATTGAATGTATGATTTTGTCTGTGAATGTTTCTGATCTGTCCGGTAACGCTCCTAACCTTAATCCGACGACGGACTCGGGATAGGGGTGTTACACTATGGGGGTATTTCAGTCATTTTTATTTCACTTTGGGGTCCAAGTATACTTACCGACCCATCAGTAGGTTCACAGTCGTCTCGGACGACCTGTACAACCTTAATAGACAAACAGCGAAAATGGGCCCAAGGCCCAAAATGCGGGCCCATGTGGGCCAACACGCTCGTGTGGCCCAAATAGCCCAGAACTGGTCTCGGTCATGAAAATTATATAGTTTGGCCCAATAATCTCCACACGTTTGTCTAGTTTACCCGTGTGGGGCCCACAAACTCGTCAGGCCCATACGGCCCAGCAGAGCCCAAAACACCCCAAGACAATGAGATCGCTCATGGTGGCCTCAACAGTCGAACGCCCACAATTTATGCATTCCGGTTACTACACGAGTGAGCACACGCTCGTGTAGTGCCAACGATCATATTTTTTTGGCTTTTGTCGATTGACGCTTTAGGCAGGGTTTGCACACCTTGTTTCTGTTTGTTGAGAAAACCGCCCACACCTTTGAAACCTACATTTGATCAACAATTCCCAATTAATCATTTAAACATTTACTCAATCGAATACAACAAGATTCCAATTGATAAACTCACACCATGTTACCTTTGATCAAGTAAAAAGGGAAGTTTTTCCTATCCAACCGTTGATTATAAACCTTCTACCCTTCGACAGGTTCCTAGGCACAAACCGAAGATGGGTAAGCACTTAATCGATCAGCAACAAGATAACATTATACTATCTTCACTTACCAATAACGTGAGAATAGTACCCACTACGAAGTGTACGACTATCGGCAAATAAAGAATGATATCCAGAACAATAGAGAAGGGAAAGCAGTCTGTTGTAAGGGAAAGGCAAGAATCAACAAAAAGAAAAGAAAGGAGAAGGATGAAAACAAAATGGGAGATGCAGCTAAGGGGAGAGCAGTGTGAAAAACGTTTGCTTACTATACAGAAAGAGTAGAAGAACCAAACATGTAATCGACAATGAAGGAGGAAACGTTTGTGGCGAAGAAGGACAAAACCAAAAAGGACAAAGTTCAGCAAAAGTTGAAAGAAGGAAAGACGATAGGCTTGAGAAGTAATTGCCAAAAGAGGGAAAAGAAAAGAAATGAGGCACAAGAAGAATTTTAGCCAAAAGGGAAAGGGATTTTCCGTCTAACTTGGGAAAAAATGAGGAGCATTTCTCTCTTAGCCGAATTCTTGAGTGCCAGAGTTCAATTTCGGCACAACACTCCCTCACCTCTCTCTTCCCTTGATTTTCTCCTAAAATCTATCCAAATATCCCTCCTCAATTCTCTCTATGACCAGTTCAAACTCCATTCAGCATTATTTCAATCCAACTCTACCACCCACAAAAACCTTACCACTAGACCAACAACTTTTTTGTATCATATTTTAACCACAATAATTTAAGAACCTACTATTTAGATTGAAGGATTTTATTCACTTAAAATAAAAATTTTGCCTAAGCCAAGGCTTGATCCCTTGACTTGTCAGACACTTCCAAACACTCCTAAATCACTTAACCACTGAAGCAGACATTCATTTATGTCACTTTTTTGTACAACTAAATATTTATGTGTAATCTTCTAACTGTTCCCTTGTTCAAAACCTATTTCTTATAGGCCCAAAATTTGGGGCATGACATCATCATTTCAAAATTGATATATTGGCTCCTTCAGATTCATATAACATATATGAACACAATTTAACACATAGGATAAAAGAATCTCCAACACACCATTGACTCAAAGATTCTATCATGTCCCGAATAAAGTGAAGCATTAAGCTAACAGTCTCTAACACACCAATTGTATCCCAGTGAATTGATTTTAGCTCAACTTTCCCTTATCTCTCTAACATATCCCGGGGCCTCAACACCTATACACAAAGAACATATGCGAGTACTCGATCCGATATCATGATACTATATTTAATGATTTCAGAAATATCATAAGGCTAATATATCCACATTTACACATGATTCGTTAATATTTTGTGCACACTTTCTCTATCCTTCACACATCACTATCACATTCATTCATGATGCACTAACAAGTGGCACTATAATGCTTAATGATCCATAATCATTTAGTTCACATAGGTGTGCATTTAACCAATTAATGTATTATCACATACTGGCATTTCAAATATGCTCACTATATTATCACATGAACACTATTTTACAAATTAATGCAAAAGTGAATAAGGAGGCTTAAACTCGAAACTAAGGATAGGTGTTTAGGTTAATCTAAGTTCTTGATTAATTCAATGAATCATTCATACAAGTAGCTACTCCAGAACACTCAATGAATCATCATCCGCTTGCTCGCTGAAAGCTTAAACGAGCTTTATCTTACCTTTCGCCTTAGTTGTAGAGTGTTCTGATGGATACAAAACTTCACATACACTTTACATACAATACAAAATGATTATTAATAACCACAAACACATCAGAAACTCAACAAAAATGTAGATCCAAGATACCCTCTCTTAAACCAAAAATCTAACTAGATTATTAAAAAACCTTAGATTTCCTAGTCAATTCTTGTTTGCTCAGATTAAACCTAATTCAAATCATCTTGTTAATTAATTTAAAGTAAGTCTATCTCACTTTGAACACTTAAAATCTTAAATTTAAGTTTTCCAAAAAAAATTGTTACATATAAACATTTAAGAAGGAAAATCATTAAAACGTTATTAATTATCAACATCTCATTTATTGTGAAAGTTTTTTTAGAAATGTTGCAAAAACGTGGTGCCTTTGAAAATAATTACCTTTTGAAAACTCGTCTTTTTCTACAACTAGCAGTTTATATCAAACTAAATAAATAAAAACCCCAATTTAAAAGTTTATAACTTTAAAGAGGCCTTATTACATAAAAATACCCAAATTCAGTTACATAAAAATCAAAAGCCAAAAACAAAAGCTGATGTGGTTGTGTGGCCATCATCTAGTCCCTCATAGCACTGACCAGCCTACGACTGGGATTTCCTGTACAGTCAAACAAAGGGGTGACTTTACGAAAAATCAGTGCGTTATCCCTTAACAAACAAACAGTCAATTAAACAGTAGATAAATGCAGTTTTGGCCTGAGCCCGTTATAATAACAGTCTAGTTCAGTGTGGTCCTAAGCCTTTTCCTGTAACAGTGAACGATTGGGCTTGAGCCCATCACAATGCTAGTAATCAGTAGGGCTTTTGCCCAATTTTAGTAATAGTATCAGTGGGGCCTTGGCCCATAACAGTAACAGATATCAGTCATGCAGTGAAAAGTATGTAATATCATTAATCGATGCAGTAACAGTACAGTATCATTAATCAATGCAGATACGCAGTAAGAAATCCTACCCAATCCAGCCTCTACACACCACTTCATCCTGCCAAACACACCATGTGGGGATAAAATCGACCCACCTAGCCAGATGCACCAGGATTAGCACCGGCTGCGACACTAAACAGTATTGTAGCGAAGCTATTAGTAAAATAAACGGCATATAGCTATCAGTAGGTCCACAGTCGTCTTGGGCGACCCGTGCGACCTTATCAGTAAAGTAACTTCTTCCAAATAAAACAACCTATCCCGATGCAATATGTCGTGACATTATATCATCCGTGTATGTAAAATGTCATGCTTAATCATAGTCATACATACCATAGAGTAAATTAGTCATACATAACATAAGGCCATAACAGTCATTTCATCTCCTAGGGGTATAACAACCATTTTACCCTATAGTGGTATTTCGGTCATTTTACCCTATGGAGGTATTTCTATCATTTTACCCTACTACAGGGGTATTTCGATCATTTTACCCTACGAGGGCATTTCTATTTCGGTCATTTTACCATATGGGGGTATTTCAGTCATTTTATGTTTTGGGGGTATTTCGGTCATTTTACATTGTGGGCATTTTTTAGTCATTTTACCCTGCGAGGGTATTTCGGTCATTTTACTCTGTAGCGATATTTCGGTCATTGTACCTTATAGGGGTATTTCAGTCATTTACCTTATAGGGGTATTTCAGTCATTTTTGTATTAGTTTGCGGGTCCAGGTATACTTACCGACCTATTAGTAGGTTTATCGTCATCTCGGGCGACCCGTGCAACCTTAACAGACAAACGGTGAAAATGGGCCCAAGGCCCATATGCGAGCCCATGTGGGCCCACACACTGATGTGGCCCACATAACCCATAATTGGTCTCGGTCATGAAAATTATACAGTTTGGCCCAATAATCTTCACATGTTTATGTGGTTTACCCGTGTGGGGCCCATAAGCTCGTTGGGCCCACACGACCTAACAAGGCCCAAAACGTCGCAAGACCATGAGATCGCTCATGGTGGCTTCAACAGTTGAACGGCCACAATTTATACGTTTCAGTTACCACACGAGCGAGCGCACGTTCGTGTAGTGCCACTGATCATCTTTTTGGCTTTTACTGATTGATGCTTTAGGTAGTGTCTACACACCTTGTTTCTGTTTGTTGAGAAAACTGCCCACACATTTGAAACCTACACTTGATCAACAAATCTCAATTAATCATTTAAACATTTATTCAATCGAATACAACAAGATCCTAATTGATAAATCCACACCACGTTACCTTTGATCAAGTAAAGAGGGAAGTTTTGCCTATCCAACCGTTGGTTATAAACCTTCTACCCTTCGACAGGTTCCTAGGCACAATCCGAAGATGGGTAAGCACTTAATCGATCAGCAACAAGATAACAGTATACTATCTTCACTTACCAATAATGCGAGAATAGTACCCACTACGACGTGTACGACTATCAGCAAATAAAGAATGATATCCAGAACAATAGAAAACGGAAAGCAGTCGGCTGCAAGGGAAATGCAAGAATTAACAAAAAGAAAAGAAAGAAGAAGGATGAAAACAAAATGGGAGATGCGGCCAAGGGGAGAATAGTGTGGAAAACATTTGCTCGCTATACAGTAAGAGTAGAAGAACTAAACAGGTAATTGGCAATGAAGGAGGAAACGTTTGTGGTGAAGAAAGATAAAATCGAAAAGGACAAAGTTCAGCAAAAGATGAAAGAAGGAGAGACGATACGCTTGAGAAGCAATTGCCAAAATAGGGAAAAGAAGAGAAATAAGGCACAAGAAGAATTTCAGCAAAAAGGGAAAGGGAGTTGCCATCCAACTTTAGAAACAAATGAGGAGCATTTCTCTCTTAGCCAAATTCCTGAGTACCAGAGTTCAATTTCGACACAACACTCCCTCCCCTCTCTCTTCCCTTGATTTTCTCCTAAAATCTATCCAAATATCCCTCCTCAATTCTCTTTATGACCAGTACAAACTTCATTTAGCAGTATTTTAATCCAACTCTACCACACACATGAACCTTTGCACTAGACCAATAACTCCTTTGTATCATATTTTAACCACAATAATTAAGAACCTGCTATCTAGATGCAAGGATTTTATTCGCTTAAATTTTTTTTTGCCTAAGCCAAGGCTTGAACCCCTAACTTTTCAGACACTTCCAAACACTCCTAAACCACTTAACTACTGAAGCAGACATTCATTTATGTCACTTTCTTAAACAACTAAATATTTATGTGCAGTCTCCTAACTATTCCCTTGTTCAAAACCTATTTCTTCTAGGCCCAAAAATCTGGGCGTTACATCATCATTTCAAAATTGACATATTGGCTCCTTCAGATTCAAATAACATATATAAACAAAATTTAACACATTGGATAAATGAATCTGTAACATCCTTAAATAGGGGCTATTGTGTTTGAATTGTTTTGCATGTGTGTAGATTAATTGTGTTATCAATTGAGGTGTTCTAGAGGCTAGTTATAAGTCAAGGGTAGGCCTGAACTATAGGAAAAATTCTGTTTTTAAGTTTTAGATAAGGGGAGCTGAAGGAGCTAGGGGTTAAGTATATTTTGTGGGAAATTTAAGCACAATAATGGGCTTGGTAAAGTGGCAAGGAGGCGCCACATAGGGCCTTGAGAATGACGCCACATGCAAGGAAGGGGGAGCTCAGGTTCGAGCAGCAAAAATCCCATTTTCTGCTTACTATTTTGATGCCGAGGAGGGAGGAGTTGTGCTCAGCTCAAACTCTGTCAGATAATGGTGGATTAAGTCAAATTAATTTGAACTGGTGGCAAGGAGAAAATTGAGGAGCTTGTGAAATTCAAACTCATTTGAATTTGTGGCCAGGAGAAATTTAAGGTGGTAGCCAAATTTTGAATTGTGGAGGAGGAGTGTTTGGTTGGGGAACTTGCTAGGTGTGCCGTCCCTCCATAGTCAGCTTAGGAGGACATTTTCGGCTAGTCTAGGCCTTAGTGCACCTTGTGAACCAAAAGCCAAAACCACCTTGGGTTCTTGTCATTTTCCCTCTAAACCATTTAGCCGAATCCTCACAAGAACCATTTGGAAACTCTCTTTTCTCCTGTGAAATCGAAATCCCATTACCATCTTCTTGCTCTTCTCTTTTTCGGTAATAAGGGGCTTGGCCAAAACTTGTGGGTTACTTCTCTGGTAAGCCGAAACTTGGTTTATTCCTTCTTCTCCATTAAAACTCAAAACCGAAAGCATTCCTCTCCCTTTCATCTTTCTCTTTTCTGAAACCCCTTGAGCCGAAACTCCTTTCTTTCTCCTTTTGCCGAAACTCCCTTAATCTCTTTTCTTTAAGCCAAAGTCGAATACCATTCATCTTTGTCCCATTCTCTCTTTTCACTTTAGCCGAATCTCATTTACTATTCTCTTCTTTCAACCATAGCCGAATCACACTGAAGTCCATCACCATTGTCGAAATCTACCTACTTCCTTCTTGTTTTGTTTTGGCTGAATATCAACCCAAGCATAGATCTCCCTTGGTTCCTTCTCTAATCGGATTTGAAGAGGGTAAGTGTTCTTGGCCGAATCTCTACTAATTCTTTCCTATTTTCTCTGTCGACTCACATAGGGCAAAAGCTGAATTTCGACAATTGCTGACAAGATTTCTAAACATCTTTGAAAACCGATTTCTCCTAGGGACTTCGGGATTTGGAAGCAGTTGATCGGGGTTACTATTCTCTGTTAATCAAATTCAGTAAGACAGTGGTAAGGTTTCTTGACGATCCAATCTTTCTGTTAGTGAATTGAAAAGCCGAAGTCTATTAAGATTAAGGGTTAATGTTGGCCGATTGTAGGGAAAAGATCAGTCTTGCACATCTCGGGTGGTGGTTAGCGTTCAAAGGGCAATAAGGTAAGGGTGGTGGTTCCATGCGTTAACCCTTTGGGATTTGTTGGTATGGCCGAATGGCCTTGTTAATGATATTGGTTGGCCGAATGTAGGACAAAGGAGATCTAGTGTGTTAGATCGGGAACTTCCAGATTCAGTAACCGCGTTAGCAACCAGGTGTGTAACTTACACACTACATAATTAAGTAAATATGCTAATAAACCTAAACATGATTAAAAGCCAAAAACTGTGTAGATCATGATATGATACCTTTATGGTATGAGCAAGGATTTCGGGTAAGTCCGTTTTGATGAGATTATGTTATAGGATTCGTGATGCCATGATTTACGGTATTTTTGACATATGTTTAATATTAAGGCATGTTGGCATGATTTATATACATATTGCATAATTATGGGTGATATGAGAGGAGGGGGAAGATGGATATCTGTGACTTTGGGTCACTAGTGGTTTGGCACCACCAGTGGTTTGGTACCACAGTTTATTTTGTGACTTTGGGTCACCAGAGGTTTGGCACCACAGTTTATTTTGTGACTTTGGGTCACCAGAGGTTTGGCACCTCATAGCGACTCGTCCCAGTGGCTTAGCACCACAGTGGTTTGGCCCCATATTTGATAAAACGGGATTGTCGCCAGTGATTTGGTATCACAACGTGGGTTGGCCCCACAATTGGATTATTCGTGACTTTGGGTCACCATTGGTTTGGCACCACACTATTATTTGATATCAGTGACTTTGGGTCACCAGTGGTTTGGTACCACACGGGGTGGAAAACGGAGTTGTGGATGGCTAGGTTTGGGTGCATGATATATTTGCTTGGTTATGATTTGTGTAAGCATGTTGCAATACTGGAGAGGGGGATTATGCACTGAGTCTTGGTGACTCACCTTCTCCCTTATCTTTTCAGGTGATTCATATATCGCGGATGAGGAGCCGGGTGGAGTTGTGGTGGCCATGCGTACTTGCTTTCGGGCTTCATTGAACATCTTTTGGGTACTTTAATTTGTTTAAACTTCGGTTTTTATTTGGGTTTGTAATAAGGCCTTTAAATTATGTTTTGGATTTTTTTTATCTGGTTTGAATTGGATTTCAAATATGATTAAGTAAATTACTTGATTTGTTTTAATAACCTGAGACACAAAGTTTTCTAATTAAACTACACAATGATTTTCAAAACTTTACCATCGGGTAATACAATTCACATGATAACGAGCCAACTTAACTGATTTCCAAAAGTGAGTTTTCATAGCTCAAATACGAATGGCTTTAATTAATCAAGTTAATAATCACTCGGGTTTTAATTAACATAAACGTTTTCCATAGTAATGATTGACAATTGAGTTTAAAAAGGATTTTCGGGATTTCAAAGACAAATTAACATTTTCAACTTCACATACACAAGTTTTTTTTTTAAACACTAAGGAATACAAGGGTTTTCACTGAAAATAAATCGGTAACTCATTTTCTTCAAAAAGTTTTCACTCTGTAATACGTCAGATTCGGTCGTGGTGTGTTGACCAGGTTTGGGGTGTTACAATTATGGTATTAGAGCCCAGTTTCAAAAGCTCAGCTGTGGGCCCGAGGCCCAAAATGTTTTAAAGTGTGGTTCTAAAATGTTTTGTTGGAAATACATGGTTTGAAACGCATGGCACCGAGTCTCCGGCACCAATCCGCCCAGGTAAGTACCCCTAACTGGTGTTCGCATATGATATGATCATGAAGATATATGATATGAATGTATAGTATCAATGGACTACCCTAGAGACTAAAGCCTATAGGATTCTATGATCTCGTGAAAACAAAACTCTGTAATAAGAACTGTTCATAAGACTGTGCCTTAATAATAGCGGAATAAAGAATGACGCATAAAACTTTTTAAATCAGATAAGTCGAGATATTAGACTTGAGCACTCGAGGTCGTGGTCGTAATACGCGCGGACGCGGTCGAGGTAGGATGACTGTGTCCGAACAAGTGGGGTCTGGTCAGGGATTTGAAAATGAGATGCCACCACCGCCACCAGCTGCGGGTGGTGAGTTTCAGGATCAGACAGGGGATGACGCAGTGTCGCAGGCGATGCTGCGAGTTCTTGACAGGGTGGCTGGAGCAAGTGGAGGTGCATGAGCTCAAAAATCTATATCTGAGCGACTCCGAGCCAATGGGGCCGAGGTATTCCGAGGTGTTGTTGGTTTGGCTCCCAATACGGCTGAGTATTGGTTGGAGGTGACGGAGCTTATCATGGACGACTTGGATTTGACTGCTGAGTAGAAACTGAAAGGGATAGTGTCGCTTCTCTGGGCTGAGTCATACCAGTGGTGGCTCACTGTTCGGGATAGTGCTGCAGCGGATGATCTTACTTGGGATTATTTTAAGGCAACGTATCCGAAGTAATATATTGGATCTAGCTACATTGATGCACAGCGAAGGGCGTTTCTGAGATTGGTTCAAGGGAATAAGTCTGTATCGGAATACGAGGCAGAATTCTTAAGGTTGAGCCGGTATGCTCGAGGTATCGTGGCTACGGAGCACGAGCGATGTGTCAGGTTCGAGGACGGACTGAGGCATGAGCTGAGATTGCTGATTGCTCCATAGCAGAAGTGAGAGTTTCCTATGTTAGTAGAAAAGGCTAAGATAGCCGAAGGGATAAAGGAATCTGTGAGGCAGAATCATGTCAGGAATAGACATAAGAGAGGTTTTGGATCAGCTGGGTCGGCTGGTAATTCACAGTAAAGGGCTAGGCCTAGTGGGCCGAATCAATCTGGGAGGCCTGTTACTGCTAATCAGGGACAGCGCAGTGTAATCGGTGTGGGAAATCCCATTGGGGAGAATGTTGGACTGGTGGAATAGGGTGTTTTGAATGTGGCTCGCTGGATCATCGTATGAGGGATTGTCCACGTAAGTTAGCCAGGATACAGTCTGAGGGTCAGGGTCATGCTCAGTTCAGAAATGAGGGACCGCAACCGCAGTAGGGTCGTGGTACTGGTAGAGGAGGTAATGGTTCTGGTCGGGGCCGCGGAGCATCGGCAGAGGTGCAGGCAACACTGAGGCAAGACAGCCTGGATTGGTATATGCAGCGAGGCGTTAAGAGGAGGGTGATGCACCGGATGAAACACCCCAAACCTGGCCCACGAGGTTTGACAAAATTTGGTATGTTCCTTGATTAAACCGGTTCAAAATTCTTTTGATCCTTAGGAAAAACTTGTGCGATTCTCAAGAACATGTTGTTTGGGTTGGGCTTGTTTTGAAAACCAATTTATCTTGTGTTGAAATCCATTTATTTAAGGTGACAAAATATTTAAAGTTTATTTTAAAGTAAATTTACTAAATTTTTAATAAGTAAAAATGTCGTAACAAAGCAAATAGAACAGAAAATAACATAGTTCAGTGGAGGCCTTATTACATCAATAAAAAAAAGAAAATAAAATAATGAAATACTTAAATGAAATAAATTGTCCAAATCAGATAAAACTTCAAGCTGAGCATGGCCACCACAAGTTCTGCCGTCCCGGTCCATCACTGCTCATCACCTGAAACATGTTCCCACAACGGGGTGAGTCAACAGACTCAATGTGTAACCGACACAAAAATTTAATAGATCAGACATACTGTATCATATCACATGCATATTCATATACAGATAAAATAATGATGCAACCCGAACACAAACCTAGTTGCCATCCGCTACACATCCCTGTGCCAACCTGCACACTGTGGGGACTACTAAGTCAACCCTCTATCCGCTACACCATCGAAGGCAGTCGCTGCAGTCGACGTGCTCATCGCCCATATAAAATTTGTGGTATAGCCACCAGATAATTGTGTCATGAGACACCACATTCAGATAATGTAAACGAAGTTACCATATTCAGATAATGTGACCAAAGTCACCACATTCAGATAGTGAGACCGAAGTCACCACATTCACTTCCCCTTGTTCATATAACCCGAATGCCCCATATTATTCATATTATACATATCATGCTTAAATTCACGTTCATGTCACTTTTCACATGCTAAATATAACATATTTCGTAATCCTAGTAGGAGTAGGAAATGTACCTGAGTACTTTGTACCACAATAAGGTACCTTGCCATATTCACATTCTTATTCATACTTATACATACTTATATTAAATGTTGCCATAAATCGTATTAAAAGTTAGTGTGGGATACACACCTGATTCGCTTAATAACTTCGCTGAAAATCCCAAAATCTGATCTACTGCCTTAGATCTCAAGTTCCTGAATTCGGCCAAACTTAAAAATTTAATAAAAAGCAATTCGGCCATAAATCCAAATCCTAGTAGGATTAGTACACTAAGACTTACCTTGTTGCCGATTTGAATTAAGAATCAAGTGCCGGAAACTTCGTATTCCTCCCCTTTGAAATCGGCTAAACACTAGATTACTCCACGGGTTAGTTTTCGGCTTTTGAGAAGATAGTAAATAGATCTATATATCAAAATAGGCATTGGCCGAATTTACTTTGGTACTTACCTTCTAAATCTTGAATCCCGAAAAGTATCCTTGCCTCCCTAGGGATGTCGAAATTCCTATAATCATGTGTTAGATTTAATCTAACATTAAAACTTAAAACATGGCCTTTGGCCGAATCTTATAGTTTCTTACCTTAGATCTTTATGAATCCCGAAATATTCCTCTTTGTAGTCGATAGTTGTAGAAACCCGAGTGATCCTTTGTAGATTCGGCCATAAAACAATAGTAGAGATTAGATCTTAGTTTTCGAAAAACCTAAGAGACGAAGAATGAGAACCGAATTGGATCTTACCCTTTTATATGGAAATCAGCAACACCTATGCTTGAAGCCCTTCCAAGATTCAGCTTTTGAATGGATTGGAAAGAAAGAAATAGGAAGAAAAGAAAGGTGAAGAGTTTGGCTTCTTCTACTAAAGTTTTCAATTTTAGCAAAATAAAAGAGAGAATTTGCTAGGGAAAATTCGGCAGAGAGAGGAGAATTCTTTAGGGAATTTCGGCAAGGAAAAGAGTGAATGAAAATTGGCCTTACTTTTCCTCCCTTAGCTGAATTTACTAGGCTAGAGTCCCCTACTTGGCCACCACTCTTCCTTTGTGATAACTTTATCCCCTTAATTTAAAATAATTAAAGAATAATCCTTTATTATCTCCTTGAAAAATAGTTTAAAATAAAAATCCATTATTTATCCTTATTAGCCGAATTTTAAAGAGGATAAAACTCCTCTTTTGCAAGCCTTGTGCCATCCACCTCTGTGTTTCTAGAAGAAAAAATAAAACTTCTTTTATTTGCTTCCCATGTGACTCGATCTCAGGCCCAACATCCTTGCATGTGGCGCCATTTCCAAAGGCCCTAAGTGGTATCTCCCGGCCACTTTTCCAAGCTTGTTTGTCTGTCAATATTTCATATACTTTTTCTCTTAAGGCCACCTTGCCTTAATTTCCTCTTTTAAACTTTAAAACTTGACATTTCTAAGTCATTTCTATGTTTCCAAAAATTTTCGTTTGCCTCTTTAAACTTGACATTTCCTTACATTTCCAAGTTTCCAGAAATGTTCACTTTCCTCTTTTGAATCATTTCCAAATCATTTCCATACATTTTCAGGTTTCCAAAAATGTTCACTTTTAAATTATTTTCATGCATTTTCAAGTTTCCAAAAATGTTCAAAATTTATTCATAACACGTAAGACATGTCATTTCGTACAATTAAATCGAAAATGCATAGGCCCTTTTCAGGATGTTACACCGGACGTCATAACCGGTACGTTCTTAATTTTTGGATTTCCATATACTACTTTGATTAATGTGGGTTCGACGTATTCGTATGTTGCTAGTAGCATAGTAGAGACCATGAACTTAGACTCTAAGATTACTTCTAGGGAGATGACAGTAATTAGCCCTCTAGGTCACTCTGTAGAAGTAAATAAGCTGTATAGGGATGTACCCCTAAAACTCCAAGGGGTAGTGTTTGCAGCTGATCTGATGGAACTGCCGTTTGGGGAGTTCGATCTGATTCTTGGGATGGACTGGTTGGTAAAGTACCAGGCAAGTTTGGATGAGCGGCTAAGCGCATGGTTTTGAAAACGGATGAGGGTGAAGAAGTGGTGATGATAGGTAATAGAAGGGATTATCTGTCTAATGTGCTATCTGCTTTGAAAGCTGAGAAGATGGTCAGGAAGGGTTGTGAAGCGTTTATGGTTCATGTTTGTGCCTTGGAGGCCAAGGAGTCAGCTATGGTGAATGTCTGAACAGTGAAGGAATTTTTCGACGTATTTCTAGAAGAACTTTCGGGTCCGCCTCCGGATCGGGAAGTTGAATTTGGTATAGATTTGTTACCCGAAACGGCGCCAGTATCTATTGCCCCATACAGGATGGTGCCGAAGGAATTGGTAGAGCTGAAGGCTCATATTCAGGAGTTATTGGACCGGGGTTTCATCTGGCCAAGTGTTTCGCCTTGGGGAGCGCCAGTGCTCTTTGTCAATAAGAAGGATGGTACAATGCGGATGTGTATAGACTATCGCCAGTTGAATAAGCTGGCGATCAAAAACAAGTATCCTTTACCCAGGATAGATGACTTGTTTGATCAGCTTAAGGGTGCATCAATTTTCTCAAAGATCGACTTAAGGTCTGGGTATCATCAGCTAAAGGTGAAAGAGGCTGATATCCACAAGACGGCGTTTCGTACTCAGTATGGGCACTACGAGTTTCTGGTAATGCCATTTGGGTTGCCCAACGCGTCGGCAGCATTCATGGACATGATGAATCGGGTGTTCCAGCAGTATTTGGACCAGTTTGTCGTGGTGTTTATAGATGACATATTGGTATACTCAAGGTCTGAGGAGGAACATGATGCACATCTGCGAATGGTTTTGCAGATTCTGAGGGAAAAGCAGTTATTTGCCAAATTTAGTAAGTGCGAGTTCTGGCTTAGGGAGGTGACTTTCTCGGGTCACATGGTGTCAACTGAGGGGATTAGAGTGGATCCTCACAAGATTGAGGCAGTTTTGGATTGGAAACCACCTAAGCCAGTGGTAAAAGTTCAGAGTTTTCTAGGTCTGGCAGGGTATTACCGCGGATTTGTTGAGGGATTTTCTTTGATCGCAGCACCGATGACCAAACTACTAAGAAAAGGAGTTCCATTTGTGTGGTCTGAGAAACAGCAAGAAAGTTTCCACGAATTGAAAAAGATTCTGACTGAAGCTCTGGTTTTGATTCAGCCTGAGGCAGGAAAATAATTCACGGTATTTTGTGATGCATCGCATACTGGTTTGGGATGTCTGCTGATGCAGGAAGGGAAGGTAGTTGTGTATGCATCTCGACAGCTGAGACCGCATGAGGTTAACTATCCGACTCATGACCTGGAATTGGCTGCAGTGGTTTTCGCCTTGAAGATTTGGAGACACTACTTGTACAGAGAAAAGTCGATAGTCTACACGGATTACAAAAGTCTAAGGCATCTTTTGACTCAGAAGGATTTGAACTTGAGATAGCGCAGATGGATTGAGCTGTTGAAGGACTACGACTGTTCAATAGAGTATCATCCAGGCAAGGCTAACGTGGTGGCAGACGCGTTGAGTCGTAAGGTAGTATCGGACTTGAGGGCGATGTTTGCTCATCTTAGCTTGTATGACGATGGGAGTCTTTTGGCAGAATTACAGGTAAAGCCGACTTGGGTAGAGCAGATTAAGGTGAAATAGTTAGAGGATGAGGGTTTGAATGCTCGGAGGTTGCAAGTTCAGAATGGTGGGTTGGAAGGTTACAGCTTGTCCAGTGATGGAGTACTGTGTTTTCAAGGGAAAGCTTGTATGCCAAAGGACGTCGAGTTAAGGCAGAGGATTCTTCAGGACACACATAGCAGCCCATACGCTATGCAACCTGGAGGTAGCAAGATGTACTGGGATTTGGAGAATAGTTTTAGTGGCCAGGACTGATGCGGGAAATAACTGAGTTTGTGGGGAAATGTCTGACGTGCCAGAAAGTCAAGGCTGAGCATCAGTTGCCGTCAGGTTTACTTCAGCCGGTGAAGATTCCACAGTGGAAGTGGGAAAGGATCACTATGGATTTTGTCAGTGGACTACCCCTTACGCCTAGTAAGAAAGACTCAGTTTGGGTGATTGTGGACCATTTGACTAAGTCAGCTCATTTTATATCGGTAAGGGTTGATTACTCACTTCAGAGGTTAGCTAAGCTATATGTGGCAGAGATAGTAAGGTTGCACGGTGTTCCAGTGTCAATTATTTTGGACAGGGATTCCAGGTTCACGTCGAGGTTTTGGAAAGCGTTGCATCAGGCGTTGGGTACGCGGTTGGATTTTAGTACGGCATTTCATCCGCAGACAGACGAACAGTCAGAGAGGGTTATACAAATCCTGGAAGATATGCTGAGGGGCTGTGTTTTGGATTTCAGAGGTAGCTGGGAAGAATTTCTGCCGTATTAAGATGGCACCATATGAGGCGTTGTATGGTAGGAAGTGTCATACGCCTACCTGCTGGACAGAGTTAGGTGACGTCAGATGTTGGGACCAAAGCTGGTTGCTGAGACTGAGGATAAAGTCAAGTTGATTCAGGCCCATTTGAAGGAAGCTCTGGACAGGCAGAAGTCATATGCAGATCTTAAGCGGAGAGATATAGAGTTCGCAGTGGGTGATAGGGTTTTCTTGAAGGTCTCGTCGTGGAAGAAAGTGTTGAGATTTGGAAGGAAAGGCAAGCTAAGTCCAAGGTTTATTGGCCCATATAAGGTGTTGAGACGAGTGGGACCAGTAGCTTATCAGCTCGAGTTACCAGTGGAGTTGAGTCAGATACATGATGTGTTCCATGTCTCCATGCTTAGGCGCTATCGTTCAGACTCATCGCATGTTGTATCAGTGGAAGAAATTGAGGTGAGCCCAGATTTGACCATGAAAAAGGAACCAGTGCATATTCTAGATCGGGATGTGAAAGTTTTGCGCAAGAAGTCAGTTCCATTAGTAAAAGTGTTATGGCGGAATCATGGCGTGGAAGAAGCTACGTGGGAACTAGAGGATGTGATGAGACAGCAATACACTCAACTCTTTTGACCAGGTAATTTCGAGGTCGAAATTATTTTTAAGGGGGTAGAACTGTAACATCCTTAAATAGGGGCTATTGTGTTTGAATTGTTTTGCATGTGTGTGGATTAATTGTGCTATAAATTGAGATGTTCTAGAGGCTAGTTATAAGTCAAGGGTAGGCCCGAACTATAGGAAAAATTCTGTTTTTAGGTTTTAGTTAAGGGGAGCTGAAGGAGCTAGGGGTTAAGTATATTTCGTGGGGAATTTAAGCACAAGAATGGGCTCGGTAAAGTGCCAAGGAGGCGCCACATAGGGCCTTGAGAATGACGCCACATACAGGGAAGGGGAAGCTCAGGTTCGAGCAGCAGAAATCCCATTTTCTGCTTACCATTTTGACGCCAAGGAGGGAGGAGTTGTGCTCAGCTCAAACTCTGTCAGATAATGGTGGATTAAGTCAAATTAATTTGAACTGGTGGCAAGGAGAGAATTTAGGAGCTTGTGAAATTCAAACTCATTTAAATTTATGGCCAGGAGAAATTTGTGGAGGAGGAGTGCTCGGCTGGGGAACTTGCTAGGTGTGCCGTCCTTCCATAGTCAGCTTAGGAGGACATTTTCGGCTAGTCTAGGCCTTAGTGCACCTTGTGAACCAAAAGCTGAAACCACCTTGGGTTCTTGTCGTTTTCCCTCTAAACCATTTAGCCGGATCCTCACAAGAACCATTTGGAAACTCTCTTTTCTCCTTTGAAATCGAAATCCCATTACCATCTTCTTGCTCTTCTCTTTTTCGGTAATAAGGGGCTTGGTCGAAACTTGTGGGTTACTTCTCTGGTAAGCCGAAACTTGGTTTATTCCTTCTTCTCCATTAAAACTCAAAACTGAACGCATTCCTCTCCCCTTCATCTTTCTCTTTTCTCAAACCCTTGAGCCGAAACTCCCTTCTTTCTCCGTTTACCGAAACTCCCTTAATCTCTTTTCTTTAAGCCAAAGCCGAATACCATTCATCTTCTCCCATTCTCTCTTTTCACTTTAGCCGAATCTTATTTGCTATTCTCTTCTTTCAGCCATAGCCGAATCACACTAAAGTCCATCACCATTGCCGAAATCTCCCTACTTCCTTCTTGTTTTGTTTTGGCCGAATATCAACCCAAGCATAGATCTCCCTTGGTTCCTTCTCTAATCGGATTTGAAGAGGGTGAGTGTTCTTGGCCGAATCTCTACTAATTCTTTCCTCTTTTCTCTGTCGACTCACATAGGGCAAAAGCTGAATTTCGGCAATTGCTGACAAGATTTCTAAACATCTTTGAAAACTGATTTCTCCTAGGTACTTCAGGATTTGGAAGCAGTAGATCGGGGTTACTATTCCCTGTTAATCGAATTCAGTAAGATAGTAGTAAGGTTTCTTGACGATCCAATCTTTCTGTTAGTTAATTGAAAAGCCGAAGGCTATTAAGATTAAGTGTTAATGTTGGCCGATTGAAGGGAAAAGATCAGTCTTGCACATCTCGGGTGGTGGTTAGCGTTCAAAGGGCAATAAGGTAAGGGTGGTGGTTCCATGCGTTAACCCTTCGAGATTTGTTGTTATGGCTGAATGGCCTTGTTAATGATATTGGTTGGCCGAATGTAGGATAATAGAGATCTAGTGTGTTAGATCAGGAACTTCGGGATTCAGTAACCGCGTTAGCAACCAGGTGTGCAACTTACACACTACATAATTAAGTAAATATGCTAATAAACCTAAACATGATTAAAAGCCGAAAACTGTGTAGATCATGATATGATACATTTATGGTATGAGCAAGGATTTTGGGTAAGTCCGTTTTGATGATATTATGTTGATGAGATTATGTTATACGATTCGTGATGCAATGATTTACGGTATTTTTGACATATGTTTAATATTAAGGCATGTTGGCATGATTTATATACATATTGCATAATTATGCGTGATATGAAAGGAGGGGGAAGATGGATATCTGTGACTTTGGGTCACCAGTGGTTTGGCACCACAAGTGGTTTGGTACCACAGTTTATTTTGTGACTTTGGGTCACCAGAGGTTTGGCACCTCATAGTGACTCATCCCAGTGGCTTAGCACCACAGTGTGTTCGCCTCACATTTGATAAAACAGGATTGTCACATATCACAACGTGGGTTGGCCCCACAATTGGATTATTCGTGACTTTGGGTCACCAGTGGTTTGGCACCACACTATTATTTGATATCAGTGACTTTGGGTCACCAGTGGTTTGGTACCACAGGGGGTAGAAAACGGAGTTGTGGATGGCTAGGTTTGGGTGCATGATATATTTGCTTGGTTATGATTTGTGTAAGCATGTTGCAATACTCGGGAGGGGGATTATGCACTGAGTCTTGGTGATTCACCTTCTCCCTTATCTTTTCAGGTGATTCTTAGATCGCGGATGAGGAGCTAGGTGGAATTGTGGTGGCCATGCGATACTTGCTTTCGGGCTTCATTGAACATCTTTTGGGTACTTTAATTTATTTAAACTTCGGTTTTTATTTGGGTTTGTAATAAGGCCTTTAAATTATGTTTCAGATTATTTTTATCTAGTTTGAATTGGATTTCAAATATGATTAAGTAAATTACTTGATTTGTTTTAATAACCTGAGACATAAAGTTTTCTAATTAAACTACGCAATGGGTTTTCAAAACTTTACCATCGGGTAATACAATTGACATGATAACGGGCCAACTTAACTAATTTCCAAACATGAGTTTTCAAAGCTCAAATACGAATGGCTTTAATTAATCAAGTTAATAATCACTCGGGCTTTAATTAACATAAACGTTTTCCATAGTAATGATTGAAAAGTGAGTTTAAAAAGGATTGTCGGGATTTCAAAGACAAATTAACATTTTCAACTTCACATACACAAGTTTTTTTTTCCGAACGCTAAGGAATACAAGGGTTTTCACTGAAAATAAATCGGTAACTCATTTTCTTCAAAAAGTTTTCACTCTGTAATACGTCAGATTCAGTCGTGGTGTGTTGACTGGGTTTGGGGTGTTACAGAATCTTCAACACACCAATGACCCAAAGAGTCTGTCATGTCCCGAATGAAGTGAAGCATTAACCTAACACTCTCCAACACACCAATCGTATCCCAATGAATTGATTTTAGCTTAACTTTCCCTTATCTCTCTAAAATATCTCGGGGCCTCAACACCCATACACAAAGAACATATGCAAGTACTCAATCCTATATCATGATACTATATTCAATGATTTCAGAAATATCATAAGGCTAATATATGCACATTTACACATGATTCGTTAATATTTTGTGCACATTTTCTCTATCTTTCACACATCACTTTCACATTCATTCGTGGTGCGCTAACAAGTGGCACTATAATGCTCAATAAGCCATAATCATTTAGTTCACATAGGTGTGCATTTAACCAATTAATTTATTATCACATACTGACATTTCACATATGCTCACTATATTATCACATGAACACTATTTTGGAAATTAATGCAAAAGTGAATAAAGAGTCTTAAACTCAAAACTAAGGATAGGCGTTTAGGTTAACCTAAGTTCTTAATTAATTTAATGAATTATTCATACAAGCAGCTACTCCAGAACACTCAATGAATCATTATTCGCTTGCTCGCTGAAAGCTTAAATGAGCTTCATCTCGCCTTAGTTTTAGAGTGCTCTGATGGATCCAAAAATTCACATACACATTACATACAATACAAAATGATTATTAACAACCACAGACACATCAAAAACTCAACAAAAATGTGGATCCAATATACCCTCTCTTAAACCGAAAACCTAACTAGATTAGTAAAAAAACTTATATTTCCTAGTCAATTCTTGTTTACTCAGATTAAACCTAATTCAAATCATCTTGTTAATCAATTTAAAGTAAATCTAACTCACTTTGAATACTTAAAATCTTAAATTCAAGTTTTCCAAAAAAAAAAATCGTTACATATAAACAGTTAAGAAGGAAAATGATCAAATCTCTAACATCTTGTAATGATTTGTTAAAATAAGATTACAAACCTCTTAATCATATCAAAATAAGATGAATAGATCTTGAAAACAAAAATTTAACATAGAAATCTGAATTTAACCTTTTTTTATCTCAATTTCAGCTTAAATATTTTGATCCATAAAATCTCATTTTATAGGATCAAATTTTGATTTGAAATAGCAACATGTATGGAAATATAGTCAAGAAACAAAATCTCACCTTGGTTGGAGAAGAAAAATGAACTAGAACTTTGACTTCTTAAAAATCTATTTAGAAAAGGATGATAAAATTTATGAAGATTTTGAAAGATTTCTTGAAAATTGAGAGTAGATTTGGTGTTCGAGAGGAGAGAAAAGCAAAGAGGTTATTTTGTTTGGAGAGAAAATGTATGAATATCTATTTTTCAAAATTTTCACATGTAGAGAATGTGGGAGGGAAGAACGTGACTGGGGTTTTTAAAGCTACAGGGAAACAACTAATTTTAAAAGAAGTTATATTTATTTTTGGGCATCTCTCAAGTTTGACCCTTTTACAAGTTAGTCCTCCTTTCTAATTAAAAGCCATTCTTTTTTAATTCTTTTTAAAATCAAATTTATTTTTAAAATCCATTTTAAGGAAAATGATTTTCGGTCACTTAATTCTAATTTCTTGAACCTAATATTAGGCAATCAATTTTCGAAATTAATTCTGGGATCCAAATCGTATACCCAACCCACTAACCAGAATCTACTAGACCGAATTTTAGGGTGTGACATATTTAATTGGTATGTGAATTAGGAATGCATGGTTTGGAAATGGTTGGTACTTAGTTCAAATGGTATATCTTGTTGTTATGCTTGAGATATGTACTAGTGAATGGTTCATTTGGTTAATGATATATGTATTAAAAGTGTTGATGAATGAATTGTGTATGTATTGAAAGTGAAATGACATGTCTTGATAGATTCAATATTGGTAAGGTTAGGCATTTGAATATTTTGGTTTATATTCTCAAATGGTTTTGAAATGCCTATGTTTAATTGGTGAAAATGTGTTGAACATCTTGTTATGAAGTTGATTATGGATTTTGAGCTTGTTTGGGATGTGCTTAGTGTTTTTTTCTTCTAATGAATTTCGCAATTGATGCATAAATTGATAGGTTTGGTTTGAGAGTATGAAATACGTACCAATTGGTTCAATTTTACTAAAAATATGGGTCACGTCGTGACCTCGGATTTTGGATGTCACAATGTTGCCATGACAATAGGTGAAGTCGTGATGAGATACGGCTTGATGTCGCGATGTAACATACTAAGATTGCCATGTCATGACGAGCACTAGATGAAGTCGCAACGTCTATCCATATATTTTGAAAACTTTGCAATTTGGTCTTATATCATACTTGGGCTGACTAAGAGGTTTTGTAAGCTCGATTAAGGATAATAATTGTTTATTTAACTTGAAATGAACTACATGTGTAAATGGTTGTTTTAATGTGAATTTGATGGTACTTGCTCTTGCAATGTGTAACAGCCCAATTATGACCCTAATCGGAATAGTGGTTTCGGGACCACGAATCTGAAATAAAAATATATATATTTTATTTTTAATTTGATGTCTATGTTATGTGGATAAGTATGTGTTAAAATATTATTTATTAATTTGTGTGTTTGGGTGACTAATTTAAGTGAAAGGATTAAATAGTTAAAATAGTATTTATTTAGTTGAAGGGCTTAATTGAATTGTTTCTTGAATAAATGGTTTTACATGTCAAACTGCCCTAAAAACTAGTAGGTGGACGGCATGGTGTTTGATTTATGTTTTTATATTAGTTATTTTAGTAAGTGGTGTAATAATAATATTTTAGTATGTGATTAAAATAAGAGAAATACATAAAAGAAATATAGAAAATTCATATTCCATTCATGTTCTTCTTGCCGAAATTTACATAGAAAAGGGGGAAAACTCATGCTCACCATATTCGACCATTGCATGTGTCAATAAGATTGATAAACACATGTTTGAAATAAAACAAGTAGTGGAGAGTCATCTCCTACCTTTAGCCTTTGAGTGCCGAAATTGGAAGGAAGAAAAGAGAAGTTTAGGCTTTATCATTCAGTTCTTGCATGCTCCCATAAGGTTAGCTTTTGAACTTCATTTTCTTAAATTCTGGTAGTTTTAAGTTCATTTCTTTGAGTATTACCGAAACCATATCAAAGATTTTGAGATTTTGACATGATATAAGTTCGACTATTAGTGATTAAATTTGGGTTTACTAGGCTTGAAAAATGAATATAATGTATGTTTAAACTCAATATGTTTTAAGTAGAAATTTTAAATGGGATGAAGAATAGTGGTATTTAACTTGTTGAATAATTTGTATGATTTTATATGATTATTAAGTAGGTTCGGCTATGAGGAAAATATGTGCAATTAGGTATAAAATTGGAGGAAATTATATGTTTGGACTAAATTGAGTATTATATGGAACTTTAATGAGCTAGCGAACAATCGACCTTAACTCATTAGTAAATAAATTGGCATGATTTTGAATAATTATAAATTTTGTTTATAATTGGGTAACATGTGAAATATCAAGGTAGAATTTATAATTATCCCTTATTCGTTTATGGTTAAATCGAGTAGAAAAGTAATGAATGAGTTCAAATTTAAATTATTTAAACCAAATACAAAAAGGAAAGGCTTTGGATCGAGGAAAATTAACGAGTAGCCGTGAAGCTTAATTCGACAACTATCGAGGTAAGTTTGTAAGCAATTGGATTGATACAAATTTTATTCAATATTGAATTGTATATGCTAAAGTGAAATAATAGATTTAATTGTATAAAGTCGAAGGTGGTATGGGAAATATTTTATTATATTCGAAACGAGATTAAAATGTATATTTATATATGTAAGCTTAAATTAATTGGGTGGATTAAATAATTGTATGTGTATCAAGGTATAGTTATACGTGAAAATGGAATGTGATAGATGTTGGAAATTGAAAATGAGGATTTATATGTATATATATTATTATGTATAATAGTTGTTGCCGAATGATATATGGGCATATTAAAATAGACTAGCCGAGTGGAGTTTATTATATACATGTAACTATGTATATCTCTTGATTAGCTGAAATAAGCATATTGAAACCCGGTTTTTACTTAATTTCCGACTGTGATGTGGATTGGGATTAAGCGTTCATAATGGCCGAATGAGTGGTTGATTTATGTATGAAATTCGGTAGCATAGGGCTGGATAAATATATATGGATTGAGTAGTAGTAGTTAAATATGGATCTTAGAAATAAGTGATGGTATTGAAAAAAATTAATTTAGTATATATATGGGTGTGGCCGAATGTGATGGAAACCAAAAATGACCGAGAGTTAATTTTGGCATACAATTATAGTTATATATGTATTGATGGTTTCCGAATATGGTGGGTTAAGATGGGAGCATGAACTACTATTAATAGATGTTTTATTGAGGCTTGGAAAATAGGGATAGTAAATAAATATATATATGATTATGTGGTTGAGGAAAGGATTTATTTACCAAGCACTGGGTGTGTGAGTTATCGTTTTTCATCTCTTCAAGGACCAAAATACCTAATAAAGGTAAACGAAAGTGTCAGGTAAATCTCTAAGTAAATAATCATCGTATATTATTTTCGTAAATTAACACATGCTGAAATTTGGAATTATTGAAATTATATGTGAATTAGCCGAATTTAGCTAAGCATAAAATTGATTCGGTTAAGTAAATTGTGTGATATGTGCTATTGAATGTTCGTATAGTGAGTTCGAAATGCGTAAAAGATTCGATATATGAAATGATTCAGGGAGAAAATTTAAAGTATTACTACTCAAAGCTATGAGCCTAGCAAGCCTTGGGCTGGTGAATTTATCGGGCTTTATGCCTAGCAGGCTTATTGCCGGTGAATGATTATCAGACCTCGGGTCTAGCAGGCCTCGTGCCGGTGAATTATATCGGGCTTAATGCCTAGCAGGCTAAATGCCAGTGCTTGAACTACGGACCTTGAGTCTAGCAAGTCTAGTATCAGTATGTGAGATCCGGGCAAATGCCTAGCAGGTTTTATAACAGTGAGTTGAAATCCCAAGCTTAGATTATGTACTAGTAAAGTCATGAAATGAATTAAGTGAGCCTAAGCATTTGAAAATGAAATGGGTTAATGTAACACCCCAAACCCGGTCTATGCGTTTAGACAAGATTTGGTTTGTCACACAAATCAAACATTCGTTTATACTCAATAGTTAAAATAGAAATGTGCTACAAAACTTTTTGAAAATAGAGTTTAATAAAATTAAACTTTAGGATTTGAAATTCGAGGCTTTAAGAAAAATATTTGTTTGAAAACTTATCGTCAAAATTTAAATGTCAAAATCTTAAGATAGTTTAAAAGAACTTTGAAGGAATTTAAAATAATTAAAGTGCCCAAACATTTGTTATAAAACCAATGTTCTTAAGAAAACTTATCATATTTAGGATAAAACCATATTAAAAATTTAGAAATAAAATTTAAACCATCCACACAATAAAATCCATAAAATCATAATAAGAGGCCTTATTACATAAAACCCATAACAGAAATTTAAAATAATAACTTAAATAAAGTCATAGTTTATAAAACCCAAGTTCGTAGTATGGCCTCCACCAAGTCATCTCCGACCCAAGTCCATATCAATTTCCATTACCTGAAATGGTTAATAAAATTGGGTGAGTTACAATGAACTCAGTGTGCAACTCACTTACCATCATTATTGGGCCAGATCGTCAAGATATTAAGCTGGGCTTGAGCCCATTTACAGATTTCAACAGTAAATCATAAAATAAAATAACATAATTTAAAAATGAATGCATGTAAAATGAATTTCCCAACCCAAACCTAAAATCCATCCGCTAACACCCCCGTACCAACCAACACACCTATGGGGATCAAGTCAACCCACCCCGCCAAACACACCAAGTATAGGCTTTAAGCCTTTAAATAATTTTGTAGTGCACTACCGAACTAGATTGTGACATTGTCACCGAACTAGAGGCATTTAGCGAATTTGTGGCAGAGCCACCGAACTAGAGGCATTGAGCCATATTTGTGGCAACTGCCATTCTTCTTCTTCATATAACCCACCCCATGCAATCATGCGTGTATAACAAATATAATCACATAACGATTTTTAATTATTCCATGACAATGTGGGTTTATCAATAAACATTTCATTAGGCCCATATAAATAATTTAGCAACTAGCCCATTTAACAGTTTAGTGGGCTTTGGCCCATTTATCGAACTAGAGTATTATTGGCTCATTTATCGAACTAGAGTATTATTGGCCCATTTATCGAACTAGAGTACTATTGGCCCATTTATCGAACTAGAGTATTATTGGCCCATTTATCGAACTAGAGTATTATTGGCCCATTTATCGAACTAGAGTATTATTGGCCCATTTATCGAACTAGAGTATTATTGGCCCATTTATCAATCTAGCAGTTTTTCGTATTTTTCTCGGTTTTAACCGTTTTCATGTATTTTCACAAAAGTATCAATTACTACATAATTTCCGAAATTTACCATTTTCATGATTTTATCACAAGATTTATGATTTGAAATCTAACCCAAAATGAGTGTGAAATTACACACTGGTTATTGAGAGAACTACACTTTCCCGCTCTTCAACACCTAAACGATCGCGATAGTTAGAACTCTATATTCTAATAAATAAATCGATTTAACCATAACGATCTAGAATTTACCCTCGGATTTTCGTAATACTTCTACTTGCGATTTCTCCCCGATTGATGGTTCGCTAACCAAATCGAATCCACGAACGAATAATGGTTCGGGAGTACGAACGACTTCGAACAATTGATTTTCCTCGGTTGAACGTCCGTAAGCCGGTGGAAAATCCCGGATTCCCGAAATAGTTCTTTGCTTATACTTAGGGGGATTAACGGAACCTCCCCTCTTCCAGAAACTGAACACCGCCCTTTTCTTCCCTATTTTGAATGTCTTCAAAGACAAAGAACGTTACTCCAATCTAAAATAAATTTTCAAAATAATACCAAGGTTTTTAGAGTTGTGATTTCCTTACCACAAATATCGATTCCAAGGACTTGTGTCACCCACGACTTCTTGATTTCCAACCTCCGTTATCGCACTAAAGTATAACAAATAAACGCTAATAGGATGAACGCTTATTTTGATCTAATATAGCCTTCAAACCAACATCAATATTCGCCATAACCACTATTAACTAATCGAAACGAAAAGAATTCTTACCTATTTTCCACGTTGAAAAGAAAGGATTTGAGAATGGTATTGATTTATGAAGGATTCAAATATGAAGAATCAAAGAAAAGAGAAAATAAAATCGGCTATAAGCACTCTAACATTCGCCATGATAATGAAATTGGGGTAGATTTCGATTGAAAAGAAATAGAAGTAAGAGATGTAAGATTGGAAGAAAAGATGATGATTTTCGGTTTTCAAATAGAATGGAAAAGAAAAGAAAGAAAGAGATGAGTTTTAAGAGCAATGTATAATCGGCAATGGGGAGAAGAAAAGAAAAGAATGGTCTTTTAGGTATTGGTAAAATCGGCACAAAGAGAAAGGCACAAAATTGACACTAAAGTGTAAAACAAAAATGACCAATTTGACAAAAGAAACAAGGCTTACCAAATGCACAATTTCGGCCAAGGGAGAGAGTTTGAGAGAATTTTCAAAACTTGCACAAAAGTAAAAATGACCAAAACCAAAAGACTAAACTCCTAGCCAAACTATCACCAAAAATTCGGCTCCCCCCCTAGCCATATTGCCGTCCATGTACTTGGTCTAATGGCCAAGATATTGTTTCCAAAAATATTTCCTTGATTCTTGCCTCATATCTTCACATTTTCCTTATTTTCTTGATTGCCTTCCTTAAGTTAATAATTTCCTTATTCCTTTGATATTCTAACCAAAAATAACAAGTCAACACCTACCATATAAGCTCTTGGCCGACACTTGCTATATATGTGCAGAAAAATTCAAAATAAAATTCACCTAGATGCTAAACAAGGGATTCGAACCTTCTCCCTCATGCCTAAACCCATGCGCCATCACCACTTGTCCAATAACTCATCTTATGCTTCACTTTGACACTTAAATTAATTTATGTGTCATAGCCACTTAATCCCACTTCCACAAATTCTCAAAATTAATATTATTCCATCCCAATAAATTTTAATTCTTCTTCAGGACTATACTAAACACAAAAATAAATAAAGAAATTCCATCTTCTAGAATAATTACTCAAAGCACACAATGAAAATAAATTACTCGAATTTTCAGGGTGTTACAGTTAAATTCGGCTACAAGGTATGTGTTATTCATATTCATGTATTAGACGTATATACATGTGATGATAATAAGTAAATGAATTGATGAATGAAATGTGATATACAGATGGGTAGATGTAAATTGTTATAAACTAAGTCACGAGAAAATTTGCTACATGAAAGCATAATGTGGTTAAAGGTATTCGTGTAAGTATATTGACATGAAGGATATAAGTTGACCCTGTATATTTAGCCTTATGTTTATGATTACGTGACATATCGGGATTTCTTTGATGCCATGTATACGAATGCATAAAATGCCAAATGGATGTACATACAAATATATGTGAAATTATATTCCCTTTATGTAAAGTTACTAAGTGTAAAGTATATATTTATTGTATATCCATTAATATGTGATCTTATGGAATTATGTGTATCAAAAATATGAGTAGTTGTAAAAGAGTATTTAATTTACATGTGAACTATAAGAGGAGATTATAAATGGAAGTCTAATAGTAAAATAGTGATGATAGTTAAGCTAAATGAGCATTTCATTCGACATTAGTAGATCACCTGAGTACTAAGCTTTGAAATATTGATATTAGATACTTGGAAATATGAGAGTTTAATTGAACATGTGTTGTGTAATTAAAGAGGTAATTCGGATTTACACGACCCTTCACTTGTTCTAATATTTATGTGAATTTATTGAGTTTTATGTATGAGTATTAGGCATATATTAATATGAAAGGATGTTTCATATTTTGAAATTGATGTTGGATTGGTAAGTGGTATAATAAGGGTAAGGAAATAATATGCGTTATATTATGTAAGGTACAAGCATTCGGGCTTGAAAGGCTTTCGAGTTAAGCTGTTTATATTCGATATTATTACTTGATTGTTTTAAAATGTTAAAATGACCAATTGGTATATTATGATTGCTTAAGACTTACTAAGCTAAATTATCTTACTCTGTGTATTCATTGTTCTGTTTTCATAGGCTTTGGTTAAGCTACGAGCTCAGGGGATCGTCAACGAAGTCATTCACACTATCGATTCGTTTTGGTACTTAAAAGTTGGGTTTGAACTTAAGGCATGTATAGGCTAGCTTAATACTTGGATGATATTTTGTAATGTATATAAGCCATGCGAAAATGGCTAGCCCTTAATGTTAATATTAGATGATGTAAATCTATCATTGTTGTGTGATGCGTGCATGTTTAAGTTGGATAAATAAATGAATGCATGATATAGGTATAATTATATTTATATGTGTTTCATGCTGAATAGGTAGGATTTATGACATATATCTATGAAACTATTTGGTTTATAAATAAGTTCCGAGTAATAATTAGTATTATGGTCACTTTCGATTATGAAATGAAGTTATTAGAAGTGTATTCTTTATGAAGAGTGGGTGTGAAAATGAATAAATGTCTCGGCTTGCAAGTTAGAAAATGGAATAATCGAGTCTTATATTTATGCTTCATAAATCTATGGATTCTAGGATATCTTTATCATAAATGGGATAATTTGATAAGAGCACATGTGCATGCTTTGTATGTTCAGATAAAGAAATTGAGTAGTAAGTTTGGGTTAGAAGTGCATGAAACAATAATGTTTAAATGGTATGAAACAAAATGAAAGGAATAGGTTTGTATTATGTGGAAATTCGAATATGTGGTTGATTAAATGATAGTTTCGAAATGGTAAAGATGACAAGTTTATAAAACATAGTAAATGCGGACCTGTATTGAGTCTTTCGTACGTGTATAAATATACCATAAAATGATATGAGAGTTTATGATTAACTATGTAGGTGCATATGAGTTGTGAAATGACAAGTTGATAAGTGAATAAATGATAGTTATATTTATGTTACTGCATATGCATAAAGTGATAGGCACATACTCAAATTTTTGATTAACATTTAAATGACTGTAATGATCTAAATTGAGTCTGGTAATGCTTTATAACCCTAGTCTGGCGACGGGTACGGGTTAGGGGTGTTACATTTTATTGGTATCAGAGCTACGGTTTAGTCGATTCTAGGACTACCGTAGCGCGTGTGAGTCTAGCTATACATGCCTTAAATTATAATGTGATAGTGTGATGACTTCTGACATCTGAATTGTGTTTTTATATAGTAAATGGATTCCGTTAAAGTCATAACAGATGATATCGAGAGCGTAGCGCCTAATCCCACGCCTGGGACAGCGCCAGTAGAATCTCGACCTATCTCGAGTAACCATGAGGGGGAGGCTAAGCAAGCCTTATACCAGATGATGAACGAATGGTTTACTCAATATATCTGGAATAATCCGGCTGTGCAACAACCCCCACCCTGAATAATCTACCTCCGATACCCATAGTACCTCAGATGATAGACTCGATGAGATTTAGTAGACCTCCTGTAGGTAAAATCAGGAAACATGGGGCCGAAGAGTTTAAAGCTAATGATGATGATGATGCGGAACGAGCTGAGCAGTGGCTTGATAATACTATCCGTGTGTTTGACGAGTTATTATGTACTCCAGATGGATGCTTAAAATGTGCTATATCATTGTTACGGGACACCGCATATCACTGATGGAATGCACTAGTATCGGTAGTTCCGAAAGAGAAAGTGACCTGGGAATTCTTCCAGACTGAGTTCCGTAAGAAATATATCAGTCAAAGATTCAACGATCAAAAATGTAAAGAATTTTTAGAATTTAAAACAGGATCGTATGACCGTGACTGAGTATGAATGAAAATTTATAAGATTGAGCCGAAATACTCATGGGCTGAGGATGGTGCGATCATGGCCGAGTTGAGGGTAAGACCATTATTTGAACAACAAATTCGAGAAGCCCAAGAATTCGATGATGATATATATATAAAAAAAAGTTGTGAAATAAGAAAATAATGTTGGCTAAAGTATTATGGCACAAGCACGGAGTAGAAGAAGTGACTTGGGAAACCGAGGATTCGATGAAAGAACGTTATCCACACTTATTTATGGGTAAGATTTTCAAGGATGAAAATTCCTTTAGGGGGGAGGAGTTGTAACAGCCCAATTATGACCCTAATCAGAACAGTGGTTTCGGGACCACGAATCCGAAATAAAAAAAAAATATTTTATTATTAATTTGATGTCTATGTTATGTGGATAAGTATGTGTTAAAATATTATTTATTAATTTGTGTGTTTGGGTGACTAATTTAAGTGAAAGGATTAAATAGTTAAAATAGTATTTATTTAGTTGAAGGGCTTAATTGAATTGTTTCTTGAATAAATGGTTTTGCATGTCAAATTGCCCTAAAAACTAGTAGGTGGACAGCATGGTGTTTGATTTGTGTTTTTATATTAGTTATTTTAGTAAGTGGTGTAATAATAATATTTTAGTATGTGATTAAGATAAGAGAAATACATAAAAGAAATATAGAAAATTCATCTTCCATTCATGTTCTTCTTGCCGAAATTTACAAAGAAAAGGGGGAAAACTCATGCTCACCATATTCGGCCATTGCATGTGTCAATAAGATTGATAAACACATGTTTAAAATAAAACAAGTAGTGGAGAATCATCTCCTACCTTTAGCCTTTGAGTGCCGAAATTGGAAGGAAGAAAAGAGAAGTTTAAGCTTTATCATTCGGTTCTTGCATGCTCCCATAAGGTTAGCTTTTGAACTTTATTTTCTTAAATTTTGGTAGTTTTAAGTTCATTTCTTTGAGTATTACCGAAACCATATCAAAGATTTTGAGATTTTGACATGATATAAGTTCGACTATTAGTGATTAAATTTGGGTTTGCTAGGCTTGAAAAATGAATATAATGTATGTTTAAACTCAATATGTTTTAAGTAGAAATTTTAAATGGGATGAAGAATAGTGGTATTTAACTTGTTGAATAATTTGTATGATTTTATATGATTATTAAGTAGGTTCGGCTATGAGGAAAATATGTGCAATTAGGTATAAAATTGGAGGAAATTTTATGTTTGGACTAAATTGAGTATTATATGGAACTTTAATGAGCTAGCGAACAATCGGCCTTAACTCATTAGTAAATAAATTGGCATGATTTTGAATAATTATAAATTTTGTTTATAATTGGGTAACATGTGAAATATCAAGGAAGAATTTATAATTATCCCTTATTCGTTTATGGTCAAATCGAGTAGAAAAGTAATGAATGAGTTCAAATTTAAATTATTTAGACCAAGTACAAAAAGGAAAGGCTTTGGATCGAGGAAAATTAACGAGTAGCCGGGAAGCTTAATTCGACAACTGTCGAGGTAAGTTTGTAAGCAATTGGATTGATACAAATTTTATTCAATATTGAATTGTATATGCTAAAGTGAAATAATAGATTTAATTGTATAAAGTCGAAGGTGGTATGGGAAATATTTTATTATATTCGAAACGAGATTAAAATGTATATATATATGTAAGCTTAAATTAATTGGGTGGATTAAATAATTGTATGTGTATCAAGGTATAGTTATACGTGAAAATGGAATGTGATAGATGTTGGAAATTGAAAATGAGGATTTATATGTATATATATTATTATGTATAATAGTTGTTGCCGAATGATATATGGGCATATTAAAATAGACTAGCCGAGTGGGGTTTATTATATGCATGTAACTATGTATATCTCTTGATTAGTTGAAATAAGCATATTGAAACCCGGTTTTTACTTAATTTCTGACTGTGATGTGGATTGTGATTAAGCGTTCATAATGGCCGAATGAGTGGTTGATTTATGTATGAAATTCGGTAGCATAGGGCTGGATAAATATATATATGGATTGAGTAGTAGTAGTTAAATATGGATCTTAGAAATAAGTGATGGTATTGAAAAAATTTAATTTAGTATATATATGGGTGTGGCCGAATGTGATGGAAACCAAAAATGACCGAGAGTTAATTTTGGTATACAATTATAGTTATATATGTATTGATGGTTGCCGAATATGGTGGGTTAAGATGGGAGCATTAACTACTATTAATAGATGTTTTATTGAGGCTTGGAAAATATGGATAGTAAATATATATATATGATTATGTGGTTGAGGAAAGGATTTATTTACCAAGCACTGGGTGTGTGAGTTATCGTTTTTCATCTCTTCAAGGACCAAAATACCTAATTAAAGGTAAACGAAAGTGTCAGGTAAATCTCTAAGTAAATAATCATCGTATATTTTTTTTGTAAATTAACATATGCTGAAATTTGGAATTATTGAAATTATATGTGAATTAGCCGAATTTAGCTAAGCATAAAATTGATTCGGTTAAGTAAATTGTGTGATATGTGCTATTGAATGTTCGTATAGTGAGTTTGAAATGCGTAAAAGATTCGATATATGAAATGAGTCAGGGGAGAAAATTTAAAGTATTACTACTCAGGCTATGAGCCTAGCAAGCCTTGGGCTGGTGAATTTATCGGGCTTTATGCCTAGCAGGCTTATTACCGGTGAAAGATTATCAGACCTCGGGTTTAGTAGGCCTCGTGCCGGTGAATTATATCGGGCTTAATGCCTAGCAGGCTAAATGCCGGTGCTTGAACTACGGACCTTGAGTCTAGCAAGTCTAGTGTCAGTATGTGAGATCCGGGCAAATGCCTAGCAGGTTTTATAACAGTGAGTTGAAATCCCAAGCTTAGATTATGTACTAGTAAAGTCATGAAATGAATTAAGTGAGCCTAAGCATTTGAAAATGAAATGGATTAAATTCGGCTGCAAGGTATGTGTTATTCATATTCATGTATTAGACGTATATACATGTGATGATAATAAGTAAATGAATTGATGAATGAAATGTGATATACAAATGGGTAGATGTAAATTGTTATAAACTAAGTCACGAGAAAATTTGCTACATGAAAGCATAATGTGGTTAAAGGTATTTGTGTAAGTATATTGACATGAAGGATATAAGTTGACCCTGTATATTTAGCCTTATGTTTATGATTACGTGTCATATTGGGATTTCTTTGATGCCATGTATACGAATGCATAAAATGCCAAATGGATGTACATACAAATATATGTGAAATTATATTCCCTTTATGTAAAGTTACTAAGTGTAAAGTATATATTTATTGTATATCCATTAATATGTGTTCTTATGGAATTATGTGTATCAAAAATATGAGTAGTTGTAAAAGAGTATTTAATTTACATGTGAACTATATGAGGAGATTATAAATGGAAGTCTAATAGTAAAATAGTGATGATAGTTAAGCTAAATAAGCATTTCATTCGACATTAGTAGATCACCTAAGTACTGAGCTTTGAAATATTGATAATAGATACTTGGAAATATAAGAGTTTAATTGAACATGTGTTGTGTAATTAAGGAGGTAATTCGGATTTACACGACCCTTCACTTGTTCGAATATTTATGTGAACTTATTGAGTTTTATGTATGAGTATTATGAATATATTAATATGAAAGGATGTTTCATATTTTGAAATTGATGTTGGATTGGTAAGTGGTATAATAAGGGTAAGGAAATAATATGCGTTATATTATGTAAGGTACAAGCATTCGGGCTTGAAAGGCTTTCGAGTTAAGTCGCTTTATATTCGATATTATTACTTGATTGTTTTAAAATGTTAAAATGACCAATTGGTATATTATGATTGCTTAAGACTTAGTAAGCTAAATTAGCTTACTTCGTGTATTCATTGTTCTGTTTTCATAGGCTTTGGTTAAGCTACGAGCTCAGGGGATCGTCGACGAAGTCATTCACACTATCGATTCGTTATGGTACTTTTAAAAGTTGGGTTTGAACTTAAGGCATGTATAGGCTAGCTTAATACTTGGATGATATTTTGTAATGTATATAAGCCATGCGAAAATGGCCAGCCCTTAATGTTAATATTAGATGATGTAAATCTATCCTTGTTGTGTGATGCGTGCATGTTTTAGTTGGATAAATAAATGAATGCATGATATAGGTATAATTATATTTATATGTGTTTCATGCTGAATAGGTAGGATTTATGGCATATATCTATGAAACTATTTGGTTTATAAATAAGTTCTGAGTAATAATTAGTATTATGGCTGCTCGGTTATGAAATGAAGTTATTAGAAGTGTATTCTTTATGAAGAGTGGGTGTGAAAATGAATAAATGTCTCGGCTTGCAAGTTAGAAAATGGAATAATCGAGTCTTATATTTATGCTTCATAAATCTATGGATTCTAGGATATCTTTATCATAAATGGGATAATTTGATAAGAGCACATGTGCATGCTTTGTATGTTCAGATAAAGAAATTGAGTAGTAAGTTTGGGTTAGAAGTGCATGAAACAATAATGTTTAAATGGTATGAAACAAAATGAAAGGAATAGGTTTGTATTATGTGGAAATTCGAATATGTGGTTGATTAAATGATAGTTTCGAAATGGTAAAGATGACAAGTTTATAAAACATAGTAAATGCGGACCTGTATTGAGTCTTTCGTACGTGTATAAATATACCATAAAATGATATGAGAGTTTATGATTAACTATGTAGGTGCATATGAGTTGTGAAATGACAAGTTGATAAGTGAATAAATGATAGTTATATTTATGTTACTGCATATGCATAAAGTGATAGGCACATACTCAATTTTTTGATTAACATTTAAATGACTATAATGATCTAAATTGAGTCTGGTAATGCTTCATAACCCTAGTCCGGCGACGGGTACGGGTTAGGGGTGTTACACAATGACTGCAACATCATGTAGTTCGAACCCGACGATTGGGTGGGGCGAGGGGTGTTACAATGTCATTCTTTCAAATTCAATTTCACAATTTACTTACCTATCCATGAAAATTTTGTTTATCTTAGTTCAACATATGAATATATACTCATTTGGAGTATCAAGGATCCATATGACCATGAAAAGAACTAAAGCAATCATACCTTTAACATGGGTTTCAAGCATAACCATTATTTTTACCATATTACAAGCCATTTAGCAACCTAACCATTCGAACTATCATACTTATAATCTTTATCATGTGAAAACCTACCAATTGAGATTATTATGCATACAAGTATCACACAAGGTCAAAACATGCATCATTTTGATCACATACTAAACCTATTACACAAATCTAACCATTTTCACATTCTAACAAAGACATTAAGTCAAAAATGACCATTTTCACAATCAAGGTCCTTGCGTACATACCATAAATTCTAGACTTAAAATGAACATATACTTATCATCTATTGATAGTGTGTGCTTCTTCACTGATCTGACTCGGTAAGTTCTGCAAGGTAATGATCTATAAGGACATGAAACAACTAGGATAAACATTGGGAATTCTTAGTAAATTCATAATGGAAATACCATACTTACATTAATCATTTAAAATCATATTATCAACAATCATATTGACATTCAACATGGATATCCTTGGTACACAATGGATTAACTAGGCACATATCAACATTTCCAATCAAGCATGTTAGTCATGTTTACATATCATGAGTAATATAACCAAAATTAAAGAATTCACACATCATACATCAAACTATAAGCATATACTATTTTCTTTCCATTTTATCTTCAAGTTTTCCTATTTTAATATAATTGAGTATTGCTCGATGGAACTATTGTAAATGAAATTGGATACACGGGTGAATAAGTTTATCACACAAGCTGATATTATATTGACGTTACCTATCTGATCTAACCTATTATATATATAAAACTTGAGAATATACAACAAATGCTAGACCTCATTATAACATTAAAAATCCCTGATCAAGCGCGTGTATAACCCTACTGGCATGCTAAATGTATTCTAGCATTTACTAAGTTCACACGGGCATCATTTCCATATATATAGACATCATTACAGATCTCTTTACATAATCACATAATTCATTTACATGTCCTATAATCAATCAATTTTCACATTCATACCTTTAACTATGACATACTAACCAATAATCACATGTCATTTCAATTCAGGATAACATTTTGGTTGAACGTGTTATTTTTCATGCTATGAAACATAAAAATAGGGGTATTTTGGGATTTATGGCTATCAATCTCGATCATATTTAGGTTTATGATAAATTTGATTTGGGCTTTCTTGGTTAACTCTTAAGGATGCTTGGTTTATGCGATTTTTTTTTTTGTTTAAAGAACAACATAATGTGTTATAAATATCCAGTTTTCTGTGGTGGTGAATGGAGTACAAGGTGAAGGGTTCCTGCCCTAATGGGTATTGAAACAAGGCATTCCACTTTCTCCCTATCTTTTCATCTTTGTTGTGTTTTTTTTATCGCCATTTTTTTTCATTTAGAAAGTGGTTCAAGATGTGAAATTTAAGAGGTGGAAGATCAATTATTGGTGTCCATCTTTCTATCATATTTTCTCCACTAATGACTAAATTATCTTTAGTACAACTACTCAACAATGAGAAAAGCTGTCATGTTTAAAAAATTATACAAGCTATAGCATCCTAGAATTAGGGGCTGTGCATGTGGTATGTTTTGTGTGTATGCTATGCTTAATATGCTGGTTTGGGTTGTCTTGGGGGTCCAGAAAAGGCTCAGGGTTAAGCCAAAGACTTTGCCAAATTTCTCTTTTTGGGCACCTTAGGGGAGAGCTGGATGGGATAGGACTTAAGGGTTGTTGCTTGTGGGTATTTGACACAAGAAATGCCTTAGTAAAGTGGCAAGGAGGCACCACTTAGGATGCAAGTGAGTGACGCCTCAAGACAGCTGCCAGGGAGCAGGTTCGAGTTGCGTGGTTTCCCTTTTGGGGATTTCTTTTTGACGCCAAGGTAAGGGAGAGGTGGTCTCAGCTTGGACTCTGGTGGATGAGTGTGGAATGAGTCAAATAATTTTGAATGAAGGGAAGAGAGGGATTCAAGGAGGAGGAATCGGTCAACAGGTTTGAATGGTGAGTGGAGAGTGATCGGTGGAAAAAACCATGGGATTGAGAGAGAGGGAGAGAGTTTGGCCGAATGTGGGAAGTGGGGTGTGTGTGTGTGTGTGTGTGTGTGTGTGCGGTTTAGTGGTCTTGAGGGGTGGCCGAATTTTAGTAAGGGAGATGTGGTCTCAGTTTGGACTCTGGTGGATGAGTGTGGAATAAGTCAAATTATTTTGAATGAAAGGAAGAGAGGAATTCAAGGAGGAGGAATTGGTCAACAGGTTTCAATGGTGAGTGGAGAGTGATCGGCGGAGAAAATCATGGGATTGAGAGAGAGGGATAGAGTTTGGCCGAATGTGGGAAGTGGGGTGTGTGTGTGTGTGTGTGCGGTTTAGTGGTCTCGGGGGGTGGTCGAATTTTAGTTAGTAGCTCTGAGAGGTGGTTTGTATTTTAGCTAGCTAGATAGCACCTAGTGTATTCTTTCTCTTATTTCTTGTGTGCCAAAACCGAAATACTCCCACACTTTTTGGCTTGCATATCTTTTCCATCAATTACCAAAATTGAGTTACCTCCTTAGTCTCTTCTTCTTTTCTTCTTTTATGCTTGGCCGAAACCTACATTGCCATCCACCCACCACTTTTGTTTCATTCTCTTTGCTATTACCCTCAAAAAGACGAAACCCTTTGAAGCCATACCTCGTGCAGAAACTTTGTCATCTTCTGTTCTCTAAAACAGAATAGCTAAACCCTTCTATCATCTTATCATTCTTTCTTTTTCTTTTCTTCCATTTGCGTCAGCAAGAGCCGAAACTCCATCATTCATTTCTTCTTTTCATCCCTTCTATTTCTTGTTTAGCAGAACCTCCATAGCCGAATTCTTTTCGCATCTTCTCTCTATTACTTCATGAACCGAAACCTATCTCCTCTTCTTTCTTCTTAAGTTGTTCTTTCTCCTCTATACTTCTTGTGGCCGAATCTTCCCTGAGTGCTTATCTCTCTTTTTTCATTTAGTTTGACCAGTAAATTACCTCCACCTTGTTTCACAACATTGTCAATCAGATTCCTTTTTGATCATGGTCAGTATTCCCTTCTCGTTTTAAATCTCATTTCTCTTCTTTTTGATGCCGAAGGCATTAATCTTATCCTTTGATTCTTGGCCGATTGAAGGAGGGGCTTGTCTTCGCGTTCTTTTGGCATCTACTTTGTGTTTGAAGGGTGTTAAGGTATAAGAAATGTTAGTCGATTTAAGTATTCAATCGGTGCTTTGATCCAAGTCATTGAATCTTAGGGATTTGTCGATCTAGGTAAGAGATCTTTGCGTTTTGTGCATTTTCCTATTTGTTTCCTATTCAATACTTTAGTACAGTCTATTGTCCAAGTTCTTTTCATGGACACAAACGTTAGCCAAGCGAAGGAAAGGGTTAAACCCATAGCCCCAGCCCCAAAGTACAAGAAGCGCGCGGTGTCTACTGTTCGGGATTGGTCACTGGGTTGTGGGCCAACTTCTGAGCAGAACAGTAGACAGATAGCAGTAGTGCATGTTAGCGATAGTGTCGACGTAGAGAGCATTGTGTTACGTGTTATCAGGTGCGCAACTCTTACACACTTTGTATTTTAATTATGTTATTATCTATGATTGGCCAAAAGCCAAAGTGATGGTATGGATCACTAAGTTACCCTTGTGGGTAAGATCAAGGACTCCGGGTAAGTTTTACTGTATTCTGTTATTAGCTAATGTATGTATGGCTGAGATGATTATTTGTTATATTTTGAAAGCACGACCATACCGTATTATTTGTTAAACATGAACATGGATTTGGGGAACGATGTGAAGTGAGAGAAACATGATTTTTAGACTGTCATCAGTGGTTTGGTCCCACACGTGGATTGGCCCCACACATTAAATTTTGTGACTAAGTCTCAGTGGTTTGGAACCACCAGTGGTTTGGTACCATATATACATTATTTTTGTGACTCGTCCTAGTGGTTTGGTACCACAGCGGGTTGGCCCCACATATAAATGTTTGGGATTGTCACCTGTGGTTTGGTACCACAAGTGGGTTGGCCCCACATATTATGATTTGTGACTTTTGTCACCAATGGTTTGGAACACCAGTGGCTAGGTGCCACAGATACTGGGTAGATTCAGGACTTATGGTGGATGGACATAATAGGTTGGTTGGGTTGCATTACATCGATACTTAATATATGAATCTGTGTGAGAGCCCAAAACTCTTTTGGACGGGGATTTGCATATTGAGTATCGGTGACTCACCCCCTCCATTAAATTTTGCAGGTAATCCTTAGACCGCGGATAGGGAGCCAAGGTGGACTCGAGGTGGCCATGCATAATGTTTTAAGTAATTTTATCTTTAATATTTATTTTGGATTATTAATATTTTAATTTGGGTTGGTATTGTAATAAGGCCATTTATACGTTGATTTGGGTTTTTTTTAATTGTCACGGCATGCCTAATAAATTATCTAAGTGGGTGTTTCTCTAAAGTTAAAAACTTTGAATTTAAGATTTTATAAATGGGTAATTAAGATCGAGTTTTGGTAACAATTAACTCAAAACTTTCTAACTAAGACGCAATATTGTTTTCAATTGATCGTTTAATAAAATCTTTCTTAAAATTGGACTTGGGATTATGAAACATGATCTGTATCACGGCTTAAGTTGAGTAATTGTTTTAAATCTTCACCAAAGGCAAATTAATACGCAAAATCTTTCTCAACTCTTGGTTTTAAATTTGAATTTCTAAAGTTTTCTTCCCTGTAACATGCCAGATTCAGTCGTAGCATTTTGGCCGGGTTTGGGGTGTTACAATTTTGGTATCAGAGCGAAGTTCAAAAGTTCGGCTGTGGGTGTAAGGCCAAAATATTTTCAATAGATGGGTTGGAAAATGGTTTCGACAAAATACATGTTTTCAGGAAGCATGACACCTGAGTCTTCGGCACCGATCCTCGACGGTACGTTTTCTAACTATCAGTTGTATGATGTAATTGTATTGTGACATGATTGCAAGTATTAGGAAATTTTACCTTAGAGATTGAAGCCTTTAGGAATGTATGAGTTCGTGAAAAAACTACTTTGAAAAAATATACTCAGAAGACAGTTCGATAATAAATAGTGGAAGAAACAAAAGCTAATTCATAAAATTTTTAATCAGAGTAAATCGGAATGTTAGTCATGAGTACTAAAGGACGTGGGCATGGCATGCGAGGCCATGGTCGATGCCGGAGTGTTGGGTCTGAACCTTCAGAATCAGGACATGGACCGGAAGGTGAAGTACCAGTGCCACCAGTTGCAGGAGCTGAATTTTAGGATCAAACTGGGGGAGATGATGCGGTGTCTCAAGCGATGTTACGAGTCTTGGAAAGAGTAGCTGGAGCGAGTGTGGGATCGGTAGCTCGAAAATCTGTGTCAGAACGAGTTAGAGCTAATGGAGTCGAGATGTTTATGGGTGTCTCTAGAGTGGCCCCTAAAGTAGATGAATACTGGTTAGAAGCGGTAGAGCGTATTATGGATGACCTCGACTGTACCGCTAAAGAAAAATTGAAGGGTATAGTGTCTCTACTCCGAGATAAGGCATATCAGTAGTGGCTCATGGTTAGGGATGGCACAACGGCTGACCACATCACTTGGGAGTTCTTTAAATCTGCATTTCAAGGAAAATACATCGGGTCTAGTTATGTGGACGCCCAGAGGAAGGCATTTCTTAATTTGGTTCGGGGAGGTAAGTCAGTGGCCGAGTATGAAGTAGAATTTTTACGTCTGAGACGCTATGCCGGGGGTATTATTGCAAAGGATCATGAGCGCTGCGTCCAATTTGAGGACGGCCTGAGAGACGAGTTGCGGGTATTGATCGCTCCGCAACGGAAAAGGGAGTTTGCCGTTTTGGTTGAGAAGGCTAAGATAGCCGAAGAGGTGAAGAGGTCCGAAAAGCAGACCAAGACAGGAGTAGGAATAGAAGAAGGTTTAGGCCATCAGGTTTTGCTGGGGGTTTTCAGAAAAGTACTAGATTAGGTGGTCCGAGTCAAGCTGCAAAGCCTGTTGCTGTTCAGTGGCCACCTCAGTGTACTCGATGTGGAAAATTTCATTCGGAAGAGTGTTGGGCAGGTAATAGGGGATGTTTCTAATGTGGGTCTATGGATCATCGGATAAGGGATTGTCCATGAAAGTCGGTCATGGCACAATTAGAGAGTCAAGGACATGCACCATTCAGAAGAGAGGGTCAGCAACCGCAGAGAGGTCGTGGTTCAGCCAGAGGAGGAAATGGTTTTGGTCTGGGCCGTGGAGTACCGGGCAGAGGTGCTGGGAATACAGAGGCGAGACAGCCTAGATTGGTCTATACAGCTAGGTGCAGAAAGGAGGGTGACGCACCGGACGTCATAACCGGTACGTTTCTTATTTATGGGTTGCCATATACTGCTTTGATTGATATTGGTTCGACACACTCTTATGTTGCTAGTGCTATATCGGGAACTTTAAATCTAAACTTTGAGATTTCTTCTAGGGAGATGACTGTAATTAGCCCTCTAGGACAATCTGTAATGGTGAACAAACTTTATAGAGATGTACCTCTAGAAGTTCGAGGGGTAGTTTTTCCAGCTGATCTGATGGAACTGCCATTCGGGGAGTTCAATTTGATCTTAGGTATGGATTGGTTAGTGAAGTATCAAGCAAATTTGGATTGTGCAGTCGAGCGCATGGTGTTAAGAACTTTCGAGGATGAAGAGGTGGTGGTGATAGGTAAGAGGAGGAACTACCTATCTAATGTGGTATCCGTTCTAAAGGCCGAGAGAATTGTGAGAAAAGGATGTGAGGCATTTATAGTTCATGTTTATGCTTTGGAGGCCAAGGAATCAGCTTGGGGGATGTGCGAAGAGTAAAGGAATTTTTTGATGTTTTCCCAGAAGAGCTTCCGGGATTACCTCTGTATCGCATAGTGGAGTTTAGTATTGATCTTCTACCGGGAATAGCGCCTGTGTCTATTGCCCCATATAGAATGGCGCCAAAGGAGTTAGTGGAACTGAAAGCACAGATTCAGGAACTGTTAGATCAGGGTTTTATCCGACCAAGTGTATCGCCTTGGGGAGCGTCGGTGCTATTCATTAAGAAGAAGGACGGATCAATGCGTATGTGCATTGATTACTCTTAGTTGAATAAGTTGACGATCAAAAACAAGTACTCGTTTTCGAGGATAGATGACTTGTTCGATCAACTTAAGGGAGCATCAGTCTTCTTAAAAATAGATTTGAGATCAGGCTATCATCAGCTTAAGGTCAAGGAGGAAAACATTCATAAGACGATGTTTCGTACTCGTTATGGTCACTATGAATTCTTGGTGATGCCGTTTGGTTTGACCAATGCACCAGCAGCATTTATGGACATGATGAACCGGGTTTTTCAACCCTATCTGGATCAATTCGTTATAGTGTTTATAGACGATATCTTGGTTTACTCAAAGTCTGAGGAGGAGCACGATTCACATCTTCGAGTGGTTTTACAAATTCTGAGGGAGAAGCGGTTGTTCGCTAAGTTCAGTAAGTGTGATTTCTTGCTAAAGGAAGTTACCTTTTTGGGCCATGTGGTGTCAGCTGAGGGGACTAGGGTTGACCCTCAGAAAATTGAAGCTGTGTTGAATTGGAAACCACCTAGGTCTGTGGCGGAGATTCGGAGTTTTCTGGGGTTGGCTAGATATTACAGAAGGTTCGTGGAAGGATTCTCATTAATAGCAGCACCGTTAACCAAGTTATTACGGAAATGGGTACCATTCATTTGGTCAGTAGAACAGTAGGATTTTGATAGAGGTGCCGGTGTTAATTCAGCCTGAGGCAGGGAAAGAGTTTACCATTTACTGTGATGCGTCACACACGGGGTTAGGATGTGTGTTGATGCAAGAAGGGAAAGTGGTAGCGTATGCTTCTCGACAATTGAGACCTTACGAAGTGAATTATCCAATGCATGATTTGGAGCTAGCTGCAGTGGTTTTCGCCCTGAAGATTTGGAGACACTACTTATATGGGGAGAAGTCCATCATCTATACAGATCACAAGAGCTTGAATATCTCCTTACTTAGAAGGAGTTGAATTTAAGACAGCGGAGGTGGATCGAGTTGTTGAAAGATTACGACTACTCGATTGGGTACCACCCAGGTAAAGCTAACATTGTGGCAGACGCGTTGAGCTGTAAGGTAATATCTAACCTGAGAGCAATGGTTGCCCAGCTTAGTTTATTCGACGATGGAAGTTTATTAGTGGAATTGCAAGTGAAGCCGACATGGGTAAGTCAGGTTAAGGAGAAACAGTTATTAGATGATGACTTGGGTGCTTGACTTCTGCAAGTACAGGATGGTGGAATAGAGGATTTTAGTTTGAACAGCGATGGAGTGTTATGTTTCTGTGGGAAGGTTTGCATGCCGAAAGATGTGGATTTAAGGCAGAAGATTCTTCAGGAAGCGCATCATAGCCCATACGCTATGCATCCTAGAGGAAGTAAGATGTATCGGGATTTACGGAAACAGTTTTGGTGGCCGAGACTGAAGCGAGAAGTAACCGAATTTGTAGGTAAATGCTTGACGTGTTAGTAGGTCAAAGTCGAACATCAGTTGCCTTCGGGGTTGTTGTAACTGGTCAAGATTCCACCGTGGAAATGGGAGAGGATCACCATGGACTTTGTTAGTGGGCTACCCGTTATGCCTACTAAGAAGGATTCGGTTTGGGTAGTTGTTGATCGTTTGACGAAGTCTGCTCATTTCATACCAATGTTTGTGGACTACTCTCTTCAGAAGTTGGCTAAAGTATATATAGCAGAGATTGTAAGGTTGCATGGAGTGCCAGTGCCGATCATTTCGGACAGAGACCCTAGATTTACATCGAGATTTCGGAAGGCATTGCATCCAGCGTTGGTACAAAGTTAGACTTCAGTACAGCGTTTCACCCACAGTCTGATGGGCACTCAGAGAGGGTAATTCAGGTTTTAAAGGATATGTTGAGGGGCTGTGTCATGGACTTCAGGGGTAGTTGGGAAGAATTTCTATCGTTGGCGGAATTCGCGTATAACAATAGCTGCCAGTCGAGTATTCAGATGGCACCGTATGAAGCATTAATGGTCAGAACTGTCGTACACCTACGTGTTGACAGAGTTGGGTGAGCGTAAATTGTTGGGTCCAAAATTGATTTCTGAAACGGATGATAAGGTTAAGCTAATTCGAACTCGATTGAAGGAAGCTTAGGACAGACTGAAGTCCTGTGCCGATTTAAAGCGTAAAGACATAGAATTTGCAATGGGCGACAAGGTTTTCTTAAAGGTGTCGCCGTGGAAGAAAGTGCTAAGGTTTGGTCGGAATGGTATGCTAAGCCCCAAGTTTATCGGGCCGTATCGGGTGTTGAAACTTGTGGGACCAGTAGCTTATCAGCTCGAGTTACCTGCAGAGTTAAGTTAGATCCATGATGTGCTTCACGTCTCGATGCTAAGACGTTATCGTTAGGATCCATCTCACTTGGTGCCACTGGAAGAAATTGAAGTAAGGCCTGATCTATCCTTTGATGAGGAACCAGTTTGGATTTTGGATCGTGATGTCAAGGTATTACATAAGAAGATAGTTTCGTTGGTAAAGGTGTTGTGGCGTAATCATGGTACTGAGGAACCTACATGGGAACCAGAAGAAGCGATGCGACAGCAATACCCTCACCTCTTTTGACCAGGTAATTTTGAGGCCGAAATTATTTTTAAGGGGGTAGAACTGTAACATCCTAGAATTAGAGGTTGTGCAAGTGGTATGTTTTGTGTGTATGCTATGCTTAATATGCTGGTTTGGGTTGTCTTGGGGGTCCAGGAAAGGCTCATGTTAAGCTGAAGACTTGGCCAAATTTCTCTGTTTGGGCACCTTAGGGGAGAGATGGATGGGATAGGACTTAAGGGTTGTTGCTTGTGGGTATTTGACACAAGAAATGCCTTAGTAAAGTGGCAAGGAGGCGCCACTTAGGAGGCAAGTGAGTGACGCCTCAGGAGAGCTGCCAGGGAGCAGTTTCGAGTTGCGTGGTTTCCCTTTAGGGGATTTCTTTTTGACGCCAAGGTAAGGGAGAGGTGGTCTTAGCTTGGACTCTGGTGGATGAGTGTAGAATGAGTCAAATTATTTTGAATGAAGGGAAGAGAGGAATTCAAGGAGGAGGAATCGGTCAACAGGTTTGAATGGTGAGTGGAGAGTGATCGGTGGAGAAAATCATGGGATTGAGAGAGAGGGAGATAGTTTGGCCGAATGTGGGAAGTGGGGTGTGTGTGTGTGTATGCGGTTTATTGGTCTTGGGGGTAGACAAATTTTAGTTAGTACCTCTGAGAGGTGGTGTGTATTTTAGCTAGCTAGAGAGCACCTAGTGTATTCTTTCTCTAATTTCTTGTGTGCCAAAACCGAAACACCCCCATACTTTTTGGCTTGCATATCCTTTCTCTCAATTACCAAAACCGAGTTACCTCCTAAGTCTCTTCTTCTTTTCTTCTTTTTTGCTTGGCCGAAACCGACATTGCCGTCCACCCACCACTTTTGTTTCATTCTCTTTGCTATTACATTCAAAAAGCCGAAACCCTCTGAAGCCATACCTCCTGCCGAAACTTTGTCATCTTCTCATCTCTCAAACACCATAGCCGAACCCTCCTATCATCTTATCATTCTTTCTTTTTCTTTTCTTCCATTTGCGTCAACAAGAGCTGAAACTCCATTCTTCATTGCTTCTTTTCATCCCTTCTATTTCTTGTTTAGTCGAACCTCCATAGCTGAATTCTTTTCGCATCTTCCCTATATTCCTTCATGAACCGAAACCTATCTCCTCTTCTTTCTTCTTAAGTTGTTCTTTCTCCTCTATACTTCTTATGGCCGAATCTTCCCTGAGTGCTTATCTCTCTTCTTTCATTTCTTTTGATCAGTAAATTGCTGCAACCTTGTTTCACAACATTATCAATCGGATTCCTTTTTGATCATGGTAAGTGTTCCCTTCTTATTTTAAATCTCCTTTTTCTTCTTTCTGATGCCGAATGCAATAATCTTATCTTTTGATTCTTTCGGCATCTACTTGGTGTTTGAAAGATGTTAAGGAATAAGCAGTGTTAGTCAATTTAAGTATTTAATCGGTGCTTTGATCCAAGTCATTGAATATCCGGGATTTGTCAATCTAGGTAAGGGATCTTTGCATTTTGTGCATATTCCTATTTGTTTCCTATTCAATGCTTTAATCGGGTTTGTTGACCAAGATCTCTTCATGGACCCAAACGTTAGCCAAGCGAAGGAAGGGGTTAACCCATAGCCCCAGCCCCAAATTACAAGAAGCGCGCGGTGTCTACTGTTCAGGATTGGCCTCCAGGTTGTGGGCTGGCTTCTGAGCAGAATAGTAGATAGATAGCAGTAGTGTATGTTAGCGATAGTGTCGACGCAGAGAGCGTTGTGTTACGTGTTATCAGGTGTGTAACTCTTACACACTTTGTATTTTAATTATGTTATTATCTATGATTGGCCAAAAGCTGAAGTGATGGTATGGATCACTAAGTTACCCTTGTGGGTAAGATCGAGGACTCCGGGTAAGTTTTGCTGTGTTCTGTTATTAGCTGATGTATGTATGGCTGAGATGATTATTTGTTATATTTCGAAAGCATGACCATACCATATTACTTGTTAAATATGAGCATGGATTTTGGGAACGATGTGAAGAGGGAGAAACATGATTTTCATACTGTCACCAGTGGTTTGGTACCACACGTGGGTTGGCCCCACACGTTAAATCTTGTGACTAAGTCTCAGTGGTTTGGAACCACTAGTGGTTTGGTACCACTTATACATTATTTTTGTGACTCGTCCCAGTGGTTTGGTACCACAGTGGGTTGGCCCCACGTATTATGATTTGTGACTTTTCTCACCAGTGGTTTGGAAACACCAGTGGTTAGGTACCACCAGTGGCTAGGTGCCATAGATACTGGGTAGATTCAGGAGTTTTGGTGGATGGGCATAATAGGTTGGTTGGGTTGCATTACATCCATACTTAATATATGAATCTGTGTGAGAGCCCAAAACTCTTTTGGACGGGGATTTGCACATTGAGTCTCGGTGACTCACCCCCTCCATTAAATTTTGCAGGTAATCCTTAGACTGCGGATAAGGAGCCAAGGTGTACTCGAGGTGGCCATGCATAATGTTTTAAGTAATTTTATCTTTAATATTTATTTTGGATTATTACTATTTTAATTTGGGTTGGTATTGTAATAAGGCCATTTATACGTTGATTTGGGTTTTTTAATTGTCACGGCATGCCTAATAAATTATCTAAGTGGGTGTTTCTCTAAAGTTAAAAACTTTGAATTTATGATTTTATAAATGGGTAATTAAGATCGAGTTTTGGTAACAATTAACTCAAAACTTTCAAACTATGACGCAATATTGTTTTCAATTGATCGTTCAATAAAATCTTTCTTAAAATTGGACTTGGGATTATGAAACCTGATATGTATCACGGCTTAAGTTGAGCCATTATTTTAAATCTTCACCAAAGGCGAATTAATACGCAAAATCTTTCTCAACTCCTAGTTTTAAATTTGAGTTTCTAAAGTTTTCTCCCCTGTAACATGCCAGATTCGGTCGTAGTGTTTTGACCGGGTTTGGGGTGTTACACAAGCTAATAAATTACACCACTATAGTATTGTTGAATTCAGTGCCCTAAGTGTAGTATTCTCATCTATGTACACTTGTAATTTTTTTAAACAAATTGATTAATAAAACTATTCATGGATTATATTAATATACTTTGTATAATGTCCTCATTTGGTTTTTGCATATAAAGCAAAGTAGAAATAAATGTTGGCTCACTAGTTGTCTAATGTTTAAACTAATACTATGTTGTATTACGTGGTCAGATCGTAATACAAAATGATAACTTGTATTAGTAGCCGAAACTAAATATGTCCTTAGTTTAACCGAAAATGACAAAACTGATTGAAAGACTAGTATGTCATTTATCAAGTTCAATTGGGGAGATGCTTTGTCTTGGGCATCAGAGTGGACGACTCCCAAAAGATGAAGACATAAATGTGACTAACTGGACTGACAGTACGTTGGACTAAACCAAAGAAGAATAGATCCTAAATTTGTTTATGGATTTATTCACTTGTGACATACCTAAATCCTGAGTGGATGAGAAACTATGTACGGGTGATTTGTATACTTTGATGTAAGTAAAAGTTTGAGTTCAAATAAATAAGGAATCGAAAGCTAGTGCATTGGATATACAACTTCTGTAGTATGTAGCGTCATTCACAATAATGGAATTCATAGCCCGAGACATAGGTAAACTATATCCTCTCATTGTCATTACATGGTTGATGAAAAATAAATATGGCCATGGGTCATTCATCTTTGTGATGAATGACTTGATTAGTATTTGATAGTAATTGACTTTTAATGAAAGAAGATGTAATGGTAACAATGAGATAAAATATGGTCATATTGGGAGAACGAATATTATTCCAATGAGATTAAGGATATCTTATAAGGGTAACACACTTATGAAAAGTTCATTAGATGAGCACTAATCAAGTTGCTTTTGTAATGGTATGATGTTAGGGAGAGCTCAGTCACAATACTATAGTGGAATGATTTTGTGATTAAATGAGTTTATAATTAATAGGCAAAATTTTAGAACTTAATTATAAATCATTTGAGTCATAAGCACATATGTCCAATCATTCCCTCAACTAGCTCATTAAAACCAGAAATGAATTACACGATAAATCATATGAACATAAATGGATAGAAATGGTGAAAATGGAGAAATGAGAAACATTTGAAAATGATTATGAATTTTTCCAAAATGAAAATGAAAATAGAGAAAAGAAATCATTTGGAAATGAATGTGATTTTCTCCAAAATAAAAATAACCTGAAAATGAATTTATGATTTTCGAATAAAATGAAGTTTGAAAATGGAAATAAATCATTTGGTCACAGTGAACCAATAGTAGAAATATTAAATATATTTTCTCATAGATTCTTTTACGATAAGGTCATCATGATTTTAAAGGAATTAGAATTGGGTTGAGAAGATTATTTAATTGGAAATAAATTGAGATTTTTATTTTGAGAAATAGAAAAACAAATATTGGGTTGGATCAAATTATAAAGTATTGGGTTAAATGTCCAAGAAATACTTCTAATTGGACCCAATATTGGAGACGCCTAAAAGCTGCTCATGTTAAAGGGAGGGACGACAAACCCTGGTATTAATAACTAGGGTTGTCGCCCCTATACTACTAGTTAGACTAGGAGTTTGTATTTCTAGTTGAAAAAAACTTCTACAATTCAACAAGGGTTTTACTTCTTCTCCTTATAAATAGATGGAACAAGTAGGGCTAAAAACACAAATTCAAGATATTGTTACTCTGCCCGAAAATAGTGAGAGTTTTATTCTTTGAATATTAAATCTATTTTTCGGATTAACAATTCTATGGGTTTCTATTGAGAAGAGGTTTTTGTTTTCACACTAAAAGTTAAGAGAACTATTTCTTATTTTGTGTTTGATTCGAACCGTTCGAGCCCACACTAGAAGTAGTTTGTGGTATTAGAAGAGCGGGGAAGACCGTTCGGTTGAAAGCCAGGAACAACAAAGATCCATCTAGGTGAAAGCATAGGTGCGAGTTCAAAATTTTTATTTTTCGTTGTGCAAGGAAACAATTTTCAAAAATAATTTTTTTCAGTAATTGGTATTAGAGTTCCAGGTTGTGCTATGTTTATAATATAAACTGAGACCAAAATTTTTCTCTTTTCTTCATGTATGATTAATTTTGATTAGATGGGATATTCATGTAACTGTATGCATGTTTAGGAGAATGTATGGAAATCAGTGTAAGATGTTATTTTCTTATTACATATGATAAAGTAATTTTGCTAAAGTTGTGATTCCTAGAAAATTAAATGTAATTTATTAATTTATTATAAATGTATATACTATATCGTGGACTATCATCTTGACGAAGGTTTTAATTTTGTTATTTTAGAATAAAATATGTAACCTGAAAATGAACATAGAAATTTTGTAACCAAAGTTTTTCGATGGAACCCGAGACGTATCTAGACCAATCGAGACAAAGCAAACCCAACTTATCCAATTCAATGCGAGACTGACGTTGGTCTAGCAGCAGGAGGTTGCTAATGGTCTGATGGTGATGATCGATGCCAAAGGCGGACAGCGGTGGTCAATGGCAGTTTGGTGGAGCCCAACCGTAATCGGCAGTAGTGACGAAAGGGAAATGGAGGAAGAAAGATTGCGACAATGGAAATGTGAACTGGTACCCCATCAAAAATTCATGGTGGCATAATAGAAGACCCAAAGTATGCTTTAGGTGAATTATTTAGATTGTTTTATTTTTTCTATGATGAAATGATGGAAACTTTGGTTAGTCAGTCATTGAAATTTTTATGCTTTTATTTATGAGATAAGCATTATGGTATTTATATGGCTGAGAATGTATGTTCATGTATATGTATGATAAGCATGACATATAGTTTAGGGAAGAATGTCACATGTATTTTTCATACATATATTGATCATTCATTATCGAAACCACACATTAAAAACCTTTCATGTTTTTTAAAATATTGAGTGGAAGAAGGTCTCTAAATAAGATCATGGCCTCTATCAATGGTCTTTTGTGATGGCAAGAAAATTTAACTACCTCACAGTAGGATTTTCATGTGAACCTCACTAAGGAGATTTACTAGAAGTAAGTAGAACTGTCTTCTAATCGTATGATAGTTGGACCGACCCCTGTGGTAGATATTGCCATATGATATAGCAATAAGTTTTGTATTCAATGAGAAAAACTAGTTAAAGCATGTTCCTGGGTGACATTGTCCCATGATAACTCATTTATGGTTCATGATTGATCGTGTGTCTATCGAGTTTTAAAATTTATAAAGAGAATGATCGAACCTGGAAACTAACTCTGACAATGATTAAAGGCAAGTGTACCTCTCGAACAGTAGTATAGCTTAGGCAAGACCGGATTATCGAACCCAAAGGAACTAAAAGTACTAATACTAATCTAATCTAAATTAACTACTAAGCTAAGGACACAAAGAAAAAAAAAATGAATTGGGAAATAACTAGAGGAAAAATTCAGTTGATCAAGATGATACCCTCAGGAAGAATCCACCTAGACTTCACTTGTTATCTAACACTGAACCATACGATTTATTCACTTGACTTCATCCGTAGGACTCCCTAACGTATATTAAACCTTCGATCGAAGCGAATAACATCTAACCCTAGGTTAATTAACAGAAATCTCTTTCTACATTAATAACCCCCTAGAATAGCAGTAAATTGATCTAAGTTTCACCCTAATTCGGGAAAATCTCGTCACCCTATCTCTAGGCACACGAACGACTCCACTTTAATTATGCTAGATCTATTCTAAAGCAGGGACTTTTGCTCTACCACTTAAGAAGATCTTACTTGAATTAATATCCTGGAAACATTAACACAAGAATTAAGCACACATAATAAGAACAAATCAAGTATGTATCTTATAGTTCAGAAAATAAAAACAAGATTCATCATAGGTTTCATCCCTTTAGGTATCTGAAGGGTTTAGTTCATAACAAATAAAGAAAACATCTCAAGAGAAAAGATAAAACAAAACATAAGAAATCCCTAAAACTCCCTGAAGGAATTGAAGGAGAGATCCGCCGTCTTGAGTAGAATTCCAGCTTCTTGAGATGGATCAATCTTCGAGTGAATTCTACAACTCTGACCTTTTCAGCTTGGCTCCTTGGCCTAGCTTGACCCCTTCTCAAAGGTGGTACTTAAGGGGTATATATAGGCTTTTTGAATGTGTTTTTTTGCCCCAAAGTATCCCTTTTTCGAATGAAAGTCTTATTCCAGTGACAGGGACACGGCCATGTCACACATCCGTGTGACATGTCTTCAAGCCGTGTTCAGATTACTTTAATGAGGCACGGCTGTATAAATCAGAGGTTAGGCTGTGTTCTTAGTAGATTGACTTGGCACGACCGTGTGGGCTTAGGCCCAGGCCGTGTGGATTTCGTGATATGGCCCATTAACTCCATTTTGGGCCCGTTTTATGTTCTTTTCATCCTCGGGTGCTTTCCTGAGTATAAGACATGAAAAGAAAGGATTAAGAGCACCTTTTTATATGAATCAAAAGATAAATCATCCAAAAGCATACTAAATGTGGGATTAAAACATGTTACTTTTACGGTTTATCAAATACCCCCACACTTAAGCTTTTGCTTGTCCTCAAGCAAAATTCTCAACTTACAATTAAAACGAACTTTCCATAATTCATAATTCCTTTTAACAATGCCATATCGTAATTCATAAATAATTTATACATGGATAATTCAACTCAAAGAGTCCTAAAGATTCAAACAAGATAAGTCATGTATTTGTGTCGCGAAAATGTAGGTGTTTCCCCTTATTTAAATAATTAGCTTTAATTCAAAATCGACAAGGATTGACATCCTAACTAAAGATTCACTCAAATCACTCTAAGTGTTTAAGGTTCAGGAAAAGAGCACTCATAAGTCAAACCTAAAAAGTTAATCTCATAGGCTTGCCTAAAAATCAAATCTCCACCACTATAAAATGAGATGATAGACAGATCAAAAGGTCTTTATCAGTGTTGTAACGGGGCTAAGGTTAAAGGTGTGGATAAAGGCTAAATTAGAAGGTTAGAATCGAGATTGAATTGACAAGTTACTTAACTAGAAAAATGAACTAATCTTAAATAATTACATCAATTGAAAAATAATAATACTAATAATACGAGCTTTTTCTTCAAGAATTTTGAATTTTAACGTATATGCTCATTTTATCAAATAATTAATAATGAATTTCGGGGTTTTTTTTTTAAGAATAAATCAAGTGATAAAAGATATATTCAATTACTGAAATAATATAATTAGATAGCTAATCAAATCAAATCTCGATATAAGGGTAGCTAAAAGAAATGGTGATAACAAATACAAAGGATTTTGGGTTAATATTAGTGGGTGAGTCAATAAAAATGGTTGTTAGGATTAAACGGGGTTCACTAGGGGTTAATTATGAAGGTAGGATTTTTAGTAGAGTGAGTGGGTTAAATCCCAAGTGCCTTAACCATCTCTGTATATCAAATCATAAATGTGGTCTCAACATGTATAATCGAGGCAAGTTCTAGAATAACAGTTCATAATTGACACACTTATAATAAATAAAGTGAGCACGAAAAAGAATATATGCTCTATAAGGCTCAAAATCTCACAAAAATTATGGGTGTTTTTTATATCGTCCTTGTAAATTTCAAATTTCAAAGTAATATTCAAATTTAGGTTGACAACCTAGTAAGAATTTTAATTCTGGAAAATAGACTTATCATGCTTGATTCTATAGAATCTTTAAATTTCAATCATCAATGTATAATTAACTATGACTTACTCAAAAACATGTCAATAACAATCTTAAATCATCAAAAATTTCATCCTAATTAGTAATATGAGGAAATTACTCAAAAACAAGGTATAATTCAGGGATTTGAGAATAATGAAAAAAGTTAAGAACTTTTTCCTTAGGGTTTGAGAATAATGTAGAAAGTTTGGCATTTTCTCGAATTAACTATTCACCCCCCACACTTAAGATGTACATTGCTCTTAATGTACAAAGATAGATAATGACATTTAAATTAATATCAAAAGTGAAGGGGAGAAGTGAAACTTTCTAAATTTGGATGGTTTCCTGGAGTCAAAGGTGAAAGATAAGTTGGAGGAGTCGGTTTGGATGACGATCCTGTGCTAGATGAAGAAATTGGGTAGCTCACAGAAAATTAGCCAGGGTTTATTAAGACTCATTTAAAATAAACTAAATATATAAATAAAGACAAGAAAGATAAAGAATGAGGAAACAAAATGAAAATTAAATATGAATGGACCGAAGAGTCCTTATTGTTGGATGGTTCGCGAGGTGGGTGTGACCTCTAAGGCTGCGGAGGTGCTGACGGTGGCAGAAGGGGCGGAATTCCCTAGCAGCCTGACGAACCTGACACTAAGAAACTAAAGTAAATTAAACTAATTTAAGCATAAGATAGTTAAAGGAAAGGAAAATGAAGCAAAAGAGAAAAGAAAAATAGAAACTAAATGGTCTCAAAGACCCTTGGCTTGTTGTTTGAATGAATCAGCCGGCAATAACTTATGTATTTCGGTCTCCATGATGAAGAATGTGCTTTGATTCTGCCGTTTCTTTGACATGATTTTGGTGTAGCTCAAGAGTTATTGAGAATTGTTATAGAGAGAAAAGAATTTTGGGAGAAAGAGGAGAAGAGAAAGGAGTGGACAGTGGGGAAGGGAGGTTTGGGTTTCAATAGAGGCTCAATTCTGGTACTTTTCCACACCTGTGTGCCGAGGGCGTGTCGATGTACACGGCCGCCTCGCACGGCCGTGTGTCAAGGCGTGTTGATTCTCCATGCCCATTTTTCAGTCAGCCACGCTTGTAGGTTTCAAGTCAGTATCTTCACACGGCTAAGGGCACGGGCGTGTTCTGCCCGTGGTTGGCAAGTCAATAGCTTCACACGATCGTAGGGCATGGCTGTGCCACTTTGTCAGTGCCCGTGGGGGAGTGGTTGAGTCCGTGATTTCAAAAATTAGTTGAATCTAACTTGTACCGTCCTGCCATGTTAGTACCAAGATTCTTGAGGAACACACGATCACGGACACGACTGTGTGCAAGACCATGTGGTCTGGAAATCTGCACTTTTTGCTTGTTTAGAACTAGGTGTTCAGAAAGAAAAGAAGAAAAGAAAAATAAACTGAAAACAAAATGTGAAAATAAATTGTGTTAATGCTCGGGTTGCCTCCCGAGAAGCGCTCATTTATAATCTTAAGGTAGACTTTCCTTGTAATTGAAAACTAAATCAGGGAGGTTTAAAGGTTTGAATATCTTCCCTCATGCTTACAATTCTATTTTCTTGATAAAGTTTAAGTCGAAAAGCGTTTACCTTAAAAGTGCCAAAAGTTGGATTGCTTACCTCGACTGTTCCATGTAGGAAGATATAGTGTACCTCAAGAGGTATTTCTTCGTTTGTTTTCAGGTCTGATGTGGTGATGCGAAGATCTGCTTTGTCTAACAGTACCTGGTCTCCTATTTTGAAGTGGTTTGATGTTCCTAAGAGCTTTTCTGGGGGCTCTTTTAGTTTTACTTCGTGCGATTCTGATTCTTCTTTGATTTGTGTTTCCTGGTCTTATAGTTTGTCGACCTTAAGGCTTTGTTCCTTATGTGATTCTTCTTTGTTGGTACTAGGTCCATGATTTGGCTCAGGTTTGTAGACTTGTGGTGTTTTTTGTGGTGAATGTTGAACACATTGATTATTAACTGGATTGACTTTCTTACCTTCATCGATTGTTGTCCTGGCTGAGTCAAGAGCTTGAAGACTGATTAATTTGTTACCTACACAAAGTATGAGTTCTCCTGTGGCAACATCAATTTTAGTCTTGGCAGTTGCTAGAAAGAGTCTTCCTAAAGTAAGAGGATTGAATTATCCTCATCCATGTCTAAGACAACAAAATCTACTAGAAAAACGAATTTATCAATTTTTACGAAACCATCTTTGATAATGGCCCTAGGAATTCTAACAGTTTTATCAGTTAATTGAATACTCATCCTAGTTTGCTTGGGCCTCCCTAGACCTAGTCGTTTAAACACTGTGTAAGGCATGGCATTTATACTTGCCCCTAAATCAGCTAACGCATTATTAATAGCTAAACTACCAATTAGGCATGGGATTGTATAACTTCCTGGATCTTTTTGCTTCCGTGGTAGTCTATTCTGTAACATTGTTGAGCATACTGCGTTCAATTCCATCTGTGGCTCCTCGTCTAATTTGCGCTTGTTTGTTAAGAGCTGTTTTAAAAATTTTCTCGAGTCTGGCATCTAAAAAAGAGCTTCAAGAAGAGATAAGTTGATATGTAACTTTTTTAAAAGTTTAAGAAACTTACCGAATTGTTCCTCTGTATCGTCTCTTTACATGGCTTCGGGATAAGGTATGCGAAATTGGTACTCTTTGATTACCGGTTTTGGCTCTTCTCGTGTTACCTCTACTTTACCTTCTTCTACCTCGTTTTCTTGTATTGACTTGGGTTCATCTAACCCTTTACTATCATGAGCTGCGATGGCTTGAATTTGCTCCTTTGGGTTAATCTCCGTGTTACTTGGTAGACGTCCTTGCGGTCGTTCAGACATTAACTTTGCAAGTTGTTCGGCTGCCTTAGTGACTTCCCTTACTGACTTAGTAACTTCCCCGACTCAGTTCTTGGTCTCTTCAATCGATGTTTGTTGCTCTTTAAGTGTTTTTTTCAGTATCTTGGAGACGATTTTCTGTGGCTGCCATGAATTTTGTCAGCATCTCTTCAAGGTTTGGCTTCTTTTCTTGCGGATATGGCTAATTTTGAAAATTTTGAGGAGGTTGTTGTCTTTGATTTCTTTGATTTCCTTGACCTCCCCATGAAAAATTTGGGTGGTTCCTCCATCCTCGATTATAATTATTACTATATGGATTATTATTGGATCTGGAATTATTACCTATATAGTTCATCTGTTCGCTCTCTGCGCCCGGTTGGTAGGGTGGGTACTCAGGATTCGCCACAGTTCCACTTGCGTCACACTGCATTACTGGGTGTACTTGCGAGGAACACAAACTATCAAGCTTTTTATTCATCATCTCCATCTGTGTTGATAGCATGGTTACTGTGTCGATGTTGAAAACTCCGGCTGATTTTGTTGGTTTTGTCCTTGTAACTTGCCACTGATAGTTATTCAGTGACATCTCTTCAATGAACTCGTAGGTTGCTTCAAGAGTTTTGTTGTTCAGAGTTCCACCGACGGCTGAATCAATTAGTTGTCTTGTTAAGGGGTTTACACTGTTATAGAAGGTTTGGACTTGTAGCAACAAGGGTAAACCATGGTGCAGACACCTTCTCAAGAGATCCTTGTATCTCTCCCATGCGTCATATATTGTCTTTAAATCCATCTGCACAAAAGAAGAAATATCATTCCGTAATTTGGCCGTTTTGGCTGGTGGGAAATATTTTTATAGAAATTTTTCGATCGTTTGTTCCCATGTAGTGATTGATCCTCGTGGTAACGAGTTTAACCACTGTTTGGCTTTATTCCTTAATGAAAAGGGGAATAATCGAAGAAGTATGGGATCATCAGAAACACCATTTAATTTGAAGGTATCACAGAACTCTAAGAAATTAACTATATGTGTATTTGGGTCTTCGTCCTGCAAACCATCAAATTGAACAAATTGTTGAATCATTTGTATTGTGTTAGGCTTTAATTCAAAATTTTTAGCAGCTACTGCAGGCCTAACAATACTTGATTCTGCTCTTTTTAAATGCAGTTTAGCATAATCAAACATAATATGTGGAGCATTGTTTTCCCCCACATCATGTGGTTGTGGATTATTCTCATCCATCCTCTCAGTAGGATTGGACCTGCCTTCTTGATTTTCCTCTGTGTAATTTAGGGCTCACCTAATTTCTCTGCGATTCCTTCGAGAGGTAGCTTCAATATCACTGTCCAATACTAAAGGTACTCTCGGGTTCCTTCTAGTTATAAAGTAGAGGTACCTGCTAGAAAAGAAAAAAAAGAAAATTTCAGCAAAAATAAAAAAAATAACCTAAAATAAAAATAAAAGTAAATTACAAAAAAAAAATAATGGCTAAAGTAATAAAAATAGAGCTTTCTTAATATTTTAGATCCCCGGCAATGGCGCCAAAAACTAGATCGTGTGTCTATCAAGTTTTAAAATTTATAAAGAGAATGATCAAACCTGAAAACTAATTCTGACAACGATTAAAGGCAAGTGTACCTATCAAACAGTAGTATAGCTTAGGCAAGACAAGATTATCGAACCCAAAGGAACTAAAAGTATTAATACTAACTTTCTTTTTATTATTTAGCCTAAAATAAAGTGAAGTTGATTTAATCCAATCTAAATTAACTACTAAGCTAAGGACACAAAGACAAAAAGAATGAATTGGGAAATAACTAGAGGAAAAAATTCAGTTGATCAAGACGATAGACTTCACTTGTTATCTAACACTGAACCATACGATTTATTCACTTGACTTGATCCGTAGGACTCCCTAACGTATATTAAACCTTCTCTCGAAGCGAATAACGTCTAACCCTAGGTTAATTAATGGAAATCTCTTTCTACTTTAGTAACCCTCTAGAATAGCAGTAAATCGATCTATGGATTCCTATATTAGGTTTAACCCTAATCTGCCAAAATCTTGTCACCCTATCTCTAGGCGCGCGAACGACTCCGCTTTAATTATGCTAGATCTATTCTTAAGCAGGGACTTTTGCTCTACCACCTAAGAACATCTTACTTGAATTAATATCCCGGAAACATTAACACAAGAATTAAGCACACATAATTAAGAACAAATCAAGTATTTATCTTATAGTTCATAAAATAATAACAAGATTCATCATAGGTTTCATCCCCTTCAGGTATCTAAAGGGTTTAGTTCATAACAAATAAAGAAAACATCTCAAGAGAAAAGATAAAACAAAACATAAGAAATCCCTAAAACTCCCTGAAGGAATTGAAGGAGAGATCCGCCGTCTTGAGTAGAATTTGGCTTCTTGAGATGGATCAACTGGCTATCTTCGAGTGAATTCCACAACTCTGACCATTTCGGCTTGGCTCATTGGCCTAGCTTGACCGCATTCTCAAAGGTGGTACTTAGAGGGTATATAGAGGCTCTTGAAATGTGTTTCTTTGCCCCTAAGTATCCCTTTTCCGAATGAAACTCTTATTCCAGTGAACAGGGACACAGCCATGTCACACGATCGTGTGACATATCTTCAAGCCGTGCTCAGATTACTTTAATGAGGCACGGCCATCTAAATCGGGGGTTAGGCTGTGTTCTTAGTAGATTGACTTGGCACGGCAGTGTGGTCTTGGGCCCAGGCCGTGTGGATTTTGTGATATGGTCCATTTACTCCATTTTGGGCCCGTTTTATGTTCTTTTCATCCTCGAGTGCTTTCCTGAATATAAGACATGAAAAGAAAGGATTAAGAGCACCTTTTTATATGAATCAAAGGATAAATCATCCAAAAGCATACTAAATGTGGGATTAAAACATGTTACTTTTATGGTTTATCAATGATGCAATAGGTGTTGAATTGATGGTTATACACTCAAGATCTTTTAGGTAAGTAACTTCCTACGAAGCTCTACCTAAGTTATAATGATGGTCAAATGTTACATGATTATTAGTAAGTGGAAATGAATAAGCAATTGAGTTTATGTATTAATTGAATGAAAATCCATGTTCTTAATAGTTGATCATGATCACCCGACGTTGACTTGATTCAATGGGTATAGGAATTATCATTGCAACTGCTTACAAATGTTTTCAGATTTAATGTAAAACGCATGCATCATCTTAATGCATATTGTAATGTTACAAAATATTTTCAAATATTTTCTTAATACAAAGATATTAATGAATGAATGTTTTATTTTTAGTTTAAAAAATAACACCTACTCCCCTATTAAACATACTTACTGAAAATAAACTAAATAGAAATAACTATAAGGAATGAAAAATGAACCTGATGTTTGTCCTGAGCTATGAGAAACTTAAAACAATTCTTTAAATAAATGCCCTCCAACCACTCAAGTTGAGATTAAAAAACGTTTGGAGGAGTTTGATGAGATAGCTCGTTGCTATATGTTGGCAAGCGTGACCAACACCCTTTATAAGCAACTGGAGAGCTGTAAGACTGCCATAGTGATTCTAGAAAACCTAGAAGATATGTTCGGAGGCCAAACTGCCTTGGTTCAACAATTGGCAATTACTAGTTTGATTAATGCCTAGCAAAAGCCTGACACTCCAATCAAAGACAATATGATTACTCTTATGGGATACTTTGTCGAGGTCGTAGATAATAAGGCCAACTTGGACCAGAACACTCAAATTGAAATGGTGTCCAAGAGCTTGTCCAAGGATTTTGTAGGCTTTCAGGTCGCGTATAACCTTGGGAATAAGTTCCTGATGCTTATAAACTCATGAAGGATTTAAAATCCTATAAGTTGATGTTGAATGACAGTTAACTGAACCAAAGAGCAGAAGCAAACATAGTTGTCGCTTCTTCCTCAAAAGGGAAGAGAAAATGCGCTAAGAAAGGCAAGGCTAAGCTCTTTGGACCACCACAAGTGGAAAGGAAGAGAACCAGAAAGCCTAACGACTTATCTAAGTCTAAATACTTCTTCTATAGTAAGGTAATGCACTTCAAGGTGAACTTTAAAGAGACGAAGGAATATCTAGCTGGCAAAGAAAAATGTATGAAACTTTTTATCATAGAAGCTTGTTTAGTTGAGGATTCAATAGAACTCTAGGTCATTGATTCAAGAGCCACTAATCACTTATGTGTTTCTCTACAGGGGTTTAAGGAGATGAAAGATCTTTGAGATAAAAGTATATCATTGCAAACCAAAAATGGTACAACTGTGGCATCTGGAGCACTAGGAGATGTACTCTTTATTTTGATAAATTTAGGAAGATTATTTTCGAAGACGTTTTCTATGTACCAAGTTTGAAAACAAACTTGATTTCTATTGCAAGTTTATATAAAGATGGATTGATCGTGACTTTTAATAATAGTATTGCAATATTTAGAACTCGCAAATTTATCTGTAACAGTGCGGTATCAAATAATCTCTATTTTATCAAATCAAAGATGCACACACTTCATGATACTAAAATATTGAATAAAAGACTTAAAAATTCTCTCTAATGAGTCAAACCTTTATTTGAAACTTGGTCATATTAACCAAGAAAGAATCACTAAACTTATGAAAGATGACACTTTAAGTTCGCCTAAGAATTTTGATTTTCCACAATGTGAATCTTGCTTGAATGATATGGCGACTAAGTGATTTTTTAATGAAAAAGGAACGAGGGCCGTAAAACTACTAGAACTTATGCACACTAACGTGTGTGGCCCCATGAGCATCAGTGTAAGAGGTGGTTACGAGTAGTATGTAACATTTATTGATGATTATTCCTTTAAAACCCCATACTCGGACCAATCCTCAAACTCGATCTATAGAATACCACATTAGTCATCCAAGTGACTATACATTTAAACCCACTAGAAGCTCCAACATACCATAAGTTATAACATAAAACATGTATAGGTTTAATGAAAAACAAGCTCGCAAACTCAATTCGCTTGTTTCCGCGAACCTACTTCGCTTGCATGAACTTATCTTACTCTTTTCCTAAAGTTATAGATATTTGAAAAAAGAGAGAAATAAAAAACATGTAAACTCTAAACTTTGCAAAATGATGTACCTTTTAAAACACAATTTTTCATCTATCTGACATAGGGGTTCGCATCCCTAAATAGTTCACACAATCTAAGACTTTCATTGAGTAAGTTTCTTTTAAACTGTGAAGTCTCGCAAACTACTCCTAAGTGTTTAGATACTGTGAACATAGTTCGAAGGTTTTCTTGTATATCAAAAGTTATTAAAGGTTTGCAGAAAGCAGTTGGTCAGTTAATGGGGTTCGCACTTGTACAGTTCACAACCCTATTACTTCGCATCAATTTTGGCAAAATCTACAAAATTTTGTTAGTTTTGAATACTTCACGTTATTGCTTATGGCGAACATTATGTTATAAATTACTTATTTATGAGTGAACTTGTAAATTTTAGAAAACATCAATCAAATTTTGACTATATTTATATAATTAAAATTCAGGTGTGATTATAAAGCATTATCAGTTCTCAATTATAGACATAAATAAAAACATGAGAAAACATAAAAATAACTAAGTCCTAAAACAGTCGGCAGAGTTAATAGAATTATATCACTAAGCCAAAATATAATTTTGACATTTCCTTTGATCCAGAGTTCACTTGTACTACCTTTACAACATTTATACTTTGCTTGAATCATCTACCTCGCCGTTGCTCACCTTCCGATCTAGCTATCTACAGTGCATGGAAAGGAGTGTGTGGGTTATTGCGAACTCAATGAATATACAGGAAAGAATAACCAAAAAGCACGCACAAAACATAACTTAAAAAGAAACTTAGAAAGGTCATAAAACTTACGAATTGGGTTCGCCCTACTTACTATCAAACAACTTTAGTTTGTAAAACATGATATTTTGGAAAATATAAATTGATTCATATGTTCTTTACATTCGACAAGCGGACCTCCTTATAACACCTGAGAATGACTCAATGAGTATTAACATATCATAAAGCTAAGCACTCTCCAACACACCAAAATGTCCCATTGAGTGGAGCTTAGCTCAACACTCCTTTATCTCTTCGTACTATCCGAGGACGTCTCACCCAAAACACAAAATATAAAGGGGAGTACTCACAATCCTATGGCATGCCATTATATCAAACAATTCAGAAATTTATCGTAAAAATAATTACTTAAAACATAGAGCTCGCCAATTATGAGGAGCTCGTAAAGTACTATTCATGTTGAGCTCGCAATAAAGAGCTTGTATGTCACTGTTCATAAAAACACATATTTAACACTTTTGCAAAACAAAGTTTAGAAAAGACTTACTCTCGAAACTTAAGATAAAACTCTAAGATCTTGGATAACAATATGGTTTACACATACAAGTGGCAATCCCTGAACACTCACCAATTGGTTAAAAGCTTTTAAACAAACTTCGCCTTCCCCTAGTCATTCATTGTAAATGGTTCTATCAGTTCATAATTTCACAAACATACACAAGCCACTAACAAAAAAACCACATGAAACTTCATACATAACACAAGTGAACCTAGATTTGCACATGCTTAGCTTTTGGCGAACCTAGTTTCCTTTGTTGCGAACTCTCCAAACATCAACACAATAGAAAATACAATGCTACCTTAGATCGTAATAGTTGAGTTTTGGGTTATTTAAAACTTAATGACAGAATAATTGACGAAGAATTTGAGAGAGCTTTGTTGTTTAACAAAATATGAAATTTGTAATAGAAAGGGCTTAATTTATAGGTACTTAGTGTTTTAGTGTTCTTAAGATACCCTAATCGAAGTAGAAGTAGGAAATAGTTACGTGCATGAATATGTTGTGAAAAGAAAAGTAAGTTGACTTCGTAATTTTGGAATAATTACCCTTTGACTGCTACTATTTTTGTCTTTTGGCCTAAATAGTAATCATAGCTTGCTAAGCCCTCGGGCTATCCCTGCTTCGCCAAACCCATTAGCGATCATAATTCTCTAAATCGACTAGCAAACACTAGCTCAGAAACCTACTGGGGTACACCATCTCACCAATCCTGTTGGAGTATACCTTCTCACCAGACCTACTGGTGTAAACTAGCTCAGCAAGCCTTCTGGCAAACTCCAGCTCGCCAAGTCTTCTAGCGAACACTAGCTCACAAAACCCACTAGCATCACAGTTCGCTAGGCTCAAACTTCTAGGCCTTATTTTGGGATGTCAAAACTCTCCTCCTCTTATGAAATTTTGTCCTCGAAATTACCTAGAACAGGTGAGGAAACTGATGCTTCATTGCTTCTTCAGTTTCTCAAGTGGCTTCACTAGTTTTATGGTTTCGCCATAACATTTTCAGTAAAGGAACTCTCTTGGTTTGCAGAACTTTTTCCTTGCGGACTATGGTTTCAACTGGTTCCTTGTCATAAGTAAGACCAAATCACACCTGTATTTCCTCCACTCACATAGAATGGGATGGGTCTGCATGGTACTTCCTTAGCATTGATACATAGAAAACATCATGGAATTGCTCAAGTTCGGGTGGAAACTTGAGTAGATACTCCACTAGACCAATCCTTTCAATCACTTCATATAGACCTATGAAGCTTGGGCTTAGTATCCCCTTTCGCCCAAACCTTCAGACTTTCTTCTACGGCTAGACCTGTAACAGCCCAGACTTGGTTAGAAGTTAGGCCCGAATCCAGCATGTGACATCAAAGGCATATTTCAAAACGATTTTCCTAAGTTAAATTTTAGGGCCCAAAAGCGCAAAAACCCATGAGTCTTGTTAAGTAATGATAAAAGCCTATTCTATAGCTTTATGTATTTCGGAAACCAAGTTTAAGCATAAGAAATTTACTTAAGTTTAATCATTAAGTAAATAGTTAAAACATCAAAACCCAATAGGCCTTATTACATCCAATGAAAGTAAAGCAACTGAAACCATGTCCTTTGAAACAAATAAATAAAAATAAAAATTTAAACATCTTGTAGTGTGGCCATCTCTGAGTCTTCTCCCACGTCGAGCTGTTTACTGAGGATTACCTGAAAAATTAAATAAAGGGTGCGAGTTTCAAAATTCAATGTGTACAATCGTTGGCAATCAAAACAAATATTCACATTGGGCCTAAGCCCTATCGAAATCAGTGGTCTTAGGCCTTAGCCCACAATGACCTCATATCATATCATATCATATCATATGCAAGATAAAGTAATGAAAAACCCTCCCAAAAATCCATCCGCTACGCACCATTTCCCTTCCAACCCTACACAGTTGTGGAGATTTCTAAATCGACCCACCCATCCTCTACACACCAAAGGTAGCACTCACAGCGGCACTACTCAACGTTGCAGCAAAGCTGCTAATCATATAATGGGCTTAAAGCCACCGGTGGATCCATGGTTGTCAAGTGACTATACGATCCTTAAATATTCCTCCGTACCATAATTCCCACCCATATGCATCCTAAGAAGAATATCATATGAATGCAACATGCACATGAGTAACATCCAAAAAACTCATAATCATCACATAGGGGTATTTTCATCATTTCACAACCCAAGGGTATTTCCGTAAATCTACTCTACCAGGGTATTTAGGTAATTTTGCAAAACAGAGATACTTTGGAAATTTTGTAAATCAGGGATGTTTTGGTAATTCTGCAACCTATGGGTATTTTGGTTATTTTCAAATCAGGGGTATTTTAATAATTTTACAAATCTAAGTGTATTTTGGTAATTTACAAATTTAAGGGTATTTTGGTAATTTACAAATCTAAGGGTATTTTGGAAATTTACGGATTAGGGGTGTTTTGGTCCCTCTCGGGTTTTAGTTATAAACTTCGGCCCATTAACAAGTCCTTACGGTCAAAGTGAACAGACACTATGCACCAGGTAGGATTTCAGAGAAGAGGAGGTGGGCCGCTAGGGCCGTTTAAGTACCAAGCTCACCCTAGATCCAATCTTAGACATGCACATGCCCGTTACCACACTCTAACCTAGCAACTTTTCCACATACAATGTTTGATTATTATAAAGTCTTATGCGGTTTAAGAGTTGTTTAGTACTAAGCCCAAAGTTCATAAAACCATAGTATACTAATCTACGTCCCCCATAAAGCCCATCAACCCATCTCATGTTCATATAACCCAAAATAACCACATCACATTTTTACGGCCCACTAGGCCCAAATCTCAGACATATGACCCATTAGGCCCAAAACAAATTCAGATAATGTATCATACATGCCTAACCCAATTCATATAATCAAATTAATCCATTTCATCAAACTTAGCCTCATGGCCCACCGGGCCCATTTAGCCACTTTCAGCTTTTCGGCTTTTCGATATTGCAGATTTCATGTGTGCATAGTGTTCGTACACACCTGGATATTGCGACGTGCTATTCTGTCCATAGACTTGATCCTACAACCAACCAACCTTTAATCAACCACTCATACTTAATCAAAAATATTTACTCAAAAGACCATAACCTTACCATGTGTTACCGGGTTCTAATGGCCCTTCCTTCGCTACTAATCACAAGTGTTCCCTAGATCTGCACTCACACATACACCATCAAAATTCAGGTGATTCGTAATCCACATAAGTCATCCACACATTCGGCCATTCACTTCAACCATAATCGAGTTGAGTATCCTTACCCTTGCTAATTATCTTACCACGCTTGAGATCTTCGATCCTTACCCTTGTTAATACAAGATCACCGATAATGAAAAATTAGATCGCCCTTCGGCTTTTAACAAAACATACTAAGGGGAGTTAATAGACTACTTACCGAATCCAACCTTAGATCCTGCGGCCTAGATAACTACAGAACGAGATTCGACTTTTAACTTTGACTGAGAGTAGCTACCAACTAATTTATTATAGAGAAAAACAACAAAGATTCGGCACTAATGGGGATTTCGGAAAGGAAGGATGATGGTAATTCGGCAAAGAAGAGAATTTGGCTATAGGGGAATTTGGCTTTCAGAGAAAGAAGAAGAACACAACTTGAAACAGCCCAAACCCGGCCCACGAGCTTTGACCAGATTTGGTATGTTCCTCAAGTAAACCGGTTCAAAGTTCTTTTGTTACTTTGGGAAAATAGTGTGTTTTGAAAGAAATATTGTTTTGGGTTGGGCTCGAGTAGAAAACAAAATCGTTTTATAATGAAACCCTTTTAAATTTTAGGTGATAAAACATATAGAATACCTTTAAAGTAAATTACTTAATCTTTAACTTAATAAAAATTTCGTAACATAATAAATAAAAACAGAAATAAAATAGTGCACTATGGCCTTATGGCCTTATTACATCAAGTAAATCCAAATAATTCGGAGTACTTAAAAATTAATAGTCCATAAAAATAAAAACTTCATGTTGAGCATGGCCACCACAAGTTCTGCCGTCCCGGTCCATTACTGTTCATCACCTGAAACATGGTCCCTCAACGGGGTGAGTCAACAGACTTAATGTGTACACAACACTAAATCATAATAGAATCAGGCATAACAAATATTACACATTCATATCATAGCATACAAATTATGATGCATTCCCAAACTCAAACCTAATAAGCCATCCGCTACACTCCCCCGTACCAACCTGTACACCGTGGGGACTACTAAGTCGACCCTCCTTCTGCTACACTTTATATCCCGGTCTTAGGTCACCGCGTTTGTGGTCTTAGGTCACCACATTTAGATATCGCGGTCTTAGGTTACCGCATTCAGATTACTGTGGTCTTAGGTCACCACATTCAGATACCACGGTCTTAGGTCACCGTGTTCGTGGTCTTAGGTCACCACATTCACTTCCCCTTTCAATAACCCATATGCCCCATTTTGTAATATGCATTAATATGCCAAAGTTCACATTCTTATTCTCATGTTACAAATAATATATTTCATATTCCTAGTAGGAGTTGGAAACGTACCTGAGTACTTTGTACCACATTATGGTACCTTAGCCATATTCACATTCTTAATATCACATATATTAATTAAACATAGCCATAAAACATATTATGAAATAGTGTGGGGTACACACCTGATTAGCTTAACGAATTCCTTGAAATCCCGAAAAACTGATCTATCACTTTAGATCCTAAATCCCTACATTTGGCCACATTTAGTATTTTAGGAAAAAGCCTATTCGGCTAATTTAATCAAACCCCGAAGGATTATTGTATCCACTTTCTTACCTTCCTGCCGAATTGATAATTAATCAAATCCCGGAAACTTGTATTCTTCCCCTTTGAAATCGGCTAATCACTAGATCCGTTGAATCGGTTAGTTTTTGGCTTAAAACACATAAAAATAGATCTAACTACTAAAATAGGCCTTGGCCGAATATTCATAGTCACTTACCTTAAGGATCTTAAATCCCGAAATTATCCCTTGGTTATAGCTTCTGTCGAAATCCCTAAAACCACATGTTAGATCAACTTCTAACCTTTAATCACAATCAATGGCCTTTGGCCGAATAACTTACCTTGATGGTCAAATCCCGAAGATCTTTTCCTTTATAGTCGACTATGCCAAAAATCCCGAAAGAATCCTTCCAAATTTCGGCAAATAAGAATATTGATGGGATTAGTCCTAGATTTCGACAAATCTAAAAGAATAGAAATCAAAACTTATTCTTACCCTTTCTTGGAAAAATCAATAGCACCTATGCTTGAAGCCCCTCAAAGATTCGGCTTTTGATGGATTGGAAAGAAAAGAAATTGGCTAATGGTGATATCTTGAATTTTCGGCTTTGGCTAACAAAAAGAAGAAGAACAAATGCTCTAGGAAATTTGGCAGTGAGAAGGGTTGAGAAAAAGAATGATGAATGGCCCTCTTTTCCTTATATAGCCAAATTTACTAACTTAGAATCTCTTACTTGGCCATCACTCTTCTATTTTGATACCTTTATCTCTTTAATTATCTCCTAAAATAAAAGATAATTCAGCAACTATCCTTACTTAGCCGAAATTATTAAACTCAAAGTCCCTTACTTGTCCATCACTTCTCCCTTATTTTCCTAATTAAAGAATAATTCATCATTTATCTCTTGAAAATAATTTAAAATAAATCCATTATTTATCCCTTATTTATCCACTATTTATCTCATAAAAATAAAAGAATAAAAGCTCCTAAATTATAGCCTTGTGCCGTCCACCTCACTTCTTCTGGAAGCAAAATAAAATTTCTTTTATTTGCTTTCCCTATGACTCGAACTCAGGCCCAATCCCCTTGCATGTGGCGCCATTTCCAGAGGCCCTAAGTGCCATCTCCAGGCCACTTTTCCAAGCCTGTTTGCTTGTCAAATTTCACATACTTTTTCTCTTAAGGCCACCTGGCCTTAATTTCCTCTTTTAAACTCTAAAACTCGACATTTCTAAGTCATTTCTAAGTTTCCAAAAATTTTCGTTTCTCTCTTTAATCTTGCCATTTCCTTACATTTCCAAGTTTCCAGAAATGTTCACTTTCCTCTTTTGAATCATTTCTAAATCACTTCCTTACATTTCCAAGTTTCAAAAAATGTTCACTTTCCTCTTTTAAACCTAACATTTCCATACATTTCCAGGTTTCCAAAAATGTTCAAGATATATTCATAACACATAAGACATGTCAATTCGTACAATTAAATCGAAAATGCATAGGCCCTTTTCTGGATGTTACAGTTCTACCCCCTTAAAATAATTTCGTCCTCGAAATTACTTACTAACGAACAATCGTACAGTCTAACTCACCCCACTACGCTATTGCTGCGCACTCTGATCTTAAAGAACTATCCTACTTTCTAGGCACATTCTCTAGGTTTACATCCAAAGTTTCAAACAGTTCACTTGTAACACAAGAATGAACTATCTCTAAAACAATAAATAGTACTCCAAAAACAAGGAACTTAACAGCTATCATATCCTTGGTTGTCTCACATCTGAACCTTCAGCACCTCTACCGGGTGTTCCATGCCCATTTCCTCTATGGTTTAAACCAAAAACCTTCGTTGCCTGAGGGCAATTCTTAACCAAATGAGCCTTAGACTTACATCTAAAACATTCCCGATCTTGGTTCTAACACTCGCCAACATGATACCTTCAACACTGAGCACACGGACGGTCCAGATTTTTAATAGTTGGCTTAAAAACACGAGCAGGATTCTCAACCTTCGTTCTTTTCTGAAGACTCTTAGACGATTCTGACGATCCAAGACTCCTCTTATCCCGTCCACGACGACCGCGTCCCCTAGAAATCATTTTCTAACGTCGCGATTTAATCTGATTTAAGAGTTTTATACATTAGTACTTTTGTTTCACTGATTAACCGCGAACATTTTTATGAAAAGAGATGTTTAAAAGTGGTTCTTTCGATCAAACAAAGTTCTCAGCTCAAGTTCACTATTCAGAAAGTCATGTTCACATTCATCAACCAATTATGAACTTTCGTTCATTCAGAGAAGTGTTGTAGTTTTCATTGTTGTTGTTTCTCCACTACCTAGGGGTATTTTCCTAATTTTGTCCTACAGGGGTATTTTCGTAATTTTTCAAAAGAAAAAGTTCCTTGATGATTCTATCATAAAGTATTTTGGAATTTTTAAATCCCCGGGGTATTTTGGTAAATTTGAAATCCGAGGGTATTTCGGTAATTTTGAATCCTGGGGGTATTTTGGTAATAAACCAAGGTAAATTTGTAAAATTCAACAAATCAGGGATATTTCAAAAGTTGCAAAACTTTGAGGGTTCTTTTTGAGAATTGTTCTTTCCAAAACGGTGATGTTGCAAAAAATTTTTTTGGAAATCAGGGTCATTTTGGTAATTTTTTGTAAGTTAGCGGCAATTTTGTAATTTTCCAAAATCAAGGTATTTTGATATTTTGCGAATTAGGGTTTTCGAGCGTTTATAAAATAATGAAATTTTGGTAAAATTGTTGGGTAGTTGGGCATTTTATAAACCAAGGGTATTTTGGTAATTTTACCACTAGGGGCATTTTTGTAATTTCATAAATCGAAAATCTTTCGGAAAATTTTGTAAAGATGGTTTTCACAAATTTGAAAGGTAATTTTAAGAGTTTTAAAACTAGGGTTTTTATAAAAATACGGCTAGTTCCCTTTCGGGTTTTGGTTATTGCGTTTAGCCTGTGACCGAGTCCTCTTGGTTAGGGTGAACCGAAGCTACGCACCAGGTAGGATTCCAGTGAAGAGGAGGTGAGTCACTAGGACTGCAAATACCAAGCTCTTCCGGAGATCCAATCCTACACGTGCACACAAGGGTTACCACACCCTAATTCGGCGACTTAGTCATAGGTTTGTTTAATTTAGGCACTTAAGTCTTATGTATTTGTTGGGGTAAACTAGTCCTAGGGTTCACATACTTAACAGTCTAATCTACGTTCCATTTCTACCCTTCTATAATTCATACCAGAATTCACACAGAGGATAGCGGTACTTACCTGTGGAACTGCGGGTCAGAGACTTGGGTGCCATGCCAGAAAAACCTGCTTAACTTTAGAAATACTTTTCATAAAACTCATTTGGGCTTGTTTGGAAAACGTTTTGGGCCTTAGCCCACAGGCCGAGAGTTTTAAAACTGGGCTCTGATACCGAACTAAAACACCCCAAACCCGGCCCACGAGCTTTAACCAGATTTGGTATGTTCCTCAAGTAAACTGGTTCAAAGTTCTTTTGTTACTTTGGGAAAATAGTGTGTTTTGAAAGAAATATTGTTTTGGGTTGGGCTCGAGTAGAAAACAAAATTGTTTTATAATGAAACCCTTTTAAATTTTAGGTGATAAAACATATAGAATACCTTTAAAGTAAATTACTTAAACTTTAACTTAATAAAAATTTCGTAACATAATAAATAAAAACAGAAATAAAATAGTGCACTATGGCCTTATGGCCTTATTACATCAAGTAAATCCAAATAATTCGGAGTACTTAAAAATTAATAGTCCATAAAAATAAAAACTTCATGTTGAGCATGGCCACCACAAGTTCTGCTGTCCCGGTCCATTACTATTCATCACCTGAAACATGGTCCCTCAACGGGTCGACCAACGAGACTCAATGAGTACACAACACTAAATCATAATAGAATCAGGCATAACAAATATTACACATTCATATCATAGCATACAAATTATGATGCATTCCCAAACCCAAACCTAATAAGCCATCCGCTACACTCCCCCGTACCAACCTGTACACCGTGGGGACTACTAAGTCGACCCTCCTTCCACTACACTCCATATCGCGGTCTTAGGTCACCGCATTTGTGGTCTTAGGTCACCACATTCGAGATATCGCGGTCTTAGGTCACCGCATTCGATTCATTGTGGTCTTAGGTCACCACATTCGGATACCACTTGTCTTAGGTCACCGTGTTCGTGGTCTTAGGTCACCACATTCACTTCCCCTTTCAAGAACCCATATGCCTATTTTGTAATATGCATTAATATGCCAAAGTTCACATTCTTATTCTCATGTTACAAATAACATATTTCATATTCCTAGTAGGAGTAGGGAATGTACCTTAGTACTGTGTACCACATTATGGTACCTTAGCCATATTCCCATTCTTAATATCACATATATTAATTAAACATAGCCATAAAACATATTATGAAATAGTGTGGGGTACACACCTGATTAGCTTAACGAATTCCTTAAAATCCCGAAAAATCGATCTATCGCTTAGATCCTAAATCCCTACATTTGGCCACATTTAGTATTTTAGGAAAAAGCCTATTCGGCTAATTTAATCAAATCCTGAAGGATTATCGCATGCACTTTCTTACCTTGCTGCCGATTTGATAATTAATCAAATCCCAGAAACTTGTATTCTTCCCTTTTAAAATCGGCTAATCATTAGATCCCTTGAATCTGTTAGTTTTCAGCTTAAAACACATAAAAATAGATCAAACTACTAAAATAGGCCTTGGCCGAATATTCATAGTCACTTACCTTAAGGATCTTAAATCCCAAAATTATCCCTTGGTTATAGCTTCTGTCGAAATCCCTAAAACCACATGTTAGATCAACTTCTAACCTTTAATCACAATCAATGGCCCTTGGCCGAATGACTTACCTTGATGGTACTATATTTCACTTTGATCTTGAAGCGTAATAATGGTCTTAATAGTCGCCGGCTCATTCTTCAACAGGCACGCGGTCAGAGCCCTGGGCTCCTCCCACTGCTTGGGAGGTCAAATCTCGAAGATCTTTTCCTTTATAGTCGACTATGGCAAAAATCCCGAAAGAATCCTTCCAAATTTCAGAAAATAAGAATATTGATGGGATTAGTCCTAGATTTCGACAAATCTAAAAGAATAGAAATTAAAACTTGTTCTTACCCTTTCTTGGAGAAATCGACAGCACCTATGCTTGAAGCCCCTCAAAGATTCGGCTTTTGATGGATTGAAAAGAAAAGAAATTTGCTAATGGTGATATCTTGAATTTTCGGCTTTGGCTAACAAAAAGAAGAAGAACAAATGCTCTAGGAAATTCGGCAGAGGGAAGGGTTGAGAGAAAGAATGATGAATGGCCCTCTTTTCCGTATATAGCCGAATTTACTAACTTAGAATCCCTTACTTGGCCATCACTCATCTATTTTGATAGCTTTATCTCTTTAATTATCTCCTCAAATAAAAGATAATTCAGCAACTATCCTTACTTAGCCGAAATTATTAAACTCAAAGTCCCTTACTTGTCCATCACTTCTCCCTTATTTTTCTAATTAAAGAATAATTCCTCATTTATCTCTTGAAAATAATCTAAAATAAATCCCTTATTTATCCCTTATTTATCCACTATTTATCTCTTAAAAATAAAAGAATAAAAGCTCTTAAATTATAGCCTTGTGCCGTCCACCTCACTTCTTCTGGAGGCAAAATAAAATTTCTTTTATTTGCTTTCCCTGTGACTCGAACTCAGGCCCAATCCCCTTGCATGTGGCGCCATTTCCAGAGGCCCTAAGTGGCATCTCCAGGCCTCTTTTCCAAGCCTGTTTGCGTGTCAAATTTCAATACTTTTTCTCTTAAGGCCACCTGGCCTTAATTTCCTCTTTTAAACTTTAAAACTCGACATTTCTAAGTCATTTCTAAGTTTCCAAAAATTTTCGTTTCTCTCTTTAATCTTGCCATTTCCTTACATTTCCAAGTTTCCAGAAATGTTCACTTTCCTCTTTTGAATCATTTCTAAATCACTTCCTTACATTTCCAAGTTTCCAAAAACGTTCACTTTCCTCTTTTAAACCTAACATTTCCATACATTTCCAGGTTTCCAAAAATGTTCACTTTCCTCTTTTAAACCTAACATTTCCATACATTTCCAGGTTTCCAAAAATGTTCAAGATATATTCATAACACATAAGACATGTCATTTCCTACAATTAAACCGAAAATGCATAGGCCCTCTTCAGGATGTTACACAACTCTAATAGGAATTTCGGCAAATGAAAGAATTTGGCTGAGGGGGAGAAAAGAAAACTAATGGAAACCCAAAGAACCTTTCAAATGAATTCGGTAAAGAAAAGAAAGACTGACCTATTTGCAAAACTCTCCAAATGCCGAAAGCCACAATGAAAATTCGAAATACCCCATAAAAGACCAAAAAACGACACTCATCTACCCTCCTAAGCTGAATTTATACACTCTCCACTTCCCAAAACGGCACCAACTCTTCACACTTCTCAGCTCCAAACTTTTCTCCCTGATAACACCTTAGCCTTATCCAAATTTCCCTCTATTATTAGTTCCCCTTACCACTCAAACACTCCAACGTAAGAGTTCATATTCAACATAACTCTGGCCATCCACCTATGCAGAATAAAACACTGCAAAAATACCACTCCTAATGCTCGAACCTTGGACGTTCTCAGTTGACAACACGCCACCTTATAGCTCCCCAAGTGACGCCACTTGGCACTGGACCACAAGCCCATTTGTGTCCTATTTTCTCTTAATCTAATTAAGAGGCCTAATTCCTGAGACTAGGGTCTGCTAAAGTAAGAAAAATAAAATTTTCCCTATGGTCTTCCCTATCTCTAAGACTTTAAATAATCCCGATAATACCTTAAAATTAATATTCTAAGTGCTACTCATACATACCAACCTCAATGCACAGAAATTTAGAGTTTTGGGATTTTTGGAGTGTAAACCAAAATCTTTCCTATACCCTTACTTGGTATCAGAACATCTCCAACACCCATAAACACTCCAAATTCAATAACCCTCAAAGCCCACATGCCAATTGTCATTTTCTTACTCACTTAATAAATTTTCTAAGACCCAAAGTCCAACGCCCAATAGACCCAATTCTACTAAGCCCAAATTCGGGGAGTTACAATTCTACCCCTTTAAAGAAATTTCGTCCTCAAAATTCCCAACTAACAGGGTGATCTTGTATCAACTACCCCACCACGCTACCACTGTGCACTCTGCCCTAATAATTTTCATACATACCCAAAACATCCACCTATTTAAACATGATGCGAGCGCGCCTAGCGAACCCAGTCAGTCAAGTCTCCTTAGTAGAGCCTTGCATAGTTGGCAAGCTGATCCCAGTTCATTTCTAGCTCCACGAGCTCCGTCCAACTCAAATTCAGCTTATTTGATCTTGAATCAGCTCAATACTTTAGTCATTAATTATCCATTGTTTATTAAATACATATTTAGTTAATGTCATGCATTATGTAACTCCCATGTTAGTATAAGTCTGCATCATTAAATTAAGTCTTGCATTAAGTAATCATTTGTGTATTTAGTTTGCATTTCAAACCATGCATTTAAGCATCTTGGTTTAATTAATAAGTTCTTTTATTGAACTTCATTTAATAAGTGTTGCTCTTAATTAATCTAGTTCCTAGGATTGTTTAATGATGCATGAGTTAAGTTTATTTAATGATGTATCTTTAATTAACTAGTTGCTGGAATAATTGATGCAGAGTTCATTTACGTAAGTTAAGTATTAATGTTTGTTATGTTTAATAAGTGATTACATGTGTTTAATAAGCACATTTTAATGCATTTATTGTAGGGGTCTTTTCAAGTCATAACCGCTACATTACAAGGGCTGTTACACATTAAATAAAGTGAGTTTTTAAGTCATTTACGATTACAAATGAAGTGGTTGTTACAAGGGATGTTTTATACATCATTTAAAGGAGGTTTAAGGAGCATTTAATCATCCAAATTAATTTTGGAAGCAACCTTTCCACTACCAGCCGTTTTTGCCATTTCAAGGGTTATTTCAAGCATTCAAACATCATTAAGAAGCTGATTAAGAAGATGGTGTCCATTTGGCTGACCAAGGGCTAACTCAAGAGTCATTTTTCAAGCTCTTAAAGTCATTCATTAAGCTGAATTAAAGAGAATTCAAGGATGGAGTTATTTGGCTCAAGAATGTGAAAAGACTTGAGTTAAATTTCAGCTTTTAATTGGCACATTAAGTTGAATGTTTGTGACCATTCAGCTAGCCTAATTTAGCACTATAAATAGGTGAAAGGGGCTTTTGATCTATTTGCTTATTTTGAAAACATTATTGAACTTATATGAAATTTGTGAGATTTCTTCTTCCCATATTTCGTTGAAGAACTCGTTGGCTTATCTAGGTCATTAGTGGCATCAACCTGCCTTCTTCTTTATCCTGAACTTATCACTATCAAATAGTGTGGTGTTCACCCTTATACCAAGTGTCCTACTTTGCTAAGTAGCGGGTTAAGGTTCTTCTATACTCCATCCGACCATCTTGAAAACTTATAAGCATTTGGGCCAATATTTTCTAATATTGGTTCATGTTTGTTTTTAAGATCATTTTCATTCCATTCCATCTTTTCGTTTCATCATAATTGAACCATCCATTTCCCTTTCTATCCATTCTTTGTTATCCAACTTCCATTTCAATTTCCATAATTGTATTCTCCAAAATTGAACCTATACATATTGTTCACAACTATAAACCCCTTTTTGAACCCTTAAAAAAAGCTTCCGCCATCATTTTACCTAAAGATATCCTCTTAAAAAAAGAGCCGAACGATACTTCTTCGTAGACGATCGGGCAAACTCGCATACGATTAGACTCACCCTGAGGCGGATCGTATCATTTGGTATCAGAGCCAGAAAATGAGGAGCTGACGTTCGTATTTAGTCCCGAATGAAGTTTCGTAAAAAATCAAAAAAAAATAAAAAAAATCAATTTGTATTTTATTTCTTTTGAAATCAGCATATTGCACTTGAAGTGAAAAAAAAAACGAAAAAATTCGAGTAAAAAAAGTGTGAAGTTTTGAAAGTTTTTGCAAGTTTTTACTTCATTATTATTTTTCTACCCCAATCATGAACATCACCCTTTTAGCAAGATTTGGTACCATCCGTTCAACCTCAACGACACACAGACCCCGACTGCATTTATTTCCAGCCTACCCTATACACCTGACACTCATCCCTTGTTACTTATTTGAAACCGACCCCTAAGCCTACGATAAGGCCTTGGCGAGTTCGAATACAAAATTGCGAGAGAAAGTTTGAGTGGTAAAAGGCACGAGCGTGTGAGACTATTTGAGTGAAGGTAAAAGCCAAACGAGTGTACACACGAGTGAGAATACAAACCATAAATTTTTCTTTTCGAGTGAAATTGTGAGGATTTTGTTGTGAGGAATTTAATTTTTGTTTTACTTAACAAATTTCTTTTCAGCAATCAAAGATGCCTCACAAAGACTTTACTGAATTAGAGTTCCAATATTTGGTGCAAGAAATGCGAAAAATGGTGAATTCTAAATTCGATACATTGCATGAGAGATTAGACCGTGTGAATAAAAGAGACCAACGGGAACGAATGTCTTCAAGTGAGAAAGTGGAATTAAGAATATCATGAAGACATAAATTCAATGATCATTCGAGAAAAGATTTCCATTGTGATTCCTATTCATCATCGACTTTGAAATGAATAAATTTCAATCGAGATTTCTTTTCGTCAAGGAATTCAAGACAATGAGAGTCTAACCTCAATTTTGAATCCGTCCAAGATGACATCTGAAGAGATAGGCATACCTCTTTCCAATCTTCAAAGAAATCCTACTCAGAGTATTTTTCACGAAGCATTGATCAAGATTCTTATGCAAATAATTTTCCTTCTTTTGAACAAAATCATTATTTTCATGATTTTTTTTGTATCTTCTTGTAAAAAGAAAACGAGAAAAGTAAAAGAATAAAAAGAAAAAGAAATAAAAGAGGCAAGAGGCGAGTAAGAGAGAAAATGAGAGATTCTTAAAAGAGCTCGAGAAAGTCATTGAAAAAGCGATGAAAAAGAAAAAGAACAAAAAGAGAGTGAAAATGATATTGAAAAAAGAAATTGAAAAAGAGAATGAAAAAGAGTTCGAGAGAGAAAAAGAAGTTGAACAAGAACAACGAGTGGAAAATAAAGATTGAGGAAAAAGAAACGAGAGATCTCAAGAAAAAAGAATCAAGTGAAAAAGAAGGTGAGCAAGCAAGGATTGTTTCCACTAACCCACCTGTTCGATCTTCTTATGATGTAACTTTTCAAGTTCCTAAAGGCTTGTACGACCAATTCCAGCTTCACTACCTTCCAAACGAGAGATGTTTTCGGTTATTCGAGAAAGGTAAGTACACAAATGACAACCACCCACTTGTGATTAAAGATAAGAAAGGTAAGGATTCTATGTTTATCAAATCAAGGATGTTCGATTTAAAAATTGCTCATAAAGATTTTGATGGGTCAATATGCCTCCATCATTTGATTTGATTAGTCCTTATTCATCTCTTGATGACCCTGCTTCGAAAAGTGCCGTGAAAATTCTGTCTTGTGCGACGTTTGATCCTTCTATTGGAATGGCTCACCCTAATCAAAATTTAGATGTGTTTGATAAAAACTTTGCACAAACAAATTTTGGTTATATAAAATCTTTGAACTCATGTGTTAAATATGTCTGTTTAAACATGTCTATTCATTTGGTTCATGATAGATTTGAATCTTTGAATAGTTATATGTTCACCATGTCTTTGTTTGACATACATGTTAAAAGGCTTTCGCATGCAATGTTCAAACCGTTTGATTTTGGCCTTTACGATAAAACTTTTGAATTTTTATATGAGTTTCCCATATCTTGATCTGCTTGGTTTTGCCAACTCTGCATGCTTGCTTGATCGAGTGGAATTTAAGTCTTGTAGTGAGTTGATTGTATCATTTTCTAACATGTTGTGGACATTGGAAATTATTCAAAATATGTTGCATGTTGGAACGAATGATCAAGTTCGTCTGTTCAAACCTGGTATTTGTTACTTTGATTCATTTTATAGAAACTTCAAGCAACTTGATTGTTGTGCATCTTATTTAAGTTAGTTTGATAGTCGTACTTTAATAACTTAATGACTTTGGTTTTGTTTTGTTCCTTAATCATATTGTTTGGCCACATATGAAATATTTGTTTCATTTTGAAAAGGTAAGGCTAATATATGTATATGGACTTGAACAAATTTTGAATATGATCTATCTTTCCCTTTTAAGGCCATCAATTTTGTTAATACTAACCAATCTTGTTTTTGTGAATTCCACACTTCAAAGAGCATGAGATGTCATGGTGTCTCATCACCCATCCAAGTTGTTCGAGATAAAAGGTTTGTATTACATAACATTTCCAAGGAGAGAAGATTTGTCTTGATTGACAAAGGTAAAACCAATCATAAATTTTCTTCTCTTCAAGATCGTCAAGGTAAAGTCTCTGAAAATTTTCAAGTACCTTTGCTTCATTCAAATGAAGATGAAAATTTTGTTGATTGGATGTTTGGAAATTATTTGAATCATGATGTGTTTGATTGTAGTTTTTGGTCTAGTATTGATTCATTTGTCTTGGATTGTGACAATGGACATAATGTTATCACAAATCATGACAATAAGCAAATGATTGAAAGATGTTGGCCATGGTACACTTTACATGTACAATCACATGAATTTCTATTTTTGAATAAACATATTGAAAAGTTTTGGATGTGGATTAGTACGCTTAACTTTTTGCAAATATTCATGACTAAGTATCCTTTTATCCAATTGAATCCACATGTTTGCATTGATGGAATAATGAAAAATTTCAATAAATTATAGTATGTTTGCTTTGCCCAATTGAGGCTATTGCCATATGATCTTTGGACTACATTCTATAAGAGCTATTTGGATTTGAATACTTTGCACTTGTTATTGTCAAAATTGATAAGTCATTTTGGCAAAATAAAATCAATTTTTTGCTTAGCATTTGGTTTATCTTTAGGTTTTTGTTGTCTTAACCCACTGTTACTTATCTAAGATGGTGATGTGCTTTCTTGTCCATTGATAAATAATTTCTAGGATTGTGTGATATCTTCCATTTCGTTCGATCGAGGAAAGCTGAATGAGAGGAAATATTTTCCAATAGAGGAACAACCCAACTTGAGGACAAGTCACCTAAAAGAGGGGGGAATGATGCGAGTGCGCCCAGCGAACCTCATCAGTCAAGTCTCCTTAGTCAAGCCTTGCATAGTTAGCAAGCTAATCCCAGTTCATTTCCAGCTCCATGAGCTCCGTGCAGTTCAAATTCAGCTCATTTGAGCTTGAATCAGCTCAACACTTTAGTCTTTAATTATGTCTTGTTTAGTTAAATGCATCTTTAGTTAATGACATGCATTATGTAACTCCTATGTTAGTATAAGTCTGTATCATTAAATTAAGTCTTGCATTAAGTACTCATTTGTTTATTTAGTTTGCATTTCAAACCATGCATTTAAGCATCTTGGTTTAATTAATAAGTGCTTTTGTTGAACTTCATTTAATAAGTGTTGCTCTTAATTAATCTAGTTCCTAGGATTATTTATTGATGCATGAGTTAAGTTTATTTAATGATGTATCTTTAATTAACTAGTTGCTGGAATAATTGATGCATAGTTCATTTACCTAAGTTAAGTATTAATGTTTGTTATGTTTAATAAGTGATTACATGTGTTTAATAAGCTCATTTTAATGTATTTATTGCAGGAGTCTTTTCAAGTCATAACCGTTACATTACAAAGGCTGCTATACATTAAATAAAGTTATTTTTTAAGTCATTTTCGGTTACAAATGAAGTGGCTATTACAAAGGATGTTTTATACATCATTTAAAGGAGGCTTAAGGAGCATTTAATCATCCAAATTAATTTTGGCAACAACCTTTCCACTACCAGCTGTTTTTGCCATTTCAAGGGTTATTTCAAGCATTCAAACATAATTAAGAAGCTGATTAAGAAGATGGTGTCCATTCGGCTGACCAAGGGCTAACTGAAGAGTCATTTTCAAGCTCTTAAATTCATTCATTCAGCTGAATTAAAGAGAATTCAATGATGGAGTTATTTGGCTCAAGAATGTGAAAAGACTTGAGTTAAATTTCAGGTTTTAATTGGCACTGTAAGTTGAATTGAAACACCCCAAACCCGGCCCACGAGCTTTGACCAGATTTGGTATGTTCCTCAAGTAAACCGGTTTCAAATTCTTTTGTTACTTAGAGAAAAACTTGTGTGATAAAAAAAAAATATTGTTTGGGTTGGGCTTGTGTTGAAAACAAACTGGATTTTTATATTAGAAAACCCCTTTTTAATATTAAGTGATAAAACATATAGAGTATATTTTAAAATAAAATACTTAGTCTTTAACTTAATCAAAATTTGTAACACAATAAAACAACAAGTAGAAATAAAATCGTTCATCATGGCCTTATGGCCTTATTACATCAAATAGTTTCCAAAATATTTCAAAGTACTAAAATAAATTCAAGAGTCCATAAAAATATAAACTTCATGTTGAGCATGGCCACCACAAGTCTTCTGCAGTCCCGGTCCATCACTGCTTCATCACCGAAACATGGTCCCACAATGGGGTGAGTCAAAGCAGACTCAATGTGTACACGACACTAAATCATAATAGGATCAGGCATACAATAGTTACACATTCAAAACATAAAATACAAGTTATGATGCATTCCCAAACCCAAACCTAATTGTCCATTCGCTACACACCCCCGTACCTACCAGTCACACCGTGGGGACTACTAAGTCAACCCTCCTTCCGCTACACACCATCGAAGGTAGTCGCTGCAGTCGACATGCTCATCGCCCATATAAATTGGTGGCATAGCCACTGATAATAATGTGTCATGAGACACCACATTCGAATAATGTAACCAAAGTTACCACATTCGGATAATGTGACCGAAGTCACCACATTCGGATAATGTGACGAAGTCACCACATTCGAATAGTGAGACCAAGTCACCACATTCACTTCCCTTTCTCATATAACCCGAATGCCCCATATTATTCATATTATGCATATCATACTTAAATTCACATTCATGTCACTTTTCACATGTTAAATATAACATATTTCATAATCCTAGTAGAAGTAGGAAACGTACCTGAGTACTTAGTACCATATCATGGTACTTTAGCCACTTTCATATACTTAATAACACATATATTAATAAACATAGCCATAATACATATTATAAAGTAGTGTGGGGTACACACCTGATTCGCTTAGCAAATTCCTTGAGATTTCGAAATCTGATCTACTGCTTAAATCCTTAATCCCTACATTTGATTAATCACTTACTAATTTAATAAAAAGCCATTCAGCCATAAATCCAAATCCAAGTAGGATTAGTATTCTTAAACTTACCTTGTTTGCCGATTTGATTAATAATCAAATCCCGTAATTTGTAGTATTCCTTCCTTAAAAATCGGCTAGCCACCAAATCATTTAACTAGGTCAGTTTTCGACTTTTGAATAAATAGGAAATAATTCTAAATACCAAAAATAAGCCTTGGCCGAATACTTCATATGCTTACCTTGTGGATTTTAAATCCCGAAGCTCACCAAATAACTAGGGAACATGTGGCCTATGGTGTATCTTCGGGAAAAGAACTTCTCCTTCCTTGTAGTCGACACTTAGTAAATCCCGAAAGATCTCTTCAAAGTTTCGGCAACAAGATATTAATGGGGTTAGTCCTAGATTTCGGCAAATCTTAAAAGAAAAAGGATGAAACCGAATGAGATCTTACCCTTACTTGAAGAAATCGATTGCACCTTCACTTCAATCTTCAGAGATTCGGCTATGGCTAGATGATGATCTCACAACTTTCGGCTTTTGGAGGGATTAGAGAAGGAAGAATAAAGATGGAGGATTCGGCTAGAACACAAGGTATTTCGGCTTGGCAAAAATAAAAGAAGAAGAAGATTTGGTGAAGAGAATTCGCAGAGGCTTTCAAAGAACAAAAAATAATGCAGAATAGCCTCTCTTTTCCTTTTATAGCCGAAATTACTAAGCTAGAGTCCCTTACTTGGCCACCACTCTTCTATTTTGATAGCTTTATCCCTTTAATTATCACTTTATTCAAATTAAAAGAATTTAATCCAACAACTATCTCTTGAAAATAATCCAAATTAAATCCTTTATTATCTCTTCAAAAATAATCCAAATTAAATCCCTTATTTATCACCTTATTAATCAAATATTTATGAAAATAAAACTCCTCCTTTCTAGAAGGCTTGTGCCGTCCACCTCGAACTTCGAAGCAAAGATAAAACTTCCTTTATTTGCTTCCCAAGTGACTCGAACTCAGGCCCATCACCTTGCATGTGGCGCCATTTCCATAGGCCCTAAGTGACATCTTCAGGCCACTTTTCCAAGCCTGTTTGTGTGTCAAATTTCACCAACTTTTTCTTTTAAGGCCACCTTGCCTTAATTTCCTTTTTTAAACTTTAAAACTCGACATTTCTAAGTCATTTCTAAGTTTCCAAAAATTTTCGTTCGCTCAGAAACTTGACATTTCCTTACATTTCCAAGTTTCAGAAAATGTTCACTTTCCTTTTGAATCATTTCTAAATCATTTTCCTAGTTTCCATAAATGTTCACTTTCCTCTTTATTCCTTTACATTTTCAGGACATTTCCCTACATTTCCAAGACAAGACATTTCCTTACATTTCCTTACATTTCCATACATTTCCATACATTTCCTTACATTTCCTTACATTTCCATACATTTCCATACATTTCCTTACATTTCCTTACATTTCCATACATTTCCTTATTTCTAGAATTCACATAACACATTCATAATTCATAAAACATGCCATTTTACCACATGGTTCCTTGTGTCATGCTTCACACGGAGTTTCTTTTAAAGCCTCATTTACCTAGCTCCCCTTTTTACTTAAAAACTAATAATTTTCCAACGCTTTCTTCTTCCATCCTAGAATTCTAAAAACCCTTAATACACTTCCTACACTGCCAAAACCTACTAACTCATGAATTAGGCACGAACGCATAACCCCTAATCTAGGATGTTACATGAATGTTTGTAACCATTTAGCTAGCCTAAATTAGCACTATTTGTAAAGGGGCTTTTGATCTTTTTGCTTAGTTTGAAAACATTATTGAACTTATATGAAATTTGTGAGATTTCTTCCTCTCATATTTTGTTGAAGAACTCGTTGGCTTATCTAGGTCATTAGTGGCGTCAACCTGCCTTCTTCTTTATTCTAAACTTATCATTATCAAATAGTGTGGCGTTCACCCTTATACCAAGGTTCCTACTTTGCTAAGTAACAGGTCGAGGTTCTCCTATACTCCATCCGACCATCTTGAAAACTTATAAGCATTTGGGTCAATATTTTCTAGTATTGGTTCATGTTTGTTTTTGACATTTTCATTCCATTCCATCTTTTCATTTCATCATAATCGAACCATCCATTTCCCTTTCTATCCATTATTTGTTATCTAACTTCTATTTTAATTTCCATAGTTGTATTCTCCAAAATTAAACCTATTCATATTGTTCACAACTATAAACCCCTTTTTGAACCCTGAAAAAAAGCTTCCGCCATCATTTTACCTAAAGATATCCCCTTAAAAAATAGTTGAACGATACTTCTTTGTAGACGATCAGGCAAATTCGCATACGACTCGACTCACCCCGAGGCGGATTGTATCAAAACATTCTCAAACATACGCAGAATAAGTTAAATTTTAGGGCCCAAAAGCTCAAAACCCATGAGTCTTGTTAAGTAATGACAAAAGCCCATTTTCTAGCTTTAAGTATTTCGAAAACCAAGTTTAAGCATAAGAAATTTACTTAAGTTTGATCATTAAGTAAATAGTTAAAACATCAAAACCCAAAATTTAAAATCAAATCAAAGTACAAGGCCTTATTACATCCAACGAAAGTAAAGCAACTAAAACCGTGTCCTTTGAAACAAATAAATAAAAATAAAAATTTAAACATCTTGTAGTGTGGCCATCTCCGAGTCCTCTCCCACGTCGAGTCGTTTACTGAAGATTACCTGAAACATTAAATAAAGCGTGTGAGTTTCGAAACTCAGTGTGTACAACCCTTGGCAATCAATCAACATACAAATATTCACATTGGGCCTAAGCCCTATCAAAATCGGTGGTCTTGGGCCTTAGCCCACAATGACCTCATATCATATCATATCATATCATATCATATGCAAGACAAAGTAATGCAAAACCCTCCCAAAAATCCATCCGCTACACACCATTTCCCTTCCAACCCTACACACTTGTGGGGATTTCTGAATCGACCCACCCATCCTCTATACACCAAAGTTAGCACTCACAACGGCACTACTCAAGGTTGCAGCAAAGCTGCTAATCATATAATGGACTTAAAGCCATCGGTGGATCCATGGTCGTCAAGCGACTATGCGATCCTCAAATCTTCCTCCGTCCCATAATTCCCACCCATATTCATCCTAAACAGAATATCATTTGAATGCAACATGCACATGAGTAACATCCACAAAACTCATACTCATCACATAGGGGTATTTTTGTCATTTCATAATCTAAGGGTATTTTCGTAAATCTACTCTACCGGGGTATTTAGGTAATTTTACAAAATAGTGGTACTTTGGAAATTTTGTAAATCAGGGATGTTTTGGTAATTCTGCAACCTATGGGTATTTTGGTTATTTTCAAATCAGGGGTATTTTAGTAATTTTACAAATCTAAGGGTATTTTGGTAATTTACAAATCTAAGGGTATTTTGGAAATTCACAGATCAGGGGTGTTTTGGTCCCTCTCAGGTTTTAGTTATGAACTTCGGCCCATTAACAAGTCCTTATGGTCAAAGTGAACAGACACTATGTACCAGGTAGGATTTCAGAGAAGAGGAGGTGGGCTACTAGGGCCGCTTAAGTACCAAGCTCTCCCTAGATCCAATCCTAGACATGCACATGCCCGTTACCACACTTTAACCTAGCGACTTGTCCACAGACAATGTTTAATTATTATAAAGTCTTATGCGGTTTAAGAGTTGTTCAGTACTAAGCCCAAAGTCTATAAAGCCCTAGCATACTAATCTACATCCCCCATAGAGCCCCTCAACCCATCTCACGTTCATATGACCCAAAATGGCCACATCACATTTTTACGGCCCACTAGTCCTAAATCTCAGACATATGACCCATTAGACCCAAAACAAATTCAGATCATGTATCACGCTTGCCTAACCCAATTCATATAATCAAATTAATCTATTTCATCAAACTTAGCCTCAAGGCCCACAGGGCCCATTTAGCCACTTTCAGCTTTTCGGCTTTTCAATATTGTTAATTCCGTGTGTGCATAGTGTTCGTACACACTTGGATACCACGATGTGCTATTCTATCATTAGCCTTGACCCTACAACCAACCTTCAATCAACCACTCATACTTAATCAAAATATTTACTCAAAAGCCGAAACCTTACCGTAACCTTATCGTGTGCCACCGGGTTCTAATGGCCCTTCCTTCGCTACTAATCACAAGTGTTCCCTAGATCTGCACTCACACATACACCATCAAAATTTGGGTGACTCGTAATCCATAGAAGTCATCCACACATTCGGCCATTCATTTCAACCAAAATTGAGTTGAGATCCTTACCCTTGCTAATGATCCTACCACGCTTGCGATCTCTGATCCTTACCCTTGTTAATACAAGATCACCGATAATGAAAAATTAGATCTCCCTTCGGCTTTTAACAAAACATACTAAGGGGAGTTAGCAGAATACTTACTGAATACAACCTTAGATCCTGCGACCTAGATAACTACCGAACTAGATTCGGCTTTCAACCTTGACTGAGAGTAGCTACCAACTGATTTATGATAGAGAAAAACAATAAAGATTCAGAACTAATGGGGATTTCGACAAGGAAGGATGATGGTAATTCAGCAAAGAAGAGAATTTGGCTATACGAGAATTTGGCTTTCAGAGAAAGAAGAAGAACACAACTCTAATAGGAATTTCGGCAAAAAGAATGATGGGTTTTCTTTTCGGAAAATGAAAGAATTCGGCTGAGGGTGAGAAAAGAAAAGTAATGGAAATTCAAGGAACCTTTCAAAGGAATTTGGTAAAGAAAAGAAAGACTGACCTATTTGTAAAATTCTCCAAATGCCGAAAGCCACAATAAAAATTCGTAATACCCCCTAAAAGACCCAAAAACTACACTCATCTACCTTCCTAAGCTTAATTAATACACTTTCCACTTCCCAAAACGACACCAACTCTTTACACTTCTCAGCACCTAACTTTTCTCCCTGATAACACCTTAGCCTTATCCAAATTTCCATCCATTATCAGTTCCCCTTACCACTCAAACACTCCAACACAAGAGTTCATATTCAACACAGCTCTGACCGTCCACCTATGCAAAATAAAACACTCCAAAAATACCACTCCTAATGCTCGAACCTTGGACCTCCTCAGCTGACAACACGCCACCTTATAGCTCCCCAAGTGACGCCACTTGCCAGTGGACCAGAATCCCATTTGTGTCCTATTTTCTCTTAATCTGATTAAGAGACCTAATGCGTGAGACTAGGGTCCGCTAAAGCAAGAAAAATAAAGTTTTCCCTATGGTCTTCCCTATCTCTAAGACTTAAAGTAATCTCGATAATACATTAAAATTAATATTCTAAGTGCAACTCATACATACCAACCTCAATGCATAGAAATTTAGAGTTTCTGGATTTTTGGGGCGTAAACCAAAATTTTTCCTAGACCCTTACTTGATCTCAGAACATCTTCAACACCCCTAAACAATCCAAATTCAATAACCCTCAAAGCCCACATGCCAATTGTCATTTACTTGCTCACTTAAAAAAATTTTCTAAGACCCAAAGCCCAACACCCAATAGGCCCAATTCTACTATGCCCAAATTCGGGGGGTTACAAGACCTTTGAGAACACTTTCTTGCCTACTTGGTACTCAATATCTTGTTGTTTTGAGTTAGCATAAGACTTTTGTCTACTTGATGCAATCTTTAATCGTTCGTATATCATCTTCAGTTCTCATCTATTTCGTGAACTAAATTTGGTCCAAAAAATCACCTTTCATCTAGTGTTTCCCCAACACAAGCAATTCTACATTTTCTTCCATACAATGACTCAAACGGTTCCATTTGGATGCTTTTTCGGTAGCTATTTTTGTACGTGAACTCTACTACAGGTAGATACTATTCCCAGCTTCCTACGAACTAAAACACACAATTTCGTAGCGTGTCCTCTAGTACTTGCATCACCCTCTCTGATTGTCCATCTGCTTGTGGATGGTAAGCAGTACTGAAGTTAAGTTTTTACCCCAAAACTTATTGTTCACTTTTCCAGACTCTCGAAGTAAAATAAGGATCTTGGTCAAAAGTAATGGAAACTGGTACGCCATGGAGTTGCATTATCTCTGCCAGGTTTTGCAATGTGTAGTTCTATGAATACCAAGGAAGTGCGAACTCTTTGTGAGTTGATCCACTATCACCGAGATTGCATCTTTCTTTATTGCAGTCATGGGCAAGCCTAAAACAAGGTCCAAGGTGATTCTTTCCCACTTTCACTCTGGAATTTTGAGTGATTGAAGCAATTCTTAGGGAAATTGGTGTTCTAGTTTCACCTTTTGACAAACTAGGCACTTCACCACAAATCAGTGACATCTCACTTCAAACTAGGCCACCAATATAGTTCACGAAGGTCATAGTACATTTTTTTTACTTCCTGGGTGCATAGCATAAGGGTTGTTGTGAGCTTCAGTAAGGATCACATGTTGTAATTCTTCATCACAGGGTACACAGAGTCTTCCGGGATAAAAGAGTACCCTTTCTTCATTTAGTGCGAAGTCCCCCTGAACTCTTTGTTCCACTTGGCAAACCCTATTCACCTAGTCTTTATCTGTGACTTGCTTCTATTTTATTTTTTATGAGAGGGTTGGTTTCACTTGTAGTTGAGTGAGTAGTTCCCCATCACTTGTCACACTTAAACACGCGAATAGAGCTTACTACTCACTCATTGATTTTCTACTTTAGGCATCTGCAGCCACATTTGACTTCTAAGGTGATATTGTAAAACCCCAATCCCGTGTCCGATGTCGGACTAGGGTTAGGAGCGTTACCAGACAAATTATAAACTTACATAACATTTCATATACTACATTTATCATTAACAATCATAGTGTCCTTTAGATGAGTCATCAAGACCCTAAGCATGCTTATAAACTGAGTCGGGACTAAACCGAAACACATATAAAATTTCATGAAAATTTGAAACTTTTCTAAAATACAAGGGAGACACGCCCGTGGAAGGAGACCGTGTGCCCTCCACGGCTTCTAGACACCCTCGTGTCTCCTTTCGTGTTTATATACTGACTTGGTCCCCACGACCACCAGACACGGCCGTATGTCCTAGCCGTGGTCCTATACTGACTTTCCCACCACGGTCACCAAATACGTCCGTGTCAAGGTCGTGTTGTTTTTAGGCTACATTCTGCCAATTCACCCACGGTCTTAGGCACGGCCGTGTGCCACAACCGTGTGACATTATAGGCAATTTACATGGCCAAAATGCCATCTTTAAGGGTCAAACCTATAAGCAACATATACCATCCCATTTCATTCACATATAACCATCAAAACATACCAAATAGTCATCCCAAATCATGCATACTTGACAACTAAGGAAATCACACACTAATATATTCAAAACCAACTCCAACATAACAATTTGCATGACCAACACACAATTATCCCCAAACATCATTCATTTATAAACTTACCATATCAACCATGTCATATATCAACTAATCATGCCAAAACAACTTCTCAATTTACATTCATTTAAACATAATACCAAAACATAACTAGCCAAATCACATGGCTAAGTTTACTTTACAAATCATAATAAGAACTAGCCTATCCATGCCATATCTAGCCATATACAATTCCAAAGTGTACCAAAAAGAGTTTAATAGTGTGATGTCGATCCGTGACGGTCCCGAGCCTTCAGTAGCTTTGACAACCTATAAAACAGAGTAAACACACACACAAAGAGTAAGCTTTCCAAAAGCTTAGTAAGTCAATATACAAACAAACTTGGCATGAATTGCACATAACTAAATCAATAAAATAACCAATTTGATTCTTATGATAAAAATCATCTCATTCTTTCATAAGCTTGTTTACTTAACCGTCACTTACCATATTCCAATTCACATACCATGTATGCACATAATTCCTCTAGTTAAACTTTACATATTGTATCATCAATTTCATATACATAACATCGTAGTACGATCATATAGATACTTACCTTGTATACATAATTAGTGTAAAATCAACGTACCTGAATCGGACATTCATTTACTTAATCTATCAAAGCTCGGATTTTCCATTCATATCTCAAACTTGCCCGTTGAACCATAAGGAATCCAGTATAATACTCAAAAGCTTGGAATAGTAGTACAATGCCATCGTCCCAGACGAGGTCTTACATGTACTCAGATATCGATGCCACTGTCTCGGACAGGGTCTTAGACGAATCAGAATGATGCCAATGTCCCAGACATGGTCTTACACATAAAAATCATAATGATGCCAATGTCCCAGACGTGGTCTTATACATAAAGCTCATATTGATGCCAACGTCCCAGATGTGGTCTTACTCATATAGATTATATCGATGCCAAAGTCCCAGACGTGGTCTTATACGAGTCTCAAATGAATGCCAACGTCCCGGACATGGTCTTACATGATAAAACAGAACAGATACCTATGTCATGACCAAGTAAATCCTATCTATTCCTAGGTTCGAACGGGACTTCTCGGATATGTTGCGATATCGACCTCATCTCGTAATTCATATACTCAATATCTCATAAACATTCATTAACATTATTAGTCGTATGAGCATTTACAAATTCATACAAATACGTTTATTTGCATAATGACTTACTTAAGATCTCGGTCTATCGAAATGAAAATGGCTACTCGTTTACTTTCGCTTTCCCGCGATCTAAATCTGTTTTCCTCGGTTCTTGATCTAAACATATTCAGAATTAACCCTTTTATTCACTAATTCATACAAGTCAATCCATAGACACATATTTAGGGCAATTTGCAAATTAGCCCTCACATTTGCACATTTAATCAATTTAATCCATTTTTCTCAGAACATCAAATTCACAAATTTCAAACATACACATACTTACCCGAATGTATACACATCTCATACAAGTCCATATTTTTCATCAAATTTGCAATTTAGTCCCTCAATTTACCATTTTCTCATTTTAGCCCTATTTAGCTAAATTCATCAAAAATTCAAGAACAAAGTATATTCATCTAGCTCATATCTTTCATTTAACACCAAAAATCATCAAAAATCTTAACAAATCATCAATGGCATATCACACAAACATAATCAATTCATTAAATTGAGACATGGGTTTTAAAGCTCTCGAAGCAACGATTACAAAAACGTAGAAATTATCAAGAACGGATCAAAAACTTCCTTGAATTTAGCTTTCAAATGGCCAAAATTTACAAAGCTTTCAAGCTTTCTTTTTCTTTCCAAAATCCGATGGAAAATGCATGAACGAATGCTTATTTTCATGCCAAGTTTTGTTAATAAAACATTAATAAACAATTTCCCATTTTATCCATATAAAACAAAAATTTTATAACATATAAAACAAGGTCATTTTTTACCATAGCCACCCACTATCTTAATAATGGCTTATTTGCCAAATAAGGCCATAACTTTGAAAAGCCACAACACCTTGGTATTTAAACAAATAGCATACAACTTTTACATTCAATGCAATTTCATCCTTTAATCAAATTAAACACACAGACAGTCAAATTAGCTTACAAAAATTTAGCTCATGCTCGATCACATTCCAACGACATAGAAAATAATATTAAAATATTATACAGATTCAGATTGGTGGCCCGAAACCACTGTGCTGACTAGGGTATAAACAGGACTGTTACAGATATTCTATTACACAATCATAATCCTTCAACAGTTTGATCCACCTTATCTATCGTGAGTTTAATTCTTTCTGTGTGAGAAGGAATTTAAGGCTTTTATGGTTCGTGTTGATGGTACATCACTCCCCATATAAGCAGTGTTGTCAAATTTTTTTGTGCGAACACAACTGCTACTCACTCCAAATCATGGGTTGGGTAGTTTCACTAATGAGGCTTCAACTGTCTTGAATCATAAGCCATTACTCTTCCTTCTTGCATTAGCACGTAACTCATTCCCATGTGGAAAAGTATCACTGTAAACTACAAAGTCCTTTCCCGATTCTGGTTGAATTAGTACAGGTGCTTTAGTGAGTATCTCCTTAATTTTTTTGAAGCTCTTCTATCTGTCATCAATCTACACAAACTCTTTATCCTTCCGTACAAACTTTGTTAAGGATGCTACAATGGTGGTAAACCCCTCAACAAATCTGGTATAGTATCTTGCAAGCCCCAGAAAGTTTCATACTTTAGCAACACTCCTTGGCGATCTCCATTCCAAAATTGCCTCAACGATCTTTGGGTCTATGGGAACTCCCTCTACCGAAACCACATGACCTAACAATGCTACCTCTTTAGGCCAAAACTCACACTTGTTAAGCTTCGAGAACATTTTCTTCTCTCACAGAATTTGTAGCACAGTTTGTAGGTGAGCATCTTACTTCTCTTCGATTCATGAATACATCAGAATACCATTTATGAATACCACCATGCACTGGTCCAAATACTCATAGAAAGTCCATAAATGTAGTAGGTGCATTTGTTAATCCAAAGGGCATGACTACCTTGTTCTAAATATTGTCTTTACAACATCTACCTTATTCACCTTAAGCTGATAGTATCCTGATCTTATGTCTATTTTTTAGAACACTGTGGCGCATCTCAATTGCTCGAACAGGGTCATCGATTCGTGATAATGGGTATTTATTTTTTACAGTCAATTCTTCAATTGTTTGTAGTCGATGTACATCATCGAGCTACCATATTTCTTCTTCACAAATACAACAAGTGAACCCTATAGTGACACACTTGGTCGAATAAAGCCTCTATTAAGTAACTCCTTTGGTTGTATCTTATGTTCTTTAAGCTCTTTTGGTGCCATGCCATAGGGTGTAAATAATATTGGTGAGCAACCAAGGTATAGTTCGATGTTGAACTCCTCTTCATGATCTGGGACTAGACCAGGTAGCTCGTTTGGAAACATATTGAGAAAATCTTCTACAATGTGTATATCATAAACCCCTTTAAATTTGTTCTGTGAACCCTTCACATAAGCGAGGTAGGCTTCACAACCTTTCTTTATCATTTTCTCTGTTCTTATTGTCAACACCATGTTGGATAGAAGTTAGGTTTCCTCTCCAACCACAACAATTTCCACCCCTTCAACACTTTGCAAGGTAACTCTTTTTAGCTCGAAGCCCATCTTGGCTTTATGTTTAGTTAGCCAATCCATTCCTAAAATTATGTTAAACCCATAAAAGAGAAATTCCATCAAATTAACGAAGAAGACAAGTCCTTGAATCATCAAGGGGCACATACAATACACACAATTGACTAGCACGCTCTCACTGAACGAACAAGTGACATTCATACCTTTATTTATGACTTCTATTGGAATTCCCAACTCATATGCCAGCTCACTTAAAATGTACAAGTGTGTTGAACAAGAGTCAATTAAAGAAAACAATTGTAGAGTATGTAGAGTGAAGGTACCTATGATAACATCGGTCAAACCCCGATCATGTTGTTTCTTCATAGCATAACCCGTGCAAGCCCTCCTGTCTTAGCTTGAGTAGCAATAGTGTGTGTAATAGCCTAATTTATGGCCTAGTCAGAATAGTGGTTGTGAGACCACAAATTCAAAGTAGAAATATATGTTTTATGGTTTTTATGAGGTCTATGACATGGTTGTATGGTCGTGTGAAAATTTCATGAAGAAATTTTATGATTTAGTGATCAAATTATTTTTTAGGACTAAATTTAAAAAAATTGAAAAATATGAGATTCTAGAATTTTTAAGTATGAGATAGCATTAGAAAATTTATTAGAGGTCTTTATTTAGTAATTAGACCATTATATCTCATGATGGACAAAAATGGACATGGAAGGGAAAAATCTCAAGGAAGGGCCTTAAGGGCATTTTGGTCATTTTGTTAATAAATTAATAAAAAGGGAAAAAGAAGTCAAATTTGGTGTCCATCTTCATCCTCAATAGGTGAAATTTGCAAGGACCATAGCTAGGGTTTTGTTTCAATTTCAAGCTTGATTGTAAGTACCTCATAGCCCCTTTTTTATGTTCTTCGTATTTTTGAAATCCTCGTAGCTCGGTTTAGTTCGGTTTAGCTCGATTTAGTCAAATTTTACCCATGGATGACATGCATGTATTTTGAGGTCTAGTGGTAGAATATGAAAGTTTGAAGTGTGATAAACAACTTTTACTAGATAATTTTTGGTGAAATCGATAAAAAGGACTTATTTGCAAAAGATGAAATAATATGTGTACAAAATGTAAAATAGTTAAAATTTTTGGGCTACTATAAGAGAGATTATGAACCGGCTAGGCTTGGGTGTGAGAAAAATGATCACATTTCATCATACGAGCCTAGGGACCATTTTGTAAATATGTAAAAGTTTAGGGGTAAAATTATAATTTTTTCCAAAATATGATTCATAGGTTGTTTTAGTCAATGTGATAATTAAATAAGTGAAACTTGTCATTATAGATCAAGAAACATGAAGTCCGGACATAAACTGAGGAAAGAACAATGTGGTGGACTAAATTGAACAACTATATATATTTTGGTACCGAGGTAAGTTGGTGTGTAATAAATCAACATTATGTTATTATGTATTTAAATGCTTGATATTACATGAAATGTTTATGCTTTTTACAAAAATGGTTAATGAGGTCTCGATGAAAAATATGATGAAGTTTTACTATAACGAAGTCCCAGTTGAACCTTAGGAATAGAAAGGATACCCTTGTCACGACATTAGATTAATAAGGTCTCGTATAAGACCGTATCTGGGATATCACCTCAGCACCAAATTGAGGTCCCGTGTAAGACCATATCTAGGATATGGCATCAGCATCGAATAATGATTAGTGTAAGACCATGTCTGGGACATGTCATCGACATACGATCTCGTGTAAGACCATATCTGGGATATGGTGTCGACATCAATATCAGATTTCGTATAAGACCATATCTGGGATATGGCATTGGCATCAACATGTGATCCCATGTAAGACTATATCTGGGATATAGCTTTGGCATCTTAATACGTGTATGACAATTCCCGGGTATCCTTCGATATTCCAAGTAGTTCAACGGGGTAAAGAATTAAAGTTTATGATAAGGATGGTAAAAGGGCTAAAGTTATGTGATGGAGTGATACAGGTACATATTCAAAACTTACTAGAAAAGATTTCGGTATGTGATATATGGTTGGTAAGAGTGTGTAATATCCTGAGATTGGGCTTATGCATTTTTGCTTAAATTATATGAGATAGCATGACCTATGTGTGTTGAATGTGTTATGTGAATTTTTGGAACCTTGGAATGTAAAGGAATGCCTTAGAAAATATTAAGTTTAAAGTTTAAAAGAGGGAACTGAAGAAAGGTGGTCTTAAGAGAAAATGTAGGGGAAATTTGATATGAAATTGGGCTTAGCAAAGTCGCTACAAGGCGCCACTTAAGGCTCTGGAAATGACGCCACAAGCTTGGTGCAGGTCTTGAGTTCGAGTCGCGTGGAAAGCAAAATTTTAAGGTTTTTATTTTTGCTTATTGACGTCAAAAAGAGGGGAGTAGTGGACGGCACTAAGGCTAAATTTTAGGAGTTTTTATCCTTTTATTTTTAAGGGATGAATGATGGATTACTTTTCTTTAATTTTAAATAAAGAGATAAAGAGAAAAGTAAGGAATTTGATAGTGTTGGCCGAATAAGGGAGTCTTGGGGTAGTAATTTCGGCTGAAAGAGGAAAAGAGAGGCCAATCTTCATTCTTTCCTCCCTTGTTCATCTGCCGAAATTCTCTGGCAAAAATTCTCCTCTTCTCTTTTATTTTGTTAAGCCGAAATACACCCTGTGCTAGCCGAATTTACATTCCACCATCCGAAACCCTCAAGCTTTTTCCTTCTCATCTTTGTTGAAGCCGAAACTCTCTAAGTGTTCATCCAAAAGCCGAAAACGAGTTTCCTCTAGCCATAGCTGAATTTCTCTGTGGATACAAGCAAGGGAGTAGTCGACTACAACACTAAAGGTAAGATCCACTGTTATTTGATTTTCAATCTCTCTTTTAGCCAAAAAATAGGAATCTAACTCCTTTACGATTCTTTGGCCGAAACTTTGAAGGGTCCTTTTGGATTTCGGCAGTTGTCGACTACAAGGAGGAGATCATTCGGGATCTCAAGATCTACGCCAAGTGACTATTTTCGGGATTTCAGTAGTCAAGGTAGGTGAATATAAGATTCGGCTAAAGGCCATGTATTGTGTTTTAATGTTAGATTAAATCTAACATGTGTTTATAGGAATCTCGACATCATTAAGGAAGCAAGGATCAATTTCGAGAATTGAATCACAAAGTAAGTGGATATATGTAATCAGCCAAGGCCCTATCTTAGTTCTTAGATCTAATTCTTATTTGTTTAAGCCGAAAACTAACCAAGTAAATGGATATAGTGATTAGCCGATTTCAAGAGGGAAAACCTATCGGGACTTGACTAGTAGTCAAATCGGGAACAAGGAATTAAGGATCTAGGACACTAGATCAGGTTTTTGGGTTCTCAAGAAAAGCATTAATACCAGGTGTGTACCCCACACTATTTCTCGATAGGTTTATGGTTGTGTTTTATTAAATATGTTAATAAGAATGTGAAAGCTATGGCTAAGGTACCATGTTATGGTACAAAGTACTCAGGTACATTTTCCTACTCCTACTATAAGTATGAGATGATAAATAACTGTTATGGCACATATGAGAAAATATAAAAATTTGAATAAAGAATTTGGCATGATAATGCATGTTTTGTATGACATGGGGGCATATGGGTGATTATGAAAGGGGAAGTGAATGTGGTGGTTTCATACCATGATATCTGAATGTGGTGACTTCGGTCACATTATCTGAATGTGGTGACTCTTGTCACAAGTATTTTATCTGGTGGCTATGCCACAAATTTTATAAGGGCGATGAGCACGTCGACTGCAGCGACTGCCTTCGATGGTGTGTAGCGGATGGAGGGTTGACTTAGTAGTCCCCACGGTGTGCAGGTTGGTACGGGTGATGTGTAGCAGATGGCATCTAGGTTTGGGTTCGGGTTGCATCACTATCTCTATCTGTTATATGTATATGTATGTGATATGATAATATATGCCTGAATCTTTTGGGACTTAGTGTTGTGGTTACACATTGAGTCTGTTGACTCACCCCGTTGTGGGAATATTTTTCAGGTGAGGAACAGTGATTGACCGGGTCGGGAGGAGCTTTGTGGTGGCCATGCTCAACTTGAAGTTTGTTAAACTTTGGACTTTTACATTTTAAGTACTTGGATTTATTTTGGTATTGTTTTCGGTTGTAATAAGGCCATAACGTTAACTGTTTTATGCATGATTTTTATTTGAATTTATTATGTTACGAATTTTTTTTATGAAATTAAAGAATAAGTAAGTTTATTTTAAAAATAAACTCTAATTGTTTTGGACACCCTAAAACAAATGGTTTACAATATAAACTCGAGCCCAACCCAAAAATAATCTTTCTTTCAAAATCACACAATTTTTCCAAAGTAACAAAAGAATTTTGAACCGTTTTACTCGAGGAACATACCAGATCAGGTCAAGGCTCGTGGGCCGGGTTTGGGGTGTTTTAGCTTGGTATCAGAGCCCAATTTTAAACTCTTGGCCTTGGGTTTAAAGCCCATTACATTTTTAAAATAAGGCCCAAATAAGTTTTGAGGAAACTTTTATGAAACAAGCAGGTTTTCAGGCATGGCACCCAAGTCTCCGACCCGAAGTCCACCAGGTAAGTACCCCTATTCATTTTTGTGATTTATAGTACGAACTGTAGAAGGGTGGAAATGGAACGTAGATTAGTATACTAAGTACTTGAACCCTAGGACAAGTTTACCCCAACAATTACATAAGACTTAAGTGCCTAAGTAAACAAACATGTGGCTAAGTCGCCGAGTTAGGGTGTGGCAACCTTTGTGCGCATGTCTAGGATTGGATCCGGAAGAGCCTGGTACTTAAGCAGTCCTAGTGACTCACCTCCTCTTCGCTGGAATCCTACCTGGTGCGTAGCCTCGGTTCACCCTAACCAAGAGGACTTAATCACGGGCTAAACCCAATAACTAAAACCCGAAAGGGACTAGCCATATTTTCATGGAAACCCTAGTTTTAAAATCAACAAATTACCTCTTTAAATTGTAGTAAAACTTAGTTTGAAAATGTTTCCCAAATTATTTTCGATTTGCAAAATTACTAAAATACCCCTAATGGGTAAAATTACTAAAATGCCCCTAGTTCCTAAAATTACCATACTGCCCCGATTTCGACAACATTTCTGATTTTGCAAAAATGTCCAAAAAACCTTATCTTAGTGAAATACCAAGACACCTTGATTTGGAAAATTTACAAAATTACCCCTGAATTACAAAATTACCAAAATGACCCCCCGATTTCTAAAATTTCTGCCATACCCCTAATTTGAAAAAAAAATTTAAAAGTACCCTTGAGGTTTGAAAATTTCAAAGTGCCTTGATTTATTAAGATTTATAAATTGACCCCGGTTTATTACCAAAATACCCCTGTAGGACAAATGACGAAAATACCCCTGGGGTAGAAATAGGCAAAAATATTGAAATAGTGAATGTGTATGTTAGATGCTACTAAATGAAGGTTGGAATGAATGTGCTCCTCTGAATTAGGATAGAAAACTTGAACAAAAACTTTGATTGGTCGAAAGAACTACTCATAAACTTCTTTCATAAAAATTTCTTCGCGGATAATCAGTGGAACATATACTAATGCATAAAAATTTCTTAATCAGATTAAAACGTGAACGTAGACATGAGCTCTAGGGGACGTGGTCGCAATGTGCATGGACGCGGTCGAGGCCGAAAGACCGTGTCGGAACCCGTTAGGTCGAGTCAATGATCTGAGAATGAAGTACCACCACCACCACCACTAGCTGTTGGTACTGAATAACAAGATCAGATGGGAGACGATGCTGTATTGCAGGCTGTGCTGCGAGTTCTGAATATGGTGGCTGGTGCTGGAGGAAATATGGGAGCTCAGAAATCTATATCCGAGCAACTCTGAGCCAACAGAGCTGAGGTGTTTGTGGCGTATCTGGTGTGGCACCCAGTACGGCTGAGTATTGGTTGGAAGCAACCGAACACATTATGGATGAGCTGAATCTGACTCCTGAGGAGAAACTAAAAGGGATGGTGGCACTGCTACGCGATGAAGCGTATCAGTGGTGGCTCACAGTTCAGGATGGTGCCACAGCTGAGGATCTGACCTGGGAGTATGTTAAGGCGGCGTATCAGAAGAAGTATTTTGGAACTAGATATACTGATGCACAGAGGAAGGCTTTTCTGGGGCTGGTTCAAGGGAACAAGTCCGTGGCGAAGTATGAGGCTGAATTTTTAAGGTTAAGCCGATATGCTCGTGGAGTATTGGCTTCGGAGCATGAGCGATGTGTCCAATTTGAGGACGGACTTAGGGATGACCTAAGGTTGTTGATAGCCCCACATCAGGAGCGGGAGTTTTCTGCGTTGGTAGAAAAGGCTAAGGTAGTCGAGGGAATTAAGGACTCGGTAAAGCAGAACTCTGATTGGAACGGGCAGAAGAGAGGTTATGGATCGTCAGGATCGTCTGGAAATGTGCAAAAGAGGCCTAGAGTTGATGGTCCGCGAGGTCAGCAAGTTGGTTCAGGAGGGCAGTATCGTACATGTAGCCAGTGTGGGAAGATGCACTTAGGGGAGTGTTGGAAGAAAACGGGAGGATGCTTTAAGTGCGGATTGAAGGATCATATGATTAAGGACTGTCCTATGAAACCAGATGGCAATCAACCAGCAGCTCAGAATGTTAATCAGGCTGGTAGAGGTGGACAGCAGTCTCAACGGGGTCGTGGTCCGAATGGCCGAGGTAATGGTACTGGCAGAGGACGTGGAACATCGAGCAGAGGTGTTGCTAATACTGAGGCAAGGCAGCCGGGTCTAGTGTACGCGGTTTGCCAGAGGGAGGATGGAGACGCACTGGACGTCATAACCGGTACGTTCCTTGTATTTGGTAAACCTTATGTTGCTTTGATTGATGTGGGCTCGACCCATTCTTATGTTGCATGTAGTGTAGTGGAAACACTAGGCATAACCTCTGAACTTTCTGCTAGGGAGATGACTGTAGTAAGCCCACTAGGTCAAACTGTAGTGGTGAATAAGATCTTTCGGAATGTACCTTTAAAAATTCAAGGCATAGTATTTTCTGCCGACTTGATGGAACTTCCCTTCGAAGAGTTTGATCTCATACTTGGCATGGACTGGCTAGTGGAACATCGGGCTGTATTGGATTGTGCAGCTAAGCAGATAGAATTAAGGACCCCGGAAGATGGGATGGTAATTATAATAGGAGAGAGAAGAAACTACTTGTCTAACGTAGTTTCTACTCTTAAAGCTGTAAAGATGGTTCGGAAAGGGTGCAAGGCTTTCTTGACTTTTGTTAGCGCGTTGGATGCTAAGGAAGGGGGAGTTAGTGGAGTAAGGATAGTAAGGGATTTTGTGGATGTTTTTTCGGAGGAATTACCTGGAATACCGCCAGATAGGGAAGTGGAATTTGAAATTGACTTGCTACTAGGAACAGCTCCTGTGTCAATTGCCCCGTATCGTATGGCACCAAAGGAGTTGGTGGAGCTCAAGGCTCAAATCCAAGAGTTGCTCGATCGTGGGTTTATTCGACCCAGTGTGTCTCCGTAGGGAGCACCGGTCTTGTTTGTGAAGAAAAAGGATGGAATTATGCGTATGTGCATAGACTATCGTCAGCTGAATAATCTGACCATCAAGAACAAGTATCATTTGCCAAGGATCGACGACTTGTTCGATCAGCTGAAGGGGGCAGCAGTATCTTCGAAGATAGATCTAAGGTCTGGATATCATCAGCTTAAGGTGAAGGAGGCGGATATCCATAAGACGGCTTTCCGAACAAGGTACGGGCACTATGAGTTCTTAGTGATGCCGTTTGGGTCGACGAACGCCCCAGCCGCGTTCATGGATATGATGAACAGGGTTTTCCAACCCTACTTGGATAGGTTCGTCATCGTATTCATAAATGACATCTTAGTGTATTCCAAGTCTGAAGAGGAACATGATGAGCATCTCCGGATAGTGTTGCAAGTGTTAAGGGAGAAGAAGCTTTATGCCAAATTCAGCAAGTGTGAATTTTGGCTTAAGGAAGTTGCATTCTTAGGACATGTGGTGTCTGCTGAAGGAATAAGGGTGGATCCTATGAAGATTGAGGCAATGTTGGATTGGAAACCACCTAAGTCTGTGGCTGAGATTCGTAGCTTCTTGGGATTGGCAGGTTACTACAGAAGGTTGGTGGAAGGGTTTTCATCAATAGCCGCACCTCTGACGAAGTTGCTGAGGAAGGAAGTACCCTTTGTATGGACAGATAAGCAACAGGAGAGCTTTGAGAAGCTTAAGAGGGTGTTGACTGAGGCTCCGGTCTTAATTCAGCCGGAGGCAGGAAAGGACTTCGTGGTGTATTGTGACGCTTCTCATACAGGATTGGGATGTGTCTTAATGCAAGACGGGAAAGTAGTCACGTATGCGTCTCGACAATTAAGGCCACATGAGGTTAACTACCCAACTCACGATTTGGAATTGGCGGCAGTGGTCTTTGCTCTTAAGGTGTAGAGGCACTATTTTTATGGCGAAAAGTCGGTAAGCTACACAGACCACAAGAGTCTTAAGTATCTGTTGACTCAGAAGGAATTAAACTTGAGACAGCGAAGGTGGGTGGAATTATTGAAGGACTACGATTGTTCCATTGAATATCATCCGGGCAAGGCGAATGTAGTAGCGGATGCCCTAAGTCGGAAGGTAGTGTCGGATCTGAGGGCAATGTTTGCACATCTGAGTTTGTATGACGATGGAAGTCTGCTGGCAGAGTTGCAAGTCAAGCTGACGTGGTTGAATGAGGTAAAGGAGAGTCAGTGGGCAGATGAGGATTTAAGTGCTAAGATGCGACAAGTTCACAATGGTGGTTTAGAGGATTACAGTATGTCCAGTGAAGGAGTGTTGTGTTTCCAGGGCAAGGTTTGTATGCCTAAAAATGAGGAGTTAAGATAGAGGATTCTTCGGGAATCGCATAGTAGCCCTTATGCTATGCATCCCAGAGATACTAAGTTGTACAGAGATCTAAGGGAACAGTTTTGGTGGCCTGGTCTAAAACGGGAAGTTACAGAATTTGTCGGCAAGTGTTTGACATGTCAGCAAGTTAAGGCTGAACATCAAGTTCCGTCAAGGTTACTTCAGCCAATCAAGATTCCGCAGTGGAAGTGGGAGAGAATCACCATGGACTTCGTTAGTGGGCTTCCCCTTACGCCTACTAAGAAGGACTCGGTATGGGTAATAGTAGATCGGTTGACAAAGTCCGCGCATTTCTTACCAGTGCGAGTTGACTACTCTTTGCAAAAGTTGGCGAAATTGTATGTGGTAGAAATTGTAAGGTTGCATGGAGTGCCGGTATCAATCATTTCAAATAGGGACCCAAGGTTTACGTCTCGGTTTTGGAAGGCTCTACATTAAGCTTTAGGCACTAAATTGGATTTCACTACGGCTTTTCATCCGCAGTCAGACGGGCAGTCTGAACAGGTAATCCAAGTGTTAGAGGATATGTTGAGAGGCTGTATGATGGATTTCAGAGGAAGTTGGGAGGACTATTTGTCTTTAGCAGAGTTTGCCTACAACAACAGCTATTAGGCTAGTATTCGGATGGCACCGTATGATGCGTTGTATGGACGGAAGTGTCGCACTCTTACGTGTTGGACTGAATTAGGGGAACGTCAAGGTTTGGGTCCAGAGATTGTGGCAAAGCCTGAAGAAAAGGTTGAGGTAATTCAGGCACGGTTGAAGGAAGCATCTGATAGGCAAAAATCGTACGCAGATCTCAAACGGAAAGAAATAGAATTTGATGTGGGAGATCAAGTATTTCTTAAGGTTTCTTCTTGGAAAAAGGTGATGAGATTTGGTCGGAAAGGGAAGCTAAGTCTAAGGTTTATAGGACCTTATCGGGTATTGAAGCGAGTTGGACCAGTGGCATATCAGTTAGAGTTGCCTTCAGAATTGAAGCAGATGCACGACGTATTCCATGTTTCTATGCTACATCGTTATCAATCCGATCCATCTCATGTGGTACCAGTTGAAGAGGTGGAGCTTAGGCCAGATTTGTCCTACGAGGAAGAGCCGATTCAGATCTTAGAGCGAGATGTGAAACTGCTACGAAGGAAATCGGTTCCCCTAGTCAATGTGTTATGACGCAATCATGGATCGGAGGAAGTTTCGTAGGAGTCAGAAGAGGCAATGCGACAGCAATACCCTCACTTGTTTTAGCCAGGTAATTTCGAGGTCGAAATTATTTTAAGGGGGTAGAACTGTAATATCCTGAGATTGGGCTTATGCATTTTTGCTTAAATTATATGAGATAGCATGCCCTATGTATGTTGAATTTGTTATGTGAATTTTTGCAACCTTGGAATGTAAAGGAATGCCTTGGAAAATATTAAGTTTAAAGTTTAAAAGAGGGAACTGAAGAAAGGTGGTCTTAAGAGAAAATGTAGGGGAAATTTGACATGAAATTGGGCTTAGCAAAGTCGCTACAAGGCGCCACTTAAGGCTCTGGAAATGACGCCACAAGCTTGGTGGAGGTCTTGAGTTCGAGTCGCGTGGGAAGCAAAATTTTAAGGTTTTTATTTTTGCTTATTGACGTCAAAAAGAGGGGAGTAGTGGACGGCACTAAGGCTAAATTTTAGGAGTTTTTATCCTATTATTTTTAAGGGATAAATGATGGATTACTTTTCTTTAATTTTAAATAAAGAGATAAAGAGAAAAGCAAGGAATTTGATAGTGTTGGCCGAATAAGGGAGTCTTGGGGTAGTAATTTCGGCTGAAAGAGGAAAAGAGAGGCCAATCTTCATTCTTTCCTCCTTTGTTCATCTGCCGAAATTCTCTGGCAAAAATTCTCCTCTTCTCTTTTATTTTGTTAAGCCGAAATACACCCTGTGCTAGCCGAATTTACATTCCACCATTGCCGAAATCCTCAAGCTTTTTCCTTTTCATCTTTGTTGAAGCCGAAACTCTCTAAGTGTTCATCCAAAAGCTGAAAACGAGTTCCCTCTAGCCATAGCCGAATTTCTCTGTGGATACAAGCAAGGGAGTAGTCAACTACAACACTAAAGGTAAGATCCACTGTTCTTTGATTTTCAATCTCTCTTTTAGCCAAAAAATAAGAATCTAACTCATTTAGGATTCTTTGGCCGAAACTTTGAAGGGTCCTTTTGGATTTCGGCAGTTGTGGACTACAATGAGGAGATCATTCGGGATCTCAAGATCTACGCCAAGTGACTATTTTTGGGATTTCAGTAGTCAAAGTAGGTGAATATAAAATTAGGCCAAAGGCCATGTATTGTGTTTTAATGTTAAATTAAATCTAACATGTGTTTATAGGAATCTCGACATCATTAAGGAAGCAAGGATCAATTTCGGGAATTGAATCACAAGGTAAGTGGATATATGTAATCGGCCAAGGCCCTATCTTAGTACTTAGATCTAATACTTATTTGTTTAAGCCGAAAACTAACCAAGTAAATGGATCTAGTGATTAGCCGATTTCAAGGGGGAAAACCTACAAGTTTTGGGACTTAACTAGTAGTCAAATCGGCAACAAGGAATTAAGGATCTAGGACACTAGATCTGGTTTTCGGGTTCTCAAGAAAAGCATTAATACCAGGTGTGTACCCCACACTATTTCTTGAGAGGTTTATGGTTGTGTTTTATTAAATATGTTAATAAGAATGTGAAAGCTATGGCTAAGGTACCATGTTATGGTACAAAGTACTGAGGTACGTTTTCCTACTTCTACTATGAGTATGAGATGATAAATAACTGTTATGGCACATATGAGAAACTATAAGAATGTGAATAAAGAATTTGGCATGATAATGCATGTTTTGTATGACATGTGGGCATATGGGTGATTATGAAAGGGGAAGTGAATGTGGTGGTTTCATACCACGATATTTGAATGTGGTGACTTCGGTCACATTATCTGAATGTGGTGACTCATGTCACAAGTATTTTATCTGGTGGCTATGCCACAAATTTTATAAGGGCGATGAGCACGTTGACTGCAGCGACTGCCTTCGATGGTGTGTAGCGGATGGAGGGTTGACTTAGTAGTCCCCACGGTGTGCAGGTTGGTACGGGTGATGTGTAGCGGATGGTATGTAGGTTTGGGTTCAGGTTGCATCACTATCTCTATCTGTTATATGTATATGTATGTGATATGATAATATATACCTGAATCTTTTGGGACTTAGTGTTGTGGTTACACATTGAGTCTGTTGACTCACCCCGTTGTGGGAATATTTTTTAGGTGACGAACAGTGATGGACCGGGTCTGCAGGAGCTTTGTGGTGGCCATGCTCAACTTGAAGTTTGTTAAACTTTGGACTTTTACATTTGAAGTACTTGGATTTATTTTGGTATTGTTTTCGGTTGTAATAAGGCTATAACATTAACTGTTTTATGCATGATTTTTATTTGAATTTATTATGTTACGAATTTTTTTTATCAAATTAAAGATTAAGTAAGTTTATTTTAAAAATAAACTCTAATTGTTTTGGACACCCTAAAACAAATGGTTTACAACATAAGATAAACTTGTTTCCAACTCGAGCCCAAACCAAAAATAATATTTCTTTCAAAATCACACGGTTTTTCCAAAGTAACAAAAGAATTTTGAACCGTTTTACTCGAGGAACATACCAGATTCGGTCAAGGCTCGTGGGTCGGGTTTGGTGTGTTTCAGAGTGAGCATGAGTAAGCCATGTTAATGTTGCTTGAAATTTTTGTGTTAATTCGTAATGTAATGTGTGGATTTTTTCACAAGATTTTATGTTGTTATTTATTACATGTAAAATTACTAAGCTTTATGCTTACTCCCTCTCTTTTCCCTTTTCTTATAGTATCGCCAAGCTAGCTCGGAGATCGTAGGACGTCAGAGCTCGATTCACAATATCAAGTTTTTCTTTTGGGTATAGTAAAGTTTGATTATTTTTGGTATGGCATGTATAGGAAATTGGTCATTTTGTTATATGCCATATTGTTTAGCCAATGTGTTGGCTACTAATGTTTCTTATTTCATGTAAATGGCCATTGGAATTGGCCAAAACTAGTTAAGTTATATCTATTCAATGATGTAACACCCTTTACCCGTATTCTATACCGGAACTGGGAATGAGGCACGATTTTACAACTTTTGGCTATAAAACTCATTTCAAAATTAAAACTTTTCCATCCATGTGCCTATCGTCCTTATAATGGACCTACGAAGCCCTAGACATGCTTCTAAAAGGGTTCCGAGATAATTTGGAATCTTTTATACACTTACGAAAAAATTTCCAGAATAGGGGCTACACTCCCGTGGGGGGAGACGATACGCCCGTGTATCATCTCACATGCCCGTGTTCGACGCCCGTGGCCGGCACTTACTTGAACCACACGACCTGGACACATGCCCATATGGCTGGCCCGTGGTCACCTCTGATTAATCCACACGGCCTGCGCATGCCCGTGTGCTTCAACTGTATGACAATTCAAATTCTAATTTCAAGATGCAGACTTCCCACGGCTTGGGCACATGCCCATTAACTGGCCATATGTCACACACGGCCTAAACACACGCCCGTGTGCCTACCCATGTGGACAAGAACAAGGCTATTTGCCAAGCTTTTTGCACCCCTCTAGCTCACATCTCATGGATCCATTCAACATATCAATAAATAGCTTATAATTGCAATGCAAACTTCCATGACTAATTTCATATTTTCATAAATGATAAGGTGAGCCATCAATCATAGCAATATACCAAAATAGTTATCTTAATAAATGGCCAACATACTTTTGGCCAAAATAACACATTGATCTATCTAGTCTAGCCCCTATACATGCCATATACAAAATCACTAAGTCTAGATATACCGAGGTGAGCTGATAGTGTGGGCGATCTTCTGGTTATCCTCGTATCTCGGCTCGGCTCTTAAACTTTATAAAACAAGGGAAAAAGAGAATGGGAGTACGCTTTAAGCTTAGTAAGTTTACATGTAAACAAATAACATTATAATAGGTGCTAAACAAGTATATAACATCACATATTAAGCAAGAAATAATCCACATTTATAATCATGCTTACTCATTCCTTCCAATTTTACATTCCAATCACAAGCTTAATGCATACATTTATCAGTATGATTCCCTACTTTTAGCACCACAACGTTATACAATACAACACATCATAATCTCATAATCAATTACTCAACAAATTATTCGGTAGGTTCGCACTTAGCCCACCATCTTTCTTTATTGGGGTGGTATCGCACATAGCCCACCAAAAGGATAATTACGGTGGTATCGCACATAGCCCACCAAAAAGATAACTACAATGGTATCGCACATAGCCCACCTTTTTTATCAATAAATAGACGATGGTATCGCACACAGCCCATCATAATCAAATAATATGGTGGTATCGCACTCGGCCCACCGTTAAGCATTGCCATTAGACATTCACATTTCTATTTCATAATTAATATGTCAATTATTCAATAACTACCACATTCATTCCACTTGAACCATTTAGATTCTCAATCAAACTATGCATTAATTATCAACAACAATGTATATATAAAATGCATTGTTTACACATAAACTTACCTCGGTGCAAAACGTGTTAACTAACGATTTAATCCGTCACCTTGCCTTTTCCACAGTCAAGGTTGATTCCGCACTCTTCTTGATCTATAACAATGAAATTCATTCATTTAGATCATTCTATGATCATAATACATCAAAATCTACACTTAAGCAAAAATGACCATTTTGCCCTTGTACTATGGCAAAATTACAATTTTACCCCTAGGCTCGTAAATTATTTTTCAACACATTTTCTTAATAAACAAGCCTAGATAAACATTTATTTTTCTTACAACTTCTATCCATTCCCACCTTTTCATGCATTTATGGCATAAATTCATTCTTTGCATTTAAGTCCTATTTAGGTGTTTTCATGATAACACCTTTCACAAAAGTTGTTTCTCATCTTCCTAACATTCATTTTCTTCCATAAAAACTCAGCTAACAACATAACCATTCTCATGGCAAGTCCCTAGACTTTCAACCACATCACAAATTAGTCCCCTCATTAGCTATCTTCAGCTTTGGGACTCCAAAAGTACAAAAATCATCAAAAATAATCATCAAATTGACTTACTAGCAAGGATGAAATGTAGCTGAAATTTTAAACTTCAAGAACCCCTATTCTCCCTTCAAATTTCGGTGGTAGAAGAAGAAGGAATAGTAAAAGATGATATCTCATCTTTTTGTTTTATTTTAGTCATTTTTTATTACCTAATCTCTACCAAATTTAACCAACGTTTAATGCTATTGTCTCCTTCATTCCTATGGTCGGCCAACACATTCCAATTGGCCTAATTTCACTTTAAAGACCTCCAATTTAATATTCTATTGCTATTGACACCTCTACCTCGAAAAATAAAACTTTCACACTTTATGCAATTTAATCCTTTTTCACAATTAGGCATGTAATCATCAAAATTAAAGCACCAACATTTTCATGTATCCATACAATTATGCTACAACACATAAAAAAATGTCAAAATAATTTTTCCTCAACTTCGTTTTAGTGGTCCCGAAACCACTGTTCTGACTAGCCCTAAAATCGGGCTGTTACAAATGATGATGAAATTCATGAAGTGCAAACTTGTGCAATTCATTAAGTAATGTGTGAAATATATGCATGATGAACATAGTATGAAATTAAGGTGTGGATGTCTTGATTGTGGATATTAGAGGTGCATTATTGTATGCTATGTGTTGCTGGAAATGGTATAAGTGTGGTTGCTTTTCAGGATGGCCAACGGCTTGGTAAATAGCCTTATAATTGTCTACACGGGTAAGCACACGGGCGTGTAGCCTAGCCATGTGTCCCCTGCACCTAATTTGCAAAAAAATCAAGTTTGTCACACAGGCTAGCACACGGGCGTGTGACTCAGCCGTGTGACCCTAAATGTCTACTGATGTCATAAATAGAATGTCAAGGTTTTCACACACGGGCTAAGAAACGGGCGTGTCATGGCCGTGTGAAGGACACAAGCCATAGACACGGGTGTGTGCCAAGTCGTGTGAAAACCCCTGTAGGTTCAAAATGAAAAATAAAATCCACACGCACTAGGGACATGGGCGTGTGTGGCCACACGGCCTGCCCACATAGTCGTGTTCCTTTCCACACAAGCGTGTGGCCCTGTTTTGAGTAAAAAAAATTAAGTATTCGTAAGCTTCTAATTCAGTCTCGAACCACTCTATATGTATGTTTTAGGTCTCGTAGGCCCGTAATAGGGACAATATGATTAGGAATGAAAATTATGGCTGATTTTGTACGATCAATTATGTTAAGTCTGGCAATGCTTCGTACCCGGTTCTAGTGTTGAATACGGGTAAGGGGTGTTACAGTTCGAGCTAGATTTCGTTTTCCATTTTTTCCTTATGTCACCTTACTTCACCTTAACCTCGACCTCGAACTCCTACTTGTACAAGTGTGGGGGTTAAATTTTGAGCTTGTGACCCCTCTAATCATTCTAGGCAGTCCCTTATCATGTGTTCTTTGGACCCACACTTGAAACATCCTCTTGCCTTCTTGCAACATTCACCAGGATGCCTTCGTTCACAGTGTTCGCATAGTGATCAATTTGGCATTTTGTGTGAATCTCCTTTTTTCAGCCTAGGTGTTACTCTACCATCGCGAATGGTCTAATTAAAAATTACGTTTGATATTTCTGTCAAAGTTATGCGAGTCAATCAGCGTACATCACAACCTTTCATCCTCAGTACAAGCCATTTGCTCAAAAATATTTTCAACACCCTCAAGCCAATACTCAACCTTGGTTGGATCAGTTTCCCTAACACAAATAAATTCCTTACTACCTAGAGCTCACAGACACTCTAACGGCAATCCTCGACTAACTGGAGTAGCATTATTACCAGTGACATATTGGAAAGCCCCAATCATGGATTGTACCAATGGTTCGACACTTTCATCCTGAACATTTTCCTTCCGAAGTTGCCTAGGTGATGTCAAAGTCTTGTCATCCTCCGAAGGGTTCGCAATGCCATTAACATGGTTCACATTGTCACAAACTCACTTCGCTTGCTTCCTAATATGTAGCGGAAAATAACATGCAAACCTACTTTGCCTACATGAGCTTGTCTTACTATTTTCCTAAAGTCATATATATTTAAAAAAGAAAGAAATAAAGAATATGCGAACTTTAAACTTTGCAAAATAATGTACCTTGCGGAACACAACTGTTTGTCTATCTGACATAGGGGTTCATACCCTTGAATAGTTCACACAATCTAATACTTCCATGGAGTAAGTTTCTTTTTAAGCTAAGTAAGTCTCATGAACTACTCCTAAGTGTTTAGATACTGTGAACATAGTTCGAAGGTTTTCTTGTATATCAAAATTTATTAAAGGTTCGCAATACCAATTCACCAATCGATGGCGTTTGCACTTATACAGTTCACAACCCTATTACTTCACATCAATTTTGGGGAACTCTGCAAAGTTTTGTCGGTTTGAATACTTTTTGTCATTGCTTCTGGAAAACACTATGTTATAAATTATTAATAAACTGTAAAAGTAACATATTTTAAGCCCATATTTAGCATGCTTTTGGATGATTTAAGCCTTGAATTATGTAATTTGGTGCTCTTAATCCTTTGTTTTCATGTTTTATAATTAGGAGAGCACCCAATGACGAAAAGAACAAAAAATGGGCCCAAAACGGACTAAATAGGCCATATCACGAAATCCACATGGCCTGGGCCCAAGACCACACGGCCATGCCCAATTCACAGGTTCGAGCACGGGCGTGTGCCATGGGCGTGTCCCTGCCGTGAGAAAGGAGAGTTTCACTCGGATTAGGATACTTAGGGGCAAAGAAACATATTCAGAAGCCTATATAAACACCCTAAGTATGACCTAAAAGGGGGAACCGAGGGCTTTAGTCAGGGGCGTCCAGCTAGGCCAAAGAGGGCAGATTTGTGGAGATTTACTCAAAGATGCCAGTTGATTCATCTCAAGAAGCCGAAACTATACTCAAGACGAAGGATCTCTCCTTCAATTCCTTCAGGGGGTTTTAGGGATTTCTTATGTTTTGTTTTATCTTTTCTTTTGATATGTATTCTTTTATTATCATTATAAACTGAACCCTCAGATACCTAAGGGGGATGAAACCTAAGATGAATCTTGTTATCGTTTGCTGAACTATATGATAAATATTTGACTTGTTCTTAATTATGTGTTCTTAATTCTTGTTTTGATATTTCTGGGATATTAATTCAAGTGTGATGTGCTTAGGTGGAGGAGCAAAAGTCCCTACTTAAGAGTAGATCTAGCATAATTAAGCAGAGCTAATCGCACGCCTAGAGATAGGCTGACGAGATTTTGCCGAATTAGGGTGAAACCTAATATGGGAGTCCATAGATCGAGTTAATGAAATTCTAGGGGTTTTAATTAAAAAGAGATTTCAATTAATCAACCTAGGGTTAGACATTAGTTGCCTCGAGAGAGGGATTAATATAACTTAGGGAATCTTACGGATCAAGTCAAGTGAATAAATCGTCTGGTTCAAAGCTAGATAACAAGTGAAGTCTAGGTGGATTCTTCCTTGGGTGTAGTCTTAATCAATTGGTTTTTCTTCAAAGTTATTTTCCCAAATTCATTCTTCTTTGTCTTAGAGTCTTTAGTTTAGTAGGTAGTTAATTTTAGATTAGATAAACAATTCCCTTAATTCTTAGGCTAAATAATAAAAAGAGAGTTAGTATTAGTGCTTTTGGTTCCTTTGGGTTCGACATTCTGGTCTTTCCCTAACTATACTACTGTTTGATAGGTGCGCTTGCCTCAAATCGTTGTTATAGGTAATGTCCAGGTTTGATCATTCTTTTTATAAATTTTAAGACTTTGACATCGTAAAAATAATGATCAAGTTTTTGGCGCCATTGCTGGGGAACTGAAATATTAAGAACACTTAATTTTTATTACTGGAGCCATATTTATTTTATTTTTTTCTATTTACTTTTATTTTTTTATACTTTGCTAAATTTTCTTTTGTTCCTTTCAGGTACCTCTAGTTTATGACTAGAAGGAACCGGACAGGAGCCCTACTTTACGACAGTGATATTGAAGGTACCGTTCGTAGAAATCGTAGAGAAATAAGGCGAAGCTTAAACTACATAGAAGAAGAGCAAGAAGCCGAAATCAATACCACATAAGAGATGGCTGAAAATCATCCGCCACCTCTAGAGATGCCCAAACATCATGATCCGTGCACTATGTATGATTATGCTAAACCTAGTTTAACAGGAACTGAGTCTAGTATTGTTAGGCCTGCTATTGCTGCAAATAATTTTGTACTGAAACCTAACACCATACAGATGATACAACAGTTTGTTCAGTTTTATGGTTTGTAGTATGAGATCCTAACACACAATTAGCGAATTTTCTAGAATTCTGTGATACCTTCAAGATAAATGGCGTTTCCGATGATGCCATTTGTCTTCAGTTATTTCCATTTTATTTGAGGAATAAAGCCAGACAGCGGTTACATTCTCTTCCACCAAGATCAATCACTACATGGGATCAATCACTACAGAGTACAAACCTCGCATACCATATCCCCAGGCAATAACGAAAGACGACACAGAGGAACAGTTCAGTAAGTTTCTAAAACTTTTAAAAAAATTACATATTAGCTTATCATTTCCTGAAGCTCTTTCGCAGATGCCAGATTCCAGGAAATTTTTAAAGAAGCTATTGACAAATAAGCGGAAGATTGACGAGGAATCACATGTGGAACTGAATGCACTATGCTCAGCAATGTTGCAAATAAACTACCACAAAATTAAAAGATCTAGGGAGTTTTACAATTCCATGCTTAATTGGTAGTTTATCTATTGATAATGCATTAGTTGATTTGGGGGCAAGCATAAATGTTATGCCTTATAAACTGTTTAAACAACTAGGTCTAGGGAAGCCCAAGTAAAATAGGATGAGCATTCAATTAGTTGATAAAACTATTAGAATTCTTAGGGGTATAATCGAAGTTGTACTCGTGAAAATCGATAAATTTGTATTCCAAGTAGACTTCGTCATTTTAGAAATGGATGAGGACAACACGATTCCCCTAATTTTAGGAAGACCATTTTTAGCAACTGCCAGGACTAAAATTGATGTCGACGCAGGTGAACTCATACTTTGTGTAGGTGAGGAGACAGTCACTCTTCAAGCCTTCAACTCTGCTAGAACATCAAGTAACTAAGGTAAAAAAGTAAATTCTATTGATAACTATTCGATTAACCATTCTTTTTAGGAAACACCACAGCATGATCCCGATCCTAGACCCTGTGCCAACAAAGAAATAACTCATGAAGAACAAGGGATTCAGACCGATGAACTAAAAGAGTGGAAGACGCATCTAGGAGAAAAACTAGGGATACATGAAGTAGAACCAAAGCCACTCTATGAGACAAACAAGTTCAAAATTGGAGATCTGGTATTGCTAGATAAAGCAGATCCACGACTGTCCCCTCCTGATCCTAACACCAGCAAGGAAATACCTTTCAAAGTAATAGATGTTTTCCCGTATGGAACGATTGAGGTAAGTAACCCTATGTTTGGCACTTTGAAAATAAACGCTACTCATCTTAAACTCTATCATGATAATGGAATTGGCAGCACGAGGAAGGACTTTCAACTCCTCAAACCACCATGAAAATAGAAATGAGAGGAGAGTCTAGCTTAAGACTATAAACGAGCGCTTTTCGGGAGGCAACCTGAATACTAACCCCATTAACTTCTATATTTTTCATTTTTATTTTATTTATTATATTCTTTCCTTATAGCATCTAACTATAAACTAACCAAAAGTACAGAATTTCAAGCCACACGGCCTTGTACACGGCCGTGGCCGTGGCTGTGGCCGTGGCCGTGGCTGTGTGGATACACTGAATCTCCATACTGACATGGCAGAGATGGTAGGAGTCAAAGTGAATCAGTTTTCAAGTCACGGACTCAACTACCATGCCACGGCCGTGCGATGCAGCCTTGGTCGACACTGTTAGTTCATACTCAGGTGTGGAAACTAGAACACGGATGTGGGAGAAGCGAACAAAACACAACACGATCGTGTCACACACCACGCCCCTGGTACACAAGCTTGGGAAAGTAGCAGGCCCCAAAATTCTATTTAAAACACCCATCTCCCCTTCTCACCCACTCCCCATTCACTCTTCACCCCCTTCATATTCACTCTTCTCCTTCTTCATTCTCTAAAGCCTCAATCTATGCTTCAATGATGTCTAAGAAGCAGAAGGATCCCAGCACAGTCTCCCTTAGGGAGACCGATCTACATAAGTTCATGCCGACCGCTTCATCTAATCGAAAAGCCAAGGATCTTTGAGGCCATTTAATTTTTCTTCTTCTCTACCCTTCTCCTTTATTTTCCTTCTCTTTGACTATCTTATGCTTAATTTAGTTTATTTTATTTTCGTTTCTTAGTGTGAGGTTCTTCAGGCTGCTAGGGAAGCACACCGGAGCCACGACCACCGACTCACTACAGCCTTAGAAGTCACACCCACCTCGCGAACCATCCAACAATAAAGACTCTTCGGTCCATCCATCTTTTATTCTAATTGTATTTTACTTTCTATTTTCTTTCTCTTTATCTTTCTTGTCTTTATATATATATTTAGTATATTTTGAATTCTTATTATTACTTCCTAGCTAATTCTCTACGAGCTTCCCAATTTCTTCATCTAGCGCATAGCTCGGTAGCAGCCACCACACCTTGAGACTACCAACTCAAGGAAACCATCCAAATTCAGGAAGTTTCACCTCCCCCTCTCTCTTAAATTTCATATACATCTTTGTACATTGAGGGCAATATACATCTTAAGTGTTGGGGTGAATAGTTATTTCGAGAAAGTGCCTAACTTTCTTCATTATTTGAAAATCCCTGAATTATGCCTTGTTCGAAAGTAAAGTTTCTCATATTATGATTAGAATGAAAATTCCTTTGATTTATGATTTCTATTGATATGTTGTAGATTAAGTCATTGATAATTGTGCATTGATGATTAATTTCGAAAGATACTAGAGAATCAAGCATGATAAGTCTCTTTTTTAGAAATTAAAAATTTTGTTAGGTTGTCTACCTGAATCTAATTATTACCTTGAAGTTTGAAATTTACGAGGTTGATATCAAACACCCATAATTTTTGTGAAATTTTGAGCCTTTTAGAGCATATATTCTTTTTCTTGCCAACTTTATTGATTATGAGTGTGTCAACATTGATTTGTTATTCTAGAACTTGCATTGATTATACATGTCGAGACCACACCTTTGAGTTGATATACAGAGATGATAAAGGCACTTAGGTTTTAATCCACTCACTCCACTAAATGCCTACCTTCATAATTAACCCCTAGTGAACCCCGTTTAATCTTAACAACCCTTTTTATTGACTCACCGGCTAATATTAACCCAAAACCCGTTGTATTTGTTATCACCATTCCTTTTGACTACCCTTATGTCGAGATTTGATTTGATTAGTTGCCTAACTATTTTATTTATTTCAATCGTTAAATTCATCCTTTATATTTGACTTGTTCTTAAAAAAATTGAATTATATTCATTATTAGTTTTGTGATTGAATGAGCTTATACGTTTGAATGCCAATTATTAAAGAAGAAAGCTCGTATTAGAGTATTATTATTAGTATGACAAGTTTTTACTTGATGTAATTATTCATGATCAGTTTGTTGTTTCTAGTTAGGTAATTTGTCAGGTCAATCTCGATTCTAACTCTCTAATTCAGCCTTTATCCACACCTTTAATCCAAGCCCTATTACAACCCTGTTAAAGACCTTTTGATTTGTATATCATCTCATATTATAGTGGTGGAGATTTGATTTTCATGCAAGCCTATAAGATTAACTTATCATGTTCGACTTTTCAGTGCTTAATTTTGAACCTTAAACACTTTGAGTGATTTGAGTGTAACTCTTGTGAGGATGTCAACTCTTGTCAATTCTGAATCAGAGGTAATTATTCAGGTAAAGGGAAATGCCTATGTTTTTGTGCTATAAATGTATGACTTTGATTGTTTGAATCTTTGGGACCCTTTGAGTTAAATTATCAATGTATGAATTATCTTTGAATTATGATGAAACACTATTGATGAATATTATGAATTGAGGAAGTTCATTTTAATTGTAAGTTGAGAATTTTGCTTGAGGAGAAGCAAAAGCTTAAGTGTGGATGTATTTAATAAACCGTAAAAGTAACATATTTTAAGCCCACATTTAGCATGCTTTTGGATGATTTAAGCCTTGAATTATGTAATTTGGTGCTCTTAATCCTTTGTTTTCATGTTTTATACTCAGGAGAGCACCCAATGACGAAAGGAATAGAAAACATGCCCAAAATGGAGTAAATGGGCCATATCACGAAATCCACACGGCTTGGGCCCAAGACCACACGACCCAATTCAACAGGTTCGAACACGGCCTGGCCACGACTTACACGGGTGTGTGCCATGGGCGTGTCCCTGCCGTGAGAAAGAAGAGTTTCACTCAGATTAGGATACTTAAGGGCAAAGAATCATATTCAAAAGCCTATATAAACACCCTAAGTATGACCTAAAAGGAGAAACCCAGAGCTTTAGTCAGGGGCGTCCAGCTAGGCCAAAGAGGGCAGAATTATATCAAGACGGAGGATCTCTCCTTCAATTCCTTTAGGAGGTTTTAGGGATTTCTTATGTTTTGTTTTATCCTTTCTTTTGAGATGTATTCTTTTATTATCATTAGGAACTAAACCCTCAGATACCTGAAGGGGATGAACCTAAGATGAATCTTGTTATCGTTTGCTGAACTATATGATAAATATTTGACTTGTTCTTAATTATGTGTTCTTAATTCTTGTTTTGATATTTTCGGGATATTAATTCCAGTGTGCTGTGCTTAGGTGGAGGAGCAAAAGACTCTGCTTAAGAATAGATCTAGCATAATTAAGCGAAATTGATTGCACGCCTAGAGATAGGGTGACGAGATTTTTCCAGATTAGGGTGAAACCTAATATGGGAGTCCATAGATCGAGTTAATGCAATTCTAGGGGGTTCAATTAGCAAGAGATTTCAATTAATCAACCTAGGGTTAGACATTAGTTGCCTCGAGAGAGGGATTAATATAAGTTAGGGAATCTTACGGATCAAGTCAAGTGAATAAATCGTCTGGTTCAGAGCTAGATAACAAGTGAAGTATAGGTGGATTCTTCCTTGGATGTCGTCTTAATCATTGGTTTTTCTTCAAAGTTATTTTCCCAAATTCATTCTTCTTTATCTTAGAGTCTTTAGTTTAGTAGTTAGTTAATTTTAGATTAGATAAAAATTTCCTTAATTCTTAGGATAAATAATAAAAAGAGAGTTAGTATTAGTGCTTTTGGTTCCTTTGGGTTCGACATTCCGGTCTTGCCTTTACTACTATTCGATAGGTGCCCTTGCCTCAAATCGTTGTCATAGTTAGTTTCCAGGTTTGATCATTCTTTTTATAAATTTTAAGACTTTGACATCGCAAAAACAACGATCAATTATTTATTCAAGATTGAGCTTGTAAATTTTAGAAACCATCAATCAAATTTGGACTATATTTATATATTTAAATTTTAGGTGTGTTTATAAAACATTATCGGTTCGCAATTATACACAGAAAGAAAAACATAAGAAAACATAAAAATAATTAAGTCCTAAAACAATCGGTAAAGTCAATAGAATTATATCACTAAGCCCAAACAGAATTTTCACATTGCCTTTGACCTAGAGTTCGCTCATACTACCTTTACAGCATCTATACTTCCACTGGATCACTTTCCTCGCCATTTCTCACCTTGTGATATAGCTATCTAGATTGAATGGAAAGGAGTGTGTGAGTTATTGTGAACTCAGTGAATTCCACAAAGTACGCACAAAAATAAGTTAAACAGAAAGTTGGCAAGGTCATAAAACTTGCGAACTTGATTCGCCATACTTACTGTCAAATAGCTTTAATTTATAAAACAAGATATTTTAAAAAATATAAACTTATTTATATGGTTTTTACTATTGGATAAGCGGATCACCTTATAATGCCTAAGAATGACTCAATGAATTTTAACATATCATAAAGCTAAGCACTCTCTAACACACCAACATGTCCCATTGAGTCGAGCTTAGCTTGACACTCCTTTATCTCTTCGACCTATTCTTGGGCCTTTCGACCAAAATAAAAAAATAAAAGGGGCATACTCACAATCGTATGGCATGCCATTATATCCAAGAATTCAAAAATTTTTCATCAAAACAATTACTTAAAACATAAAGCTCGCCAATTATGAGGAGCTCATAGAGTACTGTTTAGGTTGAACTTGCAATAAAGAGCTTGTATTCCACTGTTCATAAAAACACATATTTAGCAATTTTGCAAAATAGATTTTAGAAAAGACTTACTCTCAGAACATGGGATAAAACCTTAAGCTCTTAGATAACATTATGGTTCGCACATAGAAGTGGTGATCCTTGAACACTCACCAATTAATTAAAAGCTTTTAAACAAGCTCCAACTTTCCCTTGTATTTCCTTGTAGATGGTTCAATCAGTTCACAATTTCACAAACATACACAAGTCACTAATATACAAAGCACATGAAAATTCATGCATAACACAAGTGAACCTAGGTTCACACATGCTTAGCTTTTGGCGAATCTAGTTTCCTTTGTTGTGAACTTTACTAAACATCAACACAATATAAAATAGAGTCTTGCTTTAGATCCTAAAAGCTAAGTTTTGAATTATTTAGAACTTGATAACAGAATAATCAATGAAGAATTTGATAGAGCTTTGTTGTTGAACATAATATGAAATTTCTAATTGAAAGGTCTTAATTCATAGGCACTTAGTGCTTTAGTGTTTTTAAGATACCCTAGTCGCAGTAGAAGTAGGAAAGAGTTACATGCATTAATGGTGATGTGAAGAGAAAAGTAAGTTGACTTCCTAATTTTGGGATAATTACCCTTTGACTACTCTTACTTTTAACTTTTGGCCCTGTAACATCCTGGAAAGGGCCTATGCATTTTCGGTTTAATTGTACGAAGTGACATGTTTTATGTACTAAGAATAAATTTTGAATATTTTTGGAAATGAATGAAAATGACTTGGAAATGAACATTTTTGGAAACCTGAAAATGTATGGAAATGATCTGGAAATGAACATTTCTGGAAACTTGGAAATGTAAGGAAATGATTCAAAAGAGGAAAGTGAACATTTCTGGAAACTTGGAAATGTAAGGAAATGTCAAGTTTACAGAGCCGAACGAAAATTTTTGGAAAATTAGAAATGACTTAGAAATGTCGAGTTTTAAAGTTTAAAAGAGGAAATTAAGGCAAGGTGGCCTTAAAAGAAAAAGTTGGTGAAATTTGACACACAAATAGGCTTGGAAAAGTGGCCTGAAGATGCCACTTAGGGCCTCTGGAAATGGCGCCACATGCAAGGTGTTGGGCACGAGTTCGAGTCACTTGGGAAGCAAATAAAGGAAGTTTTATTTTTGCTTCCCGGAAGCTTTGAGTGGACGCCACAAGCCTTCTAGAAAGGAGGAGTTTTATTTTCATAAATATTCGATTAATAAGGTGATAAATAAGGTATTTAATTTGGATTATTTTTGAAGAGATAATAAAGGATTATTCTCTAATTATTTGAAATTAAGGAGATAAACTTATCAATAAAGAAGAGTGGTGGCCAAGTAAGGGATTACGAGTAGTAGTTTCGGCTATAAAAGGAAGAAAATATAGGCTACTCATCAATTTTTCTTCCTCCTCTTCTCTCTGCTAGAATTTACAGTGCTCTCTTCTCTTCTCTTCTCTTCTCTTTTTTTTTGTCAAGCCGAATCTATAGTCCACCATTGTCAAAATTCTCAAGTTTTCTTTTCTTCCTATTTCTTCTTACCAATCCATTCAAAAGCCGAATCTTAGAAGGGCTTCAAGCATAGGTGCTGTTGTTTTCTTCAAAGGTAAGAACAAGTTTGATTTCCATTCTTTTCTTTTAGATTAGCCGAGAGATAATCTAACCCCATACATATTATGGTTGCCAAATATGGAAGGATCTTTCGGGATTATCAGAGTAGTCGACTAAAAGGAGGAGTATTCGGGATTTCTAATATTAAGGTAAGACATGTGAATATTCGGCCAAAGGCCTTGATTTATGTTTCGATGATTAAGATTAAGTCTAACGTAAGGTTTCAGGGATTTCAATATTCCTAGGGAAACAAGGAATAGTTTCGGGATTTATCGGTGTTCCAATCGGCAACAAGGTAAGAATACTAATCCTACTAGGATTTGGAATCTTGGCCGAACGGCTTTTTATTAAGGTAATAAGTGATAAATCAATGTAGGGATTAAGGTTCTAAGCATTAGATCAAGCTTTTCGGGATCTCAAGGAAATTTTAAGCGAATCAGGTGTGTACCCCACACTACTTCATAATACATTTTATGACATGTTTAATTAAAATATGTGACATTAAGAATATGAAAGTGGCTAAAGTACCATGTTATGGTACAAAGTACCCAGGTACGTTTCCTACTCCTACTAAGAATATGAAAAATGTTATTAGTAACATGAGAATATGATAAGAATGTGAACTCTGGCATATTTATGCATATTATTATATGGGGCATATGGGTTTGTTTGAAAGGGGAAGTGAATGTGGTGACCTAAGACCACGAGCACGGTGACCTAAGACCGTGATATCGAAAAGTGGTGACCTAAGACCACGATGTCTCTGAAAGTGGTGACCTAAGACCACGATGTCTGAGCGTGGTGACCTAAGACCACGAATGCGGTGACCTAAGACCGCAATTTGGTGTGTAGCGGAAGGAGGGTCGACTTAGTAGTCCCCACGGTGTGGTTGGCAGGTACGGGGGTATGAAGCGGATGGACAATTAGGTTTGGGTTTGGGAATGCATCATAACTTGTATTCTATGTTTTGAGTGTGTAACTCTTGTATGCCTAATTATATTATGATTTAGTGTCGTGTACACATTGAGTCTGTTTGACTCACCCCGTTGTGGGACCATGTTTGAGGTGATGAACAGTGATGGACCGGGACGGCAGAACTTGTGGTGGCCATGCTCAACATGAAGTCTTTATTTTTATGGAACTATTAGTTTTTTTTGAAGTACTTGAATTATTTGGAAATTATTTGTTGTAATAAGGCCATAAGGCCATAGTTGAATCATTTTACATTTATTATTATTTATTATGTTTAGGAACCTTATTTATTAAAGTTTAAGTAAAAATTTCTTTAAACTAAATCCTAATTGTTTTATCACTTAATATTAAAAAGGGGTTTCCAAAAATAAAATCGAGTCTGTTTCAACACAAGCCCAACCCAAACAATATTTTTTTTAATCGCACAAGTTTTTTCTAAGTAACAAAAGAATTTCAAACCGGTTTTCTTGAGGAACATACCAAATCTGGTCAAAGCTCGTGGGCCGGGTTTGGGGTGTTTCAGGCCCAAATAGTAATTACATCTCGCTAGGTCCTCTGGCTATCCCTACTTCGCCAAACCTACTGGCGATCATAATTTGTTGAATCCACTGGCGAACACCAGCTCACCAGACCTACTAACGTACAGTATCTCTCCAAACTTGTTGGCGTACACTGTCTTTTCGGTCTTGCTGGTGTATAACTTCTCACCAGACCTGCTGGTGTAAATTAGCTTGACAAGCCTACTGGCAAACTCTAACTCATTCAGCCTTCTGGTGAACACCAGCTTACCAAACCCACTAGCGATCATAATTGGCCAGGCTCAAACTTCTGGGCCCTATTTTGGGATGTGATAATGCCATATATAGGTATGTGTACTTAATTCACAACTATCAAATACGATAATAGGGATAAATTGGTGGATTTCTATGTGGTTGGTTGACTTTCAAATTAGGGATCTAAATTACTATTACTCCAAAATTGGCTTTGTTTTACCTTTTAGCCTCAACTTTACCAATTTTGACAAATTAGTCTGGTTTATCTCTCGACCTCACCAACTAACTCGAGACTTATCTAATTAATGCTTAATAAGATCTCCTCTCAGTCTCACTTATCTTGATTTTCCCTTAGGGGTGTCAATCCTAAGTTTTTAAGTCTATTCAATTTAGTCTAATTTTGCAATTTAGTCATTGAACTTTAAAATCAATTACCTATCATTTCCATCAACCAACCCCTAGATATTTAGCCACTCATACCTGTATTAAAAAGAAATTAAATGAAAGTAGTATTAACTTAAACCCTAAGCAAAGTAATAAAAATCCAAGCTTTATTGCAAAAGCATGGATAGGACAACATTGATGCAAAAACAATAAACAAAAACACTAAAGAAATTATTTTGAACAAAAGAAATTAAAGAAACTGAACAACATTAACATTTAATTAAAATGTAAGTAAAAAAGAATTTGAAGGTTTGTCTAAGCAAATAAATCCTAGCTACAATAGTAACTAACTTAAGTACCAGCTATGAACTAAACAAAAACAAATGTGTAGAGAAAATAAAATCCTAGACTATAGAGAAGAGAAAACTAAACCTTAAAAGATGAAGAGAAAACCATAAGAAAACTAAACTAAACTAAGGCTTTTGTCTAATGTCTTTCTCTTAGCCAATTTCAGCTTCTTTTAGTAGTGTGTTAACCTACACTTTTATGCCCAAGATGCCCTTAAGCATGTGTGTTTTTATTGATACACATGTTGGACAAGGGCTACCCATCTATTCTTTTTTTTTTTTACCTTAGACGGTGATATTACGATGCCGAGGGCTTGGTATCGTGATATCCTCGTCAATCTTGAAATAGGGTAATCCTTGGGAGTTAGGTATCGTGATACCACTGGAAAAGACCTCAATCTTCTTCAATTTAGCACTATCAAGGGTATCATGAATTCCAGGCTTCAATATCATTATACCCCCTCTATACGATGTTTTCACTCATGTTCGAGCCTCCGGCAACTCCCTATAACACTCAACCAATCATGTAATAGCCCGTTTTTAGTGGTGTCGAAATCTATGGTTTCAAGACCACGATTCCAATCAACCAGTCAATATTTTATTATTTATTATATATCTATAGTATTATTAAAGTGTCATATTAAAATTTGGCTAGAAAATTTTAACATTTAGATAGTTAATTATGTAAAAAAAGGATTAAATTGTAAAAGTTGTAAAAGTTAATAGCTATAAGTTTAATTATATTAAATAGTTATAAAATCATGAATTAAGGGCTTTATATGGAAAATCTACCAATTTGCTTTATGGTGGACGGTTAGGTGATAGTTTTATATGAAATTTAATTAATTAAAAAAGGTTAAAATGGTAAATTAATAAATAAATCAAAAACAAAAGATGACAAAACATGTTTTCATCTTCATTTCACCAACACCACCGATTCTTATAAGAGAAATATCATTATTGAGCTATGACACTATAACAGAGTGGATATACCTAAACCCCAAAGAAACCAGATAAGGACAAAACATATTGATATAAAGTATCATAAGGGAGACGATAGTGTTTGACAGGATAGTGGATGTAGTCAAAGATCGTATCAAAGGACAAACCCTGGAGATTTGTTTTACCAAGATTCTTCTAGCTAGAGAGTTCTTCGAGAAACATATGAAGGGCATAAGAATGTGAAAAATGACTCATCTATTTCTCTAGGGAAAATAGAAGACTATTGGATCTGGTGTCCTAAGTGTAGTATTTTTGTCTATGTACACTTGTAATATTTTTGAACAGATTGGTTAATAAAAGAATTCATGGATTACATTAATGTACTTTGTAAAATATTCTTATGTGGTTTTTGCATGCAAAGAAAAATAAAAGCAAATGCTGACTCACAAGTTATCAAATGTTTAAACTAATACTAAGCGATATTACGTAGTTGGATCATAATATAGAAAGACAACTTGTATTAGTAGACGAACTTAAACATGTCATTAGTTTAATCGGAGATGAGAAAATTGATTGAAAGACTAATATGTCATTGAATGCCTATAAACAAGTTATCGTTTATAGTAAAATATAATACCAAAAATATATAAGAATTAAAACGACAGTGTTTGCAAGTGAACGAGTCAAATTGTAATATAGTTAGTACAATGAAATACTTGGAAGTGTTTCATGGATCGTACCCAAGAGAGGATGAAATAAATTATAAAAAATCTTTTTTACAATAATAATTCTATGAAGTAGTGATTAATTTCTATATTACGATGAACTGAAAAAATAGATTAATGAGATAAATTAAATAATAATAACAAGTAAATAAGACAAATAAAAAATAATAATAAACATCAATAAACTACTTAGGAAGACCAACTTGCTTAAGGTTTTGTAACTAACTTCAAATTAGGGTTTTAAGGTGGATTAGCTATCGATTAACCAATTATTACCTCCTGCCTCTAATTAAATAATCGATTGGTTGATACATGCTTATCTCCCGACCTCACTTTCTCAACCAGGATAAATTACGATTTACTCAGTTCGACTTATCTCCCGATCTTGTCTAGCCTATGATAACTTCCAAGGGTTGCCAATCCTAGTGATTTAAGAACACATAATATACCAACTAATCCTCTCTGGAAAACACTAAATCCTCTGTTAAGCACTTCCACTTGGTAATCTCCCCTACGTAATTTAGCCACTCATATTATTCATAATCTCTATCTCAATTAAACAAGTCATGTGAAGAACATGATTGATTCGAAAGAGAAATGAGATTTGAAAAATCTTAGATTTGATATCGAATGGAGAACGAAGTAGCAAATCGGTTGATTTGAATAAAGAAATAAACCAAATGCAAGAATAAGTAAATTGAAATACTTTAATAAAATAAATAAACTATTGGATCAAAACTTATTCCAAGAGGAAAAACAAATAGTTATTGAAAAGCCGAAAGAAAATTAATCTACTCTTACTCCTAACCTACTGTAACAGGCCGATTATGACTCAGAACGGTGGTTTCGGGGCCACAAATCTGAGTTAGAAAAATATTTTAATATTTTATTTGATATCTATGTTATGTGTTTGAGCATGTGTTAAAATATTGTAGGCTAATTTGTCTGTTTGGATGTTTAATTTTAGAAAAAGGATTAAATGGCATAAGTGGTAAAAGTAGCCAATTATTAAATTGAGTGGCTAAATTGTTTTGTCTTCTTTTGCATGAGTATTAAAGTTTTAGATTTACCTTTTTGAGGTATAGTGGACAGCACTATGTCTTTTTAATATAAATATTATATGTTTATTTTATATGTTAAATTATAATAATGATATAATATACCTTTTAAACATATTATAATGAATCAAAAAAAGAAAGAAAGCCATTTCATGTTCATCATTTTAGCTCTCTTGGCTGAAACTAACAAAAGAAAAAGAAAAGAAAAACAAGCAAGGGTTTCGGCATTCATCAAGCAAAATTAGGTAAGTTTTAGCTTTTGATTTTTGATGATTTTTGTATTTTTGAGATTGTTGTTCACTATACTATCAAGCCCATGTATTAATTTTTGCATTGGTGATGTTCGTGGGATATGCCATTGATGATATGTTGAGCTTTGTGATGATTTATGGTGTTAATTGAAAGATTTGAGCTAGATGAACATACTTTGTTCTTGAGTTTTGATGAATTTTAGTTAATTAAGGTTAATTTGTGAAAATATTATTTTGAAGGGTTAAATTGTGAAATTTATGAGAAATATGGACTTATATAGTCCCTTCAAAAATTCGGCTCTAATGAATGGTAGATAAATTTTGAGTAATTTGTGAGTTATGTTTAGGGACTAAATTGTAAAAATTTTAAATGTCAAGGGCAAAATAGTAATTTGTATAATTATGTGATTTTGGATTAAATTGAATGAAATTAAATTTGAATGAGCTCAATTTGGAATTATTTAGATCAAGAACAAAAGGAAACGAGATTGGATCGGGGAAAGGCGAAATTGAACGAATAGCCCGAAAACTCTAATTCATCGACTTCCGAGGTAAGTTTATAAGCAATCGAATTTAACCAAATGGTTATTATAATGAAATGTATATGTTCAAATGAATTAATGGATTTAATTTTCAAATTGCCAAATGAAATATGGGAAATTTTAAGTGTGTTAGCCGAATGTGGTTTATTATGTACATGTATGTATGTATGTATCTTGATTAGTAGAAATAAGCATATTAAAATCAATTTTGCTGAATGTGATATGGAATGGAATTATATATATATATGCTAGCCGAATGTGTGGTTGATTTATGTATGAAATTTGATATATTTGGGTTGGGTGAATACTTATGGATTGAGTAGTAGTTAAATGTGGACCTTGGAATAAGTGATGGTTGTGATTGAATAAATAACTATGTGCATATATGAGTGTGGTCGAATGTGATGGTAAGTAATAGGAAGAAGAGTTGTGTAACACCCCAAACCCAGTCAACACGCTACAACCGAATCTAGCATGTCACAGAGAAAAACCGATTTCAAAGACAACAGGTTGTGAATCAAACTTTGAAAAGAACCGTTATTGAAAACAAGTTGTCGTTTTAGATCGAACAAAAGAAGAAAATTTTCGGGAAAACCATTTGTCGTCTCTTATTCTAGGGAAAAAAACTATTGAATTTATGAAAAACCGGACTAGTTTAAGTAACATAGCTAGAAACCGTTTCACATCTAGTCTTAAGGAAAAATTTAGTTTTAAAAGGGAATTGAGTTAGCTTGTTTTACTACCAGTTTGCCGTTACCCGATGGTAAAGTTTTAGAAAACCCGATAAGTTGTGCAAGTTTGGAAAACATTCATTTTAAAGGTTATTTAGGCATGCCGTTTCCTTTAACTTAAGCAAAATGTAATGTAAATTCAAAGCAGATAAATAAACCCCAAAATAAAAATTAGTGGCCTAATTACAACCCGAAAACCAAATTTAGAGTAAAGTAAAACCAAAATAGTATTTAAAACAAAACCCGGAAACTATGCGCATGGCCACCTCGAGTCTGCCCCGGCTCCGTATCCGTGATCTACGAATCATCTGTAAAATGTAAGGGAAGGGGTGAGTCACCAAGACTCAGTGTATAAATCCCCATCCCAATAATATCAACGCCCTTACACAATTTCATAAGCCAATATGCAAGTCATGCAACCCAAACCTAACCATCCGAACTCCTGTATTTACCCCGTGTGGTCAAAACCACTGGTGGTCAAAACCACTGGTGACCGTAGTCACAAATAATATAGGTGTGGTCAAAACCACTGGTGACCGTAGTCACAAATAATATGGGTGGGGCCAACCCACCTTGTGATCAAAACCACTAGTGACCATCCCGTAAATCAACATGTAGGGCCAACTCAATGTGGTACCAAACCACTGGGACGAGTCACAAATAAACCATGTGTGGTCAAAACCACTGGTGATCAAAACCACTGAGACTTAGTCACGATTATAATATAGAAAGCGGGGCGAACCCACTGTGTGGTCAAAACCACTGGTGACAGTCTAGAATTAAGCCTTCCCCCTCCTCTCATCATACCCAACTTTATGAACATGCTTTTCATGGCATTCAATCATGCTTAACATACAAATATCACATGGCATAGCTTATGCAAATTTACATAGGCATTTATCGATAATCAATCAGTAATGGACTTACCCGGAGTCCTCGCTCCTACTCACACGAGAGTAACATAATAGTTTCAATAGTAAATCCGGCTTATAACAATATACACGATATACATATTAACTAATGAAGTGTGTAAGAGTTACACACCTGATTACCTGTAAGACTACGCTTTCTACGTCAGCACTGTCATTAATCGATACTACTGCTATCTGTCTACTCTCTTGTTCCGATGCTGGTCCATACCTAGGTGGACAATCGGACACAGCCGACACTGCCCTCTTTTTGAACTTAGGGGCTGGGGTGTCAGATCTAACCCCACCTATCGCTAGGCTAGCCTTCGAGTCCATAACACCCTTAGTCACTAACCTAGATTAAAGCAGAGAAATAATCGAAAGGAATTAACGCTTAAGGCTAAGGCCCTTACCTATATTAATAAATCCCGAAGATCAAGATCTATCCTGTGAATCGAGCAAATCCCGGGAATCTAAACGCTTGCATCACTCCCTTCCTATATTCGGCCAACACACCATTATTAACACATAGCCCTTCGGCTTTGGTATAAATCCCGAAAGGGAGAGATAACGCAAGAAGATACCCCCTTACCTTAACACCCTTCTATCACCAAGCAAAAGCTGAAGCAACGCGAAGACGAGCCCCCCTCCTACAATCAGCCAAAACTACCAACACAGGATTAATGCCTTCGGCATTGGAAAGAAGGGAAAGGAGATTCGAAACCAAAATGAAACACTTACCATGATTGGATAGAAATCTGATCAACAAGTTATGCCGACAGATGAAAACGAACCACTGCCCCAACAACAACGAATAGAGGGAACAAACACTTAGGGAAGATTCGACCACACAACAAAAAGAAATAGAAAGGGAAAAAGAGAAGAGATAACAAGAACTTACCACTCCAAGGGTTCAGATTCGGCTATAGATCCAAAAGAGGAGAACGAATAAGAAATCACAAGACAAGAGAGGGCGATTCGGCTATTGCAAACAGAGAAGAAGATTTATGTATTTTCAGCACAAGAGAGGGATTGAGACAAGAAAAGTAGTAGATTGAGAGGGAGGGTGATGGTTTCGAATGGAAGAAGAAAAGAAATATGGTTCAGTTTTGAGGAGGTTCGGCTATTGATTGTTTCAAGGAAGAAGATGAAACAAAAGTGAAAAGGAGATAGGTGTGGTGTTTTCGGCTTTTGAAGATGAGAAGTAAAGAATGCACCAAAGTGACCCTAATGGTCTTGTAATGTTTCGGCTAAGATGGAGAAAGATGAAGAACCACAATTGCCTAGACCACTTTTGGCAAAGAAGAAAAAAAAGGGGTTTTGAGAGAGAGTTCCAAGTACACTCCACACGCCGAAAAGAAAAGAACCGAAACCACTTGCACCTTAACCCCATTCGGCACACCCACTCCCTGCCAATACAAAACCGATTCCCCCTTCCCTAAGCAGAGTTTAGAATTTGGCCAACACTAGCTCCCACGTCCATCTCCTAAATTCTCTCCTGGCCACTCATTCAAACTGATTTGAATGAGTCAAAACTCCTCAGATTTCTCTCCTCCACCCATTTGAATCTGTTGACTCTTTCAACAGTTATCCATTAGAGTCCATCCTGAGTACAGCTCCTCCCTGTCCTGACGTCAAAAAGAATGAGCAAAAAGGAATTCTTGCAGCTCAAACCAAGGCTCTCCCTTCTGCATGTGGCGTCACTCTCCTTATGCCTAAGTGGCGCCTCCCTTGCCACTTTACCACTGGAATAATTGTGTCAAAACACTCCAATAATTTCCCTTAACCCCTAACTCACTTAGCTCTCCCTTCCAAGTACACAAAACAACAATTTTTGCTATGGCTCAGGCCTACCCCAAGCTCATGCCTAGATTCCAAAACACCCTAAACTAGCACAACAATCATACTATCGCATGCAACACACAAAAATGCATAGACTTCGTTTTAAGGATGTTACAGTTCTACCCCCTTAAAAATAATTTCGACCTCGAAATTACCTGGTCAAAAGAGTTGAGGGTATTACTGTCACATCACATCCTCTGGTTCCGATGTGGCCTCTTCCGTACCATGGTTCCGCCATAATACCTTCACAAAAGGAACTGATTTCCTATGCAAAACTTTGACATCTCGATCCAGGATCTGTACTGGTTCCTCCTCAAAAGACAAATCTGGGCTCACTTCTATCTCTTCCACTGGCACAAAATGCGACGGATCTAATCGATAGCGCCTAAGCATGGAAACATGAAACACGTCGTGAATCTGACTCAATTCTGATGGCAACTCGAGCTGGTAAGCTACGGGTCCTACCAGCTTCAACACCATTTACGGCCTGATAAACCTAGGGCTCAGCTTGCCCTTTCGACCAAACCTCAGCACCTTCTTCCATGGCGACACTTTCACAAAGACCTTGTCACCCACAGCGAACTCTATATCCCTTCGCTTGAGATCGGCATAAGACTTCTGCCTATCCGAAGCTACCTTCAGACGAGCTCGAATCACTTTAACTTTATCCTCTGTTTCAACCACCAACTCTGGACCCAACAACTGACGTTCACCCAGTTCTGTCCAACACGCAGGGGTACGAAACTTACGTCCATATAATGCTTCATACGGTGCCATCTAGATACTCGCCTGATAACTGTTGTTGTACGCAAACTCTGCCAATGGTAGAAATTCTTCCCAACTACCTCTGAAATCCAAAACACAACCCCTTAACATATCTTCCAAGATCTGAATCACCCTTTCTGATTGCCCATCCGACTACAGATGAAATGCCGTGCTAAAATCCAACCTTGTACCTAATGCCTGATGCAACGCTTTCCAAAACCTGGACGTGAATCTGGGATCCCTATCTGAAATAATCGATACTGGCACTCCATGTAACCACACTATTTCCGCTACATACAACTTAGCCAACTTTTGGAGTGAGTAATCAACCCGAACCGGTATAAAATGAGCCGATTTTGTCAAACGATCAACAATCACCCAGACTGAATCCTTCCTGCTAGGCGTAAGGGGTAGTCCACTGACAAAGTCCATTGTAATCCTTTCCCACCTCCATTGCGAAATCTTTACCGGCTGCAACAAACCTAACGGTAGCTGATGTTCAGCCTTGACTTGCTGACACGTCAGGCACTTACTGACAAATTCGGTTACCTCCCGCTTCAGTCCCGGCCACCAGAATTGCTCCCGCAAATCCTGGTACATCTTACTACCCTCAGAATGCATAGCGTATGGGCTGCTATGAGCTTTCTGAAGAATCATCTGCCTTAACTCAACGTCCTTCGGCATACAAACTTTCCCTTGGAAGCATAACACTCCATCGTTACTCAAGCTATAACCTTCCAACTCACCATTTTGTACGTGCAATTTCCGAGCACTTAGGACCTCATCCAATAGCTGTTTCTCCTTAACTTGATTTACCCAAGTCAGCTTTATCTGCAATTCTGCTAACAGACTCCCGTCATCATACAGACTAAGGTGGGCAAACATTGCTCTCAGATCCGCTACCACCCTGCGACTCAACGCGTCAGCCACTACATTAGCCTTACCCGGATGGTATTCAATCGAGCAATCAAAGTCCTTCAACAACTCGATCCACCTCCGCTGCCTCAAATTCAATTCCTTCTGATTCAAAAGGTACTTCAAACTCTTGTGATCCGTGTAGACTATAGACTTCTCCCCATACAAGTAATGGCTCCAAATTTTCAGGGCGAAAACCACTGCAGCCAACTCCAGATCATGTGTCAGGTAGTTAACTTCGTGAGGTCTCAACTGTCGAGACACATACGCCACTACTTTCCCCTCTTGCATCAACACACACCCTAAACCGGTATGCGATGCATCACAATACACCGTAAACTCTTTCCCCGCTTCCGGCTGAATCAAGACCGGAGCTTCTATCAGAATCCTCTTTAACTTGTCGAAACTTTCCTGTTGCTTATTTGACCACCCAAATGGAACCCCTTTTCTCAGCAACTTGGTCAACGGCGCTGCAATTAAAGAAAACCCTTCCATAAATCTTCTATAAAATCCTGCAAAACCCAGAAAACTCCGAATCTCTGCTACAGACATAGGTGGTTTCCAGTCCAATACTGCTTCAATCTTCCGAGGGTCCACTATAATTCCCTCAGTTGACACCACATGGCCCAAGAAGGTTACTTCTCTCAGCCAGAACTCGCACTTACTAAACTTTGCGAATAGTTGCTTCTCCCTCAGAACCTGCAACACCACAAGTAGATGCGCATCATGCTCCTCTTCAGATTTCGAGTACACTAGTATGTCGTCTATAAACACCACGACAAACCGGTCCAAGTAAGGCTGAAACACCCAGTTCATCATGTCCACGAACGCTGCCGGCGCATTGATCAACCCAAACGGCATTACCAAGAATTCGTAGTGCCTATAACGAATGCGAAACGCCATCTTATAAATATCTGCCTCCTTTATCTTAAGCTGATGATACCCCGACCTTAAGTCAACCTTAGAGAAGACTGATGCACCCTTAAGTTGATCGAACAGACCGTCTATCCTCGGCAATAGATACTTGTTCTTGATCGTCAACTTATTCAGCTGTCGGTAGTCTATACACATCTACATTGTACCGTCTTTCTTCTTAACGAAAAGCACAGGCGCTCCCTAAGGTGATACACTCGGCCAGATGAAACCCCGGTCCAACAATTCCTGAATCTGTGCTTTCAGTTCCACCAACTCCTTCGGCGCCATCCTATATGGAGCAATAGACACAGGCGCGGTTCTGGGTAATAGATCTATGCCAAACTCAACTTCACCGTCTGGAGGCAGACCCGGAAGTTCTTCTGGGAATACATAGGTAAATTCCTACACCGTTCGGACATTCTCTACAGTTGATTCCTTGGCCTCCAAAGCATAAACATGAACCATGAACGCCTAACAACCCTTCCTCACCATTTTCTTGGCCTTCAGAGCAGACAGAACATTGGATAGATAATCTCTTCTATTACCTATCATCACCACGTCTTCACCCTCAATTGTTCTCAATACCATGCGCTTAGCTGCGCAGTCTAAACTTACTTGGTACTTCACTAGCCAGTCCATTCCAAGGATCAAATCGAACTCCCCGAATGGCAGTTCCATCAGATCAGCCAAAAATACTACCCCTTAAAGTTCTAGGGGTACCTCCTTATAAAGTTTGTTTCCCTCTACAGAGTGACCTAGAGGGCCAATTACTGTCATCTCCCTAGAAGAAATCTCATAGACTAGGTTCATAGTTCTAATATACTACTGGCAACATAGGAATGCGTCGAACCAACATCTATCAAAGCAATATAAGGCAGTCCAAAAATTAAGAACGTACCGATTATGATGTCCGGTGCATCACCCTCCTCTCGATGCCTCGCTGCGTAGACCAACCCAGGCTGTCTTGCCTCTGAGCTCCTAGCACCTCTGCCCGGTGCTCTGCGGCCTCGTCCTGAATCATTACCTCCTCTAGCCGAACCGTGACCCCTCTGTGGTTACTGACCATCCTTCCTGAACTATGTACAACCTTAACCCTTAGATTGGATCCCGGCTGACCTCTGCGGACAATCCCTTACTCGGTGCCCCATTGACCCACACTCGAAACACCCTCTGTTTCCGGTCCAACACTCTCCCACATGAGACTTCCCATACCGTGCACACCGTGGCGGCTACTGAGTTGTAGCAGCAGGCTTTGCAGTTTGACTTGGCCCACTATATCAAGCCCTTTTCTGTGAATTCTTGGCGGACCATGATGACCCAGAACTCCTCTTATTCCAGTGCCTATCCTGATTCCGTCTCACCGATTGTTTCACTTCTTCAGCAATTTTGGCCTTCTCTACCAAGACCACAAATTCTCTTTCCTGCTATGGAGCAATCAACATTCGCAGCTCATCTCTCAATCCGTCCTCAAACCTGACACAGCGCTCGTGTTCCGTAGCCACGATACCCCGAGCATAATTACTTAACCGAAGAAACTCTGCCTCATACTCCGATACTGACTTACTCCCTTGGACCAAATTCAAGAATGCCTTACGTTGTGTATCAATGTAACTAGCCCCGATGTACTTCCTTTGATAAGCCGCCTGAAAGAAATCCCAGGTGATGTCATCAACCATTGCTCCATCCCTGACCGTGAGCCACCACTGATAGGACTCATCCCGGAGAGAAAACACTATCCCTCTCAGCTTCTCCTCAGTCGTAAAGTCCAAATCATCCATTATACGTTCTGTCGCCTCTAGCCAATACTTAGCTGTATTGGGAGCCATACCAGATACACCCCTGGTTACCTCTGCTCCATTAGCCTGGAGTCATTTAGACACAGATTTTCGAGCTCCTGTTCCAACGCCTGCACCCGCGACTCTCTCCAGAACCTGTAGTATCGCCTGGGACACTGCGTCATCACCACCCTCTGACCTAGGAACTCCGCGGCCTCAGCTGGCGGCGGCGGCACCTCGTTCTCTGATCCATGGACAGACACTACCGGCTCTGACACAGTCATCCTACCTGTACCACGACCATGCATATTACGTCCATGTCCTCGAGCACTCATGACTACCGTTCACGTTTTAATCGGAGTTAAGAGTTTTATGCATTAGACTTATTTCACTGTTATTACAGCATAGTTTTATGAACAGTCTATTACGAGGATTGTTTTAGCAAGTTCACATGATCCTACGAGTTTCAGTCTCGAGAGCAATCTACTAGCACTATCAGTCATATTACCATCATCGTAATCATATAAACAGCAGTTAGGGGTACTTACCTGGGCGGATCGGTGCCGGAGACTCGGTGCCATGCTTCCTCAACCATGCATTTCCCATCAAAACCTTTTCATAACCCATTTTTAAAATATTTTGGGCCTTGGGCCCACAGTCAAGCTTTTAAACTTGGCTCTGATACCAAAATTGTAACACACCAAACCCGGTCAACACGTTACGACCGAATTTGGCATGTCACAGAGAAAAAATTGATTTCAAAGACAATAGGTTGTGAATCAAACTTTGAAAAGAACCGTCATTGAAAACAAGTTATCGTTTTAGATCGGATAAAAAAAGAACATTTTCTGGAAAACCGTTTGTCGTCTCTTATTCTAGGGAAGAAAACTATTGAATTTATGAAAAACCGGACTAGTTTAAGTAACATAGCTAGAAATCGTTTCACATCTAGTCTTAAGGAAAAATTTAGTTTTAAAAGGGAATTGAGTTAGCTTGTTTTACTACCAGTTTGCCGTTACCCGATGGTAAAGTTTTAGAAAACCCGATAAGTTGTGCAAGTTTGGAAAACATTCATTTTAAAGGTTATTTAGGCATGCCGTTTCGTTTAACTTAAGCAAAATGTAATGTAAATTCAAAGAAGATAAATAAACCCCAAAATAAAAGTTTGTGGCCTTATTACAACCCGAAAACCAAATTTAGGCTAAAGTAAAACCAAAGTAGTATTTAAAACAAAACCCAAAAACTATGCGCATGGCCACCTCGAGTCCGCCCCGGCTCCGAATCCGCGATCTACGAATCATCTGCAAAATTTAAGGGAAGGGGTGAGTCACCGAGACTCAGTGTATAAATCCCCATCCCGATAATATCAACACCTTTACACAATTTCATAAGCCAATATACAAGTCATGCAACCAAAACCTAACCATCCGAACTCCTGTATCTACCCCGTGTGGTCAAAACCACTAGTGGTCAAAACTACTGGTGACCTTAGTCACAAATAATATAGGTGTGGTCAAAATCATTGGTGACCGTAGTCACAAATAATATGTGTGGGGCCAACCCACCTTGATGTCAAAACCACTTGTGATAATCCCGGAAATCAACATGTGGGGCCAACTCACTGTGGTGCCAAACCACTGGGACGAGTCACAAATAATCCATGTGTGGTCAAAACCACTGAGACTTAGTCACGATTATAATATAGAAAGCAAGGCCAACCCACTGTGTGGTCAAAACCACTGGTGACAGCATAGAATCAAGCCATCCCCCTCCTCTCACCAGACCCAACTTTATGAACATACTTTTCATGGCATTCAATCATGCTTAACATACAAATATCACATGGCATAGCTTATGCAAATTTACATAGGCATTTATCGATAATCAATCAGTAATGGACTTACCCGGAGTCCTCGCTCCTACTCACACGAGAGAACATAATAGTTTCAATAGTAAATCTGGCTTATAACAATATACACGATATACATATTAACTAATGAAGTGTGTAAGAGTTACACACCTGATTACCCGTAAAACTACGCTTTCTACATCAGCACTGTCGTTAATCGACACTACTGCTATCTGTCTACTCTCCTGTTTCGATGCTGGTCCACACCCAGGTGGCCAATCGCGCATAGTCGGCACTGCCCTCTTTTTGAACTTAGGGGCTGGGGTCTCAGATCTAACCCCACCTACTGCTTGGCTAGCCTTTAAGTCCATAACACCCTTAGTCACTAACCCAGATTAAAGCAGAGAAATAATCGAAAGGAATTAACGCTTAAGGCTAAGGCCTTACCTAGATTAACAAATCTCGAAGATCAAGATCTATCCCGTGAATCAAGTAAATCCCGAGAATCCAAACGCTTGCGTCACTCCCTTCCTATATTCGGCCAACACACCATTATTAACACATAGCCCTTCGGCTTTGGTATAAATCCCGAAAGGGAGAGATAACGCAAGAAGATACCCCCTTACCTTAACACCTTTCAATCACCAAGCAAAAGCTGAAGCAACGCGAAGACGAGCCCCCTCCTACAATCAGCCAAAACTACCAACACGGGATTAATGCCTTTGGCATTGGAAAGAAGAGAAAGAAGATTCGAAACCAAAGGGAAACACTTACCACGATTGGACAGTTATTTGATCAACAAGTTATGCCGCCAGATGAAAACGAACCACTGCCCCAACAACAATGAATAGAGAGAACAAACACTTAGGGAAGATTCGGCCACACAAAAAAAAGAAATAGAAAGGGAAAAAGAGAAGAGATAACAAGAACTTACCACTCCAAGGGTTGATATTCGGCTATAGATCCAAAAGAAGAGAACAAATAAGAAATCACAAGACAAGAGAGGGTGATTCAGCTTTTGAAAACAGAGAAGAAGATTTATACATTTTCAGCACAATAGATGGATTGAGAGAAGAAAAGTAGTAGATTGAGAGGGAGGGTGATGGTTTCGAATGGAAGAAGAAAAGAAATATGGTTCAATTTTGAGGAGGTTCGGCTATTGATGGTTTCAAGGAAGAAGATGAAACAAAAGTAAAAAGGAGATAGGTGTGGTGTTTTCGGCTTTTGAGGACGAGAAGAAAAGAATGCAGCAAAGTGACCCTAATAGTCTTGTAATGTTTCGGCTAAGATGGAGAAAAATGAAGAACCACAATTGCCTAGACAACTTTCAGCAAAGAAGAAAATAGAGGGGTTTTGAGAGAGAGTTCTAAGCACACTCCACATGTCGAAAAGAAAAGAACCGAAACCACTTGCACCTTAACCCCATTCGGCACACCCACTCCCTACCAACACAAAACCAATTACCCCTTCCCTAAGCAGAGTTTAGAATTTGGCCAACTCTAGCTCCCATGTCCATCTCCTAAATTCTCTCCTGGCCACTCATTCAAACCGATTTGAATGAGTCAAAACTCCTCAGATTTCTCTCCTCCACCCGTTTGAATCTGTTGACTCTTTCAACAGTTATGCATCGGAGTCCATCCTGAGTACACCTCCTCCCTGTCCTAGCATCAAAAAGATTGAGCAGAAAGGAATTCCTACAGCTTGAACCAAAGCTCTCCCTTTTGCATGTGGCGTCACTCTCCTTGTGCCTAAGTGGCGCCACCCTTGCCACTTTACCACTGGAATAATTGTATCAAAGCACTCCAATAATTTCCCTTAACCCCTAGCTCACTCAGCTCACCCTTCCAAGTACCCAAAACAACAATTTTTGCTATGGCTCAGGCCTACCCCAAGCTCATGCCTGGACCCCAAAACACCCTAAACTAGCACAACAATCATACTATCGCATACAACACACAAAAATGCAGAGACCCCGATTTAAAGATGTTACAAGTTGGTTTGAATATGAGTATATATTTGTTCATATGTACAGAATGTGAATATATATGTTATGTGCAAGAGGAGGAGATCAATTAATGGGCACTATGTGTGCAAATTTAGACACCGAGCACTGTGTGTGCGAAAATCAGTCGAATGGCACTATGTGTGCGAGCTAAAATACCGAGCACTGTGTGTGTGAAATCGGTCGAATGGCACTACGTATGCATAAAATGAGTAATGGCACGAAGTGTGGGATACATTACTAGATGATGGCACTATGTTTGTTTTCTCTCAAGTAACGGCACTAAGTGTGCGATACCTTACATGAAATTGCACTAAGTGTGAGAATTTACAGATCTCTCAGAACATAAATTAATGGATGGAAATGACCGAGAGGCGTTACTTAGGTAAGTAATGCATAGTATCTGTAATATCCCGAAATAAGGGTTGCGAGTTTGGTTAATAACTCGAGTGTTAGTAGGCCTCAAGAGTGGTTTTGATGTGTTTTTGGAGTTCCTAAAACTCTCGGATTGAAATGGGAGTGTTTTGGAAATTTTTGAAAATTTAAGGTTAAAAGGAGAAATTATGGAAAGAGGCCTTAAGTAATAAATTTTGTAAGTTGTGGCATATAAAATGCCCTGGTAGAGAGGTCTTTGTGCGCAACTTAAGGCTTTGATTCGGCGCCAAAACAAGTCAAGGGTTCGAGTGGCATGGGGCGCATAAGCATTTTATTTTGCAAGTTGGTGCTACATTAAAGAAGGCTTTAAAAGAAATCGGGCCAGAGTTATGTCACAAAAAGCGCGCTGGCCGAGTGGTTGGGGCGCTAGCAATGAGAAAGACCTTTCGCAAGGACTCGAGTTCGAGTCTTGAAGGCAGCGCTTGATTGCGCTTTATTTTGTTTTTGCGTCAAGCAAGGGACGCCTGCGAGTAAGGATTAAAAGAAATTGGTGCCGCAATATTGTTATGAAATTCTAAGTGGCCGAGTGGCCAAGGACCTTGCTGGAGAACTACAACTAGAAGGACTCGTATTCGAGTCCTGGGGATCGCGTATAAGGCGCTTATTTTTATTTTTGCGCTAGAGCATAAGGCGCCAGAGAAGTAAGGTTTAAAAGAATTTTTGAAGCAATAATGACATGAAAGTCAGGATAGCCGAGTGGCTGAGGCGTTGGAGAGTCCTCTCTAGGTCTCGGGTTCGAGACCTGCGGACTACACCTGGGGTTTTGTTTTGTTTTGACCAGCGTGAGTAAGGTTGCATGGCACATGCACGCATGCTTGAATGGGTGTTGCTTTAATTATATTTTATTTTATTTTACTTCTCTGCTGCATGTGGTATGAGAGTATTATTATTATTATTAGTATGGGTTACATTTGTTTGTTTGCTTATTTTATTTGTTGGAAAAAGGATTTGGATATGGGCAAGGAATTAATCAATGCTTTATTGTTTTTGGTTTTGGAAGCATTGCCGTTTGGGAGCATGGGCATTAACCTTTTATTATTTTATTATTTTATTAAATGATGGCTAAGGTGATGAGTTATTATTAGTTATATTATTAGTATTATTTTGAATATGAGGAAGGATGGGTTAGTTTATTTTATTATTGAGGAATGATGGAATAATAATTATATTATTATTATTATTATTATTATTATTATTAGTTTATGCAAGTATGGGTCTTGGCTTTGGGGAAGGGAACTTGTGCGGCATTAGAGTTGCAAAAGGTATGGCCGGCCTTGGTTTGGTAAAAAGAAAAGCATGGCCAAATTTTCATGCTTTGGTTTTTCCTTTTTCCCCCATTTTCGTGTATCTTTGATTGGGGTTGCTTGAGAGTCTAGCATAGCCGGTTTTCAATTAGTAAGGGAGGTGGCCATTGCTTGGTTATGTTCCTCTTCTTTCTTTTTGTTCTTGACCGAGAGAGAGGTTGAAAGAGCAAGTTTGAAGCTTTGGTCTTGGAGGAGCTAGAGAACTTTTCGGCTAATAAATGTTGCTTGCATGGCTTCCTCACTTTGATGTTAGCCGAATGTAGAGCTCCTTAGACTGCTCTTCTTTTCTTCCCATAATGTACATGGTCGAATTTCTTGAAATGGTTTAACATTTCCTTGCTTTGAGCATGGTCGGATTTGTAGTACGTTAAGAAGGTGTGTCGACTACGTTTTCGTGACCTCTTTGATTTTTTTTTTGGTAAGTATTTCTCTAAGTGATCGGTTTGGGCTCTTATTCTTGAGTATGCCAAAATCAGTATTTGGCCTTGGTATTTGGGATTGGCCAAACCTTATTAAGGCCTTGATTTCATGTTTCGTTCTTGTGTAGTCAAAGGAGATAGCATTAAAGGAGCAAGGGTTCTCTCGGGATTTCATACAGCAAGGCAAGGAGGTATGACTTTCGGCCATAGGCTATAATTTGAGTTTTGATGATAAACAATGTTGACCTTGGGGTGGCCGAATGTGTATAAGGACATGATGATGTGCTCTTTTTGTGTGTACATAGTATTAAGGAACACAAAGGAGTCTTTCGAGAATTGAAGTGCTCAAGGTTAGTAGTTATGGTATTCGGCTTAGGCCATTTTTGGTGAGTAAGTGGTTAACCGTTTCTGTCCCTAATGAATTAGGGGCTAGTTGAGCAAGGCATAAGGGCAAGTTCGGGATTTTAGACTTTGTTAGAATCGATAAATCAAAATCTCACTGTAGTCAGGTGCGTAGTTATCGCACTGTTCTTTTGCTTGATATATGTATTGTAAGTATTATTTGATGTAAATGTATGAGTTGTGCATGTTAGCCGGAATAAAGGCTAAGGTAAGTAATCGGATAATCAAGTTAAGGGTTATGATATTAACTTGTCAGTGATTTGCGATAATAATTGATTATTGATGAATATAAAATAAAGTGATGACATGTGATGTATATTGTTCTAAATAACATGTGACCATGATAGATAAAATATACATATTTTTTTCGTACAAAATGTTGCTATGGTACATATATAATGTGCGCATGAGACTTGTGATGTGACTATTGGAGGAAAGGGTGTACACTATGTGAGTGGTTAAATGCTAGCCTCGTGCTACATTCACGATTGATGATCAGTGAACCGATTGATATGTGGATCACTATGTGATCAGTGGCTTGGCTACGACCTTAAGAAATAAGTGTGTCAAAGAAAGACATGTGGATCACTTTGTGGATTGGATTTCATATTTATAATTGTATGTTTGAAATTGTATATTTAAAGTTTCGTATTCCTAATTATATATTATGTATATATATGGATTGTGTGGATATGGGCCAAGCCCACAAGTGAGGACATGTGTCTAACTATGCACTGAGTCTTGGTGACTCACTTTATTTTTATAAAACCTTTCAGGTGGCGCATAATGCTTGGGTGGATTTGGAGCGGGTACAAAGGTGGCCATGCAAAAGTGGATTTTCATGCAAAGGAATCTCTTATTTAACTTGAATTGAGTATTTTTATTTTCCGTATATTGATTAAGTGTGTATTGTAATAAGGCCCACTAAAGTATTTCAGTTCTCTTTTTAAGTATCTTTATTATGCCCTATTATGGATGGATGATTTAAAGGTTGATTGCAAATGGTTTTATTTTCTCAAGTAAAGCTTGAACCCAATATGTTTATAACAAACTTCGATTTTTACTTAGAATATTACAAGTCACGAAAATGTTTTATTAAAGGAAACAAATTTTCAATGGTTTTACTCTTAAGTAAGGATATTTTTTGAATGTGTTCCGCAGTGGCATTCCAAATTCGGTCGGAGTGAATGGACCAGGTTTAGGGTGTTACATTTTGGTATCAGAGCATGGTTCAAAACTCAGCTTTGAGGTTTTGGGCCTGAAAACAGATTTCGAAAGTGGGCTTTTCAAAATGTGAAATTCTATTTTGGGCTTGTTCTGGCATTGCACCTGTACCTCCGACCCGAAGTCCACCTGGTAAGTACCTCTGACTATTGAGGTATATTGAATATGTGAATTGTATGGGCATAATTGGGCTTGTAGATTAGAAAATTAGGGCTATCAAACCCTAGGACTAGTCTACTCAAAAACAAGTGCATAAGACTTGAAAACTGAAATGACCATAGAAGTGTAGTGAATGAATGTGTCCCTGCTTATAAACGTGTATGTGACTCTCTGAATTAGAATAGCGAACTTGAATTGAACCTACGTATGATCGAAAGAACCACTTTTAAATGCTTTATTCCATAAAATTGTTCGCGGATAATCAGTGGAACAAATTTCTAATGCATAAAACTTTTAAGTCAGATTGCGCGATAAGAGATGAGTTCTAGATGACGTGGTCAAGGCAAAATGGCCGTATCGGAACTCGTTAGATCGGGTCAAGGATCTGATAATGAGGTATCATCTCCACCACTAACTTTTGATAATAAGTAGCAAGATCAGACAAGGGATAATGTCGTATTGTGCTGCGAGTTTTAGAGATGGTGGCTGGAGTGAGAGGAAATATGAGAGCTCGAAAATTTGTTCCCGAGCGACTTTGAGCCAATGGAGCGGAGTTGTTCCGTGATGTATCAGGAGTGGCACTCAGTGCGGTCGAATATTGGTTGGAAACAACCAAACGAGTCGTGGATGAGCTCGATCTAAACCCTAAGGGAAAAAAATAAAAGGAATAGTGGCGCTACTTTGTGACGAGATGTATAAATGGTGGCTCACGGTTTGGGATAGTGTCACGACTGAGAACCTCACTTGGGAGTATGTCAAGACGGCATACCAGAAGAAGTATGTCAATATTTACTACATTGATGCTCAGAGGCATGTGTTTTTGGGACTAGTTCAATGGAACGAGTCCATAGCGAAATACGAGGCTGAATTCCTAAGGTTAAGCTAATATGCTCGAAGAGTAGTGGCTACAAAACGCGAATGATGTGTTCGGTTTAAGGATGGATTAAGGGACGGCCTGAGACTGTTGATAGCTCCTCAACAGGAACGGAAAATTGTTGTGTTAGTCGAAAAAGCTAAGGTAGCTAAAGGGATTAAGAACTCGATAAGATAAAACAGAGATAAAGATATGAACCGTGATAGAAGAAATTTTGGATTGTCTAAATTATCTGGGGGTCTTCGAAAAAGACCGAGGCTTGAAAGTTTTGCTAGTGTGACTAAACCAGCCATGAGAAATCAGGACTGTCCGTGTGCTCAGTATGGAAAATATCATGTCGGCGAGTGTTGAAATCGAAATTGAGAATGTTTTAAGTGTAAGTTTATAAGCAATTGAATATTGTTAAGGTTAATTATAACCTCGTGTACATGTTGGAATCCTAGTTATAAATATAGTGAAAGCCGACTGTGGATAGACTATCTATCATGAAGTGTTATTGAAGTGATAAGTACAAGTGATATGTGGATAGACTATCTATCATGAAATATTATTGAAGTGATAAATACAAGTGATGTGAATTATATGGTTTATAATTACAGTGGCTTATCTTGTGATTCGAGATGGTGATAATATTATATTTGAGCTTTGATGCCTAGCAGGCTTTGTGCCGGTGTATATTTCAGGCTTTGATGCCTAGCAGGCTTTGTGCCGGTGTATATTTCAGGCTTTGATGCCTAGCAGGCTTTGTGCCGGTGTATATTTCAGGCTTTGATGCCTAGCGAGCTTTGTCTTGGTGTATATTTGAGCTTTGATGCCTAGCGAGCTTTGTCTTGTGCAGTATATTTTGGCTTTGATGCCTAGCGAGCTTTTTTGTGCGGTGTGTATTTCAGGCTTTAATGCCTAGCAGGCTTAATGCCGGTGATGTGTTATAATAGAGAATTCATGAATCACTTACAAGATGGAACATGTTTATTTCCAAAAGCTAAATGCTTGGGTAAGTACAAGTCTTTCCTATTTGCAAGGAATAAGGAAAGTTAGTGAGTTCCCATTTGAGTTAAGTAAGATGTGATATAGTTGAAGCTTCGATAAGAATTTTAATATGTGCCATTGATCTTATCATTGATGTGTATGATTTCTATAATGAAATTTTAAGCTTGAATATGCTTATGGAAATGTGGGCATATGTGAAAATGCCAAATGTAAAAAAGGATAGATATGTTTGCATATGTGTATAATTGGGTACATGTGATTAATATGAGGTGAATTGAAATGTACGGATGTTCGTTCGTAAGTAATTTCGAGGACGAAATTATTTTTAAGGGGGTAGAATTGTAATATCCCGAAATAGGGGTTGCGAGTTTGGTTAATAACTCGAGTGTTAGTAGGCCTCAAGAGTGGTTTTGATGTGTTTTTGGAGTTCCTAAAACTCTCGGATTGAAATGGGAGTGTTTTGGAAATTTTTGAAAATTTAAGGTTAAAAGGAGAAATTATGGAAAGAGGCTTTAAGTAATAAATTTTGTAAGTTGTGGCATATAAAATGCCCTGGTAAAGTGGTCTTTGTGCGCAACTTAAGGCTTTGATTCGGCGCCAAAACAAGTCAAGGGTTCGAGTGGCATGGGGCGCATAAGCATTTTATTTTGCAAGTTGGCGCTACATTAAAGAAGGCTTTAAAAGAAATCGGGGCAGAGTTATGTCACAAAAAGGCGCCTGGCCGAGTGGTTGAGACGCTAGCAGCGAGAGAAAGACCTTCGCAAGGACTCGAGTTCGAGTCTCGAAGGCGCAACTTGATTGCGCTTTATTTTGTTTTTGCGTCAAGCAAGGGACGCCTGCGAGTAAGGATTAAAAGAAATTGGTGCCGCAATATTGTCATGAAATTCTAAGTGGCCGAGTGGCCAAGGACCTTGCTGGAGAACTACAACTAGAAGGACTCGTGTTCGAGTCCTGGGGATCGCGCATAAGGCGCTTTATTTTTATTTTTGCACTAGAGCATAAGGCACCGAGAAGTAAGGTTTAAAAGAATTTTTGAAGCAATAATGACATGAAAGTCGGGATAGCCAGAGTGGTGAGGCGTTGGAGAGTCCTCTCAGTGTCTCGGGTTCGAGACACAGGGACTACACAGGGTTTTGTTTTGTTTTGGCCAGCGTGAGTAGTAGGTTGCATGGCACATGCACGCATGCTTGAATGGGTGTTGCTTTAATTATATTTTATTTTATTTTACTTCTCTGCATGTGGTATGTAGAGTATTATTATTATTATTTTTAGTATGTGTTACATTTGTTTGTTTGCTTATTTTATTTGTTGGAAAAAGGATTTGGGTATGGGCAAGGAATTAATCAATGCTTTATTGTTTTTGGTTTTGGAAGCATTGCCGTTTTGGAGCATGGGCATTAACCTTTTATTGTTTTATTATTTTATTAAATGATGGCTAAGGTGATGAGTTATTATTAGTTATATTATTAGTATTATTTTGAATATGAGGAAGGATGGGTTAGTTTATTTTATTATTGAGGAATGATGGAATAATAATTATAGTATTATTATTATTATTAGTTTATGCAAGTATGGGTCTTGGCTTTGGGGAAGGGAACTTGTGCGGCATTAGAGTTACAAAAGGTATGGCCGGCCTTGGTTTGGTAAAAAGAAAAGCATGGCCAAATTTTCATGCTTTGGTTTTTCCTTTTTCCCCATTTTAGTATGTATCTTGATTGGGGTTGCTTGAGAGTCTAGCATAGCAGGTTTTCAATTAGTAAGGGAGGTGGCCATTGCTTGGTTATGTTCCTCTTCTTTCTTTTTGTTCTTGACCGAGAAAGAGGTTGAAACAGCAAGTTTGAAGCTTTGGTCTTGGAGGAGCTAGAGAACTTTTCGGCTAATAAATGTTGCTTGCATGGCTTCCTCACTTTGATGTTAGCCGGACGTAGAGCTCCTTAGACTGCTCTTCTTTTCTTCCCATAATGTACATGGCTGAATTTCTTGAAATAGTTTAACATTTCCTTGCTTTGAGCATGGTCGGATTTGTAGTACGTTAAGAAGGTGTGTCGACTACGTTTTTGTGACCTCTTCAATTTTTTTTTTTTTTGGTAAGTATTTCTCTAAGTGATCGGTTTGGGCTCTTATTCTTGAGTATGCCAAAATCAGTATTTGGCCTTGGTATTTGGGATTGGTCGAACCTTATTAAGGCCTTGATTTCATGTTTCGTTCTTGTGTAGTCAAAGGAGATAGCATTAAAGGAGCAAGGGTTCTCTCGGGATTTCATACAGCAAGGCAAGGAGGTATGACTTTCGGCCATAGGCTATAATTTGAGTTTTGATGATAAACAATGTTGACCTTGGGGTGGCCGAATGTGTATAAGGACATGATGATGTGCTCTTTTTGTGTGTACATAGTATTAAGGAACACAAAGGAGTCTTTCGAGAATTGAAGTGCTCAAGGTTAGTAGTTATGGTATTCGGCTTAGGCCATTTTTGGTGAGTAAGTGGTTAACTGTTTACGTCACTGATGAATTAGGGGCTAGTTGAGCAAGGCATAAGGGCAAGTTCGGGATTTTAGACTTTGTTAGAATCGATAAATCAAAATCTCATCAGAGTCGGTGCGTAGTTATCGCCTTTTTCTTTTGCTTGATATATGTATTGTAAGTATTATTTGATGTAAATGTATGAGTTGTGCATGTTAGCGGAATAAAGGCTAAGGTAAGTGTCGGATAATCAAGTTAATGGTTATGATATTAACTTGTCGATGATTTGCGATAATAATTGATTATTGATGAATATAAAATAAAGTGATGACATGTGATGTATATTGTTCTAAATAACATGTGACCATGATAGATAAAATATACATATTTTTTTCGTACAAAATGTTGCTATGGTACATATACGTACGCATGAGACTTGTGATGTGACTATTGGAGGAAAGGGTGTACACTATGTGAGTGGTTAAATGCTAGCCTCGTGCTACATTCGCGATGATGATCAGTGAACCGATTGATATGTGGATCACTATGTGATCAGTGGCTTGGCTACGACCTTAAGAAATAAGTGTGTCAAAGAAAGACATGTGGATCACTTTGTGGATTGGATTTCATATTTATAATTGTATGTTTGAAATTGTATATTTAAAGTTTCGTATTCCTAATTATATATTATGTATATATATGGATTGTGTGGATATGGGCCAAGCCCACAAGTGAGGACATGTGTCTAACTATGCACTGAGTCTTGGTGACTCACTTTATTTTTATAAAACCTTTCAGGTGGCGCATAATGCTTGGACCGGATTTGGAGCGGGTACAAAGGTGGCCATGCAAAAGTGGATTTTCATGCAAAGGAATCTCTTATTTAACGAATTGAGTATTTATATTTTCCGTATATTGATTAAGTGTGTATTGTAATAAGGCCCACTAAAGTATTTCAGTTCTCTTTTTAAGTATCTTTATTATGCCCTATTATGGATGGATGATTTAAAGGTTGATTGCAAATGGTTTTATTTTCTCAAGTAAAGCTTGAACCCAATATGTTTATAACAAACTTCGATTTTTACTTAGAATATTACAAGTCACGAAAATGTTTTATTAAAGGAAACAAATTTTCAATGGTTTTACTCTTAAGTAAGGATATTTTTTGAATGTGTTCCGCAGTGGCATTCCAAATTCGGTCGGAGTGAATGGACCGGGTTTGGGGTGTTACAGTATCTTAGTAACCTAGTACTAATGAGGTAAGTTGCTCTTGTTTTATTAATTTATAAAAACATAAGATGTGTACATTACTTTATGAGCTTGTTCGAAATCGCTAATTATAGAAGGTGAGTATTCAGTTTTGAGATCAACTAAATTTGGTAAGAGTTGCATGGTAATATGATATATGTAATTGCAATTAAGAGTTCTTTGGTAAACAAGATGAATTGGTTAGGGTCTAAATAAAAAATTACTGTATATGATACCATTGCTTATAACTTACTAAGCCATAATAGCTTACTTGGTGTATTTGTTACATTGTTTCATAGGTTTTTGAAGTCGAAGCTCGAGCTCGGGGATCCTTGTCAAAGTCAAGCACACTATCAGCTATATTGGTACCTTTTGTAAATAACTTAAAGTCTATGGCATGTATAGGCTAAACTACTTTGAAGTTGTCTCAAATGATGTTTATGCGAATGCATATGAATGCCATGCGAAAATGGCTTTGTTTTTATGTTTGAGTTATTTGAATATGCTTGAGATGTTGCATATGTGAGTGCATATTCAATTATATTATAAATTATTTTGGTAGGTAGGTTTTCATGAGATTGTGCATGGCATGTTATCCATATAGAATAAATGAATGTTTATTGAATGTCATATATGTGTATCTTAGGAATTATTTCATATTATACTATGAGAAATCTGAAAATATGAAATTTTCGGTTTGAATAAGGTATAATGATCCTTGCGGAATGTAATAAGGAATTATTAGATAAATGAGTTGGTTTGTACTTTATATTTATGGTATATTCGAATGTGAAATAAGTAGATAGGTCAATGTTATAATTGTATGTGGTATTGCAGTAAGGAATGTCTATGATCGAAAGTGATGTATATGTTTAGTAATGATATATGTTGAATGTATTGTTGATAATAGAAGTGAAAGAAATGATTAAGTACCATATGTCTATCCGGCCTTTGTTTTGAATGACCAAATGAATAGTGATTTGCTAATTGATTGTAATTAGTACTTAGGTGATGTTAATGACATTATTCGTGACGTGTAAGTTAATGATTTGATATCAAATGGGATATACATGTTTATTTGTGATAGTATGAATTAGTACACATTTATCAAAGTATGAGTTTTTATAAAGTGTATTGACTTGTGTTTGGTTTAGTAATGCTCATAACCCTAATCCGACGACGGATACGGGTTAGGGGGGTTACACCTACTAGGATTTTTGAGTGCGTCTGGCATGACTTAGTTACATCAAACCCCAATGTCTTATTTATAAAAGTGTTGGCAACCCAAATTTGGTCTTTGACACGTCCTAGGTCTTCCTATAAATTTGATTGTACAAACGAAAATAGCTTCGATATTCTTGTCCATCATATCGACCTGTGTCGTGCCACACCATGTCTATAGCACAAAACAACATGCAAATCTTGCCTTGTGTCATTTGTTTTGTGCTTTGACAACTCACGAAACTTGTGCATCACTCGTGCCTTACTTTCATGTCAATTGGGTCTTTAATTCTTCATCCTACACACTCAAGTACACATTAGTACTACTTAAGGCCTGTGCCGACCTATTGGGTCACAACACATATAAATGTGTTAAAAAATATTTTATTAATATTTAATCCTAAGGCCTAAATACCAAAAATGTAATATAAAATCCTAAATTACATAAAAAACAAGCTACTTTAAGATGTGCTCAAATGTCGCCCTCCTTTGATGTAGTTTGGTCTTCATTCTTATTGATATCTTGCACTTGATTTGTGGGCTTGACATTCTTTGAGAAGTTTCAACTTGGAGGTGGTTGTGGCAATTGGAAATCTTTAATCCCATATTTTTTCGTTGCTCGGGTTGTCAATTTCCCATGTTATTGATTGAAAGCCATTTGATATTCCAAGTATTGTTGTATTTTCACGATTATTTCTTGCAATATCTACTTCTTTGGCTATGCGACGATACTTATTGCTTGTAATGTCTTCATGTTTGGTTTGAATGGCTTGGAGTTTTCGTCTGTACCCTGTCTTGCTGCCATTTAGTGTTATTTCGTAAATAACTAATTTATTCTACACTTGGGAGGGGAAGACGACTATATTCTAGAGAATATTTGATATTGGTGGCTTGAAAGGTATTGGTTGTTGATGAGGATATTATATGGAGGCATTTTAGGCCTTGACTTGCCATGTGAACTTGGGGAATATCTTTAAAGATCACGTCAAACCAAAGTCAGAAAGCTTTCAAAAATGGCTCGTGTGTCGCGCATAAAGAGGGCATGGCGTGACACAACACTAATTATTCCTATGTTCTACCATCCATCCAAGGTGTGTCTCCATATGCGATTGTTATGTGGCGACATAGCTTAGATTTGGTCCCCTCCATAACTTGTAAAAGGTCATCGGTTGCTTGTGCATGCACCCTACTACCGTATAGCTCTTTTGTTGTACTTAAAAACCTGTTTCCTACCAATTCTAACACAAAATAAAAGTATAATTCCTAAATCTAATAATTTAAAAAAATGAGCATAAAATATTTACAGATTAATTAAGTTCGATGGTCAAGAATCTATGTCATGCTACCGGAGGCAATTCCTGAAACATTACCATCGACTTCATTCATTGCTCTTGACCATCGTTGCTTTTCATATTGATTCTACTCCTTTGGATATCTCACCATTTATCCCATTCTTTCGTAATCTGGTTTCCTATACCAAAACAACTGAGGGGATAGCCTCAATCGAGGCTATTAAGGTTTAAATTAAGTAAGGCGTAACACTCATCCCTAGCTAATCCCTCACTTTGGCAATCACGAACACATTTGAACACTTTTATTTCTTCACTGATTTTTATGATTAACTCATTCTGCTTAAGATTCATTACCGATTTAGAAGTGGCCAGAAATGGCCTACCTAACAGAATAGGGATTTCTCTATCTTCCTCAAAGTCAAGGACTACAAAGTTAACGGGGATTACAGTTCCCCATACCTTGACCAACACATCCTCGAGTACACATTTTGGGTGCACCAATGATCTATCGACAAGTTGTAGCATTGTCGAGGTTTTTTTAGATCCCCGAGTCTGAGTTTCTTGTAGATTAATAAGGCATCAAATTTATGCTAGCCCCTAAATCGCAAAGGGCTTTCCTAAAATATCAATCCCCTATCTCTATTTGGATTGTAAAGCTACCTGTATCTTTTAACTTCGAGGCTATCTTCTTTGTAATTAGCTTGCTACATGAGGCATCAATGTTAATGTGCTCGCCCTTTTCATTTTCTTGTGTTGTTTTATACTTTTCTTTAAATACTTGGCATATTTAGATATTTTCTCGATTAGTTCTAAGAGCAGTAAACTGATATTGAGGGATTTGAATAAATTAAAAAAAATTTTAAAATCTACCTATTCCCTATTTTGTTTGTCCTTTAATCTTGTAAAGAATGGTACCTTCGTTGTGCTCGAGTTTGACATTACCAACTCAGACACTGATTCAATTACCTCTTTAATTGGCTCATGGTGTTTGGCTTCTTCCTACTCCTACGTGGGTTTGTCGACCTTTTCGGGAAGCTCTTCATCTTCATGGATGGGTGTGGTTGATGGCTTCAACGCCTTGCTCAATCTCAATATGATCGCCCTTCCGTTCTTATTCCCATCTCTCTAAGGGTTGTTCTCTGTATTACTAGGGAGATGTTGACCATTTTGTTTTTCAAAAATTGTCATCAATTGACTCATTTGGTCACAGAGGCTATCCATTTGGGATTCAAGTCGTCCGCATGTCTCTTTGACTTATCGAATGCCCATCTTCATCATTTGCATCTCCCCCTCTAGTTGATCAAATATTTGACCACATGCAGCATGGTTGTTCCCCGTGGTTCATTGTTGAATTAGTGGAGTCTTATAATGAAGGTTTTGTCAAGGTTGTGCTTGGTTTACACCTCCTTGATTACCTCCCCATTTAAGGTTCGCATAATCCCTCCAACGAGGATTATAGGTATTTGAATAGGGATCTCAACCCCTATTAACTATGTAACTCGCCTCTTCCGGTTGGTTTTCAAAATGTGGCTCTACCTTCGTTAGCTTGACAAACATCTCCAAATGGTTAAGCTTTTCAAGAATTTGTTGGAATCGATCATCATCATTATCTTCATTCACCGCTTTCAACATTAGATGCTTCGATTTGTACATAAATCTCTCATTGGGCCACATGTACGAGTTCATGGCTATGTCTTCAGTGATTTTGTAAGCTCGTTCATACGTGTGGAACATGAAAGATCTATCAGATGCTCTATCTAAGCTGCAATTGATGTGTTTGTCCACACCATTATAAAAATTGTATTTTGAGCCACACTTGCAGTCCATGGTGTGGGTACTTCCTTATCATAGTCTTGAAACGTTCTCATGCCTTGTATAGGGACTCACTTTTGTAGTGTTTAAAGTTGGCGATTTCTTGCCCAAGGAATGGTATGACTAATTAGAAAAATTTTATGGAGAAATTTTTTAGCTAGATCGCTCCATATGGTGATGGAGCTCGGTTCTAATGAGTCTAACTAATCAGCCGCGTTATCGTACAATGAGAATGGAAATAACCAAAGATGTAGAGCATCGTCGTATACTCTGTTATACTTGAAGGAGTCACAGATTTGTAGGAACCACTTCAAGTGTTGGTTCAAGTCTTCCACCAAGTTTCCTTTTACTTGCAATGCGGTTTGGATCATCTAAATCGTGGTCATTTTTAGTTTGAAATTACTGCCGTTAATCGTTGGCCATTCTATGCTACCTCACACAACATCTAGTACAGGTAGGGCATACTCGTGCAACATCTGCTGACCCATTAGGACTTCTTCCCGAATGTTTCCTTATCTCTCATGTGGATCTTCCAATAATGGGTTTTCACAGAGTAAACTAACTATCGTAAGTGGATTGGTATTCATAGTAACACCCCTAACCAGTATCTATCGCCGGAATAGGGATATGGAGCGTTACCAAAAATTTTCAGAACATTCTTAGATAAATCATGTCAATCACTATTCATTAACTGAGATCATTGTAACGTCCCTTAGATGGACCATCGAGGTCCAATACGAGCATTTGAATACTCAGGACTTAATCAAAAACTCTAAAACAATTTCGTGACATTTCAAAAACTTTCCAAGGTGTAGGGCTCACACGCCCGTGTGGTCCAAGGGACACGCCCCTGTGACCCTTAGACACGCTCGTGCCTTAGGCTGTGTCTGATTTAAATTGCTCTCTGACTTGTGCCATACGGCCATGCCACATGCCCGTGTGCTATGCCTTGTGGTTAATTAATTCAATTCGAATTAGGTGTAGGTTTCACACGGCCAAGACACACGCCCGTCTTCAAGGCCGTGTCACCCATACGGCTGAGACACACGCTCGTGTCTCTGCCCGTGTGCTCAATTCTAATCATTCTATTTTCTCGAATTTAAGGTGCAGGGGACACACGGCTTAACCACATGCCCGTGTTACCAGGCCGTGTGTCACACACGGTCTAGACACATGCCTGTGTGTCTGCCCGTGTGGACAAAATAAAGCCATTGCTAGCTTCATTTCTCACCTCAATATTTGCCATAATCCTACACCACATCTTGCATTCATAACCCAACAAATCCAAGAATTTTATTCAAGTTAATCCTATCATTTAACATAATATATCATCACATAGAATTACTAACCATTTCAAGCATTCTAATCAAGCACATTCCATCCATCATCATGGCATATCATTTCATGCATACATGTTTACAATCTTACCTTGGTTATGTCCTTATGTTAGACATAAAGTGATCAACTACTTAACATATATGTGGCTAACGTAATATGACATTACAAGTATATCAAAACAATCGTTATGAGCCATTCCAATGGCTAGATTACAAACATCGTTTATGTTTGTATGCCAATATGGCCAACATATCCTATACATGCCATTACAACCGTAATTGATTTACCATATTGTACCGACATGGGCCGATGGATAGTGTGAGTAATCTGCACCGAGCTTCCAATATAATAAGCTTCTGATTTACTCTAAAACGGGGGAAAATAAAATGGGGTAAGCATAAAATGCTTAGTAAGTTCGTATAACATGGTACTTAACATACCATTCATCCTATTTTGAGGTAACTAAGTAAGGCATATTCACTTAATTTGATCTCAACCCCTACACACATTCTCATTGCCCTTGTTAGTTATGTAATCCATGATAACATCAATATATGTATAAGCTCAATCAACAATCAAGTTTCCATGCATATATGCTTTCCACAACATGTATTCATTAAGCATGTATATATTATCTCTTATTATTACTAGTTTCATAGTAGTTCGTTTCTAGTTCAGATCATTTCATGCCAGGACTTTACTCATTTTATTCGAGTATTAAGGTCACCAAGTAGTGGTACACTCAAGGTGTACAATTATATAATCAAGGATGAACACTCTCATCAAATAATTTCCATGTACAATTATCATCTTTTCATATTTTCATACATCACTAGTCATAAATCATCATTTCCTTGTATTTCATGTAATATCCTTTTTCATGTCATATTTCACACCATATATATATAACACTCCATGTCAATTAGTCTTAAATTCATATTTGCCCTTATCAGAGCTTTTCCCGTTGAATTTATTCAAAATATCGATGGATACACAAGTGTACGAATTTGAATCCATCAATTCATGTCCAATGGTACTTATAAGGTACTATTTCAGAGAGTACACTCTCGAGCCACGTATATATAACCAACAGGATTACTAGTCTAGGCTAAATCCTTTTTACGTCATATGCTTTAAAAAGCTTGATTTGGATTACCCGTCCAGGCTAAATCCAATTCATAACATATGCTCGAGAGCACTTATATCAGGATTACCCGTCCGGGCTAAATCCTATCAGAATTGAGGTCGAAGGATTACTCATCCGAGCTAAATCCTATCCGCAACAAATGTAGGACCTCTTTCGTTTCAGGAAATCACATATCCATCGATTTTCCATTTATTCAATCGGGATTTAATCACTTTTCAAGCATTATCGGGCATTTGATTATTCCATACCTCCGTAACATTTATGTAATTCAAGTAAAACACATTCAACATTCATGTCAAGCATACGAGTAACATTTTATTCATTTACCATTTTATCGGTCATTTTCATTTATCGGGCTATATTGAGCAGGTGATCATTTCACATATTTATGACATTGATAAAATTCACAAACACAACATTTAAATCAAGCATAAAAACATATACAATTTAGTTACACGAACTTACCTCGACAAAGGTTTGTGTACGTAAAATCTACTAATCCGACATTTTCCTCATTCCTCGTTCTAACTTCAAATTTGGTCTATCCGGATCTATACGAGTAAATTTAATATCAATTTATCATATTTTACATTCATGTGGACTAAATTTTTCATCCTAGGCAAAATTACTATTTTACCCCTAACTTTTCCATAAATTCCATTTTCATCCCTAGGCTCAGAAAATGAAACTTGTGCAAATTACTCCCTATTCCAAGCTTAACCAAAGCCCCATTACAAATTTTACAGCACATGTATTCATAAAATTTCAGAATTTTTCATCATATTTTACAACTTTTCATTTTAGTCCCTAAATCATGTTTTAATCAAAAATCACTTTGTAAAAGTTGTTTATCTATCAATAATATTTCATTTTCTACCATAAATTTCTAATTTCCAGCATATACATCCATGACCCATTTTCATACTTCGATAACTTTTCAAATTAATCCCCTAAATAGAGAGATTAAGTTATCCCGATTCTAAAAATATCAAAATTACTAAAAACGGGACAAGGAAACTGTAACGCCCCAAAAATTTAGGGACTTTAATTTTTCATGCTCAAACATAAATTCTTTGTTTGCTGTAATGGCTAAGTGATTTGGGTGTGTATGGGGGTGTATGAGAAGCTTGGGTTCAAGTCTAGGCTTTTGCATAATTTTTAAATTTTGCTCTTAAAAGGATCTGGACGCTAGCACCCAGGTCTTATTAATTATTGTGCTTACCTTAAGTCACAGAAAGCCTATTGGTGCAGTGGTGGTGGTGTTACAAGTGTGGCAAGGGAGTCTGAGGTTCGAGTGTTGGCGCAGCATAGGGGGCATTTATTTCTGCAGGTAGGATAGCTAGAGTTTATGTTGCAGTAGAAGTCTAATGGATGAGAGGAGTTTGAATGGATCATGGAGCGATTTTAGGAGCAAATCATGGAGAGGATTATGGAGATATTGGTGGAGTGAATCAAGGAAGTTGGAGTGTGTGGGAGTGTTTGTGCCGAATTGGTATAGGGAAGCCTAGGAATTTCGGCTGAGGGGTTTTTCCCTCATTTTGGTCACTTTTGTCACCAATTTTTGGACTTCTATTTCCTGTTTCTTTTTTTTTTCTCTCTAAGTGCCAAAATTGCAGCTTACCACTCGTGGATCTTTGTTGTTCGATTTCTGCTATTCTTTCTTTTGCAATTGGCCATTCCTTTCTTTCTCTTATATCAACCTATGCCGAAACTCCCTTCCTCTCTATTCTTTTCAAGTTTCGGTCTATTCCCTTTTCATTTCTTTGGCTTATTGACAATTATTTCAGCTGAACCCATCCCTGCCTCTCCCTTGTGTTTCTTTTTTCTGTTTCAACATCTGGTAGGTTGTGACCGAAAGTCCCTCTTTTCCCTTCTTAATTTGGCTTCTCTTCTTACTTGGGCTAAAACTTAAGTGCAGTCCCTCTCTATTTCGATTCTGCAATGGCTCTGACAATCGGTAAGTGTTCAAAATCCACCCTCTGCTTTACTTTTAAAATCGAATGCACCTATGCTCTTCCTTTCTTTTCTAAAACTGAATAACCCCATTAACCGATTGTTGTTTCATTCTGCACGTACTGCTTTCATTATGATTCTACGGTCTTCCTCAAGGAGTGGTGAAGTGTGAACGGTTTGGAGGAGTCACACTTTCATTCTCAAACGTCTGGTAAGGTAATAAGGTTACCTCATGTTTTTGGGTTTGGCCGAATATGCCCTACCACTTACTAATTGGTTCTTGACTGTACTTTAGGAAAGCAGCAAAGGCGTTTGATCGTTTTTGAGCAGTGATCATTGAGGGATTAAGGTCACCCTCATTCAAACAAAGTAAGAAAGGTATGTCGGATTAAGTGTTATTAATAGGGTGTTACCCTAACAATTGAGGACTAACATTGGATCTTGATGAATCTAGGTTGGGTGCTCGTAGATCTTGGAAGGACTCCGCAAAAAGGTGTGTAATCACACTATCATTTCTGTGAGTTGGCAAAAAGTCGAAAAACTGAGAAGCCAAAATTTCGGCATTTGAGGCCTCATAAGCGTGTGATCGCTCGTGTGGTAAACCGAGCCCATAGTCATGGGCGATAGACTGTAGAGGCCACCACGAGTGTTCTCGTGTTCTTGGGCTGTTATGGGCCTCGTCCGGATGAAATGGGCCGTGTGGGCTCAATGCGCTCATAGGCCCCACACGAAATAAATCCACGATAAGTGGCAAATACTGAACTGGCTATAACATTCACCTAACTGTGATGAATTTAGGCTAAATGGGCCACACGAGCGTGTGGGTCCACTTAGGCCAAATATTGGGCTTTAGGCCCATTTACATTGTTTCGACCATATATGCTATCTGTGTAAATCGAGGCGATTGTAGACCTTCGGGAAGGAATAAAATGACTGCAATACCCCTAAAGAGTAAAATGACTGAAATACCCCTAAAGAGTAAAATGACTGTTATACCTCTAAGGGTAGGTTGACTGATGTGTCCATGATTTGTATATGATTGTTACTGAGTATAACATTCTGCATATATGTATGATTTATGACATGACATACTGCATGGGGTTGGGATAATGTTATGGAGGAAGTATACTGTACTAGTGGCTCTGCCACATATACTATTACTGGCAGCTTTGCTACGTTACTATTACTGGTAGCCTTGCTGCGTTTCTGTTACTGGTGGCTTTGCCACATATATTGTTATTACTGTCAGCTATGCTGCAATATTGGTGTGTTGGTTGGATGGGTCGATTTTATCCCCACATGGTGTGTTGGTTGGATTGGGATGGGTTACATATGTGCACCATATTGATTCTGATTGGGCTTAGGCCCACATTGATTACTGTAATGGGCTAAGGCCCACACTGTACTGTTACTGAATAGGACTCAGGCCCAGACTATTACTGCATGATAGGGGATTACACACTGAGTTCTCGTAACTTACCCTTTTGCTTTAACTGTACAAGTAATTCCCAGCCTTAGATGATTTGGAGCTGCGTGGGACTCGGAGGTGGCCACACGTTCGTTATTATTTAATTTTAGACCTAGTTATTTAATTTTTATATTGGGTCGATATTTATGTAATAAGGCCTCTGGTGTTTTCAATTTCTTTTAATTGGGTTTATTTTTTTTTTTTTTTGAAATTGCCAAACTGATACAAATAAGTTTTCAAAACTAATAACTGCTTTAAAAGGCAAACAAATATTTTCAAAATTCAAAATGACATTAATTAGAGTAGCTTCTGCGGGTTTTTAACCAACTAAGAAACCAACAGTAACAAACATGGCAATCGTTTAAAAATGGTTTTTCTTGATGCAAGCCTGATTTCGAAAAAAAACTTCGATGTGGCACGTCATATTCGGTTGTAACATCTAGGCCGGGTTTGGTGTGTTACAGAAACGTACCCAATTTGGCCATTAAAGTCTCTTCTCTCTCTCCTAGGGTTTCCATGTTTATTTTGGGGAAAAAGATGAGAAAAATATGATTTTTTTTCTTTTCATCGTTTTAATTAATTAATATTTCTACTTTCCAATTTAGTCCCCAGCATTTTTCTCATTTTCCATGGATAAATCATCCAAAAATATCTACATACTTTTTATTAATGATCTAATTACCATATAAGGACCTTAATTTTTGAACTCCATAGCTATTTGATCCTTCTAGCTACTAGAATCCAAGTATTGCATTTTATGCGATTTAGTCCTTCTCGTAATTAAGCACATAGTCGGTAAAATTTTCTTTTCAAAATTTTCACACGACATTTCTATTATAATATGGATCATATAATATAATAAAAATAAACTTTTATTTTTTGGCTCGGATTTGTGATCCCGAGACCACTATTTCGATTTTACCGAAATTGGGCTATTACATTCATTATTGGACGGTTGCATCTGAGTAGTTACTCCAGATCTAGGTATGGTTCGATTAGAGTGCTGAGGTTTCGGGTCATAAATGACCTGAAAAGAGAATAAAAATAAAAATAAAAACAAAAAAGTACAGATCGTATCTATAGATCTTAACTTTCTTACTTATCTTATTAAATGTAAAAATATATATATATATTTTCACAATTTATGGACGAAACCTTCCCGACAACTGCACCAACAACTTGATCGCCTATAAAGTTATCTTTTATAGTAAAATATAACACCAAAAATATATAAAAATTAAAACGATGGTGTCCGAAAGAGCAGAGGTCAAATTTTAGTATAGATAGTACAACAAAATACTTGGAAGTATTCTGAGGGTCATACCAAAAAGAGGACGGAATAAATTATGAAAACCTTTTTACAACTATAGGCCTAAGAAGTAGAAATTAATTCCTAATGAACCATAAAATAGATTAATAAGATAAATTAAATAAAATAAATAAATAAGAAAAATAAACAAACGATAAAATCAATAAACTAATTAGGAAGATTAACTCACTTCAAGGTTTGTAACTAACTTTGGGTTAGAGTTTGAAGGTGGATTAGCTATCGATTAACCAATTATTACCTCCTGACTTCTAATTATCTAATCTATTAGTTGATACTCGTTTATCTCTCGACCTCACTTTCTCAACCAGGATAAATTACGATTTACTTGGTTCAACATATCTCCCTATCTCGTCTAGCTTATGATAAATTGTAACACCCCTTACCCGTATCCGATGCCAGAATAGGGTACGAGGCATTACAGGACTAATTCACAAGCAAACATTCAAAATTGAAACATGAATTTCCACTCAAATTTAAAACGTTTCAAAAACATTCATATCGTCCCTAAAACAAGCCTACAAAGCCCAAAATATGCATCAAAAGTGGTTCGAGACTAAACTGAGAACTCTGGAAACTTTTGGAGAACTTAGAAAAATTTTCATGAAAAAGGGGTTAGACGCTCGTGTGGGTTCGGGACATGCCTGTGTGACCCTATGACACACCTATGCTTCACGCCGTGTTCAAATTAGGGAGCATTCTGTTTATGACGTCATCATCAAATTGAGGTCACACGGCCAAGTCACACGCCAGTGTGCTTAAGCCGTGTGATCGATTAAAATTTCGTAATTTTTCATAAAATAGGTGCAGACTTCACATGGTCAGGGCACACGCCCGTGTTCGAGGCCGTGCCATCCACACGGTTGAGATACACACCGTGTCTCTGCCCGTGTGCTCATTACTCAGAATTCTGTTTTGCAACAATTAAGGTGCAAGGGACACACGGTCGGAGCACATGCCCGTGGGGCGTGCCGTGTGTCGCACACGGGCTAGACACACGCCCGTATGTCTACCTATGTGGATAAATATAAGGCTGTTTACCAACCCTTTTTTCCACCCTTCTATGCACCAACCTACACAACAAAACATAGCACCAATTCAAGCATGTACTGTCAACCCAATCAGCTATACACAAGGCATCCACATATCATTTACACACTATCATTTATCACATACAAACATCACCTACTTAGCATCTCAAATCATGCAATTTCTCACATTCACGAGAACATAATCATATGTATATATACTTAACCTATATTAGCCAATATCAAATGGCCATTTACAAAATGAATTATCAACTATTAAAGCCAACACATATGGCCAAATCAATTATGACACATAACAAAAAGACCAAGTCCCTATACATGCCATAACTCAAAAAATTGTAATCATAAGTACCCCAAAATGATAATTTGATACTGTGAATGGATCTCTGACAGTCTCCAATTCCCGAACTGGCTTGGTGACACTATAAGACGAACGAAAAGAAAAGGAGTAAGCTTTAAAGCTTAGTAAGTTCCTATGCAAATAATAAGCATCATACACACTTTAACATATATTTAACATAAAGTAAATTAACAAAAATGAGATTGTGAATTCATAATCAAGCTTAGCATAGATGTTATTAAAATCTTAACATCATAACTTACTCAATCGAACCAATCCGAGGTTTCATCACATATCGAGCTCAGTAAGCATGAGTTTTATGTACATACCTATACCAACTTGCAACTTACCATAATCTTTCACATCATACCATAGCCTTTCACAACTTAAACCTTCCCATTAAGTTTCCCATTGATCCACTTGGAATACTAAAGCACACTCGGGAAATTTCACAACATAGTACTATACCAATGCCATATCTCAGATATAGTCTTACATGGGATTTCATATTTATGCCAATAGCCCAGCTATGGTCTTACACGAAATCTCATATCGGTGCCAAACCCCAGATATGGTCTTACATGTAACCTCAACTAACCCTAATGTCATGACAGTTGTATCTTAACTATTCCTAAGGTTCAACCAAGATTTTTTCTCGCCTGTTGAACTTTGTCGAATTCATTCAAAGAGTAAATCACAATTCATACAATAGTAACACAATTAAAGCAAAAATAATAATGCATTATTTACTTACGAACTTACCTCGGTACAAAAATAGCAGAAATGGACATAATCGTTAATAACCTTGTTTTTCCCCCATTCAAGGTTCGAACCTCATCTTTTTTGATCTATAATAGCAAATTTAACTTATTTATTATCCACATTACTCAATTCAGTCCAAAAATCACATTATGGAAAAATTATATTTTTGCCCCTAAACTTTGACATATTAACATTTTTTTCCCTAGGCTCGACAAATGAAATCTATTCAATTTCTTCGACTACCAAGCCTAGTCGATCCTCTTTTATACTTATAGCAGTCCACATTTTTCATTTAATCACACTTTTACGCATATTATAATTGTTTACAAATAGGTTCTTTTGACATTTTCATCAAAAACCACCTAGCAAAAGTTGTTTATCACACATCGAACATGCATAATCTACCATTAGACATCAAAATACATAAATATCCAACATGGGTTGAATCATAGACCTTGATCGTTTCTTAAATCAATGGTAGAAATAGGTAAATCGAGTGATAATGACTTTAAAAACATAAAGAGCATTAAAAACGGGGCTACGATTGACTTACAATCAAGCTTGAAAGTTGAAGAAAACCCTAGCTATGGTGTGCTGTAAAATTTGGCCAAGGAGAGAAGATGGACACCAATTTTGACTTGACTTATCCACTTTTATTCTTTTATTTAACAAATGACCAAAATGCCCTTTTTGCCAAACTTTAAAATTTATCTCACCATGTCCATTTTTGTCCACTATCTTAAGAAATGATCTAATTATCATATAAGGACCGCTAATTTAAAAATCTCATAGCAATTAGACATCTCTAACATGTAGAACTCAACTTTTACACTTGTTACAATTTAGTCCTCTTGACTAAATTGAGTGCCCAAACGTCAAAATTTTCGAATGAAATTTTCACGAAATCATTCCATGAAACTATAGACCATAAAAATATCATAAAAATAAACTTTTTTGTGTTGAATTTGTGATCCCGAAACCACTGTTCTGACTTAACCCAAAATCGGGCTGTTACAACTCTCCCCCTTAGGGATTTTCGTCCCCAAAAATCTTACCAGAGAATAGGTTTGGGTACTGTTTTTGCACAGCTTTCTCATGTTCCCACGTAGCCTCTTCGAATCTGTGTCGTTGCCATAAGACTTTCACTAGGGCTATACTCTTATTTCTTAACTGTTTAACTTCCCGAGCCAAAATCTTGATCGATTCTTCACCATAAGTCATATAGTCGACCTCTGTCAGGGAATCACATGTGAAGGGTCTGATCGATAACGTCGTAGCATAGACACATGATACATATTATGGATTCTTTCCAACTCTGTCGGTAAAGCTAACTGATATGCCACTGGCCTTATTCTTTCAATAACTTCATACGGCCCAATGAAACGTGGACTTAACTTGCTTTTTCGGCCAAATCTTAGAATCTTCTTCCACGAACATACTTTCAAAAACACTTTGTCCCCAACTTGAAACTCAATCTCTTTTCTTTTCAAGTCTGCATACGACTTTTTTCGATCTGAAGTGGATTTCAAGTAAAATTGGATTACTTTTACTTTTTCTTCGGTTTCCTTAACCAAGTGAACCCCGTGAATTTGTTTCTCATTAAGCTCAGTCCAATATAAAGGGGTTCGACACTTGCGTCCATACAATGCCTCATAAGGTGCCATTTTTATATTCGACTGATGGCTGTTGTTATAAGCAAATTCGACCAATGGTAGATATTTTCCCCAACTACCCTTAATTCTAGAACACAGCACCGAAGCATATCTTCAAATATCTGAATTACCTTTTCGAATTGACTGTCAGTCTGTGGATGAAATGCAGTACTAAATTTCAATTTCGTACCCAAAGCCTCTTGTAGCTTCTTCCAAAATCTTGAAGTGAACCTTGGATCGCTATCTGAAATAATCGAAGTTGGCACCCTGTGCAATCTTACAATTTCAGAAATGTACAACTTGCTAGCTTATCAAGCGAATAATCGGTACGTACCAAAATCAAATGAGTCGATTTCGTCAATCTATCAACAATGACCCAAAAGAAATCTTTCTTTTCCGGAGTCAAAGGTAATCCAGTTATGAAATCCATCGTAATTCTGTCCCATTTCCATTCAGATACCATCACTGGCTGAAGTAAACCCGAAGGTACTTGGTGTCCGGCTTTTACTTGTTGACAAATCAAACATTTCAAAACAAACTCGGATATATCTCTTTTCATACCAGACCACCAATACAATTTCTTCAAATCATTATACATTTTCGTACTACCCGGATGCACAAAAAAACAACCATTATGAGCCTCCTGAAGAATGTTTTGAATAATTTCATCATTTTTTGGTATACAAACTCTACATCAGAACATCAAACAATCATCGAATCTGACATGAAAATCTAAATAACTAACCAATTCATAATGAGCTCTCTCGGCTAGCAAATCACTGTCACATTTTTAGCTTCACAAATTTGCTAAAGAAATAACGGTCTAGCTCTCAACTCAGCTAGAATTGAATTATTATCAGACAATGTTAACCTCATGTTCATGGCTCTTAAGGCAAACAAGGATTTCCTACTCAGGGCATCTGCAACTACATTCGCCTTACCAGGTGATAATCAATCACCAACTCATAGTCTTTCAGTAACTGAAGCCATCTTCGTTGCCACAAATTTAAATCTTTCTAAGTCATCAAATACTTCAAACTATTGTGATCCACAAAAACATGGCATTTCTTATCGTACAAATGATGTCTCCAAATTTTTAGAGCAAACACAATGGCGGCTAACTCCAAATCATGCGTCAGATAATTCTTCTCGTGTGGTTTCAACTGTCTCGATGCATAGGCTATCACTTTGCCCTCTTGCATCAACTCATATCCCAATCCATTTAATGACAGTTGCTATAAATCAAAAACTCCTTTCCCAGTTCAGGTTGCACTAAAATGGGTGCCTCGGTCAATAAAGCTTTCAACTTCTCAAAACTTTGCTGACATTTTTCGAACCATACAAATTTGACATCTTTTTGCAACAGCTTTGTCATAGAGGTAGAAATCATCGAAAACCCTTTGACAAACCGGTGGCATTAACCGGCTAAGCCCAAAAAGCTTCTAACTTCAGATACATTCCTTTGTAGTTTCCAATCGACAGTTGCCAAAATCTTACTTGGATCAACCCGAATACCATCACCTGAGAAGTATGTCCTAAAAATCTAACTTCTCGGAGCCAAAACTTACTTTTACTGAACTTAGCATACAACTTCTTATCTCTCAAAGTCTACAAAACAGTTCTCAAGTGTTCGAAATGCTCGGACTCATTACGAGAATAAATCAGTATGTCATCAATAAGAACAACTACAAACTTGTCCAAATACATTCTAAAGATTCAATTCATTAGGTGTATAGAAACTGCAGGAGCATTTGTTAGTCCAAAAGGCATGACAAGAAATTCATAGTGTCCGTACCTTGTTCTGAAAGCAGTTTTCAGCACATACGACTCTTTTACTCTCAATTGATAGTAACCAGATCTCAAATCTATCTTCGAGAACATTGTCACTCCTTTCAGTTGGTCAAATAAATTATCAATCCTTGGCAAAGAATACTTTTTCTTAATGGTTACCTTATTAAGCTGTCAATAATCTATACAAAGCCTCATAGTCCCGTCTTTCTTCTTCACAAACAACACTTGAGCACCCTAGGGAGAATAACTTGGCCTCGCAAAACCCTTATTTGTCAACTCTTGCAACTGAGTCTTTAACTCTTTCAATTCGGTCAGAGCCATTCTATACGGAATAATCGATATCGGTATAACACCAGAGGCTAACTCAATACCAAACTCAACTTCTCTAATTGGAGGCAATCCTAGCAACTCCTCTGGAAAAACATCCGAATATTCACACACCACTGGCACAGATACAATTTTCAATTCAGACTCTTTTGTGTTTAACACATAGGCTAGGTAAGCTTTACACCCTTTTCTTATACATTTCTGAGCTGACATTGAAGAAATCACCACAGCACTCTATCTGACTCATCTGATTCAACCCGAAAAATTTTGCTATTTTCACATTTCAATTCAATAACTTTCTATCTACAATTTACTATAGTATCATGCAACGTCAGCTAATCCATACCCAAAATGACATCAAACTCATCAAATGGCAACAACATCAAGTCAGCCGGAAAACAGTGACCTTTTATTATCAAAGGACATTTCTTACATGCTTTGTTAACTAAAACATGCTTGCCTAAAGGGTTTGACACCTTGATCACAAATTTGGTAAACTCAACAAGTAATTTCTTATTATTTACCAAATTCATACAAACATACGAATGAGTAGATCCAGGGTCAATTAATTCAATAACGTCAGTATCATAAAGAGAAAAAGTGCCAGTAATAACATCAGGAGATATTGCTTCTTCACGAGCACGAATGGCATAGGCTATAGCAGGTGCTCGAGCTTCGGATCTCACTGCGGTTTCTTTCGTCACACCTTTACTACTGGCTCCATTTCCAATATTCCTCAGGGATCTTCCTCTAAAATCAGTATTACTAGGCCTTGCACTCTAAAATTTCTCTTTCTCTGCTATCTCTGGGTAATCTCTGATAAAATGATCTTGAGAACCATACTTAAAACAAGCCCGGTCATTCATTCTACATTCGTCGAGATGTCTTCATCCACAATGTTGACATTTGGGCATATTAGACTTTACATTACCCACACTTGCCATCGAAATAGCTTGAGATTTAAAACTCGAATGTTGTTTCTAATGATCTCTGCGTGAATACCCTGCTGAAACATTTGAATGGTAATATATCTCTTTCGATTTCTTAGATGAGATGGGAATGACTTACTCATCAATCTTTTCCTCGAGTCTCTAGCTTGAAGATCATCTTTCCTCTTCCTTTTGTTCAATTCTGCGGCCTTACAAGCCCATTCAACCAATACCACAAACTCTTTCAGCTCCAAGTTCCACATTAACACACGAATATCTTCATTCAATCTATTCCCAAATCTTTTGCACATAATAGCCTCCGTAGAAACACACTCTCGAGTGTATATGCTCAGTCTGACAAATTCTCGCTCATATTCAGTCACTGTCATACGACCTTGTTTCAGCTCAAGAAATTCTTTACGTTTCTGGTCGATGAACCATTGGCTAATATACTTCTTTCAGAACTCCTCTTGAAAGAAGTCCTAGGTGACCCTTTCTCTTAGAACTACAGATACAAGTGTATTCCACCAATGGTATGCAAAATCTCCCAGAAGCGAAATAGCACACTTTAAACACTGATCTGGTGTGCAGGACAACTCATCAAATACCCTGATGGAGTTTTCGAGCCAAAACTTAGCTCTCTCGGGATCATCATCCACATTAGCTCAAAAATCTTCAGCCCCATACTTTTGGATTTTATCAACCGAGGGCTTATTCATCCTTACAAAGTCCATAACTTATGAGGCTATGGGAACCGGTCGAAGAATAGGTGAGGGTGGAGGAGGTTGGGCATTCGGATTTGTTTAAACAAATTCTGTATACCACTTAGTCATTATATGGAGAAAGGCTTCCTTGTCTCCTTCTCATTGACTAACCGTAAAGGGTCTACTATCAGACGGTGCTGCACCTTGAGCGGGAGCCAGCGCATTACTTTTGACTTCATCATTCTCAGCTCGATTGGGATCCATTACTATATGAAAACACAATTTAAAATTGTCAGGAGTCATCACACTATCACAGTTCATTTATGGAATGTATAGCTAGACTCTTACACATGCTACGTTAGTCCGAGAATCGACTAAGTCGTAGCTCTGATACCAATAAATGTAATACCCCTTACCAGTATCCAACGCTGAAATAGGGTACGAGGCATTACTGGACTTATTCACAAGTAAACATTCAAAATCAAAACATGAATTTCCACTCAAATTTAAAATTTTTCAAAAACATTCATATCATCCCTAAAATGAGCCTACGAGGCCCAAAATATGCATCGAAAAAGGTTTGAGACTAAACCGAGAACTTTGGAAACTTTTAGAGAACTTAGAAAAATTTTAATGAAAAAGGGGTCACATACCCGTGTGGGTTCGAGGCACGCCGTGTGACCCTATGACACGCTTGTGCTTCTGGCCGTGTTCAAATTAGGAAGCATTATGTTTATGACGTCATCATAAAATTAACGTCACACGGCCAAGTTACACGCCCGTGTGCTTAAGCTGTGTGATCGATTAAATTTTCATAATTTTTCATAAAATAGGTGCACACTTTACACGGCTAGGGCACACACTCGTGTTTGAGGCCGTGCTGTCCACACGGCTGAGACACACACCCAAGTCTCTACTCGTGTGCTCATTACTGAGCATTCTGTTTTGCAACAGTTAAGGTGCAGGGACACACGACCGTGTGTCACACACAGCCTAGACACACACCCGTGTGTCTACCCGTGTGGACAAATATAAGGCTGTTTACTATGCCTTTTTGCCACCCTTCCATTCACCAACCTATACAACAAAACATAGCACCAATTCAAGCATATACTTTTAACCCAATTAGCCATACACAAGGCATCCACATATCATTTACATACTATCATTTATCACATTCAAACATCACCTACTTAGCATCTCAATTCATGCAATTTCTCACATTCATGAGAACATCATCATATGTATATAAAATTAACCAATATTGGGCAATCTCAGATGGCCATTTACAAAATGAATTATCAACTATTAAAGCCAACACATATGGCCAAATCAATTATGACACATAACAAAAAGCCTATGTCCCTATACATCCCATAACTCAAAATATTGTAATCATAAGTACCCAAAATGATAATCTGATAGTGTGAATTGATCTCCAATAGTCTCTGATCCCCAAGCTGGCTTGGTGACACTATAAGACGAAGGAAAAGAAAAGGGAGTAAGCTTTAAAGCTTAGTAAGTTCCTATGAAAATAATAAGCATCATACACACTTTAACATATATTTAACATAAAGTAAATTAACATAAATGACATTGTGAATAAATAATCAAGTTTAGCATATATGTTATTAAAATCTTAACATCATAACTTACTCAATCGAACCAATCCAAGGTTTCATCACATATCAAGCTCGTTAAGCATGTGTTTTATGTACATTCCTGTACCAACTTGCAACTTACCTGATGCAACATAGCTCAGGAAGTTACCACCGAACCCGTTGAGCTGCCACAAGGACCTATAACTTGGTCTCGAGCTAAGAGGTTTCAAGATGCGTTAGGAAGCTATGTTGATCGAGCTTGGAGAAAGCAAGAAGCCGAATCCATTGATCATGCTTGGATCAGCTCAATAAGCATCCCTTGCAATTTATTAAAAGCTAAATTTTATTTTTAATTGAACTCATTTTAGTTATTAATTGAGTTGCTAGAATAAATGCTTATCTTAGTTAATTTAGTTGCTAGAATAATTTATTGTTACATGTGCTTAATGTGTTTAATGTGATTAATGTGTGTTTAATGTGTTTAATGTGTTTAATATGTTTTAATATGTTTGTTAAATGAATGCTTGCAGGTGACTATTCAGCTGGAATTGGTTACAAACAAGGGGCGGTTACAAAGTTTAAAGAAGAGCATTATTCACCATTTAAATTCGGCAGCCTATTCCTCTTCTCCAAGGAGCTATTCAAGAATAGCAATGGACAAAGAAGTGATTTCACATTCCATAATCGATTGCCTCTTGATGATCACACCATGGTTAGTTTAAGTGCCCAAAATGTTGTCCATATTGTTGGTGTCTATTCGGTTGTCCAAGCCTTCAAGTTCAATTATATCAGCTGAATTAAAACATTAAATCATGTTGATAGTTGCTGTTACTTAGGCCTAGAGATTTCAAGAGTTTGTGCTTAGTGATTAAGTTTCATTTCAGCTCATAACCGCTCATTAAAGCTGAATTCAAGTGACTTTTCGGCTAGGTCTCTTGTAGCACTATAAATATTTTGTAATCAACTTGCTTAGGGACCTTTTTGTTGAATTTATGCTAAATTTGAAACTTGTGAGATTTCCAATTCTCCTTGTTCTTTCGGGACTGAATTGACTTATCAAGTATTCTTGTGGCGTCAATCTGTTCTTTGTTAAACTGAACTTATCACCTTTGGTTCCTATCACATTTGATAGCGGGTCAAGGTTTTATGTTGTTTTCCCTAAACCGAATTCACCTAAGACCTATTTTGAGTTTCTGGTCAACAATCACATTATTATTGGTTCATTCTCAGGCCTTAGTCGAATTACCTTCTTTGCTTAACCATTCCGCAACCTTGTTTTAATCCTATTTCTTTCTTCTCATCAGCCTATTTTGATTAAACCTAATTTTTTTCGAAAACGATTCAACTCTTACTCAAATTCACGATTGGGAAACAAATACGACTCGAGACATCTATAGCTGAGTTTGTATCATTACTATAATCTTTCATATCATATCATATCATAGTCTTTCACAACTTAAACCTTGTCGTTAAGTTTCCCGTTGAACCATTTGGAATACTAAAGCATACTCGAGAAATTTCACACATATAGTACTATACTAATGTCATATCCCAGATATGGTCTTACATGGGATTACATATCGATGCCAATAGCCCAGCTATGGTCTTACACAAAATCTCATATCGAAGCCATTTCCCAGATATGGTCTTACATGTAATCTCAACTGACCTTAATGTCATGAAATTTGTATCCTAACTATTCTTAAGGTTCAACCGAGATTTTTTTCTCTTCTGTCCAACTTTGTCGAATTCATTCAACAAGTAAATCACAATTCCTAAAATAATAACACAATTAAAGCATAAATAATAATGCATTATTTACATACGAACTTACATCGGTACAAAAATAGTAAAAATGGACCTAATCATTATTAACCCTGTTTTTCACCCAATCAAGTTCCAAACCTCATCTTTCTTGATCTATAATAGAAAATTTAACTTATTTATTGTCCACATTACTCAATTCAGTCCAAAAATACATTATGGCAAAATTACATTTTTCCCCTAAACTTTGACATATTTACATTTTTGCCTCTAGGCTCGAAAAATGAAATCTATTCAATTTCTTCAATTCCCAAGTCTAGCATATCTTCTTTTATACTTATAGTAGTCCACATTTTTCATTTAATCATACTTTCACGTACATTTTAAAATCTTTTTACAAATAGGTCCTTTTGGCATTTTCATCAAAAACCACCTAGCAAAAGTTGTTTATCACACATCAAACATGCATAATCTACCATTAGACATCAAAATACACAAATATTTAGCATGGGTCAAACTGTAGACCTTGATCTTTTCTTAAATCAATGGTAGAATTAGGTAGATCGAGTGATAACGACTTCAAAAACATAAAGAGCATTAAAAATAGGGTTATGATGTACTTACTGTAACAGTCCGATTTGTACCCTAGTCAGAGCAGTGGTTTTAGGACCACAAATCTGAGTCTGTGTAATATTTTAATATTATATTTTGTGTCGTTTATATGTGACTAAGCATGTGTTAAATTTTCGTAGCTTAATTTGTCCATCTATATGTTTAATTTGATAAAAGGATTAAATTGCATTAAATGCAAAACCAGCATACTATTTGTTAAAGTACTTAAGTGTTGTAGTTTTTGAATGTTTGTGGCCTTAGAAGGCAAATATGCCAATATGTGGATAGTGGATGGACAAAGGTCAAATATGCCTATGTTATATATATGTGTTTCTTATTATTAAGAAAGGTTAATATATTAGAATGTATAATAATATGATAGTTAATAAAACAAAACATGAAAAATGGTGATGATATTCATACCATTAGTGCCGAATATACCAATGAAAAGAAAGAAGAAAGAAGCTAGGTTATTCGGCCATTGTAAGCTCAAATTAAGGTATGATTTTGATTTTGATTTTGATGATTTTTATGTTTTTGATATTGTTGCTTAGTCTACTATCAAGCCCATGTCTCAATTTTGTATATGGATGATATTTGTGAGTTGTCCCATTGATGAAATGGTAAGTATTATGATGTTTTATGTTCTTAAATGAAGGATATGTGTTAGATGAATATACTTTGTTCATGAATTTTTGATGAATTTAGTTAATTAGGGCTAAATTGAGAAAATAACAACTTGAGGGACTAAATTGCAAATTTGATGGAAAATATGGGCTTGTATGATATGTATGAACATTAGGCTAAGCATGGTTAAAAGATGATTTTGTGAATTTGATGTTTTGAGAAAAATGGGCTAAATTGATAAATTGTGCAAATATGAGGGTTAGTTTGCAAATAGCCCTAAATGTGCGTCCTTGGATTGAATTGAATGAATTAATGAATAAAAGGGTTAAATTTGAATATGTATAGATCAAAGATCGAAGAAAACGGAATTAGATCGCGGGAAAACGAAAGTAGTCGAATAACCGAGACAGAATGAATATCCGAATTTGAGGTAAGTCGATATATAAATAAATGTATTTGTATTAAATTACATATGTTTATATGACTATGGATAATGATGAATGCATATGATATTTTTGTGTATATATGAATTCTAAGATAAGATTGTCATAGTGTTAACATCCGAGAAGTTCCGTTCGAACATAGAAATAGATAGGATTAACTATGTTATGACATAGGTGATTGATATTTGATTACGTGTAAGACCCTGTCCAAGACTGTGGTATCGATATCTGATTACGTGTAAGACCCTGTCCGGGACAGTGGCATCGATATCTGATTACGTGTAAGATCCTGTCTGGAACAGTGGCATCGATATCTGATTACGTGTTAGACCTTGTCCGGGGCAGTGGCATTGATAATTGATTACGTGTAAGACCCTATCCGGGACAGTGGCATCGATATCTGATTATGTGTAAGACCCTGTCCGGGATAGTGGCATCGATATCTGATTACGTGTAAGACCTTGTCCGGGGCAGTGGCATTGATATCTAATTACGTGTAAGACCTTGTCCGGGACAGTGGCATCGATAATTGATTATGTGTAAGACCCTGTCCGAGACAGTGGTATTGATATTTGATTACGTGTAAGACCCTGTCTGGGACAGAGGCATCAATATCTGATTACATACAAGACCATGCCTGGGACATTGGCATCGATATGAGCTTTACGTGTAAGAGCATGTCTGGGACATTGGCATCGTATTAATTCGAGTAAGACCCTGTCGGGGACAGTGGCATCGACATCTGATTACATGTAAGACCACTTCTGATACGCTGGTATTGTACGACTACTCTGAATATTATGTAATCCTATTAGATTCCGAACGGTTCAACAGACAATTCTGAGCTATGAATGATTACGTGAATGTTTATCCGATTTAGGTATGTTTGATAAGTACACAAGGTGTGTATGAAAGGTAAGTATCTATATGAACTTATTAATTTGAATATAAGCAATGAAATGATGAAATGATATGTGAAATTAGGCTTAAATAAACTATGTGTATATAAGGTATTCGAGTTGAGAATGTGGTAAGTTTTGGGCTAAGCAAATGAGCTAAAGAAAGGATGAGATGAATTTGTTATGAGAACCATTATGGTTATTACATTATTTTGGTTATGTGCAATTCATGTTAAGTTTATTTATACTTTGGCTTACTAAGCTCTTAGAAGCTTACTCTATGAACGTGTTTGTTCTGTTTTATAGGTCGTCAAAGCTACTGAAGGCTCGGGGATTGTCGAGGATTGTCATCACACTACTCATCTTGTTTTGGTACATTTTGGAAATGTATATAGCTAGATATGGCATGTATAGGCTAGTTAATTGTATAAGAATGAGGTGTGAACTTAGCCATGTGATTTGGCTAGTTATATGTTGGTAATATATTTTGATGAATGTGTTATATGATGTATGTTTTGGTATGATTATAATTGGATTAGAATGTTGAGATTGGATGATTATTTTTATATGTTCATGGTTGATAAATATGAATGAGAAGTATTGGTAATTTGCTTGTAGGTTTGACCCTTTTGAGGGTGGCATTTTGGCCTTGCAAATGGCCTATTTTTCCATATAGTTATGGCACACGGGTGTGCCTACCGACTGTGGGACTAAGTCAGTAGCTAGCTAAGAGTACACGGCCTTCGCACATGGACGTGCATGGTAGCCGTGTGATTTAGTCAGAATTGACCACGGCCAAGGTACAGGGGCGTGTTTGGTGGCCATGGAGTTAAGCCAGTTTCGACCATGGGGAAGACACACGGGTGTGTCTAGTAGCCGTGGGAGGCACACGGCCTACCCACACGGGTGTGTAACCCCTGAAACTTAGAAAAGTTTTAAATTTTCTGAGAAATTCTGTATGTGTTTGGTTTAGTCCCGGCCTTACTTTAAAGCATTATTAAGGTCTCGTTGACCTACTGAGGGAACTTTTTGATTGTAAATGATGGCTTAATTTATGAATTGTTGATAAAGTTTCCGATCTGTCTGGTAATGCCCTTAACCCTAATTCGGTGACGGATACGGGATAGGGGTGTTACACTTAAAGTCAAGCCTGAAGGTTGAAGAAAACCCTAGCTATAGTGTCTTGTAAAATTCGACCAAGGAGAGAAGATGGACACCAATTTTGACTTGATTTATCCTTTTTTATTCTTTTATTTACCAAATGACCAAAATGCCCTTTTTGCCAAACTTTAAAATTTTATCTCACCATTTCCATTTTTGTCTGCTATCTTAAGAAATGGTCTAATTATCATATAATGACCTCTAATTTAAAAATCCCATAGCAATTAGACATCTCTAACATGTAGAACTCAACTTTTGCACTTTTTACAATTTAGTCTTTTTTTACTAAATTAAGTGCCCAAACGTCAAAAATTTCAAACGAAATTTTCAAAATCATTGAGTGAAACTATAGACCATAAAAATATAATAAAAATGTACTTTGCTGTGTCGAATTTGTGGTACCGAAACCACTGTTTTGACTTGGCCCAAAATCGGGCTGTTACATAAATTCCTAGAGTTGTCAATTCTAGTGGTTTAAGAACACGTATCCTCTCAGGAAAACCCTAAATCCCAATTAATCAATTCCCCATTCACTCGTTAATCTCCCCTAAAGGGTTTATCCACCCATGCTATTCATAATCTCTATCTTAGTTGAACAAGTCATGTGAAGAACACGATTGATTCAGAAGAGAAAAAAGATTTGATTAATCGTAGATTTGATATTGAATGGAGAACAGAGTGGCAAATTGATTGATTGAAATAAAGAAATAAAATGAATGCAAAATTAAGTAAAATGAAATACGTCGATAAAATAAATAACACTTAGATCAAAACTTACTCCAAGAGAAAAAACAAATAGTTATTGAAAAAGCCGAAAGAAAATTAATCTACTCCTACTCCTAAACTAGGGTTTTTAAGTGCGTTTACGACGACTTAGTTACACCAAACCCCTAATTTCTTATTTATAAAAGTGTTGGTAACCCAAATAAGGCTTTCGGCACATCCTAGGTCTTCGTATAAAGTTGATTGCATGGATGAGGGCATCACGTCGACTTGTGTCATGCCATACTATGTCTATGGCACAACATGACATGCAAATCTTACCTTGTGTCGATAATTTTTTGCATTGATGGCTTGGGAAACTTGTGCATTACTCGTCCCTTACTTCCACGTTAATTGGGCCTTTAATTCTTCATCCTACACACTCAATTACACATGTTTTTACTGCCTAAGGCTCATGTTGGTCTATTGGGTCACAACATTTATAAAATGTGTTAAAAATACTTATTTTATTAATATTTAATCCTAAGGCCTAAATATTAGAAATGTAATATAAAAATCATAAATAGCATAGAAAATAAGCTCCTTAAGTGCGGAATTGACCCAAATTAACTAATACATTTGACGACATGTCAACCATCTATCAAGTCCAATTAGGGAGATGTTTTGTCTTGGGCATCAGAGCGGACGGCTCCCAAAAGATAGATACATAGATGTGATTGATTGGACTGACTATACATCAGACTGGACCCAAGAAAAATAGATATCAAATCTGTTAATGGAATTATTCACTTGTGACGTTTATAGTGTGGCATACCTAAATTCTGAGTGCACGGCGGACTATATATAAAACAATTTGTTTTCAGTGAAACTGGAATAGTGGTTTCAAGACCACAAAATTGACGTGAAAATATTTACTTAATATTATTTTAATTTCTACAGCATGTTAGTATTATCGTATAAAAATTTCGTTAAGAAATTTTATCATTTGCATGCTTAATTTGATAAAAAAGACTAAATCGCATAAAGTGCAAAAGTTGATTTCTAGTAGCTAAAGGTATTAAATGGCTATAGAACATTAAAGTATGAGTCCTTATGCGGTAATTAAACCATTAATGAAGATAGTGGATGTACATGGCTTGGTATTAATGAAATTATGAATACTTTTTAAGAACAAGATGGTAATTTGGTAAATAAAAATAAATAAAATAAAACGAAAATCAAGTTATCATCTTTTTACTCTTTCTTCAACCGAAAATTTAAAGGAAAAGAATCCATGGAAGCTTGCTAGGTTCGGCCATGGAGTTTTTGTGTGCATGGTATGCATTTTAGTCCCGTTTTTAATTATTTCTATGTTTCCGGGATCGCTCTAGCTTAATGTAGCTAGCTTGGGGACTAATTTGTAAAATTGTCAAAATGTGAGGGTTTTTCCATGAATGAATATAGGCTTTTTTATGTTTTATTGAAGAAAATGGTTAGTTGTTGATAGATAGACAACTTTTGTTAAGTGATTTTTGATGAAATTGTCAATTAGGGATTAAATTAAAAAATAGAAATTATACATGGTGAAATTGTGAAATAAATGAAATGTAGGACTTGTTAAGGACCTGTATGAAATTCAACTATGGTGGGTTTTAGGGGAATTGCATGAATTTTTATTTTATTAGTTAGGGACTAAATTGTAATGAAATTAAAATTATAGGGGCAAAAATATAATTTTACTAAAATATGAGTTTGGATTGAATTGAATAAAATAATTATTGAATTGAGTTGAATTTATTTGTTTAGCTGAAGACAAACCTTGTACAGCTTTAGATCGACGCAAAGATAAAGTTTCAGAATAATCATCTTCGTATCTACATTTTATAGTCGAGGTAAGTTCGTGTAATTATATTGCATTTATATGTCTCGTTTTGAAATATTTATGTAACATGGACTGTTATTTATAAATCTGTTGCATATCCAAAGATGTTACGTTGACTACAAGCCCCGTTTGAACTTTAAGAATGCGTAGGATACAAATGACATGTTATTAGGGTTTACGTGATTCGGGTGCTGGTCTTGAACGTTCTAGTGATGGTTGAGGTCCAGCATGTGTTGCAAATACTCTGCAGCTTGCACGAGCAGCATCGCATAGCTACGTTCCAACCCATAGCTCATGTGAGCAAGCGCATTTTCACAACTCATGTGAGCATACTTATTCACAGCTCGTGTGAGCATATATGCATAGGAATTGACAGATTAGAGTTATATGAGTTAGCACACTTTGTGTGAGTTATCCTGGGTAGCCAACGGTATTTTAAATAGTTTAATGGGCATTATTCGGAAAAGAAATGGTAATAGCATGATATGAAAATCCTTGATATGGTGATACATGGTAATATTGTAAGTTGAGATGAGTAATAAACTCATGTGATATATGTTGTGACTAAATGGTTATTCATGTTAAAATGCCTATGACTTATATCTTGTATGCTAACATGTTTGGTGTGGATGCTTAGGCTTTGGCCTAGTTTTGGTTGGATTATGCCATGTTAATTTAATAAATATTATGTATTAAAATGATAAGTTAAGTTTTATATTATACAAATTTACTAAGCATTTATGCTTACTCTGTGTTATTTTTTCCATGTTTTATAGTGCATCGGAAGCTCGTTTGAGTTGGAAGCTTGTCGGAGTTATATTACACTATCCATTAGCTAAATCAGTAGACTTTGGTGTTTCTAAGTTTTGATTATAATGGCATCTATAGGTGTTTTGGTTGTTGTTTTAGCCATTTTGTTTTGGCTTGTAATTATGTTTTTTTTTTTTTTTTGAATGACTGAAATGGTGGATACGTTGATATATGTAAGTGGCCTTATGATGGAATTGTTGTTGTGTCTGGTATATATATATACATATGGACTATAATGGTTGATATCATGGCTTATGGTGCTTGATTGATGGAAGATGGAATGGTAGTTAAAATGTATGTTATGAGTTGTCCATTGATATGCTTGAATGCGGTTATTTGGTACATGTAATGTAGTTAACATTTATGGCTATTTGTGCTAACGCTTGTAAATGAACATTGAATGGCCAAATTGGTATAATGAGTGTGACTATAATATGTGAATATTGAGATAAATGTTAGCATGAAATTGATTACAAGTTAGTTGTTTTGTGCCTAAGTTATACATCTATAAAGTACATGTTAGTTGTTGTGATTGAGTGCCCTTTGGGCATATTGGTTGTATGAATATATGTCATATTAATGTAGCTTGGTTATTGTAATAGCCCATTTTTTAGTGAAATTTGAACAGTGGTTTCGGGACAACAAATCCGATCCGAAAATAAAATTTATTTTTATTTTATTACATGGTCCGTAATATGTTATAAATGTCATGTGAAAATTCTGATAAGAAAATTTTACTGATTATATGTTTAATTACGAGAAGGACTAAAGCGCATAAAATGCAAAAGTTGAATTCTAGTATTTATAAGGATTAAATAGCTATGGAATTCAAAACTTGAGGTCCTTATATGGTAATTAGACAATTAAAGAAAAGTATGTAGATATTTTGGTGACTCATCCATGGAAATTTAAAAAAAGGGCAAGGACTAAATTGGAAATTGAAATAATTAAATTAATTAAAAGATGATAAAATATATCATCTTATTTTTTTATGTCATCTTCAACCTAAAATAAATGGAAACCCTAGGAAAGAGAGAAGAAACTTTCATGGCTTAATTGGGTAAGTATTCAAGCCTTGTTTTTAGCAATTTTTATATTTTTGAAACCGGGAAAGTTTAATCTATATATTTGGGGGATTAATTTGAAAAGTTATCAAAGTATAGAAAATGGTTCATGGATGAATATGCTGAAAATTAGAAATTTATGGTAGAAAATGAAAGATTGTTAGTAGATAAACAACTTTTACAACGTGATTTTTGATGAAAACATGATTTAGGGGCTAAAATGTAAAGTTGTGAAATTTGATAAAAATTTCTGAAATTTATAGAAAATATGTGCTGTAAATTCTATATTTAAAATTTGATTAGGCTTGGAATAAGGAATAAATTGCATAAATTTCATTTTCCGAGCCTAGGGATGAAATTGGAATTTATGGGAAAGTTAGGGGCAAAACGGTAATTTTGCATAGAACGTAAATTGAGTCCAAATGAATATGAAATGTGTGAAATTGATGATTAAAGTTGTTTATATAGATTCGGACAACACAAATTCGAGGTTAGACCGAGAAAATGAAAATGTTACGGATTAGTAGATTTTATACGCGAACAAGTGTCGAGGTAAGTTCGTGTAACTTAATCGAGCATGCAATTATGTTAAATTAAATGTTGTGTTGTATGAAATGTGATTATTATTTATGTGAATTGCTTGGATGTTATGATATAAGAATGAATACATGCTTGAATTGGGTGAAAAAGGGTTAAGTCCCGTTTGAATATTGAATTCCAATGAATATATGTGCTTTCTCGAAATGCATGAGGTCCTGCATTTGTTGCTGATGGATTTAGATTGGACGAGTAATTCCATTGACCTCATTATAGAAAGGATTTAGCCCGGATGGGTAATCCTGATATAATACCTCTCAAGTATACGTTACAATTAGAATTTAGCCTGGACTAGTAATCCTAATTAAGCTCTTTTGAGCATACGTTGCATAAAATATTTAGCCTGGATTGGTAATCCTGTTATACGATATGTGGCTTGAGAGTGTGTTCCTTGATTTAGTGCCCTAATGGGTACTCTTGAACAAGAGTGTACCACTTAAGCATCCATCGGAATTTCAATGGTTCAACGGACTAAACTCTTGGCAAGATGAGAGAATTATGAGATGGAATGATAATGTCTTGAAAGAATATGGCATGATGAGTTCATCTATGTTTAATTGATGTATATGAAAATTTGGTGACTAACATGTTTGATTGAATGTTTGTATTTAGGAAATTTTGCCAAGTTGATGGAAAACATGTTATTGTATGCTTACATTTAATAAATAGGATCGGTAAGTTTAGTTTTTCATTATACGAACTTACTAAGCATGTAATGCTTACTCCATTTTATTTTCCCCTATTTTATAGTGCTCGGAAGCTCGTGAAGGTTGGAAATCATTGGACCATCATCACACTAACCACTAGCTTATTTTGGGTATACATAGTAAAGTCATTTTGGTATAATGGCATGTATAGGACAACTTGGCCATTAGTGGCTTGATAATGATTTTGTAATCTACCCATTGGAATGGCTAGTAATGGCTTGTTTTGATGTACTTGTAATGTTATAATATGGTAGCTTCATATATGTTAAGTAATTTATCAAATTATATCTAACATATTGATTAAACTAAGGTAAGATTCTAAACATGTGTGCATGCAATGATATGTCTTGTTGAATGATAGAGTTTGCTTAATTTGAATGCTTGAAATGGTTGGTATTTGTATGTGAGTTTTAGTGCAGGACATTGGTGTGATTTTGGGTAAGAAATGAAGCTAGAAATGGCTTCATTTTGTCCACACGGGCTTGTGTCTAGACCGTGTGTGACACACGGCCTGGTATATGGGCGTGTGGTTAGGCCGTGTGTCCACTGCGCCTAAATTTTGAGAAACAGAATGCTCAGAATTGAGCACACGAGCAGAGACATGAGCGTGTGTCTCAGCCGTGTGTACCATACAACCTGGAACACGGGCGTGTGTCTTGGTCGTGTCAAACTTGCACCTAATTTCGAAAGAATTTAATTAACCACACGGCCTAGCACATGGGCGTGTGGCATGGCCATGTGCACAAGTCAGAGAGTTACACGGGGTCGAACACGGCCAGTAGCACGGGCCTGTCCTAGGGTCACATGGGCGTGTCCCTCGGACCACACGGGCGTGTGAGCCCTGCAACTTGGAAATTTTTTGTAATTTCGTGAAAAATTCTTAGAGTTTCCGATTAAGTCCTGACTCGATTCTAATGCTTATATTGGGACTCGAGGGTCCATTTAAGGGACGATATTAATAATATTGGTTAATGAATAGTAAATTACATGAATTATTTGTAAATGTTCTGAAAGTTTTGATAATGCTTCGCAAGTCTGTTCCGGTAACAGATACAGGTTAGGGTGTTACAGTTATGCATGTTCTAAGTGCAACTTAAAGGACTATTTATATGTGGAAAAATTGATTGCAGGTATGTGGATGAAAGGGTGAGAAAAATGGCTTGAAAATGGCTTATTTTTCGTCCACACTGCCACAGGCACGGGCGTGTGTCTCAGCTGTGTGTGACACATGGCCAGGTGACATGGCCATGTGTCCCTTGTCGCTTACAAAGGGTTGCAAGTCAGACAATTACATGGCCTAGCACACAGGCATGTGAGGCCATTTCGAAGGGTATACGGCCTGGAACCCGGGCAAGTGGCTTGGCCGTGTGACCCAAGTCAGAGAGTTGCACGGGCATGGACAAGGGCTGGGACACGATGGTGTGTCCCTACTTCGAATGTCCATACAACTTGAGACACAGGCGTGTGTCTCAGCCGTGTGAGTCACACGGCCTAGCCACTCAGCCATATAACCCCTAAAATTTGAAAAAAAATTCACCTTTTTCTAAAAAATTCTATATGTTTTTGATTTAGTCGCGATTTATTTCTATTGTGTTTTTAGGGCCTCGAGGGATCTTTTGAGGGACAATATGTATATTATTAATGGAATTTGTCATTATTGGTGTTGTAAAGTAAATGATTTAAATTTTTGATTGTTTTGAAATGTAATCTCTGGTAATGCTCTGTAACCCTATTCCAGCGACGGATACAGGTTAGAGGTGTTACAATGTATGCATGATTCGTATTCTTTGATTTAAGTAAAAGCCTAAGCTCAAATAGACAAAGAACCAAAAGCTGTTGTGTTGGGTATATGACTTCTATAGTGTGCAACATCATTCACAATAGTGGAATTCATAGCTCGAGACATGGGTAAATGATATCCTCTCATTGGCATTACACGGTTGATGAAAAGTAAAACTAGTCACGGGTCGTTCCTCTTTGTGATGATTGACTTGATTACTATTTAATAGTAATTGACTTTTCATGAAGGAAAGTGTACTGGTAACAATGAGATAAAATATGATCATACTGGAGAATAGATATTATCGAAAAGATATTAAGGATACCCTATAAGGGTACCACACTTATGAAAAGGTCATTCGACAAGCACTGATCGAGTTGCTTTCGTAAGGGTATGCTGTTAGCGAGAGCTCAGTCACAACATTACAATGGAATGACTTCGTGGCTAAATGAGTTTATAATTAATAGGCGAAAAGGGGAACTTAATTATAAATCATTTGAGCCCTAATTGCATTTGTCCAATTGGTCCTTCCACTAGCTCATTGAAACTAGAAATGAATTGCATGACGAATCAAATGAACATAAATGGATAGAAATGGTGAAAGATGTAGAAATGAAAAGTATTTGGAAATGATTATGGTTTTCTCCAAATGATAATGAAAATGGAGAAATGAAATCATTTGGAAATGAATGTCATTTTCTCCAAAAAGAAAATGACCTGGAAATGAATTTATGATTTTTGAATAAAATGAAGTTCAAAAATGGAAATAAATCATTTGGTCACAGTGACCCGTTGAATGTAGAAATATTAAATATATTTTCTCATAAATTCTTTTATAGTAAAGTCGTTATAATTTTAACGAAATTAGAATTTGTTGATAATATTATTTAATTGGAAATAAATTGAGATGTTTATTTTGGGAAATAGAAAAAATATCGGGTTGGGTCAAATCATAAAGTACTAGGTTAAAAGTCTACGAAGTACTTGTAATTGGATCCAATATGGGAGAGGCCCAAAAGCCCCCTCGTGTTAAAGGGAGGGAAGACAAACCCTAGTATTAATAACTAGGGCTGTCGCCCCCTATATTCTAGTTAGACTAGGTGTTAAACAAAACTTTATCTGATAAATATTTTATTATAACAAAGATAGTGTTTTTGAATAAAACTTAATGAATTTCAAAGTGACAATTTATTTCAAAATATTTCTAAGAGATAAAATCTTAAATCTACTCTTCAAAGAGTTAGAAAATATTTTGAACAAGTTCAAATTGTGTTAACAAAATTATTCAAACATTTTGAACAAGCACTTCTCCCTGACATAAAGTATTGATACTACTAAGTATCGATACCAATTTGAATTTCAAAGCTCAAAAATATCGAGCAGAAATCAAAAGTATCGATACTTTGCAAAAATTACCCCAACCTGGTATCGATATCAATTTAAGCTTCGATGTATGAAAAATTGAACAAAAATCAAATGTATCAATACCCTTAACAAAGTATTGATACCTTTCAAAATTTATCGATATCCTGCCTGGTATCGATACCATTGTATAGTTATCGATACCTTATAGCAAATATTGATATTTTCTTTATTGTAATGATACTATAGGCTTTCATGATCACTAAAATTAGGCATTAAATGCCCAAAGTATCAATACCCTTTCAAAGGTATCGATACCTGTTGTAACATCCCGATTTAGACCCTGGTCGGAACAGTGGTTAGAGACCACAAATCCGAGATTGTAAAAATATTTTAATGATATTTTCTGAGTGAATGATATGTGATATAGTCTGTGTGATAATTTAATCGTTTATGTGTCGAATTAAGAGAAAGAATAAAATCGCGTAAAGAGTAAAAGCTGTGTGCTGATTTATAAATATCAAAGTGTTGATGTCTTTATATTGTGGAGGCCTTATATTGCAAATAAGCCATTTATGAGAAAATGGTTGATTGAATGACTAAATAACCTTAGTATAAAATTTGTCTTATATGTTTAATGGATGGATAAAAAGGTAAAAGTTTTAATATGATAATATTAATGAAACAAATGAAAGAAAAGATGAATGTCATCATCTTTGTTAGTGCCGAAATATATAAGAAAAGAAGGAAGAAAAGATTTGAAAATTTTGGCTAGAATTGGGCTTGATTAAGGTATGATTTAGAGTCGATTTTTGATAATATCTACGTTTTCGTAATCGTTGCTTCGTGCTCTAGCTAACCCATGTTGTAATATTGTGAATTGATGATGTTTTTGTGATGAGCCATTGATGAATGCTTGAGCTATGTGCTAGTTGATAGTAAAATATGAGAACTTGGTGTTGGATTAACATGTGTTGTTTTTGAATTTTTGGTGAATTTAGCAAATTAGGGCTAAATTGTGAAAATAGCAAATTGAAGGGTTAAAGTGTGAAATAAATGAATTGTGTGGCTTTGTATGGATAATAGTAAAATTCGGCTAGACTAGTGCTAAGTGAAATTATGTGAATTTGATGATTTTGTGAATTAGGGACTAAAATGTCAAAATGTGAAAATATAAGGGCTATTATGAAAAATGCTCTAATTGTGTGTGTGTGGACTAAATTGAATGAAATGGTGATTGAATGGATTGATTTTAAATGTGTATAGACCAAGAGAGAAGAGGTTCGGATCGAGATCGAGGCAAAGATAAAGTGCTCGATTAGTCGAGCGTATCGATTGTAGATGTCTGAGGTAAGTTAGGATATAATACATGTTATTAAGATATGTTTAGTATTATGAAATAAATGTGTATATGTGGATGAAATCGAGATGCTATGTGCAAGGATAAGCTAATGGCACTAAGTGTGCAAAATGAAAAATTGAAACAGAAATGAATGGCACTGAGTGTGCGATGATATGAAAGCTACGGCTTATTGACTTGGCACTGTGTGTGCGACACCGAGACAAGTCGGTTAAAAGACTAGGCACTAAGTGTGCGATAACAAAAATGTTACGATTATGCATATAGCACTATGTGTGCGATTATATTGAATGGAAATTAAAGGATTATCAACAAGTATTATCGAGCTTTGAATAGTTTGGTGGTTTAACAACTATGTGTAGCTAAGGTATGTATTGAACCTTTGTGGTTGATGAGTATAATCGAGCTATGATTGAAGAAATGAGCATTTTAACTATAGATGATATGATATGAGTATGTGGGAAATGATCTTTGTGATGGCTATTGTATATGTTAATTCGAATTGATGATATTATGTATTATGTTAAGAACTTACTAAGTTTTATAAGCTTACTGTGTGATTTGTTTCTCTGCTTTGCAGTGTCAGTAAAGCTAGCTCAAATCAGGGGATCGTCAGCTTTTCAGTCACACTATCGGCAATCTATTTTGGGATATTTTGGAAAGACGTATATAGTTAAGATATGGCATGTATAGGCTAGTCATTTGAATCATGGTTGAGATTTGTAGTAGCCATGAGATGTGGCTAGATATGTGTTAGTTTTAGCATGAATGACTATGGTTTATATGTGGTGCATCTTTTGGCATTGTTTGTGGTTTGAGAAGTTGATTTATGAATGGTAACTTGGTGTTGATAAATTGCTAATATGAATTAGTGAATTGAGAAGAAATGATATTTGGTATTGAATGTATAATGCTTATGATGAGATAAGTTTTGGTATTGAATTTGTTATAGTTGTAATGGGAATTGAATGCATAGATTGAATGGTCATTTGGTAAGTTTTTGGTTGCCTTATGTGCATGATATGTTTTGGGATGTGTTGCTTGTAGGTTTGACCCTAAGTGGGTGGCATGTTGGCCTTGTAAATGGCCTATAATGTCACACGGTTATGGCAAACGGGCGTGCCTAATGACCGTGGTTGAATTGTAGGATATAGTTTATCATCACACGGCCTCGACAGGGGCGTGTCATTTGGCCGTGGTGTACAAGTCAGTAGCTAACATAAAAGTACACGGCCTTAACACGGGCGTGCTTGGTGGCCGTGGTAGGGAAGTCAATAGCTAACCTAAAAGTACACGGCCATGGCACACGGGCGTGCCTAATGTCCATGTTGGTATAGCTGTATAAACAAGGATGGATACACGGGGGTGTCTAGAAGCCGTGGAGGGCACACGGTCTCCTCCCATGGGCGTGTCTCCCCTGTATTTTAGAAAAGATTCAAATTTTTATGGAATTTTGTATGTGTTTCAGTTTAGTCCCAACTCAATTTATAAGCATGCTTAGGGTCTTAATGACTCATTTAAGGGATACTATGTTTGTAATTGAATGCGAACGGAATTGATTGACTTTGTGTTGTAATTTCTGGATGTTAAAGGTTCCGTTTGATCGGTAATGCCTCTTAACCCTATTTTGACGATAGCCTCGGGTTAAAGGTGTTACATTTGATTGGTATCAGAGCTACGATTTAGTTAATTCTCAGACTAACATAGTGTGTATGAGTCTATCTATACATGCCATATTTGAAATTGCGATAGTGTGACTAAATCTGACATTTGAAAATGTGTTTTTATATAGTAATGGATCCCGATCAAGCAGTTGCTGACGATGTAGAAAGTAATGCGCCTGCTCCTGCTCAAGGGACAGCGCCAGCCACATCTAGGCTGAATGATAGTGGTGAGGGAGGGGAGGCTAAGCAAGCCTTCTTTCGAATGATGAGCGAGTGGTTTACGGAATTCGTTCGAATGAATTCGGTCGCTCCACAACCTTCACCCCCACAAGTACCTATTGTGCCTCGAGTTATAGATCCGATCAGATTGAATAAGCCTCCTATAGACAAGATTCAAAAATATGGGGCCGAAGAGTTTAGGGCCACATCAGATGACGATGCTGAACGAGTTGAGTTTTGGCTTCAAAATACAATCAGAGTATTTGATGAGATGTCGTTGAACCCTGATGAGTGCATTAAGTGTGTAGTTTCCTTGTTGAGAGACGCAGCTTACAACTGGTGGAAAATGTTGATATCTGTGGTTCCGAGAGAGAGAATCACCTGGGATTTCTTTCAAGCTGAGTTCAGAAAGAAGTATATCAACCAACGCTTCATTGATCAAAAACATAAAGAGTTTCTAGAATGGAAATAGGGCCGGTTGTCTGTTACTGAGTACGAGCGAGAATTCGTAAGATTGAGTCAATATGCGAGAGAATGTGTCTCGATCGAAGCTACTATGTGCAAACATTTCATAGAGGGATTGAATGAAGACATCAAATTGTTGGTTGGGATACTTGATATAAATGAATTCATTGTGTTAGTTGAAAGAGCGTGCAAAGCTGAAGAGCTCAGTAAGGAAAACAAGGAAGTTGATTCAGAAGCTCGTGATGAGAGAAAGAGATCAATGAATAAAATTTCTCAACCTTCTTCTATGAGATACAGAGATGCAAGTAACCATTCCAATGCTTCATTTGGATATCCAAGTAGAGATCGTTCGAGACAAAGTGCTGGTTTACGAATTCAAGCTCCGAATGAACCAAGTGTTTGCAGTGTTAAGAGTAACAAACCTGAGTGCAGACAATGTGGAAGACGACATGTGGGAGAGTGTTAGGGGAAGTATAATAATGGAGTTTGTTATAAGTATGGATCTCGAGATCATTTCATTCGAGATTGCCTAAAGATGGTTGAAGAAGAAAATGTTCAAAATAAAAGACCGAATAATGTGACAGTTAGGGGTAGATCACCCAGAAGCACCAGAAATGTGAGTGAAAGTCAGGGATGGACAAATGACACAGCTATGAGATCAGAAGTGAAAGCACCTACTCGAGCCTATGCTATACGTGCACGAGAGGAAGCATCATCTCCAGATGTTATCACTGGTACTTTCATTTTATTCGATATTGATGTTATTGCATTAATAGATCCGGGGTCAACTCATTCTTATGTGTTTGTGAATCTAGTATTGAATAAGACTCTACCTATTGAGTCTACTGAATTCGTGATTAGAGTATCGAACCCTTTAAGCAAATGTGTCTTGGTGGATAAGGTCTGCAAGAATTACCCATTGATGTTTCGTAATATACGTTTTCCGGTTAATTTGATGTTACTTTCGCTTGACGATTTCGACATAATTCTGGTATGGATTGACTTACTCTATATAATGCCATCGTGAATTGTAAAAGAAAGAGTATTGAATTGAGAAGTCAGAATGGTGAGCTAGTTCGAATTGAATCCAGTGATATGAAAGGATTACCAGCTATTGTATCTGCGATGAAAACCATGAACTATGTGAGAAAGGGTTGTGAAGCTTATTTGGCATTTGTGATAGATACAAAAGTGTCGGAAAAGAAAGTGGAATCTATGCCTGTGGTATGTGAGTTTCCAGATGTGTTTCCTGAAGAGCTATCGGGATTATCTCCTATCTGAGAAGTGGAATTTGGTATCAAATTAGTGCCGGGGACTAGTCCTATTTATATAGCTCCATATAGAATGGCACCAACAGAATTGAAAGAGCTAAAGTCGCAATTACAAGAGTTGACTGATAGAGGATTTGCACGACCGAGTTTCTCACCCTGGGGAGCTCCTGTGTTATTTGTGAAAAAGAAAGACGGAACTATGAGAATGTGTATTGACTATCGACAGTTGAACAAAATGACGATAAAGAACAAACATCCCTTGCCTCGTATCGATGATTTATTTGATCAGCTGAAGGAAGCTACAGTATTTTCAAAGATAGATTTGAGATCGGGCTACTATCAGTTAAGAGTTAAAGAATCTGATGTGCCGAAAACTGCTTTTAGAACAAGGTACGGACATTACGAATTATTAGTGATGCCTTTCGGATTAACAAATGCTCCTGCAGTGTTTATGGATCTGATGAATCGGATATTCAGACCGTATTTGGATCGCTTTGTGGTGGTGTTCATTGATGATATTTTGATTTATTCGTGTGATGAGACACAACATGTCGAACATTTGAGAATCGTGCTACAAACTTTACGTGAAAAACAATTGTATGCAAAGTTTAGCAAATGTGAATTTTGGTTGCGTGAGGTTGGTTTTTTTGGACATGTTGTATCAGCTACTGGAATACGAGTTGATCCGAGTAAAATCTCTGCTATTTTGGAATGAAAACCTCCAAAAAGTGTGTCTGAAGTCCGTAGTTTTCTGGGACTAGCGGGATATTATAGACGATTTGTGAAAGGTTTTTAAATGATTGCGACTCCGTTGACAAAGTTGTTACAGAAAGATGTTAGATTTGAGTGGTCAGAAAAGTGTCAGCAGAGTTTAGCAGTTGAAAGTGTTGTTAACAGAAGCACCAGGGTTGATTCGACCTGAGTGAGGCAAAAAGATCATAGTTTGCAGTGATGCATCGTTGAATGGTTTAGGCTGTGTGCTGATGCAAGAAGGGAAAGTCATTACTTATGCTTCGAGACAGTTAAAGCCGCACGAAAAGAATTATCCGACACATGACCTTGAGTTAGCTGCGATTGTATTTGCATTAAAAATATGGCGTCATTACTTATTTAGTGAGAAATGTCATATTTATACTGACCATAAGAGTTTAAAGTATTTGATGACTCGGAAAGATTTGAACTTGCGACAGAGAATATGGTTAGAATTGTTGAAAGACTACGAACTTGTGATAGATTACCACCATGGTAAAGCTAATGTTGTAGCTGATGCCTTGAGCCGAAAATCGTTATATGCTTTGCGAGCTTTGAGTAATCAGATAGATCTGTGTGATGACAATGCGGTGGTAGCTGAATTGAAAGTAAAACCCTTGTTCTTACAACAGATTTGTAAGGCTCGAAAAAGTGATAATGAGTTGTTAGCAAAAAGAAATTCGAGATGATTCGGATGTTGTATCGAATTTTGAGTTGATAGTGATGATTGTTTGAGATTCGTAGATCAGATTTGTGTTCCGAGAAATTCAGGGTTGATTTCGAAGATTTTGACTGAAGCTCACAATAGTCATTTGACTTTACATCCGGAGAGTACAAAGATGTATAATGATCTGAAACAGTTCTATTGGTGGCATGCCATGAAACTTTGTGTCGAAATGCTTAGTTTGTCAGCAAGTCAAAGCTGAACATCAAGTTCCATCTGGTTTATTACAATTGATTATGATTCCTGAGTGGAAATGGGAAAGAATCACGATGGACTTTGTTTCGGGATTACCCTTATCTCCGAGCAAGAAAGATGCAATCTGGGTGATAGTGGACAGATTGACGAAATCAGCTCATTTCGTTCCGGTGAAAACTGATTACTCTTTAGATAAGTTAGCTGAATTGTATATTGATGAGATTGTGAGACTGCACAGAGTACCGTTATCTATAGTGTCTGATAGAGATCCGAGATTTACTTCGCGATTTTGGAAGATATTGCAAGATGCTTTAGGTACGAAATTGCATTTCAGTACTGCTTTTCATCTGCAAATGGATGGTCAATCCGAGCGAATCACTCAGATTCTCGAAGACATGCTGAGATGTTGCATACTTGAATTTGACAATACGTGGGAAAACCACTTATCCTTGATTGAGTTTGCTATAACAACAGTTTTCAATCTAGCATTAAAATGGCACCATATGAGGCTCTTTACGGTCGAAAGTATCGAACTCCATTGTATTGGACTGAGCTGAGTGAGAATAAGATTCATGGGGTTGATTTGATAAAAGAGACCAAACAGAAAGTGAAGATAATTCGAGATAGTTTAAAAGCACCCTCAGATCGTCAGAAATATTATGTAGATTTGAAATGAAAAGATATTGAGTTTGAAGTTGGTGATAAAGTGTTTTTGAAAGTGTCTCCGTGGAAGAAAATACTTCGATTTGGCCGAAAGGGCAAGCTGAGTTCGAGGTTCGTCGGACCGTACGAGATTATTGAACGAGTTGCGCCGGTTGCTTATAGATTGAGATTGCCATCTGAGTTAGAAAAGATTCATAACGTGTTTCATGTGCCAATGCTTTGACGGTACAGATCAGACCCGTCTCATGTGATTGCTCCTACTGAGGTTGAAATTTAGTCAGACTTGTCATATAGTGAAGAACAGATTCGAATCTTGGCACGAGAGATTAAAGAGTTGAGAAACAAAAGAATTTCCTTAGTGAAAGTATTATGGCACAAACACGGGATTGAAGAGGCTACGTGGGAATCTGAAAACGTTATGAGAGAGCAATATCCACACCTATTCACTGGTAAGATTTTCGGTGACGAAAATCCCTAAGGGGGGAGAGTTGTAACATCTCGGTTTAGACCCTAGTCAGAACAGTAGTTCGAGACCACAAATCTGAGGTCATAAAAATATTTTAATGATATTTTCTGTGTGAATGATATATGATATAGTCTCTGTGAAAATTCTGTGTGATAATTTAATCGTTTATGTGTCGAATTAAGAGAAAGGATTAAATCACGTAAAGAGTAAAAGCTATGTGCTGATTTATAAATATCAAAGTGTTGATGTCTTTATATTGTGCAGGCCTTATATGGTAAATAAGCCATTTATGAGATAATGGTTGATTGAATGACTAAATAACCTTAGTATAAAATTTGTTTTATATGTTTAATGGATGGATAAAATGGTAAAAGGTTTAATATGATAATATTAATGAAACAGATGAAAGAAAAGATGAATGTTATCATCTTTGTTAGTACCGAAATACATAAGAAGAGAAGGAAGAAAAGCTTTGAAAATTTGGCTAGAATTTGGCTTGATTAAGGTATGATTTTGAGTCGGTTTTTGATAATTTCTACATTTTTGTAATCATTGCTTCGTGCTCTAGCTAACCCATGTTGTAATATTGTGAATTGATGATGTTTTTGTGATGAGCCATTGATGAATGCTTGAGCTATGTGCTAGTTGATAGTAAAATATAAGAACTTGGTGTTGGATTAACATGTGTTGTTTTTAAATTTTTAGTGAATTTAGCAAATTAGGGCTAAATTGTGAAAATAGCAAATTAAAGGGTTAAAGTGTAAAATAAATGAAATGTGTGGGTTTGTATGGATATTAGTAAAATTCGGCTAGACTAGTGCTAAGTGAAATTATGTGCATTTGATGATTTTGTGAATTAGGGACTAAAGTGTCGAAATGTGAAAATATAAGGGCTATTATGAAAAATGCTCTAATTGTGTGTGTGTGTGGATTAAATTGAATGAAATGGTGATTGAATGGATTGATTTTAAATGTGTATAGACCAAGAGAGAAGAGGTTCGGATGGAGATCGAGGCAAAGATAAAGTGCTCGATTAGTCGACCGTATCGATAGTAGACGTCCGAGGTAAGTTCGGATATAATACATGTTATTAAGATATGTTTAGTATTATGAAATAAATGTGTATATGTGGATGAAATCGAGATGCTATGTGCAAGGATAAGCTGATGGCACTAAGTGTGCAAAATGAAAAATTGAAACAGAAATGAATGGCACTGAGTGTGCGATGATATGAAAGCTACGGCTTATTGACTTGGCATTTGTGTGTGTGCGACAATCGAGACAATTCGGTTAAGAGACTAGGCACTAAGTGTGCGATAACAAAAATGTTACGGTTATGCATATAGCACTATGTGTGCGATTATATTGAATGGAAATTAAAGGATGATCAATAAGTATTATCCAGCTTTGAATAGTTTGGTGGTTTAACAACTATGTGTAGCTAAGGTATGTATTAAACCTTTGTGGTTGATGAGTATAATCGAGCTATGATTAAAGAAATGAGCATTTTAACTATAGATGATATGGTATGAGTATGTGGGAAATGATCTTTGTGATGGCTATTGTATATGTTAATTCGAATTGATGATATTATGTATTATGTTAAGAACTTATTAAGCTTTATAAGCTTACTGTGTGATTTGTTTCTCTGCTTTGCAGTGTCAGGAAAGCTAGCTCGGATCAGGGGATCGTCAGCTTCTTAGTCACACTATCAGCAATCTATTTTGGGGTATTTTGGAAAGACGTATATAGTTAAGATATGGCATGTATAGGCTGGTCATTTGAATCATGGTTGAGATTTGTAGTAGCCATGAGATGTGGCTAGATATGTGTTAGTTTTAGCATGAATGACTATGGTGTATATGTGATGCACCTTTTGGCATGGTTTGTGGTTTGAGAAGTTGATTTATGAATGGTAACTTGGTGTTGATAAATTGCTAATATGAATTAGTGAATTGAGAAGAAATGATATTTGGTATTGAATGTATTATGCTTATGATGAGATAAGTTTTGGTATTGAATTTGTTATAGTTGTAATGGGAATTGAATGCATAGATTGAATGGTCATTTGGTATGTTTTTGGTTGCCTTATGTGCATGATATGTTTTTGGATGTGTTGCTTGTAGGTTTGACCCTAAGTGGGTGGCATGTTGGCCTTGTAAATAGCCTATAATGTCACACGGTTGTGGCACACGGGCGTGCCTAACGACCGTGGGTGAATTGTAGGATGTAGTTTATCATCACACGGCCTCGACACGGGCGTGTCATCTGGCCATGGTGTACAAGTCAGTAGCTAACATAAAAGTACACGGCCTCAACACGGGCGTGCTTGGTGGCCGTGGTGGGGAAGTCAATAGCTAACCTAAAAGTACACGGCCATGGCACACGGGCATGCCTAATGGCCGTGTTGGTATAGTTGTATAAACAAGGATGGATACACGGGGGTGTCTAGAAGCGTGGAGGGCACACGGTCTCCTCCCACGAGCGTGGCTCCCCTGTATTTTGGAAAAGTTTCAAATTTTCATGGGATTTTGTATGTGTTTCAGTTTAGTCTCAACTCGGTTTATAAGAATGCTTAGGGTTTTGATGACTCATTTAAGGAACACTATGTTTGTAATTGAATACGAACGGAATTGATTGACTTTGTGTTGTAATTTCTGGATGTTAAAGGTTTCGTTTGATCGGTAATGACTCTTAACCCTATTTCGACGACGGTCTCGGGTTAGGGGTGTTACACCTATTGTTGCAGAAGACATTAATGCACTGGTTATTACATCTCCAACTGCTCTATTCAATTTCTCACCAACCCAAAAAGTTGGAAATAAATTAGGAGGTATAAATACCAACTTCCAAAGCTTCTACAACAACAAGAGAGATTACAAAAGATCAAAAGTTATCAAGAACGATCAACAATTCTTTTATCAACCTTTTGTGCTTCAATGCTTCATATTTTTCTTACAAACACTTGTGAGGGAGCAATTCTTTGTATTTTATTAGCTCAAGTGTTTTTATTGTGTGAATTGGCATGCATCCTAATCTTTTAAGGATTGTTTCTTTGTTTGCTCATTTGTCTACTCTTTTGAAAGCGTTTAAGTTTTAAGATTTGGGTAGAAATCTTAAGGAAATTATAAGGTTAAACATTTCCTCAAAGGTTGGTAAAATTAGTGAATTTTGGAAAATTCTTAGTTGTGGGAAACTAAGGTAGTGGAGTAGGAAATTGAGGTTGAACCATTCTAAATTATTGTGTTCATTGTCTTATCTTTTCATTCTTGCTTCCAAAAGTTTTTAAAATGCCAATTGATCCCCCTCTTGGCTATCTCGATTGATTGATCGAGCTAACACTAGGAGCTCCTTTTTCTAGTTAAAATAAACTTCTACAATTCAACAATAGTTTTACTTCATCTCCCTATAAATAGATGGCACCAATAGGGCTAAAAACATAACTTTAAGATATTGTTACTCTTCTCGAAAAAAGTGAGAGTTTTATTCTTTGAATATTAAGTCTATTTTTCAAAATAACAAATCTGACGGCTTCTATTGAAAAGAGATTTTCTTCTTCACACTAAAAGTTAAGAAAACTATTTTATGGTTTCGTGTTTGATTCGAATTGTTCGAACCCACGCTCAAAGCAATTTGTGAAACAAGAATAATGGAGAAGGTCGTTCAGTTGAAAGTTAGGAATGACAAGGATCTATCTAGCCAAAAACACAGATGCGATTTTGATAAAGGGTTTATTGCTATAAATATCACAAACCGGCTCAGTTTTCAAAATTTTTATTTTTCATTATGTAGGAAAACCGTTTTCAAACCAGATTTTTTCCAAGAAGAATAGTAAGAGTTGGTATAGTTTTATAATGAGAAATTACACAAGCTAATAAATTTAGCTATCTTGCTAAAGAAAAGCCATTTAGTTGGTTTGTACTCTTAAAGGACTAAAGTGATTGGTTTCTTTATTCATTGTCCAACTTCAAGTTGATTAAAGTTATGAAAATGGAACGCTTGAAAATGTTAATAAAAATTAGAGTTTTGGCCAAACTATGCCAACTATTTCCTGAAAAAAAAAAAGAAACAATGTCCAAAAGCATGTTGTAAAATAGAATTTTGGACATGTTAACCTATAAATCAATTATATTAAAGATTCAATCTCTAAAATAATAAATGTCTGAGCAAATAAGTTTTTTCGACTAGTAGTACTTGTGAAAAAATATAAAGTCGATAATGACAGATATGTAGCAAAGAAAAGAGAAATAAAAATAAAAAACACACAGATTTTACGTTGAAACCTTTTTGGAAAAAAAAAAAACCACGGGCAGAGGAGAAAAAAAATTCACTATGTCGAAAAAATCGATTACAAGAGGAATAGACCATGTCTATTTATAGGCTTGTAAAGCCATATTCTAATAGGAGTGTAGTAAGATTGAAAACTCCTTATTCTAATCAATATCAAATAGATGGAGTTTAATAAGGTTTAAAAACCTTATTTAAAATAAAACAAAAGAAGTGTAATTCTATAGGGATTCTTCTTTTATTTTATTTTACCATGTATTTTATTAAAATAAGGATTCGGGTCACTTAATTCTAACAATCTCCACCTTGACACGAATTCTCAATAAACAAGTTCTTCATCGCGAACTCTCAATGAACAAGTTCTCCACCTCTTCCATAAAACCCCTTAAGGGTTTAACTTCAACAATGAACACCAACCAAGTCTAAGCAATGCTCAAACTTGGTTATAGGAAGTGACTTAGTCATCATATCTGCAGGATTTTCATGAGTACTAATTTTGCTCACAATTATATCACCACGAGCAATAATATCACGAACAAAATGATACCGAACATCATTGTGTTTTGTTCTCTCATGAAACATTTGATCTTTTGTAAGGAAGATGGCACTTTGACTGTCACTAAAGAGTCCCTTCAACCAAATAGCTTCTTTACAAGCCTCAGTAATCGCCATGTACTCAGCTTCAGCGATAGATAAAACGACTGTAGTTTGCAAATTAGCTTTCCAACTGATTGCACAACCTCCGATTGTAAAGACATAACCAGTGAGAGATCTTCTTCTATCAAGGTCTCCAGCAAAATTAGCATCAACATACCCAATGGCTCCATCTCTAGTTCTTCCAAACTGTAAGCAAACATCAGTAGTACCTCGTAAGTATCTTAAAATCCACTGAACTTCTTTCCAATGTTCTTTGCTGGGATTCGCCATGTATCTACTAACTGCACAGACTGCATATGATAAATTTAGACGTGAACAAACCATAGCATACATGAGAGATCCCACTGCACTAGAGTATGGAACATGTGACATGTACTCAAACTCATCATCTGATTGTCGAGACAAAGCCGATGAAAGTCTGAAATGGGCTACTAAAGGAGTACTAACAGGCTTAGCACTCTGCATATTGAACCTACAAAGAACTTTCTCAATGTACCCCTTCTGGCTTAGGTACAATTTACTTGCTTTTCTATCTCTGAGAATCTCCATACCAAGTATCTTCTTTGTTGGTCCCAAATCTTTCATCTTAAATTCTTCACTTAGTTGGGCTTTGACCTTTCTTATCTCTCCTTTATCTTTTGCTGCTATCAACATGTCATCAACATAAAGAAGTAGATACACAAAAGAACCATCACTATTTTTCTTAAAGTAAACACAACTGTCAAAACTACTTTTAAAATCATGAGAAATCATAAAAGAATCAAACCTCTTGTACCACTGTCTTGGTGATTGTTTCAAACCGTAAAGGGACTTTTTCAGCAAGCAAACATAGTCCTCTTTTTCTGATACTGTAAAACCCTCTAGTTGTTGTATGTAAATATCTTCCTCAAGTTCTCCATGTAAAAATGCAGTTTTTACATCTAACTGCTCAAGCTCCAAATCATGCATGGCCACAGTACCAAGCAAAGCTCGAATCGAACTATGCTTCACAACTGAGGAGAACACATCTGTGAAGTCCATTCCTGGAATTTAACTGTAACCTTTTGCAACAAGCCTTACTTTATATCTGGGTTCTTCAACTCCTGGAGTCCCTTCTTTCTTTTTAAACACCCATTTACAATGAACAACCTTTTTACCTTTAAAAAGTTTCACAATATCCCATGTTCTATTTTTATTGAGTGATTCCATCTCCTCTTGCATAGCAAACATCCACTTTTCTGAGTCTTCACAACTAACCGCCTCAGAATAATTAGACAGCTCTTGGTTTGCATCTATATCTTCGCCACATTTAAAGCATAAGCAACTAGATCAGCCTCAGCATACTTCTTTGGAGGTTTAATTTCTCTTCTAGTTCTATTTTTGGCGATAGAGTATTGTGGTGAAGAAGCAACTCTATTCTCAATTTTTGTACTGGCATGAGGTGTCGACTCTGTATTACTCTGATGCTCCACTTGCTTTTGATTTTCCTTATTGGAAGAGTCTTTAAGAGATAAGTTAGGTACCATAGCAGTTTCATCAAAAATAACATCTCTACTAATCACAACTTTTCTATTTTTAGGACACCATAACTTATACCCTTTTACACCAGCTTTATAACCAAGAAAAACACATTTAATGGATCTTGGTTCCAAGTTTCCATTATCAACATGAGCATACGCAGGACACCCAAAGATCTTTAAATCAGAATAATTAGCAGGATTACCAGATCATACCTCTTGTGGAGTCTTTTTCTCAATGGCAATGGATGGAGATCGGTTGATCAAAAAACATGCAGTAGAGGCTGCTTCGGCCCAAAACGACTTTGGTAACTTGGCATTTGACAACATACATTGAACCTTCTCCATGATCGTTCTGTTCATTTGTTCTGCAACGCCGTTTTGCTGTGGTGTATGATGGACTGTCAAGTGTCTCACAATCCCTTCTGACTTGCACAGTTTATTGAACTCATCAGAACAAAACTCTAAGCCATTTTTTGTGCGAAGGTATTTTATTTATTTTCCTGTTTGTTTTTCAATCATAGTTTTCCAAGACTTAAATGCGGAAAACACATTGCTTTTCTGCTTTAGAAAGAATGCCTTAACTTTTCTAGAAAAATCATCAATAAAAGTTAGCATATAATTAGCTCCACCTCTCGAAGGCACTCTTGATGGCCCCCACAGATCAGAATGAATATACTCTAACGTTCCCTTCGTGTTATGGATTCCTCTGGTGAATCGAACTCTCTTTTGCTTCCCAAAAACGCAGTGCTCACAGAACTTCAGTTTGCAAATTCCTTACCCATCAAGAAGTACTCTTTTGCTCAATTCTGCCATGCCATTCTCATTCATATACCCTAGGTGCATATGTCAAAGTTTAGTAATATCATCATCTGACAAGGAAGAGGAAATGACAGCTGCATTACCAAGAACAGTAGAACCCTGCAAAATATATAACTTGGCAGTCTTTCTCTACCCTTTCATCACAACAAGGGAACCTTTAGAAATCTTCAAAATTCCACTTTCAGCTGTGTATTTGTACCCTTTTCAATCAAGAGTACTTAACGAAATTAAATTTCTCTTCAATTCTGGAACATGTCGTACGTCACTAAGTGTTCTGACAACTCCATCAAACATCTTAACTTTAATTGTTCCAATACCTGCGATTTTGCACGAAGCATTATTTCCCATCAAAACAACACATTCAGACACTGTTTCGTAATTTGTAAACCAATCCTGATTGGGACTCATGTGGAAGGTGCAGCCTGAATCAAGTATCCATTCCTCGCTCTCTTTAGAATTGTTGACAGAAGCGACTAGAAGTTCACAATGCTGTAGTCTTCTACAACATCAGCTTCACCAGAATTTTCTGGTTGTTTTCCCTTTTGATTCACAGCCTCCCTTTTAATCTTGTTCTGTAGCTTATAGCACTCAGATTTAATGTGCCCTTTCTTCTTGCAAAAATTACAAGTTTTACCTCTGTTTGAATACTTCGATCTACCCTTAGATTTACCGCGAGGATTCCGTTCCTGTGTCCTTCCACAATCATCATCAGCATTCTGATCTTGTCTCCCACAAACAATAAGACCCTCTCCCTGAGAGTCGGGTTTAACCACAAGATGCTTCATCTTATCATACGAGGTCAAAAATCATAAACCTCATCTACTGTGAGAGACTTGCGGCTATATAAAATCGTGTCTCTGAAGGTTGAATAAGACGGGGGCAACGAACAAAGTAGAATCAACCCTAGATCTTCCTTATCATACTAAACCTCCATGGCCTCCAAGTTTGAGAGAAGTTTTTTAAACACTGTTAAGTGTTCGTGCACAGACGCACGTTCCTCCAAACGATGAGCATAAAGACGTTGCTTCATATGTAACTTGCTGGTTAGAGTTTTCAACATACATATTTGTTCTAGCCTCTTCCATAATGTCGCGGCGGTTTTCTCCTTCATCACATCTTGCAAAATTTCGTTAGACAAATACAGATGTAATTGTGTTAACGCCTTTCGATCCTTGCACTTCTTCTCTTCCTCCGTCAATGTCAAAGGCATCTTATCCACCCCTAGTAGGGCTTCCTCTAAATCCATCTGTGTAAGAACTGCTTGCATCTTTATCTGCCATAACGCGAATCTGGTGTTGCGATCCAACAGCGGAATTTCATACTTCAAAGATGCCATTACCGTGATTGAGATGAAAAACCCAGAAGCTCTGATACCAATTTGTGAAAAAATATAAAGTCGGTAATGACAAATATATCGCAAAGAAAAGAGAAATAAAAATAAAGAACACATAGATTTTACGTGGAAACCCTTTCGGGAAAAAAAAACCACGGGCAGAGGAGAAGAAAAATTCACTATGTCGAAAAAACCGATTACAAGAGAAATAGACCATGTCTATTTATAGGCTTGTAAAGCCATATTCTAATAGGAGTGTAGTAAGATTGAAAACTCCTTATTCTAATCAATATCAAATAGATGGAGTTTAATAAGGTTTAAAAACCTTAATTTAAAATAAAATAAAAGAAGTGTAATTCTATAGGGATTCTTCTTTTATTTTATTTTACCATGTATTTTATTTAAATAAGGATTCGGGTCACTTAATTCTAACAGTACTACAACTAGAATGAATTTTGATCCTATTGCCAAGCACCAATAATGGGGACTCAACTTTTAATTAGCAATCACTAATTTTAAAGTTCAATGGGTAAAAATAAGTAATTGTTATGTGTTTGTGATGCACTAGTAAATCTCATTCTAAAACAATTTTAATGGAAAGTAGTGCGATCCATTGTGTATAGTTGATAAGTTTTGAATCTTCGTAAATGAGTTCATTGTTTAATATTTAAATGTCTAAAGAAAATGAGACATTAAATGAACTCTCTATATAAACCTAAAAAAGTGGTTATGCTTCAACAAGTAGAGGTGAGGTATCTATTACAAATGTTTATCATAAACAAGATAAGCACATAATCATAATTGTGATAAAAGTGAACAACCTCTAATAGTAATATAAATGAATATTATGTATGATGTATTTTCGCTTCTAATTCTAGGAGTTGTGGTTTAATCTTAATACCAAAAACTTTGTTAGAACTTTGAAATATATTCACGATGGTTCAAATCGAGAAATACCATATTGTATACATAATATTTGTTTGTGTAAAAGATTATAAAGTAAGTTACAAACATTTTAAAGTAAGGGAGGATTGTTAGTAGTTTATAATGTTGGTAGATAACAATATTTTGTTATTTAGAAAAGTCTAAAAATTATAACTATTAATAAATAGTTGTATTGTAAAAACATAACTTTTGTATGTAAAGTTGTCTTATAAATATATAACTTTTATGTAAGGTTGCTTTTTAAAATAACCAATCATATAAAAAGGTCATCTTATTAAAAAAATACGTCTCCATGAAAGGATATCTCATGAAAAGATATACCTACTGGATGTCTATATAAATGATTTTTCTATAACTTATTTTCATTATTTTGCTTAGAGCTTTAGGGACTTTATTGTATCTTAAAGTATTTTAAAGCCTAAAAAAAGTGTTTAAGAGGTCTCAAAACCATTTTATTTTACTAATGTTATTTTATTTTCTTCGCTCCTTATTAGCACTTCTTATTAGCTATGTAGGTTTCTTTACCCAACTTGTTTACTCCTAGAACATTTTTGAAAAAAAAAAAAAAAAAAACTCATTCAAATCAATTTTACAATATATATACCTAATGTAATATTTCAAGAAGCTAATTCCCCAACATGTTTCAAACTCTAGAAACCAACTGTTTTTTTTCTTTTTCCATTAATCCAGGTTCATTTCTCTTTTGGTTTACTTGCACAAAAATTTCTTGGTTTTTATGTCTAACTTTCCATAAAATCATGCCATTTTGCTTTCTTTTTTTTTTCTTGTTTTATATCTTTGTTTTTTACCTTGAATTTATCGTCTTCGGTCTCTTATTTTGTATTTGTTTTTGGAGATTTATAATTAAATAAGTTTATTTATATATATATATTATATATATACCTAAAAGGTAGTAGTTCAAACTAAAAGAAAGGATTACTACATTCAAATTTTACACCAGCTGAATACCATATTTAATGTAATTTTATCATCAACTAAACTAAACCCAATTCAAAAAATCGAATATATATATATATATAAAGTTTTGGTTTTTGTCTAATATTTTGATCTGATTATTGAAGATTGAATGTTGCAAGGTCACTATCAGTAGGGCCATCTTTGCATAGCCATGGAATTTATTCATAAACTTTGCTTTTTCTACATTCATATTTCAGCTATGCTTAATTGGACGGTGCAGATTGTTACGTCCATCAATTTCTTTATAACTTTGTCCCATTAATCAAAGGAAGAAAAAATAAAAAATCAAACCTTTCAATAAGGCTAGGGAGAGCCTATATTCAATGATAGTTTCCATACAAACACTATTCAATTTCCTTGTGGTCTCCGTCTCTCTCTCTCTCTATCCTTTTTATTTTTTTTATTTTTTATATTATTATTCGTTTGATCTTATAAAAAGTCTACCATGTTTATCTTCAACCTTCCATTTTGATCATCTCCCTAAAAACCCACTATTTTGTAAGCCATGTGTGCTGTGAATCTCTTACTAACTATGAATTTAGACGATGAGAGGGTTGCAAAAAGAAGGAAAACCATGCTTGAAGATGATCATGGAGTTGGACAGCAGACCACAACTGAGATGGAAACCCTTCCCCATGAAATAATCGTCGACATACTGTCAAGGTTGCCGATCACATCTTTGGTGCAATTCAAGTTCGTATGCAAAGGATGGCGTGCTTTAGCTCAAGATCCTCTCCTTGCTGATATGCAACTTTTCTGGAAAGCTCCGACCACTAATCCATGCCTCATCCTTCACTGCGATTTTCCGATCCGAAACCAGCTCTATTTCGTTGATTTATCGGTTCACAATCACGATAAGGACAAGGTAAAAAGATTATATGTGCCTTTCCAGACATCGATGCCTGAATTCGATGTAGTTGGAACATGCAATGGTTTATTATGCTTGTCTGATTCATTATACAACGATGCACTTTATGTTTACAACCCTTTCACCATAGATTTCATGGAGCTGCCAAAGTCTAGACAATATTCAGATCAGGAAGTAGTTTTCGGGTTCGGATTCCATCCGAAAACGAAGCAATACAAGGTAGTTAAGATAGTTTATTATAGGAACACTAGTAGTAGTAGCTACAGCCGTGCCCGAAGAGTGGTTTATCCACAATCAGATGTTCAGGTATTTACCCTTGGAACCTCTGCGTGGAGGAGTCTAGGGAAAGTAGCGTACCAGCTCATAAGGCGACCATCTGAGGCTTTGGTTAACGGAAGGCTTCATTGGGTGAGTAGGCCCCGGAGATATTACCCAGCTCGCCGTCTTATGTCATTTGACTTAGAGGACGAACAATTCCGGGAGGTCCCGAAACCTGATTGCGGTGGCCTAAACAGGTGTAACTTCCATTTGTGCGTTTTAAGAGGTTTTCTTGCGGCAGCTGTTTATGGGAATTATGGGAAATTGGAGATATGGGTTATGAAGGATTATAATGTGAAGGAGTCTTGGATAAAAGAGTTCAGCATTGGAGCTTATATGCCGAAATGTTTGAAACAAAATTTGGCCCGAGATAGGCCATTGAAGATATGGAAGAATCCTTCAAATGGTAAAGTTGTTCGACTTCTTTGCTTACTAGACAACGGTGAAATCCTGTTGGAGTATAAGAACAGGGTTTTAGTCTCCTATGATCCCAAGAAAGGGAAATTTACGGATCTTGTATTTCAGGGAATCCCTCATTGGTTTCAAACAGTTGTTCATGCGGGAAGCTTCAATTGGATCAACACCCCTTCTTGATTTCTGAAAATTGCTGCAAATAAAAAAATCTATATATTTCAATGTATGTTTGTACTTGTTGAATCTACATTTATTTCTTACCTTCGTGCATCTCATTGTAATTTATGTATATTGTTAATATCCAATCCAAATTTAGCAACTTTAGATATGAATTTATATTTGCAAAATACAAATGATGAAATTTGATGGAGTTAATCAAACAAATTTGAGAAATATACAATATCAAGGAAAAAAAAAAAAAGAAAAAAAGTTCAACCACCATCAGTACAGATAATTAAAAGTATCTGATGCCTGGCAATAAACAAGTATTCAACGATATGAATCTGTTTCAAACCTTGGGTTTTTTTTCTTTTTAAATGCATGTGCAGTGCTCAGGGATTTGTCTTTCTCCCAACTCACCGGCATTATAAATTGTGACATTATAATAATGAAAACAATAGTTTGCAACCATTTAACTCTTTTTCTTACATTTTTTCTGAATTCTTCTTCTTCCAAGCTTGGATTGAATTTTCATGGCCAAAGCAAAGATAAGTGGGTGCTTAATTAATTTATAGCCTTTTTTTTTTCTCTGAATGTCCTAAAGTGTTGCATAGGATTGGTAGTTGAACCGCTTAAGTCTTGCACCCAAAAAAAACAGAGATAATGGGAAAAGAAAAAAAAAAGTCATCTCATCGTTGCTTTTTCCACTGCTCTAAAGTTGAATAAAATTGGCCTAAAGTCGAGTTACAAAAGGGGCCTATGATGTGTCATGTAGTGGCACATGCTGAGAGATTCCCATCATAATACACCTCTCTATTTTGAAACTAAACTCATATAATTTAAAAAAAAAAAAGTATATATTTGTGAATGTAATAATAATGATTTCCTTTTTACATTGAAGTATTTAACTATTTCCACTATCTTGCGCCCCATCCCTTGCAGCTATATATCTATTTTTTTCTATAATGTATAAATGTATCTTTGGCGCTTTTCCATGACTATATGACATCAGTGGCAAACCAAGGCAAGCACATGCATGAACCTTCCCTGACCACATTTAAAAATATATATATCAATAATCAAAGTATGAATATAAAGTTTTTAAATTATTAAAATTTATATAAATATAAAATAATTTGTTATTTATACGAATAAAAAGTTTAAACATTATCCGATTCCCTTTGGTTTCGACCCCAAGACAATTTATAGAAATAGTCCCTCTAGGCTTGCAGTGCAGCGGCTGGAACACTAGTTTTCGTTGCTTACTTGCTGTGCAGCGGCTGGAACACTAGGTTTCGTTGCTTCCTTGTATGCACGTATTCGAAGTTTTTGAATTATGTATTTTATGCTGCTTCTTTTTTTATTTCATTCTTATACTATTTTTAAAATAGTTTTTCATTTATTTTTATTATTAAGTATTGATGTAGATGACGTAGAACATATAATGTGTCACATATATTTTATGTTGGTGACAATATTTTAAAAATTAAAAAATCTTAAAACTAAATTATTTTTTTATAATTATTTGAATAAGTTACAATATACAGTATTAAAAATCTTTAAAAATCAAAATAAAAAAAATCTAAAAACTTGGAAGTTTGAATTTCTTTAAAAGAATACTGGAACCTAAATATCTTCAAATATCAAAATCAAGGATTTAAAAGCCTCAAAATCTAATATTTAAAAATCCTAAAATCTAAAAATTAAGATCTAAAATCTAAGAAAAAAAAAAGAAAAAAAAAAGAAAGAGGAATCCATTGAAAAGCTAACATTAGAAACCTAACTTCAAGTATCCAAAATCTAATTTAAAAAAGCTCTTAAAAAATCTTAAAATAAAATCCCAAATTCTAATAAAAACCTAAACCAAACCTATAATATTTTAAATTGATCCTAAGTTCCTAAAATATAATATCTAAACAACGAAATTAAAATATGTGAGCCTAAACATTTTACCTAAATCTACAAGCAACCAATAATCCAAGACATCGTGGGAATATCAATCCAAATTTTATATTGAAACACAAAATGCTAAAATAAACTTAGGTCATACTCTTCAAATGTTTCATTTGAAAAAATTGAATTTTTCTTATTTGATAATTATAATACTTTTTAAAAATCGAAATTTTTTATCAATAGAAGAATAAGATCACCAGTTTTGGTCAATAAGATACCAAAGTGGATGAGTGACATGCTAAAAATAATTGCAAGAAATCTTTTGATAACGTGGATTCCTAATTCTCAATTATATCCCACAATCAAGACAATTGGCTGAATCTCGTGAAATCATTTTATAGAAGTTCATTGATATTTTTTTATAAAGCAAATTGACTTCGATTCTTGAATAATTCACATCACTTCTGTTTCTGTTGTAACAAAAGATTCCATTTTTATGTGTAAAAGGCCCATATCAATAAATAAGATTTTATATATGGACAATTCCTCAATATCTTGTTCATTCACAACAAAATATTTTATTTGTGCTGTGATAAAAAAAAAATGCTTTTGGAGAGAGATTCTATTTCACCTTCATTATCGTAGGTATCTACCATATTCATATCCCTATCTCTATTTATAAAGTCCGATTTTGGAAATTCAAATTATAGAATTAATATAATAAATAGGATTTGGTTTGTTTACTTTGTTATTTATCATTTAAATATATATAAATTTAAATACGTTAATAATATAAAGTAATATGTAAATAGGTTTTTTTACCCAAGTAATATAAAAATAATAATTAATTATGAAGAAGGTATGGAAAACAGATTAATTATGAAAATAGGCATTTGCTACAGTGTTCTGACGATGCCACATGACAAATTGGCGGCGCCAGGCTGAAATGTGATGACCTAAAATATTCAGGGACCTGATATGTAAATTTTCCATATTAGTTAGCAGTTGAAAAAACAAAGCTTTAAGGGTGCCATCTAGCTGCACCAAACTTTAAATGGGTAAATTGCTTCACAAACCCCATTGTTTATTTTTTTATATTATTCCCCTTTAACACTAAAAATAAATAAAATAATAAAATTTTTCGAAATTGTTCAAGGTCTCCTAGTGATATTCATGGCTGCCTATGGGAGAAATTGAAGCGAGCAATGTTCATGCCGACCCTTACTAGCTTTTCGATCATGGGTACCGGTCGCAGTGTCGGACCCAAAGTGCAAAAAATTTTGGTTTTGGTGATACGAATCATTTGGAAACTCCTTCAAAATCCCATCAATGTCAATATTCACCATTTCTTTTTTTGTTTGCTTGAATTAAAAATTGCTCTGTTACACCTATTACAAATTAAAAAAATATTAAAAGTCATCGATGAAAAAGACTAAGGAAGAAAATCTAGACAAAAAAAACATTGAAATAAACAAAATGGGGTTAAAGTAAGATTGGTGAGAGAAATCAAATGAAGTAAATAAAGAGATAGTTTTTTAATATATATATATATATATATATAATCAAATATGAATAAATTACAAGCAAACAGAAACTAAAATAAAATAAAATTGCTTTATGTTGAGTTCAATTGAGAAATCAGGTACTATACTTTATAAGCCAAAAAAAAAAAAAAAAAAAAACAAAGGAAAAAGAGTGAGTTTTGAAGAACAGAACAGTGAGGAAATTTGTTTTTTTGAAAAATAAATAAAAATTTTGGAGTTAAAAGAGAATAAAATAAAATAATAAACAATGGGTTTATGAAGCAATTTACCCATTTAAAATTTGGTGTTGCCACACTATCAGATGACACTCTTAAAGCTTTTTTTTCAATTGCCAACTAAAACGGAAAATTTGCATATTAGGTCCCTAAATATTTTAGGTCATCATATTTCAGCATGGTGCCACTAATTTGTCATGCGGCACTGCCAGAACATTATAACAAATGCCTAATTTTCGTAATTAATCTATTTTCCATACATTCTTTGTAATTAAATATTTTTTATATTATTTGGGTAAAAAAGCCTATGTAATAGGTATGAGAAAAGAGAAATGTAGCTGAAACAATTATATCCTACAAGATACTTTAAGAAAATATCGTACTATGGTTTGATTCTAAATGGAGTTAGAAATCGTTGTATCACTTATTCTTATTGTTTACTATTACTATAAATCTACATTGATTTACTATCTTGATTGCAAGGAAATCTTTGATGATTTGGTTTTGAGTTAGCAACCTTTTTTTTCATTCCTTTCTTTTTTGTTTTTGATCAGAAAATAGAAAAGTTGGGTGAATTAGAAACTTAAAAGGAGGTTCATGGCCAAGTGTAAAGATGTCCAAGTAACTATTATTTTGGAATGTACTAGTTGTGTGGTGTTATTAAAGAATCAACAGGTATTTCCAAGTATATTACTAAAAAAATTTGACACAATATGCCCAGTTAATTGGAATTGAAGAAATTTTGTCCTTATTATTACAAACATACAATTCACGGGGAGATAAAAGAAATAAATTGAATCAAGTGCTCATATGTCACCAGTTCTTAATAATATGAAAAATATGACATTAGTTATGTAATATATTAAATATAAGTATATAATTAGTTATATATATAGCACATGTTTCTTTTGTTCCCTTCAAGTAATCAAAAAATAAAGAATTAGTTAATATATTCAAGATAATTACGTATTTACAAAATACTATCTGAATTCATCCTATTTCATCAGACTCAGGATGTGATATAGTTCTGAAGGATGAACTGGGGAGTTCCAATAAGATTTCATTCTTGAACAAAAATCCATTTTTTAATTTAATTCATCTCTTCCATGATTAGAATAGAGAGGATACACGTTACACCACGATTTTGAATCAGATGAGAGATTTCAAGAAATGATAGATCTATTCACTCTATCAATAATTGAGTCGAATCTGGTGTATTATAAAAGATTTGTCTTTTCTATTGATTCCTACGAATTGGACCAAAAATAATTCTCAAATCATATTATGAAAGTGATAAAATAAGATGGATATGCTAAAAATGAAATCTAAAAAATCATAAATGTTAGAAATAAAAAAGGATAAATAAAACAAAAATGAAATGAGAAATGCATTGAAATAAATTAAGGGTTAGTATTTGATAAACCGACAGTATTTTCTTTTATTTCAGAAGCAACATTAAAAAAGTGTTATGTGTCTCTTTTTTTTAATTAATATTTTATTATATCCTATAAGACACTTGTCAACCCCTTCATTTTGCTCGTAGAGTCTAAAAATTATACTGATAGTGTACCAAATATTTTCTTATAAAATAATATATATATATATATATATATATATATATATATATATATATATATATATGAAATAGAGTGAAAATGGTAAATGGAAAATCAAAATGAAAAGTAATAAAGGAAATAAAATAAAATTTTAAATGGATTTATATTTTTTACTAAATTAAAAGGAGTATGAAATAGAGGTACCAAATAAGCAATTAATTCATGCTTCAAACGTTAAAATTGGATTTTTTTATAATAATAATATAAAAATTAATTGATTACGAAAATGGGTTGGGAGAGAAATTACTTACGGGAATGGGTTGTTTGCTACAATCTATGTCGGTGTTGCCTGACACACCGGAGGCATCATCCGTGTTTTTTGGCCAATCATCACATAATCATTAGCTATTAAAAAAGAATTTTTTATTGGTGACACCACTATGTCAAGTGGCACCCGTATATATATTTCAATAAATATGTGAGAAAAAAAATAATGATGTCGTCGATATGTCAGGCGACACCAATGATATTTTAAAAAATTTCATTGTTAGGAAAAAAAGCTAAGGTGAAAAAAAATTATTTTTTTAATTAGTGTTGCCGGTGTGTTAGGCGGCATTATTGGATTTTTTTTTTAAAAAAAATGGACCGAAAGAGAAAAAAAAGCTAGGAAAAAAGTATAAGTTGTTAGGGGGAGCCCATGACCTAAATTTTTTCAGTTTTCTTTTTTTTTTTTTTTCTTTCTCTTCCCTCTTCTTTAAGCCATGGTCCCCCTCCCCCAAACTCAATTCGAAATTGAGGTTGAAAAAGAATTTGTTGTTTTCTTTAGTTGGTTTGGTATAAAATTGGTATGTATTAGTGTTTTAAGGAGAAAGTTTCATAATTTTAAGATTTGTTTTTATTGTTTATTATAATAATTTATATATTATATAAATGTTTATATTTTAATTTATTGTTAATATTTAGATTTAATTTTTATATTTAATATTTAAGATTATATTTTTGTTTGTAAAGATTATATTTGTGTTTAAGTTATAAGGATAGATTAAGATAACTTATGTATATATTTTTTTTATTTTGTAATAATAATTTGTATATTATAATGTTTTACATATAATTTTTAATTTTAATGTTTAAGATTATAAAAATAATATAAATAATTAAATAATTATAAAAATGGGATAGGGAAAAATTAATTATAGGAATGGGTTGTTTGCTACAATTGGTTTGTGTTTATATTTATATATATATTTTAAAGGATACTTAAATTTTAGTTAAAAAAAAATGGGTTACTGTACTTTATTTTAATTAATTTTTTTTGTTTAGTTGGTGATTAAGTTTGTTTGTGCAGATATCGAAATGGATTCTTTGATCAGAGCAACTGATCACACAACAATGATAATTAATTTGCTGGTAAAAAAATTTGTTACTTGTTATTCATAGGTATATTTATAAAGTTACACATTATTATTTATTTATTTGGCATATTTAACTAGTGCAGTAATTTATTATGGAAGGGTGAGTATCGCACGTTGAAGGCATGTGTCCATGGTTCGAGCTACCAGCCAGACGAGTGTATTTTTCCATACTTGGATGCCGTCGAATTTGGAGTAGCAGCATTGATCAGGATGTTTGAGTTGAGGTCTGACTTAATATTTGCCTTAGTTTAGCAGTGGTGCCCGGAGACCTACACATTTCATTTGCCGTGTGGGGAGTGCACCATCACCCTAGAAGATATTGAATTGCAGCTCGAGCACCCAGTTGACGGTGATATGATCACCGGTTCAAGTAAAGTGTTTGAACCTATAACATTCTGCTATTAGTTTCTTGTAAGATCACCTGGTGATAGTGAAGTTAGGTTTACCAAATTGAAATTTTCCTAGTTAAAGGAGAATTTTGAAACCTTATTGAGTAGTTCCATTGAGTAAGAGAAGATGTGCATTGCTCGAGCATAAATAATTCAGTTGATAGAGGTGGTACTTATGTCAAACACAAATAATAATAAAGTCCACTTGATGAACTTCCCTCAATTGGCTGATTTGGAAGCTACCCATTCGTACAATTGGGGCTCAACGGTATTAGCAACGTTGTACTGTAAGCTTTGTTGGGAGACAAACCATGATACACAAGATATAGGTGGGTGCTTAGTACTGCTGCAATCCAGGGCGATGTACAAGATGCCATTTTTGGCATCACTGAGTCACCAAGAACATGTGTTCCCATTTATAAATGGGTAAAAAGAAAAATTAAAACTTCGATCAAGAATTTTTTTTTTTTTTATGAAAATGTTACCTCACAAGTTTCATTTATTTTCAGATGGTTTACTTGCTCGAGGATTAGGAAGTCTGAAACCCTCATTGTCTACAGACAAATGATTGAGGCATATTTTGGGGAGGAGTTAACTTTTTTAAAAATAAAATTATATTCATGTCATGAATTACTTTATTCATATTATTTTACTCAAGTGACTACAACCATGTTATTAATTGTACAATTCATGTGGATGTCATATAATGCACCGAACATTGCAAGTGTCATTCCCTCATCGGCTCACAACCATTCACACTTATGGTGCATTAATGCACCTTTATTGAATTTTTCAACACTTGAGTGGTGAAATGGGGATTGAAATCTACGAAAATTTAGGTGCACACAAGATGCTCCGACCATTCCACAGACTTTTGACAATTTCCACAACATTAATAAGAGGAGAAACGAAGTAAAGAATTGAGAATTGGAGCATCAACAATGTATTGCATTGTGGAACACCCGGATGGAGAGGAGGCCTCGATTGGAGTCTTGTATGTGGAATTTCACGCCTTCAGTCTAGTTCCAACATTGGTACATAGAGAATAGGTTGCTGTATTTATTTGGTGGCTAGTTGATGATAGTCCCTAGACACATGCACCGATGAGGGCATCAACACAGTGGACCGAGTCAATCACATCGTTGCCTAGGTCATCTGCCTTTTTCTCCCAAACCCAAGGCCAAGCTGGAGCTCGAACCTGCAAGAACGCATTCACCATCAGAGGGTAGTTCTTATCATCTGGAGTTGTGCTTTAAGAGTTTTGCATTGGGTTCCCAAGGCTATGCATATCCTCCGAAGATGCCCAGTTCCAGTTCTGGTTATTAGCAATCAAGGTCATCAATGATGGTTGATATATTTAGCTCTGCATCCCACTACTCCAAGTACTCTATCCCTCACAAGCAAACCTTTGAGACATACAATTTTTTGAGTTTGTTCACTACACCCTAAGGTTCGTCTATGGATGATGAGAATGCATGTTCATGTGAGGACAACATTAATCGTCGCGAGCAAACTAGACATCAACGAATGGGACCACAATGGTTTACCCCATGGACAACTCCATCAAGCCATCAATTTTGATACATGTATACATAACTATTTGTAATTATGAACAATTATAATTTTTTATAATGTACAATATAAACATTTTTAAAGTATTAAAATGTAATATTTAAATAGATTACAATATACAAAATTTTATACAACATTTAGAATACATAATTTTTTATTTTTGTGAAACTTTATAAATGTAATAACAAAATTGATATATTTTAATTTTCAAAATTTCCACATCATGTAAGAATAAGTTTGAATAGATTCGATTATTTATTTACATCGAAGTTATACTATATATATTTAAAATCAAACACTAATCGCAATAAACACTTGGATCACTAAAAACTATTTAAAAGTGGGAAAAGTTGGTTCAATTGATAAAAACGTTTGATACATTTGAACATCGGGTACATAAATTTATATTCCCCTTACCGTGACGATTGTCTAGGATGGTATTTTCGATGTGGGCACTTGTTTTGACTATGGCAAACTGTTCTGCACACACAACAATGTTTTGGTTCGATCATCTCCCTCAAGTTCATGTTACCATAAATCTTGGTGACGTGCGGGCAACCTTTGGGCACCCTATGTAGCACTGGGTCTAGAAGTGTAACACCTTAGACCCGATCATTGGGTCCAAGTCATAAGGAACTACATTCGTTGTCAGAGAAACATTGATCAAATTATATTAAACTAATACCAATTAACATAAAATACAAGTAATATAAGCATATGATACGACATATAACCATCCCCAAGTCTTATACGAGCTTATGAAAGCTCCAATACTAACCTGAGGTTGAATTAAGAATAAATTGTAATGTTGACAAAACTTCAAGTTGACGTCATGACGTAGGGAGTTCCTCATTGTGATGTGACATTCTATTTTAACCTCGTCACAATGACCAAGCCCGACGTCGTAGCATAGAATGTTAACCAAAACTCGTCACGACGACACTCATATGGTGTTGCGATGTCTGTAACACCTCAAAAATTAAGGGGTTAGAATTTATAAAATTTTTATGAATTGAGTCTTGGTATTAGTGGTTAAGGGCTTAGTAAAACCTCTAGAGAACCATGGTTCAAGCCCCACTCTTTGAATTTTTCCTCTTTGTTTTTTAACAACTAAGGATTAAGGCTAAATTAGTATAAGTATTAAATGTGGTAGGAAAGGACTAAGAATGAGCCTATTGGTTCAGTGATAATGTAACACCCCAAACCCGGCCCATTTACTCTGACCGAATTTGGAATGCCACTGCGGAACACTTTCGAAAAATATTCTTACTTAAGAGTAAAACCGTTGTAAATTTGTTCCCTTTAATAAAACATTTTCGTGACTTGTAATATTCTAAGTAAAAATCAAAGTTTGTTATAAAAACATCGGATTCAAGCTCTACTTGAGAAAATAAAACCAATTGCAATCAACCTTTAAATCATCCATCCGTAATAGGGCATAATAATAAAGTTGCTTAATAAAGGTACTTAAATATTTTAATGGGCCTTTTTACATTAAACACTTAATCGGAATAATGAAAATGTAGATACTTAATAAATCAATCAAAATGTCCTTTTTCATAAAATCCACTTCCTCATGGCCACCTTTGTATCCTCTCCGACCTGGTCCAAGCTCTACGCATCACCTGAAAGGGTTGAGAAAAATTGAGTCACCAAGACTCAGTGCATAGTTAATACACATGTCCTCACATATGGGCTTATCCCATATCCACACAATCCATATATATAAACATGCAATTATAAATATGCAATTATGAATATACATTTATAAATATGTAATTAAGAAGCTCAACCCTCATAGTGATCCATATATCTTATCTTAGCAGACTTACTGCTCAAGGCCGTGGCCAAGCCACCGATCACATAGTGATCCACATATCAATCAGTTCACAAATCATCAATTGCGAATATAGCACGAGGCTAGCATTAGACCACTCATATAGTGTACACCCTTTTCTCCAATAGTCACATTCCAATTCCCATGCATAAATATATGTACCATGGTAACATATTACTCAAAACAAATATACATCACATGCCATCACATTTTTATACATTCATCAATAATTAATTATTATCGCAAATCACTGAAAGGTTAATATCATAACCACTAACCTGATTATTCGATCACTTACCTTGGTATCCATACTCTTAGCCTTTATTTCGCTAACATGCACAACATATACATTTACATAAAATATTACACGCACAACACATATAACAAGCAAGAGAACGGTCACGATAACTACGCACTTTGACTATAGCGAGATTTTGATCTATCGATTCTAACAAAGTCTAAAATCCCGAAAGCTTCACATTACTTCTATCTATTTGCCCTAGCTTATTTCGATCCCAAAACACCACTTGTTCCTATTGATTTGCTCAAAGTTATCAAAATTCCTATTAAAACATTGTTAGAAATCGGCTAACACACGTATCTATGAGCAATGGCCCTTGGCGCATGTCATCCTTGCCATTTACCTTGTTCGACAAGGTCTCTTGAGCAGTCCACTTCCGAAAGACTCCTTTGATGCTCCTCAATACTAGCTTCACGTAAAAAAGAACACATCACTATGGCCTTATATATATATTCGGCCATCCCTAAAGCCAAGCTCAACATTCGGTTATCACAAAGCCCAAAATATAGTCTATGGTCAAGGTCAACAATCACATACCTTTGCTAAAAGATCCGAAACTATCACTTGCTTTTGGGTTTGACGAAAACCTTTGATGTTCAAAAATCTCGGAGTTCCCTTAATGCATCTTAAGGTGACACATGCAAAAGAAACACGTAGTTGATAGTACCATAGAGATTCGGCTCTGTTCAAGTGTTAATGAAACGTCACGCTAACAACAAGGCAAGTAATATTTGCTAGCCAAAATACTCTCTAGCTTCTTCAAGACCGAAGCTCAAACTTGTTCTATCTCTTTCTCTCTCGGTCAAGAACACAAAAAGGGAAGAAGAGGAAACAAAGCAACACAATGGCCACCTCACTTGTTACTTGAAAACCGAACATGCTAGACCTTGAAGCAAGCTCCAATCGGCCATACACAAGAATGGGGAAAGGAAAGACAAAAAGAAGCATCCGCCATCCTTTTTGCATCACAAGACCAAACCATGCAAAAGAAATATGAGGAAGAAAGAAAGCAAAACAAGGAAATTTGGCACCCTTGCTAACTTGAAAAAAAAGCGAATGAAGGTCCTTTCGTAGCTCCACGATCACCAAAGACAATTTTGGAAAAGAAGAAAAAAACCCAAATGGGAATTTCGGCCATGCTATCCTTTCCCAAGTCGTCCAACTCCTCCCCCAAGGCATGCTTCATTCCCATCCTCATTGAAATAAACAAATTCATTGTTTATTCATTATTCCATATCTTTACCCATCCTTTAATAAAATAAAAGATTAATGACCATGCTTCTCTTTTTACCAAAACCAAGGCCGGCCATACATGTATCCTTCCCAAAGCTAAGATTCATCCTTGCATAAACTAATAGTAATAATAATAATTATAATATAAACTATCCCATCATCCTAAGCAAACAAAAATAATAAAAACAACATAAATAAACTGCTCCATGCTTGCAGCAGAGAATAAAAATATAAAATAAAATAAATAAAAAGAATAAAAGGAAAACACCCATGTTTCCCAAAATAAAATAAAGCAAACAGCAGCAAATCTTATGCTGCATGCGTGCATGGGCCATGCAGGCCCTTCCCCACGCTGGCACAAAATGAAAACCCCAAGTGTAGCCCCCTGTGTCTCGAACCCGAGACACGGAGAGAATCCTCAAGCTTCCTCGCCATTCGACCCTTTGCGCATTTCGTGCTGTTAAACGCGTCGAAATTCTTTTAAACCTTACTTTGCCAGTTCCCAGGTCTGAACGCAAAAATAAAATAAAAATAAAGCGCCTCATGCGCGATCCCTAGGACTCGAACACGAGTCCTCCCAGCCTTAGCTCTCAAGTAATGTCCTTGGCCACTTGGCCACTTTGAATTTCATGTCATAGACGTATCATGAATTTCTTTTAAACCTTACTCGCAGGCGTCCCTTGCTTGACGCAAAAACAAAATAAAGCGCAATCAAGCGCTGCCTTCATTACTCGAACTCTAGACGTTATGGAGTTATGTCCAAGCCCCTAAGTGGTGCATAGAAGCCACTCTACCAGGGCATTTTATATGCCACAACCTTACAAAATTTATTTTTAAGGCCTCCATCACCCAATTTCCACTTTTAACCCAAAATTCCCAAAATTTTCCAAGGTATCCCATTTCAATCCGAGAGTTTTAGGAACTCTAAAAACACATCAAAACTACTCTTGAGGCCCACTAACACTTGAGTTATTTTCCAAACTCGCAACCCCTATTTCGGGATATTACAATTCTACCCCCCTTAAAAATAATTTCGTCCTCGAAATTACTTACGAACGAACATCCGTACATTTTAATTCACCACATATCAATCACATGTACCCGACTATACACATATACAAACATATCCAATCTCTTTCACATTTAGCATTTTCACATATGGCCACTTCTCCATAAGCATATTCAAGCTTAAATTCCATAATAAAAATCATACACATCAATGGTAAAATCAATTGCACATATTAAAAATATTACTGAAGCTTTAACTTTATCACATCTTACTTAATTCAAATAGGAACATACTAACTTTTCTTATTCCTTGTAATTAGGAAAGACTTGTACTTACCCGAGCATTTAGCTTATGGTAATAAACATGTTCCATCTTGTAAGTGATTCATGAATTTTCTATTATAACACATCACCGGCATTAAGCCTGCTAGGCATCGAAGCCTGAAATACACACCGGCACAAGGCCTGCTAGGCATCAAAGCCTAAAATATACACCGGCACAAGGCCTGCTAGGCTGAAAGCCCGAAATAATTTACCGGTACAAGGCCTGCTAGGCTGAAAGCCCAAAATACAATACACCGGCACAAGGCCTGCTAGGCATCGAAGCCTGAAATATACACCGGCATTAAGCCTGTTAGGCATCAAAGCCTGAAATACACACCGGCACAAGGCCTGCTAGGCTAAAAGCCCGAAATATAATTCACCGTCTGAATCACATTACAAGCTGACCAAAATTATAAGCCATATATAATTCATATCACTTGTACTTATCACTTCAATTAAAAAAATTCAATAACATTTCATGATAAAATGTCTATTCACATTTGGCTTTCACTATATTTATAACTAGGATTTCATAATTCAGCATGTATTCAAGGTTATAACTAATATTAATGATATTTAACTGCTCATAGACTTACACCTAAAACATTCTCAATTTTGGCTCCAACATTCGCTGACATGATACCTTCCACACTGAGCACACAGACGGTCCTGATTTCTCATAGCTGGCTTAGTCACATGAGCAAAACTTTCAACCCTCGGTCTCTTCCGAAGACCCTCAGATAATTTAGATGATCCAAAATTTCTTCCATTCCGGTTCCTATCCTTATCTCTGTTTTATCTCATCGAGTACTTAATCCCTTCAACTACCTTAGCTTTTTTGACTAACACAGCGAACTCCCGTTCCTGTTGAGGAGCTAACAACAGTTTCAGGCTGTCCCTTAATCCGTCCTTAAACCGAACACATCGTTCTTATTCCGTAGCCACTACTCCTCGAGCATATCGGTTTAACCTTAGGAATTTAGCCTCGTATTCCGCCATGGACTTGTTCCAATGAACTAGTCCCAAAAACACATTCCTCTGAGCATCAATGTAATAAGTATCGACATACTTCTTTTGGTATGCCGTCTTGACATACTCCCAAGTGAGGTCCTCAGCTGTGACACTATCCCGAACTGTGAGCCACCATTATACATCTCATCGCAAAGTAGCGCCAGCATTCCTTTCACTTTTTCCTCAGGGCTCAGATCGAGCTCATCCATAATTCGCTTGGTTGCTTCCAACCAATATTCAACCGTACTGGGTGCTACGCCTGATACATCACGGAACAACTCCGCTCTATTGGTTCAAAGTCGCTCGAAAACAAATTTTCGAGCTCTCATATTTCCTCTCGCTCCAACCACTATTTCTAAAACTCGCAGCACCGCCTGCGATACAGCATCATCTCTCGTCTGATCTTGCTGCTCATTATCCAAGGCTGGTGGTGGAGGTGGTACCTCATTATTAGACCCTTGACCCGATCTAACGAATTCCGATAAGGCCATTTTGCCTCGACCACGTCATCTAGAATTTATCTCTTATCGCGCAAAATTGACTTAGAAAGTTTTATGCATTAGAAATTTGTTCCACTGATTATCCGCGAACAATTTTATGGAATGAAGTATTTAGAAGTGGTTCTTTCGATCACACATAGGTTCAATTTAAGTTTGCTATTCTAATTCAGAGAGTCACATACACGTTCATAAGCAGGGACACATTCATTCACTATACCTCTATGGTCATTTCAGTTCCCAAGTCTTATGCACTTGTTTTTGAGTAGACTAGTCCTAGGGTTCGATAGCCCAAATTTTCTAATCTACGAGCCCAATTATGCCCACACAGTTTACATATTCAACATACCTCGATAGTCAGAGGTACTTACCAGGTGGACTTCGGGTCAGAGGTACAGGTGCCATGCCAGAACAAGCCCAAAATAGAAGTTCACATTTTGAAAAGCCCACTTTCAAAATCAAGCTGGCCCAAAACCTCAAAGCCGAGTTTTGAACCATGCTCTGATACCAAAATGTAACACCCCAAACCCGGCCCATTTACTCTGACCGAATTTGGAATGCCACTGCGGAACACTTTCGAAAAATATTCTTACTTAAGAGTAAAATCATTGTAAATTTGTTCCCTTTAATAAAACATTTTCGTGACTTGTAATATTCTAAGTAAAAATCAAAGTTTGTTATAAAAACATCGGATTCAAGCTCTACTTGAGAAAATAAAACCAATTGCAATCAACCTTTAAATCATCCATCCATAATAGGGCATAATAATAAAGTTGCTTAATAAAGGTACTTAAATATTTTAATGGGCCTTTTTACATTAAACACTTAATCGGAATAATGAAAATGTAGATACTTAATAAATCAATCAAAATGTCCTTTTTCATAAAATCCACTTCCTCATGGCCACCTTTGTATCCTCTCCGACCCGGTCCAAGCTCTACGCATCACCTGAAAGGGTTGAGAAAAATTAAGTGAGTCACCAAGACTCAGTGCATAGTTAATACACATGTCCTCACATATGGGCTTATCCCATATCCACACAATCCATATATATAAACATGCAATTATAAATATGCAATTATGAATATACATTTATAAATATGTAATTAAGAAGCTCAACCCACATAGTGATCCACATATCTTATCTTAGCGGACTTATCAAGCAAAGGTCGTGGCCAAGCCACCGATCACATAGTGATCCACTTATCAATCAGTTCACAAATCATCAATTGCAAATGTAGCACGAGGCTAGCATTAGACCACTCATATAGTGTACACCCTTTTCTCCAATAGTCACATTCCAATTCCCATGCATAAATATATGTACCATGGTAACATATTACTCAAAACAAATGTACATCACATGCCATCACATTTTTATACATTCATCAATAATTAATTATTATCGCAAATCACTGAAAGGTTAATATCATAACCACTAACCTGATTATTCGATCACTTACCTTGGTATCCATACTCTTAGCCTTTATTTCACTAACATGCACAACATATACATTTACATAAAATATTACACACACAACACATATAACAAGCAAGAAACGGTCACGATAACTACGCACTTTGACTATAGCGAGATTTTGATCTATCAATTCTAACAAAGTCTAAAATCCCGAAAGCTTCTGTTACTTCTATCTATTTGCCCCTAGCTTATTTCGATCCCAAAACACCACTTGTTCCTGTTGATTTGCTCCGAAGTTATCAAAATTCCTATTAAAACATTGTTAGAAATCGGCTAACACACAGATCTATGAGCAATGGCCTTTGGCCGCATGTCATACTTGCCATTTACCTTGTTCGACAAGGTCTCTTGAAGCAGCCCACTTCCGAAAGACTCCTTTGATGCTCCTCAATACTAGCTTCACAGAAAAAGGAACACATCACTATGGCCTTATATATATATTCGGCCATCCCTAAAGCCAAGCTCAACATTCGGTTATCACAAAGCCCAAAATATAGTCTATGGCCGAAGGTCAACAATCACATACCTTTGCTAAAAGATCCAAAACTATCACTTGCTTTTGGGTTTGACGAAAACCTTTGATGTTAAAAAATCTCGGGAGTTCCCTTAATGCATCTTAAGGCTGACACATGCAAAAGAAACACGTAGTTGATAGTACCATAGAGATTCGGCTCTGGTTCAAGTGTTAATGAAACGTGCGGCTAACAACAAGGCAAGTAATATTTGCTAGCCAAAATACTCTCTAGCTTCTTCAAGACCGAAGCTCAAACTTGTTCTATCTCTTTCTCTCTCGGTCAAGAACACAAAAAGGGAAGAAGAGGAAACAAAGCAACACAATGGCCACCTCACTTGTTACTTGAAAATAGAACATGCTAGACCTTGAAGCAAGCTCCAATCGGCCATGCACAAGAATGGGGGAAAGGAAAGACAAAAAGAAGCATTCGGCCATCCTTTTTGCATCACAAGACTAGCCATACAAAAGAAATATGAGGGAAGAAAGAAAGTAAAACAAGGAAATTTGGCACCCCTTGCTAACTTGAAAAACCGAATGAAGGCCCTTTCGCAGCTCCACGATCAGCCAACACAATTTTGGAAAAGAAGAGAAAACCCCCCAAGTCGTCCTCATTGAAAAGAAGAGAAAACCCCCCACGATCAGCCACTATCGTTTCCCCAAGTCGTCCAACTCCTCCCCCAAGGCATGCTTCATTCCCATCCTCATTGAAATAAACAAATTCATTGTTTATTCATTATTCCATATCTTTACCCATCCTTTAATAAAATAAAAGATTAATGACCATGCTTCTCTTTTTACCAAAACCAAGGCCGGCCATACATGTATCCTTCCCAAAGCCAAGATTCATCCTTGCATAAACTAATAGTAATAATAATAATTATAATATAAACTATCCCATCATCCTAAGCAAACAAAAATAATAAAAACAACATAAATAAACTACTCCATGCTTGCAGCAGAGAATAAAAATATAAAATAAAATAAATAAAAAGAATAAAAGGAAAACACCCATGTTTCCCAAAATAAAATAAAGCAAACAGCAGCAAATCTTATGCTGCATGCGTGCATGGGCCATGCAGGCCCTTCCCTACGCTGGCACAAAATGAAAACCCCAAGTGTAGCCCCCAGGTCTCGAACCCGAGACTTGGAGAGAATCCTCCAAGCTTCCTGCCATTCGACCCTTTGCGCATTTCATGCTGTTAAACGCGTCGAAATTCTTTTAAACCTTACTTTGCCAGTTCTTAGGTCTGAACGCTAAAATAAAATAAAAATAAAGCGCCTCATGCGCGATCCCTAGGACTCGAACACGAGTCCTCCCAGCCTTAGCTCTCAAGCAATGTCCTTGGCCACTCGGCCACTTTGAATTTCATGTCATAGACGCATCATGAATTTCTTTTAAACCTTACTCGCAGGCGTCCCTTGCTTGACGCAAAAACAAAATAAAGCGCAATCAAGCGCTGCCTTCAGGACTCGAACTCTAGACGTTATGGAGTTATGTCCAAGCCCCTAAGTGGCGCATAGAAGCCACTCTGCCAGGGCATTTTATATGCCACAACCTTACAAAATTTATTTTTAAGGCCTCCATCACCCAATTTCCACTTTTAACCCAAAATTCCCAAAATTTTCCAAGGTATCCCATTTCAATTCGAGTGTTTTAGGAACTCTAAAAACACATCAAAACTACTCTTGAGGCCCACTAACACTTGAGTTATTTTCCAAACTCGCAACCCCTATTTCGGGATATTACAGATAAGGTCTCGGTACAATTTCCCCTTATCCTAAGTTCTATCCATGCTAACCCTATTTCCCCCCTTTTCCCCTTTAGATTCGGCCATAATGGTTTAATTACTAATTAAACTCTCTAAAGTTTGCTTAACCTAGCCATTTAGTCCATTCCTAATCATAATAGAATTTTGATTATCTTTTTCCCTATTTAGAATTTCTTTTCTTTCTTCTTTAAATACATATTTTTTCTTTTATTTTCTCACTTTCTTTTTTAGAAAATCTTCATCTTCTTTGTTGAAAATTTTATAATTGAATCTCGAACCCAAAATCAACCCTGTTCGATCCTGTTTTCGTGTTGTTAACAAAGCACCATCAAATTCATGTCTAAATGAGCCAAGATCAGTAAGAAATTTTGTTTCTAATTCCATAAAATCGTAGGATTATGGAATAGCATCATTCTTGACAATCTTTCAAATCGATGTCAAATCTTTTTCAAGATTTCCCGAAAATCTTGCTAAATTTTGATAAATCTTGAAGGTAGATATTAATTCTTACGTTTTTGTCAATCAAAAGATCCATGTAGGTGACCCAGATAAGATTTGGACATGAGGTTCACATACGAGACCCCGAAAGTCAGCTGTGTGTTCTTTTACAAGAAAATCGAAGCAAAATTGAACCCAGCCTAGACCACACGGCTTGGACCCTTCCACAAAACCATGTGAACCGCAAGACATGGGCCCTCCCACACCGCCCTTGCACACGGTCCTCCCAGACAGCCATGTGACCCATACATCCTGAGCCATTCCACATGGCTATGTGCCCCTGTGTCTTAAATTTTACAGTTTTGACCGAGAATTTTTATGTTTTGATTAGTTTTGTAACACCCCTAACTCGTAACCATCGCTGAACTAGGGTTAAGAGGCATTACTAATTATTTCTGAACATTTCATATCATTCCACATCCAAACATAGCAATTCACTTTCAATGAGTCCCTCAATGAGGTCTACGAGTGTAACAGACCGAATTTGACCCTAAACGGAATAGTAGTTTTAGGACCACGAATTCGAGTCCGAGAAATATTTCAATATTATATTTTGTGCTTATTATATGTGAATTAATGTGTGTGAAAGTTTCGTAGAAAAACTTAATTGTTTATGTGTTTAATTTAGAAAAAGGACTTAATCGCGTAAAAGGTAAAAGTCCCAAACTATAGTGAAAATGCACTAAATTGATTGTGGCTTTCTAATTTAGAGTATTAAAAGGGAAATTAACCCATTTTATGAGTTAGTGGGCGGCAAAGGTCAAGTATGACCTTATGTTATATGTTGTTAATATTATTAGTTGAAGGATAAATAAGTAAATTAGTAAATGCCATAAAATATGTTAATTAAAAACATGAATGAAAGGTCGTCTTCATCCTTTGGCTACTGAAATAAGAAAAGAAAAGCTTGGTTTAAAAGCTTAAGCATTCAGTCATGGTGTTGGCTTGAATTAAAGGTTAGTTTTAATCGGTTTTCGATAATTTTTACGTTTTTTGTGATCGTTGCTTCGTATATTATCCGACCCATGCTAGAATTTTCGAGATTAGTGTGTATTTGAGGTTTGACCATTGATGTGTTCATGTGGTTTTTTGATGTTTGATGATTTTAAATTAAAGATATGTTAAGGATTAGTATGTTTTGTATTAGAAATTTGAGTATTTTGGGCTAAATTGCAAAAATGAATTTTTGAGGGGACTAAAATGCAAAATAAATGAAAGAAATGGACTAGAATAGTCCCTATGAACATTCGGCCCTTAAGTGTCATAGTGAAATTTGTGTATTTTGTGTTTTGTGCAAATAGGACCAAATTGCAAAAATGTGAAACAGTAGGGGTAAAATGGTAATTTGACTATTTATGTGTTTTGGGACTGAATTGAAATGAAATGTACTTGAATGAGCTAAATTTTAATGTGTTTAGATCAAGAACAAAGAAAAATGGATTTGGATCGGGGAAAGGCGAATGTTATCGAATAGCCGGTCTGCGTCGTCCGTCGATAGCTGAGGTAAGTCCTTAAGCAAATATACGTCAAAGAATTATTTATGAATATAATAAATGATGAAAATTGAATATTTTAAGCATAAATAAATGAAATGGCTGAATGTAGGGGTATGATATTGGATTGAGTTTTATTTGTTGAAAGTAATGTGTAATAGATATACTCGGTTGTTATGTGAAAGTGATAAGTATTACATAGGTTGTTTAAGATGCTAGTGTTGAGAAATGTGCATTCAACGATTTATTATGTTGTTATTTCGGGCTTCGAGCCTAGCAGGCCTTGTGCCGGTGATTTAATTCAGGCTTACAGCCTAGCAGGCTCAATGCCGGTGTTTATACTTCGGACCTTTGGTCTAGCAGGCTTAATACCGGTGGGTAGCCTAGCAGGCTAAATGCCGGTGATACGCTATAAACGAAGAATTCAAGAATTAAATGAGGTATGGCATATTAAATGATATGTGTTAGAAGCTCGAGTAAGAGTTGGCTTATTATATTAGTAAGAAAAGAAGTAGCTCAGTTTATTACCATTTTACTTAAGTATGGTGTGATGAAGTGAATGATTCATTAAGTATTTTATTTAGTGATGATGATCTTATCATTAACAGGTATGAACATTTGATATGTGTGAAGTTGAGATATGTATATATAACACATGGAAGATTCAGTTATAATGAAAAGATGAATGGTAAAAGTGTTTGAAAGTATTTGTAATTGATTTTGTTTGACTCAAAATATATGAACTAACATAATACTCAATGATTTGTTGGTATATGCGTTTATGATAACCAAGTGCTAATATTTAGGTCAAAGTATACTAGTATTCGGTTAAGCATAATTTACATGTTGGAATGATTATATTCAATGCCGAAAGCATGGAGATTAATATGTTTAAATGTACGTTTATTGCATTAATATTTGCTTGAGACTTACTAAGCTAGTATGTTTACTTTGTGTGTTTTAATGTATTGTTTTATAGATTTTGGGTTAGCTACGGGCTCAGAGGATTTTCAGAGAAGTCAACCACACCATCAACTCTTTTGGTACTTATAAATCTAGTTTGATTCGAAAGGCATGTATAAGCTAGGCTATGTTGTTAATTAATGGTATTTAATCTTGTATATATATGTATAGCCTTGCGAAATGGCTATTACTCTTGACTAAACTTTACTTATGTGTTAGATAGATTGGTTTGTATAATTGTTCATGGTTATGTGCTTCTTGTTATGTTTTAAGTTTATCTTGAAAGCATATATTATGACATTTATATTGAGAAGTTTAGTTATGAGTCGATGATGATAGTGAAAATGTTTATGCATGAATATTTGAAGTTGAGCATTGAAGTGTTTATTTGAGATCCGAGCATGTGGTCGAAGAATTGTTTATACTTATGCAATTCCGCTAGATATATCAGCTCATGTGTTTGGTAGGTTAATAGTATTTCTTTATGACCTTAGTATTCAATGTGGCTTTGATTAAATAAATTTGAAAAAGGGGGCTACGTTGTGTATTGTATGTATGTATATTCGGCTAAGTCTATGTGCTATAGTCAAACGTAGTTAACATGCTCAAAGAACTAGTTGGTTGGGCTTATGTTCGAATATGGAAATGTGCATAACTATGATATATATACATTTATATATATAAATGGCTTGTGAGATTGTTTAAATTTTACTGAGTGCAAGAAACTACGAAACTCGACTTGTGTTAGGTAATAAACATGAAATGTCATAAATGGGACCTTGTATATTTGGCCAAATGCTTAAGTATGTAAGTGATGTGTAATAAGTTGCATGTATTCAATTATGTGGAATTAGGTTAAAGCTATAAGAATTCGGTCTTAATAGGGTGTAATTATGTGATGACATTTTGATCATGCTTATATGTTTTTATATATATAGTTATTGGACACAAATGATTCAATGGTTCAGGTATTATATAAATATTGAAAATAGGACAATTAAGGTTTATAGAATTATAGTATTAATATGTAATAGTAATGTGTACATTGAGTAACCAATCATGTTCATCAGTAACTACATTACTTATTTGCATGTCTTAGTTTATTATTATTAGCATGTTTTACACTTAAGTGATTATTTGTTTATGATCGTATCTCCTGTTAAGCATGTTTGATTAAGAATGATTGACTGAATAGGGTTTTGGCATTTTTGGTAATGCCCATAACCATAATCCGGCGGCGGACTCGGGTTAGGGGGTGTTACAACGAGATCTTAATCACATGTTAGAAAGGGGTCAGGACTAAACCAAACCCATACGAAAATTTCTGAAATTCTAACATTTTTCTAAGTTATAGAGGTCACACGCCTGTGTGGGTAGGCTGTGTGCCTCACACGGCCTCGGACACGCCCGTGCATTCAAGCCGTCGCAAACAGGGCATACATACTGACTTGTTCACACGGCCTGAGACACGCCCATGTGCCTCACCCGTGGTCGACACTGACTTGCACTACACTGCCAGTCACACGCCTGTGTGTCCAGCCTGTGGTCGAGTCTGACTTGTTTCGAAAGGCAACCACGAAGGACACGGTCGAGCCACACGACACAACCGTATGGGCAATTTTAGGCCATTTTCAAGGCCAACATGCCACCCACACTTAAGATCACACCTATAAGCACAAACCAACACCAATTTATGCCTTAAAATGCAACCAAACATACCAATACAAGCACCAATTCATCCTCAACTATACCATCTATAACCATACTTAATCTCATCTCAAATAAGTCCATCTAAAATACCAATTTCACATCCTAAATTATACAGAACAAGCATTATGCAATTCATATCATAATTCCACATTTAAACCTCATTTCTCATCAACCAATTTAAGCATGAAACATACCATATTCATCATTTACATTGCTCACACATAATAACCAAAATCATCTAACTTCCAAGCCATGTCACATAGCAAGGTCCATCATCTCAAAATACACCATATTTACTAGCCTATACATGCCATATACGAAATATGTACATCTTTCAAAAGTACCGAAATAGATAGGCAATAGTGTGATTGAGTCGCTGGCGATCCCCGGATCTGAGCTAGCTTTAAACACTGTAAAACAGAGAAAACTTCACACAGTAAGCTCTAAAGCTTAGTAAGTTCATAATATAATACATTTAGTTCAATAATACTATTACAATATACAAAGACAATCCATCACATAGATCAATTCACAATCACATATACCATACCATCCATAAATCCATTTACGATTTCATCAACCACATAGGTTCCGTACATACCTTAGCCAACACTTAATTATCGATCACACATGCTACTCAATGCTCATTAATTCATTTCGACCAACCTTCGTTATCTCTTTGATTCAATCGCACACTTAGTGCCTCTATATCAAATTGAACTTGACTCGGTATCGCACACACAGTGCCAATCAGTATAGTCGATACTGTCTCTATTTCGCACACACAGTGCCTTTCATTACCATATAAATTCTATTATCGCACACTTAGAGCCATATTTCTCAATTCCACATATATAGCATTTCTAAATCAATAATAACAAATTCATACATTTCATAACACATGAATATGAATTACACATTTCGTATTATATCCGAGCTTACCTTAGACGTCGAAATACCGAAACTAGCAGATCAATCGAGTACTTTGTCTTTGCCTCGATCTCGATCCAAATCTCTCCTTTCTTGGTCTATACATATTCAAATTTAGCTCATTTAATCACCAATTCATTCAATTTAGTCCAAACACACATATTTAGGGTTTTTTACAAAATAACCCTCACATTTTCACATTTCGACACTTTAGTCCCTATTTCATAAAATCACAAAATACACATAATTTCATTATACCATGCTTAGGCCGAATTTTCCTTATACTCATACAAGCCCATATATTTCATTTATTTTACATTTCAGTCCTCCAATTTTTCATTTTCATAATTTAGCCCAAATTACTCAATTTCATTAAAAATCCAAATACAAACTATGTTAACCCAATACTAAGCTTTCATATTCCACCAACTAACTACACAAAGCTCACATATTCATTAATGGCATATCTCAAAATCACCATCAATTTCAAAAATTTAAGCATGGGTTTGATAATACACTAAGCAACGATCACAAAAATGTAGAAATTATCAAAAACCGAACAAAAACTAACCTTGAATCAAGCCACAAATGTGCCGAATTTACAAAAGCTTTAAACCCTTATTCTTTCTTCAATATTCGATGGAAGAAAAGATGATAATAGCCATCCAATTTTGTTTTCATTATAATTATAATAACATTAATAATTAATTTCCAATTCTACCGTTAATGAATTAACCATTAAAACATATAATGGTTGTCCATATTAGTCCACTATCAATTATAATAGTATAATTACCATTTAAGGCCATTACATTCAAAAGCCAACACATTTAAGTACATTAATAATTAGCACACAACTTTTTCATTTTACGCAATTAAGTCCTTTTTCATAATTCAACACACAATCGATAAAATTTTCACACAGGATTTTCACACATGCTCAACACATACTGTAAACACAGAAAAAAATATTAAAATATTTTTCTAACCTCAGATTTGTGATCTCGAAACCATTGTTCTGACTAGGGTCTAAACTGGGCTGTTACAAGTTTAGTCCCTAAATAGGTTTCACACTATTTTTAGAGAATTAAATTATGCAATTAGGTCCCTGATTATATATGGCATGCTAGAATCCATGAATGACTAAATTAATCTAGTATTTATTCGTATCTACAAATATTTACATGAACTATAAATCGTATATGTGTTACTCTATATATTTGTTTGATCGTATGAATAGTATGCCTTAAATTATTGTCGAATCAAATGTATGAATATTCTTGAGTTTTTTACTGATCTGTCATGTGTTAGAACATTAAATGTTACAATATATGTATATATTAAAATTGACTGTACTGCATTGCATGAGATGAGACGTTATGCTCAGAGGAAGTATATGTATATCTGCATTTAATTGTTTGTTGTGTATCCATAGAAAAAGCAGACTCCAACTGTGTTCATTTTATTGTGCAACCATAAACCTTTTGACAACTTTTATCTGCAAGTACGTATCTGTATTTAATTATGCATTATGTACCCACAGCTAAAGCAGATTCAACCTACGTCAATGTGTTATGTTCCACAGCCATTGGCAATGAAAACTACAAATTATTAATGGTATATATCCACAACCCGAAATGATTGGAGAAGGGAATTCTGGGGAACTCCCATTATGGAGTGTAGCGGTGGGGAAGGATCTTTCTGATAAATCAAAACTGTATGGCATTCATAAAAACATGTGCATACAAAACTATGATTCTGAGATTATACATATATATACAAATGTACATTGTTGTGTAATCCGGATTATTGATATGTGTGAAATTACTATAGAGAATTGTTCGATGAACAGTGTTTCTGTATGATTAATCATTACACTGATTCTTCTTTGTGTTGAATTAATCTGAAATAACGACATTCTGAATTATTATTCGATTATGATTATCTGAAGTTTGAGAATTTTATAGTGAAGTATGTTATGTGAAAATTTGTTTGTTTGAAGTGCTTTGTGATTGTGTTTATTATCGGGATTATTAAAGTGCTTTATCTACTATTTTGTTTCGGTTTCCTTGTGATGGAACTCACATTGAGCTTTCATAGCTCCCCCCTTATTTTCCTTCTTTTCAGATGACCCACAAGGTTAGGACACAGACTCGACATTCGGAGGGCTCAACCCAGAGTATTGATTTCTATATAAAATTATTTTAGACTGACTATTTTATAATTTCGGTTATTAAAACTATATTATTATTGTGGCATGGGACTTAGTTTATGGTTTTTACTTAGGCCTTCATGACATTTAAATCATTTAGGTTGTTAGAAAATGAATTTTTATTTAATTATGCACGAAACATGATTTTTATTGAAATTACGTTAATATCACTTTTTCGCTGCTAAATTGTAAATGGGTTTTGTTAAGGAAGTAATTCGGATTTTCAACTAAATTTTTGATAGTAAGCACCGTTATAATGAAGATGTTAAACTTAATCATTTTTTTAACTCCAGAGTTTTTCTAAATATAGACTAAGCTTTCTTCCAAAATAAACAAATATTTTTAAATTGATTTTTCTATAAACCCCGGTTGCTACTAGGCCATTTTGGTGTCTAATGTAATCTTTCAAATTTGGGTCCAACGTCTATGCCGGGTTGGAGATGTGCAATTTTTGCTAAACATCAACCTACAATTTTCATTTAACCACTATGCACATATATCTCAATATCCAGCTAACCTATGCAAAATTCAAACAAAAAATTATGATCTACAAAACCATATATAACAATATACTAAGGTCTTAACGCTTATGGTTTAAACATCTATAATCCTATACAAACATACCAATTCGCTCATACCATTTACATTTGCAGCATTTAATACATTCCAAACCATTAGTTCACTTATGAATATATTGCATTCAATTGGCAATTCCCATATATTGAACTTTTACTCAAAAGTTCACAAAGATAAAGTATTATGCAAAAAGTGACTTAACTAGGTACATGCCACACTATTTACAAATGAAAATATACAAAGTCTACTGATTTGAGGATCGATTGTTGGATGCTGAGATAGTCATTCGATCTATCGAGAATCTACTTTACCTTTGCACGAAGAAAATAAAAGCGTACACTAAGCAAAATTTCTCAGTGGTAAATCTGTGATTCAAGACAATATAAATAAATATAAGCTAATGCATACATCTAATTTATCTCAACTTAAAATCAATTCACATTGTAACACCCCAAACCCGGCGTAGACGTTATGACCAGATCTAATGTGCCGCATCAAGTGTTGTTTGAAAACTAAATGTTCATTGGAAAAACCTTCTACGAATCAAAACTTTCTACCCTGTAAAAGTCCCAATTTCCGTTGCTTATTTACAAAACAAAATTTGCTCAATGTCATTCCCTTGCAAAAATATTATTATTTTTAAAACCTTGTTTGTTGCGGAAGTTTGATTCAAACAGTTGCGAATACATGATATTTTGAAAATAGTAGATATAGTTTTAAAAACCCGTGTTTAATAGACCAGCAGTTTATAATTAAAAGAAATACCAAATAAAAGTTAAAAAGAAAAGCCCAATGGCCTTATTACAAAAATTATTAACCCAATAATTTAAAGTAAAATAAATTAAACTAAAATCGCTAAGTTTAACTTTAAATCATATCTAACGTGTGGCCACCTCCGAGTCTCTCGCAGCTCCAAATCCTCTAAGGCTAGGGATTACCTGCACAATTAAAAGAAAGGGTGAGTTATGAGAACTCAGTGTGTAATCCATTTTTATGGTCACAGTATGGGCCCGAGCCCATACGGTATTAGTCTGGGCCTAAGCCCTAAATCATATCAATGCAAACAGACATGTAACCCAACCCTGTCCAGCCAACACTCCACCTATACCAACCATCTCTCCATGTGGGGACACGTCGACCCACCCAGCCAACTCTCCAATAATGCAGCCTAACTGCTATCAACGATAGACGTGGCTGAGCCACTAAGATAAGAATACGTGGCGATGCCACTATAACGGAACTTCCTCCAAATCAGAAAAACCCAACCCAATGCAATATGTCATGCCATAGCTAATCCATATATGCAGTGCATCTCAATCATAATCAATCATACATTTAATACACATACAACACTGGTACTACCAATAAGGGTACAACGACCATTTAGACGGTTAGGGGTAAAACTGTCATTTCACCCCTTAGGGGTATTTCGATAATTTTACCCATTGAGGGTAATTCGGTACCTTTACCCATAGAGGGTATTTCGGTAACTTCCCCATAGAGGGTATTTCGGTAGTTTTACCCATAAAGGGTATTTCGATAATTTACCCTTCGAATGGCCTTTCTGAAGACCTACTGTCGCCTCGAGCGACACAAGTTCCATTTCTGGTCAAAACGGTGCAATTGGGCCTAAAGTCCAATTTCAGCACAAACGAGCCCACACGTTCGTGTGGCCCATTCAGCCCATTTTCAGTCATGGTTTTGCGAATTTCGCAACCGCATCTATCATCCGGCACTTACCTTAGATTTTGCCCCTGTGGGACCATTAACCCATTGGGCCCATTTAGCCCACTTGGGCTCAACAAGGCCCATTACAGCCTCAGTCTCATGAGAAGGTTTGTGGCACTCCTAACAGTCTATTGTCAACACTTGTGGCTCAGTTTAACTCCAAGAGCGCTCGCATGCTCGAGTGATCTCAGATGCCGATATACTGGCTTTTCGGTATATCGGCTTTTAGCCGATTCACAAATCATCGCATTAACAGAACAAGCAGGGGTGTAAGATTACACACCTTGATTACGAGTGTAGTTTGAAAGCTTCCAAGGAACCTATGATAACGACCAACCATTAGTTAGTCACAAAGTCTTGCTAAGCTCGAGTAATAATCGTTTAAACCAACTTACTTCACTTACCAGAAAATGAAAGACTCCTTGCAATGGAAGAGTATTCGGCCTACACCCCCTGGTTAAGGGAAACGAGTCCCTAGCGACAGACGACGAAAAAGAAACATGTTAGAACGCTACTCCATAGCAACTAAAGAAATAGCCTCTCGGCCCCAAAGAACCCAAATTGAGAAAGAGAGAACAACAACCAACCTATATTCGGCTATAGCCACAACTTACCAACAAGTGGGAGAGATTCTGAAACAGTTGGATCAATGAGAAGAGAATATTTGTGCCCTAAAAGATTCGGCCTACCCAAAGAGTCAAAGCTTACTGTTTGGCTAGCTTCACAAGGCCAAGAGAAGAAAAGGGGAAAAAGAAAGGTTGGGTGTTCAGCCAAAGAAGAACTGAAAGGAGAAGATGTATATTCAACTTTGAGAAAAGAAAAAAAAACAACAAAGTATGAAGAGAAATGGGAAGGAAGTAAGGATTCGGGCAACCAAGCTTGTAGATGAAATACGAAATCGAGCAACTGAAGTGTGAATAGCTATTAGCAAAGAGGAAAAGAAATGTACGAAAGGCAGGAACATGCACAAAAAGAAGAAAATGCACCAAATGCTTCAAAAGTAGAAATCCCGAAATGAACAAAAGAAGAAGTAGCACAACACAAAGAAACTTTCAGTTTGCACTCACACTCAAGTTACTGAAAATGCTCCAAATGCACCCCTAGCCGAATTTCTCACTTAACTACACTCTCAAATTTGGCCAACATTCTCACACGCATCACTTCCTTGATTTTCTCTACCAAAGTCTCTTAGAATAGCTCCCCACCTTCCGTTTGAATTATTTGACCAAGTCCTCAACCATCTTTGTAGAGTTTGATCCAAACTTTACTTCTTCCACTCTCAATCCACAAAATAAAAGTCCCCAATTGCCATCTATGGGATTCAAACCCCACCCTTCCTTATTCTCCCCTTGACGTCACACCACTAAGCCACATGCTCATCATGTGACTCCTAAATACACACAAATATATTTAAGTCCTACAGCTGACAACCCTATTCATTTTAGGGTCAAAAACTAAAATTTTTCCAAGGCTCAAACTCGAACCCAGGCCTCTTTGGAACCCCCAAATACACTCAAATAGCCAGCGAGCAAGCACAACATGAAATGAAGCAAAAATTACAACCCCTAATTGTAACAGACCAAATTTGACCCAAATCGGAACGGTGGTTTTGGGACCACGAATCCGAGCCCGAGAAATGTTCTAATAATTTATTTCATGTCTATTATATGTGAATGAAAATGTGTGAAAGTTTCGTAGAAAAATTTTATCGTTTAAGTGCTTAATTTGATAAAAAGGATTTAATCGAGAAAAGCGTAAAAGTTGTATGCTAGAGAGTAAGGTACTAATTTGATTGTGGCTTTTTAAGTGGGTGTACTAAAAGGGCAATTAGCCCATGTACAACAAGGGAAACGGCAATGGGCCTTTCTAATTTCAAATTATATGTTATTTTAGCCTATTATATGTTATGTTAATATATTAGTAAATAAGGTAAATTATATGTGTTAATATAACATTAAATAATGAAAATAAGTGGGAAGAAAGAGAACATACCTTGTTCTTCTTCCTTGGCCGAATGTAGAGCTAGAAACTCCATGGTCGAAGCTTGATTTTCTGCCAGATAAGAAGCTTGATTAAGGTATGGTCTGTTTTAGGTTTTTGATAATTTTTACGTTTTGAGATCGTTGCTTAGCCGTATTACCCGACCCATGTCTAAATTTTTGAAAATACTATGTATATAGGATTCGCCATTAACATGCTTCGATAGTTTTGATGATTGATGGTCTTAGATTAAATGTATGTTAAAGATTTACAAGTTTTGTATTGGAGTTTTTGGTGATTTTGAGTATATAGGGCTAAATTGAAAAGAATAAAATTGTGAAGGATTAAAATGTCAAATAGATGAAATGCATGGACACCCATGGCTATGGGGAAGGTTCTACCTAGCTATAGTGTTAGGAAATTTTGCATATTTTGAGTTTTGTGTAAATTGGACCAAATTGTAAAATGGAAAACATTAGGGGCAAAATTGTAAATTGCCCATTTGTGTGTTTTGGGACTAAATTGAGATGAAATGCAATTAAATGAGCTAAATTTTAATGTGTTTTAGATCAAGAGCAAAGAAAAACGGAATTAGACCGGAGAAAGACGAAGGTTCTCGAATAGCCGATTCGCACGGACTATCGACAATCGAGGTAAGTCCTTAAGTTAATACATGTCAAGGGACTAATTTCGAATCTATTAAAAGTTGAAATTTTACATTTTTAGGATAGAAATGTGGAAATTGCCGAATTTGAATTATGGTAGTGAATTTGAAATTGTTTTGTTATATGTGAAGTGATCAAGTATGTTTGATTAGATATTCGAAAGGAATATGAAATAAAAATTTGATAAATTTTAGTATCCATTTACCTTATGGCCGAATGTATATTGACATATTTGGTTGATGAATTATGTTGAGTAAGTGATTGGAATTGTTGGGAATGTTTAACTGTATTGACACGACTCGGGCTTTTACGCCTAACAGGCCTTGTGCCGGTGATTAAAATCGGGCTTTTAAGCCTAGCAGGCCTTGTGTCGGTGTTACTTATCGAGCTTTTAAGCTTAGCAGGCCTTGTGCCGGTGTTACTTATCGGGCTTTTACGCCTAGCAGGCTTGATGCCGGTGATGTATTTTACAAAATAGAAACCGAAATTTATGTTCAAGGCGAATTAAAGCAAACTTATCGAGTTAACTACTCAGTGAGTATGTGAAGTAGGAATGAATTTCTTACTTATATAAGACAAGGAAAATCAGTAATTTATTACAAATGGCATGTGTTACGAGTGTGGAATATATACATATATATATATGGTTATAATATGTGTTCTCGGCTTTACTAATGAATGATATGATTGTTGTATCTTGGTCTTCTAGTATGAGGATACATGACTAGGCATATTCGGCCACATGAGTGGTTGTGTAATTGATGCCATGTTATAGTAATTGACATTTAAGTATATAAATGCATGTACCTATGATTATACGATGACATTTTGGGTTTCGAAAGGTTGGTTTATAAACAAGTATTTTGATCATAAGCATGTGGGTGAAGAGATATCGTTTCTACGAATTCATACTTGTTAATATGGGTATGAAAATTAAAGTTTGAAAATAAGTATGAGTACAAGTCCACAAGTTGAATTATAGTAATTTAATTGTTGAAATTCAAATGTTCACTACAGCAAAACAGACTTTTAGCGGCGTTTTTTTAGGCTTTTAGCGGCGTTTTTAAGCGCCACTAATAGAGTTTGCGGCGCTTTAAAAAACGCCACAAAAAACGCTGCTAAATGAGGCGCCGCAAAATTTAGCGACGTTTTTTTCAAAAAAACGCCGCTAGAAACCAGGACTTTTAGCGGCGCTTTTTCCACAAACGCCGCTAAAAACATGACTTTTAGCGGCGCTCCTCAAACAAACGCCGCTAAAGGTGGAGACTTTTAGCGGCGCTTTTCCCACAAACGCCGCTAAAAACATGACTTTTAGCGGCGCTTTTTCTACAAACGCCGCTAAAAACATTACTTTTAGCGGCGCTTTTTCCACAAACGCCGCTAAAAGTTATGAAAAATAAAAAAATTATTATACTTTTAGCGACGCTTTTAAAAACGCCGCTAAAAGTCAATAAAAATAAAAAAAATTATATATTATAAAAACACCAAAAATCTAATTTAAAAATGTATAATTTAATTTGAAGACATTAAAAGGAAAATTTTAGAAGAATACATATTTCTATAATTCCATCTAGTAACAAGCATATGAGATTTGCCTAAAATTATAAAAATGCTCATAATAACAAGCACATTACGATGGAGGTAATACCCGAAGCTAGCATAATATGAGTGCTCTTGAATAGCCATGATCTGAACAGCATTGTACCCAAGTCTTTTAATACGGGGAAGAACATCATTTCTAAAGTTGGCGTATGTGTTAATCATTGGCTCCTACATCAGAGAGTAGATAATACTAAGAGAATTGTAACAAAGAAAATAAAGATCAAAGGTGCTCGTGGGACAATTTTTCTTTGAATGACGGAATGCATGAACATTAAGTTTTAGCATGTTAGTCATATTCTATACAAACATGTTAGTCTTATATCATATGCATATGCCATTATCCATAGTGAGACCAAACATAAGTCTAAAATGTTTATTGATGCAAAATCAAATGTTTAACCACTAATGAAATGGAACTACCTAAACGAAGGATAAGGATTAGATGTCAGAATCTTCTTCTATAAAAATAATTAAAACACATAATACTATTATTTCTGGTCTTTTCCAATTTATGCGAGAAAATTTTATAATTTAAGTACAAAACTACTGCTTTACTTTCAAATTCCCAATGCCCAGGAGGAAGATTTATTCTAACAAGTCTAGAAATAAATAGAATATAAAATAAGATCTCACATATTATAGCATTGAATGAAGATTTTATAGAACTTATGATCCTCCTTCACAATTAAAAACCATATGCAATCAACTTGTGGAAGAGTTGACTAACAATTTGCTACATGCCAAGGAAAAGGGAGATGCATAACAATTCACCAAATATTTCTACTTTTATTTCTCAATCCATAACATAAAGTTTAATTAAGGATGTGGGTGGCTTACAGTCAGTGGGACTAAAGACAACCAGGTGAGAGTTTGTCATTCTGCATGCACCACGTATATTATGTTATAAATACTCCATTTATTAATTTATGATATGCTAATCCGAAAGGGGTAGAATTACAAACTGTAAACGTTTAGAAGCAAGAAGATGATAGCAAAGCCTGAAATTACTATTTTATTTTTATATATAAAAATATTATAATATATTTACACAATTAATCCTAAAATATTTGAGATATTTATAAATTATTATATGTGTACATTAAAATTATCTCAAATAATTAATAAATATAAAATGATATTCACATTTTAGAAAAATCACATCAATGAACTTAAATCTTAGTAGAGTAAATGATAAATAATTATTAAAAAAAAAAAACATAATGATATGAATCCTAGCCATACGAGTACCTAAATCTAGTGATCTAAATCTAAATCTAAAACATAAAAAAACATAGTGATCTAAATCTAAACCATATAGCAATGCTAAAGGTTCAACTAGAATACATTCATTTTGTAGCAAAAGTCCTTATAACACTATATGTATCTAAAAGTTTCTAAGGTCTAAGAAAACATGCTTAAAGCATGTCGATTTGAAACATGTAGATAGTAAAGCCGAAAAGTAAGGAAGAGATCTACCATAATGCATCCGACTAGGAAACATAAGAAGCAAATGGTGGTCACATAACCAACCCGCCCAAGCCAAAAAGAAATAACAATTAAATATTGTCAATAAAAGGAAAATTTACTGAAAAAACCACAACTACAGAGTAAATATGTACTTCTTACAATTTTCTTACGCGCCTTTGGACTCTACAGAAAGCGCTGCAACATTAAGAAAAGCTTGCAAGGAAATATGTGATTATATAGCTTTTCCATGCAATATGCATACAAATCATATGATATGCATCACATTAATTGCAAAAGCATACAGTGTAAGTGGAATTCAATATTTTAAAAGAATAAAAATTCAAATACCAAGAAAGCATTTCATAATTTTAAAAAGATAATAAATGTATCGAAAATAAGGAAATGCTATTTTTGTTCTCACAAGATCCCAAACCCTTAAGCCACTTTAATACGTAGTATCTACATTATATATATTGAATTAGCTTGAGGATCAAGTAAGATGTCCCGAACATTATGCTAAACTCAGAGATCGTAAGAAAGACCTTTTAACAAAGAAGATGAAGAGCTACGAATAGAAGACACAATTTCAAATTACATAGGAAAGACAATGATATACCGCCAAAGATGCACCAAAACGTAAAACCAAATACTCACAAAACTTGACCTTATGCCATTAAAACAATTAGAAACAGAACAACAAATAGAACATAATTACCTTCCACCATATAGTAAAAACCAAGGGTCAAAAAAACAATTAGTAAACTTCTCAAATTCGTGCATAATATATGATAACTAGAAGCACAATTTACAGTATAATAGATAAAATATGAATTCTATGACGAACCCCATCAAATGGTTTTTATGACGAAAGGATTAAAGCACTATTACATTTGAATGTCAATAATTGATTATAGAATACATGGCAATAGCTTTTAATATCTCCATCCGCCTCATCAATTTGTTTATACCGCTAAATAACAACCCAAGAAATAGAACATTGATTCTAAAGGGCAAGCCATTTCCAAGAACAAGCCGCATGACCTTATTTTTTATTGTCAATAGCACCTAAAGAACATTATACTCTCTATTAATAATTTCTCATTCTTGCATGGTTTTCTAAAATAGATTACAAAACATTGTACCCTAGCAATGAGATTTAGCACTTAACATTATGAAGATTTTGGTCAAACTTCCATCTAAGGAAAACAAAAAAATTAAAAATGCTTTTAGAACTAATAGTAGCTATAACTAAGAAGGCAATGGAGTGATTTCTTAGCCACTGGAACAAATTTTGCTATGAACATTCTTGACCAAAGGATCCTACTAAACCAAAGAAATCTCCAATACTTTAGAACATTCTTTTTCTTAGTAAAAATCTGGTTTTAATCCTCTGAATTTCCACACATGATACCTTCATCGCTTAAAAAGAAGTTATGTAATCGACATCGTGTGCTTGATTTGTAAAATATCACCCAAAATTCCACATACATAAAAACATTTTTCTATTTCAAAACAAAGATATACATTGTGATTCCTCAAAGTTATATTCAATTCAAATAATAACAACCAGAGCCTAAATTATGAGGGCATTATGCAAATAAAACCGCATCCGCACATTTCTATCTCGCTACTAATTTTAAAAGCAAAAAAACACAAATGTTGAAGCACATTTCTATCTGCTACTAATTTTAAAAGCAAAAAAACACAAATGTTGAAGCTTAACATTGATCACGCAATGTATATCTCAAAGGTACACTCCAATTCTCACAAAATTAAACGTAGCAACAGAAGAGAAAATTTCTAATAAAAGATTCAAAGAATAAATCTGTTGTATATAAATCTGTTGTTAGAGAGAAAGAGAGAGAGATGGTTACCTTGGAGAAGAATCGGAGGTGTGGCCTCCAAGAGAAGCGAAAAGAGACCTTCGAGAGCGAAAGGAAAGGCAAGGTGGCGGTAGTTTTAACGACGGAAGAGAGGGAAGCAGAGATGAGAATGGGAAGAGCAAAGAGATGAGAGAGTACTTAGGGATTTCGGGAAATCAAAAAATGGGGGAAGAGCAAAGAGATGATCAGAGAGTACTTAGGGATTTCGGGAAATCAAAAAATGGGGGAAGAAGGCGTTAATCAATTTTACGCTAACAATACGGCGCCGTTTTTAACTAAAATAAAATAATTATTTGCGGCGTTTTTTGAAACGCGCCGCTATTTATTTCTTTTTGCGGCGTTTTAAATTACAAACGCCGCTAATATTCTTGATACTAATATATTTTTAAAGATTTAATCAAATTTTTTTTATTTTAAAGTTTAAGTAATATTTAAAACAACTAGATAAATTTTGAAATTTTTAAAATTTAAAATTATTTAATATATAAATTAAAATACAATTACTCATATACTCAAAAAAAATTAAAATATATTTTAAATAATAGTATTTTATTTTTTTCATTTTTAACATTTATTTTTTAATGTTATTGGTTCTAAATTTTTCTACGTTACAAATAATAATAGATCGATTTAATATATAAATTTTTAATATTTTAAAAAGTAAATTACAAATAAATTTTATATTAATTAATCAATATAAAAATTAGATAAATAATAATAGATCGAAGAGGATGAACGAGTATTGCATGAGTTTTCGAAAATAATCAACACTAGTTTGTTTACATCCAAACCATAAGTCGGCCCCTAAACCCAAAAACCTATAAAACCTTAAACACGTAACCCCAAAATCTAAACCCTAAACTATAAACCTTTATAAACTCTAAACAACTAAAATCCTAAACTATAAACATTAACCCCTAAACCTTATGACCTAAACACTAAACACTAAATGCTAAACCTTTAACACTAAGGCAAAAAATTAAACACTAAAGTTACCCTAAACCCTAAAACCCTAAACCCTAAAACAATAAACCCTAAACCCTAAACATTAAACCATAAACCCTAAACCATAAACCTTAAACCCTAAACATCAAACCTTAAACCCTAAAACCTAAACCATAAACCTTAAATCATAAACCCTAAACCCTAAACTATAAACCCTAGGACAACCTTAAACCGCAAATCATAAACTATAATCCCTAAACATTAAAACAGTAACTCCTAAACGTTACACCTTAAACTATATATGTTAAACCATAACCCCTAAATAATCATGAGAATTAATATTCAATATTTTAAAATTAATACTATCTCTTTTACGATTATATAAGAAATTATTTAATATTTTTTTTCATTTTTAACAAATATTTTTCTCTTAAATAATTTAAACTAGAATCATAATTTTAATGTATTAAAATTAATGTTATCTCTTTTACAATTATGTAAAAAATTATTTAATATATAAATTTAAAAACAATAAGTCATATATATCCAAAACAAACTTTAATTACTTTTAGCGGCGTTTTTGGGAAAGCGCCGCTAATGACCAGACTTTTAGCGGCGTTTTTGGGAAAGCGCCGCTAATGACCATACTTTTAGCGGCGTTTTTGGGAAAGCGCCGCTAATGACCATACTTTTAGCGGCCTTTTTGGGAAAGCGCCGCTAATGACCATACTTTTAGCGGCGTTTTTAGGAAAGCGCCGCTAATGACAAGACTTTTAAAAGCGCCGCTAATGACGATACTTTTAGCGGCGTTTTTGTAAAAGCGCCGCTAATGACAAGACTCTTAGCGGCATTTTTATAAAAGTGCCGCTAATGACCAGACTTTTAGCGGTGTTTTTGTAAAAGCGCCGCTAATGACCAGACTTTTAGCGGCGTTTTATAAATAAACGCCGATAATGACCAGACTTTTAGCGGCGTTTTCGTTCAAACGCCGCTAATGTATAAAATTTGCGGCGTTTTTCTTTGAAACGCCACTAAAAACGCCGCTAAAAGTCTGTTTTGGTGTAGTGGTTATTTTTATGAAATTAGGACTTACTAAGCTAGCAAGCTTATCGTGTGAAATGTTTCCTCTGTTTTATAGATTAGGTGCAAGCTATAAGCTCGTCGGGATCGTTCGGAAAGTCGCTCACACTATCAATCTACATTTTGGGTACTCTTTCATTTTGGTTTTAAACGAAGGCATGTATAGGAAAGACTTGGTCTTTGTTTGATGAAATTTTAAGGTTCATGTATATAATAGCCATGCGAATATGGCTAAATTTTTTTGTTAAGTACGCTGTTGTGTCTTGATATGTATGTGGGTTCATGACGGCAATATTTATGCATTCTTAATCAAAGTTTAATCGTTTTTGTTAAGGAAATGTTTGTATATGGAATGAATCCTTGAATTAGGGATGTAGGTAGGTTCGGTTAGAAGCTAGTCTTTCATAAATGCAACAAAACAACTTGTGTAGTAGCAAAGCAGTGATGTGAGTTAGAAAAATCACCAAAATTTAGGGAATTAGAAGGTGAATGAGATATGAAATTAAACCTTATTATGTTTATTTTTACATGAAAGAAACAGAGTAGGCAAAAGATTTATATATTATGAGATAATTAAGTTTTAGTGAGACTCGCTCTGAATGAATTCGTGAGTCACTGCTTCGCTTTTGGAAAAATTGTCAACAATTGTACAAAAATAATTAAGAAGCATGGTTTATATGTGTAGAACCCAATGAGTATATTTTTCATTGGTATAAATAAGAACATTATAGGAAATTTGTGCAATGAAATAACTCGTATTTTGTAGAGAGAGTCAGTCGATTTGTCAAGCGATTGTAATAAGGGTAACTTTGATGAATAAACTGTACTAATTGGCCACATGAAAAATTCTGGAAAAATTATGGCGAAAATTTATATGAGTCTTGTTTCAAGGAAAATTTATGGATCTAAATTTCGAGTTTTGTAACTCGAGTTATGGTCGATTTAGTCAAAGATGACGCAGCTTGACACACTTTTAAAATCTTACACCCCGAGTTAATAGTCAAGTCTAGTAATGCCACGTGCTCGATTCCGGCAAGGGTTTCGGGTAAGGGTTGTTACATTTGATTGGTATCAGAGCTTACGGTTTAGTCGATTCTAGGACTACCGTAGCGCGTGTGAGTCTAGCTATACATGCCTTTATTATATGTTGATAGTGTGGTGACTTCTGACAGCCTGAACTTTGTTTTATATAGTAAATGGACACTGATCCTGAAAGAGCCGTAGCTGATGACGGGGAGAGCGTAGTGCCTAATCGTGCCCACGAATCAGTGCCGATAGACTCTCAACCTGTTTCGGGTAGCCACGAAGGAGAGACTAAACAAGCCTTTTATCAGATGATGAATGAGTGGTTTGCCCAATTCATTCAAAATAACCCGGCTGTACCCCAACCTCCACCCCCGAATAATCCAAACTCCGATCCCTTCAGCTCCCCCGATGATAGATCCGATGAGATTTAGTAGGCCCCTAGTTGATAAAATCCGAACATTTGGGGCCGAAGAATTTAAAGCTAATGACGATGATGACGCTGAGAGAGCCGAAATGTGACTTGATAACACTATTCGGGTACTTGATGAGCTGTCTTGTACTCCTGGATGAATGCTTGAAGTGTGCTATATCTTTTCTATCATGGACATCGCATATCATTGGTGGAATACACTAGTATCAGTGGTTCCGAAAGAAAAAGTGACATGGGATTTCTTCCAAACTGAATTTCGCAAGAAGTATATTAGCCAAAGATTTATTGATCAAAAACGAAAGGAGTTTCTTGAGCTGAAACAGGGGCGAATGACCGTGAATCTAATATGAAAGAAAATTTGTCGAGCTCAAATAGATATGCTAGAGAGTGTGTTTCTCTCAAGCTATTATGTGTAAAAGATTTGAAGACGGCCTAAATAAAGATATAAAGATGTTTGTTGGCATTCTTGAAATTCAAGAGTTTGTAACTTTAGTTGAGAGAGCTTGCAAAGCTGAATAGCTCGGGAAAGAGAAAAGAAAGGTCGAGAGACAGAAGCTAGAGACATCCGAAAAGGTCTTGGGTAAAGTCTTTCATTCCACGACCAAGAAGCCCGAGAGATGACTACAAATAAACGTAGCTACTACAGATCCACCTAGACGGGGATCGACCTCCTATGAGCTCTCGAGCTACCTCGATAGCCGATGTTGGTAACGCCCCACAAAATAGATTTGAATGTAAGCACTGTGGGAAATGGCACTCAGGGAGTTGTAGATTTCATGATCGGTCTTGCTATAAATGTGGATCATCAGATCATTTTATTAGAGAGTGTCCGGTTAGCCGAAAGCGAATCTACGCCGAACACTAAGCCGAGCAACGTGTCAATGCGAAGTAGACCACCCAAACATTCAGGCAATGTAGGTGGTAGTCAAAAAGGAATGAAGAACACTACAGATCGATCTGAGGCTAGAGCTCCGGCTAGAGCATATGCTGCACGAGCTAGAGAGGATGCTTCCTCCCCTGACGTCATTACCGGTATTTTCACTCTTTATGATACTACTGTAATTGCACTAATCGATCCTGGTTCGACTCATTCGTATATGTGTGAAACTTTAAAATTTGGCAAGACTCTGCTAGTTGAGTCTACCGAGTTTGTGATTCGTGTGTCCAACCCTTTGGGTAGATGTGTGCTTGTTAATAAAGTGTGTAGAGGTTGCCCGTTGATGATTCGAGATTATTGCTTCCCAGCTGATTTAATGTTGTTGCCCTTTGACGAATTTGATATAATCTTGGGTATGGATTGGTTAACTTCGCACGAGGCGAGTGGATTGTAAAAGAAAGCTTATCGATTTGAAATGTCGAAACGGTGAGACCATCGAATTAAATCTGTGACATAAATGGGTTGCCTACAAAGAATATCTTCAATGTTAGCCCAAAAGTATGTGAGAAAAGGGTGTGAAGCTTATTTGGCCTATGTAATTGATAATAAAATGTCCGAGAAACAAATTGAATCAGACGCTTGATTGTGTATACCCTGATGTGTTTCCTGAAGAACTACCGGGTTTACCCCCAGTACGAGAGATTGAATTTGGCATTGAGTTAGTACCGGGTGTGGCTCCGATTTCGATAGCTCCGTACCGAATGGCACCTATTGAATTAAAAGAATTGAAAGCGCAGTTGCAAGAATTGACAGATAAGGGCTTCGCGCGACCGAGTTTCTCTCCGTGGGGTGCACCGGTTTTATTTGTGAAAAAGAAAGATGGAACTATGCGAATGTGTATCGACTACCGACAACTAAATAAGGTAACCATAAAGAATAAGTACCCGTTACCTCGGATTGATGATTTATTTGATCAATTGAAGGGGGCTTCAGTGTTTTCAAAAATAGATTTGAGATCGGGCTATTATCAGTTGCGAGTCAGAGATTCAGATGTGCCAAAGACTGCATTCCGAACGAGGTACGGACACTATGAGTTTTTGGTTATGCCTTTTGGACTCACTAATGCACCTGCTGTTTTTATGGATCTAATGAACCGGGTCTTCCGACAGTTTTTGGATCGGTTTGTAGTAGTGTTTATTGATGATATACTGATCTACTCCAAAAATGAAACGGAACATGCTGAGCATTTGAGATTAGTACTACAAACTTTGAGGGATCAACGATTGTATGCAAAGTTTAGTAAGTGCGAGTTCTGGATGAATGAAGTTAATTTCTTGGGTCATGTTGTTTCGGTGTCAGGTATTCGGGTGGATCCAAACAAAATAGCAAATGATACTCGATTGGAAACCACCAAAGAATGTTTCCAAGATCCGGTTTCCTAGGCTCAGCGGGTATTACAGACGGTTTGTTAAAAGGTTTTTCTGTTATAGCTACACCGTTAACTAGACTACTACGAAAAGATGTCAAATTTGAGTGGTCGGAAAGGTGTCGAAAAAGTTTCGAGCGCTTGAAAGCCTTTTTGGACCGAAGCCCCAAGTTAAACTCACTTTAATCGGGTAAAGAATTTACTATTTTTAGTGATGCTTCCTTGAATGGGTTGGGTTGTGTTTTAATGCAAGAAGGCAAGGTGATAGCCTACGCTTGAGACAATTGAAGCCGCATGAGAAAAATTATCCAACTCACGATCCGAGTTAGCGAAAGCAATTGTGTTCGCATTAAAAATTTGGCGTCACTACTTATTTGGCGAAAAATGTCATATTTATTCAGATCACAAAAGTTTGAAGTATTTGATGGCTCAGAAAGACTTAAACTTGAGGCAACGCAGATGGTTAGAATTACTGAAAGACTATGAATTAGTGATTGACTACCATCCGGGGAAAGCTAATGTTGTTGCGGATGCGTTAAGTCGAAAATCATTATTTACTCTTCGTGCATTGAACGCATACAGTGACTATGTCGATGATGGTTCGATCTTAGCCGAAGTTACAAGCAAGACCGATGTTCATTCAGCAGATTTGTGATGTACGAAAGTTGACAAAAAGTTGATTGCTATTCGAGTCGAGTCGTGGAAGTGGTACGTAATCGATTTTCGATTGATGCAAATGATTGTTTGAATTATAAAGGCCGATTGTGTGTTCCAAAGAACTCGATTTGATACAGATGATCCTGTGTGAGGCCCATAGTGGTCGACTATTGATACACCCGGTAGCACTAAAATGTATAACGATTTGAAGCAATTCTATTGGTGGCTCGGCATGAAACGGGATATATCCGAGTTTGTTTCTAAGTGCTTAATCATCAACAAGTAAAAGCCGAGCATCGTGCACCGTCCGGACTACTTCAACCAATCATGATACCCGAATGGAACTAGGATAGAATTACAATGGATTTTGTATCCGGTCTTCCTATGACACCAAGTAAGAAGGATGCAGTATGGGTTATCGTTGATAGACTAACTAAATCAGCTCATTTTATACCGGTACGTACCGACTATTCACTGGATAAGCTTGCCGAACTGTATGTGTCACAGATTGTAAGGTTGCACGGTGTACCGAGTTCCATTGTTTCAGATAGAGACCCGAGATTCACATCGCGGTTTTGGAAGAGATTGCAAGATGCTCTAGGTACTAAACTCCATTTTAGTACAGCTTTCCATCCGCAATCAGACGGTCAGTCTGAGCAGACTATTTTGATACTTGAGGACATGCTGAGGTGTTGCGTTCTCGAGTTTTAAGGTACGTGGGAACGATACCTACCTTTGGTTGAATTTGCTTATAATAATAGTTTCAAATCTAGCATAAAAATGGCGCCTTACGAAGCCTTATATGGGCGAAAAATGTCGCATACCGTTGTATCGATCGAGCTCGGTGAAAACAAGATTCACGGGTTGATTGGATTAAAGAAACGTAATGTAAGGTGGTACTTATCGTAAATAATTTGAAAGTCGCTTTGGATCGTCGTAAGTCTTATGCCGATTTGAAGCGTAAGGATATTGAATTTCAGGTCGGAGATCGGGTGTTCTTAAAAGTTTCTCCGTGGAAGAAAATACTCCGATTTGGCTGGAAAGGCAAGTTGAGTCCGAGATTTATCGGACCGTATGAAATCATCGAGCGTATAGGGCCTGTTGCTTATCGATTGAAACTGCCCCTTGACTTAGAAAAGATACACAATGTATTTCATGTTTCGATGCTTCGCAGATATAGATCGGATCCGTCCCATGTGATCACCCGTTCAGAGATTGAAATTCAATCTGATTTGACCTATGATGAGGAACCGATCCGTATCTTAGCTTGGGAAACCAAAGAGTTAAGAAATAAAAGAGTTCCATTAGTAAAGATTCTATGGAATCGTCACGGAGTTGAAGAGGCTACGTGGGAGCCTGAAGAGTCAATGAGGCAACAATATCCGAACTTACTTAACTGTAAAATTTTCGAGGACGAAAATTCTTAAGGGGGGAGAGTTGTAACAGACCAAATTTGACCCAAATCGAAACGGTGGTTTCGGGACCACGAATCCGAGCCCGAGAAATGTTCTAATAACTTATTTCATGTCTATTATATGTGAATGAAAATGTGTGAAAGTTTCGTAGAAAAATTTTATCGTTTAAGTGCTTAATTTGATAAAAAGGATTTAATCGAGAAAAGCGTAAAAGTTGTATGCTAGAGAGTAAGGTACTAATTTGATTGTGGCTTTTTAAGTGGGTGTACTAAAAGGGCAATTAGCCTATGTACAACAAGGGAAACGGCAATGGGCCTTTCTAATTTCAAATTATATGTTGTTTTAGCGTATTATATGTTATGTTAATATATTAGTAAATAAGGTAAATTATATGTGTTAATATAACATTAAATAATGAAAATAAGTGGGAAGAAAGAGAACATACCTTGTTCTTCTTCCTTGGCCGAATGTAGGAGTTAGAAACTCCATGGTTGAAGCTTGATTTTCGGCTAGATAAGAAGCTTGATTAAGGTATGGTCGGTTTTCAGTTTTTGATAATTTTTACGTTTTTGAGATCGTTGCTTCGTGTATTACCCGACCCATGTCTAAATTTTTGAAAATACTATGTATATAGGATTCGGCCATTAACATGCTTCGATAGTTTTGATGATTGATGGTCTTAGATTAAATGTATGTTAAAGATTTACAAGTTTTGTATTGGAGTTTTTGGTGATTTTGAGTATATAGGGCTAAATTGAAAAGAATAAAATTGTGAAGGATTAAAATGTCAAATAGATGAAATGCATGGACACCCATGGCTATGGGGAAGGTTCGGCCTAGCTATAGTGTTAGGAAATTTTGCATATTTTGAGTTTTGTGTAAATTGGACCAAATTGTAAAATGGAAAAACATTAGGGGCAAAATTGTAAATTGCCCATTTGTGTGTTTTGGGACTAAATTGAGATGAAATGCAATTAAATGAGCTAAATTTTAATGTGTTTTAGATCAAGAGCAAAGAAAAACGGAATTAGACCGGGGAAAGACGAAGGTTTCGAATAGCCGATTCGCATTTGACTATCGACAACCGAGGTAAGTCCTTAAGTTAATACATGTCAAGGGACTAATTTCGAATCTATTAAAAGTTGAAATTTTACATTTTTAGGATAGAAATGTGGAAATTGCCGAATGTGAATTATGGTAGTGAATTTGAAATTGTTTTGTTATATGTGAAGTGATCAAGTATGTTTGATTAGATATTCGAAAGGAATATGAAATAAAAATTTGATAAATTTTAGTATCCATTTACCTTATGGCCGAATGTATATTGACATATTTGGTTGATGAATTATGTTGAGTAAGTGATTGGAATTGTTGGGAATGTTTAACTGTATTGACACGACTCGGGCTTTTACGCCTAGCAGGCCTTGTGCCGGTGATTTAAATCGGGCTTTTAAGCCTAGCAGCCTTGTCTTTGGTGTTACTTATCGGGCTTTTACGCCTAGCAGGCCTTGTGCCGGTTTTACTTATCGGGCTTTTACGCCTAGCAGGCTTGATGCCGGTGATGTATTTTACAAAATAGAAACCGAAATTTATGTTCAAGGCGAATTAAAGCAAACTTATCGAGTTAACTACAGTGAGTATGTGAAGTAGGAATGAATTTCTTACTTATATAAGACAAGGAAAATCAGTAATTTATTACAAATGGCATGTGTTACGAGTGTGGAATATATACATATATATATATGGTTATAATATGTGTTCTCGGCTTTACTAATGAATGATATGATTGTTGTATCTTGGTCTTCTAATATGAGGATACATGACTAGGCATATTCGGCCACATGAGTGGTTTTGTAATTGATGCCATGTTATAGTAATTGACATTTAAGTATATAAATGCATGTACCTATGATTATACGATGACATTTTGGGTTTCGAAAGGTTGGTTTATAAACAAGTATTTTGATCATAAGCATGTGGGTGAAGAGATATCGTTTCTACGAATTCATACTTGTTAATATGGGTATGAAAATTAAAGTTTGAAAATAAGTATGAGTACAAGTCCACAAGTTGAATTATAGTAATTTAATTGTTGAAATTCAAATGTTATTTTTATGAAATTAGGACTTACTAAGCTAGCAAGCTTATCGTGTGAAATGTTTCCTCTGTTTTATAGATTAGGTGCAAGCTATAAGCTCGTCGGGATCGTTCGGAAAGTCGCTCACACTATCAATCTACATTTTGGGTACTCTTTCATTTTGGTTTTAAACAAAGGCATGTATAGGAAAGACTTGGTCTTTGTTTGATGAAATTTTAAGGTTCATGTATATAATAGCCATGCGAATATGGCTAAATTTTTTTGTTAAGTACGCTGTTGTGTCTTGATATGTATGTGGGTTCATGATGGCAATATTTATGCATTATTAATCAAAGTTTAATCGTTTTTGTTAAGGAAATGTTTGTATACGGAATGAATCCTTGAATTAGGGATGTAGGTAGGTTCGGTTAGAAGCTAGTCTTTCATAAAATGCAACAAAACAGCTTGTAGTAGCAGCAGTGATGTGAGTTAGAAAAATCACCAAAATTTAGGGTATATTGAATTAGAAGGTGAATGAGATATGAAATTAAACCTTATTATGTCTATTTTTACATGAAAGAAACAGAGTAGGCAAAAGATTTATATATTATGAGATAATTAAGTTTTAGTGAGACCTGCTCTGAATGAATTCGTGAGTCACTATTCTGTTTTGGAAAAATTGTCAAAAATTGTAAAAAAATAATTAAGAAGCATGGTTTATATGTGTAGAACCCTTAATGAGTCTATCTTTCATTGGTATAAACAAGAATATTATAAAAAATTTTGCAATGAGATAACTGTATTTTTGTAGAGACAGGTCAGAATTGTCAAGCAGTGTAATAAGGGTAACTTTGATGAATAAACTGTACTAATTGGCCACATGAAAAATTCTGGAAAAATTATGGTGAAAAGTTATATGAGTCTAGTTTCAAGTAAAATTTATAGATCTAAATTTCAAGTTTTGTAACTCGAGTTATGGTCGATTTAGTCAGCATGATGCAGTTGGACAGCTTTAAAATCTTACACCCCGAGTTAATAGTCAAGTCTAGTAATGCCACGTACTCGATTCCAGCAAGGGTTTCGGGTAAGGGGTGTTACACTAATTTTTAAGAATTTACAACTCTACCCACCTTAAAGAAATTTCAGCCTCAAAATTTACCTGATCAGATGAGGTGAGGGTATTGCTGTCGCATTGCCTCCTCAGGCTCCCATGTAGCTTCCTCTGAACCGTGATTACGCCAAAGCACCTGAACTAACGAGACAGATTTCCTTGTTAACACTTTTACATCACGATCCAGTATCTGCACCGATTTTTCCTCAAAAGTCATGTCAGGTCTTACCTCAATCTCCTCTACCGACACTATATGTGAGGGATCAGAATGATATCGCCTCAGCATAGTGACGTGAAACACATTATGTATACGATTTAACTCAGGAGGCAGTTCCAGCTGTTAGGTGACCGATCCCACATGCTTTAATATCAGGTAAGGTCTCGATGAACTTAGGGCTCAGCTTGCCCTTCTGCCCAAATCTCAGAATCTTCTTCGATGGTGAGACCTTTAAGAAAACATAATCTCCTACAGCGAACTCAATCTCTTTACGCTTCAAATTAGCATACGACTTCTGCCTATCAGATGCTTCTTTTAACCGATCTCGGATCAATTTTACTTTCTCCTCTGTTTCAGAAACTAGTTCTGGCCCCAATATTCGCCGCTCACCTAGTTCTGTCCAACAAGTAGGGGTACGGCACCTATGACCATATAATGCCTTGTACAGTGCCATCTAAATACTGGATTGGTAGTTGTTGTTATAAACGAATTCCACTAATGGCAGATAATCTTCCCAACTTCCATTGAAATCAATTACACAGCTTCTCAACATGTCTTCCAAAATTTGAATTACCCTCTACGACTGACCATCAGTCTGCGGATGAAATGTCGTGCTGAAATCTAACCTTGTACCCAAAGCTTCGTGTAACACTCTCTAGAATGGTGATGTGAATCTAGGGTCCCTGTCCGAGATGATAGACACTGGTACCCCATGTAACCTCACAATTTCTAGCACGTACAACTTGGCCAACTTCTGCAACGAGTAATCTGTGCGAACCGGTATGAAGTGGGCAGACTTAGTCAGTCGATCAACAGTAACCCATACCGAATCTTTCTTAGTAGGCGTCAGGGGTAGCCCACTAACAAAATACATGGTTACCCTCTTCCACTTCCAGAGTGGAATTTTAATAGGTTGCAGCAATCAAGAAGACAGTTGGTGCTCCGCCTTCACTTGCTGGCATGTCAAACACTTACTTACAAAATCGTTAACCTTACGCTTAAGTCTTGGCCACCAGTACAATTCACGTAGATCTCGGTATAACTTGTTTACACCAGGATGCATAGTGTATAGGCTACTATGCGCTTCCCGTAGTATATACTGTCTTAACTCAGAATCCCTCGGTACACAAACTCTCCCACGAAAGTATAATACTCCCTCACTATTTAGCCCAAAATCCACAGTCTCTCCCTTCTTCATCAGTTGGAAATGAGGACCCAACGACTCATCCAGCAACTGCTTCTCTTTAATTTGATCAATCCAATTCGGTTTCACCTGAAGCTCAGCTAACAAACTACCATCCTCAAACAGGCTGAGACGAGCAAACATCGCTCTTAGATCAGATACCACCTTACGACTCAGTGCATCCGCTACCACTTTAGCTTTTCACAGATGGTACTCAATCGAGCAATCATAATCCTTAAGAAACTCTATCCATCTTTGTTGCCTAAGGTTCAACTCCTTCTGGGTAAGGAGGTACTTGAGACTTTTATGGTCGGTATAGATGATCGACTTCTCCCCATACAAGTAGTGTCTCCAAATCTTTAGCGCGAATACCACCGTAGCTAATTCCAAGTCATGAGTGGGGTAATTCACCTCGTGCGGCCTAAGCTGTCGAGACGCGTAAGCCACCACCTTACCCTCTTGCATCAATACACAACCTAAACCCGTGTGTGACGCATCACAGTAGACAATGAATTCCTTTCCAGCCTCTGGCTATATTAATACCGGGGCTTCAGTCAGAATCTTCTTCAGTTTCTCAAAACTCTCCTGCTATTTATCAGTCCAAATAAACGGTATTCCTTTACGTAGTAACTTGGTTAGAGGTGCAGCAATTAGTGAAAATCCCTCAACAAACTGTCGATAATACCCAGCCAGACCCAGAAAACTTCGAATCTCAGATACAGTCTTTGGTGGCTTCCATTCTAATACGACCTTAAATTTTCAAGGATCAACCCTAATCCCCTCGGCAAACACCATATAACCCAAAAATGTCACCTATCGCAGCCAAAACTCACACTTACTGAACTTGGCATAAAGCTGCTTTTCTCTTAGTATTTGCAGGACAATTCGGAGATATGAATCATGCTCCTCCTCGGTTCTCGAATACACCAGAATATCATCTATAAACACCACCACGAACCGATCTAAATAGGGTTAGAAGACCCGATTCATCATATCCATGAAAGCAGCTGGTGCATTCGTTAACCCAAATGGCATGACCAGAAACTCGTAATGTCCATAACGAGTTTAGAATGTAGTCTTGTACACAGCTACCTCCTTAACCCTTAGCTGATGATACCCTGATCTTAGATCTATCTTGGAGAATACTGAAGCTCCTCGCAGCTGGTCAAACGAATCGTCTATCCTTGGTAATGGGTACTTGTTCTTAATCGTCAGTTTATTCAATTGACGATAATCAATACACATATGCATTGACCCATCCTTTTTCTTCACAAACAATATTGGTGCTCCCCAAGGAGACACACTTGATCAGATAAATCCTCGATCCAGTAACTCTTGGATCTGAGCCTTTAATTCTACCAGCTCCTTCGGCGCCATCCTATAAGGGGCGATGGACACCGGAGCCATTCCCGGTAGGAACTCAATACCGAATTCGACCTCACCGTTTGGAGGCAACCATAGAAGCTCTTCAGGAAATACCTCCAGAAACTCCCTTACTGTTCTAACATCCCCAACGGACAAACCCTTAACATCAGATTTGCTGACATAAGCTAGGAACGCCTCGGAACCTTTGTGAACCAGCTTCTCGACCCTTAGTGATGAGACCACATTAGATAAATAATCCCTTCGCTCCCCTATCACGACCACCTCCTCAACCTCCAAAGGCTTCAATACCATACGCTTAGCAGCGCAATCCAAATTTGCACAGTGTTTCACTAACCAATCTATACCCAAAATGAGATCAAACTCGCCAAATGACAGTTCCATCAAATCCTCCGAAAAGACAACCCCTTGGACCTCTAGGGGTACATCTCTAAACATTTTATTCACTCTAACTGACTGTCCCAGTAGACTAATCACCATCATTTCCCTATCAGTAATTTCAAACTGTATGCCCAATGTTCCAGACATAGTACATGCTACATACGAGTGCGTAGACCTAATATCAATTGAAGCGGTATATGGCTCATTAAAAATGAGGAACGTACTAGTTAGACATCAGAAGTGTCGCCATTCTCTCGGCCCTGAACAGTATAAACCAATGCTGGCTGTCTTGCCTCTGTGTTACCAGCACCTCTGCCTGGTGCTCCATGTCCTCGCCTTGACCCATTTCCACCTCTGGGTGGACCACGGCCTCTCGGTGGCTACTGACCACCTCTCCCTGGTTGTACATAGTCCTGACCTGCCGCTTGCATCTGAACGGGCCTTTGAGGGTAGTATCTAAACTGATGATCCTTGGACTCACATCTGAAACACCCCCTAATTTTTTTCCAGCACTCTCCCAAATGAGGTCTCCTACACTCAACGCAAGGCTGCGGTCGACTAGCCAGAACTGGAACCCCAGCTCAGGCTAGCCCATCAAACTAGGCCTCTTCCTAGGCCCACCAGAAGAACTTGATGGCCCAAAATCCCTCTTATTTTTACCCCTTTCCTTCTCACAGTTATGACGCTCAAAGCGTTTCACATCCTCGGCAATATTTGCCTTCTCAATCAGGACAACAAAGTCCCTTTCCCTGTGCAGGGCTATCAGTATCCGCAACTCATCCCAAAGACCATTCTCAGAATGCACGCAGCGCTCATTCTCAGTCGCGATTATGCCCCAAGCATACCGGCTCAACCGTAGGAACTGTGCCTCATACTCTGCTACAGACCTATTTCCCTGAACCAGACTCAAAATTTCCTTCCTCCCGGCATCCACATAACTTGCCGCAACATATTTTCCTTAGAAAGGCCATCTTAAATAAGTCCCATGTTAAATGGTCAGCCTGCGTGCCTTCTCTCACGGTAAGCCACCATTGATATGCCTCATCTCGCAGTAAAGACACTACTCCCTTCAATTTTTGCTCCACCGTACAATCGAGATCATCCATTATTCGCTCAACAGCCTCCAACCAATATTCTGCTACATTCGGAGCTACACCAGAAATGCCCTGAAAATTTCTGCCCCACTCGATCGGAGTTGTTCATAGATTGACCCTCAGCTCACTGACCCAGTATGTAACAGTTTGATTTAGACCCTAATCAGAATGGTGGTTTCAAGACCACGAATCTGAGTCAAAAAATATTTAAATATTATTTTCCGTGTTTATTATCTGTGAATTTGCATGTGTGAAAGTTTCATATGAAAATTTTGATTTCTTGTATGCTTAATTTAATAATAGGACTTAATCGCGTAAAATAAAAGTTTAGTGGTTATTTGTAAAAGGGGCCGAATAGTGGTTGTTCTATTAATTTGGAGGTTTAAGTTGCAAATTACCCATGATATATTGTAATGGACAGTGAAAGACAACCATTATATGGTTTTTTCATTATTTTATAAAGGTTATATATGTAATTTGGTTAATAATGTTATGTAACATAAAACATAAAACATAAAATAATAAAGCCATGTTCTTCATCTTTTTCACCACCAAACCTAGGAAAGAAAAATTAGATTTGAAGCCTTGAAATATTCGGCCATTGAAGGTCTTGATTGAGGTTAGTTTTTGTTTCAGTTTTTGACAATTTTTACTTTTTTGTAATCGTTGCTTTGAATACTACAAGACCCATGCTTGCATTTTTGAAAATTATGATGATTTTGTGTTATGCCATTGATGATAGTTTGTGATTTATGATGTTTGATGATGAAATATGAATTATATGTGTTAGATTAACAAGTTTTGTCTTTAAATTTTTGATGAAATTGAGTAATTAGGACTAAATTACAAAAAAATATATTTGAGGGACTAAAATGTGAAATAAATGAAATGTATGGACTTGTATGAGTGTAAGGAACATTCGGCCTACGTATGATATAGTCAAATTTTCAATATTTTGTGTTTTGTGCAACAGGGACTAAATTGTGAAAATGTGAAATATTAGGGGTAAAAATGTAATTTGCCCACTTATGTGTTTTTGGATTAAATTGAATGAAAATATGTTTGAATGAGCTTAATTTGAAATTATTTAGATCAAGAACAAAAAAGATCAAGATTGGATCGGGGAAAAGCGAAGTTGAACTAATAGTCGGGAAACGTCGTCCGTCGATATCCGAGGTAAGTTTTTAAGCAATCTTGTTGTATGGAATTTATTTATATTGGTGTACCTAAAATTTAATGGAAGTATGTATACTGATTTTTAATATAGCCGAATGTATTATTTATATACGTATAAAGTATAACCAAATGGGAGGTAGGTATATATGTCATTTGTTCACTCGAATGTAATGTGTATATGTATATATGTATATATATCAATGATATAGTCAAATGTGGTATTGAATTGAGAGATGATGACACCCTAATGTGATGTATATATATATATCAATGATATAACCAAATGTGACATTGAATTGGGGAATGAATATAATCAAATGTGATGCATATGTATGGCAATGATACAATTGAATGTGGTTTTGATCATAGAAACGAAATAAATGAAATTGTATATATGCCATTGAGGTTTAAATTTTATGTATATATAAATAAGGATTAAGTTTGGGAAATGCAATAATGTGCGAAATTGTATACCGAGCACTAAGTGTGGGAGATCGGTCAATGAGCACTAAGTGTGCGAATTTAAATACCGAGCATTAAGTGTTCGAAATCAGTTGTTTAGCACTAAGTGTGCGAGAAGTTAAATGCAACGGCACTAAGTGTGCGATACGTTACAAGAATCTGGCACTAACTGTGCAAGGTATTAGTATGACGACTCTAAGCATGTGACATGTGATAAGGTTTTTGCATTGAGTGTGCAGGTTTGCCGATATTTTAATTTAATTAGTTAACGAAGGTGTTTAACAGAATAAAATGAACATGTATACGATGATAAATCATCTTTTGAAAAATAAGTAAGTTTTAGATGTTGAAATGAAAAATTTTATATTATACGTATTTATATGTGAATTATGGATTGAAAGGTAAGTAAGAAAATTAGTAGGTATTATATATATATAGACTTGTACAAATGTATATGTATTTGTTTTGAGATGTGGAATGGATTATAGATTTATGTGAAAGCTATTATTGAATGTGGGGATATTCGGCCTAAGGGTCATGAAGTGTGAAAATTTTCTAATATAATGTTTTAATGCATTGTTATATAATTGCTTATAACTTACTAAGCTGTTAAAGCTTACTTGGTTCTTGGTTGCTCTTATCTTTAGATTTATTTCGGTGATCATTACATGCTCGGGGATCATTCCTAAAGCTCGTCACAGTATCGTCAATATTTTGGTACCTTTTTGAGGTTAAACTTAATGTTTATGACATGTATAGGCTATGTTACTTTTTGAGTTATTCTAAATGGTGTGTATACATATATATGCCATGCGAATATGGCTAAATTGTAGTATTTTGGTCTTATGTGAATTCAGCCATGATGTTAACTTATTATGAAAATATAATTTTTGATGTGTATATTTTGGTTGTGCAAAATCGGTCATGATATGCATATATGTGTGTAATGAGTTTAGTTATATGTTTTAGGTTATTCATAAGATAGGTATGGTTTTGATAATTTGGCTATGCTAATTATAAGAGATGTGATCGATTATATGTCTCAATGCTTTCGGCTATTGGTATTGAATGGGGTATATTCTAGATTCGGTTAAGTAAGGTTTTGGTATATGTATATTTGGTTTTGATAAGGGATGGTTTGTTTTATTCAAGAAATTATAAGCATATGCATATTCGGCTATTGAAATTTTAATGACCAAATAACTAGTAACTTTGGCTTTTATGAAAGATGCTTATGTATGAAAAGTATTTTTTGGTTATATGTCTTGATTGAGTAAAGATATGTATGATTTACAAATAGTTCTTTTACTAAGCTTAAACATGTTCGAATAGAAGATATAAATGACTATGAGATCCGGCCTTAGTATATGCATTGTATTAATAAGTATGTAATGTGTCTTAGTAGATATATTGGGATATGAATAAATATGTAAAAACTGTGAGAAGCTGAGTACATTATTGATGAAATGTTCTTTAGATTTAAAGTATTGAATATGTAATACTTTTTACATATTTAGTTTTATGTGTTGCTTTAATAATTTGGTCATAATGTGCTTGTGTACTTGGCTATGAGACATTTTTAAAATGGTTTGGTAAATGGTTGGCTGATTACATGCATGTGAGATAGAGTCTATGATAATGTTTTAAAATGTTCGATGAATGAAATAGTATATGTTAATTCTTATATATGCGAAAGTGAGTAAAATGTAATTGATGTATGTTCAACAATGAATCTGAAATTTTGATAGATATGCGAGTGAAGATTATTTGATTTGAACTGGTATTAAAGAAATATGATATATGTATATTAATGCCTATTCTGGATTGGGTTTAGACTGATAATGTCTCGTAACCCTTATCAGGCGACAGATACGGGTTAGGGGTGTTACACAGTACCTACTCCAGCAACCCTTTCCAGAACCCGCAACATCGTTTGGGACAGGGCATCATCCCCACTGGCTCAGTCATTAGAACCCGTCTCAGTCACTGGTGAGGCTGGTGCTTCCCTGCCAGGCATGTGTCCTGACACTAATGATCCAGCCCTAGCACCACAGCCTCTACCACAGCCACGTGTACCCCTTCTGCGACCTCTTGTGCTCATATCGATGTAGCATATTTATCTGATTTAAGAGTTTTATAAATCATCTTATAGTTCTTATAATTATTAACAAATATTTTATGAAAACAGTAATTAGAGTTGTTTTTACGGATCGAGTTTACTACAATTTTCAGTTTCCTATAGTCTCAGTTTCCCTAACTAAGAAGTTTTAGTGTTCTAATACTATCCTTAGTAGTTTCTCAGTAAAATCATTTCAATATATAACAGAGTACAGTATTAGAGAACTTACACATTTGGTGCTGGAGACTCGGTGTGCCACACTTTCAGTAATATAATTACTTTCCAAACCAAAATTTAAACAGATCAAAAAATTTTCAAAACCCATTTCACAGCCGAGTTTTTGTAACCTGGCTCTGATAACTCTAAATGTAACACCCCAAACCCAGCCTAGACGTTATGACCGGATCTAACGTGCCACATCAAGTGTTGTTTGAAAACTATATGTTCATTGGAAAAACCTTCTACGAATCAAAACTTTCAACCCTTTAAAAGTCCCGATTTCTGTTGCTTATTAACAAAACAAAATTTGCTCAAAGCCATTCCCTTGCAAAAATATTATTATTTTTAAAACCTTGTTTGTTGCGAAAGTTTGATTCAAACAGTTGCGAATACGTGATATTTTGAAAACAGTAGATATAGTTTTAAAAACCCGTGTTTAATAGACCAATAGTTTGTAATTAAAAGAAATACCAAATAAAAGTTAAAAAGAAAAACCCAATGGCCTTATTACAAAAATTATTAACCCAATAATTTAAAGTAAAATAAATTAAACTAAAATCGCTAAGTTTAACTTTAAATCATATTTGACGTGTGGCCACCTCTGAGTCCCTCGCAGCTCCAAATCCTCTAAGGCTGGGGATTACCTGCATAGTCCCTCGCATAGTTTCGAGAACTCAGTGTGTAATCCTTTTTTACGGTCATAGTCTGGGCCCGAGCCCATGCGGTATTAGTCTGGGCCTAAGCCCTAAATCATATTAATGCAAATAGACATGTAACCCAATCTTGTCCAGCCAACTCTCCACCCGAACCAACCATCTCTCCATGTGGGGACCACGTCGACCCACCCAGCCAATTCTCCAATAATTCAGCCTAGCTGATATCAACGATATACGTGGCTGAGCCACTAAGATCAGAATACGTGGCGATGCCACTATAACGGTACTTCCTCCAAATCAGAAAAACCCAACCCAATGTAATATGTCATGCCATAGCTAATCCATCTATGCAGTGCATCTCAATCATAATCAATCATACATTTAATACACATACAACACTGGTACTACCACTTTACGCCGATACCCCATGGCGCAGCAGAATAAAATTAGATCCGGCGATCCAAACCATGGATCCATGTGTGAGGAACGAATCGGGGTGAAATAAAGGTTTCGAAATTACCAAAACTTCAATCGAGTAGACAAATGACGCCTGGCAACAAGAGTTTTGATCTACTGTCGAATCAAGCCACAACCTTTTCGATGATGACCTCTACGTGATTCACCCGGTTTGACTATGAACGGAAGAAATCTCCAAAACTATTTTGGAGGTTTATTTGCTTGACAGCTGCTAGGCCTAACAAGCAATCTCTTAGGGTTTTCACATAAGCTTTGCCTCTTTTAAATACCTTTTATATTGGGTATCCTTTTAATTGGGCCTTTTATAATGGGTATTTTTTTTTCATTGGGCCCATTATTTGGTATCCTTTTAATACCCTTTTATAATTGGTATCTCTTGAATGTATCATAAGATTAAATAAATATAATAAAGTTTTTAACCGAAAATTATAATTACATTAATTATATCCGAAAATTATAATTACATTAATTATAATAAGGATTTCGGTAAACTATATTTATTTAAATTTATATATGAATCAAATTCATATATTAATAGAATTATGTTGTCATTATGTGTACAACATCCTTGTACATATAATATGTTCAATATTTGATTGCCCAATTAAATTAATTCTTTAATTAATTTAATTCATGTGACAACTAAAAACAATACCAATTATATTTTATTCCGTTCATTTAAACCATAGGGTGTGACCACAGTAGGTTCTTTAAACGTTAGCGATAATAATAGAACGATTTTAATGTCACAAACAATGAGTGGCATCTAGCAATGCATCATTGCTACCTAAGTTACAAGAAGTCATGATTCCATATAACTTTTTGTGATTAACCTTTCATACATTAATCCTTAAGTCCTTTATCTCTGGAATGGACACAAGTCATGGAATAGTCACACTTGTATAGTCCATCCCATGTTTCTTGATATCTTGAGTAGACTATGATATACAAATTAGTATGACATCTCATGTCAACTTATTTGAGCATGGCCATGCATTTCTAGTCTCACTCAATCAAGTGGCCTAAGATATTACTCCCATTATGTAGGAGGAACTTATCCTATATTGATCAACCATATCCTCTACATAGATTGTGGTATATCCAACATCGTCTTTATAGAACAACCAATTATGGTGTACGTTTGATCAGTATCAAAATATACAACTCACGATGTTGAGATAATAATTATCTCAAGTCCGAGGATCATATACATATTAATCACTATGAGTAATGTTGTGACAATTACATAATAATCCAATAAACATACTCATAACGGGTCAATCCAATATGTTGTTCTCTAACACACATATTCATGCATTGATTTTGACAATCCACATCAATGACAACTCTTTATCATCAATCAACTACATGTTAGTCTTAATGCATTATTGTTGTCCTAGTCAACAATAATACTCGACTAAGGATCTTTTAAGAATAATCATATTATTCTTAGGACATTATTATAAAACAGTTTATTTATACACACAGAAAGAAAAACTGAAATAATAATGACAACGCTTTATATTAATAAACATGGTAAATTAAGTATGTTATTACAACCATCTCATGATTGGTCTTTAGGCATACTCTTACACCACTAAGGTTACAACGGTCATTTAGGCAGTTAGGGGTGAAACGGTCATTTCACCCCTTAGGGGTATTTCTGTAATTTTACCCGTTGAAGGTATTTCGATAACTTTCTCCATAGAGGGTATTTCTGCAGTTTTACCCATATAGGGTATTTTGATAACTTTACCCATAGAGGGTATTTTGGTAGTTTTACCCATAGAGGGTATTTCGGTAATTTAACCTTCGAACGGCCTTTCCGGAGGCCTACTGTTGCCTCGAGTGACACAGGTTCCATTTCTGGTCAAAACGGTACAATTGGGCCTAAAGTTTAATTTCGGCCGAAACGATTCAGCCCATATTCAATCACGGTTCTGCGGACTTCGCAGCCGATCTATCATCCAAAATTACCCTGGATTTTACCCCTGTGGGCCCATTAGCCCATTGGGCCCACTTAGCCCACTTCGGCTCAACATGGCCCATTACAGCCTCAGTCCCAGGAGAGGGTTTGTGGTACTCCTAACAGTCTATCGCCAACACTTGTGGCTCGGTTTAACTCCACGAGCGCTTACACTCTCGAGTGATCTCAGATGCCGATATACCAGCTTTTTGATATTTTGGCCTTTAACCGATTCACAAATCATTGCACTAACAAAACAAGCAGGGGTGTGAGATTACAGACCTTGATTACGAGTGTCGTTTGAAAGCTTCCAAGGCACCATGATAATGACCATCCATTAGTTAGTCACAAAGTCTTGCTAAGCTCGAGTAATAATCGTTTAAACCAACTTACTTCACTTACCAGAAAATGAAAGACTCCTTGCAATAGAAGAGTATTCGGCCTACACCCCCTGGTTAAGGGAAATGAGTCCCTAGCGACAGACGATGAAAAAGAAACATGTTAGAACGCTACTCCATGGCAACAAAAGAAACAACCTTTCGGCCCCAAAGAACCCAAATTGAGAAAGAGAGAACAACAACCAACCTATATTCAGCTATAGCCACAACTTACCAACAAGTGGGAGAGATTCTGAAACAACTAGAATAATGAGAAGAGAATATTTGTGCCAAAAAAGATTCGGCCTACAGAAAGAGTCAAAGCTTATTGTTTGGCTAGCTTCGCAAGGCCAAGAGAAGAAAACGGGAAAAAGAAAGGTTGGGTGTTCAACCAAAGAAGAACCGAAAGGAGAATATGTATATTCGACTTTGATGAAAAGAAATAAACCCAACCGAGCCTGTAGACGAAATGCGAAATCGAGCAACTGAAGTGTGAATAGCTATTAGCAAAGAGGAAAAGAAATGCACGAAAGGCAGGAAAATGCACAAAAAGAAGAAAACGCACCAAATGCTTCAAAAGAAGAAATCCCGGAATGAACAAAAGAAGAAGTAGCACAACATAAAGAAATTTTCAGTTTGCACTCACACTCAAGTTGCCGAAAATGCTCCAAATGCCACCCCCTAGTCGAATTTCTCACTTAGCCACACTCCCAAATTCAGCTAACTCTCCCATACACATCACTTCCTTGATTTTCTCTACCAAAGTCTCCTAGAATAGCTCCCCACCTTCCGTTTGAATTATTTGACCAAGTCCTCAACCATCCTTGTAGAGTTTGATCCAAACTCTACTTCTTCCACTCTCAAGCCACAAAATAAAAGTCCCCAATTGCAATCTGTGGGATTTGAACCCCACCCTTGCTTATTCTCCCCTTGACGCCACACCACTAAGCCACATGCTCATCTTGTGACTCCTAAATGCACACAAATATATTTAAGTCCTACAGCTGACAACCCTCTTTACTTTAGGGTCAAAAACTAAAATTTTTCCAAGGCTCAGACTCAAACCCAGGCCTCATTGGAACCCCCAAATGCACTCAAATAGCCAGCTGAGTAAGCACAACATGAAATTAGGCAAAAATTACAACCCCTAATTTTTGGGACGTTACACGCATACAATTTTCATGCCAGTAACTCTCAAATACAACATAATATGCTTATATTCATGTTAACTATAACAACCCATTTTCAATGGTGTCAAAAATAGTGGTTTGGAGACCACAACTTTGATTACTAAGTCACTAAGTATTATTTATGTAATATTTACGAGGTTATTAGAGTGTCATATTAAAGTTTGGTCATGTAATTTTTATATTTGGATAGCTAATTATGGAGAAAGGACTAAATTGTAAAAAACTACAAAACTTAATTACTATTGATTTTTATCAGCTCAAATGCTTAATTTATAATTATTTAGGGCCTTAAAAGGTAATTCAACAATAATAGATTATTCTAGACAGTTTATGCATGTATTGTTTAGAAATTATGAAATAAATTAAAGGTTAAAATGGTAATTAAATAATTATTAAGCATAAACAAAAGAAACAAAATTATCATCTTCTTCATTTCATCATCTTTGACCGAAAATCACCATTGAAAAACCTTAAGAAGTTTAGCCAAGCTTGTGCTTTGCATGTAAGTCGATTTTGATTCCTTTTTTTTTTTTTTGTAAATTTTATGTTTTTGAGATCATTGTAGCTTAATCTAGCTAACCTAGGGACTATTTTGTAAAACTAGTATAGATTTGAAAAGTTACCATTGATGAGTTTGAAGTTTTTAGATGTTAAATTATTGAGTTTAAAGCTTTGATATGAAATATAATTGTTTTGTAAAGTTATTTTGGTTAGTTTTGAGTTTAGGGACTAAAATGATAATATGTTGAAATTTGTATGAATTTTCTATAAATTTAGTTGCTTGGGAATTGATAAAGGATGAAATTGAATTTGGCTTTAAGGAATTAGGCTTAATTATGAAAAATACGAATGTTTTGATTTTAGGGACTAAATTGAATAAAAGGTAAAATTTCAGGGAAAATATTGTAAAATGTTACTAAGGGTCATATGCATATGTTTTGAGAATATAAGGTATTTGGAATTGTTAATTAAGTTAAATTATTATAAAGATTAAGAAACAGATCAACAGGTCGATAAATGCAAAAAAAGAAAAATTACTAATTAGTCATCGGTGTTGTATTTGTTGTTGTTTTGTTTGGGTAAATTCGTATTTGGTTCATTTTGGTTAATACGTATTTTTTATATTATTTATAAATGTGTTAGCATGATTTTTTGAAATAAATATTGAAATTGAGATTGAATGATTAAATTGTAAAGTATGATAATTATATGTGTTTGAAATGAATTGGGAGATAATATGAAATGTTAAATAGCCATGTTATGTTTTTGACTATCTTAAAGAATATGGGAATTGAATTTAGGCCTGTGTGAACTTAGTGAATGATTAGAATACAAATGACATGTTATTAGGGTTTATCAAGCATTATGTGTTGGTGATTATATTTGTCAGGTACTATGTACTGGTGACAATATTATCAAGTACTTTGCACTAGTGTTCATGTTGTATCAGGTGCTATGTGCCAGTGTTATATTTCTTAGGTACTATGTACCGGTGGTGGATACCATATCGAAGGCTGGGATACTGGAACGATTGGAAATGTGCAAGTGTACACAATTGCAACAAGTAATAAAGTGACAAGTAAATGTCGAGTTATTGTACCCACAGTGACGGTGCAAAGAAATATTTATGAAATAAATAATTTAGCAAGTTGTTGGTGAAAATTTGATGATTTGAAAAGGAGTTTAATCAATATGACATAAAATAAAAAATAACAATTTCCAATGCACAATTTCAAAGCAAGTTTTAATCAATATGACATAAATGTGCTAGATTAATTGCACTCTTTAACTTAACATTATCAGAACCATGTTCATGTTTGTTACGAATTTAATTCAAGGCAACTCGACAATTTTCTAAATTATGAACATACTCACCTACCAAAATCCATTTATCTCTTGACTATATCTCTATATCAAATCAACAGATTAAACAAACCTTAATAAGCAAATGTGTTAATGCAAATACATACTTATGAAATTAAAACAATCTCTTGTACATATTTCTATGCCAATTCAAACAGTTAATTCAATTTTCATAAGCAAGTAAAAGATTAAGTGAGGTAACAATATATCTCTATACTAAAACAATTTAATCACAAAATCCTGCAAGTTATGCAAGGCTAATATATATTTTTTAATACCGTTGCTAATTTAACCTTCAGTTACCTTAGAAGATTAAACATGCACTAATTAAATATTGTGTCCATTAATTAAAATTTCAATCTGCTGAAATAATTAATTCATTTGTTACCTTACAATTTAAATGCAAGCATAACATAAACATGATTTTATTTAATTGAACAAATCAGAAAGACCTATTACAACACAAACATGATTTTTAATAAATTAAGCAATAGAACACAATCAATCTAACACGAATTGAATTTAATCTATTTTAATTAAATCAAGAGTAACAAAACAATGAGCAATCATCATTGCAGAATCAGGAAAATAAAAGAGTAAGGAACTACAAACAAATCCAGTGACTCTTTGAAGTCACTAGCGCTCCTCTTCTTCTCTGCTTGTTCTATCAATTCGAGGCCTCTACAAACACTCGAGTGCTTGTACTCCATGTCAAAAGAAGGCTCTTTCTCAAGAGGAGAAATTAGCAAGGAAGGGACAAGGATGAAAATGGAAAACAAAGGGAGGTTTTGGAAGGGAAAAAGTGAGTAAAAGAGAGAAAAAAGTGTGAATGAGAGGTGTGTTGAATGAATAGGTGAAGGGGGTATTTATAGGTGGGAGTGACTCCTAAAAATAGAAAATAATTAGCAGCCACACACTCTCCTTAGTTGGCCACACATGTTGGGGCAAATATTCAAAAGCATAAGAAGTGGAGGGGTTTGAATGTGATTTCAAGGAAACTTTGAGGGCTATTTTGCAAGCATAAAAATCACCAAAATTCAGCTGATTAGGTCAGCTTGTTGGACGGTTTTGGGCTGCCATTTCTCTTGTTGGATCAGTCTTCTTTTATTAGCACAATCGGGCCACTTCCTCCTTCAGGCTTTATATTAAATTTTGACCCAATTAACTTTGGATAAAAATTAAATATAAGGTGCATAAAATAATAGTTATTTAGATTGTCCTTAGCTGGAAAAATATTTTAATCTTGCCCTTGGTTCATTCGATGCGAGAATTCCCTAACGGTTCAAGCCTTTTGAGGTGTTTGCTGAGCCAGTTTTCACCTTTTGTGCAAAACTATCGAAAATAAACCAAATTATTGAAAATTTATTATAAAAATAATTAAAATTCATATGTTAATAATTTAAGTGCAAATTAATTATTTTATAATTAAATTATGTATTTCAATAAAGTTTACTCTGAAACTGCATGAATTAGGGCTCAAAAGGTGTTGAAAAAATCTATATTTTTGTGTTTCCACACCCCAAATTTAATTCATTGCTCGTCCTGAGTAATGCACAAATTGAAAAGAATTTCTTGGAAACACCTTTGAAAAATTCCTCTAGAAAACATTCTTCCCAAAATTATGAACTTAGTATACTGATGCCTAAGAACAAAAATTTTGAGATTTATGCCACTTAAGTATACATATCGTTCAAATTTATCTCAATTATTATAATGATAGAAAACAGAGTGTAACACCCCTTACCCGTATTCATCATCGGAATAGGGCTCGAGGCATTACCAGACTTATAACACAAGAATTCACACAATTCTGAGTCATAAATTTGCGCCCAAATTAAAACCATTCATATTCAACCATAAAGTCCCTTATATGAGCCTACAAGGCCCATAACATGCTTTGGAGGTGGTTCAAGACTAAAGCGAGAACTTTAGAAATTTTTACAAAACTTAGAAAATTTTTGCTAGATGTAGGGCTCACACGCCCGTGTGGTCTAAGGGACACGTTCGTGCTTCAGACCATGTTCGATTTAGGGTGCTCTCTAACTTGTGCCACACGACCATGCCACACGCTCGTGTGCTAGGCCGTGTAGCACACACGGTTGAGACACCCGCCCGTGTCTCTACTCGTGTGCAAAGTTTTGGACATTCTGTTTTCTTTTTAAATTAAGGTGTAGGGGACACACAGCCAGAACACATGCTCGTGGGGCAGACCATGTGTCATATACGGTCTAGACACACGCCCATGTGTCTACCCGTGTGGACAGAAACAAGGCTATTTACCAAGCCATTTTGCCACCCTCACTTGCACACATCAACACAACATCACATGGCACATATTCAAGCGTAGAAGAGCAACCAAACAACCACAACCAAGACAATAACATGTCATCCTCATGCCATTATTTATCATGCTTAGAACATCAAACTTTCCACACCAAATCATGCAAGATTCCATATTCACAAATGACATTAATATATAAATATACTCATAATAAATATTATCCAACTTCCATGGCTATATACGAAAATAAACTATAAACCATTATAAGCCAACACATATGGCCAAATTAATAATGACACATTATTGTAACATCCCGAAAGTGGGCCTAATAGGATTGGGTCGATTGGGCCTTGGGCTTAGGAGTGTTTAAAATCTTCAAGAATATGAGAATGGTGTTTTTGCAAATTGGATTTATTAGTTAAGTGGATTTGGAAGGTTATGAGGTTTCTATGAATTCTCGGGTTTAATTGGGCTTTAGGAAAAATTTGAGTATCATCTTGTTTCTTGTGTTAGCTCGGATAGGATGTTTATTGTGTGCTTAGTATAATTGTGTGAAGGCTTGGAATTATTAGCTAAGCTAGAATAATTTTTAGTATAGAAAATTTAGTGAAGTGGATTAAGTGAACTTGACACTTAAGTTAATTTAAGTGTTAAATTTTAGCACAAGAGGAGTTAGTGGCAAAGTGGATAAGGCGCATGAAAGGTTGCTTGAGGGAAGTGGTTCGAGTAGCATGGAATGCATTTTTAGGACTTTATTTTTTATGCATTCTAGCATTAAGTGTCGGCCAAGTTCTAGTTATGGAAGTTTGGACTTTCAATTTTATGGCAAGTTGAATATTGGTTTAGGAAAGTTTGTACTTTGGGAAAGGAATCTTAAGGTTTATGGAAGGATGGGGGGACATAAGGCTTGGCTTAAGGGAGTTGTTTTGGAAACTCTCCTATCGCAATTAGTGCATGAATGTGGACGGCATGTGTGGCTAGGGGGGGTGGCCGAATGTTAATAGGAAGTTTGGGGGGGAAATAGTTGGCCAACTTTAGCATTTTGTGCATCATTTGGCATTTTTCTCTTCCTCTCCAAAAACTCCCTCTTTGGCCAAATGTACCTTAGGAATTTTTGTGCAATTTTGCTTTTGATTTAGCTCTCATTTGTGTTTGAATCAAATTCTAATTTCTTTCTCTCATTTCCCTTTTGAAACTGAAACCACATTTTGCATTTTTGTGCACTTTTCTTTTCGGCAAACTAGGTGTTTGGCCGAACCTCTTTCTCCCATCTTTCTCTTTTCTTTCTTTTGATAGTTGGTCAAAAAAAACCACATTTCCTTTTCACTTCCTCTTGGCCGAATCTTCCTCCTTCCCAAATCCCATTTCTTTCATTTTTTTTGTTCAAAGTTAAAAACATCCATTATCATTCTATTTTCTTTTTCTATTTTCTTCTTTCTTCCATTTTCGAATCATCCTTCTCCTATTTCACTTTCACTTTTATTTTTCCTTTCTTTTTACTCCACCATAGCCGAATCTTCTTTCTCTCTTTTGGTGTTATATTGGCCGAATATCATCAAGGCTAGATAATCTTTGGGTTTTCTTCAATCGATTTTGGAAGATAGGTAAGTGTTCATGGCCGTATTTCCGTTATTTCTTTCTCCTTTCTAAGTCGTTTTCTTGTGGACAAAGGCCGAATCTTTGGGCATTTGTTTGCAAAGTTCTAACCATTTTTAGGAATCGATCATTCTTTTAGGCTCTTTGGGATTTTGGAAGCAATCGATCTAAGCCTTACTTCTCTAGCAATCGAAGTTGGTAAGTCAAGTGGTAAGGATTCATGATTCATTATTCTTTTTGAGGATGAAAAGCCTAAGGCTAATAGGATTAAGTTGTGATGTTGGCCGAATGGTCTTGATTATAGTTTGTGGTTTGGCCGAATGTAGGACAAGGTGATCTAGTGCGGTAGATCGGATCTTCGGAAGTTAGTATTTACATTGGTGAAAGGTGTGTACCTTACACACTTTATAACTCGGTAATATGTATATATGTGTTAAATAACTATTCATGTTGTTAAAGCCGAAAACTATGAGATCTTGATATGATACCTTGATGGGTATGAGCATGGATACGGGTAAGTCCGTTTCGATATGATGTTGCTATATGTTGGTAATTATCACGATCTTCAATATATATATTGGTTATATATTCATATCAAAGTATAATGACATGATTTGTTTATCTATTGCATTGGCATGGGCGATATGAGAGGATGGGGAAGATTTGATATCCGTGTCCTTGTGACACCAGAGGTTTGGCACCTCCAGTGGTTTGGTACCACATATTTCGTGTCTTTGGGACACTAGAGGTTTGGCACCTCATAGCGACTCGTCCTAGTGGCTTAGTACCACTGTGGGTTGGCCCCACTTTTGATATATTGGGATCGTCGCCAGTGATTTGGTATCACTTGTGGGTTGGCCCCACAACTTGATTATTCGTGACTTTGGGTGACCAGTGATTTGGCATCACATTATTGGATATCGTGACTTTGGGTCACCAGTGGTTTGGCACCACCAGTGGTTTGGTACCACACGGGGTAGAAAAAGGAGTTATGGATGGCTAGGTTGGGTGCATCATATGTATACATTGCTTGGTTATAATTTGTGTGAGTATGTGGCATTTACCCGGGGGAGGGATTATGCACTGAGTCTTGGTGACTCACCTTCTCCCTTACCTTTTTAGGTGATTCGTAAATTCGCGGATAAGGAGCCGGATGAACTCGAGGAGGCCATGCGATAAAACTTGGTTTTACATAAACTCCGATTTGGGTACTTTATTTTATTTTATTTGAATTTGGAATAAGGCCTCTTTAATTATGGTTTTTTTTGGATTATTTATATGCTTTGGGATTTATTCTAAATATGATTAAGTATATCACTTGATTAATTTAATAAATTGAGAGCAAGGTTTTCAAAAATAGAAGTCGTTATAGTTTTCCAACATTACAATCGGGTAATACCAATCTCTCATTAATAAATGACAACTCAGGTGTTTTCAATAACTCATACTATTTTACAAAACTCAAGTTTCCAAATTTCTATTAGAAACGATTTTCAAACTAATCGTTTTGGTTTCTTTAAACATTATAAAGAGGTTTTCTAATCCATGGACTTACAACTTAGTTTTAAAAGATTTACTTACGAGATTTTAAAAGTAAACTATCATGCACCTATTTTTCTAAAATTTAATCGGTAACTCGTTTTTCTCAAAACGTTTCGCTTGGGTTTCTTTTAAAGTTTTCTAATATAAGGAATTGTAACTAAGTTTTAAAGATTTATTTTTGTGATTTCAAAGTAAATTATCGGTTTTTAATTTATTATACACTCGATTTTCTTCGAACTTAGAATAACAAAAAGTTTTAAACAAAAATTTAATCGGTAACTCGTTTTTCTCAAAACATTTTCCACTGTGACATACCAGATTAGGTCGTAGCGTTTTGACCAGGTTTGGGGTGTTACAAATTGGTATCAGAGCCAAGTTCAAAAGCTCGACTGTTGGCCCGAGGCCCAAAATGATTTTTAAGTATGGTTTTAAAATGTTTTTGTTTAAATTATATGGTTGGAAAGGCATGGCACCGAGTCTCCGGCACCGATCTGCCCAGGTAAGTACCTCAAACTGTTGATGATATATGATGATGGTATGACTGTATAGTAGTAGGAACTACTCTAGAGACTCAAAACTATAGGTTGGATGTACTCGCGAAACAATCTCTTATTAAAAATTATTCATAAAACTGTGCTTTAAAGAAAGTGAAAAGACTCTAATGCATAAAATTTTCGTAAAAATGGATAAGGCACGAAGTAGACATGAGTTCTAGGGGACGTGGTCATCGTGGACGTGGTGAAGGCTGAGGTGCTAGGGCTAGATCTTTGGCACCGAGGCATATTTCCGAAAAGGAGGCGTTAGCATCGCTAGTGGCTGAGACGAGGTCTCATGTTCGAGTTGGATATGTGGACTGTAAGAAGAAAAGAGATCACGGTTCTCTAGGGTCACAATCTCGTTCTGTAAAACATGTCAAGGCACGACCAAACTATTCGGCTTGTGATTTATGCAAAAGGCGTCATCCGGAAGAATACTGGAGGAGGTTTGGAGCATGCTTGAGAGGCGGGTCTAATGAGCATAAGGCTCGGAATTGTTTTCTCACCCTCAAGTCAAGTATGTTTGGTTGTGTGAAAAAGGATTCAAGATTACGTTAAAAAGTACATTGCAGTTTTTAAGGGCAGAGTGCGCAGCGAAAGCATAGTGGTGTGATTTGAACATTGTGTTAGTAGTTGGTTGGAAATTTCGAGGACGAAATTTTTTTAGGAGGGTAGAATTGTAACATCCTAAAATTGGGCCTAATAGGATTGGGTCGATTGGGCCTTGGGCTTAGGTGTGTTTAAAATCTTCAAGAATATGAGAATGGTGTTTTTACAAATTGGATTTATTAGTTAAGTGGATTTGGAAGGTTATGAGGTTTCTATGAATTCTCGGGTTTAATTGGGCTTTAGGAAAAATTTGAGTATCATCTTGTTTCTTGTGTTAGCTCGGATAGGATGTTTATTGTGTGCTTAGTATAATTGTGTGAAGGCTTGGAATTATTAGCTAAGCTAGAATAATTTTTAGTATTGAATATTTAGTGAAGTGGATTAAGTGAACTTGACACTTGGATTTAAGTGTTAAATTCTAGCACATGAGGAGTTAGTGGCATAGTGGATAAGGTGCATGAAAGGTTGCTTGAGGGAAGTGGTTCGAGTAGCATGGAATGCATTTTTAGGACTTTATTTTTTATGCATTCTAGCATTAAGTGTCGGCCAAGTTCTAGTTATGGAAGGTTGGACTTTCAATTTTATGCCAAGTTGAATATTGGTTTAGGAAAGTTTGTACTTTGGGAAAGGAATCTTAAGGTTTATGGAAGGATGGGGGGACATAAGGCTTGGCTTAAGAGAGTTGTTTTGGAAACTCTCCTATGGCCATTAGTGCATGAATGTGGACGGCATGTGTGGCTGGGGGGGTGGCCGAATGTTAATAGGAAGTTTGGGGAAATAGTTGGCCAACTTTAGCATTTTGTGACTCATTTGGCATTTTTCTCTTCCTCTCCAAAAACTCCCTCTTTGGCCGAATGTACCTTAGGCATTTTTGTGCAAATTTGTGTTTGAATCAAATTCTAATTTCTTTCTCTCATTTCCCTTTTGAAACCGAAACCACATTTTGCATTTTTGTGCACTTTTCTTTTCGGCAAACTAGTTGTTTGGCCGAACCCCTTTCTCCCATCTGTCTCTTTTCTTTCTTTTGATAGTTGCTCAAAAAAAACCACATTTCCTTTTCACTTCCTTTTAGCCGAATCTTCCTCCTTCCCAAATCCCATTTCTTTCATTTTTTTTTGTTCAAAGTTAAAAACATCCATTATCATTCTATTTTCTTTTTCTATTTTCTTCTTTCTTCCATTTCCGAATCATCCTTCTCCTATTTCACTTTCACTTTTATTTTTCCTTTCTTTTTACTCCACCATAGCCGAATCTTCTTTCTCCCTTTTGGTGTTATATTGGCCGAATATCATCAAGGGTAGATAATCTTTGGATTTTCTTCAATCGGTTTTGGAAGATAGGTAAGTGTTCATGGCCATATTTCCGTTATTTCTTTCTCCTTTCTAAGTCGTTTTCTTGTGGACAAAGGCCGAATCTTTGGGCATTTGTTTGCAAAGTTCTAACCATTATTAGGAATTGATCATTCTTTTAGGCTCTTTGGGATTTTGAAAGCAATCGATCTAAGGCTTACTTCTCTAGCAATCGAAGTTAGTAAGTCAAGTAGTAAGGATTCATGATTAATTATTCTTTTTGAGGATGAAAAGCCTAAGGCTAATGGGATTAAGTTGTGATGTTGGCCGAATGGTCTTGATTATAGTTTGTGGTTTGGCCGAATGTAAGACAAGGTGATCTAGTGCGGTAGATCTGATCTTCGGAAGTTAGTATTTGCGTTGGTGAAAGGTGTGTACCTTACACACTTTATAACTCGGTAATATGTATATATATGTTAAATAACTATTCATGTTGTTAAAGCCAAAAACTATGAGATCTTGATATGATACCTTGATGGGTATGAGCATGGATACGGGTAAGTCCATTTCGATATGATGTTGCTATATGTTGTTAATTATCACGATCTTCAATATATATATATTGGTTATATATTCATATCAAAGTATAATGACATGATTTGTTTATCTATTGCATTGGTATGGGCGATATGAGAGGAGGGGGAAGATTTGATATCCGTGTCCTTGTGACACCAGAGGTTTGGCACCTCCAGTGGTTTGGTACCACATATTTCGTGTCTTTGGGACACTAGAGGTTTGGCACCTCATAGCGACTCGTCCTAGTGGTTTCGCACCACCGTGGGTTGGCCCCACAACTTTATTATTCGTGACTTTGGGTCACCAGTGGTTTGGTACCACATATTTCGTGTCTTTGGGACACCAGAGGTTTGGCACCTCATAGCGACTCGTCCCAGTGGCTTAGTACCGCCGTGGGTTGGCCCCACTTTTGATATATTGGGATCATCACCAGTGATTTGGTATCACATGTGGGTTGGCCCCACAACTTGATTATTCGTGACTTTGGGTCACAAGTGATTTGGCATCACATTATTGGATATCGTGACTTTGGGTCACCAGTGGTTTGGCACCACCAGTGGTTTGGTACCACACGGGGTAGAAAAAGGAGTTATGGATGGCTAGGTTAGGTGCATCATATGTATACATTGCTTGGTTATAATTTGTGTAAGTATGTGGCATTTACCCGGGGGAGGGATTATGCACTGAGTCTTGGTGACTCACCTTCTCCCTTACCTTTTCAGGTGATTCGTAAATTCGCGGATAAGGAGCCGAATGAACTCGAGGAGGCCATGCGATAAAACTTGGTTTTACATAAACTCCGATTTGGTTACTTTATTTTATTTTATTTGAATTTGTAATAAGGCCTCTTTAATTATGGTTTTTTTTTGGATTATTTATATGCTTTGGGATTTATTCTAAATATGATTAAGTATATCACTTGATTAATTTAATAAATTGAGCGCAAGGTTTTCAAAAATAGAAGTCGTTATAGTTTTCCAACATTACAATCGGGTAATACCAATCTCTCGTTAATAAATGACAACTCAGGTGTTTTCAATAACTCATACTATTTTACAAAACTCAAGTTTCCAAATTTCTATTAGAAACGGTTTTCAAACTAATCGCTTTGGTTTCTTTAAACATTATAAAAAGGTTTTCTAGTCCATGGATTTACAACTTAGTTTTAAAAGATTTACTTACGGGATTTTAAAAGTAAACTATCATGCACCTATTTTTCTAAAATTAAATTGATAACTCGTTTTTCTCAAAACATTTTCCCCTGTGACATACCAAATTCGGTTGTGGCATTTTGACCGGGTTTGGGGTGTTACATATAACCAAAAGACCAAATCCCCATACATGCCATAAACTAAAAATACTTGAATTCATCAATACCTAAAGTGATAGCTTGATAGTGTTATAGGATCTCCGGCGATCTCCAATTCGAACTAGCTCAATGACACTATAAAATATGGGAAAGGAAGGGGGTAAGCTATATAGCTTAGTAAGTATATATGCAAATAATACAAAACATTATTCATGCATTTGACATATAAATAACCTAACATATATTAACATAAATGTCATTAAGACTTCATAAATATAGCTTACTCAATTACATTCTTACCAATAGCTCATCATATGAATAACATAACATATATCAACAGAAATGTCATTAAACTTCATGAGTATAACTTACTCAATCACATTCTTACTAATAGTTCATCATATGAATAACTTAACATATATTAACATAAATGTCATTTAAGCTTCATAAGCACAACTTACTAAATTACATTCTTACCAAGGGTTCATCACATATCAAGCTCATTACTTATGAGTTTTACGTACATACCTGTACCAACTCACATCATAGCCATATCCTTTCACAACTTTGACATTCCCATTGGACACTCAGAATATTAATAGATACTCAAAAATCTTGCACATAAGTGCCATATATGTAGCTACCTCATATCTCATAGTACACATAGGCTTGTATTCGAGATATTTACAGGCCTGCTCACATAAGCTGTCAGTTAGGACGTAGCTACACAGTGCTGCTCACACAAGCTGTCAGGTATCTGCAACACATGTCGGACTACCTAGCCACTTGTAGGACGTACAAGACCAGCACCCGGATCACATAATTGCATATACACATGGGTTCCCAGTGACATGTCACTAGTATCCTATTCTATTCCTAAGGTTCAACTAGGATTTCTCGTTTGTCGAAACTATGTTGAATACGTCCAAATAGTCAATCACAATTCATACAATATTAAAGCATTTAAAACATACGTATAACAAAGCATTATTACATACGGACTTACCTCGATACAAAAATAGCGAAAATGGACCTAATCGTCAAACACTTTGGTTTTCCCCCGATCTAGATCCGAACTTCATTTTTCTTGATCTATAATACCAAATTCATCTCATTTAATCATCACATTATTCATTTTATCCCAAAAGTCACATTTTTTCAAAATTACATTTTTATCCTTAAACTTTTGACATTTTACACTTTAGTCCCTAAGCTCGTAAAATGAATTTCATTCAATTTCTTCACACCCAAGCCTAGCCAAAACTATTTTCATACTCATAATAGCCCCATTTCTCATTTATTCACATTTTTCTACTCATTTTATAGACTTTTACAAATAAGTCCTTTTTGACATTTTTTCGAAAATCACTTAGCAAAAGCCATTTAACAAACAACAAACATGAATTTTCTACCATCAAACATCAAAATACACACATATTAAACATGGGTAAAACCCTAGACCTTGATCATATCTTAAATTAGTCCTAGAAATAGGTTTATCATGTTACAAGGATTTCAAAAACATAAAAATCATTTAAAATGGGGCTAGAACGGACTTACAATCGAGCTTGGAAGCTTGGCCAAAACCCTAGCTATGTCTTCTATGTTCGGCCATGGGTGGAAGAAGATGGGCAAATTTTCGCTTTATTTTGGCTTTTTAATTCATTTAATTACCAAATTACTAAAATGCCCTTAATGAAAAACTTTAGAAATATACCTAACCCATGTCCATTTTTTTCCACCAACTTAACCTATGGTCTAATTACCATTTAAAGACCTCCAATTTAAAATTTCATAACAATTAGACACCTTTAACCTATAGAACTCACATTTTGCACTTATTACAATTGAGTCCTTTTGACTAAATTGAGTGCCCAAACGTCAAATTTTTTGAACAAAGTTTTCACGAAATCATTCCATAAAATTGTAGACCATAAAAATATAATAGAAATAGATTTTCCTGCGTCGGATTTGTGGTCCCGAAACCACTGTTCCGACTAGACCCAAAATCAGGTTGTTACAAAGAGACTAAATGCTTTTTCAATAAAGACATGTTAAATCCCTACCAATTTGACTTTACCTTATTTTAGATTAAGCTATAATCATTAAGTTTAATTTATGCCTTTATAAGTTGAACATAGCAATTTCTCTCCATTAATGTAGGCAGCATAGAAACTTGAATCAATAGATCTTTTAGATAGGTTGTAACGTGGCTAGGCTAGGGGTAGGTAAAAGATAGATAATTTTAGGCTAAATACCCTAGACTCAGTTTGTATCGGACCTTTAGAATAATTACCTTCAATATACCAACTCATTTTGCTTTTACACGCTCTTTTTTACATTTATTTCTTTCGAGTACATATGCTCTCTCTCTTTCTTTTTTTTTTTTTTTGAGCATTTGGTGCTTCTTTTAAGCTCCCCCAAACTTATTTTCAAAGAATATTCTGAATAGACTAAGTCTAGTGTTTGGGACAATTTGAAAATAATTAAAAGAGAATTGATGGCTAAATATTGCAAAGATTCAAATAAAATTAGGCCATATAGTTTCAAAGTTAGGTTTCAAGGGGTAAAAATTTATCAAGGTTGGCTTGAAGGGCTCAAACGGTCCAAACAAAAGTTTGCCTAAATCATTTTCAACATTTCATGCTTCCTAGGATTTTACCTCAAGAAATTACAAAGTTAATTCTAGAGACTTAAACTTTCATGCATGCTTAGCTTTCCTAAGGAACTAAAAGTTTTATGGTATGATTTACATACTTTATTAAGAGTACATTTATGTCATAATTCAGCTAACATAATAATTATTGAGATAATAGAACTTTATTCATACTGGAGTTTAGCATACTTAACAAAATTTCAATCTTTTGGATAGAATATAACCTAACCATAATTAAAAGAAAATTTTATTTTAAGAGGAAATGATTTCAATTTTTTGGTCCCCTCTACTTAAGATGAACAATGTTCCCATTGTTAGAAGTGATCAGATACTATATACCATGTAAGATTCTAGAAAAGATGAGGTGAGTCAATTTGACCACTTAAGTACCAAGCTCTCTCTAGATCCAATCCTAGACATGTACATATCTATTGCCACACTTCTTATTTTGTAATTTGTTCATTTTCATTTATAATTTTCACTTGTAAGAAAAAATCCTAATGGAACCTAATCCTAAAAACATGAAATATCCTAGGAAAGAAAGAATATAAGGTAAAGATCCCCTTTACTTATTTATTTGCAGATCCCTCAGAATCCAACTTATCTTTTGCTCCATCGTCTTTATTTTTGCATGAGTCACTTTGTTCCTTCTTCAATATTGGACTTTATGGTTCAAATATTAAATCTGGAAACTCAAGCACAAAAATAAATGAGTCATTGAATATTTTCGTAGAAGCGCTTCTCATTGAGTCATCCCATATTTTCGAATATCTCTAGTAAGCTTGTTGCTACCATTGCGTATGTTGCATTATGTCCATCAACTTTGACAGCTCATCACGAAGATCTGGGCGAGGTGATTGAGTTCTGAATGTTGAGGTCGCCATGTCAGGTTTAGTTATTGGTTCAATTGGTTTTGCCTTACCAGGGATTTCAGCTAACTGCATTTGTTCAATCTTTGTGGGATCTTTTTCTTCTTCTCCGGCTATTCGATAGATGACCTAATCTATGATTGTGACCTGGCTATAACCTATCTTCTTTGTGTTTGCAAGAATTTTAGCTTTCAAGCAGAAATTGTTATCGTAAACGGAATGTAAGTTGGGCTAAAATGTCTAGCGGTACAATTTCGCTAATGGTCTTTGCCGTTAAAATCGAGTATAACAAGAGCATTTGCTCTAATGAAATTGTGGTCCCATGCGAAATAGGCATAAGGTTGAATCGAATGAAATAGAACCATACCTTCGTTAATGGTGTCAAATATTCTCTACGATAAGTGTGAGTTCTATGCTTTGACACAGTCCACTTAGAACCCGAAACAAAAGTTCCTTGAGAATTTCTTGCAATTTTTCAGCCTCAATATTTCTCATCGAAGAAGAATATTCGTCGTCATCAAAATCAGGTAATTCAAAGAATTCATTAATAGTGTTTGAGCTTATTGGTACCTTGATTTATCAAATAGAAACTTTTGTTAATTTGGTTGAAGTCAAATTCACATAAAATTCACGAACTAACTTTCCATCCATACTAGGTCTTTTCTTAAAAAATAACTCTCAATTGAGGGCTTCAGCAATTTTCCAGATGCGCGCCATGAAATCGATATAGTTGCTTTCTTTCAGTGTAAAGACATTTTCTGGAAGCATTTTTGAAGATGCTATCGTATCTCACTTTGGCTTCTTCACAGTGAAACTTATTTTGTGATTCTTCAACTTGGCCAGAGGCACGAGTTCTTTTGTAAGGCTTGATTAATCTGAGCATAAGATGGAAACAAATATTTTTCTCAAAAATTCAATTAATAAAATGTTAATGATTCAATAAATTGAAAATTTAAAAAATTGAATAAAATTAAAATTTAGGAGGAAAAAAATTTCTTACCACCGTTGTATAAAAACTAAAGAATCAAAATAAAATAAATAAAATTTAAAGCAAAAGATTTTGGTCGAGGGTTGGTTGGAAGGGTGATTGGTTGGTGGCTAAATGTGATGGAAGTGTAGTGCAAAGGTGACAAGGGGTGTTTGGTTTGTGCAAGGGTGCGCATGGCTTGAAGAAAGGAGCAACAACAAGGTTGAGGCGCACAAAGGTTTGAGGCCAGTAGTGACATGCGAGATCAGTAGCAGCAACACGCGAGCAGAGGCTGGTGTACAGGTCTCCAAGCGTGTAAGCAAGTACGTGGCAACAGGGCGTGCAGGCTGGTAGATACAATTGGAAGCAGCTAGGTGATTAAACTGTTGGTAGGTGCAGGGGGTCGTTGTCGATGCTACTACTGGTATCTTGGAGGTTCGGCACTTGGAGTGCTGAGCTGCTACTAAGGGCGTGTGATGCTAGGGTATTTGGAGGGTGAAAGGTGCTAGCTTTGATGGAAAAGGAAAAGTATGTAAGTGTGGGACCCCTCATCACTGATGATAGCCCTAGGAGTTCCAAACCTTGTGAACACATGTTTTTGCAAAAAACTTCATCACAACCTTGACATCGTTCGTTGGATATACCTCGACCTCAACCCACTTAGACACGTAGTCTACTGCTACCAATATATACTTGTGACCAAAAGATAGAGGGAAAGGGCTAAGGAAGTCAATACCCCAAACATCAAATAATTCTACCTCAATGATGTTTGTTTGGGGCATCTCATTTCTGTTGGTGATGTTTCCAACCCTTTGTCATCGATCACAACTCTTTACGCAAGCATATGCATCTTTAAATAAAGTTGGCCAAAAGAATCTGGCTTGTAATACTTTGGCCGCAGTATGTGAACCTCTGAAGTGTCCCCCACTCGGAGTTGTGTGATATTGATATAATATTTCATGTACCTTATCTTCTGCCACACATCTCCTGATCATCTGATTTGTGCATTTCTTGAACTAGTATGGCTCTTCCCAGAAATAGTACTTCACATCGTGATGAAATTTTTTCCTTTGCTGATATGTCTTATCAAAGGGCATTAAACCATGGGCTAAATAGTTAGCGAAATCAACAAACCAATGGGTGTTATGGACATGACTTACCTTAAGTATGTGTTCATCTGGGAATGTTTCTTGTATGGGTTTAAGAGTAGAAGTTCCTTCTTGTAGCTCTAATCTAGATAAGTGATCTGCTACCTAGTTTTCTACCCCTTTTCGATCTTGAATTTCTAGATCGAATTCTTAAAGTAGAAATATCCATCAGATCAATCTCGGCTTGGCATATTTCTTAGCTAGAAAATATTTAATTGTTTAATGATCCGTATAAATAATCACTTTAGTACCTACAAGATAAGATCAGAACTTGTCAAAAGCCAAAAAAAATAACAAGTAATTCTTTTTCAATTACTCTATAATTTAGTTGAGCTCCCGTCAAAGTTCGATTTGTGTAGCTAATGACATGAAAAAAATTGTTCATTTGCTAGCCCATCACAGCTCCTATCGCGAAGTCACTTACATCACACATTAGCTCAAATGGAAATTCCCAATTCTATGTGATGATAATTGGTACCGAAACTAACCGTTTCTTTTGATCAGCTTTCAATCCTTCTTCATCAAAGTTGAATGCTGTCTCCTTTTCTAATAATTTGTACAAGGGTTTAGCAATCTTGCAAAAGTCTTTGATGAATCTATGATAGAATCCGGCATGTCCCAAAAAGCTCCTAACACCCTTTAGAGATGTTGGAGGTTAGAGTCTCTCAATGACATCTACCTTGGCTTTATCAACCTTGATCCCTTGTCTCGTTATTTGGTGACCGAAAATAATACCTTCTTGTACCATGAAATGACATTTTTCTCAATTGGGTACAAGGTTTGTATCTTTGCACCGCTTTAGTACCTTCACTAGATTGGCTAAGCAATCATCGTAAGTATCTCCGAACATTGAAAAATCATCCATAAAAACTTCCAAGTACTTCTCAGCCATGTCAGAAAAAATAGACATCATGCATATTTGAAATGTAGCAGGTACATTACATAAACCAAATGGCATGCGTCTAAATGCAAACGTACCGTATGGGCATGTGAATGTCGTTTTGTGTTGATCCTCCAGTGCTACTATAATTTGATTGTACCCTGAGTACCCATCTAAAAAAATAGTAATAGTCTCGTCCTGTGAACCTATCTAACATTTGATCCAAGAACGATAACGATAGAGGAAAATTATCTTTCCTAGTCGTCTTGTTCAATTTTCAGTAATCTATGCAAATTATCCATCTTATAACTATTCTAGTCATTATCAACTCATTGTTTTCATTCTCTATGATCGTGATAACTCCTTTCTTTGACACGTATTGGATCGGACTTACCCATGAGCTATCAAAGATGAGGTAAATTATACCCGCATCTAACCAATCGATGATTTCTTTCTTTACCATATCTTTCATAACAGAGTTCAATCTCTATTTTCCATCAATCGTCCATTTCTTGTTATCTTATCGGATGATCATATGCATGCACATGGATGGACTAATAGCACGAATATGGGTCATGGTCCATCCGATAGCCTTATTGAATTATTTCAACACTCGAATAAGTTTTTCTTCTTTAGTTAGCTGAGCTAAAACAATCACAGGCAAAGTAGACGTTTCACCTAAATAAACATATTTCAAATGTGAAGGAAGTACCTTGAGTTCTAGTTTAGATGGCTTGTAACAACTCGTTTTCAGTGAAATCAAAATAGTGGTTTCAGGACCACAAATCTGACAAGTAAATTTTTATTTTATTATTATTTTAATGTTTACGGGATTATATTATGGTCGTGTTAAAATTTCGTTAAGAAATTTTGATGTTTGCATGATTAATTAAGTGAAAAGGACTAAATCGTAAAAAGTGTAAAGGTAGAGTTCTATTAGTGTTTAATGGTTATGAGTTCTTGATGGTTAGATTATGAGTTATTGTTGATAAATAAACAATTTTTGTAAAGTGATTTTTGATGAAATTTGTATTTTGGGATTGATTTGTAAAAATAGTAAAAGTTTATGGAAACTTTATGAAATGATGGTTTGTAAGGGTTGATATAAGTCCCTAGTAAATTCAGTTAGCTTGAGTCGGAGATTAAAATGCTTAGATTTCAATTTATGAGCTTAAGGACTAAATTGTAAAAAAGTTAAAATATTAAGGGTAAAATGGTAATTTTGCATAAATATGAAATGTTGACTAAATTGAATACTAGAAGTATTAAATGGATTGAAATTGTTTATTTAGATTAAGATAGACCACGTACAAACCTAAATGGAGGCAAAACAAAAGCTTCGGATTAGCTCGATTTACATTCACGCCCCTAGTTGTTGAGGTAAGTTCGTATGAACGGTTGTTATATTTATGTTATTCAAATATATGTTATTATGTATTCAAAATGTAATTGAATGATGTATATCCAAATCAATGCTATGAGGGTTATTGAATCCCGATTGAACCTTAGGAATTCGTAGGATACAAATGACATATCATTAGGGATTTCATGTTTCAGGTACTAGTCTTGAATGTCCTACTGAGGGTTGAGGTCCTACATTTGTTGCTGACACTCCACAGCTTGTGTGAGCAGTATTGTGTAGCTTATATTATGGCCCACAACTCGTGTGAGCAAGCCCATTTCACAGCTTGTGTGAGCAATGATGTAAAGGAAGGTTACAGTTATGTAAAGGCACACTTTGTGTAAGCTTTCCCGAGTATCCGATGAAATTCTAGATGGTTCAACGGGTATGAAAAGGAAATGAAATGGTAAATGTTCAAATGGAATGTATCATGAACTTATGAAAAGGAAATGGTGACCTAAATGAGATGAACAAATGTGTAAGTTACTTGTTATGGATGAATTCATTTGAACCATGTATAAATGCACTAACTTGTGTATTTGGTGATGTTGTATAGGCATTGTGCCAAACCTATGGTTTTAGTTGGTGTTATAATTATGCTATTTATATTATGCAAATGAAATGGTAAGTTGTGTTTATGTTATACGAACTTATTAAGCATTAAGTGCTTACGTAGTTTCTCTCCTATGTTTTATAGATTATCGGAAGCTTGACCGGTTTGGAAGGTCGTCAAAAATCTATCACACTTTCCAGTATAAATATCAATAGTTTTTTAATATTTTGGCCAAGGCTATAATGGCATGTATAGATTGAATTGTAATGTCATTGTGATGAATGTTTAGTTTTTGGATTGGCTTGTATATGTTATAGATGTTATCTTGTTTTGGCATCATGCGATAGTTTGTCAAATTATGTCAACTTGGTTATGCTACTATTCATGTTTGAATGGTTCAAATGTTATGTTTGTAATGATGTGTTAATGGGTATGGATGTTGTATGTTTTACTAAATGTTGAACTAGATATTGATGTTTGAAATTAGGTAAAGTTGACATGTTTAGCTAAGTTTTGATGTTTGCTTTTGAGGTGCCTTTGAATGACATATTGGTTAGTTAGAACCTTTGGAATGGAAAATATATGCATGTTTAGGTATGGTTTGATGCCTTGAAAGTGTGCACAATTTGTTCAAATAGTTATGCATGAAATGCTATAGGAAATGGCTTATTTTTAGGCAAATTCATGTCCACACGACCTGAGAAACGGGCGTGTGACTCAGCCATGTGTGACACTTGGCCTGGCAACAATGCCGTGTGTCATCTGAGAATTCTTTTGTATGCAAGTTAGTGAGTTACACGGCCTAACACATGATTTGGCACACGGGCGTGTGGGGCAATTTTGAAAGTTACACGGTTTGGCACACAGGCGTGTGCCACGACCGTGTGACCCTACTCAGAGAGTTACATGGGTGAGGACACGGGCTGGGACACAGCCGTGTGTCCCTAGTTTGAAGGTTACACGGCCTGAGACATAGGAGTGTGTCTCAGCCGTGTAAGGTACACGGCCGTGTGAACCCTATATCCAAATTTTTGTCACTATTTCTTAGACTTTCCAAATGTTTTCAATTTAGTCCCAAATTGTTTCTGAGTTATTTCTAGGGCCTCGAGGGATCAATTTAAGGAATATATGTATATGAATGTTTGGTTTATGATATGTTTATGATAGTGTATGAAATTTATGTTTAAATGTTCTGTTTGTACGAGAATGCTTCGTAACCCTAATTCAGCAACAGATACAAGTTAGGGGTGTTACATGGCTCTTCAATTGACGCTTTCAGTTGAACATAATCTCTAGTCTCTAATTCCAAAGTCTCAAAATGGGATTTTGGATTAAATACCCTTTAGTTAGCTTCCAGCAAAGCTAAGTGTTCCTCCTCGTTATCACCATTTGAAAGGTTTGACAAAAAAATTTGTTCCAAATGATCCTCAACAAGTTGAGTTCCTTTTCCACAACTAATTCCTTTAACTCGGATACTGTAGAATAGTCATCAACTACATTAGAAAATCGCATGGATTTAAAAACATTAAACATTACCTGATCGTCCTAAACATGCATGGTTAGCTCGCCTTTCTGCACATCAATAAGGTCCTTCCAATTGCTAGGAAAGGCCTTCCCAGGATGATTGACACCTTGTTATCTGCTTCAAATACTAAAATAATAAAGTCAGTAGGAAAAATAATTTTATCTACACGTACCAATACATTTTCAATTTTTCCTTCTGGATGTGCTAAAGATCGATCTGCTAATTGAAGTGTAACTGTAGTAGGTCTAACTTCACCAATCCTCAACTTTTTGAATATGGACATAGGCAGAAAATTGATGCTTGCACCAAAATCGCATAATGCCTTACCATAATAAGTTGCTCCAATGTTACAAGGTATGGTAAAACATCCAGGGTCCTTCATCTTTGGGTTAGTTTATCTTGAAGATATGGACTGAATTCTTTCGTCAGGGCTACCATCTCAAATTCTCCAAGTCTTCATTTCTTGGACAGGATATCCTTCATAAATTTAACGTAATTTGGCATTTGTTCAAGTGCTTCTACAAAAGGAATGTTGATATGAAGTTACTTGAGTATGTCTACAAATTACTTGAACTAGGCTTTTTGTTTCTGCTTTTAAAGCCATTAAGGGTAAGGTGGTGGAGGATTCTTTACTGGAACTGGTTGATTTGTCTTTTGTGGCAATTCTACATCTAACAATGTTGTTAGTTTATCAGAATTGACTGGTTCAGAAGTTACCTTATCTGGATTTGCACATTCTATTTCTGGTGAAGCTGGAATTTCAACACTTGGTTGAAGTTCCACTAAATCTTGAGCATCAGCTAGCTCCTTTTCAACTTCGACAGTGTTGGGCTCTAATGTCTTTTCTCTCCTTAATGTCAATACTTTACAATGCTCTTTCCTGGACTTCTTATCACTAGGAAAAACACCTTGTGGTCGATTCCTAAGTTCAATTGCAAGCTGACCTATTTGGTTTTCTAGGATTTTCAATATGGCTACTTGGCTTTGGACTAAGGCATCATTTTTCGCTATGTATGCCTTCAACAAGTTTTCTAAGCCATTGGAAGTTTCAAATTGAGGTTGTTTCTGAACTTGTTGGGTAAATACATGTGGCTGGGTCGGTCAAGGTTGGGCATAAATGTTATTGGGTCTAGTCCCTTGGTTATTCCAAGAGAAGTTAGGGTGGTTTCGCCAAGATGAGTTATAAAACTTTGATAGCAGTCCTTTTCTTCCTCGGTTCTAGTTTTGGTTACCCATGTAATACACGGATTCTCGGTTTGGTGGACATTCTTTGAGCAACTGCCCTTCCCCATAATAAACACAAGCTACATTTTTGAATTGATTCGGTGGCTGAGTTGCAAAATTATTAGACACATTAGTAGTAAAGTTTTGAAGTATTGAGGATATCGAGGATACCTGAGATACGAGTAAAGTGAGAGTATCCACTTCATGTACTCCAATGACTCATCTTGGAAACGCTACTCGATTGGTTGGCCATTGGTAATTGTTGCTGGCTATCCTCTCAATGATTTCATAAGCCTCGTTATAAGACTTAGAAAGGAGAGCACCATTAGAAGAAGTGCCTACTACCATTCTCGTGGGAGCATTGAGACCATTATAGAATGTCTCAAGTTGAATGCAATGCGAGATTGCATGATAAGGGCACTTCCATAATAATTCTTTGTACATTTCTCATGCCTCATACAAGGACTCGTCATCCATCTGTTGGAAATTAGTGATCTCATTTCTCAACTTAGCATTCTTGCTAGGTGGGAAGTACTTCATAAGGAATCTTTCTGCTAACTCTTGCTGTAACAGCCCAATTTAGACCCTAGTCAAAACAGTGGTTTCGGGACCACAAATTCGAGGTCAGAAAAATATTTTAATATTATTTTTAGTGTTTACAATATGTGATTAAGCATGTGTGAAAATTCTATATGAAAATTTTATCGATTGTGTGCTTAATTTGCAAAGAGGACTTAATCGCATAAAATGCAAAAGTTGTGTGATGATTGTTGAAGTGCTTATTTGTAATGGCTTTTTAAATGAGAAGTTCTTATGTTGTAATTAGACTTTTGATAGTGGAGATGGACAAAAAATGGGCTTATATTAGTGGAATTTAAATGTTATATAATAAGGGTAAATTGGTAAAATGTCTATTAATGTGTATTAAATAAAACAAAACCAAATGCTCATCTTTTTCATACCTTTTTACCATTGAATATTGAAAAATAGATAAGGTTTTGAAGATTTTATAATTTCGGCACATACAAGGCTTGATTGAGGTATGTTTTGACCTCGGTTTTTGATGATTTCTATGTTTTTGTGATCATTACTTAGCGTACTATCAAACCCATGCTTTAATTTTAGAATTTGTTGAAGATTTTGAGATGTGCCATTGATGAATATGTGAGCTTTGTGTTGATAATTAGTGGAATATGAAAGTTTAATGTTGGGTTAACATAGTTTGTTTTTGAATTTTTGATGAAATTGGTATTTTGGGCTAAATTGTGAAAATATGAAATTGAAGGACTGAAATGTGAAATAAATGAAATATATGGGCTTGTATGAACACAAGAAAAATTCGGCTAGGCATGTGTGAAAAGAAATTATGTAAATTTGATGATTTTATGAAATAGGGACTAAAGTGTCGAAATGTGAAAATATGAGGGCTATTTTGTAAAATGCCCTAAATATGTGTGTTTGGACCAAATTGAATGAATTGGTGGTTGAATGAGCTAAATTTGAATATGTATAGAACAAGAAAGGAGGGATTTGGATCGAGATCAAGGCAAAGATAAAGTGCTCGATTAATCGACTCATTTTTTTACTTCGACTTCCGAGGTAAGTTCGTTTATAATATGAATTGTTTAAACTATGCTCATGTGTTATATAATGAAAGATGATGTGGTTAGTGAATAAATAATGATAAGTGTGAATTGAGAGATATGGCACTAAATGTGCGAAATAGAATTGATACAGTAGAGAACGACACTGTGTGTGCGAAATAAAAAAAGCATTGACTATATTGATTGGCACTATGTGTGCGATACCGAGTTAAATTCGGTTTAAAGTAAAGGCACTAAGTGTGCGATGATATTTAAGCTTCTGCTATGAAATTGGCACTAAGTGTACGATTGAATCGAAGGAATGACGAAGATTGATAGAAATGTGGTATCGAGCATTGAGTAGCAAAATTGGTCGTTTACTAAGTGTTGGCAAAGGTATGTATTTAACCTTTGAGGTTGATGAATTTGGAAATAGATGAATGGGTGGTTATGTGAGTATTAGATATAGATGAGATTGTGTATTTTTGTGAATTAATCTATGTGATGTTTTATTTTGTTTATTGATTTTGAATCATTGAGTTAAACGTATTATATTACAAACTTACTAAGCTTTAAAGCTTACTGTGTGAAGTTTTCTCTATTTTATAGTCTATTTAAAGCTAGCTCAGATTCGGGGATCGTCAGTGACTTAATTACACTATTGGCTATCTATTTTGATATTTTTGGGAAGATGCATATATTTGAATATGGCATCTATATGCTAGTGATTATGGTATGTTTTGAAGTGTATGAGCTTTTCCATGTGATATGGCTTGAAAGTTGAATAATGTTGGTATATATATGTGTGGGTTATGTGAATGATAAGTATGGTATGAGTTAGTGAAAATGGATATGTTTGTTTCATGCTTAAATTGGTTGATGAGAAATGTGGTTAAAATGTGAAACTGTGATATGAATTGCATGATGCTTGACTTGTATGATTTGGGATGTAAACTTTGTATTTTAGATGGACTTATTTGAGTTGAAATTGAGTATGGAAATAGTTGGTGTAGATGATGATTAATTGGTACATATATTGGTATTTTTGGTTGCCATTTTGAGGTATAAATGCATATAAATTGAGGCTTGTATCTGATTTCAAAGTGTGACTGGTAATTTGGCCTTGAAAATGGCCTATAATTGCCCACACAGTTGAGCACACGGGTTTGTGGCTTGACCATGTCCTTCGAGTTTGTTATTCAAAACAAGTCAGGCTCGCACATGGGCTAGACACACGGGCGTGTGACTGACCGTGTGATGCAAGTCAGTTAGACCACGGGTGAGGCACACGGGCGTGTCTCAAGTCGTGTGGACAAGTCAGTATGTATGCCCTGTTTTGCCATGGCTTTGACACACAGGTGTGTCCGAGGCCGTGTGAGGTACACAGCCTACCCAGACGGGCGTGTGACCTTTGCAGCTTTGAAAAATGTTTGATTTTTCTAAAAATTTTGTATGTGTTCGGTTTAGTCTCGACCACTTCCTAACACGTGTTTAAGGTTTCGTAGACTTCATTAAGGGACTATATGTTTATATTTTGATATGTTTGGATGATGATTGACTTTGTCTTGTAAAATGATTGTAAATGTTCCGGATTGATTGGTAATGCTTCTTAACCCTAGACTGGTGACGGTTTCGGGTTAGGGCTGTTACACTTGCCATGTAGTAATGGAATGTGGTGGCAATGAGTTCAACCAAGCTCAAACATTGTCCCTTAGCGAATAAGCAAATGTGTTAATGCACATACAAACTTATAAAATTAAAATAATCTCTTGTATTCAAATAATTAATTCAATTTCATAAGCAAGTAAAAGATTAAGTGAGGTAACAATATATCTCTATACTGAAACAATTTAATGACAAAATCTACAAGTTATGGAAGGCTAGTGTATTGTTTAATACCATTGCTAATTTAATCTTCAGCTACCTTAAAAGATTAAACATGCACCAATTAAATATTGTGTCCATTAATTACAATTTCAATCCGATTAAATAATTAATTCAATTGTTACCTTACAATTTAAATGCAAGCATAACATAAACATAATTTTATTTAATTGAACAAATCAGCAAAGCCTATAAAACACAAACATGATTTTTAATAAATTAAGCAAAAGAATGCAATCAATCTAACACAAATTAAATTTAACATATTTTAATTAAATCAATAGTAACAAAACAATGAGCATTCATCATAACAGAATTAGGAAAATAAAAGAGTAGGGAACTAGAAAGAAATCTAGTGTCTCTCTGAAGTCACTAGCGCTCCTTTTCTTCTCTGCTCGTTCTGTCAATTCATGGCCTCTACGAACACTCGAGTGCTTCTACTCCATGGTGGAAGAAGGCTTTTTCTCAATAGGAGAAATCGACAAGGAAGGGAGAAGGAAGAAAATGGAAAACAAATGGAGGTTTTGGAAGATAGAAAGTGAGTAAAAGGGAGAAATAAGTGTGAATGAGAGGTGTGTTGAATGAATAGGTGAATGGGGTATTTATAGGTGGGAGTGGCTCCTAAAAATAGAAAATAATTAGCAGCCACACACTCCCCTTGGCTGGCCACACATGTAGCAAAGTTTGAATGTTTCATACTTTATTAAATTTAGCTTGGGGAAAATATTCAAAAACATAATAAGTGGAGGGGTTTGAATGCGATTTCAAGGAAGCTTTGAGGGCTGTTTTGCAAGCATGAAAATCACCAAAATTCAGCTGATTGAGTCAGCTTTTTGGACGGTTTTCGGCCGCCATTTCTCTTGTTGGATCAGTCTTCTTTTATTAGCACAATCGAGCCACTTCCTCCTTCAGGCTTTATATTAATTTTTGACCCAATTAACTTTGGATAAAAATTAAATATAAAGTGAATAAAATAATACTTATTTGGACCATCCTTGGCTGGAAAAATATTTTAATCTTGTCCATGGTTCACTCGATGCAAAAATTCCCCAACGGTTTAAGCCTTTCTAGGTGTCTACCGAGCCAATTTTCACATTTTGTGCAAAACTGTCGAAAATAAACCAAATTTGTGAAAATTTATTATAAAAATAATTAAAATTCAATATGTTAATAATTTAAGTGAAAATTAATTATTTTATAATTAAAGTATGTATTTAGACAAAATTTACTATGAAATTACAAGAATTAGGGCTCAAAAGGTGTTGAAAAAGTCTATATATTTTTGTGTTTCTAGATCCACCATTTGTTGCAAATTCTCTACAACTTGTGAGAGCAGCATTGAGTAATGGTTAATGTCCTGATTTACAGGTGGAGTAAGTGAAGTTATCTTAAGTATCCGAAGTTAATTTAGTACAGTTCTTCGGGCAAAACAAGATACGAAAATGAAAGCTTATGGTATAAATGTAATTCATGGAATGAATGTAAATGGTATGTGTATTATGCTATCTATATGTCTTGTTGTTGCTATATGATCATGACTAATCTTTTTTTGTAATAGCCCATTTTCAGTAAAATCGGAACAGTGGTTTTGGGACCACAAATCTAATGTGATAATATTTGTTTTATTATTATTTTAATATCTACAGTATATTAGGAAGGTCGTATAAAAATTTCGTTAAGAAATTTTATCATTTGCATGCTTAATTTGGTAAAAAGGACTACTTCGTAAAAGATGCAAAATTAGAGTTCTATGAATTAAAGGTATTAAATGGCTATAAAATTAAATAGTTAAGGGATTTATGTGGTAATTATACAATTGTAATTATGAATGGACAAAGGTACACAAATTCTACCTCAGAACATCAAACAATCATCGGATCCGACATGAAAATTTGAATAACTAACCGATTCACAATGAGCTCTCTTGGCTTGCAAATCATGGCCACATTTCTGACCTTCACTGAAGAAATAATGATCTATCTCTGAACTTGGCTAGAATCGAACCATTATTGGACAAAGTCAACCGTGTATTGATCATTCTCAAAGCGAACAAAGATTTCCTATTCAAGGCGTCGGCGACCACATTCGCGTTACCTGGGTGATAGTCAATCACCAACTCATAGTCTTTCAGTAACTCAAGCCATCTTCATTGCCGTAAGTTCAAATATTTTTGAGTCATCAAGTACTTCAAGCTTTTATGATCAGTAAAAACATAACATTTCTCACCATACAGATGATGTCTCCAAATTTTCAAGGCAAACACAATAGCAGCTAGTTCTAAATCATGCGTCGGATAATTCTTCTTATGTGATTTCAACTCTCTCGAGGCATAGGCTATCACTTTACCTTCTTGCATCAACACACATCCCAATCCATTCAGTGACGCGTCGCTATAAATTACAAACGCTTTCCCGATTCAGGTTGCACTAAAACCGGTGCCTCAGTCAATGAAGCCTTCAACTTATCAAAACTTTGCTGACGTTTTTTGGACCATACAAGTTTGACATCTTTTTGTAACAACTTGGTCATAGGGGTAACAATCATTGAAAACCCTTTGACGAACCGGCGGTAGTAACCAGTTAAGCCCAAAAACCTTCTAACTTCAGATATATTCCTTGGCGGTTTCCAATCAACAATTGCTGAAATCTTACTTAGATCAACCTGAATACCATCACTTGAGACAATATGTCCTAAAAATCCGAATTCTTGGATCCAAAACTCACTTTTACTGAACTTAGCATACAACTTCTTATCTCTTAAAGTCTACAAAATAGTTCTCAAGTGTTCAGCATGCTCGGACTCATTACGAGAATAAATCAGTATGTCATCAATAAAAACAACAACAAACTTGTCCAAGTACGGTCTAAAGATTGGATTCATTAGGTCCATAAAAACTGCAGGAGCATTCGTTAGTCTAAAAGGCATGACAAGAAATTCATAGTGTTCGTACCTTGTTCTGAAAGCGGTTTTTGGCACATCCGACTCTTTTATTATCAACTGATAGTAACCAGATCTCAAATCTATCTTTGAGAACACTATCGCTCCTTTCAGTTGGTCAAATAAATCATCAATCCTCGGCAAAGGATACTTGTTCTTAATGGTTACCTTATTGAGCTGACAGTAATCTATACAAAGTCTTATAGACCCGTCTTTCTTCTTTACGAATAATACTAGAGCACTACAGGGAGAATAACTTGATTTCGCAAAACCCTTATTTGTTAACTCTTGCAACTGAGTCTTTAACTCTTTCAACTCGGTCAGAGCCATTCTATACGGAGCATCGATATCGGTGAAACACCGGGGATTAACTCAATACCAAACTCAACTTCTCTAATTGGAGGCAATCCTGGCAACTCCTCTAGAAAAACATCCAAATATTCACACACCACTAGCACCAATTCAATTTTCAATTCAACTCCTCTTTCGTGTTTAACACATAGGCTAGGTAAGCTTCACACTCTTTTCCTATACATTTCTGAGCTGACATTGAAGAAATCACCACAAGCAATCTATTTGGCTCATCTGATTCAACCCGAAGAATTTTACCATTTTCATATTTCAATTCAATAATTTTCTTTCTACAATTACTATAGCATCATGCAACATTAGCCAATCCATACCCAAAATGACATCAAACTCATCAAATGGCAACAACATCAAGTCAGCCAGAAAATAGTGACCTCTAATTATCAATGGACATTTCTTACATACTTTGTCAACTAAAACATGCTTGCCTAAAGGGTTTGACACCTTAATCACAAATTCGATAAACTCAATAGGCAATTTCTTATTATTTACCAAATTCATACAAACACACGAATGAGTAGATCTAGGGTCAATTAATGCAATAATGTTAGTATCATAAAGAGAAAAAGTACTAGTAATAACATCGGGAGATGTCGCTTCTTCACGAGCACATATGGCATTGGCTCTAGCATGTGCTCAAGCTTCCAATCTCACTGCAGTTTCTTTCGTCACACCTTTACTACTGGCTCCATTTCTAGTATTCTTCGGGGGTCTTCCTCTAGAAGCAGTATTACTAAGCCTTGCACTTTGAAATTTCTCTTTCTCTGCCATCTCCGGACAATCTATGACAAAATAATCTTGAGAACCACACTTAAAACAAGCTCAGTCATTCATTTTACATTCGTCGAGATGTTTTCATCCACAATGTTGATATTAGGGCCTATTAGACTTTACATTACCCACACTTGCCATCGAAGTAGCTTGAGATTTAAAATTGAATGTTGTTTCTCATGACCTCTACTTTAATACCTTGCTGAAACATTCGAACGGGAATACATCTCTTTCTATTTCTTAGACTAAATGGGAGTGACTTACTCATAGGTCTTTTCGTAGAGTCTCTAGCTTCAAATCAGCTTTCTTCTTCTCTTTGTTCAATTCTTCGGCCTTACAAGCCCGTTCAAGCAATACCACAAACTCTTTCAACTCTAAGATCCCAACCAACACACGAATATCTTCATTCAATCCATCCTCAAATATTTTATACATAATAGCCTCCGTAGAAACACACTCTCGAGCGTATTTGTTCAGTTTGACAAATTCTCACTCGTATTCGGTCATTGTCATACGACCTTATTTCAACTCAAGAAATTCTTTATGTTTCTGGTCGATGAACATTTGATTAATATACTTCTTTCAGAACTCCTCTTGAAAGAAGTCCCAGGTGATCCTTTCTCTCAGAACTACAGACACAAGTGCATTCCACCAATGGTATGCAGAATCTCTCAGAAGTGAGATAGCACACTTTAAACACTCATCTGGTGTGAAGGACAACTCATCAAATACCTTGATGGAGTTTTCGAGCCAAAACTCGGCTCTCTCGGGATCATCATCCACATTAGCTCAGAAATATTTAGCCCCGTGCTTTCAGATTTTATCAACCGGGGGTTATTCATCCTTACAAAGTCCATACCTTGTGGGGCTACGGGAACCAGTCGAGGAATGGATAGGGGTGGAGGAGGTTAGGCATTCGGATTTGTTCGAACAAATTCCATATACCACTCATTCCTCATATGGAAAAAGGCTTCCCTGCCTCCTCCTTGACTAACCGTAGGAGATGTACATCAGACGGCGCTGCCCCTTGAGCGGGAGCCGGCGCATTACTTTCGACTCATTAGCCTCAGCTCGATTGGGATCCATTACTATATGAAAACACAATTTAAAGTTGTCAGGAGTCATCACACTATCACAGTTCATTTATGGCATGTACAGCTGGACTCTTACACAAGCTACGTTAGTCTAAGAATCGATTAAACCGTAGCTCTAATACCACTAAATGTAACACCCCTTACCCGTATCTGACACCGAAATAGGGTACAAGGCATTACCAGACTTATTCACAAGCAAACATTCAAAACTGAGAAATAAATTTCCACTCAAATTAAAAACTTTTCAAAAACATTCATATCGTCCCTAGAACGAGTCCACGAGGCCCAAAACATACATCGTAAGTGGTTTGGGACTAAACCGAGAACTTTGAAAACTTTTGGAAATCTTAGAAAATTTTTCATGAAAAAGGGGTCACACGCACGTGTAGGTTCAGGACACGCCCATGTGACCCTATGACACGCCCGTGCTTTAGGTCGTGTTCAAATTAGGGAGCATTTTGTTTATGACGTCATCATCAAATTGAGGTCACACGGCCAAGTCACACGCCCGTGTGCTTTGGCCATGTGATCGATTATATTTTTATAATTTTTCATAAAATAGGTGCAAACTTCACACGGCCAGGGCACACACCTGTGTTCGATGCCGTGCTACCCACACGGATGAGACACACGCCCGTGTCTCTGCTTGTGTGCTCATTACTGAGCATTCTATTTTGCAACAATTAAGGTGTAGGGGATACACGACCGAAACACATGCCCATAGGGTAAACTGTATGTCGTACACGGCCTAGACACACGCCCGTGTGTCTACCGATGTGGACAAATATAAGGCTATTTACCAAGCCTTTTTGCCACCCTTCCATGCACCAACCTACACAACAAAACATAGCATCAATCCAAGCATATACTTTCAACCCAATTAGCCATACACAAGGCATCCACATATCATTTTTATACTTTCATTTATCACATCCCACATCACATACTTTGAATATAAAATCATTCAATTTCTCACATTCATGAGAACATCATCATATGTATATATACTTAACCAATATTAGCCAATATCAAATAGTCATTTATAAAATGAATTATCAACTATTGAAGCCAACACATATGGCCAAATCAATTATGACACATAACAAAAAGACCAAGTCCCTATACATGCCATAACTCAAAATATTGAAATCATAAGTACCCAAAATGACAATTTGATAGTGTGAATGAATCTCCGACTGTCTTTGATCCTTGAGCTGGCTTTGTGACACTATAAGACAAGAGAAAAAGAAAGGGAGTAAGCTTTAAAGCTCAGTAAGTCCCTATGCAAATAATAAGCATCATACACACTTTAACATATATTTAACATAAAGTAAATTAACATAAATGTCACTGTGAATTCATAATTAAGCTTAGCATAGATGTTATTAAAATCTTAACATCATAAATTACTCAATCGAACCAATTTGAGGTTTCTTCACATATCAAGCTCATTAAGCATAAGTTTTATGTACATACCTGTACCAACTTGCAACTTACCATAATTTTTCACTTCATACCATAGCCTTTCACAACTTAAACTTTGCCGTCAAGTTTCCCATTGAACCACATGGAATACTAAAGGATACTTGGGAAATTTCACACACATAATACTATACCAATGCCATATCCCAAATATGGTCTTACATGGGATTTCATATTAATGCCAATAGCCCAACTATGGTCTTACAAAAAATCTCATATCGATGCCATATCCCAGATATGGTCTTACACGTAATCCCAAAAAACCCTAATGTCATGACATTTGTATCTTAACTATTCCTAAGGTTCAACCCGGATTTTCTTGCTTATCGAACTTTGTCAAATTCATTCAAAGAGTAAATCACAAAGCATACAATAATAACAGAATTAAAACATAAATAATTTTCATACGAACTTACCTTGGTACAAAAATAGCAGAAATTAACCTAATCGTCAATAACCTTGCTTTTCCCCCGATCAAGGTCTGAACCTCATCTTTCTTGATCTATAATAGCAAATTTAACTTAATTATTATTCACATTATCCAATTCAGTCTAAAAATCACATTATAAAAATTACATTTTTGCCCCTAAACTTTGACATATTTACATTTTTGCTCCTAGGCTCGTAAAATGAAACGTGTGCAATTTCTTTAATGTACAAGCCTAGCTGAACCATTTTTATAACTATAACAGCCCACAATCTTCATTAAAACACACTTTTACTACATATTTTATTTTACATATAGGTCCTTTTCACATTTTCATAAAAAACCACCTAGTAAAAGTTGTTTATCACACATCAAACATGCATTATCTACCATTAGACATCAAAATACACAAACATTCAACATTGGTCAAATCCTAAACCTTGATCTTTCCTTAAATTAATGGTAGAAATAGATAGATCAGATGATAATGACTTCAAAAACATAAAGAGCATTAAAAATGGGGCTAGGGTGCACTTACAATCAAGCTTGGAAGTTGAGCAAAATCCTAGCTATGGTGTTCTTCTAATTTTCGGCACTTGGGGGAGAACATGGACAAGATTTTAGCTTGATTTTCTCTTTTTATTCTTTTATTTACCAAATGACCAAAATACCATTCACTTAAAACTTTGAAATTTTATCTCACTATGCCCATTTTTGTCCATTATCTTAAAAAATGGTCTAATTACCATATAAGGACCTTCAATTCAAAATTTCATAGCAAGTAGACACCTCTAACATGTAGAACTCAAATTTTACACTCTTTACAATTTAATCCTTTTGACTAAATTGAGTGCCCAAACGTCAGAATTTTCAAAAGAATTTTTCATGAAATCATTCTGTGAAACTATAGATCATAAAAATATAATAAAAATGGAAATTGTTGTGTCAGATTTGTCGTCTCGAAACCACTATTCTGACTAGGCCCAAAATCGGGCTGTTACATGAAAATTGTGAAATAATGAATTGTATGATATGAAATTCGGCTAGCTTGGGTAGGGATGAAATTGCATGAATTTCAAATTACAAACTTAAGGATTAAATTGTCATGAAATCAAAATAATAGAGGCAAAAGCATAATTTGTCAAAAAATATGAATTTGCATTGAATTGAATAGAATGGTTATTAAATAGATTGAATTTATTTATTTAGATCAAGATAATCCTTGTACAGCTTTAGATCAGGGTTAAAAAAAAGCTTCGGATTAGTTGACTCCGTTTCTACGCCTTTATCGTCGAAGTAAGTTTGTGTAATTATGTGATGTTTTAATGATATCTTTTGAGCTATATGTAAATTATGGATTGTTATGTAGATAATCAATGCAAATCCAGCAATGTTATGACATCTATCGAGCCCCGTTTGAACCTTAGAAATTCGTAGGATACAAATATCATGTCATTAGGGTTTACATGTTTCGGGTGCTGGTCTTGGATGTCCTATCGATGGTTGAGGTCTAGCATGTGTTGCGGATACTCCACAGCTCGTGTGAGTAGCATCGTGTAGCTTACATTCTGACCCACAATTCATGTGAGCAGGCCCATTTCACAGCTTGTGTGAGCATAGCTATTTCACAGCTCGTTTGAGCAACTATATATATGATAGGAAAGATTACGATTATATGATTAGCACACTTCGTGTGAGCTATCCTGAGTATTCAATGATGTTCTAATGGTTCAACGGGCATGAAATTGAAAGGATTTGGTAAGTGTTCAGTCTGAACCAAGACATGTATGTATGAAATAGATTGAAATGATGAGCTACATAGAAAAACATGTTGTGTTATGATGGATGGTAAATCCAATTGAATTATGTTGAAGTATAATGGTTATTCATGTTAAATCCATATGAATTATGTTTAAGCATGCTAACATGTTTGAGCTGGTGCTTAGGCTTGTGCCAAGCTAAAGGTTGGATTATGCCATGTTAAATTTTAATGTTATGAAATGAAATGGTAAGTTGTGTTTTATGTTATACTAACTTACTAAGCATTATGTGCTTACATATTGTCCTTTCCCATGTTTTATAGATAATCAGAACCTTGTTCGGTTTGGAAGCTCGTCGGAGACTTATCACAATAACTAGCAACTATATCGGTAGATTTTGATGTTTTGATTCATGGTTATAATGGCATGTATAGGTGAATTGTGTTTGGTCATCTAGTTGTTATGTTTGACATGTAAATATGTGGTTACATGGTTGATGACATTTTGGCATTTTGGTGCTTTGCTGGCTAATGTTGAAATGGTTATGAAATGTTTTAAATGAAAAAAATTGGTATGTTTAGATGTGTTTGGCATATGGTTAATGGTACTATGGCTTGGCATGAAAATAATTAGTTATATGTGGTTGATTTATGCCAAAAGTGTTTATGTTTTGATTGATTCAATGATTTGTGATTGAGGTGCCCTTTGGCATATTGGTTGTATGGATAGATACCATATTCAATTAGTTCTATCATGCATATTTTTAGGTATGTTTCGAAGCTTGATTTTTATGTGCAAATGGCTTATAGGTATGAGCTCGATTTGGGTGAAAGAGATGGCTTGAAAATGGCTGATTTCTTGTGCACACGGTCTAAGACATGGGCGTGTGTCTCAGCCGTGTGTGACACACGGCCATGAGATACGACCATGTGTCCCCTGTAGGTTTCAAAGGGATGCAATTCAGGCAATTACATGGCTTAGCACACAGCCTGACACATAGGCGTGTGGCTTGGCCGTATGGCCCAAGTCAGAGAGTTACACGGGCACAGACACGGGCACGGACACAGGTTGGAACACGGGCACAGACATGGGTTGGGACACGAGCATGTGTCCCTACTTCGAATGTCTACATGGCCTGAGACATGGGCATGTGTCTCAACCGTGTGAGTTACACGGCCTGGCCACACGGCCATGTGACCCCTACAGTGTGAAATTTTCTATCTTTCTCTATAAAATTCTAAATGTTTTTAGTTTAGTCTCGAATCATTTCTAAAGTGTTTCTGAGGTTTGGAGGGCTCAAATAAGGGAAAATAAGCATGTGTTTGAATGAGTTAAGTATTGATTTATGAAATGTTTGGTAATTGAATGTTTTAAGTTATGTTTTTACGGTAATACTCCATAACCCTATTTCAACAACAGATATGGGTTAGGGGTGTTACATTTAGTGGTATCAGAGCTAGAATTTAGTCAATTCTCGGACTAAACGTAGCATGTACGAGTCTAGAAATACATGCCATTATATAACCTGTGATGGTGTGATAACTTTTGACTCGTTTTGAAATACGTTTTCATATAAAAATGACATCCAATCGAGCCGACTCCGATGAAGTTAGTAAGCAACCAGTTGATAAAATTCACAAATATGGGGTTGAAGAATTTAGAGCTATAGTTGAAGATGACCCAGAGATAGCCAAGTTTTGGTTAGAAAATACTATTAGGGTTTTAGAGAGTTGGCTTGTACACCGACAAAGTGCGTAAAATGTGTTGTATCTTTACTGAAAGACTCAGCTTATTAGTGGTGGAACACTTTGATTTCAGTGGTGCCGAGAGAGCATATAGATTAAGAATTCTTTCAAACTGAGTTCTGAAATAAGTATATAAGTTAAAGATTTCTTGATCAGAAACGCAAATAGTTTCTTGAGCTTAAACATGGTCAAATGACAGTGACTGATTATGAGAGGGAATTTGTTCAACTAAGCAAGTATGCATGGGAGTGTATAGCAACCGAAGTTTCCATGTGTAAACGATTTGAAGACAGGTTAAATAAAGACATAAAGCTTTTAGTAGGGATAGTTGAATTGAAAGAATTTGTCATTTTAGTTGAACAAGTGCATAAAGTCAAATAGCTTAGCAAAGAAAACAGAAAAGCTGATTATAAAGCTAGAGATTCGATAACGAGATCAATTGGAAAGTCATATCAGTCATCATCGAAGAAATCAAATGAACATCATAACCGTTCGACAGCTTCAACGGAATATTCTAGTAGAGATAGACGTAAACAGCGTGTGAGTCCAAAACCTCAGGCTACGTTTGTAGCGAGTGTGGGTAGTGTTAGGGACAAACGACTTGATTGCCAGCTATGCAATAGACGACACTTCTGTGAATTTAGATTGAAAAATGGGTCATGTTTCAGATGTGGTTCATTTGACCATTTTCTTAGAGATTGTCTAGAGAGGTCAGGGAAAGAAAAGGCTCAGATGTTTAATTGAGCAACACTGCCACAAGAGGTAGACCACCTAGGAACCTGAGAAATACGAGCAATAGCTGTACTGGAACAAAAGACTCTACTGTGAGATCTGAGGCATGAGCACTAGCTAGAGCTTACGTAATCTGCACATGAGAGGAAGCTTCAACGCCAGATGTTATTACCTGTACATTTTCTATCTTTGACATTGATGTTACTATTTTGATTGAGCCGGCATCTACACATTCGTATGTATGCATGAATATAGTGTCAAGTAAAAATTTACCTGTTGAGTTCACTGAATTTGTGGTTAAAGTAACGAACCCCCTAGGTTAGTATGTGCTAGTTGATAAGGTTTGTAAAAGTTTTCCTTTGATAAGTCAGGGTTTTATTTTTTGGCCGATTGGATGTTGTTGCCATTTGATGATTTTTACGTGACCTTGGGTATGGATTGGCTAACTCAGCATGATGCTATTGTGAACTGTAGATGAAAGCTTATTATCTTAAAGTGTCAAAACGGTGAAAAGCTTCAGCTTGAATAAGATAGACTAGATAGTATGCCTAATGTTATTTCGGCTAAGTCAGCATAAAGATATGTTAGAAAAGGCTGTGATGCATATCGTGCTTATATATTTGATTCTAGAGTTTCTAAGTTAAAGCTAGAATCAGTTCAGTGGTATGTGAGTATCCAAATGTGTTTCTAGAGGAGTTACTCGGGTTACTGCCGATCCGAGGGGTTTAGTTTGCTATTGAGTTAGTACTGGGAACATCTTCGATATCGATAGCTCCTTGCAGGATGGCACCTACAGAGTTGAAAGAGTTGAAAGTGCAGTTGCAAGAGTTGACAGATAGGGGTTTTGCTCGACCCAGTTTCTCACCTTGGGTGCACCAGTTCTATTTTTTTAGAAAAAGGATAGATCTATGCGATTATGTATTGACTATTGCCAACTCAACAAAGTCACGATCAAGAACAAGTAAATACTAAGCTCATATGTTAATTTCAATTAGTAAGATTTTAAATGATAGGTATGTTGTGTTTAAATTATTCTAACTTACTAATTTTGAAGTAAGCTTACCTTGTTTCATTGTCTTCCTTGTAGATTATTGGAATTGTGCTGTCGATTGGATCACCTTTGGAGCTCACACTATCCTTCAGATCTTTTGGTAGATTTTTAATCATTTTGGATGGATACAAGTAGCATGTAAATAGGTACAATTAATTATATGATCAGAAATTAAGAATTATGCTATTATGCCAATTTGATATGAATGGTATGCAGTGTTAAGCTTTAAGGTGTGTTGTTCTGCTTTGACATGAATTTGGCAATTATGTTTTGGTCATTTAAGTGAACTTTGTTTGATGAAACCTTAGCCTTTGAATGATGATCATATGTGGTTGTTAAGTATGAACATTGTGACGTGAATAAAGTTGAATGATTGGTTTTGAATGGTTGAATTGAGGTGCCAATTGTGGGATATTGGTTAGACACTTAGGATGGATGATATATGTTATATTTTTGACAGGTTTGTTATCTATTTGAATAGCCTTAATGGTTGGCATATTGCATTGTTTGTGGCTTAAGTGAACATAGGATGTTATAACTTGATTTAGAAGTCATTCTTGGTATACACGATTTGACATAAGGTCGTGTGACACACATGGCCATATAGCATGGCTGTGTGGCACACACAGCCATATAGCACAGCCGTGTAGTCTTTATATTTTGGTAGGTTATTTATGTACACAGCTTCAATGAGTTACATGATTTGAATACACGGCTGTGTGACTATAGCTTTCATAGGGTGTTACATTTAGTGGTATTAGAGTCAAGTTTAGTCGATTCTAGGACTGAGCGTAGCATGTATTGAGTCTAGAAATAAATGTCACTTTATAACTTGTGTAGTGTGATGACTCCTGGTAAGTTTTGACTTGTTTTCTTATAGATAAGAGATGTCAACTGCATCCAATCGAGCTGTTTCCGATGAGGTTGAAAGTAATGTTCTAGCCACTAATCAAGGGGCTACTCAAATTCTGTCATGTCTCAAAGGCCCGATGATGAGGCTCATGGTGCCTTTTTTTGAATAATTAATCAAATGTTTTTCACCTATATGAGAGCCAATCTTGTGGTTCAACAACCTCCACCCCCACCTATGCCTACACTGACACCCCATCTTCCTCAAAGCCTAATTATGCAAAATTTTTATGGGCTTTCTATTGAAAAAGTTTGAAACTATGGGGCCAAAGAGTTCTGTAGTAAAATGGGTTATCCAGCCAGAGCTAAGTACTGGTCAGAGTATACAAAAAGAGTTCTAGATGAAATGTTATGTCCTCCCGAAGATTGTTTGTGATGTGTAGCATCACTACTAAAAGAAGAAGATTTCCATTAGTGGTCGACTTTAACAGTTGTAGAACCAAAATACAAATTAACTAGGACTTTTTCCTAATAGAATTTCAAAAGAACTACGTTAGTAAATGTTACTTAGACAATAAGAAGAAGAAATCCCTTGAGTTGAAGGAAGGAACTAAAGCAACTAATACAAGAAAGAGTTTGTTCACCAATTAATTCATTCTTACTATCACTTATAGGTATTTATACTTATTCATTTATCATCATGAACAATTAACACATATAATCCATTTTATTTTAGCTTTCCAATCATTTCCATGCCTAGTGGGTCTTTCATTCTTATCCAGCCCCCAAGGCTCGTTTTAACCCATTTTGCATGTCATCGTATATATATTTCAATCATAAATCCATCCCATATGTCATTTAGCCAATTCAGATGTTTCCTATTAACTAGACACGGGCTCAAAACGGATATGAAGATTTGTCACCCAGGTTGCCCCGGAATGGTGACGCTAATAAGAACATGCTACCACCCCGAATTGCTCAACAACGATAGTTTTCACAGTCTGATCAATTTATCACCACGAATTGCCCGACAATGATGACTCTATATATACAACCTACCACCTAGGATTTCCCACCAACAATGGCTTTCAATCAATATCCTAACCCTATGGCATGCCAACTATATCCAACTCGATCCAAACAACTAATACGGTATTCAACATCTGATTCATTATATATAATTCAAATCATACTATATCTTTTCTGATTAATCAACAATTCATCAATTCAACATATAATACAACATATTTCAACTCAATTTCATGTCAATTATCAAATATCAAACAAATCATGGAACTTCTATTCTATTCAATTTAGTCATTGTCTCAATAACCAATCTTAACCATAGTAATTCAATTCAAATAGTCATTAGCAACTCACTTCAATACCATATAATATAGAATACTATGAATATGCAATAAATAAATTGGTCTTGACTCAAATAAATACAAACCAAAATTTCAAGCTATTTGTCGACGACTTTTTATTTTTCTTTCCCTCTCGATAGTTCCACATCAACTTTAAATACGAATAGTCACAAAACATGTAACAATATCAATTTCCAACCAATTCGCAATTCATACAATTTTTAAATTTTTTTCAATTTGGTCCCTAAAATTGAGACAATCATAACTTTCAATTTAAGGCACTGGATTAGAATTCAATTTCACCTAATCTCATTGGGGACCCTTTATTTTGTATCCCTACAAAAAATTCACAATTTTTTTCATTTTATTTAATCTAGTCTCTAATTTAAAAAACCATCAATTAAGTTCTACAATTTAGTCCTTTTCTTAAACTAAGCTTAGTTTCTATTAATTAAACACATAAAACTTTCAGTTCTCAACAATGGCATCTCATCGAAACTTCACTAATTGATCAAACTGGTCCTTGGGTTAGCTTAATCAAGCTTTCAAGGTAAAAAAAATCCATAAAAACCAAAGAAAAATAGCTAAGGACTTACTTGAAATTGAGGTTAAAAGCTTGATAACCCTTTTAATGGCTTCTAGCTTCTTGTTTTTCTATTATGGACAATTGGGGCAGATGATGATTATCTCTCCTCCCACCAAACTTCATTTTATACTTAAGTGATTGCTTAATTAATCTAAAATAATCATGTTTGAATTAATTAAACCTTTAAATTACTTAAACTAATCCACGGACAAATGACCATCCATTATCTCATGATTATGCATGGTCTAATTGTTGTTTTGGGCCTTTGGTTAATTGCAATTTAAGTTTTCAAGCCATTTTCTAATTATAAATCTATAGCAATCGGACATTTACAATTTAGTCTCTAGCTCTTAATTAATCATAATTTCAGCTAAATTAATTATCCAAATTTCAATTCAGCTATATAATAACTCTATTAATATATTTATTTAATATTTACGGACTTAGTTTCCAAAATTGGGATTCCAAAACCAAAATTTATGGTACCACTAGAAACTGGGTAATTACAATTCTCCCCCTTAAGAAATTACATCCCTGAAATTTACTTAGAAATAGGTGGAGATACAGGGATCTCATTGTGTCTTCCGATTCCCAGTTTGCTTCTTCTATGCTATGGCTACACTATAAGACTTTCATGAGTGGCAAACATTTATTCATCAGCTTTTTCCCCTTTCGAGTTAGAATTTCTACCGATTCTTCTTCATACAGCAGATCAAATTGAACTTCCATTGCCTTAGTCGGTATAATATGAGATGGATTGGATCGATATCACTGAAGCATAGGTACATGGAACACATGGTGGATCTTTTGCAATTCTGACGGGAGATCTAAATGATAAGCAACGAGCCCAACTTTCTTGATGATCTTATATAGTCCGATATACCTGGGACTCAATTTTCCCTTGTGTCTGAAGCTCAAGACCTTTTATCACAGTGAAACTTTTAGAAATATCTTATCTCCTACAAATATTTGATATATCTTCATTTCATCTCTGCATATGATTTCTACTTATTAGAAGCTATTTTCAAATGATCCTGGATCAATCTTACTATATTTTCCACTTCTTGAATTAATTCTGTACTGGAGACTTTCTTTTCACTCTGATCAGCATAAGGGTGTTCTACACAATCAACGATATAACGTTTTATATGGAACCATTTGAATACTCAACTAAATACTATTACTATATATGAATTCGACTAGTGGCAAATAACGTTCCCAACTTGATTCAAGATTGATAACACATGCTTTGTAACACAAATAACCCGATCCAAATAACCAGATCTGGATCTTGAGTATTACCACAAAGATACAGACATAGACTTAGTCTACTTATACGAATTACAATCAATTGCTTCTTACTTAATTACAAAATTTCTAACTTGAATACATGAGCATGTACAATAAGTGAATACGAGTACAACACGTGATAATTAAAATAAAGCAATATTTAATTTGAAATCCTAATATATTACAGACAGCCCAAGGTATGGAATTCTCAATGACAATCCAACCTTTGATCGCGTTGCCAAACTCGCTTTGTATGCATAATAACCTGATACGCCCTTTCTTTTGGCATAGTCTGGCATCTTTCCTCCTAGCCTTTACTCACATTCAACCTGAAACAAAAGTATAAACTCATGTAAGCTCATAAGAAATTAGTAAGAGAAACATCCTTCACCTATGCAATAATTGCTCATTGTTACTGATCAATCGTTATGACAATCTTATTGTTCTTGTCCTTCAACTTGTCTCTGGCGAATGCTTTTTTCAAATTTCGTTCTTCATTCACTATAGGTTAACATGTCTTACTCTGAAATCACACCTTATCCATCAACATCTTCAATACATCACTTACATTCTTCAATCTGATCTTTCATAAATCTTTATCCATTTCTTTTCTAAAGTTCTATACAACCAAAACACCGTTACTATTGCATACGTAACTCTAAGCCATCATTTTTCTACAATTCACTATAGATAGCAAATACCTCCTTCAAATATCAAATTTGGAATCCTTACTCAGAAAAAACTTTTCTTATGTTAACCCATCACCTCTTTATATCTCTTCAATCCATTATTTACAATTGAATCATGGTTTTGTATATTACTTTACCGTAAACCATAAAGACATTGTGCCTTACTGATCTTTTTTATCACACTTGTGAACCATACTGAACACACCAAAATGATTTAATACAGAATATGCCACAAGAATTATTCCTTTAGGGTACGCCATTAAGAGCTTTACTATGATACACTACAAGGGCACTATTTTCAAAATTTGCAATGTAAGTTGTTCCTTCAAAGTGTGCCACAAGGGCTTATCTCTCAAATTATTGCCACAAAGGCTATCATTGTAAGGTTTGCCACAGAGGCTATCCCTTCATAATTCGCCACAAAGACTTTTCTTTCATATTTCACCACAAAGGTTTTTCTATCATGGTTCGCCACAAAGGCTTTTCTGTCATGATTCGCCAAAAAGGTTTTTCTTTCATATTTTTCCACAAAGGATTTCATTTATATTTTTCCATAAAAGCTTTCCTTTCATGATGTGTTTATGATATAGATTTGCCTAAACTCACGCTATGTGAGGTTTTCCCATCATCGTCTTGGGACACGTAGAGAACCCTATTAGGTAATAACTGTCCTTTAATTCCTTTCGAAAGGTTCCATAGCCATGGACTTTTCCTTTTAGATTTCATGTTTAAAGTCCCAACGTACCCATTTTAGACAATACTGTGGAGACAAACACAGGCTCTTAATAGAATATACTACATAGTATACATCTGAGACACACATACACGATCATACTTCCTATCACATTACTTGAACTCATCAAATCTATACCAGATGTAACTATCATCCTCAACAAACAAACAAACAACCACAAATATCCTTAAATAATCTCTTATATAGTCACATACATATCATACTATAACTTGTCAGATTCATACAAGTTATACATGCAAACCCTAACAAACATTCAAACTATACTTTTTCTGGTTTCTGTTTCATAGTTCGGTCAATTACCACAGAAATATCTCATATGAATAGTATACATGAAAGAGGCAATATGGAGACTCGGTTAAAAACAATAGATAGCAGTTTGAACTCTAGATCCAACAAAGAACTTCAGCAACCACTTCTTCTAAAACAAAAGAACACTATTAAAACTCATTTGTAACCTTTACCATCATCACAAATCTAGATAACCCTAATATAAATTTTACTTCTTCAACTTACTATTCATGCACTTATTCCAACTTAATCTTTCATAAATTTAACATACGGAATCACAATACTTACCTTGATAAGGAGTAGTCACTAACAAAGATCCTGATTTGCAACTCCAACTTAGAGAGAAGGTAATACTTTAAGTTTTTCTTGAATAAGGAGTAGTCACTAACAAAGAGTTCGATAGCAGTTCTTCTTGAATAAGAAAGAAACCTTAGAAACTTTGCCTCATACTCACAAATTGTCAGATCACTTAGCTTCAGTTCTATAAACTCCATCGTCAAGCTTCAATGTAACGGGTGCCCACAAACTTACTCTGAAAGGCATTCTAAAAATATAACCAATCAATGCGCTTTGATCGTTGTTTTTTACGATGTCAAAGTCTTAAAATTTATATAAAGAATGATCGAACCTGGAAACTAACTATGACAACGATTTGAGGCAAGCGCACCTATCGAACAGTAGTATAGTTAAGGCAAGACCGGAATGTCGAACCCAAAGGAACCAAAAGTACTAATACTAACTCTCTTTTTATTATTTAACCTAAAAATTAAGTGGATTTTTATCTAATCTAAAATTAACTATCTACTAAACTAAACTAAAGACTCTAAGACAAAGAAGAATGAAATTTGGAAAATAACTTTGAGGAAAAACCAATTGATTAAGACGACACCCAAGAAAGAATCCACCTAGACTTCACTTGTTATCTAACTCTGAACCAGACGATTTATTCGTTTGACTTGATCCGTGAGATTCCCTAAGTTATATTAATCCCTCTCTCGAGGCGACTAACGTCCAACCCTAGGTTGATTAATTGAAATCTTTTTCTAATTAAAACCCCTAAAATTGCATTAACTCGATCTATGGACTCCCATATTAGGTTTCATCCTAATCCGGCAAAATCTCGTCACCCTATCTCTAGGCGTGCGATCAACTCCGCTTAATTATGCTAGATCTACTCTTAGGCAGGGACTTTTGCTCCTCCACCTAAGCACATCACTCTTGAATTAGTATCCCGAAAATATCAATACAAGAATTAAGAACATAATTAAGAATAAGTCAAATATTTATCATATAGTTCAGCAAATGATAACAAGATTCATCTTAGGTTTCATCCCCCTCAGGTATCTGAGGGTTTAGTTCATAACAATAAAACAAAACATCTCAAAAGAAAAGATAAAACAAAACATAAGAAATCCTTAAAACCCCCTGAAGGAATTGAAGGAGATATCCTCCGTCTTGAGTATGATTTCGGCTTCTTGAGATGAATCAACTGGCTATCTTCGAGTAAATCCCCACAAATCTGCCCTCTTTGGCCTAGCTGGACGCCTATTGACTAAAGCCTTGGGTTCCCCCCTTTTAGGTCATACTTAGGGTGTTTATATAGGCTTCGGAATGTGTTTCTTTGGCCTTAAGTATCCTAATCCGAGTGAAACTCTTCTTTCTCACGGTAGGGACACGCCCATGGCACATGCTCATGTGGTCTTGGACCCAGGCCCTGTGGATTTCGTGATATGGCCCATTTACTCCGTTTTGGGCCCGCTTTCCATTCTTTTCGTCATCCGGTGCTCTTCTGAGTATAAAACATGAAAACAAAGGATTAAGAGCACCAAATTACATAGTTCAAGGCTTAAATCATCCAAAAGCATGCTAAATGTGGGCTTAAAATATGTTACTTTTACGGTTTATCACGCTCTAGAAAATATAACCAATCCTTAAAATATAATCATGGATCGCCACCACCTATATGCCTCGTCCATCAACAAGGATAAAACGCCATTTAGTTTCTGCTTGAGAGTATAGTCCAGATAATCTAATATGTGCTTAGTGGTCTCCATCCAATACTCGGCCACTGCAGGGGTCGTTCCAACAATACCCCTAAACAACCCTGTCCCATTTGAACGGACCCTGTCCCATTTATGTAAATGTAAACACATATCCAAATAAAACTCAAACCATAGTCCAAATAAATTTTAAGTCCATAAACCGAATAAAACTTATTAAAAAGTATTTTATAAAAACAATTGTCTAAAACCCATCGTACTTCAATATCTCAGGTCCAATCTTAATGTCGAGCATTACTTGAGAAGTTAAGACTAGGGAGTGAGCATATGAAGGCTCAGTATGAGTTACAACAATTATAATCATACAATCAGTCACAAAGTAAACAATCACTATTTTCATAACCATACAATTCATGGCACATTTCATCCAACATTTGATCATGTTATGAGCGTGATACAATGCGAAGAGAGTCCTAACCATCCATCCGCTACACACTACGAGTTCCCTAGAACACATCTAGAAAATACCAAACAATGCAGATATATTATCAATAAAAACAATATGCAGACATGTTGCCATCAATATGAGGATGAGTTACCAATAACAATTTGCAGGACAATACATTGCCAATTAGTTGTGAATACAAAACACGGTCACAGATAAAAACTTCCAGTAATGCGATAAATCACTAATCTCCTCGGTACTCCTGGTGTAATGCATTGACAACAATAATGCAGACTTAGTATGCCATCAATACTTCACGGAACTCCCCCGTCAACCACAATAATCCACCCAATGCATATGCTTAATGTCACACAACAATTAAGTAATTTCATGCTTAACAAGCTCGTCTTTAATCAAAGTTCGTGTATTCCATGCATACTTTTCATTTATTAACAATGTTGGCAATCAATCATGCTTTTATTATATATTTAGTTTTAATTTTCCTGTAATCAATCGTTCAATCCATCAATTTTATTGACATGTAACATGCACTACAATTTTTTTCATACCTAGTATGCAACATGAACAATACTATCACAAGTAAGACATTATACATGCACCTTATTATCAAATAAAATGATATAACATCATATTAAACAAATGTCAATCACAAAACATCTTTCACATGCTTTTAGCACCCAATTAGATAGTCAAACGCAATAGTTATGCAATTAGAACATCCCAAAAATGGTATAATCATTCAGTCAATAGTTTGTAAGTTATGTACCTTATTCGGTCACCCTTAACTCACTTATTTTGCCATTAAATCATGCTTGACAAGTTATCATTAATATCCATTTTACAATTTAAATTATTAATCAATAATTACTTTTACAAGTTTAGGACTCACACCTCAAAATTGCAAATCTGCAGCACTACACCGTGAAGTCCATGTTTCCTCCCTTAAATTGTAAACGTGCCTAAACAAAAAAAAATAGAGCATTTAATGAACTAAAATAATGTTAAACCAGCCTTAAAACACCCCCTAAGGGTTCGACCAAGTCAGTGTTACAACAACTAATTTTTAGATCCAAATCGGCTAGACTACTTAAATTGAATTGATATGAAACAAGGGCACGAAGGGTAGCAAATTCACTGAAAGTCCAGTACGTTCAAGTCAACACCTAAAATTCAAAATAATACTGAAAATCAGTAACTTAAAGTTAATTAAAAGCCTCAAAATAGCCAGCCAATACAGAACCATTAAACAAAACCAAAACTACATGACTATTCGTGAATAACTGCACTTATGCTTCCTAATTTTTTAGATCTGAATGGTGAACATTGGGATACAATATTCCTGAAACATACTGAATCAAAGGCTGATTAGAGAGAAAAATTTCATAGCTAAACATGTAACATCCCATCCGACGTAGTCTTGGTGTTCGAACACTATTAATTAGAGTATAGTGTTTAGAGTAAGTTTTGAGTGAGTAAGATATTAATTGTAACTAAGTAGGTAAGTCTGTGAATGCGCCTTTGGGTGAAGACTGTGTTTGGTGAGCTTGTGGTTTGGTGAACTCCCCTGTAGTGTATTTGCCACCCCAGCTACTAGATGAATATGTTAGGTCTTTAGTTTGAAAGAAACATTTACTATATTATTTAATTATTCTGTTCGAATGATTTAGTTAGACAAATAAGTATTGGTTAGAATAAAACTAAGTTAATATAGTCGATAAGACTTACATCTATGATAAAAGAGAGTGCTTAGTCACAAGAATCAAGGGGGATTTAGTGGGATAATCAAACTTATCCACTAAATCTAGCTTCCATGTATGGTTGTATAAAGTTAGTATTGGCTTATTAAGCAAGTTTTACGTCTTCCTTTGCATTCATACTTTCTTCTCAAACTTTTCTCTACACTTTTCTTTCGAAAAACCTAAGACTAGAGACCTACTTAAATATTTGGGTTCGTTGTAGTTAGCCAACTCTTTCATCTTGTAACAGCTGGTAAATATCGATGAACTTTAGGTTATTTTCATGGTTATTTACATGACCTTAGATCTGAAAGGTTTAGCCCCAGTTTAGAGTGTAAAGGAGGAAACATCTTGAATTTGAGTTTTTTTTATGATGTTTTTTGTAAGCTTGTTTAGTTTTCTGGTATAGTGATTTGATAAGTTTAACTATTTATATTATAGCTCAAGACACCCTTAAAGGTTCTCGCGATAAGGGAAAGGGTCTTGCAGTTTAGTCTTGCTATATTTTTTGGTAAGTTGTTTTTTACTCAATGTATGTGTAATGCCTTTGTTTATGTTTGGTTTAAGGTAAGTATACATATTCTGTGAAGATGAAATATTTGTACAAGCTTTATGGGTTCTTGTTATTATTCTGGTTTGGTCTATCCATGTTAAAGATGTAAGAACCTTTCTTTCTGTTTAAGCAACTATAACACCTAGACTTGGTGAAGCCCTACGTTTGGGCGTGTAGATAAAAGGAAATTTGGTAGGCATAATCCTATTCACCCAACTGATGTTCTGGTGCGTTAGTAGGGTGCATAGGTAATAATGGAAATTTAAAGTAAGGAATGTCCTTTGTATAGTAAGTGTACATGAAGAAAGAGAAATCGAAAAAAGATGTCAAGGGTTAGTGAGTGGTAAAGGATGTCACCAAGGTTAAGGTGCGCCCAGTTAGTTTAGTTAATGTGTAGGTTATACACTAATGAGATAGCTAGAAATGAATGATTGGTCAAACAAAAAATACAAAAAGATTTTGGATTCTTATACATGTTTCCTCAAAACAATAAGCCACCAACGAGGGCAGGTTTGAAATATGAGTGACACGTGTTAAGTCTTACTGTGAAAGCAAGGATTTTTACTAAGAAAGCTTCTGAAGGAAGGAAATTGATCTTCTCCCTTCTATTTAAAAAGCACGATTATCACCTTCCTATGGGGATGAATGAGAGGATTTTCCTACTACGGTAAGACTAAATCCCGAAGTTCAAGTATAGGGTTGTCTCTCACCCAGATGTCCTTCAAGAGTCCGCATATGGATGTGCGAACTTAGAGCCCAAGTTGCTATTAAGGTTAACAGGTGAGTCTCTAGGCTGACTCTTATGTGTATGTTTGTATTCTATATACTTCTGTGCAAAGTGACCAGAGCATGAAACTTAAACTAAAAAAAACATGATATTATGCCTCTGATAAGAAAAGAAGTATATGCACGTATAATATGTTTAAAAGTAAGATTGTGTCTGTTATGAGTAATTCACTGCATGAAAGGTCTATGCATGAATTTTAAGGGATGTGTTACATGTCTGGAAGCATGAATGCATATGTCATGAAGAAGTCTGAAAAGGATAAGTTTGTCAACTATGAGTCTGTATGGCAATTCTGTGTCTATCTTTGGAGTCATCTAAAGGGGTCCGTCGGGACTAAAGACATGAACCTCTGAAAGGAAAAGTTCATGGCACTCTGGAAACCATATAGTGTAAGACCATATATGGAAAAAATTTAAAGGATGGTTGTTTGAGTACAAGACGATGAGGGGCGAACCTCACAAAGGTGAGTTTAGGCGAATCCCTATCTTCAAAAACACCACTTTCCATAAAATGACGCCTTTGTGTCTACCTCAAAAAGGACGCCTTTGTGGTTATCTCTGAAAGGATGCCTTTGTGGCTATCTCTATTAAAAAAGGAAGCCTTTATGCTTACTTCTGATAAAGAAATGTCTTCATGAAAAATCTATAATAAGGAATACCTTTGTGGTAATCTGTAAGTTGACGCCTTTGTGGCGCAACTTAAAGGAGTGTTTTTGTGGTAGTTTCCGTAAGAAAGCCTTTTTGGTGATCTTTATTAAAAGGAAGCCTTTGTAGCAATATCTGTCAAATGATGCCTTTGTGGCAATCTTCACCAAAGGACGCCTTTGTGGCAAGACTCTAAAAAGAAAGCCTTTTTTTTATATTTGGAAAGGAACACCTTCGTGGCGTAATCTGAAGAACGGTTCTTATGATGACCATTTGAAGACAACCCCTATGGGTACTCTGAAAGAAAAGCCAATATGAAAGGTTATGGTAAAGTGTGTACAATCGATAAGTTCAAAGTTATGAATAAGAAACAAATGACGAAGTTCTTGAATAAGGGCTCAGGTAAAAGGGTTCTCTTACGAAGTTCTATCGAACCTCTCTGTATTTTATGTCTTAGGTAGAGGAGGTGCCAGGAGGGACGAAATCAGGGCTACGCCAAAGGAGTGGCGAAGTAGGCATTTATGCATACAGAGCGAGGGTTCCACAAGCGTGTCGATTCTAATAGAAATTTTGTTTATAAGCCTTATTGAGTGAATAGATTATGCTTGACAATAAATGAAGTCAACAATATTATGTAGAGGTTGAATAAGAGGGACAGTATAAACCAATGTGATGTGTAATTATATTTGTAAGTTTTGTACACATTGTTCACCTAAATGCAACTTTGTTAAGCAGTGTTACTAATAAGATGCATTTCTTTGAAAATTTATATGTTTTATGTATATATAAGTCTATAATAGTAATGTAACACCCAAGATCTGGATCCGGTGAATCAGGTCAGGTTGGGGGTGTTATAGCCACTATCCCTTACTTCTAAAATGAACAATATGATATGAAACATGGAAATGAATTCATGGTGTTGCCTTCAATGAAATGAGCATTGAACTGGCAGATCACGATACATGAAAATAGTCGTGTAGCCTCAGGTAGGGCAAGTATTATTGTAGACCAAATTGGCAAATCATGACGAAGAAAAATGAATGAGCAAATGATATGGCTCTGAATGTGGATTAGAGTTTGCGGCTAATAAGAAGAAGGTGGCATGATGATTGCATAGGCATAGTGTACACGCCAAATGAATAATGTTCGGCGTATAGTCTGTTTGTGTTTGGTATCCGCCAATTGGCCAATGTGTGACTTTGTTGAGTTGGAAAATTTTATACCAATTATATGTGTGTATTGCAATATTTTCCTCTAAAGCACACTAAGTTCTTTGAACTTACTTAGTTACCTTTCTTTCTTAAGCCTGCTGGTGAAGTAAAGGAATTTTGAAAAATAAACTAGAGGACAATCGTTGCCCTGCGACTTTTATTATTATTTATTATGTATAACACGGAGATGGTGTCAAAATTTCCACAATTGAAGAAAAAATTTTGTATTTAAACTTGTGCTCATAAAACTATGATTTCAAATGAAATTTCAATACAGTATTTATGGTTTTCAAAGTGTATTATCTTATCTATGATCGAATGACAAATAATTTATATTTCATACTAACTTAAATTGTAGTTTAATTTGGTTTGTGCTAGATACAACTTTAAAGATAATGATTTTAACGCAGTGACACGCCATTCCTGGATCCTCCTTACGAATCGGGTTTGGAGTCTTACAAAACTTTACTAGAGAGGGGTGACAAAAGAAGAAAAATACAACAACCCCTAACAGTGGTTCAACGGGCAACATACTACCATAATTGGCGCAACAAGGGATAGTTTTGCAAGGCACTTAATGGGAAATTCAAGTGCTAGTTAGGGACATCCAAAAATATGATTTTCAGGGCTAGAAAAATATGTTTCCTTGGCTATAAAGACAATAGAAAAACCGGTAGCAAAAAAAAAAAAAGAAGGAAAAGAGAAAGAAAGAGTAATTACTGACACCACCATGAGTGAAGGAGAAGAGGCGACAATATGCAACAAAGAGGGCTGATATGGATAGAAATAATGAGGGTTTAAGGGTAAAAACAAGGATTGTTTAAGAGGATAAAATACTCAGGGCTTGAAATAAATAGCAAAGTATTACACATAAATATGGTGAAAATCACCACAATCTAGACAGCACAAGGAAGAGAAAGAAGAAAATTTTAGAGAGGAGATGAAGTGATGGCTAGGGTTGAGAAAAGATGAATAAAGGCTAAAAAATGCATAAAAAATGTATTTATACCTAGGTTAACTAGGCTTAGGCGGCACAAAAATAGGACAGGAAGAAAATTTAGCAAAACTTAAGCCAATTTGCATAGGAAGGGAATCAAACTCGAGTCCTAAGCAAATTGCACTGTCTCTTTGTTTCCTTTTAACAACTAAGCCAATCACTCAACCTTGAAACAATTTTACAAACTTTAAACCAAATATTTGGGATGTTACATAGTAAATCATAATTTATCCTGGTCAAGAAAGTGAGGAGAGAGGTAACCGTGTATTGGTCAATTAATTAATTAGTTAGAGGCCGAGAGGTAATAACTAGTTAATTAATAGCTAACTCGATAAAACGCAAGTTCTGAAGTTAATTAGCAGCACTGAAGTAAGTTGATCTCTTATCTGTTTTATTGGATTAAATTTCAATTATTAATTGGTTGATTTTTAGTTTAGATAATTTTATGTCAGTCAATTAATTTGTTTTAATTTGGTTTTCGTAATATAATTTTGAATCAATACTATTTAGCCCTGTTAGTGTAGGAAGTTAATTTAAGTTTTATTCAACCTCCTTTATGTACGATTCTCATAATGCTTCCTAGAGTGTTTCGTTGTAACATTCTTTACTATATTACAATTTGACTTGTCTACTTGCGGACACTATTGTTTAATTAGATATTTATTTGCTACAGTATTTCCAATCCAGACGCTCACATATTTGGCGATGGTCAACTCCACGCCTCATCGATAAAACAGAAGTATAAACCTATACACAAATCTAATCCTATGGCAGGCCAATTATATTCGAGTTTGCCCGAATAGTTAATAGGGTAACTAATGTTTCACTTGCATATTATAAATTGATTCACATATTATGATCTCATGTCAGTTTCATTATCAATTCGTATCATGCTCATTTTTACTATGCTCAACACAATTCATTATGCATCATAATCACATATCACAATTATATCATTCTTAATTATGCTATATTCAATTCAGTCCAATTTTTTACATTTAATATCATCATGTATAAATCGAGTCAGAAAACAATAATATGCTTACCTCGATAGGTAGATTTGAAACAATCACATATATGTATATATGCATATGTATATGTATTTATGTATTGAACTCGAATCATAAAAGTACAAACTGTAGTTTTCGTCACTCGTCTGCTATTCTCGTCTTTCCTTTCTCTCAAGACGGCCCCGCGTCATCTTTAGCAACATTTGGTAATCCAATTATAAAAAAAATGACAGTTCACATCCCAATCACATTAAAATACATAGACAACATATTTTACATTTTATTTATTTTAGTCTTTATATACAGGATACATGTATTTTCCCATATCTAACATTAGATTAAAATTTGATTTCACATTCTTTCATTAGAGACCTTATACTTTCTATCCATAGCATAATTTCACGACCCTTTTCAATTTATTGAATCTAGTCCTTAATGTCACAAAGTTATCTAACAAGTTTAACTTAGTTTCTAATTTAGTATTTATCATAATCTAAGCTTATTAATTACCAATTTCTTCAAATGAAGCTCAAAATCATCAATTTCACTATAATGGCAACTTGTTAAACATTAACTAAGTGAACAAATTAACACATGGGCTAGCTAGATCAAGCTCCCATGAATCAAATTCTATATAAATTTCAAGAAAATAACTTAGTTACCTTTGAAAATTGGTGATGCTTGAAATCCTGCACCAAATATCGAAAATTTCTTACACCTCCACTAACAACTCTGCAAAAACACCCCTGCCTTCTCAGTATCCAAACATCACCATCCTGAGTTGAACCTGAAAAACTTATAATTCTTATTGGATATACACTTAGCACTTCCAACTTTGATTTTCCTTAGGATCCTTCTTTTTATGCCATCCAAGGAAGCATCACTATTAATGGTCATGTTAAACATCGTGTTCATGTAACGCCCCAAAATTTAGGGGTTAGTATTTTTGCTTAAATTCATGTTGTGCTTGAACGACTAACTATTTGATTGCATTTTGGGGTTCTAAAGAGGCCTGGGTTCGAGCCTGAGCTTTGGAAAAATTTTAGTTTTTGGCCCTTAAGTGGAGAGGGCTATGGGCAGTAGAACTTAAATATATTTGTGTGCATTTAGGAGTCACAAGTTAAGCATGTGGCTTAGTGGTGTGGCGTCAATTGAAGATCAAGGAAGGGAGGGGTCCGAATCCCATAGATTGCAATTGGAGGCTTTTATTTTGTGAATTGAGAGTGGAGGAAGCAGAGTTCGGATCAAACTTTCAAGGAGAGTTGGAGACTTGGTCAAAAGTTTCAAAGGGATGGAGGGGAGCAAAAGTAGGAGATTTCAGAGGAGAAAATCAAGGGATAGATGTGTGTGGGACTATTGGCCGAATGTGGGGAAGTTGAATAGGGAATTTCGGCCATGGGTTGGCATTTGGGGAGTGCATATTCGGTTTTGTGTTGGGTACTTTTGGATGTTTCGGGTCTTTCTTTTCATTGTTGACCTCTGCCGAATTCACCTCTTCTTCATCTTTCTTTCTCTTTCATTTTCTTGCCAATTGCAGAATTGTTAAGCCTCTACTTTCACCTTTCTTTCTTCCTTCTTCTTGTCTTTCTTTTTACTCTTCAGCATCATCTCGCAATTATTGCTCGTTGGCTGCTAAATCCCTTCCCTCCTTCGGTTCTTCCTTGGTCGAAGGTAGCATTTTCTTTTCCTATTATTTTCCCTCTCTTTGCATAGCTGAAGTCGAAACACTTAACCTTGACTCCTTTTTGTCTAGGCCGAATCTAGTAGGGCTTAGGCATATACTCCTCTTTGTTCATTCCGTATCCGAATCTCTACAATTGGGTGGTAAGTGTGTCTATAACTGAAAGTAGGGTTGCTATTTTTCTCTCGTGCCTGATTTGGGTTCTTTGGGCCGAAAGGCTGCTTCTCAAGTTGCCTTAGAGTAGCATTTCTAACATGCTCTTTTCATCAATTAATGATAGGGACTCGTTTTCTTTCATCTCGGAATAAGGCCGATTACCGTTGCGCTGTGGGAGATAATATCACGTGGTAAGAAAAGCTAGTTAAGTTAAGTATACCAGTATTTTGGTTTACCAAAGGTGGAGACTAACTATTGATCTTGTCTAACATAGGAATGGTGCTAAGGGATTGGCGACACACTCGTAATCAAGGTGTGTAATCTCACACCCTTGCCTGTTCTGTTATACGATGCTCTGTGAATAGGCTAAAAGCTGAAATACCAAAAAGCTGGAATATTGACATCTGAGATCACTCGAGCGTGCGAGTGCTCGTAGTGATAAACCGAGCCACAAACATTGGTAATAGACCTTTGGGAGTGCCACGATCTTTCTCATGGGCTTAGGCTGTAATGGGCCTTGTTGAGCCAAAGTGGGCTAAGTGGGCCTAATGGGTTAACGGGCCCATAGGGGCGAAATCCATGGTAAGTGCCGGATGATTGATGCGGCTGCGAAGTCCATAGAATCCAGACCGAAAATAAGCTGAATGAGCCATACGAGCGTGTGGGCCCGTTTGGGCAGAAATTGGATTTTAGGCCCAATTGCACCGTTTTAACCAGAAATGGAACTTGTGTCGCTTGAGGCGACAATGGGCCTCCAGAAAGGCCGTTCGAGGGGTAAATTACCAAAATACCCTTAGTGGGTAAATTACCAAAATACCCTTAGTGGGAAAATTACCGAAATGCCCTCGATGGGTAAAACTACCGAAATACCCCTAAGGGGTGAAATTACCATTTTACCTCTAAACGAAAAAACGATTGTTATACCCTTAGTGGTAGTTTAAATGTTGTTTATGTGATTTTTATATATCTGTATATGATCGTAATACACTGCATACATAACATATTGCATTGGGTTGGGTTTGCTAATTTGGAGGAAGTACCGTTATAGTGGCATCGCCACATATTCTTATTTTAGTGGCTCAACCATGTATACCGTTGTTAGCAGCTGGGCTGCACCATTGGAGAGTTTGGCTGGATGGGTCGACATGGTCCCCACATGGAGATATTGGTTGGTACGGGTAGAGAGTTTGGTGGTTAAGGGTTGGGTTACATGTATGCTTGCATTTGATATGATGTAGGGCTTAGGCCTAGATTGTTACCGAATAGGGCTTAGGCCAAGACTGATACTGTTTGGGCTCGGGCCCAGACTATGACCGTATTAAGGGATTACACATTGAGTTTCGTAACTCACCCTTTCTTTTAACTATGCAGGTAATCCCCAGCCTTAGAGGATTTGGAGCTGCGGGGGATTCAGAGGTGGCCACACGTCAGATATGGTTTAAAGATTAAACTTAGGGATTTTAGTTTAATTTAGTTATTTTAAATTATTGGTTAATAATTTTTGTAATAAGGCCATTGGGTTTTTCTTTTTAACTTTTATTTGGTAATTCTTTAAATTACAAAGTGCTAGGCTATTAAACACGGGTTTTTAAGACTATAACCACAGTTTTCAAAATATCATGTATTCGCAAAATGTTTGAATCAAACTTCCCCAACAAACAAGGTTTTGAAAGTAATAATGTTTTTGCAAGAGAATGACTTTGAGAAAATTGTGTTTTGTTAATAAGCAACGAAAATCGGGATTTTTAAAAGATAGAAAGTTTTGATTCGTAGAAGAGTTCTTCAATGAACGTATAGTTTTCAAACAACACTTGTTGTGACACGTTAGATCTGGTTATAACGTCTAGGTAGGGTTTGAGGTGTTACAGTTCAATTGGAAATGACTTCATCAGTCAAATACATATCTCCATTGAGATAGATTTGTGCAAAGAATCGGTCTAACATCTTGAAGCTGCTAAATATTACATTTTGAATTTTACAAAAAAAATATCTCAACAATTCTTAATAACAATGAATCCAATAACATTAAACTAACTACAACGGAAACAATGCACAATAACTAAATTTCCTTACATCATATGTAGAACATATTCACAAAGTATAAGATTCCTAAAAGAAATCCCGAAATATTGGCAGTGACATCTTGACACCTGCAGATGTCAAATTTATGGTATTATCTTTTTATCGTCACAAATGATTGAACAATAAAATTCTATCCATATTGGTGAACGTAAACAAAGGAGCTTGACACTAGCAGATGTCAAGGTAATCCTTAAAAGGCATATTCTAGAAAATAAGTTTCTTAGACACTTATGATGAAAATTAATTTAAATTTTTTATATAATGTTAATATTATTCATAATTTATGCCCACATTGTATAATTGATTTGAATTGAGGTCCACATATAATATAAGATTTTAAATAATTAGGGGCAGAAAATGTTGCTGCTGTAGTTTAAACCCAAGCTCTAGCACCTCAAAATATAATTCTCTTGTCCGTAAGTTAAAAAGTTGACTAATATAACTTTTACAAGAAATTGGTATTAGTTAATATTCCAGTATTTATTTAGTTAATTCCTTGTTTCTTGCACTCCAAATTTCCTTAACCTTTAATCCCCTTTAAGCATAATAGCTGGTACCACCCCAGACTCACTTTGTTGTCGTGTGTATATACAGATACATTATAGAAGCAAAAAAGCCCATCTCTATATAGACTAGCTCAGGTTATTCCTATCTGCAACATTGGTACCCAAGGTACTGACATTCGCTCTGAATTCCTCTGGGTCAGGTTAGTTTCCTTCATTTGCCTGCACTCGTTGAGATCTGCTTTTGTTAGAGTTCCATTATTTGAGAGTTCTACTGATCCATTTTCTTTCAAGTTAAAATGAATATTTACACTGTGGTTGTGGGTCCTTTTTTTTTTTTTTTTATTCCTTGAACGTTTACTTGCTCGCCCTGAGAAACGTCTAGTGTGAAGTATCCTTCCAGAAGCAGAGTTAAATTCCAGGCTTCTAGCCATTTATATAGTCAAGGTGCAGGGCAAACTAAAAATTAGATTTGATCTGGGTTTTGGTCTAAAATTTGATTACCTGGGGTATTTGGTAAGCTGTACTTTGCTTGAGGGAGCTCAAGAACAAGAAATTGGATCATATTTGTGAATGCAGTTCATGGCTATTTTCGATCTCATCTATAATTAAATTGTTTGATCAAGCTTTGAGCATTTTGTCTTATTATGGTTAAAGAGTTCTCTCATTGCTTGCTTTCTTGGATTAGGCTAGTCAAGATCTGCTTTTTCATCACGTTCCATTCCTGATTGAAATGGAAATTTTGGTTCTCTTTACCAATTACAGTTACTAGTTTTATGTTCTTATCTAAAATGTGAAATGGGCTTCTGAATTCTTATAGTAGGGACATTGTTAATAGTTTGATGTTCATAATGTAGATTTGGGCTTTCACTGTTTAGATGCAACGAAACTATGGAGTATTTGATTGAATGGTCGATTGATTATTGCAGGAATTTGGAGAGTGTCACTACTGAATCAAAATCATACTTTGGGGGGAAATGGAGTTTTCGAGGATTTTTACGATATGTTTTTCTGTATTGCTCTTGTGCTCCTCCTTGGCCTATGGTCAAGCAAGGAGCCCTCCTGCTCCGGTCGCAATGAGCCCAACTCCAACACCAGCCCCAGCACCAGCACCGGCACCGGCATATGTAAACCTCACTTATTTACTCTCAGTGGCTGGTCCATTTCACACTTTTCTTGACTACCTTGAGTCCACTAAAGTGATTGACACCTTTCAAAACCAAGCCAACAACACTGATCAAGGGATTACAGTTTTTGTACCAAAAGACAGTGCCTTCAAGGGTCTTAGGAAGCCTTCATTGTCCAACCTCAGTGATGACCAGCTTAAATCACTTATCCTTTACCATGCCTTGCCCAAATTTTACGCCCTTGCAGACTTCAATGAACTCAGTACAAAGGGCTCCATAAGTACCCTTGCAGGTGGCGAATACGCTTTGAATTTCACCGATGATTCCGGAACCGTTCACCTCGATTCCGGATGGAGTAAAACAAAAGTTACAAGCGCTGTACATTCAACCGATCCGGTCGCAATCTATCAAGTTGATAAGGTCCTTCTTCCTGAGGCAATCTTCGGCACCAACATTCCTCCAACTCCTGCCCCAGCCCCAGTCCCTGATGTTAGTCCTGCAGCAGATTCTCCATCAGCAGAATCCAAAGAAAGTGGTTCTTCACCAAAGTCTGCTCCTTTAACTTCATCATCTAATAGTCTCATGAACTTGTGCATTTGGAGGCAATTGGTTTTGGCCGTCTCAGCTGGGGTTGTCCTGTTTTTCTAAAGATAAAAGGACTTCATTGAGTCTAATTCATATTCATGGGGCCTCACGCATCTGGGTTTCTCAATTTACTTTGATTTTTAAAACCATTTTTTCATTTGTATGTTATTGAGATGTCTGTTAAAAATATGAGTTGTTCTGTTTACAGTTACTAGTTCAATTTAAATGGCATTTTGCCGATATCTCCAGTATTTCATTTGATAATATACTTGTTTCCATATATATTTCCTATCTATTCCCCCATCTAAATTATTTGTTAAAATGAACAATTATACTAGCATTTAGTACATTGGACTGCAGGACGCACGGCTTCTAACTCCAGTAATTCTAGACACCATACAAAACATGATATATATATTAAAAAAAAAAAAAAAACAATATAAAAGTATATTGAGTCTTAGTTCGAATGCCAATGTAGGAAGACTTGAATTTGCATGCGCGCTGAAGTACATTATCCTCATATTTAAAGGTTGGGAAGGGCTATAGGTAGTTCTAAGCATTGTATAAAAAAAGAGTAAATATGATAAAAATTTATAATAAAATTAATGTTAAAAAATATATAAAAGTTCAAATCATGTTGTATTCATGTTTAAGATTTTGAGACATGAAAATTTTGATATCTTATGATTTACCATGTGTGAACTTTTTTTCATTTTTATTGAATTTAATTTTTACCATATCTAAATTTTATTCGAATCAAGTTTAAATGTGTTTTAATTTTCAAGCGAATTATATTTTATACTAATTTATTTCAATCATGATTATTATTTATATTTTATTTGTAAATTTTAAAGATTAATTTTTTTTTTATTCATATGTGCATGACGATAGAAAAAAAAAACAAAACAAACAAATAGTAGTACCCTTAGAATTAGGTTCTCTCATCGTCCCTAAAACACTCATGCGGATATACTCATTACTAAGGACCACCCCAAAATAATTATGGTGCAGCAACTTCACGAGTTTAGGCCAACAGGTAATGAGTTGTGCGACCCGACAGATTAAAAAAGTTGAAGTTGAGCATCAATTGCTAGCTTATTCTTGTATAGCAAGATTGTAAAACAATTATGCGTGTATACATCAGTATTGGCATACCCACCACAACATTTCACTTTTCTTTTGTCTTATTATACCTTTAATTATTCAATTATTAATAAATTTTCATAAAATGTTAGAATTTGACACATACACATCAAGTGGAGCAACTTTTCCACGTAGCCACGCCAAATGTATTTAAAATAATCACCTTATTTAAAAGAGATTTTGAGAAGTTACAGTGAAAAAAAAATCTTTTTTATTTTATGCCATAATAAGTAGTCTAATTAGGGCCCAATTTTAGTGTTTTATTAGCTCAAATATACAAGTCTTAAATGCCTAGATATTGAACACTTGTTTGGTGTTTTATGTACGAGTGAATAAAGCACTAACTTGTCCATTAGAGAAACTTGTTTTAGGTCTATATTGCTTTCTAAATAAATGCTTTAATAGTTTGTGAATAAGCATTTAAGGGGAAAGATTTAGTGAGAAATTGAATCTAGATAAATGTATAGGAGTGAGACTATAACATGGTGAATAATCTAAGCTTAAACCAGGTCTTATATTGTTGAATTATAGTTGACTACTCTCTAGTAAGGCCTATTTGATGCCTATCTAGAGTATTTTAAAAAATATATCATTTTAGAGATAGTACATCATAGAAAGCATGATGGAATTATTGTAGTAATGAAATTTTTTACAATAAATTACTTATTTTGTGGGGTGTTCCTTGCATTTATCGGAAGTTTCTAGGAACTTATCAAAGTCAGTTGGGGACATCACGATGAGAATCTTCTTGAAATTGCAACGATGGATGACATTGTGATGGCGCAAATGGGGACGTTGCGATGTGACAACGTGTTTCCCACAAGCACCAAGTTTCTTCTCCTAGTTAAACTCTACTATCCTTTCTTAGATGAACTCTGATTACTTCAGGGATATTTTAGTATGATTAAAGGGGCCACTGTATCCTTGTCTTGTGAGGCCAATTAAAAGGCAGCTACGGATGTAGTACTATAGGGCTTTTCTTTTTGGGGCGATAAGATGTAGTCGCAAATGAGTTTTGGGGAGAGTTTTTGTAGTAACTATGAAGAGAATTTTGTTCCCTTTTTGAGAGAACTCTGTGAGAGTTAGGGTTTTTTTTTTTCAGGTTTTTTCTATTAGAGTTAGAGCTTTGTATTCAAGTTTTGGGTCTTGTTCATTGGGATTATTTTCTCCATATTGTACTTTTTGTTGGTTTGTCGGATTAGCGAAGTTTCCTTTGCTCGTAGATTTTATCCTCATCGAAGTAGTTTTCCACATAAAATGTTTGTGTTCGTTCTTCTCCACTTTTACTATCTCGTTATTTATACGGGTCGATCCCTAACAAACTTGTATCAAAGCTCGATTTGGTTTCCACATACAACCCGTTCAGAGATGGCAATGAGGTACGATATTGAGAAGTTTGGAGGGATCGCAAATTTTAACTTGTGGAAAGTTCGGATGACGAAAATTCTGGTTCAGAACAGTCTGAAAAAAGTCATTATAAGGCAAATGCCTGCGAATGTGAATCAGAAAAAGTGAGAGGATCTTGATGAGAAGGCACTGTCAACAATTCAGTTGTGCCTCATTAACAATGTTTTGTAGGAGGTACCTACGGAGAAAATGGAAACAACCTTATAGAGGAAATTGGAAGCCTTATATATGACAAAGTCCCTCGCAAATTGCTTGGTACTAAAACAACAATTATATATATTCCTTATAATAAAAGGTGAATCTATTAAGGCTCACATCAGTGAATTTTTCGCTCTCCTTAATGGCCTAAAGAATGTCGAGGCCAACATAAACGACGAAGATCATACTATATTATTACTTTGTTCTTTGCGTCATTCATACAAAACTTTCAGGGAAACCTTGATTTATAGTAGAGAGAGACTCTCATTTGAGGACGTAAAGGGAAATTTTTTAAGTAAGGATAAAATCGACAATGAGTTAGGCTCGAAGAACAAGTCAGATGGGCAAGCCTCTGTTTTGGTTGCTAGAGGAAGGCAACAATCTAAGGATTCGTGTTAAAGAAGATCAACGGCAAGATCTAAGTCGAGAAACCGTGATAAACAATGAAAGCGACGAGGAATAGAAGGCTGAGATAGCCGATGCTAGTATGGCCGAGGATAATGGTAATGATTGGTTGTTGGTGTCTACGACCGATTAAACTTATGTCCAAATAGAGTTTGGATTCAGAGTGCTTGTAAAACCCTTAACCGATTAAACAGGGTTATAGAGCATTGTCGAAACTTTTGAGAATGTTTTCAGATAAATCATGTCAATCACTATTCATTTTCTGAGGTCATGCGTAACGTCCATTAAATGGACCCTCGAGGCCCAATACGAGCATTAGAATTGAGTCGGGACTTAATCGAAAACTCTAAGATTTTTTCGAGACATTTCAAAAATTTTCCAAGGTTCAGAGCTCACACGCCCGTATGACTCTTAGACACGCCAGTGCATCAGGCCGTGTCCGATTTAGGTTGCTCTCTAACTTGCGCCACATGGCCATGCCACACACCCGTGTGCTAAGCCGTGTGGTTAATGAATTCAATTTGAATTAGGTGTAGGTTTCACACGGCCAAGACACACGCATGTGTTCTAGGCCGTGTAACACACACGGCTGAGACACATGCTCGTGTGCTCAATTCTGAGCATTTTGTTTTCTCAAATTTAAGGTGCAAGGGACACACGGCCAGGCCACACACCCATAGAGTAGGCCATGTGTCACACACGGTCTAGACACACGCCCGTGTGGACAAAATAATTGTCATTCCTAACTTCATTTCTCACCCAAAATCACATCCATGACCTGCACTTGAACCACACATCCAAATACTAACCATTTCAAGCATTCAAATCAAGTAAATTCCATCATTCATCATGGCATATCATTTCATGCATACATGTTCATAATCTTGTCTTGTTTTAGTCCATATGATTGGTATAATTTGATCAATTACTTAACACATGCGTAGCTACCATAGTATGACATTACAAGTATATCAAATCAAACCATTACTAGCCATTCCAATCGCTAGATTACAAGCATCATTTACACTTACATGCCAATATGACCAATATAACCTATACATGCCATTACAACCATAATTGCTTTACCACATTGTACCGACATGGGTAAATAGATAGTGTGAGTGATCTCCGCCGAGCTTCTAATCCAACGAGTTTCTGATTTACTCTAAAACAGGGGAAAATAAAACGGGGTAAGCATAAAATGCTTAGTAAGTTCGTATAACATGGCACTTAACTTACCATTCATTCTATTTTGAGGTAACTATGCAAGGCACTACACATCTTCTCATTGACCTTGTTAGTCATATATTCCATAGTAACATCAAGACAAGTATAAGCTCAACAACAATTAATTTTTCATGCATTTATGCTTTCCACAACATGTATTCATTTAATATGTATAAATCATCTCTTATTATTACAAACATAGTTTCATAGTAGTTCGTTTCAGGTTCAGCTTATTTCATGTCAGGACTTTACTCATATTTTGCGAATATTAAGGTTACACAAGTAGTAGTACACTCAAGGTGTACAAGTCTATAATCAAGGATGAACTTATATTCATCAATCAAATTCCAAGTACAAATATCATCGTCTCATGTTTCCATGTATCAATTATCACATATCATCATTTTCATGTATTTCATGTAGATACATGTAATAACTCATTTCTTATTCATAATCTTCTTATGTCAAGAGTTTTACCCGTTGAATTTATTTGGAATATCGATGGATACACCGATAGTACACTTGAGGTGTACAAATCAGAATTCGTTAATCCATACTTAGTAGTACCTTGTACGTACACTCTCGAGCCACGTATCATACAGCAAAATTACCAATCAAGACTAAATTCTACCTGTAACATATACTCTAAGGGCTTTGTCGGGTTACCAGTCCAGGCTAAATCCTTTATATGACAAAGAATTCCCTATAGAGTCCGATCTAGATTACCAGTCCAGGCTAAATCCAGTCAATTAGGATTACCAGTCCAGGCTAAATCCTAATTGAAACATATACTCGAGAAACTCATTTTGGATTACCTGTCAGGGCTAAATCTATTCTGCAACACATGCAGTTTTATTAGGGAAATCACATTTATCCATTGACTTTCATTTATTCAAACAAGATTTAACATTTATCAGGCAATTGTCGGGTATATGTTCAATCTCATAAATTTATGCATTCATACAATTCAATTGTTCACATTCAACTCAAGTATAAAATTTACATTTTTATCATTTATCATTTATCGAGCATTATTGCTGATCGAGCACATTTCATTTATCTGGCTTTGACAAATATGTGATCATTTCACATAATTAAGGCATTTATATAATTCATAAGCACAACATTTAATTCAAGCATAAAATATATATACAAATTAGTTACATGAACTTACCTCGACAAAGGTTCATTTACAAACATCTACTAATCCGACATTTTCCTCTTTTTCCTCGTTCTAACTCTGAATTTGGTCTATCCGGATCTATACGAGTAAATTTTACATCAATTTATCATATTTTGCATTCATGTGGACTAAATTTTCATCCTAGGCAAAATTAGTAATTTGCCCCTAACTTTTCCATAAATTCCATTTTCGTCCATAGGCTCGGAAAATGAAATTTGTGCAAATTACTCCCTATTCCAAGCCTAACCAAACCCCATTACAAAATTTACAGCACATGTATTCATAAAATTTTAGAATTTTTTCCTTCAATTTCACAAGTTTACATTTTAGTCCCTAAATCATGTTTTCATCAAAAATCACTTTGTAAAAGTTGTTTATCTATCAATAATCTTTCTTTTTCTACCATAAATTCCCAATTTCCAGCATATACATCCATGACCCATTTTTCATTTCTTGATAACTTATCAATTTAATCCCCCAAATAGATAGTTTAGACTATCCCAATTCCAAAAATATCAAAATTACTAAAAACGAGACAAGGAAACTTACCCAATTTGGCCATGAAAGTCTCTTCTCTCTCTCCTAGGGTTTCCATGTTTATTTTGGGGAAGATGGCATAAAATAATATGATATCTTTTATCATCTTTTTTTATTAATAAGTATTTTCACTTTCCAATTTAGTCTCTAGTCTTTTTCTAATTTTCCATGGATGAGTCACCAAGAAAAATCTACAGACTTTCTTAATGGTCTAATTACCATATAATGACCTTAAGTTTTGAATTCCATAGCTATTTAATCCTTATAGCTACTAGAATTCAACGTTCGCATTTTATGCGATTTAGTCCTTCTCGTAATTATGCACTAAATCGATAAAATTTTTGTACCAAAATTTTTACATGTCATATCTATCATAATACGGACCATATAATAAAATAAAAAAATTATTTTTGGCTTGGATTTGTTGTCCCAAAATCACTATTCCGATTTCACCGAAAAATGGACTATTACAACTCTCCCCCCTTAAGGATTTTCATCCTCGAAAATCTTATCAGTAATAAGATTCAGACATTACTTTCTCATAATTTCTTCTGATTCCTAGGTAGATTTTTCTATATCGTATCACTGTCAAAGAACTTTCACTACAACTACCTTTTTATTTTTCGTTTATTTCACTTTACATGCCAGAATTTCATTCAATCTTTCACTGTAAATCGTGTCAGGCTGAACTTAACATTTATCAAAGCAATAACAGATGATGAGTCTGATTGATATTATCGTAACGCATATACTCATAAAAACATTGTGAATTTTGTAAATCTCTGATAATAATACTAATCAGTACGCAACAAGTCTAATTCTTTTCAATGATTTCATATGATTCAGTAAGTTGCAGCCTTAATTTTTCCTAAATAGCCAATCTGAATAAGTTTCTTTCATGGTAAATTTTTAGAAATACTTTTTTACCATCAGAAACTCTATTTCTTTTTATTTCAGATCCACATCAGATTTCTGAAGATCAAATACTGCTTTTAAACTGTTTCAGATCATTTTCATCTTTTTTCAGTTTCAAAGAATCAAGCCTACTACATGTATCCTTTCTCACTGAACTCCGTCCAAAACATTGGAATTTTACATTTGTGACCATATAAAACCTCGTACAGTATAATTTTGTACTTGACTGTAAACTATTATAAGTAATTTCAACCCAAGGCAAATACTTTTCTCAGTTACCTTCAAATTCAAGTACACAGCACCGAAGCATATCTTCCAAAATCTAAATCATATGTTCAGATTGATCATTCATTTGAGGATGAAATACCGTACTAAAATATAACCATGTACCCAGGGTTTCTTGTAACTTATTTCAGAATTAGAATATAAACCATAGATCTCTATCAGAAATAACAGAAACTAGCATATCATATAATCTGTCAATCTCAAAAATAGGTAATTTAAGTAATCTATCAAGCGAGAAATTCATTCATATCAGAATAAAATGTGCACGCTTTGTCAAACAATCAACAATTACTCAAATAGTGTCTTTCTTTTCATAGACAAGGATAATCCCAACATAAAGTTCATAGTAACTTTGTCCCATTTCCAGTTCGGTATTTTCTTTGACTATAACCATCTTGTAAATTTCATCCTTAACTTGCTGGTACATCCATCATTTAGGTACAATTTCAAAAATATCATATTTCATTCCAATTACTAATAAATCCTTTTCAAATCGTTGTGTATTGTATCATTTCCTAGATAAACAGACATAGTACCACTATGATCATTCATGTAAAATTTTCTGCAAAAGTTCCAAATTCTTCACTACACGAATTCTATTTTTGAATAATAGGCATTTATCAGTTCTGCTCTGAAATTCTAAATCATAATTTATTTCACACAGTATTCATTTTAATCTAGAACTCATTATCATTTTTCTGGGTTTCACTAATCTATGGTAGAAACATCGATTTAGCTCCATACTCAGCTAAAATTAAATTATTATCAGACATCATATTCGATATCCATGGCTTGCAAAATATACAGAGATTTTCTACTCAGAACATCTATAACTACCTTCGTTCTTTCCAAGTGATCTGCAATTATCAAATCACAATCTTTCAACCTTTTAGACCATATACGCTATCTCAGATTCAAATCTTTTAGCAACATCAGATAATTCAAACTTTTATAATCGGTGAATATAAAATATTTTTTTCACCAAACAAGTAATGTTGTTAAATTTAAATACAAAAACAATAGTTGTCAATTCTAGATCATATATCGAGTAATTCATTCCATATGGTTTTTAACTGTATGAAAGTACAGGCTATTACTTTGCCTTACTGCATCAAGACACAGTCTAATCCCATTCAATATTACATTACTGTAATAACAAGTTCCTTACCCAATTCAGGTTGAACCAAAATCAATACTTCGATCAACAAAGATTTTAATTGGTCGGAACTTTATTGATATTTATCAGTCCATTCAACTCTTACATCTTCTCTGTAGTAACTATGTCATCAATGTAGCTACTTCAATCATTAACATTGAAGCTTTGAGTTTTTCCAAAGCCAGAACCATCAAATTGATCTAAAATCATAGTGCATCAATATGACCGACATTTCAACCATATAGGTACAGCAACACTTTAATATCAATAGTGTACCTCAAATTAGAAGAGGAAAACCGAAGTGGCCCCAATAATAACCTATGCAGTAATTCAGTTTCTATAATCTGTGATCTTTATCACCATATGTAACAGCCCCAATTAGGGGCTAGTCGGAACAGTGGTCTCGGGACCACTAATCCGGGGTCAGAGAAAATTTATTTTAATTTTATTTTATGAGTCGGAGCATGATTATAAGGGTACGTGAAAATCCTGGTGTTTCAATTTTAGCGATTTCATACTTAATTGTGAAAAAAGGACTAAATCGCGTAAAGTACGAAAATTCTATTTTAATTGCTAGAGGTGTCAATTAGCTAAGGAATAAAAAAATGGAGGTCCTTAAAGTGCAATTAAGCCTTCCTAAAGGTGATGGCTAGTCAAGGGGACAAGGGAATTAAAAAATTGACAAGGGTTGGTGGCATTTGTTGACTAAATGAATAAAATAAGATGAAATAAGCAAAGGCTATCATCTTTTCATTTTATTTTCTTATCCCACCGAAAATAAAAGTAAGAATGGGGGTTCTTGAAGCTCAAACTTTCAGCCAAGCAATCCTCTTGCAAGTAAGTGATTTTGATGGTTTTAGTTGATAATTTTTGTACTTTTGGAGTCCCCAAAGCTTAAGTTAGCTAATGAAGGGACTAATTTGTTAAATGGTTAAAAGTTTAGGGATTTTCCATGAGAGAGTTTGTGTTGTTAGCTGAGTTTTTATGGAAGAAAATGAATGCTGGGGAGATGAGAAACAACTTTTGTGAAAGGTGTTATCATGAAAACACCTAAATGAGACTAAGTTGTAAATGTTGTAATTTGGTAATAAATGCATGAAATAGTTGGATTTCTGAGTATTTGTAAGAGGAATAAATGTTTAGCTAGGCTTTTGTAATAAGAAAATGTGATGAAAATGATTTACGAGCCTAGGAGAAAAATCGTAATTTTGCCATAGTACAAGGGCAAAATGGTCATTGTTGCCTAAGTAGAGATTATGATGTAATATGATCATAAAATGATTAAAAGAGTAAATTTTATTGTTCTAGATAAAAAAATGAGAGTCGGACCTAGAACAGGAAAAAATAGAAATATGGACAAATACACCCCTTTTTACCCTTTTCGGTATCGAGGTAAGTTCGTGTTCTCATAATGCAACTATAATGAATTATTTAATATTTCAATGATGTATGAATTGTATATTGACTCAATGAATATATTAAATACATTTTGACGAGATGTCAATAACTAAAAGTCTTAAATTGAATTTGAGAATAGAGGGAATGCAAATAGCATGATACTATGATATTCCTTCAGTTCTAGAATACCAATAAACAATCGGATGTCCTCATTTAATCCGTCCTCAAACCTTTTACACATGATGGCTTCAATGGATACGCACTCCCAAGCGTATTTGCTGAGCCTCATGAACTCACGCTCATACTCCGTTACTGTCATTCGGCCTTGCTTCAATTCTAGAAATTCCTTCCTTTTCTGGTCTATGAACCTTTGGCTAATATACTTTTTATGGAACTCTTATTGAAAGAATTCCCAAGTTATCCTTTCCCTTGGTACAACTGACACAAGGGTGTTCCACCATTGGTAGGCCGAGTCTCGCAGGAGTGATACAACACACTTCATGCACTCCTCAGGTGTAAAAGACAACTCATCGAATATCCTAATGGTATTTTATAGCTAGAATTCTGCTCTCTTTTGGTCATCATCTATATTCGCTCTAAATTCCTCAGCCCCTTGCTTTCATATTCTGTCTACCAGAGGCTTTTCTCTTCTAATCGTTTCCACTATTTAGGGAGCTGTAGGGGCAGGTTGGGGAATTGGAGGGGTGGAGGAGGTGGAGCGTTTGGGTTTGCACGAACAAACTCCAAATAACATACATTCATCATATGGAGGAAGGCTTCTCTAGCCCCTAAGCCCTGACTCAGTGTCACGAGCCCACTTTAGACTGGCGCAGTCCTTTCTGTAGGAGCTAACACATTACTCTCGACATCATCTGCCACTGTTCTGACGCGATTCATGTACTATATAAAAACACATTTTAAATTGTCAGGAGTCATCACACTATCATAATTCATATATGGCATGTATAGCTAGACCCGTACACACGCTAGGTTAGTTTGAGAATCAACTAAACCATAGCTCTGATACCACTAAATATAACATCACTTACCCGTATCCGATGCCGGTACAGGGTACGAGGCATTACCTTTCTTAAAACATGCATACAAACAATTCCGGGTTATGAGATTTCATTCAAATTTAAAACCTTTCAAAATTTGTCTTAAAATCCCTAATATGAGCCTATAAGGCCCAAACCATTCGAGACCAAACCGAGTTCTTTTGGAACTTTTAAAAATGTCACTAAAAATAAGGGCACACACTCGTGTGGAAGGGCGACACGCCCGTGTGACCTGATAACATGGCCATGTTGAAGGACCGTGTAACTCACACAGCATAAAAATGTAGGGACACACTCGTGTCCCGTGCCCGTGTGGATTTATTTCTCAATTTGAACCTACATGGGGTTTTCACACGACTTGGCACATGCCCGTGTCTATGGCCCTTGTCCTTTACACGGCCATGACACACCTGTGTCTCCGCCCGTGTGTAAAAACCTTGACATTTTGTTTCTGACGTATCAATCTAATAAGGTCACACGGCCAAGGCACACGTCCGTGTCCTTAGGCTGTGTGGCGAATTAAATTCCTAAATCTAAGTGCAGACTTCACATGGCCTGGGAACATGCCCATGTCTTATGGCTGTGTCTTCCACACGGTTGAGACACACGGCCGTGCCTCAACCTATGTGGTTACTACTAGGCATTCTATTTTGCTAACTTAGGGTGCAGGGGGACACACGACTGAACTACACGCCCATGGGGTAGACCGTATGTCACACACGGCCTAGATACACGTCCGTGTGTCAACCCGTGTGGACAATAACAAGGCTATTTACCAAGCCCTTTTTGCCACCCTTACTTGCACCAAAATAAGCCACATTTAGTATCACCAATCCATACATAAATATCTGAACAAATCAGCCACAACCAAGATATACACACATCAAGGCCACTACACTTCATTCACATGCAAAACTTATCACATACTTTATCAATTCAATCATGCCATTTGCTCACTCATGAGAAACATCTTAATTTGCATAAAACAATGATAAATATTAGCCATCATCTATGGCATTGTACAAAATGAATCAATCTTCAAAATAAGCCAACCCTCTTGGCCATAACAATATGACACTTGACAAAAGACCAAGTCCCTATACATACCATACTCAAAATGAAAAATCTAACTATACCAAATGTTTCAATTGATAGTGTGATCGAGTCTCTAACATCCTTTGATCCCCGAGCTAGCTTGGCGATACTATAAGAAAATGGAAAAGAAAGGGAGTAAGCACAAAGCTTAGTAAGTCGCAAGTAAATAATTAATAACAATTACTATGCATCATCATACTCATATCATCTTATAAACTTGCATAAAACTCTCGAATGATTAAAAGCATAACTTACTCATTTTCACCCTTACTAATCATACAACATAATTTGAGCTCATTTCTCATGAATTTTCATGTAGGTACCTATATCACTTACAACATAGTCGTAACTTTTCTCACTTTTAACACAAGCTCTAAATTACCCGTTGAACCAGTTGGAATACCAAAGGATACCCGGCCAGCCTCACACAAGAGGGTAAAATGCCGATGCCTTGTCCCAGACATGGTCTTACATTGGCTCTCGTATTGTGGCCGACACCATGTCCCAAGCATGGTCTTACACTGGCTTTCATAATGTGGCCGATGCCATGTCCTAGACATGGTCTTACACTAGCACACATATCAACCAAATGTTATGGTTTGGATGTCCAATCTATTCCTAAGGTTCAACTGGGAGTATACCACAATATATTCATCATGCTCATAACAATAATCAAACATTTTATGCCATATCAATTTTTTAATGCATAATAACAATAAATTTGTATTATTTACGTACAACTTACTTCGGTATACAAAATATGGGTGCTAGTTCGATTTAGTCCACTATTTTGGTCCCGGTCTAAGTCAGGATCCTGTTTTTCTTGATTTGCAAGGATTAAAGGTTACTGAAATTTTCAAGCTTCCATGGCCCTTTCCTTGAGTGAAAAATCGGTGGAGAAGAAAGAGAGAATGAAAAAGATGAAAACTTTCTCTTATTTTATTTTATTTCATCAATTAAGTCACCTAATTTCACCAACTTTGACCAATTTGTATTTTTTTGTCCCCTATGGCCGGCCAACATTCTCTTCAGGGCCTAATTGCACATTAAAGACCTCCAATTTATGGTTCTATACCTATTTGACACCTTTAGCTTGTAGAACAAAACTTTCGCACTTTATGCGGTTTAGTCCTTTTTTAAAATTAAGCATGAAATCACTAAAATTAATTCACCAAAATTTTCATGCACTCATATAATCATGCTATAACACATAAACTAATATTAAAAATAATTTCTCCGGCCTCAGATTAGTGGTTCCAAAACCACTATTCTGACTAGCCCCAAAATCGGGCCGTTACAAAAAAAATCACTAGATTCGTGAAAGATGGTCCCTTAAGTATGCTTAAGAAAGTTAGTCTTCCACAATATGAATCTTTCTTGGAAGGTAAAATGATTAAGAGGCTTTTGAAAGGTACAAGGGTCAACCAACCTTTAGAACTTGTGACACTGATGTATGTGGTCCCATGAGCATCATTGCTCGAGGGGTTACGATTATCTCGTGACTTTCATTAATGGCTATTCTTGATATGAATATGTGTATCTAATGCACCATAAAATTGAAACCTTTGATAAATTTTGAGTGTTTTATGCAGAAGTGGAAAAACAATTAGATTTATCCGTAAAGAATCTTCGGTCTAATCGAGGTGGGGAGTACTTGTCTTATAAGTTCTTAGGATACCTCATAGAGAATGAGATTTTATCTCAATTGACTGTGTCGAGCACTTTAGAGCATAATGACGTAGTTGAGAGAAGGAACAAAACCTTACTTGACATGGTTCGTTCAATGTTAAGCTATTCACAACTCCCAACTTTCTTCTAGGGATATGCGATACAAACGATTTGCTATATTTTGAATGATGTGTGAACCAAGTCTACTTCTAAGACACCTTATGAACTGTGCCATGGAAAGAAACCTGCTCTAAATCACTTTAGAATATGGGGTTGTCCAGCACACGTTCTGGATAACGATGTAAAGAAGTTGGATGTACGGGCATAGTTGTGGATATTTGTTGGATATTCGAAAGGAACAAAGAGTTGATTATTCTACAATCCGAAAGATAATACGATTAAAGTTTGTACTCATGCTACTTTCCTTGAGGAAAGCTACATTAATAGCTTTAAGCCTCAAAGTAAAATGGTACTTGAGGAACTTTCGGAAGTTGTAAAACAATCACTAAGTTCAATTCTCGAGAAAATTGTGGCAAGACCTAAAACCGATCAACAACATAAGGGAATCCTTCATAGTGGAGAGTTTCTAAGAAACCAAACTTTTTCATCTATGATGGTAGTAATTATAATATGGAAGCCAATCATGAATATCATGATCTACTCACTTACGAGGAGGCTATGTAGAATGTTGATCTACTCACTCACTCACTTACGAGGAGGAAATAGGTTATGGATGCCGAGATGGATTCTATTGAATCCAATACAGTGTGAGAACTAGTAGACTTATCGATTTAGATTAAAACAATTGGGTGTAAGTGAAATATACAAGAGGAAGAGAAATGCGGAAGGGAAAGTGGAAATACATAAAGTTAGGCTTGTAAGGAAAGATTATATAGGGAAAGAGGCATCGATTACGATGAGACCTTTTCTTCAATAGTCATGCTCAAGTCTATCTGCATACTCTTATCCATTGTCACTGGTCCCAATTATGAGATTTGGAAAATGGATGTTAAGACAACAATTTTTATTAGCTATATTGATGAGACCATTTACATGGCTCAAGCCACTGAATATGTTGTCAAAGGAAAGGAGTAGAAAGTTTGCAAACTGCTAAGATCCATTTATTGACTTAAGCATGCATCCCACTCATTCAATAAAAAGATTTGATCAAATGATCAAGACTTTTGGATTTGAGCAAAACATTGATGGATCTTGTGTTTATAAGCGTATAAAGGACAAAAAGTTGGTCTTCCTGATTCTGTATGTCAATGATATTCTACATATTGAAAATGATGCAGGACAATTGTCATCAGTTAAATTGTGGTTAACTCAACAGTTTAGCATGAAGGACATAGGTAAAGCTAGTTATATTTTTCAAATTTGAAACCTTAGGTATCGAAAGAATAAAACAATAACTCTATCACAAGCTTCACACATCTACAAGGTACTTGAATAGTTTGCAATGATTGATGTAAAGCCAGGGATCAGTTGACTATATCAGTTAAATTGTGGTTAGCTCAACAGGTTATCATGAAGGACTTGGGTGAAGCTAGTTATATTTTTCAAATTTGAAACCTTAGGGATCGAAAGAATAAAATAGTAACTCTATCACAAGCTTCACACATCTACAAGGTACTGGAATTGTAACACCCCTAACCCATATCCATGGCCAGAATAGGGTTATAGAGTGTTACCAAAGTTTTCAGAACAATATCAGACAATTTATGTAAATTACTATTCATTAATCGAGATTATTGATATCGTCCCTCAAATAGACCCTTGAGGCCCAATACAAGTAATAGAATTGAGTCAGGACTTAATTGAAAACTCTAAGAATTTTTCGCGAAATTACAAAAAAAAATTCAAGTTGCAGGGCTCACACGCCCGTGCTACAGGTCGTGTTCGACCCCCTGCAGCTCTCTAACTTGTGCACACGGCCATGCCACATGCCCGTGTGTTAGGCCATGTGGTTAATTAAATTCTTTCAAAATTAAATGCAGCTTTCACATGGCCAAGACATACTCCCATGTTCCAGGCTGTGTAGCACATACGGCTCTACCTGTGTACTCAATTCTGAGCATTCTGTTTCTCAAAATTTAGGTGTAGGGAACACACGGCCTAACCACACACCCATGTACCAGGCCGTGTGTCACACATGGTTAAGACACATGCCCGTGTGGACAAAATAAAGCAATTTCTAGCTTCATTTCTCACCCAAAATCACACCAATGTCCTGCATCAAAACTCACATCCAAATACCAACCATTTCAAGCATTCAAATTAAGCAAACTCTATCATTCCACAACGCATATCATTACATGCATACATGTTTATAATCTTACCTTGGTTTAATCCATATGACATAATTTGATCAATTACTTAACATATATAAAGCTACCATATTATGACATTACAAGTACATCAAAACAAACCATTACTAGCCATTCCAATGGCTAGATTACAAACATCATTATCAAGCCACTAATGGCCAAGTTGTACTATACATGCCATTATACCAAAATGATTTTACTATGTATACCCAAAATAAGCTAGTAGATAGTGTGACGATGCTCCAATGATCTCCAACCTTCGCGAGCTTCCGAGCACTATAAAACAGGGGAAAATAAAATAGAGTAAGCATTACATGCTTAGTAAGTTCGTATAACGGAAAACTAAACATACCGATCCTGTTTATTAAATGTAAGCATACAATAACATGTTTTCCATCAACTTGGCAAAATTGTCTAAATACAAACATTCAATCAAACATGTTAGTCACAAAATTTTCATATACATCAAGTAAACATAGATGGGCTCATCATGCCATATTCTTTCAAGACATTATCATTCCATCTCATAATCCTCTCATCTAGCCAAGAGTTTTATCCGTTGAACAATTGAAGTTCAGATAGATGTTCAAATAGTACACTTGAGGTGTACGATTCAATAACTCGTCAATTCTTTTTCAAGAGTACCCATTAGACCACTAAATCAAGGAACACACTCTCAAGCCACATATCGTATAACAGGATTACAAGTCCAGACTAAATCCTTTATTTAACGTATGCTCAGAAGAGCTCAATTAGGATTACATGTAACAGCCCAAATTTCGGTGAAATCAGAACAGCGGTTTTAGGACCACAAATCTGAGCCAAAAATATAAATTATTTTTATTTTATTATATGGACTGCATTATGTTAGAAAATTCATGTGGAAATTTTGATACAAAAATTTTATCGATTTAGTGCTTAATTACGAAAAGGACTAAATCGTATAAAATGTGATAGTTGAATTCTAGAAGCTATAAGAATTAAATAGCTATAGAATTCAAAACTTAAGGTCCTTAAATGGTAATTAGACCATTAATAAAAAGCATATAGATATTGTTGGATGATTCATCCATGGAAAATGAGAAAAAGGCTAGAAACTAAATTGGAAAGTGAAAATATTAACTAATTAAAAAGATGAAAGAAAATAAAAATCATATTTTCTCATCTTCTTCCCCAAAATAAACATGGAAACCCTAGGAGAGAGAAAAGACTTTCATGGCCAATTTGGGTAAGTTTCCTTGTCCTGTTTTTAGTAATTTTGATATTTTTAGAATCGGGATAGCTTAATCTCTCTATTTGGGGGATTGATTTGAAAAGTTATCAAAATATGAAAATGGGTCATGGATGTATATGCTGGAAATTAGAAATTAATGGTAGAAAATGAAAGATTATTGATAGATAAACAACTTTTACAAGGTGATTTTTGATGAAAGCATTATTTAGGGACTAAAATGTAAACTTGTGAAATTGAAAGGAAAATTCTAAAATTTTATGGATACATGTGCTGTAAATTTTGTAATGGGGCTTTGGTTAGGCTTGCAATAGGGAGTAATTTGCACAAGTTTCATTTTTCGAGCCTAGCGACAAAAATGAAATTTATGGAAAAGTTAAGGGCAAAATAGTAAATTTTCCTAGGATGAAAATTAAGTCCACTTGGATGTAAATTGTGGTGAATTAATGTTAAATTTACTTGTATAGATCCGGATAGACCAAGTTCGGAGCTAGAACAAGGAAAAAGGAAAAAGTTGGATTAGTGGATTTTACGTACACGAACATTGTCGAGGTAAGTTCGTGTAACTAAATTGTATATATTTTTATGCTTGAATTAAATGTTATGTTTGTGAAATGTATAAATTCCTTAATTATGTGAAATGATCACATATTCGTCAAAGCCCGATAAATGAAATGTGCCCGATCAACAATAATGCTCGATAAATGATAAATAAAAATGTAAATTTTATGCTTGTGTTGAATGTGAACACTTGAATTGTATGAATGTAACAAAATGTATGAGATTGACCACATGCCTGATAATGCTTGAAAAATGTTATATCTAATATGAATAAATGGAAAATCAATGGATAAATGTGATTTCCTTGATAAAACAACATGTGCTATAGAATGGATTTAGCCCGGACGGGTAATCCAAAATTAGCGTCTCGAGTATATGTTTCAGTTAGGATTTAGCCTGAACTGGTAATCTGGAATGAACTCTATAGAGAATTCTTTGTCATATAAAGGATTTAGCCTGGACTGGTAATCTGACAAAGCCCTAAAAGTTTATTTTACAGCTAGAATTTAGTCTGGACTAGTAATTCTACTAATGATACGTGGCTCAAGAGTGTATCTACAAGGTACTACTGAGTATGAATTGACGGAATATGGAACTGTACGCCTCGAGTGTACTACTGGTGTATCCATCGATATTCCAAATAAATTCAATGGGTAAAACTCTTGACATGAGAAGATTATGGATAAGAAATGAGTTATTACATGTATCTACTTGAAATACATGAAAATGATGATATGTGATAATTAATACATGGAAATATGAGACTATGGTATTTGTACTCGGAATTTGGTTGATGAATATAAGTTCATCCTTGATCATAAACTCGTACAACTTGAATGCAATACTACTTGTACGACCTTAATATTCAAATAAAATGAGTAAAGTCCTGCCATGGAATGATCTGAACTTGAAAAGAATTATTATAAAGCTATACTTGTATTAATAGGAGATGTCTATACATGTTAAATGAATACATGTTGTGGAAAGCATATGTGCATGGGAACTTGATTGTTTTTGAGCCCATACATGTCTTGATGTTACTATGGAATATATGACTAACAAGGGAAATGAGGATGTTTATAGGGCTTGAGATCAAAGGGGTTGAATATGCCTTACTTAGTTACCTGAAATAGGATGTATGGTAAGTTAAGAACCATCTTTTAAGAACTTACTAAGCATTTTATGCTTACCTCATTTTATTTTCCCCTATTTTAGAGTAAATCGAAAGCTCGTTGGATTGGAAGCTCGGCAGAGATCACTCACACTATCCATCGGCCTATGACGGTGTAATATGGTAAATAAATTATGGTTGTAATGGCATGTATAGGATATGTTGGCCATATTGTCATGTAAATGTAAATGATGCTTGTAATCTAGCTATTGGAATGGCTAGTAATGGTTGTTTTGAAATACTTGAAATGTTATGCTATGGTAACATATGCATATAATGGTATACTATGTTGAATGATAGAATTTACTTGATTTGAATGCTTGAAATAGTTGGTATTTGATTGTGAGTTTAAGTGCAAGTCATTGGTGTGATTTTGGGTGAGATAGGAAGCTAGAAATGAATTTATTTTGTCCACACGGGCAGACACACGGGCGTGTGTCTAGACTGTGTGTGACACACGACCTACCCCATAGGCGTGTGGCCTGGCCGTGTGTCCCTACACCTTAAATTTGAGAAAAATAGAATGCTCAGAATTGAGTACATGGGCAGAGACACGGGAGTGTGTCTCATCCGTATGGGTGACACGGCCTTGAACACGGGCGTGTGTCTTGGCCGTGTGAAACCTACACCTAATTCAAATTGAATTAAATAACCAAACAACCTAGCACACGGGCGTGTGGCATGGCTATGTGGCGCAAGCCAGAGAGCAACCTAAATCGGACATGGCCTAAGACATGGGCGTGTCCCTTGAACCGCACGGCCGTGTGAGCCCTGCACCTTGGAAAATTTTTGAAATGTCATGAAAACTTCTTAGAGTTTTCGATTAAGTCCCAAATCAGTTCTAATGCTCGTATTGGATCTTGAGGGTCTATCTAAGGGACATTATGAATGACCTCGATTAATGAATAGTGATTGACATGATTTATTGAGAATGTTCTGAAATGTTTCGGTAATGCTCCGTAACCCTGTTCTGGCGACGGATATGGGTTAGGGGTGTTACATTTAGTGGTATCAGAGCTTTGGTTTAGTCAGTTCTCGGATTGAACGCAACATATGTGGAGTCTAGAAATACATGCCATTATATAACCTGTGATAGTGTGATATCTCCCGACTCTGATGAAAATTATTTTACAAATAGATAGAGATGTCTTCCAATCGAGCTAATTCTGATGACTCCGAAAGAGATATCCAAGTATCTGAGTAAAATGTTACTGATGATGAAATAGAATTCGAAAAGGTACAGATAAATGTTTTATAGCACATAAGAATGATAAATGTTGTGTTATATGAGTATTTATATATGAAAGTTAAATTTTGAGGCTTACGATCTCCATCCCCTCACCAGTATAGTTTTATACAATGAAATTCATAAGATTTATATGGATTAAGCTCATGAATGTGGAACTAAAGAGTTCAAAGGCTGAATGACTAATGATGTAGTCAAAATGAGAGCGGGTTAATAAGTAAAGACGATATTAAGGAGATATAAGATTTTTTTGAAGATTATTCTAAATATGTGTTGTCATTGTTAAGGAAAAAGTTATTCATGAGTAATTGACTTATCTAGATATGATAATTACAGAATGGATTAGTAGAAAATTCTTCTGAATTGACTCTTTCAATGAGCTGAATAATATAAGATTATTGATGATTTTATGGGTCAGTGGAATAGTGATAAAACTGCAAAGATATTTGAATACAGCTGTGATAATTGGGTATATTACAGCAACATCCCCTGGGTACTCTATAAGTCCTATTATTTTCAAAGGCATATGAAATTGTGTATGTACAGATGTAATATTTATCGTATTGAAAGGCTAGTAAATCATGATAGAGGAAATTACTGTAAGTCTGGTTAATTCATGAGTGGTATTGCTTTATCATACTTGGGCTTTCTAATTCATCGTGATTGATATAAGATTTAATGATAAGGTTCATATGATGTTAATTACTACTTCTACTGATTGAAGCCCTAAATTGCGAATATGAAAATTATATTATCTTTGTCACAGTGGTTTCTACTGAGTATGTGTTATATTATTCTTCTAAATTTTCTGTAAGATATCAAAATCTCTCTAGTATGTAAACCTGGATTATCTGTGAAGGATGTTCATCAGTTGAAGGTAAATTACATTTATTACTGTTATAAATATTGACTCGATCATGAAGTTTGGTGATAGAGATCACAAATTATAGAAACTGAATTACTGCATTGGTTATTCTTGGGGCCACTTTTGGTTCTCCCTCTTCTAATTTGACGTACAATATTGATATTAAAGTGTTGCTTTATCTATACGATTGAAATGTCTGTCATATTAATACACTATGGTTTTGAATCTATCTGATGGTTGTGGCTTTGGAAAAACTCAAAGCTTCAATGTTAATAATTGAAGTAGCTACAGTGATGACATGTTATTATAGAGAAGATGTAAGAGTTGAATGGATCGATAAATATCAGTAAAGTTTTAACCAGCTGAAAGCTTTGTTGATCAAAGTATTAATTCTGATTCAGCCTGAATTGGGTAAGGAATTTATTGTTACAGTGATACATCATTGAATGGATTAAACTGTGTTTTGATGAAGAAAGGTAAAGAAATGGTCTATACTTCCAGCTAGATAAAATTTCGGAAAAAGAATTACCTGAAATATGATATTGAGTTGATAATTATTGTGTTTGCACTGAAAATTTGGTAATAGTATCTTTATGGTGAAAATATCATATAAGTACTGATCATAAAAATTTGAAGTATCTGATGTTGCTAAAAGATTTGAATCTGAGATAGTGTATGTGGTTTCAAAGGTTGAAAGATTATGATTTGATAATTGTATATCACTTGGAAAGAATGAATATGGTTACAGATGTTCTAAGTAGAAAATCTCTATATACTTTGCAAGCCATGGATACTGATTATGATTGTCTGATGATAGCTCAATTTTAACTGAGTATAGAGCTAAACCAATGTTTCTACAATAGATTAGTGAAACTGAGAAAACTGAAAATGAATTGTAGGTTAAATGAATACAGTGTGAAATAATTTCCGATTCAAAATTTTAGAGTAGAACTGATAAATGCCTGTTATTCAGAAATAGAGTTCGTGTACTGAAGAAATTAAAGCTTGTACTGAAAATTTTACATAAATGATCACAGTGGTACTATGTCTGTTTATCTGGGAAATGATGAAATGCATAATGATTTGTACAGAATGTATTAGTAGCTCAGAATGAAAAGTGGTATTTCTGAATCTATATTTAAATGCTGGATGTATCAGCAAGATAGAGATGATACTTTCAAGATGGTTATAGTCAGTGAAAATACAAAAATGGAAATGTGATAAAGTTACTATGGATTTTATATCAAGATTCTCCCTAACCATGAAAAAGAAAAGAAAAGAAAAAGATACGAATTGAGTAATTGTCTATTGTTTGACAAAGCCTGCACATGTTATCATGGTATGAATGGGTTTCTCACTTGATAGATTGTTTGAATAACATGTTTTTTGAAATTGTCAGATTACAAAATGTGCTAGTTTCTGTTATTTCTGATAGAGATTTATAGTTCATATTCTGATTCCGAAACAAGTTATGAGAAACTCTGGGTATATGGTTACATTTTAATACCGTATTTCAATTTCAGACAGTTGATCAATCTGAATATATACTCAGATTTTGGAAGATATATTTCGATGTTGTGTACTTGAATTTGAAGGTAACTGAGAAAAGTATTTGTCTTGGGTTGAAATTACTTATAACGGTTAACGGCCACATATAAAATTATATTATACGAGGCTTTATATGATCACAAATGCAAAACTTCGGTGTTTTGGATGGAGTTCAGTGAGAAAAGATATAGGTGGTAGTTTGATTCGTTGAACCCAAAGAGAGATGAAAGGGACCTGAGATAGTTTAAAAGCAATATTTGATCGTCAAGAATTTGATGTAGATCTAAAATGAAAAGAAATAGAGTTTCTGATGGTGACAAAGTATTTCTACAGATTCACCATGAAAGAAAGTTCCCCAGTTCGCCCGTAAAGGTAAATTAAGTTTGTGGTTTATCAGGTCATAAAGATTATTGAAAGGAATTGGACTGGTTTCGTATTGATTGGTATTATTATTAGAGTTCTATAGAATTAATAATGTTTTTATGAGTATATGTGTTATGACAGAATCGATCAGACCCATCATTTGTTATTACTTTGATAAATGTTAAATTCAGCTTGGCATGACTTATAATGAGTGACTGGTTGAAATTCTTGCATGTGAAGTGAAAGAAACGAAAAGTATACAGGTATCTTTAGTGAGAGTTCTTGGATAATGATATTGTATAGAGAAAGCTATTCGGGAACAGGATAGAAACATGAGAAAGTAATGCCTGAATCTTTTTACTGGTAAAATTTTCAGGGACGAAAATTTCTTAAGGGCGAAGAGTTGTAACAACCCAAATTTTGGTGAAATCAGAACAGTTGTTTTGGGGCCACAAATCCGAGCTGAAAATATAAATTATTTTTATTTTATTATATGGACCGCATTATGTTAGAAAATTCATATGAAAATTTTGATACAAAAATTTTATCGATTTAGTGCTTAATTACGAGAAGGACTAAATCGCATAAATTGCTATAGTTGAATTCTAGTAGCTATAAGGATTAAGTATCTATAGAATTCAAAACTTAAGGTCCTTTTATGGTAATTAGACCATTAATAAAAAGTATGTAGATATTTTTGGATAATTCATCCTAGGAAAATGAGAAAATGGATAGGGACTAAATTAGAAAGTGAAAATATTAATTAATTAAAAAGATGAAAAGAAAATAAAAATCAGATTTTCTCATCTTCTTCCCCAAAATAAACATGGAAACCCTAGGAGAGAGAGAAGAGACTTCCATGGCCAATTTGGGTAAGTTTCCTTGTCCCATTTTAGTAATTTTGATATTTTTGGAATCGTGATAGCTTAATCTCTCTATTTGGGGGATTAAATTGAAAAATTATCAAAGTATGAAAATGGGTTATAGATGTATATGCTGGAAATTAGAAATTTATGGTAGAAAATGAAAGATTATTGATAGATAAACGACTTTTACAAAGTGATTTTTATGAAGACATGATTTAGGGACTAAAATGTAAACTTGTGAAATTGAAAGGAAAATTCTAAAATTTTATGGATACATGTGCTGTAAATTTTGTAATGGGGCTTTGTTGGGCTTGGAATAAGGATTAATTTGCACAAGTTTCATTTTCCGAGCCTAGGGATGAAAATGGAATTTATGAAAAAGTTAGGGGCAAAATAGTTATTTTTCCTAGGATGAAATTTGAGTCCACTTGAATGTAAATTGTGGTAAATTAATGTTAAATTTACTCGTATAGATCCAGATAGACCAAGTTCGGAGCTAGAACGAGGAAAGAGGAAAAAGTTGGATTAGTGGATTTTACGTACACGAACAGTGTCGAGGTAAGTTCGTGTAACTAAATTGTATATATTTTTATGCTTGAATTAAATGTTATGTTTGTGAAATGTATAAATGCCTTAATTATGTGCAATGATCACATATTCGTCAAAGCCTGATAAATGAAATGTGCCCGATCAACAATAATGCTCGATAAATGATAAATGATAAAAATGTAAATTTTATGTTTGAGTTGAATGTGAAGACTTGAATTATATGAATGTAAAAAAATGTATGAGATTGATCACATTCTTGATAATGCTTGAAAAATGTTAAATCCCATATGAATAAATGGAAAATCGACGGATATATGTGATTTCCCTGATAATACTACATGTGTTGCTGAATGGATTTACCCTGGATGGGTAATCCGTAATGAGCCTCTCGAGTATACGTTTCAATTAGGATTTAGCCTGGACTGGTAATCCAGAATGAACTCTATAGGGAATTCTTTTTCATATAAAGGATTTAGCCTGAACTAGTGATCCGAAAAAGCCCTTAGACTATATGTTACAGCTAGAATTTAGCTTGGACTGGTAATTCTGTTGTATGATACGTGGCTCGAGAGTGTACCTACAAGGTACTACTGAGTATGAATTGACGGAATATGGAACTGTACACCTCGATTGTACTACTGGTGTATCCATCGGTATTCTAAATAAATTCAATGGGTAAAACTCTTGACATGAGAAGATTATGGATAAGAAATGAGTTATTACATGTATCTACTTGAAATACATGAAAATGATGATATGTGATAATTAATACATGGAAATATGAGACTATGGTATTTGTACTCGGAATTTGGTTGATGAATATAAGTTCATCCTTGATCATAGACCCGTACACCTTGAATGCAATACTACTTGTACGACCTTAATATTCAAATAAAATGAGTAAAGTCCTGCCATGAAATGATCTAAACTTATTATGAAGCTATACTTGTATTAATAAGAGATGTCTGTACATGTTAAATGAATACATGTTGTGGAAAGCATATATGCGTGGGAACTTGACTGTTGTTGAGCCCATACATGTCTTGATGTTACTATGGAATATATAACTAACAAGAGAAATAAGGATGTGTGTAGGGCTTAAGATCAAAGCGGTTGAACATGCCTTACTCAGTTACCTCAAATAGGATGTATGGTATGTAACACCCCAAACCCGACCCATGAGCCCTGCCCGGATTTGGTATGTCACTGCGGAAAAACGTTTGAAGACTGATTTCACTTTTGGGAAAACATTAAAAATTTTTGTCTTTGATAAAACATTGTGTGTTTGAATCTCCCAATAAAACTAAGTTATTACAATTTCCCGGATTAAAACTTTAATACCGTTAAAAAAAATATGAGTTTCCAAAAACAATAGCATTTCCAAATAATAATTTAATCGTCATCTAGCTTAAACATAATAAAAATGTTCAAATACTTTAACTGGGCCTTATTACAATAAATAATTACTCAAGGTACTTTATAATAAAATTTAAAGATAATTAAAACATCTTCTGCATGGCCACCTTTGAATCCCCTCCAGCCCGATCCGATCACCACGAATCATCTGCGATGTTTAATAAAAATTGGGTGAGTCATATAGACTCAGTGTGTAATTAATCCACTGAATTCCACCCACATGTTAACCACATATTAACCCCTATATCAGATAACAGGATATCATATTCACATAATAACACATTCTGGGCTTGGCCCATATTCATATCACTTATCAGGTAACAGGGTAATTAACCACATAATTTCCACATATCGGGCTTAGCCCATTTCCACACTGATCCACATTCATATACTGGGCTTGGCCCATTTCCACATTAATCCACATATCAACTGGGCTTAGCCTATTTTCACAATAATTCACATATCCATTGAAATTATGCAAAGTGCACCCAACCCAATCTAGGGTCCATCCTCTACACACCCCCGTATCCAGCCACCACACACCAGGGGATTATCAAATCACCCTCTCCTTTTCACTCCAGAAGGCAATCAATGCCGTCCACGTGCAATTAAGCACAATAATCCACAATGCGACCTCAGTCAGCGCCAATCCACGATGTAGCCGTAGCTAACACCAAAACCACGATGGGACACATAGTCACTCATCAACCACGATATGGCACATAGCCGATATCAACCACGATGAGGCACATAGCCACTCATCAAGCCACGCGAACTAAATCGTAATTAATCCACAATGTGACCTCAGTCAACGTCAATCCACGATGTAGCTCAAGGCTAACATCAAACCACGTACTCGAAGTACACCCGTACCTTCTTTTATATCATATCCCAACCCATGCACATGCAACATATAATAATGATATAATATAATAATGCATGAGCATGTTCATCAAGCATAGTTATAACACATATTCATATTAATAATCAGATTTGGTACTTACCGGATTATCGACATACCCCTTGAGGGTATCCATATCACAATTTCCACTGCACTAGTTAGCACATTCATAACACATACACATTTCACATACATATCATATACCCGGAAAACGGTGGGTTAATCATACACGCAAATATATCATACACCCGGAAAACAGTAGGCTAACCACACACCTGATCACTTGAAGTTCTAAACTATCGATCCTGATGCTATCACTAAGAGACACTATGGTTACCTGCCTATAACTTTCTCCTGCTGCTGGCCCACACCCTGGTGGCCAATCCCGAACTGCCGAGACAGATCTCTTCTTAAACTTAGGAATAGAGACCTTCCCTTTCCCTTCTTGACTGATATTCGCCTCCATCAATGACACTTAATCAGATCAAACGGTTAAACATCCATATTATAACCTAATAACTAAATCCAACTGCAAAGTATTCTTACCAAGATGATCTTGAATCCCGAAGGCCTTGCTCACCACTATCGATTTGTCCCTAAATACCATCATAGTCAAATCGGTCACACTTAATACCAAATATGGCCTTAAGCCGAAAGTCACACTTCCTTACCTTGTTAAACCAACTCCTGAAAAACTACTGCTTGCTCCTGAAACTGTCGAAATCCTTATATATACCATATGTTAAAATCGGCTGGCACATAACTCCGTGAATAATGGCCCTTGGCCACACTTACTTTAGATAATCGAATCCAAGAGACTTCCTCAATGCTTCCTTCTTTCGGCTACACACACAAAAGAACATACTTAATGGCACTATGACATTCGGCCATGTTATAAAACCCAAGACCAAATACTTGGTTTCGACATACCAATAAACGAACCCAAAGACCGATTACTTACAGTGAAGATTACTTACCACTACACTTGAGACGAAACTAAGAGCAGGAGATCGACAACACCACCCTAAGAGATTCGGCAATGGCTTCAAAGGTAATGAGATATTCGGCTCTTGAAAACAACAATGGTGTTTCGGCACTTTATGGTCTCAAGAAAGAAAAGATGCTTGATGAGGCTTACTTAGAGATTCGGCTAATGCTCTTAATGACAAGGGGTATTCAGCTAACACATAATAAGAGAAAAGGCTTAGAAAAGTAATGTAGGTTCGGCCAAGAATCAAATGGAGGAGAAGAAGAAAGAACATAAATGGCCCTGATGCACTTGAAGTTTCGGTCAACACTAGAAGGGATAAGCAAACCGAGACTAGGTGGCTTTTAGAGGATTCGGCTATACAAGAGAATAAGTAGAAAATAAGGTAAAAGAAAAAGAATAGGGAGAAAATGCAAACAGATTCGGCAAGGAAACTAAAAAAAAATCAAAAAGATGAACACACTCCTTAAGCAAAATTCGGCACTTATCCTTCCCACTTCCTTCTCCTATTTTCTCTCCTTATCACTCATACAAAATAAATTAAAATAATTCAGCATTTAACTTCTATCTTATCTTTTAATCACCTATTCAAAATAAATAAAATAAATCTACAATTATCTCCTATTTATTGCCAAAATTTAAAATAAAATTAAAGCTTATCTTTAATCTTTACAAAGTCCAAATGCCGTCCATCTCCTCCCTTCTTTCTTGACGCCAATAGTCAAAAATAAAACACCCATCTGCTGCCTCCAGGTTTTGAACATGAGACCTGCTGGAACCACCACACGCTACCAGCCACTTTGCTGCTAGCTCCTTTGTGTCATAAACTCCCTACAATTCCTTTTAAGAGCTCCTTCCTTAGCTCCCCCTTGTCTTAATGCCAAAAGCAAAATAAAAACACTCCTCCCTGCTGCCAACAAGACTCGAACCCCTTCCTTTAGATCCCCTGCTGACGCAACTCTCCTAGCACCTTAGGTAGCGTCCCAAGCCACTTTACGAAGGCGCTTTTTGTGACATGCTTCACCCAGAATTCCTTTTAAGACCTCCTTAGCGAAGCTCCTTATTGACGCAAAAATAAAGGCTCCCACTTGCTTCCTTTGCAACTCGAACCAAGGCCCCTTGCCCACTGCACATGGCGTCATTCACCCAGGCCCTAAGTGACGCCTTGCAGCCACTTTACCAAGGTATTTCTTATGTCCTAAACTTCACGTAAATTTCCTTAAGGCCTCCTTAGCCTAACTCCCCTTTTTTAACTTAAAAACCAATAATTTTTCAAAGGTTTCTCTTTCATCCTAGAAATTTAGGAACCCCCTACAAATACATCCCAGCATACACTAAAGCATGCTAACACTTGAATTATGCACTAAATGCATAACCCCTAATCTAGGATGTTACATGGTAAGTTCAATACCATGTTATAGAACTTACTAAGCATTTTATGCTTGCCCTGTTTTACTTTCCCCTATTTTAAAGTAAATCGGAAGCTCGTTGTATTGGAAGCTCCGCGGAGAACACTCACACTATCCATCGGCCCATGACAGTACAATATGGTAAATCAATTATGGTTGTTATGGCATGTAGGATATGTTGGCCATATTGGCATGTTAATGTAAATGATGCTTGTACTCTAGCCATTGGAATGGCTAGTTGCAACACCCTGAATTTTGGGCCTAGATGAATTGGGCTTTGGGCTTTGGGTCTCATAATTTTTTTAAGCAAGAAAATGACAAATGACATGTTGGTTTTAAGGGTTTAATAAACTTGGAGTGTCTAGGGGTGTTGGAGAAATGCTGGGTTCGAACCTTGAGGAGAAGGAATTTTTAATTAATTATTAAAGGAACCAAGGCGGTAAGTAGATGGGCTTTTAAATAAAAATAGGGAAAAATGGCATCAAAGAGCCTTGTGGTGGAGTGGCTAAGTGATGCCACTTAGGGTATAAGAAGGTGGCGTTATAGGCTAGCAAGGAGATCCTAGGTTCGAATCCTAGCTTAGTATTTTTTTGGGAGTTAATTTTGGCCTTCTAGAAGGTTGGAAGTGGTGTGATGATGGAATTTAAGGAGAGTGATCAGAAGAGAAAATTTAGGAAAAAGATTGGGGAGTTATCAGGGAAAAAAAATGAGGAGATGAGATGGGGAAGAGTTGGAGCCGATTGGGACTTTGGGGGGTCGGTTTTGTGTATAAATAGGGGGTGCTGAATTCCCTCTGTGCTATTCGACAATTGGAATTCCCTTTGTGCTATTTCGGCAACTATAGTGCTCTGCTGAATTCTCATTCACTTTTTCTGTTCTAAACCTCGCCTCTTCCTTACGTGTTTTCTTTTCTTCTCTCCTAAAGCCTTAAATCGAATATCATTCTCTTTTTTCTCCATTGCTTGTGCCATCCCACCTTCATATCAATTGTTGGGAACCAATTATTCGTGACTTTAAAAGCTGAAAACCTTTGCTTTTGGAGTCGATTTCTTCATCGCCCCAAACCTTGTGCCGAATACTCTAGTGACCAAATCTCTGTCGTACTGTCATCATTCCTTTGATTTTTTGTGGATCGAATCATGGAAAAATTGGAATCAAGCTTGGATCTACAAGTCTCTGCCGAAAAGCTATCCGTACGTTTTGGCTTTTGGGTAAGTGTTCTTGATTTTGGGATAAGTTGGTCGAATAGTCTATAGTAAGGGAAAGGGTGACTCAGTGGATACAAGTCATCTATTATTTTGTCTTCAACGATTACGATTGATGCAGATCTAGGGGATATTCGTGAGTAGTAGCTAACGAAGGGCCATTAGGACTGGTGGCACACGATAAGGTTATGGTAAGGCTTCAGTTTTTGGTAAATATTATGGTTAAGTGTGTGATTGATTGGAGGTTGGTATTGGTTGTAGGTTCAAGCTGAGGATAGCGTAACACATCTCATTTACCAGGTGTGTACATACACTTCACACACGACAAATCGACAAAAGTTGAAATCCCAAAAAACCGGAATGCTAAAAGTCGAAAAGTTGAAAGGTTAGCGCCGAAAACTGCACGAGCATGTGAACATTAGTGTGGGAACACCAATATGGCTACAGGGACCAATAGAGCGATCTTTGATCTCGGACCACTGTTTGGCCAACCGGGCCAGAAGGGGATGAATGGGCCTGCCGAACTCGTGGGCCCAAATCGACAAGAGTTGACATGTGAAATTGAATGATGGATTGATATGGATGGTTGTATGATTTGATTATGATCGGGCCTAATGGGCTACATATACAAGATTGGGCTTAATGGGCTATATGGACATGATTGGGCTTAGTAGGCCTTATGGGATTTTAGAAATGCATGCTAGGGTTTCAATGGACTCTAGGCTTAGTTCTCATGAAATCTTAAACAGAATAAAACTTGATTTAATAATGAAACATGTCTGTGGACAAGTCGCTAGGGTAGAGTGTGGCAATGGACATATGCATGTCTAGGATTGGATCTAGGGAGAGCTTGGTACTTAAGCGGTCCTAGTGATCCACCTCCTTTTCTCTGGAATCCTACCTGGTGCGTAGTGTCTGTTCACTTTAGCTGCGAGGACTTGTTGACAGGCCAAGGTTCATAATTAAGACCCATACTATTAAGAATTATTGAAATACCCTTGTAGGGTAGAATTACTGAAATACCTTTGTAGGGTAGAATTACTGAAATACCCTTGTAAGGTAGGATTACAGAAATACCCCTGAATTGCAAAATTACCGAAATACACTTGATTTGTGAAATGACTAAAATACCCCTATGTGTTGATTGTAAGATTTATGGATGTTACATGTACATTTGTTGCATTCATATGATATTCTGTTTAGGATGCATATGGGTGGGAATTATGGAATGGAGGAAGTATATGAGGATCGCATGGTTGCTTGACAATTGTGGATCCACCAATGGCTTTTCAAGCCTATTATATGATCAGCAGCTTTGCTGCAACGTTTGGTAGTACCGCAACCGGGCTACCCTTCAAGTGTATCAGATGGGTGGGTCTATTTAAAAATCCTGACAGAAGTGTTCCGGTTGGACGGAGGCAAAGTGTATAGAATGTTAACAATATGATATGTATGCTATATGTTTAATGAGGGTCGTACACACTGAGTTTTTGAAAACTCACTCCCTCTTTTATTTTTCTCAGGTGATCCTCAATAGGCGGTTCGACGGATGGAGGGACTCAGAGGTGGCCAACTAGCAAGACGATTAGACCTATTTTTCTTAATATCTAAATTCTAGATTTTAATATATTTATTTTAAGTTATTTTATTTTGGATTGTAATAAGGCTTTCCCCCTGGTTATTATTCTATTACTTCCACTATGCATTGTAATTTTGAAACGGAACCTGGATTTATTTATTTTAAGCATATTTCAGGTTTTTGAAAATAATTGTGTTTTAAAAACGAGCTTCCACTGTCAAAGGAAAATTTTTTTTACATAGTAACAAGGAAAATGGTTTTTGGCTACACCTCCTTTTGAAAGCGAATTGGATTTTACTTAACTTTTCTCTAGAAGGGTTTTCAATGAAAATAAGGTTTTCGCAAAAATACTTCAATGTGACACGCTGGATTCGGGCCTAACTTTTGGGCTGAGTTTGGGGTGTTAACTAGTAATGGTTGTTTTGAAATACTTGAAATGTTATGTTATGGTAACCATATGTATATGTTAAGTAGTTGACCAAGTCATGTTTAACACATGAATTGAACCAAGGTAGGACAATAAACATGTATGCATATAATGGTATACTATGTTGAATGACGGAATTTGCTTGATTTGAATGCTTGAAATAGTTGGTATTTGAATGTGAGTTTAAGTGCAAGTCATTGTTGTGATTTTGGGTGAGATAGAAAACTAGAAATGACTATATTTGTCCACATGAGCCTGTGTCTAGGCCGTGTGTCCACACAGGTGGACACACGGGCGTGTGTCTAGACCGTGTGTGACACAAGACCTACCCCATAGGCGTGCGGCCTGGCCATGTGTCCCTGCACCTAAAATTCAAGAAAAACAAACTGCTTGAATATTAGTACACGGGCAGAGCCACAGGCGTGTGTTTCAGCCGTGTGGGTGACACAACCTTGAACAGAGGTGTGTGTCTTGGCCGTGTGAAACATGCACCTAATTCGAATTGAATTAAGTAACCACAAGACCTAGCACACAGACGTGTGGCAGGGCCATGTGGCGTAAGTTAGAGAGCAACCTAAATCAGACACGACCTGAGGCACGGGCGTGTCTAAGGGTCACACGAGCGTGTCCCTTGGGCCACACGGGCGTGTGAGCCTGGCACCTTGGAAATTTTTTGGAATGTCATGAAAAATTCTTAGAGTTTCTGATTAAGTACCGAATCGATTCTAATGCTCATATTGGATCTCGAGGGTCCGTCTAAGGGACATTATGAATGATCTCAGTTAATGGATTGAAATGATTTATCTGAGAATGTTTTGAAAAGTTCCGGTAACGCTCTGTAACCCTGTTCTGGCGACGGATACGAGTTAGGGGTGTTACATTACCAGTCCAGGCTAAATCCTAATTGTAACGTATACGCCAGAGGTATTATATCAAGATTACCTATCCGGGATAAATCCTTTCTACAATGAGGTCAATAGGACTACTCGTGCGAGCTAAATCCGTCAGCAACAAATGCAGAACCTTATGCATTTCGGGAAAGCACATATATTTATCAAAATTCAATATTCAAACGGAGCTTAACCCTTTTTCAATCATTTCAAGCATGTATTCATTCTTATATCGTAACATCCAAACAATTACATAAATAATAATCACATTTCATACAACACAACATTTAATTTAACAGAATTACATGCTCGATTAAGTTACACGAACTTATCTTGACACTTGTTCGTATATAAAATCTACTAATCCAAAACATTTTCTTTTCCTCGGTATAACCTTAATTTTGTGTTGTCCAGATCTATATAAATAACTTTAATCATCAATTTCACACATTTCATATTCATTTGGACTTAATTTACGTCTTAGGCAAAATTACCATTTTGCCCCTAACTTTTCCATAAATTCCAATTTCATCCCTATGCTCAAAAAATGAAATTTATGCAATTTACTTCCTATTCCAAGCCTAACCAAAATTTCAATATAGAATTTACAGCACATATTTTCTACAAATTTCAGAATTTTTCATCAAATTTCACAACTTTATATTTTAGTCCCTAAATCATGTTTCTATCAAAAATCTCTTAATAAAAGTTGTTTATCTATCAACAACATTTCATTTTCTACCATAAATTTCAAAATTTCAGCATATTCATCCATGATCGAAATTTCATACTTTGATAACTTTTCAAATTGATCCCCAAAATAGATAAATTTAGCTATCTCGGTTTCAAAAATATCACCATTACTAAAAACGGGACAAGGAAACTTACCCAATTAGGCCATGAAAGTTTCTTTTCTCTTTCTTAGGGTTTCCATGTATTTTAGGTTGAAGATGACATAAAAATAAGATGATATCTTTTATCATCTTTTTAATTAATTTAATTATTTTAATTTCCAATTTAGTCCTTGCCCTTTTTCTAAATTTCCATGGATGAATCACCAAAATATCTACATACTTTTCTTTAATGGTCTAATAACCATATAAGGACCTCAAGTTTTGAATTCCATAGCTATTTAATCCTTATAGCTACTAGAATTCAACTTTTACATTTTATGCAATTTAGTCCTTCTCGTAATTAAGCACATAATCGGTAAAATCTTCTTATCAGAATTTTCACATGACATTTCTAACATATTACGGACCATGTAACAAAATAAAAATAAATTTTATTTTCGGATCAGATTTGTGGTCTCGAAACCACTGTTCCGATTTCACTGGAAAATGGGTTGTTACAAGAATATTTTGCAATGATCGATGCAAAGCTAGGGCTCAGCCAACTGCATCGAGTTTTCATCTTTCTTCGGATAACTATCCTAAGATAGTGAAAGAAAGAGAGCATATGAGTAAGGTTCCACGTGCTTCGGTAATTGGAAGCCTTATGTTTGCTATGCTGTGCACATGTCCAGATATTTGTTTAGTTGAAGGAATAGTAGATGTGGTGAAAGTAGATTCTGAATATAACATTGCATATTTATTTGCTAAGACTCTTGTAACTAGGAGTTTTAACAAACATGTTGAGGATATGATAATGCGAAACATGAGACATTTACTTCATTAGGGCAAGTGGGAGATTGTTGGGAAATGTACCCATATTGTAGTAAACATGCAATTGTTTTCTATTTATTTGAATGATGAATGAATAAATAAAGTTAATTTCACATTTTACTAATTTCACATTTTACTGTTATGTCTTTTGTGTTTCTGTCTTTCATGTTTTTCATGTATAGTGAAATTGTGATAAGAAAATATTAGCTTATTGATTATCTAAGTTCAAACTGATAATAAGTGGCACTATAAGAAAGTTTAGATTATGAGAAAGACAACTTACTTTAATAGATAATCTAAACAAGTCCATAATCTCATGAAAGAATCAAAGTAAGCATTTGATTCAAATTCTCAAAAGGATTATTATAATTCCAATTAGGGAGATGGCTAGTCTTGGCTACTAGAGCAGTTGACTCCATGGGTAGAGACATAGATGTATACATTCGAAGAATGATACATTGGATTGTACCTAAGATAAATTAATACGTTTGTGAATTAATTCACTTGTGACATTCATAGTGTGATTTACCTAAATCTTGAGTTAGTCACTAACCATGTGTCCATGCGTATGTAACTCATGTGCTTTGATATAGGTGGAGGCTAATGCTCTAAAGATAATCAAGCCTATAGGCGGTATGTTGGGTACATAACTTTTGTATGGCATGACTTTACTAGTGACAGTGAAATTCATAGCTCAATTAAAGAGTTAATGATGTCATCTCATTGGCATTGTGTGGATTGATAAATATGGAACATGACCACGAGTCGCTTGTTCTCAAACAAGCAGTTTATCATAGTCATTTGTTGACACTGAACATAACAATCAATAAGAAGATACAATGGTGACAATGAGATAAAATAGGATTGTATTGAGTGAGCGGATTTAATTCAAATGAGTCAAGGATATCATATGAAGTAACACAAACATGATGAGGTCATTAGACAAAGCAACTGAATTTATTGCTTTCATAAAGAGTAAACAAGATGGAGTTTTCAATTGTGATACTTCTTGTGGACTGTAACACCCCTCACCCGTGTCCAACTCCAGAACAGGGTTCGAGGCGTTACCATACTTCAATATTCACAATCATACAAAATCAAGGGTTACCAAATTTCTTAAAAATTTAAAACTTTTCAAAGACATGCATTTGACATTGTCATCTATTTAATCACTTATACCACATAACAAGACAATAACACATACCATGGACAAATAGGCTTATAAGCCAAAATCATTATAAGCCACATCGCATGGCCATAATCAAAAAAATAACTATATGCCAATACATTTGGCTAATCACAACAACATCCATCATAGAAAAACTAAGTCCCTATACATGCCACTCACTTGAAAACATTTAACATACACATGCCAATACTCCAAGGATAATGACCCGATAGTGTGATACTGCCTCCGACGATCTCCAACGTTGAGCTGACCTGACAAAACTAAACGAAATGGAAAGGAGGGAGTAAGCTTTACACTTAGTAAGCTCGCATGAAAATAATAAGCAATGTGATAACATGTTATTTTCATATTCTTCCTATTTATTCAAATTCCAGTTAAGCTGTTTTCTTAAGTCATAGTCATTAAATTATTTATATCTAGAGTTGCGGTACTCCAAATTAAGATCCATAAATTTTCCATGAAACTAGACTAACATATCTTTTTACCATAAAATTTTCAGAATTTTCGGTATAGCCAATTAGTACAGTTTATTCTTCCAAGTCTCCCCTATTCTGCTGTCTGACAATTCCGACCATTCTTTACTAACATTTAATTATATTTTTGTACAAAATTCAAATGATGTTCTAGCTTGCGTCTTCTAAAAATAGACTCAATAAGGAATCTAATCATATAAATTATGTCCCAATATTATATTTTTACAATTTTCAATGATTTTTCGAAGTCAGAACAGGGGATCTCCAAATTACTGTGAACCAGTCTCACAAAAATCTGAATATCTCAAAATATACCAATCCTTTGCTTTCGCTGTTTCTTTCATATAAAAATAGACTCAATAAGATTTAAATAAATGTCTCATACAACTTATAATTCAATTTCTACCATTTTTGGTGATTTTTCAAATTCACCTCACTGCTGCTGTCCAAAACAGTTTTATTGTAAAATTTTGCTTTCTCTCACTTTAGTTGTTTTCATCACTTGCCTATACCAATCTTTCCAATTTCCGATTACATATCGAGCATATTGTTCTACGTACATTTGCCACATTTCTCAATTGGTCACATTCACACTTGCACTTATTCATAACATGATCGCACCAATCATCATTAGTAATTTATCTCGTTGAACCCCTCGTGAAACGCCGATACTCGGTGGTCTCAACACATAGCTCCACCCACACATAATTCGGCTTTCTTGTACACATGGTGAAGGTCCCTTATCACCCAAGTGACCTAGCCATTCCATCTCATAGCTCTCTTGTCTACATGGTGTCCAACACTAGGAACCACTCATGTGACCTAGCTACTCATAACCCGTAACTTTCTTGTACACATGGTATACACACAGTATTACACATGTGACCTAGTTACATATGAAATTATTATCCCGTAGCTTTCTTGCACACATGGTGAAAATCCCTTATCATCCATGTGGCCTAGCTACATATCAAATTTTGCCATCTCGTAGCTTTCTTGTGCACACGGTGAAGTTCCCTTATCACTCATGTGACCTAGCTACATATTGTCCGTATCTCTCAGTTTTCCGAAGGTTCAATCGAGAATTTCGCATTCCATACATTTTCATACTGTAGTTATCACCCAATGATTTCCATAATATCTAGCAAAATAATTATTGAACAAGTAAAATAAATGCATTATTTACATATAAACTTTCCATTTCACATAATAACCATAGTCATAGAAAACACCTTTAAGCACAACATTTCAACCCATTTTCCATGTCACCTATGTCACCTTTTATCATAAACATATTATTAAATCAATTCACCAACATAATATACTAAACATGTAATTCAGAAAAATCAATTTAATACCACAATTTAGGTTTCAAATATACATTATGACATTATTGCATTATTATTAACACACCAACTTACCTCGAATGCCGAAACGACCATTTTACCAACTTTCCCGATTTTCGATTTTCCTCCAATTTTAGGTCCAAATATCGTTTTTCGGGGTCTAAAACATCACATTTCACTTACTTAATTAATGTACTATTCAAAACAGTCCTTAACTCAACTTTTTCAAAATTACAATTTTGCCTCTAAACTTTTACATATTTACACTTTTTCCCCAATACTCGAAAATTAAACTTCAGCCCTTATTCTTATGTTTTATAACATGCTGATCATTTTTCTCTTCTATGGCAACATCAAATTCTCACTCTAACATGTACTTACGAACATTAGGTATTTTTACCGATTATGAAGTTTTACTCGTTTTCACGTAAAACCACTTAGTAAAAGTTGTTTAACATAATTTCAGCCTTCATATACTATCATAAAACATCCCAAAGATGAACCCTAGCATGAATTATTGGTAGCATAAGCTAAATCGACCTACCGAGACTCCAAAACTGTAAATGACTTGAAAAACGGGGATAGAACGGACTTCCCATGAGCTTGGAAAGTTGAGAAAACCCTATCCATGTCTTCTCTTGGTAAATTTCGTCCATATGAAGAAGATGGACATATTTGGCATTTAAATTTTGTTTTCAATTCATTTGATTCACTAAATTACCAAAATGCCCCTTAAAAAATTTCTTTTGAAATATACCCATCCATGTCCATTTTTGTCCACCAACTTAACCAATGGTCTAATTATCATTTAAGGACCTCCAATTTAAAATTTCATAACAATTGGACACCTCTAACATGTAGAACTCAACTTTTGTACTTTTTACAATTTAGTCCTTTTGACTAAATTGAGTGCCCAAACGTCAAAATTTTCGAATGAGATTTTCACGAAATCATTTTGTGAAATTGTAGACCATAAAAATATAAATAAAATAAATTTCTCAACATCGGAGTTGTGGTCCCCGAAACCACTATTCCGTTTAGGCCTTATTTCGGGATGTTACATTTCTTCCCCCCTTAGGGATTTTCGTCCCCGAAAATCTTAACAGAATGAGGTTTAATATAATTCTCATGATTTCTAACATCACTAAATAATCCTTTTCAAGATGATATTTTCAGAAACACTCTGTCATCGATCTGAATCCTAATAGAATTCAGTGAATTCTGTCAAACAAAGAATCGATACATATTGAAATTATTATGCTAATTCCATCAAACGTTCAAAAACAACCCACTAGCATTTCTCTTGGCTCCCCACAGATCAATCGATGATCACTCACAATCTTTCAATAGCTTAATTCATCACCACTGTCTTAAACTCAAATTTTGCTATGCCATCAGATCTATTAAACTCTCGAAACCAAGAAACAGATTACAATCCTCGCTAAACAAACAGTATCATCAAATTTTTCAATACAGACATAATAATAACCATCTCTAAATTACTAATCGAATAGCTCTTTTTAATATAATATTAACTATCTGAAAACATGAACCATTACTTTACATTTTAGAAAATATACACATTCAAATCCATTCATTGGTGTGCCACTGAAAAATTATAATTCCATTGTGTTCCAAAGTCGATTATAACAGAGATAAAACATATTCTATACAAATATAAACAGAACAATAGCCAAAAGAAACAGTAGAATCATTTCATATAAGTTCACTGTCACTTTTATCTCAGACGTAATGGAATTAAATTTCAATAAAAGATAGTGGAATACCAATCATAGATCAATCAAACTGACGATTTTTTACTCAGAAAATAAGCAATCATAATTGTCTCTGAAAAGATACGAAAACATAAAATGCCCAGAAGAGATAGTCGTAAACTGCTCAACTATGACTGTCATATTTAAACATCTTCACATGTCAAACATCATTCTTCTGACTAATTTTGCCCTCACTAATTCCACATTATTTCTTTCACTAAACATGGTGAGGTCATTGGACAAAGCAACTGAATTTATTGCTTTCATAAAGAGTAAACAAGATGGAGTTTTCAATTGTGATACTTCTTGTGGACTGACTCCATGATTAAGTAAATTGTGAATCATCGGAACGATGCTTCTAGACATAATTACAACTACTCGAGCCTAATTGTATATGTCTGATTGGTCCTTCCGCTAGCTTAGCAAAAGCTAAATCGAATTGCAGTTGAATCAAAATAAAATTTTACGACTTTGGAAATATTTTAATTAAGTCAATTTATTCGATGTGGAATTAAATTAGGCAGTCGTGAGAATTTTTCAACTAGATAATTTCATTAAAGAATTTTCTTGAAAATTTAATTTAGAAAATCTAAGTGATTTTTGGGAAAATTAATTTTGATCAAGTAAAATTAAATTAATCAAATTAATTAAAATTAATATGATATATTAAGAAATTAATTTTCAAGTAAAACAATTGGCCCAACGGGTAATTTAAGTTGAAAATTGGACTTAAGATCGAAAATTGGGCCTAAGAACCCAAAATTGAGACAGACCGATGATGCAACTGATGGCAGGATCGGACTGGTCAGGCTGTCATTAGCCCGGACCAAATCGGCTTAGGGTGCCATAAGAGTGTTGCACCTATGATGGTAGTGGCTGACACAATGGTGACGACGAAGATGACTGCGGCATTCTGATGGTCAGTGGGTGGTCCTCTAACAGCCTGATTTTTGGTTTAGTCAAAATAGTGGTTTCGGGACCACAAATCTGATGCAGTAAAATTTATTTTTTTATATTTTTATTGTCTACAGTTTTATGGAATGAATTCGTGAAAATTTCATTCGAAAATTTTGACGTTTAGGCACTCAATTTAGTTAAAGGGACTAAATTGCAAAAAGTGCAAAATTTGAGTTCTATATGTTAAAGGTGTCCAATTGCTATGAGATATTAAATTAGAGGTCCTTATATGGTAATTAGACCATTATACTTTAGTATGGACAAAAATGGACACAGTTAGGTGAAATTTCAAAGTTATGCATTAAGGGCATTTTGGTCATTTGGTAAATAAAGACTAAATAAAACAAATAAAAGATGTTCATCTTTCAAAAAAAAGATCCCCCATAGCTGAACTTCAAGGGTCACCATAGTTAGGGTTTTGGCAATGTAATAGCTCGATTTAGGGCCTAGTCAGAATAGTGGTGCTAGACCACAAATCTGAGTTAGTAAAAAGAGTTTTTAAGGCATTTGAGATGTTTTCATGATAATATGAAAGTTTCATGTAGGAATTTTATGGAAATTTCCATTAAAGGGTCCATTAGGACTAAATTGCAAAAGTTACAAAATATGAGTTTCTAGAAGCTTTTTGTATGAAATAGCTTTAGAATAGTAATTAGAAGTCCTTATATAGCAATTGCCCAAATTATAATTTTTGGGCAAAAATGGACATGAGTTAGTAATCGTGTTTGTCGAGTCTTAAAATTTATAAAAAGAATGATCGAACCTAGAAACTAACTCTGACAACGATTTGAGGCAAGCGCACCTATTGAACAGTAGTATAGTTAAGGCAAGACCGTAATGTCGAACCCAAAGAAACCAAAAGTACTGATACTAACTCTCTCTTTATTATTTGGCCTAAGGATTAAGGAATTTATTTATCTAATCTAAAATTAACTATCAACTAAACTAAAGATGCAAGGACAGAAAGGATGAATTGAGCAAATAACTTGAGAGAAAACCAATTAATTAAAACGACACCCAAGGAAGAATCCACCTAGACTTCACTTGTTATCTAACTCTAAACCAGACGATTTATTCATGTGACTTGATCCGTAAGATTCCTTAAGTTATATTAAACCCTCTCTCGAAGCGAATAACGTCTAACCCTAGGTTGATTAACTGAAATCTCTTTCTAATTAAAACCCCTAGAATCGCATTAACTCGATCTATGGACTCCCATATTAGGTTTCACCCTAATCCAGCAAAATCTCGTCACCCTATCTCTAGGCGTGCGACCAACTCTGCTTAATTATGCTAGATCTACTCTTAAGCAAGGACTTTTGCTCCTCCACCTAAGCACATCATACTTGAATTAATATCCCAAAAAATATCAACACAAGAATTAAGAACACATAATTAAGAACAAGTCAAATATTTATCATATAGTTCAGAAAACAATAACAAGATTCATCTTAGGTTTCATCCCCCTCAGGTATCTAAGGGTTTAGTTCATAACAATAAAAGAAAACATCTCAGAAGAAAAGATAGAACAAAACATAAGAAATCCCTAAAAACCCTGAAGGAATTGAAGGAGAGATTTGCCGTCTTGAGTATAACTCCGGCATCTTGAGATGGATCAACTAGCTATCTTCGAGTGATTTCCACAAATCTGACATTTCTGGCTCGGCTCCTTGGCCTAGCTGACCGTCCTCTTCTAGGTTATACTTAGGGGATTTATATAGGCTTTTGCAACGGGTTTCTTTACCCCTAAGTATCCTTTTCCGAGTGAAATTGCTCTTCTCCATGACAGGGAAACGACCATGGCACATGCCCGTGTGAATCATGGCCAGGCCGTGTTCGGACTTTTAATGAGGCACGGCCGTGTGGTCTTGGGCCCAGGCCCTGTCGATTACTATTTTGGCCCAATTTAGTCCGTTTTAAGCTCGTTTCTCATTCTTTTCGTCATTGGGTGCTCCCCTGGGTATAAAACATGAAAAGAAAGGATTAAGAGCACCAAATTACATAAATGAAGGCTTAAATAATCCAAAAGCATGCTAAATGTGGGCTTAAAATATGTTACTTTTTCGGTTTATCAAATACCCCCACACTTAAACTTTAGCTTGTCCTCAAGTAAAATTCTCAAGCCACAGTTAAAACAAACTTTCTTGATCTATAAAATTTAGGAATAATGTTTCATCATAATTCAAAGATAATTCATACATGGATAATTCAACTCAAAGGGTCCTAAAGATTCAAACAATCAAAGTCATACATTTATAACACAAAACATAGGTGTTTCCCCTCATCTAAATAATTACCTCTGATTTAAAATCGACAAGGGTTGATATCCTCACTAGAGATTCACTCAAATCACTTAAAGTGTTTAAGGTTCAAAATTAAGCACTCAAAAGTCGAACAGGAAAAGTTAATCCCATAGCCTTGCATGAAAATCAAATCTCCACCACTATAATATGAGATGATACATAAATCAAAAGGTCTTTAACAGGGTTGAAATGGGGCTTAGGTTAAAGGTGTGGATAAAAGCTGAATTAGAGGGTTAGAATCGAGATTGACCTGACAAAATAACTAACTAAAAAAATGAACTAATCTTAAATAATCACATCAATTGAAAACTAATAATCTGAGCTTTTTCTTCAAGATTTGCACTTTAAAACATGTAAGCTCACTTAATTATAGAACTAATAATGAATATACTTTGTTTTTTTTAGAACAAGTCAAATAATAATTGGAAAGAACTTTTACAAGTGAAATACAGAACATAGTTAGACAACTACTCAAAATCAAATCTCGACAAAAAGGGTAATCAAGAAGAATGGTAATAACAAATACAAAAGGCTTTGGGTTAATATTAGTGGGTAAGTCAATGAAAAGGGTTGTTAGGATCAAATGGGTTCACTGGGGGTTAATTATGAAGGTAGGCCTTTTAGTGGTGTAAGTGGGTTAAATCCTAAGTGCCTTTATCATCTCTGTATATCAAATCATAGGTGTGGTCTCGACATGTATAATCAATGCAAGTTCTAGAATAACAAATCAATGTTGACACACTCATAATCAAAAAAAAAAAATGAGTACGAAAAAGAATATATGCTCTATAAGGCTCAAAGTCTCACAAAAATTATTGGTGTTTGATATCAATCTTGTAAAATTCAACTTCAAGGTAACATTCAGATTCAGGTAGACAACCTAGAAAAACTTTTAATTTCTGAAAAATAGACTTATCATGCTTGATTCTCTAGTATTCTTCAAATTTAATCATCAATGCACAATTATCAATGACTTAATCTAAAATATATCAATAGAAATCATCAATCAGGGAAATTTCATTCTAATCATAATATGAGAAACTTACTTTTTGAACAAGGCATAATTCAGGGATTTTCAAATAGTACTGTAGTTAACCCCCCACACTTAAGTTGTACATTGCCCTCAATGTACAAAGATAGATAATAACATTTAGTAGATAATCAAAAGAGAGGGAGAGAAGTGAAACTTCTTGAATTATAGATGAAATTTTTTGGAGGATGTGGAAAATAAGGTGGTGGTGCTGTCTTTTGTTGTGGTGGTTACTGATGAGCTCTGCGCTAGATGAAGAAATTGGGGAGCTCATGAAGAATTAGCCAGGAATTATCAAGACATTTAAAATAAACTAAATATATAATTAAAGATAAGAAAGATGAAGAGAAAGAAAACAGAAAGTAAAATAAAATTGAAAGAAAAGATGGATGGACTGAGGGGTCCTTATTGTTGGATGGTTCGCAAGGTGGGTATGACCTCTAAGGCCGCGGAGCTGCTGGCGGTGGCAGAAGTGGCGTAATTCCCAAGCAGCCTTTAGAACTTCGAAGGCTGGGGTGGTGGTGGTCGTGGTTCCCAAGGTGTGATTCCCTAGCAACCTGAAGAACCTTACACTAAGAAACTAAATTAGAACAAACTAAATTAAGCATAAGATAGTCAAAGAGAAGGAAAATAAAGGAGAAGATAAAAGTAAAACAAAAGATAAATGGTCTCAAAGACCCTTGGCTTGTCGAGTGGATGAAGTAGCCGGCATGAACTTATGTAGATAGGTCTCCCACTGGGAGACTGTGCTTGAATCCTTCCGTTTCTTCGACATGGCCAAAAGATTGAGAAGAATGATATGAAAACAAAGAATGCTGAGAATGAAGGGTGTAGGAGGGTGTAAGGGAGGAAGAAGGGTGAGAATTATGTGAGAAGCGGGAGGGGTGGGTGGTTTAAATAGAATTCTCAAGCCAGGTACATTCACACGCTCGTGTCTCATGGGCGTGTCATGTTACACGGCCACACCGCATGGCCGTGGTGAGCTGCGTTCATTTCTCCCACGCCCGTGCTCAAGTCATCACGCCCGTATGTGATATAACAGTGTCGACCACGGTCGCATCGCATGGCCGTGGGGTTTTGTCGGTGCCCGTGGGGTGGTGGTTTGAGTCCGTGATTCTAAAAATTGATTCTCTCTGACTCGTACCGTTCCTGCCATGTCAGTACGGAGATTCATGAGGTCCACACAGCCACGGCCACAGCCGTGTGCAAGGCCGTATGGCCTGGAAATTTTGTATTTTTGGTTAGTTTTAAGTTAAGTGCTTTAAGGAAAGAATAAGATAAATAAAAAAATGAAAAATACAGAAGTTAATGGGGTTAGTACTCGGGTTGCCTCCCGAGAAGAGCTCGTTTATAGTATTAAGCTAGACTCTCCTCTTATTTGTATATTCATGGTGTTTTGAGGAGTTGAAAGTCCTTCATTGTGCTGGCAGTTACATTATCATGATAGAGTTTAAGTCGAGAAGCATTTATTTTTAAAGTGCCGGACATAAAGTTACTTACCTCGACTGTCCCGTACAGAAAAACATCGATTACCTTGAAAGGGATTTCCTTGCTGGTGTTAGGATCAGGATGGGGCACTCGTGGGTCGACTTTATCTAGTAATACCTGATCTCCTATTTTGAACTCGTGTTCCTCGTAGGGTGGCTTTGGTTTTGCTTCAGGTACCCCTAGTTCTTTTTTAAGGTGCGTCTTCCCCTCTTTTTTTCATCGATTTGAATCCTTTGTTCCTCATAAGTTATCTCTTTGTTAGCACAGGGTTCAGGATGCTGTGGTGTTTCCTGAAAAGAAGGGTTAATCGAATGGTTATCAATAGAATTTACCTTCTCACCTTGGTTATTCGATGTTCTAGATGAATCGAGGGCTTGAAGAGTGACTGTTTCGTCACCTACACATAGTATAAGTTCGCCTGCATCAATATCGATTTTTATTCTGGCAGTTGCTATGAATGGTCTTCCTAAAATTAGGGGGATCGTGTTGTCCTCATCCATGTCTAAAATGACAAAGTCTACTGGGAATAATAATTTATCAATTTTTACAAGTACATCTTCGATAATACCCCTAGGAACTCTAATAGTTTTATCGGCTAATTGAATGCTCATCCTTGTTTGTTTGGGTTTCCCGAGACCTAGTTGTTTAAACAATTTATAAGGCATGACATTTATGCTTGCCCCTAAATCAGCTAACGCATTATCAATAGATAAACTGCCAATCAAGCATGGAATTGTAAAACTCCCTGGATCTTTTAATTTCTGTGGCAGTTTATTTTGCAACATTGCTGAGCACACTGCATTTAGTTCCACATGTGATTCCTCGTCAATCTTTCGCTTATTTGTCAATAGCTTCTTTAAAAATTTCCTGGAATCTGGCATCTGTGAAATAGCTTCAAGAAACGGTAAGTTAATATGTAATTTCTTTAAAAGTTTAAGAAACTTACTGAGCTGTTCCTCTGTATCATCTTTCGTTAATGCTTGAGGATATGATATGCGAGGTTTGCACTCTTTGATTACTGGTTTCGGTTTGTTATTGACCTCAACCATATCTTCTTCTACCGTATTCTTTTGTTCTAAATTAGGCGCGTCTAACCCCTCACCATCTTCAGCTGTTATGGCTTGAACTGGCTCCCTTGGGTTAGTCTCGGTGTTGCTTGGTAGTCTTCCCTGTGGTCTCTCAGAAATCTGCTTAGCTAGTTGCCCAAATTGATCCTTGAACTCTTGTGACAACTCCTCAAGTTTTGTTTCTACCTTCTGGAAACGTGTTTCTGAGGCTGCTATGAAGTTTGTCAGTACCTCTTCAAGGTTCGGCTTCTTTTCCTGTGGGTAAGGCTGCTGTTGGAAGTTTTGGAAAGGTTGTTGTCTTTGATTTCTTTTACCGCCCCATGAGAAATTGGGGTGGTTCTTCCAACCTGGATTGTAAGTATTACTATAAGGGTTATTATTAGAACGGAAATTATTACCCATATAGTTCATTTGTTCGCTCTCCATGCCCTATCCGTAGGATGGTACTAAGGATTCGCCACTCCTTCACTTGCGTCGCATTGCATAACTTGATGTGCCTGCGAAGAACCATAGAAACTATCAAATTTTTTATGTAACAACTCTACCTGATTTGATAGTGCAGTCACTGCATCAATGTTGAAAACTCTGGCTACTTTGGCTGGCCATGTCCTTGTAACTTGCCGCTAATAGTTATTCAGTGACATCTCCTCTATCAACTCGTAAGCTACTTCAGGAGTTTTGCTGTTCAGGGTTCCGCCGGCGACTGAATCGATTAATTGCCTTGTTGAAGGGTTTACACCATTGTAAAAAGTTTGGACCTGCAGCCACAAAGGTAATCCGTGGAGTGGGCACCTCCTCAACAAATCCTTGTATCTCTCCCATGTATCGTATAATGTCTCTAAATCCATCTGCACAAAAGAAGAGATATCATTTCTCAATTTGGCCGTTTTGGCCAGTGGAAAATGTTTTAATAAAAATTTTCGGTCATTTGGTCCCATGTAGTGATTGACCCTCATGGAAGAGAATGTAACCACTGTTTGGCATTATTTCTCAGGGAAAAAGGAAATAACCGAAGACGGATGGCATCATCGAAATGCCATTTATCTTGAAGGTGTCATAGAATTCTAGAAAATTTGCTAGGTGTGTGTTAGGATCCTCATCCTGCAAACCATCAAACTGAACAAACTGTTGTATCATCTGTATAGTGTTATGTTTCAGTTCAAAATTATTTGCAGCAATAGTAGGCCTAACAATACTAGACTCAGTTCCTGTTAAATTAGGTTTAGCATAATCATACATAGTATGTACAGCATGATGTTCGGCCATCTCTGGAGGTGGTAGATTATTTTCAGCCATCTCTTCCATGGTATTTATTTCGGCTGCTTGCTCTTTGTCTGTGTAGTTTAAGCTTCGCCTTATTTCTCTGCGATTTCTACGAATGGTACCTTCAATATCATTGTCGTAAAGCAGCGGTCCTGTCGGGTTCCTTCTAGTCATAAACTAGATGTACCTGAAAGGAGTAAAAGAAAATTTAGCAAAGGAAAAAAAAAAGGCTAAAGTAATAAAAATTAAGCTTTCTTAATATTTTAGTTCCCCGGCAACGGTGCCAAAAACTTGATCCTGTCTGTCGAGTCTTAAAATTTATAAAAAGAATGATCGAACCTAGAAACTAACTCTAACAACGATTTGAGGCAGGCGCACCTATCGAACAGTAGTATAGATAAGGCAAGACCGGAATGTCGAACCCAAAGGTACCAAAAGTACTAATACTAACTCTCTCTTTATTATTTAGCCTAAGAATTAAGGGATTTATTTATCTAATCTAAAGTTAACTATCTATTAAACTAAAGATGCAAAGACAGAAATGATGAATTGAGAAAATAACTTGAGAGAAAACCAATTAATTAAAACGACACCCAAGGAAGAATCCACCTAGACTTCACTTGTTATCTAACTCAACTGCATTTATTTATTCATTTGACTTGATCCATAGGATTCCCTAAGTTATATTAAACCCTCTTTCGAAGCGAATAACGTCTAACCCTAGGTTGATTAATTGAAATCAATTTCTAATTAAAACCCCAAGAATCGCATTAACTCGATCTATGGACTCCCATATTAGGTTTCATCCTAATCTGGCAAACTCTTGTCACCCTATCTCTAGGCGTGCGATCAACTCCGCTTAATTATGATAGATCTACTCCTAAGCTGGGACTTTTGCTCCTCCACCTAAGCATATCATACTTGAATTAATATCCCAGAAATATTAACACAAGAATTAAGAACACATAATTAAGAACAAGTCAAATATTTATCATATAGTTCAGAAAACAATAACAAGATTCATCTTAGCTTTCATCCCCCTCAGGTATCTAAGGGTTTAGTTTATAACAATAAAAGAAAACATCTCAAAAGAAAAGATAGAACAAAACATAAGAAATCCCTAAAACCCCCTGAAGGAATTGAAGGAGAGATCCCCGTCTTGAGTATAACTCCGGCTTCTTGAGATGGATCAACTGGCTATCTTCGAGTGATTTCCACAAATCTGACCTTTCTGGCTCGGCTCCTTGGCCTAGCTGACCGTCCTCTTCTAGGTTATACTTAGAGGGTTTATATAGGCTTTTGCAACGAGTTTCTTTGCTCCTAAGTATCCTTTTCCAAGTGAAATTGCTCTTCTCCACGACAGGGACATGGCCATGGCATACGCCCGTGTGAATCATGGCCAGGCCGTGTTCAGACTTTTAATGAGGCACGACTGTGTGGTCTTTGGCCCAGGCAGTGTCGATTTTCATTTTGGCCCAATTTAGTCCGTTTTAAGCCCGTTTCTCATTCTTTTCGTCATTGGGTGCTCCACTGGGTATAAAACATGAAAAAAAAAAGGATTAAGAGCACCAAATTACATAAATCGAGGCTTAAATCATCCAAAAGCATGCTAAATGTGGGCTTAAAATATGTTACTTTTTCAGATTATCAGTTAGTAAATAGTGAAGTTTGAAAGAGAAGGGTATTTTGGTCATTTATCAATTAAATGATTAATAAAGGAAAAAGATGACAAAAATCATTCTCATCTTCTTCCTTGGTGCCGGAATTTTGAAGAACCCCATAGCTAGGGTTTGTTCATCTTTCAAGCTTGCTAATAAAAAAGACGAAGCCTGGATCGAAATCGAGGCAAGAAAAAAGTTAAAGACTAAATTGCATATCTACATACATTTTGTATATTGAGGTAAGTTTGTATGATTTCCAAGCTTCATGAATATTTTCATTGAATTGCTTGTTATATTGTTAAATAAACATTACTTTCATGAGAATGTTTAATAGTATGTTAAACAAAGAGATTAATGAGATTAAGCATGAGAAAGTCCCGATTGAAGTTGAATTACTTAGGATACTCGATCTACCACATAAGATAAGAAAGTCCGTATAAGACCAAGCCAAGAGCAAAGTTATTATGTAAGTCCAAGACAAGTCTTGGCATTTAAGAGTTATTATGAGATGAAGACCCATGTAAGCCCAGGCCAAGGCATGGCATTGGTGAGTCTTCAAGCAAAGATGTCATGTAAGTCCAAGACAAGTCTTGGCATTGAAAAGCTATCATGAGATAGAGATCCCATGTAAGTCCTAGCCAAGGAATTGCATTGGTGAGTAACAAGAAATATTTCATGTAAGTCCAAGCCAATGCTCGGCATTGACCAGTTCATGAGTTAAGATACCAAGTAAGACCATGTCAGGACATGGCAATGGTAAGTTCCCAAGGAAACTCACGAGAAAGACTTATACTAAGTCCATGTCAAGACATGGCCTCGAACCCAAGATGAGATATTCCATGTAAGACCATATCCAAGATATGGCTTTGGCATCAAGTTATATGTGGAATGAGATTCAGTATCCTCGGTTATTCATAGAAATTCTTCGGGCAAACGAGTTAAGCTCAAATGAGATAATAAGAAAGCTAAGTAAGCAAAGTTATTATCAAGTTGAAAATGAGTATTATTCATGTTATGAATGATGAATTGGAGATTATGATTATTATGTTAAAGTATACTGATCAATGTGATCAAGTGAAACAGGTACCTTGTTTACCTTATAAGTATGACACTAGTGAGTATCATGAGATATGTAAGAATCAAGTATGAGTAAGTAAGCTTTATAGCTAAAATTTATGATACTATTATTTATGTCAAAGGTTTATATTAAGCAAGTATGTTGTTATGTGCATTATATGCAAACTTGGTGAGTTTAACCTCATCTTAGGCATGGATTGGTTGACAAGGCACTAGGCAACTCTAGATTGTGCTACGAAGAGGATGATGTTAAGAACTGTTGAAGGTGATGAAGTAGTAGTGATCGGGGAACGACAGGATTACTTGTCGAATGTGATTTCAGCTTTAAGGGCAGAAAAATTGGTAAGGAAGGACTGTGAAGCTTACTTAGCTTATATCAGTGATTTGGAATCTAAGAGTTTTACTGTTAGGGATTTGAAAACAGTAAAAGAATTACCTGATGTTTTTCTGGAGGAATTGCCAGGGTTACCTACCAATAGAAAGTTGGAGTTTGGAATAGAGTTGTTACCTGGTACGGCTCCAGTGTCTATCGCACCTTATAGGATGGCACCGAAGGAGCTGGTGGAGCTGAAGGCCCAGATTCAGGACTTATTAAACCGCAGATTTATTAGACAAAGTGTGTCTCCATGGGGAGCACCTGTACTATTCGTGAAGAAGAAGGATGGGTCCATGAGGTTGTGCATCGACTATAGGCAGATAAACAAGTTACCCATTAAGAATAAGTATCCTCCGCCTAGGATAGATGTCCTTTTCTATCAACTTAGGGGAGCCTCAGTTTTCTAAGATTGACTTACGTTCAGGGTACAATCAACTGAAGGTTAAAGAAGCAGATGTACATAAGATAGCTTTTAGAACTCGTTATGGACATTACGAGTTTTTGGTGATGCCGTTTGGGCTAACAAACGCACCTACTAGTTTTATGGATCTTATGAACCCGGATTTTCAATCTTATCTAGACCAGTTCGTAGTAGTGTTCATAGATGACATCTTAGTATACTCGAGAACGGAGGATGATCATGATGCACACTTAAAGATTGTGTTGCAGATTCCAAGAGAGAAGCAATTTTATGCTAAGTTTAGCAACTGCGAATTCTGGCTAAGGGAAGTCACTTTCTTAGTGCATGTGGTTTTCGCTGAAGGAATTAGAGTTGACCCACGGAAAGTGGAAGCGGTGTTGGATTGGAAACGACCTAAGACAGTGTCAGAAATTCGGAGTTTTCTAGGCCTGGGAGGGTACTATAGGCGGTTCGTTGAAGGGTTTTCCCTAATCACTGGACCCTTGACCAAGTTACTACGAAAAGGGGAGTCATTTGTGTGGACGAATAAACAGCAAGAAAGCTTTGAGAAGCTTAAGAAGGTTTTAACGGAGGCCCCTATTCTGATTCAGCTGGAGCACGAGAAGAAGTTTACGGTTTATAGCGATGCGTCACATGTAGTCTTGGGCTGTGTTTTGATGCAGGAAGGGAAGGTGGTTGCATATGTGTCACGACAACTTAAGACTCATGAAAGAAATTACCCAACCCATGATTTGGAATTGGCAGCAGTGGTGTTCGCACTTAAGATTTGGAGGCACTATTTGTATGGAGAGAAGTGCACCATCTATACGGATCACAAGAGTCTGAAGTACCTTTTAACTTCAAAGGAGTTGAACTTGAGGCAGCGCAGATGGATTGAGCTGTTAAAGGATTATGATTGCACAATCGAATATCACCCGAGCAAAGTAAATATGGTGGCTAATGCGCTAAGCTGTAGGACTATTTTGGACTTGAGGGTAATGTTTGCTCGGTTATGTTTGTATGACCACAGGAGTTTGTTAGCCGAGTTGTTGGTAAAGCCACTGTGGATTGAGTAGATTAAAGTTAAGCAGTCATTGGATGAAACTCTGGGTGCTCGATTCAAGCAGATTGAGAATGGGGAAACGACGGATTTTGGGATAAATAGTGACGGGTTGTTATTTTTCCGTGGTAGAATTTGTGTGCCAAGGGATGTAGAGCTAAGGAAGTCTATACTACGGGAAGCGCATAGTAGTTCCTATGCTATGCACCCCAGAGTTAACAAGATGTATCGGGATTTATGAAAGCTTTATTGGTGGTCGGGTTTGAAACGTGAGGTTACGAAGTTTGTTGGCTAATGTTTGGTATGTCAGCAAGTGAAAGCGGAGCATCAACTACCATCAGGGTTACTTTAACCAATTAAGATTCCACTTTGGAAATGGGAGCGGGTTACTATGGATTTTGTTAGTGGGCTACCTTGATGCCTACTAGGAAGGACTCTCTGTGGGTTATAGTGGATCGGTTAACTAAGTCTGCCCATTTTATACCGGTCTGCACCGACTACTCATTATAGAAATTGGCAAGGTTTTATGTGGCAAAGATTGTGAGATTGCATGGGGTTCCGGTCTCTATTATATCTGATAGAGACCCTCATTTTACGTTTCGCTTTTGGAAGAAGTTGCATGAAGCACTGGGTACGAGGTTGGATTTTAGTACAGTATTTCTCCCTCTGAATGATGGTCAGTCAGAAAGGGTAATTCAAGTATTGGAGGATGTGTTGAGAGGGTGTGTAATTGAGTTTCGAGGAAGTTGGGAGGAGTACTTGCCGTTAGCTGAATTTGCATATAACAATAGTTATCCGGCAAGTGTTGGAATGGCACCATATGAAGCACTGTATGGACAAAGATGTCGTACTTTGACTTGTTGGACCGAGTTGGGTGAGTGGCGAGTATGGGGTTCAGAGTTGGTAGCAGACACCAAAGATAACGTAAAGTTGATTCGGGATCTATTGAAGGAGGCGGCGGATAGGCAGAAGTCGTATGCTGACCTCAAACAGAGAGAGATTGAGTATGCAGTGGGGGACTTGTTTTTTCTCAAGTTTTCCCCTTGGAAGAAGGTGTTAAGGTTTGGTCGAAAGGGCAAGTTAAGCCCTAGATTCATCGGGCCATACCGGGTGTTGAAACGAATTGGGCCAGTTACCTATCAGTTGGAATTGTCTTTGAAACTAAGCCAAATACACGATGTGTTTCATGTATCAATGCTAAGACGTTATCGCTCAGACCCTTCTCACATCGTGTCAGTCGAGGAGATCGAGGTTAGACCAGACCTAACTTTTGAAGAGGAGCCAGTTCAAATAATTGATCAAGATGTTAAGGTGCTAAGAAGAAAGCCTGTCCCTTTGGTCAAAGTGCTATGGCGTAACCATACTGCCGAGGAGGCTACTTGGGAACCTGAAGAGGCAATGCGACGACAATACCCTCACTTGTTTCAAGCAGGTAAATTTTGAGGCCAAAACATCCCTGATTTGCAGAATTACCAAAATACCTCTTTTTTGTAAAATTACCTAAATACCCCTATAGAGTAGATTTATGGAAAACCCTTCGGTAGTGAAATAACTAAAATACCCCTAAGTGCCGAACAGGTGGAAATATGTATGTTGCATTCAAGGAATATATGTTGCACTTGGGTGGGTTTTGATGATACGGAGGAAGATTTGAGGATCGCATAGTCACTTGAAGATCGTGGATCCACCGGTGGCTTTATGCCCATTATAGCAGCTTTACTGCAAAGTTGAGTAATGCCGCTGCTGGTGCTACCTTTGGAGTGTAAGGATGGGTGGGTTGATATTTATATCCCCACAAGTGTGTAGGGTTGGAAGGGAAATGGTGTGCAGGGTTGGATTTGGGATGGGCACATTGTATTCATGTGATACAGATGTGATATGAGGTCGTTATGGGCTGAGGCCCAAGACCACCGATTTTGATAGGGCTTAGGCCCAATGTAATATTTTCCTGTTGATTGGATTGCCAAGGGTTGTACACATTGAGTTACGAAACTCACACCCTTTTTATTAAATGTTTCAGGTGATACCCAGTAGACGGCTCGAGGTGGGAGAGGACTCGGGGATGGCCACACTACAAGATACTCCGATTTCTTTATTTTCGATGAATGTAATAAGGCATTATACTCCGATTTGACTTTAGCTTTTGAGTTTTTTTAGTATTGTTTGAACTGTTTACTCAGTTATTAAACCTGAGAAAATTTCTTATGTTTAACATGGTTTTCGAAATACTTAAAATAATAAAATTGGCTTTTATCATTACTTAACAAGATGTTCAAGGATTTTTGGGCTTTTAGGCCTTAAAATTTAACTTAGCAAAATCGTTTTGAAATATGCCTTTGATGTGACATTCTTGGATTCGGCCATAACGTCTGGGTCGGGTCTAGGGGTGGGACATTTCTCCACCAAAAATGAGCAGCAAAAGTGAGGGTTGAGAACTCAAAATTTCAACCAAGCTCTCTTTCTCACAAGTGAATTTGATGGTTTTAGTTGATAAATTTTGTACTTTTGGAGTCCCCAAAGCTTAAGCTAGCTAAAGAGGGGACTAGTTTGCAATATGGTTGAAAGTCAAAGGACTTGGCATGAGAGAGTTCATGTTGGCTGCTAAGTGTTTGTGGAACAAAATGAATGTTAGGAAGATGAGAAACAACTTTTGTGAAAGGTGTTGTCATGAAAACACCTAATTGGGACTAAGATGACAATGTTGTAATTTGTTCATTAATGCATGAAATAATTGGAATTGTGGATAGTTGTAAGAGGATTAAATGTTTAGCTAGGCTTATTTAATAAGAAAATGTGATGAAAAGTGATTTACGAGCCTAAGGGCAAAATCGTAATTTTGCCAAAGTACAAGGGCAAAATAGTCATTTTTACCTAAGTGTAGGTTATGATGTATTATGATTTATAAGTGATTAAATGAGTAAATTCTATTGTTCTAGATCAAAGAAAAAGAGATTCAGACCTAGAACGGGAGAAAAGTGAAATGTGGGCAAATATATTTCCTTTTTACCCTTTTCGGTATCAAGGTATGTTCATGTGCTAAATTATGCAACTCTAAGTAAAGTATTTAATATTCCAATGTTGTATGGAATATATATTTACTCTATGGATGTATTAAATATGTTTTGACGAGACGTCAAGAGGATTGAATCTAAGAATAGTGGGAATGCAAATAGCAAGATATGACGATAATTAAGGTCCCTTATAAGACCATATTTGGAATATGGCCTCGGAGTGAGATATTGAATAAGACCATGTCAGGGACATGGCATCGATATGATATTTCATGTGAGACCCTATCGGGGGCATGATGTCGATGTGAGATTATATGTATGAGATTCAAAAGTGTTATTTAACAATTTGAGTGATTCAATAGATATGTTGAAAACGAGAATGTATGTGGTTGTGCCATGAGAGGTATAGGTATGTGTTAGAACTAAATTGAGGTGAATTTGGTATATGATGAACCCATAGTGTGTCATGTGTAAATGATGCATCCTAATTGCATATGTTGTATTTAAAAATGCATTGCGTGAAAGCAAAAGATTATTGTAGAAACCTAAGTAAGAATGTTAATGTGTGAGGATGTTCTCAGATGAACATTTGAAATAGAGAAATGCATGTGGATATATATATCCATGAATGTATAATAAATGGTGGCCTGTGTGCGTTACCATCTTATTATTCATTACCGATGGGCTATGTGCAATACCATTGAGTTTAGTAACAAAAGGTGGGTTGTGTGCATTACCACCTTATTATTCATTAGCCATGGGTTGTGTTCGATACCACCGAGTTTAGTATCAAATGGTGGGCTATGTGCGATACCACCCTATTAGAGATTGATGATGGGCTAAGTGCAAAACCACCGAGTGACTGGTAGTATGAATGGTGCATTGTGAAGTTACGATGTGTTGTATCATGTAACTAGGTGATGTTAAGTGCAGGGGTATAAGTTAATGAATGCGAGCATTAAACTCGAGATATGGTTAGAACGTGGTAAGAGATAGAATGAGTAAGTATTATGAATGATTGAATGGGTAACCATGAGTTTAAGAGTAAAACTCATTACAATACCTTGTGTTTGATTGTAATCAAATGAATATTAATAACGTGTTATTATTTTGCTTATGAACTTACTAAGCATTATTGCTTACTCCTTTTCTTTTCCCATCTCTTATAGGTTAACTTAACTAGCTCAGGTTAGAGACTGCCGGAGATGTTTTCACACTATCGAGCAGACACTTGGTATGAGGTTTTAAGTCCTTATGAGTTATGGCATGTATAGGGATCTTATTTAAAGTTGAATAAGTTCTAGTTGATATAACCAAATATGTTGGCCTAAGGGAGTTTATGGTTCAATTGTGTATAGCCATAGATGATAGCTCAAGTAGATTGTAATTGTACTAGGAATAGTTCTCCCTTGTGTATGGGATGAAGACCTCATTTTTATGATTAAATGTGATAATTCAAGAGTTATATTGGTGATATATGAAGTTATGTGATGGCGTATGAATGTGTGCAAGTGAGAGTGGCAAAGGGCTTGGTAGATAGCCTGCTAATTGTCCACATGGGTAGACCTACAAGCGTGTGTTTAGACTGTGTGGGAGGCACGGTTGGCACATGGGCATATGCCCCAGGCTGTGTGAAGCCTACTCCTTGCACTTGGAATTTAAGTCACCCCACGGTTGAAGCACACGGACGTGTGTATAGGTCGTGTGGATAAGTCAGAATGCTAAGGTTTGGCACACGGGCCAGGGCCACAGGCGTGTCAAGGCCATGTGAAATTAGTCAGTGTCGACCACGGGTGGAAGACATGGGCATGTCTTAGGGGCGCATAGGCGTGTCCCTAGACCAACACGGGCGTGTGGCCCTTGTTTTGAAGAAATGTTTTCCAAGTTCACAAGAGCTCCCGGATAAGCTCCGAAACATCTTGGAAGTATGTTTAGGGCTTTCTCGGTCGAGCATATGGAAGTGATGGGTTTAAACGAAATTTTATAACCCTATTAGAGATGTTTTAAGCAAGATTGGTTTGGTAATACCTCAAACCCTGTTCTGGCGTTAATACGGGTAAGGGGTGTTACAAAACCCATGTCTTAATTTTGAGAATTGATAATGTACCCATGTCTTAATTTTGAGAATTGATAATGTCTTTGAAATGAGCCATTGATGAATTCATGAGTTTTATGATCTTTGAGAATGAGATATGAATTATATGTGATAGATTAACAAGTTTTGTCTTTGGAGTTTTGTTGAATTATACAGAACGACTCTCGGCAACAGATATCTCGGCTCTCGCATCGATAAAGAACATAGCAAAATGCGATACTTGGTGTGAATTGCAAAATCCGTGAACCATCCAGTCTTTGAACGCAAGTTACGCCCAAGCCATTAGGCCGAGGGCACGTCTGCCTGGGTGTCACGCATCGTCGCCCCCATCCAACCACTCGAGCCTCGGGCCTCGGGTGGACCATGGGGCGTAAATCGCCTTCCGTGCGTTCACGGCTAGCGGTTGGCCTAAATTCGAGTCCTCGGCGTCATCATCGTCGCGACCATCGGTGGTAATCTTTGTAAGCAACCTCGTTCGAGTCGCGCGCGCGTTCGACAATCGAGACCGCTTGAACCCTTTCGGCATCGCAAGGGCGGTGCTCGCGCATCGCGACCCAGTCGGCGGGATTACCCGTTGAGTTTAAGCATATCAATAAGCGGAGGAAAAGAAACTTACCAGGATTCCCCTAGTAACGGCAAGCGAACCGGGAAGAGCCCAGCTTGAGAATCGGGTGCCATCGGTGACCGAATTGTAGTCTAGAGAAGCGTCCTCAGCGACGGACCGGGCCCAAATCCCCTGGAAAGGGGCGCCGGAGAGGGTGAGAGCCCCGTCATGCTCGGACCTGCCGCACCACGGCAGGCGTCTCTACGAGTCAGGTTGTTTGGGAATGCAGCCCTAATCGGGCGGTAAATTCCGTCCAAGGCTAAATACGGGCGAGAGACCGATAGCAAACAAGTTCCGCGAGGGAAAGATGAAAAGGACTTTGAAAAGAGAGTCAAAGAGTGCTTGAAATTGTCGAGAGGGAAGCGGATGGGGGCCGGTGATGCGCCCCGATTGGATGTGGAACGGTGAGAGCCGGTCCGCCGATCGGCTTGAGGCGTGGACCGACACGGGTCGTGGCGACGGCCCAAGCCCGGGCCTTTGATGCGCCCATGGAGACGTCGTCGCCTCGATCGTGGGATCCAGCACGCGTCGTCTCGGCATGCTTCGGCACCTGCGTGCTCCGAGCGTCGGCCTGCGGGCTCTCCATTCGGCCCTTCCCCCATCCCCTTCGTCCCTGCGTCGCTTCGATTCGTTCCTCCCCCCATCCCCTTCGTTCTTTTGCACGTCCCGGCCCTGGGGTCCCGACCCTGTAGGCGGGGGACTTGGTGCAAGGAGTTAGTTAAACTCTTGGCCGTGCCGCCCACTCAATTACGAAAATAATATTTTGAAGGACTAAATTGTGAAATTAATGAAATGTATGGACTCATTTGAGCATGAGTAAAATTCGGCTAAGCATGGGTGACATGAAAGTTGGTGCATTTTGTAATTTTGTGAAATAAGGAATAAATTGTCAAAATGTGAAAATATGAGGGCTAATTTGCAAATTGCCCTAAATATGTGTATTTGGATTGAATTGAATGTTTTGGTGAATAAAAGGGTTAAATTTGAATATGTGTAGATTAAGAACCGAAGAAAACAGACTTAGATCGCGGGAAATCGAAAGTAATTGAGTAGCCGCGTTTGTTTCTGTTAAACCGAGCTCGAGGTAAGTAGATATACAAATAAATGTATTTGAATTGAACTATTTGTGTATATATGGAATTTGAACTGCTATGAATATCCATTGAGATGGAATGTATGTGAAATCCGAGTTTACGAATAAGTAGACAAGTTGTTTAAGTCCGAGAAGCCCCGTTTGAGCCTAGGAATAGATAGGATTGCATATGTTATGACATAGGTGACCGATATGTGATATCATGTAAGACCACGTATGGGACGTTGGCATTGATTCGAGATTTCGTGTAAGACCACGTCTGGGACGTTGGCATCGATATGAGATTTACGTGTAAGACCATGTCTGGGACATTAGCATCGTATTTGATTCATGTAAGACCCTACCTGGGACAATGGCATCGATATCTGATTACATGTAAGACCACATCTGGGATGTTGGCATTGTATGACTATTTCGATCACTCTGAATATCCTACTAGATTCCAAATGGTTGAATGGGCAAGTCCGAGAAATGACCAACTTTATGAGTTGTATATCTGTTTCAGGTACGTTTAAAAAGTACACTATGTGTGCGTGAAAGGTAAGTGTCTATATGAACTTACTATGGTGAATATGTGTTGAAATGATGACATAAAATGTGAATATATGCTTGAATGAGCTATGTGTATATGTGATATTTGAGTTGAAGAATGTGATAAGTTATGGATAAGTAAATGAGCCAAAGAATATGTGATGAATTTGCAATGAGAAACATTAATATCATTGTATCAATATGGTTATGTGCATTTTATGCTAAATTTATTTGTATATGGCTTACTAAGCTTTTGAAAGCTTACTCTGTGTGTGTGTGTGTTTACTCTGTTTTATAGGTCGTTAAAGCTACGAAACGCTCGAGAATCGTCAAGGATTATCACCACACTATCAAGCTCAACTTTGGTACTTTTGAATGTGTTTATAACTAAATATGAAATGTATAGGCTAGTCATTTGGTATATGTTTGAGATCTAAATAGCCATGTGATTTGGCTAGACAAATGCTAGTAATATGCATGAGTGAATATGGTATATGATGCATGTTTTGGTATGGCTTGATGGCAATAAAATGGCCTTATGAAAGGTAAGCTTATTGATGAATTGGTGCCGTAGTGATTTAGTGAAGTTGTGGATGAATTATGCTTGGATTTACATGTGAATTGATTGTACAAATTGGCATGTTTAGAAATGAGATTGAATGAGATAATATGATGGCCATCTAATGTGTTTTTGCTTGCCAATTGTATCGAGAGATATGCTTGTTTATGCTTGTAAGGATGACCCAAGTGTGGGTGGCATTTTGGCCTTGAAAATGGCCTATATTTGCCCACATGATTGAGCACACGGGCGTGTGGCTCGACCGTGTCCCTCGTGGTTGAAATTCAAAACAAGTCAGGATTGATCACAGGCTAGACACACGGCTGTGTGACTGGTCGTATGGTGAAGTCAGCAGCGACCACGGGTGAGGGACACGAGCGTGTCTACTGCCGTATGGACAAGTTAGTATGTATGCCCTGTTTTGACACGACTTAGACACACGGGTGTGTTGAGGCTGTGGCAGGTACACGGCCTGCCCACACCGGCGTGTTACCTCTGTAACTTAGAAAAATTTTTAAATTTCTGAGAAATTCCATATGTGTTCGGTTTAGTCCCGACCCTATTCTAAAGCATGATTAAGGTCTCGTTGAACTATTAAAGGGAGACTTTGATTGCGTTCAATGAATGGTATTATGAAATGTCTTTAAAAGTGTTTCTATTGTCCGATAATGCCTCTTAACCCTATTCTGGCGACAGATACGAGTTAGGGGTGTTACATTTGATTGGTATCAGAGCTACAGTTTAGTCGATTCTCGGACTAACATAGTGTAACACCCCTAACCCGAGACCGTCACCGGAATAAGGTTAAGAGGCATGACCGATCAATCAAAACAATTAACATCTAAAATTTTACGACACAAAGTCAATCATATTCAATCACATTCATTTACAATCATGTTGTCCCTTATCAAGGTCTACGAGACCTATTTCACATACTAAAGTGGGGTCGGGTCTAAATCGAAACACCTACAAAATTTTATGAAAATTTAAAACTTTTTCAAAATTCAGGAGAGACACCGCCGTGGGAGGAGACCGTGTTCCCTTTACGGCTGCTGGACACCCCGTGTGTCCTCCCCGTGGCTATAGACTGACTTCTCCACCACGGCCACCAAGCACGCCCATGTGCCATGGCCGTGTGCTCTTAGCTAGCTACTGACTTGTACACCACGGCCAGTTCACACCCCCGTGTTGAGGCCGTGTACTACTAAGCTGCATTCTACCAATTCACGCACGGTCTCTAGGCACGCCCGTGTGCCCTGACCGCGTGACATTATAGGTCATTTTGCAAGGCCAAAATGCCACCCACTTAGGGTAAAACCTATAAGTAACACATACCAAAACATATCATGCACATAAGACAACCAAAAACTTACTAAAATGACCATTCAATCTATGCATTCAATTCCCATTCCAACCATAACCAATTCAATACCAAAACTTATCTCATCACAAGCAAAATACATTCAATATCAAAACTCATCCCTTCTAAATTTCATTAACTCATACTAGCATTTTACCAACACAAAGTTACCATTCATAAGTCAACTCCTCAAATCACAAACCATACCAAAAGATGCATCACATGTATCAAGTTTATTCATGCTAAAACTAGCACATATCTAGCCACATCTCATGGCTACTTACCAACATCAAACATGATTCAAATGACCAGCCTATACATGCCATATTTTAACTATATACATCTTTCCAAAATATCGCAAAATAGATTGCCGATAGTGTGACTGAAAAGCTGACGGTCCCCTGATCCGAGCTAGCTTTACTGACACTACAAAGCAGAGAAACAAATCACACAGTAAGCTTATAAAGCTTGGTAAGTTCATAACATAATACATAATATCAACATGTCATCACATAGATTAATGTTTACTACGACAAATATAATACCATCCCCAACCAATATGTTCAATTAACTCATCCACACCCACATTCATAGTTTCACCAACCACATAGATTCCGAGCGTACCTTAGCCAACACTTAGTTATCAAATACTTTTGCTAATCAATAATCATGATTCATTTCGATCCACCCTCGTTTCTTCCTCAATTCATTCGCACACTTAGTGCATAAATAATTAGCCGATGCTAAGTGCATAAATAATTAGCCGAAGCTTAATTAGCATCGTACACTTAGTACGTGCATCCCAAACCGATTTTAAACCGGCATCGCACACACAGTGCCAACCACAAAGCCGAAGCTTATATTACTCCGCGCACACAGTGCTATATATCCTGATCACGTTTTTGAATAAGCACACTTAGTGCCATTTAACTCTATCTATCTCATAGCATTCACTTTGTAATAATATCAAACCATTTCTTTCATAGCGTTAAACATAGCTAAATACAGGTATTATGTCCGAACTTACCTCGAACGTTGACTATCGATACAGTCGATTAATCGAGCACTTTATCTTTGCCTCGATCTGGATCCGAACCTCTTCTCTGTTGGTCTATACACATTTAAATTTAATCCATTCAATCACCATGTCATTCAATTTAGTCCACATACACACATTTAGGGCATTTTGCATAGTAGCCCTCATGTTTTCACATTTCGACACTTTAGTCCTTATTTCACAAAATCACCAAATTTACAAAATCCACACATATACATATCTAGCCGAATACATATACATCACAGATAAGCCCACATTTTTCATCAAATTCACAATTTAGTCCCTCAATTTACCATTTCTTCAATTTAGCCCTATTTAGCTAAATTCATCAAAAATTCATGAACAAAGTATATCCATCTAGCTCATATATTTCATTTAACACCATAAAACATCACAAAGCTCAACATAGCATCAATGGCATCTCACACAAACATCATCAATACTCAAAATTAATACATGGGTTTGATAGCTCTCGAAGCAACAATTACAAAAACGTAGAAATTATCGAAAACTGACTCAAAACATACCTTAATTTTTGGCTTGCAAGTGTCGAATGCTTAGCTCAAATTTTCTTTCTTTTTCTTGAGTACATTTGGCCAAAAGAAAAGAAAATAAAGATGAACACTCATCTTTTGGTTTCATTAATCTATGTCATTTATTCAATTACAAAATTGCCCATCCATTAAACATATAAGACAAATTTAATACTAAGGTTATTTAGTCGTTCAATCATCCACTATCTCAAAGATGGCTTATTTGCCATATAAGGCCTCCGCCTTTACAAAGCCACAACACTTTAGTACTCATAAATCAATACACAACATCTTTCACTTATGCGATTAAGTCCTTTTTTTCTTAATTCGACACACAAACGATCAAACTATCACACAGAATTTTCACACAGACTATGCCACATATCAGTCACACAGAAAATATCATTAAAATATTTTTACGACCTCGAATTTGTGGTCTCGAACCACTGTTCCGACTAGGGTCTAAACCGGGATGTTGCAACTCTCCCCCTTAGGGATTTTCGTCCCCGAAAATCTTACCAGTGAATAGGTGTGGATATTGCTCTCTCATAACATTCTCAGATTCCCACGTAGCCTTTTCAATCCCATGTTTGTGCCATAACACTTTCACTAAGGAAATTCTTTTGTTTCTTAACTCTTTGATTTGTCGTGCCAAAATTTGGATCGGTTCTTCACTATACGACAAGTCTGACTGAATCTCAACCTCAGTAGGAGTAATCACATGAGACGGGTCTGATCTGTACCATCGAAGCATTGACACATGAAACACGTTATGAATCTTTTCTAACTCAGATGGCAATTTTAATCTATAAACAACTGGCTCAACCCGTTCAATAATCTCGTACGGCCCGATGAGCCTCGAACTCAGCTTGCCTTTTTGGCCAAATCGAAGTATTTTCTTCCACGGAGACACTTTCAAAAACACTTTATCACCAACCTCAAACTCGATATCTTTTCATTTCAAATCTGCATAAGATTTCTGACGATTTGAGGCCGCTTTCAAATTGTCATGAATTACCTTCACTTTCTGTTCAGTTTCTTTTATCAAATCAACCCCGTGAATCTTATTCTCACTCAGCTCAGTCCAATACAATGGAGTTCGACACTTTCGACCGTAGAGAGCCTCATATGGTGCCATTTTAATACTAGATTGGAAACTGTTGTTGTAAGCAAACTCAATCAACGATATGTGCTTTTCCCACGTATCGTTAAATTCGAGTATGCAACATCTCAGCATATCTTTAAGAATCTGAATGATTCGCTCTGATTAACCATCCGTTTGCGGATGAAAAGCAGTACTGAAATGCAATTTCGTGCCTAAAGCATCATGCAATTTCTTCCAAAATCGCGAGGTAAATCTCAGATCTCTGTCAGACACTATAGATAACGGTATTCAGTATAATCTCACAATCTCATCGATATACAATTCAGCTAACTTATCTAAAGAATAATCAGTTCTCACCGGAATGAAATGAGCTAATTTTGTTAATCTGTCCACTATCACCCAAATTGTATCTTTCTTACTTGGAGATAAAGGCAAACCCGACACAAAGTCCATTGTAATTCTCTCCCATTTCCACTCAGGAATCATAATCGGTTGTAACAAACCGAGATTTGAACTTGATGTTCGGCTTTTTACTGCCGCATGAGGACTAAACATTTCGAGACAAAGTCAGAAATATCTCTTTTCATGCCATGCCACCAATAGAACTATTTCAGATCATTATACATCTTTGCACTCCCCGATTGTACAGCCAAATGCCTATTGTGAGCTTCAGTCAAAATCATCGAAATCAACACTGAATTTCTCGGAACACAAATCTGATTTCTGAATCTCAAACAATCATCACTATCAATTCAAAATTCTGATACAGTATCTGAATCACACTGAACTCTTTTTGTTAACAGCTCATTATCACTCTTTTGAGCCTCACAAATCTATTGTAAAAAGAACGGTTTTACTTTCAATTTAGCTACTACCAGACTATCATCACATAGATCTGTCTGTCTGATTACTCAAAGCTCACAAAGCATATAATGATTTTCGGCTCAAGGCATTAGCTACAACATTAGCTTTACCTAGGTGGTAATCTATCACATGTTCATAATCTTTCAACAATTCTAACCATCTTCACTGTCGCAAGTTTAAATCTTTCTGAGTTATCAAATACTTTAAACTCTTATGATTAGTATAGATGTGACACTTCTCTCCCAACAGATAGTGACGCCAAATCTTCAATGCAAACACAATTACAGCCAATTCAAGATCATGCATCGGATAAATCTTTTCGTGCGGCTTTAACTGCCTCGAAGTGTAAGCAATGACTTTTCCATCTTGCATTAACACACAGCCCAAACTATTCAATGATGCATCACTGTAAACTACGAACTCTTTGCCTGACTCGGATTGAATCAACACTGGTGCTTCTGTTAACAACACTTTTACTATGCTGGCACTTTTCTGACCACTCGAATCTAACATCTTTCTGTTACAACTTTGTCAACAGAGTCGCAATCATCAAGAAGCCTTTCACAAATCATCTATAATATCCTGCTAGTCCTAGAAAACTACAGACTTCAGACACATTTCTCAGAGGCTCCCATTCCAAAATAGCAGAGATTTTATTCGGATCAACTCATATCCCGGCAGCTGATACAACATGTCCCAGAAAACCAACCTTATGCAACCAAAATTCACATTTGCTAAACTTTGCATACTATTGTTTCTCACGTAGAGTTTGTAGTACGATTCTCAAATGTTCCACATTTTGCGTCTTATCACATGAATAAATCAAAATATCATCAATGAACACCACCACAAAGCGATCCAAATACAGTCTGAATATCTGATTCATCAAATCAATAAACACTGCAGGAGCATTTGTTAGTCTGAAAGGCATCACTAAGAATTTGTAATGTCCATACCTCGTTCTGAAAGCAGTTTTCGGTACATCAGATTCTTTAACTCTCAACTGATAGTAGCCTGATCTCAAATCTATCTTAGAAAACATCGTAGCACCTCTCAGCTGGTCAAACAAATCATCGATACGAGGCAACAGATATTTGTTCTTTATTGTCACTTTGTTCAACTGTCGATAATCAATACACATTCTCATAGTTCCGTCTTTCTTTTTCACAAATAACACAGGAGCTCCCAAGGGTGAGAAACTCGGTCGTGAAAATCCTCTGTCGGTCAATTCTTGCAACTGCGATTTTAACTCTTTCAATTCTGTTGGTGCCATTCTATATGGAGCTATAGAAATGGGAGTAGTTCCCGGCACTAATTCAATACCAAATTCCACTTCTCGAATTGGAGGTAATCCTGGCAGCTCTTCAGGAAACACATCTGGAAACTCACATACCACAGGCACAGATTCAACTTTCTTTTCCGGCACTTTTGTATCTATCACATATGCCAAATAAGCTTCACAACCCTTTCTCACATAGTTCATAACTTTCATCGCTGATACAACAGCTGGTAGTCCTTTCATATCACTGGATTCAATTCGAACTAGCTCACCGGTCTGACTTCTCAATTCAATACTCTTTCTTTTATTATTCACGATGGCATTATGCAAAGTAAGCCAATCCATACCCAGAATTATGTCAAATTCATCAAAAGGAAGCAACATCAAATTGACCGGAAAACATATATCACGAAACATCAATGGACAATTCTTGCACACTTTATCCACCAAAACACACTTGCCTAAGGGGTTCGATACTCTAATCATGAATTCAGTAGACTCAACAGGTAAAGTCTTATTCAATACTAAAATCATACACATATAGGAATGAGTTGACCCCGGATCTATCAATGCAATAACATCAATATCAAATAAAGTAAAAGTACCAGTGATGACATCTGAAGATGATGCTTCCGCTCGTGCACGTATAGCATAGGCTCGGGCAGGTGCTCTCGCCTCTGACCTCACAGCTGTGTGATTTGTCCCTCTCTGACTTTCGCTCACATTTTGGGTGCTCCTGGGTAGTCTACCCCTAGCCGTCACATTACTCGGTCTTTTATTCTGAACATTTTCCTCTTCGACCATTTTCGGGCAATCCCGAATAAAATGATCCAGGGATCCACACTTATAACAGACTTTATTGTTGTACATGCCCCAGTACTCTCCCGCATGTCATCTTCCACACTCTCTGCACTCAGGCTTGTTACTCTTGACACTGCCAACACTTAATTCATTCGGAGCTCGAATTCGTGGACCAATACTCTGTCTCAAATAATCTCTACTTGGATGTCCAAACGAAACATTGGAACAGTTACTTGCATCTCTGTATCTCTTAGTAGAAGGTCGAGAAAATTTATTCATTGATCTCTTTCTTTCATCATGAGCTTCTGAATCAGCTTTCTTTTTTTCCTTACTGAGCTCATCAGCTTTGCACGCTCTTTCAACTAACACAACAAATTCATTTATATCGAGTATCCCAACCAATAACTTGATGTCTTCATTCAATCCCTCTATGAAACGTTTACACATAGCAGTTTCGGTCGAGACACATTCTCTCGCATATTGACTCAATCTTACAAATTCTCGCTCGTACTCAGTAACAGACAACTGGCCCTGTTTCAATTCTAGAAACTCTTTACGTTTCTGATCAATGAAGCATTGGCTGATATACTTTTTTCTGAACTAAGCTTGAAAGAAATCCTAAGTGATTTTCTCTCTCGGCACCACAGTTATCAACGTTTTCCACCAGTTGTAAGCCGGGTCTCTCAACAAGGAGACTGCATACTTAATACAATCATCAGGGTCCAATGACATATCATCAAATACTCTGATTGTATTCTCAAGCCAAAACTCAGCCAGTTTAGCATCGCCATCTGATGTGACCCTAAACTCTTCAGCCCCGTACTTACGAAGTTTATCTACAGGAGGCTTATTCAATATGATCAGATTAGTTATAATGAACTCTGTAAACTACTCACTCATCATTCGGAAGAAGGCTTGCTTAGCCTCTCCTCCCTTACCACTTTCATTCGTCCTTGATGTGGCCGGCGCTGTCCCTTGAGCAGGGGCAAGCGCATTACTTTCTACATCGTCAGCAGCTGCTCGATCGAGATCCATTACTATATGTAAACACATTTTCAAATGTCAGATTTAGTCACACTATCACAATTTCAAATATGGCATGTATAGCTAGACTCACACTCACTACGTTAGTCCGAGAATCGACTAAACCGTAGCTCTGACACCAATAAAATGTAACACCCCTAACCCAAGACCGTCGCTGGAATAGGGTGAAGAGGCATTACTGATCAATCAAAACAATTAACATCTAAAATTTCACGACACAAAGTCAATCATATTCAATCACATCCATTTACAATCATGCTGTCCCTTATCAAGGTCTACGAGACCTATTTCACAAACAAAAGAGAGGTTGGGTCTAAACCGAAACACCTACAAAATTTTATGAAAATTTAAAACTTTTCCAAAATTCAAGGGAGACACGGCCGTGGGAGGAGACCGTGTTCCCTCCACGGCTGCTGGACACCCCCATGTGTCCTCCCCGTCGCTATATACTGACTTCTCCACCACGGCCACCAAGCACACCCGTGTGCCATGGCCGTGTGCTCTTAGCTAGCTACTGACTTGTACACCACGGCCAGTTGACACCCTCGTTTCAAGGCCGTGTACTACTAAGCTATATTCTACCAATTCACCCACGGTCTCTAGGCACGCCCGTGTGCCCTGACTGTGTGACATTATAGGCCATTTTGCAAGGCCAAAATGCCACCCACTTAGGGTCAAACCTACAAGTAACACATACCAAAACATATCATGCACATAAGGCAACCAAAAACTTACTAAAATGACCATTCAATCTATGCATTCAATTTCCATTCCAACCATAACAAATTCAATACCAAAACTTATCTCATCACAAGCATAATACACTCAATATCAAACCACATTCCTTCTAAATTTCATTAACTCATACTAGCATTTTACCAACACAAAGTTACCATTTATAAGCCAACTCCTGAACTCACAAACCATACCAAAAGATGCATCACATATATCAAGTTTATTCATGCTAAAACTAGCACATATCTAGTCACATCTCATGGCTACTTACCAGCATCAAACATGATTCAAATGACCAGCCTATACATGCCATATTTTAACTATGTACATATTTCCAAAATACCCCAAAATAGATTGCCGATAGTGTGACTGAGAAGCTGACGATCCCCTGATCTGGGCTAGCTTTACTGACACTGCAAAGTAGAGAAACAAATCACTCAGTAACCTTATAAAGCTTAGTAAGTTCATAACATAATACATAATATCAATATGTCATCACATAGATTAATGTTTACTACCACAAATATAAACCATCCACAACCAATATGTTCAATTAACTCATCTACACCCACATTCATAGTTTCACCAACCATATAGATTCCGAGCGTACCATAGCCAACACTTAGTTATCAAATACTTTTGCTAATCAATAATCACGATTCATTTCGATCTACACTCGTTTCTTCCTTGATTCATTCGCACACTTAGTGCATAAATAATTGCCCGAAGCTGAATTATCATCGTACACTTAGTACATCCATCCCAAATGGATTTTAAATCGGCATCGCACACACATTGCCGACCACAAAGCCGAAGCTTATATTACTCTGCACACACAGTGCTATACATCCCGATCACGTTTTTGAAAACGCACACTTAGTGCCAATTAACTCTATCTATCACATAGCATTCATTTTGTAATAATATCAGACCATTTATTTCATAGCATTAAACATAGCTAAATACAGGTATTATGTTCGAACTTACCTCGAATGTTGACTATCGATACGGTCGATTAATCAAGCACTTTATCTTTGCTTCGATCTCGATCCGAACCTCCTCTCTCTTGGTCTATACACATTTAAATTCAATCCATTCAATCACCATGTCATTCAATTTAGTCCACATACACACATTTAGGGTATTTTACATAATAGCCCTCATGTTTTCACATTTCGACACTTTAGTCCTTATTTCACAAAATCACCAAATTTACAAAATCCACACATTTACATATCTAGCCGAATACATATACATCACATATAAGCCCACATTTTTCATCAAATTCATAATTTAGTCCCTCAATTTACCATTTCTTCAATTTAGCCCTATTTAGCTAAATTCATCAAAAATTCATGAACAAAGTATATCCATCTAGCTCATAACTTTCATTTAACACCATAAAATATCACAAAGCTCAACATAGTCAATACTCAAAATTAATACATGGGTTTGATAGCTCTCGAAGCAATGATTACAAAAACGTAAAAGTTATCGAAAATCGACTCAAAAGATACCTTAATTTTTGGCTTGCAAGTGCCAAGTGCTTAGCTCAATTTTTTTTTCTTTTTCTTGAGTACATTCGTCCAAAAGAAAAGATAATAAAGATGAACACTCATCTTTTGGTTTCATTAATCTATGTCATTTATTCAATTACAAAATTGCCCATCCATTAAACATATAAGACAAATTTAATACTAAGGTTATTTAGTCATTCAATCATCCACTATTATTTAGTCATTCAATCATCCACTATCTCAAAGATAGTTTATTTTCCATATAAGGCCTCCACCTTTACAAAGCCACAACACTTTAGTACTCATAAATCAGCATGCAACATTTTTTACTTATGCGATTAAGTCTTTTTTTCTTAATTCGACACACAAACGATCAAACTATCACACAGACTATGTCACATAACATTCACACAGAAAATATCATTAAAATATTTTTACAACCTCAGATTTGTGGTCTCGGATAACTGTTTTGACTAGGTCTAAACTGGGATGTTACACGTAGAGTGTGAGAGTCTAGCTATACATGCCATATATTCTGAGGTGTGATAGTTTGATGAATCCTGACGTGTAAAATGTGTTTTACGTATAGTAATGGATCCCGAAAGAACCGTAGCTGACGATATAGAAAGTAATGCGCCTACTCCCGTTTAAGGGGCAGCACCATCTGATTCGAGACCGACTACGAACGGTCAAGAGGGAGAAGCTAAACAAGCTTTCTTCCAGATGATGAGTGAATGGTTCACTCAATTTGTGACAAATAACCCGACTGTTTCACAACCTCCGCCCCCTCTTAATCCCCCTCAGACATCTGCTATGCCTCCGACTATGAATCTGAATCTGTTGAATAAGCCTCCGGTTGACAAAATTTGTAAGTATGGGGTTGAAGAGTTTGAGGCTACTAGTGATGACAATGCTGAAAAAGTCGAGTTTTGGTTAGAGAACACTATCTGATTATTTGATGAGATGTCTTTGACTCCAGAAGAAAGTATTAAATGTGTTGTATCTTTGTTATGAGACGCAACCTATCAGTGGTGGAAAACTTTGATTTCTGTTGTTTCGAAAGAGCGAGTCAAATGGGATTTCTTTCAGTCTGAATTCTAGAAGAAATATATCAGTCAGAGATTCATAGATCAGAAACAAAAGGAATTTTTGGACTTGAAACACGGCTGAATGTCTGTCACTGAATATGAACTAGAATTCGTGACATTGAGTCAGTATGCTCAAGAATGTGTATCGTTTAAAGCAATAATGTGTAAGAGATTTGAAGATGGCCTTAATGAAGATATTCATCTGTTAGTTGGGATTCTGGAAATAAAAGAGTTTGTAGTACTTGTTGATCAAGCGTGCAAAGCTGAGGCACCCGGGAAAGATAAAAGAAAAGCTAAGTCTGAAGCTAGAGATGTGCGAAAGAGATTTATGGGTAAATCATTTCAGTATACTTCAAAGAAATTCAAAGATGAACAAAGTCATTTGAGAGTTAATGTGGGACATTCTAGCAGAGATTGAGCTAGATCACAGTTGAGCTCTAAAGCTCTAGTAACATATATGGCTAGTGTTGGAAATGTCAGATCCGAGCGACTTGAATGTAAGCACTGTGGTAAAAGACATCTGGGAAGCTGTAGATTGAACGACCGAGCTTGTTTTAGATGTGGATCGTTAGATCATTTTATCCGTGATTGCCCAAAGTCTGTTAAGTAAGAAACTATTCAGAATTCGAGATCTGATAATGTCTCAGCTAGAGGTAGACCTTCTCGTAATGCAAGAAATATTAGTAGTAGTCAGAGAGCTATGAAAGACACTATTGTGAGATCTAAAGCTAGAGCGACTGCTAGAGCGTATGCCATCCGAGCTCGTGAGGAAGCTTCATCTCCAAACATTATTACGGGTACATTTACTCTTTATGATACTTCTGTGATTGCATTGATAGACCCTGGTTCTACTCATTCGTATGTATGCATGAATTTAGTATCCAGTAAGACCTTGCCAGTAGAGTCTACTAAGTTTGTTATAAAAGTATCGAACCCCTTAGGTAAAAGTGCCCTGGTTGACAAAGTATGCAAGAACTGTCCGTTAATGTTTTGAGATATCTGTTTCCCTGCGGATTTGATGTTCTTACCTTTTAATGAATTTGATATAATTTTGGGTATGGACTGGTTGATATTGCATGATGCTATTGTGAAGTTTAAAAGAAAAATTATTGATTTGCGATGTCAGAATGGTAGAATAGTTCGGGTTGAGTCAAATGATTTAACTAGGTTATCTGCTGTAATACCTGTGTTGAAAGCTTAGAGCTATGTGAAAAATGGTTACAAAGCTTATTTTACCTATGTGGTTGACTCAAAAGCATTTGAAATGAAATTTGAATCAGTAACTATTGTCTGTGAGTTCCCTGATGTGTTCCCTGAAGAACTACCAGGATTGCCTTCGATACGTGAAGTTGAATTCGGTATTAATTTGTTGCCTAGTACAACCCCTATTTTGATAGCTCCGTACAGAATGGCACAAATAGAATTGAAAGAGTTGAAGTCTCAATTGCAAGAGTTAAATGATAGAGGATTCGCAAGACTGGGTTTCTCACCTTGGGGTGCTCTCGTTCTATTTGTGAAAGAGAAAGATGGCACGATGAGAATGTGCATAGATTATCGTCAGTTGAACAAAGTAATAATAAATAATAAATATACGTTGCCCAGATCCGATGATTAGTTTGATCAACTAAAAGGAACCACTATGTTTTCAAAGATAGATCTGAGATCGAGATACTACTAGTTGTGAGTAAAAGATTCAGACATTCCGAAAACAACTTTTAGAACGAGGTACGGGCATTATGAGTTTTTAGTTATGCCTTTCGGACTAACAAATGCTCCTGCTGTTTTTATGAATCTAATGAATAGAATTTTCAGACAATACTTAAATTCATTTGTGGTTGTTTTTATTGACGACATTTTCATATATTCACGAGATGAAATTGAACATGCTGAACATCTGAGAATCGTATTGCAAAATCTGTAAGAAAAATAATTGTATGCAAAGTTCAGTAAATGTGAATTCTGGTTGCGTGAAGTTAGTTTTCTGGGACTCATAGTGTCAGCATCTGGTATACGAGTTGATCCGAGCAGGATTTCTGCTATTCTGGAATGGAAACCTCCGAGGAATGTGTCTGAAGTTCATAGTTTTCTAGGACTTGCTGGTTATTATCAAAGGTTCGTAAAAGGCTTTTCGATGATAGCTACTCCATTAACTAGATTGCTTCAGAAAGATGTGAAGTATGAATGGTCCGATAAATGTCAGAAAAGCTTTGATCAGTTGAAAGCCCTTTTGACTGAAGCTCCAGTGTTGGTATAGCCAGAATCGGGTAAAGAATTCATGATTTTTAGTGATGCTTCGTTGAATGGTTTGGGATGCGTTCTGATGCAGGAAGGCAAAGTAATAGCTTATGCCTTGAGACAACTAAAGCCTCATGAAAAGAACTATCCGACTCACGATCTTGAGCTAGCTACGATTGTGTTCGCATTAAAGACTTGGCGTCATTATCTGTTTGGTGAGAAATGTCACATGCTTTCAAATCATAAAAGTCTGAAATATCTGATGACCCAGAAAGATTTGAATCTGCGACAGAGAAGATGGCTAGAGCTGTTGAAAGACTACGAGCTTGTAATTGATTATCACCCAGGTAAGGCAAATATTATTACCGATGCACTGAGTCGAAAGTCATTGTTTGTATTTTGTGCTATGAATGCTTATTTAGATCTACCTGATAATGGTTCAGTGTTAGCTGAATTGAAAGCGAAACCATTATTTTTACAGCAGATCTGTGACGATCAGAAAGTTGATAATGAAATACAAGCAAAACGAGCTCAATGTGATGCGAACTCTGATTCTGAATTTCGAGTTGATGTTGATGATTGCTTGAGATTCGAGATCGATTATGTGTTTCGAGAAACCCAGAGTTGATTCAGTTGATATTGAATGAAGCTCATAAGAGTCCCCTATCTGTTTATCCAGGAAGTACAAAGATGTACCATGATCTGAAGCAACATTATTGGTGGTTTGGTATGAAACGAGACATTTCTGACTTTATTTCGAAATGTTTAGTCTGTCAGCAAGTTAAGGCTGAACATCAGGTCCCATCTGGTTTGCTACAATCGATTCTGATTCCCAGGTGGAAATGGGATAGAGTGACGATGGACTTTGTTTCTAGATTACCTCTGACTCCGAGAAAGAAAGATGCGATTTGGGTCATAGTTGATCAATTGAGGAAATCCGTCTATTTTATTTTGGTGTGATCTGATTACTCATTTGATAAGTTAGCTGAGCTTTACATTTCTGATATTGTGAGATTGCATGGGGTACCATTGTCTATTGTATCTGATAGGGATCCAAGGTTTACATCAAGTTTCTAGAAGAAACTGCAAAAGGCTTTAGGTACGAAATTGCATTTCAGTACCGCTTTTCACCCGCAGTCGGATAGTCAATCCAAACAGATTATTCAGATTCTTGAAGACATGTTGAGATGTTGCATCCTTGAGTTTAATGATTCGTGGGAACAATATTTGCCATTGATTGAATTTGCGTATAATAATAGTTTTCAGTCGAGCATCAGAATGGCACCTTATGAAGCTTTGTACGGACGTAAATGTCGAACACCTTTGTATTGGACTGAGCTCAGTGAAACTAAGATACACGGGTCAATTTCATAAAAGACACTGAACAGAAAGTGAAAGTGATCCATGACAGTTTGAAAGTAGCGTCTAATCGTCAGAAGTCCTATGTGGACTTGAAACGGAAAGATATTGAATTTGAAATCGGTGACAAAGTGTTTTTGAAAGTGTCTCAGTGGAAGAAAGTACTCCGATTTGGACATAAAGGCAAATTGAGCCCGAGGTTCATCGGGCCATATGAAATTATCAAGCGTGTTGGACCAATTGCGTATAGATTGTTGTTGCCACTTGTGCTAGAAAAGATTCACAATATATTCCATGTTTCAATGCTCTGTAGATACCGATCCAATCCGTCACATGTGACTACTCCGTCTGAGATTGAAATCCAATCTCATATGACCTACGAAGAAGAACCGATCCGTATCTTAGCTCGTGAAGTGAAAGAATTGAGAAATATGAAAATTCTGTTAGTGAAAGTGTCTTAGCATCGACACGGAGAGAAAGAGGCTATGTGAGAGCCTGAAGATTCAATGAGACAACAATATCCGAATCTATTTAACGGTAAGATTTTTGGGGGTGAAAATCCCTAAGGGGAGAGAATTATAACAGTCCGATTTATACCTTAGTCAGAACAGTGGTTTTGAGACCACAAATCCGAGTCAGTAAAATATTTTAATATTATTTTCTATGCCTTTTATATGTGTTTAAGCATGTGTTAAAGTTCCGTAAGTTAAATTGTCCGTCTGTTTGCTTAATTTGAGAAAGGGGTTAAATTGCATTAAATGTAAAAATTTGCATGCTATTTGTTAAAGCACCTATATGTTGTGGCTTTTAAATGTGGAGGCCTTATGAGGCAATTAAACCAATTTACAAGTAAGTGGATGGATATGGTCAAAAATGACCTTATATGATATGTTTTATGTATTTAGTATTAAAGGTTAGAATTAGAAATTGGTTATTAAGTTATAATTACATAAAATAAAGGTTTAAAAATAAGCCAATATCCATTATCATCCATATTGCCGAAACATCAAAGAAAAGAAAAAGAAATATGAACCTAGGGTATTCGACACACATTTTGGCTTGATTAAGGTAAGTTTTGATTTCGATTTTTGATAATTTTTACGTTTTTGTAGTCGTTACTTTGTATACTTCAAACCCATGTCTTAATTTTGAGAATTGATGATGTTTTTGAAATGAGCCATTGATGAATTCATGAGTTTTATGATGTTTGAGAATGAGATATGAATTATATGTGATAGATTAACAAGTTTTGTCTTTGGAGTTCTGTTGAATTTGAGTATTTTGGACTCAATTACGAAAACTAATATTTTGAAGGACTAAATTGAGAAATAAATGAAATGCATGGACTCATTTGAGCATGAGTAAAATTTTGCTAAGCATGGGTGACATGAAAGTTGGTGTATTTTGTGATTTTGTGAAATAAGGACTAAATTGTCAAAATGTGAAAATATGAGGGCTAATATACAAATTGCCCTAAATATTTGTTTTTGGATTGAATTGAATGTTTTGGTGAATAAAATGGTTAAATTTGAATATGTATAGATCAAGAACCGAAGAAAACAAACTTAGATCGCGGAAAATCGAAAGTAATTAAGTAGTCGCGTCCGTTTCTGTTAAACCGAGCTCGAGGTAAATCGATATACAAATAAATGTATTTGAATTGAACTATTTGTGTACATATGAAATTTTAATTGCTATGAATGTAACACCCCAAACCTGGCCTAGAAGTTAGGCCCGAATCTGGTGTGTCACATTGAAGTGTTTTTCGAAAACCATGTTTTCATTAAAAACCCTTCTTGAAATTTAAAAGTTGTACAAAACCTCAATTTGCGTTTGATAATTTCCAACCGTGGTTTATTAAAAAGTTATTACCTTTTAAAATCTTATTGTTGCGGAAGCTTAATTTAAAACAAATAATTTACAGAACAATGGTATTTAGAATTGAGTAGAGGAAACTTAGCGTTTGAAAAATAGTTATTGTTTTAGAAAATCGTGTTCTACTTCTAGCAGATATTAATCGTAATAAATTGAAAATCCCAAATTAAAAATTAAAAATTAAAAATGGCCTTAGTACAACCCAATTAGAAATCGGTTTAAGAAATGAAAAATAGAATACTAAAACCCAAAGCTGATTGTAATGTGGCCACCTCCAAGTACTCCAGTTCGTCGTATTGCCTACTGAGGATTTCCTAAAAAAAATTTAAAAAGAGGGGTGAGTTTACGAAAACTCTGTGTGTATAACCCTCATCGGTCATAAAGCATGCATCACATCAATCCGGGCCTGAACCCATTACAGTAATCAATGTGGGCCTAAGCCCAACAAGTAACGGTGGCATTTGGGCCTTAGCCCATAATAGCCTCAGTTGGGCCTAAATCCATATCTCAATCAAATCAAATCATGCAATGCATAAATGCCCATACCAACCCTGCACTCCGTCTCTTGTCCAACCCAGCACTCCTGTGGGGATTTAATCGACCCACCCATCCCTACACTCCTTATGTAGCACCAATTGCGGTACTACCTAACGTTACAGCAAAGCTACTAATCAAATATCGGGCTTAAAAAGCCATCGGTGGATCCACGGTCGTCAAGCAACCATGCGATCCTCAGATACTTCCTCCGTTCCATAATTCATATGCAACCCAAATAGAATATCATATGAATACTGCGAATGTACATGTAACATCCACAAATCTTACATTCAACACATAGGGGCATTTTAGTCATTTCTTCCTTTAGGGGTATTTCAGTCATTTCTCATTGTTATAGGTCTATTACTTACCTAGGCCCGTTATAATGTCCTCGTTGACTAAAGTGAATGGATACTATGCACCAGGTAAGATTCTAGAGAAGAGGAGGTGAGTCATTAAGACCGCTTAAGTACCAAACTCTCTCTAGATCCAATCCTAGACATGCATATACCCATTGCCACACCTTAACCTTATGACTTGTTCACGATCACAATTAGTTAATTATTTATGTTTTATGCAAGGTTAAGCAATTTACCAAATACTAAGCCCAAGACCCCTTACAAAGCCCAAACAAATTCACATATGTTCATATGACCCACCAGGCCCGATCTCATTCTTATGACCCATTAGGCCCAAATCACATTCCTATGGCCCAACTAGACCAAATCAATTTCAAGCCATGTAACCAACATGACTAGCTCATCACTTATTACCAAATCATCAAATTCGCCTATTTTGAGCCTACGGCCCATCGGGCCCATTTTGCCCATTCTAGCCCGATTGGCCAAAACATGACCCAAGTCTATGAGATCGCTCTTGGGGCCTCTGCTAACGTATTTATTTTCCCTTGCAAGTGTTCGCGCACTCGCAAAACTATCGTAGCCAAAAATTTTGGCTTATCGACATTTCGGCTTTTGCCGATCTAATGTGTGTGTATTGTATGTACACACCTAATAACCAAAACGTGCTGCGATCTCCTTAGCCACGACCCTACAAACGATGTCACTCAATGATTAATCACATATACTTATCGAATGCTTTACCAAAAGCCGAAGTCTCACCTTAACCTTACTTGAAACACCAAGCCTTAATAGCTTTTCCTCGATCACTAATCAGGAGTACTTCCTAAATCTGCATCAATCTTAATTATTAAAAATTGAAACATAAGTGACTTATATCCATCTTAAGTCACCCCTACAGTACTTACGACCATTCGGCCAACCTTCAAAACCAAAAGTGAAGAATACTTACCCAAATCACGAAACACATAAAGAGTAACTCGGCAGAGATCTGAAGAACAGAGATTTGATATTAATCTTCTACCAAAATCGATTTAGAAAGAGTGAGGGATAGGAGAAGTCGGTTCTAGCAAGATTAATTGAAAGAGTAAAGTACTTACACAAGAATCGGCTAGGTAAGAATCGGCTAGATTGAAGAAATAGTGACAGCACAAAAAGAATTTCAGCAAAGGGAGGGTGGAATTATTCTGCTTTTGAGAGTTTGGAAAAGGTAACAAGAAGAAAAGAAAAAGATCAAATGTGCTTGTGTAAGGGTAACTATAGGATATTCGGTAAAGAAAGAAAGACCGACCTATTTGCAAAACTCTCCAAATGTCGAAAGCCACAATGAAAATTTGTACTACCCCCTAAAAGACCCAAAAACGGCACTCATCTACCCTCCTAAAGTGAATTTATACACTTTCCACTTCCCAAAATGGCACCAACGCTTCACGTTTCTCAGATCCTAACTTTTCTCCCTGATAACTCCTCAATCTCATCCTAAATTTTCTCCAAGATAAGCTCCTACAATCTCTCTATGACCACTTCAAACCTCTTATCCATCAGACTTTCACTACAACATAAACTCTAGCAGTCCTGACAGTAAAATAAGTACCCCAATAAAATACCATGCCACTACTCAAACCTTAGACTTCCTTGCTTGCTAATGACGCCACCTCCCTGCTCCCTAAGTGGCGCTACTTTGCCACTACACCACAAGCTCTTTTGTGTCACCTTTTTAATCACAAATACTTATAAGGCTTAATACCAGGAGTCAGGGTCCCCTAATGCTAAAAATAAAATTTTTTCAAATGACATGGCTTGAACCCCAGACTTCATAGAAGCCGCCTAACTTTCCAAAATCACTCACCTAACAGATCCAACATGCATTTGTGTCATTCACTTGTTCTCAAAAATTTTAAACGCTCCCCTGCCCAAGGCCCAATAAGCTAAATTCTACTAGGCTCAAAAATTCGGGGCGTTACAATGAATATCCATTGAGATGGAATGTATGTAAAATCCAAGTTTTCGAATAAGCAGACAAGTTGTTTAAGTCTGAGAAGTCCCGTTTGAGCCTAGGAACAAATAGGATTGCATATGTCATGACATAGGTGACCGATATGTGATATCATTTAAGACCACGTCTGGGACGTTGGCATTGATTGGAGATTTCGTGTAAGACCACGTCTGGGATGTTGGCATCGATATGAGATTTACGTGTAAGACCATGTCTGGGACATTGGCATCGTATTTGATTTGTGTAAGACCCTGTCTGGGATAGTGGCATCGATATCTGATTACATGTAAGACCACGTCTGGGACGTTGGCATTGTACGACTATTCTAAGCACTCTGAGTATCCTATTAGATTCCAAATGGCTCAACGGGCGAAATGAACAACTTTGTGAGTTGTATATCCGTTTTAGGTACGTTTGAAAAGTACACTATGTGTGCATGAAAGGTAAGTTTCTATATGAACTTACTAAGGTGAATATGTGTATTGAAATGATGAGATAAAATGTGAATATATGCTTGAATGAGTTATGTGTATATGTGATATTTGAGTTGAAGAATGTGTTAAGTTATGGCTAAGTAAATGAGCCAAAGAATATGTGATGAATTTGCAATGAGAAACAATAATATCATTGTATCAAAATGGTTATGTGCATTTTATACTAAATTTATTTGTATATGGCTTACTAAGCTTTTGAAAGCTTACTCTATGTGTGTGTGTTTACTCTGTTTTATAGGTCGTCAAAGCTACGAAAGGCTCGAGAATAGTCAAGGATCATCACCACACTATCAAGCTCAACTTTGGTACTTTTGAATTTGTTTATAACTAAATATGGCATGTATAGGCTAGTCATTCGGTATCTGTTTGAGATGTAAATAGCCATGTGATTTGGCTAGACAAATGTTGGTAATATGCATGAGTGAATATGGTATATGATGTATGATGCTATAGTGATTTAGTGAAATTGTGGATGAATTATGCTTGGATTTACATGTGAATTGATTATGCAAATTGGCATGTTTAGAAATGAGATTGAATGGGATAATATGATGACCATTTAGTGTGTTTTTGGTTACCAATTGTATTAAGAAATATGCTTGTTTACGATTGTAGGGATGACCGAAGTGTTGGTGGCATTTTGGCCTTGAAAATGGCCAATATTTTCCCACACAGTTGAGCACAAGGGTGTGTGGCTCCACCGTGTCCCTCGTGGTTGAAATTCAAAACAAGTTAGGATTAACCACAGGCTAGACACATGGGCATGTGACTGGCCGTGTAGTGAAGTCAGTAGCGACCAAGGGTGAGGCACACAGGCGTGTCCACGACTGCGTGGACAAGTCAGTATTTATGCCCTGTTTTGACACGGCTTAGGCACATAGGCGTGTTGAGGCCATGGGAGGTACACGGCCTGCCCACTCGGGCGTGTGACCTCTGTAACTTAGAAAAATTTTTAAATTTCTGAGAAATTCGATATGTGTTCAGTTTTGTCCCGACCCTATTCTAAAGCATGATTAAGGTCTCGTTGAACTATTAAAGGGACACTTTGATTGCATTTGATGAATGGTATTATGAAATGTCTGTAAAAGTTTTCTGATTGTCCGTTAATGCCTCTTAACCCTATTCCAGCGACGAATACGAGTTAGGGGTGTTACAATCTGGTTGCTCAGAGTATTAAGGTATTCGACAAGTTAGTTGAGAAGGCTCATGTGTTAGAGGAGACTTTAGGGGAGGAGCCCAAAGCTACTTCATCTAGAGCTATCAAGGGGTCGACTGAGACTACTAGTGGTTCTGGTTGTAAGGGTAAGAGAGTTCGTTTCAGTAGATTTGGACAACGTGTTGTTGGTAGCCATGGTCAAGATAGGCAAGCTATGAGAGTTAAGGCTGGTCCTGATGATCAGAGGGTTGCTGCATGGCCGATATGTGAGCATTATAGTCGACGTCATCGTGGTAAGTGTTTGAGGATGAGAAGTGCTTGTCTTTTCTATGGTTCGATGGAGCACCGTGTGGGTGAATACAAAATGAGAGTCATTGTTGTTCGTGATCAATCTGTTGCTGCTGTTGCTACTACACCTGCTCCGGCTCAAGGGAGAGGTCGCGGCAGAGGTAATGGTGGTAGAGGTGCTAGTCAACGTGGTGCTACAAGATGTGGTGATGGTGGTCCAGTTAGAGTTTATGCAGTACGGGAGCCCTAGATTAGAGAGGCCACTTATGTTATCGCAGGTATTTTCACGCTATAGCCTTTTCCTCTACTAGCTTTAGTTGATTTTATTGTGACGAGGTCGTTTATCTTGAGAGATGTAGGTAGAGAGTTAGGGATTGATGTAAAGACATCTAGATAGAGTGTTACTATTAAGATCCCTCTAGGTGATAGTGTAGTGATGGATCAGGTTTATCGTCATTGTCCTCTGATGGTTCAGGGACAAGTGTACATGGTTGATCTTCTTGAGTTACCATTTTGGGGTTTTAGCATCATTTTGGGTATAGATGGGTTGTCCGAGCATCAGGCTAAGGTAGATTGCAAGGAAAAGTTGGTGACTTTGTGTGGGGCTAGTGGTTCAGAAGTTATTGTTAGTGAGAAGTTTGAGTTCTTGTCGAATATGATTTCTTTGCTTTATGCTAAGAAGTTAGTCTGGAAAGGTTGGGAGGCTTATCTTATGACAACCCGATTTTGGGCCTAGTCAGAATAGTGGTTTTGGGACCACTAATCCAAGGTTGAAGAAAATTATTTTGATATTATTTTATGTGTTATAGCATGATTATAAAGATGCATAGAAATTTTGGTGCTTTAATTTTGGCGGTCGTATGCTTAATTGTGAAAAAGGACTAAATCGCTTTAAGTGTGAAAGTTCCATTTTTCAAGCTATGTGTGTCTAATAGCTATGGAATATTAAATTGGAGGTCTTTAAAGTACAAATAAACCACCCTAAGAGTGATGGCTGACCAAGGGGGACAAAGACATTAATTTGGTCAAATTTTTGGTGAAATTAGGTAACCAAAAATGAATAAAATAAGATAAATGAAGGAGATATCATCTTTCACTATTCACCTTCCTTCTTCCACCAAAAATTGAAGAGAAAATAGAGGTTTTTGGTGCTCAAACTTTCAGCCAAGCTATTTCCTTACAAGTAAGTGACTTTAGAGGTCTTTCTTGATAATTTTTGTACTTTTGGAACCCCCAAAGCTTAAGCTAGCTAATGAAGGGGCTATTTTGCAAAATGGTTAAAAGTTTAGGAATTTTCCATGAGAGTGTTGATGTTGCTTGTTGAGTTTTCATGAAAGAAAATGAATGTTAGTGGGTTGAGGAATAACTTTTGTGAAAGGTGTTACCATGAAAACACCTAAAAAGGGACTTATTTGTAAAGGTTGTAATTGTGTAATAAATGCATGAAATGATGGGTTTTGTAAATTGTTGTAAGAGAAATAACTGCTCAACTAAGCTTGTTTGATGTGAAAATGTGATTAAAATTATTTACGAGCCTAGGGGCAAAATTGTAATTTTACCAAGTATAAGGGCAAAATGGTCATTTTGCCAAGTATAAGGGCAAAATGGTCATTTTGCCTAAGTGGAGATTTTGATGTACTATTAGTTATGTAATGACTGAATGAGTAAATTTTATTACTATAGATCAAGAAGATCGCGGAAACAACCTTGACCAGGAAAAAGGCGAGGTTACAGACTAAACCGTCAATTAACACATTTTGCACCGAGGTAAGTTTACTTGTAAATGATACATCCTTAATACTTATGATGTTACATATTGATGCATTGTTTGGATGCAAATACTTATTGGTGAGATTGATTGAAAATGTTAGATAATGAGTAGTTCTCGTATGAACCTCGAAATAGAAATGTAAGTACGGACAAATATCCGTAATTATCATTTGGTGGGCTGTGTGCGATACCACCTTATCATTTATTCAAGATGGGCTGTGTGCGTTACCATTGATTATATTGTCATTTGGTGGGCTATGTTCGATACCACTGTAACTATCATTGTTGGTTGACTATGTGCGATACCACCCTATTATTGATTAATGATGGGCTGTGTGTGAAACCACCGGGTACTTGTATTATTTTTGAGGGGCTCATCGAGAAACTTGTCTAAATGAATATTTCATGTGGCTTTGTGGTGATTAGTGCAGGGTATATGTGCAAGTAAATGTGAGCAATATATATGTTATATGGTTCGAATGTGGTAAAAGTTGAGATGAGTAAGCATGTTATGATAATGTGAATTGTTCTTACATAGTGTGTAATGTTAATGGTTGATTAGCATATAGTATGATGCTTATTGTTTACATGTAGACTTACTAAGCTTAAAGCTTACTCCCTTTCTTTCCCCTTGTTTTATAGTGTCAAAGAGCTAGCTCGGGATACGAAGTTAATTAGAAGATCACCTACACTATCAACACATCTCGGTATAGTTGGACATAGCATTTTGAGTATGGCGTGTATAGGGTCTAGACTTAGTTGAATGTCTTTTGGCCAAAGGTGTTGACTCATTAAAGGATAAATTATTTTGTATAAAGCCTTAGTTGATGGCTCATTATTATTAATATATGAAAAGATGAGGTTATTCATGAATGTGTATGATGCATGGTTTAGTAGATTGGTTAAAATATGCATGAATGGGTTGTAGATTGAATGTGATTTATGTTGTATGAGTTAGGGTGATAAAACGAGCTTGGCAAATAGCCTTGTTCTAGTCTACACGGGTAGGCACACGGGCGTGTGTCTAGGTCGTGTGTGATACACGGTCAGCCCCATGGGTGTGTGGTTAGGTCGTGTGTCCCCTGCATGATAATTTTACAAGTCAGTATGCTCAGTAATAAACACACGGGTAGAGACTTGGGTATGTGTCTCAGTCGTGTGGGAGGCACGGCCACTGACATGGGCATGTGCCTAGGCTGTGTGAAGTCTGCACCAAAAGTTTGGAATTTAATTCGTTACACGATCGAAGGACACGGGCGTGTGACTGGCCGTGTGATGCAAGTCAGTGTCGACTACAGGCCAAACACACGGGCGTGAGATAGGCCGTGTGATGTAAGTCAATCTCGACCACGGGTGTGGAACACGGGCATGTGATATGTCACATGGGCGTGTCCCTTCCTCCACACAGGCGTGTGGCCCTATTTAGGCAAAAATTCTCTAAGTGCGTTAAAGTCTTCGGTTTAATTCTGAAACCCTCCGTAGGTATGTTTAGGGCTTCGTAGGCCCATAATAAGGATATTATGCATATAAGTGAGAAGTTTGAAGTTGAAATGAAATTTTATAGCTCAATGTTGTATGTTTAAATAAGTTAAGTTTGATAATGCCTCATATCTGGTTCCGACATTGAACACAGGTAAGGGGTGTTACATATCTATCCTATATCTTGAAATGCCAATAGTAGGGAGATGAGGTTGGATGAGATTCGAGTTGTCTGTGATTTTTCGAATGTGTTTCATGGGGAGTTGTATGGATTATCACAGAATAGAGAAGTTGAGTTCGGTATTGAGCTCTATCCCCATACTGCTCCAGTGATTGTTGCGCCCTATCGTATGACACCTAAGGAATTGAAAGAGTTGAAGCTGTAGTTGCAAGAGTTGGTGGATCGTTGGTTCATTCATCCAAGTGTGTCTCCGTGGGGAGAACCAATGTAGTTCGTAAAGAAAAAGGATGGGACTTTGAGTCTATGCATCAATTATCACTAACTGAATAAGTTGAGCATAAAGAATAAGTATCCACTATCAAGGATTGATAATCTGTTTAACCTGTTTCATAGAGCTTCTGTTTTCTCAAAGATTGATCTGAGGTCTGGGTATTATCAGTTGAAGGTTAAGGATTCGAATGTGATGAAGGTTTCTTTCAAGACTTAGTATGGTCATTACGAGTTTCTTGGCATGCCATTCAGGTTGATGAATGCACCAGCCACATTTATGGACATGATGAATCGAGTATTCCATTCCTACTTGGATCGGTTCGTAGTTTTTTTCATAGATGATATATGGGTGTATTCTTGATCAGAGGATGAGCACAATGAGCACTTGAGAGTGGTTTTTCAAGTTTTTCAAGAGAAGCACTTGTAAGTGAAGCTGAGCAAGAGTGAGTTTTGGCTTCCTGTGGTGGTTTTTCTGGGTCATGCCATTTTAGATGAGGGTATTCAGGTTGATCTAAAGAAGGTTGAGGCGATTTTGGATTAGAAGCCGTTGAGGACTGTTTCTGAGGTCAGAAGTTTCATGGGGTTAGCTGGTTATTATCGTCGCTTTGTCGAGGGGTTTTTGAGCATTGTTGTTCCTTTGGTAAAGTTTCTTCAAAAGAACACTACCTTTGAGTGGACTGATAAGAGGCAGAAGTGCTTTGAGAAGCTGAAGTCAGTTTTGATCGAAGCGCCTGTGTGGACACAGTCGGTATCTAGTAAGGAGTATGTGGTCTATAGTGATGCTTCTTATACAGGACTGGGTTGTGTGCTGATGTGGGAGGGTAGGGTAGTTGCTTATGCTTCAAGGCAGTTGAGGCCGCATGAGTGTAACTATCCGACTCATGATCTGGAGTTAGCTGCCATAGTCTTCGCGCTCAAGATTTGGCGTCACTACCTGTACGGTGAGAGGTGTGTGGTATACACTGATCACAAGAGTCTTAAATATCTCGTAACCTAGAAGGATTTGAACTTGAATAGAGATGTTGGATCAAGTTGCTAAAAGATTATGATTTTGTGATCGAGTACCATCCAGGAAAAGCAAACATAGTTGCAGATGCTCTAAGTCGCAAGTCTCTGGTTGATTTGAGGGCTATGTTTGTGAGGTTGTCTGTTTGTGAGGTTGTCTATCTCTAAGGATGGGGGTTTGTTGGTTTAACTTCAGGTGAGGCTGGTTCTTTAACAATAGATTTGTGAGCGTCAGCCTTTTGATGAGAGTTTGTCTCGTCAGATTTGTTAGGTTAAGTCAGGTGTTCAAGGGGATTTTGATCTCGACTTTAATGGTGTTCTGTGTTTTCGAGATTGCTAGTGTGTTCCAAAAAACGAGGATCTGAGGCACTCGATTCTTACCTAGACTCATAGTAGTCCTTTTGCTATGCATCCTGGTGGAATAAGATGTATCAGGATAATGTGTCTCACATGACTAACTAAAAATACCTATCGATAAATAGTATAGCTGTGGTGAGTAGAAATATTATATCCATGGCGACTAAAAGTATTAGTAATTACCCTTTTTTTTCTATTATTTAGTTGAAAATTTGGAGTGATAGGTTTTAACAAAAATTACTAAACTAATTTAACTAAAAACTCAATAGAAATAAAATTAGGAAAATAACCGAAAAATAACTAATGAGAGAAACAATACCTAAGAAAGAATCCACCTAGACTTCATCTATTATTATGAATCTGAATTAAACGATTTATTCATTTGGTAACTTGATTCGTAGAAATCCCTAAATTATGATAATATCTCTTTCGAAAGTAAGAGCAACTGACTCTAGGTTGATTAATTGAAATTTCTTTCTAATTAAAACCCCTATCGTAGTATTAACTCAATCTATAGATTCCCTTATTAGTTTTGACTCTAATCTAGTAGATTTATGTTGTCCTATTTCTAGGATTGCATGCAACTCCACTCAATTATGCTAGACCTACTCTTAAACAGAGACTTTTCCTCCACTGAATTAAGCACAATAAACATGAATTAATATCCCGAAAATATTAAAACAAGAAATAAGAACACATAATTGAGAATAAAAATCAAGTATTTATTGCGTAAAATAGAAATCAAATAATAAAATTCATCTTAGGTTTCATCTTCCCTAGGTATCTAGGGAATTAGTTCATTATTCTGAATAAAAAACATCTCAAAGTCAGAAAAACCACAAGAAACAAAGAAACTTATAAAAACTTCATAAGAAATTAAAAGGGGGTCTTTGATCTTTATCGAAATCTGCTTCAGAGTTGACTCCAATGGTGTTTTTCGAGTTGTTTTCATCAAGATTCTCGGATGGCTCCCAAATCTCTTCATCTATTAGGTATAAAATTTAGAATGTTCAAAAAGCCTAAAAATTGTGTTTTTCCGCATGTTTGGGAGGCGAGTTGCAAAATCGACATGGACTGCCACATGGCCGTGTGTCCAGCCCGTGTAGCTCCTTAAATCTGCTCATTTTATCCAATTTTTGCTTTTTTTTGCTCTTTTTTCTCTCAAATACTCACCTAAGTATAGAAACATGATTTCAAAGAATTAATAATATAAAATTCACCAATTTGCATTAATAATCATCCAAAAACACATTAAGAATGGTATTAGAATATGTCACTTTTATCGTTCATCAAATATCCCCACTCTTAAGCGTTTGCTTTTCTCAAGCAAAATCTTCAACTCACATTAAAGTTAATCTTTCTCAACTTATAATTCTCATCATAATGTCTCAAAATAATTCACAAATAATCATGCATTGGCAATTCAACTAGAAGGGCACTAAAGATTCAAACAATCCAAGTCGAAATTTTTAAAGCACAAAAACATAGGTATCTCCCCTTATTTTAGTAATTACCTTTAATTCAAAATCGACAATAATTGACATCCTCACTAATTATTCACTCAAAGCACTCAAAGTGTTTAAGTTTCAATAAATATGCACTGAACAGTCAAACAAGAAATGTCATTACCATAAGCTAGCTTCAAAATCAAATCTCCACCACTATAAAATGATATGACACACCAATCAAAAGGTCTTTAAGAGGTTGTAATAGGGCTTAGGTTAAAGGTGTGGAGAAAGACTAGAAAAGTTGGTTATAATCGAGATTGAGTTAATAAATTACCAAAGTATAAAAAATAAACAAATGTTGAATTAAAAACAAGTGCATCAATCAAAACAATTCAAGAACAAAAACAAGCTTCTTCTCAAAATATGAATTTAACTGTTCAAGCTCAATGTACAAATAACTAATTAATAATCAATTTTTTTTCAATCTTTGTTTTAGAACAATAAGAAATAATTCAACAAATCAAACAACAGAGCTTAGTTAGGAAACTAACCAAATCAAATCTCAACAAAAAAGAGAGTTAATAAAATGAGAAAGAGTCACAGCGAAAAAAATGGGTCATGGATTAAAATTCACAGGTTAAAAAAGAAAAGGTATGTTAGGCTCAGCTTGGTTCATTAAGGGTTAATTCAAAAGGTGGGCTTTTTATAGGACAAGTGGGTTAAAACCTAAGTGTCTTTATCATCTCAGTATATCAAATCAAAGGTGTGGTCTCGACATGCATAATCGAAGCAAGTTCTAGAATAACAAATCAAGTTGACACACTCATAACCAATAATAGAGTGAGCATGAAAAGTGTATCCTTTATAGGCTAAAAATCTCACAAAAAGTTATGGTTTTGATGTCAAACTTGCAAATTTAAAACTTCAAGATAATACCTCAATTCAAGGGAAGAACCTAAAATTTTTAATTTTGAAAATAACTTATCATGCTTGACTCTCTTATGCCTTAAATTTTAAATCAACCAATGCAAAAATGTCTACAAATTAATCTAAAACACATCAATACAAATCTCAAATCGACAAACATTCACTCTAATGGAAGTATGAGAATAGTACTTAAACACAAGAAATAATTCAGAGAATTTCTAATAATTATATGAATAACCTCCCCACACTTAAGATGTTTGTTGTCCTCAATGTACAAACAGTTAAAAGCATAGAATAAGTATAATATTATAAGAGGGGGAGAAAACTGAAACTGCCCTGAATTATGGATGAAATCTCCAAAATGGTGAAAACCGTAATTGTAAGCAAATCTAAATGTAGTGCATGCTTTTGAGCAAACTAATAAGAAAATAAACACAAATAATGAAGAAGATTAAGAGGTTACAAACTCGATTAGAAATAACCATAAAAGTAAAAACATAGTTCAAAAGATAATAAACGAAAGAAAGAAGTCTAAGAAAATAAAAATAAAACAACGAAAACAAAATTTAAAATTTTAAAAAAAATAAAGATAAAAACTGGAAAGAAAATAAATAATATTAGTGATCTTCATCGTAAGAGGCATCGAGATCGTGAGGTGCCAGCTGTAACACCCCAAACCTGGCCTAGACGTTACGATCGGATCTGACGTGTCACATCGAAATGTTGATTTGAAAACTGGTCTTGTCGAAGAAAATTTGCGACTAAAGTTTTAAATCCTTTTTAAAACTAATTGCTATTGAAAATGTTGGGGTTGTAAAATCAAAACTTGTTAATCACTTATTGGTCATATCATTTATTACAAGTTTATTAATCGGGATTAAAAAACCGCGGAAGCTTTTCTAATTGTAAACTCTAAAATTTGAAATGCGTGATTTCCTTTAGAAACAATTATTATTTTGAAAACATGTGTTTCCTAATCTAGCAGGTTGAAGTAAAAAGTTAAAACCAAATGGAAGTTAAAACCTCAAATGGCCTTATTACAGAAATATCAACCCCAAAATAAAATATTTAAAAACCTAGGTATAACTTAAAACACTTGTGAACATGTGGCCACCTCTGAGTCCCTCGTAGCTCCAAATCATCTAAGGTTGGGAATTACCTGTACAGTTAAAAGAAAAGGGTGAGTTACGAGAACTAAGTGTGTAATCCCCTATCATGTAGTAACAGTCTGGGCCAAAGTGCTATTCAGTAATAGTACAATGTGGGTTTTAGCCCAATATGGTAATAGTGTGGGTATAAGCCCAAAATAATAACAGTATAGAACAATGATGCAACCCAACCCATTCCAGCCAACACACCACCCGTACCAACCAACACACCATGTGGGGACTAAGTCAACCCACCCAGCCAACAGACGAATATCGCAGCATAGCTGCTATTAGTAACATAGCAAAGCTGCTAACAACAGTAATGGTTGCCCAGCCACTAAGATCAGAATACGTGGCGAAGCCACTAGAATAGTAAAAACTTGGCAGAGCCACTACTACAGTACTTCCTCCAAATCAAAATCCCAACCCCAATGCAGAATGCCGTGTCATAAATATTACGTGTATGCAGTATGTCATATTCAAAACCAGTCATATAGATATCATACACACATCACTAAACTACCACTAGAGGTATTATTCAGTTATTTAACGACCTTTCCTATGGCCTATAGTTGCCTCGAGCGACACAGATAATCCATTTGGTCGAAACAGTGTAAATAGGCTTTAAGCCTAATATCTAGCCAAAATGGGCCTGCATGCCCGTGTGGCCTGTTTGGCCCAAATTCTATCATAGTTATGCGATCTACGTAGCCCAAAATAGTTTCTGCTACTTTTCGTAAATTTTATCTGTGTGGGGCCCATGAGCTCATTGGGCCCACATGGCCCATTTCGGCCCAACAAGGCCCATTACGACATAAGCCCATGAGAACGCTCGTGGTGGCTTCTACAATTTAGCACCCTTGTTCATGGGCTCGGTTTACTACACGCACGATCGCACGCTCATGTGGCATCATACGCCCTATTTCTGACTTTTCAGGATTTTGCCGATCTACGATCATAGCTGTGTAACATTACATACTTTCGGCTTTTCAGCCGTTCATCAAATACTGCATACGATTACACACCTGTTCACGAAACTAGCTAAGATCCACGCTCTCCGAATCCTATAATCAACCAACATATCGTATCAGATTTACAACCAATAAAGTTAATAACTGTCCAAGGCCAAAACGACAATCCCCACTTACCTTGACTGATAGGTAATCGGTTTATTTCCCTTAGATCACATGATAGAGTTGATCACACTCCTCTTTTACAGATACAACCTATCAATCACGTCGGTCTAAAACCATGGTTTAGCACACATCAGTCCAAAGAAAGTACACGTAACCTTTCCCTCAAAAAGGGAAAGTAACATTCAACCAAACACTTACCGAGTCCCTTAGAACCGAAAGCTGACTTAAAAGGACGGAACACATGGGTGGAGTATTGTGTTCGATCTAAAAGAGAGCAAACTGAAAGAAGATTATTGAATAGCAACACGATAATTCTAAAAGGGAAAATCACAAAGTACAAGAACAACCCAGTCACTTACCCCAATATTGGCTTGTTAGAGTTAGAAGAAGAGAGGAGGAGGCAGGGTATTCGGCTACACTCAAGAAGAGAGGAACAAAAGAACTTAATTCGATTTAGTCCAAAGAAGAAGAAGAAGAAGAATGCCAAATTGGTAGAGAGAAAATGTACAGAAGAAAAGAAGGGTTTCAAGGGAGAATTCTGCACTCGGTATAGGTGTTTCAGCAAAAGTGAACTGAAAAGGGAAAGACCCAAGTGGTCAAAAGTGCTACACGAGATGCCACAAAGAGAAAAACCCAAAAAGAAAGAAAAGAAAATCCCAAAATAGCAAACACTTTCACAATGCCAAAAATGTACCAAATGGTCTCTCCCAGCTGAATTTGCACATAGAAGTTGCACAAATCTGCTACAACACTCCTCTCCTCCAAATCCCTTGAAAACCTCCACCGATTTCTCTTTGATTCACTCCCAACCTTCCATTCAAATCCGTTCAAATTTGATGGCCAAGTCTCCAACCACCTTAGCAGAGTTTGAATCAAACTCTACCTCTCACGCCACAAAGACATAAAATAAAACCTTCTCTTTGCATGCCATGGGGTTCGAACCCACAGCTTCTTAAATGCCCAACACGCCACTTGCCACCACAACACAAGATCTTTTTGTGTCACAAAACAAACCCAACTTAATATATACCCTTCAAGCTAACATTCAAGTTTCCAAAAGAGTAAATATCAAAATTTTGGCAGAGGCTATACTTGAACTCAAGCTTCCTAAATACCCTCAAACACACCCAAATCATTTAGCCATTAAAGCAAAGAAGCAATTTTTGTCAGAACATGAAAAAATTAAAGACCCTATATTTTTAAGGCGTTACAACTCTACCCCCTAAAAGAAATTTCGGCCTCGAAATTTACCTGGTCAGAATAGGTGAGGATATTATTGTTGCATCGCCTCCTCAGGCTCCCACGTGGCTTCCTCGGTACCATGATTACACCAAAGCACTTTGACTAAAGGAACAAATTTCCTCCTTAATACCTTAACATCACGATCTAGTATCTGTACCGGTTCTTCCTCAAAAGTCAGGTCAGGTCTAACCTTGATCTCCTCAACCGGCACTACATGTGAGGGATCAGAGCGGTATCGCCTCAGCATGGAGACGTGGAACACATCATGTATCCTGTTTAACTCAGAAGGCAGCTCAAGCTGATAGGCGACCGGTCCCACTCGCTTTAATATTCGGTAAGGTCCGATAAATCTAGGGCTCAGCTTGCCTTTTCGTCCAAATCTCAGAACCTTCTTCCATGGTGAGACATTCAAAATGACATAATCCCCCACAGAGTACTCTATCTCTTTACACTTTAAACCTGCATACGACTTCTGCCTATTAGATGCTTCCTTTAACTGATCTTGAATCAACTTTACTTTTTCTTCGATTTCAGAAGCTAACTCTGGCCCCGAAACTCGCCGCTCACCCAGTTCTGTCCAACAGGTAGAGGTACGACACCTACGATCATATAACGCCTCGTATGGTCCCATCTGAATACTAGATTGGTAGCTGTTGTTACATGTGAATTCTGCTAGCGGGAAATAGTCTTCCTAACTACCGTTGAAATCAATTACATAGCTTCTTAACATGTCTTCCAATATCTGAATCACCTTCTCTGGCTGACCAGTCTGAGGATGAAATGCAGTACTGAAGTCCAACCTTGTACCCAAAGCCTTGTGTAACTTTTTCCAGAATCGAGATGTGAATCTAGGATCTCTGTACGAAATGATAGAAACTGGTACCCCATTCAGTCTCACAATCTCAGCCATGTATAACTTAGCCAACTTCTGTAGTGAATAATCAATTATAAAGTGGGCAAATTTAGTAAGTCGGTCAACAATAACCCATATTGAGTCCTTCTTAGTCGACGTTAAGGGTAGTCCACTTACAAAATCCATGGTTACCCTCTCCCACTTCCAGAGTGGAATCTTTACTAGCTATAGTAACCCAGAAGGTAGTTGGTGCTCAGCCTTAACTTGATGGCATGTCAGACACTTACCCACGAAATCAGTGACCTCGCGCTTAAGTCCTGGCCACCAGTATAGTTCACGTAGTTGTCGATATAACTTGTTTCCACCAGGATGCATGGCATAAGGACTGCTATGTGCCTCCTGTAGGATAAGCTTAGAATATCTCGGTATATAAACTCTCCCACAGAAACATAGTGCTCCTCACTATTCAGCCCAAAATCTGTAGTCTCCTCCTTCTCAACCAATCAGAAATGAGGAACCAACAATACATCCAACAATTGTTTCCCCTTAATTTGATCAATCCAGGTCGGTCTCACTTGGAGTTCAGCCAACAAACTACCATCTTGAAACAGGCTGAGACGAGCAAACATTACTCTCAAATCAGATACAACCCTACGGCTCAGTGCATTGACTACTACGTTAGCTTTACCAGAATGGTACTCAATCCAGCAATCATAATCCTTAAGCAACTCTATCCATCTTCATTGCCTAAGATTTAACTCCTTCTGAGTAAGGAGGTACTTGAGGCTTTTATGATCCATGTAAATAGTAGACTTATCACCATATATGTAATGCCTCCAAATCTTCAGTGTGAATACCACCGTAGCTAACTCCAAGTCGTGAGTGGGGTAATTTGCCTCGTGGGGCCTAAGCTGACGAGATGCGTAAGTAACCACCTTACCCTCTTGCATCATCACACAACCCAAACCAGTGTGCGACGCATCACTGTAGACAATGAATTCCTTCCCAGACTCTGGCTATATTAACACAGAGGCTTCAGTCAGAACTTTCTTCAGTTTCTCAGAACTCCCTTGTTACTTATCAGTCTAATTAAATGGTACCCCTTTACGCAGTAACTTAGTCAGAGGTGCAGCAATCAGTGAAAACCCCTTAACAAACTGTCTGTAATACCCAACCAGACCCAGAAAGCTTTGAATCTCAATTATAGTCTTTGGTGGTTTCCAATTCAATACAGCTTCACTTTTTTGAGGATCAACCCTAATCCCCCCGGCAGACACCATGTGACCCAGAAATGTCACTTTTCGCAACCAGAACTTACACTTCCTGAACTTTGCGTATAACTGCTTTTCCCTTAGAGTTTGTAAGACAATTCGAAGATGTGCATCATATCCTCCTCGGTTCTGGAATACACCAGGATGTCGTCTATAAACACCACTACGAACTGATCCAAATAGGGTTGGAATACTCGGTTCATCATATCCATGAAAGTAGATGGTGCATTCGTCAACCCAAACGACATTACTAGAAACTCGTAGTGACCATAACGAGTCCTAAACACAGTCTAATACACATCTGCTTCCTTAACCTTTAGTTGATGGTACTCAAATCAAAGATCTATCTTGGAGAAAATTGAAGCTCCTCGCAGTTGGTCAAACAGGTCATCTATCCTCGGTAAAGGGTACTTGTTCTTAATAGTCAGATTGTTCAGTTGACGATAATTGATGCACTTGCGTATGGATCCGTCCTTCTTCTTTACGAATAACATTGGTGCTCCCCATGGAGACACACTCAGCCAAATGAATCCTTGGTCTAGTAGCTCTTGAATTTGAGCCTTTAACTCTACCAGCTCTTGCGGTGCCATCCTATAAGGGGCAATGGACACCAGAGCTATTCTCGGCAGGAGATCAATACTAAATTTGACCAAACGGTCTGGGGCAACCCAGGAAGCTCTTCAAGAAATACATCCAGAAACTCCTTAACGGTTCTGACATCTCCAACAGAAGGACCCTTAGAATCAGAACTGTTGACATAAGCTAAAAGTGTCACACAACCCTTGTGAACCAGTTTCTCGGCCTTTATTGCTCAGATTACATTAGACAGATGATCTCTTTGCTCCCCTAACACAACTACCTCCTCATCCTCAATAGACTTCAACACCATATGCTTAGCAGCACAATCCAAATTTGCACAGTGTTTCACTAGCCAATTGATGCCCAATATAAGATCGTGTTCACCAAATAGTAGTTCCATCAAATCTGCCGGAAAGACAACCCCTTAGACCTCTAGGGGCACGTTTCTGAAAAACTTATTCACCCTAACTGACTGTCCCAGTAGACTCAACACAGCCATCTCCCTATCAGTAATTCCAAACTGAAAACCCAGCATCCCACACACAGTGCATGCAACATACGAATGTGTAGACCCAATGTCAATTAATGTAGTGTATGGTACATTATAAATTAGAAACGTACCAGTTATGACGTCCGGGGCATCGCCATCCTCTCGGCGACGAGCAACATAGACCAAAACTGGTTGTCTCGCCTCAAAGCTAGCAGTACCTCTGCCTAGTGCTCCACAACCTCTTCCCAAACCATTTCCTCCTCTGGCCTGACCACGGCCTCTCGGTGGCTGCTGACCACCTCTCCCTGGCTGAACCTAGCCCTGACCTGCGGCTTACACTTGAACAGGCCTCTGAGTACAGTTCTTAACCTGATGATCCATGGACCCAAATTTGAAACATGCCCCAGTTCGTTTCCAGCACTCACCCTGGTGAGTTCTCCCATAATCATAGTAACAGGAACTGCTCGGTCTAACCCATCAAATCTGGCCTTCTTTATAGGCCTTCCAGAAGAACCCGAGGGCTCTGAATCCCTTTTAAATCTACCTTTATCTTTCTCACGATTCTGGCGCTTAGAGCGCTTTACATCCTCAGTAATTTTTTTCTTTCTCGCCAAGGGCAGCAAAGTCTCGCTCCCTCTGTGGAGCAATTAGCACACGTAACTCATCCCAGAGGCCATATTCGAATCGTACACAACGTTCATACTTAGTTGCAATTATATCGCGAGCATAACGACTCAATCGTAAGAATTCTGCCTCATATACTGCCACTATCTTATTTCCCTGGGTCAGGCTCAAAAATTCCTTTCTTCAGACATCCACATAACTTGCGCCCACATACTTCCCTTAAAAGGCCATCTTGAAGAAATCCCACGTGAAACGGTTAGCCTGCGTACCCTCCCTCACAGTGAGCTACCACTGGTATGCCTCGTCTCGTAGTAAGGACACTGCTCCCTTTAATTTCTGTTCCATAGTATAGTCAAGGTCATTCATTATCCCTCAGTAGCCTCTAACTAATACTCTGCCACATTCAGGGCTACTCCAAAAACACCCCTAAAGATTTCCGCTCTATTAGACTGGAGTCGCTCGGAAATTGACCCTCAGCCCACTGATCCAGTACTTGCTCCAGCAACCCTTTCAAGAACACGCAACATTGCTTGAGATATATCATCATCCCAACTGCTCGATCATGAGACCCTATCTCCATTACTGGTGAGGCTGGTGCCTCCCTAGCAGGCATGTGACCCAATGTTGAAGACCCAGCCCTAGTACCTCGGTCTCTACCGCGGCCTCGTGTACCCCTTTCGTGAGTACCTCTTGTGCTCGTATCGATATAGCGTATTATCTGTTTTAACAATCTTATGAATCAGTTCATAGTTCCAGTAATTATTAACGGATGTTTTATGACAATAAGTATTTAAAGTTTTTGTTTTCGCAGATCGAGGTATCTCACTACAGTTTTCAGTCTTCTACAGTCTCAGCTTATCCTAACAGAAGAGTTTTAGCAAAGTACTACTATCTATGGTAGTTTCTCACTATAACGTTTAAATATAAAACGATAAACAGTGTCAGAGAACTTACAGATTTCGTGCCGGAGACTCAGGGTGCCACACTTTCAGTAACAACCTTTCAATTTTCTTTCCAAAATTGAAATTTAGACAATTTTAGAAAAAATTTCAAGAACCCATTCTACAGTCGAGTTTTGCAACCTGACTTTAATACCACTAAATGTAACACCCTAAACTCGGCCTAGACGTTACGACCCGATCTGACGTGTCACATCGAAGTGTTGATTTGAAAACTAGTCTTGTCGAAGAAAATTTGTGACTAAAGTTTTAAATCCTTTTTAAAACTAATTGCCATTGAAAACGTTGGGGTTGTAAAATCAAAACTTGTTAATCACTGATTGGTCATATCATTTATTACAAGTTTATTAATCGGAAATAAAAAACCGCGAAAGCTTTTCTAATTGTAATCTCTAAAATTTGAAATGCGTGATTTCCTCTAGAAACAGTTATTATTTTGAAAACCCGTGTTTCCTAATCTAGCAGGTTGAAGTAAGAAGTTAAAACCAAATGAAAGTTAAAACCTCAAATGGCCTTATTACAGAAATATCAACCCCAAAATAAAATATTTAAAAAGCTAGGTATAACTTAAAAGACTTGCAAACATGTGGCCACCTTCGAGTCCCTCGCAGCTCCAAATCATCTAAGGCTGGGAATTACCTATACAGTTAAAAGAAAAGGGTGAGTTACGAGAACTAAGTGTGTAATCCCTTATCATGTGGTAACAGTCTGGGCCAGAGCCCTATTCAGTAACAGTATAGTGTGGGCCTTAGCCCAATACGGTAATAGTGTGGGTATAAGCCCAAAATAATAACAGTACAGAACAGTGATGCAACCCAGCCCAATCCAGCCAACCACCACCCGTACCAACCAACACACCATGTGGGGACTAAGTCAACCCACCCAACCAACACACCAATATCACAACATAGCTGCTATTAGTAACGCAGCAAAGCTGGTAACAACAGTAATCGTGGCCCAGCCACTAAGATCAGATTACGTAGCGAAGCCACTAGAATAGTAAAAACCTGGCAGAGCCACTACTACAGTACTTCCTCCAAATCAAAATCCCAACCCCAATGCAGAATGTCGTGTCATAAATATTACGTGTATGTAGTATGTCATATTCATAACTAATCATATAGATATCATACACACATCACTAAACTACCACTAGGGGTATTTCAGTCATTTAACGACCTTTCCTAAGGCATAGAGTCGGCTCGAGCGACACAGATAATCCATTTGTTCAAAACAGTGTAAATGGGCTTTAAGCCCAATATTCGGTCCAAATGGGCCCACACGCCCGTATGGCCCAAATTCTTTCACAGTTATGCGATCTACGTAGCCCAAAATAATTTTTGCTACTTTTCGTAAATTTTATGCGATCTACGTAACCCAAAACCTTCTCTTTGCATGCCATTGGATTCGAACCCACTGCCTCTTAGATGCCCAACACGCCACTTGCCACCACAACACAAGATCTTTTTGTGTCATAAAACAAACCCAACTTAATATATGCCCTTCAAGCTAACATCCAGGTTCCCAAAAGAGCAAAAATAAATTTTTTTCCAGAGGCCATACTTGAACCCAGCCTTCCTAAATACCCCCAAACACATCCAAGTCACTTAGCCATTAAAGCAAACAAGCAATTTTTTTTAGATCACGAAAAATTAAAGACCCTATATTTTTGTGGCGTTACACCAATGCTTAAGAAGATATATGAATGTGATGGCAGATCTACTACAAGGTTGTATTAATATTTTCTAACCACTCAAAATAGTTCCGCTCGAAACGAGTGAACCGCTTGAATAGGTCCGCGAGGGTAGCAGCAGAAGTAGTAGTATGGTGACTGCGAGATGGATGATAAGGTGGATCCTCATGAGAGAAAGGGACATCATCAGTGAAGTCCCCGTGCTCATCCTGAGCGTCAGAATGAGATAATCGTTATCGAGGAGGATCTACTCTAGATAATCGCTTGATCATCCTCATGTGACACATACTCGATAATCCATGCGAGGACATCTGTCCAACTAGTGTGAAGAAGGATGATTGCTCTGGAGTATCGAGGAGGCCGAAGTGTCATGCGAGGCAAGTTACGTAAAGGCCTACGTAGATAGGACCCTTCCTACTACGATCTATCAGATGATAGCAAGCAAGGGTGATGAAATAAGCAAGATCAAAGGTGTGCCCCGTGGCCATGCTCCATAAAAAATAAGCATCGATTGTACTGACAACGCTGATGCTCTCTTTCCGACCGGTCAATGTGTTAGGTAAGATGGCGTGGATATAGTGCACCGTTAAAGGTAAGGAAGTCACCTTCGACTGACTCGGATCATAGGGTGTCATACTACCAGTAAAGTCTGCCCAGCATAAAGAAGACAAGTAGTGGATGTGCCAGTATAAAGTAAGGAACCCTGCAGCACACATGAACCCTTCAGTATAGAGTCCTAATACAGCTCCAAACTCTGGGACGTTCATATGAAGCATCGTGCCACTGAGTCAGACAGTAATAGTGCGCAGCTCATCATGGGTTGACATGACATGCTGTAAGAGGAATGTCGAACAAAACTTTAGAGTAAGCTCCGAGTAGGTGGGCTCGACAATGGAGAAGAATCGGTTCCAAGGAGTAGTAGCAATTAGTGCACGTGATCTATCGGCTAATTGGACCTACTCTAAAGCGGCCCAATTAATACAACAACCTAATCCAAATGGTCATTGTCGGAGATGCTTATAGAGGTCCTCTTAAGGACCATGTGAAAATCAGAGACATGGATAGGGTGCATCATGGGAGCACCCCACGAAAAGGTTGCCCTTGAGTCTTCAATGCAAAAGCACAGATCGACACAATGGGTCAGTTCAAATAAGCACAAAACGAAAGTCGAATTCAACTAAAATCCAAAATCACAAGATAGAACACCCAACTAAAAAAATATTTGAATCCAACCTTCACATTAAATAAGCAGCAAGAATAATATAATAATAACAATAAAAAATGATAATAAAATAAAACAAAACCCTAACATAATAAGACAATAAATCATTAACTACTAATATAACTACAGAAATACTAAAATGACTAATAATCATAACAAAAATAAAACTATGTAGTAAAAAATTTAAAATGAAAATAATAAATCAACAAAAACAAAAAGAGTATACTAATTCAAGTCACCAAAACAATACTATGATAGCTAAAATAAGAATAAAAATAATAAACATAATAAGAATAAAACCAAAAAAATAAAATGAAGAAAACAAATGATAAAAAATATAATAATAAATAAGAATAGAAATAAGAATAATAAATAAATAAATAAAAAGGGAAAATGATGGTGGACCGATGATGAGGTGGTGGCGGTGGAGACGGATGACTACGGTCGGATGAGGTACGAATGGCGATGGGGACTAAGAGATAGTCGAAGGTGAGGTGATGAGGGGGTGTTTCGGGGGTAGGGGAGTGGAAGCTATTTTTCAAAGGAGAGAGGTAGGGTTTAGGGTGGTTTCTGGCTTGAAGGAAAGGACAAGGGGAAATCACAGAGTGGAAAGAGGCCGGTGGATAGTGGTGATGGGCAGTGGCTTGGTGGTGACAGAGGAAAGGAAAAAAGAGGAAAAGGGAAAGGGAGGAAGGGAGAAGGGGGATGTGATAGGCAGCGACAGAGTGGGGGTGTTTTGTCGAGGGAAAGGGAAGAAGGGGGTTTGTGCGGTGGGGGTGTGACGACGGTGGTCGAAAAGGGGGGTCGACGTGGGTAGAGCAGCGGTGTGGGAAAGAAGAGGTAGAAGAAAAAGACAAAATGAAAAGGAAAGGAAAAAATAGGGTTTTGGGTTAAAAAAGGTGACACAATCATCTAGAGGCCCGTGTTGAGCCACACACCTGTGTCACACGCCCGTGTGCCATTCCCTCTCACCTTGTGTAATTCAAATTTCAAGCACAGTCTACATACAGCCTCGGACACACCCGTATGGCACACACAGCCGTGTGTGTTGTCCTTCACTTCTCCCATGCCCGTGTGAGACGTCGTGTCACTTGCCCATGTAGCTCATTGACTTGAAATTAAAATTGAAAAATTAGCTCTGGTACTCACACGGCCTAGGACACGCCGGTGTCTGTACCACGACCATGTCGCCAGGCTGTGTAGACCACTTCAGGTCATTTAACCTTCGAAATTTAAAAAATTAAGTCCTAGGACTCACACGGTCCATAACAAAATCGTGTGTCTAGGCCGTGTTGCCTACACGACCATGTCTTCGAACCGTGTAACTCTCTATCAATTGCTCCATTATGCACATGACCTGAGATACACCCATGTGTCCAAGTCGTGTGTCACACGACCATGTTGCCAAGCTGTGTGGCTCACTGTCGATTACCATCTTTTAAACGGCCTGGGACACACTCGTTTGTCCAGGCCGTGTGTGTCAAAAACATTTGTTTAAAAAAATTTAATTAAGAATTTAATTAACTTAATTTTAAATTAGCATGCTATAAAATTAATAGAATTAGGAAATTTTAAAAACTCGGGTTACCTCCTGAGAAGCACTTATTTAGAGTCTAAGCTTGACTTACCTTGTATACGTACGATTACGGTGGTTCGCAGAGCCAAAGCTCCTCTTTCTCGTTATCAATTTTAATAGCAAGATAAGGTTTGACTCGATTATTGTTTACCTTAAATGTGCCAAACTCAGAAAGAGTTACCTCGACTGTACCATATGGAAAGACATTCAGTACTGTAAATGTGTTTGATCCGTTTGACTTGAGCTCCGAAAGGGCAATTCGTGGATCTGTTTTGTCTAGCAGTACTTTGTCCCTAACCTTAAATTGGTTCATTCTATTCACATGCTTATCATGGCGTCGTTTTGGCTCTTAATCGTGTTTTTTTGATTTCTACTTGACATGTCCTTGCCAATCATCTAGTTCATCGAGTTGCACCATTTTCTCTTCATATGTTGTTCTATTTCTGTCGCCTTTACTGAAACCTGGCTCCATCATGTTTTCACGAGGAATTTCCTACAAAGAAGGTTGAGCCACGTGGTTAGTAACATTTATAGAACATTTAATATCATCTCGATCCCTAGAGACTCTCACAAAATCACATGCTTGGAGAATAATCTTTTCGTCACCCACACTTTGCACAAGTTCACTGATACCAACATTGATAATAGTCCTAGCAGTGGCCAAAAGGGGTCGGCCTAATATCAAAGGTACCTCACTATCTTCATCCATGTCTAACATAAAAAAATCAGTGAGGCATATAAATTTATCAATTTTTACGAGTACATCCTCAATAATACCCCTAGGATATCTAATGGTTCTATCCGCTAATTGAATGCTCATACTAGAGTTTTTAGGTTTCCCAAGACCAAGTTGTTTAAACATTTTATAGGGCAGGATATTAATACTAGCCCCTAAATCAACCAAAGCATTATCAATTTTTAAACTGCCAATGAGGCAAGAAATAGTAAAACTCCCTGGATCTTTTAGTTTATTTGGTAGTTTATTTTGGAGAATGGCCGAGCAAACTGCTTTGAGTTCCATAGTCGACGAATTGTTATCTTCCTCTTGTTTGTGAATAGCTCCTTTAAGAATTTGACATAATTTGGCATTTGCAAAAAAGCTTTAACAAACGGCAAGTTAATGTGTGCTTTTTTAAGAAGCTTAAGAAATTTACCATATTGTTCATTAGTATGGTCTCTCATTGACACATTAGGATATAGCACTCGAGATTTGTCTTCCTTTACAACCGACTTTTGTTCTTTCTTGTCTTCCTCAACCTTACCTTCGTTCACCACATCTTCTTGCCTCAATTTTTGTTCAAGTTCAACTAACCCTTTCACATGTCAGATAGTAATTGCGTGAAGTTGCTCCCTTGGGTTAGTTTCAGTATTGCTAGGCAAGCTATCTTGTGGTATTTCTAAAATTAATTTATCAAGCTGACCTATTTGATTCTCAAGCCCTTGAATCGATGCTTGCTAAATTTTTAGTGCTGCCTCAGTGTTTTGAAAATGTGTTTCTGACACCAAGATAAACTTTGTCAACATCTCCTCAAGGTTCGACTTTTTCTCTTACTGATAAGGTTGTTGGATGCTTGGAGGTTGTTGTGCTCTTTAGTTTCCTTGACCACCCCAAGAAAAATTGGGATGGTTCGTTCAACCTGCATTATAGTTATTACTGTAAGGGTTATTTTGAGGTCTAGAATTATTACCCATATAATTGACTTGCTCATTCTCTGTGGTAGGATCGAAAGGTAAACATCATGGATTATTCATTCCACCTCCATTTGTATCGAATTGTATCACCGGATTTACCTACGGAGAAAGACATAAACCATCAGTTTTCTTATTTAGCATTTCTACTTTGTTAGATAACATGGTGATTGCATCTAGGTTAAAAACATTGACTACTATCATTGATTTGGTCCCAATAACTTGCCACTAATAATTATTCAGTGCCATTTCCACTATAAACTCGTAGGCTGCCTTGGGTGTTTTATCATTCAGTGTTCCATCAAATTATTGCATCAATCAGTTGCATAGTTGAGAGATTCAAATCATTATAGAAAGTTTGAACTTGTAACCATAGAGGTAACCCATGGTGAGCATACCGTCTCAATAGATCTTTGTATCTCTCTCATGCATCATATAAAGTCTCTAAATTGATTTGAACAAAGGAAGAGATATCATTCCTCAACTTGGCATTTTTAGCCAGTGGGAAGTACTTCTGTAGAAATTTCTCGGTCATTTGAGCCCATGTAGTGATGGAACCTCATAATAAAGAGTTTACCCACTATTTTGCTTTGTTCCTCAATGAGAATAGGAATAACCATAAGCGAATGGCGTCATTTGGCACCATTAATCTTAAAAGTATTGTAACTTTCCATAAAATTAGCAAAATGAGTATTTGGGTCTTCATCTTGCAAACCATCGAACTGAACATATTGTTGTACCATTTGAATTGTGTTCGGCTTCAATTTGAAATTATTTGTAGTAGTATCCGGTCTCACAATACTCGATTCAGCCCCAGTCAAAGTGGGCTTGGCATAATCGTACATAGTACGCAAAACAGGGTTTGCATAAGGTAGATGAATATTCTAATTATCACCTATCTCTTTGATAATATTGTTCTCCTCTTGTTCATCTACTATATTAAGTCGACTCTGCCACGCTTCTTTATGCTTTATGCTAGCAGTACTTTCAATTTCACTATCAAAAAGCAATAGTCCTGATGGGTTTCTTCTAGTCATAAATCAAAAGAACCTGCCAGAAGCAAACAAAAGAAAAATTAGAATGTAGAAGTTAAATTAAAACAAAAATATAAAAATAAAATAAAAGTGGCTAAATTAATAAAAAATAAGCATTCCTAATATTTTAATCCTCGACAACGGTGCCAAAAACTTGATGTGCCTTACGTGACTAACTAAAAATATGACAAAGGAAGTGCACCTATCGATAAATAGTATATTTATGGTGAGTAGAGATATCATATCCAAAAGGACTAAAAGTATTAGTAATTACTGTTTTTCTATTAGACTGATAGGTTTTAAACTAAAATTACTAAACTAATTTAACTAAGAACTCAACAGAAAATAAATTAGGAAAATAACCAAATAATAACCAATGAGAGAACAATACCCAAGAAAGAATCCACCTAGACTTCATCTATTACTATGAATCTGAATTAAACGGTTTATTCACTTGGTAACTTGATCCGTAGAAATCCTTAAATTATGCTAATATCTCTTTTGAGAGTAAGAGCAAATGACTCTAGGTTGATTAATTGAAATATCTTTCTAATTAAAGCCCCTATCGTTTCATTAACTCGATCTATGGATTCCCTTATTAAATTTGACTCTAATCTGGTAGATTTATGTCATCCCATTTCTAAGATTGCGTGCAACTCCACTCAATTATGCTAGATTTACTTTTAAATAGGTACTTTTCCTCTATTGAATTAAGCACATTAAATATGAATTAATATCCCAAAAATATTAAAACAAGAATAAGCACACATAATTAAGAAATAAAATCAAGTATTTATCGCGTAAAACAGTAATCAAATAATAAAATTCATCTTAGGTTTAATCTTCCTTAGTATTTAGGGAATTAGTTCATAATTGTAAATAAAAACATCTTAAAGTCAGAAAAACCACAAGAAACAAGGAAACTCATAAAAACTTCAAAAGAAATTAAAATCAGATCTTCAATCTTGATGGAAATCTACTTCAGAGTTGACTCCAATGGTGTTCTTCGAGTTGTTTTCTTCAAGATTCTCTGATAGCTCCCATAACTCTTCTTCTATTTGGTATTTATAGACTTTAAATGCTTAGAAAGCCTAAAAATTGTGTTTTTCGTGTGTTTGGGAAGCGAGTTGTGAAATCAACACGGGTTGGCACATGGCCGTGTGTCCAACACGTGTTGGAAGGCCTAGCCCGTGTGGCTCCTGAAATCTGTTCTTTCTGTCTGATTTTCGCTTGTTTTTTCACTTCTTTTGCTCCCAAATACTCACCTAAGTATAGAAACATGAATTCAAAGTAATAGGAGCATAAAGTTCACCAATTTTCATGAATAATCATCCATAAATGCATTAAGAATGGGATTAGAATATGTTACTTTTATTGTTTATCACAGTATCTTCAGGTTCTGTATTGGTGGCTTGGGTTGAAGAAGGATGTTGCTGACTTTGTGACGAGATGTTTGGTTTGTTAGAGGGTGAAAGCCGAACATCAGCGTCCATCAAGTTTGCTTCAGCCTATTCAAATTTTGGAGTGGAAATAGGAGCATATTACGATGGACTTTATTTCGGGTTTGCCTTTGACTCTGACACATAAGGATGTGATTTGGATGATTGTGGACAGATTTACAAAGTCTACACATTTTCTGCCAGTCCGTATGACTTTTAGTTTACATCAGTTAGTTGAGCTCTACATCCGAGAGATTGTTCATCTTTATGGAGTTCTTGTTTTAATCATATCAGACCGTGATTCAATTTTACTTCAAAATTCTAGAAGGCGTTGCATGTAGCTTTGGGTTCAAAGCTTCATTTTAGTTCAGCTTATCATTCGCAGTCCGATGGTCAATCAGAAAAGGTGATCCGGATTCTTGAGGACATGCTTCATAGTTGTGTTATCGACTTCAAATGTAACTGGGATTGTCACTTGCCATTAGCCGTGTTTGCGTATAATAATAGCTATCATAAGAGTATTCAGATAGCACCATTCGAGGCTTTGTATGGTTAGAGGTACAGAACACTTCTATTTTGGTCCGATATGGAAGACAAGAGGAACTTTGGTTCGGAGTTGGTTTGGAAGGTTGAGGATAAGGCGAGACTTGCTTGAGAGCGGTTGAACGTTGCTTCTGAGTGATAGAAGTCTTACGCTGACCTGAGACGTCGAGACATCAAGTATGAGGTTGGTGAAAAGGTATTTTTGAAGGTTTTGCCATGAAAGAAAGTTCCGAGGTTTGGGTGGAAGGGTAAGCTCAGTCCGAGGTTCGTTGGCCCTTATGAGGTTGCTAAGCGGATTGGACTGGTTGGTTATCATTTGTTGTTGTCACTTGAGCTAGAGCGTATTCATGATGTCTTCCATGTCTCCATGTTATGAAAGTACAGACCTGATCCTTCTCACGTTGTTCTTGTTGAGGAGATCAAGGTTCGATCCCATCTTTCGTACGAGGAGGAACCGGTTGCGATCCAAGATCGAGAGGTCAAGATGCTACGCAATAAGATGATTCCATTGGTAAAAGTTTTGTGGCGTAACCACAAGACTAATGAAGTCACCTGGGAATCGGAAGATGTGATGAAAGGTCAGTATTTGTATCTGTTTGATTCAGGTAAATTTCGAGGATGGAATTTATTTTTAGACGGGGAGAGTTATAATATCCCTAAACCAGGTCTAGTAGTTTCAGGTATATTTTTTTTGTTCCGGTTGTTAAACTAGGAATTTATAGGGTTTCTAAACATTTTAATTTAGGAGGTTAATTTACAATAATCTGGAAAATTAAAAAAATATTTTCAAAAAATTAATTTTGAAGATTTTAAATAATTATTAGTGAAAATAAACAATTTGGGTTGAAAAAGAATTTTAAAATATTTTTTATTGGAGGTAATTTGAGTAAAATTTAAATATTAGTTAAATAGAATTTAATTGTAAAATAAGGGAAAATTTAGAGAATTTATATGACAAATAAACCTTAAAATTACGAATTTTGAAGGGAACGGATTAAATGGTAAAGTAAGGGAAATGTGGGAAAGGCCATTAGGAACATTTCCCAATTTTTAAATTTATTGTGGGTGGTTTAGGTTTTAAAATTAATGTATCTAGCCCACTTTTCACAGATTTTACATCAGATTAGAGAGCTTTAAAATTAGTTTTCTTTGTATAATTTTAAAGATCTATCATCAGAGAATATATCCAACCAATTTCCTTATCAAAATACTCTCTCAATTCACCAAATTTATTCTCAAAAGTAGCCAAAAATATTTTAAAATTTCTCAAGTTTCTTGAATGAAGATTTTCAATCAACAAATTTAGAGCGAATCAAAGGTAATATTCAATCCTAAACTTATTTTTATGATGATTAGAAACATTTTTACATGATTTAAGAGTAAATTAAAGAATTTTTATCAATGCCATCTTCTTCCACGAACACATGGTTCTTTAATGGTGGATCTTAAATTTTCAGAGGAAATCTATAAATCAATGGATGTTCCAACTCAAAATGGATCTATTAAAATGTTTTTGATCTTATTTATCTAAATTAAACATGATTTGAGATGTACTTTAAAGATATCCAAATTCCATCATCTTCATAAACCGATTTTCCAGAATTTTATGAAATTGATTTAAAGATGAAATTGATGCTTAGTATAAATGTTTTTGGTCCAGTATTGATGATTGACAGTGTTTATGAGGTCGATTTTGTGAGGAATCGAGTTTTCCACTTCATGTTACAAATCCAGTAAGGTATCTTTGTGAAAGGATGTCGATTAGTATATTTAATTAAAATTTGTGTTTATTATAGCATTGGAAAGGTGGTAATGTCTACTTTATCTCTGTTGAAGCTCTAAATCTTGAAGAGGATCGATCTAACCATAATTGAAGCTTGGATTTGCTTGGTTGATCACTTGTTTGTAGTAGAATAAAATGTGTGGTGAATGTTTCTAACAGCGATTTGGTAAATTGACCCTCATTAATTAGTAGCTTAATTGATGATTTCAATTGATTAATTATGGTTGAATGGCTAATTTTTGCAAGATTGATATTATATGTACAAGATTTGAATTTTTATTAAATAATGGTAAGTAAGAATTTAGGTGGTTTTGTGCAATTTAATTAGGCCAATTATATTGATGATTAGAGCTTGGTTACTGGAGTTTTTGATTATGATATATTGGTGTTACAATTGGTAATTAAACATTGGAAAATGGAAAATGAAATGCTTGATTTAATTGGATGTTAAATGGCTATGTTACATGTTACACATATGCATTTTGTCTCATTAAATTGAGGACAATAATGATTGATTTATATGCTATGTTTGACTGAATATATTGGCAAAATGCATGGTTGATCTATTGGATATAGTTGGCATGCCATAGGGTTTGTGAGTACTCACCTTTATTTATGACATTGTAACAATATGGCTCTAGGTGGACTGATTTGTTTAGAGTAGATAAGGGAGTGTTAAGCATGAGTCTCCACTTATTGGGTTATTTGAGACGCTATAAGGAAGCGTGTGCTTCTACCTGCTCAACTCGGTGGATTGTATTTGACATTTGTGGGAGTTCAGAGATCCGTTTATTTGATGTATGATCACCCGGTTAAGCCATGAGAAGTGTATGCCAATATATTTATGTGTGATTATTGTTATATCATTCAATGTTTGTAAGCCATGAATAATTGATTCTTGATATTGATAAAGCATATGGAAATTAAATTAACATGTTTCATAATTATGGCTTATAATTGGTGATTGATTGGATATGTTTTAAGCATGATTTGGATGTTGAATTACTAGTCATTTTTATTAACATTCACTGAGATTTTTAAAGCACACACCTTCACAATTTCTGCAGATAATCATCGGGCTTGAGGAGCTGAAGAGCCGAGGAAGAGAGTTTCAAGAGATTTAAGCTTGGTAGTGTAACGCCCCAAAAATATAGGTCTTTAATCTTTCATGTTCTGACAAGTTGCTTGTTTGCTTTAATGGCTAAGTGATTTGGGTGTGTATGGGGGTGTATGAGAAGCTTGGGTTCAAGTCTTGGCTCTTAAAAAATTTTAATTTTTTCCCTTAAATGAACCTGGACACTGGCACTTAGGCTTTATTAATAATAATGCTTGTTTAATGACACAAGAAGAGCTTGTGGCTTAGTGGCGAGTGGCGTCTGGTGTAACTGAGAGGTTTGAGGTTCAAGTCCTGGGTTACGCATTAGGTGTTCATTTTGTTGCTTGTGCCGCGTAGATGGAAGAGTTGGACTGGAACTCTGTAAGATAAAATTTGAATTGGCCTTGGAAGGAATTGTGGAGAAAATCAAGGAGGAGATTGGGGAGAAAATCAAGGATTTTCGAAAGTGGGAGGTTCGTAGAGTGTGTGGCCGATTGGGACTTTAAGACTTAGTGGAATTCGACTAAGGGAGGAAATAGGGAGCATTTTCGGCACTAAGCACTCCTTTGTTTCAGTTTTGTGGGATTTGAGAGTTGAATTGCCGATTTCTCTTGCTAATTGCTTAGTTTACCATTTGTTCTTTTGCATTATGGGTTTTACGTTTTAGCTATAGAAGTGACCAAAACTACTTCTACTCTCCCCCTTTTTCCACAAACTGCCGAATATGTATCTTTCATTGTGGTTTCTTTTTCCTTTCTTTGTTGATCCTCTACTCTCCTACCAGTGCACTTCTTTTATCTTCCCCTCCACTATTCTATTTTTCTCTAATGGCCAAACCTTCCCTTTCCCTTCACTAACTCCTGCTCATCCTTTAATCTAGGCTGGCAGAATATTGCAGTTGTTAACCCCTCTCTGTGTCGGTTTACTGCAACAGTTCTCACAATCGGTAAGTGTTCAAATCCATCCTTTGTTTTATTGTTTAAAATCGAATGCACCCATGCATTTCCTTTCTTTTCCAAAATCAAATAACCCCATTAACCGATTGTTATTTCATTCTTCTTGTATTGCACCGATTCTAGGGTCTTCCTTAAGGAATGGTGAAGTGTGAACGGCTTGGAGGAGTCACACTTCCATTCTCAAAACATCCAATAAGGTAATAAGGTTACCTCATATCTTTTGGGGTTGGCCAAATATGTCCTACCACTTACTAATCGAGTTTTTACTGTACTTTAGGAAAGCAGCGAAGGCGTGTGATTGTTCTGAATAGCGTTACTTGAGGGATTAAAGTCACCCTCATTCAAACAAGGTAAGAAGGGTATTTCAGATTAAGTGTTATTAAGACGGTGTTACCCTAACAATTAAAGACTAACATGGGATCTCAATGAATCTAGGTTGGGCGCTCGTAGATTTTGGATCGACTCCGTAAAAAGGTGTGTAATCACACTATCATTTCTGTGAGTCGGCAAAAGCTGAAAAATAGAAAAGCCGAAACTTCAGCATTTAAGGCCTCACGAGCTTACGATCGCTCGTGTGGTAAACCAAGCCCACAATCATGGGTGATAGACTGTAGAGGCCATCACAAGCTTTCTTGTGTTCTAGGGCTATTATGGGCCTCGTTGGGCCGAAATCGGTCGCGTGGACCCCACACGATAAAATTTACGAAAAGTGGCAGTAACTAGATTGGGCTATGTAGATCACATAGTCGTGATTGAATTTGGGCCAAATGGGCCACACGAGTGTGTGGGCCTATTTGGGCCGAGTATTGGGTTTTGAGCCCATTTACACTATTTCGACCAAAGGGATTATCTGTGTCGCTCGAGGTGACTGTAGGCCTTTGAAAAGGTCGTTAACTGTATCAAGACCCTAATGAGTAAAATAACCAAAATACCCCTAAAAGGCAAAAATACAATTTCACCCCTAATACATTATAACTATTTTACCCCTAGAGGTAGATTGACAGACGAAAGTATGTACTGTATGACTGTACTGAGTAGGACATGTTGCATACACGAAATATTGATGACATGCTATACTGCATGAGGTTGGGATTCTGTTATGGAGGAAGTACTGTTACTGGTGGCTCTGCCACAATTACTATAACACCCCAAACCCGGCCTATACGTTACGACTAGATCTGGCATGTCACATGGAATGGTTGTTAAAGAGTTTTCCCGTTCATTAAAAACTTCGAGTTTTACTGCTTGTAAAAGTTAGCATTTGCTTTTATGACTTTCAAAAGTAAGAACAACGTTGCTATTGTTACTAGTGATATTATTATTGCTATTATAATTTCCAAAAACTTATTTAAAATAGAATTTATATTATTGAATTTTTTTGGAAAGGTGATATTTTGAAAACTATTTCTGAATTTTAAGAGAAACCAAAGTTTATAGGTTTTAAATTGTTCGTTAACATTTTGGAAAACAGTTATTAATATTTTAGAAAAAAACTCGTATTGCATATTTAATAATGAATAATAACCGAATTAAAAACTAAAAGCAAAATAAATCCCAAAGGCCTTATTAAAACATAAACCCAATTTAAAGTAAAATTTAAAGTAAAGTAAAATAGAATTTACTAAAGTAACGATGTATGGCCACCACAGAGTCCGTCTCAGCTCCAAATCCTCAGTGCTAGGGATCACTTGCAAGATTAAGCAGAGGGGGTGAGTTACGAGAACTCAGTGTGTAATCCCCTAATCGAATACTAACTGGGTCCAAGCCCATTCAGAAACAAACTGGGCCTTAGCCGTTACGGAAACAAACTGGGCCTGAGCCCTATTAGCATTGTATAGCACATAATGAATGCAATGCAACCCAGCCCAACCTAATAATCCATCCGCTACACACCACCCATTCCAGCCAAAACACACCGGTGGGGATTTCTACAATCAACCCTCATCCGCTACACACCTCGATGGCAGTCACGCTGCTCATCGCCAAAATTGTGGCAGTACCACTGAAATAATGTGACAGAGTCACCGAAATATGTGGCAAAGCCACCGAAATATGTTGCAGAGCCACCAAAATTTTAATTGGCACATAGCCATCAGTGACGGTAATATAATCAGCACACAGCCTTGGGTAAATATGATCGACACAGAGTCATCGATATATAAGTTAGGCACATAGCCACGGTAAATACGATTGGCACAAAGCCATAATACCGACACAAAGCCTTCGGTATTGGCATAAAGCCCATAATTACAGCACGAAGCCATATTAATGGCACACAGCCCTCAGTAACATTATCTATGCAGCATGGTTTCTCGGTGGCTAAAAAGCCTGCTGTGGCTATAAAGACTTTGGTGGATTCATAGTCGTCAAGCGACCATGCGATCATATTAGCACTTCCTCTGTATTAATAATCCCAACCCCATGCAATATGTCGTGTATGTCATTCTCAATCATTACACGTGTATGCAAAATGGCCATGCTCAGTAACAATTCTTTAAACATGTAAGCATATCAGTCATACAACCACAGTCAAATTTGTCCACTCATTGCACAAGTCGATCATTTACCTACAAGGGCAAATCAGTCATTTTACCCTATAAGGGTATTTCAGTAATTCTACCCTACAGGGGTAGTTCAATAATTCTACTCATAACCAATCCATGTATGCAACGCATTTCAAACATAATCAATCATACAATTAACACATACAACACTAGTACTACCACGAGGGTACAACGGTCATTTTGTCATTTAGGGGTAAAATGGTAATTTTGCAAATCAGGGGTATTTTGGTAATTTCGCAAATCGGGGTATTTCGATAATTTTGCAAATTGGGGGAATTTTGGTAATCTTGCAAATCGGGGTATTTCAATAATTTCACAAATCGAGGGTATTTTAATAATTTTGCAAACTGCAGGTATTTCGGTAATTTTACAAATCAGGGGTATTTTGGTAATTTTACAAATCGGGAGTATTTCGATAATTTTCCAAATTGAGGTTATTCTAAACAGAGATAATGAGACGATTGGGCCTAGGGCCCATTCTTAGCCCAAATGGGCCCATACGCTCGTGTGGGCCATTTGGCCCAAATTTAGCCACAGATATGAGATTCCTACACAATTATACAACTTATTCATATGGGCCCACGGGCCCATTGGGCCAACTTTGCCCATCGAGGCCCAAACAACCTAACCCACAAGAATACTCATGATGGCCTCAACTATTGCGTCGAAGCCCCCACACGTGCGCTCGCACGCTCGTGTGGCTACCATCGCCGTGTGACCGGCATTTCGGCATTTGTAGCTCTACAGCTAGAGTAGGGCGAAATACACACCTGATAGGAATTTGAAGCTGCTAATCCGCGCTCCAAATGCTCCTATGCCCAATGCCAACCAGGTATGCTTCCTCCCTCATAGATTGGTTCTATTTATAGTCAGCTTCTCACCTCCCCTCTTGCTAGCTTTCCAATGTGGGATCCTTCTATCAGTAAAGTTTAAATCCAACACAAACTCTTGCCGCCCCAACTTAGCAAAATAAATATCCCTTTTTTTCTTGCAATGGGATTCGAACTCAGGCTCCCTGGTAACATAATCCACGCCATTAGCCACTTTACCAACTAGCTCCTTGTTATCTTAAAACATACGCAACTAAATATAAGTCTATGGCCAACGTCTAAGTTCACTTAAAAAGAAATCAAAATGCAAGCGCCAAGACTTGAACCCAAGCACTCAGTTATCCCCTTAATGACGCCTTGCCACTAGACCACTCCCTTCCTTGTGTCATTTTTCTCCAAATTTTATTCTTAAAGCCTACTATTAACTCCTACGGTTTTATTCACCTAAAACCAAAATTTCCCTAAAGCCAAAATTTGAACCCGAGACTTCATAGAAGCCCTCTAACCTTCCAAAATCACTCACCTAATAGGTCCAACTTGCATTAAATCCGTTCTCATGTTCTCAAAAATTTTAAACGCTCCCACGTCTAAGGCCCAATGGGCCCAATTCTACTAGGCCCAAATTTGGGTCATTACAATTACTGTTACTAGTGGCTTTGCCATATATACTGTTGTTGACAGCTCTGCTGCGTTATTATTACTGGCATCTATGCTGCAATATTGGTGTGTGGGCTAGGTGGGTTGACTTTGTCCCCTCACGGTGTGTGGGGTTGGTACGGGTGGTGTACTGGCTGGATTGGGATGGGTTGCATACTTGCTCCATACTAATATTGTATAGGGCTTAGGCCCATGCTGTTATTGTATTGGGCTAAGGCCCACGCTGTACTATTACCGAATAGGGCTCAGGCCCAGACTGTTACTGCATGATAGGGATTACTCACTGAGTTCTCGTAACTCACCCTTTTCTTTTAACTGTATAGGTAATCCCCAACCTTAGATGATTTGGAGCTGCGAGGGACTCGGAGGTGGCCACATGTTCGCTACTATTTAATTTTAAACTTAGTTATTTAATTTTTATATCGGGTTGATAATTATGTAATAAGGCCTCTGGTGATTTTATTTTCTCTTATTTGGGCTTTAAATTCTTAATTTGAAACTGCCAAACTGATACAAATATGTTTTCAAAAATAATAACGGTTTTAAAAGACAAACACATATTTTCAAACTTCAAAATGACAATAATTAGAGTAACTTCCGTGGGTTTTTAACCAACTAAGAAACCAATAGTAATAAACATGGCTATCGCTTAAAAACGAATTTCTTTCAACAAGCCTGGTTTCAAAAAACACTTCGATGTGACACGTCAAATTTGGTCGTAATGTCTAGGTCGGGTTTGGGGTTATACATTTAGTGGTGTTAGAGTCAAGTTGCAAAACTCGGCTGTGGAATGGGTTTTGAAAAGTTTTTCTAAAAGTAGAACTTAAATATTCAAACGTTTTTGAAATAGGTATAAGTGTGGCACACCGAGTCTCCAGTGCCAAATTTGTAAGTTCTCTAATTCTGATTACTATTATACAGTAAAACTCTAGATAGAGGAAATTGAGACCATATGAGACAGTAAATTGTAGTGAGACCTCGATTTGCGAAAACAAACCCCTAACAACTATTTTTCATAATATATTGGTTAATAATTACTAAAATTTTAATCTGATACATAAGAATTTTTAATCATATAAAGCACATATTGAAATGAGCAAAAGAGGTACTCGTGGAAGGGGTACACGGGGGTGGGGTAAAGGTCGAGGAAGTGCTCAAGCCGAATAGTCGGTATCAGGCCATATGCCTGCTGAGGAAGCACCAGCCTCACCAGTAACTGAGACGGGGTCGTATGATCGAGCAGCTGGGGAGGATGCCCTATCCCAAGCTATGCTCCGCGTTTTAGAGAGGGTTGCTAGAGCTAATACTGGAACAGTGGCCCGAGGGTCAATTTTGGAATGACTCCGGTCTAATGGGGCAGAAATTTTTAGAGGTATTTTCGGAGTAGCCCCAAATGTGGCAGAGTACTGGTTAGAGGCTACCGAACGGATAATGGACGACCTTGACTGTACCATGGAGCAAAACTTAAAAGGGGCAGTGTCTTTACTGTGAGATAAGGCCTACCAATGGTGGCTTACCGTGAGAGAGGGTACACAGGCCGACCGAATAACATGGGATTTTTTTAAGGCAGCCTTCCAAGGAAAGTACGTTGGCGCAAGTTATGTGGACGCTTGAGGAAAAGGATTTCTGAGCCTGACCCAGGGGAATAAGACAGTGGCAGAATATGAGGCATAATTTTTACGGTTGAGTCAGTAGGTTCGAGGGATAGTAGCAACTGAGTATGAACGCTACTTTCATTTTGAAGATGGTCTACGAGATGAGCTAAAGGTATTGATAGCTCCACAGAGGGAGCGAGATTTTGCTGCTCTTATAGAAAATGCAAAGATTGCTGAAGAGGTGAAGCGTTCGGAGTGCCAGAATCGTGAAAAAGATAAGGGCAGAAATAAGAGGGATTTTGGGCCCTCAAGTTCTTCTGGGAGGCCTATTAAGAAGGCCAGGTTTGATGGACCAGTTCAGACTGGAGTTCCTGTTGCTATTAATAGACAGTAGCCTTGCACTGATTGTGGAAAAGCTTACTAGGGTGAGTGCTAGAAGAGGATTGGGGCGTGCTTTAGATATGGGTCTATGGATCATCGAGTTAAGGATTGTGCTCAAAGGCCTATTTAGATGCAGGACCGGGTCATGTTCAGTCAGTGAGAGGTCGTCAGCAGCCACCGAGAGGCCATGAGTAGACCAGAGGTTGAAACGGTATGGGACGAGGTCGTAGAGCCCTAAGAAGAGGTGCTGGTAACATTGAGGCGAGGTAGCCAGTGTTGGTCTATGTTCCTCATCATCGAGAGGATGGTGGCGCCTCGGACGTCATAACTGGTACGTTCCTGGTTTACAATGTATCTTACACTGCTTTAATTTTTATTGGGTCTACACATTCGTACATTGCATGCACTGTGTCGGGAACTTTAGGTATTCAGTTCGAAAATACTGTTCGTGAGATAACTGTGATAAGTCCACTGGGACAGTCGGTTAGGGTAAATAAGTTATTCAGAGATGTGCCCCTTGAGGTCCAAGGAGCAATTTTTCCAACGAAATTGATGAAACTGTTGTTTGGTGAGTTTGACCTTATTTTGGGTATGGATTGGCTAGTGAAACACCAAGCTAGTTTAGACTATACTGCTAAGCGTATGGTGTTGAAGACTACTGAGGATAAGGAGGTGGCTGTGATTGGAGAGTGAATGAATTATTTGTCTAACGTGATCTCAGCATTAAGGGCTGAAAAATTGGTTCGCAAGGCTTGTGAGGCAATTTTATCCTATGTTGGAGTATCTATCTTTGAGGGTCCTTCTGTTGGAAATATCAGAACAGTTAAGGATTTTTCATATGTATTTCTGGATGAGCTCCCTGGGTTTCCCCCGAATCGTGAAGTTGAGTTTGGTATTGAACTCCTGCATGGAAAAGCTTCGGTGTCCATCGCCCCTAATAGAATGGCACCGAAGTAGCTGGAGGAGTTAAAGGCCCAAATTCAAGAACTGCTGGACCGAGGGTTCATTCGACCGAGTGTGTCTCCATAGGGAGCACCGGTGTTGTTCGTGAAGAAGAAAGATGGGTCCATGCACATGTCCATCGATTATCAGCAACTTAACAAACTAACCATCAAATATAAGTAACCCTTGCCGAGAATCGATGATCTGTTTGATCAGCTACAAGGAGCGTCGATTTTCTGTAAAATAGATCTCCGTTCTGGGTACCATCAACTGAGGGTTAAAGAGGCTGATGTGTATAAGACTGCATTTAGGACTCGTTATGGTCACTACGAGTTCCTAGTGATGCCATTTGGGCTGACGAATGCACCAGCTACTTTCATGGATCTGATGAATCTAGCATTCTAGTCCTATCTATATCGGTTCATAGTGGTGTTTATAGATGATACCCTGGTGTATTCGAGAACCGAGGAGGACCATGATTCACATCTCTAAATTGTTCTACAGGTTCTAAGGGAGAAACAGCTATATGTAAAGTTTAGCAAGTGTGAATTCTGGCTGCAAGAGGTAACATTTTTGGGTCATGTGGTGTCTGCCGAGGGGATTAGGGTTGATCCTTGAAAAATTGAAGCTGTACTGAACTAGAAACCACCTAAGACCGTATCTAAGATTCGAAGTTTTTTGGGTCTTGCAGGGTATTACAGACGTTTTGTTGAGGGGTTTTTTCTTAATTGCTGCACCTAATAACTAAGTTGTTGTGTAAAGGGGTACCGTTCAATTGGACTGATAAGCAGTAAGAAAGTTTTGAGAAACTGAAAAAGGTTCTGACTAAAGCCCCTGTCTTGATACAGCCAGAGGCTGGGAAGGAATTTACTGTCTATAGTGATGCATCACACATTGGATTGGTTTGTGTACTGATGAAAGAGGGTAAGGTGGTTTCTTATGTATCTCGTCAGCTTAAGCCTCACGAGGTGAATTACTGAACTCATGACTTGGAGTTAGCCGCGATGATATTCGCACTGAAAATTTGGAGGCATTATTTATATGGCGAGAAGTGTATTATCTACACTGATCACAAGAGCCTCAAGTACCTCCTTACTCAAAAGGAGTTGAATCTTAGGCAGCGAAGATGGGTAGAGCTGCTTAAGGATTACGACTGCTTGATTGAGTATCACCCTGGTAAGGCTAACGTGGTAGCTGATGCACTAAGCCGCAGGGCTGTATCTAATTTGAGAGCAATGTTTGCTCATCTCAGCTTGTATGATGATGGTAGCTTGTTGGCTGAGCTGCAAGTTAAACCGACATGGACTGATCAGATAAAGGGGAAGCAGTTGTTGGATGAGTCACTGATTCCTCATTTTCGGCAGGTTGAGAAGGGTGAAACTTTGGATTTTGGGCTAAATAGTAAAGGAGTACTGTGTTTTCGTGGGAGAGTGTGCGTACGAATAATTCTAAGCTAAGGCAGTCTATACTGCAAGACGCGCATAGTAGTCCCTATGCTATGCATCCTGGCGGAGACAAGTTGTATTGAAATCTTCGTGAGTTGTATTGGTGGCCAGGACTAAAATGCAAAGTTACTCATTTTGTGGGAAAGTGCTTGACGTGCTAGCAAGTCAAAGCTGAGCATCAACTGCCTTCAGGGGTACTGCAGCCAGTTAAGATTCCACTTTGGAAGTGGGAGAGAGTAACCATGGATTTTGTGAGTGGGTTGCCATTAACGCCTACTAAGAAAGATTCAGTATAGGTCATTATAGACCGGTTGACTAAATCTACCCATTTTATACCAGTCCGCACTGATTACTCATTGCAGAAGTTGGCAAAGTTGTATGTGGCTGAGATTGTGAGACTGCATGGGGTACCGGTTTCCATCATATCTAACAGAGACCCTCGATTCACATCTCGGTTCTGGAAGAAATTACACGAGGCTTTGGGTACTAGGTTGGACTTCAATATTGCGTTCCACTCTCAAACAGATGGCCAGTCAGAGAGGGTGATTTAGGTATTGGAAGACATGTTAAAAAGTTATATCATTAATTTTTGAGGCAGTTGGGAAGACTATTTGCCACTAGCAAAGTTCGTATATAATAACAGCTATCAGTCCAGTATTCAAATGGCACCGTACGAGGCATTGTATGGTCATAGGTGTCGTACTCCTACCTGTTGGACTGAGCTGGGCGAGCGGCGAGTTTTGGGGCAAGAGTTAGTTTATGATATCGAAGAAAAAGTAAAATTGAATCGAGACCGGTTGAAAAAGGCGTATGATAGGCAGAAGTCTTACACAGATCTTAAACACCGAGAGATTGAGTACTCTGTGGGAGACTTCGAATTTCTTAAGGTCTCTCCATGGAAAAAGATACTGAGGTTTGGACGAAAGGGGAAGCTTAGCCCTAGGTTCATTGGGCCTTACCGTATACTGAAGCGTGTAGGACTAGTCGCCTATCAACTTGAGTTGCCTCTAGAAATAGGCCGAATTCATGATGTGTTTCATGTCTCCATGCTGAGACATTATCGCTCTGATCCCACACATATAGTAGCAGTCGAGGAGATCGAGGTTAGGCCAGATCTAACTTTCGAGGAGGAGCCAGTGCAGATATGGGACCGTGGGGTTAAGGTACTAAGGAGGAAATCGATCCCACTGGTTAAAGTGCTTTGGCGGAATCACAGTACCGAGGAAGCTACATGGGCGCCTGAGGAGGCGATGCGACAACAATACCCTCACCAATTTTGACCAAGAAAATTTCGAGGCTGAAATTTCTTTTAAGGGGTAAAATTGTAACGCCCCAAAAATACCGGGTCTTTAATTTTTCATGGTCTGAAAAATTGCTTGTTTGCTTTAATGGCTAAGTGATTTACGTGTGTATGGGTGTGTGTGAAAAGCCTGGGTTCAAGTCTTGGCTCTTACAAAAGTTTAATTTTTTTCCTTTAAATGAACCTGGACACTGGCACTTAGGCTTTATTAATAATAATGCTTATTTAATGACACAAGATGAGCTTGTGGCTTAGTGGCAAGTGGCGTGTGGTGTAACTGAGAGGTCTAAGGTTCAAGTCCTAGGTTATGCATTGGGTGTTCATTTTGCTGCTTGTGCCATGTAGGTGGAAGAGTTGGACTGAAACTCTGTAAGATGAAACTTGAACTGGTCTTGGAAGGAATTGTAGAGCAAATCAAGGAGGATATTGGGGAGAAAATCAAGGATTTCCGAAAGTGGGAGGTTGGTAGAGTGTGAGGCATATTGGGACTCTATGACTTAGTGGAATTCAACTAAGAGGGGAATAGGGAGCATTTTTGGCACTAAGCACTCCTTTGTTTCGGTTTTGTGGGATTTGAGAGTTGAGAGTTGAATTGTCAATTTCTCTTGCTGACTGCTTAGTTTTCCCATTTGTATTTTTTTTTTCATTTTGGGTTTTACATTTTAGCTATTGAAGTGACCAAAAATACTTATACTCTTTCCTTTTTTCCACAAACTACTGAATAGGTATCTTTCATTGTGGTTTCTTTTTCCTTTCTTTGTTGATCATCTACTCTCTTACCAGTGCACTTCTTTTCTCTTCTCCTCCACTCTTCTGTTTTTCTCTAAAGGCCAAACCTTCCCTTTCCCTTCTTTAACTTCTGCTCATCCTTTAATCTAGGCTGGCGGAATATTGCAGTTGTTAACCTCTCTCTCAAGTCGGTTTCATCAGAATTCGTTCTCACACCTGTAAGTGTTCAAATCCATCCTTTGTTTTATTGTTTAAAACCGAATGCACCTATGCTCTTCCTTTCTTTTCCAAAATTGAATATCCCCATTAACTGATTGTTATTTCATTCTTCTTGTACTGCACACTTTGCAATTCTAGGGTCTTTCTCAAGGAGTGGTGAAGTGTGAACAGCTTGGAGGAGTCACACTTTCGTTCTCAAAACGTCCGGCAAGGTAATAAGGTTACCTCATATCTTTTGGGGTTGGCCGAATATGGCCGACCACTTACTAATCAGTTTTTGACTGTACTTTAAGAAAGCAGCGACGGTGTGCGATCATTCTGAATAGCATTCATTAAGGGATTAAGGTCACCCTCATTCAAACAAGGTAAGAAGGGTATTTCGGATTAAGTGTTATTAAGACGGTGTTACCCTAACAATTAAGGACTAACATGGGATCTCGATGAATCTAGGTTGGGCGCTCGTAGATCTTGGAACTACTCCGTAAAAAGGTGTGTAATCACACTATTGTTTCTGTGACTCGGCAAAAGCCGAAAAACTGAAAAGCCAAAACTTTGGCATTTGAGGCCTCACGAGCGTGCGATCGCTCGTGCGGTAAACCGAGCCCACAATCACGGGCGATAGACTTTAGAGGCCACCATGAACGTTCTTGTGTTCTGGGCCGTTATGGGCCTCGTTGGGCCGAAATAGGCCGTGTGGGCCCAATGGGCTCGTGGGCCCCATACAGATAAAATTTACGAAAAGTGGCAGAAACTGGATTGGGCCAAATGGGCCACACGAGCGTGTAGGCCCATTTGGGTCGAGTATTGGGCTTTGAGCCCATTTACACTGTTTCGATCAAAAAGATTATTTGTGTTGCTCGAGAGAATTGCAGGCCATTGAAAAGGTCGCTAATTGTATCGAGACCCTAATGAGGAAAATGACCAAAATACCCCTAAAGGGCAGAATTACATTTTTACCCCTAATACATGAAAATGACTATTTTACCCCTAGAGGTAGATTGACATATGAAAGTATGTACTGTATGACTGTACTGAGTAGGACATGTTGCATACACGAAATTTTGCTGACATGGCATACTACATGGGGTTGGGATTCTGTTATGGAGGAAGTATTGTTACTGGTGGCTCTACCACACATACTGATACTGGTGGCTCTACCACAATTACTGTTACTGGTGGCTTTGCCACATATACTGTTACTGGTAGCTCTGTTGCGTTATTATTGCTAGCAGCTACACTGCAATATTGGTGTGTCGGCAGGGTGGGTCGACTTTGTCCTCACGTGGTGTGTTGGGTTGGTACGGGTGGTGTACTGGCTGGATTAGGGTGGATTGCATACTTGCACCATACGGATATTATATCGGGCTTAGGCCGACACTGTTACCGTATTGGGCTAAGGCCCACACTGTACTGTTACTGAATAGGGCTCTGGCCCAGACTGTTACTACATGATAGGGGATCACACATTGAGTTCTCGTAACTCACCCTTTTCTTTTAATTGTACAGATAATCCCCAGCCTTAGATGATTTGGAGCTGCGAGGGACTCGGAGGTGGCCACACGTTCGCTATTATTTAATTTTAGACTTAGTTATTTAATTTTTATATCGGGTTGATAATTATATAATAAGGCCTCTAGTGATTTTATTTTCTCTTATTTGGGTTTTAAATTCTTAATTTGAAACTGCCAAACTGATACAAATAAGTTTTCAAAAATAATAATAGTTTTAAAAGACAGACATAGTTTCAAACTTCAAAATGACATTAATTAGAGTAGCTTCCGCAGGTTTTTAACCAACTAAGAAACCAACAGTAACAAACATGGCTATCATTTAAAAAAAAATTTCTTTCAACAAGCTTGATTCGAAAAACACTTTGATGTGACACGTCAGATTCGGTCGTAACGTCTAGGCCGGTTTAGGGTGTTAAAGGTAAGGACTTTATTACATGTTTTAGAGACTGTAATTGGGCATTTTGAAACTCCCGAGAATTAGTTTAATTTTGGCTGTAATTGGACTTTGGACATTTTATTTTTGATGGTTTTATAATAATTTTGAGGCATGTTTAATTTTAATTATTGAATAATTTACGGTGTATTGTTCTTTGATAACATGATGATTGATAACACGGTATGTGTGGCATGAAATTTATACTAACAATTGTTTAAATGAAGCTTTTATGGAGTGGTTTACTAGCGACTAAGGTACGCCACTTGTTTGATTTATTCGATGTTTGTTATGCATAAAATTGATTGCCTAATTCCATATAATTGAGGCTTAATTGATGTCAATAAACTCAATTAAAGGTGTATGTATATGTATGTTACTTAATCATAGTTGAATCAGGTTTGAATTTTTATCTTTTTAAATTTGTATTCTAATTTGTTTAAGGTACAATTTAGTCCTGAAAATTGATTAATCTAATTAGAGCCTTAGACGATAAGGAAACTTGGTAAAATTTTAGGTTTAGTCTCGTAATGGGAAAAATTCGATAGAAACACACTTAAATTATAGTTCAAAATTGGTCCTGGTAGTTTGTATTTGTTACAATATAGTCTCTAATAATAAAACTTGAATTAGACATAGTAAAAGAACTCAAATTAAGCTAAAATTTTTAGGCTTGCATAGTTTGACTAAAAGATAGTTGGTAAATAGTCAGATATAAAATTGGGTTAGTTTTACCATAAGTGGTAAAATCATGAAAATGCCCTTAGTTACATTACTTCGGAAAAATTTAAAATTGGCTCATAATTTGCTATGCATTAATAAATAACTAATAATTAAATGATATTGAGGTGTTATAAGGTCAGGGTGTGTCTTGGGTGTTCATTAGCCGGAGAGTCACTTAGGTGGCTAATGTAATGCTTCGGTTTCAGGTCGGTCCATCCCAGTCGAGTTTGGGGTGTCACACAACCACCCAGCCTCCCATCCCACATTTCATGGATGTCCAAGCAAGGGAGCAATTCAAGGGATCTCCAAGCTATTTTTAGTAAACTCCCATGCTACTCTTCAACTGTAAATATCACCTCTCATCTCACATTCAAAGCATCATTTATTCATCCTTCATTCATTCTTCACTTCACCATCAACTCACTTTATTTCTCTTTTCCATGTATAAGCATTCACATTTCCCCATTTCCTTTAGCTAGCATTTTCCCTTGAGGAAAACCACTCTTGACTGGCCACCTTAAGGAGCATTTTCCGAAGGAGCAATCATGAGAATTAGAGGAAGCCACCACGATCGATCTTTAAAGAATCGTCTAAATCATCAAGATTTTCCTCTTTCCTATTCTTTAATTTTGTTCTTAGTTATTCAACATGTTTGCAAATTCTTTTGATGTTTTTCCATTGACAATGATGACTTAATTTTGTTTTACCTAGAATGATTGCATTAATTTGATGAAATTCATTTTATTCATGTTTATGATATTATGTGCCTCTGTTGTTATGCCTTAAAATATGTTTGAATGCATTAGAATTAGTTGATCAATCCTAACCAGATGGTGATTAATGGATGCAATAATTGGAAGGTGCATGCTTAATTTAGATCCTAAGCTGATTAAATTAAATGTTCGTAATAACTCGAAAGAGCTCTATTACCTTGCATAATTTTAGATTTGTGTGATTAAATTGTTTCAAACCTAACCCGTCCCTGTTACTTCACATAAATTCTAAGGAATCCTTAGTTAAATATAGGCATAGAAATATGCATGTTTTTCTAAGTATAAGATTTCAAAAGAATTTATATTAGATTCTAAGTTAATAAATGATCGAGTTGTCATGGAAATTTTCCAGAACATTGTTAAGTATGATGAAAAATGAATTGAGTCAAATGTTGTAATTATTCTAGCTTAGTCATGTTATTGTTGTTAAACTTGTGAAATTGTTGCTAAACCATCACCTTGCATTTCATTTCATTTGCATTTAGGTTAACTTGCATTTAGTTAATTAATTTCACATCTATCACTCAAAATTATGATGTTTTTCTTAACCAACTTGTGAATAGTAATTTTACAAATATCAATTTAAATATAATCCTTGTGGAGATGATAACTCTTATACTTATTACTTGATAACGACTGTGTATATTTGCACATTCTATCGCAAACCACTAATCAGAAGTTCAAAGCCAAAGATGATGACTTTCAACGGTGTTTATGGCGGTGTTGGGGTCTCCTTAAGAAAAAAGAAGAAACAAAAGTAGAGAGAGAGAAGGAAGACGCTGACATAGATAAACAATGAAGGTGCTGTGAACAGAGTAGAGATTGCTACAATAGCTTGGCTTGAAGAAAGATGAAAAAAGAAAATAAAACTATTATGGAAGATTACTTGAAGAAGAGAAAGGAAATAGAACAAAAGAGGAGAGCATGAGAGAAGTGAGGAGAAAATATTTAGTTGAAATGTAACACCTCTAACCCGTATCTGTCGCCAGAATAGGGTTAAGAGGCATTACTAAACAATCGAAAAACCTTTACGGACATTTTATAATACAATTCATCAAACACAATCAAAGTGTCTCATTAATAGATCAATGAGACCTTAATCATGCTTTAGAGCTGGGTCAGCACTAAACTGAACGCATATGAAATTTCTCGGAAATTTAAAAAATTTTCTAGGTTACAGAGGTCACACTGTAACATCCCGAAATTGGGCCTAGTAGGATTGGGCCCAATGGGCTTTGGGCGTAGTAGCGTTTAAAATTTTTGGAGAACAAGAGATCGGCTTAAGTGCAAGTTGGACCTATTAGGTAAGTGATTTTGGAAGGTTAGATGGCTTCTATGAAGCCCCGGGATCAAACTTTGGCTTTGGGAAAATTTCGGTTTTAGGCGAGAAAAACCTTGGGAGTTAGTAGGTAGGCTTTAAGAATAAAATGTGGAGGAAAATGACACAAGTGGAGTGTGTGGTGTAGTGGCAAAGTGACGCCACATAAGAGGCAAGGGAGTGACGCCACAGGGAAAGAAGGAGGTCCAAGGTTCAAGTCTTGGCTCTTGCATTTTGGTTTTCCTTTTACATGGACCTTAGTATTTGGCTATAGATTTATATTTAGTTGCGCATGGTTTAAGACACAAGAGGAGCTTGTGGCCAAGTGGTTAGTGGCGTGGATTATGTTGCAAGGGAGCCTGGGTTCGGATCTCATGAGAAGCAAGGGAGTATTTATTTTGTGGTCTGGACGGGAAGAGTTTGAGTTGGATTTAAACTCTACTGACGAAGGGATCCCACATCGGAAAGATACAAAGAAGGAAGGTGAGAAGCTAGCTATATATATAGCATTCTAGGAGGAGGATGAATACACCTTGGAGGGTGTTTGGGCACAGGAGTGGTCGCAGCGCGGATTAGCACCAGATTCCTATCAGGTGTGTAACTCTCTCTACTCTAGTTGTAGAATGGCAAATGCCGAAGTGCCGGACACGGCAATAGTAGCCACACGAGCGTCCGACCACACGTGTGGGGCTTCGACGCGATAGTTGAGACCATCAGTAGTTTTCTTGTGTGTTGAGGTTGCTTGGGCCATGATGGGCCGAAATGGGCCCAATGGGCCCGTGGGCCCAATTAAATAAAATTGTATGATGGTGTAGTATATAGTGAACTAGACTAGGTGAATCTCATATACGTGGCTAGATTTGTGTTAGGTGGGCCACACAAGTGTGTGGGCCTGAATAGGCCGAAATCAGGTTTTAGGCCCAATAGTCCGGTACGACCAGAAATGGTAGCTGAGTCGCTCGGGGTGACATTAGGCCTTCGGAAAGGCTATTGCAGGTGTGAAATTACTGAAATACCCTCGATAGGTAAATTATGAAAATACCCTTGCTAGGTAAAACTACGGTTATACCCTTAGAGGTTGATTAGCTTGATTATGTTGTATTATGTCTATCTGATTATGATGGTAATTCATGTTATACTTATATTTGATATATGTTTTGCATACATGTCATACTGCATACACGAATTATTATGTCATGACATGTTGCATGGGCTGGGGTATGATGTAAAGAGGGAGGAAACATGATCTCTTTTAGACTGTCACCAGTGGTTAGGTACCACAAGTGGGTTGGCCCCACATATTATATTTTTTGACTAAGCCTCAGTGGTTTGGAACCACCAGTGGTTAGGTACCACATATATTATTTTTGTGACTCGTCCCAGTGGTTTGGTAGCAAAGTGGGTTGGCCCCACATATATTCATTAAGGGATTGTCACCAGTGGTTAGGTACCACAAGTGGGTTGGCCCCACGTATTATATTTTGCGACATTTGTCACCAGTGGTTTGGAACCACCAGTGGTTAGGTACCACCAGTGGCTAGGTGCCACAAAAGTTAGGTAGATTCTGGATATGGAGGATGAATACTAGGTTGATTAGGTTGCATTACATACATGCTTCATATATGATTGGTGTGAGAGCACAAAGCTCAACTGGACGGGGATTTACACACTAAGTCTCGGTGACTCACCCCCTCCGCTAAATTTTGCAGGTAATCCTTAGACCACAGATATGGAGCTGAGGTGGAATTGAGGTGGCCGTGCATTACGATTGCTTTCTTAAACTTCGTTTTAATTTGAACTTATTTTAATTCGGGATTTTATTTTGTAATAAGGCCACTATTACTTTAAATTTGGTATTTTATTTGGTTTGGCTTTTAATTTGATTACTGCCTATTATTATTAAATGTTCAATACGGGAATTTCCCAAACCCTTAATAATCATTTTCCAAAATGTTAAATAAAGGATTACAAGCGAATAAATATTTAAACTCGAAATTTTTAACAAACGCGCAGATTTTAAACAACCCTTTCATGTGAAATGCCAGATCTGGTCATAACTTCTAGACAGGGGGTGTTACACACAAGCCCGTGTGGGCAGGCCGTGTGCCTCCCACGGCCTTCTGACACGCCCGTGTCTAAGCCTTGTCAAAACGAGGCATACATACTGACTTGTCCACACGGCCGTGGACACGCCCGTGTGCCTCACCCGTGGTCGCTACTGACTTCACCACATGGCCAGTCACACGCTCATGTGTCTAGCCTGTGGTCAATCCTGACTTGTTTTAAATTTCAACCACGACGGAGACGGTCGAGCCACACGCCCGTGTGCTCAACTGTGTGGGAAAATATAGGCCATTTTCAAGGCCAAAATGCCACCCACACATGGGTCATCCCTACTAGCATAAACAAGCATACTTCTCAATACAATTGGCAACCAAAAACACACACCAAATGGTCATCATATTATCCCATTCAATCTCATTTCTAAACATGCCAATTTGCACAATCAATGCTCATATAAATCCAAGCATAATTCATCCACAACTTCACTAAATCACTATTACATCAATTCATCAATAAGCTTTCCATTCATAAGGCCATTTCAAAGCCAACAAGCCATACCAAAACATGCACCATATACCTTATTCACTCGTGCATATTACCAACAATTATCTAGCCAAATCACATGGCTATTTTTATCTCAAACTTATACCAAATGACTAGCCTATACATACCATATTTAGCTATATACACATTCAAAAGTACTAAAGTTGAGTTTGATAGTGTGGTGATGATCCTTGATGATTCCCGAGCCTTTCGTAGCTTTAACGACCTATAAAAGAGAGTAAACACACACACAAAGTAGGCTTTCAAAAGCTTAGTAAGCCATATGCAAATAAATTTAGCATAAAATGCACATAACCATATTGATACAATGATATTAAAGTTTCTCATTGCAAATTCATCACATATTCTTTGGCTCACTTACTTAGCCATAACTTATCACATTCTTCAACTCAAATATCACATATACTCATAGCTCATTCAAGCATATATTCACAAATTATCTCATCATTTCAATACACATATTCACCTTAGTAAGTTCATATAGACACTTACCTTTCATACACAATAGTGTACTTTTCAAACGTAACTGAAACGGATATACAACTCACAAAGTTGTTCATTTCTCGAACTTGCCCGTTGAACCTTTCATAATCAAATAGGATACTCAGAATAATCGTACAATGTCGATGTCCTAGACGTGGTCTTACATGTAACCAAATGTCAATGCCACTGTCCCAAATAGGGTCTTACACGAATCAATACGATGCCAATGTCCCAGACATGGTCTTACACATAAGTCTTTTATCGATGCCAACGTCCCAGATGTGGTCTTACACGAAATCTCGAATCAATGCCAATGTCCCAGACATGGTCCTACATGATATCACATATCGGACACCTATGTCATGACATAGTTAATCCTATCTATTACTAGGTTTAAACGGGACTTCTCAAACATTCAATATTCATCGATACAAGTTCTTGGATTTCACATACATCTCATCTCGAGTATGTTCATAGTATTTCAAATTTCATATATACACAAATAATTCAATTAGAATACATTTATTTGTATATCGACTTACCTGGGATTTGGATATTCGATCGGATTCGGATTTTCGATTACTTTCGCTTTCCCGCAATCTAAGTCTGTTTTCTTCGGTTCTTGGTCTATACATATTCAAATTTAACCCTCTTATTCACCAAAACATTCAATTCAATCCATGAACACATATTTAGGCCAATTTACAAATTAACCTTCATATTTTTACATTTTGACATTTTAGCCCTTATTACACAAAATCACAAAATACATCAAATTTCTTAATATTTATGCTTGGTCGAATATCACCCATGCTCATTCAAGTCCACACATTTCATTAATTACACAATTTAGTCCCTCAAAATACTATTTTCTCAGTTAAGTCCAAAATACTCAAATTCATCAAAAATTCAAAGACAAACCATGTGAATTAAACAAATAGTTTTCATAATCCATCCTCAAACTTCATAAAACACATGAGTTCATCAAAAGTTCATTTCAAAAACATCACTAATTCTCAAAATGAAGACATGGGCTTTGAAGTTTACGAAGCAACGATTACAGAAACGTAGAAGTTATTAAAAACTAAAGTAAAACATACCTTAGTCTAGCCCAAGTATGTGCCGAATATAAAAAGAGCTCAAACCCTTCTTCTTTCTTCTTATTTTCGGTCATGAAGCATAAAGATGATAGGATTTAGCTTTTGTTTTTGTTTAATAATCTTTGATTTATCAATTTACCCATTTAGCCTTTTAATAAACATATACTAACATATAAACATAAGGCCATTAATGTCCTTTAACCATCCACTAACTAAATATTGGCTTAATTGCCTCATAAGGCCACCTCATTTAAAAGTCACATCAAATAGGCACTTAATCAATTAGAAGGCCACTTTTACACTTTATGCGATTTACTCCTTTTGTCAAATTAAGCACACAAACAGACAAATAAATTTATGAAACTTTAGCACATGCTTAATCACACACAGTAGACAGAAAAATAATATTAAAATATTATTTTAGACTCGAATTTGTGGTCCCGAAACCACTATTCTGACTAAGGTTTAAACCAGACTGTTATAATTCTCCCCCTTAGGGATTTTCGTCCCCAAAAATCTTACCGTTAAACAGATTCGAATATTGCTGTCTCATTGAATCTTCAAGCTCCCACATAGCCTCTTCACTCCATGTCGATTCCAAAACACTTTTACTAATGGAATTTTATTGTTTCTTAATTCTTTCACTTCACGAGCTAAGATACGAATTGGTTCTTCCTCGTAGGTCATATCAGATCGGATTTCAATCTCAGACGGGGGAATCACATGTGACAGATCGGATCGGTATCTACGAGCATTGACACATGAAATACATTTTGTATCTTTTCTAGCTCGGAAGGTAACAACAATCTGTACGCAACATGTCCAACACGCTCAATAATTTCATACGGCCCAGTGAATCTCGGACTCAATTTGTCTTTGCGTCCAAATCCGAGCACTTACTTCCACGGAAATACTTTGAAGAAAACTTTGTCACCGATTTCAAATTCAATGTCTTTTCTTTTCAAGTCTACATAGGACTTCTGACGATCAGACGCTGCTTTCAGATTGTCACAGATCACTTTCACTTTTTGTTCAGTGTCTTTTATCAAATTAACCCCGTGTATCTTGTTCTTGCTAAGCTCAGTCCAATACAGATGTGTTTGACATTTACGTCCGTACAAAGATTCATAAGGTGCCATTCTTATGCTCGACTAAAAACTATTATTATATGCAAATTCAATCAATGGCAGATATTGTTCCCATGTACCATCAAACTCAAGAGTACAACATCTTAACATATCCTCAAGTATCTGAATAATCCGTTCGAACTGACCATCCGTTTGCGGGTGAAAAGCAGTACTGAAATGTAATTTTGTACCCAAAGCTTTTTGTAGTTTCTTCCAAAATCATGATGTAAACCTCGGATCTCTGTTTGATACAATGGACAATGGCACTCCGTGCAATCTCACAATCTTAGAAATGTAAAGCTCAGTTAATCTATCAATTGAGTAATCAGATCATACCGGAATAAAATGGGCTGAGTTCGTCAATCGATCAACCACAACCCAAATTGCATCTTTCTTCCTCGGAGTCATAAGTAATCCAGAAACAAAGTCCATCGTCAATCTATCCCATTTCCACTCGACAATCAGAATTGGTTGTAACAAACCAGATGGAACCTGATGTTCAGCTTTAACTTGCTGACAGACTAAACATTTCGAAACAAAGTCAGAAATGTCTCGTTTCATACCAGACCACCAATAGTGTTGCTTCAAATCATGATACGTTTTTGTACTTTTCGGATGAAAAGTTAGGCAACTATTATGTGCTTCATTCAAAATCAACTAAATCAAATCTAGGTTTCTCGGAACACATAATCGATCTCGGAATCTCAAGTAATCATCAACATCAACTCCAAATTCAGAATCAGAGTTTGAATCACACTGAGCTCGTTTCGCTAGCAATTTGTTATCAACTTTTTGGGCATCACAAATTTGTTGTATAAATAACGATTTCGCTTTCAATTCAGCTAACACTGAACCATCATCAAGCAGATCTAGATGAGCAATCATAGCACACAATGCAAACAGTGACTTTTGACTCAGTGCATCGGCAATAACATTTGCCTTACCTGGGTGATAATCAATCACAAGCTCATAGTCTTTTAACAGCTCTAGCCATCTTCTCTATCGAAGATTCAAATCTTTTTGGGTCATTAGATATTTCAAACTTTTATGATATGAAAACACGTGACATTTCTTACCAAAAAGATAATGGCGCCAAATCTTTAATGCGAACACAATCGCAGCTAGTTCCAGATCGTGTGTTGGATAATTCTTTTCATAAGGCTTCAATTGTCTCGAGGCATAAGCTATAACGTTGCCTTCTTGCATCAAAACACATCTCAGACCATTTAACGAAGCATCACTATATATCATGAATTCTTTACCCGATTCTGGCTGTACTAAAATCGGAGCTTCAGTCAACAAAATTTTCAACCAATCAAAACTATTCCGACATTTATCGGACCATTCAAATTTCACATCTTTCTGAAGCAATTTAGTTAACGTAGTAGCTATCGTCGAGAATCCTTTTACAAATTGATGATAATAACCAGCTAATCGCAGAAAGCTACGGACTTCAGGCATATTCTTCAGAGGTTTCCAATCTAAAATAGCAGAAATCTTACTTGGATCAACTCGTATTCTAGAGGCCGATACGATATGTCCCAGAAAACTGACTTCACGTAACCAGAATTCACATTTGCTGAATTTCGCATACAGTTGCTTTTCTCGCAGAGTTTGCAACACAATTATCAGATGCTTGGCATCTTCAATCTCATCTCGTGAATAAATCAAAATGTCATCAATAAATACAACAACAAATTGATTTAAATAAGGTCTAAAAATTCTATTCATCAGATCCATAAAAATAGTAGGGTCATTCGTTAGTCCAAAAGGCATAACTAAAAACTCATAATGCCCGTACCTCGTTCTGAAAACAATTTTCGAAATGTCTGAGTTTTTTACTCTCAATTGGTAGTATCTCAATCTTAGATCTATCTTTGAAAATACAGTGGCTCCTTTAAGCTGATCAAACAAATCATCAATTCTGGGCAACGGATATCTATTCTTTATTGTCACTTTGTTCAACTGACGATAATTTATGCACATTCTCATCATGCCATCTTTCTTTTTCACAAACAGAGCAAGAGCACCCCAAGGTGAGAAACACGATCTTACGAACCCTCTGTCAGTTAACTCTTGCAACTGAAACTTCAACTCTTTCAATTCTGTTGGTGCCATTCTGTACGGAGCTATCGAAATAGGAGTTGTACCAAATTCAACTTCACGTATTGGAGGCAATCCCAGTAGTTCTTTAGGAAACACATCAGAGAACTCACAGACAATAGGCACTGATTCAACTTTCCTTTCAAATACTTTTGAGTCAATCACATAGACAAAATAAGCTTCGTAACCCTTTTTCACATAGCTTTGAGCTTTCAACATAGATATTACAGCAGGTAACCCAGTTAAATCATTTGACTAAACCTGAACTATTCCACCATTTTGACATCTCAAATCAATAGTCTTTCTTTTGCAGTTCACAACAGTATCATGAAATGTTAACCAGTCCATACCCAAAATTATATCAAATTCATCAAAAGGTAGCAGCACCAAATCAGCAGGAAAACAGATATCTCAAAACATTAACAGATAGTTCTTGCATACTTTGTCAACCATGACACTTTTACCTAAAGGGTTCGTACTCTAATAACAAATTTAGTAGACTTTACTGGCAAAGTCTTACTGGATACTAAATTCATGCATACATATGAGTGAGTAGAACCAGAGTCTATCAATGCAATCACAGAAGTGTCATAAAGAGTAAATATACCCGTAATAACATCTAGAGATGAAGCTTTTTCACGAGCTCGAATGGCTTACGCTCTAGCAGGTGCTTTAGCTTTAGATCTCGCAACTGTATCTTTCGTAGCTTTCTGACTACTACTATCATTTCTTGAATTATGAGAAGGTCTACCTCTCGCTTTGACATTATCGAATCTCGGATTCTGGGTAGTTTCTTGCTCAATAGACTCTGGGCAATCACGGATAAAATGATCTAACGATCGACATCTGAAACAAGCTCAGTCGTTCAATCTACAGCTTCCCAGATGTCTTTTACCACAATATTTACATTCAGGTCGCTTAGATCTTACATTTCCAACACTAGCCATCGATGTTACTAGATCTTTAGAGCTCAATTGTGATCTAGCTCGATCTCTGCTAGAATGTCCCACATTAACTCTCGAATGACTCTGTTCATCTCTGAATTTCTTTGAAGCATACTTAAATGATTTACCCGGAAATCTATTTCTCACATCTCTAGCTTCAAACTCAGCTTTTCTTTTATCTTTCCCGAGTGCCTCAGCTTTGTACGCTCGATCAACAAGTACTACAAACTATTTTATTTCTAGAATCCCAACTAATAGATGGATATCTTCATCAAGGCCATCCTTAAATCTCTTACACATTATTGCTTTAAATGATACACATTCCCAAGCAAACTGACTCAATCTCACGAATTCTCGTTCATATTCTATGATAGACATACGGCCCTGTTTCAAGTTCAGAAATTCCTTTTGTTTTTTATCTATGAATCTCTAACTGATATATTTCTTCCGAAATTCAGATTGAAAGAAATCCCATGTGACCCGCTCTTTCAGAACAACAGAAATCAAAGTTTTCCACCACTAATAAGCTGCATCTCGTAAGAAAGATACAACACATTTAATACTTTCGTCTAGAGTCAAAGACATCTCATCAAATACTCGAATAGTGTTTTCTAATCAAAACTCAACTTTCTCGGCATCATCATCACTAGTAGCCCTAAATTTTTAGCCCATTTACGGATCTTATCAATTAGAGGCTTATTCAACAGATTCAGATTCATAGTCGGAGGTATAGTAGATGTCTGAGGGGAATTAGACGGGGGCGAAGGTTGTGAAATAGTCGGATTATTTCTCACAAACTGAGTGAACCACTCACTCATCATCTGGAAGAAATCTTGTTTAGCTTTTCCTTCTTAACCGCTCATAGTCGATCTCGAATTAGATGGCGCTGTCCCTTGAGCGGGAGCAGGCGCATTGCTTTCTACATCATCAACTACGGCTCTTTCGGGATCCATTACTATAAGTTAAACACATTTTACACGTCAAGATTCATCACACTATTACAGTTCAAATATATGGCATGTATAGCTAGACTCTTACACACTATGTTAGTCTGAGAATCGACTAAACCGTAGCTTTGATACCAATCTAATGTAACACTCCTAACATGTACCTGTCACCAGAATGGGGTTTAGAGGCATTACCAGACAATCGAAAAACTTTTACGGACATTTCATAATACAATTCACCAAACGCAATCAAATCGTCCCTTTAATAGATAATGAGACCTTAATCATGCTTTAGAACTAGGTCAGGACTAAACCGAATGCATATGGAACTTCTTAGAAATTTAAAAACTTTTTCTAAGTTACAGAGATCACATGCCCATGTGGGCAGGCCGTGTGCCTCCCACAGCCTTCAGACATGCCCGTGTCTAAGCCGTGTCAAAACAGGGCATAAATACTGACTTGTCCACACGGCCGTGGACACGCCCGTGTGCCTCACCCGTGGTCGCTACTGGCTTCACCACACGGCCAGTCACACACCCGTGTGTCTAGCCCGTGGTCGATCCTGACTTGTTTTAAATTTCAACCACCAGGGACACGGTCGAGCCACACGCCCGTGTGCTCAACGTGTGGGAAAATATTGGCCATTTCCAAGGCCAAAATGCCACCCACACTTGGGTCATTCCTACAAGTATAAACAAACATATTTCTCAATACAATTGGCAACCAAAAACACACCAAATGGTCATCATATTATCCCATTCAATCTCATTTCTAAACGTGCCAATTTGCACAATCAATTCAAATATAAATCCAAGCATAATTCATCCACAACTTCACTAAATCACTATTACATCAATTCATCAATAAGCTTACCATTCATAAGGCCATTTTAAAGCCATCAAGTCATACCAAAACATGCATCATATACCATATTCACTCATGCATATTAGCCAAATCACATGGCTATTTACATCTCAAACATATACCAAATGACTAGCCTATACATGCCATATTTAGCTATATACACATTCAAAAGTACCAAAGTTGAGTTTGATAGTGTGGTGATGATCCTTGACGATTCCAGAGCCTTTCGTAGCTATGACGACCTATAAAACAAAGTAAACACACACAGAGAGTAAGCTTTCCAAAGCTTAGTAAGCCATATACAAATAACTTTAGCATAAAATGCACATAACCATATTGATACAATGATATTAATGTTTCTCATTGCAAATTCATCACATATTCTTTGGCTCATTTACTTAGCCATAACTTATCGCATTCTTCAACTCAAATATCACATATACACATAGCTCATTCAAGCATATATTCACATATTATCTCATCATTTCAATACACATATTTACCTTAGTAATTTCAACTAGATAGTTACCTTTCATACACACATAGTGTACTTTTCAAACATACCTGATCTGGATATACAACTCACAAAGTTGTTCATTTCTCGAACTTGCTCGTTGAACCATTCAAAATCAAATAGATACTCAGACTATTTAGAATAATCGTACAATGCCGACATCCCAGACGTTGTCTTACATGTAACCAAATGTCAATGCCACTGTCCCAGATAGGGTCTTACACGAATCAATACGATGCCAATGTCCCAGACATGGTCTTATACGTAAATCTCCTATCGATGCCAACGTCCCAGACGTGGTCTTACACGAATTCTCGAATAAATGCCAACGTCCCAGACGTGGTCTTACATGATATCACATATCAAACACCTATTTCATGACATAGTTAATCCTATCTATTCCTAGGTTTAAACAGGACTTCTCGGACATTCAATATTCATCAATACAAATTCTCAGATTTCACATACATCTCATCTCGAGTATGTTCATAGCATTTCAAATTTCATATATACACAAATAAGTCAATTCGAGTGCATTTATTTGTTTATCGACTTACCTCGGAATCAGATATTCGATCGGATTCGGATATTCGACTACTTTTGCTTTCCCACGATCTAAGTCTGTTTTCTTCGATTCTTGATCTATACATATTCAAATTTAACCCTCTTATTCACCAAAACATTAAATTCAATCCGTAAACACATATTTAGGGCAATTTACAAATTAGCCATCATATTTTCACATTTTGACATTTTAGTCCTTATTGCACAAAATCACAAAATACATCAAATTTCATAATATTTATGCTTGGCCGAATAACACACATGCTCATTCAAGTCCAGACATTTCATTAATTACACAATATAGTCCCTCAAAATACTATTTTATCAATTAAGTCTAAAATACTCAAATTCATCAAAAATTCAAAGACAAACTATGTTAATCAAACACATAGTTTTCAGAATTCATCCTCAAACATCATAAAACACATGAGTTCATTAAAAGCTCATTTCAAAAACATTACTAATCCATGAGTTTTAAAGTTTACGAAGCAACAATTACAAAAACGTAGAAATTATCAAAAACCGAAGCAAAACATACCTTAATCTAGCCCAAGTATGTGTCGAATATAAAAAGAGCTCAAACCTTTCTTCTTTCTTCTTATTTTCGGTCATGAAGCATAAAAATGATAGGATTTAGGTTTTATTTTTGTTTAATAATCTTTGATTTATCAATTTACCCATTTAGCCTTTTAACAAACATATAATAACATATAAACATAAGGCCATTAATGTCCTTTAACCATCCACTAACTAATTATTGGCTTAATTGCCTCATAAGGCCTCCTCATTTAAAAGTCACATCAAATACGCACTTAATCAATTAGAAGGCCACTTTTACACTTTATGCGATTTAGTCCTTTTGTCAAATTAAGCACACAAACAGACAAATAAATTTACGAAACTTTAACACATCTTAATCACACATAGTAGACACAGAAAATAATATTAAAATATTTTTTTCAGACTCAGATTTGTGGTCCCAAAACCACTATTCTGGCTAAGGTTTAAAATAGACTGTTACATGAAATTCATCATAGTCATTTCCCTGTAATAAGGGGAAAAAGAAGATAACTGTTGTAATAGAAAAATGGTTCCAGCTGTCCCAACTAAAACACACTGTCTCACTTAAACACTAAAACGCACCATCTTACTTAAGTATAAAACTCATCGTTTTAATAACAATGGTTAGGCTAAATATGTAAACTAAAACGCCATCATTTTAATAACCGATTATAACTTCCATATCAATACTCCCTTGCTGACACAATCCTTGACCTCAAGGATCAAAAGAAGGAAACTGTTGCTGCAATTTTTGGAAGTTTTCTCAAGTTGCATCTTCAGTATAGGTTTTGGTCCACTCCACTAGCACCTCAGAGATGGTTTGTTTTCCACGGTGAACCATACGATTGTAAAACCCCTCACCCGTATTCATTATCGAAATAGGGTTACAGAGCATTACCGACTTACAACACATATAAACATACTTTTCTCATACATTTAATCAATACAAACAATCATCACTCAATCTCAATCAATTTGTCCCTACTACAAGCCTACGAGGCCCTAAACATGCTTTAGGAGTATGTCCAAAATAGGGGACACATGCCCATCTAGCCAAACACATGACCACCAGACACGCCCGTGTCACAGGCCGTGTGAACATTCGAAATGGGAGCACATGGTCGTGTCCTAGCCCGAGTCTAACCCGGTGTCTAAACAAGTGAGCTTACTGACTTGGGTTACACGGCCAACCACACGCCCGTGTGTCTAGCTCGTGTACCCTTCGAAGTGGCCACAGACGCTCGTGTGCCAAGTCGTGTGTTAGGCCGTGCCAAACCTGTAGGGTATATGGACTTATGCCACACGACCAATCACACACCCTTGTGTGAGACTGTGTGGAGCATACTAACTTTATTTCAATTTCAACACCAGGGGACACACTACCGTGTAACATGACCGTGTGTCACAACGGCTGAGACACACGCCCGTGTCTCTACCTGTGTGGAGAAAAAATAGGCTATTTACCAAGCCAATTTTCCACCCACACTTATGCTCACCTAAACAACCAAAATGAGACCAATCCATAGTATAAATAAACATCCAATTTAGCCACAATCAAGGCTAATTCATACCATTTCCAATACTAGCAACCAACATGCTTATACCTTAAATTTTACTCAACCAAAACATACCAAAATACATGTACCAATCAACTAGTTAAACCTTTACCTAACATACATACCAAAATACATATACTAATCAACTAGTTAAACCTTTACCTAACATACATCATTTGTACCAATTCACAAGCATGATTCCAATTCAACAAACCTCATAATATATGTCATTCACATATCTATCCATGAACTCAAATATCAACCATATATACATATATAAGCACATAACTAAATCCACCAAATTAAGCCAAATCTCATGGCTATATTTACAAACCAAAACATATACATTTACAAGCTATTACAAATGACCAAAACCATTATCAATCCATAATCAAAATGACTCAAAATATCTATACATGCCATATACTTAAAATACCAAAGTTTAAAGGTACCAAGTGATATGTGGTAGTGTGAAACGATCTCCGACGATCCCTGAATCTGAGTTAGCTTTGATATCACTATAAAACAGGGGAAAATGCACAAAGTAAACAATAAAGCTTAATAAGCTCGTATGAAATAACTTAATACAATCACATAAATATAAATCATTAATTTGAATACATCAACATGAATCTTACATTAACTAACAAACCTTTCAAATACTCATTCACAAACTATATACTTTCATCAACATTTCTTCGATTCAATGGTAGAATAGTTTATATACATCATCTACCCTCCCGTACAAATCTCATACACTTTCTCGTCTTTCATTTACCTATTGAACCATTCGAAATAGAAGTTGGATACTCAAGGGTCTCACACGATAAGTACATATACCATGGCCCGAAGCCAAATCAAGGTAACTTATCCGAAATACTGATATCATGGCCTAAAGCCAAATTAGCCGATACGCATGGCCCAAAGCCAAATCGGTATAACTCACATCTGAGGTGCTATATCATGGCCTAAAGCCAACACAATGTATTCCCTACTAACATGTCACTAGAATCCTAAAGTATTCCTAAGGTTCAACCGAGATTTTGAATGTCGAATTGTAACACCCCAAACCCGGCCCATTCACTACGACCGAATTTGAAATGCCACTGCGGAACACATTCGAAAATATTCTTACTTAAAAGTAAAAACCGTTAAAAATTTGTTGCCTTTAATAAAACATTTTCGTGACTTAAAATATTCTAAGTAAAAATTAAATTGTTATAAAAATACCGGATTCAAAACTTTATTATACATACTTAAGAAAATAAAATCATTTGCAATTAATATTTAAATTGTCAATCCATAATAGAACATAAAAATAAAAATACTTAAATACTTTAATGGGCCTTATTACAATAAATAATTAAACCAAAATACTTAATAATAAACTAATTGAAATAATCAAAACATCTTCTGCATGGGCCACCTCGTATCCACTCCAACCCGGTCTGATCATCATATCACCTGCAATGTTTGATAAATAATTGGGTGAGTCATACAGACTCAGTGTGTAATTAAACCACTGAATTCCACCCACATGTTAACCACATAATAACCCATATATCAGATAACAATTATCATATTCACAAATTATCAACTTCTGGGCTTGGCCCACATTCAAATCACTTATCAGGTAACAGGGTAATTAACCACATAATTCCACATATCGGGCTTAGACCATTTCCGCACTGATCCACATTCATATACTGGGCTTGGCCCATTTCCACATTAGTCCACATATCACTTGGCTTGGCCCATTTTCACATATGTTCACATACGAAATCATGCAATAATGAAACCCAACCCAAACCTAGGGTCCATCCGCTACACACCCCCTTATCCAGCCTACCACACACCAGGGGATTATCAAATCACCCTCTCCTTTTCACTCCAAAAGGCATTCAATGCCGTCTACGGGCAATTAAGCACAATAATCCACAATGTGACCTCAGTCAGCGCCAATCCATGATGTAGCCGTAGCTAACACCAAAACCACGATGGGACACATAGTCACTCATCAACCACGATATGCACATAGCCGATATCAACCACGATGAGGCACATAGCTACTCATCAAACCATGCAAACTTAATCACAAATAATCCACAACGTGACCTCAGTCAACGTCAATCCACAATGTAGCTCAAGGCTAACATCAAACCACGTACTCGAAGTACACCCGTACCTACTTTCATATTCCACCCCATGCACATGCACATGTAATAATGGCATAATAATAAATGCATGCACATGTTATTACGGCATTCAATCATATTTCCATAGGCATAGTCACATTCACATCGGCACTTTCACATTCTTATCAACATATAATACTAACCTGAATATCGATATACCCCTTTTTAGGGCAATTACCACATAACTGCCACTGCACTGGTTAGCACATAAATCACACATGCAATTATAGCAAAAACCCAGAAAACGGTGGGTTAATCACACACCTGATTACTTGTAGAACTACGCTTTCAAGATCGACGCTATCATTAAGTGATACTATGGCTATCTGCCTATTTTGCTGCTCTGACGCTGGTCCACACCCCGGTGGCCAATCCCGAAAATGCAGATCGCTTTCTCTTAAACTTAGGGATAGGAGTTATCCCTTGTCCTCCTTGACTAGCATTCAAATCCATCGACAACACTTAATTAGCATCAAACGGTTAATCATCCATATTATAATCTAACATAACGAATCCAAGGGCTTATCGAATAATCTTAACCAAAACGAATAGAAATCCCGAAAGTTCCTCTTAACCACTGTCGATTTGTCCCTATTCCATCATAGTCAAATCGGTCACACTTATAAGACAAAATATGGCCTTAGTAGAAACTACAATTGTAACACCACAGGTTAGGGGTACATGCGGATCGGGTAAATCGAGTGTTAGTAGGTTTTTGGAGCGCTTGGATGAGGTGTAGAGGTTTTCAGTAGGTTTGGATGAAACGAGAAGAGCTTGGAAAATTTTTAAAATTTTAGTGTGAAAGGGGATCGGGTCAAGGGAGGTTTTAAGGATTATTTTTGGTAATTTGTGGCACAAGAAAGGATCTGGCATAGTGGTTCATGCGCCGCATTGGGGCTTGGAAGTAGCGCCCTTGGGGGCTGGGTTCGAGACCAAGTGGCGCAAAAAGGGTTTTAATTTTTGGGGTATGGCGCTCACGGGGTAGAAGGCCTTAAATTATTTTGGGGCGAGTTTTGTGTGCGGGCGCGTTAGTTCGTGGTGTCTGTGTGGAACTTAAGCGCCTGAAGGTGCGCGTGTGGCGCGCTGGTTCGAGCAACGGAAAGCAACATTTTGGCGTTTCATTTTTGTGCGGTGCTTGTGAAATTTGGGCTAGGAAGGGTTAAGATTTAATGTTGGGGTTTTTGTCATAAAAATCAAAATTGCCGAGTGGCTCAGGCGCTGGGGAAAGGAGCGAAGAGCTTGGTCCCGAGTTAGAACTCGAGAATGGCAATTGGAGTTTTAGTTTTTATCTATTTTGGGCAACAAATTGAAGTGGACGGTACATGTAGATTGAATTGGAAGATAAGGATGAGTTGGTTGTTATTTCTTTTGAATTCGGTGGGTTATGGATTAGTTTTTTTGGTTTTTATTTTTATATTTTAAATTGGAGGGGTGGTAATGGATTAAAGGTGGGTTTTATTTTTAAATTTTGAACTGTTTTAAAATGGTTGGTCGGGAGCAGATTTGGGGTTTGATTAATTCAATTTCGGTTAAATTAGTGGCTAGGAAAAATTTTAGGAAATGGCTGGGATGTTGGAGTCTTCAAGGGGGGGTTGCAATGCTTTAAATAGGGGAAGTGCTCACCTTTTTGTTCCTTTTGACCAATTGCTCTTTTGCCGAAATTGCTAGTATTGCTAAACACCTCTCTTCCTTCATAAAAATCACCTTAGCCAAAACTTTAAGTCATCTATTCCCATCTTCTAAAGTTGAAAAGCCTTTCTCCTTTATGTTGTGTTAGCCAACCCCCTTGTTGAGCCTTACCCATACTTTTCCTCCTCTTCATTCTTTTCTAGAGCATTGATTCTCAAGGTTACTATCAAGCGAATTTGGGGTAGTAAGGTGGTAAGGTTTCCTTTCTTATTATTGGTTTTCTCTTTCTTTACGTGGTTGACCAAAAATCATGTAGCTAATCATGTATTCTTTTGTTTGGCCGAATCATGGAGGGCTAGGTGGGGTTCTTTTGCTTTTGGCTAGCATTAAAAGTGCTAAGGGCTCTCTGGATTCGTTTTACCGAGGATTTTTTCGACAAGGTTCTTAGTCAAGTATCGTTTGCGGGTTTTGATCGATTGTGCTAGTAAGGTGCGTAATCATCGCACTATTTCTCGGTTTGATTGCTAACGTTTAAAACTTGTGTGTTATGTGTGGTAGCCATTTATAATGGCTTAAGTGATGAGTACTGATGGTGGTAAGATTATTTGTTATGCATATTTACATATGTGTATATTTATATTCCTATGTGATACAATGACTTAACATGTAGCATCCATATATTTGCATGAGGTTGGGCTTGATACGATGAAGGCGGGGGTGTACACAAGGTGTGCGTGGTCTAATGATAGCTCGGCTAGATTAGCGCTTGATGGTTAGCTTTGTGCTACCTCGAGGGAGATGTTGGCTTGGTGCCCATCTCGGCGGTTGATGGCTATGTGCATCACCGTGGCGATTTTGATATCGGGATCACGATTGGTTGATCGGTGGCTCACCCACGGCCTTGAGCGATGAGTTGCCAAGGTAAGAATTTTGGATCACAAGGTGATCGGTGGTGGTTTATCCACGGCCTTGGCGGCGAGTCCGCCAAGGTTGGAGTCTGATTGGTTTGTGGGTTGGGTGAGATGTATATGTGCATGATTTGCTATGTGAATTGTTTGGTATGGGCCAAGCCCAGACGGATGGAAATTTGTGTTGTGGTTATGCACTGAGTCGGTGGACTCACTCTTTCATTAACCATTTCAGGTGAGGCGTAGATCGGACCGGGATCGGAGAGGACACATAGTGGCCCATGCAGGAAGAAGAATTTAAATACTCTTAAGCTTATTTATATTCAAAGAATTTGGATTAAATATTGTGTAATAAAGGGCTTTTTACTCTTATTTATTTTGAGTTATTATTTTATGGGTATTTATTATGGTTTGATGAATTTGAAACACTATGTGGAGATGATTATATTTGTCCAACCTACTTATTCAATTTGGGTTTGTATATATATATTTTTAAAATGAGTATATTTTAATAACAAAGTTTTACTCATAAGTTTAAATAAACATGGATTTTCCAAAAGTCAGCATGTTTTTTTTTTCTAAATTTTTCTAAGTTAAGAAGATTTTCAACCGTCTTTTCCTCAATAACATAACCAGATTCGGTCGTAACGAATGGGCCGGGTTTGGGGATGTTACAGTTTGGTATCAGAGCCCGGTTCAAAACTCGACTTTGAGGGTTTTGGGCCCGAAACAGTTTTCAAAATGGGCTTTTCAAAAATATGGGTTTTTAAGAAACTTTTCAGGTATTCTGGCATGGCACCTGTACCTCCGGCCCGAGTCCACCAGGTAAGTACTTCTAGCTCTTGAGTGTTTTGGTTGTGTGATTTATTATGGGCTTTGTTGGGCTCAGTAGAATAGAATGATAGAAATATTGGACCCTAGGATTAGATTACTCAAACATGTGCATAAAACTTAAAGTTCTTAAATAAACTTTGTGAAATAAGTCATTTGAGATAAGGTGTGGCAACTTTGTGTGCGCATGTCTAGGATTGGATCCTAAGAGCACAGTACTTAAGCGATCCACGTGACTCACCTCCTCTTCGCAGAATCCTACAGTGCGTAGCTACGGTTCACCTTAACTAAGTGGACTTGTTCATGGGCTAAACCGATTATTAAAACCCGAAAGGAATTAGCCTTCTTGCTTTTTTTTTAAAAAAAACTTTCTGCTTTAAAATTTTTCAACTTTACCCCTTTGGTTTGTAAAACTCTAAATCGATTTTGAAAGATGTTTTCTCGATTTATAAAATTACCAAAATGCCCCAGTGGCAAAATTACAAAAATGCCTCAGTATTGCAAAATTCTTGTACTACCCTCAACTTTTGATAAAATGATTTTTACTTTACAAAATACCAAAGTTCCGAGGTTTCAAAATATCAAGATACTCAGATTTGGGGAAATTTACAAAAATACCCACGTGTTGAAAATTACTAAAAGCCACGACTTTCAAGATTTACGGTGTAACCCCAATTTTAATAGAATTTTCTCACTTTGCAAAAGTATCCAGTTTTCTGTATTTCAAAATAATGCCCCGACTTTGGAAATTTACTGAAAATACCCAGGTGATAAAATTACCAAAACGCCCTTGGTTTCTAATTTTTCAAATGTCTTTCGACTTTTATGAGAATATTCCTATTTTATCAAGTATCCGAAAGTCTTATTTTGTGAAATATTGTGATATTCCGATTTGGAGAAATTACTGAAAATGCCACGATTTCCAAAATTTCAAAAATAACCTGTTTTTACGAAATTTAAACACACTTTGTTTGAAAAACAAAATTTTCAAGACGACCCACGAGATTTTGTAAATTTTGAAGTTGGAAAAACTATTTTCAAAATTGACTCGAGTTATTACAGAAAATACCCTCTTTAGAAAAAATGACGAAATTACCCTAGGTAGGAAGGAAACTTGATTGCTCGAAAGAACTTCTCTCGAAAACTTCATTGCGTAAAATTGCTCGTGGTTATAACAGTGAAACAATAATTTCTAATCCATAAAACTTTCTAAGCAGAATAAATCGAGGCTAGATATGAGTTCTAGGGGCGTGGTCGCAATACTCGTGGTCGTCGTGTAGTAGGGCGGGATGTCGATGATCGGAACAGGTTGGAGTCACGCCATGGGTCGAAAGCGATGCACCACCACCACCGTTGAGGTTGAGCAACAGGATCGACCGAGGAGACGGCGTGAGTGTCACAAGTCGTCTTTCTGCGGTACTCGAACGAGTGGCAGGAGCCAATGTGGGCAATAGGAATCAGAAGTCGGTACCCGAGAGACTTAGGGCGAATGGAGCCGAGGTTTTCAGAGGAGTGTCTGGGGTAGCTCCGAATGTGGCAGAGTACTGGCTGGAGGCAATTGAAAGGATTATGGATGATCTCGACTTAACTGCGGAGGAGAAGCTTAAGGGTGTTGTTTCGTTGCTGCGGGATGAGGCCTACCAGTGGTGGCTCACGGTTAAGGAAAGTACCCCTGCGGATCGAGTGGACTGGGGCTACTTTAAGATCAAGTTTGAAGGGAAGTATGTCGGAGCGAGCTATGTGGATGCTCAGAGGAAGGCGTTCCTCAATCTGGTGCAAGGAGGCAAGTCAATAGCGGAGTACGAAGCTGAGTTTCTGCGTTTGAGTCGGTATGCTAGGGGCATCGTGGCAACAGATTATGAGAGATGTGTCAGATTTGAAGATGGTCTGCATGGATGAGCTGCGAGTTCTGATTGCTCCACATCAGGAAAGAGACTTCGCCGTTTTAGTGGAGAAAGCTCGAATAGCTGAGGAGGTCAAGAAGGCTGAGAGGCACAATAGAGAAAGGAACCGGGATAAGAGAAGTGTGGGATCGCCAGAAGGGGTTGAGAGGGTCCAGAAAAGACCGAGGGTTGAGACTCCTGTTCATATTGCTAAGCCGGCCGCCGAAAATCCAGATCATCCGTGTGCGCGATCGAAAGGTATCATGTTGGCGAGTCTTTGGAATCGAGTTCGGGAGTGCTTGGATGTAAGTCCAAGACTCATCTCGATTAAGATTTCCCCCAGTCCGAATAGGACTCGGACGTAAGGTCAAGGTTATGTGCAACCAGCGAGGTGGTGGTCGACAAGCGGCGAGAGGTCGTGGTTCGAACCATGGAGGAAATGGTTCCGTAGAGGTCGGGAAGCGATGAACGCGCGCGTAATGGTGGCACCAAGGCAAGCGGCGGTGTCAGGTTTATGCGGTTCGCGGAGAGAGGATAATGATATGCCCGGCGTGTCGTGGTAAGTATTTTATGTTTGGAGTTTTTCTGTTGTTTTTTGTTCGTGTGGGTGATTGCTTATTTTTGTTGCTTGTAAAGTGTTGGAACCTTGTGTATGAACTTTGGATCGGTGCCTAAAAGGTATGTTAGCTCTTTAAGATCGAGTCTTGCAATGATAGCGTAGTGAGGAATTAATTTGTGGAGTCGTTGGTCTAGCCAAGTAATTTCGAGGACGAAATTATTTTAAGGAGGGTAGAATTGCAACACCATGGGTTAGGGGCATGTGCGGATCGGATGCATCAGTGTTAGTAGGTTTTTGGAGCGCTTGGATGAGGTGTAGAGGTTTTGGAAGGTTTGGATGAAGCGGAAAGAGCTTGGAAAATTTTAAAATTTAGTGTGAAAGGGATCGGGTCAAGGAGGTTTTAAGGATTATTTTTGGTAATTTGTGGCACAAGAAAGGATCTGGCATAGTGGTTCATGCGTTGCATTGGGGGCTAAGTAGCGCCCTTGGGGCCTGGGTTCGAGACCAAGTGGCGAAAAGGGTTTTAATTTTTGGGGTATGGCGCTACGGGGTAGAAGGCCTTAAATTATTTTGGGGCGAGTTTTGTCGCAAGAGGCGCACTAGTTCGTGGTGGTGTCTGTGTGGAACTTAAGCGGCGAAGGTGCGTGTGGCGCTGTTCGAGCAGCGGAGGCGACATTTTGGCGTTTCATTTTATGTGTGCGGTGTGAAATTTTGGGCTAGGAAGGGTTAAGATTTAATGTTGGGGTTTTTGTCATAAAAATCAAGCCGGCCGAGTGGCTTTGTAGTTGAGAAAGGAGCAAAGTGACTTGGTCCCGTGTTCGAACACGAGAATGGCAATTGGAGTTTTAGTTTTTATCTATTTTGGGCAGCAAATTGAAGTGGGCGGCACATGTAGATTGAATTGGAAGATAAGGATGAGTTGGTTGTTATTTCTTTTGAATTCGGTGGGTTATGGATTAGTTTTTTTAGTTTTTATTTTTATATTTTAAATTGGAGGGTGGTAATGGATTAAAGGTGGGTTTTATTTTTAAATTTTGAATTGTTTTAAAATGGTTGGTCGGGAGCAGATTTGGGGTTTGATTAATTCAATTTCGGTTGAATTAGTGGCTAGGAAAAATTTTAGGAAATGGCCTGGATGTTGGAGTCTTCAAGGAGGGTTTGCTTGAATGCTTTAAATAGGGGAAGTGCTCACCTTTTTGTTCCTTTTTGACCAATTGCTCTTTTGCTTAAATTGCTAGTATTGCTAAACACCTCTCTTCCTTCATAAAAATCACCTTAGCCAAAAACTTTAAGTCATCTATTCCCATCTTCTAAAGTTGAAAAGCCTTTCTCCTTTATGTTGTGTTAGCCGAACCCCTTGTTGAGCCTTACCCATACTTTTCCTCCTCTTCATTCTTTTCTAGAGCATTGATTCTCAAGGTTACTATCAAGCCGAATTTGGGGTAGTAAGTTGGTAAGGTTTCCTTTCTTATTATTGGTTTTCTCTTCTTTCTGTGGTTGACCGAAATCATGTAGCTAATCATGTATTCTTTTGTTTGGCCGAATCATGGAGGGCTAGGTGGGGGTTCTTTTGCTTTAGCTAGCGTTAAAAGTGCTAATGGGCTCTCGGGATTCGTTTTACCAGGGATTTTTTTCGACAAGGTTCTTAGTCAAGTATCTTTGCGGGTTTTGATCGATTGTGCTAGTAAGGTGCGTAATCATCGCACTATTTCTCGGTTTGATTGCTAACGTTTAAAACTTGTGTGTTATGTGTGGTAGCCATTTATAATGGCTTAAGTGATGAGTACCTAATGGTGGTATGATTATTTGTTATGTATATTTACATATGTGTATATTTATATTCCTATGTGATACAATGACTTAACATGTAGCATCCATATATTTGCATGAGGTTGGGCTTGATATGATGAAGGCGGGGGTGTACACAAGGTGTACGTGGTCTAATGATAGCTCCGGCTACATTAGCGCTTGATGGTTAGCTTTGTGCTACCTCAAGGGAGATGTTGGCTTGGTGCCCATCTCGGCGATTGATGGCTATGTGCATCACACGTAGGCGGATTTTGATATCGGGATCACGATTGGTTGATCGGTGGCTCAACCACGGCCTTGGCGATGAGTTGACAAGGTAAAATTTTGGATCACAAGGTGATCGGTTGTGGTTTATCCACGGCCTTAGCGCGGAGTCCGCCAAGGTTGGAGTATGGTTGGTTTGTGGGTTGGGCTGAGATGCATATGTGCATGATTTGCTATGTGAATTGTTTGGTATGGGCCAAGCCCATACGGATGGAAATTTGTGTTGTGGTTATGCACTGAGTCGGTGGACTCACTCTTTCATTAACCATTTCAGGTGAGGCGTAGATCGGACCGGGATCGGAGAGGACACATGGTGGCCCATGCAGGAAGAAGAATTTAAATACTCTTAAGCTTATTTATATTCAAAGAATTTGGATTAAATATTGTGTAATAAAGGGCTTTTTACTCTTATTTATTTTGAGTTATTATTTTATGGGTATTTATTATGGTTTGATGAATTTGAAACACTATGTGGAGATGATTATATTTTTCCAACCTACTTATTCAATTTGGGTTTGTATATATATATTTTTAAAATGAGTATATTTTAATAACAAAGTTTTACTCATAAGTTTAAATAAACATGGATTTTCCAAAAGTCAGCAAGTTTTTTTTTTCTAAATTTTTCTAAGTTAAGAAGATTTTCAACCGTCTTTTCCTCAGTAACATAACCAGATTCGGTCGTAACGAATGGGCCGGGTTTGGGGATGTTACAACAATGGCTTACCTTGCTGTAGTCGAATCCTTATAAGCTTCTTTAACGGTCCCTAACGTCGACACACAAAAAAAAGCATTAATAAGGCCCTAAGCCCATTCAGCCATTCCTAAAAGTCAAGGTCCTACCCTTGATTTCGGCACCACCAAGAAGAGAAAAGAAAGCCGATTATGAAAGGTGAAAACACTTACCACTACACGTTACTTGAAGAGGCTAGAAGAAAGACTCACACTAACGCTTTCGGCTCTTAAGTCTTGCGACAAGAAGAGAGAATGAGGACACTATGGAATTTGGCTATGGCTTCTAAATGGCAATGGGTTATTCGGCTATCCAAGAAAATATGTAGAATGAAAGTTGAAGAAAAGAGAAAGAATAGGGAGAAGAAGTGAGAAGCAATTCGGCTCAAAGAGAGAATTAGAGGAACAATTTTCGCCCAAGAAAAATAAAATGACGAAAAGAATAGTTAAAGGATGGTCACCCCTATTTATACTACTCAATTTCTGTGACACTCTACCTCCTCTCTCAAATTCCACTTCCTTCTCCTATAATAACTCTTGAACACATATTCAAAATATATAAAATAAATCTATAATTATCTTCTATTTATCAACTTAAAATAAATCCACCTTAATTAATAGAATAAAAATTATCCATCATTAACCCCTCCTAAATCATCTCTTATCTACCTATAAAAGAATAATCTAAATAAAAATAAATTAACAATTATCTACTACTTATCTAGCCGAAATTTGATAGAAGAATTAGAATCCTCCTCCAATTGGAAGTCCCAAGTGCCATCCACTGCTTCCTTCTTTCCTGGCGCCAAAAGCCAAAATTAGAACACCCAACTGCTACTCCCGTGCCTTGAACCCGGGACCTGCTGGAGCTTCACTGCAGATAACGCCCCAGCCACTCTGCCAAGACGCCTCTTTGTGATATAATTCACCCTGAACTTCTTTTAACACCTCTTTCCCAAGCTCCCCCTTGTCCTTACGCCAAAGCAAAATAAAAATACGCCCCCTGCCACTAACGGGATTCGAACCAAGGCCCTTGTTGCCGCAAGCCGCATATAGCACTCCAAGCCACTCTGCCGTGGCGGTTTTTATGACATAAACCCGCCACCTTTACCCTTAACGCCAACTTGCAAAATAAAAACTCCTTCCTGCTGCCAACAAGACTCGAACTCCAGACCCTTGTTGGCGTCATTCCCAGGCCTTAAATGGTGTCCTTAAGCCACTTTACCAAGCCCATCTCTATGTCCTAAAACCTTGCCATTTATTTTTAAGGCCTTTTTAGCCCAGCTCCCTTTTTGACAAAAAAAAAATAAAAAGTCTTTGATGCGCCCCGCGTTACTCGAACCTCTTCCCTCCTGCACTCCCTTGCACCTTAGCGCCTCAAGCCACTTTGCCAATTAATTTCTTGTGTCCTAAACTCCATAAAATTCTTTTAAGGCCTTCTTGCCTAGTTTCCCCTTTTCACTTAAAATTCTAATATTTTCCAAAGTTTTTCCCCTTCAGCTAAAGTTCTCAAAAACTCCTAAAATATATCCAACCACACTTAAAGCCTACTAATCACTTGAGTTATGCTCCAAACGCATAACCCCTAATTTAGGATGTTACACGAATCATCATCGAATCATTTCCAAACTTGTTTGTAATCATATAATCACAATTTATGCTATATCAAAGCATATAGAATACATTTAAAACAAAGTTATGACATACGAACTTACCTTGTATGTTAAAACGGTGAATCGAGTCAACTATTCCGTAACTTTATTCTTTCCCCGATCTAAGCCGTATTTCTCCTTTCTTGTTCAAATATATTCAAAATTGACTTATTTAATCAACTATTTATTCAATTCAATCCAAAATATACATTAGGGCAATTTTACACATTTGCCCATAAACTTTCACATTTTTCACAATTTAGTCTTTATTTCATAAAATCACAAATTAATGAAATCTCAAATATACCCATGCTAGTCGAATTATCATAATGCCCCTAGCAGCCCAAAATTTTCATTTATTTCATATTTTTGTAACAGTCTAAATTTGACCCTAATCGAAACAGTGGTTTCGGGACCACGAATCCGAGTCTGAAAAATTTTTAAATATTATTTTCTGTGTTTATTATATGTGAATTAAAGTGTGTGAAAGTTTCGTAGAGAAATTTGACTATTTGCATGCTTAATTAAATAAAAAGGACTAAATCGCATAAAGCGTAAAAGTGACACATCATTTGATTAATGGCTAAATTGATGTGGCTTTTTAAGGTGGAGGCCTTATATTGTAAATTGGCCTTTTTGAAAGGTAGTGGACGACACATTGGTGTGATAAATGGCTATTTTATTTGGTAATGGTTTAGTAAATAATACTATAATATATGTTATATTATATAAAACAAAAAGCATGAAAAAGAAAGCCATAATGCTTATATTTGGCCGAATATCAAAAAGAAAAAAGAAGAAAAGAAGTTAGCAAGGTTTCGGCTAGTTTTGGGCTTAATTAAGGTACTTTTTGACTTCGATTTTAGATAATTTCTACGTTTTTGTAATCGTTGCTTCGAGAGCTTTAAAACCCATGTCTTAATTTCATGAATTGATGATGTCTGTGTAAAATGCCATTGATATTATGATGAATTTTATGATGTTTTATGTGTTAAATGATAGATATGTAATTGATGAACATACTTTGTTCTTAAATTGTTGATGAATTTGGCTAAATAGGGCTAAATTGAGAAAATAAATTTTAGAGAGGTTAAATTGCAAAACAAATGAAATGTATGGACTTATATGGCTATGTGGAAGATTTGTCCTAGCTATATTGTTGGGAGATTTTGCATATTTTGTGTTTTGTGCAAATAGGACTAAATTGCAAAAATGTGAAACATTAGGGGCAAAATGGTAATTTGCCCATTTAGGTGTTTTTGGATTAAATTGAAATGAAATGTGTTTGAATAAGCTTAAATTGAATATGTTTAGATCAAGAACAAAGAAAAACGGACTTGGCTCGGGGAAAGGTAAAAGTTAGCGAATAGTCGGTTCTTATTGTCTGACGATATCCGAGGTAAGTTTTTAAGCAGTTTATTACCGTTAATATCGGTTATAGCCTTGAGTACATGTTAAAATTTAATTTATAGATTAGAAATTTGGCCAAAACCGGATGTGATATAGTGTTTAAGCAATGAAATGTTGTTAAACTTAATTGTGTTCATTATGTGAAAGTGATATGAATTATATGTGATATATGTGAAAGTGATATTGAATCATATGTGATATATGTGATATTGGTAATATGTGAAAGTGATATTGAATCATATGTTATATATGTGATATTGGTAAGGTGTGAAAGTGATATTGAATTATTTGTGATATATGTGATATTGATAGTATGTGATGTGAATGAGATGACTAAATAATATGAATGTTCGGGCTTCGAGCCTAGCAGGCCTTGTGCCGGTGAAAGTTTATCAAGCTTATTGCCTAGCATGCTAAATGCCGGTGATTCAATTTCAGACCTTGGTCTAGCAGGCTTAATGCCGGTGAGTAATTCAGGCTTACGCCTAGTAGGTTTTTAAACCGGTGATGAAATTTCAAGTTTTAAGACATAAACTTTTCTAGCTATGTAATCATCGAGGAAGTAAGTTAATATTACAAGTTATATATGTATGATCGGCCATACAGGTAAGTGTCTACAAGTTATTAAATTGATCTTCTATATTTGATCAATAAGGTAAATATATATATTTGTGTTGAGTTGTTGGACACGAATGAGACTAATTGATCCTATATATTTAGCCTTATGTTTATGTTTATGTGACATATTAGGATTACTTTGATGCCATGTATACGAATGTATGAAATGTCAAATGGATATATATGTGAATATATTTTCTTTTATGTGAAATTACTAAGTGTAAAGTATATACTTAATGTATATACATATATATGTGATCCTATTGAATTATGTATATCGATAATATGAGTAATTGGAAAAGAGTTATTAATTTGTATGTGAACTATTTGATGAGGTTATAAATTGAAGTTTAAAGGTAAAATAGTGATGATGGTTGAGCTAAATGAGCATTAGCATTCGACATTATTAGATCATTTAAGTACTAAGATTTGAAATTTTGATATTAGATGCTTGGATATATGAGAGGTTAAATGGACATGTGTTTATGTAATTATGGAGGTGAAATTCGGATGTACACCGCTTTTACCTGTTCAAATATTCATGTGAACTTATTGAGTTACATGTATGTGTATTATGAATAGATCATAAAGACAGGATGTTTTATATTTTGAATTTGATGCTGAGTTGTTAAGTTGTATGCTAATGGTAAGGAAATGATAAATGGTTTGTTAAGTGAGGTAAAAGCATCCGGTTTAGAAGGACTTTCGAGTTAAGCTATTTTATTCAATGTTATTACTTGATTGTTTTAAAATGCTTGAATGTTCAATTGGTATATCATGATTGCTTAAGACTTACTAAGCTAAATTAGCTTACTCCGTGTGTACATCATTCTGTTTTATAGATTTAGATCAAGCTACGAGCTCCGGGGATCGTCAACAAAGTCATCCACACTATCAACCTATTTTGGTAATTTAGAGTTTGGATTTTGAACTAAAGGCATATACAGGCTAGACTATGTTTTGAGCTATGAAATTGTTCTTGTATATATTAGCCATGCGAAAATGGCTTACTATTAATGTCAATGGTTTCAATGCTTTATATTTGGATTTTAGGTGTGATTGCCTTGTGAGCTCTTTATAAGTATAAATACATATATATAAATATGATTGTTATGAGGTAATCTCAAAGGTATCAAATTGTGTTTTGGAGGTTGGAATGAGTGCATGTTGAATTTGTTTAAATGGCATATTCGGACAAGACATGTAGGTGTCCTTGTTGGTTATAATTCGGTTATTCTTTTAGTGATAAATTGCTATGTTTTGGTATGCATTAGGTTATAAAATGGAGTAATTTGGTTTGACCATATGAGTACATTATAAGCATGTTTATAAATGGATATAATAAGTATTTGAGTAGTCCATGTAATGGGTAAAAACTTATATGTCATTTGTTAGTCGAATAAAGTATGAGATGAATGACTAAGTGAATTCGTAATCATGCTTGAATGGTTCATTTCAATGTAGTCAAATTTAATGATATATGTGTGATTATAATAGGGAGTGGTTAATGTCGAACTTACTTGTGGACATTAAGTTGAGTACATGCATACATAGAATGGTGAAGCAAAGTGTTTAATCTAAGTTAGTATTCGGACATCATTTTAAGATGATATGCTTATGTTTCGGGTTATGTGTTTTATAAAGCATGTATGTATATTGTATAACTTTGTGACATGTTTATTTGTTGGGAAATATGATGGTATATACATAATATAGATTCGAATAAATTTAGAGGTGTGATCTTTATGCATAATATGTGCAAGAATGTGTGTTTAATATGTAATTTGCTATATACTTTATATTTATATACAAATATGACTCGTGTGTATGCTTGGTTTTTTTGTACTTGCATCTGGTAATACCCTGTAACACTAATCCGATGACGGATACGGGTTAAGGGTGTTACATTTGATTGGTATCAGAGCTTACAGTTTAGTCGATTCTAGGACTACCATAACGTGTGTGAGTCTAGCTATACATGCCTTAAATTACAATGTGATAGTGTGGTTACTTCTGACATCTGAATTGTAATTTTATTTTGTAAATGGATCCCGATAGAGCCGTAGCTGATGATGTTGAGAGCGTAGCGCCTGATCCCGCACATGGGTCAGCGCCGGTAGACTCTCGACCTATCTTGAGTAGTCATAAGGGGGGAGGCTAAGCAAGCCTTCTAGCAGATGATGAACAAATGGTTTACTCAATATATCTGGACTAACCCGACTGTGCAATAACCTCCACCCTCGAATAATCTATCTCTGATACCTATGGTACCTCCTATAGTAGATCCGATGAGATTTGGCAAGCCTCCTGTAGATAAAATCAAGAAACATGGGGCCGAAGAGTTTAAACCTAATGATGATAATGATGCTGAGCAGGCTAAGTTGTGGTTTGATAATACTATCTGTGTGTTCTACGAGCTACCTTATACTCCAAATAAATGTTTAAAGTGTGCCATATCTTTATTCGGAGACAATATTGTCATATCTGAAGCCAGAGTGCCAGTCAGAGCGTATGCTATTCGAGCTCTAGAGGATGCCTCATCACTGATGTCATAACTGGTACATTTATTCTTTATGATACTTCTGTGATTGTTTTGATAGACCCTAGCTCTACGCATTCATATGTATGCATGAATTTAGTATTCAGCAAGACTTTGACTGTGGAGTCTTCTGAGTTTGCTATAAAAGTATCGAACCCCTAGGTAAAAGTGTCCTGGTTGATAAAGTATGCAAGAATTGTCCGTTAATGTTTCGAGATATCTGTTTCCCCGCTGATTTGATGCTTTTATCATTTGATGAATTCGATATTATTTTGGGAAGTGATTGGTTATTTATGCATGATGCTGTTGTGAACTTCAAAAAAAAGACTATAAATTTGTGATGTCCGAGGGATGAGAAAGTACGGATTGAGTCTGATGAGTTGAGTGGATTGCCTGCTATAATATCTATTTTGAAAGCTCAGAGTTATGTGAAAAAGGGTTACGAGGCATATTTTGCCTACGTGATTGATTCGAAAGTATCTTGGAAGAAATTTCTAATGTGTTTCCTGAACAGTTATCGGGTTTGCCTCTGATTCGTGAAGTTGAATTTGTTATTGATTTGTTGTGGTAATTGTAGATGACATCTCAATTTATTCACGTGATAAAAAGGAGCATACTGAACATTTTAGAATTTTGTTGCAAACTTTGAGAGAAAAACAATTATATGTGAAATTCAGCGAATGTGAATTCTGATTGTATGAAGTTAGTTTTCTGGGACATATTGTGTCAGCCTTTGGAATCCAAGTAGATTCGAGTAAGATTTCTGCTATTTTGAGTTGGAAACCTCCAAAAAATGTGTTTGCAGTTCGTAGTTTTCTGGGCTTAGCTGGTTATTACCGCAGGATTATAAAAGGATTTTCAGCGATAGTTACTCCGTTGACTAGACTGCTTTAGAAATATGTCAGATTTGAATGGTCAGATAAATGTTAGAAAAGTCTCAATCAGTTGAAAACTCTGTTAACAAAAGCTTCAGCGTTAATACAACCAGAATCGGGTAAAGAATTTGTTGTATACAGTGATGCTTCATTAAATGGTCTGGGATGTGTTTTAATGCAGGAAGGCAAAGTGGTAGCTTATGCCTTGAGACAGTTGAAGCCTCATGAGAAGAATTATCCGACACACGACCTTAAATTAGCTGCGATTGTGTTTGCACTTAAGATTTGGCGTCATTATCTGTATGGTGAGAAATGTCACATATTTTCATATCATAAAAGTTTGAAATATTTGATGACTTAAAAATATTTGAACCTGTGTTGTAGAAGATGGCTTGAGTTATTAAAAGACTATGAGCTAGTGTTAGATTATCATCCGGGTAAAGCAAATGTTGTTGCTGATGCGTTAATAGAAAGTCATTATTTACATTACATGCTTTGAAAGCTCAGTTAAACTTGCCCGCTGATAGTTCTGTAATAGAGGAATTGAGAGCAAAATTGATATTTTTACAACAGATATGTGAAGCTCATAAGTCTGCTAATGAATTACTAGCGAAATGAACTCAGTGTGAAACGAATTTTGAACCTGAATTTCAAATTGTGGATGATTGTTTGAAATATCGAGATCGTATCTGTGTTCTGAGAAAGCCAGGGTTAATTCAATTGATTTGAATGAAGCACATAATAGTCGTTTAACTGTTCATCTGGGAAGTACTAAAATGTATCATAATTTGTAGTGACACTACTGGTGATCTGGTATGAAACGAGACATTTCTGACTTTGATTTGAAATGTTTTATTGTCAGCAAGTGAAAGCTAAACATCAAGTTCCGTCTGGTTTGCTACAGCCGAATCTGATTCCTGAGTGGAAATGGGATAAAGATCCGAGATTTACATCGCGATTCTGGAAAAAATTACAAGAAACCTTGGGCACGAAATTACACTTCAGTATAACTTTTAGAGGATATGTTAAGATGCTGTATACTTGAGTTTAATGGTTCGTAGAAATAGTACCTACCATTAATCGAATTTACGTATAATAATAGTTTTCAAACGAGTATTGAAATGGCATTATATGAAACTTTGTATGGTCGTAAATGTCGTACACAGTTCTATTGGACCGAGCTCAATGAAAATAAGATACACGGGGTTGACTTGGTTAAAGAGACTGAAAAAAATGACAGTGATCTGTGATAGTTTAAAAGTCATACGCGTATTTGAAACGTAAAGACATTGAGTTTCAGGTCGGAGACCGGGTATTTTTGAAAATTTCTCTGTGGAAGAAAGTGCTTCGATTTGGACGAAAAGATAAGTTAAGTCTGAGGTTCATCGGACCGTATGAGATCATCGAACGTGTTGGGCCTGTCGCTTATAGATTAAGGTTGCCCTCTGAATTAGAAAAGATACACAACGTATTTTATGTTTCGATGCTTCGTAGATATAGATCAGATCTGTCGATTGCCCCGTCTGAAATTGAAATCAGATTCGATATGACGTACGAGGGAGAATCGATCTGTATATTAGCTCGTAAAGTGAAAGAGTTGAGAAACAAGAAAATTCCGTTACTAAAAGTATGATGGAATTGACATGAATTAGAAGAGGCAAAGTGGGAGCCTGAAGATTCAATAAGACAACAATATCTGAATCTGTTCAGCGGTAAGATTTTCGAGGACGAAAATCCCTAAGGGGGGAGAGTTGTAACAGTCTGAATTTGACCCTAATCGGAAAGTGGTTTCGAGAACACAAATCCAAGTCTGAAAAATTTTTAAATATTATTTTCTGTGTTTATTATATGTGAATTAAAGTGTGTTAAAGTTTCATAGAGAAATTTGACTATTTGCATGCTTAATTAAATAAAAAGGACTAAATCACATAAAGCGTAAAAGTGACCCATTATTTGATTAATGGCTAAATTGATGTGGCTTTTTAAGGTGGAGGCCTTATACTGTAAATTGGCCTTTTTGAAAGGTAGTGGACGGCACATTGGTGTGATAAATGGCTATTTTTTTTGGTAATGGTTGATTAAATAATATTATAATATATGTTATATTATATAAAACAAAAAGCATGAAAAAGAAAGCCATAATGCTTATATTTGGCCGAATATCAAAAAGAAAAAAGAAGAAAAGAAGTTAGCAAGGTTTCGGCTAGTTTTGGGCTTAATTAAGGTAATTTTTACCTCGATTTTCGATAATTTCTATGTTTTCGTAATCGTTGCTTCGAGAGCTTTAAAACTCGTGTCTTAATTTCATGAATTGATGATGTTTGTGTAAAATGCCATTGATATTATGATGAATTTTGTGATGTTTTATGTGTTAAATGATAGATATAATTGATGAACATACTTTGTTCTTAAATTTTTGATGAATTTGGCTAAATAGGGCTAAATTGAGAAAATAAATTTTAGAGGGGTTAAATTGCAAAACAAATGAAATGTATGGACTTATATGGCTATGTGGAAGATTCAGCCTAGCTATATTGTTGGGAGATTTTGCATATTTTGTGTTTTGTGCAAATAGGACTAAATTGCAAAAATGTGAAACATTAGAGGCAAAATGGTAATTTGCCCATTTAGGTGTTTTTGGATTAAATTGAAATGAAATGTGTTTGAATAAGCTTAAATTGAATATGTTTAGATCAAGAACAAAGAAAAACGGACTTCGATCGGGGAAAGGCGAAAGTTAGCGAATAGTCAGTTCTTATTGTCTGACGATATCCGAGGTAGGTTTTAAGCAGTTTATTACCGTTAATATCGGTTATAGCCTTCAGTACATGTTAAAATTTAATTTATAGATTAGAAATTTGGCCAAAACCGAATGTGATATAGTGTTTAAGCAATGAAATGTGATTAAACTTAATTGTGTTCATTATGTGAAAGTGATATGAATTATATGTGATATATGTGATATTGGTAATATGTGAAAGTGATATTGAATCATAGGTGATATATGTGATATTGGTAATATGTGAAAGTGATATTAAATCATATGTTATATATATGTGATATTGGTAAGGTGTGAAAGTGATATTGAATTATATGTGATATATGTGATATTGATAGTATGTGATGTGAATGAGATGACTTAATAATATGAATGTCCGGGCTTCGAGCCTAGCAGGCCTTGTGCCGGTGGAAGTTTATCAGGCTTATTGCCTAGCAGGCCTTGTGCCGGTGAAAGTTTATCAGGCTTATTGCCTAGCAGGCTAAATGTCGGTGATTCAATTTCAGACCTCGGTCTAGCAGGCTTAATGTCGGTGAGTAATTCAGGCTTACACCTAGTAAGTTTTTAAATCGGTGATGAAATTTCAAGTTTTAAGACATAAACTTTTCTAGCTATGTAATCATCGAGGAAGTAAGTTGATATTACAAGTTATATATGTATGATCGGCCATACAGGTAAGTGTCTACGAGTTATTAAATTGATCTTCTAAATTTGATCAATAAGGTAAATATATATATTTGTGTTAAGTTGTTGGACACGAATGAGACTAATTGATCCTATATATTCAGCCTTATGTTTATGTTTATGTGACATATTAGGATTACTTTGATGCCATGTATACGAATGTATGAAATGTCAAATGGATATATATGTGAATATATTTTCTTTTATGTGAAATTACTTTGTGTAAAGTATATACTTAATGTATATACATATATATGTGATCCTATTGAATTATGTGTATCGAAAATATGAGTAGTTGGAAAAGAGTTATTAATTTGTATGTGAACTATTTGATGAGGTTATAAATTGAAGTTTAAAGGTAAAATAGAGATGATGGTTGAGCTAAATGAGCATTAGCATTCGACATTATTAGATCATTTAAGTACTAAGCTTTGAAATATTGATATTAGATGCTTGGATATATGAGAGGTTAAATGGACATGTGTTTATGTAATTATGGAGGTGAAATTCGGATGTATACGGCTTTTACCTGTTCAAATATTTATGTGACCTTATTGAGTTACATGTATAAGTATTCTGAATAGATCATAAAGAGAGGATGTTTTATATTTTGAATTTGATGCTGAGTTGTTAAGTTGTATGCTAATGGTAAGGAAATGATAAATGGTTTATTAAGTGAGGTAAAAGCATTCGGTTTAGAAGGACTTTCGAGTTAAGCTATTTTATTCAATGTTATTACTTGTTTGTTTTAAAATGCTTGAATGTTCAATTGGTATATCATGATTGCTTAAGACTTACTAAGCTAAATTAGCTTACTCCGTGTGTTCATCGTTCTGTTTTATAGATTTAGATCAAGCTACGAGCTCCGGGGATCGTCAACAAAGTCATCCACTGTAACAGACCAATATTGACCCTAATCAGAACGGTGGTTTTGGGACCACGAATCTGAGCCCGAGAAATATTTTGGTATTACATTCCATGTTTATTATATGTAAATTAATATGTGTAAAAATTTCGTAGAAAAATTTTATCGTTTAAGTGCTTAATTTGATAAAAAGGATTTAATCGCGAAAAGCATAAAAGTTGCATGATAAGGTGTAATGTACTAATTTGCTTGTGGCTTTTTAGGTGGGTGTCCTAAAAGGGCAATTAGCCCATTGACCTTAGTGATGGACTGCAATGGGCCAAGTAGCCTTAAATATATGTTAGTTTAATTTTGTTATAAAGTTATATTAGTATAATTATAAATAATGTTGATATATGTTAAATACTTCATAAAATAATAAAAACAAAGTGGAAAGAAAGAGAACATACCTTGTTCATCTTCTTGGCCGAAAGTTGGAGGAAGAAAACTCCATTGTTGAAGCTTCAATTTCGGCAACTTGGGGCTTAATTTGGGGTATGTATTTTGCTTAGTTTTTAATAAATTTTACATTTTTGGAATGGTTGCTTTGAATACTATACAACCCATGTGGTAATTTTTGAGATTTTGGCACATTGAGGTTCGGCTATGGTTGTATATGCATGGCATGAAATGTTTGATAGTAGATTATTATTAGTAGGTGTTAAATCATCATTTTTAGAATTAGAAGTTGTGGTGAAATTGAGTGTTAGGGACTAATTTGAAAAAAATTAAATTCTTGAAGGACTAAAACAGGAAATAAATGAAATGCATGAACTCATATGGCTATGGGGAAAATTCGGCCTAGCTATGGTGTTGGAAAATTTTGCATATTTTGTGTTTTGTTTAAATAGGACCAATTTGTGAAAATGGGAAACATTAGGGGCAAAATGGTAAATTGTTTATTTAAGTGTTTTTGGATTAAATTGAGATGAAATATGCTTGAATGGGTTAAATTTCTAATGTGTTTAGATCAAGAACAAAGAAAAACGGAATTGGATCGGGGAAAGACAAAGGTTCTCGAATAGCCGATTTACACGGTCTATCGACAACCAAGGTAAGTCCTTAAGTTAAATTATATTAAATAACTATTTATGAACATATTATATGATAATGTTTGATAAAATTTTAGTATGAAATTTTGTCATAGCCGAATGTATGTAAGTGTATTAAATGAGTTATATAGTTTGATAACGTAATACGAATAAATGTCTCGATGCGAATTGCGGGATTGTACAATGACGAAATGATTTTAGTTGTTTAATGTGAATAAGTTTAGTTTAATTGGACATGTAATATATTATGAAATGTGTGTGGAATGATTTATCACATTGAGGTATTTCGGGCTTTAAGCCTAGGAGGCCTAGTGCCAGTGATTTCTTTCGGGGTTTAAGCCTAGCAAGCCTAGTGCCAGTGATCTCCTTCGGGCCCTGAGCCTAGCAGGCCTCGTGCCAGTGTTACTTAACAGGCTTTATCGCCTAGCAGGCTTGATGTCGGTGATGTGTATTATAAAGGAGAAACCAAATATTATTCAAGGCAAACCACAATTAATGTATCTAGTTAACGGCTCAGGTAAATATGTAAGGTATGTTATGTTTAATATTACTTGAGTCGAGTTGATGCTATAAAAATTGTGTTATATATTTTTGAGGATAATATTAATTTGTATGAGCATTATATGATCGAATTTAAGATTTAATGTTCTATTATGGATATTCAGTTTTTAAGTTGAATGTTTTAATTTCTTAAATGTATAAATGTTATATTATTATGAGCTTAGGACTTACTAAGCTAGTAAGCTTATTGCGTGAAATGTTTTCCTCTGTTTTATAGATTTTGGATACGCTACGGGCTCGAGAAGGATCGTCAAGAAAGTCGCCCACACTATCAACTATTTTGGTACTCCTTTAGTTGCGTTAAATTAGATAAAGGCATGTAAGAGGAAATTTTGAAAATGACCTTGTTTGAGTGAAAACCTTCATATTACATGTATTATAGCCATGCGAATATGGCTAAATTTTTAGTTGGGTATGCTGTTGTGCTTTGATACAAATGTCAGTTTATGTTGGTAATGTTTGTGCATTTTTAATCGAAGTTTACTCGTATTTGATAAGGAAATGTATGTTTACGAAATGAACCTTTGAATTAGGTATTGTGGTAAGTAACCAATGGTACACTTGATTATATGGAACCATAGTCATGTTTTGTTAATAAATCGATGATGTTATGATATTACGCGAATGTTTTAGGTATAAGTTAAATTGCATAAATGATTAAAATGCATGGATAGTATGAGTTGTATGTGGGTATATTCGGTTATAAACTAGTTAATCATATTTTGTAATGAAACAGTTTTTAGTTAGCAGCAGTGATGTGATTCTGAAAAATCACCAAAAATAGGATAAATTGAATTAGAAAGTGAATAAGATATAGAATTAAAGCATATTGTGTCTATTTTGATATGAAAGAAACAGAGCAGGCAAAGGAATTTTATATTATGAGAAATTTAAATTTTAGTGAGACTTGTTCTGAATGAATTCGTGATTTCCTGTTTTGTCTTGGAAAAATTGTTAAAAATTGTACAAAAATAATCAGGGAGCCTAGTTTATATGCTTAGAATCCTTAATGAGTCTATCTTTGATTGGAATAAACAAGAACATTATTGAAATTTTGTACGATGAGATAACTGAGTTTTTGTATTGATAGGTCAGAATCATCAACAGTGAAATAGGGGAAACTTTTATGATTAAACTGTACTAATTGGCCACATGAAAAATTCTAAAAAAATTATGGTATATGTATATGAGTCTAGTTTCAAGGAAAATTTACGGATCTAAATTTTAAGTTTTGTAACTCGAGTTATGGCAATTTAGTCAGCATGACGCAGTTGGACAGCTTTAAATTCTTATGCCCCGAACTAGTAGTCAAGTCTAGTAATGCCACATACTCGACTCCGGCAAAGGTCTCGGGTAAGGGGTGTTACATTTGATTGGTATTAGAGTTTACGGTTTAGTCGATTCTAGGACTACCATTGTAACACCCCCTACCCGTATTTATTATCGGAATAGGGAACGAGGCATTACCGGAGCTTACAATATTTATTTATTTTTTTTTTACTCAATATAACTCCTTTATAAACAATCTAGTCTTCCTGCAAAAAATTTTTTTTTAAACCGAGACTAATTCATATCAACCAATCCAATCAACATACCTTCAAAATAGATCCATGCAAATTTATAAGATAACCTCATTACATACTGAAACTAGAAATTTGTTAGCCATACCAATGGCTGACCTTACATTCATTTCATATTAACATCTACTTTATTAGCTTATACATGCCGTCGATTTCCAAAATAAAGTTTCTTTATATACCAAATCTCGGGGTTGATAGTGTGATGTGTCTCCCACCGAATCCGACCTCAGAGCTCTTAATACTACAAAATAGAGAAAAGGAAATGAGTAAGCACTTTGTGCTTAGTAAGCCCATGTAACAAGAATTATACTTACCTAACATTTTCAATATAATGTAATATCCATTTATATATCCATTCAATGCATTATTACCTTAACATTTACAAACTCAACATTCAAGTCACCCAATAATTTTCATATATCAATAATATATACTATCATTGATGAGCTCATCAATACCATAATTTCCATATTTTTTTATAATTATCCCATTGAATTACTCGAATTTCGATGGATTTTCGTGAGGTACACTTTAGTGTACAAATTCGAATCCGTCAATTCATATTCATGTGCGCACATTTTCATTTCAGAGAGCACACTCATGAACCTCATCTTTACAAATGGATTACAGTCGAGCTAAATCACATAATATAAACTCATAGAGCATTGTCGGGATTACCACCCAAAGCTAAATCCTGCAACGACAATTACTCTAATGAGCTTGGATCCAATTACAGTCCAAGCTAAATTCGGACCTAATTCGGATCACCCGTCCGGGCTAAATCCATTTTCCACATATTCTTCTGGAGGGCTATATCGGATAGGATCACCCGTCCGGCTAGATCCTTTTTACCGTCAATTCCTTTTCGAGAGATCCATCGAATTTTCCTTTCGTTCAACCGGATTTCTTTCCTTTTTATCAAATATACCAATGTTTCATCAAATTTCATACAATGGACATTCAAATCATATTCATATCAATAACATACATTTCAAACATTTAAGAATATAATTCAAGTTACACGAACTTACCTCGATTCTAGTTTGTATACAAAATCTACTAGTCCGAACTTTTCCTTTCCTCGATTTAGCTTTGTGTTTGAGTTTTCCGGATCTAAATAAATAAATTTAATTATCAATTCAATACATTTCATGTTCACATGTAGCATTCATTATAATTCTATTACTATTTATAGTTCATTCAAAGCTGTCTACTTGAGTCATAGTCACTAAATTATTTATTTTTCGAGCTACAGAACTCCAAATGAAGAACCGTTAATTTTCCTTGAAACTAGACTCACATATCTTCACACCATAAAATTTTCATAATTTTTGGCTTAGCCAATTAGTACAGTTTATTCGTTAAAGTTTCCCCTGTTTCATTGTTTGACAGTTCTGCTATCTCTTCACAAAATCTCAGATATCTCACTGTACAGAATAAAAATAATGTTTTCATTTGTACCATAAAAACATAGACTCACTAAGGATTCTAAGAATATAAACCACTCCCCATAATTATTTTTATTCAATTTTTATGATTTTTCAAAGTCAGAACAGGGGAACCTGAATTCATTCTGACCTTGTCTCACAAAACCTATTATATCTCATGAATTACAATTCTATTGCTTACAACGTTTCTTCCATAAAAACTAGACTCAATAAGCTTTAATTTAATATTTTTCCATCTTCTAATTCAACTTCTACAATTTATGGTGATTTTTCAAAGTTAGACTACTGCTGCTGTCAAAAACTGTTTTAGTGCAAGCTGGTTATTACCATTTTTCCCTAAACTTTCAATGAATGATAATTTCGTCCCTGCTCAATTAACCTCTCAATTGAGCTTATTTTTCTCAATTAACACTTTATTATATCACTTTAAACTACTTTATAACCTTTGGAAATCATAATTTCAGTAATAGACTTTAATTCCAAACACTTTCATAATTAGGTCCCAAAAATCAATTTCTATTGAAATTACCTAATAAAATCATCTCTTAAACGAATTAAGGCTTAAATTTCATGCTATTTCATCATAAACTTACATAAACCAACCATGGTGGCTTTCAATTTCATCCATGAAATCAAAGACTAATGAATTTAATGATAGGACCTAGTTGTAAAAGTCTTTAAAAACACAAAATTACAAGAAATAGGCAAGGATTCACTTACTTGGTGCAAAAATTATGATATACCAGCTTAGATACCCCTCCTATGGCATTTTTTGCTGATGAGAGTGAAGAAAAATGAAGAGATTTCTAGATATCCCTATTTAGTCCTAGTTTTATTTAGCAAATTTTGTTATTTTCCCATTTTACCCTTATTTCTCCTTATTTTCTTGCTGATTTCATACCTTTGCCGTCCAGCCCAATTAGACCTTGGGTCTATTTTCCTTTTAAGCCCTCTTTATTTTATCATTTAAACTATTTAATCATTTTTCATAATTTTGTATTTGTTACAATTTAGTCCTTTTCATTTAATTACATACTCAAACGTTAAAATTTTCTAACTAAATTTTAATACCACATTACTAACATTTTATAAATATTTATAAAAATATTTCCTACTCAATTTTATGAGATCAAGGTCTCGATACCTTGTTTTTACCCAATTCCTTCAATAATTCCTTTTTCTAACTAACCACTAAATCGGTAAAATTTTTCTATCGATATTTTAATACGATTTTCCTATCATATAAATATTCATGCAAAAATATTAAAATAAATTTCTCTTTAAATCGGATTTATGGTTACGAAACCATTGTTCCGATAACCTTGAATTTAGGCCATTACAACTCTCCCCTTTTAAGGATTTTCGTCCTCTCGAAAATCTTACCAGTAAAGAGGTTTGGATATTGTTTCCTCATTGTCTCCTCCGGTTCCCATGTCGCTTCCTCAATCCCATGCTTTTGCCATAATACTTTCACTAAATTTATCTTTTTATTTCTAAGCTCCTTTGTTTCCCGTGCCAATATCTTGACCGGTTCTTCACTGTAAGTCATATCCGGTTGAATCTCCACTTCTGTCGGAGAAATAACATGTGAAGGATCTGACCGATATCGTCGTAGCATAGATACATGAAAAACATTATGAATTCTATCAAGTTCCGGTGGTAATGCCAATCGATAAGCGACCGGTCCAATTCTTTCTATAATTTCATATGGCCCGATAAATCTTGGACTCAATTTACCCTTTCGACCAAACCGGAGAACTTTCTTCCAAGGAGACACTTTCAGGAATACCTTGTCACCGACCTGAAATTCAATCTCTTTTCGTCTAAGATCGGCATATGATTTTTGGCGATCGGAAGCTGCTTTTAAACTATCCCGAATAACCTTTACTTTTTCTTCTGTTTCCCGGATTAAATCAACCCCATGTATCTTCTTTTCACCGAGCTCATGTCCAATATAATGGTGTTCTACATTTTCTACCATACAAAGCTTCATACGAGAGCCATTTTAATATCGGGTGATAATCTGTTATTGTAAGCAAATTCAATCAAAGGTAGATATCTCTCCCAATTACCATCAAACTCTAGTATACAACATCGGAGCATATCTTCCAATACCGAATTACACGCCGATTGGCCATCATGTCGAGGATGAAATGCGATCTTGAAATACAACTGAGTACCCAAGGCTTCTTGCAATTTGTCCCAGAAACGAGACGTAAACCGAGGATCTCTATCTGATATAATGGAGACAGGCACTCCATGTAGCCTGATAATCTCAGATATGTACAGTTCAGCCAGTTTATCTAAAGAATAATCCATACATACCGGAATAAAGTGCGCTGACTTTGTCAATCGATCAACAATCACCCAAATAGCATCTTTTTTCCTCGGAGACAACGGTAACCCCGATACAAAATCCATAGTGATTCTTTCCCATTTCCATTCCGGTATAGTAATTGGCTGAAGTAACCCCGAAGGTACCTGATGTTCAGCTTTAACTTGCTGACATATTAAACATCTTGATACAAACTCAGAAATATCACGTTTCATACCTGGCCACCAGTACGTCTTCTTCAAATCATTATACATTTTATTACTTCCCGGATGTACAGACATAATACCACTATGAGCCTCGTGTAAAATCTTCTGTATGAGCTCTGAATTCTTGGGTACACATACCCTATCTCTGAATAATAAACAACCATCAATCCCCACTTGAAATTCAGAATCAGTACCTGACTCACATTGTGCCCGTTTAACCTGCAACTTTTCATCATTCTTCTGAGCTTCACATATTTGCTGTAGAAATGTCGGTTTAGCTCTCAACTCAGCTATGACTGAACCATCATCAACCAAAGACAATTGAGCATTCATAGCTCGCAAAGTAAACAGAGATTTTCGGCTTAAAGCATCAAAGAACAACATTAGCCTTACCCGGATGGTAATCAATAATCAAATCATAGTCCTTTATCAATTCAAGCCACTGCACTGCCTCAAATTCAAATCTTTCGTGTCATCAAATATTTCAAGCTTTTATGATCGTGATAAATATAACATTTCTCACCGTACAAGTAATGCCGCCATATCTTCAATGCAAATACAATAGCAAACTAACTCGAGATCATGTACCGGTAATTTCTTTCATGTGGCTTAAGTTGTCTTGAAGCATAGGCTATTACTTTACCTTCTTGCATCAAGACACAACCTAAACCATTTAATGAAGCATCACTATAAATAACAAATTCCTTACAGTTCAGTTGTACCAACACAGTGCTTTCGTCAATAAATCTTTCAATCGATCAAAACTCTGCTGGCATTCATCAGTCCACTCGAATTTAACATCTTTCTCGCAACAAACGGGTCATCGGAGAAGCTATCATAGAGAACCCCATACAAATCTCCGATAATAACCAAATTAAACCCAAGAAACTTCTAACTTCGATATATTCTTCTGGACTCCAATTAATAATAGCTGAAATTTTATTCTGGTCTACTCCCGATGCCTTGGTGATACAACATGTCCAAGGAAACCCACTTCTGAGCCAAAATTCACATTTACTGAATTTAGCATAAAGCTTCTTCTCACGCAGATTTGCAACACTATTCTCAAATGTTCTCATGCTGCTCATTTTCATCTCGAGAATAGACTAGAATATCATCAATGAAAACTACAACAAACCTATCTAAGTACGGTCTGAATATCCGATTCATCAGATCCATAAATACTGCAGGTGCATTAGTCAGCCCAAAAGGCATAACCAGAAACTCATAATGCCCATACCTGGTTCTGAAAGCTGTTTTCGGTACATCTGGCTCCTTTACCCGTAGCTGGTAATAGCCCGATCGGAGATCAATCTTTGAGAATACTGTGGCACCTTTTAGCTGATCAAATAGATCATCAATCCGGGGCAACGGGTACTTATTCTTTATAGTTACCTTATTGAGCTGCCGATAGTCGATACACAATCTCAAAGACCCGTCTTTCTTTTTCACAAACAGAACCGGAGCACCCCAAGGTGAATGACTCGGTCTAACAAAACCTCTATCAACAAGTTCCTGTAACTGTATCTTTAATTCTTTTAATTCTGTAGGAGCCATCCGGTATGGAGCTATGGAAATCGGAGTAGTTCCCGGAATCAAATCTATAGAGAATTCCACTTCCCTTTCTCGTGGCAACCCAACTCCTCTGAAACACATCAAAAATTCGCATACCATCGCATCGCTGTATCTTTGACTCAGATACCTTGGTATCGAGTACATAAGCAAGAAAAGCATCATACCCCTTTTTAACATACCTCTGAGCAGCAATAACTGAAATCACATCAGATAATCCCTCTGTCTGATCAGATTTAACCCGGAGTAATTCGCCATTCTGACACTTCAACACAATATATTTCACATAATTTACTATTTACTCATCATCTTTGAGTTAACCAATCCATACCCAATATCACATCAAACTCATCAAATGGCGGTAACATCAAATCACCAGAAACAATAACCTTTACTATCGGTGGACAATTTTTACAAATTTTATCCACCAAAACAGTTGGCCTGGGGTTCGAGACTTTAACCACAAATTCAAGAGAGGTTCAATAGATAAATCTTTAACACATGCAAGCTTTATACATATATATGAATGCGTAGAACCGGGATCAATTAATGCATAATATCGCGTGTCAAGTAAAGAAAATGTACCAGTAATAACATCGGGTGCTGAGGCATCTTCTCTGGCACGAATGGCATATGTCCTAGCAGGTGCTCGTGTCTCAGGCCTGCCTACAGTGTCTTTTGCAGCTCCTCGGCTACCACTAACATTACCGGATGGTCGAGATGGTCTACCCCTTGAAACTGGATTACTCGGTTTAGATATCTGTTCCACTTCTTTTTCACCCCTTTCTGGACAATCTCTCGAGAAATGGTCAAAAGAACCACATCGGTAACAAGCCCCGCTCTTAAATCGACATTCACCAAAATGAGCTTTATTACAATACTGGCATCTCAGCTTAGGGGTACCAACACTGCCAACACTGGTCACTGATGGAGTGGAAGGTCTTGGATTAATGCGTTGAGAACCTCGTTCTCTGCCTGAATACCCAGTGACCGAGGTAGAACGATCCAGGTACTTCTGCAATTTCTTTGGAGCGGCGAACGAGATTTTCCCATTGGTCTTTTACTAGAAATTCGAGCTTCCTTCTCAGCCTGTTTCTTTTCTTTGCTCAATTCTTCTGCTTTATAAGCTCGCTCTGCCAATATAGCAAACTCTCGAATTTCAAGAATTCCGATCAATAGCTTAATGTCTTCATTCAACCCTTCTTCGAATCTTTTACACATTTCACTTTTCCGATTGGACCCATTCTCGAGCATATTTACTCAACCGAACAAATTCCCTTTCATACTCGAATACCGATCTATTACCTGTTTCACTCAAGAAATTCTTTTCTTTTCGATCAAGGAACCTCTGGTGATATATTTCTTTTTAAACTCGTTTTGAAAGAACTCCCATGTAATTTCTTCTTTCGAACAAGCTGAAGCTTTAGTATTCCACCAATGGTAAGTCATGTCTTTTAGTAGTGAAACGGCACATTTCGTATATTCTTCCGTGTACAAGATAAATCCTCCAAAACCCGAGTAGTATTCTCTAACCAAAATTCAGCCCGCTCAGATCATCATCAAGCTCGCTGCTCAAATTCTTCTACCCCATATTTTCAATTTTATCAACCTGAGCTTTCCCTTTTCTAATGATTTCGCATGCACTGTAGTCCTGTGGGATCTCTGAACCGGTGGAGGAGCAGGAGGGGAGCTTGAGTTTGCCGCACTCTGAGGTTAGTTCTTATGTATTGAGTAAACCATTCATTCATCATTTGAAAGAAGGCTATCTTTGCCTCCTCCCTTGACCCTCTGTCTGGACCTTCTCATCTGCTAGTTTCTTCTCTTTGTACTTGGGCCGAGCATGACTCCCACCTCCTCAGATTGAACTCGGTCGGATGACATTACTATAAGAAAAATACAATTTAAACGGTGAGGAGATATCACACTATCAATAATAATTTAAATGGCATGTATAGCTAATCCGTATTTGCTACATCGGTCCTAGAACCAAGCTAAACCGTAGCTCGATACCAACAAATGTAACACCCCTACCCGTATTTATTATCGGAATAGGAACGAGGCATTACTGAGCTTACAATATTTATTTATTTTTTTACTCAATATAACTCCTTTATAAACAATCTAGTCTTCCTCGCAAAATTTTTTTTTTTAAACCGAGACTAATTCATATCAACCAATCCAATCAACATACCTTCAAAATAGATCCATGCAAATTTATAAGATAACCTCATTACATACTGAAACTAGAAATTTGTTAGCCATACCAATGGTGACCTTACATTCATTTCATATTAACATCTACTTTATTAGCTTATACATGCCGTCGATTTCCAAAATAAAGTTTCTTTATATACCGAAATCTCTGGGGTTGATAGTGTGATGTGTCTCCCACCGAATCCGACCTCCGAGCTCTTAATACTACAAAATAGAGAAAAGAAAATGAGTAAGCACTTTGTGCTTAGTAAGCCCATGTAACAAGAATTATACTTACCTAACATTTTCAATATAATGTAATATCCATTTATATATCCATTCAATGCATTATTACCTTAACATTTACAAACTCAACATTCAAGTCACCCAATAATTTTCATATATCAATAATATATACTATCATTGATGAGCTCATCAATACCATAATTTCCATATTTTTTTTTATAATTATCCCATTGAATTACTCGAATTTCGATGGATTTTCAGAGGTACACTTTAGTGTACAAATTCGGTCCGTCAATTCATATTCATGTGCGCACATTTTCATTTCAGAGAGCACACTCCCGCGAACCTCATCTTTACAAATGGGATTACTACCCAGCTAAATCCTCAGTAATATAAACTCATAGAGCATTGTCGGGATTACCACCCAAAGCTAAATCCCTGCAACGACAATTACTCTAATGAGCTTGGATCCGAATTACCACCCGAGCTAAATTGGACTTAATTCGGATCACCCGTCCCAAGCTAAATCCATTTTCCACATATTCTTCGGAGGGCTATATCGGATAGGATCACCCGTCCGGGCTAGATCCTTTTTACCGTCAATTCCTTTTCGAGATCCATCGAATTTTCCTTTCGTTCAACCGGGATTTCTTTCCTTTTTATCAAATATACCAATGTTTCATCAAATTTCATACAATGGACATTCAAATCATATTCATATCAATAACATACATTTCAAACATTTAAGAATATAATTCAAGTTACACGAACTTACCTCGATTCTAGTTTGTATACAAAATCTACTAGTCCGGAACTTTTTCCTTTCCTCGATTTAGCTTTGTGTTTGAGTTTTCCGGATCTAAATAAATAAATTTAATTATCAATTCAATACATTTCATGTTCACATGTAGCATTCATTATAATTCTATTACTATTTATAGTTCATTCAAAGCTGTCTACTTGAGTCATAGTCACTAAATTATTTATTTTTCGAGCTACAGAACTCCAAATAAAGAACCGTTAATTTTCCTTGAAACTAGACTCACATATCTTCACACCATAAAATTTTCATAATTTTTGGCTTAGCCAATTAGTACAGTTTATTCGTTAAAGTTTCCCTGTTTCATTGTTTGACAGTTCTGCTATCTCTTCACAAAATCTCAGATATCTCACTGTACAGAATAAAAATAATGTTTTCATTTGTACCATAAAAACATAGACTCACTAAGGATTCTAAGAATATAAACCACTCCCCATAATTATTTTTATTCAATTTTTATGATTTTTCAAAGTCAGAACAGGGGAACCTGAATTCATTCTGACCTTGTCTCACAAAACCTATTATATCTCATGAATTACAATTCTATTGCTTACAACGTTTCTTCCATAAGAAACTAGACTCAATAATCTTTAATTTAATATTTTTTCCATCTTCTAATTCAACTTCTACAATTTATGGTGATTTTTCAAAGTTAGACTACTGCTGCTGTCAAAAACTGTTTTAGTGCAAGCTGGTTATTACCATTTTCCCTAAACTTTCAATGAATGATAATTTCGTCCCTGCTCAATTAACCTCTCAATTGAGCTTATTTTTCTCAATTAACACTTTATTATATCACTTTAAACTACTTTATAACCTTTGGAAATCATAATTTCAGTAATAGACTTTAATTCCAAACACTTTCATAATTAGGTCCCAAAATCAATTTCTATTGAAATTACCTAATAAAATCATCTCTTAAACGAATTAAGGCTTAAATTTCATGCTATTTCATCATAAACTTACATAAACCAACCATGGTGGCTTTCAATTTCATCCATGAAATCAAAGACTAATGAATTTAATGATAGGACCTAGTTGTAAAAGTCTTTAAAAACACAAAATTACAAGAAATAGGCAAGGATTCACTTACTTGGTGCAAAAATTATGATATACCAGCTTAGATACCCCTCCTATGGCATTTTTGCTGATGAGAGTGAAGAAAAATGAAGAGATTTCTAGATATCCCTATTTAGTCCTAGTTTTATTTAGCAAATTTTGTTATTTTCCCATTTTACCCTTATTTCTCCTTATTTTCTTGCTGATTTCATACCTTTGCCGTCCAGCCCAATTAGACCTTGGGTCTATTTTCCTTTAAGCCCTCTTTATTTTATCATTTAAACTATTTAATCATTTTTCATAATTTTGTATTTGTTACAATTTAGTCCTTTTCATTTAATTACATACTCAAACGTTAAAATTTTCTAACGAAATTTTAATACCACATTACTAACATTTTATAAATATTTATAAAAATATTTCCTACTCAATTTTATGAGATCAAGGTCTCGATACCTTGTTTTTACCCAATTCCTTCAATAATTCCTTTTTCTAACTAACCACTAAATCGGTAAAATTTTTCTATCGATATTTTAATACGATTTTCCTATCATATAAATATTCATGCAAAAATATTAAAATAAATTTCTCTTTAAATCGGATTTATGGTTACGAAACCATTGTTCCGATAACCTTGAATTTAGGCCATTACAACCATAGCGCGTATGAGTCTAGCTATACATGCCTTTATCATATATTGATAGTGTGGTGACTTCTGACAGTCTGAACTATGTTTTATATAGCAAATGGACATTGATCCTGAAAGAGCCGTAGCGGATGATGTGGAGAGTGTAGCACCTGACCGTGCACACGGATCAGTGTCGGTAGACTCTCAACCTGTTTTGGGTAGTCATGAAGGAGAAACTAAACAAGCCTTCTATCAGATGATGAACGAGTGGTTTACCCAGTTTATCCAGACTAACCCGGCTGTATATCAACCCCCACCCCCGAATAATCCGACTTCGATTCCTTCAAAGACTTCGATGACGGATCGTTGAGATCTAATAGGCCCCCGATTGATAAAATTCGAAATTTGGGGCGAAGAATTTAAAGCCAATGATAATGATGACGCAGAGCGAGCCAAATGTGGCTTGATAACACTATTCGGTACTTGATGAGCTATCTTGTACTCGGATGAATGCCCGAAATGTGCTATATCCTTATCATGCGGGACATTGCATATCACTGGTGGAACACACTAGTATCAGTAGTTCCGAAAGAAAAAGTGACATGGGATTTCTTCCAGAATGAATTCCGCAAGAAATATATCAGCCAAAGATTCGTTGATCAAAAGCGAAAAGAATTCCTTAAGTTGAAACAAGGACGAATGACCATGACGGAATATGAACGGAAATTTGCCAGGCTCAGCAGATATGCTAGAGAGTGTGTTTCTATAGAAGCTATTATGTGCAAAAGATTCGAAGATGGCCTGAATGAAGATATAAAGATGTTTGTTGGTATTCTTGAAATTCAAGAATTTGTGACACTAGTAGAAGCGAGCTTGCAAAGTCAAGAGCTCTGGAAAGAGAAAAGAAAGGTCGAGATGAAGCTAGAGACATTCGTAAAAGATCTTCGGGTAAGGTCTTCAATTCCACATCCAAGAAGTTTAGAGATGACCACAGTCGACATACAGCTACTTCAGAATTACCTAGACGTGATCGACCTCCCGTGGACTCCCGAGTTACCTCGATGGCCAGTGTTGGTAACATTCCACAGAATCAAGTTGAATGCAAGCACTGTGGGAAATGGCATTCTGGGAGTTGTAGATTTCATGACCGGTCTTGCTTTAAATGTGGATCATCAGATCATTTTATTAGAGAATGTCCAATGTTGGTGAGCGTAATACGATTCGAGAATATTAAGCCGAGCAATACGTCGGTCTATGGGCGCACCACCCGCACATTCCGGCAATGTAGGTGGTAGTCAGAAAGGAACGAAGAACACTACAGTTCGATCTGAGGCTAGAGCTCCAGCTAGAGCTTATGCTGCACGAGCCAGAGAGGATGCTTCCTCCCCTAATGTCATTACCGTACTTTCACCCTTTATGACACTCATCAGAATTGCATTAATTGATCCTGGTTCGACTCACTCATATGTGTGTGAAACTTTAGAATTCGGAAAGACTCTGCTAGTTGAGTCTACCGAGTTTGTGATACGTGTGTCCAACCCGTTGGGTAGATGTGTGCTTGTAAATAAAGTGTGTAAGGGTTGCCCGTTGATGATTTGGAATTTCTGCTTCCCAGCTGATTTAATGTTGTTGCCTTTTGACGAATTTGATATAATCTTGGGTATGGACTGGTTAACTTCACATGAGGCAGTAGTGGATTGTAAAAGAAAGTGTATTGATTTGAGAAGTCAAAACGGTAAGACCATCAGAATTAAATCCTGTGATGTAAATGGGTTTCCTACAGTAATATCTTCGATGTTAGCCCGGAAGTATGTGAGAAAAGGGTGCGAAGCTTATTTGGCTTATGCACTGGATAATAAATTGTCCGAGAAACAAATTGAATCTGTATTGGTTGTATGTGAATACCCAGATGTCTTTCCTGAAGAACTACCGGGTTTACCACCAGTAAGAGAGATTGAGTTTGGCATTGAATTAGTACCGGGGATGAGTCCGATTTCGATAGCTCCGTATCGGATGGCACCTACTGAGTTAAAAGAGTTGAAAGCACAGTTGCAAGAATTGACAGATAGGGGCTTTGCACGAACGAGCTTCTCTCCTTGGGGTGCACCGGTTTTATTTGTGAAAAAGAAAGATGGGACTATGCGAATGTGTATCGATTATCGGCAAATAAATAAGGTAACTATAAAGAATAAATACCCGTACCTCGGATTGATGACTTGTTTGATCGGTTAAAGGGGCCTCGGTATTTTCAAGATAGATTTGAGATCGGGCTATTATCACCGCGAGTCGAGATACGAGATGTGCCAAAGATCTGCGTTCGAATGAGGTACGGACATTTTGAGTTTTTGGTTATGCCTTTTGGACTCACTAATGCACTCGCTTGTTTTTATGGATCTAATGAATCGAGTCTTCCGGCGCTTTTGGATCAGTTTGTAGTAGTGTTTATTGACGATATAATGATCTATTCCAAAAATGAAACCGAACATGCTGAGCATTTGAGATTAGTGCTACAAACTTTGAGAGATCAACAACTGTATGCAAAGTTTAGTAAGTGTGAGTTCGGATGAATGAAGTCGACTTCTTGGGTCATGTTGTTTCGTAATCAGTATTCGGGTGGATCCAAACAAAATAGCAAATTATACTCGATTGGAAACCACCAAAGAATATTTCCGAGGTCCGAAGTTTCTTAGGCCTAGCGGGATATTACAGACGATTTGTAAAGGGTTTTTCTGTAATAGCTACACCTTTAAGGAAACTACTATAGAAAGATGTCAAGTTTGAGTGGTCAGAAAAGTGTCAGAAAAGTTTCGAGCAGTTGAAAGTCCTTTTGACCGAAGCTCCAGTGTTAGCTCAAATTAATCGGGTAAAGAATTTATTGTTTTTAGTGATGCTTCCTTAAATGGGTTGGGTTGCGTTTTAATGCAGGAAGGCAAGGTTATAGCATACGCTTCGAGACAATTGAAGCAGCATGAGAGAAATTATCCAGCTCACGATCTAGAATTAGCAGCTATTGTTTTTGCATTGAAAATTTGGCGTCACTATTTATTCGGCGAGAAATGTCACATTTATTCAGATCATAAAAGTCTAAAATATTTGATGACTCAGAAAGATCTAAATTTGAGACAACGCAGATGGTTAGAATTGCTGAAAGACTATGAATTAGTGATTGATTACCACCCGGGAAAGGCTAACGTTGTTGCAGATGCGTTAAGTCGAAAATCATTGTTTGCTCTTCGTGTAATAAACGCACAGATAACTATGTCTGGTGATGGTTCGATTATAGCCAAGTTACAAGTAAGACCGATGTTTATTCAGCAAATTTGTGATGTACAGAAAGTTGATAAAGATTTGATTGCTAGTCGAATTCAGTGTGAAAAAGGCGCAGAATCTGATTTTCAGTTTGATGCGAATGATTGTTTGAATTATAAATGCCGAATGTATGTTCCGAAGAACTCAGATTTGATACAGATGATTCTCAGTGAGGCCCATAGTGGTCGAATGTCGATACACCCGGGTAGCACGAAAATGTATAACGATTTGAAACAGTTCTATTGGTGGCCTGGCATGAAACGGGATATATCTGAATTTGTTTCCAAGTGCTTAATCTGCCGCCAAGTGAAAAGCCGAGCATCGTGTACCATCCAGCTACTTCAACCAATCATGATACCTGAATGGAAATGGGATAGAATTACAATGGATTTTGTATCCGGTCTTCCTATGACACCAAGTAAGAAAGATGCCGTATGGGTTATTGTTGATAGACTGACTAAATCAGCTCATTTTGTACCGGTACGTACCGACTATTCACTTGATAAACTTGCTGAATTGTATGTGTCACAGATTGTAAGGTTGCATGGTGTACCGAGTTCCATTGTTTCAGATAGAGACCCGAGATTCACATCACGGTTTTGGAAGAAATTGCAAGATGCTTTAGGTACTAAACTTCATTTCAAGATGACCTTTTCATCCTCGAATGCACGGTCGATCGAGCTAATTATTCTGATACTTGAGGACATGTTGAGATGTTGCGTTCTCGAGTTTGAAAGTACGTGGGAACGATACCTGCCTTTGGTTGAATTTGCTTACAATAATAGCTTCCAATCTAGTATAAAAATGGCGCCTTATGAAGCCTTATACGGGCGAAAATGCCGCACACCGTTATATTGGACTGAGCTCAGTGAGAATAAGATGCACGGGGTTGATTTGATTAAAGAAACAGAACGGAAGGTAGCTATTATTAAAGGTAATTTGAAAGCTGCTTCGGATTTTCAAAAGTCCTATGCCGATTTGAAACGTAAGGACATTGAATTTCAGGTCGGAGATCGTGTATTCTTAAAAGTTTCTCCGTGGAAGAAAGTACTCCGATTTGGTCGGAAAGGCAAGTTGAGTCCGAGATTTATCGGACCGTATGAAATTGTCGAACGTATTGGGCCTGTTGCTTATATAGATCAAATTGCCCTTTCGCTTAGAAAAGATACACAATGTATTTCACGTTTCGATGCTTCGCAAGTACAGATCGGATCCGTCTCATGTGATCCCGCCATCAGAGATTGAAATCCGATCTGATCTGACATATGATGAAGAACCAATCCGTATCTTAGCTCGGGAAGTGAAAGAGTTGAGAAATAAGAAGATTCCGCTAGTAAAAATATTATGGAATAGACACGGAGCTGAAGAGGCTACGTGGAAGCCTGAAGATTCAATGAGGCAACAATACCCGAAATTGTTTAACGGTGAAATTTTCGAGGACGAAAATTCTTAAGGGGGGAGAGTTGTAACAGATCAATATTTTCCCTAATCGGAACGGTGGTTTCGGGACCACGAATCCGAGCCCGAGAAATATTTTGGTATTATATTCCATGTTTATTATATGTAAATTAATGTGTGTAAAAATTTCGTAGAAAAATTTTATCGTTTAAGTGCTTAATTTGATAAAAAGGATTTAATCGCGAAAAGCGTAAAAATTGCATGATAAGGTGTAATGTACTAATTTGCTTGTGGCTTTTTAAGTGGGTGTCCTAAAGGGCAAATTAGCCCATTGACCTTAGTGATGGGACTATGAATGGGCCAAGTAGCCTTAAATATATGTTAGTTTAATTTTGTTATAAAGTTATATTAGTATAATTATAAATAATGTTGATATATGTTAAATACTTCATAAAATAATAAAAACAAAGTGGAAAGAAAGAGAACATACCTTGTTCATCTTCTTGGCCGAAAGTTGGAGGAAGAAAACTCCATTGTTGAAGCTTCAATTTCGGCAACTTGGGGCTTAATTTGGGGTATGTATTTTGCTTAGTTTTTAATAAATTTTACATTTTTGGAATGGTTGCTTTGAATACTATACAACCCATGTGGTAATTTTTGAGATTTTGGCACATTGAGATTCGGCTATGGTTGTATATGCATGGCATGAAATGTTTGATAGTAGATTATTATTAGTAGGTGTTAAATCATCATTTTTAGAATTAGAAGTTGTGGTGAAATTGAGTGTTAGGGACTAATTTGAAAAAAAATTAAATTCTTGAAGGACTAAAACAGGAAATAAATGAAATGCATGAACTCATATGGCTATGGGGAATATTCGGCCTAGCTATGGTGTTGGAAAATTTTTCATATTTTGTGTTTTGTGTAAATAGGACCAATTTGTGAAAATGGTAAACATTAGGGGCAAAATGGTAAATTGTTTATTTAAGTGTTTTTGGATTAAATTGAGATGAAATATGCTTGAATGGGTTAAATTTCTAATGTGTTTAGATCAAGAACAAAGAAAAATGGAATTGGACCGGGGAAAGACAAAGGTTCTAGAATAGCCGATTTACACGGTCTGTCGACAACCGAGGTAAGTCCTTAAGTTAAATTATATTAAATAACTATTTATGAACATATTATATGATAATGTTTGATAAAATTTTAGTATGAAATTTTGTCATAGCCGAATGTATGTAAGTGTATTAAATGAGTTATATAGTTTGATAACGTAATACTTAATAAATGTCTCGATGCAATTGCGAGATTGTTATGCGATGACGAAATGATTTTAGTTGTTTAATGTGAATAAGTTTAGTTTAATTGGACATGTAATATATTATGAAATGTGTGTGGAATGATTTATCACATTGAGGTATTTCGGGCTTTAAGCCTAGCAGGCCTAGTGCCAGTGATTTCTTTCGGGCTTTAAGCCTAGCAGGCCTAGTGCCAGTGATCTCCTTTGGGCCCTGAGCCTAGCAGGCCTCGTGCCGGTGTTACTTAACGGGCTTTATCGCCTAGCAGGCTTGATGCCGGTGATGTGTATTATAAAGGAGAAACCAAATATTATTCAAGGCAAACCACAATTAATGTATCTAGCTAACGGCTCAGGTAAATATGTAAGGTATGTTATGTTTAATGTTACTTGAGTCGAGTCGATGCTATAAAAATTGTGTTATATATGTTTGAGGATAATATTAATTTGTATGAGCATTATATGATCGAATTTAAGTTTTAATGTTCTATTATGGATATTCGGTTTTTAAGTTGAATGTTTTAATTTCTTAAATGTATAAATGTTATATTATTATGAGCTTAGGACTTACTAAGCTAGTAAGCTTATTGCGTGAAATATTTTCCTCTGTTTTATAGATTTTGGATATGCTACGGGCTCGAGAAGGATCGTCAAGAAAGTCGCCCACACTATCAACTATTTTGGTACTCCTTTAGTTGCGTTAAATTAGATAAAGGCATGTATAGGAGGAAATTTTGAAAATGACCTTGTTTGAGTGAAAACCTTCATATTACATGTATTATAGCCATGCGAATATGGCTAAATTTTTAGTTGGGTATGCTGTTGTGCTTTGATACAAATGTCGGTTTATGTTGGTAATGTTTGTGCATTTTTAATCGAAGTTTACTCGTTTTTGATAAGGAAATGTATGTTTACGAAATGAACCTTTGAATTAGGTATTGTGGTAAGTAACCAATGGTACACTCGATTATATGGAGCCATAGTCGTGTTTTGTTAATAAATCGATGATGTTATGATATTATGCGAATGTTTTAGGTATAAGTTAAATTGCATAAATGATTAAAATGCATGGATAGTATGAGTTGTATGTGGGTATATTCGGTTATAAACAAGTTAATCATATTTTGTAATGAAACAGTTTTTAGTTAGCAGCAGTGATGTGATTTTGAAAAATTACCAAAAATAGGATAAATTGAATTAGAAAGTGAATAAGGTATAGAATTAAAGCTTATTGTGTCTATTTTGGATATGAAAAAACAGAATAGGCAAAGGAATTTTATAATATGAGAAATTTAAATTTTAGTGAGACTTGTTCTGAATGAATTCGTGATTCCCTGTTCTGTCTTGGAAAAATTGTTAAAAATTGTACAAAAATAATCAGCGAGCATAGTTTAGATGCTTAGAATCCTTAATGAGTCTATCTTTGATTGAAATAAACAAGAACATTATTGAAATTTTTTACAATGAGATAACTGAGTTTTTGTAATGATAGGTCAGAATCATCAACAGTGAAATAGGGGAAACTTTTATGATTAAACTGTACCAATTGGCCACATGAAAAATTCTAAAAATATTATGGTATATATATATATGAGTCTAGTTTCAAGGAAAATTTACGGATCTAAATTTTGACTTTTGTAACTCGAGTTATTGTCAATTTAGTCAGCATGACGCAGTTGGACAGCTTTAAATTCTTATGCCCCGAACTAGTAGTCAAGTCTAGTAATGCCACATACTCGACTCCGGCAAAGGTCACGGGTAAGGGGTGTTACATCCACACTATCAACCTATTTTGGTACTTTTGAGTTTGGATTTTGAACTAAAGGCATGTACGGGCTAGACTATGTTTTGAGCTATGAAATTGTTCTTGTCTATATTAGCCATGCGAAAATGGCTTACTATTAATGTCAATGGTTTCAATGCTTTATATTTGGATTTAGGTGTGATTGCCTTGTGAGCTCTTTATAAGCATAAATACATATATATAAATATGATTGTTATGAGGTAATCTCAAAGGTATCAAATTGTGTTTTGGAGGTTGGAATGAGTGCATGTTGAATTTGTTTGAATGGCATATTCGGACAAGACATGTAGGTGTCCTTGTTGGTTATAATTCGGTTATTCTTTTAGTGATAATTTGCTATGTTTTGGTATGCATTAGGTTATAAAGTGGAGTAATTTGGTTTGACCATATGAGTACATTATAAGCATGTTTATATATGGATATAATAAGTATTCGAGTAGTGCATGAAATGAGTAAAAACTTATATGGCATTTGTTAGTCGAATAGAGTATGAGATGAATGACTAAGTGAATTCGTAATCATGCTTGAATGGTTCATTTCGATGTAGTCAAATTTAATGATATATGTGTTATTATAATAGGGAGTGGTTAATGCCGAACTTACTTGTGGACATTAAGTTGGGTACATGCATACATAGAATGGTGAAGCAAAGTGTTTCATCTAAGTTAGGATTCGGACATCATTTTAAGATGATATGCTTATGTTTCGGGTTATGTGTTTTATAAAGCATGTATGTATATTGTATAACTTTGTGACATGTTTATTTGTTGGGAAATATGATGGTATATACATAATATAGATTCGAATAAATTTAGAGATGTGATCTTTATGCATAATATGTGCAAGAATGTGTGTTTAATATGTAATTTGCTATATGCTTTGTATTTATATACAAATATGACTCGTGTGTATGCTTGGTTTTTTGTACTTGTGTTTGATAATACCCTGTAACCCTAATCCGACGACGGATACGGGTTAAGGGTGTTACAATTTTTACCACTAACTTTACATATTTCTCAATTTAATCCCTATTTTGCATTTTCACTAAAAATCACTTAACAAAACTTGTTTAACTGTCAACAACTATTCAAAATCTATCATCAAACATCAAAATACTTATATATTAATTAATGGAAACATTCAAAATCTTTAACAGTTTTGCAAAATAGTCCCTGGGCTAGCTAGTACTAGTTGCAACGATCACAAAAACATAGAAATCATTAAAAACAAAACTAAAATTGGACTTATGTAACAGACCAATTTTGACCCTAATCGGAACGGTGGTTTCGGGACCACGAATCCGAGCCTGTGGGATATTATAATATTATGTTTTGTGTTTATTATGTGTGTTTTTAGTGAGTGTAAAAATTTCGTAGAAAATTTTAGCTATCTAAGTGCTTAATTTGCTAAGAAGGCTTAAATTGCAAGAAGGATTAAGGTAGTGGGCATTAATGAAAAGGGAGCTAAGTGAATTGCCCATAAAACATGGGGATTTGCATGTCAAATCCCCCATATTAATAAGGTGGACGGCAAGCATGCAAGACTAAGATGCTTTCTATGCATTTTCTATTTTAAAGTATTAAATTGTCATAAGCATGCTAAAATAATAATAATAATGTGTAGATAATTTTAAACAAAAAAAAAAAAGAAAAATCATTTTCATCTTTCTTCTTCCTCCTCACCCACCCACCGGCTATCATCAAGAGAAGAAGAAATTCCTCTTCTTCAATCGGCTATTGCATGTGTTGAGCAAGGTGATATTTCAAACTCTAGTTTAACAATCCTTCTTTGAAATAGGTTGATTTCCTTGATCAACATTGAAAAATCAAGTAGAGATTTGAAATGCCATGCATGATGAAGTTCGACCATGGGGGTTTATGATTTGAGCTGAAAATAAACTTAAATGGTAAGAGAAGAAATAGCTTGAACTTGTAAGAAAGCTTTGTCGATTTTTGGCTTGAAGATACCTTCATGTTTGGCCGAATATTGGGTTGGACATTCATGAAAATAATTTCTTCTTGTATCTTGATGTTCGGCCATTTCCTTATGATGAAGTTACCATATAAGATTGTTATATGTGATGTTTAAGTTATGGGGTGAACTAAGTTTAAAAATTGATTAATTGAAGTAAACTAGTGCAAGGGGGTAAATTTGATGGATGGAAGAGTTATAGAGAATCCTAAGCACCTAAGGGCCATTCGGCCATGTAGAAGCAACCCAAATGGTTTGAAATTTTTATTGTGGTGTTCAATAGGAAATTGGATTAGTTGAATGCTTGAATTAGATGTGGTTATTAGCTTGTTTCTTGGTTGTATGTTGAAGAAAAATGCAAGGGTATGGAAGTAGTACATTCGGCCATAATAGAAAATGAATTTGAGCTAATGTGTTTGATTATATATGTGTAATTATATAAAGTTAAGGTACGGTTAGATAAGAAGGTAAGTTGTAAGTTAAAACGCATCAAGGGAATTATCGCCAAAGTGTTTCCTAATAAATTGAATGCACTTGAACAAAGTAGGGGATGTAGGCCAAATGCACATTGTTATGTCTTGAAATTATGTATTTTATGATTTTGCTCTTGAATTGAATGGAAGTGTAGTTAATTGGTTAAAATTGAATCAAATTAGATCGGGAACAAAAAGAGAGAGATCAAGATCGAGGAAAAGCAAAGATTATCGAGTAGCCGATTTGCACGGCTTATCGACAACCGAGGTAAGTCCTTGAGTACTTATATGTTAAAGAGTTAATTATGAACATGTTAAAGGATGAAATTTAATAATGTTGACTATAAAACTTTGTGTTAGCCGAATGTAAAGGTGCTAAATTGGGTTAAATATATTTTGTTAATGTGATTTGAACAAGTATATGTTTTCGATATGATATGTGAATGTAATATGATGTATATGATTTGGTTGTGATGTTAGCATTAATAAATATGTATTGAAGGTTTAATTATGTTGTAATTCGGGCTTGAGCCTAGCGTGCCTTGAGCCGGTGAGTAATCGGGCTTCGAGCCTAGCGTGCTTTGTGCCTTGGTGAAATAATTCGGCTTTTTAGCCTAGCGGTGCCACGTGCGTGGTGAAACAATTCGGGCTTATTGCCTAGCGTGCTTAATGCCGTGATATACTTCGGACCTTAAGTCCAGCAGGCCTCGTGCGGTGAATGTATTGAGCTCTAAGTGCATGAAAATCAAGTTATGAACATATCAAGAAATTTCGGTTTAGAAGCATGATTCGTATAAATTCGACAGAGAGGTATGTATTTTATAATTGTGTTACTCAATAAAATGACAAACAAGTATTCGAGTAAGTGAAAGTTTTATACATTAATTTATTAGAGATGAATGAATATGTATATGCAAATCATATCATGTGATAGTAAATATTTAGAAGCATGAATGTATTTAGTTGATTGGATAAGCATATGATATGTACATAAGTCTGTGATATACTTGATGATTGATGTACGTGAATAAGAAAGGTAAAGCTTAGTATTAAGTGCATCAATGATATTAAGTTGTTTCGGCTTTATAAATAAAAGAGGTTATGTATTATTTATGTTCGGATTAGTGATAGAAGATATTAATTCGAAAGGTTGTATGTATTTTACTTAAATAAGTATATGTTTAATTAGGACTTACTAAGCTAGCAAGCTTATCGTGTGGAATGATTCCTTTGTTTTATAGATTTTGGTTACGTAGCGGGCTCGTGAAGGATCGTCAAGAAGCTCATCACACTATCGCCTTCCTTTGGTATTTTGAATTTTGGTTACGAATTAGAAGGCATGTATAGGCTAGATGAAGTCTTAGAAATATGCGATATTTAACCTTGTAAGTGTTTATGATAGCCATGCGAGAATGGCTACAATTTTTCTTAGTAAATATGATGTTGTGTTACGATTTGTATGTTGGTACATGACGGCAATGTTCATGAAATTTTAAATCCAGGTTTAATCGTTTTGCTAAGAAACATTTGCATACATATAAATCCTTGAATTTGGGAAGTAGGTAGGTTCGGCTAGAAGTTTAACTTTCATAAAATTTAGCAGAACAGCTTGTAGTGGCAGCATTGAAGTAAATTAGAAAAATCACTAAAAATTGGGTACATTGAATTTGAAAGTGAATGAGATATGAGATTAAACCTTATTGTGTCTATTTTTATATGAAAGAAATAGAGTAGGCAAACGATTTATATATATTATGAGATAATTGAGTTCTAGTGAAACCTGCTCTGAATGCATTCGTGAGTCACTGTTCAGTTTTGGAAAAATTGCCATAAATTGTATAAAAATAATCAAGAAGCATGGTTTATATGTGTAGAATCCTAAATGAGTCTACTTTTCATTGGTATAAATAAGAACACCATTGGAAAATTGTGCAATCTGATAACTGCAGTTTTATAGGGACAGGTCAGAACTGTCCAGCAGTGTAATAAGGGTAACTTTGAAGAATAAACTGTACAAATTGGCCACATGAAAAATTCTAGAAAAATTATGGTGAATAGATATATGAGTCTACTTTCAAGGAAAATTTACGGATCTGAATTTCGAATTTTGTAACTCGAGTTATAGCCAAATTAGTCGGCACAACGCAGTTTGACAGCTTTAAGATTTTCATGTTTTGAACTTGTAGTCAAGTCTAGTAATGCCTCTTACTTAATTCCGCGATGGTCTCGAGTAAGGGGTGTTACATTTGATTGGTATCGGAGCTTACGGTTTAGTCGATTCTAGGACTACCGTGGCGCGCGTGCAGAGTCTAGCTATACATGCCTTATTATATGTTGATAGTGTGGTGACTTCGACGGCTGAATTTTGTTTTATATAGCAAATGGACTCGAACCGAGAAAGAGTCATGGTGATGATGTGGAGAGCGTGGCGCCGGCCGTACCCACGGATCAGCGCCGATAGACTCTCGACCTGTTTCGGTAGCCACGAAGGAGAGACAAAGCAAGCCTTTTATCGGATGATGAATGATTGGTTTGCCCAATTTATTCAGAATAACCCGAATATGCCCCAACCTCCACCCCGAATAATCCAACTCCGGATCCTCTAGCTCCCAATAATAGATCCAATGAGATCTAGTAGGCCCCAGATTGACAAAATTCAAAATATGGGGCCAAGAATTTAAAGCCAATGACGATGATGATGCCGAGAGAGCCGAAATGTGGCTCGATAACACTATTCGGTACTTGGTGAGTCATGCCTTGTACTCCTGGATGAATGCTTGAAATGTACTATATCCTTACTACGGACATCGCATATCACTCGGTGGAATACACTAGTATCGGTGGTTCCGAAAGAAAAAGTGACATGGGATTTCTTCCAAACTGAATTCCGCAAGAAGTATATTAGCCAAAGATTTATTGATCAAAAGCGAAAAGAGTTCCTTGAGCTGAAACAAGGACGAATGACTGTAACGGAGTATGAAAGAAAATTTGTCAGGCTCAGCAGATATGCCAGAGAGTGTGTTACCACCGAAGCGATGATGTGTAAAAGATTTGAAGATGGTTTGAATGAAGATATAAGGATGTTTGTTGGCATTCTTGAAATTCAAGAGTTTGTGACCTTAGTTGAGAGAGCTTGCAAAGCCAAGAGCTCGGGAAGGAGAAAAGAAAGGCAGAGATGAAGCTAGAGACTTTCGTAAAAGATCTTCGGGTAAAGTCTTTCATTCCACGAACAAGAAGCCCAGAGATGACTACAGTCGACAGAAAGCTGCTACAGATCAGCCTAGACAAGATCGACCTCCTATGAGCTCCCGAGCTACCTCGATAGCCAGTGTTGGTAATGTTCCACAAAGTAGAGTCGAATGCAAGTACTGTGGGAAATGGCACTCCGGGAGTTGTAGATTCCGTGATCGGTCTTGCTATAAATGTGGGTCGTCGATCATTTTATCGAGAGTGTCCGGTTAATCGAGCGAGAATGCAATCCGAACACTACACCGAGCAAAGTGCCAATGCGAGGTAGACCACCCGCATATTCGGGCAATGTAGGTGGTAGTCGAAAAGGAACAAAGAACACTACGATCGATGCGAGGCTAGAGCTCCAGCTAGAGCTTATGCTGCACGAGCTAGAGAGGATGCTTCCTCCCCCGACGTCATTACTGGTACTTTCACTCTTTATGATACTACTGTGATTGCACTAATTGATCCTGGTTCGACTCATTTTTATGTGTGTGAAAATTTAAAATTTGGCAAGACTCTGCTAGTCGAGTCTACCGAGTTTGTAATTCGAGTGTCCAACCCTTTGGGTAGATGTGTGCTTGTTAATAAAGTGTGTAGAAGTTGCCCGTTGATGATTCGAGATTATTGCTTCCCAGCTGATTTAATGTTGTTGCCCTTTGACGAATTCGATATCATCCTGGGTATGGATTGGTTAACTTCACATGAGGCAATAGTGGATTGTAAAAGAAAGCTTATTGACTTGAAATGTCGAAACGGTGAAACGATCAGAATTAAATCTTGTGACATAAATGGGTTGCCTACAGTAATATCTTCAATGGTAGCCCAAAAGTATGTGAGAAAAGGGTGTGAAGCTTATTTGGCTTATGTACTGGGAAATAAAATGTCCGAAAAACAAATGGAATCGGTACCAGTTGTATGTGAATTCACCGATGTGTTTCCTGAAGAGCTACCGGGCTTACCCCCAGTACGAGAGATTGAGTTCGGTATTGAGTTAGTACCGGGAGCGGCTCCGATTTCGATAGCCCCGTACCGAATGGCACCTATTGAGCTAAAAGAATTGAAAGCGCAGTTGCAAGAGTTGACAGATAAGGGCTTCGCGCGACCGAGTTTCTCTCCGTGGGGTGCACCGTTTTATTCGTGAAAAGAAAGATGGAACTATGCGAATGTGTATCGACTCACCGACAACTAAATAAGGTAACCATAAAGAATAAGTACCCGTTACTTCTGGATTGACGATTTATTTGACCAATTGAAGGGGGCTTCAGTGTTTTCGAAAATAGATTTGAGATCGGGCTATTATCGATTCATGCAGTCGAGAGATACGAGATGTGCCAAAGACGGCATTTGAACGAGGTACGGCACTATGAGTTTTTGGTTGTGCCTTTTGGACTCACTAATGCACTGCTTTGTCTTTATGGATCTAATGAACCGAGTCTTCCGGCAGCTTCTTGGATCGGTTTGTAGTAGTGTTTATCGATGATATATTGGTCTACTCCAAAAATGAAGCGGAACACGTTGAGCACTTGAGAGTAGTACTACAAACCTTGAGAGATCATTGTTTATATGCAAAATTCAGTAAGTGTGAGTTTTGGTTGAACGAAGTCAGCTTCTTGGGTCATGTGGTTTCGGTGTCAGGTATTCGGGTGGATCCAAACAAAATAGCAAATTATACTCGATTGGAAACCACCAAAGAATGTTTCCGAGATTCGAAGTTTCCTAGGCCCAGCGAGATATTACAGGCGGTTTGTAAAGGTTTTTTCTCATTATAGCTACACCGTTGACGAGACTACTACAGAAAGATATCAAATTTGAGTGGTCAGAGAAATGTCAGAAAAGTTTCGAGCAGTTGAAAGCCTTTTTAACCGAAGCCCCAGAATTAACTCAGCCTGAAACGGGTAAAGAATTTACTATTTTTAGTGATGCTTCCTTTAATGGGTCAGGTTGTGTTTTAATGCAAGAGGGCAAGGTGATAGCCTACGCTTGAGGCAATTGAAGCCGCGACGAGAAAAATTATCCAACTCACGACTGGAGTTAGCGACCATTGTATTCGCCTTAAAAATTTGGCGTCACTATCTATTTGGCGAAAAATGTCACATTTATTCGTGATCACAAAAGTTTGAAGTATTTGATGACTCGAAAGATTTAAACTTGAGACAACGTAGATGGTTGGAATTGCTAAAAGACTATGAATTAGTGATTGACTACCATCCGGGAAAAGCTAATGTTGTTGCGGATGCGTTAAGTCGAAAGTCATTATTTACTCTTCGTGCACTAAATGCACGGGTGACTATGTCGGATGATGGTTCGATCATGGCGAAGTTACAAGCAAGACCAATGTTTATTCAGCAAGTTTGTGACGCGCATGACGAAAGTTGATGAAAGGTTAGTTGCCATTCGGACTCGGTGTGAAAATACGGCGTAATCGATTTTTGGATCGATGCGAATGATTGTTTGAATTATAAAGGCCGATTGTGTGTTCCTAAGAACTCGATTTGATACGATGATTCGAACGAGGCCCATAATGGCCGAATGTCGATACACCCGGGTAGTACGAAAATGTATAATGATTTGAAACAGCTTTTATTGGTGGCACGGCATGAAACGAGATATATCCGAAATTGTCTCCAAGTGTTTAATCATCAACAAGTGAAAGCGAGCATCGGTACCATCCGGTTTACTTCACCAATCATGATACTGAATGGAAATGGGATAGAATTACCATGGATTTTGTATCCGGTCTCCCTATGACACCTAGTAAGAAAGATGCCGTGTGGGTTATCGTTGATGATTGACAAAATCACTCATTTTGTACCCGAGTGCGTCATCGACTATTCACTGGACAAACTCGCCAATTGTATGTGTCGCAGATTGTAAGATTGCACGGTGTACCGAGTTCCATTATTTCAGATAGAGACCCAAGATTTACCTCGCGATTCGGAAGAAGTTGCAAGAGGCATTAGGTACAAAACTACATTTTAGTACAACCTTTTTCATCCGCAAACAGACCAGTCGATCTGAGCGAACTATTTTGACACTTGAGGACATGTTGAGGTGTTGCGTTCTCGAGTTTGAAGGTGCGTGGGAACGATACCTACCTTTGATTGAATTTGCTTACAATAATAGTTTCCAATCTAGTATAAAAATGGCGCCTTATGAAGCCTTATATGGTCGAAAATGTCGCACACCATTGTATTGGGTGAACTCAATGAAAAATAAGATACACGGGGTTGATTGGATTAAAGAAACGAGCAGTATAGGCGGTACTCATTAGAAATAACTTGAAAGTCGCTTGGATCGTCGAAGTCCTATGCTGATTTGAAGCGTAAGGATATTGAATTTCGTGCGAGATCGGGTGTTCTTAAAGGTTTCTCCGTGGAAGAAAATACTCCGATTTGGCGAAAAAAAAGCAAGTTGAGTCCGAGATTTATTGGACCATATGAAATCATCGAGCGAATAGGGCCTGTTGCTTATCGATTGAAACTGCCCCTTGACTTAGAAAAGATACACAATGTGTTTCACGTTTCGATGCTTCGCAGATACAGATCGGACCCGTCCCATGTGATCACCCCGTCAGAGATTGAAATTCGATCTGATTTGACCTATGATGAGGAACCGATCCGTATTTTAGCTCGGGAAATGAAAGAATTGAGAAATAAGAGGATTCCATTAGTGAAAGTATTATGGAATCGTCACGGAATTGAAGAGGCTACGTGGGAGCCTGAAGAGTCAATGAGGCAACAATATCCGAACTTATTTAACGGTAAGATTTTCGGGGACGAAAATCCTTAAAGGGGGGGAGAGTTGTAACAGACCAATTTTGACCCTAATCGGAACGGTGGTTTCGGGACCACGAATCCGAGCCTGTGGGATATTATAATATTATGTTTTGTGTTTATTATGTGTGTTTTTAGTGAGTGTAAAAATTTCAGAGAAAATTTTAGCTATCTAAGTTCTTAATTTGCTAAGAAGGCTTAAATTGCAAGAAGGATTAAGGTAGTGGGCATTAATGAAAAGGGAGCTAAGTGAATTGCCCATAAAACATGGGGATTTGCATGTCAAATCCCCATATTAATAAGGTGGACTGCAAGCATGCAAGACTAAGATGCTTTCTATGCATTTTCTATTTTAAAGTATTAAATTGTCATAAGCATGCTAAAATAATAATAATAATGTGTAGATAATTTTAAACAACAAAAAAAAAAAGAAAAATCATTTTCATCTTTCTTCTTCCTCCTCCTCACCCACCCGGTTATCATCAAGAGAAGAAGAAATTCCTCTTCTTCAATCGGCTATTGCATGTGTTGAGCAAGGTGATATTTCAAACTCTAGTTTAACAATCCTTCTTTGAAATAGGTTGATTTCCTTGATCAACATTGAAAAATCAAGTAGAGATTTGAAATGCCATGCATGATGAAGTTCGCCCATGGGGGGTTTATGATTTGAGCTGAAAATAAACTTAAATGGTAAGAGAAGAAATAGCTTGAACTTGTAAGAAAGCTTTGTCGATTTTTGGCTTGAAGATACCTTCATGTTTGGCCGAATATTGGGTTGGACATTCATGAAAATAATTTCTTCTTGTATCTTGATGTTCGGCCATTTCCTTATGATGAAGTTACCATATAAGATTGTTATATGTGATGTTTAAGTTATGGGGTGAACTAAGTTTAAAAATTGATTAATTGAAGTAAACTAGTGCAAGGGGGTAAATTTGATGGATGGAAGAGTTATAGAGAATCCTAAGCACCTAAGGGCCATTCGGCCATGTAGAAGCAACCCAAATGGTTTGAAATTTTTATTGTGGTGTTCAATAGGAAATTGGATTAGTTGAATGCTTGAATTAGATGTGGTTATTAGCTTGTTTCTTGGTTGTATGTTGAAGAAAAATGCAAGGGTATGGAAGTAGTACATTCGGCCATAATAGAAAATGAATTTGAGCTAATGTGTTTGATTATATATGTGTAATTATATAAAGTTAAGGTGCGGTTAGATAAGAAGGTAAGTTGTAAGTTAAAACGCATCAAGGAATTATCGCCAAAGTGTTTCCTAATAAATTGAATGCACTTGAACAAAGTAGGGGATGTAGGCCGAATGCACATTGTTATGTCTTGAAATTATGTATTTTATGATTTTGCTCTTGAATTGAATGGAAGTGTAGTTAATTGGTTAAAATTGAATCAAATTAGATCGGGAACAAAAGAGAGAGATCAAGATCGAGGAAAAGCAAAGATTATCGAGTAGCCGATTTGCACGGCTTATCGACAACCGAGGTAAGTCCTTGAGTACTTATATGTTAAAGAGTTAATTATGAACATGTTAAAGGATGAAATTTAATAATGTTGACTATAAAACTTTGTGTTAGCCGAATGTAAAGGTGCTAAATTGGGTTAAATATATTTTGTTAATGTGATTTGAACAAGTATATGTTTTCGATATGATATGTGAATGTAATATGATGTATATGATTTGGTTGTGATGTTAGCATTAATAAATATGTATTGAAGGTTTAATTATGTTGTAATTCGGGCTTGAGCCTAGCGTGCCTTGAGCCGGTGAGTAATTCGGCTTGAGCCTAGCGGGCTTTGTGCCGGGAAATAATTCGGGCTTTTAGCCTAGCGGCCACGTGCGGTGAAACAATTCGGGCTTATTGCCTAGCGTGCTTAATGCCGTGATATACTTCGGACCTTAAGTCCAGCAGGCCTCGTCTTGCGGTGAATGTATTTGAGCTCTAAGTGCATGAAAATCAAGTTATGAACATATCAAGAAATTTCGGTTTAGAAGCATGATTCGTATAAATTCGACAGAGAGGTATGTATTTTATAATTGTGTTACTCAATAAAATGACAAACAAGTATTCGAGTAAGTGAAAGTTTTATACATTAATTTATTAGAGATGAATGAATATGTATATGCAAATCATATCATGTGATAGTAAATATTTAGAAGCATGAATGTATTTAGTTGATTGGATAAGCATATGATATGTACATAAGTCTGTGATATACTTGATGATTGATGTACGTGAATAAGAAAGGTAAAGCTTAGTATTAAGTGCATCAATGATATTAAGTTGTTTCGGCTTTATAAATAAAAGAGGTTATGTATTATTTATGTTCGGATTAGTGATAGAAGATATTAATTCGAAAGGTTGTATGTATTTTACTTAAATAAGTATATGTTTAATTAGGACTTACTAAGCTAGCAAGCTTATCGTGTGGAATGATTCCTTTGTTTTATAGATTTTGGTTACGTAGCGGGCTCGTGAAGGATCGTCAAGAAGCTCATCACACTATCGCCTTCCTTTGGTATTTTGAATTTTGGTTCTGAATTAGAAGGCATGTATAGGCTAGATGAAGTCTTAGAAATATGCGATATTTAACCTTGTAAGTGTTTATGATAGCCATGCGAGAATGGCTACAATTTTTCTTAGTAAATATGATGTTGTGTTACGATTTGTATGTTGGTACATGACGGCAATGTTCATGAAATTTTAAATCCAGGTTTAATCGTTTTTGCTAAGAAACATTTGCATACATATAAATCCTTGAATTTGGGAAGTAGGTAGGTTCGGCTAGAAGTTTAACTTTCATAAAATTTAGCAGAACAGCTTGTAGTGGCAGCATTGATGTAAATTAGAAAAATCACTAAAAATTGGGTACATTGAATTTGAAAGTGAATGAGATATGAGATTAAACCTTATTGTGTCTATTTTTATATGAAAGAAATAGAGTAGGCAAACGATTTATATATATTATGAGATAATTGAGTTCTAGTGAAACCTGCTCTGAATGCATTCGTGAGTCACTGTTCAGTTTTGGAAAAATTGCCATAAATTGTATAAAAATAATCAAGAAGCATGGTTTATATGTGTAGAATCCTAAATGAGTCTACTTTTCATTGGTATAAATAAGAACACCATTGGAAAATTGTGCAATCTGATAACTGCAGTTTTATAGGGACAGGTCAGAACTGTCCAGCAGTGTAATAAGGGTAACTTTGAAGAATAAACTGTACAAATTGGCCACATGAAAAATTCTAGAAAAATTATGGTGAATAGATATATGAGTCTACTTTCAAGGAAAATTTACGGATCTGAATTTCGAATTTTGTAACTCGAGTTATAGCCAAATTAGTCGGCACAACGCAGTTTGACAGCTTTAAGATTTTCATGTTTTGAACTTGTAGTCAAGTCTAGTAATGCCTCTTACTTAATTCCGGCGATGGTCTCGAGTAAGGGGTGTTACAACTTACTTGTACCAAAGATAGTTCGCCGAATCTTCAAACTATTTTCATGGCTTTCTTTACTCTAACATTTGGCTATGAAGATGATAAATGCCTAAATTTTATGTTTTGTTTTATTTAATTATCATTAACGCATAAATTACTAATTTAACCTTAGTATAAAACTACTAAAATCACTTAATGGTTATCCATAAGTGTCCACTCACCTTTCAAATGGTTTAATTATCATTTAAGGCCACCATATTTAAAAACCAAAGCTATTTGACACCTTAAACTAATAGAATACAAATTTTGCATTTTACTCGATTAAGTCCTTTTTATCAAATTGACCAATCAAACGATAAATTTTCTTAACGAAATTTTCATAGAATCACTCAATCATGCTGTAAACATTGAAATAATAATAAAATAAACATTTTGACCTCGTATTTGTGGTCCCAAAACCACTATTTCTATTTAACCAAAAATGGGTTGTTACAACTCCCCCCTTAGGGATTTTTGTCCCCGAAAATCTTACAAGTGAATAGGTTTGGGTACCATTTTCTCATAGCTTCCTCGGGCTGCTACGTAGCCTCTTCAACTCCGTGATGCTGCCACAAGACTTTCACTAAAGCTATGCATTTATTTCTCAACTCTTTGATCTCTCGAGCCAAAATTTTGATCGGTTTTTTGTTGTACGTCATATCAGGCTAAATGTCAATCCCAGACGGAGAAATCACATGTGAGGGATCCGGTCGATGTCGATGCAACATTGACACATGAAAACATTGTGAATTTTCTCTAACTCAATTGTTAAAGCTAATTGATATGCCACTGGACCTATTCTTTTGATGATCTCATACGGCCCGATGAATTTCAGATTCAATTTGCCTTTACGACCGAACAAAGTATTTTCTTCGACGGAGATACTCTCAAAAATACTTTGTCAGCAATTTGAAATTCTATATCTTTTCATTTGAAATACGCGTACGATTTCTGACCATCTAAAGCTGCTTTCAAATAATCGTTAATTACTTTCACTTTCTCTTCTGTTTCTCTAACCAAATCAACCCTGTGAATATGCTTCTTGCAAAGCTTGGTCCAATACAATGGAGTGTGGCATTTGCGACCATACAAAGCTTCGTACAGTGCCATCTTTATACTCGATTGAAAGCTGTTATTATACATAAATTCAACCAGCGGTAAATATTTCTCCCAATTACCTTTGAACTCTAAAACACAACATTTGAGCATATCTTCGAGAATCTTAATTATTCTCTCAGATTGACCGTCGGTTTGTGGATGAAAAGTTGTACTAAAATTCAACTTCATACCCAGAGCTTCATGCAATTTCTTCCAAAACTGCAATGTAAGCCTTGGATCTCTATCCAAAACAATCGAAACTGGCACCCCATGCAATCTAACGATCTCAGCAATGCACAATTCAGCTAATTTATCGAGTGAATAATCAGTACATACCGAAATGAAATGTGCTAATTTCATTAATCAATCAACGACAACCCAATAGCATCTTTCTTTGTGGGAGTCAAAGGAAATCCTGATACAAAATCCATTGTAACTCTGTCCCATTTCCACTCTGGTAACATAACAGGCTGAAGCAAACCCAATGGCACTTGATGTTCAGCTTTAACTTGCTGACACACTAAACATTTCGCTACAAATTCAAAAATGTCTCGTTTTATACCTGATCACCAATACAGTTGTTTCAAATCATTGTACATTTTAGTACTTCCAGGATGTACAAATAAACTACCACTATGTGCTCGTGTAAAATTTTCTAAATTAACTCTGGATTTTTCGGTACATAGATTCTATCTCGAAACATCAAACAATCATCAGATCTGATTTGGTACTCTAAATCACTAGTCGACTCGCATTGCACTCTTTTAGTTTGCAATTCACTATCACATTTCTGAGCTTCACAAATTTGTTGAAGAAAAACCAATTTAGATTTTAATTCAGCTAAAATCGAACCATCATCAGATAATGTCAACTGTTATTCATTGCTCTTAAGGTAAACAACAATTTTCTACTTAAAGCATCTGCGACTACATTTGCTTTCCCCGAGTGATAATCAATCACTAACTTGTAATCTTTCAGTAGGTCTAGCCATCTTCGTTGTCGCAAATTCAAATCTTTCTGAGTCATAATATACTTTAAGCTTTTATGATCAGTAAAGATGTGACATTTTTCACCGTAGAGATTATGACGCCAAATTTTCAATGCAAAAACTATAGTAGCCAACTCTAGATCATGCGTCGGATAGTTTTTTTCATGCGGCTTCAATTGTCTGGAAGCATAAGCTATCACTTTTTCGTCTTGCATCAACACGTAACCCAAACCATTTAATGACGCGTCGCTATAAATCAAAAATTCTTTACCCGACTCAGGTTGAACTAACACTAGTGCCTCAGTTAACAATGCTTTCAATTGATCGAAACTTTGTTGACATTTCTTGGAGCATTCACACTTAACATCTTTCTGTAGCAGTCTGGTCATCAGCGTAGCAATCATCGAGAATCCTTTTACAAAATGTCAATAGTAACCAGCCAATCCCAGAAAGCTTCTGCCCTCGTATACATTTCTAGGCGGTTTCCAGTCAATAACTGCAGAAATCTTACTCAGATCAACTCGAATGCCATCCACCAAAAATCCAACCTTCCGGAGCCAGAATTCACATTTGCTAAATTTAGCATACAGTTGCTTATCTCTCAAGGTCTGCAACACAATCCTCAAATGCTTAGCATGCTCAGACTCATCTCGTGAATAGATCAGAATGTCATCAATGAACACAACAACAAATCTGTCTAAATACGGTCTAAAGATTCAATTCATCAAATCCATAAAAATAGCAGGAGCATTAGTTAGTCCAAAAGGCATAACAAGGAATTCATAATGTCCATACCTCGTTCTGAACGCAGTTTTTGGCACATCTGAGTCTTTAGCTCGCAACTGATAATAACTAGATTTCAAATCAATATTTGAAAACACTGTTGCACCTTTCATCTAATAAAACAAATCGTCTATTCTCGGCAACATATACTTATTCTTTAACGTAACCTTGTTGAGCTGACGATAATCAATACATATTCTCATTAACCCGTATTTCTTCTTAACAAACAATACTGGCGCACCCCAGGGTGAAAAACTCAGTCATGCAAAATCTCTATCTGTTAACTCTTGCAACTGAGCTTTCAACTCTGTCAGAACCATTCTATATGGAGCTATAGATATCGGTGAAGTTCCCGCTACTAACTCAATAGCAAACCCAACCTCTCTGACCGATGGCAACCCAGGAAATTCTTTTGGAAATACATCCGAATATTCACAAACTACAGGCACTGATTCAATATTCTTTTCAGATACTTTGGTATCTAAAACATATGCTAGATACGCATCGAAACCTTTTCTCACATATCTCTGAGCCGACATCGACGAAATCACTATAGGCAACCCATTCGACTCATCAGATTCAATCTAAAGAATATCATTATTCTAACATTTCAATGCTATAATCTTTCATCTACAGTTCACAATGGCATCATGTAAAGTCAACCAATCCATACCCAGAATCACATTGAACTCATCAAATGGTAAAAGCATCAAGCCAGCCGGAAAACAGTGACCCTGGGTCATTAAAGGACAACCTTTGCATATTTTGTCAACTAAAACATACTTGCCTAAGGAGTTTGATACTTTAATTACAGATTCTGTAGACTCAATTTGTAATTTCTTACTATATACTAAATTCTCACAAACATACGAGTGTGTCAATCCAGGATCAATTACAGCAATCACATTAGTATCGTAAAGAGAGAATGTACTGGTAATAACATATAGGGATGACGCTTCTTCGCGAGCGCGAATAGCATAAGCTTTAGTAGGTGCTCTAGCCTCGGATCTCACAGCTGAGTCCCTAGCCATACCTCTACCACTAGATACATTTCCCGTATTTCTCGGTGGTCTCCCTCTCGCAGTCGTATTGATCGATCTTACATTCTAAACTTTGTCTTTCTTGGATAACTTTGGGCAGTCTCAAATAAAGTGATCTAGTGAACCACATTTGAAGCAAGCTTTACTATTCTTATTCCAGCATTCTCCAAAATGTTCTCTCTCACACTGTTGACACTCGAATTTGTTATTTCTCACGCTGCCAATGCTTGAGACAGAAGTAGTTTGAGCTTTAGGATTCACATGTTGATTTCCACGATCTCTTTTCTGATATATCACCGATGCATTTGATCGACTATACAAATCTTGGGATTTCTCTGATGAAGAATGATAAGGATTATTCATCAGTCTTTTCTTCAAATCTCTAGCTTCTAAATTAGCTTTCTTCTTTTCTCGACTAAAGTCTTCGGCTTTACAAGCCTGGTCAACTAATACAACGAATTCTTTCAAATCTAAAATCCTGACTAGAAGTTTAATGTCTTCATTCAACCCGTTAACAAACCGCTTGCACATAATCCCTTCAGTAGACACATACTCTCGAGCATATTTACTTAGCCGCACAAATTCTCTCTCGTACTCGATTACGGTCATACGACCATGTTTCAATTCTAAAAACTCTTTGTGCTTTTGATCCAGAAATCGTTGGCTTATATATTTCTTCTAGAACTTGGTCTGAAAGAACTCCCAGGTAACTCTCTCTCTCTCAGTACCACTGATACTAACGTATTCCACCACTGATATGCAGACTCTTTCAAAAGTGATATAGCACATTTTAAACATTCAGTCGGTGTGCAAGAAAGCTCATCAAACACTCGAATAGTATTTTTAAGCCAAAACTCAGCTCTCTCAATATCATCATCAACATTAGCTCTAAACTCTTTAGCTCTGTGTTTACGGATCTTATCAACTAGAAGTTTATTCAACCTTAAAAGCTCGACTCTTTGAGGAGTTACGGGAACCAATCGGGGATTAGGAGGGGTTGGAGGTTGTTGAGCAGCTGGGTTCATTTGGATATATTGTGTGAACCATTCGTTCATCATTTGGAAGAAGTCTTCTCTAGTGTCTCCTCCTTGGTGGCCTGATATTGGTCTAGAATCAGACGGTGCTGTCCCTTGAGCGGGAGCTGGTGCATTACTTTCAACCTCATCAACTATAGCATGATTGAGATCCATTTACTATATGAAAACATAGTTTAAATTGTCAGGAGTTATCACACTATCACAGTTTATATATGGCATTATAGCTAGACTCTCACATACGCTACGTTAATCCTAAAATTGACTAAATTGTAGCTCTGATACCAATAAATGTAGCACCCCTCACATGTTTTCATTATCAAAATATGGTTACGGAATATTACCGGACTTACAACACATTTGAACATACTTCTCTCATACATTTAATCAATACAAACAATCATCATTCAATCGCAATTAATATCTCCCTATTATGAGCCTACGAAGCCCTAAACATGTTTTAGGAGTGTTTCAAGACTAAACCGATAACTTAAGAAACTTTCACAATCTTTGAATTTTTTTCTCAAAACAGGGGACACACGTCCGTGTGGCCAGGCCGTGGGTCTCACATGGCCACCAAACACGCCCCTTTCACAGGTCGTGTGCACATTCGAAATGGGAGCACATGGTCGTGTCTCAACCCGTGTCTTACCCCGTGTCCAAACAAGTGAGCTTACTGAATTGGGTCACACGGCTGACCACACGCCTGTGTGTCTAGCCCGTGTACCCTTCGAAGTGGCCACACACGCCCGTGTGCCAGGCTATGTGCTAGGCCGTGCCAAACCTGAAGGGTTTACTAACTTATGCCACACGGCCAATCACACGCCCGTGTATGAGACCGTGTGGAGCATACTTACTTCATTTCAATTTCAACACCAGGGGACACACGGTCGTGTAACATGACCATTGAACTGTTCGAAATAGATGTTAGATACTCAAAGATCTCACACGATAAGTATTTATACCATGGCCCGAAGCCAAATCAAGGTAACTTATCTCAAATACTAAAATCATGGCCCGAAGCCAAACCAGCCGATATGCATGGCCCGAAGCCAAATCGGTATAGCTTGGATCTGAAGTGCTATATCATGGCCCGAAGCCAACACAATGTATTCCCTAATGACATGTCACTAGCATCCTAAACTTTTCCTAAGGTTCAACTGGGATTTCGAATGTCGAATAGTCGTCGAATCATTTCCAAACTTGTTAGTAATCATATAATCATAATTTATGCTATATCAAAGCATACAGAATACAATTAAAATAAAGTTATAACATTCGAACTTACCTCAGATGTTAAAACGGCGAATCGAGTCAACTATCCGTAACTTTATTCTTTCCCCAATCTAAGTCTGTATTTCTCCTTTCTTGATCTAAATATATTCAAAATTGACTTATTTAATCAACTATTTATTCAATTCAATCCAAAATATACATTAGGGATATTTTACACATTTGCCCCTAAACTTTCACATTTTTCACAATTTAGTCCTTATTTCATAAAATCACAAATTAATGAAATCCTAAATATACCCATGCTAGCCAAATTATCATAATGCCCCTAGTAGCCCAAAATTTTCATTTATTTCACATTTTAACCACTAACTTTACACATTTTTTAATTTAATCCCTATTTTACATTTTCACTGATAAATTGTAAAAGTAACATATTTTAATCCCACATTTAATATGCTTTTTAATGATTTATTCCTTGATTTTTATAAAAAGGTGATTTTAATCCATTCTTTTCATGTCTTATACCCAGGAAAGCACCGAGGATGAAAAGAACAAAAAATAGGCCAAAAACAGAGTAAATGGGCCTTAACGCGAAATTGACACGGCCTGGCCCAAAGTCCACAAGGTCGTGCCTCGATGAATACCTAGAGCACGGCCTTAACTCCGTAACACATGGCCGTGCCTCAAGTTAGGAATCCAAACACTGTCTGGTCTCGATCCACACGTACGTGTGCCATGGCCGTGCCTCTGTCGCTGGAAAGAGCAATTTCAGTCGGAAAAGGATACTTAGGGAGAAAGAATTGCATTCCAAAAGCCTATATATATCCCCCCAAGTACCACCTCTGAGAGGCATCGAAAGCTAGGCCAAGGAGCCAAGCCGAGAAGGTCAGAGTTAGGGAAAAACGAGAGGGTAGCCAGTTGATCCATCCCAAGAAGCCGGAATTATACTCAAGACGGCGGAATTCTCCTTCAATTCCTTCAGGGGTTTTTAGGATTTTCGTATGTTCTACTTTATCTCTTCTCTTGAGATGTTTTGTTTATTCATTATGAACTAAACCCCTCAGATACCTGAAGGGGATGAAACCTAGATGAATCTTTTTATTTGATTTTTAAGTTTTATGATAAATACTTAGTTTGTTCTTAATTATGTTGCTTAATCCAAATCTAATGTGCTTAGGTGGAGGAGGAATAGACCCTGCCTAAGAGTAGATCTAACAAAATTAAGCGGAGTTGATCGAACACCTAGAGTTAGGGTTACGAGATTGTGCCGGATTAGGGTGAAACCTAATATGGGAGTCCATTGATTGGTTTACTACTATCCTAGGGGGTTATTATAAGCGAACGAGAGTTCCACTAATTAACCTAGGGTTATACGTTATTCGCCTCGAGAGAGAGTTTAATATAGGTTAAGGAGTCTTATGGATCAAGCTAAGTAAAAGAAATCATATAATTTAGGGTTAAATAACAAGTGCAGTCTAGGTGGATTCTTTCTGAGGGTATCGTCGTAATCAACTGAGTTTTCCTTCAAAGTTATCTTCCTATTCGTCCTTTTTGTCTTTGTGTCCTTAGTTTAGTCTTCGTCAAAAGCAACTTCGCTCTATTTTTAAGGCTAAATAATAAATAAAGAAAGTTAGTATTAGTACTCTTAGTTCCTTTGGGTTCGATATCCAGTCTTGCCTAAGCTATACTACTGTTTGATAGGTACACTTGCCTTTAATCATTGTCAGAGTTAGTTTCCAGGTTCGATCACATTCCTTATAAATTTTAACACTCTGATTCAGCGATCAAGTTTTTGGCGCCGTTGCCGGGGAACTAAAATATTAAGAAAACTCTATTTTTATTACTTTAGCCATTATTTTATTTTTAGTAATTTATTTTGTTTTTAGTTTAATTTTTAAATTTTTCCTAATTTTTCTTTCTTTTTTTTCTTTCCAGGTACCTCTAGTTTATGACTAGAAGGAACCTGAGAGGACCTTTAGTATACGAAAGTGATACCGCTCGAAGGAATCGTCAGGAAACCAGGCTAGCCCTACATTACACAGAAAGGGAGGAAGAAGACAGATCCAATCCTACTGAAGGGATGGACAAAAACAACCCACCACCACGCGATGTGGGAGATCGCAACGCTCCACGTACAATGTTTGATTATGCTAAACCACATTTAACAGGAGCAGAATCGAGTATTGTTAGGCCTGCTATAGCTGCTAACAATTTTGAATTAAAGTCTAACACAATACAAATGATTCAATAGTTTGTTCAATTTAATGGTTTGCAGGACAAAGATCCAAACATGTATATAGCTAACTTTTTAGAGTTTTGTGATACTTTCAAAATAAATGGTGTTTCTGATGATGCCATACGTCTTCGTTATTTCCTTTTTCATTGAGAAATAAAGCCAAACAGTGGTTAAACTCGTTACAACGAGGGTCAATCACCACATGGGATCAGATGACCGAAAAGTTTTTAATGAAATATTTTCCACCGGCCAAAACGGCCAAATTAAGGAATGATATCTCTTCTTTTGTGCAGATGGAATTAGAAACGCTATACGATGCATGGGAGAGATTCAAAGATCTCTTGAGGAGGTGCCCACACCATGGTCTACCCTTATGGCTATAAGTCCAAACATTCTATAACGGTGTAAACCCCTCAACGAGGCAACTAATTGATTCAGCAGCCGGTGGAACTTTGAACAACAAAACTCTAGAAGCAGCCTAGGAGTTCATTGAGGAGAAGTCATTAAACAAAACCGACGAAATCGGCAGGAGTCTTCAACGTCGACACCATGACCATGCTGTCAACGCAGCTTGAGATGATGAATAAAAAGCTTGATAGTTTGTGTTCTTCGCAGGTACATCCAGTCATGCAGTGCGACGCAAGTGGAGCAGTGGCGAATCCTGAGTATCCACCCTACCAACCGGAAGCAGAAAACGAATAGATGAACTATATAAGTCATAATTTTCGATCCAACAATAATCCTTATAGTAACACTTACAATCCAGGTTGGAGGAACCACCCAAATTCTTCATGGGGAGGTCAAGGCAATCAAAGAAATCAAGGGCAACAACCTCCTCAAAACTTCCGAAATCAACCCTATCCACGAGAAAAGAAACTAATCCACGAAGAGGAGCTAACAAAATCGGCAAACAGAGAAGAACTGCTACAAGACATTGATAGAACCATTAAAAGCAACGAGAGCCGAATTAGTGAAATTGCTAAATTAGTAAAGGAAGTTACAAATGCAGTCGAACGACTTGCACAACGCATGTCAGAACGACCGCAAGGACGTCTACCAAGTAACACCGAAATTAATCCTAAGGAGCAAGTTCAAGCCATAGCAACTCAGGAAAATGCAGAGATAGATGAAACCATCTCGCAACAAGAAGACAAGGTAAATAAAGGAAAAGCAAAGGTAACAGTGGAAAGGCCAAAACCATTAATCAAAGAATACCAACCTTGCATTCCCTATCCCAAAGCGTTAAAAAGAGACGATTCAGAAGAATAGTTTGGTAAGTTTCTTAAACTTTTAAAGAAATTACACATTAACTTACCTCTTCTTGAAGCTCTTTTTCAGATGCCAGACGCGAGAAAATTTTTAAGACAGCTCTTGACAAACAAACACAAATTAGATGAAGAACTACACATTGAACTAAACGCAAAGTGCTCAGCAATTCTACAAAATAGACTACCACAGAAGTTAAAAGACCCAGGGAGTTTTACAATTCCTTGTTTAATTGGTAATCTACATATTGATAATGCGTTAGCCCATTTAGGGGCAAGCATAAATGTCATGCCTTACACATTGTTTAAATGACTAGGTCTAGGGAAGCCCAAACAAACTAGGATGAGTATTCAATTAGCTGATAAAACTGTTAGAATTCCTAGGGGCATTATTAAAGACGTTCTCGTAAAAATCGATAAATTTGTTTTCCCAATAGATTTTGTTGTTTTAGACATGGATGAGGATAATTCAATTCCCTTAATTTTAGGAAGACCTTTCCTAGCAACTGCCAAAACTAAAATTGATGTTGCCACATGCGAGCTCATACTTTATGTAGTAGATGACTTAATTAGTCTTCAAGCCCTCGACTCAGCCAGGTTATTAAAGAACGAAGGTAAGAAAGAAAATTATTTTGATAACCATCCAATTACATCCACTTTTCAGGAACCACCGGAAAAAGGAACGATTGAACCAGATCCTCAGTTCCGTGCCAGCAAAGAAATAACTCACGAGGGGCAAAAGATTCAATCTAATAACTTAGATGAGTGGAAAACACACTTCAAGGAGAAACTAGGGTTACACGAGGAGCAAAGCTTTAGAGTCGACAAATTAGAAGAGCAACAGACACACATCAAAGAAAAGCCAGATCCACACGAAGTAAAACCAGAGGAACCAACAAAATAGCTCATGGGGACTTCAAATCACTTTAAAATAGGAGACCAGGTACTGTTAGACAAAGTCGATCCTCACATCACCACAACAGACCTGAAGGCAAAAGGAGAATTTCTTCTTAAGATACATGATATCTTCCCACAAGGAATAGTCAAGGTAAGCAATCCGACTCTCGGTAATTTCAAGGTAAACGCCTCTCAACTTCAACTTTGTCAAGAGAATAAAACCATAAGCATGAGGGAAGATATTCAAACCTTTAAACCTCCCTAAAAATTTTCAAAATATGAGGAAAAGTCTAGCTTAAGACTATAAACAAGCGCTTCTCGGGAGGCAACCCGAGTACTAACCCTATTTCTTTTTACATTTGTTTACATTTTATTTTCTTTTTCTTTTTCTTCTCATTTTTAACTAACCAAAAGTGCCTAATTCCAGACCATACGGCCTTACACATGGCCGTGTCTGTGGCCGTGTGGACCACCTGAACCACCACCCTGACAAGGCAGAGGCCGTGCAATTTAGTCCAACCACCCCCAACATCACGGATCCAACCACCCTTCCCACGGGCACCGACAGAGAGGGCACGGCCGTGCCTTCAAACCGTGTAAAGCTACTGACTTATCGAACACGAGTAAGACACGCCCGTGCAGAACGATCGTGCCAAAAGAAAAACTTCACAAGCACGGGCATGGAGGGATCAAACACGGGCATAGGGTGACAACACCCTCTATAACACGACCGTGTGAGGAAGCCATGTAAATCGACGTACCCTAGACCACGGCCGTGGGGAAGCACCAAATTTGAACCTCTATTTAAACCCCTCAACTCTTCCCCTTCTCCCCATCTGATTTCATCCTTATTTTCTTTACTTTTCACTCTTCTCCATATTAGATTCTCCACTTACTAAAGACTTTAGATCCTTGAGCAATCCAACACCATGCCGAAGAAGCGGAGGAAGCTAAGCATAGGCTCCTTAACAAAGAACGATCAACATGAGTTCATGCCGGCAGCTTTGTCTCAACACCAAGCCAAGGATCTTTGAGACCAATTAGTTTTTATTTTCCATTTCTCTTTCCTTTCATTCTCCTTTTCTTTAATAATCTTATGTTTAATTTATTTTAATTTTATTTAGTTTCGTAAAGTCAGGTTCAAAAGGCTACTTGGGAATCATGCCGACCACCACGATATCCTCTTCACTTCCGCCACCGTCAGCACCTCCCCAGCCTTAGAAATAATCACACCCACCTTGCGAACCATCCTTCAATAAGGACTCCACAGTCCATTAATATTTTCTTTTCATTTTAGTTTTCTTCTTAGTCTCCTTCCCTTTAGTTTGTTTTTCTTTAAATTCATATTTAGTTTATTTTTATTAGGTCTTAATAAAACCTGGCTACTTCTCATGGCGCTACCCAATTTCTTCATCTAGCGCATGTCCGCCATCCCGACCGACTATCACCACCACCAAAGACACTCATCACGGAAAACATCCAAAACTCAGGGAGTAATTCTTTCCCCTTATCTTTTGATTTCTTCATTGAATGTTATTCTCTATCTTTTTATATTGAGGGCAATGTACATCTTAAGTGTGGGGGGTGAATAGTTATTCTGAGAAAATGCCTAACTTTCTGCATTGTTCTCAAATCCCTGAATTTAGTCTTGTTTTAAAGTAATTTTCTCATATTACTAATTAGGATGAAATTTCTGATGATTTGTGATGATTATTGACATGTTTTAGAATAAGTCATAGTTAATTGTACACTGATAATTAAATTTAAAGAATACTATAGAATCAAGCATGATAAGTCTATTTTTCAGGAATTAAAATTTTTGCTAGGTTGTTAATCCAATTTTGAATATCACCTTGAAATTCGAATTTTATAAGGATGATGTCAAAACACCCATAATTTTTGTGAGTATTTGAACCTTATAGAGCATACATTCTTTTTTTGTGCTCATTTTTTGATTATGAGTGTGTCAACTATGAACTGTTATTCTAGAACTTGCCTTGATTATACATGTTGAGACCACGTTATGAATTGATATACCGAGATGATAAAGGCACCTAGGTTTTAACCCACTTACACCACTAAAAAGCCTACCCTTATAATTAACCCCTAGTGAACCCCGTTGAGCCTAACAACCCTTTTTATTAACTCACCCACTAATTTTAACCCAAATCCATTTGTATTTGTTATCACCATCCCTTTTTAATTACCCTTTTTGTCGAGATTTGATTTTGAACAAGTTTCCTAACTATGTTCTATATTTCAGTTGTAAAAATTTTTCCTTATTATTTTGATAGTTTGTTCTTAAAAAAAATTCAAATATTAGTAGAATGAAAAGTGAGCTTAAGAAAAGCTCATATTAGTAGATTCATTATTATTTTCAATTTATGGAATTCCAAAGATTTTAGGTAAGTACTTATCAATTCAATCTCGATTCTAACCCTCTAATTTCAGCCTGTGACCACACCTTTAACCCTAGCCCCGTTACAACCCTGACAAAGACCTTTTGATCTATTTGTCATATCATATTACAGTGGTGGAGATTTGATTTTCACGCAAGCCTATGAGATTAACTTTTCAGGTTCAGCTTATGAGCGATCTTTTTCTAAACCTTAAACACTTTAGAGTGATTTGAGTGAATCTTAAGTGAGGATATCAATCCTTTTCAGTTTTGAATTGAAAAGGTAGTTATTTAAAAGATGGGAGACACTTATATTTTCGAAGTACAAAATCATGACTTATCTCGTTTGAATTTTTAGGACACTTTGAATCAAATTATCCATGTATAAATTATCTATGAATTAGGATAAGACATTGTTGATAGGAATTATGAATCATGGAAAGTTCATTTTAATTGTAAGTTGAGATTTTTGCTTGAGGACAAGCAAAAGCTTAAGTGTGGGGGTATTTGATAAATTGTAAAAGTAACATATTTTAATCCCACATTTAATATGCTTTTTGATGATTTATTCCTTGATTTTTATAAAAAGGTGCTTTTAATCCTTTCTTTTCATGTCTTATACCCAGAAAAGCACCTGAGGATGAAAAGAACACAAAACGGGCTGAAAACAAAGTAAATGGGCCTTAACACAAAATTGACACGGCCTGGCCCAAAGTCCACACGGTCGTGCCTCGACGAATACCTAGAGCACGGCCTCATCTCTGTAACACACCGCTGTGCCTCAAGTTAGGAATTTGAACACGGTCTGGTCTCGCTCTACACGGGCGTGTGCCATGGTCGTGTCTCTGTCGCTGGAAAGAGCAATTTCAGTCGGAAAAGGATACTTAGGAGAAAGAATCGCATTCCAAAAGCCTATATATATCCCCCAAGTACCACCTTTGAGGCGAATCGAAAGCTAGGCCAAGGAGCCAAGCTGAGAAGGTCAGAGTTAGGGAAAAATGCGAAGGTAGCCAGTTGATCCATCTCAAGAAGCCAGAATTATACTCAAGACGGCAGAATTCTCCTTCAATTCCTTTAGGGGGTTTTAGGATTTTCTTATGTTTTGTTTTATCTTTTCTCTTGCGATGTTTTGTTTATTCATTATGAACTAAACCCCTTAGGTACCTGAAGGGGATGAAACCTAGATAAATCTTTTTATTTGATTTTAAAATTATATGATAAATACTTAGTTTGTTCTTAATTATGTTGCTTAATCCAAATCTAATGTGCTTAGGTGGAGGAGGAATAGACCCTGCCAAAGAGTAGATCTAACATAATTAAGCAGAGTTGATTGAACGCCTAGAGATAGGGTTACGAGATTTTTTCGGATTAGGGTGAAACCTAATGGGAGTCCATTGATCGATTTACTGCTATCCTAGGGGGTTATTATAAGCGAACGAGAGTTCCACTAATAACCTAGGGTTAGACGTTATTCGCCTCGAGAGAGGGTTTAATATAGGTTACGGAGTCTTACGGATCAAGCTAAGTAAAAGAAATCATATCATTTAGGGTTAAATAACAAGTGAAGTCTAGGTGGATTCTTCCTAAGGGTATCGTCGCAATCAACTGAGTTTTCCTTCAAAGTTATCTTCCTATTCATCCTTTTTGTCTTTGTGTCCTTAGTTTAATCTTCGTCAATATAGTTTAAAGCAACTTCACTCTATTTTTAAGGCTAAATAATAAAAAGAAAGTTAGTATTAGTACTCTTAGTTCCTTTGGGTTCGATATCTGATCTTGCCTAAGCTATACTACTGTTCGATAGGTACACTTGCCTTTAATCGTTGTCAGAGTTAGTTTCCAGGTTCGATCACATTCTTTATAAATTTTAAAACTCTGATTTACAGCGATCATTCACTAAAAATCACTTAACAAAACTTGTTTAACTATCAACAACTATTCAAAATCTATCATCAAACATCAAAATACTTTTATATTTATCAATGGAAACATTCAAAATCTTTAACAGTTTTGAAAAATAGTCCTTAGGCTAGCTAGTACTAGTTGCAACGATCACAAAAACAAGAAATCATTAAAAACGGAACAAAGATTGTACTTACTTGTATCAAAGATAGTTGGCTAAATCTTCAAGCTATTTTCATGGCTTTCTTTTCCCTAAAATTCGACTATGAAGATGATAAATGCCTAAATTTTATGTTTTGTTTTATTTAATTAACATTAACACATAAATTACTAATTTAACTTTAATATAAAACTACTAAAATCACTAAATGGTTGTCCATAATTGTCCACTCACCTTTCAAATAGTTTAATTTCCATTTAAGGCCACCATTTTTAAAAACCAAAGTTATTTGACACCTTAAACTAATAGAATACAAATTTTGCATTTTACACAATTAAGTCCTTTTTATCAAATTGATCAATCAAATGATAAAATTTCTTAATGAAATTTTCACACAATCACTCAATCATGCTGTAAACATTAAAATAATAATAGAATAAAAATTTTAACCTCAAATTTGTGGTCCTGAAACCACTGTTCTGATTTAACCAAAAACGGGTTGTTACAACGATGGTCCAAAAGATGAACTGGTTCCTTAGTCAAAGCACCTATTGGTCCAACTAAGGGTAGAGGAGCATGCATAATTTGGTAGCCGACATGTTTTTTTAATTGATAAACATGGAAAGTTGGTGAATACTTGACCTTGGAGGGAGTCGGAGTCTATAAACAATTGTTCCAACTTTAGCTATCACAGGAAATGATCCAAAAAATTATGGATGCTAGCTTTTGATTAAGAACTTTCCTGATTGAGTGTGGCCTATAAGGTTGCAACCTGAAGTACACTAAGTCTCCCCCCTAAAACACATTATCACTCTTGTGTTTATAAACTATCTAATTCACACAATCTTGGGCACTATTGAGTGAAATTGTAACAACTTCATGGCTGCTTTCCTCTTTTGTAGGCTCCTATCAACACATGTTACTATGGAAGTTCCACCTAAGTAAGGCAGGTGGTGTGGGGGCACTATCCATAAAGAGCTTCATAAGGAATTATTTGTCGGGCAGAGTGGTTTGTACCACCACTCTGCCATTGGTAGTCACAATGACCAATTAGCTGGCCTCTCTCCAGTCATGCACCAAAGGTATGCTTCCAAAGTCCTATTAAAGACCTCAGTTTGTCCACCACTTTGTGAATGGTAAGTAGTTGGCACCCTTAACTTGGTTCCCAACTTTCTGAAAAGCTCCTGCCAAAAGTGACTCAAAAATATATTGTCTTTGTTAGACACAATCAAATTAGGTAAGCCAGCAATTGATAAATATTATTGAAGTACTCTCGAGCAATAGAAAGGGTAGAGAAGGGGTGTGTGAAAGCTAAAAAATGACCATACTTGGTAAATCTATCTATAACCACTAGGATATCATCCTTGCCCCTGGTAGAAGGAAGTCCCTTGATGAAGTCCATGCTAATAGGTGCTCATGCTCATTCAAGAATATCCAAGGGATGCAAAAGGCCTGGTGAAGCTACATTACAAACCTTGCATTTCTAGCAGGTAAGGCATTCCTGAATCCATAACTTGATATCCTTAGCCATACCCTTCTAGTATACTAACCCAGCTATCATGTGTTTCGTAGCATGGTTCCTTGAGTGGCCACCAATGGGACCCTTGTGGAAGTAGTCAAACAACTCTTTTTGTAGGTCTTTGTCTGACCCTACTACTAGTTTCTCCTTTCTTCTAAAAACTCTTCCATCCTAGGTATACATAGGATGAGACTGAGGTTGTTGTTGTAGTTCAGTACATATCTTAGATAGTCTAACATCTTTCTTACAAGACTCTTGGATCTTAACAAGGATATTAGACAAGATGGTATTGGTAGTCCTCTGGAAGCATTGGCCTGTAGATGGTTACTCCTTTCTAATACAATGCATCACCTACAACATTATGACTTCCCTTCTTGTAAACAACTTCAAAATCATAGCCTAGCATCTTGGCCTTCCACTCCTTCTAGAAAGGAGTAACTATTTGTTGCTTAGACAAAAATCTTAAACTTTAGTGATTTGTTCTAATCTTGAATCTGCACCTAAGGTGGTAAGAGTGCCACTTTTTAACTGCCAAGAGAACTGCCATCATCTCTTTCTCATATATAGAAAGAGCTTGGTGCATTAGTCCTAAGGCCTTATTGATGAAAGTAATGGGATGCCCTTTTTGTTGCAAAACGACCCCCACTCACTGATTACATACATCAGTATCCACATAGAATTCGACTTGAAGGTCTGGTAAGGCAAGGACAGGTGTTGTACTGAAGGCTAATTTCAAAAACTAGAAGGCATCATCAGCTTGTAGGTTCCAAGTCCACTCATTCTTCTTAAGTGGATCCGTCAATGGTTTGGCTAGCATTCCATATTTGTAGATAAATCTCTTGTGATTGCCAGATAACCCTAAAAGCCCCTAAGTTCCTTGCCTGATCTAAGAGTAGGCCAAGTAGTAACACTTTCCATTTTGGTAGCATCCATAGAAACTGCCCCTTTTGAAATCACATGGCCCAAATACTCAATTGTAGTAGCTACAAAAGTACATTTACTTGGTTTAGAAAACAACTGGTGAGACCTCAGTAGCTGAAAAACTTCCTACAAATGTTGCATATGTGTAGACCAATCTTGTAAGTAAACAAGAATATCATCAAAGAATACCAAAACTGATTTCCTCAACAAATGTTTAAATAGAGAATTCATTAAGGCCTGGGAGAAGGAAGGAGCATTGGTCAGCCTAAAGGGCATGACCAAGAACTCATAGTGTCCCTCGTGAGTTCTAAATGATGTCCTGGGAATGTCTACTTCCTTTATTCTTATTTGATACCTGCAACACCCCTAACCCCTCTCCGTCGTTGGATTAGGGTCACAGGCATTTCTAACATGCCATATAATTAATCAGTCATAATTACACATATATATATTAGCCATTAACAATATAATATACAGGGGCAGGTCATAAACAATCAGATCATATCAGACTCGAATGTTATACAATCGAATAATGATTCATGCTATGCAATGCTAAACTTGGTTTTCCACTGTCTACACTCTTATCACTATTTATACATTTCTAAACTTAGTCTTCCATTGTCTACACTCTTATCACTATTTATCCCTTCTTGAATGTCAGAATTCAAATACCATCAGAGTATTCGCTCATACTCCATCTATGGTTATCTTTTTAATTTATCTTCGATGATGTTAGTGGAATGCTCTTAATTTAGGTTTGCTAATCCACCCCTATTCAGAGTAAAAGTTACTCTTACAGCCCCTATTACGAGTCTACAGGACCCTAAAAGTAGTTTAAAAATATACAAAGACTAATTTGAAACAATTCTGGAAGTTTAGGAAATAATTACAAAAAATTTAATTTCAGGGGTCACACACCTGTGTGGCCAAGTCGTGTAACTCTCTAACTTGGGTCACACGCCCATGTGTGTTGCCCGTGTATGACATATGCCCGTGTGGCCAGGCCGTGTGCTCCCAAAAGTACCTTAAAACTGAAGTTTACCATTTCCTATTTACTTGGGCACTAAGCAACTCAATTACCAATCATTTAACCTATTCAAAACACGATTAAACATGCCCAAAATACACCAAATTCATCACCTAATATGCCTAAGCAATGTACCCTCATTCGTACCACATTTTATATGTTCAAATCCATCAACAAAACATCAAACATTCAAGACTTTCATTCATATCACATTTACCATATTTGAACTAACTTTCAACTTCTAAAGTTACCAAATATAAAGCTAAGCACATACCAAGAATTATGCTAAGCTACCAAACTTTAAGCTATCACATACCAAAATATAAACTAGGCTAACATACCAACATAGCCTCAACCACAACCATATACACATTTAACCATCATTTCACTAGCAACTAACTTAACAACATCTTATAAACAATATCAACAAAAGACTCCCTAGGTACAAGCCATTACAAAATGAAATATCACCACACTTGAGCTAGGGATTTTTTATTTGATGCTAAGTCGGCAATAATTTGAACAGTAACTAGCCTGCACATGGAAAACAAAATCACACGCTGAGTAAAACTCAGTGGTATTTCTATAATCCGATTAACATACACTTGATATAAGTATTTAAAATGCAAAATGCAACAAGTAAGCTATGTTCATGTGTTTCAATTCAATAGTATATTTTTTTCTCATTCCTTATTTACATCTACTAAGATTTTCACAGGTTTAAATATACAAGTATATATCAATGGCATTTTATTCAACATTTGAATATATCATCTCATGCGATGACATGATTCGTATCTTTGATCAATACTTGAATTCATTCAAGTTTCACATCTCAATTCATCATTTCATATTTCAATTCTCATTTCATAATCCTTTCTCATATTTGCCATTTCAATATTTTCTCATCTCATATTCATTTCTCATCTTTGCCATTTCAATATCAATCACATTAATTATTATTTTACTTTTCCCTCTTAACATGACACGAACTTGGATGAATACACGGATCAACCAACACACCAATTTCGCACCCAGTGCCTCATTGGATACACCCAAAGTAATAACTACGCCAAGCGCTACACAAATTGACACCTAATGTCTCATTGGTTAAACCGAAGCAAATTGGCACCCAGTGCCTAATCGACTCGAGGTCAAAGTAATCCCTGAACTCTTCCTATCCTATGGCATGCCATCTATATCCGACTCAACCCGATATAGTTAATAGGGATTCATTTCACTATTCAATACAACTAATGTCTCAATTTCATGAATGTATATCATCACATTTAAGCATATACTCAATTTGATAATAATCACATTTTTCTCAAAACACATATATACATAATCATCATATTTCATAATATAAAAAATCAATCCTTTTCATTTCAGTTATGAATTTAATTCAATCCCAAAGTACCAAAGTACTCACCTCAAATGCTTACCATATGCAAACAATTATATATGCAATAATCTACTATTTAATTCGGATTATAGAAATACAAACCGTGAATTTCGAGCTATTTGATGTCGATTTATAATTCCTCGAGGATTCCAGTACGACGTTAGCTACGAAAAAAATAATTAAATCACATTAATATTACAAGTTTAATTTCACATTAAATTTCAACTTTCGCGCTATATTTTTCTTATTCTTCAATTTAGTCCCTAAATCGAGACTAATTTTAACTTTCACAATTAACATCATATTTTCATACTAATTTCACTCTAGACCACACTTAGCTTCCTCTTTTTCAATTCGACCCCTTAATTTCAAAATTTTCACAATTTAGTCCCTATTGTTCAAAATCAATAATTAATTATGCAATTTAGTCCTTTTCCATTTCTAACTTAAAAATCTATCCATTTAATCCCTATTACTTAAACTATTTGACAATGTCAACATCTAAAATCATAAACAATACTAAAAATTACCATATGGGTCGGGTAGCCATAAGTACCGGGATTCTAAAAATATAAAAATTACAAGTGTAGGGACTAAATTGCACTAACCAAATTGGATTTCAACTTCAAACCCCCAAATGCCATGAGCTTCTTCTCCCTTTCTTTCTTTCTTTTCTTTTTATTTCTTTTCTAATTCGCATGCATACACTTTCATCTCTTCTTCTTTCTTTTATTATACATTCATTTAATTATATATATACATTAAAGTTAATATATATAACATATATATTTATTTTAAACACATGCATTTTATTTAGCCCATAGGCGGCCATCTATGCACACCCGTTAGTTAAATGGCACAATTGCTACTTTATCCCATTTAGTTTATTTCAATTTATAATTCAACTTTTAACCCTTAAGCGATTTAGTCCCTGTACCTTAATAACTCCTAATTTCACAAAATTTACTAATCCAAAAATTAATTAGCTACTAAACTAACCTCGTAAATATTTAATAAAAATATTTGCGGGTCTGGTTTACTAAAATAGAGTCCCAAAAATACACTTTTCGACACCCCTGACTATCGAGTCGTTACAAGACCTGAGATCCAACTTAGAGAAATACACAACCTTGCCAAGTTCATCAAGAAGCTCCTCTATAATAGGAATTGGAAATTTTTCCTTCATTGTGAGTTGATTCAATTGTCTGTAATCAACATACATTCTCTAGCTGCCATTATTCTTTTTGACCATAACTATAGGTGAAGCAAAAGAGTTGCTACTATCCTTAATGATTCTAATCTTCAACATTTTCTTAACCAACCTCTCAATCTCATCCTTCTAGACAATAGGGTAACTGTAAGGTCTGACTTTAACTACTGCTAAATCATTTTTTAAAGGAATGCCATGATCATGTAGCCAAGGTGGAGGCAAGCTAGAAGAGTTCTTGAAAATATCAGAATATTCTTCCAACATCTGTTGCAACTTCAAAGATATAAGAGTAGTAGTTGCTAACAGCTTTGTTTGTAGGGGAGTTGTCATCACCATCACGCAGGGTCCAAGTAGCTAACCTACTGTAGATAAACACTTGGCATATTGGGAGTCTTTCAACAAGTGTATAGCACCTAGTAGAATCCCTTGAAGTTTACAAGGTTTCCCTTGGTAGGAAAACTTCATATGAGGGAGCTAAACTCCCGGGTAATAGTTTTTAAAGACCTCAACCACTGAAATAGACCTTCTTCTTGGGAGTTACCCTTTAAATGATAGGCTCAAGAAATAATCGATAAAGTTAGGATTGAATACATTTATGCCCCATGGTGTATTTTGCTCCACACCAATAATAGAGACCTTTTTTATTTTTTTTATTCAATTCTAGTAGATGAAATTACTCTATTTGTACTCCTATTATGGTTTGTAAGAGTGGTTTGACTATTTCTATAACATCCCGGTTTATACCCTAGTCAGAACAGTGGTTTCGGGACCACAAATCTGAGTCTGTATAATATTTTAATATTTTATTCTGTGACGTTGATATGTGATTAAGCATGTGCTAAATTTTCGTAAGCTAATTTGACTGTCTGTGTGATTAATTTGATTAAAGGATGAAATTGCATTGAATGTAAAAGTTGCTTGTTATTTGTTAAAGTACTTAAGTGATGTGGGTTTTGAATGTTGTGGCCTTAATAGGCAAATATGCCAATAGATGATTAATGGTTGAACAAAGGGCGATTATACCCTTGATATATATATGTGTATACTTTATTTTTAAGAAGGATATTTTGGTAAAATACATGTTATTATGTTAGTAATAAACAAAAGAAAAAGATGAACATTATTATTTTAATTTGGGGGTGCTGAAAGTTAAAAGAAAAAGAAAAAGTTAAGCTTGTTCATTCGCCCATGGTTCAAGCATAAATTGGACCAAGAAAGAAGAAATTTAGATTGAGATCGAGGTACAGATAAAGTGCTCGATTAATCGACCGTATCAATAGTTCAACATCCGAGGTAAGTTCGGACATAATACCTGTATTTAACTATGTTCAATGCTATGAAATAAATGGTATGATATTATTACAAAGTGAATGCTATGTGATAGATTGAGTTAAATGGCACTTAGTGTGCGTATTCAAAAACATGATCGGGATAAACAGCACTGTCTATGCGGAGCAATATAAGCTTCGGCTTTATGGCACTGTGTGTGCGATGCCGATTTAAGATCGGTTTGAGATGGATGTACTAAGTGTACGATGCTAATTAAGTTTCGGCTAACTATTTATGCACTAAGTGTGCGAATAAATCGAGGAAGAAATGAATGTGGATTGAAATGAATCGTGATTATTGACTAGCAAAAGTATTTGACAACTAAGTTTTGGCTAAGGTACGCTCGGAATCTATGTGGATGGTGAAACTATGAATGTGGTTGTGGATGAGTTAATTGAACATATTAGTTGTGGATGGTATTATATTTGTGATAGTAAAATTAATCTATGTGATGACATGTTGATATTATGTATTATGTTATGAACTTACTAAGCTTTATAAAGCTTACCGTGTGATTTGTTTCTCTGCTTTGCAATGTCAGTAAAGCTAGCTCGGATCAGGGGATATTCAGCTTCTCAGTCACACTATCGACAATCTATTTTGGGGTATTTTGGAAAGATGTACATAGTTAAAATATGGCATGTATAGGTTGGTCAATTGAATCATGTTTGATAATTTGTAAGTAGCCATGAAAGGTGGCTAGATATGTGCTAATTTTAGCATGAATGAACTTGGTATATGTGATGTATCTTTTGGTATGGTTTGTGGGTTGAGAAATTGATTATTGAATGGTAACTTTGTGTTGATAAAATGCTAGCATGATTTAGTGAAATTGAAAAATGAATGATGTTTGGAGTGGAATGTATTATGCTTGTGATGAGATAAGTTTTGGTAGTGAAATTTTCATGGTTGGAATTGGCATTGAATGCATGGGTTGAATGACTCTTTTGGTATGTTTTTAGTGGTTATATGTGCATTGGACACCCTAAGTGGGTGGCACTTTGGCCTTGCAAAATGGCCTATAATGTCACATGGTCTAGGCGCACGGGCGTGCCTAAAGACCGTGGGTGAATTGGCAGAATGTAGCTTAGTAGCACACGGGGGTATTAGCTAGCCGTGGTGTACAAGTCAGTAGCTAGCTAAGAGCATATGGCCTAAGAGTACACGGCCTCAGTGCACGGGCGTGCTGGGTGGCCGTGGGAATTAAGTCAGTATATAGCAACGGGAGGACACACGCGAGTGTCCAGCAGCCGTGGAGGACACACAGTCTCCTCCCACGGTCGTGTCTCCCCTGAATTTTAGAAAAGTTTTAAATTTTTCATAAAATTTTGTATGTGTTTCAGTTTAGTCCCGACCCCTCTTAAGCATGTGAATTAGGTCTCGTAGACCTTGATAAGGGACAACATGATTGTAATTGAGTGTGATTGAAGATGATTGACTTTGTGTCGTAAATTCTAGATGTTAAATGTTCTAATTGATCGGTAATGCCTCCTAACCCTATCTCGACGACGGTCTTGGGTTAGGGGTGTTACACTTTATTGGTGTCAGAGCTACGGTTTAGTCAATTCTCGAACTAACGTTGCACGTGTGAGTCTAGCTATACATGCCATATTCGAAATTGCGATAGTGTGATGAATTCTGACAGCTAAAAATATGTTTTTTTATATAATAATGGATCCCATCGAGCAATTGCTGACGATGTAGAAAGTAATACGCCTGCTCCTTCTTAAGAGACAGTGTCGGCCACATCTAGGCCAAATGATAGTGGTGAGGGAGGAGAGACTAAGCAAGCCTTCTTCCGAATGATGAGCGAGTGGTTTACAGAGTTTGTTCGAACGAATCCTACTGCTCCACAACCTCCACCCCCACAAGTACCTGTTGTGCCACAAGTTGTAGATCCGAGCAAATTGAATAAATCTCCTGTGGATAAGATTCGGAAGTACGGGGCCGAAGAGTTTAGGGCCACATCAGATGACGATGCTAAGCGAGCCGAGTTTTCGCTCGAGAATACAATCAGAGTATTTGATGAGATGTCGTTGAACTCAGATGAGTGTATTAAGTGTGCAGTTTCCTTGCTTAGAGACACGGCTTACAACTGGTGGAAAACATTGATATTTGTGGTTCCGAGAGAGAGAATCACCTAGGATTTCTTTCAAGCTGAGTTCAGAAAGAATTATATCAGTTAACACTTCATTGATCAGAAACATAAAGAGTTTCTAGAATTGAAATAGGGTTGTTTGTCTGTTACTAAGTACGAGCGAGAATTTGTAAGATTGAGTCAATATGCGAGAGAATGTGTCTCGACCAAAGCTACTATGTGCAAATGTTTCATAGAGGGATTGAATGAAGACATCAAGTTATTGGTTGGGATACTCGATATAAAGGAATTTGTTATACTAGTTGAGAGAGCATGTAAAGCCGAGGAACTCAGTAAAGAAAAAAAGAAAATTGATTCAGAAGCTGGGGAGGAAAGACAGAGATCGATGAATAAATTTTCTCGACCTTCTACTAAGATATGTAGAAATACAAGCCATCGTTCAAATACTTCCTTTAGACATCCAAGTAAAGATTGTTCGAGACAAAGTACTAGTTTACGAATTCAAGCTCCGAACGAATCAAGTGTTGGCAGTGTTAAGAGTAACAAGCCTGAGTGCAGACAGTGTGGAAGATGACATGTGGGAGAGTGCTGGGGCAGGTACAACAATAGAGTCTGTTATAAGTGTGGATTCTGAGATCATTTTTTTCGAGATTGCCCGAAAATAGTCAAAGAGGAAAACGTTCAGAATGAAAGACAGAGTAATGTGACGGCTAGGAGTAGACCACCCAGAAGCACCCAAAATGTGAGTAAAAGTCGGAGAGGGACAAATGACATAGCTGTGAGGTCAGAAGCAAGAGCACCTACCCGAGCCTATGCTATACGTGCACGAGATGAAGCATCATCTCTAGACGTCATCACTGGTACTTTCACTTTATTTGATATTGATGTTATTGCATTGATAGATCCGGGGTCAACTCATTCCTATGTGTGTGTGAATCTAGTATCGAGTAAAACTCTACCCGTTGAGTCTACTGAATTTATGGTTAAAGTGTCGAACCCTTTAGGCAAGTGTGTCTTGGTGGATAAGGTGTGTAAGAATTGTCCATTGATGTTTCGTGATATGTGCTTTCCGGTTAATTTGATGTTGCTTCCCTTTGATGAATTTGACATAATTCTGGGTATGGATTGGCTTACTCTGCATAATGCCATCGTGAATTGTAAAAGAAAGAGTATTGAATTGAGAAGTCTGAATGGTGAGCTAGTTCAAATTGAATCCAGTGATATGAAAGGATTACCAGCTGTCGTATCTGCGATGAAAGCCATGAACTATGTGAGAAAAGGTTGTGAAGCTTATTTGGCATGCGTGATTGATACAAAAGTGTTGGAAAAGAAAGTTGAATCAGTTCCTGTGTTATGTGAGTTTCCAGATGGGTTTTTGAAGAGCTGTCGGGATTACCTTCAATTCGAGAAGTGGAATTTGGCATTGAATTAGTGCCGGGGACTACTACCATTTCTATAGCTTCAAATAGAATGGCACCAACAGAATTGAAAGAGCTTAAGTCGTAGCTGCAAGAGTTGACTGACAGAGGATTTGCACGACCGAGTTTCTAACCCTGGGGAGCTCCTGTGTTATTTGTGAAAAAGAAAGACGGAACTATGAGAATGTGTATTGATTATCAAAATTTGAACAAAGTGACGATAAAGAACAAATATCCGTTGCCTCGTATCAATGATTTGTTTGATCAGTTGAGAGGAGCTACAGTGTTTTCTAAGATAGACTTGAGGTCTGGTTACTATCAGTTAAGGGTTAAGGAAGCTGATGTGCCGAAAACTGCTTTCAAAACGAGGTACGGACATTATGAATTCTTAGTGATGCCTTTCGGATTAACAAATGCTCCTGCAGTGTTTATGGATTTGATGAATCGAATTTTCAGACCCTATTTGGATCGCTTTGTGGTGGTGTTCATTGATGATATTCTGATTTATTCGTGTGATGGGACGCGGCATGCTGAACATTTGAGAACCGTGCTACAAACACTACGTGAGAAATAGTTGTATGCAAAGTTTAGCAAATGCGAATTTTGGTTGCGAGAGGTTGGGTTTTTGGGACATACTGTATCAGCTACTGGAATAAGAGTTGATCCTAGTAAAATCTCTACTATATTAGAATGGAAGCCTCCGAGAAATGTGTCTGAAGTCCGTAGTTTTCTAGGACTAGCGGGATATTATAGACGATTTGTGAAAGGTTTCTCGATGATTGCAACTCCATTGGCAAAGTTGTTACAGAAAGATGTTAGATTCGAGTGGTCAAAAAAGAACCAGCAGAGTTTTGAGCATTTGAAAATGCTGTTAACAGAAGCACCAGTATTGATTCAACCCGAGTAAGGCAAAGACTTCGTAGTTTATAGTGATGCATCATTGAATGGTTTGGGCTGTATGTTGATGCAAGAAGGGAAAGTCATTGCTTATGCTTCGAGGCAGTTAAAGCCGTACGAAAAGAATTACCCAACGCATGATCTTGAGTTAGTTGCGATTGTATTTGCATTAACAATATGGCGTCATTACTTATTTGGTCAGAAATGTCATATTTATACTGATCATAAGAGTTTAAAGTATTTGATGACTTAGAAAGATTTGAACTTGCGACAGAGAAGATAGTTAGAGTTGTTGAAAGATTACGAACTTGTGATAGATTACCACCCGGGCAAAGCTAATGTTGTAGCTGATGCCTTGAGCCAAATATCGTTATTTACTTTGTGAGCTTTAAGTAATCAGATAGATCTGTGTGATGATAATGCGGTGGTAGCTGAATTGAAAGTAAAACCATTGTTCTTACAATAGATTTATGAGGCTCAGAAGAGTGATAATGAGTTGTTAGCAAAAAGAATTCAGTGTGATTCAGATGCTGTATCAGAATTTCGAGTTGATAGTGATGATTGTTTGAGATTCAGAGATCGAAGATCGAAATTGTGTTTCGAGAAATTCAGGGTTGATTTTGATGATTTTAACTGAAGCTCACAATAGTCATTTGACTGTACATCTGGGGAGTACAAAGATGTATAATGATCTGAAACAGTTCTATTGGTGGCATGGCATGAAAAGAGATATTTCTGACTTTGTGTCGAAATGCTTAGTTTGTTAACAAGTCAAAGCTGAATATCAAGTTCCGTCTGGTTTGTTACAACCGATTATGATTCCTGAGTGGAAATGGGAAGGAATTACGATGGACTTTGTGTCAGGTTTGCCCTTACCTCCGAGTAAGAAAGATACAATTTGGGTGATAGTGGATAGATTAAAGAAATCAACTCATTTCATTCCGGTGAGAACTGATTATTCTTTAGATAAGTTACCTGAACTGTATATTGATGAGATTGTGAGATTACACGGAGTACCGTTATCTATAGTGTCTGACAGAGATCTGAGATTTACCTCGCGATTTTGGAAGAAATTACATGATGCTTTAGGTACGAAATTGCATTTCAGTACTGTTTTTCATCCGCAAACGGATGGTCAATCCGAGCGAATCATTCAGTTTCTCGAAGACATGCTGAGATGTTGCATACTTGAATTTGACAATACATGGGAAAAGCACTTATCCTTGATTGAGTTTGCATATAACAACAGTTTTCAATCTAGCATTAAAATGGCACCATATGAGGCTCTTTATGGTCGACAGTGTCGAACTCCATTATATTAGACGGAGCTGAGTGAGAATAAGATTCACGAGGTTGATCTGATAAACGAGACCGAACAGAAAGTGAAAATAATTCGTGACAGTTTAAAAGCAGCTTCAGATCGTCAGAAGTCTTATGCAGATTTGAAAAGAAAAGATATTGAGTTTGAGGTTGGTGATAAAGTGTTTTTGAAAGTGTCTCCGTGGAAGAAAATACTTCGATTTGGCCGGAAGGGCAAGCTAAGTCCGAGGTTCATCAGACCGTTTGAGATTATTGAACGAGTTGGGCCGGTTGCTTATAAATTGAGATTGCCATCTGAGTTAGAAAAGATTCATAATGTGTTTCATGTGTCAATGCTTCAATGGTACAGATTAGATCCGTCTCATGTAATTACTCTTACTGAGGTTGAGATTCAGTCATACTTACCGTATAGTGAAGAATCGATCCAAATTTTTGCGCAAGAGATTAGAGAGTTGAGAAACAAAAGAATTTCCTTAGTGAAAGTATTATGCCACAAACACGGGGTTGAAGAGGCTACGTGGGAATCTAAGAATATTGGAGAGAGGAATATCCACACCTATTCACTGGTAAGATTTTCGGGGACGAAAATCCCTAAGGGGGAGAATTGTAACATCTCGGTTTATACCCTAGTCGGAACAGTGGTTTTGTGACTACAAATCTGAGTTTGTATAATATTTTAATATTATATACTATGACGTTGATATGCGATTAAGCATGTGCTAAATTTTCGCAAGCTAATTTGACTGTCTGTGTGATTAATTTGATTAAAGGATGAAATTGCATTGAATGTAAAAGTTGCTTGCTATTTGTTAAAGTACTTAAGTGATGTGGCTTTTGAATGTTGTTGCCTTAATAGGCAAATATGCCAATAGATGATTAGTGGTTGAACAAAAGGCGATTATACCCTTGATATATATATGTGTGTGTGTGTGTGTGTGTGTGTGTGTGTGTGCATACTTTATTTTAATGAAGGATATTTTGGTAAAATACATGTTATTATGTTAGTAATAAACAAAAGAAAAAGATGAACATTATCATCTTAATTTGAGGGTGCCGAAAGTTAAAAGAAAAAGAAAAGGTTAAGCTTGTTCATTCGGCAATGGTTCAAGCATAAATCGGACCAAGAAAGAAGAAATTCGGATCGAGATCGAGGTAAAGATAAAGTGCTCGATTAATCGACCGTATCGATAGTTTAACATCCGAGGTAAGTTCGGACATAATACCTGTATTTAGCTATGTTTAATGCTATGAAATAAATGGTATGATATTATTACAAAGTGAATGCTATGTGATAGATTGAGTTAAATGGCACTCAGTGTGCGTATTCAAATACATGATCAGGATAAACAGCACTGTGTGTGTGGAGCAATATAAGCTCCAGCTTTGTGGTTGGCACTATGTGTGCGATGCCGATTTAGGATCGGTTTGAGATGGATGCACTAAATGTACGATGCTAATTAAGCTTCGGCTAAGTATTTATGCACTAAGTGTGTGAATGAATCGAGGAAGAAACGAATGTGGATTGAAATGAATCGTGATTATTGACTAGCAAAAGTATTTGACAACTAAGTGTTGGCTAAGGTACGCTCGGAATCGATGTGGATGGTGAAACTATGAATGTGGTTGTGGATGAGTTAATTGAACATATTAGTTGTGGATGGTATTATATTTGTGATAGTAAAATTAATCTATGTGATAACATGTTGATATTATGTATTATGTTATGAACTTACTAAGCTTTATAAAGCTTACTTCGTGTGATTTGTTTCTCTCCGCTGCGATGTCGATAAAGCTAGCTCGGATCGGGATCGTCGCCTTCTCACCACACTATCGGCAATCTATTTTGGGGTATTTTGGAAAGATGTACATAGATAAAATATGGCATGTATAGGTTGGTCAATTGAATCATGTTTGATAGTTTGTAAGTAGCCATGAGAGGTGTCTAGATATGTTCTAATTTTAGCATGAATGAACTTGGTATATGTGATGCATCTTTTGGTATGGTTTGTGGGTTGAGAAATTGATTATTGAATGGTAACTTTGTGCTGATAAAATTCTAGCATGAATTAGTGACATTGAAAAAGGAATGTTGTTTGGAATGGAATGTATTATGCTTGTGATGAGATAAGTTTTGGTAGTGAAATTGTCATGGTTGGAATTGGCATTGAATGCATGGGTTGAATGACTTTTTGGTATGTTTTTAGTGGTTATATGTGCGTGGGATGTCTTGATAAAATGGCTTGTAGGTTAGACCCTAAGTGGGTGGCCCTTTGGCCTTGCAAAATGGCATATAATGTCACACGGTCTAGGCGCACGGGCGTGCCTAAAGACCGTGGGTTAATTGCAGAATGTAGCTTAGTAGCACACAGGGGTGTCAGCTGGCCGTGGTGTACAAGTTAGTAGCTAGCTAAGAGCACACGGCCATGACACACGGGCGTGCTTGGTGGCCATGGTGGAGAAGTCAGAATATGGCCTAAGAGTACACGGCCTCAGTGCACAGGCACGCTGGCCGTGGGAATTAAGTCAATATATAGCCAAGGGGGGACACAGGGGGTGTCTAGCAGTCGTGGAGGACACACGGTCTCCTCCCACGGTCGTGTCTCCCTTGAATTTTAGAAAAGTTTTAAATTTTTATGAAATTTTGTATGTGTTTCAGTTTAGTCCCCGACCCCTCTTAAGCATGTGAATTAGGTCTCGTAGACCTTGATAAGGGACAACATGATTGTAATTGAGTGTGATTGAAGATGATGGAATTTGTGTCGTAAATTCTAGATGTTAAATGTTCTGTTTGATCGGTAATGCCTCCTAATCCTATCCCGGCAACGGTCTCGGGTTAGGGGTGTTACAGTTTCCCTAAGGTGTTATGTTGGTAACAATAGAACCATGATGCACCTTAGAGGTGAAAGTAGAGGATGGGAATTGTGCGGGACCTCTAAGACTACCTTCTGATCTAGGATAGTACCCCTTCTTTCGAGAATTTGTAAGTATGCCTTCAACCTGCTTAGCCACTAAAATACCCTCCAAAAGTGATTTAGGTTTAAAGAGCTAGAGGTGTTGACCTATTTTTGGTTTGACGTTACTAGTGAATATGCTCAGGGCATAGTTCTCAGGCAACTACAGCTAGTTGAGGAGGCTGATGAAGTTGTCATGGTAATGACCCAACGTTCCTGTCTACTTGAGTGAGACCAAGTCGGCCATAGGGTCCTGGAATATGCTAGAACCAAAATGTTCTCATGGATAATGAGCATAGGTTGACCATGATAGAAGATGGAATCCTCATTGCCTTTAAGTAAAGAAGTGGTGCCAATCCAATGCCTTACCCTCAAGATGGAGCATCACTGTACGGACCTTAGCCTGGTTAGGAACCCTTTTCACTCCAAAAAATTGTTCCAATTTGGCCCACCATCTAAAGTCCAAGCCATCGAATTGAGGGCATTTGAGCTTGTGGTCCCTGTTTACCAAATCCAAATTGCTAAATCTGGTTGGAGTCTTTATACCATTGAAATCAACCTTAGTAGTGAGAGGCAAATGCTCTTTGGAAGAAATCTTTAGATAGGTTCCCCCAACACACCCTTTGCCTTGTCGAGAGAATAAGTACTCACTATAGTTAAGATGGAGTGACCCAAATACTGATAAAAGATTCTCTTAAGCTCAGTTTGAAGTTCCTCCTTGAAGTTATCCATCGAGCATCCATCTTATTGTCCCACTGAGATACTTCTAGCTGAAGTTTGTTCAGCTCCTGCTGCATTTGGGACAATTCCTTATGAGCTTTGGTAGTGTCATCATCAGCAGCCATGATGATCAACTGACTCTGATACCTTTGTTATGGGAGATTAATCGAAGAAGAGAAAGGAATGAGAATAAGAGAGAAGAGCACGAGAGAAGTGAAGAGAATATATTCAGTTGAAATTTATCATAGTTGTAGCCCTTTCCAATTCAATAAAAATAAGGGGGAAAAGAAGATAACCGTTGTAATAGAAAAATAGTTCCAACTGGCCTATACTAAAACGCGCTGTTTCACTTAAACATTAAAACACACTGTCTCACTTAAGAAAAATATTTAGGATAAATATGTAAACTAAAACACAATCGTTTTAATAACAGATTATAACTTCCTTATCAGAAAAGAAAAAGAAATAAAAAGGAAAAAAAATAAAGAAAGAACAAAGAACAAAGAAAAAGAAAAAAAAGAGAGTAAAGAAGGAAAATAAAAAAGAAGGAAAGAAAGTATAATGGGAAAGAAAGAAAAAGAAAACAAACTAATGAAGTGAGTTTTTAATCATTGAATAATTTTTAAAAAATTATTCAATGATTAAAAAAAAGATTATGTGTTTTAAAAAATATAAAAATGTCACATTAGCGATGATATGTCATGCCACATCAGCGAAATCATCAGCTGATGTGTTATGCCACGTCAACCAAAAATGTTGACCATTAGTTCACTAACAGTTTCTGTCAATTTTGGCCTTATTTGAATTTTTTTCAACATTCTAGCTGAGGTTGCAACAAAAAAATGCTAAGGGTTGAAGTGAAAAAACCTCCAAATGTTGAGGTGGATTTTTAAATTCTACATTTTTTATAATTTTTATAATTTTTATAATTTTTTAATTTTTTAAAATATTTTCATTTTTTTTAATTTTAAAAAAATTAATTTATTCCTAGCATAGCAATCCACATGTATGGCACAGTTCAACAAAGTTCATAAAAGTTAATTAATTGCTTACGTGACAATCCACATATATGGCACACTTCAACAAAGTTAATAAAACTTAATTTTTCCATCTATTTTGGGGTGATTTGATAGACAAAGCATGTTTAAGGGCTAAAAAAGACCCAAAAAATAGATGCAGGGCTAAAATGACTTTATTTTTTGTAAAGTTGGAAGGCTGAATAAGTCATTATGCCTTCTAATTACATTCCCAAACTATCTAGGTTATGTCAATTAGGTCATTTTGTTGCTAAAATCGTTAATTTATTTATTGAATGACAATTCAGATCTTATATGTTATAATTTAAAATGAAAGTTGTAAAAATGGATGTCCTAAAAATCTTAGTTTTGAGGTTTTTGAAGTTTTTATAGAAGCTTTATCATTCACTCTTTCTTTTTCTTTTTTTTTTTTTTTTGAATTTTACCTTATTTTAGTGTACTTTTCAAGGATAAGTACCAAATTGACAAAATTGCTAACATTGAGGGCTAAAATAGTTATTGTATTTTCTATAATTGCAAAACTAGACAAAAAGATCAAGATTTTTTTAAAAAAGTACAAAAACTCAATATCTCAAAATTAAAGTACATGGACAAAATTTTAAATTTCAAAAGAGTACAGAACTTTTGACATATTTAAATCTTTAAAATTCTACCTAAGACGTGCTTGGACACCATATAGCACTTGCATTATGCAAGTGTACTCAAACACTATCTTAGTAATTACACCTTTTTATACATGGAATAGTAATTTTCTATACGAGTTTAGTTGACATAGTTAATTATACTATAATTCCACATTTGTGTTTGGTAGTACACATTATTACACAGTTACATAAATTAGACTTGTTTAAATATATTTATTATTATCAAATATTATCAATAATACTTGAATAAAAATTCTAAACAAGTAGCTAATGTAACGCCTCAAATTTTGGGCCTAGAAGTATTGGGCCTTGTGTATGGATCAGTAAGGAGGCTGTACATAAGTATTTAATTGTGCAAGGAAATGACACAATTAAATGTTTGCTTCAGTGGTTAAGGGCCCTGAAAAGTGTTGGAGGAGTCCTGGGTTCAAACCTGGGCTTTAGCAAAAATTTTGGTTTTAAGTGGATAAAACCCTGGATGTTTGGATGTAGGCTTTTTAAATTATTGTGTCAAAAAAAATGACACAAGGAAGCATGTGGTCTAGTGGTTGTGGCGTCATTAAGGTTGCAAGGGAGCCTAGGTTCAAGTCTTAGCTCTTGCAATTTGTTTTGGTTTTTCTTTTAGAATTAGTCATAAGAATTTGAATTGAATTCGAATGGCGAGTTGGAGTAAATCAAGGAGAAAATTCGGTGGAGGGATTGGTGGAGATTTTTAAGGAATTTGAAAATGGGAGAAGTTGTAGCCAAATTGGGTAGCTGGTATGTGCATATTCGGCTAGGGAGTCCTTTTTCTGCATTTTTAGCAAAAGGGGGATTTTGGTGCATATTTTGGCTTTTTTGAGTTTTGTTTTTTCTTTTCTTTTGATCAGTTTAGTTACCAAACCGAAGCTACTTTTATCTTTTTCTGGATACTGTCGAAACTGCACTAAAAGTGACCTCTCGTGCATTCTTTTTGCTCCGTTTCACTCTACTTTCTTCTTAGTCGTTTCGTGTTACCGTTTAGCCATCTTCTTGTAATTTTTTTGGCTATTTTTCCATTGGCTGATTGTATCTCTTCTCTTCTTCTACATCTCTTCTTTTTTATTTTTCCCCATTTATTTCTCTTGAGCCGAATTTCCCTTTTGTGTAACACTGTTATCATTTGTTCATAAGTGTGTAAAAGCCGAATACCCTGCTATCTCTCTTTCATCTTTTGTCGTATTTACTCTCATTTCTGTTCTCCTATCATAAGGCGGCGGGTTCTTCTCCTCTGTTTGTTGAGGTTAAGTGTAAGTTATGGTGATTCCTTAAATGGATTTTTGTTGCTAGTATGATTCTTTTTCCCTTCTGCCGAATCCTCTCTCTCTCTCCCCCTTAGACTAACGTTGGTTGATACCTAGGCATTCTCGAGGAGTAAAGAGGGGCGCGTGTTCCAAAAGCGGTCGAGGGCCTACTCTCAGTTTTGACTATAATTGCAGCAATGGGATCAATTCTTGCTAACAGTTAGTAGGGACTTATCAAATCTTAATCAACTGAGGCAAGTATCAATGTGATTTCGGCATATGTTTGGAAAAAAGAAATAATAACTGTATTGATCGAGTGATTAACCGTTAGTTTTGAATATGGTAGGTTCGATGCTAAGGATTCGTGGTTGTAACACCCTGAAAATTCGAGTAATTTATTTTCATTGTGTGCTTTGAGTAATTATTCTAGAAGATGGAATTTCTTTATTTATTTTTGTGTTTAGTATAGTCCTGAAGAAGAATTAAAATTTATTGGGATGGAATAATATTAATTTTGAGAATTTGTGGAAGTGGGATTAAGTGGCTATGACACATAAATTAATTTAAGTGTCAAAGTGAAGCATAAGATGAGTTATTGGACAAGTGGTGATGGCGCATGGGTTTAGGCATGAGGGAGAAGGTTCGAATCCCTTGTTTAGCATCTAGGTGAATTTTATTTTGAATTTTTCTGCACATATATAGCAAGTGTCGGCCAAGAGCTTATATGGTAGGTGTTGACTTGTTATTTTTGGTTAGAATATCAAAGGAATAAGGAAATTATTAACTTAAGGAAGGGAATCAAGAAAATAAGGAAAATGTGAAGATATGAGGCAAGAATCAAGGAAATATTTTTGGAAACAATATCTTGGCCATTAGACCAAGTACATGGACGGCAATATGGCTAGGGGGGAGCCGAATTTTTGGTGATAGTTTGGCTAGGAGTTTAGTCTTTTGGTTTTGGTCATTTTTACTTTTGTGCAAGTTTTGAAAATTCTCTCAAACTCTCTCCCTTGGCCGAAATTGTGCATTTGGTAAGCCTTGTTTCTTTTGTCAAATTGGTCATTTTTGTTTTACACTTTAGTGTCAATTTTGTGCCTTTCTCTTTGTGCCGATTTTACCAATACCTAAAAGACCATTCTTTCCTTTTCTTCTCCCCATTGCCGATTATACATTGCTCTTAAAACTCATCTCTTTCTTTCTTTTCTTTTCCATTCTATTTGAAAACCGAAACATCATCATCTTTTCTTCCAATCTTACATCTCTTACTTCTATTTCTTTTCAATCGAAATCTACCCCAATTTCATTATCATGGCCGAATGTTAGAGTGCTTATAGCCGATTTTATTTTCTCTTTTTCTTTGATTCTTCATAGCCGAATCCTTCATAAATCAATACCATTCTCAAATCCTTTCTTTTCAACGTGGAAAATAGGCAAGAATTCTTTTCGTTTCGATTAGTTAATAGTGGTTATGGCCGAATATTGATGTTGGTTTGAAGGCTATATTAGATCAAAATAAACGTTCATCCTATTGACGTTTATTTGTTATACTTTAGTGCGATAACGGAGGTTGGAAATCAAGAAGTCGTGGGTGACACAAGTCCTTGAAATCGATATTTGTGGTAAGGAAATCACAACTCTAAAAAAACTTGGTATTATTTCAAAATTTATTTTAGATTGGAGTAACGTTCTTTGTCTTTGAAGACATTCAAAATAGGGAAGAAAAGGGCGGTCTTCGCTTCCAAGAAGAGGAGGTTCCGTTAATCCCCTAAGTATAAGCAAAGAACTATTTCGAATCCGGGATTTTCCACCGGTTACTGGACATTCAACCGAGGAAAATCAATTGTTCAAGTCGTTCGTACTCCGAACCATTATTCGTTCGTGGATTCGATTCGGTTAGCGAACCATCAATCGGGGAGAAATCGCAAGTAGAAGTATTACGAAAATCCGAGGGTAAATTCTAGATCGTTATGGTTAAATCGATTTATTTATTAGAATATAGAGTTCTAACTATCGCGATACGTTTAGGTGTTGAAGAGCGGGAAAGTGTAGTTCTCTCAATAACCAGGTGTGTAATTTCACACTCATTTTCGGTTAGATTTCAAATCATAAGTACTTGTGATAAAATCATGAAAATGGTAAATTTCGGAAATTATGTAGTAATTGATACTTTTGTGAAAATACATGAAAATGGTTAAAACCGAGAAAAATACGAAAAACTGCTAGATTGATAAATGGGCCAATAATACTCTAGTTCGATAAATGGGCCAATAATACTCTAGTTCGATAAATGGGCCAATAATACTCTAGTTCGATAAATGGGCCAATAATACTCTAGTTCGATAAATGGGCCAATAATACTCTAGTTCGATAAATGGGCCAATAGTACTCTAGTTCGATAAATGGGCCAATAATACTCTAGTTCGATAAATAGGCCAATAATACTCTAGTTCGATAAATGGGCCAAAGCCCACTAAACTGTTAAATGGGCTAGTTGCTAAATTATTTATATGGGCCTAATGAAATGTTTATTGATAAACCCACCGATGTCATGGAATAATTAAAAATCTATTATGTGATTATATTTGTTATACACGCATGATTGCATGGGGTGGGTTATATGAAGAGAAGAATGGCCGCTTGCCACAAATATGGCTCAATGCCTCTAGTTCGGTGGCTCTCTGCCACAAATTCGCTAAATGCCTCTAGTTCGGTGACAATGTCACAATCTAGTTCGATGAGTGCACTACAAAATTATTTAAAGGCTTAAAGCCTATACTTGGTGTGTTTGGCGGGGTGGGTTGACTTGATCCCACGACAGTGTGTTGGTTGGTACGGGGTGTTAGCGGATGGATTTTAGGTTTGGGTTGGGAAATTCATTTTACATGCATTCATTTTTAAATTATGTTATTTTATTTTATGATTTATTGTTGAAATCAGAAATGGGCTCAAGCCCACTTTATATCTCTTGACGATCCGCCCAATAATGATGGTAAGTGAGTTGCACATCGAAGTTCCTTGTAACTCACCCAATTTTATTAACCATTTCGTAATGGAAATTGAGGTGGACTTGGGTCGGAGATGACTTGGTGGAGGCCATACTACGAACTTGGGTTTTATAAACTATGACTTTATTTAAGTTATTATTTTAAATTTCTCAGTATGGGTTTTATGTAATAAGGCCTCTTATTATGATTTTATGGATTTTATTGTGTGGATGGTTTAAATTTTATTTCTAAATTTTTAATATGGTTTTATCCTAAATATGTTAAGTTTTCTTAAGAACATTGGTTTTATAACAAATGTTTGGGCACTTTAATTATTTTAAATTCCTTCAAAGTTCTTTTAAACTATCTTAAGATTTTGACATTTAAATTTTGACGATAAGTTTTCAAACAAATATTTTTCTTAAAGCCTCGAATTTCAAATCCTAAAGTTTAATTTTATTAAACTCTATTTTCAAAAAGTTTTGTAGCACATTTCTATTTTAACTATTGAGTATAAACGAATGTTTGATTTTTGTGACAAACCAAATCTTGTCTAAACGCATAGACCGGGTTTGGGGTGTTACATTTAGTGGTATCAGAGCTTTGTTCAAAACTCGGCTGTGGTTTGGGTTCGACAATGAAATCTGTTTGGAAAAAATAAATTAAATAAATAGACTTTTGATTTAAAGGTAGTACGGCACCATGAGCATCCCGCGCCAAGTCAAGTAAGTATCTGTATACTGATTGTCTGTTACGATTATGATATGATTAGAAGAAACACTCTAGAACTTCTAGTTTTAGGTGTTAAAACCGTAGAGATTGAGACAATAGGATATTGTTGCGAAAACAACTCTATCTCCTTCATATCATAAAACATCGTTAATAAACAACTGAAATATTATTCTGATTCATAAAACTCTTAATCGATTAAATCGAATTAGTCGCTATGAGCACTAGAAGACGTGGTCGTGGGCGCCGGTAGACGTGGCCGTGGTGGTAGAGGATGAGGTGTTAGGGCGCAATCGAAGTCTTAGGGTCATATGCCGGAAATGGATGCACTGCGCATCACTCGAGAGTGAGACGGATCGCATCGACTATATGGAAGAGGATAATCTTTGTGACACGAGCAATGCTGCGAGTACTTGAAAGGGTCGCTGGATCCAAAACTGGGCCAACACTCGTGGGTCGATATCGGAGCGATTGAAATCCAGTGGAGCTGAGGTTTTCAAGAGGTGTCTCTGGTGTAGCTCCCAATGTCGCTGAATATTGGCTTGAGGCAGTGGAGCGAATTATGGACGATCTTGAGTGTACTATGGAACAAAAGCTAAGAGGAGCGGTATCTTTGTTAAGGGACGAAGCATACCAATGGTGGCTTACTGTCCGAGAAGGCACCGATGCTGCATTAGTTAATTGGGAATTCTTCAAGGCTTCTTTTCAAGGGAAATATGTGGGAACAAGCTATGTGGATGCTAGAAGGAAAGAATTCTTGAACCTGGTGCAAGGAAATAAGACGGTGGCAAAGATATGAGGTCGAAGTTCTTACGCTTGAGTCGCTATGCTCGAACGATAGTAGCAACGGATCATGAGCGTTGTGTGCGCTTTGAGGATGGCTTGAAAGATGAGTTGCGGGTTCTGATAGCCCCACAGTAAGTTAGAACTTTTGTCACGCTCGTGGAGAAGGCCAAGATAGCCGAAGAGGTTAAGAACTCGGAACGTCAGAATCGGGAGCAAGTTTGAAGCAAGAGAGATCTGAAGAATTCGGGTTCTTCAAAAAGGTTCCCGAAGAGGTTTCGGAATGATGAGCCTGCTCAAGGTAAAACACCTGTAGCTATTAATCAGAGTCGAGATTGTGCTGATTGTGGGAAAAGGCATTCCGGAGAATGTTGGAGGAAGACGGGTGCTTGCTATAAATGTGGATCGACGGATCATCAATATAGGAGTTGCCCTCGACGTATGGATACAACTCAAGAAGTTCGTACTACTGATGCACCACCGGCGAGAGGAGCTCAGCAACCACTGAGAGGTCGTGGATCGGGTCGTGGTGGTAATGGAGCTGGACGTGGTCAAGGTGCAGCGGGTCGGGGCAATGGTCCTAGAGGCAACACGGACGCAAGACGGCCAGGGGCCGTGTATGCGCGATGACGCCGTGAGGATGGCAATGCACTGATGTGATAATCGGTACGTTCTTCATCTCTCGATGTACCCAAGTATTGCCTTGATAGATATTGGTTCTACTCATTCGTGACGCGTTGCTAGCACCATAATCGAAACTTGAATTTAGACCACAAATTTTCGATAATGAGATGAGGTGATTAGTCCCTTAGGGCGATCGGTGTTGGTTAATAAACTATTTAGAGACGTGCCTTTAGTAATTCAAGGAGAAACATTCTGGCAAATTTGATGGATTTGCCATTTGGCGAATTTGATATCATTCGGGCATGGATTGGTTGGTTAAGCACCGCGCGACTAGATTGTGTCTTTGGCGTATGTCGATAAGAACTATGGAGGATAAAGAGATAGTTATGATAGGCGAGCGGAAAAATTACTTAGCAAACGTGATTTCTGCGTTAAAGGCGGAGAAGTTGGTGCGAAAAGGGTACGGAGCATTTTTAGCATTTATTAGTGCTTTAGATGCCAAAGAGTCATCGAGTGGAAGATGTGAGAATCGTGAAGGAATTCCACGATGTCTTTCCCGAAGAACTTCCCGTGTACCTCCGCATCGTGAAGTGGAATTTGGTATTGAGCTTTTGCCTGAATCGCCCCAGATGTCCATTGCTCCTTATAGAATGGCACCGAAGGAGTTGTCGGAGCTTAAAGCCCAAATTCAAGAACTACTAGATCGGGGTTTTATTCGACCGAGTGTGTCTCCGTGGGGAGCACCGGTTTTGTTTGTTAAGAAAAAGGATGGGTCGATGCGTATGTGTATCAATTATAGGCAATTGAATAAGTGACGATCAAGAATCGGTACCTTCTCTCGCCAAGGATTGATGACCTATTTGATCAATTGAAGGAGCTTGAGCTTTTCTCAAAATTGATTTAAGGTCGTTATCACCACCAAGGTGAAAGAAGCGGATATTCACTAGACGCGGCATTTCGAACCCGTTACGGACACTATGAATTTTTGGTGATGCCGTTTGGGTTGACCAATGCACTAGCTGCATTTATGAATATGATGAACCGGTTTTTCAACCATTCTTAGACCGGTTTGTGGTGGTATTCATAGATGACATTCTGTTTATTGGAGGAGCGAAGAAGAACATGACTCGTGATTTGCGGATTGTATTGCAAGTGCTTGGGGTAATCAGCTTGTATGCCAAATTCAAGAAATGTGAATTTTGGTTAAGAGAAGTGACTTTCTTGGGTCATGTGGTATCACCAAGGAATAAGGGTGGATCCTCGGAAGATTGAAGTCAGTATTGGATTGGAAGCCACCAAAGTCGGTGAGTGAGATTCGGAGTTTCTTGGGTTTGGTCGGTTACTATAGACGCTTTGTTGAGGGGTTCTCGTTGATTGCCGCACCTCTAACTAAGCTTTTGCGGAAGGAGTGCCGCTTTGTATGGACCGACAAACAAAGCAAGAAAGTTTTGAGAGATTGAAGAAGGTTTTAACTGAGGCGCTTGGTGATTGATTCAACTTTGAGGTCAAAGAAGGAGTTTACAGCTTTATTGTGATGCGTCACATACGGGTTTAGGGTCACGTATTGATGCAAAGTGGGAAAGTAGTAGCTTATGCTTCTCGCCGCTTGAGACCGAACGGCGTAAACTACCCTACTCATGATTTGGAGCTAGCGGCAGCGTGGTGTTTGCCTTAAAGATTTGGAGGCATTACCTATATGGTGAAAAGTCTATCATCTATACGGATCACAAGAGTCTTAAGTATCTTCTTACTCGTAAGGAGTTAAACTTGAGACAACGAAGATGGGTGGAGCCGCTTAAAGACTATGATTTCTCAATTGAGTATCATCCTGAAAGGCTAATGTGGTGGCGGACGCATTAAGTCGTAAGGTGGTATCTCGATTTGAGAGCCATGTTTGCCCATTTGAGTTTGTATGAGGATGGTAGTTTGATAGCGGAACTTCAGTGAAGCCTCTATGGTTGGATCAAATCAAGGAAAAACAGAAATTAGATGAGAAGTTGGGACTTTTACTTGACAAGTTAAAAATGGTGAAATAGAGGATTTTGGAATAAACCCTAAGATGTGTTGTGTTTTTCGTGGAAGGGTCTCAGATGCCTAAGGACTCGGATTGAGGCAAATGATTTTGAGGAGGCGCATAGTAGCCCATATGCTATGCATCCCGAGAGGAAATAAGATGTATCGGGATCTTCGTGAGCGTTTTTGGTGGCACAGGTTGAAACGTGAGATTTCGTAATTTGTGGGAAAATGTCTAACTTGTCGCCAAGTGAAAGCGGAGCATCAATTACCGTCGGACTTTTACAACCGGTAAAGATTCCTCTTTGGAAATGGGAGCGGATAACAATGGATTTTGTTAGTGGGTTACCTTTAACACCTACTAAGAAAAACTCTATTTGGGTAATTGTTGATCGTTTGACGAAGATCGCTCATTTTCTACCACCAATGCGTCTGGATTACTCGTTGCAGAAGTTAGCGAAGCTGTATGTATCTGAAATCGTGAGGTTGCATGGGGTACCCGTGTCGATTATATCGGATTGGGATCCTAGGTTTACATCTCGATTTTGGAAAGCTTTGCATAAAGCTCGGGTACAAAGCTAAACTTCATGACGCTTTTCATCCCCAAATCGATGGTCGATCGGAGAGAGTGATTCAAATTCGGAAGACATGTTAAGAGGATGTGTAATCGACTTCAAAGGTAGTTGGGAGGATTTTCTATCGTTGGCGAAATTTGCGTATAACAAATTTCTACCGATCTAGCATTCGGATGGCACCCTACGAGGCATTGTATGGTCGTGAGGTGTCGTTCTCCTATTTGTTGGACCGAGTTGGGCGATCGGCGGATGTTAGGACCGAGATGATTTCTCAAGCGGAAGAAAAAGTGAAAGTTATTCGAGCACGGTTAAAGGAAGCTTTAGATAGACGTAAGTCGTGTATGCGGATCTCAAACGTAAGATATCGAGTATGCCGAGGAGATCAAGTTTTCTGAAGGTCTCACCTTGGAAGAAGATTTTCGATTCGGAAAGAAGGGCAAGTTGAGTCCTAGATACATTGGACCATATCGTGTGGTGAAAAACGAGTTGGTCCAGTGGCCTATCGATCGAATTACCTCCGCACTGAGCCAAATTCATAATGTTTTTCATGTTTCCATGCTTTGAGGCGCTATAGATCGGATCCTTCGCATATAGTACCAGTGAGAAGAAGTGGAGTTGAATTTAGACTTGTCTTTTGAGGAGGAACCAAAGGAAATTTTAGACCGAGATGTTAAGGTGCTAAGAAAGAAGACTGCAGATGCTGGTCAAAGTGTTATGGCGTAACCACGAAGTGGAGGAAGCTACGTGGGAGCCCGAGGATGCAATTCGGCAACAATACCCTCACCTTTTTCAGCTGGAGTAAATTTCGAGGACGAAATTTTTTTTTTGAGGGTAGAGTTGTAACACCACAAAAATTCGAGTAATTTATTTTCATTGTGTGCTTTGAGTAATTATTCTAGAAGATGGAATTTCTTTATTTATTTTTGTGTTTAGTATAGTCCTGAAGAAGAATTAAAATTTATTGGGATGGAATAATATTAATTTTGAGAATTTGTGGAAGTGGGATTAAGTGGCTATGACACATAAATTAATTTAAGTGTCAAAGTGAAGCATAAGATGAGTTATTGGACAAGTGGTGATGGCGCATGGGTTTAGGCATGAGGAGAAGGCTCGAATCCCTTGTTTAGCATCTAGGTGAATTTTATTTTGAATTTTTCTGCATATATATAGCAAGTGTCGGCCAAGAGCTTATATGGTAGGTGTTGACTTGTTATTTTTGGTTAGAATATCAAAGGAATAAGGAAATTATTAACTTAAGGAAGGGAATCAAGAAAATAAGGAAAATGTGAAGATATGAGGCAAGAATCAAGGAAATATTTTTGGAAACAATATCTTGGCCATTAGACCAAGTACATGGACGGCAATATGGCTAGGGGGGGAGCTGAATTTTTGGTGATAGTTTGGCTAGGAGTTTAGTCTTTTGGTTTTGGTCATTTTTACTTTTGTGCAAGTTTTGAAAATTCTCTCAAACTCTCTCCCTTGGCCGAAATTGTACATTTGGTAAGCCTTGTTTCTTTTGTCAAATTGGTCATTTTTGTTTTACACTTTAGTGTCAATTTTGTGCCTTTCTCTTTGTGCCGATTTTACCAATACCTAAAAGACCATTCTTTTCTTTTCTTCTCCCCATTGCCGATTATACATTGCTTTTAAAACTCATCTCTTTCTTTCTTTTCTTTTCCATTCTATTTGAAAACCAAAACATCATCATCTTTTCTTCCAATCTTACATCTCTTACTTCTATTTCTTTTCAATCGAAATCTACCCCAGTTTCATTATCATGGCCGAATGTTAGAGTGCTTATAGCCGATTTTATTTTCTCTTTTTCTTTGATTCTTCATAGCCGAATCCTTCTTAAATCAATACCATTCTCAAATCCTTTCTTTTCAACGTGGAAAATAGGTAAGAATTCTTTTCGTTTCGATTAGTTAATAGTGGTTATGGCCGAATATTGATGTTGGTTTGAAGGCTATATTAGATCAAAATAAACGTTCATCCTATTGACGTTTATTTGTCATACTTTAGTGCGATAACGGAGGTTGGAAATCAAGAAGTCGTGGGTGACACAAGTCCTTGGAATCGATATTTGTGGTAAGGAAATCACAACTCTAAAAACCTTGGTATTATTTCGAAAATTTATTTTAGATTGGAGTAACGTTCTTTGTCTTTGAAGACATTCAAAATAGGGAAGAAAAGGGTGGTGTTCGGTTTCCAAGAGGGAGGTTCCGTTAATCCCCTAAGTATAAGCAAAGAACTATTTCGAATCAGAGATTTTCCACCGCCATGGGACGTTCAACCGAGGAAAATCAATTGTTCGAAGTCGTTCGTACTCTCGAACCATTATTCGTTCGTGGATTCGATTCGGTTAGCGAACCATCAATCGGGAGAAATCGCAAGTAGAAGTATTACGAAAATTCGAGGTAAATTCTAGATCGTTATGGTTAAATCGATTTATTTATTAGAATATAGAGTTCTAACTATCGCGATACGTTTAGGTGTTGAAGAGCGGGAAAGTGTAGTTCTCTCAATAACCAGGTGTGTAATTTCACACTCATTTTCGGGTTAGATTTCAAATCATAAGTACTGTGATAAAATCATGAAAATGGTAAATTTCGGAAATTATGTAGTAATTGATACTTTTGTGAAAATACATGAAAACGGTTAAAACCGAGAAAAATACGAAAAACTGCTAGATTGATAAATGGGCCAATAATACTCTAGTTCGATAAATGGGCCAATAATACTCTAGTTCGATAAATGGGCCAATAATACTCTAGTTCGATCAATGGGCCAATAATACTCTAGTTCGATAAATGGGCCAATAATACTCTAGTTCGATAAATGGGCCAATAATACTCTAGTTCGATAAATGGGCCAATAGTACTCTAGTTCGATAAATGGGCCAATAATACTCTAGTTCGATAAATGGGCCAATAATACTCTAGTTCGATAAATGGGCCAAAGCCCACTAAACTGTTAAATGGGCTAGTTGCTAAATTATTTATATGGGCCTAATGAAATGTTTATTGATAAACCCACCGATGTCATGGAATAATTAAAAATCTGTTATGTGATTATATTTGTTATACACGCATGATTGCATGGGGTGGGTTATATGAAGAGAAGAATGGCCAGTTGCCACAAATATGGCTCAATGCCTCTAGTTCGGTGGCTCTGCCACAAATTCGGCTAAATGCCTCTAGTTCGGTGACAATGTCACAATCTAGTTCGGTAGTGCACTACAAAATTATTTAAAGGCTTAAAGCCTATACTTGGTGTGTTTGGCGGGGTGGGTTGACTTGATCCCCACAGGTGTGTTGGTTGGTACGGGGGTGTTAGCGGATGGATTTTAGGTTTGGGTTGGGAAATTCATTTTACATGCATTCATTTTTAAATTATGTTATTTTATTTTATGATTTACTGTTGAAATCTGAAAATGGGCTCAAGCTGAGCTTAATATCTTGACGATCTGGCCCAATAATGATGGTAAGTGAGTTGCACACTGAGTTCCTTGTAACTCACCCAATTTTATTAACCATTTCAGGTAATGGAAATTGATGTGGACTTGGGTCGGAGATGACTTGGTGGAGGCCATACTACGAACTTGGGTTTTATAAACTATGACTTTATTTAAGTTATTATTTTAAATTTCTGTTATGGGTTTTATGTAATAAGGCCTCTTATTATGATTTTATGGATTTTATTGTGTGGATGGTTTAAATTTTATTTCTAAATTTTTAATATGGTTTTATCCTAAATATGTTAAGTTTTCTTAAGAACATTGGTTTTATAACAAATGTTTGGGCACTTTAATTATTTTAAATTCCTTCAAAGTTCTTTTAAACTATCTTAAGATTTTGACATTTAAATTTTGACGATAAGTTTTCAAACAAATATTTTTCTTAAAGCCTCGAATTTCAAATCCTAAAGTTTAATTTTATTAAACTCTATTTTCAAAAAGTTTTGTAGTACATTTCTATTTTAACTATTGAGTATAAACGAATGTTTGATTTGTGTGACAAACCAAATCTTGTCTAAACGCATAGACCGGGTTTGGGGTGTTACAGTGGTGCGCTTCGTGATCAGGTGTGTACACACACCACTCCAATTGTAGATCTGTAAAATGCCGAAAAGTTGAAAATATGGCGTATGATGCCACACAAGCGTGCGATTGTGCGTGTGGTGAACCGAGCCCACGAACATGGGCGTTAGACTATAGAGGTCACTACCCTCTATTTTTGGAATTATCGAAATACCCTCGATTTGTGAAGTCACCGAAATACCCCCGATTTATAAAATTACTGAAATACCTTCAGATTGTAAAATTACCGAAATACCCTCATATTGTAAAATTATCGAAATACCCCTGATTTGTGAAATTACTGAAATATCCCTAATTTGTGAAATTACCTAAATGCCCCTAGAGGGCAAATGACTATTTTGCCCTTGTGGGTAAATGACTGACTTAGACTATGAATTTGACTGATTTGACTGTGATCGTATGACTTTGTTTAAACTGACTTGATATGCTTTTAATATATGTCTAAATGACTATTACTGAGCATGGCCATTTTGTATACACGTGTAATGATTGAGCATGACATACACAACATATTGCATGGGGTTGGGACATTGATACGGAAGAAGTTCTGATAGGGTTGCACGGGTCGCATGAGATGATTGTGGATCCAGTATTGATCTGTTAAGGTCGCACGGGTCGCATGAGACGATTGTGGGCCGACGGACGGCTTAAAGCCGCATAATCTGATTTTGGCTCTGTGCCAACCTAAATATGGCTCTGTGCCATCTTGATTATGGCTTTGTGCCAATCGTATTTACCCGTGGCTATGTACCTAATATACATACTGATGACTCTGTGCCGATCATAATTACTCATGGCTGTGTGCCGATTATATTACCGTCGCTAATGGCTATGTGCCAAACTTATTACAGTTACTGATAGCTTTGTGCTATCCTGATTATGATTTATAACCATTTTGAGTATGGCTTTTAGCCATTCTGTTAACTGGCAGCATTGCTGTGATGTTTATGGCTTTTAATCGTTCTGTCCACGGCGTCGAGCCGTTCTGTTGACTTAGTGCTACAACCGGTGCTAAGCTTGGTGTGTTGGCTGGGTGGGTCGATTTTATCCCCCACAGGAGTGTAGGGTTGGTACAGGTGGTGTGTTGGCTAGATCGGGGTGGATACATCCTCATACTGTTGCATATATGTTTATGAGATTTGTCATTGTACTAGGCCTAGGGCCACTTATTCTGTTATTGGTTTGGGCTAGGCCCAATTGATTCTGTTATGGGCTATGACCCAAATGATATTGCAGTGGGTTTTGGCCCACGTAGGCTCTAAACTGGGCTGTACTGCTACTGTTAAAGGGCTTTGGCCCAGACTGGTTCGATTTCTATTTCTGTATACTAACTGTTACTCCAGTAAGGGGATTACACACTGAGTTTTTGTAAACTCACCCCGTTTTTAGCTGTGCAGGTAATTCACGATGTTAGGAGGATTGGTGCTGTGAGGGACTCGGAGGTGACCACATGACTGCGGCTGTTATGCTTTGGAATTTATATAGGTTTTAAATTACGTTTGGGTTTTAATTTTTGTAATAAGGCCTCTCTGGATTTAATTCTGAATTTGAGATTTTGTTACGTTTTATATCTGTTAGTCGTAGACGAGTTTTCAACCCAATTACTGCTTTTAGAAAACATGCATTTTAAACTTCTTTACCTTGAATTAGCTTTCGCAACTAAAAGAGCTTTTTAACGAAGTTAATAACGTTTTTAAAAGTGATTAACTTTTCAATGAACCACGTTTTGAAATTGAACGAACAAAAACTGAGACCTTAGTTTTTAAATATTAAGGAGGGTTTTTAATGAAAACATGGTTTTCGAAAAACACTTCAATGTGACACGTCTGATCCGGTCATAACTTCTTGGCTGGGTTTGGGGTGTTACAGCAAAATTAAGATCAAACCATCATATGTAATATGTTAGTCTAAGAAAATAGTTAACAATATGATTATAAATAAAAATAATAAGAAAAGTATGTAACACCCCTTACCTGTGTTCAGCGCTGGAACAGGGCTTGAGGTATTACCAGACTTATGACACAAGCATTTACACAATCCTGAGACATAAGTTTGCTTCCAATTTAAAACCATTCATATTTGATCATGAAGTCCCTATTACGAGCCTACGAGGCCCAAAACATGCTTTGGAAGTGGTTTGGGACTAAACCAAGAACTTTAGAAATTTTTACAAAACCTAGAAAATTTTTGCTAGATGCAGGGCTCACACGCCCATGTGGTCCAAAGGACACGCCCGTGTGACCCTGGGACACTGATATGAACTCATTTCGGTGATGATTCGAGTTGTTTAGATTGTCCAATCGTGAATTTGAGTAAGACTTGGTTCGTTTCAAAATGAATGGAAAAGATAGGCAATGGCTACAAACAAAGGTCAAAAAGAAAGATAATTAAGCAATAGATAGGGAATTCTGCTAAGGGCAGAGAATGAACCAACAATAAGATAATTGTTGACCCGAGACTCAAAATAGCTCTTATGGGAATTTAGTTTAGGAAAATCAACAAAGAACCTTGACCCGCTATCAAAAGTGATAGGAACCACAGGTATAATGAACGCCACACCAAAGGTGATAAGTTCGGTTTACAAAGGAAAGATTGATGCCACAAGCTATGCTTGATAAGTCAAGTTAGACCCGAAAAGAACTATGAGAATTGGAAATCTCACAAAAGAACACGTGTTCATATAATTTGGAAAACATTCTTTTTACAATGAGCTGATTACAAGTATTTATAGTGCTAGATAATGTAACACCCCTCACCCGGGTTCGAAGCCAGAACGGATACGAGGCATTACCTACCTCAACCTGCTTAAACATATCACATCGGGCTATAAAATTTCGTTTCGGCTTAAAAATTTTCCATTCAAACTCATAATCTACTCATCCTGGGCCTACGAGGCCTTATACGTACTTCCAGAAGGTTTCGAGAATTAATCGAAAACTTTTACACACTTAGAAAAATTTTGCCTAAATAGGGGTCACACGCCCGTGTTGTTCAAGGGACACGCTCATGTGCCCCTGAGACATGCCCGTGCTCCTCACCCGTGGTTGACACTGGCTTAATACACATGACCGGACACACACCCGTGTCCCTCACAGGGCCTCGACACGCCCGTGTCTTAGCCCGTGTGCCAAAACCTTGGCATTCTGTTTTTGACGCCATCATCTCACTATAGTCACATGACCAAGGCACACGCCCGTGTCCTTAGACCGTGTGTCAAAATAAATTCCTAACTTCAGGTGCAGACTTCACACGGCCTGGGCACACGCCCATGTTCCTGGTCGTGCCTCCCACACGGCTGAAACACACGATCGTGTCTCTACCCGTGTGTTTACTACTAAGCATTCTGACTTTGAAAACCTAGCATGCAAGGGATGCACGGCCGAACAACACGCCTATGGGGCTGGCCGTGTGTCTCACACAGTCTAGACACACGCTCGTGTGTCTACTCGTGTAGACATTAAAAGGCTATATTCCAAGGCAAATGCCACCCTGCATAGCAAACATAATTTAACATCATACATGACTCAAAGGCATATTCAAGAGCTCAATTCAAAGCATTCACACAAGCATAAACTTCATAATTTCATCATCATTGAATATATATAAACTTATCAAGTTTTGGCCCAATTCCAAGGACCATTTACAAAATGACTTTGGTCACATACATACCCAACACTTTCGCTAACGATTACGACCTAACAAAATACCCAAGTCCTATACATGCCATACTCAAAATAAGTCTAAATTGTTATACCAAAGTGACGTCGATAGTGTGATTTTCGAACTCCTGCATCCCACGATCCCCGAGTTATCTTTGCAATACTACATGAAAAGGGAAATAAGAGGGGTAAGCATAAAACTTAGTAAGTTTGTATGAAAATAAATAGTAACAATAAGCTCATAAGGACATCAATCCATGACATTAGATAACCACACAAGGTCATAAACACTTTGCCATAACTTACTCGTACTCGTTCCTATCTAGAACATACCATGCCATATATTGTAACATTCCTCATGAATTTCTCACGGGTACCTGTATTCACTCAATCACGTGACTTTAGTACTAATCTCATTTCTATTTCCAAGCTTATCTATTTATCCCATTAATCACTAGGGATACTCAAAGACGCATACTCATTGTCATTATTATAAGCACTGTGCCAATGCCACATCCCAGATGTGGTCTTACATGGGGTCACCTTTGAGTGCCGATGCCATATCCCAGGTATGGTCTTATATGAAATCTCACATCAAGTATCGATGCCATATCTCGGATATGGTCTTATACGATTCTCATATTCATTACCGAAGTCATATCCCAGATATGATCTTATACGGGATTTCAGTTTGGTGTCGAGGCCATGTCCCCGACATGGTCTTATACGGGACCTCATCCATCTCATGTCTCAATGATAGCATTTTCACATTCATTATAGTCCAACTAGGACTTCAATATCTCAATGTAACATCCTGAAATTGGGCCTAGTAGAATTGGGCCCAATAGGCCTTGAGAATGGGAGCGTTTAAAATTTTTGAGATACATGTAGCACTTAGAATATTATAGTGAGGTATTATTGGGATTATTGAAGCCTTAGAGATAGGGGAGACCATAGGAAAATTTATTTTTCTGGCTTTAGAGGACCCTAGTCTCAGGCATGAGGCCTCTTAAGCAGATTAAGTGAAAACGGGTCACAAAAAGGGCTTGTAGCCTAGTGGCAAAGTGGCGCCACTAAAGGAGCAGGGAGGTGGCATCATAGGTGGGCAAGGAGGCCCAAGTTCAAGTCGCAGGAAACCCTATTATCTTGACTCTTTTTAAAACCCAATTATTTTAATTAAATTTTAATTAATTTTGGGTTTTAAATGGATAGAGTGGGACAACAATAAGGCTTAAAAATAGGAAGATTTACTTGAGTAGATAATGCTAATAATAAAGCAGATAAACGAAGGAAGAGGTGGTGTTATCTAGGCTTCTTCTGGAGGTGATCAGATAAAGATAAGGGAGGAAATTTAGGAATTATCTGCTGGTTACAGTAGTGGCCGAAATTCCAACACTGAGGAGTAGTTGTCGAAATTCTCTATAAATAGGAGGGTATCTCTTCAATTCCGGCATTTGAACCCCATTCTCTTCTCTCATTCTCTGTGCCGAAATTCTCAGTTCTTCTTTGCAATCTCTTTTCTTTTGATTTCTTCTATAAGTTGAAACCCCTAAGTATTCTTTCTCTCCACTTTCTTTTCACTTTCCTTCTAAGCCGAAACACTTCACTAGTTTTTCTAAAAGCCGAAAACGCATCAGTTCATCTTTTCCGGGATTTTCATAAAAGACGAAATCAGTAGATCTCATCTCCTGTGTTTGCCGAATTCTCTCTTAGGTATCTGCTTGTGCCGAATCTTGAAGGAAACAATAGAAGGAGGCTAATCACATAGATCTCTAAGTTATAGAATCATGTTACTTTCGGGAGAGGCCTATTTTCGCAATTGTTCCGGCTTTTGAGCAAGGCTTTACATTAAGGATAATAGATTCGGATAGTAAGGCTATCGACTAAGAATATTAGATTTCGCGATATCAGGTGTGTAATACCTCCCCACCATCTAGATCTGCCTATTATTGTATGTTCATATGTTTTATATGTTATGATAAATGCCGAAATCTCGATTTATTGATGAAAGCCCAAGGAGAGTAAAAGCGGATCCCCAGGTTAGTAAATAATCTATTTAAATGATATAAGTAAAATGCTTGTGTGTGATTGCATGGGTTGGGTTGATGAAAGGAGGAAGTAATACGTTATATGTGAAGCGGCTAATGCCGTGAACGATTATACGGGCTTCGGCCATTAAATGTTATATGGGCTTCGGCCATTAAATCTTATAAGGGGTTCAGCCATCATATGTGGATGAGCAGCATGACTGCCATCATGGTGTGTAGCGGTGTGGGTCGATTGTAGAAATCCCCAATGGTGTGTGCGGTTGGTACGGAGGTGTGTAGCGGATGGAAACCTAGGTAAACGGGTTGGGCCTTGCATATTATTTGTTATTAACTTTTATTATGATTATTAGACTGTTTATTTTGTTTAATGGGCTTAAGGCCCAAACTCTAGTGGTGCATGAGGGTTGCACACTGAGTCTCGCAACTCACCCTTTTAATTAACATTTCAGGTGATACCTAGTGATTCGGACCGGGCTGGAGAGGAACGCAAGGTGGCCATGCAGAAGAATATGTAGATTTGGCAAAAAGACACTCAAGTTTTATTTTATATTTTTAATTAATGGACTTCCAATCTCGTTGTAATAAGGCCATGGGCTATTATGTTTTATTATGGGCTTCTATTACTTTAAGTCAGTTAAGTTTTTATTTTAATTAAACTAAGACATGTATTTAAGTTTGGATTTTACTTTACTAAAGCATCTTCTATTTAAAACATATTTGGGCTTTTCTGAAAATACGACATGTTTGACGAAAATTTTCTTAGTGACATACCAGATCCGGTTGTAGTGTTCGAGCCGGGTTTGGGGTGTTACACTCAACTTACTCATTCAACACAAATTACTCAATTTAGTAGGATATTATGTATCATCATAATACTAAACATTCCCAAACATGCTGGCATAATTGTTGAATTTATCCATACAAACTTACCTCGATTTCAAAATAAGCTAGATCGTCGGTCTTGTCCGATATTTTGTTCTTTCCCCAGTCGAGGTTGATTCTTGGCTCTTCTTGCTCTATAATAGCAAATTAGCTCATTTTAATCATCACATTAATAAAAGCATTTAAAAATCATGCTTTGGCAAAATTACTATTTTGCCCTTATACTTTGGCAAAATGACCATTTTACCCCTAAGCTCGAAAATCAATTCTAATCATATTTCTACCTTCAACAAGCCTAGGTGAATATTTATTTCTCTTATGGCTATCATCAAAACCCAACATTTCTGTAACACCCTAAAAATGGGCTATTTGGAATTTGATTATTTTTCCTTATGTATGAACTGCTGTGGTATTATTTATGAAATAATAGAGCTCAATTTAAGGCTTTGAGTGTGCTCGGTTTGGTAGAAAATTTTAGTTTTTAACTTTAAAGGCAGGGAGCCTTGGCAGGAGGGGGTTATAAGAATAAATGGGGATAATTTGGACACTAAAAGGGCCTTGGGAAAGTGGCAAAAGAGAGGCCACTTAAAGGCTAGAGTTGACGCCACCAAGGAGCAAGAGAGAACCTTGTCTGAGTCGCAAAATCCCCTTTTGCTCTTTATTTGGGCTGGCACAAGGAGAGAAAATTCTCTCCTTAAAGTATTTTTTTTATTAATTATCTATTTAGATAATAAGGGTGCATTTTATTTTTTAAAAAAATGAATTATCATGGGATTAATTGATGGGATAATCAAGGACTTTATTTGTTTAATTCTAGGGATAATTAGATAATAAAAGTTTTATTTTGATAATACAAGATTATTAAGGGGATTATTGGATTAAAAGGATTATTAAGATTTATCAATGGATTATTGGGGATTAATTCAAATTAATTTGAATTAATCCAAAGAGGTGGATCGGCAAGAGTACTAAGTGCCTATAAAAGCATTAGTTGACCCCCTTGTTTTGTTTTTTTCCATTTTGCTAGTTGCCAAAAATCCCTAACCCCTCCTCTTTGTGCTTCTTTTATTTTCTTTACTCTCTCAAACCCCTTTTAGCCAAACTTTTAGCATCTTCTTCTCCACAATTTTCTTTCTTTTCCTTGATCGAATATTCACCCTTATTGACCAGAAACTTCAAAACATCTTTTCCTCTTATTGTTTTCCTCTAGCCGAACCTATTTTAACCCCTAGGCCGAACATCAAAAAGGGATAAATCCTTCATTTTTAGTGATCAATCGATTTGGATCAAGGTAAGGGATGGCGAACCCTCCTTTTGTATCTTTTCTTTTGTTGTCATCTTGTTGGATGGAATGAAAGCCAAAATTCGGTAACCAATGAGCAAGGGTTCTAACCAAAGTGAAATCGATGATAGGCACTTCGGATCTCAAAGCGATAAGATCGGATCTAGCATTCTCTGAAAATCGGATTTGGGTAAGTGGTGGTAAGTGCCTACTTATGAAAGTTTATTCTTCTAATGATTAAGAAAAGCCAAAGGCTATTAAGTGGCTACTAATAGTTGCCGATTTCAGAAAGTAAAACCATTCGAGTTTAGTGACTTGGGTTCAAAGGCACTCGGGTAAGGATTCGGGTTCAAAAAGAGAACCCTTTTAAATATTTGGGTTGGCGATTAGGCCATAGTACTAACTCCCATGTTTGGCCGAATATAGGGACCAGAGAACTAGGTGGCCGATCTCTTTTCTGGAATTAGACAATTCAAGAGTGACAGTGTGTGTACATACACACTATATGATATATTAACTGTGCTTAATTTTGTGAATGCTCATTTTGATTTATGTAGCATTGGAATTAATACCAAATCGGTATAAGTGGTGATTCAGGTAAGTACCTGTTATTATGAATTTGCTATTTGATGCTTTTGGTAAGCATGATGTATTGACACATGAAATTTAAGAATGTGATGGCATGAAACATATGTATGTTTGTCTGTTGTGGGATTGATGAGTGGAGGGGGCAGTGATATTGTGCCGACGGGCACCAGTGTTTTGGTAACACACTTGTGACTACGGTCACGGAGGGTTGGTACCTCGGAGGTTTGGCACCTCATAGCGACTTATCCTCGTGGTTATTACCACCGTGGGGTTGGCCCCACTTGAGAAATGGGATCGTGCGCGCCGGTTTGGTATCACGCGATGGGTTGGCCCCATCATCCGATTTGTGTCTAAGGACACCAGTGTTTTGGTAACACATTGTGACTATATGTCACCAGTGGTTTGGCACCACCAGTGGTTTGGCACCACAACGGGGTAGACAGTGGCGTTTGGTTGGCTAGGTTGGGACACATAATATTATGCATGTTAATTATGTTATATGTTGTGTATGAAGTTGGATTAAACCGGGGAAGGGTTACATCTTGAGTCTTGGTGACTCACCTTCTCCTTTACATTTTTCAGTAACGAGTAGACCGCGGATGTGGACCTGGATGGACTCGAGGTGGCCATGCAAATGAAGTTTTGATTAATGAACTCTTAAATTTCGGTTTAACATTTTCATTTCCTGGTTTTTATTTTATGTGGATGTAATAAGGCCTCCTATTATTTTCTTTTATTATTTTCCATATCTTTGAATACTTTATTTAAACTTTGTCATTAATATTAATTAATCACATGTTTTCTCAAATTAACACGAAATCGTTTTAATATGCCATCGGGCACATTTGTAATTTTATAATAACTTGACATATTTTAATTCCCGAATAAAAATCTAAGTATGATTTTGGCAAGTCCACTAAAATGAAGGGTTTTCAAAACTTAAGTTGGTTTTCAAAAAGGATTTTGAAAAAACATCTTCTAAGTAGCAAACCAGATTCGGCCATAACGTTTGGGCCGGGTTTGGGTTGTTACAATTTCACACATTTACTACAAACTTTATAACCTTTATAAAAAGGTCTATTTAGGTGTTTTCATAGTAACACCTTTCACAAAAGTTGTTTATCTAACAACTAAGACTCTTTTTCTTCCATAAAATTGTAGCAAATAACAATGAAAGCTTTCATGGGAAAACTCCAATCTTTTCACCATATTGCAAGATAGTCCTCTCATTAGAAAACTTAAGCTTTAGGGGGTTCTAAAAGTACAACTATCTTCAAGAAAAACCATTAAAATCACTTACTTGAATGGGGATGAGTTTGCTGAAATTTTGAGCTTTCAAAATCCCTATATTGATATCTTTTCTTTCTTTATTTTATTAATACAAGTCAATTTAGTAACCAACTTTTACCAACTTTGACCAATTTTGTCAATTCTTGTCTCCTATGGTCGGCCACCTTATTCTTAGGGGTCTAATTGCACTTTAAAAACCTCAAATTAATATTCTATGGCTATTAGGCACCTTTAGCTTATAAAATAGAACTTTCGCACTTTATGCGATTTAGTCCTTTTTCGCAATTAAGCTTGAAATCGCTAAAATTAAAGCACCAAAATTTTCATGCACTTATATAATCATTCTCTAACTCATAAATAACATAAAAATAATTTTCCCAAACCTCGGATTAGTGATCCCGAGATCACTGTTCCGTCTGGCTCCTAAATCAGGCTGTTACAAATAAGGCCTAGCCGAAAAGTCACAATTGTTCAGCTTAAATGAGCTAATAATGAGCTGAAATAAAACTTAATCACTAAGTACAAACTCTTGAAATTCTAGGCCTAAGTAACAACAACTATCAATAAGATTTAATGTTCTAATTCAGCTGGTTTAATAAGCTTGAATGCTTAGGTTTCATTCTTGAGCAGCCAAAGAGTTTAGGATAAGCTTTGAATTCTCCCTTGGACAGCCGAATAGACACCAACAACATTCATGATATTTTTGGCACACAAATAGACCATGGAGTGTTCTTAAAGAGGCAATCGGTTATGGAATTTGTAAAACTCCTTTGTCCATTGCCATTCTTGAACAGCTCCTTGGAGAAGAAGAATAGGCTGCTGAATTTAAAGGATGTATAATGCTCTCCTTTAAATGATGTAACAACTCCTTTAAATGATGTATAATGCTCTCCTTTAATTGATGTAACAGCCCTTTGTATGTAACCGATTCCAACTAAATAGTCACATTTAACACTTTGTAACAACCCTTGTTCATAATTATTTCCAGCTGATTAGTCACCTACAAACAAACACATTAAAAACACATTAAACACATTAAACACATTTAAACACATATTAGACTTAATAAGCTTAATTAATAAATTGTAAATAAACACATTTAACACTTAATTTAATAAACTTAAAAATACATGCAATAATAAATTATTCCAACAACTAAATTAACTAAGATGAACTTAATTAACTAAGATGAGTAATTTATTCCAGCAACGTAATTAACTAAGAAGAAACTCAATTAACTAAGATGAGTAATTTATTCCAGCAACTTAATTAATTAAACTAAATTAACTAAACACATATAATACTTAAAAACACATGCAATAATAAATTATTCCAGCAACTAAATTAACTAAGATGAACTTAATTAACTAAGATGAGTAATTTATTCCAGCAACGTAATTAACTAAGATGAACTCAATTAACTAAGATGAGTAATTTATTCCAGCAAATTAAATACTTATTCCAGCAAATTAAAAAATGGGTTGAAGTTAAGCTAAACGAGCTCGGGTTGAACTAGATGAGCTTGAAGAAGCTAGAATTGAGCTCATTGAGCTGAAATTAAGCTTCATTTTGCACTTGGGCCCCTCGAGCTTAGGCCAATTTTGCGGTCGTCGAGTTGTTTCGAAACATGATATGGTCGGGATAGCATCAGACACGCCCGTGCTTCAGATCGTGTTCAACTTAGGGTGCTCTCTAACTTGTGCCACACAGCAATGCCACACACCCATGTGCTACGCCGCATAGCACACATGGCTAAGACATATGCCCGTGTCTCTACCCGTGTGCTCAATTCTGGACATTCTATTTTGCAACAGTTAAGGTGCAGGGGACACACGACCAAAATACATGCCCATGGGGCAGACTGTATGTCATACACAGCCTAGACACATGCTCGTGTGTCTATTTGTATGGAAAAAAACAAGGCTATTTACCAAGCCATTTTACCACCCTCACTTACACACATCTACATAATATCTCATGGCACAAAATCAAGCCTGTGAGATCAACCAAATAACCACAACCAAGACAATAACATGTCATTAATCACAATTCCAAACATTTCACATTCACCAAGCATACCATGATCATATCACCATAGACATTGACACATAGATGAATATACTTAGGCTTACAACCATGTTAGCCAATATGAGCCAACTTACATGGCCAAATAGCAAAACCTGCCTTTGACAATCACAAACCAACACATTGACTACAATCACAATGACACATTTAACAAAATGAATAAGTCCATATACATGCCATATACTTAAAATACTTGAATTCATCAATACCCAAAGTGATAGCTTCATAGTGTGATAGGATCTAAGTGAACTACAATCCGAGCTAGCTCAATGACACTATAAAACATGGGAAAGGAAGGGGGTAAGCTATATAGCTTAGTAAGTTCATATGCAAATAATACAATACATTATCCATACATTTGACATATAAAACTTAACAAATATTAACATAAATGTCATTAAAACTTCATAAATTTTATATGAATATAAATGTCATTTAATATCAACATAACACATATCAACACAATTGTCATATACTAATAGCTCATCATATGAATTACATACACATATCAACATAATTGCCATTTACCAATAGCTCATCATATGAATAATATAACACATATCAACATAATTTTCATTTAAGCTTCACAAGCACAACTTACTCAATCACAATCTTACCAATTGTTCATCATATACTGATGTCATTTTATTTGAGTTTTACATACATACTTGTACCATCTCATAACATATTCACATACTTTCTCATCTTTGACATACCCATTGAACCACTTGGAATACTATCGGATACACAAAAATATTTGCATATAAGTGCCACATATGTAGCCAATGCTACCACAAATCAAATAATACATACAAGCTCGCTCTCGAGCTATCCTTGGGCCTGCTCACACAAGCTGTCAGTTGAGACGTAGCTACGTGGTGCTGCTCACACAAGCTGTCAGGTATCTGCAACATAAGTCGGTATACCCAGCCACCAGTAGGACGTACAAGACCAGCACACGAGACACATAAATCACATAATTACATGGGTTCCTAGTGACATGTCACTTGTATCCTAATCTATTCTTAAGGTTCAACCAGGATTTACTTGCTCGTCGAAACTTCGTCAATTTCATCCATAAAGTCAATCATACAATTCATGCAATAACAAAACATTATAAATACAATTATAACGTTGTATTATTTACATACAAACTTACCTCGGCATAAAAACAGCAAAAAAGACTAAATCGTCAAATACTCGTTTTTCTCACGTTCTAACTCCGAACCACATTTTTATCGATCTATAATATCACATTTAACTTATTCAATCATTATACTATTCAAATTAGCCCAAAATCACATTATGGCAGAAATTACATTTTTACCCCTAAACTTTTAACATTTTACATTTTAGTCCCTAGGCTCGTAAAATGATTTTCATTCAATACCCATGCCTAGCCAAACCTTATACATGCTTATAGCAACCCATATTTCTCATTTAATCACAATTTTCACAAATAAGTCCTTATTGACATTTTTACCGAAAATCACTTAACAAAAGTCGTTTAACAATCAACAAACATGTATTTTCTACCATCAAACCTCAAAATACATACATGTTCAACATGGATAAAATTTTAGACTTTGATCATTTCTTAAATTAGTGGTAGAAATAGATAGATCATGTTACAAGGATTTCAAAAACATAAAAATCATTAAAAACGGGGCTAGAACGGACTTACAAGCGAGCTTGGAAGCTTGAAAAACCCTAGTGATAGTTTCCCCTTGTAAAATTCGGCCATGGGAGGAAGATGGATAAAAATTGGCTTTTAATTTGGCTTTTTAATTCATTTTAATTACCAAATTACCAAAATGCCCTTAATGAAAAACTTTAGAAACATACTTAATCATGTCCATTTTTGTCCACCAACTTAACCAATGGTCTAATTACCATTTAAGGACCTCTAGTTTAAAATCTCATAGCAATTAGACACCTTTAACATATAGAATTCAAGTTTTTCACTTTTTATAATTTAGTCATTTTAACTAAATTGAGTGCCCAAACATCAAAATTTTCGAACGAAATTTTCACGAAATTGTTTTATAAAATTGTAGATCATAAAATTAATTTGACTACATCGGATTTGCAGTCTCGAAACCACTGTTCTGACTAGACCCAAAATCGGGTTGTTACAAAGTAAACATCATCTGAAATTATATCTAATAGCTCTAACATTCCATATTTGTTGCGTTGTTCCCTCAGTAACATTTAACATATACACACTAATATGCTAGTCCCTGGCAAATTTCTTCATCTGAATCAAAATTAAACCTGTATCATTAATACCATGATTTTCTTCTTTTTTGTACTTTTCAAAATATGTATCATCTCAATTCCACATACAAATGAAGCTATGAAATATTCAGCATGCTAGCATGATCCAACATTGTTCTTTTAGACTATATTGAGGTGGTGTTGTTAATATGAGAATTATTTTTTTTAAGAATTTGACATTTTCTCCCAACCATAAGTTGAAGCTTTGCATATCTCAAATCAAAAAGTTCACGATCTGTATTTAGTGCTTGTGTCTAGCTCAATTCTCTGAAATGATATCATACTCATGATATGGTGCAAAAGAACTTTTTGTACCTGTATAATCAACTTTGTGGATCACCATATATAATTTTTATCCTATTTAGTGAGCTAACTAACTTATGCTAGGGTGTCAAATAGCATAGGTGTGTCCTCATCCCTCCTTGGCCCCCTAAAATTTTTGAAAATTTTAGTTATATCCATATAGTTTTTTGAAATTTTAATTAGGTTCCTCCAAATTTTTTGAAAATTACTATTAAACCTTTGAGAAAATTTAAAAATTTCAATTAGACTCTTCAATTCTTGTTAAAAATTTTTATAAAACCTCTAAAATTATTAAAAGTTTTAATTAGACCTACAAAATTTTTGAAAATTCCTAGTAAAACCATTCATTTTCAAAAATTTTCGTCAACCCCCTCAAAAAAATTTAATGTCAACCACTATCATATGTCAAATCAACTTTTTATAACTTTTCTTTATAACTTTTTATTACTATTATCCTACACAATTTAGGTAAAAACTAATAGAGTACATAATAGCCTTTATTTAAAACCATTTTATAATGTGTTTAATAGCTTTTATAACACTTATATTAAGATAGTCAAATACATATTGATGTAAAAATAATATAATTTATAGGGTAAAGTACATTAGAAGTCCCCAACTATTTTTTTTACCACCCAACTATGAAAAGTTATAAAATGGTCACTTAATTATTTTTTTTCCTTTTCTGGTCACCTAATTATGAAAAGTAACCAAATGGCCACTCAACTATGGTTTTTTTTTTCTTTTTTGGTCACTAGCTAGTTAACAAAAAAGATTAAAATATGCCTATAGTGTGACAGCCCGTTTTCAGTGAAATTGGAACAGTAGTTTCGGAACCACAAATCCGAGTCAGAAAGAAAATTTATTTTAATATTATTGCATGGTCTGCATCATGATAGGAAAGACATATGAAAATTTCGATAAGAAAATTTTACCGATTTCATGTATAATTATAGAACAGACCAAATTACATGAACTGCAAAAGATTAGTTTTAGTAGCTATAGGAATTAAATAGTTATAGAATTCAAAAATTGAGGTCCTTATATGGAATTAGACCATTAAGAGAAGTTAATAGATTTTTTTTTGATGATTCATCCATGGAAAATTAGAAAAAGAAAAGGACTAAATTGGAAATTTAATTAAATAAAAGATGATAAATAAAATAAATATCTAATATCATCATTTTATATCATCTTTCCTAATTAAAAAGCCATGGAAACCCTAGTTTGAGAGCTTGAAGAAAGAGAAAACTTGTTTGGCCAAATTAGGTGAGTATTCAAGTCTCGTTTTTAGTAATTATTATATTTTCGAGATCGTAATAACTTAATTTAGATATCTCGGGGATTAATTTGTAAAGTTATCAAAGTACTAGGATTTTTCCATGGATGAATATGCATGAATTATGAAATTTATAGTAGAAAATGAAAGGTTGTTGATAGATAAACAACTTTTGTAAAGTGAATTTTGATGAAATTATGATTTAGGGACTAAATTGTAAAAATGTATAATTCATGGAAAATTTCTAAATTTTATGAATTTTATGGGTTGTAAATTTTATATGAAAAATTCGATTAAGCTTGGAATAAGGATTAAATTGCATGAACTTCATTTTCCGAGCCTAGGGACGAAATTGGAATTAATGAAAAATATAGGGGTAAAATGATACTTTTGCCTACAATGTAAAATTGATTAAATTGAATATGAATTTTATTAAATTGAGTTAAATTTACTCGTATAGATCTAGATAGACTTAGTGCGGAATTGGATCGAGGAAAAGAAACAGTGTCAGATTAGTAGATTCTTATACACGAGCAAGTGTTGAGGTAAGTTCGTGTAACTAAATTGTATATTTATATGTTTTAAATTGAATGTTGTGTATGTGTATTGTATAATTGACATTTATGAAAATCGGTCACATATCTGATAATGCTCGATAAGTATTAAGATCCGATTAAATAAATGATATTCGATGGATACTGGGTTCCCGTATTGGTTGTGGTCCTGCATATGTTACGGACACACCACAGCTCTTATGAGCGTCCTGATATTGGCTCGCTTGAACTTTCCGATATATGGCTATTTTGAGCTTCTTGTTAATTGCTATACGAAGCTACTCGTTATTGGCTTGCATGAGCTTCCTGATTATGACTCTTATGAGCTTTCCGTTATACAGCCCGGATAAGCTTTCCGATACATGGCTCACATGAGCTTCCTATTATAAGGCTTGAGAGTGTGCTTCCTAGTTATGTGCTTTAATGAGCACCCCCGTATATGAATTGACTGATCATTGATAAGTACACCTTGTGTGTACTACCTGAGTATCCACCGATATTTCAATGATTCAATGGACAAAGCTCTTGATATGAGAAAATATGAGAATTAAATGAATTATATCATGAATATCCTTGAAATATCTGGAAATGGTTGCATGATGAGCTCATATTTGTTTTCTTGATATTCATGTAAATTTCATGACTAACTTGTTTGATGAGAGCATGTGTCTAGGCAATTGGCCACAATGTTTTGGATGCATGTTTGTATGCTTATTTTAAATAAATATGATTGGTAAGTTAACTTCCTGTTATATGAACTTACTAAACATTAAATGCTTACTCTATTCATTTTCTCTGTTTTATAGTACCCTGAAGCTTGTGAAGGTTGAAGCGGGTCAAAGCAAAATCACACTATCCTTCAGTTCACTTTGGTACAATTAGCAAAAACTAATTTTGGTATAATGGCATGTATAGGCTATAATAGACCAAATGATAAAATATTTTGGTCGTAACTAACTATTGGAATGGGTAGTGTTAAATATATTTTAATTTAATTGTATAAGGCCTTTTCATGTTTAGTATATATGTGTGCTTGGTGTGGTTGAATTTAAATTTTGGTAAACTTGATTGATTACTCAAATAGGTAAGTTTGAAAGCATGAATACATGTGATGATATATCTTGTATAAAACTTGTATCTGGTTTGGATTAAATGTCTTGAATTGGTTGTTGTATGTGTTTATATGTTTATGTAGGTGGATGATAAATTTGGTGAGAAAAGTGGCCTTGAAAATGGCCTATTTTCGTCCACACGGGTAGACACACACAGTGTGTCTCTCGGTAGTGTGTGACACTGCACGACCATGCGCACGAAGCGTGTGTGGTTTGGTCGTGTGTCCCCTGCATCTTAAAAATTAAGAAACATAATGTCTCTAATTTTTCACACGGGAAGAGACACGAGAGTGTGTCTCAGCCGTGTGAGACACATGACCTAGCACACGGGCGTGTGGTTGGCCGTGTGGCTCAAGTCAGAGAGTTACACGGATAAGGACACAAGTTGGGACACGGGCGTGTGTCCCTTGCATCTAGAAAAAAATTTTAAAATTTCGCGAAAAATTCTTTGAGTTCCCGATTTAGTCCCAACTTGTTTCTAATTCATGAATTGGGCCTCGAGGGTCAATTTAAGGGATGATATGGCTGATTTCGAATATGAATAATAAATGATATGAAATTTTCTATAATTGATTTGTAAACTTCGGTAATAGGGGTGTGCAAATTTCGGGTTAAACTGAATTAATTCGGTTAACTAACCGAATTTGGTTAATCGGTCGGTTAACCGAGTTAATTCGGTCGGGGGTTGGTTAATAATTTTTTGGAAGTTCGGTTAACGATTAATTCGGTTCGAAATCGGTCGGTTAACCGAATTTAATAAATAATATCATAATATATAAGTATTTGGTCGGTTCAGTTAATTTTTTGGAAATATAAATTAATCGGTCCATTAAGTCGGGTAATTTTTTTATATGTTTTATACTTGTTTTAACCAAAAATAAAAATATATATATTTGGTTAATTCAGTTAACCGACCGAATTAACAGAAAAAATTCGGTTCGGTTAAATTTTTTTTTCAAAAAAATTTCGGTTCGATTAACAGTTAAGGGTTTAAAAGGGTCTGTTAATTCGGTTAATGATAGTTCGGGTCAGTTAATAGATTGAACTCCCCTATTTGGTAATACTTTGTGACCCTATTCCAGCGACGGATAAGGGTTAGGGGTGTTACATATAGTCCTTGTACTTTTCAAGAATTAGAAATTTAGTCCTTATACTTAGATTTCTAGGAATTTAAACTCTCTACTTTTCAGATTTTAAAATTCAGGTCCAACCGTTAATCCTGTTAATTGTTTTATTAAATTTAGGTTAATTACATTTTTTTTTAATTACATGGCTACTAAGTGAGTAGTTTTTTTATTCCAAAATGTCACAGCAACAAATTTAACAAAAAATAAATTAACAAAGTTAACAACTAGATCTGAATTTTGAAATTTAAAAAGTAGGGGGACTAAATTCCTAAAAATACAAAGACTAAATTCCTAATTTTTTAAAAGTACAAGGACTAGAAACATTTTAACATTTTTTTTCGTTAACTAGCTGGTGACCAAAAAAGAAAAACCATAATTAAGTGGCTGTTTTATAACTTTTCATAGTTGGGTAACAAAAAAAAAAAGACCATAATTGAGTGGCCATTTTATAACTTTTCATAGTTGAGTGACCAAAAAAGAAAACCATAATTGGGTGACTACTAAAATAGTTTAACCTAATTTAATTTATAATAGTTTTATAAACCTAATTTGCTATTAGTTAAAAAAAATTGCTTAAAATAATTATATTTGATGTGTCAGTAGTAAACCTGACAATGGGTAAAATTACATGGAAAGTGAGAGAGTTTGGGTAAAATATAGGTTTAAAAAAATGAGATTGGGAAAAAAGATAAGGCCCATTTAGAAAATGGGCTACGCCTCGGGTAAGGCTTTTTTGGACCGAGCCTAACACAGTTCAACCCGAATTTGCAAAAAATATAATTTTTTTTTGTTGTCGTTTTGTCATTATTTTTTACTGTTTTGCTTCTATTGTTTTCTCATTATTTTACTATCATTTTACTATTATGTTAATTTTGTTGTTATTGTTTGGATATTATATAACTTTTATTTTATTGTTAATTTTGTTACTGTTTTAAAAGCATTTACTTGTAAAGTTAAATATATTTTAGTGTTATTTAAGTATACATAATATATATATTTAATTTGTTGAGAAATATTTATTTTAATACTCTTAGTATTTTTGATGTATTATATATATTTTTAAAAAATATTTTTTTTAATATGAGCGGGCCATGCCCAAATTTTAGTATTTTTATCTGAACCGGACTTATAAAAAATTTTAAATTCATTTTTCGGGCCGATCCTTTGCAAACTTGCATAAGATTTTAATTGGGTTTGGCCATAGGCACCTCTAGTAAGTAGCAACCAATAGAGAAAATAAAATGTTAAAACTGAATAACCCTCAAAATCTTTTTGATAAAGCAACCAATGGCAAATAAAAACACTGGGTGCAGAAAAGTCAAAGTGCCCTAATTCAAGTAACTTCAGCTGTTTAAAAACTGTATGGAGTGGATTGAAAATTTACATTTACGACCTAAAACATCCTGGAAAATATATATATATATATATATATATATATATAAAGCAAAGCAAAAACAAAAGGAAAGCATTCTCTTTACCTGGTCGTTGGCAAAGAGAACATAAGGCAGTAATTTTCATATTCTTCTACATAAGAGCAAAGAGGTCTGGGATTATATAGGATGTTTGATGTACAATTATGGTCTTTTCACAACAACTGTTACTTCTCGTCTGTTCTTATGGAATTGAGTCTTCTCAATCTCATATCGAGCTCTTTCATTACTTCTGTTTCTTGCTTTTTCCTTTGCTTCGATATTGTGTTTGTCGTCATGAATCCGATCTTATCAAACGCAACCTGTAGAGATATAAAAGGTAAGATTAAATTTCATTGTTTGGGAAAGAAGAACAATACGGATTTACATACACCAAGACCGTACCCCTATAACGTCAAGACCAAGAATCCAACCACAAGTAAGAAAATCTACTATTATCAGTTTGGATTAGGATCCACTTCTTTGCTTTTCAATAAATTTGTTATTTCCATTCAAACAAGTGAATGGAGGGTAGCCCGACCAATTTGATTTTTCCTATTGCATAGAAGTCTTCATCGCATGTGGTATTTTAGTTCTTTTAAAAGAATAAAACGAATATATTATCAGTTACTACGCCATGTTTAAACTCCATATACCAGTTCCTTCAAAAGCCATGATCTCCCCCTATCCGGTTTATATCAAGAAATAGGTTTTCTATCATTAATTCATTTCTCCAAACAAAATGAGAAAAGAAGCATGAAATGTTACAGAAGAGAAGAAAAAAAATGGAGGAACAAAAGATGACTTGTCCTACCGTCAATAAATCGTCAGGATCAAAAAGGTGATGGGTAGTTCTCTGTAATATGTTAATAATGTCACCAACCTGATGCGTTAGAAGCAATTCATGTTCTTTCATCTGCAAAAGCAAATCAAAACGTAACTTAGTTCCATGGTATTGTCTTGACATCTGAATGATTTCTAGGGAATAAACATAGAAGAAAGTTATTGACTTGTTAAATGACATTAGCACCTTAAATATAGCCAAAGCTACATGAAAAAGAACCTTTGCCCCCTCATAGAAAAGGACATCCCATACCCGCAGAGTTGTCTGGACAAATAGCGCAACAAAAAGAAGAAATAAGATAGTCGGAAAGCAACCTCAAGTAAGATTGACACCATCTGATATGACAGAAGTGAAACGGTAATGAAAAATTGTTTGAACCTCTGAAGGCAAGCTTTTAGAGAAGAGGCACAGGAACCATTCAGTAGCAACAAGGGAGACATCGAACTCCAATGCTTCCAAATGAGCAGCAATCCTGCATTGTTTTAATCCAAATCTTAATAAGATACGCTGTAGAGCTAAAACAGATTAATTTAACCAAAAATATGCTGATAAATAAAACAGTTTAATCTTCAAAGAATACCTTGGGCACTTTTTAGCAAGCAAATCCTTAAAAACCCTTTGTTCGACATGGCATCCGGATAAGTTAGTTGTATAGCAGTCATTAACTAAAACATTTTCAAGGAGGACAGCAAGCATCCAAAATGCATCTTCCTCTGTTTTCATAACAAGCAATAATAACGCGGCGACATAATTTAAGCCCTGCACCAAGAACAAGTTTTGTCTTAAATGAAAACGAAATTAGATGAAGAATTTAAATATGATTTCTCACAATTCAATATGTACTAACTGTTAAACTTGGCAATAGTAGGGACCAATTGGTTTAGGGACTTGATCAAAGTGATATTTGGAAAGATAGGGGTTATTGATACTCCACATCAAATTTGGTATAAATAATTAATACAGAGGTAATCAAAGAAACCTATGGAACAATGAAGTTTGATTAGGGTTTAAGCTTAAGTCACTGTAAATATAGGGAACTGGTAAGGACATGGACGGAACAACAGAAATTAAACGGAATAAGACTATAGAACTTGGAGGCAATAAGGCTCTGTAAGACGAGCATACAAATCGATGAACTCACCTGACAGTAGCCCACATCAGAATCACGGAAAGAATACCCCACAAGCACACGCCGAAGAGCTGCATGGCCCTCTGAAGTGTCTAACCATGGGTGACCGGGGAAGGTTCGTGGAAGGTCCTGTAAGAATACATAAGAATATATATTTAGAAAAAAAAAAAAACATGGCAGTACTCTCATTTGCATATTTGGGTCACCAGAGGACTGAGAACTTTACACCAAAGAGATTTGAAACCATTGATTTTTGTCTAGGCACATAAAATTATTATTACAATTACATGCAATACTGCTAAAAGAAGGGAAAACTGAAATTGGTAAGGTACTTCCAATAAGATTTTCAGATTCAATAAACTTACATTGATCGATATACCTTCTAATTGTGCATCTTCAACAACATATGTTTTCAATTCCAACCTATGAAGATTTTTATTACAAAAGAAACCTTGTGATGTAGTGATTTCTCAAAAACGATTATCCCTTTTAAATTATGCAATAGAAAAGAATATTTGGGGAATTCAATATCGAAATCCCAACATTAACCTATAAAAACGAAACCATCCGCTCATTTAGGTCGATCATAAGATATTATGCATTTTACAATTCCAAATTCATAGTGCAAAATTAACCAAACCTATAGAAAAAGAAACAAGACAAACAGCACCTCCTGACAAAGATCCATGTAAAAATAGGGGGAAAAGAAACAAATATCAATGAAGCAAATGCAAAAACACCCAAAATGCAGGACTTACATGATCAATCTGACGTGTTGCAGGCGTGTCCATACCCTCTACCGCCTTTAACAAATCATTATAATAGCTTTCAGGCACCGTAGACTTCTTCTTGGCGGCACCCGAAAGCGAAAACCAAACCTTAGGCCTAAGCACAGGGGGAATGCCTTTCCTAATAAGCTTCTTCAATGTAATCGCATTAACAAAACCTGACAATTTGAGCGAAGATTTCAACCCAATCCCTTGCGATATCGAAATCTGCGGCTGCAAATACCAATTGGCCCCTTTGCTTGCTTCGAGTGCCCACCAAACACGCCCTTGTTGCCTCACCTTTTCTCTTACCTCATTCAACACATTAACATCATCCACATTGCCTTCTACTGTGAACCCATAAAGGTCTTGGAATTTCACTATTATATTTGCTCTTCTCGCATGGATGCTTGGCCTTAAGATGTGAAATTGCGCTTGCCATTCAAAGGCAATGTCCATTTTGCTTTGGGGACCAAACATTTTTCCCCTTTTTTTTCTTTTTTCTTTTTTCTCGATGATAGATTAAGAGAAAAGAAAAAATGGGTTATAAGGGCTGTGTCAGGAACGAGAGAAAACTACTAACTTTGAACCATGAAAAATGGTTGATTTATTTGGAGCTTGCAAGCTTGAAAAATTGAAGAAAGACAAATTCTTTCAAATGGGTTTTATATAAAGAAGTTGATAAGAGGAAGAATTACGAGCTGGCAGAGATATGCTCTCACAAATTTGGATGGCTATCAAAGTTCCTTTTTGATATATTCAAAACAAACAAAATGCCTTTGAAAATCGAATTATTTTCAAAAGCGCCAAAGCTTGAAAAAATTAAAAGAAAGAAAAAGGAAAAGCCAAGCCAAGCCAAGCCCAGATAACAATTCTTTTATTGTTTCTCAACGAGAGAGAAAACAAAACGAAACGAAACAAAATTTTCTATAAGAGGAGAAAAATTCCTTTTTTTTCAATTCTTTTATTTCAAAGGACATGGATGACTAAAAAAGACAAGGGAAAGAAGTTTTGAAAGAAACCGAATCAATAGGTAGGTAAAAATCAAAGCTAGGCAATCTAAAGAAAAATAGGAGGTTCTGAGGTGGTGGGAGTCATCTTCATCTTCATCTCTTTTCCTCATCAGCAAAAATGAAAAATCCCCACTGTCATTATAATAACAACAGAGGAAAACAGTTTTACCTTTAAAAATTGTTTGTATACTCGAATTTTCTGGACGATATTGAAAAAATAATTATCTCACTATTAACATACTATATTCATTATTACTCATGTCTCTACAAAAGAGTTTACTCGTTTAATTCTTAATAAATTAAATGTTTGTTTCTTTGAGTAATTAACTGATATATAAAATATTAATTATATTGTTCAGTATCATTTTAACCACTATCATCAATTTCTTTGGGATATACTTTTATTCTAACATAAATTTTTTATTAAATTTAGCATTATTAATGTTATTTTCAGAACAGTTTAGTTTTTTTTCCCTGGTTTCTAAAAATACAATTTTTGGAACGTTAGAGAGAGAAAGAGACGTTACCCACGGACAGCGTTTGATAGGACACTGGTAATGGACTAGCGTTGAAACTCAAACTAACTGTTCTGTTTTTTTTTCTGGATGACTGAAATGCCCCCGCCGTTATTCGGATAATTGTTGCTTCTCTATATATATACTTTTCATTGACTAATAACCAAATTGGTAGCGTGATTGCACTTCGACGTGGGAATTGGGTGAGTTAGGGATGGAGCTCTTCGTTCTTTCTTTTTTAAATAGCATTCCGTTCGTTCGTGAGACTAACTAACAATTACATAAAGGTTTCATCAGTAGTATGGCCAAGTCGGGAGCAAGAGCTGTTGACAGGTCTCTTTGTCACCCAATAAGCTAATTTGTTTTTGTTTTCAGATACATGGTTGAAGCTATTGGAGATCGATCAAACAAGAAATAAGTAAAAATAGTGGAAAAAATAAGAAATTGAATATAAAAATTTAACGTGAAAAAACCTCTATAAAGAGGATAAAAAACGCAAAAATAATTTTACTATAATGGCAAAATAACGAAGATTACAAAAGATAGAGATAAAAACTAAACTCCGAAACTCGAAAATAAAGAACCCTCAAAACGTAAACACAAAATTCTCCAAAAGTTTGATGAGTTCTAATATTTAATAGGTGTTTTTTCTAAGGTTGTAAAAGAACTTATTTATAGGCTAAATTCGTAGGTCAAATAATAATAAAATAATCTAGACTAATCAGAGTTCGACTGAAACAAAAAAATAGAGTTTAACTGAGAGATTATCTTTCAAAATTGACTGAAATAAGTGGCATACTCAACAAATCTCCACCTTGACTCGGATTTCCACAACGTCATCTTAGCTAAAACCCGCCACGGGCCTATCTTGAACTATACAAAGAATTAACTAAGTCGAATCTGTGCTTAGAAGCTGGAAGACTTTTAGCCTTCAACTTGTGCATTGCCAAATCAAAACTAATCCATGTCTAATTTTCACGAACACAGTGCTCTAACTTTTCAAAATCTATTTCCAAAGGAGAACCTCTATCCAACGAAACGATCATATCTTTTTCCTTTCTATGACCAAGTTGTCTCCGCTCCAAACAAGTTGACTTTGACTCTATAATGGACGAAAGGCTTTCAGTTTCATTGGTCATTGTAGAACCTTCCAAAATATAAAGACTGTCGGTCCTTTTACCATTTAACAAAACAAGAGCCCCATAAGATATCTTAATGCCACTCGACTCAATGTTGATTCTACAACTTTTCAAGTCTAAAATACTCAAGGTGATGAGATTCTTTCGTAAATCAGGTACATACTTGACATTTGAGAGTGTCCTAATCGTCTCATCGTGTATCTTATTTTTAACAGTACTAATACCAATTACCTTACTAGATGAATCATTTCCTATGCGCACAACTCCACCTTCAACTGAACTATATGTGGAGAACCATTTTCTGTTGGGACATATGTGGAAATAACACCCTAAATCTAGGATCGACTTAGATGTAAGCTCGGAGCTAACAAGAAATCATCATCGCTTTTGTCGGCCAAATTAACACCAGCTACAACTTCTGTAATACTCTCAGCAACCCTTTTATTTTTGCAGTTTGTAACAATATGCTTCGATGTGACCTAACTTATTACAATAGTGACACCTTTTGTCTCGCTTCTTTGATGTTACCAAAACGGCATCTTCCCTATCTGCCTTGCTATCCAAACCAAACTCATTGTCGAGTTTGTCTTTACTCAACAAATGACCTTTCACATCCTCGAACTAGAGTTTGTCTCTTCCATAAATCAAGGTCACCCTAAAAGAATTGTATGAAGAGGGAAAGAGCACAATAATAGCATAGCCTAATCTTCATCGTAAATCTTAACCTCAACATTCTTTAAATCATTCAAAAGAGTAATAAATTGACTAATGTGTTTCTCTAAGAAGCTTACCTTCGTTCCTATGAAACGTAAATAGACGTTATTTCAACACTAAATGGTTAGCCGGAGACTTAATCTCATAAAGAATTTCTAACATTTTCCGCAAGAGTCTCATAAAGAATTTCTAACATTTTTCGCGAGGCAGATGAGGTTTTCTCCATCAATACCTCTTGCAATACCCTATTCACGAGCACAACTGGATTACAGACAGGGTTTTCATCAAGCTCTTCCCATTCTATTTAATCTAGATTCTCAGGCTTTTTCTCGATAACGACCTTTTTTAGGCCAATCTGAACTAGAATTGCCATCATCTGAACTTGCCATAGATTAAAATTTGTGATACCATCGAACTTCTCAATGTCAAACCTTGTTGCCATCTCTGAACGGGCTAATCTACGGAAATTGAACTAGCTCTTGATATCACTTGTTGGGGATTGACCTAATTATGCAACAAACAAGTAAAAAATAGCGGAAGAAATTGAGAAATTGAACACACAAATTTAACATAAAAAACCCCTCTAAAGAGGATAAAAAACCATAGGCAAAGATAATTTTTCTATAATGGCAAAATAGTGAAGAGTACAAATGATGGAGATAAAAACTAAACCCCGAAACCCAAAAATAAAAAAAATACCTCAAAATGTAAACAAAATAATCCTCCAAAAGTATTATGAGTTCTAATCTTTAATGGGTGTTTTTTCTAAAGTTGTAAAAGAACCTATATATAGGCTAAATTCATAGGTCAAATAAAAAATAATAATCTAGACTAATTAGAGTTTGACTAAAACAAATAAACAAAGTTTAACTAGGAGATTATCTTTTAAATTTGACTGAGATACGTGGAATACTCAACAGAAACAAATGGAACTGATATTCGCAAGGATTGAAATAATATCTCCTATGCTTGCTAACATGTCTCAAATCTGGTTTTAACTACAAACATATTAGAAGACTTTGCTTATGCATCGACTCCATCAAGAACTTTCTCATTACTATCTCTAGCTATTCCTACTAAACTCGCCATACTAGAACTTCTTATGAAAGAAGTGTCACAATTAACCTTGATCACATTTGAAGGTGAGGGCTGCCAAAAGGTTACGAGGGATCTAAAAGTTGACCCATTTCGTGCTTAAAGCTTTGCAGCTTTTGTTGGAGATTGAACCGTATAAACAACGAAATAGAAAAAGTAGAGAAGATCGAACACAAGTTTTACGTGGAAAACTCCTTTAAAGAGGATAAAAATCACAAGCAAAAGAGGCTACAACATTTCACTAAATGAGTAAACAAACGAAAGTACAATATGGAGAAAGTAAACCTAAATGTACTAAACGTACAAAACCCAAACCAAAAAATAATACCCTAACTCTTATAGACTAAACCTGAAAACAACACCCTAACTCTTATAGAGTTCTCTCAAAAGGTGTACAAAATTCTCTCCATAGTTACCATGAAAACTCTCACAAAAACAAATCATCTACGACTACATCTTGTCGCCCCCAAAAGATTCGCCTTGTAGTATTACATCTTCAATTGCCTTTTAACTGGCCTCACCTCTAAACTCTCTTGAGCGGTGCATACGACTACATCTTAATTAGCACATCAAATCAGGGTACATTGGCCCTTTAAATAAGCTCAAAACTAATGGAAAAAAAGCATATAAAATAGCCATGAAGTAATCAAAGTTCAACTGGAATAAGAAGTCCTACTTGGAGTAAAAACATGCGTCTGCTTATGTGGAGAATAAGTCACGTTATCGTGACGTCCTTGTTGGATCTAGTGCCCTAAGTGTAGTATTTTCGTCTAAGTACACTTATAAGTTTATGCAAAGATTGGTTAATAAAATTATTCAAGAATTAAATTAATACTTTGTATATTTTTCTCACATAGTTTTTGTAAGAGTATGCCCAAAGATCAATCATGAGATGGTTGTAATAACATACTTAATTTACCGTGTTTATTAATATAAAGCGTTGTCATTATTATTTCAGTTTTTCTTTCTGTTGGTATATATAAACTGTTTTATAATAATGTCCTGAGAATAATATGATTATTCTTAAAAGATCCTTAGTCGAGTATTATTGTTGACTAAGACAACAATAATGCATTAAGACTAACATGTAGTTGATTGATGATAAAGAGTTGTCATTGATATGGAGTGTCAAAATCAATGCATGAATATGTGTGTTAGAGAACAACATATTGGATTGACCCGCTATGAGTATGTTTCTTGGATTATTATGTAATTGTCACAACATTACTCATAGTGATTAATATGTATATGATCCTCAGACTTGAGATCATTATTATCCCAGCATAGTGAGTTGTATATTTTGATACAGTCAAACGTACACCGTAACAGGTTGTTCTATAAAGGCTGATGTTGGATATACCACAATCTATGTAGAGGGATATGGTTGATCAATAAAGGATAAGTCCCTCCTACATAATAGGAGTAATATCTTAGGCCACTTGATTGAGTGAGACTAGAAATGCATGGCCATGCTCAAATAAGTTGATATGAGATGTCATACTAATTTGTATATCATAGTCTACTCAAGATATCAAGAAACATGGGATGGACTATGCAAGTGTGACTATCCCATGACTTGTATCCGTTCCGGAGATAAAGGACTTAAGGATTAATGCATGAAAGGTTAATCACGAATGGTTATGTCGAATCATGACTTCTTGTAACTTAGGTAACAATGATGCATTGCTAGATGCCACTCTTTATCTGTGACAATAGAATCGTTCTAGCATTACTGCTAACATTGCAAGAACCTACAGGGTCACACCCTATGGTTGAAATGAATGGAATAAAATATAGTTGGTATTGTGTTTGGTTGTCACATGAATTAAATTAATTAAAGAATTAATCATGTGTACAAGGATGTTGTACACATAATGATAACATAATTTTATTAATATATGAATTTGATTCATATATAAATTTAAATAAATATAGTTTACCGAAATCCTTATTATAATTAATGTAATTATAATTTTCAGATATAATTCATGTAATTATAATTTTTGGTTAAAAACTTTATTGTATTTATTTAATCTTGTAATACATTCAAGAGATACCAATTATAAAAGGCCCAATTAAAGGATACCAATTATAAAAGGCCCAATGAAAAAGACACCCATTATAAAAGGTATTAAAAGGAGACAAAGAACAATGAAAAAACCCTAAGTGATTGCTTGTTAGGTCTAGCAGCAATCAAGCAAACAAACCTCCAAAATAGTTTTGGAGATTTCTTCCGTTCATAGTCAAACCGGGTGGATCACGTAAAGGCCGGCATCGGAAAAGGTTGTGGCTTGATTCGACAGTAGATCAAAACTCTTGTTGCCAAGGCGTCACTGTCTACTCAGATTGAAGTTTTGGTAATTTCGAAACCTTTATTTCACCCCGATTCGTTCCTCACACATGGATTTCTGATTTAGATCGCCGGATCTAATTTTATTCTGCTGCGCCATGGGGTTCCGGCGTTCCAACAGTGGTATCAGAGCCACTTGTGTGATACGAACTCAGGTTTAAATACTTGGGTGATGCAATTGTATGAGATGCATGCTTTAATTTTATTGTGTTTGTGATTGTTTAAATCGTTTAAGCATAACCTGATAACTGTTTCTTTCGATAAGTGATTAAATGTTAATCATGGTGTTGTGGCTTATTCAATTTTATATTATTACAGTTAACAAATCCGTAATGATGCGACGATGGTATTTACGATTTCGATAAGAGTTAACTGGCTAGTGGAACAAGCGTTGTTCCGATATGAAACCTCAAGGATTAAAATCCTAAAAACACGATTCTGTTGATAAAAGTTATCAAATCGTGAGGTTTCATTTGACTGGGATATGCGGTTTGTACCGCGGGGGCTCTGCCCCCGCACCCCTGGTCCATACCGCGGGGGCTCGCTTCCTCTGACCGCCTCAGCCCCCATCTTCTTATTATAGCATGTTTTGTTAATAAAAGACATTTATAAACTTGATGGGCCACAAAAAGGTTGAAAGGATATTTTATAATTCACCTTAGCAAAAAAGCATTGAATTATGTATGCTATTTTTTGTTTACATGCACGGTGTTTGAAAATGCATAGTTATAGCCCGATGACCCATTTGATAAAAAGGTTGTAATTTTATCTATATAAATACGGCCTGTGTGTCGTGCCTTACTACTATTATCTTGTATTTCTCTTCTCATCTTACTCCCTCGTATGTAAAACGAGTTTCTACATATTGTAATTTGCAACAATTGCTGTGGACTAAACGAGAAGGAAGTTGGGACAACTATTGTTGATTGATAGCTTGTGTAACGGCTTACAACTTTAGGTTTCCTTTTGGTTCTCCCATTGGCTTGGGTTGAACCACCTTAGTTTATGGGCTATAACTATTGCATTTATTTATTGCTTTATTTATTCATGTATGAGATGCTATGGATGTCTAAAGCATGCCAATTTTTTTATATATTAAAATTTAAAAATAATAAACCCCGTTAATTGATGAGATCAATTAAAAGACTAAATGGACTAATGTAGACCATAATTGGTGAGATGGAACAATCTTAATAAAATCCCTCTATTAAAATATTAAGTCAACATGGCCTTCCAATTTTACCCTCGTTAAAGCCTCGATCAATACTATGTAGGTTCTGCCAAAGCAAAGTGCTAGTATTTATCTTGGTTAAGCAAACGAAGAATAAACAAGTGATATTCGCTGGTTAAAAATTGGTTAATGACTTAACTAGGTTACTCTAATAGGATTAGAAACCTAGAGGCAAGTTAATTGGATAAATCATAAGATGATTAGAACAAGGGTTGTTCACCAAATATTAGGAGTTACATATGATGTAATTAGCAAATATTGCTTACCTAAATAACCATAATCTTAAGAGTAAAGCCAAAGCTGACTTAAGAGGTGGTGAAATATGGATCCTTAACCTACTAGAAATACTTTAGAGAAAATTTTTCCGAAATTAATATACGAGGGTTATTAATTTTGAAATAAAATAGTGGGAACATCATTTAATAAAGTCTTTTTAATGATTGATATAAAATTGGTAAATTTACTCACATGCATATATAATTATTGTAGATATATTATGGCTACAAACACTAGCACACTCTCATTGCGATTGGTCCTTGGGAAGGACAAATTGAATGGTTTGAATTTTCTTGATTGGTTCTGTAACTTGAGGATTGTCCTTAAACAAGAACGGAAATTATATGTCATCGAACAACCACTTCCTAATGAACCACCCGCTAATGCCTCGAGGACTGATAGAGATGCTTACAAGAAGCATCTCGATGACATGATAGATGTTGGATGTCTTATGCTTGCCACTATGAATCCTGAACTTCAGAAGCAACATGAGGACATGGTTACTTATGATATGATCGAGCACCTGAAAGAACTTTATCAGGGACAAGCACAGCAAGAGAGGTTTGATATCTCTAAGGCCCTATTCCAATGTAAGTTGGTTGAAGGAAGCCCAGTAGGACCTCATGTCCTTAAGATGATTGGCTATATTGAAAGCTTGTCTAAGCTTGGGTTTCCATTGAGCCAAGAGTTGGCCACTGATGTTATTTTACAATCGTTGCCGGATAGCTATAGCCAGTTTGTCCTCAATTTCAATATGAATAAAATTGACAAGACTCTACCACAATTGCTCAGTATGTTACGAACTGCTGAAGGCAACTTGAAAAAGGTTGGACCCAAGCCCATACTGATGGTCCGTAATAACAAGGGCAAGGGAAAGGCCAAAGTTCAAACAAAGCCCAAGGGCAAAGGTAAGCCCAAATTTGGAAAAGGAAAGGCTACTGTAACATCCCAAAATTGGGCCTAGGAGAATTGAGCCCAATGGGCCTTAGGCGTAGTAGCGTTTAAATTTTCAGAGAATAAGAGATCGGCTTAAATGCAAGTTAGACTTATTAGATAAGTGATTTTGGAAGATTAGAGGGCTTCTATGAAGTCCCGGATCAAATATTGGCTTTGGGGAAATTTTGGTTTTAGGTGAAAAAAAACCTGGAAGTTGGCGAGATAGGCCTTAAGAATAAAATATGGAGAAAAATGACACAAGTGGAGTGTGTGGTGTAGTGGCAAAGTGACGCCACATAAGAGAGACAAGGGAGTGACGCCACAAAGAAGGAAAGAGGTCCAAGGTTCAAGTCTTGGCTTTTGCATTTTGGTTTCTTTTTGCTTGGACCTTAGAATTTGGCCCATAGTTTATATTTAGTTGCGCATGGTCTAAGACACAAGTGGAGCTTGTGGTAAAGTGGCTAGCAGCGTGGATTATGCTACAAGGGAGCACAGGTTCGAATCTCATGAGAAGCAAGTATTATTTATTTTGCGGATTGGGCTGGCAAAGAGTTTCATTGAATTTAAACTCTCTCGACGAAGGGATCCCACATCGGAAAGACACAAAGAATGAAGGTGAAGAGCTAGCTATATAAGGAGCATCCTAGGAGGAGAGTAAACACATATTGGAGGGCGTTTGGGCACAAGAGTGGTCGGAGCGCAGATTAGCCCCAGAGTCCTATCGTCAGTGTGTAACTCTCTCTACTCTAGTTGTAGAAGCGGCAAAATGCCGAAATGCCGCCACACGGCATTAGTAGCCACACACGAGCGTGCGGCGCATGTGTGGGGCTTCGACGCGATAGTTGAGGCCATCATGTAGTATTCTCGTGGGTTGGGCCGCTTGGGCCTCGATGGGGTGAAGTGGGCCCCATGGGCCGTGGGCCTATATGAGTAAATTGCATGATTGGTTAGTGTATGTTGAACTAGACTAGGTGGAACTTATATACGTGGCTAGATTTGTGCTAGGTGGGCCACACGAGCATGTGGCCGGATGGGCCGAAATCGGGTTTTAGGCCCAATCGTCCTGGCATAACCGGAAATGGTAGCCGAGTCGCTAGTGGCGACATTAGGCTTCGAAAAGGCCATTGCGGTGTGAATTTACTGAAAATACCCTTAGTAGGTAAAATTACGATTATACCCTTAGAGGTTGATTAGCATGATTATGTTGTTTAGTTTTGGCGATTGTAGGGAAGGCTTGATCTCGCATATCTCGGGTTGTGGCTAGTGCTCGAAAAGTGTTAAGGAAGCGGGATCTAGTGCGTTAGATCTTGATCTACGGGATTTGATAGTCACATTAGTAACCGTGTGTAAACTAACACACTTCTTGCTTTGTATATGTTTGATAAACCGATTGATTGGTAAAATCAAAGCAGTATGGTTGAGTGATATGATACCCTATGGGGTATGTGCACGGATTCGAGTAAGTCCGTTTCATTATGAGTCTTTATTATTGATACATGATGTCATGATTTATGATGTATGTGCTATGAGATGCAACGTTAAACATGTTTGCATGATTTGAATACTATACATGAGTTGGTATAATGATGGGTGATATGAGAGGAGAAGCGGCGGTGATATTTTGTCTTTGTGAGCACCAAATGTTTTAGTAACACAACTTTGTGACTTTGGGTCACGGAGGTTTTGGCACCTCCGGAGGTTTGGCACCTCAGCGTCTCGTCCCCGTGGTTTCGCACCACGATGGGTTGGCCCCACAAGCGGTATTGAGGATTGACGCCGCGGTGATTTGGTATCACACGATGGGTTGGCCCCATCACCCGATTATTGTGGCTTCGGGTCACCGGTGGTTTGGTACCACATTTGTGTCTTTGGGACACCGGAGGTTTGGCACCTCATTGCGACTCGTCCCCTATGGTTGGACACCACCGTGGGTTGGCCCCACTTGAGAGATACGGGATTGTCGCTAGTGATTTGGTATCACACGATGGGTTGGCCCCATCATCGGATTTGTGACTTGGTCACGGTGATTTAGTATCACAAACGTGTCTTTGGGACACCAGTGGTTTGGCACCACATTGACGGATATCGTGTCTTTGGGACACGATGTTTTGGTAACACATTGTGACTATATGTTACCAGTGGTTTGGCACCACCAGGTGGTTTGGTACCACACGGGTAGAAAAGGTGTATGGATGGTTAGGATTGGGTGCATATTGATTGGATGCATGATGGTTATGTTTATGTTGCATATGATATTTTGCTAATCCGGGAAAAGGGTGGCACACTTGAGTCTTGGTGACTCACCTTTTTCCTTTAACCATTTTCGTGTATTGCATAAAGTTTGGGTGGGATCGGAGAGGACAAGGTGGCCTATGCCAAGAAGATGATGATTTAATATTTTATGTTTGGTTTTGATATAAGTACTTTATTTGAATTATTGGGTTGTAATAAAGGCCATTTTATTATTTGGTATTACTTGATTATGGTTTTGTTATTTTAAATTCTTATTAACTCAAAAATGTTTTCACACAACAAAAGAAATTACATGAGTTTTAAGTAAGAGGAATTCGTTTTACTCACATATCGATATAGTTTTCAAAATTGAATTCTTTCATGCTTTATGCTAAGTTAACGAGGTTTTTCAACCGTCTTTCCATAATAACATAACTTGAGATTCGATTAGTAGTGAATGGGCGGGTTTGGGGATGTTACTGACTACTTCGAAACCTAAAGGTGGGGTGTCTAAGGAAGGAAAGCTGTTTTCATTGTGGTGTGATTGGACATTGGAAACAGAATCGCCTGTCTATCTTGAAGAAGTCAAGAAGGCTAAAGCAAGCGGAATGTCCGCTTGGTATTTATGTTATTGATATTAATTTATCAACTACTACTTCTTGGGTATTAGATCTTGGTTGTGGTTCTCATATTTGTACTTCATGCAGGGGACTACAAAGGAGTAGGACTTTGGCTAGAGGAGATGTGGACCTCTGAGTTGGAAATGGAGCAAAAGTTCTTGCATTAGGCTGTGGGAACATATACTTTATCTTTGCCTAGTGGACTTGATTTATGTTTAGAGGATTGTTATTTTGTGCCCAGTTTGACTAAAAACATTATTTCAATTTCTTGTTTAGACAAAATTGGTTTTGAGATAATTATTAAGAATAATTGTTGTTCATTTTATCTCAATAATGTTTTTTATGGTTCGGCACAATTGATTAATGGCCTCTATATTTTAGATCAAACGAATCCCATTTACAACATAAATACTAAAAGATCTAAAATAAATGACTCAAATCAAACTTATCTTTGGCATTGTCGTTTGGGCCACATAAGTGAGAAACGCATATCCAAACTCCATAAAGATGGTCTCTTGAATTCATTTGTTTTTGAACAATTTGAAGTATGTGAATCTTGCTTATTGGGAAAAATGACTAAATCTCCTTTTTTCTGGTAAAAGTGAACGAGCTAGTGATTTATTGGACCTAATACATTCGATGTATGTGGACCAATAAATACACAGAGCAGAAGGAGGATTTCACTACTTCATTACTTTCACTGATGATTTCAGTAGATATGGGTATGTTTATCTCATGTGCCATAAGTCTGAGTCCCTTGAAAAGTTCAAGGAATTCAAAAATGAAGTATAAAATCAACTAGGAAAAACTATCAAGTCACTTCGATCTGATCGAGGTGGAGAGTATTTGAGCCCAGAGTTTGATGATCTTTTGAAAGAATGTGGGATTGTCTCACAACTTACTCCTCCTGGTACTCCTCAATGGAATGGAGTATCTGAGAAAAGAAATCAAACTTTGTTAGACATGGTTCGATCCATGATGAGTCATCTTGATCTACCGACTTCCTTTTGGGGACATGCACTTGAGATACCGCTTTCGGACTAAATCGAGTTCCATCTAAATCCGGTTCAAAAGACGCCATATGAGATGTGGACCGGGAAACGCCCTAGTATATCTTTTATGAAAATTTGGGGTGTGAAGCTTATGTTAAACATCGACGCGTCTACTAAGCTTGAACCCAAATCGAAAGGTGTATTTTTGTGGGGTATCCAAAAGAAACCAAAGGATATTATTTCTTTAATCCCACTGAGAACAAAATGTTTGTTGCTCGGACTAGTGTCTTCCTAGAGAGAGAATTTACTTCTAGAAAAGGAAGTGAGAGAAATATTGAACTTGAAGAAATTCGAGAATCACAAGATACCACTAAACCAGAGATTGAACAACAGCAAATTCACAAGAAATTGAGGAATAAACAACTGCTATAGAAACACAACCACCGCGCAGATCTTTAAGAGAACGCCGTGCACTTGAGAGATATGGATTTCTCATTACAACGCATGGTGACGTTCTTCTTATAGATCAAGATGAGCCTAGGACTTATCAAGAAGCGGTGACAAGCCCAGATTCTGAGAAATGGCTTGAGGCCATGAGATCTGAGATGGATTCCATGTATGAAAACCAAGTATGGATCTTGATTGACCCACCCGAAGGGGTTAAACCTATAGGGTGCAAATGGGTTTTCAAAAAGAAAACAAACATGGATGGTAATGTACAAACATACAAAGGGCGATTAGTCACTAAAAGTTTTAGCCAAATTCATGGTGTTGACTATGATGAAACCTTTTCTCCTGTAGCTATGTTTAAATCCATCAGGATCTTGCTCGCCATAGCTGCATTTCATGATTATGAAATCGCGGATGGACGTCAAAACGACTTTTAAGTGAATCGGAAACTTGAAGAGGATGTGTACATGACACAACCTGAAGGTTTCGTAAATCCAAAGGATGCTAGAAAGATATGTAAGCTACAAAGATCCATTTATGGATTAAAGCAAGATTCTCGAAGTTGGAATCTTCGTTTTAACAATGTAATCAAAGAGTTTGGTTTTATAAAAAATGAAGATGAACCATGTGTTTACAAGAAAGTTAGTGGGAGCACTATCACATTCTTAGTACTATATGTGGATGACATACTTATCATGGGAAATGACATACCTACCTTACAGTCTATTAAGACTTGGTTAAGAAGTTGTTTTTCTATGAAGGACTTGGGCGAAGCCACTTAATCTTAGGAGTCAAGATCTATAGAGATAGATCAAGACAACTACTAGGTCTAAGCCAAAGTACATACATAGATAAAATACTGAAAAGGTTCAATATGGAAGAATCTAAAAGAGGATTCCTACCTATGAGACATGGTATTTCACTCTCGAAGGAAATGTGTCCTTCAACTCCACAAGAGAGACAACGTATGAGTAAAATTCCATATGCTTCCGCTATAGGATCTATCATGTATGCTATGCTATGTACCTGTCCAGATGTCTCGTATGCCTTAAGTATGACGAGCAGGTATCAAGTAGATCCCGATGAAGGTCACTGGACCACAGTCAAAAGTATCCTTAAGTATTTAAGAAGAACAAAGGATACGTTCCTATTATATGGAGGTGAGGAAGAGTTAAGTGTAAAAGGTTACACTGATGCCAGTTTTCAAACCGACAAGGACGATTCTCGATCACAATCAGGTTTTGTGTTTTACCTGTGGTGCTGTGAGCTGGAAAAGTTCAAAGCAAAGTACAGTAGCCGATTCTACAACAGAGGCTGAGTATATTGCAGCCAGTGAGGTAGCAAAGGAAGCGGTTTGGATCAAGAAGTTCATTACTGGACTAGGGGTTTTGCCTAGCATATCAGATGCTATAGAACTCCAATGTGATAACAATGGAGCTATTGCACAAGCTAAAGAACCCAGATCTCACCAGCGATCCAAACATATACTTAGATGCTACCATCTTATTCGAGAGATTATCGATCGAGGGGATGTAGAGATATGCAGAGTACCTTCAGATGATAACATTGCTTGATCCTCGACCAAGCCTCCGACACGCAGAAGCATGATCGTCACACTAAGTCACTTGGTATTAGATATATGAGTGATTGGTCTTAGTGCTAGTGGGAGATTGTAAGAGTATACCCAAAGATCAATCATGAGATGGTTGTAATAACATACTTAATTTACCGTGTTTATTAATATAAAGCGTTGTCATTATTATTTTAGTTTTTCTTTCTGTGTGTATATATAAACTGTTTTATAATAATGTCCTAAGAATAATATGATTATTCTTAAAAGATCCTTAGTCGAGTATTATTGTTGACTAGGACAACAATAATGCATTAAGACTAACATGTAGTTGATTGATGATAAAGAGTTGTCATTGATATGGAGTGTCAAAATCAATGCATGAATATGTGTGTTAGAGAACAACATATTGGATTGACCCGCTATGAGTATGTTTCTTGGATTATTATGTAATTGTCACAACATTACTCATAGTGATTAATATGTATATGATCCTCAGACTTGAGATCATTATTATCCTAGCATAGTGAGTTGTATATTTTGATACTGATCAAACGCGTACCGTAATAGTCGTTCTCTATAAAGGCGATGTTGGATATACCACAATCTATGTAGAGGATATGGTTGATCAATAAAGGATAAGTCCCTCCTACATAATAGGAGTAATATCTTAGGCCACTTGATTGAATGAGACTAGAAATGCATGGCCATGCTCAAATAAGTTGATATGAGATGTCATACTAATTTGTATATCATAGTCTACTCAAGATATCAAGAAATATGGGATGGACTATGCAAGTGTGACTATCCCATGACTTGTATCCGTTCCAGAGATAAAAGACTTAAGGATTAATGCATGAAAGGTTAATCACGAATGGTTATGTCGAATCATGACTTCTTGTAACTTAGGTAGCAATGATGCATTGCTAGATGCCACTCTTTATGCGTGACAATAGAATCGTTCTAGTATTATCGCTAACGTTGCAAGAACCTCTGGTCACACCCTATGGTTGAAATGAACGGAATAAAATATAGTTGGTATTGTGTTTGGTTGTTACATGAATTAAATTAATTAAAGAATTGATTTAATTGGGCAATCAAATATTGAACATATTATATGTACAAGGATGTTGTACACATAATGATAACATAATTTTATTAATATATGAATTTGATTCATATATAAATTTAAATAAATATAGTTTACCGAAATCCTTATTATAATTAATGTAATTATAATTTTCAGATATAATTCATGTAATTATAATTTTTGGTTAAAAACTTTATTGTATTTATTTAATCTTGTAATACATTCAAGAGATACCAAATATAAAAGGCCCAATTAAAGGATACCAATTATAAAAGGCCCAATGAAAAAGACACCCATTATAAAAGGTATTAAAAGGAGACAAAAAACAATGAAAAAACCCTAAGTGATTGCTTGTTAGGTCTAGCAGCCATCAAGCAAACAAACCTCCAAAATAGTTTTGGAGATTTCTTCCGTTCATAGTCAAACCGGGTGGATCACGTAAAGGCCGACATCGGAAAAGGTTGTGGCTTGATTTGACAGTAGATCAAAACTCTTGTTGCCAAGGCGTCGCTGTCTACTCAGATTGAAGTTTTGGTAATTTTGAAACCTTTATTTCATCCCGATTCGTTCCTCACAAATGGATTCCTGATTTGGATCGCCGGATCTAATTTTATTCTGCTGTGCCATAGGGTTCCGGCGTTCCAATAGTTTTTGCACGCAAAGCAAAATGGAAGCAAATGTTGATCACTGGTTGTCTAATGTTTAACTAATATTAAGCGATATTACATGGTCAGATCGTAATAAAGAAAGAAAGTTTGTATTAGTAGATGAACCTAAACATGTCATTAGTTTAATCAGAAATGAGCAAACTAATTGAAAGACTAATATGTCATCTATCAAGTCCAATTAGAGAGATGTGACTAACTAGGTTGACAGGACATCAAACAGGACCCAAGAAGAATAGATCCTGAATTCGTTTATGCATTTATTCACTTGTGATGTTCATAGTATGGCATACCTAAATCTTGAGTGGATTGCGGACTATGTATTCGTGACTCGTACACTTTGATGTAAGTGAAATCCTAAGTTCAAATAGATAAGGAACCAAAAGCTGGTGCATTGGGTGTATGATTTATGTAGTATGTAGCGACATTCACTATATTGGAATTTATAGCCCAAAACATGGGTAAATGATATTCTCTCATTGTCATTACATGGTTGATGAAAAGTAAACATTGTCACGAGTCGTCCGTCTTTATGGTGGATAACTTGATCACAATTTGATAGTAATTGACTTTTCATAAAGGAATATGTAATAGTTGCCATAAGATAAATTAGAATCATATTGGGAGAACAATTATTATCCCAAAGAGATAAAGGATATCCTTTGAGGGTAAAACACTTGTGATAAGGTCATTGGATGAACGCTGAGAAGTTGCTTTCATAATGATATGTCGTTGGGGAGAGCTGTAACACCCTTCACCTGTATTCAATGCTGAAATAGGGTTACGGAGCATTGCCGGTCTTACAACACTTATAAATATACATTTCATATACAGTTTATCATATCAAATACAATTAAACCACAGCCAATGTTAGTGTCCCTTAATCGAGCCTACGAGGCCTTAAACATGCATTAGAAATGGTTCGAGACTAAACTGATAACTTGGGAAATTTTTGTGAAACTTAGAAAATTTTTGCTTCAAATAGAGGACACAAGCCCGTGTGGCCAGGCCGTGTATCTCACACGGCCACCAGGTACGCCCATGTCACAGGTCGTGTGAAAACAGGGGGTACATACTAACCTTGGTCACATGGCCAACCACACGCCCGTGTGTTTATCCAGTATGCCCTTCAAAGTGGCTACACTCGCTTGTGTGCCAAACCGTGTATTAGGCTGTGCCAAACTTGTAGGGTATACCGACTTATGCAACACGGCCGAGTCACACGCCCGTGTGCCAATCAGGGCTTATACTTACTTGTACCACATGGCCGATCACACACCCGTGTGTCAGACCGTGTAGAGCATACTGACTTCATTTTAAATTAACACCAAGGGACACACGGCCGTGTAACCTGACCGTGTGTTACACACGGCTGAGACACACGCCCGTGTCTCTGCCCATATAGACAAAAATTGGCTATTTACTGTAACATCCTTAAATAGGGGCTATTGTGTTTGAACTTCTTTGCATGTGTATGGATTAATTGTGTTATTAATTGAAGTGTTCTAGAGGCTAGTTATAAGTCAAGGGTAGGTCCGAATTATAGGAAAAATTTTGTTTTTAAGCTTTAGTTAAGGGGAGTTAAAGGACCTAGGGGTTAAGTATATTTCGTGGGGAATTTAAGCACAAGAAATGGGCTTGGTAAAGTGGCAAGGAGGTGCCACTTAGGGCCTTGAGAATGACGCCACATGGAGGGAAGGGGGAGCTCAGGTTCGAGCAGGAGAAATCCCATTTTCTGCTTACCATTTTGACGCCAAGGAGAGAGGAGTTGTGCTTAACTCAAACTCTGTCAGATAATTGTTGATTGAGTCAAATTAATTTAAACTGGTGGAGAAGAGAAAATTTAGGAGCTTGGGGAATTCAAACACATTTGAATTGTTGGCCAGGAGAAATTTGACGTGTTTGCCAAATTTTGAATAGTGGAAGAGGAGTGTTCGGTTGGGGAACATGTTAGGTGTGTCGTCCCTCCATAGTTAGCTTAGGGGGGGTCATTTTCGGCTAGCGAAGCCTTGATGCATTCGGTTGAGAGGCAAAACCGAAACCCTTTGTGCACTTGCCGATTTCTCCCGAGTGTATTTTGTTGAAGCAAAAGCCGAAATCCTTTCTTTTGCATACGTCGAATTTTCTTGGAAGCACCTAGCCGAATGCCATCTAAATTTCCTTAGTTTTATTTCTTTTTCTTCTTCTCAAGTGCTTGGCCGAATCTCCTTCTCTCCCATCTCTCTTTTTCTTTCTCTCATAGTTGTTCAAAACCGCACCAACAGTCCCTTCTTCTCAAATCAACAACTTTTCTTTCTCTTTATTCTCTCTTGTGCCGAATCTTCTTCTTTTCCTCCTTCTTGCCGAAACTCCCTTGATTCCTTTTCTTTAAACCAAAGCCGAATACCATTCATCTTTCTCCCATTCATCTTTTTCATTTTAGCCAAATCTTATTTGCTTTTTCTTAAGCCTTAGCCGAATCTACTTTGTTTGCTCTCTACCATTGCCGAAATCTTTCAAACTCTCCCCTTCTCATTGTTGGCCGAATATCAATCAAGCAGGGATCTTCTTTGATTTCTTCCCTAATCGGGTTGGGATAGGTAAGTCTGGCATGACCGAATCTCTTTCATTTTTTCATCTTCTTTTCTCTGTCGACTCTCATGGGAACAAAAGCCAAATTTTGGCATTTGTTGATATTATTTCTAATCATCTATGGAAACCGATTTCTTTTAGGACTTCCGCGATTTTGAAGCAGTAGATCAGAGTCATCTATTCCCTGTCAAGCGATTTCGGTAAGTCAGTGGTAAGGTTCGTGTCGATTCAATCATTCTTTTAGTTGTTTGAAAAGCCGAAGGCTAATTGTTTTTATATGATAGTGTGTGGCCGATTGCAAGGGAGGATCATCACGTAGTTTTTCGGGATTTGGTTTGAAACCAAATCGGCACTAAGGTAAGGATTATGGTTCCATGCGTTAACTCTTCGGGATTTGTTAGTGTGGCCGAATGGCCTTGTTAATGATATTGGTTTGGCCGAATGTAGGAAAACAGGATCTAGTGCGTTAGATCGGGATCTTCGGGATTTAGTAGTCGCGATAGCAATCAGGTGTGTAACTTACACACTTCTTAATCATAGTAAATATGCTAATAACTTAAATATGTTAAAAGTCGAAAGTTGTGCCGATCTCGATATGATACCTTAATGGGTATGAGCATGGACTTCGAGTAAGTCTGTTTCGATGAGATTATGCCATATGACGTTTGATGCTATGATCTACGATATATTTGATATATGTTTAATATTTAAGCATGTTGGCATGATTTATATATGTATTGCATTATTATGGGTGATATGAGAGGAAGGGAAGTTGATATCTCGTGACTTTGGGTCACAAAGTGGTTTGGTACCACGATTTATTTTGTGACTTTGGGTCACGAGAGGTTTGGCACCTCATAGCGACTCGTCCTAGTGGCTTAGCACCACAGTGGGTTGGCTCCACATTTGATATAACAGGATTGTCACCAGTGATTTGGTATCACAACGTAGGTTGGCCCCACAATTGGATTATTCGTGACTTTGGGTCACCAGTGGTTTGGCACCATATTATTATTGATACCAGTGACTTTGGGTCACCGGTGGTTTGGCACCACCAGTGGTTTGGTACCACACGGGTAGAGAACACGGAGTTATGGATGGCTAGGTTCGGGTGCATGGTATATATTTGCTTGATTATGATTGTGTAAGCATGTTGCAATAATCGAGAGGGGGATTATGCACTGAGTCTTGGTGACTCACCTTCTCCCTTATCTTTTCAGGTGATTCATAGATCACGGATGAGGAGCCGGGTGGACTTGTGGTGGCCATGCGATACTTGTTTTCAGGTTTCGTTGAACATCTTTTGGGTACTTGAATTTATTTAAATTTCGATTTTTATTTGGGTTGTAATAAGGCCTTTAAATTATGATTTGGATTATTTCTATCTGTTTTGAATTTGATTCCAAATATGATTAAGTAAATTATTTGATTTGTTTAATAACCTGAGATACAAAGTTTTCTAATTAAACCACGCAACGGGTTTTCAAAACTTTACCAGCGGGTAGTACAATTCACATGATCACAAGCCAACTTAACTGATTTAAAAAAAAATCTAAGTTTTCAAAGCTCAAATACGAATGGTTTTAATTGACAAAGTACAAATCACTCGGGTTTTAATAGGACATAAACGTTGTCCATAGTAATGATTGACAAGTAAGTTTAAAAAGGATTTTTGGAATTTCAAAGAAAAATTAACATTTTCAATTTCACATGCACAAGTTTTTCTTCCATACGCTAAGCAATACAAGGGTTTTCAATGAAAATGAACCGATTACTCGTTTTCTTCAAAAAGTTTTCACTCTGTAATACATCAGATTCAGTCGTGGTGTGTTGACCGGGTTTGGGGTGTTACAATTATGGTCTCAGAGCCCAGTTTCAAAAGCTCAGCTGTGGGCACGGGGCTCAAAATGTTTTAAGTATGGTTCTACAATGTTTTGTTAGAAAATACATGGTTTGAATAGCATGGCACCGAGTCTCCGGCACCAATCCACCCAGGTAAGTACCTCTAATTGAAGTTTGCTTATGATTTTAGTTATGATGAAGTATGCTTTGAACAATTAGTGATAGTGGATTACTCTAGAGACTAAAGCCTATAGGATTTTATGAACATGCAAAAACGAAACTCTGTAATAAGAACTGTTCATAAGACTGTGCCTTAATAATAGCGGAATAAAGATTGACGCATAAAACTTTTAAATCAGATAAGTCGAGATATTAGACATGAGCACTCGAGGTCGTGGTTGTAATACGCGTGAACGCGGTCGGGGGGGAGGATGAGCGTATGCGAACCGGTGGGAGTGCAGTGAGGGTCAAAAATGAGATGCCAACACCACCTCCAGCTGCAGGTGGTGAGTTTCAGGATAAGACAGGGGATGACGCAGTGTCACAAGCGATGTTGCGAGTTCTTGAAAGGGTGGCTGGAGCAGGTGGAGGTGCAGGAGCTCGAAAATCTGTATCTGAGTGACTCCGAGCCAATAGAGCCGAGGTATTCCGAGGTGTTTCTGGTGTGGCTCCCAATACGGCTGAGTATTGGTTGGAGGCGACGGAGCGAATCATGGACGATTTCGATTTGATTGTTGAAGAGAAACCGAAAAGAATCGCTTCTCCTGAATGAGTCATACCAGTGGTGGCTCACGGTTCGGGATAATGCTGCAGCGGATGATCTTACTTGGGATTATTTTAAGGCAGCTTATCAGAAGAAATATATTGGATCTAGCTACATTGATGCGCAGCGAAAGGCGTTTTTGAGATTGGTTCAGGGGAGTAAGTCTGTATTAGAGTACGAGGCAGAATTCTTAAAGTTGAGCCAGTATGCTCGGGGTATTGTGGCTACGAAGCACGAGCGATGTGTTAGGTTAGAGGACGGACTGAGGGATGAGTTGAGATTGTTGATTGCTCCACAGTAGGAGCGAGGGTTTGCCGTGTTAGTAGAAAAGGCTAAGATAGTTGAAGGGATAAAGGAATCTGTGAGGCAGAATCATGACAGGAATAGACATAAGAGAGGTTTTGGATCAGTTGGGTCAGTTGGTAATTCTCAGAAAAGGGCTAGGCATGGAGGGCCGAATCAATTTGGGAGGCCTGTTACTGCTAATTAGGGACCAACGCAGTGTAATCGGTGTGGAAAATCCTATTGGAGAGAATGTTGGACTGGTGGAAATGGATGTTTTGAATGTGTCTCGCTGGATCATCGTGTGAGGGATTGTCCAAGTAACTTAGCCAGGATTCAGTTTGAGGGTCAGGGCCGTGTTCAGTTAAAAAATGAGGGACCGCAACCGCAGAGGGGTCGTGGTTCTGTTAGAGGAGGTAATGGTTCTGGTTGGGGCCGTGGAGCACCGGGTAGAGGTGCAGGCAACACTGAGGCAAGACAGCCTAGGTTGGTATATGCAGCGAGGCATCGAGAGGAGGGCGACGCACCAGACGTCATAATCGGTACATTCTTAATCTTTGGATTTCCATATACTACTTTGATTGATGTGGGTTCGACGCATTCGTATGTTGCTAGTAGCATAGGAGAGACCATGAACTTAGACTCTGAGACTATTCTAGGGAAATGACAGTAATTAGCCCTTTAGGTCACTCTGTAGAAGTAAATAAGTTGTATAGGGATGTACCCCTAGAACTCCAAGGGGTAGTGTTTGTAGCTGATCTGATGGAACTGCCGTTTGGGGTGTTCGATCTGATTCTTGGGATAGACTAGTTGGTAAAGTACCAGGCAAGTTTGGATTGTGCGGCTAAGCGTATGGTTTTGAAAACGGTTGAGGGTGAAGAAGTGGTGATGATAGGTAATAAAAGGGATTATCTGTCTAATGTGGTGTCTATTTTGAAAGCTGAGAAGATGGTCAGGAAGGGTTGCGAAGCGTTTATGGTTCATGTGTGTGCCTTGGAGGTCAAGGAGTCAGCTGTGGAGAATGTCTGAACGGTGAAGGAATTTGTCTACGTATTTCCAAAAGAACTTTCGTGTCTGCCTCCAGATCGGGAAGTTGAATTTGGTATAGATCTGTTGCCCGGGACTGCGCCAGTGTCTATTACCCCGTATAGGATGGCGCCAAAGGAATTAGTGGAATTGAAGGCTCAGATTCAGGAGTTGTTGGACCGGGGTTTCATCCGGCCAAGTGTTTCGCCTTGGGGAGCGCCAGTGCTTTTTGTCAAGAAGAAGGATGGTACAATGCGGATGTGTATAGACTACCGCCAGTTGAATAAGCTGGCAATCAAAAACAAGTATCCATTGCCTAGGATAGATGACTTGTTTGATCAGCTTAAGGGTGCATTGGTTTTCTCAAAGATCGACTTAAGGTCTGGGTATCATCAGCTAAAGTTGAAAGAGGCTGATATCCACAAGACGGCGTTTCGCACTCGGTATGGGCACTACGAGTTTCTGGTAATGCAGTTTGGGTTGACTAACGCACTGGCAGCATTCATAGACATGATGGATCGGGTGTTCCAGCAGTATTTGGACCAGTTTGTCGTGGTGTTTATAGACGACATATTGGTATACTCAAGGTATGAGGAGGAGCATGATGCGCATCTGCGAATAGTTTTGCAGATTCTGAGGGAAAAGCAGTTATTTGCCAAATTTAGTAAGTGCGAGTTCTAACTTAGGGAGGTGACTTTCTTGGGTCACGTGGTGTCAGCTGAGGGGATTAGAGTGGATCCTCGCAAGATTGAGGCAGTATTGGACTGGAAACCGCCTAAGTTAGTGGCAGAAGTTTGGAGTTTTCTAGGGCTGGTAGGGTATTACCGTAGATTTGTGGAGGGATTTTCTTTGATCGCGATCTGGATGACCAAACTCTCGAGGAAAGGAGTTCCATTTGTGTGGTCTGAGAAACAGCAAGAAAGTTTTGACAAGTTGAAAAAGATTTTGACTGAAGCTCCGGTTTTGATTCAGCCTGAGGCAGGAAAGGAGTTCACGGTATATTGTGATGCATCGCATACTGGTTTGGGATGTGTGCTGATGCAGGAAGGGAAGGTAGTGGCTTATGCATCTCGACAGCTGAGACCGCATGAGGTTAACTAACCGACACATGACCTGGAATAGGCTGCAGTGGTTTTGGCCTTGAAGATTTGGAGGCACTACTTGTACGGAGAGAAGTCGATAGTCTACATGAATCACAAGAGTCTGAAGTATCTTTTGACTCAGAAGGATTTGAACTTGAGACAGAGGAGATGGATCGAGCTGTTGAAGGACTACGACTGTTCAATTGAGTATCATCCGGGCAAGGCTAACGTAGTAGTAGACGCATTGAGCCGTAAGGTAGTATCGGACTTGAGGGCAATGTTTGCTCATCTTAGCTTGTATGACGACGGGAGTCTTTTGGTAGAATTGCAAGTAAAGTCGACTTGGGTAGAGCAGATTAAGGTGAAACAGTTAGAGGATGAGGGTTTGAATGCTTGGAGGTTGCAAGTTTAGAATGGTGGGTTGGAAGGTTACAGCTTGTCCAGTGATGGAGTACTGTGCTTTCAAGGGAAAGCTTGTATGCCAAAGGACGTCAAGTTAAGGTGGAGGATTCTTCAGGACGCACATAGCAGCCCATACGCTATGCATCCTGGAGGTAGCAAGATGTACCGGGATTTGCGAGAACAGTTTTGATGGCCAGGACTGAAATGGGAAGTAAATGAGTTTGTGGGTAAATGTCTGATGTGCCAGCAAGTCAAGGCTGAACATCAGTTGCCGTCGGGATTACTTAAATCGGTGAAGATTCCACAGTGGAAGTGGGAAAGGATCACTATGGACTTTGTCAGTGGGCTACCCCTTACGCCTAGTAAGAAAGACTCAGTCTGGGTGATTGTGGACCGTTTGACTAAGTCAGCTTATTTCATATAGGTAAGGGTTGATTACTCACTTCAGAGGTTAGCTAAGCTATATGTGGCAGAGATAGTGAGGTTGCACGGTGTTCCAGTGTCAATTATCTCGGACGAGGATCCCAAGTTCACGTCGAGGTGCAAAGCGTTACATCGTGGCATTGGAGTGCGCAGCTGGATTTTAGTCTGGCATTTCATCCGCATGAGATGGATGGATAGTCAGAGAGGGTTATACAAATCCTGGAAGATATGCTGAGAGGCTGTGTTTTGGATTTCAGGGGCAGCTGGGAAGAATTTCCACCGTTAGCTGAATTTGCATACAATAATAGTTACCAGGCAAGCATTAAGATGGCACCATATGAGGCGTTGTATGGTAGGAAGTGTCATACACCTACATGCTGGACAGAATTGGGGGAACATCAGATGTTGGGACCAGAGTTGGTTGCTGAGACCGAGGATAAAGTTAAGTTGACTCAAGCTCGTTTGAAGGAAACTTCAGACAGGCAGAAGTCATATGCCGATCTTAAGCGGAGAAATATAGAGTTCGCAGTGGGTGATAGGGTTTTCTTGAAGGTCTCGCCGTGGAAGAAAGTGCTGAGATTTGGAAGGAAAAGCAAGCTAAGTCCAAGGTTTATTGGCCCATATAAGGTGGTGAGACGAGTGGGACCAGTAGCTTATCAGCTCGAGTTGCCAGCAGAGCTGAGTCAGATACATGATGTGTTCCACGTCTCCATGCTTAGGCACTATCGTTCAGATCCATCACATGTGGTATCGATGGAGGAAATTAAGGTGAGCCTAGATTTGACCATAGAAGAGGAACCTGTGCAGATTTTGGAGCGGGATATGAAAGTTTTGCGCAAGAAGTCAGTTCCGTTAGTAAAGGTATTATTGCGGAACCATGGCGTAGAAGAAGCTACGTGGGAGCCAGAGGATGTGATGAGGCAGCAATACTCTCAACACTTTTGACCAGGTAATTTCGAGGCCGAAATTATTTTTAAGGGGGTAGAACTGTAACATCCTTAAATAGGGGCTATTGTGTTTGAACTTCTTTGCATGTGTATGGATTAATTGTGTTATTAATTGAAGTGTTCTAAAGGCTAGTTATAAGTCAAGGGTAGGCCCGAATTATAGGAAAAATTTTGTTTTTAAGCTTTAGTTAAGGGGAGCTGAAGGAGCTAGGGGTTAAGTATATTTCTGGGGAATTTAAGCACAAGAAATGGGCTTGGTAAAGTCGCAAGGAGGCGCCACTTAGGGCCTTGAGAATGACGCCACATGGAGGAAGGGGGAGCTCGAGTTCGAGCAAGAAATCCCATTTTCTCGCTTACCATTTTGACGCCAGGAGGAGGAGTTGTGCTCGAGTCAAACTCACGATAATTGTTGATTGAGTCAAATTAATTTAAACTAGTGGAGAAGAGAAAATTTAGGAGCTTGGGGAATTCAAACACATTTGAATTGTTGGCCAGAAGAAATTTGAGCTGTTTACCGAATTTTGAATAGTAGAAGAGGAGTGTTCGGTTGGGGAACATGTTAGGTGTGCCGTCCCTCCATAGTTAGCTTAGGGGGTCATTTTTGGCTAGCAAAGCCTTGATGCATTCGGTTCAGAGGCAAAACCGAAACCCTTTGTGCACTTGCCGATTTCTCCCTAGTGTATTTTGTTGAAGCAAAAGCTGAAATCCTTTCTTTTGCACCTGTCGAATTTTCTTGGAAGCACCTAGCCAAATGCCATCTAAATTTCCTTAGTTTTATTTCTTTTTCTTCTTGTCAAGTGCTTGTCCGAATCTCTTTCTCTACCATCTTTCTTTTTCTTGCTCTCATAGTTGTTCAAAACCGCATCAACAGTCCCTTCTTCTCAAATCAATAACTTTTCTTTCTCTTTATTCTCTCTTGTGCCAAATCTTCTTCTTTTTCTCCTTCTTGCCGAAACTCTCTTGATTCCTTTTCTTTAAACCAAAGCTGAATACCATTCATCTTTCTCCCATTCTTCCTTTTTATTTTAGCCGAATCTTATTTGCTTTTTCTTAAGCCTTAGCCGAATCTCCTTTGTTTGCTCTCTACCATTGCCGAAATCTTTCAGGCTCTCCCCTTCTCATTGTTGGCCGAATATCAATCAAGTAGGGATCTTCTTTGATTTCTTCCCTAATCAGGTTGGGATAGGTAAGTCTGGCATGTCCGAATCTCTTTCATTTTCATTTTCTTTTCTCTGTCGACTCTCATGGGAACAAAAGTCAAATTTCGGCATTTGTTGATATTATTTCTAATCATCTATGGAAACCGATTTCTTTTAGGACCTCCGGGATTTTGAAGCGATGAGATCGAGTGTCATCTATTCCCCGCCAAGCGATTTCGTAAGTCGTTGGTAAGGTTCGTGTCAATTCAATCATTCTTTTAGTTGTTTGAAAAGCCGAAGGCTAATTGTTTTTATGTGATAGTGTGTGGCCGATTGCAAGGGAGGATCATCACGTAGTTTTTCGGGATTTGGTTTGAAACCAAATCGGCACTAAGGTAAGGATTATGGTTCCATGCGTTAACTCTTCAGGATTTGTTAGTGTGGCGAATGGCCTTTATTAATGATATTGGTTTGGCGAATGTAGGAAAACAGGATCTAGTGCGTTAGATCGGGATCTTCGAGATTTAGTAGTCGCGATAGCAATCAGGTGTGTAACTTACACACTTCTTAATCATAGTAAATATGCTAATAACTTAAATATGTTAAAAGTCGAAAGTTGTGTAGATCTCGATATGATACCTTAATGGGTATGAGCATGGACTTCGGGTAAGTCCGTTTCGATGAGATTATGCCATATGACGTTTGATGCTATGATCTACGATATAGTTGATATATGTTTAATATTTAAGCATGTTGGCATGATTTATATATGTATTGCATTATTATGGGTGATATGAGAGGAAGGGGAAGTTGATATCTGTGACTTTGGGTCACCAGTGGTTTGGTACCACAGTTTATTTTGTGACTTTGGGTCACCAGAGGTTTGGCACCTCATAGCGACTCGTCCTAGTGGCTTAGCACCACAGTGGGTTGGCTCCACATTTGATATAACAGGATTGTCACCAGTGATTTGGTATCACAACGTAGGTTGGCCCCACAATTGGATTATTCGTGACTTTGGGTCACCAGTGGTTTGGCACCATATTATTATTGATACCAGTGACTTTGGGTCACCGGTGGTTTGGCACCACCAGTGGTTTGGTACCACACGGGGTAGAACACGGAGTTATGGATGGCTAGGTTCGGGTGCATGGTATATATTTGCTTGATTATGATTGTGTAAGCATGTTGCAATAATCGAGAGGGGGATTATGCACTGAGTCTTGGTGACTCACCTTCTCCCTTATCTTTTCAGGTGATTCATAGATCACGGATGAGGAGCCGGGTGGACTTGTGGTGGCCATGCGATACTTGTTTTCAGGTTTCGTTGAACATCTTTTGGGTACTTGAATTTATTTAAATTTCGGTTTTTATTTGGGTTGTAATAAGGCCTTTAAATTATGATTTGGATTATTTCTATCTGTTTTGAATTTGATTCCAAATATTATTAAGTAAATTATCTGATTTGTTTAATAACCTGAGATACAAAGTTTTCTAATTAAACCACGCAACGGGTTTTCAAAACTTTACCAGCGGGCAGTACAATTCACATGATCACAAGCCAACTTAACAGATTTAAAAAAAAAATCTAAGTTTTCAAAGCTCAAATACGAATGGTTTTAATTGATTAATTACAAATCACTCGGGTTTTAATAAGACATAAATGTTGTCCATAGTAATGATTGACAAGTAAGTTTAAAAAGGATTTTTGGAATTTCAAAGAAAAATTAACATTTTCAATTTCACATGCACAAGTTTTTCTTCCATACGCTAAGCAATACATGGGTTTTCAATGAAAATGAACCGATTACTCGTTTTCTTCAAAAAGTTTTCACTCTGTAATACGTCAGATTCAGTCGTGGTGTGTTGACCAGGTTTGGGGTGTTACAATTATGGTCTCAGAGCCCAGTTTCAAAAGCTCGGCTGTGGGCACGAGGCTCAAAATGTTTTAAGTATGGTTCTAAAATGTTTTGTTAGAAAATACATGGTTTGAATAGCATGGCACCGAGTCTCCGGCACCAATCCACCCAGGTAAGTACCTCTAATTGAAGTTTGCATATGATTTTGGTTATGATGAAGTATGCTTTGAACAATTAGTGATAGTGGATTACTCTAGAGACTAAAGCCTATAGGATTTTATGAACATGCGAAAACGAAACTCTGTAATAAGAACTGTTCATAAGACTGTGCCTTAATAATAGCAGAATAAAGATTGACGCATAAAACTTTTAAATCAGATAAGTCGAGATATTAGACATGAGCAATCGAGTCGTGAAGTTGTAATGGCGTGAACGCAGTCGGGTAGGATGACGTATGCGAACCAGGTGGGAGTGCAGTGGAAATTCGTAAAATGAGATGCCAACACCACCTCCAGCTGCAGGTGGTGAGTTTCAGGATAAGACAGGGGATGAGGCAGTGTCACAGGCGATGTTGCGAGTTCTTGAAAGGGTGGCTGGAGCAGGTGGAGGTGCAAGAGCTCGAAAATCTGTATCTGAGTGACTCCGAGCCAATGGAGCCGAGGTATTCCGAGGTGTTTTTGGTGTGGCTCCCAATACGGCTGAGTATTGGTTGGAGGCGACAGAGCGAATCATGGACGGTTTGGATTTGATTGCTGAAGAGAAACTGAAAGGGATAGTGTCGCTTCTCCGGAATGAGTCATACCAGTGGTGGCTCACGGTTCGGGATAGTGCTGCAGCGGATGATCTTACTTGGGATTATTTTAAGGCAGCTTATCAGAAGAAATATATTGGATCTACCTACATTGATGCGTAGCGAAAGGCGTTTTTGAGATTGGTTCAGGGGAGTAAGTCTGTATTAGAGTACAAGGCAGAATTCTTAAAGTTGAGCCGGTATGCTCGGGGTATTGTGGCTACGGAGCACGAGCGATGTGTTAGGTTAGAGGACGGACTGAGGGATGAGTTGAGATTGTTGATTGCTCCACAGCAGGAGCGAGAGTTTGCCGTGTTAGTAGAAAAGGCTAAGATAGTTGAAGGGATAAAGGAATCTGTGAGGCAGAATCATGACAGGAATAGACATAAGAGAGGTTTTGGATCAGTTGGGTCAGTTGGTAATTCTCAGAAAAGGGCTAGGCATGGAGGGCCGAATCAATCTGGGAGGCCTGTTACTACTAATTAGGGACCAGCGCAGTGTAATCGGTGTGGAAAATCCTATTGGAGAGAATGTTGGACTGGTGGAAATGGATGTTTTGAATGTGTCTCGCTGGAACATCGTGTGAGGGATTGTCCACGTAACTTAACCAGGATTCAGTCTGAGGGTCAAGGCTGTGTTCAGTTCAAAAATGAGGGACCGCAACCGCAGAGGGGTCCTGGTTCTGTTAGAGGAGGTAATAGTTCTGGTTGGGGCCGTGGAGCACCGGGCAGAGGTGCATGCAACACTGAGGCAAGACAGCCTAGGTTGGTATATGCAGCAAGGCATCGAGAGGAGGGCGACGCACCAGACGTCATAATCGGTACATTCTTAATCTTTGGATTTCCATATACTACTTTGATTGATGTGGGTTCGACGCATTCGTATGTTGCTAGTAGCATAGGAGAGACCATGAACTTAGACTCTGAGACTATTCTAGGGAGAGGACAGTAATTAGCCCTTTAGGTCACTCTGTAGAAGTAAATAAGATGTATAGGGATGTACCCCTAGAACTCCAAGGGGTAGTGTTTGTAGCTGATCTGATGGAACTGCCGTTTGGGGAGTTCGATCTGATTCTTGGGATAGGATAGACTAGTTGGTAAAGTACCAGGCAAGTTTGGATTGCGCGGCTAAGCGCATGGTTTTGAAAACGGTTGAGGGTGAAGAAGTGGTGATGATAGGTAATAAAAGGATTATCTGTCTAATGTGGTGTCTGTTTTGAAAGCTGAGAAGATGGTCAGGAAGGGTTGCGAAGCGTTTATGGTTCATGTGTGTGCCTTGGAGGTCAAGGAGTCGGCTGTGGAGAATGTCTGAACGGTAAAGGAATTTGTCGACGTATTTCCAGAAGAACTTCCGGGTCTGCCTCCAGATCGGAAAGTTGAATTTGGTATAGATCTGTTGCCCGGGACTGCGCCAGTGTCTATTACCCCGTATTGGATGGCGCCAAAGGAATTAGTGGAATTGAAGGCTCAGATTCAGGAGTTGTTAGACCGGGGTTTCATCCGGCCAAGTGTTTCGCCTTGGGGAGCGCCAGTGTTTTTTGTCAAGAAGAAGGATGGTACAATGCGGATGTGTATAGACTACCGCCAGTTGAATAAGCTGACAATCAAAAACAAGTATCCATTGCCTAGGATAGATGACTTGTTTGATCAGCTTAAGGGTGCATTGGTTTTCTCAAAGATCGACTTAAGGTCTGGGTATCATCAGCTAAAGTTGAAAGAGGCTGATATCCACAAGACGGCGTTTCGCACTCGGTATGGGCACTACGAGTTTCTGGTAATGCAGTTTGGGTTGACTAACGCGCTGGCAGCATTCATGGACATGATGGATCGGGTGTTCCAGCAGTATTTGGACCAGTTTGTCGTGGTGTTTATAGACGACATATTGGTATACTCAAGGTATGAGGAGGAGCATGATGCGTATCTGTGAATAGTTTTGCAGATTCTAAGGGAAAAGCAGTTATTTGCCAAATTTAGTAAGTGCGAGTTCTAGCTTAGGGAGGTGACTTTCTTGGGTCACGTGGTGTCAGCTGAGGGGACTAGAGTGGATCCTCGCAAGATTGAGGCAGTATTGGACTGGAAACCGCCTAAGTTAGTGGCAGAAGTTCGGAGTTTTCTAGGGCTGGTAGGGTATTACCGCAGATTTGTGGAGGGATTTTCTTTGATCGCAGTGCCGATGACCAAACTACTGAGGAAAGGAGTTCCATTTGTGTGGTCTGTGAAACAGTAAGAAAGTTTTGACAAGTTGAAAAAGATTTTGACTGAAGCTCCGGTTTTGATTCAGCCTGAGGCAGGAAAGGAATTCACGGTATATTGTGATGCATCGCATACTGGTTTGGGATGTGTGCTGATGCAGGAAGGGAAGGTAGTGGCTTATGCATCTCGACAACTGAGACCGCATGAGGTTAACTATCCGACACATGACCTGGAATTGGCTGCAGTGGTTTTTGCCTTGAAGAATTGGAGGCACTACTTGTACGGAGAGAAGTCGATAGTCTACATGAATCACAAGAGTCTGAAGTATCTTTTGACTCAGAAGGATTTGAACTTGAGACAGAGGAGATGGATCGAGCTGTTGAAGGACTACGACTGTTCAATTGAGTATCATCCGGGCAAGGCTAACGTGGTAGCAGACGCGTTGAGCCGTAAGGTAGTATCGGACTTGAGGGCAATGTTTGCCTCATCTTAGCTTGTATGACGACGGGAGTCTTTTGGTAGAATTGCAAGTAAAGTCGACTTGGGTAGAGCAGATTAAGGTGAAACAGTTAGAGGATGAGGGTTTGAATGCTCGGAGGTTGCAAGATTAGAATGGTGGGTTGGAAGGTTACAGCTAGTCCAGTGATGGAGTACTGTACTTTCAAGGAAAAGCTTGTATGCCGAAGGATGTCAAGTTAAAGTGGAGGATTCTTCAGGACGCACATAGCAGCCCATATGCTATGCATCCTGGAGGTAGCAAGATGTACCGGGATTTGCGAGAACAGTTTTGGTGGCCAGGACTGAAACGGGAAGTAAATGAGTTTGTGGGTAAATGTCTGATGTGCTAGCAAGTCAAGGCTGAACATCAGTTGCCGTCGGGATTACTTCAAACGGTGAAGATTCCACAGTGGAAGTGGGAAAGGATCACTATGGACTTTGTCAGTGGGCTACCCCTTACGCCTAGTAAGAAAGACTCAGTCTGGGTGATTATGGACCGTTTGACTAAGTCAGCTTATTTCATACAGGTAAGGGTTGATTACTCACTTCAGAGGTTAGCTAAGCTATATGTGGCAGAGATAGTGAGGTTGCGCGGTGTTCCAATGTCAATTATCTCGGACAGGGATCTCAAGTTCACGTCGAGGTTCTGGAAAGCGCTACATCAGGCATTGGGTACGCAGTTGGATTTTAGTACGGCATTTCATCCGCAGACAGATGGATAGTCAGAGAGGGTTATACAAATCCTGGAAGATATGCTGAGAGGCTGTGTTTTGGATTTCAGGGGCAGCTGGGAAGAATTTCTACCGTTAGCTGAATTTGCATACAACAATAGTTATCAGGCAAGCATTAAGATGGCACCATATGAGGCGTTGTATGGTAGGAAGTGTCGTACACTTACATGCTGGACAGAATTGGGGGAACATCAGATGTTGGGACCAGAGTTGGTTGCTGAGACTGAGGATAAAGTTAAGTTGACTTAAGCTCATTTGAAGGAAGCTTCAGATAGGCAGAAGTCATATGCCGATCTTAAGCGGAGAGATATAGAGTTCGCTGTGGGTGATAGGGTTTTCTTGAAGGTCTCGCTATGGAAGAAAGTGCTGAGATTTGGAAGGAAAGGCAAGCTAAGTCCAAGGTTTATTGGCCCATATAAGGTGGTGAGACGAGTGGGACCAGTAGCTTATCAGCTCGAGTTGCCAGCAGAGCTGAGTCAGATACATGATGTGTTCCACGTCTCCATGCTTAGGCACTATCGTTCAGATCCATCACATGTGGTATTGGTGGAGGAAATTGAGGTGAGCCCAGATTTGACCATGGAAGAGGAACCTGTGCAGATTTTGGAGCGGGATATGAATGTTTTGCGCAAGAAGTCAGTTCCGTTAGTAAAGGTATTATAGCAGAACCATGGCGTAGAAGAAGCTACGTGGGAGCCAGAGGATGTGATGAGGCAGCAATACTCTCAACACTTTTGACCAGGTAATTTCGAGGCCGAAATTATCTTTAAGGGGGTAGAACTGTAACATCCTTAAATAGGGGCTATTGTGTTTGAACTTCTTTGCATGTGTATGGATTAATTGTGTTATTAATTGAAGTGTTCTAGAGGCTAGTTATAAGTCAAGGGTAGGCCCGAATTATAGGAAAAATTTTGTTTTTAAGCTTTAGTTAAGGGGAGCTGAAGGAGCTAGGGGTTAAGTATATTTCTGGGGAATTTAAGCACAAGAAATGGGCTTGGTAAAGTGGCAAGAAGGCGCCACTTAGGGCCTTGAGAATGACGCCACATGGAGGGAAGGGGGAGCTCAGGTTCGAGCAGCAGAAATCCCATTTTCTGCATACCATTTTGACGCCAAGGAGAGAGGAGTTGTGCTCAGCTCAAACTCTGTTAGATAATTGTTGATTGAGTCAAATTAATTTAAACTAGTGGAGAAGAGAAAATTTAGGAGCTTGGGGAATTCAAACATATTTGAATTGTTGGCCAGGAGAAATTTAAGCTGTTTACCGAATTTTGAATAGTGGAAGAGGAGTGTTCGGTTGGGGAACATGTTAGGTGTGCCGTCCCTCCATAGTTAGCTTAAGGGGGTCATTTTTGGCTAGCAAAGCCTTGATGCATTCGGTTGAGAGGCAAAACCGAAACCCTTTGTGCACTTGCCGATTTCTCCCTAGTGTATTTTGTTGAAGCAAAAGCTGAAATCCTTTCTTTTGCACCTGTCGAATTTTCTTGGAAGCACCTAGCCGAATGCCATCTAAATTTCCTTAGTTTTATTTCTTTTTCTTCTTCTCAAGTGCTTGGCTGAATCTCCTTCTCTACCATCTTTCTTTTTCTTGCTCTCATAATTGTTCAAAACCGCATCAACAGTCCCTTCTTCTCAAATCAACAACTTTTCTTTCTCTTCATTCTCTCTTGTGCCGAATCTTCTTCTTTTTCTCCTTCTTTCTGAAACTCTCTTGATTCCTTTTCTTTAAACCAAAGCTGAATACCATTCATCTTTCTCCCGTTCTTCTTTTTCATTTTAGCCGAATCTTATTTGCTTTTTCTTAAGCCTTAGCCGAATCTCCTTTGTTTGCTCTCTACCATTGCCGAAATCTTTCAAGCTCTCCCCTTCTCATTGTTGGCCGAATATCAATCAAGCAGGGATCTTCTTTGATTTCTTCCCTAATCAGGTTGGGATAGGTAAGTCTGGCATGACCGAATATGACCGAATCTCTTTCATTTTCATTTTCTTTTCTCTGTCGACTCTCATGGGAACAAAAGTCAAATTTCGGTATTTGTTGATATTATTTCTAATCATCTATGGAAATCGATTTCTTTTAGGACCTCCGGGATTTTGAAGCAGTAGATCAGAGTCATCTATTCCCTGTCAAGTGATTTCGGTAAGTCAGTGGTAAGGTTCGTGTCGATTCAATCATTCTTTTAGTTGTTTGAAAAGCCAAAGGTTAATTGTTTTTATGTGATAGTGTGTGGCCGATTGCAAGGGGGGATCATCATGTAGTTTCGAGATTTGGTTTGAAACCGAATCGGCACTAAGGTAAGGATTGTGGTTCCATGCGTTAACTCTTCGGGATTTGTTAGTGTGGCCGAATGGCCTTGTTAATGATATTGGTTTGGCCGAATGTAGGAAAACAGGATCTAGTGCGTTAGATCGGGATCTTCGGGATTTAGTAGTCGCGATAGCAATCAGGTGTGTAACTTACACACTTCTTAATCATAGTAAATATGCTAATAACTTAAATATGTTAAAAGTCGAAAGTTTTGTAGATCTCGATATGATACCTTTATGAGCATGGATTTCGGGTAAGTCCGTTTTGATGAGATTATGCCATATGACGTTTGATGCTATGATCTACGATATATTTGATATATGTTTAATATTTAAGCATGTTGGCATGATTTATATATGTATTGCATTATTATGGGAAATATGAGAGGAGGGGGAAGTTGATATCTGTGACTTTGGGTCACCAGTGGTTTGGTACCACAGTTTATTTTGTAACTTTGGGTCACCAGAGGTTTGGCACCTCATAGCGACTCGTCCCAGTGGCTTAGCACCACAGTCGGTTGGCCCCACATTTGATATAACGGGATTATTGCCAGTGATTTGGTATCACAACGTGGGTTGGCCCCACAATTGGATTATTCGTGACTTTGGGTCACGAGTGGTTTGGCACCACATTATTATTGATATCAGTGACTTTGGGTCACCAGTGGTTTGGCACCACCAGTGGTTTGGTACCACACGGGGTAGAACACGGAGTTATGGATGGCTAGGTTCGGGTGCATGGTATATATTTGCTTGATTATGATTGTGTAAGCATGTTGCAATAATCAGTAGGGGGATTATACACTGAGTCTTGGTGACTCACCTTCTCCCTTATCTTTTCAGGTGATTCATAGATCACGGATGAGGAGCCGGGTGGACTTGTGGTGGCCATGCGGTACTTGTTTTCAGGTTTCGTTGAACATCTTTTGGGTACTTGAATTTATTTAAATTTTGGTTTTTATTTGGGTTTTAATAAGGCCTTTAAATTATGTTTTGGATTATTTCTATCTGTTTTGAATTTGATTCCAAAGTAAATTATCTGATTTGTTTAATAACCTGAGACACAAAGTTTTCTAATTAAACCACGCAACAGGTTTTCAAAACTTTACCAACGGGTAGTACAATTTACATGATCACAAGTCAACTTAACTGATTTAAAAAAAAAATCTAAGTTGTCAAAGCTCAAATACGAATGGTTTTAATTGACTAAGTAGAAATCACTCGGGTTTTAATAGGACATAAATGTTGTCCATAGTAATGATTGACAAGTAAGTTTAAAAAGGATTTTCAGAATTTCAAAGACAAATTAACATTTTCAATTTCACATGCACAAGTTTTTCTTCCATACGCTAAGCAATACAAGGGTTTTCAATGAAAATGAACCGATTACTCATTTTCTTCAAAAAGTTTTCACTCTGTAATACGTCAGATTCGGTCGTGGTGTGTTGACCGGGTTTGGGGTGTTACATTTACCAAGCCAATTTGCCACCCATCTTTACATATACCTCTATAACCCAAATAGTACCATTTTTAGACACAAATATGCAGCCAAAAATAATCAACCAATACACAATTCATACTATATCTATATCCACCATTTCAATGCTCAATTCAATTCCATTTACCTATTCAATTACCTATCAATTCAACTTACTTTACTAAACATAATACATCTAATTCACCATCAAAAACCAATCTACACCAAACATATCTCAACGAACAAATACCTCATACCTTAATAAACATTTGAGTATCATAATTTAATATCAACCATATCACATGACATTTGAGTATCATAATTTAATATCAACCATATCACATGGCAATATACACAACAAACCACATAACTTCCATAAGCTACCTTTTATGGCTCAAAATACATTTCCATTAAACACACCAAAATGACCAAAGCCTATACATGTCATATACCATATATACACAAATCAAAAGTACCAAAATAGATGTCTGATAGTGCGATGAAGTTCCTGACTATCCCCGGTTCTGAGCTAGCTTCGATAAACTATAAAACATAGAAGAAAATAACAAAGTAAGCTATAAAGCTCAGTAAGTTCATATGTAAATATGAGATAATCTCAAAATTTATTAGCATTTCAAAACAGATAACATAAATAGCATTTAGAGCATTAGTCAACGAGTTAACATATAGTTAAACGACATCGTAACTCATAAGTCCTCAACTTGTTCTAACACTTTACTTAAGCAGTTTTTCGTACATACCTGTACTAATACTTATCTATTTCTTAACAATTCTCTTATCAAACCACTCTGGCTAATAAATGCTTACGATACAAATTAATCGATTTTCCGATGCCATAGTCCAACTATGGTCTTACACATACATTGTCAAGGCCCTGCCATGATCTTACATTCACATGCCATAACCCGGTTATGGTCTTATTATCCGATTGCCATAGCCCAACTATGGTCTTATTTAGCAACTCGCCTTACTCAAATCGTACATTTAATATAATATCTCCACATTTAATTAATAGAATAAATATTGTCTCAATTTCATCCATCAAATAAATAGATACACATTTAAGTTCAATTATACGAACTTACCTCGAATACGGATATGACGAAACGGATTGGCTATTCAATTACTTTGCTTTTTTCCCGATCGAAGTCCGAATTCCTCTTTTCTTGATCTATAAGTAATTGAAATAAGCTTATTTGATCAACTATTTATTCAATTTAGTCTAAAACACACATTAGGGCTATTTTACACATTTGCCCCTAAACTTTCAAATTTTTACAATTTAGTCCTTATTACATAAAATTGCAAATTCTTGCAATTTAGTACAAACCCATGCTTAGCCAAATTTAATAGCATATTTTCAATTTATTCACACTTTTAACAACCACATTTCACATTTTCTCAATTTAATCCCTTTTTGACTTTTTTGTCAAAATCACTTTACAAAAGCCATTAATCTAACATTAAACTTTCCAAATCTATCATAAATCATCAATTACTCAAGCATTCAACAATGGCAACATGAAAAATCTTTAATATTTTCAAAATCTAGGGTACAGGCTAGCTAGAATACGAAGCAACGATCTCAAAAACGTAGGAGTCATTAAAAACCGAGTAAAAATCACTTACCAATCAAGCACACAAGTGACCAAATAGAAAACCTAGCTTTTGGATTTTATTCCTCTCTAATTTTGGTTGATGAAGAACATAAAGACGATAATAATGTTTTGTTTAATTAATTTTATTAACATAATTTTACAAATTACAAAAATAACCTTATTATAAAACTATTTATTATCATCCATTTTATGCCCATCATTGTCCACTAAATATATAAAAGGGATAATTACCACTTAAAGACCTTAAATTAATGTTCCATAGCTAATGGACAAATTTAACTATTAGAACTAAAGTTTTACGCTTTACGCGGTTTAGTCTTTTTTACAGAATTAAGCACTCAAACAATGAAATTTCTTAACAAAACTTTCACACAATCATACTATCATGATATAAACACTTAAAATAATCTTAAAATAATATTTTTACCTCATATTTGTGATCCCAAAACCACTGATTCGATTTGATTAAAAACGGGCTGTTACAACTCTCCCCCTTAAGGATTTTTGTCCCCGAAAATCTTACCAATGAACAGGTTAGGGTACTGTTTCTCATAGCTTCCTCGGGCTCCCATGTAGCCTCTTCAATGCCATGACGTAGCCATAAAATTTTCACTAAAGCTATGCATTTATTTCTCAATTCTTTAACCTCTCGAGCTAGAATTTTGATCGATTCTTCACTGTACGTCATGTCAGGTTAAATTTCAATCTCTGACGAAGAAATCACATGTGATGGGTCAGATCTATATTGACGTAACATCGACACGTGAAACACATTATGGATCTTTTCTAACTATGATGGTAAAGCTAGTCGGTATGCCACTGGCCCTATTCTTTCAATAATTTCATATGGCCCAATGAATCTTGCACCCAATTTGCCTTTAGGACCAAATCAAAGTATTTTCTTCCATGGAGATACTTTTTCACCTATCTAAAATTCAATGTCTTTCCGTTTTAAATCCATATATGATTTCTATTTATCAGAAGCTGCTTTCAAACAATCGCGAATTACTTTCACTTTGTCTAATCAGATCAACCCCGTGAATCTATTTCTCGTTGAGTTCGGTCCAATACAATGGTGATCGACACTTACGACCATACAAAGCTTCGTATGGTGCCATCTTTATACTCGATTGGAAACTATTATTATACGTAAATTCAACCAAGGGCATGTAACAGTCCGATTTATACCCTAGTCGAAATAGTGGTTTCGGGACCACAAATCCGAGTCCGTATAAAATTTTAATATTATTTTCTATGCCATTGATATGTGGTTTAGCATGTGGTAAATTTTCGTAAGTGAATTTGTCCATTCGTGTGTTTAATTTGATAAAAATGACTGAATTGCATAATTGGTAAAAGTGGCCTTTTATTTGATTTATGGCTAAATTGATGTGGCTTTATTTTAATGAAGTCCTTACAGGGCAAATAACCCATTTTGATTTATGGTGGACGACAATGAGTGATGAAAAGTAGATATTATATGTTTGTTATATTTACTTTAATAGTTTATTAATGTTATTATGTTATATGATATATTATTATTATGAAAAAAAAAATGGAAGCATTATCATCATTTTTTATCCCCCATTGCCAAAAAACCAAATAGAAAAGAAATAATAGAAGCTTTCAAACTTTCAGCAATTGCAAACCAAAATTAAAGGTTAGTTATTAATCCCTTTTCGATAATTTCTATGTTTTTGTAATCGTTGCTTTGAGAACTTTAAAACCCATGTCTCAATTTGATGAATTGATGATGTTTGTAGAAAATGCCATTGATGCTATGTTGAGTTTTGTGATGTTTTATGGTGTTAAATGAAAGATTTAAGCTTGATGAGCATGTTTTGTTCTTGAAGTTTTGTTGAATTTAGCTAAATAGGGCTAAATTGTGAAAATAGCAAATTGATGGACTAAGTTGTGAATTTGATGAAATAATTGAACTTATATAGTCCCTAGAGAAGTTCGGCTATGCATGGGTGTGAATGGATTTTGTGAATTTGATGTCTTGAGAAAAATGGACTAAATTGATAAAATGTGCAAATAGGATGGCCAAATTGTAAATAGCCCTAAATGTGTGTCTTTGGATTGAATTGAATGAACTAGTGAATGAAAGAGTTAATTCTGAATATGTTTAGATCAAGAACCAAGGAAAACAGATTTAGATCGTGGGAAAGCGAAAGTAAACGAGTAGCCTTTTTCATTCCGATAAACCGAATCCCAGGTAAGTCACTATGCAAATAAACATACTTGTATGAATTTATACTTGTTCGTATGATTAATGTTGATAATGGATGCTTATGAGAGATTCTGTATTAGAATTCCAAGATAAGTTCGATATAGTGACTAAGTCTGAGAAGCCCATTGTGAACCTTGGAATAGGTATCTGTTCTGTTTCATCATATAAGACCACGTCTGAGATGTTGGCGTTGATTTCAGATTACATGTAAAACCACATCTCGGACGTTGGCATCGATATAAGTTTTACGTGTAAGACCACATTTGGGACGTTGGCAATGTTATAATTATTATGTGTAAGACCATGTCCGGGACATAGACATCGTATTGATTCGTATAAGACCTTGTTTGGGACAGTGGCATCGATATTCGAGTACATGTAAGACCCCGTCTGGAACGATGGCATTGTACGATTATTCCCAGCCTTTGAGTATCTTATTGGATTCCTTATGGTTCAACGGGCAAGTCTAAGATACGAATGACAAATCCGAGCTTTGATAGATTTGGTGAATGAATGTCAGACTCAAGTACGTTGATTATACACTAATTGTGCATACAAGGTAAGTAACTATGTGATCTTACCATAAAGTTATGTATATGGAATTGATGATACAAAAATGTATAGTTTGACTAGATGAATTATGTTCATACATGGTATGTGAAATGGGAATATGGTAAGTGATGGTTAAGCAAACAAGCCTATGAAAGTATGAAATGATTTATATCATGAGAACCGAACTGGTTATTTTATTGATTTGGTTATGTGCAATTCATGTTAAGTTTGTTTGTATATTGACTTACTAAGCTATTGGGAAGCTTACTCTATGTGCATTTCTTCTGTTTTATAGGTCGTCAAAGCTACTGAAGGCTCGGGACCGTCACAGATCGTCATCACACTACTAAACTCTTTTTGGTACTCTTTGAAACTGTATAAAGCTAGATATGGCATGTATAGGCTAGTATTTTGGTATAAGTAGTTATGTGATCTTAGCCATGTGATTTGGCTATTTATAAGTTGAGACTTTGCTTAAATGAATGTAATATATGATACATATTTAGTATGGTGGAAGCATGTGAAATGGCCAAGTTTTGAGTGAGCAAATGAATGAATTATGCTTGTAATGATATGAGTTTTAGTCTTTGAAATTGTTATGGTTCGAATTGGAATTGAGTACATGGTTTGAATGGGCAGATTAGTATGTTTTTGGTTGTTATGTGTTCATGAAGTGGGATGATATATGGCTTGTAGGTATGACCCTTATGGGTGGCAACTTGGCTTTGTAAATGGCCTATAATGTCACACGGTTGTGGCATACGGGCGTGCCTAACGACCGTGGGTGAATTGTAGGATGCAGTTTAGTATCACATGGCCTCGACATGGGTGTGTCATCTGGCCGTGGTGTGCAAGTCAGTAGCTAGCTAAGAGCACACGGCTATGGTACACAGGCATGCTTGGTGGCCGCGGTGGGAAAGTCAGTATAGGACCACGGTCAGGACACACGGGTGTGTCTGGTGGCCGTAGAGATCAAGTCAGTATATAAACATGGATGGACACACAGGGGTGTCTAGAAGCCGTGGACGGCACACGGTCCCCTCCAACGCGTGTGTCTCCCCTGTATTTTAGAAAAGTTTAAAATTTTTGAGAACTTTTGTATGTGTCTCAATTTAGTCCCGACTCGGTCTATAAGCATGCTTAGGGACTTGTTGACTTATTTAAGGAACACTAGGACTGTTAATAATCCTAGTCCGGCGTCAGTTACGGGTGTTACATGGCAAATATTTCTCCCAGTTGCCTTCGAACTCTAAAATACAACATCGCAACATGTCTTCGAGAATCTAAATAACTCTCTCAGTTTGACTGTCAGTCTGAGGATGAAAAGAAGTACTGAAATTCAATTTTGTACCTAAAGCCTCTTGCAATTTCTTCCAAAACTGCGACGTAAACCTCGGGTCTCTATCCGAAATAATCGAAATTGGCACCCCGTGCAATTTGACAATCTCAACAATTTACGATTCAGCCAATCTATTGAGTGAATAATCAGGACGTACTGGGATGAAATGTGCTGATCTATCAACGAAAACCCAAATTGCATCTTTCTTTTTCAGAGACAAAGGCAATCTCGATACGAAATCCATCGTAACTTTGTCCTATTTCTATTTTGGAATCATCATAGGCTGCAGTAAACCTGATGGTACTTGATGTTCAACTTTGACTTGCTGACAAATCAAACATTTAGAAACAAACTCTGAAATATCTCGTTTCATACTTGACCACCAATATAATTATTTCAAATCGTTGTACATTTTAGTGCTTCCCGGATGTAAGGATAAACAACTATTGTGTGCTTCGTTTAAAATCTTTTGAATAAGCTCAGAATTTCTTGGTACACAAATTCTTCCTCGGAACATCAAATAATCATCAGGTCTGATTTGAAATTCTGAATCAGAAGTCGACTTACATTGAACTCGTTTAACTTGCAATTCTTTATCATATTTCTCGGCTTCACCGATTTGCTGAAGAAATAACGGTTTCACTTTCAACTCAGCTACAATCGAACCGTCATCAGAAAAAGCTAACTGTGTATTCATCGCATTCAAAGAAAATAATGACTTTCTACTCAGAGCATCAGCAACCACGTTCGCTTTTCCGGGATGATAATCAATCACTAGCTCATAATCTTTAAATAATTCAAGCCATTGCCGTTGTCGCAAATTCAAGTCTTTCTGAGTCATTAAATACTTTAAACTATTGTGATATATATAAATGTGGCATTTCTCACCAAACAAGTGATGTTGCCAAATCTTTAATGCAAACACAACCGCAACCAACTCTAAATTGTGCATCGGGTAAATCTTTTCATGCAGTTTTGACTCTCTAGAAGCAGAAGATATTACTTTGCCTTCCAGCATTAATACATAACCCAGACCGTTCAATGACGCATCACAGAAAATTACGAATTCTTTACTCGACTCAGGCTGTACTAACACTAGTGCCTCTGTCAATAACGCTTTCAACCGTTAGAAACTTTGTTGACACTTCTCAGACCATTCAACTTTTCCTTGCTGAAATTCCTATTAGTGCCGAATCTTTGTGGTTGTTCTTTCATCACAAATCAATTGTTACCTACTCTCTGTCAAGTGTTAAAAGTCGGATCTAGTTTAGTAGCTATCTAGGCCGCAGGATCAAAAGGGGATTTGGGTTCAAGGATCGTGAGCATGGTAAGAATCACAAGCAAGTGATCTAGGGGATACTCGTGATTAGTAGCTAAGGATGGCTATTAGAACCCGGTGGCACACGGTAAGTTTACGGTAAGGCTTCGACTTTGGTAAATATTTTGATTAAGTATGGGTGATTGATTGAAGGTTGGTTGGTTGTAGGTTCAAGACCAAGGATAGTATAGCACGTCGCAGTAATCAGGTGTGTACAAACACATGATATCGGCAATACCGGAAAGCCAAAAAGTCAAAAGTGGCTAAATGGGCCCGGTGGGCCCTGAGGCTAAGTTTGATGAAATTGATTAATTTGGTTATATGAGTTGAGTTAGTCATGCATGTTACATGATTTGGAATTGTTTTGGGCCTAATACGCCATGTGAATGAGATCTGGGCCTAATGGGCCATAAGGATGTGAATTGCGCTTAATGGGTTATAGGAACGTAAAATGGGTTTGATGGGCTTTATGGGGACGTTGACAAGTATGCTAGGGTTTAATGGACTTTATGCCTAGTTCAGAACAACTCTTAAACCGCATAAAACTTAATCTAATAATTAAACATGTCCGTGGACAAGTCGCTGGGTTAGAGTGTGACAACGGACATATGCATGTCTAGGATTGGATCTAGGGAGAGCTTGGTACTTAAGCGGTCCTAGTGGCCCACCTCCTATTCTCTGGAATCCTACCTGGTGCATAGTGTCTGTTCACTTTAGCCGCAATGACTTGTTAATGGGCCAAAGTTCATAACTAAAACCCGAGAGGGACCAAATACCCTTGATTTGAAAATTACCAAAATATCCTTAGATTTGCAAAATTACTAAAATACCCTTAATTTGAAAATTACCAAAATATCCTTAGATTTGCAAAATTACTAAAATGCCCCTGATTTGTAAAATTACCAGAATACCTTTGATTTGTAAAATTACCAAAATATCCCTGATTTACAAAATTACCTAAATACCCATGTAGAGGAGATTTACGGAAATACCCTTGGGTAGTGAAATGACTGAAACACCCCTAAGTGCCGAATGTGTGAAAATGTGTATGTTGCATTCATGAAATATATGTTGCACCTGGGTGGGTTTTGATGATACGAAGGAAGATTTGAGGATCGCATAGTCGCTTGACGACCGTGGATCCACCTGTGGCTTTAAGCCCATTATAGCAGCTTTGCTACAACGTTTAAGTAGTGCCGCTGCTGGTGCTACAGGAGTGTAGAGTTGGAAGGGAAATGGAGTGTAGTGTTGGATTTGGGATGGGTGCATTGCATTCATGTGATACTGATGTGATATGAGGTCTTTGTGGGCTAAGGCCCAAGACCACCATTTTTTGAAAGGGCTTAGGCCCAATGTGATAATTGTATGTTGATTGGATTACCAAGGGTCGTACATACTGAGTTTCGAAACTCAGACCCTTTTTATTAAATGTTTCAGGTGACCCTCAGTAGACGGCTCGACATGGGAGAGGACTCGGAGATGACCACACTACAAGATACTTAGGAGTTTTGTTTATCTATTTCAATGGACATGATTTTAATTCCTTTATTTTCGCTAGTTGTAATAAGGCCTTGTACTCCGATTTGACTTAAGATTTTGTGTTTTGTTATCATTGTTCAATTGTTTACTTAATTGTTAAACTAAAATAAATTTTCTTAAACATGGTTTTCTAAATATATAAAAATATGGGCTTTTATCATTACGTAATAAATTGCAAGGATTTTTAGTTTCTAAGCCTTAAATCTAGATTTTTAACTTAGTAAATTGTTTTGAATTATCCCTTCAATGTGACATCGCCAGATTCGGCCATGACGTCCGGGCTGGGTTTGGGGTGTTACAGACATGTCACTAGGGTTACTGTTTAGGTTGAGATCCTGCATGTGTTGCGGACTCACTACAGCTCGTATGAGCTTACCGATGTATTAGCTTGTTTTCAGCTCGTTAAAACTTGCTGTTTCAGCTCAATAGAACTTACTATCCATTAGCTCAGGAGAAGCTTACTGATCATAGCTCGAAAGAGAAAAAATGATAATGAATTGACGGAACACTGATTTATATGTTATGTATATCACCCGAGTATCCCTCGATATTATAATAGGTTCAATGGGCATAAATCTTGTTATTAGTTATGTGAAAAAGATATGTGTTATATAGATGAAGTACTGTTATTACGAATGAGTTACTGTTACTGTTATTGAATGAATTACTATTTATATGATTGAGAATGAAATATTATAAATGATGTACATGATATATGTGAATTTGATATGATACAATGTATTGAGTATTAAATTGAGATAATGGATGATTACATGTACTTATATGACTAACTTGTTGATAAATGCTTGTGTATAGGCATTTGGCTAGTGAATTTGATATACTTTCTTTACTTATTTGATTATGTATAATGGTAAGGTTAATTTTGAATTATACGGGCTTACTAATATTTAAAGCTTACTCTGTTACTTTTCCATATTTTATACAGGTTCGATAGCTCACTCGATCTGGATAAAGTCGGAGTTACGCATCACACTATCCAATTGCTGTTGGTACTTTTGAACTATTGGATATTGTAAATATGGCATGTATAGGGTACTTATAAAGATGATAGTTTTGGTTATTTAGGATAGTGATTTTGGTACAAGATTTGGCTTAACTTGGTGTAATGTTTTGGTTGTGTCTAAGTGTTCAAATTTGGTATATTTTGGAAAGTAGTAGATGGAATGAAAATATGCAAATGTTGTCTTGATAAGTAGTAGACTTATTAATGGAAAATGCATGATATAAATTAGGTATTTGAATACTATGTTGAATTCGTATAAAATGTGTTTGAATTGTTGTGGATTGGCTGCTTATTGGGTTATGAAATGTTGCATAATACACTTGTGCAAGTATATGAAAATAGGGTGGCAAAACGACTTTGCAAATAGCCTATTTTTGTCCATACGGGCAGTGACACGGGCGTGTGTCTCGGTCGTGTGCGACACACGGTCATGTTACACGACCATGTCTCCCCTGGTGTTGATATTAGAACCAAGACATTAAGCTCCACACGGTCTCACATACAAGCATGTGACTGGCCGTGTGGTACAAGTCAGTATACCCCCTATTTGGCACACGGCCTAGCACACGGGCGTGTGACTTGGCCGTGTTGCATAATTCAGTAGACAATACAGTTTTGGCACGGCCTAGCACACGGCCTGGCACACGAGCGTGTGTGGCCACTTCGAAGGGCACACGGGCTAGACACATGGGTGTGAGGTTGGCCGTGTGACCCAAGTCAGTATGTACCCCCTGTTTTCACACGGCTAGAGACATGGGCGTGTCTGGTGGTCGTGTGAAACACACGGCTTGGTCTCACGAGCGTGTGCCCTCTATATAAAAAAAATTTCAAAGTTTTGTAGAAGTTTTATAAGTTATCAGTTTAGTCCCGAACTGCTCCTAAAGCATGTTTAAGGCCTCGTAGGCTACTGTAAGGGTAAAATTGAATGATGGTTGTATGAAATGGTTGAAAGTATGAGAAAAGTACTGTTATATATGTTAAAAGTTTAGTAATGCTCCGTAACCCTATTCTGGCGTTGAATATGGGTGATGGATGTTACAATTAGTTAATCCGAAAGGCATAACAAGGAATTCATAATGTCTATACCTCATTCTAAATGTTGTTTCTGTAACACCCCTTGCTCGTATTCTACATCGGAACCGGGTATGAGGTGTTACTGTGCTTAACTCGCACAATCATACAACTTTGGGCTACCAAACTCATTTTGAATTAAAAGCTATTCCATTCATATGTCTATCATTCTTATAATGGACCTTCGAGGCCCTAAACATGCTTCTAAAGGATTTCGGAGATAATTTGAAAACTTTTACCTACGTAATAAAATTTTTCCTAAACAGGGGCCACACGCCCGTGGGAAATGGGACACGCCCGTGTGGGCAGGCCGTGTGGTCACACACGCCCATGTCCCTACCTCTTGTATAAAAACCTGAACATTCTGTTTGTGACATACAGCCTAGGCACACACCCGTGTGGCTAGCTCGTGGTCGACACTGACTTGCAACACTAACATGGAAGGGACACACGGCCAAGTCACACGTCCATATGGCTGGCCCATGGTCACCTCTGATTAATCCACACGGCCTGGGCACGCCCGTGTGCTTCTACTATATGGCGATTCAAATTCTAAATTCAAGGTGCAGACTTGACACTACCTGGGCATACCGTGTGTCACACATGACCTAGACACACGCTCGTATGCCTACCCATGTGCACAAGAACAACGCTATTTGCCAAGCTCTTTGCACCCCTCTAGCTCACTCCACATGAACCCATTCAATGTACCAATAAACAACTCATAATTGCAATATAAACTTCCATGAATGACTTCATATTTTTATAAATGATAAGGAGAGCCATCAACCATGGCAATATACAAAATAGTTATCATAATAAGGGGCCAACACACTTTTGGCCAAAATAACAAAATAATCTAACTAATCTAGCCCTAATACATGCTATATACAAAATCACTAAGTCTAGATATACTGAGGTGAGCTGATAGTGTGGGAGATCTTCTGGTTATCGACGTATCCCGGCTCGATTCTTAAACACTATAAAACAAGGGTAAAGAAAGAGAAGTAAGCTTTAAGCTTAGTAAGTTTACATGTAAGCAATATAACATTTTAGTATATGCTAAACAATCATGTAACAATACATACTAAACAAGAAATAATCCACATTCATAATCATGCTTACTCATTCCTCCCATTTCCACGTTCCAACCATGTTACAAGATCAATGTATACATTCATTAGCGTAACTTCCTGCACTTAGCACCACAATATCACATAATACGACACATCACAATCCATTAACAAACTATTCAAGATCAATTTCCCGGTGGTTTCGTAGTTAGCCCACCATTAGGTTTATTTGGGGTGGTATCACACATAGCCCACCAAGAGGTTAGTTATGGTGGCATTGCACATAGCCCACCAAATGATAAATAGACGATGGTATCGCACATAGCCCATCGTAATTAAGTATTAAGGTGGTATCGCAGTTAGCCCACCATTAAGTATTTATATAACACACTTACATATCCATCCCCTCATTCATACTAAAGTTATTCAATAACTACCATATTAAATCTACTTGAGTCATACATGTTCTCAATTGCGCTATACACTAGTTAACAACAACAATGTATATATAAAATGCATTGTTTACACATAAACTTACCTTGGTGCAAAATGCGTCAACTAACGGTTTTAATCCGTGACCTTGCCTTTTTCCCAGTCAAGATTAATTCCGTGCTCTTCTTGATCTATAACAATAAGATTCACTCATTTAGATCATTTTATGATCATAATGCATTAATTTCTACATTTAGGCAAAAATGACCATTTTGCCTTGCACTATAGAAAAATTACGATTTTTCCCCTAGGCTCGTAAATCATTTTTCAACACATTTTATTAATAAATAGCCTAGCTGAACATTTATTTCTCTTACAACTACTCCCCATTCCAACTATTTCATTCATTTATGACACAAATTCATTCTTTGCATTTAAGCCCTATTTAGGTGTTTTCATGCTAACACCTTTCATAAAAGTTGTTTCTTACCTCCCTAACATTCATTTTCTTCCATAAAAACTTAGCTACAACATAACTAATCTCATGGAAAGTCCCTAGGCTTTCAACCATATCTCAAATTAGTCCCCTCATTAGCTAGCTTAAGCTTTGGGGACTCCAAAAGTACAAAAACAATTGAGAAAAACCTCAAAATCACTTACTTGCTAGGGAATATGTTGGCTGAAAGTTTTGAGCTTCAAAACCCCTATTTCTCTTCAATATTTTGTGGATGAAGGTGGAGGAATAGTGAAAATATGGTAACATCTTTATTCATCTTATTTTATTCATTTTTATCACCTAATATCCACCAAATTTGACCAACATTAAAATCTTGTCTCTCTAGTTCCTATATGGCCGGCCATCACTAAATAAATGGCCTAATTGCACTTTAAAAACCTCCAAATCACATTCTATAGCTATTAGGTATCTCTACCTTATAAAATAGAACTTTCGCACTTTATGCGATTTAGTCCTTTTTCACAATTAAGCATGCCATCACTCAAATTAATGCACCAAAATTTTCACATAGCCTTATAATAATACCATAACATATAAATAACATCAAAATAATTTTCCTTAACTTTGGTTTAGCGGTCCTGAAACCATTGTTCTGACTAGCCCCTAAATCGGGTTGTTACAATTTTCAGCACATCTGAGTCCTTAACTCGCAACTAATAATAACCCGATCTCAAATCAATCTTTGAAAACACTGCTGCACCTTTCAACTAATCAAATAAATCATCAACCCATGGTAGAGGGTATTTGTTCTTTATAGTCACTTTATTCAACTTTCTGTAATTGATACACATTCTTATCGTGCCATCTTTCATCCTTACAAACAATACCAGTGCACTCCAGGGCTGAATAACTCGGTTGTGCAAAACCTCTGTCTGTCAATTCTTGTAATTGAACTTTCAACTCTTTTAATTCTGTCGAAGCCATTCTGTACGAAGCTATCGATATCGGTGAAGTTCTCGATACTAAATCAATAGCAAATTCAACCTCTCTGATCAGTGGCAAACCCGGTAACTCTTCTGGAAGCACATCTAGATACTCGCAAACAACTGGTACTGATTCAATCTTTGTTTTTGACACTTCTGTATCAAGTATATATGCAAGATATGCATTGCATCCCTTTTTCACATATTTCTAAGCTAACATCGACTAAATTACAACTGGTAGATCCTTCAAATCATTTGATTCGGTTCGGAGAATTTCATTATTCTAACATTTCAACTTAATTGTCTTTTGTCTACAATTTACTACTGCATCATGCAATGTCAACTAGTCCATACCCAGAATAATATCAAACTTATCAAACAACAACAACAACAAATCAACCAACCCCGAGTCATTAACGGACAATTCTTGCAAACTTTGTCAACCAGGACATATTTGCCTTAGGGGTTTAACACTTTTATAACAAACTCAATAGAATCAACAAGTAAGTTCTTACTAGACACAAAGTTCACACATAATATGAATGAGTTGATCTGGGATCTATCAATGCAACTACATCAGTGTCATAAAGAAAGAATGTACCAGTAATAACATCTGGAGATGATGCTTCTTTGCGAGCGCGAATAGCATAAGTTCTGCTAGGTGCTCTAGCCTTGGATCTCACAACATTATCTCGTGTCGCTCCTCTACCACCACTCACATTTCCAACATTACGGGGTGGTCTTCCTCTCATAGTCGTGTTGCTTGATCTTACATTCTGAGATTTATCTTTCTCATCAAACTTAAAACAATCTCGAATGAAATGTTTGTGCGAACCACATCTTAAACCTGCTTTATCATTTAGTCTACACTCTTCAAAATACCGGTTTCCACATCGTCCACATTCAGGTTTATTCGATCTAAAATTTCCCACACTTGCCGCTGACATGGCTGGAGTTTTTGAACCCATAAATGCTTCCCACGATCTCTATTAGAGTACTTCATTGATGCATTTGATTGGCTATACGAATTTCAGGATTTCTTTGATGAAGAGTGATAGGGTTTATTAATCAATCTCTTCCTCGAATATCTAGCTTCAGAATCAGCCTTTCTCTTTTCTTTGCCCAGTTTTTCAGCTTTACAAACACGCTCAACTAACACAACAAATTCTTTTAAATCCAATATCCGGGCCAGAATTTTAATATCTTTGTTCAACCCATCGACAAACCGCTTACACATTATCTCATCAGTAGAAACGTACTCTCGAGCATATTTACTTAACCGCACAAATTCTCTTTCATATTTAGTTACAGTCATGCAACCTTGTTTTAGTTCTAAAAAATCCTTATGCTTTTGATCCAAAAATCATTGACTTATGTACTTTTTTTGAAAGTCGATCTGAAAGAACTCTCAGGTGACTCTCTCTCTCTCAGTACCGCAGATATTAATGTATTCCACCACTGATATGCAGTATCTTTCAAAAGGGATATAACATATTTTAAACATTCAGCAGGTGTGCAGGAAAGTTCGTCAAACACTCGGATCATATTTCAAGCCAAAACTCGTCTCTCTCTGGACCATCATCAACATTAGCCCTGAACTCTTTAGCCCTATGCTTACGAATTTTATTGACTGGCGGCTTGTTCAGTCGTATTTGATCAATAAATGAGGAAGTACAGGGATTGCATGAGGATTTAGTGGAGGATTCATCATCTGGAAAAAGGCTTCTTTAGCCTCACCTCCGCGACTATTCAAAAGGGGTCTAGATTCAGAAGAAGCTGTCCCTTGAGCGGGAGCTAGTGCATTACTGTCAACATCATTCATTACAGCTCGTTTGGGGTCCATTACTATATGAAAACATAGTTTAATGTCAAGATTCATCACACTATCACAGGTTATATATGGGTATAGCTAGACTCTCACACATGCTATGTTGTCCTAGAATCAACTAAACTGTAGGTCTGATACTAATAAATGTAACACCCTTCACCCGTATTCAATGTCGAAATAGGGTTACGGAGCATTACTAGACTTACAACACTTATAAACATACATTTCATATTCAGTTTATCATATCAAATACAATTCAATCTCAACTAATGATAGTATCCCTTAATCGAGCCTACGAAGCCTTAAACATGCATTAGAAATGGTTTGGTACTAAACTGATAACTTGGGAAATTTTTTTGAAACTTAGAAATTTTTTGCTTCAAATAGAGAGACACGCCCGTATGGCCAGGCCATATGTCTCACATGGCCACCAGACACACCATGTCACAGGCTGTGTGAAAATAGGGGGTACATACTGACTTGGGTCACACGGCCAACCACACGCCCGTGTGCCCTTCGAAGTGGCCACATACGCCCGTATACCAAACCGTGTATTAGGCCGTGCCAAAATGGTAGGGTATACTGACTTATGCAACATGGCCAAGTCACACGCCTGTGTGCGAAATGAGTGACTAAAAATAGGCTGTTACAAGAGCTTCGTCATGATACTATAGTGGAATGACTTCGTAACTAAATGAGTTTATAATTAGTAGGTGAAAACCCATAACTTAATTATAAATCATTTAAGCCTCAACTACATATGTGCAATCGATCCCTTTGCTAGCTCGTTGAAACCAAAAATGAATTGTATGTTTGAATAGAAATTAACGGAATGAATAGGAAAAAAATAAATGGGAAAAATTCAAGAATGATAATGATTTTCTCCAAAATGGAGAAATGGAATCATTTGGAAATAAATGTAGGTTTCCAAAAATGGAAATGGAACTAAAAATGAAAATGAAAATGGAAATGGAAATTTGCAATCCTATATAGATTACTTAAAAAAATTGGAAGAATGAGTTTATATTTTTGGACTGTTTTAAAGCCCAAAAATGAAAATAGACCATTCAAACATAATGAACATGTTGAGTTGTGAAATATTGGACATACTTTCTCAAAATTTTACCAAGGGCAAAATCGTCAGAATTTTACCATGGGTTAAATCATCAAAATTTTGTTGGGGGTAAAATAGGGATAAGAAAATTGTTTTATATATAAATATTTACGTTTATTTTGAGAAATAGAAAAAATGGTTCGGGTTGGATCACATTACAGAGTACTTGGTTAAAAAGCCCTAAGAAGTACTCGTAATTGGACCCGATGTGAGAGAGACCCAAAACCTCTTATATAACATGAATGGGGTGGCAACCCTAGTAGAAATACAAGTGTGATTCATTCATCCCTCTCTTACTCTAAGCAGGTTGTTGTTATTTTTATTTAAAATAAACCTCTACAACTCTACAAGGTTCCACTTTCTCTTCCTATAAATAGATGGCACTTGTAGAGCTATGAATACAACTTTTGAGAGATTGTTATTCTGCTGAAAAATAGAGAGAATTTATTCTCAACTTTTAAATATATTTTTCCAGAACAATAATTTTACCGTTTTCTATTAAAGAAGAGAGAATATTCATTTTCACCCCAAAAGAAAAAACTTTTCTCGGTCTATGTTTTGATTCAATTAGTTTGAGCCAAAACTCGAAGCAATTCGTGGTACGAGCATAGCAGAGAAGAACTTTTGGTTGAAATCCCGAATACATCAAGGATCCACTTATCCAAAAACACATTTGTGGTGCTATCCGGTGAGATTTTCCCACAATGACTCATTTGTGGTGCGTGAAGAGATAGGTGTTTGGTTGATGGTTATACAGTCAAGATCTTCTAGTTAAGTAACTCCCTACAGAGCTTTACTTAAGTTAAAATGATGGCAAAACGTTACACGATTATTAGTACGTGTGAATGCCTATGGAATTAGGTTCATGTACTAATTGGATGGAAATCCATGTTCTTACTAGTTGATCATGATCACTAATAACTCTTTAAAAGTGTTATAATTCATATTTTTAGACTTAATTGATTGTTTGTATTTAAGTAAAATTATCTTCATTTTAGGTAATTGCATGATCACTTCTAGTCAATCGAGCAGTGCATCTAAGAACTTGAGATGATGATTACTTTATTGCATATTTACATTTAATTTCTTATGAAAAGGTCTTGTTGTGCCTGAATGGCAGGTTTAAGGGAGAAAGATAGCAAAGGATGGAGGTTTGTCGAGGCATTATGAAAGGTTTCCATGGCAATGCTGGTGAAAAGAATGACAAACACCCAGTCAACAATGACAGTACTCAGCATTTGGTCCCCCACATGTACGTGTAATGGAGAATATTCACCTCAAAATTAGGGAAAAAGCAATCATCGGCTGACGACTTTTACCCTAGAGGACAATGTAACACCCCTCTCTTGTATTTAACATCGAAATAGGGTTACAGAGCATTACCGGACTTACAACACATTTATAAAATCATTTCATATACATTGAGTCATTTCAAATACAATTCATTCACAACCAATCATTTTGTCTCTAATATGAGCCTACGAGACCCAAAACATGCCTTTAGGGTGGTTCGAGACTAAACCGATAACTCAGGAAACTTTTCATCACTTAGAAATTTTTTGCATAAAACAGGGGACACACGCCCATGTGGTCCGACAGTGTGTCTCACACGGCCAATAGACATGCCCGTTTCACAGGCCCTGTGGTCATTTGAAATGGAAGAACATGACCGTGTCCCAGCCCGTGTTCGACCCCGTGTAACTCTCTGACTTGGGTCACACGACCAACTCACACGCCCGTCTATCCAAAAAATGGCCATACACGCCCGTGTGCCAGGTCATGTACTAGGCTGTGCCAAACCTGTAGGGTATACTGACTTATGCCACACGACCAAGTCACACGTCCGCGTGCGAGGCCGTGTGGAGCATACTAACTTGGTTTCAAATTCAACACCAGGGAATACATAGTCATGTACATGACCATGTATCACACACGGCTCAGACACATGCCCGTGTCTCTGCCCGTGTGGACAAAAATAGCCTATTTACCAAGCCATTTCGCCACCCATTTTGTTCATACCTATACAAGCTCAAATGGTACCATTTCAAGACATAAATATGCTGCCAAATATCATTAACCAATGTAGAATCATACCATATCTATTTCAACCATTTTAATACTCAATTCAATGCCATTTACCTATTCAAACACCTACCAACTCAACTTGCTTTGCTAGCCATAACCCACACAAATAACATGTATTATAGTTCATCTAATTCATCATCCAAAACCAATCCACAACAAACATATCTCAACCAATTAAATGCCTCATACTATAATAAACATTTGAGTATCATAATTTAACATCAACCATATCACATGGCAATATTTACAACAAACCACATAGCATTTATAAGCTACCTCAAATGTCCAAAATACATTTCCATCAAACATACCAAAATGACCAAAGCCTATACATGCCATATACCATATATACAGAACTTCAAAAGTACCAAAATAGATGACCGATAGTGCGATGAAGTCTCTGACGATCCCCGGATTGGAGCTAGCTTCGAAATACTATAAAACATGGAGAATAAAAAAATGAAGGAAGCTTCATAGCTTAGTAAGCTTCAATTATACGAACTTACCTCGTGTACGGAAATGAAGAAACGAACCGACTATTCAATTACTTTGCTTTTTCCTCAATCTAAGTTTGAATTCCTCTTTTCTTGATTTATAAGTAATTAAAATCAACTTATTTATTCCTCTATTTATTCAATTCAATCCAAAATATGAATTTGAGCTATTTTACACATTATCCCCTAAACTTTCACATTTTTACAATTTACTCCTTATTACACAAAATCACAAGTTCATGCAAATTTCAAAACACCCATGCTTAGCCAAATTACTATTATACCTCTAATAGCCTATAATTATCAAATTTTCACACATTCAACCACACATTTATCACTTTCCACAAATTAATCCCTAATTTGCATTTTTACTCAAAATCACTTTACCAAACTTGCATAACTATCATCAGATATTCATAATTCATCATAAATCATCAAATAAGACATATATACATCAATGGAAACTCTCATAAATTTTAATAGTTTTGAAATCGAAGGTACGGGCTAGATAGATTGTGCTACAACGAACTCAAAAACATAGAAATCACTAAAAATTGGGTAAAAAATCAGTTACAATTGAAGCATGCATTAGCCAAACCTTTAAAGCTCATCAATGGCTTCCTTTTTTTCTTATTTTCGGTTGGGAGAAAGATGAATAAACAGTTTGTCTTTTGTTTTAATTAATTAACCTTTTTTTTATAAATTACCATTTTAACCTTAATAAAAACATTATTATTACACTTAACATTTACCCATATTTGTCCACTAACAAATGAAATGGTCTAAATACCATGCAAGTGTTCATACTTTTTTATTCTATAGCTATTTAGTGCATTTAACTATTAGAACATCACTTTTGCACTTTACGCGATTTAATCCTTTTTATCGAATTAATCACTCAAATGGTAAAATCTATTCATGAAAATTTCACACAACCATGCTATCATGCTATAAACATTAAAATAATAATAAAATAATTGGACTTCAGATTTGTGGTCCCGAAACCATTGTTCCGATCTGACTAAAAATGGGCTATTAAACTCTCCCCCTTAGGGATTTTCATCCCCAAAATCTTACCAGTGAGTAAGTTAGGGTATTGTTTTCTCATAGCATCTTCGAGTTCTATAACAGCCCGATTTAGGGGCTAGTTGGAATAGAAATTTTGGAACCACTAATCCGAGGTTAGAGAAAATTTTTTAATATTAGTTTATGTGTTATAATAGTGAATGAAAATTTTAGTGCATTAATTTTAGCGATTGCATGCTTAATTGCGAAAAAGGACTAAATTGCATAAAGTGCAAAGTTTTGTTCTACAAGCTAAAAGTACCAAATAGCTATAGAACCTTAAATTTGAGGTCTTTAAGGTGCAATTAGACCCCTAGGAATGGGTTGGCCGGCCATAGGGGACGAGAAAATAAGAATTTGGTCAAAGTAGGTGAATTAAGTGACTAATTGATGTAATAAAATAAAATAAAGAGAAGATAATACCACATTTCATCTTCATCTTCTTCCACCGAAAATATCAGCCAAAGAGGAGTTTTGGAAGCTTAAAAATTGAAGCAACTCCTTATCCTTGTAAGTTATCTTGATGATCATTTTTGATGATTTTGGTACTTTTGGAACCCTTGTAGCTTAAGCTAGCTAATGAGGGGATTATTTTGCAAAATGGTTGAGAGTATAGGGTTTTGCCATGAGAGCACTAGTGTTGTTTTCTGAATTTTTATGGAAGAAAATGAAAGTTGGTTGTTAAATAAACAACTTTTGTGAAAGGAGTTTCCATGAAAACACCTAAAAAGGACTTTTTTGTAAATGTTGTAAAATAGGTGGTAAATGTGTGAAATAATCGGTATTGTGAGTTGCTATAAGAGTAATAAATGTTCAGCTAGGCTTGTTAAAGGAGGAAATTAGATTAGAATCGGTTTACGATCCTAGGGGTAAAATCGTAATTTTGTGAAAATATAAGGGCAAAATGGTAATTTTACCAAAGTAGAAATTTTAAAACATCTTGATTTACGTGGTGATTAAATAAGTGAAATTGTAATTATAGATCAAGAAACACGAAGTCTGAACCGAAATCGAGGAAACAACAAGGTGGTGGACTAAATCGAACAAATATACATATCTTGGTACTGAGGTAAGTTTGTGTGTAATAAAGCCACATAATGTTATTATGTTTTTAAATGCTTGATAGCATGAGAAATGCATATTATCTTTATGAAATTGGTTAATAATGTCTTGATGAAAGTATGATGAAATTTTATTAAGTCGAAGTCCCGGTTGAACCTTAGGAATAGCAAGGATACCATTGTCACGACATGAGATTAAGAAGGTCCCGTATAAGACCATGCCTGGGACATGGCCTCTACACCGAAAGGAGATCCCGTATAAGACCATATCTGGGATATGGCATCGGCATCGAGCAATAATTTCATGTAAGACCACGTTAGGGACCTGGCTTCAGTATGTAATCGTGTAAGACCATGTCTGGGACAAGGCATCGATATACGATCCCGTGTAAGACCATATCTGGGATATGGCATCGACATCGAGATATGATCCCATGTAAGACCATATCTGGGATATGGCATTGGCATCGTATTTCGTGTGTGATGATTCTTGTGTATCCTCAAGTATTCCAAGTTGTTCAACGGGATAAGGAGTTAAGTTTCTGTTGAAGATGAAATTAGTGCTAAAGTTATGTGATGAAGTGATGCAATTACGTGTGAGTAACTTATGAGAAATGCATCCGATATGTGATATGTGATTGGTAAGAGTAAGCATGAGTAAGTTATGGCAATGTGCTTGAGAATTTGTGTTATTACTCGATGTAATGTATGGATGTTATCATAAGCCTTTATGTTGCTATTTATTTCATGCAACCTTAATAAGCTTTATGCTTACCCTGTAACACCTCTATCCTGTGTCCGACGCCAAACTAGGGTTAGGAGCATTACAGGACAAATCGAAAACTTACATAACATTTCATACATTACATTCATCATTAACAATCATAGTGTCCCTTAGATGAGTCATCAAGACCCTAAGCATGCTTATAAACTGAGTCGGGACTAAACTGAAACACACTATAAAATTTTATGAAAATTTGAAACTTTTCTAAAATACAGAGGAGACATGCCCGTGGAAGGAGACCGTGTGCCCTCCATGGCTTCTAGACACCCCCGCGTCTCCTTTCGTGTCTATATACTGACTTGGTCCCCACGGCCACCAGACATGGCCCTATGTCCTAGCCGTGGTCCTATACTGACTTCCCCACCACGGTCACCAAACATGCTCGTGTCAAGGCCGTGTTATTTTTAAGCTACATTCTGCCAATTCACCCACGGTCTTAGGCACGCCCGTGTGACATTATAGGCCATTTACAAGGCCAAAATGCCATATCTAAGGGTCAAACCTATAAGCAACATATATCATCCCATTCCATTCACAAATAACCATCAAAACATACCAAATAGTCATCCCAAATCATCCATACTTGACAACTAAGGAAATCACATACTAATACATTCAAAACCAACTCCAACATAACAATTTGCATGACTAACTCACAATTATGCCTAAACATCATTCATCTATAAACTTACCATATCAACCATGTCATATGTCAACTAATCATGCCAAAACAACTTCTCAATTCACATTCATTTAAGCATAATACCAAAACATAACTAGCCAAATCACATGGGTAAGTTCACTTTACAAATCATAACAAGAACTAGCCTATACATGCCATATCTAGCCATATACGATTCCAAAGTGTACCAAAAAGAGTTTAATAGTGTGATGTCGATCCGTGACGGTCCCGAGCCTTCAGTAGCTTTGACGACCTATAAAACAGAGTAAACACACACACACAAAGAGTAAGCTTTCCAAAAGCTTAGTAAGTCAATATACAAACAAACTTGGCATGAATTTCACATAACCAAATCAATAAAATAACCAATTTGATTCTTATGATAAAAATCATCTCATTCTTTCATAAGCTTGTTTACTTAACCGTCACTTACCATATTCCAATTCACATACCATGTATGCACATAATTCCTCTAGTCAAACTTTACATATTGTATCATCAATTTCATATACATAGCATCGTAGTACGATCATATAGATACTTACCTTGTATACATGACTAGTGTAAAATCAACGTACCTGAATTGGACATTCATTTACTTAATCTGTCAAAGCTCGAATTTGCCATTCATATCTCAAACTTGCCCGTTGAACCATAAGGAATCCAGTATGATACTCAGAAGCTCGAAATAGTAGTACAATGCCATCGTTCCAGATGAAGTCTGACATGTACTCAGATATTGATGCCACTGTTCCAGACAGGGTCTCACACGAATCAGAACGATGCCAATGTCCCAGACATGGTCTTACACGTAAAAATCATAATGATACGAATGTCCAGATGTGGTCTTATACATAAAGCTCATATTGATGCCAACATCCCAGACGTGGTTTACTCATATTGATTATATCGATGCCAAAGTCTCAGACGTGGTCTTACACGAGTCTCAAATCAATGCCAACGTCCCGGATATGGTCTTACATGTTAAAACAGAACAGATACCTATGTCATGACCAAGTAAATCCTATCTATTCCTAGGTTCGAACAGGACTTCTCGAATATTGTCACTATATCGACCTCATCTCGTAATTTATATACTCAACATCTCATAAACTTTCATTAACATTATTAGTCATATGAACATTTACAAATTCATACAAATACGTTTATTTGCATAATGACTTACCTTGGATTTTGGTTTATCGGAATGAAAACGGCTACTCGTTTACTTTCGCTTTCGCGCGATCTAAATCCATTTTCCTCGGTTCATGATCTAAACATATTCAGAATTAACCCTTTTATTCACTAATTCATACAATTCAATCCATAGACACACATTTAGGGCCATTTGCAAATTAGCCCTCACATTGGCATATTTAATCAATTTAGTCCATTTTTCTCAGAACATCAAATTCACAAAATTCAAACATACACACGCTTAGCCGAATGTATACACATCTCATACAACTCCATATTTTTCATCAAATTTGCAATTTAGTCCCTCAATTTACCATTTTCTCAGTTTAGCCCTATTTAGCTAAATTCATCAAAAATTCAAGAACAAAGTATATTCATCTAGCTCCTGTCTTTCATTTAACACCAAAAATCATCAAAAAGCTTAACAAATCATCAATGGCATATCACACAAACATCATCAATTCATTAAATTGAGACATGGGTTTTAAAGCTCTCAAAGCAACGATTACAAAAACGTAGAAATTATCAAAAACGGATCAAAAACTTACCTTGAATTTAGCTTTCAAATGGCCGAAATTTACAAAGCTTTCAAGCTTTATTTTTCTTTCCAAAATTCGGTGGAAAATGCCTGAATGAATGCTTATTTTCATGCCAAGTTTTGTTCATAAAACATTAATAAACAATTTCCCATTTTATCCATGTAAAACAAAAATTTTATAACATATAAAACAAGGTCATTTTTGACCATAGCCACCCACTATCTTAATAATGGCTTATTTGCCAAATAAGGCCATAACTTTGAAAAGCCACAACACCTTGGTATTTAAACAAATAGCATACAACTTTTACATTCAATGCAATTTCATCATTTAATCAAATTAAACAGAGATAGTCAAATTAGCTTACGAAAATTTAGCTCATGCTCGATCACCTTCCAACGACAAAGAAAATAATATTACAATATTATACAGATTCGGATTTGTGGTCTCAAAACCACTGTGCCGACTAGGGTATAAACCAAATTGTTACATACCCCTCTCTTTTTCATTTCTTATAGTATTGCCAAACTAGCTCGGGGATCGCAGGAAGTTAGAGGCTCGATCACACTATCGATTGGAACATTTGGTATAGTTAGACTTATCTTTTTGAGTATGGCATGTATAGGGACTTATTCTTTGTAAAGTGTCATATTGTTTTGGCCAAATGTGTTGGCTTAACTTGGAGATGGATTCATTTTGTATAAGGCCACGGTTGATGGCTATTACTCATTATTGTTATATGAAAATGATGATGTTTTTCATGGATGTGCAAATTGCATGGTTAAGTATTTGATTGCATGAATGAGTAGGTTGTTTGATATGGCTTATATTGGTGCAAGTAAGGGTGGCAAAAAGGTTTTATGTCCACATGGATAGACACATGGGCATGTGTCTAGGCTGTGTGTGACACACGGTCTACCTCATGGGCGTGTAGTTAGGCCGTGTGTTCCCCTGTACCTTAAGTTAGTAAAACAGAATGCCAAGTAGTGACCATACAGACTGAGACACAGCCGTGTGTCTTGACCGTGTAGAGGACACGGCCATAGGACATGGGCATGTGCCAAGCCGTGTGAAGTCTGCACTTGAATTTATGAATTTAATTCGCCACACGGACTAAGGACACGGGCGTGTGCTGTGACAACCCAATTTAAACCCTAGCCGGAACAGTAGTTTTGAGACCACAAAGCCGAGATTGAAAAAATATTTTAATATCATTTTCTATTTTTACAGTATGTGATTGAGCATGTGTGAAAATCCTGTGTGAAAATTTTATCGATTATGTGCCGAATTATGAAAAAGGACTTAATTGCGTAAAATGCAAAAGAGCGTGCTAATTGTTAATGTACTTAAATGGGTTGGCTTTTGAATGTAATGGCCTTAAATGGTAATTATACTGTAATGCCCCTAATTTTGGGCCTAGAAGAAATAGGCTTTGTGTGCCGGAGGAATTGGAATTTAGTTGTGCATGTGAATAACATAAAAGTATGTTTGCTTTGGTGGTTAAGGGTCCTGAGAAGTATTGGAGAAGTCTTGGGTTCAAACTTGGGCTTTAGCAAAAATTTGGTTTTAAGTGGATAAAACCCTGGATGCTTGGATGTAGGCCTTTTAAATTTGGATGTGTTAAAAAAAATGACAAAAGGAAACATGTGGTCTAGTGGTTGTGGCGTCATTAAGGTTGCAAGGGAGCCTGGGTTCAAGTCTTGGCTCTTGCAATTTGTTTTGGTTTTTCTTTTAAAGGAACCTAGACTTTGGCCTTTAGACCTTTTAATTGATTAAAGGTAAAATGTGACATAAAAGCCTATGGTGTAGTGGCAAGGTGGCGACATAGGTGTGGCAAGGAGGTGGCCTCACAGGTGTGGCAAGGAGGTCAGAGGTTCAAGTCTCACTGCATGCAAAAATGGGATTATTTATTTTTCTCATGAGGGGGCAAGAGTTGGTGTTGGATTTGAACTCTGTGTTGGAGAGTTTGAATCAGTCAGTTGAGTGATTTAAGGAGTGGATCATGGATGAAATCAAGGAGAGGGAGGTGGATATTTTCAAGGAGTTGGAAGGCTTGAGAAGTTGGTGCCGAAATGGGGTCTTTGCTCTTGGAAATTCGGCTAGAGTATGGTAGGAATACCGTTTTTCTTTTAGCCATTTCAGCTTTTGGCTCTTTTTGTTCGTCTTTTTGCCTTTTGCCAAAATCGAGAAATACCCCTTTTCTCTACTATTTTTCCTTTACAACAATTGCTGCTTGTGTTGAATCTCCCTTTATTCTCCTCCTCTTGGCACTTTTTTGCTCTCCTTGTTTCTTAATGTGACCGAACCAATTCCTTCTCTCCCTACTTTTTTACTCATTCTAAGTTCTTCTTTTTACTTACCTAAAATTGAAATCCCATTCTCTCTACTTCTTTTGCTGTAACTTTTCTCTATCAACCTTGAGTATTCTTTCTTAATCTGGAGTTAGGCTGAATATTAGTTATATTTCCTTCTTATTCTTTTCTATTTTGGTCAGAATTTGATTGCTGTACTTGATCGATTCTCTTCCTCCCCATTTGTTTTAATCCGCATCATCAAAGCCTCTAAAGAGTTGAATCTGTTCTTCTCTTGAAGGTTGTCCGAGTTCAATTTATTTATTGGTCGGTTGTTAGGGGTAAGTGGTTTGTGCTTTCAATTATTGACCGAATGCTAGTTCTCTTGTTGGCCGCGTATTTTCCTAAGGTTAGTATTTGACTAACCTTGGTTATTGAATATTGATGCTTAATAATGGTTGTGGTACAGATAAACCATAAGGAGGTGAGACCGATTCATAATCAAACGACTTAGGAATTATAAGCCGATTCAGTTAAGGTAAGTATTACTCTTGGGTTCGGCTTCTGTAGGTTTGTTAAATCTTATTAATGGAATGGCTAACTGAATACCTTAATCAAATATAGGTTCTACGCTCGTGGGCTACTGCATTTTTCTCCAACAAGGTGTGTACACACACCACTCCAGCTGTAGATCGGCAAATGCCGAAATGCTGGAAATATGGCAACAGCTACTATACAAGCGCACAAACGCTCGTGTGGGGAAAGTCGATTCAACGACAGAGGTCACCATGAGCATCCTCATGCTCTTGCGTCGTTATGGGCCTTGTTAGGCCGATATGGGCCGTATGGGCCCAATGGGCTCGTGGGCCCCACACGGATTAAATTTATGGAAAATGGTAGAAATTGAACTGGGCTCTAATGTTCACATAGCCGTGATTGAAAATGGGCCGAATGGGCCGCACAAGAGTGTGGGCCACTTGGGTCGAATACTGGGCTTTGAGCCCATTTACACTGTTTTGACTAAATGGGTTATCTGTGTCACTCGAAGTGACTGTAGACCTTTGGGAAGGTTGTAAAATGACTAAAATACCCCTATAGGGTAAAATTACCAAAATACCCTCATAGGGTAAAATGACAGAAATACCCCCATAGGATAAAATGACTAAAATGCCCCTACATGTTATATGATTGTCATTGTATGCCATTTATAGTATATTTGCATTCATGTGATATTATGTTGCATGGGGGATGGGATCATTGATTTGGAGGAAGTGTATGATTTGTTAGGGTCGCATGGTCGCTTGACGACTGTGGATCCACTGATGGCTTTAAGCTGATTATGAGATTGGCAGCTCTGTTGCAATATTGGTTAGTGTGCAATCGGTGCTACATAAGGAGTGTAGGGATGGGTGGGTTGATTAAATCCCCATAGGAGTGTAGGGTTAGAAGGGATTCGGAGTGCAGGGTTAGTTGGGCATTTGTGCATTGCATGATTTGATTTGATTGAGATATGGGCTCAGGCCCAGCTGAGGCTATTATGGGCTAAGGCCCAAATGCCACCGTTACTGTAATGGGCTTAGGCCCGGATTGATGTGATGCATGCTTTATGATCGACGAGGGTTGTACATACTAAGTTTTCGTAAACTCACCCTTTTTTTTTTTTTCAGGTAATCCTCAGTAAGCGGTACGAGGTACTGGAGGACTCGGAGGTGGCCACACTACGATCAGTTTTAAACTTTATTATTTTATTTTATCTTACTTAAACTGCTTTCTTGTTGGGTTGTAATAAGGCCTCTTTTAATTTCTGGTTTTTAATTTGGGATTTTCAGTTTATTACGCTTTTTATCTGTTAAAAAAGTAGATCGTGATTTTCCAAAACAATAACTGTTTTCAAAAGTTACGTCTCTGCAACTCAATTTTAAATATCACGTTTTTGTAAATCATTGGTTTTAAATTAAGCTTCCGTAACAAATAAGGTTTTAAACGCAATAACGTTTTAAAAGGGTATAACTTTTTAATAAACCACGATAGAAAATAAACAAATGCAAACTGAGGTTTTGTACAAATTTTAAATTTCAAGAAGGGTTTTCAATGAAAACATGGTTTTCGAAAAAACTTCAATGTGACACGCCAGATTTGGCCCTAACGTTTAGGCCGGGTTTGGGGTGTTACATAGACCATTATAGTTGATAGTGGATTAATATGGACAACCATTATATGTTTTAATGGTTAATCCATTAAGGGTAGAATTGGAAATTAATTATTAATGTTATTATAATTATAATGAAAAAATATTGGATGGCCATTATCATATTTTCTTCCACCAAATATTCAAGATAGAATAAGGGTTTAAAGCTTTTGTAAATTTGGCACATTTGTGGCTTGATTCAAGGTTATTTTTTGTTTGATTTTTGATAATTTCTACGTTTTTGTGATTGTTGCTTAGTGTATTATCAAACCCATGCTTAAATTTTTGAAATCGATGGTGATTTTGAGATATGCCATTGATGAATATGTGAGCTTTGTGTTGTTAATTGGTGGAATATGAAAGCTTAGTGTTTGTTGGGTTAACATAGTTTGTATTTGAATTTTTAATAAAATTGAGTAATTTGGGCTAAATTGTGAAAATGAACTAAAATGTGAAATAAATGAAATATATGAGCTTGTATGAGTATAAGGAGAATTCAGCCTAAGCATGGTATAATGAAATTATGTGTATTTTTTGATATTATGAAATAGGGATTAAAGTGTCGATATGTGAAAACGTGAGTGTTATTTTAAAAAATGCCCTAAATATGTGTGTTTGGACTAAATTGAATGGATTGGTGATTAAATGAGCTAAATTTGAATATGAGAGATTCGGATCGAGATCAAGGCAAAGACAAAGTACTCGATTGATCGGCTAATTTCGGTATTTCGACATCCGAAGTAAGTTTGGATATAATATAAAATGTGTAATTCATATTTATGTGTTATGAAATGTATGAATTTGTGATTACTGATTTAGAAATGATATATATGTGGAATTGAGAAATGTGGCACTAAGTGTGCGATATAGAATTTATATGGTAATGAATGGCACTGTGTGTGAATAGAGACAGTTTTGACTATACTGATTGGCACTGTGTGTGCAATATCGAGTCAAGTTTGATTTGATATAGCGGTACTAAGTGTACGATGTTGCTTAAGCTTTGGCTATGATTTAGGCACTAAGTGTGCATTGAATTGAAGAGATAACGAAGGTTGGTCGAAATGAATTAATGAGCATTGGGTAGCATGTGTGATCGATAACTAAGTGTTGGCTAAGGTATTTACGGAACCTATTTGGTTGATGAAAACGTAAATGGATTTATGGATGGTGTGGTATATGTGATTGTGAATTGATCTATGTGATGGATTGTCTTTGTATATTATAATAGTATTATTGAACTAAATGTATTATATTATGAACTTACTAAGCTTTAGAGCTTACTGTGTGAAGTTTTCTCTTTTTTTACAGTAATTAAAGCTAGCTCGGATCCGGGGATCGTCAGTGACTCAATCACACTATTGGGTATCTATTTCTGTAGTTTTGAATGATGTACATATTTGGTATATGGCATGTATAGGCAAGTAGATATGGTGTATTTTGAGATGATGGGCCTTGCCATGTGACATGGATTGGAAGTTAGATGATTTTGGTTATTATGTGTGAGTTATGTAAATGATGAATATAGTATGTTTCTTGCTTAAAATGGCTGATGAGAAATAAGGTTTAAATGTGGAATTATGATATGAATTGCATAATGCTTGTTTTGTATAATTTAGGATGTGAAATTGGTATTTTAGATGGACTTATTTGAGATGAGATTGAGTATGGTTATAGATGGTATAGTTGAGGATGAATTGGTGCTTGTATTGGTATATTTGGTTGCATTTTGAGGCATGAATTGGTGTTGGTTTGTGCTTGTAGGTGTGATCTTAGGTGTGGGTGGCATGCTGGCCTTGAAAATGGCCTAAAGTTGCCCACACGGTTGAGCACACGGGCGTGTGGCTCGACTGAGTCCTTCGTGGTTCTCTTTCGAAATAAGTCAGACTCGACCACGGGCTGGACACATGGGCGTGTAACTGGTCGTGTGGTGCAAGTCAGTGTTGACCACGGGTGAGGCACACTGGCGTGTCTCAGGCCGTGTAAACAAGTCAGTATGTATGCCCTGTTTTGCCACGGCTTAGACGCACCGGCATGTCTGAGGTCGTGTGAGGCACACGGCCTACCCATACGGGCGTGTGACCTCTGTAACTTAGAAAAATGTTAGAATTTCAAAAATTTTCGTATGAGTTTAGTTTAGTCCAGACCCCTTTCTAACATGTGATTAAGTCTCGTAGACCTCATTGAGGGACTTATTGAAATGAATTGCTATGTTTGGATGTGGAATGATATGAAATGTTCGAAAATGATTAGTAATGCCTCTTAACCGTAGTCCAGCGATGGTTACGGGTTAGGGGTGTTACATTTTATTGGTATCAGAGCTACGGTTTAGTCGATTCTAGGACTGACATAGCGCGTGTGAGTCTAGCTATACATGCCATATATATAATTGCGATAGTGTGATGAATGCTAACAGTTGAAAATATGTTGTTATATAGTAAATGGATCCCGATCGAGCAGTTGCTGATGATGTAGAGAGCGATGCGCCTGCTCCCGCTCGCCACATCTAGGCCGAATGATAGTAGCTAAGAGGGAGAGGCTAAGCAAGCCCTTTTCTGAATGATGAGTGAGTGGTTTTCGAAGTTCGTTCGAACAAATCTGGCTGCTCAACAACCTCCACCCCACAAGTACCCGTTGTACCGCAAGTTTCAGATCTGATCCGATTGAATAAACCTCCTGTAGATAAAATCTGAAAGTATAGGGCCGAAGAGTTTAGGGCCACAACTGATGATGATGTCGAGCAAGCTGAGTTTTGGCTCGAGAATACTATTAGAGTGTTTGATTAGATGTCATTGACTCCTGATGAATGTATTAAATGTGTTGTTTCATTGTTGAGAGATACGTTATATAACTGGTAGAAGACATTGATATCTGTGGTTCTGAGAGAAAGAATCACTTGGGATTTCTTTCAAGTTGAATTCCGAAAGAAATATATCAGTCAACGATTCACAGATCAGAAATGTAAAGAATTCCTCAAGCTGAAACAGGGACGTACGTCAATTACGGAGTATGAACGAAAGTTTGTGAGATTAAGTCAGTATGCACGGAAATGTGTTTCGACTGAAGCTACTATGTGCAAACCTTTCATTGAAGGGTTGAATGAAGACATTAAATTGTTAGTTGGAATACTTGACATAAATGAATTTGTTGTGTTAGTTGAAAGAGCCTGCAAAGCTGAGGAGCATAATAAAGAAAAGAAGAAAGTATATTCTAAGGCTAGAGTTGAAAGAAAAAGACTGATGAGCAAGTCGTCTCATCCTTCGATGAAGAGATTTAGAGATGCAAGCAATCATTCAAATGCTTCATTTGGACATTCAAATAGAGATCGTGTGAGAAAAAGTGTGGGTCTAAGAGCTCAAATCCCAACTGAATCAAGTGTTGAAAGTGTCAAAAGCAACAAACCTGAGTGTAGACAATGTGGACGACGACAGGTGGGAGAATACTGGGGTAAGTACAATAATAGAACTTACTACAAATGTGGATCATGAGACTATTTTATTCGAGATTGCCCAGATTTAGCTGAGAAAGACAATATTCAGAGTGTAAGACTGAGTAATATGACAGCTAGTGGTAGACCACCCAGAAACACCAGAAATGTGAGTAGAAGCCAAAGAGGGGCTACTGATACAGTTGTGAGATCAGAGGTAAGAGCACCTACTCGGGTCTATGCTAATCACGCTCGTGAAAAAGTGTCATCTCTAGACGTCATTATTGGTAATTTTACTCTATTTGATACTGATGTGATTGCATTGATAAATCCAGGATCTACTCATTCTTATGTGTGTGTGAATTTAGTATCAAGTAAGACTCTACCTGTTGAGTCTACTAAATTTGTGATTAGAGTATCGAACCCCTTAGGTAAGTGTGTCTTGGTTGATGAAGTGTGCAAGAACTACCCGTTGATGTTTTGGGATATTTGCTTTCCGGCTAATTTGATGTTGCTACCTTTTGATGAATTTGATTCTGGGTATGGATTGGCTCACTTTGCATAATGTTATTGTAAATTGTAAACGAAAAAGTATTGATTTGAGAAGTCAGAATGGTGAAATGGTCCAAATTGAATCCAGTGAGTTGAATGGGCTACTGGCTGTTATATCATCGATTAAAGCTTTGAATTATGTGAAAAAGGGTTGTAAAGCTTTTCTGGCATGTGTGATAGATGCAAAAGTGACTGAAAAGAAAGTTGAATCTGTGCCTATAGTTTGTGAGTTCCCAGATGTGTTTCCTAAAGAACTACCAGGATTACCTCCGATCCAAGAAGTTGAATTTGGTATTGAATTAGTACCGGGGACGACCCCTATCTCAATAGATCTGTATAGAATGGCACCAACAAAATTAAAAGAGTTAAAGTCTCAGTTGCAAGAGTTAACAGATAGAGGATTTGCACGACCGAGTTTCTTGCCCTGGGGTGCTCCTGTGTTGTTTGTGAAAAAGAAAGAAGATACTATGGGAATGTGTATTGATTACCGATAATTGAACAAAGTGACAATAAATAATAAGTATCCCCTGCCACGTATTGATGATTTTTTTGATCAGCTGAAAAGAGCTACAGTGTTTTCAAAAATAGTTTTGATATCGGGCTATTGCTAGTTGAGAGTCAAAGAATCAGATGTACTGAAAACTGGTTTCAGAACGAGGTATAGACATTATGAATTTTTAGTTATGCCTTTTGGACTAACGAATGCTCCTGCAATGTTTATGGATTTGATGAATCGAATATTCATACCGTATTTGGATCAATTTGTTGTGGTGTTTATTGATGACATTTTGATTTATTCTTCTACATGGAAATAATTTATACCGAAATATCACTCTTGGTTTAGTCTGAGGTTAATAAAGAAATTACGATCTTTATCCTTATGTTAATGAATGAAAGGTCTGAACTTGGTACAACAAGGCTAGCTTCAATTGTCGAAAAACTTTTGAGTCTATAAGTGAGTCTTATCTGAAGAAAATGATTATAGTTTGGAATATTTTGTTTTGGCAATGACTAAACGATTATTTAGTGTAGTCGTGAAATTCAGAAGTGAGACAGTAAACTATAAGTTAAAAGAAGTTTAAAGTAAATTGATTTCTAATTTGGAATCACAAATGAGATATCGATGTTTAATTGTTATTTCGAAATAAAGTGTGTATGCTGAAAAGTTCTATAAAAGTATATAACAGATATGTGATGTCAGAAAGTTGCTATTGTAATAATAGCAAAACGAGTTCTGTGTCATTCAAATTCTGAATCTTAACTTCGGGTTGTTGATGATTGCTTGAGTTTCCGAGGTCGTATCTGTGCTCCGAGAAAATCCAGAGACGATTCAGCTGATTTTAAGTGAACCACATAACAGTCGTCTATCTGTTCACCCGGGAAGTACAAAAATGTACCATGATCTGAAGCAACACTATTGGTGTTCTGGTATGAAACAAGACATTTCTGACTTTGTTTTGAAATGCTTAATGTGTCAACAAGTGAAACCCTAACATCAAGTTTCGTCTGGTTTGCTACAACTAATTCTGATTCCTGAATGGAAATGGGATAGCGTGACAATGGATTTTGTTTCTGGTTTGCCTCAGACTCTGAGAAAGAAAGACGCGTTATGGGTCGTGGTTGATAGATTAACGAAATCTGCTCATTTCATTTCGGTAAGATCAGATTTTTCACTTGACAGATTAGCTGAGCTTTATATTTCTGAAATTATGAAATTGCACGGGGTACCACTATCTATTATGTCAGATAGATATCTGAGGTTTACATGTGATTCTGGAAGAAATTGCAAGAAGCTTTGGGCATGAAATTACACTTTAGTATAGCTTTTCATGCGCACACAGATGGTTAGTCTGAACAGACCATTCGGATTCTTAAAGATATATTAAGATGTGGTATTTTTGAGTTGGATTGTACGTAGGAACACTACCAGCCATTGATTGAATTTGCATACAATATTAATTTTCGGTCAAGCATCAAAATGGCACCTTATGAAGCTTTGTACGGTGTATTGGACTGAACTTAGTGAACATAAGCTACATGAGGTTGATTTGATAAAAGATTCAGAACAGAAAGTGAAACTGATCCGAGATTGTTTGAAAGCGGTATCTGACCGTTTGAAGTCTTATGCAGACTTGAAACGAAAAGATATGGAATTTGAGATCAGTGACAAAGTATTTCTGAAAGTATCTCCTTGGAAGAAAGTGCTTCGGTTCAGTCATAAAGGCAAGCTAAGTCCAAGGTTAATCGGGCCGTATGAGATTATTGAACGTGTAGGGCCTGTTGCGTATACATTACTTTTTCCCTCTGAATTAGAAAAGATCCATAATGTATTTCATTTTTTGATGCTCCATAGATATCGATTCAATTTGTCACATGTAATCGCCTTCTGAAATTGAAATCCAATCTGATATGACATGATGAGGAACCGGTCCATATTTTAGCTTGCGAAGTGAAAGAGTTGATAAATAAGAGAATACCGTTAGTGAAATTATGGTGGAATTTACACGAGATTGAAGAGGCAATATGGGAGCCGGAAGATTCAATCAGACAGTAATATCTGAACCTATTTGACAGTAAGATTTTCGGGGACGAAAATCCCTAAAGGGGGAGAATTGTAATAGTCTGGTTTATACCCTAGTCGGAACAGTGGTTTTGGGACCAAAAACCCGAGTCTGTATAATATTTTAATATTATTTTCTGTGTCGCTGATATGTAACTAAGCATGTGGTAAATTTTCGTAAGCTAATTTTTCCGTTTGAGTGTTTAATTTGATAAAAGGATTAAATCGCATAAAGTTTAAAAGTGGCTTTTCATTTGATTAAGTGGTTTAATTGATGTGGCTTTGGTTTGTAAGGGTTCTATGTTGCAATGACATGTTTTTATATGTTATTTTATAAGTTAAATTTTATATTATATTTATTTTACAAGTTATATTATAATAAAATAAAAGAAACATGAAAGTGGGTTGATTCTTGCATTCTCCACCGAATATAGCAAGGAAAGAAAAGAAGAAAATGTTCTTTTGATTTTCAGCACTTGTAAGGTTAAATTAAGCTCAAGAACCGAGGAAAACGGACTTAGATCTCGGGAAACCGAAAGTAACTGAGTAGTCGCTTCCATTTAGGATAAATCAAATCCGAGGTAAGTCATATTGCAAATAAATGTAATTGTATTAAATTGAGTTTATTGACATGACTATAAATGATAAGGAATGCTTATGAGATGCTATGTATATGAATTTTGGGATAAGGTCTATATCGTGATAATTCTGAGAAGTCCCGTATGAACTTAGGAATACAAAGGTATCTATTCTGTGTTATCATGTAAGACCACGTCTGGGATGTTGGCATTGATATGAACTTTACGAGTAAGACCCTATCGGGGACAGTGGCATCGATATCTGAATACGAGTAAGACCCTATCTAGGACAGTGGCATCGATATCTGAATACGAGTAAGACCATGTCTGGGACAGTGGCATCGATATCTGAATACGAGTAAGGCCCTGTCTGAGACAGTGTTATTGATATCTTAATATGAGTAAGACCCTGTCTGGGACAGTGGCATCAATATCTGAATACGAGTAAGACCCTATCGAGGACAGTGGTATCGATATCTGAATACGAGTAAGACCCTGTCTGGGACAGTGGCATCGATATCTGAATCCGAGTAAGACCTTGTCTGGGACAATGGCATCGATAACTGAATACGAGTAAGACCCTGTCTGGGACAGTGGCATCGGTATTTAATTTTGTGTAAGACCTTGTCTGGGACATCGACATCGTATAAATTTGTATAAGACCCTGTCTGTGACAGTGGCATTGATATTTGGTTACATTTAAGACCACGTCTAGGACGTTGCCATTGTCTAACTACTCCAGACACCCTACCTATTCTATTAGATCACAAATGGTTCAATGGTCAAGTTCAAGAAACAAGGAATATGTAAGTTGTATATTTGTTTCAGATAAGTTTGTTAAGTACACCTTGTGTGTATAAGAAGGTAAGTAATTCCTTAAACTTATCTAAATGAATTATGTATTTGAATATGGGAATATAAGTATGTTATATGGATAGAAAAGCTATGAGCTAATAATGTGAATGTACTAAGACGAAATTATACTCAAGACGGCGAAATTCTCATTCAATTCCTTCAAGGATTTTTAGGGATTTCTTATGTTTTGTTTTATCTTTTCTCTTGAGATGTTTTCTTTCTTAGTTATGAACTAAACCCCTCAGATACCTGAAGGGGATGAAACCTAGATGATTCTTGTTATTTGATTTCTAAATTTTATGATAAATACTTAATTTGTTCTTAATTATGCATGCTTAATCCAAATCTGATGTGCTTAGGTGGAGGACGAATAGACCCTGCTTAAGAGTAGATCTAGCGTAATTAAGCGAAGTTGATCGAACGCCTAGAGATAGGGTTACGAGATTTTGCCGGATTAGGGTGAAACCTAATATGGGAATCCACAGATTGATTTATTGCTATTCTAGGGGGTTATTATAAGAGAACGAGAGATCCACTAATTAACCTAGGGTTAGACGTTATTCGCCTCGAGAGAGGGTTTAGCATAGGTTAGGGAGTCTTACAGATCAAGCTAAGTAAATAAATCATATGATTCAAGGTTAGATAACAAGTGAAGTCTAGGTGGTTTCTTCCTGAGGGTATCATCGTGATCAATTGAGTCTTTCTTCAAGTTATTTCCTAATTTGTTCTTTTTGTCTTTGTCCTTAGCTTAGTCGTCATTAAAACAACTTCACTTTATTTTTAAGGCTAAATAATAATAAAAAAGTATTAGTACTTTTAGTTCCTTTGGGTTCAATATCCGGTCTTGCCAAAGCTATACTATTGTTCGATAGGTACACTTGCCTTTGATCGTTGTCAGAGTTAGTTTCCAAGTTCAATCATTCTTTTATAAATTTTAAAGCTCTGATTTCAGCGATCAAGTAACAAATGACTGACAACTTGTGTGAGCAGACTCGTGAAAGTGAATAGCTCGAGAACGAGCCTCTATGTGAAAAGTGATGTGAAGTAGCTTTGGCTACAAGTGTAGCACTTACGTGCAAACTTCAGATGTATCCAATAATATTCCGATGTGTTCAACAGGAAAATGACTAAAGTGCAAATGAATGTGAATATGTGATGGTTAAGTGCAGGTATATGTATATGTACACTCACGAGCAATGTGCTCAATATGTGATTGAATTTTGGTAAGAATATAAACGAGTAAGTTATACCTATGAGAATGATCTTGTGATTATAGGTCTATTAATGATCTTGTGATTATAGGTCTATGCTTATGATGTATAAATATGTGGTAAATGTGATTGATGATCATGTGTGGGGCTTTTAGGCTAAATTAAATTGAGACATGATATGTTTAAGTTTTTGTTATTGATGTATAGGTTAAATTGGCCAATGAATAGCATGTAAATAATTGTAAATGGCTAGTAATGGATATGTTTTGGTGTTATGTATGTGTAAATGGAAGTTGAAACAAAGAAATCATGAAAGAGTAAAATTAGCAATAAAATAGTTTTAGACAGCAACAGTTTTATAACTTTGAAAATTCACCAAAAAATGGTGTAAATTGAATTAGAGGTTGAATAAGATATCAAATTAAACCTTATTGAGTATATGTTCACATAAAAGAAATGATATAAGCAAAAGAATTTCACATTCCAAGATATTTGAATTTTTATGAGATAGAGTTAGTTAGATTTCGGAATCCCATGTTCTTACTTGGGAAATTCATTTAAAATTGTAAACAAAAACTTATGTGTTATAATTTATATTCCAAAAATCCTTGATAAGTCTATTTTTAAAATAAACAAACTAGAACATCATCGGAATCTCTTATGAGGAGATAAATAATTTTTAGTGAAAAGGGGTCAGAACTGTCGGACAGAGGAACAAGGGTGACTTTAAAGAATATACTGTACTTATTAGATAATCCAAAAATTCTTAAATTTTTATGGTAAGAGGATATGTGAGTCTAATTTTAGGTAAAATTAGCGGATCTTAATTTAGAGTTCCGTAACTCAAGATATTAATAATTTAGTGAATGTGACTCGAGTAGACAGCTTGAGATGAACATAAGTAAATAGTGAAATTTTGTGAAATTATGATTGTATTATCTTGAGAACATATTGTGAAGATTTATAAAATAATGTTAATAGATCACTTATTATTTACATACCTACTGTAACACCCCAAACCCGGCCCATACGTTTCGACCAGATCTGGTATGCTACGGGTTGTACATTAAAATCTTTTGCTTTGTTGGTTTTGGAAATTGTAAGTTCATTAGACAATATTTGAATAAATAGGTGTCTTTTTGAAACTAAAACCTTGTATTATTATTATTTTGAATAATTAAACCTTTGACAAAAATTCATAAGTTGCAAATATTAAAAACTAAGCAGTGAAATATAAACTATGGGGCCTTATTACATAAATATTCCCCAAAAAATTAAAACTTAAAGAACAGCTGAAATAGTCTATAAAAAAATAAAACTTGATGGCCCCTCGAGTCCGTCTCGGCTCCCATGTCCACGATCTACTGCTCATCTGAAAGAGTGGAGAAAAATGAAAGGGTGAGTCACCAAGACTCAGTGTATAAATCCCGGACACACTGACCTAAGGCCCACAAACACATTATGGGCCCTGGCCCATACATGAAGGCAACAATCATAATTACAGGAAAATAATGAATGATGAATAGCCCAACCCATCCTAGAATTCCATCCTCTACACACCAACCCATACCAACCATCACACCTTTGAGATTTCTACAACCAACCCTCCATCCGCTACACACCAAAACGACAGTTGTACTGCCTATTCCTATTAATCAGGAATCATTAAACGTGGCATAGCCACCGATCACTATGTGACCTAACGTTTGAATTTGTGGTTTAACCACCGATCACCAAGTGACCTATCATGCACTTCCCCTTCATTATCATTATCCCACCCCATGCATACACACATGAAAAATTGAAAACATCATACTATCTTTAAGAAAACAAGCTTTCATAAATACACATCGATACACATAGAGTTTTCTATGATCGCGTACCTGGCATCCTTTGTCTAACCCCTGTTAGGGTTTCATTCGACTGTCTACACAGCCTCTTTCCAGCTTTTTAGCCCATGACATATATATATATATATAGACACACATATAGGTTTAATAGTGTGTTAGAGATCTACACACCTGATTATCGTTAGAACAAGACTTTCTACGTTGACGCTATTCGTAGCCGACACAACCGCTATCTGCATAAGGTGTTGTTCAGAGGCTGGTAACGAAACATTAGGTTAAGGCAAACTAACGAAAAGGAAACAGTTGATCTTAAGGAGAATTGAAATCCTTACCTTGAAATCCCAAAAAGTGATATGAGATTCAGGGGCTAGTGTTTCTGGCTTTTAGATCTAAGAGATCTACTTCAATTCCTGAATGTCGCCCAACAAAAGAATACATAAAACCATTGAACCATTAACTTTTCGGCTTTGTCTTCCAAAACCCGAAAGAGAAAGTGAAAAGATAGAAAAATCAGCACTCACTTTTATATAAAGAATTCGACTACCCCTTAGAGATTCCGGCTTTTTGAGCAGATCAGAAGAGAAGAAGAAATCTAAGTAGTTTCGGCTTTTTGGTTGAAGAAATCGGCAAAAGGAAATAGGGGTATTCAGGTATAGAGATGAGAAGAGAGTTCAAGGTTTCGGCTTTTGAAAGAAAAGATGTTGAGAAGATTGGGAGGTTTCGGCTTCTGAAGAAATCAAAAGAAAAGAATTTGCAGAGGGAGACTGAGAATTTCGGCACAGGGAAAGAAGAAAAGAATAGGGTTCCAAATGCTGGAATTAATGAGCTATCCCCCTTATTTATATAAATTTCGGCACCCCCCTAGAGTTGGAAATTCGACCACTACTGTGCTTAGCAGATAATTCCTAAACTTCCTCCCTTATCTTTATCTGATCACTCCTTCAAAAGAGGCCTAGATAGCACCACCTCTTCCTCCCTTTATCAGCAGAATATCCACATGTTATTATCCATTCAATTAACCTCCTATTTACAAGCCCCTATGCCGTCCCACTCTATCCATTTAAAAGCCAAAAATTAGTTAAAATTTAATTAAAAGAATTGAGCTTCAAGTGACTCGAACTTAGGCCCTCTTCATCTGCTAATGACGCCACCCCATAGTCCCATGTAGCGCTACTTAACCTTGGGCCACAAGCCCATTTTGTATTTTAGAACACAGATAACATCTTTAAAGCCCTAACTAAGCTGGCTTTCCACTAGAGTGTCCAATAACTAATTCTGCTAAGGCCTTAGCCCAACCTCGAGCTCAATCTGGACCCCTAACACTCTAATTAACACATTAAACATAATCACACATTAAATGCATAGGCCCATTAATTTAGGATGTTACACCTACTTACTAAGTTATAATGCTTACCCCTATTCCTTTCCTTTTTCCTATGGTATCACAGATGCTAGCTCGAGTTGGAGGTCATCGGAGATTCTATCACACTATCAAGCTTTTGACTGGTATCAATGCCTTCAAGTAATTTAAGTCTATGGTGTGTATATGGACTTAGTCATTTTGTGTATGTGTTATTATATTTTGGCCAAATGTATTGGCTTGTAATGGTTAAACGTTATTGTAGTATGTAGCCATGCTAATTGGCTTATATTGGCTAATTGACTGTAAGCCTATATATATTATTTATATGCCAATGTCTTGTGATGTGAGCTTTGTTTGCATGATACATGATGAGTTGTGGGTTATGGCCTAAATACCTAATGGTTAAATGTGCTAGTAGTCTTTATGTCGAATGGCTAAGCTTGGCTCAATGGTATGGTATGATAATTAGATATAATTATGCATGTATAAGAGTTGTTGAGGATGCATATTGAGTGTGACCCTATTTTGAAGAAAATTTTTCTAAGTGTTGTGAAATTTTCCAGAGTTCTCGGTTTAGTCTCGAACTGCTTCTAAAGCATGTTTTGGGCCTCGTAGGTTCATACTAGGGACTCTATGATTAAATATGAAAAGTTTTAAATTTGTATGGAAATTTGTGACTCAAAAATGATCGGTTATAGGTGATTAAGTTCGGTAATGCCTCGTACCCTATTCCGGCGATGAATACAGGTAAGGGGTGTTACAATGTTGGTGTGTTGGAGAGTGTTTGCTCCAATTTCACTTACTTGGGATATGTAAACTCTTTTAAGTCTTAGTGTGAAGAAGATCCGTGTATCTAATGAGTGTTTTGATTGTATTTTCATCCTCACAATATGGCAATGTATCATTAGTGACATGGAGTTTTATGATACTATGTGATAAGTGTATTTAGCATGCTTGTTTTAACTCTTTTGGTGTTTATTGTTGCAGAGAAATAACTTGTGTGGAGTAGTGAAGTGGGAAAACTTGAGATCCAAAGGCAAAGGCATCTTTGTTATACATGTGAGATGGTTTTGGTTAATAGTGGATGGCAATGTGGGTTTATAATTAGGGGTTAGACTTTGGATTTGATTTGTTTTGTAAATGGACTTTTATGGACTATTTAAGGACTTTTATCACTAATTTTGGATGAATTATTACTTGGATAATTGCATGAAGTATGCTAGATGAGTGTTTAGTTTAACTGTTGAATGGCATGCATGTGATTTATTGATTTGTGGTTAAAGATGGCTAAAATGATGTGTTGAAGGTTTAGCCAAATGCAAAATGACTACATGTAAGGTACGTACCTTTATTGCATTTTAAATAACCTTATATGTAAATTTTGGTATGTTGTATAATTTGATTTAAGACTCTATGAAGTATATTGGAAGATTATGGTCCTTGATTTGTGATTTTGGATTCCGGTCTATGTCTTTGATGCTTGTAGATAACCTTGGTGATGCATGAATAATGGTTTCAAAGGTGTTAGAATAGTTTTGGCGTGTTATAGTTGTTGATAGGTTGATAAACAGTCAAAGGTGCTAAGGTTGAGTTAGATAAGGAAATTGCCCACATTCGGATTGTTCAGAACATAGTTTGCCAGATGTTGTTTGCGTTTTTTTCGGACATTTTTTTTTACGGAGCAACATGCCATAGGAGTGTACGCCATATAAGATTATGCCAATGGAGTGTTCATCATGTATCAGTATATGAGGCAGTTGGCATAGTGTCTGTTCGCTAGGATTTCTCGCATTTTTAACTTTCCGCCTTGTGTGCCATCCAACTCCGTGCAGAGTAAAACTATTAGGCTAAGCATGGTGTGAACTTTGTCGAATTGTTTTACTATGTTATTGTGGATTATTCGGTCTATTATTATATGTGTTGTGTGAATTTGCAAATGTTAGAAAATATAAGGTAATGCAATTAGAGTCCTTAAACTACATGAAATGCTTTGAAAACTTTTATGACTTAGTTTTATTCTTTGAATTTTAGTATGGTAGCTTAATTTTTTTAAATTGGTTTATCTAGATATTTTGTGAAATTTTATGTTGTCGTCATTAAAATTAGGTATGCAATTAAATAAGTTTTAAATATCATTTTTAAACTATAATTTTCACTAATGGTTTAAAATGGAATGTTCCAGTCACCTGTTATTAATTTTATGATTTATGTGTTTTTTTTTTTGGCTAATGATGTTTAAAGGGACGATTTTACTCTTGTTTTTAAATTGCTAAATTGTGATAGGTGATACATAATTTAAGTTTGCATGTTCAAGATTAAGTGTTTAAAGCATGTTTGTTGGGTGTGATGGTTGGATATGTGGTGTTCTGGTTGACGGATAAGGAGAGTCATGCAAATGGATAATGTGACGTTCTGGATTTGGGTCAGTCCATTACCATCGGGTTTGAGGTACTACACATCAATCCTCAACCTCTTACGACTGTTAACACCCACTTGCACCCTTGTGTCAATATCATCAATGGCCTTTCGAGCCCTCTCTATGACGGCATCTACATCAATGTTGTTGGAAGTCTGAGAAGGAGTGAACTATTGAGCAGAACCTACAAAAGAAAATTCAAGATCAGTCATACGAGGGAAAAAATTTTATTTAAGGGACTCACCTGCAACCCTTGCAAGAGGGATGGACCAGGGGCATGTTCGTAGCCTTCAATAAGAATAAAATAAGTTCATGTAACATCCTGAAATTCAGAATTTTATGTTTTGCATTATATTATGCAATAAACTAGTTAAGAATGTTAATTTTGTTTGTTTAGGGGTCCGAAGAAGGCTTGTGGTTAAGTTGGGCCTTCGAAAAATTTTTGTGCTTAAGCCCTTATGGGGAGAAGGCAAGTGGCATCAATATTTAAGGAAATAAGAGTGTGCTTTCCTAGCACAAGTGGAGCACATGGTGGAGTGGTGTGGCATCAAGTGGAGAGCATGGAGGAAGAGGTTCGAATCCCATATATTGCAAATTTTGGGATTTATTTTTCTGCTTCTCTTCCAAGTGTCGCTATGGTGATAATTAAGGTAAGGAAGACTTTTTATTTATGGAAAGATGACTATGGATTATGGTAAGGATGAAAACAAGGGAAAATGAAAGAAAGAAATCAAATAAAAAGGCAACCAAGACCTTTTTGGTGCTTAGGATGCACGGTTTTGATAGGGTAAAGAGGGGAGCCGAATTTCTTTAGGCATTTGGCAAATTTTGGTGCATGAGAGGTTGTTTTCTTTTTAGCATTTTGGTGTCTTCTTTTCCTATTCTTTTCTTTCACTTGCCGAAACTCTAAAGCCAAAGATTTATCCACTTTTCTCCCTTGATGCTGAAACACTCACCTTGTTGCTCATCTTCCTTTTGTTAGTCGAAACAATCTAAAACTCTTCTCTCTATCTCTTCTTTTCTTTTTGCCATTTCCTCAACTTTCTCTCTTTCTCTTAAAACAACATTACCTTGTGGCCGAATCTTCTTGCTCATTTTTCCTCCATAGCCGAACTTTTGAACCCTTCATCTCTTCTTATTATTTCTTTCTCGTTCGTGTTGACACTCACTTCTTTGATCGAATAGGTAAGTGGTCTTATTCTTCTCTTTTTTTTTTCATTTTCTTTTCTTCCTAACCGAATGGGTGTCTATTATCACTTGATTATTTCACTTTGTTCTAAACCGAAATATCAATCTCTCTACTACTCCCTCTTATCGTAACCAACTCTTTTTTGTAGTGTGCTAGTGGGTGGCCGAATACCACATCCTTGTTGATTCTTCTCTAGACATAAGTCCAATTGGTGGAAGTTGGATCTATTATTGCCAAGGTAAGGGATTTCTTCAAAGTTCAATTCGATATTTTTCAACGCTTGATTATTCCATTAAAATGAATTGATGGGTTTGACAAATCGTTTATTTTAGGGACTAAATCACTCATTTTTCTCTACTCATTGATCCTTTGGAAGTAGTGGTAAGCTGAAACCTCTCCTTAGATAAATACGTTCACTAATAGTATTTTTCTAACCGAGACTTTTTGAATGGAGGCAAGTGGTAACGATTTGAAAGGAAAAGCAATAGGAGGAAACAAAAGGAGTAGATTTGCATTTCCTACACCTAAGTTCAAACGAAGGGCAGTATCGGCAGTTCAGGATTTTCCACTGAGTTGTGAACCATCATCCTGTGAGAATAGACAAATCGTGGTCATTCACGATATTGAGAGCAAGCATCTCATTAGATTGTCTGATTTCGATTTAGATTAATAAAATCTCATTTGATTGTTAATCGAGTGTAATGGTGATTTAGGTGCCGACGATCAAGAAGGTTTAATCCTTACAATAATCAGGTGTGTAATCTCACACCGAAATCCCGTAAATCTGTGATTTCTCATCATGTTAGAAAATTGACCGATGTTGCTTAAGAACTTAATAACGGTAATATGGTATAAATCGAGTGATTTGTTTAAACATCGTTAATACTAAGATTTGACAAAAACGGAGTTAATTTGTAGAATTACGAAAATGCCCTTATGGGCCGAATTACGAAAATACCCTCAATGGACTATTTTTACCAAAATGCCTTAACGGGCCGAATTGCTTAAATGCCATTAAAGTGTTGATTTACGCAAATGCCCCTATGGGCCGATTTATCAAAATGCCCTATTGGGCTGAATTGCTAGAATGCCTTAGTGGACTGAATTATTAAATTGCTTAAATGAGCCGAGTCGCCGTAATAAGTCACTTGATAAATGGTTGTTAATTACTCATGGACATTTTATTATGTATGTGAATATATATTATTATAATGCATTTATACATATTGCATGGGGTGGGAAAAATTGTATGAAGAGCAGTGTAGCCTGGTGGCATATCCACAATTTGTTCATTATTATGCTTACTTCTGAATCCGGTGGCATGGCCACAATAATTATAAAATAAAGCAGTTTGATTGCAAATTGGTGTGAGCGGCGGGGTGGGTTGACTTGATCCCCACAAGTGTGATTGGCTGGTCGGGGGTGTGATGGATGGATGGGTCGGGCTGCATACATTTCATTTGAATGTTGTTATGTTAATGGGCTTAGGCCCAGGATATTTCTAATCGGGTTCAGGCCCAGTGAATGACGGTAAGGGGATTATACACTGAGTTCTTGTAACTCACCCATTTTTCTTAATCCTTACAGGTAATGTTCAGTGATTATGACTTGGGCCATGGATGACTCGGTGGAGGCCATGCTTCAAAAATAGTATTTGTAAACATTAAATTTCTTCTTCCATTTATTTTATTACTTTTTCTAAGATGGGTTTTAATGATGTAATAAGGCCTCTAGGATATGTTTTATTTTGCTTTATGTTTAGACGTACTTAATATTTTTCTTGAATTATTTTAAATGGTGATTTTATAAAAATATAAGTTAACATTTTCCAAAAATAGATTGAAAAAAAAGGATTTCATAACAAACTTTTACAAATGATTTAACTCAGAAATTTTCTTTCGAATTATCAATGATATTTTTCAAAAGTCATGGTTTTATAAGGTTACCATTTCAATTTTTGATTTATCAAACGACCTTCAAGATTAGTAATATTTTTATCAAATCAATTTGCTTTCTTAAATATAACCGAATAACACCTACAATTAGTAAGAGTCAGAAACTCATTATTCATTTTCTTCATGTGACATATTAAATTCGGTCATACCGCATGGGCCGGGTTTGGGTGTTACATTTTATGGTATCAGAACCCGATTGCAAAACTCGACGTGGTTTGGGTTCAAAAGTATTTTCCAAAGCTGTTTAGAATTTTAATTTATAAATGCATGTTCCAAAGGAAGTATGGCACCACAGGTATCTGGCACCAAGTCAAGTAAGTTTATGTTTTCATTTTATGATTATTGTGGTATGACTGTAGAAATACTCTAGAACTTTTAGCTTTAGGAGCTGAAACTATAGAGATTGAGACTTTAAGATACGTTTTGGGAAAACGACTTTACTTCATATACACCATAAAACATTGTTTAATAAACATGGAATATCACACTGATTCATAAGACTCTTAATTAGATTAAATCGACTTAGCAAACATAAGCGCTAGAGGACGTGGACACGGCAGACGTGGTCGTGGTAGAGCACGAGGTGCTAGAGTCGTATCCGAGGCACCGGGACATATTCCAGAAATGGACGCACCTGCATCACCAGTGACTGAAGCTGGGTCACATGATCATATGAGAGAGGACGACGCTTTGTCCCAAGTGATGTTGCGAGTTCCGGAAAGGGTTGCTAGGGCGAGAACTGGGTCGGTAGCTCGTGGGTCGATATCGGAGCGACTCAGATCGAATGGAGCTGAAGTTTTTAGGGGTATCTCGGGTGTAGCACCAAATATAGCGGAGTACTAGCTTGAGGCAGTATAACGGATTATGGACGACCTGGATTGCACCGATGAGCAGAAGCTAAAAGGAATCGTGTCATTGCTAAGAGATGAGGCGTATCAGTGGTGACTCACTGTTCGAGAAGGCACTCCGACTGATCGCATTACCTTGGAATTCTTTAAAATCGCATTTCAAGGAAAATATGTCGGGGCTAGCTATATAGATGCCTGAAGGAAGGAATTCCTGAATCTGGTCCAAAGAGGTAAATCTGTGTCAGCATATGAGGCGGAGTTTCTGCGTTTGAGTCGGTATGCCTGTGGAATAGTGCCGACTGATTATGAACGCTGTGTGCATTTTGAGGATGGATTGTGTGATGAGTTACGGGTACTGATAACCCTACAGAAGGAGAGAAATTTTACTACTCTGGTGGAAAAAGCTAAGATAGCTGAGGAGGTTAAACATTCAGAGTGGCAAAATCGAGACAATGATAGAGGCAGGAACAAGAGAGACTCTGGGTACTCAGGTTCTACTAGAGGTTTTCAGAAAAGGCCCAGGAGTGAGGGACCAGTTCGAGTGGGTGCTTCAGCTGCTACCAATCAGTTACAACCTTGTGTGGATTGTGGGAAACTTCATTCGGGTGAATGCTGGAAGAGAACCGGTGGTTGTTTCAGATGTGGTTCCAAAGATCATCGGTTTAAGGATTGTCCTCGAGAGCCTGCTTAGACTCAGGTGGTTCATAACAGATTTGTATAGCCAGCTGGAGGTGCTCAGCAGCCGCCAAGAGGCGGTGGGCCAAGTCGAGGTGGTAATAGCGTAGGACGAGGTCAGGGTGCACTAGGTAGAGGTACTGGTAATAGGGGTAACACGGAGGCGAGACAGCCAGGTTTGGTCTATGTGGTCAGACGTCGAGAGGATGGTGATGCACCGGATGTCATAACCGGTACGTTCTTCATATCTAATGTACCATTTACCGCTTTGATAGACATTGGATCCACCCATTCGTATATTGCTTGTGCTGTGTCTGAAACTCTGAATATAGATCTAAAATTACTGCTAGAGAAACAACTGTGATTTGCCCTTTAGGATAGTCAGTAATAGTAAATACGTTGTTTAGGGATATGCCCTTAGAAATTCAAGGGGAACTGTTTCTGGCAGATTTGATGGAACTGCCATTTGGCGAGTTCGATCTTATTTTGGGCATGGACTGGCTAGTTAAACATCGTGCGAAGTTGGACTATGCTACGAAACAGATGGTACTAAGAACTTCAGAGGATAAGGAAGTACAGATGATAGGTGAAAGAAGAAACTATCTGTCTAATGTGGTATCTGCTTTAAAGGTAGAAAAGTTGGTGTGGAAAGGGTGTGGAGCGTTCATAGCCTTTATCAGTGCCTTGGATGCCAAAGAGTTGTCGGTAGAGAATGTTAGAATGGTGAAAGAGTTTTCAGACGTCTTTCCTGAAGAGCTTCCAGGATTGCCTCGGATCGGGAAGTGGAATTTGGTATTGAGCTGTTGCCAGGAACAGCTCCGGTGTCCATTTCTCCCTATAGAATGGTGCCAAAAGAGCTAGCAGAGCTTAAAGCTCAAATTCAGGAGTTGTTGGATCGCAGATTTATTTGACCAAGTGTGTCACCGTAGGGAGCGCAGATTTTGCTCGTTAAGAAAAGAGATTGGTCGATGCGCATGTGCATCGATTATGGACAATTGAATAAGTTGATGATCAAGAATAAGTATCCATTACCGAGGATCGATGACCTGTTTGATCAGCTGCGAGGAGCTATGGTTTTTTCAAAGATAGACTTGAGATCGGGATATCACCAGCTTAAAGTCAAGGAGGCGGATATTCACAAGACTGCATTCTAAACTCGTTATGGACATTAGGAGTTCTTGGTGATGCCGTTTGGGTTGACAAATGCACGAGCTACATTTATGGACATGATGGACCGAGTCTTCCAACCTTATCTAGACCGGTTTGTGGTGGTGTTCATAGATGACATCTTGGTGTATTCAAAGATAGAAGAGGAGCATGATCCGCATCTTCGAGTTGTATTGCAGATATTAAGGGAGAAATAGCTGTATACCAACTTCAATAAGTGTGAATTTTGGTTGAAGAAAGTGACCTTTTTGGGGCATGTTGTGTCTGCTGAAGGAATTAGAGTAGACCCCCAAAAAGTAGAGGCTGTACTGGATTGGAAGCCACTGAAGTCAGTTGCTGAAATTTAGAGTTTTCTAGGTTTGGCTGTGTATTACAGGCATTTCGTTGAGGGGGTTTCGTTGATTGCTGCACCCCTAACTAAGTTGTTGCATAAGGGAGTACCGTTTGTGTGGTCAGATAAGCAGCAAGAGAGCTTTGAGAAATTAAAGAAGATTCTAATAGAAGCGCCAGTATTGATTCAACCTGAAGCTGGTAAGGAATTTATTGTCCATTTTGATGCGTCACACACGGGCTTGAGATGTGTGTTGATGCAAGAGGGAAAAGTGGTATCTTATGCATCTCGTCAATTAAGGCTACATGAAATAAACTATCCCACTCATGATTTGGAGTTAGCTGCAGTGGTGTTTTCTCTGAAGATTTGGAGACACTATCTGTACGGGGGGAAGTTGATTATCTATACGGATCATAAGAGTCTGAAGTACCTCCTTACCCAGAAGGAGTTGAACTTAAGACAGCGGAGGTGGGTAGAATTGTTGAAAGATTATGATTTCTCAATCGAGTATCACCCAGGTAAAGCTAATGTAGTAGTGGATGCATTGAGTCGTAAGGTGATAACGAATTTGAGAGCGATGTTCGCTCATCTCAGCCTTTATGAAGATGGTAGCCTATTAGCTGAACTTTAGGTGAAGCTTACATGGGTAAGTCAGATTAAGGAAAAGCAGTTGTTAGATGAAAGATTGGGTTCTTAGCTTCAGCAAGTGGAAGGTAGTGAGATAGGGGATTTTGGATCGAATAGTGATGGAGTATTATGTTTCCGTGGAAGAGTCTGTATGCCCAGGAATTCGGAATTAAGGCAAATGATTCTGCGTGAGGCGCATAGTAGCCCATATTCTATGCACCTCGGAGGAAATAAAATGTACCGAGACATTCGTGAGCAGTATTGGTGGCCAGGGTTGAAAAGGGAGGTTACCGACTTCGTGAGCAAGTGCTTGACATGTTAGCAAGTGAAGGCGGAACATCAACTGCCTTTAGGGTTGCTACAACTGGTGAAAATTCGACTTTGTTAGTGGGTTACCCTTAACGCCTAGTAAGAAAGATTCAGTATGAGTTATAGTGGATCGATTAACGAAGACTGCTCATTTCCTACCTGTTCATATGAATTATCCATTGCAAAAGTTGGCCATGTTATATGTAGCAAAGATCGTGAGGTTACATGGGGTACCAGTGTCTATTATATCAGGCAGGGATCCTAGGTTCATATCACGATTCTAGAAGGCTTTACATGAAGCTTTGGGAACAAGGCTAAATTTCAGCGCGGCGTTTCACCCGCAGACTGATGGTCAGTCAGAGAGAGTAATCTAGATTTTAGAAGACATGTTAAGGGGCTGTGTGATCGATTTCAAGGGTAGTTGGGAAGATTTTCTACCATTGGTAGAATTTGCATACAACAACAGCTATCAATCCAGCATCCAGATGGCACCCTACGAGGCGTTGTATGGTCGTAGGTGTCGTACTCCTACTTGCTGGACTGAGCTGGGGGAACGATAGTTATTGGGCCCTGAGTTGATCTTGGAGACGGAGGAAAAAGTTAAGGTAATTCAGGCACGGTTAAAAGAATCTTTGGACAGACAGAAATCATATGTGGATCTGAAGCGTAAGGATATAGAGTTTGCGGTGGGAGATCATGTCTTTTTGAAAGTCTCACCTTGGAAAAAGATCTTTAGATTTGGGCGGAAAGGCAAGTTGAGCCCTAGGTTTATCGGACCTTACCGTGTATTGAATAGTGTTGGGCTAGTGGCTTATCAGCTTGAGTTACCTCCAGAGTTAAGTTAGATACATAATGTATTCCATGTTTCGATGTTAAGACGTTATCGTTCAGATCCATCTCATGTTGTACCAGTAGAGGAAGTTGAGATAAGACCTGACTTGTCTTTTGAAAAGGAGCCAGTACAGATTTTAGATCGGGATGTTACGGTGCTAAGAAGGAAGACGGTTTCCTTAGTCAAAGTTTTATGGCATAATCACGGGACAGAGGAAGCTACATGGGAGCCAGAGGACGCGATCTGACAACAACATCCTCATCTCTTCTAATTAGGTAAATTTTGAGGCCAAATTTTCTTTAAGGGGGTAGAATTCTAACATCCTGAAATTCAGAATTTTATGTTTTGCATTATATTATGCAATAGGCTAGTTAAGGATGTTAATTTTGTTTGTTTAGGGGTCCTAAGAAGGCTTGTGGTTAAGTTGGGCCTTAGTAAAATTTTTGTGTTTAAGCCTTTAAGGGGAGAAGGCAAGTGGCATCAATATTTAAGGAAATAAGAGTATACTTTGCTAGCACAAGTGGAGCACATGGTGAAGTGGTGTGGCGTCAAGTGGAGAGCACGGAGGGAAGAGGTTCGAATCCCATATATTGCAAATTTTGGGATTTATTTTTGTGCTTCTCTTCCAAGTGTCGGCCATGGTGATAATTAAAGTAAGGAAGACTTTTTATTTATGGAAAGATGACTAAGGATTATGGTAAGGAGGAAAACAAGGGAAAATGAAGGAAAGAAATCAAATAAAAAGGCAAGGGAGGGAACATGTTGGCCAATTTTGTGGAAGGTGTTTTGGAAAGAGTTTTTGATCAACCAAGGCCTTTTTGGTGCTTAGGATGCATGGTTTTGATAGGGTAAAGAGGGGAGCCAAATTTCTTTAGGCATTTGGCAAATTTTGGTGCATGAGAGGTTATTTTCTTTTTAGCATTTTGGTGTCTTCTTTTCCTATTCTCTCCTTTCACTAGCCGAAACTCTAAAGCCAAAGATTTGTCCACTTTTCTCCCTTGATACCGTAACACTCACCTTGTTGCTCATCTTCATTTTGTTAGCCGAAACAATCTAGAACACTTTTCTCTAACTCTTCTTTTCTTTTTGCCATTTCCTCAACTTTCTCTCTTTCTCTTAAAACAACATTACCTTGTGGCCGAATCTTCTTGCCCATTTTTCCTGAATAGCTGAACTTTTAAACCCTTTATCTCTTCTTTATTATTTCTTTCTCGTTCATGTTGACACTCACTTCTTTGATCGAATAGGTAAGTGGTCTTATTCTTCTGTGTTTTTTTTTTTCATTTTCTTTTCTCCCTAATTGAATGGGTGTCTATTATCACTCGGTTATTTCACTTTGTTCTAAACTGAAATATAAATTTCTCTACTACTCCCTCTTATCGTAATCAACTCTTGTTCGTAGTGTGCTGGTGGGTGGCCGAATACCACATCCTTGTCGATTCATCTCTAGTCATAAGTCCAATTGGTGGAAGTTGGATCTATTATTGTCAATGTAAGGGATTTCTTCAAAGTTCAATTCGATATTTTGAACGCTTGATTATTCCATTAAAACAAATCGATGGGTTTGACTAATCATTTATTTTAGGGACTAAATCGATCATTTTTCTCTAATCGTTGATCCTTTGGAAGTAGTGGTAAGCCGAGACCTCTCCTTAGATAAATACATTCACTCATAGTATTTTTCTAACCGAAACTTTTTCAGTGGAGGCAAGTGGTAACGATTTGAAAGTGCCCTTATGGGCCAAATTACGAAAATACCTTCAATGGGCCGTTTTTACCAAAATGCCTTAACAGGCCGAATTGCTTAAATACCTTTAAAGTGTTGATTTACGAAAATGCCCTTATGGGCCAAATTACGAAAATGCCCCTATGGGCCGATTTATCAAGATGCCCTATTGGGCCGAATTGCTAGAATGCCTTAGTGGACCGAATTATTAAATTCCTTAAATGAGCCGAGTCATCGTAATAATTCACTTGATAAAAGGTTGTTAATTACTTATGGACATTTTATTATGTATGTGAATATATATTTTATTATGATGCATTTTTACATATTGCATGGGGTGGGAAAAATTGTATGAAGAGCAGTGTAGCCTGGTGGCATAACCACAATTTGTTTATTATTATGCTTACTTATGAATCCAGTGGCATGGCCACAATAATTATATAATAAAGTAGTTTGACTGCAAATTGGTGTGAGCAGCGGGGTGGGTTGACTTGATCCCCACAGGTGTGATTGGCTGGTCGGGGGTGTGATGGATGGATGTGTCGGGCTGCATACATTTCATTTGAATGTTGTTATGTAAATGGGCTTAGGCCCAAGATATTTCTAATCGGGTTCAGGCCCAGTGTATAATTCTTGTAACTCACCCCTTTTTTCTTAATCCTTACAGGTAATGTTCGGTGATGATGACTTGGGCCATGGATGACTCGGTGGAGGCCATGCTTCAAAAATTGTGTTTTTAAACTTTAAATTTCTTCTTCCGTTTATTTTATTACTTTTACTAAGATGGGTTTTAATGATGTAATAAGGCCTCTGGGATATGTTTTATTTTGCTTCATGTTTAGACGTACTTAATATTTTTCTTGAATTATTTTAAATGGTGATTTTCTAAAAATATAAGTTAAGGTTTTCCAAAAATAGATTGAAAAAAAAAAAAGATTTCATAACAAACTTTTACAAATGATTTAACTCAGAAATTTTCTTTTGAATTATCAATGATATTTTTCAAAAATCACGGTTTTATAAGGTTACTATTTCAATTATCGATTTATCAATCAACCTCCGAGATTAGTAATATTTTTATCAAAAGAATTTGCTTTCTTAAATATAACCGAATAACACCTACTATTAGTAAGAGTCACAAACTCATTATTCGTTTTCTTCATGTGACATGTCAAATCTGGTCATACCGTATGGGCCGGGTTTGGGGTTTACAGTTCAAATGTTCCTCCTTCCTCCCGAACAGAATAGCGGCTAAGTCATTGGAAGCCTTGTAAGGCTACACTGCATCTAAAGGGTGTGCGATCCGAGAAATGGCCTCAAAAGTATTTATTGAAGGCCTATAGCCATTGGGGCTATGATTATCTAAGTAGAAATGAAAAATAGTTCTCGGTGTAATAAGATTCTCCAGCATGAGAGAATGGCCCAACTTCAAGTGTTTGAACTAATCTTCCATAGCCTCATTATCCAGCTATTACATGCGAGTACAGACATGCTCTAAAGGAATATACCATTGGATCAAGAACCCAAACCCACCCTTTAGCCTACAACTCACCCGAATGAATTTTTTTCTATTAAGGCGAAGGTTGGAAGCCCAGTTTGTTATTATGGGCACGTACTCTTGACAAGCACTAAAATGGGCCAACCTAACTTAGGCTCCCCCAAACGTTACCTGTAACTAGTATAATCACGGGAAAACACCAAGAAGGGGTGGTTCGACCCTTAGGCTACAATCGATGAAATAAGAAACTAGGGTCCATCAAGAAAAGCCGGTGAGTTGCCAAAGTGTGCATACTCATTAAGAACAGAGCAAAAGAAAGAATTAATAGGGAGATGAAACCTTGCCTCAAATAGATGAAGTGGAAGAAGGATGTCGTCGAAGGTGTCACTCAGTCAACACTCACCTTGAAAAAGGCTTTAATCATAAGAGAAATTGGGAAATTGAATTCCTCGGACGCTAAAGTAGCAAACCATTTTCCCCAATGATGTGCTACAACGAAAAAGGATAGTTTCCATCGAACTATGTATACCACGAGCACTGGACCGAACCCCATCACCTTCATTGTTACCACCATGTCCTTTCTTACTACCACTGCTGCTATGGATGACCCCCTCGCGATGACTAAGTTTGATCCTAAGCATTTCGGGGATAACAAAAGAATGGAAATGAAAAAGGGAAAGCCTCAAGAAATTACTTGAAAAACTTGCGAGAGACGATCAAGGAAATAAGAAAAGTGAACACAGATGTAGGAAACGGAGAAGTACAGGTGAGGGGAAAACTTAGAGTAACTTAGTCAACAAGTAAGGGAGGGAGAATTTCAAGCAAGACACCTCTTAACTTCACGCCTTAATTTAAATAGCCAAACGTATAAAGGAAGTTTGGTTGAAATAAATCAGATGATTCAAATTCCCAAACTCTATAGGTGACACTTGGAAAATGAGGAAAGGGTTTCTTCCTAAACCCAACGATAATTGGGAAAGCGGGAATGTTCGCTAGAGCAAAGCAATCATTAAGCATCTGCTAGAAGCAATACAGGCTCAAATAGACCAAGTTCCACGACTTTGATGCAGTGTACGCCAAACGTGTTGGAAAAAACCTAATTTGAAAATGATTTTCTCGCAGAATGGAAAATTAAAATTTTGAAAATTGACCTGGTTTGTGATATTTATAGTTGAAACACCCCAAACCCGGCCCACGAGCCTTGACCGAATCTGGTATGTTCCCTGAGTAAAACAGTTCAAAACTTGTTTGTTTATTTTGGAAAATTTGGGTGGTCTTAAAGAAAATTTGATTTGTGTTGAGTTCAGATTGAAAACAGTGTTGTTCTTGAAGACTAGATTTTATTAAAACAATATTTTTATTTGTACTTGAAATCAATAAGTTAAAAGTATTGCCGAGTTTTTAGAGTTTAACATTAAATTGAAAATCGTTTGTGTTTAGGTGTCAAAACATTTAAAATTTAGTTTTAAGAAAAGTTATTTAATCTTGATATATTAATAATCGTATCATAATAACCCGAATAAAATGTTTGCTTAAAACAGTTAATAGTAACGGCCTTATTACATCAAGCAAAACCCGAAATAAATCCAAAATACTTAAATATAAAATTCAAAATAAAATAAATGCTGAACTAAGCATGGCCACCACTAAGTTCCTGCCGACCCGGTCCATTTACTGAGTGTCACCTGAAAAGATATCCCACAACGGGGTGAGTCAAACAGACTCAGTGTGTAACAGCCAACACAAAGTCCCAAATGATTTAGGCATATCAAATCATATATATAACAAATATAAATAATGATGCAATCCCGAACCCAAGCCTAAATATCCATCCTCTACACATCACCCGTACCTGCCATCACACCGTGGGGATTACTAAATCGACCCTCTATCCGCTACACACCATCGAAGGCAGTCGCTGCAGACGACATGCGCATCGCCCTTATAAATTGTGGCATAGCCACCAGATAATGTGACAAAGTCACCAGATAATAATACGTGACATAAGTCACCACATTCAGGTTATGTGACATGAGTCACCAGATATTGTGGTAAAAACCACCAGATCACTTCCCCTTGTCAATATCACCCATATGCCCATGCATAATACAAAACGTGCAAGAATCATGCCATATACTTTATTCCATATTCATAACAATTCACATATGTGCCATATTCCAAGTGTTCATGACATTTATTAACGTAATATTAAAGGTTACGTACCTGAATACTCTGTACCACTGTATGGTACCTTTAGCCACATTCTGAACTCATATTTTTGTTAACACATATATTAATATCAATACCATAGATCTATTAGGAGTTAGTGTAGGGCTACACACCTGGTTACTATCGTATTCACTGAATCCCGAAAGTCTGCCGAAACAGCTTATACTCCTCCCTAAAAAATCAAAGGCAGAATCGGCTAGACACTAAAACCCAATATGGCCTTCGCCGAATATTCATAATCCCTTACCTTGCAGATCTAAATCTCGAAATTGCTATCTGTTAATAGAGTTGTCGAAATACCTTAGATCTAGAAATCCCGAAGATCTCCTCTTGAAGTCGCCTATAATAGGAATCCCGAAATTCCCCTTCAAGTATTCGGCCAAAGAACAATAATGGGGTTAGAGTCCAACTTTCGGCTAATCTAAAAGAAAGAGATAGGAAAGTTAAATGCCACGAATCCCTTACCAACTTAGCCGAATATCCTTACTTGAAACAGAGAGTTTCGGCTCCTGAGTAAATGATCAAATCGGCTTCAAAAGGATAGAGGAGCATTCGGCTATGTAGGAATAAGGAGTGAAATCAACTGAGCCTTGGAAACGTGATTCAGGTTAAAAGCTAATTAAAGAAGAGAGAAACCGCAAAGAAGGAAAATCCTAAAAACTTACCAAACTAGAGAGGTGTATGCGGCTATGGTGCACCTTCGGGAAAAAGTGATCTCTCTTTGAAGATTCGGCTATGTAGAAAGATGATAGGTACAAGGGATATACGACTTTGAAGGTTTTTTTGAGAGAGAGAGAGAAACACTAGGAAGTTTTCGGCTAGAAAAGAAAACTTTGAGAAAAGAAAAGAAGGAAATTTCGGCTAGAGAAAGAGATGAGAAAGAGAAAAGAAAAACAAAGGAAACAGATGGATACTCTGCTAATAATTTTGGCTACATACTCAAACACTAGCTTCTCCTCGTTTTTCTCCTATTTTTCCTCTTTTCTACTCATTCAAAATAACTTGATTAAATCAACAATTATCTCCTCCCTTTAGCCGAATTTTAAAAGGAATTTAATCACATCTAAAGCTCATCCCCTCAGTCTCCCCATGCCGTCCACCTCTGCTCATCCTTGCTGCAAAATAAAAACTCCCTTTTGCTTCCCTTGCTGCTCGAACCTAGGCCCTTTTACCCTGCTTGTGGCGTCACTTACTAAGGCCCTAAGTGGCGTCTCCTTGCCACTTTTCCAAGCCTAATCTTGTGTCTAATTTCCCTTACAAATTCTCTTAAGGCCTATCAAGCTTAGCTCATCTTTAAAACTTAAAATACAATATTTTCTAAGGCATTCATCTACACTCTAAACTTCTCAAAATTCATAAAACACATTCAAAACACACACAGGCATGCTTCCACATATCTTTAAGCAAAAATGCACAAGCCCTAAATCCCGGATATTACAATAGTAATAATGTAACACCCCTAACTCGTATTCGTCGTTGGAATAGAGTTACAGAGCATTACTGGAACTTTTAGAACATTTACAGATAATTTATATTAATTATTATTATTTGAGATTATTTGTAACGTCCCTTAAATGGACCCTTGAGGCCCAAAACGAACATTAGAATCGAGTCGAGACTTAATCGGAACCTCTAAGAATTTTTTGAGAAATTTCAAAATTTTTCCAAGGTACAGGGCTCACATGCTCGTGTGGTTTAGGGAACACGTAGGTGCTACAGGCCGTGTTCAACCCCGTGTAACCCTCTGACTTGTGCACACAGCCATGCCACACGCCCGTGTGCTTGGCCGCGTGGTTAATTCAATTTTCGTAAAATTAGGTGCAGGTTTCACACAGCCAAGACACACGCCTGTGTTCTAAGCCGTGTAGCACACACGGCTGAGACACACGCCCGTGTCTTTGCCCGTGTGCTCAACTCTAAGCATTCTGTTTCTCAAATTTAAGGTGCAGGGGACACAGGGCCCAACCACACGCCCATGTACCAGGCCATGTGTCACACACGGTCTAGACACACGTTTGTGTGTCAGCCCATGCGGACGAAATAAAGCCATCTCTAGCTTCATTTATCCCAAAATCACACCGATGACCTGCACTTAAACTCACATCCAAATACCAACCATTTCAAGCATTCAAGTTAAGCAAACTCCATCAGTCAACAAGGAATATCATTACATGCATTCATGTTTATAATCTTACCTTGGTTTAGTCCATATGTTAGACATAATTTGATCAACTACTTAACACATATGTAGCTACCATAGTATGACATTACAAATATATCAAAACAAACCATTACTAGCCATTACAACGGCTAAATTACAAGCATCATTTACATTTACATGCCAATAGGGCCAATATAACCTATACATGCCATTACAACCATAATTGATTTACCATATTGTACCGACATGGGCCGATGGATAGTGTAAGTGATCTCCGCTGAGCTTTCAATCCAACGAGCTTTAGATTTACTATAAAATAGAGAAATAAAATTAAGTATGCATAAAATGCTTCGTAAGTTCATATAGCATGGTACTTAACTTACCATTCATTCTATTTTGAGGTAACTATGTAAGACATATTCAATCAATTTGCCCTCAACCCTTACACATATCCTCATTTGCCGTTGTTAGTCATATATTCCATAATAGCATCACAACATATATGGGCTCAACAATAATCAAGTTTCCATGCACATATACTTTCAACAACATGTATTCATTTAACATGTATAAATCATCTCTTTATTTTACAAGTATAATTTCATAATAGTTTATCTCGAGTTTAGATCATTTCATATCAAAACTTTACCCATATTACTCGGAATATCAAGGTCACAATTAATACACTCAAGGTGTACAAGTCTATAATCAAGGATATACATACTCATCAAATAAATTCCATGTACAATATTATCATTTCATATTTCCATATATCAGTTATCACGTATCATCAATTTCATGTATTTCAGGCCAATATGTGGAATAACTCATTTCTTATTCATATCTTCTCCTATCAAGAACTTTTACCCATTGAATCTATGTGAAATACACAGGTAGTACACTCGAGGTGTACAAATTAGAATCTGTCAATTCATGTCCAATAGTACTAATAAGGTACAATTTCAGAGAGTACGCTCTCGAGCCACACATGTATACAACAAGATTACCAGTCCAGGCTAAATCCTTTTTATGACATATGCTCTAGAGAGCTTGACCTGGATTACCCATTCGGGCTAAATCCTTTCTGTAATGAAGTCATTAGGATTACTCGTTCCAGCCTAATCCATTCCGTAACAAATGTAGGACCTCATTCATTTCGGCAATTATATTTATCCATCGATTTTCATTTATTCAAACGGGATTTAACATTTTCAAGTACTTTTCAGTATGTGATTATTTCATACATCTATAGCATCCATATAATTCAAATGATCACATTCCAAGCATAAAATTAATATTTTCATCGTTTATCCTTTATTATCTATCGGGCATTATAGTTTAATTTAAACATTTTTTTATCGGGCTTGATCGGATATGTAATAATTTCACATATTCATGACATTTATACAATTTACATAAACACAATCAATGCAAGCATATAAATAAACACAATTTGGTTACACGAACTTACCTCGAAAAGGTTTGTGTACAAACATCTACTAATCCGACATTTTCCTCTTTTTCACGTTCTAACTCTGAATTTGGGCTATCCGGATCTATACGAGTCAATTTAACATCAAATTCACTCATCTCATATACATTTGGACTAAATTTACATCCTAGGCAAAATTACTATTTTACCCCAAACTTTTCCATAAATTCCCATTTCGTCTCTAGGCTTGGAAAATGAAACTTGTGCAATTTACTCCCTATTCCAACCCTAACCAAAATCCCATGACAAAATTTACAGCACATGTATTCATAAAAATTCATAATTTTTTATCAAATTTCACAACTTTGCATTTTAGTCCCTAAATCATGTTTTCATCAAAAATCACTTTGTAAAAGTTGTTTATCTATCAACAACCTTTCATTTTCTACCATAAATTTCTAGTTTTCAGCAAATATATCCATAACCCATTTTCCATACTTTGATAGCTTTACAAATTGATCCCCTAAATGGATAGATTAAGCTATCCAGGTTTTAAAAATATCAAAATTATTAAAAACGGGGCTTGATTACTTACCCAAATAAGCTTGATAAGTCTTCTTCCTCTCTCCTAGGTTTCCATTGAAATACTTAGGGAAGATGATATGAAATTGTTTTCTTTTTCATTTAATTAAATTTTCATTTAATAACTTTTCGTCTTTCCAATTTAGTCCTTAGCCTTTTTTTTATTTTTCCATGGATGATTCATACCAAAATATCTACACACTTCTCTTTAATGGTCTAATTACCATATAAGGACCTCTAGTTTTGAATTCCATAGCTATTTAATCCTTATAGCTACTAGAATTCAACTTTTGTATTTTATGCGATTTAGTCCTTCCCGTAATTAAACACATAATCGGTAAACTTTTCGTATCAAAATTTTCACATGGCTTTTCTAACATAATAGAGTCCATATAATAAAATAAAAATAAATTTTATTTTCGGCTCGAATTTGTGGTCCGAAAACCACTGTTCTGATTTCACCGAAATTGGGCTGTTACAACTCTCGCCCGTAAGGAATTTTTATCCTCAAAAATTTTACCAGTAAAAAGATTCAGATATTAATTTCTCATAGTTTCCTCCAGTTCCTAGGTAGCTCCCTCTATATCATGTCATTGTCAGAAAACTTTTATTAAAGCTATCTTTTTATTTCTCAATTTTTCTCTTCAAGTACCAAAATTTCAATCAATCTCTAACTGTAAGTCGTGTTAGGCTGAACTTAACATTTATCAAAACAATAACAGATGATTTGATAGATACTGTCATAACACATATACTCATAAAAACATTGTGAGTTTTCTAGATCATTAATAATAATACCAATCAATACACAACAGGTCTAATTCTTTTCCATAATCTTATATGACTTGATAGACCACGGGCCTGATTTGCCTTTATAGCCAAACCGGGGAACTTTCTTCCATGGCGAAACTTTCAAAAATATTTTTGACGTCAATCTAAAACTCTATTTCTTTTTGTCTTAAATTGACATCGGATTTCTAACGATCAAATAATGCTTTTAAACTGTCTCAAATTACTTTCACCTTTCTTCGGTTTCAAAGAATCAAACCAACTACATATATCTTTTCTCACCAAACTCAGTCCAAAACAATGGAGTTTTACACTTGTGACCATATAAAACCTCATACGGTACAATTTTATACTCTACTGTTAACTGTTATAACAAGCAAATTCAACCAACGACAAATATTTCCTTTCCAATTGCCTTTGAATTCAAGTACACAACATCGAAGCATATCTTCCAAAATCTGAATCATATGTTCAGATTGATCATCCGTCTAAAAATGAAATACAGTACTAAAATGTAATCATATAGCTAGAGTTTCTTGTAACTTGTTTCAGAACCGGAATATAAATTGTAGATCTCTATCAGAAATAACAGAAACTAGCACATCATATAATATGATAATCTCTGGAACAGATAATTCAAGCAGTCTATTAAGTTAGAAATCCTTCATATCAGTATAAAATGTGCAGGCTTCGTCGAACAACCGACAATTACTCAAGTAGTATCTTTCTTTTTCATAGAATGGATAACTCCGATATAAAGTTCATAGTAACTTTGTCTCATTTCCATTTCGATATTTTCGCTAGCTATAACCATCCTGAAAGTATCATCTTTATCTGCTGATACACCCAACATTTAAATACAATTTTAGAATTACCACATTTTGTTTCAAGCTACTAATACATCCTTTTCAAATCATTATGCATTTCATCATTCCACGGATAAACAGACATAGTACAACTATGATCATTCATGTAGAATTTTCTGTATAAACTCTAAATTCTTTAGTACACAAACTCTGTTTCTGAATAACAAGCATTTATCAATTCTACTCTGAAATTCTGAATCAGAAATTATTTCACACTGTATTCATTTATCAATTCATTATCACTTTTTTGGGTTTCACTAATTTGTTGTAGAAACATCAGTTTAGCTCTATACTCAATTAAAATTGAGCCATTTGATCATTGTTTTCGCGATGTCAAAGTTTTAAAATTTATAAAAAGAATGATCAAACCTGGAAACTAACTATGACAACGATTTGAGGCAAGCGTACCTATCGAACAGTAGTATAGTTAAGGCAAGACGGAATGTCGAACCCAAAGGAACCAAAAGTACTAATACTAACTCTCTTTTTATTATTTAGCCTAAGAATTGAATGAATTGTTTATCTAATCTAAATTATCTAACTATTAAACTAAAGACTCTAAGACAAAGAAGAATGAATTTGGGAAAATAACTTGGAAGAAAAACCAATTGATTAAGACGACACCCAAGGAAGAATCCACCTAGACTACACTTGTTATCTAACTCTGAACCAGACGATTTATTCATTTGACTTAATCCGTAAGATTCTTTAAGTTATATTAATCCCTCTCTTGAGGCGACCAACGTCTAACCCTAGGTTGACTAATTGAAATCTCTTTCTAATTTAAACCCCTAGAATCGCATTAACTCGATCTATGGACTCCAATATTAGGTTTCACCCTAATCCAGAAAAATCTCGTCACCCTATCTCTAGGCGTGCGATCAACTCCACTTAATTATGCTAGGTCAACTCTTAGGCAGGGACTTTTGCTCCACCACCTAGGCACATCATACTTGAATTGATATCCCGGAAATATCAACACAAGAATTAAGAACACATAATTAAGAACAATTCAATTATTTATCATATATTTTAGCAAACGATAACAAGCTTCATCTTAGGTTTCCTTCTCCTCAGGTATCTGAGGGTTTAGTTCATAACAATAAAAGAAAACATCTCAAAAGAAAAGATAAAACAAAACATAAGAAATCCCTAAAACCCCCTCCGTCTTGAGTATAATTCCGGCTTCTTGAGATGGATCAACTGGCTATCTTCGAGTAATTCTCCACAAATCTACCTTCTCTGGCCTAGTCGAACACCCTCTGACTAAAGCCTTGGGTTCCCCTTTCTTAGGTGATACTTAGGGTGTTTATATAGGCTTTTGAATATGTTTCTTTGCCCCTAAGCATCCTAATCCGAATGAAACTCTTTTTTCCTGTGACAGGGACACGCCCATGGCACATGCCCGTGTAAGTCGTGGCCAGGCCATGTTCGAACCTGTTGAATAAGGCACGGTCGTGTGGTCTTGGGCCCAGGCCGTGTGGATTTCCTGATATGGCCCAATTACTTTGTTTTGGGCCCGTTTTCTGTTCTTTTCGTCATCCGGTGTTCTCCTGAGTATAAAACATGAAAACAAAGGATTAAGACACCAAATTACACTATTCGAGGCTTAAATCATCCAAAAGCATGCTAGATGTGGGATTAAAATATGTTACTTTTACAGTTTATCAAATATCCCCACACTTAAGCTTTTGCTTGTCCTCAAGAAAAATTCTCGATTTACGATTAAAATGATCCTCCTTAATTCATAATATTTATCAATAATGTCTCATCATAATTCAAAGGTAATTCATACATGGATAATTCAATTCAAAGAGTTCTAAAGACTCAAACAATCAAAGTCATACATTTGTAGCACGAAAACATAGGTGTTTCCCCTTATCTAAATAATTACCTTTGATTCAAAACTGACAAGAATTGACATCCTCACTAAAGATTCACTCAAATCACTCGAAGTGTTTAAGGTTTAAAATTAAGCACTCAAAAGTCAAACATGAAGAGTTAATCCCATAGGCTTGCATGAAAATCAAATCTCCACCACTATAGTATAAGATGATACACAAATCAAAAGGTCTTTGACAGGGTTGTAACGGGGCTTGGGTTAAAGGTGGGGATAAACGCTGAATTAGAGGGTTAGAATTGAGATTATCTTGACAAATTACCTAACTAGAAAAATGAACTAATCTTAAATAATTACATCAATTGAAAACTAATAATACGAGCTTTTTCTTCAAGATTTGAAATTTAAACATGTAAGCTCACTTAATTATAGAACTAATAATGAATATACTTTGTTTTTTTTTTTTTTAAAGAAAAAGTCAAATACATAATAAAGGATAGATTTAATAGATAAAATGTTAGGCAACTGATCAAATTAAATCTCGACATAAGGGTAGTCAAAAGGAATGGTGATAACGAATATAAATGGTTTTGGGTTAATATTAGTGGGTGAGTTAATGAAAAGGGTTGTTAGGATCAAATGGGTTCACTAGGGGTTAATTATGAAGGTAGGCTTTTAATGGAATGAGTAGGTTAAATCCTAAGTGCCTTTATCATCTCTGCATATCAAATCAAAGGTGTGGTCTCGACATGTATAATCAATGCAAGTTCTAGAATCACAAATCAGTGTTGACACACTCATAATCAAAAAATGAGCGCGAAAAAGAATATATGCTCTACAAGGTTCAAAGTATCACAAAAATTATGGGTATTTGATATCAACCTCGTAAATTTCAAACTTAAATGTAATATTCAAATTCAGGTAGACAACCTAAAATATTTTAATTCTGAAAAATAGGCTTATCATGCTTGATTCTCTAGTATCCTTCAAATTTAATCACTAATGCACAATTATCAATAACTTAATCCAAAACACATCAATAAAAATCATAAATCAAGGGAAATTTCATTCTAATCATAATATGAAAAACTTACTTCAAGAAAAGGCATAATTCAGGGATTTGTGAATAATGAAGAAAGTTAGGCACTTTCTCGAAATAACTATTCACCCCCCACACTTAAGATGTACATTGCCTTCAATGTACAAACATGTATAATAACACAGTAATAATAAAATCATAAGATAGGGAGAGAAGTAAAACTTCCTGAATTATTGATGAAATCCTTGGAGGATGTTTCATGATGAATGTGATGACTAGGTATAAGTGATAATTTTGTTCCTGGAGTTGTATACTAATTATATCTAATTTGCGAAATCATCAATTAAATGTTTAGGGAGAAATATTTAATGAGAGTTGTTAGAGATACTCGAGGGTTAGATAGCCAATGATAAAACAAATTGAACTGTACGGAATAGAAGTTCTAACCAGAAAAAATTCAAAGTTTAATAATGGAAAATTAAACATAAATTAAAAAAATGGCAAATAAAGATAAGAAAAAGGACTCAAAGGTCCTCGTCATCTGCTGGGTCGCTGGGTGGTGGGGGCGGCGATATATGAAAGTGGGGACAAATATGCTGAAGCGTCGCATCAATGCTGTTGAATCTTCAAGCTGTATTATCGAATTGATGTGTACAGTACTGCTCAAATTGAGTAGGACGTGCAGAAATGTCAGAGAGTGAAGTGTCGTATGAGAGGGACGATGGCTTGGTGGTGGTGCCTCCTGTGGTGGGGGAACATCATCAGTAATGTCCTGAGGTTCCTCCTCGTCGGTGGAAGGTTTAAGTCGATATTGAGGAGGATCAGTTCCGCGTCGGTGTTGGATCATCCTCATGTGTAACATAGTTTGGATGCCTTGTGGGGACATCTGACCGACCAGGGTGAGTGAGGATGTCTGTGTGTCAGTGAGTTTAAAATGTCAAGCCAAGCGTGTGATGTACGGACCCATAGATATGATCCTTCTCCTGTGTTACTCCATTTGGTGCTGAATGGCGCGGCCTATGAAATAGGCTAGGTCAAAAACGTGTCCGTTCGACATGTAACACAGGTAGTAGGCATCGTGAGTATTGATGACGCCAGTGCTTTCTCACTGACCTGTAATTGTATGGGCTAGAATAGCATGTACGTACCTTAGGGGCGGGAAAAGAGTCGTCACCTTGGAGTGGCTAGGGTCGTAATTGCCTCTGCCGGGGGCAATGTTGTACCAACAGCTTACAGGGGTGCGATGAATATGGCAGTGTAGCTCGAAGAGATCATTCTCTGCTACAAGCTCTTTCGTATAAAGTCCTAGTGCGGCTCCAAACTATGGTACGTTCAGCTGACATATAGTGCCTCCGAGACAGAATTGTATTGTACCCGGATTATCGTATTTCTTCATCACCGTCTGAAGTTGGAACGTTGAGCAGAATTCCAGAGTGAGCTCTAGGTATGTTAGCTCGATTATGCTAAAGAATTGCTCCCATGAATCAGTGGTTAAGAGAGCTCGTACATCATCGGCAAGATGGACCTGTTCTAAAGCGGCCCAATCGATGCATCTCCTTGTACCGAGGGATCGTGTGCGTAGGATCTTATAATGGTTTTCTTGGGCCCCTGCAGGAAATTGTAGGAACGGGTAGCGCACTTCGATGGATGCCCTTGCAGAGGATGAACTGAGTCCCTTTCGCTTCTTAGAACTTGGAGCTGTCATTTTCTTTCCTCGTGATGATGACATTATGGGCCTAAAAAGAACCGAAAAGCAATGATTGAAGTATATTCCCAACCAAGACATTTATCAAGGGGTTCCGTTAATATCCAAAATATAAGAAAGGTCAATTCATAACAAGATAAGTCACTCACATTTCACATGTAAGAACGAGTGATTCAATCTAATTCTAATCATTATTATTTAAACAAAAATTAAATGTTTAAATCAATTCGATAATGAGAAACTAATTAACCTATTCTACTATTAAACTTAATTAGATGAATAAAATTCTAATTATGAGGAAGTAAAATGACAATAAATGTAACAATAAGAGGTGACCAGTAATGGTGGTGACGACTTGGTTGGGCGGAGCACGGGCGAGTAGCATTCAGCTACGGGCGTGTGCTGCAACTCGTTGTGGAAACACGGCGGTGGGAGAGTTTTGGGTCGATCGTGTAGGCACAGGCTATGGGTGTGGACTGGTTTTCTGGATAGGTGATTGAAAGAGGGAGGGGGATAAAGGCTAGGGAAAGTCAATGGTGGGGAATTTCTTGGTGGTGGCTGGATTAGGAGTAGAAATATTTGAGGGGAACGGCTAGGGTTGAAGTTTTGGGGGAAATTTTTGTGGGAGACAATGGTAATGTTCTTTAAATAGTGAAAGGGACACGGGCAGGTGTCACGCCCGTGTCTCTTATTTAGCCCAGGTTTTTCGTGATTTTTTTTTTGAATTTGAGCACATTTTGTGAAGGTGCCATGCCCGTGTCTCTTGTTCGTGTGCTATTGTGTTCACTTCTCCCACGCCTGTACTATAACTGTTACGCCTGTGTTCATGTAGTCAATGTTGTACATAGTTGGTAAGCACGGGCGTGGCTCATGCCCGTGCTAGTTTACTCAGGATAGACCACGATTATGTGGCACAGTCGTGGTATTATTATCATAGCCCGTGTCAAATTTCCTCTTCGTATCGCATGTCTATCGGCACGCCTATTTTTCATTCCATGGTGTCGACACGGCCACGGGCACGCCCGTGTGTATGGTCGTGTTGCAGTAAAACCTGCGCTTCACTATATTAGTTAGTTTGGGTTAGATGCTAAAAGGAAAAATAAAAAAAAATAAGGATTAATGGGGTTAGTGAAGTCAATGCTCAGGTTACCTCCGATAAGCACTTGTTTAAAGTCTTAAGCTAGACTCACCCTGTTTTCATTTCTAAAAGAAGGTTCGCAGAGCAGAAGCTCCTCTCTTAATTCCTTGAAATCCTCACCATTATAAATTTTCAGTCGATGGCCATTTACCTTGAATGTTCCTTGAGTTGGATGGGTTACCTCGACTGTGCCGTAAGGAAAAATAGTTTTGATCACGAATGGGCCTGACCACTTTGATTTAAGCTTTCCACGAAATAGTTTGAGTCTTGAATTGTATAACAGGACCAAGTCTCCTACTTCGAATTGCTTTGATTGTTACAAACGAGCATCATGGCGTCGTTTTGTTGCCTCCTTATATAATTGTGAGTTTTTGTAGGCCTCAGCTCGCCATTCATCTAATTCATTCAACTGCATAATCCTCTTCTCACCTACGGTTTTAAAATCATAATTCAAGAATTTTATAGCCCAGTATGCTTTGTGCTCTAATTCAAACGATAGATGACAACTTTTTCTGTAGACAAGTTTGTATGGGGATGTTCCCAAAGGGGTTTTAAATGTTGTTCTATAGGCCCATAAAGCATAATCTACTTTCACTGCCCAATCCTTCCTGTTTGATTCAATTGTTTTCTCTAGGATTTGCTTGAGCTCACAATTTGCCACTTCCACTTGCCCACAGGTTTGAGGATGATAAGTGGTAGCTATTCTGTGGTGTACTCCATATTTTCTTAATACTTTATCAAATTGAGTATTGCAAAAGTGAGTGCCCCTATCACTAATGATTGCTCTGGGTGTTCCAAAATGAGAGAAAAGTTTCTTAAGAAACTTTACTACTGCTTTAGCATCATTAGTAGGTAAAGCTTAGGCTTCTAACCATTTTGTCATGTAATCTACTATTACTAAGATGTACTTATTTCTGAATGAACTAGGGAACGGATCCATAAAGTCAATACCCCACACATCGAATATTTCACATGATAACATATATGTCTGAGGCATTTCATCGCGTTTGGAGATATTACATGTTCTTTGGCATTTATCACATGAAGCAGCATACCTGTTGGCATCTTTAAAAAGAGTTGGCCAATAAAATCCTGATTCGAGCATTTTGTGTGCTGTCTTAATCCTGTTGTAATGTCCTCCCGAAGGTCCTGAATGGCAATGTTCTAGGATCTTACTTGCTTCCGCCTTTGTAACGCATCTTCGAATTACTTGATCTGCACATACACGGAAAAGAAAGGGATCTTCCCAAAAATAGTTTTTCACATCAACAAAGAATCACTTCTTTTGGTGATGTGTTAATCTTTTTGGCAAGATGTTAGCAGCTAAATAATTCGCAATATCTGCAAACCACGGTACCTCAGAGTTGGTTATAGAAAAGAGTTGTTCTTCAGGAAACGAGTCGTTTATCTCACTTTTGTCGAGCTCTTTGATATGTGGGTTTTCAAGACTAGAAAGGTGATTTGTTGCAAGATTCTCAGCTCCCTTCTTATCTTGTATTTCCAAATCAAATTCCTATAAGAGTAAGATCCATCATATGAGTCGAGGTTTTACATCAGATTTAGTTAAAAGATAACGAAGAGCTAAATGGTCAGTGTAAACGACAACTTTAGATAATATTAAATACTGACTAAATTTTTCAAAAGCAAAAACTACATCTAGCAATCCTTTCTCTGGTGGTGTAGTTTTCTTATGCGGGTGTCAATGTTCTGCTAGCATAATAAATTGGCTACAAATGCTTGTCTCTTCGTTGTCCAAGAACTGCACCTATTGCAAAATCACTCGCATCACACATTAGTTCAAAGGGTAAATTCCAATCAGGTGCAATTATAATCGGAGCATTTATTAGTTTATCTTTGATGATATTAAATGCATCTAAACATTCCTGATCGAAATTAAAAGGAACATCTTTTTCTAGTAATTTTCTTAAAGGCTTAGCTATTTTAGAGAAATCTTTAATGAATCTCCTATAGAATCCAGCATGTCCTAAAAAGCTTCTAATATCCTTAACTAAACTAAGGGGGGGTAATTTTTCTATGGTTTCAATCTTTGCTTTATCTACCTCAATCCCTTTACTAGAAATCTTATGTCCTAACACAATCCCTTCTCTAACCATGGAGTGACATTTTTCCCAATTTAAGACAAGATTCGTTTCCTCACATCTTATGAGAACTCGTTCTAAATTTTGAAGGCAAAGGTGGAAAGAATTACCGAATACCGAGAAGTCGTCCATAAATACCTCCATAATGCCTTCCACAAGTTCATCAAAGATGGCCAACATGCAGCGCTAAAAAGTAGCAAGAGTATTACATAATCCAAAAGGCATTCTACGATAAGCAAACGTACTGTATGGGCATATAAATTTTGTCTTCTCTTGATCTTCAGGAGCTATTGGGATTTGGAAGTAACCAGAGAGTCCGTCCAAGAAGCAGTAGTACATATGCCTAGACAATCTTTCTAACATCTGATCAATAAAGGATAGAGGGAAGTGATCTTTTCTGGTGGCGTCGTTCAGCTTCCTATACTCTATACAGACTCTCTAACTTGTGACTGTTCTTGTGGGAATCAATTCATTCTTTTCGTTGGTTACCACAGTCATGCCTCCTTTATTCGAAACTACCTGACAGGACTTACCCAAGTGATGTCATAAATAGGATAAATTATTCCTGCATCTAGAAGTTTAATTGCCTCGGCTTTGACAACTTCTTTCATATTGGGGTTTAATCGTCTCTGAGGTTGCACACACGGTTTATACTCATCTTCCATTAAAATTTTGTGGGTGCAAAATGATGGGCTTATTCCTTTAATGTCTGACATTTTCCATGCTATGGCCTTTTTGTGCTTCCTTAGTACCTTTAGCAGATCTTCTTTTTCCTTGGGTCTTAGTTCTGAAGAGATGATTACTGGTAGTGTAGAATTATCCACCAGGAATGCGTATTCTAAATATTTTGGTAATTGTTTTAGTTCTAACTTAGGCGGCTCATCAATAGAGGGCTTCTATTTTAGTTCGTCATTGATCTCAATGCCCTCTATCTTCGTCTGTCTAAAGGATGATGTATTGGGATTCACTTCATTGGTATCATCATCTTTCCCCTCACCTTGTGAAAGACACAGTTCCATCATGTCACTGTGCATGATTTCCTGCAAAGATTCTTGAAAAATATGACCAGTGGCATCAACAAAGTAACAAAAATCATCTTGTTCTCTAGAATATCGCATGGCATCATAAATTTGGAAAACAATTTCCTCACCTCCTACCCTTAGTGCAATTTTACCGTCTCCAACATTAATGACAGCCCTAGCAGTAGCTAGAAAGGGTCGTCCCAAAATTAAAGGTACCTCTACGTCCTCATTCATGTCAAGCATAACAAAATCAACGGGAAATATAAATTTATCTACTTTTACCAGACCATCTTCAATAATTCCCCTAGGATACTTAACAGATCTGTCAGCTAACTGAATACTCATCCTAGTGGGTGTTGGTTCCCCGAGACCAAATTGCTTAAACATTTTATAGGGCATTAGATTAATACTGGCACCTAAATCAACTAATGCTTTGTCTTTGCTCAAACTACCAATTAAACAAGGAATAGTAAAACTTCATGGATCTTTCAATTTGGTTGGCAGCTTGTTTTGGATGATAGCTAAACATTCTTCATTAAGTTCCACTGTTGAAATTTCCTCAAACTTCCTTTTATTTGTTAGAAGCTCCTTTTAAAATTTTTGCATATGTTGGCATCTGCGAAATAGCTTCAACAAAAGGTAAGATAATATGGAACTGTTTAAAAAGTTCAAGAAATTTACCATATTGTGCGTCTAAGCAGTCTTTCTTTAACTTTGCTGAGTATGGAAATGTTGGTTTGATTTCCTCACGGGTTGGTGTTATCTTTGCCTTCTCGGTTTCACGTGGTGCCTCTTTCTTCATTTCGATTAACTCCCTTCCACTTCTTACTGTCACTGCTTGTACTTGTTCTGTTTCCCTTGGTAAGCTTTCTGATCGTGTTTCAGAGACTAACTTAGTAAGTTGCCTGATTTGATCCTTGAACTCTTGTGTCAATGCCTCAAGTTTTGTTTCTATCTTTTGGAAACTTGTTTCTGTATTTTGAGATCATATTTATGAGGCTGCTATGAAATTTGTCAGCATCTCTTCAAGGTTCGGCTTCTTTTCCTGTGGGTAGGGCTGTTATTGGAAGTTTTGGGATGGTTGTTGCCTTTGATTTCTTTGACTGCCCCATGAGAAATTGGGGTGGTTCTTCCAACCTGGATTCTAAGTATTACTATAAGGGTTATTATTGGATTGGAAATTATTACCCATATAATTCATTTGTTCGCTCTCCATGCCCTATCCGTAGGGTGGGTAGTCAGGATTCACTACTCCCTCACTTGTGTTGCACTGCATAACTGGATGCGACTGCGAAGAACCATATAAACCATCAAATTTTTTATGAAGCAATTCTACCTGGTTTGATAGTGCAGTTACTACGTCGATGTTGAAAACTCCGGCTACTTTGGCTGGACTTGTCCTTGTAACTTGCCACTGATAGTTATTCAGTGACATCTCTTCTATAAACTTGTAGGCTGCTTCAGGAGTTTTGTTGTTCAGGGTTCCGCCGGTGGCTGAATCGATTAGTTGCCTTGTTGAAGGGTTCACACCATTGTAAAAAGTTTGGACCTGTAGCCACAAGGGTAATCCATGGTGTGGACACCTTCTCAACAAATCCTTGTATCTCTCCCAGGCATCAGAAAGTGTCTCTGAATCTATCTGCACAAAAGAAGAGATATCATTCCTTAATTTGGCCATTTTGGCCGGTGGGAAATATTTTAATAAAAATTTTGGTCATTTGATCCCATGTAGTGATTGACCCTCGTGGAAGAGAATGCAACCACTGTTTGGCTTTATTTCTCAGTGAAAAGGGAAATAACCGAATATGGATGACATCATTAGAAACACCATTTATCTTGAAGGTATCACAGAATTCTAGAAAATTCTCTAAGTGTGTGTTAGGATCCTCATCCTGCAAACCATCAAACTGAACAAACTGTTGTATCATCTGTATAGTGTTAGGTTTAGTTCAAAATTATTTGCAGCAATAGTAGGCCTAACAATACTAGACTCAGTTCCTGTTAAACTAAGTTTAGCATAATCATACATAGTGCGTGGAGCATGATGTTCAGCCATCTCAAGAGGTGGTGGATTATTTTCAGCCATCTCTTCCGTGGTATTTATTTCGGCTTCTTGCTCTTCGTCTATGTAGTTTAAGCTTCGCCTTATTTCTTTGCGATTTCTACGAATGGTACCTTTAATATCACTGTCGTAGAGTAAGGGTCCTGTCGGGTTCCTTCTAGTCATAAACTAGAGGTACCTGAAAGGAAGAAAAGAAAGAAAGAAAACTTAGAAAAATAAAAATAAAATTTAATTGCAAAAATAAAAATAAATATGGCTAAAGAAATAAAAATTAATCTTTCTTAATATTTTAGTTCCCCCACAACGGCGTCAAAAACTTGATGGTTGTTTTCGCGATGTCAAAGTCTTAAAATTTATAAAAAGAATGACCAAACCTGGAAACTAACTATGACAATGATTTGAGGCAAGCGTACCTATCGAACAGTAGTATAGTTAAGGCAAGACCGGAATATCGAACCCAAAGGAACCAAAAGTACTAATACTAACTCTCTTTTTATTATTTAGCCTAAGAATTGAATGAATTGTTTATCTAATCTAAATTATCTAACTACTAAACTAAAGACTCTAAGACAAAGAAGAATGAATTTGGGAAAATAACTTGGAAGAAAAACCAATTGATTAAGACGACACCCAAGGAAGAATCCACCTAGACTTCACTTGTTATCTAACTCTGAACCAGACGATTTATTCATTTGACTTGATCCGTAAGATTCCCTGAGTTATATTAATCACTCTCTCGAGGTGACCAACGTCTAACCCTAGGTTGATTAATTGAAATCTCTTTCTAATTAAAACCCCTAGAATCGCATTAACTCGATCTATGGACTCCCATATTAGGTCACCCTAATCCGGCAAAATCTCGCCACCCTATCTCTAGGCGCGCAATCAACTCCGTTTAATTATGCTAGATCTACTCTTAGGCAGGGGCTTTTGCTAGATCATACTTGAATTAATATCCCGAAAATATCAACACAAGAATTAAGAACACATAATTAAGGACAAGTCAAATATTTATCATATAGTTCAGAAAACGATAACAAGATTCATCTTATGTTTCATCCCCCTCAGGTATCTGAGGTTTAGTTCATAACAATAAAAGAAAACATCTTAAAAGAAAAGATAAAACAAAACATAAGAAATCCCTAAAACCCCCTGAAGGAATTGAAGGAGAGATCCTCCGTCTTGAGTATAATTTCGGCTTCTTGACATGGATCAACTGGCTATCTCCAAGTAATTCTCCACAAATCTACCTTCTCTGGCCTAGTCGGACGGCCCCTGACTAAAGCCTTGGGTTCCCTTTTCTTAGGTGATACTTAGGGTGTTTATATAGGCTTTTGAATATGTTTCTTTGCCCCTAAGTATCCTAATTCGAGTGAAACTCTTCTTTCCTACGACAGGGACATGCCCATGGCACACGCCCGTGTAAGTCGTACCCAGGCCGTGTTCAAACCTGTTGAATAAGGCACAACCGTATGGTCTTAGGCCCAGGCCGTGTGGATTTCGTGATATGGCACATTTACTCTGTTTTGGGCCCATTTTCCGTTCTTTTCAACATCCGGTGCTCTCCTAAGTATTAAACATGAAAACAAAGGATTAAGGGCACCAAATTACACTATTCAAGGCTTAAATCATCCAAAAGAATGCTAAATATAGGATTAAAATATGTTACTTTTACGGTTTATCACTATTATTAGACAATCACAATCGGTATCCATGGCTTGCAAAGTATACAGAATTTTCTACTCAAAATATATGCAACCACATTCATTCCTTCTGAATGATATTCAATTATCAAATCACAATCTTTCAACATTTCAAACCATATACGCTATTTCAAAATCAACTCCTTTAGCAACATCAACTACTTAAAATTTTTATGATCGGTGGATATATGACATTTTTCACCAAACAAGTAATGTTGTCAAACTCCAATACAAAAACAATACTTGTCAATTCTAGATCATTTATCGGGCAATTCTTTCCATGTGGTTTTTAACTATCTAAAAGCACAGGCAATTATTTTCTCTTACTACATCAAAACACAATCTAATCCCATTCAATAGTACATCAATGTAATAACAATTTCCTAACCCGATTCAGGTTGAACCAGAATTAGTACTTCAGTCAATAGAGCTTCCAACTGGTTAAAACTTTACTGGTATTTATCGATCCATTCAAATGTTACATCTTTTCTGTAATAACCATGTCATCGATATAGTTATTTCAATTATTAACATTGAAGTTTCGAGTTTTCTTTCCGAAGCCATAACCATTTGATAGATTTAAAATCATAGTCCTATAATATGTCTGACCATTCAGCCGTATAGATAAAACAATACTTCAACATCAATAATGTAACACCCCTTACACGTATTCGACGCCAGAATAGGGTACAAGGCATTACCGGAACACATACACTTGTAAACATATTAAACTGAGTCATAAAAATTCATCCAAATTAAAACTTTTCAAATTTTTATCTTTGAGTCCCTAAATAGGGCCTACGAGGCCCAATACATACTTTGGAAGTGGTCCGGGACTAAACCGAGAACTTTCGAAAACATTAGAAAATTTCTTAAAAAACAGGGGCACGTGCCCGTGTCCAAGGCCATGCCCGTGTCCAAGGCCATGCCCTTCACACAGCCGAGATACACACCCGTGTGTTAGGCCGTGTGGCATTTTGAATTTTCGAAAATCAAGTGCAGACTTCACACACCTTAGGCGGATAGTCGTATGGCTGCCCGTGTGACCACAAGTAAGGCTATTTACCAAGCCCTTTGCCACCCCAAAACACTTATAAACTTATACAAATTTGTCATCACACATCATGGTATTATTAAGCATTCAAACATCCACACTATGACATCCGCATACCATTTACAAACCACATTCATCATGCATAATCACACACACACTTAACCATTCACATCATGCAACTTACACAACCAATCACATTTACCACTCATAATTATCACACATTTACTCATCCAACACACGCAAGCATACCTATCCTTGAAATGCATCATCATAGACTTATAACATAACAATTATTAGCCATAATAAATGGCCTTGTACAATAATAACCATCAAATAGAATAGGCCAACATTCTAGGCCAACTCATAATAAAATATACACACATAATAAAGTCTCTATACATGCCATAGACTTAAAAATACTTAAAGATCATTGATACAATACCAATCAATAACTTGTTAGTGCGATAGAATCTCCGACGACCTCCAACTCGAGCTAGCATATGTGACACTGTAGGAAAAAGAAAAGGAAGGGAGTAAGCATTATAGCTTGGTAAGTAGGTATAGAAATAATAAATGATTTATTAACAGGCTTTTATAAATCTTCACAATATGTTCTGAAGATAATACAATCATAATTGCACATAGTTCCAGTATTTATTCATGTTCATCTCAACTTGTCTACTCGAGTCACAGTCACTAAATTATTTATATCTTGAGCTACAGAACTCCAAATTAAGGTCCGTTAATTTTCCCTGAAACTAGACTCATATATCTTCTTACCATAAATGTTCAGAATTTTTGGTTTAGCTAATAAGTACAGTTTATTATTTAAAGTCTCCCCTGTTCTGCTGTTTGATAGTTTTGACCCTTAACTAAAAATTAATTATCTCTTCATACAAAATTTTGATAATGTTCTGATTTGTTTCTATTGAAATTAGACTCATTAATAAATTTAAGAATATAAATTATAAACCATAATTATTTTTTAAAAAAATTTAATGATTTTTGAATGTTGGAATAGGGGATTCCGACATCATTCTGACCCTGTCTCACAAAAATTCGAATATCATAGAATATGAAATTCTTTTGTTTATACCATTTCTTTTATGTGAAAATAGACTCAATAAGATTTAATTTCATATCTTATTCAACTTCTAATTCAATTTCCACCATTTTTGGTGATTTTTCAAAGACACATAACTACTGTTGTCCCAAAACTGTTTTGTTGCTAAATTTACTCTTTCATAATTTCACTTACTCCATTTCATCTTACCGAAGGTTTGATCAAATATCGAGCATATTGTTCATAAATTTTCACGCTTATAGCTTCACTTATTCATCACATATTCATATTCAATTACACTTATTCGTTACATGATCACATGTATTTTCACTTAGTCAATTTCCCGTTGAACTCATCGGCATAATAACAAATACACGGTGGCCTGCACATAGTACAACCCTTGTAGCCGAAGCTATCTGGTGCACATAGTAGCCTGCACTTAGTACCACACATGTGATTAAAGCTATCGGGTAGGCATAGTAGCCTACACTTAGTATTACATATTCGACCTATTCATCTAGTACACGTAGTAGCCTGCACTTAGTACTACACAAGTGACCTAAAACTGTCTCGTAGCTATCTCATACACATAGTGGCCTACACTTAGTACTACACATGTGACTTAGTTACCTCATTCGTATCTTTTCTATTCTGAAGGTTCAACCGGGAATTCTCACTTTTCAACATTTTACCAATTCATCCATAATCAATCACAACTCATAATTTCCATCAAATAATTACTCCATATTCAACCATATCTCATATAATATAACAAAATATTAAAACATAAATAAAAAATGATGTATTATTTACATGCAAACTTACCTCGGTAGCACAATCCGAGAAAATAACTTATTCGTCATATTCTTTGTTTTCCCTTCGTTCTAAGTCCAATTCTTGTTTTCCTTTATCTATAACAACAAATTTAACTCATTTATTCATCCTGCTACTCAAATTAGCCTAGATTCACATTTTGAAAAATTTTACATTTTTACCCCTAAACTTTATCATATTTACACTTTTGCCCCTAGGCCCGTAAAATGATTTTCATTCAATTTCTTAGAATTTTAAGCCTAGACGAACCATTTTCATAACTAGAATAGCCCACACTAATTCTCACTTTTATGACAAATTTTATAACTTTTCCAAATTAGTCTTTCTTAGCATTTTCACCGAAAATCACTTAGTAGAAGTCGTTTCTCTAACCATAAACATGCATTTTCTACCATTAAACACAAAAATATACACATATTCATCATGGGTCAAAACCCTATGATGTAACCATATCTCAAAATATTGGTAGAAATAGATAGATCTCATTTCGAGGATTTCAAAAACGTAAAAATCACTATAAATGGGGCTAGAACGGACATATAATCGTGCTTGGAAGCTTGAAAAACCCTAGCCATGGTTTCCCCTTGTGAAATTAGGCCATGGGGTTGAAGATAGACAAAAATTGGCTTTTACTTTTGTTTTTAATTCATTTTAATTACTAAATGACCAAAATGCCCCTAACTTAAAAATATACTATTTCACCTATTTCATGTCTATTTTTGTCCAACAAATTAACCAATGGACTAATTATCATTTAAGGACCTCAAATTTAAAATTTCATAACAATTGAATACCTCTAACATGTAGAACTTAACTTTTGTACTTTTTACAATTTAGTCCTTTTGACTAAATTGAGTTCCCAAACGTCGAAATTTTCGAACGAAATTTTCACAAAATCATTGCGTGAAATTGTAGACCATAAAAATGTAATAAAAATATTTTTTATCCTCGCTGAATTTGTGGTCCCGAAACCACTATTCCGACTAGGCCCAAAATAAGGCTGTTACAACTCTCCCGCTTAGGGATTTTTGTAACACCCCAAACCCGGCCTAGAAGTTAGTCCTGAATCTGGAATGTCACACCAAAGGCACAAAAGGCCCAAAAGCCCAAAATCCTTGAGTCTTGTTAAGTAATGAAAAAAACCCATTTTATAATTTTAGGTACTTCGAAAACCAAGTTTAAACGTAAGAAATTTATTCAGGTTTAATAACTAAGTAAACAGTTGAAACAATAAAACCCAAAGTCTAAAGTCAAAACGAAGTACAAGGCCTTATTACATCCAACGAAGATAAGCAATTGAAACTATGTCTTCTGAAATAAAATTTTGATCATCTTGTAGTGTGGCCATCTCTGAGTCCTCTCCCACGTCTATCCATTTTTTAAGGATCACCTGAAACATTAAATAAAGGGTGTGCATTTCGAAACTCAGTGTGTACAATCCTTGGCATTCCATTTAATATATATAATTATCACATTGGCCTGAGCCCTATCAAAATCGGTGGCCTTAGGCCTTGGCCCACAATGACCTCATATCAAAACATATCATATCATATCATATGCAAAACAAGGTAATGCAAAACCCTGCCCAAAAATCCATCCGCTACACACTATTTCCCTTCCAACCCTACACACCTGTGGGGATTTCTAAATCAACCCACCCATCCTCTACACACCAAAGGTAGCACTCACAGTGGCACTACTCAAAGTTGTAGCAAAGCTGCTAATCATATAATGGGCTTAAAGCCACCGGTGGATCCATTGTCGTCAAGCGACTATGCGATCCTTATATCTTCCTCCGTACCATAATTCCCACCCATATACAACCTAATCAGAATATCATATGAATGCAACATGCACATTAGCAACATCCACAAAACTCATACTCATCGCATAGGGGTATTTTTGTCATTTCACAACCCAAGGGTATTTCCGTAAATCTACTCTACAGGGGTATTTAGGTAATTTTGCAAAATAGAGGTACCTTGGGAATTTTGTAAATCAGGGATGTTTTGGTAATTCTGCAAACCAAGGGTATTCTGGTAATTTCACAATTCAGGGCTATTTTAGTGATTTTACAAATCAAAAGATGTTTTGGTAATTTTAAAACTAAGGGTATTTTGGTTATTTTCAAATCAGGGGTATTTTAGTAATTTTTACAAATCCAGGGGTATTTGGTCCCTCTCGGGTTTTAGCTATGAACTTTGGCCCATTAACAAGTCCTTGCGGCTAAAGTGAACAGACACTATGCACCAGGTAGGATTCTAGAGAAGAGGAGGTGGGACGCTAGGGCCGCTTAAGTACCAAGCTCTCTCTGGATCTAATCCTAGACATGCACATTCCCGTTACCACACTCTAACCTAGCGACTTGTCCACGGACATGTTAATTATTAGAAAGTCTTATGCAGTTTAAGAGTTGTTCAGTACTAAGCCTAAAGTCCATAAAACCCTAGCATACTAGTCCACGTCCCCATAAAGCCCATCAGCCCATTTCAAGTTCATATAACCCATAATGGCCACATCACATTTTTATGGCCCACTAGGCCCAAATCTCAGTCATATGACCCATTAGGCCCAAAAAAAATCTAGATCATGTAACATGCATGCATAACTCAATACATATAATCAAATTAATCCATTTCATCAAACTTAGCCTCAGGGCCCACCGGGCCCATTTAGCTACTTTTGGCCTTTCGGCTTTTCGACGTTGCCGGTATGTGTGTGTAGTGTTTGTACACACCTGGATACCGCGACATGCTATTCGATCCTTAGCCTTGAACCTACAACCAACCAACCTTCAATCAACCACTCATACTTAATCAAAATATTTACTCAAAAGCCAAAACCTTACCGTAACATTACCGTGTGCCACCGGGTTCTAATAGCCCTTCCTTAGCTACTAATCACAAGTGTTCCCTAGATCTGCACTCACACATATACCATCAAAATTTGGATGACTCGTAATCCACACAAGTCATCCACACATTCAGCCATTCACTTCAACCATAATCGAGTTGAGTATCCTTACCCTTGCTAATGATCCTACCACGCTTGCGATCTCCGATCCTTACCCTTGTTAATACAAAATTAGATCGCCCTTCAGCTTTTAACAAAACATACTAAAGGGAGTTAACAGAATACTTACTGAATCCAACCTTAGATCCTGCGGCTAGATAACTACCGAACGAGATTAGGCTTTTAACTTTAACTGAGAGTAGCTACCAACTGATTTGTGATAGAGAAAAACAACAAAGATTCAGCACTAAAGGGGATTTCAGCAAGGAAGGGTGATGGTAATTCGGCAAAGAAGAGAATTTGTCTATAGGGGGAATTTGGCTTTCAGAGAAAGAAGAAGAACACAACTCTAATAGGAATTTCGACAAACAGAATTATGGGTTTTCTTTGCGGCAAATGAAAGAATTCGACTGAGGGGGAGAAAAGGAAGAAATAATAGAACCCAAGGAACCCTTCAATGAATTCGGCACCCCCTTTTTATAGCTAAAGTCGAATCCTACCTTCCCCCCACAGTCCCATTCGGCACCAACTCCTCCCTCTCCTCATCTCCTAACTTTTCTCCCTGATAACACTTTAATCTTATCTGAAATTTCCTCCACATCCAACACACCTATTTACTTCAAACTCTCCACGGAAAGAGTTCAAAACCTACACAACTCTGGCCATCCATACAGTAAAATAAACACTCCACAAAATACCACTCCTAAGCCTCGAACCTTGGACCTCTTCAGCTTACAACACGCCACCTTATAGCTCCCAAGTGACGCCACTTACCACTAGACCACAAGCCCATTTGTGTCCTATTTCTTCTTCATTTATTAAAAAGGCCTACTAATTGAAGTCACTGTTCTCTAAGGCTAAAAACAAAATTTTTCCTTTACCCTTACTTGATCCCAGAACATCTCCAACACCCCTAGACACTCCAAATTCATAAATCCTCAAAGCCCACATGCCAATTGTCATTTTTCTCACTCACTTAAGAAAAATTTCTAAAATCCAAAGCCCAATAAGCCCAATTCTTCTAGGCCCAAATTTGGGGCATTACAATTTTCGTCCCCGAAAATCTTACTAGAAGAAGTTACTTTCAACTTTTTATCATAATCACAATTTAATTTAGTTTCGTGCTGAAATAATCGATCAAACACAATCTAAATAACATTTCTCTTTCTCCAAGAATAAGAGAAATACTGATAGGGGACCTATAGTATCTTTATCTCAATATCACGCCAAATTCATCGTTGATTATAACAATTCTAATTGTATTTGTTATTCGGCCTTTCCCTGATGACAAAACAAATTTCGACACATAAAAAAATAAAAAAATACCAAGTTTCATATCCGTATACCAAAACATTTACTTCAAATCACTGTACTTTTGTCTTTCTTTGGATGAACATACAAGATACTATGTTGAGTTCTGAACGAAAACTCTCTGCATAAGTCCTGAGTTCCTCAGTACATGAATTCTATCTCGAAATATTAATATCAATAATTAGATCTGATCTAAAAATTCAGAATCAAAAGTCAGTTCATTCTGTATTCATTTAACTTACCACTTACGAACCCATTTATGAGCTCTTCTGATTTATAACGGAAACTTCGATTTAGCTTTCACTTTAGCTAGAATCAGAACACCATCAATAAGATAAATATTGGAACAAATACTCACAAAGTATGCAAAGATTTTCATTCAAGCATCCTCAAGTATTTCAGCTTTACCCAGAGGTTAGTCAGTATTCACACACATTCTTTCAGTTAAGAGAAACCTAATCGGTATGTCCCTGTATCATGCTTTCAAGAATATAAGTTCTTCATCAGACTATTCGTTTATAAACCTATATATGTACAACATCATTTCCAGACCAGAGGATAAACATAAATACACATAGCTTAATTTATCTTCTAACTGAACAGCTCATTCTGATTGAAACAACCGAGTTAATTTTAATTATTTAATAACATCCCGCAATGATCACCTCTTCATGTTGTTTGGATAGTTCAAACATACAATCTTTCATAGTTCTTTCAACATGCGAGTCATAGATATTTACTAACTATATTAACTCAGACGAAACATAGCATCTTGCTTGAACTCACTGATAACAATCAAAATTATCTGAGGGAAGAAAATCAATATACAATTTGAACTTGACTGTCATAATCCACACTTTTGCCGATATCGACTTTAAAGATAAGCCATACTTGATAAATTAAACAATAAGAATGATAAGAAAACCGAGATGATGAAATCCGAGATATAAGACCATACTGAATGTCTGAGGGCACCACTCATATGAAATAATAGAGAATCTTGACGATTCTTTAGAGAAAACCAGAAGAAAGAGAAACACTATTCATACATTCTAAAATCAATTGTAACAGAGATAATATATAACCCATACAGATATAAACAGAAGAATAGTTTCATATAAATTCACTGTCAACTTTTTATCTCAGACGTAATGGAATAGAATACCAATGGAAGATAGAGGAATGCCAATCATAAATCAATCAGACCAGCGATGCTTTCATCAAAAAACGAGCAATTACGTATGCCTCTGAGAATGTATGAATACATAGAATACCCAGAAGGGATAGTCATAAATTAATCAACTGTAGCTGTGATACAAAAACATCTTTACAATTCAAACATCAATCCTCATACTAATTTTGTCATCATTAATCCCATAATATTTCATTCATTAACAAAAATCAATTCAGAAGAATTCCCAGTAAGTATAGTCTTTAGACATCATACCTGAATGAGTCGATTAGCCGAGATTAATTTCTTCTCTAACTGTGGCATTGTGCATTCCAAATAATCCTTAGAATAATATGATATCTCTCTCATAACCATTTTTACTCACTAAGTCATTCCCATCTCTGATCATATTATTAATTATTCCACCACTGAACTCTTTAGTTCCCCACTTGTGAGCTTATTCAGTGTAAATCTCGTGAATTTCGTCATATGACACTACACCAGTAAGGGGATGAAGATTGTAAAGCCTTTAAATTTCTGACTCTCATACATACACGCATATAGCATAGCATTCAATATCAACACAATATCATGTACTTTGATTACACATCACTAGGTTTCTACTAATCATGAACACATTTTCAAATATCTTAGTAACACATTCAACATTATCACATATGAATATCAACCAATCGTAATAAGCTCATCTCAAAACAAATTTTTCATGTTATTCACTACAAAAAGTCACTTTGATTTATCGAAATGCAATGTTCAATCTGAACGATAACATTTTATCCATATTCCTCAACTTATTGTTAATCCATTGTATCCATTAACACATACATATCATCGCAAATCATAGAGAATCCATTCAGGAAAATCAATATATTCACTAAGTAACACAAACTTACGTAACCCCTTTCAGCATTATGAATGGTAGCTCGGTTGGAAAGTATCTCTATTTTAACAAAACAATCTCATCGGAATCTGGAGATATCACACTATCACAGTTCACATATGGCATGTATAGCTAGACTCTTGCACATGCTATGCTAGTTCGAGAATCGACTAGACCATAGCTCTGATACCACTAAATGTAACATCCCTTACCTGTATTTGACACCGGAATAGGGTACGAGGCATTACTGGAACACATACACTTGTAAACGTATTAAATCGAGCCATAAAATTTCATCCAAATTAAAAATTTTCAAATTTTTATCTTTGAGTCCCTAAATAGGGCCTACGAGGCCCAATACATACTTTGGAAGTGGTCTGGGACTAAACCGAGAACTATGGAAAGCATTAGAAAATTTCTTGAAAAATAGGGGCAAATGCCCATGTCTAAGGCCATGTCCTTCACACACCCGAGATACACGCCCATGTATTAGGCCGTATGGCATTTTGAATTTCTGAAAATCAAGTGCAGACTTCACACACCCTAGGCATATGGCCATGTGGCTGCCCTTGTGACCACAAGTAAGGCTATTTACCAAGCCCTTTGCCACCCCAAAACACTTATACACGCTAAGACATCTGCATACCATTTACAAACCACATTCATCATGCATAATCACACACACAAACACACACACTTAACCATTCACATCATGCAACTTACACAACCAGTCACATTTACCACTCATAATTATCACACATTTACTCATCCAACACATGAAAGCATACACATCCTTGAAATGCATTATCATAGACTTATAACATAACAATTATTAGCCACAATAAACGACCTTATACAATAATAACCATCAAATAGCATTGTAACACCCCTATCCCGAGTACGTCACTGGATTAAGGTTAGGAGCATTACTGGATAGATCGAAATCATTCACAGACAAAATCAAATATTCAATCATCATTCTCAGACATAATGTCCCTTAATCGGGTCCTCGGGACCTTAATCATAGTTATAAGTCGAGTCGGGACTAAATTGAAACACATGAAATTCCATGAAATTTTGAAACTTTTCTAAAGTACAGGGGAGACACGCCCACGGGAGGAGACCGTGCACCCTCCACGGCTTCTAGACACACTCGTGTCCAACCTTGTTTACTAACTATAACAACACGGTCATTAGGCATGCCCGTGTGCCATGGCTGTGTACTTTTAGGCCATATACTAACTCCCTACCACGGCCACCAAGCATGCCCGTGTCGAGGCCATATATTTTTATGTTAGCTACTGACTTGCACACCACGGCCAGATGACACGCCCGTATCGAGGCCGTGTGATTTTAGGCTGCATCCTACCAATTTACCCACGATCTAAGGCACGCCTGTGTGCCACAACCGTGTGACATCTTAGGCCATTTATAAGGCCAAAATGCCAACCAAAAAGGTTCATACCTATGAGCATCATTTACCAACACATATCAAGCATATATAGCAACCAAAAACATACAAATAGCCATCCAAATCATGCACATTTGATCACTAAGATATTAACAACTATACATAAAATTTTCATTCAATATATATACATTCAAAACCAATACTAAACATACCAATTTGCATAACTAAAACTCAATTATACCTATGCACCATTTGTCTATATACTTACCATCTCATAACCATTCCATATTTCATCTAATCATATCATAACAACTTCACATATCACATTCATCTAAGCATGGTACCAAAACATAACTAGCCAAATCACATGGCTAAGTTCACTTTACAAATCCTCACAAGAACTAGCCTATACATGCCATATCTAGCTATATACATATCCAAGGTGTACCAAAATGATATTAGTAGTGTGATGACAATCCTTGACGGTCCCGAGCCTTCAGTAGCTTTGACGACCTATAAAACAGATTAAACACACACAGAGTAAGCTTTCCAAAAGCTTAGTAAGTCATATACAAATAACCTAACATAATTCATTCATAAGTATGGCAATTTGAATTTACTAACATATCCTTAACTCAAACACATAAATGAACTCTTTGTTCAATTGATTTGTCATTTCTTACCAATCCACACATCCCAAAGATCTCATTTGCTCATACCTCAAACACACATATATTTCAAGGTTCATTTGCATTAATGCACATACATACTTACCTTCCATGCTTATACAAAGCATATATATATTAACGTACCTGAAACGGATGTACATTCATGTACATGTTCCTAACTCTTGTAATTCGTATAACAGATTTTCCCGTTGAACCATAAGGAATCCAATAGGATACTTCAAAAGCTCGGAATAGCAGTACAATGCCATCGTCCCAGACGAGGTCTTACAAGTACTCAAATATCGATGCCACTGTCCCGGACAAGGTCTTACACGAATCAGAACGATGCCAATGTCCCAGACATGGTCTTACACATAAAGATCATAATGATGCCAACGTCCCAGACGTGGTCTTATACGTAAAGCTTATATTGATCCCAACGTCCCAGACGTGGTCTTACACATAATCAGATATCGATGCCACTGTCCCGCATAGGGTTTTACATGAATCTCAAATCAATGCCAACGTCCCAGGCGTGGTCTTACATGAATAAACAAAACAGATACCTCTATCAAGATTCTTACGAAGCTTTTCAGACTTAGTCAATATACCGAACTTATCTCGGAATTCAATTACAGAATTTCTCATAAACATTCATTATCATCATTTAACATGTGAACAATTACGAATGCATATATATTCATTTATTTGTATAGTGAATTACCTTGGATTCGGTTTATCGGAATAAAAAACGGCTACTCGTTTACTTTCGCTTTCCCGCGATCTAAATTCGTTTTCCTCGGTTCTTGATCTAAACATATTCAGAATTAACTCTTTTGTTCACTAGTTCATTCAATTCAATCCAAAGACATACATTTAGGGCAATTTGCAAATTAGCCCTCACATTTGCACAACTTAGCAATTTAGTCCATTTTTCTCAGAACATCAAATTCACAAAATCTACTTTTACACAAGCTTGGCTGAATACATATATATCACATACAAACCCATATTTTTCATCAAATTCACAAATTAGTCCCTCAATTTGTCCATTTCTCAATTTAGCCCTATTAAGCTAAATTCATCAAAACTTCAAGAACAAAACATGTTCCTCTACCACCAATCTATCATTTAACACTTAAACCATCACAAAGCTCAACCTAGCATCAATGGCATAACTTGCAAACATCACCAATACACAAAATTGAAACATGGGTTTGATAGTAGACGAAGCAATGATTGCAAAAACGTAGAAATTATTAAAAACTGATAAAAAACGAACCTTGAATTCTAGCTTGAACAATGGCCGAATTTAACAAAGTTAAACCTTTCTTCTTTTCTTTTTGTTTTTTGGTGGAAGGATGGATGATTCATGCCCATTTTCATGTTTTATTATGTTATAACATAATATTTATCTATTTACTAAACTAGCCATTCATAATAATATACAAAACATATAATATCAAGGTTATTCATGACCTTAGCCAACCACTAACATGATAATGGCTTAATTGCCATTTAAGGCCTTCAACTTTACAAAGCCACAACACTTCGGTACTTTAACAAATAGCAAGCAACTTTCACATTTAATGCAATTCAATCCTTTTGTCAAATTAAACACACAGACAGTCAAATTAACTCACGAAAATTTACCACATACTTAGTCATATATCATAGGCACAGAAAATAATATTAAAAATATTATTCAGACTCGAATTTGTGGTCCCGAAACCACTGTTCTGACTAGGGTATAAACCAGACAGTTACAATTCTCCCTCCTTAGGGATTTTCATCCCCAAAAATCTTACCGTTAAACAGATTCGGGTATTGTTGTCTCACTGAATCTTTAGGCTCCCACGTAGCCTCTTCTATTCCGTGTTGATTCCACAGTACTTTCACTAACGGAATTCTTTTATTTCTTAACTCTTTCACTTCACGAGCTAGGATACGGATCGGTTCCTCTTCATATGTCTTATCTGATCGGATTTCAATTTCAGATGGAGCAATCACATGTGACGGATCAGATCGGTATTTACGGAGCATTGAAACATGAAATACATTGTGTATCTTTTCTAGCTCAGACGGCAACTTTAATCTATATGCAACAGGTCTGACACGTTCAATGATTTCATAAGGTCCGATGAACCTCAGACTTAATTTGCCTTTAGGTCCAAATCAAAGCACTTTCTTCCACGGAGACACTTTCAAAAATACTTTGACATCGATTTCAAATTATATATCTTTACGTTTCAAGTCTGCGTAAGACTTCTGACGATTAGATGCTGCTTTCAAACAATCTCGGATAAATTTCACTTTCTGTTCTGAATCTTTTATCAAATCAACCCCATGTAGCGTATTTTTACTGAGCTCAGTCCAATACAGAGGTGTACAACATTTACGTTCGTACAAAGCTTCATAAGGTGCCATTTTAATACTCGACTGAAAACTATTATTGTATGCAAATTCAATCAAGGGTAGATACTATTCCCATGAACCATTAAACTCTATGCAGCATCTTAACATGTCTTCAAGAATCTGAATAATCCACTCAGATTGGCCATCGGTTTGCGGATGAAAAGCTGTACTGAAATGGAGTTTCGTGCCTAAAGCCTCTTACAATTTCTTCCAGAATCTCGACGTAAACCTCGGATCCCTATCAGATACAATAGACAGTGGCACCCCGTGTAATCTCACAATCTCAGAGATATAAAGCTCGGCTAATTTGTCAAGTGAGTAGTCAGATCTTACTGGAATGAAATGGGAAGATTTCGTTAATCTATCAACCACGGCCCATATTGCATCTTTCTTTCTTGGAGTCTGAGTTAAACCAGAAACAAAGTCCATGGTTACTTTATCCCATTTCCATTTAGGAATCAGAATTGGCTGAAGCAATCCAGATGGAACTTGATGTTCGGCTTTCACTTGCTGACAGGCTAAACATTTTGAAACAAAGTCAGAAATGTCCCGATTCATACCAGACCACCAGTAGTGTCGTTTCAAGTCCTGATACATTTTCGTGCTTCCCGGATGAAGAGATAGACGACTGTTATGAGCTTCATTCAAGATCAACTGAACCAACTCTGGATTTTCGGAACATAGATACGATCCCGTAATCTCAAACAATCATCAACAATTTGAAATTCAGATTCAGAATTCACCTCACAGTAAGATCGTTTCGCTAGCAATTCATTATCAGATTTCTGAGCATCACATATCTATTGTAAGAATAACGGTTTCGCTTTTAATTCAGCTAACATAGAACTACTATCAGACAAATCTAACTGAGCATTCAAAGCACATAATGCAAACAATGATTTTCTACTCAGAGCATCAGCAACAACATTCGCTTTACCTGGATGATGATCTATCACTAGTTCATAATCTTTTAATAGTTCTAACCATCCTCTTTGACGCAAGTTCAAATCTTTCTGAGTCATCAGATATTTCAGACTTTTATGATCTGAAAACATGTGACATTTCTCACTGTATAGATAATGACGCCAAATCTTTAGTGCAAACACAATCGCAACTACCTCAAGGTCGTACGTCGAATAATTCGTTTCATGAGGCTTCAACTGTCTCGAGGCATAAGCTACCACTTTGCCTTCCTGCATCAAAACACATCCCAGACCATTTAACGAAGCATTACTGTACACAACAAATTATTTACCCGATTTTGGCTGTACTAACACTAGAGCTTCTGTTAACAGAATTTTCAACTGATCAAAACTTTTCTGGCATTTATCTGACCATTCGAGTCTGACATCTTTCTGGAGTAATTTAGTCAATGGAGTAGCTATTGTCGAAAAGCCTTTCACAAATCTACGATAATAACCAGCCAAACCCAGAAAACTACGGACTTCAGATACATTTCTCGGGGGTTTCCAATTCAGAATAGCAGAAATCTTGCTCGGATCAACTCGAATCCCAGATGCTGACACAATGTGTCCTAGAAAACTAACCTCGTGCAACCAGAATTCACACTTGCTGAATTTCGCATACAATTGCTTTTCTCTCAAAGTTTGTAAAACAACTTTCAAATGTTCTGCATGTTCAGCCTCATCACGAGAATAAATTAAAATGTCATCTATGAATACCACAACAAATCGATCTAGGTACAATCTAAAAATTCTATTCATCAGATCCATAAAAACATCAGGAGCATTGGTTAGTCCAAATGGCATAACTAAAAATTCGTAATGCATGTACCTTGTTCTGAAAGCAGTCTTCAGAATATCTGAATCTTTAACTCTCAGCTGGTAATATCCCGATCTTAGATCAATCTTGGAAAACACAGTAGCTCCTTTCAACTAATCAAACAAATCATTAATTTTGGGCAAGAGTATTTACTCTTTATTGTCACCTTATTCAACTGAAATAATTAATACACATCCTCATCGTGCCATCTTTCTTTTTCACGAACAGGATAGGAGCTCCCCAAGGCGAGAAACTTGGCCTAGCGAACCCTCTCTCAGTCAGTTCTTGTAGCTGTGACTTTAACTCTTTTAACTCTGTTGGCGCCATTCTATACGGAGCTATTGAAATAGGTGTGGTACTAGGCAACAATTCAATACCAAACTCAACTTCTTGAATCGGCGGTAAACCCGGTAACTCTTCAGGAAACACATCCGAAAACTCACAAACAACAGGCACTGACTCAATCTTCCTTTTAGACATTTTTGAATCAATCACATAAACAAGATATGCCTCGTAACCCTTATTCAAACAACTCTGAGCTTTCAAAACAGATATTACAGCAGGTAATCCATTCAAATCATCAGACTCAATCCGTACAATCTCATCATTTGGACATCTCAAATCTATAGTTTTTCTTTTGCAGTTCACAACAGCATCATGCATAAACAACCAGTCCATTCCCAGGATAATATCAAATTCATCAAATGGAAAAAGCATAAGATCAGCAGGGAAACAGATATCTCGAAACATCAACGGATAGTTCTTGCATACTTTGTCAACAAGGACACTTTTACCTAAGGGGTTTGATACTTTTATAACAAACTCAATAGACTCTACAGGCAAAGTCTTACTGAATACTAAATTCATGCATATATATGAATGCGTAGAACCAGGGTCTATCAAATTAATCATAGAAGTATCATAAAGAGTAAAAGTACCCGTTATAACATCTGGTGAAAAAGCTTACTCACGAGCTCGGATAGCATACGCTCTGGCTGGCGCTCTAGCTTCAAATCTGACAATGTTGTCTCTCATAGTTCTCTGACTATAACTAACATTTCTGACATTTTTCGATGTCCTACCTCTCACAGGTGCATTATTAGATCTCAAATTCTGAACAGCCTCTGGTTCGATAGACTTAGGGCAATCACGTATAAAATGATCAAGCGATCCACATCTAAAGCAAGCTCTGTCGTTTAATCTACAGCTTCTTGGGTGCCTTTTTCCACAATGTTTACATTCAGGTTTCTCGGATCGAACATTACCAACACTGGCCACTACAATTGCTGGAGTTTTAGAACTTATTTGCGGTCTAGATTGATTTCTATTCGCATGTCCCACACTATCTCTGGGACGACTCTGGTTATCTCTAAATTTCTTCGAAGATGACTGAAATAATTTGCTTGGAAATCATTTTCTCATATCACGGGCTTCAGATTCAACTTTTCTCTTATCTTTCCTGAGTGCCTTAGCTTTGCAAGCTCTTTCAACGAGTACAACAAACTCTTTTATTTCCAAAATCTCGACTAACAGACGAATGTCTTCATTAAGGCCATCTTCGAACCTTTGACACTTTATAGGTTTAGATGATACACATTCTCGAGCATACTGACTCAGTCTCACAAATTCTCGTTCGTATTCTGAAACAGACATACGACCCTTCTTTAGTTCCAAAAATTCCTTTCGTTTCTGATCAACGAATCTCTCACTGATATATTTCTTCTGAAACTCGATCTGAAAGAATTCCCATGTAACTCGTTCTCTCGGAACAACAGAAATTAGAGTTTTCCACCATTGATAAGCTGCATCTCGAAGCAAAGACATCACACACTTTATGCATTCATCCGAAGTCAGAGACATTTCATCAAATACCCGAATTGTATTTTTAATCCAGAACTCAGCCTTTTCAGCATCATCAACTTTAGTAGCTCAGAATTCTTCAGCCCCATACTTACGGATCATGTCAACAGGAGGCTTATTCAACAGATTCGGATGCATAACCGGTGGCTGGCCGTAGTCCGAGGGGATTAATGGGGGCGGGGGTTGTGAAACAGTCGGGTTATTCTTTACAAATTTAGTGAACCACTCACACATCATCTGGAAGAAAGCTTGTTTAGCTTCTCCCTCTTGACTGCTCGTAGCCGGTCTCGATTCAGAAGGCGCTGTCCTTTGCGCGAGAGCAGGTGCATTACTTTCTATGTTGTCAGCTACGGCTCTTTCGGCATCCATTACTATACGAAAATCACATTTATACGTCAGGATTCATCACACTATCACAGTTCTGATTTATGGCATGTATAGCTAGACTCTGATACGCTATGTTAGTCTGAGAATCGGCTAAACCGTAGCTCTGATACCAACCGAATGTAACATCCCTATCCCGAGTCCATCACTAGATTAAGGTTAAGAGCGTTACCGGACAGATCGAAATCATTCACAGAAAAAATCAAATATTCAATCATCATTCTCAGACATAATGTCCCTTAATAGGGTCCTTGGGACCTTAATCATACTTATAAGTCGAGTCAGGACAAAATTGTCACACATATGAAATTCCATGAAAATTTGAAACTTTTCTAAAGTACAGGGGAGACACGCCCGTGAGAGGAGACCGTGCGCCCTCCACGGCTTCTAAACACACCCGTGTCAAACCTTGTTTACTAACTATAACAACACGATTATTAGGCACGCCCGTGTGCCATGGCCGTGTACTTTTAGGCCATTTACTGACTTCCCCACCACGGCAACCAAGCACACTCGTGTCGAGGCCGTGTATTTTTATGTTAGCTACTGACTTGCACACCACGGCCAGATGACACGCCCGTGTCGAGGCCATGTGATTTTAGGCTGCATCTTGCCAATTTACCCACGGTCTAAGGCACGCCCGTGTGACATTATAGGCCATTTACAAGGCAAAAATGCCAACCAAAAAGGTTCATACCTATAAGCATCATTTACCAACACATATCAGGCATATATGGCAACCAAAAACATACAAATAGCCATCCAAATCATGCATATTTGATCACTAAGATATTCACAACTATACATTAAATTTTCATTCAATATATATACATTCAAAACCAATACTAAACATACCAATTTGCATAACTAAAACTCAATTATACCTATGCACCATTTATCTATATACTTACCATCTCATAACCATTCCATATATCAACTAATCATATCATAACAACTTCACATATCACATTCATCTAAGCATGGTACCAAAACATAACTAGCCAAATCACATGGCTAAGTTCACTTTACAAATCATCACAAGAACTAGCCTATACATGCCATATCTAGCTATATATATATCCAAGGTGTACCAAAATGATATTAGTAGTGTGATGACGATCCTTGACGATCCCGAGCCTTCAGTAGCTTTGACGACCTATAAAACAGATTAAACACACACAGAGTAAGCTTTCCAAAAGCTTAGTAAGTCATATACAAATAACCTAACATAATTCATCCATAAGTATGGCAATTTGAATTCATTAACATATCCTTAACTCAAACACATAAATGAACTCTTTTTTCAATTGATTTGTCATTTCTTACCAATCCACACATCCCAAAGATCTCATTTGCTCATACCTCAAACACACATATATCTCAAGGTTCATTTGCATTAATGCACATACATACTTACCTTCCATGCTTATACAAAGCATATATATATATCAACGTACCTGAAACGGATGTACATTCATGTATATGTTCCTAACTCAGAATTGTAATTCGTATAACAGATTTTTCTGTTAAACCATAAGGAATCCAATAGGATACCTCAGAAGCTCGGAATAGTAGTACAATGCCATCGTCCCAGACGAGGTCTTACAAGTACTCAAATATTGATGCCACTATCCCGGATAGGGTCTTACACGAATCAGAACGATGCCAATGTCCCAGACATGGTCTTACACATAAAGATCATAATGATGCCAATGTCCCAGACGTGGTCTTGTACATAAAGCTTATATTGATGCCAACATCCCAGACGTGGTCTTACACATAATCAGATATCGATGCCACTGTCCCGGACGTGGTCTTACACGAATCTCAAATCAATGCTAACGTCCCAGATGTGGTCTTACATGAATAAACAGAATAGATACCTCTATCAAGATTCGTACGAAGCTTCTCAGACATAGTCAATATACTGAACTTATCTCGGAATTCAATTACAGAATTTCTCATAAACATTCATTATCATCATTTAACATATGAACAATTACAAATGCCTATATATTCATTTATTTGTATAGTGACTTACCTCGGATTCGGTTTATCGGAATAGAAAACAGCTACGCGTTTACTTTCGCTTTCCCGCGATCTAAATCCATTTTCCTCGGTTCTTGATCTAAACATATTCAGAATTAACTCTTTTATTCACTAGTTCATTCAATTCAATCCAAAGACACAAATTTAGGGCAATTTGCAAATTTGCCCTCACATTTGCACAACTTAGCAATTTAGTCTATTTTTCTCAAAACATCAAATTCACAAAATCTACTTTTACACAAGCTTGGCCGAATACATATATATCACAAAGAAACCCACATTTTTCATCAAATTCACAAATTAGTCCCTCAATTTGTCAATTTCTCAATTTAGCCCTATTAAGCTAAATTCATCAAAACTTCAAGAACAAAACATGTTCATCTACCACCAATCTATCATTTAACACCTTAAAGCATCACAAAGCTCAACCTAGCATCAATGGCATAACTTGCAAACATCACCAATACACAAAATTGAAACATGGGTTTGATAGTAGACGAAGCAACGATTGCAAAGATGTTGAAATTATTAAAAACCGATCAAAAACGAACCTTGAATTCAAGCTTGAACAATGGCCGAATATAACAAAGCTAAACCTTTCTTCTTTTCTTTTTGTTTTTCGGTGGAAGGATGGATGATTCATGCCCATTTTCATGTTTTATTATGTTATAACATAATATTTATCTATTTACTAAACTAGCCATTCATAATAATATACAAAACATATAATATCAAGGTTATTCATGACCTTAGCCAACCACTAACATGATAATGGCTTAATTTCCATTTAAGGCCTTCAACTTTACAAAGCCACAACACTACGGTACTTTAACAAATAGCAAGCAACTTTCACATTTAATGCAATTCAATCCTTTTGTCAAATTAAACACACAGACAGTCAAATTAACTCACGGAAATTTACCACATACTTAGTCATATATCATAGGCACAGAAAATAATATTAAAAATATTATTCAGACTCGAATTCGTGGTCCCGAAACCACTATTCTGACTGGGGTATAAATCGGACTGTTACAAGCATAGGCCAACATTCTAGGCCAACTCATAATAACATATACACACATAATCAAGTCCCTATACATGCCATAGACTTAAAATACTTGAAGATCATTGATACAATACCAATCAATAACTTGTTAGTGTGATAAAATCTCCGACGAGCTCCAACTCGAGCTAGCATATGTGACATTATAGGAAAAAGAAAAGGAAGGGGGTAAGCATTATAACTTATTAAGTAGGTATGTAAATAATAAGTGATTTATTAACAGGCTTTTATAAATCCTCACAATATGTTCTGAAGATAATACAATCAGAATTGCACATAGTTCCACTATTTATTCATGTTCATCTCAAGATGTCTACTCGAGTCACAGTCACTAAATGATTTATATCTTGAGCTACAAAACTCAAAATTAAGATCCATTAATTTTTCCTGAAACTAGAATCACATATCTTTTTACCATAAAAGTTTCAGAATTTTTGGTTTAGCCAATAAGTACAGTTTATTCTTTAAAGTTTCCCCCATTCTGTTGTCTAACTGTTTCAACCCTTCTTCGCTAAAAATTAATTATATCTTCGTACAGATTTTTGATAATGTTCCCATTTGTTTCTAGACTCTTTAATAAATTTAACCATATAAATTATAAACCATAATTTTTTTTATAAAATTTTTAATGTTTTTCCATAGTCGGAACAAGGGATTCTGACATCATTCTGACCCTATCTCACAAAAATTCGAATATCACAGAATATTAAATTCTTTTGTTTACACCGTTTCTTTTATGTGAAAAATAGACTCAATAAGATTTAATTTCATATCTTATTCAACTTCTAATTCAATTTCCACCATTTTTTGTGTTTTTTCAAAGACACATAACTGCTGCTGTCCCAAAACTGTTTTGTTGCTAAATTTACTCTTTCATAATTTCACTTACTATATTTCATCTTACCGAAGGTTCAATCAAATATCGAGCACATTGTTCATAAATTTTCACACCTATACCTGCACTTATTCATCACTTAGTCATATTCAATTACACATAGTCATATTCAATTACACTTAGTCGTTACATGATCACATGTATTTTCACTTAGTCAATTTCCCGTTGAACTCATCAGAATAATAACAGATACACGGTGGCCTGCACATAGTACCACCCTTGTAGCCGAAGCTATCTGGTGCACATGGTAGCCTGCACTTAGTACTACACATGTGACCAAAACCATCACTTACACATAGTGGCCTGCACTTAGTACCACACATTTAATCGAAGATATTGGGTACGCATAGTAGCTTGCACTTAGTATTACACATGCGACCTATCCATCTGGTACACGTAGTAGCCTGCACTTAGTACTACACACGTGACCTAAAACCATCTCGTAGCTCTGTTGTACACATAGTGGCCTACATTTAGTACCACACATGTGACCTAGCCACCTCACTTGCATCTTTTCTATTCCGAAGGTTCAACCGCGAATTCTCACTTTTCAACATTTTACCAATTCATCCATAATCCATCACAATTCATAATTTACATCAAATAATTACTCCATATTCAACCATATCTCATATAATATAACAAAATATTAAAACAAAAATAAAAAATGATGTATTATTTACATAAAAACTTACCTCCGTAGCACAATCAGTGAAAAGGACTTATTCGTCATATTCTTTGTTTTCCCCCGTTCTAAGTCTGAATCTCGTTTTCCTTGATTTATAACAACACATTTAACTCATTTATTCATCCTGCTACTCAAATTAGCCTAAATTCATATTCTGGCAAAATTTACATTTTTGCTCCTAAACTTTGTCATATTTACACTTTTCCCCTAGGCCCGTAAAATTATTTTCATTCAATTTCTTAGTACTTTAAGCCTAGCTGAACCATTTCTACAACAGCCCAAAATTTCCACTAATTCACACTTTTATGAAAAATTTTATAACTTTTCCAAATTAGTCCTTTTTAGCATTTTCAACGAAAATCACTTAGTAAAAGTCATTTGTCTAACCATAAACATGCATTTTCTACCATTAAACACAAAAATACACACATATTCATCATGGGTCAAAACCTTAGACTTTAACCATATCTCAAAATAATGGTAGAAATATATAGATCTTGTTACGAGGATTTTAAAAACGTAAAAATCATTAAAAACGGGGCTAGAATGGACTTACAATAGAGCTTCGAAGCTTGAAATCCTTAGACATGGTTTACCCTTGTGAAATTCGGCCATGGGGTTGAAGATGGACAAAAATTGGCTTTTAATTTTTATTTTAATTCATTTTAATTACTAAATCACCAAAATGCCCCTAACCAAAAATATTCTATTTCACCTATTTCATGACCATTTTTGTCCAACAAATTAACCAATGGTCTAATTATCATTTAAGGACCTCAAATTTAAAATTTCATAACAACTGAATACCTCTAACATGTAGAACTCAACTTTTGCACTTTTTACAATTTAGTCATTTTGACTAAATTAGGTGCCCAAACGTCGAAATTTTGAACGAAAATTTCAGGAAACTATTTCATGAAATTTTGGACCATAAAAACATAATAAAAATAATTTTTTTCTCGTCAAATTTGTGGTCCCGAAACCACTATTTCGACTAGGCCCAAAATCAGGCTATTACAAATAGTACACCTCAATCCCGAAACCACTCAATTATACCTATGCACCATTTGTCTATATACTTACCATCTCATAACCATTCCATATATCAACTAATAATATCATAACAACTTCACATATCACATTCATCTAAGCATGGTACCAAAACATAACTAGCCAATCACATGGCTAAGTTCACTTTACAAATCATCACAAGAACTAGCCTATACATGCCATATCTAGCTATATACATATCCAAGGTATGCCAAAATGATATTAGTAGTGTGATGACGATCCTTGATGGTCTCGAGCCTTCAGTAGCTTGGACGACCTATAAAACAGATTAAACACACATAGAGTAAGCTTTCCAAAAGCTTAGTAAGTCAATATCTTCAGAAAAATCTCATATCTCTTTTAATACCGTCTTTACTTATTAACCCATTCTCAATTCTGACTACATTATTAATCATTCAGCCTTTGAATTCTTTAGTTCCACCTTCATGAGATTAATCCATATAGATCTTGTGAATTTCATTGTATAAAACTGTACTGGTGAGGGGGTGGAGATCGTAAGCCTCAAAATTTAACTTTCATAAATACACACATATCAGTTAACATGTACCATTAACATGTTCACTATAAAAACATTTATTCCGTACATTTACAAGTCTCATTTCATCATAAATAACATTTTTACTCGGGCATGTGAGTATCACTTTCAACAGTATTAGAATCAGTTCGGTTAGAAAACATCTTTGTCTATTTGTAAAACAATTTTCATTAGAGTCAAGAGATATCACACTATCACAGGTTATATAATGGCATGTATTCTAGACTCCATATATGCTACGTTCAGTTCAAGAACTGACTAAACTATAGCTTTGATGCCACTAAATATAACACCCCTAACTCGTATCCGTCATCAGAATAGAGTTACGGAGCATTACTAAAACTTTTAGAACATTTACAGATAATTTATATCAATTACTATTAATTATTCTAGTGGAAGATCGAGAGATCCTACTAGGGTAATGGCTAGTTCATTGAATAAGGAACCCGAAGCAACAGTTAGTTATGATTACCAAAGGGAGCTAACCACCTATGCTCAGATTTGATTAAGTTTTCATAGCAAATTTCCCAAGATTTTCTATTTATCTTATTTTATTTCTTTAGTTAGTATAAAAATCTTTCTTCATGTTTAGTTGTAATATAATTTATTTAAAATACTAATTGGTTCTATTTGTGTTTAAAGTAGAATTGATTTAGTGCTCGCCTCCCTTGGGTACAATCCTCGGAGTACTCACCTACTTCGTTGTAACTATATTACAACCTGACTCGTGTACTTACGGGCACCGCCTTATTGACATATTTTGTGCAGGATTTCTACTCTGGACATTGGTACGTCCAGATGCGGTCAATAAACTATCGAGCCAAGGTAGCTTGGCCTCCGAACGTGCCTTTTAACTTATCTAGAATCGCTTTAGCAGTCTTACAGCTCTCCAGTTGCTTATACAGAGTGTTGGTCACCCTTGCTAGCATATAGCAACAAGTTATCTCATCAGACTTTTCCTATTGTTTTCTAACCCCATCTTGAGTAGCTAGTGGGCATTATTATCAATAACTTTTTTAAGTTTACCACAACTCAGGACAATTATCAGGTTCCTTTACCATTCCTTATAGTTATTTACGTTCAATTTGTTTTTAGTAAGTATGTTCAATAAAGGAGCCAGTTTCATTTTCAAACTGAAAATAAAATATTCATATATTAATATCTTTGTATTAATCAAATGTTTGAATTTTTTTTTTTGCAATATTATGATATGCATTAAGATGATGCATGCTTCTTACATTAAACCTTGAAAACATATGTAAGCCGTTGTAACGATAATTCCCACACCACTAAATCAAGCCACTGTGGGGTGATCATGATCAACTAATAAGAACATGGATTTCCATCCAATTATTACATGAACCTAATTCCTTTAGGCATTCACACGTACTAATAATCATGTAATGTTTGGCCATCATTTTAACTTAAGCAGAGCTCTATGTGGAGTTACTTAACTAGAAAATATTGAGTGTATAACCATCAACTCAACAGCTATCACATCATGCACCACAAATGAGTCATCATGGGACAATCTTACCGAGTAGCATACTTTGACTAGTTGTCCTCTTTTGAAGACATAATTTTCTTAATGTATCGCATGATAATACCTGCCACAAGGGCCTGTCCAACAATCATATGATCATAAGAAAATTTTTCTTACTTTTAGGAAGTCTCCTCAATGAAATCCACATGACAATGTCTACCTTGTGGTAGGTCCATTTCATGCCATCACAAGATACGATTGATGGTGGTCGTAGGTCTGGTTTATGGACCTTCTCTCACTCAATATTTTTAAAAACATGCAATGTTTTTAATTTCTGATTTCAATCATGTATGATCAATATATGAAAGACAAGTACATGTGTCATTCTTTCATAAATCATATGGCATGCTTATCTCATGCAAACATGCTTTAACAAGTTTATAATGTTCACATTTCATTCATTCATTCATAAGAGTCAATCAAACAATTTTGATTCTCCACAACTTTTCTTTTAGGGAAAAATTGAAGAAGTTAATGTGACCTGTGCACCAAGTAGGATCCCAGGAAAGAAAGGTAGTCGTATTTGACCACTTAAAAACCAAGCATTTTCTTTCCAAATCCAATCCTAGTGTAGTAGCCTGAATAGGGCCTAAACGGAACAGTGGTTTCGAAACCATGATTCAAAGGTCAAAATATTTATTTCGATTGAGTTTTAGTGTTTATTGAGTGATTGAATGTTTGTATGAAATTTTGGTTGAGAAATTTTATTGTTTGAATGTCCAATTTGATAAGTTGGACTAAATTGCAATGGGTGAAAAGTGTGTATTATAATCCATAAAGGTACTTGATTGAGATGGGTAGAGTCCTTAGTTGGTAACTAGACCATTATATTATAGTTTGGACACAAAATGCCCATAGAGGGATAAAATATCTAAAGGATTAATGAAGGGCAATTTGGTCATTTGGCTAATAAAAGAAAAAAGGGGAAAATAAGGCTAAAATATTGTCCATCTTCATCCTCCATAGCCAAAAATTTCAAGGAGCCATAGCTAGGGTTTTGCTTCACTTTCAAGATTGATTGCAAGTACCTCCTAGCCCTGTTTTTGGTATTCTTTGTATTTTTGAAATCCTCGTAGCTCGATCTAGCTATTTCTACCACTATTTTGAGCTAGAGTTTGTGTTTAAAATTTTACCCATGGATGACATACATGTATTTTGATGTCTAGTGGTAGAATATGAAAGTTTGAGGTGTGATAAACAACTTTTGCTAAATGATTTTTGGTAAAATTAATAAAAATGACTTGTTTGCAAAAAAAGAAATAAAATGTGTATAAAATGTAAAATAGTTAAAATTGTGGGCTGCTATAAAAGAGAATATGAATCGACTAGGCTTGGGTGTGTGAAAAATGAACACATTTCATTTTACGAGCCTAGCGACTAAAGTGTAAAAATTGAGAAAGTTAGGGGCTAAATTGTAAATTTTGCCATAGGAAGATTTTGGATTGATTTGAATAATGTGTATATTAAATAAGCTAAATGTGTCATTTTAGATCAAGAAGAACGTGGAATCAACCTTGACCGAAGAAAAGGTAAGGTTTCAGACTAAATTGGAAATTTACACATTTTGTATCGAGGTAAGTTTATATGTGAATGATATATCCTTTTATTTATGTTTTTACATATTAATGTGTTATATGAAATGTGAATGAATATTATTGATATTTATTAAAATGATGAAAAGTGAGGAAATTCCCGGATGAACCTTCGGAATAGAAAAAGGATACGGATGAACACTGTATATGTGATTATTGGTCGGCTGTGTGCGATACCACCGTGTTTATCATTAATGATGGGTTGTGTGCAATACCATCGTGTTTATCATTACTGGTGGGCTGTGTGCGATACCACTGTGTTTATCATTATTGGTGGGCTGTGTGCGATACCACCGTGTTTATCATTATTGGTGGGCTGTGTGCAATACCACCGTGTATATGTGATTGTTGGTGGGCTGTGTGCGATACCACCGTGTATATATGAGTATTAGTGGGTTGTGTGTGATACCACCGTGTATCCGGTATTATTTCAAAGTATTCTTCGGGAAAATTTTACTAAGTGAAATTACGTGTGACAATATGGTGACAAGTGCAGGGTTATAAGTGCATGTAATTGTGAGCAATGTGTATGATATGTATTTGCAATGTGGTAAGGTTTGAAATGAGTAAGTGCAACTACAAGGATCTGAATTGTTCTTGATTAGTATGTAATGTTCTTGATTGATAAGTATGTGGTATGATGTTCATTGTTTACATATAGACTTACTAAGCTTAAAGCTTACTCCCTCCTCTTTTCCCTTATTCTATAGTGTTGCAAAGCTAGCTCGGGATACGGAGGTCGTCGGAGGATCATCCATACTATCCACACATTTTGGTATATTTAGATTTACATTAAATTAGGGTATGTATAGGAATTTGGTTATTTTGTAAGCGTCATAATTGTTTGGCCAAGAATGTGGTCTATGTCATTGATATATCATTTTGTATAAGGCCATGTGATGTGGCTAATATTGATTGTGTTATAAGTCTATGATGAAGCCTTTCATGAATGAGTTTGCTTGCCTAAGTGGGAATGAATGATAGCATGAAATTGAAGTGTGGGATATGTGACATGTGAATGGTTGTGTAGGTGCATGTGTGATGGCTAAGTATAAGTGTGGTTATACATGATGAATATGGTTATTAAATGGTGCATGAATGTCTTTAATGTGGACAAATAGATGTCTAATAATAGCATGTTATGTAACAGTCCGGTTTAGACCCTAGTTGGAACAGTGGTTTCGGGACCACAAATCCGAGTCAGAAAAATATTTTAATATTATTTTCTATGCCTTCAGTAAGTGATTAAGCATGTGTGAAAGTCTCGTATGAAAATTTGATCATTTGTGTGTTTAATTTGAGAAAAGGGTTAAATTACATTAAATGCAAAACTAGCATGCTATTTGTAAAAGTGCCGATTTGTTGTGGCTTTTTAATAAGGAGGCCTTATAAGGCAATTAAACCATTATTTAGTTAGTGGATGGAAATGTTCAAGAATGACCTTATATTATATGTTATATATATTTTGTTTTAAAGGTTAAATAGGTAAAATTTGTTATTATGATACATTTTATTAAACAAACAAACAAAAAGATGAATATTATCATCTTATTTGGCCGAAAATACCAAAGAAAAAGAAAAGAAAAAGAAGTTAGGTTTTGGCTAGCTTTTGATTCAATTCAAGATATGTTTTTAATCGATTTTTGATAATTTTTACGTTTTTGTAATCGTTGCTTCGTGTTCTTCAAAACCCATGCTTCAATTTTGTGAAATGATGATGTTTTTGAAATGTGCCATTGATGAACACATGAGTTTTGTGTTGTTTGAAGATGAATTATGAATGATATGTGATAGATTAACAAGTTTTGTCTTTAGAGTTTTGATGATTTTGAGTAATTTGGATTAAATTGAAAGTATAATATTATGAGGACTAAATTATGAAATAAATGAAATGTATGGACTTGTATGAACTACCTGAGAATTCGGCTAAGCATGGGTACAAGCTAATTATGTATATTTTGTGATTTTGTGAAATAGGGACTAAAATGTCCAAATGTGAAAATGTGAGGGCTAATTTGCAAATTGCCCTAAATATGTGTTTTTGGATTGAATTGAATAAGTTGTTGAATAAATGGATTAAATTTGACTATGTATAGATCAAGAACCGAAGAAAACGTACGTAGATCACAGGAAATCGAAAGTAGTCGAATAACCGAATCAGATCGATTATCCGAATCAAGGTAAGTCGATATACAAATAAATGCATTTGAATTGAATTATTTTTACACATATGAAAGTTGAATTGCTATGAAAATCCATTGAGAATGAATGTATGTGAAATCCGAGGATAGGATTATATAGACAAGTTGATAATGTCCGAGAAGTCCCGTTTGAACCTAGAGATAGATAGGATGGTATATGTCATGACATAGGTGTCCGATATGTGATATCATGTAAGACCACGTCTGGGACGTTGGCATTGATTCAAGATTTCGTGTAAGACCATGTTTGGTATGTTGGCATCGAGATAAGATTTACGTGTAAGACAATGTCTGGGACATTGGCATTGTATTGATCGTGTAAGACACTGTATGGGACAGTGGCGTTGATATCAGGTTACATGTAAGACCACGTTTGGGACGTTGGCATTGTACGACTTTTTCTAAGCTTTCTGAGTATCCTATTTAGTTCTGAATGGTTCAACGGGTGAGTCTGAGAAATGAATGATTATATGTGAAATCCATTCGTTTCTGGTATGTCCGAAGTATATGCTTTGAATATGCATAAGAGGTAAGTTAACATGTACATTGATGCTATGAACAAAGTGATATGTGTATGTTGGATAGTTGAACAAAAGAGATGCTTGAGATATAATGTGTTGGTAAGCAATGGCAAACCAATTGAGCCAAAGAGAAACTTATGTGTATGGGATGAAGATATACTTATGAAATTGATTGCCAAGCTTATAATTGAATATATGTTAAGTTTATTTGTATATGGCTTACTAAGCTTTTGGAAAGCTTACTTTGTGTGTGTTTATTCTGCTTTTATAGATCGTTAAAGCTGCAAGAGGCTCGGGGACCGTCGAGGGTCATCATCACACTACTCAAACTCATTTTGGTACATTTAGAGATGTATATAGCTAAATATGGCATGTATAGGCTAGTCATTTTGGAATATGTTTAGATTGTAAATAGCCATGTGATGTGGCTAGATAAATGTTGGTGATATGCCTGAGTGATTATGGTATATGATGCATGTTTTGGTATGGCTTGATGGTAATGAAATGGTCTTATGAATGGTAAGCTTAGTGATGGATTGATGCCAAAGTGAATTGGTGAAATTGTGGATGAATCATGCTTGGTTTTACATGTGATTAGTTGTGCTAATTGGCATACAAGTTGGCATGTTTAGAAATGTAATTTAATGGGATGATAAGTTGAACTTTGACATGATTTTGGCTACCAATTTTGTATGGGATAATACTTGTTTGAGCTTGTAGGGATGGCCCAAGTGTGGGTGGCATTTCTGCCTTCAAAATGGCCTATAACTGCCCACACAGTTGAGAACACGAGCATGTGGCTCGATCGTGTCCCTCGTGGTTGAAATTCAAAAAAAAAATCGGTTCGACCACGGGCTGGACACACGGACGTGTGACTGGTCGTGTGGTGCAAGTCAGTAGTGACCACAGGTGAGGAACACGGGCGTGTCCATGACCGTATGGACAACTCAGTATGCATGCCCTGTTTTGACACGGGTTAGACACACGGCCTGCCCAAATGGGCGTGTTACCTTTGTAACTTAGAAAAGATTTTAAATTTCTAAAAATTTCTATATGTGTTCAGTTTAGTCCCGACCCTATTCTAAAGCATCATTAAGGCCTCGTTGACCTATTAAAGGGAAACTTTGGTTGCATTTGATGAATTGTATTATGAAATGTCTGTAAAAGTTTTCGATTATCTAGTAATGCCTCTTAACCCTATTCTAGCGACGGATACGGGTTAGGAGTGTTACATGTTAAGTTTGGTTGGAAATGGTATAAGTGTGGATGCTTTTCAGGGTGGAAAAAAAGCTTGGTAAATAGCCTCATAATTGTCCACACGGGCATGTGTTTAGGTCGTGTGTGACACACGGCCTGCCTCATGGGCGTGTAGCCTGGTTGTGTGTCCCCTGTACCTAATATGTGAAAATGAAGTTCGTCACACGGGCGTGTGCCTTGGCCGTGTGACCTAAAATTTGTGCTGATGTCATAAGCAGAATACCCAGGATTTTGCACACGGGCAGAGACACGGCATATGCTCGGCCATCTGAAAACCCCTGTAGGTTCAAAATGAAAAATAGATCCACACAGGCTGGGGACATGGGCGTGTACGACCATACGGCTTTGCACACAGGCGTGTCCTCATGCACACCTGCAGCGTGTGCCCGCTTTTTATGTGTAAATTTTCTAAATTTTTTCTAAAGTTCTCGGTTTGGTCCCGGACTATTCCCAAAGTATGTTTTGGGCCTCGTAGGCCCATTTTAGAGACTTTATGATTGAATATGTAAATTTTTAAATTAAAAAAAATTTTATGGTTCGGTTTTGCATGAATGTTTATGTTATTGTCTGGTAATGCCTCGTACCCTGTTTCAGCGTCGAACACGGGTAAGGGGTGTTACATTTTAGTGGTATCAAAGCTATGGTTTAGCCAGTTCTTAGACTACCGTAGCGGGTGTGAGAGTCTAGCTATATGTGCCATAAATATATTATGATAGTGTGGTGACTCCTGACAATTTTAAACTGTGTTTTCATATAGTAAATGGATCCCAACCGAGCTGTTGCTGATGATGCTGCATGTAATTCGACTCAAGAGAAATAAATGGGGAAAATAAAAAAGAAAAGATGTAGAAGAAGAGAAGAGATGCAATCGGCCAAGGGAAAAAAATAAGTAGAAAAGGTACAAAAAGATGCCTAAATGGTAACACAGAAACGGCTAAGAAGAAAATAGAGTGAAACAGAGCAAAAAGAATGCACGAGAGGTCACTTTTAGTGTAGTTTCGGCAACATCCAGAAAACGAGAAAAGTAGCTTTGGTTTGGTAACTAAACTGATCAAAAGAAAAGAACAAAATAAAACTCAACAAAGTCGAAATATACACCAAAATCCCTTTTTGGCCGAATTTATTGAGTGTTACACTCAAATTTCGGCTCCAACGTCCGCCAATTCCAATTCCTCATTTTTCTCCTCCAAATCTTTACCAACTTCTATCCCTAACCCATGCATCACTCCCCCAAGACTGATTCCACAACCACCTTAGCAGAACTCCACTCCAACTCAAACACTAGGCGTCCCGCCAGCAAAATAAATACTTCGTTGCTTATCCTAAGACTTGAACCTTAGACCCCTTGCCAAACCTGGAATGTCACTTCCATTAAACCATAAGGCTCTTTATGTCACTTATTAACCATAATTCACTATAAGGTCTACCTCTAATCACCAAGGGTTCACTTAGGAGCAAAAATAATAATTTTGTAAAAGCCAGGACTTGAAACCTAGTCCTCCTATACCACCCTTGGCATCACTTCCCACTGGAGCCCAAGCTTCTTTCGTGTCATAAATCCACCATAGATATAAATAAGGCCTTCAAACAAACGCCAAATTCACTTAAGGGAAAAACTAATTTTTTTGCTAAAACCCAGGTTTGAACCCAGGTCTTTTCCAACTCCTCTGAGCACCCTTAACCACTTGAGCAGACATACTTTTATGTTATTCACATGCACAACTAAATTCCAATTCCTCCCGCACACGAAGCCCATTTCTTCTAGGCCCAAAAATCAGGGCGTTATAGATAGATTTGAGATCCGACTACTATCAGTTGAGAGTCAAAGAATCTGATGTGCCGAAAACTGCTATTAGAACGAGATATGGACACTATGAATTTCTTATGATGCCATTCGGTTTGATTAATGCTCCTGCCATCTTTATGGACTTGATGAATCACATTTTTTGACTATAATTGGATAAGTTTGTGGTTGTGTTCATAGATGATATTCTGATTTATTCTCAAGATGAGTCCGAGCATGCCGAACATGTAACGCCCTAAAATCCTGAAACCCTAATTTCTGTGTACTAAAGTTGGTATGTATGAGTAGCACTTAGAATATTAATTTTGTGGTATTACCAGGTATATTTGAAGTTTTAAAGATGGGGAAAACCATAGCAAAAAAAGGTTAATTTTTCCCTTAGTGGACCCTAGTCTTAGGCTTTATGCCTCTTAAGTAGGATAAAAGGAAAATAGGACACAAGTGGGCCTGTGGTCCAGTGCCAGGATGGCGTCACTTGGGGGAGCTACAAGGTGGTGCAAAGAGGTCCAAGGTTCGAGTAGAGGTAAGGCATTTTGGGAGTGTTTATTTTGCATAGTGGACGGCAGAGTTGTGTTGGAATGGAACTCTTTCGTTGGAGTGTTTGACTTGGTTTTGTGAGCTGATAGTGGAGGAAAATTCAAATGATATGGAAGGATTATCAGAGAGAAAAGTTAGGAGATGAGGGGTGTGGATGTGATGGTGCCGATTGGGACTCTGAGGGAAGGGAGTTTCAGCTATTGGCTATAAAAGGAAGGTGTCGAATCCCTTTGAGAGGTTCTTGGAAATTTTGTTTTTCTCCCCCTCAACCGAATTCTTCCATTTACCCAAAAAAAGAACCCATAATTCTTTTTCTCAAAAATTCCTATTAGTGTTGTATTCTTTTTCGTTCTCTGAAAGCCGAATACACCTTATATTATATAGCCCTACTTGTGCTGATTCTTAATTATTTCTCCTTCATCACAATCAATTGTTACCCACTTTTGGTCAAGTTTAAAAGCCAAATCTTGTCAGTAGCTATCTAGGCCGCATGATCAAAGGAGGGTTTGGTAAGTATTTAGTCAATCTTTTTAGTGAATTTTGTTAAAAGCCGAAGGGCTATCTAACCTCTCCTTGTTATTAACTTTGTATTAACAAGGGTAAGATTCAGAGATTACAAACGTGGTAGGTTTAATGGGCATGAACGGTTGTATGATTGGATCATAATTGAGCCCAATGGGCTATAAGAGCATGAAATTGGTTTAATGGGCTATATGACATGAAATGGGCTTAATGGGCCTTAAGAGATTTTAGGAATATATGTTAGGGTTTAGTGGACTCTAGGCCTAGTTTAAAAAACTCTTGAATAACATAAAACTCTTGTAATAATCAAACATGTCTGTGGACAAGTCGATGGGTTAAGGTGTGGCAATGGACATATGCATGTCTAGGATTGGATCTAGAGAGAGCTCAATACTTAAGCGGTCCTAGTCATCCACCTCCTCTTCTCTGGTATCCTACTTGGTGCATAATGTCTGTTCACTTTAGCCACGAGGACTTGTTGATGGGCCAAAGTTCATAGCTAAAACCCGACAAGTAATAAATTACGAGGATACCCCTGAAGGGTAAAATTATGAGAATACCCGTGTAGGGTAGAATGATTAGAATACCCCTATGTGTTGAATATGAGTTTTATGGATGTTACTCATGTACTTGCTGCATTCATACGATAATCTATTTAGGATGCATATGGCTGGGAAATCTTGGTACGGAGGAAGAATTGGAGGATCGCAAAGTCGCTTGACAACCGTGGATCCGCCGGTGGCTTTAAGCCCATTAAATGATTAGCAGCTTTGCTGCAACGTTGAGTAGTGTCGCTGTTGGTGCTACCTTTGGAGTGTAGCGAAGGGGTGGGTCGATTTAGAATCCCCATAGGTGCATAAGGTTGGAAGGGATATGGTGTGTAGCAGATGGATTTTTGGGGAGGGTTTTGCATAACCTTGTTTCCATATGAAATAATATGCGGTCATTATGGGTTAAGGCCCAAGACATCCGATTGTGATAGGGCTTAGGCCCAATGTGATAATTGTATATTGTATTGAATACCAAGGGTTGTACACACTGAGTTTCAAAACTCACACCCTTTTATTTCATGTTTCAGGTGATGCACAGTAGACGGTTCGATGTGGAAGGGGACTCGGAGATGGCCACATTGCAAGTGATTTAGACGTTTTGTTACTTTATTTCGTATAACTCTCTTATTTTAATCACTTTATTTTCGTTGGGTTGTAATAAAGCCTTGTTACTCCAAATTGACTTTACTTATGGGTTTTATCATTACTGTTTATTTATTAAACTTAATTAAATTTCTTAAGATTAAACATGATTTTCAAAATAACTCAACACATGGACGTTTTTATTAAAATATGGGCTCTTTATCTTAACTTAACAAGACTCAAGAGTTTTTTTTTGGGTTTCTTAACCTCAAACCTGAATTTTCTGCTAAACAAAGTCATTTTGAATTTTCCTTTAATGTGGAATCGTCAGATTCGGCCATAGCATCTGGGCCGGGTCTGGGGGTGTTCCATTTAGTGATATCAGAGTCCGAATGCAAACCTAGGGCTATGAAATGAGCCTTAGATTTTGGTTTTTTTTACAATTAGATTAGAAAGTTTGGCAGGATTCTTGTAGTGTGGTTCACCGAGCCTTTGACGTCGAGCCAAGTAAGTTTTTCTATTCTTTTACTGTTTAAATCACTGAACTATATTTAGATAATGGGCTACTTTAAACAATAGGTCTTTATAGACTAAAGCCCGTAGGAAACTTAAGCCTGTAGTAGATATACGTCCGCGAAATAACTTTTAAATTGTTATTTACATAAGACATCTGTTCTAAACAGTGGAACTATGCACTAATTTCATAAAATTCTAATTCAGAAATACGCACGCAACGATGAGCGCTAGAAGAGGTGTAAAAGGTCGCGGCCGAGGCCGTAGGAGTGTTAGGGCTGGGTCTTCAGAGTCAGGCCATATGCCCAAAGTTGGAGTACGAGAGGCTCCGGCCTCACTAGTAGCTGAAAGGGGACCATACAACTGAGCTGCCATTACAGAAGATGCAGTATCGCAAGCTATGTTAAGAATCTTAAAAGAGGTCGTTCGACCCAATAAGGGTACGGGGAGTCGTGGGTCGATCACGTAGCAACTTCGAGCTAATGGGCAGAGATTTTCAAAGGAGTAGCGGCGGTGGCCTTGAATGTGGCAGAGTATTGGTTGGAAGCAACAGAGAGAATAATGGGCTACTTTGATTGCACGACGGAGCAAAAGTTAAAAGGGGTGATATATTTACTGAGGGAGGAAGCTTATTAGTGGTGGTTGACCGTAAAGGAGGGCAACCAACAGGTGTAGATCACTTGGGAGTTCTTCAAATCGACATTCCAGGGGAAGTACATTGGAGCAGGCTATGTGGATGCCCGAAGGAAGGAGTTTTTGAATCTGACTCAGGAAGATAAGCCGGTAGCAGAATACGGGGCTGAGTTTCTTCGCCTTAGTTGGTATGCCAAAGGAATAGTCACAACAAAGTATGAGAGATGCGTTCGGTTCAAGGATCAGTTAAGAGACAACCTTAGGGTGCTTATAGCTCCACAGAGGGAGCGGGACTTTGCGGTCTTAGTGGAGAAAGCAAAGATAGCGGAGGAAGTAAAGTGCACGGAACGCCTCAACCGAGAAAAGGAGAAGGGCAAGAACAAATGGAACATGGAAGCTATGGGGGCAGGACAGAAGCCTACGAGAAGGGCCAGAGTGAATGGGCCGGTTAGGACTGTGGCCCCTGTTGCTATTGCTAATATCGGGATACCACCTTGTAAGGTGTGTGGAAAAGGGCATACGGGTGAATGTTGGAGGAGAATAGGAGCTTGCTTGAGCTATGGGTCTATGGAACATAAGATTAGAGAGTGCCCGAGCAGGCCAAATTAGGAGCGAGCTGATGATAGAGGTAATTTTCAGCCACAAAGGGGTAGGCAACAACCACCAAGGGGTCGTGGACAAGTCAGAGGCGGCAATGGCACAGGACGAGGATGTGGAGCACCGGGGAGAGGTGCAGGACAGGCAGAGGCAAGGTAGCCAGCCTTAGTATATGCTGCTCGTCGCAGAGAAGAATGAGATGCACTAGATGTAATAACAGGTACGTTCTTTATTCATGAGCTACCTTATATTGCACTAATTGATGTGGGGTCGACACATTCGTACATTGCATGCAATAGGACTGAAACAGTAGGGGTTGAGTGTGAAATTGTTGAGAATGAAATGATGGTATTAAGTCCTTTAGGGCAGTCGGTGGAAGCTAACAAGTTGTTTAGGAATGTACCATTGGTAGTTCAAGGAGTTACCTTCTTAGCTGACTTGATGGAATTACCTTTTGGTGAGTTCGACCTCATCTTGGGCATGGATTGGTTGACAAGGCACCGGGCAACTTTGGATTCTGCTACGAAGCGGATGGTGTTAAAAACTGTGTAAGATGTTGAGGTAGTGGTGATCGGGGAACGGCATGATTACTTGTCGAACGTGATTTTTGCTTTAAGGGCATAAAAGTTCGTGAGGAAGGGCTGTGAAACTTACTTAGCCTACATTAGTAATTTGGAATCTAATAGTTTTACTGTTAAGGATTTGAGAACAGTAAAAGAATTCCCTGATGTTTTTCCGGAGGAATTACCTAGGTTACCTCCCAATAGAGAAGTGGAGTTTGGAATAGAATTGTTACTTGGTACGGCTCCAGTGTCCATCGCACCTTATAGGATGGCACGAAGGAGCTGGTGGAGTTGAAGGCCCAGATTCAGGAGTTATTGGACCACAGATTTATTAGACCAAGTGTGTCTCCATGGGGAGCACTGGTATTATTCGTGAAGAAGAATGATGGGTCCATGAGGATGTGCATCGATTATAGGTAATTGAACAAGTTAACCATTAAGAATAAGTACCCCCTGCCTAAGATAGATGACATTTTCGATCAAATTAGGGGAGCCTCAGTTTTCTCAAAGATTGACTTGCGTTCAGGGTACCATCAACTGAGGGTTAAGGAAATAGATGTGTATAAGACAGCTTTAGAACTCGTTATGGACATTACGAGTTTTTGGTGATGCCTTTTGGGTTAACCAACGCACCTGCTGCTTTTATGGATCTTATGAATTAGGTTTTTCAACCGTACCTAGACCAGTTCATAGTAGTCTTCATAAATGACATTTTGGTATATTCGAGAACGGAGGTTGATCATGATGCACATTTAAGGATTGTGTTGCAGATTCTAAGAGAGTGTAACTTTATGCCACGTTTAGCAAGTGCGAATTCTGGCTAAGGGAAGTCACTTTCTTAGGACATGTGGTCTCAGCTGAGGGGATCAGAGTTGATGCTCGGAAGGAGGAAGCAGTGTTGGATTGGAAACAACCTAAGACGGTGTCAGAAATTTAGAGTTTTCTAAGCCTGGCAGGGTACTATAGGCGGGTTGTAGAACGGTTCTCCCTAATCCCTGAACCCTTGACCAAGCTACTACGGAAGGGAGTGTTGTTTGTGTGGACTGATAAGCAGCAAGAAAGCTTTGAGAAGCTTAAGAAGGTTTTAACAGAGGCCCCTGTGTTGACTCAGCCAGAGCCCAAAAAGGAGTTTACGGTTTATAGCGATACGTCAAACGTGGGCTTAGACTGTGTTTTGATGTAGGAAGGGAAAGTGGTTGCTTATGCATCGCGCCAGCTTAAGACTCACAAGGGGAATTACCCAACCCATGATTTGGAGTTGGCAGCAGTGGTTTTCGCACTTAAGATTTGGAGGCATTACTTGTATGGAGAGAAGTGCACCATTTATACGGATCACAAGAGTCTAAAGTACCGCTTTACTCAGAAGGAGTTGAACTTGAGGCAGTGCAGATGAATTGAGCTGTTAAAGGATTATGATTGCACGATCGAATATCACCCGGGCAAAGCGAGGGATATGTTAGATTTGAGGGCAATGTTCGCTCGGTTGAGTTTGTATGACAATGGGAGTTTGTTAGCTGAATTACAAGTGAAGCCACTGTGGGTTGAGTAGATTAAAGTTAAATAATCATTGGATGAAACTTTGAGTTCTCGATTCAAGCAAATTGAGAATGGGGAAACGGCGGATTTTGGGATAAATGGTGATGGGGTATTGTGTTTCCATGATAGAATTTGTGTGCCAAGGGACGAAGAGCTAAGGAAGTCTATACTGCGAGAAGCACATAGTAGTTCCTATACTATGCATCCCGGAGGTAACAAGATGTATCGGGATTTATGAGAGCTTTATTGGTGGCTGGGGTTGAAACGCGAGGTTACGGAGTTTGTTGGCAAATGCTTGGTATGTCTGCAAGTGAAACGGAACATCAGTTGCCATCAGGATTACTTCAGCCGATTAAGATCCCACTATGGAAGTGGGAGCGGGTTACCATGGATTTTTTTAATGGGCTACCCTTGACGCCCGCTAAGAAGGACTCTGTGTGGGTCATTGTGGATCTGTTAACTAAGTCTGCCCATTTTATACCGGTCCGCACTGACTACGCATTACAGAAGTTGGCACAGTTGTATGTTGCAGAGATTGTCTATTATATCTGATAGAGATCCTCGTTTTACGTCTCGCTTTTGGAAGAAGCTGCATGAAGCATTGGGTAGGAGGTTGGATTTTAGTACGGCATTCCACCCTCAGACTAATAGTCAGTCGGAGAGGGTAATTTAAGTTTTGGAGGATATGCTGAGAGGGTGTGTAATAGAGTTTCAAGGTAGTTGGGAGGACTACTTGCCGTTAGCTGAATTCGCATATAACAATAGCTATCAGGCAAGTATTGGAATGGCTCCATATGAAGCACTATATGGGCGAAGATGTCGTACTCTGACTTGTTGGACGGAGTTAGGTGAGCGGCAAGTTTAGGGTCCGGAGTTGATAGCTGACACCGAAGATAAGGTAAGGTTGATTCGGGATCGGTTGAAAGAGGCGGCGGATAGGCAGAAATCGTATGCTGACCTCAATGAAGAGAGATCGAGTATGCTATGGAGGACATGGTTTTTCTCAAGGTTTCCCCCTGGAAGAAAGTGTTAAGATTTTGTCGGAAGGGTAAGTTAAGCCCTAGATTCATTGAGCCATATCGGGTGTTGAAGCGAATTGGGTCAGTTACCTATCCGCTAGAATTGCCGTCTGAACTGAACCAAATACACGATGTGCTCCATGTGTCAATGTTAAGGCGTTATCGCTTAGATCCTTCTCACATTGTGTCAGTTGAAGAGATCGAGGTTAGACCAGACCTAACTTTTGAAGAGGAGTCGGTTCAGATAATTGATCAAGAAAGAAGTCTATCCCTTTAGTCAAAGTGCTTTGGCGTAACCATAATGCCAAGGAGGCTACTTGGGAGACCAAGGAGGCAATGCAATGGCAATACCCTCACTTGTTTAAAGCAGGTAAATTTCGAGGCTGAAATTTTTTTTAAAGGGGTAGAATTGTAACGCCCCAAAATCCTAAAACCCTAATTTCTATGCACTAAAGTTGGTATGTATGAGTAGCACTTAGAATATTAATTTTAAGGTATTACCAGGTTTATTTGAAGTCTTAAGGATGGGGAAAACCATAGGAAAAAAAGTTAATTTTTTCCTTAGTGGACCCTAGTCTCAAGCTTTAGGCCTCTTAAGCAGGATAAAAGGAAAATAGGACACAAGTGGGCCTGTGGTCCAGTGGCAAGATGGCGTCACTTGGGGGAGCTACAAGGTGGCGTGAAGAGGTCCAAGGTTTGAGCAGAGGTAAGGCATTTTGGGAGTGTTTATTTTGCATAGTGGACGGCCAGAGTTGTATTGGAATGGAACTCTTTCGTTGGAGTGTTTAACTTGGTTTTGTGAGCTGATAGAGGAAAATTCAGATGAGTTATCAGAGAGAAAAGTTAGTAGATGAGGGGTGTGGATGTTATGGTGCCGATTGGGACTCTGAGGGAAGGGAGTTTCGGTTGTTGGCTATAAAAGGAGGGTGCCGAATCCCTTTGAGAGGTTCTTAGAAATTTCGTTTTTCTCCCCCTCAACTGAAGTCTTCCATTTATCGAAAAAAAGAACCCATCATTCTTTTTGCCAAAAATTCCTATTAGTGTTGTGTTCTTTTTCTTTCTCTGAAAGCCGAATACACCTTTATATCATAGAGCCCTACTTGTGCCAATTCTTAGTTATTTCTCTTTCATCACAATCGATTGTTACCCACTTTTGGTCAAGTTTAAAAGCCGAATCTTGTCGATAGCTATCTAGGCCGCAGGATCAAAGGAGGGTTTTCGGTAAGTATTTAGTCAATCTTCTTAGTGAATTTTGTTAAAAGCCGAAGGGCTATATAACCTCTCCTTGTCGTTAACTTTGTATTAACAAGGGTAAGATTCAGATATCACAAACGTGGTAGGTAAGGATCATTAGCAAGAGGTAAGTGCACTCGTCTCGGTTGTGGTTTAGTAATGGCTGAATGTAATATGGCTTATATGGGTGACTTATGAGGAATATGGGTCACTTGATTTTGATGATATATGTTTGGGAGCAGATCTAGAGGATAATCGCAAATAGTAGCAAAGGAAGGGCTACTAGAACGTGTGGCACACGGTAAGGATACGGTGAGGTTTCAGTTTCTAATAATGTGTATTAAGCCATGATTAATCATTAAGTGATGTCGATTGTAGGTTGGTGATTAAGGGGTTTGCAGCACGCGTGGTTACCAGGTGTGTACAAACACTACACACACGATATCGGCAACACCGAAAAGCCGAGAAGCTGAAAATGGCTAAATGGGCCTACCGAACTTGTGGGCCCAAAACGGCGATGGTTGATGTGTGAGCATGAATAATGAATTGGCATGAACAGTTGTATGATTGGATCTTAATTGAGCCTAATGGGCTATAAGAGCGTGAAATTGGTTTAATGGGCTATATGACATGAAATGGGCTTAATGGGCCTTAAGAGATTTTAGGAATATATGTTAGGGTTTAGTGGACTCTAGTACTAGTTTGACAAACTCTTGAATAACATAAAAATCTTGTAATAATCAAACATGTCTGTAGACAAGCCGATAGGTTAAGGTGTGGCAATGGACATATGCATATCTAGGATTGGATCTAGGGAAAGCTTGGTATTTAAGCGGTCCTAGTGGCCCACCACCTCTTCTCTGGTATCCTACTTGGTGCATAGTGTCTGTTCACTTTAGCAGCGATGACTTGTTGATGGGCCAAAGTTCATAGCTAAAATCCGACAAGTAAGAAATTACGAGGATACCCCTGAAGGGTAAAATTATGAGAATACCCCTGTTGGGTAGAATGATTAGAATACCCCTATGTGATGAATATGAGTTTTATGGATGTTACTCATGTGCTTCCTGCATTCATACGATAATCTATTTAGGATGCATATTGCGGGGAAATCATGGTACAGAGGAAGAATTTGAGGATCGCATAGTCGCTTGACAACCGTGGATCCACTGATGGCTTTAAGCCCATTAAATGATTAGCAGCTTTGCTGCAACGTTGAGTAGTGCCGTTGTTGGTGCTACTTTTGGAGTGTAGCGGAGGGGTGGGTCGATTTAGAAATCCCCATAAGTGCATAAGGTTGGAAGGGATATGGCATGTAGCGGATGGATTTTTGGGTAGGGTTTTGCATAACCTTGTTTCCATATGAAATAATATGAGGTCATTGTGGGTTAAAGCCCAAGACCACCGATTGTGATAGGGCTTCAGACTAATGTGATAATTGTATATTATATTGAATGCTAAAGGTTGTACACACTGAGTTTCGAAACTCACACCCTTCCATTTCATGTTTCAGGTGATGCACAGTAGACGGTTCGACGTGGAAGTGGACTCGAAGATGGCCACGTTGTAAGTGATTTAGACGTTTTGTTACTTTATTTTGTATAACTCTCTTATTTTAATCACTTTATTTTCGTTGGGTTGTAATAAGGCCTTGTAACTCTAAATTGACTTTACTTATGGGTTTTATTATTACTGTTTATTTATTAAACTTAATTAAATATATTAAGATTAAACATGATTTTCAAAATAACTCAACACATGGACATTTTATTAAAATATGGACTTTTTATCTTAACTTAACAAGACTCAAGAGTTTTTTTTTGGGTTTCTTAACCTCAAACCTAAATTTTTCGCTAAACAAAGTCATTTTGAATTTTCCTTTGATGTGACATCGTCAGATTCGGCCATTGCGTCTGGGATGGGTCTAGGGGTGTTGCAGAATACTTGAGAATGGTGTTGCAGATTTTGAGAGAGAAGAAATTGTTTGCTAAATTCAGTAAAATTGAGTTTTGGCTTTGTGAAGTCAGATTTTTGGGAAATATAGTTTCGGGTGATGGTATTTGGGTTGATTCGAGTAAAATTTTGGCGATAGTTGATTGGAAACTGCCAAAGAATGTATCCAAGGTTAGAAGCCTTTTGGGCTTAGCCGGGTATTATAGACGTTTTGTCGAGGGATTCTCGATGATTTCCTCTCCTATGACTAAGTTGTTGCAAAAGAATGTTAAGTTTGAATGGACCGATAAAAGTCAGCAAAGTTTCGAGAAGTTGAAAGCACGATTGACAGAAGCATCGATTTTGGTACAACCTGAGTCATGAAAAGAGATTGTGATTTATAGTGATGCATCATTGAATGGTCTTGGTTGTGTGTTGATGCAAGAAGGAAAAGTAGTAGCTTATGCCTCGAGGTAGCTAAAATCTCATGAGAAGAACTATTTGACGCACGATTTGGAATTGGCCTCCATCGTCTTTGCGTTGAAGATTTGGCGTCACTATTTGTATGGTGAGAAATGCCGAATCTTTACCGATCATAAAATTTTGAAGCATTTCATGAATCAAAAGGACTTGAATTTGTGACAACGGAGCTGGCTCGAATTATTGAAAGAATATGAGCTAGTGATTGATTATCATCTGAGGAAAGTGAATGTAGTCGCAGATGCCTTGAACAGAAAATCCTTGTATACTTTGAGAGTTATGAGTACGAGTTTGGCTTTGTCTGACGACGGTTCAATTTTGGCCGATTGAGGGCTAGACCGTTATTTCATCAGCAAAATTGTGAAGCTCAAAAGAAAGATAGAGAATTGAAACTTAAAAGAGTTCATTGTGAATTGGGTAGTTATTCAGATCTTTGAATCAGACCAGATATTGCTTGATTTTTCGTGATAGGGTATGTGTACTGAAAGATGAAGAGTTGATTCGGAAAATTTTACATAAGGTACACAGTGGTTGTTTATCAGTTCATCTGGGTAGTACAAAAATGTATAATGATTTGAAGAAGTTGTATTGGTGGTCGGGTATGAAAAGAGACATCTCTGAGTTTGTGACAAAGTGTTTGATCTGCTAACAAGTGAAAGTCGAGCATCAAGTACCTTCGGGTCTACTTCAGCCAGTGATGGTTGCCTAGTGGAAATGGGACTGAATCACGATGGATTTTGTAACAGGGTTGCCTATGACTCTGGAAAAGAAAGATGCCCTGTGGGTTATCATTGATAGATTGACGAAATCAGCTCACTTTATACCGGTACGTATTGATTACTCATTAGATAAGTTGGTTGAGGTGTATATTGCCGAAATTGTAAGATTACATGGGGTTCCTATGTCCATTATTTCGGATAAAGATCCGAGGTTCACTTCAAGTTTTTGGAAAAAGTTTCAAGAAGCCTTGGGTATGAAATTGAATTTTAGTACCGCGTTCCATCTGCAAACTGATGGTCAATCCGAAAGAGTATTTCAAGTTCTTGAGGACATGCTCTGATTTTTGTGTTTTAGAATTCGAAGGTAGTTGGGAAAAATATCTACCTTTGGTTGAATTCACCTATAACAACAGTTATCAGTCGAGTATACAGATGCAACCATATGAGGCATTGTATGGTCATAAGTGTTGAACTCTTTTGTATTGGACTGAGCTTAGTGAGAAACAAATTCATGGAGTTGATTTGGTTGGAGAAATCGAAGAGAAAGTGAAAGCAATCCGTGATTGTTTGAAAGCTGCTCCAGACTGAAAAAAGTCATACGTGGATTTGAGAAGAAAAGATATTGAATTTCAAGTGGGTGATAAAGTATTTCTGAAAGTATCATCGTGGAAGAAAATATTGAGATTTGGTCGAAAGGGCAAGTTGAGTTCACATTTCATTGGGCCGTATGAAATTATTGAGAGGATTGGACCAGTAGCTTACCGGTTAGCTTTGCCGGCGGAGTTGGAGAGAATACACAATGTGTTTCATGTGTTGATGTTGCGACGATATCATTCCAATCTTTCACATGTAATTTCTTCGACAGAAATTGAGATATGACCGGATATGACATATATTGAGGAACCAATTAAGATTTTGGCTCGAGAGGTTAAGCAGATGAGGAATAAAAGTATAGCCTTAGTGAAAGTGTTGTGGCAAAAGCATGGTGTAGAAGAGGCTACATGGGAACCAAAAGAAGCCATGAGAAAACAGTACCCAAACCTCTTTACCAATAAGATTTTCGGGGACAGAACCCCTAAAGGGGAGAGAGTTGTAGTAGCCCGAATTAGAGCCTTTGAAACCATTAATCCGAGGTTAAAATATTTATTTTGATTTAGTTTTAGTGTTTATTGAGTGATTGAATGTTTGTGTGAAATTTTGGTTGAGAAATTTTATTGTTTGGATGTCCAATTTGATAAGTTGGACTAAATTGCAATGGGTGAAAAGTGTGTATTATAATCCATAAAGGTACTTGATTGAGATGAGTTTTTAAATTGAGATTCCTTAGTTAGTAATTAGATCATTATATTATAGTTTGGACACAAAATGCCCATAGAGGGATAAAATATCTAAAGGATTAATGAAGGGCAATTTGGTCATTTGGCTAATAAAAGAAATAAAAGGGAAAATGAGGCTAAAATGTTGTCCATCTTCATCCTCCATAGCTGAAAATTTCAAGGCATCATAGCTAGGGTTTTGATTCACTTTCAAGCTTGAGTGTAAGTACCTCCTAGCCCAGTTTTTGATATTCTTCGTATTTTTGAAATCCTCGTAGCTCGATCTAGCTATTTCTACCACTATTTTGAGCTATAGTTTGTGTTTAAAATTTTACCCATGGATGACATACATGTATTTTGATGTCTAGTGGTAAAATATGAAAGTTTGAAGTGTGATAAACAACTTTTGCTAGATGATTTTTGTTGAAATTGATAAAAAGGACTTGTTTGCAAAACAAGAAATAATATGTGTATAAAATGTAAAATAGTTAAAATTGTGGGTTGCTATAACAGAGAATATGAATCGGCTAGGATTGGGCGTGTGAAAAATGAACACATTTCATTTTACGAGCCTAGCAATTAAAGTATAAAAATTGAGAAAGTTAGGGGCTAAATTGTAAATTTTGCCATAGGATGATTTTGGACTGAGTTGAATAATGTGTATATTAAATAAGCTAAACGTGTCATTGTAGATCAAGAAGCATGTGGAATCAACCTTGACCGAGGAAAAGGCAAGGTTTCAGACTAAATTGCAAATTTACACATTTTGTATCGAGGTAAGTTTATATGTAAATGATACATCCTTTTTATTTATGTTTTTACATATTAATGTATTATGTGAAATGTGAGTGAATATTATTGATATTTATTAAAATGATGAAAAGTGAGGAAATTCCCGGATGAACCTTCGGAATAGAAAAAGGATACGGATGAACACTGTATATGTGATTATTGGTTGGCTGTGTGCGATACCACCGTGTTTATCATTAATGGTGGGCTGTGTGCGACACCATCGTGTTTATCATTAATGGTGGGCTGTGTGCGACACCATCGTGTTTATCATTATTGGTGGGCTGTGTGTGATACCATCGTGTTTATTATCATTGGTGGGCTGTGTGCGATACCACCGTGTTTACCATTATTGGTGGGTTGTGTGCGATACCACCGTATTATAATTATTGGTGGACTGTGTGTGATACCACCCTGTATCCGGTATTATTCTGAAGTGTTCATCGGGAAAATTTTACTAAGTGAAATTACGTGTGACAATGTGGTGACAAGTGCAGGGTTATAAGTGCATGTAATTTTGAGCAATGTCTATGATATGTATTTGAAATGTGGTAAGGTTTGAAATGAGTAAGTGCAACTACAAGGATCTGAATTGTTCTTGATTAGTATGTAATGTTCTTGATTGATAAGTATGTGGTATGATGTTCATTTTTTACATATAGACTTACTAAGCTTAAAGCTTACTCCCTTCTCTTTTCCCTTGTTTTATAGTATCACCAAGCCAGCTCGGGTTACGAAGATCGTCGGAGGATCATCCACACTATCCACACATTTTGGTATAGTGAATTTACATTGAATTATGGCATGTAGGAATTTGGTTATTTTGTAAGTGTCATAATTGTTTGGCCAAGAATGTTGTCTATGTCATTGATATATCATTTTGTATAAGGCCATGTAATGTGGCTAATATTGATTGTGCTATAAGTCTATGATGAGGCCTTGTAGCAGACCGAATTTGACCCTAATCGGAACGGTGATTTTGGGACCACGAATCTGAGTTCGAGAAATATTTTAATATTATATTTTATGTTTATTATATGTGAATTGATGTGTGTGAAAGTTTCGTATGAAAATTTAATCGTTTATGTGTTTAATTTAGAAAAAGGACTTAATCGCATAAAAGGTAAAAGTTGCAAACCAAAGTAAAATAGACTAAATTGAGTGTGGCTTTTTAACATGAGGTGTTGAAAGGGTAATTAACCCATTCTAAGAGTTAGTGGACGGCTAAAGTCCAATTTGCCATTATGTTATGTTTATAAATATCTTTAATTATAAGGTTAAATAGGTAAATTATTAAACACCATAATATATGTTAATTAAAAACATAAAATAAAAGTTTGTCTTCTTCATTTGGCTACCAAAATAAGAAAAGAAAAGCTTAAGTTAGAAGCTTGAACATTCGGCCATGGTGGAAGCTTGATTTAAAGGTTAGTTTGACTTTGGTTTTTGTTAATTTTGACGTTTTTAAGATCGTTGCTTCGAACTGTAACTTACCCATGTTGAAATTTTTGAATCTAAGCATGTTTGATATTCAGCCATTGATGTGTTCATGAGGTTTTTGATGTTTGATATTTTTAAATTAAAACTATGTTAAAGATTAGTATATTTTGTATTGGAAGTTTTGGTGAAATTGAGTAATTAAGGCTAATTTGTAAAAATAAATTTTTAGAAGGGCCTATTTGCAAAATAAATGAAAGAAATGGATTGGTATAGTCCCTATATATATTCGGCCCTTGTGTGGTATTGAGAAATTTTGGGTATTTTGTGTTTTATGCAAATAGGACCAATTGATAAAAATGTGAAACCTTAGGGGTAAAATGGTAATTTACATATTTATGTGTTTTGGGACTAAATTGAAGTGAAATGTACTTGAATGAGCTGAATTTAATGTGTTTAGATCAAGAGAAAAGAAAAACGGAATTGGATCGGGGAAAGACGAAGGTTCTTGAATAGTCGATCTACACGATCTATCGACAGTCGAGGTAAGTTCTTAAGTTAAAGTTCTTTAAAAAGATAATTAAGAATGTGTGTAATCAAATTATTTGATTAATTTGAGTAAGAAATATGTGATAGCCGAATGTGTATGTCCCATGTTGAAATGAATATGTTTTTTTTTTAAATGCAATGTGAATTAGTATATTTGATATGACAGGTGAATTGGTTTTGTGAATATGAATTGATAGTGATGTAGGTGTTAAGAAATGTGAGTTGATGGATTGAGTTGATAAACAGTTCGGGCTTTAAGCCTAGCAGGCCTAGTGCCGGTGACTTATTTCGGGCTTTGTGCCTAGTAGGCCTTGTGTCGGTGTTATATATCAAGCTTTGATGCCTAGCAGGCTTAATGCCGGTGACGCGTTTTAAATGGAGAAGACTTAAATTAGTCAAGGTGAAACACAGTCAATGTACCGGGTAAACGCTCGGGTAAGCATAAGTTCCTTTATATTTACCGAGAGTAAGGTAAGTTATGTTTAATACTACTTGAATTTGAATAATAAGATAGGAATGGTGTTATGTGCAAATGAGCTTATGACCGAAGTGTATGAGTAGTATGTGATTGAAGTTGAGTTTGAATATAATACTTTGGTAAATTCGATTATGAATAGAAATGTTTAAGGTGATAAGATTTTGAGTGGGATAACATAGACGACGTGAATGGTATATTTATATGATTTGAAGCAATGTGATTAATGTAATACATATATCCTGTATTTTGATAAGGTACAAATTTATGGTAAAGAAGTGAAATTAATTAGGTTAATGAACTGTGGTATTCGGCCTTATATGAATTTGTGTATTGAAATGTTTATTTTCAATGTCAATGGTAACAATTAAAAATGTATAAGTGTTTGAATGTTGTATTACCATTAATTTAAGACTTACTAAGCTAGTGAGCTTACTCTGTACGTGTTTGTCTTACTATTTTATAGATCGTTGATTCAGCTACGGGCTTAAGGGATCATCAAGAAAGTCGACCACACTATCACTCTCTTTGGTACTTAAGTTTACTTTTCGAATCAAAGGCATGTATAGGTTAAATTATGGCTTGAATAAATGATGTTCGGTTTTGTAATTGTATATATATATAGCCTTGCGAATAAGGCTATTCCTTTTGGTTAAGCATCATTTGTATGTTTGTTATAATGGGTTGTTCAATCTTTGTTATAAGATGCGTGCATATTATGCTTGGAAGATAAATGTGGCTATGGTAAAATGAGCGTAGCTTAAAGACATTGCAAATAATCATTTATGTGTAATATATATATGTATAGGTATGCATATTATGTCGTGTGGATTTGTCTACTTAGATTATTATGTACTGCTTGTGAATTAGCATTATGACCATATTCGGTTGTACTATTATTATGTTCTAATTTCACATATGTGAATAGATTTTAATAGAGTATTATGGGTATATATATATGCTTGGATATGCATGTGTGCATAAATTATGAAATTATATGCTGATATTCGACTAATGAATTAGATGTTTTGACACGTATTTGATATATAGATATATATATTTATAGCGAATGATAGATGCATGGAAATATTTTTTTAAAATGTTTGAATGTCGTAGATTCGATGGCCAGATGGTTCAGATTCTAGAAGTATGAAACATGTATATTTTGGTATTGGTATTTGTAAGTCTTAATTAGCATGTAATGAAAGTATGGATTATGCATGAGCTATTTGTTGAATATTGAAAATCAAATATGCGTACTTGGTTTAATAAAGAAATGAATCATGAATACGTATAAGATTGAAGTGTTAAAGATTTATAACCTGTTTTATAAATGGTGATGAATGACTGTGATGAACTGAGTTTAATTCGGTAATGCCTCAAAACCCAAATCTGGCGACGGATACGGTTTAAGGGTGTTACATTTGATTGGTATCAGAGCTTACGATTTAGTTGATTCTAGGACTACCGTAGCGCGTGAGAGTCTAGCTGTACATGCCTGTATTGTATATTTGATAGTGTAGTGACTTCTGACATTCTGAATTGTGTTTTATACAGTAAATGGATCCTGATCCCGATAGAGCCGTAGCGGATGATGTAGAGTGTAGCGCTTTGACCAGTGCAAGCGGTCGGCGCCGATGAACTCGACCAGTTTCGGGTAGCCACGAGGGGGAGGCTAAACAAGCCTTCTACCAGATGATGAACTAGTGGTTTACCCAGTTTATTCAGACTAACCCAGCTATACAACAACCTCCACCCCCGAATCATCCAACTTCGGTACCTTCAGCACCCCCGATGATAGATCCGATGAGATCTAGTAGGCCTCCCGTTGATAAAATTAGAAAATATGGGGCTGAAGAATTCAAAGCAAATGATGATGATGATGATGATGCGGAACGAGCTGAGATGTGGCTTGATAACACTATTTGAGTACTTGATGAGCTATCCTGTACTCCAGATGAATGCCTAAAGTGTGCTATATCTTTACTTCGGGACACTGCATATCACTGGTGGAATACACTAGTATCAGTGGTTCCGAAAGAAAAAGTGACTTGGGACTTCTTCCAGGTTGAGTTCCTTAAGAAATATATCAGTCAGAGATTCATTGATCACAAACGAAAAGAATTTCTGGAATTAAAACAGGGTCGTATGACTGTGACGAAATATGAGTGGAAGTTTGTCAGATTGAGCCGTTATGCCTGAGAGTGTATATCCACTGAAGCCATTATGTGCAAAAGATTTGAAGACGATTTGAATGAAGACATAAAGTTGCTTGTTGGCATTCTTGAAATCAAAGAGTTCGTGACACTAGTCGAGCGAGCTTGCAAAGCTGAGGAGCTCGGAAAGGAGAAAAGAAAGACTGAAATTGAAACTAGAGACACTCGTAAAAGATCATCGAGTAAGACTTTCCATTCAGTGCCTAAGAAGTTCAGAGATGACTTCAGTCGACATAATGCTACTTTAGACTTGCCTAGACGTGATCGACCTTCAGTGAATTCCCGAGCCACTTCGATGGCTAGTGTGGGTAATGTTCTGCAGAACCGGGCTGAGTGCAAACATTGTGGGAAATGGCATTCTGGGAGTTGTAGAGTTCGTGATCGGTCCTGCTTCAAATGTGGATCGTCGGACCATTTTATCCGAGAGTGCCCGATGTTAGCCGAGTAGAATACGGCTCAGAACACTAGACCGAGTAGCGCAGCACGGGGTAGACCACTCAGACATTCAGGTAATGTAGGTGGCAGTCAGAGAGGGACGAAGGACACTGCAGTACGATCAGAGGCTAGAGCTCCAGCTAGAGCTTATGCAACACGAGCTAGAAAGGATGCTTCTGCCCCAGATGTCATTACCAGTACTTTCACACTTTATGATACTACTGTGATTGCATTGATTGATCCTGGTTCGACTCATTCATACGTGTGTGCAACTCTAGTATCCAGTAAGACTCTGCCAGTTGAGTCTACTGAGTTTGTGATTCGTGTGTCCAACCCTTTGGTAGATGTGTACTTGTTGATAAAGTGTGTAGAGGTTGCCCGTTGATGATTCGGGATTCTTACTTTCCAGTCGACTTAATGTTGTTGCCTTTCGACGAGTTCGATGTAATTTTGGGAATGGACTGGTTAACTTCGCATTATGCAATAGTGAATTGCAAAAGAAAGCTTATTGATTTGAGATGTCAGAACGGTGAGATCATCAGAGTTGAATCCAGTGAATTAAATGGGTTACCTACAGTAATATCCTCGATGTTAGCCTGAAAGTATGTGAGGAAAGGGTGCGAAGCTTATTTGGCCTATGTATTGGATAATAAAGTGTCTGAAAGACAGATTGAATCTGTACCGGTTGTGTGTGAATACCCAGATGTGTTTCCTGAAGAATTACTGGGTTTACCACCAGTACGAGAGATTGAGTTCGGCATTGAATTAGTACCGGGGACGACTCCGATCTCGATAGCTCCGTATCAGATGGCACCTACTGAGTTAAAAGAGTTGAAAGCACAGTTACAAGAGTTAACAGACAGGGGATTTGCACGACCGAGCTTCTCTCCTTGGGGTGCACCACTTCTTTTTGTGAAAAAGAAAGATGGAACGATGCGAATGTGTATTGATTATCGGCAACTAAATAAGGTAACTATAAAGAATAAGTACCCGTTACCTCGGATTGATGATTTGTTTGATCAGTTGAAAGGGGCTTCAGTATTTTCGAAGATAGATTTGAGATCGAGTTATTATCGATTCATGAGTCGAGATACGGATGTGCTTGAAGATCGCATTCGTGATGAGGTACGGACATTTTGAGTTTTTGGTTATGCCTTTTGGACTTACTAATGCACCTGCTGTTTTTATGGATCTGATGAATTGGGTTTTCAGACAGTTTTTGGATCGGTTTGTAGTAGTGTTTATTGATGATATACCGATCTACTCCAAAGATGAAACCGAGCATGCCGAGCATTTGAGATTAGTGCTACAAACTTTGCGAGATCAACAGTTGTATGCAAAGTTTAGAAAATGTGAGTTCTGGATGAATGAAGTCAGCTTCTTGGGTCATGTTGCTTCAACGTCAGGTATTCGGGTTGATCCAAACAAAATATCGGCTATACTTGATTGGAAACCACCAAAGAATGTATCCGAGATTCGAAGCTTTCTGGGCCTTGCGGGATACTACAGACGATTTGTAAAAGGTTTTTCTGTGACAGCTACACCTTTGACAAAATTACTACAGAAAGATGTCAAGTTTGAGTGGTCGGATAAGTGTCAGAAAAGTTTCGATCAGCTGAAAGCCCTTTTGACCGAAGCTCCAGTGTTAGCTCAGCCTGAACCGGGTAAAGAATTTGTTGTTTATAGTGATGCTTCTTCAAATGGTTTGGGTTGCATTTTGATGCAAGAAGGCAAAGTTGTAGCCTACGCTTCGAGACAATTGAAGCCGCATGAAAGAAATTATCCGACTCACGATCTGGAATTAGCAGCCATTGTTTTCGCATTGAAAATTTGGCGTCATTACTTATTCGGTGAGAAATGTCACGTTTTTTCGGATCACAAAAGTCTAAAGTATTTGATGACTCAGAAAGATTTAAACTTGAGACAACGCAGATGGTTAGAACTGTTGAAAGACTATGAATTGGTGATTGACTACCATCCGGGGAAAGCTAACATTGTCGCAGATGCGTTAAGTCGAAAATCATTGTTTGCTCTTCGTGCGTTGAACGCATAGATGGTTATGTCTGGTGATGGTTCGATCATAGCCGAGTTAAAAGTAAAACCAATGTTTATTCAGCAAATTTTTGATGCACAGAAATTTGACAAGGATTTGATTGCTAGACGAATTTAGTGTGAAAAAGATATAGAATCAGAGTTTCAAATTGATGCAAATGATTGTTTAACTTTAAAAGCCGAACATGTGTTCCGAAGAACTCGGATTTAATTCAGATGATTCTGAGTGAGGCTCATAGTGGTCGATTATCGATACATCTGGGTAGCACGAAAATGTACAATGATTTGAAACAGTTCTATTGGTGGCCTGGCATGAAGCGGGATATATCTGAATTTGTTTTAAAGTGCTTAATCTGTCAGCAAGTAAAAGCCGAACATCAAGTGCCTTCTGGGTTGCTTCAGCCGATCATGATACCTGAATGGAAATGGGATAGAATCACTATAAATTTTGTATCTGGTTTGCCTATGACACCGAGCAAGAAAGATGCAGTCTGGGTTATAGTAGATAGACTGACCAAATTGGCTCACTTTGTACTGGTTCGTACGGACTATTCACTCGATAAACTTGCTCAGTTGTATATATCTCAAATTGTGAGGTTACATGGTGTGCCGAGTTCTATTATTTCAGACAGAGACCCGAGATTCACATCGCGATTTTGGAAGAAGTTGCAGGATGCTTTAGGAACTAAACTTCATTTTAGCACGACCTTTCACACCCACAGATGCATTTCGATCTGAGCGAACTATTCAGACACTTGAGGACATGTTGAGATGTTGCGTTCTCGAGTTTGAAGGTACGTGGGAAAAGTACTTACCTTTGATTGAATTTGCTTATAATAATAGTTTTCAATCAAGTATCAAAATGGCACCCTACGAAGCTCTATATGGCATAAGTGTCATACACCATTGTAATCGAGACAGAGCTCGGTGAGAATAAGATACAAGGGGTTGATTTGATTAAAGAGACTGAACAGAAAGTGGCTATAATCAGAGGTAGTTTGAAAGTTACATCAGATCGTCAAAAGTCTTATGCTGATTTGAAACGTAAAGATATTGAATTTCAAGTCAGAGATCAGGTATTCTTGAAAGTATCTCCGTGGAAGAAAGTACTTCGATTTGGTCGGACAGGCAAACTGAGTCCGAGATTTATCAGACCGTATGAAATCATTGAACGTATCGGGCCTGTTGCTTATAGATTGAAGTTGCCCTCTGAATTAGAAAAGATATATGATGTATTTCACGTTTCGATGCTTCATAGATACAGATCAGATCCGTCACATGTGATTCCTCCAACTGAGATTAAAATCTAACCCGATATGACGTATGAGGAAGAATCGATCGGTATTTTAGTCGGGAAATGAAAGAGTTAAGAAACAAAAGAATTCCATTAGTGAAAGTATTATGGAATCGGCACGGAGTTGAAGAGGCTACGTGGGAGCCTGAGGATTCAATGAGGCAACAATATCCGACTTTGTTTAACAGTAAGATTTTCGGGGACAAAAATCCTTAAAGGGGGAGAGTTGTAACAGACCGAATTTGACCCTAATCGGAACGGTGATATTTTAATATTATATTTTGTGTTTATTATATGTGAATTGATGTGTGTGAAAGTTTCGTATGAAAATTTAATCGTTTATGTGTTTAATTTAGAAAAAAGACTTAATCACATAAAAGGTAAAAGTTGCAAACCAAAGTAAAATGCACTAAATTGGGTGTGGCTTTTTCACATGAGGTGTTAAAAGGGTAATTAACCCATTCTAAGAGTTAGTGGACAGCTAAAGTCTTTACCATTATGTTATGCTTATAAATATCTTTAATTATAAGGTTAAATAGGTAAATTATTAAACACCATAATATACGTTAATTAAAAACATAAAATAAAAGTTTGTCTTCTTCATTTGGCTATCGAAATAAGAAAAGAAAAGCTTAAGTTAAAAGCTTGAACATTCGTCCATGGTGGAAGCTTGATTTAAAGGTTAGTTTGACTTTGGTTTTTGTTAATTTTGACGTTTTTAAGATCGTTGCTTCGAACTGTAACTTACACATGTTGAAATTTTTGAATCTAAGCATGTTTGATATTCGACCATTGATGTGATCATGAGGTTTTTGATGTTTGATATTTTTAAATTAAAACTATGTTAAAGATTAGTATATTTTATATTGGAAGTTTTGGTGAAATTGAGTAATTAGGGCTAATTTGTAAAACTAAATTTTTAGAGGGGCCTATTTGCAAAATAAATGAAAGAAATGGATTGGTATAGTCCCTATATATATTCGGCCCTTGTGTGGTATTGAGAAATTTTGGGTATTTTGTGTTTTATGCAAATAGGACCAATTGGTAAAAATGTGAAACCTTAGGGGTAAAATGGTAATTTGCATATTTATGTGTTTTGGGACTAAATTGAAGTGAAATGTACTTGAATGAGCTGAATTTAATGTGTTTAGATCAAGAGAAAAGAAAAATGGAATTGGATCGGGGAAAGACGAAGGTTCTCGAATAGTCGATCTACACGGTCTATCGATAGTCGAGGTAAGTTCTTAAGTTAAAGTTTTTTAAAAAGATAATTAAGAATGTGTGTAATCAATTTATTTGATTAATTTGAGTAAGAAATATGTGATAGCCGAATGTGTATGTCCCATGTTGAAATGAATATGTTTTTTTTTTAAATGCAATGTGAATTAGTATATTTGATATGACAGGTGAATTGGTTTTGTGAATATGAATTGATAGTGATGTAGGTGTTAAGAAATGTGAGTTGATGGATTGAGTTGATAAACAGTTCGGGCTTTAAGCCTAGCAGGCCTAGTGCCGGTGACTTATTTCGGGCTTTGTGCCTAGCAGGCCTTGTGTCGGTGTTATATATCAGGCTTTGTGCCGGTGTTATATATCAGGTTTTGTGCCAAGCAGGTTTTGTGCGGTGTTATTTATCAGGTTTTGTGCCAAGCAGGCCTTGTGCCGGTGTTATATATCGGGCTTTGATGCCTAGCAGGCTTAATGCCGGTGATGCATTTTAAATGGAGAAGACTTAAATTAGTCAAGGTGAAACACAGTCAATGTACCGGGTAAACGCTCGGGTAAGCATAAGTTCCTTTATATTTACCGAGAGTAAGGTAAGTTATGTTTAATACTACTTGAATTTGAATAATAAGATAGGAATGGTGTTATGTGCAAATGAGCTTATGACCGAAGTGTATGAGTAGTATGTGATTGAAGTTGAGTTTGAATATAATACTTTGGTAAATTCGATTATAAATAGAAATGTTAAAGGTGACAAGATTTTGAGTGGGATAACATAGACGACGTGAATGGTATATTTGTAATATCCCGAAATAGGGGTTGCGAGTTTGGTTAATAACTCGAGTGTTAGTAGGCCTCAAGAGTGGTTTTGATGTGTTTTTGGAGTTCCTAAAACTCTCGGATTGAAATGGGAGTGTTTTGGAAATTTTTGAAAATTTAAGGTTAAAAGGAGAAATTATGGAAAGAGGCCTTAAGTAATAAATTTTGTAAGTTGTGGCATATAAAATGCCCTGGTAAAGTGGTCTTTGTGCGCAACTTAAGGCTTTGATTCGGCGCCAAAACAAGTCAAGGGTTCGAGTGGCATGGGGGGCATAAGCATTTTATTTTGCAAGTTGGCGCTACATTAAAGAAGGCTTTAAAAGAAATCGGGGCAGAGTTATGTCACAAAAAGGCGCCTGGCCGAGTGGTTGAGACACTAGCAGCGAGAGAAAGACCTTCGTAAGGACTCGAGTTCGAGTCCTGAAGGCAGCGGTTGATTGCGCTTTATTTTGTTTTTGCGTCAAGCAAGGGACGCCTGCGAGTAAGGATTAAAAGAAATTGGTGCCGCAATATTGTCATGAAATTCTAAGTGGCCGAGTGGCCAAGGACCTTGCTGGAGAACTACATCTAGAAGGACTCGTGTTCGAGTCCTGGGGATCGCGCATAAGGCGCTTTATTTTTATTTTTACGCTAGAGCATAAGGCGCCAGAGAAGTAAGGTTTAAAAGAATTTCGGCGTGTCTAATTTCATGAAACGCGCAAAGGGCCGAGTGGCTGAGACGTTGGGGAGTCCTCTCCAGGTCTCGGGTTCGAGACCTGGGGGCTGCACCTGGGGTTCTATTTTGGCTTTTTCAGGCGTGAGAATAAGGGGCTGCATGGGCATTAAATGCATGCAGCATGCACGCATGCAGCACCCACGCATGAAGCAAAGGAATTCTTTTCTTTTTATTTTATTTTGTTTTGGAAAGTATGGGGGCTTAAACCATTGTTTTATTATTTTTATTTGTTTGATTAGAATAATGGGATAATATATATAATATTATTATTATTATCAACTTCTATGAGAATATGGGAAAGGTGATAGAATAAACAAATAAACAATATTGAACTTAACAAAAGGAGAGCATGTGCGGCATTGGAATTGCAATTGTATGGCTGGCCTTGGTCTTGGGATGCAAAAAGCATGGCCAAATTTAATATTTCTCTTCCATTCCTTGGTTGTGGGCCGAAAGAAAAAAGGAAGGAGAAGGAACCTGATCAGCTTTGGTTTCGAAAGGGGAGCATGGCCGAAATGTCTCCCTTTCTTGCCATTTTGTTTAACCGATTTTGGGAGAATTGAAAGGCTTGTGTTTTCGGTTTATGTTGGTGCTAGCTAAATGTTCTCTTTCAAAACCTTTCTTCTTCATCCTTATGTTTTGCCAAAATTTGCATTTGAGTTTTCATTTGACAAAAGCCGAAAGTTAGACCCCTTTTATGCATTATTTTTCTTCTTCTACCACATCTTCTCCTTTCTTTTACCTTGATTAAATCAAAGCTCTCTTAAGGTTGCCATTGCCGTATATTAACTCCACCTTGAGGAGCCATGGCCAAATCCTTGTTTTGAAGGTGCTATCGACTACGTGTTTCTTTTGCATGTGTCAGCCTTAAGATGTATTAAGAGAACTCCCGAGATTTTTGAACATTAAGGAACAAATGGTGTTTCGGGATCGAAATAAGCAAGGCAAGGAGTATTAAGGAGCACAAAGGAGTCTTTCGGGAATTGAAGTGCTCAAGGGGCTAGTTGAGCAAGGCATAAGGGCAAGTTCGGGATTTTAGACTTTGTTAGAATCTATAAATCAGAATCTCGCTAAAGTCAGGTGCGTAGTTATCGCACTGTTCTTCTGCTTGATATATGTACTGTAAGTATTATATTATGTAAATGTATCAGTTGTGCATGTCAGCCGAAATAAAGGCTAAGAGTATGGATACCAAGGTAAGTTAACGAATAATCAGGTTAGTGATTATGATATTAACCTTTCAGTGATTTGCGATAATAATCGATTATTGATGAATGTAAAATAAAGTGATGACATGTGATGTATATTGTTTCTGATTAATATGTGGCCATGGTATATAATATATATTTTTGTTTCGTACAAAATGTTGCTATGGTACATATACGTACGCATGAGATTTGTGATATGACTATCAGAGAAAAGGGTGTACACTATGTGAGTGGTCTAATGCCAGCCTCGTGCTACATTCGTGCTTGATGATTAGTGAATTGAAAAATATGTGGGATCCCTATGGGATCGGTGGCTTAGCCATGACCTTGAGAAATAAGTGTGCCAAAGAAAGATATGTGGATCACTTGTGGATTGGAATTTATAATTGTATATTCATAATTGTATGTTTGTAATTGTATATTCAAATTTTCATATTCATCATTGTATATATATATATGGATCGTGTGGATATGGGATAAGCCCATATGTGAGGACACGTGTATTAACTATGCACTTAGTCTTGTTGACTCACTCAATTTTCTTAACCCTTTCAGGTGGCGCGTAAAGCTTGGACCGGGTCGGAGTGGATACAAAGGTGGCCATGCAAAAGTGGATTTTCATGCAAAGGAATCTCTTATTTAACGAATTGAGTATTTATATTTTCCGTATATTGATTAAGTGTGTATTGTAATAAGGTCCACTAAAGTATTTCAGTTCTCTTTTTAAGTATCTTTATTATGCCCTATTATGGATGGATGATTTAAAGGTTGATTGCAAATGGTTTTATTTTCTCAAGTAAAGCTTGAACCCAATATGTTTATAACAAACTTCGGTTTTTACTTAGAATATTACAAGTCACGAAAATGTTTTATTAAAGGAAACAAATTTTCAATGGTTTTACTCTTAAGTAAGGATATTTTCGAATGTGTTCCGCAGTGGCATTCCAAATTCGGTCGGAGATAATGGGCCGGGTTTGGGGTGTTACATTTTGGTATCAGAGTAGGTTCAAAACTCGGCTTTGAGGTTTTGGGCCCGAAAACAGTTTTCGAAAGTGGGCTTTTCAAAATGTGAACTTCTATTTTGGGCTTGTTCTGGCATGGCACCTGTACCTCCTACCCGAAGTCCACCTGGAAAGTACCTCTGACTATTGAGGTATATTGAATATATGTGAACTGTATGGGCATAATTGGGCTTGTAGATTAGAAAATTTGGGCAATCGAACCCTAAGACTAGTCTATTCAAAGACAAGTGCATAAGACTTGATGAATGAAATGACCATAAGAGTGTAGTAAATGAATGTGTCCCTGTTTATGAATGTGTATGTGACTCTCTGAATTAGAATAGCGAACTTGAACTGAACCTATGTGTGATCGAAAGAACCACTTCTAAATACTTATTTCCATAAAACTGTTCGCGGATAATCAGTGGAACAAATTTCTAATGCATAAAACTTTGTAAGTCGACATGCGATAAGAGATGAGTCCTAGAGGACATGATCGAGGCAAAATGGCCGTATCGAAACTCGTTAGACCGGGTCAAGGATCTGATAATGAGGTATCACCTCCACCACCAGCCTTTGATAATGAATAGCAAGATCAGACGAGGGATAATGCTGTATCGTAGGTGGCGCTGCGAGTTTTAGAAATAGTGGTTGGAGCGAGAGGAAATATGAAAGCTCAGAAATTTGTTCCCGAGCGACTTTGCACCAATAGAGCGGAGTTGTTCCGTGATGTATCAGGCGCGGCACTCAGTACGGTTGAATATTGGTTGGGAAACAACCAAACGAGTTGTGGATGAGCTCGATCTGAACCCTGAGGAAAAAGTGAAAGGAACGGTGACGCTACTTTGCGACGAGACGTATCAATGATGGCTCACGGTTCGGGATAGTGTCACAGCAGAGGATCCCACTTGGGAATATGTCAAGACAGCATACCAGAAGAAGTATGTCGATATTTACTACATTGATGCTCAGAGGAATGTGTTTTTGGGACTAGTTCAATGGAACAAGTCCATGGCGAAATACGAGGCTAAATTACTAAAGTTAAGCCGATATGATCGAGAAATAGTGACTACAGAATATGAACAATGTGTACAGTTTAAGGACGGATTAAGAGACGGCCTGAGACTGTTGATAGTTCCTCAACAGGAATGGAAATTTGCTGTGTTAGTTGAAAAAAAAAGTTAAGATAGCTGAAGGGATTAAGAACTCCATGAGATAAAACCGAGATTAAAGATAGAAACCAGGATAAAAGAAACTTTGGATCGTCTAAATTATCTGAGGGTCTTCGGAAAAGACCATGCTGGTGTGATTAAGCCAGTTATGGGAAAATCGAGACCGTCTGTGTGCTCAGTATGGAAAATATCATGATAGCGAGTGTTGGAACCAAAATCGAGAATGTTTTAAGTGTAAGTCTATAAGCAATTGAATATTGTTAAGGTTAGTTATAACCTTGTGCACATGTTGGAATCCTGGTTATAAATATAGTGAAAGCCGACTGTGGATAGACTATCTATTATGAAATATTATTGAAGTGATAAATACAAGTGATGTGAATTATATGGTTTATAATTTCGATCAGCTTGTAATGTGATTCAGATGGTCATAATATTATATTTCAGGCTTTGATGCCTAGCAGGCTTTGTGCCGGTGTATATTTCAGGCTTTGATGCCTAGCAGGCTTAATGCCAGTGATGTGTTATAATAGAGAATTCATGAATCACTTACAAGATGAAACATGTTTATTACCATAAGCTAAATGCTGGGGTAAATACAAGTCTTTCATACTCGCGAGGAATAAGGAAAGTTAGTATGTTCCCATTTGAATTAAGTAAGATGTGATATAGTTGAAGCTTCGGTAAGACTTTTAATATGTGCAATTGATCTTACCATTGATGTGTATAATATGTATAATGAAATTGAAGCTTGAATATGCTTGTGAAGAAGTGGCCATATGTGAAAATGCTAAATGTGAAAGAGGTTGAAATGTGTTTGCATATGTGTATAATTGAGTATACATGTGATTAATATGTGGTGAATTGAAATGTACGGATGTGCGTTCGTAAGTATTTCGAGGATGAAATTATTTTTAAGGGGGGTAAAATTGTAATATCCCGAAATAGGGGTTGCGAGTTTGGTTAATAACTCGAGTGTTAGTAGGCCTCAAGAGTGGTTTTGATGTGTTTTTGGAGTTCCTAAAACTCTCGGATTGAAATGGGAGTGTTTTGGAAATTTTTGAAAATTTAAGGTTAAAAGGAGAAATTATGGAAAGAGGCCTTAAGTAATAAATTTTGTAAGTTGTGGCATATAAAATGCCCTGGTAAAGTGGTCTTTGTGTGCAACTTAAGGCTTTGATTCGGCGCCAAAACAAGTCAAGGGTTCGAGTGGCATGGGGCGCATAAGCATTTTATTTTGCAAGTTGGCGCTACATTAAAGAAGGCTTTAAAAGAAATCGGGGCAGAGTTATGTCACAAAAAGGCGCCTGGCCGAGTGGTTGAGACGCTAGCAATGAGAGAAAAGATTTTTCGCAAGGACTCGAGTTCGAGTCCTGAAGGCAGCGCTTGATTGCGCTTTATTTTGTTTTTGCGTCAAGCAAGGGACGCCTGTGAGTAAGGATTAAAAGAAATTGGTGCCGCAATATTGTCATGAAATTCTAAGTGGCCGAGTGGCCAAGGACCTTGCTGGAGAACTACATCTAGAAGGACTCGTGTTCGAGTCCTGGGGATCGTGCATAAGGTGCTTTATTTTTATTTTTGCGCTAGAGCATAAGGCGCCAGAGAAGTAAGGTTTAAAAGAATTTTGGCGTGTCTAATTTCATGAAACGCGCAAAGGGCCGAGTGGCTGAGACGTTGGGGAGTCCTCTCCAGGTCACGGGTTCGAGACACAGGTTTTGCACACTGGGTTCTATTTTGGCTTTTTCAGCGTGAGAATAAGGGGTCAGATGGGCATTAAATGCATGCGACATGCATGCACGCATGCAAAGACACCACGCATGAAGCAAAGGGATTCTTTTCTTTTTATTTTATTTTATTTTGGAAAGTATGGGGGCTTAAACCATTGTTTTATTATTTTTATTTGTTTGCTTAGAATAATGGGATAATATATATATAATATTATTATTATTATCAACTTCTATGAGAATCTGGGAAAGGTGATAGAATAAAGAAATAAACAATATTGAACTTAACAAAAGGAGAGCATGTGCGGCATTGGAATTGAAATTGTATGGCCGGCCTTGGTCTTGTGATGCAAAAAGCATGGCCAAATTTAATATTTCTCTTCCATTCCTTGGATGTGGGCCGAAAGAAAAAAGGAAAGAGAAGGAACATGATCAGCTTTGGTTTCGAAAGGGGAGCATGGCCGAAATGTCTCCCTTTCTTGCCATTTTGTTTAACCGATTGTGGGAGAATTGAAAGGCTTGTATTTTCGGTTTATATTGGTGCTAGCTAAATGTTCTCTTTCAAAACCTTTCTTCTTCATCCTTGTGTTTTGCCAAATTTGCATTTGAGTTTTCATTTGACAAAAGCCGAAAGTTAGACCCCTTTTATGCATTATTTTTCTTCTTCTACCACATCTTCTCCTTTCTTTTACCTTGATTAAATCAAAGCTCTCTTAAGGTTGCCATTGCCGTATATTAACTCCACCTTGAGGAGCCATGGCCGAATCCTTGTTTTGAAGGTGCTATCGACTACGTGTTTCTTTTGCATGTGTCAGCCTTAAGATGTATTAAGGGAACTCCCGAGATTTTTGAACATTAAGGAACAAATGGTGTTTCGAGATCGAAATAAGCAAGGCAAGGAGTATTAAGGAGCACAAAGGAGTCTTTCGGGAATTGAAGTGCTCAAGGGGCTAGTTGAGCAAGGCATAAGGGCAAGTTCGGGATTTTAGACTTTGTTAGAATCTATAAATCAGAATCTCGCTAAAGTCAGGTGCGTAGTTATCGCACTGTTCTTCTGCTTGATATATGTACTATAAGTATTATATTATGTAAATGTATCAGTTGTGCATGTCAGCCGAAATAAAGGCTAAGAGTATGCATACCAAGGTAAGTGAACGAATAATCAGGTTAGTGATTATGATATTAACCTTTCAGTGATTTGCGATAATAATCGATTATTGATGAATGTAAAATAAAATGATGACATGTGATGTATATTGTTTCTGATTAATATGTGGCCATGGTATATAATATATATTTTTGTTTCGTACAAAATGTTGCTATGGTACATATACGTACGCATGAGATTTGTGATGTGACTATCGGAGAAAAGGGTGTACACTATGTGAGTGGTCTAATGCCAGCCTCGTGCTACATTCGTGCTTGATGATTAGTGAATTGAAAAATATGTGGGATCCCTATGGGATCGGTGGCTTAGCCATGACCTTGAGAAATAAGTGTGCCAAAGAAAGATATGTGGATCACTTGTGGATTGGAATTTATAATTGTATATTCATAATTGTATGTTTGTAATTGTATATTCAAATTTTCATATTCATTATTGTATATATATATATGGATCGTGTGGATATGGGATAAGCCCATATGTGAGGACACGTGTATTAACTATGCACTGAGTCTTGTTGACTCACTCAATTTTCTTAACCCTTTCGGTGTGGCGTAAAGCTTGGACCGGGTCGGAGTGGGTACAAAGGTGGCCATGCAAAAGTGGATTTTCATGCAAAGGAATCTCTTATTTAACGAATTGAGTATTTATATTTTCCGTATATTGATTAAGTGTGTATTGTAATAAGGCCCACTAAAGTATTTCAGTTCTCTTTTTAAGTATCTTTATTATGCCCTATTATGGATGGATGATTTAAAGGTTGATTGCAAATGGTTTTATTTTCTCAAGTAAAGCTTGAACCCAATATGTTTATAACAAACTTCGATTTTTACTTAGAATATTACAAGTCACGAAAATGTCTTATTAAAGGAAACAAATTTTTAATGGTTTTACTCTTAAGTAAGGATATTTTCGAATGTGTTCCGCAGTGGCATTCCAAATTCGGTCGGAGATAATGGGCCGGGTTTGGGGTGTTACAATATTTATATGATTTGAAGCAATGCGATTAATGTAATACATATATCTTGTATTTTGATAAGGTACAAATTTATGGTAAAGAAGTGAAATTAATTAGGTTAATGAACTGTGGTATTCGGCCTTATATGAATTTGTGTATTGAAATGTTTATTTTCAATGTCAATGGTAACAATTAAAAATGTATAAGTGTTTGAATGTTGTATTACCATTAATTTAAGACTTACTAAGCTAGTGAGCTTACTCTGTATGTGTTTGTCGTATTGTTTTATAGATCATTGATTTAGCTACGGGCTCAAGGGATCATCAAGAAAGTCGACCACACTATCACTCTCTTTGGTACTTAAGTTTACTTTTCGAATTAAAGGCATGGATAGGTTGAATTATGGCTTGAATAAATGATGTTCGGTTTTGTAATTGTATATATATAGCCTTGCGAATAAGGCTATTCCTTTTGGTTAAGCATCATTTGTATGTTTGTTATAATTGGTTGTTCAATCTTTGTTATAAGATGCGTGCATATTATGCTTGGAAGATAAATGTGGCTATGGTAAAATGAGCGTAGCTTAAAGACATTGCAAGTGTATGTGGTTATATGGAAATAATCATTTATGTGTAATATATATATATGTATAGGTATGCATATTATGTCGTATGGATTTCTCTACTTAGATTATTATGTACCGCTTGTGAATTAGCATTATGACCATATTCGGTTGTACTATTATTATGTTCTAATTTCACATATGTGAATATATTTTAATAGAGTATTATGGGTATATATATATATGTTTGGATATGCATGTGTGCATAAATTATGAAATTATATGCTGATATTCGACTAATGAATTAAATGTTTTGACACGTATTTGATATATAGATATATATATATTTATAGCGAATGATAGATGCATGGAAATATTTTTTTAAAATGTTTGAATGTCGTAGATTCAATGGCCAGATGGTTCAGATTCTAGAAGTATGAAACATGTATATTTTGGTATTGGTATTTGTAAGTCTTAATTAGCATGTAATGAGAGTATGGATTATGCATGAGCTATTTGTTGAATATTGAGAATCAAATATGCGTACTTGGTTTAATAAAGAAATGAATCATGAATACGTATAAGATTGAAGTGTTAAAGATTTATAACCTATTTTATAAATGGTGATGAATGACTGTGATGAACTGAGTTTAGTTCGGTAATGCCTCATAACCCAAATCCGGTGACGGATACGGGTTAGGGGTGTTACAGGCCTTTCATGAATGAGTTTGCTTGCCTAAGTGGGAATGAATGATAGCATGAAATTGAAGTGTGGGAAGTGTGACATGTGAATGGTTGTGTAGTTTCATGTGTGATGGCTAAGTATAAGTGTGGTTATATATTAGTATGGTTATTAAATGGTGCATGAATGTTTTTAATGCGGATAAATAGATGTCTAATAATAGCATGTTAAGTTTGGTTAGAAATGGTATAAGTGTGGACACTTTTCAGGGTGGAAAAAAAGCTTGGTAAATAGCCTTATAATTGTCCACACGGGTAGACACACGGGCGTGTGTTTAGGCCGTGTGTGACACACGGTCTGCCTCATAGGCGTGTAGCCTGGTCGTGTGCCCCCTGCACCTAATTTGTGAAAAATTAAGTTCGTCACATAGGCGTGTGCCTTGGCCGTGTGACCTAAAATGTGTGCTGATGTCATAAACAGAATACCCAGGTTTTTGTACACGGATAGAGACACAGGCATGTGTCTAGGTCGTGTGAAGGACACGGCCTAGGACACGGGCGTGTGCTCGGCCATGTGAGAACCCCTGTAGGTTCGAAATGAAAAATAAATCCACACGTGTTGGGGACATGGGCGTGTACGACCACACAGCCTGCCCACACGGGCGTGTGCCCAGTTTTTATGTAAATTTTCTAAATTTTTCTAAAGTTCTCGGTTTGGTCTGGGACCGTTCCCAAAGTATGTTTTGGGCCTTGTAGGCCCATTTTAGAGACTTTATGGTTGAATATGAAAAATTTTAAATTGAAAGAAATTTTATGGCTCAATTTTGCATGAATGTTTACGTTATTGTCCGGTAATGCCTAGTACCATGTTTCGACGTCGAACATGGGTAAGGGGTGTTACACCTAGACATGCATCTTCTCATTACCACACTTCCCACAATAATTGAATAACCTCAAAAAGTGAATGGAACAATAAAACATATGTATTTTTTCAATTATCACACTTCTTATCTTTGATAGATCAACTGTGGATCATCTCATACATATATATTACTATTATATCATAAATAATTATTAAATAAATATATAAATAGATGGGTAATAAAATAAAATTATCAGTCAAGGTTTCCATGGTTCTATTTCTAGAAAATAAGTGAAAAAGAAAATATATATAGTTTTTCATCACAAAGCATTCCTTGTGTCTTTGACCGCTATAGTTCCATCTTCTCCTCGTCATGGACTCCTTTTTGGAAAAGTTACATTTATGTCCTATGTCCGTTTTCGGCTCACAATTATTTTATAAATAAAAAATAATCCTACATGGAAATGATAATTCACGATCTATTTCCTAAGAACCACAACCTTGACAAAGAATACTAATTATATAATAAAAATATATAATATTGCATTCATTCACATACATTCTAATAAATATGCAAATAATTACAAGAATGTCACATCTTATCAAATATTAATCAAACAAGATGAAGAGAGAGATCCGGTCTTGATTTACACCACAAACATAGCACAAACTTGGCTCTGATACCAATTGTTGGAAAAAACCTGATTTGAAAACGGTTTTCTTGCACAGTGAAAAATTAAAATTTTCAAAATCGACCCAGTTTATAATATTTATAGCAATAAACCTTAACTGAATTTGTACCTGTGTTTTCAGATAAGTGAATCCTTGATATTTTCTAGCTTTTAACCAAACGATCTTATCCACTATTCTCTTATCATGAATTGCTTCAAGCGTGGGCTTGAACCAATTAAATATAAACACGAAATTAGAAAAGTTTTTCTTTTGGGTTGAAAACGAAAATTCTCTCTTATTTAATAGAAATTGGTTAAATTGTTATTCCGATAAATGTGTCTATTAGTTGAAAATAAATTCTCTTTATTTTTCTAAAAAATAACAATCTCTTAAAAATTGTGTTAATACCTCTACTGGTTCCATCTATTTATAGGAAGAGAAGGTAGAACCCTTGTAGAGTTGTAAAGTTTTTTAATAGAAAAAACAACATCCTACTTAGAGTAGGAGAGTGGTGAACGACTCACCCTTGTATTTCTATTAGGGTTGCCACCCCTTTTATGTTATATGAGGGGTTTTGGGCCTCTCTCACATCAGGTCCAATTACGAGTACTTCCTGGGTCTTTTTGACCTTGTACTCTGTAATATGATTCAACCCAATTAAGTTTTTCTATTTCCCAAAGTAAACTTTAATATCTACATACTAAATAATTTTCTCACCCCAATTTTACCCCATAAAATCTTTGACAATTTTACCCCCGCTAAAATTTTGACTATTTTACCCCAATAAAATTTCAAGAAAAGTTGTTCAGTATATAACAACTCAACATGTTCACTATTACTGAATGATTTATCTTCATTTTCGAGCTTCAAAATAGTCTAAAAACATAAACTCATTCTTCCATCATATAGGACTGCAAGTTTCCATTATTATTTTCATTTTCATTTTTATTTTTGGAAACCAACATTCATTTCCAAATGATTCCATTTTTCCATTTCAAAGAAAACCATAATCATTCTTAAATGTTTCCCATTTCTCTTTTTCTATTCATTTTATTCATTTATATTTAAACATACAATTCATTTATGGTTTCAACGAGCTAACGAAGGGACTGATTGGACATATGTGTTGAAGCTCAAATGATTTATAATTAAGTTTCAGCTTTTTGCCTATTAATTATAAACTCATTTAGTCATGATGTCATTCCACTATAGTATTATGACAGAGCTCTCCTCAACAACATACCATTACAAAACCAATTACTCAGTACTCGTCCAATAACATTGTCATTAGTGTGTTACCCTCATATGATATCCGTGATCTCTTTGGGATAGTATATGTTCTCCTAATATGATCCTATTTTATCGCATGGTAACTATTACATTTTCCTTTATGAAAAGTCAATCACTATCAAATATTGATCAGGTCATCCGCTCTAATGCCTAGGACAAGGCATCTCCCCAATTGGACTTGATAGACGACATATTAGTTTTTAGATCTGTTTACTCATTTCTAATTAGACTAAGGACATATTGAGATTCATCTACTAATACAAGTTATCTTTCTATACTACGATCCGATCACGTAATATCGCTTAGTATTAGTTTAAATAATAAACAACCAATAAGCAACATTTACTTATTCTTTTTTCTTTTTTCTTTTTTCTTTTTTTTTTTTTTTTTGCAAGCAAAAACTATTATAAGATAATAATACAAAGTATATTAATATAATCAATGAATTTTTTATTAACTAATCTGTTTGAACGAATTACAAGTGTATATTTATTAAAATACTACCTTAGGGCACTAGATCCAACAAAATGCTTCGCTATGAAGGCTAATAAAACATTTGTTGACGAATAACCACCACTCTTGAGAAGTCTGGATCCACCATTCGAGTGGAGTGGTTTAAGATGTTAGGAACAGGCTAGGTTATAATATAGTTACAACGAAGTAGGTGAGTACTCCGAGGATCGTACCCAAGGGAGGGGAGCACTAAATTAATTCTACTCTAAACACAAATAGAGCTAACTAGTATTTTAAATAAATTATATTACGACTAAACATGAAGAAAGATTTTTTTAATAACTAAAGCAATAAAATAAGATAAATAGAAAAACCTGGAAAATTTTCCATGAAAACTTAATCAAATCTGAACATGGGTGGTTAGCTCGCTTCGATAATCATAACTAATTGTTACTTCGGGTTCCTTATTCAATGGACTAGTCGTTACCCTAGTAGGATCTCTCGATCTTCCACTAGAATAATGAGTTAGTAATAGCTACTTATATCTCAACCTCACAGTCCAGACTAGCTCAAGGTAAAGGTGTTCACGGATAGGCCATACCAATTTTGTGTTAATTCACAGCTAAATGACTTCCTAGGGTTTAAATTCTTTTTCTGCCAAACAGTTGATCCGCTAAGAAAACCATACACAACAATCAATTAATTATACCTCCACTTGCTAATCCCCCGCAAGGGGATTAGTTTCTCATGGATATAAAAAACATAATAATCTTGATATAAAAGATAAACATGAATAATAAATAAAGATATGAAGGTTTAAGAGAAGCCTGAATTGTATTTAATTAAAGTACAAAATCCACAAATAGTTGATTGAGCTCCACAAATCAGATCTCCCGATAAACGTAAAATTGAAAATAACCTAAATTTTAAGAAAAGAGAAAACTAAAAATTGAAACTATGAAGAAAATTACACACTTATGAAAAGCTATCCATAATAAGTGTTAAATGAGCATATTTATAGAGTTAGGGTTGCAATCATCCTCAACCCTAGGCCAGTTGTGTAATATCCTGAAATAGGGGTTAATTTTAAATTGTATTGTTTTGCTTATGTTTGGACTGTGGTGTCTGTGTTTGTGATGTTTTAAGACTTAGTTGTAAGTCTAGAGCAGGCCTGGGTAGTAAGAAAATTTTTGTTTTAAAGCTTTAAGTGAAAGGAGCTGAAGGAGCTAGGGGTTATAAGTATTTCAAGTGGGTTTTTAGCACAAGAAAAAGGCTTGGCAAAGTGGCAAGGAGGCGCCACTTAGAGCCTGTGATTGACGCCACTTGCAGGGGAAGGAGGTCTCATGTTCGAGCAACAGAAATCCCACCTTTTGCTCTCTATTTTGACGCCAAGGAAGGGGAGAAGTTGTGCTCAGCACAAACTCTGGCAGATAAAGATGGACTAAGTCAAATTATTCGAATGGTTGGCAGAGAGAAAAAGTAGGAATTTGACTAATTCAAATTCTTTTGAATTAGTGGCCAGGAGAGATCTTGGGTGTTGGCTGAATTTTGAACTCCTCTTTGGAGGAGTGGCCGGCTTTGGCAAGGTGAGTAGGGGGTGCCGAATTCTCTTAGGCACCTATTGGGGTATTTTTTTCGGTCAGCTTTTGTTTAGTGTACCAAAAGCCAAAAACCATACTTGAAACATTTTTGATTTTCCTAGTGTTATAGAGTAGTAAAACCCGAAATTGTTTTGTTTCAACACCTAGCCGAATGCTCTCTTGAGTTTCTAAATTTTATTTTTGTCTTGTTTCCTTTTCTTCTTCTTGTTATTTGGCCTAACCATTTACCCTTCCATCTCTCTTTTCTTTTTCCATTTATGCTAAGCCGAAAATAGTCATCTTCTTCCTCTCATACCTTTATTTTCTTTCTTCTTAAAAACACTTGTGTCGAAATTCACTTTGTCTTCTTAGCCGAATCTTCCCTCTTCCACTTCTAATCTACTTTGCCGATTTCTCCTTTCTTCTTTAACCATATTTCATTTGTTTCTACTTCAAGACTCTGGCCGAATCTTAAGTGTTATTTTCAAGCAACCATAGCCGAACCCTCTTCTCCCTTTTTGTTTAGTGTTGGCCGAATCTCAGGCAAGGGTGGTCTCTTCTAGTTTTCTCCAATCGGTTTTTTTTAGAGGAAGGTAAGTGCTCAAGGCCGAATGCCTATTTCTTCTTCTCTCTTGTTCTCTGTCAACTTTTATAAGGGTGAGAGCCGATTTTGGGCATTTGATAGCAAGGGTGTTAATTACCTTCTTTGGAACCGATTTATTGTAGGGCCTCTGGGATTTTGGAACAATCGACCTAAGCCTCTATTCTCTGACAATCGGCTTTGGTAAGGGTGGTAAGGATCCATTTTAAGATCATTAATTCTTTTAAGTAATCGAAAAGCCGAAGGCTATTAATATGGATGTATGATTGCCGATTGTAGGGAAGTGAAGCAGAATCACATAGCGTGTGGTGGCTAGCATTCAAGGGGCGTTTAGGTAAGGTCTCAGGTTTCAAGCATTAACCCTTTGGGTTTATTTGGTTTGGCCGAATGGCCTATGTTGCTGACCTGAGTATGGGCCGAATGTAGGATCAAGGGACCTAGTGTTGTGGATCGGTTCTATGGGATTTAGTGCTTGCGTTATAACAGGTGTGTAAACTTACACACTCTATACTTAGTAATATGTTTTAATAACCTGATTATTAATAAGAGCCGAAACAGTGGAGGTATTGATATGATACTCTATGGGTATAAGCACAGATTCGGGTAAGTCTGTTTTGATATGAGTTCTGCTATTCAATATATGATGTTATGATTATGACATATATGTGTTAGGTGGTGCAACACTAAACATGTTGGCATGATTTGCATCATTTGCATGATTTGCATGATTTGCATGATTTACATGAGTATGGCATAATAATGGGTGTTATGAGAGGAGGGGGAATGATATCCGTGTCTTTGGGACACCAGAGTTTTGGCACCTCCAGTGGTTTGGTACCACAGATTGATTTTGTGACTTTGGGTCACCAAAGGTTTGGCACCTCAAAGTGACTCGTCCCAGTGGCTTAGCACCATAGTGGGTTGGCCCCACAGTTGACATATCGGGATCGTTGCCAGTGATTTGGTATCACACGTGGGTTGGCCCCATACTTGGATATTGATATTTCGTGACTTTGGGTCACCAAAGGTTTGGCACCTCATAGCGACTTGTCCCAGTGGCTTAGCACCATTGTGGGTTGGCCCCACGCATGATTTTACGGGATTGTCATCAGTGATTTGGTATCACACGTGGGTTGGCCCCACAGATGGATTATTTGTGACTTTGGGTCACCAGTGGTTTGGCAACACAATATTGGATATCGTGACTTTGGGTCACCAGTGGTTTGGTACCACACGGGGTAGAAAAGGAGTATGGATGGCTAGGGTTGGGTGCATTAATTATATTGCTTGGTTATGGTGTGTGTAAGTATGTTGCATTAATCGGGAGGAGGATTTATGCACTGAGTCTTGGTGACTCACCTTCTCCCTTATCATTTCAGGTGACACTTAGATCGCGGAAGAGGAGCCGGGTGGACTCGAGGTGGCCATGCTATAAATAAATTCGATTCTTCACGGATTTGATTTGGGTACTTTATTCTTATTTACTTTGGTTTCTATTTTTACTGAAGTTGTAATAAGGCCTTTAAAATTATGTTTTTACTATTTATGTGATTGGATTTGATTTCAAATATGGCTTAACGAATTACTTGGTTAACCTAATAAAATCGGAACGCAAGGTTTTCTAAACTACGAACAACATGTTTTAAACTCTACCATCGGGTAAAACGTATCACTTGAAAATGACAACAATTCAAATGATTTCCAAACTCAAGGTTTTTCACACTCAATTCAAACGATTTATAAGCATCTAAAGAAAAACCATTCGGATTTGAAATGATACATAGCATTGAATTCTAAACCCTCTGAATTCGGCAAATGAATTTTTTAAAATTTCCGGGTTTCAAAATGGACTATTGGTTCTGAAGTGATCATGCCCAAGATTTTTGCAAGTACAACGCGACAAAAAGCATTTCGCCAAAATTTTAATCGGTAACCTACTTTAAACCTAAACATTTTCCTCTGTGACATGTCAAATTTGGTCGTGGTGTGTTGACCAGGTTGGGGGTGTTACAAGTTGACACTCTCTTGTTTAATATTTGATTGTGTAAACAAAATACCCTTGCCTCGTAGGTATTTCTCACATAGGATCAGTGTCGCGACACCTTAGTACCTATGTCGCATCATCAAAGGCAGTATGCTTGTACACAGGGTAGTTTCAGGGGTGCGTCGTGACACTGAAGGCAGTCTTGGAATTCTTACTCTCTACTCCCTATGTTGTGACATCAAACTCCTCGTGTTGCAACAAAACGACCAGTATTGAGTTGGTACTCCTTCTAATGGTCTCCTACATACTCATAAAGTATGTTATCTCACCCTTAGGCCTCATGCAACTCCTAAGTTTAATGAAAGACTCAGATTACACTTTTGATTAAATGTAAACGAAACTAAAAAAATTCTTGTATTCAAGCTCCTTAAGTGCGAAAACTATTTTAATCTACTACACCAAATTGCGACTGATCATTTGCCATAACTAGCTTGAAGAATGCCCAGCAAAAGCCTGACACTCCGGTCAAAGACCATATGATCACTCTTATGGGATACTTTGCCGAAACAGCGGACAATGAGGCCAATCTGGACTAGAATAATCAAATTGAGATGGTTTTCAAAAGCTTTTCGAATGATTTTTCTTATTTTAAGGTTCCATATAACCTTGGCAACAAAAGTGTGATGCTTACACAACTCATGAAGGAATTACAATTCTATGAGTTGATGTTGAGCATCGGTCAGCCGGTCCAAAGAGCAGAAGTGAATATAACTTCGCTTCTTACTCAAAAATGAAGGGACCATAAATCTGAACCGAAAATAAAATTTATTTTTATTTTATTTTATGGTCTATAACATGATAGAAATGTCATGTGAAAATTTTGAGAAGAAAATTTTACCGATTATGTACTTAATTACGAGGACTAAATCGCATAAAATATAAAAGTTGAATTCTAGTAGCTGTAAGGATTAATTAGCTATGGAATTCAAAACTTAAGGTCTTTATATGGTAATTAGACCATTAAATAAAAGTATGTAGATATTATGGTGACTCATCCATGAAAATTTAGAAAAAGGGTAAGGACCAAATTGGACAGTGAAATATTTTAATTAATTAAAAGATGATAAAAAGAAATGTAATCTTATTTTATCATCATCTTCCCCAAAAACACATGGAAACCCTAGGAGATAGAGAAGAAACTTTCATGGCCAAATTGGGTAAGTTTCCTTGTCCCGTTTTTAATAATTTTGATATTTTTGAAACCGGGATTGCTTAATCTATCTATTTAGGGGATTAATTTGAGAAGTTATCAAAGTTTGGAAAATGGGTCATGGATGTATATGCTTAAAATTAGAAATTTGTGGTAGAAAATGAAAGGTTGTTGATAGATAAACAACTTTTACAAAGTGATTTTTGATGAAAACATTATTTAGGGACTAAAATGTAAAGTTGTGAAATTTGATGAAAAATTCTGAACTTTTATGAATACATGTGCTGTAAATTTTATGTTGGAATTTTGGTTAGGCTTGGAATAGGGATTAAATTGCATAAATTTCATTTTCTGAGCCTATGGACGAAATTTGAATTTATGGAAAAGTTAGGGGCGAAATGGTAATTTTGCATAGGATGTAAATTGAGTCCACATGAATATGAACTGTGATAAATTGATGTCAAATTTACTCATATAGATCCAGATAGACCAAATTCGGAGCTAGAACGAGGAAAAGAGGAAAATGTTGGATTAGTAGATTTTACATACGCGAACATTTGTCGAGGTAAGTTCGTGTAACTAAATTGTGTATTTTATATGCTTGAATTAGATGTTGTGTTTGTGAATTGTATAAATATCATATATATGTATATGACATTGAAAATATACTTAACAAAGCCCGGTCAACGATAATGCCCGATAAAGGATAAAGGATAAAAATGTTACTTTTATACTTGGAATGAACGTGGAATGTTATCATTTGAATTATATGATTGTTATATATGTATGAAATAATCACATCCTGAGAAATGTTTGAAAACGTTAAATCTCGTTTGAATAAATGAAAATCGATGGATATGTGATTTCCTGAAATGAATGAGGTCCTGTATTTGTGGCTGACGGGATTTAGCTCGGGCGAGTAATCCTATTGACCTCATTTATGAAAGCGGATAGGTAATCCTGATATAAGTCCTCTCGAGCATATGTTATGTATTGGATTTAGCTCGAACGGGTAATCCAGATCAAGCACTTTAGAGTATATGTCATAAAAAGGATTTAGTCTGGACTGGTAATCTTGACTAAGCTCTATTGAGTATATATTGTAGATAAGATTTAACCTGGACTGGTAATCCTGTTGTTTATTAATATGTGGCTCGAGAGTGTACTCTCTGAAATAGTATCCTATAGGTATCATTGAATATGAATTGATGGATCCTAATTTGTACACCACGAATGTACTACATGTGTATCCATCGATATTTCAGATAAATTCAACGGGTAAAATTTCTTTTCATGAGAATATATGAATAAGAAATGAGTTATTACACATATCGACCTAAAATACATGAAAATAAAAATACGTGATAATTGATTAATGGAAATATGAAATGATCATATTGTACATGGAATTTATTTGATGAGTATGTACATCTGCAAAGGTTGATTGATCTATAATCAAAGATTGGAACAGGAGTCTTAGGAATGACAGCAATGGAAGTGTTGTTATGCTCATTAAGCATTCTTCCCTTGCTGACAAAGTCATTCCAACAATTGATATTGTGTGCGCCCAGTAGAATCTCGATTTTGTTGGAACAAAATACCTTGTTTCCCATCTAGTCCAAGAGCTTTCCCATCTAATTTAATATTACCAATATAAGTTTTTGGACAGATCAATAATTTCACATAGGGATCAAATCTCTTCCAATTTTGAGTTTTGGACAGATCTTATGTATAATTTTGATTGAGCCAAGTTTAGGCATAGCTTTGTATATATATTTCAAACTGAGTCAAACCCAACCAAGAAGAATGTTTGATAAAGGTTAAATTTTGCTATTAATCCTTATAAATTACAAAAATTATGGATTTGGTCCCTATACTTTAATTTGATCAATCTTAGTTTCTATACTTTTCGAATTAGTCTATTTTAGTTCTTGTACTTTTTGAATTTTGAAATTTTAATCCTAATCCAAATAGTAGTAGGTAAATTTTTTCGATTAAATTCAATTACTAGTCTTGTACTATGCGGCATACAATTGTATATTTAGTCCATATTTTTTAATTGGATTATTTTATGTCCTTATTCTTTTCGAATTTTGAAATTTTAGTCTTGATGCAAAAGACCATCATTAATCCATTAATTAAAATTTTAGTAAGTAATATGTGAAATTAACAAGCTGATATGATATTACAACAATGATAATATGTTTGCCTCATCGAATTTTGGAAATAGCAAAATTTAACTGAATGAATTTAATAACTATTATTTAGTGAGAACTAAAATTTTAAATTTAAAAATTATAAGATTAAAAATAATCAAATTAAAGTATAGAAACTAAGCCTATAACTTTTGTAAAATATAGCCACCAGTGACAGAATTTGGCCTTTGTTAAATGGGATCCAAACTTAAAACCTAACCTCTAAACCTTGTTTATTATACACATGGATCGGTTGAGTTTTTGGAGAGATTGATTTCCCGATGTTTAATTTAGTAATAGGTACAATCAAATTGACCGATACTAAAATATACTAAAACAAGGGTGTAAGAGCCCAATTTTGCCAAAGCTTTGAAATAAACTAAAAATAATGAAAATAAATTAAAAAAACCAGTGTTTTTAAACAGTCCAGTTACATTAACCCAATTATCTACCCAATCCTGACCCAATTACAACCTTTGGCCCTAAACCAATTTACAGGCCCGAATTTACGTTACCTCAGACCCATTCCTAAACCCGTGACCCAACACACAAAACCCGAAACAAAGACAACCCAAAAGGGCCCAAACAATTAACAGAAGCAGCAGTGGCCTAGGGTTTCCTGACTACCCTCACGCCACAAGCCTTCGATTGTGCCTCAGTCTGCAAGTCACGCCGCCATCAACGCGCCTCGTCGCTGCGTTCTTCGCATTCGACCTACACAGAAAATGAAGGAACCGCAGCAAAATGACAAAACATGGCAGTATTTTATTTCCTTTTTTATTTGTTTATTTCAAAGGCTATAAAAGGCCTTACAAAACCTGTAAATGGGAGATACACACAGAGAAACAAAAAAATACAGAAATACAAACAGAAAGATTTCTTTTAACAGAGGTGATTTTTTATACCTGCGTTAAGTTTTTTTATTTCGATTTACATATATTTTACATATATAAAACTATATAAAGAGGGGCAAGAAATTACCTTTGAAACGGAGGTTTTAGGCCTCCGGCCACCGGCCACGGAGGCGCGTGCGGCACATACGGTGAATGGCTCAAGAGTCCAGCGGTCGAGCTCCGAACAGAGAAAAAAGGGGGTTCAGAGAAACTTTTGAAGTTTTTTGTTTTTTAAAAACAGATTATAAATGTTTTTTTTCCTACAAACTAACTTATATAGCAACGACAAAATGGCGCCGTTTATGCTTAAGCCAATAATCATTAAAACGACGCCGTATGAAGCCTCTGACTCGAACCCGACCCGATGGGCAAAAAGATTCGCGTGTTTTTATGTCAATGGTATATTTGCGGAATAGGCCCTTCTGCATTTTCAATTTGTTTAATCCATTTTTTGTATTTTAATTTGGCCCTAAAAGTTTAATTATTTTCCAATTTAGTCCCTCGGACTCTTTAATGGCTAAAATCAAAACGTCGTAGTTTTTAAATTTGGATTAATTTCCATTTTAACCCATGTGATTTAATGCGCGTTTTAATTCAGTCCTTTTATATATTTTTTAATTATTATTTAACCCCTGTTTCTTTGTTTTATTTTTTTATCCTTTTATTTTATATTATATTTAATTATTTTATCATATTAAAAGATTCTATTTTATTTTCATATATTTATTAATTTATTAATAGTCTGAAATTCATATATATGTATATTTTATATGTATTATCTTTATATATATATATATTTAATTATCATTATATATTATTTTACTGGGTTTAATAATTTATATATTATTTTAATATTTTAATATTATTTATTATATTATATTTTTAAGTATTATATTATATATTAGTTTTAAAATTTTGTTTTGTATAAAGTTTATTATAATATATAACCTATTTTATTTATATTGTTTATTACATATATAATTTTTATGATTAGTATATTATGTATATATATGTTTTTATTTAAAATTATTATATATATTATTTACTAATTATTTTTATGTATAATCCTTATATATTATTATTAATTATTTTATATTATTTTATTATATATTATTATTTTTATTAATTATTATATACATTTATTTTTATCTTTATATTCGTTTATTATTGCTTTAGCATAGTTTTTTTTTTATTCATGTTATATTATTTATTGATTATTTATTGTTAATATAATTTGTAGTTAGGTTGAATTGATGTATATTATGTCTTACTCAAACCACTTTTTTTATTTTTATAAAAATACCTTTTGAATTAAAGCATTTTATTCAAGTAGTTCAAGAAATACGGTGATATGTGATATTTGGGGACTTCGAGAAGAATTGTGCCCTAACTTATTGGGTTTCGATTTTTCTCGTAGAACTTAAGGTATCAGATATCCCTTCTCTTTTAAAATTGAAACTTATATTTTAAATAAAAACTTACCCTCGAGAATTCAAAATTGTTGTGTCCTAACTCACTGGATATGACGATTTGTTATCTTGGGATAAGAATTTTAGAAAATAAGGCAATGTTTCGTGTTTGGAAGTTCGAGAAATTGTGCCCTAACGTGCTGGGTTCCGGTCTTTCATTCATCCAAATAACTAAATATGCTTTTAATAAATTTTCTAATTCATGAGATGATTTTAGTCACGAGGGTTTTAAACATCATGTCCTAACTTGTTGGATGTGATGTTTGTATGCTTTCGGAACAAAAGAATCTCCAATTTCAACTCAAAATTGTTCAAATTTTTAAAGAAATCATATTCCTAAATCTTTGTCAAATTCTCGACATAAGGGCATTAATTAATCAATTAGGTACCAATTTTTGGGTGTTACGGGGGTGCTAACCCTTCCTCGTACGTAACTGACTCCCGAACCTGTTTTTTGGTATTTTATGGACCAAAAATCAATGTTTTGAAATAAAAATGTTTTATAAGGTGATCCAATCACACCTAAGTAAAAAGGGATTGGTGGTGGCTCCATTTTTGTTTTAAAGTCGATCCCCGTTTTTAAATCAAACTTAAAAATGGTTTCAATAGCTTGGCGACTCCGCTGGGGAATTAAGAGAGTCAAGCCGTAAAATTGATTATTTTCTGTCCTTTGTCAGAAATTTGAAATTTTTTATTTGAAAATTTAAAATTTTTTATTTGAACATATGATTATTATTTTCTTGCACACATTGCATTGCATGACCGTTGTGGTCACACCCTTAAGTGGGAGTGAGAAACTATGCCTTCGTGAGGTTTTCACCTCCGTATGGGCTAGTGGATTGCTTCCGGGATACATCTGTACCTATGTCTTCGTGAGGTTTTCACCTCCGTGCAGCCATAGGGAAATGTATTCCCCTGAACTGAACTCGATACATATGAGCCTCTAATGGGTGAGGATCGAGGAATCTGCTGGTTCGGGTACCTTGAATTTAGAACTAAACCGCATATAGTGAACCCTAAGAGCCCACCTTAGGTAGAACTATGTCAAACCTTAGTGGTCACCCAGATAGGTGTTTGTTTATTTTACTTGCTTTATATTCCATGGTACTAACTTGTTGTGTTTTATTCTTTTGTGCATATCATTTCATACTTTAAGATGTATCGATTCACGGTCAGTTTCTAAGTTAGAAAGCTGGTTATAGAGAACGAATTCCTTGATAAAGTAGAAGACAATGCAATTGTTCACATATAGCAAAGGCAATTAGAGAAAGAAGGGTATGGATTTATTTTAGCAAGAAGGAAATGGGGCAACGCTAGAATCCCTGCCACCTGTGCCTCCTGATGTTGTTCTAATCAAAGCAGAATCAGATGCGAAGAAGATTGTACGACACCCTATGGCAAGGCGTGGTGTTGGAACTAAATGGCAGAAGGTAACTATACTCACCAATCACTTCAAAGTGAGCGTAGGAAGTACGGATGGACACTTCTACCATTACAGCGCTTCTCTTTCATATGAAGATGGTCGCCCTGTGGATAGTAAGGGTGTTGGAAGGAAAGTGATCGACGGAGTGCATGAGACCTACAAAATGATTTAGATAGAAAGAATTTTACAAATGATGGTAAAAAAGGTTTATTTACTATAGGTCCACTACCAAACTTCTCGACTCCTCGTTGTGATCCAAACAACATTGCAAAGGATTTGATTCGTTGTGGAGAAATGAAAGGAATTCGTATTGATCCCTCATTTGATACATACAATGAGATAAACCAGAATAGATGCCTTTCACCTATGGTTAGAGTTGAAAAAAGGTTTGAACAGATACAATCTAAATTCCCTGGAGCTCCGTAGTTCCTTCTTTGTCTGCTTCTTGATAAGAAAAACTCTGATCTTTATGGGCCATGGAAGTGGAAGAATCTCTAAGTATGGCACCAGCTAGGGTGAATGATCAATACTTTTCTGAAGATCGATGCTAAGCTTAGATCGATGCTAAGCTTAGACGGTCTCTCCATCACCATCGAAGCCATAATTCCACGATCGAATTAAAGTCAAGCCTGAACAAGATCGAGGAAATGAAGGGTAAAATTGAAGAGTTAGAAGCAACACTGAACTTCAGATCGAGCTTCTTGAAATAAGAGAAGGGCATTAGAAGGAAAAGCTTCACCATTCCCATGACCAAGTTAGAAGTCGGGATTACCTCATAGGTGAAGCAATAGTTCAGATTCGAGAGATAGCTGATCATCTACTGACTTTGGCATTACAGGCTAATACGTTGAGCATGAAGTATGAACTACAGTCCGGTCATAGTCAAGAACTAGCTTTATTGCTTGGGAAAATCAAAACCTTAAGACTTAGGGCGAAAGCATGTTTGTAGTCCATTTTATGTAAAGGATTTTATTTTCTAATAAAGTTTTCTAAAATGAAGTTGAGACGGAATCGATGCCTCTTTGCATTCATGCATTTGCATTACATTGCATCATTTATATTAGACTTTTACAAAAAGACCCTAATTAGGTAAAATATTTCAGTTAACCTGGAAAACATGGAACAAAGATTGGAGAGAATAGAACAAATGCAAATATAGATGCAAGGGAAATTGACCGAGATTCAACAAGACATGCGGGAATTCCAAAAGAATGTGATTGGCCAGTTAAGTCATTTGCTAGTTAAAGGACTTGAAAAAAGGAGTGGCTCAGTGGACAACAGTGTTGATGATGATGAGGACATTGTTTATTCCCCAAAAGGTGTCCCGACTCAACCAGACACGCATTCGCATGGGGCACCCGTCATTATTGAACCCCAATGTCAAGCTGATACTTCGGCCCTATTGAATTCCCCAATGGGTTCAGGTGTTAACCCGGATGATGCTCGAACCAAACCGGTTGTATTGGTAGAAACGAGGAAAAGGGGAGAATGGACTTTGAAGGCCCCGAAGAAAAAGGAAAAGGAAGCGAATGGTACGAATAGGAATAACAAAGGCCATTTGAAGCCGATTACAATAAACCAGCCAAGGATAGTAATTACCAGCCATCAGGTCTCCCCAAGGCAAAACTCTGAAAAGCTCCAATTTATGCTAATCCCGATGACGTATAAGGAGCTATATCAAAGTCTATTTGATGCACATGTGGTGTCTCCATTTTATCCGAAGCCGTTACAGCCCCATATCCTAAATGGTATAACTCAAACGTTCAATGTGACTACCATGCAGGAATAACGGGTCACTCGATTTAGAACTATACTACGTTTAAAAAGTTGGTCGAAAGGTTCACTAAAATGGGAATTGTGAAGTTCGACGATTCATCAAAACCTGATCACTTTGACGAGGTAGTAAATGCGGTAATTAAAGAAGGAGACAAGGAAGTTACGACTCCTTAAAGAAATCAAAAATGAAGAGGGAATCAGAGAATGAAGTTTCCAAGCCCTTGCGTACTTGGAAATATTTTGAATAATGGGACTATGGAAGAGATCCCTGTATTTTTAGAGCTGATTTAGAGTAATATTCAAAACATGCTTGTTGCCTTAAGCCTAGAGGCAATAAGCACCCTTTTTGTGAAATAGGCTTATGTCCAGAATTTTCATTTCAATAAAATGCATCTTTTTAAACAATTTTTTTTTTATTCTTCATACTGTATATTCTTTCGTTTTTTTAACCATATTCTTTCATTCTTTATTCATTACCATACTATACAAATAATTATCCTTAGAATCATTTATTCTTTGGACTTGTTTTCCTTTGTACCTAGGTACCCAGATATCAACGACATGAGCGACGTTGTTATTGACTCCATTTTTGAATAAGATATGGGTTTAGGGGGGTCTCAGGACTTTGAAGATGACAGAGATTTGTAACCTACCTTCTAATTTGTGAAGGATGGTAAAACAAGATGAAAAACAGACCTCACTCTACAAAGGGTCATTAGATATTATGAGCCTAGGGAACGGGTGAAGATCGAAGCCCACCTCACCACAAAAATAAAGCAAGGCATCATTGAATTGTTTTCAAGAATTCAAAGATGTTTTTGCACGGTTATATCAGGACATGCTTGGGCTACTAAGACGCAGGCTAAACAAGAGGATCGGGCACTGTTGGTCTATCATGGAAGGGGATTGCATCAGTCATATTGCATCAGTCATACAGCAAATACGGAATTAAAGAAGACGAGATTCATATGACTTTTCTATTTTCTTCACAGAATTTTCTATATGGGGCATGGATATTATGGGGCCAATCTCGTCAAATGCTTCTAGTTTACATCGATTCACTGTCATGGTCGTCGTCTACTTCGCTAAGAGGGTGGAAATAGCTTCATATGTCAATGTTACAAAGTCGATAGCAATCCAATCGCCAAAAAAAAGGGATTAGATGCTAGCAGAATGCCATAAATGATCGCGTTTAAATAACTGTACAAAGTCAAAGTTTATAGTTTGACCAAAGATCAGGCAGCATATCACAGTGCAACAAAAGTTGCCAAAAAAAATGAAAGGTGGCTAAGACTTGTAAAGATTGGCATAAAAAGCCATCACTACTCTCTATGATTATCGAACGTTGGCCAGAACCTTTGCCGGGCAACATCTTACACATTGGTTTATAGATTTGAAGAGTTTTTATCAATTAAACCTAATCGAAGGAAAGGTTAAAAGCTATTTGCCACGGCCAGATGATGCGAGCTTATGTTAAAGAAGTTCATCTTAGGGAATTCTACGAAGAAACCTGATGTTGAAAAATATTTTTCTTCTACAAAACAATTTTAGAGAAAAGCATATGTCAAACTAAGAAGGACTTATGTAGGGCCTATTCTAGAGGAGCATTGATATTGACTGAGACGGATGGTGAAGACTTGCCCAATCTGGTGACTTCAGGTTTAGTCAAGAGATATTTTACCTGAAAGGGGAAAGACCAAGGTGAAAACCCGTAAAGGGCGCCTCGAAAAAAAAAAGAAGAGAGGCCAAGGCGAAAACCCGCACAGAGCACTTTGAGACCAAAGGGGATTTGCGTTGAAAACCCAAAAAGGACGGCTCAAATTTTGACCAAAAAGTGGGGCATACAGTAGTCTTGCTACGTCTGAATTAGCAATGAATAAGTATGTTACGTCTTGGGGCATTGACAAAGTACTCCGGATCCCTTAAACACATATTGAGCTTAAAATGGTCCTCAAGAAGTTTGAACAGAGAAGCTTAGGCTGTGATATCTGGGGCACCTAGCTTCTATCTTACCCATTTTTGAATTCATTATCTTTGATTGCTTTATTCTTTTTGAGATACACCCAAATAAATTTCTTTTATTGCCTGGGATTATCTTTGATTAAATTATTTTTCTGAGTTATGCTCTTGACTAATTTCCTTCTCGTCCATTTTTTTGTGACCTTTTTAGCGTTTTATATTGAAATAATGATTTATGGACTAATACACTTTCATAAAAGGAGTTTCGCATATTACTCTAGAAGCTTCTAAATAATATGAGGAATCTGAAGCATGACTATTGTTCAGAACTCACCAAGCCTAAAGGTTGGAAACATTGAAAAATGATTATCTCTTCGGATTCTTATTGGATAAGACAATTTCGTTGGTGATATCATATCGGCAAATGACGAACAAGGTCAATCCAAGTGTAAAGGGGATCATTGTCGGGATACCCTGCATTCATACATCTGGTTATTACACCCAGTGAATGGTGTAACAAATCAAATTGATTGAAAGTGATACAAGTTCTGTACCTCTTAGTGGTAACAGAAAGATAGAAGAAACCAAATGTTATTCCCCTGAAGTTGCAGTGGGAGATACCAACTTTATGTCCCAAGGTTCAAGTGGAGAGGACTCAGAATTACCGTGGGGCAAATTATTTGAACGAAGATGAAACCTTGACGGATTAATGAGTGATGACACTTGAAATAGGAATCATTTTCATAACATTTTCACATTCATATATCATAGCATGTCTAATTAGGGGCATTTGATACATTTCGATCAAAGCATTCTAATTATTAGACATAAGCATATACCCATTCTACAGGTTATGTCCTCTAGAGGACAATGTAGTAAGATTAAAATACCAGATTTGGCATTCCTGAGCTTGCAGGAAACAGATCGAAAACATTAGTCTGGCAATCTTTGAAGTTGCAGGGAGCAGATTAAGATCCAGATTTGGCATTCCTGAAGTTGCAGGAAGCAGATCGAAGACATTAGTCTGGCGATCCCTGAAGTTGCAGGGAGCAGATTAAGATAGTAGATTTGGCATTCATGAAGTTGCAGGAAGCAGATCGAAGACATTAGTCTGGCGATCCCTGAAGTTGCAAGGAGCAGATTAAGATAGCAGATTTGGCATTCCTGAAGTTGCAGGAAGCAGATCGAAAACATTAGTCTAGCGATCCCTGAAGTTGCAGGGAGCAGATTAAGATAGCAGATTTGGCATTCCTGAAGTTATAGGAAGCAGATTGAAGACATTAGTCTGGTGATCCCTGAAGTTGTAGGGAGCAGATTTAGATAGCAGATTTGGCATTCCTAAAGTTGCAGGAAGCAGATCGAAGACATTAGTCTGGCGATCCCTGAAGTTGTAGGAAGTAGATTAAGATAGTAGATTTGGCATTCCTAAAGTTGCAGGAAGCAGATCGAAGACATTAGTTTGGCGATCCTTGAAGTTGCAGGGAGCAGATTAAGATAGCAGATTTGGCATTCTTGAAGTTGCAGGAAGCAGATCAAAGACATTAGTCTGGCGATCCCTGAAGTTGCAGGGAACAGATTAAGATAGCAGATTTGGCATTCCTGAAGTTGCAGGAAGCAGATTAAAGACATTAGTCTGGCGATCCCTGAAGTTGTAGGGAGCAGATTAAGATAGCAGATTTGGCATTCCTGAAGTTGCAGGAAATAGATCGAAGATATTAGTCTGGCGATCCCTGAAGTTGCAGGGAGCAGATTAAAATAGCATATTTGGCATTCCTGAAGTTGCAGGAAGCAGATCAAAGACATTAGTCTGGCGATCCCTGAAGTTGCAGGGAGCAGATTAAGATAGCATATTTGGCGTTCCTGAAGTTGCATGGAGCAGATCGAAAGACAACAGATATGGCATTCTTGAGGTTCCAAAAAGCAGATCGAAAACATCAGATCTTGTCTCCCTGAGTTTGTAGTGGAGCAGATCAAAAGATAGTGGATATTGCCTTCATGAAGTTGCAGTGAAACAGATTGAAGCTATCAGACTTATTGAAAATCAAGATGAAGTTCCAATACCGTTCAAGTTGCAGTGGAGTTAGAGTCATTTGAAGAAGACAAGGATCAAGAAGTCGAGGCTTGGCCAAGACCGGGCAAAGTTGGTCATTTTATAGTCTTTGCTCTATTCTCATTACACGACAATGAGCAAAGAGGGGCAGCTGTAAGAGCCCAATTTTGCCCGGGCTTTGAAATAAACCAAAAATAATGAAAATAAAAAAAAACCAATATTTTTTGAACAGTCCAGTTACATTAACCCAATTACCTACCCAATCCTGACCCACTTACAACCTTTGGCCCAAAACCAATTTACAAGCCTGATTTTACATTACCTCAGACCCATTCCTAAGCCCGTGACCCAACACACAAAACCCAAAATAAAGACAGCCCAAAAGGGCCCAAACAATTAACAAAAGTAGCAGTGGCCTAGGGTTTCCTGACTACCCTCGCGCCGCAAGCCTTTGATTGCGCCTCAGTCCGCAAGTCACGCCGCCATCAACGGGCCTCGTAGCCGCGTTCTCCGCCTTTGGCCTGTACAAAAAAGGAAGGAATCGTAGCAAAATGACAAAACATGGCAGTATTTTATTTCTTTTTTTATTTGTTTATTTCGAAGGCTATAAAAGGCCTTACAAAACCTGTAAATAGAAGATACACACAGAGAAACAAAAAAATACAGAAATACAAACAGAAAGATTTCTTTTAACAGAGGTGATTTTTTATACCAGCTTTAAGTTTTTTTTATTTTGATTTACATATATTTTACATATATAAAACTATATAAAGAGGGGCAAGAAATTACCTTTGAAACGGAGGTTTTAGGCCTCCGGCCACCGGCTACGAAGGCGCGTGTGGCACGTGCGGCGAATGGCTCAAGAGTCCGGCGGTCGAGCTCCGGACAGAGGAGAAAGGGGGTTCAGAGAAACTTTTGAAGTTTTTTTTTTTAAAAAACAGATTATAAATGTTTTTTTTTTTTCCAAAAACTAACTTATATAGCAATGACAAAACGACGCCGTTTATGCTTAAACCAATAAGCATTAAAACGACGCCGTATGAAGCCTCTGACCCGAATAGGCACTTTCGCATTTTCAATTTGTTTAATCCAGTCTTTTTTGTATTTTAATTTGGCCCTAAAAGTTTAATTATTTTCCAATTTAGTCCCTCGGACTCTTTAATGGCTAAAATCAAAACGTCGTAGTTTTTAAATTTGGCTTAATTTCCATTTTAACCTATGTGATTTAATGCGCGTTTTAATTCAGTCCTTTTATATTTGTTTTAATTATTATTTAACCCATGTTTTTTTGTTTTATTTTTATCCTTTTATTTTATATTATCTTTAATTATTTTACCATATTAAAAGATTCTATATTATTTTCTTATATTTATTAATTTACTAATAGTGTGAAATTCATATATATGTATATTTTATATGTATTATCTTTATATATATATATATATAATATATATATTTAATTATCATTATATATTATTTTATTGGGTTTAATAATTTATATATTATTTTAATATTTTAATATTATTTATTATATTATATTTTTAAGTATTATATTATATATTAATTTTAAAATTTTGTTTTGTATAAAGTTTATTATAATATATAACCTATTTTATTTATATTGTTTATTACATATATATTTTTATGATTAGTATATTATGTATATATTTGTTTTTATTTAAAATTATTATATATATTATTTACTAATTATTTTTATGTATAATCCTTATATATTATTATTAATTATTTTATATTATTTTATTATATATTTTTATTTTTATTAATTATTATATACATTTATTTGTATCTTTATATTCGTTTATTATTGCTTTAGCATGGTTTTTTTATTTATTTATTCATGTTATATTATTTATTGATTATTTATTGTTAATATAATTTGTAGTTAGGTTGAATTGATATGTATATTATAATGTCTTACTCAAACCACTTTTTTTTTTATTTTTATAAAAATACCTTTTGAACTAAAGCATTTTATTCAAGTAGTTCAAGAAATACGGTGATATGTGATATTTGGGGACTTCAAGAAGAATTATGCCCTAACTTATTGGGTTTCGATTTTTCTCGTAGAACTTAAGGTATTAGATATCCCTTTCTCTTTTAAAACCGAAACTTATAATTTAAATAAAAACTTACCCTCCAGAATTCAAAATTGTTGTGTCCTAACTCACTGGATATGACGATTTGTTATCTTGGGATAAGAATTTCAGAAAATAAGGCAATGTTTCGTGTTTGAAAGTTCGAGAAATTGTGCCCTAACGTGCTGGGTTTCAGTCTTTCGTTCATCCAAATAACTAAATATGCTTTTAATAAATTTTGTAAATCATGAGATGATTTTAGTCACGAGGGTTTAAAACATCATGTCCTAACATGCTGGATGTGATGTTTGTATGCTTTCGGAGCAAAAGAATCTCCAATTTCAACTCAAAATTGTTCAAATTTTTGAAGAAATCATATTCCTAAATCTTTTTTAAATTCTCGACATAAGGGTACTAATTAATCAATTAGGTACCAATTTTTGGACGTTACGGGGGTGCTAACCCTTCCTCGTACGTAACTGACTCCCGAACCTGTTTTCTGGTATTTTGTGGACCAAAAATTAATGTTTTGAAATAAAAATGTTTTATAAGGTGATCTAATCACACCTAAGTAAAAAGGAATTGGTGGCGACTCTATTTTTGTTTTAAAGTCAATCCTCGTTTTTAAATCAAACTTAAAAATGGTTTCGACAAAGGGTTTTGTCAAAACCTTGGATAATATTAACATTGTTCCTTAAATCAAGGCCAGCGTATTGAAGACACAAGAACCAAGCCCAACAAAATTTTTTGGATCATTTAAAGGCACCCTTAAAGAAACTGTCGGCCAAAATATTTTGGATAGTAACACTTCGCCTTGGATAGTTACTAATTATTTTTTGAGTAAAATTATAAAGTAAATATTAAAATATACTTCACCTTTTTGTAATATTTGTATATTTAAAATTTAAAATTTAAAATTTTTATTTTTATTTTTAGTAATTTAGTCTCTCTATTTTTTAAATTTAAAAATTCAGATCTAATTATTTACACCATTAATTTCTTCTGTTAAATTTACTAGTATAATATTTTTAAATTAATATATATATATTCACTTAGTAATTATATATAAAAAAATAATATTGCAATGGCCTTAAATTTAGTAAATAATTTTAATAGTATTACTAACTCTAAAAAGTTACATTAGCATTTTAATCAAAACAAAGTATTTAAACTAATCGATAACATTATAAAAAATTAATGTTCCAAATTATGTCAAAAGATTGAATTATAAAGATTAAATCATAAATTTGAGTGTAACATAAGAATCAAAATTAAAATTTGACTATAATTACGTAATCTAAAATTTGAGTCTAGCATAAAGACAAATTTTGAAAATTTGTCATCTTTCTATAAAATTCAAATAAAATAATGAAATTGGGAGGTTATTCCACGTGTCAACATGAGGAAGGGACTTTCCTTTTATATATAATTATATAGATTATTTAATTTAATATGGATTATAATATGAGTTTTGATATTGTATAATTATATATAAAAAAGATTGATTTAACTCTATTGTACTTATAATATAATACTCACAATTATATTTACCAAAATAAAAATTAGTTTGATTTATTTTATTTTATTTTATTTTATTTTATAAATATGTTGGCCTGATTCAAAAGCAAAACTTCAAATATATAATTGAATTTCATATATTCACCAAATTAAAATGTATGAGTTCCATAGCACATTCAATTAAAATTTGTGAATAAATTTAAAATGGTATAATTATTTATTTAGCTCTTTAATTTTATAAAAAAAATTAATCTGGTCTTTCATTTAAATTTTTTGTCTTTTTTAATCATTGAATTTACATTTTTTTATATACGTGGATGCCACATCAACAATTAATTAATTTTTAATATTTTTAAATTTTAAAAAGATTATGATATTTTTATTTTACAAAATTTTTAAATATTTTTAATAACTTTCCCTTTTTAGTTTAAAAAATAATAATTAATTGTTGATTTGGTATCCACATGGCAATCCACATGCATTTACACATCAATAAAGTTAATGTTTGTTAAATTTTCATCTATTTTGAGATAATTTCATAAAAAAATTAAATTTAAAGATTAAAAAACGAAAATTTAAATAAAGAACTAATATATATATATATAAACCTAGAGTGCATCTAAAATCTAAGAGAAAGTTAACGAGTGTATGAGTTAAATTCAAACTTCAAATTAATGAATTTTATTTTTAAAAAGAATAAACGAACTAAACAATTAAAATAAAGCCGACACCTTAATTATTTAGTAATTGTAAGGACTAAGGGAACGACAAAAGGAACCACCCGAACGTGTGAAACAAAAGGGGCAGCCAGCCAGCCCTCTTCTTTGAAAACAACATTAACGAGAAACGCTAGTCATCTTCTTGGGAAAAACCTTCTCTTCCTTTTTCCTAGGCTAGGCTAGACTAGCTTCCTAGTTCCTACCTCTTCATTATTTCGGTCTTTTTATATTATTTCTCCTTTGGGTTGACTCCTACACTCACAAACTCCCCCTTTCTTTTTTTCTTTTCTTTTTCTCAAGGAGTATGAAGAAGAGGAAGAAATTACAATATCTTTTTGCTTGCAAAAGATTGAACATTAGTGCTATTGTTATAATAATGTCATGTTCAAGTATTTTGATCTGGCGACCTTCGAGTTTCTGAACTCCTTTTTCGTTATGGCGGTATTGACGATTGAAGACGGGTGATCGGCTGGCACTTCCAATGTCGAACAAGAGTAAGCCATGAAAGTTTTCATCGGAGTCCAAAATATTTTCAGCGGCGTACATGGGAAAGCCAGACATTTCTTTTTGTTTGTTCCTTGATTTAATTTCTATTTTGGTTTTCTTTTTCCTCCAAATTTTACGTCATTATTTCCTTTCTGGTTGTGGAATTGGTGTAAGTGAGAAATAGTGTTACCAAATTTATATATATATGTAAACGTTAATTGTTCTTAACATTTAGCAGATTTATAGCAAATAAAATAATATTTGGGTGGCTTTCTGGGTCACTTTGCATGTTATTTCAAAGTTCGAATACTTTACTTACAGTCTTTGAGGAACAAAATTTTTGAAACTTGTTTTTCCATCTTTTGCATTCATTGTTACTGTTAGATCGAATCAAATCGAGTAAAAAAAATTTTAAGTTAACTAAGTTGTTAAGTTATATTTTATCATCTTAACTTGATTTAAATTTTTTTTTGAATCGAGTCGAGTAAAATGAAATTCGAATCGAATCGAATTGAGTAAAATTATTCGAGTTAAGTTAAAAAATTAAACATGTCAAATTAAAATCTTGTTACAGTATAATTAATTTCATGTTGGAATACATAAATTTGAAACTATATATATTTAAAAACTTTTTTCAAAGTGAAAATAAGATAATATAGTATGATAAACTTGAATCATTAGTTAACTTATTTAGGTATCAAAATTGTTATTTTAGAAAAATTTTAAATTCTTTTATATATTCTTTAGAATTTTTTTGAAAATTATTATAATCTTTTTTAAAAAATAAAATTTGAAATTATAAATATTTTGATTTTTTTTGTAATTTTTGTTGAAAGAATGATCAATTTGTTCATTTTTAAAATTGACAGAGATTAAAAGGCTATTTATACTAATTTATTATTCGAATTATTTGAGTTATTCGAATGGTAAAATTCAACTAAATTTAAATTCAAAACTAAATTGTTTATTTTAATTAACTCAAATAACTCTATTTAATTAATTCAAAATTAGAATTTATTTTCAAATATTTTTAATCGAATTTCCACCGATCAAGTTTAGTGAACCGATTGTGCACATGTCAAGAATGCAAACTGATTGTAAAACCATCTAACTGCAATAAGGAAAATATGTTATAGGAGTTTAGATTTAAGTTTACGGAATAAGCTTTAAAAGGTATATATATATATATATATATATATATATATATATATATATATATATATATATATATTCTTATAATTGATTTATTTAATCTAAATAAAATTATTGTCTAATTAATAATTTAGAAGCAGTCTCGGATAACATTAGGAATAATACCGCAATGCGGAATTTGATTTTAATAATAAATTTTTATTTTTATTTTTAAACACCATTAATTTTTATTAAAAAATTCAGCAAATTTTAATATATATTTAATTTAATTTCTAATAAAAAATAAATATACTTAATAAGTTTCTTTTAAAATATTGAATTAAATATTTAAAAGTTTATTATATTTTAATTTATTTAGAAACTTTACATTTAAAAGAAACATGAGAATTATCTCAATTACAAAAGAAAATAGCGTTTTTGAATTTAGACAAAGTTGCAACAACTCACTAAACTAAAATGTTAGTTCATTTAATTTTAATCATGATTGTATATTTCCAACTTCTGAAATAGTTATGCAATTGCCATTGCTAACATTAAAATTGAAAGAATTCAAACATAGCAGTAGTTTTTTTTTTTTTTTTAAACTCATCAAAATTGAAAATTCATTAACGTAAAATGATAATTAAAAATATAAAATCCACAAAATTTATCGTGCAAAAAAAACTTATATAATTAAAATTTTGAAACCTTGAAATTGTCCTCACATTTTTTTATGTAGTTAGAAAAAGAATTAACTTTTTAATTATTAGTATAAAAAATATTAGAATATAGTACATTCACAATCAGAGTTAGATTCTCGTTTGGTTTAGGGATTCAAAGTTTTTTTTTTAAAAATTTTAATTATATTTAGAATATTTTTTTGAAAAATATTATTAAACCTTTGAAAATTTATAAAAATTTCAATTAGTGTCTTTTTTGTGTGTGTAAACTTTCATAAAATCTTAAATCTCTAAAATTTTTGAAAGTTTTAATTAGACTTACAAAATTTTTTAAAATTTCTCACTAAAACCCTAAAAGTTTAAAATTTTTAGTTAGACCTCCTAAAACTTGTCAAGATTCACCACGGCTCACAGTGCAATTGTAAATAAAAAAAACATATTTCTTAAAAGTTTATGTAAAAACCAATAGAAACTTTTGTAGAAATGATAAAGATTAAAATCTCACAACTATGATCTCAAGTTTAAATATCAAATGTAGATTTTTATTAATTCTTTTATAAACATATAAAAGTAAAAAAGAATAAATTAAATTGGTTTCTTGAGACCAAAATAAAAATGTACATGATTATAGGATTATATAGGGCAAAAATATTTTAAGATTTTGTCAAAAATAATTGGTGAGTACATTTAATAGACGAGTAAAAATATAAAATTTTGATTTTTCTTAAATTAATATATAAAATTACATTCTAAAATGAATGAATGAGTTTTAAAATAAAAATTTTAATTTCAAATAATAATTTAGATGTGTTTAATATACGTATGTATGTAAAAAAAATATAAATACTTAATTTAGTGAAGGGATTTCTAAATTTTGGTGGCAAGCTCGAATTACCCCCTGCTTGATTGGGGATCAATATCAAAATTATATATGAATTTTAATACAATTTGCAATGTTTAATTTTAATTTTAATTTGGTGCATTTATATTTATAAAACTTTAGTTTTGGCTTAATTTTTACATTTTACTAACTCTGTTATTTACGAGGCACAATATTTCGTTAAGTTATACATAAATTACTTATATGATATTTTATTAAATTAAAAAATAAAGAAATAAATTTAAATTGTTTTCACCTAGATTAAATTTAATATATATAATCTTTTGTTTATAAATTAGAGAGTATGACATATATAGCACATTAAAAATAAAATATAGGCTAATAATTTTTTTTTCGGTAAAAAAGGCTAATAATTTTAATCAATTGTCAAGTACATCAGTATAATTAAATGCCAAATTATTTTGATGCCTTTTTCTAATAAATTGAAATAATGCCATTTTAACCCCTGCAGCTGTTTCATGATTGGTTGGTATTAGAGGTGAGTGTTCGATCGAATCGAGAAAAAAATTTCGAGTTAATCGAGCTCACGAGTCATATTTTATTATCCTAACTCAATTTGAAATTTTTTTCGAATCAAATTGAGTGAAACTGTTCGTGTTAAATTAAAAAAACTTAAATATGTCAAATAAAAATATTGTTACAGTATAACTAATTCCATATTAAAACACATAAATTTGAAATCATATATATTTGAAAAAAAAATTCAAAGAAAAATAATAATAAAAATAAGATACTTGAGTATGGTAAATTTGAATCATTAATTAGGCCCCAAAATTATTATTTTGGTCCGAACAAAGGGGGTTGACCCAATTGAATGATAAACTGCTTGAAACTGATAAAAAAACTATGACAAAAACTAATAGTTGAATAGGTTGAATCGGTTTAATATATATTTTTTATTTTTTAAAAAATTATAAAATTTTAATTAATTATTTAATTATTGTTGGTTTAATAATTGAACTGATTGATTCAACCAGTAGTTTGATTGATTCAACTGCAAGTACGATTATAAAAACATTGTATGTGACACTCTAATATTGTACCATGTCATCATCTAATAATCTATATAAAATTTTTAATTTTTATCTGATGATGTGGCATAATCTCATAGCATCATGTCATCAATTTTTTTTTTTTTTGAAAGAAATCATCTAACTTTTATAGTTTTCAAGTTTAGGGATCAAGATGAATTTAGTGGGGTAAATTACCAAATAATGCTCTTTTTTTTTAAAAAAGTTATGGAAAAGGACTTTTTTCCAATTATTTACTGGAATAGGCCATTTTCCTCGAAAGCACGTCCACGTCAGTGCGATGTCAGGGTACGTGGCAGGAAAACACGTCCATGGGGGAGCGTTTTCTGCCACATCAGCAAAAATTGCGTCCTTGAGGGCGCGCTTTGCTGATGTGGCAAAACCCTCCCCCAGGGACGCATTTTGCTCGTTTTTTTCGTTAGGGTTTTCAGCTGTTTTTAAGGTTAAGGTTATAGTTTTTAGGGTTTTAGGGTTTAGGGTTTTTAGAGTTTAGGGGAAAATTAATGAACTAGAATTTAGGGTTAATTAATTAAAATATTTTTATGTTTAGGGTTTTGAGAAAAATATATCAACAATATAAAAAGTATTTGTTTTTTTTATAGTAGTATCTGCTAAAATAATTTTGAGAAGACGTTTCTGAACAAAGAGTGACCAAAACATTTGAAGCAGGATGCACTGTCAGTAAGAGTACTGAAAAAAGCTCCCACATGGACACTCTTTGCTACAGTAGTTCCTGAAAAGATAATTTTGAGAAGACGTTTCTGAACAAATAGTGACCAAAACGCTTCAAGCAGGATGCACTGTCAACAAGAGTACTGAAAAAAGCTCCCACGTGGACGCTCTTTTGCTACAGTAGTATCTGGTAAAATAATTTTGAGAAGAGTTTCTGAACAAATAGTGACCAAAACGCTTCAAGCAGGATGCACTGTCAGCAAGAGTACTGAAAAAAGCTCCCACGTGGACGCTCTTTTGCTAAAGTAGTTCCTGAAAAGATAATTTTGAGAAGAGTTTCTGAACAAATAGTGACCAAAATGCTTCAAGCAAAGCTGCAATCGGCAAAATCTTGAGAAAAAAGCTCCCACGTGGACGCTCTTTTGCTACAGTAATTCCTATTTGTCCTTAGACTATAAATGAGCCAAATTTCATTCTCCGGTTGCATAATAGAAATTGAGGCAAAAGTATAATAGAAACTGAAGATGAGTAAACGTATTAGTGCTGTTATTTACTATGATGGTGAGATTTGTGACACCGAAAATAGTGTTGTTTTTCATCGAAGAACACAGCGCGACTGGTTTTTAACCAGAACATAGATTTGACAGAACTTCGCAAAAGAATTAGGCGTAAAATCTTCGGAACAATGCCAATGAAAGTTCTGTCTATTAAGTATAGATTTTGTGCTTTGGTTGATCCCGTGAGATATGACTCATTCGACATCAAAGGTCCTCGAAGCTTGGAGGCAATAGTGGAGACTCATCTTGCCAGTGGATCACCCTATCTTGAGGTATATGTACAATTTTCATTGCCAAGTGATATTCCTTCGACTTCAACATCTACTGCTGTTCGAGGGGAATACACAACCCCGAGCCGACACTCTGTTAGTAGGAGGCAGAATACGGAAGTGCTCGTGTTTGGTGGTAGTATGAAAAGCACAACCCCTATACGACACTCGGTTGGTGGATGGGACATGCATATCAGTAGGTCGAGTTCGATGCTAGAAATACGTATTGGGGAACGTCATCAACTTCTAGTGGTTGGCAATCCACATATGATTGGGGACGTTACAAAAGTTGTTTAAGAAGGGATAATGTACTCCCCACGACATCCACCGGTGAGGGGACCTCGTTCGTTGCAGATGATGGTGGGTCAGATGATGAGTCCGATGTGGATCCACCTCGAGAGCCCGGGCCTGATGGTACAAAAGTTGCATTATTTTCTAAACCAGAGCCTATTCCAACCATACCTGAAGATGTTGAAGGAGGTTCAGATGAAGAAGAAGAAGATCCGCGATTCAGGGCATACTCACCTCCATCCCACATGCATAATGTCGATCTATCTCAAGACGATGCGTTGGAGTTTCCTGAACTACCACACAGAAGGCGTGACCGTACAAGTTCGTTGTTGGATTCGGGTGAATTAGAAGTTGGTAAAGAGTTTTCCAACAATGATAGTTTTCTTGGTGCATTGAAACAATATAGCATCAAGAACGGGGTTAACTACAACGTGGTTAAATCCAAACTCGATAAGTACGAGGCCAAGTGTGCAGTGCAAGACGGTACATGTTCATGGAAAATCATGGCCTCATTGAGGAAAAGGACAGGCTTGTAGGAGATTAAAAAGTATAAAGGTCCACATACATGTCTTGTCACACCCCCAAACCCAGCCCTAACGTTATGGTCGAATCCAGGAATGTCACATCAAAAGCACAACTCAAAACAATTTTTGCTAAGTTAAAATTTAAGGCCTAAAACCCCAAAAATCCTTGACATATTGTTAAGTAATGATAAAAGCCCATGTTTTTAAGTATTTCGAAAATCGTGTTTAAACTTTTAGAAATTTATTCAAGTCTAACAATTAAACAGTTGAAAACATAAAGAAACTCAAACGTAAAATCAAATTGGAAATACAAGGCCTTATTACAAATGAAATAATTGACAATAAGTCATTCGAAATCAAATAAGCAAAAAGTTCTAAGTAACTTGTAGTGTGGCCATCTCCGAGCCCTCTCCCACGTCGAACCGTCTACTGAGGGTCACTTGAAACATTTAATAAAAAGGGTGTGAGTTTCGAAACTCAGTGTGTACGACCCTTGGCAATCAAATCAACATACAAATATTACATTGGGCTTAAGCCCTATCAAAATCAGTGGTCTTGGGCCTTAGCCCAGAATGACCTCTTACCACATTAGAATCACATGAATGCAATGCACCCATCCTAAATCCAACCCTACACACATGTGGGGATATAAATATCAACCCACCCATCCCTACACACCAAAGGTAGCACCAACAGCGGCACTACTCAAACGTTGCAGCAAAGCTGCTATTATGGGCTTAAAGCCACCGGTGGATCCACGGTCTTCACATATCTTCCTCCGTATCATCAAAACCAACCCAAGTGCAACATATATTTCGTGAATGCAACACACATTTTCACACATTAAACACTTAGAGGTATTTTAGTCATTTCACTACCCAGGGGTATTTTTGTAATTCTACCCTACAAGGGTATTTAGGTAATTTTTCAAAACAGAAGTAATTTGGAAATTTTGTAAATCAGGGATGTTTCTACAAATCAAGGGTATTTTAGTAATTTTGCAAATCTAAGGATATTTTGATAATTTCCAAATCAGGGGTATTTTAGTAATTTGAAAAACCGAAGGTATTTCAGTAATTTTACAAATTGGGGTATTTCGATAATTTCATAAATTGGGGGTATTTTGGTAATTTCATAAACTGGGGGTATTTGGTCCCTCTCGGGTTTTAGTTATGAACTTTGGCCCATTAAGAAGTCATTGCGGTTAAAGTGAACAGACACTATGCACCAGGTAGGATTCTAGAGAAGAGGAGGTGGGCCACTAGGACCGCTTAAGTACCAAGCTCTCCCTAGATCCAATCTTAGACATGCATATGTCCGTTGCCACACTCTAACCCAGCGACTTGTCCACGAACATGTTTAATTATTAGATCAAGTCTTATGCGGTTTAAGAGTTGTTCAGAACTAGGCCTAAAGTCCATTAAACCCTAGCATACTTGTCTACGTCCCCATAAAGCCCATCAAGCCCAAAACACATCCTTACGACCCATTAGGCCCAAATCTCATCCATATGGCCTATTAGGCCCAAATCAATTCCAGATCATGTAACATGCATGACTAACTCAATTCGTATAACCAACCAAACAATTTCATCAAACTTAGCCTCAGGGCCAACCGGGCCCATTTAGCAACTTTTGGCATTTTCGGCTTTCTGGCATTACCGATATTGTGTGTGTGTGTAGTGTTTGTACACACCTGGTTACTGCGACATGCTATACTATCCTTAGCCTCAAACCTACAACCAACCAACCTTCAATCAATCACTAAATCAAAACATTTACCCAAAGCCGAAGCCTTACCGTAACCTTACTGTGTGCCACCGGATTCTAATAGCCCTTCCTTAGCTACTAATCAAGAGTATCCCCTAGATCTGCATTCACACATACACCATCAATAATTCAAGTGACTCATGATCCACACAAGTCACCCCTATAGATCAAACACATTCGGCCACTCACTTAAACCATAACCGAGTTAAGTACACTTACATTTTGCTAATGATCCTTACCACAGTTGCGATCTCTGAACCTTACCCTTGTTAATACATGATTAAAAATAATGAAAAGTTAGATAGCCCTTTGGCTTTTAACAAAATGTACAAAAGAGGTTAATCGAGTACTTACCAAATCCTTTTTTGATCCAGCGGCCTAGACAGCTATTAACTAGATCCGGCTTTTAACACTTGATTGAGAGTGGGTGACAATCGGTTTGTGATGGAGGAAAAACCATAAAGATTCGACACTATTAGCAAGAAAAAAATGGTGGTAACTTGACACAAAGAGATGATGGTGATTCGACATAAAAGAAAACGATTGAGAAGTAAGGAAAAAACTATTGGAACTCAAAGAACCCTCCAAAGACATTCGGCCCTCTCCTTTTATAGCCACCAGCCGAATACTCATTTCCTCATAGTCCCATTCGGCACCAATTCCTCCCTCTCCTCATCTCCTAACTTTTCTCCTGATAACACCTTAGCCTTATCTAAATTTTCCACCATTATCAGTTCCCCTTACCACTCAAACACTCCAACACAAGAGTTCATATTCAACACAACTCTGGCCATCCACCTATGCAAAATAAAACACTCCAAAAATACCTCTCCTAATGCTCGAACCTTGGACCTCCTCAGCTGACAACACGCCACCTTATAGCTCCCCAAGTGACGCCACTTACCACTGGACCACAAGCCCATTTGTGTCCTATTTTCTCTTAATATGCTTAAGAGGCCTAATGCCTGAGACTAGGGTCCACTGAAGCAATAAAAATACATTTTTCCCTATGGTCTTCCCTATCTCTAAGGCTTCAAATAATCCTGATAATACCTTAAAATTAATATTCTAAGTGCTACTCCTACATACCAACCTCAGTGCACGAAAATTTAAAGCTTCAGGATTTTTGGGGTGTTACAACTTGGTTAGTGTTGTTCTCTTATTCTCAAAAATTTTAAACGCTCCTATGCCCAAGGCCCAATAGGCCCAATTCTACTAGGTCCAAATTCAGGGTGTTACATGTCTTGCCGATACAGTATCACTAGGTGTTTAGGGTTTTTGAATAATACTGATATTACATAATGTTGCATTATTTAACGTACTTCGTTGACAGGTGGTTCACAAGATCATCCCAAGATGGATTCAGATATGTTGGCTAGCTTAATAATACTGACGATGAAGGCGGATCCCAAAACTTTAGTGCCGATCTTAATTGCCAATATTCGTAGCCAATTGGGGTACACGCCCTCTTACCGCAAGACTTGGATAGCTAAGCAGAAGGCGTTGGAAAAGTTGGATGGTCGGTGGGACGCTTCATATAATGAAGTGTGGCAGTGGTGTCAGATGCTGGAGAGATATGTCCCAGGTAGCATAGCAGACCTTGAAACGGTACCTGCGTACTACAACGATCGATTGCTCCGTGGATGCTAAGTGTTCAAGCGTCTGTTCTGGACATTTAAGTAATGCTGAGACGCATTTCTATACTGTAGGCCACTGGTACAAACTGACGGTACCTTTATGTATGATGGATATACGCATCGGCTATTGCTAGCTGTGGCACAGGATGATAGTGGGAGAATCCTTGCAATTGTGTTTGCAATAACACTGAGGGAGTCAGGTGATGACTGGGATTTCTTTCTATCTAGGTTAAGGAAGCATGTCTACCCCCAACCTGATATATGTGTTATACCGGATCGGGGCCTTGGAATACTAGCTGCAATAGAGCGACAGGGAAGCTTATGGCATCGCACACACCATTGATATTGCCTAAGGCATGTTGTGTAATACCCCTTACCCGTATTCTATGCAGAAACCGGATATGAGGCCTTACCATACATAACTCGCACGATTATACAACTTCGGGCTATCAGACTTATTTCAGACTAAACCTATCCATCCATATGCCAATCGTCCTTACAATGGACCTACGATGTCCTAAACAGATTTCCAAAAGGGTTCGGGGATGATTTGAAAACTTTTATGCACTTAAGAAAATTTACTTAAACAGGGACCACAAACCCGTGGAGTGGATGACACGCCCGTGTATCATCTCACACGCCCGTGTTCGACGCCCGTGGTCGACACTGACTTGAATCACACGACCTAGACACACGCCCATATGGCTGGCCTGTGGTCACCTCTGATTAATCCACACGGCCTGGACACGCCCGTGTGCTTCAACCGTGTGGCGATTTAAATTCCAATTTCAAGGTGCAGACTTCACACGGCCTGGGCACATGCCCAAGGACTGACCGTATGTCATACATGGCCTAGACACACGCCCGTGTGCCTACCCATGTGGACAAGAACAAAGCTATTTGCCAAGCTCTTTACACCCCTCTAGTTCACACCCCATGAATCCATTCAACATATCGATAAACAACTTATAAATTGCAAATTGAACTTCCATGAATAACTTCATATTTTCATAAATGATAAGGTGAGTCATCAACCATGGCAATATACAAAATAGTTAGCTTAATAAAGGGCCAACACACTTTTGGCCAAAATAACAAAATAATCTAACTAGTCTAGCCCCTATACATGCCATAAACAAAACCACTAAGTCTAGATATACCTAGATGAGCTGATAGTGTGGGCGATCTTCTGATTATCGACATATTTCGACTCTGCTCTTAAACTTTATAAAACAAGGGAAAGAGAATGGGAGTAAGCTTTAAGCTTAGTAAGTTTACATGTAAACAATATAACATTTTAGTATATGCTAAACAATTATGTAGCAGTACATACTAAACAAGAAACAATCCACATTCATAATCATGCTTACTCATCCCTCCCATTTCCATGTCCCAACCATGTCACAAGATCAATGTATACATTCATTAGCATAACTCCCTGCACTTAGCACCACAATATCACATTCTATTGATCAAATACCCAAGATCAATTTCTCGGTGGTTTCGCACTTAACCCACCATCAGATTTATTTGGGGTGGTATCGCACATAGCCCACAAGAGGTTAGTTACGGTGGTATCGCACATAGCCCATCAAATGATAAATAGACGATGGTATCGCACATAGCCGATCGTAATTAAGTATTAAGGTGGTATCGCACTAAGCCCACCATCAAGTATTGATATAACACACTTACATATCCATTCCATCATTCATACTAAAGTTATTCAATAACTACCACCATAAATCCACTTGAATCATACATGTTCTCAATTGTGCTATACACTAGTTAGCAACAACATTGTATATATATAAAATGCATTGTTTACACAGAAACTTACTTCGGTGCAAAACGTTTTAATTCGCGATTCAATCCGTAACCTTGCCTTTTCCCCGGTCAAGGTTAATTCCACGCTCTTCTTGATCTATAACAATAAGATTCACTCATTTAGATCATTCTATGATCATAATGCAGCAATTTCTACACTTAGGCAAAAATGACCATTTTGCCCTTGCACTATGGCAAAAATTACAATTTTGCCCCTATACTCGTAAATAATTTTTCAACACATTTTATCAATAAATGAGCCTAGATGAACATTTATTTCTCTTACAACTGCTCGCCATTCCAACTATTTCATACGTTTATGACACAACTTCATTCTTTGCATTTAAGTCCTATTTAGGTGTTTTCATGCGAACACCTTTCATAAAAGTTGTTTCTTACCTCCTTAACATTCGTTTTCTTCCATAAAAACTCAGCTAACAACATAAATACTCTCATGAAAAGTCCCTAGACTTTCAACCATATCTCAAATTAGTCCTCTCATTAGCTAGCTTAAGCTTTGGGGACTCCAAAAGTACAAAAACCATTAAGAAAAACTCAAAAATCACTTACTTGCTAGGGAATATGTTGGCTGAAAGTTTTGACCTTCAAAACCCCTATTTCTCTTTAATTTTCGATGGATGAAGATGGAGGAATAGTGAAAAGATGATAACATCTTTATTCATCTTATTTTATTTATTTTTATCACCTAATATCCACCCAATTTGACCAACATTAAAATCTTGTCTCCCTAGCTCGTATATAGCCGGCCATCACTAGATAAATGGCCTAATTGCACTTTAAAAACCTTTAATTTACATTCTATAGCTATTAGGTACCTCTACCTTATAAAATAGAACTTTTGTACTTTATGCGATTTAGTCCTTTTTCACAATTAAGCATGATATCACTCAAATTAAGGCACCAAAATTTTCACATAGCCTTATAATAATACCATAACACATAAAATAACATCAAAATAATTTTCCTTAACTTCAGTTTAGCGGTCTCGAAACCACTATTCCGACTAGCCCCTAAATCAGGCTGTTACATGTTGCGTCCAACTATCACGGGCAACATCGATCCACAAGTGAACGACGACAAGTGACTAACATGGGTATGTAATATCTATTAATATAATTTCATTTGTAATATTCAATTTATTATTAAATGAAGAGTGGTGTGTAATATTCGCTATCAACTTATATTGGCAGGGTACGAGATCAATAAGGATCGTTTTCACGAGATGTTGGCGATTTTGTGCTCAGTTAATGAAGAAGGCACAAAATACCTATGCAACATACCTTTAGAACAGTGAACACAAGCATACGATGGTGGCTACGATATGGTCATATGACCTCAAACCTGGCTGAATGCATAAATTTTGTTCTAAAAGGAACGCGTCATTTGTCGATAACATCGGTTGCGCGAGAGACATATTTTCGTTTAGCGGCACTATTTTCGAAGCGAGCAGTGAGTTATAAAGGCCAAATGTAGGGAGGCCATGTATAGTATGTGAAGGTATTGCGAGAAATTAACATGGCGAAGGCACGGGCCAACACCATGCACACAGTGTGTCACGATCGCGACAACCTATGGTTTCGTGTGACGGGGTTTGACAGACCGAACCTGTAACACCCTAAACCCGACCCAAACACCATGACCGGATCTGGCATGTCACTAAGGAGATTCTAAAAGATGTCGCAATTTCGGAAAATATTTTTCTTGATTTTAACATTTTATTCGGGAAACTAAATGGTTGAATAATTTGTAAATGATATATATTTTATATTAATGCCTTATTGAATTAAGAACCGGAATTTGATACATGCCTTAACTTAATTAAAACGTAAAATATAAATGTCTAGTAATAATAAAAGCCCAAAACAAAAGAAAATATAAAGCTAGTGGCCCATGGCCTTATTACAATGAAATTTAAAACCCAATAACTGAAATTATTAAAAATTAATAAACTAGTAAAGTCTTTTGCTGAATCAAAATAATCTCTCGCATGGCCACGTTGCGCTCCTCTCCAGCCCGATCTGATGCACTAGGTGCTACCTGAAAGATGTTAAATAATAGGGTGAGTCACGAGACTCAGTGTGCAACCTCGTGCACCATCGATTGGGCCTTAGCCCCACGCAATGAATAACAGAGTATAATATATCGGAAAATATGCAAAGCCCAACCCAATCCTAGGTTTCCATCCGTTACACACCACCCTTACCTGCCAATTACACCATTGGGGATTTCTACAATCAACCCGCACCGCTACACACCATCGATGGCAGTCATGCTGCAGATAGCTGCTCATCGTCAGATCATGGCAATAGCCACTACAACAGATCATGGCAATAGCCACTACAACAGATAATGGCATTAGCCACTACAACGGATCATGGCAAAAGCCACTACAACAGATCATGGCAAAAGCTACTACAACAGACCATGGCAAAAGCCACTACAAAAGAACACTTCCCCTTTCATCAATCACCCTACCCCGTGCAATCACAGAAATCTGCATACATGTTTATCATATCAAATCAACGAAAACATTCACTTTAGAATGAGAGAAATCACTATCCTGGTGATTCGTCTTTACCTCATCGAGTTTTCAACGGCCAGGCCGGTATTTCGGCATTTAACAGAATATAACAGATTTACAAGCATATACTAACAGGCAATCTAAATGGTGTGAGAATGTTACACACCTGATTAATGCGTAGGACTATCTTCTACGTCGATACCCTCACTAATCGGATCTACTGCCTTCTGTCTACAACTTTGCTCAAAAGTCGGAAGAACGTGAAGATAAGGCCTCTCCTGTATTCAGCCAAGGGTTAGTGTTTACCCGAATTTATACGTTTAAATTAACAGATCTCCTTACCTTGAAATCCTGAAAGTAATACGATTCGAGTGCTACTGAACTCTGGCTTAGAAATCTAAGCGATATAATCCCCTTCAAATCCCGGAATGGCGCAAATGAGAGAAAACACCCAATTAGTTAACCATATAGTCATTCGGCTAAGATCTCTAAAAGCCAGAAAAAGATTGAAATCTCGCGAAGCAACACTTACCTTTAGTTTTCTTCAAGATTCGGCATAAGCAGACACTACAGAAGGAATTTGACAATCACAGGAGATGAGATCCAGGGATTTCAGCTTTTGAGAAAATCTCGGAAAAGATAAACGAGAGAAATACTGATGCGTTTTCAGCTTTTGGAAGAACTAGGAACTGAAAAGATAGGCAAAGAAGTAGATAGAAAGATTTGGCCAAAGAGTTTTAAAGAGAAGAGAAGGTAAATTGGCAGGGTTTCAGCAATTGGTGAGACCACAGGGGTTTTGATTTCTGACAGAAAAGAAAAAAGAAGAAGAGATGATTCTTGTTTGCCGAAAGAGAGAATAACTAAAGGCTATTCTCAAAGAAACAAATGAAAAATTTGGCACATCCCCTTTCCTATACTAAATCGATTCTCTCCCCTCCTATGGTTGATTTTCGGCCAACTCTGCAACCAAATGATAGCTCTTATCCTTTCCCCTTATCTTAATCTACTAACTCATCCAAAAGAGACTTAATTAGCTCCAATTCCTCCCTCCTTTATCAGCCTAATATCCATATATTTTAAACATTAAAAATCCTTAAATTTTAGCCTTGTTGCCGTCCCCCCTTACTCCCTTTTAAATGCCGAATTTGGCCCAAAAATATTGGCTCCAAGCGGCCAACCTTGGGTTCTTAGTGACGCCAACTCCCTTCCCTCTTAGTGGCGCCATTTTGCCACTGGGCCACAAGCCCATTTTGATGTTTTAAACACAGATACTTATCTTAAAGGCACTAGAGTGCCTACACAGGAATTTAGCCAAGGCCTCAGTCCATTCCTGAGCCCAATTCGCACTTCTAATTCTCAAACTAACCCATTATACATACATCACACGAAAATGCACAGGCTCATTAATTCAGGATGTTACAGTTCTACCCCCCTTAAAATAAATTTCGGCCTCAAAATTTACCTGATCAGAAGAGATGGGGATATTGCTGTCGCATAACATCCTCTGGCTCCCAAGTCGTTTCCTCTATACCATTGTTTCACCACAAAACCTTGACCAAAGGGACGAACTTCCTTCTCAACACTTTTACATCTCGTTCCAAGATTTGCACTGGCTCCTCCTCAAAAGACAAATCTGGCCTTACTTCAATCTCTTCCACCGGCACAATGTGCGATGGATCAGAACTGTAACGTCTTAGCATCGAGACATGAAACACGTCATGTATCTGTTCCAACTCTGAAGGCAACTTCAATCGATAAGCCACTAGCCCCACACGTTATAGTACCCGATAAGGTCCAATAAATCGGGGAATTAGCTTGCCCTTCCGACCAAACCTCATTACCTTCTTCCACGGTGACACTTTCAAAAAGACTTTGTCTCCCACTGCAAATTCCAACTCCTTACGCTTAAGATCTGCGTATGATTTCTGTCGATCAGCCGCTTCTTTCAACCATGCCCGAATCAACCTAACTTTCTCTTCCGTTTCTAAAACCAGTTCGGGACCCAACACCTGACGCTCACCCAACTCTGTACAGCAAGTAGGAGTACGACACCTCTGTCCGTATAACGCCTCATAGGGCACCATCTGAATACTAGATTGATAGCTGTTATTTTACGTGAATTCTACCAAAGATAAATACTCCTCCCAACTACCCCTAAAATCGATGATACAACCCCTTAGCATATCCTCCAAGACCTGGATTACCCTCTCAGACTGACCATCAGTCTGTGGGTGAAAAGCGATGCTGAAATTTAACCTTGTTCCTATTGCCTGATGAAGAGCCTTCCAAAATCTTAACGTGAACCTAGGGTCCCTATCCGATATGATCGACACAGGTACACCATGCGGTCTCACAACCTCAGCCACGTACAGCTTAGCCAACCTTTGCAGAGAATAATCAACACGAACTGGTATGAAGTGAGCAGACTTCGTCAGTCGATCAACAATCACCCAAATCGAATCCTTCTTAGTGGGCGTAAGAGGTAACCCACTAACAAAATCTATCGTGATTCTTTCCCATTTCTGCTGCGAAATCTTCACCGGCTGCAACAATCTCGCAGGCAACTGATGCTCTGCTTTTACCTGCTGACACGTCAGACACTTACTCACGAATTCTGTTACTTCCCTCTTCAAACCTGGCCACCAAAATTGCTCTCGCAAATCCCGATACATCTTAACTTTTCCAGGATGCATAGCGTATGGACTACTATGCACCTCTCGCAGAATCATTTGCCTTAACTCAACATCCTTCGGCATACAAATTTTCTTACGGAAATATAGAACCCCATCACCATTCACACTATAGTCCTCTCCTTCACCACCTTGCACTTGCCAGATTCGAGTACTCAAGACATCATCTAGAAGTTGCTTCTCTTTGATCTGACTTGTCCACATAGGTCTTACTTGGAGTTCAGCTACCAAACTTCCATCCTCATACAGACTAAGATGAGCGAACATCTCCCTCAAATCCGCTATCGCCTTCCTACTCAGCGCATCTGCCACCACGTTAGCCTTACCTAGATGATATTCGATTGAGCAATCATAATCCTTCAAGAGCTCAATCCACCTACGTTTCCTCAGATTCAACTCCTTCTGAGTAAGGAGATACTTCAGGCTCTTATGGTCTGTGTAAATAACCGACTTCTTCCTATACAGGTAGTGCCTCCAAATCTTCAGAGTGAACACTACCGCCGCCAATTTTAAATCGTACATAGGGTAGTTCAATTCCTGCGGTCTCAACTATCGAGACGCATATGTAACAACTTTTCCATCTTGTATCAACACACATCCTAAACCCGTGTGTGACGCATCACAATAGACGGTAAATTCTTTTCTCGCCTCTGGCTGAATTAACACTGGCGCTTCCGTCAAGATTCTCTTCAGCTTCTCAAAGCTCTCCTGCTATTTTTTGGTCCACACAAACGGTACTCCCTTCTTCAACAACTTAGTTAAATATGCCACTATTACTGAGAACCCTTCAACGAACCTTCTGTAATACCTGGCCAATCCCAAGAAACTTCGAATCTCCGCTACAGACTTCGGCGATTTCCAATCCAATACAGCCTCTATCTTCCGAGGGTCAACCCTAATTCCCTCTGCAGAAACCACATGCCCTAAGAAAGTTACTTCTCTTAGCCAGAACTCGAACTTACTGAACTTTGCGCACAACTGCTTCTCCCTCAGAATTTGCAACACCACACGGAGATGTGCATCATGCTCCTCCTCAGACTTGGAATAGACCAAAATATCGTCGATGAACACCACCACGAACCGGTCAAGGTATGGTTGAAACACCCAGTTCATCATATCCATAAATGCTGCTGATGTATTCATTAACCCAAACAGCATCACCAAGAACTCATAATGACCGTAGCGAGTTCGAAATGCCGTCTTATGAATGTCTCCTTCTTTTACCCTTAACTGATGATATCCCGACCTTAAGTCAATCTTAGAAAAGACCGAAGCTCCTTTGAGCTGATCGAACAGGTCGTCGATTCTTGGCAGTGGGTACTTGTTCTTAATCGTTAACCTTATTCAGCTGTCGGTAGTCCATGCACATACGCATGGATCCGTCCTTCTTCTTCACAAATAGGACTGAGGCTCCCCACAGAGACACATTCAGTCGGATAAATCCATGATCCAACAGTTCTGGATCTGGGCTTTAAGTTCCACCAGCTCCTTCGGTGCCATTCTATAAGGAGCAATGGACACCGGAGCTGTACCCGGAAGTAGCTCTATTCCAAACTCCACTTCGTGATCTGGGGTAATCTGGGTAATTCTTCAAGAAAGACATCTGTGAAATCCTTGACTGTTCGAACCTCATCGACAGTCACCTCCTTAACATCCAAAGCATTCATAAAGGCTAGAAACGCATTACATCCCTTCCGAATCATCTTAACAACTTTTAATGCGGACACTACGTTGGACAAGTAATTCCTTCTTTCTCCTAACACAACCACCTCCCCGCCTTCCAGGGTACTTAACACCATGTGTTTAGTCTCACTATCCAACTTAGCATGGTGTTTAGTCAACCAATCCATTCCCAAAATAAGGTCAAATTCTCTAAACGGTGATTCCATTAAGTCTGCTGAGAACACTACTCCTTGAGTCTCTAAGGGTATGTCTCTAAATAGTTTGTCCATTACCCTAGATTATCCTAGAGGACTAGCCACAGTCATCTTCCTAGTAGTTGTTTCAGAGTCTAAACTTAGGGTCTCAGATACCGAACATGCAACATAGGAGTGAATTGACCCAATATCAATCAAAGCAAAGTATGGGCTATTAACAATAAGAAACGTACCGGTTATGACGTCCGGTGCATCACCATCCTCCCGTCGACGTGCTACATAGACTAGGCTCGACTGCCTTGCGTCTACATTACCAGCACCCCTACCAGGTGCTCCACAACCCCGACCAAATCCATTTCCTCCTCTGGCTGCGCCACGACCCCTTGGTACAAGCTGACCACCACTCCTAACCCAATCAGAACCTCGTCTCGTCGGCTGTACCTGATCCACCTATGGATAGTCCTTAATCATTTGTTCCAAGGATCCACACCTAAAGCATCCACCAGTTCTCCTTCTGCACTCCCCATAATGCACCTTCCCACACGAAGGACATGATCAATTTTGACCCGTCTGAGCACGAGTTGGCCCATCAGACCTAGGCTTTTTTTGAAAATTTCCATATGATCCCGACGGCCCAAAATTCCTCTTATTCCTATTCCTATCCTTATCCTTGTTCTGTTTCTCAGTCCGCTTAACCTCCTCAGATATCTTAGCTTTCTCAACCAAAACCGTAAAGTCCCTCTCCCGCTGCGATGCTACTAATACCCTTAGATCATCTCTTAGTCCATCCTCGAACAGTACGCAACGCTCATAGTTAGTCGCCACAATCCCTCGAGCGTAACGACTCAACCGCAGAAACTCTGCCTCGTATTCAGATACGGACTTACTTCCCTGCACCAAGTTTAGGAATGCCTTCCTCTGTGTATCCACACAGCCAGACCCAACGTACTTTCCTTGAAATAAATCCTTAAAGAAATCCCAGTCAATCCGGTCTACGGGAGTACCCTCCTTTACTGTGAGCCACCACTGGTAAGCCTCATCTCGAAGAAGAGACACAACCCCTTTCAACTTTTCCTCCGCCGTGAAGTCTAGGTCATCCATTATGCGCTCACTCACCTCTAACCAATACTCAGCTGTGTTAGGGGCTACGCCAAAAACACCCCTAAACATCTCTGCTCCGTTGGCTTGAAGTCGTTCAGACACAGATTTCTGGGCTCCTAAACCCGTGCTTGCACCAGCAACTCTCTCAAGGACCCACAACATCGCCTGAGATACCGCATCATCTCCGGCCGCCTGGTCCCGAAATTCTCCCTCCACAGCCGGCATATCTAGCATCTTGTTTCCTGACCCATGGCCAGACCCTGCTGGCTCTGACACGGTCATCCTACCCCTACCACGACCTCACGGCGGATGTCCACGACCCCTTGTACTCATTCTACCGATTCGCATTTATCTGATTAGGAATTTTATGAATCATTAGTTTTCTTCCACTGATTATCCACGAACAGTCTTATGAGTAGTAATTTTAAGAGTAGTTCTTTCGAATTCACAATTATATTTACCATTTAGTCTCAAGTTCACATCTCCTAATTCTAGGGAGCACATACATTCAGTCATCAAGTATTAACATACAAGCAGCATCCACGAACTTACATTCAACATGTAGGGGTATCTTCGTCATTTCACTACCCAGGGGTATTTTCGTAATTTATCATACAGGGGTATTTTCGTAATTTCCCAAAATAGGGTTCCCTGGGTGATTTTGTGAAAGAAGGGTATTTTGATAATTTTTGCAATCCGAGGGTATTTCGATAATTTTGAAATTCAGAGGTATTTCGGTGATTTTGAAATTCGGGGGCATTTCAGTAATTTTGAACTTCAGGGGTATTTCAGTGATTTTGAAATTCGGGGGCATTTCGATAATTTCTACAAATCAGGGGTACTTTGGCATTTTACAAATCAGGGGTAACTTGGGAATTTTACAAATCAGAGATATTTTAGTCATTTTATAAATTAGGGGTAATTTGGAAATTTTACAAAATAGGATGGTTGGTCCCTTTTAGGTTTTAATTATAGATTTTGGCCCGTCAACAAATCCTCGTGGTTAGGGTGAACAGTCACTACGCACCAGGTAGGATTCCAGCGAAGAGGAGGTGAGTCACTAGGATCAAGCTAAGTACTAGGCTCTTCCAGATCCAATCCTGAACATGCGCATGCTGTTTGCACACACCCCAACCCAAATGACTTATTCACGAGTTTGTTTAGTTGACTTAAGTCTTATGAAGTTTAAGAAGTTGTTTAAGCTAAGCCCAGAGTCCATCAAGTTCTAGTTAAGATATTCTACGTCCCTTAAAGCCCATCAAGCCCACATATATATATAACACACAGTAAGTTCAGAATACTTACCTGGCGGACTTGGGCCGGAGATGCAGGTGCCATGCTGAGAAAACCCTCCTATGTTATTTATAAACATGCATGTTTCCGAAACCCATCTTTAGAAAATGTTTTGAGCCCAAAACCCCAAAGTCGAGTTTTAAACCAGGCTCTGATACCAATTTGTAACACCCTAAACCCGGCCCAAACACCATGACCGGATCTAGCATGTCACTAAGGAGATTCTAAAAGATGTTGCAATTTTGGAAAATATTTTTCTTGATTTTAACATTTTATTCGGGAAACTAAATGGTTGAATAATTTGTAAAAGATATACATTTTATATTAATGCCTTATTGAATTAAGAACCAGAATTTGATACATGCCTTAACTTAATTAAAACGTAAAATATAAATGTCTAGTAATAATAAAAGCCCAAAACAAACGAAAATATAAAGCTAGTGGCCCATGGCCTTATTACAATGAAATTTAAAACCCACTAATTGAAATTATTAAAAATTAATAAACTAGTAAAGTCTTTTGCTGAATCAAAATAATCTCTCGCATGGCCACCTAGCGCTCCTCTCCAGCCCGGTCCGATGCACTAGGTGCTACTTGAAAGATGTTAAATAATAGGGTGAGTCACGAGACTCAGTGTGCAACCCTCGTGCACTATCAGATTGGGCCTTAGCCCCACAAAACAGATAACAGAGTATAATATATCAGAAAATATGCAAAGCCCAACCCAATCTTAGGTTTCCATCCGCTACACACCACCCTTACCTGCCAATCACACTATTGGGGATTTCTACAATCAACTTGCACCGCTACACACCATCAATGGCAGTCATGATGCAGATAGCTGCTCATCGTCAGATCATGGCAATAGCCACTACAATAGGTCATGGCATTAGCCACTACAACGGATCATGGCAATAGCCACTACAATAGATCATGGCAAAAGCCACTACAACAGATCATGGCAAAAGCCACTACAAAAGAACACTTCCCTTTTCATCAATCACCCTACCCCGTGCAATCACAGAAATCGACATACATGTTTATCATATCAAATCGACGGAAACATTCACTTTAGAATGACAGAGATCACTAACCTGGTGATTCGCCTTTACCCTTCTCGGGTTTTCAACAGCCATGCCGGTATTTCAGCATTTAACAGAATATAACAGATTTACAAGTATATACTAACAGGCAATCCAAATGGTGTGAGAATGTTACACACCTGATTAATGCGGAGGACTACCCTCTATGTCGATACCCTCGCTAATCGGATCTACTACCATCTGTCTACAACTTTGCTCAAAAGCCAGAAGAACATGAAGATAAGGCCTCTCCTGTATTCGGCCAAGGGTTAGTGTTTACCCAAATTTATACGTTTAAATTAACAGATCTCCTTACCTTGAAATCCTGAAAGTAATACGATTCGAGTGCTACTGAACTCTGGCTTAGAAATCTAAGCGATTGAATCCCCTTCAAAATCGGAATGCCGCAAATGAGAGAAAACACCCGATTAGTTAACCATATAGTCATTCGGCTAAGATCTCTAAAAGCTGGAAAAAGATTGAAATCTCACGAATCGACACTTACCTTTAGTTTTCTTCAAGATTCGCATGCAGCAGCATACACACACGTATGAATTCGGCAATCACAGGAGATGAGATCCAGGGATTTCAGCTTTTGAGAAAATCTCAAAAAAGATGAATGAGAGAAATACTGATGCGTTTTTGGCTTTTGGAAGAACTAGGAATTGAAAAGATGGGCAAGGAAGTAGATAGAAAGATTCGGCCAAAGAGTTTGAAAGAGAAGAGAAGGTAAATTGACAGGGTTTCGGCAATTGGTAAGACCTCAGGAGTTTCGATTTTTGACAGAAAAGAAAAAAGAAGAATAGATGATTCTTATTTTCCGGAAGAGATAATAACGAAAGGCTATTCTCAGAAAACAAATGAAAAATTCGGCACATCCCCTTGCCTATACTAAACCGATTCTCTCCCCCCTGTGGTTGATTTTCGGCCAACTCTACAACCAAATGATAGCTCTTATCCTTTCCCCTTATCTTAATCTACTATCTCATCCAAAAGAGACTTAATTAGCTCCAATTCCTCCCTCCTTTATCAGCCTAATATCCACATATTTTAAACATTAAAAATCCCTAAATTTTACCCTTGTTGCTGTCCCCCCTTACTCCCTTTTAAATGTCGAATTTGGCCCAAAAACATGGGCTCCAAGCGGCCAACCTTGGGCTCTTAGTGACACCAACTCCCTTCCCTCTTAGTGGCGCCATTTTGCCACTAGGCCACAAGCCCATTTTGATGTTTTAAACGCAGATACTTATCTTAAAGGCACTAGAGTGTCTACATAGGAATTTAGCCAAAGCCTCAGCCCATTCCTGAGCCCAATTCACACTTCTAATTCTCAAACTAACCCATTAAACATACAACACACCAAAATGCACAGGCCCATTAATTTAGGATGTTACAGAACCAAGGTATTGTTGGCGGGCAATATCGTGTACACTTGATAAATAAGACCTGCGACTGTGGGATATTTGACGCACTTCGTTATCCATGCATTCATATAATTGCAGCTTGTCAGAATCTCCGTCTGGATCCCATGAGCTATGTCAGCGAAGTGTACAAAATAGAATACATGTACAACGTGTGGAGGCACGTATTCCCACCAGTCCCAAATGAACGTAAGTGGCTCTCTGTATTGCTTGCTCCTTTTAAGCTGTTATCGGATAGAGAACTGCGTCGCAAACCAAAGGGTCGACCTTGCTCGACTAGAATACGCAACAATATGGATATCCGAGAAACAGCCAACCAACGAAAGTTATGTGGATGGTGTAGGAACTCAGGCAATACATCTCGCTTATGTCCAAATCGGAATAGTTGATAGTCTCCTTATCATTTTTGTCTCTTGGTGGCTATGAAAATTCCTTTAATTTCTTGATGAAAATGGTGAACTTTTGTAGAAGGACTAAGTTGCAAAACAAAAAAAAAGGTTATTCAATTAATCTAAAATATCACCATCATCATTATTCTTCAAAATTATCTTTCTTGCTAAATGATTATTTTGCCCTTTATGATCCTTCAAGTTCCTACATTGGATCAACACCCATCTTGATAAAATTACAAGTTAACCCCTCATACTTTTCCACTTATTCAATTTGGTCCTAATTCATTCATTTCTTCTTAGTTTCTAGATCCTTCCACCCTTAAAATATTTACACCATTGGCCCTTCAAGTTTTTTCATATATACATTTTAACCCCTCAAATTTTGAATATTTACTATTGATCCACAAAACTTTTCTCACATTTTCAATTTAGTCCTCTTGAACCAATACAATTAGGATATTAAAAACAACTTTTATTTTATTTAAAATATAAAAAGTAAATTACAATTAAAAAATTAAAATCAACTTTTATTTTATTAAATGTAACAATATAAAAAAGTTTGTAGAAATATATCAAAAATATATAAATTTTAAACATATTGCCTTATTAAAAAAATTGATTTTATTAAAAATATACAAAGTAAATTACAATTAGGATATTAAAAACAAATTTTATTTTATTAAAAATAAAAAAATTAAATTACAATTAGGATATTAAAAAAAACTTTTATTTTATTAAAAATAAAAAATTAAATCACAATTAGGATATTAAAAATAACTTTTATTTTATTAAAAATAAAAAAATTAAATTACAATTAGGATATTAAAAACAAATTTTATCTTATTAAAAATAAAAAAATTAAATCACAATTAGGATATTAAAAACAACTTTTATTTTATTAAAAATAAAAAATTAAATTACAATTAGGATATTAAAAATAACTTTTATTTTATAAAAAATATAAAAAATAAATTACAATAAAAAATAAAAAATAACTTTTATTTTATTAAAAATAAAAAAATTAAATCACCAACTTTTATTTTATTAAAAATAAAAAATTAAATTACAATTAGGATATTAAAAACAATTTTTATTTTATAAAAAATAAATTACAATAAAAAAATAAAAAAACTTTTATTTTATTAAAAATATAAAAATTAAATTACAATTGAAATATTAAAAAAAAACTTTTATTTTATTAAATGTAATAATATAAAAATTTTGTAGAAATATATTAAAAATATAAAAATATTAGCAATATTTTTTGCCATATTCAAAATAAATTGATTTTATTAAAAATATACAAAATAAATTACAATTAATATATAAAAAATAACTTTTATTTTATTAAAAATATAAAAAGTAAATTACAATTAAAATATTAAAAATAACTTTTTATTTTATTAAATGAAATAATATAAAAAAGTTTATACAAATATATTAAAAAAATCAATGTTGGTGTCGGTCGGAATCAGTGCCACATGGGGGTGGTCGATGGTTACGCGCTGGATTCCTTCTTGTTCCAGCTTCCGACGGGGGTTGTGGTTACTTCGGCGGGGATTCTAGTTCCTCCGGTAGGGGGTCTGGTGGTGGGTGTTAGGAGGATGACCCACCTTGATAAAATAATGACTGCGGAGGTGTTTGCATCACCCATGGCGGAGGTGTTTGAATCCCATAAGGCATCGGAGATTGGTAAAAGAAAGAGCTCCCCGATGGCGCCTTGTGCGATCCCTCATGCAACGGTGGCCTATAGATCGACGGTCCACTCGGAGTATTCAGGAATGGACTCGAACCGGGTCATGCATTCCAACCTGCCATAGGACTGGGAAAAGGAAACATATAAGGGTTAGGATACATATAAGGGCTAGGATACGCATCTGGCATAACCGAAAAAGGCTGTGATGTGGGTGTTGTCGGCTGAAGTGTTTGGCTCGGTGACTGTATGGGCCCTGTTGAAGGGCCCGGTGATTGTGTCGGCGCTGTTGATGGGCCCGTCCCATCATCCCTTCTCCTTAGATTTAAAGGGCCCCATCGTTCCCTTTGTACACGAAGTTGCCGCCGCCTCTCCTCTTCTGACAATAAATGCGGCTTGCCATGGATCCTAAACCATGGCATGTATTCCGGAACACACGCTAACTCAGGAACGATGATCGGTTCCCGAGTAGGTATATAATCATACCGGTTTTCCCACAATTCGATATATGCTGACCAAAATCTTGGCCAATCCATATGCAACTGCCAGAAGTCGACTTTGTGCTCATCATCGAGCACCCCAGGTGCCACGAGAATCGGTTGTCGGAATCCAAATTGACGTAGAACCCGATCTGACTGGTGCATCTCCGCAGTGCCAAATGTTCAGATTTTGAAAGAACTCATTCGGAATTACTGCCCGAATTGACAGATCCTCGTATAGTGTCCATTGAAACTATATTAACATGATAAAAATATTAGTTATATACTAAATACTAAATATTAAATACTAAATATGAAACGACTATTTTATTACGAAAATATATTTTATTTAATACTTACTTGTGCTTCTAACCGTTGATCTAATAGAAGCCGTATATCTTCAAGCGAGGTAGGTATTCCAACATAACTCGCTGAATGGTTCCACCTAATTAAATAAATTTTTAGCATACAATTATATTTTAAATCTATGTAATAATTGTAAAATCTAATATTAAATTTACCTCGTTATGAGTGGGAATGTATATGGGTGGTCCACTCGAGGACCTAAAAATGGAAAGCGAAACCATGCCCATGATTTGCAATAGTGATAGGCAACCTCCAATTTTGGCTTTATTCGGTCGCGTCGCCCCGTACATCTCCCGATACAATTTTGCTAGCACGGCAGACCCCCAACTCAATTCTACGGTCGCTCTAAAATCAATGAGTTTCAGTAGCCATCTCAGATGTACGAGGTTTCGTGACAAGTCCGGCATCAGATAGCCTCCAATCATCTCAAGAATGTATGCCTGAGCATACCGTATTCTTTCTAATTCAGTCGAATCATTATCTGGCTCCGGGAATGTGTCTCGTAACCAGCCCATCTCGATCTGACCTCCGTTAATGTTATCCAGAATAGCACCCAAAAGCTTGTAGCATACGACTCCCCAATCACCAGAAGTTGAGGACTCGGTGACTACGTACCCATTCACCGGCAATCCCAATTGCAACTGCACATCTTCCAGAGTGATAGTACACTCTCCGCATGGAAGATGGAGAGTGTGCGTCTCGGGTCTCCACCTCTCTATCAACGCACTGATTAGCTTCGGGTCCAACTTGCACCCCCGGCCTATCGTGGCTACGTGCCAAAAACCCGCTTCCCGTAGGTAATTCTCGATTAACGGCGATGGCAGACTAGGCATATTGCGAATATAGCATTGCAACACCCGATCTACAGACTGTTATAAAAAATTATAAAATAAAAATTAATTAAAATTTCATAAACATAAAAAATATTAAATAGTATTGAAAAATTAAAATTATAACTTACCATTGTCATTTGATCAACGAAGATGTGTTTATTATCGAGACGAATTAATTCTCCGGCCATTGCTAATACGATCGAATGTTTTTAAATTTAAAAAAAATAATTCAAAAAACTTTTAAACAGGGTTTTTTTTTGTAAAAATTAAAGGACTTGTGTGAAATTCGATATGAAGTTTAGAGGAATTTGAGAGAAATTTGAGAGGAATTTGAGAGAGAGTTGAGAGAAATTTGAGAGAAAGTTGAGTAAGGACTTTTGTGTGAAAAAAATGAAAGGGGGGATTTTATAGTTTTTTTTTTACCGTTGGAGGCCCAACGGTAAAAAAAAGGGCCGTTGGGGAAGGGCAAAAACGCGTCCTTGGGGGAGCGTTTTTGCCACATCAGCAAAGCGCGCCCTCAAGGACGCGTTTTCCTGCCACGTACCCTGACATCGCGCTGACGTGGACATGCTTTCGGGGAAAATGGCCCATTCCGGTAAATAATTAAAAAAAATATCATTTTCCATAAATTTTGAAAAAAAGGGTTTTTTTGGTAATTTACCCGAATTTAGTGGCCAAATTCAAATACCAAAATGATTAAAAAAAATATAAATATCAAAGTGGACCTAGTTGTTAAGTTTAATGGATCAAAAAGTATAATATACTTGAAATATAAGTTAGATTGCAATTAAATTTATTAATGGTTGATATTTGATATATTAAGAGAGTATAATTTTATATAATATCATTACTAAAAATAAATTTAAGTACATTTATTATTTTTAAAAAATTAATGATGTGTTACGATTTAGTTTAGGAATAGTTGTTAATTTATGAAGCATTAATATATCAAATTTAAATTTATTAATATTAATAATATATTAAAATTAATAGAGGGTGAAGATTTTGGGAAAATATGCCGTAGAGCGTGTCGGAGGGAAGCAGGTCCGTTCAAAACAAAACGGCTTGCATTGCGCCCGAGATTTCATATTTTTGACTTTTCAATCTTCTCTTCCTTCCGTTAATTGTATTGTAAACAAGTTTTTTAATAAGAGAATCAAGAAAATGGTTTTGGGGAAATCAAAGTATTGAAGCGAAGTTTGGATCTTCCACGACAAGAGATCCTTAGGGATTTGTACTCTATTTATATTTGACTTGAAATTATATTGCAATTTATTAATATTGAAATGATGTTTAATGATTATATTTTAATAATTAATTTATTTTCATAAAAAAATAAAATAAAACTTACTAGTTTGTTATCCATGCATGAGCTAGTTTTAATTATTTAATATATATTAATACATAAATTTTATTTTATTTAAAATATATAATTAAAGTGTTTTAAAATAAACTAAAATAATTATATTTAAAATTATCCATAAAATTTTTAATGTATAATATAATAATATATAGGGTAAACTACAAAAATAGTCATTTTTGTTTGTCTCAGGTTATATTTTAGTCACTTATGTTTGAAATATTACGTTTTAGTCACTTATGTTATTATTTTGTTACAAAGTGATCACTAAGTTCCGTTATCTCCCTAACGGTAATCCTACGTGGCAGTCCAACTAGATTTTAAGTGCCAACTTGGATTTCCAAATGGGATGTGAATAGATTTTTAATTAAATAAATTTAATTAATTAAAAATTTTAAACCCTAAATATTAGTTGAAAAAACCGTTCATCTCATCTATTTTTTTAGCTTTCTTTTTCATTTGACTAAAAAAAGCTATTATCATCAGAATTTTTTATTCATGTACAAACACAAAAGAGGATTCAATAGAGGGTCCATGTATGTCTTCTTTACCGACAAATTAATGTTCTAAGACTTAAAATCAAGTGGTTTGTTTGTTCAATCTGATTTTTGTTTGTTTGTTTGTTTGTTTGTTCTAAGACAAATTTATGTCTTCTTCACGTTCTTGAATAATTGGTTTCTCAATTCGATTTTTTCTAATCTGAATCGGCTTGCTTGTCCACAATCCTTTTGTGGGTATTCCATATTTTTCTTTATTACTGCTGATTTTGTGCTGATATGGAGCTAATATAAAAAGAATTTACATTCTCAATCATCTGTTCTGCATTTGTTTTGGCTTTCTTTGATTAATTTCATTTTAGATGGAATTATTTCACTTATTTTGCTTTTCTTGTATGTGCAAAATCTTGTATGGAAACTTGTAATCTATCACCCTATCGTTTGTACTATCGTTGTTGTTGACATAGAATGGATTCAGGTTGCATACTTTATTCAGAATATGAAAATATTTCTTATTAATGAATACAAGGACGTATATCCCAAAGAACCACAACAAGCAGAAGAAGAATCGATGTCTCGGATGCAATCACAAAGATACTCGGTTGCAAATAATAGTTGGGTTTGCAAAAGCAGCCCAATCAAGTACAACAAAATATGCAGCAAAGACTTCAAGCATCAGGTCAAACATCAAGTTCCTTGCTTCAATTGTATCAATCATAGAGAGCTGTTCCTAAAACACCCCTTACCCGTATCCTATGTTGGAAAAAGGTACGAGGCGTTACCTAACTTAATAACATGCGTACAAACACTTCTGGGTTATGAATTTTTGTTCAAATTTAAAACTTTTCAAAGTTTGTCTTAAAATCCTTAATATGAGCCTATGAGGACCAAAACACACTTTAGAAACAGTTCGGGGCCAAACGGTTAGTGAAAATGAGCCGACTTAGTTAGCCTATCAACCACAACCCATACATCATCTTTCTTCTTTGGCATCAACGGCAATCTAGACACAAAATCCATGGTAATACGGTCCTATTTCCACTCGGGAACCATCATGGGCCGAAGTAAACCCGAAGGTACTTGGTGTTCGGCTTTCACTTACTGACAAATTAAACACTTAGCTGAGATGTCTCTTTTCATTCCCGACCACCAATACATTTTCTTCAAATCATTATACATTTTCACACTACCCGGGTGGATAGACAAACAACCACTATGTGCCTCTTGCAAAATCTTCTAAATAATCTCTTCATCCTTAGTACACAGATCCTTTCTCGAAACATCAAATAACCATCGATACCAATCCAAAAATGTGATTCAATTCCCGTCTCGCACTGAGTTATCTTGGCTTGTAACTCTTTATCACTTTTCTGAGCTTTACAAATCTCTTGCAGAAACATCGATCTAGCTCTTAGCTCTGCTATGACCGAACCATCATCAGCCATATACAACTGGGTATTCATAGCCCTCAAGGTAAACAATAACTTCCTACTCAAAGCATCGACAACCACATTCGACTTTCCAGAGTGATAGTCAATTATCAACTCATAATCCTTTAACAACTTTAACCATCTCCGCTACTGTAGGTTTAACTCCTTTTGAGTAATCAAATACTTTAGACTTTTATGGTTAGTGAATACTCGGCATTTCTCACCATACAAATAATGTCTCCATATCTTCAATGCGAACACGACGGAGGCCAGCTCTAAATCATGTGTTGGATAGTTTTTCTCATGTGGCTTCAGCTGTCTCGAGGCATAAGCTATTACATTGCCTTATTGCATAAGTGCACACCCCAATCCATTTATGAATGCATTACTATACACCACAAATTCCTTTCCCGGTTCAGGTTGCACTAAAACTAGGGCTTCAATCAACAATGCTTTTAGTTTCTCAAAACTCTGTTGGAACTTCTCTGTCCATTTGAACTTGACATCTTTCTGTAGCAACCTCATCATCGAACTAGAAATCATGGAAAATCCTTTAACATATCATCTTTAGTATCCGGCTAAGCCCAAAAAGCTCCTAATCTCTGACACATTCCTCTGCAGTTTCCAATCAATGATAGCCGATATCTTACTTGGGTCAACTCTAATTCCATCACCCGACACGATGTGGCCTAAGAATCTGACTTCTCGAAGCCAAAATTCACTTTTGCTAAATTTAGCATACAACTACTTATCTCTTAAAGTTTGTAAGACAGTTCTCAAATATTCTGCATGCTCACTTTCATTACGAGAATAAATTAATATGTAATCAATAAAAACAATTACAAACTTATCCAAGTACGGTCGAAAAATACGGTTCATTAAATCCATGAATACTGTAGGAGCATTCATTAAGCCAAAGGGGATGACAAGGAACTCATAATGGCCATACCTCATCCAAAATGTAGTTTTCGGTACATCTTGTTCCTTAACTCTCAGCTGGTAAAAACTGGACCTCAGGTCTATCTTACAAAACACTGTGGCTCCTTTCAATTGGTCAAACAGATCATCGATCCTTGGCAAAGGATACTTGTTCTTCACAGTCACCTTGTTGAGCTGTCTGTAGTCTATACATAATCTCATCGACCCGTCTTTCTTTTTCACAAAAAGTACCGGAGCACTCCACAGAGAATAGCTCGATCTCACAAAACCCTTATCCGTTAACTCTTGTAGCTGAACCTTCAACTCTTTTAACTCTAACGATGCCATCCTATACGGGGCAACCGAAATAGGTGTCGTATAGGGACTAACTCAATACCAAACTCGACTTTCCTAGTTGGAGGCAATCCGGGTAACTCCTCCAGAAAAGTATTCGGATACTCACATACCATTGGCACTGACTCAATCTTTACTTCTGACACTTGAGTATTCAACACAAACGCGAGATAAGACTCATACTGTAACATCCCGAAATTGGGCTTAGGAGAATTGAGCCCAATGGGCCTTAGGCGTAGTAGCGTTTAAATTTTTGGAGAACAAGAGATCGGCTTAAATGCTAGTTAGACCCATTGGATAAGTGATTTTGGAAGGTTAGAGGGCTTCTATGAAGTCCCGGGATCAAATATTGGCTTTGGGGAAATTTTGGTTTTAGGTGAAAAAAACCCTGAAAGTTGGCAGATAGGCCTTAAGAATAAAATATGGAGAAAAATGACACAAGTGGAGTGTGTGGTGTAGTGGCAAAGTGACGCCACATAAGAGACAAGGGAATGACGCCACAAGGAAGGAAGGAGGTCCAAGGTTCAAGTCTTGGCTTTTGCATTTTGGTTTCTTTTTGGTTGGACCTTAGAATTTGGCCCATATAGTTTATATTTAGTTGCAAGATGGTTTAAGACACAAGTGGAGCTTGTGGTAAAGTGGCTAGCAGCTGCGTGGATTATGTTGCAAGGGAGCCCGGGTTCGAATCTCATGAGAAGCAAGGAGTATTTATTTTATGATTGACTGGCAAGAGTTTCAGCTTGAATTTAAACTCTCATCGACGTGAAGGGATCCCACATCTGGAAAGACACAAAGAATGAAGGTGAAGAGCTAGCTATATAAGGAGCATCCTAGGAGGAGAGTAAACACATCTTGGAGGCGTTTGGGCACAAGAGTGGTCGGAGCGCGATTAGCCCTGCAGTCCTATCGTGTGTGTAACTCTCTCTACTCTAGTTGTAGAATGGCAAAAATGCCGAAATGCCATTACACGGCATTAGTAGCCACACGAGCGCGAGCGCATGTGTGGGGCTTCGGCGCGATGGTTGAGGCCATCGCAGTATTCTCGTGGGTTGGGGTCGCTTGGGCCTCGATGGGCCGGTGGCCCAATGGGCCCGTGGGCCCATATGAGTAAATTGCATGATTGGTTATTATATGTTGAACTAGACTAGGTGGAAGTTATATACGTGGCTAGATTCAGTGTTAGGTGGGCCACACGAGCGCAGGGCCCTGGATGGGTCAAATCGAGTTTTAGGCCCAATCGTCCTAGATTTGACCGGAAATGGTAGCCGAGTCGCTAGTGGCGATGCACATTAGGCCTTCTCTGAAGGCCATTGCAAGTGTGAATTTACGAAAATACCCTTGGTGGGTAAATTACTTAAAATACCCTTAGTAGGTAAAATTACGATTATACCCTTGAGGTTGATTAGCATGATTATGTTGTTTAGTTTTGGCCGATTGTAGGGAAGGCTTGATCTCGCATATCTCGAGTTGTGGCTAGTGCTCAAAAGTGTTAAGGAAGGGGATCTAGTGCGTTAGATCTTGATCTCCGGATTTGATAGTCGTATTAGTAACCAGTGTGTAAACTAACACACTTCTTGCTTTGTATATGTTTGATAAACCGATTGATTGGTAAAATCGAAACAAGATGGTTGAGTGATATGATACCCTATGGGGTATGTGCACGGATTCGTAAGTCCGCTTCATTATGAGTAATCATGTATTGATACATGATGTCATGATTTATGATGTATGTGCTATGAGATGCAACGTTAAACATGTTTGCATGATTTGAATACTATACATGAGTTGGTATAATGATGGGTGATATGAGAGAGGAGGGCGCAAGATATTTTGTGTCGACGAGCACCAAAGTTTTGGTAACACAACTTTGTGACTTTGGGTCACCGTGAGGTTTGGCACCTCCAGAGGTTTGGCACCAAATAGCCTCGCCCCGTGGTTTCACACCACGTTGGGTTGGCCCCACAAGGCGGTATTGAGGATTGACGCCGCGATTTGGTATCACACGATGGGTTGGCCCCATCACCCGATTATTATGACTTCTGGTCACCAAAGTTTTGGTACCACATTTGTGTCTTTGGGACACCGAGGTTTGGCACCTCATTGCGACTGCGTCCTCGTGGTTGGACACCACCGTGGATTGCCCCACTTGAGAGATACGGGATTGTCGCTAGTGATTTGGTATCACACGATGGGTTGGCCCCATCATCGGATTTGTGACTTCGGTCACCGCGTGATTTGGTATCACAAACGTGTCTTTGGGACACCAAAGGGTTTGGCACCACATTGACGGATATCGTCGTGTCTTTGGGACACCAAAGTTTTGGTAACACATTGTGACTATATGTCACCAGTGGTTTTGGCACCACCAAAGGTTTGGTACCACACGGTAGAAAAGGTGTATGGATGGTTAGGATTGGGTGCATATTGATTGGATGCATGATGGTTATGTTTATGTTGCATATGATATTTTGCTAATCCGAAAAAGGGTGGCACACCGAGTCTTGGTGACTCACCTTTTTCCTTTAACCATTTTCGTATTGCATAAGGTCGACCGGATCTGAGAGGACACAAAGGGCCTATGCCAAGATGATGATTTAATATTTTATGTTTGGTTTTGATATAAGTACTTTATTTGAATTATTGGGTTGTAATAAAGGCCATTTTATTATTTGGTATTACTTGATTATGGTTTTGTTATTTTAAATTCTTATTAACTCAAAAATGTTTTCACACAACAAAAGAAATTACATGAGTTTTAAGTAAGAGGAATTCGTTTTACTCACATATCTGATATAGTTTTCAAAATTGAATTCTCTCATGCTTTATGCTAAGTTAACGAGGTTTTTCAACCGTCTTTCCACAATAACATAACCAGATTCAGTCGTAGTGAATGGGCCGGGTTTGGGGATGTTACAATTTGGTATCAGAGCCCGATTTAAAACTCGGCTTTGAGGGTTTTGGGCCCAAAAACACTTTTTAAAAAAAAAAAGGGGGCTTTTCAAAATATGGGCTTTTAAGAAACTTTTCAGGTTATTCTGCATGGCACTGTATTCTCCGACCAAGTCCACTGTAAGTACTTCCGGACTTTCTTGAAGTGATTTGTTTGTATGAATTGATTTATATGTGAATATTATGGGCTTTTATGGGAACGTAGATTAGTGAACTAGGATCTGTTGAACCCTAGGACTAGTCTACTTAAACACATGCATAAGACTTAAGGCTACTAAACAAACCTGTGAAGTAAGTCACCGAGTTAAGGTGTGGTAACCACTGCATGACGCATGTCGAGGATTGGTATTCAATGAAGAGCTTGGTATTTAAGCAAATCCTAGCGACTCACCTCCTCTTTACTTTGAATCCTACCAGTGCGTAGCTACTGCTCACCTTAACCAAGAGGACTTGTTCATAGGCTAAACCGGTTATTAAAACCCGAGAGGAATTAGCCTTGCTTGCTTTTAAACCTTCTGCTTTAAAAATTATCAACTTTACGAAAATTTACTGAAAATACCCCCTGTGTTAAAAATTACTAAAATGCCCCGACTTTCAAGATTTTCGGTTTAACTCCAATTTTAATAAAATTTCCTACTTTGCAAAAGTATACAAAAATGCTATTTTCAAGATACTGATTTGAAAATTTACAAAATTACCCCTGATGAACAAAATTATCGAAATGCCCTTGGTTTCTAAATTTTCATAATTCCCTCGATTTTTACTAAAATGTTCTTAGATTATGAAAATATCAAAAACTTTTGTTTTACAAATATCGAGATATCCCGATTTGGGAAACTTACTTAAAATACCTTTAACTTCCAAAATTACTGAAATAACCCCGATTTCTCAAATTTTTGCAACACATCTGTTTGAAAAACAAATTTTTCAAGATGACCCCGAGATTTTGTAAACTTTGAAATATCTTTAATTTGAAAACTATTTTCAAATTGACCCCGAGTTATTACCAAATACCCTTATAGGAAAATGTCGAAATTACCCCCGGGTTGGGAATGCTCAAGAAAGTGACATGGATGAATGAATGTGTCTTTAGAGAAGTATGTGAATGTTTGAATTAGAACAGAGAAACTTGAGATGAAACTTTGATTGCTTGAAAGAACGACTTCCGAAACTTCTGCTTATAAAATTTGCTCGTGGATAAAACAAAGTGGAACAAAATTTCAATGCATAAAACTTTTAATCGAGATAAATCGCGACGCTAGATATGAGTTCTAGGGGACGTGGTTGTCGCGACGTGGTCAAGGTGGAATGACAAACTTTATTAAGATCGAGTGTGCAAAGCAAGAGCGTAGTGTGGTAGGTTAGGATGTGCGATCATTAGTTAGTTGGAAATTTCGAGGACGAAATTTCTTTAAGGAGGGTAGATTTGTAACATCCCGAAATTGGGCTTAGGAGAATTGAGCCCAATGGGCCTTAGGCGTAGTAGCGTTTAAATTTTTGGAGAACAAGAGATCGGCTTAAATGCTAGTTAGACCCATTGGATAAGTGATTTTGGAAGGTTGAGGCTTCTGAAGTCCCGGATCAAATATTGGCTTTGGGGAAATTTTGGTTTTAGGTGAAAAAACCCGAAGTTAAGTTGGCAGATAGGCCTTAAGAATAAAATATGGAGAAAAATGACACAAGTGGAGTGTGTGGTGTAGTGGCAAAGTGACGCCACATAAGAGACAAGGGAATGACGCCACAAGGAAGGAAGGAGGTCCAAGGTTCAAGTCTTGGCTTTTGCATTTTGGTTTCTTTTTGGTTGGACCTTAGAATTTGGCCCATAGTTTATATTTAGTTGCGCATGATTTAAGACACAAGTGGAGCTTGTGGTAAAGTGGCTAGCAACAGGATTATGTTGCAAGGAGCCCAGGTTCGAATCTCATGAGAAGCAAGGAGTATTTATTTTGATTGGACTGGCAAGAGTTTCAGCTTGAATTTAAACTCTCTCGACGAAGGGATCCCACATCGGAAAGACACAAAGAATGAAGGTGAAGAGCTAGCTATATAAGGAGCATCCTAGGAGGAGAGTAAACACATCTTGGAGGGCGTTTGGGCACAAGAGTGGTCTGAGCGCTGATTAGCCCTGCAGTCCTATCGTGTGTGTAACTCTCTACTCTAGTTGTTGTAGAGCGACAAAATGCCGAAATGCCTTACACGCATTAGTAGCCACACGAGCGCGAGCGCGCATGTGGGGGCTTCACGCGATGGTTGAGGCCATCGCAGTATTCTCGTGGGTTGGGGTCGCTTGGGCCTCGATGGGCCGGTGGGCCCAATGGGCCCGTGGGGCCCATATGAGTAAATTGCATGATTGGTTATTATATGTTGAACTAGACTAGGTGGAAGTTATATCGTGGCTAGATTCGTGTTAGGTGGGCCACACGAGCGCAGGGGCCCTGATGAAAATCGAGTTTTAGGCCTCAATCGTCCTGGCATTTGACCGGAATGGTAGCCGAGTCGCTAGTGGCGACATTAGGCCTTCTGTAAGGCCATTGCAAGTGTGAATTTACGAAAATACCCTTGGTGGGTAAATTACGAAAAATACCCTTAGTAGGTAAAATTACGATTATACCCTTGGGGTTGATTAGCATGATTATGTTGTTTAGTTTTGGCCGATTGTAGGGAGGCTTGATCTCGCATATCTCGAGTTGTGGCTAGTGCTCGAAAAGTGTTAAGGAAGGGGATCTAGTGCGTTAGATCTTGATCTCCTGGATTTGATAGTCGTATTAGTAACCAGTGTGTGTGTAAACTAACACACTTCTTGCTTTGTATATGTTTGATAAACCGATTGATTGGTAAAATCGAAATAGTATGGTTGAGTGATATGATACCCTATGGGGTATGTGCAGATTCGTAAGTCCGTTTCATTATGAGTACTGTTATATTGATACATGATGTCATGATTTATGATGTATGTGCTATGAGATGCAACGTTAAACATGTTTGCATGATTTGAATACTATACATGAGTTGGTATAATGATGGGTGATATGAGAGGAGGGGGCGGTGATATTTTGTGCCGACGAGCACCGTGTTTTGGTAACACAACTTTGTGACTTTGGGTCACGTGAGGTTTGGCACCTCCGCAGGTTTGGCACCTCAAATGTCTCGCCCCGTGGTTTCGCACCACGTTGGGTGGCCCCACAAGCGCGGTATTGAGGATTGACGCCAAAGATTTGGTATCACACGATGGGTTGGCCCCATCACCCGATTATTGTGACTTCGGTCACCAAAGGTTTGGTACCACATTTGTATCTTTGGGACACCAGAGGTTTGGCACCTCATTGCGACTCGTCCTCGTGGTTGGACACCACCGTGGGTTGGCCCCACTTGAGAGATACGGGATTGTCGCTAGTGATTTGGTATCACACGATGGGTTGGCCCCATCATCGAATTTGTGACTTCGGTCACCAAAGATTTGGTATCACAAACGTGTCTTTGGGACACCAAAGGTTTGGCACCACATTGACGGATATCGTGTCTTTGGGACACCGTGTTTTGTAACACATTGTGACTATATGTCACCAGGTGGTTTGGCACCACCGGTGGTTTGGTACCACACGGGTAGAAAAGGTGTATGGATGGTTAGGATTGGGTGCATATTGATTGGATGCATGATGGTTATGTTTATGTTGCATATGATATTTTGCTAATCCGGGAAAAGGGTGGCACACCGAGTCTTGGTGACTCACCTTTTTCCTTTAACCATTTTCGTGTATTGCATAAGGTCGGGACCGGATCGGAGAGGACAAGGTGGCCTATGCCAAGATGATGATTTAATATTTTATGTTTGGTTTTGATATAAGTACTTTATTTGAATTATTGGGTTGTAATAAAGGCCATTTTATTATTTGGTATTACTTGATTATGGTTTTGTTATTTTAAATTCTTATTAACTCAAAAATGTTTTCACACAACAAAAGAAATTACATGAGTTTTAAGTAAGAGGAATTCGTTTTACTCACATATCTGATATAGTTTTCAAAATTGAATTCTCTCATGCTTTATGCTAAGTTAACGAGGTTTTTCAACCGTCTTTCCTCAATAACATAACCAGATTCAGTCGTAGTGAATGGGCCGGGTTTGGGGATGTTACACATACCCTTTTCTTATACATTTCTCAGCCGCCAAAGAAGAAATCACTACAGGCAAGCTATCCGATTCACCTGATTCAACCCGAAGGATATCCCCATTTTCACATTTCAGTTCAATAAATTTTCTCCCACAATTTACTATCACATCATGAGCTGCTAACCAGTCCATACCAAGAATCACTTCAAATTTATCAAATGGTAGCAGCATAAGATTAGCCGGAAAAAATGACCTCTAATTGTCAAGGGACAATTTCTACACACTTGGTCAACTAACACATGCTTGCCTAAAAGGTTTGACACTTTTACCACAAATTCGGTAGACTCGACATGCATATTCAGACTGTCGAAACCATTTTTACGCGTTTCGAAAAACAGGGGGATCAACTTTAAAAATATGGAAATGGAGTCGCCACCGATCTTTTATTTGATATGTGATCGGATCACCTTGAGATGGATTATTTTAATAAAACCTTTTGATTTATTAAAATAATAATTTTGGTCTACGAAATCTAAGAAAACAGGTTCGGGAGTCGGTTACATACGAGGAAGGATTAGCACCCTCGCAACGCCCAAAATTGGTACCAGATTGATTAATTAATGTCCTAACATCGAGAATTTGAAAGATTTTAAAACTACGACCTTTTTTGACCCATTTGAAGATACTCGAGTTTGAATATTAAGATTCTCTGGTTCCAAAGGAATAAAATATCACATCCAGCACGTTAGGATGTAACAATTTAAGTCTTCGAATTCCAGATCATCCCAAAATTCTCTAAACTCATGCATTGAGATTTTGATAGGGTATTTCATTATTTGGGATCAAACGAAATATTAAAACCCAGCACGTTAGGGCACGATCCCTAGAAATTTCCAAACACGAAATATTGCCTTTTTTAATTTAAGAAAATATGGATGAAATTTCGAAAGGATATTTAGTTATTTGGTCAAACGAAAAACCAAAACCCAACACTTTAGGGCACGATTTCTTGAATTCCCAAACACGAAATATTGCCTTGTTTTTAATGTTAAGAAAAAACATGAATGAAGTCTTAAAAGGATATTCGATTATTTGGTCGAATGAAAAAAATGAAACCCAACACGTTAGGGCATGATCTCTCGGATTCCCAAACACACAAATATTGCCTTATTTTGAAGAAGTTTCAAATACACAATTTTAAAAATGGCTCAAAATGTATTTTATTAGCCTCTTTGGAATAACAATGGAACTACTAATATTAATCAAGATGTTAAAGTTTGAATCACAATGCGATAATGTAAATAAACAAAATTCCAAACATTGGACAATATACATGGATAAAATATTATACTAATGAATGATCGTAATATGAAATTTTAAGGAAATAAATTTGAGTTCATACAATAGCAAACAAATTAATACAATTGATATATATCAAACAAATAAGCAAATGATATATAAAATAATATGTGTCAATTTAAATAATACGTATGTAATGAAAACTTGATATAAAATAATATATATATGAAAATAATAATATATAAAGGTTTTCGAAATAAATACAAATATATAATGAAATAGGAGGTTTTATAGGAAATAGGTTAAAAATATGCATATACACAATAATGGATTTAAAAAAATACATGAGATAATACAAAATCAATAAAATATAAATAATTTAATGTAAAATATATGTGTATATAAAAGAATATATAATTGTGATAACTTTAATATAATTTAATAAGAGTATTTAAATTAAAAATTATGCGAATCTTTAAAGTGGAGTAATATAAAAGAGAATTTGAAAATGATTTACAATAAAACTAATAAAATATACACACATGGAAATATAAAAAAACAATATTAAAACAATGTAAAATTAATAAAATATTTCAAAGCATTATATTAAAACTATTTTTTATTTTAAAAAAATGAATAAATGATAAGGAATAAAAAAACTTAAAATTAAAATAGACCCAATTGAAATAAAAGCAAAATCAAAAGAATAATTTTTGAACAAATAAGAACAAAATCCATGACTTAAATAAAATGCGCATAAATGAGCAGGGATTAAACTAGCAAATATTTCCAATGCAAAACGCGTTTAGACCGAGATCGAATGAAAATAGAACAAAAGTTAAGGGCAAAATTAAAATAAAATAAAACTTAATTAAAAGGAAATAAAATACGGAAGGGTTAAAAGAATAAATGTCCCAATTCCATAAAACGCGCGGATCCTTCCCTGGGTCGGGTCACTCGCGCCGGTTGGATGGCCCTATACGGTGTCATTTTAGGCTATTAACATGAACCGAAAAGTCACCGTTTCTTTAATGAATTAAAAACAGGTTTAAAAATGAATTAACCCTCGTTTCAAACAGAACACTAGCCCTCTTAGTCTTTTGCCCTCAGTCGCCATTGCAATCTCTCCGTTCTACCATTAAAACACCACTGTAATCGGTGAATATTGGTACACGGAGTCTGATTGGCTTTTATAAATGCTGATCTTAAAGCCTCGCTATCCGACCATCATCTTCGTCTAACTCCGATTGCAACGGAGAAAACAAGGACGACATATTCACCTGGTAAACCCTTTCTTTTTCTTTTTTATTAATATATAAAAAAATAAAGAAAAGAAGATAAAAATGGAAATAATCAATAAGAACACAGACGAAAAAAAAGGGTTAATCACCTCCGATTTTTTTGTATTTCTTTGTATTCGTAAAAACAGTGTTCGTAAATCGTCCAGAAACCTTACAATGATTTCTTTCGGTCCTTTTAAAGGCCGAAATTGAAATAGAAAATAATAAGTAATAAATACAATCCTTTTTGCTTGTGTATTTGTCCTCTTTTGCAGGTACAGAGGAGGCGTATGGAGGCGTGGACGTGGCACGTACGGCGGCTGTGTGCTGGAGGCTGCTGAAGCAGCGCAAGGCTTGCTGGCTAAGGTTTCTAGCTTAGTTAGATTTAGTGATTGGGTTTTAGGGCCTGTTTTGGGGTTTGGGTTTAGTACAATTGGGTAGGCTGATTTGGGTTTGTTATTGGGCCTGTATTAGGTCTATTGGACCTGCTGTTAAACCTTTGGGTCATTGTAATTCTTTTGGGTTTGTAAAAAAATTGTTTATGGACTGTTTAAAAGACTTTTGTTATTGTTTGGTTTTAATCCGTTATTGGGCCAGGCCAAAATTGGCCTATTACACATACTAAACACCAATTTCATACAAACATAGGAATGGGTAGACCCCAGATCAATCAAAGCAACAACAGAGATATCATGAAGAGAAAAAGTACCCGTAATCACATCTGGAGATGAAGACTCTTCACGAGCGCGAAAGGCATAAGTCCTTGCAGGAGCTTTACCCTCTAATCTTACAGTTGAATCTCTAGGCGCACCTCTACTACTAGCCCCTCTTCCTAAGTTCTTCTGTGGTCTACCTCTAGAAGGAGCATTACTCACTCACACATCTTGCTTTCTGTCTTTCTCATCAATCTTAGGACAGTTTCGAATGAAGTGATCTAGTGAACCGCACTTGAAACAGCCTCTATCATTTCCTCGACACTCACCGAAATGTCATCTACCACACTGCGAATACTCCGGTTTATTTGGTCGAGCACTACCAACACTCGCAATAGAAGTGGTTTGACTTTAGTCGCCGTGTACTATTTATTCGTATTTCTACTCGTGAATCTCACTAAAGCATTTGATCGGGTAGTGAATTCTCTTGATTTCTTGGATAAGGACTGAAATGATTTTCCCAACTATCTTTTCTTTGAGTCATGAGACTCAATATCAGCCTTCCTTTTCTCTTTGGCCAATTACTCGCCTTGCAAGCTCTTTCAACGAGCACCACAAATTTCTTAAGCTCTAGAATGCCAACTAAAATTTGAATGTCTTCATTCAATTAGTCCTCAAATCTTTTACACATGATAGCTTTAGTAGATACGCACTCCCTAGCGTATTTGCTGAGCCTCACGAACTCACACTCATACTCTGTTACTGTCATTCTACCTTGCTTCAATTCTAGAAATTTCTTCCTGTTCTGGTCTATAAACCTCTGACTAATATACTTCTTTCGAAATTCCTCTTGGAAAAACTCCCATGTAATCCTTTCCCTTGGTACAACTAACACAAGGGTGTTCCACCATTGATAGGCCGAGTCTCGCAGGAGTGACACAACACACTTCATGCACTCCTCAGGTGTGCAAGACAACTCATCAAATACCCTAATGGTATTTTCTAGCTAGAATTTTGCTCTTTTTGGGTCATCATCTATATTCTCTCGAAATTTCTCGGCCCATTGCTTTCGAATTCTGTCTATCGGAGGTTTTTCCCTTCTAATCATTTCCACTACTTGGGGAACTGTAAGGGCAGACTGAGGGATTAGAAGGGGTGGAGGAGGTGGAGTGTTTGGGTTTGCACGAAGAAACACTGAATACCAAGCATTCATCATATGGAGGAAGGCTTTTCTAGCCCCTCCGCCTTGATTCAGTGTCATGGGCCCACTTTCAACTAGTACGGTCCCTTCTGCGGGAGCCGGTACTTTTGACATTATCCGCCGCTGCTCCATCGGAATCCATTTACTATATAAAAACACATTTTAAATTGTCAGGAGTCGCCACACTATCATAATTCATATATGGCATGTATAGCTAGACTAGTACACACGCTAGTTAGTCCGACAATCGACTAAATCATAGCTCTGATACCTCTAAATGTTACACCCCTTACCCGTATCCTACACCGGAACAAGGTACGAGGCATTACCTAACTTAATAACAAGCATACAAACATTTCCAGGTTATGAATTTTCATTCAAATTTAAAACTTTTCAAAGTTTGTCTTAAAATCCTTAATATAAGCCTACGAGGCCCAAAACACACTTTAGAAACGGTTCGAGACCAAACCGAGTTCTTTAGAAAAACTTTGGAAAATGTTACTAAAAATAGGGGCACACGCCCATGTGGAAGGGTGACACGCCTGTGTGACCTAATAACATGGCCATGTTGAAGGACTGTGTAACTCACACGGCCTCAGCATATAGGGACACGCCCGTGTCCCCCACCCGTGTGGATTTATCTTTCAATTCGAACCTACAGGGGTTTTCACACGGCCTGGCAGACGCCCGTGGTTTATGGCCCATGTCCCTCACACTGCCATAACACGCCTGTGTCTCAGCCCGTGTGCAAAAACCTTGACATTCTATTTCTAACGTCATTAATCATTTAGGGTCACACGGCCAAGGCACATGCCCGTGTGCTAGGCCGTGTGGCGAATTTAATTTTGCATTTAAGGTGCAGACTTCACACGGCCTGAGTACATGCCCATGTATTATGGTCGTGTCTTGCCTCAGCCCGTGTGGTTACTATTAGGAATTCTGTTTTACCAAATTAAGATGCAGGGGACACACGGCTGAACTACACGCCCATGGGGCGTGACTGCATGTCGAACCTTTGCCTTAGACACGATGTGTAACACCCCGCACCGGCCCAGGGCGTTATGGCCGAATCCGATGATGTCACATCAAAGGGATAATTCCAAAATGACTTTGTTTAGTTAAGTTTATGTTCAATAGGAAATTTGCATAGTTAAAAACTTAAGTTTAAGATTTAGAAACCCAAAATCCTTGCAACTTGTTAAGTTATGATGAAAGCCCATGTTTTAAGAAAACGTCCATATGTTATAGTTATTTCAAAAACCATGTTAAACTTAGAAATTTATTTAAGTTTAATAATTAGGCTGTTGAAACAATAATAAAACCCAAATGTAAAGTCAAATTGGATATACAAGGCCTTATTACATCCCAGTGAAAATAAAGTAATTAAAATAAAGTCATTCAAAACTAGTTAAAAACTTCTAAGTAGTTTGCAGTGTGGCTACCTCCGAGTTCTCTTCCACGTCGATTCGTCTACTACGAGTCACCTGAAACATTAATAAAAGGGTGTGAGTTTCGAAACTCAGTGTGTACGACCCTTGGTAATCCAACCAACATGCGATTATCACATTGTGCCTAAGCCCTATCAAAATCGGTGGTCTTGGGCCTTAGCCCACAATGACCTCATACCATATCAGTATCACATGAATGCAATGCTCCTATCCCAAATCCAACCCTGCACTTCATTTCCACTCCAACCCTACACTCTGTGGGGATATAAATATCAGCCTACCCATCCCTACACTCCAAAGGTAGCACCAAAAGCGACACTACTCAAACGTTGCAGTAAGGCTGCTAAGCATATAATGGGCTTAAAGCCACTGGTGGATCCACAGTCGTCAAGCGACTATGCGATCTTTACATATCTTCCTCCGTATCATCAAACCCACCCAAGTGCAACATATATCTCGTGAATGCAACATACACATTTTCACACATTAAGAACCTAGGGGTATTTTAGTCATTTCACTACCCAGGGGTATTTTTATAAATCTACCCTATAGGTATTTTCGTAATTCTACCCTACAGGGGTATTTTCATAATTTCTTTCATCTCGAGTTTTACTTATGAACTTTGGCCCATCAACAAGTCCTTGCGACTAAAGTGAACAGACACTATGCACAAGGTAGGATCCCAGAGAAGAAGAGGTGGGTCACTAGGACCGCTTAAGTACCAAGCTATCCCTAGATCCAATCTTAGACATGCATATGTCCATTGCCACACTCTAACCTAGCGACTTGTCCACAGACATGTTTGATTATTAAATTAAGTTTTATGCTATTTAAGAATTTATCAGAACTAGGCCTAGAGTCCATTAAAACCCTAGCATGCATTTTTAAAATCCCATAAGGCCATTAAGCCCAATCATGTCCATATAGCCCATTAAGCCCAATCATGTTTATGTAGCCCACTAGGCCCGATCATAATCAAATCATACAACCATCAATTGCAATCCATCATTCAATTTCACATATCAACTATTGCCGATTTGGGCCCACGAGCTCGGTAGGCCCATTTAGCCTCGTTTGGCCCGGTTGGCCAAATAGTAGCCTGAGACCATGAGATCGCTTTCTTGGCCCCAATAATCGTATCGGTGTTCCCACATGAATGTTCACACACTCGTGTGCTTGTCGGTGCCAACCTTTCAGCTATTCTGATTTTTGGCATTCTGGTTTTTCGGGATTTCGGCTTTTGCCAATTGTCGTGTGTGAAGTGTATGTACACACCTGGTTAATGCGACGTGTTACACTATCCTCAGCCTTGAACCTACAACCAATAACAATATCCAATCAATACACACTTAACCATAGTATTTACCAAAAAATCGAAGCCTTACCATAACCTTACCGTGTGCCACCAGTTCTAGTAGCCCTTCTTTAGCTACTATTCACGTAGATCTGCACCTACACATATACTATCAACAATCAAGTGACTCATATTGCACACAAGTCACCTCTATAAGCCATACTTACATTCGGCCACCCACTAATCCACAACTGAGACGAGCACACTTACCACTTGCTAACGATCCTTACCACGCTTACAATCTTTGAATCCTACCCTTGTTAATACAAGGTTAACGACAAGGAGAAGTTAGATAGCCCTTTGGCTTTTAACAAAACACACTAAGGAGGTTGACTGAGTGCTTTTAACACTTGATCAACAGATTTGTGATGGAAGAAAAAAATAGCAAAGAATTGGCACAAATTGGTAATTCGGTAATGGATGAAAAAGAATGAGGGGAAGAAAAGAAAAGTAATGGAAAACCCAAGGAACCTCTTAAAGGAAGTCGGTACCCCCCTTTTATAGCCAAAAGCCGAAACTACCTTCCCCCAAAGTTCTATTTGACACCAACTCTTCACGGTTCTCAGCTCCTAACTTTTCTCCCTGATAACTCCTCAATCTCATCCTAAATTTCCTCCACAACCATCTCACAACACCAATTCAAACTCTCCAATGCAAGAGTTCAAATCCAACACAAACTCTGGCCGTCCATTCTGCAAAATAAACACTCCAATAAAATACCATGCCACTACTCGAACCTTGGACTCCCTTGCCTGCTAATGACGCCACCTCCCTGCTCCCTAAGTGGTGCCACTTTGCCACTACACCACAAGCTCTTTTGTGTCATTTTTCTTCTTCATTTATTTAAAAGGCCTACTAACTGAAGTCACAATTCCCTTGGGGCTTAAACCAAAATTTTTCCTATACCCTTACTTGATCCCAGGACATCTCCAACACCCCTGGACACTCCAAACTCATTAACCCTCAAAGCCCACATGCCAATTGTCATTTTCTCACTCACTTAAAAGTTTTTTGAGACCCAAAACACAAAGCCCAATAGGCCCAAATCTACTAGGCCCAAATTTGTGACGTTACACACACGCCCGTGTGAATAAAAACAAGGCTATTTACCAGGCCCTTTTGCCACCCTTACTTGCACCAACATAAGCCACATCAAGTAACACCAATCCAAATATAAACATCTGACCAAATCAACCACAACCAAGACATACACACATCATGTAACATCCAGAATTTGGGCTTAGAAGGATTGGGCCAGCTGGACCTTGGGCTTTAGAAAAAAAAATAAAAATTAGAGTATTATTTTTTTTATTTGTGTTGGCTCGAGTATGAATTTTTGTGTGTTAGCATAGTCTTGTGAAAGCTTGATTTTATTTAGGAAGTTAGAATAAATTTTAGTATGGTTTATTTAATGAAGCAGGATTAAGTGAGCTTGACACTTAAGTTAATTAAGTGTTCATTTAAAGCATAAGAGGAGTAAGTGGCAAGTTGGTTAAGGAGCTTGAAAGGTGGCTTGAGGTTAGAGGTTCGAGTAGCATGTTTAGCATTTTGAAGGTTTATTTTTGAATCCTTGCATTTATGGACGGTCAACCTATGTTTATGATAGGTTGGACCTTAAGTTTTGGTAAGTTGAATTTTGGAAAAGGAAAGCATGAAATATGGGATAAGAATCTTGAAGTTATGGAATATGGAGGAGGTTATGGAAGGTTATCTTAAGGTTATGGTAAGATGGGGACATAAGGCTTGGCTTGTGGGAAATGTTTTGGAAACAATTCCTATGCTTTTAGTGGATGAATGTGGACGGCATGGGTGTCTAGGGGTGGCGAATTTTTGTAAGTAGTTTGGGGGATATTTGGCCAACTTTTGGCATTTAGGCACCAATTGGCATATTTTCTTTCCCTCTCCTAGCAAATTCCTCTTTGGCCGAATGCACCTAGGCATTTTTGTGCAAGATTGTTTTGGATTTTTAGCCTCATTTTTTTTGGTTTGAAACAAATACCATTTCTTTTTCTCTCATCATTCTTTTGACACAAAACTACCTTTTTACTTTGTGCATTTTCTTTTGGGCAAACAAGGTGTGGCCGAATCTCATCTCTCCCATCTCTCTCTTTTCTTCCTTTGATTTGTGCTCAAACACAATTCTATTTTCTTTCATTAGGCCGAACCTCTTTCTTCCCCAAATCCTCTTTTCTTTTCTTTCTTCCATTATTGATTAAACCGAACCCAATCCCATCATTTTTACTCTCTTTACTATTTACATATTCCTTCATTTTTATGCACATATTTTCTCCTCTCATAACTATATAGCCGAAACTTCCCATCTCTTTTAGTCTTTGTTTTGGCCGAATATTCAAGGGTAGTTTCACTTTGATTTTTCGGTTTGGAAAGATAGGCTCTTTGGGACTTTGGAAGCGATAGATTTAAGACTTATATCTCTCTAGCAATCAAAGGTTGGTAAGTTAAAGGGTAAGGATTTTTGTTGATTTATCATTCTTTTGAAAAGACTAAGGTTTTAGGATTAAAGTATTGTGGTTTGGCCGAATGGCCTTTGCTAATAATTTTTAGTATTGGCCGATTGTAGGACAAAGTGATCTAGTGCGATAGATCGGATCTTCGGACGTTAGTTTGCTTTGGTGAAAGGTGTGTAACTTATACTAAATATCTAATTGATTAATAGCTATATTAATATAAACGTGTTTATGATGAAATATAAACGATTATGGCTTTGGGTACCACTCAAAGGTACGATGAATTGAGGTACGTTTTTCCTTCGTACTATGTATGTTTTTAATATGAAACATATTCGATAATTGACTATGATTTTTGGGATTATGATTCAAAGGCATGATATTTATATCATAAATAATGTTATATGCATAATACGAAAAGTGTTCGATTCCGATATGATTATGGGATATATGGCATGAAAATGATGTAATATGTTATTGCATGGGCATATGGGCAATATTGAAAGGGGAAGTATTCCGGTGGTTTTACCACATTATCCGGTGACTTCGGTCACGATATTATGAATCCGGTGACTCTGTCACGATATTATGAATCCGGTGACTCTGTCACAATTATTTGGTGGCTATGCCACGATTATAAGGGCGATGTGCTAGTTGATCGCAAAGAATCGCCTTCGATGGTGTGTAGCGGATGGAGGGTCGATTTAGTAATCCCCACGGTGTGATTGGTTGGTACGGGTGGTGTGTAGCGGATGGATATCTAAGTTGGGTTCGGGATTGCATTTCATTTTATATGTACATGTGATTATGTGATTTGCTATTTTATGGGCTTATGGTTAAATGTGATTTTAATGGGCTTTATTGCTATGATCGATTGGGTTTTTAGTGTATTGTTACACATTGAGTCTGTTGACTCACCCCTCGTGGGATATCTTTTCAGGTGATGCATAAAGCTTGGACCGGGTTGGGAGTGGATACGAGGTGGCCCATGCAGAAGTTATTTTCTTATTATATATATATATTTAATATTTTCAGAATTCGCAAATATTTGGTTATTGTAATAAAGGCCAATTAAAGTATTTATGGACTTTTATTATGTTTTAAATTAGATTGTCGGTTACATTACTATTTGAAAATATTTTATTTTAAACATCTTAATTTTATGTTTTCACTTTAAGCCAAAATATTTTTCTAACGTTTTCCGTAGTGGCATTCTAAATTCGGCAGTGGTGTTTGGGCCGGGTTTGGGGAGTTACACATCAAGGCCACTACACTCCATTCACATGCAAAACTTATCACATACTTTATCAATCTAATCATGCAACCTACTCATTCACGCATTAATATACCAAATACTCAACCATGCAATTTGCTCAATCATGGAAAACATCATCATTTGCATAAATCAACAACAAATATTAGCCATTATCCATGGCCTTAGAAAAAATGGATCAACTTCATGACAAGCCAACACATATGGCCCAAACAATATGACACTTAACAAAAAGACCCAGTCCCTATACATGCCATACTTAAAATACTAAGGCTAACTATACCAAATGATTCAATTGATAGTGTGATCAATGCCTCCGACGTCTGTTGATCCTCGAGCTAGCTTGGCGGCAGTATAAGAAAATGGAAAGGAGAGGGAGTAAGCATAAAGCTTAGTAAGTCGCATGTAAATAATTAACAACAATTACCATGCATTATCATACTCATAACATATTATAGACTTGCACATAGTTCTCAAATGATTAAAGGCATAACTTACTCATTTTCATCCTTACTAATCATACAACATATATTGAGCTCATTTCTCATGAGTTTCGTGTAGGTACCTGTATCACTTACAGCATAGTCGTAACTTTTCTCACTTTTGACACAAGCTTTAAATTACCCGTTGAACCAGTTAAAATACCAAAGGATACCTGACAAGCCTCACACAAGAGGGTACGATGCTGATGCCATGTCCCAGACATGGTCTTACACTGGCTCACATATTGAGGTCGATGCCATGTCCCAGACATGGTTTTACACTAGCTCTCATCTCAATACCGACGCCATGTCCCAGACATAGTCTGACATTAGCACACATATCAACACTGATGCCATGTTCCAGACATGGTCTTACACTAGCACACATATCACCCAAATGTCATGGTGTGGATATCCAATCTATTCCTAAGATTCAACCGGGAGTATACCACATTAAATTTCATCATGCATATTCATCAAAATAATCAAACATTTTATGCAATATCAATTGTTTAATGCATAATAACAATAGAGTTTTATTATTTACGTACAAGTTACCTCAGTATACAAAATATGGGTGACTAATTCGATTTAGTCCAATAGCTTGGTTTTCCCCCGGTTTGGGTCCGAACTCTATTTTTCTTGATCTATAATGAAAAATTCACTTATTTAATCACTACATTAATTAAGACAATCTATAATTCATACATGGGAAAAATTACCATTTTGCCCCTAAACTTTCACATTATTACAATTTTTCCCCTAAGCGCGTAAAACAATTTTAATCAAATTTCCTCCTTTAACAAGCCTAGTTGAACCTTTATTACTCTTATAACAACTCACAGTTCCAATTATTTCACACATTTACTACCCATTTTATACCTTTTACAAAAAGGTCCTTTTATGTGTTTTCATGAAAACCCCTTTCACAAAAGTTGTCTATTTAACAACCAAGATTCATTTTTTTCCATAAAATTTCAGAAAACAACATGAATACTCACATGGTAAAACCCTAGACTCTCAACCATTTTGCAAAATAGTCCCCTCATTAGCTAGATTAAGCTATAGAGGTTCCAAAAACACAAAAATTAAGAGAAACAACCACTAAAATCACTTACTTGCAAGAGAAAAGCTAGCCTGAAATTTGAGCCCTCAAAACCCTCCTTTTTTGTTGAAAATTTCGATCATGAAGAGAAGATGATACCCTCCTCTCTTTTTGTTTTATTTATTTTTATTAAACAAGTCACCTAATGTCACATAATTTTGACCATTTTATGACTTTGTCTCCAATTAAAAATTACATGTTCAGCCATCATAATTTTATCAGTCTATTTACTCAATAAGGACCTCTACTTTAGTGTTCCATAGCTATTTAACACCTTTAGCTTGTAGAACAAAACTTTTACACTTTATGCGATTTTGTCCTTTTTTGAAATTAAGTAAGTAATCACTAAAATTAATCCACCAAAATTTTCATGCACTCATATAATCATGATATAACACATAAAATAATATTAAAAATAATTTCTTCGGTCAGATTAGTGGGTCTGAATGTAACGCCCCAAAAATGTAGGGTTTGTATTTCTTACTGAATTTGCTTAAATCTCATGATGTGCTTGAACGACTAGTTATTTGAATGCATTTGGGGGTTCTAAGGCAGCCTGGGTTTGAGTTTGAGCTGTGGAAGAATTTTAGTTTTTGGCTCTTAAGAGGAAGGGGCTGTTAGCAGTGGGACTTAAGTATAAATATGGGCGTTTAAGTGACACGAAATGAGCATGGGATTTAATGGCTGTGGTGTCACTGGGATAACAAGGGGGAGTGGGGTTTGAATCCCACGAATAGCAAATGAGGACTTTTATTTTATGTCTTGGGGTGGAAGAAGTAGAGTTTGGATCAAACTCTGCAAAGGAGGTTGAAGACTTGGTCAAGGATTTTGAATGGAAGGTTGGGAGCAATTCTAGGAGGTATTGGTGGAGTGTTTGAGGGAGTTGGAGGGGAGACGAGTCTTGGCCGAATAAGAGAGTGTGGCTAAGGGAGGAATTTCGGCTAGGGGGTGTCATTTGGGCATTTCGGCAACTTTGAGTGAGAAGAAAAAAATCGAAAATCCTCTCTGCAAACTTCGGGTTTCATTCTTTTTAGCATATCGTGCAAATTTTTACCAATTGGGTTTTATCATTCTTCCACTTTTCATGTAATATTCTCTATTGCTGTGACCTCCTTTCCGAAACACCTTTTCTCCTTTTAGTTCCCCTTAGCCGAACTCAACTTTCTCTTTTCCTCTCGTTCTTCTTTTTTGTTCTTTTCAAGATAGCCGAACCTATCTTTCTCCCTTGTTCTCAACGATTCTTCTCTTGTTCTGTAAGTTTGAGTAAGCTGAAGTCAACCTCTTCTTTCCTTCTATTATATTTTCATCTCTAGGGCCGTATGTGTCTATTCCTTTTACTCAAAGAAACCTGTTCTTACCGAATTTGTGAGTAAGTAATATTGATTTTCTTTTAGTTAATTTTCGTTGTTGGTACTATTCTTTTCTCTCTTTTGCTGAATTTTCCCTTCCCTCTCTAGGCTGATGTTGATTGGTATTTAGGTTCTCTCGAAGGGTGAAAAGAGGCAAGCGACTTGAAGCAATCGATACGTTACTCTTAGTCTTTGATCAAGTAAGCATTTTCGCTTTGTGTTTGGTTTGGGGACTGATCTTTCTTGAGGGTGTTGTAGTTGTCAAGGATGGATTTTAACCACATGTTTATTCAATCTCTTTTAATAAGGGTGTATTATAACACAGAATCCATTCAGGGGTTCTTGATCCTTGCTAATATTTGGAGAAAACTTAGCAAAACTCGGTCAATTAAGGTATGTATAAGTGTGGTTTCGATTTATGTTAAGGAAAAGGAGGATAGTTCTACTGATTGGATTGACTAACTGTTAGTCTTATTTAATGTAGGATTGGTGCTAGGGGATTCGTGGCACGTTTCATAATCAAAGTGTGTAATCGGACACCCACTTTAGTTCTATCAATACAATGAATGAAGGTGTGTATCCACACCCTGATGAACTGTGAATCGGCTAAAGCCAAAAAACTGATAAGCTGAAACTTCGGCATCTGAGATCACTCGAGCGTACGACCGCTCGTATAAATAAACTGAGCCACAATCATTGGCGATAGATAGTTGGGACTGCCACGAACTTTCTCGTGGGCTTAGGTCGAAGTGGGCCAAGTGGGCCCAATGGGCAAATGAGCCATAGGGACGAAATACAGAGTAAGTGCCAGATAATGGATTTTGCTATGAGGTTCGCATAACTACGATCGAGAATGGCCTGATTGGGCCACACGAGCATGTGGGCCCGCTTGGGCTAAAAATTGGGCTTTGGGCCCAATTGCACCGTTTCGACCAAAACGGGTACCTGTGTCGGTCGAGGCGACTGTAGGCCTTCGGAAAGGCCATTATAGAACAAAATTACCCAAATACCCTCGATGGGTGAAATTATCGAAATACCCTCAATGGGTAAAATTACCGAAATACCCCGAGGGCTGAAATTACCGTTTTACCCCCAACTGACCAAATGACCATTATACCCTTAGCGGTAGTATAAGTGATGTATGTGTGATATTTGTATGACTATTTATGATTGTGATATACTGCATATACGATTTACTTATGCCATGACACACTGCATTGGGGTTAAGACTTGATTTAGGAGGAAGTACTGTACTAGTGGCTCTGCCACGTTCTCACTGTTAAAGTGGCATCGCCACGTATTCTGATTTTAGTGTTTCAGCCATGTATACTATTATTAGCAGCTTTGCTGCATTGTTATTAGCAGCTAGGCTGCGTTATTTGTGTGCTGGCTGGGTGGGTCGACTTGGTCCCCACGTGGTGTGTTGGTTGGTACGGGAGGTGTGTTGGTTGGAATGGGTTAGGTTGCATCTCTGTGCTGCATTGTTATGATTTTGGGCTTAGGCCCACTCTGTTACTGTATAGGGCTAAACCCCAGACCGGTCTGTACTGAATAGGGCTTGGGCCCAGATTGTTACTGTAATAGGGGATTATACACTGAGTTCTCGTAACTCACCCTTTTAGCTTAATTGTGCAGGTAATCCCCAGCCTTAGATGATTTAGAGCTACGAGGGACTCGGAGGTGGCCGCATGCTTGATATGTTTTAAACTTAAACCTAGTTATTTTATTTGATTTTATATTTATTGGGCTAATAATTATGTAATAAGGCCATTTGGGATTTTTAACTTTTTGGTATTTTCATTTGATAACTATCTGCTAGACTAGTAAACGCAAGTTTTTAAACCGATAATGGTTTCTAAAGCAAATTACAATTTTCAAACCTTAAAGTTGACAACGTGAACAAGCTTCCGCGATATTTAATCATGATGAATAAATGATATGACCAATAGGGGAATAACGAGTTTATGATTTTACAACCCTAACATCACAAAGAGAATTAATATTTAGAGCTCAACATGAAATATATGATTAGGAGATTGCAGTCCTTGAAATTAGCTTGTTACTGTTTTTGCATCAAACTAGAAGGTAAACATGCTTGCAAATGTTAGGAGTTTTGTTTGGAGAAGGATAAACAAAGAATGTCAAGAAAAGAAAGTGATTACAGCGAGTCATTTCTTTCCTGCATGAAATGGTCTAAAGGCTGTCAAAACTCGATTGTTTTAGTGGTGTCTTGGCTTAGTTTCACTGCTTCCTGTAACACCCCTAATCCGTATCCATCACCGGAGTAAGGTTATGAGGTATTACCGATCAATATACATCATTTGACATACATAACTCATACATTTATGCATTCATACTAAAATACCATTTAATCACACACATCGTCTCTTCTAAGGGCCTACGAGGCCTTAAACATGCTTTAGAAATGGTTCGGGACTAAACCGGTAACTCGGGAAAATTTTGGAAAACTTAGAAAAATTTCAACCATACAGGGGTCACACGCCCGTGTGAACAGGCCGTGTGCCTCACACGGCTCTAGAAACGCCCGTATTTCAGGCCGTGTGGAAACAGGGCATACACACTGACTTGGGTCACACAGCCAACCACACACCCATGTGTCCAACCCATGTGCCTTTCAAAGTGGCCACACACAGTAACAGCCCAATTTCGGTGAAATCAGAACAGTGGTCTCAGGACCACAAATCCGAGCCGAAAATAAAATTTATTTTTATTTTATTATATGATCAATAATATAATAGAAATGTTGTGTGAAAATTTTGAAAAGAAAATTTTACCGATTATGTGCTTAATTACGAGAAGGACCAAATCGTATAAAATACAAAAGTTGGATTCTAGTAGCTAGAAGGATCAAATAGCTATGGAATTAAAAATTAGAGGTCTTTATATGGTAATTAGACCATTAAGAAAAGTATGTAGATTTTTCTTGGTGACTCATCCATGGAAATATAGAAAAAGGGCAAGGACTAAATTGAGAATAGAAAAATACTTATTAATTAAAAAGATGATAAAAGATATCATCTTATTTTATGTCATCTTCTTCCCCAAAATAAACATGGAAACCCTTGGAGAGAGAGAAGACACTTTCATGGCCAAATTGGGTAAGTTTCCTTGTCCAGTTTTTAGTAATTTTAATATTTTTGGAATCAGGATAGCTTAATCTCTCTATTTGGGGGATTAATTTGAAAAGTTATCAAAGTGTGAAAATGAGTCATGGATGTATATGCTGGAAATTAGAAATTTATGGTAGAAAATGAAAGATTATTGATAGATAAACAACTTTTACAAAGTGATTTTTGAAGAAAACATGATTTAGGGACTAAAATGAAAAGTTGTAAAATTTGATAAAAAATTCTAAAATTTTATGAATACATGTGCTGTAAAATTTGTATTGGGGCTTTGGTTAGGCTTGGAATAGGGAGTAATTTGCACAAGTTTCATTTTCGGAGCCTAGGGATGAAAATAGAATTTATGAAAAAGTTAGGGGCAAAATAGTAATTTTGCCTAGGATGAAAATTTAGTCCACATGAATGTAAAATATGATAAATTGATGTTAAATTTACTCGTATAGATCCAGATAGAAACAAATTCGGAGTTAGAACGAGGAATGAGGAAAATGTCGAATTAGTCGATTTTACGTACACGAACCTTTGTCGAGGTAAGTTCTTGTAACTAAATTGTATATGTTTTTATGCTTGATTTAAATGTTGAGTTTGTGAATTTTATCAATGTCATAAATATGTGAAATGACCACCTACTCGTTATAGCCTGATAAACGAAAATGCCGGATAAAATGGTAAATGAATAAAATGTTACTCGTATGCTTGACATGAATGTGGAATGTGTTTTACTTGAATTACATAAATGTTACGGAGGTATGAAATAATCAAATTTCGATAGTGCTTGAAAAGTGTTTAAATCTCGGTTGAATAAATGGAAAATTGATGGATATGTGATTTCCCAAAACGAAAGAGGTCCTGCATTTGTTGCGGATAGGAATTAGCTTGGATGAGTAATCCTTCAACCTCAATTCTGATTGGATTTATCCCGGACGGGTAATCCTGATATAAGTCCTCTCGAGCATATGTTATGGATTGGATTTAGCCCTGACGGGTAATCCAAATCAAGCTTTTCAGAGCATATGATGTAAAAAATATTTAACCTGGACTGGTAATCCTATTGTTTACATATATGTGGCTCGGGAGTGTACTCTCTGAAATTGTACCATATGGGTACCATTGGACACAAATTGACGGATTCTGATTTGTACATCTCGAGTGTACTACCTGTGTATCCATCGATATTTCAAATAAATTCAATGGGTAAAGCTCTGATAAGGGCAAATATGAATTTAAGACAAACTGACATGGAATGATATATATATGATATGAAATATGACATGAAAAAGGATATTACATGAAATACAAGGAAATGATGATTTATGACTATTGATGTATGAAAATATGAAAAGATGATAATTGTACATGAAAACTATTTGATGAAAATGATTGTCCTTGATTATGTAATTGTAAACCTTGAGTGTACTACTACTTGGTGACCTTAATACTCGATTAAAATGAGTAAAGTCCTGATATGAAATGATCTGAACTCGAAACGAAATACTACGAAACTATACTTGTAATAATAAGAGATAATATATACATGCTTAATGAATACATGTTGTGGAAAGCATATATGCATGGAAACTTGATTGTTGATTGAGGTTATACATATCTTGATGTTATCATGGATTATATGACTAACAAGGACAATGAGGATGTGTGTAGGGCTTGAGGTCAAATTAAGTGAATATGCCTTACATAATTACCTTAAAATAGGATGAATGGTAAGTTAAGTACCATGTTATATGAACTTACTAAGCATTTTATGCTTACTCCATTTTATTTTTCCCCTGTTTTAGAGTAATCGAAAACTCGTTGGAGTGGAAGCTTGGCGGAGATCACTCACACTATCCATCGGCCCATGTCAGTATAGTATGGTAATTCAATTACTGTTGTAATGGCATGTATAGGATATGTTGGCCATATTGGCATGTAAATGTAAATGATGCTTGTAATCTAGCCATTTGAATGGCTAGTGATGATTATGTTTTGGTCCATGTATATATGTATTTAAGTTCATGTTATGGTGATAACATAGGTACTATATGTTGTTTGATTAAGAAAGGGGAAACAAGTATGCTTATTAAAGAGTAAGATTGTAAACATGAATGCTTGTGATGATATATCATGTTGAATGATAGAGTTTGCTCATCTTGAATGCTTGAAATGGTTGGTATTTGTATGTGTGATTCAAGTGCAGGTCATGGGTGAAATTTTGGGTGAGAAATAAAGCTAGAAATGGCTTTATTTTGTCCACACGGGCAGACACATGGGCGTGTGTCGAGACCGTGTGTGACACACGGCCTGGTAACACAGGCATATGGTTAGGCCATGTGTCCCCTGTACCTTAAATTTGAGAAAACAAAATTCTCATAATTGAGCACACGGGCGTGTGTCTCAGCCGTGTGGATGACACGGCCTTGAACACGGGCGTGTATCTTGGCCGCGTGAAAACTGTGCCTAATTTGAATTGAATTAATTAACCACACGGCTTAACACACGGGTGTGTGGCATGGCTGTGTGGCACAAGTCTGAGAGCAACCTAAATCAGACACGACCTCATGCATGGGCATGTCTAAGAGTCACTAGGGCGTGTTCCTTGGACCACACGGGTGTGTGAACCCTGCACCTTTGAAAATATTTGAAATGTCACGAAAAATTCTTAGAGTTTTCGATTAAGTACCAAATCGATTTTAATGCTGGTATTGGACCGGGTCCATTTAAGGGACATTATGAATAACCTCGGTGAATGGATAGTAACTTGCCTGAATTAATCGATAAATGTTTTGAATGTTTTAGTAACGCTCCGAAACCATGTTCTGGCGATGGATACGGGTTAGGGGTGTTACATACACGCCCCTGTGCCAGGCCGTGTGTTAGGCAGTGTCAAACCTGTAGGGTATACTGACTTGTGCTAGGCCGCGTGCCAATTACGGGGTATATTGACTTGTACCACACGGCCAGTCACACGCCCGTGTGTGAGACTGTGTGGAGCATACTGACTCCAATTCAATTTCTACACCAGGAGACACACAGCTGTGTAACATAAGCTTGTGTCACACCCAACCAAGACACACGCCCGTGTGGACAAAAATAGGCCATATGCAAGGCCAATTTGCGACCCATCTTTGCATATACCTACATAACCCAAATGGTACCAATTCAAGATACAAATGTGCAGCCAAAAGTCATCAACCAATACACAAATCATACCATATCTATTTCCACCATTTCAACACTCAATTCAATTTCATTTACCAATTCAAATACCTATCAATTCATCCTATTTTTCTAAACATAATACATCTGATTCATCATCCAAAACCAATCCATATTAAACATATCTCAACCAAATAAATACCTTAGACCATAATAAACATTTGAGTATCATAATTCAACATCAACCATAACACATTGCAATTACACAACAAACCACATAATTTCCATAAGTTACCTCATATAGCTTAAAACACTCCAAAATGACCAAACCTATACATGCCATATACCATATATACACAACTAAAAAGTACCAAAATAGATGTCTGATAGTGCGATGAAATTCCTGACGATCCTCGGTTCCGAGCTAGCTTCGATATACTATAAAACATAGAAGAAATAAATAAAGTAAGCTATAAAGCTTAGTAAGTTCGTATGTATATATGAAATAATCAACTTCATTCATTAACAATTCCAAATAGATACATGATTTGCAATCAAAACCTCAATCAATGAGATAACATAAAGTTTAACTACAAAGCAACTAATAAGTTCTCATCTTATTTTAATTCATTATTCAAACAATTTTCTGTACATACCTGTACTGATACATATCTATTCTGACCAATTCGCTTATCGAATTACTTCGAGTTTATAAATGCTTACGATAAAAGTACGTCAATTTTCCAATGCCATATTCCAACTATGGTCTTACACATACATTGCCAAGGCCATGCCGTGGTCTTTCATTCACAGGCCATAGCCTGGTTATGGTCATATTATTCAAATTTGCCATAGCCTAGCTATGGTCTTATTTAGCAACTCATTTAATTAAACCGTGCATTTAATTTAATATCTCCACATTTATCTAATAGAATAAATACTATCTCAATTTCATCCATCAAATAAATAGATACACATTTAAGTTCAATTATACAAACTTACCTCGTATATGGAAATGACTGATCTGATCAACAACTCAATAATCTTGCTTTTCCCCGATTTAAATCTGAATTCTTTCTTTCTTGATCTATATGAATTCAAAATTAACTTATTCAATCACATATTCTTTCAATTTAGTCTATATAACACTTTAAAGCACTTTTACACTTTTACCCCAAGTATTTCACAACTTTTACAATTTAGTCCTTATTACACAATATCACAATTTGATGCAATTTCATCCAATCATATGCTAGCCGAATTTCCCTAATACACATATCAACCCACATTTTTCATTTATTCACATATTTAACCACATATTTTCATATTTTCTTAATTTAATCCCTATTATGCATTTTTATCAAAAATCACTTAACAAAACATGTAAAGCTATCATCAAGCTTTCATATTTCAACATTAAACATCAAAGAACACATAGATTCAACAATGGCAACTCTCAAAATCTTTAACAGTTTCAAAATTAAAGGTAGGGGCTAGCTAGATTGAGCTGCAACGATTACAAAAACATTGAAATTATCAAAAACTGATAAAAAATGGACTTACAATTGAGCAATGCAATGACTGAACCCTAAATAGCTTCCATGGCTTCTTCTTTCCTTGAATTTTCGGTTAAGGAAGATGATAATGGATGAAATTTTGTTTTATTATACTTATTTAATGATTTAATTACTAAATGAAAAAATTAACCTTATTATTAATTCAAAATTTCAATAATGCCATGCCATTATCACCCACTATCATAATAATGGTCTATTTACCACTTAATGACCTTAACTTTAAGGTTCTATAGCTATTAAACACCTTTAGCTAATAGAATGTCACTTTTTCATTTTACACGATTTAGTCCTTTTTATCAAATTGACCATTGAAACGATAAAATTAGCTCACGAAATTTTCACACATGTCAAATAACATGCTGAAAATACCAAAAATATTATGAAAATAATTTTCTAACATTGTATTTGTGGTTTTGAAACCACTGTTTCGATTTGACGAAAAATGGGCTATTACACTTCCGCTTAGACATGAGATTTGGGCTATAGATTTAGTTAAGTTTTATATCTGAACTGTACATCCCTTGTGTCTAATTTATTCCACAAATCATTTTAATGCTTTTGTAACACCCCAAACCCGGCCTATACGTTACGACCAGATCTGGTATGTTACAGGGTGAAGTAAAAATGAAGTTTTGTTTAGTTCAAGAAAAATCGTACTTGCAAAAACTTTTCAATTTAGAGCATTGTCTTTGAAAACAGTGGTTTGGTAGTTTAGGAAAAATTTCAACTTTTAGTTAATCAAATATTCGTTAAGCTTGGTGATACTTGAAAGAAAACGTATGTTTTGAGTTACCCGTATTTTGAAAACCCCATTTTTAATACCGTGATTAAGTTTGCATAGTGTCAAAGATTTAAATCAACAATAAATAAATAAGAAGAAAACCCAAATACTAATTTAGAAGGCCTTATTACACAAATAAAATCCCCAATTAAAAATAAAAGTAAAGCAAGAAAAAGTTTACGAAAAATACAGTCTTCATGGCCTCCACGAGTCTGCCTCGGCTCCCATATCCATGATCTACTGATCACCTGAAAAGTTAAACAACGGGGGTGAGTCACCGAGACTCAGTGTGTAAATCCCCCTTAAGTCACATAAATGGTTCCAAGCCCACAAACACATATTGGCCTTAGCCCACTCAAAATAGCATGTACAAATATGGATGCAATGTACCCGGTCCAAGCCTAGATTTTCCATCCTCTACACACCACCCGTACCAACCGATCACTCCGTGGGAATTTCTACAATCAACCCTCCATCCGCTACACTCCATATGTGGCACCTAGCCACTGGTGACATAGTCACAAGATATCATATGTGAGGCCAACCCACTTGTGGTACCAAACCACTAGTGACAATCCCGAATAATCATATATGTGGGGCCAACCCACTATGGTACCAAACCACTGGGACGAGTCACGAATCATATATTTATGTGGTACCAAACCACTAGTGGCTCCAAACCACTGAGACTTAGTCACGAGTCGAGAATGTGGGGCCAACCCACGTGTGGTACCAAACCACTAGTGACAGTCTTACACTTCCCCTTTCTCGTCAAATCCAAACCATGCATACAAGTGTCAAATGAATTCAACATGCGGTCAAGTGCACAATATCATTATGGCATACATCCATCAGCGCATATCTAATAGCAGGGTACTTACCTGGTATTTCGGCCATGCCCATAGTGGCATAATGCTTGTTCATCCAGCCGTTTTGACTTTTTAGCCCCAATAATTAATAACATATAATAATATTAAGGTGTGTAAATATTACACACCTGGTTACATGCAGCACCACGCTATCTATGCCAACACTATCGTTTTTGGAAACTACCGCTATCTGCCCCCTATTTTGCTCAGAAGACGCCCCACAACTTGATGGCCAATCTCGGACTGCTGACACCGCACGCTTCTTAAACTCAGAGGCTAGGTTCACAGGTCCAACTCCCTTCTTTGCCTGATCGGTATTGAATTCCATCACAAGGTCTTGGTCAGAGGACCGAGTTAAACCGTTGAATTAAGTAATTTGAAAATAGTTGCTTTAAGCGAAGAGGTTCTTACCGAAATTGACAGAACCTGGAGGTTTCTACACTTGGATTGATAAATCCCTGATGTCCCTACATAACTCCGTATTAGACCCGTCCTTCCACAATATGATGTTAAAGAAAGTGGCCTTCGGCCAAACGAATGATATAAATCACTTACCCTGATTGACCGAACCCGGTTGATCCCAGAGGCCCTTCACTCACAGACTGAAAGCAGGAGAAGACAAACCCAAACCCTCCCTACATTCGGCCAAAACCCATGTATAGGATTAACGCCCTTAATCGACAACTAACAGAGAAAAGAGGGTTTTGAAGAAAAGAGAGCAACACTTACACTGCTAAGGAAAATCTGATTGAGGGTTGAGAGGAGGAGTAGGTTTCGGCTTTAATGATAAATAGAAGAAAGGTTTTAACTAAAGGTATTGAGAGATGGGTTCGGCTACCAAGAACACCTGAGGGAAAAAAACAATAGAGTGGTGGTGGAGTTTGAGAAGTTTCGGCTAAAGGGGTTTAGGGGTGTGATCGTGATATGAGCAAGAAAAGAAATAAAAGAAGAAGAAAGGAAGAGAGTGCTGGGGTTCGGCTTGGAAGAAATAGATGGAGAAAACAAAATGTGTTACAACGAGGAGAGAAGAGAAAGAAGGAGCAGGAGACTGAGAGAGATGCTACAAGATTCGGCTTGGGCAAGTGAAAGTGATACAAGTTGCGGCATCCAAAGAAGAAATATGTGAAGGGAAAGGCAAATATGAGCTTCGGTTTTGGTTTCCAAAAGAGTGAAGAAAAGATGCACAGAATGAAAAGAGAGAAAAAGATATTTTACCCTCAGGTTCCCCAACTTATGCACCATATGAATCTAAAGGAAATTTCGGCACAAGCAAGGTACCCAAAACCCGGTCGAATCTAAAGGAAATTTTGGCACAAGCAAGGTACCCAAAACCCGGTCGAACCACAACTAGGTGAGGGCCTAGAGCTACCAATTTCGGCTCACACCCTCCTAGCTTAAAACCGAACCTTACCCCCTTCCAACCTTCATACAAACTTTGGCTAACACTTTCACCCCTCTCACAATTCCTTGTTTTTCTCCTAACAACACTCCTGATCACCCATTTGAAAAGATTTGAATGATTTAAAATAATTTGAATGTTTCAAATCCCCCCTTTTACTCTTAGCCAACCATTCAAAATTTTTGACCGAGTCACCTCCACCCCTCTGACGCACGAACAAAAATAAAAGCCACAATGCTGGCAACGTGATTCGAACCTCATTCCCTCTACTCCCCCTGAGGCGTCACCCATCTGCACCTTAAGTGGCACCTCCTTGCCACTTTACCAACACCTTGCTTGTGTCAACCAAGTACAAACAACCACCCTTAGGTCCTATTCCAGCTAGCTCTCCCACTAAAGTGCCCAAAAAGAAAATTTTGGCCAGGGCTCCGGCTTATCCCCGAGCCTTTCCTGGACCCCAATACACCCTAAGCAAACACATTACACAAAGCATACACACAAAACACATCAAATGCATAGCCCCTAATTTAGGATTTTACAGCTTTAGTCTAATTCACCCTTATTAGCTGCATTATGATCCCTGCATCTCCCCTTCTATGCTATGTGCACCTTAATTTATAACAAGCCATATGGAATGTTCAGTTCTATTTTATTAATATCATAAAGTTGACTGTCCTTTGTAATATACATCAATGAAACTTTTTAATATCATACAGTTGTTATTAATACTCGGATTTATAAAAAGTCATATAAAATGTTCAGTTCAGTTTTATTTTAGTAACACATGAATGATATCGACATTAATATTTAAGGCAAACTCGTGGATTATATAGTCAATAAAAGTTGGTAATATTGCAAAGTTGTTTTTAATACTCGGTTTTATAACAAGCAAACACCCAGAACAAAAAAGTCCAAAATTCATCCTCAACGTTTGCACATTTTTGCATGTAATTCCTTATACAAATTACATTTGTAACCGGGAAGACGTCTGAGTATATCTGTTAATACATACTTCATCCAGCTAAATTATACATTTGATTTACTATTATATTTATGTTCTTCAACTGGGGGAAGGATGATTATCCTTTGTAATATACGCCAATGAAACATTTTAATATTGCACAGTTGTTATTAACACTCAGATTTATAACAAGCCATATGGAATGTTCATCCTCACACTAATATATATAGATAAACTAAAGTATATATCTTGTAGAGAAAACTTATAGAGTAAAATTTTCATAAATTATGCGTGAGGTATTCATGGTAAAGACAACCACATGTGAAACTACAATTGATTACTTTCATTTTGCAGACCAAGTCAGCAGCCAGTTGAAGTAAAAAAAGCGTATAAATATAGGATCAAAGTAATGCAATGCTTGTTTATTTCTTTCTCTCCTTTTTACAATGCCAATTGAGTCAAAATAATTGTTAACTACGAGACAAAAGATTCTGATTTTTCTAGCATGAAATTGCTCATATTATTTGGTAATTAATTTCAAATTTACATGTCTGTTTCATATTTTATTTACACCCATGATTTCTTTCTTGTCCTCTTCGACCATGTTAGCTTTTTCTAACCAGCTCTTAGTAGGAGTGGATCGACAACACATAAGAAAAAAAGCATTTGTAGGTAGGACTGCAATAGCTTGATCATCAACATGATCGAGGGAGCATTTACGAGCAATCACAATACTTAATATCAATCTGTAAGCCTTAGAAGATTGAAGATTTCAAAAACTTAATATCAATCAACATGATTTTGTTACATGTCTAAAAGAACATTGAACTAAATAACTTATGAAGTAAGGGTAAATTTGAGCGAAACTTCTCAAAGAAAATTAAGGTGCACATAGCATAGAAGGGGAGATGTAGGGATCATAATGCAGCTAATAAGGGTGAATTAGACTAAAGCATTAAAATGATTTGTGGAACAATTAGACACAAGGGTTATACAGTTCAGATATAAAACTTAACTAAATCTATAGCACAAATCTCATGTCTCAGTGAAAGCAGTGAAACTGAGCCAAGACACTACTAAAACAATCGAGTTTTGATACCTTTTAGACCATTTCATGCAAGAAAAGAAATGCCTCGCTGTAATCACTTGCTTATCTGGACATTCTTTGTGCATCCTTCTCCAATAAAAAAACTCCTAACATTTACAAGCATGTTTACCCTCTAGTTTGATGCAAAAATAGTAACAAGCCGATTTCAAGGACTGTAATCTCCTAATCATATATTTCATGTTGAGCTCCATGTTTGTAATATCTTGAAAGTTAGATTACTAGGAAGAACAAAGATACAAACGTTGGACAAAGGAATTGAGTGGAACCAACCTGACATAATCAAACAAACTGCTAGAAATTTCAGACTATTCTAAATAACACAATATCAAAAAGCAACAAAGAAATAAGGCAAAGAGCTGTAATATCCTGGATATGGGCTTGTGTATTTTTGCTTAAATTATATGAAATGGTATGTCTTATGTGTTATGGATGTGTTGTGTGCATTTTAGAATCTTGGAAATGTAAGGAAATGTCTTAGAAATGTTAAGTTTTAAAGTTTAAAAGAAGGAACTAAGGCAAGGTGGCCTTAAGAAAAGTTATAGAGGAAATATGACACATAAATAGGCTTGGAAAAGTGGCTTGGAGGTGCCACTTAAGGCTCTGGAGATGAAGCCATACACAGTGCAAGGAGGGCTTGTGTTCGAGTCGCATGGGAAGCAAAATTTTAAGGATTATTTTTGCTAAGTGGCGTCAATGAGAGGGGTATAGGGGGACGGCAGTAAGGCTAATTTTTAGGAATTTTTATCCTTTTATTTTGGGAGATAAATGGTGGATAATTGAAGGATTATTTCTATTAACTCTAAACGAAGTGATAAGGATGTGAGAGTGATGGCCAAGTAAGGGAGTCTTGGCCTAGTAATTTCGGCAATAGGAGGAAAAGAGAGGCCATTCTGCATTATTTTCTTTTTCTTGAAAGCCTCTGCCGAATTCTCTCTGCAACCCTTTTTTTCTTCTTTTCAATTCTCCAAAAAGCCGAGAGTAAGATTCCCTAGTATTGCCGAATTTCCCTTCTCCTTATTCCACCATTGCTGAATTCCCTAGTGATTCTTTTCCCTCTCTTTTCTTTTGATAAAACTGACAACACAGATAACCTCAAGTCGATTTCTTGTTAAGTTCCAAAAGCTGAAAGCTTGTTAAGATCTAGGCCATAACCGAATAGCGTGTGGATTCAAGTAAAGGATTGCCGATTTCATTATTGAGGTTAAGGATTCTCTTGTCATCTTTTTATTATTTTCTTTTAGCCGAAAGTTCAAGACTAATTCCTTTTATGTCTTTGGCTGAAACTTGGAAAGGGGGGTTTCGGGTTTTGATAGTTGTCGACTACAAGAGAAGGGATCCTTCGGGACTTTAAAAATCACAAGGTAAGCTATGTGATATTCGGCCAGTGCTATGATTAAATGTTAGAAGTGGATCTAACATGTTTCCTGTAGGTTTTGACATCTTATTAGTCAAGAGATTACTTTTCGGGAGTTGAAATTCACAAGGTAAGTGAATCTAACATTCAGCCAAGGCCCAATATTAGTATTTAGATATGTTTCCTATTCGCTTAAAAGCCAAAAACTAACATAGTAAGTGATGTAATGTGGGCCGATTTTAAAAGAAAACATCAAAAGGTTTTGGGATTTGATTAATAATCAAATCGGCAGCAAGGGACTAAGGATCTAAGTCAGTAGATCAAATTTTCGGGAAATCAGTGAAATCGATAAGAATATCAGGTGTGTACCCTACCCTAAGTTTTAATATGTTTATGGCTGTGTTTTAAATTGAATGTGTTAATAAGACTGTGAAAATATGGCTAAGGTACCATGCTATGGTACAAAGTACCCAGGTACGTTTCCTACTCCTACTAGGAATATGAATATATGTTATATATATAACATGTGAAAAGTGATAAGAATATGAATTAAGGCATGATGTGCATGATATGTATGATATGGGGCATTCGGGTTATATGAAAAAGGGGAAGTGAATGTGGTGACTTTGGTCACATTATCTGAATGTGGTGACTTCGGTCACATTATTTGAATCTGGTGTCACATGACACAAATATTATCTGGTGGCTATGCCACAAAAATTATAAGGGCGATGAGCATGTCGTCTCTGGCACCTTCTTTTCATGGTGTGTAGCGGATGGAGGGTTGACTTAGGAGTCCCCACGGTGTGCAGGTTGGTACGGGTGATGTGTAGCGGATGGCTATCTAGGTTTCGGGTTTGGGTTTGCATCATATTAATTAAATGTTATATGTACATGTATGACTTGATATGCCTGAATTTGTTAGGACTTAGGGTTGGTTAAACACACTGTGTCTATATGACTCATCCCGTTGTGGGAACATTTTCAGGTGACAATCAGTGATGGACCGGGTCGGCAGAAGCTTAGGGGTGGCCATGCTCAGCAAGGAATTTTATTTTATTTGGACTTTCTATTTTACATACTTGAAATTTAAATTTTGGGATTTATTTTGATGTAATAAGGCCATAATTGAATTACTTTATTTTACTTTTATTCATTATGTTACGAAATTTTTATCAATTAAAGATCAAATAAATTTATTCTAAAATAAACTCTAAATGTTTTGTCACCTAAATTAAAGGGTTTTCAATGTAAAATAAACCTGTTTTCAACTCGAGCCCAACCCAAAAACAAATTTTTTTTCGAACACACAGTTTTTCTAAAGTAACAAAAGAATTTTGAATCGGTTTACATCGAGGAACATACCCGATCCGGTCAGGGCTCGTGGGCCGGGTGTGGGGTGTTTCACTTTCCCATTCACAGCTTTAACCAAAAATTTCACTAAGGCTTAGAATTAACCCCAAGGTTTCCCGAAGCCCCCAAACACACTCAAACAGTCATGCATCACACAAGAACACACAGATTCAAGATACATGCAGGACCCCTAAATCTCGGATGTTACAACACATAAACTTAACTCGGTGTAAAATGCGTTAATCAACGGTCTACTCCGTAACCTTGCCTTTTCCTCGGTCAAGGTTGATTCCATGCTCTTCTTGGTCTATAAAAAAAAATTCACTAATTCAATCATTCTATAATCATAATACATCATAATCTCTACTTAGGCAAAAATGACCGGTTTGCCCTTGTACTATGGAAAAATTATGATTTTACCCTTAGGCTCGTAAATCATTTTTCATCACATTTTCACAATAGAAAAGCCTAACTTAACATTTATTACTCTTACAACTACTCATAATTCCAATTATTTCATGCATTTATTACACATTTTCAATCTTTGCATTCAAGTCCTATTTAGGTGTTTTCATGCTACCACATTTCACAAATGTTGTTCCTCATCACCCTAACATTCATTTTCCTCCATAAAAACTCAGCAACCAACATGAACACTCTCATGGCAAGTCCCTAAAATTTCAACCATTTAGCAAATTAGTCCCCTCATTAGCTAGCTTAAGCTTTGGGGACTCCAAAAGTACAAAAATTATCAAATAAAACCACCAAAATCACTTACTTGTAGAGAAGATAAGTTGGTAAAAACTTCAAGCTTCCAAAACCCTTACTCTTGTTTGAAATTTCGGTGGGAGAGGAAAGATGAATAGTGAATGATGATAGCTTCTTTAATTCATCTTATTTTATTCATTTTTGTCAGCTAATTTCACCAAATGTTGACCAAAAATAAATGCTCTTGTCTCACCTGTTTACATGGACGACCAACACACTTATAATGGCCTTATTGCTCTTTGAGGACCTCCAATTTCATATTCTATGGCTATTAGACACCTCTACTTCGTATAATGGAACTTTCGCACTTTATGCAATTCAGTCCTTTTTCACAATTAAGCATTCAATCGTTAAAATTAAAGCACCAAAATTCTCATGCATTATTATAAACATGTTACAACACATAAAATAATATCAAAATAATTTTCCTCAACCTCGGATTAGTGGTCCCGAGACTACAGTTTCGACTAGCCCCAAAATCAGGCTGTTAAAAATATCGTTACACCTTTCAACAGATCAAACAGATCGTCAAAACGTGGCAATGGATGCCTATTCTTGATCATGACTTTGTTGAGTTGTCTGTAATAAATACATAATCGCATATACTCGTCGTTCTTCTTTATAAATACAACAGGTGCACCGTAAGGAGAAAAGCTGGGTCGAGCAAAACCCCTATCTATCAATTCTTGCAACTGTGCTTTCAACTTTGTAGGTGCTTGGAACAATGGAAATCTTCAAATGTACACAATCACGACAAGTAATAAAGTGATAAGTAAATGCCTATTCTTGATCATGACTTTGTTGAGTTATCATACCCATAGGGACTGTGCAAGAAAATTATTTTTGAAATGAAATTCAAATACTTTGGTGATTAAAAATATTTTGGTTTTGAGGAAGTGATTAAAAACTAAATTTAACTAAGTAAAATAAAATAAATAAAAATAAAAGTTCCAATGCACGATTTCAAAAGATGGTTTTAATCCAGATGACATAATTATGTTAGATTAATTACAGTTCTTAACTTAGAATTACTAAACTCATGTTTATGTTATTACGAATAAATTCACGGCAACTTGGTAATTTGCTAAGTGCTGCTCATATGTACCTATTAAATTAACTATTCTCTTGAACATTTTCTGATGCCAATTCAAACAATTAATCAATCTTCATAAGCACATAAAAGATTAAGTGAGGTAACAATGTATTCATACCTTGAAACAATTTAATCACAACAATCTTGCAAGTTATGCAATGCTAATGTACCATTTAATACCGTCGCTAATTTAACCCTCAGCTACCCTAGAAGATTAAACATGCACTGATTAAGTTTTGTGTCAATCAATCACAATTTCAACATGATTAAATAATCAATTCATTAGTTACCTTACAATTATAATGCAAGAATAACTTAATCATGATTTTATTTAATCAAACAATTTACCAAGACCTATAAGAATACAAACATAATTTTAATAACTTGAGTGGACGAAATGAAATCAACCTAACATGAATTAAATTTAAGTCATATTAATTAAATTAAACATATCAACATAACAATTATTCATAGATATGTTCATAACAACAACAATAAAAATTAAAAGATAGGGAACTAGATTCAATTTCAGTGTTTCTTTGAAGCATAACTAGTTTGCTCCGCTCCTCCTTCTCCGCTTGTTCTTATTGAATCGAGGCTTCTACGAGCACTTGAATGCTGCTACCAATGGTGGTTGAAAGGCTCTTTTCTAAGAGGGGAAATCGGCAAGGGAATGGAATGGAAAAATTGAGAACAAATGAAGGGTTTTAAAGAGAGAAAGTGAGAAAGAAGTGAAGAATGAACGGATGAGAGGTGTGTTTGAAATGAGTAGCTAAGTGGGGTATTTATAGGTTGCATAGGCTGCTAAAAATAGATAAAATCTACAGCCATAGACTCCTCCCATGTCTGGTCACACATGTGGCAAGTTTGAAGCTTTCAAACTGCTAAATTTAGCTAGGGGCAAATCTACAAAATCTTGATAAGTGGAGGGGTTTGAATGCAATTTCAAGGAATCTTTAAGGGATGTTTTGCAAGCCATATAATTAGCTAAACAAGCTAATTGGGTAAGCTTGTGGGATAGCTTTGGCTGTCCATTTTGAACGAAGCTCACAATATCGTTTGATTGTTCATCTAGGGAGTACAAAAATGTATACTGACTTGAAATAGTTTTATTGGTGGCATGGTATGAAACGAGATATCTCTAACTTTTTGTCGAAATATTTAATTTGTCAGCAAGTTAAAGATGAACATCAGGTTCCATCTGGTTTGTTACAACCGATCATGATTCTTGAGTGGAAATGGGAGAGAATTACGATGGACTTTGTGTCGGGATTACCTTTATCTCCAGGAAAGAAAGATGCAATCTGGTGATAGTTGACAGATTGACGAAATCAGCTCATTTTGTTTTGGTGAGAACAATTTATTCACTCGATAGATTGGCTAAATTATATATTGTTGAGATTGTGAGATTGGACGGGGTGCCACTATCTATAGTGTCTGACAGAGATTCGAGATTTACCTTGCGATTTTGGAGAAAATTGCAAGATACGTTAGGCCCAAAATTACATTTCAATACTGCTTTTCATCCGCAAATGGATGGTCAGTTCAAGCGAATCATTCAAATTCTCGAAGATATGTTGATATGCTGTATACATGAATTTGACAGTTCGTGGGAAAAGTATTTGCCGTTGATTGAGTTTGCTTACAATAACAATTTTCAATCTAGCATTAAAATGGCACCGTATGAGGCTCTTTACGGTCAAAAATGCCGAACTCCATTGTATTGGACTGAACTAAGTAAGAACAAGATTCACGGGATTGATATAATAAAAGAGACTAAGCAGAAAGTGAAAGTGATTCGAGACAGTTTGAAAGCGGCCTCAGATCATCAGAAGTCTAATGCAGACTTGAAAAGGAAGGATATCGAATTTGAGATTGGTGACAAAGTGTTTTTAAAAGTGTCTCCATGGAAAAAGATACTTCAATTTGGCCGGAAAGGCAAGCTGAGTCCCAGGTTTATCGGGCCGCGTGAGATCATTGAACGACTTAGGCCGGTTGCTTATAGATTGATGTTGCCACCTGAGTTAAAAATGATTCATATGTTTCATGTGTCGATGCTTCGATGGTACCGATCTGATCCGTCTCATGTGATTGCTCCTACTGAAGTTGAAATTCAGCCAGATTTGTTGTATAATGAAGAACCGATTAGAATGTTGGCACGAGAGGCTAAAAAGTTGAGAAACAAAAGAATTTCCTTAGTGAAAGTGTTGTGGCACAAACACATAATTGAAGAGGCTACATGGGAGCCTGAGAATGTTATGAAAGAGCAATATCCACATCTATTCACTGGTAAGATTTTCGGGGATGAAAATCTCTAAGGGAGGAGCGTTGTAACAACTTGGTTTAGACCCTAGTCGGAACAGTGGTTTTGAGACCACAAATCCGAGGTCAGAATAATATCTTAATGTTATTTTTGGTGTTGGTTATATGTGATATAGTCTGTGTGGAACTTCTGTGTGGTAATTTTATCAACTGTGTGCCGAATTAAGAAAAAGGACTTAATCACGTAAAGTGTAAAAGCTGTGTCCTGATTTATAAGTACCTAAGTGCTATTGTCTTTTTAATGTGGAGGCCTTATGCGGCAATTAGACCACTATTAAGTTAGTGGATGGATAAAGGACATTGCCCTTAATGCTTATATGTGTATATGTTTAGTAAAAGTTTAATTTTGTAAATGAATTAATGATATTAATTCTTAATAAAACAAAAGAAATAGATAGTGGAATGGTTCATTCATCTTAGCTGAATTTTGCATGAACAAAGAAAAGAAAAACAAGGTTTTAAAGCTAGCTATATTCAGCCATTGTCTAAGCTTGATTGAAGGTATGTTTTGCTTCAATTTTTGATAATTTTTACGTTTTTGCAATTGTTGCTTCGTATGCTATAAAACCCATGTTGTAATTTGAAGAATGGAGGATATTTATGAGATGTGCCATTGATGAAATGGTGAGCTTAGTGATGAGTAATAGTGTTAAATGAAAGATATGTGTTTAATGAACATGTTTTGTTCTTGAATTTTTGGTGAATTTAGCTAATTAGGGCTAAATTGTGAAAATAGCAATTAGAGGGACTAAATTGTGAAATAAATGAAATGTGTGGGTTTGTATGAACACAAGGGAAATTCGGCTAGATTTATTTAAAAGGAAATTATGTGAATGTGATGATTTTATGAATTAAGGACTAAAGTGTCGAAATGTGAAAAATGTGAGGGCTATTTTGTAAAATGCCCTAAATATGTGTGTGTGGACTAAATTGAATGAATTAATGATTGAATGGTTTGAATTTGAATGTGTATAGACTAAGAGAGGAGAGGTACGGATCGAGATCGAGGCAAAGATAAAGTGCTCGATTAATCGACCGTATCAATATTTCAACGTCCGAGGTAAGTTCAGATATAGTACAAGATGTTAATTTATGTTCTATATGATGTGAATTGAATGAATATCTATATAACTATAAAATTAGAAATGCTATGTGCTGAATTGAATTAGAAGGAACTAAGTGTGAGAAATTAAAAACGAGATAGAAATGAATAGCACTGTGTGTGTGAGATGACATATGCTTCAGCTTATTGAATTGGCACTATGTGTGCGATACTGATATAAGATTGGTTTAACATATTGGCACTAAGGTTGATCGAAGTGTTAAGTTGTGTGATTGAGTAGCATGATTGGTGACTAGCTAAGTGTTGGCAAAGGTATGTATAAAACCTATGTGGTTGATGAAATTGAAAGTAGATGAAAGGAATGCTATGTGAGTATTGGATATGTTTGGAGTTGTGCGACATTGATAAATTATCTATGTGATGGTTTAATGTGTATATTGATTTGATACAGTAAAGTAGTTGTATTGTACTTCGAACTTACAAAGCTTTGGAAAGCTTACTGTGTGATTTCTTTCTCTGCTTTGTAGTGTCAGTGAAGCTAGCTCAGATCCGGGGATTGTCAGTATATCAATCACACTATTGGTAATCTATTTTGGTACTTTTGGAAAGATGTATATAGATGAAATATGGCATGTATAGGCTAGAAGTTATAGTATGTTTTGTGATGTTTAATCCTTGCCATGTGATTTGGCTTGGAAGTGGGATTATGTTGGGTTTATGAATGAGATGTGGTTTGAAAATCATTTATGATATGGACTACAAGATGTTTGATATGTACATGTTTTGAATGTACAAATGTTACTTTGAATGGATTTATTGTGATGACATTAGGTATGGAAGTAGATGGTAATGTTCATGGTTATTGAGTGCATGAAATGGTATGTTTGAGTGTATTTAAAAGCATGAATTGGCAGTGTTATGAAGCTTGTTAGTAGACGCTTGTATGGGTGGCAAATTGGCCTTGCAAATGGCCTGCTTTGCCTATACGGTTATGGCACTCGGGCATGCCTAGTGTTTGTGAGATAAAGTCAGTAGGTAGCACAAGTATGCACAGCCTCGATACACGGGCGTGCCTGGTGGCCGTGTGAAGAAGTCAAAATACATGCTATGTTTTGACACGGCCTGGACACATGGGTGTGTCTGGTGATCGTGTGAGGCACACGGCCTGATTGCACGGGCATGTGACCTCAACAGTGTTGAATAATGTTTGAGATTTTAAAAACTTTCATTAATGTTTGGTTTAGTCCCGACCCCTTTCAAACACTTGATTAAGGTCTCGTAGACCTAGATGAGGGACTTTATGTTCGTATTTGAGAATGTATGATTGATGATAGACTATGTGTCATGGAATGGATGTGAATTATGGTGGTTGTTCAGTAGCGACTCTTAACCCTATTCTGGTGACGGTCTCGGGTTAGGAGTGTTACATTTTGAATTCTATTTTTAGTAAACTCTACCCCTGCCTTCACCTATAAATTCCATATGCTTTTCCACTTCTCAAATCATCCATTCATTCATAACTCGTCCCTCAACAGTTATCTCTCATTCATCATCTCTCTTCCATTTCCATATTCTTTTCCCTTGCATAGCCATCCATTTCCCTTGCATTCTTTGGCCAAAAAAGGCTTTGTCAAGACCTTCCTTTGCCTGGCCACCTTAGGAAATGCTTACCAAAAGGAGCATTGAGCAGAATGAATGAACACTTCAGTTAGAAATGGTCGAAAGGCTGCTGAATTGAATTATAGTTTACTCTTTCCTCTTGTTATTTAATTTATTTATGTTTTCTATGTGTATATAACTTTTGACATCAACGATGATATTTTTAATCATATTTTCTAGGATGATTATGTTCATTCAATAATATTTTTTTTGATTCATGTTTAACATGTTTGTGCCTCAGCAGATCATGTTTTTCAATTAAAATTATGATGTATTTCATTCATATGTGATTGGGTTCATTCAGATTTGCTGAGCGATCCTAACTAGACGAAGACTAGTAGATGCATAACTAAAAAGTGCAATGCTCAATTTAGATCATTAGACCCGACTAAATTAGAGGTTCATAATATCTTTGGTTTGCTCTATTATCTTGTATAGTTTTTAGGTTTATGTGATTAAACTGTTGCAAATATAAATGTCTCTTTGACCTCGCATAAATACTAAGAAACCCTTATTTTAATATGATCAGTAAAATGCATATTTCACTAAGTAAAAGATTTTAAGAGGACTTAATTTGGTTTCCAAACTTATGAAAGATCGATTTCCCATGGAATGTTTTTCAAACATTGTTAAGCATGATGAAAATGAATTGAGTTGATTAAGATAATTATCTTAGCCTATTTTATGTTGATTGTTTTTGTTGCTCAAGCCATTCATTCATATATTTAGATAATTTGCATACTTAATTAAAGTTGCATTAGGGATCACTTTCTACATCTAGTTAATTTAATCATCACTATCTAAAATTATTGAGTTTTTATATCAAATTCTGATTTATAGTTTTGCAATTAATCGATTAACATACACAGTCCCTATGGAGACGATAACTCATTTTACTTATTTATTACTTGAACGAATGTGTACACTTGCACAAATCAAGTTACAAGTTTTTGGCGCCGGTGCTAGGGACTATTGCCTTAATCATTCTTTGTGAAATTATTTTTGTTGTTTGGTTTTCTATTTAATTTTTAACATTACTAATTTATTCTTTATTTTTTATTTATGTATAAAGTGTTTATGAGCATATATCGAATCATCGATCTATTACTTGTAGACCCTAAAATCGAGTGAACATTTAGATAGAGAAGACGTGAGAGATTTGCTCAAAGACAAGCCAAGATGGACATTGGAAATCAAAATGATGGAAAAGGTGATGGAGTTAATCATGTGTACAACCCAATCCTTATTGCTGATGGCAGGGATCGTGCCATAAGACAATACGTTGTACCACTCTTCAATGAGTTAAATCCGGGAATCAGGAGGCTAGATATCGAGGCATCGTAATTTGAATTAAAACCAGTGATGTTTCAAATGCTCCAAACAGTGAGCCAGTTCAATGGAATGCCCATAGAAGATCCACATATTCACCTTCTATTATTCATTGAGGTGAGTGTTTCATTTAAAATAGCTGGTGTGACTGAAGATGCATTAAGGTTGAAACTATTTCCATAATCGTTGCGAGATCGAGCACGAGCATGGCTGAATTAATTGCCACCAAGTTCAATATCTACATGGCAAGAATTAGCAAAATGTTTTTGGTAAAGTATTTTCCACTGAGCAAGAATGCGAAGTTATGAAATGAGATTACTTTCCAACAATTGGATGATGAGTCCTTATACAAGGCATGAGAAAGATTCGAGAAATTGCTTTATAAGTGTCCTCATAATGGGATTCCTTATTGTATCCAATAGGAGACGTTTTATAACGGTCTCAACGCACATATAGGATTAATGGTAGATGCTTCTGCGAATGGTGTGATTTTGTCTAAGTCTTACAATGAATCATACAAGATCATCGAAATGATCTCTAGTAACAATTACCAATGGCTAACAAATCGGGCAGTTTTCGGAAGATGAGTAGTTGGAGTGCATGAAGCGGACACGCTGTGAAACAACCCAATATCGGTGAAATCGAAACAGTGGTCTCGGGGCCACAAATCCGAGCCAAAAAATAAAATTTATTTTTATTTTATTATGTGATCCATAGTATACTAGAAATGTCCTGTGAAAATTTTGAAAAAAATTTTTATCGATTAAGTGCTTAATAACGAGAAGGACCGAATCACATAAAATGCAATAGTTGAATTCTAGTAGCTATAAGGATTGAATAGCTATGGAATTAAAAAATAGAGGTCCTTATATGGTAATTAGACTATTAAGAAAAATATGTTGATTTTTCTTGGTGACTCATTCTTGGAAATATAGAAAAAGGGGAAGGACTAAATTGGAAATAGAAAAATACTTATTAATTAAAAAGATTATCAAAGATATCATCTTATTTTATGTCATTTTCTTCCCCAAAATAAACATGGAAACCCTAGGAGAGAGAGAAGAGACTTTCATGGCCAAATTGGGTAAGTTTCCTTGTCCCGTTTTTAGTAATTTTGATATTTTTGGAATCAAGATAGCTTAATCTCTCTATTTGGGGGATTAATTTGAAAAGTTATCAAAGTATGAAAATGGGTCATGGATGTATTATGCTGGAAATTAGAAATTTATGGTAGAAAATGAAAGATTATTGATAGATAAACCACTTTTACAAAGTGATTTTTGATGAAAACATAATTTAGGGACTAAAATAAAAAGTTGTAAAATTTGATGAAAACTGAAATTTTATGAATACATGTGCTGTAAAATTTGTAATGGGGCTTTGATTAGGCTTGGAATAGGGAGTAATTTGCATGAGTTTCATTTTCCGAGCCTAGAGACGAAAATGAAATTTATGAAAAAGTTAGGGGCACAATAGTTATTTTTCCTAGGATGAAAATTGAGTCCAAATAAGTGTAAAATATGATAAATTGATGTTAAATGTACTCATATAGATTCGGATAGAACAAATTCAGAGTTAGAATGAGGAATGAGGAAAATGTCGAATTAATAGATTTTACATACACGAACCTTTGTCGAGGTAAGTTCGTGTAACTAACTTGTATATGTTTTTATGTTTGATTTAAATGTTTTGGTTGTGAATTTTATTAATGTCATAAATATGTGAAATGATCACCTACTCGATATAGCCCGATAAATGAAAATGCCGGATAAAATGGTAAATGAATAAAATGTTACTTGTATGCTTGACATGAATGTGGAATGTGTTTCACTCGAATTACATAAATGTTACAGAGGTATGAAATAATCAAATGCCCGATAATGCTTAAAAAGTGTTTAAATCCCGGTTGAATAAATGAAAAATTGATGGATTGTGATTACCCAAAACGAAAGAGGTCCTGCATTTGTTGCGGATATGATTTAGCTCAGATGAGTAATCTTTCGACCTCAATTCTGATAGGATTTAGCCCAGAAGGGTAATCCTGATATAAGTCCTCTCGAGCATATGTTATGGATTGGATTTAGCCCAGACGTGTAATCGAAATCAAGCTCTTTAGAACGTATGACGTAAAAACGATTTAGCCTCGACTGGTAATCCTGTCGTTTACATATATGTGGCTCGAGAGTGTACTCTCTGATATTGTACCACATGGGTACCATTGGACACGAATTGACAGATTCTGATTTGTACACCTCGACTGTACTACCTGTGTATCCATCGATATTTTGAATAAATTCAACGGGTAAAGTTTTGACAAGAGAAAAGATGAATTGAAAACAAATTGACATGGAATGATATATATGATATGCAAATATGACATGAAAGAATATTACATGATATGCAAGAAAATGATGATACATGACAAGTGATATATGAAATATGAGATGATGATATTTGTACATGGAAACTATTTGATGAGAATGTTCATTCTTGATTATGGACTTGTACACCTAGAGTGTTCTAATCATGACTTTGATATTTCGAGTAATATGTGTAAAGTTCTGACGGGAAATGATCTGAATTTGAAATGAACTATTATGAAATTATACTCTAAATAATGAGATGAATTATACATGTTGAATGAATACATGATGTGGAAAGTATATGTGCTTGGAAACTTGATTATTGTTGAGACCATACATGTCTTGATATTAGTATGGAATATATGACTAACAAGGGAAATAAGGATGTGTTTAGGGCTTGAGATCAAAGTGGTTGAATATGCCTTACCTAGTTACCTCAAACAGGATGTATGGTAAGTTAAGTACCATGTTATAAGAACTTACTAAGCATTTTATGCTTACCCTATTTTATTTTCCCCTGTTTTAGAGTAATCAGAAGCTCGTTGGATTGGAAGATTGGCGGAGATCACTCACACTATCCATCGGCCCATGTCGTTATAGTATGGTAATTCTATTGCGATTGTAATGGCATGTATAGGATATGTTGGCCATATTGGCATGTAAATGTAAATTATGCTTGTAATCTAGCCATTGGAATGGCTAGTGATGATTATGTTTTGGTACATGTATATATGTATTTTAGTTGATGTTATGGTGATAATATAGGTACTATATATTGTTTGATTAAGAAAGGGGAAACAAGTATGCTTATTAAAGAGTAAGATTGTAAATAAATGCTTGTGATGATATATCAAGTTGAATGATAGAGTTTTCTCATCTTGAATGCTTGAAATGGTTGGTATTTGTATGTGTGATTCAAGTGCAGGTCATGGGTGAAATTTTGGGTGAGAAATAAAGCTAGAAATGGCTTTATTTTGTCCACACAGGCAGACACACGGGTGTGTGTCTAGACCGTATATGAAACACGGTCTGGTAACACAGGCATCTGGTTAGGCTGTGTGTCCCCTGTACATTAAATTTGGTAAAACAAAATGCTCTGAATTGAGCACACGGGCAGAGACACGGGCGTATGTCTTAGCCGTATAGGTGACATGGCCTTGAACACGAGCGTGTATCTTGGTCGTGTGAAACCTGTACTTAATTCGAATTGAATTAATTAACCACACGGCCCAGCACATGGGTGTGTAGTATGGCCGTGTGGTGCAAGTCAGAGATCAACCTAAATTAGACACGATCTGAGGCATGGGTGTGTCTAAGGGTCACACGGGCGTGTGAGCCCTGCACCTTTGAAATTTTTTGAAATGTCACGAATAATTCTTAGAGTTTTCGATTAAGTCCCGAATTAATTCCAATGCTTGTATTGGACCTCGAGGGTCCATCTATGGGGCGTTACGAATGATCTAGATTAATGAATTGTGATTGACATGATTTATATGAGAATGTTCTGAAAAGTTCTGGTAATGCTCTGTAACCCTATTCTGGCGATGGATACAGGTTAGAGGTGTTACATTTAGTGGAATCAGAGCTACGGTTTAGTCAGTTCTTGGACTGAACATAGCATATGTGGAGTCTAGAAATACATGCCATTATATAACCTGTGATAGTGTGATATCTCCCGATTTTGATGAAAATTGTTTTACAAATAGACAGTGATGCCTTCCAATCGAGCTAGTTCTGATGACTTCGAAAGAGATACTCAAGTATCTGAGTAAAATGTTACTGATGATGAAATAGATTTGAAAAGGTATGGATAGATGTTATATAGTACATGAGAATGATAAATGTTATGTTATATGAGTATAGACATGAAAGTAAAGTTTTGAGGCTTACGATCTCTACCCCCTTACCAGTATAGTGTTATAATGAAATTTACAAGATTTATATGGATTAAGCTCATGAATGTGGAACTAAGGAGTTCAAAGGATTAATGACTAATGAATTAGTCAGAATGAGAGCGGGTTAGTAAGTAAAGATGGTATTAAAGAGATATCAGATTTTTCTGAAGATTATTTTGAATATGTGATGTCATTGTTAAAGAAGAAGTTATTCATGAGTAATTGACTTATCCAGATATGATAAATACAGAATGGATTAGCCGAAAATTTTTCTGAATTGACTCTTTCAGTGAGCTAAATAATATAAGATTATTGATGACAGTACAGGTCAGTTTAATAGTGATAAAATTGCAAAGATATTTGAATACAGTTGCTACAATTGAGTATATTATAGCAACATCTCCTGGGTACTCTATAAATTTTGTTATTCTCAGACGCATATGAAATTATGCATGTACAGATGTAATATTTTTCATATTGAAAAGCTAGTAAAACATGATAGATGAAATTAGTGTAAGTCTGGTTGCTTCATGAGTGGTATTGCCCTATCATACTTGGGCTTTCTAATTCATCACGATTGATATAAGATTGGATGATAGGGTTCATATGATATCATTTTATACTTCTACTAATTGAAGCCCTGAATTGCGAATACACAAAATTATATTATCTTTGTCACAGTTGTTTCTACTGAGTACGTGTGATATTATTTTTCTGAATTTTCTCCGAGATGTCATCAATCTCTTTATTATTCAAGCATGGTTTATTTGTAAAAGATTTTTATTGATCAGTGGTAATTATACTTATTACCGTTATGAATTCTGACTTGATCATGGGAATTTGGTAATATGGAACATAGATTATAGAAACTATATTATTGCACTGGATGATATTGGAGCCACTTTGGTATTCCCCTTTTATTTGAAAAATAGTAGTGAGGTTGAGGTATTGTTCCATTTATATTATGGAAATGTTGGATCTATTATAGTATTATGGTTTTAACCTATCTGATGATTATGACCTTGGAATAATTAAAAGCTTCGATATCCTTTTTAATTTTTGTGAAAGTGTTTTCTATGATAGCTACATCAATGATATGGATATTATAGAAATATGTAAGATTTGAATGGACTGACAAATATTAGTAAAGTTACGATCGGTTAGAGCCACGATAACCAAAGCCTCGATTACAGTTCGATCAATTGGGTAAGGAATGTATTATTACAATGATACATCATTGAATGGATTAAATTGTGTTTTGATGAAGAAAGATAAATAATGGTCTATACTTCCAGCCAGATAAAACTACAGGAAAAGAATTACCCGGAATATGGTCTTGAGTTGACAATTATTGTGTTTTCACTAAAAACTTGGTACCAGTATCTGTATGGTGAAAATATCATATAAGTACTGATCATAAAAGTTTGAAGTATTCGATGTTTTTAAAAGATTTGAATCTGAGATAGCGTATACGGTTTGAATATTGAAAGATTATGGCTTGATAATTGTATATCACTTGGAAAGAATGAATGTGGTTACAGATGTTCTGAGTAGCAAATCTCTATATATTTTGGAAGCCACGGGTATCGAATATGATTTTATGATAATAGCTCAATTTTAACTGAGTATAGAGCTAAGTTGATGTCTTTACAATAGATCAATGAAACTCAGAAAGTGATAAAGAGTTGTGAGTTAAATGAGTACAGTGTGAAATAATTTCTGATTCAGAATTTCAGAATCGATTTGGTAAATATCTGTTATTCAGAGACAGAGTCTGTGTACTGAAGAATTAGAGCTTGTACTGAAAATTTTGCATGAATGATCACAGTTGTACTATGTCTATTTACCTGGGGAATGATGAAATGCATAATGATTTGAAAAGAATGTATTAGTAGCTCGGAATGAAGGGTGGTATTTCTGAATCTATATTTAAATGATGGATGTATTAGCAAGATAGAGGTGATACTTTCCAGATGGTTATAATCAGTGAAAATACTAAAATGGAAATGAGACATAGTTACAATGAATTTTATATCAGGATTTTCCCTGTCTATGAAAAGAAAGATACTATTTGAATAATTGACGATTGTTTAGCGAATCCTGCACATTCCATCCTGGTATGAGTGGATTTCCCACTTGATAGATTGCTTGGATTATTTGTTATTGAGATTGTCAGATTATATGATATGCTAGCTTCTGTTATTTCTGATCGATATCTACAGTTTATATTCTGATTCTGAAATAATTTACAGGAAACTCAGGGTACATGGTTACATTTTAGTCCAGTATATCATTCTTAGATGGATGATCAATCTGAACATATGATTCAAATTTTGGCAGATATGCTTCGATGTTGTGTACTTGAATTTGAAGGTAAGTGAGAAAAGTATTTGTCTTGGGTTGCAATTACTTATAACAATTAACAGTCACATATAAAATTATACTCTACGAGGCTTTATAAGATCACCAATGCAAAACTATGGTGTTTTGGACAAAGTTCAGTGAGAAAAGATACATGTGGTAGTTTCAATTCATTGAACCCAAAAAGAGATGAAATGGGACCTGAGACAATTTAAAAGCAATATTTGATCTAAAATGAAAAGAAATAGAGTTTTTGATGGGGACAAAGTATTTCTGGAGATTCACTGTAACACCCCAAACCCGGCCTAGAAGTTAGGCCCGAATCCGGCGTGTCACATTGAAGTGTTTTTGCAAAAACCTTGTTTTCATTGAAAACCCTTCTTAAAGAAATTTGGAGTAAAAACCCAGTTTAAAGTTGTTTCGCAAAATGATGTGTGTTTAAAATAAATCGGTCTTTTTATTAGGAATAATTATCATAAAAGTAAGACTTTTACCAGCGGAAGCTTAATTTTGAATAAAAACAATCGTTTTAAGAAAACTTAATATAAGCTTATAAGAAATAAATCTGAGTTCTGTTTCTTAAAATGTAAAGTATAAAAATCAAAGTATTGGTAAGCAGAGGGAAGGCCTTATTACAAACCAAACTTAAAATAATCAAATTACTCAAAAACTATAAAGAAAACCAAGTTCAAAATATCTTGCTAGCTGGCCACCTCCAAGTCCCTCCATCCGTCGAATCGCCTACTGGGGATTTCTTGAGAAAACAAAAGAGGGGGTGAGTTTCGAAACTCAGTGTGTACAACCCTCAGCAAACAAAACATACAACATTCATTTGGGCCTAAGCCCATATCATAATAATAACATAGCAATATCATACATGCAATGTTGTGCAAACCCTCCCCAAATAATCCATCCGGTACACTTTGTCTCCGTCCAACCTTATACACCTGTGAGGATTTCTAAATCGACCCACCCATCTGATACACTTCTAGGGTAGCCCGGCTGCGGTACTGCCAAATGTTTCAGCAAAGATGTTACTTATATAATAGGCTTAGAAAACCATCAGTGGATCCACAGTTGTCACGCATCCATGTGATCCTCATATACTTCTTCCGTTCCATAATTCCCACCCATATGCATCCTAAATAGAATATCATATGAATGTAGCAAATGTACATGTAACATCCATAAATCTTACAATCAACACATAGGGGTATTTTAGTCATTTCACAAATCAAGGGTATTTTCGTAAATCTACTCTACAGGGGTATTTCGAAAATTTTGTAAATCAGGGATATTTTGGTGATTCTGCAAATTAAGTGTATTTTGGTAATTTTACAATCAGGGGTATTTTAGTAATCTTGCAAATCTAAGGATATTTGGGTAAATTTCAAAATAGGGGTATTTGGTCCCTCTTGGGTTTTAGTTATGAACCTTGGCCCATAAACAAGTCCTCGCGGCTAAAGTGAACAACACTATGCACCAGGTAGGATTCTAGAGAAGAGGAGGTGGGCCACTAGGACCACTTAAGTACCAAGCCCTCCTTAGGTCCACTCCTAGACATGCATATGTCCATTGCCACACTCTAACCTAGCGACTTGTCCACATCATGTTAATTATTAGAAAGTCTTACGAGGTTTAAGAGTTGTTCAGTACTAAGCCAAAAGTCAATTAAACCCTAGCATACTTGTCTACGTCCCCATAAAGCCCATCAAGCCCATTTCACATTCATATAACCCATTATGCCCAATTCACATCCTTATTGCCCATTAAGCCCAAATCTCATTCATTTGGCCTACTAGGCCCAAAACAATTCCAGTTCATGTAACATGCATGACTAACTCTATTCATATAACCAAATCAATCAATTTCATCAAACTTAGCCTCAGGGCCCATCGGGCCCATTTAGCCACTTCCGACTTTTAAACTTTTCGGCATTGCCGATATCATGTGTGTGTAGTGTTTGTACACACCTTGTAATAGCACGTGCTGTGAATTCCTCTTAGTCATGAACCTACATTCGATATTCCTTAACCTTTAATCATAGGCTAAATACAAACTTTATCAAAAATTGAAACCTCACCATAGCCTTGCCGTGTGTGACAAGCCTTAATAGCTCCTTTCTTTAACACCAACTGCGATTAGACCCTAGATCTGTACCAACTTAAACATTAGAGCCTAAGTAATAGATGACTTGCATCAAACACAAGTCACCCTCACAACATATATGACCATTCGGCCAACCCTTAAACCGAAGGAAAAACATTTACCCTTGCTAATGATCCTACCACGCTTGCGATCTTTGAACCTTATCCTTGTTATCACAGATTTAACAATAGGACAGTTAGATAGCCTTTCAACTTTTAGCAAAACGTACAAATAGAGGTTAACCGAATACTTACCAGATCCTACTTTCAATCCTGTGGCCTAAATTCGGCTTTTGAGATTAGTATAGTGACAGAGACAATTCGGCACCAATAGGGAGAAGAAGAGGAGAAGTGATCAGTTAGAACTAAAGGTGAACAAGAAAAGGAATTTAAGAAGAGAAGGTATGGGGAATTCGCCTAGAGAGAAAACCAAAATTTCGTCAAAGGAATGATGGGTTTTTTTTGGCAAATGGAAGAATTCGGCTAAGGGGGAGAAAAAAAAAGTAATGGAACCCAAGGAACCTCTCAAAAGAATTTGACACCTCCTTTTATAGCCAAAAGCCGAGTCCTACCTTCCCCCACAGTCCAATTTGGCACCAACTCTTACCACTTCTCATCTCATAATTTTTCTCCATGGTATCTCCCTTATCCTTCTCCTAAATTCTCTGTACTGATCACTTCTCCTTAGAGTCCCTCTACAAGCCATTTCTACCCTTCTAAAAGCCTAAAATTAAACTCCAAAATAAAACTAAGCTAGCACTCGAACCTCAGACCTCTCTGCATGCATATGTCGCCACCTCCCTACACCTTAGTGGCGTCACTTAGCCACTTTACCACAGTCTTCTTTGTGCCATTTTTCACTTATTTTTACTTAAAACCCCACTACTCACAACCCTGATTCCTTAATTAATTAAATTAAGAATCCTCCACCACAAAACTCGAACCTAGAGCTTCTCCAACACACCTAGACACTCCAAATTCATTAAACCTTTAAAGCCATCATGTCATTTGTCATTTTCTTGCTCACTTAAAAAAAATTTATGAGACCAAAGCCCAATAGGCCCAATTCTTCTAAGCCCAAATTTGGGGCGTTACATTCACCATGAAAGAAAGTTCCCCAGTTTGCCCGTAAAGGCAAATTAAGTTTATAGTTTATCAGGTCATAAAGATTACTGAAAAGAATTGGACTGGTTTCATATTGATTAGTATTATTATCATAGTTCTACAGAATTTATAATGTTTTTATGAGTATATGTGTTATGACAGAATTGATCAGACCCATCATCTATTATAACTTTTATAAATGTTAAATTCAGCTTGGCATGACTTACAACGAGTGACCGGTTGAAATTCTGGCATGTAATGTGAAAGAAACGAAAAATATAAAGGTATCTTCAGTAAAAGTTCTTGGACAATGATATGATATAGAAAAGGCTATTTGGGAACTGGATAGAAACATGAGAAACTAATGCCTGAATCTTCTTACTGGTAAAATTTTCAAGGACAAAAATTTCTTAAAGGGGGAAGTTACAACAACCCAATTTCAGTGAAATCAGAATAGTGGTCTCGTGACCACAAATCCGAGCCAACAAAATAAAATTTATCTTTATTTTATTATATGATCCATAGTATACTAGAAATGTCGTGCGAAAATTTTGAAAATAAAATTTTACCGATTAAATGCTTAATTACAAGAAGGAGCAAATCACATAAAATGCAAAAGTTGAATTCTAGTAGCTATAAGGATTGAATAGCTATGGAATTCAAAAATAGAGGTCCTTATATGGTAATTAGACCATTAAGAAAAGTATGTAGACATTTCTTGATGACTCATCCATGGAAATATAGAAAAAAGGCAAGGACTAAATTGGAAATAGCAAAATACTTATTAATTAAAAAGATGATAAAATATATCATCTTATTTTATGTCATCTTCTTCCCCAAAATAAACATGGAAACCCTAGGGGAGAGAGAGAGTAGACTTTCATGGCCAATTGGGGTAAGTTTCCTTGTCCCATTTTTAGTAATTTTGATATTTTTTGAATCGGGATAGTTTAATCTCTTTATTTGGTGGATTAATTTGAAAATTTGTCAAAGCGTGAAAATGAGTCATGGATGTATTATGCTGGAAATTAGAAATTTATGGTAGAAAATGAAAGATTATTGATAGATAAACAACTTTTACAAAGTGATTTTAGATGAAAACGTTATTTAGGGACTAAAACGAAAAGTTGTAAAATTTGATGAAAAATTCTAAAATTTTATGAATACATGTGCTATAAAATTTGTAATGGGGCTTTGGTTAGGCTTGGAATAGGGATTAATTTGCACAAGTTTCATTTTTTGAGCCTAGAGACGAAAATGAAATTTATGAAAAAGTTAAGGGCAGTATAGTAATTTTGCGTAGGATAAAATTTGAGTCGAAATAAGTGTAAAATATGATAAATTGATGTTAAATATACTCGTATAGATCTGGATAGACCAAATTCGGAGTTAGAATGAGGAATGAGGAAAATGTCAGATTAATAGATTTTACGTACACTAACCTTTATCGAGGTAAGTTCGTGTAACTAAATTGTATATGTTTTTATACTTGATTGAAATGTTGTGTTTGGGAATTTTATTAATGTCATAAATATGTGAAATGATCACCTACTTGATATAGCCCGATAAATTAAAATGCCTGATAAATGGTAAATGAATAAAATGTTACTTGTATGCTTGACATGAATGTGGAATGTTTTTCACTCGAATTACATAAATGTTACGGAGGTATCAAATAATCAAATGCCTGATAATGCTTGAAAAGTATTTAAATCCGGGTTGAATAAATGGAAAATCTATGGATATGTGATTTCCCAAAACGAAAGAGGTCATGCATTTGTTGGGATAGGATTTAGCTCGGATGAGTAATCCTTTGACCTCAATTCTGATAGGATTTAGCTGAGACGGGTAATCCTGATATAAGTCCTCTTGAGCATATGTTAGGGATTGGATTTAGCCCAAACGTGTAATCCAAATCAAGCTCTTTAGAGCATATGACGTAAAAGGGATTTAGCCTAGACTGGTAATCCCATCGTTTACGTTTATAATATGTGAATTAGAATGTTGAAAGTTTCGTACGAAAATTTTATCGTTTGTGTGTTTAATTTGAGAAAAGGACCTAATCACACAAAATGTAAAAGCTATGTGCTAATTATTGAAGTGTTAATTTGACATGGCTTATAAAAGTGTGAGGCCTTATGTTATTATTAAACCATTGATAAATTGGATGGACATAAAATCCTATGGTTAGTGGATTTTGAATAAAAATAAAAAGGTTAAAATGGTAAATATGTTAATATATGTCATAAAATAAAACATTAAGTAAAATAGACACGCTTGGTTCATTTTTCTTCCACCGAAACTAGAAAAGAAAGAAGGGTTTATGAGCTTTGAAGGTTTCGACAAGCTCAAGCTTAAATTGGTATGTGTTTTTAGCTCAGTTTTTGATGATTTCTACGTTTTTGTGATCGTTGCTTTGTGCTCTAGCTAACCCATGCTTAAATTTTGTAAATTGATGATGAATTTGAAATGTGGCATGGATTAATTCATGAGCTTTGTGGAGTTTGGTGATAAATTATGAAAGATATGTGTTAGACTAACATATTTTGTCTATGAATTTTTAGTGAAATTGAGTAATTTGGGCTTAATTGTGAAAATAATACTTTGTAGGACTAAAATGTGACATAAATGAAATGTGTGGATTTGTATTGAGCATGGGAATATTCGGCTAGACATATGCTAGGTGAAATTATGTGAATTTGATGATTTTGTAAAATAGGGACTAAAGTGTCGAAATGTGAAAATGTGAGGGTTATTTTGTAAAATGCCCTAAATATGTGTGTTTGGACTAAATTGAATGAATCAATAATTTAGTGAGCTAAACTTGAATATGTATAGACCAATAGAAGAGAAATTTGGATCGAGATCGAGGCACGGACAAAGTATTCGATTAATCGGCTAGTTTCAATATTTTGACGTCCAAGGTAAGTTTGGATATAATACTAGTTGTTAAATTACATCTATGTGATGTGAATTGACCGAATGTATAATTATTGAGTTAGAAATGTTAAATATGAGATTGAGAAATGTGGCACTAAATGTGCGTAATTGAAATTGAGACAGAGATGAATATCACTGTGTGTGCGAAGTAATGGAAGCTTCGGCTTTACTGATTGGCACTGTGTGTGTGATGCCGAATTAAGTTCGATTTTGTATCTAGGCACTAGGTGTGTAACATCCGGGATTTTGGGATGAATTATTGTTGAATTTTGTGTGGAAGCATGCCTATGTGCATTATAAATATGTTATGTGAATTTTAAGAACCTTAGAATATAGAGGAATGCATTAGGAAATATTAAGTTTAAGTTTAAAGAGGAAGCTAAGCAGGGTGGCCTTAAGAGAAAATGTAGGGGAAATGAGACATGAAAATGGGCTTGGTAAAGTGGCAAGGAGGTGCCACTTAAAGCATCTATAAGTGACACCATAACCAGTGTAAAGGGGCCTAGGTTCGAATCACAAGGGAAGCAAATGGAACTTTATTTTTGCGCCAAGGGGAAGAGGTAATGGACGGCAATGGGGCACTGAGTGGATGAGTATAGATCGAGTCAAATTCTTTTTAAATTTTCAGCTAAAGACTAAGGATAATTAGTGATTTATTTAAAATTATTTTGAGTGTGCACAGAAGAGAGAAAATAGGAGAAAAGCAAGGAATGGCTAAGTGTTTGAATGCTAGCCGAATTTAGGAGGGGGATATGTGCCGAAATTTCTCTCTTCTCATCTTTGCTTCACTTGTGCCGAAAATTCCTAGGAGTTCTACTTGTTTTCTCGGCTTTCTTCTTCCTTTTCTCTCCAAGTGACCAAAAGCCGAATACTCATTTCTCAAAATCCATCATTGCCGATTCTTCCTAAGCCTTATATTCCTCTCTTTTCATTCTTGTTGAAGCCGAATACACAAGTGACCCATAGCCGACTATTCTCCAAATCTCAAAGTCGAATCTCTGTGGTGTCAGGCATAGAGTCTTTGTCGATTTTTCCAGTAAGGGTAAGATTAAGTGCTATTCAATTTCTTTTCTTTCCTTTTAGCCGAAAGTTAAAGACTAATCTTACTAATGTATGTTGGCCGAAACTCTAAAGGAGGGTTTCGGGATTCTGTGACTGTCGACTACAAGGGGAAGACCCTCGGGATTTCAGATCTAAGGTAAGTGAGGTGTGAGATTAGGCCGAAGGCCATTTATTTAAATGTTAGATTGGATCTAACATATGTTATAGGGATTTCGACAGAGACTAAGGACAAGTGATATTTCGGGATTTAGATCCACAAGGTAAGTGAATCTGACATTCGGCTAAGGCCTATTTAGTGACTTAGATCTAATTCTTATTTACTTAAAAGCCGAATACTAACCATTTAGGTGATCTAGTGTTGACCGATTTCAAGGAGAAACACTACGAAGTTTCGGGATTTGATTAGTAATCAAATCAGCAGCAAGGTAAGAATTTAAGTTGTGATAATCCTTCGGGATTTGGTTATATAACCGAATAGGCTTTTGCTAAAATATTAAGTATGGGCCGAATGTAGGAATTAAGGATCTAAAGCATTAGATCAGGATTTTCGGGAAATCAGTGAACTCGTTAAGTAAACCAGGTGTGTACCCCCATCCTAAGCCGTAATAGATTTATGGTTATGTTTTAATAAATGTGTTAATAAGAATATGTAAGATGTGGCTAAGGTACCATGCAATGGTACAAAGTACTCAGGTACATTTACCTACTCCTACTATGAGTGTAATATGATTTCTTATGGCACATATGTGAAACTATAAGAATGTGAATAAGGAATATGACATGGTTAAAGCATATTTGTATGACATGGGGCATATGGGTGATATGTAAAGGGGAAGTGATCTGGTGGTTTATACCACAAATATCTGAATGTGGTGACTTCGGTCACATAATCTGAATATGGTGACTCATGTCACAAAATTTTATCTGGTGGCAATGCCACAATATATATATAAGGGCGATGAGCACGCCGATCATTGCAAATGATCGCTTCGATGATGTGTAACGAATGGAGGGTTGACTTAGTAGTCCCCACGGTGTGATGGTTGGCACGGGTGATGTGTAGCGGATGGTATGTAGGTTTGGGTTCGGGATTGCATCATTATCTCTATTTGTTATGTATGTATGATATGTTATGATATGCCTAAATCAATTAAGATTTAGTGTTGGTTATACACACTAAGTCTGTTGACTCACACCATTGTGGGATATTTTTCAGGTGACACTCAGTGATGGATCGGGTCGGCAGGAGCTTAGTGGTGGCTATGTTCAACTCAGACTTTATTTTAATTTTGGGACTTTTTATTTCTAAGTATTTTGAATTCATTCGGGTTTTGTTTTGATGTAATAAGGCCATAGCTAATAACTGTTTTATGCTTACTTTTATTTGTTCTATCATGATATTAGTATTGTTAAATTAAGGGTTAACTAAATTATTTTTAAAAATAAACGTTAAATGTTTTGGCATCTAAACACAAATGATTTCCAATTTAAAGGTAAAATCTAAAACAAATTCGGCATATCTTTTAACTTGTGGTTTTTGAATATAAAAACAAGGTTTTAACAAATCCCTGATTTCAAAAAGAACAAGATTTTCAACTGAACCCAACACAAAACCAGATTTCTTCCAAAATCACTCAAATTTTCCAAAGTAAACAAACCAATTCTGAACTGTTTTACTCGAGGAACATACCAGATCCGGTCAAGGCTCGTGGGCCGGGTTTGAGGTGTTTCAGCTTGGTATCAGAGCCCAGTTTTAAACTCTCGGCCTTGGGTTTAAAGCCTATAACGTTTTCAAAAGTTAAGCCCAAAAGAATTTTGTGCAAGATTTTGTGAATAAGCAGGTTTTTTTTTTGGCATGGCACCTAAGTCTCTGACCCGAAATTCACCAGGTAAGTACCCCTAACTGTTGTGTGAATTATAGTATGATTTGTATAAAGTTAGAATGGGAACGTAGATTAGTATATGAAGTACTTGAACCCTAGGATTAGTTTACCCCAACATAGAAATTCATAAAACTTAAAGCCTAATTAAACAAACCTGTGACTAAGTCGTCGAGTTAGGGTGTGGCAACCATTGTGCGCATGTCTAGGATTGGATTCAGGAAGAGCCTGGTATTTAAGCAGTCCTCGTGACTCACCTCCTCTTCGCTCGAATCCTACCTGGTGCGTAGTAACGGTTCACCCTAACCAGGAGGACTTACTCACGGGCTAAACCTAGTGACTAAAACCCGAAAGGGACTAGCCATATTTTTATGAAAACCCTAGTTTTAAAAAAGAACCAGCTAACTACCTTTTTGAATTGAGAAAATTATTTTTTTGAAAATTTTCCAAAAATATTCCTAATTTGCAAAATTACCTAAATACCCCTGGTTGTAAAATTACTAAAATGCCCTTAGTTTGAAAAATCTTAAATTACCATACTACCCTCGATCTTTACTAAGATTTGCTTACTTTACAAAAAATCCAAAAACCCTATTTTGTAAAATATCAAAATACCTTGATTTGGGAAAAAATTACTAAAATACCCCTGACTTACAAATTACCAAAATAGCCCTGATTTCTAAATTTTCTGCAACATCACCGATTTGGAAAACAAATTCTCAAAAATAACCCCAAGTTTTGTAAATTTTAAAATACCTTTGATTTATAGAGATTTTTCAAATTGACCCTGGTTTATTACCAAAATACCCTTGTAGGACAAATTACGAAAATACCCCTGGGGTAGGAACAGACAACAATGTTTGGATGATGAATGTGCGTGGTAGGTACTCATTGAATGACTCAGATCTCAATTAGGGTAGAAAACTTGAACAAAAACTCTGAATGATCGAAAGAACTACTATTAATCTCTTTTCCATAAAATTTCTTCGCGGATAATCAGTGGAACAAAATACTAATGCATAAAATTTCTTAATCAGATTAAAAGCGCGATAGTAGAAATGAGCGCTAGGGGACGTGGTCAGAATGTGCGAGGACGTGGTAGAGGCAGGATAATCGTATCTGAATCCGTTAGATCGGGTCAAGGGTCTGAGAATGAGGTACCACCGCCACCACCACCACCGTTGGTGTTGGAGCGTGAAGATCGACGGGGATGATGATCTTTGTATCGCAGTATCATGGCCGCGAGTTCTTGAGATGGTGGCTGGAGCAGGTGGAAATATAGGAGCTCGAAAATCTGTACTTGAGCGACTCTGAGCCAACAGAGCTGAGGTATTCCGTGGTGTATCCGTCGTGGCACCCAGTACAGCTGAGTATTGGTTGGAGGCGACAGAACAAATTATGGATGAGTGGATCGACCCAGAGAAATCAAGGAATGGTGTCATCGCTTCTGCGATGAAGCATATCAATGGTGGCTCACAGTTCGGGGTGGTGCCACAGCTGAGGATCTTACTTGGGAATATGTTAAGGCGGCGTATCAGAAGAAGTATGTCGGCACACGTTACACTGATGCGCAGAAAAAGGCATTTTTGGGGCTGGTTTAAGGGAATAAATCCGTAGCAGAGTACGAAGCTGAATTCTTAAGGTTGAACCAGTATGCTCGAGGAGTAGTGGCTACGGAGCATGAGCGATGTGTCCGGTTTGAGGATGGACTAAGGGATGACCTGAGGTTGTTAATCGCCCCATATCAGGAGCGGGAGTTTGCTGCATTGGTAGAGAAGGCTAAGGTAGCCGAGGGAATTAAGGACTCTGTAAGGCAGAACACTGATCGGAACAGGCAGAAAAGAGATTTTGGATCGTCATGATCGTCTGGGAATGTGCAGAAGAGGCCTAGAGTTGATGGGCCGCGGGGTCAGCAGGCTGGAATAGGAGGGCAGTATCGTACTTGTACCCAGTGTGGGAAGATGCATCTAGGAGAGTGTTAGAAGAAGTCGGGAGGATGTTTCAAGTGCGGATCTAAAGATCACATGATTAAGGACTGTCCCATTAAGATAGATGGGAGCCGCCCAACAGGTCAGGGTGTTAATCAGGCTGGTAGAGGTGGACAGCAGCCTCAGTGAGGTCGTGGTCCGAATGGTAGAGGTAACGGTGCTGGAAGAGGACGTGGAACACCGGGCTGAGGTGTTGGTATCTCGAGGCTGAGACAACCGGTCCGGTTTATGCGATTACGGGAGGAGGATGGAGACGCGCGCGCACGTCATAACCGCATTCGTTTTTATAGCGAACAAGCCTTATTTTGCTCTAATTGATGTGGGCTTGACCCATTCTTATGTTGCATGTAGTGTAGTTGAAACTCTAGGCATAGCCTCTGAACTATCTGATAGGGAGATGACTGTAGTAAGCCCATTAGGTCAAACTGTAGTGGTGAACAAGATCTTTCGAAGTGTACCCCTAGAGATTCAGGGAGTGACATTTTTTGCCGACTTAAGGGAACTACCCTTTAGAGAATTTGATCTTATACTTGGTATAGACTGGCTAGTAGAGCATCGGGCTGTATTGGATTGTGCAGCTAAGCGAATGGAGTTAAGGACCCCGGAGGATGAGGTGATAATTGTGATATGAGAAAGAAGAAACTACTTGTCTAACGTAGTTTCTGCTCTAAAGGCTGTTAAGATGGTTCGAAAAGGGTGCAAGGCATTTGTGGCCTTTGTTAGTGCGATGGATGCAAAAGAAGGGGGAGTTAGTAGAGTTAGAACCGTAAAGGAATTTGAAGATGTGTTTCTGGAGGAGTTACCGGGAATACCCCGGATAGGGAGGTGGAGTTTGGAATTGATTTGCTGCCGAGAACAGCCTGTGTCAATTGCCCCATACAGAATGGCACCAAAGGAGTTGGTAGAGCTCAAGGCTCAAATCCAAGAATTGCTTGATCGTGGGTTTATCCGACCCAGTGTGTCTCTATAGGGAGCACCGGTCTTGTTTGTGAAGAAGAAGGATGGAACTATGCGTATGTGCATAGATTATCGTCAGTTGAATAAACTGACCATCAAGAACAAGTAGCCGTTGCCAAGGATAGATGACTTGTTCGATCACCGAAGAAGGGCGATATTTTTCAAGATAGATCTAAGGTCTGGATATCATCAGCTTAAGGTGAAGGAAGTAGATATCCATAAGACAGCTTTCCGGACAAGATACGGCTATTACGAGTTCTTGGTAATGTCGTTTGGGTTGACGAGTGCCCCAGCCGCATTCATGGATATGATAAACCGGGTCTTTCAACCTTACTTGGATCGGTTCGTCATTGTGTTCATAGACGACATCCTAGTGTACTCTAAGTCTGAGGAAGAACATGATGAGCATCTCCGGGTTGTGTTGCAAGTGTTGAGAGAGAAGAAGCTTTATGCCAAATTCAGCAAGTGTGAGTTTTGGCTAAAGGAAGTTGCGTTCTTAGGGCATGTAGTGTCTGCAGAAGGGATAAGGGTGGATCCTAGAAAGATTGAGGCAGTGTTGGATTGGAAACCACCTAAGTCTGTGGCTGAGGTTCGTAGTTTCTTGGGATTGGCAGGCTACTATAGAAGGTTCGTGGAAGGGTTCTCATCGATAGCCGCACCTTTGACAAAGTTGTTGAGGAAGGATATACCTTTCGTATGGACAGAGAAGCAACATGAGAGCTTTGAGAAGCTTAAGAGGGTCCTGACTGAAGCTCCGATTTTGATTCAACCTGAGGCAGGGAAGGATTTCATGGTGTATTGTGACACCTCCCATACAGGTTTGGGTTGCATATTGATGCAAGACGGGAAGGTTGTTGCTTATGCGTCTCGGCAATTAAGGCCACATGAGGTTAACTACCTGACGCATGACTTGGAATTGGCGGCAGTGGTCTTTGCTCTTAAGGTATGGAGGCACTATTTGTATGGAGAAAAGTTGGTAATCTACACAGACCACAAGAGCCTTAAGTATCTGTTGACTCAGAAGGAGTTGAACCTGAGACAGCGAAGGTGGGTGGAGTTGTTGAAGGATTATGATTGTTCTATAGAGTATCACCCGGGCAAGGAGAATGTGGTAGCAGATGCCTTAAGTCGAAAAGTGGTGTCGAATCTGAGGGTGATGTTTGCACATCTAAGCTTGTATGACAACGGAAGTTTGTTAGCAGAGTTACAAGTCAAGCCGACATGGTTGAATAAGGTGAAAGAAAGTCAATTAATGGATGAGGGTCTAAGTGCTAAGTTACGGCAAGTGCAGAGTGGGGAGTTAGAGGATTATGGTGTTAACAGTAATGGAGTGCTGTGTCTTCATGGCAAGGTCTGTATGCCTAAGGATAAGGAGTTAAGGCAGAAGATTCTTCAGGAATCGCATAGTAGCCCTTATGCTATGCATCCTGGAGGTACTAAGTTGTATAGAGATCTAAGGGAACAGTTTTGGTGGCCTGGTCTAAAACGGGAAGTTACCGAATTTGTCAGCAAGTGCTTAACGTGTCGGCAAGTTAAGGCTGAACACCAAGTTCCGTCAGGATTGCTTCAACCGATAAAGATTCCGCAGTGGAAGTGGGAAAGAATCACCATGGACTTCGTTAGTGGGCTTCCCCTTACGCCTACTAAGAAGGACTTGGTATTGGTGATAGTAGATCGGTTGACAAAGTCCGCGCATTTTATTCCAGTGCGAGTTGACTATTCTTTGCAGAAGTTGGCGAAGTTGTATATGGCGGAGATTGTAAGGTTGCATGGAGTGCCGGTATTGATTATTTCGGATAGGGATCCAAGGTTTACGTCTCGGTATTGAAAAGCTCTACATAAAGCTTTAGGCACCAGATTGGATTTCACTACGACTTTTCATCCACAGTCTGACGAGCAGTCTGAACGAGTAATACAAGTGTTGGAGGATATGCTAAGGGGATGTGTAATAGACTTCAGAGGAAGTTGGGAAGAGTATTTGCCTTTAGCGGAATTTGCATACAGCAATAGCTATCAAGCCAGTATTCGAATGGCACCGTATGAAGCGCTGTATAGACGGAAGTGTCGCACTCCTACGTGTTGGACGGAATTAGGGGAACGTCGAGTTTTGGGTCCAGATGTTGTGGTAGAATCTGAGGAGAAGGTTGAGGTAATTCGAGCACGGTTAAAGGAGGCATCTGACAGGCAGAAGTCGTATGCAGACCTTAAGCGAAAGGAAATAGAATTCGATGTGGGAGATCAAGTATTTCTGAAAGTCTCGCTTTGGAAGAAGGTGATGAGATTTGGTCGCAAAGGGAAGTTAAGTCCCAGGTTTATAGGACCTTATCGGGTATTGAAGCGAGTTGGACCAGTGGCATACCAGTTAGAGTTGCCTCCGGAGTTGAAGCAGATGCACGACGTGTTCCATGTTTCTATGTTACGTCATTATTGATCGGATCCATCTCATATAGTACCAGTTGAGGAAGTGGAATTAAGGCCAGATCTGTCCTACGAAGAGGAACCGATTCAGATCTTGGAACGAGATGTGAAAGTATTACGGAGGAAGTGAGTTCCTCTAGTCAAAGTGTTATGGCGTAATCATGGATCGGAAGAAGCTTCGTGGGAGCCGGAAGAAGCAATGCGACAGCAATACCCTAACTTATTTTAGCCAGGTAATTTCGAGGTCGAAATTATTTTAAGGGGGTAGAACTGTAACATCCAGGATTTTGGGCTTATGAATTATTGTTGAATTTTGTGTAGAGCATTATAAATATGTTATGTTAAATTTTAAGAACCTTAGAATATAGAAGAATGCATTAGGAAATCTTAAGTTTAAGTTTAAAGAGGAAGCTAAGCTGGGTGGCCTTAAGAGAAAATGGAGGGGAAATGAGACATGAAAATGGGCTTGGTAAAGTGGCAAAGAGGCGCCACTTAAAGCATCTGAAAGTGACGCCATAGTCAGTGTAAAGGGGCCTAGGTTTGAATCACAAGGGAAGCAAATAGAAGTTTATTTTTGCGCCAAGGGGAAGAGGTAATGGACGGCAATGGGGCATTGAGTGGATGAGTATAGATCATGTCAAATTCTTTTTAAATTTTTGGCTAAAGACTAACGATAATTAGTAATTTATGTAAAATTCTTTTGAGTGTGCACAGAAGAAAGAAAATAGGAGAAAAGCAAGGAATAGCTAAGTGTTTGAATGCTAGCCGAATTTAGGAGGGGGATATGTGCCGAAATTTCTCTCTTCTCATCTTTGTTTCACTTGTACCGAAAATTCCTAGGAGTTCTACTTGTTTTCTCTGCTTTCTTCTTCCTTTTCTCTCCAAGTGACCAAAAGCCGAATCTCTGTGGTGTCAGGCATAGGTGCTGTCAATTTTTCTAGTAAGGGTAAGATTAAGTGCTATTCAATTTCTTTTCTTTCCTTTTAGTCGAAAGTTAAAGACTACTCTTACTAATGTATGTTGGTTGAAACTCTAAAGAAGGGTTTCGGGATTCTGTAACTGTCGACTACAAGGGGAAGACGCTCAGGATTTCAGATCTAAGGTAAGTGAGGTGTGAGATTAGGCCGAAGGCCATTTATTTAAATGTTAGATTGGATCTAACATATGTTATAGGGATTTCGACAGAGACCAAGGACAAGTGATATTTCGGGATTTAGATCCACAATGTAAGTGAATCTGACATTCGGCTAAGGCCTATTTAGTGACTTAGATCTAATTCTTATTTACTTAAAAGCCGAATACTAACCATTTAGGTGATCTCGTGTTGACCGATTTCAAGGAGAAACACTACGAAGTTTTGGGATTTGATTAGTAATCAAATCGGCAGCAAGGTAAGAATTTAAGTTGTGATAATCCTTCAGGATTTGGTTATATAGCCGATTCGACTTTTGCTAAAATATTAAGTATGGGCCGAATGTAGGAATTAAGGATCTAAAGCATTAGATCGGGATTTTCGAGAAATCAGTGAACTCGTTAATTAAACCAGGTGTGTACCCCCAACCTAAGCCTTAATAGATTTATGGTTATGTTTTAATAAAGGTGTTAATAAGAATATGTAAGATGTGGCTAAGGTACCATGCAATGGTACAAAGTACTCAGGTACATTTACCTACTCCTACTATGAGTGTAATATGATTTGTTATGGCACATATGTGAAACTATAAGAATGTGAATAAGGAATATGACATGGTTAAAGCATATTTGTATGACATGGGGCATATGGGTGATATGTAAAGGGGAAGTGATCTGGTGGTTTATACCACAAATATTTGAATGTGGTGACTTCGGTCACATAATCTGAATGTGGTGACTCATGTCACAAAATTTTATCTGGTGTCTATGCCACAATATATATATAAGGGCTATGAGCACGTCGACTGCAGCGACTGCCTTCGATGATGTGTAGCGGATGGAGGGTTGACTTAGTAGTCCCCACGGTGTGATGGTTGGCACGGGTGATGTGTAGCGGATGGTATCTAGGTTTGGGTTTGGGATTGCATCATTATCTCTATTTGTTATGTATGTATGATATGTTATGATATGCCTAAATCATTTGGGATTTAGTGTTGGTTATACACACTGAGTCTGTTGACTCACCCCGTTGTGGGATATTTTTCAGGTGACACTCAGTGATGGACCGAGTCCCTAGGAGCTTAGTGGTGGCCATGTTCAACTCAGACTTTATTTTAATTTTGGGACTTTTTATTTCTAAGTATTTTGAATTCATTCAGGTTTTGTTTTGATGTAATAAGGCCATAGCTAATAACTGTTTTATGCTTACTTTTATTTGTTCTATCACGATATTAGTATTGTTAAATTAAGGGTTAACTAAATTGTTTTAAAAAATAAACGTTAAATGTTTTGGCATCTAAACACAAATGATTTCCAATTTAAAGGGAAAATCTAAAACAAATTCAGGATATCTTTTAACTTGTGGTTTTGGAATATAAAAACAATGTTTTAATAAATCCCTGATTTCAAAAAGAACAAGATTTTCAACTGAACCCAACACAAAACCAGATTTCTTCCAAAATCACTCAAATTTTCCAAAGTAAACAAACCAATTCTGAACTGTTTTACTCGAGGAACATACCAGATCCGGTCAAGGCTCGTGGGCCGGGTTTGGGATGTTTCAAAGTGTGCGATGTTGATTAAACTTTGACTATGAATTGGGCACTAAGTGTGCGATTGAGTTGAATTGATATCGAGTAGTGAATGAGATGTGGTATCGAGTATCGAATAGTAAGAACGTTTATTAACAAGTGTTGGCGAAGGTATGTTTGAACCACATAGGTTGATGATAGTTTTAATGGTCGAATGAATAGATATTTGAGCATATGGTTGAGGATGAAAATGTACCTAATTGTGCATCTATCTATATGATGATTTAATTATGTATCGATGTTGCACTATTGAGTAGTATGTATTATATTACGGACTTACTAAGCTTTAAAGCTTATTGTGTGATGTGTTTCTCTATTTTACAGTGTCAGTAGAGCTAGCTCGAATCCTGGGATTGTCAGCGACTCGATCACACTATCGGCTATCTATTTTGGTACTATTGAATGATGTACATATGGTATATGGCATGTATAGGCTAGAAGTTATGGTATGTTTTGGTAATGTTGGAGCTTGCCATGTGATATGGCTAGATGGTTGAATGTTGGTGGTGCATATATGTATGCTATGAAAGTGATGAATGAATTATGAAATAGTGAGTATGGAATTGGTATGTTTTATACTCGAATTGGCTGATGAGAATGATGGATAAAATGTGAACTTGTAGTATGAATTACATGATACTTGGCTTATAAGATTTGAGTTGTGAAAATGGTGTTTTGAATGGATTTACTTGAGTAGGAATTGAGTGTTGAATTAAATGATCTAGATGATGATTAAATGGTGCATATATTGGTATGATTGGTTGCCCTTTGTAGTATAAATGCATGTGAATTGAGACTTGTAGGTGATTCTAAGTGTGGGTGGCAAGTTTGGCCTTGAAAATGGCCTATAATTGCCTACACGGTTGAGCACACGGGCGTGTGGCTCAATCGTGTCTTTCGAGGTTGTGTTTTAAAACAAGCTAGAGTCGATCAATGGTAAGACACTCGAGCGTGTGACTGGCCGTGTGGATTAAGTCAGTAGCGACCACGGGCTGGACACACGGGCGTGTGGCTTGTCATGTGGTGCAAGTCAGTATCGACCACGGGTGAGGCACACAGGCGTGTCTCAGGCCGTGTGGACAAGTCAGTACGTATTGCCTGTTTTGCCACGGCTTGGACACATGGGCGTGTCCGAGGCCGTGTGAGGCACACGGGCATGTGACCTCTGTAACTTAGAAAATGTTTGAATTTCAAAAATTTCGTATGTGTTTGATTTAGGCCCGGCCCTATTCCGAAGCATGTTTAAGTTCTCGTTGACCTATTTAAGGGACTATATGAATGAGAATTGTTATGTTTGGATGTGGAATTATATGAAATGTTCGGAAATGATTAGTAATACCACTTAACCCTAGTCCGGCGATGGTTACGGGTTAGGGGTGTTACATTTTATTAGTATCAGAGCTACAGTTTAGTCTATTCTATGACTAATGTAGCGCGTGTGAGTCTAGCTATACATGCCATATATATAATTGTGATAGTGTGATGACTCCTGATAGCTAAAAATGTGTTTTTATATAGCAAATGGATCCCGATCGAGCAGATGCTGACGATGTTAAGAGTAATGCGCCTGCTCCCGCTCAAGGGTCAGCGCTGGCTACATCTAGGCCGAATGATGGTAGCCAAGAGGGAGAGGCTAAGCAAGCCTTCTTTCGAATGATGAGTGAGTGGTTTTCAAAGTTCATTCGGACGAATCTGGCTGTTCCACAACCTCCACCCCTACAAGTACAGGTTGTGCCACAAGTTATAGATCTGATCCGATTGAATAAACCTCCTGTGGATAAGATCCGAAAGTACGGGGTTGAAGAGTGTAGAGCCATAACTGATGATGATGCCTAGTGAGCTGAGTTCTAGCTCGAGAATACTATTAGAGTGTTTGATGAAATGTCGTTGACTCCTGATGAATGCATTAAATGTACAGTTTCCTTGATGAAAGATACGACATATAACTGGTGGAAGACATTGATATATGTGGTTCCGAGAGAGAGAATCACTTGGGATTTCTTTCAAGTTGAATTCTGAAAGAATTATATTAGTCAAAGATTTATAGATCAGAAACGTAAAGAGTTTCTAGAGCTGAAACAAAGCCGTATGTCAGTTACTGAGTATGAACGAGAGTTTGTAAGACTGAGCCGATATGCGCAGGATGTGTTTCGACCGAAGCTACTATGTGTAAACATTTCATTGAAGGGCTAAATGAAGACATTAAATTACTGGTTGGAATAATTGACTTGAATGAATTTGTTGTGTTAGTTGAAAGAGCCTGCAAAGCTGAGAAACTTAGCAGAGAAAAGAGGAAAGCAGATTCTGAGGCTAGAGATGAAAGAAAAAAGACTGATGAGTAAGTCATCCCGACCTTCGACGAAAAGATTTAGAGATGCAAATAATCGTTCAAATGCTTCGTTTGGACATTCGGGTAGAGATCGACTGAGACAGAGTGTTGGTCCAAGAACTCAAGCTCCGATTGAATCAAGTGTTGGTAGTGTTAAAAGCAACAAGCCTGAGTGTAGATAGTGTGGAAGAAGACACATTGGAGAATGTTGGGGAAAATATAATAATAGAGTTTGCTATAAATGTGGATCATGAGATCATTTCATTCGAGATTGCCCAGAGATAGCTGAGAAAGACAATGTTCAAAGTGCGAGACCGAGTAATACAACAGCTAGGGGTAGACCTCCCAGAAACACCGAAAATGTGAATGGAAGTTAGAGAGGGACTACGGATACAGCTGTGAGATATGAGGTAAGAGCACCTGGCTGAGCCTAAGCTATATGCACACGAGAAGAAGCGTTCTCTCCAGACGTCATTACTAGTACTTTTACTCTATTTGATACTGATGTGATTGTATTGATAGATCCAGGTTCTACTCATTCCTATGTATGTGTGAATCTAGTATCAAGTAAGACTCTACCTGTTGAGTCTATTGAATTCGTGATTAGAGTATCGAACCCCTTAGGTAAGTGTGTTTTGATGGATAAAGTGTGCAAGAACTGTCCATTGACGTTTCAGGATATTTGCTTTCCGACTAATTTGATGTTGCTACCTTTTGATGAATTTGATATTATTCTGGGTATGGATTGGCTCACTTTACATAATGCTTTTATGAATTGTAAACGAAAGAGTATTGATTTGAGAAGTCAGAATGGTGAGATAGTTCGAATTGAATCCAGTGATTTGAATGGGTTACCGGCTATTATATCATCGATGAAAGCTTTGAATTATGTTAAAAAGGGTTGTGAAGCTTATCTTGCATATATGATAGATACAAAAGTGACTGAAAAGAAAGTTGAATCTATACCTGTGGTATGTGATTTTCCAGATGTGTTTCTTAAAGAACTGTTGGGATTACCTCTAATACGGGAAGTCAAGTTTGGTATTAATTTAGTATCGGGTACAACTCCTATCTCAATAGCTCCGTATAGAATGGCACTGACAGAAATGAAGGAGTTAAAGTCACAGTTGCAAGAGTTAACAGATAGAGGACTTGCACGACCGAGTTTCTCGCCCTGGGGTGCTCCTGTGTTGTTTGTGAAAAAGAAAGATGGCACTCTGAGAATGTGTATTGACTATCGACAATTGAATAAAGTGACGATAAAGAATAAGTATCCCCTGCCACGTATTGATAATTTGTTTGATCAGCTGAAAGGAGCTACAGTGTTTTCGAAAATAGATTTGAGATCGGGTTATTATCAGTTGGGAGTTAAAGAATTAGATGTACAAAAGACTGCTTTCAAAACAATGTATGGGCATTATGGATTCTTAGTTATGCCTTTTGGACTAACGAATGCTCCTGCAGTGTTTATAGATTTGATGAATCGGATATTCAGACTGTATTTGGATTGTTATGTTGTGATGTTCATTGATGACATTCTGATTTACTCATGTGATGAGATGCAACATGCCGAGCATTTGAGAATTGTGTTACAGACTCTGCGCGAGAAGCAATTGTATGCAAAGTTTAGGAAATATGAGTTTTGGTTGCGTGAGGTTGGTTTTCTGGGACATATTCTATCAGCTGCGGGAATGCGAGTTGATTCGAGTAAGATTTTAATTATTCTTTAATGGAAGCCTCCGAAAAATGTGCCTGAAGTCCGTAGTTTTCTGGGATTAGCGGGATATTATAGGTGGTTTGTGAAAAGCTTTTCGATGATTGCGACTCCGTTGATGAAATTACTATAGAAAGATGTTAAATTCGAGTGGTCAGAAAAGTGCCAGTAGAGTTTTGAACAATTGAAAACATTGTTAATAGAGGCGCTTGTGTTAGTTCAACCTGAATCGGGTAAAGAATTTGTTGTTTACAGTGATGCATCGTTAATGGTTTGGGCTATGTGTTGATGCAAGAAGGCAAAGTTATCGCTTATGCTTCAAGACAGTTAAAGCTGCATGAAAAGAACTATCCGACGCATGATCTTGAATTAGCCACAATTGTATTTGCATTGAAGATTTGACATCACAATTTGTTTGGTGAGAAATGTCATGTTTTTACTGATCAAAGAGTTTGAAATATCTGATGACTCGGAAAGAATTGAATTTGAGACATCAGAGATGGTTAGAATTACTAAAATATTATGAGTTAGTAATTGATTATCCTCCTGGAAAAGCTAATGTTGTTGCTGATGCTTTGAGTCGAAAGTTTTTATGTGCTTTACGAGCTATGAGTACTCAGATAGATTTATGTGATAATGGTTTTGTTTTGGCTGAGTTGAAAGTGAGATCGATGTTTATACGTCAGATTTGTGATGCCTAGAAAACTGATGATGAAATGATAGCAAAACGAGCTTAATGTGATTTGAATTCTGATTTGAAATATCTAGTTGATAGCGATGATTGTTTGAGATTCAGAGATCAGATTTGTGTTCCGAGGAATTCAGGTTTGACTCAGTTGATTTTGAGTGGAGCCCACAATAGTCGTTTGACTGTTCACTCGGGGAGTACAAAAATGTACAATGATTTGAAATAGTTTTATTGGTGGCATGGTATGAAACGGGACGTCTCAGAGTTTGTTTTGAAATGCTTGGTTTGTCAGCAAGTTAAAGCTGAACATCAGGTTCCGTCAAGTTTGTTACAACTGATTATGATTCCTGAGAAATGGGAGAGAATCACGATGGACTTTGTGTCGGGATTGCCTTTATCTCCAAGAAAGAAAGATGCAATCTGGGTGATAGTTGATAGATTGAAGAAATCAGCTCATTTCGTTCCAGTGAGAACATATTATTCACTTGATAAATTAGCTGAATTGTATATTACTGAGATTGTGAGATTGCACGGGGTGCTACTATCTATTGTATCTGACAGAGACCCGAGATTTACCTCGCGGTTTTGGAAGAAATTTTAAGAGGCTTTAGGCAAAAAGTTGCATTTTAGTACTGCATTTCCTTTGCAAACGGATGGTCAGTCTGAGCGGATCATTTAGGTTCTCAAAGATATGTTGAGATGTTGTATTCTTGAATTTGAGAATAAGTGGGAAAAACATTTACCATTGATTGAGTTTGCATACAAGAACAGTTTTCAATCTAGCATTAAAAATGGCACCGTATGAGGCTCTTTACGGTCGAAAATGTCGAACTCCATTGTATTGGACTGAGCTGAGTGAGAATAAGATTCACGGAGTTGATTTAATAAAAGAGACTTAGCAGAAAGTGAAAATGAAAGTGACAGTTTCAAAGTGGCTTCAGATCGTTAGAAGTCTTATACAGATTTGAAATGGAAAGATATTGAATTTGAGGTCGGTGACAAAGTGTTTTTGAAAGTGTCTCCGTGGAAGAAAATACTTCGATTTGGCCGAAAAGGCAAGCTAAGCCGAGGTTCATCGGGCCGTATGAAATCATTGAACGAATAGGCCCGATTGCTTATAGATTGATGTTGCCACCTAAATTAGAAAAGATTCATAATGTGTTTCATGTGTCGATGCTTCGACGATACAGATCTGATCCGTCTCATGTGATTGCCTCTACTGAGGTTGAAATTTAGTCAGATTTGTCGTATAGTAAAGAACCAATTCGGATTTTGAAGCAAGAGATTAAAGAATTGAGAAGCAAAAGAATACCTTTAGTGAAAGTGTTGTGGCACAAACACGGAGTTGAAGAGGCTACGTGGGAGCCTAAAGATGTTATGAGAGAGCAATATCCAGAACTATTCACTAGTAAGATTTTCGTGGATGAAAATCCCTAAGGGGGGAAAGTTGTAATAACCTGGTTTAGACTCTAGTCAGAATAGTGGTTTCAGGACCACAAATCCGAGGTCAAAAAAATATTATTAATATTATTTTTTATGTTTATAATATGTGAATTAGCATGTGTGAAAGTTGCGTATAAAAATTTTATCGTTTGTGTGTTTAATTTGAGAAAAAGACCTAATCGCACAAAATGTAAAAGCTATGTGCTGATTGTTGAAGTATTAATTTGACACGGCTTATTAAAATGTGAGTCCTTATGTTGTTATTAAACCATTGATAAAATGGACATAAAAGCCTATGGTTAGTGGATTTTGAATAAAAATAAAAAGGTAAATATGTTAATATATGTCATAAAATAAAACATTAAGTAAAATATACATGTTTGGTTCATCTTTCTTCCACCAAAACTAGAAAAGAAAGAAGTGGTTTATGAGCTTTGAAGGTTTCGGCAAGCTCAAGCTTAAATTGGTATGTGTTTTTAGCTTGGTTTTTGTTGATTTCTACGTTTTTGTAATCGTTGCTTTATGCTCTAGCTAACCCATGCTTAAATTTTGTAAATTGATGATGAATTTGAAATGTGCAATGGATGAATTCATGAGCTTTGTGAAGTTTGGTGATGAATTATGAAAGATATGTGTTAGATTAACATATTTTGTCTTTGAATTTTTAGTGAAATTGAGTAATTTGGGCTTAATTGTGAATATAATACTTTGTGGGACTAAAATGTGAAATAAACAAAATGTGTGGATTTGTACTGAGCATGGGAATATTTGGCTAGACATATGCTAGGTGAAATTACGTGAATTTGATGATTTTGTGAAATAGGGACTAAAGTGTTGAAATGTGAAAATGTGAGGGTTATTTTGTAAAATGTCCTAAATATGTGTGTTTAGACTAAATTGAACGAATCAATAATTGAATGATCTAAATTTGAATATGTATAGACCAAGAAAGGAGAAATTCGGATCGAGATCGAGGCAAGGACAAAGTATTTGATTAATCGACTAGTTTTAGTATTTCGATGTCCGAGGTAAGTTAGGATATAATACTAGTTGTTAAATTATATCTATGTGATGTAAATTGACTGAATGTATAATTATTGAATTAGAAATGCTAAATATGAGATTGAAAAATGTGGCACTAAGTGTACGTAATTGAAATCAAGACAGAGATGAATAGCACTATATGTGTGAAGTAATGGAAGCTTCAGCTTTACTGCTTGGCACTATGTGTGCGATGCCGAATTAAGTTCGGTTTTGTATCTAGGCACTAAGTGTTCGATGTTAATTAAGCTTCGGCTATGAATTGGGCACTAAGTGTGCGATTGAGTTGAAAAAATATCGAGCAGTGAATGAGATGTGGTATCGAGTATCGAATAGCAAGAACATTTATTAACTAAATGTTGGCAAAGGTATGTTTGAACCTACGTGGTTGATGATAGTTTTAATGGTTGAATGAATGGATATTTGAGCATATGGTTGAGGATGAAAATGTACCTAATTGTGCATCTACCTATGTGATGATTTAATTATGTATCGATGTTGCATTATTAAGTAGTATGTATTATATTACGGACATACTAAGCTTTAAAGCTTACTGTGTGATGTGTTTCTCTATTTTATAGTGTCAGTAGAGTTAGCTCAGATCCGGGGATTGTCAGTGACTCGATCACACTATCGGCTATCTATTTTGGTACTATTGAATGATGTACATAATGATGTACATATTTGATATATGGCATGTATAGGCTAGAAGTTATGATATGTTTTGGTAATGTTGGACCTTGCCATGTGATATGGCTAGATGGTTGAATTTCGATGGTGCATATATGTAGGCTATGAAAGTGACGAATGAATTATGAAATAGTGAGAATGGAATTGGTATGTTTTATACTTGAATTGGTTGATGAGAATGATGGATAAAATGTGAACTTATAGTGTGAATTACATGATACTTGGCTTATAAGATTTGAGTTGTGAAAATGGTGTTTTGAATGGATTTACTTGAGTAGGAATTGAGTGTGGAAGTAAATGATCTACATGATGATTAAATGGTGCATATATTGGTATGATTGGTTGCCATTTGTAGTATAAATGCATGTGAATTGAGACTTGTAGGTGATTCTAAGTGTAGGTGGCAAGTTATAATTGCCCACACGGTTGAGCACACGGGCGTGTGGCTCGATTGTGTCTTTCGAGGTTGTGTTTTAAAACAAGTTGACTTGACCACAGGCGAGAAACACGGGCGTGTGACTGGCCGTGTGGATCAAGTCAGTTGCAACCACGGGCTGGACACACGGGCATGTGACTGGCCGTGTGGTGCAAGTCAGTGTCGACCACGGGTGAGGCACAGAGGCGTGTCTCAGGCCGTGTGGACAAATCAGTAGGTATGCCCTATTTTGCCACGGCTTAGACGCATGGGCGTGTCCGAGGCCATGTGAGGCACACGGCCTACCCGCACAGGCGTGTGACTTCTGTAACTTAGAAAAATGTTTGAATTTCAAAAATTTTCGTATGTGTTCGGTTTAGTCCCGGCCTATTCCAGAGCATGTTTAAGTTCTCGTTGACCTATTTAAGGGACTATATGAATGAGAATTGTTATGTTTGGACGTGGGATGATATGAAATGTTCGAAATGATTAGTAATACTGCTTAACCCTAGTCCAACGACGGTTACGGGTTAGGGGTTTTACATGAATTGAAAACAAATTGACATGGAATGATACATATGATATGGGGATATGACATGAAAGAATATTACATGAAATGCAAGAAAATGATGATACATGACAAGTGATGTATGAAATATGAGATGATGATATTTGTACATGGAAACTATTTGATGAGAATGTTAATTCTTGATTATGGACTTGTACACCTAGAGTGTACTAACAATGAATTTGATATTCCGAGTAATATGTGTAAAGTTCTGATGCGAAATGATCTGAATTTGAAATGAACTATTATGAAATTATACTCAAAATAATGAGATGAATTATGTATGTTGAATGAATACATGATGCGAAAAGTATATGTGCTTGGAAACTTGATTATTGTCGAGCCCATACAAGTCTTGATATTACTATGGAATACATGACTAACAAGGGCAATGAGGATGTGTGTAGGTCTTGAGATGAAAGTGGTTGAATATGCCTTACTTAGTTACCTGAAGTAGGATGTATGGTAAGTTAAGTACCATGTTATACGAACTTACTAAGCATTTCCCCTATTTTAGAGTAATCGGAAGCTCATTGGATTGGAAGTTTGGCAGAGATCACTCACACTATCCATCGGCCAATGTCGATATAGTATGGTAATTCAACTATGGTTGTAATGACATGTATAAGGTATGTTGGCCATATTGGCATGTAAATGTAAATGATGCTTGTAATCTAGCCATTAGAATGGCTAGTGATGATTATGTTTTGGTACATGTATATATGTATTTAAGTTCATGTTATGGTGATAATATAGGTACTATATATTGTTTGATTAAGAAAGGGGAAACAAGTATGCTTAATAAAGAGTTAGATTGTAAACATAAATGCTGTGATGATATATCATGTTAAATGATAGAGTTGGCTCATCTTGAATGCTTGAAATGGTTGGTATTTGTATGTGTGTTTTAAGTGCAGGTCATGGGTGAAATTTCGGGTGAGAAATAAAGCTAAAAATGGCTTTATTTTGTCCACATGGGAAGACACATGGGCGTGTGTCTAGACCGTGTTTGACACACAGCCTAGTAACACGGGCATGTGGTTAGGCCATGTGTCCCCTGCACCTTAAATTCGAGAAAATAGAATGCTCAAGATTGAGCACACTGATAGAGACACGGGTATGTGTCTCAGTCGTGTGAAATCTGCACTTAATTTGAATTGAATTAATTAACCACACGGCCTAGCACACGGGCGTGTGGTATTGCCGTGTGGCGCAAGTCAGAGAGCAATCTAAATCGGACACAGCCTATGGCACAAGTGTGTCTAAGGGTCACACTGGCATGTCCCTTGGACCACAATGGCGTGTGAGGCCTGCACCTTGGAAAATTTTGAAATGTCACGAAAAATTCTTAGAGTTTCCGATTAAGTCCCAAATTAATTCTAATGCTCATATTGGACCTCGAGGGTCCATCTAAGGGACGCTACGAATGATCTCGGTTAATGAATAGTGATTGACATGATTTATATGAGAATGCTTAGAAAAGTTTTGGTAATGCTCTGTAACCCTGTTCCGGCGACGGATACAGGTTTGGGGTGTTACACGATGACTTCACTCTCTACTTAGGTATCTTCTATTTCTTCTATGTTAAAACCATTTACCATTAATTTTTTGAATAATTTTGCAGCTCAATCACCAAGTCAGTTTGATGTTGTTTCCTGTGTATATTATGGGGATGGTCATTTTGTTGAGAATTGCCCTTCAAACCCCGAGTCAATTTATTATATAAGGAATCAGTATCAAAATAGAAGTGGACAAGGACCACAATACAACTTTTACAATCTATCATGGATGAATCATCTGAACTTTTCTTGGAGTAAAAATGGATTGAACAATCATATGAAGCATAGACCTAACCAATCTCAAAGGTTTAGTGTAACACCCCTCACCCGTATTTAACACCGGAAGAGAGTTTCAGAGTATTATCAGACTTATAACGCAATTACACATGTATTTTCTATATAATTAATCAAATTATATACATTTCATTCACAACCAATCATTTTGTCCCCAATATGAGCCTATGAGGCCCTAAACATGCATTCAGGGTGGATCAGAACTAAACCAATAACTCAGGAAAGTTTTCAACTCTTAGAAAATTTTTGTATAAAAGAGGGGACACAAGGCCGTGTGTCTCACATGGCCAACAGACACGCCCGTGTCACAGGCTGTGTGGACATTCGAAATGGAAGCACATGGCCATGTCCTCGCCTTTGTCCGACCCCATGTAACTCTTTGACTTAGCTCACATGGCCAACACACACGCCCGTGTGGTTAGCCCGTGTGCCCTAAAAATGGCCATACACTCCCGTGTGTTAGACTTATGACACATGGTCCAGTCACATGCCCGTGTGTGGGGACCGTGTGGAGCATAGTGACTTGATTTCAATTTTAACACCAGGGGACACATTGTAACTCCCCAAACCCGGTCAAAATGCTACGACCGAATCTGGCGTGTTACAGAGAAGAAAACTTTAGAAATTTAAATTTAAAACCAAGAATTGAGAAAGATTTTGGGTATTAATTCACCTTTAGTGAAGATTTAAAACAATGGCTCAACTTAAGCCGTGATACAGATCAGGTTTCATAATCCCAAGTCCAATTTTAAGAAAGATTTTATTGAGCGATCAATTGAAAACAATATTGCGTCTTAGTTTGAAAGTTTTGAGTTAATTGTTACCAAAACTCGATCTTAATTACCCATTTATAAAATCTTAAATTCAAAGTTTTTAACTTTAGAGAAACACCCATTTAGATAATTTATTAGGCATGCCGTGACCATTAAAAAAAACCCAAATCAATGTATAAATGGCCTTATTAGAATACCAACCCAAATTAAAATAGTAATAATCCAAAATAAATATTAAAGATAAAATTACTTAAAACATTGTGCATGGCCACCTCGAGTCCACCTTGGCTCCCTATCCGCGGTCTAAGGATTACCTGCAAAATTTAATAGAGGGGGCGAGTCACCGAGACTCAATGAGCAAATCCCCGTCCAAAAGAGTTTTGGGCTCTCACACAGATTCATATATTAAGTATGGATGTAATGCAACCCAACCAACCTATTATGTCCATCCACCATAACTCCTGAATCTACCCAGTATCTGTGGCACCTAGCCACTGGTGGTACCTAACCACTGGTGGTTCCAAACCACTGGTGACAAATGTCACAAATCATAATACGTGGGGCCAACCCACTAGAGGTACCAAACCACTGGTGAGAATCCCTAACATTTATACGTGGGGCCAACCCACTGTGGTACCAAACCACTGGGACGAGTCACAGAAATAATGTATATGTGGTACCAAACCACTGGTGGTTCCAAACCACTGAGACTTAGTCACAATATTTAACGTGTGGGGCCAACCTACGTGTTGTACCAAACCACTATGACAGTCTGAAAATCATGTTTCTCCCTTTTCACATCGTTCCCCAAATCCATGCTCATGTTTAACAAATAATATGGTATGGCCATGCTTTCGAAATATAACAAATAATCATCTCAGCCATACATACGTTAGCTAATAACAGAACACAGCAAAACTTACCCGGAGTCCTCGATCTTACCCACAAGGGTAACTTAGTGATCCATACCATCACTTCAGCTTTTGGCCAATCATAGATAATAACATAATTAAAATACAAAGTGTGTAAGAGTTACACACCTGATAACACGTAACGCAACGCTCTCTACGTCGACACTATCACTAACATGCACTCATCGCTATCTCTCTCATCGTTACGCTCGTGAAGCTGACCCACAACCCGTGGGCAGTCCCAACACAGCGGACACCGCGCTTCTTGTACTTTGGGGCAGGGGCTATGGGTTTAACCCCTTCCTTCGCTTGGCTAACGTTTGGGTCCATGAAAAGATCTTGGTCAACAGCCCGATTAAAGCATTAAATCGGAAAAAAATAGGAATATGCACAAAACGCAAAGATCCTTTACCTAGATCGACCAATCTCGGAGATTCAATGACTTGGATCAAAGCACCGATTGAATACTTAAATCGACTAACACTGCTTATACCTTAACACCCTTCAAACACCAAGTAGATGCTGAAAGAACGTGAAGACAAGCCCCTCCTTCAATTGGCCAAGAATCAAAAGATAAGATTAATGCCTTCGGCATCAGAAAGAAGAGTAAGGAGATTTGAAACGAGAAGGGAACACTTACCACAATCAAAAAGGAATCTGATTGACAATGTTGTGAAACAAGGTGGCGGCAATTTACTGATCAAAAGAAATGAAAGAAGAGAGATAAGCACTCAGGGAAGATTCGGCCACAAGAAGTATAGAGCAGAAAGAATAAGTCAAGAAGAAAGAAGAGGAGATAGGTTTCGGTTCATGAAGGAATAGAGAGAAGATGCAAAAAGAATTCAGCTATAGAAGTTTGGCTAAACAAGAAATAGAAGGGATGAAAAGAAGAAATGAAGAATGGAGTTTCGGATCTTGCTAACGCAAATGGAAGAAAAGAAAAAGAAAGAATGATAAGATGGTAGGAGGGTTCGGCTATGGTGTTTGAGAGAAGAGAAGATGACAAAGTTTCGGCAGGAGGTATGGCTTCAGAGGGTTTCGGCTTTTTGTAGGTAATAGCAAAGAGAATGAAACAAAAGTGGTGAGTGGATGGCAATGTAGGTTTCGGCCAAGCACAAAAGAAGAAAAGAATAAGAGACTTAGGAGGTAACTCGATTTTGGTAATTGTGAGAAATGATATGCAAGCCAAAAAGTGTGGGGGTGTTTCACTTTTTGCACACAAGAAATGAGAGAAAGAATACACTAGGTGCTCTCTAGCTAGCCGAAATACACACCACCTCTCAGAGCTACTAACTAAAATTCGGCCACCCCCCAAGACCACTAAACCGCACACACACACACACACCCACACCCCACTTCCCACATTCGGCTAAACTCTCTCCATCTCTCTCAATCCCATGATTTTCTCCACCGATCACTCACCACTCACCATTCAAACCTGTTGACCGATTCCTCCTCCTTGAATTCCTTTCTTCCCTTCATTCAAAATAATTTGACTCATTCCACACTCATCCACCAGAGTCCAAGCTGAGACCACCTCTCCCTTACCTTGGTATCAAAAAGAAATCCCCAAAAGGGAAACCACGCAACTCGAACCTACTCCCTGGCAGCTCTCCTGAGGCGTCACTCACTTGCCTCCTAAGTGGAGCCTCTTTGCCACTTTACTAAGGCATTTCTTGTGTCAAATACCCACAAGCAACAACCCTTAAGTCCTATCCCATCTAGCTCTCCCTTAAGGTGCCCAAAAAGGGAAATTTGGCCAAGTCTTCAGCTTAACCCTGAGCCTTTCCTGGACCCCCAAGACAACCCAAACCAGCATATTAAGCATAGCATACACACAAAACAGACCACATGCACAGCCCCGAATTCTAGGATGTTACAGTTCTACCCCCCTTAAAAATAATTTCGGCCACGAAATTACCTGGTCAAAAGAGGTGAGGGTATTGCTGTCGCATCGCTTCTTCTGGTTCCCTCGTAGCTTCCTCAGTACCATGATTACGCCACAACACTTTTACCAACGAAACTGTCTTCTTACGTAATACCTTGACATCACGATCCAAAATCTAAACTGGTTCCTCATCAAAGCTACTGGTCCTATACGTTTCAACACCCGATACGGCCCGATAAACCTGGGGCTTAGCTTACCTTTCCGACCAAGCCTTAGCACTTTCTTCCACGGCCACACCTTTAAGAAAAATTTGTCACCCACTGCAAATTATATGTCTGTACGCTTTAAATCAGCATAGGACTTCTGTCTGTCTGAAGCTTCCTTCAATCGAGTCCGAATTAGCTTAACCTTATCTTCCATTTCAGAAATCAATTCTGGACCCAACAACTGACGCTCACCCAACTCTGTCCAACACATAGGTGTACGATACTTCCGACCATATAACGCTTCATACGGTGCCATCTGAATGAGTCTTAGTTTGAAAGTTTTGAGTTAATTGTTACCAAAACTCGATCTTAATTACCCATTTATAAAATCTTAAATTCAAAGTTTTTAACTTTAGAGAAACAGCCACCTAGATAATTTATTAGGCATACCGTGACAATTAAAAAAAAAACCCAAATCAACGTATAAATGGCCTTATTAGAATACCAACCCAAATTAAAATAGTAATAATCCAAAACAAATATTAAAGATAAAATTACTTAAAACATTATGCATGGCCACCTCGAGTCCAGCTCGGCTCCCTATCCGCGGTCTAAGGATTACCTATAAAATTTAATGGACGGGGTGAGTCACTGAGACTCAATGTGCAAATCCCCATCCGAAAGAGTTTTGGGCTCTCACACAGATTCATATATAAAGTATGGATGTAATGCAACCCAACCAACCTATTATGTCCATCCACTATAACTCCTGAATCTACCCAGCATCTGTGGCACCTAGCCACTGGTGGTACCTAACCACAGGTGGTACCTAACCACTAGTGGTTCCTAACCACTGGTGGTTCCAAACCACTGGTGACAAAAGTCACAAATCATAATACGTGGGGCCAACCCACTTATGGTACCAAACAACTGGTGACAATCCCTAACACTTATACGTGGGGCAAACCCACTGTGGTACCAAACCACTGGGATGAGTCACAAAAATAATGTCTATGTGGTACCAAACCACTGGTGGTTCCAAACCACTGAGACTTAGTCACAATATTTAATGTGTGGGGCCAACCCACGTGTGGTACCAAACCACTGGTGACAGTCTGAAAATCATGTTTCTCCATCTTCACATCGTTCCCCAAATCCATGCTCATGATTAACAAATAATATGGTATGGTCATGCTTTCGAAATATAACAAATAATCATCTCAGCCATACATACATTAGCTAATAACAGAATACAGCAAAACTTACCCGGAGTCCTCGATATCACCCACAAGGGTAACTTAGTGATCCATACCATCACTTTGGCTTTTGGCCAATCATAGATAATAACATAATTAAAATAAAAAGTGTGTAAGAGTTACACACCGGATAACACGTAACACAACACTCTCTACGTCGACACTATCGCTAATATGCACTACTGCTATTTGTCTACTCTTCTACTCAGAAGTCGGCCCACAACCTGGTGGCCAATCCTAAACAGCAGACACCACGCGCTTCTTGTACTTTGGGACTGGGGCTATGGGTTTAACCCCTTCCTTCGCTTGGCTAACGTTTGGGTCCATGAAAAGAACTTCGTCAACAGACCCGATTAAAGCATTGAATAGGAAACAAATAGGAATATGCACAAAATGAAAAGATCCCTTACCTAGATCGACAAATCCCGAAGATTCAATGACTTGGATCAAACCACCGATTGAATACTTAAATCGACTAACACTGCTTATACCTTAACACCCTTCAAACACCAAGTAGATGCTGAAAGAACGCAAAGACAAGCCCCTCATTTAATTAGCCAAGAATCAAAAGATAAGATTAATACCTTCGGCATCAGAAAGAAGAGAAAGGAGATTTAAAATGAGAAGGGAACACTTACCACGATCAAAAAGGAATCCAATTGACAATATTGTGAAACAAGGTGGCGGCAATTTACTGATCAAAAGAAACGAAAGAAGAGTGATAAGCACTCAGGGAAGATTCGGACACAAGAAGTATAGAGGAGAAAGAACAAGTCAAGAAGAAAGAAAAGGAGATAGGTTTTGGTTCATGAAGGAATAGAGAAAAGATGCGAAAAGAATTCAGCTATGGAGGTTTGGCTAAACAAGAAATAGAAGGGATGAAAAGAAGAAATAAAGAATGGAGTCTCGGCTCTTACTGACGCAAATGGAAGAAAAGAAAAAGAAAGAATGATAAGATGATAGGAGGGTTTGGCTATGGTGTTTGAGAGAAGAGAAGATGACAAAGTTTTGGCAGGAGGTATGGCTTCAGAGGGTTTTGGCTTTTAGAAGGTAATAGCAAAAAGAATGAAACAAAAGTGGTTAGTGAATGGCAATATAGGTTTTAGCCAAGCACAAAAGAAGAAAAGAAGAAGAGACTTAGGAGGTAACTCGGTTTTGGTAATTGAGAGAAAAGAAATGCAAGCCAAAAAGTGTGGGGATGTTTCGGTTTTGGCATAAAAGAAATGAGAGAAAGAATACACTAGATGCTCTCTAGCTAGCCGAAATACACACCACCTCTCAGAGATACTAACTAAAATTTGGCCACCCCCTAAGACTACTAAACCGCACACACACACACACACACACCCCACTTCCCACATTCGGCCAAACTCTCTCCCTCTCTCTCAATCCCATGATTTTCTCCACCGATCACTCTCTACTCACCATTCAAACTTGTTGACCGATTCCTCCTCCTTGAATTCCTCTCTTCTTGTCATTCAAAATAATTTGACTCATTCCACACTCATCCACCAGAGTCCAAGCTGAGACCACCTCTCCCGTACCTTGGCGTCAAAAAGAAATCCCTAAAAGGAAAACCACGCAACTCGAACCTGCTCCCTGGCAGCTCTCCTGAGGCGTCACTCATTTGCCTCCTAAGTGGTGCCTCCTTGCCACTTTACTAAGGCATCTCTTGTGTCAAATACCCACAAGCAACAACCCTTAAATCCTATCCCATCCAGCTCTCCCCTAAGGTGCCCAAAAGGAGAAATTTGGCCAAGTCTTAGGCTTAACCCTGAACCTTTCCTGGACCCCCAAGACAACCCAAACCAGCATATTAAGCATAGCATACACACAAAACATACCACATGCAGAGCCCCTAATTCTAGGATGTTACACACACGGTCGTGTAACATAACCTTGTATCACACACGACTGAGACACACACCCGTGTCTCTGTCCGTGAGGACAAAAATAGGCTATTTACCAAGCCAATTTGCCACCCAAGTTTGTGCGCTCCTACACAATTCAAATGGTACTCATTCATAGCATAAGTGGACATCCAATTCAGCCACAATCAAGACTAAAACATACCTTTTCAATTCCAACAACTAACATGATTATTTTCTCATGTTTTACTCATTTAAATCATACCAACTTCACATATTCAAATCATCTAATTAAACCTTTCCAAACATGCATCATCATACACTAATTCACAAGCACATAACTTCTTAATTATCAACCATTTGACATATATAATATCAACTATCAATAAGATTGCAAAACCAACCTCACTTACATAACATAAACCATATACACACTTATAAATATACATAAACAAACTAACCAAGTTAAGCCAAGTCTCATGGCTATACATACATACCAAAACATGACCATTCACTAGCCATCTCAAATGGCAAAACTCACCACCAAAATACGTATAAAAATTACCATAATCCTATACATGCCATATGACTAAACCATAAGCTCAAAAGTATCAAAGCGATGGTTGGATAGTGTGACGTAGTCTCCGACGATCCCCGAATCTAAGCTAGCTTTGAAATCACTATAAAACATGGAAAAATAAACAAAGTAAGCTTTATAGCTTAGTAAGCTCGTATGAAATAAACTCAACTAATCATAAATGCACAAATCATCAATTTGAACAAATTAACATGTAATTCATGATAACTAACAGACCTTTCACATGCTTAATCATATGCTTAAATGAAAAATTCATAACTTCTTTAGTTTAAAGCTCATACGATTCATGTACATACCTGTACCAATCCGTAACGAACTCATACCTATTTGGAATAATGTCTAATACTCAAAATCTTGGACACTAAATGCCAATACATAGTCGAAGCTATTTTAGTCTCGCACACTAAGTGCCATTCATAGCTGAACCTATCTCGATCTCGCACACTATGTGCCATACATAGTTGAATCGTCATCAAACACTACTGTAATCTTGTATACACAATTTATACAATCTCAAACAATTTAAAGCATAATTATAACAATACTTATTACATACATACTTACCTCAGACGTAAAAATGACGACACGGGTCAACTAATCTGAGATCTTGTTCTTTCCTCGATCTAAGTCCATATATTGCTTTTTTTTATAATTGAACTAGGAAGCTTGGTCGAGTGTAAAGCCTAGCTATGGCTTTTCTTTCCTCCCAATTTCGGTTGAAGAAAATGATATCAAGACTTAATTTTGTTTTGTTTTATTTAATTAACCTTTATTTACCAAATTACAAAATTGACCTTTAAAACATTTATTAATTACACCAACTGCCATGCCACTATCATCCACTATCATACTAATGGTCTAATTACCACTTAAAGACCTTAAATTTAAGATTCTATAGCTATTAGACACCTTTAGCTAATAAAACACAGGTTTTACATTTTACGCGATTTAGTCCTTTTCATCAAATTAACTATTCAAATGACAAAATTTCTAAACTAAAATCTCACAAAATGATATTATCATGCTATAGACATTACAATAATAATAAAATAATTATTTTGACTTCAGATTTGTGGTCTCGAAATCACTGTTCTGAATTGACTAAAAACGGGATGTTACATTTAGTCAACAAGCCCCAAAACCACATCAAGCTAAGTCATCAAACAATTTTGGAGGACTTGTTGAAGGTGTACATGGTGAAAAATGATGCCTTGATCCAAATTCAAGCAGCAACACTGAAAAATTTGGAGAACCAGATTGGTCAGTTAGCTACTTAGCTTCATAGTAGACCGCAAGGAGCCTTTCCGAGTGATATAAAAAATTTGAGAAATTCTGGTAAGGAACATTGCAAGGTAGTTTCATTACGAAGTGGTAAGATTTTAAAACCCAAGGAGGTTGTGATTGAATATTAGCCTATTGAAAAGGAGGAAAGTCAACCAACAGTTGGAGTTCCTACACCAAAAAAACCAGATGCTAGGAAATCTGATGAGGTAAACCCTAAACTAGTGAATTCTGAGAAGCTAACAACTTCTTTTTTAAGATTTACCTCCTTAGAAAAGCTGTCCATATCAACCTAAAGTTCCATATCCTCAAATGCTTCAGTAGAATAAGTAGAAACATGAGATAAAATTCAAGAAGTTCTTGGATGTTCTAAAGCAACTTCACATCAACATTCCATTAGTAGAGGCTTTCGAACAAATGCCCAACTACGTGAAGTTTATGAAAGATATTTTGTCCAAGAAGAAAATGTTTAGTGAGTATGAGACTACTACTTTGACGAAAGAGTGTAATGCGTTCTTACAGAATAAGCTACCACCAAAACTAAAAGACCCTAGAAGCTTTATGATACCCTGTAACATCAAACAATCTTACTGCAGCAAAGCTTTGTGCGACCTTAGAGTGAGCATCAACTTGATGCCCAAATCTATTTTCAAACTATTGCGAATAGGTGAAGTAAGACCCACTACTGTGACACTTCAACTAGTGGATCGTTCGTTAGCATATCCCTAGGGAAATATCAAGGATGTTTTGGTAAGAGTTGATAAGTTTATTTTTCCTACTGACTTTATTGTGTTAGACTTTGAAGTAGATAAGGAAGTTCTGATCATCCTAGGGAGACCTTTCCTAGCCACAGGAAGAATGTTGATAGATGTGCAAAAAGGAGAACTCACAATGAGAGTTCAAGATGATCAGGTAACATTTAACATTCTGAAGCCATGAAATTTTCTGATGCAATGAAGGAATATTTAGTAATTGATGAATTAGAAACCTTAGTTTCTATGGAATAGGAGAGTAATTTTGAAGAAGACCAATTGGAGAACACTTTAGGGTCTGAAACCTTCAAAGATAAAAAAAGATAATGAAAACGTGGCCTTGATGGTAGCCAATCCAAGGAGTTATATTAAACCACTACGGTTCGAACAGCTAGAGTTGGAAGTTTGGGAATTTACACAACCCAAGTTGTCAATCGATGAACCATCTACGCTTGAACTAAAGGTACTTTCGTCCCATTTAAAATACGTTATTTGGGTAATAGGTCTACTTTTTCTATGATTGTTTCAGCAGAACTGACAGAACATCAAGTGGAGCAACTGATTGCTGTTTTAAATAAATTTAAAAGGCAGTTGGTTGGACCATAGCTGACATACGAGGTATAAGCCCTTTCTTTTTTATACATAAGATTATTTTAGAGGAAGGTGAGAAAGGTAGAATCGATGGACAAAGGAGACTTAACTCTATCATGAAAGAGGTAGTATAGAAGGAGGTAATCAGATGGTTAGATGCGGGAATTATCGACACTATCTCAGATAGTTCTTGGCCCTTCCCCACAATAGACATAGGCTACATTTTCAAATTGATTCTTTGGCTGTGCTGCAAAACTATTAAACCCATTAGTGGTAAATTTTTTAAGCATTAAGGAAATCGAGGATACCTGAGATACGAGTGAAGTGAGAGCGTCTACTTTATGTGTTCCAGCGACTTGTCTTCCTAACGTTGCTTGATTGGTTGGCCATTGATAATTGTTGTTGGCAATCCTCTCAATGATTTCAAAGCATCATTATAAGATTTAGAAAAAAGAGCACCATTAGCAGAAGCATCCACTACCATTATAAAACATCTCAAGTTGGATGCAATGTGGGATTCCGTGATGAGGGCACTTCTGTAATAATTCTTTGTACCTTTCCCATGCCTCATATAAGGACTCATCATCCATTTGTTGGAAAGTAGTGATCTCGTTCCTCAACTTAGCATTCTAGCTAGGTTGGAAATACTTCATGAGGAATCTTTCTACTAACTCTTGCCATGTGGAAATTGAATTTGGTGGCAATGAGTTCAACCAGGCTCGAGCTCTGTCTCTTAGCGAATATGGGAACAACTTCAATCGTAGTGCATCTTTGGGTACTCTGGCTAACTTGAAAGAATCACTCACCTCCATGAACAGTCTTAAGTGCAGGTGAGGATCTTCGATAGGCACTCCACTGAATTGGCCCACTGTCTAAAGCATCTGGAACATGACTAGCTTCAGCTCAAACTGTTGTGTCTCAATTTTGGGTCTCCTAATACTCCGATTAAGATCATGAAATACTGGTACGGCATATTGTCTTAAAGCTCTATCCCTATCATCAGCAATAAGGATCGGATTTTGAGCAGGGTTTGCTTTGTTTCTTTGATTTAGATTTTTGAAGTTTATCTCCTCGATCCTTCTTTGACTTGCTTGTCTTATCTACTGTCGAAAAGTTCTTTCAATCTCAAGGTCTACGGAGAGTAAATCGATGATTCAATCAATACTCATAAACACCTGAAGCAAACACAGTAAAAATATCTAAGTTAAAATTGAACAGAAAAACAAACCAAAATGCAAAATTAACAAATTCACAAATAATGACTTTTTAACACAATCCCCAGCAACGGCACCAAAACCTTGGAACGACGAAAATGTGCAAGTGTACACAATCGCAACAAGCAATAAAGTGACAAGTAAATGTCGGCTTATCGTACCCGCAGGGACTGTGAAAAGAATTATTTATGGATGCAATTTAAAACACTTTGGTGAAGAAAAATATTTTGATTTGATGAGGAGATTAAAAACTAGGATTTGAACTAAGTAAAAAAATCAAATAAAAGTCCCAATGCACGATTTCAAAAGATGATTTTAATGAAGATGACATAATTGTGTTAGATTAATTACATTTCTTAACTTAGAATTATTAAACTCATGTTCATGTTGTTACGAATAAATTCACGGCAACTCGGTAATTTGGTAACTTATGAACATACTCACCTACCAAAATCCATTTATCTCTTGACTATATCTCTATGTCAATTCAATCGATTAAACAAATTTTAATAAGCAAACGTGTTAATGCACATACATATTTATGAAATGAAAATAGTCTATTGTATATATATATCTCTATGCCAATTCAAAAAATTAAATTAATTTTCATAAGCAAGTAAAAGATTACATGAGGTAATAATGTATTTCTACCTTGAAACAGTTTAATCACAAGAATCTTGCAAGTTATGCAAGGCTAATGTATCGTTAGATATCGTTGTTAATTTAACCCTCAGCTACCTTAGATGATTAAACATGCACTGATTAAGTATTGTGTCAATTTAATTGCAATTTCAATCCGTTTAAATAATTAATTCATTAGTTTCCTTACAATTGTAATGCTAGAATAGCTAAGTCATGGTTTTACTTAATCAAACATCTTACCGAGGCCTATAACAACACAAACACAATTTTAATAACTCAAGTAGACGAAATGCAATCAACCTAACAAAAATAAAATTTAATTCACATTAATTAAATTAAACATATCAACATCACAAATATTCATAGACATGTTCATAACAACAATAATAAAATTAAAAGAATAAGGAATAAGAATCAAATCTGGTGTTTCTCAGAGGCTTAACTAGTTTGCTCTGCTCCTCCTTCTCCGCTTGTTCTTGTTGAACTGAGGCTTTCTTAAACACTTGAATGCTACTCCAAATGAAGGTTGAAGGACTCTTTTTCAAGAGGTGAAATCGGCAAAGGAATGGGGAAGAAAATGAAGAACAATTAAGAGAGAAAAGTGCGAGAGAAGTGAAGAATGAGTGGTTTTAAGATGTGTTTGAAGTGAGCAGTCAAGGGGGTATTTATAGGTTGAGAAGGCTACTAAAAATGGCAAAAATTAGAAGCCATAGAGTCCCTCCATGACCGGGCACACATGTGGCAAGTTTAAAGGTTTCAAACTTGCTATTTTAAGGTAGGGGCAAATCTAGAAAGCCATAAATAGTTGAGGCATTTGACTGCAAATTGAAGGAGTCTTCAGGGGCTATTTTGCAAGCCAAATAATCAGCCAAACAAGCTGATTGAGTCAGCATGTGGGACTGTTTTGGGCTGCGCAGTGCTCGGTTGGATCGGTTTTCTCAGTTTAGCTCAACTAGACCCCTTTGCATAATTAATTAACAATAATTTATTTAACCCAATTAAATTGGATTAAAATTTAAAATTAATTATATTATGAATTAATATTAATAATTTGGACCTTCTTCAGCTGAAAATATAATTCGCCTTGATGCTTCCAAATTGCTTCTCATTTTTGTGCTTCTAGTAGTGTCTACCGAGCCATTTTTCGTCCTTTGTGCAAATCTGTCGAAAATAATCAAAATTAATCAAAATTTATTATAAAATTAATTAAACTTCAACATGTTAATAATTTAAGTACAATTTAATTATTTTATAATAATTATATATTTATCGACAAGAATTTTATCGAAACTGCATAAATTTGAGTTAAAAATGGCATGAAAAAGTGTGTATATTTTCGTATGTCCACTCGATAAGGCTCCTTGTGGTCTACTACGAATCTCAATAGCTAACTGACCCATCTGATTCTCAAAATTTTTCAATGTTGCTGCTTGACTTTAGATCAAGGCTTTGTCTTTTGCCATGTTTCAACAAGTCCTCCAAACTATTTGATGATTCAATTTGAGGTGGTTTGGGGGCTTGTTGACTAAACCCTTGGGCTTGGTTGGGTCTATGTTGCCTTTGTGTAACATCCCAAAAATTAGGAAATTGTGATTTTTGCATAATTCCATGTATTGGGCTGATTTAGCGAGTTATTTGAGTGTATATTGGGGGTCCTATGGAGGCTTGGGTTCGAGTCTAAGCTCTGGAAAAATTTTGGTTTTTGGCCCTTTAGTGAAGAGGGCTAACAGAAGTAGGACTTAAGTTTAATTGAGTGTGTTTTGCTAACACAAGTCAGTTAGTGGCAAAGTGGTGTGGTGTCACAAGGGAAGCATGGAGGAGGGGAGTTCGAATCTCACAAGCTGCATTTTGGTGGCTATTATTTTGTGCTTTGGGAGAGGAAGGAGTAGAGTTGGGATCAAACTCTGCTATAGAGGTTGGGGAATTGGTCAAACAATTTGAATGGATGGAGGAGAAGAATTCTAGGAAGAAATGAGGGAGTGGATCAATGAGTTAGGAGAGTGGGGGAGTTGTGCCATATGTGGGAGTGTGTCTAAGGAAGGGGAAGTGTTTCGGCTAGGAGGGCTTTTGGAAGAGAATTCAGTCATTTGTGGAAAAGATTAAACCAAAACTCTTTGGAATTTTTTTCTTTTCTTCGCATTTTCGGGTCACTTTGCTTCATTTTTTTCCTTACCGAAACCTCAACTCCTCTTATTCTTTTCTTTTTATTTTCTCTTCAAACATTTCTTTTACTTGGTGTTGCCTAAACAGTGTGAGCCGACTACACTAACTATTTCGGCTTGTGTTCTTTATTTGATCTTCATTTCAGTTTAGCCTCCATAGCCGAATTTTGAGTTCTTTTGTTTTGCTGCTAGTGTCAAATCGCCTCTTCCCATTCGACTCATCCTTGGTCTAAGGTATTGATTGCTCTTTCTCTATCTTCTTGCTTTCCTCTCTTTTCTCTTTACTAAAGCCGAAACTCTCACCTTTTTGGCTAGACTGAATCTATTCACTCGCCTCTATCTCGAATCCCTCTTGTTTCTTTTAGTATAGGCCGGACCTGTTGGAGTGTTCGCATACTGCCTCATCATTCTTTTAGCCTTCAGATTTCGGAAGTTGGTTGGTAGGTAAGGTTAAGGCCAAATAGAGGTTATGGGGTTCCTTCTTATTGGTCTATACTTGCTCAAGCCGAAAGGCTGCTATGTTTTCAATTTTGGTTGTGAGTTTTATGGTTAACATCTCCTTTCTGTTTTAACATTGCAAAGGACTCGACGTGCTTAAACCAAAGAACCGATTATGCACTCTTCCCTTGCAGTGAATCTCTTGGTGGTTGGTAAGTAGTGTAGTTTGATTCATCGATTTCAATTCTTGAAGATGTCATGCCAAGGATTAAGATTGATGGTTTAGAATTGTTGTTTTCTTAGGTGGGTGATCTCAGGAATTTCAACCTACGCTCGAACAGGTGTGTAATCTCACACCAATGTTGTTGAAAGCATGTATTGCCTTGTTGGCCAAAAGCCAAAAAGCCAGAAAATCAGCAACCGTGACCACTCCAGTGTGTGAATGCTCGTAGTGGTAAACTGAGACACGAATGATGGCAGTAGATTGTTGAGAGTGTCACGAGCACTCTCGTGAAACTGAGGCTGTAACAGGCCTGATCGAGCCGAAGCGGGCTAAATGGGCCCAGTAGGCTAACGAGCCCACATGAACAAAATCCATAGAAAGTTACCGAACGACTAATGCGACTGCAAAGTGTGTAAAATTGAGACTGAAATTGTACCAAATGGGCCACACGAGCATCTGGGCCCGTTTGGACCTAAAACGAATTTTAGGCCCAATTGCACCGAACAGACCCAAAAGGGGTCCCGAGTCATCCGAGGCGACATTAGGCCTCCGAAAAGGCCATTAAATGACTAAATTACCAAAATACCCCTAGAAGGTAAAGTAACGAAATACCTCTGAAGGGTAAATTATCGAAATACCCCTAGAGGGTAAATTATCGAAATACCCCTGGAGAGAGAATTACAGAAATACCCTTGAAGGATAAATTATCGTTGTACCCCTATATGTGTAAATGATCGTTATACCCCCAATTATGGTTGAATATCGTGTATGTGATTTTATTTATACTATTTATACGTTTGATACATTGTATTTATTTCATGTTGCATGGGTTGGGTTTGATGTTTGGAGGAAGTGCAGCCCGGTGGCTCTGCCACATACTGGTTTAGTGGCTATGCCACATACTATATTGGTGGCTTAGCCACATATACCATGATTAGTAGGTTGACTACATTATTGGTGCGTTTGGTATGGTGGGTTGACTTGATCCCCACACGATACGATTGTTTGGTACGGGGGTGTGATTGGTTGGATTGGGTTGGCCTGCATTTTATTGTTTACATTACCATGATTATAGGGCTTAGGCCTAGATTGATACCGTAAGGGCTCCGGCCCAGATAGTAACCGTTTAGGGGATTACACACTGAGTTCTCGTAAATCACCCCCTTTCTTTTAACCATGCAGGTAATCCCTAGCGTTAGAGGATTTGGAGCTGCGGAGGACTCGGACGGGGCTATACTTCAAATTTGCTTCATACGGAGCTTAGTAAATTCGATTTTAACTTATTTTAACTTAGTTTCTTTATTTGGGTTAATATTTGTTGTAATAAGGCCTTTGGGAATTTCTTTTAAACTTTCATTTGGTAATTCTGCTAGTTAATAATTGTTCATCAGTTAATCACGGATTTTTAAAGCAATAACAATTGTTTTCAAAATATCACGTTTCCGTAATTCATTAAGTTAGATTTCTACAATAAACGAGTTTTCCTCGAAAATAATAACATCTTTACACAAGTACACTTGAAACAAATCTTATTTTAAAAACAACAAAATTCAGAGTTTCAAAAAGGATGTAAAGTTTTTAACAAACGAATAGCTTTTAAACAACCTTTTGATGTGGCATGCTAGATCCGGCCATAACGTCTAAGTTGGGTTTGGGGTGTTACATTTAATGGTATCAGAGCCCAGTTGCAAAACTTGGCTGTGGATTGGGTTTGAAAAATTTTCCAAATCAGTTTAAAAATTTGGTTTAGAAAGAAAATATAGCGTTACTGGAAGTATGACACACTGAGTCTTTGGCACCAAATCCATAAGTTCTCTGATTTATATTAGGTTATATGTCATAGTGACTGTATTGAAAAACTACTAGGGATAGTAGTAGTATATCAAACTTTTGGTTAGGGAAACTGAGATTATAGAGACTGAAACATTAGAAAAATTGAGTTTCGAAAAGTACTCCTATTACTGTTCTTTCATAAAATATCTGTCAATAATTACTTGAACGATAAGCTGATGCATAAAATTCTTAAGCAGATTAACTTGATTCAACAATATAAGTACAATATGACGTGGACGAAGTACACGTGGCTGTGGTAGAGGCTGAGGTGCTAGGGCTGGATCCTCAGCATGGGGGCATATACCTGAAAGGGAGGCACCAGCATCGTTAGTGACTGAAACAGGGTCTCATGACCGAATCAGAGGGGATGACGCTTTGTCCTAAGCAATGCTGCGAGTTTTAGAATGGGTTACTAGAGCGAGTACTGGGTTGGTAGCTCGGGGTCTATTTTTGAGCGACTCCGGTCAAACAGGGCCGAAGTCTTTAATGTAGCAGAATATTGGTTAGAGGTTGTGGAGTGAATCATGGATGATCTGGACTGCACAGTAGAATAGAAACTGAAAGGAGTAGTGTCCCTACTACGAGCTGAGGCGTACCAGTGGTGGCTTACAGTAAGGGAAGGAACACCAGCTGACTAGGTGACTTGGGATTTCTTCAAAGCAGCCTTCTAGGGAAAGTATGCAGGGGCAGGTTATGTGTACGCCCAGAGAAAGAAATTTTTGAATCTGGTTCAGGGGAACAAATTCGTAGCAGATTATGAGGCAGAGTTTCTGCGCTTGTGTCGGTATGCTTGGGGTATAGTCGCGACTGATTTAAGCGTTATGTGTGGTTTGAGGATGGTCTTCGGGATGAGCTGCGGGTACTGATAGCTCTGCAGAGAGAAAGAGATTTTTCCATTTTGATTGAGAAGGAAAAGATTGCCGAGGAAGTGAAACACTTTGAGCGACAAAATCGTGATAAGGAAAAGGGCAGGAATAAAAGAGATTCTGGGTCTTCAGGTCTTTTAGGGGGATTCAATAAGAGGCCTAGGTTGGATGGGCCAATCCGAGTTGGGTTTCCAGTTGCTGTGGGTCGATCGTAACCTTGTGTGAAGTGTGGGAAATTACATTTGTGGGAGTGCTGGAGAAGAACTGTGGGTGTTTCAGCTGTGGGTCTAAGGATCATCGGTATAAAGACTGTCCTCAGGAGCCTGTTTGAAAGCATGTAGTAGGTCGGGGTTTTGTGCAGCCAGGGAGAGGTGGGCCAGCAGCCATCGAGAGATCGTTGTCCGCTCTGAGGAGGAAATGGGTTAGGACGTGGTCGTGGAGCACCGGGCGAAGTCTCGCCGTAATCTTTGTATCTGACGAGCGAGCGTAGGGATTAGTTTATCTTTGCTCGCGGTCTTTGGGAGGATGGTGACGCGCTGGACGCCATAACGAAAGACGCTTTCATACATTATGTGCCATTTACAGCTTTAATTAATATTGGGTCTACACACTCGTATGTTGCTTGTAATGTGTCTGGAACCATGGGTATACAATTTGAACTTGCTGATAAGGAGATATCAGTGATTAGTCCTTTAGGACAGTCGGTAGTAGTGAACAAATTATTTAGAGTTGTGCCTCTCAAGGTTCAAGGGGGTTGTCTTCTTGGCAGACCTGATGGAACTGCCATTTGACGAGTTTGACCTCATACTGGGCATGGACTGGTTAATGGAACATCGTGCGAACTTGGATTGCATGGCTAAGCGGATGATAGTAAAGACTTCAGAGGGTGAGGAAGTGATGGTGATAGGAGAGAGAAAGGATTATCTGTCTAATGTAATCTCAGCGTTAAGGGCTAATAAATTGGTGCGTAAAGGTTGTGAGGCGTTCATAGCTTATGTCAACACGAATGATGCTAAGAGTTTGTCTGTTGAGAATGTCAAGATAGTAAAGGAATTCCCGGATGTATTTCTTGAAGAGCTTCCGGGGTTGCCTCCAAATCGCGAGGTCGAATTTGGCATTGAGCTATTACTGGGAATAGCTCTGGTGTCCATCGCCCTTTACAGGATGGCACCGAAGGAGCTGGTAGAACTAAAGGCTCAGATCCAAGAGCTGTGGGATCGAGGATTCATCAGACCAAGTGTATCTCTGTAGGGAGCGTCGGTATTGTTCATGAAGAAGAAGGATGGGTCAATGCGTATGTGTATTGACTATCGTCAATTGAATAAGTTAACGATTAAGAAAAAATAGCCGTTACCAAGGATAGACGATCTGTTCGATCAGTTGCGAGGAGCTTCAGTTTTCTCTAAAATAAATTTAAGATCAGGGTATCATCAGCTGAGATCAAGGAGGAAGATATATACAAGACTACATTCCTAACTCGTTATGGGCATTACGAGTTTCTGGCCATGCCGTTTGGTTTAACAAATGCACCAGCTATTTTCATGGATATGATGAACCGAGTCTTCCAACCCTATCTAGACCGGTTTATGGTGGTGTTCATAGATGATATTCTGGTGTATTCAAGAACTGAGGGGGAGCATGATTCACATCTTCGGGTTGTTCTGCAGATATTGAGGGAAAAGCAACTTTATGCGAAATTCAGCAACTATGAGTTTTGGCTGAATGAGGTAACATTTTTGGGTCATGTTGTGTCTGCCAAGGGGATTAGGGTTGATCCTCGAAAGGTTGAAGTTGTATTGGATTGGAAGCCATTGAAGCCAGTATCAGAGATCCGAAGTTTTCTGGGTTTGGCTGGGTACTACAGGCAGTTCATTGAGGGGTTTTCTTTAATTGCTGCACCCCTAACTAAGTTATTGCGTAAGGGGATACCATTTGATTGGTCTAATAAGCAGCAAGAGAGTTTTGAGAAACTGAAGAAGATTTTGACTGAAGCATAGGTATTGATTCAGCCAGAGACTGGGAAAGAATTCATTGTCTATTGTGATACGTCGCACACATGTTTGGGTTGTGTGCTAATGCAAGAAGGAAAGGTGGTGGCGTACGCATCTCGTCAACTTAGGCCACATGAGGTGAACTACCCCACTCATGATTTGGAACTAGCTGCAGTTCGCACTAAAGATATGGAAACATCACCTGTATGGGGAAAGGTCGATCATGTACACCGACCATAAGAGTCTTAAGTATCTCCTTACCCAAAAGGAGTTGAATCTTAGGCAACAGAGATGGATAGAGTTTCTGAAGGACTATGATTGCTCAATTGAGTACCATCCAGGGAAGGCCAACGTGGTGGTAGATGCACTAAGTTGTAAGGTGGTATCTGATTTGAGAGCAATGTTTGCTCGTCTTAGTCTATTCGAGGATGGTAGTTTGTTGGCAAAACTTCAAGTGAAACCGACTTGAGTTGATCAGATTAAAGAGAATCAGTTATTGGATGAGTCGTTGGGTTCTCGTTTTCAGCAGGTGATAAGTGGAGAGACGGTGGATTTTGGGTTGAATAGTGAAGGGGTGTTATGTTTTCGTGGAAGAGTTTGTGTGTCGAAGGACTCTGAGTTAAGACAGATGATTCTGCGGGAGGCGCATAGTAGCCCATACGCTATGCATCCCGATGGAAACAAGTTGTACCGAGATCTACGTGAACTGTACTAGTGGGCAGGACTGAAGCAGGAAGTTACCGACTTTGTAAGCAAGTGTTTGACATGTCAGCAAGTGAAGGCTGAGCATCAACTGCCTTCGGGACTATTGCAACCTATAAAGATTCCACTCTGGAAGTAGGAGAAGATAACAATGGATTTTGTTAGTGGCCTACCCCTGACACCTATTAAGAAAGATTCAGTATGGGTAATTGTTGACTGGTTGACTAAGTTCGCCCATTTCATACCGGTTCGCACTGATTACTCGTTACGAAAGTTGGCCAAGTTGTACATGGCAAAAATTGTGAGACTACATGGGGTACCAGTGTCTATCATCTCGGACAGGGATCCTAGATTCACATCTCGGTTCTGGAGAGTGTTACATGAGGCTCTAGGTACTAGGTTAGATTTCAACATGGCGTTTCATCCACAGACTGATGGTCAGTCAGAAAGGGTAATACTGATTCTGGAAGATATGTTAAGGAGCTGTGTGATTGATTTTAGGGGAAGTTGGGAAGATTATTTACCCTTAGCGGGATTTGCGTATAACAACAACTACCAATCCAGCATTCAGATGGCACCGTACAAGGCATTATATGGCCGTAGGTGTCGTACCCCTACTTGTTGGACAGAATTGGGTGAGCGACGATTGTTGGGTCCAGAGCTAATTTTGGAAACTGGGGAAAACGTAAAGTTGATTCGGGGTCAGTTAAAAGAAGCTTCTGATAGACAGAAGTCATATGCCAACTTAAAGCGTAAAGAGATAGAGTTCTCTGTGGGGGTTTATGTATTCTTGAAGGTCTCACCGTGGAAAAAGATTCTTAGATTTGGACGAAAGGGCAAGTTAAGCCCTAGATTCATCGGACCTTACTGGGTGTCAAAACGTGTTGGACCAGTCGCATATCAGCTTGAGCTGACCCCTGAGTTAAACCAGATACATAGTGTATTCCATGTTTCTATGCTGAAGCGCTACCGTTCAGATCCTACTCATATAGTGCCGGTGGAAGAAATTGAGGTAAGACCTGATCTGTTATTTGAAGAGGAACTGATGCTGATTTTGGATCGTGATGTTAAAGTGTTGAGGAGAAAATCCGTTCCGTTAGTCAAAGTGTTGTGGCGTAATCACGGTTCAGAGAAAGCCACATGGGAGCCTGAGGTGGCAATACGACAGCAATACCCTCATCTCTTTTGATCAGGTAAATTTCAAGGCCGAAATTTCTTTTAAGGGGTAGAATTGTAACACCCCAAAAAATAGGGGTTTGTGATTTTTGCATAATTCCATGTGTTGGGCTAATTTAGCTAGTTATTTGAGTGTATTTGGGAGTCCTATGAAGGCCTGGGTTCGAGTCCAAGATTTGGAAAAATTTTGGTTTTTGGCCTTTTAGTGAAGAGGGCTAACAGAAGTAGGAATTAAGTTTAATTGAGTGTGTTTTGCTAACACAAGTAAATTAGTGGCAAAGTGGTGTAGTGTCACAAATGTAGCATAGAGGAGGGGAGTTCGAATCTCACAAGCCACCATTTTGGTGGCTATTATTTTGTGCTTTGGGAGAGGAAGAAACAGAGTTGGGATCAAACTCTGCTATAGAGGTTGGGGAATTGGTCAAACAATCTGAATGGGTGTAGGAGAGGAATTCTAGGAGGAAATGGGGGAGTGGATCAAGAAGTGAGGAGAGTGGGGGAGTTGTGCCATGTGTGGGAGTGTGTCTAAGGAAGGGGAAGTGTTTTGGCTAGGAGGGCTTTTGGAAGAGAATTCGATCATTTGTGGAAGAGAGTAAACCGAAACTCTTTGGGATTTCTTTTCTTTGTTATTTTTTGCATTTTCGGGTCACTTTACTTCATTTTCCCTTACCGAAACCTCAAATTCTCTTATTCTTTTCTTCTCATTTTCTCTTCAAATATTTCCTTTACTTGGTGTTGCCTAAACAGTGTAAGCCGACTACACTAACTATTTCAACTTGTGTTCTTTATTTGATCTTCAATTCGGTTTAGCCTCCATAGCCGAATTTTGAGTTTTTTTGTTTTGCTGGTAGTGTCGAATGTCTTCTTCCCATTCAGCTCATCCTTGTTCTAAGGTATTGATTGCTCTTTCTCTATCTTCTTGCTTTCCTCTCTTTTCTCTTTACTAAAGCCGAAACTCTCACCTTTTTGGCTAGGCCAAATCTACTCTCTCGCCTCTATCTCGAATCCCTCTTGTTTTTTTTGGTGTGGGCCGAACTTGTTGGAGTATTAGCATACCCCCTCATCATTCTTTTAGCCTTCGGATTCCGGAAGTTGGTTGGTAAGTAAGGCTAAGGCCGAATAGAGGTGATGGGGTTCCTTCTTATTGGTTTACACTCGCTCAAGCCGAAAGGCTGCTATGTTTTCAATTTTGGTTGTGAGTTTTATGGTTAACATCTTCTCTCTGTTTTAATGTTGCAAAGGACTTGACGTGCTTAAACCAAAGAACCGATTATACACACTTCCCTTGCAGTGAATCTCTTGGTGGTTAGTAAGTAGTGTAGTTTGATTCATCGATTTCAATTCTTGAAGATGTCATGCCAATGATTAAGACTGATGGTTTAGAATTGTTGTTTTCTTAGGTGCGCGATCTCGGGAATTTCAACCAATGCTCGTAACAGGTGTGTAATCTCACACCAATGTTGTTGAAAGCATGTATTGCCCTGTGAATCGGCCAAAAGCCAAAAAGCAGAAAAATCGGCAACCGTGACCACTCAAGCGTGCGAACGCTCGTAGTGGTAAATCGAGAAACGAATGATGGCTATAGATCGTTGAGAGTGTCACGAGCACTCTCGCGAAACTGAGGCTGTAACGGGCCTGATCGAGTCGAAGCGGGCTAAATGGGCCCAATGGGCCCACATGAGCAAAATTGATAGATAGTTACTGAACGACTGATGCGATTGCAAAGTCTGTAAAACCGAGACTGAAAATGTACCAAATGGGCCACACGAGCGTGTGGGCTCGTTTGGACCTTAAACAGATTTAAGGCCCAATTGCACCGTAGAGACCCAAAAGGGGTCCCGAGTTGTCCGAGGCGACATTAGGCCTCCGAAAAGGCTGTTAAATGACTAAATTACTGAAATACCCCTGGAGGGTAAATTACCGAAATACCCCAAGAGGGTAAATTACCGAAATACCCCTGTAGGGTAAATTATCGAAATACCACTAGAAAGTAAATTACTGAAATACCCCTAGAGGGTAAATTACCGAAATACCCTTAGAGGGTAAATTATCGGAATACCCTTAGAGGGTAAATTACCGAAATACCCCTGAAGGGTAAATTACCGTTGTACCCTTATATGAGGAAATGACCGTTATACCCCGATTATGGTTGAATATCGTGTATGTGATTTTATTTATACAATTTATACGTTTGATACATTGCATTTATATCATGTTGCATGGGTTGGGTTTGATGTTTGGAGGAAGTGTAGCCCGGTGGCTCTGCCACATACTGTTTTAGTGGCTATGCTACATACTATATTGGTGGCTCAGCCATATATACCATGATTAGCAGGTTGACTGCATTATTGGTGCATTTGGCAGGGTGGGTTGACTTGATCCCCACACAGTGCGATTGGTTGGTACGGGGGTGTGATTGGTTTGATTGGGTTGGGCTGAATTTTATTGTTTGCATTACCATGATTATAGGGCTTAGGCCTAGATTGATATTGTAAGGGCTCAGGCCCAGATAGTAACCGTTTAGGGGATTACACACTGAGTTCTTATAACTCACCCCCTTTCTTTTAACCATGCTGGTAATCCCCAACGTTAGAGGATTTGGAGCTGCGGAGGACTCGGAGGTCGCCGTACTTCTGATTTGCTTCATACGGAGATTAGTAAATTTTGTTTTAACTTATTTTATATTATTTTCTTTTTTTAGGTTAATATTTGCTGTAATAAGGCCTTTGGGAATTTCTTTTAAACTTTCATTTGGTAATTCTGCTAGTTAATAATTGTTAATCGGTTAATCATGGATTTTTAAAGCAATAACAACCGTTTTCAAAATATCACGTTTCTGTAATTCATTAAGTCAAATTTCTGCAATAAACGAGTTTTCCTCGAAAATAATAACATCTTTACAAAAGTACACTTGAAACAAATCTTTTTTTTTTTTTTTTTTACAAACAACAAAATTTAGAGTTTCAAAAAGGATGCAAAGTTTTTAACGAACGTATAGCTTTTAAACAACCTTTTGATGTGACATGCTAGATTCGACCATAACGTCTAGGCCGGGTTTGGGGTGTTACAATTTGATTATTGTTCGATCCATTTCCTTGATTCCTCCAAGAAAGTTTTGGATGGTTCTGCCATGATGGATTGCAGAAGTTGGACTGCGGTCCTTGTCCTTTTCTGTTTTGATACTGGATCCTTAAATAGTACACTGATTTGGGATTTGAAGGGAAATTCTTGAAAGAGTGACCATCCCCACAGTATACATAGGAAACTACATCATATTGACTTGGTGATTGAGCTGCAAAATTATCCAAACCATTAGTGGTAAATTGTTTTAACATAAAGAAAATAGAAGATACTTGAGTAGAGAGTGAGATTAGTGTGTCCACTTCATGCACTCCGGCTACTCGTCTTTTTGAAACTGCTCGATTTGCCGGCCATTGGTAGTTATTGCTTGTGATCCTTTCAATGATCTTATAAGCCTCGTTATAAGACTTAAACAAAATCACAGCATTCGCAAAAGCATCCACCATTAATCTTGTATATGCTTTGAAACCGTTATAAACCATCTCCGATTGGATATAGTAAGGAACCCTATAATGAGGACACTTACGAAGTAATTCCTTGAATCTTTTCCCATGCCTCGTACAAAGATTCGTCATCCAATTGTTGGAAAGTTCTTATCTCGATGGAAAGTATTTTACCAAAAACCTTTCTACTAATTCTTGCTAAGTAGATATTGAACTTGGTGGCAATAAATTAATCCTTGCTCATGCTCGATCTTGCAACGAGTACGGAAATAGTTTCAACCTCAGTATGTCTTCAGTCACACCAACTAACTTAAATGAATGACTCACCTCCACTGAACTAGCCCAACGTTTGTAGAATTTGAAACATTACTGGTTTCAATTCGAATTGGGGTGCCTTGATATATGACCTTCTAATTCTCAGATTTAACTTATTTAAAGTGTCTGATGGCACAATCCCTATCATTAGCAATAAGGACTGGGTTGTGCACTTTGACTCCATTACCTTGTCAATCGTTTTGATTTCCAAGGTCCATCTCAGCTTATCTCTGAGTAGAACTCTCACGTCTTTTTTGTCTAAAAGTCCACTCGATTACAGGGCCTATGAGTAATAGATCAATGATTTGGTCTATGCTCATAAAACAACTGAAAATAAATCAAAAATAAAATAAAGAATAAAGAACAAATTAGTAGTTTTAGAAATTAAATAAAAAATAAAAACAAAATTGTAAAAATAATTTCACAAAGAATGATTAAGGCAAAAGTCCTCGGTAACGACACCAAAAACTTGTAACGAATTGTAATGTGTTCACGCAAGTGTACATAGTCGTTCAAGTAATACGTAACAACTCGTTTTTAGTCAAATCGAAACAGTGGTTTTGGGACCACAAATTTGAAGTCAAAATAATATTTTATTATTATTTTAATGTTTACAGCATGATAATATGATGGTGTGAAATTTTCGTTAAGAAATTTTATTGTTTGGATGGTTAATTTGATAAAAAAATACTTAATCGCATAAAGTGCAAAATTTGTGTTCTATTAGATAAAGTTGTCTAATAGCTATGGAACCTCAATGTAGAGGTCCTTACGTGGTAAATAAACCATTTTTAATGCTAGTGGACGAATATGGGCGTTAATTAGATGATTTTCATGTTTTGTCATTAAGGTTAAATAGGTAATTTGATAATTAAAGCTAATTAAAATAAAACCAAAGTGATCATCTTCTTTCATTATCTTTTTAAACAAAAAATAGCATGAGAAGATACCATATCTGGGGTTCTTCATTCGGCATTCTTATTTCCATCAATTGGGTGTGTATTTTTAATCTGTTTTTAATGATTTCTATGTTTTGAGATTATTGCAACTAGGTCTAGCTAGCCCAGGGACTATTTTGCAAAATCACTAAAGATTTTAGATGTTTCCATTGATGAATACATGTGTGTTTTGATGTTTGATGATAGATTATGAATGCTTGTTGTGAAATATACAAGTTTTGTTAAGTGATTTTTAGTGAAAATGCAAATTAGGGGCTAAATTGTGAAATGTGTAAATTTAGTGGTTAAAATGTGAAATAAATGAAAAATATGGGTTGCTAGGGACCTAACTGAAATTCGGCTTATATGGGTTGTGGTTGAATTTCATTAATTTGTGTTTTTATGAAATAAGGAGTAAATTGTAAAACTTGTGAAATTATGGGGGCAAAAGTGTAAATGTGTTTTAAAGTATGTTTTGGACAAAATTGAATAGAGGGATAATTAAATAAGCTGAATTTGATATTATATAGATCAAGAAAAGCGAAATTTGGAATTAGATCGGGGAAAAGACAAAGTATTCGATTAATTGACCAATCTCATTATTTTTGAACTCGAAGTAAGTTCGTATATTATAAGTTTTGATACAAATGTATTTCATATGCTTTGATATTGCATAAAGTGTGAATACAAGACTGTAGATATGTTCGACAGTGATTCGATGACGATTCGACATATGAAATCCTGGTTGAACCTTAGGAATAGTTTAGGATACTAGTGACATATCATTAGAGGATACATTGATTCGGGCCATGATATCAGTACTTCGGATATAAGTTACCTTGATTTGGCTCCGGGCCATGGTATAGGTACTTATTGTGCAAGATTCTTGAGTATTTGACTTCTATTTCGAATGGTTCAACGGGTAAATGAAAGATGTGATTGAGTATGAGAATGATATAAGATGGTACAGGTACGTTTGTGACTTGTATAAAGTTTGGTTCGAAAAAACTTGTAAAGAATGCGATTAATAACATAACTGTGTATATGAAAGCTTTGTTAGCTAATATATACTAAATGTTGATATATTCAAATTGTTGAATTATAATCATGAGATTGAATTGAGTTTATTTTATACGAGCTTACTAAGCTTTATAGCTTACTTTGTTTATTTTCCCGTGTTTTATAGTGTTATCAAGCTAGCTCGGATTCGAGGATCGTCGGAGATCACTTAACACTATCCACCTACTCCTTGGTACCTATGAACTTTCGTATATTAAGTATATGGCATGTATAGGAACTTGTTCTTTTTGGTATATGTATTTTGGCTATTTGTGTTGGCTTATAAATATTAGGTTTGGTTTATATATACATAGCCATGTGAGTTGGCTTATAATGGTGAATTTGATGATGTACATAAGTGTGCAAATGGCCTTTGTTTGAGTTTAGTAATTGCCTTATAATATGCTAGTTATGATGGTATTTGATGCTTGTTGAAAATGGATATGGCGAATATCAAATGGTTGATGAATTGGTAATTAGTATGCTTATGAGTTTAGGCAAATTGATGCATGTTTGAAAATGACCATATTAATGAATAAAAAGGGCAAATTTTAGTATGTATTTGCATTGCATATTGTTGTAAAAGGAGTCTTGTATTTGCTGGTATTGAAATGGAATAATTGATGCTTGGTAGAAGTTGATTGAATGCTTATTTATGCCTTGTATTGGTACCAATTGGTTTGATATAGGTGTGTACAAATTTGGGTGGCAAATTGGCTTGGTAAATAGCCTATTTTTGTCCACATGGGTAGAGATACGAGCATGTGTCTCAGCCGTGTGTGACACACGGTTATGTTACACGACCGTGTGTTGAAATTGAAATCAAGTAAGCAGTATGCTCCACACGGGCATGTGACTTGGCCGTGTGGCATAAGTCAGTATACCCTACAGATTTGGCACGGCCTAGCACACGTCTTGGCACATGGGAGTGTATGGCCATTTTTAGGGCACACGGGCGTGTGTGTTGGCCGTGTGACCCAAGTCAAAGAGTTACACGGGTTGGACACAGGCTGGGACATGGCCATGTGATCCCATTTTGAATGTTTACACGGCCTATGACACAGGCGGGCCACACGGGCATGTATCCCATGTTTTTGAGAAAATTTTCTAAGTGTTTAAAAAGTTTCCAAAGTTATCGGTTTAGTCCCGAACCACTCCCAAACATGTTTAGGGCCTAGTAGGCTCGTAATAGGGACAATGATTGTATTTGATTGGAATTACATTTGGTTGATGATTTTTTATTCGAATTGGATGGTTGTTTAAGTTGTAAGTTTGGTAATACTCCTTAACCCTATTCTGAAATTGAATACGGTTGAGGGGTGTTACATGATCAGTAAGTAAAAATGGCTTATCGTCTCCACAGGGACTGTAGAAGCTTAATTAATTTAATTGAAAAATTATAATAAAAAAATTGATGTAAAATAAAGCTCAATAAATTTTAGATTGTGATGATTAAATTAAATTAAATGCAGAGAATGATCCCTAATACAAAACTAATCTATATGCAATTTACCTAAGTGTATGAATGAAGGCTTTAGCAACAAAAACAATCAACTTTGATAGGCTAGGATAATTGTATTAATTAATTCAATTTACTTTCATTATGCTAACATGTTGGGAATTACTTCCATGGCAACTCGATCTCTTATGGGTTTGGAAACCAAATTAAATCCTCTCGGATCTTTTACTTAGTGAAATATGCATGTTACTGATCATATTAGACTAAGGGTTTCTTAGCATTTATGCATGGTCACAAGGACATTTATGTTTGCAATAGTTTAATTACATAACTCTAAAAACCATGCAAGATAATATAGCTAACTAAATATATTATGAACCTTAACTTAGTCAGTTTTAATGACCTAAATTAAGCATTGCACTTTTCAATTATGCATCTACTAGTCGTCCTCTGGTTAGATCGCTCAGCTAATCTGAGTGCAACCAATCACGTAGAATGAAATGCAGCATGATATTAATTGAAAACATAATTGACTGAGGCACAATACATGTTAACATGAATTAAATAAATCTCATCAATTTAATAAATTATCCCAGTAAGTAGGATTTAAAATAACATAGTTGATGTCAAAACATTAAAATCAAATCAAACATGTTAAAATGAATAACAGGAGAAAAGAGTAAACTCAATTCAGCAGCCTTTCGAATCTATTCTAACTGAAGCGTTCCTCCGTTCTAATTGAAGCTTCTTTTGTTAAGGGTTTAGAAGGTAGTTGGCTAAAGAGTGCTTTTGACAAAGCTTTTAAGGCTAAAGAAGGGAGAGGGGTGGACGGCTATGCAAGGGAAAAAAGGGAGAAATAATTGAGAGAAAACTAATATGAGTGAGAAAGGAATGTTGAGAAATGAGGGATGATTTGAGAAGTGAGGATGGCAAGGTATTTATAGGTGAAGGGTAGGGTTTGAGTTTACTAAAAATAGGCTTAAATTACCTTCCTTCCCTATCTCATGTGACCGACCATGCTTCAAGAAAAAGGGATGACCAAGTCTTCTCAATTTGAATTTGAATTTCATGCTAAAAATAGTTATAGAGTGGATGGTTTCAACAATGAAGTTGTTAGGCTGAATTATGATTATTTTCCAAATGAAAGGACCTTTAATTAAATATCCCAAAACACATTTTGGGTAGCCATCTTCAAGTGCCAAAATTGGGCTTCTAATTCCTTTCGTTAGACAGTTTTTTTTCAGTCTAATAACTTAGTAGACATGTCCATCATTTATCACCTTCTTTGCTAGGTCAAGTTGTAACGCGTAGGTTTGTGCAAGTGTACACAGTCGTTATCAAGTAATAAGTAAGTATCGAGCTATCACCTCCACAGGGATTGTATTTGTTCAAATCACTTAATTGTAAAATCATATTAACAACTTGGTAAATAAAAACACAATATGATTGAGAAGTGATGATTAAAATTAGATATATTAAACTAAATGCAATGATCCCTAATGCAATTTATCCTAAATATGCAAACTATATGAATGGATTTTAGCAAAATTAAACACAATTTGCAAGAATTATAACATAAATAAGCTAGGACAATAACTTTAATTAAACTCAATTTATTATCAACATGTTTAATAACATTCAGAAAAACATTCCATGGCAACTCAATCTTTCATGAGTTTGGAAACCACATTAGGTCCTTTCGGAATCCTTTACTTAGTAAATACGCATTTTACTGTTCCTTATTTACTAAGGGTTTCTTAGCATTCATGTGAGGTAACAGGGACATGTTAGGTTTGAAACAGTTTAATCACACAAATCTAAAAACTATGCAGATAACAAAGCTTGGTCAGAGTTGTTATGCAACATGCAATTTAATTGGGCTAGGATCTAAATTGAGCATGTATATTTCAATTATGTGTCCACTAGCCGTCGTCTGGTCAAGATCGCTTAGCTAATTTAGGTGCATTTCAATCACTTATCAAAGAAATACAGACTTGATTTTAATTGAAAACATGATAGATTGAGGCACAAACATTATAAGCATGAATCAAATAAATATTATTTAATTAAAGCAATCATCCTAGCTTAAATAAAATTAAGCTAACATTGTTGTAAACAAGAACAAAGAACACATAGCAAACATTTTCATATTAAATCAAAGAAAAGAAAGATTAAACCCAAATTGAAGTGGCTATAACCTAAGACTCTGATCGACGAGGCTCCTTCGCTCCTTCAGTTTCCTCTTTTGCAAATGGCTCTCCAAGGTGGCCGACCAAGGGCTCTTTAAGAGGCTTAATTGCTAAAATCTCTATGAAGAGATGATGCTAGGCGTGGGGAATGGAAAATGCTAAGAGACTTAAGAGAGAAGTGAGAATGATGAAGGATGAGGGATGATGAATGAGTGAATGAGGGGGTCTTATTTATAGGTGAGGAGAGTCGGATAGTTTGCTAAAAATAGGAGGTTCCATCTCTTGAAGCATCTTCAAAGGGTGGTCGGCCATGAATTGAGGAAATTGAGTTGATTTTTGCTTGATTTTTGCTCACTTTAAGTGCCATAACAACTCAGGACTGAGACTTGGTCAAGTGCAAATTTTTAGGCAAATCTCTAATTTCTTCAACATTGCAAGGACCTTGTGCAATTAAACCAAAAAGTGGTTTATGTGGACAGCCAAGTGTAGTAAAAAATTGGGTTGACTTGGTCTCCAATTTGGATGGTTTTGTAATCCAATAAAGCTATCAGACATGTTCAAAATAAATCAATAAATTAGAGGACCAAAGAATAAAATTTATCCAATTTAAATAATTAATTATAACCCAAATTATTAATGAAATATCTAAAAATGAATATTTAAATATGATTTTATATTTTATTATATTCAATTTAATCATGCATGGCCCACTTCATGTCTTAAAAATATAATATGCTCAATTTAATATAAAATAAGCCATTTTATGCATGAAAACTATATAATAAAGCCTAAATTACATTCTAATAATTTCTATGTTCTAATTTCATATTTTCACATATTTCATTAATTTATTAAATAATTACTTAGTTTTAACAACAAATTTAAGTAAAAAGGTGATAAATTATATAGGAAAAATCCTATATAGTTTTTCATTTACACACCCCCAAACTTAAATCATTGCTCGTCCCAAGTAATGGTTATGCACAGCAAAAGGTCTTGCTAAGGCAAAATTGCTAATTGTGTATAAGCAGCATCAATCTTTGTCTTATATTCATGCATTAATAACTTCATGTTCATAGATCTTCTTTATTAACAAGTAATTCATATGCAAACACTTATAGAATTTTATACTAAGTTTCAAAATATGACAACATGAATCATAGTTTGTATGTATGTCACAACCACAGATAAGATTCTTCATTCAACATAATTTCTTATCAATCAAGCAAACAATCATAAGGCTTATTTATGAACTTCATATGTTGAACTTAGTGTTTCCTCTCCACTAATGTAGGTGACATAAGCATCAAATCAATAGGTCTTTTATAAGGTTGTAATGGGGCTCAGTTAAAGGTAGGGTTTTTAAGAGATGGGACATTTCGTTTACTAAATTTTAACATTTAACTCTGTCTTGGATTTCTCAAATTTTAGCCTTCTTGTTTAAGTGAACCTTTAGAACACCCCCAAACTTATTTTGAACACAAGCTCATACATTTTTCCTTTTTGGAGACTGAGCAAACTTTCTTCTTCTTTTTTTTTTTAAAGCATGAGTACATACATCTTTTTGAAAATTTCCTCAAATGTTGATTACCAAGACAACTTTAGTTAAGATGGGTGCACAAAAATTAGTATAACTTAAAAAGATCGTAATGTGGCTTATAATGTAGGTTCATTGCAATAAACAAGCCTCTAAGCTCAAAATTACAGTTTCAAGGGTCTAATATCATAAGGTTGGCTTGAAAAGGCTCAAACGATCCAAAGAAATAGTGCCTATATCATTTTAGATTTTTATGTCTCCTAGGATTTCGCCTCAAGAAAGTTACTAAGTCAATTCTAAAGATATAAACCTTCATGCATGTCTAATCTCAAGAGAAACTAAGTTTTCATGGAAAACATTACTAAGGCTAAGATCATACAAGCATTCCATTCTTTATGATTCACTCAGATATAATCATCATTGCAAGAATAAAGTAATGAATGAAATTTGAACACCAGTAGGGTTGTAAAGAAAGAGAGGTGAGTCATTAAGACTGCTTAAATGCCAAGTCTTTCCTAATAACCCAATCCTACACACGTTCATTCCCATTACCACATCACTTATTCTTTTTTTTCTAATGAAGTGTTAAGTTTATTCATGCTTGTTATGTTTTCTGCTGCAGAAATTAAATCCTAATTATGAAAAAATAAATTCCTAAAGACCTAAAAATAATAAAATACAAGAATCCCCCTTTTATTTTTCTGACTTATTCCTCTTGTCTTCTTCAGCTCTATCTCCACTTGCATAGTCAGTATCTTCCGTCCATATCTCAAAGATAGCATTTGGGAACAAAAATATTAGAGATATTCTTAAAAGTATTTCGAATTGAGTCATCTCTAATTTTTGCATATTTCCAGTAAATTTGTTGTTGATTGTGCATGTATTTGCACATATCTATCATAGTTGACAACTCTGATTTCATTGAAGCACTTGCAGAAGTCAGAATTGGAGTTGTAGATTCAGGTTCAACATTTAGCTTGATTTTTGGCTCAACCTCTGGTTCAGGGGTTGCAAATCCTTCAACTGGTTTAGGATTATTCGATTCCTTATTAGATTCTTCCCCTTCAGTGTCTGTAACTGAATTAGCTTCAGTTTTAGTCTCCTTTGTTGACTCCTCGGTATCTTGCTTAGTTGGCTCTTCTTGCTTGCCTTGATTCAGCTCATGCACCTTCTCTACTAACGTTTCAAGATCATGATTTGTAATTCACCCTTTGTAACACCCTTTACCCGTATTCAATGCCTTACTAGGTACGAGGCATTACTAGACTTGACTTGCTTGAACATTCAACTTTGGGATATAAAATTTTGTTCCAACTTAAAACTTTTTCATTTACATTCGTAACATCCCCATTATGGGTCTACGAGACCCTATACATATACTTGGAATACTTCGAGACCAAATCAAAACTTTTAAACACTTAGAAAATTTTAACATAAAATAGGGCCACATGCCCGTGTGAAGAGTGGGACACACCCGTGTGACATATCACACACCCGTGCTCCATGCTCGTGTAAAATTATTTCTCAATTCGAACCTATAGGGGTTTTCACACGATAGGACACATGCCCGTATCTTTGGCCTGTGTCCTTCACACGACCTAGACACGTCCATGTCCTCACCCTGTGTGAAAACCTGGGTATTCTATTTATGACGTCAGTAACCTCATTAGGGGCACATGACCTAGGTACACGCCCGTGTGTCTAGCCCGTGGTCGACACTGACTTGCAATACTAACATGCAGGGACACACGGCTCAGCCACACACCCATGAGACAGACCGTGTGTCACGTACGGCCTAGACACACACCCGTGTGCCTACCCATGTGGACAAGAATAAGGCTATTTGCCAAGCTCTTTTTATCACCTTAACTCATGCAACATCAATCCCATTCAACCAATACCAAATAACCCAATTATACATCATAACAAACATGAATAACTTCATCTTTTCATATATAATAATGATGAACCATTAAATATGGCCATTTATAAAAGAGTTTATCTTTAAAAGAGCCAACACACTTGGCCAAAACAACAAAACATTTCACTATGTCTTGCCCCTATACATGCCATACTTAAAATTCTAAATCTAATATATCGAGATGAGCTGATAGTGTGGATGATCTTCAAATTATCTTCGTATCCCGAACCGGCTCTTTGACATTATAAAACAAGGGAAAAGAAAGGGGGTAAGCTTTTAGCTTAGTAAGTTTACATGTAAACTATAAGCGTCATAACATATGCCAATCAATCAATAACATTTCATAATAAGTAAGAACAATTCACATGTCTATGATCATGCTTACTCATCTCAACTCTTACCGTATTCCAACCATACAACACATATATTGCTCACAATTACTTGTACACATTCATGCAATACACCATTAAGTAACAACATATGTAATACAGATGTATCGTTTACATATAAACTTACCTCGGTGCAAAATGTTTTAATCGCGACTTAATTCGTAACCTTGCCTTTTCCTCGATCAAGGTTGTTTCCACGCTCTTCTTGATCCATAATAATAAAATTCACTCATTTAATCACTTTATAATTCATGATACATCAAAATTTATACTTAGGCAAAAATGACCATTTTGCCCTTATACTTTGGCAAAATTACTATTTTGCACCTAGGCTCGTAAATCATTTTTCATCACATTTTCTCATTAACTATGCCTAGCTGAAAATTTATTTCTCTTAAACTCGCAAAACCAATTATTTCATGCATTTATTACTAAATTACAACTTTTATAACTAAGTCCATTTTAGGTGTTTTCATGGTAACACCTTTCACAAAAGTTGTTCCTTAGCTCACTAACATTCATTTTCTTCCATAAAATCTCAGCAAACAACATGAACATTCTCATGGAAAGTCCCTAAACTTTCAACCATATTGCAAATTAGTCCCCTTGTAACACCCTAAACCCGGCCTAGAAGTTAGGCTCGAATCTGGTGTCTCATATTGAAGTGTTTTTTTCAAAAACCATGTTTTTGTTGAAAACCCTTCTTAATATTTAAAAACTTCTTCCATTTAATGTTGTGTAAAGCCTCAGCTTGCGTTCATTTGTTTTCAAAATGGGGTTCATTGAAAAAGGTTGTTCACTTTTAAAACGTTATTGATTTCCATCAAAGTCTCCTTCAAATGCGAAAGCTTTTTTTAAAATGTTGCAGAAACGTGATAATCAAAAATAGTTGTTGTAACATAGTGTTTTGAAAATAGTAATCATTTTGGAAAAACCCCGCAATTTACTTCTAAAAGATATAAATTAAAATAAAACCAAACCTAAAATTTAAAATCCGAAAACTTTAAAAGGCCTTATTACAAACCAAACCAAAATAAAGTACTTATGAATAACTTAATAGAAAAACAGAAGTAGTTGTGTGGCCATCTCCGAGTCCCTCACAGCTCCGATCTGTCTAAGGCTGGGGATTACCTATACAGTTAAAAACGGGGTGAGTTTACAAAAACTCAGTGTGGAATCCCCTAATATAAAAACAATCAGTCAGATAAACAGAATACAAAAACAGACTGGTCTTGAGCCCTATTCAGTCACCGTACAGTTTCGTGGGCCTAAGCCCATTGCCAGGTCGTTTGGGTCTCGACCCATAACAGAATTGTTTGGGCCTAACCCATATCAGTATCGGATATCATAAACAGATATGCAATAGTGTAAGAATGCACCCCACCCCACCCCAATCCAGCCAGCACACCACCATACCAACCAACACACCATGTGGGGATAAAATCGACCCACCCACCCAGCACACCAATGTTAGTATCGGTTGCGGCACTAACCGATATCGCAACAGAGCTGCCAGAATATAAGCGTCTTAAAGCCGTTGGTAGGTCCACAGTCGTCTTGGGCGACCCGTGGGACCCTAATAATCAAATCAGTGGGTCCACATTCATTTCGAGTGACTCGTACAACCTTAATAATCAAATTGGTAGGTCCACAGTCATCTCGGTGACCCGTGTGACCCTAACAGATCAATCACTTCCTCCAATTCCAAAATCCCAATCCCATGCAATATGTCATGTATGCAAAGCACATATATATAAATCACATGGAATACTCTAGAAATAAAGACAAATCATAGCTCAATTCAGTTAAAACATTGCATAAAACAATCACTTACCCAGAGGGCAAAACTGTCATTTTACCTGTTAGGAGTATTTCGGTAATTTTGCAAACTGGGGGTATTTCGATAATTTTTGCAAATCGAGGTCTCAGTGACCCAACAGAAGGTCCTCTGTCGCATCGCACAACTTAAGTAACCTTAACAGTCACAACGGTGTAAATGGGCCTAAGGCCCATTACTCGGCCCAAGTGGGCCCACACACTCGTATGGCCCAATTAGCCCAAAAATAGCCTCGGCTATACGAACAGCACAGTTCAAACAATTATAAACCATATAACATGCATTTTATCCATATGGGGCCCATGAGCCCAATGGGCCCACAAAGCCCATTGGCCAAAAACAACCCTAGCCATGTGGAATACACGGCTCGGTCTAACAATTACCACAAATTGTAAATTTTATCCATGTGGGACCCATGAGCCCATTGGTCCCACACGGCCCATTTTGGCCCATCGAGGCCCATAACAGCCTCTACAATCATACACCAAAGATTTGTAGGCTCGAATCATCGAACACCGTATTTCAGCTTTTTGACTTTTCGGCTTTTCGGCTTTTGTTGATCTACAGTCCAATCAGTATGGAATACACACCTGTTACGAGATCACACGAACAATCCAAGAACACCGCAACCTATATTCAATCAAGGCTTCCAATTAATCAGTGGCAAAAAATTAACAACCCCTTATACACTTATCACGAAATAAACACCAACTATTTACCTTGATTAAATGAGAATAGATCTCCTACTTGAACCCTTATCCAAGACTAATAACGATTTCTCCTAAAGGGAATTCCTGCATTTCCAAATGCCACCCATGATACATAGCATACACATGAAGTTGAAATTAGGGCACCAAGATTTATCGAAACAGAAGAGAAATAATCGGCCTACAGCCCCACTAGAAAGAATACCCCTCAAGATAGAAGTAAGGCTTCCTAGCCATTTAATCGACAATAACAACCAATGTTAGACATAAGGTTCCCAAACCGTGCAGGAGAGAATAGAGAAAGATCGGGTACTCACCGATTCATCAAAGAATATTTACTTACGACGAAAACTAGAATAGAGGGGAAGAGCGCTGAGATTCGGTCAATCAAACTATAAAGGAGAAGAAAAGGGAGAAGAAAAATAAATGATGAGGGAGGAAAAGGGAAAGAAAATTGGTTTAAAAGATAGTACTAGAGAAGGAGCAGAAAAAGCAAAGAACCAAAACGAACTTCCTAAGTGGTCGTAAAAGCAAAGCACCAATTTGCAAAAGAAGGGAGGGAAACCCGAAACACAAAAAGAAAAACCTAAAATATCAGAAATAGAATTCAACACCTACTCATACTCAATTATCGAAAATGCACACTCTAAAGCCCCCCTTTAGCCGAATTTGCCCAAAGAAGTTGCACAATTCGACTATAACACTCCAAGCTTTCAAATCCCTTGAAAATCTCCACATTTTCCTACTAAAAATCCCCAAAAATCATCATCCATATCCCATGATACTCTCCCCCTTTTACCAAGTCCACAACCACTCCAAAGAGTTTGAATCCACCACAAACTCCTGCCATCCATGCTGCAAAATCAAACCTCCCTTGCTCCTCAAGAGACTTGAACCTCAGACCACAAGCTTCACTCCATACGCCATTTGCCACTAAGCTACAAGCTCCTCTTGTGTCACAGTTTAATCTTAATTGTTCTTAAGGCCTACATACCAACATCTAGGGTTTTATTCATCTAAAACCAATATTTTTGCTAAAGCTCAGGTTTGAAACCAGGACTTCTCCAAGACCCCAAACACTCTAATATTGCTAACCCAACAATACTAACATGCATTTGTGTCATTTTCTTGATCTTAAGAATTTTAGGCGCTCTCAAGCCCAAGGCCCAATTCTTCTAGGCCCAAAATTCGGGGCATTACAACTCTATCCCCTTAAAGAAATTTCGTCCTTAAAATTTCCAACTATCTAATAATAGCACAACAGAGGTTACACCACTACGCTTCTACTGCACACTATAATTCTAATTGCAAATTAGGTAAATAGTACACTATGGGTAAAGTACGTCGCAGTATTCGCATCTGGAGCATCTCCATCCTCTCGGCAGCGTACTGCATAGACCAAAGCTGGCTATCTCGCTTCAGCATAACCAGCAGCTCTGCCCAGTGCTCCACGATCCAAACAGTCTCCCCCTCTATCCTGGCCATGGCCTCCTAATGGCTGCAGACTACCCCTCAGCGACTGCACATTACCTCTACCCCTAGTTTGCGTCCAATCTGGCCTTCGAGGATACTATCTAATACGGTGCTCCATTGATCCGCAACCAAAACAGGCACCCATCCTTCTCCAGCATTCGCCCACATGGCATCTTCTACAACCAACGCAAGGTGGCAACTCAAAAGTGCCAAAAGGGAGCCCAGCTCTGACTGACCCATCTCCTTTGGCCTATTTCTTATGCCTCTGAACGGATTTGGAAGGCTCTATGTCTCTCTTATTTTTACCCCTTTTCTTTTCCTGATTTTGGAGCTCAACACGTTTCACCTCTTCAGTGACCTTTGTTTTGTCCACAAGTGCAGCAAAATTCTACTCCCTTTGTGGAGCTATCAGAACCCGAAGGCTATCTCTGATACCATCCTCAAAACGAACACAGTGCTCATATACCTAGCTATTATGCCATGAGCATACCGACTGAGTCAAAAAAATTCTGCCTCGTACTCAACCACAGACTTGTCACCTTGAACCAGATTCAGAAATTCTTTCCTACGAGCATCGACATAGCTAGTGCCCACATACTTTCGCTAAAATGTGGGCTTGAAGAATTTCCAAGTCAATCGATCAGACGGGGTACCCTCTTTTACCGTAAGCCACCATTGGTAGGCTTATCCCTCAGCAAGGACACGACACCCTTCAACTTTTGTTCCGGCGTGCAGTCGAGGTCGTCCATAATTCTTTTGGTGGCCTCCAACCAGTACTCCGCCACACTTGGGTCCACCCCAGAAACTTCTCTAAATATCTCTGCTCCATTTGACCAGAGTCATTCCGTAACCAACCCACGGCCCCCAATAACGGTATTAGGCCCAAAAGACCCAGCAACTCTTTCCAAAATACGAAGCATTGCCTGAGACAGTGCGTCATCCCCAATAGCTCAGTCTAACGACCCTGTCTCAGTTACAGGTGATGCTGGTGCCTCCCTAGCCTCGACATTAGACGCGTGGCCCGATGACTAAGACTTAGCTCTAGCACTCCCACGGCCTCTGCTGTGTCCTCTGGTACCCTTTCCATGAGTACCTCTAGTGCTCATTATCACTTTGCGAATTATCTGAATTAGAAATTTTATGCAAATTAGCTTACAGTTTCAGTAGTTAAGCAGATGTCTTATGAGAAACAGAAGTTCAGAGTTTGTTTTCGCAATCACAAGCTTAACTACAGTCTTAGTTCCTTATGGTTTTCCAGTTTACTCTAACTAGAGTAGTATAGTCTAATTTCTAGAGTAATCACAGTATTTCCAATTGCAGAATAGTAACGAGCAGATAACAGAAAAAACTTACGGATTCAGCGGTGGAGACTCAATGAACTACACTTCCAAGAAACATTCAGTAAATAGTTCAAATACAATTTTCTTTTTGAAACAGTTCTTTCAAAAGTTCAATTTGAAAGCCCAATCCAAAGCTGAGTTTTGCAACTTGACTCTGAAATAGCCATCTAAAAACTATTGTTTTATGTTGGTCCTCCGGAGCTAAAACTATTTAGTTATATCCCGAATAGCCATCTAAAAAACAATAGAATTCATTACCTACCAGTCGATCTAACATCTTATCCATAAAAGGCAAAGGAAAATGGTTCTTCCTAGTGGCTTTATTCAACTTTTTATAATCAATACAAATTCCCCAACTAGTAACAGTTCTCATTGGAATCAACTCATTACGCTTATTTCTAACAATTGTGATTCCACCTTTCTTCGGCACACACTGCACAGGACTTACCCACGAACTATCTAAAATAGGATAGATGATTCTTGTATCTAACCATTTGATCACTTCCTTTCTTACAACTTCTTTCATAATAGGATTGAGCCTCTTTTGCCCATCAATTCGATCTCTTTCACCTTCTTCTAAAATAATTTTATGCATGCAAAAAGAAGGTCTTATACCTCGAATATCAGCTATGGTCCAACCAATTGCTTTCTTAAATTTTTTTAGAACAACAATTAGTTGTTCCCCTTGATCTTTCGTCAGTTCTGCTGAAATAATCACAGGCAAAGTGGAACAATCACCTAAATAAACGTATTTCAAATACGAAGGAAGTACCTTTAGTTCGAGTTTAGGTGGTTCTTCAATTGACAACTTGGGTTGCACAAATTCTTTGACTTCAAACTCCAACGGTTCAAACCATGTAGATTGAATAAAATTTCTCAGATTGGATTCCATCAAAGCTATGTTTTCTTCACCTTCTTAATCCTCCAAAGGGTCAATACCTAAGGCTTTCTCCAATGGATCTTTTTCAAAATTGCTTTCAATAGAAACCAAAGTTTCTTCTATAATTGAACACTCTTCTGTCGGATCGGGAAATTTCATCACTTTAAGAATGTTAAAGGTTACCTGGTCGTCTTGAACTCGCATGGTGAGTTCACCTTTCTGCACATCAATTAACGTTCTTCTCGTGGCTAAGAAAGGTCTCTCAAGGATGATTGGAACTTCTTTATCTGCTTCAAAATCTAAGATAATGAAATCAGCAGGAAAAATAAATTTATCGATTCTTACCAAAACATCTTTAATCTTTCCCTCGGGATATGCTAAAGATCGATCCACTAGCTGAAGCGTCACGGTTGTAGGTCTTACTTCACCCATCCATAGCATCTTGAAAATAGACTTAGGCATCAAGTTGATACACGCTCCTAAATCACACAAAGCTTTACCATAGTAAGATTCACCAATGTTACAGGGTATAGTAAAGCTTCCTGGGTCCTTCAATTTCGGTGGCAGTTTGTTCTGCAAGAACGCACTGCACTCTTTTGTCAAGGCAACAGTCTCATACTCACTCATTCGTTTCTTCTTGGATAGTATATCTTTCATAAACTTCACATAATTTGGCATTTGTTCTAAAGCCTCCACCAATGAAATATTGATGTGTAACTACTTCAAAACATCCAAAAACTTCCTGAATTGCACCTCATGTTTCTGCTTGTGTTACTGCAATCTTTGCAGATATAGAGGTGATGGAACTTTTGGTTGAATTAGAAAACTCTTCTGAGTCGGTAAATCTGCATCCAAAGAAGATGTTAAAGTATCTGAATCCACTAAGTTAGGATTTACCTTGTTAGTCTTTGCATATTTTGATTCCTTTGGTGTAGGAATTTCAACAGCTGGTTGATTCTTCTTAGCGGGCTTATCTTCAACATCAATCAATCGGGGTTCTAGAATTTTACCACTTCTCAATGCCATTGCCTTGATATGTTCTTTACCCAAATTTCTAGGATTCTCAGTATTGCTCGGCAAGGTTCCTTGCAGTCTATTACAAAGCTCCATAGCTAATTGACCCATTTGGTTTTCCAAATTTTTCAGTGTTGCTGCTTGGCTTTGGATCAAAGCGTCATTCTTTTCCATGTACGCTTTCAATAAGTTCTCCAAACCGTTTGATGCTTCAGCTTGAGGTGGTCTTGGAGCTTTCTGATTAAACCCTTGAGATTGGTTGGGTCTATGCTGTAATAGGTTGTTGTTCGGTCCATTTCCTTGGTTGCTCCAAGAAAAGTTAGGATGATTACGCCATGAGGGATTATATAAGTTGGACTGAGGTCCTTGTCCACTCCTCTTTTGATGTTGGTTCTCCACATAGTACACTAATTCAGGATTTGATGGACAACTCTCAGAACAATGACCTTCCCCATAGTACACACAGGAAACTACTTCAAATGAACTTGGTGGTTGAACTGCAAAATTATTAGCATTATTAATGGTAAACTATTTTAACATAGAGGAAATAGACGATACCTAAGCTGATAACGAAGTGAGGGCGTCAACTTCATGAACTCCAGCTACAAGTCTTCCTGAAGCTGTTCGATTTGTTGGCCATTGATAGTAATTACTTACGATCCTCTCGATGATCTCATAAGCCTCATTATAGGACTTAGACAAAATTGCACCATTCGCATAAGCATCTACCATCAATCTTCTATGTGCATTGAGACCATTATAGAATGTCCCCAACTGGATACAATGAGGAATCCCATGATGAGGACACTTACGAAGTAACTCCTTGAATCGCTCCCAAGCCTCATACAAAGACTTTTCATCCAATTGTTGGAAAGTTGTGATCTCGTTCCTCAACTTAGCGTTTTTGCCAGGCAGGAAATACTTAACCAAAAATCTCTCGGCTAATTCTTTCCATGTAGATATGGAACTTGGTGGCAATGAATTGAACCGTGCTCGTGCTTGATCTCACAATGAGTACGAAAACAACTTCAACCTCAATGCATCTTCATTCACACTGGCTATCTTGAATAAATCACTCACCTCCATAAACAATCGAAGGTGGAGATGTGGATCTTCCGTGGGCATACCAATGAATTGGCCCACCGTTTGGAGTATTTGAAACATCACTGGCTTCAATTCAAATTAGGTTGCCTCAATATCTGGCCTTCTAATTCCAGGATTTAACTCACTGAAAAGTGGCACAACATATTTTCTGATGTATTGATTCCTATCATCAACAATGGGGATGGGATTTTGTACGATCGGCTTCATTACCTTGGTCTTGATTCTAATTTCCAAGGTCCATCTCGACTTGTCTTTGACCTATTTTTTCACATCTTTTTTGTCTGAAAGTTTGCTCAATTTTGTGGTCTACAGGGAGTAAATCGATAATCTGATCTATGCTCAGAAACACCACAAAAGAAAATCAAAAAAATTTAAAAATAATAAGTTAGCAATGTTAGAAATAAACCAAATTGAAAGTAAATAATTTCACAAAAAATGATTGTGGCGAAAGTTAACAACCCCCAGCAACAGTGCCAAAAACTTGTAACGCGTAGGTTTATGCAAGTGTACACAGTCGTTATCAAGTAATAAGTAAGTATCGAGCTATCATCTCCACAAGGATTGTCTTTGTGTCAAATCACTTAATTGTAAAATTATATTAACAACTTGGTAAAAAAAAAAGCACAATATGATTGAGAAGTGATGATTAAAATTAAATATATTAAACTAAATGCAATGATCCCTAATTTATCCTAAATATGCAAACTATATGAATGAAAATAGATTTTAGCAAAATTAAACACAATTTGCAACAATTATAACATAAATAAGCTAGGAAAATTACTTTAATTAAACTCAGTTTATTATCAACATGCTTAATAAAATTTGGAAAAGCATTCCATGGCAACTCGATCTTTCTTGAGTTTGGAAACCACATTAGGTCCTTTCGGAATCCTTTACTTAGTAGATACGCATTTTACTGATTCTTATTTACTAAGGGATTCTTAGCATTCGTGTGAGGTAACAGGGACGTGTTAGGTTTGAAACAATTTAATCACACAAATCTAAAAACTATGCAGATAACAGAGCTTGGTAAGAGTTGTTATGCAACCTGTAATTTAATCGGGTTAGGATCTAAATTGAGCATGCACATTTCAATTATGTGTCCACTAGCCGTCGTCTGGTCAGGATCGGTCAGCTAATTCAGGTGCACTTCAATCACATATGAAAGAAATACAGACTTGATTTTAATTGAAAACATGATTGATTGAGGCACAAACATTATAAGCATGAATCAAATAAATATTATTTAATCAAAGCAATCATCACAGCTTAAATAAAATTAAGCTAACATTGTTGTAAACAAGAAAAAAGAACACATAGCAAACATTTTTAGATTAAATCAAAGAAAAGAAAGATTAAACCCAAATCAAAGTGGCTATCACCCAAGACTCTGATCAACGAGGCTCCTTCGCTCCTTCACTTTGCTCTTTTGTTGATGGCTCTCCAAGATGGCTGACCAAGGGCTCTTTAATAGGCTTAATTGCTAAAATCTCTATGAAGAGATTATGCTAGGCATAGGGAATGGAAAATGCTAAGAGAATTAAGAGAGAAGAGAGAATGACGAAGGATGAGGGGGTCTTATTTATAGGTGAAGAGAGGGGGATAGTTTGTGTAACACCCCAAACCCGGTCCGAACACCACGACCGAATCTGGTATGTTACGGGGAAAACGGGTTTGAAAATTTCGAACTTGTACTGGATAGACTTGATAAAACTTTGTTCCTTTTTGAAAACAAGTTGTTGAATATTGCTACTAGAACATTCAGTCTTAGTAAAACTTTTGGTTTCAAGTTTGAATCCGATTGTTTTTCATTAAATTATAAAATCGGTGTGATACCCGATGGTATAGTTCAAAAACATCTCGCTTTGTTGGTTTGAAAACGGTGTCTTTCCAAATTTTAATAAAATTAAATGCCAAGTTATTTTAAATTCTGACATATTAAAATCTAATGTAAAACATAAACGTCATAAACCACATCTTAGAAAGCTTTTACAAATCCAAGATAAACCCAAATAAAAATAACTAAACTAAAGTACCCAAATGCAATAAACTGAGCAAAACTTTTATTAGAGCATGGCATGTGCACCCCGAGTCCATCCCGGCTCCAAGTCCGCGTCTACGAGTCACCTGAAATGTCAAAGGAGAGGGTGAGTCGAGTGACTCAGTGTGTAAACCCCGCTCCCGATAAAACAACATGCTAACACACATCATACATAGCAACATAATTAATGCAACCCGATCCTAACCATCCATACACCTTTTCTACCCCGTGTGGTACCAAACCACTGGTGACATACAGTCACGATGTGTTACCAAAACACTGATGTCCCAAAGACATAATATCCGTCAATGTGGTCCCAAACCACTGGTGTCCCAAAGACACAATTGTGCTACCAAAGCACTGGTGACCAAAGTCACAAATCCAACGATGATGGGGCCAACCCATCGTGTGTTTACACAAAACACTAGCGAGACAATCCCATATCTCAAGTGGGGCCAACCCACGGTGGTCAAACCACAGGGACAAGTCGCAATGAGGTGCCAAACCTCTGGTGTCCCAAAGACACAATGTGCTACCAAAGCACTGGTGACCGTAGTCACAAATCTGGTGATGGGGCCAACCCATCGTGTGTTACCAAAACACTGGCGTCAATCCCATATAATCATCGTGGGGCCAACCCACTGTGATGGTGAGCCAGCCACCGACGAGGCGCTAAGGTACCAAACCTCTGGAGGTGCCAAACCTCTGGTGACCCAAAGTCACAAAGTTGTGCTACCAAAGCACGGTGCTCAAAGACAAAAATATCACTGCTCCTCCTCTCTCATATCACCCATCAACATACCATACTCATGTAATCATGCATCTCATGCAAGTCATGCATATTATGCCAACATACCAAGCATTATCTCTCATAGCATACATACAAAACATAGGTCATGATATTATACTTCATTAATAGCACTCATAATAGAACAGACTTACCCGAATCATACACATACCCTGTTTGGGTATTCATTTGTCCGTCATACTGTTTATAATTTTAACAGGCAATAGGTTTATTAATAATCTTACTAAGTATCAGTGTGTTAGTTACACACCTGGTAATCACGAGTCTAAAAATCCTGACCCAAAGCGATCTAAGTCCCTCGATTGCTAACTCCTGTCGGCCAAACAAAGGGATTAGGCATCCATAGCATTCGGCCAAAGCTATCAAACCAAAGGGCTTACTTTTAAACTCTTACCTTCGATAGATTTGGTTTCCTCCCAAATCCGAACCAACAGTGGTTCTTTTGCCAATCGGTCAAGTCCCTAACAACAAATAGTTAGTCCTTTGTCTTAATCGAACTGAAAGAATAACACAAGCCCATACTTACCACCACCTACCAATCGGTTAACAAGGGTGAAGGCTCTTCTCGGCTACTTTTCAACGTCCAAAGACCCTAACATAAGATGATTATCAACAGCTTAATATCCTTCCAACCACAACCAATCATAAGCTTTTAATCCAACCAATTTCAATATAGAACTAGAGAAAATAGACATGGCCATTCGGCCAAACACTTACCCCCAACACCAACCAAGATTCGGCCAACGCTACACTAGGAGGAAATGGAGATTCGGCCTTACTCCCAACAGAGAACGCAAGAAAAGTGAAGAAAAGGAGGGGTTGATATTCGGTCAAGGCTTCAAAAGAAGAAAAGGAAATTTGGCTTTAGGTGTTTAACACCCTTGAATTCGGCTACAACTAGAAAAGAAAATAGTAAAAGAAATAGTTGTGATTTAAGAGAAGAAAGATTTCGGTCAAAGGTTGAAGAGATATTCGGCTCAAGCGCTTCAAGAAATGGGAGAAGATAAATGGAAATTCATTAACAACACCAAATGTAGGAAACAAAAACCAATTACAAAATTCGGCAATGGAGTTGCTTGGGGTTTCGGTTTCAAAAGATAAAGAAAAATGGAAGAAAACTCACTTGTAATTTGGTTAACAAAAATAAAAGAGAATGCCTTTTCTTTGACACCAAAAGACCGAATATGCACAAGATTCTCAAAAGAAATTCGCACTACCAACACCCCACTACTATGCCGTCCCTTCCCACTCCAACACTCCTAGAATTCGGCCAAAATCCCCAAAACACTCCCCACAATCCTTCAAACGGCTTGACCAAGTCCACCTCCCCAATTTACTCTCCACCCTCCATTTGAATGGTATGACCAAGTCAATGGCAGAGTTTGAACTGCCACAAACTCCTCCCTCCATGCCGTCAAAATGAGTGCCCCAAAAAGGGAACTTGCAGCTCGAACACTGGACCTCTTCCTCATGGACTTGACGCCACACCAAGCTCCCAAGTAACGCATGCTTTGCCACTCCACCAGCTCCTCTTTTGTGAAATAAAATTCCATTTTATTTTCTTAAGCCCCAACTCTATCAGCTCCCCACACCTAAGGCCAAAAACTAAAATTTTCCTACCTACTCAGGCATACACTTAGCCTATAATTAAGCCCCTAAAACACCGAAATAGCAACACAGCACACCAACACATGCAATATCATGCAACACCAAATAGCCCCTAACCCGGGATATTACAGTTTGCTAAAAATAGGAGGTTCCATCTCTTCAAGCATCTTCAAAAGGTGGTCGGCCATGAATTGAGGAAATTGAGCTGATTTTTGCTTGATTTTTGTTCAATTTAAATGCCATAACTCAAGAGTGAGACTTGGTCAAGTGCAAATCTTCAGGCAAATCTCTAATTTCTTCAACATTGCAGGGACCTTGTGCAATTAAACCAAAAAGTGGTTTATGTGGAAAGCCAAGTGTAGCTCTAACAAAGCTATCAGACCTGTTCAAAATAAGCCAATAAATTAGAGGACCAAAGAATAAAATTTATCCAATTTAAAAAATTAATTATAACCCAAATTATTAATGAAATATCTAAAAATGAATATTTAAATATAATTTTATATTTTATTATTTAATTTAATCATGCATGGTCCACTTCATGTCTTAAAAATATATTATGCTCAATTTAATAAAAAAATAAGCCATTTTATGCATGAAAACTATATAATAACGCATAAAATCACATTTTAATAATTTATATGTCCTAATTTCATATTTTTACATATTTCATTAATTTATTAAACAATTACTTAGTTTTAATAACAAATTTAAGTAAAGAGGTGATAAATTATATATGAAAAATCCTATATATTTTTCCGTTTAGACAAGTAGTCAACCCCATGCCCAAAATTGCATGGTTTTGCAGTCCACATGGATAATTTGTGCATGGACATCTTTTATTTATTTAAATCATGTCTTCAATGGACCTCCTACATAGAAAAATACATACATTAATAAATTAACATGAATTAATGTAAAATATGCATGAAAATCATGTAATTAAGCATAATTTCACATACTTTCTAAATTCATGTATAAAATTACTAATTAAGTAAAATTCACTCATTTCAATAATAATTACTCGAGATAAACACAATAATTAAGTAAAATTATGGTAAAAATATACAGAAAAACCCTATATAAATTCGAGTTTACATAGGCCAAAGAAGAAACAAAGTGTTTCATCCTATCTACTATGCAAACAAAACTTCGTCAGAAGCCCACTCAATTATACAGTAACTAAAAATAACTCTTTGCCATAGTTTTTGCTTTTGACAAGTTCTATTCATATCTTATAGGAACCAAAGTTATAGTGTTTACTGATCATGCTGCCATTAAGTATTTACTCACAAAAAAAAGACGCTAAACAGAGGATAATTCGTTGGATACTTTTACTCCAAGAATTTGACCTTAAGATCCAAGACAGAAAATGTGTTGAAAACCAAGTAGTTGATCACTTGTCGAGGCTGGAACAAAATAAGGTAACTTCTCCACTTGTTCTAATTAATGAGAATTTTCCTGATGGGTGGCACATCTTCGAGGTAAGTCGAATTCATGAAACACCTCGGTTTGTTGATTTTGCCAATTATTTAGATTGTGAAATATGTAAAACCCCTAACTCATATCCGTTGTCAGAATAGGGTTTCAGAGTATTACCAGAACATTCAGAAGATTTTACAAATAATTTATGTAGATTACTATTGATTTACCAAGATCATTCAAAACGTCCCTTAATTGGACCCTCGAGGTCTAAGATGAACAGTCATAACAAATCAGGACTTAATTGGAACCTCTAAGGATTTCTTTTTTGTGAATTTACAAAAATTTTCTAAGTTACAGGGCTCACAAGCCCGTGTGGTCTAGGGACACACCTGTATGGTCACCCACGCCTGTGTCCCTAACCCGTGTAACTCTCTGTCTTGCAAAGCATGAAGAATTTGAAGTCACACAGCCAAGTCACATGTCTGTGTGCTAGTCTATGTGGCGAACTTAATTTTCAAAATTAAGGTGTAGTTTTCACACGGCCGTGCAACACGCCTGTATTTAAGGCCATGTCAACCACACGGCTGAGACATATGCCGTTTCTCTACCTGTACGCCCAATTCTGAGCATTATTTTTCTCATTTTTAAGATGCAAGGGACTCACGACCAGACCACACGCCTATCTGTCTACCCGTATAGACAAAATAAAGTCATTTCTTAGCTTTATTTTCTCACCCAATTTGCCACAAACCTACACCAAATCATGCAAACATATATCAACCAATCTAAACATTATAAATCAAGCCAATTCTAACATCCATCATGATTCATTATCATATGCATTTCATATTCATGATCATGCTATTAGTGAACTTATAAGTTAAGCATCACCTAATCAACCATACTCAATACATATGAAATAAACATGAAATAACCTTATATAATGTACCAATTAACCATTACTAGCCATACCAATGGCTAGATTACAAAACATCATTTACAAGCCATCATTTTTCCAAACAAGCCTATACATGCCATTATACCAAAATGAGATTTCTAATTATACCAAAATTTGATAGGGGATAGTGTGATGATGCTCCGACCGACCTCCAACCTTCTCGAGCTTTCGAGCTCTATAAAGTAGGGAAAATTAAACGCAGTAAGCATTATATGCTTAGTAAGTTCGTATAACGGGAATTTCACTTACCGATCACATTTTATAATATTAAGCATACATAGTCATACATTCCATCATTTTCGTTAAGTTACCTAAACACATACACTCAATCAAGCAAGTTAGTCACATAACTTCATATGAATATCAAGTAAATATAGATGAGCTCATCATATTACAAGTTTTCATTTAGTTTCACATTTCCTCATTTCAATGGTCCTCTCTGTTGAACTATCAAAATTTCGATGGACATTCGAGTAGTATACATAAAGTATACATATCAATTATCCGTCAATTCATGTTCATAGTTACACATTAGGGCACAAAATTAAAAAGTACACTCTCAGGTCACACATTATGCAATAGGATTACCTGTCCAAGCTAAATCTCGTTTTCAACCAATTCTCACGAGGGTTATTCAGGATTGCCAGTCCAGGCTAAATCCTATTTACAACATATGCTCTAAAGAGCTTAAATCAGGGTTACACGTCTGAGCTAAACCCAATCTATAATATATGCTCGAGAGGGCTTACTTCAGGATTACCTGTTTGGGCTAAATCCTATAACATATACTGTTTTCGACAAATCACCTTAATCCATCGAATTTCAATATTCAACCGGGATATGATATTTTATCAACATTTCCAACTTGTAACTATTTCATTATGTATATCATAACATGCATATTATCACAATCATACAATTCAATTCAAACATATTAACATACCAAATTAAGTTACACGAACTTACTTGGATAGTTGTTCGTATTTGATTTCCAACTAATCCGACCCCTTTTTTTTCCTCGATCTAATTCTGTAGTTGGTCTTTCCGGGTCTATATAAAAAATATTAATTATCAATTTATCATATTTCATACACATTTGCATTCTACTACATCCTAGGCAAAATTACCATTTTGCCCCTATTCTTTTCATAAATTCCAATTTCGTCCCTAGGCTCAGAAAATGACATTCATGAAATCTGACCCCTTTTTCAAGCCTAGCCAAAATTTATGTATCACATTTATAGCACTTACATTTCTCAAATTTCAGCATTTTCCATGGGTTTTACCACTTTTTCATTTTTAGTCCCTAAATCAAGTTTTTATCAAAAATTGCTTTGTAAAAATTATTTATCTATGAATAACTTTTCATTTTCTACCATAAATTTCTTATTTTCAGCATATTCATCCATGACCCAAATTTCATACCTTGGTAACTTTTCAAATAAATCCCCTAAATAGAAAGATTAGACTAACCTGATTCCAAAAATATAAAAATAATTAAAAGCAGGACTTGATTTCATACCTTATTGAGCTTGAAAAGTTTTCATTCTCTCTACTAGCGTTTCCATAGAAATTTCGGGGAAGAAGATGAATAAAAAGCTGTTAATTTCCTTTTAAATTATTTGTCTTCTTTTAATTTTAGTGATTTCCAATTTAGTCCTTACCCATTTCAAATTTTTCCATGGATGAGTCACTGAATTACCAACTAACTTTTCTTCAATGGTCTAATTACCATATAAGGACCTTAAGTTTTCAATTCTATAGCTATTTGATACTTATAACTACTAGAAGGCAACTTTTGCATTTTATGCAATTAGTTCTTTCCCTAATTAAACATGCAATCGATAAAATTTAATATCAAAACTTTCATATGACCTTCCTATAATAATTCAAATCATAAAATAATATTAAAATAAATTTTGTTTTTAGCTCGTATTTGTGGTCCCGAAACCACCATTCCGATCTCACTGAAATTGGGCTGCTACAACTCTCCTCCTTAAGAATTTTTGTCCCCAAAAATTCTTACTAGAAAAGAGATTAGGGTATTGCTTCCTCATAGTATCCTTCGGCTCCCAAGTAGCTTCCTCTAACCCATGTCGTTGCCAGAGTACTTTTACCAGTGCCACCTTTTTATTTCTCAGCTCTTTTGTTTCATATGTCAATATTTTAATCGGTTCTTCATTGTAGGTTATATCAGGCTGAATCTCAACTTCTGTTAAAGTAATAACATGTGAAGGATCTGATCAATATCGTCGTAGCATAGACACATGAAACACATGATGAATTTTATCAAGTTCCAGTGGTATTGCTAACCGATATGCAACAGGCCCTATTCTTTCAATGATCTCATATGGCCCGATGAACCGGGACTCAGCTTTTCTTCACGACCAAATCGAAAAACCTTCTTCCAAGGTGACACTCTCAAGAATACTCTATCATCAACCTGAAATTCTATCTCTTTTTGCTTTAAATCAGAATAAGACTTTTGATGGTCTAGGGCTGTTTTCAAACTGTTTCTAATTATCTCCACTTTTTCTTCGGTCTCCTAGATCAAGTCAACTCCATGTATCTTTTTCTCACTTAACTCTGTCTAATAAAATGGAGTTCTACATTCGCGACCATATAGAGCTTCATACGATGCTATTTTAATACCGGACTGATAACTGTTATTGTAAGCAAATTCAATCAAAGGCAAGTATTTTTCCCAATTACCTCCAAATTCAAATACACAATCTATATAACACGTTCGGATTGTCCATCTGTTTAAGGATGGAATGAAGTACTAAAATGTAACTGAGTGCCCAGAGCTTCTTGCAACTTACTCCAAAATCGGGACGTAAACTGTGGATCTCTATATGAAATAATGGAGATTGGCACTCCATGTAGTCTTACAAGCTCAGAGACATATAATTTAGCCAATCTATCCAATGAAAAATCCACACGTACTGGAATAAAGTGTGCTGACTTCGTTAGGCGGTTAACAATACAAAATCAATGGTAATTCTTTCCCATTTCCATTTCGGTATGGTAACAGGCTGCAATAATCCTGAAGGTACTTAATGTTCAGCTTTTACTTGCTAATAGATCAAACATCTAGATACAAATTCAGAAATACCTCTTTTCATACTCGGCCACCAACACATTTTCTTCAAGTCATTATACATTTTGTTACTACCGGGATATACAGAGAGTATACCATTGTGTGTTTCATGTAGTATCTTCTGTACCAATTCTGAATTCTTCAGTACACATGTTCTGTCTTTGAATAACAAACAACCGTCCGAATCAATCTAAAACTCTGCTTCAGGATCTGACTCACCTTGTACTTGTTTAGCCTGTAACTTACCATCACCCTCCTAAGCTTCATAGATTTGTTGTCGAAATGTTGGTCTAGCTTTTAACTCAGCTATGATTGAATCATCATCAGACAATGATTGTAACAGGCCGATTTAGGGCCTAATTGGAATCGTGGTGAGAGACCACGAAACCAAAATGAATTCATGAGTTTTTAAGGTTTATGTAATGTTTGAATGCTAGTATGAAAGATTCATGAAGCAATTTTGCTAAATTGTGGATGAATGGTCCAAAAGGACTAAATTGCAATATATGAGTTTCTAGAAGCTTTTTGTATGAAATAGCTTTAGAATAGTAATTAGAAGTCCTTAAATAGCAATTTTTCCAAAAATATAATTTTGGACAAAATTAGTCATGAGATGGTTTATAGAAATTTTTAGTGATAAGGGCATTTTGGTCATTTATGTATTAAATGATTAAAATGGGGAAACGATGAGAAAAATCTACTCATCTTCTTCCCCCGTTGCCGAAAATTGAAGGAAGCCATAGCTAGGGTTCTTCAATTTTTCAAGCTTGCAAGTAAGTGCTCCTAAGCCCGGTTTTTGATATTCTTCGTATTTTTGAAGTCCCAGTAGCATGAGTAAGCTATTTTTAGCTATTTGATGAGCTAAGATGCATGTTTAAAAATTTACCCATGAGTGACATGCATGCTAAATGATGTTTGATGGAAGTTTAAGAGAGTTTGATGATAGATAAACATCTTTTCCTTAATGAATTTCATGAAAAATGATAGTATGGACCATTTTGTAAAAGTTATAAAATTGGTCATACCTACTAAAAATAGAGAGAATTGATTATTTTTATAGTAGAGAAAATGATTCAGCTAAGCATGTAGATTAAAAAGTTGCATGAAAATCATTTTACGAGCCTTGGGGGCAAAAATGCAAATATGAGAAAGTATAGGGCCAAAATAGTAATTTTTCTAAATTATGAGTTATGAGTCAATTTAGTCAATATGACTATTAAATGATCTATTTATGATTATAAATCAAGAAAAATGAAGCCCGGATCAAAACCAAGGCAAGAACAAAGTCGAGTACTAAATTGCATATCTACATACATTTTGTATTTTGAGGTAAGTTTGTATGATTTCTAAGCTTTATGATTTATATCATTGAATTGCTTAATATGACGTACACTATCTTCATGAATTGTTTAAGGTTATGTTCAACCAAGAAATCAATGAGATTAAACAAGAGAAAGTCCCGATTGAAAATGAATCCCAGGATACTCGGTCTATCACAAGAGATAAGAAAGTCTGTATAAGACCAAGCCTAGGCAAGGCATCGGCAATCAAGTACAGATATCATGTAATTCCAAGGCAAGCTTGGCATTGAACAGATATCATGTAAGTCCAAGGCAAGCTTGGCATTGAACAGATATCATGTAAGTCTAAGGCAAGCTTGGCATTGAACAGTTATCAAAAAAAAAAAACTTCGTATAAGTCTATGTCAGGACATGGCCTCGAAACCAAGATGAGACTTAGTATCCTCGATTATTCGCAGAAATTTATCGAGCAAATGAGCGAAGTTAAAATGAGATGATAAGAAAACTAAATGAGTAAAGTTATTATAAAGTTGGAATTGAGTAATATTTACGTTATGAATGATGAATTAGAGATCATGATTATTATGTTAAAGTATGCTGATCAATGTGATCAAGTGATACAGGAATTTTGTTTACCTTACAAGTATGAGTATATTAAGTATCGTGAGACACATAAGGATTGGTATGAGTAAGTAGGCTCTACAACTGAAACCTATGATACCATTGTTATGTCAATTGGTTTATGTTAAGCAAGTATATTGATATGTGTTTTACATGCAAACTTACTAAGCTAAATGCTTACTTCTTTAATTCTTTCTTCTATGTAGACCCGCCAAGCTAACTTGTGGATCGTTGGAGTCGGGGCTCGTAGCACACTATCAATCCTTATTTTGGTATAGCCAAATTATTTTACTAAGTATGGCATGTATAGGGAGCATTCATTTTGAGAACATGTTTAAGGAAGGGTTAATGTATAAGTTATTAAGTTATTATTCTTTTGTAAATGGCTAAGTGATTGGCCAAATTGACCATGTATGCATGTTTATTGAAGTCAATGAAGTGCGTAGTATTATTATTGAAAATGTATTGGCTGATCTTAGTTTCAGGGTGGCAAGTGGCTTGGTAAATAGCCTTTAAGTGCCCACACGGTTAGACACACGAGCGTGTGTCTAGGCCGTGTATACCCTGCACCTTATTGCTTTAAAAACAAGATAGGCCACGGTTACTCCCCACGGCCATTTGTATGAGCCGTGTAGGACACACGGTTTGGACATGGGCGTGTGCCCAAGCTGTGTGGATCAAGTCAGTAGCTTGCCATAGTTGGAAGACACGGGCGTGTCAAGACCATGTGAATGAAGTCAGTAACTCCCCACGGTTGTAGGCATGGGTGTGTCTAAGGGTACACGGGCATGTCCCATGTCACAAAGGCGTGTGAACCCTACTTTAAAGAAGAGTTTTCGACTAAGTCTCGAAACTTCTCAGATAAGTGTTTAAGGCCTCGTAGGCCCATGAAATGCATGATTAGTCTAAGAAAGAGAAGTTTTAAGTCGGAACGAAATTTTACAGCCCATAAGTGTATGTTTATGTGAGATCAAGCATGGTAATGTCTCTATCCAGTCCTAGTAGGGGACATGGGTATGGGGTGTTACAATGATAACCGGGTGCTCAATGCTCTTAAGGTAAATAAAGATTTTCGGCTCAAGGCATCCGCAACTACATTAGCTTTCGTCAAATGATAGTCAATAACGAGGTCATAATCCTTCAATAACTCCAACCATCTTCGTTGTCTTAAATTCAATTCTTTTTGTGTCATTGAATACTTCAAACTTTTGTGATCTGTAAAGATGTGACATTTTTTGCCAAAGAGATAATGCCGTCATATTTAGTGCAAAAATGATGGTTGTCGATTCAAGATCATGTACCAGGTAATTTCTCTCATGCGGTTTCAGCTACCTAGATGCATAAGCCACTACTTTACCATCTTGCATCAACACACAACCCAAACCATTTAATGATGTATCACTGTAAACTACAAATTCTTTACCCGATTCAGGTTGGACTAATACAGGTGCTTCTGTCAGTAAGGGTTTCAATCTATCAAAACTCTATTGAAATTTGTCAGTCCACTCGAATTTCACATCTTTTTGAAGCAATCGGGTCATCGGAGAAGCTACCATTGAAAACCCTTTAACAAATCTTCGATAATCTCCAGCTAGTCCCAGAAAACTTCTTACTTCTAAAACATTCCTCGGTGGCTTCCAATTCCAATAGCTAAAATTTTATTCGAGTCCACCCGAATACCTTCTACGGATGCAACATGTCCAAGGAAACTAACTTCCTTTAACCAGAATTCACATTTACTGAACTTGGCATACAATTGCTTCTCACGCAGAGTTTGCAATACAGTTCTCAAATGTTTAGCATGCTCATTTTCATCCTAGGAATAAACCAAAATATCATCAGTAAAAAAAAACCATAAACCTGTCCAGGTATGGTCTGAAAATTCAGTTCATCAGAGCCATAAATACTACCAGGGCATTATTTAATCCCAATGGCATCACCAAAAACTCATAATGCCCATATCTGGTTCTGAAAGCTATCTTCGGCACATCTGAATCTTTTACCCGTAGTTGATAATAACCAGATCGTAGGTCAATTTTTGAAATTACAATGGCACCTTTTAATTGATCAAACAAGTCATCTATACGAGGCAACGGGTACTTATTCTTTACTATGACTTTATTAAGTTGTCTGTAATCGATGCATAATCTCAATGATCCATCTTTCTTCTATACAAACAATACGAGTGCGCCCATGGTGAAAAGCTAGGTCAGGTAAACCCTCTATCAATCAACTCTTGGAACTGTCCTTCAGTTCTTGCAATTTAGTATGAGCCATTCTACATGGTACTATAGATATCGGTGTCGTTCCTAGTACAAGGTCTATGGAAAATTCCACCACTCTGGCTGGAGGTAAACCAGGTAGTTTTTTGGAAATACCTCAGGAAACTCACAAACGACCGGCACCGACTGGATTTTCAACTCTGATACTTTGGTATCCAGTACAATAGCAAGATAAGCCTCATACCCCTATTTAATATATCTCTGTGTCGATATTGCTAAAATCACATTAGACAACCCATCCAGTTTCTCATATTCAACCCGAAGTAACTCACCATTCTGACACTTCAATACAATGTATTTATGCTTACAAATTACCACTACATCATGTTGGGTTAACCAATCCATTCCCAATATTATATCAAATTCATCAAAGGGTAACAACATCAAATTAGCTAGAAAACAGTGACCCTCTATTATCAACGGACAATTCTTACAAATTTTATCAACCATAACATGTTGACCCAAGGGGTTTGAAACTTTAACCACAAATTCGGTGAATCCAACAATCATATTTTTATCGGACACAAATTTCGTGCATATATATGAATGCGTGGAACCAGGATCAATCAAATCAATACTATCAGTATCAAGTAGAGAGAATCTATCAGTGATAACATCTAGTGCTAAGGCATCTTCTCTTGCACGTATCGCATATGTTCTTACCGGAGTCTGAGCCTCGGATTTAGCTGTTGAATCTTTTGCAGCATTACGACTACCACTAAAATTTCTAGAATACCGTGGTGGTCTACTCCTCGAGATAGGATTACTCGACTTCGAGGTCTGTGCAATGTCTTTCTCACCCCTTTTCGGGCAATCTTGAAGAAAATGGTCGAGAGAACCACACTTAAAGCAAGCCCCACTTCTCATTTGGCACTCTCTGAAATGCAATTTATTACAGATATTGCATCGTGGTTTGGGGTTTCCAACACTCCTAACACTGGTTGTTAAGGGGATCAAACTCTACAGAGGAGGTTGTAGACTTGGTCAAGAATTTCAAATGGGAGGCTGGGAGTAATTCAAGGAGGATTCGGTGGAGAGAATCAAGGAAGTGGATGTGTGTGGGAGTGTTGGACGAATGTGGGGAAGGTTGAGTAGGGGATTTTTAACTGGGGAGTCTTCAGTTGTGCAAATTCGGCAATTAGAGTGGGTGAAGAAGCTGAATTTCTCTTTGGCATTTTACGTTTCTTTTGTTGCATTTCGGGTTTCATTCTTTTTTTGGCATCTCGTGCAACCTTTTACCATTCGGGTTTTATCATTCTTTCTTCTTTTCATTTAATTTTTCTCTGTTGCTGCCTACCTTCTACCGAGTTATTCTTTCTCCTTTCGGTTTCCTCTTTGGCTGAACACATCTCTGCTTTGCCTCTCGTAGTTATTTTCTTTTCTTTGCAATATAGCCGCGCACCTCCTTTCTTTCTTTCTTTCTTTCTTCCTTCAGTCAGCTGAATCTATTAGGGCCTAAGTATCCTCTTCTCTTCGTTTCTAACCGTTTCCGAGCCTCTTCGATTGGTTGGTAAGTGGTGACTATAGCCAAATGTAGGTTGGCTTTTTCTCCTTATTCGGTTTTTGCTAACACTCTCTTTTCAGTCAAATGTTGCTAGGGACTCATTTTCATTAGCCAAGGAGTAGGCCGAATACTTTTCCACTGCAAGAGATCTAACGTTTCGTGGTAAGTGAAATTAGTTTGATTAGCATTTCAGTGTATTGGAATAACAAGTGTTGTGACTAATCAAGGGGACGGTTGTTACCACAGGTGTCTTCGAATCGCGACAAACTACAACCCCATAACAGGTGTGTAATCGTACACCTCTGCTGTTTCTGTAAAAGCGATGAATGAAGGTGTGTATTCACACCCCGGATTAGTTGTGAATCGGTAAAAGCCGAAAAGTCGATACTTCGGTATCTGAGGGCTCTCGAGTGTGCGAACGCTCGTAGGGGTGCATCGAGCCACAATCGTTGGCAATAGACCGTTGAGGCTGCCATGAACTTTCTCATGGGCTTAGGTCATAATAGGCCTGGTTAGGCCGTGATGGGCCATGTGGGCCAATTGGGCCCATGGGCCCCATATGGGTAAAATTCGCGAAAGTGGTAGATAATGGATTGGGCTACGAAGTTTGCATAGCCGCGACCGAGTTTGGGTTGAATGGGCCACACGAGCGTGTGGGCCCACTTGGGCCAAAAATTGGGCATTGGGCCTAATTGCACCATTTCGACTAGAAAGGGTATTTGTGTCACTCGAGGCGACTATAGGCCTTCGAAAAGGCCATTATAGAACTAAAATTACCAAAAAACCCTCGATAGGTAAAATTACTGAAATACCCTCGATGGATAAAGTTACCGAAATACCCTCGATGGGTAAAATTACTGAAATACCCTCGATGGATAAAGTTACCGAAATACCCTCGACGGGTAAATTATAGAAAAACCCTCGATGGGTAAAATTACTGAAATACCTTCTTGGGTAATTATCGAAATACCCTCAATGGGTAAAACTATCGAAATACCCTCGATGGGTAAAGTTACCGAAATACCCTCTATAGGAAAATTTCCGAAATACTCTCGATGGGTAAAATTATCGAAATACCCTCGATAGGTAAAATTACCAAAATACCCTGGGTAAAATTATCGAAATACCCTCGAAGGGTAAAATTACAAAAATACCCTCGATAGGTAAAATTACCGAAACACCCTCGAAGGGTGAAATTACTAAAATACCCTCGAAGGGTAAAGTTACCAAAACACCCCTGATGGGTGAAATTACCATTTTACCCCTAATCGACAAAATGACCGTTATTCCTCTAGTAGTAGTAAGTGATGCTGTGTGATATTTATATGATTATAATTGATTATGTTTGTGACATACTGCATACACGAATTATTTATGACTCGACATTCTGTATTGGGGTGGGTACTTGTATTTGGAGAAAGTACTGTACTAGTGGCTCTGCCACGTTTTCACTGTTATAGTGGCATCGCCACGTATTCTAATTTTAGTGGCTTAGCCACATATACTGTTATTAGCAGCTTTGCTGCGTTATTATTAGTAGCTACGTTGCGATAGTGGTGTGTTGGCTGGGTGGGTCGACTTGGTCCCTACATGGTGTGTTGGCTGGTACGAGTGGTATGCTGGCTGGACTGGGCTAGGTTGCATCTTTGTTTTGCATTGTTATGATTTTGGGCTTAAACCCACTCTGATACTGTATAGGGCTAAAGTCTAGACTGATCTTTTACTGAATAGGGCTTGGGCCCAGACTGTTACTGCATGATACGGGATTACACATTGAGTTCTCGTAACTCACCCTTTTCTTTTAATTGTTCAGGTAATCCCCAGCCTTAGAGGATTTGGAGCTACGAGGGACTCAGAGGTGGCCACACGTTCACAATTTTTTATTTATACATAGATTTATTTAAGCTATTTATTTGGGGAGATATTTAAGTAATAAGGTCATTCGAGGTTTTAACCTTTATTTGGTGTTAACTTTTTACGTTGACCTGTTAGACTAGGAAACACGGGTTTTCAAAATAATAACTGTTTTCAAAGAAAGGCACACGTTTTCAAATTTTTAAAGTTTACTTTTGGAAAGCTTTCACGAAATTTAATCCTGACAAATAAATGATATGAACAACAAGTGAATATCCCGTTTAGATTTTACAACGGCAATATTTTAAAAAGATTTAAAATTCAGTAATGAACTATTGTCGACAAGCCCGATTTTCAAACAACACTTTCGTGTAACACATTAGATCCATTCGTAATGTCTAGGCCGGGTTTAGGGTGTTACAACATTACTCCCAGAATTGACTAAACCGTAGCTTTGATACCACTAAATGTAACACCCTTAACCTGTATCTGTCGTCAGAACAGGGTTTCAGAGTATTACCAAAACATTCAAAACATTTTACAAATAATTTATGTAGATTACTATTCATTTACCGAGATAATTCAAAATGTCTATTAATTGGACTCTCGAGGCCTAATATGAACAGTAGTAACAAGTCAGGACTTAACCAGAACCTCTAAAGATATTTTTTCGCGAAATTACAAAAATTTTCTTAGTAACAGGGGTCACACTCCCGTGTGGTCTAAGGACACGCCCGTATGATCAAGCCGTGTGGTCACCCACACCCGTATCCCTAACCTGTGTAACTCTCTGTCTTGCAAAGCATGAAGAAACTGAAGTCACACGCCCGTGTGCTAGGCCATGTGGCTAATTTAATTTTTGAAATTAAGGTCCAATTTTCACACGGCCGTGCAACACGCCCGTGTTCAAGGCCGTGTCAACCACACGAATGAGACACACGCCCATGTCTCTGTTTGTGAACCCAATTCTAAGCATTTTGTTTCTCATTTTTAAGATACAGGGGACACACGGCCAGACCACACACCCATGGGGTAGACACACGGCCCAGACACATGCCCGTGTGTCTACCCGTGTGGACAAAATAAAGCCATTTCTTAGGTTTATTTTCTCACCCAATTTACCACAAACCTACACCAAATCATACAAAATATATCAACCAATCTAAACATTATAAATCAAGCCAATTCTAACATCCGTCATGATTCATTATCATATGCATTTCATATTCATGATCATGCTATTAGTGAACTTATAAGTTAAGCATCACCTAATCAACCATACTCAATACATACGAAATAAACATGAAATAACCTTATATAATGTACCAATTAACCATTACTAGCCATACCAATGGCTAGATTACAAAACATCATTTACAAGCCATCATTTGGCCAAACAAGCCTATACATGCCATTATACCAAAATGAGATTTCTAATTATACCAAAATATGATAGTGGATAGTGTGATGATGCTCTGACCGACCTCCAACCTTGGCAAGCTTTCGAGCACTATAAACAAGGAAAATTAGTCGGAGTAAGCATTAAATGCTTAGTAAGTTCATAAAACGGGAATTTAACTTATCGATCACATTTTATAATATTAAGCATACATAGACATACATTCCATCATTTTCGGTAAGTTACATAAACACATACACTCAGTCAAACAAGTTAGTCACATAACTTCATATGAATATCAGGTAAATATAGATGAGCTCATCATATTACAAGTAGTCATTTAATTTCACCTTTCCACATTTCAATGGTCTTTTCTGTTGAACTATTAAAATTTCGATGGACAGTTGGGTAGTATACATAAAGTATACATATCAAATATCTGTCAATTCATGTTCATAGATACCCATTAGGGCAAAAAATTAAAGAGCACAGTCTCGAGTCACATATTATGCAAGAGGATTACCCGTCCAGGCTAAATCCCGTTTTCAACCAATTCTCACGAGGGTTATTCAGGATTGCCAGTCCAGACTAAATCCCATTTGCAACATATGCTCTAAAGAGCTTAAATCAGGGTTACCCGTCCGGGCTAAACCCAATCTGTAACATATGCTCGAGAGGGCTTACTTCAGGATTACCCATCCAGGCTAAATCCTATCAACAACATATGCAGTATTATACTCTTTTTGACAAATCACCTTAATCCATCGAATTTCAGTATTCAACCGGGACATGATATTTTATCAACATTTCCAACCTGTAACTATTTCATTATGTATATCATCACATGATTATTATCACAATCACACAATTCAATTCAAACATATTAACATACCAAATTAAGTTACACGAACTTACTTGGATAGTTGTTCGTATTTGATTTCCAACTATTCCGACCCCTTTTGTTTTCCTCGATCTAATTCCGTAGTTGGTCTTTTCGGGTCTATATAAACAAATTTAACTATCAATTTATCATATTTCATACACATTTGCATTCTACTACATCTTAGGCAAAATTACCATTTTGCCCCTATTCTTTTTAAAAATTCCAATTTCATCCCTAGGCTCGGAAAATGACATTCATGAAATCTGACCCCTTTTTCAAGCCTAGTCAAAATTTATGTATCACATTTATAGCACTTACATTTCTCAAATTTCAACATTTTCCATGTGTTTTACTACTTTTTCATTTTAGTCCTTATATCAAGTTTTCATCAAAAATTGTTGTTCATCTATGAATAACTTTTCATTTTCTACCATAAATTTCTTATTTTTAGCATATTCATCAATGACCTAAATTTCATACCTTGTTAACTTTTCAAATAAATCCCCTAAATAGAAAGATTAGACTATCCCGATTCTAAAAATATAAAAATCATTAAAAACGACACTTGATTTCATACCTTATTGAGCTTGAAAAGTTTTCATCCTCTCTCCTAGCGTTTCCATAGAAATGTTGGGGAAGCAGATGAATAAAAAGATGATAATTTCCTTTTTAATTATTTGTCATCTTTTAATTTTAGTGATTTCCAATTTAGTCCTTGCCCATTTCTAATTTTTCCACGGATGAGTCACTAAATTACCTGCTAACTATTCTTCAATAGTCTAATTACCAAATAAGGACCTTAAGTTTTGAATTCTATAGTTATTTGATACTAACTACTAGAAGGCAACTTTTGCATTTTATGCAATTTAGTCCTTTCCTTAATTAAACATGCAATTAGTAAAATTTTTGTATCAAAATTTCATATGACCTTCCTATAATAATTCAAATCATAAAATAATATTAAAATAATTTTTGTTTTTGGCTCAGATTTGTGGACCCGAAACATTGTTCCGATCTCACTGAAATTAGGCTGTTACAAAATAATTCCTCAAGAAATGACATACCAACAAAGGAAGAAATTCCTTCATGATAGTCAGTATTATTTCTGGTAGGATCCATTTTTGTTTAAACAATATGAAAATAACATAATCAAGAAGTGTGTAGCCGAAAGTTAGATTGACGAGATTTTATACCACTTCTATTCATGTAACATCCCGAATTAGGGCCTAGTCTGAACAGTGGCTCCGGGACCACAAATCCGACGTAATAAAATTTATTTTTATTATATTTTTATGGTCTAAAATTTCAAGGAATGATTTCGTGAAAATTTCGTTCGAAAATTTTGACGTTTGGCCACTCAATTTAGTTAAAAGGACTAAATTATAAAAACTGCAAAACTTGAGTTCTAGAAGTTAGAGGTGTCAAATTGCTATGAAATTTTAAAGTAGAGGTTCTTAAATGGTAATTAGCCCATTGGTTAAATTTTTGGACAAAAATGGATATGGTATATGTTAGATAAGATATTTTTTTTAAGGGCATTTTGGTCCTTTTGTAAATTAAATGAATTAAAAACAAAATTAAAATGCCAAATTTGTCCATCTTCTCCATATGGACGAACTTTACCAAGAGAAGACATGGATAGGGTTTTCTCAACTTTCCAAGCTCATGGTAAGTCCGTTCTAGCCCCGTTTTTCAAGTTATTTACGGTTTTAGAGTCCCGACAGTTCGATTTAGCTTATGCTACCAACAATTCATGCTAGGGTTCATCTTTGGAAAATTACCCATAGGTGAAAAGTGTTTATTTTGATGTTTTATTGTAGAATATGAAGCTTGAAATTATGTTAAACAACTTTTACTAAGTGATTTTAAGTGAAAACGAGTAAAACGACATAATCGGTAAAAATACCTAATGTTCAAAAGTGTATGTTACAGTAAGAATTTGATGTTGCCATAGAAGGGAAAAATGATCAGCATGTTATAAAACATAAGAATAAGGGCTGAAGTTTAATTTTCGAGTATTGGGGTAAAAGTGTAAATATGTAAAACTTTAGGGGCAAAATTGTAATTTTGAAAAAGTTATGTTAAGGATTGTTTTGAATAGTACATTAATAAAATAAGTGAAATATGTTGTTATAGATTAAGGAAAACGAGGTTTGGAACTAGAACGAGAAATTGACGAATAAGTCATTTTCACCGATTTTGCTTTCGAGGTAAGTTTGTATGTAAATAATACACTATTTTTATTTATGTTTTAATATTTTTGTTATATTATATGAGATATAGTTGAATATGGAGTAATTGCTTGATGCAAATTATGAATTGTGATTGATTATGGATGAATTGGAAAAATGTTGAAAAGTGAGAATTCCCGGTTGAACCTTCGGAATAGAAAAGATACAAATGAGGTAGCTAGGTCACATGTGTGGTACTAAGTGTAGGCCACTATGTGTACAAGAGAGCTACGATATGGTTTTAGGTCACGTGCGTAGTACTAAGTGCAGGCTACTACCTATACCAGACGGATAGGTCGCATGTGTAGTACTAAGTGCAGACTACTATGCGTACCAGATAGTTTTGATCACATGTGTGGTACTAAGTGCAGGCCACTATGTGTAAGTGATGGTTTTGGTCACATGTGTAGTACTAAGTGCAGGCTACTATGTGCACCAGATAGCTTCAGCTCCGATGAGTTCAACAGGAAATTGACTAAGTGAAAATACATGTGATTATGTAACGACTAAGTGTAATTGAATACGACTGAGTGATGGATAAGTGCAGGTATAAGTGTGAAAATTTATGAACAATGTGCTCGATATTTGAGCGAACTTTCAGTAAGATGAAATGGAGTAAATGAAATTATGAAAGAGTAAATTTAGAAATAAAATAGTTTTGGACAGTAGCAGTAGAGTAACTTTGAAAAATCACCCAAAATGCTAGAAATGGAATTAGTAGTGTAGTGAGATATGAAATTAAATCTTATTGAGTCTATTTTCATATGAAAGAAACAGAGAAGGCAAAAAAAATCTGTATTTTGAGATATTTAGATTTTTGTGAGACTGGTTCATAGTGATTTCGAGATCCCCTATTCTAACTTGAAAAAATCATTAAAAATTGTACAAAAATAATATTAGGACATAATTTATATGTTTAGATTCCTTAATGAGTATATTTTTAGAAAAAAAAACTAGAACATCATTTGAATTCTTTACAAACAGATAATTAAATTTTAGCGAAGAATGGTTGGAACTACCGGATAGTAGAATAGGGGAGAGTTTGAAGAATAAAATGTACTAATTGGCTAAACCAAAAATTCTAAAAATTTTATGGTAACAAGATACATGAGTCTAGTTTCAGGGAAAATTTACAAATCTTAATTTGGAGTTTTGTAGCTCTAGATAAAAATAATTTAGTCACTGTGACTCGAATAGACAGCTTGCTCCAAACTTGAATAAATAATGAATTTGAATGTAGATATGATTGTGTTATTTTGTAAACATGTTAAATCCATTTCTTATTATTTACATACTTACTTACTAAGCTTTGTAGCTTACTTCCCTTCATTTCCCATATCTTATAGGGTTGTATGCTAACTCGAGTTAGAGATCGCAGGAGATGTAATCACACTATCAAGCTATCATCGTGGGGTAAAAGTGAATACAAACCTCTTAAGTTTATGGCATGTATAGGGACTTAGTCATTTGTATATGTCATAATTGGTTTGGCCTAAAGTGTTGGCCTTTAATATTTAGCAGTTCATTTTGTATAATTTGGATGAAATTTTATGACTCAGTTTAATACGTTTACAAGTGTATGTGTTTTGGTAATGCCTCGTACCCTATTCCGGCATTGAATATGGGTAAGGGGTGTTACAATCATCTCCAAATAAAGGACACTTTGGTGGTTCTCGCACTGTAGCAAAGATTTTACAAGTAGGATTCTTTTCGCCTACAGTGTTTAAAGATGAGTATGCATACGTTAAAAACTGTGGTAGATGCCAAAGAACCGAAAACATACCAAGGAGTAACGAGATGCCCTTGACAAATATTTTAAAGGTAGAACTATTCAACGTTTGGAGCATTGTTTTTCTAGGCCCGTTTCCTTCTTATTATGGGAATAAATATATTTTGGTAGCTTTGGATTGCGTATTCAAGTGGGTTGAAGCCGAGGCGTACCCAATAAATGATGCTAAGGCAGTCATGCAATTCCTACATAAGCATGTATTTACACAATTTAGGACTTCTATAGCTATAATTAGCGATGAAGGATCTCACTTTGTAAATAGGTGGCTTAAATGGTTGCTTGACAAGTATGATGTGAGGCATAAAATTTCTACTGCCTATCATCCATAGTCAAATGGGCAAGTTGAAAGGGTGAATCATGAAATCAAAGGTATTCTTGAGAGGGTAGTGCACCCTAATAGAAAAGATTGGTCTCGAAGGCTTGATGATACTCTATGGGCCTATCGAAAAAGATTGGTCTTGAAGGCTTGATGATACTCTATGGGCCTATCGAACTACTTTGAAGACACCATTAGGAATGGGTCCTTATCGGTTAGTTTTTGGAAAGGCATGTCATTTGACGCTCGAATTGGAGAATAAAGCTCACTGGGCTTTGAAGCAATTGAATTTGGATCTTAAACAAGTAGGTGAGAGAAGGATGTTGCAGCTTGATGAGTTGGAAGAGTTGAGGTATTTTCATACAAGAATTCCAAGATGTATAATGAAAAGTCTAAGAGATGGCATTACAGTCGTATACAACCTCATGAATTCAAAGAAGGTCAAAAAGTGTTGTTGTTTAATTAAGGCTAAGGTTATTTCCTGGAAAGCTCAAATCTCGATGGAAAGGACCTTATACCATTTCCAAAGTCTATCCATATGGAGGTGTAGAATTATATGACAACCATGGAGGTAAGTTTAAAGTTAATGGTCAGCGTCTCAAACACTATTGAGATGGTGAAGTTGAGCAAATTGATATCTCGTTCAAATTATTAGACCCTTATATTTTCATAATTTTACTTCTTAATAAATAATTAGAAATTATTTTTCTTGAATTAGTACATTTAATTAATTCTGGCTAAGGAGATTGGATCTTAAGCGGGACTGTTGTGAGCCCTCCAACCTTTCCTGGGAATTAATTTAATGTAATATTTTGAGAAGAAATTTTCTAATTAACTTCAACATTTTTATTATCATTTTAATTTTTGTTTTTAATATTAATGTAACACCCCAAACCCGGCCTAGACGTTACGATCGAATCTGACGTGTCACATCGAAGTGATATTCGAAATTTGAACTTGTTGATAATAAAATCCGTATTTAACTTAAAACCCATTTAGTTTTTATTGATTGAGAAAATTCGGCAATTTAAGATATTATAATTTGAAAATAGCTTATAAAAACGATTACCATATTTGTTACTGTTGATTTCTTAAACTGAATAAAACCGCGGAAGCTTCTCTAATTAAAATGTTGAAGTTTAAAATGCGTGTTTTTCTTAAAAACAATTGTTATTTAGAAAACTCATTTGTATCCGTTTGGCAGTTTAAAATAAGAAATCAAAGCCCAATTAAAAATTAAATCCACCAATGGCCTTATTACATAATCAATAGCCCAATATGAAATTTAGATAAATAAGTCTAAAACAGAACATCAGCGATTGTGTGGCCACCTCTGAGACCCTCGCGGCTCCAAATTGTCTAAGGCTAGGGATTACCTGTACAGTTAAAAGAAAAGGTGAGTTTACGAAAACTCAGTGTGTAATCCCCTATCAATCAGTCAGTAACAATATATGTAGTAATAGTCTGGGCCTGAGCCCTAATCAGTAATAGTGCAGTGTGGGCCTTAGCCCATTATAGTATCATTGTGGGCCTAAGCCCAATAGAGTATCAATACGGTGCAGATATGCAACCCACCCCAATCCAGCCAACACATCACTCGTACCAACCAACACACCATGTGGGGATAAAATTGACCCACCCACCCAGCACACAAACATTGCAGCATAGCTACCAGTAATAATAATGCAGCAAAGCTGCCAGTAATAGTGAATGTGGCAGAGCCACCAGTACAGTACTTCCTCCATATCAGAATCCCAACCCCATGCAATATGTCATGTCATAAATATTTTATGTATGCAAAGTTTCCTACTCAGTACAATCTTACAAAAAATCATACACTCATCAGTCAACTTACATTTAGAGGTAAAATGGTCATTTCCATCTATTAGGGGTAAAATAGTAATTTTATCCTTTAAGGGTATTTTGGTCACTTTACCTATTTTGGAGTCTCGGTGCAGATAACGACCTTTCAGAAGGTCTACAATCGCCTCAAGTGACACAGGTAACCTAAATGGTCATAAAGGTGTAAATAGGCCTAAAGCCCATTATTCTGCCCAAGTGGGCCCACACACTCGTGTAGCCCATCTGGCCCAGAATTAAACACAGCCATACAAACTATACAGCCCAGTCCAGTATTTACTACATTTTAGTGGAATTTATCTGAGTGGAGCCCACGAGCCCACACGGCCCATTTCAACCCAACGTGGCCCAGATCGACCCCAAACCCATGAGAACGCTCATGGCGGCCTCTACAGTCAGTCACCCATATTTCGTGGGTTTAGTTTACCACACGAGCGATCGGACGCCCATGTGGCCTCAAACACCGTATTTTTCAGCTTTTCAGCTTTTGTCAATTTACAGTCTATTCAGTGTATGTGTACACACACTCTTTTGGCTTTTTAGCCGATTATCAATTATGGTATACTGTTACACACCTGATCGCGGAACATGCTTTGATCCACGAGCACACCAACCCTTGGTAGATCTACTGCAACTCTTACACCTACTCCTTTACAAGAGATAGTCTATGACCCCCCTTTAGAGGTATCCTAAAATACAACTGAATCTTTAACAATCGTATCCATTAATTGATCGGCCAAGGATAAACATCACTGTATCGCACTTATCGAAACGTAGATCAGAAGTAAAGAGAACCCATAATCGATCACCCGGAGTATGCCCCAAATCCAAGGCACAAAAAGAACACCCACCCCTGAGATGGAAGATTCGGTCACTCCCAAGAATGAGAAGGGAAAAGAAATCGAATAAGAGAGACTTTAGGAAAACAGTATTAACAAAATAACATACTTGGAAAAATTTGAAAGAACTTACTGAAAATGACGACAAAAAAGAGAGTTGTGCAAAAGAATCCAACCGAAACTGCCAGAGAATAGTTAAGAGACACAATATTCGGCTTAATACCAAAAGAAAGAGTGATGATAGAATCGGTTAGAAAGGAATAGGTTCATTCAGCCAAGCACAATAGAGAGAGGAGATGATAAAATGAAAGCACTTGAAAGGCCTAAGATGTGTTCGGCTAGGATTGTGAAGGAATGGGAAGCAAAGAAGAAAATGAAGAAATGTAGAGAGAATATTCGGCTTAAAAGAGAGTCCGAAAGGAGAAGAATTAGAGAGGAAAGAGAGAAGCACTATTAGGTTTTGAGAAATGGAGAAGTAGAAAGAATTGGAAGAAGAAAGACGATTCGGCAAATATTGAAAAGTGAATTCGGCAATACTAACCGGTTTTCCCCAAACGGTCAACTCGACAAAACTTTAACAACCAAAACGGAGAACAGAAAACTATTTTCAGCATTTAAGAATTTAGAGCGACCGACCTAAACAAAAATAACCAAAAATTGAAACACACTAAGAAGAGAAAGTCTCATAGCCTAATTTCCCATACACTAACATACCAATCGGCACATCCTTCTACAACTCAAACTCCTCCTTTCTCTCCACAATCCACACCTAAAAATCCTCCCTGATATCATCCACATATCACTCCACATATCACTCCAACCTCTTATTTATCAGAATTTTACTACAACATAACCACTAGCCGAACCAAGCTACAAAGTAGATACCCCATTGCACAACTTAGGACTTGAACCTCAGACCTCACAGTTACACAACATGCCACCTTACCACTACACCACAGGCTCTTTTTGTGTCATAATACAAAAACTATTATTCATGAAGCCTATATGCCAGTGTCTAGCTTCATTTAAGAACAAAACTAAAAATTCTGCAAAAGCCAAGACTTGAACCCAGGCTTCTCAAACACTCTCGTCCACACCCAAATCACTTAGCCATTAAAGAAAACAAGTAATTTGTGTCAGATCATGCAAAATTAAAGACCTTATATTTTTGGGGCATTACAACTCTACCCCCTAAAAGAAATTTCAGCCTCAAAATTTACCTGGTCAGAATAGATGAGGGTATTGTTGTCGCATCACCTCTTTAGGTTCCCACGTGGCTTCCTCTGTACCGTGATTATGCCAAAGAACTTTAACCAGTGGAATAGATTTCTTCCTTAGTACCTAAACCTCACGATCCAATATCTGCACTGGCTCCTCCTCAAAGTTCAGATCTGACCTAACCTCGATCTCTTCGGATAGTACTATTGTGTGGGATCAGAGCGATAACGCCTCAGCATGGAGACGTGGAACACATCGTGAATCCGGTCTAATTCTAGAGGCAACTCAAGTTGATAGGCGACTGGTCCCACACGCTTCAGTATACGGTAAGACCCAATGAACCTAGGGCTAAGCTTACCCTTCCGCCCAAACCACAGTATCTTTTTCCATGGTGAGACCTTGAGAAATACGAAATCTCCCACAGAATACTCAATCTCTCGGCACTTAAGATCCGCATAAGATTTCTGCCTATCAGATGCTTTCCTTCAATCAGTCTCGAATCAACTTTACCTTTTCTTCGGTATCAAAAACTAACTCTGGCCCCAGAACTCGCTGCTCACCCAGCTCAGTCAAACAGATAGGGGTGTGACACCTAGGACCATATAACGCCTCGTACGGTGCCATTTGAATACTAGACTGGTAGCTATTATTATACGAGAACTCTACTAGCAGCAAATAGTCAATTACACAACTTCTTAACATGTCCTCCAGTATCTGAATCACCCTCTCTAACTGACCATCTGTTTGAGGATGGAATGCAGTACTGAAGTTCAATCTAGTACCCAAATCCTCGTGTAATTTCTTCCAGAATTGAGATGTGAATGAGGGTCTCTATCGGATATGATGGAAGCCGGTACCCCATGCAGTCTCATAATCTCAGTCGCATATAACTTTACCAGCTTCTCAGCGAGTAATCAGTGCGGACTGGTATAAAATGGGCAGATTTAATTAATCGGTCTACAATAACCCATACCAAATCCTTCTTAGTAAGAATTAAGGGCAGCCCACTCACAAAATCCATAGATACTCTCTCCCACTTCCAAAGTGGAATCTTAACGGGCTGCAATAATCTTGAAGGCAGTTGATGCTCAGCCTTAACTTGCTGGCACGTAAAGCACTTACTCACAAAATCAGTAACCTCGTGTTTCAGTCCTGGCCACCAGTATAGCTTACACAGATCTTGTTATAACTTGTTTCTGCCTGGATGCATAGCATATGGGCTACTATACGCATCCTGCAGTATAGACTGCCTCAAATAAAAATCCCTCGGTATACAGACTCTCTCACGAAAACACAGTACTCCTTTACTATTCAACCCAAAATCTAAAGTTTCCCATTCTCAACCTGTCGGAAACGAGGAACCAGCAACTTTTCCAGGAACTATTTACCTTTAATCTGCTTAGTCCACGTCAGTCTAGCTTGCAGTTCAGCCAACAAGCAACCATCATCAAACAAGCTGAGACGAGCAAACATTGCTCTCAAATCAGATACAGCCCTACGGCTCAGTGCATCAGCTACCACGTTAGCCTAACCAGGGTGATACTCAATCGAGCAGTCATAATCCTTAAGCACCTCTATCCATCTTCTCTGCCTAGGATTCAGTTCCTTCTTAGTAAGGAGGTACTTGAGGCTCTTGTGATTTGTATAGATAATACACTTCTCACCGTATAAATAGTGTCTCTAAATTTTTAATGTGAATATCACCGCAGCTAACTCCAAGTTATGAGTAGGGTAATTCGCCTTGTGAGGCTTAAGCTAGCGAGCGCATAAGCAACCACCTTACCCTCCTGCATCAACACACAACCCAAACCAACGTATGATGCATCGCTATAGACGGTGAATTCCTTCCCAGACTCTGGTTGTGTCAAGACAGGGGCCTTAATCAGAACTTTCTTCAATTTATCAAAACTTTCTTGCTACTTATCAGTCCAGTTAAACGGTACCCCGTTACACTGCGACTTAGTCATAGGTGCAGCAATCAAGGAAAACCCTTCAACAAAATGTCTATAATACCCTGCCAGACCCGGAAAGCTTCGAATCTCAGATACAGTCTTAGGTGGTTTCCAATCCATTACGACTTCAATTTTTTCAAGGATCAACCCTAATCCCCTCGACAGATACTACGTGACTCAGAAATGTCACCTCTTGCAGCTAGAACTCACACTTGCTGAACTTCGTATATAGTTGCTTCTAGAACTCACACTTGCTGAACTTCGCATATAGTTGCTTCTCCCTCAGAACCTGCAGAACAATTCGAAGATGTGCATCATGATCCTCCTCGGTTCTCGAATTCACCAGGATATCTTCTATAAACACTACTACGAACCGATCCAGATAGGGCTAGAACACTCAGTTCATCAGATCCATGAAAGCAGCTGGTACATTTGTCAGCCCAAACGACATCACTAGGAACTTGTAATGACCATAACGAGTCCTAAACGCAGTCTTATACGCATCAGCCTCCATAACTCTCAGTTGATGGTACCCAGAACGAAGATCTATTTTGGAGAAAACCAAAGCTCCTTGCAGCTGATCAAATAAATCATCTATCCTCAGCAAAGGATACTTATTCTTGATAGTCAATTTATTCAATTTTCGATAGTCGATGCACATGCGTATGGACCCATCCTTCTTCTTTACGAATAACACTAGTGTTCCCTATGGAGAAACACTAGGTCGAATGAATGCTCGGTCTAGCAGTTCTTGGATTTGAGCTTTTAACTCCACCCGCTCCTTCGGTGCCATCCTATAAGGAATGATGAACACTGGAGTTGTTCCAGGCAGGAGCTCAATACCAAATTCAACTTCGCGGTTCGGAGGCAACCCAGGGAGCTCATCAGGAAATACATTAAAAAAATCCTTAAGTGCTCTGATATCTCTAATAAAAGGACCCTCAGAATCAGATACACCAATATAAGCTAGAAACGCCTCGCAACCCTTACGAACCAGTTTTTCAGCCCTTAATGTAGAGATCACATTATATAAGAAGTCTCTTCGCTCCCCAATCACAGCCACCTCCTCATCCTCCGTAGTCTTCAACACCATACGTTTAGCAGCACAATTTAACATTGCACAGTGTTTTACCAGCCAATCCATCCCCAAGATTTGGTTGAATTCACCAAACTGTAGCTCCATCAAATCCGCTGGAAATATTATTCCTTGAACCTCTAAGAGCACATCTTTGAATAACTTATTTACCCTAACCGACTGTCCCAGTAGACTTATCACAGTCATCTCACTAATAGTATTTTCAAACTGAGTGCCCAATGTTCCAGACACATTGCATGCAACTAACGAATGTGTAGACCCGGTATCAATTAAAGCAATGTAAGGTACATTATGAATGAGGAACGTACCGGTTACAACATTTAGAGTGTCACCATCCTCTCGGTAACGAATAGCATAAACCAGAGCTGGCTACCTCGCCTCAGTGTTACCAGTACCTCTGCCTGGTGCTCCACGACCTCGTCACATACCATTTCCACCTCTAGCTTGTCCATGGCCTCTCGGTGGCTGCTGACCACCTCTCACTGGCTGAACATGACCCTATCCCGCATGTTGCATCTAAACAGGCCTCTGAGGACAATTCTTAACCTGATGATCCATGGACCCGCATCTGAAGCACGCCCCAATCCTCTTTCAGCACTCACCCTGGTGGATCTCCCACAATCAGTGCAAGGCTGTAGTCTAGCAATCGCAATAGGAACTCCAGCCCTAACTGGCCCATCAAACCTGGCCTTCTTTATAGGCCTTCCAGAAGAACCTGAGGGCCCAGAGTCCCTCTTACATCTGCCCTTATCCTTCTCACGGTTCTGACGCTGAAAGCACTTCACATCCTCAGCAATTTTTGCCTTTTCTACAAGGGCAGCAAAGTCTCGCTCCCTCTGTGGAGCTATCAATACTCGTAACTCATCTCCGAGGCCATCCTCAAAATGCACACGACGTTCATACTCAGTTGCTACTATCCCACGAGCATATCGAACCAACCGTAAGAACTCTGCCTCATATTCCGCCATTATCTTATCCCCTTGGGTCAAGCTCAAAAATTCCCTTCTTCGGGCATCCATGTAACTTGTGCCTACATACTTCCCTTGAAAGGCCACCTTAAAGAAATCCCATGTCAACCGGTCGGCCTACATACCCTCTCTCACGGTGAGCCACCACTGGTATGCCTCGTCTCATAGTAAGGACACTGCTCCTTTTAACTTTTGTTTCACAGTACAGTTGAGGTCATCCATTATTCTTTCAGTGGACTCCAGCCAGTATTCTGCCACATTTGGGGCTACTCCAGAAATACCCCCTGAAAATTTCCGCACGATTAGACTGGAGTCGCTCTGAAATTGACCCTTGGCCAACTATACTAGTACGACATCCAGTAACCCTCTCTAAAGTGTGGAGCATAACAGGCATGCAGAGCATACCAACTTCACCGATGATCGAGGCAGGGTCTTACTGGATTTTACATACAGTACTAAATCCAACAACCCTCTCGATCGTAAGACCCTGTCTCGACCACCAATGAAGCTAGTGCCTCTCTAGCAAGAATGTGGCCCGATACCAAAGACCTAGCCCGAGCACTTTTTCAACCTCTACCGCAACCCCATGTGCCCCTTCCGCGAGTACCTCTTGTGCTCATTTTGATATACGCTTTATCTGTTTTAACAATCTTATGCATCAAATTATAATTTCAATAATTATTAACAAATGAGTTATGAAAGACAATCACTAGGGGTTTGTTTTCGGAGATCGAGATCTCACTACAGTTTTCAATCTTCTAAGGTCTCAGTTTCCTCTATCTAGAGTTTCACAGTATAGTCCTACTATCCATAGTAGTTTCTCAGTATAACGTCTCAGTCTATAAGAGTAATAAGTATTAGAGGACTTACAGATTTGGTGCCAGAGACTCGGTATGCCACATTTAAAAGAGAGTCCGAAAGGAGAAGAATTAGAGAGAAAGGAGAGAAGCACTATTTGATTTTGAGAAAACAGAGAAGTAGAAAGAATTGGAAGAAGAAAGAAGATTTGGCAAATATTGAAAAGTGAATTGGGCAATACTAACCAATTTTCCCTGAACGGTCAATTCGACAAAACTTCAACAACCAAAACGGAGAACAGAAAACTATTTTTGGCACTTAATAATTTAGAGAAACCGACCTAAACAAAAGAAAAAAACCAAAAATTGAACCAAATTGAGAGGAGAAAGTCTCATTGCCGAATTTCCCATACACCAACATACCAATCGGCACATCCTTCTACAACTCAAACTCCTCATTTCTCTCCACAATTCGCTCCTACAAATCTTCCCTGATATCCTCCACATATCACTCTACATATCACTCCAACCTCTTATCTATCTGAATTTTACTGCAAGACAACCACTAGCCGAACCAAGCTGCAAAATAAATACCCCATTGCACAACCCAGGACTTGAACCTCAGACCTCACAGTTACATAACACGCCACCTTACCACTACACCACAGGCTCTTTTTGTGTCATAATACAAACACTATTAGTCATGAAGCCTATATGCCAGTGTCCAGCTTCATTTAAGAGCAAAACTAAAAATTCTACAAAAGCCAAGACTTGAACCCAGGCTTCTCAAACACTCTCGTCCACACCCATATCACTTAGCCATTAAAGCAAACAAGTAATTTGTGTCAGATCAAGCAAAATTAAAGATCCTATATTTTTGGGGTGTTGCAATTAATTTTATTTGTTATGTTTAATAAGGGGGTCAAATTGGCCTAAGTACTAATTAGTTTGTTTTTTTTCATACAAGTCTAGGTTGTAAATACAGTTTAGGCTCAAGGCTTGAAACAACAAAAAGAAGAAAAATCACCCTATGTTGTCGTCCATAGGGTTCCCTACAAACCCTAAACCAACATTTTTGCAGCAGATTTCTGAAGCTCAGAAAAATGATAGTAAGTTGCAAGAAAAACGGATACAATGTGAATCAACTCCTGACTCAGAATTTCAGATCAAGATCAATGATTGTTTGTTATTCAGAGGCAGAGTATGTGTACTGAAAAGTTTAGAACTAGTACAGAAGATTTTGAATGAAGCTCATAACGGTAACATGTCTATTCATCATGGTAGTAATAAAATGTACAATATCTAAAACAGATATACTGGTGGCCAGGAATGAAACGGGATATTTTTGAGTTTATATCCAAATGTTTGATATGTCAGCAAGTAAAAGCTGAACATCAGTTGCCTTCTGGATTATTACAGTCGGTTACGATACCGAAATGGAAATGGGAAAGAATTACTATGGACTTTGTATCGGGGTTACCCCTGTCTTTAAAGAAGAAAGATGTCATTTGGGTGATTGTTGATCGATTGACAAAATCTGCACACTTTATTTCAGTACGTATGGACTTTTCCTTAGATAGATTGGCTGAATTGTATGTCTCTGACATTGCCATATTGCATGGAGTGCGTGCCTTCATTATTTCAGATAGAGACCCTCGTTTTACATCTCGATTCTGGAGCAAATTGCAAGAAGCTCTAGGTACTCAATTACACTTTAGCACTAGATTTCATCCCCAAACAGATGGTCAATCTGAACATGTAATACAGATCTTGGAAGATATGCTTCGGTGTTGTGTACTTGAGTTTGAAGGTAACTGGGAAAAGTATTTGCCTTTGGTTGAATTTGCTTATAATAACACTTATCAGTCTAGTATTAAAATGGCACCGTATGAAGCTTTATATGGACATAAATGTAGAACTCCATTGTGTTGGACAGAACTCAGTGAGAAAAGGTTACACGGAGTTAACTTAGCCTGTGAAACCGAAGAAAAAGGGAAAGCAATTCGGGACAGTTTGAAAGCAGCCTCTGATCGTCAAAAGTCCTATGCTGATCTTAAATGAAAAGAAATAGAATTTCAAGTCAGTGACAAGGTATTCTTAAAAGTATCATCGCCTTGGAAGAAAGTTCTCCAATTTGGTCGTAAAGGAGAATTGAGTCCACGATTCATTAGACCATATGAGATTACAGAAAGAATTGGACCGGTTCCATATCAGTTAGCTTTTCCACCAGAACTTGATCAGATTCATAATTTTTTTCATGTGTCTATGTTACGACGATATCAATCCGATCCTTCACATGTTATTTCTCCGGCAGAGGTAAGGATTCAGCCTGATATGACTTACAGTGAAGAACCAATCAAAATCTTAGCTCGGGAAGCGAAAAAGTTAATAAATAAAAAGGTAGAATTAGTAAAAGTTCTTTGGCAATGACAAAGTATAGAAGAGGCTACCTGGGAACCAGGGGATACTATGAGGAAGCAATACCCAAATATTTTTACCGGTAAGATTTTCGAGGTCGAAAATCCTTAAAGGAGGAGAGTTGTAACAACCCATTTTTTAATGAAACTGGAACAGTAGTTTCGAGACCACAAATTTGATCCAAAAATAAAATTTATTTTTATTTTATTGCATGGTTCGTATTATTATAGTGATGTAGTGTGAAAATTCTGATAAGAAATTTTATCGATTATGTGTTTAATTAGGGAAAAGACTAAATCGCATAAAATGCAAAAGTTGAATTCTAGTAGCTATAAAGATTAAATAGCTATGGAATTTAAACTTGAGGTCCTCATTTGGTATTTAGACCGTTAAAGAAAAGTATATAGATATTTTGGTCACTTATCCATGGAAATTTAGGAAAAGGGCAAGGACTAAATTGGAAATTGAAAAATATTTAATTAATTAAAAAGATGATAAAATATATCATCTTATTTTTATGTCATCTTCAACCTAAAATACATGGAAACCCTAGGAGAGAGAGAATAAACTTTCATGGCTTAATTGGGTAAGTTTCCTTGTCCAGTTTTTAGTAATTTTGATATTTTTGAAACCGGGATAGCTTAATCTATCTATTTGGGGGATCAATTTGAAAAGTTATCAAAGTATGGAAAATGGGTCATGGATGAATATGCTAAAAATTATAAATTTATGGCAGAAAATGAAAGATTGTTGATAGATAAACAACTTTTACAAAGTGATTTTTGATGAAAACATGATTTATAGACTAAAATGTAAAGTGTGAAAATTGATAAAAAATTTCTGAAATTTATAGATAATATTTGCTATAAATTCTATATTGAAATTTATATTAGGCTTGGAATAGGGAGTAAATTGCATAAATTTCATTTTCCAGCCTAGGGATGAAATTGGAATTTATGGAAAAGTTAAGGGCAAAATGGTAATTTTTCTTAGGACGTAAATTGAGTCCAGCTGAATATGAAATGTGTGAAATTGATGATTAAAGTTGTTTATATAGATTTGGACAACACAAATTCGAGGTTAGACCGAGGAAAAGAAAAGGTTTCGGATTAGTAGATTTTTATACGCAAACAATTGTCCACGTAAGTTCGTGTAACTTAATCAAGCATGTGAATATGGTTAGTTGAATGTTGTTTTTGTATGTAATGTGACTTATATTGATGTGAATTAGTTGATTGCTATAATGAAAAACTAAATGCATGCTTGAAATGGTGAAAAAAAGGGTTAAGTCACATTTGAATATTGAATTCCGATGAATATATGTGCTTTCCCGAAATAAATTAGGTCCTGCATTTGTTAGAGACGAGATTTAGCTTGGATGAGTAATCTTATTGACCTCATTATAGAAAGGATTTATCCCGGATGGGTAATCTTGATACGATACCGCTGGATATATGTTACAATTAGGATTTAGCCTGGACTGGTAATCCTAATTGAGCTCTCCTGAATATACGATATATAAAGGATTTAGCCTGGACTGGTAATCCTATTATACGATATGTGGCTCGAGAGTGTGTTCTTGATTAAGTGCCCTAATGGGTAATTTTGAATAAGAATTGACAGGTTATTGAATTGTACACTTCGAGTGTACTACTTGAGCATCTATTAGAATTTCAATGGTTCAACGGACTAAACTCTTCGCATGATGAGAGAATTATGAATTGAAACGATAATGTCTTGAAAGAATATTGCATAATGAGTTCATCTATCCTTATTTGATGCATATGTGAACATTATGTGGCTAACTTGTTTCATTGAGTGTATGTGTTTAAGTAAATTTTTCAAATTGATGAAAAGCATGCTATTGAATACTTAATGTTAATAATTGTGGTTTGGTAAGTTTAGTTTCTATTATATGAACTTACTAAGCATGTAATGCTTACTCAGTTTTATTTTCCCTTGTTTTATAGTGCTCGGAAGCTTGCGAAGGTTAGATATCATTGGAGCATCATCACACTATCTACTAGCTTATTTTGGGTATACAGAGTAAAATTCGAAGTAGAAATATGTGTTTTATGATTTTTATGAGTATTATGATGTGCTTGCATGATTGTGTTCAAATTGTCCATTAGTACTAAATTGCAAAAGTTAGAAAATATGAGATTCTACAATATTTAAGTATGAAATAGAGTTATAAAAATTATTAGAGGTCCTTATTTAGGGATTAAACCATTATATGTTAAGATGGACAAAAATGGACATGGGAAGGAAAAATCTCAAGAAAGGGTCTTAAGGGCATTTTAGTCATTTGGTTAATTAGTGAATTAAAAAGGGAAAAATAAGTCCAAATTGTGTCCATCCTCATCAAGCCATAGCCGAAATTCTCAAGCTCACCATAGCTAGGGTTTGTTCATCTTTCAAGCTTGATTGTAAGTACCTCCTAGCCATGTTTTTAATGTTCTTAGTATTTTTGAAATCCTCGTAACTTGATTTAGCTATTTCTAGCTATATTTTGAGCTAGGCTTCATATTCAAAAATTTACCCATGTATTTTGATGTTTTATGGAAGAATATGAAAGTTTGATGTAAGATAAACATCTTTTTCTAAGTGATTTTCATGAAAAATGCATAAAAAGACCAGATTGCAAAAGTTATGAAATTGGTCATACATGAATGAAATAGTAGAAATTAGGGGCTGCTGTAGTTAAGAAAATGATTCGACTAGGCTTGAAATACAAGAAAGTTGAATGAAAATCATTTTACGAGCCTACGGACAAAAGTGTATTTATGAGAAAGTATAGGGGCAAAATCATAATTTTGCCAAAGTATGATTCATGAGTCGATTTAGTCAATGTGAGTATTAAACAAGTAAAAATTGTTATGATAGATCAAGAAACACGAAGCTCAGATCGAAACCGAGGCAAGGATAAAGGATTGGATTAAATCGAGCATCCACACACATTTTGAGTACCGAGGAAAGCTTGTGTGAAATTAATGCTACATATGTTATTGTGCTTAAATTAATTATTATTCTAAGAAATACATATCATTTCCATGAAAATTTATGAATAATGTTTTGATGAGAAAAATGATGAGAATATGCTACATGAAGTCCCGGTTGAAGTTTCGGAATAACGAGGATACCTATGTCAAAACATGAGATAAAAAAGGTCCCGTATAAGACTATATCTGAGATATGGCACCAGCAATGAATGTAGGTCCCGTATAAGACCATATCTGGGATATGGCATCGGTACCGAATGTAGATCCCGTATAAGACCATGTTTGGGACATGACATCGGCATCGAATAAGGAAGGTCCCTTGTAAGACTACGTCTAGGACATGGCTTCGGCACCAAAAGAGGATCTCATGTAAGACCATGTCTGGGACATGGCATCGACATCCAAATACGATCTCGTATAAGACCATGTCTGGGACATGGCGTCGACATCGAGTTAAGAGATCCCGTGTAAGACCATATCTGGGATATGGCATCGGCATCAAGAGGTGATCCCATGTAAGACCATATCTGGGATATGGAATTGGCATCGTGATACATGTATGATGAGATTGAGTATCCTTCGAAATTTCGAGTAGCTCAACGGGTAAAAGAGCTAAGTATGTAAAGATGGTATAAAGTCAACTTAGACAAGAACGATAATGAGTTCCATTTATGTTGAGAATAATGATGATTTAAGTTTATGCTTAAGTTAGCACAAGTGCTAAATTATGTGCCTAAGTGATACAGGCACCATGAGAAAACAAAATACAAGTTATGTACCCATAATGTATTATGTGAAGGGTAAAAGTAAGTATAAGTGTGCCTAAGCACTTAAGATTTAAGTTGCTATTATTCCATGAGATGGATGGATTTTTACCATGAGCATTTATGTTGCTATATTAATTCATGCAAACTTACTAAGCTATATGCTTACCCCTCTCTTTTCGTTTTTCCTTGTAGTATCGCTAAGCTAACTCGGGGATTGTAGAACGTCGGAGCTCTGATCACACTATCAATCATTCTTTTTGTATAGTGAAGTTAATTTATTTAGAGTATGGCATGTATAGGAACTTGGTCATTTTGTGATATGTCATATTTGGCAGCCAAAGTGTTGGCTACTAAGGTTATACCCTCATTTTGTAAAGGGCCATTAGGAATTGGCCAATTTATTTCAAGTTTCATGTTTTACTGATGATGAGTTTTTATGAAATGAGAGTTCATGCAAAAGATAGAGTGAAATGTGAAATGCATGATTGATGATTAGTAGTTTCATAGTATATTATTATTATGTTAAAAGTTCCTTGTGTTGGAATATGTGTGTCTATGTTTCAAGGTGGCAATTGGCTTGGAAAATAGCCTTCTAATTGTCCATACGAGTAGACACACGGGCATTTGTCTAGGCTGTGTATGACACACGGTCAGCCCATGAGTGTGGTGATAGGCCGTGTGTCCTTTGTATCAAATTGTGAGATTTTGATTCGTCACACGAGCCAGCACATGGGCGTGTGCTTAAGCCGTGTGCTCCTTAAGAGGTTGAAGATGTCATAAACAGAATACCCAAGTTTTCAAACATGAGTGAGGACACAGGCATGTCTAGGCCTTGTGAGGAACACGTGCAATTGACACTGGCGTGTGTCTAGCCGTGTGAAAACTCCTGTAGGTTCAAAATGGAAAATAAATTCCAGACTGGCAAGGGACATGGGCGTGTGTGACCACACGGCCTGCCCACATGGGCGTGTCCTATTTCACACGGTCGTGTGGCCCTGTTTAGACAAAAAATTTTCCAAGTGATCGAAAGTTTCTGGTTTAATTCTGAAACCTTCCAGACGTATATTTAAGGCCTCGTAGGGCCATAATAAGAATGTTATGCATATGAATGAGAAGTTTTAAGTTAAGAATGAAATTTGAGGCCCAAAATTGTATGCTCAAGCAAGTTAAGTTAGGTAATGCCTCGTACCTAGTTTCAGAGACAAATACAGGTAAGGGGAGTTACATTTAGTGGTATCAGAGGTACGATTTAGTCAATTCTCGAACTAACGTAGTGTATGCATGAGTCTAGTTATACATGCTATACGCATGAGTATTTATATTATGATAGTGTGACGACTCCTGACGACTTAAATTGTGTTTTCATATAGTAAATGGATCCCGATAGAGCTGTGGCAAACGATGTAGAAAGTAACGCGTCAGCTCCCGCTGAAGGGACAGTGCCAAATGAAAATGAGAATAGACCTTCAACCATGAGTCAAAGAGGATGAGAAGAGGCTAGAGAAGCCTTTCTCGATATGATGAATGCATGGTACACGGAGTTTGTTCGTGTGTACCCGACTGCACAACCCCCTCCACCCCCACCTATTCCTCATCCTACCCTAGTAGCTCCACAAGTGGTAGAAGTGGTAAGAAGAGAAAAGCCTCCGGTTGATAGAATTCGGAAGCAAGGAGCCGAAGAATTCTGGGCTAGTAAAGATGATGATCCGGAAAGAGCAGAATTTTGGCTTGAAAATACCATCAGGGTATTTGATGAGTTATCTTGCACACCTGAAGAGTGCATGAAATGTGTGGTGTCCCTCTTAAGAGATTTCGCTTATCAGTGGTGGAACACCCTTGTGTCGATTGTACCAAGGGAAAGGATCACATGGGAGTTTATTCAAGAAGAATTCCGAAAGAAGTACATAAGCCGGAGATTTATTGATCAAAAAAAAAAAGGAATTTCTTGAACTGAAACAAGGTAAGATGACAGTAACTGAGTATGAGCGTGAATTTGTAAGGCTTAGCAAATACACTCGAGAGTGTGTATCCACTGAGGTCATTATGTGTAAACGATTTGAGGACGAATTAAATGAAGATATCAGGTTGTTTGTTGGTGTCCTCGAGTTGAAGGAATTTGTTGTTCTTGTGAATCGGTCTTGTAGAGTCGAGGAATTGGTGAACGAGAAAACAAAAGCTGAGATGGAGTCTCGTGACTCAAAAAAGAGAAAAATGAGCAAACCGTTTCAATGTTCATCCCAGAAGTCAAGAGACTTCCCTACCCAATCATCTACTTCAGTTGGGTTTTCAAACAGAAGTAAGAGTAAATAGTACTCGGGGATCAAGGCTCAGATTACTTCAGTTGCAAGCATTGGGAACACTTGACCTAATCGACCAGAATGCCCAAATTGTGCCAGACGTCACCCCGGTGAGTGCTGAGCACATGAAAGAGCATATTTCAAGTGTGGTTCTCAAGATCATTTTATTACAGAATGCCCAGAGATGGTTGAAAAGGAGAAAACTCAGAGTGTAAGATCGGGAAGCACTACTAGAGGGAGACAACAGAGAAACCCGGGAGGTGGGACGAATAGTAAGCCCAGAGAGCAAGCCACAAAATCTGAGGGTAAAGCACTTGTGACGACTTATGTCATTCGCACTCGAGAAGAGGCGTAATCCCCTGATGTAATTACGGGTACATTTTCTCTCAATGATACTAATGTTGTTGCTTTAATTGATCTGGGGTCTACCCATTCATACATTTGCATGAAATTAGTATCTAGTTTGAGCATGCCTGTAGAGTCCACAGAATTCTTTATAAAAGTGTCCAATCCCTTAGGCAAATGTGTATTAGTTGATAAGGTATGCAAAGATTTCCCATTGATGATTAATGGTCATTATTTTAAGGCAAATCTCATGTTATTGCCATTTGATGAATTCGATATGATTCTTGGTATAGACTGGTTAACCACTCATAATGTGACAGTAAATTGTGGAAAGAAATACATTGAATTGAGATGTGAAAATAGGGACACACTTCACGTTGAATCAGATGAACGAGATAGATCGCCTGCAGTGATTTCTCATATGTTCGCTCAAAGGTATGTAAGAAAAGGGTATGAAGCATATCTTACTTTTGTGATGAATACTAAAGAAACTGAATTAAAGATTGAATCAGTACCGATAGTATGTAAGTATCCAGATGTTTTCCTCGAAGAGTTGCTAGGGTTGCCTCAGGTTAGAGAGGTTGAATTTGGCATTGAGTTAGCTCACGGTACTGCACCTATATCAATTGCTCCTTACAAAATGGATCCAACTGAGTTAAAGGAATTGAAGGCACAGTTTCAAGAGTTGACGGATAAAGGTTTTGCTAGACCGAGTTATTCTCCGTGGGGTGCTCCAATATTATTTGTGAAAAAGAAAGATGGATCCATGAGATTGTGTATAGATTACCGACAGCTTAATAAGGTAACCGTGAAAAACAAGTACCCTTTGCCAAGGATTGATGATCTGTTCGATCAATTGAAAGGAACCACTGTGTTTTCCAAGATAGACTTGAGGTCGGGGTATTGCCAGTTGAGAGTAAAAAAACTCAGATGTGTCGAAGACAGCCTTTCGGACGAGGTACGGGCACTATGAATTTTTACTCATGCCTTTTGGTTTAACAAATGCCCCTGCTGTGTTTATGGATTTAATGAATAGTATATTTTAGCCATTTTGGATAAGTTTGTTGTGGTTTTTATTGATGACATATTGATATATTCTCATGATGAGCATGAGCATGCTGAGCACTTGAGGACGATTTTACAGATTTTACAAGATAATCAATTGTATGCCAAGTTTAGCGAAAAGTGAGTTTTGGCTCAAAGAGGTTGGATTTTTGGGGCATATTGTCTCGGGAGATGGAATTCGAGTCTACCCAAGCAAGATTTTAGCTATTGTTGATTGGAAACTGCCGAAGAATATACTGAGGTTAAAAGTTTTCTAGGCCTAGCTGGCTATTACTGATGGTTTGTCAAGGGATTTTCTATGATAGCTACACCGATGATGAGGTTATTACAGAAAGATGTAAAATTTGAGTGGATAGAAAAGTGCCAGCAGAGTTTCGAGAAACTAAAAGCATTATTGACAACGGCTCCAGTTCTAGTGCAACCTGAGCTGGGAAAAGAATTCGTGATTTACAGTGATGCATCCTTGAATGGATTGGGCTGTGTACATATGCAAGAGGGCAAGGTGATTGCATATGCCTCTAGACAGTTAAAGCCGCACGAGAAGAATTACCCAACACATGATTTAGAGTTGGCTGCCATTGTATTCGCATTGAAGGTTTAGAGACACCATTTGTATGGTGAAAGATGTCGGATATTCACCGATCACAAAAGTTTAAAGTTCTTGATGACTCAAAAGGAATTGAACTTAAGGCAATGAAGATGGCTAGAGTTGATAAAGGATTATGAGCTGGTCATTGATTACCACCTGGGAAAGGCGAATGTAGTCGCCGATGCTTTGAGTAGAAAATCCCTATTTGCTTTGAGGGCCATGAATACACAGGTGACTTTGTCAGATGATGGTTCCATTCTAGCTGAGTTAAGGGCTAAGCCGATGTTTCTTCAAGAGATTTACGAGGCTCAGAAAGATGACAGTGTCTTGCAAGCCAAAAGAGTTCAGTGCGGTGGGGTATTGAGCCTGACTTTTGGATCAATTCTGACGGATATCTAAAGTTCAGAGATAGAATTTGTGTATCGAGAAATGATGAGCTTATTCGAAAGATTTTACACGAGGCACATAGTGGATGCCTATCCATACATCCGGGCAGCACGAAAATGTGTAATGACTTGAAGAAATGGTATTGGTGGACGAGTATGAAGAAAGATATTTCTGAGTTTGTATCAAGATGCTTGATTTGCAAGCAAGTAAAGGCTGAACACCAAGTACCTTCGGGTCTGCTTCAACCTATCATGGTTCCCTAATGGAAATGGGACCGTGTTACTATGGATTTTGTAACGGGCTTATCGTTGACACCGAGCAAGAAAGATGTCGTATGGGTTTTGGTAGATAGACTTACAAAGTCGGCCCATTTCATACCTGTACGTGTTGACTATTCACTTGATAAGTTAGCAAACTTGTATGTTTTTGAGATTGTAAGGCTTCATGGAGTGCTTTTGTCGATTATATCAAATAGAGATCCGAGATTCACATCTCGGTTTTGGAAAAGGTTGCAAGAGGCTTTGGGCACAAAGTTGAGTTTTAGTACAACTTTTCACCCCCAAACCGACGGACAGTCAGAGAGATTAATACAGATACTTGAAGATATGCTCCGGTGTTGTGTTCTTGAGTTTCAGGGCAGCTGGGAAAAGTACCTGCCGCTGGTAGAGTTTGCCTATAATAACAATTTTCAGTCGAGTTTGAAAATGGCGCCTTATGAGGCTTTGTATGGGCGTAAGTGTCGAACGCCTCTGTATTGGACTGAGCTCAAGGAAAATCAGATTCATGGGGTCGATCTGGTTAAAGAAACCGAAGAGAAGGTAAAGATAATTCATGATTGTCTAAAAATTGCTTCTGATAGACAAAAGTCCTACTCAGACTTGAAACGAAAATAGATCAAGTTTCAAGTTGGTGATAAAGTATTCTTGAAAGTGTCACCATGGATGAAAATTCTCATATTTGGTCGGAAAGGAAAATTGAGTCCGCGTTTTATCTGACCATATGAGATTACCAAGAGGATAGGGCCGGTAGCCTATAGATTGGCTTTGCCATCTGAATTGGAAACGATTCATGATGTATTCTATGTGTCTATGATGCGACGCTACCGATCAGATCCTTCACATGTGATTACACCGACAGAGGATCAAATTCAACCCGACATGACATATGGCAAATAACAGATTAAGATCCTATCATTGGAAGTCAAACAATTAAGGAATAAAAGTATAGCTCTTGTGAAAGTATTATGGCAAAGACATGGGGTAGAAGAGGCTACATGGAAGCCCAAGGAGACTATGAGGAACCAGTACCCAAACTTTTTTGCCAGTAAGATTTTCGGGGACAAAAATCCCTAAGGCGGAGAATTGTAATAGCCTGATATAGGGCCTAGTCGGAATAGTGGTGCGAGACCACAAATCTAAAGTAGAAATATGTGTTTTATGATTTTTATGAGGCCTATGATGTGCTTGCATGATTGTGTGAAAATTTCATAAAGAAATTTTATTAATTAGTGATCAAATTGTCCATTAGGACTGAATTGCAAAGGTTAGAAAATATGAGATTCTAGAAGATTTAAGTATGAAATACAATTATAAAAATTATTAGAGGTTTTTATTTAGCAATTAAACCATTATATGTTAAGCTGGACAAAAATGGACATGGGAAGGAAAAATCTCAAGAAAGGGCCTTAAGGGTATTTTAGTCATTTGGTTAATTAATTAATTAAAAAGGGAAAAATAAGTCAAAATTGTGTCCATCTTCTTCAAGCCATAGCCAAAATTCTCAAGCTCACCATAGCTAGGGTTTGTTCATCTTTCAAGCTTGATTGTAAGTACCTCCTAGCCCCGTTTTTAATGTTCTTCGTATTTTTGAAATCCTCGTAACTTGATTTAGCTATTTCTAGCTATATTTTGAGCTAGGCTTCATATTCAAAAATTTACCCATGTATTTTGATGTTTTATGGAAGAATATGAAAGTTTGATGTAAGATAAACATCTTTTTCTAAGTGATTTTCATGAAAAATGCATAAAAAGACCAAATTGCAAAAGTTATGAAATTGGTCATACATGAGTGAAATAGTAGAAATTAGGGGCTGCTGTAGTTAAGAAAATGATTCAACTAGGCTTGAAATACAAGAAAGTTGAATGAAAATCATTTTACGAGCCTACGGGCAAAAGTGTATTTATGAGAAAGTATAGGGGCAAAATCATAATTTTGCCAAAGTATGATTCATGAGTCGATTTAGTCAATGTGAGTATTAAACAAGTAAAAATTGTAATGATAGATCAAGAAACACAAAGCCCGGATCGAAACCGAGGCAAGGATAAAGTATTGGATTAAATTGAGCATCCACAAACATTTTGAGTACCGAGGAAAGTTTGTGTGAAATTAGTGCTACATATGTTTGCTTAAATTAATTATTATTATGAGAAATACATATCATTTCCATAAAAATTGATGAATAATGTTTTGATGAGAAAAATGATGAGAATATGCTACATGAAATCCCGGTTGAAGTTTTGGAATAACGAGGATACCTATGTCACAACATCAGATAAGAAAGGCCCCGTATAAGACCATATCTGGGATATGGCACCAGCAAGGAATGTAGGTCCCGTATAAGACCATGTCTCGGACATGACATCAGCATCGATTAAGAAAGGTCCCGTGTAAGACCACGTCTAGGACATGGCTTCGGCACCAAAGGAGGATCTCATGTAAGACCATGTCTGGGACATGGCATCGACATCGAGTTAAGAGATCCCGTGTAAGACCATATCTGGGATATGGCATCGGCATCAAGAGGTGATCCAATGGAAGACCATATCTGGGATATGGCATTGCCATCGTGATACATGTATGATGAGATTGCGTATCCTCTGATATTCCGAATAGTTCAACGGGCAAAAGAACTAAGTATGTAAAGATGGTATAAAGTCAACTTAGACAAGGACGATAATGAGTTCCATTTATGTTGAGAATAATGATGATTTAAGTTTATGCTCAAGTTAGCACAAGTGCTAAATTATGTGCCTAAGTGATACAGGTACCATGAGAAAACAAAATAGAAGTTATGTAACCATAATGTATTATGTGAAGGGTAAGAGTAAGTATGAGTAAGTGTGCCTAAGCACTTAAGATTTATGTTACTATTTTTCTACTAGATGAATGGATTTTTACCATGAGAATTTATGTCGCTATATTAATTCATGCAAACTTACTAAGCTATATGCTTACCCCTCTCTTTTCCCTTTTCCTTGTAGTATCGCTAAGCTAACTCGAGGATCATAGAACGTCGGAGCTTGGATCACACTATCTTTTGGTATAATGAAGTTAATTTATTTAGAGTGTGGCATGTATAGGAACTTGGTCATTTTGTGATATGTCATATTTGAAAGCCAAAGTGTTGGCTACTAAGGTTATACACTCATTTTGTAAAGGGCCATTAGGAATTGGTCAATATATGTCAAGTTTCATGTTTTAATGATGATGAGTTTTTATGAAGTGAGAGTTCATGCAAAAGATAGAGTGAAATGTAAAATGCATGATTGATGATTAGTGGTTTTTCATAGTATATTATTATTATGTTAAGAGTTGCCTATGTTGGAATAAGTGTGTTTATGTTTCAGGGTGGCAAGTGGCTTGGAAAATAGCCTTCTAATTTTCCACACGGGCGTGTGTTTAGGGCGTGTGTTTAGGCCGTGTGTGACACACGGGCAACCCCATGGGTGTGTTGATAGGCCATGTGTCCCCTGTATCAAATTGCGAGAATTTGATTCGTCACATGGGCCAGCACGCAGGTGTGTGGTTAGACCGTGTGCTCCTTAAGAGGTTGATGATGTCATAAACAAAATACCCAAGTTTTCACACACGGGTAAGGACACAGGCGTGTCTAGGCCGTGTGAGGGACACCTGCCATTGAAACGGGCGTGTGCCCGGTCGTGTGAAAACCCCTGTAGGTTCGAAATGAAAAATAAATTCCAACTACCAAGGGACATGGGCGTGTGTGACAACACGGCCTGCCCACACGAGAGTGTCTTATTTCACACCAGCGTGTGGCCCTGTTTTTACAAAAAAAAAATTCAAGTGATCAAAGGTTTCCGGTTTAATTCTGAAACCTTCTAGACGTATGTTTAAGGCTCTGTAGGCCCATAATAAGAATGTTATGCATATGAATGAGAATTTTTAAGTTAGGAATGAAATTTTAAGGCCCAAAGTTGTATGTTCAAGCAAGTTAAGTTAGGTAATGCCTCGTACCTTATTCCAGAGAGGAATACAGGTAAGGGGTGTTACAGTTGGCTTGAAAATGATGCTTGTAATCTAGCCATTGGAATGATTAGTAATGGTTGTTTTGATATACTTGCAATGTCATACCATGGTAGTTTCATATATGTTAAGTAGTTCATCAAATTATGTTTAATATATAGATTAAACCAAGGTAAAATTAATAACATGCATATATGTAATGAGGTGCCATATGAATGATTGAAATTTCTTAATTTGAATGCTTGAATTGGTTGGTTTATGGATGTGTGTTTAGTGCAGGACCTTGGTGTGACTTTGGATGAGAAATGAAGCTAGAAATGGCTTTATTTTGTCCACACAGGTGTGTGTCTAGACCGTGTGTGACGCACTGCCGAGTACATGGGCGTGTAGTTAGCCCTGCACCTTAAATTTGAGAAAGAAGAATGCTCAAATTTGAGCACACTGGTAGAGACACGAGGTCGTGATTAAGTCAGAGAGTTACACGAGGTCGAACACGGCCTGTAGCACGGGTGTGTTAACCCTGTAACTTAGAAATTTTTTCAAATTTCGTGAAAAATTTTTAGAGTTTGCGATTAAGTCCCGTCTTGATTCTAATGCTCATATTAGGCCTCAAGAGTCCATTTGATGGACGTTATGAATAATCTTGGAAAAATAAATAGTAACTTATATGAAATATTTTAAATGTTCTAAAAGTTTCGGTAATACTCCGTAAACCTGTTCCGGCGACGGATATGGGTTAGGGGTGTTATAGTTAGTGTCTCAAACACTATTGGGATGATAAAGTTGAGCGAATTAATATCTCGTTCAAATTATTAGACCCTTATATTTTCATAATTTTACTTCTTAATAAAAAATTAGAAATTATTTTTCTTGAATTAGTACATTTAATTAATTCTGTCTAAGAAGATTAGAACTTAAGCGGGACCGTTGTGACCCCTCCAACCTTTCCTAGGAATTAATTTAATGTAATATTTTGAGAAGAAATTTTCTAATTAACTTCGACATTTTTATTATCATTTTATGTTTTGTTTTTAATATTAATTTTATTTGTTATGTTTAGTAAGGGGGTCAAATTGGCCCAAGTACTAATTAGTTTATTTTCTCCAAACCAGTCTAGTTTGTAAATACAGTTTAGGCTCAAGGCTTGAAACAGAAAAAAGAAGAAAAATCACCCCATGTTGCCTTCCATAGGGTTCCCTACAAACCCTAATTTTGCCCTCATTTTTACCCTTCCATTTACACTTGCCGCCTAAGTCACTAAGTAGCTAAAATTTTGCTACAAGTTTGCCCTAATTCGTCACTATATAAACCCCTCTCTACCATCATATTTCTCACAACCCTTCAAGCAATTAGCCCAAACCCTAGCCACTCATTCTGTAACATCCTGAAAAGGGCCTATGCATTTTCGGTTTAATTGTACGAAATGACATGTCTTATGTGTTATGAACATTTTTGGAAACCTGGAAATGTATGGAAATGTTAGGTTTAAAAGAGGAAAGTGAACATTTCTGGAAACTTGGAAATGTAAGGAAATGTCAAGTTTAAAGAGGCAAACGAAAATTTTTGGAAACTTAGAAATGACTTAGAAGTGTCGAGTTTTAAAGTTTAAAAGAGGAAATTAAGGCAAGGTGGCCTTAAGAGAAAAAGTATGTGAAATTTGACACGCAAACAGGCTTGGAAAAGTGGCCTGGAGATGCCACTTAGGGCCTCTGGAAATGGCGCCACATGCAAGGGGATTAGGCCTGAGTTCAAGTCACAAGGAAAGCAAATAAAAGAAATTTTATTTTGCTTCCAGAAGAAGTGAGGTGGACGGCACAAGGCTAAAATTTAGGAGCCTTTATTCTTTTATTTTTAAGAGATAAATAGTGGATAAATGAGGGATAAATAATGGAATTATTTTAGATTATTTTCAAGAGATAAATGAGGAATTATTCTTTAATTAGGAAAATAAGGGAGAAGTGATGGCCAAGTAAGGGACTTTGAGTTTAATAATTTCAGCTAAGTAAGGATAGTTGCTGAATTATCTTTTATTTTAGGAGATAATTAAAGAGATAAAGCTATCAAAATAGAAGAGTGATGGCCAAGTAGGGGATTCTAAGTTAGTAAATTCGGCTATATAAGGAAAAAGGGCCATTCATCATTCTTTCTCTCAACCCTTCTCTCTGAATTTCCTAGAGCATTTGTTCTTCTTCTTTTTGTTAGCCAAAGCCGAAAATTCAAGATATCACCATTAGCCAATTTCTTTTCTTTCCAATCCATCAAAAGCCGAATCTTTGAGGGCTTCAAGCATAGGTGTCTTTGTCGATTTCTTCAAGAAAGGGTAAGAACAAGTTTTGATTTCTATTCTTTTCTTTTAGATTTGTCGAAATCTAGGACTAATCCCATCAATATTCTTATTTGCCAAAATTTGGAAGGATTCTTTTGGGATTTTCGCCATAGTCGACTATAAAGGAAAAGATCTTCGGGATTTGACCATCAAGGTAAGTCATATCGACATTCTCGCAAGGGCTATTGATTGTGATTAAAGGTTAGAAGTTGATCTAACATGTGGTTTTAGGGATTTAAACGAAGCTATAACCAAGGGATAATTTCGAGATTTAAGATCCTTAAGGTAAGTGACTATGAATATTCGGCCAAGGCCTATTTTAGTAGTTAGATCTATTTTTATGTGTTTTAAGCCGAAAACTAACCGATTCAAGGGATCTAGTGATTAGCCGATTTCAAAGGGGAAGAATACAAGTTTCTGGAATTTGATAAATTATCAAATCGGCAGCAAGGTAAGAAAGTGGATACGATAATCCCTCGGGATTTGATTAAATTAGCCGAATAGGCTTTTTCCTAAAATACTAAATGTGGCCAAATGTAGGGATTTAGGATCTAAAGCGATAGATCAGTTTTTCGGGATTTCAAGGATTTCGTTAAGCTAATCAGGTGTGTACCCCACACTACTTTATAATACGTTTTATGGCATGTTTAATTAAAATATGTGACATTAAGAATATGAAAGTGGCTAAGGTATCATGTTATGGTACTAAGTACTCGGGTACGTTTCCTACTTCTACTAGGAATATGAAAAATGTTGTTTGTAACATGAGAATATAAAAAGAATGTGAACTTTGGCTTGTAATTGCATAATATGTTATGGGCATATGGGTTTTATTTTGAAAGGGGAAGTGAATGTGGTGACTTAAGACCACGAACACGGTGACCTAAGACCGTGATATCCGAAAGTGGTGACCTAAGACCACGATGTCTGAAAGTGGTGACCTAAGACCACGATGTCTCGAACGTGGTGACCTAAGACCACGAATGCGGTGACTTAAGACCGCAATTTGGTGTGTAGCGGAAGGAGGGTCGACTTAGTAGTCCCCACGGTGTGACTGGTAGGTACGGGGGTGTGTAGCGGATGGACAATTAGGTTTGGGTTTGGGAATGCATCATAATTTGTATGCTATAATATGAATGTGTAATATTTGTTATGCCTGAATCTATTATGATTTAGTGTTGTGTACACATTGAGTCTGTTGACTCACCCCGTTGTGGGAACATTTTTCAGATGATGATCAGTAATGGACCGGGTCGGCAGGAGCTTAGTGGTGGCCATGCCCAGCAAGGAAATTATTGTGTGGACTCTTTATTTTTATTTAAGTATTTTAAATTATTTGGGTTAATTTGATGTAATAAGGCCATAGTGCACTATTTTATTTCTGTTTTATTTATTATGTTATTAAATTTTATTTATTAAAGATTAAGTAAATTTCATTTAAAATAAACTCTAAATATTTTGTCACCTGAAATAAATGAGTTTTCAATATAAAACAAACTTGTTTTCAACTCGAGCCCAACCCACAAACAGACTTTCTTCAAAACACACAGTTTTTCAAAGTAACATAAATAATTTTGAACCGATTTTCTTCGAGGAACATACCAGATCCGGTCAAGGCTCGTGGGCCGGGTTTGGGGTGTTTCACATTCTTTTCCCTCTTAGCCCTCAGCCTAAATCCCAAACTATCTCCCCAATATCCTTTCCTTGTGGCAAAAACCCTAGCCTATTGTCGTCGCGTGCCTTTTGCCTTAGCAACCATATCGCCAACGCAAGTTGTGCGCCACTACAAACCCATCACTGCCACAAGCTATTACCGCCGCAAAATCCCTTACTTCATCCATTACCAAAATTTTGCCTATTTCTCTGGAAAAATCACCATGTCTCGCAAAAGAACTATATCTTCCAAGACATCTGCCAAAAATCTCATTATGATTCAAGATGAGGAAGTGAAAGAAAGGTTTGATTCCATCTTCAAAAATCAACATATGATGCCGAAAAAAGGTTTTATCTTGGAGAGTAATGATAAGATGGTTGTGTCGTGACCAATACAAAGGACAATTGATGCCCTCAATTGAAACTATTTTTCCAATACACAATCATTGCCTGAAGAAGAATTAGTTTGAGATTTCTATGCCAATTTGACTAAGCCAGATGCTACTGAAGTTATCGTTCGCAAGAAGAAGATACCCCTAACTTTTAAGTCCATTAATGATTTGTTTAACCTACTTGATGTTGAAGATGATGAATATTTTGCCATGATTACAAACATAAATTGGGATTTTCTTCAACAAGTGCTTAACGTTGTGACAAATCTAGTATCCCAATGGATTATAAGAAAGTATGGTAGTCATTCTTGCCGAAGGGAATATCTAAAACCATTGGCTAAGGTATGGTACTACTATGTTCAATATAGTTTCATGCCTATCTCACACAGTTCAACCATCTCGATGGAGCGAATACTTTTGTTGTATGTAATTATGACAGAAAGGTCTATCAATGTTGGGAAGATTATTCTCAAGGAAATCCATGATTGTGCTAGAAAGAAGACTGGAAGTGCTTACTTTCCATCATTGATAACTTCACTTTGCTTAAGGGCCCAAGTTAAAACAAAAGAAAACTGAAGGGCCAAGGTTGTTTCACAGCCCATGATCTTGAAAGGTTAGTGGAAAATATCCATGAACTAAACCCAACTGAACCGGGTGAACCGACAAAACTAGAAATTGATGAGTCATCGAAAGAATTCAAAATAGAAGCTAACTCAGTTACTGAGACATAAGAAGTAGAATCTGAGGAAAAATTGAACAATCCAAAATCGATAAAGGAATCGGAAGCCTCTAAACCTATATAGGAGTCGAATGTTGATTAGCCAGTTGAACCAAGTGTTGGTCCTAAGTTTACTATTCCTTAGCCCACTTCTTCAAATACTGTAAAGAAATCAGAATTGTCAATTATGATGGATATGATGAAATTTATGCATAGCCAACTATAACACCCCAAACCCGGCCTAGACGTTACGACCAGATTTAACAGGTCACATCGAAGTGTCGTTTGAAAACCGAGTTTGTCGATAAAACTTCATTCCTAAATTTTAGATCCCATCTAACAAATGTTTTGAAAACGTTAGTGTTGTAAACCTTGTTGTCCAATTATAGGCTGTATCAATTGTTATAAACTTACTAATCTGAAATAACACATTGGAAGCCTTTTCTAGTTGTAAACTTTAAGATTTCAAAACGTGATTTTAAGAAAATAGTTATTGATTTAAAAACCCATGTTTCCTAGACTAGCAAGTTGAAATTAAAAAAAAAAGAAAACACCATATAAAAGTTAAACCCCGAATGGCCTTATTACAAAAATATTAAACTCGAGATAAAATATTTAAAGGCTAGATATAAAATTAAAAATGATGGCGAACATGTGGCTACCTTCGAGTCCCTAGTAGCTTCAAATCCTCTAAGGCTGGGGTTACCTGTACAGTTAAAAGAAAATGGTGAGTTACAAGAACTTAGTGTGTAATCCCCTATTATGCAATAACAGTCTGGGCCAAGCCCTAGCCCTATATAGTGTCAGAGTGGGTCTAGGCCCAAATCATAATTGTGCAGTACAGAGATGCAACCCAACCCAGTCCAGCCAAAACACCATCTGTACCAACCAACACACCATGTGGGGACCAAGTCGACCCACCCAGCCAACACACCAATATCGCAGCATAGCTGCTAGTAGTAACGCAGCAAAGCTACTAATGAAAGCAAACGTGGGCCAAGCCACTATAATCAGAATACGTGGCAAAGCCACTAAATCAGTAAAACGTGGCAGAGCCACTAGTACAGTACTTCCTCCAAATACAAATCCCAACCCTAAGCAGATTGTCGTGTCATAAATAACTCGTGTATGCAGTATGTCATAATCATAATCAGTCATACAAATATCACACATACATCACTTACAATACCACTAGGGGTATATCGATCATTTTGGCGGGCAGGGGTAAAATGGTAATTTTCACCCCTTGGGGGTATTTCGGTAATTTTACCCTTCGAGGGTATTTCGGTAATTTTACCCTTCGAAGGTATTTCAGTAATTTTGCCCTTCAAAGGTATTTCGGTAATTTTAGTTCTATAACAGCCTTTTCGAAGGCCTACAGTCGCCTCGAGCGAAATAGATACCCTTTTTAGTCGAAACAGTGCAATTGGACCCAAAGCCCAATTTTTGGCCCAAGTAGGCCCACATGCTCGTACGACCCATTCAGCCCAATTTTAGTCACAGCTTTGTGAACTTTGCAACCGAGACCATTATTTGACACTATCGTGAATTTTCCCCACGTGGGGCCCATGGGTCCAATGGCCCATCTCGACTTAACGAGGCCCATTACAACTAAGCCCATGAGTATGTTCGTGGAAGACTCAACGGTCCACCGCCAATTATTGTGGCTCGGTTTATCTCTACGAGTGCTTGCACGCTCGAGAGCCCTCAGTTGCCGAAGTTTCGGCTTATCGATTTTTTGGCTTTAGCCGCTTCACAATTCATCAGAGGTGTGAGTACACACCTTCATTCGTCATATTGACAGAACCAAAATCGGGTGTACGATTACACACCTGTTATGGGTTGTAGGTTGAAGCACTCCCCAGACCAAGCACCTATAAAACAACAGCTCTAACAATTAGTCTCAACCTTTATTAAAACATCACCACAATATTGAAACCGTTTAGTTGACTAACGCTACTTACCACCAATCAAGAGATCTCTTGCAGGAGAAGGGTAATCGGCCTACTCCTTGGTTAAGGAAAGCGAGTCCCTAGAAACATTTGAATGAAGAGAAGGTGTTAGCTATACAAATAACCACGGCAGCAAATGAAATAAAACAGCCTTTCGGCTCGAGAGATATAGAATCAAGCATAGAAAAGAAGCCGTCCATGATTCAGCTAAAGTATCCACTTACCTTAAAATCGAATAGATTCAGAAAGGTTAGAAACAATGAAAAGAAGGAAGGCAGAAAAGAGAGTGTTTAGGCCACAATAGGTTCGGTCATCACAAGAAGGACAAAGAGAAAGGAAATAGATTCGGCAAGAAATGGATTAAGGGAAAAAGAAAAGAGCAATGCCGAGTCGGCAAGGGATGAAGAAGAGAAGAACTTTGAGGAAGAACTTAGCACCCGACGTTCAAGTTTCGACAAAGAATGGGCAGCAAAAGTGAATAAAGATAGAAGGGAAAAGTCCCGATTAGTAAAAAAAGTGCACGAGATGCTTCAAAAGAACAAATCCCGAAATGCTCAAATGACACCCCTCAGCCGAATTTGCACAATTGAAACCCTCTAGCTGAAATTTCTCTTCCTACCCAAGCACTCCAAATTCGGCCAACTCCCTTCACATTCAAACTCCCTCAAATTCTCCACCAAATCCTCCTTGAATTACTCCAAGCCTCCCATTTGAAATCATAGAACACACACAATTAAACATAAGTCCTACTGCTAACTGCCAGTTTCCCTTATGAGCAAAAATTAAAATTTTTCCAAGGTTCAGACTTGAACCCAGGCTTAATAAAAACCCTCATACACACTCAAATAACTACCCGTTCAAGCACATCATGGAATTTAAGCAAATTAAGCAAAATTCTAAACCCTTCATTTTTGGGGCGTTACAACTCTACCCCCTTAAAGAAATTTAGGCCTCGAAATTTACCTGGTCAGAAGAGGTGAGTGTATTGCTGTCACATCGCCCCCTCAGGCTCCCACGTGTCTTCCTCTGGACCATGATTATGCCAAAACACCTTGACTAATAGAACAGATTTCCTTCTTAACACTTTAACATCACGATCCAATATCTGCACTGGTTCTTCCTCAAAAGTCAGATTAGGTCTTACCTCAATCTCCTCCACGGGCACTATATGTGAGGGATCAGAGCGGTATCGCCTTAGCATAGAGACGTGGAACACATCATGTATTCGATTCAATTCAGGAGGTAACTCAAGTCGATAGGCGACTGATCTCACACGCTTTAATATCCGGCAAGGTCCGATGAATCTAGGGCTCAGTTTGCCTTTCCGTCCAAATCTCAAAATCTTCTTCTATGGTGAGACCTTCAAGAAGACATAATCCTCCACAGTGTACTCTATCTCTTTACGCTTTAAATTCGTATACGACTTTTGCCTATTCGATGCCTCCTTTAACTAACCTCGGATCAACCTTACTTTCTCTTCGATTTCAGAAACCAACTCTGGCCCCAAAACTCGCCGCTCACCCAGTTCTGTCCAACAAGTAGGAGTACGACACCTACGACCATATAACGCCTAGTACGGTACCATCTGAATACTGGATCGGTAGCTGTTGCTATTTGCGAACTCCGCTAATGGCAAGTAGTCTTCCCAACTGCCTTTGAAATCAATTACACAGCTTCTTAGCATGTCTTCCAATATCTGTATCACCCTCTCTGACTGACCATCATTCTGAGGATGGAATACCGTGCTGAAATCCAACCTTGTACCCAAAGCTTCGTGTAACACTCTCTAGAATTGTGATGTGAATCTAGGACCTCTGTCCGAAATGATAGACATTGGTACCCCATGTAGTCTCACAATCTCAGCCACGTATAATTTAGCTAACTTTTGCAACGAATAATCCGTGAGGACCGGTATGAAGTGGGCGGATTTATTCAGTCGATCAACAATAACCCATATCGAATCCTTCTTAGTAGGCGTCAAGGGTAGCCCACTAACAAAGTCTATGGTTACCCTCTCCCACTTCAAGAGTGGAATCTTAACGGGTTGCAGTAATCCAGAAGGTAGTTGATGCTCAGCCTTAAGTTGCTGACATGTCAGACACTTAGCTACAAAATCAGTAACCTTGCGCGTAAGCCCTGGCCACCAGTATAGTTTACGCAGATCTCGGTATAACTTGTTTCCACTAGGGTGCATAGCATATGGTCTACTATGCGCCTCTTGCAGTATAGACTGCCTTAACACAGAATCCCTTAGTATACAGACTCTCCCATGGAAGCATAGTGCTCCCTCACTATTCAGTCCAAAATCCGCAATCTCCCCCTTCTCAACTAGTCAGACGATTTATCCAGCAACTGCTTTTCCCTAATTTGATCAGTCCAGGTCGATCTTACTTGGAGTTCAGCCAACAGACTACCATTCTCAAACAGGCTGAGACGAGCAAACATTACTCTCAGATTAGATACAACCTTACGGCTCAGTGCATCCGCTACCACGTTAGCTTTACCCGAATGGTACCCAATCGAGCAATCATAATCCTTAAGCAACTCTATCCATCTTCGTTGCCTAAGATTCAGCTCCTTCTGAGTAAAGAAGTATTTGAGACTTTTATGGTCGGTGTAAGTAATAATAGACTTCTCACTGTATAAATAATGCCACCAAATCTTCAATGCAAAAACCATTGCAGCTAACTACAAATCATGAGTGGGGTAATTAGTCTCGTGAGGCTTCAGTTGGCGAGACACGTAAGCAACTACTTTACCCTTTTGCATCAACACACATCCCAATCTAGTGTGAGACACATCACAGTAGACAATGAATTCCTTCCCCGGCTCTGGCTATATTAACACTGGGGCTTCGGTCAGAACCTTCTTCAGTTTCTCAAAACTCTCATTCTGTTTATCAGTCCAGTTGAAGGGTACCCCTTTTCGCAGTAACTTAGTCAGAGGTGCAGCAATCAGTGATAACCCCTCAACGAAACGTCTATAATACCCAGCCTGACCCAGAAAAATTTGAATCTCAGGTACCGTTTTCAGTGGTTTCCACTCCAATATGGCTTCAATTTTCTGAGGATCAACCCTAATCCCCTCGGCAAACACTACATGACCCAGAAATGTCACTTCCCGCAGCCAGAATTCACACTTGCTGAACTTTGCATAAAGCTGCTTTTCCCCCATTATTTGCAATACAATCCGTAGGTACGAATCATTATCCTCATTAGTTCTTGAATACACCAGGATGTCATCTATAAACACCACTACGAACCGGTCCAAATAGGGTTGGAATACCCGATTCATCATATCCATGAAAGCAGCTGGTGCATTTGTCAACCCAAACGACATGACCAGAAACTCGTAATGCCCATACCAAGTCCTGAACACAGTCTTATACACATCTGCCTCCTTAACTCTTAACTGATGGTACCCAGATCGAAGATCTATCTTGGAGAAAACTAAAGCTCCTCGCAGCTGGTCGAACAGATCGTCTATCCTTCGTAAAAGGTACTTGTTTTTAATTGTCAGTTTGTTCAGTTGGTGATAATCGATGCACATGCACATGGATCCATCCTTCTTCTTCACAAATAACACCGGTGCTCCCCATGGAGGCACACTCGGCCAAATGAAACCTCAATCCAATAGCTCTTGAATTTGAGCCTTTAACTCTACCAGCTCCTTCGGTGCCATTCTATAAAGGGATGGACACTGGAGCTGTTCCAGGTAAGAGCTCGATACCGAATTCGACCTCACAATTTGGAGGCAACCCAGGAAGCTCTTCGGGAAATACATTTAGAAACTCCTTCACAGTTCTGACATCCCCAACTGATGGACCTTTAGAATCAGATATGCTGACATAAGCTAAGAACGCCTTGCAACCTTTGCGAACCAGTTTCTTAGCCCTTAATGCTGATATCACATTAGATAGATAATCCCTTCGCTCCCCTAACACAACCACATCCTCATCCTCAAAAGACTTCAATACCATAGGCTTAGCAGCACAATCCAAATTTGCACAGTGTTTCACTAGCCAATCCATGCCCAAAATAAGATCAAATTCACCAAACGGCAGTTCCATCAAGTCCATCGGAAAGACAACCCCTTAGACCTCTAGGGGCACTTCCCGGAACAACTTATTCACCCTAACCGACTGTCCCAGTAGACTTAACACCATCATCTCACTATCAATGATTTTGAACTGCATACCCAACGTCCCAGATACAGTACATGCAATATACGAGTGTGTAGACCCAATGTCAATTAAAGCAGTGTATGGTACATTATAAATAAGAAATGCACCAGTTATGACGTCAGGAGCATCGCCATCCTCTCGGCGCCGAGCAACATAGACCAAAGCTGGCTGTCTCGCCTCAGTATTCCCAACACCTTTGCTTGGTGCTCCACAACCCTGTCCCAAACCATTTCCTCCTCTGGCCTAACCACGACCTCTCAGTGGCTGCTGACCACCTCTCCCTGGCTGAAGATAACCTTGACCTGTGGCTTGCATCTGAACAGGCCTCTAAGTATAGTTTTTAACCTGATGATCCATGGACCCACATCTGAAGCACGCCCCAATTCTTTTCCAGCACTTAAATCTAGGCATCTTCTTAGGCCCACCAAAAGAACTTGAGGGCCCAAAATCCCTCTTATTTCTGCCCCTATCTTTCTCACAGTTTTGACGCTCTGAGCGTTTCACATCCTCGGTAATCTTTGCCTTCTCAATAAGGGTAGAAAAGTCTCTTTCCCTCTGCGGAGCTATCAGTACCTTTAACTCATCTCAGAGACCAACCTCGAAATGCACATAGTGCTCATACTCAGTCGCGACTATACCCCAAGCGTACCAGCTCAATCCTAGGATTTCTGCCTCATATTCTACTACTGACCTATTCTCCTGGACCAAACTCAGAAATTCCTTCCTCCGAGCATTCACATAACTCTCCCCAACATATTTTCCTTAGAAGGTCATTTTGAATAAATCCCACGTCAAACGGTCAGCCTGTGTACCCTCTCGCACGGTGAGCCACCATTGGTATGCCTCGTCCCGCAGTAGAGACATTGCTCCCTTCAATTTCTATTCTACAGTACAGTCGAGGTCATCCATTATTCGTTTGGCAGCCTCTAATCAATATTCTGCCACATTCGGGGCTACACCAGAGACGCCCCTGAAGATTTCCGCTCCATTAGACCGGAGTCATTCAGAAATTGACCCTCGGCACACTGACCCAGTACTTACTCGAGCAACCCTTTCAAGAACCCATAACATTGATTGGGATAGAGCATCATCCCCAACGGCTCGATCATGAGACCCTGTCTTAGTTACTGACGAGGCTGATGCCTTCCTAACAGGCTTATGTCCCGATGCTGAAGACCCAGCCCTAGCACCTCAGCCTCTACCGCGACCACGTATACCCCTTTCACGACCTCTTGTGCTCATATAGTCACAGCGTATTTTCTGTTTTACAAGTTTTAGGCATCAGCTTATAATTCCAATAATTATCAATGAATATTTTATGATAAACAATAATTTAGAGTTGTTTTCACAGATCGAGACCTCACTACAGTTTTAAGTATTCTACAGTCTCAGTTTATCCTAACTAAAGAGTTTCAGTGCACTACTACTATCCCTAGTAGTTTCTCAGTATATAACAGAAAACAATGTCAGAGAACTTATAGATTTGGTGTCGGAGACTCGGTGTGCCACACTTTCAGTAACAACATTTCTTTCCAAACCAAAATTTAGGTAGATTTATAAAATTTTCAAAAGCCCATTCCATAGCTGAATTTTGCAACTTGACTCTGATACCACTAAATGTAACACCCCAAACCCAGCCTAGACGTTATGACTGGATTTGACGTGTCACATCGAAGTGTCGTTTGGAAACCAAGTTTGTCGATAAAAGTTCATTACTAAATTTTAGATCCCATCTAACAAATGTTTTGAAAACGTTAGTGTTGTAAACCTTGTTGTCCAATTATAAGTCGTATCAATTGTTATAAACTTATTAATCTGAAATAACACTGCAGAAGCCTTTTCTAGTTGTAAACTTTAAGATTTCAAAATGTGATTTTAAGAAAACAGTTATTGATTTAAAAACCCGTGTTTCCTAGACTAGCAGGTTGAAATTAAAAGAAACACCATATAAAGTTAAACCCCGAATGGCCTTATTACAAAAATATTAAACCCGAGATAAAATATTTAAAAGCTAGATATAAAATTAAAAATACTGGCGAACATGTGGCCACCTCCGAGTCCCTCGCAGCTCCAAATCCTCTAAGGCTGGGGATTACCTATACAGTTAAAAGAAAAGGGTGAGTTACGAGAACTTGGTGTGTAATCCCCTATTATGCAATAACAGTTTGGGCTAAGCCCTATTTAGAAACAGATCAGCCTAGGCCTTAGCCCTATACTGTATCAGAATGGGTCTAGGCCCAAATCATAACCAAATCATAAGATCTGCAGATGCAACCCAACCCACCCCGACCAACACACCACCCGCAACCAAAGACACTATGTGGGGACCAAGTCGACCCACCCAAATTAACACACCAATATCGCAAAGATAGCCAGCGCTAAGCGAACGCAAACAAAGGTGCTAATGATGATGAAACGTGGGCCAAGCCACTATAATCAAAATATGTGGTGAAGCCACTAAATCATTAAAACGTGGGAGAGCCACTAGTACAGTACTTCCTCCAAATACAAGTCCCAACCCCAATGCGAAATGTCGGGTCATAAATAACTCGTGTATGTAGTATGTCACAATCATAACCAGTCATACCAATATCACACATACATCACTTACACTACCGCTAAGGGTATATCGGTTGTTTTGGCAGCTAGGGGTAAAACAGTAATTTTCACCCCTCAAGGGTATTTCAATAATTTTACCCTTCGAGGGTCTTTTGGTAATTTTACTCTTCGAGGGTATTTTAATAATTTTACCCTTCAAGGGTATTTCGATAATTTTTGTTATATAAAAGCCTTTTCAAAGGCCTACAGTCGCCTCAAGCGACACAGATACCCTTTTTGGTCGAAATGATACAATTGGGCCCAAAGCCCAATTTAAGGCCCAAGTGGGCCCACACGCTTCTGTGGCCCATTCAGTCCAATTTTGGTCTCAACTTTGCGAACTTTGCAGCCCAGTCCATTATCTGATGCTATCGTGAATTTCCCCACGTGGGGCCCATGGGCCTAGTGGCCCAACAAGGCCCATTATGACCTAAGCCCACGAGTATGTTCTTGGCAGACTCATCAGTCCATCACCAACGATTGTGGCTCAGTTTATCTCTATGAGTGCTTGCATGCTCGAGAGCCCTCAGTTGTCGAAGGTTCAGCTTATCGATTTTTCGTCTTTAGCCGCTTCACAAGTCACCAGGGGTGTGAGTACACACCTTCATTCGTCATATTGATAGAACCAAAATCGGGTGTAATCATACACGCCTGTTATGGGTTGTAGGTTGAAGCGCTCCCAAGACCAAGCACCTATGAAACAACAGCACTAACAATTAGTCTCAACCCTTGTTAAAACATCACCAAAATATTGAAACTGTTTAGTCGACTAATGCTACTTACCACCAATCAAGAGATCTCTTGCAGGGGAAAGGCAATCGGTCGAATCCTTGGTTAAGGAAAGCGAGTCCCTAGCAACGTTTGAACGAAGAGAAGGTGTTAGCTATACAAATAACCACAGCGACAAATGAAAACAAAGCAGCCTTTCGGCTCGAGAGATATAGAATCGAGCATAGAAAAGAAGCCGACCAAGATTCGGCTAGAGTATCCACTTACCAAAAAATCGAAGAGATTCGGAAAGGTTAGAAACAAAGAAAAGAAAAAAAGTAGAAAAGAGAGTGTTTAGGCCACAATGGGTTCGGTCATCACAAGATGAACAAAGAGAAAGGAAATAGATTCGGCAAGAAATGGATTAAGGGAAAAAGAAAAGAGCAATGCCGAGTCGGCAAGGGATGAAGAAGAGAAGAACTTTGAGAAAGAACTCAGCACCCGACATTCAAGTTTCGACAAAGAATGGACAGCAAAAGCGAATAAAGATAGAAGGGAAACGTCTCGAATGGTATAAAAAAAATGCATGAGATGCTTCAAAAGAACAAATCCTGAAATGCTCAAATGACACCCCTCAGCCAAAATTTCTCTTCCTACCCAAGCTCTACAAATTCGGCCAACTCCCTTCACATTCAAGCTCCCTCAAATTCTCCACCAAATCTTCCTTGAATTACTCCCAGCCTCCCATTCGAAATTGTTGACCAATTCTTCAACCGCCTATATAGAGTTTGATCCAAACTCTACCTCTTGCACCTTCAAGACATAAAGTAAAAGCCCTCATTTGCTTGCCATGGGATTCGAACCCCACTCCCCTTGCCATCTTAGTGACGCCACCACCATCAAGCCACAGGATCTCTTTGTTTCATAGAACACACACAATTAAACATAAGTCCCACTGCTAACTACCAGTTTCCCTTATGAGCAAAAATTAAAATTTTTACCAGGTTCAAACTCGAACCCAAGCTTAATAAACCCCCCCCCAAAAACACTCAAATAACTACCCGTTCAAGCACATCATGGAATTTAAGCAAATTTAGCAAAATTCTAAACCCCCTCCCCATTTTTGGGGCGTTACACCAACAACAGGCTTATTGGAAATATACAAAGATTAGAGATGGTTCTGTAAGAAATACTTTTAAAAATATCTCTGGTAGTTTTGTTCCTGAATTCCCAGATTATATCTTCAAGTCATGGAAGGAAGATGAGAATGCAAATGAAGATGAAACATCAAAGGAGGAAGATGAGGAGGATAAGTCAAATAAATAAAAGGGGCAAACTTTTTATATTTAGTTTTTATTTCTTTTAGGTGTTAATTTTTATTTCCTAGTCAGAATTTACTTTCGTATAATAAATAGCGAGCATGAATAAAATAAGCTCTATGCCTCTTCGTTTAGACAAGGAAAGTGATGTGGTAATAGGAATAAACATGTCTAGGACTTGATTGTTGTGAAAGACTTGGTACTTAAGCAATCTTTATGACTCACCTGTCTTTTCTTACAACCTTACTTTGTGCTCAATTTTCAGTCATTACTTTGTTTTCGCAATGAGAACATTACTTCTTTTTAAGAATTTTAAAGTATATTTTAATCTTTTTACTTAAGCATGCTGAAATAAATGAATGTTCAGAGGGAATTCTTGTTCTGTTCAAATCTAAGCATGATTTTTTATTTTATCTAAGTTATTCTTATTTTATCTTGAGTGATGGAATGCTTATATGTTCTTTAGACTTATGTAGTATTTTCCATGAAAATTTGATTTCTTTAGAAATAGACATGTATGAAGGTTTAAGTCTTTGGAATGGACTTAGTAACATTCTTGAGGTGAAATCCTAGGAGGTATAAGAATCTAATATGATATAGGCACACTTTCTTTGGATCGTTTGAGCTTTTCAAGCTGACCTTATTAATTTAACCCTTAAAACTTAATTTTTGAGATTAATGGCCTGTTTATTGCAAATTACCTACACCATAAGTCTCATTATCATCTTTTTTATTTTATCATGTTCTTTTGCACCTATCTTAACTAAATTGTCTTGGTAATCAAAGTTTGAGAAAAAATACGAAAAGATGTAAATGCTCTTCTCATTTTAAAAAAAAAGAATGAAAGAACAAAGGTAAGTTTGTTCAAAAGAATAAAAAGCAAAGAAAAGTGTGCTCAAAGTCTAAAAAATAAAGGTTAAGCATGAGTTTAGAATAAGTTTAGGGGAGTTCCAAATACCCAATTGTACGAAGATTGTGACACAAAAGGATCCAAGACAAGGTTAGGGTTAAGATGATTGAACCTAAAAATTTACTTCTCTTTGTCCCTACCTTTAGCCTAGCCCCATTTCCTAATACAAGACCTATTGATTTGATGATTATACTGACTACACTAGTGGAGAGGAATTGCTAAGTTCAACATATGAAGACCACTAATTAAACCTTGTGGTTGCTATGTTTAGTTGATAAGGAAAGCATATTGATTGGTGAATATTATATATGATTTGGAAATGCATGCATACTATGACTCATGTTGGCATTATGTTGTACTTAGTATAAAGTTTGGGAAAATATTTGCATTCGAGCTACTTATTAATAAAAATATTTTTGAGCATGATTTTGTTGATGTATGATTATGTTGGAAGATTGATGCTGCTTTCTCATATTGCAAAAATTGCCTTAGCAAAAAGTTGGGTTGTGCATGAACATTACTCGAGACGAGCAATAGTTTAAGTTTGGGGGTGTGTAAATTCGAAATTATATAAGATTTTTCTATGTATTTTTTACCACCTTTTGACTTAATAAATATGTTAATATTGGGTAATTTTTATTATAATAAGTGAATTTTACTTAATTATTAATATTGGACATGAATTTATAAAGTATGTGAAATTAGTTTAATTACATTATTTTTGTACATAATTCATATTATTTTCATGTTAAATATTAAATGTGAATTTTCACTATACAAGAGGACCATGGAAGATGTGATTAACATAAATGATGCATGGACATGCCCACATCCACTTCATTTGGATGGCAAGACCATGTAAAAACTAGGTCATAAGGATGTTAAGTTGACCCAGTAAAAGTGTGGTGCATGATAGACAAGTTTGATTATTTATTGGACCAAGAAACTGTCCAACAAGGAGGAATTAAAGCCCAATTTTGGCACAAGCAAATGGGTGCCAAAAAATAAGCTTTGGGATTTTTTTTTGAAGGTCCCTGCAGTTGGAAAGATTTTAGAAATTGACACACAAGTTTACCCTTTGGAACTATCCACCTTATGGCTATTAATAACATTGCTTTGAATTCAAAAACAAGCAATCAAGTCATCCCTTTTCCACAATTTGTGGCCGACTATGTATGAGAGAAAAGAGATGGATTTTGAATTCTATTTTTAGAAAACTCTACCCTTGCCTTCACTTATAAATACCACATACCTTTCCACTTCTTAAATCATCCCTTCATTCATAACACATCCCTCAACACTAATCTGTCATTCATCATTCTCTCTTACATTTCCCTATTCCTTTCCCTTGCATAGCCATCCATTTCCCTTGCATTCTTTAACCAACAAAGGCTTTGTCAAGACCTTCCTTTGGCTGGCCACCTTAGGAAACCCTTAGCAAAAGGAGCATCGAGTAGAATGAACACATCAGTCAGAAAAGATCTGGAAGGCTGCTGAATTGAATTAGAGTTTATTCTTTCCTCTTGTTATTTAATTTACTTATGTTTGCTATGTGTTTATTGTTTTTGAAATCAACGATGATATTTTAAATCCTATTTTCTAGGATGATTATGTTAATTCAATAAGATTTATTTGATTCATGTTTAACACGTTTGTGCATCAATCGATCATGTTTTCAATTAAAACCAAGATGTATGTCACTCATACGTGATTGGGTGCATTCAGATTAGCTGAACAATCCTAACCAGACGACAACTAATAGACACATAATTGAAAAGTGTAATGCTCAACTTAGATCACTAAACCCGACTAAATTAGAGGTTCATAATATCTTTAGTTAGCTCTATTATTTTGCGTAGTTTTTAGGTTTATGTTATTAAACTGTTGCAAACGTAAATGTCCCTGTTACCTCAACCCGACCCAATTCCTCGAGTCATAATCTTGGGTGTTTTTACATAATTTACTTAATAAAATTTCTAAACAGCCTTCTTATACTTTTGACTGAAGATATTTTCCTTAACATTTACCATAATTCATTATTAAATAAACATCATGTTGGAACGCCGATACCCCATGGCGCAGCAGAATAAAATTAGATCCGGCGATCCAAACCATGGATCCATGTGTGAGGAACGAATCGGGGTGAAATAAAGGTTTCGAAATTACCAAAACTTCAATCTGAGTAGACAGCGACGCCTTGGCAACAAGAGTTTTGATCTACTGTCGAATCAAGCCACAACCTTTTCGATGTCGGCCTCTACGTAATTCACCCGGCTTGACTATGAACGGAAGAAATCTCCAAAACTATTTTGGAGGTTTATTTGCTTGACGGCTGCTAGACCTAACAAGCAATCTCTTAGGGTTTTCACATAAGCTTTGCCTCTTTTAAATACCTTTTATATTGGGTATCCTTTTAATTGGGCCTTTTATAATGGGTATTTTTTTCATTGGGCCCATTATTTGGTATCCTTTTAATACCCTTTTATAATTGGTATCTCTTGAATGTATCATAAGATTAAATAAATATAATAAAGTTTTTAACCAAAAATTATAATTACATTAATTATATCCGAAAATTATAATTACATTAATTATAATAAGGATTTCGGTAAACTATATTTATTTAAATTTATATATGAATCAAATTCATATATTAATAGAATTATGTTGTCATTATGTGTACAACATCCTTGTACATATAATATGTTCAATATTTGATTGCCCAATTAAATTAATTCTTTAATTAATTTAATTCATGTGACAACTAAAAACAATACCAATTATATTTTATTCCGTTCATTTAAACCATAGGGTGTGACCGTGTAGGTTCTTGCAACGTTAGCAGTAATAATAGAACGATTCTAATGTCACAAACAATGAGTGGCATCTAGCAATGCATCATTGCTACCTAAGTTACAAGAAGTCATGATTCCATATAACTTTTTGTGATTAACCTTTCATACATTAATCCTTAAGTCCTTTATCTCTGAATGGACACAAGTCATGGAATAGTCACACTTGTATAGTCCATCCCATGTTTCTTGATATCTTGAGTAGACTATGATATACAAATTAGTATGACATCTCATGTCAACTTATTTGAGCATGGCCATGCATTTCTAGTCTCACTCAATCAAATGGCCTAAGATATTACTCCCATTATGTAGGAGGAACTTATCCTATATTGATCAACCATATCCCTCTACATAGATTGTGGTATATCCAACATCAGTCTTTATAGAACAACCAATTATGGTGTACATTTGACTGTATCAAAATATACAACTCACGATGTTGAGATAATAATTATCTCAAGTCTGAGGATCATATACATATTAATCACTATGAGTAATGTTGTGACAATTACATAATAATCCAATAAACATACTCATAACGGGTCAATCCAATATGTTGTTCTCTAACACACATATTCATGCATTGATTTTGACAATCCACATCAATGACAACTCTTTATCATCAATCAACTACATGTTAGTCTTAATGCATTATTGTTGTCCTAGTCAACAATAATACTCGACTAAGGATCTTTTAAGAATAATCATATTATTCTTAGGACATTATTATAAAACAGTTTATTTATACACACAGAAAGAAAAACTGAAATAATAATGACAACGCTTTATATTAATAAACATGGTAAATTAAGTATGTTATTACAACCATCTCATGATTGGTCTTTGGGCATACTCTTACACATCATACATTATATTTATAAAAACTTATTACAATACATAAGTTTAATAAAACAAACTCATATGGCGTAATCCTACAATATGCCACTTGCCCAAACAAGTCCACTATATGCATAGTTTCAGATCATTCGCCGCTTCTCTGGCGTACTCCTGGCTTGTCCCTCTTAGCAAACACATTTAAATAGCAACACCTAAAATATAAACATAACATTTTGTAAGTTCAAAGGAACACAGTGAGATTGGACATAACATACCTTTTTAACTTATCATGAATACCTCATCTTGAATATTTGGATTTCCTCATATCTGCCTTTGGCGGATACCTTCACATTTTCTATTAAATGATCGCATACTTATACACCACTCACAGTTCTCAACGTATCATCATTCATCTAACTATTTGGCTATCTTTAGATCTTAACAGACGATACTCCATTTTTCTTTTCTCTTCAAAAAATTTTAAACATTTATTCTAGAACAGTTAATCGTTGACATCATCCTTAGCGGATACCACTTACTAATCTTTCTAAATCAGACATTAAATTGAACTATATTCTGTCTCAAACTAATACATACTCATACTAATTAAAACCACTTAAGATCATTCAGAAGAATTCCACATGTCTTTGTTACAGAGAACAAAGCCTCTAAATTAACGAAGAACTCAGATTCCCTCAAGTCTTAGAACATGTAACACCCCAAAATCGATCCTATGAACCGGATTTGAATCTTAGGTTTTACCACTCTAATATAGACTTAAGCCTAAATACTTGTGCCTTAGTTTCATATCCATTATAACTTAATTAAAATAATCTCCCAACTAAAATTTCAATTGAATATACATTTGACAATTACTACCATCGTACAAGAATTTCTATTACAAAGACTTTCAGGCCCACCTCAAAACTTGATTACTGTATCTCAAGTGTAACTCTTAAGAAAAGCTATTGACTATATTTATGCTACCAACACATTCAGTAAGCATAATAGCCTGCCCTACCATTTCTTTGGCGTAGCCCTGGCGTAGACCCAAATCAACTTACCTACAAAATAATGCACAAAGGTAAGTTCATGAGAACTTAGTGAGATAAACACCCATTTTCCTCAATTGTTATTGTATTTCGCATTTGGTAATTCAATTTGTCATCTCATTGTTCTTTTTCCTTCAACTTTTCTTTGGCGAGTACCTTTTCAGAATGCCATTCTCCGTACCTTAGATGCCACCTTCTAAAGTCATGCCTTACTTTCTACATCTTTGATATGTTACTCATGTTCTTCACTTTGTACTTTCATGATTCATTAACCATATCCATTCTAGACACCCATACAGATAAAATATTGTTATTCTTACATACATATTCTAAATCATCGTTTCTTCAAAATTCATGAGTGGTTTTGTACATAGATAGAAGATACATTCTTTAATTACACAATTTGATCATTTCTAGAAAATACCCATTCTTCCAATAATTACAAACAAATAACCTTATTCTTTTTACCAAACATAACTCGTACTCAGAATTTTTCTTCAAGTCTAATTGACATATACTTTTGAATTCACCACATGCTCTAGCGCATTCTAGTTTCTCTATTCTTGTCATAAAACCATGCAAGACATGCCATAACATTCATACGAAGCTTGTCACAAAGGAAGATCATTAGAATATCTTACTGAAGGTGTAACAGACACGCCACGGGGTCTTTTCCTTCCAAGTTTATTACAGAAATTGTTCCTTAAAAGTTTTCCAAGAATACCATTTCTTTCTCTCAGGGTTCGCCATAGAGCTATTTCTTTTATATGCTTGCCACAAGGGCCATTTTTTAGAGTGTGCCACATAAGCTTTTTTTATCTTAGATCGCCACAAAGGCTTCCTAATTTCTGGGATGTTTATGATAAGGATTCGCCTAGAGTCACATTCCGTGAGATTTGCCCCTAATCGTCCTGGGTCACTCAGAAAACCCCCTTTGGGTAATCACCTTTCTTTAGTTCATTTCCATATGTTGCAATAGCCCATCTATGGTCTTACACAATATGGTGTCATGGCCATGGACTTTTCCTTTTAAAGATTCATATCTGAGATCGTGTTTTTAGTCTCGACGGACCCCTTTAGACTCCACCATGGTGAACAAACATAGACTCAACTGATAGACTCTTCATACATTGGCATCATTCATTAATCAACACTCGATTCATACAAACACCCAAACGGTTTCACATCTCATCACATTTTTCAGACATACCATACAACCATACTTTAACTTTTAAGATTCAAACCACTTACTCACTCTTCAGATTTCTTACATACTACACATGCAAAATCCATCAAACACACATGTAATAGCATCATCACCATACCATACTTTTCTAGTTTAATTACATAGTTCAATCACCATTCGAAGAAGCACTCACATGAGCAACATACATGCAAGAGTCGGCTTAAGGACTCACCTTACACCCATAAACCGCAGCTTGATCTACAGATGCGGACATCCATCACAAAATCTTAGCAATTCACTGCTCATAAGGCATAGGGATACCATTAAAACTCATTCATAGAAATTGTATCATCATCTGAAACCCAAATAACCTCCATGCAACACCTTACTTCCTCATCTTACTATTTATACAGATAAAATAGGCTTAGTATTTCAGAAGTCAACATGCAAGTCCCTAATAATTACCCAGGTTATGAAACAACCTTCTACATGAACTTTGATCCTTAATTTCAACTTAGCAAGAAAGATTCTTGATAAGCTTCAAAACAAGTTAGCAATAGTGTTTTCAAATAAAAGGAAGAAGATAACTCCCCCTTTCCTATAAAGCTCATATCAATATTTATGTAAAACTCATTTTCTCATAGTGAAACTTGACACATGTCACTAACTTTCAGAATGTCTTTATTAGTGGCTTACAATTGGATAGAAAAGTATACAATAATCCAAAATATTTACCTATCCTTTATTTATCCCTTCATTCATTCCTGACCATCTCGCTAGAACGTAACGTGCACCATAACTAGACAAACTAGGTGTACCTTACCTTTGGCAATACCCTCATTACTCAAGATCCCTCAACACAATTACCAATCTCTTCTTCTATACACATTCACACATTTCAGAGAACAATCCTTTCCTTATACTCTATCATTAGCTATACGCCCTACGTCTATGCCGAAAGCATCAATTGGATGGACATGTAACATCCCCAAACCCGGCCCATTTATTACGACCGAATCTGGTTATGTTAGTAAAAATATTTTTTTTTCTTTACTTAGAATTTAAAACACGAAAATCTACTATCTTTCTGGTAAAACCCGTGTACTTTCAAAAAGATACTTTTAGACTTTGATAATAAATAGAAATGTCCAGATTAAAACACTCGTTTAATTTATAAATTTGTTGAGTAAATAAATAGCTAAAAACTAAGTCGTTTTCACATAGTAATCAAAATAATCAAACCATAATTTAAAATAATAATAAAGAAATTCCCAAAATAAATGAAAAAGTCAAAGGGCCTTATTACATCAATATTTAAACCCAAATACTTAATATAAATACTTAAAAGATTTGAATTCTTCTTTCTGCATGGGCCACCATGTGTCCTCTCCGATCCCGATCCCATTCTATTCATTTCCTGAAATGGTTAGAAATAAAAGGGTGAGTCCACTGACTCAGTGCGTAATCAAAACACAGATTTCCCGCGTATGGGCTTGGCCCCATACCAAACCATTCACATAGCAAGTCATGCACATATGCATCTTAGCCCAACCCGCTCCAACCGTAACACCAACCTTAGCAGACTCCCTGCCTAAGGCCGTGGATAAACCACCACTGACCACATCGTGATCCAGAACCTTACCTTGGCAACTCGCTGCACAAGGCCGTGGCTGAGCCACCGATCGACCAATCGTGATCCAAATATCGTAATCAGTCTACGGTGATGCACATAGCAATCAACCGCCGAGATGGGCACCAAGCCAACATCTCCCTTGATGATGCACACAGCAACTCATCAAGCGCTAGTGTAGCCCGAAGCTAACACTAGACCACGTACACCAATGTGTACTCCCTTCCTTCCTCGATCAACCCGAATCCCATGCACATGTGATAAAACATCTTATCAAATCATATAATAGGAGCATACATCTCATATCATTACCACATCATATATTTATAAATATACATCATTAACTTCAATGTCACAATCTTACTCATGTATAACGTTAGCAAGCATAAAACCGAGAATTAGTGCGTTGATTACGCACCTAGATAGCACACCCGATCTACCCTCGAACGCAACCTTATACCACGCAGCTCACGACTAACCAAATCCCGAAATGTCTCCTCAAGCGCTTAGGCTCTCCTCCCCATAATCGACCTTGCACAAAACAAGTAACACTTAAGGCCATTCGGCCAAGACAAGAAACCATAGCACAACTAACACACCCTTACCTTGCTAACTACCCTTCCTCTAACAAGAATCGCCACCACCAAGGAAGTAAGGGTTCTGGCTTGAAGGAAAATGGATGAAAAGGGATAGGGGTTACGGCAATAGAAAAGATGATAAAGGTTTGAGGATAAAATGGAGTGGTTTTGGCTCAAAAGAAATGAGGAGAAGAAGATAGCTATATGACTTTGAAGTTTCGCCAAAGGGAAATAGTGAAGCAATTTTCTAAAGGAGAGAAAACACAAGAGGAAAAGGGTGGGGAAAAAATGAACAAATGAAGAGTACACCCTATTTATAGCATTCGGCCTCCCTAAGCTCTCCCAAAAACCGAAAATGCCTCCATAAGCTCCCCAAAACCGCCACTACCCAACCCCTTTCCAAATCCCATATTTTCCTCCTACTTTTCCTCCTAACACCCATTCAAAAGTTTGAATGGGTCAAACCTCCACCTAGCCGAATTTATAAGGTAAAGACCAAGTCTTCCTCCCTTTTTAAGCCTTCAAAACCGTCCACCCTCCTTACCAACTTGACGCAAAAACAAGGCCAAAGATGCTTTCAAACAGCTCGAACACCGCCCCCAAAGATCCTTGAGGCGCCACTTCACCAAGCCCTTAGCAGCGCATGCATGCCTTGCCACTCTGCCAAGCCATTCCTTGTGCCATAATCCCACCAAAATTTTTCTTAAGGCACCCTCTATCCAAGCTCACCTTTGAACCCCAAAAATAAAAAATTTTCCAAAGCATTCCACCACTACCTAGGGTTCTCGGGACCCCTAAAACTTACCCAACCACACACTAAGGTGTGCCAACACCCGAGCTAAGCACCAAAAGCCTAACCCCTAAAACCAGGGTGTTACAATTCTACCCTCCTTAAAATAATTTTGTCCTCGAAATTACTTGTCTAAACTAACAGACTCAAATTCCTTCCACTACGCTATGGTCACAAGACTCGATCTCTAAAGAGCTAACATACCTCTAGGCATTGGTTCTAAGTTCATCCTCAAGGTTCCCACTACTTTACGAGCAACAAATCAAACAATCATCAACACGAACAAAACAACAAAGAATATTCCAAACACAAGGAACTTACCAGCTGACCCATCAGGCACATCATTATCCTCTCTCCGATGAACTGCATAAACCGACACTGGTCGTCTTGCCTCGGTGCCACCATTACCGCGGTCTCATCACACTACGACCTCGGCCGGAACCATTTCCTCCATGGTTCGGACCACGACCTCTCGTTGCCTGCTGACCACCTCTGCCTGGTTGCACATAACCTTGACCCACTATCCGAGTCCTATTCGGGTTCTGGGGACAATCCTTAATCAAGTGGGACTTGGACTTGCATCTAAAGCACTCCCGAACACGATTCCAGCATTCGCCAACATGGTACCTTCCACATTGAGCACACGGACGATCTGGATTTCCGGCGGCTGGCTTAGCAATATTAACAGGAGTCTCAACCCTCGGTCTTTTCTGAACCCTCTCAACCATTTCTGGCGATCCAACACTTCTCTTATCACGGTTCCTTTCTCTATTGTGCCTCTCAGCCTTCTTGACCTCCTCAGCTATTCGAGCTTTCTCCACTAAAATCGCGAAGTCTCTTTCCGATGCGGAGCAATCAAAACTCGCACTCTCATCCCGTAGCCCATCTTCAAATCGACACATCTCTCATAATCCGTTGCCACGATGCCCCGAGCATACCGGCTCAAACGCAGAAACTCAGCTTCGTACTCTGCTATTGACTTGCTACCTTGCACCAGATTAAGGAACGCCTTCCTCTGCGCGTCCACATAGCTCGCTCCAACATACTTCCCTTCAAACTTGATCTTAAAGTAACCCCAATCCACTCGATCCGCAGGGGTACTTTCCTTAACAAAGGAGCCACCACCGGTAGGCCTCATCCCGTAGCAACGAAACAACACCCTTAAGCTTCTCCTCGCAGCTTAAGTCTAGGTCGCCCATAATCCTTTCAACAACCTCAAGCCAATACTCGCCACGCTCGGAGCTACCCCGCACTCCTCCTCGAAAACCTCGGCCCATTCGCCTAAGTCTCTGCACCGACTTCCGATTCTGTTGCCCACATTGGCTCCCGCCACTGCTCGAGTACTCGCAACACCGCTTGTGACACTACGCCGCCTCTCTCCGATCGATCCTGTTGTTCAACCTCAACGGTGGTGGCGGTGCATCGCTTTCGACCCATGGTGTGACCCAACCGGCCTCCGACATCGACATCCCGCCTCTACCACGCCCACGAGTATTGCGACCACGCCCCTAGAACTCATATCTAGCGCTTGATTTAGTCTGCTTAAAAAGTTTTATGCATTAGAAATTCTTGTTTCACTGCTTTACCCACGAGCAATTTTATGCAATGAAGTTTCCAAGAGTAGTTCTTTCGAGCAATCAAGTTTCCTTCACTACCTGTGTAAATTCGTCATTGTTCCTAAAGAGGGGTATTTTCGTAAATTTCAAAAGTCGTGGCATTATTTTGAAATACTGAAAATGGATACTTTTGCAAAGTGAGAAAATTCTATTAAAATTGGGGTTACACTGTGAAATCTTGAAAGTCGTGGCTTTTTAGTAATTTTCAACACAGGGTATTTTTGTAATTTTTTTGCCACTAAGGGCATTTTGGTAATTTTGTAAATCAAAACGTTTCTTCCGAATCAAATTTAAGATTTCACAAACCAAAAGGGTAAATTTGGAAAAGTTTTAATACAGAAGTTTTAGAAAACAACAAGGCTAGTTCCTTTCGGGTTTTAATAATCGGTTTAGCCTATGAACAAGTCCTCTTGGTTAAGGTGAACCGTAGCTACGCACTGTAGGATACTGCGAAGAGGAGGTGAGTCACACGGATCGCTTAAATACCGTGCTCTTCCTGGTTCCACTCCTGAACATGCGTCATGTTACTACCACACCTTAACTCCTGCGACTTACTTCACAAGTTTGTTTAAGAGATTTAAGTTTTATGCACATGTTTGAGTAGTCTAGTCCTAGGGTCCAATAGTCCTAACTTTCTAATCTACGAGCCCAACTAAGCCCAAATTAATTCATACAAACAAAACAAAACAATTTAAAAGTCCAAGCACTTACCTGTGGACTTCGGCCGAGACACAAAGCCATGCCGAATAACTCTGAAAACTTTTTAAAAAGCCCACATTCCAAAAACCCATTTTGAAAACTGTTTGGCCCAAAACCCTCAAAGCCGAGTTTTGAACCGGGCTCTGATACCAATCTGTAACATCCCCAAACCCGGCCCATTTATTACGACCGAATCTGGTTATGTTAGTAAAAATATTTTTTTTTTCTTTACTTAGAATTTAAAACACGAAAATCTACTATCTTTTTCGGTAAAACCCGTGTACTTTCAAAAAGATACTTTTAGACTTTGATAATAAATAGAAATGTCCAGATTAAAACACTCGCTTTAATTTATAAATTTGTTGAGTAAATAAATAGCTAAAAACTAAGTCGTTTTCACATAGTAATCAAAATAATCAAACCATAATTTAAAATAATAATAAAGAAATTCCCAAAATAAATGAAAAAGTCAAAGGGCCTTATTACATCAATATTTAAACCCAAATACTTAATATAAATACTTAAAAGATTTGAATTCTTCTTTCTGCATGGGCCACCATGTGTCCTCTCCGATCCCGATCCCATTCTATTCATTTCCTGAAATGGTTAGAAATAAAAGGGTGAGTCCACTGACTCAGTGCGTAATCAAAACACAGATTTCCCGCGTATGGGCTTGGCCCCATACCAAACCATTCACATAGCAAGTCATGCACATATGCATCTTAGCCCAACCCGCTCCAACCGTAACACCAACCTTAGCGGACTCCTGCCTGGGCCGTGGATAAACCACCACCGACCACATCGTGATCCGTAACCTTACCTTGGCAACTCATTTGCACAAGGCCGTGGGTGAGCCACCGATCGACCAATCGTGATCCAAATATCGTAATCGCCTCTGCGGTGATGCACATAGCAATCAACCGCCGAGATGGGCACTTGCCAACATCTCCCTTGATGATGCACACAACAACTCATCAAGCGCTAGTGTAGCCCGGTTAACACTAGACCACGTACACCAATGTGTACTCCTTTCCTTCCTCGATCAACCCGAATCCCATGCACATGTGATAAAACATCTTATCAAATCATATAATAGAGCATACATCTCATATCATTACCACATCATATATTTATAAATATACATCATTAACTTCAATGTCACAATCTTACTCATGTATAACGTTAGCAAGCATAAAACCGAGAATTAGTGCGTTGATTACGCACCTAGATAGCACACCCGATCTACCCTCGAACGCAACCTTATACCACCAGATCATTGACTAACCAAATCCCGAAATGTCTCCTGCGCTAGGCTCTCCTCCCCTATAATCGACCTTGCACAAAACAAGTAACACTTAAGGCCATTCGGCCAAGACAAGAAACCATAGCACAACTAACACACCCTTACCTTGCTAACTACCCTTCCTCTAACAAGAATCGGCCACCACCAAGGAAGTAAGGGTTCGGCTTGAAGGAAAATGGATGAAAAGGGATAGGGGTTACGGCAATAGAAAAGATGATAAAGGTTTGAGGGATAAAATGGAGTGGTTTTGGCTCAAAAGAAATGAGGAGAAGAAGATAGCTATATGACTTTGAAGTTTCGGCCAAAGGGAAATAGTGAAGCAATTTTCGGCAAGGAGAGAAAACACAAGAGGAAAAGGGTGGGGAAAAAAATGAACAAATGAAGAGTACACCCCTATTTATAGCATTCGGCCTCCCCTAAGCTCTCCCAAAAAAACCGAAAATGCCCTCCATAAGCTCCCCAAAACCGGCCACTACCCAACCCCTTTCCAAATCCCATATTTTCCTCCTACTTTTCCTCCCCTAACACCCATTCAAAAGTTTGAATGGGTCAAACCTCCACCTAGCCGAATTTAAAGGTAAAGACCAAGTCTTCCTCCCTTTTTAAGCCTTCAAAACCGCTCCACCCTCCTTACCAACTTGACGCAAAAACAAGGCCAAAGATGCTTTGCTCAAAGAAATCGAACACCGCCCCCAAAGATCCTTGAGGCGCCACTTCACCAAGCCCTTAGCAACAGCATGCCTTGCCACTCTGCCAAGCCATTCCTTGTGCCATAATCCCACCAAAATTTTTCTTAAGGCACCCTCTATCCAAGCTCACCTTTGAACCCCAAAAATTAAAAAATTTTCCAAAGCATTCCACCACTACCTAGGGTTCTCAGGACCCCTAAAACTTACCCAACCACACACTAAGGTGTGCCAACACTCGAGCTAAGCACCAAAAGCCTAACCCCTAAAACCAGGGTGTTACAGGACATGACCATGCCGCTGAGATTCCTTTGGGTTACTCGCCGAAACTCAGGACTCACCAATTCTGGTGTTACAGAACAAGACATGATACTATTCATATATAATAAATACTAGATAACTCAATTTCCAACTTAATAACACGTATAGCTTACACTAATGAACCCTTACATCAAATATGCCTTTATAATAAACTTGACAGATAACCAAGGCGAATACCCTTATTTAACAAATTGATTCATACTTCTTTTTAAGAAACTTCCTTTAAAACTTATTCAATTTCATCACAGAACTTTTCAAATCAAATAATTTTAGACAAATCATATCATTATCATTGTAACGCCCCAAACCCAAGCCAAAACACCACGGCCGAATTCGGAATGTTACAGGAAAAGAGGTGAAAACGAGCTATTATTTTGAAGATGGGATTAGACTTTATATTTGAAAAAAACTATCTTTTCCAAGGGTTGTCATTAAGAATTAGTAATTTGCCGGAATAAAACAGGTGTCCAAGTCGTATAAAATTCGATTCATTATCTGTATCGGTTTTTGTGAGAAAACGTTGCTTATAAGTAATTGAAACTCATTTTATGTCTCTGTGTCGAAAATGTTTTAATGTCACCATTTAAAAATTATTAAGCAGTAAGTCTAACTTAACCATAAAATCGCGAAATGTTTACAAAAATGAAATGTCCCAAAGTAAAACTAGCAGTTTAAAATAAAAATTTACGAAAACAGCTCCTGCATGGCCACCTCGAATCCCCTCCAGCCGGTCCATCGAATCATGTGTCACCTGCATTATTTTTAGAAAAGATAGGGTGAGTTTAACCGACTCAGTGTGCAATCATACATACAGTCTCCACTAATGGGCTTGGTCCCACAACCACATCAACCAGCATACGATGAGCAAAACGGAAATGCAATATGATAGCCCACCCAACCTAGTATCCATCCGCTACACACCACCCATACATCCATCCAATACACACCTGGGGATTACTAAATCTACCCTCCATCCACTACACACCTCTTTGGCAGTCAATGCCGATGAACACACCGCTCAAAGTCCACTTAGTGGTCTAGCCACTGATCCACGTGATTAAATCACAAATATCTATGATGAGACTCAAGGTCATCATCAATCCACGATGAGGCTCAAAACCATCATCAATCGTGACAGAGTCACCCACGTATATTAAAATATACACACTTCCCCTTTAATCATAATATTCCGAACCCATGCACATGCAGCATAATATGATGAAATGGCAGTATTAATAGAATATGAACACATCCATATACATATATACAACATGATTACGTGCATCCACAATCATTTATCCACAATTATGATGTAGGTAGTATACTAACCTGGTTACCGGATTACCCAATATAGGTAATATCATCACCACAGCCACTATTTCGGCTACCACACATGATACATATATTTAATTAAAGCAACTAAGGAAACAGTGTGATAATTACACACCTGAAAACCTAAAGAACTAGACTACCGATCTCCCTAACATCCTCACTCGAAGAGACTACAGTGATCTACTTATCATTTTTCGACTCTCGCCCACACCCCGGTGGCCAATCCCGCACTACTGAAACTGACCGCTTCTTAAACTTAGGGGTAGGAACAACGTGTCCAACCCCTTTCGTTCCTTGACTGGTACTCGCATCCATCAAATAGTATCTTGGTCAGAAGACCCGGTTAAGATGTTGAACAAAACTATAACAAAAACCCAAAAGAACACTTGATAAAAGAACACCCTTACCAAAGTCGACCAAATCCCGAAGGCTATTAACTTGTGCTTAAAGGTAGACGAAATCCCTACATAAACCATGTTAGATTCAGCCTACAGCCTTGAAATCCAAAAGAACTGGCCTTTGGCCGAACGAACATTAGAATCTACTCACCTTGGTCGTACCCCGAGAGATCCCTAACACTCCTAACGCTGGCTTCAAACAGAAGAGACACAAAGTTAAGGCCCTATAAAGATTCGGCCACACCCAAGAACCAAGGTTAAGCTTTTGGTTTCGGCAACCACAAAAAGAAAAGAGAAAGATTAAAAAAAAGTATAACGAACCCTTACCACCACTACTAACCCTATTGAGAGAATTGGCAAGAGATGAGGCTTGAGAAGAAACAAAATAGAAGAAGAAAAGAAGGAGTAGAAATGAGAAAGAGAGAAAAGTAATGGTGAATGGAAGATTTGGCCAAGGTATAGAAGGGTTATTCGGCTTTGATGATGAAGTGAGTTTAAGGCCACAAATATGAAAAGAAAAAGAGAGGAGGTGAGAGAGATAAGGTTCAGCTTTAGAGAAGAAATAGAGAGAAGAGAAGATGCACAAAATGCCCAAATGATCACTTCTATTTTCGGCTTTTGGTCATATGAAAAGAAAGTAAAAGAAAGAGTTTTGCCTAACACTTTCGGCAAGGAAAACTAAAGATGAGAAAAACTCCAAAATGGACACACTCAAGCTACTAAACTCACACTTTCGGCACACCCCCTTCATGACCAAAAATGCCACCCCCTAGTACCCCATATTCGGCCATCACTCACCTAGCCAACACCCCCCACGATTTTCTCCTTAACTCCCTTTACATCACCCATTCAAATGAGTTTGACTCATTCAAACCTCATGCCTCACTCTCCACTACTCATTCAAAATGTTTGACCCATTCAAACCTCCACCTTCAAGTGCCCATGCCAAATCCACTACCTCATCCCCTCTTGGCAAAATACAACCCAAAATGCTGTCCATGTTGCTCGAACCTCCTCCCCCTTGGAACTCCCCTTTGATGCAACTTCTCTTGCTCCTAGGCGTCACCTTGCCACTCCACCACTCCACTTGTTGTGTCAATTTTCACCATATTAAACCCCTTAAGGCCTAACGCAACTAGCTCTCCCCTTAACATCTTTGAACCAAAATTTTACTAAGGCTCCTACCTAGCCCCAAGGTTTCCCGAAGCCCCCAAACATACTCAAACAATCATGCAACACACAAGAGCACACACATACATAATAAAATGTGAGACCCCTAAATCCCGAATGTTACAATCATAGATTTGTCAAAATACGCCATAGGGGCCAGACAAAGATACACCACAAAGGTATCATATGGAATATGCCATAAAGGCTAACAAAATACGCCACAAAATGCATCATATGGAATATGCCACAAAGGCTAACAAAATATGCCACAAAGGCATCATATGGAATACGCCACAAAGGTTAATAGTGTAACACCCCTGACCCGTATTCACCGTCAAAATAGGGTTAGGGAGCATTACCAGACTTTCGACACCTTTAAACATACATTTCATATACATTTTATCAATTCAAATACAATTCAATCACAATCAATCATAGTGTCCCTTAAATAAGCCTACGAGGACTTAATCATGCATTAGTAGTAATTCGGGACTAAATCGATAATTCAAAACAAATTTGGGAAACTTAGAAAAAAATTTCAAACATAGGACACACGCTCGTATGGCCAGGCCGTGTGCCTCACACGGCCACTAGACACGCCCGTGTCATCGGTCGTATAAAAGCAGGGGGTACATATTGACTTGGGTCACACGGCCAATCACACGCCCGTGTGTCCAGCTCGTGTGCCCTTCGAAGTGGCCATACACGCCCGTGTGCTAGGCCGTGTGTTAGGCTGTGCCAAACCTGTAGGGTATACTGACTTATGCAACACAGCCAAGTCACACGACCGTATGCTAGGCCCTATGCCAATTAAGGGGTTTACTGATTTGTGCCACACAGCCAATCACACACTCGTGTGTGAGGCCGTGTGGAGCATATTGACTTGCTTCCAATTGCAACACCAAAGGACACATGGCCATGTACTATGACCTTGTATCACACACGGTTGAGTCACACGCTCTTGTGCTCTGCCCGTGTGGACAAAAATAGGCTAGTTACAAACCACCTTTCTCACCCAAAGAAAATACAATTATACAAGTCCAAATGATACCATTTCCATACACAATTAAATAGCCAAATCAATCTTAAATCATCACATTATAAACCATTTCAATACCAATTTGTTCAAAGCTTATATCACAATCATTTACTTTTAACACTTACTTGTCTAATTCTGTCACGAGTACCTTGACTGAGTCGTACCATCACTTGTAACCATATTCCATCAACATTTCCTGTTGAACCGTTTGGAATACTAAAGGATACTCAGAAATCTCGTACACACAGTATCGTACCAATATCATATCCCAAATATGATTTTACATGTAATATCGTATCAATGCTAATAGCCCAGCTATGGTCTTACACGAAGTCTCATATCGATGCCGTATCCCAGATATGGTCTTACACGTCATCTCAATAACCTTAGTGTGATGACATTTGTATTCTATTTATTCCTATGGTTCAACCGGGACTTTCGCTATATCGAATCTCTATTGGTCATTTTCGTAGTATCGTACTCAATAGCATTCACATTTCATTTCAATAATATAGCATTTACCACAATTATATTAATTATGCATTTATACATATATAATTTAATGCTTATTAAACAAACGAACTTACCTCGTTCGCTGTAACGATGAATTAGGTTGACTAATTTGATACTTTGTTTTCCCCCGTTCTAGATCCAAATCTGGTTTATATCAATCTATATAATATCAAACTTTACTTATTTAATCATCATTTCATTCAATTTAGCACAATTTACACATTAGGGTTATTTTACACATTTACCCCTAAACTTTCACACTTTTACAATTTAGTCTTTATTCCATGAAATCACAAATTCATAAAATTTAACCACAACCCATGCTAACCAAATTTCTCTAGTATTCATATTAGCCCATATTTCTCATTTATTCTCACTTTTACCCACAAAATTTTATATTTTCACAAATTAACCCATTTTTGACATTTTTGTGAAAAATCACTTTACAAAACTAGTTTAACTATCAAAAAGTATTCAAAATCCATCATCAACCATCAAATTACTCAAGCATTCAACAATGGAAACATGATAAATCTTTAACAATTTCAAAATCTAGGTACGGGCTAGCTAGAATACGAAGCAACGATCTCAAAAACGTAAAAATCATTAAAAATTGAGCAAAATTTACTCACCGATTAAAGCTCGAAATGGCCGAACCCTAGCTCATTCCCATGGATTCTTCTTCCATTTAATTTTCGGTGGATGAATGCTTAGAAAAAAAAGATGACCACTTTGTGGTTTTGTTATTTTACTTATTTAATTAGCCAAATTACTAATTTAACCTTTAATATAAATCATTTAAAACACCTAAAATGTATCCATATGTAACATCCCAGTTTAGGGCCTAGTCAGAATAGTGGTGCGAGACCACAAATTCAAGGTCTATGTATGATTTTTTTAGGTTTATGCTATGTTTACATGTTAGTGTGAAAGTTTCATGAAGCCATTTTGTGAAATTGCGGTTGAATTGTCCAAAAGGACTAAATTGCAAAAATTGCAAAATGTGAGATTCTAGAAGCTATTTGTATGGAATAGCTTTAGAATATTAATTAGAGGTCTTTAAATAGCAATTTTCCCAATTTTTAAAATTTGGACAAAATTGGGCATGCATGAGTTAAAATAGGAAGTTTATCAAAAATGGCATTTTGGTCATTTGGCAATTAAATGATTAAAATAGGAGAAAAGATGACAAAATTCATCCATCTTCTTCTCGAAGGCTGCCGAAATTTTCAAGAGCCATTGTTAGGGTTCTTCAAATTTTTCAAGCTTGCTAGTAAGTGCATCCAAACCCCGTTTTTGGTATTCTTCGTATTTTAAAGTCCTAGTAGCATGAGTAAGCTATTTTTAGCTATTTGATGAACTATAATGGATGTTCAAAAGTATGCCTATGTATGACATGCAAGTATTTTAGTTTTTCTATGGAAGAATATGAAAGCTTGATGTAGTAGGAACATCTTTTGCTAAGTGATTTTCCATGAAAATACACGTAGGGACTAGTTTGTAAAAGTCTTGAGTTTAGTCATACATGTGTGATTTAGTGAGAATTGATGAATGCTTTAGTTGAGTTAGTGACTCAGCTAAGCATGTAAAGATAGAAAGTTGAATAAAAATCACTTTACGAGCCTTGGGGCAAAAGTGTAATTATGAGAAAGATTAGGGGCAAAAGAGTAATTTTGCCAAAGTATGAGATAAGTGTCAATTTAGTCAATGTGTGTATTGAATAAGCTGAATTATTCATTATAGATCAAGAAAGACGAAGCCCGGATCTAAACCGAGGCAAGAACAAGGTGGTGGACTAGATTACATATTTCTATACTTTTGAGTATCGAGGTAAGTCTATGCTTAAACAATGAATTCATACTTACAATTTCTTAATGCTAGCTTGTGTGTAGCATGATTGAGAATGATTGAGAACCTATGTGGGATGAATGTGGTAGAATTTGTGAATGGATGTATGGTTAAGTAAGTAGATATGTGAATGTGTAGTGAGAATGCTAAATGGTGGGCTAAGTGTGATACCGTCTTAATGCATATTGACGATAAGTTGGCTATGTGCGATGCTATCGTTAGGTATATCGTCTAGTGGGCTATGTGTGAAACCACTATGAATACCTTTATGGTAGGCTAAGTGCGATACTACCTTATTAATTGATTGTGGTGGGCTAATGCCAAACCACCAAGAAATTATCTGTGTGGATTAGCTGTGTGGTTGTATTATTGAGTTAATTAGTTGTGTGGATGAATTATTGAGAAATGATGTTGTGTTGTATATTGTGCAAATGTGATATTGAATGCAGGGGTGCATTTCAATGGTTATGAGTATGTGACTCATGATGTGCTGGGAATGTGGTAAAGGATAGAAAGAGTAAGCATGGTTGTACATTATATATTAGCATGATGCTAATTGTTGTTTAGCTTATACTATGATGCTTAATTGTTTATGTGTAAACTTACTAAGCTCAAAGCTTACTCCCTTTCTTTTCCCTTATCTTATAGAGTAAACGTGTTGAATCGAGATACGAGGATCAATTGGAAGATCGTCCACATTATCAGCACACTCTGGTACATGAGACTCGATGTTTTGTATATGGCATGAATAGAGGCTAGACAAGTTAGTGAATTTTGTTGTAAATGGTTAAGATGTGTTGGCCTTTAAATGGATAGTCCATTTTGTATAATGCCATAGTGGTTGGCTACCTTATTATATGATAAGATGTTATTATCCTTGTGAAATTGTGATTTCAATTGAGTTGATTATGGATGAATTGAATGAGTCCATGTTGTGTATACTATAAGGGTGAGAAGGGCTTAGCAAATAGCTTTTTTCTTGTCCATGTGGATAGACCCACGGGCGTGTGTCTAGGCCATGTGTGACACACGGTCAGCCCATGGGCGTGTGACTTGGTCGTGCGTCCCCTGCATGTTAACATATTAAGTCAGAATAGACCACGGACTAGCCACACGGGCGTGTGTATAGGCTGTGTGAGTTTAATCAGTGTTGGCCACGGGCTTGCCACACGGGCGTATGACTAGGCTTTGAGGACTTGTGTATGTAGTCAGTATTCACCACGATTGAGGAGCATGGGCGTGTGGGTTTATGCACGGGCGTGTTAACCCTGTACGAAAGAAAAAAAAATTTAAGATTGGAAAAAGTTTCGATATAGTCTCGGGAGCCCTCGTGTGTGTGAGTAAGGCCTCGTAAGTCGAGAAGAGGTTGTTGTGGTAACTTAAGAAGGTAGTTACGATGAGCCTAAGTGGCGATAAAGTGGCTTTAGTACAATAACTCCTCGGGCCCAGTTCTGGCATAGAACCCGGGTAAAAGGTGTTACATTTAGTGGTACCAGAGCTACGGTTTAGTTGGTTCTAGGACTACCGTAGTGGGTGTAATAGTCTAGCTATACATGCCATAAGTGTACTATGATAGTGTGGTGGTTTCTAATGATTTTAAATCTTGTTTCGTATAGTATATGGATCCCGATCAATCTACTACTGATGAAGCAGCTAGTAATGCGCCGGCTCTGGTGTAAGGAACCGTGCCTGTACAAAGTGGACCCGAGGTTAAGGGTCAAGGGGAAGAGGCACGGGAAGCCTTTCTCTAGATGATGAGTAATTGGTACTCGGACTATGTTCGAGCGAACCCTAATGCTCAACCTCCTCCACCTCCTCCTATACCTCAGCCAAATACAGTGGCTCCTCAAGGTATTGATGTTGTGAGGATATCGAAGCCCCCAGTGGATAAGATTAGGAAGCACGGGGCTGAGGAGTTTAAAGCTAAGGTGGATGATGACCCTAAAAAGGAGGAGTCCAGGTTAGAGAACTCGATGAGAGTATTTGATGAACTCTCCTATACACCAGAAGAGAGTTTGAAGTGTACCGTAACCTTGCTGAGAGATTCGGCATACCATTGGTGGAAGACGCTAACGTTAGTGGTCCCGAAAGAGCGGGTGACGTGGGACTTCTTTCTGGAAGAGTTCTGGAAGAAGGATATAAGCCAACGATTTATTGATCGGAAAAGGAAAGAATTCCTTGAGTTGAAGCAAGGAAGAATATCAGTAGAAGAGTTTGAGCGTGAGTTTGTTAGGCTTAGCAAATACACTCAAGTGTGTGTATCGACAAAGAACATCTTGTGTAAGAGGCTCAAAGATGGACTGAATGAGGATATCAAACTCTCAGTGGGTATTCTAGAGTTGAAAGAATTTGTGGTGTTAGTTGAAAGGGCAAGTAAGGCCAAAGAGTTGAGTAAGGAAAAGAGAAGGGCTGTGAGTGAAGCCCGAGATGCTAGAAAGAGGCCGATGGAAAAGCCGTATCAAGCCTAGTCGAAAAGATCATAGGAAGTGAATCCTCAGACAACAGCCTCAGTGGGATATTCGCATCGAGACTTGGGCAACATTCGTTCGGGTTCGAGAGTCCAAGCATCCTTGATGGAAAGTGTGGGCAATACGAAGAGCAAACCAGAGTGTCCAAGTTGTAGTAGATATCACACCGGAGAGTGTTGGGGTGACATTCGAAACTGTTATAAATGTGGCTCCCTCGATCACTTTATCTGAAATTGCCCCAAGAGGGATGGTAAAGAAGAGAAGCAAAAGATAGGATCCAGTGATGTGTCTGCAAGAGGTAGACCACCTAGGAACCCGAGAGGTGGGAATAGTGGTAGAGGTGCATCCAAAGATTCAGCTGTGAGACCAGATGGTCGGGCACCTACGAGGACGCATACTATTTGCGCTCACGAAGAGGCATCCTCCCTAGATGTGATAATGGGTACTTTTACTCTCTATGACACCTTTATTATTTCTTTAATAGATCTAGGGTCTACTCATTCTTATATTTTCATGATATTAGCATCTAGTTTGAGTATGACCGTTGAGTTTACAGATATTGTGGTTAAGGTGTCAAACCCGTTAGGAAAGCATGTGTTAGTGGACAAAGTATGTAAAAAATTGTCCTTTATTGATTGAGAATCATTGTTTTCTGGCAAACCTTATGTTGTTACCATTTAATGAGTTTGACTTAATCCTTGGCATGGATTGGTTAACTACCCATAATGTCTTAGTGAATTGTGGTAGTAAGTACATTAAATTGAAATGTAAGAGTGGAGATGTGGTTCGGGTTGAATCAGGTGGATCGAATAGTCTACCAGTGATGATTTCTTCCCTAGTGGCTGAGAAATGTTTGAGAAAAGGGTGTGAATCCTATCTCGCCTTCGTGTTGAATACTCGAGAGGTTGGAGTGAAGTTTGAAACAGTGTCGATAGTATACGAGTATCCGGATGTATTCCCAGAAGAGTTACCCGGATTACCTCCAGTGAGAGAAGTCGAGTTTGGGATTGAGTTGATTCCAGGAACGGCACCGATTTCAATTGCTTCATATAGAATGGCACCTTTAGAGTTGAAAGAACTGAAGGTACAGTTGCAAGAGTTGACAGATAAGGGTTTTGTAAGACCAAGTTACTCACCGTAAGTGCTCCTATTATTATTTGTGAAGAAGAAAGATGGGTCTATGAGATTGTGTATAGACTATAGACAGCTCAAAAAGGTGACGGTGAAGAATAAGTATCCTTTACCAAGGATTGATGACCTTTTTGATCAACTGAAAGGAGCTACAATGTTCTCCAAGATAGATCTGAGGTCTGGTTACTATCAGTTGAGAGTGAAAGAGCAAGATGTGATGAAAACTGCATTTCGAATGAGGTATGGCCATTATGAGTTTTTGGTTATGCCATTTTTAGACCATATGTGGACAAGTTTGTGGTTGTCTTCATTGACGACTTATTGATCTATTCTCAGGATGAGAATGATCATGAAGAGCATTTGAGAATTGTCTTGCAAACTTTAAGAGATAAGCAGTTGTATGCTAAATTTAGCAAGAGTGAGTTTTGGCTACGAGAGGTCGGATTTCTCGGACACATTGTGTCGGGTGATGGTGTCAGAGCTGACCCAAGTAAGATTTCAGCTATTGTGGATTGGAAACAGCCGAGGAACGTGTCGAAAATCAGAAGTTTCCTAGGGTTAGTGGGATATTACAGACATTTCGTAAAGGGGTTATCTGTGATTGCTACCCCAATGACGAAACTATTGCATAAAGATGTCAAGTTTGAATGGACTGAGACATGTCAACAGAGTTTCGAGAGACTGAAAACAATGTTGACTGAGGCACCAGTTTTGGTTCAACCAGAATCAGGGAAAGAGTTCGTGTTTTACAGTGATCGTCGTTTAATGGTCTCGGTTACGTGTTCATGCAAGAGGGTAAGGTAGTTGCTTACGCCTCAAGACGACTAAAACCGCACGAGAAGAATTATCCGACTCATGATTTGGAGTTGGTTGCGATTGTTTGCGCGTTAAAGATTTAGCGACATTACTTGTATGGTGACAAGTGCCGAATCTTTACGGATCACAAGAGTTTAAGATATTTGATGGATCAGAAGGATCTGAATTTGAGACAGAGGTGGTGGCTTGAGTTATTGAAAGACTATGAATTAGTCATTGATTATGATCCGAGAAAAGCAAATGTGGTTGCGGATGCCCTGAGTAGGAAATCCTTGTATACTCTAAGAGTTATGAGCACGAGTTTAGCAATAGCTGATGATGGTGCTATTTTCACAGAGTTGAGAGCTAAGCCACTATTTGTTCAACAAATATGTGAGGCTCAAAGAAATGACAGTGAGATGCAAGCTAAGAGAGCTAAGTGCAGATTAGAAAGCGATTCTGATTTTTGAGTGGGCTCGAATGGTTGTTTGTTGTACAGTGACAGAATTTGTGTACCTAGAGAGGAAGAGTTAATTCGAAAGGTTTTTCATGAAGCCCACAGTGGATGTTTGTCAATACATCCGGGCAGTTCGAAAATGTACAATGATTTGAGGAAGTTTTATTGGTGGTCGGGTATGAAAAGAAATATTTCAGAATTTGTAGCAAAGTGTGTGATTTGTCAACAGGTGAAAGTTGAGCACCAATTACCTTCGGGATTGCTTCAACCTATGATGGTTCCCGAATAGAAGTGGGATTGGGTTATCATGGATTTTGTAATGGGATTGCCGATTACTCCGAAAAAGAAAGATGTTATGTGGGTTGTTGTGGATAGACTAATGAAGTCAGCTCACTTTATTCCAGTACGTGTTGATTATTCACTGGATAAGTTAGCTGAGTTGTATGTAGCAGAGATAGTGAGATTGCATGGTGTGCCTATGTCTATTATTTCGATAGAGATCCGAGTTCGATAGAGATCCGAGGTTTACTTCGAGATTTTGGAAGAAGTTGCAAGAGGCCATGTGTACGAGGTTGAATTTCAGTATTGCGTTCCATCCACAAACTGATGGTCAGTCTGAAAGAGTAATTCAAATTCTCAAAGATATGCTTTGATGCTGTGTGTTAGAATTCGTAGGTAGTTGGGAGAGATATCTACCTTTGGTCGAATTTGCTTACAACAACAGTTATCAGTCAAGTATACGGATGGCTCCGTATGAGGCCTTGTATGGTCGTAAGTGTCGGACTCCATTGTATTGGACCGAGCTTAGTGAAAAGTAGATCCATGGAGTTGATCTGGTAAAAGAGACCGAAAAGAAAGTGAGGATAATCCGAAATAGTCTGAAAGCTGTCCCGGACCGATAGAAGTCATGCGCGGATTTGAAAAGAAAAGAGATTGAGTGTAAGATGGGTGAAAAAGTGTTTTTGAAAGTGTCCCCGTGGAAGAAGATTATGAGATTTGGACAAAAAGGAAAGTTGAGTCCAAGATTTATAAGGCTGTATGAGATTACAGACAGAGTTGGGCCAGTAGCTTACCGGTTGGCTTTACCGGTAGAGTTGGAAAAGATTCATAATGTGTTCCATGTATCGATGTTGCGATGGTATCGCTCCGATCCTTCACATGTGATTCCTTCAACGAAAATTGAACTAAGACTGGATATGTCTTATGAAGAGGAGCTGATTAAGATCTTGGCTCGAGAGGTGAAACAGTTGAGAAATAAGAGCATAGCACTAGTGAAAGTGTTATGGCAGAAACACAGTGTGGAAGAGGCTACATGGGAAACGGAAGAGACAATGAGAGAGCGACATCCAAACCTCTTTACTGGTAAGATTTTCGAAGGCAAAAATCTCTAAAATGAGGAGAGTTGTAACATCTCGATTTAAAGTCTAGTTAGAATAGTGGTGCGAGACCACAAATCTGAGGTCTATGTATGAGTTTTTGAGGTTTATGCTATGTTTTCATGTTAGTGTGAAAGTTTCATGAAGCCATTTTGTGAAATTGCGGTTGAATTATCCAAAAGGACTAAATTGCAAAAGTTGCAAAATGTGAGATTCTAGAAGCTGTTTGTATGAAATAGATTTAGAATATTAATTAGAGGTCCTTAAATAGCAATTTTCCCAATTTTTAATTTTTGGACAAAATTGGGCATGGATGAGTTAAAATAGGAAGTTTATCAAAAAGGGCATTTTGGTCATTTGGTAATTAAATGATTAAATAGGAGAAAAGATGAAAAAATTCATCCATCTTCTTCTCGAAGGCTGCCGAAATTTTCAAGAGCCATTGTTAGGGTTTTTCAAATTTTTCAAGCTTGCTAGTAAGTGCATCCAAGCCCCGTTTTCGATATTCTTCATATTTTTGAAGTCCTAGTAGCATGAGTAAGCTATTTTTAGCTATTTGATGAACTATAATGGATGTTCAAAAATATGCCTATGTATAACATGCAAGTATTTTAATGTTTTATGGAAGAATATGACAGCTTGATGTAGTAGAAATATCTTTTGCTAAGTTATTTTTCATGAAAATGAATGTAGGGACTAGTTCGTAAAAGTCTTGAGTTTAGTCATACATGTGTGATTTAGTGAGAATTGATGAATGCTTTAGCTGAGTAAGTGACTCGTCTAAGCATGTAAAGATAGAAAGTTGAATAAAAATCACTTTACGAGCCTTAGGGCAAAAGTGTAATTATGAGAAAGATTAGGGGCAAAAGAGTAATTTTGCCAAAGTATGAGATAAGTGTCAATTTAGTCAATGTGTGTATTGAATAAGCTGAATTATTCATTATAGATCAAGAAAGACGAAGCCCGGATCTAAACCGAGGCAAGAACAATATGGTGGACTAGATTGCATATTTCTATACTTTTGAGTATCGAGGTAAGTCTATGCTTAAACAATGAATTCATACTTACAATTTCTTAATGCTAGCTAGTGTGTATCATGATTGAGAATGATTGAGAACCTATGTGGGATGAATGTGGTAGAATTTGTGAATGGATGTATGGTTAAGTAAGTAGATATGTGAATGTGTAGTGAGAATGCTAAATGGTGGGCTAAGTGTGATTCCATCTTAACGCATATTGACGATAAGCTGGCTATGTGCGATGCTACCGTTAGGTATATCGTCTAGTGGGTTATGAGCTAAACCACTATGAATACCATTGTGGTAGGCTAAGTGCGATACTACCTTATTAATTGATTGTGGTGGGCTAAGTGCGAAACCACTGAGAAATTATCTGTGTGGATTAGTTGTGTGGTTGTATTATGGAGTTAATTAGCTGTGTGGATGAATTATTGAGAAATGATGTTGTGTTGTATATTGTGTAAATGTGATATTGAATGCAGGGGTGCATTTCTATGGTTATGAGTGTGACTCATGATGTGCTGGGAATGTGGTAAAGGATAGAAAGAGTAAGCATAGTTGTACATTATATGTTAGTATGATGCTAATTGTTGTTTAGCTTATACTATGATACTTAATTGTTTATGTGTAAACTTACTAAGCTCAAAGCTTACTCCCTTTCTTTTCCCTTGTCTTATAGAGTAAAAATGTTGAATCGAGATACGAGGATCAATTGGAAGATCGTCCACATTATCAGCACACTCTGGTACATGAGACTCGATGTTTTGTATATGGCATGTATAGAGGCTAGACAAGTTAGTGAATTTTGTTGTAAATGGTTAAGATGTGTTGGCTTTTAAATGGATAGTCCATTTTGTGTAATGCCGCTGTAATATCCGGGAATTATGGCTTATGCATTAATGCTAAATTGTTTGAAGTAGCGTGCCTATGTGTGTTCTGATTGTGTTGTATGAATTTCGTGAACCTTAGAATGTAGGAATAATGCCTTAGAAAATATTAAGTTTTAAGTTTAAGAGAGGAAGCTAGGCAAAGGAGGCCTTAAGAGAAATTGTAGGGAAAATTTGACACAAAAATCAGCTTGTTAAAATGGCTTGGAGGCGCCACTTAGGGCCTCAGTATGTGACGCCACAAGCAAGGTGCAAGGGCCTAGGTTCGAGCAACGTGGGAAGTAAATAAAAGAGTTTTATTTTGCTGCAAGAATGAGCAGTAGTGGACGACACTAAGACACTAAAGGGATGAGCTTTAGTTGTGATTAAATCCTTTTTGAAATTTCGGCTAAGTAGAAGATAAATAATGATTTTATTTTAAATTATTTTGAATGTGCAAATAGGAGAGAAAAGAGGAGAAAAATAAGGGATGTGATAGGGAAGGAGGAAGTGGCCGAATGTGGGGCTCTTTGGATGACAAATTCGGTCAAGTGAAGGGAGGTAGTGCCGAATTTTGGAGTTGTCCATCTTTTTCTCTCTTTTAGTTGCTTTGCCGAATTTCTTCTCACTCTCTCCTCTTCTTCTTTTCTTTCTTTCAACCTTAATTCTCCATCTTTTTATTATATGGCTGAATGCCCTATTTTGCACTAGAGTCATAGCCGAACCTTGTAGTTTCTTTTTCCTCTTGTCTATGCTTGAAGCCTTAAAGAAACACCATAGCCAAATGTTTCATCTTCATTTGAAGCCATAGCCGAATCTCAAGGGGGCCTTATTCTCTCTTCTTTGTCGCAAGTTTTACAAGCCGAAACCTTCTCTCTTTTTAGTCTCTTCAAGCAACGTTGGTGGTAAGTACTTCTCTTAGTAATTGGTTTATCTTTTCTTCATTAGTGTGCCGAAATCAAGGTACTAATCCCACTAGTAATCTTTGACCGAAACTTTGAAGGGTCTTTCGGGATTTCTGCTATTGTCGACTACAAAGAAGGAGCTCTTCGAGATTTCAGGATTTAAGATAATCGTGTGTAGCCATAGGCCGAAGGCCATTTACTCTAAATGTTGGAATCGGATCTAACATAGTGCTTGTAGGGATTTCGACAAACACCAAGAGACTACTTTCGGGATTTAATATCGCAAGGTAAGTGTACATGTACATTCGGCCAAGTCCATAGTTAATATTTTAGACCTGTTTCTTATTCATTCAAAAGCCGGAAACTAACTAGTGAAGTGATCTAGTATTAGCCGATCTCAAGGGAGAAACACTACGAAGTTTCGGGATTTGATTAGTGATCAAATCGGCAGCAAGGTAAGGTTTTGGGTTGTGATAATCCTTCGGGATTTGATTATTTAGCCGAATGGCTCTTTGCTAACATGTTTAGGGTTGGCCGAATATAGGAACTAAGGATCTAGGACGCTAGATCGGGATTTTTGGGATTCCAGTGAATTCGTTAAGTAAACCAGGTGTGTACCCCACACTGAATCTTGATTGAATTACGGTATTATTTTAATAAATGTGTTAATAAGAATGTGTAAGATGTGGCTAAGGGTACCATGCAATGGTACAAAGTACTCAGTATCGCGTAACCTACTACTACTGGTAGTTATAATATTATGAATATCTGTTATGGCACGTATGTGAATATTGATAAGAATGTGGAACAAGGAAAATGGCATGATATTTGCATGATTTGTATCACATGGGGCATATGGGTTATATGGAAAGGGGAAGTGATCTGGTGGTGTATACCACAATATCTGAATGTGGTGACTTCGGTCACATAATCTGAATGTGGTGACTTATGTCACAAAATAATATCTGGTGGCTATGCCACAAAATTTATAACGGCGATGAGCACGTCGTCTGCAGCGACTGCCTTCGATGATGTGTAGCGGATGGAGGGTCGACTTAGTAGTCCCCACGGTGTGATGGTTGGTACGGGTGATGTGTAGCGGATGGTTATCTAGGTTTGGGTTCGGGTTTGCATCATTATTCCTATCTATTATATACATGTATGATATGATATGATATGATATGCCTAAATCGTTGGGACTTGGTGTTGGTTATACACACTGAGTCTGTTTGACTCACCCCGTTGTGGGATATTTTTTTTCAGGTGACGCTCAGTGATGGACTAGGTCGGCAGGAACTTGGTGGTGGCCATGCTCAGCTCAGATTTTATTTTATTTTGGACTATTTATTTCTAAGTATTTTTGGATTTATATTTTTGGGTTTTGTTTTTGATGTAATAATGCCATAAGTATTAAACTGTTTTATGCTTGCTTTTATTTGTTTTTATCACGATATTATTATTGTTGAATCAAAGGTTATCTAAATTGTTTTTGAAATAAAACTTCAAATGTTTTGACACCCTAAAACAAATGATTTTCAATATAAGGTAAACTCTAAAACAGCTCGATATTTCTTCAATTTAAAGTTTGAAACTTAGAAATAAAGTTTTATAAAACCCTAGATTTCAAGAATAAACCTGTTTTCAACTCGAGCCCAACACAAAATAAATTTTCTTTCAAAACCAATCAGATTTTCCAAAGTAACAAACAAATTTTGAAACATTTGACTCCAGGAACATACCAGATCCGGTCAAGACTCGTGGGCCGGGTTTGGGGTGTTTCAGCCGCAGTGGTTGGCTACCTTATTATATGATAAGATGTTGTTATCCATGTGAAATTGTGATTTCAATTGAGTTGATTATGAATGAATTGAATGAGTGCATGTTGTGTATGCTCTAAGGGTGAGAAGGGCTTATCAAATAGCTTTGTTCTTTTCCATGTAGATAGACCCACGGGCGTGTGTCTAGGCCATGTGTGACACATGGTTAGCCCATGGGCGTGTGACTTGGTCATGCGTCCCCTGCATGTTAACATATTAAGTCAGCATAGACCACGGACTAGCCACACCGGTGTGTGTATAGGCCATGTGAGTTTAATCAGTGTTGGCCACGGGCTAGCCACACGGGTGTGTGACTAGGCTTTGAGGTCGTGTGTATGTAGTCAGTATTCACCACGGTTGAGGAGCATGGGCGTGTGGGTTTATGTACAGGCGTGTCTCTTCTTGCACGGGCGTGTTAACCCTGTACAAAAGAGAAAAAAATTTAAGATTAGAAAAAGTTCTGATATAGTCTTGGAAGCCCTCTTGTGTATGAGTAAGGCCTCGTAAGTCAAGAAGAGGTTGTTGTGGTGGCTTAAGAGGGTAGTCACGATGAGCCTAAGTGGCGATAAAGTGGTTTTAGTACGGTAACGCCTCGGGCCCGGTTCTGGCATAAAACCCGGGTAAAGGGTGTTACACCATATATGTCCACTAATGTTTCAAATGGTTTAATTACCATTTAAGGCCACCATATTTAAAATCCAAAGCTACTTGACACCTTTAACTAATAGTTTATCACTTTTGCATTTTATGCGATTTAGTCCTTTTTATCAAATAAATCATTCAAACAGTAAGATTTCTTCACGAAATTTTCACACATACATGCTATCATGCTGTAAACATTAAAATAATAATAAAATAAATATTTTCAATTTAGATTTTTGGTCCCAAAACCACTGTTTTGATTTGACCCAAAAACGGACTGTTACAAATAGAATATACCAAAAAAGTATCATATAGAATACACCACAAAGGCTAACAGAATACGCCACAAAGGTTAAACAGAAAACCACCCAAGCACTCCATGAACTATCATATTTTCGATATGGATTTTCTTAAACTCACATCACATGAATTTTTCCCATCATCGCCCTGGGACACGCAGAAAATCTCAGCCAATAATTGTGACTCATTCGCCCCTTTTCAAAAATATGCCATGGCCATGGACTTCCTTCAAAATTTACAAAACATAATCCGTGTTTACTATCTCTTCGGAGTTCATCAATTACCATTGTGGTGTCAAAACTCACATCACATGACCTTTCAACACTTAGTTACACCCTATTTTCCCAACCTTATTACTCATACATCAAATCTAACATAATTACCCACTCAAATATGCTAAACTCATTTACTTAACCAAATTGTACTCAGTACACATTTTACGCACATCAACATGATCTCATATCACAGTATACATATCAAGCACACAAGGGATACATACGTAGTTGCTTCACAGAATTATGTACACCCATACATACAATTCACTACCTATTAGACTCACATGTATACTAAACTAATATTTCATAATTATTTTCAAGAATTATTCAAGTATTCGCATGTTGCTTTCAGGAACATCAATCACAAACAATCTATATAAATGGACTTGTATGAGTCGATATTATAGACTCACCTTGCTGAAGGTTAAAATCCTCAATTTTGAATGCCTTTCACAAACCTACAGCATCAACTGCTTAAAAGAACATGGATTCACCATTAAACCCATTTAAAGACATATTGCTAAAATCTCATCTACAGGTAATCCCTATGCAAGACCTCTTAATCATAACTTGTTGCATATATATCATAGTACCCTTACTCTTAATGTGCAAAGTTGTCAAACTTACCAGGAGATAGAACATCCTTTAATTATTCCCAAAATTTTTAGCGTCTAGTCTAATGAGGAAAGATGACATTTAAAATAAAGAAAAAGAATCATGGAGCAATATTGAAGACAAAAGAAAACTTCTCCAGGAACCCTTCTACACATATATATAACCAACTTCCTCTTTAGAGGAATTTAACAAGTGTAACTTGAATTCATAATTTATCCTTCTTATTGCCCAACAGGTTCCGAGAAAAACATGAATGAGGATCCTAAATGAATATTACTTGATCGGCTAATCTCATTTGACTTCCAATCATATCACTGTACAAACTTAACAAGTACAGTATTTAGACAAACTAGGCGTACTATAAAACAACAATTACCTTTTTGCTTAACAGAATCTTTTTCCTTGAAATAACCTAAATTAAATTTTCATTTACTTACACGGCGATTACCATACGTTGACTCTTACTCACCAAAAGAAAACAAATGGGTGGATTATACTTCGCCAAACAGAAAATTTTATTGCTAAACGTCTTAATCTTAGATCTGCCAAACTTTGGGTAAGACAAGTATGGTCTATATGAAAACCTTATCCTGACCCGGTCTAACCTATGACATCGATAGATACGTAGTGCTGTAACACCCCTAACTCGTATTCGTCACCAGAATAGGGTTACGGAGCGTTACCGAAACTTTTAGAACAATTTCAGATAGTTCATATGAATTACTATTCATTAACCAAGATTATTGATATCGTCCCTTAAATAGACCCTTGAGGCCCAATACAAGCATTAGAATCGAGTCGAGACTTAATCGCAAACTCTAAGAATTTTTTGCAAAATTACAAAAATTTTCCAAGTTGCAGGGCTCACACGCCCGTATGGTCCGAGGGACACCCGCGTGACCCTAGGACACACCTGTACTACAGGCTGTATTCGACCCCGTATAACTCTCTGACTTGTGCACACGGCCATGCCACACGTCCGTGTGCTAGGCCGTGTGGTTAATTAAATTCTTTCGAAAATAAGTGTAGGTTTCACAAGGCCAAGACACACGTCTGTGTAGCACACACGGCTGAGACACACGCCCGTGTCTTGCCCGTGTGCTCAAATCTAAGCATTCTGTTTCTCAAATTTAAGGTCCAGGGGACACATGGCCTAACTACACGCCCATGTACCATGTCGTGTGTGACACACGGTCTAGACACACGCCCATGTGTCTACCCGTATGGATAAAATAAAGCCATTTCTAGCTTCATTTCTCACCCAAAATCACACCATTGACCTGCACTTAAAACTTACATCCAAATACCAACCATTTTCATCATTCAATATGGCATATCATTACATGCATACATGTTTATAATCTTACCTCGGTTTATTCCATATGTTAGACATAATTTGATCAATTACTTAACATATATGAAGCTACCATATTATGACATTACAAGTACATCAAAACAAGCAATTACTAGTCATTCCAATGGCTAGATTACAAACATCATTATCAAGCCACTAATGGCCAAGTTTCCCTATATATGCCATTATACAAAAATGATTTTACTATGTATACCCAAAATAAGCTAGTAGATAGTGGGGCAATGCTCCAATGATCTCCAACCTTCGTGAGCTTTCGAGCACTATAAAACAAGGGAAAATAAGACAGAGTAAGCATTACATGCTTAGTAAGTTCGTATAATGGAAAACTAAACTTACCGATCCTGTTTATTAAATGTAAGCATACAAAAACATGTTTCCCATCAACTTGGCAAAATTGCCTAAATACAAACATTCAATCAATCATGTTAGTCACAAAATTTTCATATACATCAAGTAAACATAGATGAGCTCATCATGCCATATTCTTTCAAGACAATATCATTCCATCTCATAATTCTCTCATCTTGCCAAGAGTTTTATCTGTTGAACCATTGAAATTTCGATGGATGCTCAAGTAGTACACTCGAAGTGTACGATTCAATAACCCGTCAATTCTTATTCAGAAGTACCCATTAGGGCACTTAATCAAGTACACACTCTCGAGCCACATATTGTATAATAGGATTACCAGTCCAGGCTAAATCCTTTATATAACGTATACTCAGGAGAGCTCAATTAGCATTACCAGTCCAGGCTAAATCCTAATTGTAACATATACTCGAGAGATATCGTATCAGGATTACCCGTCTGGGCTAAATCCTTTCTTTAATGAGGTCAGTAGGATTACTTATCTGAGCTAAATCCATCAGTAACAAATGCAGGACCTCATGCATTTCGGGAAAGCACATATATTCATCGAAATTCAATATTCAGACAGAACTTAACCCTTTTTCAACCATTTCAAGCATATATTCATTCTTATATCGTAACATCCAAACAATTCACATAAATAATAATCACATTTCATACAACACAACATTTAATTTAACATAATTACATGCTTGATTAAGTTACACGAACTTACCTCGACAATTGTTCGTGTATAAAAATCTACTAATCGAAAACCTTTTTTTTCCTCGGTCTAACCTCGAATTTGTGTTGCCTGGATCTATATAAATAACTTTAATAATCAATTTTACACATTTCATATTCATTTAGACTCAATTTACGTCCTAGGAAAAATTACCATTTTGCCCCTAACTTTTCCATAAATTCCAATTTCGTCCCTAGGCTCGGAAAAGAAAATTTATGCAATTTACTCCCTATTCCAAGCCTAACCAAAATTTCAATAAAGAATTTACAGCACATATTTTCTATAAATTTTAGAATTTTTCATCAATTTTCACAACTTTACATTTTAGTCCCTAAAGCATGTTTTCATCAAAAATCACTTTGTAAAAGTTATTTATCTATCAACAACCTTTCATTTTATACCATAAATTTCTAATTTTTAGAACATTCATCCATGACCCAAATTTCATACTTTGATAACTTTTCATGTTGATCCCCCAAATAGATAGATTAAGCTATCCCGATTTCAAAAATATCAAAATTACTAAAAACGAGACAAGGAAACTTACCCAATTAAGCCATGAAAGCTTCTTCTCTCTCTCCTAGGGTTTCCGTGTATTTCAGGTTGAAGATGACATAAAAATAAGATGATATCTTTTATCATCGTTTAATTAATTTAATTATTTCAATTTCCAATTTAGTCATTGCCCTTTTCCTAAATTTCCATGGATAAGTCACCAAAATATCTACATAATTTTCTTTAATGGTCTAATTAACATATAAGGACCTCAAGTTTTGAATCCCATAGCTATTTAATCCTTATAGCTGCTAGAATTCAACTTTTGCATTTTATGCGATTTAGTCCTTCTCGTAATTAAGCACATAATCAATAAACTTTTCTTATCATAATTTTCACATGACATTTCTAACATATTATGGACCATGTAATAAATTAAAAATAAATTTTATTCTCGAATCGGATTTGTGGTCCCGAAACCACTGTTTCAATTTCACTAAAAAATGGGCAGTTACAAATGCTTGTTAACTCAATAAGTTAGTGGAAGGCCGAGAGGCCCTGCTAGGTTAATTACTAGCTAATTGGATAGAACCCAAAATAAGAGTTAACTATGAACACTGAAATGAGTTAGTCTTCTGCCTTTCGATATAATAATATTTACAATCTGTTTATGTCGATATTTATTCTTTCTTTAAATTTCCTTTTTATCATCATTTTATGAATTATCGTAATATAGTTTAGCTAGATTACTAGTTAGACCTGTTAGCATAGAAATTAATATTAGTTTAATCTAGCTTCCTTTGGGTACGATCCTCGAAGTACTTTCTCTACTTCGTTGTACAAACTATATTACAACCTAACTCGTATACTTGTGGACACTGCCTTATTTCATATATTCAGTTGTAGTATTCTCACTTTCAATGATAATACGCCGGGAGGCGGTCACCTACTACCAATAAGCTAAATTGATACAAGTCTCAAGGCCCAGTTTTAGGCCCATGGATGTGATGGGCTTAAACTACCTCAAAGCCTAATAGCAAGGTCAAAGGCCAACCAAATCAAATCAAGAATCGATCAAAGACAATATGTGAGGATGAATCTTTTCGAGGAAAGGGGGAATGATACATGCACAGAATGGGTGAAATTTATTAAAGTTAATTCAACCAAACTGCCAATTTTCAAACTAAAAAGATTAATCAACTTTCGACAAATTTTTGGATGGGATCCAAGCATTTATGGGCTTATATGTCTGAATAGTAGTTGAAAAGCTATCTATAGCTTCGAAACACACTTTGAATCACTTGATTTTGAGTTCGGGATCTCAAGTTATGATTGTTTTAGTGAAGATTGCGCGAGCAAAATTTCTAGACGGGAATATTACGAAAATTACAAGTTTGAGCTTTTTATTTGAGTATAAATCATATTGGGTTCAATTTTCAGGCTTAATTTTTATTATATATGAGCACAATATTGTATTTGTTAAGTTTTATTTTTTTATTATTTATTTATTCTAAATTTTGGATAACTTTTAAGTATTTTAAATTATTTAGGAGTTTTATGTCAATAAGAAAGTTTAGTTTTAAACTAATTCTTATTTATGTTAATTAGAGTTTCAGTATACTTAAGAGTTTTATTTGGATTTTCTTAGCTAGCCTATATAACGGCCTCTTCATTGTACACAATTATTCAACAATCAATTTATTCATTATTCACTTTGAGTCAATAAAATTCTTTTTTAGCTTTCTATTTAATAATTTCTCGAGTTTTTTTTTAGAAGAATTTTAACAATCTTTTCAGATTTTGAGGATCATCTTCAATCTTTTTCTTGCCAAGTTTCCTTTCTTGGAAGGGAAATGAAAACCGTTTGAAGGGAGTTGCGGATTCATTGGGTTTCAAAGACTCCTTAAGACTTCTACACGTCAGCTTCATCTTTACCATCTATCTCTTTTATTTTCTTCTTTATTCTATTTTGTTCCTATTTAATTATTCAAATCTTTGATTTTTTTTTAATTTTTTTCTATATTAATTATCTATTTTAATTTCTTTCTTTAATTTTTAAATTATCATATTGGACTTAGATTTGTTTACTTTTCAAGTTGTGTCGAAATCTAAATTTCGTTCCAATCGTCTAGAATCCTAAACCAAATTCGTGATGTGGACAAACTTATGATCCTATTTTGCACACTTTTCTATATCATAAACTTATGTTTAAATCAAAATCCAACCCTTAAACTTCCTACAGATGTTGCAACCATCTCCGCGTATGGGTCTTAACCTTCACTTCTTAAAGAAGTGGTCTAGAGATATTTAGAGGTTTGATGAAGATACAACCCCTTCTCAACATCATCTAACTCTACATAAAGCTTTGCAAACAACATTCTAGGTTGAACAGTGTCTTATTATCATCGTTGTGACATCATAATCTTCAAGTTGCTCGATCATAGTACGTATGACCAGATTTGTAGACATTAGAATGTTGTAGAATAGAGTAGATAATATTCACATTAACTTCAATTCCTTTAAATTTATGTTTTTCCTAAGCATCAAGTTTAATGGACGTCTAGAATCAAACACAGCACGATTAATGTAACAGACTTTTCCGCTATAATGGACTATCGCACCAAATCTGTCTCGTATTTTTTCATAACCTACATATTAAAAAATTTATATAATAAAATAGCTGCAACAAAACAATTGCATTAAATTTGTATCAATAATAATATATTCGTAACAATATATACATATAACACTAATATAGAAAAACTAATTTATCAGCAAATCTTCCAACTCAGTTTCAAATTCTGTACTTAATTAGTTGTTTGTTTGTTTTATGGTTGAGATTGTAATTTTGGTTGTGAAAAACTAATTTTAAATACTAAAACTTTGAATTTTTTAATTATTAGATAATTATATAAATAAAGTAAAACACTTTGTTGGCAGGTTGCAAGATTTGTCTAACATTTATGGAGGATTTTTTGGACTCGACCACAAGATGACTGTTAATAATATTTTTATTTTATTATTTAGATATTTTTATAATAAGAAAATATTTCTGTTTTTGTTTGAAATTATATTTTGCTTAAAATTTGGCAAGTCTACCATAAGACTAGCTCAACTCAATTGTAGCAACTGCCAACTGCTGAAGGCCATAGACATATATTAGTAACTACTCCTTACGGTAGCTCAAAGCTTTCTTTAAATCTCCATTGCCGAACACAGTTTGGATTCACCACTTTCTCATCACTGCAATATCAGAAAAATCAACTAATCATCTTTTGTCCTACATTTAAAACAATCACTAAAAGCAAAAAAAACCTAATGGCCGTACCTAGAAGAATGATTATTTTCATCTTCATAACACTAATCCTCGGATCCTTCTTGGTTAAATCTAGCAATGCCGATGGCTGCAACCACGACAACCCCGACGAAAGCCAACTATCATGTGCTGATGTGCCAGAAGATGAGGATGATTTCGACGATACTTACAAGGTTGTCGACAACAAGAAGATTTCATCTGAGATGATTATAGTTGGAAAATAACTCTATGGCTTGCTGCTGCTGCTGAAGTTAGTGATCCATTGTTTCCTTTTCTCCAATCCAAGCTTCTTTAGAAGCTCTACCCATGGTTCTAAAATGTTTTCAGTTGGCATCTTTAAGTTACTAGTATTTCCATTTTTCTTTTATTATTTTTCTCATGTTTGAAGGGTTTTTTTACTTTAGTTCTTCCGATTGCATGTTGTTTTTTCGGCTTTATTTATGGGTTAGTTGAGTTTTGTAGATTTTAAAATAAAATAAATAAATAAATACCCATTTGTTAGGCGAAATAAAAGTTGTTTCTCTGTTTTAATTCTTGAATATCTAACTAAATTAGTACACGACAAGTAATTAATAAATAATGAAAATAATTCATTTTGTAAAATTATTTATATTATTTAAAGATATTTATTATATTTTTATAAATAAATAAATAATTACATAAAATTTGAAAAAAAAAATATAAACTTAAAAATTTTAATTTGATTATCTCAATCAAAACTTTATTTATTATATAATTTTTTAATAAATATATTTATTACATAAGTTTTTATATATATATATAATAGTATAATATTAATGATCAAAACTTTATTTATTATATAATTTTTTAATTAATATATTTATTACATAAGTTTTTATATATAATAGTATAATATTAATGATCAAAATGAAATTACTAAAATGAAATTCAAATTTTCATACCACAGTATTGGTAATAGATGAAGAGATTGTGGACAATAATATGAAATAATTTTTTTACACTGAGAAATCGAATACAAAAAAGCATTGAGTTCTAAAAGGTAATTTTATTATTCTTTTTATTTGAAGCAAACATAAAAAAAAGCAGAAGAAAACAAAAACAAAAAAAGAAAAGGTTTTTACCTATTTATCGGTCATCGTCGCCACGATGGTCCTCGCCGATTCGCAAGGTCTTCGAATCCAGTGGGATTCGACGAGGGACTCGTCGGAAAAGATTGAAACTAAAAGGTTTCATCATTTTTTTTATCCCAGATCCGCGATCTATACGTCAAAGGGTTCAAAAGGGGAAATTTTTTGGGTACTCTGACCACCGGAGGTGGCAATCTCCACCGCCGATGACCGGTGGCAGTGGCGGAAACCCATGCACTACGGCTGGACGCAGGGGACATTTCAGAGACAAGGGGAAGAAAGAATTGGAAAAAAAAAAAAAACTAAACCGAAATGATTTTTTATTTTTTGTTATTTTACTTATATAAGGGTCTAATACGACACCGTTTTGGCTTTGACTTCCAGACACCCAAAACGACGTCGTTTAAGGCCGACCCGAAATCCGACCCGACCCCTCCTAAGATCTGCGTGTTTTTGAAAGGAGGGGCTAATTTTCTACTAGGTCCTTCCGCCTTTAAATGTATTTCAATGTGGTCCTAATTCTATTTTGTTTCCTTTTTAAAATTATACCACTTAATTTTGAATCATTTCATCTTAGTCCCCAGACTATCGACCCTTTGGGGAATGATGTGTACTGGGTTTTGGTTATTTTTCCTTTTGGTCCCTGCACTTTATTACATTTTTAATCTGACCGTTTATTTACTGTTTTATTTATTTATGGCCTAAAATTTCATTATGGTTTTGATTTAATCCCCTATTTATTTAATCCCGCCCCTTTACTTTCTGTCATTTAATTTCCAACACTTTTAGTCTCCTTATTTATATTTTTACCCTTTGATTTGCGTAACTTGCATTTTTATCCTTAAGGTTCTTGATCATTTCATTTTAGTTTTTTTTTAAATGTTGATGTTGTTGTTAAATTATTATTATTGCTAATTAAAGTTTTATATTGAAAATAAAAGAAGAGATCAATAAACAATTTGAAGGACAATTTCTAGAAACTAATATCCCTGGAAACTAAATTTTGATGGCACCTCAAATGCCATGGGTAACGGAATTGGGACAATCCTGGTATCCCCAAATCGAGATCATTATCCTTTCACCAATAAACTTGATTTTGATTGCACAAATAACATGGCAGAATACGAAGCGTGCATCATAGGTATCCGTGTAGCTATAGAACGCAAGATTAAGACACTTAAAGTAAATGGGGGTTCTGCACTAGTAATCTATCAACTTAAAGGTGAATAGGAAATGAGAGATCCCAAGTTGATTAATTATCCAAAGCTAGTTCTCGAGTTAATTGAGGAGTTTGATGACATCACCTTCTATTACCTCCCGCGATATGAAAATTAAATTGTTGATGCCTTGGCTACCTTAGCTTTTGTGATCAAAGTGAACAAACAAGAGGATGTAAAACCTATCCATATGAGCATTTATGAGGCCCTGGCCCATTCTTACAACATCGAGGAAGAAGAAAGGGATAACCACACGCCAATGGTTTTACAATGGTTTGCGAAGCACAGGCCAATGGTTTTACAATGACCAGGCTAATCTTGAGATTCGGATTTTATCGGTCCACCATGGAAGGGGATAGTGTTAATTATGCCAAGAGGTTCCATAAATGCCAAATTTATGAGGACAAAATTCATGTGCCTCCTTTAGCTCTCCATGTGATGACTTCTCCATGGCCCTTCTCTATGTGGGGCATGGACGTCATTGGATCGATCATGCCAAAGGATTCCATTAGGCATCAATTCATCTTTGTGGTCATTGACTACTTCAATAAGTGGATAAAAGTTGCTTCTTATGCTAATGTCACAAAGTTGGCAGTTAGCAAATTTTTGAAGAAAGAGATCATATGTCGGTATGGAATGCCAGAAAGGATCATATTTAACAATGCATTGAATTTGAACGATAGGACAATAGCGGAGGTCTGTAGTCAATCCAAGATCAAACATCACAACCCATCACCATATCGCCCAAAAATGAGTGGTGCAAAGGAGGCGGCTAATAAGAATACTAAGAAGATTGTGGGGAAAATAATAGAGACTTATAAAGATTGGCATGAGAAATTTCCATTTGCCCTCTATGTTTATTGAACGTCTATCAGAACCTCCACCGGGATAACACCGTTCTCATTAGTTTATGGAATGGAGGCGTTTTACCCATTGAAGTTGAGATTCTTTCTCTTCGAGTTTTATCAGAGTTGAAGTTAAATGAAATAGAATAGATCCAATCTCGATATGATCAGTTTGAACTTGATTGAAGAAAAGAGCTTAAAAGCTATCCATCATGGTCAGATGTACCAAAAATGAATGATACGAGCTTATGAAAAAAAGATTCACCCCGGAGAATTCAATGAGAGGGGCCTGGTGTTGAAAAAGATCCTACCCATACAAAAGGACTTCAGGGGAAAATGGATGCCGAATTGGGAAGGACCTTATGTGGTAAAAAGAGCCTTTTCTAGAGGAGCGCTAATTTTGACCGAGATGGATGGAAAAAGCCTGTCCAATCCCGTGAATTTGGATTAAGTCAAAAAATATTTCTCCTAAAAAAAAGGGAGAGGCCAAGGCGAAAACCCGCAAAGGGCATGTAACAACCCGTTTTTAGTCAAATTAGAACTGTGGTTTTGGGACCACAAATCTCAGGTCAAAATATTTATTTTATGTCACAACTCGTCACCATATCGCCCAAATATGAATGGTGCAGTGGAGACGACTAATAAGAATATTAAGAATATTGTGGGGAAAATGACAGAGACTTATAAAGATTGGCATGAGAAATTACCATTTGCCCTTTATGTTTATCGAAAGTCTGTCAAAACCTCCATCGGGCAACACCTTTCTCATTGGTATGGATGCGGTTTTACCCATTGAAGTTAAGATTCTTTCTCTCCGAGTTTTATCAAAGTTAAAGTTAGATAAAGTAGAATGGATCTAATCTCGATATGATCAATTGAACTTGATTGAAGAAAAGAGGCTAAAAGTTATCCGTCATGGTCAGATGTACCAAAAACGTATGATTTTAGCTTATGACAAAAAGGTTCGCCCTAGGGAATTCCATGAAGGGGACCTGGTGTTGAAAAACATCCTTCCCATACAAAAGGACTTTAGGGGAAAATGGATTCGGAATTGGGAAGGACCTAATGTGGTAAAGAAAGCCTTTCTCGATGAGTGCTGATTTTGACTGAGATGGATGGCAAAAACCTGCCCAATCTCGTGAATTCAGATTCAGTCAAGAAATACTTCACCTAAAAAAAATAAAAAAAATGAAAAAGGCCAAGGTGAAAACTAGCAAAGAGCGTCTTGAGACCAAAGGAATTTTGAGTTGAAAACCCAAAAAGGGCGACTTAAATTTTGATCAAAGAATGGGTGTGTAATAGTCATTTCCCCTCAAAGGTAACAGGGAGGAAAAACTTTACATCTTGGGGCATCAACAAGTGCTCTAGGTCTCCTAAACACATATCAGGCTCAGAATGGTCTTCAACAAGTTTGCTCAAAGAAGATCATACTACGATATCTGGGGCACCTAATTTCATCTTACTCACTTTGTGTTATGGCAGCGTTTGCCACTTTAATTAATCTTTTCATTAAGAGCTTTGCCCTCAATAAATTTTAATCTTGTCCATTGTTATGACCTTTTTCAAGCATTTTTTGCATTAAAATAATGATTAATAAACTAACAATATTAAAGTAAAAGGATTTCCACACATTGCTCTGAAAGATTTCTAAATAGTATAGGGACCTAAAATAGGACCACTAGTTTGAACTACCCAACCTAGAAGGTTGGAAAGATATTGAAACGAATAGTCCAATTACAATTACCTCTTTGGGTTTCCTCTGAAAGATGTCAGACCTGAACAAGAGGGCATGGTAACACATTAGTAATAGAACCTTGATGAACGATGAGCAATGTCAGCCTAAGCAATAAAAGAGGACCATTTTCGAAAATGGCATTTTGCATTCATACAAATATAACTCATATACATCTAGTTAAGAGTATTTGATTCATTCCAATCATATCATCTTAATCAATTGGCATAAAATATAGTCCTATGAAATGGGTTCTACAGGTCCTGTTCCCTAGAGAGTGATGTAACGGATCAGTGAAACCATAAATCTTATACCCCTGAAGTTGCAGTGGGTTGGATTAAATCTACAATAACTAATCTTATCTCCCTAAAGTTGCAGTGGAGCAAGATGAAGCTACAAATCCTATACAACTGAAGCTGTAGTGGGTCGGATTGAAGCTACAATAGCAAATCTTATCTCCCTGAAGTTACAGTGGAGCAAGATGAAGCTACAAATCATATACTCCTGAAGTTGTAATGCGTCGAATTGAAGCTACGACAATAAACCTTATCTCCTTGAAGTTTTAATGGAGCAAAATGAAGCTAAAAATCCTATACCACTAAAGTTCTAGTGGGTCTAATTAAAGTTGTAATAGTGAATCTTATCTCCCTAAAGTTGTTGTAATAGCCTAATTTTTTGATAAAATCGAAATAGTGGTTTCGAGACCACAAATCCGAGCCCGAAAATAAAAATTATTTTAAAACTATTTTATGATCTACAGTATAATAATAATATTGTGTGAAAATTTTGTAAAAAAATTTTATCGATTACATGTTTAATTTGATAAAGGACTAAATCGCATAAAGTGTAAAAGTTTTGTTCTAATAGCTAAAGGGATTAAATAGCTATAGAACTTTAAATTGGAGGTCCTTATATGGTAATTAGACCATTAATGAAAAGTTATTAGATATTTTTGGATGATTCTTCCATGGAAAATTAGAAAAAAGCTAAGTACTAAGTTAGAAAGTGATAAAATTAAAAGATGATAAATAATTAAATAGAAATAAAAATCATTTTATATCATATTCTTCCCCAAATATTCCATGGAAACCCTACGAAAGAGAAAGCAAGCTTTCTTGGCCAAATTAGGTAAGTATTCAAGCCCCGTTTTTAGTAATTTTTATATATTTGAAACTGGATAGTCTAATCTATCTATTTAGGGGATTAATTTGAAAAGTTATCAAAGTATAGAAATTATGTCATGGATGAATATGCTGAAAATTTGAAATTTATGGTAGAATATGAAAGGTTGATGATAGATAAACAACTTTTACAAAGTGATTTTTGATGAAAACATGATTTAGGGACTAAATTGTAAAGTTGTGTAAATTGAAGAAAAATTCTAAATTTTATGGAATACATGTGCTGTAAATTTTATATTAAAATTTTGGTTAGGCTTGGATTAAGAAGTAAATTTCATGAATTTTATTTTCCGAGCCTAGGGACAAAATCGTCATTAATTAAAAGTTTAGGGGCAAAATGGTAATTTTGCCTAAGATGTAAATTGGACTGAATTGAGTTTTAATTGTCTTAAACTGATGTTAAATTTACTCGTATAGATCCAGATAGACCAAATTCGGAGCCAGAACGAGGAAAAGAGGAAAATGTCAGATTATTAGATTTTACGTACACGAACATTTGTCGAGGTAAGTTCGTGTAACTAAATTGTGTATATTTATATGCTTTCATTGATTGTGTTTATGTAAATTGTATAAATGTTATAAAAATGTGAAATGATTAAATATCCAATCAAGCCCGATAAATAAAAAAATATTAAATTAAATGATAGTGCCCTATAAATGATAAACGATAAAAATGTTATTTTTGTGCCTAATTTGAATATGGTATGTGATTAAAGGAATTATTGTATTCATTTTGTGAAAAATAAATGAATTAACCACATGTGCAATTATGCTCAAAAAATGTTAAGTCCCGTTTGAATATTTGATTTCGATGGATAAATGTGATTTCCCGAAATGAATGAGGTCCTGCATTTGTTGTTGACGGAATTTAGCTCAGACAAGTAATTCCATTGACCTCATTTCTGAAAGGATTTAGCCTGAACGGGTAATCCTGATATAATTCTCTCGAGCATATGTTATCGATTGGATTTAGCCCGAACTGGTAATCCAGATTAAGCTCATTAAAGCATATGCTACAGAAAGGATTTAGCCTGGACTAGTAATCTTGATCTCAATTGATAACAGAATTTAGTCTGGACTAGTAATTCTATTATATACTATGAGGCTCGAGAGTGTGCTTTCTGATTAAGCGTCATATTAGGGTACCTCTTAATATGAAATGACGGATTTACTAATTCGTACACTTTGTGTGTACTATCTGAGAATCCATCGATATTTCAAATAAATTCAACAGGAAAAATGCTGACATGAAAAGAAATGGTTTTTACATGTATCTGCATGAAATACATGAAAACGATGATATTTGATAATTGGTATATGGAAATATAAGATGATAAAATTTATACATGGAATTTATTTAATGAATACATTCACCCTGGATTATAGATTTGTACACCTTGAGTGTACTACTACTCGTGTGACATTGATATTTCGAGTATATGAGTAAAGTTTTGACATGAAATAATTTGAGCTCGAGATGAATTATTATGAAAATATACTTGTAATATAAAAATATGATTTATACATGTTAAATGAATACGTGATGTGGAAATCATATGTGCTTGGAAACCTGATTATTGTTGAGCCCATATATGTTTCTTGGTGTTATTATGGAATATATTACTAACAAGGGCAATGAGAATATGTGTAGGGCTTGAGATCAAATTGATTGAATATGCCTTACATGTTTATCTTGAAATAAAATAAATTGTAAGTGAAGTACCATGTTATACGAACTTACTAAGCATTATATGCTTACTTAGTTTTGTTTCCCTATTTTATAGTAAATTGGAAACTCGTTTGATTGGAAGCTTGGCAGAGATCACTCACACTATCCATCAGTTCATTTTGGTATATATGGTAAGTCAATTATGGTTATAATGGCATGTATAGGTTAAATTGGCCATTTTAGCATGTAAATGATATTTGTAATCTAGCCATTGGAATGGCTGGTGATGATTATGTTTTGGTATATGCATATATTAAGATTATTTTATGATGATAACATAAGCATTTATTATTGATTGGTTAAGAAAGGTTAAACAAGTATGCATATAAAAGATAAGATTAAAAGCATGAATGCATTTCATAATATATCATGTTAGATGAATAGAATTAACCTGGTTATGATGCTTGAATTGGTTGGTATAAGAATGAAAGTTTTGGTGTAGGTCATTGGCAAAGTTTGGGTGAGAAATAAAGCTAGAAAATGGCTTTATTTTGTCCACATGAGTAGACACACAAGCATGTGTCTTGACCGTGTGTGACACACAGCCTAGCACATAGGTGTGTGGTTTGGCCGTGTGTCCACTGCATCTTAAATTTGAGAAACATAATGCTCAGAATTGAGCAAATGGGCAGAGACACGGGCGTGTGTCTCAGCCGTGAGTGTTACACGGCCTAGCACACGGGCATGTGACCAATCGTGTGGCACAAGTTAGAGAGTAACATGGGGTTGAACACAGCCTGCAGCACGGGCGTGTCCCTTGGACCACATAGGCATGTGTGCCCTGTATCTTGGAAAATTTTAGAAATTTTGTGAAAAATTCTCTGAGTTCCCGATTTAATCCCGATTTGACTCTAATACTCATTTTGGGCCTCGAGGGTCCATTTAAGGGATGATATGAATAACATCCGTAAAATGAATAGAATTTGACATGAATTATCTGTAAATGTACTGAAAACTCTGGTAACGCTCCGTAGCCCTGTTCTAGCAACGGATATGGATTAGGGGTATTACAGTTGCAGTGGTGCAAGATAAAGCTACAATTTCTATACCCCTAAAGTTATAGTGGGTTGGATTGAAGCTACGATAGCGAATCTTTTCTCCCTGAATTTGTAGTGGAGCAAGATGAAACTACAAATCCAATACCCCTGAAGTTGCAATGGGTCAGATTGAAGCTACCATAATGAATTTTATCTCCCTGAAGTTACAGTGGAGCAAGACGAGGCTACAAATCCTATATCCCTAATATTGTAGTGGGATTGAGTGAAACTACAACAACAAATCTTATCTCCTTGAAGTTACAATAGAGCAAGATGAAACTATAACACTAAATCCTGCTTTCCTAAAGTTGTAGCAAAGCGGATACAACCAATGAACTAAAAGAGTGGGCTATTCAAAAAAGAGAAGCAATAAAAAAGTCGAGATTCAGTAGGACCGAACAGAATTGGTCCTCTTTTAAGGTCTTTTCTCCATTCTCGTTACACGACAATGAGTAAAGAGGGGCAGCTGTAGGGGCCCAATTTCGTCCGACCCAAACTGAAATAAAAAAATAAGTAAATAAAATAAAAAGTCCATTAATACTAAGTCCATTTACAAGAACACAGACCCAACCCAAACCTACTAACTTAAACCCAATACGCCCGAGCTCAAATACAAAAAAATCCAAAAGCCCAATACTACCCAAAACCCGAAAGCCCAAAACTTAAAAATCTTCAAAAACCCTAATCTCTCTTGCGTCGCAGCCTCGCCACATCGGCAGGCGTGCTGTCTAACACCTCTTCTACCACCACCGTCGTTGACTTCACCCTTTGTCACCACCACCTGTAAAAGAGGAAGAAGACAAAAAAAAGACAGGGAAACAAAAATAGCGAACAAGCAAAAAGAAACAAAAACAAAGAAAAAAACAATATATTTGTATTTTGATTCAGCTATAAAAGCCAAACAAAAACCCTATGTAATTTTTAAACTGAGAAACCAAATACAAAAAAGAACAGAGTTCTAAAAGGTAGATTTTTTGTTCTTTTTATTGAAAGCAAACATAAAAAAAAAAGAAGAAAACAAAAAAGAAAAGGTTTTTACCGATTTATCGGTCATCGTCGTTGCAGTGGTCCTTGTTGATTTGAAAGGTCTTCGAATCTAGTGGGATTCGACAAGGGCCTCATCGAAAAAGATTGAACCTGAAATGTTTCATTATTTTTTTCCTTTTCTGAAGGACGGCATTTTAAGGGTTTTTGACCGCAGACCTGCGATCTATACGTCAAAGGGTCCAAAAAGGGAATTTTTTTTTGGGTACTCCGGCCACCAGAGGCGGCGGTCTCTGCCGTCGATGATCGGTGGCCATGGCGGAGACCCACATCACCAGGGCCGGACAGAGGGGACATTTCAGAGACAAGGGGATGAAAGATTTTCTTTTAAAAAATAAAACTAAACTCAAATGATTTTTTATACTATTTTTTTTTCTTACTTATATAAAGGTCTAATACGATGTCGTTGTGGGTTTGACTTCCAGATGCCCAAAATGATGTCGTTTAAGGGCCAACCCCTCCTAAGATCCGCATGTTTTTGAAGGTAGGGGCTAATTTCGTACTAGGTCCTTCCGCCTTTAAACGTTTTCCAATGTTGTCCTAATTCTGTTCTGTTTCCTTTTTTAAATTATACCACTTAATTTTGAATCATTTCATCTTAGTCCCCAGACTATCAACCCTTTGGGGAATGACGTGTACTGGGTTTGGGTTATTTTCCTTTTTGGTCCCTGCACTTTATTGTATTTTTAATTTGACCCTTAATTTACTGTTTTATTTATTTATGCCCTAAAATGTTGTTATGGTTTCGATTTAATTCCCTGTTTATTTAATCCCACCCTTTTACTTTCTGTTATTTAATTTCCAACACTTTTAATCTCCTTATTTATATTTTTACCCTTTAATTTGCGTAACTTGCATTTTTATCCTTAAGTTTCATGATCATTTCATTTTAGTTTTTAATTTTTAAATGTTGACGTTGTTGTTAAATGATTATTATTGCTAATTAATGTTTTATGTTTAACATTTTTTTCATTGCTAATATTATACAATCATGATCATAGCATTATCATACTTTCTCTTATTATTTTACTATTAATACCATTATTAAGTAGTATTATTAATCAACTAAAATTTTTCCCACTACTACTTTTTATTATTATTTTATTATCATTTTTTTTACCCAGGTAAGTTATTTTATTTCTTCCACTTCCATATTATACAACACGTTTAAATATTTATTCATTTCTATACCAACACTCGAATAAATTAATCGCATATTGCATTAAATGTTGTGTTCGTTTTTATACGACGTATATTTGGTAATTTGAATCAATGCAATGTTCTTTATTTTGAGGATTCAAGAATTCTGCCCCTAACTTACGGGGTATGATTTTCTCCTTGAATTGAAATAATCGAATATCCCTCCTTTTTAAAAAAATTAATTTAAAATATATAAGATTTTGGCAATAGTTAAACGGTGAGCATTCTTATTCGAGATTTTGTGCCCCATTTACGGGACATGACTTTTCTTTTTGGTCGACCCGAAATGAGAAAACCTCCTCATTAAAAATTCAATTTAAATAGAGACATTTTCAATACCATCAAATAACATCGCGTGAAAGGGATCGTGTTTGAAATCCTCTTCAAATTCTCCATTTTTGACGCTAAGACACCAAGTAATCAACTAAGTACCAATTTTGGGTGTTATAAGTGTGCTAGTCATTCCTCATATGTAACCAACTCCCAAACCTATTTCTCAGATTTCGTAGATCAAAAATCATCGTTTTAGTAAATTTAACATTTTATTAAAATGATTAAATCTTGAGATGATCCAATCACACCTAATAAAAAGTATTGGTGGCTCCTACATCTTCATTTTAAAATAAAAATTCGATTTCTAAAAAAGGTTTCAACAACTTGGCGACTCCACCGAGGACTAATAAGAGAGTCAAGTCGTGAGTTGATTACTTTTTAGTCTTTTTGTTAGAAATTAAGAATTCAAGTTTAATTTTATTTACGATATCTTCTTGCATTTCATCATTTATATTTTGGCGATAAATAATGTCTTTATCATCTTAGGCTACGTATATTTGTTTTATTTGTTCGAGAGCTTTTCTTCGTATATTTCCACATATATTGCATGGCATAATCGTTCCATTTCACCCTTCTTAAGTGGGAATGAGAAGCTATTTCCTTTGTGAGGTCTTCACCTCCGTGTAGGATAGTGGATTGCATTCAGTATACATCTGTACGTATGTCTTCGTGAGGTCTTCACCTTCGTGCATACATAGGGAAATATATTCTCCTAAACTAAATTTAATCTGTATGAGCCTATGATGGGTGAGGATTGAGGAATTTCCCTGTTCGGGTACCCTTACTTTAAAATTAAAAACATGTGGTGAACCCTAAAAGCCTGCCCTAGGAAGAACCATGTTAAACCTTTAGCGGTTACCCAAATAAATTATAAAGAAGAAACATTTTAATTATTATTCTTTGCTTTGTATTCAAGCTTTATACAAAATATTGACTTTTTTCGTTTTGCTTTAGATGTAGTTGCTTTGCATTTTCATCTTAGAGGAAAGGTAGAGATTCATGTTCAGTTGCTAAATAGAGAGTTTGTCAAGGAAAATGGGTTTCTTGATAAAGTGGAAGAATCCGTTTTATGTAAAGAAACTCGTTTTCTAACAAAGTTGTTCTAATTGAATTCAACTAAAATTAGTGCCTTTTTGCATGCATATTTTCCATTCCTTTCATGTATTAAATTTCATGAAATCCAAAAGTGTGTCGAGTTCAAAACTCTAGTACAGAGCCTGATGGACAGTAAAGAGTTGGAATTCTTTGAAGATATCGAGGGGGGAAAGATGTTTGTGCCTCTGGAGAGAGAATCGAAGAAGAGAACTTATCAAGAATTTGTCCCTACATCCCCAGAAATATTCTGAACAACTGGATTGTGTAAGAAATTTCTATAGTTTTTAGGACTACTTCAGAGTAATGTTCAAAACATACCTATTGCTCTAAGCCTAGAAGCAATAGGGATCCTTTTGTGAAAAAAGTGCATGTTCATTATCTTTATTTCAATGAAAACAATGCCTTTTTATGTCTCATTTGGTAAACATTTTACTATTTCCTTTGTTCATACTCATACCACACATAATCATTCCTGAATTTATTTGTTCCTTGGGTCTTCTTTTAGTCCTATAACATGTCTCAAAATATCAATGATACGAGTGACGCTGCTGCTTACTTTGAGTTTCCTCTTAAATAGGATATGTGTCCAGAGGAACCTAAGGACTTTGAAGATGGTCGAGGTTATAACTTGTCTCCTAATTTTGTTAAGGATGGTAGAGTAAGATGAGAAACAGATCGTACCTCACAAAGAGTCAGTAGAAATTATGAGCTTAGAGGATGAAGAAGAAAAGAAAGAAGTGAAAATCGGAACTTGCATCACTGTAGAGACAAGGCGAGACCTCGTTGAGTTACTCCAAGAATTTAAAGATGTCTTCGCATGGTGGTTTCAAGACATGCCTAGTCTAAGTATTGATATCATGGTAGACCAGTTTCCCATAAAGGAAGAATGCAAGCCGGTTCAGTAGAAACTTCGAGGATGAGGCCCGACGTCCTGTTGAAAATAAAAGAAGAGGTCAAGAATTTGACGTTGGTTTCTTAGAAGTGGTCAAATATTCGGAGTGGATAGCAAATATAGTCCTCGTTCCTAAGAAATATGGGAAAGTGCGAATGCATGTAGAATATAGGGATTTAAACAAGGCCAGCCCGAAGGACAATTTCTCATTGCCTCACATTGATAATCTAGTGGAGAACATGGCAGGTCATTTACTATTCTCCTTCATGGATGGTTTCTTCAGATACAACCAGATAAAGATGGATCTTAAAGATATGGAGAAGACTACATTTGTAATAATGTAGGGAACATTTTGTTATAAAGTGATGTCATTGAGCCTGAAAATTGCGGGAGCAACTTATCAAAGAGCCATAGTAACTTTATTTCATGATATAATGCAAAAAGAAGTTTAGGTTTATGTCGGTATTATTATCACAAAATCCCGAATAGAGAAAGAACATGTGAAAGTCTTGAGGAAACTATTTTTGAGGTTGAGAAAATTCTAACTAAAGCTGAATCAAGCAAAATGCACTTTCGGGGCCACGTCAAGTAAATTGCTGGGATTTATAGTCAGCGATAAAGGGAATGAGATTGACCCAGACAAATTCAAGGCTATACAGGAGTTACCACCGCCGCATACCCAAAAGGAGGTCTGGGGTTTCTTAGGGAGATTAAATTACATTTCCCGGTTCATTTCACAGGTAACTGAAGAATGTGACCCTATATTCTGTCTCCTTAAGAAATGTGACCCAGGAGTATGGTATGAGGAATGCCAGAAGACCTTCGACAAGGTTAAACATTACTTGTCCAATGCCCTAGTGCTGATGCCACCTAACCCAGATAAACCACTGATACTGTACTTGGCAGTATCTGAAAATTCTATGGGATGCGTAGTAGGCCAACATGATGAGTTGGGGAGGGAAAAAAAGCAATCTATTACCTCACTAAAAAGTTCACTAAATGTGAGATAATATATTCGCCAATCGAGAAGCTGTGTTGCACCTTAATTTAGACTACCTGGAGGTTGAGGCAATACATGTTGTACCATACGACTTGGCTTATCTCAAAAATAGATCCTCTAAAGTATATGATGGATTTGACCGCTTTGAATAGAAGAATGGCCCAATGGAAAATTATGCTCTCTGAATTTGATATAATCTATGTAAACTAGAAGGTAGTAAAGGGGAGTGCAATAGTGGATTTCCTAGGTAGCAGAGCTCTAGATGATTACGAGCCTTTAAATTTTGATTTCCCAAATAAAGATCTGATTTATATTGCAACCACTAAAGAAGATGATCCAAGAGAATATCCCTAGAAACTAAATTTTGATGGTGCCTCAAATGCCATAGGTAACGAAATTGGGGCAATCCTGGTATCCCAAATGGAGATCATTATCCTTTCACTACTAAAATTGATTTTGATTGCCCAAATAACTTGGAGGAATACAAATCGTGCATCATGGGTATCTGTGTAGCTATAGAACGTAAGATCAAGATAATAGAAGTAAATGGGGATTTTGCACTAGTAATCTATCAACTCAAAGGTGAATGGGAAATAAGAGATCCCAAGTTGATTAATTATCCAAAGCTGGTTCTCGAGTTAATTGAAGAGTTTGATCACATCACCTTCTATTACCTCCCGCGATATGAAAATCAAATAGCTGATGTCTTGGCTACCTTAGCTTCCGTGATCAAAGTGAACAAACAAGAGGATGTAAAACCAATCCAGATGAGCATTTATGACGCCGTGGCCCATTGTTACAACATCAACGAAGAAGAAATAGATGATCACCCTTGGTACCATGACAAATTGCAATATGTAAAAAATCATAAATGCCTTGAACAAGCCACTGAGAATGACAAAAGGATGCTAAGAAGGCGGGCCAACGAGTATGTCCTAGATAAGGAGATCCTATACAAAAAAGGGAATGATCAGATGCTACTAAGATGTGTGGACGCTATTGAAGCGAAGAAAATCCTAGCAGAAGTCCATTAGGGTGTTTACGGAACACACGCTAATGGTTTTACAATGGAGAGGCGAATCATGAGATTTGGATATTATTGGTCCACCATGGAAGGGGATAATGTTAATTTTGCCTAGAGGTGCCATAAATGTCAAATTTATGGGGACAAAATTCATGTGCTTCCTTAACCTCTCCATGTGATGACTTCTCCATGACCTTTCTCTATGTGGGGCATGGACGTCAATGGGTCGATCTCGCCAAAGGCTTTCAATGGGCATCAATTCATCTTCGTGGTTATTGACTACTTCACCAAATGGGTAGAAGCCACTTCTTATGCTAATGTCACAAAGTTGGCAGTTAGCAAATTCTTGAAGAAATAGATCATATGTCAGTATGGAATGCCAGAAAGGATCATATCTGACAATGTATTTAATTTGAACAACAGCACGATCGCGGAGGTTTGTAGTCAATCCAAGATCAAACATCACAACTCGTCACCATATCGCCCAAAAATGAACGGTGCAAAGGAGGCGGCTAATAAGAATACTAAGAAGATTGTGGGGAAAATGATAGAGACTTGTAAAGATTGACATGAGAAATTACCATTTGCCCTCTATGTTTATCGAACATCTGTCAGAACCTCCACCGGGGCAACACCTTTCTCATTGGTTTATGGAATGGAGGCGTTTTACCCATTGAAGTTGAGATTCCTTCTCTCCGAGTTTATCAGAGTTGAAGTTAAATGAAATAGAATAGATCCAATCTCGATATGATCAATTGAACTTGATCAAAGAAAAGAGGCTAAAAGCTATCCGTCATGGTCAGATGTGCCAAAAGTGAATGATGTGAGCTTATGACAAAAAAGTTCACCCCAGAGAATTCAATGAGGGGGACCTGGTGTTGAAAAAGATCCTACCCATACAAAAGGACTTCAGGGGAAAATGGATGTCGAATTGGGAAGGACCTTATGTGGTAAAGAAAGCCTTTTCTAAAGGAGCGCTAATTTTGACCGAGTTGGATGGAAAAAGCCTGCCCAATCCTGTGAATTTGGATTCAGTCAAGAAATATTTCTCCTAAAAAAAAGGCGAGAGGCCAAGGCGAAAACCCGCAAAAGGCTTGTAACAGCCCGTTTTAAGTCAAATTAGAATTGTGGTTTCGGGACTACAAATTTGTGGTTAAAATATTTATTTTATTATTATTTTAATATCCTTGGCATGATAACATGTTTGTGTGAAATTTTCGTTAAGAAATTTTATCATTTAGATGGTCAATTTGATAAAAAGGACTAAATCGCATAATGTGTTAAAGTGGAGTTCCATTAGCTAAAGGTATTTAATAGCTATGGAATTTTAATTTAGAGGTCCTTATGCGGTAAATATACCACTAATAGCATGAGTTGACAATTATAGACAACCATTATGTGAATTAAATGATTAAATATTAAGGTTAAAATGGTAAATGATAATTAAATAAGTAAAATAACAAAAACCACAGAGCTATCATCTTTTAATTTACCATCTTCCACCGAAATTTCAAGGAGAAAAAGGCCATGGGAATAAGCTAGGGTTCAGCCATTTCAAGCTTTAATTGGTGAGTAATTTTGACTCCATTTTCAGTGATTTCTATGTTTTTGTGATCATTGCAACTAGTACTAGCTAGCACAGGGACTATTTTGCAAAACTGTTTGTAACACACCAAACCAGCCTAGACGTTACGGTCGAATTTGGTGTGTCACATCAAAGTGTTTTTTGAAATCAAAGTCTGATGGGAGAAAACCTTTGAGTAAAAATCCATTTAGTTCTTATATCTTAGGAAACAATTGGTAAGTTATAAAAACCACCACTTACTAAAACGGTTACCATATTTGTTACCCTGGGTTTCCATTCGTGGAAACTACTCCATTACGGTTATCTTGAAGTTGAAAATATGTGTTTGCTTTGTAAAACAGTTATTAGTTGTAAAAGCTTATTTGTATCCGTTTAGCAGTCCAAAATAAGAAATTAAAAACCCAATGAAAAGAAATTAAAAATTACCAGAGGCCTTATTACAAAAAAATCAACCCAATATAAAATATCAACCTTATTACTAGAGGCCCCCTCTGAGTCTCTCGCAGCTCCAAATCCACTAAGTCTGGGGATTTCCTGTACAGTTAAAAGAAAAGGGTGAGTTACGAGAACTCAGTGTGTAATCCCCTATCACTCAATCAGTAGTACATGCGATAATGGTGTGGGCACGAGCCTGTTCGATGCAATGCGGTGGGGGCCTTAGCCTATCTGAGAAGCAAGTGGGCCTAAGCCCGACATGATAATGATATGGTGCAAGTATGCAAACCCACCCAATCCAGCCAGCACACCACCCGTACCAACCCAACACACCATGTGGGGACAAAGTCGACCCACCCAACCCTCACACCAATATTGCAGCATTGCTGCCAGTAATAATAACACAGAACAGCTGCCAATACAGTAATTGTGGCAGAGCCACCAATACCAGTATGTGTGGCAAAGCCACCAGTAACATAACTTCCTCCATAACAGAATCCTAACCCCATGCAGTATGCCATGTCATCAATATTTCCTGTATGCAACATGTCCTACTCAGTACAGTCATACAGTACATATATTCAGCTGTCAATCTATCTCTGGGGGTAAAATAGTCATTTTCATGTATTAGGGGTAAAACGGTAATTTTCCCTTTAGGGGTATTTTGGTCATTTTACTCACTAGGGGTACTTCAGTCATTTTACTCTTTAGGTGAATTTTAGTCATTTTACTCATAGGGGTATTTCAGTCATTTTCCTCATTAGGGGTATTTCAATCATTCTACTCATTAGGGGTATTTCAGTCATTTTACCTACCTTGGAGTCTCAATACAGTTAACGGCCTTTCTGATGGCCTACAGTTGCCTCGAGCGACACGGATAATCCATTTGGTCAAAACAGTGTAAATGGGCTCAAAGCCCAATATTTGGCCCAAATGGGCCCACACGTTCGTGTGGTCGTTTGGCCAAATTTCAATCACGGCTATGTGACCTACATAGCCCAATCCAGTTTGTAACACCTCATACCCGAGTCTGAAGCTGGGACTAGATACGAGACATTACAATACTTGAAACATGCTTAAACGTGTACTTACGAGATATAAAATTTCGTTGTGATTTAAAACTTTTCTTTCTTAGTCATAATGTGTATTTCAAGGGCCTACGAGGCCTTAAACTCACATCCGGAAACTTTTATGAACTTAGAAAACTTTCATCAAAACAGGGGTCGCACGCCCATGTGAAATGGGACACGCCCGTGGGGTCAGGTCGTGTGGTCCTACACGCCCATGTCCCTACCCCATGTATAATAACTCAGATATTTTGTTTGTGTCACACGGCCTGGGAACACACCCATGTTCTTTACCTGTGGTGAACACTGACCATCTCACACGGCCTAGGCACACGCCTTTATGACTAGCCCGTGCTTTATTCTGATTTAAAACACTAACATACAAGGGACACACGGTCTGTTAACATCCCCATGTGGGCTGTCCGTGTATCACACACGGCCTAGTCACACGCCCGTGTGACTATCCATGTGGACATTTAAAGGCTATTTTCCAAGCCATTTGCCACCCTGAAATCAAGATCATTCATATACCCAATTCAACAACTCAATACTTCATTAAAACATGAACAATAATGCATAATTCATCAACATTGATATATATAAACTTAATAAAATATAGACCAAACTCCTTTAGCCATATAAAAAAATAATAATAACTTAATAGCCAACACTATGGCTCTTCTTAAGACAAAACTCAAAATGAAATGATTCCTATACATGCCATACTTATTATAAACAACTTGGCTACACCCAAAATAGTGGTTGATAGTGTGTTCCGAGCTCCGACGTCAATGATCCACAAGTTAGCTTGGCGGGACTGCAAGGAAAGAAAGAAATAAATAAGTAAGCATTTAGCTTAGTGAGTTTGCATGTAATACACATAGCATTATAATTGCTAAATATAACTCATCCATCATAAACAATAGCATCCTAAATCTCAAGTGCTTAAGCTTACTTATTCTTACTTATTCATAACCATTTCATGTTATTTACTCGTCTCATGATTGTAAAGTAAACAAGATACCTGAATCACTTAATTATAAAGATTAGTATACTTTGCTATTGTAAAAATAAATTCTAACTTTATCTTTCTTAACTTGAATAATACTCTTATCCACTTTGACTTGACAATAACTTTACATACTTAACTTTCTTGTTACTTCATTCATTCTTTACTCTTTTGCCCGATGAATTAACTGGAATAACTAAGGATACTAAATCTATCATACATGTATCTCAATGCCAATGCCATATCCTAAATGTGGTCTTACATGGGATCTCTTAACTTGGTGTCGATGCCATGTCTTGACATGGGCTTATACGAAATCTTCCTTGTGTGTTTCCTTGGAAACTTACCGTTGCCATGTCTTGACATGGTCTTACGTCGTATCCTTATCTCATGAACTTTTCAATGCCACGTCTTGACATGGACTTACATGATATCTTCTCTTTAGAGACTCACCAATGCCATGCCTTGGCTTGGACTTATATGGGTCTTTGCCTCATAATAACTTTTCAATGACAAGACTTATCTTTGACTTACATGATCTCTTTACTTTGGAACTCACCAATGCCATGCCTTGGCTTGGACTTACATGGAATGTTTATCTCATGGTAACTTTTCAATGCCTAGACTTGTTTTGGGCTTACATGATCCCCTTGCTTTAGTACCGATGCCATATCTTGGCATGGTCTTATACGGGCTTTCTTGTCTCATGATATAGATTAAGTATCCTCAGTAATCCAACTTCATTCGAGACTTTTATATACTTAATTTCCTTAATGTTTTTGTTTAAACATATTTAAACAACTTCATGGAAATATTGTACAATAACAACATATATAAGTAATTCAATGAAAATACTCATGAAACTTAAAAACCATACAAACTTACCTCAGTATACAAAATGTATGAAGATAGTCAATTTAGTCCACGACTTTGTTCTTGCCTCGGTTTCGATCCGGACTTCGTTTTTCTTGATTATGAGCTTGAAAATTTGAACAAACCCTAGCTATGGAGTTTTTCAAAATTTCAGCACTAAGCGGAAGAAGATGAACATAAATGTTTGACTTCCTTTCCCTTTTTAATCATTTATTTGACAAATGACCAAAATGTCCCTTTTAACTAAACTTTCAAAATTTACTAACTCATGCCCATTTTTGTCCAAAAATTAGAAATTGGGCAAATTGCTATTTAAGGACCTTTAATTAATAATCCAAAGCTATTTCATACTAAAAGCTTCTAGAATCCCATATTTTGCAACTTTTGGAATTTAGTTTTAATGAACATGTCAATCATAATTCAATAAATTAACTTCATGAAACTTTCACATAACCATAGAAACATATCAAAAACCTTAAAACTCATATTTCTACTTCGGATTTATGGTCTCACACCACTATTCTGACTAAGCCCTAAATCAGGCTATTACACAGTTTCTGCCACCATTCGTAAATTTTGTCCGTGTGAGGCCCACGAGCCCATTGGGCCCACACGACCCATTACAATGCAACGAGGCCCATAATGACCCAAGTGCACACGAACACTCGTAATGGCCTCTTCAGTCTACCGCCCTCGGTTGTGGGCTCGATTTTTCCACACAAGCGATCGCACGCTCGTGAGGCCTCAAATGTCGAAGTTTCGACTTCTGCCGATTCATAGTGGAGATAGTGTGATTACACACCTTTTTACGGAGTCGTTCTAAGATCTACGAGCACCCAACCTAGAATCATCGAGATCCAATGTTAGTCCTTAATATGTTAGGGTAAAACAGCCTCTTATCACATCTGTTCCCAAAAATGCTCATACTACCTTGCCTTAATTGAGGGAACTACGGCCTGTTCCTTTTGGCTCGTGGGCTAAAATCGATCACACTTTTCTTGCCGATAAACTACGATAACAAAAGATTTTAACAGATGGGATCGACCATAACTGTGGCTTAAATCCATGAATATTAGTCTCACAGAATTATATAGAGATATTCGACCTATTTAAAAGGTAAGGTAATATCTTTACCTTAGTTGAATAATGGAAGACAGGGTTTGACGACTTGAGTAACTTCTGCACTTCTCCACTCTTCGGGAGTACCTAAAACCCAACGATCACCACACCAAGAGGAAGGGATCCCAATCAAAGACCATGAGTAGCAGAAACATTCGGGTTTTAGAGAAAAGGTAGAAGGAAATGGATTCGCACACATATCACAATAATAGAGAACAAGAGAGGGAACTTTTAAATACCTATTGATTTGTCAGGATCGCTTGCAGATATCAACTCAGTATACCACCAGCAGAGTATGGAAACAATCGAGATTTAGAGAGAAAATAAGCAGAGTATGCGACCACCCCAAGGATTAGCAGAAGAAGAAACTCAGTTTAAACACAGTTAAGAAGTCAAAAACCAAAAAGAGAGGGGATGGTATGGTGAGTTTGGCCAACAAGAACTAATCAATGAGACTAAAAATGTGAACAGGACATTCGGCCAAGGCTAACTGAATAGGAAGAGAAGGAAAAGGAAATGGAGAGAAAAAGACGAGTAGAGATTCGGCTGACAGTGTGAAGTGATTGAAGAAAACAAAAGGGGTATTCGGCTAATAGAGAAAAGAAACCAAATTGCCCAAAGTACCTGAAGGGTAAAAGAAGGTTCGGCTTTCACTCAATAGACCAAAACAGCAACTCACATTGCACCAAAAAGCAAAGAAGAGAGCTTCCCAGAAACGCAGTATTTGGCCACTAAACAAATGAAAAGAATACCAACACTCAGGAAATGACCAAAACCGAATACTTTATTTTTCCCTTAGAAAATTTGGCAACAACCTTCCACAAATCAAACTCCCTTTTTCCTCCTAAAAGCTCTCCCCATATCACTCCCCATATCGCTCCTTGAATCCCTCCTCATATCTCTCCACAACTCTTCCATCAGAATTTCATTGCAACACAACCATTGGCCGATCCATGCTGCAAAATAAAATACACCATTGTTCATCCCAAGACTTAAACCTCAGACCCATTGCCACACTTGTAACGCTACAACGACTGGACCAATAGGCTTTTTGTGTGTCATATTTTAAACACAAATATTCTTAAAGCCTACAAACTAAAGCCAAGGTTCATTTAAGAGAAAAAACCAAAAATTTTGCAAAAGCTAGGGCTTGAACCCAAGACTTCTCAGACGCTCCCAAACACTCCTCAATTATTTAACCATCAAAGCAAAGAAGCAATTGTGTCAGAACATACAAAATTAAAGACCCTATATTTTTGGGGTGTTATAATTCTACCCCCTAAAAGAAATTTTGGCCTTGAAATTTACCTGGTCAGAATAGGTGAGGGTATTGTTGTTGCATCGCCTCCACAGGCTTCCACGTGGCTTCCTCGACACTATGATTCCACCAGAGCACTTTAACCAGTGGGATTGATTTCTTCCTTAGTCCCTTAACCTCACGGTCCAATATATGCACTGGCTCATCCTTGAAAGTTAGATCTAGCCTAACCTCGATCTCCTCGACTGGTACTATATGTGTGGGATCAGAGCGGTAACGCCTCAGCATGGAGACATGGAACATATCATGAATTCGATCTATTTCTGGAGGTAACTCAAGTTGATAGGCGACTAGTCCCACATGCTTCAGTATACTGTAAGGCCCAATGAACCTAGGGCTAAGCTTACCCTTCTATCCAAACCTCAGTATCTTTTTCCATGGAGAGGCCTTAATAAATACAGAGTCTCCCACGGAATACTCGATCTCTTGGCGTTTAATATATGCGTAAGACTTCTGCCTATCAGATGCCTCCTTCAACCGGTCTCAAATCAGTTTTAACTTTTCTTCGGTACCAGAAACTAACTCTGGCCCCAAAATTCCCCGCTCGCCCAGCTCAGTCCAACAGGTAGGAGTACGACACCTACGATCATACAACGCCTCGTACGGTGGCATTTGAATACTGGACTAATAGCTGTTATTATATGCAAACTCTGCTAGTGGCAAATAATCTTCCCAGCTACCTCGAAAATCAATAACACAACTTCTTAGCATGTCCTTCAGTATCTGAATCACCCTCTTTGATTGACCATCTGTCTGAGGATGGAACGCAGTATTGAAGTCCAACCTAGTACCCAAAGCCTTATGTAATTTCTTCCAGAACTGAGATGTGAATTGAGGGTCTCTATCAAATATGATGGAAATCAGTACCCCATGCAGCCTTACAATCTCAGCTACATACAATTTTGCCAGCTTCTGCAATGAGTAATCAGTGCGGACTGGTATGAAATGGGCAGATTTAGTCAACCGATCTACAATGACCCATACCAAATCCTTCTTAGTAGGCGTTAAGGGCAGCCCACTCACAAAATCCATGGTTACTCTCTCTCATTTCGAAAGTGGAATCTTAACTGGTTGTAGTAACCCAGAAGGCAGCGATGCTCAGCCTTAACTTGCTGACATGTCATGCACTTACTCACAAATTCAGTAACTTCGCGTTTAAGCCCTGGCCACTAGTACAACTCACGAAGATCTCGTAGGATAGACTACCTTAGCTCAGAATCCTTTGATATACACTCATCCATGGAAACACAGTACTCCCTCACCATTCAACCCAAAATCTGTAGTCTCTCCACTCTCAACTTGTCAGAAATAAGAAACTAGTGACTCATCCACCAACTATTTCACCTTAATTTGCTTAGTCCACGTCGATCTCACTTGAAGCTCAGCTAATAAGATACCATCATCATACAAGCTGAGACGAGCAAACATTGCTCTCAAATCAGATACAACCCTACGGCTCAGTGCGTCAGCTACCACGTTAGCCTTACCAGGTTGATACTCAATCGAGTAGTCATAGTCTTTAAGTAGCTCTACCCATCTTCGCTGCCTAAGATTCAGCTCCTTCTGAGTAAGGAGGTACTCGAGGCTCTTGTGATCTGTGTAAATAATACATTTCTCGCCATATAGATAACAGCTCTGAATTTTCAGTGCGAATATCACCGCGGTTAACTCCAAGTCATGAGTTGGGTAATTCGCCTCGTGAGGCTTAAGCTGACGGGACGCATAAGCAACCAGCTTACCCTTCTGCATTAGCACATAACCCAATCCAATGTATGATGTATCACTGTAGACAGTAAATTCCTTCCCAGACTCTGGTTGTATCAAGACAGGGGCTTCAGTCAGAACCTTCTTCAATTTCTCAAAACTTTCTTGCTGCTTATCAGTCCAATTGAACGGTACCCTTTTACGCAACAACTTAGTAGAGGTGTAGCAATTAAGGAAAACCCCTCAACAAAACGTCTGTAATACCGTGCCAGACCCAGAAAGCTTCAAATTTGCTATACGATCTTAGATGGTTTCCAGTCCAGTACGGCTTCAATTTTTCGAGGGTCCACCCTAATCCCCTTGGAAGACACCACGTGACCCAGAAATGTCACTTCTCGCAGCCAAAACTCACACTTGCTGAACTTAGCGTACAGTTGCTTCTCCCTTAAAATCTGCATAACAATCTGGAGATGTGCATCGTGATCATCCTCGATTCTCGAATAGACAAAGATATCGTCTATAAATACCACCATGAACTGATCTAAGTAGGGCTAGAATACTCAGTTCATCAGGTCAATGAAAGCAGCTAGTGCATTCGTCAGCTCAAACGACATCACTAGGAACTTGAAATGACCATACTGAGTCCTAAACGCAGCCTTATACACATCAGCCTCTTTAACCCTCAGTTGATGGTACCCAGAACGGAGATTTATTTTAGAGAAAACTGAAGCACCTCACAGCTGATCAAACAAATTGTCGATCCTTAGCAACAGATACTTATTATTAATAGTCAGCTTATTAAGTTGCCGATAATCGATGCACATATGCATGGACCCGTCCTTCTTCTTTACGAACAACACTGGTGCTCCTCATAGAGACACACTCTGTCGAATAAATCCTAGATCCAGAAGCTCTTGAATTTGAGCCTTTAACTCCACCAGCTCCTTCAGTGCCATCCTATATGGGGTGATGGACACTGGGGCTGTTCTAGGTAAGAGCTTAATACCAAATTCGACCTCGAAGTTCGGAGGCAACTTAGGGAGCTCATCAGGAAATAAATCTGGAAAATCCTTAATAGTTCCAATATCTTCGACCGAAGACCTTCAGAATCAGAAATACTAACGTAGGCTAAAAACACCTCACTACCCTTGCAAATTAGTATCTCGGCCCTTAATGCTGAGATCACGTTAGACAAATAATTCCTTCGCTCCCCAATCACAGCCACCTCCTCATCCTCAGTAGTCTTCAACACCATATGCTGAACAGCACAGTCCAAACTAGCTCGGTGTTTCACCAGCCAATCCATACCCAAAACAAGGTCGAATACACCAAACGGCAGATGGAACTCCGCTGGAAAAATTACTCCTTGGTCCTCAAGGGGCACATCTCTGAATAACTTATTTAGCCTAATCGACTGACCTAGTGGACTTATTATAGTCATCTCACAAATAGTATTTTAAAACTGAATACCCAAAGTTCCCGACACAATGCATGCAACGTACGAATTTGTAGACCCAATATCAATTAAAGCAGTGTAGGGTATATTGTAAATTAGGAGCGTATCGGTGATGACGTCAGGGGCGTCACCATCCTCTCGGCAACGAGCAGCATATACCAGAGCTGGCTACCTCTCCACAGTATTACCAGTACCTCTGCCTGGGGCTCCACGACCTAGTCCCATACCGTTTCCACCTCTAGCCTGCCCACGGCCTCTCGGTGGCTGCTGAACACCTCTCACTGGTTAAACATGACCCGATCTTGCAGCTTGCATCTGAACAGGCCTCTGAGGACAACCCTTAACCTGATGATCTATGGACCCATATCTAAAGCACGCCCCAGTCCTTTTCCAGCACTCACCCTGGTGAGATCTTCCACAATTAGCACAAGGCTGTGGCCTAGCAATAGCAACAGGAACTCTAGTCCAAACTGTCCCATCAAACCTGGCCTTCTTAAAAAGCCTCTCCGAAGAACTTGAGGGCTCAAAATCCTTCTTATTTCTGCCCTTATCTTTCTCACGACTCTGGTGCTTCGAGTGCTTCACCTCTTCAGTAATCTTTACTTTTTCTACAAAGTAGCAAAATCTTGCTCCCTCTGTGGAGCTATCAATACCCTTAACTCATCCCAAAGGCCAACAACAAAACGCACACAACGTTCATACTCAATTGCTACTATCCCTTGAGCATACCGACTCAACCGCAAGAATTCTGCCTCATATTCTACCACTGTCTTACTCCCTTGGGTCAGGCTTAGAAATTCCTTTCGTCGGGCGTCCACATAACTCGCGCCCACGTACTTTCCTTGAAATGCCACCTTAAAGAAATCCCACATCACATGATCGGCCTGTAAGAGTATGCCCAAAGATCAATCATGAGATGGTTGTAATAACATACTTAATTTACCATGTTTATTAATATAAAGCGTTGTCATTATTATTTCAGTTTTTCTTTCTGTGTGTATAAATAAACTGTTTTATAATAATGTCCTGAGAATAATATAATTATTCTTAAAAGATCCTTAGTCGAGTATTATTGTTGACTAGGACAACAATAATGCATTAAGACTAACATGTAGTTGATTGATGATAAAGAGTTGTCATTGATATGGAGTATCAAAATCAATGCATGAATATGTGTTTTAGAGAACAACATATTGGATTGACCCGCTATGAGTATGTTTCTTAGATTATTATGTAATTGTCACAACATTACTCATAGTGATTAATATGTACATGATCCTCAGACTTGAGATCATTATTATCCCAAAGATCGTGAGTTGTATATTTTGATACAATCAAACGTGCAATCGTAACAAAAGTTGTTCTATAAAGGTCGATGTTAGATATACCACAATCTATGTAGAGGATATGGTTGATCAATAAAGGATAAGTCCCTCCTACATAATAGGAGTAATATCTTAGGCCACTTGATTGAGTGAGACTAGAAATGCATGGCCATGCTCAAATAAGTTGATATGAGATGTCATACTAATTTGTATATCATAGTCTACTCAAGATATCAAGAAACATGGGATGGACTATGCAAGTGTGACTATCCCATGACTTGTATCCGTTCCAGAGATAAAGGACTTAAGGATTAATGCATGAAAGGTTAATCATGAATGGTTATGTCGAATCATGACTTCTTGTAACTTAGGTAGCAATGATGCATTGCTAGATGCCACTTATTGTCTGTGACAATAGAATCATTCTAGTATTACTGCTAACGTTGCAAGAACCTAAAGGGTCACACCCTATGGTTGAAATGAACGGAATAAAATATAGTTGGTATTGTGTTTGGTTGTCACATGAATTAAATTAATTAAAGAATTAATTTAATTGGGCAATCAAATATTGAACATATTATATGTACAAGGATGTTGTACACATAATGATAACATAATTTTATTAATATATGAATTTGATTCATATATAAATTTAAATAAATATAGTTTACCGAAATCCTTATTATAATTAATGAATTATAATTTTCAGATATAATTAATGTAATTATAATTTTTGGTTAAAAACTTTATTGTATTTATTTAATCTTGTAATACATTCAAGAGATACCAATTATAAAAGGCCCAATTAAGAGGATACCTATTATAAAAGGCCCAATGAGAAAGGCACCCATTATAAAAGGTATTAAAAGGAGACAAAGCTAAATATGAAAAAAAAAACCCTAAGTGATTGCTTGTTAGGTCTAGCAGCCGTCAAGCAAATAAACCTCTAAAATAGTTTTGGAGATTTCTTCTATTCATAGTCAAACCGGGTGGATCACGTAGAGGCCGACATCGGAAAAGGTTGTGGCTTGATTCGACAGTAGATCAAAACTCTTGTTGCCAATGCGTCGTTGTCTACTCAGATTGAAGTTTTGGTAATTTCGAAACCTTTATTTCACCCCGATTCATTCCTCACACATGGATTCCTGATTTGGATCGTCGGATCTAATTTTATTCTGCTGCGCCATGGGGTTCCGGCGTTCCAACAGTGGTATCAGAGCTACTTGTGTGATACGAACTCGGGTTTAAATACTTGGGTGATGCAATTGTATGAGATTCATGTTTTGATCTTATTGTATTTTCGATTGTTTAAATCGCTTAAGCATAACTCGATAATGTTTCCTTCTGTGAATTGATTAAATGTTAATCATGGTGTTGTGGCCTACTTGATTTTATGTTATTACTGTTAACTATTAACAAATTTGTAATAATGCGACGGTGGTATTTATAGTTTCCAGTAAGTGTTAACTAGCTAGTGGAACAAGGGTTGTTCCGATATGAAACCTCAAGGATTAAAATCCTAAAAACACGATTCTGTTGATAAAAAGTTATCAAATCGTGAGGTTTCATTTGACTGGGGTATGCGATTCGTACTGCATCATTGCTTTAGCCTTCTTGACTTCTTCAAGATAGACAGGCGATTCCGCTTTCCAATGTCCAAATACACCACAATGAAAACAGCTTCCTTCCTTAGACACCCCACCTTTAGGTTTCAAATATGCCCTTTCCTTTTCCAAATTTGGGCTTACCTTTGCCCTTGGGCTTTGTTTGAACTTTGGCCTTTCCCTTGCTCCTTGTTATTACGGACCATCGCATGGGCTTGGGTCCAACCTTTTTCAAGTTGCCTTCAAAGCAGTCAGAACATACCGAGCAATTGTGGTAGAGTCTTGTCAATTTCATTCATATTGAAATTGAGGACAAACTGGCCAATTATGGATGTCTAAAGCATGCCAATTATATATATTAAAACTTGAAGATAATAAAGCATGCAAGTAAATTGGATAAATCATAAGATGATTAAAACAAGAGTTGTTCACCAAATATTAGGAGTTACATATGATGTAATTAGCAAATGTTGCTTACCTAAATAACTGTAATCTTAAGAGTAAAGGCAAAGCTAACTTAAGAGGTGGTGAAATATGGATCCTTAACCTACTAGAAATACTTTTGAGAAAGTTTTTCCGAAATTAATATACGAGGGTTATTAATTTTGAAAAATAAAATAGTGGGAATATCATTTAATAAAGTCTTTTTAATGATTGATATAAAATTGGTAAATTTACTCACATGCATATTTAATTGTTGTAGATATATTATGGCTGCAAACACTAGCACACTTTCATTGCGATTGGTCCTTGAAAAGGACAAATTGAATGGTTTGAATTTTCAAGTTTTAATATATATAATTGGCATGCTTTAGACATCCATAGCATCTCATACATGAATAAATAAAGCAATAAATAAATGCAATAGTTATAACCCATAAACTAAGGTGGTTCAACCCAAGCCAATGGGAAAACCAAAAAGAAACCTAAAGGTGTAAGCCATTTCACAAGCTATCATTCTCAATCATTGTCCCACCTTCCTTCTCGTTTGGCCCACAACAACTCTTGCAAATTACAATATGCAGAAACTCGTTTTACATACGAGTGAATAAGATGAGAAGAGAAATACAAGAGAATAGTAGTAAGGCACGACACGCAGGCCGTATTTAAAAAAAATACAACCTTTTATCGAATGGGTCATTGGGCTATAACTATGCATTTTAAACATCGTGCATGTCAAAAATAGCATACATAATTCAATATTTTTTTGTTAAGGTGAATTATAAAATATCCTTTCAACCTTTTGTGGCCCATCAAGTTTATAAATTTCTTTTATTAACAAAACTTTTTGCGAAGGTCTGAGGAGGTCGGAGGAAGCGGGCCGAAGGCCCACGGCCGAAGCCATCCTCATGGCCTTCCAATTTTGCCCTCGTTAAGGCCTCGATCAATACTATGTAGGTTCTGCCAAAGCGAAGTACTAGTATTTATCTTGGTTAAACGCGAAGAATAAACAAGTGATATTCGCTGGTTAAAAAAATTGGTTAATGACTTAACTAGGTTACTCTAATAGGATTAGAAACCTAGAGGCAAGTAAATTAGATAAATCATAATATGATTAGAACAAGAGTTGTTCACCAAATATTAGGAGTTACATATGATGTAATTAGCAAATGTTGCTTACCTAAATAACCATAATCTTAAGAGTAAAGCCAAAGCTAACTTAAGAGGTGGTGAAATATGGATCCTTAACCTACTAGAAATACTTTTGAGAAAGTTTTTCCGAAATTAATATACGAGGGTTATTAATTTTGAAATAAAATAGTGGGAATATCATTTAATAAAGTCTTTTTAATGATTGATATAAAATTGGTAAATTTACTCACATGCATATTTAATTGTTGTAGATATATTATGGCTGCAAACACTAGCACACTCTCATTGCGATCGGTCCTTGAGAAGGACAAATTGAATGGTTTGAATTTTCTTGATTGGTTCCGTAACTTGAGGATTGTCCTTAAACAAGAACGGAAATTATATGTCATTGAACAACCACTTCCTAATGAACCACCCGCTAATGCCTCGAGGATCGATAGAGATGCTTACAAGAAGTATCTCGATGACATGATATATGTTGGATGTCTTATGCTTGCCACTATGAATCCTAAACTTCAGAAGCAACATGAGGACATGGTTGCTTATGATATGATCGAGCACCTGAAAGAACTTTATCAAGGGCAAGCACGGCAAGAGAGGTTTGATATCTCTAAGGCCCTATTCCAATGTAAGTTGGTCAAGGAAGCCCAAGAGGACCTTATGTCCTTAAGATGATTGGCTATATTGAAAGCCTATCTAAGCTTGGGTTTCCATTGAGCCAAGAGTTGGCCATCGATGTTATTTTACAATCGCTTTCCGATAGCTATAGCTGGCTTGTCCTCAATTTCAATATGAATGAAATTGACAAGACTCTACCACAATTGCTCAGTATGTTGCGAACTGCTGAAGGCAACTTGAAAAAGGTTGGACCTAAGCCCATACTGATGGTCCATAACAACAAGGGCAAGGGAAAGGCCAAAGTTCAAACAAAGCCTAAGGGCAAAGGTAAGCCCAAATTTGGAAAAGGAAAGGTCAGACCGAAACCTAAAGGTGGGGTGTCTAAGGAAGGAAACTGCTTTTCATTGTGGTGTGATCGGACATTGGAAACGGAACTGCCATGTCTATCTTAAAGAAGTCAAGAAGGCTAAAGCAAGCGGAATGTCTACTTCAGGTATTTATGTTATTGATATTAATTTATCAACTACTACTTCTTGGGTATTAGATAATTGGTTGTGGTTCTCATATTTGTACTTCATGCAGGGACTACAAAGGAGTAGGACTTTGGCTAGAGGAGATGTGGACCTACGAGTTGGAAATGGAGCAAAAGTTGCTTGCATTAGTCATGTGGGAACATATACTTTATCTTTGCCTAGTGGACTTGATTTATGTTTAGAGGATTGTTATTTTGTGCCCAGTTTGACTAAAAACATTATTTCAATTTCTTATTTAGACAAAATTGGTTTTGAGATAATTATTAAGAATAATTGTTGTTCATTTTATCTCAATAATGTTTTCTATGGTTCGGCACAATTAATTAATGGCCTCTATATTTTAGATCAAACGAATCCCATTTACAACATAAATACTAAAAGATCTAAAATAAATTACTCAAATCAAACTTATCTTTGGCATTGTCGTTTGGGCCACATAAGTGAGAAACGCATATCCAAACTCCATAAAGATGGTCTCTTGAATTCATTTGTTTTTGAACAATTTGAAGTATGTGAATCTTGCTTATTGGGAAAAATGACTAAATCTCCTTTTACTGGTAAAAGTGAACGAGTTAGTGATTTATTGGACCTAATACATTCTGATGTATGTGGACCAATAAATACACAGGCCAGAGGTGGATTTCACTACTTCATTACTTTCACTGATGATTTCAGTAGATATGGGTATGTTTATCTCATGCGCCATAAGTCTGAGTCCCTTGAAAAGTTCAAGGAATTCAAAAATGAAGTACAAAATCAACTAGGCAAAACTATCAAGTAACTTCGATCTGATCGAGGTGGAGAGTACTTGAGCCTAGAGTTTGATGATCTTTTGAAAGAATGTGGGATTGTCTCACAACTTACTCCTCCTGGTACTCCTTAATGGAATGGAGTATCTGAGGGAAGGAATTGAACTTTATTAGACATGGTTCGATCCACGATGAGTCATGCTGATCTACCGACTTCTTTTTGGGGACATGCACTTGAGACAGCTGCTTTCACACTAAATCGTGTTCCATCTAAATCGGTTCAAAAGACGTCATATGAGATGTGGACTGGGAAACGTCCTAGTATGTCTTTTATGAAAATTTGGGGCTGTGAAGCTTATGTTAAACGTCAGACGTCTACTAAGCTTGAACCCAGATCTGAAAGGTGTATTTTTGTGGGGTATCCAAAAGAAACCAAAGGTCTTTAATCCCACTGAGAACAAAACATTTGTTGCTCGGACTGGTGTCTTCTTAGAGAGAGAATTTACTTCTAGAAAAGGAAGTGGGAGAAAGATTGAACTTGAAGAAATTCGAGAATCACAAGATACCACTGAACCAGAGATTGAACAACAAAAAATTCCACAAGAAATTGAGGAACAAACAACTGCTGTAGAAACACAACCACCGCGCAGATCTTTAAGAGAACACCATGCACCTGAGAGATATGGATTTCTCATTACAACGCATGGTGACGTTCTTCTTATAGATCAAGATGAGCCTAGGACTTATCAAGAAGCAGTGACAAGCCCAGACTCTGAGAAATGGCTTGAGGCCATGAGATCTGAGATGGATTCCATGTATGAAAACCAAGTATGGACTTTGATTGATCCACCCAAAGGGGTTAAACCTATAGGGTGCAAATGGGTTTTCAAAAAGAAAACTGACATGGATGGTAATGTACAAACATACAAAGGGCGATTAGTCGCTAAAGGTTTTCGCTAAATTCATGGTGTTGACTATGATGAAACCTTTTCTCCTGTAGCTATGTTTAAATCCATCAGGATATTGCTCGCCATAGCTACATTTCATGATTATGAAATCTGGCAGATGGATGTCAAAATAGCTTTCCTTAACGGGAAACTTGAAGAGGATGTGTATATGACACAACCTGAAGGTTTTGTAAATCCAAAGGATGCTAGAAAGATATGTAAGCTGCAAAGATCCATTTATGGATTAAAGCAAGCTTCTCGAAGTTAGAATCTTCGTTTTAACGATGCAATCAAAGAGTTTGGTTTTGTCAAAAAGGAAGATGAACCATGTGTTTACAAGAAAGTTAGTTGGAGCACTATCACATTCTTGGTACTATATGTGGATGACATACTTATCATGGGAAATGACATACCTACCTTGCAGTCTATTAAGACTTGGTTAAGAAGTTGTTTTTCTATGAAGGACTTGGGCGAAGCCACTTATATCTTAGGAGTCAAGATCTATAGAAATAGATCAAGACGACTACTAGGTCTAAGCCAAAGTACATACATAGATAAAGTACTGAAAAGGTTCAGTATGGAAGAATTTAAAAGAGGATTTCTACCTATGAGACATGGTATTTCACTCTCAAAGGAAATGTGTCCTTCAACTCCACAAGAGAGAGAACGTATGAGTAAAATTCCATATGCTTCCGCTATTGGATCTATCATGTATGCTATGTTATGTACCCGCCCGCATGTCTTATATGCCTTAAGTATGACGAGCGTATCAAGTAGATCCCGTGAAGGTCATCGACCATTATCCAAGAGTATCCTTAAGTACTTAAGAAGAACTAAGGATACGTTCCTATTATATGGAGGTGAGGAAGAGTTAAGTGTAAAAGGTTACACTGATGCCAGCTTCCAAATCGACAAGGATAATTCTCGATCGCAATCAAGTTTTGTGTTTTGCCTGGTGGTGCTGTGAGTTGGAAGAGTTCAAAGCAAAGTACAGTAGCCGATTCTACAACAGATGCTGAGTATATTGCAAACAAAGGAGGCAAAGAAGGAAGCAATTTGGATCAAGAAGTTCATTACTAGACTAGGGGTTGTGCCTAGCATATCAGATGCTATAGAGCTCCGATGTGATAACAATGGAGCTATTGCACAAGCTAAGGAACCCAGATCTCACCAGCGATCCAAACATATACTTAGACGCTACCATCTTATTCGAGAGATTATCGATTGAGGGGATGTAGAGATATGCAGAGTACCTTCAGATGATAACATTGCTGATCCCCTGACCAAACCTCTGACACAGCAGAAACATGATTGTCACACTAAGTCACTTGGTATTAGATATATGAGTGATTGGTCTTAGTGCTAGTGGGAGATTGTAAGAGTATGGCCAAAGATCAATCATGAGATGGTTGTAATAACATACTTAATTTACCATGTTTATTAATATAAAGCGTTGTCATTATTATTTCAATTTTTCTTTCTGTGTGTATAAATAAACTATTTTATAATAATGTCCTGAGAATAATATGATTATTCTTAAAAGATCCTTAGTCGAGTATTATTGTTGACTAGGACAACAATAATGCATTAAGACTAACATATAGTTTATTGATGATAAAGAGTTGTCATTGATATGGAGTCTCAAAATCAATGCATGAATATGTGTGTTAGAGAACAACATATTGGATTGACCCGCTATGAGTATGTTTCTTGGATTATTATGTAATTGTCGCAACATTACTCATAGTGATTAATATGTACATGATCCTCAAACTTGAGATCATTATTATCCCAGCATCGTGAGTTGTATATTTTGATACAAATCAAACGTATAATCGTAAATAAAAGTTGTTCTATAAAGGCTGATGTTGGATATACCACAATCTATGTAGAGGGATATGGTTGATCAATAAAGGATAAGTCCCTCCTACATAATAGGAGTAATATCTTAGGCCACTTGATTGAGTGAGACTAGAAATGCATGGCCATGCTCAAATAAGTTGGTATAAGATGTCATACTAATTTGTATATCATAGTCTACTCAAGATATCAAGAAACATGGGATGGACTATGCAAGTGTGACTATCCCATGACTTGTATCCGTTCCAGAGATAAAGGACTTAAGGATTAATGCATGAAAGGTTAATCACGAATGGTTATGTCGAATCATGACTTCTTGTAACTTAGGTAGCAATGATGCATTGCTAGATGCCACTCATTGTCTGTGACAATAGAATTGTTCTAGTATTACTGCTAACGTTGCAAGAACCTACAGGGACACACCCTATGGTTGAAATGAACGGAATAAAATATAGTTTGTATTGTGTTTGGTTGTCACATGAATTAAATTAATTAAAGAATTAATTTAATTGGGCAATCAAATATTGAACATATTATATGTACAAGGATGTTGTACTCATAATGATAACATAATTTTATTAATATATGAACTTGATTTATATATAAATTTAAATACATATAGTTTACCGAAATCCTTATTATAATTAATGTAATTATAATTTTCAGATATAATTAATGTAATTACAATTTTCGGTTAAAAACTTTATTGTATTTATTTAATCTTGTAATACATTCAAGAGATACCAATTATAAAAGGCCCAATTAAGAGGATACCTATAAAAGGCCCAATGAGAAAGGCACCCATTATAAAAGGTATTAAAAGGAGACAAAGCTAAATATGAAAAAAAAAAAACCCTAAGTGATTGCTTGTTAGGTCTAGTAGCCATCAAGCCAATAAACCTCCAAAATAGTTTTGGAGATTTCTTTCGTTCATAGTCAAACTGGGTGGATCACGTAGAGGCCGACATCGGAAAAGGTTGTGGCTTGATTCGACAGTAGATCAAAACTCTTGTTGCCAAGGCGTCGCTGTCTACTCAGATTGAAGTTTTGGTAATTTTGAAACCTTTATTTCACCCCGATTCGTTCCTCACACATGGATTCCTGATTTGGATCACCGGATATAATTTTATTCTGCTACGCCATGGGGTTCCGGCGTTCCAACACGGCCTGCGTACCCTCTCTCACGGTGAGCCACCATTGGTAACCCTCGTCTCACAGTAAGGACATTACCCCGTTTAATTTCTACTCCGTAGTGCATTCAAGGTCGTCCATTATTCGTTCAGTCACCTTTAACCAATACTCCGCCACATTTGGGGCTACTCCAGAAATGCCCCTAAAAATTTTCGCCCCATTAGACCGAAGTCGCTCTGAAATTGACCCTCAGCCCACTATTCCAGTACTAGCTCCAACAACTCTCTCTAGAATGCGGAGCATTGCTTGGGATAGAGCATCATCCCCAGCTGCTCGATCATGCGACCCTGTCTCAGTTACTGGTGAGGCTGGTGCCTACCTAGCAGGCATATGGCCCGATGCCGACGATTCAGCCTCAGCACCTTCTCGGCCTCTACAGCGGCCCCGTGTACCCCTTCCGCCAGTACCTCTTGGACTCATTTCGATATGCGTTTTATCTGATTAAAAATTCTTATGTATCAGCTTATAATTTCAGTAATTATTAACAAATGTATTATGAAAAATAATCAATAGAAGTTTGTTTTCGTAGATCGAGGTCTCACCACAATTTACAGTCTCCTACGGTTTCAGTTTCCTCTATCTAGAGTTTTATAGTATATCAGTAATTAGAATTAAAGAACTTACAGATTTGGCGCCGGAGACTCGGTGTGCCACACTTGTACATCTTTCGAAAACATTCCAAATCTTAAAAATCTACTTTCATAAAAACTTTTCAAACCCATTCCACATTTAAGTTTTACAATCGGGCTCTGATACCACTAAATGTAACACCCCAAACTCGGCCTAGACGTTATGGCTAAATTTAGCATGTCACATCGAAGTGTTTTTCGAAATCATAGTCAGATGGGAGAAAACGTTTGAGTAAAAATCCATCTAGTTCTTATTTCTTAGGAAACAATTGATAAGTTATAAAAATCACCATTTAGTAAAACGGTTACCATATTTGTTACCCTGGGTTTCCATTCGTGGAAACTACTCCATTTACGGTTACCTTGAAGTTAAAAATGTGTTTTCTTTATAAAACAGTTATTAGTTGTAAAAACTTATTTGTATCCGTTTAGCAGTTCAAAATAAGAAATTAAAAACCCAATAAAAAGAAATTAAAAATTACCAGAGGCCTTATTACAAAAATATCAACCCAATATAAATTATTTAATTAACTATGTTTAAACAGTCATCCTCGCTCGTGTGGCCCCCTCCGAGTCTCTCGCAGCTCCAAATCCACTAAGTTTGGGGATTTCCTGTACAGTTAAAAGAAAAGGGTGAGTTACGAGAACTCAAAGTAATCCCCATCACTCAATCAAGTAGTACATGCAAGAATGATGCAAATGGGCCGAGCCCTATTCAATAACAGTGCAGTGTGGGCCTTAGCCCAATATAGAAGTAGTGTGGCCCTAGGCCCGATACAGTAACAGTATGGTACAAGTATGTAAACCCACCCCAATCCGGCCAAAGACACCACCCGTACTCAACCGGCCCACACTCAATATTGCGGCAAAGATTGCCGCCAATAATAATGCGCAAGAGAGTCACCAAGATAAAGATATGTGGCAAAGCCACCAAGAATGCAGAATTGTGGCAAAGCCACCAAGATCGTGATGTGTGGCGAGCCACCAAGAATGTAACTTCTTCCATAACAGAATCCCAACCCCATGCAGTATGCCATGACATCAATATTTCGTGTATGCAACATGTCCTACTCAGTACAGTCATACAATATATATTTTCATCTGTCAATCTATCTGTAGGGGCAAAATAGTCATTTTCATGTATTAGAGGTAAAATGGTAATTTTTCCCTTTAGGGGTATTTTGGTCATTTTACTCTTTAGGGGTACTTCAGTCATTTTACTCTTTAGGGGTATTTTTGTCATTTTACTCATTAGGGGTATTTCAGTCATTTTACCTGCCTTGGGGTCTTATTATAGGTAATAACCTTTTCAAAGGCCTACAGTCGCCTCGAGCAACACGGATAATCCATTTGGTCAAAACAGTGTCAATGGGCTCAAAGCCCAATATTCAGCCCAAATGGGCCCACGCACTCGTGTGGCCCGTTTGGCCCAATTTTAATCCGGCTATGTGACCTACATAGCCAAATCCAGTTTCTGCCACCTTTCGTAAATTTTGTCCGTGTGAGGCTCACGAGTCCATTGGGCCCACATGGCCCATTTCGCCCCAACGAGGCCCATAACAGCCCAAGTGCACGAGAACACTCGTAGTGGCCTCTTCAATCTATCGCCCTCAATTTTGGGCTTGGCTTTTTCCACACGAGCAATCACACGCTCGTGAGGCCTCAAATGTTGAAGTTTTGGCTTTTTTCGATTCATAACGGAGATAGTGTGATTACACACCTTTTTACGGAGTCGTTCCAAGATCTACGAGCACCCAACCTAGAATCATCAAGATCTAATGTTAGTCCTTAATATGTTAGGGTAAAACATCCTCTTATCACATCTGTTCCTAAAAAGACACTTACTACCTTAATGAACTACGGCCTGTTCTTTTTGGCTCGTGGGCTAAAATCGATCACACTTTTCTTGTCGATAAACTACGATAACAAAAGATTTTAACATATAGGACCGACCATAACTGTGGCTTAAATCCATGAATATTAGTCTCACAGAATTATATAGAGATATTTAGCCTATTCAAAAGGTAAGGTAATGTCTTTACCTTAGTTGAATAATAGAAGACAGGGTTTGATGACTTGAGTAACTTCTGCACTTCTCTACTCCTTGAGAGTACCTAAAACCCAACGATCACCACACCAAGTGGAAGGGATCCTAATCAAAGACCATGAGTAGCAGAAACATTTGGGTTTTAGAGAAAAGGTAGGAGGAAATGGATTCGCACACATATCACAATAATATAGAATAAGAGATGGAACTTTTGAATACCTATTGATTTGTCAGGATCGCTTGCAGATATCAACTCAGTATACCATCGGCAGAGTATGGAAACAATCAGGATTTAGAGAGAAAATAAGTAGAGTATGCGACCACCCCAAGGATTAGCAGAAGAAGAAACTTGATTTAAACACAGTTAAGAAGTCGAAAAACAGAAAGAGAGGGGATGGTATGGTGAGTTTGGCCAACAAGAACTAATTAATGAAAGTAAAGATATAAGCAGGACATTCGGTCAAGGCTAACTGAATGGGAAGAGAAGGGAAAGGAAATGGAGAGAAAAAGATGAGTAGAGTTTCGGTTGACAGTGTGAAGTGATTAAAGAAAACAAAAAGGGTATTCGGCTAATAGAGAAAAGAAACCAAATTGCCCAAAGTACCCGAACAGTAAAAGAAGGTTTGGCTTTCACACAATAGACCAAAAGAGCAACTCACGTTGCACCAAAAAGCAAAAAAGAGAGTTTCCCGAAAACATAGTATTCGGCAATAAACAAATGAAAAGAATACCAACACTTAGGAAATGACCAAAATCGAATACTCTATTTTTCCCTTAGCAAATTCGGCCACAACCTTCCACAACTCAAACTCCCTTTTTTCTCCTAAAAGCTCACCCCATATCACTCCCCATATCGCTCCTTGAATCCCTCCTCATATCTCTCTACAACCCCTCAATTAGAATTTCACTGCAACACAACCACTGGCCGATCCATGCTGCAAAATAAAATACACCGTTGCTCATCCCAAGACTTAAACCTCAAACCCATTGCCACACTTGTAACACCACAACCACTGTACCAATAGGCTTTTTGTGTGCCATATTTTGAACATAAATATTCTTAGAGCCTGCATACTAAAGCCAAGGTTCATTTAAGAGAAAAAACCAAAAAATTTGCAAAAGGCAGGGCTTAAACCCAGGACTTCTCAGACACTCCCAAACACTCCTAAATCACTTAACCATCAAAGCAAACAAGCAATTGTGTCAGAACATCCAAAATTAAAGACTCTATATTTTTGGGGCGTTACACTGTTAAAGGTTTAGGGTTTTTCCATTGATGAATCTATGAGAATTTTGATGTTTAATGGTAGATAATGCATGGTTGTTGTTAGATAAACAACATTTGTTAAGTGATTCCTAGTAAAATATCCATATAGGGATTAAATTGAGAAAAGTTGAAATTGTGTGGTTAAATGTGTGAATAACTGAAAAATATGGGCTACTAGGGGCATATTGGTAATTCGACTAGCATGAGAATATTTGGAATTTCATTAATTTGTGATTTTATGAAATAAGGACTAAATTGTGAAAAATGTGAAAGTTTAGTTGACAGATGGAACGAGGATATTAAAATTTTGGTCGAGATATTGGATTTAAAAGAATTCTATCGTGTTAGTTGATCGGGCTTGCAAAGCCGAAGACTTTATCCAAGAAAAGAGGAAAGCTTAATTAGAAGCTAGAGATTCGAAGAAAAGATCGATGAATAAACTTTATCATTCCTCATCAAAGAAATCTCGAGATTCGTATAGTCGTTTAAATGCATCAGTGGGATATCAGAATAGAGATCATGGAAATCAAAATGTGAATTCTAAAACCCAAGCTACTTCTGTCTTGAGTGTTGGCGGCGTGAGAAATAACAAACCCGAGTGTCAATAGTGTGGGAGACGACATTTTGGAGAATGCTGGAATAAAAGTAGTAAAGCTTGCTTAAAATGTGGTTCTCTAGATCACTTTATTCAAGACTGCCTAGAGTTATCCGAGAAAGAAAAAGTTTAGAATGTAAGATCGAGCAATATGACGGCGAGAGGGAAACCACCAAGAAATACGGGGAATGTATCCAGTGGTAGGGGTATGACTAGGGACTCAGCTATGAGATCCAAGGCCGGAGCACCTGCTAGAGCCTATGCTATTCACGCTTGCAAAGAGGCGTCGTCCCTAAATGTTATTACCGGTACATTCTCTCTTTACGATACTAATGTGATTGCTTTAATTGATCCTGGATTGACACATTCGTATGTTTGTGAGAATTTAGTGTATAGTAAGAAATTGCCTGTTGAAATTATTGACTTTATAATTAAAGTACTGAACCCCTTAGGCAAGTATGTTCTAGTTGACAAAGTATGCAAGAACTGTTATTTAATGACTCGAAATTACTGTTTTTTGGCTGACTTGATGATTTTACCTTTTAATGAGTTTGATTTGATTCCGGGTATGGATTAGTTGACTTTACATGATGCTGTTGTGAACTGTAGATGAAAGATTATAGAATTAAAATGTCAGAATAATGAAATTCTTCGGATAGAATCTGATGAGTTGGGTATATTACCTATAGTGATTTCGAATATTCAGCTCAGAGATAGGTGAGAAAAGGTTGCGAAGCTTATCTTGCTTATGCTTTAGATGCCAAGGTGTTTGAAAAGAATATTGAAGCGGTGCCTGTAGTTTGTGAATACTCGGATGTGCTTCCTAAAGAATTATCGGTGTTGCCACCTATCAGAGAGGTTGAATTTGCTGTTGAATTAGTACCGGGAACTTCATCGATATCTATAGCTCCGTATAGAATGGCTCCAATAGAGTTGAAAGAGTTGAAAGTTCAGTTGCAAGAGTTAACAGATAGGGGTTTTGCATGACCGAGTTTTTCACCCTGGGGTGCGCTAGTATTGTTTGTTAAGAAGAAAGACAGGTCCATGAGAATGTGTATTGATTATCGTTAACTCAACAAGGTTACGATAAAGAATAAGTATCTGTAACCGAGAATAGACGATTTGTTTGATCAGTTGAAAGGTGCAACCGTTTTTTCAAAGATTGACTTGAGATCTGGCTATTATCAATTGCGAGTTAAAGACTGAAATGTACTAAAAACTGCGTTCAGAATGAGGTACGGACATTATAAATTCCTTGTTATGCCTTTCGGATTAACTAATGCTCCTTCCATTTTTATAGATTTGATAAATCGAATATTTAAACCATATTTAGACAGATTTGTTGTTGTGTTCATTAACGACATTCTGATCTATTCTCGAGATGAGTCTGAGCATGTCGAGCATTTAAGGATTGTGTGCAGACCTTGAGAGATAAGCAATTGTATGCTAAATTTAGCAAATGTGAGTTATGGCCCTGAGAAGTCAAATTTTTGGGACATATGGTTTCAGCGGATGGCATTCGAGTTGATCCAAGTAAGATTTCTGCAGTTATTGACTGGAAACCACCTAGAATTGTATCTAAGGTTAGAAGCTTTCTGGGATTGGCTGGTTACTATCGATATTTTGTAAAAGGGTTTTTGATGATTGCTACACCGATGATTAGACTCTTACAGAAAGATGTCAAGTTTGAATGGTCCGAGAAATGTCAACAAAGTTTTGAACAATTGAAAGCATTGTTAACTGAGGCACCAGTATTAGTTCAACCTGAATCGGGTAAAAAATTTGTGATTTATAGTGACGCAATATTGAATGGTTTGGGTTACGTATTGATGCAAGAGGGAAAAGTGATAGCATATGCTTCCAAACAGTTGAAGCCATATGAAAAGAACTATCCGACGCATGATTTAGTGTTGGCTGCTATAGTTTTTGCACTAAAAATTTGGCGTCATCATTTGTACAGTGAAAAATGCCACATCTTTACCGATAATAAAAGCTTCAAGTATTATGACTCAGAAATATTTAAATTTGTGACAACGAAGATGGCTCGAGTTATTGAAAGATTAGGAGCTAGTGATTGATTATCACCCGGGGAAAGCGAATGTAGTCGCAGATGCTTTGAGTAGAAAATTGTTGTTTGCCTTGAGAGCAATGAATACCCAGTTAACATTATCTGATGATGGTTCAAATTTAGCTGAGTTAAAAGCTAAGCCGGTTTTTCTTCAACAAATTTGCGAAGCTTAGAAATGTGATAGTGAATTGCAAGCTAAAAGAGTGCAATGCGAGTCGATTAGTGATTCAGAGTACCAAATCGAAACCGGTGATTGTTTGATGTTTCAAGATAGAATCTGTGTACGGAAAAATCCAGAGTTGATTCAGAAAATTTTACACGAAGCACATAGTAGTTGTTTATCTGTTCATCCTGGAAGTACTAAAATGTACGATGATTTGAAACAACTGTATTGGTGATCGAGCATGAAATGAGACATTTCTAAATTTGTAGCAAGATGTTTAGCGTGTCAGAAAGTTCAAGCTGAACATCAAGTGCCTTCAAGTCTGATTCAGCCTGTGATGATACTGGAGTGGAAATGGGATAGAGTGGCTATGGATTTTGTGTCGGGTTATGCAATTTAGGTTATCGTTGATTGACTGATGAAATCAGCACATTTCATTCTGGTACGTACTAATTATTCACTTGATAGATTAGCTGAATTGTACATTGTTGAGATTGTTAGATTGCACGGAGTTCCAATTTCGATTATTTCAAATAGAGATCTGAGGTTTAAGCCGCGGTTTTGGAAGAAATTACAAGAAGCTCTGGGTACAAAGTTAAATTTTAGCACAGCTTTTCATCTGCAAACCAACGGTCAGTCTGAGAGAATAATTCAGATTCTTGAAGATATGCTTAGATGTTGTGTTTTAGAGTTTGAAGGCAACTAGGACAAATATTTATCGCTGGTTGAATTTGCATATAATAACAACTTTCAATCGAGCATAAAGATAGCACTGTACAAAGCATTGTATGGTCGTAAATGCCGAACACCATTGTACTGGACTGAGCTTAGCAAGAAATAGATTCACAGGGTTGATTTGATTAGAGAAACCGAAGAGAAAGTAAAAGTAATTCGCGATGGTTTGAAAGCAACTTCAGATCGTCAGAAATCGTACGCGGATTTGAAACGAAAAGATATAGAATTTCAAATCGGTGACAAAGTGTTTTTGAAAGTATCTCCGTGGAAGAAAATACTTTGTTTCAATCGTAAAGGCAAATTGAGTAAGAAATTCATTGGGCCTTATGAGATCATCGAAAGAACAGGTCCAGTGGCATATCGGCTAGCTTTACCGATTGAGTTAGAGAAAATCCACAATATTTTTCGTGTGTCGATGTTTCGTCGATATCAATCGGATCCCTCACATGTGATTTCTCCGTCAGAGATTGAAATTCAACCTGATATGACGTACAATGAAGAACCAATCAGAATTTTAGCTTGAGAGGTTAAAGAGTTGAGAAATAAAAGCATAGCTTTAGTGAAAGTTTTATGGCAACGTCATGGTGTGGAAGAGGCTACGTGGGAGCCCGAGGAAGCTATGAGAAAACAGTACCCTAACCTATTCACTGGTAAGATTTTCGGGGACAAAAATCCCTAAGAGGAGAAGAGTTGTAACAACCCGTTTTTAGTCAAATCAGAATAGTGGTTTCAGGACCACAAATCCGAGGTTAAAATATTTATTTTATTATTATTTTAATGTCCTTGGCATGATAATATGTTTGTGTGAAATTTTCGTTAAGAAATTTTATCATTTAGATGGCCAATTTGATAAAAGGACTAAATCGCATAAAGTGTAAAAGTGGAGTTCCATTAGCTAAAGGTATTTAATAGCTATGGAAATTTAATTTAGAGGTATTTATGTGGTAAATATACCACTAATAGCATGAGTGGACAATTATGGACAACCATTATGTGAATTAAATGGTTTAATATTAAGGTTAAAATGGTAAATGATAATTAAATAAGTAAAATAACAAAAACCACAAAGCTATCATCTTTTAATTTACCATCTTCCACCGAAATTTCAAAGAGAAAAAGGCCATGAGAATAAGCTAGGGTTCGGCCATTTCAAGCTTTAATTGGTAAGTAAATTTGACGCCGTTTTTAATGATTTATATGCTTTTGTGATCGTTACAACTAGTACTAGCTAGCCCAGGGACTATTTTACAAAATTGTTAAAGGTTTAGGGTTTTTCCATTTATGAATCTATGAGTATTTTGATGTTTAATGGTAGATAATGCACGGTTGTTGTTAGATAAACAACATTTGTTAAGTGATTTTTAGTAAAATATCCAAATAGGGATTAAATTGAGAAAAGTTAAAATCGTGTGGTTAAATGTGTGAATAGCTAAAAAATATGGGTTGCTAGGGGCATATTGGTAATTCGGTTAGCATGGGTATATTTGGAATTTCATTAATTTGTGATTTTATGAAATAAAGACTAAATTGTGAAAAATGTGAAAGTTTAAGGAAAAATGTGTACAATAGCCCTAATGTATATTTTGGATTGAATTAAATAAATAGTCGATAAAATAAGTTAATTTTGAATATATTTAGATCAAGAAAAGTAGAATTCGGAACTAGATCGGGGGGAAACTAAAGTTATCGACTAATTGACTCATTTCGCCGTTTACACATCCGAGGTAAGTTTTATGTGATAAATTTCAATATAAATGTATTTTATATGCTTTGATATTGTATGAATTGCAAATACGAGACTGTGGATATGAACGATAGTGATTAGACGACGATTTGACATTCAAAATCCCGGTTGAACCTTAGGAATAGTTTAGGATGCTAGTGACATGTCATTAGGGAATACAGTGAGTTGGCTTCAGGCCATGATATAACACTTTGTGTGTAAGGTAAACCGATTTGGCTTCGGGCCATGCATATCGGCTGATTTGGCTTCGGTAAATGATATCAATATTTCGGATAAGTTACCTTGATTTAGCTTTGGGCCATGGTATAAGTACTTATCGCGTGAGACCCTTGAGTCTCAGAATTCTATTCCGAACGGTTCAACGGGTAAATGAAAGGCGAGATTGTGTATGAGAATTGTACGAGAGGATACAGGTATGTGTATAAACTATTTTAGCATTGAATTGAGAAATGATGATAAAAGTATACAATTTTATGAATGAACGTTTGAAAGGTTTGTTACTATTATAAGCTACATGTTGTTGTATTCAAATTATTGAATTATATTTATATGATTGTATTAAGTTTATTTCGTACGAGCTTACTAAGATTTATATCTTACTTTGTGTATTTTCCCGTGTTTTATATCGAAGCTAGATCAGATTTGGGGATCGTCGGAGATCGTTTCACACTACCACCTATCACTTGGTACCTTTAAACTTTGGTATTTTAAGTATATGGCATGTATAGGTATTTTGAGTCATTTTGATCACGGCTTGATAATGATTTTGGTCATTTGAAATGGCTTGTAAATATATATGTTTTGGTTTGTACATATAGCCATGAGATTTGGCTTAATTTGGTGGATTTGGTTATGTGCTTATATGTGCCTTATGATTGATATTTGAGTTCATAAATGGCTTGTTATGAAGCTTGTGGATATTGTCATAGTAAAAGGTTAATTTGTTAATATTGGATTTGAATTGTATTTGTGGATTGGTGCAAAATGATATATGTTTGGTAAAGGTTTAGCTAGTTGTTAGTATATGTAATTAGGTATGTTTTGATTGGATAAAACTTGAGGTTATAAGCATGTTGGTTGCTACTATTGGAAATGGTATGATTTAGTCTTGATAGTGGCTTAAATTGATGTTCATTTATGCTTTGAATAGTTGCCATTTTGGGTTGTTTAGGTACATGGTATTATGGGTGGCAAATTGGCTTGGAAAATAGCTTATTTTTGTCCAAACGGGTAGAGACACGGGCGTGTGTCTCAACCGTGTGTGACACATGGTCATGTTACACGGTCGTGTGTCCTCTGGTGTAGAAATTGAAATGAAGTCAGTATGCTCCACACGGTCTCACACACAGGCGTGTGATTGGTCGTGTGGCATAAGTCAGTATACCCCCAATTTGCACACGGCCTAGCACACGGACGTGTGACTTGGCCGTGTTGCATAAGTCAGTATACCCTACAGGTTTGGCACGGCCTAGCACACGGCCTGGCACATGGGCGTGTGTGGCCATTTCAAAGGGCACACGGACTAGACACACGAGTGTGTGGTTGGCCGTGTGACCCAAGTTAGTAAGCTTACTTGTTTGGACACGGGGTAGGACATGGGCTAGGACACGACCATGTGCTCCCGTTTCAAATGTTCAGACGGCCTGTGACACGGGCGTGTCTGGTGGCCGTGTGAGATACACAGCCTAGCCACACGGGCGTGTGTCCCCTATTTTGAGAAAATTTTTCTAAGTGTTGAAATTATTTCCTGAGTTATCGGTTTAGTCTCGAACCACTCCCAATGTATGTTTAGGGCCTCGTAGGCTCGTATTAGGGACAAATTGACTGAGATTGAATGATGATTGTATGTAATGATTGAATGTATGAGAAAAGTATGTATAAATGTATTGTAAGTTCGGTAATGCTCCGTAACCCTATTCTGGCATTGAATACGGGTGAAAGGTGTTAAAAGGCATCTTGAGACTAAAGGAGTTTTGAGTTGAAAATCCGAAAAGGGCAACTCAAATTTTGATCGAAGAGTAGGTGTGTAATAGTCGTTTCCCCTCAAAGGTAACAGGGAGGAAAACTTTATATCTTAGGGCATCAACAAAGTACTCTAGATCTCCTAAACACATATTAGGCTCATAATGGTCTTCAACAAGTTTGCTCAGAGAAGCTCATACTGCGATATTTAGGGCACCTAATTTCATCTTACTCACTTTATGTTTTGGTAGCGTTTGCCACTTTGATTAATCTTTTCATTAAAAGCTTTGTCCTCAATAAATTTTAGTCTTGTCCATTGTTATGACCTTTTTCAAGCATTTTTTGCGTTGAAATAACGATTAATGGACTAAAAATATTAAAGTAAAAGGATTTATGCATATTGCTGTGAAAGATTTCTAAATAGTATAGGGACCTGAAACAAGACCACTAGTTTGAACTAACCAAATTAGAAGATAGGAAAGATCTTGAAACAAATAGTCCAGATTACGATTACTTCTTTAGCTTTTCTGTGAAAGATACCATACCTGAATAAGAGGGCATGGAAACACATTAGTAATAGAACCTTGATGAACAACGAGCAATGTCAGCCTAAGCAATAAAAGGGGACCATTCTCGAAAATGACATTTTGCATTCATACAAATATAATTCATATACATCTAGTTAGGAACATTTGATTCATTCTGATCATATCATCTTAATCACTTGGCATAAAATATAAGTATATGAAATGAATTCTATAGGTCTTGTTCCCTAGAGAGTGGTGTAACAGATCAGTGAAACCATAAATCCTATGGCCCTGAAGTTGCAGTGGGTCGAATTAAAGCTACAATAGCGAATCTTATCTCCCTAAAGTTGCAATGGAGCAAGATAAAGCTACAAATCCTATACCACTAAAGTTGGGCCAATGGAGCAAGATAACGCTATTGTAACATCCCAAAATTGGGCCTAGGAGAATTGAGCCCAATGGGCCTTAGGCGTAGTAGCGTTTGAATTTTTAGAGAATAAGAGATCGGCTTAAATGCAAGTTAGACCTATTGGATAAGTGATTTTGGAAGGTTAGAGGGCTTCTATGAAGTCCCGGGATCAAATATTGGCTTTGGGGAAATTTTGGTTTTAGGTGAAAAAAACCCTAGAAGTTGGCAGATAGGCCTTAAGAATAAAATATGGAGGAAAATGACACAAGTGGAGTGTGTGGTGTAGTGGCAAAGTGACGCCACATAAGAGACAAGGGAGTGACGCCACAAGGAAGGAAGGAGGTCCAAGGTTCAAGTCTTGGCTTTTACATTTTGGTTTCTTTTTGCTTGGACCTTAGAATTTGGACCATAGTTTATATTTAGTTGCGCATGGTTTAAGACTCAAGAGGAGCTTGTGGCCAAGTGGCTAGCAGCGTGGATTATGTTGCAAGGGAGCCTGGGTTCGAATCTCATGAAAAGCAAGGAGTATTTATTTTGCGCGATTGGACCGGCAAGAGTTTTAGTTGAATTTAAACTCTACTGAGGAAGGGATACCACATCGGAAAGACACAAAGAATGAAGGTGAAGAGCTAGCTATATAAGGAGCATCCTAGAAGGAGAGTAAACACATCTTGGAGGGCGTTTGGGCACAAGAGTGGTCGGAGCGCTGATTAGCCCCAGAGTCCTATCGGTGTGTAACTCTCTCTACTCTAGTTGTAGAAGCGGCAAAATGCCGAAATGCCGCTTACATGGCATTAGTAGCCACACGAGCGTGCAAGCGCGCGCGTGTGGGGGGGCTCACGCGATAGTTGAGGCCATCGTGTAGTATTCTTGTGGGTTGGGTCTGCCCTGGGCCTCGATGGGCCGAAGTGGGCCCAATGGGCCCGTGGGCCCATATGAGTAAATTGCATGATTGGTTAGTATATGTTGAACTAGACTAAGTGGAACTTATATACGTGGCTAGATTTGTGCTAGGTGGGCCACACGAGCATGTGGGCCCGGATGGGCCGAAATCGAGTTTTAGGCCCAATCGTCCGGTACAACCGGAAATGGTAGCTGAGTCACTAGTGGCGACATTAGGCCTTCGGTAAGGCCATTGCAAGTGTAAATTTACGAAAATACCCTTGGTGGGTAAATTACGAAAATACCCTTAGTAGGTAAAATTACGGTTATACCCTTAGAGGTTGATTAGCATGATTATGTTGTTTAGTTCTGGCCGATTGTAGGGGAAGGCTTGATCTCGCATATCTCGGGTTGTGGCTAGTGCTCGAAAAGTGTTAAGGAAGGGGGATCTAGTGCGTTAGATCTTGATCTACGGGATTTGATAGTCGCATTAGGAACCAGGTGTGTAAACTAACACGCTTCTTGCTTTGTATATGTTTGATAAACTGATTGATTGGTAAAACCGAAACAGTATGGTTGAGTGATATGATACCCTATGGGGTATGTGCACGGATTCGTGTAAGTCCGTTTCATTATGAGTCTTTGTTATTGATACATGATGTCATGATTTATGATGTATGTGCTATGAGATGCAACGTTAAACATGTTTGCATGATTTGAATACTATACATGAGTTGGTATGATGATGGGTGATATGAGAGAGGGGGAAAGTGATATTCGTGTCGACGGACACCGTGGGTTTGGTACAACATTGTGGCTACGGTCACCGTGAGGTTTGGCACCTCCGGAGGTTTGGCACCTCATAGCGTCTCTCGTCCCAAAGGCTTAGCACCACGATGGGGTTGGCCCCATAGTTTACATTATGGGATTGACGCCGATGATTTGGTATCACACGATGGGTTGGCCCCATCACTTGATTCGTGACTTCGGTCACCAAAGATTTGGTATCACATTTGTGTCTTTGGGACACCAGTGGTTTGCACCACAAGTATTGACGGATATTGTGACTTTAAGTCACCGTGGTTTGGCACCACCAAAGGTGGTTTGGTACCACACGGGGTAGAAAAGGTGTTTGGAAGGCTAGGTCAGGTGCATATCGTAACTTGTGCATGTTAAACCCGCTTATGATTGGTGTATGATGTTTTACTAAACCGGGAAAAAGGGCTACACACTGAGTCTTGGTGACTCACCTTTTTCCTTTAACAATTTCAGGTGATGCGTAAATATGGACCGGGTTCGGAGAGGACACAAGGTGGCCCATGCGAGAAGAAGATATTTGGATTATTTTAAGCATTTTTAATATTGAGTATTTTGTTTTAAGTATGGGTTGTAATAAGGGCCTTACTATTATTTTGGTATTATTTTAATTATGGCTTGATTAAACTAAACCACTATGTGAAGAGGATTTTATCTTAGCAACTCGCTTATTCAAAATAGTATTTAATAAAGTTTAAATTCGCACAATTTTATAACACTAAGGTTTTTCATATTACTTTAAATGGACATGGTTTTCAAAAGTTAACAAACTTTCATGATTATTCCAAGTCAAAAAGATTTTCAACCGCTTTTCCGCAGTGACATAACTTTGATCCGGTCCAAGGCTCGTGGGTCGGGTTTGGGGTGTTACGATTTGAGTATCGAGCCCGATTCAAAGCTCCTGATTTGAGGGTTTTGAGTCCAAAAACATTTTTTATGGGCTTTTCAAAGATTTGGGCTTTCATAAAATTTTTTTCAGGTTATTCTTGCATAGCACCTGTATCTCCGACCATGATCCACTGTAAAGTAACTCTACTTGATGAATTGATATATATGTGAATATTATTGGCTTTTATGGGAACGTAGATTAGTGAACTAGGATCTGTTGAACCCTAGGACTAGTTTACTCAAACACATGCATAAGACTTAAGGAACTAAACAAACCTGTGAAGTAAGTCACCGAGTTAAGGTGTGGCAACCACTGTACGCATGTCGAGGATTGGTATTCAGTGAGAGCTTGGTATTTAAGCAGTCCTGGCGACTCACCTCCTCTTTACTCGAATCCTACAGTGCGTAGCTACTGTTCTCACCTTAACCAAGAAGACTTGTTCATAGGCTAACCAAGTATTAAAACCCGAAAGGGATTAGCCTTACTGTTTTAAAACCCTTAGTTTTAAAATTTTCAAACTTACCTCTTTGGTTTGTAAACCCTAAATCTGATTTTGAAAGACGTTTTCTTGATTTACCAAAATTTCCAAAATACCCCTAGTGGCAAAATTACAAAAATGCCCTTGTATTGTAAAATTACTGGTACTACCTCAACTTCTCATTAAAATGATTTTACTTTGCAAAATACCAAAATCTCGAAATTTCAAAATGTTAAGATACTCTGCGTATGGGAAATTACAAAAATACCCCCAGTGTTGAAAATTACTAAAATGCCCCCGACTTTCAAGATTTTCTGGTTTAACTCCAATTTTAATAAAATTTCCTACTTTGCAAAAGTATACAAAAATGCTATTTTCAAGATACCCTGATTTGAAAATTTACAAAATTACCCCTGATGAACAAAATTACCAAAATGCCCTTGGTTTCTCAATTTTCATAATTCCCTCGATTTTTACTAAAATGTTCTTACATTATGAAAATATCAAAACTTCTGCTTTACAAATATCGAGATATCCTAATTTGAGAAATTTACTGAAAATGCCCTTAACGTCCCCAATTCTTGAAAATAACCCCGATTTACAAATTTTTGCAACACATCTGGTTTGAAAATCAAATTTTTCAAGATGACCCCTGAGATTTTGTAAACTTTGAAATATCTTTAATTTGAAAACTATTTTCAAATTGACCTTGAGTTATTACCGAAATACCCCTATAGGAAAATGACTAAATTACCCCCGGTTGGGAATGCTCAAGAAAGTGACATGGATGAATGAATGTGTCTTTAGTGCGAGATGTGAATGTTTGAATTAGAACAGAGAACTTGAGATGAAACTTTGATTGCTCGAAAGAACGACTTCCGAAACTTCTGCTTCATAAAATTTGCTCGTGGATAAAACAGTGGTACCAAATTTCTAATGCATAAAACTTTTAATCGAGTTAAATCGTGACGCTAGATATGAGTTCTAGGGGCGTGGTTGTCGCGGGCGTGGTCAAGGTGGAATCACGACTTTATTAAGATCAGAGTCTTGCAGCAAGAGCGTAGTGTGGTAGGTTAGGATGTGCGATCATTAGTTAGTTGGAAATTTCGAGGACGAAATTTCTTTAAGGAGGGTAGATTTGTAACATCCCAAAATTGGGCCTAGGAGAATTGAGCCCAATGGGCCTTAGGCGTAGTAGCGTTTGAATTTTTAGAGAATAAGAAATCGGCTTAAATGCAAGTTAGACCTATTGGATAAGTGATTTTGGAAGGTTAGAGGGCTTCTATGAAGTCCCGGGATCAAATATTGGCTTTGGGGAAATTTTGGTTTTAGGTGAAAAAAACCCTAGAAGTTGGCAGATAGGCCTTAAGAATAAATTATGGAGGAAAATGACACAAGTGGAGTGTGTGGTGTAGTGGCAAAGTGACGCCACATAAGAGACAAGGGAGTGACGCCACAAGGAAGGAAGGAGGTCTAAGGTTCAAGTCTTGGCTTTTGCATTTTGGTTTCTTTTTGCTTGGACCTTAGAATTTGGACCATAGTTTATATTTAGTTGCGCATGGTTTAAGACACAAGAGGAGCTTGTGGCCAAGTGGCTAGCAGCGTGGATTATGTTACAAGGGAACCTGGGTTCGAATCTCATGAAAAGCAAGGGAGTATTTATTTTGCGGATTGGACGGCAAGAGTTTTAGTTGAATTTAAACTCTACTGAGGAAGGGATCCCACATCGGAAAGACACAAAGAATGAAGGTGAAGAGCTAGCTATATAAGGAGCATCCTAGAAGGAGAGTAAACACATCTTGGAGGCGTTTGGGCACAAGAGTGGTCGAGCGCGGATTAGCCCCTGCAGTCCTATCGGTGTGTAACTCTCTCTACTCTAGTTGTAGAAGCGGCAAAATGCCGAAATGCCGCTTACATGGCATTAGTAGCCACACGAGCGCAAGCGCACGTGTGGGGCTTCACGCGATAGTTGAGGCCATCGCAGTATTCTTGTGGGTTGGGTCGCTGGGCCTCGATGGGTCGGTGGGCCCAATGGGCCCGTGGGCCCATATGAGTAAATTGCATGATTGGTTAGTATATATTGAACTAGACTAGGTGGAACTTATATACGTGGCTAGATTTGTGCTAGGTGGGCCACACGAGCATGTGGGCGGATGGGCCGAAATCGAGTTTTAGGCCCAATCGTCCGTCTGCAGCACGGAAATGGTGGTAAATGAGTCGCTAGTGGCGACATTAGGCCTTCAGTAGGCCCATTGCAAGTGTGAATTTACTGAAAATACCCTTGGTGGGTAAATTACGAAAATACCCTTAGTAGGTAAAATTACGGTTATACCCTTGAGGTTGATTAGCATGATTATGTTGTTTAGTTACGCCGATTGTGGGGAAGGCTTGATCTCGCATATCTCGGGTTGTGGCTAGTGCTCGAAAAGTGTTAAGGAAGGGGATCTAGTGCGTTAGATCTTGATCTACGGGATTTGATAGTCGCATTAGGAACCGGTGTGTAAACTAACACGCTTCTTGCTTTGTATATGTTTGATAAACCGATTGATTGGTAAAACCAAAAAGATGGTTGAGTGATATGATACCCTATGGGGTATGTGCACGGATTCGTAAGTCCGTTTCATTATGAGTACCAATTATTGATACATGATGTCATGATTTATGATGTATGTGCTATGAGATGCAACGTTAAACATGTTTGCATGATTTGAATACTATACATGAGTTGGTATGATGATGGGTGATATGAGAGGAGGGGGAAGTGATATTCGTGTCGACGACACCGGTGGTTTGGTACCACATTGTGGCTACAATCACCGAGGTTTGGCACCTCCGCAGGTTTGGCACCTCATAACGCCTCGTCCCAGTGGCTTAGCACCACAAAGTTGGGTTGGCCCCACGCTTACATTATGGGGTTGACGCCAGTGATTTGGTATCACACGATGGGTTGGCCCCATCACTTGATTCGTGACTTCGGCCACCAGTGATTTGGTATCACATTTGTGTCTTTGGGACACCAGTGGTTTGGCACCACAAGTATTGACGGATATTGTGACTTTAAGTCACCAGTGGTTTGGCACCACCAAAGTGGTTTGGTACCACACGGGGTAGAGAAAGGTGTTTGGAAGGCTAGGTCTGGTGCATATCGTAACTTGTGCATGTTAAACCCGTTTATGATTGGTGTATGATGTTTTACTAAACCGGAAAAAGGGCTACACACCGAGTCTTGGTGACTCACCTTTTCCTTTAACATTTTCAGTGATGCGTAAAGATGGACCGGTCCTGAGAGGACACAAGGTGGCCCATGCAGAAGAAGATATTTGGATTATTTTAAGCATTTTTAATATTGAGTATTTTGTTTTAAGTATGGGTTGTAATAAGGGCCTTACTATTATTTTGGTATTATTTTAATTATGGCTTGATTAAACTAAACCACTATGTGAAGAGGATTTTATCTTAGCAACCTGCTTATTCAAAATAGTATTTAATAAAGTTTAAATTCAGACAATTTTATAACACTAAGGTTTTTCATATTACTTTAAATGGACATGGTTTTCAAAAGTTAACAAACTTTCATGATTATTCCAAGTCAAAAAGATTTTCAACCGTCTTTCCGCAGTGACATAACCTGATCCGGTCAAGGCTCGTGGGCCGGGTTTGGGGGTGTTACAGCTATCTTCCTGAAGTTGCAGTGAAGCAAGATGAAGCTATAAGTCCTATACCCCTGAAGTTGTAGTGGGTCGAATTGAAGCTACGATAGCGAACCTTATCTCCCTGAAGTTGCAGTGGAGCAAAATGAAGATATAAATCCTATACCACTGAAGTTCTAGTGGGTCAGATTGAAGCTACAATAGTGAATCTTATCTCCCTAAAGTTGCAGTGGAGCAAGATGAAGCTACAAATCCTATACCCCTAAAGTTGTAGTGGGTCAGATTGAAGCTACGATAACAAATCTTTTCTCCCTGAAGTTGCTGTGGAGCAAGATGAAACTACAAATCCTATACCCCAGAAGTTGTAGTGGGTTAGATTAAAGCTACCATAGGGAATTTTATCTCCCTGATGTTGCAGTGGAGCAAGATGAGGCTACAAATCCTATATCCTTAAAATTGCAGTGGAATGGATTGAAACTACAACATTAAATCTTATCTCCTTGAAGTTGCAATAGAGCAAGATGAAACTATAACACTAAATCCTGCCTTCCTAAAGTTGTAGCGAAGCGGACACAGTGTAGTAGAGTAACCAATGGACTAAAAGAGTGGGCTATTTGAAAAAGAGAAGCACCAAAAAAGTCGAGATTCAGTAAGACCGGACAGAATTGGTCTTTTTTTAAGGTATTTTTTTCATTCCCGTTACACGACAATGAGCAAAGAGGAGCAGCTGTAGAGACCCAATTTTGTCCGGCCCAAACATAAACCAGAAAATAAATAAATAAAATAAAAAGTTCATTAATACTAAGTCCATTTACAAGAACATAGACCCCAACCAAAACCTGCTAACTTAAACCCAATACACTCGAGCTCAAATACAAAAAAAAAATCCAAAAGTCCAATACTACCCAAAACCCAAAAGCCTAAAACCTAAAAATTTTTAGAAACCCTAATCCCTTTTGCGCCGCAACCTCGCCACATCGGCAAGCGTGCTGTCTGACACCTCTTTCGCCACCACTGTCGTTGACTTCACCCTTTGCCACCACCACTTGCAAAAGAGGAAGAAGAGAAAAAAGCAGAAGACAGGGAAACAAAAATAGCAAACAAGCAAAAAGAAGGAAAAAAAAAAACAAAAACAAAGGAAAAAAATATATTTGTATTTTGATTCGGCTATAAAAGCCAAACAAAAACCCCATTTAATTTTTTACACTGAAAAATCAAATACAAAAAAGAACAGACTTCTAAAAGGTAGCTTTATTATTTCTTTTATTCGAAGCAAACATAAAAAAAAGAAGAAAACAAAAATAAAAAGAGAAAAGGTTTTTACTTATTTATCGGTCATCGACGCTGCAGTGGTCGTCGTTGATTCGAAAGGTCTTCGAATACAATGGGATTCGACGAGGGCTTCATCGGAAAAGATTGAAACTGAAAGGTTTCATTGTTTTTTTTTTCTTTTTTGAAGGACGACATTTTAGGGGTTTTTGACCTCAGATCCTCGATCTATACGTCAAAGGGTCCAGAAGGGGAATTTTTTTGGGTACTCTAGCCACCAAAGGCGGCGGTCTCCTTCCCCGATGACCGGCAGCCATGGCGGAGACCCACTGCACTAGGGCCGGACGGAGGGGACATTTCAGAGATAAAGGGAATAAAGAATTTTTTAAAAAAAAAAAATAAAACTAAACTCAAATGATTTTTTTATTTTCTGTTTTTTTTTACTTATATAAGGGTATAATACGACGCCGTTTTGGGTTTGACTTCCAGATGCCCAAAACGACATCGTTTAAGGGCTGACCTGAAATCCGACTCAACCCCTCCTAAGATCCACGTGTTTTTGAAGGTAAGAGCTAATTTGCTACTAGGTCTTTCCGCTTTTAAGCATTTTTCAATGTTGTCCTAATTCTATTATGTTTCCTTTTTTAAATTATACCACTTAATTTTGAATCGTTTCATCTTAGTCCCTAGACTATCGACCCTTTGGGGAATGACGTGTACTAGGTTTGGGTTATTTTCCCTCTTGGTCCCTACATTTTATTGCATTTTTAATCTGACCCTTAATTTACTATTTTATTTATTTATGCCCTAAAATTTCATTATGGTTTCGATTTAATCCCCTGTTTATTTAATCCCACCCTTTTACTTTCTGTTATTTAATTTTCAACACTTTTAATCTCCTTGTTTATATTTTTACCCTTTAATTTACGTAACTTGCATTTTTATCCTTAAGGTTCATGATCATTTCATTTTAGTTTTTAATTTTTAAATGTTGACGTTGTTGTTAAATGATTATTATTGCTAATTAATGTTTTACGTTTAACATTTTATTATTGCTAATATTACACAACATGATCATAGCATTATCATGCTTTCTCTTATTATTTTACCATTATTACCATTTTTAAGTAGTATTATTAATCGACTAAATTTTTTCCCACTACTACTTTCTATTATTATTTTATTATCATTATTTCTACCCACGTAAGTTATTTTATTTTTGCCACTACCATATTATACAACACATTTAAATATTCATTCATTTTTATCCCAACACTCGAATAAATTATTCGCATATTGCATTAAATGTTGTTCGTTTTATACGACGTATATTTGGTAATTTGAATTGATGCAATGTTCTTTATTTTGAGGACTCGAGAAATTGTGCCCCTAACTTATGGGGTACTATTTTCTCCTTAAATCGAAATAATCAAGCATCCATCTTTTTTTTTTAAAAAAGTAATTAAAAATATATAAGATTTTGTCAATAATTAAACGGCGAGCGTTTTTATTCGAGATTTTGTGCCCCAAGTTACGGGAAAGGACTTTTCGTTTTGGTCGACCCCAAATGAGAAAACCTCCTCACTAAAAATTAAATTTAGGGAGAGACATTTTCAATACTATCAAATAACATCACGTGAAAGGATCGTGTAAATCCTCTTCAAATTCTCCGTTACTAGGTACCAATCTTGGGCGTTATGAGTGTGCTAATTCTTCCTTATACGTAACCTACTCTCGAACCTATTTATCAGATTTTGTAGACCGAAAATCATCGTTTTAGTAAAATTAACCTTTTTATTAAAAGGATTAAATATCGAGGTGATCCAATCATTCTGAATAAAAAGTATTGATCGCGACTCCATCTTTATTTTAAAATAAAAAATCAATTTCCAAAAAGGGTTTCGACATTATCTATATGAGGTTTTTTTGTTCAAGTTTCATTATCTGTTTTGTTAATTTATATAAAAATGAAAAACAAAAACATACGTATATCACATAATTTAATTTACAAATAAAATAAATTTTTGGTAATTCTCTAATTGAGTTGTGACCTGGTTGATTGGTGACACCAATTTAATAAAAAGGCTTTATAAATAGTATAGATAAACAAAATAATAATAATAATAATGAGACGATATCCACTTACACTGATGTAAAAAATTAAAGTGGCTTTAAATTTTAGTGTAACTTTTGTAAATGGTCCGGCTGGTTCGCAACATGCGAACCTACCTTTTTGGACAATCAATCCTAACAGAACAAAAGCTTACATTGGTTGCTACAACCTTGGTTTAGAACAGAGACTTGACAACAAAATATTAGATAAGAGAATTTTCATGGATTAAGGGTTATTTTTATAGACACTAAGTGTCCTACCAAACTTAGAATACCATATTTGACTTAGGAAAAGAGTTACGTGCACGAAAAGTATCCTAGATACATAATATCTTTATTTCCTAACTTTAGTCTGTCTCGGCTTTTGACGGGCGAACCCTTAGTTTGCAACTTGATTGACAAACCCTAGTATGCCAAATTGACTGGCGAACTTAACTTACAATGAATCTGGCGAATCCCCCTTTTTTGCATCCTTTGGCGTGCACCAATTCACCAAAATATTGACAAACTCCTTGTTGATACTCTTTGGGCGAATATCAGCTCGCCAAATCAACCGGCAAACCCCTAGTTCGTCGAAATAGGCGAACCATCTCTTGTGAGGCCAAAACTTGCAGGCCCTATTTCGGGATGTTCCCATTCTCCCCCACTTAAAGACATTACTTTTTTTAATTTAACTAGAACAATTTCACTCGACTCAAATTTTATTTCACTTGTATCGATTTGAAAAAAATTCAAATTGAGTTAAAGATGATAAAATGAAAATCATTAACTCAAATATTTTTCACTTGATTCGAACGAACGTAAATATATTTGTTAATTAAAAAATTAATATTCTAGATAAATCAAAAATATTAGAGCAATATTTTTAATACCATATATTATTATTTTTTTTTTTGAAATATATACCATATATTATTCAACAACGCCTGCAATGGATCAAATCTTCAAATCACAAATCACAAATCACAAATCACAAATCACTGTTTAATTATAAAATGACAATTTTAATTTAAGATATAAAAAGTAGTACGGACATTAAAACTGTTTGACATCATTAAAATCTCCGAGCCACAGTGTAGGAGGACCAGAAGTGGCAGTTGGTAGGCAGTTAGGGAGAAAAGAAAAAGGTCTAAGGCCTTTGCGTTTGGGATTTTAATAACCAAACCAGACATACATAGATTAGAGTAGGCCAAACAAACTTAAGTAAGCAGTATCGGCGTACGTTAGTCTCTTCCAGCCTTAAACCTCCAAGCAAGAATAATCTCTTCCAGGCTAACCCTTGAAACCCTCTCCGGCGCCCTACCACAACCGTTATTCCATCAGATCCTCTGACATGGACCCACTCTTTGACCGAATCAAAGTCCGCGATCTTCTCTCCGGTCACGACCTCTCGGACCCCTCGACGCCACTATCCGCACCGGATCTCCGCCTCATCATCAGCCGCCTCGAATCCCACTCTCTTCATATCAAATCAAAAGTCCGTTCTTACCTCCTTTCTCACCGCGAAGACTTTGCCTCACTCTTCTCCCAGTGCAACGATGCCGTTTTCAAGACTAACGAAATCTCTGACAACGTCTCCGGTATTCTCTCGTTGATCTCCGACCGCCCCATTGATGTCGAGATCCGTAAGTTGGTTGATGAGATTGGGAGGACAACGAAGGAGGCTAGGGAAAAGAGGGAGATGTTAGGGTTGTTGAAGATAATCGTAGGGATCTGCGAGAAATTTGAAGGCGCCAGATCAGCTTTTAGTGATGGACGACTCAGATTTGCCGCCGAGGAAGTTAAAGAGTTGAAGAAGGCTTTGAGGATTGGCGATGAAGAAGAAGGAGAGCCTATCGTGTATGGTTTGCTGCGGAAACAGTGGGCGGATTTATTCGATGAGGTAAGTTTATGTTTGGTTACGGAGAAAGCGGCAAACTGAGAAGAGTGGATAGATGAATTTTTCACGTTTAATGTTTTGATCTCTCTCTTTAATTCTTTTTTGGTATTATTCATTTTATTGGTGATTTGTTTTTTTAGAGGAATGATTTGGGTTTGTAGATGCAAGACTTGTTTTCCAAGTTCATGGAAAATGCAGTTCGGTTCGAGCAGGATTCTAGAACAATTAGAGTGAAATACAAATTATGTGTTGATAAAATGGATGGGATTGAACTTCATACGGTCATGGAAGCAATGGATGTGAGTTTTTCTATTATGTTCCTTTTGCTTATAGAATGGACCAACTAAATCTTATATCCGGACAAGTTTTTATTATTTTGTTTCCATGATGGAGCTATGATGAACATAGGTAGGTAACATTGAAAATCGTCTGCTATCAGTTAAGTGTCTAAGGTTTTGGTGGTCAATTAGTCCTGTTACATTGTTGTTAGTATGTCGTGATGATGATATGATAATTTTTTTTAGGTTGCTGGAATTCTGGATTATAGTCTTGCTAAAGCAGCTGACTTGATAATTAAGCATGCCATCACTCCAGCTGTAAACTATGGATCACCTGCAATGTTTGCAGAAGATGTAAATCAAGGTTCCGAAGGAATCTCAGAAGCAGTACTGAAGATATTACCTTCACAAGATTGCAAGGTGTGTGCTCTCTACTGAGATTCCAAATCCTTGGTTGCTATTTGCCACACTAGGTTTAACTAATTAGGACTTAGTTTCAGAAAATAAAGCTGGGTGATATGTTCTTTGGAACATGAAATTGTATTACTAGTTGCTTTCTTTATGTACAACAATTCCTTCTAACATGGATCACATAGATGGTAAGATTCTAGTTCGTCAGCGTCAAGCATTTTTCTTGAAAGCAATTCATGGATAGCGTCAAACATATCCTCTGTAATGTTCAGATTGTAGATGTGGATGGAGATGCTATCTATGCAAGAGTTATTCAAGTCATTGAGTTTATTTTCAAGCATATATGCTTTGAGAATGGTTCATGGATTCGTTCTTTTGGAAGGTTAACTTGGCCAAGGATATCAGATATTATCATCTCAAAGTTTCTTTCAAAGGTTTGTTTTTCTAGTGGTTGACTTAAAAAAATATGCTTTCTGTTCTACTTTGCTTGCAGAATTCTGAATACCTGTGAATAGGTGTCCGTAATTGATTTCTATGATATTCTCGTAGTGAATGAATTGTTGTTTCTTTGACATCTTTTAATTTATGCCTCTTTTTTCGTATTAAGTAGTCATGCAGTGAATCTATGCAAGTTGTAAATATGGAACAACCAATAACATATCATGTATGTTGCATCTAGAGCTTTGTATTTTGGTAGTGCTGCAAACAAATTGGTGACATTTTAGTAGGGACAGCTCAGGGTACAAAGTTGTATGACCTTCGATTTAGCTGCTGGATCATCTTTTTAATCTGCCTTTAAGAATTTTGAGCACTGGTTTGCAGGAATTAGTTTGTGCATTAAAGAGATGAGATGGCTAATATTTAGTATTTAGCATCAAATGGTACTATCAAAGGTTATTATTGATGAAATCATTCACTTCCAGACATCTGAGATAACATATCATGTAGTATTTAGAGCATGAATTTTGGTAGTGCTGCAAACAAACCGGTGACTTTTATTAGGGATTTCAGGTACAAAAGTTGTATGACCTTTGATTTAGCTGCTGACTCATCTTTTAATTCCACCTTTAAGAATTTAGCACGGCTAGTTTTGCAGGCATTATTTTGTACCTTAAAGAGATGAGATGGCTAATATTTTGTATTTAGCATCAAAGGGTACAAACAAAGGTTATCATTGATGAAACCTTACATGTTGGGACATCCGAGATGTGTGTATGATTAGTTCATATATTCATGTCTATATATAAATTTATTTCCTCTTATTTATTCTAGTTTTATGGTGGGTTGTTTTGTTGTTAGTTTTTCTTACTTAGTCATTTAATGACTAACACTAATTAGGATCAGGGTTTATTTGTACTCAAAGGTCAAGGTTTAAACCTTGCTATAGCCCTAGCGTAAATTATGATTTATCTGTATAACCTCTCTTTTATTATCTAGTATTTACTTTTACGTGCCTAGGATATGAATAATATTTTCTTTCTTTTGATTTTAAATTAATAATTTGATATTGAATAGGTAGTTTTATATTGTTCTAATATTTGAAACCTTTACATGTAGTGGTTGTAAACTTTATCTGTTTTTTTTTTTAATCAAATAGTTTTTTCAGTTTTTAAATGGAAGTAGAGTACTTTGTCATAATTTGGATAAATCTTATAATTATTTCAGTATTTCTAATAAAAAATTAAAATGGCAGTGTAAAATAATGAATATAAATCTCCATTTTCTTCAGTTAAAAAGTTTCTCGAATTTACTGCTTATATATATATATATATACATATTATAGATTATAGATTATCTGTTGCCTTTTATTTTCATTATTCTATAGTACTTAATTTTGGCTAATATAGTCAGTTTTACTAATATACTCTGGAGACTCGACATTAATTTCTTTAGATCTGTATAGCTTAATTATTGGTAAAGGTGTATGATTGTAATTATTTTCTGTGGAAACATCGGGCAATGCATTAATCACCCGAGTGGAGTGATCTAGAATTGCATTATGTTTTACATTCAGACCTTGGGAAGCTCAAATACATTTATTGTTTTATGGGCAGGCTGAGTCCTTGAACCATTTTAGGGGCATAAAGCAAGCAATAAATAAATAGAAGGCTATTTGTGCCTAATATTCCCTTCGCTATTTTGCACTGCCTTGATTCCAATTATTGTAACATTTAATTTCTTCTGACTTTGTAACCTTTATATATGTGGCTATTTTGTATGACCATGTGAACTTAATAGTCTGTCTTCTAGACTATCTAGTTTGATCTGTCCAGTCTTCACTAAGTCCTAAGAATCTTTGGCTCTAAAGGTATTCTGAATGTTTTGGTAGAATTAAATTGGAAGCAATTTGAACCAATTTGCAAAATGGTTGACCTTGGCATGATGCTTGAAATTTTCTTTTACAAATAGGTTATTTACCTATTTCCTTCCTTGTGTCTGGAAGTGAAAAACCAGGGGATAGAGTTGATTTAATTTATTTATTGGTTTCCATATTTAAGGTTGTTCTATTTTGGTGAATAGTAGAATCAAGACATAATATATGGAACTTGGTACATTGTCAAACGGACCTATTTGCTTGTTTTGTTTGGTTGGGATTATGGTTTGGTAGTATCATATATAGGTCTGTAAAGAAGCGACTGGGTGTATTTCCTTTTCTTGCTTTGTAATAATTGACATTAGAATCTTGCTTTAGGTTGTTCCTGAAGATGCTTCCAAACTTGTGGACTTTCAGAAGATAGTCAAGTGTACATCAGAATTTGAGTTCTCTTTGAAGGAAATGATGTTCATATCAGCATCCGATGGCAAAGATTACAGGTTGAGCAGTTTTTCTGAAAATGTTGAGGTTCACTTTGCATTTAGGAAGAAAACAGAAATCTTGGGAAAAGCTAGAAATTTACTCCTCCAATGTGATTTCTCTGTTCCTCAAGTAAGTTTCTAACAATTAAACTTTTGGGCTTCTATCTTTGTTTTATTTCTTTTGATTAATAAAATTTTCTTTAGGATTACACTTCCAAAGGCCCTTTACTCAAGAATGATGGAATGGCTATAAATTCTTCCAACCAAGTTGTTGATTTGATTTTTTCATCTGAGAGGTGTGTGGTATCAAAAGCAGCCTCCCAACTGATGGAGCTCGTGCATCAGACACTTCAGGTAAGCCAATAATTTTCCTATTTTCTTCTTGCAATACCATGGTCCAATTTCTTACCCTTGCAATTTGATAGTCTGGGTTTCTTTCATGTCAGGAGAAACATAGTTTTCTTACTCATGAAGGATTGCAAAAGCTTACTGTTACTGCCAACTCTCTATAGTTTAATCTAGGTTTGTAGTTATATTGTTAAAAAAAGAGGTATGAATGTTGTCTAATTAGCTGAAGCTATTTGCAGTTGGTCACCCCATGCATTTTCATTTCTATTGCCATGACTTATGCATGTAAACTTCAGGACATGACTTTATCCATCACAAATCCTTGCAGGATGTTTGCTTGTCATCTGCAAGAGTTGCTTTGGAATTCTATCATGCTGTAAGAGATGCTATACTTCTTTATGAAGCTGTTATTCCTGTCAAGGTTTGTTCATTTGAGATTGTGAAGTTACTTTGCCTTATCCATTTAATTTATCAAGACACCCTAACATGATTGTTTGTGAGCATGTCTGTGTTTATATACATGGTAGTGTTTGATTCCTGGATGTGCACACCAAAAGCCAGTGTATGCCCTATGTGCTAGTCTTGGTCTCTGAGACTTTCACATCCATGCAAGGGTAAAAACATTCTGAGCAACCAGAATTTCTATAATGTACTGATATATGCGCATAAATGTCTATCATGCAAAACACCAGAGGTTTCGAGCCCGAACTCCAACGTGGTGCCCTTTTAATATATGTGCCTTTTGTACACCTTCACTAAAAAACTTGAAGTGTCTTATAACCATTGTATGCGAGTGTGTAATTCCATTCCCTTTATCCTAAAATGAGTTGCCATGTTTTCACATCCTTAAATCTCTTCAAAATCAAACATCAATATCTGTCAACCATATACCAGCTAGGCTATCTTTGCACATCCTTGATAATTTCCATTATGTTGGTTCCTGAAATCTCTCTCTCAACATTTGCTTTTTATTGATTATTGTTTCTTTGAACAGGACAAGGTTCTTACTTCTAAACAAACAATAATATTATTAATCTTGAAGCAAAGTATCTATTAGTTTATGAGATGCCTGGTCTTTCTTTTTTACATCCAGTGAGTTGGTTGTGCTTTAGGTTAATCATGTGCACATGTGATTTTGACCTTAATTTTACAAACCTTGTCCTGCTCTCAAAGAAATATCATGAAGGTTCTTGTAGCATATTTGATCACTCACTTTCCATCATGTACTTTGATTTGAGTGCTGTAAAAGTTACGTATATTCCATATACATGTTTTGCACGTTTTTGTTTACCATGACTTATATTGGTAACGTTTATTTTTCTCTTGTGAAGTTAGAAAGGCAGCTTGACGGTATCAACCAGGTTGCTATTCTCATGTACAATGATTGTCTTTTTTTATCTCAGGAGATACTTGGGCTTGCATTTGAGGTATGTAGAGAGTGTAGACTTAATTATAACATGCTTGAGAAAAAGGAAAGAAACAAAATGAAATGCAGATATATTATACTATTTGGAATATCTATGGATATTTGCAAATCTGCAACTAGTACTAGGCTAAAACTCAATAAATCCTTATAGTTAATTCAAATATCATATGACTCCTTGTCCTTGTGTTGTAATCAGTTGAGCCTGTAAGTTATTGTTCACAATCAATTGAGCCCTTATTTGGAGGGAAAATTAAAATTGTTAACTCCTTTTCCCATCTGGGATAGAGGCATTAATGATACGGGATAATAATATACCTTGTGAGATTTTCTTGGTCGGTGTCCACATGAAAAGTATATATGACAAATGTGAAGCATCTCTCAACATGTCCCCTAAAAATGTGACATTGTAATATTTATTCCACATGTTTTCCATCTAGCTATTCTATCCAAATTGGAAGACCATTCAATCAAGGGCTCACTTGTTTTGAAATAAGTGATAAGGGGTTCAATTGATTGCAATAAAAGGATAGGGCCTCGTGTGATAAATTTAATTGAATAAGCTGGCTTATTTTGTAGTTGTCCTTTGCCCTTTATTCCAAATAGGGAAATAGATCCTTATGTGCTATTCTTTTAGTGATTATATTTGTTTAATCTAAAGTGGCTTTGTCCTCCATTATTTATTTGTTTACTTTTTATACATGTTAACTAATATATTTGAACCTACATTTCAGTATCGCACAGACTTTCCAGATTCTATTAAAGAACATGCTGTATTTGCTGATATGGCTCCAAGATTTCATCTCATGGCTGAAGAAATACTGCAGAGGCAAATCCAGATTGTTATTTTTAATCTGAGAGAGGTAGGTTGCCTTTATATGTTTATCTGGTTTGAGTTTTGGCTAGAAATTTTGAAGGATGATTACATAAAAAAAACCTATTTTGGTATTATCTTTCATAGATTTCAAACTAGTGGTGTCTATAGGCCAGGCCTAATTAACTCATTGAAAGCCTAAGTTTGGGTTTGTCCTACCCCTTTATTATATGTAAAGTTATTATATTAATATTTTAAATATATTTTTGATGTCTGAATTGAAATTAAATAAAAATTTAGAAATTGAAGCTCAAGTCAGGCCTAAGCTGATTGTGGTCTAGCTAGGGTGCGAATGCATTGGATAATTCAAGTTCAACCTTTATTAATTTAATGGTTACAATTCAAAAATTTAAGTTTCTAATTAATTACAAAGTTACAAGGTCAGTTTTATCTTAATCTTGTTCTATTAAAATGTAGGTCTCATTTTCTTTCTTTTTTCACCATTTGCAAATACGGATAAAATTGAGGGACGCATATGGTCACCATATCGATGCATGCAGCTCTTGCACATGACTTGCTTTGATTTTTTTTTTTTTTTTTTTTTTTTTGTGTCAAAATATGGAAATATCCCTAAAATAGAACACACTTATAAAAATACTTTTCTTGTTCAAACTCAGTTTTCTTCCCTGTTTTTGCTTCGAACTATTGTGATTTCTCTTAATTTCTTACTGCATTGCAGTGTTAATTTTTGTTAGGTTGTTTGCAAGTGTCAGATTACAGTTTTCCTAATAAGGAATCTTGAGTGTATCAGATAGGATTCTGTAAATATTTTATTGATTGCTATCCCTAACTTAGGCTGTGTTTTAAGGGACGGCATCCCTAGAATTAGTTTGTTTCCTAAAGTTAGGCTCACTATGTATATAAATATTAGTGTAATTCCTTGTGAGAAAATATACTGGAACAAGCCTATTTCTAACATGGTATCAAATTAGCCCGATTTCTGGGAATTTTTTTTTCTGGTATATTTTTTACTCCCACTCAACCCTCAAGCCTGTCTATTTTGTTCAAAAGAAATATGTCTGAAATTGTCCAAACCAATACCAATAGGGATAGTTCAGAAGTCTCTATGAACAACTCTAATCCAACAAGTGAGTTGCAAAACATTCAAGTGGCCTACAGGTTAAATGGGAAGAATTACTTGAAGTGGTCTCAGCTAGTTCGCACGTTCTTGAAGGGAAGAGGAAAGTTGAGTCATTTACTCGGAACGGGACGTAAAGAAGGAGACCCTAAGTTTGATGCTTGGGATGAACAAGACTCTATGGTGATGTCTTGGTTAGGGAATTCTATGATGCCAGAAATCAGTGACACATGCATGTTTCTTAACTCACCCAAAGAAATATGGGAGGCTGTGAAGCAGACTTATTCTAAAGTTCGAGATGCTGCTCAAATTTATGAAATCAAGACTAAGATTTCATCTACCAAGCAAGGAAGTCGTTCAATCACGGAGTATTCTAATCTGTTGCAAAGCTTATGGCAAGAGATGGATCATTACCAGTGCATTCAGATGAAGTGTAGTACAGATGCAGCACTCCTAAAAAGGTTCGTTGAAAAGGGTCGAATTTATGATTTTCTTGCTGGGCTAAATGTTGAGTTTGATGCAGTAAGAGTCCAAATACTTGGAAAAGAGGAGCTACCATCACTAAATGAGACAATCGCGATTGTTCGTGCTGAAGAAGGAAAAAGAGGAGTTATGATTGAGAATAGTCAAATGGATAGTTCCGCCTTAGCTACAAAGGCTGTACATGAGAGGAGATTTGGCCTGGAACAGCCAACTAGCGACGATAGTAAGCAGACAGAACTTACAAGGCCTATTAAAAGGGAGTTTGTACGGTGCACCTACTGTAAAAAATCTCGTCACACTAAAGAAAAATGCTGGAAGCTCCATGGGAAGCCACAAACAATTAAAAAGAATTTTTCAGAAACCGGTGGACTACCAAAGGAACAAGGGCGAGCAAATATAGCAAGACAGCTGGATGGAGAAAAGAATTCTCAAGAATCACCTAGTGCATTTAATAAAGATTTAAATTGAGAAGTTGAAGACTTTCTTTGGGATCATTGGAAAAAGTTTCTTCAACAGTGTACTTGTAGTTTGGCTTTTTCGTATATATCTTCTTCTCAAAATTCTAATGTCTCGGATCATGATCCTGCAATGTGTCTCTGGGTTATTGACTCAGAGCTACAGGACCATATGACCCACTCCTCACAAAAATTTGTTTCATATACACCTTCTCCTAATAATAGAAAGATAACAGTAGCCGATGGTTCTGTGATCATAGTGGCTGGTCAGGGTGATATTGTTATAAACAAGACTCTTACTCTTAAAAATATCCTTCATGTTCCTAAACTGTTTACCAATCTTCTCTCCATCAAAAAAATTACCAAAGACTAATTGTAGTGTGGTTTTTTATCCCAATCGATGTTTTTTTCAGGAACAGAATACGAAGAGGATGATTGGACATGCTAAGGAAGTAAATGGCCTATACTATCTTGAAGAATCTAGTGGAGAAGTTAGTGCTCTGAATTCCTCACCATTATCTTTCATATCCAAGTCTGTTAAAACTAATAAAGACCAAATTTGGCTCCATCACCTCCGCCTTGGTCATCCATCATTTAGAGTCCTTAAAATTATGTTTCCTTCCTTGTTCAAAGGGATAATTGTTGAAAAATTCCATTGTGATGTTTGTGAACTTGCCAAACATAAACGTACCTCTTTTCCGATAAGCAATAAAAGAACATCCGCCCCTTTTACTCTTATTCATAGTGATATTTGGGGACCATCCACTATTTCAAACATTCTTTGTAGATGATTGTACCCGTGTGTCTTGGATATTTCTTTTAAAACAAAAATCTGATGTGGTCCGTCTTTTCAACCTTTTACAACATGATCAAAACACAATTTGGAGCTGAAATAAAACGGTTTAGGTCAGACAACGCTAAGGACTATTTTAATCAATTTCTCTCCCTATATTTTCAAGAAAAAGGCATTATACATGAGTCATCTTGTGTTAGCACACCCCAACAAAATGGTGTTGCCGAAAGAAAGAATGGACACATTTTAGCTATTACCAGAGCTCTCTTGTTTCAAAAAAATGTCCCTAAACAATATTGGGGGGAGGCTGTTTTAACTGCTACTCATATGATAAATAAATTGCTTACAAAGGTCCTTGGATCTCAAAGTCCTATGCAAGTTCTAGCAAAATTCTTTCCTGATTTCAATACCTCAAACCTTACTCCCAAAATATTTGGATGTGTTGCCTTTGTACATGTACATTCTCAAAATAGGGGAAAACTCGATCCACGAGCTGTCAAATGTGTTTTTCTAGGTTATTCCTCCACACAAAAAGGGTACAAATGCTATCATCCAGCCACAAATAATTTTTATGTTTCAGCGGATGTTACTTTTGCAGAAGAAGAGAATTTCTTTACTCGTCCTTATCTTCAGGGGGAGAACTTATTCACAGAAGATAAGGACAGAGAATTCTTTCTTCTTGATTTTCCAGCTCCTGTCTAGAAGCCAAACACTCAGTCCTTGTCTATCAACCAGCCTGCCTAACTTGAACCTATGCAACCCGAAATAGAGCCTAATACACCCAAATCACAAAAAGGGATTCAGGACACTACTCGTCCTTTGCTAGTTTACTCAAGAAAGAAGGCACCGATGCAAGTTCAATCATCTTTTTCGAATATACAACCTCTTACTCTACAACCCGAGGTAATTACTGAACCTACTTTGAATACTATTGAAAATTTAGATCAGAGAGACTGATTTTCCCATTGCTATTAGAAAACATCCCTTGTACTTATTCATGTCTTACAAAAATTTGTCCCATAACCACAAAGCCTTTCTTACTAGCCTAAATTTTATCTCCATTCCCAAAACTGTATCCGAGGCATTAGATGATGAGAATTGGAAAAATGCCATGAAGATTGAAATGGAAGCCCTTGAAAAAATTAAAACATGAGATTTGGTAAAATTATCGAAAGGAAAGAAACCAGTTGGATGTCGTTGGGTGTACACAGTGAAATGTAAGTTAGATGGTTTCTTGGAGAGGTACAAAGCAAGATTGGTTGCTAAAGGGTACACTCAAATGTATGGAATAGACTACCTTGAGACATTTGTTCCTGTTGCAAAGATGAACACTGTGAGAGTGTTGTTGTCACTCGTTGCCAATTGAGGCAGGAAATTACAGCAATTTGACATCAAAAATGCCTTTTTACATGGTGATCTTGAGGAGGAAGTCTATATGGATGTTCCACCAGGGTTCGGTCCAAATACGGGACAGGTAGTTTGCAAACTAAAAAAGGCTTTGTACGGACTAAAACAGTCCCCGAGAGCTTGGTTTGGAAGATTTACCAAAGTAATGCTCAAGTTGGGGTATAAACAGAGTCAAGGAGATCACACTCTATTTGTAAAGCACTCATATTCAGGGGGAATGACCGCTTTATTAGTCTATGTAGATGACATTATAGTGACTAGTGATGATCTAGAAGGAATGAAAAATTTAAAGAAATGCCTAGTAAAAGAATTTGAGGTCAAAGAGCTTGGTAAGTTAAAATATTTTCTTGGTATTGAAGTAGCACACTCTCGGGAAGGAATCTTCATATCTCAGCAAAAATACATAATTGATTTGTTGACAGAGACGGGCAAGTTGGGATGTAAACCAACAGAGACACCTATAGAGGTGAACCACAAACTTGGAGATGCACTGGAAGATGCAGCAGTTGATAAAGGTTCATATCAAAGACTTCTGGGGAAGCTCATTTACTTGTCACATACTAGACTGGATATTGCCTATGCAGTTGGTGTTGTAAGTCAGTTCATGCACAATCCCAAAGAATCACATCTTCGAGCTGTGTATCAGATTCTACAGTACTTAAAAGGCACTCTAGGCAAAGGAATCCTATTTAAGAAAGGGGAGAATTTAACCCTTGAAGCCTATACTGATGCAGATTATGCAGGACCTATGGTTGATAGAAGATCAACCTCGGGCTATTGCACTTTTTTAGGAGACAACCTTGTAACTTGGAGGAGTAAAAAACAGATTGTTGTGGCTAGATCTAGTGCAGAAGCTGAACTTAGAGCGATGACCCTTGGAATTTGTGAATTATTATGGCTGAAAATTATTTTGGAAGATTTGAAGATCAAGTGGGAATGTCCAATGAAGTTGTATTGTGATAATAAGTCTGCTATCAATATTGCACATAATCCAGTGCAACATGATCGTACAAAGCACATTGAGGTTGACAAACATTTTATAAAGGAGAAACTTGGCAGTGGCTTAATTTGCACTCCATATGTGTCCACTGACGGTCAACTGGCAGATATCCTTACCAAAGGATTATCTGGGAAGACCTTTCAGAAACTAGTAAGCAAGCTGAGAATGGATGATATCCACTTCCCAGCTTGAGGGGGAGTGTCAGATTACAGTTTCCTAATAAGGAATCTTGAGTGTATCAGATTGGATTCTGTAAATATTTTATTGATTGCTATACCTAACTTTAAGGCTGTGTTTTAAGGGACAGCATCCCTAGAATTAGTTTGTTTCCTAATATAGAGTTTCCTAAAGTTAGGCTCACTAGGTATATAAATATTAGTGTAATTCCTTGTGAGAAAATATAATAGAAAAAGCCTATTTCTAACAGCAAGTCTAAAGTGAAGTTCCCGGAAGGCATACAAATTTGTAAATTTATTGCTTTCCATTTAATAAAGTTGGGAATGGTGAAACAATATCTTTGATCTAAAAGAAGAATAATGGTCAAATTATGGCTCAGATAAATCTGAGGAAGTTTTCATGTGATAATTATCCCAATTTTCATCATCATTTTCCTTAGTGAATAACTTTTTGCTAATATTTCTGTCTGTTAGGCCATAGATGGTGCTGACGGATTTCAAAATACCCATCAAATGCAACAATTTGAATCTGCTAAATTCAGCATAGATCAGGTACTGTTGATTTATTTTATTGTTATACTCCTTGCTGTTGTTATTTTTTTGGTTCTGTTTTTCTTTTTCATCAGATAGTGAAGCAGAATGTTTGATAATCAGGCTGTTTTCATTCTTGAGAAAGTACATATAATATGGGAGCCACTGTTACGGCCTTCGACTTATAAGAGAAGTATGTGCATGGTTTTAGAGTCCGTCTTCTCTAGAATCACTAAAGATGTACTTTTGCTTGATGATCTGGCTGCGGAAGAAACATTAGAGGTCTGATCAATCACACTTTATCGTAGTCTTCATAGCTTTTACTTATTTAAGTTAAATATCTTAATCATTAACTTGTCGAACAGCTCCAAAGACTAATCCATATGATGCTGGACAACCTATCTTCTTTATTGAAGTCTCTGATTTCTGCTTTTGACTCTAATGCAAAGTCAGAAGAAGATACCAGCCGTCCTATTGATGATCTTATACCATCTTTACGAAAAATTCGCAAACTAGGAGGTATGTTTCTCTTATCCTTAAAACTCTTGATTAGGGTTTTAAGAAGTTTGAGTTCAACTCAAAATTCAAAGTTTGAAGCTTGGCTCAAGTTTGATTGAGTTTTTACTTTTAAAGCTCTAGATTGATAAAAGTCAAACTGCTTGAGCTCACTGGATTAGGCTTGATTAAGTTCAAATTGAGATTTTTAATACTAGTTAAAAATTAAAGGGCTAGTAGGCTTAAGCTACTTAGATCAAGAATTAGGGTTCTTGAATTCAACTAGGTAAAGCTCAAGTTGAATTCTAGTGTTTTTAAACCGAACCCTGGTAATTTGTGAGTACACGTTTCCTGTTTATGCTTGTGTATACTTTTGAGTATTTATATGTTGGCACATATTGTATGGCCTTGTCTCTTGGGGAATAGTTGAGTAGAAGTTTATGCTTAAATGTAATTTCTCGTAATTAAATTTCACATTATTATTTATTCGTTTGGGGTATTGCAGAATTGTTAGATATGCCTTTAAAATCAATCACGTCATCGTGGGAAAGTGGAGAACTTATGAGCTGTGGTTTTACAATACTAGAGGTATTGATTTAACAATCTGTTGTTTAAGGTATGGTTTATTGAGGAGTGTATTTGTAACCTACCGTTTTTTTTTTTTAAAAACATTTATGGCAGTTGAAAGACTTCATCAGAGCAATATTCGCAGACTCAACGTTGAGAAAAGAATGCATATGGCGTATAGAAAATGTGAGTTTGTATTAGGAGTTTTACAGTTTCCATGGACTTTCGTGATCCCCACTCTGCTAATATTTTAAAAAAAAAAGGGTTCTTTTTATGTATAACTACCCTAAGTTAAGGTTTTTAAAAAGGAAAAAGAGAAAGTAATAATTTTGTTTGCCTTGCAAAAATTTTTTGTTTTTTGGCCATTCCTTGCAATTTAATTAGTTTCTAACTGTTTTTTTTTTCCTTTTTTTCTTTTCTGTATTGTATTGTAAATCATGATTGGTAACTTTACGATATCTCCTACGAGTCATATTTTGTCTATGAACAACGGAGTATGGTGTAGTGTTCCGTGGTAGGTATTATTATATCTATTCTTAGTACTTATAATTTAATTGGTATTATAAGTCAATTAGACATAAATTTAATTAAAAAATTATTAAAATATTTTTTTATAAAGTTATATAATGAGGATTTTTTTATATTATATAAATTAATAAAAAATAATCATAATAAAATTTGAATTTGTTACCCAACTTTTAAACATTTAATTTTGTTGTTTTAATCAAAGCATCATTTAGGTTTTATATGAACTCTTATTAGGTAAATTTTTACATAATTTTGTTTTTCATATATATTATGAGTGTGTCACAATAATAGTTTATCCGGTTAGCCAAAATTCTGAAGAAAAAAAAAAGCAAGTAAAATAATTGAAAATGAATGCTGCGCAACTCCATGTTAATTATACAAGTTATCTTTTAGGAACTTTAATTATCCATCAAATTAACAAAATTGTCTTCATTTAACAAAGAAAGGGGGCATGACTACTCAACAAAGCAAAGCAATGGACCAATATTCTACGCAACAGGTGCATTTGAGGGTATCTATGTTAATTAAACTACCCATTTTTGAACAAGTTGACACAAATTGTCACGATCTCAACCGCTGGTTAAAGAAAACACTTCCTACAAGTCAACATTTCTGCTGGCCTTGACCAGTTCCAACCTCTCTATGTTTATATGCTTTGGATTAATTGGGTAATTAAAGTTGGCATATGTGCCGTATTACTTAATGGTTTACTGCCGTTAAATTTTTATTTGCGGAAGTTCTAGGGTGAGCCATTAATATGAGGTTACGATGACCTGAAATTTGTTTAACAGGTTAAAAAGTTAAATTACTTAATTTTTAAAAAATTCTCATGTTATAAGTAAATTGTTTTTTAATTAATTAATTTCTTAAAAATGTTTTATGTTATATATTTTTAATGATTCTTTAATATATTATGAGTTACTTAATTTTTTTAGAAATCTTTTATATTTTAAGAAGTTCTTTTATGTTTTAAGAAATTATTTATTATTTTTGAAATTACTTCATTTCTTATAAACCTTTTATGAGTTGCAAGTAATTATTTCATGTACTACGAGCTCCTTAATTTTTTAGAAGCCTTTCATATTTTAAGTTTTTTATTTCAAGAAATTCTTTCTATCGCTACAAATTAGTTAATTTCTTAGAACCTTTTCATGTTTTAAGTAATTCTTTTATATTTCTAGTAATTATTTCATGTGTTAGAATATAATTAATTTGTTATAATCTTCTCATATTTTAATTAGCGCTTTCAGGATTTAAGTAGTTCTTCCATGTATTACAGATGACGTAACTTCTTAGAAACTCTTTAATGTTTTAAGTAATTTCTTCATGCGTTGTAATTTCTTAGAAACTTATTCAAATGTTTTAAGTAACACTTTCAAGTTTTAAGTAATTCTTTCATGTAATACAAATTACTTACTTTCTTACACTCTTTCATATTTGAAGTAACTCTTTCATGTATTATGGATTATTAATTTCTTAAAACTCTTTCATGTTTTAAGTAATACTTTCATATTTTACGAATTACTTAATTTATTAGAATCATTTCATGTTTTAATTGTCTTTTTAAGTAATTCTTTCATGTTGTATGAATTGCATAGTTTTAAAATCAAATTACTCCAAAGAGGTGAATTGGTGTTTGAAAAATTTAAAACAAAGAGCTAAAAAATGACACACATAATTTAGAGTGGTTCGGCCATAAATGTCTACCTTCGCTACCTTAGCTTACTAGGACTAAGGATTTTTCCAATTTACTAATTGATACCTTTCAAGAATAAGATATAACCTTTACAATTCACTATCTTTTCAACAAGTAAGATAGAACCACTTCACTTTAAGGTTTTCTAGCCAAAATATTGATTAAACCCTCAAAAATAGAGAAATAAAAAGTAAGACTTTAATGAGTGTCTCCTGAAGGTAGATATACAAATAAATATCTCTCCAAAATACAAATGAACACTAGTGTAATGACTTGAATTTAGTTAGTGTCAAAAATGCGGTTTTGGAATTCAATTCCATAAGCCAGTTCGTGAAATTATAATGGGAGGATTTTTGGAGTTAGTATGAAAATAAATTAAAAAATGGTAAAGAAATTAAATCAAGAAAATCATCAATTAAAGTTTAGGGACTAAATTATAAAAATCCAATCACTATTAAGTTTTAATTTAGAAAATGTATAAGGACCCAATTGGCAAATATGCAAAGGGGCTTAATGGTTATTTAACCATTAAAGTTTGTGAATTAGTTGATGACAACGATTCTTCTAATCCATTTCTATTTATGAATTAGATTAAAATAGTTAATCATAAGTTAACTAAAATAATTAATTAATCACTAATTATATATATATATATATATATATATATATATATATATATATATAGTTAGTGGAGGAGAGAAGACAAAGATAATGCCTTCATCTTTTTCCTCTTAAATCGAACCAAATAAAAGAGAGAAAAGAAGATTAAGCTTCCTCCTTCACAATTAAGTTCTAATTAATTAAGGTAATCTGTAACACCCAAAATAGGGCCTAAGAGTTTAAGGATATCTTAGGAATTTTAGGCTTAAAGTGTTTGGAATTTTGCGAATGGTATATCGATAATGTTTTCGATTATGGTTTTTAGAAAATCAAATCAATTTTTGAAAAAGTATTTTGGAAACCTTTAATTTTAGAAAAAGGGCTGATTTGTAACAGACAAAATTGTGAGCTTTTAAGAGGCAAATAGACCAATTTTTAAAATTGGACCTAATATCACCCCAGTTACATTTTTTCACAAAAGCTTTTCCCTATAGCATTGTTTTTTCGTCCTTACTCTTCCAGGTCTTCCCCAATTGATTTTTTATTTCTAAACTTTAATCCTATTGATCTTTATCATCCCCAAGCCATTTACCTTCATAAATATTCAAGAAAACATCCTAATATCTCATTGAAATCATCATCTTCCTCATGTGTGAGTTTTCCGGGTTTTAAAAAGAAAGTCCATTAAATCACATGTTTTTAACGTTAATTAGTCTTTAAAACTGAATTATTAGCCATTAAATCACATGTTTTGATTAAAAGGAAAAAAATAGAGTTATTAATGGGGAATTTTGGGGTTTTGAGCGAAAATGTGATTTCAAAGTGTTAAATGACAGGTTTTGACATGATTAAGAAGTTTCTAAACTTGTTTTGAAGTTTCGTTAAATATTTCTTGAGTTTTATGAATTTTTGGAAAATAACCATAAAACATGTAAAAAATTTTGATACCATAAATTGAGTATTTTATTATAGTTTGAAGGTTGAGAATTAGTCGTTGGTGAATTATAAGATGAATGGAATTGGTTTTAGGCGAAAAGATTGAGTATAGATCGAGATATTCGAATTTAAAACTTGCTATGTTAAAGGTTTTGGTTATATGGGAACTTAGTTTAGGCTTAAGTTTTTGATTGCTTGTGGTGAGTCATTGGCTGATTTTTGAATGTATTGTTGTATGAATTTATTGTGTTGAAGCTTCTGATTCGCTAGGACCATCTACGAGCTAGGAAAGTATAGATTGAGCTTTCAGCTTCTCAGCGAAAACGTATTGGTGAGTATTTGGAATCATTGCTCGTAGACATGAGTTATGTGTTATTTGGGAATTTTAGTAGTAGCCTAAACTCCTACTCTAAATTTTGAGTGTAAGCTTTATCATAACTATGTTTATCTTGTGAATTATGTGCATAAGTGAACGTGAATATGTGGTTGTGATAACTGCTGTGAAAGTGCAAATGTGTACATGTTATGTATATGCTAAATGTTAGTGACAGTGTTTTACTAAAAATGCAAATATACAGTGATTGTGCACGGATAATTGGTAAGTGATATGTGTTTGTTTAAGATATTTTGGCCTTGTGATCTTGAAACCGTTGGATATAGTTGGCATGCCATAGGATTGTGAGTACTCACATATATGTATAGTGATTTTGGGTGTTGAGGCCTTGGGACATGTTGGAGGGATGAGGAAATGTGAGCTAAGCTCCATTCAATGGGACATATGAGGGGAAATAAGGAGAGTTTTAGCTATATGCTTCACTTGGGATATGTTCGACTTTATGGGTCATTTGGTGTGATTGAAGATCCGTGTATCCGATGTGTGGTGATAGTGCCCATTTTGTGTTTCATACCTCAAGAGCCAGCTTATCATTATATGTGATTGTGAGAAATGTGCTACATGACTAATGAAATATTTGTTATATGACATATGCTTGAATGAGTATGTAAATGCTATGTAAATGAACTAATAGATAATGCATGAATAGGTATTATATGACACTAGACATAAGAACATTGTATTTGTATATATATTTGGTGGTGTTGTGGATGCATGATAACATGTTTGCATAGTGATTATTCTATTCATTCACTGAGCTTGTTTAAGCTCTATAACACCCCAAACCCGGCCCAATTGCTATGACCGGATCTGGTATGTCACTAAGAAAATTTTTGTCAAACATGTCGTATTTTTCCGAAAAGCCCAAATATATTTCATATAGAATATGTCTTTGTAAAATAAAACCAAACTTAATGACATGCCTTAGTTTAAAAAAAATTAAATATCTAAAAGTAATTAAAGCCTAAAAATAAAACAAAATATAAACTAGTGGCCCATGGCCTTATTACAACGAAATTTTAAAATCCACCAAATAAAAATATAAAATAATGACTTGAGTCTTTTTGCTAAGTCCACATATTCTTCTGCATGGCCATCTTGCGTTCCTCTCCGGCCCGGTCCGAAGCACTAGGGATCACCTGAAATGTTAATTAAAAGGGTGAGTCGCGAGACTCAGTGTGCAACCCTCATGCACCACTAGATTTTGGGCCTTAAGCCCGTTACACAAAGTAAACAGTTTAATACTCATAATAAGAATTTATAACAAGTAATATGCAAAGCCTAACCAGTTTGCCTAGGTTTCCATCCGCTACACGCCCCCGTACCAACCGTACACACCATGATGGCAGTCATGCTGCCCATCCACACATGATGGCCGAAGCCCTTATAACATATAATGGCCGAAGCCTGTATAACAATTCACGGCATTAGCCGCTGCATCAGATCACGGTAAAACCGCTACACATATATCGTATAACTTCCTCCTTTCATCAACCCAACCCATGCAATCACATACAAACATTTTACTTATAACATATAAACAGATTATTTACTAACCTGGTGAACCGCTTTTACCCTCATTGGGCTTTCATCAATAAATCGAGATGTCGGCATTTATCAAAACATAGAAATCTTATGATCATGCATTTTATGATTAGATCTAGATGGTGGGGAAGTATTACACACCTGATATCGCGAAATCCAATATTCTTAGTCGATGTCCTTGCTATCCAGATCTATTATCCTAAATGTAAAGCCTTGCTCAAAAGCCGGAAAAACACACAAAGATTTAGCCCTTCAACAATCGGCCAAGGTTAATAAATCCCAAATTACACGTTAAAACTAATAGATCCCTTACCTTGAAATCCCGAAAGTAACACGATTCAAATGTTACTGGTCCTTGACTTAGAGATCTAGGCGATTGACTCTACTAAAGTTCCCTTCAGATTTCGACACAAGTAGGCACCACAGAAGCAATTCGGCAATCACAAGAGATGAGATCTAGGGATTTCGGCTTTTAGAAAAATCCCGGAAAAAGTATGAACAAGAGAAGACTGATGTGTCTTTGGCTTTTAAAATACTTGAGTGAAGAGTTTCGGTTTCTGACAGGAAAAGAGAAGAAGAAAAGAAAACAAGAAAGAGACTAGAAGATTTCGGCTAGGAAGAAAAAGAATGGAAAGAGTTTCGGCTTTTGAATCAAAGTGAAGATGAGGGATTAGGCTTAGAGATTTCAGCTTTTGCAGAGAATGAAGAAGAAGATGGAACTTTAGGAGTTTTCGGCTTTTACTCAGAGAAGAAGAGAAAAGAATGAGAGAAAACCCAAATACCAAATTGAAGAGATATTCCCCTATTTATAGAAATTTCGGCACTTACCTAACCTTGCAGATAAATCCTATCTTTTCTCCTTTATGTTAATCTACTAGCTCATCTAAAAGAGACTTAATTATCTCTAACTCCTAATTCCTCCCTCCTTTATCAGCATATTATCCACATATTTTAATCATTAAAATCCCTAAATTTTAGCCTTTATCTGCTTATTATCCACATAAAATAAATTCCTAAATAATAGCCTTTATCTGCTTATTATCCACATATTTTAAACATTAAAACCCCTAAATTTTAGCCTTGTTGCCATCCACTCCACCTAACCCTAATGCCCAAAATTTAGCTAACTTAAATTAAAAGAATTGGGCTCCATGAAACTTAAATTTGGGCCCCTTGCTCCCTTGTGTGGCATCACCTCCTAAGATTGGGCCACAAGCCCACTTTGGTATTTTAAACATAGATACTACCTTTTAAACCTTATAATGCCCAAACAGATAATTTTAATCAAGGCCTTTGCCTAATTCTGAGCCCAATTTGGACCCCTATTACTTAAATTAACATATTAAACGTATTCACCCATTAAACGCATAGGCCCAAAAATTCAGGATGTTACAAGCTCATCCACTCTTTTTAACATATGCAGATTAGTGATGTTTCAGTGTTAGCGGTGTGGTTTTTTTGAGGGAGTGATCCAAGGAAGACTTAGTATTTCATAGGTGATTATTATTTATTTATTTATGAATTGAGAAATAAGGCAATGTGGTAGACCTGTTTATAGCCATGTTAGTTCTGAACATTTTTTGGTTTTGCTTTTGTTTATGAGGTTTATGAGTTATAAATATGCTTAGGTTTTTGAACATTGATGATGGCATGATGTTTCTTGCTTGGACACATTTCTAACATTTTGAACTTTTAAATTTAGCCGTTTAGATGATTAATTGTTGAAGTATTTGATGCATGATGTTTAGAAGCTAAATTGGAATGGACCTAATACTTTTGTATGCTATATTTTTGGGGTCTGTAGCAAAGGTATCGATAAATTGGGTTTTAAAAATGATACCTCTGTGTTTTGAAACATGCAGGGAAGTCAGAATAGAGATTTGGTATCAATACCCTTGCTCGAGTATCGATACTCGAGGTAAATATATAGATACTCTATAACAGGTACCGATAATTTTTGATAGTATGAATTTTTGTGCAAGAAACATAATGCAAGTTTAGTATAGATTTTCCAGGTGGTATCAATACCACTTAAAGAAAAATATCGATGCCATAGAGTGTAGCAACCCAAAACCCGGCCTAGAAGTTTAGACCAAATCTCAGAGGTTATATTGATCACCGAAGTGATCGTAGAAAGTTTTTACAAAATGAGTTGTTCTAGAATTCGTCAGAAGTTGCTTTGATCGAGGTCAATCATTTAACGAAATATGCCGAAATCAAAACGATAATTAGGATACGATGAAACTTGTTCGAAAATAAAATCCCCAATTTCCAAACTTTAGTACTAATAAAACTTACGTGTATATGACACAAAATTTGTACCACAATTTTCAAAACAGTACTTACAGTCCAAAACCATTTATTTAAACTTAGAATTAAAGAAATACTTTATTAGCCTGTTTAAAAACACATCACTCCGAGACCTCCGGTATGCCGAGTCTAGCTTCAGATTACGAGTGTACCTGAAATGGGGGAAACTAAGGGGTGAGCTACACAGGCTCACTGTGAGTCTGATATGTAACAAGCGACCAAGTTACAAAATAGAATTTCAAATAGCAGTTCAATAGCGGAATGTACTTACAACGCGACTACAAACAGGAATGCACACATGGAATCAAAGTGCCAATCATAACTAACAATCAAAGTACATCATATCATTGTAAATGCATATTTCAGACAAACAGATGCTCACGCAACCAGAAGTATGTGATGATGCAAAACAGATTAAAAAAACAACCCAACCCACCAACCGAACACCACTCCATCCCCCAATCATAGTACAAATGAGCTAGAGAAAGCCCAACCAACCATGCACACCACATAGGACCTCGAAAGACCTATCCAACCCTACACACCACAAATGTGGAACTAAGCCACATAAAGAATAATATGCAGTTGAGCTGCCATATGAATCATACTATGTAGTAAACCGCTATACAGATGTGTTGCAGTTGAAACTGCCAAATCAGATTAGACTTCCTTCTCTTCACAACCAAAACCCCAATTTTATACACGTGAATGAATGCACATCAAGCATCATCGGTCTCATAGATACATAAACTCACATTCAGACGGTCATTTATAGAATTTCCACACGAATGCAAAATGCACACCATTTAGAATCAAACATGCAGAAACAGAGTACAAAATCAGAAATGCTCTTACACATACACAAGCTCAGTATAACAAATTATCTCAGGTCCTATCATCAGACAAGGTTTCAATTCACAAGCACATTATAAACAGGCTTGAACAGCTCGAAAGTTTAACACTACATTTACGAATAAACACATGACTCTAAGCTGTATAGGAGTCCCCAATACTTATACGGAGGCCTCAACTGTTGGATGGCACAAGAAACAGAACAAATTAAGTTATGCTACAAAGCAAAAAGTTGCGAAACAGGGCCACATAGCCGTATGGAAGTGCCTAGGTCGTATTTGGATCAACATGCAGATGTGAGGGAGGCATACGCCCATGTGTAGGTGACACACACCCGTGTGTCCAGGGAACATGGCCACAACCCGTGTAACTCTCTGTCCATTTGTGCTAAAATATGGTGCAGGGCAGACACGGCCGTGTGGAAATCTCACACGCTCATGTGCCCACAGAACACGGCTGTGTGTCCAGAATACAAGCCATTGTGAAAAATGACTATAAAAATCCCTAAATCTCCAAAATTAGCCACACGATCGTGTGGCATCAAAATCGTCCCAGAAACCCTAATACCCAATTCCACACAACCGTCTGAACCGGCACATACCTGTGTGGCCACCCATGTGGTCACGAAACCACCCACAAACAGCCTGAAAATTGAGCTTTTTGATCACTAAATCGACCCCCAATCAAGGCATTTCAAAAACCTGTAATACCCGAGATTTAGGAGTTATTCATTTTAACTTAAATGTATGTGGTAGCATGCCTATGTGTGGTTTGAATGTGTTTGGGGGGTTTCGGGAACCCTATAATGTAGGTGAATACCTTAGTAAAATATTGGATTTTAAGTCTTAAAGGAGAGCTAAGGGACTTTGACCTTAAGAAAATTTGTATGTGGAGTTTGACACAAGAAACCAGCTGGCAAAGTGGCAAGGGAGGCGCCACTTAGGGCCTTGGAAAGTGACGCCACAATCAGTGAAAGGGGGCTTAGGTTTGGGCAGCAAGGGGAGCATTTTTGGAGTTGCTTTTTGCGTCAGGCAAGAGGAGAGTTGGACGGCACGGGGACACTAAGTGGATGAGCATTTGATTTAGTCAAATGCATTTGAAATTCGGCTAGGAGAGGAAGATAAGGGTTGACTCGTTCAAATATTTTTGAATGAGGGGAGAAGAGGAAAATTTGGAGAAAAAGGTGGAGAGGATGAGAGTTGGCCGGCCAAGGGATTTCTTTGATGACCATTTCGGTCATGTAGGTAGGGGGAGTAGCCGAATTTTCTTAAGGGGGTTTAGGTGTTCTTTTTCACTTCTCTTTTCTTTCTCTAGTAGAGTGCCGAAATAGGGTGAGTGTATGCTAATTTCTCCCTTTCGAAACTTTCTTTTCATCTTTGTTTCTTGCCAAAATTTGCACCCTTTTTCTCTCTTGACCAAAAGCCGAAAGTTTAGAACCATTTGTGCATCTTTTTCTTTCTTCTTTCTCATCTTATTTCTTCTTCACTCACTCCCTAAAAATCAAAACCTACCCTCTCATTTTTGACAAAGCCGAAATCTCTCTACCATTTTTGACTATTGCCGCAACACCTTAAAACTCACACTTCTCGTTTCTTTTGTTAAAGCCGAAGCACCCTTCTCACTCTCACCATTGCCGAATTCTTCTAGCCTTCTTCTATACTTCTTTTCTTTCTCTCAACCTCAATTCTATACCTATTCTTGTGATAGCCGAATATCCCATCTCCATTTGGGAGTCTTAGCCGAATCTTGTAGTCCCTCATTCTCTCTTCTATTTCACAAATCCTTTAGGCCGAAGCTATAAGAGTGGCATCGTCAACTACTTTCTTTTAGTCTCTCCAAGCAAGCGTTAGTGGTAAGTACCCTCCTCTTAGTAATCGATTTTTATCTCATCTTCTTTGGTGGCCGGAACCGAATGGTTGGTCTTGGTTTTTGGGATGGCCGAACCTTAATAGGGCCTTGATTTTGTGTTTCTTTCGTGTGTAGCCAAAGGAGGGAAGCGATAAGGATCTCTTGGGATCGACTACTTAAGGAAGGGGTTAATATTCGGCCAAGGGCCATTTCTATAGGTATTTATGTGTTGAAGCCGAATCTAACTTGAGTGTATAGGGATTTAGACAAGTTGGAAAGTAAGCAGAAGTCTTCGGGATTCAAGTTCATTTCGGTAAGGGTACTCAATGAGTTTAGATTCGATATATTTAGACTATAACATTAACGATTAACCTAATATTCTGATTAAGTGTTAATTCGATGGATGCGAGTACCAGTAAAGGGGAGAAAGAGGTAGTGCCTACCCCTAAGTTCAAGAAACGCTCGGTTTTTGTGGTACGTGATTGGCCACCGGGGTGTGGGCCAGCGTCGGAAAGGGATAAGCAGTTCACTGTTATCCCTGCTAGTTCTCGTTGTTATCAGGTGTGTAACTCTGCATTAATTTCCTGATAGATTAATAGCGTTAATATGTAACATGTGTGATTATGAAATACGGGAAACATGGCTAAGGGTACCATTCAGTGGTACAGTGCAATCATGTAACACCCCCTTAATACTCAGTTAATGATGTTATAAGCATGGATATGAAATATGTACGATATCGTTATGACTTTGGGGTATATTGCATAATATCATAAAAATGTGTATGTTGCATAGGCATATGGGTGATATTGATAAAGGGGAAGTGTTCCGGTGGTTTTTACCACATTATCCAGTGACCTATGTCACATATTCTGTATCCGGTGACTTAGGTCACACATTATGAATCCGGTGACTCTGTCACAATTATCTGGTGGCCCTGCCATGATTATAAGGGCGATGTGCAGTTGACTGCAGCGATTGCCTTCAATGTTGTGTAGCGGATGGAGGGTCGATTTAGTAATCCCCACGGTGTGATTGGCAGGTACGGGTGGTGTGTAGAGGATGGATAATTAGGTGGGCTCGGATTTGCATTTCACTTGATATGTACATGTGGTTTATGATTCATTATGCTATGTATGGGCTTATGGCCGAATATGTTTAAATGGGCTTTGCCAAAATGTTATTATTAAGGCTATGATCGATTTGGGCTTTTAGTGTATTGTTACACATTGAGTCTGTAGACTCACCTTTCGTGGGATATCTTTTGCAGGTGATACTTAGTGATTTGGACTGGGTTAGCGAGGACTACATGGTGGCCACGCTCAACTCAGCATTTCGGGTTTCATTTTAATTAAACTCCTTATGTTTCTTTCATTATTTCAGGAATTATTTTGGGTATTGTTTCGTTGTAATAAGGCCACTTTATAACTGTTTTATTTATGTGTTTCTATATTTATTTTGATACAATCAATATCAACTAAATGATTAGTTATTTTTCGAAAAACAACTTAAACTGTTTTGACACCTAAACACCGGTGGTTTTCAACTTAATAATAAGCTCTAAATTTGGTTTTTCTTTTAACTTTTAATTTTTCTTAAAATCATGAAGATAACGTTTTAATGAGGTTTAAAACTTATATAACGACACGGTTTATTTCAACAAGACCATAATTCAAATCTATTTTTCTCGAGACAACATATTTTTTCTAAAATTTCAAATATGAGTTTCATTCGAGGAGCATGCCAGATCTGGTCGGGGCTTGTGGGCCGGGTTTGGGGTGTTTCAAAACCAACCATAACACACTAATTTTGAGGTAATTATACACAATACAAGCCTCAATTGCTCAATTACTGAAACACACAAAAAGATTTTCGAATTCCATAGCAAATCATAGCAAATTTCACAGTTCAAAACACACACGAAATTATCGAATTTCAGAAAATTGAATCAACAATTAACAAATAAATTTAAAGAGGTTTGAATCCCACACCTGATTTGTGATCAAAACTCCCTAAAATCAATCGACATACGTTGACGACCCCAATACAAACCCGAAGCTTTTGTCGATGAAAAATGTAAACAAACCAGACACTGACCTGGCGACAAGGAAACTGAAGCTTTCCGAAACCAAAAACAAAAGCAGAATTTCCCAACAAAAGGAAAGAAAAAGAAAAAGAAAAAGAAAAAGAAAATCAATCACAAAACGAAAAAGAAAAAGGAAGAGATAAACGTGGAAGAGGAGAGAACATGAAAAAAAACTAATTTTTGGGATCTTTTCTCCCCTAGTTACCAAGAAAAGTAAAATAAAAAGTAACTACTATGTATTTTAATCACAAAACAAACACTAAAAGTAAAATACAATAATTCCTCAAAACACACACCTGGGGACTTGAACCCAGGACCTAAAGGTACACTAACACATATCCAACCACAAGACCAGTAGGTCCATTCTGACACTAAAACGCAAAAATTAATCCAATTGTTCGATCTAGCCACGGACTCCACCTACAAATCTCAAATCTTCTAACCCTAAAATTCGGGGTGTTACATAGGGCCAGTATCAATACCTACATGTTTAACATTGAAATTTTGCTAAGTGGTCCAAATGCTTGATTTTTAACACGGTTAGTTATATTGATGTATGTCTAGCATTATTTAATGATGATTAATGCTTGTATGTGTTAAAACCTATGAAACTGTTATGAATGGCATGTGTCGGCTTTAATATGTGAACACTGTAACACCCCTTACCCGTATTCGACTCCGGAACCGGGTACGAGGCATTACCTGACTTAACTTGCTTGAATATACAACTTTGGGCCTTATAATTTCATTCTCAACTTAAAACTTCTCATTCATATGCATAACATTCTTATTATGGGCCTATGAGGCCTTAAGCATACATCCAGAAGGTTTCAGAGTTAAATCGGAAACTTTTGTTCACTTAGAAAAATTTTGCCTAAACAAAGGCCACACGCCCATGTGGTCACACACGCCCATGTCTCTAGCCCGTGCAGAATTTATTTTTCATTTCAAACCTACAGGGGTTTTCACACGGCTGGACACACACCCGTGTCAATGGCCCGTGTCCCTCACACGGCCTAGACACGCCCGTGTCCTCACCCATGTGTGAAAACCTGGGTATTCTATTTATGACGTCAGTAATCTCATAAGGGGCACACGGCCTAGTCACATATCCTTGTGCTGGCTCGTGTGACGAATCAAATTATCGTAATTTAATGCAAGGGGACAATTATAAGGTTATTGCCACCCTGGAACATAAACACACTTATTCCGGCCCAAGCAACACTTAACAATGAAATTATACTTCATGAAGAACCTATAATCATCTATCATACATTTCACATTTTACTCCATCATTTGCATGAACTTTCACTTCATAAAACTCATCACCATTAAAATATGAAACTTGACAAATATTGGCCAATTCCTAATGGCCATTTACAAAATGAGTGTATAACATTAGTAGCCAACACTTTCGCTATCAAATATGACATATCACAAAATGACCAAGTTCCTATACATGCCATACTCAAACAAATTAACTTCACTATACCAAAAGAATGCTTGATAGTGTGATCCAAGCTCCGACGTTCTATGATCCCCGAGTTAGCTTGGCGATACTATAAGGAAAAGGGAAAAGAGAGGGGTAAGCATATAGGTTAGTAAGTTTGCATGAATTAATATAGCAATTTAAATGCTCATGGTAAAATCCATTCATCTCATAGAACAATAACAACATAAGTCTTAAGTACTTAGGCATACTTACTTATACTTACTCTTACCCATTACATATCACGTTATGGTTTCATAACTTGTATTTTACTCATGATACCTGTAGCACTTAGTCACATAATTTAGCACTTATGCTCTCATGAACAAAACTCAAATCATCATCATCCTTAACATAATGGAACTCATTATCATCCTTGTAGAATTTAGCTCTATATTATATTTGCATACTTAGCTCTTTTGCCCGTTGAACTACTTGGAATATCAGAGGATACTCAATCTTATCATACATGTATCATGATGCCAATTCCATATCCCAGATATGGTCTTACATAGATCTCCTCTTAATGCCGATGCCATATCCCAAATATGGTCTTACATGAGATCTCCTCTTAATGCCGATGCCATATCCCAGATATGGTCTTACATGGGATTTCTTAGCTCGATGTCGATGCCATGTCCCAGACATGGTCTTATACGAGATCGTATCTGGATGTCGATGCCATGTCCCAGACATGGTCTTACACGAGATCCTCCTTTGATGCCGAAGCCATGTCCCAGACATGGTCTTATGCAGGACTTTCCTTATTCGATACCGATGCCATGTCCCAGACATGGTCTTATACGGGACCTACATTTGGTGTCGATGCCATGTCCCAGACATGGTCTTATACAGGACCTTCCTTATCTGATGTTGTGACATAGGTATCCTCGTTATTTCGAAACTTCAACCGGGACTTCATGTAGCATATTCTCATAATTTTTCTTATCAAAATATTATTCATCAATTTTCATGGAAATGATATGTATTTCTCAAAATAATAATTAATTTAAGCACAATAACATATGTAGCATTAATTTCACACAAGTTTACCTTGGTATTCAAAATGTGTGTAGAAGTTTGATTTAGTCCATGACTTTGTTCTTGCCTCGATTTCGATCCAGGCTTTGTGTTTCTTGATCTATAATATCAATTTGACTTGTTTAATGCTCACATTGACTAAATCGACTCACGAATCAATCTTTGGAAAAATTACGATTTTTCCCTTAAACTTTCTCATAATTACACTTCTACCCCCTAGGCTCGTAAAATGATTTTCATTCAAATTTCTTGTATTTCAAGCCTAGCTGAATCATTTTCTTAACTAAAGTAGCCCCTAATTTCCACTATTTCACTCATGTATGACCAATTTCATAACTTTTGCAATTTGGTCCTTTTATGTATTTTTCATGAAAATCACTTAGAAAAAGATATTTATCATACATCAAACTTTCATATTCTTCCATAAATCATCAAAATACATGCATGTCATACATGGGTAAATTTTTGAATATGAACCTTAGCTCAAAATATAGCTAGAAATAGCTAAATCAGGTTACGAGGATTTCAAAAATACTAAGAACATTAAAAACAGGGCTAGGATGCACTTACTATCAAGCTTGAAAGATGAAGAAACCCTAGTTATGGCGAGCTTGAGAATTTTAGCTATGGCTTAAAGAAGATGGACACAAAATTTTGACTTGTTTTTCCCTTTTTAATTCATTAATTAACCAAATGACTAAAATGCCTTTAAGGCCCTTTCTTGATATTTTTCCTTCCAATGTCCATTTTTGTCCATCTTAACATATAATGGTTTAATTGTTAAATAAGGACCTCTAATAATTTTTATAATTACGTTTCATACTTAAATCTTCTAGAATCTCATATTTTCTAACCTTTGCAATTTAGTCCTAATGAACAATTTGATCACTAATAATAAAATTTCTTTATGAAATTTTCACACAATCATGCAAGCAAATCGTAGGCCTCATAAAAATCATAAAACACATATTTCTACTTCAGATTTGTGGTCTCGCACCACTATTCTGACTAGACCCTAAATCGGGTTGTTACAAACACTGTGGCGTATAAGTAGTGAGACGGTGGTGTGGCATCTTTATATTCGGCTCAGCGATTGGGCCAGGTATAGGGTGTTACATAATCAGTTTATTTTCATGAGATTTTTGTATATTTTTTTATCAACTAAGCTTAATCTTTCATACCTAAGTCTTAAATTACTAAATTGTTAAGTATATGTGAAGTTGTTGTTAGTAGGTTTTTAATGAATTTGAGCTTAATTTTGATGAGAAATTGAAGTGTGAGTTTGAGCAAGTTGGGACTAAGTTAGAAGGTACTGGAAATTGGTGAAAGTGATTAGAAATTTAACTAAGCTTATTAGCTAATGTTATGACATCAGGGACTTAATTGAATAAATTAAAAGTTGTTAAGCAATTATTATAAAGATTATAAGTATAAGGCCCTTAATGAATGGATATGGAAGAGGATTTTGATCCAATGTTAAATACCAAAAAATATGAGTATTTCAGAAATAAGGGCTAAAGTGAAAAAAATACAAAATATGTTTTATTATGTGTTTTTATGTGATTGGGTGAAAACTAATATCGTTTCTATACTTGAATTATTGTATGTAGCTAAAGACGACGTTGGGCTGTCCCGAGAGAATAGAAAGGCAAGAGTCATAAATGAGTAGCTAATACGGTTTATTCTTTCATGTTTTGTTTTAATTCATAGTTTAGCAAATCATTAAATTGAGTAAAGAGACATTAGTGCTTTGTCTCATTAAAGGTAAGTTCTATCTATGACTTGATATTTAATTGAATTTGTTACTTGATGAAAGATGTGTTGATAGCATAAATGATGTTATGGATATGATTATTTGGTATAAATATGTGAAAATATGGTAATGAGATTAATGAATGTAATTAAAATTGAATGTATGAACTAATAGGTAAATGACATGTAAAAGATAACTTCAAGCATTGAAATGTGATATTATGTGAAATGTAAAATATGTTTAATAATTATTGAACTTGTAACACCCCTTACCCGTATTCGACGTCGGAACAGGGTACGAAGCATTACCGGACTCCCATCACAAGCAATCACACAATTCCTAGACATAAAATTTGCGTCCAAATTTTAAAACCATTCATATTCAATCATGGAGTCCCTATTATGAGCCTACGAGGCCCAAAACATGCTGTGGAAGTGGTTCAGGACTAAACCGATAACTTTAGAAATTTTTACAAGACTTAGAAAATTTTTTCTATTACAGGGCTCAAACAGCAGTGTGGTCCAAGGGATATGCCAGTGTGACCCTTAAACGCGCCTGTGCTACAGACCGTGTTCGATTTAGGGTGCTCTTTAACTTGTGCCACACAGTCGTACCACACGTCCATGTGTTAGGCCGTGTAGCACACACGACTAAGACACACGTTTGTGTCTCTGCCCGTGTGCTCAATTCTGGACATTCTGTTTTGCAACAATTAAGGTGTAGGGACATACGGCCAGATCACATGCCCGTGGGACAGACCGTGTGTCATACACGGCCTAGACACACGCCCGTGTGTCTACCAGTGTGGACAAAAATAAGTCTATTTACCAAGCCTTTTTGCCACCCTCACTTGCACTCATCTACACAACATCACAGGACACAAATTCAAGCATATAAATGCAACCAAATAACCACAAACAAGATAATAACATGTCATCCTCATGCCATTATTTATCATGCTTAGAACATCAACCTTTCCTCACCAATCCATGCAAGATTCCACATTCATGCTTAAAAATATCAACTTTATATCCTTGTCTAACATATTCACTACATTTATTAAGCCTTAAATCAAACATACAAATTTCACATTCATTAGGCTTCATTCAACTACTTTCAAGTTACCAAATGATACTCAAATTCCTCATCTCATCAATAGGTCACATTTCCAAAAATCACACAATCATGCTATAAATGTAACACCCCAAACCCGGCCTAGACGTTACGGTCGAATCTGGCGTGTCACATCGAAGTGTTTTTGTAACACCCCAAACCCGGTCAACACCGCATGACCGAATCTGGTATGTTATGGAGTGAAACCGTTTGCGTAAACAAATTACCGGTTAAATTTTGTTGAAATCTCTTTGTCGTTTTTAGTTTAGAAAACATAGTATGAAGTGAAGTTTGAAATTATTTTTAGGGTTGCTTTAAACCTAGCAAACTCATTCTTGAAAAAAAACTATTTGTTATCCTTAATTTTAAAAAACATCTGGTATTCATCAAAAACAGAGTGTGACGAGTATAATCAAATTTAAAACCATTTGCCTTTGAAGTTGTTTGAAAATTTGTAATCATAAAAACATTCAAGTTACCCTTCTTATTATTTTATGAACTTTGTTACCCGATGGTAATGTTTGGAAACCCGAAGAGATATAACTTTGAAAACCATTGCTTTTTACCGGTTAATTTATCAAGTCATTACTTCCGACAAATATAATATATTCAAAGTAAAAGCAAATTATAAAAACCAAAAGAATAAAACATAGCGGCCTTATTACAAACCCAAAACCAAATTTAAAAGAAATAAATAAAACCAAAAATGTAGTTTAAAGTTAAACCAAACTAGGATGCATGGCCACCTCGAGTCCTCCCCGGCTCCATATCCGTGATCTATGCCTCATCTGTAAAATATAAGGGAAGGGGTGAGTCATCAAGACTCAGTGTATAAATCCCCAACCCGAGCATTCAAGCACTTACACAAATCATCAGTAAAAATGCAGATTATGCAGCCCATAACCTAGCCATCCAATCTCCTTTAACTACCCCATGTGGTCAAAACCACTGGTGGTCAAAACCACTGGTGACCGAAGTCACAAATATATCGGTGTGGTCAAAACCACTGGTGACCGTAGTCACAAATCAAGTGATGGGGCCAACCCATCGTGTGGTCAAAACCACTGATGACAATCCCGTAATATATCATGTGGGGCCAACCCACTGTGGTACCAAACCACTGGGACGGGTCACAATATCTATATGTGGTCAAACCACTGGTGGTCAAAACCACTGGGACTTAGTCACAAATCATATCAATAGTGTGGTCAAAACCACTGGTGACCGTAGTCACAAATCAACTGATGGGGCCAACCCATCTTGTGGTCAAAACCACTGGTGACAGTCCAAATAAATCCTCCCCCTCCTCTCATAAATCCCATCATCATCATGCTCATATCATCCATGTCATAATATCATGTGTCATGCAATAAGGCATAGCATAGCAATTAACATAACCTGAGTATACATATATCGTGATTCACATGACAGGGGACTCACCCGGTTTCCAAGCTCATGCCCGTAAGGCATATTCACTGATTCAATAGCTATCACGGTAACATAATATACATATTATACTAATAAAGTGTGTAAGCGTTTTACACACCTGACTATACATAGATCTAATGAGAAATCCCAAAGCTACGCGATACCACGAGATCTCGAAACGTATACCCTCACTGCTCCTACAATCGGCTAATGCTTAGTTAGTAATCAAAAGCCCTATTCGGCTTAACTAGAAATCCTGAAAATGTGATGCAAGAAGGTATTACTTTACTTTAATGCCGATTTGGTTTCCTACCAAATCCCGAAGCCACCCAATGAACCCTCTTGCAATCGGCCACACACTGCTGCACATAAACAATTAGCCTTCGGCTTTTGAACGAAAAAGAAATAGATCTAAAAGTTAAAGCCTCACCTAAATCGACCACCAATCCCGGAGATTCACTGCGTTAGGCTGTTCTCCCCCCTACAATCGGTTTCATCATTCCATTAAGCATCCAAGGGCCATTCGGCCATAACATGAATCCCAAACCAAATAAGTTTGACGCCCCCTTACCTTGATGACTGCTTTGGCCTTTAAACACCACAGATTGGTACTCCCTAATGACACTAGAAGTTTTGTCTACTAGCATGAAACAAATAAGAAAATGGAAATTAATACCCAGATCCTTAGTAAAGGAAAAGATAGAAGAGTAGTGGGGTTTCGGCATTACCCCAAGTTGATCAAGAAGAGAAGAAGAATCTTACCAGGAGATTTGGTTAATTCCAAATGAACAAGATAGATTCGGCACTTTCTATAACAAAGAGAAAATGCAAGAGGAGGAGCTAATCAGCAAGGTATTCGGCCAACACTGAAAGAGGAGAAGAAGAAAAATAGATTGGAAAGAGAGAGATTCGGCAAGAGGGAGAGTGGAAGAAATTTCGGCATAAAGGGAATTGGAAAGAAAGAAGGAGAAGATGTGAGAGTTAAGTTTCGGTTTGAGCAAGAATAAGAAAAGAAAAAGAAGATGAGTCAGTTTCGGGAAAAGATGGAGAAGAAAAAGAAATATAAAAGAGGATTTCGGCTAGGGACTTGAGAGGAGAAAAAAGATGAAATTGAAAGTAATGGAGAAGGAGATGTGAAGTCAACTTTCGGCTTGAACACAATAGGGAGAGCAATTGAGGTTTCGGTTTAACTCTAGACGCAAGAGGAGAGACTCTTCCTACTAGCTGAAATGTTCCCTAAAGCCCCATAGACATTCGACACATCCCCCTTCTCAAACACCAAAACCGATTGCTTCCCAAACTTACACCACAATCCAAAATTTCGGCTAAGCACAACCCACATCTACTCAAACACTTGCCGTCCCCTTCATCCCTCCTTGAATTCCTCTCATCCACTCATTCAAACAAATTTGAATGAGTCAACTCCACATTTTTCTCCCTTCCATCCAATTCAAAAGAGTCCCACCTGAGCACACCTCTGCTTACCTGTGGTGTCAAAAATAAATGAGCAGAAAGGGATTTCTGCATCTCGAACCAAGGTCCTCCTTGCTCCCTGTGGCGTCACTTCCCTTGTGTCTTAAGTGGCGCCTCCTTGCCACTTTACCAAGGCACTTCTTGTGTCTAAAACCTCAAATGAATTCTCTTAACCCCTATCTCACCTAACTCCTTCCTCTTAAGCATTAAAACAAAAATTTTGGCCATGACCCAGGACTAACCCAAGGTCATGCCTAAGCCCCAAAACATACTAAACAAACACAATAACCATACTATCACATGCAAACACATGCAAGATGCAGAAACCCCGATTTAAGGATGTTACAGTTTTTCAAAATCAAGGTTTGTTGGGAGAAATCGTTTGAGTTAAAATCCATTTAGTTTTTATTTCCTTGGGAAACAATTGGTAAGTTACAAAAACCAACACTTAGTAAAACGATTACCATGTTTGTTATTGTTGGTTTAAATTCACGGAAGCTATTCTATTTATGGTTATCTTAAAGTTGAAAATATGTGTTTGCCTTGTAAAACAGTTATTAGTTGTGAAAACTGGTTTGTATCCGTTTGGCAGTTCAAAATAAGAAATTAAAAATCACCAGAGGCCTTATTACAAAATATCAACCCAATATAAAATATTTAAATAACTACGTTTAAACAAACATCCTCGATCTGTGGCCCCCTCCGAGTCCCTCACAGCTCCAAATCACCTAAGATTGGGGATTACCTGTACAATTAAAAGAAAAGGGTAAATTACGAGAACTCAGTGTGTAATCCCCTATCACTTAATCAGTAATACATGCAGTAACAATCTGGGCCTCAGCCCTATTCAGTAATAGTGCAGTGTGGGCCTTAGCCTAATACAATAATAGTGTGGGCCTAAGCTCGATACAGTATCCAAATATGGTGCAAGTATGCAACCCACCCCAATACAGCCAGCATACCACCTGTACCAGCCAACACACCACGTGGGGACAAATTCGACCCACCCAGCCAACACACCAATATTGTAGCATAGCTGCCAGTAATAATAATGCAGCAGAGCTGCCAGTACAGTATATGTGGCAAAGCCACCAGTAACAATAATTGTGGAAGAGCCACCAATATCAGTATGTGTAGTAGAGCCACCAGTAACAGTACTTCCTCCATAACGGAATCCCAACCCCATATAGTATGCCATGTCATCCATATTTTATGTATGCAATATGTCCTACTTAGTACAGTCATACAGTACATACTTTCATCTGTCAACCTACCTCTAGGGGTAAATTGTTCATTTTCATGTATTAGGGGTAAAACGGTAATTTTTCCCTTTAGAGGTATTTTGGTCATTTTACCTACCTTGGGGTCTCGGTACAGTTAATGACCTTTTCGAAGGCCTACAGTCGGCTCGAGCAACACAGATAATCCATTTGGTCAAAATAGTGTAAATAGGCTCAAAGCCCAATATTGGCCCAAATGGGCCCACACGCTCATGTGGCCCATTTGGCCCAAATTCAATCACGGTTATGCGAACTACATAGCCTAATCCAGTTTCTGCCACTTTTCATAAAATTTATCCTTGTAACATCCTAGATTAGGGGTTATGCATTTAGTGCATAATTCATGTGTTAATGGGCTCAGTGAGTGTGTTTAGAGGTGTTTGAGGGGCTTTGGAAACTCTAGGATGGAAGAGGAAGCTTTGAAAAAATATGGAAATTTTAAGTAAAAAGGGGAATTGGGCTAAAGAGGCCTTAAGAATAATTGCGAGGGATTTTGGACATGAAAGGGGGCGTGGTAAAGTGGCTTAGGGGCGCTACTTAAGGGCCTGGAAATGACGCCAACAGGGGCCTTGGTTCGAATCACGGCGGCAGCAAGTAATGTTTCATTTTTGCTATTGGCGTTAAGACAAGGGGGAGCTAGGGAAGGAGGCTTTGAAATAAATTGTGGCGAGTTTATGTCATAAAAAAACGCCATGGCAGAGTGGCTTTGGGCGCTATATGTGGTTTGCGGCAATGAGGGCCCAGGTTCGAGTTGCAAAGGAAGCAAGAAAGGGCATTTTATTTTTGTGCGGCAAGAAGGCGCTTGGGCTAAGTAGGTCTTAAAAGAAATTCAGGGTGAATTATGTCACAAGGAGGTGCCTTGGCAAAGTGGCCTGGGGCGTTACCTGCAGTTAAGGGTCCCAACAGGTCTCGGGTTCAAGGCGTGTGAGCAGCAGTTGGGTGTTTTATTTTTGGCTTTTGGCACCAAGAGAGAAGGAAATAATTGGACGGCACATGGAGTTTCAATTGGATAAGGATTTGGCTTAATTCTCCTATTAAAACTCATTCTCTGATGAAGGTAGGATAAATATGGCTTTATTTATTTTATTTATTTTAGTTTAATAAGTAGATAATGGATAAGTGAGAGTTGATTTTATTTATTTTAAGTGTGTGATAAAGAGATAAGGGATAAATGATTGGATTATTCTTTTTAATTTAATGAGTAGTGTGGAGTTAAAATAGGAGTTTAATTGGAATTTGATAAGGAGTGATAAGGTGGCCGAATGTGGGACTCTTTGGGGTTGCTTAATCGGTTTGGAAGCTTTATAAGGAGGGTGAGCCGAAATTTAGAGCTTTCTTTTTACTCTAGGTGCCGTTCCTCTCTAGTGCAAGCCATTTAGTTTCAGTTTCGTTTCCCTTTTCGTTGTTGACCGAAACCTCAAAAGCATAAGGCCATTTGTGTTCCATTCCTCTTCTCTCTATTTCGCTTGTTAGCCGAACCTTGTAAGTGACCAATCTTCTATTTGTATTTTACTTTTATTAATAGCCATAACCGAATCTCAAAGACGGCCTTATTCTTTTCTTCTATCGCAAGTTTCAAAAGCTGAAACCTTGATCTAGTTCTCTCCTGTGGTCGAATATCTCAGTGATCAAAAGGGGGAGGTGTTGTCGATTTCTTTTGGTGCAAGTTATCCCAATCGGTTCATTATAGAGGTAAGGTGAGATGGACAATTCAGCCATAAGTCTTATTGATTATTAAAGCTAGCCGATTCTAACAAGTGATTAATAGGAATTTCGACTACTCAAGGATCAAGTCGACAGAAGTAGAGCAAGTATTCGGGATTTCGGTAAGTAAGGTAAGGAGGTTTGTACTATTCGGCTTAGGGCCATATTTTGGGTATTTAAGTGTGACCGATTTGGATTATGTACTTTGGTTTTTAGGGCAAATCGGCAGGCATCAAGGCAAGTTTCGGGATTTAGATACATTTTGGTAAGGATGATAAGTTATAGTTTATTCGTTAAGATCTCGTATTAGCTAGTTATTCTGAGTAAGTGACTAATCGTATGTACTAATTAAAGTGTTCTGATGGAGGCGAATTCCAGTCAAGAAGGGGAAGGGAAGGTCCCTATTCCAAAGTATAAGAAGAGAGCCGTTTCTACTGTTCGGGATTGGCCACTAGGGTGTGGGCCAGCAGCAGGAGAAAGCTATAGACAGATAGCCGTAGTTTCGCTTAGCGATAGCATCGGGATCAAGAGTTTAGAGCTTCAAGTTATCAGGTGTGTGATTAACCCACCGTTTTCCGGGTTTTTGCTATAATTGCGTGTGTGATTTATGTGCTAACCAGTGCAGTGGTAGTTATGTGGTAATTACCCTAAAAAGAGGTATATCGATATTCAGGTTAGTATTATCTGTTGATAAGAATGTGAAAGTGCCGATGTGAATGTGACTATGCCTATGGAAATATGATTGATTGCCTTAATAACATGTGCATGCATTTATTATTATGTCACTATTACATGTGCATGTGCATGGGGTGGGATATGAAAGAAGGTACGGGTGTACTTCGAGTACGTGGTTTTGTGATGGCCATGAGCCGCATGTAGATTGACGTTGACTGAGGTCACGTTGTGGATTATTTGTGATTAAGTTCGCGTGGCTTGATGAGTGGCTATGTGCCTCATCGTGGTTGATATCGGCTATGTGTCATATCGTGGTTGATGAGTGACTATGTGTCCCATCGTGGTTTTGGTGTTAGCTACGGCTACATCGTGGATTGGCGCTGACTGAGGTCGCGTTGTGGATTTTTGTGCTTAATTACACCTGGACGGCATTGATTGCCTTTTGGAGTGAAAAGGAGAGGGTGATTTGATAATCCCCTGGTGTGTGGTAGGTTGGATACGGAGGTGTGTAGAGGATGGACCCTAGGCTGGGTTGGGCTTCATAATTGCATAATTTTGTATGTGAATATGTGTGAAAGTGGGCCAAGCCCAACATATGATATGAATAAATGTTAAAGTGGGCCAAGCCCAGTATGTGATGTGGATTAAAGTGGTAATGGGCCAAGCCCAATATATGTGGAAACATGTGGTTAATTATCCTACTATAAGAATGTGATATGGTTATGGGCCAAGCCTAATAAGTGAATACATGTGAATAAGTTGCATTACTATTTGTTATATGGGTTATTACATGGTTTGACATATGGGTGGAATTCAGTGGACTAATTGCACACTGAGTCTGTTAGACTCACCCAAAAGTTTAGCAACATCGCAGGTGATGCTTGGACCGGGTTTGGAGTGGATACCGGGCGGCCCATGCAGAAAGATATTTTAATTAATTAAGTATTTATATTTTTAGTATTTTGATTAAGTGTTTATTGTAATAAGGCCCATTAAAGTATTTAAGTATTTTTATTAAGTTTAAAGTATTTAAGTATTTTTATTAAGTATCTTTATTATTATGTTTTATTATGGATTGACAATTGAGATATCTTTCGCCAATGGTTTTATTTTCTTAAATCTGTATATAATAAAGTTTTGAACCCAGTATTTTATAACAATTAAATTTTTACTTAGAATGTTTTAAATTACGAAAAATGTTTTATTAAAGGAAACAAATTTTTAACGGTATTTACTTTTAAGTAAGAATATTTTAAAATGTTTTCCGCAGTGGCATTTCAAATTCGGTCGTAACGAATGGGCCGGGTTTGGGGTGTTACAATTCGTGTGGGCCCACGAGCCTATTGGGCCCACACGACCCATTTCGGCCCAACGAGGCCCATAACGGCCCAATTGCACGAGAACACTCGTGGTGACCTGTTCAGTCTACCGCCTACGGTGGTGGGCTCAGTTTTACCACATGAGCGATGGCACGCTCGTGAGGCCTCAAATGCCGAAGTTTCGGCTTTTGCTGATTCATAGCGGAGATAGTGTGATTGCACACCTTTTTACGGAGTCGTTCCAAGATCTACGAGCACCCAACCTAGATTCATCGAGATCCAATGTTAGTTCTTAATTGTTAGGGTAACACCCTCTTAATAACACTTAATCCAAAATACCCTTCTTACCTTGTTTGAATGAGGGTGACCTTAATCCCTCAACGAATGCTGTTCAGAAACGATCACACGCCTTCGCTGCTTTCCTAAAGTACAGTCAAGAACCGATTAGTAAGTGGTAGGGCATATTCGGCCAACCCCAAAAAAAGCATGAGGTAACCTCATTACCTTACCGGACGTTTTAAGAATGAAAGTGTGACTCCTCCAAACCGTTCACACTTCACCACTCCTTAAGGAAGAGCCTAGAATTGAAATGAATGCAGTACGTGAAGAATGAAATAAAAATCGGTTAATGGGGTTATTCAGTTTTGGAAAAGAAAGGAAGAGCATATGTGCATTCAATTTTAAAAGTAAAGCAGAGGATGGCAGAGCTATTGTAGAATCGAAACAGAGAGGGACAACACTTGGGTTTTAGCCTAAGTAAGAAGAGGAGCCAAATCAAGAAGGGAAGAGAGGGACTTTAGGTCACAACCTACCAAATGTCGAAAAATAATAAGAAACACAAGTGAGAGGCAAAGATGGGGTTCGGCTGAAACTACAGTCAATAAACCAAAGAAATGATAAGGTAGTAGACCGAAACTTGAAAAGAACAGAGAAGAAGGGAGTTGCGGTAGAGGTTGATACAAGAGAAAGAAAGGAATGGTCAATTGCAAGAGAAAGAACAGCAAGAACCGAACAACAAAGATGTACGAGTGATAAGTTGCAATTTCGGCACTTAGAGAGAAAATGAAGAAACAAGAATTATAAGTCCAAAAACCGGTGACAAAACTGACAAAAATGAGGGGAAAAACCCCTCAGCCAAAATTCCTAGGCTTCACTATATCCATTCGGCACAAACACTCCCACACGCTCCAACTCCCCTGATTCACTCCACCAATCTCTCCATAATCCTCTCCATGATTTGTTCCTAAAATCCCTCCATGACCAATTCAAACTCCTCTTATCCATCAGACTTCCACTGGAACACAAACTCTAGCCATCCTAGCTGCAAAATAAAAGCCCTTTATGCTGCACCAACACTCGAACCTCAGACCCACTTGCCACACTTGTAACGCCACCACCATTGTACCAATAGGATTTTTGTGACTTAATGTAAGCACAATAATTAATAAGACCTAAGTGCTAGCGTCTAGATCCTTTTAAGAGCAAAATTTAAAAATTCTGCAAAAGCGAAGACTTGAACCCAGGTTTCTCATACACTCCAATACACACCCAAATCACTTAGCCATTAAAGCAAACAAGCAATTTATGTCTGACCATGAAAAATTAAAGTCCCTAAGTTTTTGGGGCGTTACAATAAATCACAATTCCAAACATTTCACATTCACCAAGCATACCATGATCATATCACCATAAACATTGACACATATATGAATATACTTAGGCTTACAACCATGTTAGCCAATATGAGCCAACTTACATGGCCAAGGCCAAATAGCAAAAAAAAAAAAAAAAAAAAAAAAAAACTTTGACAATCACAAGCCAACATATTGGCTACCATCATAATGACACATTTAACAAAATGAATAAGTCCTTATACATGCCATAAACTAAAAATATTTGAATTCATCAATACCCAAAGTGATAGCTTGATAGTGTGATAGGATCTCCGGTGAACTTTAATCCGAGCTAGCTTAATAACCCTAAAAGACATAGGAAAGGAATGGGGGTAAGCTATATAGCTTAGTAAGTTCATATGCAAATAATACAAAACATTATTCATACACTTGACATACAAATAACTTAACAAATATTAACATAAATGTCATTAATAGTTCATAAACACAACTTACTCCATCACAATCTTACCAACAGCTCATCATATAAGTAACATAACATATTTCAACATGAATGTCATTAACTTCATGAGTATAATTTACTCAATCACATTCTTGCCTATAGCTTATCACATGAATAACATAACATATATCAACATGAATGTCATTAAAACTTCATAAATATCATATGAACATAAATGTCATTTAATATCAACATAACAGATATCAACATAATTGTCATATACTAATAGCTTATCATATGAACTACATAACACGTTTCAACATAAATGTCATTTAAGCTTCATAAGCAGAACTTTCTCAATCACAATCTTATCACTTGTTCATCATATACTGAACTCATTTTCTTTTAGTTTTATGTACATACTTGTACCATCACATAACATATTCACATGCTTTCTCATCTTTGACATACCCGTTGAATTTCCCATTGAACCACTTGGAATACTAAAGGATATTCGGGAATCTCGCACACACAATACCATACCAATGCCATATCCCAGATATAGTCTTACATAGGATCTGTTATCAATGCCAATAGCCCAGCTATGGTCTTACACGAAGTCTCATATCAATGCCATATCCTGAATATGGTCTTACACGAAGTCTCATATCGATGCCATATCTCAGATATGGTCTTACACGTAATCACAGTAACCCTAATGTCATGACATTTGTATTCTATCTATTCTTGAGGTTCAACCGGGATTTCTCTCTTGTCGAAACTTTAACGAATACTTCTATAGAGTCAATCACAATTCATACAACTTTAAAGCATGTAAAACATAAATATAATAATACATTATTTACGTACGAACTTACCTCGACATAAAAATGACGAAAATGGCTAAATCGTTAAATACTCGTTTTTCTCCCGTTCTAGGTCCAAACCTCATTTTTTTTCTTGATCTATAATATCACATTTAACTTATTTAATTATTATACTATTCAAATCAGCCCAAAATCACATTATGACAAAAATTACATTTTTACCCCTAAACTTTTGACATTTTACAATTTAGTCCCTAGGCTCATAAAATGAAATGTACTCAATTTCTTCAATACCCATACCTAGCCGAACCTTATACATGCTTATAACATCCCACAATTTTCATTTATTCACATTTTTACACCATATTTTATAACTTTTACAAATAAGTCCTTTTAGGCATTTTCACCAAAAATCACTTAAAAAAAGTCCTTTATCATACACCAAACATGCATTTTCTACCATTAGACATCAAAATACACAAACATTCATCATGGGTAAAATTTTAGACCTTGACATCTCTTCAAATTGAAGGTAGAAATAGAAAGATCGAGTTACAATGACTTCGAAAATGTAATGAGCATCAAAAACTGGCTAGAACAGACTTACAATCGAGCTTGATTCCCTTGTGAATTTCGGCCATTGGAGGAAGATGGAAAAAAAATTGGCTTTTAATTTGGCTTTTTAATTCATTTAATTACCAAATTACCAAAATTCCCTTAATGAAAAACTTTGAAAACATACCAAACCATGTCCATTTTTGTCCACCAACTTAACCAATGGTCTATTTACCATTTAAGGATGTCTAATTTAAAATCTCAGCAATTGGACATGTCTAACCTATAGAATTCAAGTTTTGCACTTTTTTCAATTTAGTCCTTTTGACTAAATTGAGTGCCCAAATGTCTCACAAAATTGTTCCATAAAATTGTAGACCATAAAAATATAATAAAAATGATTTTTTTGCGTCGGATTTGTGGTCTCGAAACCACTATTTCAACTGGACCCAAAATCGAGCTATTACAGAACTTAAGATTCTTTGCAAGGAGACACTAATGAATGGAAATAAGTTGGTGAAATAGTGAATTGAACCTTATTTGATTAGTGAAATGGAAATCATGCCTTTATGCAAAGTGATGTGTGTTGGATTTGTTGCCCTAAGTGTAATAAACTTTTTTTGATCAGATTTGTTAATAAATTTATTCATGAATTACATTAATATCCTTTGTATAATGTCCTCATGTGATTTTTTTCATGTAAAGCAAAATGGAAGCAAATATTAGCTCACTGGTTGTCTAATATTTAACTAATACTAAGCGACATTATGTGGTCAGACCGTATTATGGAAAAACAACTTACATTAGTAAACGAACCCAAACATGTCCTTAGCCTAATAAAAAATGAGCAAACTGACCATGCGCGCGACTTGATGTCACATGTAGTAGTTATTTTACGTCATTTCCAGATTTAAACGAGCTTATTTTATTGAAAATTTATAATTAATTATTGCATTTCCAGTATTAATAGGTTAGGAACTAAAATTTAATAAAATAAGCATTTTTACGCATTTTCTACTAATTTGATGACCTGTAAGGCCAACTCGGGCTTCGTAAGTTGAAACACCCCAAACCCAGCCCACAAGCTTTGAATAGATTTGGTATGTTCCTCAAGTAAACCGGTTCAAAGTTCTTTTGTTACTTTGGGAAAAAGTGTGTTTTGAAAGAAATATTGTTTTGGGTTGGGCTCGAGTAGAAAACAAAATCGTTTTATAATGAAAACCCTTTTAAATTTTAGGTGATAAAACATATAGAATACATTTAAAGTAAATTACTTAATCTTTAACTTAATAAAAATTTTGTAACATAATAAATAAAAACAGAAATAAAATAGTGTACTATGGCCTTATGGCCTTATTACATCAAGTAAATCCAAATAATTCGAAGTACTTAAAAAAATTAATAGTCCATAAAAATAAAAACTTCATGTTGAGCATGGCCACCACAAGTTCTGCCAGTCCCCGTCCATTCTTTCATCACACAAAAATGTTCCCACAACGGGTGAGTCAATGACTCAATGTGTACACAACACTAAATCATAATAGAATCGGGCATAACAAATATTACACATTCATATCATAGCATACAAATTATGATGCATTCCCAAACCCAAACCTAAAAAGCCATCCGCTACACTCCCCGTAACAACTTTGTACAAGTGGGGACTACTAAGTCGACCCTCCTTCCGCTACACTCCATATCGCGATCTTAGGTCACCGTATTTGTGGTCTTAGGTCACCACATTCGGATATCGCGGTCTTAGGTCATCGCATTCAGATTCTCGTGGTCTTAGGTCACCACATTCGGATACCACTTGTCTTAGGTCACCGTGTTCGTGGTCTTAGGTCACCACATTCACTTCCCCTTTCAATAACCCATATGCCCCATTTTGTAATATGCATTAATATGCCAAAGTTCACATTCTTATTCTCATGTTACAAATAACATATTTCATATTCCTAGTAGGAGTAGGAAACGTGCACAGTACTTTGTACCACATTATGGTACCTTAGCCATATTCACATTCTTAATATCACATATATTAATTAAACATAGCCATAAAACATATTATGAAATAGTGTGGGGTACACACTGATTAGCTTAACGAATTCCTTGAAATCCCAAAAACCGATCTATCGTCAGAGATCCTAAATCCCTACATTTGGCCACATTTAGTATTTTAGGAAAAAGCCTATTTGGCTAATTTAATCAAATCTGAAGGATTATCGTATCCACTTTCTTACCTTCTTTGCCACGATTTGATAATTAATCAAATCCTGAAACTTGTATTCTTCCCTTTGAAATCGGCTAATCACTAGATCCTCGAATCGCTTAGTTTTCTACTTAAAACACATAAAAATAGATCTAACTACTAAAATAGGCCTTGGCCGAATATTCATAGTCACTTACCTTAAGGATCTTAAATCCCAAATTATCCCTTGGTTATAGCTTCACAAAATCCCTAAAACCCACATGTTAGATCAACTTCTAACCTTTAATCACAATCAATGGCCCTTGGCCGAATGCGAATATGACTTACCTTGATGGTCAAATCCCAAGATCTTTTCCTTTATAGTCGACTATGGCAAAAATCCCGAAAGAATCCTTCCAAATTTCTCGCAAATAAGAATATTGATGGGATTAGTCCTAGATTTCACAAATCTAAAAGAAAAGAATAGAAATCAAAACTTGTTCTTACCCTTTCTTGAAGAAATCGACGGCACCTATGCTTGAAGTCCCTCAAAGATTCGGCTTTTGATGGATTGGAAAGAAAAGAAATTGGCTACTGGTGATATCTTGAATTTTCTGGCTTTGGCTAACAAAAGAAGAAGAACAAATGCTCTAGGAAATTCGGCGAGAGAGAAGGGTTGAGAGAAAGAATGATGAATGGCCCTCTTTTCCTTATATAGTTGAATTTACTAACTTAGAATCCTTTACTTGGCCATCACTCTTCTATTTTGATAGCTTTATCTCTTTAATTATCTCCTAAAATAAAAGATAATTCAAAGAACTATCCTTACTTAGCTGAAATTATTAAACTCAAAGTCCCTTACTTGGCCATCACTTCTCCCTTATTTTCCAAATTAAAGAATAATTCCTCATTTATCTCTTGAAAATAATCTAAAATAAATCCATTATTTATCCCTTATTTATCCACTATTTATCTCTTAAAAATAAAAGAATAAAGGCTCCTAAATTATAGCCTTGTGCCGTCCACCTCACTTCTTCTGGAAACAAAATAAAATTTCTTTTATTTGCTTTCCCTGTGACTCGAACTCAGGCCCAATCCCCTTGCATGTGGCGCCATTTCCAGAGGCCCTAAGTGGCATCTCCAAGCCACTTTTCCAAGCCTGTTTGCATGTCAAATTTCACATACTTTTTTCTCTTAAGGCCACCTTGCCTTGATTTCCTCTTTTAAACTTTAAAACTCGACATTTCTAAGTCATTTCTAAGTTTCCAAAAATTTTCGTTTGCCTCTTTAAACTTGACATTTCCTTACATTTCCAAGTTTCCAGAAATGTTCACTTTCCTCTTTTGAATCATTTCTAAATCACATCCTTACATTTACAAGTTTCCAAAAATGTTCACTTTCCTCTTTTAAACCTAACATTTCCATACATTTCCAGGTTTCCAAAAATGTTCATAACACATAAGACATGTCATTTCGTACAATTAAACCGAAAACGCATAGGCCCTTTTCAGGATGTTACAGTTCTACCCTCCTTAAAAATAATTTCGTCCTCGAAATTACTTTTTAACGAATAATCGTACATCTTAACTCACCGTACTACGCTCATGCTGCGCACTCTGATCTTAATAGAACCATCATACTTCCTAGGCACAATCTCTAAGTTCACATCCCCTAGAACTCATTTCTAACGCCGCGATTTAATCTGATTAAAGAGTTTTATGCATTAGAAATTTTGTTCCACTGTTTATCCGCGAACAAATTTTATGCAAAGAGATGTTTAGAAGTGGTTCTTTCGATCAAACAAAGTTCTCAGCTCAAGTTCACTATTCAAAAAGTCACGTTCACATTCATCAACCGAGACTGAAACACCCCAAACCCGGCCCACGAGCTTTGACCAGATTTGGTATGTTCCTCAAGTAAACTGGTTCAAAGTTCTTTTGTTACTTTGGGAAAATAGTGTGTTTTGAAAGAAATATTGTTTTGGGTTGGGCTCGAGTACAAAACAAAATCGTTTTACAATGAAAACCCTTTTAAATTTTTGGTGATAAAACATATAGAATACATTTAAATTAAATTGCTTAATCTTTAACTTAATAAAAATTTCGCAACATAATAAAGAAAATAGAAATAAAATAGTGCACTATGGCCTTATGGCCTTATTACATCAAGTAAATCCAAATGATTCGGAGTACTTAAAAATTAATAGTCCATAAAAATAAAAAACTTCATGTTGAGCATGGCCACCACAAGTTCTGCCGTCTGGTCCTTTCTGCTCATCACCAAAACATGGTCCCTCAATGGGGTGAGTCAACAGACTCAATGTGTACACAACACTAAATCATAATAGAATCAGGCATAACAAATATTACACATTCATATCATAGTATACAAATTATGATGCATTCCCAAACCCAAACCTAACAAGCCATCCGCTACACTCCCCCGTACCAACCTGTACACCGTGGGGACTACTAAGTCAACCCTCCTTCTGCTACACTCCATATCGCGGTCTTAGGTCACCGCATTTGTGGTCTTAGGTCACCACATTCGGATATCGCAGATCTTAGGTCACCGCATTCGATTCATCGTGGTCTTAGGTCACCACATTCCGATACCACGAGTCTTAGGTCACCGTGTTCGTGGTCTTAGGTCACCACATTCACTTCCCCTTTCAATAACCCATATGCCCCATTTTGTAATATGCATTAATATGCCAAATTTAACATTCTTATTCTCATGTTACAAATAACATATTTCATATTCCTAGTAGGAGTAGGAAACGTACCTGAGTATTTAGTACCATAACATGGTACCTTAGCCACTTTCTTATTATTAATATCACATATTTTAATTAGACATAGCCATAAAACTTATGAAGAATTAGTGTGGGGTACACACCTGATTCGCATAGCAAATTCCTTGGGATCTCGTAATCTGATCTACCGCTTAGATCCTTAATCCCTGCATTTGATTAATCACTTACTAATTTAATAAAAAGCCATTCGGCCATAAATCCAAAACCTAGTAGGATTAGTATACTAAAACTTACCTTGTTGTCGATTTGATAATTAATCAAATCCCGAAAACTTGTATTCTTCCCCATTGAAATTGGCTAATCACTAGATCCTTTGAATCGGTTAATTTTCGGCTTAAAACACATAAAAATAGATCTAACTACTAAAATAGGCCTTGGCCGAATATTCATAGTCACTTACCTTAAGGATCTTAAATTCCGAAATTATCCCTTGGTTATAGCTTCTATCGAAATCCCTAAAACCACATGTTAGATCAACTTCTAACCTTTAATCACAATCACTGGCCCTTGGCCGAATGTCAGATATGACTTACCTTGATGGTCAAATCCCGAAGATCTTTTCCTTTATAGTCGACTATGGCAAAAATCCCGAAGGAATCCTTCCAAATTTCGGCAAATAAGAATATTGATGGGATTAGTCCTAGATTTCGACAAATCTAAAAGAAAACAATATAAATCAAAACTTGTTCTAACCCTTTCTTGAAGAAATCGACAAAGACTTATGCTTGAAGCCCTCAAAGATTCGGCTTTTGATGGATTGGAAAGAAAAGAAATTGGCTAATGGTGATATCTTGAATTTTCGGCTTTGGCTAACAAAAGAAGAAGAACAAATGCTCTAGGAAATTCGGCAGAGAGAAAGGGTTGAGAGAAAGAATGATGAATGGCCCTCTTTTCCTTATATAGCCGAATTTACTAACTTAGAATCCCTTACTTGGCCATCACTCTTCTATTTTGATAGCTTTATCTCTTTAATTATCTCCTAAAATAAAAGATAATTCAAAGCAACTATCCTTACTTAGCTGAAATTATTAAACTCAAAGTCCCTTACTTGGCCATCACTTCTCCCTTATTTTCCTAATTAAAGAATAATTCCTCATTTATCTCTTGAAAATAATCTAAAATAAATCCATTATTTATCCCTTATTTATCCACTATTTATCTCTTAGAAATAAAAGAATAAAGGCTCCTAAATTATAGCCTTGTGCCGTCCCTCATCACTATTCTCTGCAAAAATAAAACTTTTATTTTGCTTCCCTATAGCTCGAACCTTGGCCCAATACCCCAAAGATGTGTGGCGCCATTTCTGAGGCCCTAAGTGGCATCTTCAAGCCACTTTTCCAAGCCCGTTTGTATGTCATATTTCACATACATTTTCTCTTAAGACCACCTTGCTTCATGTCCCTCTTCTAAACTTTAAACTTGACATTTCTAAAGCATTTCCTTACATTTCTAAGACATTTCCTTACATTTCCAAGACATTTCCTTACATTTCCAAGACAAGACATTTCCTTACATTTCCAAGTCATTTCCTTATATTTCCAAGACAAGACATTTCCTTCCATTTCCAAGTCATTTCCTTACATTTCCAAGACAAGACATTTCCTTCCATTTCCAAGTCATTTCCTTACATTTCCAAGACAAGACATTTCCTTACATTTCTAAGACAAGACATTTCCTTCCATTTCCAAGTCATTTCCTTACATTTCCAAGTTTCCAAAAATGTTCACCATACATTCATAACACATAAGACATGCCATTTCGTATAATTAAACTGAAAATGCATAGGCCCTTTTCAGGATGTTACAGTTCTACCCTCCTTAAAAATAATTTCGTCCTCGAAATTACTTATTAACGAATAATCGTACATCTTAACTCACCGCACTACGCTTATGCTGCGCACTCTGATCTTAATAGAACCATCATACTTCCTAGGCACAATCTCTAAGTTCACGTCCCCTAGAACTTATTTCTAACGCCGCGATTTAATCTGATTAAAGAGTTTTATGCATTAGAAATTTTGTTCCACTGTTTATCCGCGAACAAATTTGATGCAAAGAGATGTTTAAAAGTGGTTCTTTTGATCAAACAAAGTTCTTAGCTCAAGTTCACTATTCAAAAAGTCACGTTCACATTCATCAACCGAGACATATTTATTCAGTGGTATCTACCACCGACATTCACTATTCGAACACTCTTTGCCTTATTCCTATCCCAGGGGTATTTTCATAATTTGTCTTACAGGGGTATTTTCGTAATTTTTCAAAATATGATTCCTTGGTGGTTTTGTCAATAAGGGTATTTTGGTAATTTTGTGTTCTCGGGGTATTTTTTTGAAATTTTGAAATCCAGGGGTATTTCGGTAATTTTGAAACTCAAGGGTATTTTGGTAATGAACCAGGGTAAATTTGTAAAGCTTAATAATTCCGGGGTATTTCAAAATTTGCAAAACTTGGGGGTTCTTTTTGAGAATTTGCTTTCCAGAATGGTGATGTTGCAAAAAAATTTAGGGAATTAGGGTCATTTTGGTAATTTTGTACGTCAGAGGCAATTTCGTAATTTTCCAAAATCAAGGTATTTTGATATTTTGCAAATTAGGGTTTTTGGACTTGTTATAAAGTAAGGAAATTTTGATAAGAACCGTGGGTATTTTGGGAATTTCATAAACCAAGGACATTTTTTGTAATTTTACCACTAGGGGTATTTTTGTAATTTTTATAAATCAGAAATTTTTCGGAAAATTTTGTAAAAATAGTTCTCACAAATTAAAAAGGGTCATTTTAAGAGTTTTAAAACTAGGGTTTTTATAAAAACACGGCTAGTTCCCTTCGTGTTTTAGTTATTGTGTTTAGCCTATGACCGAGTCCTCTTGGTTAGGGTGAACCGAAGCTACGCACTGTAGGATTCCAAAGAAAGAGGAGGTGAGTCACTAGGATCGCTAAGTACCAGTGCTCTTCCAGGATCCAATCCTAGACATGCGCATGAGAGGTTACCACACCCTAACTCTCGCGACTTAGCCATAGGTTTGTTTAATTAGGCATTAAAGTCTTATGTAATAGTTGGGGTAAACTAGTCCTAGGGTTCACATACTTAACAGTCTAATCTACGCCCATTTCTACCCTTCTATAATTCATACCGAATTCACACAGAGGATAGGGTACTTACAGTGGATCATGGTCTGAGACTTGGGTGCCATGCCAGAACAACCTTCTTATTTCCAAAAATATTTTCATAAAACTTACTTGGGCTCGATTTGAAAACGTTTTGGGCCTTAACCCTCAGGCCGAGAGTTTGAAATGGGGCTCTGATACCAAACTGAAGCACCCCAAACCTGGCCCACGAGCTTTGACCAGATTTGGTATGTTCCTCAAGTAAACCGGTTCAAAGTTCTTTTGTTACTTTGGGAAAATAGTGTGTTTTGAAAGAAATATTGTTTTGGGTTGGGCTCGAGTAGAAAACAAAATCGTTTTACAATGAAAACCCTTTTCAATTTTAGGTGATAAAACATATAGAATACATTTAAAGTAACATAATAAATAAAATAGAAATAAAACAGTGCACTATGGCCTTTTGGCCTTATTACATCAAGTAAATCCAAATGATTCGGAGTACTTAAAAATTAATAGTCCATAAAAATAAAAACTTCATGTTGAGCATGGCCACCACAAGTTCTCTTTGTCCCGGCCCTTTCTTGCTCATCACTCAAACATGGTCCTCAACGGGGTGAGTCAACAGACTCAATGTGTACACAACACTAAATCATAATAGAATTAGGCATAACAAATATTACACATTCATATCATAGCATACAAATTTTGATGCATTCCCAAACCCAAACCTAACAAGCCATCCGCTACACTCCCCGTACCAACTCGTATACCGCTGGGGGGACTAAGTCGACCCTCCTTCCGCTACACTCCATATCGCGGTCTTAGGTCACCGCATTTGTGGTCTTAGGTCACCACATTCGGATATCACGGTCTTAGGTCACCGCATTCGATTCATCGTGGTCTTAGGTCACCACATTCGGATACCACGGTCTTAGGTCACGATGTTCGTGGTCTTAGGTCACCACATTCACTTCCCTTTTCAATAACCCATATGCCCCATTTTGTAATATGCATTAATATGCCAAAGTTCACATTCTTATTCTCATGTTACAAATAACATATTTCATATTCCTAGTAGGAGTAGGAAACGTACCTGAGTACTTTGTACCACATTATGGTACCTTAGCCATATTCACATTCTTAATATCACATATATTAATTAAACATAGCCATAAAACATATTATGAAATAGTGTGGGGTACACACCTGATTAGCTTAACGAATTCCTTGAAATCCCAAAAACCGATCTATCATTTGTAGATCCTAAATCCCTACGTTTGGCCACATTTAGTATTTTAGGAAAAAGCCTATTCGGCTAATTTAATCAAATCCCGAAGGATTATCGTATCCACTTTCTTACCTTGCTGCCGATTTGATAATTAATCAAATCCCGGAAACTTGTATTCTTCCCCTTTGAAATCGGCTAATCACTAGATCCCTTGAATCGGTTAGTTTTCGGCTTAAAACACATAAAAATAGATCTAACTACTAAAATAGGCCTTGGCCGAATATTCATAGTCACTTACCTTGAGGATCTTAAATCCCAAATTATCCCTTGGTTATAACTTCATTAAATCCCTAAACCCACATGTTAGATCAACTTCTAACCTTTAATCACAATCAATGGCCCTTAGCCGAATGTCAGATATGACTTACCTTGATAGTCAAATCCCGAAGATCTTTTCCTTTATAGCCGACTATGGCAAAAATCCCGAAAGAATCCCTCCAACTTTCGGCAAATAAGAATATTGATGGGATTAGTCCTAGATTTCGACAAATCTAAAAGAAAATAATAGAAATCAAAACTTGTTCTTACCCTTTCTTGAAGAAATCGACAGCACCTATGCTTGAAGCCTGTAACACCCCAAACCCGGTCAATACAACACGACCGAATCTGGTATGTTACAGGGGAAAACGAGTTATTTAAAACAGGTCATCGTTTAAAAATTCATTTGAGAAAACTCCTTGTTGTAGTTAAAATCTTGAGTATGATTATTCAAACTGATGGTGCATTTTAAAACCCGGAACTTTGGAAAACTTAGGTGTATCCGTAAGTAAAACCAATTAGAAAACCAAGTAATTTCATTTAGTTGCTTAAAACATTATGAACTTAGTGGGGGAAAATCTTGAATTTGGAAAACATTTGGGTTTCATTCATTTTAAATTACCGTGTTCTACCCGATGGTAGAGTTTAAAATGTATCGCGTTGTAGTTTTGAAAACCCCTTTTATTTCCAAGTTTTATCGGATTTATTAAAACAGTAATTTGTTAAGGCACATTTGAAATCAAATCCAAGCATATAATTAATCAAAGCATAATCTTAAAGGCCTTTTACAACCCACTAAACCAAATAGAAATAATGAAATAAAGTACCAAGTTTCAAAACAGTGCAAGTCCAATTTGTTCATGGCATGGTCACCTCGAGTCTACCCGGCTCCATGTCCGCGATCTATGTGTCACCTGAAATGATAAGGGAGAAGGTGAGTCGCAAGACTCAGTGCATAAATCCCTCTCCCAATTAATACAACATGCTAACACACATCATAGCAAAGCAATACAAGTAATGCACCCCAATCCTAGCCATCCATACTCCATTTCTACCCCGTGTGGTACCAAACCACTGGTGGTGCCAAACCACTGGTGACCCAAAGTCACGATATCCATAAGTGTGGTGCCAAACCACTGGTGACCCAAAGTCACGAATAATCCAATGATGGGGCCAACCCATCGTGTGATACCAAATCACCGGGCGTCAATCCCAGTATAATCATCTCGTGGGGCCAACCCATCGTGGTACAAACCACGGGACGAGACGCTATGAGGTGCCAAACCTCGGTGTCCCAAAGACACAATGTGATACCAAATCACCGGTGACCGAAGTCACGAATCCAATGATGGGGCCAACCCATCGCGTGATACCAAATCACTGGCGTCGATCCCGTATAATCATCTGTGGGGCCAACCCACTGTGGTACGAAGCCACTGGGACGAGACACTATGAGGTGCCAAACCTCTGGTGACCCAAAGTCACAATAAATCAATCTGTGGTACCAAACCACTGGAGGTGCCAAACCTCTGGTGTCCCAAAGACACGGATATCATATTCCCCCTCCTCTCATATCACCCAATAACATCTCATACTGATGCAAAATCATGCAACTCATGCAATCATACTAACATGTTTAATGCTGCATATCATAGCACATATATCATACTCATGATATCAATATATATCCACAACATAGCTCGTAATGAAATGGACTTACCCGTATCCGTGCTCATACCCTACAGGGTATCATATCAATCACCCATACGGTATCGGCTTATTAACAATCAGGTTATTAACATATTACTAAGCAAGAGTGTGTTAGTTACACACCTGTTAACGCAAGCTTTTAATCCCTCAAAGAACCGGTCTTAATCCCCCGATTACCCTGCTCCTATAATCGGCCAAACATAGATTAGCCACTTATACCATTCGGCCAACACCATTAAACCAAGGGGTTAACAATTGAATCCCTTACCTTTCACTTGGTTTGGTTTCCTACCAAAACCCGAACCAACCAATGCTTCTTCTGACAATTGGCCTCACCCTAAAATGTAAACAGTTAATCCATTGGGGTCTTGACTAAATGAAACCAAAAGATTAGACTTAAAGAACCAACCACTAACCACCACTTACCAACGATTAACCAAGAAAGAAGACTCCTCTTGCTTGCTTCCAAAATCCAAAGGCCCTATAACGTAATAGTTAACAAAGATTAACTCCTTCAACCAAAACCAACATAGACGTTAACCAAACCGAAACCAACAAAGCACTTAGAGAGGAGAGAAATGGCCATTCGGCCAAGCACTTACCTAACACCATCCAATATTCGGCCAAGAACCACTAGGAGAGAGGAAAGATTCGGCCAACTTTTAAAATAAGATGAAAAAGAGGATTCGGCTAGGGTGGTTTATAATGATCAACAAGATTCAGTCAGAGTGAAAGAAAAGAGAAAACGAAATGAAAAGGATAGGGGTTGATATTCGGCCAACAAATGAAAATGGGAAAAGAAGAAAAATGGCAAGGTGTAGGTGGGTGAAGTTTCACTTGCAAGAGAAGAAATGGAGAGAAGGTATTTTGGAGAAGGAAGTTTCGCTATCAAAGTTCAACAAAGAAAGAAAAATATGGGGAAGAGAGAATACAAATTTCGGTTTACACAAATGACAAAGAAAGAAAAATGGAAGAAGAATATTCGGCCACAAGCACAAAATCAAGAAAAATAAGGCAATTTCGGCAAGTAAGTGTTTGGACTCTCGGTTTCACAAGAAGAAAAAATGAAGAACCCTTTTGAACTTTCGGCTAGTTTTGACAAAAAGGAGAATTTGGCTTACCAATTGCTTTTGGCCAAACATGCACAAAATTGCCTATTGAATTTCGGCATTCTCTCTCCCACTTACCAAAACCGGCCACTCTCTCCACAAGCTCCCCCACATTCGGCCATCACCTACAACCACTCCAAGCCACCCATTCAAACTAGTTTGAACTAGTCAACCTCCTAAAAACACTCTCCACCCTTCCTTTGAATATTTGACTTGGTCCATGGCAGAGTTTGAACTGCGCTCAAACTTCTCCTCCATGCCACAAAATGGGAGCAAAAATGTGGGATTTTCGCAGCTTGAACACGGACCTCCTCCCACACAAGTGACGCCAAACACAAGCCCCAAATGGCGCATGCTTTGCCACTTTACTAGCTCAACTCTTGTGCTACTTTTCACCTAAAATTATTTATAAACCCCAGCTCCTTCAGCTCCTTTCACATAAAACTTAAAACTAAAATTTTTCCTACCTCTCAGGCTTACACCTAGCTTACAACTAAGCCCCTAAAACATCAAAACAACCCCATTGCAATATCAACCACATGAAAACAATGCAATAACAAAATAGCCCCTAACCCGGGATATTACAGTTCTACCCCCTTTAAAAGATAATTTCGACCTTGAAATTACCTGGTCAAAAGAGTTGAGGGTATTGCTGTCTCATCACATCCTCTGGTTCCCACGTAGCTTCCTCCACGCCATGGTTCCGCCAAAGTACCTTTACCAAAGGCACTGCCTTCCTACACAGAACCTTCACATCCCGATCTAGAATCTGCACAGGTTCTTCCTCCATGGTCAAATCCGGATTTACTTCAATCTTATCCACTGCTACGACGTGCGATGGATCTGAACGATAACGCCTAAGCATCGAAACGTGAAATACGTCGTGAATCTGACTCAACTCTGCTGGCAACTCAAGCTGATACGCTACTGGTCCCACTCGTCTCAGTACTCTATACGGCCCAATAAACCTCGAACTTAACTTGCCCTTCCTACTGAACCTCAGCACTTTCTTCCATGGTGAGACCTTCAGAAAAACTTAATCTCCCACAGCAAATTCTATATATCTCCGCTTGAGATCGGCATAGGACTGCTGCCTGTCTGAAGCTTCCTTTAATCGAGCCTGAATCAACTTAACCTTGTCTTCGATTTCTGCAACCAACTCTGGTCCTAGCAACTGACGTTCTCCCAACTCCGTCCAACACGTAGGTGAGCTACACTTCCTACCATACAAGCCTCATATGGTGCCATCTTGATGCTTGCTTGGTAACTATTGTTGTGGCGAACTCAATTAATGGCGAAAACTCCTCCCAACTACCTCTCGAAGTCCGAACACACCCTCTCAAAGATATCCTCTAAGATCTCAGTATCACCTCTCCGATCGCCCGTCCGATTTCGCGGGTGGCCCGTCTTGAAATCAAACGCATACCCAGAGCTGATGTAACGCTCTCGAATCTTGACGTAAATCTGGGATCCCTATCCGAGATGATCGATACTGGCACATCGTGCAGTCTCACTATCTCTGCCACATACAGCTTCGCCAACCTCTGTAGTGAGTAATCAACCCTTACCAGAATGAAGTGAGCTGACTTAGTCAAACGATCCACCACTACCCAAACTGAGTCTTTCTTGCTTGGCGTAAGAGGTAAACCACTGATGAAATCCATAGTTATCCTTTCCCACTTCCACTGAGGAATCTTCACTGGCTGAAGCAACCCTGACGGCAATTGATGTTCAGCCTTGACCTGCTGACATGTCAGACACTTTCCAACAAACTCTGTCACCTCTTGCTTCAGACCTGGCCACCAAAACTGCTCTCTTAGATCCCGATACATCTTACTACCTCCAGGATGCATAGCGTATGGACTGCTATGTACGTCCTGAAGAATCTTCTTCCTTAGCTTAACGTCCTTTGGCATACAAGGTCTCCCTTGAAAACACAGCACTCCATCACTGGACAAACTGTAACCCTCCAAACCACCATCCTGGACCTACAACCTCCGCGCGCTCAGGACCTCATCCTCTAACTGTTTCTCTTTGATCTGCTCAACCCAAGTAGGCTTAACCTGCAACTCTGCCAGAATACTTCCGTCGTCATACAAACTCAAATGGGCAAACATCGCTCTTAAGTCCGAAACAACCTTACGGCTTAACGCGTCTGCCACCACGTTAGCCTTGCCCGGATGATATTCAATTGAACAGTCGTAATCCTTGAGCAACTCAATCCATTTGCGTTGCCTCAGATTCAGATCCTTCTGAGTCAAAAGGTACTTCAGACTCTTGTGATCTGTGTAGACTATCGATCTCTCTCCGTACAAGTAGTGCCTCCAGATTTTCAAAGCGAAGACTACAGCTGCTAACTCCAAGTCGTGCGTCGGATAATTGACCTCATGTGGCCTCAGCTGCCTAGAAGCATACGCCACAACCTTACCTTCCTGCATCAACATACAACCCAATCCCGTATGTGATGCATCGCAATACACTGTGAATTCCTTACCTGCCTCAGGTTGAATTAAAACAGGAGCTTCGGTCAAAATCTTCTTTAACTTATTGAAACTCTCCTGCTGTTCCTCAGTCCAAACAAATGGAACTCCTTTTCTTAATAGCTTAGTCATCGGTGCTGCGATTAACGAAAATCCCTCGACAAATCTTCGGTAGTATCCTGCCAAGCCCAGAAAACTCCGAATCTCAGCAACTGACTTAGGAGGCTTCCAATCCAAAACTGCCTCAACCTTCCGAGGATCTACCCTAATCCCCTTAGCTGACACTACATGACCCAAGAAAGTCACTTCTCTGAGCCAGAACTCGCACTTACTAAACTTAGCATAAAGCTGTTTCTCCCTCAGAATTTGTAGTACCACTCGCAAGTGTGCATCATGCTCCTCCTCTGACCTTGAGTACACCAAGATGTCGTCAATAAAAACCACTACGAACTGATCCAAAAAGCTGCTTTGGAACACCTATTCATCATATCCATGAATGCTTTGCCGTGCGTTAGTCAACTCCGAACGGCATTACGGTAAATTCGTAATGCCCATACCGAGTACGTGCACGCCGTCTTGTGGATATCCGTCTCCTTTACCTTCAACCGATGATACCTGACCTTAAAATCAATCTTTGAGAATACCGAAGCACCCTTAAGCTGATCAAACAAGTCATCTATCCGTGGCAGCGGATACTTGTTTTTAATCGTCAGCTTGTTCAACTGGCGGTAATCTATACACATCCGCATTGTACCATCTTTCTTCTTGACGAAAACACTTGGCCTAATAAAGCCTCGATCCAGCAACTCCTGGACCTGAGCCTTTAATTCCACTAACTCCTTTGGCGCCATCCTATACGAAGCAATAGACACTGGTTCGGTTCCCGGTAACAGATCTATCCCGAACTCTACTTCACGATCTGGTGGCAAACCCGGAAGCTCCTCTGGAAACACATCAACAAATACCTTAACTGTTCGGACCTTCTCAACAGCAGACTCCTTAGACTCCAAGGCATACACATGAACCACATATGCTTCACAGCCTTTCCGGACCATCTTTTCAGCTTTCAGAGCCGACACTACATTGGACAGGTAATCTCTTCACATACCCTATCATAACCACCTCATCACCCTCGGTCGTCTTAAGAACCATGCGCTTAGCCGCGCAATCCACCACTGCGCACGGTACTTAACCAACCATCCATCCCGAGGATCGATCGAACTCCCAAACGGCGGTTCCATCGGATCGACCACAAACACTACCCCTTGGAGTTCTAGGGTACATCTCTATCTGACTTATCAACAATTCTTGAGTGACCTAGAGGGCTGGCACCGTCATCATCCGCCTAGAAGTAGTTTCTGAATCTAAGTCTAAGGTCTCTACTATGCCACTAGCAACGTAAGAATGCGTTGAACCCAAGTCAATTAAGGCAGTATATGGAGAACCAAAAATAAAAAACGTACCGGTTATGATGTCCGGTGCGTCGTCATTTACACACCAACCAACCCAGTGTGTGCCTCGAACCACTTGCCCTCTCGCGGTGCTCGCGGCCTCTACCAGAACCATTACCTCCTCTGCCATTACCACGACCTCTCTGCGACGGCGGTCCATTATTCTGAATCGAGTACGGCCGACGACTCTCGATCAATCCTAGCCAACTTACGCGGACAGTCCCTCACACGGTGATCCAATGAGCCACACTCAAAACATTCCTTTCCACCGGTCCAACATCCTCCCTAATGAGATTTCCCACAACGGTTACACTGAGGCGGTCCCTGATTAACAGCAACAGCCTACCAGACTGATTCGGCCCACTCGGTCTAGCCCTTTTCTGAGGATTACCTGATGACCTAGAAGATCCAAAACTCCTCTTATGCCTGTTCCTATCCACATTTTGCCTCACAGACTCTTTAATACCCTCGGCTACCTTAGCCTTCTCAACCAGGACGGCAAACTCACGCTCCTACTGTGGAGCAATCAACAATCTTAATTCATCTCTCAGACCATCCTCGAATCGAACACACCTCTCGCGTTCAGTGCCACGATGCCCCTAGTATACCGACTCAGCTTCAAGAACTCTGCCTCGTATTCAGACACAGACTTACTCCCCTGAACTAGCCTCAGAAATGCTTTTCGCTGCACGTCAATGTAGCTAGCTCCAATGTACTTTTTCTGATAAGCAGCCCTAAAATAATCCCATGTAAGATCCTCTGCTGCAACACTGTCCCGAACCGTGAGCCACCACTGGTATGACTCATCCCGAAGAAGCGATACTATCCCTTTCAGCTTCTCCTTAGCAGTCAGATCCAAATCATCCATGATCCGTTCCATTGCCTCCAGCCAATACTCAGCCGTGCTAGGAGCAACACCAGAAACACCTCGAAAAACCTCAGCCCCGTTTGCTCGGAGTCGCTCCGGTACAGATTTTCGAGCTCCTCCGCCTCCACCTATTCCAGCTACCCTTTCTAGGACTCGCAGCATCGCCTGTGACACTGCGTCATCCCCAGTCTGATCCTGAAACTCACCACCTCTAGCTGGTGGTGGTGCCGGTATCTCATTTTCTGACCCCTGACCAGACCCTACTGGCTCAGAAACTGTCATCCTACCCTTACCACGTCCACGTGCATTACGACCACGTCCACCTCTAGCGCTCATGACTAAAACTCGACTTATCTGATTTAGAAGTTTTATGCATCAGTAATTATTCCACTGTTTAAAAGCAAAGTCTTATGAATATTGCTTATTAAAGAAATTTTTTCTTTTCGTAAGCCTCTAGAGTCTTATCAGTCTCAGTCTCTAAAGTAATCCACTATTGCTAGTCATTCAATCATATCATGCTCATTTCAAAATCACAAGCAATAGTAAGGGGTACTTACCTGGCAGACTGGTGCCGGAGACTTGGTGCCATGCCTTTCAACCCATATACCAAACCAAAATATTTTAAACCAACTTTTTAAATCCAATTTTCGAACAACATTTTGGGCCTCAGGCCCACGGCCGAGCTGTTGAACTTGGCTCTGATACCACAATTGTAACACCCCAAACCCGATCAATACACCACGACCGAATCTAGTATGTTACAGGGGAAAACGAGTCATTTAAAACAGGTCATCGTTTAAAAATTCATTTGAGAAAACTCCTTGTTGTAGTTAAAATCTTGAGTATGATTATTCAAACTGATGGTGCATTTTAAAACCCGGAACTTTGGAAAACTTAGGTGTATCCGTAAGTAAAACCAATTAGAAAACCAAGTAATTTCATTTAGTTGCTTAAAACATTATGAACTTAGTGGGGGAAAATCTTGAATTTGGAAAACATTTGGGTTTCATTCATTTTAAATTACCGTGTTCTACCCGATGGTAGAGTTTAAAATGTATCGTTATGTAGTTTTGAAAACCCTTTTATTTCCAAGTTTTATCGGATTTATTAAAATAGTAATTTGTTAAGGCACATTTGAAATCAAATCCAAGCATATAATTAATCAAAGCATAATCTTAAAGGCCTTTTACAACCCAATAAACCAAATAGAAATAATGAAATAAAGTACCAAGTTTCAAAACAATTGCAAGTCCAATTTATTCATGGCATGGTCACCTCGAGTCCACCTTACCCATGTCCGCGATCTATGTGTCACACAAATGATAAGGAAGAAGGTGAGTCGTAAGACTCGGTGCATAAATCCCTCTCGATTAATACAACATGCGAACATGCATCATAGCAAAGCAATACAAGTAATGCACCCCAATCCTAGCCATCCATACTCCATTTCTACCCCGTGTGGTACCAAACCACTGGTGGTGCCAAATCACTGGTGACCCAAAGTCACGATATCCATAAGTGTGGTGCCAAACCACTGGTGACCCAAAGTCACAAATAATCCAATGATGGGGCCAACCCATTGTGTGATACCAAATCACCGGCGCGTCAATCTCGTATAATCATCGTGGGGCCAACCCATCGCGGGTACGGCCACCAACGGGGCGAGACGCTATGAGGTGCCAAACCTCTGGTGTCCCAAAGACACAATGTGATACCAAATCACTGGTGACCGAAGTCACGAATCCAATGATGGGGCCAACCCATCGCGTGATACCAAATCACTGGCGTCGATCCTGTATAATCATCTGTGGGGACAACCCATCGTGGTACGGCCACCAGGACGCGAGGCGATGAGGTGCCAAACCTCTGTGACCCAAAGTCACAATAAATCAATCTGTGGTACCAAACCACTGGAGGTGCCAAACCTCTGGTGTCCCAAAGACACGGATATCATATTCCCCATCCTCTCATATCACCCAATAACATCTCATACTGATGCAAAATCATGCAACTCATGCAATCATACTAACATGTTTAATGCTGCATATCATAGCACATATATCATACTCATGATATCAATATATATCCACAACATAGCTCGTAATGAAACGGACTTACCCGTATCCGTGCTCATACCCTACAGGGTATCATATCAATCACCCATACGGTATCGGCTTATTAACAATCAGGTTATTAACATATTACTAAGCAAGAGTGTGTTAGTTACACACCTGTTAACGCAAGCTTTTAATCCCCTAAAGAACCGGTCTTAATCCCCCGATTACTCTGCTTCTATAATCGGCCAAACATAGATTAGCCACTTATACCATTCGGCCAACACCATTAAACCAAGGGGTTAACAATTGAATCCCTTACCTTTTACTTGGTTTGGTTTCCTACCAAAACCCGAACCAACCAATGCTTCTTCTGACAATCGGCCTCACCCTAAAATGTAAACAGTTAATCCATTGGGGTCTTGACTAAATGAAACCAAAAGATTAGACTTAAAGAACCAACCACTAACCACCACTTACCAATGATTAACCAAGAAAGAAGACTCCTCTTGCTTGCTTCCAAAATCCAAAGGCCCTATAACGTAATAGTTAACAAAGATTAACTCCTTCAACCAAAACCAACATAGACTTTAACCAAACCGAAACCAACAAAGCACTTAGAGAGGAGAGAAATGGCCATTCGGCCAAGCACTTACCTAACACCATCCAATATTCGGCCAAGAACCACTAGGAGAGAGGAAAGATTCGGCCAAATTTTAAAACAAGATGAAAAAGAGGATTCGGCTAGGGTGGTTTATAATGATCAACAAGATTCATCAGTGAAAGAAAAGAAAAACGAAATGAAAAGGATAGGGGTTGATATTTGGCCAACAACAGAAATGGGGAAAAGAAGAAGAAATGGCAAGGTATAGGTGGGTGAAGTTTCGGCTTGCAAGAGAAGAAATGGAGAGAAGGTATTTTGGAGAAGGAAGTTTCGGCTATCAAAGTTCAATAAAGAAAGAATAATATGGGGAAGAGAGAATACAAATTTCGGTTTACACAAATGACAAAGAAAGAAAAATGGAAGAAGAATATTCGGCCACAAGCACAAAATCAAGAAAAATAAGGCAATTTTGGCAAGTAAGTGTTTGGACTCTCGGTTTCACAAGAAGAAAAAATGAAAAACCCTTTTGAACTTTCGGCTAGTTTTGACAAAAAGGAGAATTTGGCTTACCAATTGCTTTTGGCAGAAACATGCACAAAATTGCCTATTGAATTTCGGCATTCTCTCTCCCCACTTACCAAAATCGGCCACTCTCTCCACAAGCTCTCCCACATTCGGCCATCACCTACAACCACTCCAAGCCACCCATTCAAACTAGTTTGAACTAGTCAACCTCCTAAAAACACTCTCCACCCTTCCTTTGAATATTTGACTTGGTCCATGGCAGAGTTTGAACTGCCTACAACTTCTCCCCTCCATGCCACAAAATGGGAGCAAAAATGTGGGATTTTCGCAGCTTGAACACGGACCTCCTCCCCAAAGTGACGCCAAACACAAGCCCCAAGTGGCGCATGCTTTGCCACTTTACTAGCTCAACTCTTGTGCTACTTTTCACCTAAAATTATTTATAAACCCCAGCTCCTTCAGCTCCTTTCACATAAAACTTAAAACTAAAATTTTTCCTACCTCTCAGGCTTACACCTAGCTTACAACTAAGCCCCTAAAACATCAAAACAACCCCATTGCAATATCAACCACATGCAATCAATGCAATAACAAAATAGCCCCTAACTCGAGATATTACAAAGCCCCTCAAAGATTCGGCTTTTGATGGATTGGAAAGAAAAGAAATTGGCTAATGGTGATATCTTGAATTTTCGGCTTTGGCTAACAAAAAGAAGAAGAACAAATGCTCTAGGAAATTCGGCAGAGAGAAGGGTTGAGAGAAAGAATGATGAATGGCCCTCTTTTCCTTATATAGCTGAATTTACTAACTTAGAATCCCTTACTTGGCCATCACTCTTCTATTTTGATAGCTTTATCTCTTTAATTATCTCCTAAAATAAAAGATAATTCAAAGAACTATCCTTACTTAGCTGAAATTATTAAACTCAAAGTCCCTTACTTGGCCATCACTTCTCCCTTATTTTCCTAATTAAATAATAATTCCTCATTTATCTCTTGAAAATAATCTAAAATAAATCCATTATTTATCCCTTATTTATCCACTATTTATCTCTTAAAAATAAAAGAATAAAGGCTCCTAAATTATAGCCTTGTGCCGTCCCTTGTCAAGCTCTCTCACGCAAAATAAAACTTTTATTTTTGCTTCCCAAAAGCTTGAACCTTGGCCCAATACCCCAAAGATGTGGCGCCATTTCTGAGGCCCTAAGTGGCATCTTCAAGCCACTTTTCCAAGCCCGCTTGTGTGTCATATTACACATACATTTTCTCTTAAGACCACCTTGCTTCATGTCCCTCTTTTAAACTTTAAACTTGACATTTCTAAAGCATTTCCTTACATTTCTAAGACATTTCCTTACATTTCCAAGACATTTCCTTACATTTCCAAGACAAGACATTTCCTTACATTTCCAAGTCATGTCCTTACATTTCCAAGTCATTTCCTTATATTTCCAAGACAAGACATTTCCTTCCATTTCCAAGTCATTTCCTTACATTTCCAAGACAAGACATTTCCTTCCATTTCCAAGTCATTTCCTTACATTTCCAAGACAAGACATTTTCTTACATTTCCAAGACAAGACATTTCCTTCCATTTCCAAGTCATTTCCAAGTTTCCAAAAATGTTCACCATACATTCATAAAACATAAGACATGCCATTTCGTATAATTAAACCGAAAATGCATAGGCCCTTTTCAGGATGTTACAGAGACATATTTATTCAGTGGTATCTACCACCCACATTCACTATTCGAACACTCTTTGCCTTATTCCTATCCAGGGGTAATTTCGTAATTTGTCCTACATGGGTATTTTTGTAATTTTTCAAAATAAGGTTCCTTGGTAATTTTGTCAATAAGGGTATTTTGGTAATTTTGCGTTCCCAGGGTATTTTTGGAAATTTTGAAATTCGAGGGTATTTCGGTAATTTTGAAACTCAAGGGTATTTTGGTAATAAACCAGGGTAAATTGGTAAAGCTCAATAAATCAGGGGTATTACAGATTTTACAAAACTTTAGGGTTACTTTTGAGAATTTGTTTTCCAAAATGGTGATGTTGCAAAAATTTTGGAAATTAGGGTCATTTTGGTAATTTGCAAGTTAGAGGCAATTTCGTATTTTTCCAAAATCAAGGTATTTTTGATAATTTGCAAATTAGGGTTTGTTGAACATTTTATAAAGTAATGAAAATTTTGATAAAAACTGTGAGTATTTTAGAAATTTCATAAACCAAGGGCATTTTTGTAATTTCACAATCAGGGGTATTTAGGTAATTTTTAAATCGAAAATTTTTCGGAAAAATTTTGTAAAAATAGTTCTCACTAATTAAAAGGGTAATTTTAAGAGTTTTAAAAGTAGGGTTTTTATAAAAATACGGCTAGTTCCCTTTCGGGTTTTAGTTATTGGGTTTAGCCTATGAATAAGTCCTCATGGTTAGGGTGAACCAAAGCTACGCACTGCAGGATTCCAAATAAAGAGGAGGTGAGTCACTAGGATCGCTTAAGCACTGCTCTTTCGGATCCAATCCTGAACATGCTTGTGCGAGCTTGCCACACCCTACTAAGTCCTCTCAGGTTAGGGTGAACCGAAGCTACGCACTGGGTAGGATTCATGCGAAGAGGAGGTGAGTCACTAGGACTGGTTAAATACCAGGCTCTTCCGGATCCAATCCTAGACATGCGCACAGGGGTTACCACGCCCTAACTCGGCGACTTAGCCATAGGTTTGATTAGTTAGGCATTTAAGTCTTATGTATTTGTGTTTGAGTAGACTAGACCTATGGTTCAAGTACCTAGCATACTATTCTACGTTCCATTCCACTTCTACCCTTCTACAAATCATTCAATAAATCACACAGATGGATAGAAGTACTTACCTGGTGGACTGCGGGTCGGAGACTTAGGTGCCATGCCAGAAAACCTGCTGATTTCATAACATATTTTTAGAAAACTTATTTGGGCTCGATTCGAAAATGTTTTGTGCCTTAGCCCAAAGGCCGAGAGTTTAAAACTAGGCTCTGATACCAAACTGAAACACCCCAAACCCGGCCCACAAGCTTTGACCAGATTTGGTATGTTCCTCAAGTAAACCGGTTCAAAGTTCTTTTGTTACTTTGGGAAAATAGTGTGTTTTGAAAGAAATATTGTTTTGGGTTAGGCTCGAGTAGAAAACAAAATCGTTTTATAATGAAAACCCTTTTAAATTTTAGGTGATAAAACATATAGAATACATTTAAAGTAAATTACTTAATCTTTAACTTAATAAAAATTTCGTAACATAATAAATAAAAACAGAAATAAAATAGTGTACTATGGCCTTATGGCCTTATTACATCAAGTAAATCCAAATAATTCGGAGTACTTAAAAATTAATAGTCCATAAAAATAAAAACTTCATGTTGAGCATGGCCACTATAAGTTCTGCCGTCCCGGTCCATTACTGTTCATCACCTGAAAAATGTTCCCACAACGGGGTGAGTCAACAGACTCAATGTGTACACAATACTAAATCATAATAGAATCAGGCATAACAAATATTACACATTCATATCATAGCATACAAATTATGATGCATTCCCAAACCCAAACCTAATAAGCCATCGGCTACACTCCCCCGTACCAACCTGTACACCGTGGGGACTACTAAGTCGACCCTCCTTCCGCTACACTCCATATCGCGATCTTAGGTCACAAAGATTTGCGGTCTTAGGTGACCACATTCGAGATATCGCGGTCTTAGGTCACCGTGATTCGATTCATCGTGGTCTTAGGTCACCACATTCGGATACCACGGTCTTAGGTCACCGTGTTCGTGGTCTTAGGTCACCACATTCACTTCCCTTTCAATAACCCATATGCCCCATTTTGTAATATGCATTAATATGCTAAAGTTCACATTCTTATTCTCATGTTACGAGATAACATATTTCATATTCCTAGTAGGAGTAGGAAACGTGCACTGAGTACTTTGTACCACATTATGGTACCTTAGCCATATCCACATTCTTAATATCACATATATTAATTAAACATAGCCATAAAACATATTATGAAATAGTGTGGGGTACACACTGATTAGCTTAACGAATTCCTTGAAATCTGAAAAACCGATCTATCATTTGTAGATCCTAAATCCCTACATTTGGCCACATTTAGTATTTTAGGAAAAAGCCTATTCGGCTAATTTAATCAAATCCCAAGGATTATCGTATCCACTTTCTTACCTTGTCTTTTGATTTGATAATTAATCAAATCCACGAAAACTTGTATTCTTCCCTTTGAAATCGGCTAATCACTAGATCCCTTGAATCGGTTAGTTTTCGCTTAAAACGCATAAAAATAGATCTAACTACTAAAATAGGCCTTGGCCGAATATTCATAGTCACTTACCTTAAGGATCTTAAATCCCAAATTATCCCTTGGTTATAGCTTCACGAAATCCCTAAAATCCACATGTTAGATCAACTTCTAACCTTTAATCACAATCAATGGCCCTTGGCCGAATGTCGATATGATTTACCTTGATGGTCAAATCCCGAAGATCTTTTCCTTTATAGTCGACTATGGCAAAAAATCCCGAAAGAATCCTTCCAAATTTCGGCAAATAAGAATATTGATGGGATTAGTCCTAGATTTCGCCAAATCTAAAAGAAAAGAATAGAAATCAAAACTTGTTCTTACCCTTTCTTGAAGAAATCGACGGCACCTATGCTTGAAGCCCCTCAAAGATTCGGCTTTTGATGGATTGGAAAGAAAAGAAATTGGCTAATGGTGATATCTTGAATTTTCGGCTTTGGCTAACAAAAAGAAGAAGAACAAATGCTCTAGGAAATGCGGCAGAGAGAAGGGTTGAGAGAAAGAATGGTGAATGGCCCTCTTTTCCTTATATAGCCGAATTTACTAACTTAGAATCCCTTACTTGGCCATCACTCTTCTATTTTGATAGCTTTATCTCTTTAATTATCTCCTAAAATAAAATATAATTCAGCAACTATCCTTACTTAGCCGAAAGTATTAAACTCAAAGTCCCTTACATGGCCATCACTTCTCCCTTATCTTCCTAATTAAAGAATAATTCCTCATTTATCTCTTGAAAATAATCTAAAATAAATCCATTATTTATCCCTTATTTATCCACTATTTATCTCTTAAAAATAAAAGAATAAAGGCTCCTAAATTATAGCCTTGTGCCGTCCACCTCACTTCTTCTGGAAGCAAAATAAAATTTCTTTTATTTGCTTTCCCTGTGACTCGAACTCAGGCCCAATCCCCTTGCATGTGGCGCCATTTCCAGAGGCCCTAAGTGGCATCTCCAGGCCACTTTTCCAAGCCCGTTTGCTTGTCAAATTTTACATACTTTCTCTCTTAAGGCCACCTTGCCTTAATTTCCTCTTTTAAACTTTAAAACTAGACATTTCTAAGTCATTTCTAAGTTTCCAAAAATTTTCGTTTGCCTCTTTAAACTTGACATTTCCTTACATTTCCAAGTTTCCAGAAATGTTCACTTTCCTCTTTTGAATCATTTCTAAATCACTTCCTTGCATTTCCAAGTTTCCAAAAATGTTCACTTTCCTCTTTTAAACCTAACATTTCCATACATTTCCAGTGTTTCCAAAAATGTTCACTTTCCTCTGTTAAACCTAACATTTCCATACATTTCCAGGTTTCCAAAAATGTTCATAACACATAAGACATGTCATTTCGTACAATTAAACCAAAAATGCATAGGCCCTTTTCAGGATGTTAATAAGTGACTAATGAGTTAATTAAGTGTGTAGGATACCGTTGCAGGTCCAAGCATACAAGGAATAATGATCGGACCATGAGACAAGGAGCCCAATAAGCCAATAAAGCTACCAAAGGCCTAGAGCATGTTTGTCATCATGACGAGGAGTTGATTTCCTTAGCGTGGAAGAAAAGAGCTAATTTCCTTAGACGACATATTTGGGAAGTTTCCATAATTAGACCCTAACCTTTAGCAGAATATTTTTATTCTTCAATATCTAAGTGTATCTTGGGATTGAGTGGTCACTAAGTAAGTCGTTGCCTATATAAACAACCTTAGGGTTACCAAAATTGTAAGCATTTTTAGACCTAGACAATTTTCTATTCAGTTTTTGTTTTCCTTTCTTTTCATGTTTGTGCAGTAGATATTCCGATGTGAAGACAATCGCGAGCAGAGATTGCTTCAGCACCAAGCTCCAATAATATTTATGAGCATTCTCCTATCTCTTCTTTTCTATTATTTTATTTATATTTTTTTAATTCGGCTGATTAATCGTTGTATAAATATTAGAATAGATTATTTTTCTTATTTCATATCTTGCATGATTCCATTATTAAACTAATTTATTTGTTAAATAATTATTTATATGAAATTGAGTATTTATTCAAGGGTATTTATTATATTAGGGAGTGATGCCTCTAATAGGATATCGAGACAGGTGAGACCAGAAGGGTATCCTGTCGTGTATAACTTGTGCCAAGCAGTGAGACCGGAAGGGTATCCGTATGCCTAAGAAGAGATCGGAAAGGTAACTTAGGTGGTAATCTTTAGTGGAGATGAACTGAGAGTGTAGTCGTAGCTAAGGGTGATAAATAACTCAATTCAGGATAATTAATTATTTAATTAGATAATAAGGGATTTAATCAATCATAGGCTAGAGGCTTGCATTGTCGACACTAGGAATAGGAAAGTCCATTAGGTTAATTTAGGTTTAGTTAATTTAATTAGTTTAATTAAAATATTAATTTGGACTAACACTATTAATTAATGACTCAATTGGATTAATAACTATTTTCTATAATTAATTTAAAAATAGTTTCTCCAATCTGGAATCCCTTGGGTACGATCCTTGGAATACTTACCGGTGTTCTGTTGTAACTCTCCATTCTGTAATGATCGAACCAACATAGTTTAAGATCATTTGAGTGAAGCATTACTATAAATATTTGAATTCCTTCTTGGAAATAGACTAAATTAGTACTGGAGCTTTTATCAATAAAGTTTTCAACTAATTAAAACTCTGCTGGCACCTATCTGATCAAACAAACTCAACGTTCTTGAAATAGCTTCGTCATCAGCAATACAATTATCAAGAAATTTTTATTAATTCTTTGTAATACAAATTTTTAAATGCTAAGTACGCTCTGGATCAGTTTATAATAGATCAATATATCATCAATAAAAACAACAACGAACCTGTCGAGATATGGCTGGAAAAAAATCCGATTCATCACATCCATAAATGCTGAGCAGTAGGCAAATCCAAAAGGTATAACTAGAAACTTATAATGTCTGCAATGGTTGAATGTTGTTTTCGGCACATCTACATCTTTAATTCACATCTGATAGTAACCAGATTAGAGATTTATCTTCGAGAACACTGTAGCACTTTTCAATTGATCGAATAGATCTTAAATACAAGACAACAAATGTTTATTCTTTAACGTGGCTTTATTCAACTATCGATAATCTATATACAATCTCACCAATCCGTCTTTCTTTTTCACAACAGAACAGATGTGCCCCAAGATGATATACTCGGTTGAGTAAAATCTCTGTTGATTAATTCTTACAATTAAGGTTTTAATTCTTTTAATTTGGTTATAGCCTTTTTGTAAAGAACAATCAAAATCGGAGTAGTCTCTAACATTATATCTATAGAAAACTCGACAAGTCCTTAAGAAAAATTTATGTAAACTCGCGAACTACCATTATCTAATCAATTTTCATTTTTGATACTCTAGAATCCAAGATATAAGCTAAAAATGGATTACAGCCTTATCGGATCAATTTCAGTATGGATATCACTGAAATCATATTCGAAACACAATCAAACTTAGCAGATTCAATAAAAATTAATTCTCTGTTTTGACATCTCAAATCAATTTGTTTTTATCAGTAATTCACTACAACATCGTAAATAGTCAACCAATTCATCCCCAGAATAATGTCAAATTCATTAAATGACAGTAACATTAGTTCGGCAGGAAAGTCCTAGTCTTGTATTTTCAATGAACACTATTTACAAACCAAATCAGCTATGTCAATTAATGTATACACAGTAACATCAAAGATAGAAAAGATACCAGCAATAACATTAATAGCCAAGACTTTCTCGTACACTCAAATCACGTAAGCTTTGACAGGAGCTCGAGCTTCAAATTGAACCTTTGTGTCTTTTGTTCGCTTCTATCGATTCTAGTTGTGCCTCAAATTTCTGGCTACCTGCCTCTCGTAGAAATAACAACACGTCTTACATTGTAATTTCTATTCAAATTAGTTTGATTCGGGCAGTCTTTCTTAAAATGATCTAGAGATCCACAAACGAAATATGACTCGTCTTTCAATCTACATATCCCAGAATGGTTCCATCGATAAGGCTATATTCAAGTCTATTTACATTTTTGACGCTACCCGCACTGGCTACTAAAGTCATTGTTAGTCTCACATTACTTTGTTTCATTCTATCTGTGCCAGAAAACCCTGATGGCACTTAAAATAGTTACTCAGTTCTTTCATTTTCTTTGACGAGGAATTAGAAAACGTTATGAACACATTTTATTTATTGAAGTCTCGAACTTGTGTCTCGCTCTGTTTCTTATTCTAACAAATTTCTTTCATTTTCTGAGCCTGAACAAATTAAATTACGAATTTATGTAATTACATTGCACTCACAAGCATCTTAATCTCATATAATCCATCTTCGAAGTGAATACACAATTCCTCTTCATTTGACACAATCTTATGGGCATATTTATTTAGCTAAACAAAATCTCGCTTGTATTCCACAACTGATTTGTTTTCATTGCTTCAACTAAATGAATTCCCTTTTTTTCTTGTCTAAATATCATTTACTGACATGTTTCTTTCAGAATTCAATTCGAAAGAAAACCCAGTTTACCCCTTCTGTCGATACCATAGTAGTTAAAGTCGATTACTAGGGAGAAACCTTCTCTTGTAACAGTGACATGACACACCTCAGAAAATCTTTGGAAAAACACAACCTTTCATCCAAAACTCTCTGTGTGTTTTCTAGCCAGTACTCAACTCTAGTCGAATCATCATTCACTTTACCGCAAAACTCTTCGGCTCCGTATTTCCAGACTTTATCAATAGGAATTTTGTGAGTATTCGATCGTATATATAACAGCCCGATTTAGGGGTTATTCGGAACAGTGATCTCGGGATCACTAATCTGAGGTTAGAGGAAATTATTTTCATGTTATTTTATGTGTTAGAGCATGATTTTAGAATTACATGAAAATTTTGGTACTTTAATTTTAGCGATTTCTTGCTTAATCATGAAAAAAGGACTAAATCGCATAAAGTGCAAAAGTTCTATTTTTCAAGGTAGAGGTACCTAATAGCTATAGAATCTAATTTAGAGGTCTTTAAATTAAAATTAGGCCATTTTTGAGTGTGATGGTCGGCCGTATAGGTGCTAGGGGGACAAGATTTTTAATGTTGGTCAAATTTGGTGGGAATTAGGTGATAGAAATGAATAAAATAAGATGAATGAAAGATGTTATCATCTTTCACTATTCATTCACCTTCATCCATCAAAAATTGAAGAGAAAAATAAGGGTTTTGAAGCTCAAAATTTTAGCCAACTTATTCCCTAGCAAGTAAGTGATTCTTGATGTTTTTCTTAATGATTTTTGTACTTTTGGAGTCCCCAAAGCTTAAGCTAGCTAATGAGGGCACTAATTTGTGATATGGTTGAAAGTCTATGGATTTGCCATGAGAGTTTTTATGTTGTTAGCTGAGCTTTTATGGAAGATAATGAATGTTAGGGAGATGAGAAACAACTTTTGTGAAAGGTGTTAGCATGAAAACACCTAAATAGGACTTGAATGCAAAGATTTAAATTTGTGTCATAAATGCATGAAATAGTTGGAATTGTGAGTAGTTTTAAGAGAAATAAATGTTCAGCTAGGCTTGTTAAATGAGAAAGTGAGTTGAAAAAAAAACGATTTCAGAAACTAGGGGCAAAATGGTCATTTTGCCAAAGTCTAGGGGCAAAATAATAATTTTGCGAAAGCATGATTATCGAAATGCTTTTATTAATGTGATGATGAAAATGAGCTAAATTGTTATTATAGATCAAGAAATACAAAGCCCGGATCGAAACCGAGGCAAGAACAAAGTCGAGGACTAAATTGCATATCTACATACATTTTGAATGCCGAGGTAAGTTTGTATGAATTTTAGTCTACATATTACTTTTATAATTAAATTACTTACTATGTCATACAATGTACATTATTTTCATGAAGTTGATTGACAATGCCTAATAAGGAAATCAATGAGAATAAGTAAGTAAAAGTCCCGATTGAAAATTCGGAATGGCGAGGATACCTATGTCACGACATGAGATAAGGAAAGTCTGTGTAAGACCATGTCTTAGATATGGCATCGGCATCAAGGAATGTAGGTCTCGTGTAAGACCATGTCTGGAACATGGCATCGGCACCAAACGTAGATCCTGTATAAGACCATGTCTGGGACATGGCATCAGCATCGAATAAGAAAGGTCTCGCGTAAGACCATGTTTGGGACATGGCATCGACACCGTACGAGGAAGGTCCCATGTAAGTCCATGCCAAGGCATGGCATTGGTGAGTCCATAAGGCAAGGACACCATGTAAGACCATGTCAAGACATGGTAATGGTAAGTTTCCAAGGAAACATAAAAGGAAGATCTCGTGTAAGACCATGTCTGGGACATGGCATCGACATCGAGCTAATGAATCCCGTGTAAGACCATATCTGGGATATGGCATTGGTATCATAAGGCGATCCCATGTAAGACCATATCTGGGATATGGAATTGGCATCGAAATACATGTTTGACGAGATTGAGTATCCTCCGACATTCCGAGTAATTCAACGGGCAAAAGCGACAAGTATGAAAGAAGTAACAAGAAAGCTGAGTAAGCAAGTTAATACAAGTTAAGTTATTCAAGGATGATAAAGAATTCTACCTAAGTTAAGGAAGATAATGATTTGATGTTCATATTATATTAGAAAAAGTGCTAATCTATGTGATTAAGTGACATAGGGTACCCTAATTTAATTACAAGTATGAAATTATAATGTGGTAAATTATGAGAAAGAGTAAGTAAGTTCAAGCACTTGAAATTTATGTTGCTTTAGTCTTAAGATGGATGAGTTTAGTTTTGAGTATGTATGTGGTTATATAAATTTCATGCAAACTTACTAAGCTAAGAGCTTACCCATCTCTTTCCCTTTTCCTTTGTAGATTCACCAAGTTAGCTTGCGGATCATAGAAGTCGCAGCTCGGATCACACTATCGGCCACTATTTTGGTATAGCAAAGTTAATTAATTTTGATTATGGCATGTATAGGTGTTTGATCATTTTGGTCATGTCATATTGTGAGCTAAAGGCTTGTTTAGTAAGATTACACATTCTTTTGTATATGACCATTAGAAATTGGTCAATATTTGTTAAGTTATATACCTTTTAATGATGATAACTTTATGCATTTAAGTTATTGTAATGGATGGAATAATTGAGTTGTTTGAGATAGTATAAGTGTGTTTATGTTTCAGGGTGGCAATTGGCTTGGAAAATAGCCTTATAATTGTCTACACGGGTAGACACACGGACATGTGTCTAGGCCATGTGTGACACACAGTCAGCCCTATGGGCATGTGCCCAGGCCGTGTGAAGTCTGCACATTAATTGTGAAATTTAATTCGACACACGGGCTAGGGACACGGGCGTGTGCCTTGGCAGTGTGACCATAGTGAGTTGATGACGTCATAATCAGAGAGCTCCACGGGTAGAGGACACGGGCATGTTAAAGGACACGGGTTATAGACATGGGCGTGTGCTCAGTCGTGTGAAGTAAGTCAGTGTCGACCAGCAGTGTCGAACACGAGCATGTCTTAGGGCCACACGGGCGTGTGGCCCCTGTTTAGGCAAAAATTTTCAAAGAGTGTTAAATTCCCGATTGATCTACGAAACCCTTTGGTTATATGTTTTAGGCCTCATAGGCCTATAATATGCACATTATGAGTAAGAAAGACAAGCTTTGAGTCGAAAATGAAATTTTACAGCCCAATAGTACATGTTCAAGTAAAGTTATGCACAGTAACACCTCATATCCTGTTCCGGCGTCGGACACGTAAGCGGTGTTACAGTATAAGGCTATGAGGACGAAGGGTTAGAGGTTGTTGACCTGCAAAATTGGCTCTCATAAAATCGAAAAACTATTCTAACATCATATGAAAGAAGCCTCCACGAGCCTCACTTCCTTAGCTCTTAGAAACAAATTCACTATGAGTAGTCTCATGCATCGAGGGTTGAACATTACTCTTTACTTCATCGAAATTAGTTCAGTTGGATTCAGATGACATCTTTTATCTATATGAAAAACAAAATCAATTCAAGTCAAGAAACATCACAGTATCACAGGTTATAAGATGACACATATTTCTATACTCAATACATGCTACATTTAATCTAAGAACTGGCTAAATCGTAGCTTTGATACCACTAAATGTAACACTTCTGACCCATTTCTGTCGCCAGATTAAGGTTACCGGATGCTACGATGATTAAAAAGTCCAATAATAGATCAAAACAATTCAGAGTTTAATTTAATCATGATAAATCAATAGCTAATCGTTATTCATAGCATATAGGTGGAAACAGAACATAAATCAGGCTTACGAAACCTAAAAATCAATTTAGAAACAAGTAATGACTAATCTGAAACAAAACAGAAAAATGTAAAACATGCTATAAATAGGGGTCACACGGCTATGTGACATGGCTGAGGCCATGTGGTGCTACTCTATCTGCCTGTGCCCTCAAACCGTGTATAATTTGAAAATAGGGTCACACAGCCGTGTCGCCAGGCCGTGTAACATTCGTAAACCGTGTGAAAAATCCTGAACTTAAAATCAAACAGACCACACGGCTGTGTGGGGTGACCGTGTGTGGCATACGGCCGTGTGACAGCCAGTGTCCCAGGCTGTGTGCACAAAAAAATACTTCAAAATCAAGTTATTTCAACTACCATTTCTTAAGTTTCGGGCCATACTATTTCCATTCATATTCACCTGTTCAAAGCACACTAAAACATACAAAACATGTGAATATATATCATATATTATTCAACCTAATTGTCTAACCAATGTACCCTCATTGGCACCACAATTCAAAGACTAAACCATTTCAAATTTATCAATCATAAGCATGTAACAATCATCCATCCCATATCATCTTACCACATTTCAAATAAATCTCACAAGGCATGGTTCAACTCACTTATGCATACATGAAAAAGGCTATACCAAAAGTACCAAATAAGAAACGCTTTCACAACATTACATAACCAAAATATAAAATAACAAAATTATGAACAAGTAAACTTTAAAAATCCTAGTACATGCCACTTATAACCTGATATGGATAAGTGTGAATGAACGTGGAAGTGGATCATAAAGTTTGTTCAACTTGCAGATTTGACTTAGGGCTCTAGACGTTTGAAAAGAAACTTGGATTTTGACACAACCTGAAATGCAATCAAATTCAAGTTAGATAAAACAAATAAAATAAATAACTAAGATAAATAAGATAGAATAATAAATCAACGATTAGAACAATAAGAAATAAAATAAAGAAGATAGATGGAAAGATAAAACATGGTATGTAGAAATCCTAAGAAGCCTTGGAATGTAACAGCCCGATTTAGACCTTAGTCGAAACAGTGGTTTTGGGACCACAAATTTGAGTCAAAAAATATTTTAATATTATTTTTCCAAGCTTAAAGTATGTGAATTGATATGTGTGAAATTTTCCCATGAAAAATTTCATCGTTTGAGTGCCAATTTGTGAAAAAGGACTTAATCGAGTAAAATGAAAAAGTGACTTGCTATTTGTTACAGTGCTATATTACTATGGCTTTTATTATGTGGGGTCCTTAAAGTGAAATTTGATCATTGAACATTAGCATGGACGGTAATGGACTTTAATTATATGATTTTTATGTTTATTTATAATAGTTAAAAAGGGAAAATGGCTTTTATAATGTAATAAAATAAAGTAAAACATAAAATGGCCATCATCATTCATCTTATGGCTGAATGTTGAAGAAAAAGAAGCCATGGATGAAGCTTTTATATTTGGCACTCTGAAGCTTAATTCGGGTATGTGTTTTGCTCGGTTTTCGATAATTTTTACGTTTTTTGAGATCGTTGCTTCAAATAGTACTTAGCCCATACTTTAATTTTTGAAACTGATGATAAATTTGAGATTTGCCATTGTTGATAATGTGCTGAATTTGTAGTTTGATGATGAAATTTAAATCTTTGATGTTTGATTTTTATGTTTAATTAAGTGATTTTTGATAAAAATCCAAATTAGGTATTTATTTGTGAAATTTGGAAGTTTAGGGGTTTAAATGTGAAACAAATGAAAGAAATGGACTACTAGGGATCTTAGTGAAATTCAGCCAAGCATGGGTGTGGTGAAATTTTGAATATTTTGTGTTTTGTGAAATAGGGACTAAATTGAAAAAATGTGAAATGTTAGGAGCTAAAATGCAAATTTCCCATTTATATGTTCTTGGATGAAATTGAATTAAATTTTGAATTAATAAGTTAATTTTGATATTAATTAGATTGGCAAAAGCGGAATTCGAATCTAGATCGACGAAAAGTCAAAATATCAGATTAGTCGACTTAGTTTGTCATTACTACGAATGATGTAAGTTCGTATTTTAATAGATATTACAAAATCATGTTATAATGCATATTATTTGTATGATTGAATTCAATACTGAATGGTAATGCAAATGTATGTATTTTGAATAAGTTATATATATGTTATTATGATATTGAATTGTTCGAGAAGCAAAATATATGAATACGAGAAAGTTTCGATAACGGGATGATGTCTGAAAAGCCCCGTACGAACCCTAGGAATAGTAGAGGATACATTTGTCATGACATAGGATTTCGAGATATGATTTCATGTGACACCATGTCTGAGACGTTGGCAACGATTTGAGATATCGTGTAAGGCCGTGTTTGGGACACTGGCATAGATTAGAAATTATGTGTAAGACCATATCTGGGACATCGGCATCGTATATGATTTCATGTAAGACCCTGTCTAGTACAGTGGCATTGATATTTAATTACATGTAAGAGCACGTCTGGGACGTTGGCTTTGTACGAGCTTTACGAGCTATCCGAGTCTCCTAATTGATTCCGAACAATTCAACAGGCGTTTCGAGAAATAAGTGATTAAGTGAATGACATTCTGATTCAGGTACGTTGAAATGTATACAATATTTGATAATGAAAGGTAAGTATATATGTGCGAAGAATGTTATATGATGTATATGCAAATGAAATTTGAATATGTGCAAATGAAACATGAACAAATGAATAAGATGTGATTTATAAAGTGGCATATGTGAAATTGTCAGATACTATATGAATGAAAGGTGAATTTGGGTGTAAGTGATGATATGTGATTCATATGAGAAAGATATGTGATTAAATATGTTATTTCCCAAAATGTGCTCATTTGGCTATATGAAAGTGAGAATTGAATGTTATATGAGAATCAAATTGAATAAGCTTGTGAAAGCTAAAGTTAGTAAGTAAGTATATTATTGAATGTTGATGATTTGATATGAAATCATGTTATAAACATGAGATAAGTTGTATTTTGGCATGTGAGATAGCATATCATGCTTATGGCATTGTAATGAAATTATTTGTTATGTTAAGTTTATTAAGATACGAGCTTACTAAGCTTTCAAAACTTACTCTGTGTGTTTTTCCTATGTTTATATATTTTTGGAGATTTTCTCAGGTTGGAAGTCGGCGGAGATTGCATCACACTATCTGGCTAATGATTTTGGTATTTATACATTTTATGACTTGGTTATATGGCATGTATAGGCTTTATGATTGTTTGATGAGTATTTGTAATTTGGGCAATTGATGCCTATGTGTTTGATGTAATTTTCCATGAGATGTGGCTTAGAAATCGATGTTAATTTTGATGTGTATATGTTGCCTTATGTAATGGCATAGTTTGGTATGGTTGATAATGGTTCAAGTTGTTTTACTTGATTGTTTGGTAGGTGTTGAATAATTGCTTATAATGCATGATCTTAAACTTGATCAATGAATGGTTAGTAGATGATTTATGAGCCGAGTTTGGTGTGTGATTGATGATAAAACACATTTTTGAAATAGGTTGAATTGATGAATGTGATATGTGTTTTGATATATGATGGAATGAATAAGTGTGAAATGGGAAATGAATCATGTTGGCTTTGGTATGTGTTTTGTATAGGAAATGGTTATGATTTGAGTTGATGAAATGGAGAGATTTGGTATGGCATGCTTGGTGTATAAAATAACATGTTTTGGCTGCCTATTAATTGTATTGAAATGGTACAAAATGATGTGGTTTTGGTGTGCATGAGGAGGGTGAGAAATATGGCTTAAACCAAGCCTAATTTCGTGCCACACGGCCTCAGCACACGGGTGTGTGACTTTACCATGTGACCCCTGCTGCTTAAATAAAATAAGTCAGTGTGTTCCACATCCTAAACACACGGGCGTGTCTGTTGGCTATGTGGATAAGTCAGTATGTATGCCCTGTTTTCCCACGGCCTAGACACACGGGCGTGTCTACCGTGTGAGGCACACGACCTGCTCGCATGGGCGTGTGACCTCTGTAGCTTAGAGAAATTTTAAAGTTTCAAAAAAAATTTGCATCTGATCGGTTTAGACCTAAACCCTTTCTAAAGCATGTTTTAGGTCCCATAGACCTTCTGAAGGGACTTTTGTGTATATTTTTCTATGGAATGTTTGTGAATATTTGATGTTAGTCAAATGTTTGTGATATGATCCGATATGTCTGGTAACGCCTCTTAACCTTAGTCCGACGATGGATACGTGTTAGGGGCGTTACACGAAAAACACGAAGAGTCCACAACCCCTTTCAATCGGCTCTAATTTTCCCTCCAAAATAGAAACTTGGAAGAAAAAGTTTGAAGATGATCCCCATTATCTAAAAAGATTGTTAAAACTGTTCTAAAAGAAAACTCAAGAGAAATTCTTGAATGAAAAGCTCAAAGAGAATTTATTAACTTTAGAGAGAAGTTGAATAATAATGAATTGTATGATTTCTATACAATAAAATGGCCTATATATCGGCTAGCTAAATAAATTTAAGTAAAAATTTGAAGTATGCTAGAACACTAATTAATCTAAATAAGTAGTTTTAAACTAAATTTTCTTGTTGACATATAACTTCTAAATAACTTAAAGTACTTAATAATTATTAAAAATTCGGGATAAGATAATAATAAGATCTGATAAATATAATATTTGTGTAATTTATAATAAAAATTAAGCCCCAAACTCGAACCCAATATGATTTAAACTCAAATTAAAAGCCTGAAACATGTAATTCCAGTCATAATCACGTCTAGCAATTCTACTTGCGCAGTCTTTATTAAAACGGTCATAACTTGAGCTCATGAAATTGAAATTGAGTTATTTAAAGTGCGTTTCAAAGATAAGAGATAGATCTCTGAATGCCATGATGGCATCTCAACCCAAAAATGCTTGGATCCTATCCAAAAAGTTGTTGTAAGTCTGCTGATTTCCTATACTTGAAAATTGGCAGCTTCGGTGAATGGAATTTAAGAAATTTCACCCCATCCGTGCATGTATCATTCCCACTTTCCTTGAAAAGATTCCTCCTAAAATTTTGTATTTGATCGAATCTTGGTTTGGTTTGCTTGGCCTTTGACATTATTGTTGGACCTTGAGGTAGTGTGAGCCCATCATATCCATGGGTCTGAAATTGGGCCTTGAGACTCGCATAATTCCCCCCTTTCTCAGGAAGATTCGTCCCTGAATCTTTAGCTACACAATAATAAAAAGGATTAGAACAAATAACAATAAAATGAAAAAAATACTAACCTAAACTTTCTTGTGTGCCAAAACTATCTCTAGGATCAAAGATATGATTTGGATCTCCCAAAGGAGCATGGATCAAGTATCTCTCATTCAAAAATAAACCATCAACACTAAACAAAGAAATATTAGACACATGAGTGTTCAAGTAAAAAATAACCTGTAACTTTATTTGAATATACATGGTTATCCATAAGAATTTCCAACGATGAGTCAAGAATTTCACATAATTATAAAAATCAAGAATGTTAAGATTATGTAAAAATTCATCGTTAAAGGTCAAGATAGTAAATTTTCTTGCAAGAGAATATAAAATGCTTTAATAAACCTATCTAGTGCAACAAAATTACTATTTTTAACCTTTCTAAATCTAGATAAACCGATAAAATCAATCGAGCTTTTAGACCAAGGTTTAATGAAATTTGGCCAACGAGAAAGCATGTTGTAAGGAAAAACAAAATCAATAGCATACTTATCAAAAACACTTATTGTATGCCTTCTTAAATCAATTTCTAATGTTTCCTTACCATTCTTACATTGTAGCACTTTTGGAGAATTATTAATGTTCAACTTACCTCTCTCCCACAAGTGAAAGTGTCGATCAATGGTAATGTAATTGGAAGTTCGTCAATAGATCCTTAAAATCCTGTAACAAGGAAACACCACTAAACAAATTCGAGTTATGGTTAGTTAAAACATAACCTTTCCTTACTTTTGTATGAACATTTTCTTATTTTTCATTTTCTTTCCCCACTTGAGAACTCTCCAATTTTACCTCATATGTATTTTCACTCACCAAAAGTGGATCGTCAAGTAGACTTTTATCAGTCAAGGTCTTTTTTTTGTAACACCCCAAACTCGGCCCAAAAGTTAGGCCCGAATTTGGTGTGCCACATTGAAGTGTTTTTCGAAAACCATGTTTTCATTGAAAACCCTCCTTAATATTTAAAAACTAAAGTATCAGTTTGTGTTCGTTCAATCTCAAAACATGGTTCATTGAAAAGTTAATCACTTTTAAAAATGTTATTAACTTCTTTAAAAATATCTTTTAGTTGCGGAAGCTAATTTAAGGTAAAGAAGTTTGAAATGTAAGTTTTTAAAAACAGTAATTGGGTTGAAAACTCGTCTACGTCTAACAGGTATAAAACATAACAAAATCCCAAATTCAGAATTAACTCCAGAGAGGCCTTACTACAGAAATTAAAACCCAAAACGAAATTTTAAACATATATAAAGTCCAAAGCATAACAGCCGCAGTCGTGTGGTCACCTCCGAGTCCCTCGCAGCACCGATTCTCCTAACGCTGGGGATTACCTGCACAGTTAAAAACGGGGTGAGTTTACGAAAACTCAGTGTGTAATCTCCTTACTAGAGTTACAGTCAGTATACAAAAATAGAAACCATAACAGTCTGGGCCAAAGACCTTTAAAAGTAATAGTACAGTTCAGTTCAGAGTATATGGGTGCCAAAACCCACTACAATCTCATTTGGGTCACAGCCCATAACAGAATCAATTGAGCCTAGCCCAAACTAATAACAGAACAAGTGGCCTAAGCCCAAAGATGCGATGATCTCATAAATGATATGCAACGAAAGATGAGGATGCATCCCACCCCGATCCAGCCAACACACCACCCATACCAAACCTACACTTATGTAGGGATAAAATTGACCCACCCAGCCAACACACCAAGCTTAGCACCAGTTGCAGCACTAAGTCAATAGAACGGCTCGGCGTCGTAGATAGAACGACTAAAAGCCATAAATATCGTAGCAACGCTGCCAGTTAACAGAACGGCTAAAAGCCATAAACAGAATGGTTATAAACCATAATCAGGATGGCACAGAGCCATAATCAGGATGGCACAAAGCTATCGGTAACTGTAATAAGTTTGGCACATAACCATCAGCGACGATAATATAAGTGGCACACAGCCACGGGTAATTATGATCGACACAGCCTCGGGTAACTATGATCGACACAGAGTCATCAATATATATGTTAGGCACATACCACGGGTAAATATGATTGACACAAAGCCATAATCAAGATGGCACAGAGCTATGTTTAGGTTGGTACAGATCCATAATTAGATTACACGGCTTTAAGCCGTCCGCTGGTCCACAGTCGTCTCATGTGACCTGTGCGACCTTAACAGATCAATACTGGACTCGCAGTCATCTCATGCGACCCGTGCGACCCTATCAGAACTTCCTCCGTATCAATGACCACAGTCAAGTCAGTTTAAACACAATTATACGATCACGGTCAAATCAGTTAAATTCATCGCCTAAGTCAATCATTTACCCACAATGGTAAAATAGTCATTTTACCCTATAAGGGTATTTCGGTAATACTACCCTTCAAGGGTATTTCGGTAATTCTACCCTACAGGGGTATTTCGATAATTTTGCAAATCGGGGGTATTTCGGTAATTTTGCAAATCAAAGGTATTTCGGTAATTTTGCAAACCAGGGGTATTTCGATAATTTTACAATTCGAGGGTATTTCGGTAATTTTACAAATCAGGCATATTTCGGTAATTTCACAATCTGAGGGTATTTTGGTAATTTTACAAATTGAGGGTATTTTGGTAATTTTACAAATTAAGGTATTTCGGTAATTTCACAATCCGAGAGTATTTCGGTAATTTTACAAATCGGGGCCTCAACGACCTAACAGAAGGTCCACTGTCGCCTCGAGCAACTTAAGTAACCTAAACAGTCCCAACGCTATAAATGGGCCTAATGCTCAACCCAAGTGGGCCCACACACTCGTGTGGCCCATTTAGCCTAGAAACAGCCATAGTTATGCAAACGTCACAATCCAAACACCACTTACCACATCACATACATTTTATCCGTATGGGCCCACACAGCCCATTTTGGCCCAACGAGGCCCAGAACAACCCAATACCATGAGAGCGCTCGTGGTGGCCTCTACAGACTAATGCCCATGTTCGTGGGCTCGGTTCACCATACGCATGATCGCACGCTCTTGTGACATCATACGCCATATTTCTTGCTTTTCAGTATTTTGTCGATCTACAGTCATAGCAGTGTAAACAACACATACTTTCAGCTTTTCAGCCGATCATCGAATACCGCATACAAATACACACACTCTATCGACTTTCTAGCCGACTATCGAATACAGGGTACCGTTACACACCTTTGTTGCGAAGAAAGTGAATAATCCTTGAGCACCAAGACCTACATCGATTCCCAACACACGATTAATCACATGTTGATAGGGATACAACCAACCTTAATAGTCACATAAACATACCACCTTCTTAATACTTAGCCCCAAAAGATTCACCATACCTTGTTTGAGTGAATGCCTCCAGTCCTCTAAGATCACTAACTATGATAGATCACACGCCTTGCCGCCAAACTGCACCACGATAGATCTCTGTTAGGTAGTACTGATCATAGATGCAGCCTACAACCCAAATTTTACTTTGCAAACCCATAGGGCCTAATTAGTCTATACCCAAAGAGTAAGATAACAAATTACCTTAACCGAACGATAAGAGAAAAATCTCGACGACCTTAGCACTTTAGAACTTCTTCGCTCCTCGGATTTGACTAGCCCCCAACGAGCATCATATAACGCAAGAGAATCAAGAGCGTAATTAGAGTCCAAAAGAACAGAAGCATTCGGCTTCCAAAGAAATACTAAAAGAGATCAAATTTGAGTGTAAAGAAGAAAGTATAAACACCTACCCTTCAGTCAAGAACACTTGCAGAACCGATTAACAATACCAACAGTGGAGCATGGAAATATTCGGCCAAGGATAGGGAGAGAAAAAGGTTGAGTACCTTCGGTCTACCAAGCAAAAAAGAGGGAAGAAGGAATAGAGAAGGAGCAATCGACTAGGCTAGAAACTGAAAAGAAAGAATGACACAGTTTTTTCGAAATAGTCAATTTGACAACCCCAGTAACAAAACACAAACAGAAAGTGAACTAATACGACACTTTAGAGCTCAAAACAACTTGGCACAGAAAGGAGATTTTTCCCAATCAAAAAGTGACCAAAAACTAAACCAAATGGGAGAAAAACCCTCTTGGCTGAATTTCCTTAAGCATAACACCCGAATTCGGCACAACTTCACTCCATAACAAACTCCCCTTTTTCCTCCCCCTTATCCCTCTCCTAAAACCTCTCCACCTTATTCCACTTAACCACCTATTCAAACTCCTTTCAAACTCCTCTAAGTCCATATCCCATAAATCTCTCCCCTAAGTCCAATTCCACAACCACTGGGCGGCACAGCTGCAAAATAAATAATCCATAGCTTAGTCCAAGTCTCAAACCTTTGACCTCCTTGCCCCACTTGTGACGCCAGCTTCCACCACTCCACCAGCTCATCTTTTGTCACCTTCCACCATATTTTATTTATAACCCTACTAACCAAAGATAGGGGTTTTGATCACTTAAAACACAAAATTTTTCTAAAGCCCAGGTTTGAACCCAAGGCTTCTCCGATACTACTCAGGACCTTTAATCACCAAAGCAGACATACTTTTGTGTTATTCACTTGCATAACTAAATCCCAATTCCTTCAATATGCGAAGCCCATTTCTTCTAGGCCCAAAAGTTGGGGTGTTACATTCTCTCTATCTTTTCAATTTTTTCTTCCTCACTTCCCATATCCACCTCACAAGAATTATAAATATTCAATTAAGTACAATACATCTCAGTAGGAGAACATGACTTTTCTATCTCACCTAGCTCCATAGAATCGAGAGAAAAAATTCTCACTATCATCTTGTTTTCAACAAATATCTCATGTTGGCACAATCACGACTATAGTGCTTATGCCTTTTACACGTAAAACATTTAATGTCACAAGCTCTTTGTTGTTTTGGTGAAAAATTAGTAGATGTGAGTTGCTTAGAATATGTAGAAGAAGGTTTTATAGGAGCCCCAATTTTCCACTCAAAAGGTTTAGTCTCATCACATTTTGGCAGCAACTTATTAGTAACATAAGGAGGTTTCAAACAAGTAGAATTAGAACTCGTACCTCTATAATATTGAGATGCACCAAATGGACGAGATTAACATTGTTGAAATTGCTGCTCAATCTCATCTGACTTGTGTACTGCCTCCTCAAGATCAATGTACGTTTGAATATTAAGAACATTGGCTATCGAAACATTCAATACACCTACAAACTGCACCATGGTAGTTTCTTCATCTTCTTGCACATTTTCTCTTTGCATAAGCATCTCCATTTCCTTAAAGTACTCATCAACAGATCGATTACCTTGAACAAGGCGTTAAAGTTTCATTTTGACTTCTCTGTAGTAGTGATAAGGAATGTAATACTTTCACATCACTTATTTCAATTCGTCCTATGTTTAGATTACCATTTCGTAGTTTCTTTATTGATTAATTCCAAGTTGAATCTACCAACTCAACGCATAATATGAAAATCTATGGGTCACTAATGGAACTTTTTCCTCCTCTAGACATCTACAACAACGAAACATGATCTCAATTTTAGCCTCCCAAACACAATATGCATCTAGATTATTCTTCCCTTGGAATGATGGAATGTTGAACTTTGGTTTAGCTACAAAAGGCTGACCTCAAGCATAAATACCAAAAGTTTCATCAATGTGACCATATCCTCGTCTATTAGTATTAGAATGATTACGATGCTGTGCATAATCTCCATCATCATCACTATCACGAGCATGAAGTCATTGGTTCGAAGAAGTCTCCAAACGAGCAACAACTTGAGTTAGCATTTGAATTTGATTGGTAAGCTGATTAATGCTTTCTTTTTGTTCTGTTTGATACTTAGTCAAATTGGTCATCCCCACAATATTCTCAAAAGTAACATCTTGTTCTTTGTCATCTGATGGTATCTCATCATAGTTTTAATGGTTACGAGTCTCATGAGTCATTGTGAAAGCTTGAAAAAAAACACAACACTCAAAAGAAAAAAAAAGCAACCATCACCTTATGCACCCAAAAATAAAATTAAATTCTCAATGAGGTAAGAATTAATCTTGTGAGTCTTTTAAAAGTATTTATATAAACTAATCATAATGTATTAAAATCAAACTAGTAAAGCAAACCTAGTAGCATTAGGAGTCCAAAATCGGCTAGACAACAAAGAATTATGTTGCAAGGAGGAAGGAATGTTTAACATGCTTTAACCTACTAACACAAGAAACAATAAAATGTTAGGATGCTAAAAGAAATAATAAAAAGAAAAAACAAATGAAAACCTAAGCCAAATAGTTAATGAGAATCCCTGAAACCTAAAAACCCGATAAATTGCGAAGCAACTTGACAAACTTTGTTTGAGGTGTTTCCAATTTCAAAAAATCACAAAATTTAAATTGAAGTCTCCTAAAATAATGTATATTTGTACTGGAAAATTTTGGCACAAAATTCAATCCACATAATATTTTTTTTCTGTATTTTTATATTTTTCTCACTCTTTCAATCACTTTTTTTTCTGGGAAATATTTTTCTTATATTCTAAAATAGTGCCAAGAAACAATATGTAAAATTTCAAATCATTTGAAAAACTTTTATTCACTGAAAAATATTTTTTTTCCAAAAACTTTCTGGGTAAAAAAATTTATTTTGAGGCTGCTTGCTGGAAATCAGTTTATAAGAACAAAAAGAATACTTAAAACGACCAAATATGATACCAAATGAAACAAAATGAACGTGGATGAATGTGGAAGAGGAATGTAAAGTTTGTTCAAGTTGCGGATTTGACTTAGAGCTCTAGATGTTCGAAAAGAAACTTGGATTTTTGACATAACCTTAAACGCAATAAATCCAAGTTAGATAAAACAGATAAAACAAATAATTAAGATAAATAAAATATAATAATAAATCAATGATTAGAAAAATAAGGAAGAAAATAAAGAAGATGGATGGAAAGATAGAACGTGGTATATAGAAGTCCTAAGAAGCATTGGAAACACGAAGAATCCACAACCCACTTCAATCGGCTCCAATTTCCCCTCCAAGAGAGAAACTTGGAAAGAAAAAGTTTGAATATGATCCTCACTATCTGAGAAGATTATTAAAACTCTTCTAAAAGAAAATTGAAGAGAAATTCTTGAAAGAAAAACTCAATGAGAATTTATTAACTCAAAAGAGAAGTTGAATAAGAATGAATTGTATGATTTGTGTACAATGCAAAGGCCTATGTATAGACTAACTAAATAAATCTAAATAAAACTGTTAAGTATACTAGAATTCTAATTAATAAAAAAAGTATTTGTAAACTAAACTTTCTTATTGACATAAAACTCTTAAATAACTTAAACTACTTAATAATTATTGAAAATTTGGAACAAGAAAAATAATAAAATAATAAGAGTTGATAAATACAATATTAGACTCATATATAATAAAAATTAAGCCCCAAACCCAAACCCAATATGATTTAAACTCAAATTAAAATCCCAAAACTCGTAGTTCCAGTCATAATCACGCTTAAAAATTCTACTTGCACAGTCTTTATTAAAACGATCATAACTTGAGCTCATGAAATTGAAATCAAGTGATTTAAAGTGTGTTTCAAAACTAATAGATAGATCTTCAAATACCATGGAGACATCTCAACCAAGAAATGCGTGGATCCCAGCCAGAGTCATCACAAGTCTACTAATTTCCCAAACATGAAAATTGACAACTTTGTTGAATGAAAGTTAATAAATTTCACATTATCCATGCATGTATCATTCCCTCTTTCCTTGAAAGATTCATCCTCGAATATTGTCTTTGGTCAAATCATGGTTTGATTTTCTTAACCTTTGACATTGTTGTTGGGCCGTAAGGTAGTGTGAGCTCATCATATCCATGGGTTTGAAATTGAGCCTTGAGACTCGAATTATAACAGCCCGATTTAGGGGCTAGTTGGAATAGTGATCTCGGGATCACTAATCCGAGATTTGAAAAATTATTTTCATGTTATTTTTTTGATTTAGTATATTATTTTATGAATACATGAGAATTTTGGTACTTTAATTTTAGCGATTTCATGCCTAATCAAGAAAAAAAACTAAATTGCATAAAGTGCGAAAGTTCCATTCCATATGCTAAAAGTACCAAATGGCCATGGATTGTTAATTGAGGGTTTTTAAAAGGCAATTTACCCTTTAGAAGAGGCTTGGCCGTACATAAGAGAGCATGGGTGTAACATCCTAGATCAGGGGTTATACGTTCGTGCCTAGTTCATAAGTTAGTAGGTTTTGGCAGTGTTGGAAGTGTATTAAGGGTTTTTAAAATTCTAGGATGGAAGAAGAAAGCTTTGGAAAGTTATTGGTTTTTAAGTAAAAAGGGGAGCTAGGTAAATGAGGCTTTAAAAGAAACTCTGTGTGAAGCATGACACAAGGAACCATGTGGTAAAATGGCATGTTTTATGAATTATGAATGTGTTATGTGAATTCTAGAAATAAGGAAATGTAAGAAAATGTATGGAAATGTAAGGAAATGTAAGGAAATGTATGGAAATGTATGGAAATGTAAGGAAATGTAAGGAAATGTGAGGAAATGTATGGAAATGTAAGGAAATGCAAGGAAATGTAAGGAAATGTCTTGTCTTGGAAATGTAGGGAAATGTCCTGAAAATGTAAAGGAATAAAGAGGAAAGTGAACATTTTTGGAAACTTGGAAATGTAAGGAAATGTCAAGTTTACAGAGCCGAACGAAAATTTTTTGAAACTTAGAAATGACTTAGAAATGTCGAGTTTTAAAGTTTAAAAGAGGAAATTAAGGCAAGGTGGCCTTAAAAGAAAAAGTTGGTGAAATTTGACACACAAACAGGCTTGGTAAAGTGGCCTGAAGATATCACTTAAGGCCTAGGTAGGTGACGCCACAAGCTAGGCAAGTGGGCCTGAGTTTAAGTCACATGGGAAGCAAATAAAAGAAGTTTTATTTTTTGCTTCTAGAAACACAGAGGTGGACGGCACAAGGCTTGCAAAAGAGGAGTTTTATTCTCTTTAAATTTATTAAATAGGAGATAAATAGTAGATTTATTTAGATTATTTTCAAGAGATAATTGTGGATTAATTCCTTTTTTTTTTTAATGGATAAAAGAAGAGATAATAGAAGGATTATTATTATTAATTCAAAGGATAAAGTTATCAAATAAAGAAGAGTGGTGGCCAAGTAAGGGATTCTGAGTAGTAATTTTGGCTATAAAAGGAAGGAAAGAGGGCTACTCATCAATTTTTCTTCTTCCTCTTCTCTCTACTGAATTTTTTAGGGCTCTCTTCTATTCTCTTCTCTTTCTAATCCCTTCAAAAGCCGAAAGTTGTGAGAGCATCATTTAGCCATAGCCGAATCTCTGAAGTGGTGTCAAGAAGGATCTGTCGATTTCAATATAAAGGGTAAGGATCTATAATCATAATTGAATTCCTTTCTTTTAAGCCGAAAGTTAGTCTAATCCCTCCTCAATCTTATTGATCGAAATATGGAAGGTGAATTTTGGGATTTCAGATCTAAGGTATTTCGGTATCTCCATTAATCAGGAAGAGAGTTTCAGGATTTAAAGAGTTAAGGTAAGAAACTATAAGATTCGGCCAAAGGCCATGCTTTATGTTTTGAGGATTAGATTAAATCTAACGTAAGGTTATAGGAATTTCGACACTACTAGGGAAACAAGGATCAGTTTCGGGATTTGTTGGTGTCTCAATGGGCAACAAGGTAAGTTTAAGAATACTAATCCTACTAGGATTTGGATTTATGGCTGAATGGCTTTTTATTAAATTAGTAAGTGATTAATCAAATGTAGGGATTAAGGATATAAGCAGTAGATCAGATTTCGAAATCTCAAGGAATTTGCTAAGCGAATCAGGTGTGTACCCCACACTACTTTATAATATGTATTATGGCTATGTTTATTAATATATGTGTTATTAAGTATATGAAAGTGGCTAAAGTACCATGATATGGTACTAAGTACTCGTGCACGCGTTTCCTACTTCTACTAGGATTACGAAATATGTTACATTTAACATGTGAAAAGTGACATGAATGTGAATTTAAGTATGATATGCATAATATGAATAATATGGGGCATTCAGGTTATATGAGAAAGGAGAAGTGAATGTGGTGACTTCGGTCTCACTATCTGAATGTGGTGACTTCGGTCACATTATCTGAATATGGTAACTTCGGTTACATTTTCTGAATGTGGTGTCTCATGACACAATTATCTGAGTGGCTATGCCACGAATTTATATGGGCGATGAGCACGTTGACTGCAGCGACTGCCTTCGATGGTGTGTAGCGGAAGGAGGGTTGACTTAGTAGTCCCACGGTGTGTGACCGTGCGGGGGTGTGTAGCGGATGGACAATTAGGTTTGGGTTTGGGAATGCATCATAACTTGTATTTTATGTTTTGAATGTGTAACTATTGTATGCCCGATTCTATTATGATTTAGTGTCGTGTACACATTGAGTCTGTTTGACTCACCCCCCCTGCTGGGACCATGTTTGGTGATGAATGATGGACCGGGACGGCGGTGCTTGTGATGGCTATGCTCAACATGAAGTTTATATTTTTATGGACTCTTGAATTTATTTTAGTACTTTGAAATATTTTGGAAACTATTTGATGCAATAAGGCCATAAGGCCATGATGAACGATTTTATTTCTACTTGTTGTTTTATTGTGTTACAAATTTTGATTAAGTTAAAGACTAAGTATTTTATTTTTAAAATATACTCTATATGTTTTATCACTTAATATTAAAAAGGGGTTTTCTAATATAAAAATCCAGTTTGTTTTCAACACAAGCCCAACCCAAACAATATTTTTTTTAATCACACAAGTTTTTCTCTAAGTAACAAAAGAATTTGAAACCGGTTTACTTGAGGAACATACCAAATCTGGTCAAAGCTCGTGGGCCGGGTTTGGGGTGTTTCAATGGGAGACAAGATTGTCAATTCTAGTCAAAGTTAGTAGTAGTAGGTGGACTAATTTGACTTGTATGAATAAAATAAGGAGAGAAAAGTTATCATCTTTTCTCTTATCATCTTCACCGAAAATTTGCAGCAAATAAGGGATAGAAACCTTCAAAAATTTCATCAAGCTCTCATCTATTCAAAGCAAGAGGAGACGAGAATTCACCTTGATCGGGGAAAGGATAAAGTTGTGGACTAAACCGAAGAACTAGCTCATTTTGAAAGCAAGGTAAGTTGTATGTGGTTTAATACAGTATTATATTAGTATAATTGAGAATGCTTGATGTCATATTGATGCATGATACTTCAATAAATTGAGAAACTTATGTGAATATGATATTGAAGTCCTAATGGACTATGATGAATCAGAAAAATACTATCACCGTATTATGAGGGTCAGTGTAAGACCATGTCTGGGACATGGCATTGATCGTATTATGAGGGTCAGTGTAAGACCATGTCTGGGACATGGCATCGGCCGTATTATGAGGGTCAGTGTAAGGCCATGTCTGGGACATGGCATCGACCGTATTATGAGGGTTAGTGTAAGACCATGTCTGGGACATGGCAGCGGCCACACTACGAGTGCCAGTGTAAGACCATGTTTGGAACATGGAATCGGCATTGAGATAAGAGTTGGTGTAAGACCATATCCGGGATATGGCATTAGCATATAGAGATAATTCCTTATAAGACCATGTCCGGGACATGGCATCGGTACCTAGAGGAAACTTCATGTAAGACTACCTAAAAAATGTGATACTGGCCTCGTACTTATCGTAGTGATTATAAAAACATGTCATTGACTATTTTCAGTGTATGGTGGGATAAGCAGATGAATTTAAAAGTAGAGATGTGAATGAATACAAGTGCTACTGAACGAGTCATGAGAAATTGGCTCAATATGTGTTACGGTAAATGTTAGATAAGGGCAATTATAAGTAAGTATTGTCAAGAAGTCTTGACTTGTGTGCAATTAGCTAATGTTGTGGATAAATTGTTCGTTTATGAGTATTATGATTGCTATTTATTTCCATGCAACTTACTAAGCTTAATGCTTACCCTTTTTCATTGCCCATCTTTCTTATAGTATTGCCATGATAACTCGAGAATCGTAGACGCAGGGGTTCAGGAATCACACTATCAACAACACTTTGGTATAACAATTTTAGACTTGTTTTGAATATGGCATGTATAGGACTTGGGTATTTTGTCAAGCTGTAATTGTTAGTTAAAGTGTTGGTTTTGTAAGTCATTTTGTAAATGGTTTATAAGTTAGGCAAATACTTGGCAAACTCTTTCTTTCAATGAAGATGAAATTCATGAAGTGAATGCCTTTTTTTTTTTTCCCTTGTATGATAGAAGTAAGTTCTTAGACTTGCTTATGAGATAGAAAATTGATTATTTTGAGATGAGGTATGAGTGTGTGCATTTTAGGAAAGCAATGGCTTGGTATATAGCCTGCTAATTTATCTAACTAGCGTGACACACGGGCGTAGATCAAACCGTGTGAAGGGCACGGCCAACATATGGGCGTGTACCTAGGCCGTGTGAAGTCTGCACCTTGTCCATGAAATTGTAAAATCCCCATGGCCATGATACACGGGCGTGTATCCCGACCTGTGATCAAGTCATTATTTCGAGGAATAATACACGGTCTAGGCCCACGTGCATGTCCAGGCCTTGTGAATATAGTCAGTAACTCCCTACGGTTGGAAGACATGGGCGTGTCTAATGGTACACGGGCGTGTTCCAAGTCACATGGGCGTGTTAACCCTGCTTCAGGGAAGAGTTTTCGATTAAGTTCTGAAAGGTTTTAGTTAAGTGTTTAAGGCCTCATAGGCCCATGAAGCGTGTGACTAGACTAAGAAAGAGAAGTTTTTAAGCTGGAACGAAATTTTTCTGCCTGTAAATGTATGTTTAAGTGAGATCAAGCATGGTAATATCTCGTATCCAGCCCTAGCATAGGTCTCGGTACGGGGTATTACATTTAGTGGTATCAGAGCTATAATTTAGTCATTCTAGGACTAACGTAGCGTAAGTATGAGTCTAGTTATACATGCCATATGTAGGAGTGTCTGAGTAATGATAGTGTGATGGCTCCTGAAGTACAAAATTTTGTTTTATGTAGTAAATGGACTCTACTCAGATCGAATCTGCAAATTGATGATGCTTTGCGAGTAACGCTACCGACTCCGCCAAGGGACCGCACTTTGCTTAGGACTAGACACGAGACCACAGGTTAGGGAAGAGGCTCGAGAAGCCTTTCTCCACATGCTGAACAACTGGTATACTGAGTATGCCTGAGCAAATCCCAATGCTCAGCCCCCTTCGCCCCCACCTATTCCTCAACTCGCTCTAGTAGCTCCTCAAGTAGTTGAGGTAGTGAGAAGAGAAAGGCCTCTAGTGGATAAGATCCAGAAACAGGGAGCTGAGGAATTTCGGGTGAATAAGGATGATGACCCAAAGAAAGTGAAACTCTGGCTCGAGAACACCATTCGGGTATTTGATGAGTTATCCTGCACGCCGGAGGAGTGCTTAAAATACGCGAGAACACCATTCGGGTATCTCCCCTAAGAGATTCAGCCTACCGATGGTGGAACACCTTGGTGTCAGTGATGCCAAGGGAGAGAGTTAGTTGGGAATTCTTCCAAGAGGAATACCGGAAGAAGTATATCAGCCAAAGGCTCATCGACCACAAGAGAAAGGAGTTCTTAGAATTGAAACAAGGCCATATGTCAGTGATTGACTACGAACATGAGTTCGTAAGGCTTAGCACGTATGCAAGAGAGTGCGTGTTTACCGAGGCCATCATGTGTAAGAGGTTTGAGGATGGATTAAATGAAGATATTCGCTTATACGTGGGAGTTCTCGAATTAAAGGAGTTTGTAGTGTTGGTGGATAGGGCCTGTAAGGCCGAAGAGTTGGCCGGAGATAAGAGAAGAGCCGAGTACGAGTCTCGTGACTCGAAGAAGAGACAACTAAACAAGTCTTACCAATCCTCGTCTAAGAAATCGAGGGATATTACTACTCGATCAGTCCCTTCACTAGGGCTTTCAACCCGAAATAAGGGCAGGCGATTCTCGGGATCAAAAGGGCAAACTACATCAGTTGCTAGTGTGGGCGACATCCGGCCAAATAGACTAGAATACCCTCAGTGTGGCGGGCACCATTTTGGTGAGTGTAGAGCTAATGAGAAAGGTTGTTTCAGATGTGGGTCCTTGGACCATTTTATCAGAAACTGTCCCGAGATAGATGAGAAAGGAAGGCCTCAGAATGCGAGATCGAGAAGTACCACCAAGGGAAGACCATTGAAAAACTCGGGGATGGAGATGGGAAACAAGAATCCACCTAAAGAGCGAACCGCTAAAATTGAGAGTAGAGCACCGGCGACGACATATGTCATTCGTGCTTGTGAGGAGGTATCTTCCCCTGACGTAATCACGGGTATCTTTTCTCTCCATAATACTCGTGTTATAGCTTTAATTGACCCGAGATCTACTCACTCGTACATATGCATGAAATTATTCTCTAGCATGAGCATGCCTATAGAGTCTACTAAATTCATTATAAGAGTGTCAAATCCCTTAAGTAAGTGTGTGTTGGTTGATAGAGTTTGCAAAGGGTGTCCTTTGATGATTAAAGGTCATTGTTTCCCGGTCGATCTTATGTTATTATCGTTTGACGAGTTTGATGTCATCCCCGGGATGGATTGGTTAGTTACTCATAAGGTAATTATGAACTGTGGAAAGAAGCATATTGAGTTGAGAGATGAAACCAAAAATTTTATTCATGTTGAACCAGATAAGCCGGATGGATTACCAATAATGATATCAAACATGTCGGCTCAGAGGTATTTATGGAAAGGGTATGAGGCTTATCTTGCCTTTGTGTTGAACACTAAAGAGACTAAGTTGAAAATTGAGTAAGTACCCATAGTATGCAACTACCTAGATGTTCTCCCGAAGGAGTTGCCAGGATTACCTCCAGATAGAGAGATTGAATTTAGGATCGAATTAGTTCTAGGCACTGCCCCTATTTCTATTGACCCCTATAGAATGGCCCCAACTGAATTGAAAGAGTTGAAAGCACAATTGTAAGAATTAACAGATAAGGGTTTCGTGAGGCTGAGTTTTTCTCCATGGGCTGCTTCCATTCTATTCGTGAAAAAGAAAGATGGTTCCATGAGACTATGTATAGACTATCAGCAACTCAACAAGGTGACAGCGAAGAATAAGTACCCGTTGCCGAGGATCGACGATCTATTTGACCAATTGAAAGGAGCTACCATATTTTCCAAGATAGATTTGAGATCGGGGTACTATCAGTTGAAAGTTAAGGATTCGGATGTGCAGAAGACCGCATTTAGATCTAGGTACGGCCACTATGAATTTTTGGTCATGCCTTTTGGCCTAACTAATGCTCCGTGAATTTTATGGATCTGATGAATCGTATTTTTCGACCGTACTTGGACAAATTTGTTGTGGTCTTCATCGATGACATACTGATCTACTCTCGAAATGAGAACGATCATGCTGATTACCAACTTAAAACTAAACGATCCCGATTTCAATTCTAAATGATTACCAACTTCCTTTTAATTAATTTTGGGAAACCCCTAAAATTCATTTTAATTAACCAGTGTTGGCTAATCCATTTACTAATTAAGGCTATATTAGCTAAGCTTTATTACTTTAATCATATATATACAATTTTAATTAATCTAATTACAACTAATAAACAATATGTATTAATAATTTAAACATTCAAAATCATGCTTAGCAAACAATAATTAAATCATACAATGGACTTACCTTAGCCACAAAGCTATCCAATCCTTGACAAGCTGTAACATCTTGGAATTAGGGGTTTGGCATTTTTGTAAGGTGCTGTGTGGTGGCATGTTTTGGTTGTGGTTTTGATGTGCTTAGGGGTCCCAGGAAGGCTTGGGGTTGAGTCTGAGCCTTGATGAAAATTTTACTTTTAGGCACTTTAGGGGAGAGCTGACTGGGGCAGGACTTAGGAGTTATTGCTTGGGTTTGATGACACAGAATGTACAGTGGTAAAGTGGCAAGGAGATGCCACCTAGCATACAGGGAAGTGGCGTCACAAGAGGAACTGTGAGGGAGGGGGTTCGAATCCTTCAAGTAGCACACAAGGATATTATTTTTGGCTCAGGCAAGGGAGGCAGCTGGATGGTAATCAAACTCTGGAAGAGAGAGACAAGACTTGGTTAAATAATTCAAATAAGTGGTGAAGAGCCATTAGAGGAGTTTGAATCATTCAAACTGATTCAAATGTGGGATGGAGAGAAAAGGGTGGAGAAAATTATGGGATTTGGAGAGTGGGAGAGTGGTACCCGAATTGTGGAAAGGTGGGGATTGGCTTGTGCGGTTTCAGCTAGGTTCTAGGGGCCGAATCTCCTTTTTGTTTTGGTTTATAGATGTGGCACTTTCGACCAACTAGGGGAAGTGCCGAATTTTGTTTTCCAAATAGGTGCTTAAGGGTTCTTTTCTTATTTCGTTTTTGGATTGTACTCTTCCATTTTGTTGGGATCATTGCCGAATCACCTAGGCAAATTCTCTTCCTCCATATAGTTTCTTTTGTGCCAATCAAGGTTCTTTGATTTTCCTTCTTCTCTTGACTGAAAGCATCCTTTGGGACTCTCATATTGTTTTTTAGCAACCACTCATTCACTCATCCATTCTTCTTCCTGCTAGAAGCCGAAATATTCATTTGCTTCTCTTCTCTCTTTTTCTCACCCCATAGTTTCTTCATTACCGAAACTCACCTCTCAATTCTTCTTTTCGAGATTTCTTAATCTTTCTCTTCCATTTCTTCTTCTCAAGGCCGAGTCAAGTGCTCCTATCTCCTTTTGAGTTGCGTTTATTTTTCTTTATCTTTAGCCGAACCTTCCTTCCCCTGTTTTTCTTTTTCTTTCGTCACTCTATTATTAGTTCCGTATCAATTATCCTCTTTGAGCCGAATATTCTTATGTGTTATTCGGGTCTTTTGTGTTAGACCGAATACTATGGAACAAGGTGTTAGGAATCTGCTCGGATCTTCATCGATTTGGTTGTTAAGGTAAGAGGGACTCTGCTATCATTTCTCAATCTTCTTTCGGTATTTGGCAGCCAAAGACGAATGGCTAATTGGCTTAGTGTTACAAATGAATTGACTTCTCTTCTCTTCTTCTATCATGGGGGGCGCTTATTTCGGAAAACATCACTAGTCGAACCATCTAAGTTCCAAATCTGAGGATTAGTCAATCTCCAAATCCTATCTCTCTATTCGGGATATTAAGGTAAGGGATTCTTCTCTAGTTATTCAGTCGGTTTCTTCTTTCGTTATTCACTGCCTTAATCCAACATTTTTGTTAAACAATCACTGTTTCATTATAGTATTTTCTCACCAAGATCCCTTTCATGGAACCAAATGCCAGCCGAGCAAAGGAGGGGGTTGGACTCGTAGTCCCTACCCCTAAGTTCAAAAAATGTGTGGTGTCTGTCGTTCGTGACTTTCCACCGGGTTGTGGGCCGGCTTTGGAGAGTGATAAGCAAATCGCTGTGATTATTGCAAGTGAAAGGGTTAGCGAGATTGATAGTATAATCCTTCATGTTTACAGGTGTGTAAATTCCACACTCTGTTAGTAGTTTGTGTTATTAACTGTATGGGCTGAAAAGCCGAAAAGACTGTGTAGACAGTCGTAGTACCCTTGTGGGTAAGACTAGGGATGCCAGGTACGTGACTTTAACATTCCCTAATGAGTATGGATGTATGTGATAATCTATTACTTTGCTTGATAACATGTTGAATTTATTATGATATGTATGTTATGCATGGGTTGGATTATGATGTGAAAGGGGAAGTAATTGAGACTGTCACAGTGGTTTGGTACCACGAGTGGGTTGGCCCCACGTATATCTGATTTAGAGACCATGTCTTGGTGGCTTGGTGCCACGGTGGTTTAATACCACGTATATAAGATTTAGTGACTTTTCCCAGTGGTTTGGTACCACAGTGGGTTGGCCCCACATATATTTATTAGGGATCATCACGGTGGTTTGGTACCACAGTGTGTTGGCCCCACGTATGTTAATAGTGACTCTATCATGGTGATCTAGTATCACGGTGGTCTGGAACCACGAGTGGCTTGGTGCCACGTATGAGGCGTGTAGCGGATAGAGGGTTGATTGTAGGACGCCACGTATGAGGCGTGTAGCGGATGGAGGGTTGATTGTAGAAATCCCACGATGTGATGGGCTGGTACGGGTGGCGTGTAGAGGATGGAAAAACTAGGTTTGGCTGGGACATATTGCATTCATTTCTTTCATATGCCATCTTAAGTGGGCTAAGGCCCAATATGCGATCGAGGGCCAGGAGCCGTTTATGTGACTTAGGGGATTTACACATTGAGTCTTGGTGACTCACCCCTTTGCATAAACATTGCAGGTAACCAGTAGATTGTGGATCTGGGAGCCGAGGTAGACTCGTGGAGGCCATAAAACCCTTTTCTTTCGTAAACTCTTTTTTTTTATAATTATTTTAATTGGGGAATTTTTTTTGTCATGTAATAAGGCCTTCCTAAGTTAATATCTAGTTTTTATTATTTATTATTTATTTAAGATTTGACACTATAGCAATTTAATCATGGAAGTGAAATGGGGTTTTCAAAATTCGAGTAATATAAAGTAATCGTTTTCTTTCAAGTACCAACAAATATAACGAATATTTGATTATCACAAATTGGGAATTTTTCTTAAACTACAAATCATTGTTTTCAAGACATCACCTTAATCGAAAAGTTTTCAGACTTACGGTATTTTCCTAAATTCGACAAAATTCGCTTTTACTTTATCCTGTGACATACCAATTTTGGTCGTAACGTTTTGGCCGAGTTTGGGGTGTTACACAAGCTACAATTAAAATCCATTAGTGAAAAATTCATGCTTCAATCACCATGTTTTCAATCACCATGCTACCACTTAGCAACATACCATAATCCACACAGCATTTAACTATAAAATCAATTATTAAAAAAAACAAGTATAACATCTCAAAATTAAAATCCAAATAAAAGTCTCAAATGTCCATTTCAAGTATATCAAATTATCCCAATCGAGTGCCACAATGCCCTCTAATGTTTCTAAAGAAGTGTTCTTAATCTATACCACCAAATAGCCTTAAAATTGGACCAGTCTTGCCTTTTCTCCTCTACTCCCTAAAGCAGAAAAAAAATTTGCACAAAGCTGTGAGGGTGTGAGCTGAAAAATCTCAGTGAATGGCCATAAATTCAATAAGTAAATCACGCCAAAAACATACTTAAACCAAGGCAAATCATGTATCAAATTTTGAGTATATGAATCATAGTTTCAATTATATTTTCATGCTCAATTATAACATTCAATTGGTTGAAATTTTCAACAACAATGCAACATTATAACATCATAATTCCATATGTTATTCCACGAGTAAAAACAACATTTATTATGGCATATGGAAACATAATTTAATTAACAAACAAACAGTTATATTGGTAAATGACATCTATGGAAAAAATATAAACATATGATCATGCATTGGATAAACAGATCTCTGATCTCCCAAATATCAAATACAATACCTCGTTTGAGTAGGGCATAGCCACACACTCGCTTATATCGCCTTGAAATCACTAATAATTGAGTGGAGAAAAAGGCTTAACACTCCCTTATCCACTCCAACAAAATCAATACTCCTAGAGCTATATACTCACCAATAATACATATAGAGGTGAGTACACATTAATCCTATGGCATGCCATCTATATGCAATGGACCAACCATGCAATGTTCCCAATATAAACAATCATACAGGGCATAAAAATTGATATTTAAGAACTTAATTTATGATATAAAAATTCAATTTAAATCATGTCACTTAGCATTTTTAGTACCAGCATTATTAAGTACAATAAGTGTCTTTATCCATTGATCTAAAACCAATCATAAAACCATCATCAAGTGCTCTAATATACAATAATCCATGCTCCAATTATTATTCAATACAATCCAAATCAATCATACCAAACACACAATTCACAATTTCCATAAATCATTTACATATATGCATATATAAAATTAAAATCAATTTTAATAATCTAAACCATTTGAGATACAATTGAATCATTAGAAATACAATTCAAAACCTCAATTTAGAATGTAAATAGACATGTTTACCAATTGCCTTTTAAAACCACCCACATTCACACTTTGCTTCTCAAGCCAAAATGTATAAGTAGCTGTGTTTGGACCTCGATTTTGATGAACAATGACCTCTCCTTGTTGTGGAGCTTAAACAGAAATAAAATAAATGTTACAAGCTATCATTAACAACAAGAAAATTGAAAAAATCATGAACTACAAGAATCTAAAATGCCTCTCCAATCTATCTTACTGAAAACTCACGGTATAATCGAAACACAAATTTCAGCCCCCAAATTACCTACTATGCACCAAAAGCCATTTCTAATCTATAAACACAAAACCTAAGCATTGATTTCATCAAACAACTTTTGAAAAATCAACTCATGTTCTTAGTTAAAAATGAATTTGTCAAAATTGATCAATCAAACGAGTTTAATATTTTGTTTTCTAAGCAAAAACCTCTTAATAAACATGATTTGATCTTAGATATCCATTTAAACTTGGATTCCAACTCAAAACCATGAATTCACCATTGATGAATTTCACATTCAAGAGAGAAGAGATCAAGATTTGAAAAACCTTTTTAATTGATTTAAATAAAAAATAATGATTAAAAACAACTTTAAAATGAATTTAGAGTTGAGAAATTACCTTCAATCAATCTAAAATCATCAATATTGAAGATTGGATCAAGATTTTTGAAGAACTCGGATGTAACACCCCAGACCCAGCCTAGAAGTTAGGCCCAAATTTGGCGTGTCACATTGAAGAGTTTTTCAAAAACCATGCTTTCATTAGAAACCCTTCTTAAAGAATTTAAAACTTTCTGCCATGTAAAACCTCATATTTCTTTCGCTTATCTTCAAAACGTAGTTTATTAAAAGTCATTCTCTTGTAAAACATTAATATCTTTAAATCATTGCTTGTTGCAGAAGCAATATTTTGAAAAACAGTAGTTATTTTGGAAAAAAAAACCCATGCTTAATAGATCTAGCAGTTTGTAATTAAAAGAAATACCAAATAAAAGTTAAAAAGAAAAACCCAATGGCCTTATTACAAAAATTATTAACCCAATAATTTAAAATAACTAAATTAAACTAAAATCGCTAAGTTTAGTCTTTAAACCATATTCGACGTGTGGCCACCTCCGAGTCCTCCGCAGCTCCAAATCCTTTAAGGCTGGGGATTACCTGCACGATTAAAAGAAAGGGGTGAGTTACGAGAACTCAGTGTGTAATCCCCTATAATGGTCATAGTCTGGGCCCTGAGCCCATACGGTGTCAGTCTGGGCCTAAGCCCTATTCAATAACAAGCTGGGCCTTAGCCCCAAATTAGAACAATGCAATGGATATGTACCCACCCCAATCCTATCCAACCAACTAACTCTCCACCCGTACCAACCAGCACACCATGTGGGGACCATGTCAACCCAACCAGCCAAAACTCTCCAATAATGCAGCCTAGCTACTAGTATGTATATATAAGGCTCTTAAGCCTTCAATAGCGGTATTATAATTGGCACAAAGCCATCAGTAACTGTATTATGTTTGGCACATAGCCATCAGCGACGGTAATATAATCGGCACACAGCCTTGGGTAAATATGATCGACACATAGTCATCGATATCTATTAGGCACATAGCTATAGGTAAATACGATTGGCAGAAAGCCATAATCAAGATGGCACATAGCCAAGCTCTCTAATAATGCAGCCTTGCTACTAATAACGGTATATGTGGCTGAGCCACTAAATAAGAATATGTGGCGATGCCACTATAATGGTGTGTGGCGATGCCACTATAACGGTACTTCCTCCAAATCAGCAACCCAACCCAATGCAGTATGTCTTGAATGTCATGCTCAATCATTATACGTGTACGCAAAATGGCCATGCTTAGTAACAGTCATTTCAACACATATTAACAGCAAACCAGACACACGCCCACAGTCAAGTCAGTTAAAACACAGTCATACAATCACAGTTAAATCATGGCACAAAATCAGTCTTTTACCCTCAAGGGTAAAATAGTCATTTTACCCTATAAGGGTATTTCGGTAATCCTACCCTACAGGGGTAATTCGGTAATTTTACTCATAACTAATCGATGTATGCAGTGCATCTCAAACATAATCAATCATATAATTAACACATACAACACTAGTACTACCACGAGGGTGTAACGGTCATTTAATCGGTTAGGGGTAAAACGGTCATTTCACCCCGTAAGGGCATATCAAAAATTTTACCCATCAAGGGTATTTCGGTAACTTTACCCATAGAGGGTATTTTAGTAATTTCGTAAACTAGGTGTATTTTGATAATTTCGCAAATTCGGGTATTTCGATAATTCTGTAAACCAGAGGTATTTCGGTAATTTCACAAATCAAGGGTATTTTGGTAAATTTGCAATTTGAGGGTATTTCAGTAATTTCACATATCACGGGTATTTTAGTAATTTAGAAATCTAGGGGTATTTTGGTAATTTCACAAATCAAGGGTGTTTTGGTAATTTTGTAATCTGAGGGTATTTCGGTAATTTTGCAAACCAGGGGTATTTGATAATTTTGCAAATCATGGGTATTTTGGTAATTTTGCGAAACGAGGGGTATTTCGGTTATTTTACAAATCGGGGGTATTTCAGTAATTTTGTAATCCAGGGGTATTTCAGTAATTTGTAAACCAAGGGTATTCAGTAATTTCATAAATAAAGGTATTCTAAATAGAGATAACGATGCGAATGAGCCTAGAGTCCATTCTCGGCCCAAATGGGCCCATACGTTCATGTGGCCTATTTAGCCCAAATCTAGCCACATATATAAGATTCACATAGACCAGTTCACTATCTACTACACAATCATACAATTTATTCATATGGGCCCATAGGCCTATTGGGCCCACTTGGGCCTTTTTGGCCCATCGTGGCCCAAACAGCATCAACCCACAAGAACACTCATGGTGGCCTCAACTATTGCATCGAAGCTACCACACGTGCGCTCGCACGCTCGTGTAGCTACCATCGCCGTGTGACCGGCATTTCCGTATTTGCCGTTCTACAGCTAGAGTAGTGCGAAATACACACCTAATAGGAATTTGAAGTCGATCTGTGCTCCGAACACTCCTATGCCCAAACGCCAACCCAGGTATGGTTACTCTCCTCATAGATTGCTCTATTTAAAGCCAGCTTCTCACCTTCCCTCTTGCTAGCTTCCCGATGTGGGATCCCTCCTTCAGCAGAGTTTAAATCCATCACAACCACATTACATCCCAACTTAGCAAAATAAATATCCCTTTTTCCTTGCTGTAACATCCCGAATTAGGGCCTAGTCAGAATAGTGGTTTCGAGATCACAAATCCAACAAGGAAATTTTTATTTTTAATATATTTTTACGGTCTGCAATTTTACAGAAAGATTTCGTAAAAATTTCGTTTAAAAAAATTTTGACGTTTGAGCACTCAATTTAGTCAAAAGGACTAAATTGTAAAAAGTGCAAAAGTTGAGTTCTATATATTGGAGGTGTCAAACTGTTACGAGTTTTAAATTGGAGGTCCTTAAAAGGTAATTAGACCATTGGATAACTTGATGGACAAACATGGGCATGAATAGGACAAAAGTGAAAGAAAAGCCTTAAGGGTAATTTAGTCATTTAGTGTTTTTAATGAATAAAAAGACAAAATACAAGAAAAAAAATCTGCTCATCTTCTTCATGTTGCTGCTGAAAATTTCTAGACTCCATGGCTAAGGGTTTCAAGCTTTTCATGCTTCATAGTAAGTGTTTCTAAGCCCCATTTTTATTGTTCATCATATTTTTGAAATCTCGGTAACTTAGTTTAGCTATTTCTACCATTATTTTGAGCTAGAGTTTACTTTTAAAAATTGACCCATGTTGAATAATTGTGTATTTTGATGAATTTTGGTAGATTATGCATGTTTGTAATTAGAGAAACGAGTTTTATTAGATGATTTTCGATGAAATCGTATAAAAGGGGTAAAATTGTAAAAGTTATAAATTGGTCATAAGTGTGTGAATTAGTGAGAAATTGAAGTTGCCATAGAAGATAAAAATGGTCAGTATGTTATAAAACATAAGAGTAAGGGCTGAAGTTTAATCTACGAGCATTGGGGCAAAAGTGCAAATATGTGAAAGTTTAGGGGTCAAAGTGCAATTTGTAAAAAAAATGATTTTTGGACCCATATGAATAATGTGACTAATTAGTAGGCTAAATGTGATATAGATCAAGGAAATCAAGATTCGGGCTTAAATCAGGAAAAAACAAGGTTATGGATTAAAATGGTAAATTACCGTTCCTGGATCCGAGGTAAGTTGGTGTGTTAATAATAATGCAATAATGTCGTAATGTATGTTTGAAACCTAAACTGTGGTATTAAATTGATTTTTCTGAATTACATGTTTAGTATATTATATTGGTGAATTGATTTAATAATATGTTTATGATAAAATGTGGCATAGGTGACATGGAAAATGGGTTGAAATGTTGTGCTTAAAGGTGTTTTCTATGACTATGGTTATTATGTGAAATGGAAAGTTTATATGTAAATAATGCATTTATTTTACTTGTTCAATAATTATTTTGCTAGATATTATGGAAGTCATTGGGTGATAACTATAATATGAAAATGTTTGGAATGTGAAATTCTCGATTGAACCTTCAGAAAACCAAGAGATACGGACAATATGTAGCTAGTTCACACGAGTGATAAGGGATCTTCACCGTGTGCCCAAGAAAGCTACGAGATGGCAAAATTTGATATGTAGCTAGGCCACATGGATGATAAGGGACTTTCACCATGTGTGCAAGAAAGCTACGGGTTATGAGTAGCTAGGTTGCATGAGTGGTTCCTAGTGTTGGACTCCATGTAGACAAGAAAGCTACGGGTTATGAGTAGCTAGGTCGCATGAGTGGTTCCTAGTGTTGGATGCCATGTAGACAAGAATGCTATGAGATGGAATGGCTAGGTCACATGGGTGATAAGGGACCTTCACCATGTGTACAAGAAAGCCGAATTATGTGTAGGTGGAGCTATGTGCTGAGACCACCGAGTATCGGGCATTTTTCGAAGGGGTTCAACGAGATAACTTACTAATGGTGATTGGTGTGATCATGTTATGAAAAAGTGTAGGTGTGAATGTGACCAATTAACAAATGTGGCAAATATACGTAGGAGCAAGTGTTTCTCTGAACAAGGGTGTATGTGACCATATGTGTATGTGGATAATGTGTTTGCTATGTGATACGTGATTGACATGGTGGTAAGGCTGATATGGTGTAAGTGCCACTATGAATACTCATAAATATGGGTGATGATTATTCATTTGTATAGCTAGTATTGAAGATGCTTGGTGTTATGTGTGCATATATGAAAGTAATATAAAGAAAACATGGGAGAGCAAAATTTTTAGTAAAATAGATTGAAACAGCAGCAGTTACATGATTTTGAAAAATCACCATAAATAGTAGAAGTTGAATTATATACTGAATGAGAGATGAAATTAAAGCATATTGAGTCTATTTTCACATAAAAGAAATGATGTGAGTAAATAAATTCTATTTTATAAGATATTTAAATTTTGGTGAGATAGAGTCTGAATGGTTTCGAAAATCCCCTGATCCAAATTTGGAAAATCACTAAAATTTGTATAAAAATGGTTATGGTGTGTAATTTATATTCGCATAATCCAAAACAAACAGGAAGGTTATCCAAAGTCTATATAATGAGAAATTTTAATTTTAGTGAAGAGGTGTTAGAGCTATCCAATAGCAAAATAGGGGAAACTTTAATGAATAAACTATATTGATAGGCTGAACAAAAAATTCTATAAATGTTATGGTAAAAAGGTATGTAAGTCTAGTTTCAGGGAAAATTAACGGATCTTAATTTGAAGTTCTGTAGCTTCAGATATAAATAATATAATGACTGCGACTCGAGAAAATAGCTTAACTGGAGTTTGAATAAATAGAAAGAACATGAAATAGCATGTTATCGCATTGCTTATTATTTTCATGCGAGCTTACTAAGCGTAAAGCTTACTCCCTCCTTTTCATTTCTTTTAGTTTTTTTCAGGTCAGCTCAGGGTTGGAGATCGTCGGAGGCAGCATCACACTATCGAGCCATTACCCTTGGAGTATTGGCATGTGTATGTTAAATGTTTTCAAGTGAGTGGCATGTATAGAGACTTAGTTTTTCTATGATGGATGTTGTTGTGATTAGCCAAATGTATTAGCTTATATTGATTTGTTGATTATAGCCATGAGATGTGGCTTATAATGATTTTGGCTTATAAGCCTATTTGTCCATGGTATGTGTTAATGTCTTGTTATGTGGTATAAGTGATTAAATAGATGATAAGGTCAAATGCATGTATTTGAAAAGTTTTAATTTTGAGCGAAATTTGGTAACCCGGTTTTGTATGATTGTGAATGTTTAAGTCCTGTAACGCCTCGAACCCCATCCCGGAGTTGGATACGGGTGAAGGGTGTTACATTTAGTGGTATCAGAGCTATGGTTTAGTCGATTCTCGGACTAACTTAGCATGAATGAGAGTCTAGCTATATATGCTACCAATCGGTGATAGTGTGATGTCTCTCGACGCAAATGAGAACCATCTTGTTTGGACAGAGGTACTCTCCAACCGAGCTACACCAACTATGTTAAATGTGATACTAAGGTATTCGGGCAAAGTATAGTTATGATAAGCTTGGATTCAGAAAATTATGAATAAAAGTTCATGATATACGTGATAACATGTGAGATGGAAGTTCATGTTACGTTGAATACTCATGCTTGTTTGATACTCATATGATGTTGTCACTTGATTTACTTGATTAAGTGAATGTGATAAATAGAAATCCACAAAGGTGTGAATAAAGGATTATACTATGATGAGCTTACATATGTTTAAATGATGATTCCATGATGCATGTAACATCCTGGAAAGGGCCTATGCATTTTCGGTTTAATGAAATGACAAGTCTTAAGCATTATGAATAAATTTTTGAAATTTTTGAAACTCGAAATGTATGAAAATGAATGGAAATGAATATTTTGGAAACTCGAAATGCATTAGGACATGAACATTTTAGGAAACCTAGAAATGTAAGGAAATGGTTCAAAAATGGAAAGTACACATTTTTGGAAACTAAGAAATGAAAATGGAAATGATCCAAAATGGAAAGTACATTTTGGAAACTTGGAAATGTAAGAAAATGGCAAGTAAATAGAGCCGATCGAAAATTTTAGGAAACTTGGAAATGACCCTAAAATGATGAGTTTTAAAGTTTAAAATGGGAGATTAAGGCAAGAGGGCCTTAAAAGGAAAAGTTAGTAAAATTTGACACAAAAACGGGCTAGGAAAAGTGGCTTGAAGAAGGCACTTAGGGCCTATGGAAATGGCGCCATGTGCAAGAGGCATGGGCCTGGGTTCGAGTCACAAGGGAAGCAAATAAATGAAGTTTTATTTTTGCTTCCTGTGCTAAAAGTGGACGACACTTGTTTCTAGAAAAGGGAGGTGTTTTATTTCCATTAATATTGCTTAATAAGGTGATAAATAAAAGCTTTTTAATTTGGATTATTTAGAAGAGATAATAAGGATTTTTCTTTATTTATTTTTAAATAAAGAGATGATATTATCACAAGGAAGAGTGGTGGCCAAGTCAAGGACTCTTGGCCTAGTAAATTCGGCTAAGGAGGAAAACAAGGCTAATTTTTCATTCATTCCTCCTTTGCCGAAATTCCCTAAGCTATTCACCCTCTCTCTAAAAATTTCCCTAAGCAAAATCCTCTCTTTTCTCTGCTATTCACAAAATCTACTTTTCCTCTCCAACCTTTCTTCTAGTAGTAGCCGAATATTTTCCTCTCCATTAGAGGCCATAGCCGAATCTCTCTGAGAATTTAAGCAAGGAAGCAGTGGGTAACGTTAACATTATTCAAGTTCTTTTCCATCCTATTTGATAAAAGAGAAAGACTAATCCTACTATTGTATGTTGGCCGAATCTACAAGGGGTCTATCAGTTTTCTACAACCACAAGTACAAGGAGAAATCTTTCGATTCAAGGATTTAAGGTAAGAAAAGTATGGTTTAGGCCAAAGGCTATTTGATTAAGTTATTAAGTGACTTGGAAATCAGATCTAATATATGTAGGGATTTCGACAGATCCACAATCAAGAGGAATTTTCGGGAAAATATAGGTAAGTAAACATTATATTCGGCCAAGGAACTCAGATTTATTTCTTGTGATTTTAAGAAGTCAAACTAACCATGCTTAATGAATTTAATGGTTAGCCGATTTCAAGGGAAGAACACAAATCTTCGGGATTTGATTATCAATCCAATTCGGCAACAAGGTAAGTAATACAAATCCTAGTTGTATTTGGAAAAGTGACCGAATGGTCTTTTAAAGTGATTAAATTATGTAGGATTTGAGATCTAAATTTGTGGTCGATTCTCTTCGGGATTTCAAGGAACCTATTAGGCGAATCAGGTGTGTACCCATACTAACCTTCAATACGTTATATGGCAATTACTAATTATATGAATATGCATAAGAATGTGAATGTGGCTATGTGCCCTAAAGTGGTACAAAAAGTACTTAGGTACGTTTCCTACTTCTGATAGGATTATGAATATGTTATATTTTTAACATGTGAATAGTAATATGAATGAGAAAAATAAGTATGTTGTGCATGATAAAATATGTGGGGCATTTTGGGCTATATGTGAAAGGGGAAGAAGGTGTTGACTTCGGTCTCACCAACGGAATATGGTGACTACGGTCATATAATTTGAATATGGTAACTTCGGTTACATTATTTTAATTTGGTAACTTCAGTTACATTATTTGAATATGGTGTCTAATGACACAAATTATATGGGCGATGAGCACGTCGACTGCAGCGACTGCCTTTGATGGTGTGTAGCGGATGGAGGGTTGACTTAGTAGTCCACACGGTGTGATTGGCAGGTATGGGTGGTGTGTAGCGGATGGACAAATAGGCTTGGGTTTGGGTTGCATCATTTGATCCGAATATGTACTTGATATGAATATGTATGCCTGATCTGTTGATTGTTAGTTTTGTGTACACATTGAGTCTGTAGACTCACCCCTTGTGGGACTATTTTTCAGGTGATGAGCAGTAATGGACTGGGTCGGCAGGAGCTGAAGGTGGCCATGCAGGAGAAAAATAAACGATTTGGACTTGATTTTTGCTAAGTACTTTTCATTTTAATTTTGCAAATTATTTGATGTAATAAGGCCATAAGGCCCAAGTATGATTACTTCATTTCGGTTTAAATTTTATTATTATGTTACGAATTACTTTAAAATTAATGATTGTTTAAAACATATTTCTTAAATAAACCCTAGATTGTTTTTTTGTCACTTTAAATAATTGTTCTTTTAAAATTAAGTAAACGGTTTTCCAACCTAAGCCCAACCCAAAACTAATATCTTTCGAAAAATACACAAATTATCTCTAAGTAATAAAGAACTTCAAAACCGTTTTTCTTAAGGAACATACCAGATCCGATTCAGGCTCGTGGGCCGGGTGTGGGGTGTTTCAGTTTGGTATCAGAGCCCAATTTTCAACTCTCGGCCTGTGAGCTAAGGCCCAAAACATTTTTAATTCGAGCCCAAATGATTTTCTTTGAAATAAAGCAGGTGTTCTGGCATGGCACCTAAGTCTCCGACCATGATCCACCAGTAAGTACCCTAACCTTATGTGTGATTCTGTGATTTATGAACTGTATAAGGGTAGAAAAGGCATGGAACGTAGAATAGAATGATAGGAACATGAACCTTAGGGCTAGATTGCTCAAACACAAAGCCACATAAGATTTAATGCACTAAACAAACCTATGGCTAAGTCACTGAGATAGGGTGTGGTAACCCCAGACGCATGTCTAGGATTGGATCCGGAAGAGCACAGTATTTAAGCAGTCCTAGTGACTCACCTCCTCTTCGCAGGAATCCTACCTGGTGCGTAGCTTCGGTTCACCCTAACTTAGAGGGCTCAGCGGTGTGGCAACCTCTGTACGCATGTCTAGGAATGGTTTCGATGGGAGCTTGGTATTTAAGCAGTCCGCGTGACTCACTTCCTCTCCATTCGAATCCTGCCTGGTGCGTAGCTTTGGTTCACCCTGACCAAAGAGGGCTCGGTCATAGGCTAAACATAATGACTAAAACCCGAAAGGGAACTAGCCATGTTTTTTAAAAAAAAAAAGAGAGAACAAAACAACAAACCCTAGTTTAAAAATTCTTACGATTTTTCTTTTAATTTTGTGAAAACTATCCTTACAACATTTTTTTTCTTTCTTTTTCCGAAAAATTCCTGATTTGTGAAAATTACAAAAATGCCCTTAGTGGTAAAATTACCAAAATGCCATTGATTGACAAAATGTCGAACTTTTCAAAAGTTTTACCAAAATTCCATTATTTTATAAATGTTCAAAAACCCTAAAATTGCAAACTATCAAAAATACCTTGATTTTGAAAAATTACAAAATTGCCCCTAACTTACAAAATGACCAAAATGACCCTGGTCTTCGAAAATTTTTGCAACATCACCGTTTTGGAAAATAAAACTTTCAAAAAAAAAAAGAACACATAAAGTTTCACAACTTTTGAAATATCCCTAACTTACTAAATTTTACCAATTTACCCTAGTTTTTAGAAAATTACCAAAATACCCCCGAGGTCAAAAATTACCGACATACCCTTGGATTTCAAAATTTTTTTTCCAAAATTACACCGAGACTTTAAAATTACCAAAATAGTTTTGACAAAATCACCAAGGAACTTTTTGTCTTGCAAAATTACGAAAATACCCTTGTAGGACAAAATTACGAAAATACCCCTGGGTAGTGGAAAAACAACAACGATGAAAATTACAAATGTTTCTCTGAATGAACAGAAGTTCATAATTGTTTGATGGATGGATGAATGGATGAAAGACTGTGTGCTTGTGTGAATACGAAAGAACCACTCCTAAAACTCTTTTCATAAAACTCCTTCGTGGGTAAATAAGTGGAACAATGACTAACTCATAAAACCTTTTAATTAGATCTCGACGCTAGAAATGAGCTCCAGAGGACATGGTCGTCGTGGACGAGGTAGAGGAAGGATGACCGTGTCAGAACCTGTTAGATCGGGTCAGGGTTCCGACAATGAAATACCATCACACCACCACCCCCAAGTGTGGGTCCGAGAGCGACAAGCTTAGACGGGGAAGATCTTTGTGTCGCAGCTATCTTCGCGAGTTTTGGAATTAGTGGTGGTGCGGGTGGAAATTCGGAACCCGAAAATCAGGAGCAACGGCTGTGAGCTAATGGAGCCGAGATGTTTCGTGGAGTGTCGGGAGTGGCACCCAGTACAGCTGAGTACTGGTTGGAAGCGAAGGAACGCATCATGGATGATCTCGACTTGACCCCTGAGGAGAAGTTAAAGGGGATGGTGGCACTGTTATGCGATGAAGCGTATCAGTGGTGGTTAACTATTCGGGATGGTGCCACGGCTGAAGATCTGACCTGGGAGTATGTTAAAGAAGCATTTCAGAAGAAATATGTGGGAACCAGGTACACAGATGAACAAAGGAAGGCTTTTCTGGGGTTGGTGCAAGGAGTAAGTCCATGCATGAATATGAGGCGAAATTTACGAGGTTGAGCCGCTATGCTCGAGGAGTAGTGGCAACTCAGCATGAGCGTTGTGTCCGTTTTGAGGACGGACTGAGGGATGATCTGAGACTGTTGATAGCACCGCATCAGGAGCGGGAGTTCTCTGCTTTGGTAGAAAAGGCCAAGGTGGCCGAGGGAATCAAGGATTTTACCAAGCAGGCTGTGGATAGGAATAAGCCCAAAAGAGGTTTTGGACCATCTGGAAAGGTTCATAAGAGGCCTAGAATTGACGGGCCGCGAAACCAGCAAGCTGGATTTGAAGGGCGGTATCCTCCTTGTGAGCATTGTGGAAAGAAGCACTTGGGAGAGTGTTGGAGAAAGACGGGAGGATGTTTCAAGTGTGGGTCCAAGGACCATATGCTTAAGGATTGTCCCAAGCAACCAGATGAGAGCCGACCGGCAGCTCAAAATGCTAGTCAGGCTGGTAGAGGCGGACAGCAGCCTCAACAGGGTCGTGGTTCGGCCAACAGAGGTAATGGTGCTGGCAGAAGCCGTGAAGCATAGGGCCGAGGTGCTGCAAATGCTGAGGCAAGGCAACCGGGTTTGATTTATGCAGTTCGCAGGAGGGAAGATGGTGACGCACCGGATGTAATAACCGGTACGTTCTTTATTTCTGACAAACCCTATTTTGCTCTGATTGATGTGGACTCGACCCATTCCTATGTTACATGTAGTGTAGTGGAAACACTAGGCCTAGACTCAGAACTTCTCTGATAGACAGATGACTATAGTAAGCCCATTAGGCCAAACCGTAGTAGTAGACAAGATCTTTCGGAATGTACCCCTAGAGATTCAGGGAGTGAACTTTCGGGCTGACTTAATGGAGTTACCCTTCGTAGAGTTTGAGCTTATACTTGGAATGGATTGGCTAGTAGAGCACCAAGCCGTGTTGGATTGTGCGGCTAAACGTATGGAACTAAGAACCCCCGAGGATGAGGTGGTAGTGATGATCGGAGAAAGAAGGAACTACTTGTCTAACGTGGTTTCGACGCTGAGGGCCGAGAAGATGGTTAAGAAGGGGTGTAAGGCATTCTTAGCCTTCGTTAGTACGATAGGTGGGAAGGAGGAAGGTATTAATGGAGTTAGGATGGTAAGGGACTTCGTGGATGTATTTCCAGAGGAATTACTGTGAATACCCCGTGATAGGGAGGTGGAATTTGGGATAGATTTGCTACCGAGAAGAGCACTCTGTGTCAATCGCTCCATACCGAATGGCGCCAAAGGAGTTAGTGGAGCTCAAGGCTCAAATCCAAGAACTGTTGGATCGTGGGTTCATCCGACCCAGTGTGTCTCCGTGGGGAGCACCGGTCCTATTTGTGAAGAAGAAGGATGGAACTATGCGAATGTGTATTGTAATATCCCGGGTTAGGGGCTATTTTTCGGTTGCATGATATTGCATGTGTTGGCTTGTTATGTTGTTGTTTGTATGGTTTCGGGACTGAGTCATGAGCTAGAAGTAAGCACGAGTGTTGGGGATAATTTTTGTCTTTAGGCTTTATAGGAGAGGAGCTGGGGAAGCTGGGGGTTTTATTTTATTTTTGGTGTTTAGTAGCACAAAAAGAGGAGCTAGCAAAGTGGCAAGGGGGACGCCACATGGACCTTGTGGTTGGCGTCATTTGCATGGGGAGGAGGTCCTATGTTCTAGCTGCAGGATGCTCACATTTTGGCTTTCATTTTGGCGGCATGGGGAGGAGGAGTTGTAGGCAGTTCAAATTCTGCCTATGACTAAGTCAAAATTTTAAAAGAAGGGTGGAGAGTGAAAGTAGGAGGGAGACTAGTTCAACTTGTTTGAATTGAGTGGTGGTGAGTAGTGGGAGGTGTTTGGCCAAATCTTTTGGAGATTTTTGGGGGAAGGAGTGGACGGCTTGGTGTGGGAAGTGGTTGTGCCGAATTTCATTTTGGGTGTTGGTACATTTTCGGTCTTGGTGAGTCAAGCCAAATTTCTCTTTTTGGTCTTTTGTTAGCCGAATGTCAATAGAGCTTCTTCATATTTTCTTTTCTCAAACCGAAAAGTCCAAGCAACCTTGCTTTGAATTTGTGCTTTGTGTTCTCTCAATTATCTTGGTAGCCGAATGCTCCTCTCTCCTTTTCTTTTCATGTATGCCGAAACTAGTTTCTCCTCTACTCAAACTCTCTTTTTCTTCTTGAAACTGTGATAGCCGAATTACCCATTTGTTCTCCCCATTTCTTTTGTGCCGAAACTACAATCACCTTGCTTCTCAAACTTTTATTTTCTTTTCTTAAGCATAATTGCCGAAACTCTATTCTCAAAAAAAACACCTCTTTTTTTCTTTCATTGACAACCATCTTTATTCCCTTCTTTTCTTTAAACTCAATTGCCGATTTCTCCATTTCTTCCCACCTCTACTTCTTCATTCTTTTTCATTCAAAGCCGAAAATAGGAGTGTTAAACACCTAGGGCCGAATCTTTTTCTTCTTCTTGTTCAAGGGGGGTTGACCAAATCTCTTCCCTCTCTTAGTGGTTAGTTGGCCGAATATTGGGTGGCGTTGGTAAGTGGTTGGCCGAATGGCCATTTCTCTCTTCTATAGTACTATGTTGTTTTAGTTTGATTAAAGCCTATGTTGGTTGTGGTTGAAAGGAGTTAATCATCTGTTTAATCATCTCGTATAGGGTCGTTGGATATTGGAAGTCGTCGAGAGGAGTCTTCCTTCTTTGTAAACCGGTTGGTAAGTAGTGGTAAGTGATTGGTATTATTATTAGTTCAATCTTATGGTTTCGATTAAGCCTAGGGGTTCAAAGGATTAACCGTTTTCTTTTAAGGTGTAGCCGATTGTTGGAAGAGGGATCATTGTTGGTTCGGGTTTGGTAAGAAACCAAACGTTTGCAAGGTAAGGGTTAATCGATGAACCCTTTTGGTTTAAATGGTTATGGCCGAATGGTTTAAGTGATTAACTCATGGTTGGCCGAATGTTTTAGGAGCAAGAGGATCGAGGATCTTAGACTGGTTCTTAGGATTAAAACCTTCGCTATTTCAGGTGTGTAAACTAACACACTTCTGTTTAGTAATATGATTAATAATCTGATTACTTAGTAGAGTGAAACAATATGATTGATGGATTTGGTACTCGATGGGGTATAAGCACGGATACGGATAAGTCCGTTTCATTATGAGATTTGTATTGGTATATGTAATATCATGTTTATGATGTAAATATTATGAGATGCCATGTTGAGCATGTTAGCATGATTACATGTTTTATGTCATTTGCATTAGTATGATATGTGTGGGTGATATGAGAGGAGGAGGAGTATGATATCCGTGTCTTTGGGACACTGTGTCTTTGGGACACCAGAGGTTTGGCACCTCCAGTGGTTTGGAACCACAGATGACATTGTGACTTTGGGTCACCGAGGTTTGGCACCTCGCCGTCTCGTCCCGTGGCTTAGTACCACGGTGGGTAGGCCCCACAGTTGATTATATGGGATTGACGCCAGTGATTTGGTATCACACGATGGGTTGGCCCCATCATCGGATTTGTGACTGCGGTCACCAGTGATTTGGTATCACACTGTGTCTTTGGGACACTAGAGGTTTGGCACCTCATTGCGACTCGTCCCTGTGGTTTGACACCACCGTGGGTTGGCCCCACTTGGGAGATACGGGATTGTCGCTAGTGATTTGGTATCACACGCGATGGGTTGGCCCCATCTTTGGATTATTTGTGACTTTGGGTCACCAAAGGTTTGGCACCACACTTATGGATATCGTGACTTTGGGTCACCAGGTGGTTTGGCACCACCAGGTGGTTTGGTACCACACGGGGGTAGAAAGGTGATATGGATGGTTAGGATCGGGTGCATTAATTATGTTGCTATGATATGATGTGTGTTAGCATGTTGTGTTATCGGGAGCGGGAATTATGCACCGAGTCTTGTGACTCACCCTCTCCTTTGACATTTCAGTGACACTTAGACGCGACTTGGGCCGGGATGGACTCGATGTGCTCATGCCATGCCTAAATAAGGATTTGCTCGGACTTTATATTATTTGGTACTTTAGCGTATTTATTTCTATTTGGTTTTATTTTGGATTGTAAATGGCCTTTAAAATTATGTTTTGCCATGTTTATGTTTCAAATGGATTTTAATATGCCTTAACAAATTGATTGAGTTAAAATTACTAAATCTTGGAACGACAACGATTTCAAAATTTCAAATCGATATGTTTTAAACTATACCAGCGGGTAGCTCACTATGATTTGTTATTAAGGAAACTCAAATGATTTTCAAACATGAACTTGTTTTTCTTCTAAGTCTAAATGTTTGAGTAACATCAAGATACAACTTAAACCTTTAAATCAATTCGTTTGACTTCTTAACTGAATAAGTTTCGAAATTTCTGAGTTTTCAAAATAACATAGAAAGTTTTCAACAATCATACCCAAGATTTCTACAAGTCTAAACTTTTCAAAGAATTTTTATCGAACTTTTAAATGAAAAATCTTACATCTCAAATGCATTTTCCCTCGTAGCATACCAGATTCGGTCGTGGTGTCTTGATCGGGTTTGGGGTGTTACAATTGTGGTATCGAGCCGAGTTCAAAGGTTTCTATTTGTGGGCCCGAGGCCCAAAATGTTTTTAGAAATTGCTTTTAAGTTTTCTCGGTTTGGAAACACATGGTTTGAAAGGCATAGCACCGAGTCTCCTACACTGGGTCGCTCAGTAAGTACCCTTACTATTGCTTGTGATTTGATGTATTGTGATTTGATGGTTAGCAATAGTGGATTACTTTAGAAACCAAATCGATAGGATTACATGCACTCACGAAACAAAGCTTCTTAAATATTCATAAGACTTTGCTTGTAAACAAAGTGGAATAAATCATCGATGCATAAAACTCCTAAATCGATCGTAGAAATTCTAGTCATGAGCACTCGAGGTGGGCGTGGCCGTAATACTCGTGGGCGTGGTCGGGTAGGATGACGGTTTCAACCCGTAGGATCTCGGGCGGGGTCGAGAAATGAGATGCTTGCATCGCCACCACCGGAGGTGGTGAGTTCCAAGATCGGTCCGGGGATGACGTAGTGTCGCAGCGATCGCCGCGAATGTTGGAAAGGGTAGCCGGTATAGGTGGTGGCGCAGAGTTAGGAAATCGTGCTCGAGCGACTCGCAAACGGGGCCGAATTCTTTCGAGGTGTTTCTGGTGTTGCTCCCAGCACTGCTGAGTATTGGTTGGAGGCGACGGAGCGGATCATGGATGATCTGGACTTGACTCATCGAGGAGAAGTCGAAGGGCATAGTATCGCTTCTTCTGATGAGTCATACCGGTGGTGGCTCACGGTTCGGAGACGATGTGGCGCGGAAGAGAGATCCGACATGGGATTATTTTTAAATCGTGACGTAAAAAGTACATTGGAGCTAGTTATATTGACTCCCAACGAAAGGCATTTACGAGGCTAGTCCAGGGAGTAAGTCCGCTTTTCAGTACGAGGCTGAGTTTTTGAAATTGAGCCAGTATGCTAGGGGCATTGTGGCTACTGAGCACGAGAGGTGTGTTCGTTTCGAGGATGGTCTGAGAGACGAGTTGAGACTGCTGATTGCTCCACAGCAAGAGCGCGAGTTTGCTGTCTTAGTTGAGAAGGCTAAGGTAGCCGAGGGTGTTAAGGAGTCTGTGAGGCAAAATGCGGACGAGAACAGGCATAAGAGGAGCTTCGGATCATCTGGATCGTCGGGTAATCCTCAGAAAAGAGCTAGACCGAGTGGGCCGAATCAGCCGCTAGGTTTGTTGTCGCTAGGCGAGGACCGCCGCAGCGGCAACCGTCGGGGAAATCTCATTGGGGTGGTTCTTTGGACCGGGAGGAAAAGGTTGCTTCGAGTGTGGTTCTCTCGGATCATCGCGTGAGGGACCGTCCCGCGTAAGTTAGCTAGGATTCATCCGAGGTCGTGTACGTACTCGGGCAGAGGAGTAATGGACCGCCACCGCAGAGGGTCGTGGTAATGGCGAGAGGCGGTAATGGTTTTGGTCGAGGCCGTGGAGCACCGCGAGGTGCGGGTAGTTCGAGGCACGACGGCTGGGGTTGGTGTATCTGCGAGGCACCGAGAGGAGGGCGACGCACCGAACGTCATAACCGGTACGTTCTTGATCTTTGGTTCTCCATTTACTGCTTTGATTGATGTGGGTTCGACGCATTCTTACGTTGCTAGTAGTATAGTAGAGACCATGGACTTAGACTCTGAGATATCTTCTAGGCAGATGACTGTAATTAGCCCTCTAGGTCACTCTGTAGTTGTAGATAAGCTGTTTAGGGATGTACCCCTAGAACTCCAAGGGGTAGTGTTTGCTGCTGATTTGATGGAACTGCCGTTTGGGGAGTTCGATCTGATTCTTGGGATGGACTGGTTGGTCAAGTACCAGGCGAAGTTGGATTGCGCGGCTAAGCGCATGGTTCTCAAGACGGCTGAGGGTGATGAAGTGGCTATGATAGGTAATAGGAGAGATTACTTATCAAATGTGGTATCTGCTCTGAAGGCAGAGAAGATGGTCAGAAAGGGCTGTGAAGTGTATGTGGTTCATGTGTATGCCTTAGAGGCTAAGGAATCTGCTGTGGAGAAGGTTCGAACCGTTAGGGAGTTTGCTGATGTGTTTCCTGAGGAGCTTCCAGGTTTGCCGCCGGATCGCGAGGTAGAGTTCGGGATAGACACATTGCACCCGGATCGCGCCAGTGTCTATCGCTCCGTATAGGATGGCGCCAAAGGAATTAGTGGAGCTTAAGGCTCAGATCCAGGAGTTGTTGGATCGAGGTTTTATCAGGCCAAGTGTTTCACCGTGGGGTGCGCCGGTACTCTTTGTTAAGAAGAAAGATGAGACGATGCGGATGTGTATAGACTACCGCCAGTTGAACAAGCTGACGATTAAAAACAAGTATCCGTTGCCACGGATAGATGATTTGTTTGATCACCGAAGGGTCTTGGCGGTATTTTCAAGATCGACTTGAGGTCTGGGTATCATCAGTTGAAGGTTAAGGAGGCTGATATCCATAAAACAGCGTTCTGGACTAGGTATGGGCACTACGAATTTCTGGTAATGCCGTTCGGGTTGACTAATGCTCCTGCAGCTTTCATGGATATGATGAACAGGGTGTTTCAACAGTATCTGGATCGATTCGTCGTGGTTTTTATTGATGACATCTTGGTGTACTCAAGGTCGGAAGAAGAGCATGATGCGCATTTGCGGGTGGTGCTACAGATTTTGAGGGAAAAGCAGCTTTATGCTAAGTTCAGTAAGTGCGAGCTCTGGCTTAGAGAAGTAACTTTCTTGGGTCATGTAGTGTCGACTGAGGGGATTCGAGTAGATCCTCGTAAAATTGAGGCAGTTTTGGATTGGAAGCCTCCTAAGTCAGTGGCTGAGATTCGGAGTTTCCTAGGTTTGGCGGGGTACTACCGAAGGTTTGTGGAAGGGTTCTCGTTGATAGCAGCGCCAATGACCAAGTTGTTAAGAAAAGAGGTTCCTTTTGTTTGGACTGAGAAACAGCAGGAGAGTTTCGACAAGCTTAAGAAGATTTTGACCGAGGCTCCGTTCTAATTCAATCTGAGGTCGGTAAGGAATTCACGATTATCTTTGCGATGCATCACATACTGAAGCTTGGGTTGTGTCTTGATCGCGAGGAAGGAAAGGTTGTGGCTTACGCATCTCGGCACCGAGGCCACATGAGGTCAACTATCCGACGCACGATCCGGAGTTAGCGGTAGTAGTCTTTGCCTTGAAGATCCGGAGGCACTATTTGCACGAGAGAGATCGATAGTCTACACCGACCATAAGAGTCCGAGTACCTCCTAACTCGTAAGGATTTGAATTTGAGGCGCGCGAGATGGGTTGAGTTGCTAAAAGATTACGATCGCTTTCGATTGAGTATCATCCGGGAAGGCTAACGGGTGGCGGCGACGCGTTGAGCCGTAAGGTTGTTTCATACTTAAGAGCGATGTTTGCCCATTTGAGCTTATATGACGACGGAAGTATTCTCGCGCAGTGCGAGTTAAGCCTACTTGGGTTGAAGCGGATCGAGAGAAACAGATTAGAGGATGAGGTTCTAAGTGCGTAGAGGTTACAAGTGCGAGATGGTGGTTTGGAGGGTTACTGCTTGTCTAGTGATGAGGTGCTTTGTGTTTTCAAGGTAAAGCGTGTATGCCTAAGGATGTTGAGTGAAGCCAAAGGATTCTCAGGGATGCACATCGCCCCCTTATGCTATGCATCATGGAGGCAACAAAATGTATAGGGATCTTAGAGAGCAATTTTGGTGGCCTTGGTTTGAAGAGAGAGGTACCAAGGTTTTTAGGAAATGTCTGACATGTCACAGTCAAGGCCGAACATCGATTGCCGCCGTCGAGTTGCTCCAAATGGTGAAGATTCCTCAGTGGAAGTGGGAAAGGATAACCATGGATTTTGTCAGTGGTTTACCGCTTACGCCAAGCAAGAAAGATTCGGTTTGGGTTATTGTGGACCGTCTGACTAAGTCAGCTCATTTCATTCCAGTGAGAGTGGACTATTCACTTCAGAGGTTGGCAAAGCTGTATGTGTCCGAGATTGTGAGGTTGCACGGTGTGCCAGTTTCGATAATCTCGGATCGGGATCCCAGGTTTACGTCGAGGTTCTGGAGAGCGTTGCATCAGGCTCTGGGTACGCGTTTGGATTTCAGCACAGCTTTTCACCCGCAGTCCGACGGATAGTCAGAAAGAGTTATTCAGATCTTGGAGGATATGCTGAGAGGTTGTGTTCTGGACTTCAGGGGTAGTTGGGAAGAGTTTCTGCCGTTAGCTGAGTTCGCCTACAACAACAGTTACCAAGCAAGCATCAAGATGGCACCGTACGAGGCATTGTATGGTAGGAAGTGTCGCTCACCTACATGTTGGACGGAGTTAGGTGAACGCCAGTTGTTGGGACCAGAGTTGGTCGCAGAGACCGAAGACAAGGTTAGATTGATTCAGACTCGGTTGAAAGAAGCTTCGGACAGGCAGAAGTCATATGCCGACCTTAAGCGGAGAGATATAGAGTTCGCTGTGGGAGATCAGGTGTTCCTGAAGGTCTCGCCGTGGAAGAAGGTGTTGAGGTTCAGAAGGAAAGGCAAGTTAAGTCCGAGGTTTATTGGGCCGTATAAGGTACTGAGACGGGTGGGACCAGTAGCGTATCAGCTTGAGTTGCCAGCAGAGCTAAGTCAGATTCATGACGTATTTCATGTTTCGATGCTTCGGCGTTATCATTCAGATCCATCGCATGTGATAGCAGTGGAGGAGATCGAGGTAAATCCAGATCTGACTATGGAAGAAGAACCTGTGCAGATTCTAGATCGGGATGTGAAGGTTCTGCGTAGGAAGTCTGTGCCTTTGGTTAAGGTACTTTGGCGGAATCATGGCGTGGAAGAAGCGACGTGGGAACCCGAGGATATGATGAGACAGCAATACCCGCAACTCTTTTGACCAGGTAATTTCGAGGCCGAAATTATTTTTAAGGGGCTAGAACTGTAATATCCCGGGTTAGGGGCTATTTTGCGGTTGCATGATATTGCATGTGTTGGCTTGTTATGTTGTTGTTTGTATGGTTTCGGGACTGAGTCATGAGCTAGAAGTAAGCCCGAGTGTTGGGGATAATTTTTGTCTTTAGGCTTTATAGGAGAGGAGCTGGGGAAGCTGGGGGTTTTATTTTATTTTTGGTGTTTAGTAGCACAAAAAGAGGAGCTAGCAAAGTGGCAAGGGGGACGCCACATGGACCTTGTGGTTGGCGTCATTTGCATGGGGAGGAGGTCCTATGTTCTAGCTGCAGGATGCTCACATTTTGGCTTTCATTTTGGCGGCATGGGGAGGAGGAGTTGTAGGCAGTTCAAATTCTGCCTATGACTAAGTCAAAATTTTAAAAGAAGGGTGGAGAGTGAAAGTAGGAGGGAGACTAGTTCAACTTGTTTGAATTGAGTGGTGGTGAGTAGTAGGAGGTGTTTGGCCGAATCTTTTGGAGATTTTTGGGGGAAGGAGTGGACGGCTTGGTGTGGGAAGTGGTTGTGCCGAATTTCATTTTGGGTGTTGGTACATTTTCGGTCTTGGTGAGTCAAGCCAAATTTCTCTTTTTGGTCTTTTGTTAGCCGAATGTCAATAGAGCTTCTTCATATTTTCTTTTCTCAAACCGAAAAGTCCAAGCAACCTTGCTGAATTTGTGCTTTGTGTTCTCTCAATTATCTTGGTAGCCGAATGCTCCCTCTCTCCTTTTCTTTTTATGTATGCCGAAACTAGTTTCTCCTCTACTCAAACTCTCTTTTTCTTCTTGAAACTGTGATAGCCAAATTACCCATTTGTTCTCCCCATTTCTTTTGTGCCGAAACTACAATCACCTTGCTTCTCAAACTTTTATTTTCTTTTCTTAAGCATAATTGCCGAAACTCTATTCTCAAAAAAACACCTCTTCTTTTCTTTCACTGACAACCATCTTTATTCCCTTCTTTTCTTTAAACTCAATTCCCGATTTCTCCATTTCTTCCCACCTCTACTTCTTCATTCTTTTTCATTCAAAGCCGAAAATAGGAGTGTTAAACACCTAGGGCCGAATCTTTTTCTTCTTCTTGTTCAAGGGGGGTTGACCGAATCTCTTCCCTCTCTTAGTGGTTAGTTGGCCAAATATTGGGTGGCGTTGGTAAGTGGTTGGCCGAATGGCCATTTCTCTCTTCTATAGTACTATGTTGTTTTAGTTTGATTAAAGCCTATGTTGGTTGTGGTTGAAAGGAGTTAATCATCTGTTTAATCATCTCGTATAGGGTCGTTGGATATTGGAAGTCGTCAAGAGGAGTCTTCCTTCTTTGTAAACCGATTGGTAAGTAGTGGTAAGTGATTGGTATTATTATTAGTTCAATCTTATGGTTTCGATTAAGCCTAGGGGTTCAAAGGATTAACCGTTTTCTTTTAAGGTGTAGCCGATTGTTGGAAGAGGGATCATTGTTGGTTCGGGTTTGGTAGGAAACCAAACGTTTGCAAGGTAAGGGTTAATCGATGAACCCTTTTGGTTTAAATGGTTATGGCCGAATGGTTTAAGTGATTAACTCATGGTTGGCCGAATGTTTTAGGAGCAAGAGGATCGAGGATCTTAGACTGGTTCTTAGGATTAAAACCTTCGCTATTTCAGGTGTGTAAACTAACATACTTCTGTTTAGTAATATGATTAATAATCTGATTACTTAGTAGAGTGAAACAATATGATTGATGGATTTGGTACCCGATGGGGTATAAGCACGGATACGGGTAAGTCCGTTTCATTATGAGATTTGTATTGGTATATGTAATATCATGTTTATGATGTAAATATTATGAGATGCCATGTTGAGCATGTTAGCATGATTACATGTTTTATGTCATTTGCATTAGTATGATATGTGTGGGTGATATGAGAGGAGGAGGAGTATGATATCCGTGTCTTTGGGACACTTTGTGTCTTTGGGACACCGAGGTTTGGCACCTCGGTGGTTTGGAACCACGGATGACATTGTGACTTTGGGTCACGGAGGTTTGGCACCTCGGCGTCTCGTCCCATGGCTTAGTACCACGGTGGGGGTAGGCCCCACGATTGATTATACGAGATTGACGCCAGCGATGATTTGGTATCACACGATGGGTTGGCCCCATCATCGGATTTGTGATCACGGTCACCGGATTTGGTATCACACCGTGTCTTGGGACACTAGAGGTTTGGCACCTCATTGCGACTCGTCCCTGTGGTTTGACACCACCGTGGGTTGGCCCCACTTGGGAGATACGAGATTGTCGCTAGTGATTTGGTATCACACGATGGGTTGGCCCCATCTTTGGATTATTCGTGACTTTGGGTCACCAGTGGTTTGGCACCACACTTATGGATATCGTGACTTTGGGTCACCAATGGTTTGGCACCACCAGTGGTTTGGTACCACACGGGGTAGAAAGGTGATATGGATGGTTAGGATCGGGGTGCATTAATTATGTTGCTATGATATGATGTGTGTTAGCATGTTGTGTTATCGGGAGCGGGAATTATGCACTGAGTCTTGCGACTCACCCTCTCCTTTGACATTTCAGGTGACACTTAGACGCGGACTTGGAGCCGGGATGGACTCGATGTGCTCATGCCACGCCTAAATAAGGATTTGCTCAGACTTTATATTATTTGGTACTTTAGCGTATTTATTTCTATTTGGTTTTATTTTGGATTGTAAATGGCCTTTAAAATTATGTTTTGCCATGTTTATGTTTCAAATGGATTTTAATATGCCTTAACAAATTGATTGAGTTAAAATTGGCTAAATCTTGGAACGACAACGATTTCAAAATTTCAAATCGATATGTTTTAAACTATACCAGCGGGTAGCTTACTATGATTTGTTATTAAGGAAACTCAAATGATTTTCAAACATGAACTTGTTTTTCTTCTAAGTCTAAATGTTTGAGTAACATCAAGATACAACTTAAACCTTTAAATCAATTCGTTTGACTTCTTAACTGAATAAGTTTCGAAATTTCTGAGTTTTCAAAATAACATAGAAAGTTTTCAACAATCATACCCAAGATTTCTACAAGTCTAAACTTTTCAAAGAATTTTTATCGAACTTTTAAATGAAAAATCTCACATCTCAAATGCATTTTCCCTCGTAGCATACCAGATTCGGTCGTGGTGTCTTGACCGGGTTTGGGGTGTTACATGTATAGACTATCGTCAGTTGAACAAACTGACCATCAAGAACAAGTATCCGTTGCCAAGGATAGACGACTTGTCCGACCAGCTGAAAGGGGTAGCTGTGTTCTCGAAGATAGACTTAAGGTCGGGATATCACCAGTTGAAGGTGAAGGAGGCTGACATTCATAAGACCGCTTTTAGGACAAGATATAGTCATTTTGAATTTGTGGTGATGCCGTTTGGATTGACGAACGCTCCAGCCGCGTTCATGGACATGATGAATCGGGTTTTCCAACCCTATTTGGATAGGTTCATCGTGGTGTTTATCGACGATATTTTGGTGTACTCTAAGTCTAAAGAGGAGCACGATGAACATCTCCGAGTTGTGCTGCAAGTGTTAAGGGAAAAGAAGCTTTATGCCAAATTCAGCAAGTGTGAATTTTGGCTTAAGGAGGTGGCATTCCTAGGACATGTGGTATCCACAGAAGGAATAAGAGTGGATCCTAGGAAGATTGAAGCAGTGTTGGATTGGAAACCACCTAGGTCTGTGGCTGAAATCCGAAGTTTCTTAGGATTGGCGGGCTATTACAGGAGGTTCGTGGAAGAATTCTTGTCAATAGCCACGCCTTTGACAAAGTTGCTAAGGAAGGAAGTACCATTTGTGTGGACGGATAAGCAACAGGAGAGCTCTGAAAAGCTTAAGAAGGTGCTGACGGAAGGTCCGGTGTTAATTCAGCCGGAGGCAGGCAAGGATTTTGTGGTGTACTGTGACGCTTCGCATACGGGATTAGGCTGTGTGCTAATGTAAGATGGAAAAGTGGTCGCTTACGCGTCTCGGTAGTTAAGGCCTCATGAGGTTAACTATCCAACCCATGACTTGGAACTAGCAGCAGTGGTTTTCGCCCTGAAGGTTTGGAGGCACTACCTTTATGGAGAAAGGTCAGTAATCTACACGGACCACAAGAGCCTTAAGTACTTGTTGACTCAGAAGGAGTTGAACTTAAGGCAACGAAGGTGGGTGGAGTTGTTGAAGGAGTATGATTGTTCGATAGAGTACCACCCGGGCAAGGCGAATGTGGTAGCAGACGCCCGAAGTTGGAAAGTTGTGTCGGATCTAAGGGCTTTGTTCGCTCACTTGAGTCTGTATGATGATGGAAGCCTGTTGGCAGAGTTACAAGTCAAGCCACATGGCTAAAGGAGGTGAAAGAGGGACAGCTTGGTGATAAGGACTTAAGTACTAAGTTACAAAGAAGTACAAAGCAAGGAGGATTAAAGGACTATGGCGCGTCAATGATGAAGAAGTATTGTGCTACAAGGAAAGGTGTGTATGCTTGAAGGATAAGGAGTTGAGACAAAGATTCTTCTGAAGCGCATGGTAGCCCTTATGCTATGCATCCCGGAGGCATCAAGTTGTATAGAGATCTAAGGGAACAATTTTGGTGGTCTGATCTGAAACGAGAGGTGACTGAATTTGTGGGGAAATGTTTGACGTGTCAGCAAGTTAAGGCTGAACACCAAGTTCCATCGGGATTACTTCAACCAATTGAGATTCCCCAATGGAAGTGGGAAAGAATTACCATGGACTTCGTTAGTGGGCTTCCCCTTACGCCTACTAAGAAGGACTCGGTATGGGTGATAGTGGACCATTTGACCAAGTCCACGCACTTTATTCCGGTGAAGGTTGACTATTCTCTTCAGAAGTTAGCCAAGTTGTATGTGGCAGAGATCGTGAGGCTACACGGAGTACCGATGTCAATCATCTCCGATAGAGACCCAAGCTTTACGTCTCGATTTTGGAAGGCACTTCATCAAGCGTTGGGCACTAAGTTGGATTTCACTACGGCGTTTCATCCTCAATCCGACGGGCAGTCAGAACGGGTTATACAAGTGTTGGAGGACATGCTGAGAAGGTGTGTGATGGATTTTCGAGGAAGTTGGGAAGATTACTTGCCCTTAGCTGAGTTTGCCTACAACAATAGCTATCAGGCAAGCATTCGGATGGCACCATATGAAGCATTGTATGGTCGGAAGTGTAGAACTCCTACTTTTGGACCGAGTTAGGAGAACGTCGAGTTTTGGGCCCGGAGTTAGTGGCAGAAACTGAAGAGAAAGTTGAGTTAATTCGGGCACGGCTGAAGGAAGCCTCTGATAGGCAGAAGTCGTATGCAGACCCTAAGCGGAAGGAAATTGAGTTTGAAGTGAGAGACCAAGTGTTTCTAAAAGTCTCACCTTGGAAGAAGGTAATGAGGTTCGGTCGCAAAGGGAAGTTAAGCCCAAGGTTTATAGGGCCCTATCGAGTACTAAAGCGAGTTGGACCAGTGGCATACCAAGTGGAGTTGCCACCAGAGTTGCAGCTAATGCACGACGTATTCCATGTATCCATGCTACGTCGCTATCAATCGGATCCATCTCATGTGGTACCTGTTGAAGAAGTGGAGCTAAGGCCGGACTTATCCTACGAGGAAGAGCCGATTCGGATCCTGGAACGTGATGTGAAAGTACTACGGAGAAAGTCAGTACCTCTAGTCAAGGTGCTATGGCGCAACCATGGATCGGAAGAAGCTTCGTGGGAGTCAGAAGAGACAACGCAACAGCAATACCCTCAGTTGTTTAGTTAGGAAATTTCGAGGACGAAATTTTGTTTAAGGGGGGTGGAACTGTAACATCCTGGAAAGGGCCTATGCATTTTCGGTTTAATGAAATGACAAGTCTTAAGCATTATGAATAAATTTTTGAAAGTTTTGGAAACTCAGAAATGTATGAAAATGAATAGAAATGAATATTTTTGGAAACCTGGAAATGCATTAGGACATGAACATTTTAGGAAACCTAGAAATGTAAGGAAATGGTTCAAAAATAGAAAGTACACATTTTTGGAAACTAAGAAATAAAAATGGAAACGATCCAAAAATGGAAAGTACACATTTCGGGAAACTTGGAAATGTAAGAAAATGGCAGGTAAACAGAGCCGATCGAAAATTTTAGGAAACTTGGAAATGACCCTAAAATGATGAGTTTTAAAGTTTTAAATGGGAGATTAAGGCAAGAGGGCCTTAAAAGGAAAAGTTGGTAAAATTTGACACAAAAACGGGCTAGGAAAAGTGGCCTGAAGATGGCACTTAGGGCCTATGGAAATGGCGCCATGTGCAAGAGGCATGGGCACAGGTTCGAAGTCACAAGGAAGCAAATAAATGAAGTTTTATTTTTGCTTCCCAGGCTAAGGGGGTGGACGGCACTTGTTTCTAGAAAAGGGAGGTGTTTTATTTCCATTAATATTGCTTAATAAGTTGATAAATAAAAGCTTTTAATTTGGATTATTTAGAAGAGATAATAAGGATTTTTCTTTATTTGTTTTTAAATAAAGAGATGATATTATCACAAGGAAGAGTGGTGGCCAAGTCAAGGACTCTTGGCCTAGTAAATTCGGCTAAGGGAGGAAAACAAGGCTAATTTTTCATTCATTCCCTCCTTTGCCGAAATTCCTAAGCTATTCACCCTATCTCATGAAAATTTCCCTAGCGAAAATCCTCTCTTTTCTTTGCTATTCTGTCAAATCTAGTTTTCCTCTCCAACCTTTCTTCTAGTAGTAGCCGAATATTTTCCTCTCCATTAGAGGCCATAGCCGAATCTCCCTGAGAATTTAAGCAACGAAGCAGTCGACTAAGCATTAAGGGTAAGGTTAACATTATTCAAGTTCTTTTCCATCCTATTTGATAAAAGAGAAAGACTAATCCTACTATTGTATGTTGGCCGAATCTACAAGGGGTCTATCGAGTTTCTACAATCACAAGTACAAGGAGAAATCTTTCGATTCAAGGATTTAAGGTAAGAAAAGTATGGTTTAGGCCAAAGGCTATTTGATTAAGTTATTAAGTGACTTGGAAATCAGATCTAATATATGTAGGGATTTCGACAGATCCACAATCAAGAGGAATTTTTGGGAAAATAGAGGTAAGTAAACATTATATTCGGCCAAGGAACTCAGATTTATTTCTTGTGATTTTAAGATGTCAAACTAACCATGCTTAATGAATTTAATGGTTAGCCGATTTCAAGGGAAGAACACAAATCTTCGGGATTTGATTATCAATCCAATTCGGCAACAAGGTAAGTAATACAAATCCTAGTTGTATTTGGAAAAGTGACCGAATGGTCTTTTAAAGTGATTAACTTATGTAGGATTTGAGATCTAAATCTATGGTCGATTCTCTTCGGGATTTCAAGTAACCTATTAAGCGAATCAGGTGTGTACCCATACTAACCTTTAATACGTTATATGGCAATTACTAATTATATGAATATGCATAAGAATGTGAATGTGGCTATGTGCCCTAATGTGGTACAAAAAGTACTCAGGTACGTTTCCTACTTCTGATAGGATTATGAATATGTTATATTTTTAACATGTGAATAGTAATATGAATGAGAAAAATAAGTATGTTGTGCATGATAAAATATGTGGGGCATTTTGGGCTATATGTGAAAGAGGAAGAAGGTGTTGACTTCGGTCTCACCAACGGAATATGGTGACTACGGTCATATAATTTGAATATGGTAACTTCGGTTACATTATCTGAATTTGGTAACTTCGGTTACATTATTTGAATATGGTGTCTAATGACACAAATTATATGGGCGATGAGCACGTCGACTCTGGCGATCTTGATGGTGTGTAGCGGATGGAGGGTTGACTTAGTAGTCCCCACGGTGTGTGATTGGCGAATGCACGGGTGGTGTGTAGCGGATGGACAAATAGGCTTGGGTTTGGGTTGCATCATTTGATCCGAATATGTACTTGATATGAATATGTATGCCCGATCTGTTGATTGTTAGTTTTGTGTACACATTGAGTCTCAGACTCACCCCTGTGGGACTATTTTTCGGTGATGAAGCGATAATGGGACCGGGTCGGCAGGAGTCTGAAGGTGGCCATGCAGAGAAAAATAAACGATTTGGACTTTATTTTTGCTAAGTACTTTTCATTTTAATTTTGGAAATTATTTGATGTAATAAGGCCATAAGGCCCAAGTATGATTACTTCATTTCGGTTTAAATTTTATTATTATGTTACGAATTACTTTAAAATTAATGATTGTTTAAAACATATTTCTTAAATAAACCCTAGATTGTTTTTTTGTCACTTTAAGTAATTGTTCTTTTAAAATTAAGTAAACGGGTTTCCAACCTAAGCCCAACCCAAAACCAATATCTTTCGAAAAATACACAAATTATCTCTAAGTAATAAAGAACTTCAAAACAGTTTTTCTTAATGAACATACCAGATCCGGCTCAGGCTCGTGGGCCGGGTGTGGGGTGTTTCAATGCATATGATTGATTTACTTGAACGAATGCATATGTTTGGGTGACCTATCATAAATATTGATAGAACAAATGTCTACGTATGCTTGTTTGAATAAGTATGATTGGAAAACTCGCATAGCTTAAATAAATGTGCTAAATTGATTGAACTGAGTTATATGACTATAATGATGAAATAGTGTCGCATGTACATGTGTATGAGAGACGAGTTAGGGATCTTACAACCCCACCCCCTTACCAGAGTGGTGTTTTGTGAAGGAATTTCACGAGATTCGTATTGAATAAGTTCATAAGTATGATACCAAAGGGTTCAGCTATAGAATGATTATGAACATGATCAGAGATTAAATTGGATTGATAAGTAACGACAGAACTAGTAAGGTAAGATGTTGGGAAATATATTAACTAGAAATTTCTTCAGAACTGAATTTCTTTCATGAAAAGCATAATGTGAGATCTATGATGGCAGAAATAATTGAAGGAATAATGTTGAAAGTTAAGATACCAGATTATGGCAGTCTTTTCCGAGGTATTCTGTATGTTTAACTGTTCTTGGAAATATTTTTTTCGGTTACTACCCCACTGGTAAAATCCTTGTTTTATGGGAGTGCTTTCTAATCACGATGTATAGACGAAAGTATTGATAGCCCGACTGGTACATAATCTGTATTGCTCTATGTCTCTTTGGCATTTCATTACATTCCATCTAATGGGACTTTATGAAATAATACATAAGATGATATAAATTTGTTTCTCCTAATTGATGCTTTATTCAATATACATATATGAGAAAGCTAAATAAGACCCTGGATTTTAATGAAGGCTAAAATAAAAGTTCTTTAGAATGAATTATGAGATAGTAAAGATTATGAGGAACTAAACCACTCTTTTGGTAAGATTTTCGAGGACGAAAATCCTTAAAGGGGGAGAAATGTAACATCCCGAAATAGGGCTTAGTTGAAACAGTGGTTTCGAGATCACAAATCCGACAAGGAAATTTTTATTTTTATTATATTTCTATGGTCTAAAATTTTATAGAAAGATTTCGAAAAAATTTTGTTTAAAAAAATTTTGACGTTTGAGCACTCAATTTAGTCAAAAGGACTAAATTGTAAAAAGTGCAAAAGTTGAGTTCTATATATTAGAGGTGTCAAATTTCTATGAGTTTTAAATTGGAGGTCCTTAAAAGGTAATTAGACCATTGGATAACTTGATGGACAAAAATGGGCATGAATAGGACAAAATTGAAAGAAAAGCCTTAAGGGTATTTTAGTCATTTAGTGTTTTTAATGAATAAAAAGAGAAAATACAAGAAAAAGAATTTGCTCATCTTCTTCAAGTTGCTGCCAAAAATTTCTAGACACCATGGCTAAGGGTTTCAAGCTTTTCAAGCTTCATAGTAAGTGTTTCTGAGCCCCGTTTTTAATGTTCATCGTATTTTTGAAATCCCGGTAACTTAGTTTAGCTATATCTACCATTATTTTGAGCTAGGGTTTAATTTTAAAAATTGACCCATGTTGAATAATTGTGTATTTTGATGAATTTTGGTAGATTATGCATGTTTATAATTAGAGAAACGAGTTTTATTAGATAATTTTCGATGAAATCGTAAAAAAGGGGTTAAATTGTAAAAGTTATAAATTGGTCATAAGTGTGTGAATTAGTGAGAAATTGAAGTTGCCATAGAAGAGAAAAATGATCAGATGTTATAAAACATAAGAATAAGGGCTGAAGTTTAATCTACAAGCATTGGGGCAAAAGTGCAAATATGTGAAAGTTTAGGGGTCAAAGTGTAATTTGTAAAAAATGTGATTTTTGGACCCATATGAATAATGTGACTAATTAGTAAGCTAAATGTGATATAGATTAAGGAAATCGAGATTCGGTCTCAAATCGGGAAAATACAAGGTTATGGAGAAAATGGTAAATTGTCGTTTCTGGATCCGAGGTAAGTTGGTGTGTTAATAATAATGCAATAATGTCGTAATGTATGTTTGAAACCTAAATTGTGGTATTAAATTGATTTTTCTGAATTACATGTTTAGTATATTATGTTGGTTAATTAATTTAATAATATGTTTATGATAAAAGGTTTCATAGGTGACATGGAAAATGGGTTGAAATGTTGTGCTTAAAGGTGTTTTCTATGACTATGGTTATTATGTGAAATGGAAAGTTTATATGTAAATAATGTAAGACCCCAAACCCAGCCCACGCGGTATGACCGGATCTGCAATGTCACATGAAGAAAGTACTTGTGATTTTACTAAAAATTGATGTTATTAGGTCCTCGTTAAGAAAAACAAGTTTGGTTTATAGATATTTGATAAAACACTACAAATTTCAAGAGGTTGATTGGTGAATCGAAATTTGAACTAGTGCACTTTAAAACTGTGACTTTTGAAAATATTGTTGATAATTCGAAGGAAAATCCAAGTTAAATTAGTTGTACATATTTGTTATGAAATCCATTTGTTGTTAAATTTTAAGAAAAACCGTTGTTTATGATCTCAGAAAATCCCCGTTTAAAAACAATCCAAGAAAGATAATAAGTACGTCAAAACATAAAGCAAATTAAAAAAAATCCCAGAGGCCTTATTACAACTTTAAACCCAAAATAGTAAGAGTAACGAAATAAAGCGGAAAAGAAATTTACTAAAGTTCGAAAATATCATTCCAAAACTATGGCCTCCACCGAGTCATCCATGGCCTCAAGTCCTCGTCACTAAGCATCACCTGCAAGGATTTAGCAAAAGAAAAGGGCGTGAGTTACAAGAACTTAGTGTATAATCCCCTTACCGTCATCCACTGGGCCTGAACCCGCATAGCATAATCTTGGGTCTAAGCCCATTTACATAATAATAATTAAATAAAATGAATGTAACCCAACCCATCCATCCATCACACCCCCAACCAGTCAATCACACCTGTGGGGATCAAGTCAACCCACCCTGCCGCTCACACCAATTTGCAGTCGAGCTGCTATTTGTATAATATTTTTGTGGTCAAGCCACCGAAATCATAATTAAGCACAATAATAAACGAATTGTGGCAATGCCACCAGGCTACACTACTCTCCATACAACTTTTCCCAACCTATGCAATATGTACAGATGCAACATAATAAAAATACATCCACATATATAACAACCATTAATCTAGTTTAATATTTCGGTGAATCGGTCCATTAAAGCACTTTGGTAATTCGGCCTATAAGGGCATTCTAGCAAATTGGCCCATAAGGGCATTTTCTTAAAACGACCCATTAAAACTTTTTAGTAATTTAGCAAATTATTACCGATTTTGACAGATCTTTAGAAATAATGTTGTTTAAGCAAGTTACTCGATTCATGCCATATTACAGTTATTAGGTTTGTAAGCAACAACAATCTATTTTCTAACATAATAGTAGATCACGAATCTACAGGATTTCGGTGTGAGATTACACACCTGATTACGGTAAGAACTAAACCTTCTTGATCGTCGGCACGTATGACACCATAACACTCGATTAACTAACAAAAGAGATTTTCTTAATCCAAATCTAAATCAACGATCTAAAAATGCTTACCCTTAGTATCGCGAACAACTATGATTTGCCTACTTTCACCAGAAGATGGTCCACAACCCGGTGGGAAATCCCAAACTGCTGATACCGCCCTTCGTTTGAACTTGGGTAAAGGAATTATGGGATTGCTTTCCTTTGTTTCCCTTAGCGTTATCCCTTTCAACCAATTATCCTTTGCATCCATGAGTAAAAACCCAATAAGTAATGTACCACAGTGAGATCGACACAGAAGGGGTTTCGGCTCTTACCACAGATTCTTAAAGTTCCCGATGATTAGAATACAAAGAAAGGGATTTGTATTCTCTTTAAGAAACTTGGTTTGATAAAAAGAGAGTCGAGTATGGGTAGATTCGGCTTGACTACTCACAAATCGACAGAGAAGAGTAAATCGGTCAACTTTGGTTAAATATCTACAAGATGCCGTCACAAAAATAAGAGAGTAAGGGAAGTGAAGTTTCGGTCTAGAGATGAAACAAAATAGTCGAATATTAAGGGTCCAACATTCGGTCATGTAGAAGAGACGATGAAAGGAAAAGAATAAAGCCACTTACCCGATTCAACCAAGGAAGAAATGCCCAACACGCAAGAAAGAAGAAGAAATAAAGTGTTTATAGGTTCGACTATTTAGAGAGAAAAGAACAAAGAGATTCGGCCATCAAGTATTATTGATTAAAGAAAAAGAGGAAGATTGAAGAGACGGTGAGAAAGAAAAGTAAGGATGGTCAAGAGAAGTGTTAGAGAATTTCGGCTAACACAATAGAGGAGATGAATCAAAAGAAGAACTTGTGTAATTCGGCAATCAAAGGGAAAAGAGTAGAAGAGAGAGCACCAAAATGTTAAAAAGAATAAAAGAAAGTTATGGCAAAAATGAGAAGAAGAAGAAAAGAAAATGCTCCCTATTGGTCGCGGTTTTAGGCAAGGATAAGAGGTACCAAATGGTAAAAAGAAAAGGCCTTCAAATGAAACCAAAAACTCTTCAAAAAGTCTAACAAAAATTCGGCACAACCATCCCTTACCAAAATTGATTACACCTTCCACCAAATGATCTTAGTTGACCAAAAATTCTTTCCCCCCATGCAACTCCTAAATTTGGCCAACATATCCCCCTTATCTCTTTCCTTTATTTCTTTCCTTATTTTTCCCTTAATCTCCTCCTTACTCTTCTCCTTAGTGTTCTTTCCATCATTAGAAAGTCTTCCTTTCCTTCCTTAGAGCCTTGGTCGACACTTACCATCTTCCACCTTGATTAGCACAAAAATTAATCCAAAATTTACAATAGGTGGGATTCGAACTCCACCCCTTAAGCCTCTTCATGTGACGCCTCACCACCTTGCTACTAGCTCCTCTTGTGCTAGCTAAATACATACTTATTTCCTTAAGTCTTGACGCCACTTACCTTCTCTCCTTAAAGTTCTTAAACACAAAAATTTTGCTTAGGCCCAACTCAACCCCAAGCCTTCTTAGGACTCCTAAACATACACAACTAACACTCTTAACTAGCCTAACGCATGGTGTAATGCAAAACATAAGATCCTGAATTTCAGGATGTTACAAATAATGCATTTATTTTACTTGTTCAATAATTATTTTGCTAGATATTATGGAAGTCGTTGGGTGATAACTATAATATGAAAATGTATGGAATGTGAAGTTCTCGATTGAACCTTCAGAAAATCGAGAGATACAGACAATATGTAGCTAGGTCACACGAGTGATAAGGGATCTTCACCATGTGCACAAGAAAGCTACTAGATGGCAAAATTTGAAATGTAGTTAGGCCACATGGAGGATAAAGGACTTTAACCATGTGTGCAAGAAAGCTACGGGTTATGAGTAGCTAGGTCGCATGAGTGGTTCCTAGTGTTGGACACCATGTAGACAAGAAAGCTACAGGTTATGAGTAGCTAGGTTGCATGGGTGATAAGGGACCTTCACCATGTGTACAAAAAAGCCAAATCATGTGCAGGTGGAGCTTTGTGCTGAGACCACCGAGTATCGGGCATTTTTCGAATCGGTTCAATGAGATAACTTACTAATGGTGATTGGTGCGATCATGTTATGAATAAGTGTAGATGTGAATGTGACCAATTGAGAAATGTGGCAAATGTACGTGTGAGCAAGTGTTTGTTGAACAAGGGTGAATGTGACCATGTGTGTATGTGGATAATGTGTTTGATATGTGATACGTGATTGAAATGGTGGTAAGGCTGATATGGTGTAAGCGTCACTATGAATACTCGTAAATATTGGTGATGATTATTCATTTGTATGGCTAGTATTAAACATGCTTGGGTTTATGTGTGCATATATGAAAGTAATATAAAGAAAACATGAGAGAGTAAAATTTTCAGTAAAATAGATTGAAACAGCAGCAGTTACATGATTTCGAAAAATCACCATAAATAGTAGAAGTTGAATTATATACTGAATGGGTCAAATGTTTCAAATTGACGAAGGAGAAGGATTGTAGGAGGAAAAATGGGAGAAAATCGTGGGATAGGGGAGAGTGGTAGTGCTGGCCGTGAGTGGGAGTGTGAGTTAGGAAGAGTTTTGGCTAGAGAGGTGTTTTGTGTAGCAAATTCGGCAGCCTAGTGTATAAGTTGAACTGAAAACTCTCTTTAGGTGTGCGTTTTTCTCTTTACATCTTTTTCAAAAATTCTTTTTGGGAAGCAATTGGTGCACTCTTACTCCTGTTCACTTTTCGTTTTACCTCTCATGTTTCTTTCCATTTCTTTTGTTTAGTGTCTAAATTTGCTTTAGCCGAATTTTCTCCTGCTCATTTATTCTCTTGTGGCATCGATTTCTTCTCTTTTCGTAGAGCCGAAAAATTACCCCTACTTCTATTTTGATTTCCATTAGCCGAACATCTAGTAGCCGGAAGCTTGGTTCTCTTTTGTCTGCCGAATCTTCTTTCTTATTCTGTTATTCTCTAGTTTCATTGTAATGTTTTCTTTTCTCTTTATTTTCTTTTCTCTCTTTTCTCTCTTCAAAAACCGAAACACTCAATCTTAACTCTTTATGGTCTAGGCCAAATTTACTCACCCTCTTACATCTTGAGTTCTATTTGTTCTCTGTGGTGAGGGCCGAATCTTGTGGTTAGCCGCTTGTCAATTGTTGTCGTGCGTTTGTGGGTAAGTGTAACTATGGCCGAATAGGGGGTGGACGGTTGCTCTTTATTAAGTTTTGAGTTCCTTAATGCCGAAAGGCCATTTCTTTGTTGTCTTGAAACAATATTGCTAACATGTGCTTTTCATTAGGGACTCGATTTCGTAATCAAAGGAAGTAAACCAAATACTCTAGCATAGGAAGAAGTGGTCGTTTTCTAGTAAGTGGAAGCAGTGGGTAAAGTGTTTCAAGTTAAGATTATCAAGGAGAAAAACTAACTTGTTTTGTCAACTATCATTATAGGTGTTGGAATCGGGTGTTAGAACAACTCGAAATCATGTGTGTAATCTCACACCATTGTTTGTGACAACATGTAATGATCTGTGATTTGGCCTAAGCCGAAATGCTGAAAAATCGAAAAAACCATCAACCGTAGCCACTTGAGCGTGCAAGCACTCGTAGTGATAAACCAAGCTGCTAGTGATGGCGGTAGATCGTTGAGAGTGTCACGAGCACTCTCGTGAATCTGGGGCCATAATGGGTCTTATCGAGCCGAAACAGGCTAAGTGGGCCTAGTGGGCTAACGGGCCTACATAAACAAAACCGATGGAAAATTGTTGAATAACTGATGTGACTGTGAAGTCCACAAAATCGAGATGGAAAACGTGCTAAATGGGCCACACAAACATGTGGGCCTGTTTGGGTCGGAAATGGATATTAGGCCCAATTTCATAGTAAAGACCCAAAAGGGGTCTCGAGTCGCTCAGGCGACAGTAGGCCTCCTGAAAGGCCGTTAGATGACTAAAATTACCAAAATACCCCTAGAGGGTAAATTACTGAAATACCCTAAGTGGGTAAATTACTGAAATACCCCTTAAGGATGAAATTACTGAAACGCCCTCGTTGGGTAAATTACCGTTATACCCCTAAAGGGTAAATTACCGTTCTACCCTATCGACCAAGTTACCATTATACCCTTAGGGGTAGATTTAGTATGTTTGTGTGTATTCTGTTTAATTGCTATGATGGTACATTATTGCATACACTGAATTATTATGTCACGACATCTTGCATTGGGTTGGGATGAATATATATACATATATATATTGGATGAAGTACTGTACTGGTGGCTGTGCCATATTATACTGATTCAGTGGCTCTACCACGATATACTGATTTTAGTGGCTCAGCCACGTATACTATTACTGGCAGCTTTGCTACGTTTATACTGGCAGCTCGACTGCGTTCTTGGTGTGTAGGGCTGGGTGGTTGACTTGGTCCCCACAGGAGTGTAGGGTTGGTACTGGTGGTGTGTTGGTTGGATTGGGTTGGGCTACATTCTCTGTTTGCATTACCATGATTTTGGAGCCTTAGGCCCGAACTGATACTGCATGGGCTTAGGCCCAAACTGTGATTGTAACTGGGATTACACACTGAGTTCTTGCAACTCACCTTTTCCTTAACTGCGTAGGTAATCCCCAGCATTAGATGGTTTGGAGCCACGAGGGACTCGGAGATGACCACACGTACAGCATGTTTCAAGGGTGAATTTAATATTTTAATTTGGGATTACTTTGCTTTTAATTACCGGGTTTTATAATTGTTGTAATAAGGCCATTGGAACTGTTTTAACTTTTACCTCGGTTTTCTTTGAGCACGAAAAATTTAATCAACATGGGGTTTTCAAAACATTAAACAACTGATTTTCAAATATCACTCTTTCAAACTATTAAGACCAAACTTCTATAACTGACATGGGTTTTAATAAACAAAATAATACGTGCATTTTTCTTTAAAAGTAATACTAGAGTAAACTTCTCTTGTGAATAAGCAACGAAAATGAATTTTTGAACGTATAAGCTAGAGTTTGATAATGTGTTTCCTTTTAAAACATCCACGAGGTTTTAAACATCACCTGATGTGGCACGCTAGATCCGGTCGTAACTTATAGGCCGGGTTTGGGGGTGTCACATTACTAATGGTGATTGGTGCGATCATGTTATGAATAAGTGTAGGTGTGAATGTGACCAATTGAGAAATGTGGCAAATGTATGTGTGAGCAAGTGTTTGTGTGAACAAGGGTGCATGTGACCATGTGTGTATGTGGATAATGTGTTTGATATGTGATACGTGATTGAAATGGTGGTAAGGCTGATATGGTGTAAGCGCCACTAAGAATACTCATAAATATTGGTGATGTTTATTCATTTGTATGGCTAGTATTGAACATGCTTGGTGTTATGTGTGCATATATGAAAGTAATATAAAGAAAACAAGGGAGAGCAAAATTTTCAGTAAAATAGATTGAAATAGCAGCAGTTACGTGATTTTGGAAAATCACCATAAATAGTAGAAGTTGAATTATATACTGAATGAGAGATGAAATTAAAGAATATTGAGTCTATTTTCACATAAAAGAAATGGTGTGAGTAAATAAATTTTCTTTTATGAGATATTTAAATTTTGGTGAGACAGGGTCTGAATGATTTCAGAAATCCCCTGTTCCAAATTTGGAAAATCACTAAAAATTGTATAAAAATGGTTATGGTGTGTAATTTATATTCTCAGAATTCTTGGTGAGTCTACGTTCAAGAGAAATAAATAGGAAGGTTATCCAAACTCTTTATAATGGTAAATTTTAATTTTAGTGAAGAGGTGTTAGAGCTATCGAACAGCAAAACAGGGGAATATTTAATGAATAAACTGTATTGATCGGCTAAACCAAAAATTTTGGAAATTTTATGGTAAAAAGGTATGTGAGTCTAGTTTGAGGGAAAATTAACGCATCTTAATTTGGAGTTCCGTAGCTCTAGATATAAATAATTTATTAACTTTGACTCGAGATAACAACGTAACTAGAATTTGAATAAATAGAAATAATATGAAATAGCATGTTATCGCATTGCTTATTATTTTCATGCAAGCTTACTAAGCATAAAGATTACTCCCTCCTTTCCATTTATTTTATTTTTGTCAGGTCAGCTCAGGGTTGGAGATCGTCGAAGGCAGCATCACACTATCGAGCCATTATCCTTAGGGTATTGGCATGTGTATGTTAAATGTTTTCAAGTGAGTAGCATGTATAGGGACTAAGTTTTTCTATGATGGATGTTGTTGTGATTAGCCAAATGTATTGGCTTATAAGCCTATTTGTCCTTTGTATGTTTTAATGTCTTGTTATGTGGTATAAGTTTGAAAAGTTATGCCATGAGATTTTCAAAGATAAAAAGAGATAATACCTGCTGAAAGGTGCTGTGGGATACCAAAATGGAGCCTCCAATCCAAACGCAATACTTCCTCTCCGGTGGTGCAACCACTTTAATCTTCATGCTGCTTGGTGCTAATGCTGTGATTTCCTTGCTCATCCTATCGCCAATTCCAGGGAACATAGTGGTGCCGCTATTTCCATAGAGATCCTTTCGGATATCGACGTCGTACTTCATGATTGAGTTGTATGTGGTTTCATGAATGCCAGCAGCTTCCATTCCAATCATGGATGACTGGAAGAGGACTTGAGCGCAGAAATCACTCGGACCGATGGTAATAACTTTTGTCCATCGGGTAGCTCATAACTTTTCTCCACAAGAAGAGCTAGTTTTTCGCTATCTCGAGCTCTTGTTTAAAGTCGAGCAATGTAAGATAGCTTCTCCTTCACATCCTCACAATTTCCGCTCGGCGGTCATAGTGAAGGAATAGCCGCGTTAGTTAAGATTTTCATGAGGGCATCCGTGAGATCACGATCAGCTAGGTCGAGACGCAAGATGGCACGTGGGAGAGCATAGCCTTCATAGATGGGAACTGTGTGGCTCACACCATCTCCAGAGTACAAAACAATACCTAAACAAATGCATATTTGAGGCAAAAAAATTACTTTTAACAAGAGGAATAAAAAGTAGCTAGAGATTTTTCATTTGGGTACATCAAAACAGAAATTCAAGAAAAAAAGCGATTAAACACCGATACGCATAATGTAAAGCGATAGTTTAACGGACTTACAAGGATTTTGATTTATTGTTCATCATTGAGGAGTGCAGCACGTGTTTTTTTAACAATATCTAGGCAACAACATTTCATATTAGATTAGTTACTTACCTCTAAAAAGAGGGATTTTATGAAACTGTGATTTTTAATATTTTTTGTTAGATTTAAATTTTTGCAGGAGAAAAATATTGAAAATCAGGAGGAAAAATCTGATTTGCCATTCTCCTAGAAAATGGTCAAACATACATGTGTTTGAAAAGTTTTAATTTTGGCTGAAATTTGGTAACCCGGTTTTGTATGATTGTGAATGTTTAAGTCCGGTAACGCCTCAAACCCTATCCCAGAGTTGAATATGGGTGAGAGGTGTTACACTTGCAATGGGATTTGAACCCTTGCCCTCTTCTATGCTCCAGACGCTACATGCCACCACAACACAAGCTCCTTTTGTGTCTAAAATCATGCGCAACTAAATATAAGTCTATGGGCCAAAGTCTAAGTTCATTTAAAAGGAAATCAAAATGAATTGCAAGTGCCAAGACTTGAACCTTAGACCCTTGCTTCCTCCCATGTGGCACCGTTTGCCACTAGACCACAGCTCCTTTTGTGTCATTTTTCTCCACATTTTATTCTTAAAGCCTACTTACTAACTCCCAGGGTTTTATTCACCTAAAACCAAAATTTTTCCTAAAGCCCAGTTTTTATCTCGGGACTTCATAGAAGCCCTCTAACCTTCCAAAATCACTCACCTAATAGGTCTAACTTGCGTTAGTGTCGTTCTCTTGTTCTCAAAAATTTTAAACGCTCCCAAGCCCAAGGCCCAATAGGCCCAATTCTACTAGGCCCAAATTCGGGTCGTTACATCAGATGAGTTTTTTTCACAACTTTGAAAATATTTTCCGTAGAATTTTGAGAGAATTTGGAAAAAAAGAAAAAGGTGAGATCTAATCTTTGATATGTGGACTTCGAAAATGAAAAAGAAAAATGAAAGAAAACACTTAGAAATTGGGTGAAAATTGTGTGTGAAGTGAGGGGATTTCACTATTTTTAAGTTAAAGAACCCCTATCTAATTTTCAAAAATTGGGGAAATTGGCATCAGGCCACTCCCACAATTCCCTTGTTTTACAAAGTAATCCTTTCCCTCCAAAATTCCGAAAAATATGGGCAATTTTAAATAAAACCACTCAAACATTTCCCTTGTTTTGCAAAATGGTCCTATGTAATTAATATTTTAAATTCTCTCAATTAAACCCCCATTTTAATTTATTTTTCAATTCTATTTTGACCCAAAATATTTATTTTACCTGAAAAATATTTAAAACTATCAAATTAATTTTTCTAAAAATATATTTTTTCGAGATATTATTTCCTAATTTTTTAAATGAAATTAAGCTAACTAAACTAAGAGAAAAATTATTAATAACCCCGATTAACTCCTAGTGTTTCACTGAGAACTCGGTAAACTTACCCAAAACTACTAGACTTATATTTAGGGCCTTACAAATCACATATCTACAATCAGTCCCACTGCTAGCTCGTTGAAACCAGAAATAATTGCATGATGAATCAAATGAATAGAAATAGATAGAAATGAAAAAGTTAGAGAAACGAGTTACATTTGGAAATGAGTGTAGTTTCTCACTATGTATGGAAATGACCTGAGAATTAATTTATGTTTTTCAAATTACTATTTAATTAATTGAAGTTCAAAAATGAAATTAAATTAATTTGTCATTATGAATCCATTGAATGTTGAAATTAAATATATATTCTCATAGATTCTTTTACGGTAAAGTTGTCATGATTTTATCAGAATTAGAATCTAGTTGAGAAAATTATTTAATTTAAAAATTTTATTTATTAAATTAAATTAATAAGTAATGTATATTTTGAGAAGTAGAAAAACATATAATAGGTTGGATTAAATTATAAAGTGATCAATTAAAAGTCCAGGAAGCACATATAATTGGACCCAATACAGGAGAGGCTCGAATCTCCGTCATAATACATATGAGGAGAGACACACCCTATTAGCTACCCCTCTCTCTTAGTTCAACTACGAGATTGGTTTTGTCTATTAAATATACATTAAATGCATTCTACTAATTCAAATAGGGTTTTACTTTCTCTCCCTATAAATAGATGACACTTGTATGGTTAAAAACACAATAAGTTATACATCGAGATATTGTATTCTATCCAAAAATAGTGAGAATTTATTTCTAATTATAAATTCTATTTTTCGGGAATAAAAATTCTACCAGTTTCTATAAAAGAGAGATATTTACTTTCAGTATGAAAGTAAATAAAATATTTTATGGTTCTGTGTTTGTTTCAAAAGTGTTTGAGCTCACACTTGAACCAATTCATAGTACGAGAATAGTGGGGAAGGTCGTTTGATTGAACTGTCTAGCCCAAAACAGAGGTGTAATTTTGAGAAAAACTTTATTACTATAAATATCACAAACCGACTTGATTTTCAAAAAAAAATTCGTTGTGCAAGAAAATCATTTTCAAAACAGATTTTTTCAAACAATGTGCTTGTTTGAAATTATTCAAAATAAATGGCTAATGAGTTACATTAGAGATGTATTTTGGATTAAGCTATGACTTGTAATCTATGAATTATGAAATAAGATGCATAATTGTCCAAATTTATATATGTTCATAAGTGGTATATGCCAATGTAAACTTGGTAAAAATAATAGGATATAGTTGGCATGCCAATAAGGTTGTATGCACATTTCTTTATGGGTATGATAATAATGTGAAGACTATGTTATGTCATTTTAGGATCCAACATTTTTTGTCCACTAATCATATCTTATTTACTATTTTTTTGCTACTAAATCCTTGTCTTAATTTCCATTTAAGGCCTATTTTGATCCAACTCAAATTCCGCTAATTTTGGTCACTAAGCAATTTAGTCCCTGTACTATTTTTTTTAATCAATCGAAAAAAATCACTTTACATTTCTAATTAATAATTCCATACTAAATTCATAAATATACTCAGTTTAAGGAAATTCATCCTCAAACCTAGTTCCCCAACACCAATGAAAATTGAGTCACTACATACACACACACACTCTCTCTCTATATATATTCTATGGTACGCCAAATATACCCCAACACTTTCCAAGTAGTTTAACAGGATCGTTTAATAATTAACCATGAATTCTCACTTAATTTAACATCTTATCGTTTCATTAGAATCGTCTAATAGAATAGTTGCACCATATAATACATTAAACACATGCTTAAGCATTTACCTACACTGAAGATCATAAAAATTAGCAAAAAATACAATTAAACTGTAATGCCCCAAAATTTATATTTTTGGTTCTGTTAAAATGTGAAATAAATGTGTATCTACTTCAGTGGTTAAGTGTTTTGGGTGTGTGTGAGAGGTCTCAAGTTCAAGCCTTGCATTTAGCAAATTTTGGAATTTTTCTGACTTAAGCCTTTTAATTGTTCTGTGGGCTTATATGAGATAATTGTAGAAACATATCAGAATGGGCCTGCTGGTTTAGTGGTTAAGTTGAGTGTGTGGGTTTGCTAGAGGTCTTGTGTTCTAACCCTAGCACAAGCGGGAGTGTTAATATTTTGTTGCGCTGTTGGCTTATAGATTTTCAGTTTTAGCAGGAAACCTAAGTAGTGTGGAGTTGGGGGATATCAAAGTTTATTTTTATTTTTATTTTCCCCAAAATCATCATTTTTCTTTTTGTTACGCTTCTGTGCTCCCATCTTCCTCAATCCATTTTTTTAGAGTTTTTTTCTTCCCCATTCCCTTTTCGATTTCAATTTATTTCGCTTTGGCGCAATTTCCTGCTGTTTTCGCTTGGTAAGTCCTATTCTATTTAATCTCAATGCTCTAAGTTAAGTGTTTGATGAGGGGTCGTTTATGTTGTTTTCAATTTAGGCGAAGGGCAAGATTTGGCTAGGATTCCTGCAACGATTTAAGTGTTTGGGGTGCTGATCGATAACGATAAGTTTTCGCACGTGTTGATTAATGGTACAAGGCTTCGATTGAGAATTAAGTTCGATTGTGATTTCTTAAATGTTGATAATTTGGGCTCTGGAATGTTGATTTCTAGGTTTTGGAGGTCTCGAAATTACATTAGCTACGAAAACAAACCAGGTGTGTACCCAATTACGCAGAAAATGGGGTTTCCACAAAAGCCAAAAATCGCACCATCGACGCCACACGGGCGTGTGGTTGCCTGTGTGGTAGGCCGTGTGCCCTAACACTGGCGTGTGATTAACAAGGCCACGCCGTGCGTACAAGACATCGCCGTGTGATGGCCAGGTAGGCCGTGTGCAACACATAGGCTAGACTAATTTGGGACGTGTGGGCCACACGGGCGTGAGGGCCGACACGGGTAATCCATACGGGCGTGTGGGAATTTGGGCCAGGCCGTGTGATCCACATGGGCCAAGGCTAATCTGGGCGTGTGGACCACACGGGCATGTCGGCCCACACGGGCAAACCACATGGGTGTGTGAACCCATTTTCACTTAATTGATTCTAAGGTTGCACGGGTCTCCCAAGTCGATTTTAAACTTATTGTAGGGTCGGTAAGCATTACTGAGACCCCTAATTGTGTGAACTGACTGATTGATAGATAAATATTGAGCATGATGATAGTATGTAGTATACATTTATTGATTATATGTATTGATATCATGAGATAACATGTCATGTATTGTATGATGCACACATGGGGTTGGGCTGATTTTATATAGAGGAAGTGTACTGAAACGCTCTTAAGCCTAATATACTGGCAGCTCAGCTACAAACTACTATTTTGTGCCGCATTCTGTACTACCTGGAGTGTAGGGATAGGTGGGTTGATTTAATCCCTACATGGAGTGTAGGGTTGGACGGAGATGGTGTGTAGAGGCTGGTTGGGTAAGTCTGTTTTGATTGTGCACTATGTTTACTGTTGTTTATTTTTTGTGGGATTGGGTAAGTCTGTTTTGATTGTGCACTATGTTTACTGTTGTTTATTTTTTGTGGGATTACACATTGAGTTTACGTAAACTCACCCCTCTCTGTTTAATGTGCACAGGTAATCTTCAAGCTTAGACGGATCGATACAGCGGAGGACTCAACGGTGACCATAGTTAATAAAACTTTCTATTTGACTTCTGGTTTTATCTTTACTATTATTATTGGGTAAATTTTTGATGTAATTCGGGACTTTCCTTGGACTTATTTTTATTTAGGTTTTCATGGGTTTAATAATTGCATAAACTCAACGAACAAGCGGTTTTCTCTAAAACAAAGGGGTTTTTCCTAAAATGGATAGATTTACTTAATTAACTCAGTTTTTCATAAAATAAGTGATTTTCTAAAGTGTCCGCAATGAATTATGTTTTAAAACAATCGATTAAGTAAGTAAGCGAGTTGGAAAAAAAGATAAATGGAAGGTATAAATGGTAAAGGTTTTAACATGAGAAATTCGTTTTCAAATTCCATTTCACGTGACATCGCCAAATTCGGCCATAACGTCTAGGTCAGGTTTGGGGTGTTACATTTATTGGTATCAGAGACAGGTTACAAAACTCAGCTGTGGATTTTGGGTTTTAAATATTGGTTATAATTTGGGTTCTGAAAATGGTTTGTGGTACACCGAATGTCGATCTTGTAAATTTTCTGAAACTTTGATAAGTTTAAACTGAAAATACTGTAGATAATATATTCTGAAACTACTGTATGCAATATACTATGAAAATATTCTAAATAGTGTATATTGAGACTATAGCAAAACTGATAGAGACTAATTTACGAAAAGCACTCTAAATTAATGAAACTATTTAAATAAAACATCTGTTAATAAATACTAAAACCGTAAATGATTCATAAAATTTGTAATACAGAAAAATACGACTAGACATGAGCGCACATGGTATCCGCGGACGAGGTACCAGAGGCCGGGGAAGAGGCCGTAGAGGGGCTCGAGCTGAGTCATCTTCACTGGGCAATATGCCAAATCTGGACATTAGTGAGATGCCAGTGTCGCCTGCTACTGAGACTGGGTCTCAAGATCGCATGGCGGGGGACGACGCATTGTCCCAGGCTATGCTAAGGATAATAGAGAGGGTCATGGACCCAAAATTGGATCTGGGGACCGAGGGTCGGTTACGGAACGACTCTGGTCCAATGGAGTTAAGCTCTTCAGGGTAGTCACTAGGGTCGCCCCTAATGTGGCCGAATACTGGATTAAGGCCACGAAAAGGATCATGGATAATCTAGATTGTACCCCCAAGTAGAAATTAAAGGGTGCAGTCTCACTGCTGCGGGATGAGGCTTACCAGTGGTGACTGACTATTAAGGAGGGCACTCAGCCCGAACATTTGACCTGTGATTTCTTTAAGACTGCCTTCTAGGGGAAATATGTGGGGGCGAGCTACATGTGTAACAGCCCGATTTAGGGCCTAGTTAGAATAGTGGTTACAAGACCACAAATCTGAGGTAGAAATATGAGTTTTATGGCTTTTATGAGGTCTATGGCATGCTTCCAAGATTATGTAAAATTTTTATGAAGAAATTTTATAATTTAGTGAACAATTTGTCCATTAGGACTAAATTGCAAAGATTGGAAAATATAAGATTCTAGAAGATTTAAGTATGAAATAACATTAGAAAAATTGTTCGAGGTCCTTATTTAGCAATTAAACCATTATATGTTAAGATGGACAAAAATAGACATGGGAAGGAAAAATCTCAATAAAGGGGCCATTATATGTTAAGTATGCCAAATCTAGACACGAGTGAGACGCCAGTGTCGCCTGCTACTGAGACTGGGTCTCAAGATCACATGGCGGGGGACGATGCATTGTCCCAGGCTATGCTAAGGATATTGGAGAGGGTCGCTAGACCCAAAATCGAATCTGGGCCGAGGTTCGGCTTCTGAAAACGACTCGGTCCAGATGGAGTGAGCTCTTGAGAGTCAGTCACCGGGTCGCCCCTAATGTGGCCGAATACTGGATTGAGGCCATGGAGAGGATTATGGATGATCTAGATTGTACCCCAAGCAGAAATTAAAGAGTGCAGTCTCACTGCTGCGGGATGAGGCTTACCAGTGGTGACTGACAGTTAAGGAAGGCACTCAGCCCGAACGTTTGACCTGGGATTTCTTTAAGATTGCCTTCTAGGGGAAACATGTGGGGGCGAGCTACGTGTGTAATAGCCTGATTTAGGGCCTAGTCAGAATAGTGGTTGCAAGACCACAAATCTGAGGTAGAAATATGAGTTTTATGGCTTTTATGAGGTCTATGGCATGCTTGCATGATTGTGTGAAAATTTCATGAATAAATTTTATAATTTAGTGAACAATTTGTCCATTAGGACTAAATTACAAAGATTGGAAAAAATAAGATTCTAGAAGATTTAAGTATGAAATAACATTAGAAAAATTGTTAGAGGTGTAACACCCTTTACCCGTGTCCGACGCCGGGACAGGATATGAGGCATTACCGAACTTAACCTTACTTGAACATGAAGTATTGGGCTATAAATTTCCTTTCAAATTAAACTTCTCCTTCTTAGTCATAACATACATATCTTGGGCCTACGAGGCTTTAAACATACATCCGGAAGGTTTCGAAATTCAACCAGAAACTTTTACACTCTTTGAAAATATTTAGCTAAACAGGGTCACATGCCCATGTGACTTGGGACACGCCCGTGTGGGCAGGCCGTGTGGTCGCACATGCCCATGTCCCTGGCCCGTGTAGAATTTATTTTTATTTCAACCTATAGGGGTTTTCACACGGCTAAACACACGCCCGTGTCAATGGCCCGTGTCCTTCACAAGGCCTAGGCATGCTCGTGTCCTCACCCATGTGTGAAAACTAGGGGTATTCTATTTATGACGTCTGCAACCCCTTAAAGAGCACACGGCCTAAGCACACGCCTGTGTGCTGGCCCGTGTGATGAATTGAATTCTCGCGATTAAATGCAGGGGACACACGACCTATCAACACACCCATAGAGGTTGACCGTGTGTCACACACGGCCTAGGCACATGCCTGTGTGTCTACCTGTGTAGACACTTAGAGGCTATTTTCCAAGCCAATTGTCACACTGAAACATCAACACACTTATACCAACTCAAGTAATACATAACATGGCCTTTATACACTATGAATAACCCTTGAAACATCACTTGTAGAATTCATAAAACTCATCATCAATAAGATATGAAACTTAACAAATATTAGCCAATTTATTTGGCTATATACAAAAAGGATAGAACCTTAATTGCCAACACTTTGGCTCCCAATATGATATAACTCAAAATGACATAATCCCTATACATGCCATACTTAAAATAAAACAACTTGACTATACCAAAATAATGATTGATAGTGATATCCGAGCTCCGACGTCTATGATCCCTGAGCTAGTTTGGCGAAACTATAAGGAAGAAAGAAAAGAAAGAAGTAAGCATATAGCTTAGTAAGTTTGCATGAAAATTCATATAGCAACATATTTGCTCATAACAAATTCATCCATCACGAAACAAGAACACATAAATCTCAAGTGCTTGAGCTTACTTACTCATGCTTACTCTTACTCATCACATATTACATAGTACTTTCATACTCGTGTTTTAATCATGGTACCTGTATCACTTAATCACATAGATTAGCACTTTCACTAATGTAACATAAACTCAAATCTTCATCTTTCTTACTTTAAATAAAGCTCTTTATCAACCTTGAATAACTTAACTTATTACTATCTTTACTTGCTTAGCTTTTATGTTACCTCTTCCATACTTAGCTCTTTTGCCCGTGCATTACATCGGAATATCAGAGGATTCTCAATCTCACAAAACATGTGTCTCGATACCAATGCAATATCCCAGATATGGTCTTACATGGGATTGCCTCATGATGTCGATGCCATATCCCAGATATGGTCTTACATGGGATCTCTTAACTCGATGTCAATGCCATGTCCCAGACATGGTTTTACATGAGACCTTCCTTATTCGATGCTGACGCCGTGTCCCAGACATGGTCCTACACAAGATCTACGTTTGGTGCTGATGCCATGTCCTAGACATGGTCCTATACAAGACCTACATTCCTTGAGTGTCGATGCCATGTCTCAGACAAGGTCTTAAACGGGCTTTCCTATCATGTATTGACATAAGTATCCTCGTTATTTCGAATCTTCAGCCGGGACTTCCACTTACTTGTTCTCATAGAATTTCTTATTAAGCATTATTAATCAACTTCATAAAAATAATATACATCATACAACATAGTAAGTAATTTAATCATAAAAGTATATGTAGCTTTAAATTCATACAAAATTACCTCAGTACTCCAAAATATATGTAGACGTGCAAATTTAGTCCACGACTTTGTTCTTGCCTCAGTTTCGGTCTAGGCTTCGTGTTTCTTGATCTATAATAACAATTTAACTTGTTTAATACTTACATTGACTAAATTGACTCATATTTCATACTTTGGCAAAAAATACATTTTTGTCTCTAAACTTTATCATAATTACACTTTTGCCCCTAGGCTCGTAAAATGATTTTCATTCAACTTTCTTGCATTTCAAGCCTAATTGGATCTCATTCTCAACTATAACAACATCCAATTTCCAATATTTCACTCATGTATGACCATTTCTACAACTTTTACAATTTGGTCCTTTTATGCATTTTTCATGAAAATTACTTAGAAAAAGATGTTTATCATGCATCAAGCTTTCATATTCTTCCATAAAGCATCAAAATACATACATGTCATACATGGGTAAATTTTGGTAAATTTTTGAACATAAAACCTAGCTCAAAATATAGCTAGAAATAGCTAAACCGAGCTACGAGGATCTAAAAAAACGAAGAACATTAAAAACGGGGCTAGGATGCACTTACTATCAAACTTGAAAGTTGAAGAAACCCTAGCTATGCCTTCCTTGTGATTTTCGGCCAAGGGGGAGGAAGATGGACACCATTTTTGACTTATTTTCCCTTTTAATCCATTTATTAACTAACTGACAAAAATGCCCTTAATGATCCTTCCTTGAGATTTTTCTTTCCCATGTCCATTTTTGTCCATCTTAACCCATAATGGTCTAATTGCTAAATAAGGACCTCTAGTAATTTTTATAATTCAATATCATATTTAAATCTTCTAGAATCTCATATTTTCTAATCTTTACAATTTAGTCCTAATGGATAATTTATTCACTAATTAATTAAATTTCTTCATGAAATTTTCACAAAATCATGCAAGCATCTCATAAGCCTTATAAAAATCATTAAAACATATATTTCTACTTCGGATCGGTGGTCTCGCACCACTATTCTGACTAGTCCCTAAATCGGGCTGTTACAAGAGGTCTTTATTTAGCAATTAGACCAATATATGTTAAGATGGACAAAAATAGACATGGGAAAGAAAAATCTCAAGAAAGGGTCTTTAAGGGCATTTTTGTCATTTGGTTAATAAAAGAATTAAAAGGGAAAAAGAAGTCAAAATTCATGTCCATCTTCTTCATGCTAGCCGAAAATTTCAAGGGCACTATATCTAGGGTTTCTTCATCTTTCAAGCTTGATTGTAAGTATCTCTTAGCCCCGTTTTTAATGTTCTTCGTATTTTTGAAATCATCGTAGCTCGATTTAGTTATTTCTAGCTATATTTTGAGCTAGGGTTCATGTTCAAAAATTTACCCATGTATGATATGCATGTATTTTGATGATTTATAGAGGAATATGAAAGTTTGATGTATGATAAATATCATTTTCTAAGAGATTTTCATGAGAACCTTGTAAAAGGACCTAATTGTAAAAGTTATGAAAGTTGTCATAAAAGTGTAAATTAGTGGAAATTACTTGAAATACAAAGAAATTGGATAAAATATCATTTTTACAAGCTTAGGGGAAAAATGTAATTATGTGAAAGTTTAAGGGCAAAATAGTAATTTTGCCAAAGTATGATTCATGGGTTATTTTAGTCAATGTGATTCTTAAACAAGTGAAATTGTTATTATAGATCAAGAAACACGAAGCCCGGACCAAGACTGAGGGAAGAACAAGGTGGTGGACTAAATTGAACAATTTTAGATATATTTTGGTACCGAGGTAAGTTTGTGTGAAATTAAAGCTACATAATGTTATTATGTTTTTAATTGCTTGATATTATGAGAAATGAATATTATTTCTATGAAATCGATTAATGATGCCTCGATTAGAGTATAATGAAGTTATGTTTAGTCGAAGTCCCGTTTGAACATTAGGAATAATAATGATACCAATATTACAACATGAGACAAAGAAGGTCCTGTATAAGACCATGTCTGAGACATGGCATCGACACCAAATGAAGGTCCCGTATAAGACCATGTTTGGGACATGGCCTCAGCACTAAAGAAAGATCTTGTGTAAGACCATGTCTGGGACATGGCATCGACATCGATATACGATCTCGTATAAGACCATATCTGGGATATAGGTTCGACATCGGGACATGAGATCCCGTGTAAGACCATATCTGGGATATGGCATCGGCATCGAGATGTGATCCCATGTAAGACCATATCTAGGATATGGCATTGGCATTATGTTACATGTATGATGAGATTGAGTATCCTTCGATATTCCAAGTACTTCAACGGGTAAAGAGCTAAGTTTATGTTAAAGATGACAAAGAGCTAAGTTTATGTTCAAGATGATAAAAGTGCTAAAGGTATGTGATGAAGTGATACATGTGCCTGTGAGTAAAATACGAGATATGAATCCAAAATGTGATATGTGATTGGTAAGAGTAAGCATGAATAAGTTATGTCAAAGTGCTTGAGAACTTGTGTTGTTATTATTCAATGAGACAAAATGATGTTATCATAAAATGTTGCTATTTATTTTATACAAACTTACTAAGCTTTATGCTTACCCCTCTCTTTTCCCTTTTTCATTGTAGTATCACCAAGCTAGCTCGGAGACTGTAGGACGTCGGAGTTCGGATCACACTATCAACTATTCTTTTGGGTATAGTAAAGTTGAATTGTTTTGGTTATGGCATGTATAGGAACTTTTTCATTTTATGATATGTCATATTTGTTAGCCACTGTGTTGGCTATTAATGTCATTCAATTCATTTTTTAAATGGCCATTGCAATTGGTCAATACTTGCTAAGTATTTATATGCAATGATGATGAAATTCATGAAGAGTAAGCCCGTGCAAATTGATGAGTTATGAGTAAAGTATATACATGATGAATGTAGTGTGGATGTCTTGATTTTAGATATTAGAAGTGTATTATGGATATGTTAAGTGTTGCCATGAAATGGTATAAATGGGGTTATTTTCAGGGTGGCAATTGGCTTGGTAAATAGCCTTATAATTGTCCACACGGGTAGACACACGGGTGTGTGTCTAGGCCGTGTGTGACACACGGTCAGCCCCATGGGCAGGTTGATAGGCCATGTGTCCCCTGCATCTAATTTGCGAAAATTCAATTCATCACACGGGCATGTGACCAGGCCGTGTGCCTTTAAGTGTCTACTGATGTCCTAAATAGAATGTCAAGGTTTTCACACACGGGTGAGGACACGGGCGTGTCATGGCCGTGTGAGGGACATGGGCCATAGACACGAGCATGTGCTAGGCCGTGTGAAAACTCCTGTAGGTTGTAAATGAAAAATAAAATCCACACGGCCTAGGAAAATGGGCGTGTGTGACCACACAGCCTGCTCACACGGGCATGTTCTATTCCACACGGGCGTGTGGCCCTGTTTTGAGTAGAAATTTTCTAAGTGTTTGAAAGATTCCGGTTTAGTCCTGAATCATTTCGTATGTATGTTTAGGGTCTCGTAGACCCATAATAGAGACGTGTTGAACATGAAAGGAAAGTTTTAAGTTGAGACGAAAATTTATAGCCCAATATTGTATGATGATGTATGTTAAGTCTGGTAATGCCTCGTACCCGGTTCTAGTGTTGAATAGGGGTAAGGGATGTTACAACATGGATACCAGTAGGAGGGAGTTCCTGAACCTTACTCAGGGAGACCAATCTGTGGCCGAGTATGAGGCTGAATTCCTGAGGCTCAGTCGCTATGCTCGAGGCATGGTGGCATATGAGTATGGGAGGTGTGTCTGATTTGAGGATGGGTTGAGAGATAACCTGAGGGTTTTGATTGCTCCACAAAGGGAGCTAGAGTTTGCTCTGCTGGTTGAAAAAGGTAAGATTGCTGAGGATGTAACACCCCTAACCCGTAACCATCGCCGAAATAGGGTTAAGAGGTATTACCGAACATTTCGAAACATTTATAAACATTTCACATCTTAACTTAACAATTCATAATCAAAGAGTCCCTTAAATAGGTCTACGAGACCTTAAACATACATTAGAAAAGGGCTGGGATTAAATCGAGCTCATACAAAATTTTATGAAAATTAAACATTTTTCAAAGTTATAGAGGTCACACGTCCGTATGAGCAGGCCGTCTGCCTCACACGACCTCAGACACACCCGTGTGTCCAAGCCGTGTCAAAACAGGGCATACATACTGACTCGTCCACACGGCCGTGGACACACTCGTGTGCCTCACTCGTGGTCGACACTGACTTATTTCACACGGCCAGTCACACGCCTGTGTGTCCAGCCCGTGTGCGAGCTTGACTTGTTTCAAACTGCAAACATAAGTGACACGGTCGAGCCACACTCCCGTGTGCTCAACCATGTGGGCAACTATAGGCCATTTACAAGGCCAATTTGCCACCCATGCTTTGGGTCACACCTACAAGCATCAAACCATTCCAAAATCATACCTTCAATGCATTCAAGACATGCCAAAACATGCATATTTTACCTCTTATCAACTTCATTCAACTTATACACAAAATCTAATTCAATCATACTAATTCAAAAACACCAACTTCACAATAAAAACACATAAATCATCCATCAATTTAATCCAATTCAATTCATAGCCATATTTCTCATATTAACTTTCCAAATCGACTAACTTACCATAAATTGACCAATTCATCAGACTAACATTATGCACATAAAACCATACCAAATCATGCATCTTATAGCTTGAACTACTCATTCATAATCAAATTTATTACCAAGCCATATCACATGGCTATATTTACATAACTCAAAACATTATCCTAATACTCTAGCCTATCCATGCCATATTTCAATATATACAACTTCAAAAGGTACCAAAAGATAGTTCGATAGTATGGTGATATTCCTCGATGAAGTAAGCTTTCATAGCTTAGTAAGTCATAACATTATATAATCAAACAAACACACACAAAGTAAGCTTTCATGATCTACAAAATAATCAAACAAACACACATAAAGTAAGCTTTCATAGTTTAGTAAGTCATAAGCAAATAAAGAACAAGTAAACATTTACATTTAAAACATCAAGCAAAACCAAAACATATCTTAATCAAATGAACATCTATCATACTTACAACTCAATATTATCACATGTACCACAACATTATACAATCATTAACAAAATGGTCATATATTCACAAATACATATAAAATCTCTCTTTTACCATGTCTAATTTGTATATTCAATTCAAACACGTATGCTTTTCAATTTCAAATAACATAACACATACCTGAACCTTTTTAACTTGTTTTCACATTTGTTCTTAACTCGATAATGCCCGTTGAACCATTCTAAATTAATAAGGATACTTGGATAGTCGGAAGGCTCGTACAATGCCAACGTCCCAGACGTGGTCTTACATGTAATCACATATCGACACCACTGTCCCAAACAGGGTCTTACGCGAATCAAATACGAAGCTAATGTCCCAGACATGGTCTTACACATAAACGCAAGTTCATGCCAACATCCCAGACATGGTCTTACACGAAAACACATATTGGAAATCCTATGTCATGACATATGTATCCTAACTATTCCTAAGGTTCGTACGGGGCTTTCAAACGTCTTATCTCGATCATTTCAAGCTCGTAATCGTTCTCCCATGCACAATTCATTTCAGTACATTCATTCACAAAAATGAAAATTTAATTTTGCACCATTAAAATAGATACAATAGAATTTAACAATATTTATTTACTTATGAACTTACCTCGGATATTGACGGATGAAATTGACTACTCGACTACTTTCGACTTCTCTCGATCTAATTCCGATTTCTTTCATTCTTATCTAAATAAATTCAAATTTAACAAATTTAATCACACATTCATTCAATTTAATCCACATACACATATTTAGGCCTTTTTACACCTAAGCCTCTAAAATTTACATTTTCCACAATTTAGTCCTTATTTCACAAAACACAAAATACACATAATTTCATTACTTCATGCTTAGGTTGAATCTTCCTCATGCTCATACAAGTCCATATATTTCATTTATTTCACATTTGTAACATCCCGAATTTGGGCCTAGCAGGATTGAGCCCAATGGGCCTTAAGCGTAGTAGCGTTTAAAATTTTTTGGAGAACAAGAGATCGGCTTTAGTGCAAGTTAGACCGATCGGATAAGTGATTTTGGAATGTTAGAGGGCTTCTATGAAGTCCCGGGATCAAACTTTGGCTTTAAGGAAATTTTGGTTTTCTTTTTAAATGGACTTTAGAATTTGGATATATTTAAAATTAGTTGTGCATGGCTTAAGATACAAATGGGCTTGTGGCCCTGGCGCCACTTAAAGAGCAGGGAAGTGGCATCAACTGAGAAGGCCCAAATTCAAGTTGCATGAAGCCCAATAATTTTAATTAAAATTTTTGCATTAGGGTTTTATTCTCCCATTCTCTTCTTTATTTTCGGCATTTAGGGTTTTCATCTTCTCTTTTTTCCTTCTTTTCTGAATAAGAGCCGAAAGCTCCCTTAAGCATTCTTTCTTTTCACATTTGTCTGCCATAGCCGAATCTGCCCTAGCCTTGCCAAAATTTTTCTTTTTCCTATACCGTTCCTATTACTTCTTTACGTTTGATATTACTCTTTTCTCTCAATCATCTCCTTCTCAAAAGCCGAAACTTTATAGATCTCTTGAGATCATCTTTTCTTTTTTGATCTTCTCAAAAGCCGAAACTTTATAGACCTCTTGAGATCATCTTTTCTTTTTGATCTCTCAAAAGCCGAAACTTTATAGATCTCTTGAGATCATATTTTCTTTTTGATCTTCTCAAAAGCCAAAACTTTATAGATCTCTTGAGATCATCTTTTCTTTTTGATTTTCGCAAAGAGCCAAAATCTTCTAGGAGTTGCCGAATTCTCTGTAAAAGCAGGTGTCAATTTCTTCTGATCTATTCTTTTCCTCTTTCAGTTTTTAGAAGACAAAGCGAAAAGCCAAATGGATTGTTGGTTTCTTATGTTTACGTTTTGGGTGACATTTAGCAATTGAAGTAGATCGCTTAGATCTAAAAACCGGAATCGCTAGTCTCTGAACCTCATATCTCTCTTTTCGAGGTTTCAAGGTAAGGGGTTCTCGTTAGATTTTCCTTAGGTTCATTTTTGTAATTGTGATTTTAACCCTATGATATGGATTAACAACCATATGTTGTGATGGTAGCAACTGATAAGGTCTTGTGATGGAATCACATGTCGTTCAGGCGAAAGAGGGGATTGGATCTGTAAACCCAATCCCTAAGTTTAAGAAACAAGCAGTGTCAGCAGTTCAAGATTGGCCACCGGGTTGTGGATCGGCATCAGAACAAAATCTTAGACAGTTAGCAGTCGTATCAGCTTCTGATAGTGTCGACATAGAAGGTCTTCTCTTGACTGTAATCAGGTGTGTAGATCTCTAACACACTAACTAATCTATATTATATATGTTATGGGCTAAAAGCCGAAAAAAGGCTGTTTAGACAGTCGGATTACCCAAAAAGGGTAGGCAAGGGATGCCAAGTACGTAACCATAGAAACTTCTCTATGTGTATCGATGTATGTAATAAACTGTGATCTTTTAGGTAGTATATTGTTTTGATTCTGCATGGATGTATGCATGGGATGGGGTTAATACGATGAAGGGGAAGAGCATGTTAATAGGTCACTTGGTGATCGGTGGTTAAACCACGAATTGTAAAATTAGGTCACAATAGTGATCGATGGTTGAGCTACGTTATATTATGAGGTCACATAGTGATCGGTGGCTAAGCCACGTTAAATTTATTCCTGATTGATAGGAATAGCCAGCATGACTGTCGATATGGTGTGTAGCAGTTGGTGGGTTGATTGTAGAAATCCCCAAGGTGTGTTGGCTGGTATGGGCTGGTGTGTAGAGGATGGACTTTTAGGCTGCGTTGGGCCATGTTGCATGTAAATATTTTGTTGCCACTATGTATGGGCCAAGGCCCATAATGTGTTTGTGGGCCTCAAGCCTTTTATGTGTTTCGGGATTTGTACACTGAGTCTTGGTGACTCACCCCTTTATTTTCCCTAACTTTTCAGAAGAGCAGTAGATCGTGCACATGGGAGCCGAGGCGGACTCGAGAGGCCATCAAGTCTTTTTATTTTCATAAACTATTTTCGATATTTCTTTAAGTTTAAATTTTGGGACTAATTATGTAATAAGGCCTCTATAGCTTAGGTTATCAATTTATAATTGTTAATGTCTTCATTTATTTTTTTTAAATTTATGTTGAGCAAATGACCAAAGGTTTTCTTCCAATATCACTTACTTAACGAATACTTGTATAAAGAAACTGAATTTCCAAAGATCATCCAAGTGAAGTTTTTAACGTAAACCCCGTAGCATACCAGATCCGGTCATAGTGTTTGGGCCGAGTTTAGGGTGTTACAACATTTTAGTCCTTCAAAATATTATTTTCACAATTTAATCCAATTGACTCAAATTCATCAAAAATCCAAAGACAAAACATTATAATCTATTACATATCTTTTATTTTCTATCATCAAACAACAAAAATCACAAGTTATCATCAATGGCAAAACACAATTTCATCATTAAAATAAAAAAATTAAAACATGGGCTTTGTAGTTCTCAAAGCAATGATCACAAAAACATAGAAATTATCAAAACCTGAACAAAACTCATACCTTAATTTTGCTTGAACATAGCTGAAACCTTAAAGCTTTTCTTCTTTCTTTTTCTTTGATATTTTTGGTGGAAAGATGAACAAAATGACTTAAATTTGGTTTTGTTTAAATTAATATAACATTAATAATCAAATTACAAATTTAACCTTAATTAAAAGTCATCAAATTTCATCTTATTAAGCCCATTTATGTCAAATTTCACTATCAATGGTCAAATAACATCATAAGGCATGTTACTTTCACATTTAATGCAATTAAGTCCTTTTATCAAATTAAGTACACAAACATTAAAATTAAATCACATAAATTTCACACATATCAATTCTCATAATATAAGCACAGAAAATAATATTAAAATATTTTTTGACTCAGATTTATGGTCCCGAAACCGCTATTCTGACTAGGGTCTAGACCAGACTGTTATAGAGGATGTTAAGCGTGCTGAGCGCCAGAACAGAGATAGAGAAAGGGTGTAAGAACAACAGGGATTTCAAACCTTCGAGTTCTGTGCAGAGGCCTAAGAAAAAGGCCAGACTTGACGGGCCAGTAAGAGCTGGGTCCCTGTTACTGCTACAGGACCGCAACCATGTGTCGATTGTGGTAAATGCCATCAGGGTGAGTGTTGGAGAAGGACTGGGGCATGTCTAAAGTGTGGATCATTGGATCGTTGCAGTAGGAAGTGTCTGTTGAGGGCCGAACAGATGCAGGCTCAGGGTACTGGTAGTGCACAGCCACAAAGAGTAGCACCACAGCCACCGAAAGGCCGTGGTCAACCTAGGGGTGGTAATGGCATGGGTCGTAGACAGAGGGCATCGGCTGGAGGTGCTGGACAGACTGAGGCGAGGAGCCTACTCTTGTTTATGCTGCATGTCACCGAGAGGAAAGATACACTCCAGATGTCATCACGGGTATGTTTCTTATTTATGATGTTCCTTACATTGCATTGATAGATATAGGATCTATGCATTCCTATGTTGCCTTTTCTGTTTCTGAAAATTTGGGAATTTCGGTTGAGAGTACTTCCAGTGAGGTGACTGTGTTGAGCCCGCTGGGGCAATCTGTAGAGTCAGCAAATTGTATAGGAATGTTTCTTTAGAGGTTCAAGGGATGATATTTCTGGCTGACTTGATGGAGCTTTCGTTTGGGGAGTTCGATATGATATTGGGGATGGACTGGTTGGTCAAGCATCGTGTAAGCTTGGACACTACAACTAAGAGGGTCATATTGAGAAACGAAGAGGATGATGAGGTAGTTGTGATTGGAGAACGTCGAAACTACTTGGCTAACGTGCCCTCTACACTGGTAGCCAAGAAACTGGTTCGCAGGGGATGTGAGGCGTAGTTGACCTATGTAGGTGTTTCTGCTTCTAGGGACTCTAATGTAAAGGATATCCACACTGTAAGGGATTTTCCAGATGTCTTTCCTAAGGAGCTAGCAGGTTTACCTCCAAATCGTGTAGTGGAGTTTGTGATTGAGCTTTTCCCTGGTATAGCTTCGGTGTCTATCGCTCCCTATCGAATGACACCAAAAGAGTTGATGGAGATTAAGGCTCAAATTCAGGAGTTGTTGGATCGTGGGTTCATCTACCTTAGTGTGTCTCTATAGGGGGCATCGGTACTGTTTGTTAAGAAAAAAGATGGATCCATGAGGATGTGTATAGACTATCGACAACTGAATAAGCTGACCGTCAAAAACAAGTATCCGTTACTAAGGGTCGATGATCTATTTGACCAGTTCTGAAGGGCGTCTGTAACACTCCAAACCCAGCCTAGAAGTTATGACCGGATCTGGCATGTTACATAAAAGGTTGTTTAAAAACTACGCGTTTGTTAAAAATTTCGAGTTTAAATATTTATTGATTGTTATCCTTTTTGTTAACATTTTGAAAAAAAATAGTTATTAAGGGTTTAGGAAAATCCCGTATTGCATATTGAATAATAATAGGCAATAATCAAATTAAAAGCTAAACCAAAGAAAATACCAAAATTAAAGTTATAGTGGCCTTATTACATAACAAAAACCCAAATAAAAATAAGTCCAAATAAAAGAAACGAGTTTACGAGAAAACATTGCATGGCCACCACAAGTTCGCCTCAGCTCCCAATTCATGGTCTAATGATTACCTGAAACATTTAAAAAGAGGGGGTGAGTTTATGAAAACTCGTGTGTAATTACTCTACCTTAACCGTAACTAGGCCCTAGCCCTTACATATCACTTTGGGTGAAGCCCATACAGAATCAGACTGGGCCTTAGCCCTACTAGCAGAGAATAGCAGGTAACCAGATAATCAATGCAATATGATGCAAAACCCAAACCCAGCCTAAATTTACATCCACTATACACCATCCGTACCTGCCAATCACACCAATGGGGATTTCTACAATCAACCCTCAGCGCTACACACCATCGATGGCAGACATGCTGCAGTTAGCTGCTCATCGTCAGATTGTGACAGAGTCACCAAATATATGGAATGGCCACCAGATCAGAACGTGGCAGAGCCACTAGAACAGATTGTGGCAAAAGCCAACAGAACAGAACGCTTCCCCTTTCATCAATATCATATCCCAAAGCCCATGTAACATGTCGTGGCATAATAATTCATGTATGCAATATGACATGTATGCAAATCATATATCAAATATAACATATGAAACGGATTACCATCGTAATCAAAATAACAAATACAACATAATCAAGCTAATCAACCTCTAAGGGTATAGCAGTAATTTACCTTCCAGGGGTATTTCTGTAATTTACCTATCGAAGGTATTTCAGTAATTTCGTGCCTACAGTGGCCTTTCCGAAGGCCTAATGTCACCTCGAGCGACTCACTACCATTCCCGGTCGTTACCAGACTATTGGGCCTAAAACCCAATTTCGGCCCATTAGGGCCCATAGGCTCTTGTGGCCCACCTAACACAAATCTAGCCACGTATGTATGATTCACCTAGTCTAGTTCACTATATACTACACCATCATGCAATTTTAGTCAATTGGGCCCACTTCGGCCCATTGTGGCCCAAGCAGCCTCAACCCACAAGAATACTACTAATGGTCTCAACTATCGCGTCGAAGCCCCACACGTGTGCTCGCACGCTCGTGTGGCTACTATTGTCGTGATCGGCACTTTGACATTTGCCGCTCTACAGCTAGAGTAGAGAGAGTTACACACCTGATAGGAATCTGGTGCTAATCCGCGCTCTGACCACTCCTGTGCCCAAACGCCCTCCAAGGTATATTAACTCACCTCATAGAATGCTCTATATATAACTAGCTTCTCACCTTCCTTCTTTGTATCTTTCCGATGTGGGATCCTTCCATCAGTAGAGTTTAAATCCAACTCAAACTCTTCCCGTCAGCATCATGAAAATAAATACTCCTTGCTTCTCATGAGATTCGAACCCAGGCTCCCTTGCAACATAATCCACGCCACTAACCACTTGGACACAAGCTCCTCTTGTGTCTAAAACCATGCACAACTAAATATAAATCTATTGCCAAATCCTAAAGTCCATTTAAAAAGAAAACTAAAATGCAAGAGCCAATACTTGAACCTTGGACCTCCTTCCTTGTGGCGTCACCCCCTTGTCTCTTATGTGGCCTCACTTTGCCACTACACCACACACTCCTTTTGTGTCATTTTTCTCCACATTTTATTCTTAAAGCCTACCTACCAACTCCCTGGGATTTTCCCACCTAAAACCAAATTTTCCCTAAAGCCAAAGTTTGATCCCGAGACTTCATAGAAGCCCTCTAACCTTCCAAAATCACTTACCTAATAGGTCCAACTTGCATTTAAGCCGAACTCTTATTCTCTAAAAATTTAAACGCTATTACGCTCAAGGCCTATTGGGCCTAATTCTACTAGGCCCAATTTTGGGATGTTACAGCGTCTGTGTTCTCTAAGATTGACTTGCGTTCTAGGAATCATCATATAAGATGGCATTTAGGACTCTTTATGGTCACTACGAGTTTCTAGTGATGCCATTTGGACTAACTAATGCACCGATAGCTTTCATGGATCTGATAAACCGAGTATTTCAGCCCTATCTGGATCGGTTTGTGGTGGTGTTCATCAATGACATATTGGTTTATTTGAGGACTGAGGATGAGCATGACGAGCACCTTAGAATTGTTCTTCAGACATTGAGGGAAAAGCAGCTCTATGCTAAGTTCAGCAAGTGCGAGTTCTGGTTATGAGAAGTAACATTTCTGGGTCATGTGGTGTCAGTTGAGGGGATTCAAGTCGATCCTCGAAAGATTGAGGCTGTAGTGGATTGGAAACAGCCTAGGAATGTGTCTAAGATCTGTAGCTTTCTGGGTTCGGCAAGTTATTACCGACGGTTTGTGGAAGGTTTTTCACTGATTGCAACACCCTTAACTAAGTTGCTACGTAAGGGTGTACCATATTTTCTCGCTTTGATCTGCGCAAAGAAGAGAGCTTCGGTAAGCTCAAGATCTGCTTCGATCGAGGCTCTTGTACTTGTCTGACTGAATCTGGAATGGAGTTCACAGTTTATAGTGATGCATCACATGTTGGTTTGGGATGTATGTTGATACAGGATGGTAAGGTGGTAGTATATGTGTCATGTCAGCTTAAGCCGTATGAGGCGAACTATTCGACGCATGACTTGGAATTGGCCGTCATGGTTTTTGCACGGAAAATCTGGAGGCACTATCTGTATGGTGAGAAGCGTATCATCTATATTGATCACAAGAGCCTCAAGTACCTTCTTACTCAGAAGGAGCTAAATCTTAGGCAGCGTAGATGGGTTGAGCTGTAGCATCTCAGTTTAGGGCCTAGTCAGAATAGTGGTGCGATATCACAAATTCGAGGGTTATGAATGAGTTTTTGAGGTTTATGCCATGTATACATGCTAGTGTGAAAGTTTTATGAAGAATTTTGTGAAATTGAGGTTGAATTGTCCAAAAGGACTAAATTGCAAAGATGCAAAATGTGAGATTCTAGAAGCTATTTGTGTGAAATTGCTTTAGAATATTAATTAAAGGTCTTTAAATAGCAATTTTCCCAATTTCTATTTGTTGGACAAAAATGGGCATGAATGAGTTAAAATAGAAAGTTTATCAAAAAAGGGCATTTTGGTCATTTAACAATTAAATGATTAAAGAGGGAGAAAAGATGACAAAAAATTAATTCATCTTCTTCTCCAAGTTGCCAAAATTTGAAGGAAGCCATTGTTAGGGCTCTTCAACTTTTCAAGCTAGCTAGTAAGTGTATTCTACCCCCGTTTTTGATATTCTTTATACTTTTGAAGTCCTTGTAGCAGGAGTAAGCTATTTTTAGCCATTTGATGAGCTATAATGGATGTTACAAAAAGTGACCAGGTATGACATGCATGTATTTTGATGTTTTATGGAAGATTATGAAAGCTTGATATAGTAGGAACATCTTTTGTTAACTGATTTTCAATGAAAATGCATGTAAGCACTAGTTTGTAAAAGTTTTAAGTTTGGTTCATACATGTGTGATTTAGTGAGAATTGATGATTGCTTTAGTTGAGTAAGTGATTCGACTAAGCATGAAAGGCTAGAAAGTTGAATAAAAATCACTTTACGAGCCTTAGGGCCAAAGTGTAATTATGAGAAAGATTAGGGGCAAAAGAGTAATTTTGCCAAAGTATAAGATAAGTGTCAATTTAGTCAATGTGTGTATTGAATAAGCTGGTTTATTCATTATAGATCAAGAAAGACAAAGTCTGGATCTAAACCGAGGCAAGAGCAAGGTGGTAGACTAAATTGCACATTTCTATACTTGTGAGTATCGAGGTAAGTCTATGCATAAACAATGCAATCATACTTACAATTTATTAATGCTAGCTAGTGTGTAGCATGATTGAGAATGATTGAGAACCTATGTGGGATGAATGTGGTAGAATTTGTGAATGGATGTATGGTTAAGTAAGTAGATATGTGAATGTGTAGTGAGAATAGTAAATGGTGGGCTAAGTGCGATACCATCCTAATGCATATTGACGATGAGCTGGCTATGTGGGATGCTATCATTAGGTATATCGTCTAGTGGGCTATGTGCGAAACCACTATGAATACCTTTGTGGTAGGCTAAGTGTAATACTATCTTATTAATTGATTGTGGTGGGCTAAGTGCGAAACCACCGAGAAATTAGCTGTGTGGATTAGTTGTGTGGTTGTATAATTGAATTAATTAGCTGTGTGGATGAATTATTGAGAAATGATGTTGTGTTGTATATTGTGTAAATGTGATATTGAAATGCAGGAATGCATTTCAATGGTTATGAGTATGTGACTCATGAGGTGTTGGAAATGTGGTAAGGGATAGAAAGAGAAAGCATAGTTGTACATTATATGTTTGTATAATGCTAATTGTTGTTTAGCTTATACTATGATGATTCATTGCTTATGTGTAAACTTACTAAGCTTAAAGCTTAATCCCTTCTTTTCCCTTGTCTTATACAGTAAAAGTGTTGAATTGAGATATGAGGATCAATAGGAAGATTGTCCACATTATCAGCACACTCTGGTACATGAGACTTAATGTTTTGTATATGGCATGTATAGAGGCTAGACAAGTCAGTAAATTTTGTTGTAAATGGCTAAGATATTGTAATATCCCGGGTTAAGGGGCTATTTTGTGTTGCATGATATTGCATGTGTTTGGTGTGCTGTGTTGCTATTTCGGTGTTTTCGGGGTTTAATGGTAGGCTAGGAGTAAGCTTTGTAGGTAGAAAAATTTTAGTTTTTAAGCTTTGAGTCAGGGGAGCTGATGGAGCTGAGGGATGTGTAGTTTATGTTGTGTTTCTGAGCACAAAAGAGGAGCTGGTGGAGTGGCAAAGCATGCGTCACTTGGGAGCATGGTGTGGCGTCAATTCCATGAGGTAGAGGTCTCGTGTTCGAGCTGTAAAATGCCCTTTTTGGCTTCTTTTTGGGACGGCATGGAGAAGAGGTAGAAGGCTAGTGAAACTCTAGCTTGGACCAAGTCTTCATATTCAAATGTTAGGTGGGGAGTGAGTTTAGGAGGTTGACTAATTCAACTCTTTTGAATGAGTGGTTGTGAGTGATTGGAGGTAGTGGCCGAATGTTGGAGAGTTCATGGGGGGTGTGGACGGTTTGGTAAGTGGGAGAGTGGGGTGTGCCGAAATTCATTTTTGAATTTTGGTGCATATTCGGTCTTTTGGTGTCAAAGAAAAATCCTTCCTTTTGTTTAGCTAGCCGAAAATTTCAAGAGAGTTTTCTCTCATCTTCTTTTGCAAACCGAAAGTCATTTCTCAAAAACATTTCCATCATTTCTTTTCTTCCCAAAATTCAAGCCGAACCTCTCTTCTATTGTTGCCGATTTCTTCTCTTTTTCTTAAACCATCTTGCCGAATTTTTGCATTTGTTTTCTATACTTAGTGTTGCTGGCCGAATGCTTTTCTCCCTAATTTCTTCTTCTCTTCATTTGGTATAAGCCGAAACCTATATCACTTTTCTCACACTTTCTTCTTCTTTCTTTAATAGTGCAAGCAAACTTACCTTGTTCTTAAACCAAAATCTTCATACATTCTTTCCATTTCTTCTCTGCTAGACTCTCTTTGTTTTCTTTCAAAGCCGAAAGTGGGGTGTTAAACACTCAAGCCGAACCCTTCTCATCTGGCCGCCGATTTCTTCTCATCTCTTAAACCATATTTTCCTCGTTTGTACTTCCGAGTTCTAAGCCGAATACCCTTCTCCTAGTAGTCTCCTTGGCCGAATCTTTGGTGGTTCTCTCCTAGTGTGGTTAGCGAATCTTTGTTGGTAAGTAAGGGTAAGTGTTTGGTTATTGTTAGTTCAATCTTATGATTTCGATCAAGTCAAAGGTGATTTGGGATTAACTATGTTTTTGTTAGGTGTTGGTGATTATCGAACAATCATCATTGATTCGGGTTTGGTAGGAAACCAAACATTTGCAAGGTAAGGGTGATTCGACAAACCCTTTTTGATCTATATGGTGTTGGCCAATGGTCTTAGTGTCTAACCCCGTGTTGGCCGATTGTTATAGGAGTCGATTCGAGGACTTAGCATTCGCTCGTTGGGATTTCTAGACTCAGTAGTTATCAGTGTGTAAACTAACACACTAATACTTAGTAATATTATTAATAAACCGATTTGCTCATTAAAAATTATAACAAATTATGATGGACAAGTGAATACCCAAAATGGGGTATGTGTACGATTCGGGTAAGTCTGTTCTATTATGAGTACTATTAATATAGTATAATATCATGACCTATGTTTTGTATGTATGTTATGAGAGACTCGCTTGGTATGTTGGCATGATATGCATGACTTGCATGAGATGCATGATTACATGAGTATGGTATGTTGATGGGTGATATGAGATGAGGAGCGCAATGATATTTTGTCTTGCGAGCACCGTGCTTTGGTAGCACACTTTGTGACTTTGGGTCACCAGAGGTTTGGCACCTCCAGAGGTTTGGTACCTCGTCTCGTCCCAGTGGCTCAAGTACCACGATGGGTTGGCCCCACGCATGATTATACGGGATTGACGCCAATGTTTTGGTAACACACGATGGGTTGGCCCCATCACGAGAATTGTGACTACGGTCACCAAAGCTTTGGTAGCACATTTGTGTCTTTGGGACACCGGAGGTTTGGCACCTCATTGCGACTTGTCCCCGTGGTTTGACCACCGTGGGTTGGCCCCACTTGAGATATGGGATCGTCTGCTGTGTGTTTTGGTAACACACGATGGGTTGGCCCCATCATCGATTTTGTGACTACGGTCACCAATTGCTTTGGTAGCACATTGTGTCTTTGGGACACCAGTGGTTTGGGACCACATTGATGGATAATGTGTCTTTGGGACACCAGTGTTTTGGTAACACATTGTGACTATACGTCACCAGTGGTTTGGCACCACCAGTGGTTTGGTACCACACGGGGTAGAAAAGGTGATATGGATGGTTAGGATCGGGTTGCATTAATTATGTTGCTTTGTATGATGTGTGTTAGCATGTGGTTTATTCGGGAGCGGGATTTACACACTGAGTCACTCGACTCACCCTCTCCTTTGACATTTCAGGTGACTCGTAGACGCGGACTTGGAGCCGGGATGGACTCGGGGTGCACATGTCATGCTATAATAAAAGTGTTGCTTGGACTATTGAATTTGGGTACTTAAATTATTTACTTTCAGTTGGGTTTTTATTGGATTTGTAAAAGGCTTTATAATTTATGTTTTATACTGTTTATGTTTAAATTTTAATATGCCTTAACAAATAAGTTGGTACGAATTCTACTAAAACTTGGAAAGATAATGTTTTCAAAATTTTAACGCAAAGGTGTTTTCAACTATACCATCTGTATCCCACTGATTTTATAAACCAATAGAGATCAAATGGCTTCAATCGTGAAATCCAATTTTATTAAGTCTAAATTTTAAACAACTTGTTTTTCACAAAGGAACATAGTTTTATCAAATTTATCTAATGCAACCTCGAAATTTTCAAACACGTTTTCCTGTAACATACCAGATTCGGTCGTGGTGTTTGGACCGGGTTTGGGGTGTTACAATTGTGGTATCAGAGCTAAGTTCAAAAGCTCACCGTGTGGCTTGAGGCCCAAATTGTTTTCAAAAAAATTCGTTTTAAGTGTTGGGATTGAGTATATGGTTTGCAAGGCATGGCACCGAGTCTCCGGCTCCAGTTCGCCCAGGTAAGTAACTCTAAACTCTTCTGTGAATTATTATTTGTAGAAGGGTAGGTGATATGGAACGTAGTTAGATTTATAGGACTGGAACCCTAGGATTAGATCACTCAAACACTCGAACTAAAGCATAAGACTTAAAGCACTAAACCAATCTATGACTCAACCACGGGGCTAGGTGTGGTAACTCCTCATGCGCATGTCTAGGAGAGGATCCTAAGAGCACGGTATTTAAGCGATCCTCGTGACTCACCTCCTCTTCGCAGTATCCCACCCAGTGCGTGCTCGAGAGTTCACCCCGACCAATAAGGCTCGATCATAGACTTAACCCAACGACTAAAACCCGAAAGGGATTAGCCATGTTTTCAAAAATACAACAACAACCCTAATGTTTTCAAACTTTTTGCAATACACTCTTTCAAAACCGAAAATGTCATATTTACAACAATTTTCTTGAAAAGCCTGATTTATGGAAAATTACAAAAATGCCCTTAGGGGTAAATTTACTAAAATGCCCTCGGTTTATAAAAAAGCAACTCAATGATTTTGCCCAAAATTTCAATGATGTTACGAAATTCAAACACCCTGTTTTACAAAATATCAATCGAAAATTTTGATTTTGGAAATTTACGAAAGCGCCCTCAATTTGTGAAAATTACTAAAATACCCCTGATTTCCAAAACGAAGTATTTTACAAAATTTTCAAAGAACACTCTCAAATTTTTGGAATTTCAAATTGACCGGTTTTACGAAAGTTTAAAATATCTTTTATTACGAAAATACCCTGTAGGGAAAATGACGAAAATACCCTTGGGCTAGAATGGGCAGCAATGTCCGATGAGTGAATAGGTATGGAAAGGATTAAGGAATGGATGTATGACCTCTTTTTGGTGAATAGGATAGAAGATTGAAACCTTGGTTGCTCGAAAGAACCCCTGAATAAACTCTATCCATAAAATTTCTTTGCGGTTAAGAAAGTGGAACGATACTAATGCATAAAAATCTTTTAATCAGAAACGTAGATCGTTAGACATGAGCACTCGAGGCGGACGTGGTCGTAATACTCGTGGTAGAGGTAGGGGTAGAATGACGGTTTCTGAACCCGTAGGATCTGGTCAAGGGTCAGAAAATGAGATGCCGGCTCCGCCACCAGCTGGAGGTGGTGAGTTCCGAGATCGATCGAGACGATGCAAATGTCACAAAGCGATCGCCGCGGGTGTTGGAAAGGGCACCGTGTAAGTGGTGGTGCGGGAGTTAGGAAATCTGCTCTGAGTGACTCGGGCTAACGGGCCGAAGTTCTTCCGAGGTGTATCGGTGTTGCTCCTAACACCGCTGAGTATTGGGCTGGAGGCAACGGAGCGGATCATGGACGATCTCGACTTGACGATCGAGGAGAAACTTAAGGGGATTGTATCGCTTCTCCGGGATGAGTCATACCGATGGTGGCTCACGGTTCGGGACGAGTGTGGCAAACGAGGATCCGACATGGGATTATTTCGTTTGCATACCAAAAGAAGTACATCGGGGCTAGTTACATCGACTCCCGAGAGAAAGGCATTTCGGAGGCTCGCTCGGGAGTAAATCATGTCGAGTCACGGGCCGAGTTCCCGGTCGAGTAGGTATGCCGTGGGCATTGTAGCCACCGAGCATGAGAGGTGTGTTCGTTTCGAGACGGGGCTTCGAGACGAGTTGAGGTTGCTGATTGCTCTCTCCAGGAGCGAGTTTGCTTTGCCTTAGTCGAGAAGGCTAAGGTAGCCGAAGGTGTTAAGGAGTCGCAAGACATGCAGAGCATGGACAGGAGTAGGCTTAAGAGGAGCTTTGGGTCTTCGGATCGCCCGGCAATCCGCAAGAGGGCTAGACCGAGTGGGCGTAATCGATCATAGGGTTCGTTCTTTGCTAGGCGTGGACCGCCGCAGATGTAATCGCGGTGGGAAAACTCATTGGGGTGGCCGTTGGTGGTGGAAAAGGTTGCTTCGAGTGTGGTTCTCGGATCATCGCATTAGGGATCGTCCGCGTAGGGATGGCCGAGGATTCATCCGAGAGTCGTGGCCGTAATCGATTCAGAGGTAATGGACCGCCACCACGCAGGGGCCGTGGTAATGGCAGAGGTGGTAATGGATTTGGTCGAGGTCGTGGGGCACCGGCGCAGAGCGCGGCGCTTACGAGGCACGCCACCTGATGCAGTGTATGCGGCTAGGCGCCGCGAGGAGGGCGACGCCCGGACGTAATCACCGTGACGTTTTTGATTTTTGGTTCTCCTATCTTTTTTAATTGACTTGGGTTCCACGATTCGTATGTTGCTAGTAGTATAGTTGAGACCATGGACTTAGACTCGTAAACCGCTTCAGACAAATGACTCGTATTTAGCCCTCTAGGTCACTCAGTAGTGGTAGATAATGTGTATAAGGATGTACCCCTAGAACTCCAAGGGTCATTTTTGTCTTTGATCCGATGGAACCGCCGCTTGAGGAGTTCGATCGATTCTCGGATGGACTGCTCGTGAAGTACCGAGTGCCAAGGTGGATTGCGCGCTGCTAAGCGCATGGTTCTATCGACGGATAAGGGAGATGAAGTGATTATGATAGGTAATAGGAGAGATTACTTATCCAATGTGGTATCCGCTTTGAAAGTCAGTAAAGATGGTCGTGAAGGGTCACCGGCGTATGTGGTTCATGTGTATGCCTTAGAGGCTAAAGAGTCCGCTTGTTGAGAAGGTTCGTCATCATTAAGGAATTTGTTGATGTGTTTCAGAGGAGCTTCCGGTTTGCCACCCGATCGTGAGGTAGAGTTTGGGATAGATCTCGCTACCGTGGATCGCGCCGGTGTCTATTGCTCCATATAGGATGGCACCAAAGGAATTGGTGGAGCTTAAGGCTCGGATTCGTGAGTCGTTGGATCGAGGCTTCATTAGGCCAAGTGTTTCGCCGTGGGGAGCGCCGGTATTATTCGTCAAGAAGAAGGATGGCTCGATGCGGATGTGTATCGACTCACCGCCAACCGAATAAGTCGACGATTAAAAACAAGTATCCGCTACCACGGATAGATGACTTGTTTGACCAGCTGAAAGGTGCATCGGTGTTTTCGAAGATCGATTTGAGGTCTGGGTACCATCAGTTGAAAGTTAAGGAAGCGGATATCCATAAGACAAAAGCGTTCGGACTCGATGCGACGGCACAACGACTTCTCGTAATGCCGTTCGGGTTGACTAACGCTCTGCGCCTTTTATGGATATGATGAATAGGTGGTGTTTCAAAGCAGATCTAGATCGGTTTGTCGTGGTTTTTATTGACGATATCTTGGTATATTCAAGGTCGGAAGAAGAGCATGATGCACACTTAAGAGTGGTGTTGCAAATTTTGAGGGAGAAGCAACTCTATGCTAAGTTCAGTAAGTGTGAGTTCGCCTTAGTGAAGTGACGCTTTTGGGTCATGTAGTATCACCGAGGGATTAGAGTAGATCCTCGGAAGGTTGAGGCGGTTTTGGATTGGAAGCCTCCTAGGTCGGTCATTGAGATTCGGAGTTTCCGGGTTTGGCGTGATACTACCGAAGGTTTGTTGAGGATTCTCGCACTGCAAAGACCGGCGACTAAGTCATTAAGGAAGGGAGTTCCGCTTCGCTTTGGACCGAGAAACAGCAGGAGAGTTTTGATAAGTCAAGAAGATCTTGACCGAGGCTCTGCTTTAATTCAACCTCGAGGTGGTAAGGAATTCACGATTATCGCGACGCATCACATACGGGATTGGGTGTGTGTCTTTGATGCGAGAAGGTAAGGTTGTGGCTTACGCTTCTCTGCACCGAGGCCACACGAGGTCAACTATCCGACGCATACGACTTGGAGCTAGCAAATGTAGTCTTCGCTCTAAAAATCTGGAGGCACTACTTATACGGGGAGAAGTCAATAGTCTACACAGATCATAAGAGTTTGAAGTACCTATTGACTCAAAAGGATCTGAATTTGAGGCAGCGTAGATGGGTTGAGTTGCTCAAGGACTACGACTGTTCGATTGAATATCACCCGGGCAAGGCTAACGTGGTGGCAGACGCGTTGAGCCGTAGGGTTGTTTCGGACTTAAGAGCTTTGTTTGCCCATTTAAGTTTGTATGACGATGGGAGTATTCTGGCAGAGCTGCAAGTTAAGCCTGCTTGGGTTGAGCAGATCAAAGAGAAACGGTTGGAGGACGAGGTTCTGAGTGCGCGAAGGTTGCAAGTGCAGAATGGTGGTTTGGAGGGTTACAGCTTGTCTAGTGACGAGGTTCTGTGTTTTCAAGGTAAGGCTTGTATGCCTAAGGATGTTGAGCTGAGGCAGATGATTCTTCAGGACGCACATAGCAGTCCTTATGCTATGCATCCTGGAGGTAGTAAAATGTATAGGGATCTTAAAGAGCAGTTTTGGTGGCCTGGTTTGAAGAAAGAGGTGACAGAGTTTGTTGGGAAGTGTCTGACTTGTCAGCAGGTCAAGGCTGAGCATCAGCTACCGTCAGGTTTGCTTCAACCTGTAAAGATTCCTCAGTGGAAGTGGGAAAGGATAACTATGGATTTCGTCAGTGGTTTACCGCTCACGCCAAGCAAGAAAGATTCAGTTTGGGTTATCGTGGACCGTCGACTAAGTCACCCATTTCATTCCGGTGAGAGTGGACTATTCACTTCAGAGATTGGCGAAGCTTTATGTGTCAGAGATAGTGAGGCTACACGGTGTTCCAGTTTCGATAATCTCGGATAGGGATCCCAGGTTTACGTCGAGGTTTTGGAGAGCGTTGCATCAAGCTCTGGGTACTCGTTTGGATTTCAAAGACGGCCACCACCAGATCGGCGGGCGATGTAGAGGGTTATTCAGATTTTAGAGGACATGCTGAGAGGTTGTGTTCTGGACTTCAGGGGTAGTTGGGAAGAGTTTCTACCGTTAGCCGAGTTCGCCTATAACAACAGCTACCAAGCAAGCATCAAAATGGCACCATATGAGGCGCTGTATGGTAGGAAGTGTCGCTCACCTACTTGTTGGACAGAGTTAGGTGAACGTCAGTTGTTGGGACCCGAGTTGGTTGCTGAGACAGAAGACAAGGTTAAAGTGATACAAGCAAGATTAAAGGAAGCTTCGGACCGGCAAAAGTCTTATGCCGATCTTAAGCGAAGAGATATAGAGTTGGCTGTTGGGGATCGAGTGTTTCTGAAGGTCTCGCCTTGGAAGAAGGTTTTGAGGTTCGGGAAGAAAGGCAAGCTAAGTCCGAGGTTCATTGGGCCATATAAGGTGTTGAGGCGAGTTGGACCAGTGGCGTATCAGCTTGAGTTGCCAGCAGAGCTTAGCCAGATTCACGATGTTTTTTACGTTTCGATGCTTCGGAGGTATCGTTCAGATCCATCACATGTAGTAGCAGTGGAGGAGATCGAGGTAAATCCGGATTTGACTATGGAAGAGGAACCTGTGCAGATTCTAGATCGAGATGTCAAGGTTCTGCGTAGGAAGTCCGTGCCTTTGGTTAAGGTTCTTTGGCGGAATCATGGTGTGGAGGAAGCCACGTGGGAACCCGAGGATGCGATGAGACAGCAATACCCGCAACTCTTTTTGACTGTGTAATTTGAGGCCGAAATTATTTTAAGGGGGGTAGAACTGTAATATCCCGGGTTAAGGGGCTATTTTGTGTTGCATGATATTGCATGTGTTTGGTGTGCTGTGTTGCTATTTCGGTGTTTTCGGGGTTTAATGGTAGGCTAGGAGTAAGCCTGAGTAGGTAGAAAAATTTTAGTTTTTAAGCTTTGAGTCAGGGGAGCTGATGGAGCTGAGGGATGTGTAGTTTATGTTGTGTTTCTGAGCACAAAAGAGGAGCTGGTGGAGTGGCAAAGCATGCGTCACTTGGGAGCATGGTGTGGCGTCAATTCCATGAGGTAGAGGTCTCGTGTTCGAGCCAGTAAATGCCCTTTTTGGCTTCTTTTTGGGACGGCATGGAGAAGAGGTAGAAGGCTAGTGAAACTCTAGCTTGGACCAAGTCTTCATATTCAAATGTTAGGTGGGGAGTGAGTTTAGGAGGTTGACTAATTCAACTCTTTTGAATGAGTGGTTGTGAGTGATTGGAGGTAGTGGCCGAATGTTGGAGAGTTCATGGGGGTGTGGGACGGTTTGGTAAGTGGGAGAGTGGGGTGTGCAAATTCATTTTTGAATTTTGGTGCATATTCTGGTCTTTTGGTGTCAAAGAAAAATCCTTCCTTTTGTTTAGCTAGCCGAAAATTTCAAGAGAGTTTTCTCTCATCTTCTTTTGCAAACCGAAAGTCATTTCTCAAAAACATTTCCATCATTTCTTTTCTTCCCAAAATTCAAGCCGAACCTCTCTTCTATTGTTGCCGATTTTTTCTCTTTTTCTTAAACCATCTTGCCGAATTTTTGCATTTGTTTTCTATACTTAGTGTTGCTGGCCGAATGCTTTTCTCCCTAATTTCTTCTTCTCTTCATTTGGTATAAGCCGAAACCTATATCACTTTTCTCACACTTTCTTCTTCTTTCTTTAATAGTGCAAGCCGAAACTTACCTTGTTCTTAAACCAAAATCTTCATACATTCTTTCCATTTCTTCTCTGCTAGACTCTCTTTGTTTTCTTTCAAAGCCGAAAGTGGGGGTGTTAAACACTCAAGCCGAACCCTTCTCATCTGCTGGCCGATTTCTTCTCATCTCTTAAACCATATTTTCCTCGGTTGTACTTCTGAGTTCTAAGCCGAATACCCTTCTCCTAGTAGTCTCCCTTGGCCGAATCTTTGGTGGTTCTCTCCTAGTGTGGTTAGCAGAATCTTTGTTGGTAAGTAAGGGGTAAGTGTTTGGTTATTGTTAGTTCAATCTTATGATTTCGATCAAGTCAAAGGTGATTTGGGATTAACTATGTTTTTGTTAGGTGTTGGCCGATTATCAGAACAATCACTGTTGATTCGGGTTTGGTAGGAAACCAAACATTTGCAAGGTAAGGGTGATTCGACAAACCCTTTTTGGTCTATATGGTGTTGGCCGAATGGTCTTAGTGTCTAACCCTGTGTTGGCCGATTGTTATAGGAGTCAGATTCGAGGGACTTAGCATTCGTTCTCGTTGGGATTTCTAGACTCGTAGTTATCAGGTGTGTAAACTAACACACTAATACTTAGTAATATTATTAATAAACCGATTTGCCTGTTAAAAATTATAACAGTATGATGGACAAGTGAATACCCAAAATGGGGTATGTGTACGATTCGGGTAAGTCTGTTCTATTATGAGTACTATTAATATAGTATAATATCATGACCTATGTTTTGTATGTATGTTATGAGAGACTGCTTGGTATGTTGGCATGATATGCATGACTTGCATGAGATGCATGATTACATGAGTATGGTATGTTGATGGGTGATATGAGATGAGGGAGCAGTGATATTTTGTGCTTGACGAGCACCAAAGGCTTTGGTAGCACACTTTGTGACTTTGGGTCACTGAGGTTTGGCACCTCCAGAGGTTTGGTACCTCGCCGCCTCGTCCCGATGGCTCAGCACTACCAATGGGTTGGCCCCACGATGATTATACGGGATTGACGCCAGTGTTTTGGTAACACACGATGGGTTGGCCCCATCACCGAAATGTGACTACGGCCACCGCTGCTTTATAGCACATTTGTGTCTTTGGGACACCGAGGTTTGGCACCTCATTGCGACTTGTCCCCGTGGTTTGACCACCGTGGGTTGGCCCCACTTGAGATATGGGATCGTGCGCTAGTGTTTTGGTAACACACGATGGGTTGGCCCCATCATCGATTTGTGACTACGGTCACACCAAAGCTTTGGTAGCACATTGTGTCTTTGGGACACCAAAGGTGGTTTGGGACCACATTGATGGATAATGTGTCTTTGGGACACCGGTGTTTTGGTAACACATTGTGACTATACGTCACCGGTGGTTTGGCACCACCAAAGGGTTTGGTACCACACGGGGTAGAAAAGGTGATATGGATGGTTAGGATCGGGTTGCATTAATTATGTTGCTTTGTATGATGTGTGTTAGCATGTGGTTTATTCGGAGCGGGATTTACACATCGAGTCACCGACTCACCCTCTCCTTTGACATTTCAGTGACTCGTGAGCGCGACTTGGAGCCGGATGGACTCGGGTGCACATGTCATGCTATAATAAAAGTGTTGCTTGGACTATTGAATTTGGGTACTTAAATTATTTACTTTCAGTTGGGTTTTTATTGGATTTGTAAAAGGCTTTATAATTTATGTTTTATACTGTTTATGTTTAAATTTTAATATGCCTTAACAAATAAGTTGGTACGAATTCTACTAAAACTTGGAAAGATAATGTTTTCAAAATTTTAACGCAAGGTGTTTTCAACTATACCATCGGGTATCCCACTGATTTTATAAACCAATAGAGATCAAATGGCTTCAATCGTGAAATCCAATTTTATTAAGTCTAAATTTTAAACAACTTGTTTTTCACAAAGGAACATAGTTTTATCAAATTTATCTAATGCAACCTCGAAATTTTCAAACACGTTTTCCTGTAACATACCAGATTCGGTCGTGGTGTTTGGACCGGGTTTGGGGTGTTACAGATATGTTGGCCTTTAGATGGATAGTCTATTTTGTGTAATGCCATAGTAGTTGGCCACTTGGGCGTGTGAGCCCATTTCACTGAATTGATTGCTAAGGTTACGTTGGTCGCCCAAGTCGACTGTGAACCTACTGTAGGGTCGGTAAGCATTACTTAGACCTCTAATTGTGTGAATTGACTAATTGATGGATAAATATTGAGCGTGATGATAGTATGCATGTATACATTTACTGATTATATGTACTGATATCATGAGATAGCATGTCATGTATTGTATGTTGCACTGCATGGGGTTGGACTGATTTTATATGGAAGAAATGTACTAAAAGGCTCTTAAGCCTAATATACTGGTAGTTCAGCTGCAAACTACTGTTTTGTGTCGCATTCGGTACTACTTGGAGTGTAAGGATGGGTGGGTTGATTTAATCCTCACATGGAGTGTAGGGTTGGACAGAGATGGTGTGTAGAGGTTGGTTAGGTAAGACTTTGCTACTGAATATTGTATATCTGTTACTAATACTGAAAGGGGCTTAGAACCAAGTCTTGTAATATCCCAAAATTAGAATATTATTTTATTATTATGTTGACTTGGGTATGAATTTTTGTGTGTTTAGCATTGTCTTGTGAAGGCTTGATTTTATTTAGGAAGCTAGAATAATTTTTAGTATGGTTTATTTAATGAAGTGTATTAGGTGAACTTGACACTTAAGTTAATTTAAGTGTTAAATTAAGCACAATAGAGTTAGTAGCATAGTGGAAAAGGGGCATGAAAGGTTGCTTGAGGGAAATGGTTCGAGTAGAATGATTAACATTTTGGAGACATTATTTTTTTTATCCTAGCATTAATGGACGGTCAAGCTTTACATATGGAAGGTTGGACTTTCAAATTTTTTCTTTATGGCAAGTTGAATATTAGTTTAAGGTAAGTTTGATGTTTGGGAAAGAAATCAATGGTTTTAAGGCTAATGGGAGAACATAAGGCATGATGTGGGGTGTCTTGTTATGGAAAGAATTGGGTGGTAAGATTTGACTTGGAAGTCCATGTATGTGGACGGCATGTGTGGCTAGGGGGAGAGTGGCTGAATTTTTGGTTTGGTTGGTTGCTAGTTAGTGCCAAATTTCCCTTTGGTTAGTAGTCATTTTCGGCTAGCTTGGTAGGCATTCAACCTTTGCCTTGTGTCAAAACCGAAACTCCTTTGAACCTTACCAATTCTTCTCTTTTGTGCACCTTTTTGCATTTCCTCTTTTATTTTTCTCTTGAAACTGAAACTACATTTGAACTTTGTGCATTTTTGTGCACTTTTCTTCTTTGGTAAAATAGGTGTTGGCCGAATCTCTTAATCCCATTTTCTCTCTTTTCTTTCTTTTGACTATTGTTCAAAATCACAACATTTCTTTTACTTTCTTGGCCGAATCTCTTTCTTCCCCTTTCCTCTTGATTTTTCTTTCATTAGTTGCTAAAGCCGAATCATCCTTCTTCCCTTTTCATTTTTTTTCTTTTCTTCTTTGCCATACTAATTCTTCATCTCTTTTGAGCCGAATATCAATTGTTTTCTTTCAAAATCATAGCCGAAACTCTCATATCCTATTTGAATTGTCTTGGCCAAATTTCTTCAAGGGTAGGACTTCATTTGGTTTTCTTCAAATGGTTTTGGGAAATAGGTAAGTGTTATGGCCATTTTTCCTTATTCTTTTTCTCGTTTCTATGTTGTTCCTCTTGTAGACAGAGGCCGAATTTGGGCAATTGTTGCAAGGTTCTAATCATTCTTAGAAACCGATTTCTTTTAGGCTCCTCGAAACATTGGAAGCAATCAATCTAAGCCTCGTTTCTTTGTCAATCATTTTGGGACAAGGTGATCTAGTGCGATAGATCGGGTCTTCGGATTTTAGTACTTGCGTTAGTGACAGGTGTGTATCTTACACACTTTATAATTTGGTGATATGTATTTACATATATACTAATCGTTTTATTAAAGTGAAATACTATGAGATCTTGATTTGATACCTTGAAGTGTATGTGCAAGGATTCGGGTAAGTCCGTTTCGATATGATGTTAATATATGATTGATTGATATCATGATCTACGATTTAAATATGTTATATGATCATATCAAAGTATGATGGCATGTTTTATACTATTAATACATTGGTTTGGGAACATGAGTGGAGGGGGAAGAATTTGATATCCGTGTCTTTGGACACCAGAGGTTTGGCACCTCCAGTGATTTGGTATCACATTTGTGTCTTTGGGACACCAGATGTTTGGCACCTCATAGCGACTCGTCCCTGTGGATTAACACCACCGTGAGTTGGCCCCACTTTTGAGATATGGGATTGTCGCGGTGATTTGGTATCACACGTGGTTGGCCCCACAACTTGATTATTCGTGAATTTGGTCACCAGTGATTTGGTATCACATTTGTGTCTTTGGGACACCAGAGGTTTGGCACCTCATAGCGACTCGTCCCTATGGATTAACACCACCGTGGGTTGGCCCCACTTTTGAGATATGGGATCGTCGCCAGTGATTTGGTATCACACGTGGGTTGGCCCCACAGATGGATTATTCGTGACTTTGAGTCACCAAAGATTTGGTATCACATTTTTGGATATCGTGACTTTGGGTCACCAAAGTGGTTTGGCACCACCAAAGGGTTTTGGTACGACACGGGTAGTAAAGGTGTTATGGATGGCTAGGTTGGGTGCATAATATATATATTGCTTGATTATAAATTGTGTAAGAATTTTTGCATTATCCGGGAGAGGGATTATGCACTGAGTCTTGGTGACTCACCTTCTCCCTTATCATTTCAGGTGATTCGTGAGATCGCGGATGAGGAGCCGGATGAGCTCGAGGAGGCCATGCAATAAAATTTGATTTTACATGAACTTCGATTTGGGGTACTTTAATTTATTTTAAATTGGTTTTTGTTTTATTTTGGGTTTGTAATAAGGCCTCTTAAATTATGGTTTTTGGATTATTTATATGCTTTGGGATTTATTGTAAACATGATTAAGTATATCACTTGATTAATTTAATAATTGAGCCCAAAGTTTTCTAAACTATAAAAACTCTATGGTATTTTTTTAAAATCTTACCATTAGGTAATCTAAATTATTGATAGTAAAATTATAAATTAAGTGTTTTCTACAATTTAAATGATTTCCAAAATTTAAGTTTCTACATTCAAATGCAAACGTTTCAAAGTATTAATTCGAGTTTTCTTAAAATGAAACAAATGTTTTCTAACGTATGATTTATCCACTTAGTTTAAAAGTTTTATTTATGGAATTTCAAAGTAAATTTTTAGTTTTAACTTATTAAACATCTGATTTCTACAAATATAGAATTACAAAGAGTTTTTCACTAAAATTTAATCGTTAACTAAATTTTCTCCAAACTAATTTCCTCAGTGACATACCAGATTCGGTCGTGGCGTATTGACCGGGTTTGGGGTATTACAAGTTTGTCTTTGATTGTGCATTGTTTTTACTATTATTTGTTTTCTGTAGGATTACACACTGAGTTTACGTATACTCACCCCTCTCTGCTTAATGTGCAGAGGTAATCCCCAAGCTTAGACGGATCGGTACGGTGGGGGACTCAGTGGTTACCACGGTTACTAAATCTTTCTATATGACTTCTGGTTTTATCTTTAATATTATTATTGGGTAAATTTTTTATGTAATTTGGGACTTTCCTTGGACTTTTTCTTTATTGAGGTTTTCATGGGTTTAATAACTGCACAAACTGAACGAACAAACAGTTTTCTCTAAAACAAGGGGGTTTTTCCTAAAATGGATGGATTTACTTAATTAACTCAGTTTTTCATAAAATAAGTGATTTTCTGAAGCATCCGCAATGAATTATGTTTTAAAACAATCGATTAAGTAAGTAAGCGATTTTGGAAACAAAAAGAGATAAATAGAAGCTAACAAATGGTAAAGGTTTTAACATGAGAAATTCGTTTTCAAATTCCATTTCATGTGACATCGCCAGATTTGGCCATAACATCTAGGCCGGGTTTAGAGTGTTACATAAACCCGAAGAAATCACCATTTCATATACAAATAATCTAAATATCTAACTCAACATACTATTCTTAAGTAAACAACTTAATTTAATACAAAGTAACACAAAATTTAGATAGCACAAATCAAAACCATTCACTGCTCAACATTTTTTTTTACAATCCTTTAGGCCCTAGAGCTTTAGGCCACCTCTTAAGCATCAATTTCAATACCAAAACAATAAAACGGGTTAGATTAACATTATTCATAAATAGAAAATACTAAATCTACCTAAAATGATGCATTGAAGGTTGTGAGAAATCAACTTCACTTCTTAAACCCACTAAAGAAAACCTCTCAAAACTTTAAATCTAACTTTCAAAAATATAGTGATTTAGTAAGGATTCACAACTCATAAACACTAAATCTCTTATCTAAAATCTTTTAAGAAAATCTAAAATCTTAACTCTCTTTCTCATTATAGAATCAACCCTTACTTTTAAGAACTCATCTTAATCTAACTCTAATCTAAACTCCAATGATCTATTATTGATCTAAACTTATAAATACTTAGTCTTACTAAAAATCATCAAGAAAACAAAAAAAAAAAAAATCAAAACTTTATCTCCAATCTTACCTTAGACATGAAAAAGAAGAATATGAGAGAAAATGATGAAATAACAATGGAATTTATTGGTGGAAGAAAAATTTAATTGAAATCATGCTTACCTTGTTGAAATTGAATGGTTAGATCAATAATCAAAGAATGATTGAGAGAACCTTTCAATAAATACTTTGTAAACTCTTATAAAAATGAAATATCATAACCATTCCCTCCTTTGAATTTTTATCTAATGGGTTTCTTGTTTAGGTACCTTTCGACTTATTACCATTTAAGACCTTATCTTGTCTCTAATCATTAAATTCCCTCTTAAGACATATGCCTCTTTAATTTTGACATTTTAACAAACTAGTTCATATCTCAATTTTCTGACTTCTAATTTCTATCTAATTTAATAACATTTGATAATGGAAATTATTTTGTACCAAGTTATAAAAATAACCCCTAACCCATTCTAAAAAAACCTCTCAATTTAACTTCCCAAAACGCCTCAAATTTTGTTTTTAGCACTTTATGAAATTTCCTTCATCAAAACCTTTTGTGCCATTACATAGATTGTGTTTAATATGAATGCTTTTACAAAACTATGAATGAATGGACAAGGATAAATGGTTCACTAGATCTACTCATTTGAGTAATATGTGTTTTCTCAGTATAAGGAGTATATTGATTTGGGGTTAATTTAGTTATTTTTTATTTTATTTGACTAGACTAAATCTAAAGTGGAGCTAAATTAAGAGATCATGTTAAATGGTTATTAAAAATGAAATAAAATTAATTAAATAAAGTTTCACGTGTATTTTAATGCGGTAAAGTTGTTATGAAGAGATTAAAATAGAGCTTGCTTAAAATTATTATGTAATTAGTTCTAATTTCTTAACTAAAAATAATTAAGAGTCTAAAATACATATGTGGGCCTTAAGGTGAACCAACTGGGGTCAAAGTAAGGCTGTGAATATGGAGAATATCCTTATCACACAAGCAAGTAAGGTGGACGACATAGAGAGCCTTTGTTAGACTCAGTTTGCCGCTAATATGGTTGTTTCAACCTAGGACTCTTTATTTTATTGATAATTCTAAATAATTATAATTTTAAAAAGGTCTCTACAAATATCTCATATTAGCTGAAGAGAAATTTTTGATTAAAATTGAAGAATGGATGAGAACTAGAAAACCTTAATTTTCAATTCACTTATTCAGCTAACAAGAGAGTTTATTTTGTATCATTTTTCTTTATGTTGTTCTAAGCGAGTTCTTGTGTTTATGTTTATAACAACCAATGTCGTATGATTTTGTAAGTTCAACTTTGACTTGACTTTTTGAGATTCTTTGACTATATGTTGGGGTGATTATGGTACCTTAATCATCAAGCTTCGAGTTACCCTCAAAAAGGTTTTTTAGTCACCTAATTTCAGGGCCTGTAGCCCAAGATATGATCATTTTCATAAAGCAGTGGAATTCCCTATAGAAAGTTTGATTTTTATCACTGGATTTCACACAAGTAACTTTGAATAGACTTTTTGAGACCTTCTGACCACCTTTTGAGGTGATTTTTGTCCTAATGGCTTTTGAATCACCAGATTTCAAGGCCTATAGCTGACCTGTCACCAAACATGGTGGTAGTTTTAGTACATTTTGGCACTTAAGGAGCTTGTTTTTTGGCTGTTTTATATTTAATTATCACATTTTTAGCTTTCGTCGTTTAGATTTAATTATGTGCAAAATAAGAGTTTTATGCAAGATTTGATGTTAATTGACCTATTAGGCAAATACAAGCCTTAGGTAGTTATAATATGATTAAGTGAGTGTGCGAGATGTGTATTTAATAGCCTAACATCCTTATGGATGACACCCAAGTATAGCACAAGCTTCCCGAGATGCAACACGTGAAGCTGGAACTTCAAGCGCAAGATATCGGTGTCGTGTCACTACACACCTTGGTTGTGTCGCGAGATAGGTCTGAACGTGGGAGGCAAGAATTGACAAGGCTAAAATCATCCGCACAAATCAATATTTTTTCGAGTTTATGTCCTATAATAGACCTAATTAGGGTTTCTAAACATCCTTATAAGTAGAAAGGTAATTGCAAATATGTAGGCAAGCCTTTATGAGCCATAGTTAGTAGATTTAGGTTTTAGTTTGTTGTATTCTCCGTTTCTACATATTTTGTTCATTTTTACTAGGTTCTGTAACATCCTGTTTTCAGTGAAATCGAAATAGTGGTTTCAAGACCACAAATCTGATGAGTAAATTATTATTTTATTTTTTAATGTCTATGGGATGTTAGTAAGGTCGTATTAAAATTTCGTTAAGAAAATTTGACGTTTTCATGCTTAATTATGGAAAAATGACTAAATTGTATAAGGTACAAAAGTAGAGTTTTATTAGTTAAAGATTTCAAATAGCTATGGAATTTTAATCTAAGGGACTTGTATGGTAAATATACCAACTAAGGCTCAGTGGACATTCATGGATAAGGTATTAATGTAATTTTGAATGATTTTAAAGGTTAAAGGGGTAAATGAGTAAATAAGTTAAAATTAAATAAAACAAAATGTGTTAATCTTCTCCAAATGCTAAAACCACTGAAAATTGAAGGAGAAAAAGCTTTTCTTAGGTTTTCTTGATTCGACAAGCTTGGGTGGTGAATGTAAGTGATTTTTGATCCTGTTTTTAATGATTTTTATGTTTTTGGAGTCGTTGTAGCTTAATCTAGCTAGCTAGGGGATCAATTTGAATTTTTTTTTAAAGGTTTAGGGTTTTTCCTTGAATGTTCTTGCATGAGTCTTGATGTTTGATGGTAGATTATGAGTCCTTATTAATAAATAAACAAGTTTTGTAAAGTGATTTTTTATGAAAATAACATTTAGGAACTTATTTATGAAAACGATAAAAGTTCATGGTGAAGTTGTGAAATGATGGTTTGTATGAATTGATAGAGGTCCCTAGTGAATTCGGCTAGCATGAGATGAGGATTAAAATGCTTAAATTTCAATTTATGAGCTTAAGGACTAAATTGTGAAAAGTTAAAATGTTTAGGGCCAAAGGGTAAATATGCATAAATGTGAATTATGGATTGAATTGAATGTTTGAGATTGATTGAAATACTTAATTGAATATAATTATTTAGTCAGATCAAGATAAATCTCAACCGGATCTAAATCGAGGAAATGCGAAAATCACGGATTAGCTCGATTATATTTCTATGCTCTAGTCATCAAGGTAAGGTCATAGTATTTCAAATGTAATTGAATTTTTACTTGTATTTCTACATTATAGCTATGTAATTAAATGCTTATAGTTAATTATTCCCTTAATTGGACATACGTGCCCCTGTTTGTACTTTGGTACCCTTGAACCGCACATACGTGCCCCTGTTTATACTCCAGTAACTTTGAATTGAGTAATATATGAGTTGTATTAAATTGTTGTTAGGTTAAATGATATAATATGTTCTTACTAAGCTCTATAAGCTTATTCGTTCTTGTGAATTGTTTTGTAGATCGTTGTTGCTGACATTTGGACGAATCAAACTTTCAGCTCACATTATCCATCGGTGTTGGTAGTTCTTGTGTCTCCTAGGGTAGTGGCATGTATATGTGGCTATATAGGTTGTTTTGGTAGAATATGAAAATATACTAAACTAAGTTATTAGCTATTTTATCAATTTTGTAAGTAGGTATCTTTTTTATATAATTTGGAATGGTATGAAAGTGAATACTTGTGGTTTGTTTTGGTTTACGATTGAATTAAGTTGCTATGCTAGGAATGGATCAATGTTGACATGCTTTAGTTGTTCATGTTTGGATATAATTGCAGTGTCTATGAAGGGCACATTGGTTGGTTGATTTTAGGAAACTAAAATGGTATGTTTATGTTGAGTTACTTATGGTCACAATTATGGTATGTCTTAAGATGATATTGAACTAGATGTGCATGTTTTAAATGTGGTAATGCATATGTTTAGGTAAGTTTGTATGATTGTTTTTTAGGTGCCCTATATGGCATATTGGTTGAATGGTTTTAGACTAGTGAATTGGTCATTTCATGTTGATTTTAGTCATGTTATGATGCCTTGATCATGTGTACAAAATGCTTTTATGTACATGCTTGATTTGGTGATGGGAGTGGCTTGATTTTGGCTAATTTCATGTCCACACAACCTGAGATACGGCCGTGTGATTCAGGCTATATGTCCCTTGTAGGTTTTAGGGTATGAAAGTCAGGCAGTTACATGACCAGATACACGAGCGTGTGTGGCTATTTCGAGAGTTACATGGCCTAGCACACTGGTGTGTGGCTTGGCCATGTGACCCAACTCAGAGTGTTACATGGGCACGAACATGGGCTGGGACACGGCTGTGTGTCCCTATTTCGAGAGTTACACGGCCTGAGACACGAATGTTATGTCTCAGCCGTGTGACTGGTCATATAGTCGTGTGACCCCTGTAGTTCAAGTTTTCTAATTCTTCCTTAAACTTTCCAATTGTTTCCAATATGCATGTAAATGAACGATATATGATGTGTTTATATTAATGAATGAAATGTATGTTTTTATGTTACGGTTATACAGTAATACTCTGTAACCCTATTCCGGTGACGAATACGGGTTAGGGGTGTTATAGGTTCGGTTTGGACCTTAGTCTTTTCTATTGAAGTATTCAATAGTTTTATTTCATTGTTCTTTTGTAAACTTCAAGATCAGTTAACTATCAATAGATTATGCAACTCCAAGCACATTCAGTTCAATGAACTAAGCAATTTCTTACCCTTTCTTTTACTTTAATTTACTTGTATTCTTTTGCATGTTTAAATTAAATGTAAGAGTTATGGTGTCTTGATCAAGAAGAGGCTAAGTCTTTAATGTGGGAGTAGTTAATGGAGGAATACGGGTTCCCCATTGGAATTAGCTGGTTTTAAATTATGTGTACTTAAACCCTAGGAGTGACGACCCTAGGAAGTCATCTAGGTTAAACAAGGTCGGGAGATAAGTGTGTATTAGTTAACTAGTAAAGGCCGAGAGGTAATACTAATTAATTAATAGTTAATTCCATTTAAACCCGAATTCTAAAGTTAATTACAACAACTGAAACGAGTTAATCTTCTACCTATTATTTTGATATAGTTTTTTGTATTTTTTTTATCTAATCTAGTTAAATTAGTTTATGCTTGTTTTCTATTTTATTGTATATCGTAATATCATTTTTAATTATTACTGTCTAGACTTGTTCCTGTAGAAGTAGATTTCTAGTTTAATTCATTCTCTTTTAGGTACGATCCCCGGAATACTTATGTATGTTCCGTTGTACACATCTATATTACAATTTGACATGTATACTTGTTGACACCGCTTATTTAATTTAATATGTTTTTGATGTGGTATTTTCTAGTCAAATATTCACATGTTTGGTGGGGGTCAAGTTGTTGGCGCCATTGTCAGAAAGGTTTCAATATTAAATCAAAATTTTATTTTCTACAATTAATAAGATAAATAGGAAAGTTCAAAATTATAGATATGATTTATTTTGTTTTAATTACTATTTTTTTATTCTTCTATCTTGGATTCTAGTGTATCACCCGAAGCAGAGGCATCCCAATCGAGTTGTATCCTAATCCAAAGCAACTTCTAAGGTGCAACCTCCAAGTAAGAGAAGATGATCCACCGTGGTAATTAACTTACCTTGGAAGAACCCTTTATTTGATGATCCAGCCGAATAACAAGAACAAATTCGTGAAGAACTACTGATGGCTAAAAGAATGTTGCGCAAGTTCAAACTACCTACATTAGATGTCGTGCGAGGCAGTATTGATAGACCAACGATCAACACCAATAATTTCGAGATAAAGACGACTACAATCCAGATGATCTAAAAGACATTGCAATTCATGGGAAATATGATAGAGGATTCGAATCAACATTTGAAGCGGTTCCCTCAAATTTGTGATACCTTCAAGCATAATGGAGTAATCAATGACACTATTCATCTTCAATTATTTCCATTCTCATTATGCAATAATGTGGTCGAATGGTTAGATTCACTAGAGTTAGGCTCCATAACGACATGGGGTGAACCAGTAGAAAAATTTCTTCATAAAATTTTCCCTATAAGCAAAACCATTCAGCTTAGATGTGATATCACCAATTTTAAACAATTCAAAGGTGAAACACTGTACGAGCCATGGGAGCGTTTCAAATCGATGAAACGAAAGTGCCCACACTATGGGTTGCAAGAATGGCTTAAAATCTAGATTTTCTATAACGGTGGAGACAGTAACATCAAGGCTAGTATAGACGGAGCAGCCGAAGGATCTCCTATCCACCACAGGTATGAGAGAGCATATCAAATTACATGGTGATGAATTCATACATGTGTCCAAATGAGAGACTCACTTGGAAACCAAAATCGTCAATAGCAAAAGCAATCAACAAAGAGGAAAAATATCAACAAATTTTGGAGAAGTTGAATCAGTTAGAAGCGATTACCAAACCTTCAAGAGTAGAGCCACACATGGAGAACTAACCAGAGTACGTTAGCTATATCAGTAATAAAGGTAGAAATCATTATTTAAACACGTATAATCCTGGTTGGAAGGATCTTCTGAATCTTAAGTGGAGAGGTAATCAAGGAGGAGAAAACCAAGTGTAGAACAGACCAAAACCTCCATACCAACCACTACATATACAAAGAACTCAAGAAAGACCCATGGGATACGATCTTGCTGCATGTGGTCAAAGATTAGATCGAATCGAAAGAGAGATGCAAGTTATGAATATAGATATGAATGGCATAAAAGAACAGAGGTGCTAGATAATGGGTTTTTTACAAAAAAAAACAAATAGGTTAAGGCATCCCTAGTAACATAGAGAACAACCCTCAGAGAGATGGGAAGGAACATGTGAATGTAATCGCCCTGCGATCAAGTAAGAAACTTGATACATGAATAGGAGATTTTGCTCAAATCTATCGATAAGCCCGTGGAAGAAAATGACCACAAAGAACCGATTGAAGAGGTAGCAGAACCAATGGTTGAACCGGTAATCTCAAAATCAAGCACGACAAAGGTACCATTTCCATCAAGGTTCGATAACAAACAAAAGAGGGATGGAGCTGATTTTGTAAGTTTTCTCAACTTGTTTAAATCCCTCGATGTCAATTTATCACTCTTGTACATAATCGATAAAATCCCTAAATATGGAAAGTACCTAAAAGAAATCATGGCAAGACATAAAAAATTGAAAAAGGGTGAACAAATTGATATTGAGAAGCTTTATAATACCAGTATATTTTGTAGTCCTCGATTTTGAGGCAGATCAAGAAATTATCATTCTATTGGGTAGGCCATTTTTGGTCACATCTAGATCGGCCATCGACCTTGAAAAAATTGAGTTAATAATGAAAATCGATGGCAAAATAGAGGTGTTCAAATGTGCTCACGATTCTCAAAGTGAGGAATTATTAGGGAATTTGTTTTATTAGATTTAATCCCTAATGATTTTGACCGAAAGTACGTGCGTAGTTGTGTAAGTGCAGGTAAATCAAACTCGAGGAAGCAAGACAAATGAGAAGATCCTGGTTGGAATGAGCTCTACTAGATGGACAAGGATGATCGAAAAAGGAAAAAATTGATGGTAAAACTCAACGAATTACCGAATGATTTCGATAGTAATACATAATATTTAAACCATCTAGAATGAAATTAAACTTGTACATAATAATTCTTGTTTTAGGAGTTTTTTTTAATCGTTTGTGTCAGATTTAGTAGGTAGAAGGTTTCAGGAAGCAAGAGTTGTTCCGAGGTGATTACGGACATCTAGAGGACTCTGTTATAACCCAAAAGAAGAAAATTGGCATGATTTCAGGTTGTGTCACGACATAGGAATTCCTGTGTGGTGACACACAACTTTGAAGCAAAATAATTATGGATATCGGGGTTGTGTCACTGGAATAACGAAAATGTGCAAGTGTACACAATCGCAACAAGTAATAAAGTGACAAGTAACTGTCGAGCTATCATACCCACAGGGACTGTGAAAAGAATTATTTATGAATTCAATTTAAAACAATGTGGTGATGAAAAATAGTTTGATTTCAAAGGTGATTAAAAACTAAGAAAAACAACATAAAATAAAATAAGTTCTAATGCACGATTTCAAAAGCTGATTTAATCAAGATGACATAATTGTGTTAGATTAATTACATTTCTTAACTTAGATTTATTAAACTCATGTTTATGTTGTTTCGAATAAATTCATGGCAACTCGGTAATTTTCTAACTTATGAACATACTCACCTACCAAAATCCATTCATCTCTTGACTATATCTCTATGTCAATTCAACCGATTAAACAAATTTTAGTAGACAAATATATTAATGTACATACATACTTATGAAATCAAAATAATCTCTTGTAAATATCCCTATGTCAACTGAAACAATTAATTCAATCTCATAAGCACATAAAAGATTAAGTGAGGCAACAATGTACTCCTACCTTGAAATAGTTTAATCACAATAATCTTGTAAGTTATGCAAAGCAAATGTATCTCTCGATACCATTGCTAACTTAACCCTCAGCTACCTTAGATGATTAAACATGCACAGATTAAGTATCGTGTCAATTAATTACAATTTAAATCCGTTTAAATAATTAATTCATTAGTTACCTTACAATTGTAATGCAAGAATAACTTAGTCATGGTTTTACTTAATCAAACATCTTACCGAGGCCTATAACAACACAAACACAATTTTAATAAATAAAGTAGACGAAAGGCAATAAACCTAACACGAATTAATTTTAAGCCATATCAATTAAATTAAACATATCAACATCACAAATATTCAAATACATGTTCATCATAACAACAACAGAATTAAAAAGGATAGGGAACAAGAAGCAAATCTGGTGTTTCTCCGTGGCTTGACTGGTTTGCTCCACTCTTCCTTCTTCACTTGTTCTTGTCAAACTGAGGCTTCTATGAACACTTCAGTGCTGCTCCAAATGATGGATGAATGACTCCTTTTCAAGAGGTGAAATCGGCAAGAGGACAAAGGAAAATGGATGGGAAATACAGAGAGAAAGTTGAGAGAGGAGAGAAGAGATGAGAATGTTGTGGTGTGTTAAAATTAGTAGCCAAGGTGGGTTTTATAGGGTGAGAGGGCTTCTAGAAATAGCCAAAATCAGCAGCCAAAGAGCCCTCCCTTGGCCAGCCACACGTGTGGCAAGTTTGAAGCTTTCAAACTTGCTATATTAAGGTTGGGGCAAATCTAGAAAGGCACTAAAAGAGGAGGGGTTTGTTTGCAGTTTGACGAAGTCTTCAAGGGCCTTTTTACAAGCCAATTAATCATCCAAGTAAGTTGATTGGGTCAGCATGCTGCACGGTTTTGGGCTGCCCATAGCTTGGTTGGTTCGGTTCTCTCGGTTCAGCTCAACTGGGCCACTTTTCATAACTAATTAATAATAATTTATTTAACCCAAATTAAATTGGATTAAAATTAAAATTAATTATATTATGAATTAATACACATAAATTTGGACCGTCTTTAGCTGAAAACTTCATTCGTCTCGATGCTTCAAAAATCACTTCTCGATTTTGCGCTTCTAACAGTGTTTACCGAGCCAATTTTTGCCCATTGTGCGAATCTATCAAAAAATGATCAAAATTTATTATAAAATTAATTAAAATTCATTATGTTACTAATTTAAGTAGAAAAAATTATTTTATAATAATTATACATTTTTCGGCAATAATTTTACCGAAACTACATGAATTTGAGTTAAAAGGGGCATGAAAAAGTATGCATATTTTCGCGTTTCCACACCCCCCCAAACTTAATTCATTGCTCGTCCCGAGTAATGCACAAATTGAAAAGAATTTCTTGGAAATACCTTTGAAAAATTCCTTCAAAACAACATTTTTCCAAAAATTATGAACTTGGTATACTTATGCTCAAAAACAAGAATTTGATATTTATGCTACTTATGTATACATATCATTCAAAGTAATCTCAATCATTGTTATGATAGAAAAAATAGACTAAATGCTTCCTAATAAAGATATGTTAAATCCCTAACAATTTGATTTTATTCCCTTATTCGACATTAAGCTGCAATCATTAAGTTTATCTTGTGCTTTCATATGTTGAACATAGCAATTTCTCTCCACTAATGTAGGTAGCATAGAAACTTGAATCAATAGGTCTTTAAATAAGTCATAACGTAGCTAGGCTAGGGGTATGTAAAAAATAGATAAACTTAGGCTAAAACCCCTAGACTCGGCTTCAATCGAACCTTCAGAATAATTACCTTCAATACGCCAACATACTTTGCTTTCACCTGCTCTTTTGTAATTTTCTTTCAAGTACACATGCTCTTTTTTTTAACAAGCATTTTGCTTATGTAATACAAAATTTTTGAGCATTGGATACTTCTTTTTAACTCCCCAAACTTATTTTCAAAGAATATTCTGAATAGTATTGAGTCTAGTGTTAGGGAAAATTTAAGATAATTAAGAGAGAAGTGATGGCTAAATATTGCAAGGGTTCAAATAAAATTAGGCCATATAGTCTCAAAGTTGGGTTTCAAAGGATAAAATTTCATCAAGGTTGGCTTGAAAGGCTCAAACGGTCCAAACAAAAGTTGCCTAAATCATTTTTCAACATTCCATGCCTCCTAGGATTTCGCCTCAAGAAACTACTAAGTCAATTCTAGAGACTTAAACTTTCATGCATGCCTAACTTTCTTAAGGAACTAAAAATTTTATGGTATCATTTGCATGCTTTATTAAAAATACATTTATGTCATATTTCATTTAACATAACAATTATTGAATTAATCGAACTTTATTCATACTGAAGTTTAGCATACTTAACAAAATTTCAAATTTATTGAACAAAATATATCCTAGCCATAATTAAAAGAAAAAATTATTCTAAATGGAAACAATTTCAATTTTTCGGTCCCCCTACTTAAGATGAACAATGTCCTAATTGTTAAAAGTGAATAGATACTATACACCAGGTAGGATTATAAAAAAGAGGAGGTGAGTCAATTTGACTGCTTAAGTACCAAGCTCTCTCTAGATCCAATCCTAGACATGTATATATCTATTGCCACACTTTTATACTTTGCAGTTTGTTTATTTTATTTATGATTTCCACCTCTTGTTTTATTATGTAAAAATAAAAATTCCTAATTAAACTTAATCCTAAAATAACCTAAGAACGGAAATAAAATAAAGTTAAGATCCCCCTTTTTTATTTATTTGTAGATTCCTCCGAATTCAATTCGTCTTTTGCTCCATCATCTTTGTTTTTGCATGAATCGCTTTGCTCCCTCTTCGATAGTGGACTCCATGGTTCAAATATGAAATCTGGAAACTCAGGCACAAAAATAAATGAGTCATTGTATATTTTTGTAAAAGCTCTTCTCATGGAGTCATCCCTTATTTTTCAATATCTCCAATAAGCTTGTTGCTGCCACTACATATGTTGCATTAAGTCCATCAATTTTGACAGCTCATCTCGAAGATCTGGGCGAGGCAATTGAGTTCTGAACATTGAAGTTACGACATCAAGTTTGGCTTTTGGTTTCATTGATTCTTCCTTATCAAGGATTTCAGCTGATTGCATTGGTTCAATCTCTGTGGGATCTTCTTCTTCTTCTTCGGGATCCTCACTTTCTTCAACTTGTTGCTATAGAACAGAGTCTCCTGCTATTCGGTAGAGGTCCCAATCTATGATTGTGCCTTGGCTATAGCCTGTCTTCTTTATGTTTACATGAATTTTAGCTTTTAAGTAAAAAATTGTTATCATAAAGGGGAAGTAAGCTTGGTCAGAACGTCTAGCAGCACAATTCTGCATCTCTCTTGAGATGATTTTTCCCACATCAATGGTCTTTCCAGTTAAAATTGAGTATAACAAGACCATTCGCTCTAATGAAATAGTAGTCCCATGTGAACTAGGCATAAGGCTAAATCAGACGAAATAGAACCATACCTTACTAGTGGTGTCAAATATTCTGTTCAACAAGTGTGAATTCCTTGTTTTGACACAGTACACTTGGAATCGGGAACTGTAAGTTCCTCGAGAATTTCTTGCAAATTTTTAGGCTCAATATCGTTCATCAAGGAAGAATACTCGTCGTCTTCAAAATCAGGTAATTCAAATATTTCATTAATAGCATTTGAGGTAACTCCGCGAATAGAAACTTCTATCAATCGCTTGAGGTTAAATTCACATAAAATTCATGAACTAAGTCCTCATCCATGATAAACCGTAAAAGTAACATATTTTAATCCCACATTTAGCTTACTTTTTGATGATTTATTCCTTGAATTATATAAAAAGGTGCTTGTAATCCTTTCTTTTCATGTTTTATACCCAGGAAAGCACCCAAGGATGAAAAGAACACAAAACGGGCCCAAAACAGAGTAATTGGGCCTTAGCAAGAAATTAAAACGGCCTGGTCCAAAATCCACACGGTCGTGCCTCGATGAACACCTAGAGCACGGCCTCCACTCCGCCTCACACAGCCGCGCCTCAAGTTAGAAATCCGAACACGGTCTGGTCTCGATTCGCACGGGCATGTGCCATGGCCGTGCCTCTGTCGCTGGAAAGCGCAATTTCTGTAACACCCCATACCCATGCCCGTCGCTGGATTAGGGTTATGAGGTATTAGCAAACTAAACTCAATTCCGAAATAGACCTTCAAATGAATTCAAGCACAAGCAATGCGATCATTACTATATTATATGACATTACAACCTATTAAATAAATAAATAAAATGTACAACGAGTTTTATTACCAGTATTTAATACATATAAATGTCTGAATCACATAACTTAAGCATTCATGACATATAAATATACATTTAAACCATATCTCAACTTATGTCAAATTATAACATATATCGGATATCAATCAAAACTCATATAACTTAAGCTGAGTTTCATTCATATTATCATAAGACATATGCATATTAAATCAATTGAACCATTATACTATTTAATAATCAATTTCATATACAAACATATTAATATTACATCTTGGCCGAATATACTGTTTCACCTTTCATTTGGATTTGTAACAAACCAACCAAGAAACATATACATTTCTTACCATTTATAATCGGATCTACATAGTCAACTATCACATATATATGTCTCGTTATAAAAGTATAAATGTCACATAGTCAAATTCACTTAAACATAGCATCATTTATTCTTACTAAACACATCAAGCATATGCTATTTACTATAAGGCCGAAACACATGTCTTAACTCAAATATCATTAGTAAAGTGTATTAAGCAAGTAACACATAAATTCCACCTTAAACGCAATCATGCACACATCATAAACACGGCAACCATGATTCACATATAAATAAAAACCAAGACCAAGTTTGCTTAAACCATCACCTGACATATTTATATATATACCAAATGAGCACCCACATATGATATAAACCATGACCGAATCTAAAACTTCCATTAACATTATGAACAAGCTATGAAATCAAAACATAGAAATGAAACTTAACCAAAAGAAGTAGCCATTTTCGCAAGGCTATATTTATATACAAGACCAAAAGTCATTAATCTGAACTTTAATCTAACCTATACATGCCTTCGATTCAAAACTAAGATTAAGTACCAAAAGGGGGTGATAGTGTCGTTGACTTTTTCGACGATCCTCAGATGCCCGTAGCTTGATGGAAAACTATAAAACAGAACAAAGTGCACACACGAAATAAGCTAACTAGCTTCGTAAGTCTTAAGCAAATTTAAAGAAAATAATTCAACTTGACACCTAAACTTTCCAAGTCAAATACTGGATATTACATCGAACTTTAACAAATCACACATATGGTGTCACATTATCGAACTTCAATATCATCTTTAACTTGACATTTCTCATTATCCTACCTATAACAAATAGTTCATTAAATCAACTCAAGTTCAAATGATAAATATCCATTTCTTGCCAAATACTCAAATCGTATGCACGTCATTTTAAATGGAATCATATACAAAAGCATATATGTATATACGCTCATTCACTTTACATCTTATCAATCCAAAAGTCCAACATGCACGAAATATCAATATGAGTTTCTTAACAAACAACCGAATATACATACATAATCATATACCACATTTTCGTCCAAAGATCACACACCTATACATATATATATACATTTATAATTGAACGAATATATATACTGATTAAACAACTCACGTGTACTTACCCGCATGACTCACGTAATTTAATTCATACGAATAAGCTTAAGTTTGTCCTTTTTACCAACATAACTCCACCAGTTTATATGCATAAACTCGTATTTAGAAATCACCGGCATTTAGCCTGCTAGGCAATAAGCCCGAAACTCTTCACCGGCACAAGACCTGCTAGGCTCAAATCCCGATACATTTCACCGACACTAGGCCTGCTAGGCTCAGAGCCCGATACATTTCACCGGCACTAGGCCTGCTAGGCATTTAGCCCGATACTTTCCACTGGCACAAGGCCTGCTAGGATCGAAGCCCGAATATCAACACATTTAACATTTCAATACACAATGCTTAATAATGAAATCACAACAGCTTATATTCTTTATACTACTTTCAGTTATCGAACCGAACTTACCTATTCACATTGCATTAAACAAAATAGTTTCACTTCAATACCATACACTCATATTCGGCTATATCATGTATTTATTCTTTAAATTTCTGAAATTCATCATTCACTAAGTTTATAAATAAATTCATTGACATTAGAACGCTTAGGGACTTACCTCGGTGTCGATGAAGCCAATTGCAAATCGGCTATTCGAGAACCTTCGTCTTTCCCCCGATCCAAATCTGTTTTCTTTGTTCTTGATCTAAACACATTAAAATTCAGTTCATTCAAGTACATTTCATTTCAATTTAGTCCCAAAACACATAAATGGGCAAATTACCATTTTACCCCCACTATTTCACAATTTTGCAATTTAGTCCTATTTGCATAAAACTCAAAATACACAAAATTTCACTAATTAACTCAAGGGCCGAATATCCAATAGGGCTATACAAGTCCATAATTTCCATTTATTTTGCAAATAAGTCCCTGCTAATTTTTATTTTTACAAATTAGCCCTAAATACTAAATTTCACCAAAATTCCTAATACAAAACTTGTAAATCTTTAACATATATTTAATCTAAAACCATCAAATATCAAAACCACTTAAACATGTTAATGGCCGAATCCTATATACATACAATTTTCAAAAATTCAAGCATGGGTCAGGTAATATACGAAGCAACGATCACAAAAACGTAAAAATTATCAAAAACCGAAAACCAACCATACCTTAATCAAGCTTTCTAATTGCTGAAATTTAAAGCTCTCCCTACCCCTTTTCTTTAGCTAAGAATCGGCCATGAGAAGTGAAGATGATAGTGGCTTTTTTTTTATGTTTTATTTAACATATAATAACATTATTTGTAATTTACTAATATAACCTTATTATGATTATTAAACTAACATATATCATAAGGTTAGTGTGGTCCATTGCCGTCCAGTACCATGGTTTATGGGCTAATTGCCCCTTTAGGACATCCACTTAAAAAGCCACAATCAAATTGGTACCTTTTACTTTAGCATGCAACTTTTACGCTTTACGCGATTAAGTACTTTTAATCGAAATAAGCACTTAAACGATAAAATTTTCATACGAAACTTTCACACACATCAATTCACATATGATAAACTCAAAATATAATATTAAAATATTTCTCGAACTCGAATTCGTGGTCCCGAAACCACCGTTTCGATTAGGGTCAAAATCGGTCTGTTACAATTTCAGTTGGAAAAGGATACTTAGGGAGAAGGAATCGCATTCCAATAGCTTATATATATCCCCTAAGTACCACCTTTGAAGAGGCGTCAAAGCTAGGCCAAGGAGCCAAGCCAAGAAGGTCAGAGTTAGGAAGTAACGCGAGGATAGCCAGTCGATCCATCCCAAGAGGCCAGAATTATGCTCAAGATGGCGGAATTCTCTTTCAATTCCTTCAGGCGGTTTTAGGGTTTTCTTATGTTTGTTTTTTCTTTTCTCTTGTGATGTTCTTTTTATTCATTATGAACTAAACCCTTTAGATACCTGAAGGGGATGAAACCTAGGTGAATTTTGTTATTTGATTTCTAAGTTATATGATAATTGCTTAGTTTGTTCTTAATTATGTTGCTTAATCCAAATCTAATGTGCTTAGGTGGAGGAGGAATAGACCTTGCCTAAGAGTATATCTAACATAACTAAGCAGAGTTGATCGAACGCCTAGAGATAGGGTTACGAGATTTTGCCGGATTAGGGTGAAACCTAATATGGGAATCTATTGATCAATTTACTGCTATCTTAGGGGGTTATTATAAGCAAATGAGAGTTCCACTAATTAACCTAGGGTTAGACGTTATTCGCCTCGAGAGAGGGTTTAATATAGGTTAGGGAGTCTTACGGATCAAGCTAAGTAAAGAAATCATATAATTATGGTCAGATAACAAGTGAAGTCTAGGTGGATTCTTCCTAAGGGTATCGTCGTAATCAACTGAGTTTTCCTTCAAAGTTACTTTGCTATTCGTGTAACATCCTAGATTAGGGGTTATGCGTTCGTGCCTAATTCATGAGTTAGTAGGTTTTGGCAGTGTTGGAAGTGTATTAAGGGTTTTTAAACTTCTAGGATGGAAGAAGAAAGCTTTGGAAAATTATTGGTTTTTAAGTAAAAAGGGGAGCTAGGTAAATGAGGCTTTAAAAGAAACTCCGTGTGAAGCATGACACAAGGAACCATGTGGTAAAATGGCATGTTTTATGAATTATGAATGTGTAATGTGAATTCTAGAAATAATGAAATGTATGGAAATGTAAGGAAATATGGAAATGTAAGGAAATGTCGAAACGTATGGAAATGTAAGGAAATGTAAGAAATGTATGGAAATGTAAGAAATGTAAGAAATGTATGGAAATGTAAGTAAATATATGAAATGTATGGAAGTGTATGGAAATGTGTGGAAATGTGTGAAATGTATTGAAATGTAAGGCAATGTAGGAAATGTAAGAAAATGTAAGAAATGTAAGGAAATGTATGGAAATGTATGGAAATGTAAGAAAATGTAAGAAATGTGAGGAAATGTATGAAAATGTAAGGAAATGCAAGGAAATGTAAGGAAATGTCTTGTCTTGGAAATGTAGGGAAATGTCCTGAAAATGTAAAGGAATAAAGAGGAAAGTGAACATTTATGGAAACTAGGAAATGTAAGGAAATGATTCAAAAATGGAAAGTGAACATTTCTGGAAACTTGGAAATGTAAGAAAATGGCAAGTTTACAGAGCCGATCGAAAATTTTAGGAAACTTAGAAATGACTTAGAAATGTCAAGTTTTAAAGTTTAAAATAGGAAATTAAGGCAACGTGGCCTTAAAAGAAAAAGTTTGTGAAATTTGACACACAAACAGGCTTGGAAATGTGGCCTGAAGATGCCACTTAGGACCTATGGAAATGGCACCATGTGTAGGAGGCATGGGCCTGGGTTCGAGTCACAAGGGAAGCAAATAAATGAAGTTTTAATTTTGCTCCCAGTGCTATGAGGTGGACGGCACATGAGTTGGAAAAAGGGTGTTTTAATTCCATAAATACATGATTAAAAAGAGATAAATAAGGGATTTTTAATTTGGATTATTTGGAAGAGATAATAAGTATTTTTCTCTAGTTTATTTTAAATAAAATAGATGATGAAAGAGGAGTGGTGGCCAAGTAAGGGACTCTCCTAGGCTGATATTTTCGGCTATAAAAGGAGGACAGGATGGCTACTCATCAATTTTTGCTTCCTCCTCATCTCTGCCGAAATTTTTAGGGCTCTTTTCTCTTTTCTTTTGTCTAGCCGAATTCTCTAGCCTCATCTTTCTTTTTCTTTTCTTCTTCTTCTTCTTTTTCAAAACCAAATCCAACCTAGCTGAAATTCTGCCAAAGCCGAATCTCTGAAGTGGTGTCAGGATAGATCTGTCGAATTCAACACTTAAGGTAAGGATTTTGTGGTTATTGATTTATTCTCTTCTTTAAGCCGAAAATTAGGGATTAATGTTATTATTATTGTGGCCGAAACTATAAGGAGTATTTCAGGATTTCTAGTGCTATCGACTACAAGGGAGAGATCATCTGGGATTCAAGAATCTAAAGTAAGATATACACATATTTGGTCAAAAGTTATGGAATATATGTGAGATTAAAATTAACATATATTTATAGGGATTTCGACAGACATACAAGGCAAGGAATCCTTTTCAGATTTGGAAATTTTAAGATAAGTAATACAAATCCTAGTTGTATTTGGAAAAGTGGCCGAATGGTCTTTTAAAGTGATTAACTTATGTAGGATTTGAGATCTAAATCGGTAGATCGTTCTTCGGGATTTCAAGGAACCTATTAAGCAAATCAAGTGTGTACTCACACTAACTTTCAATATATATATGTTATGGCAATAATTATGTTTTAATATATGAATGTGTATAAGAATGAGAATGTGGCTAAGTACCACAAATGTGGCAAAAAGTACCCAGGAACGTATTCCTACTTTTGATAGGATTATGAATGTGTTATAATCTGAAAAGTGACATGAATGTGAATTTAAATATAATATGAATGATATGTAATATTTGGGGCATTTGGGATATATGTGAAGGGAGAAAGTGAAGGTGATGACTACGGTCTCACCAACGAAGGTCTTGACTTGGTCTCACCAACGAAATATGGTGGCTACGGTCCCATTAATTGAATATGGTAACTTTGGTTACATCATCTGAATATAGTGTCTAAAGACACAACGTAAGTGGGCGATGAGCACGTCGACTGCAGCGACTGCCTTCGATGGTGTGTAGCGGATGGAGGGTCGACTTAGTAGTCCCCACGGTGTACAAAGTTAGTGCACTGTGGTGTGTAGCGGATGGACAAATAGGCTTGGGTTTGGGTTGCATCATCCTTTATTTTGTATGAACATGAAATTGATATGACTTGTATGCCCGAATTGTTGAAAATTAGTCTTGTGTACACATTGAGTCTGTGGACTCACCAGTTGGGGAATTATTTTTCAGTGATGAGCAATAATGGACCGGCCGGCAGGAGCTAAAGGTGGCCATGCAACACTTGAAGAATTTATTAGAATTTGGACTCTATTTAAATTTAGTACTTTAAAATTTTATTTTGGGTTTGAATGATGTAATAATGCCATAAGGCCCAGTTGGATTTCCTTTATACGCTTATTTTTATTTGATGATGATACAACATATTTTTGATTAAAGTTAAGTAAATTTATTTCTTTTAAAATGATAAACCCTAAAATTGTTATGTCACCTTATTTAAGTTGGATTTTCAAAATTTATTAAATGGGTTCCAATTTAAGCCCAACCCAAAACGAATTTTTCTTAATTACACAAATTTTCTCTAAGTTATTCGGGACATTGAAAATCGATTTTCTTAAGGAACATACCGAGATCCGTTCGTGCTCGTGGGTCGGGTGTGGGGTGTTTCATTTTGTATCGAGCCCGCTTTTAAACTCTCGGCTGCGTGGGGCTAAGGCCCAAAAATGTTTTCAAAGTGAGCCAAAATGATTTTCTTTGAAATAAAGCAGTATTCGGCATGGCACCCGAGTCTCCTCAGACCATGATCCACCGTAAGTACCCCAACTTTATGAGTGATTCTGTGTTTTATGAACTATATAAGGGTAGAAAAGGCATGGAACGTAGATTAGTATGCTAAGTACTTGAACCCCAGGACTAGTTTACCCCAACTATTACATAAGACTTAAGGACCATTAAACAAACCTATGACTAAGTCGCCAGAGCTAGGGTGTGGTAACCATTGTGCGCATGTCTAGGATTGGATCCGAAAGAGCACAGTACTTAGCGGTCCTAGTGACTCACCTCCTCTTCGCAGAATCCTACAGTGCGTAGCTCAGGTTCACCCTAACCAAGAGGACTCCTACCATAAAGCTAAACACAATAACTAAAACCCGAAAGGAACTAGCTGTTTTTTATAAAAAAACCCTTGTTTTAAAACTCTTAAAATTTCCTTTTTAATTTGTGAGAACTATTTTTACAAAATTTTCTGAAAAATTTTTGATTTATGAAATTACAAAAATACCCTTATTGGTAAAATTACCAAAATGCCCTTGATTCACAAAATATCAAACTTTTCAACGGTTTTGCTAAAACTTCATTATTTTATAAATGTTCACAACCCTAATTTGAAAACTATCAAAAATATCTTGGTTTTAGAAAAATTACAAAATTGCCCTAATTTGCAAAATTACCAAAATGACCCCGATTTCCAAATTTTTGCAACATCACCATTTGAAAAGTTAAATTCTCAAAAAGAACCCTCAAAGTTTTGCAACATTTGGAAATACCCCACATTATCAAAATTTACAAATTTACCCCGGTTTATTACCAAAATACCTCGAGCTTCAAAATTACCAAATACACCTAAATTTCCAAAATTTTCAAAATACCAGAATTTAAAAGTTCCAAAATACTTTTGAAAAAATCATCAGAGAACTTTTATTTTTGAAAAATTACGAAAATGCCCTCAGTAGGAAAAATTACAAAAATACCCACAGGTAGTGGAAAAACAACAACAATGAAAACTACAACATTTCTCTGAATGAACGAAAGTTCATAATTGATTGTTAGATGTATGAATGAATGAAAAGACTGTGTGCATGTATGAATACGAAAGAACCACTCCTAAAATTCTTTCCATAAAACTTCTTCATGTAATCGCGGAATAAAGACTAATTCATAAAATTCTCTTAAATCGAGTTAAATCGCGACGTTAGAAATAAGTTCTAGGGGCGTGAACTTACAGATTGTGCCTAGAAAGTATGATGGTTCTATTAAGATCGAGTGCGCAGCGTAAGCATAGTGCGGTGAGAAGGATTGTCTGATCAGCAATAAGTAATTTCGAGGACGAAATTATTTTTAAGGAGGGTAGAATCGTAACATCCTAGATTAGGGGTTATGCGTTAGTGCCTAATTCATGAGTTAGTAGGTTTTGGCAGTGTTGGAAGTGTATTAAGGGTTTTAGACTTCTAGGATGGAAGAAGAAAGCTTTGGAAAATTATTGGTTTTAAGTAAAATGGGAGCTAGGTAAATGAGGCTTTAAAAGAAACTCAGTGTGAAGCATGACACAAGGAACCATGTGGTAAAATGGCATGTTTTATGAATTATGAATGTGTTATGTGAATTCTAGAAATAATGAAATGTATGGAAATGTAAGGAAATATGGAAATGTAAGGAAATGTCGAAAACGTATGGAAATGTAAGAAAATAAGAAATGTATGGAAATGTAAGGAAATGTAAGAAATGTATGGAAATATAAGGAAATATATGGAAATGTATGGAAGTGTATGGAAATGTGTGGAAATGTGTGAAATGTATGGAAATGTAAGACAATGTAGGGAAATGTAAGAAAATGTAAGAAATGTAATGAAATGTATGGAAATGTATGGAAATGTAAGAAATGTAAGGAAATGTGGAAATGTATGAAAATGTAAGGAAATGCAAGGAAATGTAAGGAAATGTCTTGTCTTGGAAATGTAGGGAAATGTCCTGAAAATGTAAAGGAATAAAGAGGAAAGTGAACATTTATGGAAACTAGGAAATGTAAGGAAATGATTCAAAAATGGAAAGTGAACATTTAAGAAACTTGGAAATGTAAGAAAATGGCAAGTTTACAGAGCCGATCGAAAATTTTAGGAAACTTAGAAATGACTTAGAAATGTCAAGTTTTAAAGTTTAAAATAGGAAATTAAGGCAACGTGGCCTTAAAAGAAAAAGTTTGTGAAATTTGACACACAAACAGGCTTGGAAATGTGGCCTGGAGATGCCACTTAGGACCTATGGAAATGGCACCATGTGTAGGAGGCATGGGCCTGGGTTCGAGTCACAAGGGAAGCAAATAAATGAAGTTTTAATTTTGCTCCCCAGGCTATGAGGTGGACGGCACATGAGTTGGAAAAAGGGGGTGTTTTAATTCCATAAATACATGATTAAAAAGAGATAAATAAGGGATTTTTAATTTGGATTATTTGGAAGAGATAATAAGGATTTTTCTCTAGTTTATTTTAAATAAAATAGATGATGAAAGAGGAGTGGTGGCCAAGTAAGGGACTCTCCTAGGCTGATATTTTCGGCTATAAAAGGAGGACAGGATGGCTACTCATCAATTTTTGCTTCCTCCTCATCTCTGCCGAAATTTTTAGGGCTCTTTTCTCTTTTCTTTTGTCTAGCCAAATTCTCTAGCCTCATCTTTCTTTTTCTTTTCTTCTTCTTCTTTTTCAAAACCAAATCCAACCTAGCTGAAATTCCACCAAAAGCCAAATCTACAAAGTGGTGTCGGGATAGATCTGTCGAATTCAACACTTAAGGTAAGGATTTTGTGGTTATTGATTTATTCTGTTCTTTAAGCCAGAAAAATAGGGATTAATGTTATTATTATTGTGGCGAAACTATAAGGAGTATTTGAGATTTCTAGTGCTATCGACTACAAGGGAGAGATCATCCGGATTCAAGAATCTAAGGTAAGATATACACATATTTGGTCAAAAGTTATGGAATATATGTGAGATTAAAATTAACATATAATTATAGGGATTTCGACAGGACATACAAGGAAAGGAATCCTTTTCGATTTGGAAATTTTAAGGTAAGTAATACAAATCCTAGTTGTATTTGGAAAAGTGGTCGAATGGTCTTTTAAAGTGATTAACTTATGTAGGATTTGTGATCTAAATCGGTAGATCGTTCTTCGGATTTCAAGGAACCTATTAAGCAAATCAAGTGTGTACTCACACTAACTTTCAATATATATATGTTATGGCAATAATTATGTTTTAATATATGAATGTGTATAAGAATGAGAATGTGGCTAAGTAACACAAATGTGGCAAAAATTACCCAGGAACGTATTCCTACTTTTGATAGGATTATGAATGTGTTATAATCAAAAAGTGACATGACTGTGAATTTAAATATGATATGAATGATATGTAGTATTTGGGGCATTTGGGATATATGTGAAGGAGAAAGTGAAGGTGATGATCGCGTCTCACCAACGAAGGTGTTGACTTGCTCACCAACGAAATATGGTGGCTACGGTCCCATTAATTGAATATGGTAACCGGTTACATCATTCGAATATAGTGTCTAAAGACACAACGTAAGTGGGCGATGAGCACGTCGATCGCAGTGATCGCCGATGATGGTGTGTAGCGGATGGAGGGTCGACTTAGTAGTCCCCACGGTGTACAAAGTTGGTACGGGTGGTGTGTAGCGGATGGACAAATAGGCTTGGGTTTGGGTTGCATCATTCTTTATTTTGTATGAACATGAAATTGATATGACTTGTATGCTCTAATTGTTGAAAATTAGTATCAGGTACACATTGAGTTCAATGGACTCACCCCGTTTGGGAATTATTTTTCAGTGATGAGCGGTAATGGACCGGTCGGCAGGAGCTAAAGGTGGCCATGCAACACTTGAAGAATTTATTAGAATTTGGACTCTATTTAAATTTAGTACTTTAAAATTTTATTTTGGGTTTGAATGATGTAATAAGGCCATAAGGCCCAGTTGGATTTCCTTTATACATTTATTTTATTTGATGATGATACAACATATTTTTGATTAAAGTTAAGTAGATTTATTTCTTTTAAAATGATAAACCCTAAAATTATTTTGTCACCTTATTTAAGTTGGATTTTCAAAATTTATTAAATGGGTTCCAATTTAAGACCAACCCAAAACGAATTTTTCTTAATTACACAAATTTTCTCTAAGTTATTCAGACATTGAAAACCGATTTTCTTAAGGAACATATCGATCCGTTCGTGCTCGTGGGTCGGGTGTGGGGTGTTTCATTTGGTATCGAGCCCGCTTTAAACTCTCGGCTTTGTGGGCTAAGGCCCAAAAATGTTTTCAAAGTGAGCCAAAATGATTTTCTTTGAAATAAAGTAGGTATTCGCATGGCACCCGAGTCTCAACCCATGATCCACCAGGTAAGTACCCCTAACTTTATGAGTGATTCTGTGATTTATGAACTGTATAAGGGTAGAAAAGGCATGGAACGTAGATTAGTATGCTAAGTACTTGAACCCCAGGACTAGTTTACCCCAACTATTACATAAGACTTAAGGACCATTAAACAAACCTATGACTAAGTCGCCAGAGCTAGGGTGTGGTAACCATTGTGCGCATGTCTAGGATTGGATCCTAAGAAGAGCACAGGTACTTAAGCGGTCCTAGTGACTCACCTCCTCTTCGCAGAATCCTACAGTGCGTAGCTCAGGTTCACCTAACCAAGAGGACTCGGTCATAGGCTAAACACAATAACTAAAACCCGAAAGGGAACTAGCCGTTTTTTATAAAAAAACCCTTGTTTTAAAACTCTTAAAATTTCCTTTTTAATTTGTGAGAACTATTTTTACAAAATTTTCTGAAAAATTTCTGATTTATGAAATTACAAAAATACCCTTATTGGTAAAATTACCAAAATGCCCTTGATTCACAAAATATCAAACTTTTCAACGGTTTTGCTAAAACTTCATTATTTTATAAATGTTCACAACCCTAATTTGAAAACTATCAAAAATATCTTGGTTTTAGAAAAATTACAAAATTGCCCCTAATTTGCAAAATTACCAAAATGACCCTGATTTCCAAATTTTTGCAACATCACCATTTGAAAAGTTAAATTCTCAAAAAGAACCCTCAAAGTTTTGCAACATTTGGAAATACCCCGACATTATCAAAATTTACAAATTTACCCTGGTTTATTACCAAAATACCCTCGAGCTTCAAAATTACTGAAATACACCTAAATTTCCAAAATTTTCAAAATACCCCGGGAATTTAAAAGTTCCAAAATACTTTTTGAAAAAATCATCAGAGAACTTTTATTTTTGAAAAATTACGAAAATGCCCCTGTAGGAAAAATTACAAAAATACCCCTGGGTAGTGGAAAAACAACAACAATGAAAACTACAACATTTCTCTGAATGAACGAAAGTTCATAATTGATTGTTAGATGTATGAATGAATGAAAAGACTGTGTGCATGTATGAATACGAAAGAACCACTCCTAAAATTCTTTCCATAAAACTTCTTCGCGGGTAATCAGTGGAATAAAGACTAATTCATAAAATTCTCTTAAATCAGATTAAATCGCGACGTTAGAAATAAGTTCTAGGGGCGTGAACTTACAGTTGTTGCCTAGAAAGTATGATGGTTCTATTAAGATCGAGTCTTGCAGCGTAAGCATAGTGCGGTGAGAAGGATTGTACGACTGTTAATAAGTAATTTCGAGGACGAAATTATTTTTAAGGAGGGTAGAACTGTAACATCCTAGATTAGGGGTTATGCGTTCGTGCCTAATTCATGAGTTAGTAGGTTTTGGCAGTGTTGGAAGTGTATTAAGGGTTTTTAGACTTCTAGGATGGAAGAAGAAAGCTTTGGAAAATTATTGGTTTTTAAGTAAAATGGGGAGCTAGGTAAATGAGGCTTTAAAAGAAACTCCGTGTGAAGCATGACACAAGGAACCATGTGGTAAAATGGCATGTTTTATGAATTATGAATGTGTTATGTGAATTCTAGAAATAATGAAATGTATGGAAATGTAAGGAAATATGGAAATGTAAGGAAATGTCAGGAAACGTATGGAAATGTAAGGAAATGTAAGGAAATGTATGGAAATGTAAGGAAATGTAAGGAAATGTATGGAAATATAAGGAAATATATGGAAATGTATGGAAGTGTATGGAAATGTGTGGAAATGTGTGGAAATGTATGGAAATGTAAGACAATGTAGGGAAATGTAAGAAAATGTAAGGAAATGTAATGAAATGTATGGAAATGTATGGAAATGTAAGGAAATGTAAGGAAATGTGAGGAAATGTATGAAAATGTAAGGAAATGCAAGGAAATGTAAGGAAATGTCTTGTCTTGGAAATGTAGGAAATGTCCTGAAAATGTAAAGGAATAAAGAGGAAAGTGAACATTTATGGAAACTAGGAAATGTAAGGAAATGATTCAAAATGGAAAGTGAACATTTCTGAAACTTGAAATGTAAGAAAATGGCAAGTTTACTGAGCCGATCGAAAATTTTAGGAAACTTAGAAATGACTTAGAAATGTCAAGTTTTAAAGTTTAAAATAGGAAATTAAGGCAACGTGGCCTTAAAAGAAAAAGTTTGTGAAATTTGACACACAAACAGGGCTTGGAAATGTGGCTGGAGATGCCACTTAGGACCTATGGAAATGGCACCATGTGTAGGAGGCATGGGCACAGGTTCGAGTCACAAGGAAGCAAATAAATGAAGTTTTAATTTTGCTCCCAGTGCTATGAGGTGGACGGCACATGAGTTGGAAAAAGGGTGTTTTTAATTCCATAAATACATGATTAAAAGAGAGATAAATAAGGGATTTTTAATTTGGATTATTTGGAAGAGATAATAAGGATTTTTCTCTAGTTTATTTTAAATAAAATAGATGATGAAAGAGGAGTGGTGGCCAAGTAAGGGACTCTCCTAGGCTGATATTTTTCATTATAAAAGGAGGACAGGATGGCTACTCATCAATTTTTGCTTCCTCCTCATCTCTGCCGAAATTTTTAGGGCTCTTTTCTCTTTTCTTTTGTCTAGCCGAATTCTCTAGCCTCATCTTTCTTTTTCTTTTCTTCTTCTTCTTCTTTTTTTCAAAACCAAATCCAACCTAGTCGAAATTGCACTTAAAGCCAAATCTCTGAAGTGGTGTCAGGATAGATCTGTCGAATTCAACACTTAAGGTAAGGATTTTGTGGTTATTGATTTATTCTCTTCTTTAAGCCGAAAAATAGGGATTAATGTTATTATTATTGTGGCCGAAACTATAAGGAGTATTTCAGGATTTCTAGTGCTATCGACTACAAGGGAGAGATCATCCGGGATTCAAGAATCTAAGGTAAGATATACACATATTTGGTCAAAAGTTATGGAATATATGTGAGATTAAAATTAACATATAATTATAGGGATTTAACAGGACATACAAGGCAAGGAATCCTTTTCAGATTTGGAAATTTTAAGGTAAGTAATACAAATCCTAGTTGTATTTGGAAAAGTGGCCGAATGGTCTTTTAAAGTGATTAACTTATGTAGGATTTGTGATCTAAATCGGTAGATCGTTCTTCGGGATTTCAAGGAACCTATTAAGCAAATCAAGTGTGTACTCACACTAACTTTCAATATATATATGTTATGGCAATAATTATGTTTTAATATATGAATGTGTATAAGAATGAGAATGTGGCTAAGTAACACAAATGTGGCAAAAGTACCAGAACGTATTCCTACTTTTGATAGGATTATGAATGTGTTATAATCTGAAAAGTGACATGACTGTGAATTTAAATATGATATGAATGATATGTAGTATTTGGGGCATTTGGGATATATGTGAAGGGAGAAAGTGAAGGTGATGACTGCGGTCTCACCAACGAAGGTGCTGACTTCGGTCTCACCAACGAAATATGGTGGCTACGGTCCCATTAATTGAATATGGTAACTTCGGTTACATCATTCGAATATAGTGTCTAAAGACACAACGTAAGTGGCGATGAGAGCACGTCGATCGCAGCGGCGCGCCTTGATGGTGTGTAGCGGATGGAGGGTCGACTTAGTAGTCCCCACGGTTGTGCAGTTTGGTACGGGTGGTGTGTAGCGGATGGACAAATAGGCTTGGGTTTGGGTTGCATCATTCTTTATTTTGTATGAACATGAAATTGATATGACTTGTATGCCCGAATTGTTGAAAATTAGTCTCATGTACACACATTGAGTCAATGGACTCACCCTGTTGGGGAATTATTTTTCGTGATGAGCGATAATGGACCGGGTCGGCGGGAGCTAAAGGTGGCCATGCAACACTTGAAGAATTTATTAGAATTTGGACTCTATTTAAATTTAGTACTTTAAAATTTTATTTTGGGTTTGAATGATGTAATAAGGCCATAAGGCCCAGTTGGATTTCCTTTATACCTTATTTTTATTTGATGATGATACAACATATTTTTGATTAAAGTTAAGTAGATTTATTTCTTTTAAAATGATAAACCCTAAAATTATTTTGTCACCTTATTTAAGTTGGATTTTCAAAATTTATTAAATGGGTTCCAATTTAAGACCAACCCAAAACGAATTTTTCTTAATTACACAAATTTTCTCTAAGTTATTCAGGACATTGAAAACTGATTTTCTTAAGGAACATACCAGATCCGGTTCAGGCTCGTGGGTCGGGTGTGGGGTGTTTTGATTTTGGTATCGAGCCCAGTTTTAAACTCTCGGCCTGTGGGCTAAGGCCCAAAAATGTTTTCAAAGTGAGCCAAAATGATTTTCTTTGAAATAAAGTAGGTATTCTGGCATGGCACCTGAGTCTCCGACCCGCAGTCCACCAGGTAAGTACCCCTAACTTTATGAGTGATTCTGTGATTTATGAACTGTATAAGGGTAGAAAAGGCATGGAACGTAGATTAGTATGCTAAGTACTTGAACCCCGTGACTAGTTTACCCCAACTATTACATAAGACTTAAGGACCATTAAACAAACCTATGACTAAGTCGCCGAGCTAGGGTGTGGTAACCATTGTGCGCATGTCTAGGATTGGATCCTAAGAGCACAGTACTTAGCGATCCCTAGTGACTCACCTCCTCTTCGCAGAGAATCCTACCAGTGCGTAGCTCCTGTTCACCCCTAACCAAGAGGACTCGGTCATAAAGCTAAACACAATAACTAAAACCCGAAAGGGAACTAGCCGCTTTTATATAAAAACCCTTGTTTTAAAACTCTTAAAATTTCCTTTTAATTTGTGAGAACTATTTTTACAAAATTTTCTCGAAAAATTTCGATTTATGAAATTACAAAAATACCCTTATTGGTAAAATTACCAAAATGCCCTTGATTCACAAAATATCAAACTTTTCAACGGTTTTGCTAAAACTTCATTATTTTATAAATGTTCACAACCCTAATTTGAAAACTATCAAAAATATCTTGGTTTTAGAAAAATTACAAAATTGCCCTAAATTTGCAAAATTACCAAAATGACCTCGATTTCCAAATTTTTGCAACATCACCATTTGAAAAGTTAAATTCTCAAAAAGAACCCTCAAAGTTTTGCAACATTTGGAAATACCCGACATTATCAAAATTTACAAATTTACCCCTGTTTTATTACCAAAATACCCTCGAGCTTCAAAATTACTCAAATACACCTAAATTTCCAAAATTTTCAAAATACCCCGGGAATTTAAAAGTTCCAAAATACTTTTTGAAAAAATCATCAGAGAACTTTTATTTTTGAAAAATTACGAAAATGCCCCTGTAGGAAAAATTACAAAAATACCCCTGGGTAGTGGAAAAACAACAACAATGAAAACTACAACATTTCTCTGAATGAACGAAAGTTCATAATTGATTGTTAGATGTATGAATGAATGAAAAGACTGTGTGCATGTATGAATACGAAAGAACCACTCCTAAAATTCTTTCCATAAAACTTCTTCGCGGGTAATCAGTGGAATAAAGACTAATTCATAAAATTCTCTTAAATCAGATTAAATCGCGACGTTAGAAATAAGTTCTAGGGGACGTGAACTTACAGATTGTGCCTAGAAAGTATGATGGTTCTATTAAGATCAGAGTGCGTAGCGTAAGCATAGTGCGGTGAGAAGGATTGTACGACTGTTAATAAGTAATTTCGAGGACGAAATTATTTTTAAGGAGGGTAGAACTGTAACATCCTAGATTAGGGGTTATGCGTTCGTGCCTAATTCATGAGTTAGTAGGTTTTGGCAGTGTTGGAAGTGTATTAAGGGTTTTTAGACTTCTAGGATGGAAGAAGAAAGCTTTGGAAAATTATTGGTTTTTAAGTAAAATGGGGAGCTAGGTAAATGAGGCTTTAAAAGAAACTCCGTGTGAAGCATGACACAAGGAACCATGTGGTAAAATGGCATGTTTTATGAATTATGAATGTGTTATGTGAATTCTAGAAATAATGAAATGTATGGAAATGTAAGAAATATGGAAATGTAAGAAATGTCGAGAAACGTATGGAAATGTAAGAAATGTAAGAAATGTATGGAAATGTAAGAAATGCAAGAAATGTATGGAAATGTAAGAAATATATGGAAATGTATGGAAGTGTATGGAAATGTGTGAAATGTGTGAAATGTATGGAAATGTAAGGCAATGTAGGGAAATGTAAGAAAATGTAAGGAAATGTAAGAAATGTATGGAAATGTATGGAAATGTAAGGAAATGTAAGGAAATGTGAGGAAATGTATGAAAATGTAAGGAAATGCAAGGAAATGTAAGGAAATGTCTTGTCTTGGAAATGTAGGAAATGTCCTGAAAATGTAAAGGAATAAAGAGGAAAGTGAACATTTATGGAAACTAGGAAATGCAAGGAAATGATTCAAAATGGAAAGTGAACATTTACGGAAACTTGGAAATGTAAGAAAATGGCAAGTTTACAGAGCCGATCGAAAATTTTAGGAAACTTAGAAATGACTTAGAAATGTCAAGTTTTAAAGTTTAAAATAGGAAATTAAGGCAACGTGGCCTTAAAAGAAAAAGTTTGTGAAATTTGACACACAAACAAAGCTTGGAAATGTGGCACTGAGATGCCACTTAGGACCTATGGAAATGGCACCATGTGTAGGAGGCATGGGCACTGGGTTCGAGTCACAAGGGAAGCAAATAAATGAAGTTTTAATTTTGCTCCCAGTGCTATGAGGTGGGACGGCACATGAGTTGGAAAAAGGGGTGTTTTAATTCCATAAATACATGATTAAAAAGAGATAAATAAGGGATTTTTAATTTGGATTATTTGGAAGAGATAATAAGGATTTTTCTCTAGTTTATTTTAAATAAAATAGATGATGAAAGAGGAGTGGTGGCCAAGTAAGGGACTCTCCTAGGCTGATATTTTCGGCTATAAAAGGAGGAGACAGAGGGCTACTCATCAAGTTTTGCTTCCTCCTCATCTCTGCGCCAAAATTTTTAGGGCTCTTTTCTCTTTTCTTTTGTCTAGCCGAATTCTCTAGCCTCATCTTTCTTTTTCTTTCTTCTTCTTCTTCTTTTTCAAAACCAAATCCAACCTAGTTGAAATTCACGCCAAAGCCAAATCTACAAGTGGTGTCGGGATAGATCTGTCGAATTCAACACTTAAGGTAAGGATTTTGTGGTTATTGATTTATTCTCTTCTTTAAGCTAAAAATAGGGATTAATGTTATTATTATTGTGGCGAAACTATAAGGAGTATTTCAGATTTCTAGTGCTATCGACTACAAGGGAGAGATCATCCGGGATTCAAGAATCTAAGGTAAGATATACACATATTTGGTCAAAAGTTATGGAATATATGTGAGATTAAAATTAACATATAATTATAGGGATTTCGACAGACATACAAGGCAAGGAATCCTTTTCAGATTTGAAAATTTTAAGGTAAGTAATACAAATCCTAGTTGTATTTGGAAAAGTGGCCGAATGGTCTTTTAAAGTGATTAACTTATGTAGGATTTGTGATCTAAATCGGTAGATCATTCTTCGGGATTTCAAGGAACCTATTAAGCAAATCAAGTGTGTACTCACACTAACTTTCAATATATATATGTTATGGCAATAATTATGTTTTAATATATGAATGTGTATAAGAATGAGAATGTGGCTAAGTAACACAAATGTGGCAAAAAGTACCCAGGAACGTATTCCTACTTTTGATAGGATTATGAATGTGTTATAATCTGAAAAGTGACATGACTGTGAATTTAAATATGATATGAATGATATGTAGTATTTGGGGCATTTGGGATATATGTGAAGGAGAAAGTGAAGGTGATGATCATGCGGTCTCACCAACGAAGGTCTTGACTTGGTCTCACCAACGAAATATGGTGGCTACGGTCCCATTAATTGAATATGGTAACTTCGTTACATCATCTCGAATATAGTGTCTAAAGACACAACGTAAGTGGGCGATGAGCACGCCGATCGCGCCCATCGATCGCCGATGGTGTGTAGCGGATGGAGGGTCGACTTAGTAGTCCCCACGATGTATGCAAGGTTGGTACGAGTGGTGTGTGTAGCGGATGGACAAATAGGCTTGGGTTTGGGTTGCATCATTCTTTATTTTGTATGAACATGAAATTGATATGACTTGTATGCAGAATTGTTGAAAATTAGTATCATGTACACATTGAGTCTCAGGACTCACCCCAGTTGGGGAATTATTTTTTCAGGTGATGAGCAAATAATGGACCGGGTCGGCAGGAGCTAAAGGTGGCCATGCAACACTTGAAGAATTTATTAGAATTTGGACTCTATTTAAATTTAGTACTTTAAAATTTTATTTTGGGTTTGAATGATGTAATAAGGCCATAAGGCCCAGTTGGATTTCCTTTATACCGCTTATTTTTATTTGATGATGATAAACATATTTTTGATTAAAGTTAAGTAAATTTATTTCTTTTAAAATGATAAACCCTAAAATTATTTTGTCACCTTATTTAAGTTGGATTTTCAAAATTTATTAAATGGGTTCCAATTTAAGACCAACCCAAAACGAATTTTTCTTAATTACACAAATTTTCTCTAAGTTATTCAGGACATTGAAAACCGATTTTCTTAAGGAACATACCAGATCCGGTTCAGGCTCGTGGGTCGGGTGTGGGGTGTTTCAGTTTGGTATCAGAGCCCAGTTTTAAACTCTCGGCCTGTGGGCTAAGGCCCAAAAATGTTTTCAAAGTGAGCCAAAATGATTTTCTTTGAAATAAAGCAGGTATTCTGGCATGGCACCTGAGTCTCCGACCCGCAGTCCACCAGGTAAGTACCCCTAACTTTATGAGTGATTCTGTGATTTATGAACTGTATAAGGGTAGAAAAGGCATGGAACGTAGATTAGTATGCTAAGTACTTGAACCCCAGGACTAGTTTACCCCAACTATTACATAAGACTTAAGGACCATTAAACAAACCTATGACTAAGTCGCCGAGCTAGGGTGTGGTAACCATTGTGCGCATGTCTAGGATTGGATCCGGAAGAGCCTGGTACTTAAGCAGTCCTAGTGACTCACCTCCTCTTCGCAGGAATCCTACCTGGTGCGTAGCTCCGGTTCACCCTAACCAAGAGGACTCGGTCATAGGCTAAACACAATAACTAAAACCCGAAAGGGAACTAGCCGTTTTTTATAAAAAAACCCTTGTTTTAAAACTCTTAAAATTTCCTTTTTAATTTGTGAGAACTATTTTTACAAAATTTTCTGAAAAATTTCTGATTTATGAAATTACAAAAATACCCTTATTGGTAAAATTACCAAAATGCCCTTGATTCACAAAATATCAAACTTTTCAACGGTTTTGCTAAAACTTCATTATTTTATAAATGTTCACAACCCTAATTTGAAAACTATCAAAAATATCTTGGTTTTAGAAAAATTACAAAATTGCCCCTAATTTGCAAAATTACCAAAATGACCCTGATTTCCAAATTTTTGCAACATCACCATTTGAAAAGTTAAATTCTCAAAAAGAACCCTCAAAGTTTTGCAACATTTGGAAATACCCCGACATTATCAAAATTTACAAATTTACCCTAGTTTATTACCAAAATACCCTCGAGCTTCAAAATTACCGAAATACCCCTAAATTTCTAAATTTTTCAAAATACCCCGGGAATTTAAAAGTTCCAAAATACTTTTTGAAAAAATCATCAGAGAACTTTTATTTTTGAAAAATTACGAAAATGCCCCTGTAGAAAAATTACAAAAATACCCCTGGGTAGTGGAAAAACAACAACAATGAAAACTACAAAATTTCTCTGAATGAACGAAAGTTCATAATTGATTGTTAGATGTATGAATGAATAAAAAGACTGTGTGCATGTATGAATACGAAAGAACCACTCCTAAAATTCTTTCCATAAAACTTCTTCGCGGGTAATCAGTGGAATAAAGACTAATTCATAAAATTCTCTTAAATCAGATTAAATCGCGACGTTAGAAATAAGTTCTAGGGGACGTGAACTTAGAGATTGTGCCTAGAAAGTATGATGGTTCTATTAAGATCAGAGTGCGCAGCGTAAGCATAGTACGGTGAGAAGGATTGTACGACTGTTAATAAGTAATTTCGAGGACAAAATTATTTTTAAGGAGGGTAGAACTGTAACATCCTAGATTAGGGGTTATGCGTTCGTGCTTAATTCATGAGTTAGTAGGTTTTGGCAGTGTTGGAAGTGTATTAAGGGTTTTTAGACTTCTAGGATGGAAGAAGAAAGCTTTGGAAAATTATTGGTTTTTAAGTAAAAAGGGGAGCTAGGTAAATGAGGCTTTAAAAGAAACTCCGTGTGAAGCATGACACAAGGAACCATGTGGTAAAATGGCATGTTTTATGAATTATGAATGTGTTATGTGAATTCTAGAAATAATGAAATGTATGGAAATGTAAGGAAATATGGAAATGTAAGGAAATGTCGAAAACGTATGGAAATGTAAGAAAATGTAAGAAATGTATGGAAATGTAAGAAATGTAAGAAATGTATGGAAATGTAAGAAATATATGGAAATGTATGGAAGTGTATGGAAATGTGTGGAAATGTGTGAAATGTATGGAAATGTAAGGCAATGTAGGGAAATGTAAGAAAATGTAAGAAATGTAAGGAAATGTATGGAAATGTATGGAAATGTAAGGAAATGTAAGGAAATGTGAGGAAATGTATGAAAATGTAAGGAAATGCAAGGAAATGTAAGGAAATGTCTTGTCTTGGAAATGTAGGAAATGTCCTGAAAATGTAAAGGAATAAAGAGGAAAGTGAACATTTATGGAAACTAGGAAATGTAAGGAAATGATTCAAAATGGAAAGTGAACATTTCTGAAACTTGGAAATGTAAGAAAATGGCAAGTTTACAGAGCGATCGAAAATTTTAGGAAACTTAGAAATGACTTAGAAATGTCAAGTTTTAAAGTTTAAAATAGGAAATTAAGGCAACGTGGCCTTAAAAGAAAAAGGTTGTGAAATTTGACACACAAACAAAGCTTGGAAATGTGGCTGAGATGCCACTTAGGACCTATGGAAATGGCACCATGTGTAGGAGGCATGGGCACAGGGTTCGAGTCACAAGGGAAGCAAATAAATGAAGTTTTAATTTTGCTCCCAGTGCTATGAGGTGGACGGCACATGAGTTGGAAAAAGGGGGTTTTTAATTCCATAAATACATGATTAAAAAGAGATAAATAAGGGATTTTTAATTTGGATTATTTGGAAGAGATAATAAGGATTTTTCTCTAGTTTATTTTAAATAAAATAGATGATGAAAGAGGAGTGGTGGCCAAGTAAGGGACTCTCCTAGGCTGATATTTTCGGCTATAAAAGGAGGACAGGAGGGCTACTCATCAATTTTTGCTTCCTCCTCATCTCTGTCGAAATTTTTAGGGCTCTTTTCTCTTTTCTTTTGTCTAGCCGAATTCTCTAGCCTCATCTTTCTTTTTCTTTTCTTCTTCTTCTTCTTTTTCAAAACCAAATCCAACCTAGCTGAAATTCTGCTAAAGCCAAATCTCTGAAGTGGTGTCAGGATAGATCTGTCGAATTCAACACTTAAGGTAAGGATTTTGTGGTTATTGATTTATTCTCTTCTTTAAGCCGAAAAATAGGGATTAATGTTATTATTATTGTGGCGAAAACTATAAGGAGTATTTCGGGATTTCTAGTGCTATCGACTACAAGGGAGAGATCATCCGGATTCAAGAATCTAAGGTAAGATATACACATATTTGGTCAAAAGTTATGGAATATATGTGAGATTAAAATTAACATATAATTATAGGGATTTACGACAGGACATACAAGGCAAGGAATCCTTTTGATTTGGAAATTTTAAGGTAAGTAATACAAATCCTAGTTGTATTTGGAAAAGTGGCCGAATGGTCTTTTAAAGTGATTAACTTATGTAGGATTTGAGATCTAAATCGGTAGATCGTTCTTCGGGATTTCAAGGAACCTATTAAGCAAATCAAGTGTGTACTCACACTAACTTTCAATATATATATGTTATGGCAATAATTATGTTTTAATATATGAATGTGTATAAGAATGAGAATGTGGCTAAGTACCACAAATGTGGCAAAAAGTACCCAGGAACGTATTCCTACTTTTGATAGGATTATGAATGTGTTATAATCTGAAAAGTGACATGAATGTGAATTTAAATATGATATGAATGATATGTAATATTTGGGGCATTTGGGATATATGTGAAGGGAGAAAGTGAAGGTGATGACTACGGTCTCACCAACGAAGGTGCTGACTTCGGTCTCACCAACGAAATATGGTGGCTACGGTCCCATTAATTGAATATGGTAACTTCGGTTACATCATTCGAATATAGTGTCTAAAGACACAACGTAAGTGGGCGATGAGCACGTCGACCGCAAATGATCGCTTCTTCGATGGTGTGTAGCGGATGGAGGGTCGACTTAGTAGTCCCCACTGCAGTACAAAGTTGGTACGGGTGGTGTGTAGCGGATGGACAAATAGGCTTGGGTTTGGGTTGCATCATCCTTTATTTTGTATGAACATGAAATTGATATGACTTGTATGCAGAAATTGTTGAAAATTAGTCTCAGTGTACACATTGAGTCTCATGGACTCACCTGTTGGGGAATTATTTTTCAGTGATGAGCGGTAATGGACCGGGTCGGCGGAGAGCTAAAGGTGGCCATGCAACACTTGAAGAATTTATTAGAATTTGGACTCTATTTAAATTCATTACATTAAAATTTTATTTTGGGTTTGAATGATGTAATAAGGCCATAAGGCCCAGATTGGATTTCCTTTATTATCGCTTATTTTTATTTGATGATGATACAACATATTTTTTATTAAAGTTAAGTAAATTTATTTCCTTTAAAATGATAAACCCTAAAATTATTTTGTCACCTTATTTAAGTTGGATTTTCAAAATTTATTAAATGGGTTCCAATTTAAGCCCAACCCAAAACGAATTTTTCTTAATTACACAAATTTTCTCTAAGTTATTCAGGACATTGACAACCGATTTTCTTAAGGAACATACCAGATCCGGTTCAGGCTCGTGGGCCGGGTGTGGGGTGTTTCAATTCGTCCTTTTTGTCTTTGTGTCCATTGTTTAGTCTTCGTCAATATAGTTTAAAGCAACTTCACTCTATTTTTAAGGCTAAATAATAAAAAGAAAATTAGTATTAGTACTCTTAGTTCCTTTGGGTTCGATACCCGGTCCTTCCTAAGGTATACTACTGTTTGATAGGTACACTTGCCTTTAGTCGTTGTCAGAGTTAGCTTTCAGGTTTTGATCATTCTTTTATAAATTCTAAAACTCTGATTTACAGCGATCAAGTTTTTGACGCCGTTGCCGAGGAACTAAAATATTAAGAAAGCTCTATTTTTATTACTTTAGCCGTTATTTTATTTTTCACAATTCATTTATTTTGTTTTTAGGTTAAATTTTAATCTTTGCTAATTTTTCATTCTTTCTCCTTTTTTTAGGCACCCGGGAGGACCTTTGGTATACGATAGTGATATTGAAGCAACCGCTCGCAGGAATCGTCGAGAAACTAGGCGAGCCCTAAATTACACAGAAAGAGAGGAAGAAAATTCCAATCCTACTGAAAGGATGAACGAGAATAACCAACCACCACACGATGTGAGGGAATGCAATGCTCCACGTACAATGTTTGATTATGCGAAACCATATTTAACAGGAGCGGAATCAAGTATTGTTAGGCCTACTATATCTGCTAACAATTTTGAATTAAAGTCTAACACAATACAAATGATTCAACAGTTTGTTCAATTTGATTGTTTGCGGGACGAAGATCCAAACATACATATAGTTAACTTTTTAGAGTTCTGTGATACTTTCAAAATAAATGGTGTTTCTGATGATGCCATACGTCTTCGGTTATTCCTTTTTTCATTTGAGAAATAAAGCTAAACAGTGGTTAAACTCGTTACAACGAGGGTCAATCACCACATGGAATTAGATGATCGAAAAATTTTTAATGAAATATTTTCCACCGGCCAAAACAACCAAATTAAGGAATGATATCTCTTCTTTTGTGCAGATGAATTTAGAAATTCTATACGATGCATGGGAGAGATTCAAAGATCTCTTGAGGAGGTGCCCACACCATGGCTTACCCTTGTGGCTACAAGTCCAAACATTCTATAACGGTGTAAACCCCTCAACGAGGCAACTAATTGATTCAGCAGCCGATGGAATCCTGAATAACAAAACTCCAAAAGCAGCCTACGAGTTCATTGAGGAGATGTCATTAAACAATTATCAGTGGCAAGCTTCAAGGACCAAACCTGAAACACCCCAAACCCGGCCCACGAGCTTTGACCAGATTTGGTATGTTCCTCAAGTAAACCGATTTCAAATTCTTTTGTTACTTAGAGAAAAACTTGTGTGATTAAAAAAAAATATATTGTTTGGGTTGGGCTTGTGTTGAAAACAAACTGGATTTTTATATTAGAAAACCCCTTTTTAATATTAAGTGATAAAACATATAGAGTATACTTTAAAATAAAATACTTAGTCTTTAACTTAATCAAAATTTGTAACACAATAAAACAACAAGTAGAAATAAAATCGTTCATCATGGCCTTATGGCCTTATTACATCAAATAGTTTCCAAAATATTTCAAAGTACTAAAATAAATTCAAGAGTCTATAAAAATATAAACTTCATGTTGAGCATGGCCATCACAAGTACTGCCGTCCCTGGTCCATCACTATTCATCACTCAAACATGGTCCCACAACAGGTGAGTCAAAGCAGACTCAATGTGTACACGACACTAAATCATAATAGAATCGGGCATACAATAGTTACACATTCAAAACATAAAATACAAGTTATGATGCATTCCCAAACCCAAACCTAATTGTCCATCCGCTACACACCCCCGTACCTGCCAGTCACACCGTGGGGACTACTAAGTCAACCCTCCTTTCGCTACACACCATCGAAGGCAGTCGCTGCAGTCGACGTGCTCATCGCCCATATAAATTCGTGGCATAGCCACTCGATAATTGTGTCATGAGACACCACATTCGAGATAATGTAACCGGTTACCACATTCGAGATAATGTGACCAAAGTCACCACATTCAGATAGTGAGACCGAAGTCACCACATTCACTTCCCCTTTCTTATATAACCCGAATGCCCCATATTATTCATATTATGCATATCATACTTAAACTCACAATCATGTCACTTTTCACATGTTAAATATAACATATTTTGTAATCCTAGTAGAAGTAGGAAACGTACCTGAGTACTTAGTACCATATCATGGTACTTTAGCCACTTTCATATACTTAATAACACATATATTAATAAACATAGCCATAATACATATTATAAAGTAGTGTGGGGTACACACCTGATTCGCTTAGCAAATTCCTTGAGATTTCGAAATCTGATCTACCGCTTAATTCCTTAATCCCTACCTTTGATTAATCACTTACTAATTTAATAAAAATCCATTCGGCCATAAATCCAAATCCTAGTAGGATTAGTATTCTTAAACTTACCTTGTTGCCGATTGGGACACCAACAAATCCCGAAATTGATCCTTGTTTTCCTAGAAATGTCGAAATTCCTATAACCTTGCGTTAGATTTAATCTAACCATTAAAACATAAAACATGGCCTTTGGCCGAATATACATATGTCTTACCTTAATCTTAGAAATCCCGAAACTCACCGAATAACTAGGGAACACGTGGCCTATGGTGTACCTTCGGGAAAAGAACTTCTCCTTCCTTGTAGTCGACACTTAGTAAACCCCGAAAGATCTCTTCAAAGTTTCGGCAACAAAATATTAATGGGGTTAGTCCTAGATTTCGGCAAATCTTAAAAGAAAAAGGATGAAACCGAATGAGATCTTACCCTTACTTGAAGAAATCGATTGCACCTTCACTTCAACCTTCAGAGATTCAGCTATGGCTAGATGATGATCTCACAACTTTCGGTTTTGGAGGGATTAGAAAGAAAAGAGAAGGAAGAATAAAGATGGAGGATTAAAGCTAGCACAGAAAGGTATTTCACTTGGCAAAAATAAAAGAAGAAGAAGATTTGGTGAAGAGAATTCGGCAGAGGCTTTCAAAGAACAGAAAATAATGCAGAATGGCCTATCTTTTCCTTTTATAGCCGAAATTACTAACTTAGAATCCCTTACTTGGCCATCACTCTTCTATTTTAATAGCTTTATCTCTTTAATTATCACTAAAATAAAAGATAATTCAGCAACTATCCTTACTTAGCCGAAATTATTAAACTCAAAGTCCCTTACTTGGCCATCACTTCTCCATTGTTTTCCTAATTAAAGAATAATTCCTCATTTATCTCTTTATTCAAATTAAAAGAATTTAATCCAACAATTATCTCTTGAAAATAATGATAAATAAATCCATTATTTATCCCTTATTTATCCACTATTTATCTCTTAAAAATAAAGAATAAAAGCTCCTAAATTATAACCCATGTGCCGTCCACCTCTGTCCATCCTTGTAACAAAATAAAACTTTTATTTTGCTTCCCCTGCAGCTCGAACCTTGGCCCACTACCCCTGTATGTGGCGCCATTTCCAGAGGCCCTAAGTGGCATCTTCAGGCCACTTTTCCAAGCCCGTTTGTGTGTCAAATTTCAAATAACTTTTTCTTTTAAGGCCACCTTGCCTTAATTTCCTCTTTTAAACTTTAAAACTTGACATTTCTTTTCATTTCCAAGTTTCCAAAAATTTTCGTTCGGCTCTTTAAACTTGACATTTCCTTACATTTCCAAGTTTCCAGAAATGTTCACTTTTCTTTTTTGAATCATTTCTAAATCATTTTCCTAGTTTCCATAAATGTTCACTTTTCTCTTTATTCCTTTACATTTTCAGGACATTTCCCTACATTTCCAAGACAAGACATTTCCTTACATTTCCTTGCATTTCCTTACATTTCCATACATTTCCTCACATTTCCTTACATTTCCTTGCATTTCCATACATTTCCATACATTTCCTTACATTTCCTTACATTTCAATACATTTCCATACATTTCCTTACATTTCCTTACATTTCCATACATTTCTTCATTTCTAGAATTCACATAACACATTCATAATTCATAAAACATGCCATTTTACCACATGGTTCCTTATGCCATGCTTCACACGGAGTTTCTTTTAAAGCCTCATTTACCTAGCTCCCCTTTTTATTTAAAAACCAATAATTTTCCAAAGCTTTCTTCTTCCATCCTAGAATTCTAAAAACCCTTAATACACTTCCAACACTGCCAAAACCTACTAACTCATGAATTAGGCACGAACGCATAACCCTTAATCTAGGATGTTACAAAATCGACAAAATCGGCAGGAGTCTTCAACGTCGATGCCATGACCATGCTATCAACGCAACTTGAGATGATGAATAAAAAGCTTGATAGTTTCTGTTCTTCGCAGGCACATCCAGTCATGAACTGTGGCGCAAGTGGAACCGTGGTAAATCCTGAGTACCCACCCTACCAACCAGAAGCAGAGAGCAAACAGATGAACTATATAGGTAATAATTTCCGATCCAATAATAATCCTTATAGTAACACTTACAATCCAGGTTGGAGGAACCACCCAAATTTTTCATGGGGAGGTCAAGGCAATCAAGGAAATCAAAGGCAACAACTTCCTCAAAACTTCCAAAATTAGCCTTACCCACAAGAGAAGAAACCTACCCTCGAGGAGATGATGGTAAGGTTCTCAGCAGACACAGAAAAACGTATTCAAGAAACTGATAGAACAATCAAAATCAATGAGAGCTGAATTAGTGAAATTGCTAAGTTAGTCACGGAAGTAACTAACGCAGTAGAACAACTCGCAAAGCTAATGTCAGAACGACTGCAAGGACGTCTACCAAGTAACACTGAGATTAACCCTAAGGAGAAAATTCAACCCATCACAGCTCAGGACAGCGAGGAGTTAGATGAACCCAAACCAATTCTAGAAAGTAAGGTAGACGAAGGTACAACAAAGGTAGTACAAGAAAAGTCGAAACCGATAATCAAGGAGTACAAACCTCGCATACCTTATCCCGAAGTGTTAAAAAGAGACGATTCAGAGGAACAATTCGATAAGTTTCTTAAACTTTTAAAGAAATTACATATTAACTTACCTCTTCTTGAAAGTCTTTTTCAGATGCCAGATTCGAGGAAATTCTTAAGAAAGCTCTTGACCAACAAACGCAAAATAGATGAAGAGCATTACATGGAACTGAACAGAACATGCTTAGCAATGTTACAAAATAGACTACCACAAAAGCAAAAAGATCTAGGGAGTGTTACAATTCCATGTTTAATCGGTAGTTTAAATATTGATAATGTGCTAGCTGATTTAGGGGCAAGCATAAATGTCATGCCTTATACATTGTTTAAACGAGTAGGTCTAGGGAAGCCCAAACAAACTAGGATGAGTATTCAATTAGCTGATAAAACTGTTAGAATTCCTAGAGGCATTATTGAAGACGTTCTTGTAAAAATCGATAAATTTGTTTTCCCAATAGACTTTGTTGTTTTACACATGGATGAGGATAATTCAATCCCCTTAATTTTAGGAAGACCTTTCCTAGCAACTACCAAGACTAAAATTGATGTTGCCACAGGCGAGCTCATACTTTGTGTAGGAGACGACTCAATTAGTCTTCAAGCATTCGACTTAGCCAGGTCATTAAAGAACCAAGGTGAGAAAGAAAATTCTTTTGATGACCATCCAATTACACCTTCTTTTCAGGAACCACCAAAAAAAGGAACTATTAAACCGGATCCTCAGTTCAGTGCCAATAAAGAAATAACTCATGAGGGGCAAAGGATTCAATCCAATAACATAGACGAGTGGAAAACACACTTCAAGGAAAAACTAGGGTTACACGAGGAAGAACCAAAATCACACGAAGTAAAACTAGAGGAACCACCAGAAAGCTCGTGGGGACATCAAATCACTTTAAAATAGGAGACCAGGTACTGTTAGACAGAGCCGATCCTCACATAACCACAACGGACCTGAAGGTAAAGGGTGAACTTCTTCTTAAGGTACACGATATCTTCCCACAAGGAATAGTCGAGGTATGCAATCCAATATTCAACTTTGTCAAGAGAATAAAACCATAAGCATGAGGGAAGATATTCAAACCTTTAAACCTCCCTAAAATTTTCAAATACGAGGAAAGTCTAGCTTAAGACTATAAACGAGCGCTTCTCGGGAGGCAACCTGAGCACTAACCCTATTTCTTATTACATTTATTGGCATTTAATTTAATTTTTCTTTTTCTTCTTTTTAAGCTAACCAAAAATGCAGGATTTCCAGGTCACACGGCCTTATACACGACCGTGTCCGTGGCCGTGTGAACCACCAGAACCGCCACACTAATAGAGTAGAGGCCGTGCAAGTCAGTCCAACCACCCTCCCCACGGGCACCGACAGAAGGGCACAGCCGTGCCCCTCAACCGTGTGAAGCTGCTGACTTCCACACCATGGGCAGAACACGTCCGTGCCTACAAATCGTGCAAAACTACTAACTTATCAAACACGAGCGTGGGGATTCGAAGCACGGGCATAAGGTAACAACACACCCAAACACACGGCCGTGCGAGGCGGCCGTGTAAATCGACACACCCTAGGACCACGGCCATGGAAAAGCATTAGACCTGAACCCCTATTTAAACCCCACAACTCTCCCCCTTCCTTCCATCTAGTTTCATCTTTATTTTCTTTTCTTTTCACTCTTGTCCCTCTTAGATTTTGCACTTCATAATTCTCTAACACCCTTGAGCCACATAAAATCATGTTGAAGAAGTAGAAGAAGCTAAGCAGAGGCTCCTCAACAAAGAACGATCAACATGAGTTCATGCCGGCCGCTTCATCCAAACAACAGGCCAAGGTGCCAGGTTCGCCAGGCTACTTGGGAATCACGCCGACCACCACGATAAGCTCTTCACTTCTGCCACCGCCATCACATCCCCAACCTTAGTGTTGATTCCCACCTTGCGAACCATCCTTCAATAAAGACTTTACAGTCCATCAATATTTTCTTTTCATTTTAGTTTTCTTCTTAGTCTCCTCCCCTTTAGTTTATTTTTCTTTAATTTTATATTTAGTTTATTTTTATTAGGTCTTAATAAATCTTGGATACTTCTCAGTGTGCTACCCAATTTCTTCATCTAGCGCAGGTTTGTCATCAAGACCAACCATCACCGCCACCAAAGACACTCCTCCGAGAAAAAATCCAAAATTCAGGGAGTAATTCCTTCCCCTTCTCTTTTGATTTATCCATTAAATGTTATTATCTATGTTTGTACATTGAGGGTAATGTACATCTTAAGTGTGGGGGGTGAATAGTTATTCTGAGAAAATACCTAACTTTTTCCATTATTCTCAAACTCTGAGGGTAAAAATTCCTAACTTTCTGCATTGTTCTCAAATCCCTGAATTTAACCTTGTTTTAAAGTAAAATTGTCATATTACTAATTAGGATGAAATTTCTGATGATTTGTGATTGTTATTGACATGTTTTAGAATAAGTCATAGTTAATTGTACATTGATAATTAATTTAAAGATTACTAGAGAATCCAGCATGATAAGTCTGTTTTTTAGGAATTAAAATTTTGCTAGGTTGTTAACCTAAATTTGAATATTACCTTGAAATTTGAAATTTACAAGGATGATGTCAAAGCACCCATAATTTTTCTGAGATTTTGAACCTTATAGAGCATACATTCTTTTTCGTGCTCATTCTTTAATTATGAGTGTGTCAACTATGAATTGTTATTCTAGAACTTGCCTCGTTTATACATGTTGAGACCATACTTTTGATTTGATTTTACAGAAATGATAAAGGCACCTAGGTTTAAACCCACTCACTCCACTAAATAGCTGACCTTTACAATTGACGCTTAGTGAACCCCGTTGAGCCTAACAAACCCTTTTTTTTTGACTCACCTACTAATATTAACGCAAAGCCCCTTTGTATTTGTTATAACCCTTTCTTTTGACTACCCCTTAATCGAGATTTGATTTGAGCTAGTTACCTAAGTATATTATTCTGGTAGTTAAATTTATCTTGTATTTAGTTTGTTCTTAAAACAAATAAAATAAAATTTCGAAGTATTCAATATTAGTAAGTATAAAAAGTGAGCTTACACAATCAAAGTCTATCTCCAAAAGAAAAGCTCGTATTAATAGGTTTATTACTTTTCAATTTATAAAATTTCAGAAAAGTTTTAGGTAGTTCGATCTCGATTCTAACCTTCTAATTTCAGCCTGTGACCACACCTTTTACCCTAGCCCCGTTACAACCCTAACAAAGACCTTTTGATCTGTTTGTCATCTCATGTTACAGTGGTGGAGATTTGATTTTCAAGCAAGCCTATGGGATTAACTTTTCAGGTTCGACTTACGAGCGATCTTTTCCTGAACCTTAAACACTTTAGAGTGATTTGAGTGAATCTTTACTGAGGATATCAATCCTTGTTGGTTTTGGATTGAAAAGGTAGTTATTTAAATGAGGGGAGACACCTATGTTTTCAAGGTACAAACTCATGACTTATCTCGTTTGAATCTTTAGGACTCTTTGAATCAAATTATCCATGTATGAATTATCTATTAATTAGGATAAGGCATTGTTGAGAAGAATTATGAATCATGGAAAGTTCGTTTTCATTGTAAGTTGAGAATTTTGCTTGAGGACAAGCAAAAGCTTAAGTGTGGGGGTATTTGATAAACCGTAAAAGTAACATATTTTAATCCCACATTTAGCTTACTTTTTGATGATTTATTCCTTGAATTATATAAAAAGGTGCTTGTAATCCTTTCTTTTCATGTTTTATACCTAGGAAAGCACCCGAGGATGAAAAGAACACAAAACGGGCCTAAAAGGGAGTAATTGGGCCTCAGCAAGAAATTGACACGGCCTGGCCCAAAATCCACACGGTCGTGCATCGTCGAACACCTAGAGCACGACCTCAACTCTGCCTCACACAGCTGTGCCTCAAGTTAGAAATCCAAACACGGTTTGGTCTCGATTCACACAGGCATGTGCCATGGCCGTGCCTCTGTCACTAGAAAGAGCAATTTCAGTCGGAAAAGGATACTTAGGGAGAAAGAATCACATTCCAAGAGCCTATATATATCCCCTAAGTACCACCTTTGAAGAGGCGTCAAAGCTAGGCCAAGGAGCCAAGCCAAGAAGGTTAGAGTTAGGGAGTAACGCGAGGATAGCCAGTTGATCCATCCCAAGAAGCCGAAATTATACTCAAGACGGTGGAATTCTCCTTCAATTCCTTTAGGGGGTTTTAGGGTTTTCTTAAGTTTTGTTTTATCTTTTCTCTTGTGATGTTCTTTTTATTCATTATGAACTAACTCCTTCAGATACCTGAAGGGGATGAAACCTAGATGAATTTTGTTATTTGATTTCTAAGTTATATGATAATTGCTTAGTTTGTTCTTAATTATGTTACTTAATCCAAATCTAATGTGCTTAGGTGGAAGAGGAATAGAGCCTGCCTAAGAGTAGATCTAACATAATTAAGCGGAGTTGATCGAACACCTAGAGATAGGGTTACGAGATTTTGCCTGATTAGGGTGAAACCTAATATGGGAGTCCATTGATTGATCTACTACTATCCTATGGGGTTATTATAAGCGAACGAGAGTTCCACTAATTAACCTAGGGTTAGACGTTATTCGCCTCGAGAGAGGGTTTAATATAGGTTAGGGAGTCTTACGGATCAAGCTAAGTAAAGAAATCATATAATTTAAGGTCAGATAACAAGTGAAGTCTAGGTGGATTCTTCCTAAGGGTATCGTCGTAATCAACTGAATTTTCCTTCAAAATTATTTTCCTATTCGTCCTTTTTATCTTTGTGTCCTTAGTTTAGTCTTCGTCAATATAGTTTAAAGAAACTTCACTCTATTTTTAAGGCTAAATAATAAAAAGAAAGTTAGTATTAGTACTCTTAGTTCCTTTGGGTTTGATATCCGGTCTTGCCTAAGCTATACTACTGTTCGATAGGTACACTTTCCTTTAATCATTGTCAGAGTTAGTTTTCAGGTTTTGATCATTCTTTTATAAATTTTAAAACTCTGATTTACAGCGATCAATCCACACTAGGTCTTTTCTCACTAAGAGTTTCAGCAACTTGACGAACGCGCGCCATGAAATCAATATAATTTCTCTCTTTCAATGTGAAGCCTTTCTCTAGATGCATCTGTTGATTCTTGAAGATATTTCCATATCTTACTTTGGCTTCTTCACAGTGGAATTTGTTTTGTGATTCGTCATTTTGGGCAGAGGCACGAGTTCTCTTGCAATGCATGATTAACCTGAACAAAAGATGGAAAACAATTATTTTCTCACAAAATTAATTAGTATAAACTATTAATAATCCAATAAATTGAAAAATAATTAAAATTTAGGAGAAAAATTCATCTTACCACCTTTTTATAAAAATTAAGAACGAAAAAAATAATTAGAAAATAAAAGAGGTCGAATTAGGGTAGGTCGGAGGGTTATCGGCTAAGGATGGTGCGTTGGTGTGAATACTAAGGCTAATGTGTAACACGGATCCTAATCAGGAAGCGGACACGTTGAGCAGGATTGACGAGCGGCGCAACCTGGTGTGAGCAACCGTAATAGCTCGGTTTAGCTAAATCAGAACAGTGGTTTTGGAACCAAAAATTCGAGGTTGGAAATTATTTTAATATTATTTGTGGTGTTTTTAGCATGTGATTATATATGTGTGGAAGTTTCGTGAAATAATTTTAGCGTTTGAATGCTTAATTTGATAGAAGAACTAAATTGCGTAAAATGCAAATGTGGCATTCTATATGTTAAAAGTGTGTATTGGCTATTAAATATAAATGTGGAAGTCCTTATGATGACATTAGACCATTTATAGTGGAATTTGACATAAATGGGCTTAATAACATGAAATTTGGTGGCTTTTAATTAAGGTAAAAATAGTAATTAGGTTATTAAGTTAATATTACTTAAAAACAACAGAAAATATGTTCATAATCATCTTCCACCATCGAAAATTACAAATTGAAGAAGCCACTAGAAGCCACTAGGGTTCGGCACTTTGAGGGATAAATTGGTATGTGATTTTAGCTCGGTTTTTAAAGAATCCTATGTTTTTGGGATTGTTTCTTTGTATTCTAGCCAGCCCATGCCTGAATTATTGAAGTTGTCAATGATTTTGTGAAGTTCCATTGATGAATGCTTGAGCTTTTGAATGTCTTATGATGAAAAATGGATATTTGTTGATAGTTACACAAGTTTTGTTAAGTGATTTTGAGTAAAAATGTCTATTAGGGATTGAATTGTGAAAAGTGTAAATTAAGGGATTGAAATGTGAAATAAATGAAAGTTTTGGGCTTCTAGGGACTCAAGTATAAATTGGCTAAGCATGGGTTAAATTGAATTCTGTGAATTTTGTGTATTTGTGTATAGGGACTAAATGGTAAAAATGTGGAACTTTAGGGCTAAAATGTAAAAATTCCCAAATATGTGTTTGTGGACTGAATTGAATGATTTCATGAATAAATGGGTTAATTTTGAATGTATATAGATCAAGAACCAAAGAAATCAGATTTAGTTCGGGGAAAATCAAAGGTTATCGAATAATCGATCCAGTCTATTTATCCCGAATACGAGGTAAGTTCATATGCAAATAAATGTCTTTAAATTGAATTATATATGTTTAATTGGCATTGAACTGCTATGAATGTTGAATGATTAAATACGAGCAAGAATCGATAGGGTTACAATATCTGAAAGTCTCGTACGAACCTTAGGAATAGTATAGGATACGAATGTCTTGACATTAGGATTAACGAGATGTGATTACATGTAAGACCAAGTCTGGGACATTGGCATCATTATGTGATTACGTGTAAGACAATGTCTGGGACATTGGCATCATTATATGATTCTATATAAGACCCTGTCTAGGACAGTGGCATCGATATGTGATAACATGTAAGACCATAGATGGGATATGGCATTGTACGAGCTATATGTGATTTCTGAGTATCCATAACAATTCTGAATGGTTCAACGGGAAACGTCAAGTCGAGAAATAATGTGAGATGGAGTTAAGTAACTCAGGTATGTACGAGATTCATACAAGTATTGAAAAGTGATATTGAATATGTATACATTGGGAAAGGTTTGTGAGCTTATATGTGTTTACTCATAGTTTGCCTATTGATGGAAATGATGTTGATTTATGTGGTAATTTTATTTGTATATGGCTTACTAAGCTTTTAAAGCTTACTTGGTGTGTTCTTTCCCTGTTTTATAGATAATTGAAGCTAGCTCGGACTCAGGGATCATCAGGAATATCGTCACACTATCGACAACTTGTTGGTACTTTTGATGTTATGTAAATATGGTATATGACATGTATAGGCTAGCGATATGTTAATATTTTTTGGGTTGTGATAATGGCCATGATATTTGGATTGTAAATGGTATATGTTTAGTGTGTATATATAGTCAGGAGTAATGGCTCATTTTGTTATGCTTGGCAAGAATGTGGTTATGGTTATATTTGAATTTGGAATTGAGTATTGAAATAGTTGAAATGAATATGGCATGATTTGTATATGAAATAGCATGTTTTGGTTGCCTATAAATGTGTTGAAATGGTATTATTTTGGTTGTTAAGGTGAGCATGAAATAGGGTGGCAAATTGGCTTTGCAAATGGCCTATTTTTGTCTAGATAGGCAGAGACATGGGCGTGCGTCTCAACCTTGTGCGAGACACGGTCATGCTACACGGCCGTGTGTCCCCTGGTGTTGAGATTGACTTGAAGTCAGTATGCTCCACACGGCCTCACACACGGGCGTGTGACCGGCAGTGTGGCACAAGTCAGTATACCCCTTAAATGGCACACGACCTAGCACACAGGCGTATGACTTGGCTGTGTTGCATAAGTCAGTATACCTTACAGGATTGGCACGACCTAGCACACGGCCTGACATATGGGTGTGTGTGGCCATTTCAAAGGACAGACAGGCTAGACACACGGGCGTGTGATCAACCGTGTGACCCAAGTCAGTATGTATGCCTTATTTTCATACGGCCTGGGACATGGGCGTGTCTAGAGCCGTGTGAGGCATACGGGCATGTGACCCTTGTATGTTTGAAAAATTTATATGTTTTTGAGAATTTTCGTATGTTATCAATTTAGTCCTGAACCATTTCTAAAGCATGCTTAAGGCCTCGTATGCCCTTATAAGGGACAATGTGTTTATGATTGAATAGTGTTTGAGAATGGATGCATAAATGTATGTTGTATGTTGTGATTTGATAGGTAATGCCTTGTAACCCTATTTTGACGACAGATAAGGGTTAGAGGTGTTACATTTTATTGGTATCAGGGCCACGATTTAGTCGATTCTAGGACTAACGTAGCATGTTGAGAGTCTAGCTATACATGCCATATATACTCTGTGATAGTGTGATGATTCCTGACAGCTTAAACTATGTTTTCATATAGTAATGGATCCCAAAGAGCTGTAGCTGTCAAGGTAGAAAGTAATGCGCCCGTTCCTGCTCAAAGGGCAGCGGAATCTGACTTTAGGCCTGTATCTAGTAGCCATAAGGGAGAGGGTAAACAAGCCTTCTTCTTGATGATGAGTGGGTGGTGTACGGAGTTCATTCGAACGAATCCAGCAGCTCAACAACCTCCACCCCCACCTGTTCCTCAACAAATTCATGTTATTCCTCAAATTCTATACCCGACACGATTAAATAAGTCGCCAGTAGATAAGATTCGTAAACATGGGGCTGAAGAGTTTCAGGCTATCATTGTAACAGTCCGGTTTATACCCTAGTTGGAGCAGTGGTTTCGAGACCACAAATCCTAGTCCGTATAATATTTTAATATTATATTTTATATCGTTGATATGTGGTTTAGCATGTGTTAAATTTTCATAAGTTAATTTATCTGTTTGTGTGTTTAATTTGCAAAAGGATGAAATTGCATTGAATGTGAAAGTTGTATGCCATATGTTAAAGTGCTTATGTGTTATGGCTTTTTAAATATGAGGACTTATGTGGCAATTTGGCCATTTTCATGGTTAATGGATGGCTAAGGTCATAAATGACCTTGTAACTATGTTTTATACATCTTTATATGAAAGGTTATTTTTGTACTTTAGTAGTTAAGTTAACTATAATAAAAACAAAGCTTAAAATAAGCCATGTTCATCATCTTCCTTCCATTGAAAAACAAAAAGAAAAGAAGAAAGGTTTAGCTTTGTTATATTCAGCTATTTTATGCCTTAATTCAAGGTAAGTTTTTGATCCATTTTTTATAATTCCAACGTTTTTGTAATCGTTGCTTCGTCTACTATCAAACACATGTTTCAATTTGATAAATTGATGATGTTTGTGTGAGATGCGATTGTTGATATGTTGAGCTTTGTGATGCTTTAAGGTGTTAAATGATAGATTGGTGGTAGATGAACATGTTTTGTTCTTGAAGTTTTGATGAATTTAGCTTAATAGCGCTAAATTGAGAAAATGACAAATTGAGGGACTAATTTGTGAATTTGATGAAAAATGTGGGTTTGTATGTGATATATATGTATTCGGCCAAGCTTGTGTAAAAGTAGATTTTGTGAATTTGATGTTTTGAGAAAAATGGACTAAATTGCTAAGTTGTGCAAATGTGAGGGCTAAGTTGTAAATTGCCCTAAATGTGTGTCTTTGGATTGAATTGATTATGCAAATGTGAGGGCTAAGTTGCAAATTGCCCTAAATGTGTGTCTTTGGATTGAATTGAATGAACTAGTGAATAAAAGGGTTAATTCTGAATATATTTAGATCAAGAACCGAGGAAAACAGATTTAGATCGCGGGAAAGCGAAAGTTATTGAGTAGCCGTTTTCTATTTCGATAAACCGAATCCGAGGTAAGTCACTATACAAATAAATGAATATGTATGCATTTGTAATTATTCATATGTTTAATGATGATAATGAATGCTTATGAGAAATTCTGTAATTAAATTCCGAGATAAGTTCGGTATATTGACTAAGTCTGAGAAGCCTCGTACGAACCTTGACAAAAGTATCTGTTCTATTTTATCATGTAAGACCACGTCTGGGATGTTGGCATTGATTTGAGATTCGTGTAAGACCCTGTCCGGGACAGTGGTATCGATATCTGATTATGTGTAAGACCACGTCTGGGACGTTGGCATCAATATAAATTTTACGTATAAGACCACATCTGAGACGTTGGCATCATTATGACACTTACAAGTAAGACCATGTCTGGGACATCGGCATCGTTTTGATTCATATAAGACCCTGTCTGGGACAGTGGCATCGATATCCGAGTGCATGTAAGACCTCATTTTGGACGTTGGCATTGTACGATTATTCTGAACTTTCTGAGTATCCCATTTGATTTATTACTGTTCAATGGGCAAGTCTGTGACATTAATTGCAAATCCGATCTATGAACAAATATGTGATAGTAAATTCAATTCAGGTATGTTGATTATACACTAATTGTGTATACGAGGTAAGCATCAATATGATCTTACTATGATGCTATGAATATGGAATTAATGATATGTTGTATAAGGTTTTGGTGAAATGAGATATGTGTTTATATGGTCTTTGAATTGGGAATATGTCTAATGTGGTCAAAACTGTATGAATCAAAGCAAATATATGTATTTTGTGCTAAGTATGTTTGTATATTGACTTAGTAAGCTTTTGGAAAGCTTACTTTGTGTGTGTTTAATCTATTTTATAGGTCGTCAAAGCTACTGAAGGCTCGGGACCGTCAAGGATTGTCATCACACTACTAATATCATTTTGGTACACCTTGGATATGTATATAGCTAGATATGGCATGTATAGGCTAGTTCTTGTGATGATTTGTAAAGTGAACTTAGCCATGTGATTTGGCTAGTTATTTTTGGTACCATGCTTAGATGAATGTGATATGTGAAGTTGTTATGATATGATTAGTTGTTATATGGAATGGTTATGAGATGGTAAGTATATAGACAAATGGTGCATAGGTATAATTGAGTTTTAGTTATGCAAATTGGTATGTTTAGTATTGGTTTTGAATGTATATATATTGAATGAAAATTTAATGTATAGTTGTGAATATCTTAGTGATCAAATGTGCATGATTTGGATGGTTATTTGTATGTTTTTAGTTGCCATATATGCTTGATATGTGTTGGTAGATGATGCTTATAGGTATGAACCTTTTTGGTTGGCATTTTGGCCTTGTACATGGCCTATAATGTCACACTGCCAGTTGTGCACACACAGCGTGCCTTAGGCACCGTGGGTAAATTGGCAAGATGCAACCTAAAATCACACGGCCTCAACACGGGCGTGTCATCTGGCCGTGGTGTGCAAGTCAGTAGCTAACATAAAAATACACAGCGTCGACATGGGCGTGCTTGGTGGCCGTGGTGGGGAAGACAGTATATGACCTAAAAGTACACGGCCATGGCACACGGGCGTGCCTAATGACCATGTTGGTTTAGTTAGTATAACACGGATGAATACACGGGGGTGTGTAAAAGCCGTGGAGGGCACACGGCCTCCTCCCACGGGCATGTTTCCCCTATATTTTAGAAAAGTTTCAACTTTTCATAGAATTTCAAATGTGTTTGAGTTTAGTTCCGACTCGACTTATAAGTATGATTAAGGTCTCGAGACCTGATTACGGGACATTATGTCTGAGAATGATGATTGAATGTATGATTTTATCTGTGAATGTTTTCGATCTATCTAGTAACGCTCCTAACCTTAATCCGGCAACAGACTCGGGATAGGGGTGTTCCAATCGTTGATGATGATGTGGAAAGAGCTGAGTTTTGGCTTCAAAACACGATTCGAGTATTTGACGAATTATCTTGTACTCCCGAGGAATGTATCAAATGTGTTGTATCTTTGCTAAGAGATAATGCGTACCATTGGTGGAAAACGTTGATATCTATGGTTCCTAGAGAACAGGTTACTTGGGAGTTTTTCCAATCTGAATTTCAAAAGAAGTACGTAAGTCAGCGATTCATTGATCAGAAACATAAAGAGTTTTTGGAGTTAAAATGAGGTCGGATGACTGTCACTAAGTATGAAAGAGAATTTGTACGGTTAAGCAAGTATGCCTGGGAATATGTTTCCACTGAAGAAATCATGTGCAAACGATTTGTAGATGGATTGAATGAAGATAAAAAATTACTATTCAAAATTTTAGAGTTGAAAGAATTTTTCGTTCTAGTTGAGAGGGCTTGTAAAGCTGAAGATCTTAGTAAAGAAAAGAGAAAGGCAGATTCAGAAGCTAAAGACTCGAGAAAAAGATCAATGAGTAAGCCATATCAATATTTATCAAAGAATTTCTGAGACTCGTTTAATCGTTCTAACGCATCAATGGGACATCCAAATAGAGATCGTGAAAAGTAACATTTGTGCTTTAAAGCTCAGACTATCTCGATAACTAGTGTCGAGAGTGCGAAACCAAATTGAGCTGAATGTAAACAATGTGGAAAATGACATTTCGATTATTGTAGATTGAATGATTGGGTTTGTTTTAAATGTGGATCGTTAGATCATTTTATCATAGATTGCGGAAAGTTAGCTAAAAAAGATAAAGCTCAGAGTATGAGGTTGAGTAATACTTCAGTTAGAGGGAGACCACCCAAAAATGCTGGTAATGTGAGTGGTAGTCAGAGAGCAAAAAAACACTCTACTCTGAGATCTGAGGCCAGAGCACCTACACGAGCCTACGCTATTCGCACACGCGAAGAAGCATCATCCCCAGATGTTATCACCGGTACTTTCACTCTCTATGATACTAATGTGATTGCATTGATAGATCTAGGATCAACTAATTCTTATATTTGCATGAATTTAGTATCCAGTAAGACTTTGCCTGTAGAGTCTACTGAATTTGTGATTAGAGTATAAAACCCCTTAGGCAAGTGTGTTTGGTTGATAAAGTGTGTAAGAACTGTCCACTGATGATTTGGGATTTTTGTTTTTCGGCTAATCTGATGTTGTTGCCATTTGATGAATTTGATATAATTTTAGGTATGGATTGGCTAACGCTACATGATGCTATGGTAAACTTAAACGAAAGACGATTGATCTGAGATGTCAGAATAATGAGATTATCTGGATTGAGTTACATGATTTGAATTGTTACCAGCAATGATTTCATTGATGTTAGCTCAGAAATATGTGAGAAAGGGTTGCGAAGCTTATTTTGCTTATGTGCTTGATATGAAAGTGACTGAAAAGAAGATCGAATCAGTGCCATTTGTGTGTAAGTATCTGAATGTATTTCCCAAAGAATTATTTGACTTACCACCTATTAGAAAAGTTGAATTTGGTATTGAATTACGAATTACTACCGGGGACAACGCCGATATCGATAGCTCCATACAGAATGGCCCCGACAGAGTTACAAGAATTGAAAGCTCAGTTGCAAGAGTTGACAGATAAAGGTTTTGCTAGACCGAGTTTTTCGCCTTGGGGTGCTCCCATGTTGTTTGTGAAAAAGAAAGATGGCACGATGAGAATGTGTATTGACTACAAACAGCAGAATAAAGTGACTATAGAGAACAAATACCCTCCACCGCGGATTGATGATTTGTTTGATCAGTTAAAAGGGGCAATAGTGTTCTCGAAAATTGATTTGAGATCGGGTTATAACCAGTTGCGAGTTAAAGACTCTGATGTGCCAAAAATTGCATTTAGAGCAAGGTATGGACATTATGAATTTTTGGTTATGCCTTTCGGACTAACGAATGCACCTGCTGTTTTTATGGATTCAATGAACCGAATTTTCAGGCAGTATTTAGACTGATTTGTAGTTGTGTTTAATGATGATATCCTGATTTATTCTCGTGATGAATCTGAACATGTTGAGCATTTGAGAATTGTGTTACAAACTTTGAGAGATAAATAGTTGTTTGCGAAGTTTAGCAAATGTGAGTTTTGGCTACGAGAGGTTGGATTTCTGGGACATATTGTTTCAGATGATGGTATCCGGGTTGATTCGAGTAAGATATCTGTAATTATAGATTGGAAGCCTCCGAGAAATGTTTCTGAGGTCCACAGTTTTTTGGGACTAGCGGGATATTATAGACAGTTTGTAAAAGGCTTTTCAATGATTGCAACTTCGGTGACAAGATTGCTTCAAAAAGATGTTAGATTTGAGTGGTCAGAAAAGTGTCAGCTAAGCTTCGAACAATTGAAAACATTATTGACAGAAGCACCAATGTTAGTTCAGCCTAAGTCAGGTAAAGAATTTGTAGTTTTTAGTGATGCATCTTTAAATGGTCTGGGTTTTGTATTGATGTAGGAAGGCAAAGTTGTAGCTTATGCCTCGAAATAGCTGAAGACACACCAAAAGAATTATCCAACGCACGATATTGAATTAGCCGCGATAGTGTTCGCATTGAAAATTTGGCGCCATTACTTGTTTGGTGAGAAATGCCATATTTATACCGACCTCAAAAGCTTGAAATATCTGATGACTCAGAAAGACTTGAATTTGCGACAGCGGAGATGGTTAGAATTTCTAAAAGACTATGAATTAGTAATTGACTATCATCCGGGAAAAGCAAACGTAGTTGCTGATGCTTTGAGCCGAAATTCTTTATTTGCTTTACGAGCTTTGAACACACAATTAGCTTTGTCTGATAACGGTTCGTTAATAGCTGAGTTGAAAGCAAGACTGTTATCAGATCTGTGAAGCTCAAAAGTTTGATAATGAATTGCAAGCAAAACGAATTTAGTGTGAGTCGACTTCTGATTCAGAATTTTGAATAGGGCTTGATGACTGTTTGATTTTTTGTGAAGAAATTTCGAGCTCATTCAGAAGATTCTAAATGAAGCACACAATAGTTGTTTATCAATACATCCGAGAAGTACAAAAATGTATAATGATTTGAAATAGTTTTATTAGTGGCATGGCATGAAAAGAGATATCTCAGAATTTGTTTTGAAATGTTTGGTTTGTCAGCAAGTCAAAGCTGAGCATCAAGTGCCATCCGATTTATTACAGCCTATTATGATCCCTGAGTGGAAATGGGATAGAGTAACAATGGATTTTGTATCGGGATTGCCTTTATCTCCAAGAAAGAAAGATGCGATCTAGGTTGTTGTTGACAGATTGACAAAATTGACTCATTTTATTCCTGTATGTACAAATTATTCTCTTGATAAATTGGCTGAGTTGTATATCTCAAAAATTGTTCGATTGCATGGGGTACCTATTTCTATTGTTTCGGATAGAGACCCGTATTCACTTCATGATTTTGGAAGAAACTGCAAGAGGCATTGGGTACAAAGTTACATTTCAGTATCGCTTTTCACTCGCAGACAGATGGTCAATCTGAGCGAGTTATACAGATACTTGAGGATATGTTAAGATGTTGCATTCTTAAGTTTGAAGGTAGCTGGGAGAAATATTTACCGTTGATTGAATTTGCTTCCAATAATAGCTTTCAATCAAGTATAAAGATGGCACCATACGAAGCTCTATACGGTCATAAATGTCGAACACCGTTGAACTGGACTGAGCTAAGCGAGAATAAGATTCACGAAATTGATTTGATCAGAGAAATAGAAGAAACAGTGAAAGTAATTCGTAATAGTTTGAAAGCAACATTGGGGATAGAGTGTTTTTGAAAGTGTTGCCATGGAAAAATATATTGCGGTTTGGTCGAAAAAAGAAATTGAGTTCGTGATTCATCGGACCGTATGAGATTGTCGAGCGAGTAGGACCAGTTGCTTATCGACTATCTTTATCGTCTGAGTTAGAGAAAATATATAATGTATTTCATGTGTCAATGCTTCAACGATACCGATCCGACCCTTCACATATCATTTCTCCGACTGAGGTTGAAATTCAGTCTGATAAGTCATATGCTGAATAACCGATTCGAATTCTAAAAGAATAGCGTTAGTGAAAGTCTTGTGGCATCGACATGGAGTTGAAGAAGCTACTTGGGAACCCGAGGATGCTATGAGAAATCAATACCTTAACCTATTCACTGGTAAGATTTTCAAGGACGAAAATGCGTAAGGGGGGAGAGTTGTAACAGCTCGGTTTTAGCTAAATCGGAACAGTGGTTTTAGAACAACAAATTTGAGGTCAGAAATGTAATAGCCCAAATTTTAGCGCTTTCAAAAATAGTGGTTTGAGACCACCAAATCCGACAAATAAATTCGTAGATTATATTATTTAATATTTATGAGTCAAATGTAGCTTTTAAAAGATTTTTAAAATAGTAAATTGTGTTTTATGAAGATTTATTTGGTCAAGAAATTGAGAAAAAGAGGTATCAAGATCTCAATGTTATAAATCGAGCCATAAATATTTTTATGAATATTTACGGAGTTCCAATAAGGTAGTATTAAAATTTCGTTAGAAAATTTTGACGTTTGGGTGGTTAATTAAATAAAAAGGACTAAATTGAAAAAGGTGTAAAAGTTGCTAGATGGATTAAACAACTCAATTGTCAAATGAGAAAGGACCTAAAGTGCAAATAACCCCAAAGGAGACATTTTGGGCAGCAATAGCTGAGAAAATTCATGAAATGGGTGAAATAAGGGCAAAATTATAAAATTTCCAAAATTAGTTAAATAAAGATGGGGCCAAATTGGAATGTCTAGAATTCTCATCATTTTTCTTTATACTCATCAGCTGAAAAACAACCATGAAGAGGGTTCAAGCTGGTTTTCATACTCAAGCTTCATGTAAGTTTAATTCTTGCTTTCTCCTTGAAATTTCTATGTTTTTGGACTTTTACAATTGGGCCCAACTTACTATGTCATTAGTTTTTGATTCCATGGAAAATTTTTAAAGTTGCTATGGATGAGTGTTGGAAGCATATGATGAATAAACATAGAATTGAAGCTTTACTTTTGATATATGATGATTTTATCAAGTAAACTTGATGGAAATTGACTTTAGGACCTAATAGTGAAAGAGTTTGGAACTAAGGTCTAGTGCTAAAGTTTTGATTTCTAAGGGTTATGAAGTAGTTTAAAATGATAGAATAAAGAATTAATTGAGAAAAATTAGCTCAATTGAGGGGTTAATTGAGCAAGGACTGAATAGTATGAACTGTGAAATTTGGGGCAAAATGAAAAATCAACATTTTGCACTAAAATAGTTTTGGATAGTAGCAGTAGTCTAACTTTAAAAAATCACCAAACATTTTAGAAATCGAATTAAAGGATGAATAAAATATGAAATTAAAGCTTATTGAGTCTAATTTCTAATAAAATAAACAGTATAAGCAATGGAATTGTGAATAATGAGATATAATAAATTTTGTGAGACAAGGTCAAAACGATTTTGAGTTCCCCATTTTGGAAAATCATCAAACATTGGAGAAAAATAATTAGGGGTTTAAATTTATATTTTTAAAATTTTATTGAGTCTATTTTCAAGAGAAACAAACGAGAACATCATCTGAATCCCGTACAATGAGATAATTATTTTTTAATGAAGAAGGGTCAGAACTATCAGACAGCAGAATAGGGGTGAATTTAAAGAATAAACTGTACTTATTGGCTAAACCAAAAATTTTGAAAATTTTATGGTAAGAAGATATGTGAGTCCAGTTTTAGGGAAAATTAGAGGATCTTAATTTGATGTTCTTTAGCTCAAGATAAAAATAATTTAGCGACCGTGACACGGATGGACAACTTGAATATCTATATAAGTAAATAGTGAAAATTATAGATAATGTTACTTACAAGTGTGTTATTTATACTAAGGATGTGGATGGAAAGGAGTAGGAGGAAAAATATATGAATGACTTGTGTATAAATTGATCACATGCCCGATTAAAATCGATAAATGTTAAATTAGAAATGATATAATGTTTTATTTCGAATATTTACTATGAAATTGTGGTTATCGTTATGATATAAAAATTGAATTTGTAAGTCTGTATGTAAATAATATATCATTTTTTATTTATGTTTTAATATTTTGTTATATTATATGAGATATAGTTGAATATGGAGTAATTATTTGATGTAAATTATGAATTGTGATTGATTATGGATGAATTGGTAAAATGTTGAAAAGTGAGAATTCCTGGTTTAACCTTCGGAATAGAAAAAATACGAATAAGGTAGCTAGGTCACATGTGTGGTACTAAGTGTAGGCCACTATGTGTACAAGAGAGCTACGAGATGGTTTTAGGTCACGTGTGTAGTACTAAGTGCAGGCTACTACGTGTACTAGACGAATAGGTTGCATGTGTAGTACTAAGTGCATGCTACTATGCGCACCCGATAGCTTCAGTCACATGTGTGGTACTAAGTGCAGGCCACTATGTGCAAGTGATGGTTTTGGTCACATGTGTAGTACTAAATGCAGGCTACTATGTACACCAAATAGATTCGGCTTGAAGGGTGGTACTATGTGCAGGCCACTGTGTATCTGTTATTATTCTGATGAGTTCAACGGGAAATTGACTAAGTGAAAATACATGTGATCATGTAATGACTAAGTGTAATTGAATATGATTACACAATGTGAAAAAGTATAGGTATAAGAGGAATTTAATAAAAATTGAGCCTATATACGTTTCTTGTTATTTTCATGAAGTATACGACTAACAAATGGTAATAGTATAAGGCCTGTTTGAATATCTTAAATTGGTTCTTGACTGTATTAAAATGTTGATAAAGATAAAGGGTCAAGTGAGTGAGAAATATGGCTTGGAAAATAGCCTAATTTTCGTCCACACGAGTAGACACTATCGTGTGTGACAAGCGGTCTACCCAATAGGCGTATGGTCCGGCTGTGTGTCCCCAGTCACACGGGCGTGTAACCCTTATATGCGAGAAAATTTTTAAAAGTTGCAAAAAAAACCTTTCCTAAGGATCTAGTTTAGTCTCAACCCGATCTTAATGCATGATTTGGATCTCGAAGGTCCGTTAAAGGAACGTTTATAATTAGTCTTAGTATTTGAATGATAATGATTTCAAATCATTTGTAAATGTCCTGTACTCCTTGGTAATGCCTCGTAACCCTGTTCTGGCGAAGGATACAGGTTGGGGGTGTTACAAGAAAATTATTTTAATATTATTTTTTGTGTTTATAGCATGTGATTATATATATGTGGAAGTTTTGTGAAATAATTTTAGCGTTTGAATGCTTAATTTGATAAAAGGACTAAATCGTGTAAAATGCAAAAGTGGCATTCTATATGTTAAAAGTGTCTATTGGCTATGAAGTTTAAATGTGGAAGTCCTTATGATGACATTAGACCATTGATAGTGAAATTTGACATAAATTGGCTTAATAACATGAAATTTGGTGGCTTTTAATTAAGGTTAAATTGGTAATTAGGTTATTAACTTAATATTAATTAAAAACAAAAGAAAATATGTTTAAAATCATCTTCCACCACCGAAAATTACAAATTGAAGAAGCCACTGGAAGCCACTAGGGTTCGGCACATTGAGGGATAAATTGGTTTGTGATTTTAGCTCGATTTTTGATGATTTCTGTGTTTCTTAGATTGTTCTTTTGTATTCTAGCTAGCACATGCCTTAATTTCTGAAGTTGTAAATGATTTTGTGAAGTGCCATTGATAAATGCTAGAGCTTTTGAATGTTTTATGATGAAGATTGGATATTTGTTGATAGTTACACAAGTTTTGTTAAGTGATTTTGAGTAAAAATGTCTATTAGGGATTTAATTGTGAAAAGTGTAAATTAAGGGGTTGAAATGTGAAATAAATGAAAGTTTTGGGCTGATAGGGACTCAAGTATAAATCGGCTAAGCATGGGTTAAATTGAATTGTGTGAATTTTGTGTATTTGTGAAATATGGACTAAATGGTAAAAATACGGAACTTTAGGGGCTAAAATGTAAAAATTCCCAAATATGTGTTTGTGGACTGAATTGAATGATTTGATGAATAAATGATTTAATTTTGAATGTATATAGATCAAGAACCAAAGAAATCGGATTTAGATCGAGGAAAATCAAAGGTTATCGAATAGTCAATCCAGTCCATTTATCTCGAAAACGAGGTAAGTTCATATGCAAATAAATGTCTTTAAATCGAATTATATATGTTTAATTGTCATTGAAATGCTATGAATGTTGAATGATTAAATACGAGCAAGAATCGACAGGGTTACAATATTTGAAAGTCTCGTACGAACCTTAGGAATAGTATAGGATACGAATGTCTTGACATTAGGATTAATGTGGTGTGATTATGTGTAAGACCATATCTAGGACATTGGCATCATTATGTGATTACATGTAAGACAATGTCTGGGACATTGGCATTATTATATGATTTTGTATAAGACCCTGTCTAGGATAGTGGCATCGATATGTGATAACATGTATGACCATATCTGGGATATGGCATTGTACGAGCTATATGTGATTTTCGAGTATCCTTAATGATTCTGAATGGTTCAACGGGAAAAGTCAAGTCGAGAAATATTGTGAGATAGAGTTAAGAAACTTAGGTATGTACGAGATTCATACAAGTATTGAAAAGGGAAGTATTTGAAGAATTCACTTATGATATTGAATATGTATACATTGGGAAAGGTTTGTGAGCTTATATGTGTTTACTCATAGTTTGCCTATTGATGAAAATGATGTTGATTTATGTGGTAATTTTATTTGTATATGGCTTACTAAGCTTTTAAAGCTTACTTGGTGTGTTCTTTCCCTGTTTCATAGATAATCGAAGCTAGCTCAAACTCGGGGACCATCAGGAATATCTTCACACTATCGACCAACTTGTTGGTACTTTTGATGTTATGTAAATATGGTATATGGCATGTATAGGCTAGTGTTATGATAATATGTTTTGGTTGTGATAATGGCCATGAGATTTGGATTGTAAATGGTATATGTTTTAGTATGTATATATAGTCATGAGTAATGGCTCATTTTGTTATGTTTAGCAAGAATGTGGTTATGGTTATATTTGAATTTGGAATTGAGTATTGAAATAGTTAAAATGAATATGGCATGATTTGTATATGAAATAACTTGTTTTGGTTGCCTATAAATGTGTTGAAATGGTATTATTTTGGTTGTTAAGCTGAGCATGAAAAAGGGTGGCAAATTGGCTTTGCAAATGGCCTATTTTTGTCTACACAGGAAGAGACACGGGCGTGTGTCTCAGTTGTGTGCGACACACAATCGTGCTACACAGCCGTGTGTCCCCTGGTGTTGAGATTGAATTGAAGTCAGTATGCTCCACACGGCCTCACACACGGGCATGTGACCAGCAATGTGGCACAAGTCAGTATACCCCTTAAAAGGCACAAGTCCTAGCACATGGGCGTGTGACTTGGCCGTGTTGCATAAGTCAGTATACCCTACAGGATTGGAACGGCCTAGCACACGGCCTGACACACGGGCATATGTGGCCATTTCGAAGGACAGATGGGCTAGACACACTGTAACACCCTAACCTGTATCTGGCGTCGGACTAGGGTTAAAGGCATTACTAGACCGATCGAAAACATTTTCAGAAGTTCATATATTCATCCATCAATCTCAAACATAATGTCCCTTAATACGGTCAACGAGACCTAAAACATGCTTATAAACCGAGTCGGGACTAAACCGAAACACATACAATCATTCTTGAAAATTTAAAACTTTTATAAGTTTCAGGGGTTACACGCCCGTGTGGGCAGGCCATGTGCCTCCCACGGCTGCTAGACACCCCCGTGTGTCCTCCCCGTGGTCGATACTGACTTATCTTCCACGGCCACTAAGCAAGCCCGTGTACTCAAGCTATGGTCGATCCTGCCAAAAATCACACGGCTACTAGGCAGCAGACACGTCTGTGTGCCAAGGTCGTGTACTCTTGTGCTAGCTATATACTTAGCCCACGGTCACTAGGCACGCCTGAATGCCACGACCGTGTGACATTATAGGCCATTTTCAAGGCCAAAATGCCACCCACTTGGGTCTTACCTACAAGCAACATACCAACACCTCTCATGCATATTTATCAACCAATAACACACCAAAACAACCATTCTATCAATACATTCAATACCAATTTCAACTATGCCAAATTACAAGGCTAAAACATAGATAATATAAGCATAATTCATTATAATACTTACCCAAAATCTTGACCATTTCATGTGCTTCAACCATACCAAAGTATACTTCATCTAACACATTCATTAAAACACAATATCAACACATAACTAGCCAAATCACATGGCTAAATTCCCTTTCATCACTGTAAATCAGAGTTTTAAAATTTATAAAAGAATGACCAAACCTGGAAACTAACTCTAAAACGATTAAAGGCAAGTGTACCTATCGAACAGTAGAATAGCTTAGGCAAGATCGGATATCGAACCCAAAGGAACTAAAAGTACTAATACTAACCTTCTTTTTATTATTTAGCCTTAAAATTAAAGTGAAGTTGCTTTTGATGAAGACTAAACTAAGGACATAAAGACAAAAAGACGAATAGGAAAATAACTTTGAAGAAAAACTCAGTTGATTGCGACGATACCCTCAGGAAGAATCCACCTAGACTTCACTTATTAATTAACCCTAAATTATATGATTTCTTTTACTTAGCTTGATCGTAAGACTCCCTAACCTATATTAAACCCTCTCTTGAGGCGAATAACGTCTAACCCTAGGTTAATTAGTGGAACTCTCGTTAAACATAATAACCCCTAGGATAGCAGATGAAATCGATCAATAGACTCCCATATTAGGTTTCACCCTAATCCAGCAAAATCTCGTAACCCTATCTCTAGGCGTTCGATCAACTCCACTTAATTATGTTAGATCTACTCTTAGGCAGGGTTTATTCCTCCTCCACCTAAGCACATTAGATTTGGATTAAGCAACACAATTAAGAACAAACTAAGTAATTATCATATAACTTAAAAATCAAATAAAAAGATCCATCTAGGTTTCACCCCTTCAGGTATCTCAAGGGTTTAGTTCATAATGAGTAAACAAAACATCGCAAGGGAAAAGATAAAACAAAACATAAGAAAATCCTAAAACTCCCTGAAGGAATTGAAGGAGAATTCCTCTGTCTTGAGTATAATTCAGGCTTCTTGGGATGGATCAACTGGCTATCTTCGCGTTATTCCCTAGTTCTGACCTTCTCGACTTGGCTCCTTGGCCTAGCTTTGACGCCGGTTTCGGCTTCTGCCGAACTCCCCTTCAAGTTGCCCCATTGGGTGTTTATATAGACTTTGAGATGCCTTACTTGGCTCCTAAGTATCCTAATTTACGTAGAATTCCTAATAGGGTGTTTGAATAGGCTTTGGAATGTGTTTCTTTGCCTCTAAGTATCTTTTCCCGAATAAAATTGCTTCTTCCAGCGACAGGGACACGACCATGGCACACGCTCGTGTGGATCGTGGCCAGGCCGTGCTCAGACTTCTTTAATGAGTCACAGTCGTGTAAATCGGGAGAAGGCCGTGTTCTAGTAATTTAATGAGGCACGGCCGTGTGGCTTAAAGTCCAGGCCGTGTCAATTTCGTGAATTGGCCCATTTGGCACGTTTTAAGCCGGGTTTACATTCTTTTCATCCGTGGGTGCTTTCCTGAGTATAAGACATGAAAAGAAAGGATTAAGAGCACCTTTTAACATAAATCAAGGCTTAAATTATCCAAAAGCATGCTAAATGTGGGCCTAAAATATGTTACTTTTACGGTTTATCAAATACCCCCACACTTAAGCTTTTGCTTGTCCTCAAGCAAAATTCTCAACTTACAATTAAAACAAACTTTCCATGATCCATAATTTCTATTAACAATGCCTCATCATAATTCATAGATAATTTATACATGGATAATTCAATTCAAATAGTCCTAAAAATTCAAATAATATAGGTTATATTTTTGTAGCACGAAGACATAGGTGTTTCCCTTCATCTAAATAATTACCTTTAATTCAAAATCGACATGGATTGATATCCTCACAAAAGATTCACTCAAATCACTCAAAAAGTGTTTAAGGGTCAAAATTAAGCACTCATAAGTCAAACATGAAAAGTTAATCCCATAGGCTTGCCTAAAAATCAAATCTCCACCACTGTAAAATGAGATGATAAACAGATCAAAAGGTCTTTGTTAGGGTTGTAATGGGGCTTAGGTTAGGGGTATGGATAAAGGCTGAATTAGAAGGTTAGAATCGAGATTGACCTGATAAATTTCCTAACTAGAAAAAATGAACTTAATCTTACATTAATTAAAAACTAATAATACGAGCTTTTTCCTTGAGAATTGGAATTTGAACATGCAAGCTCACTTAATCATAGAACTAATAATGAATATGCTTCGTTTTTTTTTAAGAACAAACTAAGTAAAGACAATTTCAACTTATAATAAAAACTTAGGTAACTAGTCAAAACATATCTCGATTAAAGGGTAGTCAAAAGGAAGGGTGATGACAAATACAAAGGGTTTTTGGGTTAACATTAGTGGGTTAATCAATAAAAGGGTTGTTAGGCTCAACGGGGTTCACTAGGGGTTAATTGTGGAGGTAGGCTTTTTAGTGGAATAAGTGGGTTAAAACCTAAGTGCCTTTATCATCTCGGTATATCAAATCATAATTGTGGTCTTGACATGTATAATCAAGGCAAGTTCTAGAATAACAGTTCATAGTTGACACACTCATAATCAATAAAGTGAGCACGAAAAAGAATTATGCTTTATAATGCTCAAAATCTCACAAAAATTATGGGTGTTTTTAACATCAACCTTATAAATTTCAAACTTCAAGATAACATTCAAATTCAGGTTAACAACCTAAAATTTTAAATTTTAGAAAATTAGACTTATCATGCTTGATTCCCTAGTATTCTTCAAATTTAATCATCAATGCACAATTAACTATGACTTATTCCAAAACACATCAATAAAAATTATAAATCAAAGGAAATTTCATTCTAATCATAATATGAGAAACTTACTTTAGAACAAGGCATAATTCAGGGATTTTCAAATAATACTATAGTTAACCCCCCACACTTAAGATGTACATTGTCCTCAATGTACAAAAATAGATAATATCAAAATAATCATAAAATCATAAGATGGGGAGAGAAGTGAAACTTCCTGAATTTTGGATGCAGAAACCGGATAGGATTGGAGGTGATCGTGGGGAAGCGTCTCGAACCGTTTGAAGTTGAATCCTCGAAGCAGCTGGTCTGATTTTATTGTATCCTAAGCTAAATCTAAATCTCATAAAGAATAAGGATAAAATAAAATAAAGTAAAATAATAATAATGAAATGAAATTAAAATAAACACAAAAAGAAATAATGGAAAATTAAAGACAATTAGAAAAAAGGGAGAATGATGTTTAAATAGAGATGTAGCCCGTGTTTTGGGATTTTGAATTTTTAGTGCGTTCAGGGTGTTCGGGCACGGCCGTGGGTGTAGTGGCATGCCCGTGTCTTTCTTCACATGGTCATTTAATACAGGCGTGCTCCTCCCGTGTTCGATAAGTTAGAATGTTGGCACGGTTGGAAGGCACGGCAGTGTTTAGCCCGTGCTTAACAAGTCAGTAACCTCGCACAGGGTGCGGCATGGGCATGGACTTTTATCGTTACCCGTGTTGGGGAAAAAATTTCTATGTCTTGCACGGCTACTGGCACGCCCATGGTTCATCCCCTGGCTTTTACACGGCCACGAGCACGCCTGTGTGCAGGGCCGTGTGGTCTAGAAATCTGCTCTTTGGTTAGTTTATGGTTAGGTATTAAAAACAAAAAGAAAAGAAAAAAATGAAAAAAACAAAAAATAAAAAAATATTGCAAAATGGGGTTAGTGCTCGGGTTGCCTCCCGAAAAGCGCTCGTTTATAGTCTTAAGCTAGACTTTACCTTTCATTCGTATGGTCATGGTGGTTTGAGGAGGTGAAAATTCTTTCCCACGCGATCACTTCAGTTATGGATATATAGTTTAAGTCAAGTAATGGTTACCTCAAAAGTGTCGAATTTAGGATTGCTTACCTCAAATGTGCCATATAGGAAGACATTAAGTACCTCAAAAGTGATTTCTTCGTTTGCCTTGAGGTCTGAATTAGTGATTCTAGGGCCTTCCTTATTCAACAATACTTGATCCCCTAATTTGATGTGAGTTATTGTTCCTATCAGCTCATTTGGGGTCTCCTTCGGTTTCACTATGTACGGTTCCTGTTCCTCTTTGATTTGTGTTTCCTCCTCTTTTAGTTTGTCAACCCTAAGGCTTTGTTCCTTAGGTATTTCTTCTTTGTTGGCACGAGGTCGAAGATCTAGCTTAGCTAAGTGATTTCGCGATGCTTCCTGTAAAGAAGGTTGAACGAAATAATTATCAATAGAATTAACGTTCGTACCTTCATTGCTTGATGTCCTAGCTGAGTTAAGAGCTTGAAGAGTGGTTGTTTCGTCGTCTTCACAAGTGTGAGTTCACCGGATTCTTCCTCTGTGTGGTCCTTCTTTATTGCATCGGGATATGGCGCATGAGGTTGGTATTCTTTATCACTTGATGTTTTGGCCAAGTCAAGAGCTTGAAGAGTGACTATCTCAACGCCTACGCGAAATGTGAGTTCACCTGCATAGATATCAATTTTAGCTCTGACAGTTGCTAAAAAGGGTCTTCCTAAAATTAAAGGAATATTATTATCCTCATCCATGTTTGAAACGACAAAGTCTACTGGGAATACGAATTTATCAATTTTGATTAGAACATTTTCTATTATACCCCTAGGAATTTTGATAGTTTTATCAGTTAATTGAGCGCTCATCCTAGTTTATTTGGGTTTCCCTAGACCTAGTTGTTTAAACAGTTTATAAGGCATAACATTTATGCTTGCCCCTAAATCGGCTAACGCATTTTCTATAGATAAACTACCAATTATGCATGGAATTGTAAAAATCCTTGAATCTTTTAATTTCTGTGGTAGTCTATTCTGTAGAATTGCCGAGCATTTTGCATTGAGTTCCACATGTGATTCCTCGTCTATCCTTTGCTTTTTCGTTATGACTCCCTAAAAATTTTTAGAGTCTGGCATCTGTGAAAGAGCTTCAAGAAGAGGTAAGTTGATATGTAATTTCTTTAAAAGTTTAAGAAACTTACCGAACCATTCTTCTGAATCGTCTCTTTCTAATGCTTTGGGGTAAGGTATGCGAGGTTGATACTCCTTTATTACTGGTTTCGGTTTTTCTTGCGTTACCTCTATTTTTCATTTGTCTACCTTGTTTTCTTGTTGCGAGATGGGTTCGTCTATCTCTACATTTTCCTGAGCTGCTATGGCTTGAATTTGCTCCTTTGGATTAATCTCGGTGTTACTTGGTAGATGTCCTTGCGGTTGTTTTGACATGAGCTTTGCGAGTTGTTCGACTACCTTAGTGACTTCCCTTACTGACTTAGTAACTTCCTCTAATCACTTCTTGTTCTCTTCAACCGGTGTTTGTTGATTTTTAAATGTTTTCTCATTGTCTTGGAGACGGGTATCTGTGGTTGCCATGAATTTTGTCATCATCTCTTCAATGTTCGATTCCTCTTCCTGTTGGTAAGGTGGTTGTTGAAAATTTGGAGGAAGTTCCTGTCTTTGGCTACTTTGATCATTCCACAAGAAATTGAGATGGTACCTCCAACCTGCATTATAAGTGTTATTATAAAAATTATTTTGAGGTCTAGAGTAGTTACCCATATAGTGGACTTGTTCGTTCTCCATGCCATATCCGTAGGGTGGGTACTCAGGATTCACAACGCCTCCTAGATTCGAATCATATTGCATTGCTGGGTGTACCTGCGAGCGACTACACAAACCATCGATCTTTTTATTCATCATCTCTAGCTGGGTAGATATCCTGGTGAACACGTCGAGGTCGAAGGCACTGGCTGCTTTAGTAGGAATTGTCCTCATGACTTGCCACTGATAATTATTCAGTGCCATATTCTCTATGACTAAAATTATCTGCCAAAAGCAAAATAGAGGAAAAATTAGCAAAGTAAAAATAAAAATAAAAATAAAAATAAATAACAATGAAAATAAATTGCAAAAAAAAAATGGCTAAAGTAATAAAAATAGAGCTTTCTTAATATTTTAGTTCCCCAGCAACGGCGCCAAAAACTTGATCGCTGTAAATCAGAGTTTTAAAATTTATAAATAAATGATCAAACCTGGAAACTAACTCTAACAACGATTAAAGGTAAGTGTACCTATCGAACAGTAGTATAGCTTAGGCAAGACCGGATATCGGACCCAAAGGAACTAAAAGTACTAATACTAACCTTCTTTTTATTATTTAGCCTTAAAATTAGAGTGAAATTGCTTTTGACGAAGACTAAACTAAGGACACAAAGACAAAAAGACGAATAGGAAAATAACTTTGAAGAAAAACTCAGTTGATTGCGATGATACCCTCAAGAAGAATCCACCTAGACTTCACTTATTAATTAACCCTAAATTATATGATTTCTTTTACTTAGCTTGACCCGTAAGACTCCCTAACCTATATTAAACCCTCTCTCGAGGCGAATAACGTCTAACCCTAGGTTAATTAGTGGAACTCTTGTTCGCTTATAATCACCCCCTAGGATAGCAGTAAATCGATCAATGGACTCCCATATTAGATTTCACCCAAATCTAGCAAAATCTCGTAACCCTATCTCTAGGCGTTCGATCAACTCCGCTTAATTATGTTAGATCTACTCTTAGGCAGGGTCTATTCCTCCCCCACCTAAGCACATTAGATTTAGATTAAGCAACATAATTAAGAACAAACTAAGTAATTATCATATAACTTAAAAATCAAATAAAAAGATCCGTCTAGGTTTCATTCCCTTCAGGTATCTGAAGGGGTTAGTTCATAATGAATAAACAAAACATCGCAAGAGAAAAGATAAAACAAAACTTAAGAAAATCCTAAAACTCCTTGAAGGAATTGAAGGAGAATTCTGCTGTCTTGAGTATAATTCCGGCATCTTGGGATGGATCAACTGGCTATCTTCGCGTTATTCCCTAGTTCTGACCTTCTTGGCTTGGCTCCTTGGCCTAGCTTTGACGCCGGTTTTGGCTTCTGCCGAACTCCCCTTCAAGTTGGCCCCTTAGGTGTTTATATAGACTTTGAGATGCCTTACTTGGCCCCTAAGTATCCTAATTTAAGTAGAATTCCTAATAGGGTGTTTGAATAGGCTTTGGAATGTGTTTCTTTGCCTCCAAGTATCCTTTCCCGAATAAAATTGCTTCTTCCAGCGACAGGGACCCGGCCATGGCACACGCCCGTGTGGATCGTGGCCAGGCCGTGCTCAGACTTCTTTAATGAGGCACGGCCGTGTAAATCAGGAGAAGGCTATGTTCTAGTAATTTAATAAGGCACGACTATGTGGCTTGAAGTCCAGGTTGTGTCAATTTCGTGAATTGGCCCATTTGGCCTGTTTTAAGCCGGGTTTACATTCTTTTCATCCGTGGGTGCTTTCCTGAGTATAAGACATGAAAAGAAAGGATTAAGAGCACCTTTTTACATAAATCGAGGCTTAAATTATCCAAAAGGATGCTAAATGTGGGCCTAAAATATGTTACTTTTGCGGTTTATCACCCTTCATTTACAAATACAAAAGACTAGCCTATACATGCCATGTCTAGAAAAATATATATATCTAAAATGTACCAAAAACAAGTTGAGTAGTGTGATGACGATCCTTGACGACCTCGAGCTTTCAGTAGCTTTGACGACCTATTAAACAGAGAAAACGTACACACGGAGTAAGCTTTCCAAAAGCTTAGTAAGTCATAATACAAATAAACTTAACATGTAAAACATTTAAGCATATAGAAACATTGGCACAATGCCTATTCATAGTGTATTTCTCACATATATGCATTAAACCATATCCTTATCCATATTTGCCACATTCATCAATTCAAGAATCACATGTATACACAAATCTCTTACATAACTATTCGTGTATCTCATTCACATTCTCATATTCAATTGTACATTTCCTCAAATCAAAAATCACTTAGGTACTTACGTTTTTATACACATTTAGTGTACATATGAAACGTACCTGAAATGAACATATATTCATGTATTTGTTCTTAGCTCGGAATTTCAATTCGTATCACAGACTTGCCCGTTGAACCGTTAGGAATCTAGTAGGATACTCAGAAAGCTCAGAATAGTTGTACAATGCCAATGTCCCAGACGGGGTCTTATATGCACTCAGATATCGATGCTACTGTCCCAGACAGGGTCTTACACGAATCAATATGATGCCGATGTCCCAGACATGGACTTACACGTAAAGCTCATATCGATGCCAATGTCCCAGACGTGGTCTTACACGTAAATCTCATATCGATGCCAACGTCCCAGACGAGGTCTTACATGAAATCTCAAATCAACGCCAATATCCCAGAGGTGGTCTTACATGATAAAACAGAACAGATACCTATGTCATGACATAGCTAATCCTATCTATTCCTAGGTTCGTACGGGACTTCTCGAACATTGTCACTATATTGATCTTATCTTGAAATTCATATACAGATCATATTGTAACCATTCATCTATAGCAATAGTCATAGGAATACACATAATTCATTACTAATATGTTTATTTGCATAATGACTTACCTCGGATTCGGTTTAGTTGAAACGGAAATGGCTACTCGGTTAATTTCGCTTTCCCGCGATCTAAGTTTGTTTTCCTCGGTTCTTGATCTAAACATATTCAGAATTAACCCTTTTATTCACTAAGTCATTCAATTCAATCCGAATACACACATTTAGGGCTATTTGCAATTTAACCCTCATAATTGCACAATTTATCAATTTAGTCCATTTTTCTCAAAACACCAAATTCACAAAATCAACCCACATTCATGCTTAGCCGAATGTACATATATATCATACAAGCCCATATTTTCCATCAAATTAGCAATTTAGTCCCTCAAATTGCTATTTTCTCAATTTAGCCCTAATTAGCTTAATTCATCAAAACTTCAAGAACAAAGTATGTTCATCTAGCTCAAATCTTTCATTTAACACTATAAATCATCACAAAGCTCAACATATCATTAATGGCATATCACAAAAACACCATCAATTCACAAAATTAATACATGGGCTTGATAGTAGACTAAGCAACAATCTCAAAAACATAAAAATCATCAACATCTAAAGCCAAAACATACCTAAATTATAGCTTGAAATAGCCGAAACCCTTAAAGCTCTTGTTCTTCCTTTTTCTTTGCTAATATTTGGCCAAAAGGGGATAAACTAATGGCCATGTTTTATGCTTATAATTATTATAGCATACATATTAATCCATTTCCAAAATTACCCATTAAAACAAAATATATAAAACCTATCATATAAGGTCATTTTTGACCATATTCATCCACTAATAATTAGTGGTTCAATTTCCACATAAGGCCACAACTCTTAAAAGCCACAAAACATAGGCTCTTTAACATATAGCATACAACTTTCACATTTAATGCGATTTAATCCTTTTGTCAAATTAAACACATGAACAGACAAATTAACTTACAAAAATTTAACACATGATTAATCATATGTCATTGACACAGAAAATAATATTAAAATATTATACTGACTTGGATTTGTGGTCCCAAAACCACTGTTTCGACTAGGGTATAAATCGAAATGTTACACACACGGGCATGTGGTCAGCCGTGTGACCCTAGTCAGTATGTATGCCTTGTTTTCACACGGCCTGGGACATGGGCGTGTCTAGAGCCGTGTGAGGTACATAGCCTATTCACACGGGTGTGTGACCCTTGTATGTTTGAAAAATTTCTAAGTTTTCGAGAATTTTCATATGTTATCGGTTTAGTCTCGAACCATTTCTAAAGCATGTTTAAGGCCTCGTAAGCCCTTATAAGGGACAATGTGTTTATGATTGAATTGTATTTGAGAATGGATGAATAAATGTATGTTGTATGTTGTGATTTGATAGGTAAAGCCTCGTACCCATATTCCGGTGACGGATATAAGTTAGAGGTGTTACATTTTATTGGTATCATAGCTGCGGCTTAGTCGATTCTAAGACTAACGTAGAATGTGTGAGAGTCTAGCTATACATGCCATATAACTCTGTTATAGTGTGATGATTCCTGACAGTTTAAATTGTCTGGTAGCGCTGGAGCTTGGTGTGGTGCCAAGGAGCAGCGACGAGGGGAGCGATCTTTGGCGCACTTGTGTGCGTGTGGTCTTGCTGGTGCATTTAAGCAAAGCGGCGGTGATAAACCATAATATATACATATTTTAATCCCACATTTAGCATACGTTTGGATGATTTATCCCCCGAATTGTGGAATTTGGAGCTCCTAATGCTTTAATTCCATGTTTTATACTTAGGAGAGCACCGGAGGATGAAAAGAATATGAAATGGGCCAAAGTATGAAATGCACACGACCTGGGCCCAAGCCACCAGGCCGTGCCTCTATTAGCAGACCCAACCACGGCCTGGCCTCTACTTACACGGGCGTGTGCCACAGGCCTGCCCCTGAAGTGACCTATTTTAATTTCACTCGGATTAGGATACTTAGGGGCAAAGAAAGACATTCTGAAAGCCTATATAAACACCCTAAGTGTGACCTAAACGGGGGTGTCCAGTTTGGCCGAAGAGCCAAGCCAAAGAGGCCAAAATTGTGGGATTTACTCGAAGAAAGCCTGTTGATTCATCTCAAGAAGCCGAAGTTATACTCAAGACGAAGGATCTTCCCTTCAATTTCCTTTAGGGGGTTTTAGGGTTTTTCTTATGTTTTGTTTTATATTTTCTTCTAAGATGTATTACTTTATCATTATGAACTAAACCCTCAAATACCTGAGGGGGATGAAACCTAAGACGGATCTTGTTATTGTTTTCTGAACTATATGATAAATACTCGATTTGTTCTTAATTATGTGTTCTTAATTCTTTCTTTGGTATTTCAGGATATTGATTGAAGTATTGATGTGCTTAAGCAGTGGAGCAAAAGTCCCTGTTTAAGAGTAGATCTAGCATAGTTAAGCGGAGTTGATCGCAACCTTAGAAATAGAATGACGAAAATATGTCGTATTAGGGTCAAACCTAATATTGGAGTCCATAGATCGAGTTAATGCAATTCTAGGGGTTTTAATTAGAAAGAGATTTCAATTAATCAACCTAGGGTTAGACGTTACTAGCCTCGAAAGAGGTATTAATATAAATTAGGGAATCCTACGGATTAAGTCAAGTGAATAAATTGTCTAGTTCAGAGTTAGATAACAAGTGAAGTCTAGGTGGATTCTTCCTTAGGTATTGTCATAATCAATTGGTTTTTCCCATAAGTATTTTCCCCAATTCATTCTCTTTGTCTTAGCATCCTTAGCTTAGTAGTTAGTTAATTTTAGAATAAATAATAATTCTCTTACTTCTTAGGCTAAATAATAAAAAGAAAGTTAGTATTAGTAATTTTGGTTCCTTTGGGTTCGACATTCCGGTCTTACCAATAAACTATACTACTGTTCGATAGGTGCACTTACCTCAATCGTTGTCACAGTTAGTTTCTAGGCTTGATCATTCATTATATAAATTTTAAGACTCTGACACACGATCAGCAGGTGTGCGCGGGGTGAGTTGCTGGCCAAATTGCTGTCGGGCGGTGTTGTGGCTGAGAAATTGGAGGCTTGCGGCACTATGTGTATTTAGTGGGAGTGGGGTTTTGAGTGAAGAATGACGGAGAAGGTTGGTAGTATTCGTAATGAGGGGAATAGGAGTTAAAAGAGAATTCTTAGAAAAATTTAATAATTAAAAATTCTAACTTTTTATTCTACTCAAAGTTAACAACAATTAATAATTAATAAAATGCATATTAAATTATTATTTGCTATTAATTTATTTAAGATAAAAACTTATCAAATAAAACATGATTAATTCTAAACTAATCCTAACTCTATGTAATGTTGATAATAATTAATATATATTATAATGGATATAATTATATATTAATGATTCTCATTTTTTTATTAAATCAATAACATTTATTCTAGATGCCTTAAAAATATTTACAAAAAGAAGCATCTAATTTTTAATATTTACAAAAAAAAATTTGAATTTTGAAAATAATTCAATTAAGTATCTAGACTTGAAGAAAGTTTGAAATTGAGTTGCAATTTGAAACTTGGGTCAAAATTGACCATTTTATTTGAAAAACTAAAAATTTATTTTGCCATTTAGGGAATAATTTATCGGAAAATTATGTTAAAATCAATTCCCAAGAAACATTAGAGGGGTTATAAGTGGTCCTGCTTAAGTTACAATCTCCTCGACAGAATTCATTTAAACATACTAATTTTGAAAATATACCCTAAATCATTTATTTAAAATGGAAAATAATAAAATTAAATATATGATAAAATAAACGAGATTTGATCTCGTTCAATATTATCCCCCCAGTAATGTTTCAAGCGTTGAGCATTGACTTGGAAATTACCTCCCTTACCTTGAAGTTCGACAACTCCGTATGGATAAACTGGGTGAATCATAAATGGACCAGACCAACATGATTTTAACTTATCTGGAAAGAACTTTAATTTGGAATTAAATAACAAGACTTGCTGACCTGCTTCAAATTTTCGAACTCGAATGTGCTTGTCATGCCATTCCTTAAGTCTCTCTTTGAGTAATTTGGCATTCTCGTATGAGAACATTCGAAATTCTTCTAACTCATTGAGCTAGATCATTCATCTCTCTTTAGCAAGCTTAATATCCAAGTTGAGTTGTTGGACAGCCAGTAAGCTTTATGCTCTAACTCTAACGGCAGATGACAGGCATTCCCAAAGACCAACCTATAGGGTGACATCCCTAAAGGTGTGTTGTATGTTGTCCTGTAAGCCCATAAAGTATCATCCAGTCTTTTAGACCTACCTTGTCGGTTCGGGCAAACTACCTTCTCAAGTATGCCTTTGATTTCCTTAATTTCCAGTTCAGCTTGCTGATTCTTCTGTGGATGGTAAGCTGTGGCAACCTTGTGCTTTACTCCGTGTTTGTCGAGTAACCATTTCAACCACTTATTCATAAAACGGGACCCTTCACCATTGATGATGGCTCTTAGGGTTCCAAACCTTGTGAACACATGCTTCTGCAAAAACTTCATCACAACTTTAGCGTTGTTCGTCAGATATGCCTCGGACTCAGCCCACTTAGACACATAGTCTATTGCTACCAATATATACTTGTGACCGAAAGAGGGAGGGAAAGGATTGAGAAAGTCAATACCTTAAACATCAAATAATTCTACCTCAATGATGTTTGTTCGAGGTATCTCATTTCTGTTGATGACATTTCCAACACTTTGACATCGACCACAACTCTTTACGTAAGCATATGCGTCTCTAAATAGTGTTGGCCAAAAGATTCCGACTTGTAATACTTCGGCCACTGTACGTGTACCTCCAAAGTGTCTCCCACTCGGAAATGGGTGACAATGATATAGAATCTTCATCTTCTACCACGTATCTCCTGATCATTTGATCTGCACACTTTTTAAACAAGTATGGTTCTTCCCAGAAATAGTAGTTCACATTGTGAAGAAACTTTTTGCTTTGATGATACGTCTTATCTATAGGCATCAAACCACAAGCTAAACAGTTAGAATATCAGCAAACCAAGGGGTATTATGGGCATGATTTACCTTAAGTATATGTTCATTTGGAAATGTCTCCTGAATTGGTATAAGTAAAGAATTCCCTTCTTGCGGCTCCAATCCGGACAAGTGGTCTACTAGTTGATTTTCTACTCCCTTTCGATCTTGAATTTCTAGATCAAACTCTTGAAGTAGAAGTACCCATAGGATTAATCTCGGCTTAGCATCTTTCTTAGCAAGTAAATACTTAATTACCAAATGGTTCGTATAGACAATCACCTTGGTACCTGTAATATGTCAGAGTCTGACTTGCGTAGTAGATGGGATGAAAAACTTTTTTCCTTTATTGGCCCATGACAGCTCCTATCGCGTAGTCAGTTGCATCACACATCAATTCAAATGGCAAATCCCAGTCTGGTGTGACGATTATGAGTGCTGAAACTAACCGACTCTTCAAATCATTGAATGCTCTTAAGCACTCTTCGTCAAATTTGAAAATCGTGTCCTTCTCCAATAATTTGCCTAAAGGTTTAGCAATCTTGGAGAAGTCCTTGATAAATCTTCGATAGAAACCGGTGTGGCCCAAAAAGCTCCTAACACCCTTTATAGATGTTGGAGGTGGGAGTTTCTCAATAACGTCTACCTTTGCTTTATCTACCTCAATTCCATGTCTCGTTATCCGATGCCCTAGAAAAATACCTTCTCGTACCATGAAATGGTGTTTTTCTCAGTTGAGTATGAGGTTTGTTTCTTCGCATCACCTTAGTACCTTGGCTAGAATGGATAGGCAATCATCATATGTATCTCTAAATACTGAAAAATCACCCATAAAGACTTCTAAGTATTTTTCAATCATGTCAATAAAAATAGACATCATACATCTTTGAAATATAGCAGGTGCATTACATAAACCAAATGGCATGTGTCTAAATTGAAATGTACCGTACAGCAGGTGAATGTTGTCTTGTGTTGATCTTTCGGTGCTACTGTAATCTGATTATACCCCGAGTATCCATCGAGAAAACAGTAATAGTCTTGCCCCACGAGTCTATCCAGCATCTGGTCTAAGAACAGCAGAGGAAAGTGATATTTTCTAGTCGCCTTGTTCAGTTTCCAGTAACCGATACAAATTTTCCATCCCGTAGCCATTCTAGTTGGTATCAACTCGTTATTCTCATTTTCAATGATCATAATACCTCCTTTCTTTGGCACGCACTTGATCGGACTTACCCACGAACTGTCTGAGATATGGTAAATTATACCCGTATCTAACCATTTAATGATTTTTTCTTAACTACGTCCTTCATGATGGGATTTAGTCTTCGTTGCCCATCAATTGACCCTTTCTCTCCATCTTCCAAGATGATCTTGTGCATGCATACAGACAAACTAATACCGCGAATATCAGCTATGGTCCATCCGATAGCCTTATTGAATTGTTTCAATACCAAGATGAGTTTCTCTTCTTGCTCAATAGTTAATTCTGCTGAAACAATCACAGGCAGAGTAGAAGAGTTACCTAAATAAACATATTTTAAATGTGAGGGAAGCACCTTTAGATCTAATTTAGGTGGCTCTCCGATTGAGGCTTTTGCTTTGGCATAGTCCCTATTCTCTAACTCCAAAGATTCAAAACAAGATTGTAGATTACATCCTCTTTGATTAGCTTCTAGCAAAGCTAAGTATTCATCCTCCTCTTTATCATTTGGAGGTCTTGATGTCAACTTTTTTTCCAATGGGTCCTTAACATAGTTGACGTCCTTTTCCATGATTAACTCCTCTAAATTGGAAACTATAGAACAATCATCAATTGTGTCAGGAAATCGCATAGACTTAAAAACATTAAATGTTACCTGATCATCCTGAACACGCATAGTAAGCTTTCCCTTCTGCACATCAATAAGGGTCCTTCTAGTTACTAGAAAAGGCCTTCCTAAGATGATTGGCACTTCTTTTTCTGCTTCAAAGTTAGCAGGAAAAATAAATTTGTCTACAAGTACCAATATGTCCTAGATTTTTCCTTCTGGATGTGCTAAGGATTGATCTGCTAGTTGAAGTGTAATCCTAGTAGGTCTAATTTCACCTATCCCCAACTTCCTAAATTTTGACATGGGCATCAAGTTGATACTTGCACCCAAGTCACATAGTGTTTTACCATAATATGTTGCTCCAATGTTGCAAGGTATGGTGAAACATCCAGGATCCTTCAATTTTGGGGGTAATTTGCCTTGAAGATATGCATTGCATTCCTTTGTCAGGGTTACCATCTCAAATTCTCCAAGCCTTTATTTTTTGACAGGATATCCTTCATGAATTTGACATAGTTCGGCATTTTTACAAGTGTTTCAACCAATGGGATGTTGATATGAAGTTGCTTGAGTACGTCTAGGAACTTCTTGAATTGAATTTCCTGGCTCTATTTCTGAAGTCTTTAAGGGTAGGGTAGAGGAGGCTTCTTTATTAGAACTGGTTGATTTGTCTTTTGTGGCAATTCTGTGTCTAACGAAGTTGTTAGTTTATCAAAATTAACTGGTTTAGAAGTTACCTTATCAAATTTTGCAAATTCAGGTTCTGGTGAAACTAGAATTTCAATACTTGGTTAAACTTCCTCGGAGTCTTGAGCCACAGCTGGCTCTTCTTGAACTTCGATGATGTTGGGCTCTAATGTTTTTCCACTCTCAATGTCAATGTTTTATAATGCCCTTTCCTTGAATTCCTTGAATTCTCCGTATCACTATGAAAAGCACCTTTCGATCAGTTTTTGAGTTTAGTTGCAAATTGGCCCACTTGATTCTCCAAATTCCTTATAGTGGAATCACTCTTTGCCATGTATGCCTTCAATAAATTCTCTAAGCTATTGGACGATTCAGTTTGGGTTGGTTTCTAATCTTGTCGGGAAAAACTAGGTGGCTGGGTCTGTAACGCCCCGAATTTGGGCCTAGTAGATTTGGGCCTATTGGGTTGTAATGCCCCAAAAATCTCAAACTTTAAATTATTGTGCACTGAGGTTGGTATGTATGAGTAGCACTTATAATATTAATTTTAAGTTATTATTGAGATTATTTGAAGTCTTAGAGATAGGGATGACCATAGGAAAAAATTTATTTTTCTTGCTTTAGTGGACCCTAGTCTCAAGCATTAGTCCTCTTAAGCAGATTAAGGGGAAAATAGGACACAAGTGGGCCTAGGGTCCAGTGGGAAGGTGGCGTCACTAGGGGAGCTACTAGGTGGCGTGAAGAGGTCCAAGGTTCGAGTAGTGGTAAGGTGTTTTGGAGTGTTTATTTTGCATAGTGGACGGCAAGAGTTGTGTGGAATTTGAACTCTTTTGTTGAAGTGTTTGAATTGGTCTTGTGAGCTGATAAATGAGGGAATTTCAGATGAGATAAGGAAGGTATCACGGAGAAAAATTAGGAGATGAGAGGTGGAAAGAGTTGGTGCCTAATTGGACTCGGAAAGAAGGTAGGATTCAGCTATTGGCTATAAAAGGAGGTGCCGAATTTCTTTGAGAGGTTCCTTGGGTTCCATTATATTTCTTTTTCTCCCCCTTTGCCGAATTCTTCCATTGGCCGAAAAAACCCATCATTCCTTTGCCGAAATTTTGGTTTTCTCTCTAGTCGAATTCCCCATACCTTCTCTTCTTAAATTCCTTCTCTTGTTCACCTTTAGTTCTAGCCGATCACTTCTCCTCTTCTTCTCCCTATTGGTACCGAATTGTCCCTGTCACCATACCAGTCTCAAAAGCTGAAAGTTTCCTAGGCCGATTACTTCTTGTGTAAGTACTTAGTCAATTTTTCCTTTAGTATGTTTGGTAAAAGCCGAAGGGCTATTTAACTTCTCATTGTCGTTAACTTGGCATTAAGAAGGGTAGGGTTCAGAGATCGCAAGCGTGGTAAGGATCGTTAGCAAAGTGGTAAGTGCACTCGTCTCAGTTATGAATTAATGGATGGCCGAATGTAGGTATGGCTTATAGGGGTGACTTATGTGAAAAATGAGTCACTCGAGTTTGATGATATATGTTTGGGTGCAGATCTAGGGATATTCGCGAATAGTAGCTAAGGAAGGGCTATTAGAACGTGTGGCACACGGTAAGGTTACGGTGAGGTTTCAGTTTTTGATAAAGTGTGTATTAAGCCAAGATTAATCGTTAAGTGGTAACTATTGTAGGTTCGTGATTAAGAGGTTTACAGCACGCGTTGTAACCAGGTGTGTACAAACACAATGCACACATGAAATTGACAATGCCAAAAAATCAAAAAGCCGAAAGTGGCTAAATGGGCTCGGTGGGCCCTGAGGCTAAGTTTGGTGAAATGGATTAATTTGATTATATGAGTTGGGTCAAGCATGTATGTTACATGATTTGGATTTGTTTTGGGCCTAGTGGGCCATAAGAATATGATGTGGCCATTATGGGTTATATGAACGTGAAATGGGTTGATGGGCTTTATGGGGATGTAGAATAGTATGCTAGTATTTTATGGACTTTAGGCTTAGTACTGAACAACTGTTAAACCGTATAAGACTTTCTAATAATTAAACTTGTTTGTGGACAAGTCGCTAGGCGAGAGTGTGGTAACAGGCATGTGCATGTCTAGCATTGGGTTCAGGGAGAGCTTGGTACTTAAGCGGCCCTAGCGACCCACCTCCTCTTCTCTTGAATACTACCTGGTGCATAGTGTCTGTTCACTTTAGCCGCAAGGACTTGTTAATGGGCCAAAGTTCATAACTAAAACCCGAGAGGAACCAAAATCCCCTAGATTTGTAAAATTAGTAAAATACCCCTGATTTGTAAAAATTACCAAAATACCCTTAGTTTGAAAATTACCAAAACATCCTTAGATTTGTAAAATCACTAAAATAACCCTAAATTGTAAAATTACTAGAATACCATTGGTTTGCAGAATTACCAAAACATCCCTAATTTACAAAATTCCCAAGGTACTTCTGTTTTTCAAAATTACCTAAGTACCCCTATAGACTAGATTTACGAAAATACCTTTTAGGTTGTGAAATGACAAAAATACCCCTATGTGATGTGTATGAGTTTTGTGGATGTTACTCATGTGCATGTTGCATTCATATGATATTCTGATTAGGATGCATATGGGTGGGAATTATGGTACGGAGGAAGATTTAAGGATCCCATAATCGCTTGACGACCATGGATCCACCGGTGGCTTTAAGCCCATTATGTGATTAGCAGCTTTGCTGGAACGTTGAGTAGTACCGCTGTGAGTGCTTAGTGCCGCTGTGAGTGCTACCTTTGGTGTGTAGAGGATGGGTGGGTCGATTTAAAAATCCCCACAGGTGTATAGGGTTGGAAGGGATATGGTTTGTAGCGGATGGATTTTTGAGGAGGGTTTTGCATTGCCTTGTTTTGCATATGATATGATATGATATGATATGAGGTCATTGTGGGCCAAGGCAGAAGACCACTAATTTTCATAGGGCTCAAGCCAATGTGATAATTATATATTGAATTGAATGCCAAGGGTTGTACACACTGAGTTTCGAAACTCATACCCTTTATTTAATGTTTCAGGTGATCCTCAGTAAATGGCTCGACGTGGAAGAGGACTCAGATATGGCCACAGTACAAGATATTTAAACTTTTATTTAATTGTTCCAAAAGACATAGTTTTAATTGCTTATTTTCGTTGGATGTAATAAGGCCTTGTACTCCATTTTGACTTTAGACTTTGGGTTTTGTTGTTTTAACTATTTACTTAATTATTAAACATGAGTAAATTTTTTACGCTTAAACTTGGTTCCGAAGTACTTAAAATTATAAATTGATTTTTTTTATTACTTAACAAAACTCAAGGATTTTGGGCTTTTGGGCCTAACATTTTTAATTAGCAAAATCATTTGAATTATGCCTTTGATGTGACAAGTCGAATTTGGGCCTAACTTTTAGGCTGAGTTTGGGGTGTTACATTTAGTGGTATCAGAGCCCGATTACAAAGCTCAAGCTGTGAAATGGGCCTTAGATTTTGGGGTTTTAAACGAACAGATTAAAAAGTTTTTGTAGGATTCTTGAAGTGTGGTTCATCGAGCCCTCAACGTCGAGCCAAGTAAGTTTTTTGTACTATATTTGTTTAAATTACGAAACTGTATAGATAATGGGCTACTTAAAAATAGGCTTTTAGAGACTAAAGCTCGTAGGAAACTTAAGCCTGTAGTGGATTCCCGACAGTGTTATATCTTTAAAAAAAATGGTTACTCGCATAAGACATGTGTCTTAAATAAGTCAAACTATGTACTAATTACATAAAATTTTTAATTTAGAAATATGCAACGATAAGCGCTAGAAGAGGTGCAAAAGGCCGCGGCAGAAGCTGTGGAAGTGTTAGGGCAGGGTCGTCCGAGTCAGGCCATATGCCCAAAGTTAGAGTAGGGGAGGCTCCGGCCTCACGGGTAGCTGAAATGGGAGCATATGAAGGGGCTGTCGCTATGGAAGATGCTGTATCGCAAGCCATGCTAAGGATCTTAGAAAGGGTCGTTGGGCCCAATAATGGTGCAGGGAGTCGTGGGTCGATCGTGGAGCGACTCCGAGCTAATGGGGCAGAGATTTTTAAAGGAGTAACGAGGGTGGCCCTGAGTGTGGTGAAGTATTGGTTGGAAGCTACTGAAAGAATAATGGACGATCTGGATTCCACGATTGAACAAAAGTTAAAAGGGGCGATATCCTTACTTAGGAAGGAAGCCTATCAGTGGTGGTTGACCGTAAAGGAGGGCAACCAACCGGAGCAGATCACTTGGGAGTTCTTCAAATTGGCATTCCAGGGGAAATACATTGGAGCGGCCTATGTGGATGCCTGAAGGAATGAGTTTCTGAGTCTGACTCAGGGAGATAAGCTAGTAGCTGAGTACGAGGTTGAGTTTCTACGCCTTAGTTGATATGCCAAGGGGATAGTCGCAACAGAGTATGAAAGATATGTATGGTTCGAGGATAGACTAAGGGATAACCTTAGGGTACTTATAGCTCCACAGAGGGAGCAGGACTTTGCGGTCTTGGTGGAGAAAGTAAAGATAGCGGAAGAAGTAAAGCACACGGAGCGCCTCCACCGAGAAAAGGAGAAGGGCAAGAACAAACAGGACGTGGAAGCTATGGGGACTGAACAGAGGCCTGCAAGGAGGGCCAGAGTGAATGGGCTTGTTAGAGCTGAGGCCCCATGTTGTTGTTACTAATACCGAGATACCACATTGTGTTGTCTGTGGAAAAGGGCATACGAGTGAATGTTTGAGGAGAATAGGAGCTTGTTTGAGCTGTGGATCTATGGAACATGGGATTAAAGAGTGCCCAAGAAGGCCAAATTAGGAACGAGCCGATGGCAGAGGTAATTTTCAGCCACAGAGGGGTGGTCAACAACCACCAAAGGGCTGTGGACAAGCCAAGGGTGATAATGGTAATGAACGCGGTTGTGGAGCAATAGGTAGAGGTGCAGGTTATGCTGAGGCCAGGTAGCCAGCTTTGGTTTATGCATCACGTCGCCAAGGGGACGAAGACGCTCTAGATGTGAATAACGGTGCGTACCCTACCGTAATATACTGAGTGTTTATTTTGCCTTTAGAATTAGAGTCCACAATGAAAGCACAGTGGTGAGACTTGGGTAGTACAATTGATAGTTAGTTAGAAATTTCAAGGACGAAATTTCTTGAAGGGGGTAGAATTGTAACGCCCCAAATTTGGGCCTAGTAGATTTGGGCCTACTGGGTTGTAACGCCCCAAAAATCCTAAAACTTTAAATTTTTGTGTACTGAGGTTTGTATGTATGAGTAGCACTTAGAATATTAATTTTAAGGTATTATCGAGATTATTTGAAGTCTTAGAGATAGGGATGACCATAGGGAAAAATTTATTTTTCTTTCTTTAGTGGACCCTAGTCTCAGGCATTAGGCATCTTAAGTAGATTAAGGGGAAAATAGGACACAAGTGGGCCTGGGGTCCAGTGGCAAGGTGGCGTCACTAGGGGAGCTACAAGGTGACGTGAAGAGGTCTAAGGTTCGAGTAGTGGTAAGGTGTTTTGGAGTGTTTATTTTGCATAGTGGACGGCAAGAGTTGTGAAATTTGGAATCTTTTGTTGAAGTGTTTTAATTGGTCTTGTGAGCTGATAAAGGAGGGAATTTCGGATTAGATAAGGGAGGTATCATGGAGAAAAAATAGGAGATGAGAAGTGGGAAGAGTTGGTGTCGAATTGGACTTTGGGGGAAGGTAGGATTCGGCTATTGGCTATAAAAGGAGGTGCCAAATTCCTTTGAGAGGTTCCTTGGGTTCTATTACATTTTTTTTTCTCCCCCTTAGCCGAATTCTTCCATTGGCCGAAAAAAACCCATCATTCCTTTGCCAAAATTTTGGTTTTCTCTTTAGCCAAATTCCTCATACCTTCTTTTTTTAAATTCCTTCTCTTGTTCACCTTTAGTTTTAGCCGATCACTTCTCCTCTTCTTCTCCCTGTTGGTGCCGAATTGTCCCTGTCGCCATACCAGTCTCAAAAGCTGAAAGCTTCCTGGGCCGATTACTCCTTAGGTAAGTACTTAGTTAATTTTTCCTTTAGTATGTTCGGTAAAAGCCAAGGGCTATTTAACTTCTCATCGTCGTTAACCTGGTATTAACAAGGGTAGGGTTTAGAGATCGCAAGCGTGGTAAGGATCGTTAGTGAAGTGGTAAGTGTACTCATCTTAGTTATGGATTAATGGATGGCCGAATGTAGGTTTGGCTTATAAGGGTGACTTATGTAAAAAATGAGTCACTCGATTTAGATGATATATGTTTGGGTACGGATCTAGGGATATTCGCGAATAATAGCTAAGAAAGGGCTATTAGAACGTGTGGCACACGGTAAGGTTACGGTGAGGTTTAGATTTTTGATGAAGTGTGTATTAAGCCAAGATTAATCGTTAAGTGGTGAATATTGTAGGTTCGTGATTAAGAGGTTTACAGCACGCATTGCAACCAAGTGTGTACAAACACTATGCATACATGAAATCGGTAATGTCGAAAAGCTGAAAAGCTGAAAGTGGCTAAATGGGCCCGGTGGGCCCTGAGGCTAAATTTGATGAAATGGATTACTTTGATTATGTGAGTTTGGTCGGGCATGCATGTTACATGATCTGGATTTGTTTTGGGCCTAGTTGGGCATAAGAATATGATGTGGCCATTATAGGTTATATGAACGCCAAACGGGTTGATGGGCTTTTTGGGGACATAGACTAGTTTGCTAGGGTTTTATGGACTTTAGGCTTAGTACTGAACAACTCTTAAACCGTATAAGACTTTCTAATAATTAAACATGCCTGTGGACAAGTCGCTAGGCGAGAGTGCGGTAACGGGCATGTGCATGTCTAGGATTGGATCTAGGGAGAGTTTGGTACTTAAGTGGCCCTAGCGGACCACCTCCTCTTCTCTAGAATCCTATCTGGTGCATAGTGTCTGTTCACTTTAGCCGCAAGGACTTGTTAATGGGCCAAAGTTCATAACTAAAACCCGAGAGGAACCAAAAACCCCTAGATTTGTAAAATTACTAAAATACCCCTGATTTGTAAAAATTGCTAAAATACCCTTAGTTTGAAAATTACCAAAACATCCTTAGATTTGTAAAATCACTAAAATAGCCCTGAATTGTCAAATTACCAGAATACCCTTGGTTTGTAGAATTACCAAAACATCCCTAATTTACAAAATTCCCAAGGTACCTCTGTTATGCAAAATTATCTAAGTACCCCTATAGAGTAGATTTACGGAAATACATTTGGGTTGTGAAATGACAAAAATACCCCTATGTGATGAGTATGAGTTTTGTGGATGTTACTCACGTGCATGTTGCATTCATATGATATTCTGATTAGGATGCATATGGGTGGAAATTATGGTATGGAGGAAGATTTGAGGATCGCATAGTCGCTTGACAACCATGGATCCACCGATGGCTTTAAGCCCATTATGTGATTAGCAGCTTTGCTGGAACGTTGAGTAGTGCCGCTGTGAGTGCTACCTTTGGTGTGTAGAGGATGGGTGGGTCGATTTAGAAATACCCACAGGTGTGTAGGGTTGGAAGAGAAATGGTGTGTAACAGATGGATTTTTGGGGAGGGTTTTGCATTGCCTTGTTTTGCATATGATATGATATGATATGAGGTCATTGTGGGCCAAGGCCCAAGACCACCGATTTTGATAGGGCTTAGGCCAATGTGATAATTATATATTGAATTGATTGCCAAGGGTTGTACACACTGAGTTTCGAAACTCACACCCTTTATTTAATGTTTCAGGTGAACCTCGGTAAATGGCTCGACATGGGAGACAACTCGGAGATGGCCACACTACAAGATGTTTAAACTTTTATTTAATTATTGCAAAAGACATAGTTTTAATTGCTTATTTTCGTTGGATATAATAAGGCCTTGTACTCCATTTTGACTTTAGACTTTGGGTTTTGTTGTTTTAGTTGTCTACTTAATTATTAAACCTCAGTAAATTTCTTACGTTTAAACTTGGTTCCGAAGTACTTAAAATTATGAAATGGGTTTTGTTTTATTACTTAACAAGACTCAAGGATTTTGGGCTTTTGGGCCTAAAATTTTTAATTAGCAAAATCGTTTGAATTATGCCTTTGATGGGACACGCCAGATTATATGCCAGATTTGACCCTAACTTCTAGGTCGGGTTTGGGGTGTTACAGGGTCAGTCTAGGTTGGGCATAATTGTTACTGGTTCCCGCCCTTTGTTTACTCCAAGAAAAATTTAGGTGGTTTTGCCATGATGGGTAATAGAAATTGGATTACAGTCCTTGCCTTCCTCGATTTTGGTTCTAGTTACCCATGTAATACACGGATTCTAGGTTCAATGGACATTCTTCGAACAAATGTCCTTTCCCACAATAGACACAGGCTACATTTTCAACTTGATTCGGTGGCTGAGCTGCAAAACTATTAAACCCATTAGTGGTAAAAATTTTAAGCATTGAGGAAATTGAGGATACCTGAGATGCAAGTGAAGTAAGAGCATCCACTTCATGTATTCCAGGGACTCATCTTCCTGACACTGCTCAATTGGTTGGCCATTGATAATTGTTACTGGCAATCCTCTCAATGATTTCATTAGCCTCATTATAAGACTTAGAAAGGAGAGCACCATTAGCAGAAGCGTCCACTACCATCCTCCTGTGTGCATTGAGACCATTATAAAATGTCTCAAGTTGGATGTAATATAGGATTCCGTGATGAGGGCACTTCTGTAATAATTCTTTATACCCTTTTCATGCCTCATACAAGGACTCATCATCCATTTGTTGGAAAGCAGTGATCTCGTTCTGTAACTTAGCATTCTTGGTAGGCAGAAAATATTTCATAAAGAATCTTTCTGCTAATTCTTGCCATGTGGAAATTGAATTTGGTGGCAATGAGTTCAACCAGGCTCGAGCTCTGTCCCTTAGTGAATATAGGAACAAGTTCAATCGTAATGCATCTTCGAGTACTCCAGCTAACTTGAAAGAATCGCTCACCTCCATAAATAATCTTAAGTGTAGGTGAGGATCTTCGGTAGGCATTCCACTGAATTGGCCCACTGTCTGAAGCATTCAGAATAAGACTTGCTTCAGCTCGAACTGTTGTGCCTCAATTTTGGGTCTCCTAATACCTGGATTAAGATCATTAAACACTGGCACGGCATACTGTCTTAAAGCTCTATCCCTATCATCAGTAATAAGGATAGGATTTTGAGTAAAATAAAATAAGTTCTAGTGCACGATTTCAAAAGTTGATTTAATCAATATGACATAATTTTGTTAGATTAATTATATTTCTTAACTTAGATTCATTAAACTCATGTTTATGTTGTTACGAATAAATTCACGATAACTCAGTAATTTGCTAACTTATGAACATACTCACCTACCAAAATCCATTATTCTCTTGACTATATCTCTATGTCAATTCAACCGATTAATCAAATTTTAGTAGACAAATATATTAATACATATACATACTTATGAAATCAAAACAATCCCTTATATATATCCTTATGTCAATTCAAACAATTAATTCAATCTCATAAGCACATAAAAGATTAAGTGAGGTAGCAATGTATTCCTTCCTTGAAATAGTTTAATCACAATAATCTTGCAAGTTATGCAAGGCCATTGTATCTCTCCATACTGTTGCTAACTTAACCCACAGTGACCTTAAATGATTAAACATGCATAGATTAAGTATCGTGTCAATTAATTATAATTTCAATCCATTTAAATAATTAATTCATTAGTTACCTTACAATTGTAATGCAAGAATAACTTAGTCATGGTTTTACTTAATCAAATATCTTACCGAGGCCTATAACAACACAAACACAATTTTAATAAATAAAGTAGATGAAATGCAATCAACCTAACACAAATTAAATTTAAGCCATATCAATTAAATTAAACATATCAATATCACAAATATTCAAAGACATGTTCATCATAACAACAACAGAATTAAAAAGGATAAGGAACAAGAAGCAAATCTGGTGTTTCTCCGTGGCTTGACTGGTTTGCTCCACTCTTCCTTCTTCACTTGTTCTTGTCGAACCGAGGCTTCTATGAACACTTGAGTGCTGCTCCAAATGATGGATGAATGAATCTTTTTCAATAGGTGAAATTGGCAAGAGGACAAAGGAAAATGGATGAGAAATAAAGAGAAAAAGTTGAGAGAGGAGAGAAGAGATAAGAATGTTATGGTGTGTTGAAATGAGCAGCCAAGGGGGGTTTTTTATAGGGTGAGAGGGATGCTAAAAATAGACAAAATCAGTAGCCAAAGAGACCTTCCTTGGCTGGCCACACATGTGGCAAGTTTGAAGCTTCCAAACTTGCTATATTAAGGTTGGGGCAAATCTAGAAAGGCACTAAAAGAGGAGGGGTTTGTTTGAAATTTCAAGGGCCTTCTTACAAGCCAATTAGTCAGCCAAGTTAGCTAATTGGGTCAGCATTCTGGACGGTCATGGGCTGCCCATAGCTTGGTTGGTTCGATTCTCTCGGTTCAGCTTATCTGGGCCACTTTTCATAATTAATTAATAATAATTTATTTAATCCAAATTAAATTGGATTAAAATTAAAATTAATTATATTATGAATTAATACACATAATTTGGACCTTCTTTAGCTAAAAAATTCATTCCTCTCGATGCTTCAAAAATCGCTTCTCAATTTTGCGCTTCTAGTAGTGTCTACCGAGCCAATTATCGCCCTTTGTGCGAATTTGTTGAAAAATGATCAAAATTAATCAAAATTTATTATAAAATTAATTAAAATTCATTATTTTAATAATTTAAGTACAAAATAATTATTTTGTAATAATCATATATTTTTCGACAATAATTTTACCGAAACTGCATGAATTTGAGTTAAAAGGGGCATGAAATAGTGTGTATATTTTCGTGTTTCCAATCACGACACACCATCTCTATGTCGCGATATAGCAAATTAGAACCAAGAAACTAGAAAAATTCGACAACTTTCCTTTTCTAGTTCCAACAAAATCTTCCGAGATTGCTTAAAGATCACACGTCAATGTTGCCATAAAAACCTCTATAAAATCACCTTAAGCAGTAGCCAAATTCCAAGCCACCCTAAAGCACCAAAACAATTCCTTAGTTATTTCTTCTGTTAAATTTTTGTGTTTTTCATCCTTGAAAACATGCAAAACCACATTCCTGACAGTGAGTCATGTTCCTACAATTTCATTAAAATCAAAGCAGAAAAAAGAGAGTTCGAGAGTCATCTCCAAAAAATTAAGAGAAAAACACCTCTTCAAGAAAGAGGATTCGACACCCTATTCAAAATGAATGATGAGATATGAGAAATAATTCGCTACCACAGATGGGAAAGTTTTTGTAGACTCCGAATAGAATTAGCGCGTCCATGTTGTTCAAAAGTTCTATGTTTTGCTGAAAGAAACAGAATTAAATTGATCAGGAGACGAGCCGTGGTCACGAATAATAGTTCGGGGAAAAGAATTTTTTTTCATGTTTAGAGATTGCTAATTATTATTATGTTCCTTTGTTTTTATATGATTTTGTGCAATGAACTAATTTGGTGTTTTTGAAGAACATTGACATGGACATGATTATCGAAGTCTTAACATACAAAAGTGGTGAATTGAAACGCCATCTAGGGACAGACTACTTGACATCATCCCTGAAAGTGGAACTATATCCAAAAGCATGGATGTAGTTACAATTTATCAGCGATCAGATTTTTCCCTGCAGTAGACATGTCTAACATTGATACTTTTCAAGCTACTTTATTATATGAAATATATAGAAAGAAAGAATTTGCGTGGGGACAAGGATTTACCGTAGTATGATTCATTATGTCCGAAAAGCAATAGTAGATTTACTCTTCCCCCATTTAATGACGACATTATGTAGACAAGCAAAGGTACTGATAGTACAATCGGGACATTTCTTGCAGCTAACAAAAAATTTGATACAACAACCCATCATATAGTACCTTGTGGAAGATCGAAAGCAAAAATGAAACGAAGGTGTAAAGCTGAATCAAGGCAAAGGTGACTTATCTGATTTAGAATGGATAATTCGTTGGATGCAAGGACCTATTTATGAAGATCATGCAAGGAGGAACGATTTAAGGATGCCATAATTTCCTTCTATTAAATACCACGCTAAGACCGATACTTGCAAAAATTGAAGAGGAGGAGGGGAACCTGGAAGAAGTTGCTGAGGAATTGGAACTAGATTCTGACTAAATCAAAACAATTTTTTAACTCTTTTTTAGTATTTCTAAAAACTTGCATATTTTTAATTTTGTTGGATATTTTTTTATTTTTGGGCCTAGATAATTGTATTTCTTTAAGTAGGATGTAGTTTTTAGTCTTAATGTAGGAACCCTACTATTTTGAAGGCACTATAATTTCGAGCCCAATCAGCAAGGAGGAGATTGCCTAAAAAAATCCGGGGACTTTTCAATCTTATCAGGTAATCTCATTCCTTTATTTTCTTGTTTGCACAATAGGAACAACATGCCGAATAAAGTGTGGGGTGTAACATAAAGGAAAAAAATATTATTATTATTTCTTTATTTTAAATTTATTTTAGTATTTAATTTTTTCTTCTATTGTGTGCTTTTCTATTGTAGAATTATAAGTGATTGGTTAGGAGCATGTACAGAGATTGATTGTTTAAACTATAAGTTTAGCCTGAAGAACAAATATTTAGGTTGTTTATATTTAGACTAATTAGTTCAACTTATTAGACTGTAAATATGAAGAAGAGATTAAATTTACTAAGTGATAATGTAATATTCGGGATTTAGGGGTTATGCATTTTAACTTAAATGTATGTGGTAGCATGCCTATGTGTGGTTTGAAATGTGTTTTGGGGATTTCGGAAACTTTAGAATGTAGTAGAATGCCATAGAAAAATATTGGATTTTAAGTCTTAAAGGGAAGCTAAGCAAGATATGCCTTAAGAAAAATTATATGGGGTTTTAGACACAAGTAACTAGCTGGCAGAGTGGCAATTGGAGCTTTTATTTTGTAGCAAGGAGGAGCAGTGGTGGACGGCATTAGGACACTGAGTGGATGAGTATTTGATTAAGTCAAATGCATTTAAAATTCAGCTAGGAGAGAAGGATAAGTGTTGACTCATTCAAATTATTTTGAATGAGAGGAGAAGAGGAAAAGTAGGAGAAAAAGAAAGAAGCTGATAGGGGAAGGAGAGTTGGCCGGCCAAGGGGCTCTTAGAATGCCAATTTCGGTCATGTTGAAGGGGGGAGGAGGCCGAATATGCATAGTGGGGTTTAGGCATTTTCTTTATGCGATTTCTTTTCCCGAAAGCTTTTGTGTTCTGTTTCTTTTGAGACCGTAAACCAAGTAAGTGACCACTCGTGCACCTCTTTCTCTTTTAATCATCTTTTTCTTCTCTTTATTTAGGTTAGGCTGAACCTCTCATCTATTTTATTTCACCATTGCCGCAACTTCTAAGCCTTACACTCTCCCTTCCATTCTTTTGCTAAGAGCCGAATCACCATAGTCATTCTTTCTTCTCCTTCTCACGATTTCTTCTATCATCAAAAGCCAAAAACACAATTGACCTTAGCCGAATCTTGTAGTCTCTTATTCTCTTTTCTTTATCGCAAACTCCAAAAGCCGAAACACCATAGCCGCAACCTTCTTTCTCTCATTTTTCTCTTCCACTGATTCCATTACCATTAAAAGCCGAAAATCAAACACTTTTCCCCTCTTGTCGACACTTAGAGTTAGTGAACCATTTGCGCTTGGGTCACTCTATTCGGTAAGGATCTCTTCTATATTGCTTTCCTGCTCTTTTTCTTTCTCTGACTGTTGAAAAAAAAGCACTAATCTCTCCTATTCTCTGTGGTCGAAATCTTGAAGGGGGATTTCGGGATTTATCTGTAGCCGATTACAAGGGGAGATCTTTCGGGATTTCGGGATCCAAGGTAAGCAAAGTGTAGTATTCAGCCAAGGGCCATTTCAATAGATCTTGTTCAATCAAGGCTGACTCTAACATGTACCATATAGGAATTTCGACAGACTTCATAGACAAGTGACGATTTCAGGATTTAGACAATCAAGGTAAGGGATCTTAATATTCGGCCAGAGGCCATATTGTTTTAAGGATGGCCGATTCTAACTATTACCTTTTAGAGGCAGATCGACAATGGTATAAAAGAAGTCTCGGGATTCTGATCCATTTCGATAAGGGTATTTGAGTTGTAGTTTTTATTCGATTAAGATCTCATATGTTAGTTAACTGGGTTTTCTGATTAAGTGTGCCTTAATGGATACGAATATCAGTGGAGAAGCGAAAGGGGTAGTTCCTATCCCTAAGTTCAAGAAACGCTCAATTTCTGCTGTTCGTGATTGGCCACCGGGGTGTGGGCTAGCGTCAGAAAGGGATAAGCAATTCACTGTTATCCCTGCTAGCGAGAGTGTTGGTATCGATAGTATCGTACTTACGGTTATCAGATGTGTAGCCCTACCCTAAATTTCTGATAGATTGATAGTATTAATGATAGCATGTGTTAATAAGAAATCTGTGTGAATATGGCTATGGGTACCATACTATGGTACGATGCATTCAGGTACGTAAACCCCTCAATATACTCAGTTAATGATGTTATAAGTATGGATATGAGATAAGTATGATTCTGTTATGACTTTGAGGTATATGGCATGATATTTGAATAATATGTATGTTGCATGGGCATATGGGTGATATTGTTAAAGGGGAAGTGTTCCGGTGGTTTTTACCACATTATCCGGTGACTTATGTCACATATTCTGTATTCGGTGACTGGTGTCACATATTATGTATCCGGTGACCTCGGTCACATATTATGATTCTGGTGACTTTGTCATAATTATCTGGTGGCTATGCCACAATTTATAAGGGCGATGTGCAGTTGACTGCAGCGACTACCTTCGATGTTGTGTAGCGGATGGAGGTTTGATTTAGTAATCCCCACGGTGTGATTGGCCGGTACGGGTGGTGTGTAGCGGATGGATATCTAGGTGGGCTCGGGATTGCATTTCATTTTGTATGTACATGTGATTAAATTTGCCGTTATTTGATTTGCTATGATTATGGGCTTATGGCTAAATGTGAACAAAATGGGCTTTGCCAAAAATGTTATCATTAAGACTATGATCGATTGGGTTTTTAGTGTATTGTTACACATTGAGTCTGTTGACTCACCCCTCGTGGGATATCTTTTTCAGGTGACACTTAGCGTGATAGACAGGGTTAGCGAGGACTAGGTGGTGGCCATGCTCAACCCAGTATTTCGGTTTTCCTTTTAATTAAACTTATTACGTTTTCTTTTATTATTTCAGGATTTATTCTGGGTTATGTTTTTGTAATAAGGCCATCATTAGCTATGTTATTTATACGTTTTATATTCTTATTTTGATACGATCAATTTCAACTAAATGATTAAATTTTTCTGATAAACAACTCAAATTGTTTTAACACTTAAACACCTATGGTTTTCAGCTTAATAATAAGTTCTAAATTCGGTTCTTCTTCTAACTTATAAATTTTTCTAAAAACATATAGATAACATTTTAATGGGGTACAAACTTAACACAAACACGGTTTTCAACAAGATCATACCTCAAACTTATTTTTCCGCAAAAATCAACATGTTTTTCTAAGATGACAAAACGAGTTTTACTCAAGGAGCATGCCAGATCCGGTTGGGGCTTGTGGGCCAGGTTTGGGGTGTTTCAACTTGGAATCAGAGCCTAGTTTTAACACTCGGCCTTGGGTTTTGAAGCCCACAACGTTTTCAAAATTTAGCCCAAAAGAGTTTTTGAAAATTTTTGGTTCAACTGGTCTTATGGAAGCATGGCACCTGAGTACTCGGCCCAGGTCCACCAGGTAAATTCTTTTGTTGATAAATTGATATGAGTATGTTAATGTATGATACTTTAGTTGATAGGCCTAAAGAAACTATACTTTAGAGACACGGACCCTAGGTATATGTGTACTCCTACGGAAAAACCACTGATTAAAACTCTATTGCATAAAATTTTCTTTAAGCAAGAAAGTGAAAAGACTCTAATGCATAAAATTTTCGTAAAAACAGATAAGATGCGAAGTAGACATGAGTTCTAGGGAACTTGGTCGTCGTGGACGCGATAGAGGCAGGATGACTATGTCGGAACCAGTTGGGTCTGGTCAGGGTTCCGAAAATGAGGCACCGCCACCGGCTGTAGGGGCGGAATTTCAGGAGCAGACAGGAGGAGATGACGCAGTATCGCAAGCTATGCTACGAGTTTTAGAGCGAGTAGCGGGAGCTAGTATGGGAAATGGGGCGCGAAAGTCAATAGCTGAGAGACTTAGGTCTAATGGAGCTGAGGTTTTTAGAGGAGTATCTGGGGTAGCTCCGAATGTAGCAGAGTATTGGTTAGAGGCAGTTGAGAGGATCATGGATGATTTAGACTGCATTGCTGAGGAAAAGCTAAAAGGTGTTGTTTCGTTGCTTCGTGATGAGGCCTACCAGTAGTGGCTCACTGACAAAGAGGGTACCCCTGCAGATCGAGTGGATTGGGTGTATTTTAAGGTTAAGTTTGAGGGAAAATACGTCGAAGCTAGCTACATAGACTCGCAGAGGAAGGCATTTCTGAATTTAGTGCAAGGAAATAAGTCGGTAGCTGAGTATGAAGCAGAGTTTTTGAGGTTAAGCCGGTATGCTAGAGGGATTGTAGCTACTGATTATGAGCGGTGTGTCAGATTTGAGGATGGTTTGAGGGATGAGCTGTGAGTGTTGATTGCTCCGCATCGAGAGAGAGACTTTGCAGTTTTAGTGGATAAGGCTCGGATAGCTGAAGAAGTTAAGCGGACTGAAAGACAGAACTGGGACAAAGGACAGAATAAGAATAAGAGGAATTATGGGTCTTCAGGGTCATCAGGGAACTTTCAAAAGAGACCTAGAGTTGATGGGCCACGAGGTCAGCAGGCTGTTATGGGAGGACAATACCGTACTTGTGCTCAGTATGGAAAAATGCATCTAAGAGGATGTTGGAAAAAGACAGGGGGATGTTTCAAGTGCGGGTCCAAGGATCATATGATTAAGGATTGTCCGATGGATATAGATAGGAACCTCTCAGCAGGTCAGGGTTATAGTCAGGCTGGCAGAGGTGGACAGCAGCTGTCAAGGGGTCGTGGTTCAAATGGTAGAGGTAATGACTCTGGTAGAGGCCGTGGAGTACCAGACAGAGGTAGTGGGAACACTGAGGCTAGACAGCCAGGTCTGGTATATGCAGTTCGTCGGAGGGAGGATAGCGATGCACCTGATGTTATAACGGGTAAGTTCCTTATTTCTAGATTACCCTTTATTGCTTTGATAGATATAAGGTTAACTCATTCATACATCGCTAGTGAAGTATCTGGAACTCTGCATGTGAACTCTGAGACTGTACCTAGGAAGATGACTATACTTAGTCCTTTAGGACAGACTGCAGTAGTAGATAAGCTCTTTAAGAAAGTGCCTTTAGAAGTTCAGGGGACTTAGTTTTCGGCTGACTTAATAGAGTTGCCATTTGGGGAATTTGATTTAATTTTAGGCATGGACTGGTTAGTGAAGTATCGTATGAATGTGGATTGTGTGCTAAGCGCATGTCATTGAGAACTTCTGACGATAATGAAGTTGTGGTTATAGGCGAAAGACGAAATTACTTGTCGAATGTAGTATCTGCCCTTAAGGCGGAGAAGATGGTAAGAAAGGGGTGTCTGGCTTTTCTGATGTTGGTCAGTGCCTTGGAGGCTAAGGAAGCAACTGTTGAAGGGTCAGGACTGTAAGGGAATTTGTGGATGTCTTTCCGGAAGAACTTCCAAGGTTACCTCCGGATCGTGAGTTGGAATTTGGGATTGACTTGTTGCCGGGTACAACACCAGTATCTATCGCTCCGTATAGAATGGCACCAAAGGAGTTGGTTGAGCTCAAGGCTCAGATCCAGGAGTTGCTTGATCGTGGATTTATCTGACCCAGTGTGTCTCCATGGGGAGCACCGGTCTTGTTCGTGAAGAAGAAGGACGGGACTATGCGTATGTGCATAGATTATCGTCAGTTGAATAAGCTGACCATCAAGAACAAGTACCCTTTGCCAAGGATAGATGACTTCAGCTTAAGGGGGCTGCGGTATTCTCAAAGATAGATCTAAGGTCGGGATATCATCAGCTTAAGGTGAAGGAAGCAGATATCCATAAGATAGCTTTCCGGACAAGATACGGGCATTATGAGTTCCTAGTAATACCGTTCGAATTGACGAATGCTCCAGCTGCGTTCATAGATATGATGAATCGGGTTTTCCAACCCTACTTGGATCAGTTCATCGTGGTGTTCATAGATGACATCCTAGTGTATTCCAAGTCTGAGACAGAGCATGATGAGCATCTCCGGATAGTGTTGCAAGTGTTAAGGGAGAAGAAGCTGTATGCCAAATTCAGCAAGTGTGAATTTTGGCTAAAGGAGGTTGCATTCTTAGGGCATGTGGTGTCCGCAGAAGGGATAAGTGTGGATCCTCAAAAGATTAAGGCAGCGCTAGACTGGAAACCACCTAGGTCTGTGGCTGAGGTTCGTAGTTTCTTGGGATTGGCAGGCTACTACAGAAGGTTTGTAAAAGGGTTCTCATCAATAGCGGCACCTCTGATGAAGTTGTTAAGAAAGGAGGTACCTTTCGTATGGACAGATAAGCAGCAGGAGAGCTTTGAGAAGCTTAAGAGGGTTTTGACTGAAGCCCCAGTTTTGATTCAGCCTGAGGTAGGGAAGGATTTTATGGTGTATTGTGATGCTTCTCACACAGGATTAGGATGTGTTCTGATGCAAGATGGGAAGGTGGTCGCTTACGCATCTCGGCAATTAAGGCCACATGAGGTTAAATATCCAACGCATGACTTGGAGTTGGCAGCGGTGGTCTTTGCTCTTAAGGTATGGAGGCATTATCTATATGGAGAAAAGTCAGTGATTTACACGGACCACAAGAGTCTTAAGTATCTGCTGACTCAGAAGGACTTGAACTTGAGGCAACGAAAGTGGGTGGAATTACTGAAAGACAACGATTGTTCTATAGAGTATCACCCGGCAAGGCAAATGTAGTGGCAGATGCCCTAAGTCGGAAAGTTGTGTCGGATCTGAGGGCAATGTTTGCACATCTTAGCTTGTATGACGATGGAAGTTTGCTAGCAGAGTTGCAAGTCAAGCCGACATGGTTGAATGAGGTAAAAGAAAGACAGCTGGCAGATGATGATCTAGGTGCTAAGTTACGACAGGTGCAGAGTGGGGAATTGGAAAACTATGGTGTTAACAGTGATGGAGTGCTGTGTTTTCAGGGCAAGGTTTGTATGCCGAAGGATATGGAATTAAGGCAGAGAATTCTTCAGGAATCACATAGTAGCCCTTATGCTATGCATCCTGGAGGAAGTAAGTTATCTGAGAGATCTACGGGATCGGTTTTGGTGGCTTTGGTCTTAAGCGGAAGTTCTGAGAATTTGTAGGGAAGTGCTTAACGTGTCAGCAAGTTAAGGCTAAACACCAAATACCGTCAGGGTTACTTCAGCCGATAAAGATTCCGCAGTGGAAGTGGGAAAGAATCACCATGGACTCTGTTAGTGGGCTTCCCCTTACGCCTACTAAGAAAGACTCGGTATGGGTGATAGTGGATCGATTGACGAAGTCTGCGCATTTCATACCAGTGCGAGTTGATTACTTTTTGCAGAAGTTGGCAAAGTTGTATGTGGCAGAGATTGTGAGGCTGCATGGAGTACCGATGTCGATTATTTCAGATAGGGATCTGAGGTTTACGTCTCGATTTTGGAAAGCATTACATCAGGCTTTGGCCACCATATTGGACTTCAGTACGGCATTTCATCCATAGTCAGACAGCTAGTTCGAGCGAGTAATCCAGGTATTAGAGGATATGTTGAGGGGCTGTGTGATAGACTTCAGAGGAAGCTGGGAAGAATTTTTGCTTTTAGCGGAGTTTGCGTATAATAACAGCTACCAAGCCAGTATTCGGATGGCACCGTATGAAGCACTGTATGGACAGAAGTGTCGCACTCCTATGTGTTGGACAGAATTGGGGGAACGTCAAGTTTTGGGTCCAGAGACTGTGGCAGAATCGGAAGAAAAGGTTAAGGTAATTCGGGCACGGTTGAAGGAGGCATCTGACAGGCAAAAGTCGTAGGCAGATCTTAAGCGGAAGGAAATAGAGTTTGCTGTGAGAGATCAGGTGTTTCTAAAAGTTTCACCATGGAAGAATGTGATGAGATTTGGTCGCAAAGGAAAGTTAAGTTCCAGGTTTATAGGACCTTATCGAGTTCTGAAGTGAGTTGGACCAGTGGCATATCAGTTAGAGTTGCCTTTGGAATTGAAGCAGATGCATGATGTGTCCCATGTTTCAATGCTACGTCGTTATCGATCGGATCCATCTCATGTAGTGCCAGTTGAGGAGGTGGAGCTAAGACCAGACTTGTCCTACGAGGAAGAGCCGATTCAGATTTTGGAACGGGAGGTGAAGGTGTTACGGAGGAAATCAGTTCCTCTAGTCAAAGTATTATGGCGTAATCATGGATCGGAAGAAGCTTCTTGGGAGCCGGAGGAGGCAATGCGACAGCAATACCCTCACTTGTTCTAGCCAGGTAATTTCGAGGTCGAAATTATTTTAAGGGGGTAGAACTGTATATCCGGGATTTAGGGGTTATGTATTTTAACTTAAATGTATGTGGTAGCATGCCTATGTGTGGTTTGAAATGTGTTTTGGGGATTTCGGGAACTTTAGAATGTAGGAGAATGCCTTAGAAAAATATTGGATTTTAAGTCTTAAAGGAGAGCTAAGCAAGATAGGCCTTAAGAAAAATTATATGGGGTTTTAGACACAAGTAACCAGCTGGCAGAGTGGCAAGGGAGGCACCACTTATTGCCTTTGGAAAGTGACGCCACAAGCAGTAGAAGGGGGCTCAGGTTCGAGCAGCAAGGGAAGCAATTGGAGCTTTTATTTTGCAGCAAGGAGGAGCAGTGGTGGACGGCATTGGGACACTAAGTGGATGAGTATTTGATTAAGTCAAATGCATTTAAAATTTGGCTAGGAGAGAAAGATAAGTGTTGACTCATTCAAATTATTTTGAATGAGAGGAGAAGAGGAAAAGTAGGAGAAAAAGAAGGAAGCTGATAGGGGAAGGAGAGTTGGCCAGCCAAGGGGCTCTTAGAATGCCAATTTCAGTCATGTTGAAGGGGGGGGGGAGGCCGAATATGCATAGTGGGGTTTAGGCATTTTCTTTGTGCGATTTCTTTTCCCGAAAGCTTTTGTGTTCTTTTTCTTTTGAGACCGTAAACCAAGTAAGTGACCACTCGTGCAACTCTTTCTCTTTTAATCATCTTTTTCTTCTCTTTATTTTGGTTAGGCCGAACCTCTCATCTATTCTATTTCACCATTGCCGTAACTTCTAAGCCTTACACTCTCCCTTCCATTCTTTTGCTAAGAGCCGAATCACCATCGTCATTCATTCTTCTCCTTCTCACGATTTCTTCTATCATCAGAAGCCGAAAACACAATTGACCTTAGCCGAATCTTGTAGTCTCTTATTCTCTCTTCTTTTTAGCAAACTCCAAAAGCTGAAACACCATAGCCGCAACCTTCTTTCTCTCATTTTTCTCTTCCACCGATTCAATTACCATTAAAAGCCAAAAATCAAACACTTTTCCCCTCTTGTCGACACTTAGAGTTAGTGAACCATTTGCGCTTGGGTCACTCTATTCGGTAAGGATCTCTTCTATATTGATTTCCTGCTCTTTTTCTTTCTCTGACTGTTGAACAGAAAAACTCTAATCTCTCCTATTCTCTGTGGCCGAAATCTTGAAGGGGGATTTCAGGATTTATCTGTAGCCGATTATAAGGGGAGATCTTTCAGGATTTCAGGATCCAAGGTAAGCAAAGGGTAGTATTCGGCCAAGGGCCATTTCAATAGATCTTGTTCAATCAAGGCTAACTCTAACATGTACCATATAGGAATTTTGACAGACTTCATAGACAAGTGACGATTTTGGGATTTAGACAATCAATGTAAGGGATCTTAATATTCGGCCAGAGGCCATATTGTTTTAAGGATGGCCGATTCTAACTATTACCTTTTAGGGGCAGATCGACAGTGGTACAAAAGGAGTCCCTGGATTCTGATCCATTTTGGTAAGGGTATTTGAGTTGTAGCTTTTATTCGATTAAGATCTCATATGTTAGTTAACTGGGTTTTCTTATTAAGTGTGCCTCAATGGATGTGAATATCTGTGGAGAAGTGAAAGGGGTAGTTCCTATCCCTAAGTTCAAGAAACGCTCATTTTCTGCTGTTCGTGATTGGCCACCGGGTTGTGGGGCAGCGTCGGAAAGGGATAAGCAATTCACTGTTATCCCTGCTAACGAGAGTGTCGGTATTGATAGTATCGTACTTACGGTTATCAGGTGTGTAGCCCTACCCTAAATTTCTGATAGATTGATAGTATTAATGATAACATCTGTTAATAAGAAATCTGTATGAATATGGCTATGGGTACCATACTATGGTACGATGCATTCAGGTACGTAAGCCCCTCAATATACTCAGTTAATGATGTTATAAGTATGGATATGAGATAAGTATGATTCTGTTATGACTTTGAGGTATATGGCATGATATTTGAATAATATGTATGTTGCATGGGCATATGGGTGATATTGTTAAAGGGGAAGTGTTCCGGTGGTTTTTACCACATTATTCTGTGACTTATGTCACATATTCTGTATTCGATGACTGCTGTCACATATTATGTATCTGGTGACCTCGGTCACATATTATGATTCCGGTGACTTTGTCACAATTATCTGGTGGCTATGCCACAATTTATAAAGGCAATGTGCAGTTGACTGCAGCGACTGCCTTCGATGGTGTGTAGCGGATGGAGGGTTGATTTAGTAATCCCCATGGTGTGATTGACAGGTACAGGTGGTGTGTAGCGGATGGATATCTAGGTGGGCTCGGGATTGCATTTCATTTTATATGTACATGTGATTAAATCTGCCGTTATTTGATTTGCTATGATTATGGGATTATGTCTAAATGTGAAAAAATGGGCTTTGCCAAAAATGTTATCATTAAAACTAGGATGGATTGGGTTTTTTAGTGTATTGTTACACATTGAGTCTGTTGACTCACCCCTCGTGGGATATCTTTTTCAGGTGACACTTAGCGTGATGGACCGGGTTAGCGAGGACTAGGTGGTGGCCATGCTCAACCCAGTATTTTGGTTTTCCTTTTAATTAAACTTATTACATTTTCTTTTATTATTTCGGGATTTGTTCCGGGTTTTGTTTTTGTAATAAGGCCATCATTAGCTATGTTATTTATACGTTTTAAATTCTTATTCTGATACGATCAATTTCAACTAAATGATTAAATTTTTCCTATAAACAACTCAAACTGTTTTGACACTTAAACACCTATGGTTTTCAACTTAATAATAAGTTCTAAATTCGGTTCTTCTTCTAACTTATAAATTTTTCTAAAAACATATAGATAACATTTTAATTGGATACAATCTTAACACAAACACGGTTTTCAACAAGATCATACCTCAAACTTATTTTTCCGCAAAAATCAACATGTTTTTCTAAGATGACAAAACGAGTTTTACTCAAGGAGCATGCTAGATTCAGTTGGGGCTTGTAGGCCGGGTTTGGGGTGTTTCAGATAAAGGTAAATATGAATAGGTATTTATGTTTGTTGAACTATAGGATGTTGAGTTAAAAATACTCAGCAAATAAATTCATGGTTATTGAAATGGTGTAGTATAATAAGTATAATCTTTACAAGCATGTGCTTAAATTAAAATGAATTGTGGTGACAAAAGCATTGTGAGGGTTAAAAGCATTGCAAGTGTGATAAAAGCATATAACGGGATAAAAGCCAAGAGAGTGTTGAGTGTTCCTGGTGAAATAAAAATATGAGAAATTGAGAAAAATCTCACTCATATTGGCACAAAAACTCATAAGTGCTTACTTATTAATATTGTATTAGAGTTCAAAGCATGGATAAAAATAAGATGAGTAGGAAAAATTTGAACTGATTATATTTTCCAAATATAAATGCTATATAAGTATGTACATTTCGATGGAGTTATATGTTTACCTTGTAATTTGTTAAACTAATATGTTTGAATATAAATAACTGTAAATTGTTTATTTTTTTAGCTAGAGTTATGTGTTTGAGAAAATCTTTCAAGTGTTGATGTTCCTGTCCAATCTCATGTATCAAGCTTGCTCAATTACATTTTCTTACATGTTTATTTTTGGTTTTTATTTTGTTTGCTTGAGGGCAAACAAAACTTAAGTGTGGGGGTATTTGACCTGCTGCCAAATGTGGTGGTAGTTTTAGTACATTTTGGCACTTAAGGTATAACACCCTAAACCCGGCCTAGACGTTATGACCGGGTCCGGCATGTCACATGGAAAGGGTAATTTAAAAACTGTGCGTTCTTTAAAAACTTCGTATTCTTTTTGAAACTTCAGGCCTTGTTGTTTGTGAAACTCAGATTCGCTTTTAAGGTTTTCTTATGAAAACGTTGTTGTTATTATTTTCGAAAACTTTGTTTATAGAGAAATCAGATCCAATGAGTTGCAGAAACGTGATATTTTGAAAACAATTATTGTCGTTTTGAGGAAACTACGTATTTATAAATTTAATAGTTATTAATAAAACCTTAAAGAAAATAAACCTTATTACAAAAATTTTAACCCAAAATAAAATAAAACTAAAATAAAGCAAAACAAAAATTTACGAAGTTCACGATAAATATTCCCGATGTATGGCCACCACAGAGTCCTCCACAGCTCCAAATCCACTAATGCTGGGGGTCACCTACAAGGTTAAAACAACGGGGTGAGTTACAAGAACTCAATGTGTAATCCCCTAGTCGGTCATTAACTGGGCCTGAGCCCATACAGAAATAGACTGGGCCGAAGCCCTAACCAGTAACAATCTGGGCCTTAGCCCTATAAACATGATAATGCAAACAGAGGATGCAGCCCGGCCCAACCCAATCCAACCAAACACACCCCCGTACCAACCCTACACACCTGTGGGGACCAAGTCAACCCACCCATCCATACACACCAAGATCGAAGCCGAGCTGCCAGAAAATAAGCGATTTTAAGCTGTCGGTAGGTCCATAGTGTTCTCGGGTGACCCGTGCGACCCTAACCATCAAATCGATAGGTCCACAATCGTCTCGGGCGACCTGTGTGACCTTAAAAGTCAAATCGATGGGTCCACAGTCGTCTCGGGTGACCCGTGCGACCCTAAAAGTCAAATCGATGGGTCTACAGTCGTCTCGAGCGACCCGTGCGACCCTAAAAGTCAAATCGGTGGGTCAACAGTCATCTCGGGTGACTCGTGCGACCCTAACGGATATATCACTTCCTCTAATTACATAATCCCAATCCTATGCAGGATGTCATGTATGCAAAGCACATACCAAATGATGTATGAAATAAATTACTACCATAAACAGTTAAACAGAATACATAAAATCATACTAATCAACCTTTAAGGGTATAACAGTCATGTTCACCCCTTTGGGGTATTTCGATAATCCTACCTATCGAAGGCATTTCGGTAATTAGCCCACTAAGGGTATTTCGGTAATTTTACCCACCAAGGCTAATTCGATAATTTTACCCACCAAGGGCAAATCAGCTTTTGACCGATTCACAGAGTAATGCATAACATAACAAGTAGGGGTGTAAGACTACACACCTGATTACGTAGAGTACTAAATAATCACAAGCGCCTTCACCTATACAAAACCTAACACACAATTAACACATTCCACACTAGTACTACAACGAGGGTACAACAGTCATTTATCGTTTAGGGGTAAAACGGTAATTACACACTAAGGGTATTTCGATAATTTTGCAATCTGAGGGTATTTCGGTAATTTCATAAATCAAGGGTATTTCGGTAATTTTGCAGTCTGAGGGTATTTCGATAATTTTGCAATCAGGGGTATTTCGGTAATTTTTCAAATTAAGGGTATTTTAGTAATTTTGCAAATTGAGGGTATTTTGATAATTTTGCAAACTAGGGGTATTTCGGTAATTTTGCAAACCAGGGGTATTTAGGTAATTTTGCAAACCAGGGGTATTTCGGTAATTTTGCAAGTCGAGGGTATTTCGATAATTTTGCAACCCAGGGGTATTTCGATAATTTTACAAACCAGGGGTATTTCGGTAATTTCATAAACTAGGGGTATTTCGGTAATTTCGCAAACTAGGGGTATTTCGACAATTTTGCAACCTAGGGGTATTTCAATAATTTTGTAAACTAAGGGTATTTCAATAATTTTGTCAACCAAGGGAATTTCAGTAATTTTGTAAACCAAGGGTATTTCAGTAATTTTGTAACCCATGGGTATTCCAGTAATTTTGTAAACTAATGGTATTTTAGTAATTTTGTCAACTAAGGAATTCTAAAAGGCCCATTCTCGGCCCAAATGGACCCACACGCTCGTGTGGCCCATTTAGCCCAAATCCAGCCATGGATATGAGATTCACAGAGACTAGTTCAATATCTGCTACACAATCATACAATTTATTCATATGGGCCCATAGGCCTATTGGGCCCACTTGGCCCCTTTCGGCCCATCGTGGCCCAAACAGCATCAACCCAAAAGAATACTCATGGTGGCCTCAACTCATGGTGGCCACAACTATCGCGTTGAAGCCCCTACACATGCGCTCGCACGCTCGTGTGGCTACCATTGCCGTGTGACCGGCATTTCGACATTTGCCGCTCTACAGCTAGAGTAGTGCGAAATACATAACTGATAGCAGTTTAAAGCTAACCCACGCTCCGAATGCTCTTATGCCCAAACGCCCACCGAGGTATGCTTCATCTCCTCATAGACAGCTCTATTTCTAGCCAGCTTCTTACCTTCCCTCTTGCTAGCTTTCCGATTAGGTATCCCTCCTTCAGTAGAGTTTAAATCCAACACAACTCTGGCCGCCCAATCCACAAAATAAATACTCCATTGCTTGTCATGAGATTCGAACCCAGGCTCCCCTGTAGCATAATCCACGCCGCTTGTCACTTTACCAACTAGCTCCTTGTTTTCTTAAAACATGCGCAGCTAAATATAAGTCTATGGCCAAAGTCTAAAGTCCATTTAAAAAGAAAATCAAAATGCAAGCACCAATACTTGAACCTTGGACCCCTTGCTTCATTGTGGCGTCATTCCCTTGTCTCTTATGTGGCACCATTTGCCACTAGACCACAATTCCTTTTGTGTCATTTTTCTCCACATTTTATTCTTTAAGCCTACTTACTAACTCCCAAGGTTTTACTCACCTAAAATCAAACTTTTCCTAAAGCCCAAGTTTGATCCCAAGACTTCATAGAAACCCCGTAACCTTCAAAAACCACATACCTAATAGATCAAACTTGCATTATTGTCGTTCCCATATTCTCAAAAAATTTAAAATGCTCCTACGCTCAGGGCCCAATAGGCCCAATTCTACTAGGCCCAAATTCGGAGCGTTTTTTTTTTTTTGGTCATTTATATTTAATTATTGCATTTTCAGCTTGTGTATTTTAGATTTAATTATGTGCAAAATAAGCGTTTTTACGCAAGAATTGATGTTAGTTGACCTATTAGGCCAATACGGCCTTTAGGTAGTTTTAATATGCTTAAATGAGTGTGCAGGATGTATATTTAATAGCCCAATAGCCTTATGGACGACACCCTAGTATAGCACAATTTTCCAAATACACAACACGTGAAACTGGAACTCCAAGCTCAAGATATTAGTGTCATGTCGCGACACAGGTCTGAATGTGGTAGGCAAGAATCAACAAGGTTAAAATCATCTGCATAATAAATATTTTTTGAGTTTATGGCCTGTAATAAACCTAATTAGGGTTTCTAAACATCCTTATAAATAGAAAGCTTACTGCTAATATGTAGGCAAGCCTTTAGGAGTCTTAGTAGATTTAGGTTTTAGTTCATTGTAATTTCTATTTCTGCATACTTTGTTCTTTTCTACTAGGTTCAGTTTGAACCTAAGTTTTTTCTATTGAAGTATTCAGAAGTTCTGTTTCATTGTTCTTTTGCAAACATTAAGATTCGTTAACTGTCAAGAGATTAAGCAACTATGAGCACTTTCGATTCAATCAACTGAGCAATTTCTTATCTCTTCTTTTACTTTAATTTACTTGTATTCTTTTGCATGTTTAAATTAAAACTAAGAGTTATGGTGTCTAGATCCATAAGAGGTTAAGTATCTAGGAAGATTAAGAAGCAGATGTGGGAGTAGTTAACAGAGGAATACGGGTTCCCCATAGTAATTAACTGGTTTTAAATCTTGTGTACTTAAACCCTCGGAGTGACGACCCTAGGAAGTCATCTAGGTTAAATGAGGTTGAGAGATAAGTTTTTCGAGACAATCATATCTCAGTGGGGAAAGTGAGGTTGGGAGATAAGCATGTACCTGTCGATTAGTTAATTAGTAGAGTCCGAGAGGTAATACTAGTTAATTAATAGTTAATTTCATTTAAACCCGAATTCTGAAGTTAATTATAACCACTGAAACAAGTTAATCTTGTAACAGCCCGATTTAGGGGCCAGTCAGAAAAGTGATCTCGAGATCACTAATCCGAGATTAGAGAAATTATTTTCATGTTATTTTATGAGTCATAGCATGATTACAATAGTGCATGAAAGTTTTGGTGCTTTAATTTTAGCGATTTCATGTTTAATCGCGAAAAAGGACTAAATCGCATAAAGTGCGAAAGTTCCATTCTATAGGCTAAAGGTAGCAAATAGCCATAGATTATTAATTTGACGTCTTTAAAAGGCAATTTAGCCCTTTATAAAGAGTTGGCCGGCCATAGACTATCATAAGAGACAAAGATGGACAAAAATTGGTCAAAGTAGTTGATAGTTGGTGACTAATTTGACTAGTATTAGTAAAATAAGGAAAGAAAAGATATCATCTTTTACCCTTCACTCTTCCACCGAAAATAATAGCAAATAGAGGGTAGAAAGCTTCAAAAATTTTAGCACACTCATCTCCTTTCAAATAAGTGTTCTAGTGATCTTTTATTAAAAATATTTGTACATTTGAGACCACTAGAACTTAAGCTTTCAAATGAGGGGACTATTGTGCAATATGGTGAAAAGTTTAGAGTTTTTCCATGAGAGATTTCATTTTTAGTTGCTGCATTTTTATGGAAGAAATTGAGTTTAAGTTGTTAGATGAACAACTTTTGTAAAAGGTGTTGTCTTGAAAACACCTAATTGGACATTGATGAAAAGGTTACAAATTTATAGTAATTATGTGAAATGTTGAGTTTTGATGATAGCTAAGAGAATAAAATGTTCATTTAGGCTTGTTGAAGGTAGAAATGTGATTAGAATTAATTTCCGAGCGTAGGGGCAAAATGGTTATTTAATGCCATGGATGGATTATATTATGAGCTTATTGTTGCTATTTCGTTCCATGCAAACTTACTAAGCTTTATGCTTACTCCTTTCATTGCCCTTTTTCTTTGTAGTGTTTCCAAGATAACTCGAGGAATGTGGAACGTCAAAGTTCAGAAATCACACTATCGACATCACTTTGGTATATATAGGACTCGAGTATTTTGTTAAGTTGTAATTGTTAGCCAAAGTGTTGGCCATGTATGTTACTAAAGTCATTTTGTAAATGGTCTTATAAGTTAGGCCAAAACTTGGCAAATTCTATTACTTAATGAAGATGATTTCATGAAGTGTATGCCTTTTTCTATGTCTTGATGCTTTGAGTTCCTAGATATACCTTTTGGTCATCTTTTATAGGGGAATGTTTTTGAAATGAGTTCCTGGGTGTGCCTTTGGGTTATGAGTTGTGTTGATATGAGTTTGAGTATGTATGTGTAAAATGCAGGGTGGAAAAGGGCTTGGTAGATAGCCATCTAATTTTCCACACGGGTGGACACACGGGCATGTGTCTAGGCTGTGTGTGACACACGATCAGCCCTATAGGCGTATGGATCGACCGTGTGTCCTCTTGCATGCTAGAATTGCCAGTCAGTATGTCTTGTAGTAAATACACGGGCAGCGACACGACCGTGTGTCTCAGCAGTGTGGCAGACACTGTCCAGGACATGGGTGTGCCCAGGCCGTGTGAAGTTTGCACATTAATTGTGGAATTTAATTCGATACACGGGCATATGCCTTAGCCGTATGACCTTAGTGAGATGATGACGTCATAGTCAAAATGCCAAGGTTTTTGCACACGGGCTAAGACATGGGCATGTCAAGGCCGTGTGAGGGATACGGGCGTGTGTTCGGCCGTGTAAAATTGGTCAGGATCGAACACGGATGGAAGACACGGGCATGTCTTAGAGGCACACGGGTGTGTCCCTAGACCAACACGGGCGTGTGGCCCCTGTTTTGAAGAAAAGTTTTCTGAGGTGTGTATATGGCCTTGTGGGCCGAGAATGAGCAAGTGATGGGTTAAAATTGAAATTTTATAGCCCTATTTGAGACGTTAAGTGAGATAAGTTAGGTAATGCCTTACACCCGGTTCCGACTTTGGACACGGGTAAGGGGTGTTACATTTATTGGTCTTAGAGCTACGATTTATTCGATTCTAGGACTAACCTAGCGTAAGCACTAGTCTAGCTATACATACCATATGTAAGATTACTTGTGTAATGATAGTGTGTCAGCTCTTGACATTTAAAAAATCGTGTTTTATGTAGTATATAGATTTTGATCCAGACCGAACTACAGCAGATGATGCTACGAGTAATGCGCCAGCTCCCGCTCAAGGGACTGCGCCAGCTAATAGTAGACCTGAGACCTTGGGTTAGGGAGAAGAGGCCCGAGAAGCCTTTCTCCATATGATGAGCAATTGGTATACTGAGTATACCCAAGCAAATCCTAATGCTCAACCCCCTCCACCCCACCAATTCCTCAACTTGCTCCAGTATTTCCTCAAGTGGTTGAGGTAGTGAGAAGAGAAAGGCCTCCGGTCGATAAGATCTAAAAGCAAGGAGCCAAAGAATTTCGGGCTAGTAAGGATGATGATCCGGAGAGAGCGGAATTCTGGCTCAAGAATACCATCAGAGTATTCGATGAATTGTCATGCACGCCTGAGGAGTGCCTAAAGTTTGCAGTATCTCTCTTGAGAGATTCAGCCTATCGGTGGTGGAACACCCTTGTGTCGGTGGTACCAAGGGAGAGAGTTAGGTGGGAATTCTTCCTAGAGGAATACCAGAAGAAGTACATCAGCTAGAGATTCATCGACCATAAGAGGAAGGAGTTCTTGAGACTAAAGCAAGGCCGTATATCAGTGACTGACTATGAACGGGAGTTCGTAAGGCTTAGCAAGTATGCCCAGGAGTGCGTGTCTACTGAGGCCATCATGTGCAAGAGATTCGAGGACGGATTAAATAAAGATATCTATTTATATGTAGGAGTCCTCAAACTAAAAGAGTTTGTAGTGTTGGTAGATAGGGACTATAAAGCCGAAGAGTTGGCTCAAGAGAAAAAAAGAGCTGAGAATGAGTCTCATGACTCGAGGAAAAGACAACTGAATAAGTCACTCCAATCCTCATCTAAGAGATCGAGGGATTTCATCGCTCAATCAGTCACTTCAGCGGGTTTTCAAACCAAAGTAAGGGCAAGCAATTGTCGGGGTAGAAAGGGCAGACCACATTAGTTGCTAGTGTGGGCAACGTCTAACCAAGTAGACCAGAATGCCTGCAGTGTGGCAAGCGCCATTCTGGTGAGTGTCGAGCAAATGAGAAAGCTTGTTTCAGATGTGGGTCCTTAGACCACTTTATCAAAGACTTCCTCAAGGTGGGTGAGAAAGAAATGTCTTAGAATACAAGGCCGGCAAGTACTGCTAGGGGAAAACCACTGAGAAACCCGGGAAATGAGATGGGTAGCAAGAATCCATCTAGAGAGCCAGCTACAAGAGTCGAGGGTAGAGCACCGACAAGAACTTATGCCATTCATGCTCGTGAAGAGGCGTCTTCCCCCGACGTAATCACGGGTACCTTTTCTCTCCATAATACTCGTGTTATAGCTTTAATTGATCCGGGATCTTCCCACTTATACATATGCATGAAATTAGTCTCTAGCATGAGCATGCCTATAGTGTCTAATGAATTTGTGATAAGAGTGTCTAATCCCTTAGGCAACTATGTGTTGGTTGATAAAGTTTGCAAAGGTTTCCCTTTGATGATTAAGGATCATTGTTTTCCGGTTGATCTTATGTTATTGCCATTTGATGAGTTTGAAGTCATCCTTGGGATGGATTGGTTAGTTACTCATGGGGTAATTGTGAATTGTGGGAAGAAGCATATTGAGTTGAAAGATGAAAATGGTAATCTTATTCGTGTTGAATCAGATAAGCCAGATAGATCACCAGTAGTGATATTAACCTTGTCGACTCAGAAATATTTGAGGAAGGGGTACGAGGTTTACCTAGCCTTTGTGTGGAATGCTGAAGAGACTAATTTGAGAATTGAGTCGGTACCTATAGTATGCGAGTACCTAGATGTTTTCCTGAAAGAGTTAGCAGGGCTACCTCCGGTTAGAGAGATTGAATTTGGAATTGAGTTAGCTCTGGTATTGCCCCTATTTCTATTGCTCCATATAGAATGGCTCCAACCGAGCTAAAAAAGCTAAATGAACAGTTGCAAGAGTTAACGGATAAAGGTTTCGCAAGACCAAGTTTTTCTCCGTGGGGTGCTCCCGTTTTATTTGTGAAGAAGAAAGATGGTTCTATGAGACTATGCATAGATTATCAGCAACTCAACAAAGTAATTGTGAAGAACAAGTACCCGTTGCTGAGAATTGATGATCTATTTGATCAATTAAAGGGAGCCACGATATTTTCCAAGATATATTTGAGGTCTGGGTACTACTATCAGTTGAGAAACAAGGACTCGGATGTATCGAAAACCACATTTATGACTAGATATGGCCACTATGAATTTTTAGTCATGCCTTTTGGCCTAACGAATGCCCCTGCAATCTTTATGGATTTGATGAATCACATATTTCAGCCATACTTGGATAAATTTGTCATGGTTTTCATCAACAACATACTGATCTACTCTCGAGATGAGAACGAACATGCCGAGTATTTGAGTATGGCTTTGCAAGTTTTAAGAGAAAAACAATTATATGCCAAGTTCAGCAAGAGTGAATTTTGGCTCAAGGAAGTGGGATTTTAGGGCACATTGTCCGGGAGATAGAATTAGAGTAGACCCGAGTAAGATTTCAGCAATTGTTGATTGGAAACTGCCGAGGAGCGTAACTAAAGTAAGGAGTTTTCTAGGCCTAGCCAGCTATTATAGGCATTTTTTTAAGGGGTTTTCCATGATAGCTACCCCGATGACGAGACTGTTACAAAAAGATGTGAAGTTTGATTAGACAGAAAAGTGCCAATAGAGTATTGAGAAACAGAAGATGCTGTTGACCGAAGCTCTTGTTTTGGTGCAACCTAAACCGAGAAGAGAATTTGTGGTTTACAGTGACGCATCCTTGAACGGATTGGGTTGTGTACTTATGCAAGAAGGTAAGGTGATTGCTTATGCCCCTAGTAATTAAAGCCACGCGAGAAGAATTACCCGACTCATGATTTAAAGTTGGTCGTAATTGTGTTTGCGTTGAAGATTTGAAGACACCATTTATATGGTGAAAGGTGTCGAATTTTCACCGACCGTAAAAGCCTAAAATATTTATGACTCAAAAGGAATTGAATTTAAGGCAACGAAGGTGGTTAGAGCTGATTATGGATTATGAGTTGGTAATTGACTACCATCTGGGAAAGGCGAATGTAGTCACAGATGCTTTGAGCAGGAAATCATTGTTCGCACTGAGAGCCATGAGTACTCAGATGGCTTTGTTGGATGATGGTTCCATGCTAGCCGAGTTGAAGGCTAGACCATTGTTCCTCCAAGAGATTTGTGAAGCTCAGAAAGATGATAACAGCTTACAAGCCAAAAGAGTTTTATATGAGTCAAATGATGAGTCAGACTTTCGACTAAGTCCTGAGGGATGTTTGATGTTTTGAGATAGGGTCTGTGTACCCAAAAATGATGAGCTTATTTGTAAGATCTTGCATGAAGCGCATAGGGGATGTTTAACTGTGCACTCTGGGAGCACGAAGATGTACAATGATTTGAGGAAATGGTATTGGTGGCCTGGTATGAAGAAAGACATTTTCGAGTTTGTATCGAGATGCCTGGTTTGTCAGCAAGTGAAGGCTGAACATCAAGTACCTTCAGGTTAACTTCATCGTATTATGGTTCCTGAGTGGAAATGGGACCGTATCACCATGGACTTCGTGACAGGCTTACCATTGACTCCAAAGAAGAAAGATGCAATATGGGTAGTGGTTGATAGACTCACAAAGTAAGCCCATTTTATACCAGTGCGAGTCAATTATTCGCTTGATAAATTGGGGACTTGTACATGTCAGAAATAGCAAGACTTCATGGTGTACCATTGTCGATCATTTTGGATAGAGATCTGAGATTCACGTCACAGTTTTGGAAAAAGTTACAAGAGGCCTTTGGCACAAATTGAGTTTCAGTGCAACTTTCCATCCTCAAACCGACGGGCAGTCGAAGAGAGTAATTTAGATACTCGAATACATGCTTCGATGTTGTGTTCTGGAATTTCAAGGTAATTGGGAGAAATACTTTTCATTGGTGGAATTTACCTGCAACAACAGTTTTCAGTCAAGTTTGAAGATGGCGCCATATGAGGCATTGTATGGGCGTAAGTGTCGAACGCCCTTGTATTGGTCAAAACTCAGAGAGAAACAGATACACAGGGTCAATTTGGTTAAGGAAACTAAAGAGAAAGTAAAAGCGATACGTGACTATCTGAAAGTCGCCTTAGATAGACAGAAGTCCTATTTGAATTTAAAAAGGAAAGAGATTGAGTTCCAAGTATGTGATAAAGTGTTCTTGAAAGTATTACCTTGGAGGAAAGTCCTCAGATTTGGTCGGAAGGGCAAATTGAGTCCGCATTTTATCGGACCTTATGAAGTTACCGAGAGGATAGGACCAGTAGCTTATCGGTTGGTCTTGCCACCTGAGCTGGAAAAGATTCATGATGTTTTTCACGTATCCATGTTAAGCCGATACCATCCAGACCCTTCACATGTCATAGTACCGACAGAGGTAGAGATACAACTGGACTTGATTTATGGTGAAGAGCGGATTAAGATTTTGGCTCGAGAGGTCAAACAGTTAAGGAACAAAAGCATAGCCCTTGTGAAAGTATTATGGCAAAGGCATGGAATAGAAGAGGCTACATGGGAGCCCGAGAAAATGATAAGAAACCAATATCCCAACCTTTTTACCGGTAAGATTTTTGGGGACGAAAATCCTTAAGGGGGAGAATTGTAACAACCTGATTTAGGGGCTAGTCGGAATAGTGATCTCGGGATCACTAATCTGAGATTAGAGAAATTATTTTCATGTTATTTTTTGAGTTAGAGCATGATTATAATAGTGCATGAAAGTTTTGGTGCTTTAATTTTAGCGATTTCATGTTTAATCGCGAAAAATGACTAAACCGCATAAAGTGCAAAAGTTCCATTCTATAGGCTAAAGGTACCAAATAGCCATAGATTATTAATTTGACGTCTTTAAAAGGCAATTTAGCCCTTTATAAAGGCTTGGCTGGCCATAGACTACCGTAGGACACAAAGATGGACAAAAATTGGTCAAAGTAATTGATAGTTGGAGACTAATTTGACTAGTATTAATAAAATAAGGAAAGAAAAGATACCATCTTTTCTCCTTCACTCCTCCACTAAATATTAGCAGCAAAATAGAGGGTAGAAAGCTTCAAAAGTTTCAGCACACTCATCTCCTTGCAAGTAAGTGTTCTAGTGATCTTTTCTTCAAAATATTTGTACATTTGAGACCCCTAGAACTGAAGCTTTCAAATGAGGGGACTATTGTGCAATATGGTGAAAAGTTTAGAGTTTTGCCATGAGAGCTTTCATTGTTAATTGCTGCATTTTTATGGAAGAAATTGAGTCTAAGTTGTTAGATGAACAACTTTTGTGAAAGGTGTCGTCTTGAAAACACCTAATTGGACATTGATGAAAAGGTTACAAATTTGTAGTAATTATGTGAAATGTTGAGTTTTGATGATAGCTATAAGAGTATTAAATGTTCACTTAGGCTTGTTGAAGGTAGAAATGTGATTAGAATTAATTTCCGAGCGTAGGGGCAAAATGGTAATTTTGCCAAAGTCTAGGGGCAAAATGGTAATTTTGCCTAAGCATGATTTTTGAAATGCATTTATTAATGTGGTGATTAAAATGAGCTAAATTGCTAATATAGAGCAAGAAGAACCGAGAATCTGCCTTGATCGGGGAAAGAACAAAGTCTCGGACTAGACTGACGAGTTGGCTCATTTTGAAAACGAGGTAAGTTTGTATGTGATTAATGCAACATTTATGTTAGCATAATTGAGAATGTCTGGTAACATATTGATGCATGATACTCTACTAAATTAAGTAATTGATGTTGAATATGATGTTGAAGTCCTAGTGGAATATAAAGAATATGAGAATGTTATCATCGAGATGAGAAATGGGTAGGGTCTCGTATAAGACCATGTCTGGGGCGTGGCCTCGGCATCGAGTTAAGATCTCGTATAAGACCATATTCGGAATATGGCTTCGGTAATGAATATGAAAATTGTATAAGACCATATCCAGAATATGGCATCGATACTTGATGTGAAAGTCCATATAAGATCATATTCGGGATATGGCGTTGGCATTTAGAGGTGACTCCATGTAAGACCACCTCGGGGATGTGGCATTGGCTTTTTCCCTACAGTAACGTAGATGAATATGCGTCTTTGACTATCCCTAGTGATTAATGGGATAAGTAGATGAGATTAGAAGTAGAAATGAGATTTGTACTAAAGTTATGTGAATGAGTGAGTACAGGTACTCGTGAATGAGTCACGAAGTAATGACTACGATGTGTGGCATGGTATGTGCTAAATAAGGGCAATTGTAAGTAAGTATGGCAAGAAGCCTATGACTTGTGTATGGTTATTTAATGCCATGGATGGATTATATTATGAGCTTATTGTTTCTATTTATTTCCATGCAAACTTACTAAGCTTTATGCTTACTCCTTTCGTTGCCCATTTTCCTTGTAGTATTGCCAAGATAACTCGAGGAACGTGGAACGTCAAAGTTCGAAAATCACACTATCGACATCACTTTGGTATGTATAGGACTCGAGTATTTTGTTAAGTTGTAATTGTTAGCCAAAGTGTTGGCTATGTATGTTACTAAAGTCATTTTGTAAATGGTCTTATAAGTTAGGACAAAACTTGGCATATTCTATTGCTTAATGAAGATGATTTCATGAAGTGTATGCCCTTGTTTATGTCTTGATTCTTTGAGTCCCTAGAGATACCCTTTGGTCATCTTTTATAGTGGAATGTTTTTTAAATGAGTTCTTGGATGTGCCTTTGGGTTATGAGTTGTGTTGATATGAGTTGGAGTATGTATGTCTTGACATGGCCTAGGACATGGGCATGTGCCCAGGCCGTATGAAGTCTGCACATTAATTGTAACATCCCAAAATAGGGACTAAATAGAATAGTGGTTGCGAAACCATGAATCCAAGATAGAAAAGTTTATTTTGATTAATTTTTATGATTTACCGGTTGATTGGATGCATGTGTTAGAGTATCGATAGAAAATTTTATGAATTTCATGTCTAATTTGCTTATTAGGGCTTAATTGTAAAAGATGATAAGTGAAAGTTCTAGATGCTAAAGGATTAAATTGAAGTGCATATCAAAAGTAAGAGTCCTTAAATTTTAATTAGACCATTATATTTTTATGGACAAAAATAGACATGCATGGGTAGAAATAACTAAAATTTTAATGAAGGGTATTTTAGTAAAATGTCAAATAAAAGAAATTAAATGGGAAAAAGATGGAAAATGGTTGTCATCTTCTTCCTTAGACCGAATCTTCAAGGGGGGACACCATAGCTAGGGTTACCAAGCTTCCAAGCTCCATAGTAAGTCAATCCAAGCCCCGTTTTTCATGTTCTTTACGTTTTTAGAATCCTGGTAACTCGGTTTAGCTTATTCTAGCAATATTTTAACCTAGGGTTCATATTTGGAAAAATACCCATAGGTGAAATGTGTTTATTTTGATGTTTTATGAATGAATATAAAGGCTGAAAATATGTTAAACAACTTTTCCTAAGCGATTTTACGTAAAAACGAGTAAAACGACATAATCGGCAAAAATACCTAATGTTCATAAGTACATGTTAGAGTGAGAATTTGATGTTTCCATAGAAGGGAAAAATGTTTAGCATGTCCTAAAATGTAATTAAATAGGATGAAATTTAATTTTCGAGCCTAGGGCCAAAATCGTAATTTTGTGAAAGTTAGGGGGTAAAAACGTAATTTTGCCATAATGTGATTTTTGGATTGAATCAAATAATGTAAATATTAAATATGCTAAATGTGTTACTATAGATCGAGAAGAACGTGGAATCGATCTTGGACGAGGGAAAGGAAAAGTTAAGGACTAAATTGGAAATTTCGCCATATTTTGCACCGAGGTAGGTAGTATATTTCAGCATGTTTAATGTATTGTATCTGATTTTTGAATCATAATTGACTATTGAAAGAATGAAATAAATTGTTAAAAAGTGAGTTATTTCCCGTTTGAACCTTCGGAATCGAAAAATGTAATTGGCATGTAGCTAGGTCACATGAGTGGTACTAAGTGTAGGCCACTATGTGCACAAGAGAGCTAAAAGAGATTCCATATATGTAGCTAGGTCACATGTGTAGTACCGAGAGTACGCCATGTGTACAAGAAAGCTATATGTAGCTAAGTCACATGTGTGCTATATGGTGTGAGCCACTATGTGTACAAGAGAGCTACGAGAAGGCTAGGTCATATGAGTGGTGCTAAGTGAAGGCCACCATATGTACAAGAGAGCCAGAATTATGAGTACAATTGAGCTAGGTCACATGAGTGGTATTGAGAAGGCCACTATGTGTACAAGAGAGCTTCGATTTTAAAGGTGAGTTGTGTGCGAAACCACCGCATATTCATTATTATTCCGAAGCGTTCAACAGGAAAACTGACTAAATGAAATTATGTGAGATGTTGTAGTGGTAAGTATATGTATATGTATGTGTACTGTATGAGCAATATGCTCAATATGTGATTGGAAATTTGAATGATTGTTATAGGTAATTAATGAATACAACTAAAGTGAGAGAAAGCAAAAATTTACAATAAAACTGTTTTGGACAGCAGCAGTGATGTGAATTTGAAAAATCACCAGAAATGGTATAAATTGAATTATAAGTTGTATGAAATATTTATTTAGATCTTATTGGGTCTATTTTCATATAAAAGAAACAGAGAAAGTAAAGGAATTGTATATTTTGAGATATTTAAATATTGTGAGACTGGTTTAGAATGGTTACTTGATCCCCTGTTCTGTCTTGGAAAAATCATTAACAATTCTACAAAAATAATTATGGGGTATAAGTTATATTATTGAAATACTTAATGATTCTATTTTCAAATGAAATAAATTTTATCATCATATGAAATTTGTATAATGATAAAATTGGTTCGTAGTGAAAACTGGTCAGATTAGTTGAACAGCGAAATAGGGGAATTTTAATGAATAAACTGTACTAATTGGCAAGACCAAAAATTCTGAAACTTTTATGGTGAGAAGATAAATGAGTCTAGTTTTAGAAAAAATTTACGGATCTTAATTTGGAGTTTTGTAGCTTCAGATAAAAATAATTTAGTGACTATGACTCGAATAGACAGCTTGCTCAAAACTTGAATAAATGATGAAATTGATTTTAGATTTGATTGTGTTGTTTTGTAAACTTAATAAATCCATTATTAATTATTTATATACTTACTTACTAGGCTATATGCTTACTCTTTTTTTTCCTTGTTCTATAGTGTCATCAAGCTAGCTCGGGATTCGGTGATCGTCGGAGATCTATCCACACTATCAGCCTTCTTTTGGTATTTTGAAAACAATATTTTGGGAATTATGGCATGTATAGAAGGATTAATTGTTTTGCTATTTGTAATAACAAATGATTATTTTGCTTATGGGTATTGACGACTATGTATGGAAAAAGTTCTAAATTTATACGGATTTTACATTTTAAATTTTGTACAGTAGTTTGAATCATGTCCGGTAATGCCTCATACCCTGTTCCAGCGACGGACCTGGGTGAGGGGTGTTACATTTAGTGGTATCAGAGCCATGGTTTAGTCAGTTCACGGATTAACATAGCGTGTGCAAAAGTCTAGCTATACATTCCGTAAATATTTTGTGATAGTGTGATGACTCCTGACAATTTAAAATGTTTTTTTATATAGTAAATGGATCCCGACCGAGCCACTGCTGACAATGCTGAAAGTAACGCGTCGCCTCCCGTACAAGGGACCGCACTAATAGAAAATAGATCTGAAACATGTGGACAAGGAGAGGGGGCTCGAAAAGCCTTCCTCCAAATGATGAGTAACTGGTATACTGAGCTTATTCAAGCGAATCCGAATGCTCAACATCATCCACCCCCTCCCATACCTCAGACGGTTCCCGTAGCTCCCCAAGGCATGGATTTGGTAAGAATGAACAAGCCTCCGATCGAAAAAATTAAGAAGCAAGGAGCAGAAGAGTTTAGAGCAAACATTGATGATGATCTTGAGAAAGCAGAGTTCTGGCTTGAAAATTCTATCTGTGTGTTTGATGAGCTCTCGTGTACGCCGGAAGAGTGTTTAAAATGTGTTGTATCACTTCTGAGAGATTCCGCATATCATTGGTGGAAGACTTTAGTAGCAGTTGTGCCAAAAGAAAAGATTACTTGGGATTTCTTCCAGGAAGAATTTAGAAAGAAATTCATAAGTCAGCGGTTTATTGATCAGAAATGGAAGGAGTTCCTTGAATTGAAGCAGCGCAAGATGTCTGTGGCAGAGTACGAGCCTGAACTTGTTAGACTTAGTAAGTATGAAGAGGAGTGTGTGTCCACCCAGGCTATTATGTGCAAGAGATTCGAAGATGGGCTTAACAAGGGCATTAAAATGTTTGTGGGAATTCTGGAACTGAGAGAATTTGTTGTATTGGTCGACCAAGCCCTTAAAGTTGAGGAATTAAACAAAGAAAGAAGGAGAGCTGCTATTAAGGCCCGAGATACAAGAAAAAGGCTGATGAGCAAGTCATTCCAAACCTAATAAAAAAGGCCCAGAGAGATGAATTCTCGAAGGATAGCTTCAGCTGAGTATTCACATCGAGACCGTGGGAAATCGTATTTGGGCTAAAAAAACTCAAGCTACTTCAATGGCAAGTGTGGGCAATGTGAATTCTAGTAAACCTGAGTGTCAGCATTGTGGAAGGCAACATTTTGGTAAGCGTTGGGGAACTGGTCGAGCTTGCTTCAGGTGTTCTAGCGAGCATTTTATTAAAGATTGTCCGGAGGGAGCTAAGGAAGAGAGATTTCATAGTGCTAGACAGACTAACACTGCTAATAGAGGTAGACCTTTGAGAAATACTAGAAGTGGAGCTAGCAGTAAAAGTGTGATGAAAGACCCAGCCACGAGATCAGAAGCTAGAACACCTTTCAGGACATATGCCATCCGAATTCGTGAAGAGGCATCTTCCCCCGATGTAATTACGGGTACATTTTCTCTACATGATATTAATATTGTTGCTTTGATTGATCCGGGTTCGACCCATTCCTATGTTTGCTTGAAATTGATGCCTAGTATAAGTATGCCTATAGAATCTACAGAATTTGTGATTAAAGTATCGAATCCATTAGGCAAGCATGTATTAGTAGATAAAGTATGTAGAAATTGCCTTTTAATGATTAGAGGTCATTGCTTCCCGGCCAACCTCATGCTATTCCCATTTGACGAGTTTGATGTGATTCTTGGTATGGATTGGCTGACTACGCATGATGTGATAGTGAATTGCGGGAAGAAATTCATCGAGATGAAATGTGAAACTGGTGAAATTCTTTGGGTCAACTCAGATGAGTTAGATAGTTCATTTGCTATGATTTCTATTATGTCTGCTCAGAAATGTTTGAGAAAAGGGTATGAAGCTTATCTTGCTTTTGTGTTAAACACTAAAGATTCAGAGCTGAAAATTAAGTCAGTGCCAGTAGTATGCGAGTATCCAGATGTTTTCCCGAAAGAATTACCAGGTTTGCCTCTTATTAGAGAAGTGGAGTTTGGTATTGAGTTGATTCTAGGTACCACACCCATCTCTATTGCTCCATATAGAATGGCCCCGATGGAATTGAAAGAATTGAAAGCTCAGCTGCAGGAATTAACTGATAAAGGCTTTGCAAGACCTAGTTATTCAACTTGGGGTGCACCAGTCCTATTTGTGAAAAAGAATGACAGTTTGATGAGATTGTGCATAGACTATCGGCAACTTAACAAGGTAACAATAAAGAACAGGTATCTGCTGCCTAGAATTGTTGATTTATTTGATCAGTTAAAGGGAGCCACTGTGTTCTCTAAGATAGATTTGAGATCTGGATACTACCAGTTGCGAGTTAAAGAGTCAGATGTTCCAAAGACTGCTTTCCGGACTAGGTATAGTCATTATGAGTTCCTTGTGATGCCATTTGGCTTGACTAATGCTCCTGCCATTTTCATGGACTTAATGAACCGAATATTCAAACCTTACTTGGATAAGTTTGTAGTCGTGTTTATTGATGATATCTTAATTTATTCTCAAGATGAGACTGAGCATGCAGAGCATTTGAAAACTGTCTTACAGACTTTGAGAGATAACCAGTTGTACGCCAAATTTAGTAAAAGTGAGTTCTGGCTTCGAGAAGTTGGATTCCTTAGACACATTGTCTCAGGTGAAGGCATTAGAGTTGACCCGAGCAAGATCTCATCCATTGTTGAGTGGAAGCCTCCGAGGAATGTATCTGAGGTTAGAAGTTTTCTAGGATTACTTGGTTATTATAGACGATTTGTAGAGGGATTTTCCATAATAGCTACCCCATTGACAAGATTGCTACAAAAAGATGTCCAATTTGAATGGACTGAGAAATGTCAGCAAAGTTTTGACAAGTTAAAGGCATTGTTGACTGAAGCTCCTGTCTTAGTACAACCAGAACTAGGTAAAGAGTTTGTGGTCTACAGACATCATTTGTATGCCGAGAAGTGCTGAATATTCACTGATCATAAAAGCTTGAAATACTTGATGACTCAGAAAGAATTGAACCTGAGGCAAAGAAGATGGTTAGAGTTGATTAAAGATTATGAGCTAGTGATCGATTATCACCCAGGTAAAGCTAATGTTGTTGCTGATGCTTTGAGTAGAAATTTTTTATTTGCATTGAGAGCTTTAAATGCTATCTTAGCTTTATCAGATGACGGTTTCATTATATCTGAGTTGAGATCTAAATCGACATTTCTTGAAGAAATTCATAAAGCTCAGAAAGATGACAGTGAGTTGGAAGCTAAAAAAGCTCAGTGCAAGTCAGGTGCAGAGTCTTATTTTCATATTTGTTCTGATGGTTGTTTGTTGTTCAGAGACAGAGTATGTGTACCAAAGAATGACGAGCTTATTCAGAAGATCTTACAGGAAGCACATAGTAGTTCTTTGTCTATACACCCAGGTAGTACAAAGATGTATAATGATTTGAAGAAAATGTATTGGTGGGTAGGAATGAAAAGAGATATTTCAGAGTTTGTTTCTAGATGCTTGATTTGTCAGCAAGTAAAGGATGAACATCAGGTGCCTTCAGGTTTATTGCAGCCTGTGCTAATCCCTGAGTGGAAATGGGACCGAGTTACTATGGATTTTGTAATAGGATTGTCGTTAACACCGAGAAAGAAAGATGCAGTATGAGTTGTAATTGATAAGCTAATGAAGTCAGCTTATTTTATCCCAGTTCGTATGGATTATTCGCTTGATAAGTTCACCGAATTATATATCTCAGAGATAGTCAGACTACATGGGGTACCATTATCGATCATTTCAGATAGAGATCCGAGATTTACTTCACGGTTTTGGAAAAAGTTACAGGAAGCTTTGGGCACAAAGTTGAGTTTCAGTACAGCTTTTCATCCTCAGACCGATGGTTAGTCAGAGAGAGTAATTCAGGTGCTTGAAGATATGCTTAGATGCTGTGTATTAGAATTTCAAGGCAGTTGGGAAAAGTATTTACCATTAGTGGAGTTTGCCTACAATAATAGTTATTAGTCGAGTTTGAAAATGGCACCTTATAAGGCTTTGTATGGACGCAAATGTCGTACACCTTTATATTGGACAGAACTTAAGGAAAATCACATTCATGGGGTCGATTTAGTTAAAGAAACAGAAGAAAAAGTAAAAGTCATTAAAGATTACTTGAAAGCAGCTTCAGATAGACAGAAGTCATATGCAGATTTGAAGAGAAAAGAGATTGAGTATCAAGTTGGTGACAAAGTGTTTTTAAAAGTATCCCTGTGGAAGAAGGTTCTCAGATTTGGCAAGAAAGGCAAACTAAGTCCACGATTTATTGGACCGTTTGAGGTTATTGAGAGAGTTGGGCCATTAGCATATCGGTTAGCCTTGCCAACTGAGTTAGAGAAGATTCATAATGTGTTCCATGTATCCATGTTACGTCACTACCGTTCTGATCCGTCACATGTGATTTCTCAGACAGAGGTTGAGATTCAGCCAGGTATGACTTACGAAGAGGAACCAGTTAAGATTTTAGCCCGAGATGTCAAACAACTAAGGAACAAAAATATCGCACTTGTGAAAGTATTATGGAATAGACATGGGGTAGACGAGGCTACATGGGAGCCCGAAGAGGCTATGCGAAAACAGTACCCAAACCTCTTCACAGGTAAGATTTTCGGGGACGAAAATCCCTAAAAGGGGGAGAAATGTAACATCCCGAAATAGGACCTAAACAGAATAGTGGTTGCGAAACCACGAATCCAAGATAGAAAAGTTTATTTTGATTAATTTTTATGATTTACCGATTGATTGGATGCATGTGTTAGAGTATCGATAGAAAATTTTATGAATTTCATGTCTAATTTGCTTATCAGGGCTTAATTGTAAAAGTTGATAAATGAGAGTTCTAGATGCTAAAGGATTAAATTGAAGTGCATATCTAAATTAAGAGTCCCTAAGTGGTAATTAGACCATTATATTTTCATGGACAAAAATGGACATGCATGGGTAGAAATAACTATTTTAATGAAGGGTATTTTAGTAAAATGTCAAATAAAAGAAATTAAATGGGAAAAAGATGGAAAAAGGTTGTCATCTTCTTCCTTAGGCCGAATCTTCAAGGGGGGGACTCCATAGCTAGGGTTTCCAAGCTTCCAAGCTCCATAGTAAGTCAATCCAAGTCCCGTTTTTCATGTTCTTTACGTTTTTGGAATCCCGGTAACTCGGTTTAGCTTATTCTAGCAATATTTTAACCTAGGGTTCATATTTGGAAAAATACCCATAGGTGAAATGTGTTTATTTTGATGTTTTATGATGGAATATGAAGGCTGAAATTATGTTAAACAACTTTTGCTAAGCGATTTTACGTAAAAATGAGTAAAACGACATAATTGGTAAAAATACCTAATGTTCATAAGTACATGTTAGAGTGAGAATTTGATGTTGCCATAGAAGGGAAAAATGTTCAGCATGTCTTAAAAAGTAAGAAAATAGGATGAAGTTTAATTTTTGAGCCTAGGGGCAAAATCGTAATTTTATGAACGTTAGGGGGCAAGAACGTACTTTTGCCATAATGTGACTTTTGGATTGAATTAAATAATGTAAATATTAAATAAGCTAAATGTGTTATTATAGATCGAGAAGAACATGGAATCGATCTTGAACGAGGGAAAGGAAAAGTTAAGGACTAAATTGTAAATTTCGCCATATTTTGCTCCGAGGTAAGTAGTATGTAAAGAATTCATTATTTTTATTAACGTTTTATATTTCAGCATGTTTAATGTATTGTATCTGATTTTTGAATCATAATTGACTATTGAAAGAGTGAAATAAATTGTTAAAAAGTGAGTTATTTCCCGTTTGAACCTTCGGAATTGAAAGATGTAATTGGCATGTAGCTAGGTCACATGAGTGGTACTAAGTGTAGGCCACTATGTGCACAAGAGAGCTACAAGAGATTTTGCATATGTAGCTAGGTCACATGTGTAGTACCGAGAGTGCGCCATGTGTACAAGAAAGCTATATGTAGCTAGGTCACATGTGTGGTATATGGTGTGAGCCACTATGTGTACAAGAGAGCTACGGGAAGGCTAGGTCATATGAGTGGTGCTAAGTGAAGGCCACCATATGTACAAGAGAGCCAGAATTATGAGTTCAATCGAGCTAGGTCACATGAGTGGTACTGAGTGAAGGCCACTATGTGTACAAGAGAGCTTCGATTTTAAAGGTGGGTTGTGTGCGAAATCACCGCATATTCGTTATTATTCCGAAGCGTTCAATAGGAAAACTGACTAAATGAAATTATGTGAGACGTTGTAGTGATAAGTATATGTATATGTATGTGTAACGTTTGAGCAATATGCTCAATATGTGATTGGAAATTTGAATGATTGTTATAGGTAAGTAATGAATACAACTAAAGTGAGAGAAAGCAAAAATTTACAATAAAACTGTTTTGGACAGCAGCAGTGATGTGAATTTGAAAAATCACCAAAAATGGTATAAATTGAATTATAAATTGTATATGATATTTATTTAAATATTATTGGGTCTATTTTCATATAAAAGAAACATAGAAAGTAAAAGAATTGTATATTTTGAGATATTTAAACTTTTGTGAGACTGGTTCAGAATGGTTACTTGATCCCCTGTTCTGTCTTGGAAAAATCATTACAAATTCTAAAAAAATAATTATGTGGTATAAGTTATATTATTGAAATACTTATTGATTCTATTTTCAAATTAAATAAATTTTATCATCTTATGAATTCTGTATAATGATAAAATTGGTTCGTAGTGAAAAGTGGTCAGAGCAGTTGAATAGCGAAACATGGGAATCTTTAATGAATAAAATGTACTAATTGGGAAGACTAAAAATTCTAAAACTTTTACGTTGAGAAAATAAATCAGTATAGTTTTAGGGAAAATTTACGAATCTTAATTTAGAGTTTCGTAGCTTCAGATAAAAATAATTTAGTGACTATGACTCGAATAGACAGCTTGCTCCAAACTTGAATAAATTATGAAATTGATTTTAGATTTGATTGTGTTGTTTTGTAAACTTAATAAATCCATTACTAATTATTTATATACTTACTTACTAAGCTATATGCTTACTCTCTTTTTTTTTTCCTTGTTCTATAGTGTCATCAAGCTAGCTCGGGATTCGGTGATCGTCGGAGATCCATCCACACTATCAGCCTTCTTTTGGTATTTTGAAAACAATATTTTGGGAATTATGGCATGTATAGAAGGATTAATTGTTTTTCTATTTGTAATAACAAATGATTATTTTGTTTATGGGTATTGACGACTATGTATGGAAAAAGTTCTAAATTTATACGGATTTTTCATTTTAAATTTTGTACAGTAGTTTGAATCATGTCCGGTAATGCCTCGTACCCTGTTTCGGCGACGGACCTGGGTGAGGTGTGTTACATTAATTATGGAATTTAATTCGACACACGGGCTAAAGACACGGGCATGTGCCTTGGCCGTGTGACCTTAGTGAGATGATGATGTCATAGTCAAAATGCCAAGGTTTTGGCACACAGGCTAAGAAATGGGCGTGTCAAGGCCGTGTGAGGGACATGGGCCAGGGACATGGGCGTGTGTCCGGCCATGTGAAATTGGTCAGGATCGACCATAGGTGGAAGACACGGGCATGTCTTAGGGGCACACGGGTGTGTCCCTAGACCAATACAGGCATGTGGCCCCTACTTTGAAGAAAAGTTTTCTAAGCTCATAAAAGTTCCCGGATAGATTCCGAAACCTCTCAGAGGTATGTATATGGCCTCGTGGGCCGAGAATGAGAAAGTGATGGGTTAAAAATGAAATTTTATAGTCCTATTTGAGACGTTAAGTGAGATAAGTTAGGTAATGCCTTAAACTCGGTTACGGCTTTGGACACAGTTAAGGGGTATTACAAATCTTCTACCTGTTATTTTGATATAGTTGTTTGTTTATTTTTTGTTGATCTAATCTAGTTAAATTAGTTTATGCTTTTTTTCTATTTTATTGTATATCGTAATATATTTTTTAATTATTACTGTTTAGATTTGTTCTTGTAGAAGTAGATTTCTCATTTAATTCGTTCTCCTTTGAGTACGATCATTAGAATACTTCCATGTGTTTCGTTGTACACATCTTTATTACAATTTCACATGTATACTTGTGGATGCTGCTTCTTTAATTTAATATATTTTTTTATGTAGTATTTTCTAATCAAAAGTTCGCACGTTTGGCGGCTGTCAATAGCTCAAGACATTATCATTTTCATAAAAGGATGTTGTTTCTCGCGAGTAGTTTATAATTAATTGCAAATCAACTTCTTCGACTTACGAATGTGAATGAAAACACATCCAAATACTAGATTATTGTTGATTTATTGTTCTTAACTATTTGAGTTTATTATAGATGTATTTAAAATTTTGAAATTTCATTGGACACACCTTCCATGTTTATCCAACATGCCTTGCCTAACCTTGCGATGTGCTACCCTTGAACCTTATTTTCTTAACATCATATTTATATTTATATTTATAACATTGCATCACATTTTGTATACAAAAAATTAAAAAATTTTAGAAGGATAATCATCTTTATGTTGGTAAAATTTATGTGTTTAAGCTAAGCACTTTGTCAACAATGCCCATAAAAAAAATCATTTGACATTACTTCAACCCTAACAATATGAATCAAAATGGAAGATTCACACTTGCATAGTTCTTTGTCAAATATTATTTGGTTGGTGGTAACATATCTTCCTTTGAGCTAATTAAACACTATTATGTAAATGATGCTCATTAAGATATAATTTCATATTACCAAAATGAGAGAATCTATCAAACGTAAGGATTTCACTCTAATCCATTCCCATATACTCTAAAGAATTTGACACTTTAAACCCTAAATACTAATACTTAAATTTACTATTTAAAGATTAAGGAAATGGATTAAGGTTTTTAGTATATGTATTTTTATAGGTTGATTGTAAATTATGAACCGTAAAATCAAACCATAAATCTTAAATCCTAAATATTAATGCTTCAATTTTTTTATTTAAATATGAAGGACATGGGTTTGCTTTTCAGTTTCTTATATTTTTGTGGGATGAGTAAACAAGTAGTGGCAAGTGTCATATTTATAGAATTTTGAAAACTTAAATTGACACCGATAAATATTGAAATACTTCAAGGACCCAACATAATGGAAAATGTGGTTCTTGTTAATTTTGTCTTGTATCAAGAATCTCTATATGTAACAGCTCGATTTTGGGTCTTGCCGGAATAGTGGTTTCGGGACCACAAATCGAACGTGGTAAAATTAATTTTTATTAAATTTCTATGGTCTACATTTTTATGAAATGACTTCGCGAAAATTTCGTTCGAAAATTTTGACATTTGGACACTCAATTTAGTAAAAAGGACTAAATTCTAAAAAGTACAAAAGATGAGTTCTACATGCTAGAAGTGTCTAATTGCTGTGAAATTTTAAATTGAAGGTCCTAAGATGGTAATTAGACCATTTGTTAAGTTAGTGGACAAAAATGAACATGGTGAGATAAAATTTCAAAGTTTTAAGTGAAGGGCATTTTGGTCGTTTGGTAAATAAATGGATAAAAAGGGAAATAAAGCCAAAATTCTTTTCCATCTTCTCCCCCTTTGCCAAAAATTAGAAGGAAGATATAGCTAGGGTTTGGCCAACTTTCAAGCTCGATTGTAAGTCATTCTCTCCCCGTTTTTAATGTTCTTTACATTTTTTAAGTCGTTATCACTCGATCCATCTATTTCTACCATTAATTTAAGGAATTATCAAGGTCTAGGGTTTGACCCATGTTAGACATTTGTTTACTTTGATGTCTAATGGTAGAAAATGAATGTTTAGTGTTAGGTAAATAATTTTTACTAAGTGATTTTTGATGAAAATGCTTAAAAGGACCTATTTGTAAAAGTTATAAAATATGTAGTAAAAGTGTGTTTTAATATAAATTGTGGACTGCTATAATTATAAAAATGGTTTGGCATTAAAGAAATTGAACACGTTTCATTTTACGAGCTTAGGGACCAAAATGTAAATATGTCAAAGTTTAGGGGCAAGAATGTAATTTTTCCATAATAAGATATTTTGACTGAATTGAATAATGTGAATAATAAATGAGTTAAAATTATAGATCAAGAGAAATGAGGTTCGGACCTAGATCGGGGGAAAAATAAAGTATTTGACGATTAGGCCCCATTTCTACTATTTTTGTGCCGAGGTAAGTTCGTATGTAAATAATGCATTGTTATTTATGCTTTAATTGCTTTAATATTGTATGAATTGTGATTTACTCTTCGAACATAATCGACAAAGTTCAACAAGTGAGAAATCCTAGTTGAACCTTAGGAATAGTTAGGATACAAATGTCATGACATTAGAGTTATTGAGATTTCGTGTAAGACCATGTCTGGGATATGGAATCGATATGAGACTTTGTGTACGACCATAGTTGAGCTATTGGCATCGATACAAGATCCCATGTAAGACCGTATCTGGGATGTGGCATTGGCATGGTACTATGTGTCTGCGAGATGTCCCAAGTATCCTTTAGTATTCCAAATGGTTCAAAGCGAAATTCAACGAGAATGTCAAAGTTGTAAAAGGTTATGGTTATGTTGCCAGTTGGTACAGGTACCTACGTAATACTCATTGAATAATGAGCTCAATATATGATGAACCCTCGGTAAGGTTATGAATGAGTAAGTTATGATTAGAAGACCTAAATACTACTTATGCCAAGTTTATCATGTTATTTGTATGTTACATGTGTGATTATAATGCTTATTATTTGCATAGGAACATACTAAGCTATATAACTTACTCCCCTTTCTTTTCCCTTGTCTTATAGTGTCACCACGGCAGCTCGGGGATCGGAAACTATCGGAGATTCATTCACACTATCAACTTAATATTTTGGGTACCATTGATTCTAATATTTTGAGTTATGGCATGTATAGGGACTTGGTCATTTTGTTATGTTTCATAATTGATTTAACCAAATGTGTTGGCTTATGTTGGTTGATAATTCAATTTGTAAATGGCCATTGAAATTGGCTAATATTGCTTTAAGTATATATATGTTCATATGATGATGCTTTTCATGGATGTGAGAAATTACATGATTTAAGTTGAGATATATGTGATGTTTGTGTATGATAAATGATAGCATGTGAATGATGTTTTGATATCTTGTTTGTGGTTGATTTGGTTGTATGTATATGCTTGGATTAGTGTTGCTTGTTGTTGTGTAGGTTGGTGCAAGTAAGGGTGGCAAAATGGCTTGGTAAATAGCCTTATTTTTGTCCACACGGGTAGACACAGGAGCATGTGTCTAAGTCGTGTGCGACACACGATCTGCCCCATGAGCATATGTTTCAGCTGTGTGTCCCCTGCACTTTAATTGATGCAAAACAGAATGTCTAGAATTGAGCACATGGGCAGAGACACAGGCGTGTGTCTTGGCCGTGTGAAATCTGCACCTATTCTATAAAAAATCATGAAAATTAAATCAACTACACGGCCTAGCACATGGGCGTGTGGCATGGCCGTGTGGCACAAGTCAGAGAGCTCCCTATTTTGAACACGGCCTATAGCACGGGCGTGCCTATGGGTCACACGGGTGTGTCCCTTAGACCACACAGGTGTGTGACCCCTGTTTTAATGAAAAATTTTCTAAGTGTTGTATGATTTTCTAAAGTTCTCAGTTTAGTTCCGAACTACTTCCAATGTATGTATTGAGCCTCGTAGGCTCGTATTTGGGATGATATGAACCTATGTGAAAAGTTTTAAATTTGGATGGAGATTACGTTTCGGTTTTATATGTTTGCTTGCATTTAAGTCTGATAATACCTCGTACCCTATTCCAACATCGAATACGGGTAAGGGTGTTACATTTAGTGGTATTAGAGCTACGATTTAGTCGATTCTCAGACTAACGTAGCGTGTTAAGAGTCTAGCTATACATGCCATAAATGAATTGTGATAGTGTGATGACTCCTGACAAGTTTAAATTGTGTTTTCATATAGTAAATGGATCCCAATCGAGCTGAGGCTGATGAAGTTGAAAGTAATGCGCTGGCTCCCGCTCAAGGAGCAGGGCCGTCTGATAGTAGACCTATGGCTAGTCAGGAAGAACGGGGTAGGGAAGCCTTTCTCCACATGATGAATGAGTGGTATACGGGTTTTGTTTGAACAAATCCAAATGCTCAACCTCCTCCACCCCCACCTATTCCTCGACCGATTCCCATAGCTCCACAAGATATGGAATTCGTAAGAATGAACAAGCCCCCGGTTGATAAGATCTGAAAGCACGGGGCCGAAGATTTTAGAGCTAATGTGGATGATTATTTCGAGAGAGCCGAATTTTGGCTAGAAAATTCCATTAGGGTATTTGATGAGTTGTCCTGCACACCAGATGAGTGTTTAAAGTGTGCCATCTCACTTCTGAGAGATTATGCATATCACTGGTGGAATACACTGGTATCAGTGGTACCAAGAGAGAGGGTTACATGGGAATTCTTTCAATAGGAGTTCCAAAAGAAATATATTAGTCAGCGGTTTATCGATCAGAAACGTAAGGAATTTCTTGAGCTGAAATAGGGCCATGTGATAGTGACGGAGTACGAGCGAGAATTTGTCAGACTTAGTAAATATGCTCAAGAGTGTGTTTCCATCGAGGCCATTATGTGCAAGAAATTTGAGGATGGTTGTTAGTTGGGATATTCGTGTGTTAGTTGGGATCTTAGAGCTATAAGAATTTGTGGTATTGGTTGAACGGGCTTGTAAGGCTAAAGAGTCGAATAAAGAGAAGAGGAAAGCTGATCTAGAGGCTATATATTTGAGCAAAAGACCGATGAGTAAGTCATTTCCATCTCAGTCAAAGAAATCTAAAGAAATGTATTCTCGTTTGAATGTTTTAGCGGGGTATTCCCGCAGAGATCGTGGGAAGCAACCTTCGAGTTTTAAATCTCAAGCTACTTCGATGGCAAGTGTGGGTAATGTACAGTCTAATAGACCCGAATGCCAACACTATGGAAGAAGACATCTCGGCTAGTGTAGAATTAATGACCGGGCTTGCTTTAAGTGTGGTTCTCAAGAGCATTTTATTCGAGATTGTCCTGAAATGGCTGCAAAAGAAAAATTTCAGAGTGCGAGGCCAAGTAATACTACTAATAGGGGTAGACCACCGAGAAATACCAGAAATGGAGCTAGTAGTAACGGTGTGATGAAAGATACTACTGTAAGATCCGAAGCTCGAGCACCTGCTAGATCCTATGCCATCCGTGCTCGCGAAGAAGTGACATCTCCCGATGTTATCACTGGTACTTTTTCTCTCTATGATACTAATGTTATTACATTGATTGATCCTAGATCGACTCATTCTTATGTTTATGTGAATTTAGTAGCTAGTAAGAGCTTGCCAGTTGAGTTTACTGAGTTTTTGGTTAGAGTGTCAAACCCCTTAGGCAAACATGTAATAGTTGATAGAGTTTGCAAGAATTGTCCCTTAATGATTCAAGGTCACTGTTTTCCTGCTGATTTAATGTTATTTCCATTTGATGAATTCGATGTTATTTTGGGTATGGATTGGTTAACACTACATGATGTTGTAGTAAACTGTAAAAGAAAGATTATTGAATTGAAATGTGAAAATGGTGAAATTCTTCAGATTGATTCAGATGAGTCGGGTGAGTTACCTATTGTGATTTCTTCGATGTTTGCCCAGAGATATGTGGGAAAGGGTTGTGAAGCTTATCTAGCTTATGTGTTGAATACAAAAGTGTCTGAGTTGAAAATTGAATCAGTGTTGATAGTTTGTGAACATTTGGATGTGTTCCTAGAAGAGTTGCCAAGGTTGCCACCGGTCAGAGAAGTTGAGTTTGGTATTGACTTAATATGAGGGACTTCACCTATACCAATCGCTCCATATAGGATGGCTCTGACTGAATTGAAAGAATTGAAATCTCAATTGCAAGAGTTGACAGATAAGGGTTTTGCGAGACCGAGTTTTTCACCATTAGTGCACCGGTGTTATTTTGTCAAGATGAAAGATGGCTCCATGAGACTTTATATTGATTACCGACAGCTCAACAAGGTGACTATAAAGAACAAGTATCCTCTACCGAGGATAGATGACTTGTTTGATCGGTTGAAATGGGCAACAGTATTTTTAAAGATTGACTTGAGATTTGGCTACTACCAGTTGAGAGTTAAAGAGTCGGTTGTGCCAAAAATTGCTTTCAAGACAATGTACGAGCATTATGAATTTCTTTTTCGGACTAACTAATGCTCCTGCTATTTTTATGGACTTGATGAATCGAATTTTCCAATCGTACTTAGATAAGTTTGTGGTTGTGTTCATCAATGACATTTTGATTTATTCTCAAGATAAGTTTGAGCATGCCGAACATTTAAGAGTTGTGTTGCAGACCTTGAGAGATAAGAAATTGTTTGCTAAGTTCAGCAAAAGTGTGTTTTGGCTCCGAGAAGTTGGATTTTTGGGACACATTGTTTCTAGAGATGGTATTTGGGTAGATCCGAGTAATATTTCAGCAATTGTTGATTGAAAACTGCCAAGAAATGTATCAGAGATTTGAAGCTTTTTGGGCTTAGCTAGTTACTACCGACGTTTTGTTATAGATTTTCAATGATTGCTACTCCTATGACAAAGTTGTTGCAAAAAGATGTCAAATTTGAATGGTTTGAAAAATGTCAGCAAAGTTAACCGGGAAAAGAATTTGTGATTTATAGTGACGCGTCACTAATTAGATTAGTTAGGGTTATGCAAGAGGGCAAAGTGATCGCTTATGCCTCGAGACAGTTGAAACTGCACGAGAAGAATTATCTGACGCATGATTTAGAATTAGCTGCCATTGTGTTTGGTTTGAAAATATGGAGACACCATTTATACGGTGAGAACTGTCATGTCTTTTCTAATCATAAGAGGTTGAATTATTTGATGACTCAAAAGGATTTGAACTTGCGACAACAGAGATGGCTCGAGTTATTGAAGGATTACGAGCTAGTGATTGACTATCACTCGGGTAAGGCAAATGTAGTCGCAGATGCGTTGAGTAAAAAGACTTTGTTTGCTTTGGGAGCGATGAATACATGGTTGACTTCGTCTGATAATGGTTCGATCCTAGCCGAGTTGAAAGCTACAACTGTAACACCCCTAACCCATATCCGTCGCTGGAATGGGTTAAGAGGCATTACTGAACATAACACAGTTTCAAACTGTAACATCCTAAGATAGGGGTTATTTGTGATTGAATTATTTTTCTTGTGTTTAAATTGTGGTGATATTATTTGTGGTGTAATAAGACCTAATTAGGGGTCTTGAGCAGGCTCAGAATAGAAGAAAATTTTAATTGTAAGCTTTAAAGATAGGGAGCCTTAGTAAGTAGGGGCTACAAGGTTAAAAAAGGGAACATTTGACACTAATAGGGCCTTGCGAAAGTGGCAAAAGGGAGGCCACTTAAGGGCTGGAGTTGACGCCACAAGAGGTGCAAGGGGAGCCTGTGTTCGAGTCGCGAAGTCCCCCTTTTTGCTCTTTATTTTGGACGACAAAAGGGAGGAGAAGATTGAGCTCAATTCAAATTCGTGTAGATAATAAGGATAATAAGGATATTATTATTTTAATTGGATTTTAAGTGAATAGTTGGCAGAGAGGAAATATAGGCATTTGATTTATTCGAATTATTTTGAATTATTTCAAATGAGTGGCTTAGAGTGAATTAAGGAAGTTGTTTAAATTTGAACTCCTTGGAGAGGAGGACTGCACGCAAGGTAATAGAAGAGTGCCGAATTCTCTTTAGGCTTACTCTCCATCTTTTCGCTTTTCTTTTCTCCATTTGCAAGTAGTCAAAACTTTCTTCTCCAGAACACTTTTCTTTCTTTCTTTTGGTTGGTGGCCGAATCTCCTACTCCTCCATCTTCCTCTTTGTTTTCTTTCCTTAAACTTGCTCTAAACCGAAAGCATCCTCCTCCTGTTCATCTTTACTCTGTTTCCGAAACCTCTATCTTATTTTCACTTCTTTTCTTTCTCTCCTTCCACTCAAGCCGAATCTTAAGTGTTATTTTTAGGCAACCATAGTCGATTTCCCTCCTTTTCTTTTTGATTGCGGTAGCCGAATCTCCCTGCTATTTCTTTGGTTGCTTTGGCTGAGTATTAGACAAGGGTGGGGGCTTTTCCTTAATCGATTAGAAAGGTATGTGACAGTGGCCAAATCTATTTCTTCTTTTTTTCCCTTCCTCTGTCGACTTTGGAGATGGTAAGACCGATTTCGGCACTTGATAGCAAGGGGTGCTAATCACCTATTTTGAAACCGTTATGTTGTAGGCTCCGGGATTTGTGAAGTATTCAGTCTCCATTCGTTAGTAATCAAACTTGGTAAGTGGTGGTAAGAATCTATTTTAATAAGTTATTTAGTTAGTGATTAAAAAGTCGAAGGCTATTAACATGTGATTGCCGATTATAGGGAAGCTTGGTGTGTGGTGGCTAGTATTCAAGGGATGTGTAGGTAAGGATTTGGGTTCAAGTGATAACCCTTTAGATTTATTTGGTTTGGCCGAATAGGCCATGTCACTAACTTCCATGTTTGGCCGAATATAGGGGCAAGGAAAGCTTGTGTGGCCGATTTGTCTTTTCGGGATTTAGGACTATCGTTGGTGACAGGTGTATACATACACACTTTATAACTAAATAATGTGCTAAGTGTTTGTGTATGCTAAATCTGACCTGTGTAGATTTCGGATCTAATACCATAATGGTATAAGCAGGGATTCAGGTAAGTCCTTGTCGTTATGAGTTCTTTATGATGCTTTTGGGAAGCATGACATATTTGGTATATGTGACTTAAATACTTGATTAGTGATAAATCCAGTGTATGTTGCTAAATAAGCATGTTGGCATGATTTCTGTTAAATATCATGGATTGATGTGGGATATATGAGTGGAGGGGGAAGTGATATTCGTGTCGACGGACACCAGTGGTTTGGTACCACATTTCGTGACTTCGGTCACCAGAGGTTTGGCACCTCCAGAGATTTGGCACCTAATAGCGTCTCGTCCCAGTGGCTTAGCACCACAGTGGGTTGGCCCCACGATTTATATTATGGGATTGATGCCAGTGATTAGGTATCACACGTGGGTTGGACCCACCAGTGGTTTGGCACCACAATATGATGGATATCGTGACTTTAAGTCACCAGTGGTTTGGCACCACTAGTGGTTTGGTACCACACGGGGTAGAGAAAGGCGTTTGGATGGCTAGGATGGGTGCATGTTAAACTTAGTGCATGATTATTCGTTATAAATTGTGTATGATGTGGCATTAAACCGGGGGAAGGGTTACACATTGAGTCTTGGTGACTCACCTTCTCCTTTAACATTTTTCAGGTGACTCGTAGATCACGGATGAGGAGCCGGATGGGCTCGAGGTGGCCATGCAGTGAAAATATGGATTAAAGGGATCTGAATTGTTTTATTTTATTTTGGGTTTATATGTTCAAGTTGTAATAAGGCCTCCTAAGATTATATTTTGTTTATTTTACATGTTTGGATAATTTGTTTAAACTACTTAATGATATTAAAATGGGTTCACATGTTTTTCTCAAATTCAAACGCAAAATGTTTTATTGTATCATCGGGTACATTTGAAATCTGTAACAACCTAATTTAATATATTTTTAAAACAACACTAAGTAATGTTTTCTTCATACACCTTAATGTTTTTGACAAGATAATTAAAAATGAGGTGTTTTCACTAAAAATTAAATCGGTTAAAGAGATTTTACAAAGAGTTTTCCTCTGTAACATACCAAATTCGGTCGTAATGTTTGGGCCGGGTTTGGGGTGTTACAAAATTGGTATCAGAGCCCAGTTCAAAACTCGGCTGTGGGGGCTCAAGGCCAAAATGTTTTTGGTAGGCCTTTTTGAAATATTTTTGGTTTTGAACAGCATGGCACCGAGTCTCCGGCACCAATCCGCCCAGGTAAATACCTCTAACTTTTTGTGTGGATTATTATCTGTAGAAGGGTAGGTATGGAACGTAGATAGTATGATAAGTGCTTTAAACTTTAGGACTAGTTACCCCAACAAAAGACATAAGACTTTAAAAGCCTAATTAAACAAACCTACGACCAAGTCGCCAAGTTAGGGTGTGGTAACCCTGGTGCGCATGTCTAGGATTGGATCCTAAGAGCACAGTATTTAAGCAGTCCTCGTGACTCACCTCCTCTTCGCAGAATCCTACAGTGCGTAGCTTCGGTTCACCCTAACCAAGAGGACTCGGTCATAGGCTAAACATACTGAATAAAACCCGAAAGGGATTAGCCATGTTTTATGAACGTTTTCAGTTTTAAAATTTATTTACAATACTCCATTAAATAGTAGGAAAAATTCATTTTGGAAAATTTCGAAATATTCTTGACTTACCAAAATTATCAAAATGCCCCTAGTGGCAAAATTACAAAAAATGCCCTTGGTTTCTACAATTACTATATTACCCCTATTTTAATAAAATTCTCTTACTTTGCAAAAGTATCCAAAATTTTGTATTTCAAAATAATACCTTGACTTTTGAAATTTACAAAATTACCCCTGATTGACAAAATTACCAAAATACCCCTAGTTTTCAAAATTTCTGTTATACCTTTAATTTGCGAAATTTTTAAAAGTGCCCTCCAGTCATGGAAATTTCAAAATGTTCTGAATCATGAAAGTTTCAAAATTTCTCTAGTTTATCACGAAAATACCCCTGTAGGAAAATGACGAAAATACCCCTGGGATAGAAACGGACAGAAATGCCCGAAGAGTGAATAGGTATGAAAGGTATTAGGGAATGGATGTGCTCTTCTGTGTAAACTAGGATAGAGGACTTAAAACTTTGATTGATCGAAAGAATCTCTATTAAACTCTTCATAAAATTTCTTCGCGGATAACCAAGTGAAACAAGTACTAATCCATAAAAATCTCTTAATCAGATTAAAGCGCGATAGTTAGAATGAGCTCTAGAGGACGTGGCCATCGTGGACGCGGTAGAGGCAGGATGATCGTGTCAGAACCCGTTAGGTCGGGTCAGGGATCGAAAAATGAGGTACCACCGCCACCACCACCTCCAACTTTTGGAGCTGAGGAGCAGGATCAGACGGGAGGTGAGGCGGTATCGCAAGCTGTGTTGCGAGTCCTTGAGATGGTGGCTGGGGCTAGTCGAGGTATGGGAGCTCGGAAATCTATTCCCGAGCGACTCCGATCCAATGAAGCTGAGGTATTCCGGGGTGTATCGGGAGTGGCACCCAGTGCAGCAGAATATTGGTTGGAATCGACTGAGAGGATCATGGACGATCTCGATCTGACAAATGAGGAGAAGCTAAAAGGAGCGGTGTCGCTTCTAAAGGATGAGTCATATCAGTGGTGGCTCACGGTTCGGGATAGTGCTATGGCAGATGATCTTACTTGGGAGTACTTCAAAGCTGCTTATCAGAAGAAGTATGTGGGCACCAGCTACACTGATTCTCAGAGGAAAGCCTTTCTGGGATTGGTACAAGGAAATAAGTCAGTATCTGAGTATGAGGCAGAGTTCTTAAGGCTGAGCCGCTATGCTCGGGGAATTGTATCAACTGAGCATGATCTTTGTGTCCACTTTGAAGACGGACTTAGGGATGATTTAAGGTTGCTGATTGCTCCACAACAGGAGCGTGAGTTTGCTGTTCTGGTGGAAAAGGCTAAGGTAGCCGAAGGGGTCAAGAAGTCCGTGAGACAGAATTATGATAGGAACAAGCAGAAAAGAGGATTTGGGTCATCTGGATCAGGTAGTAATGCACAAAAGAGGGCTAGGCAGAGTGGGCCGAATCAGACAGGGAGGCCCATAGCTACCAATCAGAGACCGGCTCAGTGTAATCGCTGTGGGAAGTCACATTGGGGAGGACGTTGGACCGATGAAAGGGGATGTTTTGAATGTGGATCTTTGGATCACCATGTAAGGGACTGTCCTCGGAAGTTAGCTAAGACTCAGCCAGAGGGTCAGAACCGTGCTCAGGTTAGAAATGTAGGACCACCACAGAGGGGTCGTGGTAATGGTAAAGGAGGTAATGGTTCTAATCGAGGTCGCGGTATTCCGGGTAGAAGTGCAGGCAACACAGAAGTAAGGCAACCTGGTTTAGTCTACGCAGCGAGGCGTCGCGAGGAGGGTGACGCACCGGACGTCATAACCGGTACGTTCCTAATTTTTGGTATTCCATATGTTGCATTAATTGATGTGGGTTCGACGTATTCATACGTTGCTAGTAGTGTGGTAGAGACTATGAACGTAGACTTTGAGACTGCTTCTAGAGAGATGACAGTAATTAGCCCTTTAGGTCACTCTGTAGTTGTAAACAAGCTATATAGAGACGTACCCCTAGAACTCCAAGGGGTAGTGTTTGTGGCTGATCTGATGGAACTGCCGTTTGGGGAGTTCGATTTGATCCTTGGAATGGACTGGTTGGTTAAGTATCAGGCAAGGTTGGATTGCGCTACTAAGCGCATGGTTCTTAAGATGGCTGAAGGTGATGAAGTGGTCATGATAGGTAATAGAAGAGATTACCTATCTAATATGGTGTCCGCGTTGAAAGCAGAGAAGATGGTCAGGAAGGGTTGTGAAGCATATGTGGTTCATATATGTGCCTTGGAGGCTAAGGAGTCAGCAGTTGAGAAGGTCCGAATGGTAGGGGAATTCGCTGATGTGTTTCCAGAGGAACTTCCGGGTCTGCCTCCAGATCGGGAAGTTGAATTCGGTATAGACTTGTTATCCGGAACGGCACCTGTGTCTATAGCACCGTACCGAATGGCACCAAAGGAATTGGTGGAGCTGAAGGCTCAAATTCAGGAGCTCTTGGACCGAGGGTTTATCCGACCAACTATATCTCCGTGGGGAGCACCTGTGCTGTTTGTCAAGAAGAAGGACGGTTCAATGCGGATGTGTATCGATTACCGCCAGTTAAACAAGTTAACGATCAAGAACAAGTATCCGTTGCCTCGGATCAATGACTTGTTTGACCAACTGAAGGGTGCATTGGTGTTCTCGAAGATAGATCTTAGGTCAGGTTATCATCAACTTAAAGTGAAGGAGGCTGATGTTCACAAGACGACATTCCGTACTCGGTATGGGCATTACGAGTTCCTAGTGATGCCATTTGGTTGACCAACGCACCGGCAGCATTCATGGATTTAATGAATAGAGTGTTTCAACAGTACTTGGATTAATTTGTCGTGGTGTTTATAGACGACATATTGGTTTACTCAAAGACGGAGGAGGAGCATGATATGCATTTGCGAATAGTTTTACAAGTATTGAGGGAGAAGCAGTTGTATGCCAAATTCAGTAAGTGCGAATTTTGGCTTAAGGAGGTGGCTTTCTTAGGTCACGTAGTGTCCGCTGAAGGGATTAGAGTGGACCCTCGCAAGGTTGAAGCGGTGTTGGATTGGAAATCGCCTAGGTCGGTGGCAGAAATTTGAAGTTTTCTGGGGCTAGCAGGGTACTATCGGAGATTTGTGGAAGGATTCTCTTTAATCACAGCACCGTTGACTAAATTACTAAGGAAGGGAGTTCCATTGTATGGTCGGAGAAGTAACAGGATAGTTTTGACAAGTTAAGGAAGATTCTGACGGAAGCTCCAGTTCTGGTACAGCCTGAGGCAGGGAGGTTGTTTACGGTTTACTGTGACGCGTCCCATACTGAGTTGGGATGTGTGTTGATGCAAGAAGGGAAGGTAGTGGCCTATGCATCCCGTTAGTTAAGACCGCATGAGGTTAACTATCCAACTCACGATTTGGAGTTAGCGGCAGTAGTCTTCGCTTTGAAGATATGGAGGCATTACTTGTATGGGGAGAAGTCGATAGTCTACACGGATCACAAAAGTTTGAGGTATCTTGTGACTCAGAAGGATTTGAATTTGAGGCAGCGTCGATGGATTGAGATGTTGAAGGACTACGACTGTTCAATTGAGTACCATCCGGGCAAAGCTAACGTGGTAGCGGACGCTTTAAGCCGGAAGGTCGTGACGGACTTAAGAGCGATGTTTGCTCACCTCAGTCTATATAACGATGGAAGTCTTTTGGCAGAGCTACAAGTTAAGCCAACTTGGATCGAGGAGATTAAGGAAAAGCAATTAGTAGATGACAGTTTGAATGCACGGAGGTTGCAAGTTCAAGATGGTGGTTTGGAAGGGTATAGTTTGTCTAGTGATGGTGTATTATGTTTTCAAGGATGAGCTTGTGTGCCGAAGTATGTGGAGTTGAGACAAAGAATTCTTCAAGATGCACATAGCAGCCCATACGCTATGCATCCTGGAGGTAGCAAGATGTATGGAGATTTACGGAAGCAGTTTTGGTGGCCAGGGTTGAAGCGTGAGGTAACTGAATTTGTGGGTAGGTGTCTGACGTGTCAGCAGGTGAAGGCTGAACATCAGTTGCCATCAGGGTTACTTCAACCAGTGAAGATTCCTCAGTGGAAATGGGAGAGGATCACTATGGATTTCGTCAGTGGGCTACCCCTCACGCCCGGCGGGAGAAGGCCTTGCAGCTTGGGTGATTGTGGACCGTCTGACTAAATCAGCTCACTTTATACCAGTAAGGGTGGATTATTCTCTTCAGAAGCTGCCTAAGCTGTATGTTTCAGAAATAGTGAGGTTGGATGGAGTTCCAGTATCGATCATCTCGGATAGGGATCCGAGGTTCACGTCAAGGTTCTGGAAAGCGTTGCATCAGGCTTTGGGTACACGATTGGATTTCAGTACAGCTTTCCATCCACAGTCTGACGGGCAATCGGAAAGGGTTATACAGATCTTAGAGGATATGATAAGAGGATGCGTTTTGGATTTTAGTGGTAGTTGGGAGGAGTATCTACCGTTGGCGGAATTCGCATATAACAATAGTTATCAAGCGAGTATTCAGATGGCTCCATATGAAGCACTATATGGACGAAAGTGCCGAACTCCTACGTGTTGGACGGAGTTGGGAGAACGACAAATTTTGGGTCCAGAGTTGGTAACAGAAACTGAAGATAAAGTTAAGGTGATTCGGGCTCGTCTCAAGGAAGCGGCAGATAGGCAGAAGTCTTAGCTAATCTTAAGCGCAAGGAAATGGAATATGCAGTAGGAGATAAGGTTTTTCTAAAGGTGTCGCCTTGGAAAAAGGTATTGAGATTTGGGCGGAAAGGGAAGCTAAGCCCAAGGTTCATCGGGCCATATACAGTGTTGAAGCGAGTGGGACCGGTAGCTTATCAGCTCGAGCTGCCGGCAGAGTTGTGTCAGATTCATGACGTCTTTCAGGTGTCGATGCTTAGACGGTATTGGTCGGATCTATCACACGTTGTGCCAGTGGCCGAGATTGAGGTAAACTCGGACTTATCTTTTGAGGAGGAGCCAGTTCAGATATTAGAGCGAGATGTCAAAGTTTTGCGTAGGAAGTCAGTACCCTTGGTGAAGGTTCTATGGCGAAACCATGGTATGGAGGAAGCTACGTGCAAACCCGAGGATGTGATACGGCAGCAATACCCCCATCTCTTCTGATCAGGTAATTTCGAGGCTGAAATTATTTTAAGGGGGGTAGAACTATAACATCCTAAGATAGGGGTTATTTATGATTGAATTATTTTTCTTGTGTTTAAATTGCGGTGATATTATTTGTGGTGTAATAAGACCTAATTAGGGGGTCTTGAGCAGGCTCGGAATAGAAGAAAATTTTAATTGTAAGCTTTAATGATAGGGAGCCTTAGTAAGTAGGGCTTACAAGGTTAAAAGAGGGAACATTTGACACTAATAGGGCCTTGGGAAAGTGGCAAAAGGGAGGCCACTTAAGGGCTGGAGTTGACGCCACAAGAGGTGCAAGGGGAGCCTGTGTTCGAGTCGCGGAGTCCCCCTTTTTGCTCTTTATTTTGGACGGCAAAAAGGAGGAGAAGATTGAGCTCAATTCAAATTCGTGTAGATAATAAGGATAATAAGGATATTATTATTTTAATTGGATTTTAAGTGAATAGTTGGCAGAGAGAAAATATAGGCATTTGATTTATTCGAATTATTTTAAATTATTTCAAATGAGTGGCTTAGAGTGAATTGAGGAAGTTGCCAAAATTTGAACTCCTTGGAGAGGAGTGGACGGCAAGGTAATAGGGGGAGTGCCGAATTCTCTTTAGGCTTACTCTCCATCTTTTTGCTTTTCTTTTCTCCATTTGCAAGTAGCCGAAACTTTCTTCTCCAGAACACTTTTCTTTCTTTCTTTTGGTTGGTGGCCGAATCTCCTACTCCTCCATCTTCCTCTTTGTTTTCTTTCCTTAAACTTGCTCTAAACCGAAAGCATCCTCCTCCTGTTCATCTTTACTCTGTTGCCGAAACCTCTATCTTCTTTTCACTTCTTTTCTTTCTCTCCTTCCACTCAAGCCAAATCTTAAGTGTTATTTTTAAGCAACCATAGTCGATATCCCTCCTTTTCTTTTTGATTGCGGTAGCCGAATCTCCCAGTTATTTCTTTGGTTGCTTTGGCTGAGTATTAGACAAGGGTGGGGGCTTTTCTTTAATCGATTGGAAAGGTATATGACAGTGGCCGAATCTATTTCTTCTTTTTTTCCCTTCCTCTGTCGACTTTGGAGATGGTAAGAGCCGATTTCGGCACTTGATAGCAAGGGGTGCTAATCACCTATTTTGAAACCGTTATGTTGTAGGGCTCCGGGATTTGTGAAGTATTCAGTCTCCATTCGTTAGTAATCGAAGTTGGTAAGTGGTGGTAAGAATCTATTTTAATAAGTTATTTAGTAAGTGATTAAAAAGTCGAAGGCTATTAACATGTGATTGCCGATTATAGGGAAGCTTGGTGTGTGGTGGCTAGTATTCAAGGGACGTGTAGGTAAGGATTCGGGTTCAAGTGATAACCCTTTAGATTTATTTGTTTTGGCCGAATAGGCCATGTCACTAACTTCCATGTTTGGCCGAATATAGGGGCAACGAAAGCTTGTGTGGCCGATTTATCTTTTCGGGATTTAGGACTATCGTTGGTGACAGGTGTGTACATACACACTTTATAACTAAATAATGTGCTAAGTGTTTGTGTATGCTAAATCTGACCTGTGTAGATTTGGGATCTAATACCATAATGGTATAAGTAGGGATTCAGGTAATTCCTTGTCGTTATGAGTTCTTTATGATGCTTTTGGGAAGCATGACATATTTGGTATATGTGACTTAAATACTTGGTTAGTGATAAATCCAGTGTATGTTGCTAAATAAGCATGTTGGCATGATTTCTGTTAAATATCATGGATTGATGTGGGATATATGAGTGGAGGGGGAAGTGATATTCGTGTCAACGGACACCAGTGGTTTGGTACCACATTTCGTGACTTCGGTCACCAGAGGTTTGGCACCTCCAGCGGTTTGGCACCTCATAGCGTCTCGTCCCAGTTGCTTAGCACCACAGTGGGTTGGCCCCACGATTTATATTATGGGATTGACGCCAGTGATTTAGTATCACACGTGGGTTGGCCCCACCAGTGGTTTGGCACCACAATATGATGGATATCGTGACTTTAAGTCACCAGCGGTTTAGCACCACCAGTGGTTTGGTACCACACGGGGTAGAGAAAGGTGTTTGGATGGCTAGGATGGGTGCATGTTAAACTTAGTGCATGATTATTCGTTATAAATTGTGTATGATGTGGCATTAAACCGGGGGAAGGTATACACATTGAGTCTTGGTGACTCACCTTCTCCTTTAACATTTTTCAGGTGACTCGTAGATCGCGGATGAGGAGCCGGATGGACTCGAGGTGGCCATGCATTGAAAATATGGATTAAAGGGATCTGAATTGTTTTATTTTATTTCGGGTTTATATGTTCAAGTTGTAATAAGGCCTCCTAAGATTATATTTTGTTTATTTTACATGTTTGGATAATTTGTTTAAACTACTTAATGATATTAAAATGGGTTCACATGTTTTTCTCAAATTCAAACGCAAAATGTTTTATTGTACCATCGGGTACATTTGAAATCTGTAACAACCTGATTTAATATATTTTTAAAACAACACTAAGTAATGTTTTCTTCATACACCTTAATGTTTTTGACAAGATAATTAAAAATGAGGTGTTTTCACTAAAAATTAAATCGGTTAAAGAGATTTTACAAAGAGTTTTCCTTGTAACATACCAAATTCGGTCGTAATGTTTGGGCCGGGTTTGGGGTGTTACACAAACATTTACATAATTATACAAGTCAAATTCGTATATAAATACAACATAAAGCTAATTAAAAATCAAACAGGCTTTAATAATAATTTCACATAAACAAACTATGCTTCGAAATTCAATCATATCAATATCATTTATTTATTCACATATTCAAACCAACAATATTTATCAAATCATATTACCAATGTCTTATAAAATTTAATAATCGAATCATAAGACCTATAATCATGGTATTCAAATAATCAAATTATAAATAAACTTATTACAATACAATGTCATATACATTACATATGCATCACATCACTCAATTATATACATCTATCTTATTGGCTAAATATCAAACATTTCATTCAATAAGCTCATGTACATGCGCATTTCAAACAAGGCAAATCATAAAACACAGCCTAATATTCCTTCACATATAAAACATTAGTTAACTTTACAACACAACCAAATATGCTTTTTGTGCTATTACAATATGCGCATATCACTTTAAAGCAAAAGTCATTTCTAAACACAATTACCAAACTGTAACAAAACCCATTCCTTTAACTAATTAATGAATATACTAATTCACATATTATACGCATTAGGTTATTAATCTAAATATTACCAAAAACCCGACTCATGCACATCCCACCATAGTCACATTAAACATTTATGAACACAAAGAACAATTCATAGCATACCAAATTCGTATGCTCTATAATCAATCTAAAATACATATACCAAATCATTCATCTCTTTATCTATTTAACTATCTAAGTTAACCATAAAAGTCATACCAATTTCACCATTTAGATCCGTACCAAAACAATCATGAAACATATTCATTACTTGCCTTCACCAATCGTACCCAAATAGCCAAATACAAATAATGACATACCATCACTTAACCTATATTTCACATATCATATATAAAAAATGCATTCATCTTTTACCTCATTGCTAAGCCAATTTATAAAACCAAACACCACAAACATATATATATATATATATCATGAGATATACTTCCTACTTAAACTTATGTCATGATCGGAAACACACAAGCATTAACATCAAAATCAAGCCATTTTCGCATGGCTATATATACACAAATTCAAAACCACACATATCAAAATAGCTTATACATGCCATATATCATATTTACATATTCCAAAGTACTGAATATTGGCCGATAGTGTGACGATGTTCCTTGACATCCCCGAGCTCGAAGCTAGCTTTCAAAATCTATAAAACAATGAATAAATACACAAAGTAAGCTTGGAAAGCTTAGTAAGCCATAACGCAAGAACATTCATAATTCATTTTGAAACAACCAAACCTAATTAATTCCATACACATATATATAATTCCATTTCTCACCTAGTTCGCATGATCACTTTAATCATTAACACTTACCTTTTCTTTCAAAGTTCATATAAACTTAATACATACCTGAATCATTTAAATCGAACTCACATTCGGTCTTGCTATGTCTTTGCCCGTTGAACCATTCAGAATTGTTAAGGATACACGAAAATCATAATAAGCTCGTACAATGCCATATCCCGGATATTGTCTTACATGCGATCACATATCAATGCCATTGTCCCAGACAGGGTCTTACATGAATCATATACGATGCCAATGTCCCAGACATGGTCTTACACGAATCATACATCGGAAGTCCTAATGTCATGATATACGTATCCTATGCAATTCTTATAGTTCGTGCGGGGCTTTTGGACATCGTAATCCAATCAATTTAAGCTTGACAGAAGACATTCCATTCTTATATCAATTCGACAATGTATGTGTTTATATATATACAATTAAGTCGATATTATAAAATGTATTCACTTGAATTTAAACACATTTATTTACTTATGAACTTACCTCGTACGAACACGAACGGACCAGAACGACTATTCGACAACCTTCGACTTTCCCCGATCCAAATCTGATTTCCTCCTTTCTTGATCTAAATAGATTCAAATTTAACTTATTTAATTACACATTCATTCAATTTCATCCAAAAACACATAATTTGGGCATTTTGCACTTTAGGCCCTAACATTTCACATTTTCACAATTTAATCCCTAATTTTGAAATAACACAAAATACACAAAATCTCATCAAACCCATATTAGGCCAAATTCTCCTTAGGTCCCTAGCAGCCCATTTATTTCATTTATTTCACATTTTGACCCCTCAATTTGCAAATTTCCCAATTTAGTCCTAAATAAGCATTTTTTTATTAAAAATCACTTAAGTAAACATAATTATCTATCAACAAAGATTTATTTTTCATCATCAAACAAAAAAAATAAAGCTTTCAACAATGGAAATTTACAAGTTCATCATCAAATCCGAAAATTAAGGCATGGGTTAGCTAGTATACAAAGCAACGATCTCAAAAACATAGAAATTATCAAAAACTGAACAAAAACGAACCTTTAATCAAGCTTGGACCAAGGACGAACCTCAAAAGCTTTCAAAGCTTTATTTTCTTCTCAAGTTTCGGCAATGGGAAAGAGGAACATGCAAAAAATTTTATGTTTTATTTATTTTATTATCATTTAATACTCATTTACCAAATTAACCTTAATGAAATAATATGAAAACTTTATAATGGTTGTCCATATTTGTCCACTCAAATATTTAATGGTCAATTTACAACATAAGGACTCCATAATTAATTCATCAAAGCAATTAAGCACTTTAACATATAGAAAGCTACTTTTACATTTTACGCAATTAAGTCCTTTTATCAAATCGAGCACACAAACGATAAAATTTTCACACAAAATTTTCACATATATAACATATCATGCTATAAACACAAAAAATAATATTAAAATATTTTTTACTCAGATTTGTGGTACCGAAACCACTGTTTCGACTAGGGCCTAAACCGGGCTATTACAACTCTCCCCCTTAGTGATTTTCGTCCCCAAAAATCTTACCGGCGAATAGGTTCTGGTATTTCTCTCTCATAGCATCCTCAGGCTCCTACGTAGCTTCTTCAACCCAGTCTCGATGCCAAAAGACTTTCACTAAAGAAATTTTCTTATTTCTCAATTCTTTAACCTCGCGATCTAAAATTTGGATTGGTTCTTCTTCGTATGTCATATCAGGCTTAATTTCAATATTAGACAGAGAAATCACATGCGATGGATCAAATTGGTATTGTCGAAGAATCGATACATGAAATACGTTGTGAATCTTTTCTAAATCAGGTGGCAGTAATAATATGTAAGCAACCGGCTCGATACACTCAATAATCTCATACGGCCCAATGAATCTCGGACTTAATTTGCCTTTATGACCGAATCGGAGTATTTTCTTCCACGGAAATACTTTCAAAAACACTTTATCCCCTATCTAAAACTCAATATCTTTCTGTTTCAAGTCTGCGTACGATTTCTGATGATCTGACGTTGCTTTCAGACTTTCACGAATCACTTTTACTTTCTGTTCAGTCTCTTTGATCAAATCAACCCCATGTATCTTATTCTCACTGAGCTCAGTCCAATACAAAGTTTTTCGGCCTTTGCGACTGTACAAAGCTTCGTAAGGTGCCATTTTAAAACTTGATTGAAAGCTATTATTATACGCAAATTCAATCAATGGCATGTATCGTTCCCACGTACCTTCAAACTCAAGAATGCAACATCTCAACATATCCTCGAGTATTGAATAATCCGCTCGGATTGACCATCCGTCTGTGGGTGAAAAGTAGTACTAATGTGTAGCTTCGTACCTAATGTATCTTGCAATTTCTTCCAAAACCACGATGTGAATCTCAGATCTCTATCCAAAATAATAGAAATAGGTACTCCATGCAATTTCACAACTTGAGAAATGTACAACTCAGCAAGCTTATCAAGTGAATAATTATTTCGTACTGGAATGAAATGAGTCGATTTAGTCAGTCTATCAATAACTACCCAGACCGAATCTTTCTTACTCGGTGTTAGAGGCAAACCCGTAACAAAATCCATCGTGATTCTGTCCCATTTCCACTCGGGAATCATAATCGGCTGAAGTAACCCAGACGATACCTGATGCTCAGTTTTAACTTGCTGACAGATTAAACATTTCAAAACAAATTCTGAGATATCACGCTTCATACCAGGCCACCAGTAAAACTGTTTTAGACCGTTATACATTTTCGTACTTCTCGGATGTACAAATAACCGACTATTATGAGCTTCCTTCAAAATCATCTGAAGCAACTCTGAGTTTCTCGGAACACATATTCGGCCTTTGAATCTTAAACAATCATCAGCATCAATCTAAAATTCTAAATTAGGGTTCGAATCATGTTGAACTCGTTTTGCTAACAATTCATTATCAACTTTCTGAGCTTCGCAAATCTATTGTATAAATAATAGTCTTGCTTTCAACTCAACTACAATCGAGCAGTCATCAGATAGAACCAACTGAGTATTCATCGCACGAAGAGCAAATAGATATTTTCAACTTAAAGCATCAGCAACAACATTGGCCTTTCCCGGATGGTAGTCAATAATCAACTCGTAATCTTTTAACAACTCTAACCATCTTCGCTGTCGCAAATTCAGATCTTTCTGAGTCATCAAATATTTTAAGCTTTTATGATCAGAATAGACATTACAATTCTCACTGGTCAGATAGTGGTTCCAAATCTTCAACGCAAACACAATAGCTGCCAATTCTAGATCGTGTGTCAGATAGTTCTTTTCGTGCGGCTTTAACTGTCTCGAGGCCTAAGCTATGACTTTTCCTTCTTGCATTAAAACACAACCCAGACCATTCAAAGATGCATCACTATAAATGAAAAATTCTTTACCCGACTCTGGCTAAACTAGCACTGGAGCTTCAGTCAACAAAGCTTTCAACTGATCAAAACTTTTCTGGCACTTTTCTGACCACTCGAACTTAACATTTTTCTAAAGTAGTCTCGTCATCGGGGTTGCAATCATAGAGAAACCTTTTAGAAATCGTCTGTAATAACAGGCAAGGCCCAAAAAGCTTCGAACTTTGGATACATTTCTTGGAGGGTTCCAATCTAGTATAACCAAAATCATGCTTGGATCAACCCGAATATTCGATGCTGATACAAAATGTCCCAAAAAACTGACTTCTCGTAACCAAAACTCACATTTAATGAACTTCATATACAATTGCTTATCACGCAAAGTCTGTAGCATTACTCTCAGATGTTCAGCATGCTCATATTCATCACGGGATTAGATCAAAATGTCATCTATAAACACAACAACAAATCGATCCAAATATGGTCTGAAGATCCGATTCATTAGATCCATAAAAGCAGCAGGTGCATTTGTTAGTCCGAAAGGCATAACCAAAAACTCATAATGTTCCTACCTCGTTTAGAAAGTAGTTTTCGGGACATCAGAATCTTTCACTCGCAGCTGATAGTAGCCCGATCTCCAATCAATCTTTGAAAACAATGTAACCCCTTTCAACTGATCGAACAAATCATCTACACATGGCATAGGATATTTATTCTTTATGGTCACTTTATTGAGTTTTCAATAGTCGATGCACATTCTCATAGTTCCGTTTTTCTTTTTCACAAACAAAACTGGTGCACCCCAAGGAGAAAAACTCGGTTGTGCGAAACCTCTATCTGTCAATTCTTGCAACTGAGCTTTCAATTCTTTTAATTCAGTTGGTGCCATCCGGTACGGAGCTAACGGTATTGGAGTCATCCCCGGCACTAACTCAATACCAAACTCTACCTCTCTAATCGGCCAAAAACTCGGTAATTCTTCAGAAACACATCCAGATACTCACACACAACTGGTACTGATTCAATCTTCTTTTCGGTCACTTTTGAATCGAGCACATAGGCAAAGTAAGCTTCACAAACCTTTTTTACATATTTCTGAGCTAATATCGAAGATATTACTGCTGGTAAACCATTCAGATCATTAGACTCAATCCAAATAATCTCATCATTCTGGCATCGAAACCAATAGTCTTCCGTTTACAATTCACAACTGCATCATGTAATGTTAGCCAATCCATACCCAGAATTATATTAAACTGGTCGAATGGCAACAACATCAAGTCGATTGTAAAACATGAATCTCGAATTATCAACGGTCAATTCTTACATACTTTATCAACCAAAACACACCAGCCTAAGGGATTCGATGCTCTAATCACAAACTCAGTAGACTCTACAGGCAAAGTCTTACTGATACTAAAGTCTCACATACATAAGAATGAGATGATCCAGGATCAATCAATGCAACAACACTAGTATCATAAAGAGTGAAAGTACCAGTAATAACATCTGGAGATGAAGCTTCTTCACGAGCGCGAATAGCATAGACTCTGGCAGGTGCACAAGCTTCAGATCTAACAGCAGTGTCTTTAGTTCCTTTCTGGTTGCTACTCACATTACCCGTGTTTCTGGGTGGTCTACCTCAAGCTGACATGTTACTCGGTCTTGTATTCTGTACTGTGTTTTGCTCAGCTAATTTAGGGCATTCACGAATGAAGTGATCTATCGATCCACATTTAAAATAGGCCCGATCATTCAATCTACAATCAACAGGGTGGCGTTTAACACAATGTCTACACTTGGGTCAGTTTGGTCGGATGTTACCAACACTAGCTACTGAGGTAGCTTTCGAACTCACAGGTCATCTGTCTCATTCTCATGTAGGATAACCCGTAGTAGCCTTCGAACGGCTAAAATAATCTCGGAACTTTTTTGATGCCGACTAAAATGACTTCTTCGATGATCTTTTTCGCAAATCTCTACCTTCAAATTTAGGCTTTCTTTTCTCTTTCCTGAGCTCTTCAGCTTTGCATGCTCGCTCGACCAGTACCACGAACTCTTTTCTTTCAAGAATCCCAACTAACAGCTTAATGTCTTCATTCAACCCGTCTTCAAATCTTTTACACATTATAGCTTCAATCAAAACACATTCTCGAGCATATTTGCTGAGTCTCACAAATTCCTGTTCATATTCTGTCACTGTCATGCGAACCTATTTTAACTCGAGGAATTCTTTACGTTTTTTATCTATAAATCTCTGGCTGATATATTTCTTCCAAAATTCAGTCTGAAAGAACTCCCAGGTAACCCGTTCTTTTGGAATCACCGATACTAGTGTATCCCACCAGTGATGTAATACCCTAAACTCGGCCTAAAAGTTACGACCAGATCTGGTATGTTACAGGGTGAAGTAAAAACACATTTTGTTGAATTTGAGGGAAAACCGTAGATTTGAAAAAAACTTCCTTAATGGCGATGTCTTTAAAAACAGTGATTTGGTAGTGTAGGAAAATTTCAACTTTTAATTAGTGAAATATTCGTTAAGCTTGATGATACTTAAAAGAAAACATTTGTTTTGGTGTTACTCATACTTTGAAACCCCCATCTTTAATTTCGTAAATAAGTTTGCATAGTGTCAAACATTTTAAATAAGTAATACATAAATAAAACCCAAATATTGATTTAGAAAGGCCTTATTACATAACAAGAATCCTCAATTTAAAATAAAATAAAGCAGGAAATAGTTTTACGAAAAATAAAGTCTTTATGGCCTCCACGAGTCCGCCTCGGCTCTCATATCCATGATCTACTGATTACCTGAAAGGTTAAGCAAAGGGGTGAGTCACCGAGACTCAGTGTGTAATCCCCTATAACACATAATCTGCTCGAGGCTCACAATCGCATATCAGGCCCTAGCCCACTCAAGATGACATAAAAAATAAATGAATGCATCATGCCCCAACCCAAGCCTAGTTTTTTCATCCTCCACACTCCAACCCATACCAGCCAATCACACCGTGGGGATTTCTACAATCAACCCTTCATCCGCTACACGCCACTTTGACAGGCATGCTGTCAGTCATAATGCCGATCACTAAGTGACCAAAAATCGTACAACCTGGCTTAGCCACCGATCACAATGTGACCTCATAATATAACGTTGCTTAGCCACCGATCACTATGTGACCTCATAATATAACGTGGCTTAGCCACCGATCACCATGTGACCAAAGTACCAATACAATAATGTACCATCATTAGGTGTGACATTGTCACCCATAAGCACTTCCCCTTCATATCATAACATCCCAATATCCCATGCAATATGACATAACAATTTGTGTATGCAGTATGTCATGTATGCAAAACATATATCAAATATAAGTATAACATGAATTACTTTCATGATCAGATAGACATAATACCACATAATCAAGCTAATCAACCTCTAAGGGGTATAACAGTAGTTTTACCTACCAAGGGTATTTTCGTAATTTACCTATCGAGGGTATTTCAGTAACTTCGCACCTGCAATGGCCTTTCTGAAGGCCTAATGTCGCCCCAACCGACTCAGCTACCATTTCCGGTCGTATTGAACTATTGGGCCTAAAACTCGATTTTGGCCAATTCGGCCCACACGCTCGTGTGGCCCACCTAACACAAATCTAGCCACGTATATGAGATTCACCTAGTCTAGTTCACTATATACTACACCGTCATACAATTTTATTCAATTGGGCCCACTTCGGCCCATCGTGGCCCAAGCAGCCTGAACCCACAAGAATACTACTGATGGCCTCAACTATCGAGTTGAAGCCCCACACGTGCGCTCGAACGCTCGTGTGGCTACTATTGCCATGACCGGCACTTTGGCATTTGCCGCTTTACAACTAGAGTAGAGAAGTACACACCTGATAGGAATCTGGTGCTAATCCGTGCTCTGACCACTCCTGTGCCCAAACGCCCTCCAAGGTGTATTCACCGTCCTCCTAGAATGCTATATATATAGCTAGCTTCTTACCTTCCTTCTTTGTATCTTTCCGATGTGGGATCTCTTCGTCAGTAGAGTTTAAATCCAACTCAAACTCTTGCCGTCCAATTAACAAAATAAATATTCCTTGCTTTTCATGAGATTCGAACCCAGGCTCCTTTGCAACATAATCCACGCTGCTAACCACTTGGCCACAAGCTCCTCTTGTTTCTTAAACCATGAGCAACTAAATATAAATTTATAGCCAAATTCTAAAGTCTATGTAAAAAGAAAACCAAAATGAAAAAGCCAAGACTTGAACCTTGGACCTCCTTCCTTCCTTGTGGTGTCACCCCTTGGCCTCTTATGTGGCGTCACTTTGCCACTACACCACACACTCCTCTTGTGTCATTTTTCTCTATATTTTATTCTTAAAGCCTACCTACTAACTCTCAGGGTTTTTTTCGCCTAAAACCAAAATTTCCCTAAAGCCAAAGTTTGATCCCGAGACTTCATAGAAGCCCTCTAACCTTCCAATATCACTTATCTAATAGGTCCAACTTGCATTTAAGCTAATCTCTTGTTCTAAAAAATTTTAAATGCTATTATGCTCAAGGCCCATTGGGCCCAATCCTACTAGGCCCAATTTCGGGATGTTACAAGTGATATGCGGTGTCTTGTAACAAGGATACAACACATTTTATACACTCATCAGGGGTATAGGATAGCTTGTAACACCCCTAACCCGAAACTGTTCGGAATAGGGTTAAGAGGCATCACCGACCAATCAGAACAATTCACATCCATTTCATGACACAAAGTCAATCGTCAATCAAACATATTCAAATACGAGTATATAGTCCCTTATCGAGGTCTACAAGACTTTAAACACGTGTTAGAAAGAAGTCGGGACTAAACCAAACAATTATAAAAGTTTTTAGAAATTCAAACATTCTTCAACACTGCAAAAGTCACACGCCCATTGTGGGCCGGTCGTGTGCCTCACATGACTACCAGACACACCCATGTGTCCAGGTCGTGCCCAAACAGAGCATACATACAAACTTGTTCACACGGCCACCAGACACGCCCGTGTGCCTTGGCTATGTGAAATTAAGCTACCTACTGACTTGGTGACGTAGCCACCATGCACGTCCGTGGGCCTCGGCCGTGTAACCTGTTCAGGCATAGTTAGAAATGACCCTTAAACCACACGGCAGAGACACACGCCCGTGTCTCTTGGCCATGTATGCAAAATAGGCCATTTGAAAAGCCTATTTGCTACCCATACAAGAGTCAACCAACAAGCTTCAAAGCAATATCAATTTATGCTTTTAAATGCATTCAAACATACCATTTCATTCACCAGTTAATCATCATCAATACCATCTACTTCCATACTTAATATGATTACAAATGAGTCCATACAAAGTAACAATTGTACATCTCAAAACATATATATATCAAACATTAAGTAATCCATGCCATAATTCATCTTCAAACCACATCTTTCATCAACCACAAAATCATGAAATATACAAAATTAATAGCTCATTCATAAATTCAACATCATTCAACTTACAAACCAAATCACATGGCAAGGATTAAACATTTCAAAATATACCATAACTTCTAGCCTATATATGCCATATTTCAACTACATACATCTTTCCAAAAGTACCAAAATAGATTGTCGATAGTGTGATAGAAATGCTGACGATCTCCGGATCCGAGCTAACTTTACTGACACTGTAAAACAGAGAAACAAATCACACAGTAAGCTTTCAAAAGCTTAGTAATTTCGTAACATAATACATTATACCAAAACAAACCATCACATAGATTAATTCACAATCACATATATCATCCAAAGCTATTATGCTCAATTAACCCTCCATAAACTCATTTATAATGTCATCAACCACATAGGTTCTGAACGTACCTTATGCTACTCAATACTCACTATTTCATTTCGATCAACTTTCGTCACTTCTTCGGCTCAATTGCACACTTAGTGCCCAAATCATTAGCCGAAGCTTAATTAACATCGCACACTTAGTGCATCTATATAGAACTGACCTTAAATCGGTATCGCACACACAGTGCCAACCACAAAGCTGAAGCTTATATTATTTCGCACACACAGTGCTAATCATCTCAGTCACATTTTCAAAAACACACTTAGTGCCACGTAACTCGAGCCCTCACATAGCATTCACAATTCAATAATATCATATCATTCATTTCATAGCATTAAACATACTTAAATACACGTATTATGTCTGAACCTACCTCGGACGTCGAAATACCAAAACTGTTAATTAATCGAGCACTTTGTCTTTGCTTCGATCTCGATCCGAACCTCTCCTTTCTTGGTCTATACACATTCAAATTCAACCCATTCAATCATCAATTCATTCAATTTAGTCCACACACACTTATTTAGGGCATTTTACAAAATAGACTTCACATTTTCACATTTTAACATTTTAGTCCCTAATTCATAAAATCATCAAATACACATAATTTGCTTGTACTCATGCCTAGCTGAATTCTCACTTTACTCATACAAGCCCAAATATTTAATTTATTTTACATTTTAGTCCTTCCATTTCTCATTTTCACAATTAAGCTCAAATTACTCAATTTCACTAAAAATTCCAAGACAAAAAAATGTTAACCTAATACTAAGCTTTCATATTTTACCAACTATCAACACAAAATTCATATGTTCATCAATGGCACGTCTCAAAATCTTCACCAATTCATAAAATTGAAGCATTGGTTTTAAAGAGCAGAAAGCAATGATCACAAAAACGTAGAAATTATCAAAAACAAATCAAAACACATACCTTGATTAAGAACAACAATGACCGAATATTTTAGGCCTTAACTCTTTCTTTTCTTCTTCAATTTCGGTGGATGGATGAACATAATGGGCAAGATTTTATATTTTGTTTTATTATATTAGCATTAAAACAAAGTTTACCATTTTGCCCTTCATTAAAACATTATAAACTCACCTAATAGATACCCATTTATGTCCATCTCCACTATGAATGGTCCATTTACAACATAAGGACCCCTTATTTAATAATCCATGACAATTTAGCACTTTAAAGATTAGTACACAACTTTTACATTTTACGCGATTAAGTCTTTTCTCACAATTTGACACACAGTGGATAAAATTTTCACTCGAAACTTTCACACAGACTCAATCACACATTATAAACATCAAAAATAATATTAAAATTATTTCGACCTCATATTTGTGGTTCAAAACCACTGTTCAACTAGGGTCTAAACCAGGCTATTACAACTTTTCCTCTTAGGGATTTTCGTCCCCGAAAATCTTACAAATGAATAGGTGTCGATATTGCTCTCTTACAGGATTCTCAAGCTCCCACGTAGCCTCTTCTACTTCGTGTTTATGCCAGAACACTTTCACTAAGGAAATTCTTTTGTTTCTCAACTCTTTGGTCTCACGTGCCAAAATTCAGATTGGTTCTTCATTATACGACAAGTCTGACTGAATCTCAACTTCAGTAGGAGCAATTACATGAGATGAATCAGATCTGTTCCATCGAAGCATTGACACATGAAACACATTATGAATCTTTTCTAACTTAGGTGGCAACATCAATCTATAAGCAACCAGTCCAATTCTCTCGATGATTTTTCATACGGTCCAATGAACCTCGGACTCAGCTTGCCTTTCCGACTAAATCGAAATATTTTCTTCCACAAAGATACTTTCAGAAACACTTTGTCCCCAATCTCAAATTCGATATCCTTTCACTTCAAGTCTGCATAAGATTTCTGACGATCTGAAGCTGCTTTCAAACTATCACGAATCACTTTTACCTTCTGCTCAGTCTCTTTTATTAGATCAATCCCGTGAATCTTATTCTCACTCAGCTCAGTCTAATACAATGAAGTTCGACATTTTCGACCATAAAGAGCCTCGTATGGTGCCATTTTGATGCTAGATTGAAAATTGTTGTTGTACGCAAACTCAATCAATGGCAAATGCTTCTTTCATGTATTTTCAAACTCAAGAATACAACACCTCAACATATCTTCGAGAAACTGAATGATCCGCTCAGATTGTCCATCAGTTTGTAGATGAAATGCAGTGCTGAAATACAATTTTGTGCGTAAAGCCTCATGCGATTTCTTCAAAAATCGCGAAGTAAATCTTGGATCTCTGTCAGATATAGTAGATAGTAGCACCCCGTGCAATCTCACAATCTCAGCAATATATAATTTAGCCAATCTATCGAGTGAATAATCTATTCTCATCGGAACAAAATGAGTCGATTTTGTTAAGTTATCAATTATCACCTAGATTGCATCTTTCTTTCCCGGAGATAAAGGCAGTCTCGACACAAAGTCCATCATAATTCTCTCTCATTTCCACTCAGGAATCATGATCGACTGTAACAAATCGGACGGAACTTGATGTTCAGCTTTTACTTGCTGACATATTAAACATTTCAATACAACTTCAGAGATGTCCCGTTTCATACCATGCCACCAATAGTTATACATTTTCATACTTCCCGGATGCACAGTCAAACGACTATTATGAGCTTCATTCAAAATTAACTGAATTAACTCTGATTTCTTCGGAACACAAATCTGATCTCTAAACCTCAAACAATCCTTACTATCAACTCGAAATTCTGAATCCGAATTCAAATCTCATTGAATTTGTTTTGCTATCATCTCATCATCAATTTTCTGGGCATCACGAATCTGATGTACTGATAAACCATAATAGTAACATATTTTAAGCCCACATTTAGCATATTTTTGGATGATTTATTCCTTGAATTGTGTAATTTGGTGCTCTTAATCCTTTATTTTCATGTTTTATACTCAGAAGAGCACGGATGATGAAAAGAATGAGAAATGGGCCCAAAACAGAGTAAATGGGCCATATCACGAAATCAAAATGGCCTGGGCCCAAGACCACACGGCCATGCCTCATTCAGCAGCCTCGAACACTGCCTGGCCATGATTCACACGGATGTGTGCCATGGGAGTGTCCCTGCCGTGACAAAGAGAAATTTCAGTTGGATTAGGATACTTAGAGGCAAATAAACACATTCAGAAACACATTCGGATTAGGATACTGTATCGCACACACAAGGCCAACCACAAAGCCGAAGCTTATATTACACACACAGTGCTAATCATCTCGGTCACATTTTCGAATACACACACTTAATGCCACGTAACTCGAGCCCTCACATAGCATTCACAAATCAATAATATCATACCATTCATTTCATAACATTAAACGTAGTTAAATACACATATTATGTCTGCATTTACCTCGAACATCAAAATACCAAAATGGTCAATTAATCGAGCACTTTGTCTTTGACTTGATTTCGATCCGAACCTCTCCTTTCTTGGTCTATTGTAACAGTCTGGTTTAGACCTTACTTAGAACAGTGGTTTCGAGACCACAAAATCGAGTCAGTAAAATATTTTAATATTATTTTCTATGTCTGCGGTATATGTTTAAGTATGTGTTAAAGTTCCATGAGTAAATTTGTCTGTTTGTGTGTTTAATTTGATTAAAAGGATTAAATCGCATAAAAGGTAAAAGTGACCTTCTACTTGAATAAGTGCTAAATTGCTAATGTTCTTATTATGTGAAGTCCTTAAAGGGGTAATAAGCCATTATTAAAGATAGTGGATGGCTAAGGATGATTATGCCCTTAATGTGTATTTGTTTCAAATGTTTATTAAAAGGTTAACTAGGTAATTTGATAAAACAAAGGATATTAAAAAAATCAATTGAAAAAGCCATGTTCATATTTGTTTTATGACTGAAAATAAGAAAAAAGAAGAAGGGTTTGAGTTCTTCTTATATTCGGCACTTGCTTAAGCAAATTAAGGTATGTTTTGACTTTGGTTTTTGATGATTTTTAAGTTTTTGAGATTGTTGCTTTGTCTATTATCAAGCCCATGTTGTAAATTGAAGAATTGATGATGTTTATGAGATGTGCCATTGATGAAATGGTGAGCTTTGTGATGAGTTTAGGTGTTAAATGAAAGATATGTGTTTAATGAACATGTTTTGTTCTTGAATTTTTGATGAATTTAGCTAATTAGGGCTAAATTGTGAAAATAGAATTTTGAAGGACTAAATTGTGAAATAAATAAAATGTATGGATTAATATGATCATAGTGTGTATTCAGTTAAGCATGAGTAAAAGCAAATTTGTTGTATTTTGTGATTTTGTAAATTAGGGACTAAATTGTCCAAATGTGGAAATGTGAGGGCTAAATTGCAAATTTGCCCTAAATGTGTCTATTTGGATTGAATTGGATGAATTAGTGAATAAAAGGGTTAAAGATCAAAAACTGAAGAAAATAGACATAGATCGCGGGAAATCGAAAGTAATCGAGTAGCGTTATTTGTTTCCGTTAAACAGAACTCGAGGTAAGTCAATATACAAGTAAATGCATTTGTATTGAATTAGTTGTGTATATGTGGAATTTGAATGGTTATGAATATCCATTGAGATGGAATGTATGTGAAATACGGGTTACGAATAAGTCGACAGGTTGATAATATCTGAGAAGTCCCGTTTGAACCTAGGAATAGATATGATAGTATATGTCATGACATAGGTGTCTATTATGTGATATCATGTAAGACCACGTCTGGGACGTTGGCATCGATATGAGATTTACATGTAAGACCATCTCTGGGACATTGGCATCGTATTGATTCGTGTAAGACCCTATCTGGGACGTTGTCATTGTACGACTATTTCGAGCACTCTGTGTATCCTATTAGATTCCAAATGGTTCAACAAGCAAGTCCGAGACATGAACGACTATGTGATTTGTATATCTGTTTCAGGTACGTTTGAAATGTACACTAAGTGTGTATGAAAGGTAAGTATCTATATGAACTCACTAAGTTGAATATGTGTATTGAAATGATGAGATAATATGTGAAGATAAGCCTAAATGAGCCATGTGTATATGTGATATTTGAGTTAAAGAATATGGTAAGATATGGCTAAGCAAATGAGACAAAGAATATATGTGATGAATTTACTATGAGAACCATTATTGTCATTGTATCAATATGATTATGTGTATTTTATGCTAAGTTTATTTGTATATGGCTTACTAAGCTTTTGAAAGCTTACACTGTGTGTGTTTGCTCTGTTTTATAGATCGTCAAAGCTACTGAAGGCTTAAGGATCGTCGAGGATCATCATCACACTACTCTACTTGTTTTGGTATTTTGAAAATGTATATATAGCTAAATATGGCATGTATAGGCTAGTCATTTTGGATTATGTTTGAATTATGTATAATTAGCCATGAGATGTGGCTAAATAAATGTTGGTGATTGATAATCATAATATGAACATATTTTAATCCCACATTTAGCATACTTTTGGATGATTTATTCCTTGAATTATGGATTTTGGTGCTCTTAATCCTTTAATTTCATGTTTTATACTTAGAAAAGCACCGGAGGATGAAAAGAACCAGAAACGGGCCTAAAATGGAGTAAATGGGCCAAATCACGAAATCGACAGGCCTAGGCCTAAGACCACACGGCCGTGCCTCATTAGCAGACCTGAACATGGCCTGGCCACGATTCACACTGGCGTGTGCCATGGGCGTGTCCCGACAGTGACAAAGAAGAGTTTCATTCAGATTAAGGTACTTAGAGGCAAAGACAGCCATTCCAAAAGCCTATATAAACACCCTAGAGGCCAATCTTCAAGGGGGCGTCCAGTTAGGCCGAAGAGCCAAGCCAGAGAAGACAGAATTGTGGAATTTACTCTAAGAAAGCCTGTTGATTTATCTCAAGAAGCTGGAATCATACTCAAGACAGAAGATTTTCCTTCAATTTCCTTCAGGGGGTCTTTGGGTTTTTCTTATGTTTTGTTTTATATTTTCTTTTGAGATGTATTCTTTTATAATTATTAACTAAACCCCTCAAATACCTGAGGGGGATGAAACCTAAGACGGATCTTGTTATTATTTTCTAAACTATATGATAAATACTTGATTTGTTCTTAATTATGTGTTCTTAATTCTTGCTTTGATATTTCAGGATATTGATTCAAGTACTGATGTGCTTTGGCAGAGGAGGAATAGACCCTGTCTAAGAATAGATCTAGCATAATTAAGCGGAGTTGGTCGAAACCCTAGAGATAGGATAACGAAAATCTACCGGATTAGGGTCAAACCTAATATGGGAGTCCATAGATCAAGTTAATGCAATTCTAGGGGTTTTAATTAGAAATAGATTTCAATTAATCAACCTAGGGTTAAACGTTAGTAGCCTCGAGAGAGGTATTAATATAACTTAGGGAATCCTACGGATCAAGTCAAGTGAATAAATCATCTGGTTCATAGTTAAATAACAAGTGAAGTCTAGATGGATTCTTCCTCAGGTATTGCCTTAATCAATTGGTTTTTCCTACAAGTATTTTCCCAAATTCATTCTTTTTGTCTTAGCATCTTTAGCTTAATAGTTAGTTAATTTTAGATTTAATAAATAATTCACTTTTAATTTAGGCTAAATAATAGAAAGAAAGTTAGTATTAGTACTTTTGGTTCCTTTGGGTTCGACAATCCGGTCTTGCCACTGAACTATACTACTGTTCGATAGGTGCACTTGTAACACCCCAAACTCGGCCTAGAAGTTATGACCGGATCTGGCATGTCACATGAAAAGGGTTGTTTAAAAACTACGCGTTTGTTAAAAATTTCGAGTTTAAATATTTATTCGCTGGTAATCCTTTATTAACATTTTGGAGAACAACTATTAAGGGTTTAGGAAAATCCTGTATTAAATATTTAATAGTAATAGGCAGTAATCATATTAAAAGCTAAACCAAATAAACTACCAAAAATGCAGTTAAAGTGGCCTTATTACATAACAAAATCCCAGTTAAAAATAAGTTTAACTAAGAGAATAAGTTTACGAGAAAAACATTATATGGCCACCACAAGTTCGCCTCATCTCCCAAATCCGCGATCTAATGATTACCTGGAAAAAAAAGGAAAGGGGTGAGTCACTGAGACTCAGTGTGTAAATCCCCATCTTAAACAAGCTCTGGTGGTTCCATGGCACCTAGCCACTGGTGGTACCTAACCACTGGTGGTTCCAAACCACTGGTGACAAAAGTCACAAATAATAGTATGTGGGGCCAACCCACTTATGGTACCTAACCACTGGTGACAGTCTAAAGAGATCATGTTTCCTCCCACTTCACATCATACCGCAATTCCATACAATATGGCATAATAATCCGTGTATGCGGTATGTCATGTATGCAGAACATATATCAGATATAATGTATGAAATGACTTACCATTATAATCATAATAACAAATACGACATAATCAAGCTAATCAACCTCTAAGGGTATAATAGTAATTTACCTTCTAGGGGTATTTTGGTAATTTACCCACTAAAGGTATTTTAGTAATGTTGTACCTGGAATGGCCTTTCCGAAGGCCCAATGTCGCCTCGTGCGACTCAACTACCATTTCTGGTCGTACCGAACTATTGGGCCTAAAACCCGATTTCGGCCCATTCAGGCCCACACGTTCGTGTGGCCCACCTAACACAAATCTAGCCACGTTTATGGGATTCACCTAGTCTAGTTCACTATATACTACACCATCATACATTTTATTCAATTGGGCCGACGAGCCCATTGGGCCCACAGGCCCATTGGGCCCACTTCAGCCCATCGCGGGCCAAGCAGCCTCAACCCACAAGAATACTACTGTTGGCCTCAACTATCGTGTCAAAGCCCAGCATGTGCGCTCGCATGCTCGTGTGGCTACTATTGCCGTAACCGGCACTTCGGCATTTGCTGCTCTACAACTAGAGTAGAGAGAGTTACACACCTGATGGGAATCTGGTGTTAATCCGCGCTCTGACCGCTCCTGCGCCCAAACTCCCACCAAGATATATCCACTCTCCTCCTAGAATGCTCTATATATAGCTAGCTTCTCACCTTCCTTCTTTGTATCTTTCTGATGTGGGATCCCTTTGTCAGTAGAGTTTAAATCCAACTCAAACTCTTGCCATCCAATTCGCAAAATAAATACTTCCTTGCTTTTCATGAGATTCAAACCCAGGTCCCCTTGTAGCATAATCCACGTCTCTAACCACTTGGCAATAAGCTCCTCTTGTTTCTTAAACCATGTGCAACTAAATATAAATCTATAGCCAAATTCTAAAGTCCATTTAAAAAGAAAACCAAAATGCAAGAGCCACGACTTAAACCTTGGACCTGCTTCCTTCCCTTGTGGCGTCATCCCCTTGCCTCTTATGTGGCATCAGTTTGCCACTACACCACACACTCCACTTGTGTCATTTTCCTCCATATTTTATTCTTAAAGCCTACCTACTAACTCCCAGGGTTTTTCTCGCCTAAAACCAAAATTTCCCCAAAGCAAAAGTTTGATCCCGAGACTTAATAGAAGTCCCCTAACCTTCCAAAATCACTTATCTAATAGGTCCAACTTGCATTTATGTCAATCTATTGTTCTCCAGAAAATTTAAACGCTACTATGCTCAAGGCCTATTGGGCCCAATCCTACTAGGCCCAATTTCGAGATGTTACAAATCTACCATCCTTAAAGAAATTTCATCCTCAAAATTTCCAACTAACTAACAGTCACACATCCTAACCAAACACACAGAATAGATACCAAAAATACAGCATATTCCAAAGCAAAGTATCAGGAAACTTACAGTGCGGATTGGTGCCGGAGACTCGGGTACCATACTTCCAGAAAACAGTTATATATTTTTCTAAACCATTTTCCAAACCATCCCTTGAAAATATTTTTGAACCCAAACCCACAGCTGAGTTTTTGAACTTAGGCTCTGATACCACAATTGTAACACCCCAAACACGGCCTAGAAGTTATGACCGGATCTTGCATGTCACATGAAAAGGGTTGTTTAAAAACGGCGCGTTTGTTAAAAATTTCGAGTTTAAATATTTATTCGCTGGTAATCCTTTATTAACATTTTGGAGAACAACTATTAATGTAACATCCTGAATTAGGGGTTGTCTGTAATTTAATTATTTTTCATGTGCTTGATTGAAGAAATATGTATGTTATGATTGCTTGACATGTTCTAGGGTCTAGTCAGAACCTCGGGCTAGGTCTGACTTAGGGCCAAAAGTTTTTTTTTAGCACTTGAGAAGAAAAAGCTAAGTGATGAGGCCTTAAAAATTATTTGGTGCGAAGCATGACACAAGGAAACATGTGATAAGGTGGCTTGGGACGCTACCTAAAGAGCTAGGAAGGGTGCGGCAAAGAAGGGTTCGAGCTGCCGAATTTACACTTAGGAGCTTTTATTTTTGCGTTATGGAAGGGGAGTTGGGCTAGGAAGGCCTTAAAAATAAATGGTAAGGATTTCGGACATGAAAGTCGGATTGGTAAAGTGGCTTGGGGGACGCCACTTAGGGCTTTGGTGAATGCCGCCCCAAGTAGGAGGGGGGACTCAAGTTCGAGTCACGATGGGAGCACAAAGTGTGTTTTTATTTTTATTTTTTGGCGCCATAAAGAGGGAAGAGTTGGACGGCTTGAGGATTTTGGGAAAGCTAAGGATAAGTCTTATCCTCTTTTTAATTTCGGCTAGGAAGGTAAGTTAGATGTTGGATTTCTTTTTATTATTTTGAGTGAGGTGATAATTAAACGATAAAAATTATCACAAAAGGGAGAGATGGCCGAATGTAAGACTCCTTAGGGACTTTCATAATTGGTTTTGAGTATAGCAAGGGGGTGCCGAAATTCATCTAACTTGTTTTTCTTTTCTTCTCAATTTGTTTCCTGGCCGAATTCTCCCTAGTCCTCATTGACCAAAATTCTTCAAACCCCTCTCTTCTTTTGTTTCTACTTGGTCGAACCTATCACCCCTTTCTACTCAAAACTTCATCTTTCATCTTGTGTTGGCTGAATATCTTCATCAACACTTGGGAGCCATAGCCGAAATCTTTTCACTTTTAGTCTCTTCAAGGAAACAATAGAGGTAAGTATTCCTTTTAACAATCGGGTTCTCTTCTCTTCATTTGGGGTGTGCCGAAAGCTTGAGAATAGGCTTTGGTAAGGTTGGCCGAATATGTATAGTGTCTTAATAGTGTAAGTTTTGTGTAGCCGATGCTAAGGTGCATTGGAGGAGTCTTTCGGGTTTCGATTTTTCAAAGGGTCTCGACTACTCAAGGCACAAGTGACAATTTCGGGATTTTGATAGGCGAGGTAAGTGGTTGTTTATATTCGGCTATGGGCCATGTATGGTATTTAAGTGGTAACCGCATATGTGTTATGGTTTTAGGGGCTAATCGACAAAGGCTTCTGGGATTTAAACTTGCTTCGGTAAGTGATAGTAAGTTTCAGCCCAAGGCCATATTTCAGGTGTGATTAATCCCTCGGGATTATTAGTATAGCCGAATGGCTATTAGATCTAAAAGTATGGGTGTTGGCCGATTGTAGTGGGAAACAACCTCATAGGATTACGCTAGTATAGTTCGGGATTTGCTAGTCTCGCGAGTAAACAGGTGTGTAAAACTTTCACACACTTTATTAGTTGGCATTGCTTATTATGTTACAGTTAACTATTGTGATAGTGATTTGCCTTGTGGGCATGAGCATGGATTCCGGGTAAGTTGCTTCTGACTTTAAATATGTTATAAGAATGACATGATGGGTAAGATGCTATGCCATGACTTATATGCATGATTTATGGTAATATGTTAAGCATGTTATGAGCATGTTGGTAATGGGATTGAAGAGAGGAGGGGGAATATTCTCTATGGATTTGTCACGATGGTTTTGACCACAAGATGGGTTGGCCCCATCGGTTTAATTGTGACTTCGGTCACCAGTGGTTTTGACCACACCATTGATATAAATTGTGACTAAGTCCCAGCGGTTTGGTACCACCAGTGGTTTTGACCACATATTGATAAAATGTGACCTATGGTCATCAGTGGTTTTGACCACACGATGGGTTGGCCCCATCACTTGATTCGTGACTCACGGTCACCGGTGGTTTTGACCACCAGTGGTTTTGACCACACTGGTAGTTAGTTAAAGGAGTATGGATGGCTAGTTTTGGGTTGCATGTTTTGCATGTCTTACTAATACTTTGTATATGAGTTTGCACTTCCGGGTTGGGGATTTATCCACTGAGTCTTGGTGACTCACCCCTTCCCATATCATTTTGTAGATGAGTAGATCGCGAAGATGGAGCCGGAGAGGACTCGAGGCGGCCATGCTTGTTCCTTGGATTGGAAATTTTGTTTAGCACGATTAAAGTTTATTATTTACTAAATTTTGGTTTTGGGTTGTAATAAGGCCGCTAGCTATTATTTTGGATGTTTAAGTGAATGTTTTTTTTTTTTACCTTACTTCAACTATATTACTAATGAATTTATGAATTGCTAAATGAGTTGGTTAAAAGTAACGTTTTTAAAGTAAGTAACTTTTACGAGTTTTCAAAGATGTTACCATCGGGTAGAAAAATTCACCCAGTTAACAACAACCCTGATGTTTCTAAAATTTAAATGATCAAATGGTTTCAAAGAAAAAAAAGTTTCAACTCAACCATGTTTATAAAATCAACCCCATCGGAGATTTTAATGGACACCGTTTTATAACCTCAACAAATTTTCAGATTTTCACCCGCTAATCGAACTAGTTCAAAACGTTTTTACTATGTGACATATCAGATCCGGTCAGGGCTCATGGGCCGGGTTTGGGGTGTTACATTTTTGGTATCAAAGCCAGGTTCAAGACTCAGCTGTGGGGCCCAGGGCCCAAAATGTTTTTGGTAGGCCTCTATGAAATATTATGAAAATGGTTTTTGTTTTGAACAGCATGGCATCGAGTCTCCGGCACTAATCCGCCCAGGTAAGTATCTCTGACTGTTCTGTGAATACTTGATAGGGGTAAATGGGTAACTTGGGAATGTAGACTAAAGGAATAGGAACTATTGAACCCTAGGAATAGTATACCCCAATATAGGAATTTCATAAGACTTAATGCCTAATTAAACAAACCTGTGGCTAGGTCGCCGAGTTAGGGTGTGGCAACCATGGTGTGCATGTCTAGGATTGGATTCGGAAGAGCCTGGTATTTAAGCAGTCCTAGTGACTCACCTCCTCTTCGCAGGAATCCTACCTGGTGCGTAGCTACGGTTCACCCTAACCAAGAGGACTCGGTCGCGGGCTAAACTCAATACTAAAACCCGAAAGGGATTAGCCATGTTTTTATGAAAACCCTAGTTTTAAATCACCAAATTACCCCTTTAAATGGTAGGGAAAAAAAATTTATTTTTGAAAAATTTCCAAAATATTTTTGATTTACAAAATTACCAAAATGTCCCTAGTGGTAAAATTACAAAAATGCCCTTGGTTTCTAAAAATTTTCGTACTACCATGAATTCAATAAAATTTTCTTACTTTACAAAAGTATCCAGAAATCCTATTTTGCAAAATATTAAAATACCCCGATTTGGAAAATTTACGAGTTTACCCCTGATTAACAAAATTACCAAAATAACCCTGGTTTCCAAAATTTCTGCTGAATGTGTGATGGAATAAGTGAATGTGTGTGGTAGGCGCTGCTGAATGAATGTGTATCTTTGAATTAGGATAGAGGACTTTAAAATTTGATTGATCGAAAGAACAAATTCTAAACTTCGTTCATAAAATTTCTTCGCGGATAATCAGTGAAACAATGACTAATTCATAAAACTTTTTAATCAGATCGCAATGATAGAGATGAGTTCTAGAGGACGTGGCCGTCGTGGACATGGTAAAGGCAGGATGACCGTGTCAGAACCCGTTAGGTCGGGTCAGGGGTCTGATAATGAGGTACCACCGCCACCACCACCCCCAACTTTTGGTGTTGAGCAGCAGGATCAGACGGGGGGTGAGGAAGTATCGCAGGCGGTGCTGCGAGTTTTTGAGATGGTGGCAGGAGCAGGTGGAGGTATGGGAGCTCAAAAATCTATACCCGAGCGACTCCGAGCCAATAGAACTGAGGTGTTCCGGGGTGTATCAGGTGTGGCACCCAGTACGGTGGAGTATTGGTTGGAATCAACTGAGAGGATCATGGATGACCTAGATTTTTCAGCCGAGGAAAAGCTGAAGGGTAGAATCTCTCTACTACGGGATGAGTCGTATCAGTGGTGGCTCACCGTGGGAATTTTTTAAGGATGGAGCGATGGCGGAGGGCCTCACATGGGAATTTTTTAAGGTAGCCTACAAAAGAAAATACATAGGAGCTAGCTACGTGGATGCGCAGTGGAAGGCTTTCTTGAACCTAGTTCAGGGTAATAAGATGGTGGCGAAGTATGAGGCCGAATTCCTCCGGTTGAGTAGGTATGCTCGTGGTATTGTGGGTACGGAGCATGAATGCTGTGTCAGATTCGAGGATAGGCTAAGGGATGAGCTGAGGATGATGATAGCTCCACAACAGGAATGGGAGTTCACTGTCCTAGTGGAGAAGGCTAAGGTTGCTGAAGGGGTAAGACAGTCTATTAGGAGGAATCAGGATAGGAGTTGGAATAAGAGCAGCTCTGGATCTTCGAGGTTTTCGGGTAATCAGCAGAAGAGGAGAAGGTATGGTGGGTCAGATCAAGCTGCTAGGCCTGCTGCTGCTGCTAATACTCAATGGCTGCCACGGTGTGCTCGGTGTGGAAAGTCTCACACGGGGGAGTGTTGGAATGGTAATCGGGGATGCTTCGAATGTGGATCCATGGAACATTGAGTTAGGGACTGTCCAAAAAAGGCAGCTAGGCTAAGGTCTGAGGGTCAGGAACGTGCACTAAATATGATGGATAACTAACAGCCACCGAGAGGTCGTAGTGCAGGAAGAGGAGGTAATGGTGCTGGCAGAGGTCGTGGGGCACCGAGTGGAGGTACCGGTGGTACTGAGGCTAGGCAACCTGGTTTGGTCTATGCCGCGAGGCGTCAAGAGGAGGGCGACGCCCCAGACGTCATAACCGGTATGTTTTTGATCTTTGGAGTACCCTATAGCACCTTAATTGATATTGGCTCAACTCACTCATACATTGCTAGTAGTGTAGTGAAAACTCTGAACTTAGACTTTGAGCTTACTTCTAGGAAGATGATTGTGTTAAGCCCTCTAGGTCACTCTGTAGAAGTAAGTAAACTCTATAGGAATGTACCCCTAGAACTCCAAGGGGTCGTATTCTTGGCTGACTTGATGGAACTGCCGTTTGGGGAATTCGATCTGATCCTCGGGATGGATTGGCTAGTAAAGTATCAGGCTAGCCTGGATTGCACAGCTAAGCGCATGGTGTTAAAGACCATGGAAGCAGATGAGGTGGTGATGATAGGTAAAAGGAGAGATTACCTATCTAATCTGGTTTCTGCATTGAAGGCGGAAAAGATGGTTAGGAAAGGTTATGAAGCATATGTGGTGCATGTTTGTGCTTTGAAAGCTAAGGGTGAGGGATGTCCGGACTGTAAGGGAATATGTTGATGTGTTTCTAGAGGAACTCCCGGGTCTACCTCCTGATCGTGAGGTTGAGTTCAGTATAGATTTGTTACCCGGAACCCCGCCAGTATCTATAGCTCTATATCGAATGGCGCCGAAAGAATTAGTAGAGTTGAAGGCTCAGATCCAGGAGTTGTTGGATAGAGGGTTCATCCAACCGAGTGTATCGCCTTGGGGAGCTCCAGTGATTTTTTTCAAGAAGAAGGATGGAACAATGAGGATGTGTATAGACTATCGGCAGCTGAACAAGCTGACAATAAAGAACAGGTATCCTTTGCCCAGGACTGGTGACTTGTTCGATCAACTCAAGGGTGCATCGGTTTTCTCTAAGATCGACCTTAGGTCGGGGTATCATCAGCTTAAGGTGAAGGAGGCTGATATCCATAAGACGGCATTCTGTACTCGGTATGGGCACTACGAGTTTCTGGTAATACCTTTTGGTTTGATGAATGCACCAGCCGTGTTTATGGATATGATGAACCGGGTTTTCCAACCCTATCTGGATCAGTTCGTCGTAGTGTTTATAGACGACATTTTGGTGTACTCGAAGTCTAAAGAGGAGCATGATGCACATCTTCATGTGGTTACTGCAAGTTCTAAGGGAGAAACAGGTTGTATGCGCCAAATTCAAAGAATCGTGAGTTCGGGCTTAATGAGGTAACTTTCCTAGGGCATGTTGTTTCAGCTGAGGGAATCAGGGTGGATCCCAGTAAGATTGAGGCAGTATTGGAGTGGAAACCACCAAAGTTGGTTACAAAAATTTAGAGTTTTCTGGGGTTGGCAGGATATTACAGGAGATTCATGGAAAGTTTCTCCTTAATCGCAGAACTGTTGACTAAGTTGCTGAGAAAAGGAGTTCTGTTTGTGTGGTCTGAGAAGTAGCAAGAGAGTTTCGACAAGCTGAAGAAGATTTTGACAGAAGCACCAGTATTGATTCAACCTGAGGCAGGAAAGGAATTCACTGTGTATTGTGATGCATCACATACTGGTTTAGGGTGTATGTTGATGCAAGAAGGGAAGGTGGTCGCTTATGCGTCACGGTAGTTGAGGCCTCACGAAGGTATCTATCCGACACATGTTTTAGAATTGGCTGCTGTGGTTTTTACCTTGAAGATTTGGAGGCACTATCTGTATGGGGAGAAGCCGATAGTGTACACGGATCACAAGAGCCTGAAGTACCTCTTGACTCAAAAAGATTTAAATCTGAGGCAGCGGAGGTGGATTGAGTTGTTGAAAGACTACGACTGCTCAATCAAATACCATTCGGCTAAGGCTAACGTAGTAGCTGATGCATTGAGTCGTAAGGTGGTAGCAGATTTGCGAGCAATGTTTGCTCACCTAAGTCTCTATGAGGATGGGAGTCTTCTGGCAGAATTGCAAGTAAAGCCGTCTTAGATCGATGAGGTTAAAGAGAGGTAGTTGACCGACGAAGTTTTGAGTACTTGGAGGTTGCAAGTACAGAATGGTGAGGCTGAAGGGTTCAGCTTGGGTAGCGATGGAGTGTTGTATTTTCAGGGGAGAGTATGCATGCCTAAGGATGATGATTTGAGGCAACGGATCCTTCAAGAAGCTCATAGCAGCCCGTACGCTATGCATCCTAGAGGCAGCAAGATGTATCGGGATTTAAGGGAGGCGATTTTGGTGGCGTGTCTTAAGCGGAAATGCCGAGTTAGTGGGCAAGTGTCTGACATGCCAGCAAGTTAAGGCTGAGCATCAATTGCCATCGGGACTATTACAGCCGGTAAAGATTCTACAGTGGAAGTGGGAGGGGATTATGATGGATTTCGTAAGTGGGCTTCCCCTTACGCCCAGTAAGAAAGACTCGATATGGGTGATAGTAGACCGGATAACTAAGTCGGCCTATTTCATACCGGTAGAGGGTTGACTACTCGCTTCAAAGGTTAGCCAAGTCGTATATATAGCGAGAGATAGTGCGATTGCATGGAGTACTGTGTCCATTATCTCGATAGAGATCCCCGGTTCACGCCGAGATTCGGAAGGCCTTACATCGGCGTTGGGTGCGGTTGAATTTCAAAGACGAGTTTTCATCCCAATCGATGGACAATCTGAGAGGGTAATCCAAGTGTTGGAAGATATGTTAAGGGGCTGTCTTTTGGATTTTCGTGGTAGTTGGGAGGAGTACCTACCTTTGGCAGAATTCGCTTATAACAACAATTATCAAGCGAGTATTCAGATGGCACCGTATGAGGCGCTGTATGGTCGGAAATGTCGTACTCCTACGTGTTGGACAGAAATGGGTGAACGTCAGATGTTAGGGCCAGAGTTAGTGGCAGAAACAGAAGAGAAGGTTAAGGTAATCAGGGCTCGTCTAAAGGAGGCGTCGGACAGGCAGAAATCCTACGCTGATCTTAAGCGCAGAGAGGTTGAATATGCAATGGGTGATAAGGTCTTCTTGAAGGTATCACCTTGGAAGAAGGTGCTGAGGTTTGGCCGGAAGGGCAAGCTAAGCCCTAAGTTTATCGGGCCGTACACAGTGTTGAAACGTGTGGGACCGGTAGCTTACCAGCTCGAGTTGCCGGCAGAATTAAGTCAGATTCATGACATCTTCCATGTGTCGATGCTTAGGCGCTATCGATCAGATCCATCACACGTCGTGCCGATTACGGATATTGAAGTGAACGCAGACTTGTCTTTCGAGGAGGAGCCGCTACAGATTTTGGATCGAGATGTCAAAGTTCTGAGGAGGAAGTCGGTACCGTTGGTAAAAGTGCTATGGCAAAACTATGGTACGAAAGAGGCCACGTGGGAACCCGAGGATGTGATGCGGCAGCAATACCCCCAACTCTTCTGATCCAGGTAATTTCGAGGCCGAAATTATTTTTAAGGGGGTAGAACTGTAACATCATAAATTAGGGGCTGTCTGCAATTTAATTATTTTTCATGTGCTTGATTGAAGAAATATGTATGCTATGATTGCTTGACATGTTCTAGGGTCTAGTCATAACCTCGGGCCAGGTCTGACTTAGGGCCAAAAGTTTTTTTTAGCACTTGAGAAGAAAAAGCTAAGTGATGAGGCCTTAAAAATTATTTGGTGCGAAGCATGACACAAGGAAACATGTGATAAGGTGGCTTGGGACGCTACCTAAAGAGCTGCCGAATTTGCACTTAGGAGCTTTTATTTTTGCGTTATGTAGGGGGAGTTGGGCTAGGAAGGTCTTAAAAACAAATGGTAAGGATTTAGGACATGAAAGTCAGATTGGTAAAGTGGCTTGGGGGACGCCACTTAGGGCTTTGGTGAATGCCGCCCCAAGTAGGAGGGGGGACTCAAGTTCGAGTCACGATGGGAGCACAAAGTGTGTTTTTATTTTTACTTTTTGGCGCCATGAAGAGGGAGGAGTTGGACGGCTTGAGGACTTTTGGAAAGCTAACTTATCTTCTTTTTAATTTCGGCTAGGAAGGTATGTTAGAGGTTAGATTTCTTTTTATTATTTTGAGTGAGGTGATAATTAAAAGACAAAAATTATCACAAAAGGGAGAGATGGCCGAATGTAGGACTCCTTAGGGACTTTCATAATCGGTTTTGAGTATAGCAAGGGGGGTGCCAAATTCATCTAACCTGTTTTTCTTTTCTTCTCAATTTTTTTCCTGGCCAAATTCTCCCTAGTCCACATTGACCAAAATTCTTCAAACCCCTCTCTTCTTTTGTTTCTACTTGGCCGAACCTATCACCCCTTTCTACTCAAAACTTCATCTTTCATCTTGTGTTGGCCGAATATCTTCATCAACACTTGGAAGCCATAGTCGGAATCTTTTCACTTTTAGTCTCTTCAAGGAAATAATAGAGGTAAGTATTCCTTTTAACAATCGGGTTCTCTTCTCTTCCTTTGTGGTGTGCTGAAAGCTTGAGAATAGGCTTTGCTAAGGTTGGCCGAATATGTATAGTGTCTTAATAGTGTATCTTTTGTGTAGCCAACGCTAAGGTGCTTTGGAGGAGTCTTTCAGGTTTCGATTCTTCAAAGGGTCTCGACTACTCAAGGCACAAGTGACAATTTTGGGATTTTGATAGGCAAGGCAAGTGGTTGTTTATATTCGGCTATGGGCCATGTACCGTATTTAAGTGGTAACCGCATATGTGTTATGGTTTTAGGGGCTAATCGACAAAGGCTTCTGGGATTTAAACTTGCTTTGGTAAGTGATAGTAAGTTTCGGTGCAAGGCCATATTTCAGGTGCAATTAATCCCTCGGGATTATTAGTATAGCCGAATGGCTATTAGATCTAAAAGTATGGGTGTTGGCCGATTGTAGGGGGAAACAACCTCACGGGATTTCGCTAGTATAGTTCGGGATTTGCTAGTCTCGCGAGTAAACAGGTGTGTAAAACTCTCACACACTTTATTAGTTGGCATTGCTTATTATGTTACAGTTAACTATTGTGATAGTGATTTGCCTTGTGGCATGAGCATGGATTCCGGGTAAGTTGCTTCTGACTTTAAATATGTTATAAGAATGACATGATGGGTAAGATGCTATGCCATGACTTATATGCATGATTTATGGTAATATGTTAAGCATGTTATGAGCATGTTGGTAATGGGATTGAAGAGAGGAGGGGGAATATTCTCTATGGACTGTCACCAGTGGTTTTGACCACAAGATGGGTTGGCCCCATCAGTTTAATTGTGACTTCGGTCACCAGTGGTTTTGACCACACCGTTGATATAAATTGTGACTAAGTCCCAGCGGTTTGGTACCACCAGTGGTTTTGACCACATATTGACAAAATGTGACCTATGGTCATCAGTGGTTTTGACCACACGATGGGTTGGCCCCATCACTTGATTCGTGAATCCGGTCACCAGTGGTTTTGACCATCAGTAGTTTTGACCACACGGGGTAGTTAAAGGAGTATGGATGGCTAGTTTTGGGTTGCATGTTTTGCATGTCTTACTAATACTTTGTGTATGAGTTTGCACTTCCAGGTTGGGGATTTATCCACTGAGTCTTGGTGACTCACCCCTTCCCATATCATTTTGCAGATGAGTAGATCACGGAGATGGAGCCGGAGAGGACTCGAGGCGGCCATGCTTGTTTCTTGGATTGGAAATTTTGTTTAGCACGGTTAAAGTTTATTATTTACTAAATTTTGGTTTTGGGTTGTAATAAGGCCGCTAGCTATTATTTTGGATGTTTAAGTGGATTTTTTTTTTTTACCGTACTTCTACTATATTACTAATGAATTTATGAATTGCTAAATGAGTTGGTTAAAAGTAACGTTTTTAAAGTAAGTAACTTTTACGAGTTTTCAAAGATGTTACCATCGGGTAGAAAAATTCACCCAGTTAACAACAACTCTGATGTTTCTAAAATTTAAATGATCAAATGGTTTCAAAGAAAAAAAAAGTTTCAACTCAACCATATTTATAAAATCAACCCCATCGGAGATTTTAATGGACACCGTTTTATAACCTCAACAAATTTTCAGATTTTCACCTGCTAATCGAAATAGTTCAAAACGTTTTTACTACGTGACATACCAGATCCGGTCAGGGCTCATGGGCCGGGTTTAGGGTGTTACAACTAAGGGTTTTGAAAAATCCCGTATTAAACATTTAATAGTAATAGGCAGTAATCATATTAAAAGCTAAACCAAATAAAATACCAAAAATGCAGTTAAAGTGGCCTTATTACATGACAAAATCCCAATTAAAAATAAGTTTAACTAAGAGAACGAGTTTACGAGAAAAACATTGTATAGCCACTACAAGTCCGCCTCAGCTCCCAAATCCACGATCTAATGATTACCTAGAAAAATAAGCAGAAGGGTGAGTCATTGAGACTCATTGTGTAAATCCCCATCTTAAACGAGCTCTGGGCTCCCACACAAATTCATATATATTATGTATGTATGTAATGCAGCCCAACCAACCTATTATCCATCCTCCATATCTCCGGAATCTACCCAATATCTGTGGCACCTAGCCACTGGTGGTACCTAACCACTGGTGGTTCCAAACCACTGGTGACAAAAGTCACAAATAATAGTATGTGGGGCCAACCCACTTGTGGTACCTAACCACTGGTGACAGTCTAAAAGAGATCATGTTTCCTCCCTCTTCATATCATACCCCAATTCCATGCAATATGGCATAATAATTCATGTATGCAGTATGTCATGTATGCAGAACATATATTAGATATAATGTATGAAATGACTTACCATTATAATTAGAATAACAAATACGAGATAATCAAGCTAATCAACCTCTAAGGGTATAACAGTAATTTACCTTCTAGGGGTATTTTGGTAATTTACCCATTAAGGGTATTTTAGTAATTTTGTACCTGGAATGGCCTTTCCGAAGGCCCAATGTCGCCTCGTGCGACTCCACTACCATTTCTGGTCATACCGGACTATTGGGCCTAAAACTTGATTTCGGCCCACTCGGGCCCACACGCTCCTGTGGCCCACCTAACACAAATCTAGCCACGTTTATGGGATTCACCTTGTCTAGTTCACTATATACTACACAATCATACATTTTATCCAATTGGGCCCACAGGCCCATTGGGCCCACTTCGGCCCATCGCGGGCCAAGCAGCCTCAACCCACAAGAATACTACTGATGGCCTCAACTATCGAGTCGAAGCTCCACACGTGCATTCGTACGCTCGTGTGGCTACTATTGCCGTGACCGGCACTTCAGCATTTGCTGCTCTACAACTAGAGTAGAGAGAGTTACACACCTGATAGGAATCTGGTGCTAATCCGCGCTCCGACTGCTCCTGCGCCCAGACGCCCACCAAGGTATATCCACTCTCCTCCTAGAATGCTCTATATATAGCTACCTTCTCACCTTCCTTCTTTGTATCTTTCTGATGTGGTATCCCTTCGTCAGTAGAGTTTAAATCCAACTCAAACTCTTGCCGTCCAATTCGCAAAATAAATACTTCCTTGCTTTTCATGAGATTCGAACCCAGGCCCCCTTGTAGCATAATCCATGCCTCTAACCACTTGGCCACAAGCTCCTCTTGTGTCTTAAACCATGCGCAACTAAATATAAATCTATAGCCAAATTCTAAAGTCCATTTAAAAAGAAAACCAAAATGCAAGAGCCAAGACTTGAACCTTGGACCTCCTTCCTTCCCTTGTGTCATTTTCCTCCATATTTTATTCTTAAAGCCTACCTACTAACTCCCAGGGTTTTTCTCGCCTAAAACCAAAATTTCCCCAAAGCCAAAGTTTGGTCCTGAGACTTCATAGAAGCGCCCTAACCTTCCAAAATCGCTTATCTAATAGGTCCAACTTGCATTTAAGCCAATCTCTTATTCTTCAGAAATTTTAAACGCTACTACGCTCAAGGCCCATTGGGCCCAATCCTACTAGGCCCAATTTCGGGATGTTACAGCACTTACCTCAATCGTTGTCATAGTTGGTTTCTAGGCTCGATCATTCTTTTTATAAATTTTTAATACCCTGACATAACGATCAGTGATATGCATGAGTGATTATGATATATGATGCTTGATTTGGTATGGCTTGATAGTTAATGAAATGGCCAAGACTTTGGTAAGCATATGAAAGCATTATGAGTATGTATGTTTGAGCAAAGGAATGATTATATGAAAGGTAATTGTAGATGAATCATACTTGAATGTATATGTGTTTTAGTTGTGTAAATTGGCATGAATGGAAATGATATTGAATGTGATATCTTGTTGATTTATTTGCCATGTTTAGGATGTAGAGTGTGCTTGAAATGAATTGGTATTTTGCTTGTATGATTGACCCTTGTATGGGTGGCATTATTGGCCTTGCAAATGGCCTGTTTTGCATAAACGGCCATGGTACACGGGCGTGCCTGGTGGCCGTGTGATCAAGTCAGTAGCTAGCATAATTCTACACGGCCATGGCACCACGGGCGTGTTTGGTGGCCATGTGGATAAGTCAGTTTACCTACTCTGATTTTGCACAGCCAGGACACATGGGTGTGTCTAGTAGCTGTGGGAGGCACACAGCCTGCCCACACGGGTGTGTGACCTCTGTAATATAGAAAAGTTTTAAATTTTTGAGAACTTTCATATGTGTTCGGTTTAGTCCCAACCCTATTCTGAAGCATGATTAAGGTCTCGTTGACCTATAAAATGGACACTTTGATTATGATTGATGAATTGTTTTACTAAATGTCTGTAAAAGTTTTCGATCTGTCTGGTAACGCCTTTAACCCTAATCCGACGATAGATACGGGTTAGGTGTGTTACATTTGACTGGTATCAGAGCTACAGTTTAATCAATTCTCGGACTAACGTAGCATGTCAGAGTCTAGCTATACATGCCATATATCTGAAATGTGATAGTGTGATGAATCCTGACGTGTAAAATGTGATTTTCGTATAGTAATAGACCCCGAAAGAGCAATGTGCCTGCTCCCGCGCAAGAGATAGTACCATGATTCGAGACAGGCTACAAGTGGTCAAGAGGGAGAAGCTGAGCAAGCTTTCTTCCAGATGATGAGTGAGTGGTTCACTCAATTTGTTAGAAATAATTCGATTGTTTCACAACCCCCGCCCCTGTTTAATCCCCCTCAGACATCTGCTATGCCTCCGAATACAAATCTAAATCTGTTGAATAAGCCTCCGGTAGACAAAATCTGCAAGTAGGGGGCTAAAAAGTTCAGGGCTACCAGTGATGATGATGCTGAGAAAGCCGAGTTTTTGTTGGAAAACACTATCCGGGTATTTGATGAGATATCTTTAACTCCGGAAGAAAGTATTAAATGTGTTGTTTCACTGATACGAGATGCAGCTTATCAGTGGTTGAAGACTTTGATTTCTATTGTTCCGAAAGAGTGGGTCACTTAGGATTTCTTCCAATCTGAGTTCTGAAAGAAATACATTAGCCAGAGATTTATTGATCAGAAATGGAAAGAATTTCTGAAATTGAAATAGGGCCGCATGTCTATCACTGAGTACGAACGAGAGTTCGTGAGGTTAAGTCAGTATGCCTGAGAATGTGTATCATTAGAAGCAATAATGTGTAAAAGATTTGAAGATGGCCTTAACGAAGACATCCGTTTGTTAGTAGGAATTCTAGAAATAAAAGAGTTTGTGGTACTTGTCGATCGAGCGTGCAAAGCTGAGGCACTCGGGAAAGATAAAAGAAAAGTTGAGTTTGTAGCTAGAGATGTGAGAAAGCGATTTACGGGTAAATCATTTCAGTCTGCTTCAAAGAAACTTAGAGATCAACAAAGTCGTTCGAGATTTAATACGGGATATTCTAGTAGAGATTGAGCTAGATCACAATTGATCTCCAAAGCTTCGGCAACTTCAATAGCAAGTGTTGGAAATGTTTGATCTAAGAAACCTTACTGTAAGAATTATGGAAAAAGGCATTAGGGAAGTTGTAGATTGAATGACCGAGCTTGTTTCAGATGTGGATCATTAGACCATTTCATCCGTGATTTCCTAGAGTCTGTTGAGCCAGAGACTGTTCAAAATCCGATATCCAATAATGCTCCAATGAATGGTAGACCTTCCCGAAATGTAAGAAATATCAGTGGTAGTCAAAGAGCTACGAATGATTCTATTGTGAGATCTAAAGCTCTAGCGCCTGCCAGAGCGTATGCGATCTGAGCTCGGAAGGAAGCTTCATCTTCAGATGTTATAACGGGTACATTTACACTTTATAATACTTCGTGATTGCATTGATAGACCCTAGTTCTACATATTCGTATATATGCATGAACTTAGTATCTAATAAGACTTTTTGCCTGTAGAGTCTACTGGGTTTGTTATCAAAGTATTAGGTAAAAGTGTCCTGATTGACAAAGTATGCAAGAACTGTCCGTTAATGTTTAAAATATCTGTTTTTCTGCTGATCTGATGCTATTACCATTTGATGAGTTTGATATCATTCTGGGTATGGATTGGTTGACTTTGCATGATTACTGTTGTGAACTGTAAAAGAAAAACTATTGATTTGAGATGTCCAAATGATGAAATAGTTCAGGTTGAGTCTAATGATTTGAATGGTTTGCCTTCTGTGATATCTGTATTAAAAGCTCAAAGATATTTGAAAAAGGGGTATGAAACATATTTTTCTTATGTAATTGATTCGAAAGTGTCTGAAAAGAAAGTTGAATTAGTGCCAGTTGTTTGTGAATTTTCTGATGTATTCCCTGAAGAATTGTTGGGATTGCCTCTGATACATGAAGTTGAATTTGGTATTGATATGTTGCCTGGTACAACGCCTATTTCAATAGCTCAGTATAGAATGGCACCAACAGAGTTGAATGAATTAAAGTCACAGTTGCAAGAGTTACATGATAGAGGGTTTGCAAGACTGAGTTTCTCACCGTGGGGTGCTCCCATTCTGTTTGTGAAAAAGAAAGACGGCACGATGAGAATGTGCATTGACTATTGTTAGTTGAATAAAGTGACTATAAAGAATAAATATCTGTTGCCCCAAATCGATGATTTGTTTGATCAACTAAGAGGAGCCACCGTATTTTCAAAGATAGATCTGAGATCGGGATACTATCAGTTGAGAGCGAAAGATTCAGACATTCTGAAAACTGCTTTCAGAATGAGGTACGGGCATTATGTGTTTTTAGTTATGCCTTTCAGACTAATGAATGCTCATGATGTCTTTATGGATCTGATGAATAGAATTTTCAGGCCGTACCTAGGTCGATTTGTTGTTGTATCTATTGATGACATTTTGATTTATTCACGGGATGAAACTGAACATGCTGAACATTTAAAGATTATGTTGTAAACTCTGCGAGAAAAGCAATTATATACGAAATTTAGTAAATGTGAATTTTGGTTACGTGAAGTTAGTTTTCTGGGACATATTGTATCAGCCTCTGGAATACGAGTTGATCCGAGCAAGATTACTGCTATTTTGGATTGGAAACCTCTGAAGAATGTGTCTGAAGTTCGCAATTTTCTGGGACTTGCTGGTTATTATCGAAGATTTGTAAAAGGTTTTTTGATGATAGCTACTCCATTGACTAGATTGCTTCAGAAATATGTGAGATTTGAATGGCCTGATAAACGTCAAAACAGTTTTGATCGATTGAATACTTTGTTGACTGAAACTCTAGTTTTGGTACAGCCAGAATCAGGCAAAGAATTTGTAATTTACAGTGATGCTTTGTTGAATGGTCTGGGATGTGTACTGATGCATGAAGGCAAAGTTATAGCTTATGCCTCATGACAATTAAAGCCGCATGAAAAGAATAATCCGACACACGGCCTTGAGCTAGCTGCGATCGTATTCGTATTAAAGATTTGAGACATTATCTATTTGGTGAAAAATGCCACCTGTTTTCAGATCATAAAAGTCTGAAATATCTGATGACTCAGAAAGATTTGAATCTGCGACAAAGAAGATGGTTAGAGCTGTTGAAAGACTATGAGCTTGTGATAGATTATCATTCGGGTAAAGCAAATGTTGTAGCTGATGCTTTGAGTTAGAAATCACTGTCTGCATTACGTGCTATGAATGCTCATTTAGACCTGTCTGATGATGGTTCAGTGTTAGCTGAATTGAGAGCAAAACCCCTTTTTTTTTACAGCAAATATGTAATGCTCAGAAAGTTGATAAAGAAATAATAGTGAAACGAGGTCAGTGTAATTCGAACTCTAATACTGAATTTCGAGTTGATGTTGATGATTTTTTGAAATTTCGAGATCGAATTTGTGTTCCAAGAAATCCAGATTTGATTCAGTTGATTTTGAGTGAAGCTCATAATAGTCGACTATCTATTCATCCGGGAAGTACAAAGATGTATTATGACTCGAAGCAACACTATTGGTGGTCTGGTATGAAACGAGACATATCTGACTTTGTGTCAAAATGTTTAATCTGTCTGCAAGTTAAAGCTGAACATCAGGTTCCGTCTGGGTTGCTACAACCGAATCTGATTCCCAATTGGAAATGGGATAGAGTAACGATGTATGTCATAACATAGGATTCCGTTATGTGTTATTGTGTAAGACCACGTCTGGGACGTTGGTATCGACTTCTGACTTACGTGTAAGACCCTGTCTAGGACAGTGGAATCTATATATGATTACATGTAAGACCACGTCTGGGATGTTAGCGTTGTACAAAATGTTCGACTATCCGAGTATCCTCTTTAATTCTAAATGGTGCAACAGGCAATGATAAGTTAAGATCGAGTTAAAAGGCTAAGGTATGTATTCATACAAAGTTATGAAAATATGGTAAGTTGAATGTTTGAATTGATGATATAAATGTTATATGTTAATGTGAACTATGTGTACGTATATGTAAATGTATACATTCAGCCAAATAATGTACTTGTGATGTAGAAAATAAAGGTTAAACATGCTAATGTTCAAATAAGTATTCGAACAAAGGAAAACTTATGCAAAATTATATGTTTTGATATATGAAATTATAGGTTTGGAAATGTATATGAATTTATGATGGTTTATTTCGGTTTAGCTAGATTAAATTATGAATATGATTAAATGTCTCATTTGCTTATGACTTACTAATCTATGAAAGCTTACTGTGCGTGTTGCTCTTTGTTTTATAGATTTTGGAAGTTAGTTACGAGCTCGAGGATCGTCAGAGAAGTCTATCACACTATCAACTGTTTTCGGTACTTTTATAAGTTTGAATTTGAATCTATGGCATGTATAGGCTAGTCAATATGTTTGATTTTGGGGTATGTAAATATGAGCCATGCGAAAATGGCTTATTTATTTTGTTAAGCTTGGTTTTATGCTTTTGATCAAATGTTATATATGTTTGGTTTTGGTGATCGGTTGTGGCTTATATATATGTGTGTGTGTGTGTGTGTGTGTGAATTATGTTTGATATGTTTTGTTAAGGATTTGTCAAGTGTTTCGATATAAAGTAAATTCAGTCATGCCAAATAAATGAGGTGTGCTTGGTATGTTTTGTTAATGTCTGTGTTTAATTATGTTTAATTATGGTTGAGGCTCATTTTGGTAAAAATGCTAAAATACATATGCGAATGGTAATTGTGTAATGTTTGATATATATAAAGGTTTTTGTAACACCCCAAACCCGGCCTAGACGTTAGGCCCAAATCTGGCGTGCCACATTGAAGTGTCTTTCGAAAACCATGTTTTCATTGAAAACCCTTCTTAATTGAAAGCTTGAGTAAAAACCCAGTTACGTCAGTTTGTTTTTTTTCTAGGTTTATTAAAAAGTTATTACCTTCAAAACCTTATTGTTGCGGAAGCTTAATTTAAAGCAATGATTTGCGAAAACGTGATGTTTAAAGATTAAGTTGTGAAAGCGTAGTGTTTTAAAAACAGTTATTGTTTGGAAAATCGCAATCTACTTCTAATAGATAGAAAACGTAATAAACTGAAAATCCCAAATTAAAAACCAAAAATTTAAAGAGGCCTTATTACAAACCAATAAGAATGCAGTTTATGTAAGGTAAAATAGAATACTAAAATTTAAAGCTGTTCGTAGTGTGGCCACCTCCGAGTCTTCCAATACATTGAACCACTTACTGAGGATTACCTAAAAAATTAAAAAGAGGGGGTAAGTTTATGATAACTCAGTGTGTACAACCCTCATCGATCATAAAGCATGCATCACATCAATCTGGACCTAAACCCATTACCGTAACGGTGACATTTGGGCCTTAACCCCCATCAGCCTCTGTTAGGCCTTAGCCCATATCAAATGTCGCATATCACACCTATCTGGGCCTAAGCCCATCTCAATATCAGAATCAGTATATGCAATGCATTAATGCCCATACCAACCCTGCACTTCGTCTCCTGTCCAACCCTGCACTCCTGTGGGGATTAAATCGACCCACCCATCCCTACACTCCTTATGTAGTACCGGTTGCGGCACCAACCAATATTGCAGTAGAGCTGCCAATCACATAATCGGCTTAAAGCTATCAGTGGATCCACAGTCGTCAAGTGACCATGCGACTCCAACAAATCATATCCTTCTTCCAAATCAACGATCCCATCCCCCATGCAACATAATATCACATGAATGCAAAAAAATCATCAAATGGCATACAAGATCAGTCATGTATCATATAGGGGTATTTTAGACATTTTTCCCTTCAAGGCATAACGATCATTTTACCCTACAGGGGTATTACGGTCAATTTACTCTACAGGAGTATTACGGTCATTTACCCTATGGGGGTATTTCGGTCATTTTATCCTATGGGGGTATTTCAGTAATCTTACCTTACAGTCAATAGTATGAATGGGTGCAAAGCCCATTATGCAACCCATGTGGAGCCCGTGAGCCCATTGGGCCCACACGACCCATTTGACCCAAACGCGGTCTAAGACCATGAGACCGCTCATGGTGGCCTCCATCATTGTATCGACTTTCCCACACGAGCGTTTGTGCGCTCGTATGGTAACCGTTGTCGTATTTTTGGCTTTTCGTCATTTCGGTATTTTGGCATTTGCCAATCTACAGTTGGAGTGGTGTGTGTACACACCTTGTTGGAGAAAAACGTAGAAGCCCACGAGCGTAGAACCTATATCCAACACGATACACCATCAGTCCTTTAACAACAGGATTAAACAATCCCTTTCTATACCACTATCCAATTTATGATTTATTACCTGCGTTGATCGAACGATTGAGGATCACTCACTTAAACCGTCACAAGAGATTGATCAACAGGCCTTAGGGGTTATTTGCATTCCAACCAACACTTATCAAACATCAAACAATTGAACAGTTTGAACTAGACGACGAAAATGCAGAGTCCAGATTATAAGAAAAGAACAATCGCCACACCCACACAAAAACTGAAAGTACAGAGAATGATAAAGGCAAAATGGAATAATCACACCCCTGAGATGGAATGTTCGGCTAACACAAAACGTAGAGAACCAAAAGAATGAAATGAGGGAAATAATATTCGGTTTTAGCAATACAAGGAGGGACACTCGAAAAGAGTCGAAGGAAAAGAGAGAAAAGGGAAAAGGGGTATTTGGCTATCACTGGAAGAAAAAGGAAAATTTGAAAGAGGACGAAATAGGGGATAATCGGCCAAGCGCAAGATGCAGAAGAGAAGGATTGGTAGAGTCAAAAGAACTGAGAGAGAGAGAGAGGAAGGAGAGAATTCGGCTAAGAATGAGGGAAAAAGAGTCAAAAAAAATGAGAGACCTCAGGAGAAGTGCCAAACCGATGCCAGCAAAACGAATGATACTACCAAAACCTCCCTAGCATTATTCGACCTGAACAGAAAATGATAGAGCCAATATGGTCATAGCTCTTGAAAATAGAGTGGCTAAACTCCCCAAAACCGAAAGTCTTGAGTGCCACAAATCCCATTCGGCACCAACTCTTCTCCAACCACAAATCTCCTTGATCTCCTCCCTTACCACTCCATGATCCCCTCTTTAATTTCCTCCATAATCCACTCCTTAAATCACTTATTTGACCCATTCAAACACTCCAACACAACTCTTGCCCACACATGAGAAAAATAAACAATTCCATTTGCATGCAGTGAGACTTGAACCTCTGACCTCTCTGCCACACCTATGTTGCCACCTTGCCACTACACCACAGGCTCTTTTGTGTCTCTTTTTAATCACAATTATTTAAAAGGCTTAAAACCGAGAGTCATCGTTCCCCTAATGCTAAAAATAAAAATTTTCCTTATGACATGTCTTGAACCCAGGACTTCATAGAAGCCTCTTAACCTTCCAAAATCACTCACCCAACAGATCTAACATGCAATTGTGCCGTTCTCTTGTTCTCAAAAATTTTAAATGCTCCCATGCCCAAGGCCCAATTCTTCTAGGCCCAAAATTCGGGGCGTTACAGCTCTACCCCCTTAAAAAAATTTCATCCTCGAAATTTTTAACTATCTAATAACTGCACAACATAGGTTACACCACTACACTTTTGCTGCACACTTGAATCCTAATTGTAAATTAGGTAAATAGTACACTACAGGTAAAGTACTTACCAGTATTCACATCTGAAGCGTCTCCGTCTTTTTGGCAATGTGTTGCATAAACCAAAACTGGTTGCCTCACCTTCACATGACCAGCACCTCTACCTGGAGCTCCACAACCCAAATCGTTTCCACCCTTGGCCTGTCTACGGCCTCTAGGCGACTGCTGTCCATCCCTAGGTGGCTGTACATCACCCCTACCAAAAACTTGTATCTGATCCGGTCTTCTGGGACACTCTCTGAGATGGTGTTCCATGGAACCACAACTCAGACAAGCTCCCGTCCTCCTCCAGCACCCGCCCACATGATCTTTCCTACAAATAGCACAAGGTGGTAACACAGTAGTAGCAACAGGGGGCCCAGCTCTGACTGGCCCATCCACTCTAGCCCTTCTCTTAGGTCACTGATCAGAATTGGAATGCTAATAATCCCTCTTGTTTCTGCCCCTTTCTTTTTCTCGGTTTAGGCGCTCAGAGCACTTCACATCTTCAGCGACCTTTGCTTTATCCACCAATGCTGCAAAATCCCGCTCCCTTTGAGGAGCAATCAGTAATCAGAAACTATCTCTGAGGCCATCTTCGAATCGAACACAATGTTCATAATCTGTTGCCACTATTCCTTTAGCATACCGACTGAGTCGTAGGAACTTCGCCTCGTATTCTACCACAGATCTGTCTCTCTGAGTCAAGTTCAAGAATTCTCTCCTCCGGGCATCCACATAACTTGCGCCTACATACTTTCCTTGAAATGTGGACTTGAAGAACACCCAAGTGACCCAGTCAGGCTGAGTGCCCTCTTTCACAGTAAGCCACCACTGGTACGCTTCCTCTCGCAGTAACAATACCGCACCTTTCAGTTTTTGTTTCGAAGTGCAATCCAAGTCATCCATTATTCTTTCGGTGGCCTCCAACCAATATTTGGCCACATTAGGGGCCACTCCCGCGATACCTTTGAAAATCTCTGCTCCATTTGACCGAAGTCGCTCCGAAATTGACCCAGGGCTTCCAATGCCATTGTTGGGCCCAGTGACCCTTTCCAAAATTCTTAACATTGCTTAGGACAATGCGTCATCCCCAGCTTCCTGATCATATGACCCTGTCTTGGGTACCGGTGAATCCAGAGTCTCTCTAGCTTCAACGTTGGGCATATGGCCTGATGCCGAAGATCCAGCCCTAGCACTTCCACTGTCTCTGCCGCAGCCTCTTGCACCTCTTCTAGTGCTCATCATCGCTTCACGTATTATCTGAATTAGAAATTTTATAAATTTAGCTCATAGTTTCAATAATTAAATAGATGTTTTATGGAAGTAGTAGTTAAGAGTTGTTTTAGCAATCGCAAGCTCACTACAGTTTTAGTTTCCTATAGTTTCTCAGTTTACTCTAGCCAAAGAGTCTCAGTATAATCTATCATCTAAAGTAAGCCCAGCAACTATTTACAGTATAAAAGTTTAAAACATATTTCAGTATCAAGAGAACTTAGTTGGTTCAATGTCGGAGACTCGATGTGCCACATTTTTCAAAAGAAATATCTCAAATGCTTCACATATTGAAAAACAACTTATTGAAATCCAAGATTTGAAAACCCATTCCACAACCGAGTTTCGTAACTTGACTCTGATGCCACTAAATGTAACAACCCAAACCCGGCCTAGACGGTAGGCCCGAATCTGGCGTGCCACATTGAAGTGTCTTTCGAAAACCATGTTTTCATTAAAAACCCTTCTTAATTAAAAGCTTGAGTAAAAACCCAGTTACGCCAATTTATTTTTTTCGAGGTTTATTAAAAAGTTATTACCTTCAAAACCTTATTTTTGCGGAAGCTTAATTTAAAGCAATGATTTACGAAAATGTGATGTTTAAAGATTAAGTTGTGAAAGCGTAGTGTTCTAAAAACAGTTATTATTTGAAAAACTGCGATCTACTTCTAACAGATAGAAAAAGTAATAAACTGAAAATCCCAAATTAAAAACCAGAAATTAAAAGAGGCCCTATTGCAACCCAATAAGAAAGCGGTTTATGTAAGGTAAAATAGAATACTAAAATTTAAAGTTGTTCATAGTGTGGCCACCTTCGAGTCCTCTAGTACGTCGAACCGCTTACCGAGGATTACCTGAAAAATTAAAAAGAGGGGGTGAGTTTACAAAAACTCAGTGTGTACAACCCTCATCGATCATAAAGCATGCATCATATCAATCCGGGCCTAAGCCCATTACCGTAACGGTGGCATTTAGGCCTTAGCCCCCATCAGCCTCAATTAAGTGTTAGCCCATATCAAATGTCGCATATCACATCTATCTGGGCCTAAGCCCATCTCAATATCAGAATCAGTATATGCAATGTATTAATGTCCATACCAACCCTGCACTCCTGTAAAGTTTAAATCGACCCACCCATCCCTATACTCCTTATGTAGCACCGGTTGGGACACTAACCAATATTGCACCAGAGCTGCCAATCACATAATCGGCTTAAAGCCATCGGTGGATCCACAGTCGCCAAGCGACCATGCGAGTCTAACAAATCATATACTTCCTCCAAATCAATGATCCCATCCCCCATGCAACATAATATCACATGAATGCAAACATATTCATCAAATGGCATACAAGATCAATCATGTACCATATAAGGGTATTTTAGACATTTTACCCTTCAAGGCATAACGGTCATTTTACCCTAAAGGGGTATTACAGTCAATTTACCCTACAGGGGTATTATGGTCATTTACCCTATGGAGGTATTTCGATCATTTACCCTATGAGGGTATTTCAGTCATTTTACCTTATAGGAGTATTTCGGTAATCTTACCTTACAGTCAACAATGTGAATGGGCCCAAAGCCCATTATGCAACCCATGTGGGGCCCGCGAGCCCATTGGGCCCACATGGCCCATTTCGATCCATTTGAGCCAAAAGCAGTCCAAGACCATGAGACCGCTCATGGTGGCCTCCATCATTGTATCGACTTTCCCATACGAGCGTTCGTAACCGTTGTCGTATTTTTGACTTTTTGGCATTTCGGCATTTTGGCATTTGTCGAACTACAGTTGGAGTGGTGTGTGTACACACCTTGTTGGAGAAAAACGCAGTAGCCCACGAGCGTAGATCCTATATCCAACACGATACACCATCAGTCCTTTAACAACAGGATTAAACAATCCCTTTCTATACAACTATCCAAGATATGATTTAATACCTGCCTTGATCTAATGATTGAGGATCACTCACTTAAACCGTCGCAAGAGATTGATCAATAGGCCTTAGGGGTTATCTGCATTCCAACCAACACTTATCAAACATCAAACAATTGAACAGTTTGAACTAGACGAGAAGTCACTTACCGAAAACGCAGAGTCCAAATTATAAGAAAAGAACAATCGCCACACCCACACAAAAACCGAAAGTACAGAGAATGATAGAGGTAAAATGGAATAATCGCACCCTTGAGATGGAATGTTCGACTAACACAAAATGTAGAGAACCGACGGAACGAAATAAGGGAAAGAGTATTTGGTTTTAGCAATACAAGGAGGGACACTCGAAAAGAGTCGAAGGAAAAGAGAGAAAAGGGAAAGGGGTATTCGACTATCACTGGAAGAAAAAGGAAAATTTGAAAGAGGGCGAAATAGGAGATTATCGGCCTAGCACAAGATGTAAGTTAAAAGAACTGAGAGAGAGAGGAAGGAGAGAATTCGGCTAAGAAGGAGGGAAAAAGAGTCAAAAAAAATGAGAGACCTCAGGAGAAGTGCCAAACCTACGCCTGCAAAACGAATGATACTACCAAAACCTCCCTAGCATTATTCGGCCTCAACCAAAAAAAAAAAATAGAGCCAATATGGTCATAGCTCTCGAAAATAGAGTGGCTAAACTCCCCAAAATCGAAAGTCTTGAGTGCCACAAATCTCATTCGGCACCAACTCTTCTCCAACCACAAATCTCCTTGATTTCCTCCCCTTACCTCTCCATGATCCCCTCCTTAATTTCCTCCATGATCCACTCCTAAATCACTCATTTGACCCATTCAAACACTCCAACACAGAGCTCAAATCCAACACAACTCTTGCCCATATATGAGCAAAATAAATATTCCCATTTGCATGCAGTGAGACTTGAACCTCTGACCTCCTTGCCACACCTGTGTCGCCATCTTGCCACTACACCACAGGCTCTTTTGTGTCTCTTTTTAATCACAATTATTTAAAAGGCTTAAAAGCAAGAGTCATGATTCCCCTAATGCCAAAAATAAAAATTTTCCGTATGACATGGCTTGAACCCAGGACTTCATAGAAGCCCCTTAACCTTCTAAAATCACTCACCCAATAGATCTAACATGCAATTGTGTCGTTCTTTTGTTCTCAAAATTTTAAATGCTCCCATGCCCAAGGCCCAATTCTTCTAAGCTCAAAATTCAGGGCGTTACAATTTTGGCATGAAGTAATTGTTTGTGGCTTGGGGTTATTTTATTAAGAAAGTTTGATAAAGGTGGTTGTTGAATTCATAATCGGTTATAAGATGAAATATGGATGATGGTTGTGAACTACTTATGATTCGGCCTTTATACTTATGAATATGACTAATTAGTTTGAGATGATAAGTATAAGCATAAAAGGTTTTTGGATGGTTTGAAATTTTAATTCAATAGAATTGGTAAAAGATGCATATGTTTAAATGATTTATATAAGTTATATTAAATGACTGTTTGTGAAATAAGTTAGATTAATTTAGTATATGAAATTGAGCATGTATGGTTTTAGTATAGGTGTTCGAAGATGACTATAATATATAGGATTATAAATACATTACTATTAAATAACCAAAGGTGAGTGTGTGGTATAATATTAAGTTACTGTAAACGTTTTATATATATAAGTAAGTGTATATATCTTGAATTCCATGTATGTGCATATGATATGCTAGTAAATTATGTATATCATTAATCTATTAAATGTGGTTAAAGATGGTGATTGGTATAATTGTAAATTAGATGTAAATGATGGTTTAGATAATAGTTGTTTTGAGTTCCTAGTAATCGGATAATGAAGAACATTATTTGTGCCTAAAGTTGATTGGTGTTTTGATCATGTGTTTGTATTTGAAATATAGTAAATTAGGTATATAAAATGGTGCATTACTTTGTGACTTAAATAAATGTATATAATATGTTCAGTCATGTTATTATATTGGTAATGCCGCATATGATTTTGGTTTAGTAAGTGCATGTATACTATTATGAAATAAAATGTTTGGTGTTTATTAAGTAATTATGGTATAACTTAGAAACATGTTTATTGACTTGTAAAATGTTATGTGTGTGTGTGTGTGTGTGTGTTCGATATGAATTCTGTTGAATTTTGAGACATGATCTGTAAATGCTGTGTGACTAAAATTATATATATATTTATATTCAAATATGACTTAAGTGATTATATGAACGTATAAAAGTTGTGACTTGTCTGGTAATACTTCATAACCCTACTCCGGTGATGGATACGGGTTAGGGGTGTTACATTCTCACTTTGATGCCAATGTCCTAGACATGGTCTTACACGAATCACACATCAGAAGTCCTAATGTCATGGTATATGTATCCTATGCAATTCCAATAGTTTGTATGGGGCTTTCGGACATCGTAATCCAATTAATTTAAGCTCGACAGAAGACATTCCATGCTTATATCAATTCGGCAATGTATGTGTTTATATATATATACAACTCAATTCGATATTATAAAATGTATTCATTTGAATTTAAACACATTTATTTACTTATGAACTTACCTCGTACGAACACGAACGGATCGGAATGAGTATTCGAAAACCTTTGACTTCCCGATCCAAATCCGATTTCCCCCTTTCTTGATCTAAATAGATTCAAATTTACCTTATTTAATTACACATTCATTCAATTTCATCCAAAAACACATAATTTGGGCATTTTTGCGCTTTAGCCCCTAACATTTCACATTTTCACAATTTAATCCCCAATTTCAAAATACACAAAATCTCATCAAACCCATGTTAGGCAGAATTCTCCTTAGGTCAATAGCAGCCCATTTATTTCATTTATTTCACATTTTGACCCCTCAATTTGCAAATTTCCCAATTTAGTCCTAAATAAGCATTTTTTTTATTAAAAACCACTTAATTAAACATAATAATCTATCAACAAAGATTTAATTTTCATCATCAAACAACAAAAACATGAAGATTTCAACAATATTCATCATCAAATCTGAAAATTAAGGCATGGGTTAGCTAGTATACAAAGCAACGATCTCAAAAATATAGAAATTATCAAAAACTGAACAAAAACGAACCTTTAATCAAGTTTGGACCAAGGCCGAACCTCAAAAGCTTTCAAAGCTTTATTTTCTTCTCAAGTTTCGGCAATGGGAAAGATGAACATGCAAAAATTTTCATGTTTTATTTATTTTATTATCATTTAATATTTATTTACCAAATTAACCTTAACGAAATAATATGAAAACTTTGTAATGGTTGTCCATATTTGTCCACTAAAATATTTAATGGTCAATTTACAACATAAGGACTCCATAATTAATTCATCAAAGCAATTAAGCACTTTAACATATAGAAAGCCACTTTTACATTTTACGCAATTAAGTCCTTTTATCAAATCGAGCACACAAACGATAAAATTTTCACACGAAATTTTCACACATAGCACATATCATGCTGTAAACACAGAAAATAATATTAAAATATTTTTTGACTCAAATTTGTGGTCCCAAAACCACTGTTCTGACTAGGGTCTAAGTCGGGCTGTTACAAGACCGTTATTCCTTCAACAAATTTGCGAAGCTCTGAAATGTGATAGTGATTTGCAAACCAAAAGATTTCGTTGTGAATCGAGTAGAGATTCAGATTTTCATATCGGATCTGATGGTTGTTTGATGTTTTGAGGTAGAATTTATGTATCGAAAAATGACGAACTTATTCAAAAAATTCTTCGTGAGGCGCATAATGGTTGTTTATTCGTGCATCCCGGTAGTACAAAAATGTATAATGATTTGAATAAATTGTATTGGTGGTCAAGTATGAAATAAGATATTTTAGAGTTTGTTTCGAGATGTTTGATTTTTCAGCAAGTGAAAGTCGAACACCAAATACCTTCGGGCTTACTTCAACCAGTGATGGTACCCGATTGGAAATGGGATAGAATTACGATGGACTCCATGATGGGTTTACCTTTGACTCCAAAAAGGAAAGATGTCGTTTGGGTCGTTGTTGATAGATTGACGAAATCGGCTTATTTTATACCGATACATACTGATTATTCACTTGATAAGCTAGTTGAATTGTACATTGCTGAGATTGTGAGATTGCACGGGGTGCCCATTTCTATTATTTCGAATAGAGATCTGAGGTTCACCACGAGATTTTGGAAGAAGTTTCAAAAGGCTTTGGGTACAAAGTTAAACTTTAGTATCACATTTCATCCGCAAATCGGTGGCCAATCAGCGAAAACGATTCAAGTTCTTGAATATATGCTTTGTTGTTGTGTTTTAGAATTTGAGGGTAGTTCGAAAAAAATATCTACCATTGGTCGAATTTTCCTATAACAATAGTTTTCAATCGAGTATAAAGATGGAACCGTATGCGGCATTGAATGGCTGTAAGTGTCGAACTCCTTTGTATTAGACCGAGCTTAGTGGAAAACAGATTCATGGGATTGATTTGGTTAAGAAAACCGAAGAGAAAGTAAAAGTAATCCGTGACTGTTTGAAGGAAGCTTCAGATCTACAAAAGAAAAGAGATCGAATTTCAGATTGGTGATAAAGTATTCCTGAGATTTGGCCGTAAAGGCAAGTTGAGTCCACGTTTCATCGGGCCATATGAAGTTATTGAAAGAATAGGGCCAGTGGCATATCGATTAGCTTTACCAAAAGAGTTTGAAAGAATTCATAATGTATTTCATGTGTCGATGTTGTGACGATATCGTTTTGATCTTTTACATGTGATTTCTCCATCAAGATCAAGATCTTAGCACGGGAAGTTAAACAGTTAAGAAAAAAAGAGTATAGCCCTAGTGAAAGTTTTACGAAAAAGACACAGTGTTGAGGACGCAACGTGGGAACTTGAGGAAGCTATGCGAAACAGTACCCAAACCTATTTTCTGGTAAGATTTTCGGGGACGAAAATCCCTGAAGGGGGAGAGTTGTAACAGCCCGATTTTGGGTCTAGTCGGAACAGTGGTATCGGGACCAAAAATACGACATAGTAAAATTCATTTTTATTACATTTCTATGGTTTACAATTTTACAAAATGACTTCGCGAAAATTTCATTCGAAAATTTTGACGTTTGGGCATTCAATTTAGTAAAAAAATGACTAAATTGTAAAAAGTGCAAAAGTTGAGTTCTACGTGCTAGAGAAGTCTAATTGCTATGAAATTTTCAATTGAATGTCCTAAGATGGTAATTAGACCATTTCTTAAGTTTGTGGACAAAAATAGACATGGTGAGATAAAATTTCAAAGTTTTAAGTGAAGGGCATTTTGGTTATTTGGAAAATAATTGAATAAAAAGGGAAAATAAAGCCAAAATTATTGTCCATCTTCTCCCCCTTGTGCCAAAAATTAGAAGGAAGACATCTAGGGTTTGGCCAACTTTTGAGCTCGATTGTAAGTCCGTTCTTGCCTCGTTTTTAATGCTCTTTACATTTTTAAAGTCGTTATCACTCGATCTATCTATTTCTACCATTAATTTAAGGAATAATCAAGGTCTAGGGTTTGACCCATGTTATAAATTTGTGTATTTTGATGTCTAATGGTAGAAAATTAATGTTTGGTGTTAGATAAACAACTTTTACTAAGTGATTTTTTATGAAAATGCTTAAAATGACTTATTTGTAAAAGTTATAAAATATGTAGTAAAAGTGTGCTTTAGTGGAAATTCTGGGCTGTTATAGTTATAAAAATGGGTAGGCTAGGCTTGTACATTAAAGAAATTGAACACGCTTCATTTTACGAACCTAGGGACCAAAATGTAAATATGTTAAAGTTTAGGGGCAAAAATGTAATTTTGCCATAATAAGATATTTTGACTGAATTGAATATTGTGAATAATAAATGATTTAAATTTGCTATTATAGATCAAGAGAAACGAGGTTTGGACCTAAATCGGGGGAAAAATAAAGTATTTGATGATTAGGTCTCATTTCTACTATTTTTGTACCGAGGTAAGTTCGTATGTAAATAATGCATTGTTATTTATGCTTTAATTAATTTAATATTGTATGCATTGTGATTTACTCTTTGAACATAATCGATAAAGTTCAATAAGATAGAAATCCCAGTTGAACTTTAGGAATAGTTAGAATACAAATGTCATGACATTAGGGTTATTAAGATTTCGTGTAAGACCATATCTGGGATATGGCATCGATATGATATTTCGTGTAAGACCATAGCTGGGCTATTGGCATCGATACAAGATCCCATTTAAGACCATATCTGGGATGTGGCATTGGCATGGTACTATGTGTGTGTGAGATGTCTCTAGTATCCTTTAGTATTCCAAATGGTTTAACGGGAAATTCAATGAGAATGTCAAAGTTGTAAAAGGTTATGGTTATGTTGCGAGTTGGTACAGGTACGTACGTAAAACTCATTGAATAATGAGCACAATATGTGATGAACCCTCGGTAAGGTTATGAATAAGTTATGATTAGAAGACCTAAATACTACTTATGCTAAGTTTATCATGTTATTTGTATGTTACATGTGTGATTATAATGCTTATTATTTGCATAGGAACTTACTAAGCTGTATAGCTTACTCCCTTTTCTTTTCCCTTGTCTTATAGTGTCACCGAGCCAGCTCGGGGATCAAAAACTATTGGAGATCCATTCACACTATCAACTTAATACTTTGGGTACCATTGATTCTAATATTTTGAGTTATGGCGTGTATAGGGACTTGGTCATTTTGTTATGTGTCATAATTGATTTAGCCAAATGTGTTGGCTTATGTTGGTTGATAATTCATTTTTTAAATGACCATTGAAATTGGCTAATATTGGTTTAAGTGTATATATATGCATATGATGATGCTTTTCATGGATGTGGGAAATTACATGATTTAAATTGAGATATATGTGATGTTTGTGTATGATAAATGATAGCATGTGAATGATGTATTCATATCTTGTTTGTGGCTGATTTGGTTGTATGTATATACTTGGATTGGTGTTGCTTGTTGTTGTGTAGGTTGGTGCAAGTAAGGGTGGCAAAATGGCTTGGTAAATAGCCTTAATTTTGTCCACACGGGAGTGTGTCTAGGCCGTGTGCGGCACACGGTTTACCCCACGGGCGTGTGTTTCAGCCGTGTGTCCCCTACACCTTAATTGATGCAAAATAGAATGTCCAGAATTGAGCACACGAGGAGAGACACGGGCGTATGTCTTGGCCGTGTGTGCTATACGGCCTTGGACACGAGCGTGTGTCTCGGCCATATGAAGTCTGCACCTATTTTATGAAAAATCATGAAAATTAAATCGACCACACAGCGTAGCACACGGGCGTATGGCACAGCCATGTGGCACAAGTCAGAGAGCTCCCTATTTTGAACACGGCCTGTAGCACGGACGTGTCCCTCAGACCACACGGGCATGTGATCCCTGTTTTAATGCAAAATATTCTAAGTGTTGTATGATTTTCTAAAGTTCCCAGTTTAGTCTTGAACTACTTCCAATTTATGTATTGAGCCTCATAGGCTCGTACTAGCGACGATATGAACAAATGTGAAAGGTTTTAAATTTGGATGGAAATTACGTCTCGATTTTGTATGTTTGCTTGCGTTTTCGTACCCTATTTTGGCATTGAATATGGGTAAGGGGTGTTACACATAAAAAAAAAACTTGAACTCGACACCCATGGTGTCGAGGTCAATGTAATGTCACTTCACTCGCCTTTATTAGATTCAATAGGAATCCCTTACAGTAATAATGACCTTTACACTTGTGGGTGTTGACGTCCTTCCAAATAACCCTACACCTTACATGCAAAACCCTAATTTCAAATAGAAGGATCTTGACTACATAGGTGTCCAAGTTCACGTAAACCCATACCCTGAATCGTTAAACACCACAATAATATGAAATTTGTTAGCCTTTTCCATTATACAAGATAATTGAAGCTTTATTGCAATTGTAAGTATTCTTTTATATTTATTTTTAACATGTTTAATATAGACATAATAATAAAAATAGCCCTTAATTTTTACTTTTTTGTTATTTTGACCCTAATTCTTTTTTTTATCACTTTAGCCCTCAAACTTTAAATTTTAGTTAAATTGTTTTTCTTTGAATTAAAAATTTTGATTGGATTGTTAAAATTCTAAGGGTAAACTACAGGAATAGTCACCCAACTATGTCTTTGGTTATATTTTGTGTAACACCCCTTACCCGTATTCGACACCTGAACTAGGTAAGAGGCATTACCGAACTTAACTTGCTCTATCATGCAACATCGATTCATAAATTTTCCTTTCAAATTAAAACTTTTCATTCAAGACCTTAATGTCCTTATGATAGGTCTACGAGACCCTAAACTTGTACTCGGAATGATTCGGGACCAAACCTGAAACTTTTGAACAATTACACAATTTTGACATAAAACAAGGCCACACATCCGTGTGAAGGAAAGAACACGCCCGTGTGGCATATCACATGCTCGTGTTCCACACTTGTGTGGAATTATTTTCTAATTCAAACCTACAGGGATTTTCACGCAGCCAGACACACGTTCGTGTCCCTCACACGGCCACGACACGTTCGTGTCTTAGCCCGTGTGCAAAAACCATGGCATTCTGTTTATGACGTCATCACCTCACTAAGGTCACATAGCCAAGGCACACGCTCAAGTCCTTAGACTGTGTGTCGAATTAAATTTCTAATTTCAGGTGCAGACTTCACACGGCCTGGACACATGCCCGCACGGTCGAGACACACGACCGTGTCTCTGTTCGTGTGTTAACTACTGAGCATACTAACTTGTCAACTTAGCATGCATGGGGACACACGGCTAATCAACACACCCATGGGGCTGACCGTGTGTCACACACGGCCTAGACACACGCCCGTGTGTCTACCAATGTGGACATTTGAAAGGCTATCTACCAAGCCAAATGCCACCCTACACAACAACCATACTTATACCAATCCAATTCAACATATAATATGCCCATAAGGTATTTCTAAGAACTCAAAATCAAAACATCCACACAAGCATTCACTTCATGAATTTCATCATCTTTGAATATATTAAATTGTCAAGTATTGGTCAACTTCCAATGACCATTTACAAAATAAATTTGATAACATTAATAGCCAACACTTTGGCTAACAAATATGACATAACAAAATGACCAAGTCCTATTTATGCCATAATCAAAAGGAATCTAACTTTTCTATACCAAAGAGAAGTCGATAGTGTGATTTCCGAACTCCGATGTTCCACGAATTTCCAAGCTAACTTGGCGAAACTACAAGGAAAAGGGAAATGAGAGGGGTAAGCATAAAGCTTAGTAAGTTTGCATGAAATAAATAGCAACATAAAGGCTCATAATGCTACCCATCCATTGCATTGAATAAAATATAAAGCCTTAAGCACATGCTATAACTCACTCATGCTTATTCTTACCAATTACATACCATGTCCCATATCGTAAACATTTCTTATGAATTACTCACAAGTACCTGTATCACTTTATCACATAGCTTTAGCACTAATCTCATCTCTATAAGAGCCCAACTATTTATCTCAATGAATCACTTGGACTACTCGAGGATGCACAATAGTTCACATATACATAAACATGACACCAATGCCATATCCCCGATATGGTCTTACATGGGGTCACATCTCGATGCCGATGCCATATCCCAGATATGGTCTTATACGGGATCTTATATTGATGTCGATGCCATATCCCAGATATGGTCTTATACGAGTTTTATATTCGATGTCGATGCCATATCCCAGATACGGTCTTACACGGGATCTCAACTTAGTGCCAAGGCCATGTTCCAGACATGGTCTGATACGGGACTTTACCAATCTCATGTCTCGATGATATTATTCTTTCATTTAATAAAGTCCAACCAAGACTTCAACATCACAATTCTCATCATTTTCTCATTCAACATCATTGTTCAAATTCATAGAAATATTATACATCTTCGCAAATATCAAACATTTAAAAACTTAACAACATGATGTTGAATTTATTACACAAACTTACCTCGATCTCAAAATAAACCAAATTGTCGATCTAATCCGATACATTGCCTTTTCCTCGGTCAAGGTTAATCCCTTGTTCTTCTTGATCTATAATAACAAATTAGCTCATTTAATTTTCACATTAATCAACACATTTCAATAATCATACTTTGGCAAAATTACCATTTTACCCTTATATTTTCACAAAATGACTATTTTATCCCTAGGCTCGTAAATCGATTTCAATCGAATTTCCTCATTTTACAAGCCTAGATGAACATTTATTACTCCTATGGCAACTCTCAATACTAATTATTTCACACATTTACCACATTTTTACAACTTTCTCGAAAAGGTCCTTTTAGGTGTTTTCATGGTAACACATTTCACAAAGTTGTTTATCTAACAACTAAGACTCATTTTGTAACACACCAAACCTGGCCTAGACGTTACGGCAGAATCTAGCATGTCACATCATACAATTTTATTCAACTACACGATCATTTAAAAAAACCCTTCCTCGATTTAAAACTTTTTATCGTTTAGAAACCCAGAATTTCATTGCTAATCAAAACAAGATTTTCTTAAGGTTATTACCCTTGTAAACATAATATTATTTTCAAAACGTGGTTTGTTAGAAAATATTCTTGGAAAACTTTATTATCGTTTAAACCTTATTTGATATGGAAACTGATATTTATAGCTAGTAGCGGAACGTGATATTTTGAAAACGATAGTTATTGTTTTAAAACCCGTGTTCAATTGTTTGGCAGTTCATAACTAAAATAATTACCAAATGAAAGTTTAATGAAAATCCCAATGGCCATATTACATAAGTGATTAACCCAAAACAATATAAACTAAATTAAACCCAAAGTTACTAAGTTCTGTTTATTAACAAATCCGACGTATGGTCTCCTCCGAGTCCTCCACAGCTCCAAATCCTCTAACGCTGGGGATTACCGGCACAGTTAAAACAAAGGGGTGAGTTACAAGAACTCAGTGTGTAATCCCCTACTACGGTCATTATCTAGGCCCGAGCCCATAAGGTGTCAGTTTGGGCCTAAGCCCTACTCGGTAACAAGCTTGGCTTAAGCCCCAAATCATCTCAATGCAAGTGGATATGTACCCACCCCAATCCTATCCAGCCAACTAACTCTCCACCCGTACCAACCAACACACCATGTAGGGACCATGTCAACCCACCCAGCCAAAACTCTCCAATATTGCAGTCAAGCTGCTAATTACGGAATATGTGGCTGAGCCACTAATTCGGTATGTAGCGATGCCACTCGAACGGTATGTGGCAGAGCCACTAGAACGGTACTTCCTCCAGTCAACCCAACCCAATGCAACATGATATGAATATAGTGTATTACAATTATAAACAGATATATATAAAATCACATAAACGATATTTAACTACCACCAAGGTTATAACAATCATTTTGTCACTTAAGGGGTAACATGGTAATTTCATCCCTAGGGGTAATTTCGATAATTTACCCATCGAGGGTATTTCAGTAACTTATCCACTAAGGTATTTCGGTAATTTACCCACTGGGGGTATTTCGGTAATTTACCCACTGAGGGTATTTCAATAATTTACCCACTGAGGGTATTTCGATAATTTACCCACTGGGGGTATTTCAGTAATTTACCCACTAAGGGTATTTCAGTAATTTACCCACTAAGGGTATTTTGGTAATTTACCCACCAAGGGTGTTTCGATAATTTACCCACTAAGGGTTTTTCGATAATTTTACCCCTACAACGGCCCTTCCGAAAGCCTAATGTCGCCTCGAGTGACTCGATTTCCATTTTCAGTCAATACAATGCCATTGGGCCTAAAACCCGATTTCAGCCCATACAGGCCCACACGCTCGTGTGGCCCATTCTATTCGTTTTTAGCTTCGATTCTACGGACTTCGCAATCGCATCATTCAACTGTCACTTTTAACCTTTTTCGCTCATATGAGCCCGCTTCGGCTCAACAAGGCCCATTATGGCCTCAGTTCCGCGAGGGAGTCCGTAACACTCTCAACTGTCTGTCGCCAATGCTAGCGGCTCAGTTGTCTCTACGAGCGCTTGCACGCTCGAGTGATTTTAGTTGCCGATATTTCAGCTTGTTGATATTTCGGCTTTTGGTCGACTAACAGAACAACACGTAAGAACACAAACAAAGGTGTGAGATTACACACCTGTTATGGATTTCAATTCGCGACACTTTCTGAGGCACCTAAGATCATAATTGACCATTAGTTAGACTTCACCTTTGGTAAACTAAAATATAGAAATATCCAATTATTGACTTAACTTACCAACGAACGACAGATCCTCTTCTATGGAGAGTATTCGGCCTAGAAGCAAAGGAAAGAACAAATGATTAGGAAGATGAGTGATGGGGAAAAAAAGAAAGGAAGGAAGGTGAGAGTAAGACTTACCAATTCGGCACTTTGCAGGAAAATGAAAAAGAAAGAAAGATGAAAAGAAGTGAATGGCTATTAACAAAAGAAAGAGAAGTGCACGAAAGGTAGAAAGTGCATGAAAAGGAGAAAATAATGATGTACCAAACTTCAAAGAAGAATGACCTGAAATGAAAAGAAGAAAGTAGCAAAACACAGAGAAATTTCGGTTTATACTCCCACTCAAATGGCCGAAAATGCTACCAAATGACTCTTCTTCAGCCGAAAGTCCCCCTTAGCTTGACTCCCACTTTCGGCCAACACCTCCCACACACACAACTCCTTGATTTTCTCCCCTTTTTCCTCCTACAATTCCTCTCATTCATCCATTTGAACCGTTTGACCACTTCTCCAACTCCCATTGAAGAGTTTCATCCAAACTCTGCTTCCTCCCCTCTCAAGCCACAAAATAAAATCCTTTATTTACCACCTGAGGGATTCAAACCCCTTCCCTCTATGCTCTCCCATTGACGCCACAACCTCCTTGCCACATGCTCCACTTGTGTTAGTAAAACACGCTCAAATATACTTGAGCCCTACTGTCAACAACCCTCTCCACTTTAGGGTCAAAAACCAGAATTTTTCCAAGGCTCAAACTCAAACCCAGGCTTCCTTAGGACCCCCAAACACACTCAAATAGCTAACCAAATAAGCACAACATGAATTTAAGCAAAACTACAAACCCTTAACTTTTGAGGCGTTACAACTCTACCCCTTAAAGAAATTTTGGCCTCGAAATTTACCTGATCAAAAGAGATAAGGGTATTGATGCCGCATTGTCTCCTCAAGCTCCCATGTGGCTTCCTCTGAACCGTGATTATTGCACAGTTCTTGACTAACGAACAGATTTCGTTCTCAGCACCTTAACATCATGATCCAAAATCTGCACCAGTTCTTCTTCAAATGTCAGGTCAGGTCTTACTTCGATCTCCTCCACTGGCACTACATGAGAAGGATCAGAATGGTAGCATCTCAGTATAGAAACATGGAATACATCATGTACCCGGTTTAACTTAGGAGGTAGTTCCAACTGATAAGCGACCGGTCCCACACACTTTACTATCAGTAAGGTCCGATAAATCTAGGGCTCAGCTTACCCTTCCGCCCAAATCTCAAAATCTTTTTCCAAGGTGAGACTTTCAAAAAGACAAAATCTTCCACCGAGTATTCAATCTCTTTGCGCTTCAAACCAGCGTATGATTTTTGCCTATCCGATGCTTCTTTTAACCGACCCCGTATCAACTTCACTTTCTCCTCAGTTTTAGAAATTAGCCCTGGACCCAATAGTCGCTGCTCACCCAATTCTGTCCAACAAGTAGGGGTATGGCACCTACGACTTTATAATGCCTCGTATGGTGCCATCTGCATACTGGATTGGTAGTTGTTGTTGTAAATGAATTTCGCCAACGGTAAATAGTCTTCCCAACTACATTTGAAATCTATCACACAGCTTCTTAACATGTCTTCCAGAATCTGTATTACCCTCTCTGACTGACCATCAGTCTGCGGATGGAATGCTGTGCTGAAATCTAACCTTGTAACCAGAGCTTCATATAACACTCTCCAAAACTGAGATGTGAATCTAGGGTCCCTATCCGAAATGATAGACACTGGTACCCCATGCAACCTTACAATCTCTGCCACATACAACTTTCCCAATTTCTGCAATGAGTAATCGGTGCGAACCGGTATGAAGTGAGCAAATTTAGTCAGTCGATCAATAATGACCCATACTGAATCTTTCTTAGTAGGCATCAAGGGTAGCCCACTAACAAAGTCCATGGTTATCCTCTCCCACTTCCAGAGTGGAATTTTAACAGGTTGCAGTAATCCAGAAGACAGTTGATGCTCAGCCTTCACTTGCTGGCATGTCAAACACTTACTTACAAAGTCGGTACCCTCACGCTTAAGTCTTGGCCACCAGTACAGTTCATGCAGATCTCGGTATAATTTGTTTCCACCAGGATGCATAGCGTATGGGCTACTATGTGCCTCCCGCATAATCAATTGTCTTAACTCAGAGTCCCTCGGTACACAAACTCTTCCACAAAAGCATAATACTCCTTCACTATTCAGCCCAAAATCCACAGTCTTTCCCTTATTCACCTGTTGAAAACGAGAAACCAATGACTCATCCAACATATGTTTCTTTTTAATCTGACCAATCCAAGTTGGTTTCACCTGCAGTTCTGCTAACAAACTACCATCCTCAAATAGGCTGAGACGAGCAAACATTGCTCTTAGATCAGATACCACCTTACAACTCAGTGCGTCTGCTACAATGTTGGCTTTCCCTGGATGGTACTCAATCGAGCAATCATAATCCTTCAGCAACTCTATCCATCTTCGTTGCCTAAGATTCAACTCCTTTTGGGTAAGGAGATACTTAAAACTCTTATGGCCAGTGTAGATGGTCGACTTTTCCCCGTCCAAATAATGTCTCCATATTTTTAGTGCAAACACCACCGCAGCTAATTCCAAGTCATGAGTGGGGTAGTTAACCTTGTGTGGCCTAAGCTAACGAGATGCATACGCCACCACCTTCCCCTCTTGCATCAGCATACAACCCAAACCCATGTGCGATGCATCACAGTAGACAAAGAATTCTTTTCTAGCCTCTAGCTGTATCAATACTGGGGCTTCAGTAAATCTTTTTCAATTTCTCAAAACTATCCTACTATTTATCGGTCCAAACAAATGGTACTCCTTTACGCAGTAGATTAGCTAGGGGTGCAACAATCAATGAAAACCCCTCAATGAACCGTCTGTAGTACCCAGCCAGACCCAGAAAACTTCAGATCTCAGGTACTGACTTTGGTGGCTTCCAATCCAATACAGGCTCAACTTTCCGAGGATTAACCCTAATCCCCTCAGTAGACACAACATGACCCAAAAATGTCACCTCCTTTAGCCAATACTCGCACTTGCTAAATTTGGCATAGAGTTGCTTTTCTCTCAATATTTGCAGAACAACCCGGAGATGTGAATCATGCTCCTCCTCAGTTCTTGAATACACCAGAATATCGTCTATAAACACTACCATGAATTGGTCTAGGTAGGGTTGGAAGACCGGTTCATTATATCCATGAAAGCAGTTGGTGCATTTGTTAACCCAAACGGCATGACCAGAAACTCGTAGTGTCTATAACGAGTCTTGAATATGGTTTTATACACATCTGTCTCCTTAACTCTTAACTGATGGTACCCCGATCTTAGATCTATCTTGGAGAAAACTAAAGCTCCTCGTAGTTGATCAAACAGATCGTCTATCCTTGGTAGCGGATACTTGTTCTTAATCGTCAGTTTATTCAATTGACGATAATCTATACACATGCACATTGACCCATCCTTCTTCTTAACAAATAGTACCGGTGCTCCCCACGAAGACACACTTGATCAGATAAATCCTCGATCCAGAAGCTCTTGGATCTGAGCCTTTAATTCTACCAGCTCCTACGGCACCATCCTATAAGGGGCGATGGACACTGGAGCCGTTCCTGATAAAAGCTCAATGCCAAATTTGACCTCGCGGTTTGGAGGCAATCTCGGAAGCTCTTCAATACATCCAGAAACTCCTTTACAGTCCTGACATTCTCAACAGACGGTCCATTAACAACAGATGTGCTGATATAAGCAAGGAATGCCTCGCAACCTTTGCGAACCAGCTTTTCGACCCTTAATGCTGAGATTACATTGGCTAGATAATTCCTTCTCTCCCCTATCACAATCATTTCCTCATCCTCTGAAGACTTCAATACCATACGCTTAGCAGCGTAATCCAAATTTACTCGGTGTTTCACTAACCAATCCATGTCCAGAATGAGATCAAACTCGCCAAATGGCAGTTCCATCAAATCCATATCTCTAAACAGCTTATTCACTACAACAGACTGTCCTAAAGGACTAATCACCGACATCTCTTTATCAGCAAATTTGAATTGTATACCCAAAGTTCCAGACACAGTACATACAACATACGAGTGCGTTGACCCGATATCAATTAAAGCAATACATGGTACATTATGAATGAGGAACGTACTAGTTATAACGTCAGGTGCATCGCCATCCTCTCGACGGCGAAAGATATATACCAACCCCGGGCCGTTTTGCCTGCTGATTACCAAGCACCTCGCCGGTGCTCCAGGACCTCGTCCTAACCCATTTCCCCCTCTGGGTGGACCACGACCTCTCGATGGCTGCTGACCACCTCTCCCAGGCTGCACATAGCCCTGACCCACTGTTTGCGTCCAAACAGGTTCCCGAGGATAGTTTCTGAACTGATGATCCTTGGACCCACATCTGAAACACCCCCAGTTTTTCTCCAACACTCTCCCAAATGAGGTCTCCCGCACTCAACACAAGGTTGCGATCGACTAACAGCAACTAGAATCCCAACTCGGGCTGACCCATCAAACCTAGGCCTCTTAATAAATCCACCTGAAGAACTTGAGGGCCCAAAATCCCTCTTACTTCTACCTCATTCCTTTTCACGGTTTTGACGCTCAGAGCGTTTCACATCCTTGACAATTTTAGCCTTCTCAACCAAAGCAGTAAAGTCCCTTTCCCTCTGTGGGGCTATCAATACCCGCAACTCATCCCGAAAACCATCCTCAAACCGCACACAATGCTCATATTCAGTCGCAACTATGCCCCGAGCATACCGACTTAACAGTAGAAATTTTACCTTGTATTTCGCTACAGACTTCCTCCCCTAAACCAGATTCAGAAATTCCTTTCTCCAAGCATCCACAAAACTTGCCCCGACATACATCCCTTGGAAGGCCATCTTAAAAAAATCTCATCTCACACGGTCGGCCTGCGTGCCTTCCCTCACGGTAAACCACCACTGATATGCCTCATCCCACAGTAAAGACACTACTCCTTTCAGTTTCTGTTCTACTGTGCAGTCCAGGTCATCTATGATTCGCTCTACTGCCTTTAACCAATACTCTGCTACATTCGGAGCTACACCAGAGATGCCCCTGAAAATCTCCGCCCCGTTTGACCGGAGTTGCTTAGAAATTGATCCTCGGCCCACTGATATAGTACTCACTCCAACAACCCTTTCCAGAACCCGTAGCATCGTTTGGGACAGAGCATTATCCCCACTAATTCGATCATGAGACCCTGTTTTAGTCACCGGTGATGCCAGCACCTCCCTTTCGGGCATATGTCCTGATGCTGAGGACCCAGCCCTAGCATGTCGGCCTCTACCATGGCTACGTGTACCCCTTCCGTGACCTCTTGTACTCATATCGATGTAACATATTAATCTAGTTAAGAGTTTTATGTATCAGCTTATAGTTCATGTAATTATTGACAAATGTTTTATGAAAACAGTAATAAGAGTAGTTTTCGCAGATCGAGTTTACTATAGTTTCAGTCTCCTATAATCTCAGTTTTCCTAACTAAGAGTTCGGTATGTTACTACTACCCCTAGTAGTTTCTCAACACAGTCATTACAGCATATAACAGAGCCTAAGGTTAGGAAACTTACGGATTTGGTGTCGGAGACTCGGTGTGCCATACTTTCAGTAACACTATCATTTTCTAGACTAAATATTTTAAGTAGATTAGAAAACTTTTAAAACCCACTCCACAGTCGAGCTTTGCAACGGGCTCTGATACCATTAAATGTAACACCCCAAACTCGGCCTAGACATTACGGCCGAATCTGACATGTCACATCAAACAATTTTATTCAACTACACGATCATTTAAAAAAACCCTTCCTCAATTTAAAACTTTTTTATTATTTAGAAACCCCATAATTTCGTTGCTAATCAAAACAAGATTTCTTAAGGTTATTACCCTTGTAAACATAATTTTATTTTCAAAACGTAGTTTGTTAGAAATCATTCTTGGAAAACTTTATTATCATTTAAACCTTGTTTGATATGGAAACTGATATTTATAGCTAGTAGCGGAACATGATATTTTGAAAACGATAGTTATTATTTTAAAACTCGTGTTCAATTGTTTGGCAGTTCATAACTAAAATAATTACCAAATGAAAGTTTAACGGAAATCCCAATGGCCATATTACATAAGTGATTAACCCAAAACAATATAAAATAAATTAAACCCAAAATTACTAAGTTTCGTTTATTAACAAATCCGACGTATGGTCACCTCCGAGTCCTTCACAGCTCCAAATCCTCTAATGCTGGGGATTACCTGCACAGTTAAAACAAAAGGGTGAGTTACAAGAACTCAGTGTGTAATCGCCTACTACGGTCATTATCTGGGCCCGAGCCCATACGGTGTCGGTCTGGGCCTAACCCATATTCAGTAACAAGCTTGGCCTAAGCCCCAAATCATCTCATTGCAAGTGGATATGTACCCACCCCAATCCTATCCACCAACTAACTCTGCACTCGTACCAACCAACACACCATGTGGGGACCATGTCAACCCACCCAGCCAAAACTCTCCAATATTGCAGTCAAGCTGATATGCGGCTGAGCCACTAAATCGGTATGTGGCGATGCCACTAGAACGGTACTTCCTCCAGTCATCAACCCAACCCAATGCAACATGATATGAATGCAGTGTATTACAATTATAAACAGATATATATAAAATCACGTAATGATATTTAACTACCATCAAGGGTATAACGTCATTTTGTCACTTAGGGGTAACACGGTAATTTCACCCCTAGGGGTAATTTTGGCAATTTACACATCGAGGGTATTTCAGTAACTTATCCACTAAGGTATTTCGGTAATTTACTTACTGGGGATATTACAGTAATTTACCCACTGGGGTATTTCGGTAATTTACCCACTGGGGGTATTTCGGTAATTTACCCATTAAGAGTATTTCGGTAATTTACCCACTGAGGGTATTTTGGTAATTTACCCACTAAGGGTATTTCGATAATTTTACCCCTACAATGGCCCTTCCGAAGGCCTCATGTCGCCTCGAGTGACTCGATTTCCATTTTCGGTCTATACAACCTAATTTCGCCTAAAACCCAATTTCGCCCATACAGGCCCACACGCTCGTGTGGCCCATTCTATTTGTTTTTAGTCTCAGTTCTGCAGACTTCGCAGTCGCATCATTCAACTATCACTTTTCACTATTTTCGCTCATATGGGCCCATTAACCCGTTGGGCCCTGTAACACCCCTAACCCGTATCCGTCGCCGGATTTGAGTTATGAGGCATTATCGAACTATACATAGATCATCGTAGGCATTCATCGAAACTCAATATTTTATCAAAGAAAAGCTCACATGAATTCATTTGCGTATCCAATTGAATCTAAAATGTCTATATGATACATGCATTGCATATCTATAATTCTTATAGTACTTATAAGAATATAAAGTATAGTTCATATCTTACAAAATTCATTTACTGAAATCAATACATATTCTAACTTACATATACTATACCACATTATTTCAAAAAAGCTGTAACGGTTCTAAACATTTTAATATATATAATAAAATAAATAAATAAATAAAACACTTATATATATATAACGTTTCTTACTTACTAATTATATATGCTATTTCACAAAACCACATTTGTACCTATTATAGACATAAAGACCATGACCGTACATATATATATAATCCATAATGTAATTCTCATTTTGAATTTATTAAGCCAAAGACAAAAATTATTACTATTAGCCTACCATTCAGTCAAGTTAATATAACTAGTCGAGTTCCATAATTACAATTTCTCCAGATTTTAGTAAGGAATGCATGTATAGTCCATGAACCAAATCATGCATACAATGCAACAATCATGATCTAACTATATCTACAATATACATCTAGACTATGGCCGAATATATATTCAAAACTAATATCCATCCATGCACATCATTTGACCATTTAAATAAGCCGAATATTTCTACTTCAACTAACATCAAATATAAGCCATATTCGCATGGCTAATATATACATAGACAAAAGTTATCATCTTAACAAAATCACGCTCTTTCTATACATGCCTTTAACCGAAAACCCAAATTTAAGAGTACCAAAATAGGTTGATAGTGTGGACGACTTTCTTGACGATCCCTTTAAGCTCGTAGCCTTAACCGGATCTATAAAACAGAGGGGAACAAATACACACATACACACGGTAAGCTTGCTAGCTTAGTAAGTCTTAAGAAAACATATACATAAATAGCATATATCCAACCATTCAAATTAACATCTTCTATCACCAATTCAAACATAAGTGGTACAAAATTTTACCTATAAAGCCAAGGTAACCGAATGTCATTAATGCATTTGACATGAAAGCTTAACCTTTCTTACTCATACACACCAATCACTAAGTATATCAAAGATATACGTAAATAACATATGCTTATCCAATAGACTTAATCCATTCGAAATTTTAAGAATCAATTACCACACGAAATAACATGTATATATATATACACACATCTATCATAAATCAATGTATAAGACAATCAATTCCTCATATAGTAGTTCATTATTTTCTTGAGTAACATGAATATGAAATACTTACCTCTCTGTCAAATTAATATGTTTCATGTTTCAAAGCTGAAATTTCTTGATATATTCGTAATTCAGTTCTCATATACTCCAAGCTCAAATCACATTCACCTAAGATCGGGCCTCTTTGGACTCAAAGTCCGAAATTAATCACCGGCATTAAGCCTGCTAGTCAATAAGCCCGAATTATTTCACCGGTACATGGCCTGCTAGGCTAAAAGCATGAATTGTTTCACCGGCTCGTGGCCTGCTAGGCTAAAATCCCGAATAACTTATCAATAATTCATCAAATCACTATCTTGACATTTATTTTATTATTACTAATTCATATACATAAACCAAAATCACTTATCATATCACATGAACTAGTTTCCATTTCAAATTCAAAACATATTTAGTCCAATATTGGACCTTAACATTCGGCTATCATCTATTTCAATGCCAAAGTAAATCAAATAATATTATTGAACATTTTCATAATTATCTCTTACATGTAATTAAACTTAAGAACTTACCTCTATTGACAACGAACCGACTTAAACCGGCTATTCCGCAACCTTCGTCTTTCCTCGATTCAAATTTGATTTTCTTTGTTCTTGATCTTGAATTTTAGCTTCAAAGTGCCGAAATTTCAAAGAAATGAAACCCTCCTTTTTTTATCAACATTCGGCCATGAAAAACTAAAAGATGATCATGGCCATTTCTTTATGTTTTATTACATATATTATGTTATTAATAATTTACCAACTTAACCTTACTTAATAAAATAAAATAACATTGAACATAAGGTCAAACTTGACCTTTGCCGTCCACTAAGTCATAAAATGGGCTATTTTCCCTTTTTATACTTCATAGTAAAAAGCCATTAACACTTAAGCACTTTTCACTATAGTTTGCCACTTTTACAATTTACGCAATTAGTCCTTTTTCTAAATTAACCACACAAACAATAAGATTTTTCTACGAGACCTTCACACACATTAATTCACATAAAATAAACACAAAATATACTATAACAATATTTCTCGGACTCGGATTCGTGGTCCCGAAACCATCGTTCTGATTAGGGTCAAATTCGGTCTATTACAAGCCCATTTAGCCCGCTTCGGCTCAACAAGGCCCATTATGGCCTCAGTTCCGCTAGAGAGTCCATGACACTCTCAACTGTCTGTCGCCAATGCTAGTGGCTCGGTTTGTCTCTACGAGCGCTTGCAGGCTCGAGTGATTTGAGTTATCGATATTTCGACTTGTTAGTATTTCGTCTTTTGGCCGACTAACAGAATAGCACGTAAGAAGACAAACAAAGGTGTGAGATTTCACACATGTTATGGATTTCAGTTCGCAACACTTTCCGAGGCACCTGAGATCATAATTGGCCATTAGTTAGACTTCACCTTTGATAAACTAAAATATAGAAATATCCTATTATTGACTTAACTTACCAACGAACGACAGATCCCCTTCTATGGAGAGTATTTGGCCTTGAAGTTAAAAAAAGAACAAATGATTAGGAAGGTGAGTGATGGGGAAAAAAAAAGAAAGGAAGGAAGGTGAGAGTAAGACTTACCAATTCGGCACTTAGTAGGAAAATGAAGGAGAAAGAAAGATGAAGAGAAGTGAATGGCTATTAACAAAAGAAAGAGAAGTGCACGAAAGGTAGGAAGTGCACGAAGAGGAGAAAATAATGATGTTCCAAACTTCAAAGAAGAATGACCCGAAGTGAACAGAAGAAAGTAGCAAAACATAGAGAAATTTTGATTTGCACTCCCACTCAAATGACCGAAAATACTACCAAATGACTCTTCTTCAGCCGAAATTCCCCCTTAGCTAGACTTCTACTTTCGGCCAACACCTCCCACACACACAACTCCTTGATTTTCTCCCCTTTTTTCTCCTACAATTCCTCTCTTTCATCTATTTGAACCGTTTGACCATTTCTCCAACTCCCATTGAAGAGTTTGATCCAAACTCTGCTTCCTCCCCTCTCAAGCCACAAAATAAAATCCTTTATTTGCCACCTGAGGGATTCGAACCCCTTCCCTCCATGCTCTCCCATTGATGCCACAACCTCCTTGCCACATGCTCTGTAACACCTCAAACCCGGCCCAGACGTTATGGCCGAATTCGGGAATGTCACATTAAAGGCACAATTCAAAATAATTTTGCTAAGTTAAAAATTTAAGGCCTAAAAGCCCAAAATCCTTGAATCTTGTTAGGTAATAATAAAAGCCCATTTTATCATTTTAAGTATTTCGGAAACTACGTTTAAATATAAGATATTTACTCAGGTTTAATAACTAAGTAAACAGTTGAAACAATAATAACAAAACTCAAAATTTAATGTCAAATCGGAGTATAAGGCCTTATTACATCCAATGAAAATAAAGCAATTAACCATGTCTTTTGAAACAAATAAACAAAAATTTAAACATCTTGTAGTGTGGCCATCTCCGAGTCCTCCCCCACGTCGAGCCATTTACTGAGGATCACTAGAAACATTAAATAAAGGGTGTGAGTTTTGAAAATCAATGTGTACAACCCTTGGCATTCAATTCAAAATACAATTATTACATTGGCCTGAGCCCTATCAAAATCGGTGGTCGTGGGCAATGACCTCGTATCATATCATATCATAACATATCATATGCAAAACAAGGTAATGCAAAACCCTCCCCAAAAATCCATCCGCTACACACCATTTACCTCCCAACCCTACACATCTGTGGGGTTTCTAAATCGACTCACCCATCTTCTACACACCAAAGGTAGCACTCACAGCGGTACTACTTAACGTTGCAGCAAAGCTGTTAATCATATAATGGGCTTAAAGCCACCGGTGGATCCATGGTCGTCAAACGACTATGCGATCCTCAAATCTTCCTCTGTACCATAATTCCCACCCATATGCATCCTAATCAGAATATCGAATGAATGCAACATGCACATGAGTAACATCCACAAAACTCATACTCATCACATAGGGGTATTTTCGTCATTTTACAACCTAAGGGTATTTTCGTAAATCTACTATATAGGGGTATTTACGTAATTTTGCAAACCAAGGGTATTCTGGTAATTTCACAATTCATGGCTATTTTAGTGATTTTACAAATCTAAGGATGTTTTGGTAATTTTCAAACTAAGGGTATTTTGGTTATTTTCAAATCTAGGGGTATTTTGGTCCCTCTCGGGTTTTAGTTATGAACTTTGGCCCATTAACAAGACCTTGCGGCTAAAGCGAACAGACACTATGCACCAGGTAGGATTCCAGAGAAGAGGAGGTGGGTCGCTAGGGCCGCTTAAGTACCAAGCTCTCCCTAGATCCAAACCTAGACATGCACATGCCCGTTACCACACTCTAACCTAGTGACTTGTCCACTGACATGTTTAATTATTAGAAAGTCTTTTGCGATTTAAGAGTTGTTTAGTACTAAGCCTAAAGTCCATAAAACCCTAGCATACTACTCTACGTCCCCATAAAGCCCATCAACCCATTTCACGTTCATATAACCCCTAATGGCCACATCACATTTTTATGGCCCACTAGGCCGAAATCTCAGTCATATGACCCATTAGGCCCAAAACAAATCCAGATCATGTAACATGCATGCCTAACCCAATTGATATAGTCAAATTAATCCATTTCATCAAACTTAGCCTCAGGGCCCACTGGGCCCATTTAGCCACTTTTGGCTTTTCGGCTTTCCGGTGTTGTTGGTATGTGTGTGTAGTGTTTGTACACACTTGGTTACCACGACGTGCTATTCTATCCTTAGCCTTGAACCTACAACCAACAACCTTCAATCAACCACTCATACTTAATCAAAATATTTACTCAAAAGCCGAAGCCTTACCGTAACCTTACTGTGTGCCACTGGGTTCTAATAGCCTTTCTTTAGCTACTAATCACGAGTATCCCCTAGATCTGCACATACATCATTAAAATTTGAGTGACTCATAATCCACACAAGTCACCCCTATAGATCACACACACATTCGGCCATTCACTTAATCCACCATCGAGTTGAGTACACTTACCCTTGCTAACGATTCTACCACGCTTGCGATCTTTGAACCTTATCATTGTTATCACAGAGTTAATGACAGGACAGTTAGATAACCTTCCGGCTTTTAGCAAAATGTACAAAAGAGGTTAACCGAATACTTACCAAATCCACTTTCGATCCTGCAGCCTAAATTCGGCTTTTGAGATTAGTATGGTGATAGAGACAATTCGACACCAATAGGGAGAAGAAGGGGAGAAGTGATCGGCTAGAACCAAAGGTGAACAAGAGAAGGAATTTAAGAAGAGAAGGTATGGGGAATTCGGCTAGAGAGAAAACCAATATTTCAGCAAAAGAATGATGGGTTTTTTTTTCGGCAAATTGAAGAATTCGGCTAAGGGGGAGAAAAAGAAATGTAATGGAACCCCAAGGAACCTCTCCAAGGAATTCGTCACCTCCTTTTATAATCAATAGCCGAATCCTACCTTCCCCCATAGTCCAATTCAGCACCAACTCTTCCCACCTCTCATCTCCTAATTTTTCTCCATGATATCTCCCTTATCTTATCCGAAATTCCCCCTTTATCAGCTCAGAAGACCAATTCAAACACTTCAACAAAAGAATCCAAATTCCACACAACTCTGGCTGTCCACTAAGCAAAATAAACACTCCAAAAACACCTTACCACTACTCGAACCTTGGACCTCTTCACGCCACCTTGTAGCTCCCCTAGTGATGCCACCTTGCCACTAGACCACAAGCCCATTTGTGTCCTATTTTCCTCTTAATCTGCTTAAGAGGCCTAATGCCTGAGACTAGTGTCCACTAAAGCAAGAAAAATAAATTTTTCCCTATGGTCATCCCCATCTCTAAGACTTCAAATAATCCCGGTAACACCTTAAAATTAATATTCTAAGTGCTACTCATACATACCAACCTCAGTGCATAGAAATTTAAAGTTTCGGGATTTTTGGGGCGTTACAACCCAATAGGCCCAAATCTACTAGGCCCAAATTTGGGGCGTTACATGCACAACTTGTGTTAGTAAAACACACTCAAATATACTTGAGCCCTACTGTTAACAACCCTCTCCACTTTAGGGTCAAAAAACAGAATTTTTCCAAGGCTCAAACTCGAACCCAGGCCTCCTTAGGACCCCCAAACACACTCAAATAGCTAACCAAATAAGCATAACATGAATTTAAGCAAAACTACAAACCCTTAACTTTTGGGTCGTTACACATTTTCTTCCATAAAAATGTAGCAAACAACTTAAAAGCTCACATGGAAAAACTCTAAACTTACAACCATTTTGTAAAATAGTCCTCTATTTAGCTAGCTTAAGCTTTAGGGTTCCAAAAGTACAAATATTATCAAGAAATGATCATCAAACACTTACTTGTAATGAGAAGAGCTTGCTGAAATTTTTTAGCTTTCAAACCCTTATTTGCTACTATTTTTGGTGGAGGAGAGGAGAAGAAAAGATGATATCATTTTCTTTCTTTATTTTATTACAAAACATCAATTTAGTCCACCTAATTTCAACAACTTTGACCAATTTGACATTGTTTGTCTCCTATAGCCGGCCACCCTATCTCTAGGGATCTAATTACACTTTAAAGGCCTCCAATTAATATTCTATGGCTTTTAGACACCTTTAGCATTTAAAATAGAACTTTTGCACTTTATGTGATTTAGTCTTTTTTCGCAATTAAGCATGAAATCGCTAAAATTAAAGCACCAAAATTTTCATGCACTCTTGTAGTCATGCTATAACTCATAAAATAATATAAAAATAATTTTCTCGGGCCACAGATTAGTGGTTCCGAAACCACTATTCCGACTAGCCCCTAAATCGGGCTATTACATTTTGGTCATCCAACTATTAATTTTTTTTCAATTTAGTCACTTAAACTTTTCGAAATTAAATATTTCAATCACCCTCCTGTTAGTTGTCATTATATAAGTGACAGAAAGCTGACGTGGGCTTTTTTATTTGCTTGATAACAAATTTAACACTCTAATGTTTACGCATTCTATCAATTTGATCCTAAATCTAAAAAAAAATCAACAAATTTAGCCCTCAATGTTTACATAATTCATCATTTTAGTTATAATTCTAAAAAAATCAATAAATTTAACCTACAACATTTACAAAAATTGTCATATTAGTTCTAATTCTAAAATTTTCCAAAATGGAAAATAACAAAAAAAAAAACATGGGTTGATGACACAAAATGGGTTGATGGCTGTTAGAGAGATGAAGTTGCACATCCTCATGGGACATAGATCGAAAAAGTTATCTCCCTTGGTTCAGTTCAGCTCATATTTTCAATTTCTGGACTAGATTTTCTCGGAAATGTACTTAGACTACCCAAGTTCGGATGTTATTGATGACATGTTCAAGTCAGAAAAACAAGGGAAAAATAACTTTTCCAGAATTTTCAGTTCATGAAATGTTAGCTCAATCGATCAACTGAAATAGCCAAGAGGGGGTGAATTGGCCTCTTAAAATTTTTTTGAAGCAAGGATAAGAAAATGAGATAATGAACACAATAATTTTAAAGTGGTTCAAGCTCAATTGCCTACTCCACTACCTTAGCTTTCCACCACCAAGGATTTTCCCAATTTCACTAATTTGATGAACCTTTTGAGCACAAGGTTTAACCTTACAACTCCCTTAAGATTTGTACCCAAATCTTAAGACACAAACCCTCTCAAAAGAACAAATAACACAAGATTAGAATGGTTGCAAATGAAGCACACATCTAATAAAAACGCTTAAACTAAGAAAATACAATGAATGCTCACATGTATTTACAAGAAAAAGACGAAGAATTTAAGCACAAGTGGTTGGTAATAGTTTTCTTGATTTTTCTTAATAGCTCTTGATCTCTTGTAATCTCTCTTGTAATTGTAGAAGCTTTAGAAGCCGATATTTATGGCCTCTTATTGATTCCAATAGTTGATGTTGCTGGGAAAATGAATTGAGCCATTGGAGAGGTAAAAACCAAAGCATTAATGACTCTTACAACAAAAAGTATCAAAACATTTGAAGGGGTAACGATATTTTGGGCATTTAATGCCTAAATTTAGTGACTGTTCAAGCCTATAGTATCGGTACAATAGGGAATGTATGTAACTGCCCGATTTTGACCCTAATCGAAAAATTGGTTTCGGGACCACAAATCCGAGTCCAAAAAATATTTTAAATTATTTTTCGTATTTATTATGTGTTAATTTGTTTGTGCTAAATTTTCGTGCTTTAATTTTGTCGTTTAGGTGTCCGATTAAATAAAAGGACTTAATTATGTAAGATATAAAAGTTACAAAATCAAGTGTAAGTGCTAATTTGATAGTGGATTTTTAATGTGAGGTCCTTAAAGGGCAAATTAGCCCATTTAAAGAGATAGTGGATGGTTAAGGTCACAAATACCCTTAATTTATATGTTAATATTATTTTAGTTAAAAAGTTAATTAAGTAACTTGGTAATAATATAATATATGCTATAATAAAACGTAAAAAAAAGATGTTATCATCTTTATTATTAGCTTGGCTGGAAGTGAACAAGAGAAGAAGAAAGAAAATAAGCTAGAGTTCGGCACTTTGAAGCTTGATTAAAGGTTCGTTTTTGTTCGATTTTTGATTTTTTTTACGTTTTTGAGATCGTTGGTTAGAGATGTACAAAACCCATGTCTTAATTTTTTTTATTGTGATGATGATTTTGTGTTTTTCCATTGATGGTACATTGTGATTTTTTATGTTTGATGATGAAATATGAAATATATGTATTAGATTAACAAGTTTTGTCTTTGAATTTTTGATGAAATTGAGTAATTTGGACTAAATTACAAAAATAAATTTTTGAGGGACTAAAATGTGAAATAAATGAAATGTGTGGGCTTGTATGGACACTAGGAATATTCGGCCCTTAAGGAGTATAGTTAAATTTTGTGTATTTTGTGTTTTGTGCAAAAAGGACTAAATTGTAAAAAGTGTGAAATGTTAGGGGCAAAATTGTAATTTACCCATTTATGTGTTTTTAGGCTAAATTGAATTTAATGGTGTTTAAATAAGCTTAATTTGAATATGTTTAGATCAAGAATTAAAGAAATCGGATTTGGATCGGGGAAAGACAAAAGTGGTCGAGTAGCCGATTTAACAGTCGACGACATCCGAGATAAGTCAATAAGCATTTAAATGTTGAAATAACCATGGATATGTACTTGTTATGTATTAAAATGAATTGTTTGAATTTATATATGTTATGGCCGAATGTGGGTATTGTGATTTGGCTAACTTTTGAGCTTGATTCGACCGAGATTCGACGTCCGTAAGCCCTGTATGAACCTTAGGAATAGATAGGATACATATGTCATGACATAGGATATCCGTTATGTGTTATCGTGTAAGACCACGTTTGGGACGTTGGCATCTATTTGTGTTTAGTGTAAGACCCTGTCTGGGACAGTGGCATCGATATGTGATTACATGTAGGACCACGTCTGGGACGTTGGCATTGTACAAGCTCCCGACTATCCGCGTATCCTTTTGAATTCCGAATGGTTCAACGGGCATGTGTAAGTGAAGGCCAATGTAACATGTGTTAGAATTAAGTGACCCAAATCCTTATTTAAAATAAAATACAATGGTAAAATAAAATAAAAGAAGAATCCTTATAGAACTACACTTTTTTTATTTTATTTTAAATAAGGTTTTTTAAACCTTATTAAACTCCATCTATTTGATATTAATTAGAATAAGAAGTTTCAATCATACTACACTCCTATTAGAATATGGCTTTACAAGCCTATAAATAGACATAGTCTATTCCTCTTGTAATTAATTCAAATTCGACATGGTGAATTTTCTTCTCTTCTGCCCGTGGTTTTTTCTTGAAAGGGTTTCCACGTAAAATCTGTGTGTTCTTTAAATTTTTATTTCTCTTTTCTTTGTGATATATTTGTCATTACCGACATTATATTTTTTAACAAATTGGTATCAGAGCTTCCAGGTTTTTTTATCTCGATCACGGTAATGGCGTCTTTGAAGTATGAAATTTCGCTGTTGGATAGCAACACTAGATTCGCGTTGTGGCAGATAAAGATGCAGGCAGTTCTTGCACAGGTGGATTTAGAGAAAGCCCTGCTAGGGGTAGACAAGATGCCTTCGACATTGACGGAAGAAGAGAAGAAACGCAAGGATCGAAAGGCGTTAACACAGTTACATCTGCATTTGTCCAACGAAATTTTACAGGATGTGATGAAAGAGAAGACCGTCGCTGCATTACGAAAGATGCTAAAATAAATATGTATGTCGAAAACTCTAAGTAGCAAGTTGTATATGAAGCAACGTCTTTATGCTCATCGTTTGGAGGAAGGTGCGTCTGTGCACGAACACTTAACAGTGTTTAAAGAAATTCTCTCAAACTTAGAGGCCATGGAGGTTCAGTATGATAAGGAAGATCTAGGGTTGAATCTACTTTTTTCGTTGCCCCCGTCTTATTCAACCTTTAGAGACACAATTTTATATAACCGCGAGTCTCTCACAGTTGATGAGGTTTATGATTCTTTGACCTCGTATGATAAGGTGAAGCATCTTGTGGCTAAAACTGGCTCTCAGGGAGAGGGTCTCATTGTTCGTGGGAGACAAGATTGGAATGCTGATGATGATCGTGGAAGGACACAGGAACAAAATCCTCGCGGTAAATCTAAGGGTAGATCGAAGTCTTCAAACCAAGGTAAAACTTGTAACTTCTGCAAGAAGAAAGGGCACATTAAATCTGAGTGGTATAAACTACAGAACAAGATTAAAAGGGAGGCTGCGAATCAAAAGGGAAAACAACTAGAAAATTTCGGTGAAGCTGATGTTGTAGAAGACTACAGCGATGGTGAACTTCTAGTCGCTTCTGCCAACAATTCTAAACTGAGCGAGGAGTGGATACTTGATTCAGGTTGCACCTTCTACATGTGTCCCAATCGGGATTGGTTTACAAATTACGAAATAGTGTCTGAAGGTGTTGTTTTGATGGGAAATAACGTTTCGTGTAAAATCACAGGCGTTGGAACAATTACAGTTAAGATGTTTGATGGAGTTGTCAAAATACTTAGTGACATATGACATGTTCCAGAATTGAAGAGAAATTTAATTTTGTTAAGTACTCTTGATTCAAAAGGGTACAAATACACAGCTGAAAGTGGGATTTTGAAGATTTCCAAAGGTTCCCTCGTTATGACGAAAGGGCAGAGAAAGACTGCAAGTTATATGTTTTGCAGGGTTCTACTTTTATTGTGATGTAGCTGTCGCTTCCTCTTCCTTGTTAGATGATGATATTACTAAACTTTGGCATATGCACCTAGGGCATATGAGTGAGAATGGCATGGCAGAATTGAGCAAAAAAGGACTTCTTGATGGGCAAGGAATTTGCAAATTAAAGTTTTGTGAGCACTGCGTTTTTTGGGAAGCAAAAGAGAGTTCGGTTCACCAGAGGAATCCATAACACGAAGGGAACGTTGGAGTATATTCATTCTGATCTATGGGGGCCATCAAGAGTGCCTTCGAGAGGTGGAGCTAATTATATGCTAACTTTTATTGATGATTTTTCCAGAAAAGTTTAGGTATTCTTCATAAAGTAGAAAAGCGATGTGTTTTTCGCATTTAAATTTTGGAAAACTATGATTGAAAAATAGATGAGAAGACAAATAAAATACCTCCGCACAGACAATGGCTTAGATTTTTGTTTCGATGACTTTAATAAACTGTGCAAGTCAGAAGGGATCGTGAAACACTTGACAGTTCGTCATACTCCACAGCAAAACAGCATTGCAGAACGAATGAACAGAACGATCATGGAGAAGGTTTAATGTATGTTGTCAAATGCCAACTTACCAAAGTCGTTTTGGGCCGAAGCAGCCTCTACTGCATGTTTTTTGATCAATCGATCTCCATCCATTTCCATTAAGAAAAAAAACTCCACAAGAGGTATGGTCTGGTAATCCCGCTAATTATTCTGATTTAAAGATCTTTGGGTGTCCTACGTATGCTCATGTTGATAATGGAAAATTGGAACCGAGATCTAAAACTGGTGTAAAAGGGTATAAGTTAAGGTGTCCTGAAAATAGAAAAGTTTTGATTAGCAGAGATATTGTTTTTGATGAAACTGCTATGCTACCTAACTTATCTCTTAAAGGCTCTTCCAATAAAGAAAATCAAAAGTAGGTGGGCATCAGATTAATACAGAGTCGACTCTTCAAGCCAGTACAAAAATTGAGAATAGAGTTGCTTCTTCACCACAATACTCTATTGCCAAAAATAGAACTAGAAGAGAAAGTAAACCTCCAAAGAAGTATGCCGAGGCTGATCTAGTTGCTTATGCTTTAAATGTGGCTGAAGATGTAACAGACCAATTTTGACCCTAATCGGAACGGTGGTTTTGGGACCACGAATCTGAGCCCGAGAAATATTTAAATATTACATTTTGTGTTTATTATATGTGATTTAGTGAGTGTGGAAGTTTCGTAGAAAAATTTAGTCGTTTAAGTGCTTAATTTGATAAAAAGGATTTAATCGAGAAAAGCGCAAAAGTTGTATGCTAAAGTGAAAGGCACTAAATTGATTGTGGCTTTTAAAGTGGATGTACTAAAAGGGCAATTAGCCCATATACAACAAGAAGGAACGGCAATGGGCCACTCCAATTACAAATTATATGTTATTTTAGTTTTATTATAAGTTATATTAGTGTATTAATAAATAATGTTAATATATGTGTTATATACAACATTTAATAATAAAAAAAAGTGGGAAGAAAGAGAACATACCTTGTTCTTCTTCTTGGCCGAATGTAGGAGGAAGAAAACTCCATTGTTGAAGCTTGATTTTCGACAATATAAGGAGCTTGATTAAGGTATGGTCGGTTTTAGTTTTTGATAATTTTTACGTTTTTGAGATCGTTGCTTTCAGTATATTACCCGACCCATGCCTAAATTTTTGAAAATATTATGTATATAGGATTCGCCATTAACATGCTTGGATAGTTTTGATGTTTGATGGTTTTAGATTAAATATATGTTAAAGATTTATGAGTTTTGTGTTGAAGTTTTTGGTAATTTTGAGTAAATAGGGCTAAATTGAAAAGAATAAATTTGTGAAGGGTTAAAATGTCAAATAAATGAAATGCATGGACACACATGGCTATGGGGAAGATTCGGCCTAGCTATGGTGTTAGGAAATTTTGCATATTTTGTGTTTTGTGTAAATAGGACCAATTTGTAAAAATGGGAGACATTAGGGGCAAAATGGTAAATTGCCCATTTGTGTGTTTTGGGACTAAATTGAGATGAAATGAAATTAAATGAGCTAAATTTTAATATGTTTTAGATCAAGAGCAAAGAAAAACGGAATTAGACCGGGGAAAGACGAAGGTTCTCGAATAGCAGATTCGCACGGACTATCGACCACCGAGGTAAGTCCTTTAACTAAAACATGTCAAGGAATTAATTACGATTATATTAAATTGTATGAATTGATGAATTTTTGTACCCACTTATATCATGGCCGAATGTATATAGGTATACTAAGTTGATGATTTAAGTTGGTTATGTGTTGTGAATTGTTGGGTTACATAATGATATATGATTCTATTGGTTTAATGTGAGCAAGTCCAATTGAATTGGACATACGTATATAATAGTTATGAAGAGTGTGTTGGGAATGTTTAACTACATTGATATGTCTCGGGCTTTTACGCCTAGCAGGCTTTGTGCCGGTGTTATTTATCGGGCTTTTACGCCTAGCAGGCTTTGTGCCGGTGTTACTTATCGGGCTTTTACGCCTAGCAGGCCTTGTGCTGGTGTCACTTATCGGGCCTTTGCGCCTAGCAGGCTTGATGCCGGTGATGTGTTTTACAAAAGAGAAACCGAATTTTTGTTCAAGGCAAATTAAAGCTAATTTATTGAGTCAATGGCTCAGGTAAGCATGTAAGGTAGGAATTAAACTTCTTACCTATTTATAATAAAGTAAGCACGTAATTCAGTCATTTATTTCAAATTGTATGTGTTACAAATGAGATTTATATATGTGTATATATGTATAGTTTTAATATGTGTTCTCGGTTTTACTAATGAATGATATGAATATTGTGGCTTTGGTCTTCTAATATGTGGATACAAGACTAGGCATATTCGGCCACATGGATGGTTGTGTATTTGATGCTATATTATAATAATTGAACTTTAAGTATATGAATGTTTATACATATGGTTACATGATGACATTTTGGTCTTGGAAGGTGGGATTATGAGTAAATAATTTGATTATAAGCATTCGATTAAAGAGAAATTGTTCTATAAATTTATACGTTATATAACTATGAAATTGAAAGTTTGAAAGTAAATGTGAGTACAAACGTACGAGTTGAATTATTTTAATTTTAAATGTTTAATGTTTAAATGTTATATTATTACGAATTCAGGACTAACTAAGCTAGTAAGCTTACTAGTGTGAAATGTTCTCCTTTGTTTTATAGATTTTGATTAAAGCTACGAGCTCGAGAGGGATCGTCAAGAAAGTTATCCACACTATCGCCTTCTTTTTGGTATTTTAAATTTTGGTGATGATTTTGAAGGCATGTATAGGTTAGGCTAAGTATTGAAACATATGATGTTTAATTTTGTATGTAAATATAGCCGTGCGAACATGGCTATTTTCATGGTTATGTGTCGTTGTTATATTTTGAATTTTATAGCTTGCTCGTAATGTAAATGGATGTTTTAAATTTGATCATGGCCTAATTTACATATGGGAGGTGTTTTCGGTGTATATATATATATATATATATATGCTAAGTGTGTCCATCTTGTAAATCTTGGAATTTATATTTTGGCTTGATGATTATATTTGGTTGTGTGTTTGGTGGATTTGTTTTTGGTATATATATATGTACGGTTAATGTATAGAGTTTAAATAAAATTGAGTAGGGAGGTTATAAACTAGTTAATCATATTTTTGCAATGAAATAGTTTTTAGTTAGCAGCAGTGATGTGATTTTGAAAAATCACCAAAAATAGGATAAATTGAATTAGAAAGTGAATATAGAATTAAAGCTTATTATGTCTATTTTGATATGAAAGAAACGGAGTAGGCAAAGGAATTTTATATTATGAGATATTTAAATTTTAGTGACACTTGTTCTGAATGAATTCGTGATTCCCTATTCTGTCTTTGAAAAATTGTTAAAAATTGTACAAAAATGATCAGGGAGCATAGTTTATATTCTTAGAATCCTTAATGAGTCTATTTTTGATTGGAATAAACAAGAACATTATTGAAATTTTGTACAATGAGATAACTGAGTTTTTGTAATGATAGGTCAGAATCATCAACAGTGAAATAGGGGAAACTTTGATGAATAAACTGTACTAATTGGCCACATGAAAAATTCTGGAAATATTTTGGTATATATATCTATGAGTCTAGTTTCAAGGAAAATTTACGGATCTAAATTTTGAGTTTTGTAACTCGAGTTATGGTCAATTTAGTCAGCATGACGCAGTTGGACAGCTTTAAATTCTTATGCCCCGAACTAGTAGTCAAGTCTAGTAATGCCACATACTCGACTTCGGCAAAGGTCTCGGGTAAGGGGTGTTACAGAAGATATAGATGTAAACCAAGAGCCGTCTAATTATTCTGAGGCGGTTAGCTGTGAAGACTCAGAAAAGTGGATGTTTGCTATGCAAGAGGAGATGGAATCACTCCACAAAAACAGAACATGGGATCTTGTGAAACTTCCTAAAGGTAAAAAGGCTGTTCGTTGTAAATGGGTGTTTAAAAAGAAAGAAGAGACTCTAGGAGTTGAAGAACCCAGATATAAAGCAAGCTTATTGCAAAGGGTTACGGTCAAATTCCAGGAGTGGACTTCACAAATGTATTCTCCCCAGTTGTGAAGCATAGTTTGGTTCGAGCTTTGCTTGATATTGTGATCATGCATAATTTGGAGCTTGAGTAGTTAGATGTAAAAACTGCATTTTTGCATGGAGAACTTGAGGAAGATATTTACATGCAACAACTAGAGGGTTTTAGAGTCTCAGAAAAGGAGGACTATGTTTGTTTGCTGAAAAAGTCCCTTTACAGTTTGAAACAGTCTCCAAGACAGTGGTACAAGAGGTTTGATTCCTTTATGACTTCTCATGATTTTAAAAGAAGTAGTTTTGACAACTGTGTTTACTTTAAGAAAAACAATGATGGTTCTTTTGTGTATCTACTTCTTTATGTTGATGACATGTTGATAGCAGCAAAAGATAAAGGAGATATAAGAAAGGTCGAAGCCCAACGAAGTGAAGAATTTGAGATGAAAGATTTGGGATTAGCAAAGAAGATGCTTGGTATGGAGATTCTCAGAGATAGAAAAGCAAGTAAATTGTACCTAACTCAGAAGGGGTACATTAAAAAAGTTCTTTGAAGGTTCAATATGCAGAGTGCTAAGCCTGTTAGTACTCCTTTAGCAGCCTATTCCAGACTTTCATCAGCTTTGTCTCCACAATCAGATGATGAGATTGAATACATGTCACATGTTCCATACTCTAGTGTAGTGGGATCTCTCATGAATGCTATGGTTTGTTCACGTCCAGATTTATCATATGCAGTCAGTGCAGTTAGCAGATACATGGTGAATCCTGGTAAAGAACATTGGAAAGCAGTTCAATGGATTTTAAGATACTTATGAGGTACTACTGATGTTTGCTTACAGTTTGGAAGAACTAGAGATGGAGTCATTGAGTATGTTGATGCTGATTTTGCTGGATACCTTGATAGAAGAAGATCTCTCACTGGTTATGTTTTTACAATCGGAGGTTGTGCAATCAGTTGGAAAGCTACTTTGCAAACTATAGTCGCTTTGTCTACCACTGAAGCTGAGTACATGGCGATTACTGAGGCTTGTAAAGAAGCTATTTGGTTGAAGGGACTCTTTAGTGAGCTCAATGAAGACCTTAAAATCAACACAGTATTTTGTGACAGTCAGAGTGTCATCTTCCTTACAAAAGATCAAATGTTTCATGAGAGAACAAAACACATTGATGTTCGGTATCATTTTGTTCGTGATATTATTGCTTGTGGTGATATTGTTGTGAGCAAAATTAGTACTCATGAAAATCCTGTAGATATGATGGCTAAGTTACTTCCAATAACCAAGTTTGAGCATTGCTTAGACTTGGTTGGTGTTCATTGTTGAAGTTAAACCCTTAAGGGGTTTTATGGAAGAGGTGAAGAACTTGTTCGTTGAGAGTTCGCGATAAAGAACTTGTTCATTGAGAATTCGTGTCAAGATGGAAATTGTTAGAATTAAGTGACTCGAATCCTTATTTAAAATAAAATACAATGGTAAAATAAAATAAAAGAAGAATCTCTGTAGAACTACACTTCTTTTATTTTTTTTTAAATAAGGTTTTTTTTAAACCTTATTAAACTCCATCTATTTGATATTATTAGAATAAGGAGTTTCAAACTTACTACACTCCTATTAGAATATGGCTTTACAAGCCTATAAATAGACATAGCATATTCCTTTTGTAATTAATTCGAATTTGACATAGTTGATTTTCTTCTACTCTGCCCGTGGTTTTTTCCCGAAAGGGTTTCCACGTAAAATCTGTGTGTTCTTTAAATTTTTATTTCTCTTTTCTTTGCGATATATTTGTCATTACCGACGTTATATTTTTTAAAAATATGTGAACTAAAAGAACTTAGGTACGTATAAACATTGTGTTAACAAACGGAAGGTAAGTTATATGTTTATTACATTGTACAGAAGTTAATGTATAAACATGTGAATTGTGTATAAGCTTTAACTATGTGTATTCGGCCAAAAAGGTATATTATGTGATTTTGATATTGAGATTTGAGTAATTACTTGTGATTGTGTATAAATCAATACTTGATATAATTTTTGTATATATGATTTTGCTAAGTTAATTGACTTTACCTTGCTATTGACTTACTAAGCTTAAATAGCTTACCTTGTGTTTCTCTGTCTATTTCTGTTTTATAGATTTTGGATAAGTTACGGGCTCAGGGATCGTCAGCAGGACTATGACACTATCGGTAACTTTCTTTGGTATTTTGGCTATGTTAATTATGAATATATGGCATGTATAGCATAGAAAAGGGTTGAATATGAATTATGCACCTATGTATGTAATTGATAGCCATGCGAAGATGGCTTAACTTCTTTTCTTGAACTTGGTTATGTTTGATTATGGTTTAAGTTCATTTTGGTTATACTGTTATGTGCTATGATAAATGGTATTTGTGATATGTGTTTTCTTTTGTGCATTGAAGTTAGATAGTGATTTTGGATGTGGTATGAGTGATTTAACTATGATATATATATAATAGTACGAATTATGTTTGTTATGCTACCATTGCTAAAATGATTTGATTATGTTTTATTTGTGTTAGTAATGGTTTATAATTAGTTGATGAGTACATTTGAATAAAAGCTGAAAGGTGATATTATATATGTATTTGAATGATAGTTCGGCATTTAAGGATATATTGAGGTGATTAGTTATGTATTTTAGTAGTGAATTGAATGATGATTAATTAGAGACAAATATATTTCGGTTGTGGCCTTATATTGATGTATTGTAAATGATTTTGGCTTTGTTATTGAGGTATGAAATTTGTATTGGCAAAATATGCTACTTACTCTGTTCAGATGATTCAATACATATATAAATTTTAAAAAATATATTATTATATGCCTATTTTGAGTTGTATTTTCTTCGGTAATGCCTCGTAACTCTAGTCTGGCAACGGATACGGGCTAGGGGTGTTACAATGTATAGATACTTGTTATGAGGTATTGGTACCTTGGGGAGGGTACCGATACTCAAGTAATTTTTCTTTAATTTTCAAAACATCGAACCTTAAAACTATATGATGCAAGGATAAGGTATTTATAATTTGTGAAAGGTATCGATATTTTTTTTGGTCAATTTTTCTGAAATTTTGAAGCTCAAATTGATATGGATATCAGGCAGAGATATCAATACCATATAGGGGGTATCGATACTTTGATCCTTGGGAGCAGTTTTATACTTATAAAAATGTTTGGAAAAATTGTTTAACAAGTTGAAAATATTTTCTAAGTGTTTGAAAGATAGATTTAAAAGTTTATCTCTTATAAATATTTTGAAACAAATTGTCACTCTAAATTTATCAAGTTTTATTCAAAAACATTAAAATTTTTATATCAAAACATTTATCAAATAAAGCTTAACTTAACATGAAAGATTTAATATTGCATTATTTTCTCTACTCAAAAATTAGGTATTTTCATATTTTTAAAATAACAAAAAGAATTCAAAATAATTGTTCTATAATAGTTTAAATAATTGTTAATTTTTATCATATTCACGAAAACGACATGAGTTTAAACTGAGAACAGTTTGAATAGTGTTAAATAATCTTCTTATTCAGCGGGTTTTGGAGGTATATTAAGGAATATTTTTTAAAAAATGAAGTTTTTAATTTTTTTTTGTTTTTGAAATTTTTAGAATTATAACTAAATTGACAAAAAAAAAATTTACATGTTGAAAGCTAGATTTATTGAATTTTTTAGAATTCAAACTAAAATGACAAATTTTGTAAACATTTAAGGGGAAATTTGTTGAATTTTTAGATTTAAGATAAAATTGATGGAATGTGTAAACAATGAAGGGTTAAATGTGTTATTAGGCCGATAAACAAAGCCTACATCAATTTTCCATTACTCATCTATCAACAACTAACTAGACAGTAGCTAAAATATTTAGTTTCAAAAAGTTGAGTGATTAAATTGAAAAAATTAATAGTTGGGTAATCAAAATAGAATCAAAGGCATAGTTAAGTGACTATTTTTGTAGTTTACCCAAAATTTAATGGCAATGACATGATAGCTCACAGGACAATCTACATGCACTTCACTACTAACATATATAATTTAAAAAAATTTATGAAATTTATGACTTTTTTTTCTTTCTAACTTCTAATTTTTACTTTTGTTTTTGTATACACATGGACTTTCATGTAAGTTTTGTCCTTAAAATTTTAATGGTCAACTTTTATTTTTAATGAAAAAAAATTATTAAAATTTGAAGGTTGAAGACCAAAGTGATTAAAAATAATAATAAGACAAGTTACAACAAAAAAAAAAAAGTAAATATTAAAGGCTAAAATTATCATTATACCTTTAATTTATTTAGGTTATCGTCTTTCTTTCTTATTATCGATGTTATTATTCTTTACGGTTTGATTACGTGAAGAAATGTAAGCACTTCAAATGCATACTCATAAAATTTCAAGAGCTTGAGCCCAACATCAAGAGTTGCAAATATTTATGAATATTTTGATGAATGCGAAAAATAATGATTTGATTGCTTGTGATAAGTTCAAATAATAAAAATGCAAGAAGTAATTTGGAAACATAGCATCTAGCTTACAAATGAGTACTTACTATAATACCTTTGAGAAGGTCGCTTGCAATATCTAAACAAAGAAATACTCTGTGTTATGCTTGATGGCTAACAAGGATAAAAAGAGAGATTCAATATGACAAAAGCTACGAGAACGAAAACCCTCTCAATTAGTTTAACAATAGGTGCTAAAAATAACAAGTTTACAAAATTTTCATGGGTTGTCAAAATTTTTATACGATTATATATTGTTCCATTCTTAAAACTATTAAAATGTGGCATAACTAATAATTTTAATTGCAACTTTTACCAAGGTAATTCAAATGTCATGTCATTCAAACTCCATTCTTAAATATTAATAAAACAATGTTTAATAACTTTAACAAATAAGGGATGGTAGTGAAAAATTAACCCTGAAATTCATTAATTTTCAAATCATAAACCTTAAACAAAATTCAAAATACCCTATAACTAGTGTTCGCTTTAGGGTTTAAGATATATAATTTTTTTTTTAAAATTGACACATAACTATCGAGATGGTGTCAAATAATAACCATAATAAAATAATATTTAATAAAGTTCACTTTTTAACGATTTCAAGAGTGAATTTTGTAATCTTTAATCATTCATAATAGATTTCTAGCTCTCATTTGACTACTTAGTCAATCATACTTCATTATTTTATAATAGGTTAAAGTGTAAGAATAATTACTCAATTGTTCAATTAATTTTATTTTAGACATCCAATTATTAGTTTTTTTCAATTTAATCACTCAATTTTTTTTAAAATTAAATATTTTATTTACTCTTGCAATTAAATTAGTAACGAAAGTCTAACGTGGGTTTTTTATTGGCCTAATAATAAATTTAGCCCTCTAATATTTACACATTCTCTCAATTTGATCTTAAATCTAAAAAAGTTAAACAAATTTAGCCCTCCTCCAATGTTTCACATTCTCTCAATTTGATCCTAAATTTTAAAAAATAAAAATAAAAATTTAGCCCTCAACGTATACAAAATGTCATTTTAGTTCTAATTCTAAAAATTATAAAATATATTTAAAAATCTTTAAAATATTTTTATATTTACTTTTTCTCATCAACCAATCATGTGAAAAACCTAAAAATTAAAGTTTTTTTTTATTCAATTTCTTTTTATTTAGTCTTTTTTTTTTCTTTTTTTACATTGTTCATCTCAAATGCCTAATTAAAATCCAAAAACAAGGTCAAAAGTAATAAGTTTATAAACCCCAAATAATAGTTGGGTTGATGACATCAACTTCGATGACCTTACTCTTTACTACAGAAATGGTACCAATTTCAAGCTCTCTTATTTTTGTGTTGTTTATCCTTTCTAGCTCAAGTATGCCATGACATTTGATATTTCCAACTTCATAAGTCATTTTGGTACAAAAATCTTTAAAATATTCTCATATATAATTTTTTTAAAAAATAAAATTTTAGAATTTATATTTACTTTTAAAATTTTTAAGATTTTTATAATTTTTATATATAAGAGCTAAATTTGTTGAATTTTTTATTTATTTATGATCAATTGATCAAATGTGTAGACAATGGTGAGTTAAATTTGTTATTGAGCCAATAAAACAAAACCTATATTAAATTTCCATTAAGTAAATAATGAAAGATTGAGTAACTAAAATATTTACTTTAAAGAAAATTAATAGTTGCATAATCAAGAATTAATTGTATAATTAATTGACCATTCTGATAATTTACCTGATCTCTAATTTCTTTAAAAAAATCCAAAATATTAGCACCCAATTCGTCGAAGTTCACATCAAATTGTGAAATCAAATTCTATCGATTTGATTTACCCAAAAAAATTCCTTTCATAGTATTTTGGTTTTTTTTTTTTTTTTTTTTTTTTTAACTAATTCAAAAGTAAAGTGCTTTTCACGTGCAATCCAATTTTTTATGTGTATATATACACATAGGTTAGCCCAATCGATTTTTTTGTAACAAGGACCAAGTGAGTGAGAGTGACCATCTTTAAACCTTTCGTTACCCGATAAACTAAGGCATTGAAGGGTTTACATACGATATGGAGACGAAGAAATCTAATTTTCATTGTGGCAAAGAAAACAAAGCCTCCTATAAATATGGTTCTCCGTAACATCAAAACTCAAATCCAATTTTGCCTAAACCCGATTCTTCTTTTTTCAGTTTAATCAAAACTCATCCTTGCTTCCTGTTGCAGTTGCTGTTCAATCTTCTCCCATGAGTTCTTCAAGGGAGAATTCATCCTCTTCCATGATTTTCCCATCTTTCCCATCCCATGCTTCTGTCTTTACGATGTTCAGACCGCCATTCAGAGGTAAATTTCCCTTCCCTCCTCTCCCGGCTTCCTTAACAAATTCACTGAAACACATTTTTTTATTTATTGCGTATTCAAGATTTTTGTTCATTCGCAAGAGGTGGGGTAATAATATTCAGGACAATGCAGGAAATCGAACACTTACATGATATGCTCAAGCTCAAATGCACTTCTGAGCGGAGCATATGCTCCTTTCTTCACATTCAAGGCTACAAGAGCTGGATACCCATACCCACCGACACCTACACACTTCTCAACATCTGGTTGCTTACCAGCAGCTGCCCAAACATAGCTGCACACATATTTTATGATTTATAATGATAATGAAAAAAGAACAGGAGACAAGCATTGATTTTAACTTCTATTTACTTGCCTGTAAGGGTTTCTTTTAAATTTCTCTGCAACTGACAATAACATCTCCAGGTACTTGTTCCTGCCTTCTGCCTTGGAGTCTAAAATATCAGGTAAGAAAGCAACAAAGCATATGGCAGCCGAACCACATTTGTCCTCCATGACATCCTACTTGCAAAGATTGTACTTCTCAGCAAACAACTCCATGGCTTGAAAAGCAAAAATAAATTTATTGTCGAAACAAAGGTGTGAGACTTACTGGGCCAATCACCTCCGTCACTTCAGCAGGTCCAACATTTGTTTCGAGCTGCTCTAGAGCAAATGATTCAATTGAAGATGCAGTTCTAGCACCCTCGTAGAGAATTGGACCATCTTTGCCCGCACCAAATGCTAAGATGGTAGGAAATCCTTGCACCTTGTACCTGCTCATGAGAGACTGCTAACGACACCCCATTAAAACAGCATCAAAACATATAAAAATCCAGAAGCACTTATATAGAGAAAAGAGAAACAATCCTTTTTCTAGTCTAAAAATGTTTCATGGGAAATGGAAATTTAATGTCCAAATGGAGAAAGAGTCATATTTAATTCAGAAAAGCATTCATAAAATATTTTCTGGGTATGATAACATTCTTAGATTACAGCTAGCTAGTCATAAACTTGCAATATCAAGTTTCAAACCTCAAAGCAATTAAGGAAAAATTTTACTGCATAAATTTCCAACTACAAAGTCGTGAATTGTAGCTCTTTCAAGTAAAATTATATTTAAATAGTACCTTTTCTGAATCGCAGTCAACGTGACCAAGCTTCACCTTCCCCTTCAAGTTATTAGCAGCCCTCTCCCACTCAGGAGCAAGTTTTTTACAGTGTCCACACCTGTAGGGAAGTATTGATATGGTAGTAATCGCAATAATCAGAAGATAAGAATTAGAAACTTAAAGAACTATGTCAGCAAGCATTGAGTAGGTTGGTACAAAATTTCATTTAAAAATTATTGGAACCAATTAATATATGCCATTGCATTGAGATTGATTTAATCCTATTGGTTTTCTATTGCAACCTCTGCATTGTTATTTATTTTCTAAACCAAAATAAACTTACTGCAATCAATTTTACAACTTTGGAGATAAGTTCGTACAGGAAAAGTCAATTGTTTTATCTATTTGACTTTAGTAAGTTCAAGTCCGTTACTAATTGTTCATGACTACATTCGAGAAATCTAGTACACAATTAAATTTGAGATACATGGCTATTTCGACCATTTATTCTTTATGGTTGCAGTACTGTTTATTTGAGTTTACTGTTCTAGTTGCTATGCACCTTTACTAGCTTATGCTAAAATATGCGGAGAAAGAGCTGAACTCATAAATTGCTAGTTACGTATCAATAAGGATTTTCTTTTCTTTTTACAATCTTTATTTTACCCTATGTTTGGATTAACTATATTAAAGGAAAAGAAAGGAGGGTTAAGGAGAGGAAAGGATTACCTATTATTTTGTTTGGATAGTTAAAATTATTAAAGGAAATGAAAGGAAAGTAATGTTAATAATCTTTGTTTGGTTAACCTGTGGAAAGGAAAGGAAAGGAAAATATTTATTATGATTTCTTTTACAATTATGACCTTTTTATATAATAATTTATATAGAAAATGAAGATAAAAGAAATTTTACATCGTAAAAAATCCTTTTCGTTTCCTTACTCTAGTTTTTACCCCAAATTGAGGTAAATGAAAACTAAGTATTTTAAAGGAAAGTAAGGGATACTCAATTTCCCTTACTTTCCCTTGCTTAAAACAAATATACCGATCCAAACAAGGGAAAGATTCTTCCTTTCCCTTCCTTTACTTTCCCTTTCCTTTCCCTCTCATTACCCCAACCATATAAATACTATTCTTTTCTTTTTATTTTTCTTTTTTTAAAAGAAAATCAAACATATAAAGCCTTGACAACAAACAAAGGATCAAAATATGTTTATATCAGAAGAAACATAAACAACATTTCAAACTTGCAGTTGCATGCATGCGTAATTACCGTGATCATGGATGACAACAGATCAGGTATTTACTGCTTTTTATGTATCCCTATCTGAATCCAATTACTTTTCATGGTTCAGATATCAGACATCTAAAGGCTGCTATCTGAATCCAACATGATAGTAATATCCTATCCGAATCTGAAATTACCCAATTCTAGATTATCCAAATCTGGAAAAAAAACAAAGAGATTGAATAGTGCAGGATATCCAATTTTAACTATCCATTGGCATTCCTAGTCAGAGATGCTAGTGAAGCATTGTGCTTTGATGAGTGTTAGATTAATAATTAACATGCTTACCAAGGTGCAAAAAACTCCACAATCCAAAGTTCTTTACTTTTGAGCACAAATTCATCAAAGTTGCGGGAATTTAATTCTACTGATGCACTGGGTTGATATTTCTCACTGGATCCTCCAGAAGCTTTCCCAGCCAAACGGTCTTTCAAGAGGGCTTTTACCTGTATAATACATAATAAATAGTAATAGTTCAACTCATGTCATAGAAAGAATGATTAATAGTATAAAAGTAATACACATGCACTTCACTTTTAAACTTTTTAAAAATGAGCTTCATATTCTTAGTCCATAATAGACGGAGATCAGCATAATTGACAGACAAAATGGCACCGTGAGACATGCTTAGATATATAGGCACAACCTATACCTGTATGGCACCCACCATAGATATATAAACACATTTTTTTCCTACTTAGTCTCATGAAATTAGTACCAATGAGAGTTTCTACTAAACAAGCAGGCATATGACATAGGTAGATTGGAATCAGATTCAAGCAGTAGGCTGAGGGAATGTGTCTAAGAAGTGACAAAGGTATTGTTCAATTTTCCATATGCTTTTCCATATACATATGCAACGCAAATAGATAGGGAAAAAGACATAGTAACAGTTGCATGACACATCAAATTCAACTATTACTAAATATTCGCCATCAGCAGCATCTTGTCAAATGTCAGTAGTTCTTTTCTTAAAGTGAAATTACACACTAATGCAGATAATTACCACCACAAAACCAATCCCGTCTTATTTGATAGATGCAAATTATTTTTAAAAAGTAAGAGATTTGAATTGAATAACATTATCATCCTGCCACAACATATATATGATCCAATAAAATCATGATTCTTCAATCAATCAACATACTGCAGCAGACCTGCTGGAGGGCAAATTCTGCAATAGGTTTGACATCCCTTGCTCCCTGATAATCTACTGGAGGCTTTCCAGGTGTAAACACCTTTATTGTCGGAAACCCTCTAATCCCATATTCCTGTGTAGCAATCAGAAAAAAAAAGACTATATAAGCACATAAATTAGAAGTGACAAAAGAATTTCAAATCAGATACTAGATGATTTAAGAAACAGAGAATCCCATCCAAATTGCAATATGCCTAGGGTTTCATATCATTTCTACATTTAAAATTTTCAGCAAGGCGAAAAAATAAAAGAACAGCCCTAATCAAGGGAAGAAAATGCAAAAGTAGTTTAGACATCACAAAGAAATCTGCAGACCAACAAAGTAAAACGTAGATTACATCTTATATTTAAGGACAAAGTATGGTTAAAACTTGAAAGATTTGAAACTCCCCAAACCTCAGCAAGGGACTGGTGAGCATCAGCATCAAGAGCAGCCACAGTAGCAACTCCATTCAAAACATTGGCAGCCTTCTCCCATGTAGGTGTTAGAGCTTGACAATGACCACACCAAGGCGCAAAGAACTCAACCAAAACAACTCCATTCGAATTTAAAACCTAAAAAAATTCAAAAATCTCTACTAGTAAGGTATTCTCCTCGACAACCTTGACTCTTTCCTTCTTGAAATACTAAAGAAATAGCAAAAACCAAATCCAAGGTATAGGTGATTTGGCAACGAGAATTAAAGATCATTGCTCGAATTCAAACAAAAAAGGTAAAAAAAAATAGAAAACTTGAATATTGAATGGATTAAAATATTGAATCATTTCTCTTAGCCTGAGAAATGACCTAATTCTTAATATTTTAAAAAATAAAGGTAGTTTTGTCACAAAATCCTAATTAAGTGACAAAATTCTAAAGTATAACTCCTTTCTAATTGTATTTAAGTTCTTCAATCTTGTGATCCAGAAACACGATGCATTTCATTTCATTTAACTGAACACAAATTCTGATCCCCTTCCGTCTTTTGGATTATTTTCTTCCACTTCTTTACGATAATTGATGGAGAAGGATAACGGATTTACCTTGGACTTGAAATTAGAAGGAGTAAGCTGAAGCACTGGCGACGACGGTCCGTAAAAAGCGTTTGAGATGCTGAAGAATGTGACGAGAAACGATAAAGCTATTGACACCGGTGATCGCGATCTAGGCATTTTTCTTATTTTCCCACTTTCTCGGCAATTTTTAAACTTCCTCTCTCACCCAGATTGAATCTTGCTCGGAGCTTAAACCGCTCGATACTGTGTAGAGTGAAACCACTTCGTCTGACACAGCTACCTGTGCTCTGCTCGCCAATGAGATTCAAACACATCATTTCTCCACGCTTTTATTTATAGGAGGCACGTAGATTTCTATCGCCGGGCCGGGTCAGTCCGAACCGTCGATTCCTCTCCAAATGTGACTTTGAAATTTGGTTAAAGTATAAATGGTAAATTTAAGCTTATTTTAATCTCGTTTACATTATTTTTTAAATTTTTTTATAAAATATTCATAATATTTCAATTTAATATTTAATATTTTTTATTTTTTAAAATTATATATAGCAACTTAATATTTTTTAATTTGTTTACATTATTGTATTATATTTTATTATATATTTAATTTTTATGTTTAATAATTTACATAATTAATACAAATAACATAATAATATGCACTACTAATGTCAAAAATGGATCGGACTTTGCTCGAGCCTTGAATGCTTGAGCTCGAACTTTACCCATATTTTAAACAAGTTTAATTTTTTTAGAAGTTCATTTTTCAAAAACCTAATATTTTCACCAAAATCCCCTCAAATTGACTGAGCCTTCGGGCGAGTAACCTGACCCTTTAATAGATCTAATTAGTTCGATCCCAAATAATATAAAAAATGAAATTACTAGTTTTCTTTATATATATATATGCTATTTATAGAATTTTTTAACTAGGATATTGTAAAAAAAATTATTATTCAAATATATTTGGAGGATTACTTGACACCCACCAGTGTTGAGTTTTGATGCAATTTATAAATAGTAATGTGTGTAGAATTTATTGCCTCATTGTTTGATGATGATGGAAAAACATTACTATGAACTGTCATAGCTCGTTTTTTAGTTGTATCGAAAACAGTAGTTTCGGGATCACAATTTCGATATGTCAGTTCGTAAATAATAATTAATATTTACGAAGTCATTAGAGTTGTATAAAAATTTAGTTAAGAAATTTTAATGCTTGGATAGTTAATTAAGTAAAGGATTGAATCGTAAAAGTTACAAAAGTTAGTATTTATTACTTTAAAATATTAAATAGCTATAAAACTTCGATGTTGTGGACTTAAATGATAATTATACCTATTCTAATTGTACAGTTTAAGGCTAGATTTTTAGGTAAATTGCATGTTTTATTAAAGGGTAAATTAGTAATTTATTAAATAAAACTTAAGTAAAATGTAATAACCTGTTTTTCGGTAAAATCAGAATAGTAGTTTCGGGACCACAAATTCGATGTCAAAAAATTTATTCTATTATTATTTTAAGGTCTGTAACATGATAGCAGCATCGTATAAAAATTTCATGAAGAAATTTTATCATTTGTATGCTTAATTTGATAAAAATGACTAAATCACATAAGGAGCAAAATTTGAGTTCTATAAGTAAAAGGCGTCCAATTACTGTGAAATTGGAATATGAGTGGTCTTAAGTGGTAATTAGACCATTAAGATCAATAGTGGAAAAAGATGGACATCTTTTTAATGGTTTTAAAGGTTATTACTTAAGGTTAATTTAGTAATTAAAAAAATAATTTAAAATAAAAATGAATATGTAACATCCTAAAAATTTGAGTATCAATATGTTGTTTGTCTTTGGTGTTAGCTCGGGTATGATTTTATTATGTGCTAAATATAGTCTTGAGAAGGCTCGGGTTTACTTGGAATTAGAATAAATTTTAGTAAAGAATACTTTAGTGTGGAGAAATCAGGTGACCTTGTAGTTGAGTTAATTAAGTGATAAAAGATGGCATAAGATGAGCATTTGGCAAAGTGGTGATGGCGCCATAAGTTGGACTTGAGGGGACAGGTTCGAAACTCCTAGCATGCAAATTTGGAGCTTTTATTTTTGGTTTTTCCTAGCATGTGTCGGCCAAGCATCAATTATGGATAAGATGGACTAAATTTTTTATGGTAAGGAGACTTAAGGTTATGGTAAGCATGAATTAAGGGATCGAATTGCTTGATTTTAGGGATAGGATTTCTTAAACTTTGGGAAAGTGGAGGATCACAAGGCATGATACAAGGAAGTTGTCTTGGAAAGTTTTGCATGGCCATTTTGACCATGTATTTGGACGGCATTATGGACAAAAGGGGGAGCCGAAATTTGGTGGTTAGTTTGGGGTAGGATGGTAGCTTGTTAGAATTCTTTTGGTCATAATTTTTGCTCATCCAAAATATCTTTCCTAACAATTCCTTTCTCTCATAGCCGAATGTGTCTTTAGCTTGGATAAAACAACTTTGTTGGGTTTCATTTAGGAATTTCTTTTAGACCATTTGGTCATTTTTGCTTATCACTCTAGTATCCCATTGTGTGTCTTTATCATAGTGCCGAAACTACCAACACAAAAAGCCATTTCTTTTTCCTTCTCCTCCCCCATTGCCGAATGCATATTGTTCCTAAATTCATCTCTTTTCTTTCCCTTTTTCCCTTTTGAAAGCCGAATCATCATCATCTCTTTCTTTCATCTTTTATTTTCTTTACCTTCTTCATTATTTTTCTCTCATGGCAGAATGTTAGTTTACCCTATTGCCGAATCATTTTCTTTTCTTTGATTATTCATAGCCGAATCTCCCATTATACATAAGTATTCTTCTCAATCATTCTTTTTCAACCGTGGACAATAGGTAAGAGTTTCTTTTTAGTTTATGTGGTTATTAGTTGCTTTGGTCGAATCTTTATAGTGGTAAGAAGAATCTCTTTGATCGAAATCATCGTTCATTCTATTAAACGTTTTCTTCGTTATATTTTAATGTGGTAGTGGAGAGCCGAAACTCAAGTGTTCGTGAGCATCGTGAATCGTTGGAATCAATTTAAAGAGTTAAAGTAAGGAGTTTATTCAAGGATTCTCATATTATTCGTCATATTGATATAGATGGATTATAACTCGATTTTAATTTAGGGGACGTTATCGCTCGATTTACATATTGTGGAACAAGGATATTTTATGGTAAGGCAATCTCACCCTTAAAACCGTTAGTCACAATTTCGATATATTATTAGTTGGACTCATGATCTTTTGTCATTAGAAACAATCAAGATAGGGACGAAAAGGGCGGTGAATAGTGTTCGGAAGAGGGGTGGTTCCGCTATTCCCCCTAAGTTTAAGCGAAGGGCTATTTCGGGAATCCGAGATTTTCCACCGGGTTGTGGACGCTCATCCGAGGAGAATCAGTTGTTTGAAGTCGTTCGTACTCCCGAACCTTTGTTTGTTCGTGGATTTTCATCGGGTAACGAACCATCAATTGGGGAAAAACCGCATATAGAAGTGGTTCGAAATTCTGAGGGTAAAGCCTAGATCATTATTTCTAAGATTCGATTTGTAAATAAATTATAGTGTCCTAATTTATCGTGATGCGTTTAGGTATCGACGAACGGGAAAGTCTAGTTCTCACAGTAACCAGGTGTGTAACTTCACACTTATCGCGGGTTAGATATTTTACTGAAAGTATTGGGTTAAAATCGTAAAGATGACAAAATCAGAAAAATACGTAGAAATTAACACTTTTGTATAAATGTATGAAAACAGTTAAAGTCGTGGAATTTATGAAAAAATGCTAGATCGTTAAATGGGCCGAAAAACTGCTAGATCATTAAATGGGCCGAAAAACTGCTAGATCGTTAAATGGGCCGAAAAACTGCTAGATCGTTAAATGGGCCGAAAAACTGCTAGATCGATATATGGGCCAAAGTTCGCTAGATTGCTAAATGGGCTAAATGCTATTTTGTCTTATGGGCCCAAATGAAAATTTTAAATATAGACTTATATGTATTGTGGGCTTCTTGTTAAATTATTATATGGATATAGATTGTTATGCATACATGATTGCATGGGTTGGGATATTTGATGAAGCGAAGAAAGTCCTATTGCCAAAAATCTAGTTCGGTGGCTCTGCCACAAAATTTTAATGGCTTAATGCCTCTAGTTCGGTGACTTTGTCACAATCTAGTTCGTTGGTGCACCACAATATTAATTAAAATGGCTTTATGCCTACGATTGGTGTGATGGCGAGGTGGGTTGACTTGATCCCCACAGGTGTGTTGGTTGGTACGGGGGTGTGTAGCGGATGGAAATTAGGTTTGGTTGGGAAATTTCATTTTTCATGCATCTCATTGATTATAATGTTAAATTCGTAAATGGGCTAAAGCCCAAAATAATGTCTCGGTGATCTGGCTCAATGAATGTGGTAAGTGAGTTACACACTGAGTTCTGAGTAACTCACTCTGTTTAATTATCCATCTCAGGTAATGGCAATTGACGGAGGCTTGGGCCGAGGATGACTTCATGGAGGCCATACTACGAATATGGGTTTTATAAACTATGAACTTTTATTATTAAGTTATTTCTTTTAATCACTATTTTGGGTATGATGTAATAAGGCCTTTATTAATATTTTATGGATTTATTTTATGTGTGGATGGATTTAGTTTTGTTTTAAAACATTAGAGATGCTTTAACTATTCTTGTTTTCAAATTCTTTTGAACTTTTTAAAATAAATCACTTCAAGATTTTTAACAATTAAATACTAAATGATAAGATTTCAATCTAGTATTTCTTAATTCATCGATTTTAAATCATTTTTCTTAATTTCAACTAAACATCACTTTCAAAAGGTTTTGTAGAACTGTTTTACCTAAAACATTAGATAATTAAATGAATGATAGATCTGTGTAATAAACCAAATCTCGTCTTAACGCGTAGACCTAGTTTGGGGTGTTACAGAATAAATCTTTCTTTCTTCTTCTCCAACCGAAAAATACTAGGGCAAGACACCATTTTTAAGCATTCAACATTCGACCAACATTTCTAGTGCATGTAAGTGCATTTTTGCTCAGTTGTTAATGATTTCTATGTTTTTGAAGTCGTTGTAGCTTAATCTAGTTAGCCCAAGGACTAATTTGAAAAAAACTATTAAAATTCTAGGGTTCTACCATAAATGAATGTTAGTTGTTTTTGATGTTTGGTGGATGAAAATGAATGTTTTGATAATAGTTGAACAACTTGTGTAAAGGAAATTTTGATAAATTTGTCAATTAGGGATTAGATTGAAAAATAAAAAATTATTCTTGGTGAAATTATGAAATAATTGAAATGTAGGGATTGTTAGGGGCCTAAGTAATGTTCGGCTATGGTGGGTTGGTATTAAATTGCATGAATTTCTATTTTTATGAGCTAGGGACTAATTTGAAATGAATTCAAAATTATATAGGCAAAAGTGTAATTTTGCCAAAACATGATTTTTGGATTAAATTGAATAGAAGGAAGTTTGAATTAGTTAAATTTGATTATATAGATCAAGAAAAGCAACGTACGGATTTGGATTGAGAAAAAGAAAAAGTATTGGATTAATCGATCGTATTTCTCCATTCGTGTTTGAGGTAAGTTCGTATATTTAATTAGCATTGAATTATGTTTGATTTAAACGCTTTTATGTTATATTCTTGATATTACAACTCTACAAAAGCATCCAATAAAGTTTTATGACTTTCGGATCTCGTTTGAACCTTAAGAATATATAGGATACAAATGACATGTCATTAAGGGTTACCGTGTTTCGGGTGCTGGTCTTGTACGTCCTACCGGTGGCAAAGTTTTCGGCATGAGATGCGGTTACTTGATAGCTTGTGTGACCAACACCGTGTACCTACGTCCTAACTAACAGCTTGTGTGAGCAAACCCATTTATGGCTCGAGAGAGAGGATTGATATGATATATAAGATAGTAGTGGTTTCAACCACATGATGGCACATAGTGTGCGAGATTCCCGAGTATCCGATATTATTCTAGTGGTTCAACGGGTATGAAAAAGGGAAAGTTTGACAAATGCTTCAATAAGTGTTGCTATGAGAAAAGGTATGAGTTGATGATATTTGAAATATGCTTAGCCATATGCTTGAAAATATGAATGCTTATAAGTAGTGTATACAAAACTTATGATGTTTTGAGATGATTTGCTAAGCTATGTGATTATCTAACTTGAAAGGTTGTTGTTGCTTAGGCTAATGCCAAGTCATGTTGGATTGTCTCAAATTGATTTTATGATTATAGATTGAAATGGTAAGCTTTGTTAATGAATTACGAACTTACTAAGCATTATATGCTTACTTTGTGTTATTTCCTTTGTGTTTCTAGTTTAACGGAAGCTTGTTCGGATTGGAAGTTGTCGGAGATCCATCACATTATCCATCGATTATATCGGTATATTTTGATGATTTTGAGTCATGGTTATAATGGCATGTATAGGCATTTTGTTTAACGATTTTAGCCATTATGGGTGGCTTGTATATGTGTTATTTTGGTTGATGAACTAGTTGGTACGATATTAAGATTATATGGTATTTTGTGTGGTTGATAATTTTATGTTTGTGTTGGTTAAGTGGATGGTAAGAAATGTTGATGGAAATGGTATAGTATCTTTGAATATAGTTGGTTTTGGTCTAATTGGTATGATGCATGATAGGTATGCAAATGGTTATAATGGTACTTATTGTGTATACATTTTGGTATATGAACATATGGATAAAAGTGGCTTTGAAATTGTTCAGTTGGTAAATTTTAGTGAATGAAATGGTTAGGTGTGAGGTAAGTTTGATTGTGGAAATTGAGGTGCCATTTTGGCATATTGGTTGAATGGATAGTTTGTATGTTGTACAAGCTTGGATATGCATATGGAAAGTGTGTTTTGAATATTTTATTTTAGGTACAAATGGCTTGTGCATGAGGTGTGAGTTTGGGTGAGAAAAATGGCTTGGAAATAGCCTATTTTTTCATCCACACGGGCAGAGACATAAGAGTGTGTCTCAGTCGTGTGTGTGACACAAAGCCAGGCGACACGGTCGTGTGTCCCTTGTAGATTTCAAAGGTTTGCAAGTCAGGCTGTTACACGGCCTAGCACACTGCCTGACACACGAGTGTATGAGGTTATTTCGAAGGGTACACAACTTGGCACACGGGCGTGTGACTTGGCCATGTGGCCCAAGTTAGTGAGTTACACGAGTACGGACACAGGCTGGGACACAGCCGTGTGTCCCTATTTCAAATGCTCACACGGCCTGGCCACATGGGCGTGTAACCCCTGTAGTTTGAAAATATTTAACTTTTCTCAAAAAATGTCATAGGTTTCTAATTTAGTCCCGATTCATTTCTAATGTCTTTTTAGGGCCTCGAAGGCTCGTATAAGGGACTGTATGAATATTTTTTATTAATGTTGCCATGATTTAACTTGTGATTTGTTTATGGTAATAAATTATTCATTGTATGACGTTCTGCTTCGATAATACTTCTTAGCCCTAATCCGACGATAAATACGTGCTAGAGGTGTTACATTTATTGGTATCAGAACTATGATTTAGCCGATTCTCAGACTAAATGTAGCGTATGTGAGTCTAGATATACATGCCATTATATAACTTGTGATAATGTGATAACTCTTGACACATTTTGAATTATATTTTCATATAGTAATGGAGTCCAACCGAGTAAACTCTAATGATGTAGAAAGTAACACGCAAGCCTCTATCCATAGAGCAATGTCGTATGGCTCTAGGCCCGTATCTAGGGGCCGGAGAGGAGAGGCTAGGGAAGTCTTCTTCCAAATAATGAACGAGGGGTTCACAGAGTTCGTTAGAACAAATCCGGCTACTCAAGACCTCTACCCCTACTTATTCCCCAATCGATCCCCATTATTCCTCAAGCTTTGGAACCTTTATGAGTGAATAAGCTACCTGTTGATAAAATATGGGGCCAAGGAATTCTGAGCTACAGTTGATGATGATCATGAGAGAGCTAAGTTTTGGTTAGAGAATGCGATCGGAGTCTTTGATGAGTTATCATGTTCATCGATAGAATGTGTCAAATGTGCTGTATCTCTATTGAAAGATTCAGCATATTAGTGGTGGAACACGTTGATTTCAGTAGTACCAAGATAGTAGATCGCGTGGGAATTCTTTTAAACTGAGTTCAGAAAGAAATATATAAGTCAAAGGTTCCTCGATCAGAAGCGTAAATAATTTCTTGAGCTTAAACAAGTCGTATAACAGTATCTGAATATGAAAGAGAGTTCATCAAATTGAGTAAGTATGCTCGAGAATGCATTCCAACCGAAGTTGCTATGTGCAAACGGCTTGAAGATAGGTTGAATGAAGATATAATGCTTTTAGTCAGAATTCTCGAGCTAAAAGAATTTATTGTTTTGGTTGATGGAGCACACAAAGCTGAGGAGCTTAGTAAAGAGAAAAGAAAAGTTCAATTAGAAGTTAGATATTCAAGAAAGAGATCAACTGGGAAATCGTATCATTCATCATCAAAGGGATCAAAGGATTACCATAATCGTTCGACCGCTTCAGTAGGATATCCTAGCAGAGATCGTGGTAAGTAACACTCAAGTTCTAAAGCTCAAGCTACATCAGTAGAAAGCATTGGTAGTGTTAAAGCCAACAAACCTGATTGTCAACGATATGGATGATGACACTTTGGCAAATGTCGGATGAATGACGGAGCCTGTTTCAGATGTGGTTCGCAGGAGCATTTTATTCGGGATTGTCTTGAGTTACCTAAAAAAGGACAAGATTCAGACTGTTCAATTGAGCAATACAACTGCGAGAGGGATACCACCGAGGAACCCTGTAAATGTGAATAATAGTCGAAGTGCGACTAAGGACTCAGTTGTGAGGTCCGAGGCACGAGCACTAGCCAGAGCCTATGCGATCCATGCGCAAGAGGAAGCTTCTACTCCAGATGTTATTACTGGTACTTTTTCTATCTTTGACACAAAAGTTACTGCTTTGGTTGATCCTAGATCAACTCATTCGTTTGTATGTACGAATCTAGTGTCAAGTAAAAGTTTACCTATTGAGTCCACTGAATTTGTGGTTAAAGTATCGAACCCTCTAGGTTAGTATGTGTTAGTTTATAAATTCTGCAAGAACTATCTTTTGATGACTTGGGGTTACAACTTTCTGGCCCATTTGATGTTATTACCATTTAATGAGTTTGATGTGATTCTGGGTATGGGCTGGCTGGCTCTGCATGACGCTATAGTGAATTGTAGACGAAAGCTTATTATACTGAAATGTCAAAATGGTAAAACACTTCGAATTGAATTAGAGGAGCCGAGTGAGTTGCCTATTATTGTTTCAACTATGACCGCGCAGAAATATGTGAGAAAAGTTTACGATGTGTACCTTGCTTATGTTATGGATTCTAAAGTGTCTGAGTTGAAACTTGAATCAGTACCCGTGGTTTGTAAATATCCAGATGTGTTTCCAGAAGAGTTACCCGAGTTACCACCGATCTGAGAGGTTGAATTTGCTATTGAGTTAGTACCGGCAACATCATCGATGTCGATAGCTTCGTATAGAATGGCTCCTACAGAGTTGAAAGAGTTGAAAACTCAGTTGCAAGAGTTAACATATAGAGGTTTTGCACGACCTAGTTTCTCGCCTTGGGGTGCACCGGTTATGTTTGTTAAGAAAAAGGATAGATCAATGAGATTGTACATTGATTATCGTCAACTCAACAAAGTTACGATCAAGAATAAGTATCCATTGCCATGAATTGATGATTTGTTTGATCAGTTGAAAGGTGCAACAGTATTTTCAAAAATTGATATACGTTCTGGTTATTACCAGTAGCGGGTTAAAGATTTGTATGTGCCAAAAACTACATTCAGGACCAGGTACGGACATTATGAATTTCTTGTGATGCAGTTTGGTTTAACTAACACACCGGTAATATTTATGGATTTAATGAATAGAATTTTCAGACCGTATTTAGACCGATTAGTCATGGTTTTTATAGATGATATTCTAATTTATTCTTGAGATGAGTCAGAGCATGTTGAACATTTGAGAGTTGTGCTGCAAACCCTGTGTGATAAACAACTATTTGCCAACTTTAGCAAGTGTGAGTTTTGACTTCGAGAAGTCAGTTTTCTGGGACATATAGTATCGGTTGAAGGCATTAGGGTTGATCCGAGTAAAGTTTCTATAGTTGTTTATTGGAAACCTTTGAGAAATGTATTGGAAGTTAGAAGTTTTCTCAGATTAGCTAGTTATTGTAGAAGATTCGTCAAAGGATTCCCGATGATAGCTACTCCGATGACACGACTATTATAGAAAGATGTGAAGTTTGAGTGGTCCGAAAAGTGTCAGCAAAGTTTCAATCAGTTGAAAACATTGTTGACAGAGGCACCAGTTTTAGTTCAGCCTGAATCGAGTAAAGAATTTGTAATTTTTAGTGATGCATCTCTGAATGGTTTATGCTACTTTTGATGCAGGAAGGTAATGTGATAGCTTATGCTTTTAGACAGTTAAAACATCATGAAAAGAATTATCCGACACATGATTTAGAGTTAGCAGCAATTATGTTTGCATTGAAGATTTGGCGACACTATCTATATGGCAAAAAATGTCACATTTATACTGATCATAAAAGTTTAAAGTATTGAATGACGCGGAAAGACTTGAATTTGAGACAATGCAGATGGCTAGAGTTGTTGAAAGACTATGATTTGATTATTGATTATCATTCGGGTAAAGAAAATGTAGTGGCTGATGCTCTAAGTAGAAAATCTATGTTTGCTTTGTGAGCATTGAATACTCGATTGTCATTATCCGTTGATGGTTCGATTTTAGCTAAGTTAAAAGCTAAACCATTGTTCTTACAGCAGATTTGTGAAGCTAAAAAATGCGATGATGCGTTGATAGCTAAACAAAAATTATTTCAATCGACTCCTGATTTAGATTTTCAGATTGGGTCTAATGATTGCTTACTATTTAGAGGCAGAGTTTATGTACCAAGAGACTCAGAATTGATTCGGAAGATTTTGTATGAAGCTCATTGTGGGAGATTGTCCATTTATCCTAGTAGTACTAAAATGTACAATAATTTAAAACAGATGTATTGGTGGCCAGGAATGAAGCGTGAGATTTCAAATTTCGTAACGAAATGTTTAGTATCTCAGCAAGTAAAGGCTAAACATCAGGTACCTTCTAGTTTGTTACAACTAGTGATGATATCGAAGTGGAAATGGGAGCGAGTTACTATGGATTTTGTATCGGATTTAACTCTATCTTCGAGAAAGAAAGATGTTATTTGGGTTGCTGTTAATCGTCTAACGAAGTCAGTGCATTTTATTCCGGTACGTACAAATTAGTCCCTTGACAGATTAGCTGAGTTATACGTCTCTGAGATTATTAGATTGCACAGGGTGCTAGTTTCTATTATTTCAGATAGAGATCCACGATTTACATCGCGATTTTAGAGTAAGCTGCAGGAAGCTCTAAGTTTACGGTTACATTTTAGTACCACATTTCATCCTTAGATAGATGGTCAGTCTGATTGAGTAATTCAGATACTCGAAGATATGCTTCGTTGTTTCACATTAGAATTCGATGGTAACTGGGAGAAATATTTACTGTTGGTTGAATTCGTATACAATAACAGTTATCAATCAAGTATAAAGATGGTACCGTATGAAGCTTTGCATGGTCGTAAATGTCGAACTCCTTTGTATTGAACCAAGCTTAGTGAGAAAAAGATACACGGGGTCTATTTGATTCGTGAAATTGAAGAAAAAGTGAAAGTAATCCGTGACAGTTTGAAAGCAGCTTCAGATCAATAGAAGTCGTATGCAGATTTAAAGCATAAAGATATTGAATTTCAAATCAGTGACAGAGTATTTTTGAAAGTATCGCCTTGGAATATATTTCTTCATTTTGGTTGCAAAGGGAAGCTTAGTTTGCAATTTCTCGTGCCGTATGAGATTATTAAAAGAGTAAGGCCAGTGGCGTATCGGCTAGCTTTACCATTATAGCTAGAAAAGATTCATAATGTATTTCATGTATCCATGTTGCGATGGTACCAATCAGATCCTTCTCATATTATTTCACTGACAGATGTTGAAATTAGCCTGATATGTCGTACAGTGAAAAACCGATCAGAAGTTTGGCATGAGAGGTTAAAGAGTTAAGAAATAAAGGCATAGCTTTAGTAAAGGTTCTTTAGCAACGTCATGGGATTGAAGAAGCCACCTGGGAACCCGAGGAAGCTATGAGAAAGCAATATCCGAATCTATTTTCTGGTAAGATTTTTGGGGACGAAAATTTCTTAGGGGGAGAGTTATAACAGCCCGTTTTTTAGTGAAATCAGAATAGTGGTTTCGGGACCACAAATATAGTGTCAAAAAATTATTTTATTATTATTTTAAGGTCTGCAGCATGATAGTAGCATCGTATAAAAATTTCATGAAGAAATTTTATCGTTTTTATGCTTAATTTGATAAAAAAAAAGACTGAATCACATAATGAGAAAATTTTGAGTTCTATAGGTAAAAGGTGTCAAATTACTATGAAATTGGAATATGAGTGGCCTTAAATGGTAATTAGACCATTAAGATTAATAGTGGACAAAGATGGACATCTTTTTAATGGTTTTAAAGGTTATTACTTAACGTTAATTTAGTAATTAATAAAACAACTTAAAATAAAAATGAATTAATCTTTCTTTCTTCTTCTCCAACTGAAAAATGCTAGGGAAAGACACCATTTTTGAGCATTCAACATTCGACCAACATTTCTAGTGCATGAAAGTGCATTTTTGCTCGGTTTTTAATGATTTATATGCTTTTGAAGTCGTATATTAATCTAGTTAACCCAATGACTAATTTGAAAAAAACTGTTAAAAGTCTAGGGTTCTACCATGAATGAATGTTAGCTGTTTTTGATGTTTGGTGGATGAAAATGAATGTCTGATAATAGTTGAACAACTTGTGTAAAGGAAATTTTGATGAATTTGACAATTAGGGATTAGGTTAAAAAATAGAAAATTTTTCTTCGTGAAATTATGAAATAATTGAAATGTAGGGATTGTTAAGGGCCTAAGTGATGTTCGACTATGGTGGGTTGGTATTAAATTGCATGAATTTCTATTTTTATGAGCTAGGGACTAATTTGAAATAAATTCAAAATTATAAGGGCAAAAGTGTAATTTTACCAAAACAAGATTTTTTGATTAAATTGAATAGAAGGAAGTTTGAATTATTTAAATTTGATTAAATAGATAAAAAAAAGTAACATATAGATTTAGATCAGGGAAAAGAAAATGTATTGGATTAATTGATCGTATTTCTCCGTTCGTGTTTGAGGTAAGTTCGTATATTTAATTAGCATTGAGTTATGTTTGATTTAAATGCTTTTATGTTATATTCTTGATATTACAACTCTATGAAAGTACCCAACAGAGTTTCGAGAACTTTCAAATCCCATTTAAACCTTTCGGAATATATAGGATACAAATAACATGACATTAGGGGTTATCGTCTTTCAGGTTCTGGTCTTGTACGTCCTACCTGTGGTTGAGTTTCCGGCATGTGTTGCTGTTACTTGACAGCTTGTGTGAGTACCAACGTGTAGCTACGTCCTAACTAACAGCTTCTGTGAGCTGACCCATTTATGGCTCGAGAGAGAGCATTGATATGAGATATGAGATAGTAGTGGTTTCGACCACATGATGGCACATAGTGTGTGACATTCCCGCGTATCTGATATTATTCTAGTGGTTCGACAGGTATGAAAAAGGGAAGGTTTGACAAATTCTTCAATAATTGTTGCTATGAAAGTATGAAAAGGTATGTGTTGATGATGTTTGAAATAATCTTAGCCATATGCTCGAAAATATGAATGCTTATAAGTAGTGTATACAAAACTTCATGTTGTTTTGAGATGATTTGCTAAGCTATGTGATTATCTAACTTGAAAGGTTGTTGTTTCTTAGGCTAATGCCAAGTCATGTTGGATTGTCTCAAATTAATTTTATGATTATAAATTGAAATGGTAAGCTTTGTTAATGAATTACGAACTTACTAAGCATTATACACTTACTTTGTGTTATTTCCTTTGTGTTTCTAGTTCAACGGAAGCTCGTTCGAATTGGAAGTTGTAAGAGATCCATCACACTATCCATCGGTTATATCGGTATATTTTGACGATTTTGAATCATGGTTATAATGGCATGTATAGGCATTTTTTTAATGGTTTTAGCCATTATGGGTGGTGTAACAGACCGAATTTGACCCTAATCGGAACGGTAGTTTTGGGACCACGAATCCAAGTCTGAGAAATATTTTAATATTATATTTTGTGTTTATTACAAGTGAATTAATGTGTGTGAAAATTTCGTAGAAAAATTTAATCGTTTGTGTGTTCAATTTAACAAAAAGGATTAAATTGCGTAAAGCGTAAAAGTTGCATGCTATAGTGTAAAGTGCTAGAATGATGATGGCTTCTTAATATGGAGTATTAAAACGGCAAATAACCCATTTTACAAGTTAGTGGATGGCTTATGACTAATGTGCCCTTATTATATATGATAGTTTTATTTTTATTTAAAGGTTATAATAGTAATTTAACAAATAACATAATATATGATTTAATAAAAAAAAAAAAAGAAATGCCATTATCATCTTTATTTCTTATGGACGAAGGTTGGTGAAGGAAGAAAAGGTTTATTTCTTTGAAATTTTGGCATTTAGAAGCTCAAATTGAAGGTTAGTTTGACTTTGGTTTTTGTTAATTTTTACATTTTTGAGATCGTTGCTTAGTATATTATCCGACCCATGCTAAAATTTTTGAGATTAGTGTACAATGTGATATTCGGCCATTGATGTGTTCATGTAAGTTGTGATGTTTGATGATTTTGAATTAAAGATATGTTAAATATTAGTATATTTTGTATTGGAGGTTATGGTGAAATTGAGTAATTAGGGCTAGATTATAAAAATAAAATTTTAGAGGGACTTATTTGTAAAATAAATGAAAGATATGGACTTGTATAGTCCTTAGGAGTATTCCGCCATTGAGTAGTATTGAAAAATTTTGTGTATTTTGTGTTTTATGCAAATAGAACTAAATTGTAAAATTGTGAAACATTAGGGTAAAATGGTAATTTGCCCTTTTATGTGTTTTGGGGCTAAATTGAAATAAAAGTACTTGAATGAGATAAATTTTAATGTGTATAGATCAAGAACAAAGAAAAACAGATTTGGATCAGGGAAAGACGAAGATTAACGAATAGCCGGTTTACGCGATCCGTCGATAGTCGAGGTAAGTCCTTAAATTAAAATATATCAAAGAGTTAATTATGAACATGTTTAATGATATTATTTGATAAATTTGAGTATGAATTTATGTGTTAGCCGAATGTAAAGGTCTTACATTGGATTGGATATGTTTTGTAAATGCAAAATGAATAAGTATATTTGATATGATATGTGAATGTGATTTGTGTATATGATTCATTGGTAATGATAGTATTAAGAAATGTAAGTTGATGGATTAATATTAACTATGTTACTAATGAAATTTAGTAATTTTGTACATGAATATATGTGATAGCCGAATATGGGTATAAGGTTGAGTTGAAATGTAATTGTTAATTTTATTATGAATAAGCTTGTTCAGCTTGAAATGTGAAGTTAAAATGAAGTATATTTGATGTTGCGATTTAGCATTAAGTGATGTGTATTGAATGGATAATTGGGTTGGTTATTTCGGGCTTAATGCCTAGTAGGCTTTGTGCTGGTGACCTATTTCGGGCTTAATGCCTAGCAGGCCTTGTGCCGGTGATCTATTTTGGGCTTAATGCCTAGCAGCCTTGTGTCGGTGATCTATTTCGGGCTTAATGCCTAGCAGGCCTTGTGCCGGTGTAATATGTCAGGCTTATCGCCTAGCAGGCTTAATGCCAGTGTTATGTTATAACCGGAGAATCCGAGAATCAAGCAAGTTGAGACATATCTAAATAATGCTATGTGCTACAAGCTCGGGTAAGAGTTAGCTTATTATATTAATAAGGAACGAGGTAAAGTACTTTGGAAATGTTTGAGTGAAGTGTGATGTAATGAAGTTGATGATACAAATTATATTTTATTTTGGAGATATTGAATTTATCATTGATAGACATGAATGATTTATATAAATGTGAGATTTATGCATATACATATGTTTATATCACTTGAAGTTTCGATTATAATTGAGGAGGGAAATGGTAAAAGAGATCGATAATTATGACATGTTTATTTGATTTGGAATGTACGAATGTTTATAATATTGATATGACTAGATAATGTATATGTTCATGGTAGTAAAATGTTAATAATTAAGTTAAGGGCATTGAGGGTAGTCAGCCATGAATAATTTATTTATATAATGTTTATATTCATTGCTATGAACTTACTGATTTAAAGGTTTGAATGTTTGATCATTGAGTTGTATTTGCTTAAGACTTACTAAGCTTGTAAGCTTACTCTCAGTGTGTGTTTAATGTTCTATTTTATAGTTTTGGACAAGCTACGGCTCGAGCAAACGTCAGTGAGTCAACCACACTATCATCTATTTGGTACACCTTTAGCTTGGTTTATTTTGGATAAAGGCATGTATAGGGTGATTAATGTTCTTGTTTAAGTTGGGAACTTGGATAATATATGTATTATAGCCATACGAATATGGCTTTTATTTTGTGTTTTGATGAAGGTACATATGGTTTTCTTTTTAATGACTAAATGATGTTTATGGTTATGTTATTTTGATGCAAAAGTGGTAAGGATTTGTTTACCATATATTTGGCCATGGTTTTGATATCTATTATAGATACAATTTGTCTTGTGAAATATGACATCATAGGTTAAATTAATAATTTCTTATTAATATGAAAGTTGTCATGAATTATAAAGATGATATTTTTGTTATGTTTGTGTTTTGTATTCAAGTATGTTAAATTGGGTTAGACATAATGAATGTAATCGAATAGGTAGTTATGTATTGATTAATTATATGAATTTTGTTTAAAATTTTTGATCATTTGAATTTAATGTAGTTACAATTGTTACTTATGCTAAAGTGTCTAATACAACTATAAACTATTTGGTAATCTGTTAATGAAATAAAGCAGTATAGTATATGGTAATTTGGTATATGAATGATGTTTTGAGTACTAAGTAAACGAATTTAGTATGTTATGAGTTATTCTTTATGTTCTTGAACGTACTATAAGAGCATATAGATATGTGATACACATACCCTATAGACATCTTAGATTCAATTATATGCACACAAATGAATTCATGTGGGCCTTGATTTGATTAATTGTTTGGTTTAATTTGAATTTTTGGTATGAACTATTAGTTGGATATTTGAAATTCAATCTATGATTTTGCAAATCGTTAATTGTGTGAATTGCGATAAATGCTTGTGATATTCTCAGTCTAGTTCGGTAATGCCTCATAACCCTAATCCGGCGATAGATACGAGTTAGGGGTGTTACATTTAATTGGTATCAGAGCCAGGTTTAGTCGATTCTAGGACTACCGTAGCGCGTGAGAGTCTAGCTATACATGCCTTTTAGTATATACGATAGTGTGGTGACTTCTGACATTTCCAACTGTGTTTTAGATAGTAAATAGATTTCGATCCTGACAGAGCCGTAACTGATGATGTAGAGAGTGTAGCGCCTGATCGTGCACCCGGATCAGCACCAGTAGACTCTCGACCAGTTTCGGGTAGCCATGAAGGGGAGGCTAAACAAGCCTTCTACCAGATGATGAATGAATGGTTTACCCGATTTGTTCAGAATAACCCGGCTGTACAACAACCTCCACCCCTGAATAATCCAACTCCGGTACCTTCAGCACCCCCGATGATAGATCCGACGAGATCTAGTAGGCCTCCTGTTGATAAAATCAAGAAATATGGGGCTGAAGAATTCAAGGCCAATGATGATGATGACGCAGAGCGAGCCGAAATATGGCTTGATAATTCTATTCGGGTACTTGATGAGCTATCCTGTATTACAGATGAATGCTTGAAATGTGCTATATCCCTACTTCGTGACACTGCATATCACTGGTGGAATACACTAGTATCAGTGGTTCCAAAAGAAAAAGTGACTTGGGAATTCTTCCAGATTGAGTTCCGTAAGAAATATATCAGCTAGAGATTTATCGACCAAAAACGTAAAGAATTTCTTGAACTGAAACAGGGGCGAATGACCGTGACAGAATATGAGCGGAAATTTGTCAGACTCAGCAGATATGCTAGAGAGTGTGTTTCTTCCGAAGCCATTATGTGCAAAAGATTTGAAGACGGCCTGAATAAAGACATAAAGTTACTTGTGGGCATAAAGACATAAAGTTACTTGTGGGCATTCTTGAAATCAAAGAGTTCGTGGTGCTAGTCGAGCGAGCTTGCAAAGCTGAAGAGCTCGGAAAAGAGAAAAGAAAGGCTGAAATTAAAGCTAGAGACACTCGTAAAAGATCATCGAGTAAGACTTTCCATTCAGTGCCTAAGAAGTTCAGAGATGATTCCAGCCGACATAAAGCTACTTCAGACTTGCCTAGACGTGATCGACCTCCAGTGAGTTTCCGAGCCATTTCGATGGCTAGCATTGGTAATGTTCCACAGAACCAGGTTGAGTGCAAACATTGTGGGAAATGGCATTCTGGGAGTTATAGATTCTGTGACCGGTCCTACTTTAAGTGTGGATCGTCGGACCATTTCATTCGAGAGTGCCCGATGTTGGCCAAGCAAAATACCGCGCAGCCAGCAGCGCGCCAGCACGAGGTAGACCACCCAGACATTTAGGCAATGTAGGTGGCAGTCAGAGAGGGACAAAGGATACTGTAGTTCAATCAGAGGCTAGAGCCCCAGCTAGAGCATATGCTATACGTGCCAGAGAGGATGCTTCTTCCGCAAATGTCATTACCGGTACTTTCACACTTTATAATACTATTGTGATTGCATTGATTGATCCTGGTTCGACTCATTCATATGTATGTGAAACTCTAGTATCCAGTAGGACTCTGCCAGTTGAGTCTACTGAATTTGTGATCTGTGTGTCCAACCCTTTGGGTCGATGTGTACTTGTTGATAAAGTGTGTAAAGGTTGCCCGTTGATGATTCGGGACTCCTGCTTTCCAGCTGATTTAATGTTGCTACCTTTCGACGAGTTCGACATAATTTTGGAATGGACTGGTTAACTTTGCATGATGTAGTGGAGACTTGCAAAAGAAAGATTATTGATTTGAGATATCAAAACGGTGAGATCATCCGAGTTGAATCTAGTGATTTAAATGGGTTACCTATAGTAATATCCTCGATGCTAGCCCAAAAGTATGTGAGAAAAGGATGTGAAGCTTATTTGGCCTATGTACTGGATAATAAAGTGTCTGAAAAACAGATTGAATCTGTACCAGTTGTGTGTGAGTACCCAGATGTATTTCCTGAAGAATTACCGGGTTTACCACCAGTGCGAGAGATTGAGTTTGGCATTGAATTAGTACTGGGGATGACTCCGATCTCGATAGCTCCGTATCGGATGGCACCTACTTAGTTGAAAGAGTTAAAAGCATAGTTGCAAGAGTTAACAGATAGGGGTTTTGCACGACCGAGCTTCTCTCCTTGGGGTGCACCAGTTCTTTTTGTGAAAAAGAAAGATGGAACGATGCGAATGTGTATTGATTATCGGCAGCTGAATAAGGTGACTATAAAGAATAAGTACCCATTACCTCAGATTGATGACCTATTTGATCAGTTGAAAGGGGTTTCAGTGTTTTCGAAGATAGATTTGAGGTCGGGTTATTATCAGTTGTGAGTCAGAGATCCTGATGTGCCAAAGACAACATTCCGAATGAGGTACCGACATTTTGAGTTCCTAGTCATGCCTTTTGGACTTACTAATGCACCTGCTGTTTTTATGGATCTGATGAATGGGTTTTCAGACAGTTTTTGGATCGGTTTGTAGTAGTGTTTATTGATGATATACTGATCTACTCCAAAGATGAAACCGAGCATGCTGAGCATTTGAGATTAGTGCTACAAACTTTGCGAGATCAACAGTTGTATGCAAAGTTTAGTAAGTGTGAGTTCTGGATGAATGAAGTCAGTTTCCTGGGTCATGTCGTTTCAGCTTCAGATATTTGGGTTGATCCAAATAAAATACCGACTATACTTAATTGGAAACCACCAACGAATGTTTCTGAGATTCAAAGCTTTCTGGGACTTGCGGGATACTACAGACGATTTGTGAAAGGTTTTTCTGTGATAACTACACCTTTGACAAAGCTACTATAGAAAGATGTCAAGTTCGAGTGGTCGGAAAAGTGTCAGAAAAGTTTCGATCAGTTGAAAGTCCTTTTGACCGAAGCTCCAGTGTTAGCTCAGCCTGAATCGGGTAAAGAATTTGTTGTGTATTCTGATGCTTCTTTAAATGGTTTGGGCTGCGTTTTGATGCAGGAAGACAAAGTCGTAGCCTATGCTTTGAGACAATTGAAGCCGCATGAAAAAAATTACCCGACGCATGATTAGAACTCGCAGCCATTGTGTTCGCACTAAAAATTTGGTGTCATTATCTATTCGGTGAGAAATTTCACGTTTATTCAGATCATAAAAGTCTGAAGTATTTGATGACTCAGAAAGACCTGAACTTGAGACAACGCAGATAGTTAGAATTGTTGAAAGATTATGAATTGGTAATTGACTACCATCCGGGAAAAACTAACGTTGTTGCAGATGCCTTAAGTTGAAAATCATTGTTTGCTCTTCGTGCGTTGAACGCACATATGGTTATGATTGGTGATGGTTCGATCATAGCCGAGTTGAAGGCTAGACCGTTATTTATTCAGCAAATTTGGGAGGCACATAAAATTGACAATCAATGAGTCTAGTGTGAAAGTAATGTAGAGTCAGAGTTTCGAATTGATGAAAATGATTGTTTGAACTTCAAAGGCTGAATATGTGTTCTGAGGAATATGAATTTGATTCAGATGATTTTGAGCGAGGCTCATAACAGTCGATTATCGATACATCCGGGTAGCACAAAAATGTATAATAATTTGAAGCAGTTTTACTGGTGGCCTGGCATGAAAAGGGATATATCTGAATTTGTTTCAAAGTGTTTAATATGTCAGCAAGTCAAAGCCGAACATCAAGTGCCTTCTGGGTTACTTCAGCCGATCATGATACCTGAATGGAAATGGGATAGAATCACTATGGATTTTGTATCCGGTTTGCCTAAAACACCGGGCAAGAAAGATGCAGTCTGGGTTATAGTAGATAGATTGACCAAATCAGCTCACTTTGTGCCAGTTCGTACCGACTATTCACTCGATAAACTTGCTGAACTGTATGTATCACAGATTGTAAGGTTACATGGTGTGTCGAGTTCCATTGTTTCAGACAGAGACCCGAGATTCATGTCACGGTTTTGGAAGAAGTTGCAGGATGCTTTAGGTACTAAACTTCATTTTAGCACAGCCTTTCATCCACAGACAGACGGTCAGTCTGAACGAATCATTCAAATACTTGAGGATATGTTGAGATGTTGCGTCCTCAAGTTTGAAGGTACGTGGGAAAGATACTTACCTTTGATTGAATTGGCTTATAATAACAGTTTTCAATCGAGTATCAAAATGGCACCTTACGAAGCTCTATATGGCCGCAAGTGTCGTACACAGTTGTACTGGACCGAGCTCAGTGAGAATAAGATACACGGGGTTGATTTGATTAAAGAGACTGAACAGAAAGTGTGAAACACCCCACACCCAGCCCACGAGCCTGAACCGGATCTGGTATGTTCCTTAAGTAAACCGGTTTCAAAATTCTTTGTTTCTTGGATATAATTTGTAAAAAATTTTTAGAAAAATATTGTTTTGGGTTGGGCTTAGATTGGGAACTCATTTAATTAATTTTGAAAATCTAATTTAATTAAGGTGACAAAATAATTGTAGGGTTCATTTTCAAGAAATAATTTTGCTTAACTTTAATCTAAATAGTTCATAACATAATAATTAAAAGTAAATCAAAAATAAAGAAATTCACTTAGGCCTTATGGCCTTATTACATCAAGTAAACCCAAATAAAATTTAAAGTACTTGGTAAAATAAAAGTCCCCAAATATTGAAAGTTTTTCTTGCTATGCATGGCCACCTTTAACTCCCCGCCGACCCGGTCCATTATTGCTCATTACCCAAAAAATGGTCCCACAAAGGGGTGAGTCAACAGACTCAATGTGCACACAATACTAACATTCAACAAATCGGGCATACAAGTTCATATCAAGTTCATATTCATATACAAATAAATAATGATGCAACCCAAACCCAAGCCTATTTGTCCATCCGCTACACACCACCCGTACACGCCAATCACACCGTGGGGACTACTAAGTCAACCTCTCCATCCGCTACACACCATCATCGGCGATCATTTGCGCAATCGACGTGCTTATCGCCCATATAATTTGTGTCATTAGACACCATGTTTAAATAATGTAACCGAAGTTACCATATTCAAATTATGTGACCGTAGTCACCATATTCCGTTAGTGAGACCGAAGTCAACACCTTCTTCCCCTTTCACATATAGCCCAAATGCCCTACATATTTTATCATGCACAACATACTTATTTTTCTCATTCATATTACTATTTAAAAATATAACATATTCATAATCCTATCGTAAGTAGGAAACGTGCTCAGTACTTTTTGTACCACATTAGGGCATATAGCCACATTCACATTCTTATGCATATTCATATAATTAATAATTGCCATATATCGTATTGAAGGTTAGTATGGGTACACACTGATTCTCTTAAGGTTTCAAATCCAAATCCCAAAAGCTTGATCTAATGCTTAGATCTTAATTCTCTACATTCAATCATTTAATACTTAGTAAAGAGCCATTCGGCTATAAATCCAAATCCTAGTAGGATTAGTATACTTAAAACTTACCTTGAAACTCTCAAATCCAAAAATCCTTGTATCCCTCTCATTTAAATCCCTATAACTACATGTTAGATCAATTTCTAACATTTATTCACAACAAATAACCCTTAGCCGAATGTTAAATATGACTTACCTTAGATTTTTAAATCCCAAATTCACCGAATAACTAGGGAACACGCGCCTATATGTATACCTTCTGAAAAAGAACTTCTCCTTCCTTGTAGTCGACACTTAGTAAATCCCGAAAGATCTCTTCAAGGTTTCAGCAACCATGAACATTAATGGAATTAGCCCTAGATTTCGATAAGTCTAAAGTATAAAAGAATGGAAACCAAACTTGAATATTACCCTTATTTGAAGAAATCGATTGCACCTTCACTTCAACCTTCGGCTATGGCCTTGATCTTAGCAAGCTTTCGGCTTTTGGAATATTGAGAGGAGAAGAATGAAGAAGAAAAGAATAGGGGTTGCAAAGAAAATTCGGCAGAGGTTATCAAGGAAGAGTAAATAATGCTGAATGGCCTCTCTTTTCCTTTTATAGCCAAATTTACTAGGCTAGAGTCCCTTACTTGGCCACCACTCTTCTATTTTGATAACTTTATCCTTTAATTATCATAAATAAAAGAGTTTAATCCAACATTTATCTCTTCAAAATAATCCAATTTAAAAATCCTTTATTTATCACCTTTTTAATCGAATATTTATGAAAATCAAACACTTCCTTTCTAGAAGCATGTGCCGTCCACCTCAGTCTTCTGGAAGCAAAAATAAAACCTCCCTTATTTGCTTCCCAAGTGACTCAACCTGTGCCCATTCCTCTTGCATATGGCACCATTTCCATAGGCCCTAAGTGACATCTTCAGGCCACTTTTCCAAGCCTGTTTGTGTGTCAAATTTCACCAACTTTTTCTTTTAAGGCCACCTTGCCTTAATTTCCTATTTTAAACTTTAAAACTTGACATTTCTAAGTCATTTCTAAGTTTCCTAAAATTTTCGATCGGCTCTGTAAACTTGCCATTTTCTTACATTTCCAAGTTTCCAGAAATGTTCACTTTCTATTTTTGAATCATTTCCTTACATTTCCTAGTTTCCATAAATGTTCACTTTCCTCTTTATTCCTTTACATTTTCAGGATATTTCCCTACATTTCCAAGACAAGACATTTCCTTACATTTCTTTGCATTTCCTTACATTTCCATACATTTCCTCACATTTCCTTACATTTCCTTACATTTCCATACATTTCCATACATTTCCTTAGAACGTATCGGGCTTGTTGCTTATAGATTGAAGTTGCCCTCTGAATTAGAATAGATACATGACGTATTTCATGTTTCGATGCTTCGTAGATGCATATCAGATCCGTTGCATGTGATCGCTCCATCTGAGATTGAAATTCGACCCGATATGACATATGAGAAAGAACCGATCCGTATTTTAGGGAAATGAAAGAGTTAAGAAACAAGAGAATTCCATTAGTGAAAGTACTATGGAATTGGCACGGAGTTGAAGAGGCTACGTGGGAGCCTGAGGACTCAATGAGGCAACAATATCCGACTTTGTTTAACGGTAAGATTTTCGGGGACGAAAATCCTTAAGGGGGGAGAGTTGTAACAGACCGAATTTGACCCTAATCGGAACGGTGGTTTTGGGACCATGAATCCGAGTCTGAGAAATATTTTAATATTATATTTTGTGTTTATTATAAGTGAACTAATGTGTGTGAAAATTTCGTAGAAAAATTTAATCGTTTGTGTGTTCAATTTAACAAAAAGGATTAAATCGCGTAAAGCGTAAAAGTTGCATGCTATAATGTAAAGTGCTAGAATGATGATGGCTTCTTAATATGGAGTATTAAAAGGGCAAATAACCCATTTTACAAGTTAGTAGATGGCTTATGACTAATATGCCCTTATTATATATGATAGTTTTATTTTTATTTAAAGGTTATAATAGCAATCTAACAAATAACATAATATATGATTTAATAAAACAAAACAAAAAAAAAGAAATGCCATTATCATCTTTATTTCTTATGGCTGAATGTTGGTGAAGGAAGAAAGGGTTTATTTCTTTGAAATTTCGGCATTTAGAATCTCAAATTGAAGGTTAGTTTGACTTTGGTTTTTGTTAATTTTTACGTTTTTGATATCGTTGCTTAGTATATTATTCGACCCATGCTAAAATTTTTGAGATTAGTGTACATGTGATATTCGGCCATTGATGTGTTCATGTAGGTTGTGATGTTTGATGATTTTGAATTAAATATATGTTAAAGATTAGTATATTTTGTATTGGAGGTTTTGGGGAAATTGAGTAATAAGGGCTAAATTGTAAAAATAAAATTTTAGAGGGACTTATTTGCAAAATAAATGAAAGATATGGACTTGTATAGTCCTTAGGAGTATTCGGCCCTTGAGTAGTATTGAAAAATTTTGTGTATTTTGTGTTTTATGCAAATAGAACTAAATTGTAAAAATGTGAAACATTAGGGGTAAAATGCTTTTATGTGTTTTGGGACTAAATTGAAATAAAATGTACTTGAATGAGCTAAATTTTAATGTGTATAGATCAAGAACAAAGAAAAACGGATTTGGATCAAGGAAAGACGAAGATTAACGAATAGCCGGTTTACGCGATCCGTCGATAGTCGAGGTAAGTCCTTAAATTAAAATATATCAAAGAGTTGATTATGAACATGTTTAATGATATTATTTGATAAATTTGAGTATGAATTTATGTGTTAGCCGAATGTAAAGGTCTTACATTGGATTGGATATGTTTTGTAAATGCAAAATGAATAAGTACATTTGATATGATATGTGAATGTGATTTGTGTATATGATTCATTGGTAATGATAGTATTAAGAAATGTAAGTTGATGGATTAATATTAACTATGTTACTAATGAAATTTAGTAATTTTGTGCATGAATATATGTGATAGCTGAATGTGGGTATAAGGTTGAGTTGAAATGTAATTGTTAATTTTATTATGAATAAGCTTGTTCAGCTTGAAATGTGAAGTTAAAATGAAGTATATTTGATGTTGCGATTTAGCATCAAGTGATGTGTATTGAATGGATAATTGGGTTGGTTATTTCGAGTTTAATGCCTAGCAGGCCTTGTGCCGATGATCTATTTCGGGCTTAATGCCTAGCAGGCCTTGTGCCGGTAATCTATTTTGGGCTTAATGCCTAGCACGCCTTGTGCCGATGATCTATTTCGGGCTTAATGGCTAGCAGGCCTTGTGCCGGTGTAATATGTTAGGCTTATCCCCTAGCACGCTTAATGCTGGTGATTTGTTATAAACAGAGAATCTGAGAATCAAGTAAGTTGAGACATATCTAAATAATGCTATGTGCTACAAGCTCGGGTAAGAGTTAGCTTATTATATTAATAAGGAACGAGGTAAAGTACTTTGGAAATGTTTGAGTGAAGTGTGATGTAATGAAGTTGATGATACAAATTATATTTTATTTTGGAGATATTGAATTTATCATTGATATACATGAATTATTTATATAAATGTGAGATTTATGCATATACATATGTTTATATCACTTGAAGTTTCGATTATAATTGAGGAGGGCAGTGGTAAAAGAGATCGATAATTATGACATGTTTATTTGATTTGGAATGTACGAATGTTTATAATATTGATATGATTAGATAATGTATATGTTCATGGTAGTAAAATGTTAATAATTAAGTTAAGGGCATTGAGGGTAGTCGGCCATGAATAATTTATTTATATAATGTTTATATTTATTGCTATGAACTTACTGATTTAAAGGTTTGAATGTTTGATCATTGAGTTGTATTTGCTTAAGACTTACTAAGCTTGTAAGCTTACTCCGTGTGTGTTTAATGTTCTATTTTATAGTTTTGGACAAGCTACGGGCTCGAGCAAACGTCAGCAGAGTCAACCACACTATCATCTATTTGGTACACCTTTAGCTTGGTTTATTTTGGATAAAGGCATGTATAGGGTGATTAATGTTCTTGTTTGAGTTGGGAACTTGGATAATATATGTAATATAGCCATACGAATATGGCTTTTATTTTGTGTTTTGATGAAGGTACATATGGTTTTCTTTTTAATGACTAAATGATGTTTATGGTTATGTTATTTTGATGCAAAAGTGGTAAGGATTTGTTTACCATATATTTGGCCATGGTTTTGATATCTATTATAGAAACAGTTTGTCTTGTGAAATATGACATCATAGGTTAAATTAATAATATCTTATTACTATGAAAGTTGTCATGAATTATAAAGATGATATTTTTGTTATGTTTGTGTTTTGTATTCAAGTATGTTAAATTGGGTTAGACATAATGAATGTAATCGAATAGGTAGTTATGTATTGATTAATTATATGAATTTTGTTTAAAATATTTGATCATTCGAATTTAATGTAGTTACAATTGTTACTTATGCTAAAGCGTCTAATACAACTATAAACTATTTGGTAATTTGTTAATGAAATAAGGCAGTATAGTATATGGTAAGTTGGTATATGAATGATGTTTTGAGTACTAAGTAAACGAATTTAGTGTTATGAGTTATTCTTTATGTTCTTGAACGTACTATAAGAGCATATAGATATGTGATACACATACCTTATAGACATCATAGATTCAATTATATGCACACAAATGAATTCATGTGGGCCTTGATTTGATTAATCGTTTGGTTTAATTTGAATTTTTGGTATGAACTATTAGTTGGATATTTGAAATTCAATCTATGATTTTGCAAATCGTTAATTGTGTGAATTGCGATAAATGCTTGTGATATTCTCAGTCTAGTTCGGTAATGCCGCATAACCCTAATCCGGCGACAGATACGGGTTAGGGGTGTTACAGGTGGCTTGTATATGTGTTATTTTGGTTGATGAACTAGTTGGTATGATATTAACATTATATGGTATTTTGTGTGGTTGATAATTTTATGTTTGTGTGGTAAGAAAATGTTGATGGAAATGGTATGGTATCTTTGAATGTAGTTGGTTTTGGTCTAATTGGTATGATGCATGATAGGTATGTAAATGGTTATAATGTTACTTATTGTGTATACATTTTAGTATATGAACATATGGATAAAAGTGGCTTTGAAATTGTTCAGTTGGTAGATTTTAGTGAATGAAATGGTTAGGTGTTAGGTAAGTTTGATTGTTGAGAGGTGCCATTTTGGCATATTGGTTGAATGGATAGTTTGTATGTTGTACAAGCTTAGATATGCATATGAAAAGTGTGTTTTGAATGTTTGATTTTAGGTTCAAATGGCTTGTGCATGAGGTGTGAGTTTAGGTGAGAAAAATGGCTTGGAAATGGTCTATTTTTTCGTCCACGCGGACAGAGACAAGGGCGTGTGTCTTAGCTATGTGTGACACATGAACAAGCTACAGAACCGTGTGTCCCCTGTAGATTTCAAAGGTTTACAAGTTAGGCTGTTACACAGCCTAGTACACAGCCTGGCACACGAGTGTGTGATGTTATTTCGAAGGGTACACGGTCTGGCACACGGGCATGTGGCTTGGCTGTGTGGCCTAAGTCAGTGAGTTACACGAGTACAGACATGGGTTGGGACACGACCGTGTGTCCCTATTTCAAATACCTACATGGCCTAAGTCACGAGCGTATCTCTTGGCCGTGCGAGTCACACGGCCTGGCCACACTGGTGTGTGACCCTTGTGGTTTGAAAAATTTTAACTTTTCTCTAAAAATTTCATATGTTTCTAATTTAGGCCCGATTCATTTCTAATGTCTTTTTAGGGCCTCGAGGGCTCGTATAAGGGTCAGTATGAATGTTTTTGGTTGATTTTGCCATGATTTAAATTGTGTTTTGTTTATGGTAATAAATTGTTCATTGTATGACATTATGCTTCGGTAATGCTCCTCGTATTACTAGAGCTAATCGTATTGGGACAAAAAATATAGCTAATCGTAGAAGGGTAGACGTTCCATTCAGAAAGGTAATACTAGAGCTAATCGTATTGGGACAAAAAATATAGCTGCTCGATCTGAAGTTAGAGCTCATGCGCAAACATACAGTATTTGAGCCAAGGAAGAAGCTGTCGCGCCTGATGTTGTTGTTGGTATATCCTATCTCTTTGATGTTACTCTATATGCACTAATTGACCCTGGGTCAATTCACTCGTATATTTGCACTGCATTTGTAATGGATAAGAATTTACTTGTTAAGTCAACTGAGTTTGAGGTTCAAGTTATAAATCTAATGGGTTAGAGCGTGATAGTTAATTTAATATGTCATAGGTGTCCACTAAAAGTTAAGGGTTGTGAATTTCCTGCTGATCTGATGTTGCTACCCTTTTGGGAATTCGATATTATTTTGGGGACGTATTGGTTGACATTACATGATGTTGTGGTAAACTGTAGATTGAAACAAATTGATTTGAGATGTCAAACGGGTGAAATAATTTTAGTTGAGTCTGATAGAGCAAACAATGTTACTAGAGTTATTTTAGCTATTTCGGAACATAAATTGATTTGTAAGGGTTGTGAGGCATTTATGGCTTATATACTTGATACTTAGGATTCAGAGTCGAAGCTAGATCGGGCACCTATTGTAAAGGAATTTACAGATGCGTTTCCTAAAGAGTTACTTGGATTGCTGCCAAAACGTGAATGTGAATTTGTTATTGATTTGACACCTGGAACTGTGCCAATATCGATCTCGCCATATTGTATGGCACCAGCTAAGTTGAAAAAACTTAAAGCACAGTTGCAAGAATTGTTAGATAGAGGTTTTATTCGGCCAAGTGTGTCTACTTGGGGTGCACCTGTGTTATTTGTGAAAAAGAAAGATGGCTCGTTGAGATTATGTATTGGTTACAGGCAGCTGAATAAAGTTACAATAAATAATAAATATCCTTTGCCTCGTATCGACAATTTATTTGATCAGTTGAAAAGTGCAACCGTGTTTTTGAAAATAGATCTTATATCTAGATATTATCAATTTCGAGTAAAAGATTGTGATATGTCAAAAAATTCTTTCCAAACTCATAACGGCCTTTACAAATTTTTGGTGATGCCTTTCAGATTAACTAATGCCCCTGCTACTTTTATGGATCTGGTGAATCGTGTTTTTCAGCCTCATTTGGATAGATCTGTGGTTGTTTTTATTGATAACATACTGATCTACTCTAAAACTGAATCCGAGCATGATCAGTATTTAGGTACTATGTTACAAATTTTGCGCGAGAAATAGTTGTACACAAAATTCAGTAAATGCAAGTTTTTCCTTTGAGAAATTGGATTTCTTGGTCATATCATTTCCGTGGATGGGATTTGTGTTGATCCGAGTAAAATTTCTACCATTGTTAACTGGAAAGCTCTAAAAAATATTTTTGAGGTACGAAGTTTTCTAGGCTTAGCAAGTTATTATCGTCGTTTCGTTAAAAACTTCTCTATAGTTGCTTCACTAATGACTAGGTTGCTATAGAAAAATGTTGAGTTTTTTTGGTCAGATAAATGCCAGCAGATTTTTGATCAACTGAAAAGCATGTTGACAGAAGCTCCAGTACTGACTCAGCTTGAATTCGAGAAATAATATGTTGTTTATAGAGATGTATTGCTCAACGGACTGGGTTGTGTATTGATGCAAGCCGAAAAAGTAATAGCATATGCTTCTCATCAGTTAAAGCCACACAAGAGAAATTACCCAACTTATAGAATTGGCCGCAATTGTTTTTGCTCTGAAGATTTGTTGACACTATCTGTACGGTGAGAAATGTCATATATTTACGTATCACAAAAGCCTAAAGCATTTGATGACTCAAAAAGAACTAAATTTGACTGTGGCTAGAGTTATTAAAAGATTATGATTCGGTAATTGATTATCGTCCCAGAAAAGCTAATGTTGGTATGTATGACTCAAGTCAAAAATCATTGTTCACTTTGAAAGTGTTGAACTCTCGGTTGACTTGGAATCGTGATGGTTCTATTTTAGCCAAATTAAAAGTTAAACTATTGCTTCTTCAGCGAATTCGGGAGTTGCAAAATGATGACTCGAAATTGGTAGCTAAACGAGAACAAGTTTATAGTGATTCATCTACAGAATTTAGTGTTGGTGCTGATAGTATATTGTACTTTCACAATAGACTGTGTGTTCCGAATAATATAGGATTGAAACTAAATATTTTTTCTAAAGCTCACAGGAGTACGTACTCTATACATCCGGGTAGTACAAAAATCTTTTGTGACTTAAAACAGATGTATTGGCGGTTGGGTATGAAACAAAAATTTTTTGAGTTTGTAGCTAAATGTCTAGTTTGTCAGCAAGTAAAAGTCGAGCATCAAGTACTGTCGGGATTACTACAGCCTATCATGATTCCTTAAATGAGAGCGAGTCATGATGGATTTTGCATTTGGATTGCCTATATCATCAAGAAAGAAAGATTCAATCTGGGTTATTTTGTACAGGTTGATGAATTTGGCTCATTTTATTTTGATCAGAACAGATTATTCGCTTGAAAATTTAGTTGAATTGTATGTGCCTGAGATCGTTAGATTGTACGGAGTGCCATTGTTTATTATTTCTATTCAAGACCCAAGATTTAACTCTAGATTTTGGGGGTAAACTTCATGAAGCTTTGGTTATGAAACTCAATTTTAGCACAACATTTCATCCACAGATACACTGTAAGTCAGAATGAGTGATACAAATTTTGGAAGACATGTTACGGTGTTGCATTCTTGAGTTTAAGGGTAGTTGGGAAAAATATTTACTGTTAGCTGAATTTACTTATAATAACAACTATCAATCCAGTATTAAAATGGCACCATTTGAAGCTTTATACAATAGAAAATGTAAAACATCGTTGTACTGGTTTGAGTTGAGTGAATCAAAGTTAGTTGAAATTGATTTGATTCATGAAATTCAAGACAAGGTCTGTATTATTCGTTATTGTTTGAAAGCTGCATCTGGTTGTCAAAAATCGTATGAAAATTTGAAAAGCAAAGATATAGAATTTTTCGTTGGTGATTAAGTGTTTTTGAAAGTTTCACTGTGGAAGAAAGTACTACATTTTGGTAGAAAGGGAAAATTGTATCCGAAGTTTATTAGGTCATACCAGGTTATTAAAAGAATTGATCATGTAGCTTACAGATTAGCTTTGCCTCTTTAACTTGAGAAGATTCACAATGTTTTTCATGTTTCGATATTGAGACGACATAGATTAGTTATTTCACATGTGATTCATCCTAACAAAATTGAATTACAGTCGAATTTATCATTTTTTGAAGAGCTGATAAGAATTGTAGCTCGTGAGGTAAAAGAATTTCGAAATAAACAGGTACCATTAGTAAATTTTGTAAAAGCCTGATTTTGGGGTTAGTCGAAATAGTGGTTTTGGGACCATTAATCCGAGGTTGAAGAAAATTATTTTAATATTATTTTATGTGTTATAGTAAGTTTTTAAGGATACATGAAAATTTAGGTGCCGTAATTTTAGCGATTGTATGCTTAATTGCGAAAAAGGACTAAATCGCATAAAGTGTGAATGTTCTATTTTACAAGCTAGGGGTGTCTAATAGCTATGGAATATTAAATTGGAGGTTCTTAAAGTGCAATTAAACCTCCTTAAAGATGATGGCCGGCCAAGGAAACCAAGAGAGAGAAGAGCATTAAATGAGTCAAAAATTTGGTGGTGTTAGGTAACTAAAATGAATAAAATAAAATAAGTAAAGAGAAAGCTATCATCTTTTTCATTTCTCTTCTTCTTCTATCGAAATTTTCAGCAAGAAGTAGTGTAACACCCCAAACCCAGCCCATAAGTTTCGACCAGATCTGGTATGCTACGGGTTGTACATTGAAAACTTTGCTAAGTTGGCTTTAGAAAATCAAAAGTTAATTAGACAAAATTTGAATAAACAAGTGACTTTTGAAAAGAAAACCTTGTATTATTATTATTTCGTATATTTAAACCTTTGAGATAGTTTCATAAGTTGCAAATATTAAAAACTACTAGATGAAGATAAACTATGGGGCCTTATTACATAAATATTCCCAAAATAAAAAAAACTTGAAGAAAACCGAAAATAATCTATAGAAGTAAAACTTGATGGCCCCTTGAGTCCGTCTCGGCTCCCATGTCTACGATCTACTGTTCATCTGAAATGTTTAAAAAAATAATATGGTGAGTCACTAAGACTCAGTGTGAAAATCCCGAAAACACATGAAAGGCTTAAGCCCATAAGCACATTATGGGCCTTGGCCCGTATACAAGGGTAACTATATATGCATCATGGCCCAACCCAGCCTAGAAATCCATCCTCTACACACCAACCCGCACCAACCATCACACCTTGGGGATTTCTACAATCAACCCACCAACCGGTACGCACCATATCGACAGTCATACTGCCTATTCCTTATCAATCAGGAATTTTAACGTGGTTTTCTACCACCGATCACCAAGTGACCTAACATTTCATTACGTGGGTTTTCTACCACCAATCACCATGTGACCCATCATACTCTTCCCCTTTCCATATCAAACCCATCCCATGCATATATTCATGCAAAATCAAACAATATACTACCTAAGAGATTACAGTCTTTCACATACATCGATCCACATAGAGAAGTTTTATGTTTACGTACCTGGCATCTTAGCATAACCCCTTTTTTGGGTTCCATTCGACTGTCTATACAGCCTCTTTCCGGCTTTTTAGCCCATAACATAAATATATAGACATACATATAGGATTAATAGTGTGTTAGAGATCTACACACCTGATTACTGATAGAATGATACTTTCTATGTCGACGCTGTTCGTAGTCGACACAACCGCTATCTGCCTAAGATGTTGTTCAGAAGCCGATCCACAACCAAGTGGCCAATCTCGAACGGCAGATACTGCTCGTTTCTTAAACTTAGGGATTCTCTCCTTTGCCTGATCCATATTTAATTCCATTACAAGTCTTTGTCAGAACTACTATCACAATTTATGATCGTTAATCCTTATCATAAATTTAAGATCTTGCATATAATAAGCTAATCTAGTAAAAATATAGGGAAAATCTTCTTACCTTAAAATCTAGAAATTGGAGACTAACGTTTTTCGGCTTTTAGATCTAGACGACCAAGTTTCTTTCAAATCCTGGAATGCCGCCCAACATAGAACCATTAAACTATTAGCTTTTCAGCTTTTGGCTTTCAAGAACCGAGATAGAACATGAGATCTAACAGAAGTCGACACTTACCTTAGCACAGGGAATTCGGCTAGCACTTGGAGAGGAGATTCGACAATGTCAAAGAAGAAGTTTTAAATGCCGGAAGAATAGAACTGACTCACAAATGGGATGAATAGAGAAAAATGATGGGGATTTTGGCTTTTTTAGAGAAATCGGCTCAAGAGAAAAGAATGGAGAAGAGAGTGAAATGAGAGGTTTCGGCTTTTGAAGAAATTGAAGAAAAGAAATTGTAGAGGGAGAGGCTAAGAATTTCGGCACAAAGAGTGAAGAGGAAATTAGGGTTTAAATGCCAGAATCAATGAGATATCCCCCCTATTTATAGAAATTTCGGCATCTACCGCTTAAAACCGAAAATGCCCTTCCTGATAACTAAAAGTCAAGCTAATAAAAAGGGAAAATTCGGCACCCCTTATCCATGAAGTAGCCGAATTCTTTACTCCTCTAGGTGGTGGATTTTCGGCCATCACCTTGCCTTGCAGATAGCTCCTATCTTTTCTCCTTTTTATCATCTATATTATCAATTATAAAATCCACATAAATCCTCCTATTTTTGAGCCTTGCTGCCGTCCACTTCACCTAACCCTAATGTCGAATTTAGCTAACTTAAATTAAAGGATTTGGGCTCTGTGAAACTTAAATTTTGGGCCCCTAACTCCTTGTGTATGGCGTCACCCCTTACTCCCTTTAAAGTGCTGAAAATAGCCCAGAAACATGGGCTCCTTGCGGCCAAAACTTGGGCCCCTTTAATTGTTAATGACGCCACCTTCAAATTCCCTTTCAGTGCCACCTATTGTTGGGCCACAAGCCCATGTTGGTATTTTAAACACAATTACCTCCTTTTAACTCTATAATGCCCAATCAGATAATTTAACCAAGGCCTTTGCCTAGTCCTGAGCCCAATTTGGACCCCTATCACTTAAATTAAAATATTAAACATATCCTTACACTAAACGCATAGACCCAAAAATTCAGGATGTTACAAGTACGGGTTTTGAAGCTCAAACGTTCAGCCAACATATCCTCTAGCAAGTAAGTGATTTTAGAGGTCTTTCTTGATAATTTTTGTACTTTTGGAACCCCCAAAGCTTAAACTAGCTAATGAGGGGACTAAATGGCAATATGGTTAAAGTTTAAGGACTTTCCATGAGAATATTTATGTAGTTTACTGATTTTTAATGGAAAAAAATGAATGTTAGTGAGCTAGAACAACTTTTATGAAAGGTGTTATCATGAAAACACCTAAAATGGACTTAGTTGTAAAAGTTGTAATTTAGTAATAAATGCATGAAATAATTGGTTTTGTGAGATGTTGTAAGAGAAACAAATGTTCAGCTAGGCATGGTTAATGAGAAAATGTGATAAAAAATGATTTAAAAGGCTAGGGGCAAAATAGTAATTTTAACAAAGTATAAGGGCAAAATGGTCATTTTTGCCTAAGTAGAAATTTTGATGTATCGTGAATTATGAAGTGCTTAAATGAGTGAATTTTATTATTATAGATCAAGAAGAGCGTGGAAATAGGAAAAGGCAAGGTTACGGATTAAATCGTCGATTAACACATTTTGCCCTGAGGTAAGTTTATGTGTAAACGATGCATCTGTATTACATATGTTGTCACTTCATGGTGTTTTGCATGAATAAGATCAATTATGATTGAGATTGACTGAACTTGATAGATAGTGAGTAGTTCTCGAATTAACCTCGGAATAGATATGTAAGTATGGAAAAATATCCGTAATGATTAATTGGTGGGTTGTGTGCGATACCACCATAATCATTCTTTTTGGTGGGCTGTGTGCGATACCACCTTATTACTTATTCACGATAGGATGTGTGCGATACCATCGTTTATATTATCATTTGGTGGGCTATGTGTGAAACCACCTTAAATATTCTTGTTGGTGGGCTATGTGTGATACCACCCTATTATTGATTAATGGTGGGCTGTGTGAGAAACCAACAGGACATAGTATCATTTCGAGGGGTTCGTCGAGAAATTGTATAAGTAAATCTTTCATGTTGCTTTGTGGTGATGAGTGTAGGGAATGTGTACAAGTAATTGTGAGCAATGTATACGTTGTATGGTTGGAATATGGTAAGAGTTGAGATGAGTAAGCATGATCATAGACGCATGAATTGTTCTTACTTATTTTGAAATGTTTTTGATTGATTGGCATATGTTATGATGCTTATAGTTTACCTGTAAACTTACTAAGCTTAAAGCTTACCCCCATTCTTTTCCCTTATTTTATAGTGTTAAAGAGCCAGCTCGGGATGCGAAGATAATTGGAAGATCATCCACTCTATCAGATCATCTCGGTATATTAGACTTAGCATTTTGAGTATGGCATGTATAGGGGCTGGACATAGTGAAATGTTTTGTTGTTTTGGCCAAGTGTGTTGGATCCTTTAAAGAGGAACATTTTTGTAAATGGCCATATTTAATGGCTCATTATCATTATATATATATATGAAAAGATGAGGTTATTCATGAATGTGTATGGTACATGATTTAGTTGCTTGGTAAATGGTTGAATGTGATTGATGTTGTATGAGTTAGGATGATAAAAAGAGCTTGGCAAATAGCCTTGTTCTTGTCCACATGGGTAGGCACACAGGCGTGTCTAGGCCGTGTGTGATGCACGGTTAGTCTCATGAGTGTGTGACCAGGCCATGTGTCCTCTGTATGTTAGTGTTGCAAGTCAGTGTCGACCACGGGCTAGACACACGGGCGTGTGCCTAGGCCTTGTGCCTCTTATTTGGTTGCTGACGTCACAAACAGAATACCTAGGTTTTCACACACGGGTGAGGACATGGGCGTTTCTAGGCCTTGTAGAAGACACGAGCCAAGGGCACGGGCGTGTGTCCGGCCGTGTGAAAACCCCTATAGGTTCGAAATGAAAATAAATTCCACACGGGCTAGGGACATGGACGTGAGTGACCACATGGCCTGCCCACACGGGCATGTTTCATTTCCTACGGGCTTGTGGCCCTGTTAAGGTAACATTTTTCTAAGTATACAAAAGATCCCGGTTTGATTCTGAGGCTCTCCGTTTGCATGTGTAAGGCCTCGTAGGCCTATAATAAGAATGTTATGAATTTGAATGAAAGATTTTATATTGCAATAAAATTTGATAGCCCAAAGTTGTATGTTAAAGTGCGTTATGTCTGGTAATGCCTCGTACCCAGTTCTGGCATTGAATACGGGTAAAGGGTGTTACATTTAATGGTATCAAAGCTATGGTTTAGTCAGTTCTCGGACTATCGTAACGTGTGTAAGAGTCTAGCTATACATGCCATGAACGTATATTGATAGTGTGGTGACTTCTGACAATTCTAAACTTTGTTTTTATATAGTAAATGGATCCCGATCGAGCGGCTGCTAATGACGCTGCTAGTAACGTGCTGGCTCCCGTGCAAGGGACCACGCCTGTAGAGAGTAGACCCGAGACTATGGGTCAAGGAGAAGAGGCTCGGGAAGCCTTTCACCAAATGATGAGTAATTGGTACATGGAGTATGTATGAGCGAACCCTAATGCTCAACCTCCTCCACCCCCTCCTATACCTCAGCCAGTTCTCGTGGCTCCTCAAGGTATAGATTTGGTGAGAATGACCAAACCCCCGGTAGATAAGATTCAGAAGCAAAGGGTCAAAAAATTCAGAGCTAATATTGATGATGACCCCGAGGACGAAGTTCTAGCTTGAGAACTCAATGCGAGTATTTGATGAACTCTCCTGCACACCTTAGGAGAGCTTGAAATGTGACGTGTCATTGCTGAAGGACTCGGCATATCGTTGGTAGAAAATATTGACATCGGTAGTTCCAAGGGAGAGAGTAACGTGGGACTTCTTTTTGGAAGAGTTCCGAAAGAAGTATATAAGTCAGAGATTTGTGGACCAGAAACGGAAAGAATTCCTTGAGTTGAAGCAAGGTAAAATGATTGTGGCTGAGTATGAGTGCGGGTTTGTTAGACTCAGCAAGTATGCATAAGAGTGTGTGTCCACAGAAGCTATCTTCTGCAAGAGGTTTGAAGATGGGCTGAATGAGGATATTAAACTTCTAGTTGGAATCTTAGAATTGAAAGAATTTGTGGTGTTGGTTGATAGGGCATGCAAGGGCGAGAAACTGAATAAGGAAAAGAGAAAGGCCATGAGTGAGGCCCGAGATGCAAGAAAGAGGCCAATGACTAAATTGTACCAAACTCAACCAAAGAGATCCAAGGAAATGAACCCTCGGACGACTACGTCAGTTGGACATTCACATCGAGATTGAGGTAATACATACTCGGGCTTGAGATTTCAAGCCTAACAAATCGGAGTGTCCAAATTGTGGTAGGCAACACACTGGGGAGTGTTGGGGAAACAATCGTAATTGCTACAAGTGTGGTTCACCTGACCACTTCATTCGGAATTGTCCAGGAAGGGATGAGAAGGATAGAAACAAGAAGTAAGATCAAGCAAAGTATCATCGAGGAGTACACCACAAAGGAACACGGTGAGTGGGATTAGTAGTAGAGGTGTGCCTAGAGACTCTGCTGTGAGATCAGAGGGCTGAGCACCTGCAAGGACCCATGCCACTCGCGCTCGCGAAGAGGCATCATCCCTAGATGTGATCACGGGTACATTTTCTCTTAATGATATTTCTATTGTTGCTTTGATTGATCCGGGGTCTACCTATTCTTATATTTGCATGAAATTAGCATCTAGTATGAGTATGATTGTTGAGTCTATGGAATTTGTGATAAAAGTGTCAAACCTGTTAGGCAAACATGTGTTAGTTGACAAAGTGTGTAGGAATTGTCCCTTGACAATTAGAGGTCAATATTTTCGGGCAAATCTCATATTGTTGCCATTTGATAAATTTGATTTGATTCTTGGCATGGATTGGTTGACTACTCATAATGTTTTATTAAATTGTGGTAGTAAGTTTATTGAATTGATGTGTGTAAATGGAGATGTGATTCGGGTTGAATCAGATAGATCGAATAGTTTGCCTGTGATAATTTCATCTATGGTAGCCGAGAGATACTTGAGAAAAGGGTATGAGTCCTATCTCGCCTTTGTGCTAAATACTCAACAGTCAGAGGTAAAGATTGAATCAGTGCCGGTGGTATGTGAGTATCCAGATGTGTTCTCGGAAGAGTTACCCGGACTGCCTCCAGTTAGAGAGGTCGAGTTTGGGATTGAGTTAGTTCCGGGTATGACACCTATTTCGGTTGCTCCGTATAGGATGGCACCATTGGAGTTGAAAGAATTGAAGGTTCAGTTGCGAGAGTTAACGGACAATGGTTTTGCAAGATCGAGTTATTCACCGTAGGGTGCTCCGATACTTTTTGTGAAGAAGAAAGGTAGGTCAATGAGATTGTGCATAGACGATAGACAGCTCAACAAGGTGATAGTGAAGAATAAGTATCCTTTGCTAAGGATAGATGACTTGTTCGACCAACTGAAGGGAGCCACGATGTTCTCTAAGATAGACTTAAGGTTTGGCTATTACCAGTTGAGGGTTAAGGAGCAAGATGTGCCGAAAACTGCATTTTGGACAAGGTATGGTCATTATAAGTTCCATGTCATGCCATTCGGCCTAACGAATGCTCCTGCAATTTTTATGGATTTAATGAACCGCATCTTCCGACCGTATTTGGATAAGTTTGTGGTTGTTTTTATCGATGACATATTGATTTATTCCTGGGATGAGAATGAGCATGGAGAGCACCTGAGAATTGTTTTACAGACTTTAAGAGACAAACAGTTGTATGCTAAATTTAGCAAGAGCGAGTTTTGGCTCCGAGAGGTCGGATTCTTAGAACATATTGTGTCAGGTGATGGTGTTAGAGTTGATTCGAGTAAGATCTTGGCTATTGTGGAGTGGAAATAGCCAAGGAATGTGTTAGAAATTAGAAGCTTTTTGGGTTTGGCGGGTTACTACAGACGGTTTGTCAAAGGGTTTTCCATGATTGCCACACCGATGACGAAACTATTGGATAAGGATGTTAAGTTTGAATGGACTGAGAAATGCCAACAGAGGCACTGGTTTTAGTAAACCTGAGTTGGGGAAAGAGTTTGTGGTCTATAGTGATGTGTCATTAAATGGTCTTGGCTGTGTGTTGATGCAAGAGGGTAAGGTAGTAGCTTACGCCTCGAGACAGCTAAAACCGCATAAGAAGAATTATTCGACTCATGATTTTGAGTTGGCTGCGATTGTCTTCGATTTGAAGATTTGGTGTCATTATTTATATGGTGAGAAGTGTCGAATTTTCACCGATCATAAGATTTTAAGTACTTGATGGACCAAAAGGATTTGAATTTATGACAACGGTAGTGGCTCAAATTATAGAAGGATTATGAGCTAGTAATCGATTACCATCCGGGGAAAGCGAATGTAGTTGTAGATGCCTTGAGCAGAAAATCCCTGTATGCTATGAGAGCTATGAGTACGAGCTTAGAGTTTTCTGATGATGGTGCTATATTGGCAGAGTTGAGGGCTAGACCGTTATTTATTCAGCAGATATGTGAAGCTCAAAAGAATGATACTGAGATGCAAGCTAAGAGAGCTCAGTGCGAATCGAGAAATGACTCTGATTTTCGGGTAAGTTCAGATGGTTGTCCGATGTTTCATAACAAGATTTGTGTACCTAAGGATGATGAGTTGATCTGGAAAAGTTTACATGAAGCATACAGTGGTTGTCTATCAGTACATCCGAGTAGCACGAAAATGTACAACGATTTGAAGAAATTGTATTGGTGGCCGGATATAAAAGGAGACATCTCCAAGTTTGTTACAAAATGTTTGACTTGTCAACAAGTGAAAGCTGAGCATCAAGTACCCTTGGAATTACTTCAACTGATGATGGTTCCAGAGTGGAAGTGGGATCGAATCACCATGGATTTCGTAACGGGATTACCTATGACTCCGAAAAAGAAAGATGTTGTGTGGGTCATTATGGATAGATTAACGAAGTCGACTCACTTTATACCGGTGCGTGTATATTACTCACTTGATAAATTGGCCGGGTTGTATATTGCTGAGGTGGTGAGATTTCATGGGGTGCCCATATCTATTATCTCGAATAGAGATCTGAGATTTACTTCGAGCCTAGGGTACAAAATTGAATTTTAGTACAGCATTCCATCCTCAAACTGATGGCCAATCTGAAAGAGTGATTCAAGTTCTTGAGGATATGCTCTGATGCTGTGTGTTGGAGTTCGAAGGTAGTTGGGAAAATATCTACCTTTGGTCGAGTTTTCCTATAACAACAATTATCAGTCGAGTATACGAATGGCGCCGTATGAAGCTTTATATGGTCGCAAGTGTCAGATCCCTTGTACTGGACCGAACTTAGTGAGAAGCAAATTTACGGGGTCCATCTAGTTAAAGAGACCGAAGATAAAGTGAAAGTGATCCGAGATAGTCTAAAAGCTGCTTTGGATCGACAGAAGTCATTCGCGAATTTAAAAAGGAAAGAAATCGAGTTTCAAGTGGGTGACAAAGTATTTTTGAAAGTATCTCCGTGGATGAAAATATTGAGATTTGGTCGAAAGGGCAAATTGAGTCCGTGATTCATAGGGCCGTATGAGGTTATTGAAAGGATTGGGCTAGTGGCATACCGGTTGGCTTTACCGGTATAGTTAGAGAGAATACATAACATGTTACATGCGTCAATGCTGCGGCGATATCGTTTCGATCCTTCGCGTGTGATCCATCCAACAGAAATTGAGATACGATCGGACATGACTTATGAAGAAGAACCAATCAAGATTTTGGCCTGAGAGATTAAACAGTTAAGAAATAAGAGCATAGCCTTAGTAGAAGTTTTATGGCAAAAACACGGTGTGGAAGAGGCTACGTGGGAACCAGAAGAAGCCATGAGGGAACAATACCCAAACCTTATTACCGGTAAGATTTTTGGGGACGAAAATCTCTAAAGGGGAGGAGAGTTGTAATAGCCCAATTTTGGGACTAGTCGGAACAGTGGTTTCGGGACCACTAATCCAAGGTTGAAGAAAATTATTTTAATATTATTTTATGTGTTATAGCAAGTTTTTTAGGATACATGAAAATTTTGGTGCCTTAATTTTAGCGATTGTATGTTTAATTGCGAAAAAGGACTAAATTGCCTAAAGTACGAAAGTTCTATTTTACAAGCTAGGGGTGTCTAAAAGCTATGAAATATTAAATTGGAGGTCTTTAAAGTGCAATTAGACCTCCCTAAAGATGATGGCCGGCCAAGGGAACCAAGAGAGAGAAGAGCATTAAATGATTCAAAAATTTGGTGGTGTTAGGTGACTAAAATGAATAAAATAAAATAGGAAAAGAGAAAGCTGTCATCTTTTTCATTTCTCTTCTTCTTCTACCAAAATTTTCAGCAAGAAATAGGGGTTTTGAAGCTCAAACTTTCCACTAGCAAGTAAGTGATTTTAGAGGTCTTTCTTGATAATTTTTGTACTTTTAGACCCCCCAAAGCTTAAGCTAGCTAATGAGGGGACTAAATTGCAATATGGTTGAAAGTTTAAGGAATTTCCATGAGATTATTTGTGTATTTTGCTGAGTTTTTATGGAAGAAAATGAATGTTAGTGAGCTAGAACAACTTTTATGAAAGGTGTTACCATGAAAACACCTAAAATGGACTTAGTTGTAAAAGTTGTAATTTAGTAATAAATGCATGAAATAATTGGTGAGATGTTGTAAGAGAAATAAATGTTCAGCTAGGCATGGTTAATGAGAAAATGTGATAAAAAAATGATTTAAGAGGCTAGGGGCAAAATAGTAATTTTGACAAAGTATAAGGACAAAATGGTCATTTTTGCCTATGTAGAAATTTTGATGTATCATGAATTATGAAGTGCTTAAATGAGTGAATTTTTTTATTATAGATCAAGAAGATCGTGGAAACAACCTTGACCGGGGAAAAGGCAAGGTTACGGATTAAATTGTCGATTAACACCTTTTGCACCAAGGTAAGTTTATGTGTAAACGATACATCTGTATTGCATATGTTGTTACTTAATGGTGTATTGCATGAATAAGATCAATTATGGTAGATATTGACTGAAATTGATAGGTAGTGAGTAGTTCTCGTATGAACCTCGGAATAGATACGTAAGTGTGGAAAAATATCCGTAATGATTAATTGGTGGACTGTGTGCGATACCACCGTAATCATTCTTTTTGGTGGGCTGTGTGGGATACCACCTTATTACTTATTCACGATGGATTGTGTGCGATACCATTGATTATATTATCATTTGGTGGGTTATGTGCGAAACCACCTTAAATATTCTTGTTGGTGGGCTATGTGCGATACCACCCTATTATTGATTAATGGTGGGCTGTGTGAGAAACCACTGGGACATAGTATTATTTCGAGGGGTTCGTCGAGAAATTGTATAAGTAAATGTTTCATGTTGCTTTGTGGTGATGTGTGCAGGGAATGTGCATAAGTAATTGTGAGCAATGTATACGTTGTATGGTTGGAATGTGGTAAGAGTTGAGATGAGTAAGCATGATCATAGACATGTGAATTGTTCTTACTTATTATGAAATGTTATTGATTGTGTAACATCCTAAATCGAGGCCTTTGCATTTTATGTGATTGCATGTATATAGTATGTTTGTCATGCTAGTTTAGGGTACTTTAGGGTCCAGGAATGAGTTAGGGGTAGGCCGGAGCCTTATTGAAAATTTGTTTTTAGCACTTTTAAGGGAAGCTAGCTGAATTGGGCCTTAAGGGATTTGGTCTGTGATGGATGACACAAGAAATACCTTAGTAGAGTGGCAAGGAGGCGCCACTTAGGAGGCAAGGGAGTGACGCCTCAGGGAAGCTAGTAGGGACTTGGTTCGAGCTGCGGGAATTCCCTTTTGTGTATTTCTTTTTGACGCCAAGACAAGGGAGAGTTGCATTCAGCTTGGACTCTGGTGGATGAGTGTTGAAGGGGTCAACATCTTTGAATAAGTGGAGGAGAGAAATTCAAGGAGTTTGAAGCATTTAAACAGGTTTGAATGTGTGATCAGGAGAAAATTGAGGAGAAAAACAAGGGATCGAGTAAGGGGTGTAAGTTAAACACCCCAAACCCGGCTCACGAGCTTTGACCGGATCTGGTATGTTCCTTGAGTAAACGGTTCAAAACTTGTTTGTTACTCAGGAAAAATTAGAGTGGTTTTGACGAAAATTTGTGTTGAGTTCAATTGAAAACATGGTTATTTTTGAAATCAGGGATTTATTAAAATCTTGTTTTTAAATTAGAAGACATGCCGAATTTGTTAAAGATTTATCTTTAAATTGGAAATCATTTGTATTTAGATGTCAAAACAATTGAAGGTTTATTTTAAGAAAGATTACTTAAGCGTTAATTTAATAAAATTTGTATCGTACCAAAATAATTAAAATGCAAGCGTAAACAGTTCATACTATGGCCTTATTACATCAAAAACAAAAATCGAATAAATCCAAATACGAAAAAGAAAATAAAAAAGTCCAAATTAAAAATAAACTCTGAGCTGAGCATGGCCACCACTAAGCTCCTGCGCCGACCCTGGTCCATTCGAAAGCGTCACCAAAACATATCCCACAACGGGGTGAGTCAAAGCAGGACTCGGTGTAATAACAACCACACTAAGTCCTAATGATTCTCGCATATCGGATCATACATATACATATCACAATTTACAAATAATGATGCATTCCCGAACCCAAACCTAGATACCATCCGCTACACATCACCCGTACCAACCATTACACCGTGGGGATTACTAAGTCAACCCTCCATCCGCTACACATCATCGGCGATCATTTGCAGACGGCGTGCTCATCGCCTTTATATATATTGTGGCATTGCCACCAGATAAAATTTTGTGACATGAGTCACCACATTCAGATTATGTGACCGAAGTCACCACATTCAGATTATGTGACCGAAGTCACCACATTCAGATTATATGGTATAAACCACCAAATCACTTCCCCTTCCCAAATCACCCTTATGCCCCATGTCATGCAAACCATGCAAATATCATGCCATTTTTCTTTATTCACATTCTTATAATTTCACATATGTGCCATAACAGATATTTATCATATTATACTTATAGTAGGAGTAGGTTTACATACCTGAGTACTTTGTACCATTGCATGGTACCTTAGCCATATCTTTCACATTCTTAATAACACATGCATTAAAACAATACCATAAATCTATTAAGACTTAAGGTAGGGCTACACACCTGGTATACTTAACGAGTTCATTGAAATCCCGAAGAATCCCGATCTAGCGTCCTAGATCCTTAGTTCCTATATTCGGCCAACACTTAATATTTTAACAAAAGCCTATTCGGCTATAAAACCAAATCCTGAAGGATTAACGCAACCAACTTCTTACCTTGCTGCCGATTTGACTACTAATCAAATCCGAAAACTTTGTGATGCCTCTTCTTGCAATCGGCTAGACACTAAATCACTGAACTAGTTAGTTTTCAGCTTTTGAATAAATAAAGTATAGATCTAAATCATTGTTTATAGCCTTGGCCGAATATCAGATTCACTTACCTTGTGAATCTTAAATCCCGAAAGGTGCTACTTGCTCTTGATGCTATTGAGATCCCTTAAATCTTGAAATCCCGAAGACCTTCTCCTTATAATCGACTATAGGCAAATCCCAAAAGATCTTTCCAAGTTTCGGCAACCCTTAATACTGTAATCGACGGCTCCCTTGCTTGACTCCACAGAGAAATTCGGCTATGAGCTAGAAAGAACTTGCTTTCGGCTTTTGAAAGATTGTGAAAAGAAGAAGGGAAAGGTTGACAATGAAGATTCAGCTTCAACAAAGATGAAAAGGAAAAAAGCTTGAGGGTTTCGGTAATGGTGGAATATAGATTCGGTTAGCACAAGGAATATTTCGGCTTTGACAAAATAAAAGAGAAAAGAAGGAGATGTCTAGAGAGAAAAGGGGTGAAAATTTCGGCACAAATGAGAAAAGTGAGAAGAGAACAAATTTTTGGCACACCTATCCTACCAAAGTCGAAATTACCAACCAAAACACTCCTTATCAGCTTCCTCGTTTTTCTCCTATTTTCCCTCATCTTTACCCATCAAAAATATTTGAATAATTCAGCAATTATCCTTACTCTTAGCCGAATTTTAAAAGAGAGTTTAATCGAATCTAAAGCTTATCTAAATGAAGTCCCTATGCCGTCCACCTCTCTCCCTTTTTACCGAAAATAAAAGCCCCAAAATGTTGCTTCCCTTGTGACTCCAACCCTGGCCCTTTTGTACATGCTTGTGGCATCACTTACAGAGGCTTTAACTGGCGCCTCCTTGCCACTTTAACAGGCCCATTTTTGTGTTTAATTTCACCTACAATTTCTCTTAAGGCCTCCTCTGCCTAGCTTCCTCTTTTAAACTTAAAACTTAATATTTTCTAAGGCATTTTTCTTACATTCTAAGGTTCACAAAATTCATACTTATAATACACATAGGCATGCTTTCACGTAAAATTCAGTAATAATTCATAAGCCCAAAATCCCGGATATTACAGTAAGTGGTGGCCGAAATTCAAATGCTTGGTGTAAGAGGGAGATCGGTTTGGCCTATGTTGGAGTGTACCGAAACTTACATTGGTCATAGGACCTTGTAGTGTCTTTTCTTTTGTACAAATTTCGGGTTTGAGAGGTAGGTGCCGAATGTGGGTTGTTTTGCTTTGTGCCAAAAGTGCATAAGGTGTTCATGTGGGTTCCTTTTTCTTGGTTTGAGTTTAGTTCTCTTTTTATTTTCTTTTCTCTGGAACACAAAACTCTCACTATTGCCGAAATTCTCTTAGTTCACACCCTCCCTAATTCTTCTTTCTTCTTCTTCTTGTTCTCTCTGAAAGCCGAAACCTTTTCTTTCCTTTTCTTCGTTTTCCCTTGAGTACCATAACCGCATCTATTTCAAAGCCGAAAACCCCTAACTCCTTTCTTATCTTCAATTTCTGTGCAATAGTCAAATATCCTCATCTAAAGTTCTCTTTTCTGATTTCTCTCTACAAACTGAATCTTCATGATCTTCTCTTCTTCATCCTTTCGTTTGATCACTTCTAAAATCGAAAACTCCTAGGTCCCTTCGTAGTTCTCTTTCGGCTCCTTTATCTTCTTCCCTGTTTGCCGAATCTTCTTTTCTATTGTGCTAGTGCGAAATCCTCTTAGTTGATAACTGGATCTCCTGAGTTAAGGTTAGTGACGATTTCTCCTAGATCTGTATCTTCTCTTTTGGTTTTTGGGGAGCCAAAGCCGAATGGCTAATTGGTCTAATGTGTTGGGGCTTGGCCGAATGTAGGTGGAAGGGAGGTGTCGCATTCCTTCAGAGACTCTTGGGATTCGCTTGACTTGAGGATCAAGTTTGAAGCCCCGGTGTTTGTCGTTCTAGGTAAGGAGATCTTTCCTGCTAACGTTTTAATTTATTCACATTTACCCTAGGTGTTAACTCGGTCTTCTAACCAAGATTTGTACCATGGACTCAATCCCAGCGATTCTAAGTAGGAGGTTGGACCCGTAAACCTAGCCCATAAGTTTAAGAAGCGAGCAGTGTCAGCGGTTCAGGATTGGCCACCAGGTTGTAGGCCGACATCTAAGCGGAGTAGTAGGCAGATAGCGGTAGTGCCTGTCAACGATAGTGTCGACGTAGAAAGTATCGTGTTACGCGTTATCCGGTGTGTACCTTTTACACACTTCATATGTTGAGTATGTTTTTGTTTGTGTATTGCCGAAACCCGAATTGATGGCAGGGATCACTAACTTACCCTTGTAGGTAAAAGCGAGGACTCCGGGTAAGTATGTCTTGGTTGCTAACGTTAATCGCATATATTGGAATCCGCATGTATCATGTTATTTTAAACGTTAAGCATGATTACACTATATTAGAAAGCATGTACATAAAAATGGGTATGATGAGTGGAGGGGGAAGGTATGATTTTTCAGACTGTCACTAGTGGTTAGGTACCACAAGTGGGTTGGCCCCACATATCATTATTCCGTGACTAAGTCTCAGTGGTTTGGAACCACCAGAGGTTAGGTACCACACATAGTTATTTCTGTGACTCGTCCCAGTGGTTTGGTACCACAGTGGGTTGGGCCCACATATTGACATAAGGGATTGTCACCAGTGGTTAGGTACCACAAGTGGGTTGGCCTCACATATGATTATTTGTGACTTTTGTCACCAGTGGTTTGGAACCACCAGTGGTTAGGTACCACCAGTGGCTAGGTGCCACAAAATTTGGGTAGACTCAGGAGACGCGGATGGATATCTAGGTTGGATGGGTTTCATGGCATGCATACTTGCATATGAATCTATGTAAGAGCTTAAAATCTATTGGATGGGGATTTATGCACTGAGTCTCGGTGACTCACCCCTTCCGTTAATTTTTGCAGATAATTCCTAGATCGCGGATATGGAGCCGAGGTGGACTCGAGGTGGCCATGCACAATATTATGGTTTTTATTTTAAATAGCTAATCCGGATTTATTTTGCTTTAAGTTTGGTTTATTTTTGGGCTATGTAATAAGGCCACCTAAATTTTATCTTGGGTTTATTTATTTTGTTAAATTCCTTAAATTTTGATTTGACCATTAAGGCATGCCTAATAAATTATGAAAACGGATGTTTTTCAAAACTTAACAAAATTTAAGGATTTTCAAGATTTCACAATCGGGTAATTAATAAACAGGTATTAATAACATGGCAATTCTACTTTTCAAACTAAGTCTCGAAATGGTTTCAACGGATCACTCAATACAAACTCGGTTTATAAAATCAAAGATTTTTCCCAACTCATGACAATAACTCGGTTTCAAAATTTTTCTTTCCTGTGACATGCAAGATTCAGTCGTAGCATTTTGACCAGGTTTGGAGTGTTACAGATTGATTGGCATATGTTATGATGCTTATATTTTACAAGTAAACATACTAAGCTTAAAGCTTACCCCCATTCTTTTCCCTTGTTTTATAGTGTCAAAGAGCCAGCTCAGGATACGAAGATAATTGGAAGATCATCCAAACTATCAGGTCATCTCGGTATATTAGACTTAGCATTTTGAGTATGGCATGTATAGGGGCTAGATATAGTGAAATGTTTTGTTGTTTTGGCCAAGTGTGTTGGCTTCTTTAAAGATGAACATTTTTGTAAATGGCCATATTTAATGGCTCATTATATATATATATGAAAAGATGAGGTTATTCATGAATGTGTATGGTACATGATTTAGTTGCTTCGTAAATGGTTGAATGTGATTGATGCTGTATGAGTTATGGTGATAAAAAGAGCTTGTCAAACAACCTTGTTCTTGTCCACATGGGTAGACACACGGGCGTGTGTCTAGACCGTGTGTGACGCACGGTCAGTCCCATGGGTTGTGACCAAGCCGTGTGCCCTTGTATGTTAGTGTTGCAAGTCTGTGCTGATGTAACAGCCTGATTTTGACCCTAATCAAAACGTGGTTTCGGGACCACAAATTCGAGTCCGAAAAATATTCTAATATTATTTTCTGTGTTAATTATGTGTGAATTTAATTGTGTGAAATTTTCGTGCTTTAATTTTGTCGTTTAGGTACCCGATTATATAAAAGGATTTAATCGCGTAAAATGTAAAAGTTACAAAGTTAAAGTGTAAAGTGCTTATTTGATAGTGGCTTTTTAATATGAGGTCCTTATAGGGCAATTATCCCATTCAAGGAGATAGTGGACGGCACTAGGCTTATATTATATAGTTTTTATATTAATTATAAAAGTTATAATAATAAACAACATAATATAATGTTGTTATAATAAAACAAACATGAAATAATTAAAAGCCATGTTCATCTCTTTTTTTTTTCTTTTGACCGAAACAAAAAGAAAAGAAAAAGAAATAAAGAAGCTTAGGGTTCGACACTTTTGAAGCTTGATTCAAGGTGAGTTCTAGCTCGGTTTTTGATAATTTTTACATTTTTGATATTGTTGCTAAGTTATCTACAAGACCCATGCTTGAATTTTTGATTTTGGTGAATATTTTGAGTTATGCTGTTGTTGAAAGTTTGTGATTTTTGTTGTTTGATGGTAGAAAATAAAAGATATGTGTTAGATTAACATGTTTTGTCTTTGGATTTTTGATGAATTTGAGTAATTTGGACTAAATTGTGAAAATAAATTTTTGAGGGACTAAAATGTAAAATAAATGAAATGTGTAGGCTTGTAAGGACACTAGGAATATTCGGCCCTTAAGGAGTATAGTCAAATTTTGTGTATTTTGTGTTTTGAACAAAAAGGACTAAATTGTAAAAAGTGTGAAATATTAAGGGCAAAATTATAATTTGTCCATTTATGTGTTTTTAGGTTAAATTAAATAGAATGGTGTTTAAATAAGCGTAATTTGAATATGTTTAGATCAAGAATTAAAGAAACCGGATTTAGATCAGGGAAAGACAAAAGTGGTCGAGTAGCCGATTTAACAGTCGAAGACATCCGAGGTAAGTCAATAAGCATTTAAATGTTGAAATAACCATGGATATGTATTTGTTATGTATCAAAATGAATTATTTGAAATTATATATGCTATGGCCGAATGTGGGTTTTGTGATTTGGCTAACTTTCGAGCTTGATTTGACCGAGGTTCGACGTCCGTAAGCCTCGTATGAACTTTAGGAATAGATAGGATACATATGTCATGACATAGGATATCCGATATGTGTTATTGTGTAAGACCATGTCTGGGACATTGGCATCGTATTTGATTCGTGTAAGACCACGTCTGGGACGTTGGCATTGTACGAACTTCCGACTATCTGCGTATCCTTTGTAATTCCGAACGATTCAACGGGCATGTGTAAGTGAAGGCCAATGTGAAATTAGAACTAAAAGAATTCAGGTATGTATATAAACTGTGTTATGAAGAGAAAGGTAAGTTGTATGTTTAGTTCACTGTGCAAAGGTTGATCTATAAATACGTGAAATATGTATAAGTTTTCACCTATGTGTATTCGGCCAAAGGGTATACTATGTGACTTTGATATTGAAATTTGAGTAATTATTTGTGATTGTATATAATTTACTATTTGATATAACTTTGTATGTTTGATTTTGCTAAGCTGATTGATATTACTTCACTTTTGACTTACTAAGCTTAAATAAATTACTTTGTGTTTTTCTGTCTATCTTTGTTTTATAGATTTTGGATACGTTATGTGCTGGAGGATCGTCAGTAGGGCTATCACACTATCGACAGCTTTCTTTGGTATTTTGTTATGATAATTTTGAATATATGGCATGTATAGCATAGTAAAAGGTTGAATACAAATTATGTACTTTTGAATGTAATTAATAGCCATATGAAAATGGCTTATCTTCTGTTGGTTGAATTGGTTTACATGCTTGAGGTTGGAGATGGTCTTTGGAGTTAGGATTATACTTATGCATATTGATTATGGTATAAGTTCATAATAAGTAAGTATGTGTTATGTTTTTAAGCTAGACATATTGAATTTGGGTATGTGATTGATACATGTTTATTGGCTATACTTTGTATGATGGATTGAATTTAGTTAAGAGATGTCACAAAATCGAATGTATACATATAGATATTTTGGTAGTGGTTAAGTGATACGTAAATGTATATAGGTTGCAAAATATGTGATGGTTTGATTTGTTTATTTAAATGGACTAAGATTGAAAGTGCATATGCGTATTGTGGTTGATATTATTTGGTACGATGACACATATGTTCGAATGTAACAAATAAGTATGAGGTTATAATAGTCAATAAGCTTTTGATAATTGTGTTTGAATTGATAGTGTTAAAAGTATGGGTATTCGGCTATGACATGAAATTATGATAGGTGTTTTAAATGTGTTATAAATGAATTTGGTTTTATAATTAGTTTATGAAATTGGTGATTGCTAGATGTAATTGTGGTAAAATTTTCATGTAGGCATGTGTATGTGCAATCGGCTTAGGAATTTGAATAAGGTATTATGTATGTGTTTGCATATATTCGGCTAGGATTAATTGAAAAAAAAATGTTATACTTTATTAAGGATTTGTTTATGGTTAGTCATGGATTTTATAAGTATATGATTTGTAAATTTGGAATATGTTTGGAGTTAAGTCTTAAATTATAAGTTAATGATGAATATAATTGAAGTAGTTTGTATGGAAGATAACATGATTGGCCGAATGTGTATTTGTGATTACTTGAGTGATTTGATATGTATATATATATTTATTGGCTTATTAGTTAGTAAGTGATTTGATTGAATTCTTGATAGCCATTTGTATTTAAAATGATTTAAATGATATGTTTACATGTGCATATAATTTTAACAAAAGGGATAGTATATTGGTTGTGAAAGGGTGCAAGACTACGATTAATGTTTAATTATTTAAATGTTAGAATATTATATGGATAATTAAGCATGGTTGGACTCTGAGTAGATTTAGACATTTATTTGAATAAAATTCTATATAAATGTACTATGATTAATAAGTTGTGTGACATTATTTATAATATATATATATATATATATGCCTGTTCTGAGTGATGTCTTATTCGGTAATACCTCGTAACCCTAGTCCGGTGACGGATACGGGTTAGGGGTGTCACATTTGATTGGTATCAGAGCTGCGATTTAGTCGATTCTATGACTAACGTAGCGCGTGTGAGTCTAGCTATACATGCCATATTTTATACTGCGATAGTGTGATAAATTCTGACTTTTAAAATGTGTTTTCATATAGTAATAGATCTCGATCGAATAGTAGCTGATGATGTCGAGACTGTAGCGCCTGCTCCTGTGCAAGGGACAGCGCTGATTGATTCTCGACCTACTTCGAGTAATCTGGACGGGGAGGCTAGACAAGCCTTCTACCAAATGATGAATGATTGGTTTACTCAATATATCTGGATTAATCCGGCTGCACAACAACCTCAACCCCCGATTAATCCATCTACAATGCCTATTATACCTTCAGTGAGTGATTCGATGAGACTGTCAAAGCCACATGTTGATAAAATCAGAAAGCATGGAGCTGAAGAATTTAGATCCACTGATGATGATGATGCTGAGCGAGTGTTTGAAATGTGCTATATCTCTGCTACGGGACTGAAACACCCCAAACCCGGCCCACGAGCTTTGACCAGATTTGGTATGTTCCTCAAGAAAACCAGTTTCAAAGTTCTTTGTTACTTAAAGAAAACTTGTGCGATTTTAAAGAAAATATGGTTTGGGTTGGGCTTGTGTTGAAACAGACTCGATTTTATTTTTGGAAACCCTTTTTTAATATTAAGTGATAAACAATTAGGATTTAGTTTAAAGAAATTTTTACTTAAACTTTAATAAATAAGGTTCCTAAACATAATGATTAATAATAAATGTAAAATGATTCAACTATGGCCTTATGGCCTTATTACAACAAATAATTTCCAAATAATTCAAGTACTTAAAAAAACTAATAGTTCCATAAAAATAAAGACTTCATGTTGAGCATGGCCACTACAAGTTCTGCCATCCCAGTCCATCACTGCTTATCACCTGAAACATGGTCCCACAACGGGGTGAGTCAAACAGACTCAATATGTACACGACACTAAATCATAATAAAATTAGGCATACAAGAGTTACACATTCAGAACAATGAATACAAGTTATGATGCATTCCCAAACCCAAACCTAATTGTCCATCCGCTACACACCCCGTACCCGCCGTCACACACCGGGGGACTACTAAGTCAACCCTCCATCCGCTACACACCATAGAAGGCAATCACTGCAGTCAACGTGCTCATCGCCCATATAAAATTTGTGGCATAGCCACTGTGATAATTGTGTCATGAGACACCACATTCGAATAATGTAACCGGTTACCACATTCGGATAATGTGACCGAAGTCACCACATTCGAGATAATGTGAGCGAAGTCACCACATTCGTATAGTGAGACCAAGTCACCATATTCACTTCCCCTTTCTCATATAACCCGAATGCCCCATATTATTCATATTATGCATATCATACTTAAATTCACATTCATGTTACTTTTCACATGCTAAATATAACATATTTCGTAATCCTAGTAGGAGTAGGAAACGTACCTGAGTACTTTGTACCATAACATGGTACATTAGCCACATTCTTATATTTTCATATTAGAACATATAACAAGTTTAATCCATACATCGTATTAAAAGATAGTGTGGGGTACACACTTGATTCGCTTAAAATTTCCCTGAGATCCCGAAAAGCTTGATCTAATGATTAGATCCTTAATCCCTACATTGATTTGTCACTTATTACCTTAATAAAAAGCCATTTGGCCAAAAATCCAAATCCTAGTAGGATTAGTATTCTTAAACTTACCTTGGTGCCGATTTCACTACTAATCAAATCTCGAAAACTTTGTGCTATACCTTCCTTCAATCGACCAACATTGAATCAATTAACTTGGTTAGTTTTCTGCTTTTGAATAATTAATGAACACATATATTTACCAAACATGGCCTTGGCCGAATGCTATAGACACTTACCTTGTGGATTTTAAATCCCGAAACTCACCGAATAACTAGGGAACACGTGCCCTATGGTGTACCTTCGGGAAAAGAACTTCTCCTTCCTTGTAGTCGACACTTAGTAAATCCCGAAAGATCTCTTCAAAGTTTCGGCAACAAGATATTAATGGGGTTAGTCCTAGATTTCGGCAAATCTTAAAAGAAAAAGGATGAAACCGAATGAGATCTTACCCTTACTTGAAGAAATCGATTTCACCTTCACTTCAACCTTCAGAGATTCGGCTATGGCTAGATGATGATATCACAACTTTCGGCTTTTGGAGGGATTAGAAAGAAAAGAGAAGGAAGAATAAAGATAGAGGATTCGGCTAGAACACAAGGTATTTTGGCTTGGCAATAATAAAAATAGAAGAAGATTTGGTGAAGAGAATTCGGCAGAGGCTTTCAAAGAACAGAAAATAATGCAGAATGGCCTCTCTTTTCCTTTTATAGCCGAAATTACTAACTTAGAATCCCTTACTTGGTCATCACTCTTCTATTTTAATAGCTTTATCTCTTTAATTATCACTTAAAATAAAAGATAATTCAGCAACTATCCTTACTTAGCCGAAATTATTAAACTCAAAGTCCCTTACTTGGCCATCACTTCTCCCTTATTTTCCTAATTAAAGAATAATTCCTCATTTATCTCTTGAAAATAATCTAAAATAAATCCATTATTTATTCCTTATTTATCACCTTATTAATCGAATATTTATGAAAATAAAACTCCTCCTTTCTAGAAGGCTTGTGCCGTCCACCTCAGGCTTCTGGAAGCAAAAATAAAACTTCCTTTATTTGCTTCCCAAGTGACTCGAACTCAGGCCCAACACCTTGCATGTGGCGCCATTTCAGAGGCCCTAAGTGGCATCTTCAGAGCCCACTTTTCCAAGCCTATTTGTGAGTCAAATTTCACCAACTTTTTCTTTTAAGGCCACCTTGCCTTAATTTCCTCTTTTAAACTTTAAAACTCGATATTTCTAAGTCATTTCTAAGTTTCCAAAAATTTTCGTTCGGCTCTGTAAACTTGACATTTCCTTGCATTTCCAAGTTTCCAGAAATGTTCACTTTCCTCTTTTGAATCATTTCCTTACATTTCCAAGTTTCCAAAAATGTTCACTTTCCTCTTTTGAATCATTTCTAAATCATGTCCATACATTTTCAGGTTTCCAAAAATGTTCATTTCCAAATCATTTTCATTCATTTTCGGGTTTCCAAAAATATTAAAAATTTATTCTTAGTACATAAAACATGTCACTTCTTACAATTAAACCGAAAATGCATAGGCCCTTTCCAGGATGTTACAGTTCTACCCCCCTTAAAATAATTTCGTCCTCGAAATTACTTACTAACGAACAATCGTACGGTCTAACTCACCGCACTACGCTTATGCTGCGCACTCTGATCTTAATAGAACCATCATACTTCCTAGGCACAATCTCTAAGTTCACGTCCCCTAGAACTCATTTCTAACGCCGCGATTTAATTTGATTAAGAAGTTTTATGGATTAATACTTTTGTTTCACTTGATTACTCGCGAAGGAATTTTATGAAAAGAGTTTTAGGAGTGGTTCTTTCGTATTCATACATGCACACAGTCTTTCCATCCATTCATACATCCATCAAACAATTATGAACCTTCGTTCATTCAGAGAAATGTTGTAGTTTTCGTTGTCGTTGTTTTTCCACTACCAGGGGTATTTTCGTAATTTTGTCCTACAGGGGTATTTTCATAATTTTTCAAAAGAAAAAGTTCCTTGGTGATTTTGTCACAAAGTATTTTGGTATTTTTAAATTCTCGGGGTATTTTGGAAAAATTTTGAAATCCGAGGGTATTTTGGTAATTTTCTACAAGTCGGGGTAAATTTGTAAAATTTAATAAATCAGGGATATTTCAAAAGTTGCAAAACTTTGAGGGTTCTTTTTAAGAATTGCACTTTCCAAAACAGTGATGTTTTCAAAAATTTGAAAATCAGGGTCATTTTGGTAATTTTTGTAAATTAGGGGCAGTTTTGTAATTTTTCCCAAAATCAAGGTATTTTTGATAGTTTGCAATTTAGGGTTTTTTGAATGTTTATAATGAAATTTTAGAAAAACTGTTGAGTATTTGGACATTTTATAAACCAAGGGTATTTTTTTGTAATTTACCACTAGGGGTATTTTTGTAATTTCATAAATCGGAAAATTTTCGGAAAATTTTGTAAAGATAGTTTTCACAAATTAAAGGAGTACTTTTAAGAGTTTTAAAACTAGGGTTTTTATAAAAACATGGCTAGTTCCCTTTCGGGTTTTAGTTATTGCGTTTAACCTTGTGACCGAGTCCTCTTGGTTAGGGTGAACCGAAGCTACGCACCAGGTAGGATTCCAGCGAAGAGGAGGTGAGTCACTAGGACTGCTTAAGTACCAGGCTCTTTCGAATCCAATCCTAGACATGCGCACAGGGGTTACCACACCTTAACTCGGCGACTAGTCATAGGGTTGTTTAGTTAGTCAATTAAGTCTTATCTGTTTGTGTTTGAGTAAACCAGTCCTAGGGTTCAAGTACCTATCATGCTATTCTACGTTCCATGCCTTTTCTACCCTTCCATAATTCGTAAATCACGTAATCATATAGATAGTTAGGGGTACTTACCTGTGGATCATGGTCGGAGACTTAGGTGCCATGCCGAAAAACTCCGCTCATCTTCAAAAATACTTTCATAAAACTCATTTGGGCTCGATTTGAAAATGTTTTGGGCCTTAGCCCACAAAGAGAGTTTAAAACTGCTCGATACAAAATCAAACACCCCAAACCCGGCCCACTAGCTTTGACCAGATTTGGTATGTTCCTCAAGCAAACCGGTTTCAAAGTTCTTTGTTACTTAAAGAAAACTTTTGCGATTTTAAAGAAAATATGGTTTGGGTTGGGCTTGTGTTGAAACAGACTCGATTTTATTTTTGGAAACCCCTTTTTAATATTAAGTGATAAAACAATTAGGATTTAGTTTAAAGAAATTTTTACTTAAACTTTAATAAATGAGGTTCCTAAACATGATGATTAATAATAAATGTAAAATGATTCAGCTATGGCCTTATGGCCTTATTACAACAAATAATTTCCAGATAATTCAAGTACTTAAAAAAACTAATAGTTCCATAAAAATAAAGACTCCATGTTGAGCATGGCCACCACAAGTTCTGCCGTCCCGGTCCATCACTGCTCATCACCTGAAAATGGTCCCACAACGGGGTGAGTCAAACAGACTCAATGTGTACACGACACTAAATCATAATAGAATTAGGCATACAAGAGTTACACATTCAGAACAATGAATACAAGTTATGATGCATTCCCAAACCCAAACCTAATTGTCCATCCGCTACACACCCCCGTACCTGCCAGTCACACCGTGGGGACTACTAAGTCAACCCTCCATCCGCTACACACCATCGAAGGTAGTCGCTGCTGTCGACGTGCTCATCGCACATATAAAATTTGTGGCATAGCCACCAGATAATTGTGTCATGAGACACCACATTCAGATAATGTAACCGAAGTTACCACATTTAGATAATGTGACCGAAGTCACCACATTCAGATAATGTGAGCGAAGTCACCACATTCAGATAGTGAGACCGAAGTCACCACATTCACTTCCCCTTTCTCATATAACCCGAATGCCCCATATTATTCATATTATGCATATCATACTTAAATTCACATTTATGTCACTTTTCACATGTTAAATATAACATATTTTGTAATCCTAGTAGGAGTAGGAAACGTACCTGAGTACTTTGTACCATAACATGGTACATTAGCCACATTCTTATATTTTCATATTAGAACATATAACAAGTTTAAGCCATACATTGTATTAAAAGATAGTGTGGGGTACACACCTGATTCGCTTAAAATTTCCTTGAGATCCCGAAAAGCTTGATCTAATGCTTGGATCCTTAATCCCTGCATTGATTTATCACTTATTACCTTAATAAAAAGCCATTCGGCCAAAAATCCAAATCCTAGTAGGATTAGTATTCTTAAACTTACCTTGGTGCCGATTTCACTACTAATCAAATCCCGAAAACTTTGTGCTATACCTTCCTTCAATCGGCCAACATTGAATCAATTAACTTGGTTAGTTTTCAGCTTTTGAATAATTAATGAACACATATATTTACCAAACATGGCCTTGGCCGAATGCTATAGACACTTACCTTGTGGATTTTAAATCCCGAAACTCACCGAATAACTAGGGAACACGTGGCCTATGGTGTACTTTCGAAAAAGAACTTCTCCTTCCTTGTAGTCGACACTTAGTAAATCCCAAGATCTCTTCAAAGTTTCGGCAACAAGATATTAATGGGGTTAGTCCTAGATTTCGGCAAATCTTAAAAGAAAAAGGATGAAACCGAATGAGATCTTACCCTTACTTGAAGAAATCAATTGCACCTTCACTTCAACCTTTAGAGATTCGGCTATGGCTAGATGATGATCTCACAACTTTCGGCTTTTGGAGGGATTAGAAAGAAAAAAAAAAGGAAGAATAAAGATGGAGGATTCGGCTAGAACACAAGGTATTTTGACTTGGCAATAATAAAAGAAGAAGAAGATTTGGTGAAGAGAATTCGGCAGAGGCTTTCAAAGAACAGTAAATAATGCAGAATGGCCTCTCTTTTCCTTTTATAACTGAAATTACTAACTTAGAATCCCTTACTTGGCCATCACTCTTCTATTTTAATAGCTTTATCTCTTTAATTATCACTTAAAATAAAAGATAATTCAGCAACTATCCTTACTTAGCCGAAATTATTAAACTCAAAGTCCCTTACTTGGCCATCACTTCTCCCTTATTTTCCTAATTAAAGAATAATTCCTCATTTATCTTTTGAAAATAATCTAAAATAAATCCATTATTTATCCCTTATTTATCACCTTATTAATCGAATATTTATGAAAATAAAACTCCTCCTTTCTAGAAGGCTTGTGCCGTCCACCTCAGGCTTCTGGAAGCAAAAATAAAACTTCCTTTATTTGCTTCCCAAGTGACTCGAACTCAGGCCCAACACCTTGCATGTGGCGCCATTTTTAGAGGCCCTAAGTGGCATCTTCAGGCCACTTTTCTAAGCCTATTTGTGCGTCAAATTTCACCAACTTTTTCTTTTAAGGCCATCTTGCCTTAATTTCCTCTTTTAAACTTTAAAACTCGATATTTCTAAGTCATTTCTAAGTTTCCAAAAATTTTCATTCGGCTCTGTAAACCTGACATTTCCTTGCATTTCCAAGTTTCTAGAAATGTTCACTTTCCTCTTTTGAATCATTTCCTTACATTTCCAAGTTTCCAGAAATGTTCACTTTCCTCTTTTGAATCATTTCTAAATCATGTCCATACATTTTCAGGTTTCCAAAAATGTTCTTTTTCAGATCATTTCCAGATCATTTCCATACATTTTCAGGTTTCCAAAAATGTTCATTTCCAAATCATTTTCATTCATTTTCGGGTTTCCAAAAATATTTAAAATTTATTCTTAGTACATAAAACATGTCACTTCGTACAATTAAACCGAAAATGCATAGGCCCTTTCCAGGATGTTACAGGGACACTGCATATCACTGGTGGAATACACTAGTATTGGTGGTTCCAAAAGAGTGAGTGACCTGGGAATTCTTTCAGACAGAGTTCCGTAAGAAATATATCAGCCAGAGGTTTATCGTTCAGAAACGTAAAGAATTTCTTGAGCTGAAATTGGGGCGGATGACAGTGACAGAATACGAATGGAAATTTGTTAGATCTGAAGCTATTATGTGTAAGGGATTTGAAGATGGGCTGAATGAAGACATTAAACTGCTAGTTGGCATACTAGAGATAAAAGAGTTCGTGGTACTTATTGAGCGAGCCTACAAAGCTGAAGAGCTCGAGAAAGAGAAAAGAAAAGCTGATTTTGAAGCCAAAAATTCACGCAAAAGACCATATGTTCGATATTATTTGGTTGTGAAGGGGTGCAGGACTACGATTAATGTTTAATTATTTAAATGTTAGAATATTATATGGATAATTAAGCATGGTTGGACTCTGAGTTGCTTTAGACATTTATTTGAATAAAATTCTATATAAATGTGGTATGATTAATTAGTTGTGTGACATTACTTATAATATATATATGCCTGTTCTGAGTGATGTCTTATTCGGTAATACCCTGTAACTCTAGTCCGGCGACAGATACGGGTTTGGGGTGTTACAATCGACCACAGGTCAGACACACGGGCGTGTGCCTAGGCCGTGTGCCCCTTACTTGCTTGCTGACATCACAAACAGAATACCCAGGTTTTCACACAGGGTGAGGACACGAGCGTGTCTAGGCCGTATCGAGGACACAGGCCAAGGGCTCGGGCGTGTGTCCGGCCGTGTGAAAACCCCTGTAGGTTCGAAATGAAAAATAAATTCCACATTGTCTAGGGACATAGCCGTGTGTGACCACACGTGTAACATCCCAAAAGTTAGGGGTTGTAAATTTTTGCATAATTGCATGTTGTGCTTGCTCAGCTGGTTAGTTGAGTGTATTTGGGGGTTCTAGGGAGGCCTGGGATCGAGTCTAGGCCTAGGAAAAATTTTAGTTTTTGGCCCTTAAGAGGAGAGTGCTGGTTGAGGTTGGACTTAAGTATATTTGTGTGTGTTTTGCTAACACAAGTGGAGTGTGTGGTGTAGTGGTGTGGCGTTAAGTGGAGAGCCAAGAAGGAAGGGGTTCGAATCCCTCAGGTGGCAAATAAAGGATTTAATTTTATGGAATGAGTGGAGGAAGAAAAGTTTGTATCAAACTCTTCAATGGGAGTTGGAGAATTGGTCAAACAGTTCAAATGGATGAAGGAGAGGAATTGTAGGAGCAAATAGTGGAGAAAATCAAGATGTTGATGAGTGAGGGGGTAGTGGCCAAATGTGGGAGTGTGTCTAAGGAGAATATTTTGGCTAGGGGTTGGCTTTTGGAAGCAAATTCAGCAATTTGTGTGTGTGAGCAAATCGAAACTCCTTTATGTGTGCATTTTTTTTCTTTTCATTTTGGATCTTTTCTAAAGTGACGTTTTAGGTAATTGTTTTCCTTTTTCTCTGGAGTGACATTTCGGGTTCGTACATTTGCCTCTTTTCTTCTTCTTAACCTTTGCCGAATTTAATTCTAATTCCTCTTCGTTCTTCATTCCTTTGTTGTGGCTGTCCATTGCATCGGCAAGCCTCTCTTCTTCCACTTTTTTTCTTCGTTCCATCACTATTTCGTAGTTGCTACTCTTGGCTACCGAATCTCTCTTTCCCATTCGGCTCTTTTTTGGTCAAAGGTAACGGTTTCTTTTCTCTTATTTTCTTTCTTCCCTCTCTTTGCTCTGCCAAAGTCGAAACTCCTAACTTTGACTTCTTCTTGCCTAGGCCGAATCTACTTACCTTTCTCTATCTCGAATCCTTCTTGTTCTTTTCTGTGAGGGCCGAAACTTCTTGTTGGTCAATAGTCGATTTTGTGGTGTTTTGGTAAGGGGGAAGTAATGCTAGTAATTGTTGTAACTCAATTATTGTTAGAATGCTTATGTTTATTCGTGAAGGCTTCAGTCTCTCCTCTAGGGGGCGAATATTGAAGGATTACTAACACTCTCTTATTCATCAAATATTGTTAGGGGCTTGATTTCTGTAGCCAGGGGATAGGGCCGATTATTTGGTGCACAGAAGGAGATCGTGTTCGTGGTAAGTAAAGTTAGTCTAGTAAGGTGTTTCAAGTTAATGTTACTAAGGTGGAGACTAACCTTTTGTCAACTATCACTATAGATGTCTTGGAAGCGGTGGAAAACACAAATCGTAATCAAGGTGTGTAATCTCACACCTTTGGTTGTGTTGTTTAGTGTTGTTCTGTGAATCAGACAAAAGCCGTAATACGAAAAGCCAGAATATCGGCAATTGAGATCTCTCAAGCATGCAAGTACTCGCAGAGATAAACCGAGCCACTAGTGATGGTGATAGACCGTTGAGAGTGTCACAAACTCTCTCATGGATTTGAGGCTGTAATGGGCCTAGTTGGGCCGAAACGGGTTAAGTGAGCCCAATGGGTTAACGGGCCCACATGAGCGGGTTGGGTTTGTTGATCGGAGGAAGTACCGTTTAGTGGCACTGCCACATACCGTTTTAGTGGCATCATCACATACCGTTATAGTGGCTTCACCACATATTCATATTTCAGTGGCTCAGCCACAAACCATTTTTAGCAGCATGGCTACATTATTAGAAAGTTTTGGCTTGGTGGGTTGACTTGGTCACCACGGAGAGATTGGTTGGTACGGGTGGAGAGCTTGGTTGGATTTGGGTGGGTACACATCTATTGCATTGATTTGATTTGGGGTTAAGGCCCAGCTCAATACCGAATAGGGCTTAGGCCCAAACCAATACCGTAAGGGGTCGGGCGCAAATTACGACCGTTTTAAGGGTTTACACACTGAGTTCTCGTAACTCACCCCTTTTTTCTAACCGTGTAGGTAATCTCCAGTGTTAGAGGATTTGGAGCTGCGGAGGACTCGGAGGGGGCCATACGCCGGATTTGTTAATAAACGGAATGACTCCGGTCAAACGGGGCAGAAATTTTCAGGTGTATCTTTGGTGTAGCCCCGAATGTAACAGAGTATTGGTTGGAGGCGGTTGAGCGGATCATGGATGACCTTGACTGCACGGTGGAGCAAAAGCTGAAAGGAGAAATGTCTTTACTGTGGGATGAGGCATATCAATGGTGGCTTACCGTGATGGAAGGCACGCAGGCCGACTGTGTGACATGGGATTTCTTTAAAACGGCCTTCTAAGGAAAATATGTTGGGGCAAGTTTTGTGGATGCCCGAAGGAAGAAATTTCTGAATCTGGTATAGGGGAATAAGTCTGTAGCGAAATATGAGGCAGAGTTTCTACGGTTAAGCCGATATGCTCGAGGGATAGTTACGACTGAGTACGAGCACTGCGTACGGTTTGAGGATGGGCTCCGAGATGAGTTATGAGTATTGATAGCCCCGTAGAGGGAGAGGGATTTTCCTGCTCTGATTGAAAAGGAAAAGATTTCTGAGGATGTGAAACTCTCTGAGCGTCAAAACTGTAAGAGGGAAGGGGCAGAAATAAGAGGGATTTTGGGCCCTCAAGTTCTTTAGGTGGGTTTAATAAGAGGCCTAGGTTTGATGGGCCAGGCCGAGTTGAGATTCTAGTTGTTAGTCGACCGTAACCTTGTATTGAGTGTGGAAGAGCTTATTTAGGAGAGTGCTAGAAAAGGATTGGGGGGTGCTTCAGATGTGGGTCCAAGGATCATCAGTACAGAAATTGTCCTCGGGAGCCTGGTTAGAGGCAAGCAGTGGTCAGCAGCCACCGAGAGGTCGTGGTCCACCCAGAGGGGGAATAGATTGAGATGAGGTCGTGGAGCACTGGGCAGAGGTGCTGGTAATACAGAGGTGAGACAGCCAGGGTTGGTATATACTGCTTGGCATCGAGAGGATGGCGATGCACCTGACGTCATAACCGGTACGTTTCTCATTTATAATGTACCATGTAATGCTTTAATTGATATTGGGTCGACGCACTCGTATGTTGCACTCGTATGCTTTAATTGATAGAGAAATGTCGGTGATTACTCCTTTAGGACAGTCGGTTATAGTGAATAAGCTATTTAGAGATATGCCCCTAGAGACCCAAGGGTTTGTCTTTCCGACGGATTTGATGGAACTGCCGTTTGGAGAGTTTGATCTCATTTTGGGCATGGACTGGTTGGTGAAACACCGTGCAAATTTGGATTGCGCTGCTAAACGTATGGTATTAAAGTCTTCTGAGGAGGAGGAAATGATTGTGGTAGGGGAACGAAGAGATTATTTATCTAATGTAATCTCAGCATTAAGGGACGAGAAGTTGGTTCGCAAAGGTTGCGAGCCATTCCTAGCTTATGTCAGCACATCTGAGGTTAAGAGTTTGTCTGTTGGGGATGTCAGGTCCGCAAGAGTTCCCGGATGTATTTCCCGACAAGCTTCTGGGGTTGCCGCCAAATTGTGAAGTCGAATTTAGCATTGAGCTTTTACCGGGGACAGCTCCAGTGTCTATCGCCCCTTACAGGATGGCACCGAAGGAGCTGGTTGAATTAAAGGCCCAAATCCAAGAGCTATTGGATCGAGGATTTATTCGATCGAGTGTGTCTCCATAGGGATCACCAGTACTGTTTGTGAAGAAGAAGGATGGGTCAATGCGTATATGTATTGATTATCATCAGTTGAATAAGCTGACGATTAAGAACAAGTACCCTTTACCAAGAATAGACGATCTGTTTGATCAGCTGCGAGGAGCCGCAGTTTTCTCCAAGATAGATCTTAGATCAGAATATCATCAATTAAGGGTTAAGGAGGCAAATGTGTACAAGACTGCATTCAGGACTCATTATGGACATTACGAGTTTTTAGTCATGCCGTTTGGGTTAACAAATGCACCGGCTGCTTTCATGGATATGATGAACCGGGTCTTCCAATCCTACCTGGACCGGTTCGTGGTGGTGTTTATAGATGATATTCTGGTGTATTCAAGAACTGAGGAGGAGCATGGTTCACATCTCTGGGTTGTTCTGCAGATATTGAGGGAAAAGCAACTCTATGCCAAATTCAGCAAGTGCGAGTTTTGGTTACGAGAGGTGACATTTTTGGGACATGTTGTGTCTGCCGAGAGGATTAGTGTTGATCCTCAAAAAGTTGAGGCCGTACTAGATTGGAAACCACCAAATTCGGTATCTAAGATTCAAAGCTTTTTGGGCCTGGCCAGGTACTACAGACGGTTTGTGTCTGCCGAGGGGATTAGGGTTGATCCTCGAAAAGTTGAGGCCGTACTAGATTGGAAACCACCAAAGTCGGTATCTAAGATTCGAAGTTTTTTGGGCCTGGCCAGGTACTACAGATGGTTTGTGTCTACCGAGGAGATTAGGGTTGATCCTCGAAAAGTTGAGGCCGTACTAGATTGGAAACTACCGAAATCGGTATCTAAGATTCGAAGTTTTTTGGACCTGGTCGGGTACTACAGATGGTTTGTTGAGGGGTTTTCATTGATTGCTGCACCCCTAACTAAGTTACTGCGTAAGGGGGTACCATTTGTTTGGACTGATAAGTAGCAGGAGAGATTTGAGAAGTTGAAAAAGATTCTGACTGAAGCCCCGATATTAATTCAGCCAGAGGCTAGAAAGGAATTCGTAGTCTATTGTGATGCGTCGTACACGGGGTTGGGTTGTGTGCTGATGCAAGAAGGAAGGTGGTGGCTTATGTGTCTCGTCAACTTAGGCCACACGAGGTGAACTACCCTACTCATGACTTGGAGTTAGCTGCAGTGGTGTTCGCACTGAAGATTTGGGGACATTATTTGTACGGGGAAAAGTCGACCATCTACATCGACCATAAGAGTCTTAAGTATCTCCTTACCCCAAAGGAGTTAAATCTTAGGCAACGAAGGTAGATAGAGTTGCTTAAGGATTATGATTGCTCGATTGAGTACCATTCGAGAAAAGCTAACGTGGTAGTGGATGCACTGAGCCGTAAGGTTGTGTCTGATCTGAGAGTAATGTTTGCTCGTCTCAGTCTGTTTGAGGATGGTAGTTTGTTGGCTGAACTGCAAGTAAGACTGACCTGGATTAATCAAATTAAAGAGAAGTAGTTATTGGATGAGACGTTAGTTTCTCGCTTTCAACAGGTGAAGAAGGAAGAGACTGTAGATTTTGAGCTCAATAGTGAAGGAATATTATGTTACCGTGGAAGAGTTTGTATACCGAGGGACTTTGAGTTAAGACAGTCTATTTTACGGGAGGAGCATAGTAGCCCATACGCTATGCATCCCAGTGGAAACAAATTATATCGAGATCTGCATGAACTGTACTGGTGGCCAGGACTTAAGCGTGAGATTACCGACTTTGTAAGTATGTGTTTGACATGCCAGCAAGTAAAGGCTGAGCATCAGCTGCCTTTGGGATTACTGCAACCTGTGAAAATTCCACTCTAGAAGTGGGAGAGGATAACCATGGATTTTGTTAGTGGGCTACCCCTGACGCCTACTAAGAAAGATTCGTTATGGGTAATTATTGATCGGTTGACTAAATCTACCCACTTCATACTGGTTCGCACCGATTACTCGTTGTAGAAGTTGGCAAAGTTGTATGTGGCGGAGATTGTAAGGTTACATGGGGTACCAGTGTCTATCATTTCGGACAGAGACCCTAGATTCACATCTCGATTCTAGAGAGTGTTACATGAAGCTTTGGGTACAAGACTAGATTTCAGCACAGCATTTCATCCGCAGACTAATGGTCAGTCGGAAAGGGTAATTCAGATTTTGGAAGCCATGCTAAGAAGTTGTGTGATTGATTTCAAAGGCAGTTGGGAAGACTATTTACCATTGGTAGAATTTGCTTATAACAACAGCTACCAATCTAGTATTTAGATGGTACCATACGAGGCGTTACATGGTCGAAGGTGTCTACCCCTACTTGTTGGACAGAATTGGGTGAGCGGTGACTGTTGGGTCCAGAGTTAATCTCTGAAACTGAGGAGAAAGTGAAGTTGATACGTGGTCGATTAAAAGAAGCATCTGATAGGCAGAAGTCATACGCTGATTTAAAGTGTAAAGAAATTGAGTGCTCGGTGGGAGATTTTGTTTTTTTTTTTTGAAAGTCTCACATTGGAAAAAGATTCTGAGATTTGGGCGGAAGGGCAAGCTGAGCCCTAGATTTATCGGGCCTTACCGGATAGTAAAGCATGTGAGACCGGTCGCTTATCAGCTGGAACTGCCTCCTGAGTTAAATCGTATACATAATATATTCCACGTTTTTATGTTGAGGCACTATCATTCGGATCTTCTCATATAGTGTCGGTAGAGGAGATCGAGGTAAGACCTGATCTAACATATAAAGAAGAACCGGTGCAAATTTTGGATTGAGATGTTAAGGTGTTGAGGAGGAAATCTGTTCCGTTAGTCAAGGTACTGTGGCATAACCACGGTTCAGAGGAAGCCACATGGAAGCCTGAGGAGGCGATACGTCAGCAATATCCTCACCTCTTCTAATCAGGTAAATTTCGAGGCTGAAATTTCTTAAGGGGGTAGAATTGTAACATCCCAAAAGTTAGGGGTTGTAAATTTTACATAATTGCATGTTGTGCTTGCTCAGCTGGTTATTTGAGTGTATTTGAGGGTTCTAGGGAGGCCTAGGATCGAGTCTATGCTTAGGAAAAATTTTAGTTTTTGGCCCTTAAGAGGAGAGGGCAGGTTAAGGTTGGACTTAAGTATATTTATGTGCGTTTTGCTAACACAACTGGAGTGTGTGGTGTAGTGGTGTAGCGTCAAGCGGAGAGCAAAGAGGGAAGGGGTTTGAATCCTTCAGGTGGCAAAGAAGGATTTTATTTTATGGATTGAGAGTAGAGGAAGCAGAGTTTGGATCAAACTCTTCAATTGGAGTTGGAGAATTGGTCAAACGGTTCAAATAGATGAAGGAGAGGAATTGTAGGAGGAAATAATGGAGAAAATCAAGGTGTTGATGAGTGACGGGGTAGTGGCCGAATGTGGGAGTGTGTCTAAGGGGGGAGATTTTGGCTAGAGGTTAGCTTTTGGAAGCAAATTCGGCAATTTGTGGGTGAGAGCAAATCGAAACTCCTTTGTGTGTGCGTTTTTTTTCATTTTGGGTCTTTTCTAAAGTGACGTTTTAGGTAATTATTTTTCTTTTTCTCTGGAGTGACATTTTGGGTTCATACATTTTCCTTTTTTCTTCTTCTTGACCTTTGCTGAATTTAATTCTAGTTCCTCTTCGTTCTTCATTCCTTTGTTGTGGCCATCCATTGCAGTGACAAGCCTATCTTCTTCCACTTCCATCACTACTTCATAGTTGCTACTCTTGGCTGTCGAATCTCTCTTTCCCATTCGGCTCTTCTCTGGTCAAAGGTAACTGTTTATTTTATCTTAGTTTCTTTCTTCCCTCTCTTTGCTCTGCCAAAGTCGAAACTCCTAACTTCGACTTCCTATTGCCTAGGCCAAATCTACTTACCCCTCTCCATCTCGAATCCCTCTTGTTCTCTTCTGTGAGGGCCAAAACTTCTTGTTGGTCAACTGCCTATTTTGTGGTGTTTTGGTAAAGGGAAGTAATGTTAGTAATTCTTGTAACTCAATTATTGTAAGATCACTTATGTTTATTCGTGAAGGCTCCAGTCTCTCCTCTGGGGGGGCGAATATTGAAAGATTACTAACATTCTCTTATTCATCAAATATTGTTAGGGGCTTGATTTTTGTAGCCAAGGGATAGGGCCAATTATTCGGTGCACAGAAGGAGATCGTGTTCGTGGTAAGTAAAGTTAGTTTAGTAAGGTGTTTCAAGTTAAGGTTACTAAGGTGGAGACTTACCTTTTGTCAACTATCACTATAGGTGTCTTGGAAGCGGTGAAAAACACAACTCGTAATCAAGGTGTGTAATCTCACACCTTTGTTTGTGTTGTTAAGTGTTGTTCTGTGAATCGGCCAAAAACTGAAATACGAAAAGTCGGAATATTAGCAATTGAGATATCTCTAGCGTGCGAGCACTCGCAGAGATAAACTGAGCCCCTAGTGATGGTGATAGATCGTTGAGAGTGTCACGGACTCTCTCACGAATTTGAGGCCGTAACGGGCCTAGTTGGGCAAAAACGGGCTAAGTGGGCCCAATGGGTTAACGGGCCCACATGAGTGAAATCAATGGAAAATTGTCGAATAAGTGATGCGACTGCAAAGTCTGTAGAATCGAGACCGAAAGCAAGCTGAATGGGCCACACGAGCGTGTGGGCCCGTTTGGGCCGAAATTGGATTTTAGGCCCACTTAAACCGTGGTGACCAAAAAGGGAACATGTATCGTCCAAGGCGACAGTGGGCCTTCGAAAAGGCCGTTAGTTGATAAATGACTGAAATACCCTCAGTGGGTAAATTATCGAAATACCCTCAGTGGGAAAATTGCCGAAATACCCTCGATGGGTAAAATTACCTAAATACCCCCAAGGGGTGAAATTACCGTTTTACCCCTAAGTGATAACATGACCGTTATACCCCTGGTGATAGTTAAATATCGTTTATGTGATTTTGTATATCTGTTTATACTTGTAATACACTGCATTCATAACATCTTGCATTGGGTTGGGTTTGTTGATCGGAGGAAGTACCGTTTAGTGGCACTGCCACATACCGTTATGGTGGCTTCGCCATATATTCATATTTCAGTGGCTCAGCCACATACCATTTTTAGCAGCATGGCTGCATTATTGGAGAGCTTTGGCTGAGTGGGTTAACTTGGTCCCCACGGAGAGATTGGTTGGTATGGGTGGAGAGTTAGGTTGGATTGGGGTGGGTACACATCCATTGAATTGATTTGATTTGGAGTTAAAGCCCAGCTCGATACTGAAGAGGGCTTAGGCCCAGACGACACCGTATGGGCTCGGGCCCAGATTACGACTGTTTTAGGGGTTTACACATTGAGTTCTCGTAACTCACCCCTTTCTTTTAACCGTGCAGGTAATCCCCAGCATTAGAGGATTTGGAGCTGCGGAGGACTCGGAGGTGGTGATATGCCGGATTTGTTAATAAATGGAACTTGGAAATTTTTGGGTTTAATTTATTTCTATATTTTTGTTGGGTTAATAATTTATGTAATACAGCCATTGGGATTTTCTTTTAACTTTCATTCGGTAATTCTTTTAAATATGAGCTGCCAAACATTCAAACACGAGTTTTTAAGATAATAACTGCTCTTTTCAAATATCACGTTTATGCAACTTTAAAAGTCAGTCTTTTGCAACAAACAACAGTTTGAAAATAATATTGTATTCGCAAAGGAAACAACTTTAAGCAAATCTTATTTGATAAGCAACGAAACTCGAAGTTTTTCATTGATAAAAAGTTCTGGAATTGAAGAAAGGTTTTAATGATCGTGTGGTTTTATACAACCTTTTGATATGACATGCCAGATTCGGCCTTAACGTCCAAGCCGAGTTTGGGGTGTTACAATACGGCCTGCCTACACGGGTGTGTCCCATTTCACACTGGCGTGTGACCCTGTTAAGGTAAAATTTTTCTAAGTATACAAAAGATCCCGGTTTAATTCTGAGGCCCTTCGTTTTTATGTGTAAGGCCTTGTAGGCCCATAATAAAAATGTTATGAATGTGAATGAAAGAGTTTATATTGCAATGAAATTTGATAGCCCAAAATTGTATGTTAAAGTGCGTTAAGTCCGGTAATGCCTCGGACACGGTTCTGACATTGAATATGGGTAAAGGGTGTTACAAATTTTTTTTGGAACCAACACGGTATCCTGAAAGCTCCTTAGACGACTGAGGAGTCAATGAAATTACAATATCCGAACTTATTCTGAGGTAAAAATTTCGAGGACGAAATTTCCTAAGGGGGAGAGTTGTAACAACCCGTTTTTTAGTGGTGTGAAAAATAGTGGTTCCGGGACCACAATTTTGACATGTCAGCCCGTAAATATTAATTATTTAATATTTACGAGGTCATTAGGGTTTTACTAAAATCTAGTTAAGAAATTTTAATGTTTGGATAGTTAATTAAGTAAAAAGGACTAAATTGTAAAAGTTACAAAAGTTAGTATTTATTAGTTAAAAATGTTAAAAGTTATAAAACTTTGATTTTGTGGCCATAAATGATTATTATACCTATTCTAATTGTATTGGACAATTTAAGGCTAGATTTTTAAATTGCATATTTTATTAGAATGTAAATTAGAAATTTATTAAATAAAACTTAAGTAAAATGTATGTAAAATAACATCATCTTCCTTAGTGGAGTTTTCCACCAAAAATTCAAGCCAAAAAAATTCAGTAGAGGAGCTACAAATTTGGCAAAACAAAACCTAGTGCATATCAAGAATAGGTAGATAACTGAGGAAAAAGGAACGTTGTTGATTAGTCTCTAAACTTTTACAAAATCTATAGTTTAGCCCTGATAAGTTTGCTCAGTTTATTTTAGTATGATCTGAAATGTATTAATTTAGAATTAATTTATGAATGTTCAATTGATTTTTTGATGTTAATTAGTGTGAATTGAAGTAGAAAATTGCTTGGAACGTTGTTCAGTGATGATATCTCTTGAGCCGGATGAACGTAGGATAAAGTACAATTGACATGCCAATAGGTTATAGTGCATGTTGTATGGGATTGACTTGTGACGAGGTGATGATTCCTGATATGTGTTTATACACTAAGTATACCGAGGTTCAGCATTTGTTGTGAACTATTGTGTTATATTACAGTGATTTTGGTGTGATACCAGGGGCAGATGTAAAGCCTTCGGGCTTGGCACTTGGTGCCCAGGTGTGTTTTTGGAGGGATGTTAGCCTACGGGCTAGGCACTTGGTGCCAACCCGTGTTCTCGGTTGGAATTTCTCGTTTAAGCTTTTGGCATGTTTTGGACGGATAACTGTGTACTCATATCCATAAATTGCTCATTGGGTAATATCTCTAATGTTAAATGACTTGTTATTAATTTATTTGAAAGTTGTTCATGAATTTCCTGATAGCATTGTGGCTTAAAATTGATTGATCTTGTACGATTATATTAAAATGTAACTCGTACATGATTGTATGTATATACTCACCTCTTAATGATTGTGGTTGACAGGAAACATTGTATATTACTCTTATTGTTATAAATGCTATGTTTAATTCGGTAAGCTTTATCGTTTATTCGTATTATTTTCTTATTTCCTTGTAGATAGCGTTTTGTGGAAGAAGGAGATCGGATCAACCTGAGTATCACACTATCCAGTCATATTTTGGTAGTTTTTGAATTAATTTTTGGGTTATATGACGAGTAATAGGTGAAATTTGTAGATGTTTGATTGTAAATTATGTGGTAATTATGGAAGTGTTGAATGATGCCTATGTTTAGTATTAACTTGTATGTGTTTATATTCATGTCATTTTATTTGGTCATGTGGTATAATTCTGGTATAGGTGTTTGAAATTATAGCATGAATGTATATGCTTGAATGAGAAAATAAATGGTAAATTTTAGTATGATATGATTTATGATTTGAAAGTTTGAATGAACACTTGTTAATGTGATGTGAATATGATATGAAAGATAGTTTTGAATTTTGTTAGTTTTGAAATGTGAATTGACGTGCCATGTAACATCCTAAAATCGGGGGGTCTGTAAAATTTGGGTAAGTGCATGTGTTGTGCTTGTTATGCTATTGTGTAGGCATGATTAGGGGTCCTGGGGAGGCCTAGGGTCGTGTTGGAGCTTTGGTAAAGCTTTGCTTTTTGGGCACTTAAGGGGGGAGAGCTAGTGGAAGCAGGAGTTAAGCATATTTGGTTGTGTTTTGATAACACAAGTGGACAGTATGGCTTAGTGGTGATGGCGCCAACAAGCATGCAAGGGGAGTGAGGTTCGAATCCCACATGCTTCAAATATGGCATTTATTTTTGTGCCCAAGATGGAAAGGAGGTGGTGTTTGCGTGAGACTCTGATGGGGTGGTTGTTAAATGAGTCAAAGGTTTCAAATGGAAGGAGGAGAGGAGTTTGGGGAGTTTGAATGGGTCAAAATGGTTGGATGTTTTCAAATGATGGATGGAGAGTGAATTGTGGAGGTAAAGGGGGAGAGTATCATGGGAGTGGGTGTGTGGAAGTGTTTGGCCGAAAGTGGGGTGGTGCTAAGGGGAGCATTTTCAGTTTTTGGCTAGTGAGGGTGTGTGCCGAATTCTCTTTTGTTTCTTAGGCATTTCTTTTTTTAGCATATTCGGTCATAGGTGTGTGGGGGGAGTGCCGTTTCTTTTAGTGATGATTTGAGAGATAATTCTTTTTACTCCTTTGCATTTTGACTTAAAGCATTCCAAGTCTTTTTGTTGCTCTTCTTGACGAAACCTTAAGCACTCAAAGAACTTCTGTTTCCATTTCTTCTCATCTTAGACACTTTCTTCCCTTGGTTGACACAAAGCACCGTAGCCAAATTTCTCCCATCCTTCCTCTCTCGTATTCACCATAATTGAAACCTCTCTTCTTCCTCATGCCAAATTTCTCCCATCCTTCCTCTCTCGTATTCACCATAACTGAAACCTCTCTTCTTCCTTATTGTCTTTCTACCCTTCCCTCCATCGACCGAACCTTCTCCTGTTCTTTTTGGATCAGTTTCTTCTTCATTTGTTGGTAACCGAAACTTCATTCCCTCTCACCCTTTCTTATCGCGTTCTTCTCTTGTAGTTGTTTAAGTGGGGTTGGCCGAATCTCTCTTTCTCCTTCAACTCATCCGTAATCACAAGGTAATGGTAACTCTTTCTCTTCTTTCTTTTCTTTTCGGTCTTAAGTTGCGCATAGCCGAAGTGGCTATCTCTTTTAATTCTAGTTCTCGGCTAATCCCTCCTTTTCTTCTCTCGACATGGAACGTTTACTTTGGTGAAATCCCATAGCTGAATCCGTTAGTGTTCGGTTTCCCATTGATCAAGGATCAAGAAACTCTCTTCCCTACTTATTAATCATTCGGACTTCGGGAAGTGGTGGTAAGAGTCGAAACCCTTGTTAGTCAACCACCATTTCTCACTGTGTTACTTTGCTGATCAAGACTTTTCTTATGGAGGCGAGTGCTAGCCGATTGGAGGAGGTTGTGTTAGGGGAGCCTGAGGGGAGTTGACTCGTAGTCTCTGCTCCCAAGTTCAAACAGCGTAAGGTGTTGGCGATTCAAGACTTTCCGCCAGGTTGTGGTAGGGAGCCGACATCTGTTTGGGATAGGCAAATTGTTGTTGTTCGCGCTAGTGAGGGTGACGGTGATCAGGAGTGTTTAGTTCTTCGTGTAATCAGGTGTGTAATCTCACACCTATGTTCCGTTTGTTGTGTTATTTTATGTGTTGGCTAAAAGCCGAAACACCCTTAACGTGAATGCAGTGGAGATACCCTAATGGGTAAGATTGGGATATACCAGGTAAGTAAAATTTATGGCTATACCATGTGGATAAATTAGCATGATTGTACGTGTGTTCTGATTATCTGATGTAGATTGATATATGCATGCATTCACCACATTATGATGATATAACATGATGCATGGGGAAGGGATACCGATTGATCGGGAAAGTGTATTTTGGTGGCTCTGCCACATATTTCGGTGGCTCTGCCACATATTTCGGTGACCCTGTCACACTATTTTGGTGGCACTGCCACAATTTTGGCGATGAGCAGCGTGACTGCCATCGAGGTGTGTAGCGGATGAGGGTTGATTGTAGAAATCCCTACTGGTGTGTTTTGGCTGGAACGGGTGGTGTGTAGCAGATGGACTATTAAGTTGGGCTAGGTTGCATTGCATTCATTATCTGCTATACCCTGCTAATAGGGCTAAGGCCCAGTTCGTTTCTACATGGGCTTCGCCCAGTTGTTTTCATAAGGGCTAAGGCCCAATTCGTACCTGTATGGGCTCAGGCCCAGTTAATGTTCGTTTAGGAGATTACACACTGAGTTCCCGTAACTCACCCATCTCCTTAATTTTGCAGGCAGTCCCTAGCTTGAGGATTTGGAGCCGAGGCGGACTCTGTGGTGGCCATATGTCGTTACTTCAGTAAATTAAGTTTTACTTTCTTTTAAATTTCATTTTAATTTGGGATTATGTTCTGTAATAAGGCCTTTGGAATTTTATTTGGTTTTTAACTTTTTATTGAACTGCTATCTTTTATTAAACATTCAATATGGGGTTTTCCTAAACATTAATAATTGTTTTTAAAATATCACGATTTTGCAAATATTCAAATTCGATTTCCATAACAAGGGTAATTTTTAATTAATCCTAACTTTTCTAAAACGGACATTGAGTAAATTGGGATTTTATAACAAACAACAAAACACGAAATGTTTTTAGAAATGCAACATTTTCAACGAACAACTTCTCTAAACAATTGATTAGTTTTTCCAACTTCCTAAATCTCTTTTCGAAACAACATTTTTCTGAAAGTCATCGAACCTGATTATTTATAAACTAAGTCATTGAAAACAACAACCCTAATGTTTTTGCAAGAGAACTACAAAACAAGATGGATTTCCATAAACAAAAAAGCTTGAGGATTAATGAACACGTAGTTTCTTTAACAACCCTCCCATGTGACATGTCGGATCCGGTCGTAACGTTTAGGCTGGGTTTGGGGTGTTACATGCCAAATGATGGCATATTGGTTAGATATAAGGCATATTGGTTAGATATAAGTTTAGTGAATTTGACATGTCTTTGGGTGTGATTGAATGTGTTTGAACATGAAATTGTAGTCGAAAATAGCTTGGCTTAGTGTTTAAATTTTGGAGAAATATGACTTGAAATGCAAGCTTTTTAAAGTGCACACAGCCTATAACACAACTATGTGACCATATTTCGATTATACACATGGTTTGGCAAACGGCCACCAACACGGTCCTGTGAAATTATTTCAAAAGCTACATGGTCTGTCACACGGTTGGCGAACAACCATGTCCCTATGCCACACGGCTTGGGCTTTGTCACATGGCCGTGTGACCCCTGCTCTCAAAAATTGTCAAGTTTTCCAAACTTTCCTGTTTTATTAGAAAATGATCTCCAAACATTGCCAAACTATTTGTAGGGCCTCGTAGGCTCAGTTTAAGGGCCCATAAATGTATTTCTAATTTTTTTAAAAATGATTTATTGAATATTATTATTTAATTTGCATAATTGTTTCTAATTGAAGTTAAATGTTCTGAATTATTCTGTAATACTTTGTAACCATAACCTAGCGACAGATATGGGTTAGGGATGTTATAATGACCACTTTTCAAGATTCCCCTCAAGAATCTTATAAATTTCTATTATGGATAAAAATTTGACTTTATGGAGCAAGAACTCAACTCTTATAAGTATCAAATTCAAGTATTTTGTGACTCATGATGTAACGATCTGAATTCCAGTGGTGTCGAAAAATACGGTTTTGGAACCTCATTTTCGTAAACTGAGTCTGTGAATATAAAATAAGAGTATTTATGGAGTTAATATGAGAATATAATAAAGATAATTTAACTAATTTAACTAATAAAATTGTAAATTAAAGCTTAGTGACTAAATTGCAAAATTTCAATCGTTATTTAGTTTTAATTTAGAATAGGCTCGGGGACCTATATAGCAATTCAATTAGTTCGCATGATTTTTCACATGTTTTCGTTTTCCACATTCTATTTACATACAAAGTATAGCAAATTCATTCACATTTCATTTCAATTATCATATAACCCATTCATGTTGTAACACCCCTAAGCTCGTCTGAATAACATAGCGTGTATCAAACAGCCAAATAAAACCCATTACTGGTAGATTCAGATCATTTGGCTTAATTTAAATCTTTAAAAAATTATAGTTATAAGGGTTTCCCTTTTTTTTAAAAACCATTATTCTTTACTCATTTAGTAACACATCTTTAAGGAAAGTAATAGGAATTAATAAAGATAATCTGTTAATCATGCATTGCCATGTATGGCGAATACACTTTAAAGAAAAGACAAGTTTGTAAACTGCAACTCAAGGGAATTTGGCATACACATGTATAATAAGGGGTAATTCAACTTTTAAGACAAAACAATACAGCTTTGGGGTAAAAGCAAAAGTTAGGTAAAAACCATATATATACACCATCCGCCAAATAGCCATGTGTGATACAAAATAGACAAGCGGCTCACTCGTAGAGATAGCTCTAGCGTAGTCCCCTTCTATTGATCTTCTTTTACTAATCAATCACCTAAGAAAGAAAGTAACAAAGTAAGTTCAAGTGAACTTAATGAGTTTCAAATAGACATAGAATGATTATCAGGTTATTGATAATCAACCCAAAGATAAAGATATTTTCAAGACTCAATCTTACAGACACATTACACCAAGTTGCCAGTACAGTTTTCTGGCGACAACACTTCACCATTATAACGCACAAAATATCCCTAGTGGATACATACCACCAACTTATACATATTTCCCCCAATCATATATGTTTACCTATGACCCAACCTTGTGCCAGCCTTGGACTCATATTTCAGAAATCAGAATCACATGTTAGTCATAATCATATTTATATTCATATTCCTTGTTAAATTGAACATGTGTTCTTCCGCAAGGTCGAGCCGTGATCTGCCAGTCCGGTATGCAATAATTTTTCCTACAGGAGGCATCACAAATAATGCTTCTTTCCGCATTCTCACTTTTCACAAATAGTCTGTATTGGGCTTGTATACAAGGTGGGTATTTTCACCTTGACCATGGCCATGCTCACACATACAACAATGGCTTATTACTCACACGTCAATTCACAAAACATTGATCCATCTTCAATAAAGACAACTTACTTTACACAAACCATAGCTCATAGAATTTTCATAAGTCAAAGGAGTAAAAAGAAACTCACCATAAACTTCAGACAAAATCTACTCTACTGGTCATTTGCCCCGATTGCTCGGACCTTTACTAGCTTCTTGAGCTAAATAAGTAACAATCATAACTATCCGACCATTTATCTATTAAAAATTGATCATTCATGCACTAATGCAAAGACATAAAACCCCTTGTCATCAACCTAAGGTTTCCCAAAAAATTAGCAGTCACCTGGTACTTATTAATGGTGTTTTGACATGATTTTGGAAACCTTCCTCGTCTCTTCTACCAAAGATAACTAAAAAATTTTAAAAGACGTAGGGAAGAATACAGAGAGAAAACAAAGATGAAACATGCTGACTATAGGCGTCCTTTTATAGTATAGATAGCGAAAAATAAGCTTAGTTGGAAAGTTAGAAATTTCACCATCATCCTTAAAATTAGAGAATAAACTTGCCTAAGAAAATTTGAAGTCTAATCTTTTACCAAGCACAATTACTACCACTAATCATAGTGGTAAAGCATTGCTTGTACACTTAAGCAACCAACTAAACAATTCATTCGATTACCTAAACATATCAAGCTATCATTTACAACATTTTAGTTCAATTCCAACTAGGCCTCAACTAAACTCTAATGATACCTACTGAGCTATCATTTCCACATAAAACAATTCTATTGCTCCGTGAACTAACCAGTTTGCCCAGAATATTTGGGGATGGTGGATTGTTCCATAAAAGAGTCTGCCAAACCCTACAGTTTGCCAAACCTTAGAGTTTGCCAAATGGCGAATTCCAGCTAGGCGTCCCCCAAAAGGGCATACTGTCAAATTCACGTAATACGCCATCCAAACACTTAATAGATAATTCACTCTTTTTTTTACCCTGGCTTACGTAATTATACACCAACAACATATCTGTATGATTTATGCCAGACGGGCTGACACAACTCTCCCCTCACTTAGAAAATTTTATCCTCAAAATTATCACCTGTGAATAACTGAGGATACTGCTCTCTCATCAAACTCTCTCTCTCCTAGGTGGCTTCCTTCGTATTATAGTTATTCCACAATACTTTTACCAATGGAATTCTTTTATTTCTCAATTCTTTCACTTCTCTTGCTAAAATGTGAACAGGCTCTTCTTCATAATATAAGTTGGGTTCCATCTCCAAAGTTTCTACTTGCACCACATGGTCTGGATTCGATCTGTATCTTCTCAGCATGGATATGTGGAACACGTTATGAATCTTTGATAGTTCTGGCAGTAGTGCCAATCTATACGCCACTGGACCAACTCGATCCAATACTTTGTATGGTCATATAAAACGCGGGCTTAGCTTCCCCTTTTAACTTGTAACAATCCAATTTCAGAGATATCGAAACAGTGGTTTCGAAACCAAAAATCTGAGCCAAAAAAATTTATTTTAATATTATTTTATGATTTTCATTATTATAGGAAGGTCATATGAAAATTTTGATACGAAAATTTTACTGATTGCATGTTTAATTAGGGGAAGGGCTAAATTGCATAAAATGCAAAAGTTGTCTTCTAGTAGTTATAAGTATCAAATAGCTATAGAATTCAAAACTTAAGGTCCTTATGGTAATTGGACCATTGAAGAAAAGTTAGTAGGTAATTTAGTGACTCATCCATGGAAAAATTAGAAATGGGCAATGACTAAATTGGAAATCACTAAAATTAAAAGATGACAAATAATTAAAAAGGAAATTATCATCTTTTTATTCATCTTATTCCCTAAAATTTCTATGGAAACCCTAGGAGAGAGGATGAAAACTTTCCAAGCTCAATAAGGTATGAAATCAAGTCCCGTTTTTAATGATTTTTATATTTTTGGAATCGAGATAGTCTAATCTCTCTATTTAGGGGATTTATTTGAAAAGTTATCAAGGTATGAAATTTGGGTCATGGATGAACATGCTAAAAATTAGAAATTTATAGTAGAAAATAAAAATTTATTCATAGATGAACAACTTTTACAAAGCAATTTTTGATGAAAACTTGATTCAGGGACTAAAATGAAAAAATGGTAAAACCCATGGAAAATTCTCAAATTTTTGAAATGTATGTGCTGTAAATGTAACATATAAATTATATCTAGGCTTGGAAAGAGGGTTAAATTTCATGAATTTCATTTTCCGAGCCTAGGGACGAAATCAAAATTTTTGAAAAGGATAGGGGCAAATTGGTAATTTACCTAGGAAGTAATAGAATGCAAATGTATATGAAATGTGATAGATTAATAGTTAAATTTATTTATATAGACTCGAAAAGACCAACTACCAAATTAGATCGAGGGAACAAAAGGTTTCGGAATAGTTGAAATTCAAATACGAACAATTGTCAAGATAAGTTCATATAACCTAAATATGTATATTAATGTGCTTGAATTGAATTGTATGATTGTATTGATATGTATGTGAAGATATACATCATGAAATGACCACAAATTGGAAATTGATGATAAAATGCTATGTCCCGGTTGAATGTTGAAATTCGATGGAATAAGGTGATTTCTCGAAAAGAGTATAATACTGCATACATTGTAGATAGAATTTAGCCCGGACAGGTACTCCTAAAATAGGCCCTCTCAAGCATATGTTATAGATTGGATTTAGGCCGGACGAGTAATTCAAATCAAGCTCTTTAGAGTATATGATACAGAAAGGATTTAGCCTGGACGGGTAATCCTGTTATAATATATGGCTTGAGAGTGTGCTATATGATCATGTGCTAAATGGATACTTTTGAACATGAATTGACGGATAGTTGATATGTATACTTTGTGTATACTACCCGAATGTCTATCGAAATTTCAATAGTTCAACGGGGAAGAATCTTGAAATACGGAAAGGTGAAACTATATAGAAGTTTTTAATACGATGAGCTCATTTATGTTTACTTGATATTCATATAATGTTATGTGACTGACTTATTTGATTAAGTGTATATGTTTAAGTAAATTTACCCAAAAATTTTGTATGGTATGGTTATATATGCTTGTATGAATAATATAACCGATAAGTTTAATTCCCGTTATACGAATTTACTAAGCATGAAAATGTTTACCCTATTTAAATTTTCCCTTTTTTAGAGTGCTCGTAAGCTCGCGAAGGTTGGAGGTCGATCGGAGCATCAATCACACTATCCACTATCTCATTTTGGTATAAATAGAAATCTCATTTTGGTATAATGGCATGTATAGGCTCATTTGGCCAAATGATGGCTTGTAAGTGATGTTTTGTAATCTAGCCATTGGAATGGCTAGTGATGTTTTACTTAGTATGTTTATAAAGATATTCCATGATTAAATTCCTATGTGCTAAGTTGGTTGATTGATTATGCTTAAGGTGTATGTTCATTATAAATAAGATTAGAAAGATGAATTGTATGTGATAATATACCATGCTAGGTTCTAGAATTGGATTGGTTTTAATGATTGAATTGGCTGGTATATGTGCAGAAGTTTGATGTAGGTTATTGGAAATAATTGGGTGATAAAATAAAGCTAGGAAAATGGCTTTATTTTGTCCACAATGGCGTGTGTCTAGGTCGTTGTGACACACGGCCTACCCCCTGGGCGTATGGCCTGGCCGTGTGTCCCCTGCATCTTAAAAATGAGAAACGGAATGCTCAGAATTAGGGACACGGGCTGAGACACGGGCGTGTGTCTCAGCCGTGTTGTTGACATGACCTTTGACACGAGCATGTTACACGGCCGTGTGAAAACTGCACCTAAATTTCAAAAATTAAATTTACCACACGTCCTAGCACAGGGCGTGTGACTTGGCCGTGTGACCTCAACATGCTTTGCAAGTCAAAGAGTTACACGGGTTAGGGACACAAGTGTGTGCGACCACACGGCCTGACCACATGGGCGTGTGAGCCCTGCAACTTAGAAAATTTCCATAATTCTGTGAAAAATCCTTAGAGATTCCGATTAAGTCCCAATTTGTTTCTACTGTTCATATTAGGCCTCGAGGGACCATTTAAGGGATGTTACGAATGATCTTGGTTAATGAATAGTAATTGGTGTGAATTATCTGAAAAATGTTCTGAAAGTCCCGATAATACTCTGTAGCCCTGTTCTGACGATGGATACGGGTTAGGGGTGTTACATAACTAAATCTTATAACCTTCTTCCAGGGATAAACCTTCAAAAATACCTTACCTCCTACTTCAAACTAAATTTCTTTCATTTTTCTGTCAGCGTAAGCCTTCTGATGATCTTGAGCAGCTTTTAAATGGGTTCAAATAATTGAAACTTTCTCTTCTGTTTCCCATACTAAGTCAGGTTCAATTATCTTTCTCTCATTGAGTTCCAACCAACAGGTGGGTGATCTGTACCTTCTTCTATACAGTACTTCAAAGGTGACATTCCCAAGCTAGCATGATAACTATTGTTGTAAGAAAATTTAGCCAATGAAAGATATTTTTCCCAGTTTATTCCAAAATCTGTTACATAACTTCTAAAAATTTCTTCTAGAACTTGAAATACCCTTTCTGATTGCCAATCTGTCTGGGGATGAAAGACGGTGCTAAACTATAACTTGGTTCCCAAAACCTCGACGTGAACCTTGGATTCAGTCTAACACTATGGACCTTGGTATACCATGGAGACACACAATCTCAGATGGAGCGAGAAGTAAACTTCGCCAATGGAAGAATTTTTTCCCAGTTTATTCCAAAATCTGTTACACAAATTCTGAAAATGTCTTTGAGAACTTGAATTACTCTTTTCGATTGCCTATATGTATGGGGATGGAAGGTTGTACTGAATCGTAACTTGGTTTCCAAGGATTCTTACAGCTATTTACAAAACCTCGACGTGAACCTTGGATTCGGTCTAACACTATTGATGTTTGTATATCGTGGAAGCGCACAATCTTAGATATGTAGTGTTTCACCAATTTTTCCAGTGAATAATTTGTGCATATAGGCAGGAAATGTGCTGACTTAGTAAGCCGATTTATAATCACCGAGACTGTATTTTTTTGGTAGGACTGAGAGGAAACTCGAAATGAAATGCATGGTAATCTTGTTCCACTTCCATTCAGAATTCTCTAAAAGATACAACTTTTTTGAGGGAACTTGATGCTCCGCCTTCACTTGCTAGCATGTCAAATAGCTCGAGACATACTATGATATCTCCTTCTTCATTCTAGGCCATCAATACATGCTTTTTATATCATAGTACATCTTAATGCTTCCTGGATGGAGTGAGAAGGGTCCTTAATGAGCCTTCTTTAACAATGTTTGTCTCAAGTCATTTTCTACTAGCACATACATCTTACCCATAAATCGAAGTTTGCCATCCTTTCTCAAGGTAAATCTCGTAGTGTCGTCTGACGCTAACTGCTTCTTATACTCATCATACTTTGGATCTTTTAGTTGTTCTTCTAGAATTTAAGAACGAAAAATAGGCCAGGTAGTCAATTCCGTAAGCAGCAATCCATCATTTGCCATGTGAACACTCGCTCGAAGAGATGCCAAAGCTGCTACAGTCTTCCTGCTTAAAGCATCCACAAACTATGTTAGCCTTTCCAGGGTGGTACTAGATTTCTAGGTCGTAGTCTTTTAATAGCTCCATCCAACATCGATGGTGTATATTCAAATCTTTCTGCGTTATCAAGTACTTCAAGCTCTTGTGGTCCGAAAACATATGATAATTCTCCCCATAAAGATAATGTCTCTAGATCTTTGGTGTTAGCACTATAATTGCTAGTTCCAAGTGTTGGATAATTCTTCTTGTGTAACTTGAGTTGATGAGATGTATACACCACAACCTTCCCACTTTGCATGACCACACATCCCAGTCCATTTAGGGATGCGTCAGTGAACACAGTATACTCTATGCTAGCCTCCGACTGAGCCAAGATAGGGGCCTCTATTAAAATTATTTTCAGCTTTTCAAATCTCTCATAACATACCTTAATCCACTCGAATTTTTCTTTCTTCTTTAACAGTCGCGTGAGAGGTGTCGCCAACATGGTGAACCCTTTTACAAATTGCCTACAGTAACCTGTCAACCCCAAGAAACTACGTACATCAGTGACATTTCTTACCGAATTCCAATCAAGCACTGCTTTAATCTTATTAGGGTCTACCTGCATGCCTTATGCAGAAATAACGTGACCCAAGAAATGAACTTCTCCCAGCTAAAATTCGCACTTACTAAATTTGGCTAATAACTTGTTTTCTCGCAGAGTCCTTAGCACAACCTTCAGGTGTTTTTATGCTCTACTATGCTTTTAGAGTAGACCAAAATATAATCGATAAAGATGACTATAAAGTAGTACAAGTAGAGCTGGAAGACTCTATTCATTAGATCTATAAACACTGTTGGCGCATTTGTTAACCCAAATGACATCACTAGGAACTCATTAGGTCCATATCGTGAACAAAACACAGTTTTCAGAACATCATCACCTTTAATCTTTACTTGGTAGTAACCAGATCGCAAGTTGATTTTATAGAAAGTTGTAGCTCCACTGAGTTTCTCAAATAAATCTTCTATCCAAGGTAGCAAATATTTATTCTTAATGATCACCTTGCTCAGTTGGCAGTAATCGATCCATAAGCGAAGAGTCCCATCCTTCTTTTCAATGAATAGGATTAGTGTGCCCCAAGGTGAAACACCTAGTCAAATAAATCCTTTATCCAAAAGATCTTGAAGTTGCTTCTTCAACTCCTTTAACTCCAATGGTGCCATTCAATATGAAGCACAAGATATGTGTGCAGTATTAGGTGCTATTTCAATTGAAAACTCTACCTCTTGGTCTAGTTGCATGCTTAGGAGTTCTTTTGAGAACACATCGAAAAAATCCTTCATAATCGTTACTTGGCCGATGTCCTTACTTGCCTCAGTCAAATCCATAATATACGCTAGGTAGGCGTCTGCGCCCTTAAGTGTTAGCTTCCTAGCGGATACTACCAAAATTTTTCTACCTACCATATTGGTTTGCACATCAGGAAGTAACACTTCTTTACCTTTTTTAGTTAATAATCGTACACCTCCGGCTCGAAAGCCTACCATGACATTATGTCTGGTTAACTAGTTTAGCGCAAGGATAGCATCGAACTCATGAGAACTTAGCAGCAATAAGTTCGCCAAAAAGATGTGTTCACCAAAAGTCATTGGGCAGTTTCTAATTACTCTATGGACCACAGTACTTTGACCAATGGGGTGGGTCACCAACACTTTTGCCTTAAAAGAGACCACTTCTAGACTATTACCTTTCACTATCTTTCTAAAGATGTACAAATGGGTTGACCTAGGGTTTATTAATGCATGAATGCAATGTCCTAGAAAAGAAAATTAACCCATGATAACCTCTGGTAATTTTGCATTTTCTTTAGCATTCATTACATAAGCTCTAGCGGACACCCCCGAGTTAGGCTTGGTGTAGTTCTTCTTTGAAGCTCCTTGTGTTGATCCCGATTTTGCAACTATTTTGGATCCCGTTTTGTAACACCCCTAACCCGTGACCATCGACGGTTTAGGGTTAAGAGGCATTACCAGACAATCGAAAACTTTTACGGACATTTTATAACATAATCTGACCATTCACATCAAAGTGTCCTTTAAATAGGTCTACGAGACCTTAATCATGCTTTAGAAAGGGGTCGGGACTAAACTGAACACATGTAAAAATTTCAAAAATTTAAAAATTTTTCTAAGTTACAGAGGTCACACACCCGTGTGGGCAGGCCGTGTGCCTCCCACGGCCTCAGACATGCCCATGTATCTAAGCTGTGTCAAAACAGGGCATACATACTGACTTGTCCAAACGGCTTGACAAATGCCCGTGTGCCTTACCCGTGGTCGTCACTGACTTGCACCACACGGCCAGTCACATGCCCGTGTGTCTAGCCCGTGGTCGCTACTGACTTGATCCACACGGCCAGTCACATGACTGTGTGTCTTGCCCGTGGTCGAGTCTAACTTGTTTCAAATTGCAACCTCGAAGGACACGGTCGAGCCACACGCTCGTGTGCTCAACCGTGTGGGCAAATATAGGTCATTTGCAAGGCTAAAATGCCACCCACACTTTGGGCAATCCCTACAAGCATCATACCAATCCAATCTATGTCAAAATAAACAAATTTTCCAAGCATTCAAAGGCATCTCATACGCAACAACTCATGCAACAATTAGCTCAACTAAATAACAACCATTTCTAAGCAAGTTTCATCCACAATCTTACCATTACAACATAACATCTTCCCATCAATATGATACCAACTTTGCTTTATATACATACCACAATTTTGATAATCTTAACGGCGAACATACCATACCAAAATATGCATCATATACCATGACCACTCATCCATATCACCAACATTTATCTAGCCATATCACATGGCTATTTACATATCTCAAACGTATTCCAAAATAACTAGCCTATACATGCCATATTAAACTATATTCACATTCAAAACTACCAAAGTAGAGTTTGATAGTGTGGCAATGATCCTCGACAATTCCCGAGCCTTTCATAGCTTCGACGATCTATAAAACAAAGTAAACACACACAAAGTAAGCTTTCGAAAGCTTAGTAAGCCATATACAAATAAACTTAACATAAATGCATATAAGCACAATAATACAATGTCATTAGTATATTTTCCAATGGAAAATTCATATCACTTTCTTTAGCTCATTGGCTTAGCCATTTCTTACCCACATATCATATCTCATATATCACTTTTGCTTATTGCACATCCATACATATATCACATTTTATTCATTGCATCTAGGTACATATACTCACCTTTCATGCTTATACAAAGCATACTCATCAAACGTACCTGAAACAAATATACATTTTACCTTGTCTTTTGTTTCTTGGAATTGTCCATTGAACCGTTCGAAATCAAATAGGATACTTAGAATGCTCGGAATAGTCGTACAATGCCAATGTCCCAAACGTGGTCTTACATGTAACCCAATATCGATGCCATTGTCCCAGACAGGGTCTTACACGAATCGATACGATGCCAATGTCCCAGACATTATCTTACACGTAAATCTCATATCGATGCCAACATCCCAAACCTGGTCTTACACGAAATCTCGAATCAATTACAACGTCAGACGTGGTCTTACATGATATCACATATTGGAAACCTATGTCATGACATATGTAATCCTATCTACTCCTAGGTTCGTAAGGGGCTTCTCGGACATCGTTACACTATCGATACTTCCTCAGATTTCATATATTTATCATTCTCATACACATTCATCACAATGAGATTTCACATGAACATACATAAATCAATACAAATACATTTACTTGTATATAGACTTACCTCAGATTCGACTATTCAATTACTTTAGACTTTCCACGATCTCAATCCGTTTTCTTCGGTTCTTGATCTATACATATTCAAATTTAATCCATTTATTCACCAAATCATTCAATTCAATCTAAAAACACATATTTGGGGAAATTCACAAATTGGCCCTCATATTTTCACATTTTGACATTTTAGTCCCTATTTCACAAAATCACAAAATACACAAAATTTATTTGTACCCATGCTTGGCCGAATGTTCCCTATAATCATACAAATCCATACATTTTATTTATTTTACAATTTAGTCCCTCAAAATATTATTTTCTCAATTAAGTCCAAATTACTCAAAATCATCAAAAATTCAAAAACAAACTATGATAATCTAGCACATATATTTCAAAATTCATCTTCAAACATCATAAAACTCATGTGTTCATCAATGACATATTTCAAAATCCTCATCAATTCGCAAAATTGAAGCATGGGTTTTGAAGAACACTAAGCAACAATTACAAAAACGTAGAAATTATCAAAAATCGAAGCAAAACATACCTTGAATCAAACTCAAACCTAGTCGAATGAAGCTTGATCTTTTTCTTTTCTTTCTTTTTGATATTCCGCCAAAGAACAAGACAAAATGGCCTATTTTATGTCTTTATTTTGTTTAATATAACATTTATAATTCATTTACTAAATTAACCTTTAATAAACATATAAGACATATATAATTCAAGGCTATTATTGTCCATTAACTATATTAAAGGTTTAATTACTTTATAAGGCCACCAACTTTATAAAGACATGACACTTAGGTGCTTTTAACTTATAACACGCTAATTTAGCATCTTTCGTAATTAGGTCCTTTTATCAAATTAAACACTCAAACAAAAAATTTAATTCACAGAAATTTCACACATGCTTCATCATATACTGCAGACACAAAAAATAATATTAAAATATTTTTTTGACTCGGATAAGTGGTCCTGAAACCACTATTTCGAATAGGGTTTAAACCAGACTGTTACACGTTTCCTACTGAGTACTTTGAGCCCCACACACAGATTATTCTGAGATGGTATTAGTCTTCGAGGGGTAGTCTCTAATCTTATGATCCAATGATCCACAAGCGTAATAGGCTCTATGTTGTTTCCAACATTTACCCTGATGATTCCTCCCATAGTGTTTGCACATAAGGTCATTTATTATCCTGGACCCACTTATGCTTGCTATTAAGGTGGCTTGTTATGCACCTCATTCTCATTGGAAACTTGGGAGCTGAAAAGCTCTTCTTGGTGCAGATAAGCTTTTATCTTTCGATTTCTTAAAATATGTCGAGGGTGGTGGACTAGAGATTCCACGCTTCATTCATTCCCTATCATGTCCTCTATTTTTTTTCTTGAATAATAGTTTCAATCTTCCGAGCCTTGGCTATCATGGCTGCTAAACTATGAACTTCCAATGTTGCCACCCAGGCACGAATTTCATCGCTTAAGCCCCACTAAAATTTATCGCAGAAATCTTTTTCGGTTTGTAACATGTCTCGCACATAACGAATAAGTCAGACAAATTCTCGTTCATATTCCATTATCGGTATCTGTCCCTGTTTGATGTACAGTAACTCTTTCTTTATTTATTCGATATACATCGAGTTAACATACTTTTCTCCAAACTTTATTAAGAACTCTCAATCTATTTTTCTTCAAAGGTCACATTTATCAGCATTTCCCACCATTTATACGCCTCTCCTTCCCGTAAAGAAATAACGCATAAGATGTTATCTACCAATGTACATTTTAACTCTGTAATCACTCTACCTACGCGAGATAACCACTAGTCTGTTGCAACGATGATACGAACTCACCTAAGAAGCCTGTGACGGGCTTCAACCATGACCCAATTGAGCTACCTAATGGGCCAATTACACGTTCCCGTGAGAAACAATTCAAAGATGCCGCGACGGTTTTGGTGGCACAAATTTGGAATCCCGATAAAAAAGAGCCCAAGAACATGCTGAACTCTTACAACTTATTTGAAGTTGAATATACTAGATATTCCAACTGCTAGTTTGTTTAACACTTTAAATTACGCATGTTTGATTTATTTTCAGTAGTAGCTGCATTTTTCTTATTTCATATTTATTTGTTTAGATAGTACGAGTTTTTAATAAGTCCTTTGTCGAAGTTGAATGTTAGTATGCTCTTACCTAGTGTTTAAATAAGGTGATTAAAATTACATATAACTATGTTTAGTTGAATTTTAATTAATGTGATTTATACATTTTGTAGTGCTCCACGACCTTGATGCAAATTGGATGACCACAATTCATGCAAGATGGTAGCTGGAAGAAACCAGGATGGACGGCAACTAATGGGTGAATAAACAAATCATGTATGTGCAAATGGGTGGAGCTTAAGCATGGTTGGCATTTGGAATGAATCAATTAATATGGTCACCATGGGAAGCATGCGTGAAAAGCTTTAAACAATTGGAGAATGTGCATGTGTGTGACTAGTGGGAATGCATGGACGGCAATGCCATTTTTGAAATGATGGAGCATGCTTGTTTTTGAATAAAATAAGCAAACATAATTTTGTCTTCTTGTGAACATGGTGGACGGCATAGTACATTTGGAATTGGAATATTTTAATCATCATGTTGGCACTTACAAATGGCAACAAGGCTTAATGTAGAAGGCATGGACGACTATAGTGGAGTGAGTCATAAACAATTAAGGCATGTGCTTGTGAAATATTAAGGAAATTGAGCATGTAAGGCTAGTGGGTTGTTGGACGGCAAAGATTGGTGCATGGAGAAAGGGAATTTAATTTGAAAACACATGGGGTATGGGGTTTATCCTTGAATTAAATAATGAAAAAAAATGCACTTGTTATTGGAAGCCTATATGGACGGCAATGTTTTGAAAATTAGGGGAAGCATGGCTAAATGGGGTTGTTAACATGAATAAAATAATAGAACCCATTTTGTTATTAGAAGGATATGGGACGGCAACAATTTGGAGATGGGATTTTAATATATATTTTTAATTTGTTTGAAACATTTGGCTACCTATCTTTAGCCTATAAGTATGTGCTATTTTTCCATTTGTAGATACTTTTGAATTTTAATGAATGAAGAATTTCTTTTGGTGAGTTTAATTCACTCTGCTAATTCTCAAGGTTCGAATTGACTTATCTAGTTCCTAGTGGCGTCGTTCTACCCTTGTTTCGAACTTATCATCCTTTCGGGTGTGGCGTTCATTTATCTATACCATTGGTTCCTATCTTGTTAGATAGTGGGTCTCGATTTTTATTCAAAACTCCTTTCATCAATTTGAAACTTATAAGATTCGGGTCTTTAATTTTTATTAAAGGTTCTTTCTTGTTTCAAATACGTATCCATTTCAACCTCTTACCTATCTTTACCTTTCAAAGACATTATTTCCATAAAATTATCCTTTTTGTTATCTCAAGGAAAAACTACCTAATTTACGATCGGGCAACATTTATGATTCATTTTCAAACCTGAGACGATTCATATCAGTTGGTATCAGAGCCAATTATATTAGGCACGTTTTGATCATCTCCAGTTTTTCTGAGTAAGTTTAAAAAAAAGTCAATTCAAAAAAAAAAGGTATCGTAGTATCTGGATTTTCAAACTCTTCATAATTCACTACCTCTACTATCGAGCCTTATTTTCTGACCCACCACGTATCAACCTTTCTACCCTTTCAAAAGCCTACCGTTTTTTTCGAAACCAATTTTAACCCTTTTACTCTTGAAACGACCTACGAGTTGCTAGTAAGTCGAAGACAACCTTCTAGAATCTAGAAGAGTAAATTCGAGCGGTAAAAGGCAAGAGTGATTACATTGAGGAAAAAGCTAGAAATTGAGTGAAAACACGAGTGTGAGTGTTGATAATTTCTTTGTGAGCGAACAAGTGAGGATTGTAGTGAGGATTCATTAATTTTATTTAACATGTCTAGGAGCCCCGTACGATGAATAGTAAGCGACGAAGCATCCGACGCCGCCGGAGGTGGAAGAGGATTGCAACCCCGAAGGAATGATCCTGAAGGGAGAGATCTGGATTTGCAAACCGTAATGCGAGAAATCACACGTTTGTTTCAATCAATCAACGAACGATTGGATCGAAGAGATGAACGGAGACCTCGAGCAAACACCCCTCTAATTCCGAGAAGGGGACGAGAACAATCTTGGTTGCATGACAATGACATCTACGAACCAAGTGAAGCCGACAGCAATCCGACTTTCGAACACAATGAACGGAGAGAAGGTCCACGAATCCGTGAGCGAAGTGATCGAGAATGGGCTGATGACGACTTGAAGAATATTAAAATGGCGATTCCTGCTTTTCAAGGGCGGTCCGATCCGGAAGCCTACCTTGAGTGGGAAAAGAAGGTGGAGTTAATCTTCGAATGCCATAATTATTCAGAAAATAAAAAGGTGAAACTTGCAGCCATCGAATTTACTGATTATGCCATTATTTGGTGGGATCAATTAACAATGAGCCGAAGACGGAATGGTGAACGTCCAATATCTACATGGGCGAAAATGAAGGCATTAATGCGGAAAAGATTCATCCCACCCTACTATCACCGCTAGTTGCATCAAAAGTTGCAAAGTCTAACTCAGGGTCACCGAAGCATGGAGGATTACTACAAGGAAATGGAAGTGGCCATGATCCGAGCCAATGTAGAGGAAGAACAAGAAGCTACAATGGCACGCTTTAGCGCCGGCCTTAATCGAGATATCACAAATGTTGTAGAATTACACCATTACATCGATATCATCGAAATGGTTCACATGGCAATAAAGGTCAAAAAACAGCTAAAACGAAGAGCTACGCCTAGAGCAACCCCTAATCATGCTTCAACATCTAAGTGGGGGCAAGTGACCAACAAACGGGACATACCGAACCGAGCCAAAGAAACAAGTGGCGCACCCAAGTTTAACAAGCCAATTGGTGAGACGAGCAAGGGCAAAATGGAAGCTATTTCGAATCGATCCCGAGACATTAAGTGTTTCAAATGCTTGGGACGAGGCCATATTGCAAGTCAATGTCCAAACTGAAACACTATGTTTATTCGAGATAATGGCGAGATTGAATCCGAAAGTGAAAAGGAAGATGATGCCAGTGAGACGTCCCAAGACGAGAAAGAAGTAGAACAAGTCAAAAGTGGAGAGATCTTGGTGGTAAAAAGGAGTCTTACCTTACAAGGTGTCGAAAATGAACAACAACGCGAAAACATCTTCCATACGCGATGCCAAGTACAAGGGAAGATTTGTTGCGTCATTATTGATGGAGGAAGCTGTACTAAGGTGGCCAGCACCATATTGGTAGAGAAACTCGGATTGTCTACCACCAAACATCCCCATCCGTATAAACTACAATGGCTTAAAGACGGGGGAGAATTTAAGGTCACAAAACAAGTTTTGGTTTCCTTTGCAATAGGGAAGTATCAAGATGAGGTCTTGTGCGATGTGGTTCCGATGTAAGCGGGACATCTCCTACTTGGACGACCTTGGCAATTTGACAAGCGAGCAATCCATGATGGCTACACTAATTGGTACACTTTCAAATACTTGGGCCGAAACGTGACACTAGCTCCGCTAACACCTAAGCAAGTTTACGAAGATCAATTGAAGATGAAGGCTTCGATTGAAAAATCAAAAAAAAGTGAGCGGAAAAATGAGAAAGAAAAGAATTTAGAAAAGAAGAAGAGTAAGAAAATGAGTGATAAAAAAAGAGAGTGGGAATAAAAACAAAAGGAAATGAAAGACGAGAGTGAAAAAGAAAGTTTTTATGTTAAAGAGAAAGAAATCCAGAAGTCTATATTGTTAAAACAACCTCTGTTGGTACTTATGTACAAGGAAAGTCTCTTTGGAACTAACGATTTTGATGACAAGTTACCTTCCTCTATTTTGTCTTTATTACAGGAATTCTGAGATGTATTTCCGGAAGAGATTCCAAGCGGATTACCTCCTATTCGTGGAATAGAACATCAAATAGACTTTGTGCCGGGAGCCGCAATTCCAAATAGACCAGCTTACCAAAGCAAACCGGAAGAGGCCAAGGAACTCCAAAAACAAGTGAATGAACTTCTTGAAAAGGGGTATGTACGCGAGAGCTTAAGCCCTTGTGCTGTGCCCATCTTGTTAGTTCCCAAGAAAGATGGGACATGGAGGATGTGCGTAGATTGCCGAGCCATCAATAAGATCACGATCAAGTACCGACACCCTATCCCGTGATTGGACGACATGCTCAACGAATTAAGTGGAGCAAGCTTATTTTCAAAAATCGACTTTAAAAGCGGATATCATCAAATACGTATGTGCAAGGGTGACGAGTGGAAGACCACTTTCAAGACAAAGCAAGGACTCTATGAATGGCTCGTTATGCCATTTGGGCTAACAAATGCCCCAAGCACGTTCATGCGACTCATGAACCACGTGTTGCGATCATTCATCGGTAGATTTTGTGTCGTATACTTTGACGACATACTTGTCTATAGTAAAACTTTAGATGAGCACGTGAAACATTTAATGTCTATCCTAGAAGTTTTGAGAAAAGAGACCTTATAAGGAAATTTACAGAAATGTAATTTTTGTACTAACAAAGTTGTCTTTTTAGGTTTTGTTGTCAGTTCGGAAGGCCTTGAAGTTGATCAAGAGAAAGTTAAGGCGATCCAAGAATGGCCCCGTCCGAAAAATATTTCCTAAGTTCGGAGTTTTCATGGATTGGCTAGTTTTTATCGACGGTTCATACCGAACTACAGCACGTTGGCCGCACCATTGGCCGGTGTAATCCGTAAGAATTCTAACTTTGTTTGGGGAGAAGAACAAGAGAAAGCATTTTTGAAAATTAAAGACTGTTTGACTCAAGCACCATTATTAGCTTTACCAAATTTTGACGAAACTTTCGAGTTAGAATTTGATGCCTCGAGGTTAGTATTGGCGCCAGATTATGCAAGAAGGACGCCCCATTGCGTATTTCAAAGAAAAAGCTCAACGAGTCGTCTTAAACTACCCGACATATGACAAGGAATTGTATGCTTTAATTCGCGCCTTGGAGACATGGTAACACTATCTACTGCCCAAAGAATTCGTGAATCATACCGACCACGAGTCATTGAAGTATTTAAGGGGGCAACATAAACTCAACAAGCAACAAGCTAAGTGGGTAGAATTTCTCGAATCCTTTCCTTATGTCATTAAATACAAAAAAGGTAAGGAAAATGTAGTAGCTGATGCACTATCCCGAAGGTATGCTTTGTTAAATGTGTTGGATTCTAAACTGATGGGGTTTGTATTTCTTAAGGACCTCTATGCGAATGATACTGATTTGGGTGAATTTTTCAAGTTATGTGAAAAGGGAGCCTACGAGAAATACTACCGCCATGACAGATATCTATTTCGAGAAGGTAAACTATGCATTCCGCAAGGATCTGTGCGAGAAGTGCTAGTAGATGAAGCTCATAGTGGCGGATTGATGGGACATTTCGGAATTGCTAAAACTTTAGCCACCCTTCAAGAGCACTTTTTTTGGCCTAAGATGCGACGAGATGTAGAACGATATTGTGAGAGATGCATTACCTGTAGAAGGGCTAAATCTCGAATTAATCGGCATGATTTGTATAAACTTTTACCCATTTCTGAAACTCCTTGGACTGATGTTTCTATGGATTTTGTGCTAGGTTTGCCAAGGAGCAAGAATGGACGAGATTCAATATTTGTGGTTGTGGATAGATTCTCTAAAATGGCTCACTTTATTACTTACCATAAAACTGATGATACTGTGAATATTGCTAATCTTTTTTTAAAAAAGCGGTTAGGTTGCATGGCATGCCTAAGACGATCGTGTCCGACCGGGACACAAAATTTATTAGCCCTTTTTGGAGGACACTGTGGGGACGATTAGGAACCAAGTTACTATTCTCTACCACTTGCCATCCGCAAATGGACGGTCAAACCGAGGTGGTAAATCGAATTCTTTCAACATTACTACGAGCAATCATTCGAAAGAATCTAAAGACATGGGAAGATTGCTTACCACATGTGGAGTTTGCTTGCAATCGCTCTATCCACTCTGCTACTAAGTTTTCCCCATTTGAAGTTGTGTATGGTTTTAATCCATTAACACCGCTTGATCTAATACCTTTGTCTTCTAATAAACTTGTGCATATAGATGGAAAACGCAAGGCTGAATATATTAAACAGTTGCACCAAAAGGTTAGGGACAACATAGAGGCAAAAACTAAGGAGTACGAGCAACGAGCCAACAAAGGCCGTAGGCACATTCGCTTTGAGCCGGGGGACTGTGTTTGGGTTCATATGCGCAAAGAACAATTTCCCGCGCAAAGACGATCCAAACTTATTCCAAGGGGAGATGGGCCATTTCAAGCCCTTGAGCAAATAAATGACAACTCTTATAAATTGGACTTACCAGGTGAGTATAATGTGAGTGCAAGTTTTAATGTTTCTGATCTTCCCCCTTTCGATGTAGGTGATGATTCAAGGACGAATCAACTTAAAGAGGGAGGGGATGATATGAACTCACCTAAGAAGCCTATGACGGACTTCAACCATGACCCAATCGAGCTACCTAATGGGCCAATTACACGTTCCCGTGCCAAACAATTCAAAGATGCCGCGACGGTTTTGCTGGCACAAATTTGGAATGCCGATAGAAAAGAGCCCAAGGACATGCTGAACTCCTACAACTTATTTGAAGTTGAATATACTAGATATTCCGACTGCTAGTTTGTTTAACACTTTAAATTACGCAGGTTTGATTTATTTTCAGTAGTAGCTGCATTTTTCTTATTTCATATTTATTTGTTTAGATAGTACAAGTTTTTAATAAGTCCTTTGTCAAAGTTGAATGTTAGTATGCTCTTACCTAGTGTTTAAATAAGGTGATTAAAATTCTGTGCTAACTATGTTTAGTTGAATTTTAATTAATGTGATTTATACATTTTGTAGTGCTCCACGACCTTGATGCAAATTGGATGACCACAATTCATGAAAGATGGTAGCTGGAAGAAACCAAGATGGACGGCAACTAATGGGTGAATAAACAAATCATGTATGTGCAAATGGGTGGAGCTTAAGCATGGTTGGCACTTGGAATGAATCAATTAAGATGGGCACCATGGGAAGCATGCGTGAAAGGCTTTAAACAATTGGAGAATGTGCATGTGTGTGACTAGTGGGAATGCATGGACGGCAATGCCATTTTTGAGATGATGGAGCATGCTTGTTTTTGAATAAAATAAGCAAACATAATTTTGTCTTCTTGTGAACATGGTGGACGGCATAGCACATTTGGAATTGGAATATTTTAATCACCATGTTGGCACTTACAAATGGCAACAAGGCTTGGTGTAGAAGGCATGGACGACTATAGTGGAGTGAGTCATAAACAATTAAGGCATGTGCTTGTGAAATATTAAGGAAATGGAGCATGTAAGGCTAGTGGGTTGCTGGACGGCAAAGATTGGTGCATGGAGAAAGGAATTTAATTTGAAAACACATGGGGTATGGGGTTTATCCTTGAATTAAATAATGAAAAAAAAATGCACTTGTTATTGGAAGCCTATATGGACAGCAATGTTTTGAAAATTAGGGAAAGCATGGCTAAATGGGGTTGTTGACATGAATAAAACAATAGAACCCATTTTTTTATTAGAAGGATATGGGACGGCAACAATTTGGAGATGGGATTTTAATATTTTTTTTTTATTTTGTTTGAAACATTTGGCTACCTATCTTTAGCCTATAAGTATGTGCTATTTTTCCATTTGTAGACACTTTTGAATTTTAATGAATGAAGAATTTCTTTTGGTAAGTTCAATTCACTCTCCTAATTCTCAAGGTTCGAATTGACTTATCTAGTTCCTAGTGGCGTCGTTCTATCCTTGTTTCAAACTTATCATCCTTTCGGGTGTGGCGTTCATTTATCTATACCGTTGGTTCCTATCTTGTTAGATAGTGGGTCTCGATTTTTATTCAAAACTCCTTTCATCAATTTGAAACTTATAAGATTCGGGTCTTTAATTTTTATTAAAGGTTCTTTCTTGTTTCAAATACGTATCTATCTCAACCTCTTACCTATCTTTACCTTTCGAAGACATTATTTCCATAAAATTATCCTTTTTGTTATCTCAAGAAAAAACTACCTAATTTACGATCAGGCAACATTTACGATTCGTTTTCAAACCCGAGACGATTCGTATCAAATGGGGTCATCATCCTTATCCCTAAAAACTCTTTAGCGCAACGCTTATGTATTTCTCTCACGAGATCCCTTTTAAATTGAGTTGTAGTCGGTGCAAAAGGCACTGGCTATACCACTTTAGGTTGAGGTTACTGTGGCAGTTGACGTACTTGAGGTGTCCCCATAAACTAATCAAACCACTGGCTCATCATTGTGATGAAAGCATTGCGGAAAGCATTTCTGATCTCTCCCGAATTAGCTGTAGGACCCTGTCCTTGTGTCGTAGGTACATGTCTCTCAATCTCTTCACCTGTAGCTTCTTTTGAGCTATCAAACATATTTCTTAGCTATAATAAAACTTAAGTAAATCAAAACTAAAGGACTAAGTGAAAGATATACCATTCATGGCGGGGAATTACTTACCCTTCGTTTTTTATGAAAATCGGCTCAACTTAGCCTCTGATACCAAAAACTTGTACCACCCCTTAGCCTGCCGAAATGACAAGCGTGTATCAAACAACCAAATAAAACGCCCAACGGATCGAGACATTACTGACAGATTAATATCTTTTGGCTTAATTTAAATCTTAAAAAAATATAGTTGTAAGGGTTCCCTTTTTTATTAAAAACCATTATTCTTTACATATTTAGTAACACATCTTTAACAAAAGTAATAGGAATTTATAAAAACAACCTATTAATCATACACTACCATGTATGACGAATACACTTAAAAGAAAAGACAAGTCTATAAATTGAAAATCAAGGGAATTTTGGCATACACATGTATAATAAGGGACAATTCCACTTTTAAGACAACAAAACAACTTGGGGGTAAAAGAAAAAATTAGGTACAAAATGTATATATACGCCATCCACCAAATAGCCATGCATGATACAAAATAGACAAGTGGCTAACTCATAGACACAACTTTGGCGTAGTCCCCTTCTATTGATCATCTTCTACTACTCAATCGCCTAAAAAAGAAAATAAATAGAGTATGTTCAAGTGAACTTAGTGAGTTCCAAATAGACACGAAATGATTATCAAGTTATCAATAGTCAACCAAAAAAAAATAGAGACGTTTTTGAGACTAAGTCTTACATACACATTAAACCAAGTTGCCAGTACAATTTTTTGGCGATAACATTTCACAATTATAACGCACACAATATCACTAGCGGATACATACCGCCAACTTATATTGTAACAGCTCGGTTTTAGCTAAATTAGAACAGTGGTTTCAGAACCACAAATCTGATGTCAAAAAATTATTTTAATATTATTTTATGTGTTTACAGCATGTTATTTGATATGTATGAAAATTTTGTGAGCTAATTTTATCGTTTAATTGCTCAATTTGAGAAAAAGGACTTAATCGCTTAAAATGCAAAAGTTGCATTCTACTTGTTAAAAGTAGTAAATGGTTATGAAATTAAATTGTGAGAGTACTTATGTTAAAATTTGACCATAGTAAAGGTTAGTGGACATTTATGCCCATGGTTTATATGTTATATTAAGGTTTTATTAAAGGTTAGTATAGTAATTATAATAATTTAAGTTAAAATATGATAAAAACAATTTGTTTTCTTCTTTATAAAACATCACTACCGAATTTAGGGCTTTAAAATCACCATTAGAGAGCTTGGACATTCAGCTATGGTGTTTTGAAAATGTAAGTCTTTTTTAGCTCGGTTTTTAATGATTTCTATGTTTTTGAAATCGTTGTTTCATATTCTATCTAATTTTGAAATTGTTAAAGGTTTAACAAGTTCCCATTGTTGAATGCTTGAGTAATTTGATGAATTATGATAGATTATAAAAGTTTGTTAATAGTTAAACTAATTTTGTAAAGGGATTTTTGGCAAAAATGTCAAAAAGGGATTAAATTGTGAAATATACAAATTTAGTTGAAATGTGAAATAAATGAAAGTTTTGGGCTGCTAGGGACTTATATGAAATTCATCCAAGCTTGGGTTTAAAGAAATTATGTGAATTTTGTGTATTTGTGAAAGAGGGACTAAATTGATTAAATGTGAAAATTTAGGGTTAAAAGTGTAAAAGTACTTTAAAGTGCGATTTTGACTAAATTGAATGAATATGAGATTGAATAAGTTAATTTTGAATACATTTAGATCAAGAAAAGAGGAATTCAGATCAGGATTGGGGAAAAACGAAAGTGATCGACTAAACGACTCAATTCACCATTTTAGCATTCGAGGTAAGTTCGTACATGATAAACATTGTTACAATTATGCTTTTTAACACTTTGATATTGCGTAAATTGTATACACGAGACTAAGGTCATGTTCAATGATAAATTGACAATGTTTAGCACTTAGTGTGCGATTTGAGATAGCTTCGGCTATATACGGCACTTAGTGTGCGAGACTGAGATAGCTTCGGCTATGTAAAGCACTTACTGTGCGGTGTTATAATAGCTTCGGCTATGCAATGGCACTTAGTGTGTGAAACATCGAGTAAGGCACTTAGTCTGCGAAATTATAATAGCTTCGGCTATGCGATGACACTTAGTGTGTGAAAATCGAGTAAGGCACTTAGTGTGCGGAATTATAATAGCTTCGACTATGCAGTGGCACTTAGTGTGTGAAACATCGAGTATTCGACAATGCTACGAGAAGGTATGAGTTCGTTATGAATTTTTACAAGTTTATACATGTAAGTATGAAGATCAAATAGAAAAGATTATGACTTTGCATATTAGTATATGAATAAGTTTATGAAAGGTTTGATTTTATCATGAATGGTACATTAACTTGTTCAAATTGATGAATTGTATTTTATGAATTGTTGAGTATATTAGTATGAACTTACTAAGCTATGAAGCTTACTTTGTGTTATTTTTCTATATTTTATCGTGAATCAAGGCTAGCTCGGATCTGGGAGTCGAGGGGAACATCATCACACTATCGAACATCTATTTGGTACTTTTGAGTTGTGTATATATGGTATATGGCATGTATAGGCTACTTGTGGTATTTTGGTTGTGATGATAGCCATGAGATTTGGCTTGTAAATGAATATGTTTTGGTTTGTATATATATGTAGCCATGAGTGATGGCTTATTTTGGTATGATTTGGCATGAATCAGTTGGTTTTTAGTTGCTCAAAATGGTTAGATTTGGAGCTTGGTAATTGACTTATTTGGTGTGATGGAAATTAATAATTTGAGAGTCTATGTACTAGTGAAATTATATTAGATTAATGTAAGTGTGGAATGATTAGTTGATTGAATTGTATATGTGAATTTAGGTATGAAACTTTGATGGCAAACTATAGTATGTTTGTGATTGGTATTGTTGGTATTTGGATGCCTATTAGTGTCTTGAAATCGTGCCATTTGAGCTTGAATAGGTATGTGCATAATGGGTGGAAAATTGGCCTTGAAAATAGCCTATTTTTGTCCACACCGGTAGAGACACGGGCGTGTGTCTCAGCCGTGTGTGACACACGGTTAAGTACATGGTCGTGTGTCCCCTGGTGTTGATATTAAATTGAAGCCAATATGCTCCACACGGTCTCACACACGAGCGTGTGACTGGCTGTGTGGTACAAGTCAGTATACCCCTTAAATGGCACATGGCCTAGCACACGGGCGTGTGACTTGGCTGTGTTGCATAAGTCAGTATACCCTACAGGTTTGGTAGGGCTTGGCATACAGGCATGTGTGGCCACTTTGAAGGGCACACGGGCAAGACACAAGGCGTGTGGTCGGCTGTGTGACCCAAGTCAGTATGTATGCCCTGTTTTCACACGGCCTATGAGACGGTCGCGTCTGAAGTCGTGTGAAGCACACGGCCTGTTCACACGGGCGTGTAACCCCTGAATGAATGAAAAATTTCTAAGTTTTCCAAAAATTTTGTATGTTATCGGTTTAGTCTTGAACCACTTCTAAAGCATACTTAAGGCCTTGTAGGCTCTTATAAGGGGCAATGTGATTGTGTTGAATGGTATTTGAGTATGAATGAATAAATGTATGAGTATTAGATGTTAAATGATGTGTATTGATCGGTAATACCTCGTAACCCTATTCTGACGATGAATACGAGTAAGGGATGTTACATATACATATTTCCCTCAATCATTACCTATGACCCAACCTTGTTCCATTCTCAAACCCATATTTCAGAAATTAGAGTCACATACCAGTCATGATCATATTTATATTCATATTCCTTGTTAAATTGAACACATGTTCATCTCAAAGGTCGAGTCATGATTTGCTAGTCCGGTTTGTAATAAAGTTGCCCTACTGGAGGCATCATAAATTCTCGACCATGGTCATACTCACACATACAACACTAGTTTATTACTCACACATAAATTCACAACACATCGACCCATCTTCATTAAAAACAACTTACCTTACACAACCCACATATCATAGAGTTTTCATAACTCAAAGGAAGTAAGAAAGAACTCACCAGAAACTTCAGGATAGAATCTACTCTACTAGTCTTTTATCTCGATTGCTCAAACCTTCATTAGCTTCTTGAGCTATATAAGAAAGAATCATAACTATGAGATCATTTATCTATTAAAATTTGATCATGCATGTGCTAATGCAAAGACGTAAATCCACTCGTCATCAACCCAAGTGTTTCCCAGAAAATTACCAGTCAGCTGGTACTTATCAATGGCGTTTTGGTAAGCTTCTGGAAACCTTTCTCGTCTCCTCTAGCGAAGATAACTTAAAAATTCTTAGAGACGTAGGGAAGAACACAGAGAGAAAACAAAGGTGAAACACGCTGGCTATAGGCATCCTTTTATAGTACAAACAATTGAAAATAAGCTTAGTGGGAAGCTCATAAATCCCATCACCAGGTATAGGCATCCTAATCTTTTACCAAGTGCATCTACTACCACTAACCAGAGTGGTAAAACGTTGCTTGTACACTTAAGCAGCCAACAAAACAAGTTATTCGACTACCTAAACATATAAAACTATCATTTACAGTATTTTAGTTCAATTCCAACTAGGTCTTAACTAAACTTTAACAATACTTATAGAGCTATTGTTTCCATGTAAAACAATTCTATTGCTCCGCGTACTAAACAGTTTGCCTAGAACATCTGGGGTTGGCAGATTGTGTAACACCCTCCACCTGACCCAAAGAACTAGATCCGAGTATTGGGTGTTATGTCTTATAACAGATGTAACTTAAACTTTTTGCCTAAGTAAAAGTTTGATCTATGAATATGACAGAGTCTCTTATGGGTGTACATTGTATGGTTACATATACAATTCATGATAATAAAATTTCAACAATTTCTATTTTATCTCTCAACCTACTATATACATGTTGGAATGCTACCACTTATGCTCAGACTTAAGCACACCACTTAACTTCCTTTGTATGCATAATAGCCCGATCTGCCACTCCTTGGCGTAACCCTAGCGTCGTCGCTTGACATATACTCCTTTACAACATGAAATAAGAAATAACTTAAGTAAGTTCATAAGAACTTTATGAGATAATCATTAAATACCAGCTTCATTATATCAAAGTGTGATAGATGCTTCGCATGTCCTTCATGTGTCCTTTGACTTTTCCTTATTCATCATGGCAGTTGCTTCACTATGATTTCCTTTAACAGATTGTAATTAATCTTTTCTATTTTAGACCTATGTCTTCCTTTAAGTGTCTTTAAGGACTTATTTTCTTTTCATATTTGTTAGCTTTCACTCTACTAGGCTCCAAATTTGAGGTCCAAACTTAAAGGACCGTTTCTTTTCCTTAAACGTACTACTTACAATCTCATCACTTTTTTTGTCCCTTTTTAAAATCTTATCTTTACATGGTCCTTAACCACTTCATTTTTCTTATTAGCATACTTAAAATCTTATTTCGTACATACTGATTTTACCACTACCTTTGGGAAAGGTAGACTATGCCTATTACTTCACACAGAGTTTACTCAAACCTTCCTTAGTTTAGGGTACTATCTATACATGCCTATAACACATATCCCGGATTCACCACCTATCTTGGCACGCTCTAGCTTCACTGTTTAGTTCTTGTTACTATGTAAGGTTTGCCAATTCATTTACATACGATGCCTTTCTTTCAGAGTTCCCTGGATACTTAGTTCTTTCTACTTGTCCCACACGTTATCTCTTACACTTACATACCTTCAAAGTCCTATCTTTACTTTGTCTTAAGAGGACCATTCATGCCATTCTTTCCTAATTCCTTACACGCCATTCATTAAAAATTTACCGTGAAGGTATTCCTTCATTTAAATAGTTGCAAAGGCTTCCCTTGTATACATCACAAGGGCTTTCCTTTATAGAATTGCCACCAAGGCATCTTGTCCTTAGGTTGCGCCATGAAGGCATTCCTTTTCAGATATAACCATGAAGGCTTCCTTTTCAGATTTCCACAAAGGCTTTCCTGTTTAGAGTTTGCTACAGAGGCTTTCCTTTGACAAAGATTGCCACAAAGGCTGCCATTTCACAGATTTGCCATAAAGGCATTTTTTTAATAGGTTCGCCTCAAAGGCTTACCTTTCCAGAGTTTTTCCACAAGTTGTCCTTTAACAGGTTCGCCACAAATGCTTAACTTTCCAAATTTTTCCCACAAAGGCTATCATTTAATAGGTTCACCATAAAGACTTTTCTTCTTATAGTGATTTAGGCAATAAGGATTTGTCTAGACTCACACTTAGTGATGTTTTCTCCTCATAGTCTTGGGACACATAGAGAAATACAATATGTAATAGATTTTATTAGTTTTCCCTATATGATGCCATAACCCACCAGTTATGATCTTACACAATATGGTATTCTTTCCATATGATGCCATAAACCACTAGTTATAGTCTTATACGATATGATCTTCTTTCTATATGGTATCACAATCCACTAGTTACGATCTTACATAATATGGTCTTTTTTAGTGCCATGGACTTGTCCTTTCAGAGATTTGTATTTTTAGTCCTAATAGACCCCTTTGATGACTTCATAGACAGACATAGACTCATCATGCATTGACTCCCTCATGACAGACATTCTTATGCTTACCAAACACACATGCATTTCCTATCAGACTTGTTCTTACTTTTAGACATAAACACACTATAGTCATTCAGATTCATAAGTTTTACATTTCTTATTAGATTCGTCACATCATACTTTACTAGTTTCAATATCATGTTTTGGTCACTTAGCTTAGAAGTTTCTAGATAAGCATAATACACAGGAAAGAGTCAATCTAGGAACGCACCTAAAAAATTCATACCGCAAGCTAAACACCAGATTTGAACATCCGACATGCAATTAACAACACCCACTACTCACCAAACATAGAAACATCATCAAAACCCATTCACATACATTTTTACCATCATTATAAGCATAGACAAAACCCATACAAAGCCTATTTCCTTAAATCTTACTATTCAATCATAGTTAACAGACTATCTCTTACAGTATTCCACATGCATAACTATAATACTTACCCAGGATATGAAATAATCTTTTACTTAAGTTCAGATCTTTAGTTCTATCTTAACAATAGAAAACTTTAATCAACTTCTAATGAAAACCACAATAGCATTTTCAACAGAAGAAGAATGAAGGAAAAAGAAAATCCCATGTTCTTAAGTTCGTAAATAAAAATATATACAAGACTTATGTCCTTAAAGTATAACCAAACATGTGTCACATTCCTACAAGATTACCTTTATTAATGATCTACAGCTGTAAATGAAAATCTAATATTTTATTTACCCGATTATTCCTCCCGTTGATTCCTAACTAGCTTACATTATAACTTAACTTGTATAGTGCTCTAGACCTCCAACGTGCACTTATCCCATACTTACCCCTTTCACTTGGCTTACATATTATTTCAAATAACATGGAAGCCTAACATTGAACCACCATTAACTTTCACATTTAATGGAATGCGCCCATCCTGAGCTCCAAAAGAAATACTTGAGCGGATACTACCACGCCAAACTGACTATTTAGGTTTACGCGTTAGAACCTTCAATATGCCAAAATTAGGGTGTTATATATTGTCTAAAAAAAAAGAGTTTGCCAAACCCTACAATTCACCAAATGGCAAGTTCCAGCAAGGTGTCCTCCAAAAGGGCGTATTGTCAAATTTACGCAATATACCATCTAAACACTTAAAGGATAATTCACCACTTTTTTACCCTGGCTTACACAATTATATGCCAACATCATATCATTATGATTTATGTCGGGTAGGTTGTCATACATGTTTTATTAACCCTATTAACCCAACACAGATTTAGGATGGATACACGAATCTGTTACTCTGCCATCTTGCGTTGCCTGGGTTGCCACCCTGGGTTGCCCGACAACGATGGCTTCTAATGATTAGACCTGAAACTATATCCAACTCTACCTAAATAGCTAATAGGAAACCAATTATCCAATTTCATGATATAACCAATTCACATATCATATCTCATTTCATTTCATCATCAATTCACACAATATGCCATAATCAATTACATATCATGTTCAATTATGTTATGCACAACTCCATTAAGTTTGTAACACATTATCATTCAACACGAATCAATTCATATGACAAGTACAAGATTACCTCAATAGTTAATCATGCAATCAACATATGTATCCATATAAATGTAATGATCTCGAATCATAAAGTACAAATTGAAACGTTCACTCGTCTATGACTCTCGTTTATCCCTTCTCTCGTGATGGCCAGAAGTCATCTTTAGATACGTTCGATAATTTAACAATAGAAATAACATCAGTTTACATCCAATTAACATTCAAATACATAGCTAAACATATTTTTTATTTTATTCAATTTAGCCCCTATACTCAGGATATGCATATTTTTCGATATCTAATATCGAATCGAAATCCAATTTCACAATCTTTCATTAGGGACCTTATACTTCCTTTCTATGACATAATTTTATGATAGTTATCAATTTATTCAATTTATTCCTTACAGTTACAAAGTTATTTTACAAGCATAATTCAATTTCCAATTTAGTCTTTTTACAATCTAATCTTACTAGCTATCAATTTCTTCAAATTAAGCCCTAAATCATCAATTTCTCTTTAATGAAAACTTGCTAAAAATTGAACGAATTGATACATGGGCTAACTAAATTAAGCTCCCGTGATAATAAATCTATAAATATTTAAAGAAAAGAGCTTAATTACCTTTAGATATTTGAATGGTTGAATGCTTGTATGCTTGTTACTAGCTTGATGTTTCTTTCTTTTAACTTGGACGACAATAACGTGAAAAGATGAAGCTTTCATCTTTTTCTCTCCACTATGTTATATTTATACTAAGATTAATTGATTAATTTATCTTAATTAACTAATTCAATTCAATTTTTAACCTTTAATCTTATTTACTTAACTAATTAATATTATTAATCATAAGTAAGTGGATTACCATCAACATCCACAAACTCAATTCACCATAATGGTTAAATAATCAATTAGGCCCTTTGGATAGTTATGATCTAGGTCCTCAAGCATTTTCTAGATTAAAACTCAATAACTATTGGGCTTTTACAATTTAGTCATCGAGCTTTAATTAACTACTTTCCCAGTTAAATTACTTAACCAAACTTCAATATATTTTCATACTAAATTTCTTAATATTTAAATTTTATCCTTACGGGTTCAGTTTACAGAAATAAGGTTCCAAAACTACATTTTCTATCAGCACTAAAAATCGGATCATTACAAAACCTTTTCTCTAAAACGTTGAATGTAATCCATCACGTCTTCTTTTGGCTTTAATACTCTCTCCTTAAATCAATAAAAGTAACCTTCTCTTGAGTAGAGAAGACATATTTCACATTTGATTCCACGACTCAATAGAACCATGAGTAAGGTTGACATACCAAGTGTATACTGAGCTTGGTAACTTAAGCTTGTGACCCAATTGGAGGATTTAAGGTGATGGGACATAGATTCGACTCTTTGAGTAGGCTTTTTGGTGGCTTGGTTCAAGCTTGCTTATTCCAAGCTAAGAATTGGATTAAGGGGCATAAGCGAAGGCTTGTGTCACGAGGTTCCTAGAAAGGGGGATATTGCGTGAGGTTGGTTTCACAGAGCAACATCATCGTGCACTATGTTTTAAGAAGATGGAACATGGGGAACAAATTTAGTAGGAATCATTTCATTTTGAACTTATTCACTCTCAATAATCTCAATCTGAACAATTTCAACCTCAACATTAGTCCCGATAGCTTGAACATCATATTCATGAAGAATAGGATGAGTTTGAATACCATCTCGATCAATGTCACTAAACTCATCATCAGAGTCAATGCTAATTAAACATTTGGAACCTTCTTGAATGTTTTCCTCAAAAACAATAGTGTCATCTTCCATTTTTTCATCAAGAAAATCATCATAATGATTGCTTGGTTCACCAGTGGAAGATTCACCCTCTTCATTAACACTAAGATCCTTATCCTACACAAGGAAAATCATAGAAAAAAAAGAGTTACATAGTGTTTAAAGAAAAATAAATGAAGTTAGTTAGAACAACTTACTTTGGAAGTGAATATGTCTTTCTTCTTAGGATGATTAGATGTTTGGGAATCAAAAACACTAGTAGCCTTTTCATCCATATGATTCTTTTTCTTGGAAGAAGCATGTATCAAGCATAAAATTATGTCTATAACATCCCTAAAACCCCCCGATTCAGGAATAGTGCTAATACAAGATGACATGTGTTAGAATTTTCAAAGGAAATAAAATAGAAACAATTAATGTTAGTAGAGAAGTCAGTTGGATATCGGAAGAAGTGAAAATACTCATATATTAACAATAGTAAATTTGAGGTATTGACTAAATTGTAAAAAAGTGAAAAGTGATGGTGCTAGAGTGAAATTAAGCGAAAGTTTAGGGGTTAAAATGCAAATACAAAAAAGTTAAAGGATCAAAAGTGAAAAGATTCCAAATGTGTAAAGGGCCACAAGTGTAAAATAAATTACTAAGTAGGGACTAAATTGAATAAGGGGAGACATATAAGGGACTAAATCATAATTTTTTAAAATAAAATGGTGATTTAAGGGAGAAATTGTGGAGAATGTTGAGGGAAAATAATTATTTCTCAAATAAGATAATTATTATGAAATATGGTGTTAAATTTTAATTGGGTGAAATTATTTTTATAATATTTTATTAAGATATTTTAATAATATTTTATTTATTTTAGTTTATTATAAAAGGAAGGAAAAATGAAGAATGTTCTTTATTTTCATGCTTCTAATGTCAATAAAAAATGGAGAGGAAAGAAACTTTTCTTTCCTTGCAAGTTAGTCCTTTTCCATCAATTTCACTATTTTTACCAAAAATTCATGAGATTTCCCATAACCCCCAAAAAAGAAAAAAGAAAAGGTGAAGTAGAGATATTAGAGAGTCATATTATAATCTTAGAAAAAGTGAAGTGAAAGTGGAGAAAGTTGAGAAGAAAGTGAAGAGATTGAAGAGACAAGGTAAGAAACTCAAGTATTTTTATAGAATTCATGTTTAATTGAAGTAGAGACATGAGAAAATGATTTTTAGTATGAGTTTTGATTATGTATTTGATGTGTTCATGAAATAGAAAAATAAAATAAATAATGAAAGTGTTGGAAACAAGGTGAAGGTGGTGACTAAAGTGAGCAAGGAAGAGAATTATAGCAAAAATAGTGAATTCCTAACGAAAGATAGGTAAGTATACCAAGAATCTTACCTTATCGATATAGAATTTATGTGTGAATTATATTTTAATTTTTACATTAATGTTCTTAAGATTTACATACATATAAGTATAGGAAAATGTTAATATTTATTATGAAATTCTTGTAAAAATAAGTGAATATATGAAATTGACTTCAACAGCAAAGTGACTAAACTAAATGTAGTGAAATTATAGTAAAAATGACTAAATTGAAATGTGTACAAAATTTTATACATGAAATTAAATAATATGATAAAGAGCTTAAATGAACTATTAAGTGTTATTGGATCAATTACAAAGTAATATTAAGTGAATTTCTAGTCATACTCGAATGTCATATTGAAAAGGACCAAATTGTGAAATATACAAAAGTTACTAAGTGTACTAACATTTTGAACTAACACATTCAAGTTTCATGATATATAGAAGTGAAGTGCATACCAAATGAGAGTATGGTGATTAATGAAAATATATACTAGTAGGACTAAATTGGAAAGTTTGTAAAGTAAGTGAAGTGAAATTTATGCAAAGAAGACTAGATAGCAAAGTGACCAAAATTTCATGTGTAATGAAGTATTGATGGAGAATTTTAATGAAGTGTTTATGGTAGTAAGTTTCAATACTAAGGGAAACTAAAGTAACAGGTCAGTAAATGTTGAATTTTATGAAATTAAGGACTAAGTTGCAAATGTGTAAGGTGACATGGGAAATGTAACAATACTTGATATGAAATATTATCAGTCGATGTATCATACATTTCATGTGCCAAAGAAATACTACTATAGTGTTTATTGAATTTTTATAATAAGGACTAAATTGAAAAGAATTCAAAAGTATATAAGTTTTGTTCTGAAATGTGAAAGTGAAGCTAATTTTGGTATATTTGCCCAAGTAGACAAGATGTGAACTATCGAGATATAGATGACATTCCATTAGGAAACACTGAAAGGATATTGGAAATTGTTTTATTTAAAAACATGTGATTAGATTTAAATCGTAATATAGTAAAATATTGGAAAAACTCCATTTCACAATGTTTGAAAATAATATTATAGGATTATATGTATAAGTCTTGTTTCGGAAGATCAATTAAAGCATTACACACAATTTCATAATATTTGTCCTTTAATTAGTTCACAAGCAACTAACAATTTACGTAATTAGTCCAATTTTACATCTTATGCATACAAAGTGCATGTTTGCTTTCAAAACACATATGAAACATTTTGGCCTTACCTCGATGACCAACGGCTCTTCCACCTGCACTTACAAGTTAGTCGATCAATTAATCAAAAAAGCATTCATAATCTACCATTCAATCATCTATCTGAAGCAGTAATAAAAGTTCCAAATCAAACCAATTAAAGAGTCCATAATATCTAATTACAGCCCAACAACTATAAAAAAGTCTAATTCTAAATCCCACTATTTGGTCCCACATTGCCTTCCTCATTTGGGTTGAGAACAAATCAACATACCCAAGTGTAGCCTCGTTATAGATCACTTGGATAGCTCACTTCCACACCTCCTCAAACGTTGTATCACTACAATGTTTTAAAAAGGGAACGTGAGCTTTTTGAAGCTCAATGAGTGCTCAAACATACTACAAATAAACACAATAGTCATGTTAAGAAAATAGACATACTTTAACGATTCACTTTTTATCGCAGCTCACACAAGACAACAGTTCACACGAGTTAAATGGTTCACATAGAATAGACAGTTCGCATAAAATAACAGTTCATGCATAATAACAATTCATTCAATATAATAATTTATTTATACCACACCGTAACTCATATATCTTAAATAATGATAAATTGATATTTTTGTGATTATGAAACATATAGGGGACTCTATCACCACACATTGGATACATGAATCTCCTTATAACACCTCATTTTTGGACTGAAAGAGCCCTACGCTGTCTCCGATATAAGTGTAGCATGAATGCTGGCACTTTCCTTACCCTCGACTCATAGAATCCTGCGTTATCTCCGTTGAATGGAGCTATGCTCGACATTCCCTTATCTTTCCAATGCTATCTCTAGGCATAATGCCCATCACAATAAAGAAGGTGAGTACTCATAATCCTATGGTATGCTAACTATATCCAATGGTTCCAAGAAGACACAATGCCAACATATCTTTTTAGCACATTTAAAATATTCAATATAACAGGCTTGCAAATAAGCAGAGCTCACACATTGTTACTTAATACGCAATTCATAGTTCAAAATATCACAATTTGCAGTTCACATTACTCACATCTCATACAGGTTGCTATAAAACATGGTTCGTAAGAGATATAGTTTCCGTGCAACATAGCCTGCACATATAATTACAACTTCACATATCATTTATGTCCCAGCTCATATCAATCATAGTTCACATATTTTATTTATCATAGGGTATGCAATAGATTAACTAACATACAATATGTAACACCCCTAACCCGAAACCGTCACCGGAATAGGGTTAAGAGGCATTACCGGACAATCGAAACATTTCACAACCATTTCACAACACAAATTCAATAATCAATCAAAAAAATTCAATTATAATCATATAGTCCTTTATTGAGGTCTACGAGACCTTAAACACGTGTTAGAAAGAGGTCAGGACTAAACCGAACACTTACGAAAATTTTCAGAAATGATAAGATTTTTCCAAACTGTAGAGGTGCCTCCTAAGGCCTCGACACTCTCGTGTGTCTAAGCCGTGTCAAAATAGGGCATACATACTAACTTGTCCACACGGCTGTGGACACGCCCGTGTGCCTCACCCGTGTCACTACTGACTTTACCACACGGCCAGTCACACGCCCGTGTGTCTAGCCCGTGGTCGATCCTGACTTGTTTCCAATTTCAACCACTAGGGACACGGTCAAGCCACACGCCCGTGTCCTCAACATGTGGGTAGTTATAGGCCATTTTCAAGGCCAAACTTGCCTCCCACACCTTGAATCACCTACAAGCTTCAAGTCAATACTAAATCATGCTTCTAAATGCATGCAAACATACCATTTCATGTATCAATTAATCACCAACTATACCATCTATACTAATAATCAATTTCATCTCACATTGGTTCAACCAAAGTACCAAAATTCACATTTCAAACATATAGACCAAACATCATATAAACCTTACCACCATTCACATTTAGACAACAATTTTCATCAACCATTTAAGCATAACATACCATATTCATCATTTACAAAGCTCACAAAACCTACATCATACCACTTCCAAGCCAAATCACATGGCAAGGATTAAACATTTCAAAACATGCCATATCAACTAGCCTATAGATGCCATATACCAACTATATACATCTTTCAAAAGTACCCAAGTAAGATAGCCGATAGTGTGACAGAGATGCTGACGATTCCCGGATCCGAGCTAGCTTTACTGGCACTATAAAATAGAGAAACAAATCACACAGTAACCTTTCAAAGCTTAGTAAGTTCGTAATATAATACATGTAACTCAACAATTCAAGTCAATATACAAAATAAGCCATCACTTAGACTAATTTACCAACGATACACAAACTCAACTATATCCAATACTCACATAACATTCCATTCATCTACTTGCAAATTCACCAACCACATAAGTATCATACATACCTTAGCCAACACATAGTTACTCACCAACCATGCTACCCAATTGTTCGACTTTACAATTCGATCAACCTTTGCTATTCTTTAGATTTGTTCGCACACTCAGAGCCAATTTCATAATTGAAACATAATTTTCATCGCACACTTAGTGCCAATACGTTAAACCGAACTATATCAGTATCGCACACACAGTGCCATATCAATAAGCCGAAGCTTCTATCTCTTCGCACGCACAGTGCTACTCATCTCTGTCTCGTTTCTAATTTCTCTCACCTAGTGCCATCTAATTCAATTCCGCACATAATGTAACAGACCAATTTTGACCCTAATCGGAACAGTGGTTTCGGGACCACGAATCCGAGCCTAAGAGATATTATAATATTAGGTATTGTGTTTGTTATGTGTGTTTTAGTGAGTGTGAAAATTTCGTAGAAAAATTTAGTCATTTAAGTGTTCAAGTTAAAAAAAAAAAAAAAAAAAAAAAAAAGAGATGAAATTGCAAAGGTGACCAAAGTTGTGAGCATGATTAAAAAGGAGTAAAGTGAATTGTTTAAGGGACTTTAGGATTTGCATGTCAAATCTCCCACTTTTATAATAGTGGACGGTAAGCATGCCATGGCTATTATAATTTAGTATATTATAATTAAAATATTATTTGTCTAATAAGCATGCTTTAATGTGTGATAATTTTTAAGCAAAAGAAAACATTTTTAAATTCTATTTTGTCTTCTATCCTTCATCTTCTTCACCGCTTGAAATTGAAGAAAAGAAAACATAGAACCACCATTGTTTCAATTTGGACATGTGGTAGTGAGGTGAGTACTTTTGTGTGTATTTGATTTGAAAAAAAAAAATTGTGATTTCAATTATATTAGAATTATAGAAATTATTAGGATTTGAGCATGTAAATGCTCTTACCATTCTATTGTAATATGTGTTTATAAATGGTGGTTAATTAGTTGTTGTTTAGTCTTGAAATAAAAAAAAAAAATAGACATGGGTGCATTGAGTTAGCAAAACTCGGTCATAAGAGAAAATGAAAATTTAGCTATTCTATTTGGTTATATATTATATATATATATAGATATAAAGTTAAATTACAGCCATGGATAAGAAGGTAAGTCTTGTGTTAAAGTACATTAAACAAATTATTACCAATATGTTTAATAATATTCTTTTGATATACTTGAGAAAGGTAGTGGGTGATAGCCGATTATATATGTTCATGTCTTGGATTGAATAAATGTGATGTATGTGCATGAGTTGATAATGATATAAGACTTGAGCAATGTTCGTGAGCTAAATTATTAAAATCGCAATATATTCAAATTAATGTTCGAATTTGAATGACATTGATTGAAATGTATAAGTCATAATTATTGCTCGTATTCGGACATGCATAATATACATGTTGGAAATATTCTATTTGCAATGCCGAAAGCATGGAATTAATATGTTTTAAATGTTACAAATGTTGGGGGATTAATCGATAAATTATATACTATATGATTTTGCTTTTAAATTGAATGAAAATGTGGTTAAATTGGTTTAATTGAACCGAATTAGATCAAGAACAAAAGGAGAAGAATTTGGAGCGAGGAAAAGCTAAACTAAACGAATAGTTGGAGATCTCGAACCTATCGACTTCTAAGGTAAGTCCTATAGCTAAAATATGTAAATAAATTAATTATGAATTTAGTGGATGATAAATTGTGAAAGTTTAGAGTATAAATTTATGATATGACCGAATGTGATGATGATGGATTGGATTGATTTCAAATGTATTGTTAATGAAATGTGAATAAATGCATATAGTTTGATATGTGACAGTGGAATGTGAAAAGCATGTAAGATTATTCTTATCGGGCTTTTACGCCTAGCAGGCCTTGTGCCGGTGATTCTTATCGGGCTTTTACGCCTAGCAGGCCTTGTGCCGGTGATTCTTATCGGGCTTTTACGCCTAGCGTGCCTTGTGCCTGATTCTTATCGGGCTTTTAAGCCTAGCGAATACTGTGCGTGTGTTACTTATCGGGCTTTTACGCCTAGCAGGCTTGATGCCGGTGATGTGTTTTACAAAATAAAATTTGAAAATTATGATCAAGGCAAATTAAAGCAAATTTATCGGGTTAACGGCTCAGGTGAGTATGTAAAGTAGGAACGAGTTTCTTACTTAATTAAAGATAAGGTAAATTATGATTCAGGTGATTATTACCGATGGTATGTATTTTCTGGTTCTATTGATAAATGATGTAGTATTGTGACTTTGGCTGTTTAATATGTAAATATAAGACTAGGTGTATTCGGCCACAAGGGTGGTTGTATATTTAATAACATGTTATAATAATTGATATCCAAGCATATGAATAATGGTACCTATGGTTATGTGATGACACATTGGGTTTTAAAGATCGGATTACGAACAAATATTTTGATCATAAATATGTGGGTAAGGAGAAATTTTCCTACCAATTTCATACTTAGTTACATGGATATGAAATTGAAAGCTTGATGATGAATATGAATATAAGTACAAGTTGAATAGTAGAAATTGAATAGTTAATGTTCGAATGTTATATTTTATAAATTTAGGACTTACTAAGCTAGCAAGCTTAACGTGTGAAATGTTTCCTCTGTTTTATAGATTAGGCAAGCTACAAGCTCGTCGGGATCGTTCGGAAAGTCGCCCACACTATCAATCTACATTTTGGTACTCTTTCATTTTGGTTTTAAGCGAAGGCATGTATAGGAAAGACTTAGTCTTTGTTGATGAACTCTTAAGGTTTATGTATGTAATAGCCATGCGAATATGGCTAAATTTTTAGTAAGTATGATGTTGGGTTTCGATATGTTTGTTAGTTCATGATGGCAATGTTTATGACATTCTTAATACAGGTGTAATCGTTTTTGTTAAGAAATGATTGCATACAAAATGAATTCTTGAATTTGGGATATAGGTAAGTTCGGTTAGGAGTTAAACTTTCATAAAAATGTAACAGAACAGCTTGTAGTAGCGGCAGTGATGTGAGTTAGAAAAATCACCAAAAATAGGGTATATTGAATTTGAAGGTGAATGAGATATGATATTAAACCTTATTGCATCTATTTTTATATGGACGAAACTAAGTAAGCAAAAGATTTTTATATTATGAGATAATTCAGTTTTAGTGAGACTTACTCTGAATGCATTCGCGAGTCACTGTTCTGTTTTGGAAAAATTGTCAAAAATTGTACAAAAATAATTAGGAAGCATGGGTTATATGTGTAAAACCCTTATTGAGTCTATTTTTCATTGGTATAAGCTAGAACAGTATATGAAAATCGTGTAATGAGATAACTGTATTTTTGTAGGGACAGGTCAGAACTGTCCAGCAGTGCAATAAGGGTAATTTTGAAGAATAAACTGTACTAATTGGCCACATGAAAAATTCTAGAAAAATTATGGTGAATAGATATATGAGTCTACTTTCAAGGAAAATTTACGGATCTGAATTTCGAATTTTGTAACTCGAGTTATAGCCAAATTAGTCGGCACAGCACAGTTTGACAGCTTTAAGATTTTTATGTTTTGAACTTGTAGTCAAGTCTAGTCTTTGCCTCTTACTTAATTCAGCGATGGTCTCGAGTAAGGGGCGTTACATTTGATTAGTATCAGAGCTTACGGTTTAGTCGATTCTAGGACTACCGTAGCGCGTGTGAGTCTAGCTGTACATGCCTTTATTATATGTTGATAGTGTGGTGACTTCGCGGCTGAACTTTGTTTTATATAGTAAATGGACACTCGATCCCGAAAGAGCCGTAGGCGATGATGGGGAGAGCGCGTCGCGCTGACCGTGCCACGGATCAGCGCCGATAGACTCTCGACCTGTTTCGGGTAGCCACGAAGGAGAGACAAAGCAAGCCTTTTATCGGATGATGAATGATTGGTTTGCCCAATTTATTCGAATAACCCGAATATGCCCCAACCTCCGCCCCAATAATCTAACTCCGGTCCACTAGCTCCCCAATGATAGATCCAATGAGATCTGTAGGCCCCGGTTGACAAAATTCGAAAATATGGGGCGAAGAATTTAAAGCCAACGACGATGATGATGCTTTGAGAGAGCCGAAATGTGGCTTGATAACACTATACTGGTACTTGATGAGCTATCTTGTACTCCTGATGAATGCCCGAAATGTGCTATATCCTTCTTCGAGGACACTTTGCATATCACCGGTGGAACACACTAGTATCGATGGTTCCAAAAAGAAAAAGTGACATGGGATTTTTTCGAATGAATTCATGAAAAATATATCACCAAAGATTCATCGATCAAAAACGAAAAGAATTCCTTGAGTCAAACAAGGGCGAATGATCGTGACGGAATATGAACGAAAATTTGTCGGACTCAGTGAGATATGCTAGAGAGTGTATTTCTTACGAAGCTATTATGTGTAAAAGATTTGAAGATGGCTTTGAATGAAGATATAAAGATGTTTGTTGGCATTCTTGAAATTCAAGAGTTTGTGACTTTAGTTGAAAGAGCTTGTAAAGTCAAGAGCTTGGGAAAGAGAAAAGAAAGGCTGAGACTGAAGCTAGAGACATTCGTAAAAGATCTTCGGGTAAAGTCTTTCATTCTACGACTAAGAAGCCCAGAGACGACTACAGCCGACAGAAAGCTAATACAGATCCACCTAGACGGGATCGACCTCCTATGAGCTCCCGAGCTACCTCGATAGCCAGCGTTGGTAATGTTCCACAAAATAGAGTTGAATGCAAGCATTTGTGGGAAGTGGCACTCGTGGAGTTGTAGATTCCGTGATCGGTCTTGCTATAAATGTGGATCGTCGATCATTTTATTAGAGAGTGCCCAAATTAGCCGAGAGGAGAATACGATTCGAGAACACTAAACCGAGCAACGTGTCAATGCGAGGTAGACCACCCAGGCATTCAGGCAATGTGGGTGGTAGTCAGAAAGGAACGAAGAACACTACAGATCGGTCTGAGGCTAGAGCTCCGGCTAGAGCATATGCTGCGCGAGCTAGAGAGGATGCTTCCTCCCCCGACGTCATTACCGGTACTTTCACTCTTTATGATACTCACCGTGATTGCATTAATTGATCCCGGTTCGACCCATTCTTATGTGTGTGAAACTTTAAAATTTGGTAAGACTCGCTAGTTGAGTCTACCGAGTTCGTAATTGTGTGTCCAACCCTTTGGGTAGATGTGTGCTTGTAAATAAAGTGTGTAGAGGTTGCCCGTTGATGGTACGAGACTATTGCTTTCCAGCTGACTTAATGTTGTTGCCCTTCGATGAATTTGATATAATCTTGGGTATGGATTGGTTAACTTCACATGAGGCAGTGGTGGATTGCAAAAGAAAGCTTATTAATTTGAAATGCCAAACGGTGAGACAATCGAAATAAAATCCGGTGATGTAAATGAGTTGCCTACTGATGATATCCTCAATGGTAGCCCAAAAGTATGTGAGAAAGGGTGTGAGGCCTATTTGGCTTATGTCTTTGGATAATAAACTGTCCGAGAAACTAATGGAATCGGTACCGGTTGTATGTGAATACACCGATGTGTTTCTGAAGAACTACCGGCTTACCCGATGACGAGAGATTGAGTTCGGCATTGAATTAGTGCTTGGATGCGACCCCAATTTCGATAGCTCCGTCATCGAATGGCGCCTCTTGAATTAAAAGAATTGAAAGCGCAGATTGCAAGAATTGACAGAGAGGGGTTTCGCACGACCAGAGTTTTTTCTCCGTGGGGAGCACCACTTTATTTGTGAAAAAGAAAGATGGGACAATGCGAATGTGTATCGACTACCGCAACTAAATAAGGTGACCATAAAGAATAAATACCCGTTACCTCGGATCGATGATTTATTTGATCGGTTAAAGGGGCTTCAAAGTGTTTTGAAAATAGATTTGAGATCGGGCTATTATCAATTACGAGTCGAGATTCCGATGTGCCAAAGACGGCATTTCGACGCAGGTACGGGCACTATGAGTTTTTGGTTATGCCTTTTGGGCTTACTAATGCACTGCCGTTTTTATGGATCTAATGAACCGGTCTTCCGACGGTTTTTGGATCGGTTTGTAGTAGTGTTTATTGATGATATATTGATCTACTCTAAAAATGAAGCGGAACACGCCGAGCATTTGAGAGTGGTACTACAAACTTTGAGAGATCAACGGTTATATGCAAAGTTCGGTAAGTGTGAGTTCGGATGAATGAAGTTAGCTTCTTGGGTCATGTCGTCTCAATTGTCGTGTGTTGGGTGGATCCAAACAAGATAGCAAATATACTCGAGTGGAAACCACCAAAGAATGTTTGAGAGATCCGGTTTCCTAGGCCTCGCGGGATATTATAGACGATTTGTAAAAGGTTTTTCGGTGATAGCTGCACCTTTGACGAGATTACTACGTAAAGATGTCAAATATGAGTGGTCGAAAAATGCCGTAAGAGTTTCGAGCGGTTGAAAGCCCTTTTAACCGAGGCTCCAAAGTGTTGACTCACTGAATCGGGTAAAGAATTTACTATTTTTAGTGATGCTTCCTTGAATGGGTTGGGTTGTGTTTTAATGCAAGAAGGCAAGGTGATAGCCTACGCTTCAAGACAATTGAAGCCACATGAAAAAATTATCCAACTCACGATCCGGAGTTGGCGACCATTGTGTTTGCATTAAAAATTTGGCGTCACTACTTATTCGGCGAAAATGCCATGTTTATTCGGATCACAAAAATCCAAAATATTTAATGACTCAGAAAGATCTAAATTTGAGACAACGCCGATGGTTAGAATTGCTGAAAGACTATGAATTAGTGATTGACTACCATCCGGGGAAGGCTAATGTTGTTGCGGATGCGTTGAGTCGAAAATCCTTATTTGCTCTGCGTGCATTAAACGCACGGATGAAGATGTCTGAGGATGGTTCGATCATAGCCGAGCTACAAACAAGACCGATGTTTATTCAGCAAATTTGCGAGGCACAGAAAGTTGACGAAAAGTTAGTTGCTATTCGGATTCAGTGTGAGAACGCTACAGAATCAGACTTCCAGATAGATGCAAATGACTGTTTGAAGTATAAAAATCGATTGTGTGTTCCAATGAACTCAGATTTGATACAGATGATTCTGAGTGAGGCCCATAATGGCCGAATGTCGATACACCCGGGTAGCACAAAAATGTATAACGATTTGAAGCAGTTTTATTGGTGGCCCGGCATGAAACGGGACATATCTGAGTTTGTCTCCAAGTGCTTAATCTGTCAACAAGTGAAAGCTGAGCACCAGGTACCCTCCGGATTACTTCAGCCGATTATGATACCCGAATGGAAATGGGATAGAATTACTATGGATTTTGTATCCGGTCTTCCTATGACACCGAGTAAGAAGGATGCCGTTTGGGTCATCGTTGATAGACTAACTAAATCAGCTCATTTCGTGCCGATACGTACCGACTATTCACTTGACAAACTTGCCGAGTTGTATGTGTCGCAGATTGTAAGATTGCACGGTGTACCGAATTCCATTGTTTCAGATAGAGACCCAAGATTTACCTCGCGATTCTGGAAGAAATTGCAAGATGCATTAGGTACTAAACTTCATTTTAGTACAGCCTTCCATCCGCAAACAGACGGTCAGTCGGAGCGAACTATTTTGATACTTGAGGACATGTTGAGGTGTTGCGTTCTCGAGTTCGAGGGTACGTGGGAACGATACCTACCTTTGATTGAGTTTGCTTACAATAATAGCTTCCAATCTAGCATAAAAATGGCGCCTTATGAAGCCTTATATGGTCGAAAATGTCGCACACCGTTGTATTGGGTGAGCTCTCGGTGAGAATAAGATACACGGGGTTGATTGGATTAAAGAAACTGAACAGAAAGTGGTTGTGATTAAAAGCAATTTGAAAGCAGCTTCGGATCGTCAAAAGTCCTATGCCGACTTAAAACGCAAGGACATTGAATTTCAGGTCGGAGATCGGGTGTTCTTGAAAGTTTCTCCGTGGAAGAAAATATTCGATTCGGTCGAAAAGGCAAGTTGAGTCCGAGATTTATCGGACCGCACGAAGTCATTGAACGTATTGGACCGGTTGCTTATAGATTAAGATTGCCCTCCGAGTTGGAAAAGATACACAATGTATTTCATGTTTGATGCTTCATAAAATACGAGATCGGATCCGTCCCATGTAATCACCCCGTCAGAGATTGAAATTCGATCTGATTTGACCTATGATGAGGAACCGATCCGTATCTTAGCTCGGGAAACCAAAGAGTTAAGAAATAAAAGAATTCCATTAGTAAAGATTCTATGGAATCGTCACGGAGTTGAAGAGGCTACGTGGGAGCCTGAAGAGTCCATGAAGCAACAATATCCGAACCTTTTTAACGGTAAGATTTTCGGGGACGAAAATCCTTAAGGGGGGGAGAGTTGTAACAGACCAATTTTGACCCTAATCGGAACAGTGGTTTCGGGACCACGAATCCGAGCCTAAGAGATATTATAATATTAGGTATTGTGTTTGTTATGTGTGTTTTAGTGAGTGTGAAAATTTCGTAGAAAAATTTAGTCATTTAAGTGTTCAAGTTAAAAAAAAAAAAAAAAAAAAGAGGATGAAATTGCAAAGGTGACCAAAGTTGTGAGCATGATTAAAAAGGAGTAAAGTGAATTGTTTAAGGGACTTTAGGATTTGCATGTCAAATCTCCCACTTTTATAATAGTGGACGGTAAGCATGCCATGGCTATTATAATTTAGTATATTATAATTAAAATATTATTTGTCTAATAAGCATGCTTTAATGTGTGATAATTTTTAAGCAAAAAGAAAACATTTTTAAATTCTATTTTGTCTTCTATCCTTCATCTTCTTCACCGTTTGAAATTGAAGAAAAGAAAACATAGAACCACCATTGTTTCGGCTGGACATGTGGTAGTGAGGTGAGTACTTTTGTGTGTATTTGATTTGAAAAAAAATTGTGATTTCAATTATATTAGAATTATAGAAATTATTAGGGATTTGAGCATGTAAATGCTCTTACCATTCATTGTAATATGTGTTTATAAATGGTGGTTAATTAGTTGTTGTTTAGTCTTGAAATAAAATAAAAAAAATAGACATGGGTGCATTGAGTTAGCAAAACTCGGTCATAAGAGAAAATGAAAATTTAGCTATTCTATTTGGTTATATATTATATATATATATAGATATAAAGTTAAATTACAGCCATGGATAAGAAGGTAAGTCTTGTGTTAAAGTACATTAAACAAATTATTACCAATATGTTTAATAATATTCTTTTGATATACTTGAGAAAGGTAGTGGGTGATAGCCGATTATATATGTTCATGTCTTGGATTGAATAAATGTGATGTATGTGCATGAGTTGATAATGATATAAGACTTGAGCAATGTTCGTGAGCTAAATTATTAAAATCGCAATATATTCAAATTAATGTTCGAATTTGAATGACATTGATTGAAATGTATAAGTCATAATTATTGCTCGTATTCGGACATGCATAATATACATGTTGGAAATATTCTATTTGCAATGCCGAAAGCATGGAATTAATATGTTTTAAATGTTACAAATGTTGGGGATTAATCGATAAATTATATACTATATGATTTTGCTTTTAAATTGAATGAAAATGTGGTTAAATTGGTTTAATTGAACCGAATTAGATCAAGAACAAAAGGAGAAGAATTTGGAGCGAGGAAAAGCTAAACTAAACGAATAGTTGGAGATCTCGAACCTATCGACTTCTAAGGTAAGTCCTATAGCTAAAATATGTAAATAAATTAATTATGAATTTAGTGGATGATAAATTGTGAAAGTTTAGAGTATAAATTTATGATATGACCGAATGTGATGATGATGGATTGGATTGATTTCAAATGTATTGTTAATGAAATGTGAATAAATGCATATAGTTTGATATGTGACAAAGGGAATGTGAAAAGCATGTAAGATTATTCTTATCGGGCTTTTACGCCTAGCGAGCCTTGTGCCGGTGATTCTTATCGGGCTTTACGCCTAGCGTGCCTTGTGCCGGTGATTCTTATCGGGCTTTTAAGCCTAGCGGTGCCCTTGTGCCTGTGTTACTATCGGGCTTTTACGCCTAGCGTGCTTGATGCCGGGTGATGTGTTTTACAAAATAAAATTTGAAAATTATGATCAAGGCGAATTAAAGCAAATTTATCGGGTTAACGGCTCAGGTGAGTATGTAAAGTAGGAACGAGTTTCTTACTTAATTAAGATAAGGTAAACTAGTGATTCAGTGATTATTACCGATGGTATGTATTTTCTGGTTCTATTGATAAATGATGTAGTATTGTGACTTTGGTCGTTTAATATGTAAATATAAGACTAGGTGTATTCGCCACAAGGGTGGTTGTATATTTAATAACATGTTATAATAATTGATATCCAAGCATATGAATAATGGTACCTATGGTTATGTGATGACACATTGGGTTTTAAAGATCGGATTACGAACAAATATTTTGATCATAAATATGTGGGTAAGGAGAAATTTTCCTACCAATTTCATACTTAGTTACATGGATATGAAATTGAAAGCTTGATGATGAATATGAATATAAGTACAAGTTGAATAGTAGAAATTGAATAGTTAATGTTCGAATGTTATATTTTATAAATTTAGGACTTACTAAGCTAGCAAGCTTAACGTGTGAAATGTTTCCTCTGTTTTATAGATTAGGCAAGCTACAAGCTCGTCGGGATCGTTCGGAAAGTCGCCACACTATCAATCTACATTTTGGTACTCTTTCATTTTGGTTTTAAGCGAAGGCATGTATAGGAAAGACTTAGTCTTTGTTGATGAACTCTTAAGGTTTATGTATGTAATAGCCATGCGAATATGGCTAAATTTTTAGTAAGTATGATGTTGGGTTTCGATATGTTTGTTAGTTCATGATGGCAATGTTTATGACATTCTTAATACAGGTGTAATCGTTTTTGTTAAGAAATGATTGCATACAAAATGAATTCTTGAATTTGGGATATAGGTAAGTTCGGTTAGGAGTTAAACTTTCATAAAAATGTAACAGAACAGCTTGTAGTAGCGGCAGTGATGTGAGTTAGAAAAATCACCAAAAATAGGGTATATTGAATTTGAAGGTGAATGAGATATGATATTAAACCTTATTGCATCTATTTTTATATGGACGAAACTAAGTAAGCAAAAGATTTTTATATTATGAGATAATTCAGTTTTAGTGAGACTTACTCTGAATGCATTCGCGAGTCACTGTTCTGTTTTGGAAAAATTGTCAAAAATTGTACAAAAATAATTAGGAAGCATGGGTTATATGTGTAAAACCCTTATTGAGTCTATTTTTCATTGGTATAAGCTAGAACAGTATATGAAAATCGTGTAATGAGATAACTGTATTTTTGTAGGGACAGGTCAGAACTGTCCAGCAGTGCAATAAGGGTAATTTTGAAGAATAAACTGTACTAATTGGCCACATGAAAAATTCTAGAAAAATTATGGTGAATAGATATATGAGTCTACTTTCAAGGAAAATTTACGGATCTGAATTTCGAATTTTGTAACTCGAGTTATAGCCAAATTAGTCGGCACAGCACAGTTTGACAGCTTTAAGATTTTTATGTTTTGAACTTGTAGTCAAGTCTAGTACTGCCTCTTACTTAATTCAGGCGATGGTCTCGAGTAAGGGGCGTTACACATAACATTTCTAATCTCTTAGTTATATATAATTTCATTCAATTCAAATCACATAGATATAATTTAACAACCAGTATTATATCCGAACTTACCTCGGACGTCGTAGTACCAAAACGGTGGATTAATCGAGCACTTTGTCTTTGGCTCAATCTTGATCCGAACTTCTACGTTCTTAGTCTAAACATATTCAAATTCAACCCATTCAATCACCAATTCATTCAATTTAATCCAAACACAAAATTTTAGGGTATTTTACAAATAGCCCTCACTTTTTCACATTTCGACGCTTTAGTCCCTAATTCACAAAATCATCAAATTCACATAATTTCACTTAGCATAAGCCTAGCCGAATTTTCCTTGTGTTCGTTCAAGCCCACACACTTCATTTATTTCACAATTTAATCCCTCAAAATACTATTCTTTCAATTTACTCCAAATTACTCAAAATCAACAAAACTCCAAAAACTAACTATGATAATCAAACACATATCTTTCATATTTCACTATCAAACATCACAAAACTCATATGTTTATCAATGGTTCATCTCAAAAACATCATCAATTCACAAAATTGAAACATGGGTTTTGTAGAGTACGAAGCAACGATTACGAAAACGTATAAATTATCAAAAACCGAGCTCAAACATACCTTAAATCAAGCCAATTGCTAGCCGAAAATCACAAAGCTTCAAACCCTTATTCTTTCTTCAACTTTCGGCAAGAACAAAGATGATAATAGCTTTTTAATTCCTTTTTTGTTTTATTAAAACATATATATCATCATTTATCAAGTTACAAATTTAACCTTACTAATAAACATTATAACATATAATATAATTGGTTATAAATGTCCATCTACCATCCACTATCTTTATAATGGCTTAATAACAATATAAGGACTCCTCCTTCAAAAGCCATGCCAAATAGGTACTCTGACAACTAGCACACAACTTTTACATCTTATGCGATTAGGTCCCTTTCGCGAATTGAACACACAATCAATAAAATGTTCACACAAAAATTTCACACAGGCTAAATCACATACTGTAAATACAAAAAATAATATTAAAATATTATTCTGACCTCGGATTTGTGGTCTCGAAACCACTGTTCCGACTGAGGTCTAAACTGGGTTGTTACACAATACAACTCAAAATCTCACAGAACGCAGTTTGGCAAATTATCACAGTTCGCCATAATAATATAATTCGCCAAGTTAACACGGTTCAAAACATAACACAATACACAAATATAACACAAAACACAAAATAACACGGTGTTGTTCCCACAAAGGTAAGGTTCGAACACCAACACACACAACAAGTTCAGATATTAATTAAGCAGGGGTTCACATATGTTACCTTAGCCTGCGTATTGGAGTTTAAATGCAGTATACCAAACCATTCACCTTAGCTCTTGCTTCATCTACAATGCTCAAGTAGGCCTTTATTTGCCTTTGTCCATACTTGTAGATACTCCCAAATGACTTGACACTTCACATACACATAATATACATTGCAAAGGCATTACCATAAAACTCATAATTCACATACGAGTTCGTGCATGCATAAATGTTCATTATCAATAGAATTTGTATGTTATAGAAGTCCACATTATATTATTAATTTTTATATTCGTTTGCAAGCATTACATAACCATATACGAATATATATTACATATATACATACCTATTTAGTAACCCTTGTCACGTCAAATTTCAACAAACATTACAAGTCCCATAAATATATGTAGGTATTATATAGAACCAGACCCATAAATATATATTATATATAATAAAACCCACAAACGCCTATATATATTGAATATAATAAACCCACGCATATATAATATATAACACAAAAATCACGCAAATTATATATATATATATATAACAAAACCATGCACGCATATTTATATTATATATACCTATCTATTTAGCACGACAGCTAACAAATATATATACTCAGTCCAACAACTCACTATTAGTAATATACACATACGCAACTGATAATACACAATCCACACACATGCAGCAATTAAATTCACAATTCAACCATACTTATCACGTCAAGTACATAGTGCCAAGTTTCGCATACCACAAGGGGGCCGTCTGCTTTATGCTAAAACACAACATACAAATGCACTCACTTGTAGTTCATCACGACTCGTCAAACTAGACAAGTTTTTCTTTGCCTTTATCTCGGTTTATTGAGGCTCCACCAACGTTTTTAGCTTCACACAAAAATATACATATTATTAAGCATTCAAAAGCAACTAGCTTAACTCTCTTTGTGTTCCTACAATAGCTCACCATTCACACATACTTATTCGGCTTATTTCGTACAATCTATTTTGCTTAATTTCTTCTTTTTAACTTAATTAAATCCTTAATTTTTACCTCCTAACTCCCTAACTTGTACCTAATTATAGATCTAGGCCGATAATTCAACTCAATTTTACTAGACATTACTTTTCTCGAAAAACCATCATTCATCCATACTTTCAAGAGAAAAACCATTGCATTAAATTGAATTTGTAAACCTCTTAATCTTGTCAAAATATGCCGAAAAATATTTTGAAAACATCTCTTAGCTCTTTTTTACGAGATTCATCATTTTTATGCTAAAGATAACTTTAAAAATATGGATCTTTAATTTTCTTGCTTAGATCTATGAAAATTCGAATTAAAAACACCTAATAAAAATTTAATACATAAGAAAATAATAGATTTACCATTAATTCGGAAACCTTCACGAGTTTGTATCAATTGAGCAAAAATGAGCTAAGTTTAGGTGAGAAATTGGAGAAGAGAGAGTGATTTTCTTGCAAAATTGAAGGAATAGAGAGTGTTTGGATGCCAAGAAAATATAAAAGATATAGAATTTTTTGAGAGAAATTATCCAATGTCGATCTAACAAAATTTTAAAATGAAGAAGCATGGAGGGAAATTGGGACCGCAGGTGCAACTAGTTTTTTTTTTTTTTGAAAAAAATTGGACTATTTACCCTCTAAGTCCTCTCATATTTCTCCTTTGTTTTAATAGCTCCCCTTTTAACTATTAGTCTTAATTTACATATTTAACCTCTACTTTAACAGCTATTCTAAATTAATCCCTATTAATCTTTACTTCTGTCTCCATTATTAATACCATAATTATTCAATTTAATTATTTTATTTTATTTTATTTTAATTTCTATGATATTAAATTTATTTTTTCTCTCGAACCACAACTTGATAGTCAATTCTACTAACTAAATTTTCGAGATGTGACAAAAAGGATGCACATAACTGATACTTGCTCATTACAAAAAAGGAGCGGCTACAGAACCAACACCAAAAATCAAATAAGTATCTATATTAGCTTGTTTGCGATTACGATTGGATGTGATCATTTTTTCCTTTTCGATTTGCTATGGTGCGTTGCTTTATATACTATATATGTATATATTATACGTAGTATACAAATTTATTTAAACAAAAAGTGGAGGCGAATGAGCTGCACCTCTAAAACAATTTTATTTTAATTGTCATTATCACGGCACGATTTTTCTGCATATACATATTATATGCGAATATACATATACTATTTTATATATTTTCTAAATCACAAAGGCTGTGTCATGGTTTTTCAGAAAAGAAAAAAAGGAAGATTACAATGTTTAGATATTTTTGCATACTGTTCCAAATAATTTTGAGTAATGTTTCGGAAAAAAACACAACCTTTAAAATTTTGAGAGAAACTTTGCGTTGAATTGTGAATTTTTAGAAACTAACTTCTTAAAAAATAAAAAAAAAATATTTGTGTACAATATTTACCTACCTTATTTGTTTAATAATAAAAAAAATATCATTATTTATAAAATATAAAAGATTGCGAATCTTCAGTATTTGACCTACATACTTTATACGTATGGGTTTGGAAACTATTTTCTTTAGTTTATTTTTATTTCATTTATGCATTTCATAATGGTTCACTTACACAATGTTAAAATTAAAGTACTTTTACACGCTTTCATAATTTTTTTGACAAGAATAGGGTAATCTTTTGAATTTTATTGATAGACATCAAGCATAGGAATCAAATTGCTAAAAGATAATATCTAATAGTATTATCCTAACACCCCCCTCAAGTTGGAGCATACATATCATAAATGCCCAACTTGCTAAGAAGATATTCAAATTGCGATTTACCAAGCGTCTTTGTAAAAATATCGGCCAACTGAATGGAGGTCGGAACATAAGAAGGTGCAATCAACCCATCCTGAATTGCATCCCTAACAAAATGACAATCCACTTAAATATGTCCAGTACGCTCGTGAAATACGAGATTCTGTGCAATATGCAACACAAATTGACTATCACAAAATAAAAGAATTGCTTTAGGATGATGAACACCTAAGCTCAATAGAAAGGCCTTCAACCACTTGAGCTTACAAGTAACAGAAACCATAGACTTATACTCAGCCTCAACAAAAGAACGGGAAATAGTATGTTGCTTCTTAGTTTTCCAGGAAATGGGAGATTGTCCCAGCAAGACAAGCCAACCAGTAAGCGAACACCAAGTTACCAGACAAGTAGTCCAAATCACATCACTCTTTCAAGGACAAATCACTATCAAATCTCAAAAGAATCCATTAGCCAGGAGAGCCTTTCAAGTACCAAACAACACGCAGAGTTGCGTCCCAATGCTCTTGCCTCGGCTTATGCATAAAGTGGGACAAGACATGAACTGAGTATGCCAAATTTGGTTTGGTCATTTCCAAATAAATCAAACAACCCATTAACCATCTATACGACTCAGGATCAGACAAAATCGTCCCTGTAGCATGCGCTAATTTAAGATTTTGCTCTATTGGCGATCTTGCAAGCTTTGCTCCCAAAAGACCTACCTCCGAAATAATATCAAGTTTATATTTCCTTTGACAAAGAAATAACCCCAAAGGGCTACGAGTTACCTCTATCCTCAAAAAATATTTCAACACTCCAAGATCCTTCATATGGAAGCAAGAATTGAGATACCCCTTAAAAGTTTTCAAAGCAACAAAATCATTCCTAGAAATAATCAAATCATCAACATAAACTAGCACAGTAATGCATACAGATCCCTTAGCTATGTAAAGAGAGAATAATCGGAATATGACTGAAGAGCCTATTTCAACCCATACAAAGACTTGCGAAAATGACAAACAATTTGAGGCTTATTAGGAGCAAAACTTGGAGGAAGCTGCATGTAAACCTTTTCATCAAGATCACCATGCAGGAAGACATTATGGACATCCATCTAATGTAACTCCCAACTTTCAAAGCTGCAATAGCTAGGAAAGCATGAACAATCACCATTTTCGCCAAATGTGTGAAAGTTTCATTATAGTTCTACTTGGTGATTACCAAAAACAAGAAGACGAGCTTAAGTCTTTCGATACTTCCATCAGAGTTATATTTAATCTTTTACACTCACTTACTACCTAGTGTTTTCTTTCCATGAGGAAGTGTTTCCATAGACCAAGTATCATTATCCTCCAAAGCACAAATCTCCTTTTGCATAGCATCACGCCATCCTGCATCCTTCATAGCCTCTTTAAAAGACTGTGGCTCGACCCCTGCAGTAATTGCTGCAAGAAAATTTTAGTGTTTCATAGTAAATTTTTCACAATTAACATAATGCGCTGTAGGAAATGGAGTACCTAAAGAAGGCTCTAAAGTAGGTGAGGTGAGAGATGGACTTTTCTTTATTACAATATGAGTAACAAAATCCTGAAGCTTCAAAGAGGGAAATTTCTCCCTATGCCCTCGTCCTAATTCAGGCACATCATTACCTAAAGCCCCTTGTACCACTGTGTCATTAGAGGAAGAAGAAGATACCACAGGTGTTGGAGAACTCGCAGGAAGCAAACTCACATTCTGTGCAGTAGCAAGCGGAGGAACTGTCGCAAGTTGTAACACATCTAATTCACCAAAATATGTATTAGAAAGTACGTCTGCACTTCCATATGGAAAAGCAACATTGTCAGGCTCTATGGTTGCAGTATTCTCATCCAAATACAAAAAAATATCCTCAAAAAGTTTCACATCACGGGACACAAAGAACTTCTTAAAATCCATATCATATAAATACCAACCCTTTTTTTCCAAAAGGGTATCCAACAAAAACACACTTTTGACTTCGAATAGAAAACTTATCACGCTTAGAACATTGATTATGACCAAATGTAACATCTTAATTTAGGGGCTAGTCGGAACAATATTCGGAACCACTAATTTGAGGTTAGAGAAAATTATTTTCATGATATTTTATGAGTTAGAGTATGATTATATAAGTACATGAAAATTTTGGTGCTTTAATTTTAGCGATTTCGTGCTTAATTGCGAAAAAGGACTAAATCGCATAAAATACAAAACTTCAAAATTTCAAGCTAAAGGTGTCTAAAAGCGATAGAATTTTAATTGGAGGTCTTTAAAGGGAAATTAGCCCCTTAAATTATGGTTGGCCGGCCATAGGGGACAATAGAGGCCAAAATTTGGTCAAGTAGGTGTGTTAAGTGGACTAAATTGGGATTTTATATTAAAATAAAGAAAGAAAAGATATCATCTTTTCTCTTTCATCTCTTCACCGAAAATTTGCAGCAAATGGGGGTTTGAAAGCTAAAAAAATTCATCACACTCTTCTCTTTACAAGTAAGTCTTCTAGTGATTATTTCTTGATAAAAATTGTACTTTTGAAACCCCTAAAGCTTAAGCTTTCTAAAGAGGGGACTATTTTGTAAAATGGTGAAGAGTTTAGAGTTTTTCATGAAAGCTATTAAGTTGTTTGCTGCATTCTTATGGAATAAAATGAGTCTTGATTGTTAGATAAACAATATTTGTGAAAAGTGTTTCTATGAAAACACCTAAAAGGACATTTTTTTGTAAAGATTGTAGAATATGTAGTAAACGTTGGAAATGTTGAGTTTTGATGGTAGTCATAAGAGAAATAAATGTTCATCTAGGCTTGTTAAAGAGAGAAATTTGATTAGAATTGATTTCCGAGCCTAGGGGTAAAATGGTCATTTTGCAAAAGTCTAAGGGCAAAATAATAATTTGGTCAAAGCATGATTATTGAAATGCAATTATTAATGTGAATATTTAAATGAGCTAATTTGCTATTATAGATCAAGAAGAACCAAGAATTAACCTCGATCGGGAAAAGAACAAAGTATCGGACTAGATCGACAATCTAGCTTGTTTTGAAATCGAGGTAAGTTTGTATGTGATAAATTCAACATTTATGCTAGCATATTTGAGAATGTTTGATATTATAATGATGCATAATATTCTATGAAATTGAGTATTGGTGAATGAGAAAGATGATAAAAGTTGAGATGTTGAAGTCCCAATGGGACTATAACAAATGTGAAATTACTATCACCGAGATGAGATGGATAAGGTCCCGTGTAAGACCATGTCTGGGACATGGCCTCGGTACTGAATTGAGATCCCGTATAAGACCATATCTAGGATATGGCTTCGGTACCGAATATGAGAATCGTATAAGACCATATCCAGGATATGACATCGATACTCGATGTGAAATTCTGTATAAGACCATATCCGGAATATGGCATCAGCACTCAGAGTTGACCCCATGTAAGACCACATCTGGGATGTGGCATTGGCTTCGTGTTTATGTTAATGGCGATGAATAGGCGTTTTTGAGTACCCCTAGTGATTAGTGGGATAAATAGATAAGCTTGGAAATAGAAATGAGATTAGTACCAAATTCATGTGATCGAGTGAATACAAGTACCCGTGAGAAATTCACGAGGAATGTTTACGATATATGGCATGGTATGTTCTAGATAAGAATAAGTACAAGTAAGTTATGACAAAGTGCTTATGACTTTGTATGGTTATCTAATGCCATGGATTAATGTCATTATGAGCTTATTGTTGCTATTTATTTTCATGCAAACTTACTAAGCTTTATACTTACCCCTCTTATTTCCCTTTTCCTTGTAGTATTGCCAAGAAAATTTGAGGATTCGTGGGACGTCGGAGTTCAAAAATCACACTATCGACATCTCTTTGGTATAACAAAGTTAGACTTATTTTGAGTATGGCATGTATAGGACTTCAGTATTTTGTTATGTCATATTTGTTAGCCGAAGTGTTGGCTATATATGTTATCAAATACATTTTGTAAGTGGTCATTGGAATTGGGTCAATACTTGACAAGTTTATATATATTATGACGAGATTATGAAGTTCATGCTTCTGTAGATGCTTTGATTTAAGTTCTAGGCCGTGTCTGACACAAAGTCTATAACAGTCCGGTTTATACCCTAGTCGAAACAGTGGTTTCGGGACTGATAAACCGTAAAAGTAACATATTTTAATCCCACATTTAGTATGCTTTTGGATGATTTATCCCTCAATTTATGTAAAAAGGTGCTCTTAATCCTTTCTTTTCATGTCTTATACCTAGGAAAGCACTCGAGGATAAAAAGAATGAGAAACGGGCCCAAAATGGAGTAAATTGGGCCAAGGAAGAAATCGACACAGCCTGGACTTAAGCACACACGACCGTGCCTCACTAATCATCTAGAACACGGCCTGACCCTTGATTTACACGGCCGTGTCTCATTAAAGAAATTCGAACACAGCTTGAAGACATGTCACACAGGCGTGTGACATGGCCATGTCCCTGTCGTGGCAAAGAGCAATTTCATTTTAATTTAGATACTTTAGGGCAAAGAAACCTATTTCAAAAGCCTATATCAACCCCCTAAGTGTCAGCTGAAAGGAGGCGGTTAGCTAGGCCAAGGAGCCAAGCCGAAAAGGTCAGATTTGTGGGAATCACTCGAAGATAGCCAGTTGATCCATCTCAAGAAGCCAGAATTCTTGTAACAGTTCGAATTTGACCCTAATCAGAACGGTGGTTTTGGGATCACGAATCCGAGTCCGAGAAATATTTTAATATTATATTTTGAGTCAGTTATATGTGAATTGATGTGTGTGAAAGTTTCGTATAAAAATTTAACTGTTTGTGTGCTCAATTAGTTAAAAGGACTAAATCGCAGAATCGTAAAAGTGGCCTTTTATTTGATTTATGGTTAGATTGATGTGGCCTTATTTTAGTGAAGTCCTTAAAGGGTAATATAACCATTTTAAGTTATAGTGGACGGCAATGTGGTCTTATAACATGTTTTAAGTATTATTTTATATGTTAAAGATTATATTATAATTGTTTTATAATTTAATACTAAATTATAATAAAATCCCACTTGAGAACAACTCGATTTTAGCCTGATCAGAAATGTGATTTCGACCACGAGTTCTAGTCAAAAAATAAATTAATATTATTTTTCGTGTTAAATATGTATGATTGAGCATGTGTTAAAATTTCGTGAAATTATTTGATCTGCTTGTATGTTTAATTTAAGAAAAAGGACCAAATTACATAAGTGGTAAAAGTAGCATTCATTAAATTAAAGGGTTTAATTGAAGTGTTGTTTGAAAGAATGAATTTGCATGTCAATTAACCCAAATCTCATGGTGATGGACGGCATAGTGATAGTATGCTTATATTAAATCAATTGTTTTTAGTTAATGGCTTTTTATTCACTTATTTTATAATGTGAAGGGAATAAAAATAATAATAAGAAAACATTATTTTTATCTCCCCATTTTCTTCATCTTCTCCACGAAAACAAAGAGGAAAGAAGAGAAAAACTTAAGCTTCATAGTTTCGGTTGAATTTGAATAAATTACTTGGCAATTATTTAGATCAAGTACAAAAAGAATCAGAATTGGATTGGGGAAAGGAGGAGTTAATTGAATAGTTGGGAAGTCCGTCCGTCGATATTCGAGGTAAGTTTTTAAGCAATCATATTGTATAGAAATTATCTAAATTGATGTGTATAATTTTAATGGAAATATATGTACCTATGTGGTTGAGGTTTAAGCTTTATGAATGTATATATGTTAAAGGGTGGCTTAGATCGATCGTTATTTTAAAGGTATAATTTAATATGATTAAGTTTAGTTCGGTTGAGATATGATATTCAAAAATTGTACAAAGATTATGAAGTATATAAAAGTTTCGATGTATGAATTGGTTGCGGCGTACTTTATAAATATGATATTCGTGCTTTAAGCCTAGCAGTGCTTTGTGCCGATGAAAGTATTCGGGCTTTAAGCCTAGCGTGCTTTGTGTGCCTGTGGATAAGATTAGGCTTTAAGCCTAGCGAGGCTTTGTGCCGATGAAAGATATCGGGCTTTAAGCCTAGCAGCTTTATGCTTGGGTGAATTATTATAAGTATATGCTTAAATAGATTTTTGATGATGTGGAATTTAAACCCTAAAATGAGTTTGATGTTCTGTATGTATAATTCTATTGTTTATTGGAGATAAGGTAAATTAGTAAATCGATATTTGTTACTAGTTATATGTGAGAATTTCACACCCTTGTTGTTTTCTCCTTTTCCCTTATTGTTCTGTCGATGGTGAAATTGGTAAGGATGGTGGGAGAAGGAAGTTGAATGGTTGCTGCATGCAGATTGCATGCATGCCAATAATGTTTGTATTCTTTGTGGTGTGGGTCGACTGATATGGAAAGAAATGGATAGTAGTGATGTATTTAATGCTATTGAATTCTTGTTTGAATGCAATTTAATGTATTGAATTAATGTCTTGTGGAAATTAGTTTGTGTTTTAAAATGTCCAAACCTGGTCATTTATGTGGTTAATGCTACCATTACGAGGATCATTGGGTGAGAATAAATACAAAGCATAGGTCACTGAAGTTATATCTAAGGGTTATTTTAATCATTGACTTTAGTGAGTTCTTGAACTCCATACTTTAAAATTTTATTTATTTTGGTGTTCATTCATTGTTGCTGTCAGTTGAAAAAGGTTAATTAATTTTGATAATAGCTATTCGAGTGGTGAATGGTACATTAAAGTTTAACAAGCACATTTGGGGAAGGTTTGAAGTTAGCTTACATGCTGTTCGATTTGTACTTGCATGAGGAGTTAAAGTTGAACTTGAGACAGCTTTATAGTTAATTAATATGCTGCTTTGTTATACTATAAATCATTGGCTGTCCAAATTAGGACAAATTCATGGTGCTTAGTTAATTAATATGCTGCTGTTATATTGTAAATCATTGGTTGCCCGATTTAAGACACTTATTGTATTTTAGTTGTTAAATGTTGTCGTTAGTAGGAGGATTATTGCTGTCCAAAATAGGTCATCTTTGGTTAAGTCATACTAACCTTAAATGCTTGTAATAATAAAGATTAAAGCTAATCAAAACATGTAGCAATGTTGTCCAAAAGTGGCAATTGTTGTGTCTATTTATGTTTCAAGGTCTAGTCCAATTTTATAAGTAAATTGTTGACCAATTTGGAAATAAAAATATCTATTATTGAATGTGTGAGTGTTTGGCCTTAAGGCTATGAAAGGTGAAAGTTTATGAATAATGATAAATTATGAGTAAGTGAAGTTACTTAACGAGAAAACATGGATTATATGAGAAAAGTGATTCTATATGTGTATGTGATTAACTAAATTTGGCCTTTTTGAATTGAATTATATATGTTTCTATGGTGAATTATTTGCTTATGGCTTTCTAAGCTTTCAAAGCTTACTTTGTGTAATTTTCCTATATTTATAGAGTTTCGAAGACCTATTCGGGTTGGAATTCGAAGGAGATCTCATCACACTATCCAATTTAGTAGTAAAAGGGGGAATAAATTGAATAAATGCTTGGAGATTTAGTTACGTGGCATGCATAGTCTAGTTTTGATATTGCTGGTTTTGAAGTTATATATATTTGTATAAGCCATGCGTAAATGGCTATCCTTTTGTGTATAAGTATGATTAATGTTTGGAGTTTAAATGAAACAGTTTTCAGTTAACAGCAGTAATGCGATTTTTGAAAAATCACCAAAAATAGGAGAAATGGAATTAGAGAGTAAATAAGATATAGAATTAAAGTTTATTATGTCTATTTTTATATGAAATAAACAAAGTAGGAAAAGAAATTTTAAATTATGAGATATTTCAAGTTTAGTGAGACTGGTTTTGAATGACTTCGTGATTCCCTGTTCTGTCTTGAAAAAATTGTTATAAATTGTACAAAAATAATCATGGATCATAGTTTATATGATTAGAAAGCTTAATGAGTCTATTTTTTATTAGAATAAACAATAACATTATTGAAATTCTGTACAATGAGATAACTGAAATTTTGTAGAGATAGGTCAGAACCATCAAGCAGTGAAATAGGGGAAATTTTGATGAATAAACTGTACTAATTGGCCATATGAAAAATTCTGAAAAAATTATGGTAAGAAGATATATGAGTCTAGTTTCAAGGAAAATTTACGGATCCAAATTTTGAGTTTTGCAACTCGAGTTATGGTCAATTTAGTCAGCATGACACAGTAGGACAGTTTTAATTTTTTTATGCCCTGAATTAGTAGTCAAGTCTAGTAATGCCTCATACTCGACTCCGGCAACGGTCTCGGGTAAAAAGGTGTGTTACATTTTATTCGTATCAGAGCTATGGTTTGGTCGGTTCTAGGACTACCATAGTGTATGTGAGTCTAGCTATACATGCCATATGTAACCCGCGATAGTGTGATATCTCCCGACTCTGACGAAAATTGTTTTAATTAGATAGATATGCTTTCCAACCGAGCTAAATTCCGATAGTATAGAATGTGTACGCAAATGTTTGAGTGAAAATATATTGGTGATGAGTTGACACTCGTAAAGGTATGAATCAAAGTGTATGACATTTTTGTTATTGATAAATGTTATAATTATATGAGCATATGAGTTATGACAATTGAGTTGTGATGCTATATGAGAATTTCGATTATGACTTAGTGATTTGAGTTGGCTTATGAACTATGTATTAAGAACAAAAGTAATTATAAGCAAATGTTTATTAAATGTTTTGAGAATGTAAAATTAGAAATAAATTGGTTATTTGTGATTGTATGTGTTATGTGCATTTATGTGCGAGTTAAATTTGAGGCTTTACTACCCTCACCCCTTTATCAGTAAAATGTTACAATGAAATCTGTAAGATTTTGGGTTGAATAAGCTCACGAGTGTGGAGTTACAAAGATTCCTGTTTGAAAGATTACTAATGTAGTCAGAAAAGAGAACAAATCAGTAAATGAAGACAGTACAAAAAGGGATATTGGATAGTTCTGAAGACTATTCAGATTATGCATGGTCACTATTATAGAAGAAGTTAACTCCGATTAAATGACCTATTCAGGTATGTTTTTTTTTTTTAAGAAATTATTAACTCTGAATTGATTTCTGTTAATGAAAGGATAATGTGAAAAATTTCTGATGACAGAATTAGACAGATGAATAATGATTAAATTGTATTAATGGTTGAATGCAATGGTTAAAATTGGGTAGTTACTATGATTCCTTTTGGGCATTCTATGTGTACATTTTTCCTCGTAAGTATATGTGATCATTTAATTTCAAAAGCAAGTCTTATAGTATGAGAACGTTAGCTAAACATATTAATAGACGAAAGCATTGTTGATCTATTTGGGTTACGTTCGACATTGTTATGTCTTTCTCTAATAATTTATTCCATTATGTGGATATAAAAGTCGACGGTAAAATCTGTATGAAGTTAATATTCTGCTCTACTGGTTATTGTTCTGTTGAATATACGTGAAGATTATACCGCTTCATTCTCGGGATTTCAAAGATTTATGAATGACATTGTTCTTCCCGTACATGTTTTGGGATAGCATCGAATTGATATCATTCTATACGGGTTGTAATTTTCGTGATATCTTGTATAGCTCCACATGTTGAAATTTCACGATTTCAGCTTTCTTATGATTCCATGTGATCATCTACAAGATATCTCTATATAACGTAGATAACTATGTTTATTATGGTTATAACTTCTGGCTTGAAATGTGAGACTACAGTAGTACCATCCTCAGAGTTATAGAAGTTATGTCTCTACAATGGTTGCTACTAAAATCATATTTGATTCTTTACTGTGTTCAAATGCTTCCTTAACAGCCAGGATAATATTTATTATAAGGTTGAGACATCGTTCCTAGTAAGACCCAATGATTTCTCTTTGGTTAAGATGATTTTAGTAGAATTCAAAGTTTCGATGATTAATTGTTGCTTCGAGATAAAGTGTCTATACCGAGAAGCTCTGAGATTGTATAACCATTGTTATAGGTGGCTCATAGTGTCAGTTAGTTTGATCGTACGAGAGTAACATGATGCACGACATCCTGAGATATGATATTTATGAATGAGTGTGAACTATGGTATTCCTGGCTTTGTGGATTATAGAAATAAAGTGTTGATTATAGAGTTATCTGTTCCTGAGATGATGTACTGCGAAAGTCAGATCAGAATTTCAATTGTGAGATTAAAGAGATTTGAAATCTGAAGCCATGTGTGAATTTGAAATGTATTGTGTGGAAGCAAATCCTTAATCTACCTTCTGGTAAGATTTTCGAGGACGAAAATCCCTAAGGGGGGAGTGTTGTAACAGTCCGAATTTGACCCTAATCAGAACAGTGGTTTCGGGACCACGAATCCGAGTCCAAGAAATATTTTAATATTATATTTTGAGTCAGTTATATGTGAATTAATGTGTGTGAAAGTTTCGTATAAAAATTTAACTGTTTGTGTGCTCAATTAGTTAAAAAGGACTAAATCGCGTAACTGGTAAAAGTGGCATTTTATTTGATTTGTGGTTAGATTGATGTGGCCTTATTTTAGTGAAGTCTTTAAAGGGTAATATAACCATTTTAAGTTATAGTGGACGGCAATGTGGTCTTATAACATGTTTTAAGTATTATTTTATATGTTAAAGATTATATTATAATTTGTTTATAATTTAATACTAAATTATAATAAAATCCCACTTGAGAACAACTCGATTTTAGCCTGATCAGAAATGTGATTTCGGGACCACGAGTTCTAGTCAAAAAATAAATTAATATTATTTTTCGTGTTAAATATGTATGATTGAGCATGTGTTAAAATTTCGTGAAATTATTTGATCGCTTTGTATGTTTAATTTAAGAAAAAGGACCAAATTACATAAGTGGTAAAAGTAGCATTCATTAAATTAAAGGGTTTAATTGAAGTGTTGTTTGAAAGAATGAATTTGCATGTCAATTAACCCAAATCTCATGGTGATGGACTGACGATGATAGTATGCTTATATTAAATCAATTGTTTTTAGTTAATGGCTTTTTATTCACTTATTTTATAATGTGACGGAATAAAAATAATAATAAGAAAACATTATTTTTATCTCCCCATTTTCTTCATCTTCTCCACGAAAACAAAGAGGAAAGAAGAGAAAAACTTAAGCTTCATAGTTTCGATTGATGCATGTTCTCTTAAGGTAAGTAGTTGAGTTTTATTTTAGTAAATTCCTATTAAATTGAGTTGGTTATCTTGATTTTTATCAAAACCATGTTAAAATTTTTAGAATTTGGTACACTTAGATTCAGCCATGGAGGTGAAATTGTGGGGTGTTGTGTTAGTAAATACAAGATAAGTTGAGAAAGGGATTTTGAGGAAATAGAAAATAGTAGTTTTAAATTGTTTGAAATGTTATGGAAATTATTGTAAATTGAGCATAGAAATGCCCTTTACATTCGGCTAATGTTTGGGTGAATATTTATGATGTTGAGTTGGTTTAAATTGTTTGATCTTATAAACTTGTATATATATATATATGTTGAGATATATATGTGTGTTGAAGTAGTATATGCGGCCATAAAAAGGGGTGAAGAGACAAAATGTGTTAGATTGTTATTGAATGAAATTTTCAAAAGGGGGTCAAGAAGCTAATAATATTAATAAAAAAAATGAATTGATACAAGGGCTAGGGGTATTCGGCCTTCAATGTGTCTTAGTCGAATCTAGGTAATTTGAGTTTTAATGCTTCGAGGATTTTTTTTTAAAAAGGTGTAAATTATATGAGTTAAATAGTAGAATCTTGTCAATATTATTATTGGATTAAATTAAATAGGAAAATTGAATTTGAATAAATTACTTGGCAATTATTTAGATCAAGTACAAAAAGAATCAGAATTGGATTGGGGAAAGGAGGAGTTAATTGAATAGTTGGGAAGCGAAGTCCGTCGATATTCGAGGTAAGTTTTTAAGCAATCATATTGTATAGAAATTATCTAAATTGATGTGTATAATTTTAATGGAAATATATGTACCTATGTGGTTGAGGTTTAAGCTTTATGAATGTATATATGTTAAAGGGTGGCTTAGGTCGATCGTTATTTTAAAGGTATAATTTAATATGATTAAGTTTAGTTCGGTTGAGATATGATATTCAAAAATTTCGTACAAAGATTATGAAGTATATAAAAGTTTCGATGTATGAATTGGTTATGCAGCGACTTTATAAATATGATATTCGTGCTTTAAGCCTAGCGTGCTTTGTGCCGCTGAAAGTATTCGGCTTTTAAGCCTAGCAGTGCTTTGTGCCTGGTGGATAAGATCGGCTTTAAGCCTCAGCGTGCTTTGTGCCGTTGAAAGATATCGGGCTTTAAGCCTAGCGAGCTTTATGCCGTGAATTATTATAAGTATATGCTTAAATAGATTTTTGATGATGTGGAATTTAAACCCGGTAAATGAGTTCGATGTTCAGGTATGTGTAATTCTATTGGTTATTGGAGATAAGGTAAATTAGTAAATCGATATTTGTTACTAGTTATATGTGAGAATTTCACACCCTTGTTGTTTTCTCCTTTGTCCCTTATTGTTCATCGATGGTGAAATTGGTAAGGATGGTGGGAGAAGGAAGTTGAATGGTTGTCTTTGCATGCATTGCATGCATGCCAATAATGTTTGTATTCTTTGTGGTGTGGGTCGACTGATATGGAAAGAAATGGATAGTAGTGATGTATTTAATGCTATTGAATTCTTGTTTGAATGCAATTTAATGTATCGAATTAATGCTGTGGAAATTAGTTTGTGTTTTAAAATGTCTGAAACCTGGTCATTTATGTGGTTAATGCTACCATTACGAGGATCAAGTTGGGTGAGAATAAATACAAAGCATAGGTCTTTGAAGTTATATCTAAGGGTTATTTTAATCTGTTGACTTTAGTGAGTTCTTGAACTCCATACTTTAAAATTTTATTTATTTTGGTGTTCATTCATTGTTGCTGTCAGTTGAAAAAGGTTAATTAATTTTGATAATAGCTATTCGAGTGGTGAATGGTACATTAAAGTTTAACAAGCACATTTGGGGAAGGTTTGAAGTTAGCTTACATGCTGTTCGATTTGTACTGCATGAGGGAGTTAAAGTTGAACTTAAGACAGTTTTATAGTTAATTAATATGTCATTGTTATACTATAAATCATTGGCTGTCCAAATTAGGACAAATTCATGGTGCTTAGTTAATTAATATGCTGCTGTTATATTGTAAATCATTGGTTGCCCGATTTAAGACACTTATTGTATTTTAGTTGTTAAATGTTGTCGTTAGTAGGAGGATTATTGCTGTCCAAAATAGGTCATCTTTGGTTAAGTCATACTAACCTTAAATGCTTGTAATAATAAAGATTAAAGCTAACTGAAACATGTAGCAATGTTGTCCAAAAGTGGCAATTGTTGTGTCTATTTATGTTTCAAGGTCTAGTCCAATTTTGTAAGTAAATTGTTGACCAATTTGGAAATAAAAATATCTATTATTGAATGTGTGAGTGTTTGGCCTTAAGGCTATGAAAGGTGAAAGTTTATGAATAATGATAAATTATGAGTAAGTGAAGTTACTTAACGAGAAAACATGGATTATATGAGAAAAGTGATTCTATATGTGTATGTGATTAACTAAATTTGGCCTTTTTGAATTGAATTATATATGTTTCTATGGTGAATTATTTGCTTATGGCTTTCTAAGCTTTCAAAGCTTACTTTGTGTAATTTTCCTATGTTTATAGAGTTTCGAAGACTTGCTCGGGTTGGAAGTCGAAGAAGATCTCATCACACTATCCAATTTAGTAGTAAAAGGGGGTGTAAATTGAATAAATGCTTGGAGATTTAGTTACGTGGCATGCATAGTCTAGTTTTGATATTGCTGGTTTTGAAGTTATATATATATTTGTATAAGCCATGCGAAAATGGCTATACTTTTGTGTATAAGTATGATTAATGTTTGGAGTTTAAATGAAACAGTTTTCAGTTAACAGCAGTAATGTGATTTTTGAAAAATCACAAAAAATAGGAGAAATGGAATTAGAGAGTGAATAAGATATAGAATTAAAGTTTATTATGTCTATTTTTATATGAAATAAACAAAGTAGGAAAAGAAATTTTATATTATGAGATATTTCAAGTTTAGTGAGACTGGTTTTGAATGACTTCGTGATTCCCTGTTCTGTTTTGGAAAAATTGTTATAAATTGTAAAAAAATAATCATGGATCATAGTTTATATGATTAGAAATCTTAATGAGTCTATTTTTTATTAGAATAAACAAGAACATTATTGAAATTCTGTACAATGAGATAACTGAAATTTTGTAGAGATAGGTCAGAACCATCAAGTAGTGAAATAGGGGAAACTTTGATGAATAAACTGTACTAATTGGCCTTATGAAAAATTCTGGAAAAATTATGGTAAGAAGATATATGAGTCTAGTTTCAAGGAAAATTTACGGATCCAAATTTTGAGTTTTGTAGCTCAAGTTATGGTCAATTTAGTCAGCACGATGCAGTAGGACAGTTTTAATTTTTTTATGCCCTGAATTAGTAGTCAAGTCTAGTAATGCCTCATACTCGACTCCGGCAACGGTCTCGGGTAAAAGGGGGTGTTACAATTCTACTCAAGACGGTGGATTTCTCCTTCAATCCCTTTAGAGGGTTCTAGGGATTTCTTATGTTTTGTTTTATCTGTTCTCTTGAGATGTTTTCTTATTTCGTTATAAACTAAATCCTTCAGGTACCTGAAGGGGATAAAACCTAGATGAATCTTGTTATTGTTTTCTGAATTATATGATAAATACTTAGTTTGTTCTTAATTATGTGAGCTTAGTCCAAATTTAATGTGCTTAGGTGGAGGAGGAATATACCCTACCTAAGAGTAGATCTAGCATAATTAAGCGGAGTTGATCGCATGCCTAAAGATAGGGTGACGAGATTTTGCCGGATTAGGGTGAAACCAAATTTGGGAGTCCACATATCAATTTACTGCTATTCTAGAGGGTTATTAATAGAGATAGAGATTTTCATTAATTAACTTAGGGTTAGACGTTATTCGCCTCGAGGGAGGGTTTAATATACGTTAGGGAGTCTTACGGATCAAACTAAGTGAATAAATCGTATGGTTCAGGGTTAAATAACAAGTGAAGTCTAGGTGGATTCTTCCTAAGGGTATCATTAAAATCAACTGAGCTTTTCTAACAGTTATCTCCCCAATTTAGTCTTTTTGTCTTTGCGTCTTAGCTTGGTAGTTAGATAATTTTAGATTAAACAACCAAACACTTAATCATTAGGCTAGATAATAAAAAGAAAGTTAGTATTAGTACTTTTAGTTCCTTTGGGTTCAATAATCCGGTTTTGCCCAAGCTATACTACTATTTGATAGGTACACTTGCCTTTAATCGTTGTCAGAGTTAGTTTCCAGGTTCGATCATTCTCTTTATAAATTTTAAAGCTCTGATTCATAGCGATCAAGGTTTTGGCGCCGTTGCCGGGGAACTAAAATATTAAGAAAGCTCTATTTTTATTACTTTAGCCATTATTTTTTATTTTTCGCAATTTACTTTTATTTTTATTAATTTTTTTTATTTTTGCTGAAATTTTCTTTCTTTCTTTTCTTAACAGGTACCTCTAGTTTATGACTAGAAGGAACCCGAGAGGACCTTTAGTATACGATAGTGATATTGAAGCTACCGCTCGAAGGAATCGCAGAGAAATTAGGCGAGCCCTAAATTACACAGAGGAAAATCAAAAAGGCAGATCCAATCCTGCTGAAGGGATGGACGAGAATAATCCACAACCATATGATGTGGGAGAAAACAATGCTCCACATACCATGTTCGATTATGCTAAACCACATTTAACAGGAGCAGAATCGAGTATTGTTAGGCCCGCTATAGCTGCTAATAATTTCGAATTAAAGCCTAACACAATACAAATGATTAAACAATTTGTTCAATTTGATGGTTTGCAGGACGAAGATCCAAATACACATATAGCTAACTTCTTAGAGTTCTTTGATACCTTCAAAATAAATGGTGTTTCTGATGATGACATATGTCTTCGGTTATTTTCCTTTTCATTAAGGAATAAAGCCAAACAGTGGTTAAACTCGTTACCACGAGGGTCAATCACTACATGGGATCAAATGACCGAAAAATTTTTATTAAAATATTTCCCACCAGCCAAAACGGCCAAATTACGGAATGATATCTCTTCTTTTGTGCAGATAGATTTAAAGACATTATACGATGCATGGGAGAGATACAAGGATCTCTTGAGAAGGTGTCCACACCATGGTTTACCCTTGTGGCTTCAATTCCAAACTTTTTATAACGGTGTAAACCCCTTAACGAGGCAACTAATTGACTCAGCCACCAGTGGAACCTTAAATAATAGAACTCCTGAAGCAGCCTACGAGTTCATTGAAGATATGTCACTGAATAATTATCAGTGGCAAGTTACAAGAACGAAACCAACAAAATCAGCCGGAGCTTTCAACATAGACAAAGTAACCATGCTATCAACACAGATGGAGATGATGAATAAAAAGCTTGATAGTTTGTTTTCTTCGCAGGTACACCTAGTAATGCAATGCGACGCAAGTGGAACTGTGGCGAATCCTAAGTACCCACCCTACCAACCGGGCGCAGAGAGCGAACAGATGAACTATATAGGTAATAATTTCAGATCCAATAATAACCCATTTAGTAACACTTATAATCCAGGTTGGAGGAACCACCCAAACTTTTCGTGGGGAGGTCAAGGAAATCAAAGACAACAACCTCTTCAAAATTTCCAAAATCAGCCCTATCCGCAAGAAAAGAAGCCAAATCTCGAAGAGGTGCTGACAAAATTCATGGCAGCTACAGAAAATCGCTTCCAAGATACGGAGAAAACACTTAAAAGCACCGAGAACTGAGTTGGGGAACTTACTAAGTCAGTCAAGGAAGTCACTAATGCAGTCGAACAACTCGCAAACATAATGTCAAAACGACCGCAAGGACGTCTACCAAGTAACACTGAGATTAACCCAAAGGAGCATATTCAAGCCATCACAGCTCATGATAGTAAAAGGTTAGATGAACCCAATCCAATACAAGAAAACAATGTAGACGATGGTAAAGTAGAGGTAACACAAGAAAAGCCAAAACCAGTAATCAAGGGGTACCAACCTCGCATACCTTATCCCGAAGCGATAAAAAGAAACGACTCAGAGGAATAGTTAGTTAACTTACATCTTCTTGAAGCTCTTTTTCAGATGCCAGACTCGAGGAAAATTTTAAGATAGCTCTTGACAAACAAATGCAAATTAGACGAAGAGCATCATGTGGAATTGAATGCAGTGTGCTCAGTAATTCTACAAAATAGACTACCACGAAAGCAAAAATATCCAGGGAGTTTTAAAATTCAATGTTTAATTGGTAGTTTAACTGTTGATAATGCGTTAGTTGATTTAAGGGAAAGTATAAATGTCATGCCTTATACATTGTTTAAACGACTAGGTCTAGAAAAACCCAAACAAACTAGGATGAGTATTCAATTAGCTGATAAAACTGTTAGAATTCCTAGGATAATTATCGAAGATGTTCTTGTCAAAATCGATAAATTCGTTTTTCCAGTAGATTTTGTTGTTTTAGACATGGATGAGGATAACTCAATTCCCTTAATTTTAGGAAGGCCATTTTTAGCAACTGCTAGAACTAAAATTAATGTTGATGTAGGCAAACTTATACCTTGTGTAGGCGAGGACACGGTCACTCTTCAAGCCCTCTACTCGTCTAGAACATCAAGCAACAAAGGTGAGAATGTGAATTCTTTTGATAACCATCCGGTTAACCCTTCTTCTCAGGAAGCACCACAAAAGGACAAAATTGAACCCGATCTTAAAATCTGTAAAAAAATAAATCCTGAGGATCGAAGGATTCAGACAAATGAACTAGACGAATGGAAAACACAAATCAAAGAGGAACCGGAACCGCACGAAGTAAAACTAAAAGAGCCTTCAGAAAAGCTCGTAGGAACATCAAACCACTTCAAAATAGGAGATCAGGTACTGTTAAATAAAGCATATCATCACATCACCACATCAGACCTGAACAAGAACGAAGCAATTCCTCTCGAGGTACAAAATATCTTCCTATACGGAGCAGCCAAGGTAAGCAATCCAACATTCGACACTTTTAAGGTAAACGCTTCTCGACTTAAACTTTATCAAGAAAATAAAACTATAAGCACGAGGGAAGATATTCAATCCTTTAAACCTCCCTGATTTTTTTCAAATACAAGGAAAAGTCTAGCTTAATTCTATAAATGAGCGCTTCTCGGGAGGCAACCCGGGTACTAACCTCATTAACTTTCATGTTTTTCATTATTTATTTTATCTTATTCTTTCTTTAAAAATAACCAAGGGTGAAAATTTCCAAGCCACACGACCGTGGCCGTGGCCGTATGGACCACCAGAATCTTGGTACTAACATGGCAGGGCAGTATAAGTCCGATTCAACTAATTTTCGAAATCACGAACTCAACCACTCCCCCACGGGCACCGACAAAGTGGCACGACCGTACCCCACGACCGCGTGAAGCTACTGACTTGCCAACCACGGGCATAACACGCTCGTGCCTTCCAATCGTGTCAACATACTGACTTATTATCAACGGCCGTGGCAACCTGCAAAACAGGTGTGAGTGAGCCAACACACCCAAAAACACGGCCGTGCGAGGCAGACGTGTGAATCGACACGCCCTCAGACCATGGGCATGTTCGTGTACCAAAATTGAACTCTATTTAAACCCTCTCCCATCCTCCCCCTCTACTTTCCACCCCTTCTCTTCTTCCCTCTTCTCAGATTCATCCATAACAAGTCTCACTAACCCTTGAGCCACACCGAAACTATACCAAGGAAGCATAAAAGGCTAATCTCCTCAAAGGGGAACGATTTACATGAGCTCATGCCGGCAGCTTCATCCAAACAAAAAGCCAAGGGTCTTTGAGACCATTTAGTTTTTACTTTTCTTTTCTCTTTTGCTTCAATTTCCTTCCCTTTGACAATCTTATGCTTAATTTAGTCTAACTTAGTTTACTTTCTTAGTATCAGGTTCAAAAGGCTACTAGGGAATCACGCCACTTCCGCCACCGCCGGCACCTCCCCAGCCTTATAGGTCACACCCACCTCGCGAACCATCCACAAATAAGGACTCTTCGGTCCATCCATCTTTTATTTTCATTTGGTTTACATTTTTGTTTCCTTTTTCTTTATCTTTCTTATCTTTAATTATATATTTAGTTTATTTTAAATGTGTCTTACTAATTCCTGGCTAATTCTCCGTGAGCTACCCAATTTCTCCATCTAGCACAGGATCGTCATCCAGACCGACCCCTCCACCTCAAGGAAATCATCCATAAATTCAGGAAGTTTCACATCTCCCCTTCTCTTTTGATTTATCTCTTAACTGTTATTATCTATCTTTGTACATTGAGAGCAATGTACATCTTAAGTATGGGGCGTGAATAGTTATTATGCCTAACTTTCTGCATTATTCTCAATCCTTGAGAATAAAAGTGCCTAACTTTTTTCATTATTCTCAAATCCCTGAATTTAGACTTGTTCTAAAGTAATTTCCTCAAATTACTAACTAAAATGAAATTCCTAATGATTCATGGTTTTTATTGACATGTTTTTGAGTAAGTCATTGATAATTGTGCATTGATGATTAAAATTGAAGAATAGTAGAGAATCAAGCATGATAAGTCTATTTTTCAAAAATTTAAAATTTTAGGTTGTCTACCTAAATCTGAATATTATATTTAAGTTTGAAATTTACAAGGTTGACATCAAAACACCCATAATTTTTGTGAGATTTTAAGCCTTATAGAGCATATATTCTTTTTCATGCTCACTTTATTGATTATGAGTGTGTCAACATTGAACTGTTATTTTAGAACTTGCCTTGATTATACATGTCATGTCAACATTGAACTGTTATTCTAGAACTTGCCTTGATTATACATGTCAAGACCACAGTTATCATTTTATATACAGAGATGATAAAGGCACTTAGGATTTAACCCACTTACTCCACTAAAAAGCCTACCTTCATAATTAACCCCTAGTGAACCCCTTTGATCCTAACAACCCTTTTTAATTGACTCACCCACTAATGTTAACCCAAAACCCTTTGTATTTGTTATCACCATTCCTTTTTTACTACCCTTATATCGAGATTTGATTTGATTAGTTACATAATTATATTATTTCAGTAGTAGAATTTATCCTCTATTACTTAGTTTGTTCTTAAAAAAAATTCAGTATTAGTATTATGAAAAAGAGCTTATACAGTTAAAGTCCAATTATCAAAAGAAAAAGCTCGTATTATTAGTATTATAAATTTTCAGTTGATGTAATTATTATTGTCTCAGTATTTTTAGATAGGTAACTTGTCAATTCAATCTCGATTCTAACCTTCTAATTCAGCCTTTATCCACACATTTAACCCTAGCCCCGTTACAACCCTGACAAAGACCTTTTGATCTATTTATCATCTCATTTTACAGTGGTGGAGATTTAATTTTAAGGCAAGCCTTTGGGATTAACTTTTCAGGTTTGACTTATGAGTGATCTTTTAACCTTGAACCTTAAACACTTTTTGAGTGATTTGAGTGAATCTTTTGTGAGGATGTCAATCCTTGTAGGTTTTGAATTAAAGGTAATTCTTCAGATAAGGGGGGACACCTATGTTTTTATGATACAAATACATGACTTATCTTGTTTGAATCTTTAGGACTATTTGAGTTGAATTATCCATGTATAAATTATATATGAATTATGATAAGACATTGTTGATAGGAATTATGAATTATGGAAAGTTCGTTTTAATTGTAAGTTGAGAATTTTACTTGAGGACAAGCAAAAGCTTAAGTGTGGGGGTATTTGATAAACCGTAAAAGTAACATATTTTAATCCCAGATTTAGTATGCTTTTGGATAATTTATCTCTCAATTTATGTAAAAAGGTGCTCTTAATCCTTTCTTTTCATGTTTTATACCTAGGAAAGCACCCGAGGATAAAAAGAACGAGAAATGGGCCCAAACGGAGTAAATTGGGCCAAGGAAGAAATTGACACGGCCTAGACTTAAGCACACATGGTCGTGCCTCGCTAATCATCTAGAACAAGGCCTGACCCCCAATTTACATGGCCGTGTCTCATTAAAGAAATCCGAACACAGCTTGAAGACATGTCACATGGGCGTGTGACATAGCCGTGTCCCTGTCGTGGCAAAGAGCAATTTCATTCGGATTTGGATACTTTGGGGCAAAGAAACCTATTTCAAAAGCCTATATAAACCCCCTAAGTGCCAGCTGAAAGGAGGCGGTTAGCTGGCCAAGGAGCCAAGCCGACAAGGTCAGATTTGTGGGAATTACTCGAAGATAGCCAATTGATCCATCTCAAGAAGTCGGAATCCTACTCAAGACGATAGATCTCTCCTTCAATCCCTTCAGGGAGTTTTAGGGATTTCTTATGTTTTGTTTTATCTTTTCTCTTGAGATGTTTTCTTATTTCGTTATGAACTAAATCCTTCAGATACCTGAAGGGGATGAAACCTAGATGAATCTTGTTATTGTTTTCTGAATTATATGATAAATACTTAGTTTGTTCTTAATTATGTTAGCTTAGTCCAAATTTAATGTGCTTAGGTGGATGAGGAATAGACCCTACCTAAGAGTAGATCTAGCATAATTAAGCAGAGTTGATCGCATGCCTAGAGGTGGGGTGACGAGATTTTGCCGGATTAGGGTGAAACCTAATATGGGAGTCCACAGATTGATTTACTGCTATTCTAAGGGATTATTAATAGAGAAAGAGATTTCCATTAATTAATCTAGGGTTAGACGTTATTCGCCTCGAGAGAGGGTTTAATATACATTAGGGAGTCTTATGGATCAAACTAAGTGAATAAATCGTATGGTTCAGGGTTAAATAACAACTGAAGTCTAGGTGGATTCTTCCTAAGGGTATCATCCAAATCAACTGAGCTTTTCTAAAAGTTATCTCCCCAATTTAGTGTTTTTGTCTTTGCATCTTAGCTTGGTAGTTAGATAATTTTAGATTAAACAACCAAACACTTAATATTTAGGCTAGATAATAAAAAGAAAGTTAGTATTAGTACTTTTAGTTCCTTTGGGTTCAATAATCCGGTATTGCCCAAGCTATACTACTGTTCGATAGGTACACTTGCCTTTAATCATTGTCAGAGTTAGTTTCTAGGTTCGATCATTCTCTTTATAAATTTTAAAGCTCTGATTCATAGCGATCAGGGACCACAAATCCGAATCAGTATAATTTTTTTAACACTATTTTCTGTGTCTATGATATATGATTAATCATGTGTTAAATGTTCGTAAGCTAATTTGTCCGTTCATGTGTTTAATTTGACAAAAAGGATTGAATCGCATTAAATGTGAAAGTTGTATGCTATTTGTTAAAGAGCTTGTGTTGTGGCTTTTAAGAGTTGTGGCCTTATGTGGCAATTGAACCACTAATTAGTTAGTGGATGAATATGGTCAAAAATGACCTTATATGATAGGTTTTATATATTTCGTTTTAATGGGTAATTTTGGAAATGGTTTAATATGTATGCTATAATAATTATAAGCATAAAACATGGCCATTAGTTCATCCCCTTTTGGCCGAATATTAGCAAAGAAAAAGGAAGAACAAGAGCTTTAAGGGTTTCGGCTATTTCAAGCTATAATTTAGGTATGTTTTGGCTTTAGATTTTGATGGTTTTTATGTTTTTGAGATTGTTGATTAGTCTACTATCAAGCCCATGTATTAATTTTGTGAATTGATGATGTTTGTGTAAAATTCCATTGATGATATATTGAGCTTTGAGATGAGTTTAGTTGTTAAATGAAAGATTTGAGCTAGATGAACATACTTTGTTCTTGAAGTTTTGATGAATTTAGCTAATTAGGGCTAAATTGAGAAAATAGAAATTTGAGGGACTAAATTGCTAATTTGATGGAAAATATGGGCTTGTATGATATATATGTACATTCGGCTAAGCATGAGTGTGGGTTGATTTTGTGAATTTAGTGTTTTGAGAAAAATAGACTAAATTGATAAATTGTGCAATTATGAGGGTTAAATTACAAATAGCCCTAAATGTGTGTACTCGGATTGAATTGAATGAGTTAGTGAATAAAAGGGTTAATTCTGAATATGTTTAGATCAAGAACCGAGGAAAATGGACTTAGATCGCGGGAAAGCGAAATTAACCGAGTAGCCGTTTTCGTTTCAACTAAACCGTATCCGAGGTAAGTCATTATGCAAATAAACATATTAGTAATGAATTATGTGTATTCCGATGACTATTGCTATAGATGAATGGTTATGATATGATTTGTATATGAATTCCGAGATAAGATCGATATAGTGACAATGTTCGAGAAGTCACGTACGAACCTAGGAATAGATAGGATTATCTATGTCATGACATAGGTATCTATTCTGTTTTATCATGTAAGACCACGTCTGGGACATTGGCGTTGATTTGAGATTTTGTGTAAGACCTCGTCTGGGACGTTGGCATCGATATGAGCTTTACGTGTAGACCACGTCTGGACGTTGGCATCGATATGAGTTTTACGTGTAAGACCATGTCTAGGACATCGGCATCGTATTGATTCATGTAAAACCCTGTCTGGGACAGTGGCATCGATATCTGAGTGCATATAAGACCTCGTCCGGGATGTTGGCATTGTACGACTATTCTGAGCTTTCTGAGTATCCTACTAGATTCCTAACGGTTCAACGGGCAAGTCTGTCATACGAATTGAAATTTCGAGCTAAGAATAAATACGTGAATGTATGTTCGTTTCAGGTACGTTTCATATGTGCACTAAATATGTATAAAAAGGTAAGTACCTAAATGATTTTTTTATTTGAGGAAATGTACAATTGAATATGAGAATGTGAATGAGATACAAGAATAGTTATGTAAGAGATTTGTGTATACATGTGATTCTTGAATTGATATGTGGCAAATATGGCCAAGGATATGGTTTAATGCATATATGTGAGAAATACACTATGAATAGGAATTGTGCCAATGTTTCTATATGTTAAGTTTATTTGTATTATGACTTACTAAGCTTTTGGAAAGCTTACTCCGTGTGTGCGTTTTCTCTGTTTAATAGGTCGTCAAAGCTACTGAAGGCTCAGGACCGTCAAGGATCGTCGTCACACTATTCAACTTGTTTTTGGAACATTTTGGATATATATATTTTGCTAGACATGGCATGTATAGTGTAACACCCCAAACCCGGTCAATACACCACGATCGAATCTGGTATGTTATGGGGAAAAATGTGTTTAAGGGGTTTGGTTTTCGGTTAAAGATTTGATAGAAAACTCTTTGCTATAATTTGTACTTGTCAAAAGCTTGGGCATGATTGTTTTAAAGCTGATAGTGTATTTTGAAAACCCGGGAATTTTGAAACTTAGTTTGATCCATAAGTAAAACAAATTCATATCATTTAGAAATCCGAGAAAAATTCCTTGTGTTTGCTTAAAAACATTTTGAACGTAGTGTGAAGAAAATCTCAAGTTTGGAAAACAATTTGGGTGTATTCAATTTAAAGTTTTTGTGTGATACCCGATGGTAAAGTTTAAAACATATCGCTTTGTAGTTTTGAAAAAAACCCTTTTTTTTTTTTCTTTCCAAGTTTTATCCAATATTAATCCAACAATCTATTAGAACATATTTGGAATCAAATTAAAGCATATAAGCAATCAAAACATAATCTGCAAAGGCCTTTTACAATCCCAACAAAACCAAAAAGAAATTTAAACGAAATAGAGTACCAAGTTTGAAATCAGTGCAAGTCTAAATTTATTTATAGCACGGTCACCTCGAGTCCACCCGGCTCCATGTCCGCGATCTAAGTGTCACCTGAAATGATAAGGGAGAAGGTGAGTCGCAAGACTCAGTGCATAAATCCCTCTACCGATTAATGCAACAAGCTAACACACATCATAGCAAAGCAATACAAATAATGCACCCCAATCCTAACCATCCATATCACCTTTTCTACCCCGTGTGGTACCAAACCACTGGTGGTGCCAAACCACTGGTGACCCAAAGTCACGATATCCATAAGTGTGGTGCCAAACCACTGGTGACCCAAAGTCACGAATAATCCAATGATGGGGCCAACCCATCGTGTGATACCAAATCACTGGCGTCAATCCCGTATCTCAACTGTGGGGCCAACCCACTATGGTACGAAGCCACTGGGACGAGACGCTATGAGGTGCCAAACCTCTGGTGTCCCAAAGACACAATGTGATACCAAATCACTGGTTACCGAAGTCACGAATCCAATGATGGGGACAACCCATCGTGTGATACAAAATCACTAGCGTCAATCCCGTAATATCAACCGTGGGGCCAACCCACTGTGGTGCTAAGCCACTGGGATGAGACGCTGAGGTGCCAAACCTCTGGTGACCCAAAGTCACAATAATCAATCTGTGGTACCAAACCACTGGAGGTGCCAAACCTCTGGTGTCCCAAAGACACGGATATCATATTCCCCCTCCTCTCGTATCACCCAATGTCATACCGACTCATGTACAATATACAAATCATGCAAATCATGCTAACATGCCCAATATTGCATCTCACATCATATATATCATCAAACATGATATCATATACCATTAATAGAGCTCGTAATGAAACGGACTTACCCGTATCCGTGCACCTACCCTACAGGGTATCATATCAATCACCCATACTGTATCGGCTTATTAACAATCAGGTTATTAACATATTACTAAGCAAGAGTGTGTTAGTTACACACCTGTTAAACGCAAGCTTTTAAAGCCCAACGAACCGATCTAAGACCCTCAATGCCTTGCTCCTATAATCGGCCAAACATGAACATTATCCATCTATACCATTCGGCCAAAACCAATTAAACCGAAGGGGGGGTTAACGTTTAACCTTACCTCACAAATAATTTGGTTTCCAACCAAATCCCGAACCAACCGATGCTTCCTTAGTCAATTGGCCACACCCTAACAAGAGAACTGTTAATCTTTTGAAGTCTTTGATTAACGAAAACTACAAGAATGCACCAATAGAACCAATCCCTTACCGCCACTTACCAACAATTAACTGAGAAAGAAGACTCCTCTTGCTTGCTTCCAAAATCCAAAGGCCCTATAACGTAATAGTTAACAAAGATTAACTCCTTTCAACTAAACCCAAAATCGAACAAGAACAAGGGAGAGGAGAAATGGCCATTCGGCCAACCACTTACCTTGCTTTAAACCCGATTGGAGACCACACAAGAGAGGTTTACACCACCCCCTAATATTCGGCCAATAGAGAACTACTAGGAGAGGAAAGATTCGGCCCACAAAGAAATGGGGAGAAAACGATGGAGAAAAATCGGCTAGAGCTTTGAGAAGAAGAAAGAAATAAAAGATGAATAGAGGGAGAGTACTTTCGGTGTTTGAAAAGAAAAAGAAATGGAGAGAGTGTTTTGGAGGATGAGTTTCACTACCAAAGTTCAAGAAGGAAAGAAAATATGAGAAGGGGGAGAATACTAATTTCAAACTTAGCACAAATGAAAAACAAAGAGAAAACAATGTAAGGGGTTCTACCAAAATAAAATAAAACAAAAGGAACCAAAAGCTTGAGGGCTCAAGAATGCATTCGGCTATCAATGAAAATCAAAAGAGGCAAAGCCAATTCGGCAAGGGTGTAGTTGCTTAAAGCTTTCGGTTTCAAAAAGTAAAAAAAAATGAGAGACTTATTTTGAGAAAATTCAGCTTAAGCTATTGACAAAAGGAAGAACTTTGGCCTACCAATCTTTGACCGAAAACACCAAAATGCCAAGTGAATTTCGGTATTCCCTCAACTCACCTACCAAACCGTCCACTCCCCCCCCCAAAAATCTCTCCAACATTCGGCCAACACCTACAAGCACTCCCATCCACTAGTTCAAAGTTGTTTGAACTAGTCCACCTCCTACATTTTCTCTCCACCCACCATTTGAACATTTGACTTGGTCCAAGGCAGAGTTTGAACTGCCTACAACTTCTCCCCTCTATGCCGTCAAAATGGAAGCAAAATATGAAGTCCTTGCAGCTTGAACACAGGACCTCTCCCTCCTACAAGTGACGCCAACCACAAGCCCCAAGTGGCGCATGCTTTGCCACTTTACTAGCTCAACTCTTGTGCTAGAATTCACCAATAAATAATTATAAACCCCAGCTCCAACAGTTCCTCTCACCCAAAGCTTAAAACTAAAATTTTCCCTACCACTTAAGCTTACCCCAAGCTCCTAACTAAGCCCCAAAACAATCAAAAACATCACAATGCAACCTAAACACATGCAAACGAATGCAATAACAAAATAGCCCCTAACCCAGGATATTACAGTTCTACCCCCTTAAAATAATTTCGGCCTCGAAATTACCTGGTCAAAAGAGTTGAGGGTATTGCTGTCTCATCATCTCCTCTGGTTCCCATGTAGCTTCTTCCATACCATGATTCCGCCATAGCACCTTTACCAAAGGCACCGACTTCCTACGCAGAACCTTCACTTCCCGATCTAGAATCTACACTGGTTCCTCCTCCATAGTCAAATCCGAATTTACCTCGATCTCTTCCACTGCTACGACATGCGATGGATCTGACCGATAACGCCTAAGCATCGAAACGTGAAATACGTCGTGAATCTGACTCAACTCTGCTGGCAACTCAAGCTGATACGCTACTGGTCCCACTCGTCTCAGTACCCTATACGGCCCAATAAACCTCGGACTTAGCTTGCCTTTCCTACCGAACCTCAGCACTTTCTTCCATGGTGAGACCTTAAGAAAAACTTGGTCTCCCACAGCAAATTCTATATCTCTCCACTTGAAATCGGCATAAGACTTCTCCCTATCCGAAGCTTCCTTCAATCGAGCCTGAATCAACTTAACCTTGTCTTCGATCTCAGCAACCAACTCTGGTCCCAACAACTGACATTCACCCAACTCCGTCCAACATGTAGGTGAGCGACACTTCCTACCTTACAACGCCTCATATGGTGCCATCTTGATGCTTGCTTGGTAACTGTTGTTGTAAGCGAACTCAGCTAATGGAAGAAACTACCTCTGAAGTCCAGAATACAACCTCTCAGCATATCCTCTAAGATCAGATAAACCTCTCCATTGCCTGTCGATCGTGGGTGAAAAGTCATCTTTGAAATCCAACCGCGTGCCCAAAGCCTGATGCAACGCTTTCCAGAACCTTGACGTAAATCTGGGATCCCTATCCGATATGATCGATACTGGCACACCATGCAGCCTCACTATCTCTGACACATACAACTTCGCCAACCTCTGAAGTGAGTAGTCAACCCTCACTGGAATGAGGTGAGCTGATTTTGTCAGACGGTCCACAATTACCCAAACTGAGTCCTTCTTGCTTGGCGTAAGAGGTAATCCACTGACGAAATCCATGGTTATCCTTTCCCACTTCCACTGTGGAATCTTCACTGGCTGAAGCAACCCTGATGGCAACTGATGTTCAGCATTGACCTGCTGACATGTCAGACACTTCCCAACAAACTCTGTCACCTCTCGCTTCAGACCTGGCCACCAAAACTGCTTTCTTAGATCCCGATACATTTTACTACCTTCAGGATGCATAGCGTATGGGCTGCTATATGCGTCCTGAAGAATCTTCTGCCTTAGCTCAACGTCCTTTGGCATACAAGGTCTCCCTTGAAAACACAGCAGTCCATCACCGGACAAACCGTAACCCTCCAAACCACTGTCCTGCACCTGAGACCTACGCGCACTCAAAACCTCATCTTCCAACTGTTTCTCCTTGATCTGCTCCACCCAAGTAGGCTTAACCTGCAACTCTGCCAGAATACTTCCGTCGTCATACAAACTCAAATGGGCAAACATCGCTCTTAAGTTCGAAACAACTTTACGGCTCAACGCGTCTGCTACTACGTTAGCCTTGCCCGGGTGATACTCAATCGAACAGTCGTAATCCTTGAGCAACTCAATCCATCTGCGCTGCCTCAAATTCAAGTCCTTCTGAGTCAAAAGGTACTTCAGACTCTTATGATCAGTGTAGACTATCGATCTTTCTTCGTACAAGTAGTGCCTCCAAATCTTCAGAGCGAAGACTACTGCTGCTAACTCCAAGTCGTGCGTTGGATAATTGACCTTATGTGGCTTCAGCTGCCGAGATGCATAAGCCACAACCTTACCTTTCTACATCAAGACACAACCCAATCCCGTATGTGATGCATCGCAATATACTGTGAATTCCTTTCCTGCCTCAGGTTGAATTAGAACAGGAGCTTCTGTCAAAATCTTCTTAAGCTTATCGAAACTCTCCTGCTGTTTCTCAGTCCAAACAAATGGAACTCCTTTTCTTAATAGCTTAGTCATCGGTGCTGCAATCAACGAAAATCCCTCTACAAATCTTTGGTAGTATCCTGCCAAACCCAGAAAACTCCGAATCTCAGCCACTGACTTAGGCGGCTTCCAATCCAAAACTGCCTCAATCTTTCGAGGATCTACCCTAATCCCCTCAACCGACACTACATGACCCAAGAAAGTCACCTCTCTAAGCCAGAACTCGCACTTACTAAACTTAGCATAAAGCTGCTTCTCTCTCAGAATCTGCAGCACCACCCGCAAGTGTGCATCATGCTCCTCCTCTGACCTTGAGTACACCAAGATGTCGTCAATAAAAACCACTACGAACTGATCTAAAAACTGCTGGAACACCCTATTCATCATATCCATGAATGCTGCCGGCGCGTTAGTCAACCCAAACGGCATTACCAGAAATTCGTAGTGCCCATACCGAGTACGAAACGCTATCTTGTGGATATCCGCCTCCTTCACCTTCAATTGGTGATACCCCAACCTCAAATCAATCTTCGAGAATACCGAAGCACCCTTGAGCTGATCGAACAAGTCATCTATCCGTGGCAACGGATACTTGTTTTTAATTATCAGCTTGTTCAACTGGCGGTAATCTATACACATCTGCATGGTACCATCTTTCTTCTTGACAAAGAGTACTGGCGCTCCCCAAGGTGAAACACTTGGCCTAATAAAGCCTCGATCCAACAACTCCTGGATCTGAGCCTTTAATTCCACTAACTCCTTTGGCGCCATCCTATACGGAGCGATTGACACCGTGCAGCGGTTCCGTGCGCATCTATCCCGAACTCTACATCACGATCCAGTGGCAAACCCGGAAGCTCCTCTAGAAACACATCCACAAACTCCTTAACTGTTCGGACCTTCTCAACAGCAGACTCCTTAGCCTCCAAGGCATACACATGAACCACATATGCTTCACAGCCCTTCATGACCATCTTCTCAGCTTTCAGAGCAAACACCACGTTGGATAAATAATCTCTTCTATTACCTATCAAGACCACCTCGTCACCTTCAGCCGTCTTAAGAACCATGTGCTTAGCCGCGCAATCCAACATAGCCTGGTACTTAACCAACCAGTCCATCCCAAAAATCAGATCGAACTCCCCAAACGGCAGTTCCATCAGATCAGCCACAAACACTACCCATTGGAGTTCTAGGGGTATATCTCTATATAGCTTATCTACGACTACAGAGTGACCTAGAGGGCTAATTACTTTCATCTGCCTAGAAGTAGTTTCAGAATCTAAGTCCATGGTCTCAACTATGCTACTAGCAACGTAAGAATGCGTTGAACCCAAATCAATCAAGGCAGTATATAGAGAACCAAAAATTAAAAATGTACCGGTTATGATGTCCGCTAAGGTCGCCTCCTCTCTCGGCGTCATTGCATACACCAACCCAGTCACAGCCTCGTAACCACTGCACCTCTCGCCCGGCAAGCTCGCGCGCCCCGACTAGAACCATTACCTCCTCTGCCATTACCACGACGACTCTCTCGTGGCGGCGGTCCATTATTCTGAATCGAGTACGCGGCCTCGACTCTCGATCAATCCTAGCCAACTTACGCGACAATCCTCACACAGTGATCCAACGAGCCACACTCAAAACATCCTTTTCCACCGGTCCAAAGATCCTCCCCAATGAGATTTCCCACAACGGTTACACCGAGGTGGTCCTCGACAATAACGACAAAGCCTACTGCATCGATTCGGCCCACTCAGCCTAGCCCTTTTCTGAGAGTTGCCTGACGACCTAGAAGATCCAAAACTCCTCTTATGCCTGTTCCTATCCACATTTTGCCTCACAGACTCTTTAATACCCTCGGCTACTTTAGCCTTCTCAACCAGGACGGCAAACTCACGCTCCTGCTGTGGAGCAATCAACAATCTTAATTCATCTCTCAGACCATCCTCGAATCGAACACACCTCTCGTGTTCAGTAGCCACAATGCCCCTAGCATACCGACTCAGCCTCAAGAATTCTGCCTCGTACTCCGACACAGACTTACTCCCCTGAACTAGCCTCAGAAATGCTTTTCACTGTGCGTCGACATAACTAGCTCCAATATACTTTTTCTGATAAGCAGCCCTAAAATAGTCCCAAGTGAGATCCTCTGCTGCAATACTGTCCCGAACCGTGAGCCACCACTGGTATGACTCATCCCGAAGAAGCGATACTATCCCCTCGGCTTCTCCTCGCAGTCAAGTCTAAATCATCCATGATCCGCTCCGCTGCCTCCAGCCAATACTCACCGTCTTTGAGCAACACCGAAAACACTCTCGAAGAATTCGCCCCATTCGCGGTCGTCGCCAGCACGCATTTCCGAACTCCTGCGCCTCCACCTGCCCCAACTACCCTTTCGGAACTCGCAAAGACGCCGCGCGACGACTGCGTCATCCCCAGATGCGCTCACGAAACTCACCACCTCCACCGGTGGTGGTACCGCCGTATCTCATTCTCTCGAGCCCTCGACTGCACCCTGCGGGTTCGAAAGCGATCATCCTACCACGACCACGTCCACGTGTATTACGACCACGTCCACCCCGAGTGCTCATGACTAACGTCTTGACTTATCTAATTTAGAAGTTTTATGCATTAGTAATTATTCCACTGTTTAAAAGCAAAGTCTTATGAATATTGCTTATTAAAGAAGTTTCTGTTTCCGCAAGTCCACACAAATCCTATCGGCCAGCTTTCTAAGGTAATCTACTATTGCTAGTCATCCAGTCACATCTCATCCAAAAATCACAAGCAATAATAAGGGGTACTTACCTGGGCGGATTGGTGCCGGAGACTCGGTGCCATGCCTTTCAGACCATATATTTTACAACAAACACTTAATACCCATATTTAAAACATTTTGGGCCTCGTGTGCCTGTACAAACTTTTTGAACTTGGCTCTGATACCATAATTGTAACACCCCAAACCCGGTCAATACACCACGACCGAATCTGGTATGTTACGGGGAAAAATGTGTATAAGGGGTTTGATTTTCGGTTAAGGATTTGATAGAAAACTCTTTGCTATAATTTATACTTGTCAAAAGCTTGGGCATGATTGTTTTAAAGCTGATAGTGTATTTTGAAAACCCGGGAATTTTGAAACTTAGTTGGATCCATAAGTAAAACAAATTCATATCATTCAGAAATCCAAGAAAAATTCCTTGTGTTTGCTTAAAAACATTTTGAACGTAGTGTGAAGAAAATCTCAAGTTTGGAAAACAATTTGGGTGTATTCAATTTAAAGTTTTTGTGTGATACCCGATGGTAAAGTTTAAAACATATCGCTTTGTAGTTTTGAAAAAAACCCTTTTTTTTTCTTTCCAAGTTTTATCCAATATTAATCCAACAATCTATTAGAACATATTTGGAATCAAATTAAAGCATATAAGTAATCAAAACATAATCTGCAAAGGCCTTTTACAATCCCAACAAAACCAAAAAGAAATTTAAACGAAATAGAGTACCAAGTTTGAAATCAGTGCAAGTCTGAATTTATTTATGGCACGGTCACCTCGAGTCCACCCTACTCCATGTCCGCGATCTAAGTGTCACCAAAATGATAAGGGAGAAGGTAAGTCGCAAGACTCAAGTGCATAAATCCCCTCCCGATTAATGCAACAAGCTAACACACATCATAGCAAAGCAATACAAATAATGCACCCCAATCCTAACCATCCATATCACCTTTTCTACCCAGTGTGGTACCAAACCACTGGTGGTGCCAAACCACTGGTGACCCAAAGTCACGATATCCATAAGTGTGGTGCAAAACCACTGGTGACCCAAAGTCACGAATAATCCAATGATGGGGCCAACCCATTGTATGATACCAAATCACTGGCGTCAATCTTGTATCTCAACTGTGGGGCCAACCCACTGTGGTACGAAGCCACTGGGACGAGACGCTATGAGGTGCCAAACCTCTGGTGTCCCAAAGACACAATGTTATACCAAATCACTGGTGACCGAAGTCACGAATCCAATGATGGGGCCAACCCATCGTGTGATACCAAATCACTGGTGTCAATCCTGTAATATCAACCGTGGGGCCAACCCACTGTGGTGCTAAGCCACTGGGACGAGACGCTGAGGTGCCAAACCTCTGGTGACCCAAAGTCACAATAATCAATCTGTGGTACCAAACCACTGGAGGTGCCAAACCTCTGGTGTCCCAAAGACACGGATATCATATTCCCCCTCCTCTCGTATCACCCAATGTCATACCGACTCATGTATAATATGCAAATCATGCAAATCATGCTAACATGCCCAATATTGCATCTCACATCACATATATCATCAAACATGATATCATATACCATTAATAGAGCTCGTAATGAAACGGACTTACCCGTATCCGTGCACCTACCCTACAGGGTATCATATCAATCACCCATACTGTATCGGCTTATTAACAATCAGGTTATTAACATATTACTAAGCAAGAGTGTGTTATTTACACACCTGTTAAACGCAAGCTTTTAAAGCCCAACGAACCGATCTAAGACCCTCAATGCGTTGCTCCTATAATCGGCCAAACGTGAACATTATCCATCTATACCATTCGGCCAAAACCAATTAAACCGAAGGGGGGTTAACGTTTAACCATACCTCACAAATGATTTGGTTTCCTACCAAATCCCGAACCAACCGATACTTCCTTAGTCAATCAGCCACACCCTAACAAGAGAACTGTTAATCTTTTGATGTCTTTGATTAACGAAAACTACAAGAATGCACCAATAGAACCAATCCCTTACCACCACTTACCAACGATTAACCGAGAAAGAAGACTCCTCTTGCTTGCTTCCAAAATCCAAAGGCCCTATAACGTAATAGTTAACAAAGGTTAACTCCTTTCAACCAAACCCAAAATCGAACAAGAACAAGGGAGAGGAGAAATGGCCATTCGGCCAACCACTTACCTTGCTTTAAACCCGATTGGAGACCACACAAGAGAGGTTTAAACCACCCCCCAATATTCGGCCAAGAGAGAACTACTAGGAGAGGAAAGATTCGGCCCACAAAGAAATGGGGAGAAAACGATGGAGAAAAATCGGCTAGAGCTTTGAGAAGAAGAAAGAAATAAAAGATGAATAGAGGGAGAGTACTTTCGGTGTTTGAAAAGAAAAAGAAATGGAGAGAGTGTTTTGGAGGATGAGTTTCGGCTACCAAAGTTCAAGAAGGAAAGAAAATATGAGAAGGGGAGAATACTAATTTCAGCTTAGCACAAATGAAAAACAAAAAGAGAAAACAATGTAAGCGTTCGGCCAAAATAAAATAAAACAAAAAGGAACCAAAAGCTTGAGGGCTCAAGAATGCATTCGACTATCAATGAAAATCAAAAGAGGCAAAGCCAATTCGGCAAGGGTGTAGTTGCTTAAAGCTTTCGGTTTCAAAAAGTAAAAAAAAAATGAGAGACTTATTTTGAGAAAATTCGGCTTAAGCTATTGACAAAAGGAAGAACTTTGGCCTACCAATCTTTGACCGAAAACACCAAAATGCCAAGTGAATTTCGGCATTCCCTCAACTCACCTACCAAACTGTCCACTCCCCCCCCAAAAATCTCTCCAACATTCGGCCAACACCTACAAGCACTCCCATCCACTAGTTCAAAGTTGTTTGAACTAGTCCACCTCCTACATTTTCTCTCCACCCACGATTTGAACATTTGACTTGGTCCAAGGCAGAGTTTGAACTGCCTACAACTTCTCCCCTCTATGCCGTCAAAATGGAAGCAAAATATGAAGTCCTTGCAGCTTGAACACAGGACCTCTCCCTCCTGCAAGTGACGCCAACCACAAGCCCCAAGTGGCGCATGCTTTGCCACTTTACTAGCTCAACTCTTGTGCTAGAATTCACCAATAAATAATTATAAACCCCAGCTCCAACAGTTCCTCTCACCCAAAGCTTAAAACTAAAATTTTCCCTACCACATAGGCTTACCCCAAGCTCCTAACTAAGCTCCAAAACAATCAAAAACATCACAATGCAACCCAAACACATGCAAACGAATGCAATAACAAAATAGCCCCTAACCCGGGATATTACATATAGGCTAGTCTTTTATATTTGTAAATGAAGGGAATTTAGCCATGTGATTTGGCTAGTTATGTGTTGATATTATGTTTTAATGAATGTGTTATATGAAGTATACTTTGGTATGGTTGAAGCATGTGAATTGGTCATGTTTTTGGGTAAGCATTTGAATGAATTATACTTGATATACATACGTTTTTGGTCTTGGAAGTTGACATGGTTGAAATGGATATTGAATGTATTGATAGAATGGTTGTTTTGGTGTGTTATTGGTTGATAAATGCGTATGAGAGGTGTTGGTATATTGCTTATAGGTAAGACCCAAGTGGGTGGCATTTTGGCCTTGAAAATGGCCTATTATGTCACACGGGTGTACCTAGTGACCGTGGGCTAACACTACACCAAAACAGACTTTTAGCGGCGTTTTTTTGGGCTTTTTGAGGCGTTTATAAGCGCCACTAATAGTATTTGTGGTGCTTTTTAGTGGCGTTTGTTGTGAAAAAATGCCGCTAAAGGTAGGGACTTTTAGCGGCGCTTTTAAGGAAAACGCCGCTAAAGATAGGGGCTCTTAGCGGCGCTTTTCAGAAAAACGCCGCTAAAGGTAGGGGCTCTTAGCGGCGCTTTTCAGAAAAACGCCGCTAAAGGTAGGGAGCTCTTAGCGGCGCTTTGAGCTTGCCGCTAAAGGTAGAACTTTTAGCGGCGCTTTTGTAAAAACGTCGCTAAAGGTAGGGCTTTTAGCGGCGCTTTCAAGAAAAACGCCGCTAAAGGTAGGGGCTTTTAGCGACGCTTTTCGTAAAAACGCCGCTACAGGTAGGGGCTTTTAGCGGCGCTTTTAGCAAAAACGCCGCTAAAAGTCATGAAAATGAAAAAAAATTAAAATATTATAAAAAAGAATAAAATTAAAATATTATAAATATTAAAATATTATAAAAACATTTAAGGAAAAAATAATAAAAATTAAACATTTTTCAGCCCATAACATTTAAACCAAAAAAAGGAAATAGATAGCAAACAATATTCAACAAGAATTTTCAAAAAAGAAGCAAGGATGGATTTCTTCAACTCTTCATATCACTTTAGCAAATCACTTGAACCTGCATCTGAACCCTTTTCATCCTCAGACTCCTCACCAAGGATGGATTTCTTCAACTCTTCATATCACTTTTCATTCTCCAAATATTGAAGACGCAAAATTTCTGCTTCTTTGTCACCATGCCAGTGACTCATACCTGACAAAAGAAAATGTAAAGAAACAAAATAAATCAATGAACTTACAGAAAAAAAATAAACAACTTGGCTAAGATCAAAGATTCTTTAACTAAAGTTCAATTACTTTATTGTTTGTGAATCGAAAAGAACAATACTAACCTCTTGGCAACTTAAGATATCCATCACTCTGATGTCTATATAATTTTGTAGTTGGAAAGTCATCACCTATTAAACATGTCCAATAAATTTAAAAAATGTCTATATCATCAATGAAAATTTTCCAATGGTTATTCTAAGTAGCTATAAATAGATACTTCAATAATGAGTGAATAAAACAAAATATTTAAATAAAATCAAAGCTCCACAATAAAGGGAGCAACGGCATTTTACAAGATGAGTTCTCCAAATTCCCAAAAGATGCTTTTCTAATCATATCTTTTAAATACAAATCATTCATTGGATAGGCCTGGTTAATACTAACATTTAATTATAGCAACTCACGAGTGGTCAAGTTCAAATGCAAAATCTATCAATACCATGCAAAAGCAAATCTTAGAAATGTAAATTAAGCCTATAGTAGGAGGGATGCAAAACAATATCAAATAAAATTATGGTCTAAAGAAACATCAGAAAATGTTTTTGTCCTAAGAACAAAAAACTTACAACAGCTCTATAATTCTTGATCAGAGACAATTGGATATGGTAAAATCATAACTTCCCCCCTTTATTATGGTATTTCTTAAGATGATCCATAAACAAAATAGACCCCTTCCTCAAATAAGATTTTAACTCTCCAACATTCAAAACTGTTCTTAATTTTGTCCATATTAAAAGAGACAGTACACTAACTCTTCCTATCAAAAAAAAAAATACAAGACATTCAGATGAAAGCCCCAAGTTCAGAGATTCTAAGCTGACAACCGCAACTTAAATGTTAAAATGAAATCAGTAATGGAATACATAACTTCGAAACCACACAGAGGCATGAATGAATAAGATTTTATTACAACTCCACGCACTCATCACAAGTTGACGAAGAAAGAAAGCATTAAAATCACTTCACAACAATGTTAGAACTTACAGCCACAACCACGGGTATATAGATGACTTTGTTTTCTTTCTTGTAAGGAACAAGTTGAGCTACACAAATAAAATTTCTAAGGGCTTGGATAAAATTTCTCAAATTTTACTTGCATCAAAGAATCATATGCTTCACAATTCATTGAGCATCAAGGAACTTCATTTTTTTTTTTTTACCTTGGACTAATCTGCCTGAATTTTAAACATATAAAAGTTCTGGAAAATCACTTGCACTGTTCCCACACAAAAATTAATTACAAGAATATTCCAACACTAATTTCATTTAACGAAAATTGTTTATTTCAACCATAATGAGCTAAAAATAAATTCATGCAACAATGGAAGCAGCAATAAACATGCAACACTACAACCACAAAAGATATAACCATGCTAACAACCAGATATGGGAAGAATGCAAACCTGCGTACGAAGCCAAGCTTCTCATAGCCGCGAGAAAACACTTCTAAACCACCTTCTCATAGGAGACATGCAAATACAGTGTATTCGCCAAGTTCCTACCTAGATACCAATATGGACTTCCAAAGACCAGTAGCAAGTCTGGCACAATACAGATAGGAAAACGCAGTGTGCAAGCAACTAAAGACAATATAGCAAAAACATTCCAACAAACTAGAGAACTGAAATCTACAGTCATGCATAAGTACATCACATGCAAACGAATTAAAAAAATACCCAAAAAGTTCTAAACAAAAGTATTTAAACAAAAGTTTGAGAGCTTACCTAAGAACCAACATGAGAAAGGGACTCAATAATAAAGACAAATATAAAGAAAAGGAAAAAGAAAAAACAATTGACTCTACAAAACGATTGGGACGCGTTTATGACTGAGCATTCACACAAATACTTCCAATTGCAGAATATTTGATTCACACAATAATTCAAACAGTTCGTGTTCCCACCGCAGCCAATGGTAGGCTAAGCAGTGTGCAGACGATGATGGTGAAACAATGATCAATTTGATATGGATGTTTTAAAGTCAACTAAAGTTGTAAAACAATCCCCCAAAATACAATTAAACTATACAAATGTACCCTATCAATTTCATGCAAACTATCTCTAATCATCTACCACCCTACACCATCCATGCACTAAAGTCCCCTACAGCTTATATTACACAGTAGTACATTCTACACAGGTTCTAGTCTACGTTACGGCTACGGCTAGGGCAATGACAATTACTCAGATATTTATTACTGTGTTTACATAAAAGTCAGATGGCCATCGTCTTGTTAGGTTCTATCTTACCACTTCAACAGACACAACACTTATTTCCCGCTCAAGTTCATCTTCAACCCCTTACTGCAGTTTCTTGGAACCGGATTTTCCGACCTTATGCTTCCACTTGTTTTGCATTTGATAAAAGAAAAGAAAATCATTTCAAATTAATATATATGTTTAAAAAAGTTTCTGTTTACAAATTCCATACTGCCGTTGTTTATTGAATGTCGGAATATTGGGAAATTTGAGAAGAAAACAAAGGACGACAGAACCTAGGGAGAAGCTTGAGCAGAATATTAAGTAGAAAATGTAACAAGAAAAAAAGAAAATGCTTGCATGAAGTGTGAATTAAGCATCTTATAGAGCATCAAGTACTGAACCCTTTCAAGCAATGCCACTGTAATATCCCGGGTCAGGGGGCTATTTTTGTGTTGCATGGTATTGCATGTGTTTAGTGTGCTGTGTTGCTATTTTTGTGTTTTAGGGGCTTAATTGTAGGCTAGGAATGTGCCTGAGTAGGTAGGAAAATTTTAGTTTTAGGCTTCATAGGAGAGGAGCTGAGGAAGCTGGGGTTTTATTTTATTTTTGGTAATTCATAGCACAAAGGAGGAGCTAGCATGGTGGCAAAGCATGCGCTACTTGGGAGCTAGGTGTGGCGTCATCTACATGGGGTGGAGGTCTTGAGTTCAAGTCGCAGAGTCCCCCATTTTGGTTCCCTTTTTGGACGGCATGGAGGAAGAGGTAGAGAGCAAATCAAATTCTACCATGGACTTGGTCTTCACTTTCAAATGGAGGGTGGAGAGCAATTGTAGGAGGGAGACTTGGTAAACTCATTTGAAATGAGTGGTGGGGAGCTATTGGGGGGATTTTGGCCGAATTTGAGGGAGTGTGGAGTGGGGGAAGTGACGACTTAGTGTGGGAAAGGGGGGGAGGCCGAATGTACCTTGGCATTTTGGTGCATTTTCGGTCACTTTTTGGTCAAAAGCAAAAGCTCTTCCTTGGTCTTTTGTTAGCCGATTCTTCTCTCAAAATAAGTCTATCATTTTCTTTTCCTCTTTGAAAATCGAAAGCTTCAAGCAACCATACCTTGCCGACTTTTCTTTTGGGCATCTAGCCGATTGTGTGCAATTGCTTCTCTTAATCTCTTGTGTTGCCGAAACTAGCTACCTTCCTCTCCTCGTATTTTCATTCTTCTCTTAAAACACTTGAGCCGAAACTCCACCTCTCCAAAACATTTTCCATCTCTTCTCTTGCTAGCCAAAACTCAATTCTCTAAAAACACTTTCTTCATTTCTTTCACTTGCAAGCCGAAGGTACCCTCCTTCATCTATCTTTTATTTTCTTCCTCTCCTAAACATTATTGCCGAAACTTCATCCTCATCTCCTATTTTCTTTTCCTTCCTTTTCCATTCAAAACCGAACAAAGGTGTGTGTTAAACACTTAGGCTGAATCTCTTCTCTCCTAGAAGTCCTCTGTTGGCCGAATATAGTTGGTGTTGGTAAGTTCTTGGCCGAATGGCCATTTCTCTTTTCTATCTAGTACTATGTTGATCTCGGTTTGATCTAAGCATAAGTTGGTTGTGGTTGAAAGGAGTTAATCACTCGTGTAAGCATCTCGTATAGGGCCTCTGGATTTCGGAAGCAAACAGGAGGAGCCGTCTTCATCTATTAATTGATTGGGTAAGTGTGGTAAGTGTTGGGGTATTAGTTCACTCGTTTGATTTCGTTAAGATAAGTTACAAGAGATTAATGATTCTTTTTCTTAGGTGGCGGCCAATTGGAAAGAGGGACCATTGAGGTTCGGGTTTGGTAGGAAACCAAACCAATAGCAAGGTAAGGGCTAAGACGATAAACCCTTTGGTCTAATTGGTTATGGCCGAATGATATGTGTGCTAACCCCATGGTTGGCCGATTGTAGGAGCAAGGCCATCAAAAGGGACTTAGATCGTTTCGTTGGGATTTTAGACTCGTTTATACCAGGTGTGTAAACTAACACACTGATACTTAGTAATGTTATTAATAAACCTGTTCGCCTGTTAAAAACCATAACAGTATGATGGATAATTGGATACCCAAATGGGGTATGTATACGGATCCGGGTAAGTCTATTTTATTCCAAGTTCTATTATTGATACCTTGGATATTATGATCTATGCTATATATGCTATGAGATGCAATGTTGGGCATGTTTTGCATGAGTTACGTGATTTGCATATTGTGCATGAGTCAGTATGATATGTATGGGTGATGTGAGTGGAGGGGGAGGATGATATCCGTGTCTTTGGGACACCAGAGGTTTGGCACCTCCAGTGGTTTGGTACCACAGTGATATATTGTGACTTTGGGTCACCAGAGGTTTGGCACCTCAGCGTCTCGTCCCAGTGGCTTAGTACCACGGTGGGTTGGCCCCACAGTTGATTATACGGGATTGATGCCAGTGATTTGGTATCACACGATGGGTTGGCCCCATCATCGGATTTGTGACTGCGGTCACCAGTGATTTGGTATCACATCGTGTCTTTGGGACACCAGAGGTTTGGCACCTCATTGCGACTCGTCCCTGTGGTTTGACACCACCGTGGGTTGGCCCCACTTGGGAGATACGGGATTGTCGCTAGTGATTTGGTATCACGCGATGGGTTGGCCCCATCATTGGATTATTCGTGACTTCGGGTCACCAGTGGTTTGGCACCACACTTATGGATATCGTGACTTTGAGTCACCAGTGGTTTGGCACCACCAGTGGTTTGGTACCACACGGGGTAGAAAAGGAGATACGGATGGTTAGGGTCGGGTTGCATTAATTATGTTGCTATGTATGATGTGTGTTAGCATGTTGTTTTATCGGGAGCGGGATTTATGCACTGAGTCATTCGACTCACCCTCTCCTTTGACATTTCAGGTGACTCGTAGTCGCGGACATGGAGCCGGGGTGGACTCGGGGTGCTCATGCCATGCTTAATAAAGTTTTACTCAGACTCTATCATTTGGGTACTTTAGTTTATTTACTTTTATTTGGGTTTTATTTTGGATTGAAAAAGGCCTTTAAATTATGTTTTATGATGTTTATGCTTTAGAGTAGATTTAATATGCTTTAACAAAATAATTTGAGCTAAAATGTGCTAAAATTTGGAAAGGCAATGATTTCAAAACTATAACACAATGTGTTTTCAACTATACCATCGGGTATCACACAATGTTTTGATATTAAGTAAACTCAACGATTTTCAAATCAAACTCGATTTTCTGCTAAGTCAAAAATGTTTTGGGTAACATGAAGGAACTGCTTGCATCATTAGATGAAACCAACTCGTTCTAACTACGCATATTGGTTAAGTTTTTTTTTAATTTAATTTCTGGGTTTCAAACACACCATCCGATTTCAAACAAGTCTACTCAAATTTTCTTCAAAAATACTACGTTTTCACCCAGCTTTTAAACGGAAAATCTAACCTCTCGAAAACGTTCTTCCCCGTAACATACCAGATTCGGACGTGGTGTCTTGTCCGGGTTTGGGGTGTTACATCCACTATGGGTTTAAATCTTCTAACTTAGAACTACTACAAAATGTATAGCATAAGGCATAGAACTACTACAAAATGTATAGCATAAGGCAAAGCAACATAAACAAAGACAAATGAAAACTAGAACATATATTTTCTATCTGAACTTAAATCTTTCATTCAAAAGAGAAGGCTTTACTTAACCAGAAACCCAATGACCAAAGATTCGGAATTTAGAAAATTGAGATTAATTAAAAAAAGAACTTGGTTTAACAGGAATATAAAAATTACATAGCTAAACAAGGTTCAATTTTCATTGAGGCAAATGATCAAACATTTTGCGTTCTAACAAATATGCAAACAAGCAAATTCAGGTAGCAGAGAAATGAACTTCACTACAAAATAAAATTTAACTTCAAACCCAAAACAAACAAAAAAATCCAAAAAAAAAAGAATAAAAAACTTACCAAAAAAAGGGAAAGCCTAAATCAAGATAAGAATCCAAAGGGAAACACTGATGCACTGATAAAGCAATTAGCGAATAGAAGAAAACTGTAGTCTTTGCGAGATATAATCGAAAAAACGAAAGTGAGAACAGATAAATGGGTCGGGCCAACATATCCGCCCTAAAGCTCAATAAACAAAAAGATTAATTTTACCATACATCCCTAACTATTGTTACAATTTCAAATTTGTCCAAACTTCAATATATCCTACTTGAATTTTCAAAATATCAACAATGAATTAATCAGATATTTTTGTTAACCTTGTTAGTTTAAGTATAACTTGGATTTATCGTGAAAATATTTAAAAACATATATATATATCAATTTGTAAACATGTTTGTACATATCGTATTAATAACTTCAATACGATGTTTTAAAAAAGCTGTGAAAAAGTTGTGCGACGATCGGGAAGATGATTCGGTTATTGGGGCTATTATCAAAGATATACAGAGGTTAAGGGAGGCTTTCCATAGCTGCAAGTTTCTATACACTGCTTAGGAGGGAAATGAATCGTCACACATTATGGCTACAGAGGGATAAAAATGGGGGAAACGATTTACCTTGTGGATGAGGTGCCGAGATTTGTTATGAGGGAGGTGGAGAGAGAGAGAAGACAAAGCAAGCCATGAGTACCAATGTTCCCGATGGAGGAGGATGATTACCACGACGAAAGAGGTGGTGGATCTAGTGGCGTAGGATGAGCGAAGAAAAACGGAAAGTGCGATGGAAATAGTGATAAAACTTTGCCGTGACGAAAAGAAAGGAAAAGGGAAAGGGATATTCGGCTTTCACGGGGGAATAAAGCAAAAAAATTGGTTTGGGTAAAAATATAGATTCATAAAAATGAGATTATATAGAAAAATATAACCTATTTAAAAAACCATGAGTCTCAGGATATTTTTTGGCAGAAAACAAATTGAACACTTAGGGATTTCTGCTCAAAGACGAAATGAACAAGAACAAATGTGTTTTTTTTTTCGAATAAAATAAGATAAAAGAGAAGGGGATTCAAGAAAAAGGAAAATAAAGGTGCAGCTTTTCTTTTACTGTAAAAATGGAAGAGATTGGAAATCAAAGCAAAAGAAAAGGAATAGAAGGTGCAGACCACAACTGTTGAAAACAGAGATGAGAATAGGAAGAGCAAAGAGATGAGAGTTAGGGATTTCGGGAAATCAAAAAATGGGGGAACAGAAAGCGTTAAGCAATTTTTGATAAACGCTAACAATTCGGCGCCGTTTTTAACTAAAATAAAATGATTATTTGCGGCGTTTTTTGAAAAGCGCCGCTATTTCTTACCTTTTAAAAACGCCGCTAATATTCTTGATACTAATATATTTTTAAAGATTTAATCAAATTTTTTCTTTATTTTAAAGTTTAAGTAATATTTAAAAGAATTGGATAAATTTTGAAATTTTTAAAATTTAAAGTTATTTAATATATAAATTAAAAAACAATTACTCATATACCCAAAAAAATTTAAAAAGTATTTTAAATAATAGTATTTTATTTTTTTTATTTTTAACATTTATTTTTTGATGTTATTGGTTCTAAATTTTTCTACCTGTCATTAATTTTTTGAATATTTTAAAAAGTAAATTACAAATAAATTTTATATTAATTAATTAATATAAAAATTAGATAAATAATAATAGATCGAAGAGGATGAAAGAGTACTGCATGAGTTTTCGAAAATAATACATGATGGCCACTTGGATGATGGATCAGAATGTACAACACTAGTTTGTTTAAATCCAGACCCTAAGTCGGCCCCTAAACCCCTAAAACCTATAAAACCTTAAACACGTAACCCCAAAATCTAAACCCTAAAACATTATAAACCCCAAAACCCTAAACTCTAAACCTTTATAAACTCTAAACCCTAAAATACCATAAACCACAAAATCTTAAATCATAAACCCTTATAGACATGTAAACCCTAAAAGCATAAATACTAAACCTTAAATCAAAAACTCTAAACAACTAAAACCCTAAACTATATATAAACATTAACCCCTAAACCTTACGACCCACACCTTACACACTAAATGCTAAACCTTTAACACTAAGGCAAAAAATTAAACACTAAATGTAAATTAAACCCTAAACCCTAAACCTTAAAATTCTACACTTAAATCATAAACCCTAAACTCAAAAACCTAACACATTAATCATTTCCCCCTAAACCCCTAACCCTAAACCCATAACTATAAACCTAAAACCCTAACCTATTAACCATTAATTTCCCTCTAAACCTCAAACCCCTAACCCTTAAAATATTAACCCCAAACCCTTAACCATTTACCTTTAAACCCATTAACCCTAACTTTTAATCCATAAAACCCTAGGACAACCTTAAACCGCAAATCATAAACTATAATCCCTAAACATTAAAACAGTAACTCCTAAATCTTACACCCTAAACTATCTATGTTAAACCATAACCCCTAAATAATCATGAGAATTAATATTCAATATTTTAAAATTAATACTATCTCTTTTACGATTATATAAGAAATTATTTAATATTTTTTTCATTTTTAACAAATATTTTTCTCTTAAATAATTTAAACTAGAATCATAATTTTAATGTATTAAAATTAATGTTATCTCTTTTACAATTATATAAGAAATTATTTAATATATAAATTTAAAAACAATCAGTCATAAAAAAACTTTAAAATTATTTGCGGCGTTTTTCCAAAAGCGCCGCTAATGCCCAGACTTTTAGCGGCGTTTTTTCCAAAAGCGCCGATAATGCCCAGACTTTTAGCGGCGTTTTCACAAAAGCGCCGCTCATTCCCAGACCTTTAGCGGCGTTTTTCCAAAAGCACCGCTAATGTCCAGACTTTTAGCGGCGTTTTTCCTAAAGCGCCGCTAATGTCCAGACTTTTAGCGGCATTTTCACAAAGGCGCCGCTAATGCCAAGACTTTTAGCGGCGTTTTCACAAAAGCGCCGCTAATGCCAAGACTTTTATCGGTGTTTGCCTAAAAGCGCCGCTAATTCCCAGACCTTTAGCAACGTTTTTCCAAAAGCGCTGCTAATGCCCAGACTTTTAGCGGCATTTTTCCTAAAGCGCCTCTAATACCCAGACTTTTAGCTGCGTTTTCCCAAAAGCGCCACTAATGCTCACACCTTTAGCGGCATTTTGTAAATAAACGCCGCTATTGCTCATTTTTTGGCGGCGTTTTCCTTCAAACGCCGCTAATATATAATATTTGCGGCATTTTTCTTTGAAACGCCACTAAAAACGCCGCTAAAAGTCTGTTTTGGTGTAGTGTAAGTATATAGCTAGCACAAGAGTACACGACCTTGGCACGTGGACGTGTCTACTGCCTAGTAGACGTGTGATTATTGAAAGGATCGACCACGACCTGAATACACGGGAGTGCTTAGTGGCCATGGAAGATAAGTCAGTTTCGACCATGGGGAGGACACACGGGGGTGTCTAGCAGCTGTGGGAGGCACATGGCCTGCCCACACGGGCGTGTAACCCCTGAAACTTAGAAAAGTTTTAAATTTTCAAGAATGTCTGTATGTCGGTTTAGTCCCGACCCGATTTATAAGCATGTTTTAGGTCTCGTTGACTGTATTAAGAGACATTATGTTTGAGATTGATGGATGAATGTACGAACTTCTGAAAATGTTTCCGATCGGTCCGGTAATGCCTTTAACCCTAGTCCGACTCCGGATACGGGTTAGGGGTGTTACAAGGTCAGCCCACGGGAGTCTTGATCGGCCGTGTGCCCCCTTGTATGCTAGGTTTACAAGTCAGTATGCTCAATAGTAAACACATGGGTAGAGACACGGTCGTGTGTCTCAGCTGTGTGGGAGGCACGACCATGGAATAGGCGTGTGCTCAGGCCGTGTGAAGTCTGCACTTAAAATTTAGAATTTAATTCAACACACGACTTAAGGACACGGGCGTGTGCCTTGGCCATGTGACCATAGTGAAGTGATGACGTCATAAACAGAATGCTATGGTTTTGGCACACGGGCGTGTCGAGGCCGTGTGAGTAACATGGGCGTGTGTCCGGCCGTGTGGAAACCCCTGTAGGTTTGAATTAGAAAATAAATTCCACACGGGCTAGGGACATGGGTGTGTGTGACCACATGGCCTGCCCACACGGGCGTGTGGCCCCTATTTAGGCAAAAAAAATTTCTAAGAGCGTAAAAGTTTCCGGTTTAATTCCGAGACCTTTCGAATGTATGTTTAAGGCCTCATAGGCCCATGATAAGGATGATATGCATTTGAATGAGAAGTTTTAAGTTGGGGATGGCTTTTTTTTAAAGCCCAAAGTTGTATGTTCAATCAAGATAAGTCCGGTAATGCCTCGTACCCAGTTTCGAAGTCGAATACGGGTAAGGGGTGTTACACCAAAACATAAGCAACCCAACACACGAAGATCATCAAACAAAAAAGGGCTACCAAACAACATTTCATAAGGTTTTTTATTGTGAAGAATAGGTGAAGGAGTTCGACTAATGAGATGAGAAGTAACCAACACACACTCCTCCCAAAAAGATATAGATAGGTTTCCCTGGAAATGCAAAGCACGAGCTACATTTAAAATATGTTGATGTTTCCTCTCCACTCTCCCATTTTATTGAGGAATACCAACACAAGATTTTGAAAAATATTGTCATTTGCAAGAAAATACTCCTAGAGACAATTAAATTTCGTCCTATTATCACTTCTAACACATTTCAGATGTTGAGAAAATTGATGATCAATCATAGCAATGAATGAAATAAAAACTTTGAAAACCTCTTTTTCATTAGCCAATAGATATACCCAAACAACTCAAGAGAAATCATCAACCAATATCAAAAAAAAAAATAATGAGATCTACAAGATAGTGTCATAAAACCCCCATCAATCACAATGAACTAACTCAAAAATACGAGTAGCTTTCTGTTAACTAATTGGAAAGGTATTCTTATTTGCTTAGCATGATGAAAAATTTCACATGCTTTATTTAGATGATCCCGAGAGTTACTAGCATAAGGAAGTAAGTTTACAACTTTCTCATAAGGGTGACCCAATCTTCTATGCCAAAGTTCTAAAGAGGATGAAGCTTCAACCGAAATCATTTTGACTGTCTAAATCTGCCAGAAGTAGTAAAGTCCATCTCGTCTCTCACTCGCTCCAATTAGGTCCCTCGAATGAAGGTTATGAATAGCACATATGTTAGTAGAAAATTGGACAAAACAATTCATATCATCATTCAAATGGGAAACTGAAATTAAATAGCAGTTTAATTTAGGAATGTAAAGAACGTCTTTTAAGTAAATTTTGTCCGTCAATTTAACCATTCCTTCTTGAGTAGCCACTACAGTTTGGCCATTAGAAAGTCCTATAGAACATGCTACAACATCTCTCACATTCGTCAAACACATAAAATCACCCGTAACATGATCTGAACACCCCGTATCAATAATCCAATTATTTTTACCATTCAATCCAGTGGAAGTTAATTGTTTATTACCGAACACTGCCAAAAGAGACTGTCATTGCTCAGCGGTAAAACCAGGAAGTGTCACCTCTTGGTGGTGGAGGAGGAGGAGAAGACTCACCGACAACCATTTAGACTATGAAAGAAAAAAAAAATTCAAAAACCTTGCTTAGTGCCATGACAAGAATAGGGTAATCTCTTGAATTTTATTGATAGACCTCAAGGGTATATATATCTATACAGTAGTAGTTGCATAGGAATCAAATTGCTAAAAGATAATATCTAATAATAATATCCTAGCATTATTTATATGCTTAGTATTTTAATGAGTCTATCGTTGAATTTATCAATATACTTGTCATGCATGTAAATTTTCGAACCAATCTGATATCTCTATCATGTTGATCTAAAATACTCTATATATTAAAATATATTTAACGGTCGATTCTTTACATAAAATAAATGGTTAAAATTTTTAAATTTACATCAAATTTGACATGCATAATCTTCATGAATAGACCATAAAATATAATAAATGAATCGTTAAAATATTAATTATACAAATAGCTACAAAATTTTATATAACTAGTATTTAAATTTTATGAGTAAATCCTTCTCCATATATATATACAATATATGATATTTATTTATCTTCTTTTCCTTAAAAGAACGAAAAGGTTAAAAAAGCGACCAATCTTGTCTCATTCATTTCATTATTTATTACTATTATTTTACAAAAATATACGCTATTTCGAAAATACAATGGTAAATTGTTTCTAAATATTTTGAAAAATATTATTGCTAGTTATTGTTACTTTTTTAGTGAAACACTATCACATATATATATTACTTGATTTTTCTTACTTTTTAAGGAAATATTACCAAAGACTATTCTAAAAACATTACAAGCAATTCCTATTTTTTAGGAAAATACTATAAATAGTTATTCCTAAGAAAGAGTATTAGCTTAATTTTTAGGGAAAACAAGACTTGTTCTTCCAAGATATTATAACTTGTTCTTGTCAAAATTTTTGAAACAACTCTTAAATACTCTTCCCAATTTTATCATCATCATCTTCGTCGTTGTCATCGTCGTCATCATCATCATTATAAAATTTTTAGAGAAACGTTCTACACACTATTCTCATTTTCTAAGAGAAAACATTGTCATGTTATTTATGTAATACATTTGTTTTTATACATGAATTTTTCTTTTATTTTTTTTCTATTCTCTCATAAAAACAAAAATTCATGCAAAGGGCAACAAAGCGGGAAAATCAATATTTTATTTTCTTTTTCTACATAACATGATTGTTTTTACAAATTTATAATTGTTTTATTTATTTATTTATTTATTTTTACTACACTTTTCTTGCAAAAGGAAAATATTAAATTTTGACTACTAACATTTTATCTCTTCCTTCAAATAAAAAATATTATTTTTTAGAAAATTGTGCTATCAAGCGTATCTTTTCCAGAGCAACAACTCTTGTTTAGAATAGTTGTTGTTTAGAACAACTGTTGTTTGAGAATAACTATATTTAGAATAATTATGTTCAAAGCTGAGCTTTAGTTAGAACAACCGTCATCCAATGTAGTTGTTATTTGAGAACAACTCTTGTTGAGAACAACTAATGTTTAGAACGACTCTTGTTTAGAATAATGTCATTTCAAAAAAGTTGTGTTTAGAACAACCATTATTTGGAATAACTTATATTTAGAACAATTGTGTTTTTCCAAAAGAGCTATTATTCGAAACAAGTTTTGCCAAGAAAAGTATCACCATGAAACAACTCTTATTAAGAACAACCTATACATCGAAAACAACTATGTCGAGAATAACTCACGTTTGGAACAAGTCAAAATAATCATTATTTAGGAACAACTCTCATCCAAGAACAACCATCGCCTTGTGTTTCAAGAGATGTTCCGCAAAAGATGTTTCACATTATATTGCTTCACCAAAGTAGAAGAAGTGGAAGTAACACCAGAATATGGTAGAGTTCTTGGGTTATCTTCACTTTTGGGATGTTCTGGAGAACTTGGCTTGGTGGATCAAATATGGAGGTAGTTCAGAGCTCTCCTCTTAAACTTTTCCTATAACATTGAGTGTTTTTCCCTTCTTTTAGAAATATAGTGAATTCTTCTTCACTATTCACCATCACAAACAATACTTTTCACTATCCCTTCTTAATCATTAACACAATTGTAACTGAAAAATATCTATATTACTTTCATTAATTACTAGCTTTGTAACTCCTTTTCTTAAAACACTATAAATAGGAGTCTTTCACAATTGGTGAAAGAACTTTTTGGTACTTTTGACATTTTTAGCATTTTGAACTCTCAAAAGATTCTGTCTGAAACCCTCTCAACTTACTTCTTTGTTAAGCCTGATCGTCAACAATATTTTCCTTTTTCCATCTCATCAACTACCACATGTCACTGCACTTAGTGTTACCAGATTTGTTCTAGTCTTCCCCTCTACCTTCTCCCGGTACATCCCGTTTCCTAAAATATAATATTATTTATCACATGGAAAGGATAAAACTATTAGTAGCCAAAACTAAGTATCTACAACATGCTGATTCAAACATACACTCACCTGTTAGTTTGGCCAATAAAATGGAAGTTGATTTTTGCTAGTAGACATGAGTTCAATTAATGGACAAGTTGCAACTAGATCAAGTGACAAGTGCAGGAAAACAATAATTAACACAAAAAACTTGGTTATGCAATTTGAGTTCCTCATACGTCTGTGGGGTATTGCCCAAAGAACTAACCTACTATACTTCAACATATACAATAAATGATTTAAGTCCTACATACTTATCATGTAGCAACCTCATCCAAATACACAAATTTGGATCACTTTCTACTAAAACTTTTATCTAGAAAGCTTAGCTGTAAATCAAGTAACTCTCCTGAGTTTACTTGCAGAAAATGTACTTTACGAATAGGTTTCTTTTGAACAAATGATAAGTGAAATATCTCATACATTTTATCCAATACAAGCCTATCATATATTGGAATTTATTTTAACTATCATGAACCAACTACTCACTTGAATGGACAACAATTCCAAACATGTTTCTAGAAAAGTTAAAATCATTAAGGGTAAGCTTGACGGTTAAGAAAGATCCAATATAGCTAGTTGAAACATTCCATGTTACGATCTTGGGAGATGAAAAGGAATACTCTTCCACCTAAACTATTGATCATCATCTATTACATTTTGTTTATAAATGAGGAATACTCTTCATGGGAGATGAAAAGAAACACTCTTCCATAACCCATCGTCGTCGCCTACCTCATCACGAAACCCGTCAACAACAGCTTAATATTAGCATAGGTATCATTATTCCTTGTCAAATAACTTTCCTCCAAAGATCGACTATCTTGCAATTCAACGTTGCTCGATTGAACCACTAGCTTTGTTATCGATAGCTTCAATCATTTGTGTTGTATTTCTGCTATCTAGGGTTTGTTCTTTCCTCTTTATCCATGAAACAACTGACCTTTTAGCAATCATAATTGAACGAAGATATGAAGAGTGAGTGGAGGCTTGCGACGTCGTGATAGGGATGATGGAAATTATTGGGTTTTAGGTTTAGAAAACGAAAGGAAAAGAAAGAAATGAATAAAGTTAAAAATGAAAGATAAATGAATATTAAATAAAAAATATTTTTTAACTTGATTGAGTTTTAACTCGATTGGCATAGACATTGTTGCCAATGCAGGAGGACGTGGGTTCGAGTGCACTGAAACATATTATCCTTCTATTTATGGGTTGGGGATGGGCTATGGGTAGTTCTAGACATTGTGCCAAAAAGAGCACATATGATTAGAATCTATAATGAGATTGTTCAAAAAAATATATTTTTTTAAAATTTTATAAAAATATAATTATTTTAAATTTTTAAAAATATAATATTTTTCGTAATTCTTAATTTTTTAAAAATTTTTTATAATTTTTTGAAATTTTATAAAAATATTTAAATTATTTTCATGGGTTTTAGAAAAAATTAAATAATTTGTTGATAAGACAAAATATTACCACATTAGTAATTATATACACATGACGTGCCACATTAACAAATGACGTTGATTGTCAGCTAACTAATGACTATGTAAGCTTTTCCATTCAAATTTAACAAAAATTGAAAGATTAAGGTGCAATTGAATAAAAAAAAAAAGAAGAAAAAGAAGGGCGAAATTAAAAAAAAAAAAAACATGTGAACGTTAAGAGTGAAATTTATAATTAAACCTTTTAAAAAATAGCCTTGCAAGTTTAAACCCATTAAATTTTTTGGTTATGGAGTTGAGGGTATAAAGAGATTGAGGAGCTGTTGGATATAATTTTAGGACAAGGAAGTGAAGTTGTTTGTGATTTCCACAATTTTTGTGGATATGGGTTTACAAGGGTTTGGTGTATAGGATAATGAAAAGAGATTGGTACAGAGTACCATTGTTTGATTTTGTCAGTTAGGGGTATCTACCAAAGAGTTATTTTATCCATTTCTTCGATCAAACAATTGGGTTTTGGTTTCAGGAATATTGTCAATGTCATGAACATATTAAAATGTATGATTCAATATTTGTTCTGCTCAAGCTTCTTCTGCATGTCACTTTACTGACCATTGTTTTACCATTACAAAAAATTCATTTCTCTAATACTAAATTAATATGTTCATGAGTTGGGATTGATAGGTTCTTAAATTTTATCATTCCATATGTCCTTTTAAACAACTAATCTTTTTACCTAATAAAAGTAATAAAAGTACCCCAAAAACTAATAAAATGGCAACCTAAACCTTAATAAAAGAACCCAAATTAACACCGCCTTTCCCAACAGATTCGATCTTAACATTTTAGGTGTTCAAAAACTTGGGAAAATTATCAATCCCTTTAGCCTATATTTCATGGTAGCTAATTCAAGAACGCAATCAAAGGATCATACACATCTTCTTTCGCCTTTTCTGCCATTAAATAATCCGCATGAGCGTAACTTTCTATGTACTGAACAACAATCTTGCCAGGATCATGATGTTTGAGACAATCAAGCAAAAGCTTCACATCATTCACATCCGAAAGAGCATCGGCTCCACCATAGCTGAGGAATATGGGAAGGTCATTTGGAATGCAGGTCATGTTGTATGCAGGAGGAGTTGATTGCCCATAGTGTTTTATATTCTCATCACAATCATTGTAATCATACATTGTTAAGGTTCCTCTCCTAACCACTGTAAAAATTATAGCCAGAGCACCATTTTTATACCCCACAAAAAGCTCTTTGTTTCTGAAAGGGTTTTAGGGATACTTACTCTGACACATATGGATGACGTTCTTCATTGCCGTTGGCTGAGGTTGATGATCTAGAAAAATCTCTGTTTTGGAACGTTTTATGCAGCAGTTTTGCCCTATAAAATGGATGTCCCAAAGTTTCAACTCAGCAAGAGATAACAAATTCCAATTAAATTTTTCTTCATATTTATCAAACAAGTATGTTAGCTTACCTGTATATGGTGTGAACATGTTGCTGCAGTTAACACTTGGTATTCGACAGATGATCTTCAGAGTTCGCATAGTAATTAAACTGTTGATAGTTTAGAAATGATGTGTTGGATACTTTATCTACATCCAATAGAAAAATTATTTACAGTACAAAGTGTTTGAGGTTTTATTGTCTTACTCGTTTAAATCAAATTTATAGAGGCCTAACGAGTGCAATGCCTATAAAAACAAAAAGGATTCTTTCATTTGTTAAGAAAGAAAAAAGGTTATTCAATTTGGATAAATTAGAAAGAAGGCAGGATATGGTTTAACCTCAGCAATGAAGTTATCAGTAATAAATCTTGAAAGTAGAGAAGTAGTGTGACCCAGATAAGCAATTGGGCAGAGTAATGCAGCTGATCTCAACATGTTCAATAGTTGATCCCTTGACATGGCAGCCATAACCATCAAAGTTCCCTGCAAACAAACGACATCAAACTGTCAAAGACGATCGGAAATGAAGCATTAGCAGCAGATTCTAAACAAAAACTCACCTGTGAATGCCCAACGAAGTGTAGCTTTTGTCCTGTTTGATTATACACATACTGGAATGTTGCAGGAAGATCATAAGCTACCAATTCGTCCCATGACCAATTCCAATATGCCTAAAACACCCATCAGAATCAACCTCAAGCTCCGAAAGGAAACAAAACAGCAATCAGCATGTATTATAGAGAGAGGAATTAGCAATAACTGGATCATAATGATTCAGTGATGTATGCCCTTCGCTGTACTCTGTTCCGCGCGAGTTAACAAGCCAGACATCGTAGCCATTATCGGCCAGATTGAATGGCAATGATCGTTTTGGGGGCAATAGCATCCATGATCTTGCATCCTGAATATCATACACACACGTCATTTTCACATACAAATTCATTGCATCAATGACAGAATGGACCAACCAGTAACATCCCGTGCTGCAACAGCACTGGCGGCCTGTTTCTTGCTTTTCGACAGCCAACGAACCGCCCCAAAGGAATTCTTAGCACATTGAGAACATAGCCATCTTTTGTAATTACCTACAAAAAAAACGAGTCAAAAATTCATTAAAAAACTGTGCGAAACAGTGAATATCAAGATATTTAAATAACATTTACCCAGTGTTCTTCACAATCATAGCCATTACTCTCCACCATTGATTTGCAGATACCTCCACGATCTGATGATTGGGCCGCCAATGCAGCCTCTCCGGTTCCATTCTCTGGAGCTTTTAGACAAAACAAATTTGGTGCACAAAAAATGAGTAGGATTGTATAATTTAAACCAATGGTGTTGAGTGGCTTCATGATTTTATTTATTATCACAAATTTATTCGTATGAAGAGCTCTGAAACACTAAGCAAAGCATATCAAGTGGACCCTTTTATTCCTCTACCAAAATTCCATTGAAGTGACCCATGATCTAAGCCAATGCAGCAAATGCATGAGGCTAACAATAAAACAGCAGCTCCGTAGGAAATGACACATCCAATGCTTGTGAACAAATCACAGTTCAATTTCCCCTTTTATTATTATTTTTTGTCTTAGAAATGCAATCTAACTAGCTGCATATAATAAAATCCATAATATATATAAAAAAAATAATTGTGTATAATACATAATAATTATCCACTTTTAATTTTTTGTGAGATTTGTTAGATTGGTTGAATTGACTAACTATTTCAACCTTATGTGGAGAAAGGATTGTATGAAATAGAAACGTCATATTATCCTATATTCCTTATCAATTATTTAATGCTATTTTAGTATCTTTTTTCCATGTTATTTGACATCCTTTTGGTAATTTTTTTAACCTGGACCTTCGACCTTGAACCTTGGGACCTAAACTTTAAACTCTAAATCTTAGACCCTAAATCTTAAATCTTGAACCTTTAACCCTAAATTCTAGAGCCTTGACCTTGAACCCTTAGTCCAAGGTCTAGGGTTTAAGATTTAATGTTTAAAGTCAAGGATTCAGGTTAAAAAAATAACCAAAAATGACATGTCAATGAAATTACATTAAATAATTGATAAAGGATATGACATGATGTGGCACATCTGTTTTATATAATCCTTTACCCCTTAGTCGACCCCCATTTCCTCTCTCAAATATTAAGGGCACAAAAATCATTGTATTTAAAATTTGAGTTTAACTTAGATTAGGATAATCTTACAAAGTCACTTTTTACGCATTGAATAATAACATGCCACATCAAAAATTTTCTGAAGAGCATAAATAATATAATACATGAAGAAATATAAAATTAACTCTTATTACTATTTTTAACTCTAAAATTAATAAACTTAATTTATTTTTATAAAATTTTAAATCCTTAAACTCTAAACCCTAAAACTCTAAACTCTAACCTCATTAAGACCCTAAAACTCTAACCTCATTTGGACCCTAAATCCCAATTTAACTCTTTCCCTAAAATCATAAATCTAGTTGAATGAAAAAACTATAAACCTTGCATTACTATTAATATTTGTTAATTTTTTACATTAATTTTATTTAATAAACGAGAATTAGGGTAAATTATTATTAAGGAGAATTGATCTAATTTTAGAAAGTGTATCATATTAATAACAAATTCCTTTAAAAATATGAAGTGGTACATTTTTATTGTATGCCTAAAAAAGTGACTTTTTAAATTATTCTGATATAATTTAAACTCTTAAATATTGTACTAACTTCAACACCCATAAATTTTAATATTTAAAAAAATTACACTAATTTTGCTACTTATATGTTGAGATCCAATTTTAAAAAAGTCAAAATTTATTTTAATTGAATTTTTATTAACTTCAACACACATAAATTTCAAATTTCAATGTAAATATCTGTTGTGAAGTGGTCATTCATGCAGTGGTGAACTCAACCTGCAAAGCCACGAGCTCATTACCCGATGTTGATTGTATCTTCTTTGTAATCCATTGATGAATTCATGAGTTTTGTGATGTTAGATAATAGATTATGAAAGATATGTTTTGAAGTAATATGTTTTGTATTGGAAATTTTGATGATTTTGAGTAATTAGGGTTAAATTGTAAAAATAATAAATTGAGGGACTAAAATGTGAAATAAATGAAATTTATGGACTTGTATGAGCATGGGTAACATTCAGCCTACGCATGATGTGTGTAAATTTTGCATATTTTGTGTTTTATGCAATAAGGACTAAATTACAAAAAGTGTAAAATGTCAGAGGTAAAATGGTAATTTACCTATTTATGTGTTTTTAGACTAAATTGAATAAAATGGTGTTTAAATAAGTTTAATTGAATATGTTTAAATCAAGATCCAAAGAAAACAGATTTGGATCGAGGGAAATAAAAAATAATCAAATAGTCGTTTATTCCATCCGTCGATATCTGAGGTAAGTTTATAAGCAAATAGATGCTGTTAATTTTGAATAAATGTGAACTTTATATGCTAAATTAAATTTTATGAATGTATATAAGCAATAGCTGAATATCTAAGTGTTTGGGAGCAATGTTTACGAGATTGATTTGATTAAGTTACGATGTTCGAAAGTCCTGTACGAACCTTAGGAATAGATAGGGTACATATGTCATGACATAGGATTCCGTTATGTGTTATCGTGTAAGACCACGTCTAGGATGTTGGCATCGACTTGTGTATACGTGTAAGACCCTGTCTAGGACAGTGGCGTCGTTATGTGATTACATGTAAGACCACGTTTGGGACGTTGGCATTGTACGATATGTTCGACTATCCGAGTATCCTTTTTAATTCTGAATGGTTCAACGGGCAATGATAAGTTAAGATCGAGTGTAAATCAAGTTAGAAATGCTCAGGTTGTGTTCATACTAAGCTATGAAATTGAGGTAAGTTGAATATTTGATTTGATGATACAAAGTTATGTGAAAAATGAATCATGTGATGGCATGTTTGAACTTATATGTATTCGGCCTATTGAAGTGTATGTATTATGGAAAGTGTTGGTTAGTCATACTAATGTTTAATTGAGTAATCATTTAAAGTAGAATTTATATAAAACTTATACATCTTGGTATATGAAATTAAAATTGGAAATGTGCATGAGTTGATAATGGCATATTTCGGTTTGAATAAATTAATTTTTGTTTATGATTAAATATTTATTTGCTTATGACTTACTAAGCTTTGATAACTTACTGTGTGTATTTGCTTTCTGTTTTATAGATTTTGGAAGTTGGTTATGAGCTCGGGGATCGTCAGAGAAGTCTATCACACTATCGACTCTTTTCGGTATTTTGTTAAGTTTCAATTTGAACTTATGGCATGTATAGTCTAGTTATAATGTTTGATTTGGGATATGTAATTATAAGCCATGCGAAAATGGCTTATCTCTTTTGGTTAAGTTTATTTTCTATGCTTTTGATATAATGGCTTAAATTAATGCTAATGGTTGTGTAAATTCGGTCATGGTTTAATCATATATGGAAAGTAATCATATGGTATATATGTTGTGGTGTTTGGTCAAGTGTTTCGGCAATGGGGTAAATGATGGATGTTTGATGAATTATAGTATGCAATATATTAGTTAAGTATTATGCATATCATATATGTGTGGTGTGCTTGGTATATACTTAAAGTAATGATATGTATGGCTTAAGATTGTTCATTATGGTAAGTTTGACATATTGGTATGTTAAGTGAGGTTTGTTTGGTATGCTTTGCTAATGATCTGTCTAAGTTTAGTCATGGATTAGGTTGTATCGAGAGTAATATGTATTTTATATGTATGTGATATTTAAATTTGGGAAATGTTTGGTGTTAAGTCTTGAAATGTGAGTTAAATAAATGGATAAAATGCTAAATATATTATAGATGGAATGATATTTAAGTTCGAATTAAGAAGATAAATAATGAATATAATTGAAGTGGTTTGTATGGAAGTTAGTATGGTTGACTAAATATGTATATGTAGTTAATTGAGTGGTTTGATATGTGTATGTTATGCATATTAATTAGTAAGTGAATTGATTGAATTCTTGGTAATTATTTGTACTCAAATTGATTCGAATGGTATGATTATATGTGTATATACTTGTGATAAAAGAAGAGGTATAGTTGGTTTTGAAATGATGAATGTCTATGTATAATATTTACCTATTTATATGCTTAGTATGGGTATGGATAATTTAATGTGAATAATATATTAGCCAAAAGTTCATGAGATGAATGACTACGTGTGAGGTTTGGTTTAGTTAATGACTTTACAAGTTGAATATATTATGATCGAATTATGCATTTTTCTTTAAATGGTACAAATTGGTTAGGTATAATGCGCATATGACTTTGGTTTTTAAAATTTTATGCTTGACCATTAAATGAAGTTGCTATTGCCGAATGTATTTTTGTTATTAAGTTATGTGACATTGATTAATAAGTTATCAAGTGAAAAATATAAGGTTTTATAAATAAATGATGTAATTTGTGCAATCGGTTTATTAAATGAAATATGTTTGATTATAAACTAAGTATTCGAATATCATATATATAATATTTGTATGTTTGAATATTATACTTATTAAGTAAAGTAGTTTAATTGTGAAGCATGAATAGTTTATGTAATAATGGTAATTAAGCATGGTTAGGCTATAGTTGATTTAGTGATTTATTTGAACAATGATTTATATGAATGTGTTTTGATTTATAATATGTGTGATATTCATTATTAAATATAAAATTACAAGTGTATTGATGTGATTGAATTACAAAGCATGAAATATAAAGAATGTCTGTTTTAAGTTATGTTTTGTTTGGAAATGCCTCGTAACCCTAATCCGGTGATGGATACGGGTTAGGGGTGTTACATTCTTTGTATTGCAATGTCATCTGGAAGTTTGACACCACCTCCACCTCCTATATTTGCTGGAGAGAACTACCACATTCGAGTAGTGAAGATGAAAACATATCTTCAGGTATATAATTTGTGGGAAGTTGATTCAGACAAAGAACCCCCACATTTGCGAGCTAATCCAACTATAGCTCAAATTAGACAACATAGCGATGAGGCTACTAAGAAGTATAAGGTTTTGTCTTGCTTTCAAAATTGTGTGTTTGACGTTATTTTCACGAGAATCAAGCTTGGGATAAGTTCAAGGAGGAGTTCCAAGGGATTGAAAAGACAAGGCTGCAACAACTTTTGAATTTGAGGAGAGACTTTGAAAGCATGAAGATGAAGGAAACTGAAACAATCAAGCAGTATGCAGATAAGATCATGTCCACTGTCAACAACATAAGGCTGCTTGGTGATCATGCTCATTGTCAACAACATAAGGTTGTTGAAAAAGTCATCACAACATTGCTACAAAAGTATAAGTCCAAAATCTCATCTTTGGAGGACTCGAGAGACTTGACAACAATCTCTTTTCAAAGCTCATAAATGCTCTACATGCACAGGAGAAAAGAATAGCAAGCAAAAAAGAAGGGCATGCACAAGGTTCTTACCAAGCAAGAAATAAGGAGAATCCATGTTCTTCAAGCAACAAGGGCAAGAAGAAATGGAATCAAGCAAAAGAAAGGCCAAAAAGAGATGATGAGAAGAAAAAATATCCACCATGCTCAAATTTCAAGAACATGAGTCATTCAGAGAAGTTTTGTTGGACTAGACCTGGTGTGCAGTGTTAAAAACTATAAGCAATTTGGCCATGATGTTAAAATTTGCAAAAACAAAGTGAAGCAGCAGTCTAATCAGACTCAAGCTGCTAGTGGAAATCAAGCTCAAAAGGAGATCGCATTCACTGCTTCATTCTTCGCAGACAACAACCAAGGCAAGAAAAACTGGATGATTGACAGTGGTTGCACAAACTATATGGTTTCAGATGAAAGCATGTTCAAGGAGATTGACAAATCCTTCAGTTCAAGAATCAAAGTTGGAAATGGCCAGATCATTGATGCCAAGGAAAAGGGATATGTTCAGGTTAGCACTCTTGCAAGTACAAAATTTATTACTGATGTTCGTTTTGTACCTAATATAGATCAGAACTTGCTCAGTGTTGGTCAGCTTGTTGCGAATAATTTTTCTATTGCTTTTGAATAGAATAAACATGTTGTATCTGATTCAACTGGTCATGAGCTTATGTTAGTTAAAATAAATGATGAGAGCTTTGTTTGAAACTGGAACTTAGTAACCTTTAAAGCTTACTCTAATTCAACTGATGGTAATGACTTGTGGCACAAGAGACTAGGGCATGTCAATTACAGATCGCTTGGTATGTAGTATAAGCATAGTTTGCTTGAGAAAATGTCTGAAGTTGCTGAGTGAACTGCAGTGTGTGAAGTATGTCAATTTTGGAAGCAAGCAAGACTTCCATTTCCTGTGAACAATGCATGGCAAGCTATTGAGAAGCTACATCTAGTTCACACTGATGTATGTGGATCGATGAAGACTGTTTCACTTAGCAATTGCAAGTACTTCATTTTGTTTATTGACTTTTACAATAGATACTGTTGGATTTATTTTTCGAAGGCTAGGTTTGAAGTTGCTAAGGTTTTCTAGAAGTTTTAAGTTGTTGTTGAGAATCAAGCTAGCTGCAAGCTAAGAATACTCAGGTCAGATAATGGGATCGAGTATACTTCTGAAGAGTTTCAAAAGTTTTGTGAAGATGCTGGGATTGAGCATTAGTTGAAAAACGCATACACTTCTCAGTAAAATGGTGTATGTGAAAAGGGAAAAATATAACAATTATGGATATGACAAAATGTTTGTTGTCCAAGAAGAAGCTACCAAAAAAACTGTGGGCTGAAGTTGCGAACACCTCAATTTATTTGCTCAACAGATTGCCAACAAAAACTGTGAAGGATATGACACCTTTTGAAGGATGGTTTGGATTCAAGCCATTAGTGTTACACCTGAAGATATTTGGTTACTTGTGCTACACACTTATTCCTATTGTTAAAAGGAACAAACTAGAAAGAAAAGCACAACTAGGTATCTTTGTTGGCTACAAAAATTGCAAGAAAAAGGTATAGGATTTTTTATCCCTTCACCAGTAAAGTGTTTGAAAGTAGGAAGCTTTGTGGAATTGGGAAGCTATAGAAGCCGAAATGGTTGAAAAAAGTTAGATTGAGTTGAGTGTGTGAACTGGTAAAGTTCAAAACCAAGATGTTGATTATTTTGATGGCTTACTAGTCAGAGGCACCAAGCTTATCTCTGAATATATGAAAGATGTAATGTTATCGTGCTAGAGCCTGCGAACTATGAAGAGGTAGCAAAAGAAAATGGCTGGATAGAAGCTATGAAAGCTGAGATAGCCATGATCAAGAAGAATGAGAATTGGGAGTTGGTTAATAGACCAATTTGCAAAAAGGTCATTGGTGTGAAATGGGTCTATAGAACTAAGTTAAATGTTAATGGTTTAGTAAACAGACTCAAAGCCATGCTAGTTGGAAAAGGATTTAGTCAAGAGCATATTGTTGATTATGCTGAAACCTTTACACCAGTAGTTATACTAGACACCATTAAGTTGCTACTAACCATGACAACTCAAAAAGGATGGAAGATACATCAGCTTGATGTAAAGTTTGCATTCATTAATGGTATTTTAAAGGAAAAAGTTTATGTTGAATAGCTACAAAGATTTGTAGCTGATGGCAAAGAGCATATGGTATGCAAGCTGAAGAAAGCTTTGTATGGCTTGAAACAAGCTCCGAGAGCTTGGTATGAAAGAGTTGACAAGCACCTAGCGAGCTTGGGATTTGAAAAGAGCATCAGCAAACCCACTTTGTATGTGAAGGGAGAAGGGAACGAGACCTCGCTAATAGTATCCTTGTATGTTGACGATCTGCTAGTAACTAGTAATAGTGGAAACCTACTAACTGAGTTCAAGAAACAAATACGATCTGAATTTGAAATGTATGATTTGGAGACATGACTTATTTTCTTGGTCTAGAAGTATTTTAGTCAGATTAAGGTATCTTCATCATTAAAAAGAGCTTTGCCTTGAAGATCTTGAACAAGTTTTGTAAGGAAAATTGTAAGCCAGTAAAGACTCCCATTTCTCAAGGTAAAAAACTCTCAAGCCAAGGTGATTTTAAAATAATTGATGAAGGTGGTTATAGAAGCCTTATAGGATGTTTGCTTTATTTGACAGCATCGAGGCCATATATTATGTTTTCTGTTAGCATGCTTTCGAGATTTATGCATTGTTGTAATGTGGTCCCTTTTTAAAGCTGTGAAGAGAATTCTCAGGTATATCAAAGGAACCCTGAGTTATGGAGTTGAATATGTAAAGGAAAAGGAGCTGAAGTTGACTGGTTTTAGATACGGTGATTGGATTGGTTCTGTTGAAGATATGAAGATCACTTCAGGGTACTTCTTCACTTTGGGATCGAGTGTATTCAATTGGAGCTGAAGGAAGCAAGAAACTGTTGCACAATCAACCGCTGAAGCTGAGTACATCGCAGCAACTGCAGCTATAAGCCAAGCACTTTGGCTAAGAAAGTTGATGTCTAATTTAAATATTAAGCAAGGTGGAAGCAACAGAGATATATTGTGACAATCAATCTGTTGTTGCAATTGCAAAAAACCCTGTCTTCAATGGCAAGACTAAACACTTCAAGATAAAACGCTACTTTGTTAGAGAGGTCGAGCAATCGAACGAAGTGAAGTTGGTTCATTGCAGTTCAGATGTTCAACTTGCTGATATTCTCACAAAACCTCTTGGAAAGTTGAGGTTCAAGAGGCTAAGACATCATATTGGAGTTTGCAGCGTTATGACCAAGGAGGAGAGTTGCGAAGTGGCCATTCATGCAGTGGCGAACTTATCCTGCAAAGCCACAAGCTCACTTGAAGTTGCAGCTTAAACAAGTCTATGAGCTCGACATGTGCGAGCTCAGTTAAAGTTGTGAACCCATGGAAAGTTGCGAACTCATTCAAAGATACAAGCTCATCAAAGCTGCAAGCTCAACTCAAGTTGTGAGCACATCAAAGTGCGAGCTGTTAAGTTTTTGGTGAACCCCCAGTTAAAGTGCGAGCAGGGTTCACGTATTCTGCTATTGATGTTTTGTTTAAAACCTACTTGTTAAGGCTAATGTATTAAAACAAGTAAAGTTGGTATTGATTTGATATTTTTAGGTATTAATTTACCTAATCAGTTTATGGGCAAGTTTTATCTTTATATTTTCAAGGTGATTTAGTGGGTTTTGTTGTATTATTTGTAACCACTACACCTATATATTGTAATTCATGTGGAATGATGAAGATGATGAGAATTTGATAGCATTTCTTAAAATCTGCTAAGTATTTTTCTTGTTTTCTCTCTATTTTCCGATGCTCTATTCTCTCAACTTCTAAAAACACCAACAATATCCAAGTTAAATAAATCACATAAAACTCATGCATTACTGTGAGACAATTTATTTCTTAGTTTTGTATCATGTTTTACATGTTAAAAAACTTCCCCAAATTCATCAAAAGCTCTGGATTGGTTTGGCCTATATTTCAATGTAGCCTACTGAGGAAGGCAATAAAAGGATCGTATACATGTTCTTTAGCATTTCCTGACATTACATAATCTGCATGCGCAAAACCTTCTATGAACTGAACAACAATTTTGTCTGGATTATGACCTTGGAGACTATCAAGCAAGAGCTTCACATCATCCACATCCGAAAGAGCATCGGCTCCACCATGGCTGAGGAAGACGGGTAGGTCTTTTGGAATGCCGATCATGTTGTAGGCAGGAGGAGTTGGTTGCCCATAGTGCTTTATGTTCGTACCAGAATCATTGTAATCAAACATTGTTGTGTTTCCTCCTCTAATCACTGTAAAAGTTATACCCACACCACAACACCATTTTTTTCATACCCCCAAAAAATCTCTTACTTTCTGGAAGGGCTTTAGGGATACTTACGCTGACACATATGGATGACGATCTTCATCGCTGCTGGCTGAGGTTCATGATCTAGAAATATATCCATTATGGAAGGTTTCATGCAACAGTTTTGACCTATAAAATGGATGTCCCAAAGTTTCAACTCAGGAAGATATGACAAATTCCTACTAAATTTTGCTTCATATTTATCAAAACAAGTACCTCACTTTACCTGTATATGGTGTGAATAACAAGGTGGTGCAGTCAACACTTGGTATTCGGCAGATCACCTTCAGAATTTCTATAATAATGACACTGTTGATTGTTCGGAAATTATGTGTTGGATATTTAAAAGGAAGCCGTAATATAAACGGGTTGAAATGCATGCATTTATCTTATGACTGCTATGAAATTAAGTAAAGCTAAATGTGAGTTTTATCATTGAATCCAGGGAGTTATTGGTTCATTGCATCTTACTTTCTCATATCAAATTTGTAGAAGCCTAACGAGTCCAATGTCTGTAAAAAAGAAAAAAAAAAACAATTCTTACATTTGTGTTAAAAGAAAGAAAAAAAAAAAAAACTTTATTTAATTTGGATAACACAGAAAAAAAGAAGTAACCTCAGCAATGAAGTTATCAGCAATAACTCTTGAAAGTAGGGAAGTGGTATGACCCATATAAGCAACTGGACTGAGTAATGCAACTGATTCCAACATGTTCACCAGCTGATCCCTTGACATGGCAGCCATAACCATCAAAGTTCCCTGCAAAACAACATCAAACTGTCAAAGATGATGGGATGGGAAATAAAGCATTAGCAGCAGATTCTAAAACTCACCAGTGAATGCCCAACAAAGTGCAACTTTTGACCTGTTTGATCATACACATATTGGAATGTTGCAGGAAGATCATAAGCTACCAATTCGTCCAACGACCAATTCCAGTAGGCCTAAAAAACACCCATCAGAATCAACCTCAAGCTCGGAAAAGGAAACAAAACAACAATCATCATGCATGTAGAGAGAGAGAGAGAGAGAGAGAGAGAGAGAGGAGTAAATAATCAATAACTGGATCATCAAAATTGAGTGATGTATGCCCTTCACTGTACTCTGTTCCGCGTAAGTTAACAAGCCAGACGTCGTAGCCATTATCGGCCAGATTGAATGCCAAAGATTGTTTCGGGGGTAATAGCAGCCATGATCTTCCATCCTGAATATCATACACAATGTCAATTTTCACATACAAATTTTCATTGCATCAGTGACTGAATAGACCAACCACAAACAGCCCGTGCTGCAACAGCACGGGCGACTTGTTTCCTCGCGTCCGACAGTCACGGCACCGCCCCATAGGAATTCTTACCACATTGAGAATGTAACCATCTTTTGTAGTTACCTAAAAGAAACACAAAATTCCATTAGAAAACTGTGCAAAACAGTGAATATCAGGATATTTATCTAACAGTTACATTGTGATCTTCACATTCATAGCCATTGGTCTCCACCATTGATTTGCAGAAACCACCTTCTGAGGATTGGACCGGCATTGTAGCCGTGCCGATTCCATTCTCTTGAGCTTTTAAAGACAAAAAATTTGGTGTAGAAAGAATGAGTAGGATTGTATAGGTTAAAATGATGATGTTGAGTAGCTTCATGATTTTTTGTGTTGTTGCCTTATTTCAACAACACTCAAACACTCAAATGCTGAAGCAATTCTATAGTATCAGAAATCGAAATATGAGGAGCTCTAAAACACTGCGTATCTAGTGGACCCTATTATTCCTCCACTAAGATTTAATTGTAGTGACGGATGATCTAAGCCAATGCAGCAAATGCATGAAGCTACCAAAAAAACATCACCTTCGTAAGAAATGATGCATCCAATGCTCGTGCATAACAAATCGGTGTTCAATTTCCCTTCTTTCTTTTTTAAATTTTTTATTGTAGAAATGCAATCCAACTAGCAAGGAAACATTTGGGGAAATTATAGTAAGTATCCATAAGCTCCCTTGTAATTGCAAATGGGTTACCTGATAAATAGGTAAAAAGTTTGAAAATTAGTTTTTTTTTTTTTTTTTTGGCCTTCTCTTATAATTTTGGGTACACTTTATGATTATTTGTAATCTTTTATGGTTTTTAGTAATCTCTCATAATTTTAGTATACCATTAAAATATTTTATATGCTTTTAAAATAAAGTTTTGGTTTGAGAAATCAATTTTTGATATAAAAGATTTTTTTTTTTTTTGCATACTAATCAAATTTGTTATATATACTGATAAAATTAAAAATTAAAAAATAAATAAATAAAGCAAATTTATAAAACAAACCACTATTTTTGGCACTCCCTCATATGTTTTTTGGTACTCACCTTATAATTTTTTATATTCTCTTATAATTTTTTTGGTACTTTCTCATGTTTTTTTAGTACTTCATCATAATTTTTGGCTTGAGAAACCAATTTTTGGCAAAAAAAAAAAAATTTCACACTTATAAAATTTGTTATATATACTAATAATTTTAAAAAAAATTGAAAATTAAATAAAGAAAGAAAATATATAAGACGAACCAATATTGGAGGTCCCTCAGATTTTTTTATAATTCCTCGTAATTTTTTATAATCTCATATATTGTTTGGTTGATCTTATTAAATTTGTTTTATTTATTTAATTTTTTTAAAAATAATCGTTATATATAATTTATTTTGTACCAAATATTAGCATAAAAATAAGAATTTAAAAGTTACCAATCTTTCCATTACAAAATCTTTAATGAAATATTTTATTTTTCAAAAATAATATATTTTTACTCTAAAATTATATTTTTGGTTTTAAATCTTTATTTCAAAACTACACAAAAAATTATGAGATCATACCAAAAATTATGAGGGTGTTATTAGGCTGTACTAAATTTATATCATTTATTTAATTTTTCATATATTTTTAAAAAAATATCATGAATATAACTTTTTTCCTTACAAAATTTAGCATGAAAAAATAATAATTTAAAAGTTACCAAGTTTTTTCGTTACATAATCCTATTGAAATTTCTTAATATTAAAAAATAATATTTTTTTACTCCAAAATTATATCTCGTGCCAAATCATCATTTCAAAATTATATCAAAAATTATGAGTAAGTACCAAAAATTTTAAGAGAATCTCAAAAATTATAAAAAAAAAAAGTTCCAATATTAAAAAAGGTATATTATGAGGAAGTACAAAAAATTACGATGGAATAAAAAAAAATGAGGAAGTACTAAATGTTGGAAAATTTGGACATCACATATATAATAAGGATAATTACATGTTATTATCTACTATCATGATAGGTTAGCCCAAATTAAAAGTGATCTAATTTAGTTAGAATTCTATTGGGCTTTTAATTATTAAATAAAGTATGGGATAAATATGTGTAGATACTCTTCTAATTAAACTCTAATTAATGATGGGCTAATTAGAATTTGATTAGAACTAATATGCTAAGGTTATAAATATTAAGGTTATGGTCCCCAAATTATACACAAGATATCTTTTCTAATATCCCATCATTAGGAAAGAGAGAGATCAAATATTCTCTAAATTTCTTGTGTGCTAATTTGGAAGATCAAATCCCCAAAATCCGGTAAAACTACAAGGAATTCATGGATTCAGGTACGCTTCTGCATCTAGTTTTATTCTTCATTTATTCTTGATGATTTGACATGATAGATCCTGGTTTATTAAGTTTTATTTTTGATTTATTTTACAGATCTAACAAGTTATATCAGAGCCTTGTCATGTTGAATCATTGAGAAAGAATTTATTCTTTATGAATTTGATATTTTAATTATATATTATGTTGAATCTTTGAGATTCTTGATAATTTTGGGTTTTGATTCTTTAAATAAAGTTTTAAGGTTTTATAAATATAATTTAGTTTGATATTTGCAAGGCATGCGATTATTATTTTAATCCTATATGACATTTAAAAATATATATAAATATATATACAGAAATTGATTCATATATATGTTTTGTTATATAATATATGCATGCTTAATTTGATTGGTTTAATGCATGTTTTGGAAATTTATATATATAATTATCTTTCAAATTTGATTGAAAGATGAAATTAAGGTAAATATTTGAAACAAATAAATTCAGATTTTGGCTTTTAATTAAGGATGCCTAATATTTTAAATAAATTAGTTGAAACAAAATGCCGCCAAAGTGAGTGAAGATTAGTTTATTTGAAATATTAAGATGATTATATATTTTGTGATTCATGCGTTTATTAATTGACCCAAAGGTAAGTTAATATTTGGCAGAATTTCAATGACATCTGTGGTGATAAACATGTGACAATTATAAGGTATTTTATGTGAGCAATAAGTTAATCCAAAGATTAATTCATTGTTTGACATAATTTATTGTCTTTGATTACTACAACAAGAGTACCACTTACTGTTAATAATACTGTCCAAAGACTTGATATTAATGTTGTGTTTGGTATTTTGAGAGGTGGGATCGTTCAAATCGCATGAGTCTTATGATCATGAAACACAGCATTCCAGAAGCCTTTAGGGGCATATAATCTGAAGAGATTACTTAGACCAAGGGTTTCCTTGATGAAGTTGAGAAACGTTTTGCTAAAAACGATAAGGTTGAAATGACATCACTTCTGACTTCTTTGATGTCTATAAAGTATAAGGGTCAAGGAAACGTAAGGGAGTACATTATGGAGATGTTCCATACTGCTTCAAGACTTAAGGTACTTAAGATCGAGCTTTTTGAGGAATTGCTTGTTCTTATGGTTTTGGTATCGCTTCCTGCACAGTTTAATCAATTTAAAATTAGTTATAACTGTCAAAAGGAGAAATGGACCCTAAATGAGCTCATTTCTCATTGTGTGCAAGAGGAAGAAAGGTTGAAGCGTGATAAGTCTGAAAGTGCTAATTTGGCCAATGCCCCTAAAGACAAGGGCAAGAAAAGAAAATATCAGAATGAAGCTGCTAAGGGTCCAGCTCAAAAGAAACAACAACAAGCTACAGAGAGTTGTTTCTTTTGTAACAAGTTTGGACACGTAAAGAAAGATTGTACCAAATATCATGCTTGCCGTGCAAAGAAAGGTATAATTCTTAATTTGGTCTGTTCAGAGATTAATTTAGCTTCAGTACCTAGAAACACTTGGTGGATAGATTCTGGTGCTACTACTCACATAAGTGTTTCTATGTAGGGTTGTCTGAGTTACCGAAAGCCAAGTGATGGTGAAAGACACATCTTTATGGGCGATGGAAAATTGGTAGAAGTGGAAGCAATTAGGCATTTTAGGTTGTTATTAGGAACTGGTTTTTATTTGGATTTAAAAGACACTTATATTGTACCGTCATTTAGACAGAATTTAGTTTCTGTTTCTTCGTTGGACAAATTTGGTTATTATTGTTCATTCGGAAACAATCAATTTAATTTGTCTTTAAATTCAAATGTTATTGGAACTGGTTATTTAAATACTTATGACAACCTTTATTTGCTAGAAACAATTGCATCCTATAATGAAATCTTGCATGTGGAATCACGTGGTATTAAACGCAAATTAAATAATGAAAATTTAGCATCATTATGGCATTAGCGCTTAGGTCATATCTCAAAAGTTAGAATTGAACGCCTTGTGTCTGATGGTATTTTAGAGTCCCTTGACTTCACAGACTTTGATGTCTGTGTCGATTGTATTAAGGGAAAACAGACCAAAACCAAGAGATTGGGTGCCAACAGATCTTCAGACGTCTTATAATTAATTCATACAGATATTTGTGGGCCATTCCCTACGGCATATTGGAATGGTCAACAATATTTCATAACATTCATAGACGATTACTCACGGTATGGGTACCTATATCTTATTCATGAGAAATCTTAGTCTTTGGACGTGTTCAAAGCTTATAAAGCTGAAGTTGAGAATCAACTCAACAAAAAGATTAAAAACATCAGATCTGATCGTGGTGGTGAGTACTACGATAGATATGATGGCTCAGGTGAACAATGTCCATGACCATTTGCGAGATTCCTAGAGGAATGCGGTATTGTCCCACAGTACACCATGCCAGGATCACCTAGTATGAATGGTGTAGTTGAAAGACGAAATAGAACTCTTAAGGATATGGTAAGGAGCATGATTGCTCATTCTACCTTACCTGAGTCCCTCTGGGGAAAAGCATTAAAAACAACAGCTTACATTTTAAATAGAGTACCCAATAAAGTAGTTGCAAAAACACCTTATGAGCTTTGGACAGGTCAAAAGCCTAGTCTAAAGCACTTTCACATTTGGGGATGTCCAGCTGAAGCAAGGCCTTATAGGCCACATGAAAAGAAATTGGACTCTAAAACAGTAAGCAGCTACTTTATTGGCTATTCTGAGCGATCTAAGGGCTATAAATTTTATGATCCCATAATAAGGAATATTTTTGAGACGAGAACTGCAATATTTTTTGAAGATGTTGAGTTTGGGGGGAGAAATAAGGTTAGAGACATTGTTTTTTAGGAAGAATTGGATTCTAACTCAGTTCCTACTATCACTTTTGACGATGTTCAGGTTCTTATACCTATCATTGATCAAGAAGTGAATCCAGAACCTCTACAAGACAATGTTGAGCAACTTCCCATTCAAAATAAGGTAATTATTCCAGAAGAACAAACTCAACAACCTCAAGAATAAGTGCCATTAAGAAGGTCCACAAGAGAAAGGAGAAATGCTATTCCAGATGATTATATTGTATTTCTCCAAGAACATGAGGATGATAATGGAATGATGGAAGATGATCTAATCAACTTTCATCAGGCCATGAAATTTTCTAATTCCCAAAAGTGGATTGATACCATGAAAGATGAGTATAAATCTATGCAAGACAATAAAGTTTGGGAACTTGTCCCATTACCTGAAGGTGCAAAACAAATTGGTTGTAAATGGATATTTAAAACCAAGAGGGATGCAAATGGTAATGTGGAGAGGTATAAAGAGCATCTTGTAGCTAAAGGATATACTCAAAAAGAAGGTATTGATTTTACAGAGACTTTCTCTCCAGTTTCATCGAAAGACTCATTTAGGATAATCATGGCGCTTGTTGCTCGTTTTGATCTTGAGTTACATCAGATGGATGTTAAAACTGTGTTTCTTAATGGCGACATTGAAGAAACAATTTATATGGTCCAACCAGAAAATTTTGAGTCAAAAGACTCAAAGAATATGGTTTGCAAATTGACAAAATCCATCTATGGACTCAAACAAGCTTCTCGTCAATGGTACCATAAGTTTTATCAAATAATTGTCTCGTTTGGTTTTGAGATAAATATTGTTGATGATTGTGTGCATCACAAATTCAATGGGAGTAAGTACATATTTCTGGTTTTATATGTTGATGACATTTTGCTTGTCGCTAATGATATAAGCTTATTGCACAAAACCAAGAGGTTTTTATCTAAGCATTTTGAGATGAAAGATCTTAGGGACGCCTCTTTTGTTTTAGGAATTCAGATACTTCGAGATCGATCTTGAGGTATTCTTGGATTATCACAAAAGAACTATATCGATAAGGTACTCAAAAGGTTTGGCATGCAGAGTTGTAGACCAGGTGACACCCCTGTCGCTAAAGGAGACAAATTTAGTCTTACTCAATGCCCTAAAAGTAACCTTGAAATTCGAGAAATGCAAAAGATTCCATATGCATCACTGTTGGGAGTTTAATGTATGCTCAAGTTTGTACGCGTCCGGACACTGTGTACATTGTTGGGATGTTAGGCAAATATTCAAGCAACCCTGGTATAGACCATTAGATAGCAGCCAAAAGGGTTATGAGATATCTTCAGAGAACAAAAAATTGCATGCTTACTTATAAGAGATCAGATCTTTTGGAGGTTATTGGGTATTCTGATTCTGATTTTACTGGATGCCAAGATAGTAGGAAATCTACATCAAGCTATGTTTACCTGTTAACTGAAGGAGCTATATCTGGGAAAAGTGTCAAACAGACACTTGTAGCTTCATCCACTATGGCAGTAGAATTTGTAGCATGCTATGAGGCATCAAACCATGGAATATGGTTACGGAACTTTGTCACAGGGTTGCGTATTTTGGAGAATGTAGAAAGACCACTCAAATTATTTTGTGACAATAAGTCAGCAGTACTGTATTCCAATAGCAACAGGAGTTCATCTAAGTCAAAGCATATTGACATAAAGTTCCTAGTTGTAAAAGAAAGAGTGCAAAATGGTCAAATATCCATAGAGCGCATTGGGACAAACTCCATGCATGATAGCGGATCCGCTCACAAAAGGTCTACCACCCAAAGTCTTTCATGAGCACACTGCTCACATGGGTGTTACATTGTTTGAGGATATCATGATTTAGTGGGAGTTTATATTTTATTTGTTTTCAGACATTTATGTATTTGGTTACTTTCTGATCAGAAATGAAGTATTCAGTTTATTCACTCAGTTTATTGTTTTGAATGTGACCTCACTTTAGTTTAAAGAGGACCAGTTGGAAATAGACATGTTTAGATCATATTGCATGTAATTTCCATACTACACATCCATACTTGATCTATGTCATTTGGTTGTGTTAATATACGTGATCATGGATAGATTTAGTTACGAGATATGTAACGAAAGTCGCATTGGTTCTATGTTAACATAATTAATGGACGAGATTGTTCGGAATACCTTTTGGATATGATAGTAAAATTTTGAGCTCATAAGGTTATATAATGACATGTAATTATAAAGTAATTAGTATACATATATGTGGTCCAAGTGGGAGATTGTTGGAAAATTTGGACATCACATATATAATAAGGATAATTACATGTTATTATCTACTATCATGATAGGTTAGCCCAAATTAAAAGTGATCTAATTTGGTTAGAATTCTATTGGGCTTTTAATTATTAAATAAAGTATAGGATAAATATGTGTAGATACTCTTCTAATTAAACTCTAATTAATGATGGGCTAATTAGAATTTGATTAGAACTAATATGCTAAGGATATAAATATTAGGGTTATGGTCCCCAAATTATACACAAGATATCTTTTCTAATATCCCATCATTAGGAAAGAGAGAGAGCAAATATTCTCTAAATTTCTTGTGTGCTAATTTGGAAGATCAAATCCCCAAAATTCGGTAAAACTACAAGGAATTCATGGATTCAGGTACGCTTCCGCATTTAGTTTTATTCTTCATTTATTCTTGATGATTTGACATGATAGATCCCAATTTATTAAGTTTTATTTTAGATTTATTTTACAAATCTAACACTAAATATTCTATGAAAATAACAAATAAATTACAAGGGAAATATCAAAAATTATGAGGAAATACCAAAAAAACTCGAAGAAGTACCAAAAATTATGAGGGAATATTGAAAAATATACGGAAGTACAAAAAGTTATGAAAGGATACCAAATAACATAAGAGGATAACAAAAATAGGATACCAATTTTCAGTTCGTCTCAATAATTTTTTTCATTTATTTAATTTTTCCTATTTTTTAAATTTATCATGAAATACAATTTTCCAATACCAAATTTTAGCATTAAAAAATCATAATTTAACATCTAAATTTTTTTCTTACAAATCCCACTGAGTTTTCTTAATATTTAAAAATAATATATTTTTATTTACTCCAAAATTATATCTCGTACCAAATCTTCTTTTCGAAACAATACCAAGAGTTATGAGGAAGTATCAAAAAATACGAGAAAGTATAAAAATATATATATAAGGAAATGCCAAAAATTATGAGAAAATACCAAATATTCTGAGGAAATACCAAAAAGACAATGAAATACCAAAAAATATGAGGATGTATAAAAAATTATGAGGGAATACCAAAAACTCGAGGAAGTACCAAAAAATTATGAGAGAAACACAAAATTATGAAGGAATACCAAAAGAAATGAAGAATTACAATATATATATATATATATATATATATATATATATATATATATATATATATATATATAGGGAATATAAAAAATAGAGAGAATACCATAAAACCTGTGAAAGTACCCAAAAAATGAGGATGTTCTAAAAAATATGAGGAAGTGTCAAAAATTACGAGGGAATATCAAAAATATATGATGAAGTATAAAAAAATTATGAAAAAAAATACCAAACAACATGAGGGGATATCAAAATTTTGCAAAAATTGTGAGGGATTCCAATTTTTTATTTGTCTCAATAACTTTTTTTCATTTATTTAATTTTTTCATATATTTTTAAAAATTATCTTGAAATATAATTTTTCATACAACTTTTAGCATTAAAAAAATTATAATTTAACAGTTACAATTACTTTTTTGTTAAAAAATCTCACTGAAATTTCTTAATATTTAAAAATAATATTTTCATTCACTCCAAATGTAACCCCCAAAATTGACCTAAACGTTAGGACCGAATTCAAAAGATTACATTGGCCACCAAAATGACCCACTAAGATTATCGATATTATGAAACAATTATTTTAAAACTTTTGTTTATTTTTTTTAAGGAAAACTTAGTGTGTTATCTTCTTTTTATTAAAGGTTGCAATTTTATTTCCAAAACAATTGATTTTAGGTTTTCTTAGCAAAAGTTGATTTCCAGTTTTATGTACATTATTTTCAAAAACTCTTCACTCAATAATGCAGCGGAAAAGTGATACTGAACCTAGTTTTTAGTGAAAACCAGATTTCATGCAAATTTAAAACAAGTTTCAAAATTTCAAAAATCCTAAAATCAAAGTAAAAGTCATGCATGTCAAATAAATTTGAAACCTTAAGTCACATGCCACAGTTCAAATAAAACGATGCAGCCCCAAATAGCAGAAATTATAATATAGAGTCTAAAATACTTTTAAAAAGTAAAACTATCTGAGCCAAGTCCTCCAAATGCCGTGTCTGCATCCTAAAATGATGGGTGATCTATAAATATAGGAAATAAATAAGGGTGAGCTTAAGAAGCTCAACATGCATCTAATTACAAGAAAATCGGTGTGGAATAGTAGGCATAGCATGTAAGATAACAATTCTTAGAATAACATATTCATATAGCAATTCACAATTTCACAGTATCGGTTTATCTGAATAACACATCACTATAATATTTTAAAATTCACAGTTTTGTATGCATATGCTTATGAATGGCAATGCAATTTCAGTTTATCAAAAAATCTTCTACCCAACTCTGCTACACACCACACTATGAGTTCCCCAGAACTCATCCAACCATATACATTTGGTTGTGGATAAATCACCGTTAATTTGAAGATAAACTGCCACTTGTTGTTGATGCACAACATAATTGCAAATAAAAGCTTCCACTGGGTTTGTAAAAAAAATTACAGGTAAACCACTAGTATTTCAGATAAAAACATTTGCAGATAAACTACCACTTAGTTCATGATTGAACCACATATTTGCAAATAAAGCGCCATCAGAACACCCAAACCCGCCCCACAAGTCTCCGACAGGATCCGTATGTCATCATGGAAAAACGTTTAAAAATATTCTTACTTGTGGTGGAACTTGAAAATTTTGTACTTATTCAAAAACCATGTTCATTTAAAATCTATTAAATAATATAAGCTTGATATAAAATAACCGAATTAAAACCTTAATTTATGTTTTAAGATATAGTTCATAGCGAAGATAAACTGATTTCCAAAATAATAATTTAAACGTCATTTTGCATTAACACAATATAAAATACTCAAATAATTTTAATTGGGCCTTATTACAATAAAAACTTATTCAAATACTTAAACATACTGAAAAATGATAAATTCTATTAAATAGGAAAACAACTTCTGCATGAAAATCTGCTGCTGCATGGCCACCTTTGTATCCACTCCAACCCGGTCCATTAATCACGAATCACCTGCGATGTTTAAAAAGTTGGGTGAGTCACACAGACTCAGTGTGTAATTAACCACTGAATTCCACCCACATGCTAACCACATAATAACCCATGCATTAGATATCATATATCATGTTCAGATCATATCACATTCTGGGCTTGGCCCATACTCATAACACTTATCAAGTAACCGGGTAATTAGCCACATACACTCCACATACTGGGCTTAGCCCATTTCTTATTCAAGTCCACAATCACATGTATTCACATACCACCATTATGCAATAATGAATCCCGACCCAAGCCTAAGGTCCATCCTCTACACACCCCCTTATCCAGCCTACCACACACCAGGGGATTCATAAAATCACCCTCTCCTTTTAACTCCAAAGGCATTCAATGCCATCCGCGTGCAATTAAGCACAAAATCCATAACACGACCTCAGTCAACGCCAATCCATGATGTAGCCGTAGCTAACACCAAACCACGATGGGACACATAGTCACTCATCAATCCACGATATGGCACATAGCTTATATCAATCACGATGAGGCACATAGCTACTCATCAACCACGTGCTTCTAAGTACACCCGCACCTTCTTTCATAGCCCACCCAATGCACATGCAACATAGAATAGTGCCAGGTAATGCATGCACAAGTTATTCATAACCACAAGCACACTCACATATACAAATCAATGATCCTATTTTAACAGCTTTAATACTAACCTGATCGTCCTCATACCCTTGAAGGGTATCAATATCACACTTATCACTGCATTTGTTAGTAAACACATCACACATGCAAATATAAATCCCGGAAACAGTAGGCTAGCTACACACTTTATAACCTGAAGCTCTAGACCCTCGATCCCAACGCTTATCGTTTAGCGAGACTACAGACTATCTCGCCTATAGTTTTCTCTGTGCACGCCCACACCCCTATGGGCCAATCCCGAATCACTTGAGACAGCTCTTTTCTTAAACTTCGGAATAGGGACTTTCCCTTGCCCTCCTGGACTGGTATTGGCCTCCATCAAAACGCTTAATCAGACTAAACGGATTAAATCTCCAAGTCATAAACCAAGTATAGAATCTTTACTAAGTACTACTTACCAAAGCAACTTGAGTCCCGGAGAATCGATCTATGACACTAGGTATCTTTGCTCCTCTATTCGACCAAACATAGAGATTAGCAACAAGGCCATTCGGCCAAATAAAATAAACCAAAAGGGTTAACGCATAACTCCTACCTCAAAGCCGATTTGATTTCCAATCAAATCTAAAAACTATGAGATGGTCCTTCTTTGCAATCGGCCACTCCCGAATCTGACTACCAACGATTGAAAGCTTAGGTTGATTGCTTCAAGAAGAATCCCGGAAGCCTTACGATACCAGTTCTAAAATAAGAGATTAACACACTTGCAATCAAATGCCGAAATCGGCTCTTACCCATGTAAAAGTCTACAGAGAAAAGAGAGAGGGAGAAATAGGCATTCGGCTAACCACTTACCTTCTCCAAGCGATTGAAAAAGAGCCCAAAGAGATTAACACCACACCAATATTCGGCCAAGATGAAAACAAATAGAAGAGGGGAAGTTTCGGCAATGGAAGGGAGAGATTCGACTTGCCAAGGGATGAAAGAAAACAAAAGAAATGGGAGGGAGAATGTTGATACTCGGTCAATAATCAAAATGGGAAACAAAGAGAAGAGAGTCCACTTTCGACTTCAAGAAAATAAAGGATGAGAGGAAGGCTTCAAAGAGATTCGGCCACAAGCTTTAGAGAGGGAAATCGGCAAGGGTATATGCTACTTGGGGTTTTCGGTTTCAAGAAAGAAAAGAGAAAATGGTCACCTGAAGATTCGACTAGCTACTAAAGCACCAAGTATGAGTTTCGGCTTTGACTCAATGTGACCGAAAATGCTCTCTAGGCTCCCAAAGAAATTCGGCAAAGAGAAACTAAAAGGAAAAAAAAATGGCCAAAAGATGAGCACCCCCTATAAATACTACTAAATTCGGCACACACCTACACACACTTCAACAAACCGAACATAGCCACCAAAGGAGTCCCTTGGCCGGCCACTACCCCATCTCTTCTCAAATCCCTTTTTCTGCTCCTAAATTTCCTCCCCAACACTTATTCAAAATAAGTTGAATAAGTCCACACTTATCCCTCCTCAATTATCACCTAGCTTATTCAAAATAAATTAATAATAAAAAAATAACACTAATTATCCTATGTTTTTAAAATAAATAGATAATTAAAACATTATCCTCACCTAATTAAGAGCCTTTTAGCCGTCCAACACTTCCCCCTTTGCTTGACGCCATAGTGCAAAATAAAATAGCACTCCACGCTGCTAGCTTGACTTGAACCTTGTCCCCCTTTGGCTCTTGAGGCGTCACTTCCCCATGCTCCCAGTGGTGCCTCCCTTGCCACTCTACTAGCCCAATTCTTGTGTCTTATCTTCTCCAAAATTTCTCTTAAGACCCCTTTAGCCAAGCTCCCCTTTTGACACTAAAAAAAACCAAAAATTTCCTAAAGCATTCCGCTACATCTTAGAGTTCTCAAGACCCCTTAAACTCATCCAACCCCACCCTGAAGCATGCTAAACACTCGAGTTATACTCCAAACGCATAACCCCTAAACCAGGATATTACAATTCTACCCTCCTTAAAATAATTTCGTCCTCGAAATTACTTACTACTCAACAATCCTAACTCGCTACTCTACGCCTCTGCTGTGCACTCTGATCTTAGTAAATCTATCCTGCCTTCTAGACACAGTCTTAAGGTTCAAATCCAAAGTTCCTACACTTCACTAGCCATACAAGAATGAGCTAACTTCACATCAACAAGACAATAAAGAGTGTCCCAAAGGACGTACCTGATATTAAGTCCTTGGCTGTCTCGCCTCTGATCCTTTAGCACATTTGCCGGTACCGTTTCCTCCGTGGTTCGAACCTCGACCTCTCGTTGCCTGGGGACAATTCTTAACCAAGTGAGCCTTCGACCCACACCGAAAACATTCCTTACTATTTCCCCAACATTCCCCTAAGTAAGCTCTCCCACACTTAACACATGAACGGTTCCGATTCACATCAACTGGTGCACGTACAGGATTCTCGATCCTTGGTCTTTTCTGAACAAACGATGCTGACGGTCCAAAACTTCTCTTATTCTCGTTCCTATTCTTCTCCCGGTTTTCTCTTATAATCTTCTTAACTTCTTTAGCTATCCGAGCTTTCTCTACTAAAACAGCAAAGTCCATTTCCCTCTGCGGAGCGATCAACTCCCGCAGCTCATCCGCAACCCATCTTCGAATCGAACACACCTTTCATAATCAGTAGCAACGATTCCTTTGGCGTACTGACTTAATCGCACAAACTCAGCTTCATACACTGCTACCGACTTATTCCCTTGTACTAGATTTAGAAACGCTTTCCTTTGCGAGTCCAAATAACTAGCTCCTACGTACTTTCCTTCAAACTTAGTCTTAAAGTAATCCCAATCCAATTGATCTGCCGGTACACCTTGTTTGACAGTGAGCCACCAACGATAAGCTTCGCGCGCAAAACGAAACAAAGACTCCTTCACTTTTCTTCATTGGTACAAACCAAATCGTCCATGATTCTTTCGACTGCTTCTAGCCAATACTCCGCTCCGTTCGATCTAAGCCTTTCCGATACTGACTTCCGAGTTCCAGTTCCCATACTAGCTCCTGCTACTCATTCTAGCACTCGTAACATGCCCGCGATACTGCGTCATCTTCCTCTCTCTGATCTTGCTCCTCTACGTCCACTGCTGGCGGCCCTTCACTTTCTAACCCATGGCCAGACCTTACCGATTTTGATGCTGCCATTCTACCTCTACCGCGTCCCCTAGAACTCATCTCTATCGTTGCGATTTAATCTGATTAAGAAGTTTTATGCATTAGTATTTGTTCCACTGTTTAACCGCGAACAATTTTATGAAAAGAATTTCTAGAGGTAGTTCTTTCGATCACACAAAGGTTCAGTTCAAGTTCCCTATTCTATTTCAGAATATCACATTCATCCATAAGGACACATCCATTCATCAACAAGAACACATTCATTCAGTGGTATCTACCACACACATTCACTATTCGGACATTTCTGCCCGTTTCTACCCCAGGGGTATTTTCGTCATTTTCCTATAGGGGTATTTTCGTAATAAACTGGAAAAATTTGAAAACTTTAATAAGTTAGGGCCTTTTTTGGAATGCCAAAACTGGAGAGTATTTTCGAAAATTTTTTCAAATTGAAGGTACAGCAGAATTTTAGAAACTAGGGGTATTTTAGTAATTTTGTCAATCAGAGGTAGTTTTGTAAATTTCTAAAGTCAGGGTATTATTTTGAAATACAGAATTTTGGATACTTTTACAAAGTAGGGAAATTTTATTAAAATTGGGGTTAAACCGGAAATTTTGAAAGTCAGGGGTACTTTGGTAATTTTCAACACAGGGGTATTTTTGTAAATTTCCCCAACCCAGAGTATCGTAATATGTAAAACTCGGGATTTTGGTATTTTTAACAAAAGTTGAGGGTAGTACGGTAATTTTACAATACAGGGGTATTTTTGTAATTTTTGCCACTATGGGGCATTTTGGAAATTTTGGTAAATCGAGAAAACGTCTTTTAAAATCAGATTTAGGGTTTACAAACCAAAGGGGCAAGTTTGAAAAAATTTTAAAACTAAGGGTTTTAAAACAGTAAGGCTAATCCCCTTTTCGGGTTTTGATAATTGGTTTAGCCTATGAACAAGTCCTCTTGGTTAAGGTGAACCGTAGCTACGCACCAGGTAGGATTCGAGTAAAGAGGAGGTGAGTTGCTAGGACTACTTAAACACCAAGCTCTTACTGAATACCAATCCTCAACATGCGTACGGTGGTTGCCACACCTTAACTCGGTGACTTACTTCACAGGTTTGTTTAATAGTCTTTAAGTCTTATGCACATGTTTGAGTAGACTAGTCCTAGGGTTCAACAGATCCTAGTTCACTAATCTACGAACCCAACTAAGCCCATATTAGTTCATAATAACAAATCACCTCAAGAGTCCGAAGTACTTACCTGGTAGACTTCGGGTCGGAGATACAGGTGCCATGCCAGAATAACCTGAAAATTCATAAAAGCCTATATTTTTGAAAAGCCCATTTTGAAAATGTTTTTGGGCCCAAAACCCTCAAAGCCGAGTTTTGAATCGGGCTCTGATACCAAAATGTAACACTCCAAACCCGGCCCACAAGTCTTGACCGGATCCGGTATGTCACTGCGGAAAAACGTTTAAAAATATTCTTATTTGTGGTGGAACTTGAAAATTTTGTACTTATTCAAAAACCATGTTCATTTAAAATCTATTAAATAATATAAGCTTGATATAAAATAACCGAATTAAAACCTTAATTTATGTCTTAAGATATAGTTCGCCGAAGATAAACTGATTTCCAAAATAATAATTTAAACGTCATTTTGCATTAACACAATATAAAATACTCAAATAATTTTAATTGGGCCTTATTACAATAAAAACTTATTCAAATACTTAAACATACTGAAAAATGATAAATTCTATTAAATAGGAAAACAACTTCTGCATGAAAATCTGCTGCTGCATGGCCACCTTTGTATCCACTCCAACCGGTCCATTAATCACGAATCACCTGCGATGTTTAAAAAGTTGGGTGAGTCACACAGACCCAGTGTGTAATTAACCACTGAATTCCACCCACATGCTAACCACATAATAACCCATGCATCAGATATCATATATCATGTTCAGATCATATCACATTCTGGGCTTGGCCCATACTCATAACACTTATCAAGTAACCGTAATTAGCCACATACCTCCACATACCGGGCTTAGCCCATTTCTTATTCAAGTCCACAATCACATGTATTCACATACCACCATTATGCAATAATGAATCCCGACCCAAGCCTAAGGTCCATCCTCTACACACCCCCTTATCCAGCCTACCACACACCAGGGGATTCATAAAATCACCCTCTCCTTTTAACTCCAAAGGCATTCAATGCCATCCGCGTGCAATTAAGCACAAAATCCACAACACGACCTCAGTCAACGCCAATCCATGATGTAGCCGTAGCTAACACCAAACCACGATGGGACACATAGTCACTCATCAATCCACGATATGGCACATAGCTTATATCAATCACGATGAGGCACATAGCTACTCATCAACCACGTACTCGAAGTACACCCGTACCTTCTTTCATAGCCCACCCAATGCACATGCAACATAGAATAGTGCCAGGTAATGCATGCACATGTTATTCATAACCACAAGCACACTCACATATACAAATCAATGATCCTATTTTAACAGCTTTAATACTAACCTGATCGTCCTCATACGCTTGAAGGGTATCAATATCACACTTATCACTGCATTTGTTAGTAAACACATCACACATGCAAATATAAATCCCGGAAACAGTAGGCTAGCTACACACTTTATAACTTGAAGCTCTAGACCCTCAATCCTGACGCTATCGTTTAGCGAGACTACAGCTATCTGCCTATAGTTTTCTGCTGCTGGCCTACACCGCGGTGGCCAATCCCGAACTGCTGAGACAACTCTTTTATTAAACTTCGGAATAGGGACTTTCCCTTGCCCTCCTGGACTGGTATTGGCCTCCATCAAAACGTTTAATCAGACCAAACGGATTAAATCTCCAAGTCATAAACCAAGTATAGAATCTTTACTAAGTACTACTTACCAAAGCAACTTGAGTCCCGGAGAATCAATCTATGACACTAGGTATCTTTGCTCCTCTATTCGGCCAAACATAGAGATTAGCAACAAGGCCATTCAGCTAAATCAAATAAACCAAAAGGGTTAACGCATAACTCCTACCTCAAAGCCGATTTGATTTCCAATCAAATCTCAAAACTATGAGATGGTCCCTCTTTGCAATCGGCCACTCCCGAATCTGACTACCAACGATTGAAAGCTTAGGTTGATTGCTTCAAGAAGAATCCCGGAGGCCTTACGATACCAGTTCCGAAATAAGAGATTAACACACTTGCAATCAAATGCCGAAATCGGCTCTTACCCATGTAAAAGTCGACAGAGAAAAGAGAGAGGGAGAAATAGGCATTCGGCTAACCACTTACCTTCTCCAAGCGATTGAAAAAGAGCCCAAAGAGATCAACACCACACCAATATTCGGCCAAGATGAAAACAAATAGAAGAGGGGAAGTTTCGGCAATGGAAGGGAGAGATTCGGCTTGCCAAGGGATGAAAGAAAACAAAAGAAATGGGAGGGAGAATGTTGATACTCGGTCAACAATCAAAATGGGAAACAAAGAGAAGAGAGTCCACTTTCAGCTTCAAGAAAATAAAGGATGAGAGGAAGGCTTCAAAGAGATTCAGCCACAAGCTTTAGAGAGGGAAATCGGCAAGGGTATATGCTACTTGGGGTTTTCGGTTTCAAGAAAGAAAAGAGAAAATGGTCACCTGAAGATTCGGCTAGCTACTAAAGCACCAAGTATGAGTTTCAGCTTTGACTCAATGTGACCGAAAATGCTCTCTAGGCTCCCAAAGAAATTCGGCAAAGAGAAACTAAAAGGAAAAAAAATGGCCAAAAGATGAGCACCCCCTATAAATACTACTAAATTCGGCACACACCTACACACACTTCAACAAACCGAACATAACCACCAAAGGAGTCCCTTGGCCGGCCACTACCCCATCTCTTCTCAAATCCCTTTTTCTGCTCCTAAATTTCCTCTCCAACACTTATTCAAAATAAGTTGAATAAGTCCACACTTATCCCTCCTCAATTATCACCTAGCTTATTCAAAATAAATTAATAATAAAAAAATAACACTAATTGTCCTATGTTTTTAAAATAAATAGATAATTAAAACATTATCCTCACCTAATTAAGAGCCTTTCAGCCGTCCAACACTTCCCCCTTTGCTTGACGCCATAGTGCAAAATAAAATAGCACTCCACGCTGCTAGCTTGACTCGAACCTTGTCCCCCTTTGGCTCTTGAGATGTCACTTCCCCATGCTCCCAGTGGTGCCTCCCTTGCCACTCTACTAGCCCAATTCTTGTGTCTTATCTTCTCCAAAATTTCTCTTAAGACCCCTTTAGCCAAGCTCCCCTTTTGACGCTAAAAAAAACCAAAAATTCCCTAAAGCATTCCGCTACATCTTAGAGTTCTCAAGACCCCTTAAACTCATCCAACCCCTCCCTGAAGCATGCTAAACACTCGAGTTATGCTCCAAACGCATAACCCCTAAACCAGGATATTACAGCCACTTGTTGTGGATGCACAACATAATTGCAGATAAAAGCTATTACTAGGTTTATGGACAAGCCACCACTGTTTGCATATTATAAAACTGTCACTTTTCCTCCGTACATATCATCCCACCCCATGCAATGTAATATGACATGCTTTGTAATAGAACAATTCAGCACTAACAGTCAACATGCTTAACATGTATCCAATCCAATACTAGCAGTTAACATGTTTAACATGTGTTCAATTAAACAGTAGCAGTAGATATGCTTAACATGTACTTAGTAGGGTGGTAATCATATTAACACTAATAGTTCATCAGTATCACAATGACAGTAGGCATGTAATATTCATTCCTTATACGATATAATAATAGTATTTTAGTCATTAAATCAGGGATTCCAGAATAACATAATATTAGAGACTTATTTGAGCAAATAAAAACTCTAAAAAAATTTCAGGAATAAACAAGGACTAAATTGCATATGTCACAAATTTCTGGGCAAAACTGTATGACAGGGGTCATACGGCTATATGGAAGGGTTACACGGTCGTATGGCCAGGCCATGTAACAGACTATGGTCGTGTGCCAAGCTCTAAAATTACCTTACAGAAAGGGTACGACCATGTGGAAGGGTTGTGGCCGTGTGGTTCACAAACTAGCCTAGGGTTTGCAAGGGCACATGACCGTATGTGTAACAACTAGAAAGTCAATGGTGTTAGAAAGTGAGGTTTCGAAACCCCGATTCTATAAACTAAAATTTAAAATATTTTTATTAAATGTTTACGGAGTTATATTAGAAGTGAATTGAATTTTGGTTAGACAATTTCGTGAATTAGTGCTTAATTAGGGTTTAGGAACTAAATCATAAATGTAGGAGTCCATTTATGCCCGGGGCCCAATTAACCAATAAAAAACCCAAAAAATTAAAAATCCAAAATTTAAACAGTCCAAATTACAATGTACGGGCCCAAATTAAATTAAAGCCCAGACCCAAATACTATCCTAGCCCACTAACCCTAACACAACTGAAACCCTAGCAGCAACCCTTAGTGCCGCCGCCAGCAGCCCCACGCACTCGGCCACGTCGCCCCGCCCTCCGCATCGTGCGCCTCCAAGCTTCCTCCACGATGCTTCCACCTGCGAAAAAGAAGGAAAGCAACAAATAGATTTTATTTTATTATTTTTTCCTTTATTTTGGTTATAAAAGACCGAATGAAAAGGGATTTGAGGGGGAACGATTTTGAGATATACATGAGAGATATACAAAAAAACATAGACTACAATTTTTTTTTTTTACAAATACAAGATCACAAAAGCAGAGAAGTTGATTCGGATATTCAAGGTTTTTTTTTATTTCCTTCGTCTTTTATTTTGTGTTTTTTTTCGAAACCATACATACATACATACATATGTATATATATCAAAAGAGTGTTGGGAAAGAAATCTTACCTTTTGAATCGCCGAAAAAGGGAGCAAAAAAGGTTCGGGATGACTTCCAGCCACCATGCACGGTGGCACCGCCGCCGGTAGCCGGTGGTCGGTGCGGCGGTCCGATCGTCGGAGGAGGAAACCCTAGAGAGGAACCCTTTCCCATTTTTTTTTTGAAGGCATGGCTGAAATGAATTTTTTAAAAAATTTTGGGTTTAAATACCCAAGTAAAACGGCGCCGTTTTGAAAATTGGGTTCAGAGGCCAAAACGACGTTGTTTTGGGCCTCTAACCCGTGACCCGACCAGCTCCAAGGGGAGGATTCGCATGTTTTCTAAAAATGGGCTATTTATGCCCGTGGTCCTTCCGCATTTTTGAGCTCTTTTAATTCGGTCCTTTTCATTGTTTTCAATTTGTCTCTCAAATTTCGTTTCTGTTTCATTTCGGTACATTGACACCCGTGCATGGGGACAAAAGGGATATTGTCCCAGTTAGTCCCTATGCCTTTTAGCGTGTCTTATTTTGGGTACTTTCCTCTTTAAATCATTTTCAATTTGTACCTCAAATTTTATTTCGACTTCATTTTCATCTTGAATTGGCTTAATTTCATTTTTTTTATTTTTATTTTTCTTTTTAGAAACTGTTTAGTTAATATTTCATTTAATACTTTATTTACTTATTTATTTCATTTCATTTTCTTAATTGAGTTCAAAATTGATTATTTACTTATTCTTTGACCTTTTTTTAGCTCGTTTATTTTATATTTTATATATACATATTTCATTTTATTTATTATTATTAAGTCATTTACTCGCGTATTATTATTACTATTGCTTTTATTATTAGTATTATTATTATATTTTATTACCATTATTTTTTATTACTACTACTATTATTATACCCTATTATCATTATTTCCCTATTATTATTGTTATTATTATTTTTATTATTATTAATATTAATATTATTTTATTTTATTTTTTTACTATTATTATTATTTTTTATTATTAACTATTTTTAAATTGTTTATCTAATATCTATTCATTTATTCATCTGATTCACTATTGATTTTTTTAATTATTTTTTCATTTATTTACGTACTTATTTTTCTTATAACTAGTTTTTTTTATTTCATTTTTTTTCTTTATTCTTTTTTTTATTTATCTTATCTTTATTTTATTTTCATTATTTCTTTTATTTCGGTTCTCTATGTTTGAACTTTGAGGTTTATTATTGTCATGCACATGTTGGCATTGTAATTCACTTCTTTTTTTACTACGATCGTATTATATTTTATTCGATATGTTAAAATTTTCATATTGAAATAAGAAAATATTACATGTTCTAATATTTGAAAGAAATCGTACCCTAACTTACTGGGTTTCGATTTTCCTCATCGAGTCTAAAGAACTAATTGTTTTAATTTAAGCATGAGCTAAATAAAATGTTGTGTCCTAACTTATTGGATGTGACATTTCGTTATCTCGAGATTAGGATTTTCAAAAATAAGGCAATAGTTCATGTTTGAAAATTCGAGGAATCGTGTCCTAACGTGTTGGGTTTTGATTTTTTCGTTTGGCCAAATAACGGAATACCCTTTTAAAATTACAACGCATGAATTTTGGAAATCATGAAAAGATCTTGGTGTCAAGGGTTTGAAACATCGTATCCTAACGTGCTGATGTGATATTTCATTCTTTCGGAACAAGAGAATTTTGATATCCAATTCGAATTATCCAAATATTTTCTAAAGGATTCGTATTTTAAAATCTCTTCCAATTTTCGATATTAGGACATTAATCAATCAATAAGGTACCAATTTTGGGCGTTGCGAGGGTGCTAATCCTTCCTCGTGCGTAACCGACTCCCAAACCCGTTTTTCTAAATTTCGTAGACCAAAACTATCGTTGTAATAAATCAAAATGTTTTAACGATCGATCTTAAGGTGACCCGATTACACCTCAAAAAAAGATTGGTGGCGACTCCATTTTCGTTTTAAAAGTCGACCCTGTTTTCCAAAAAAAAAATGGTTTCGACAGTAAAAGTGTCAAAAATTCAATTCTTATGAAATCTCTAATTAGAATTCAAATAAGGGTCTTATATGGAAAATATAAGCTCTTTAGTTGGAGCTCTTACTTGTTCCTTCCGTTCGCGCTCAATGCACCTAATCTCCTCACAAATCTTAGTCTTCTCTACCAAAGCTTTAAAGACCCTCTCTTGCAGTGGAGCCACCTGCATCATTAAATCTGATCTAAGCTCAAACTCAAATCGGGCACACTTATCTTGCTCATCAGCCACCATTCTTGGAGCATAATGGCTAAGCCTTAAAAACTCTGCCTCGTAATCAGCCACCGACATACTACATTGCCTCAGCTCGATAAACTCAAGTCTTCTGGCCTCGAGGTATCTCACTCCTACAAATTTCTTCTGGAAGGCCTCTAGAAAGTAATCCCACGTTAAGCGATCAGTTTAGGTGCCCCTCACAATGGCCTGCCACCAGCAATAGGCCTCATCACTTAGCAATGACACAATCCCCTTAAACAAAAGTTTAAGGTTACATTCCATATCGTCAAGGATCCCTTATGTAACCTCTAACCAATACTCGACTATAGTGGGGGTTGTCCCAGCAATGCCCCTAAACAGTTCGGCCCTACCCAATTGGAGCCTCTCAGTAATAGTGCCACAATTGTTAGCATCAGATTGGGCGCCTTGCACTAGTTCCAAAACTCGTAACATGGCATGCGATACAGCCTCGTTTGCAGGCTCTTGCTAACTCTCGTTAACAGTAGGTGCTCGCTCCATATTCTCTACAACAAGCTTAGGGGTTCACACCCGAGAAGCGGATGAGTCGATTTGGGTTCCTTAACTCGATTCCCCACGTGCTTTCATTCCCCTAGTTCTCACACCGCGAGTGCTCATTTTAAAGTTTTATGCTGTCAAAAGAGATAAGTTTTATCATTATCACTTGAATATTTTTCAATCAAAACTTCATTTATCGCTTTTATACGAATTTCACTTCTTTATAGCTTTCACAATCTAAATTTGTCTCAATCTAAAAGTTTTCTATAGTCTCTTATAGTGTCACAATCTATAGTTTTCACAATTCTATAGTTTCAAAGTCTATAGTTTCACATATAAACAACACTTACCTCGGATCGGCTTCGGGAGGTTTGGATTTTTTTATAACAAATCACATGTGGCATGTTTTATGTTGAATGATGTTTTTCGAAAAATATTTTTTACCCATAGTTCGAGTTTTGAATCGGGCTCTGATACCACAAAATGTAACCTATCAAATTGGGCCTAAATGTTACGACCCAATCTAAGTAATTACATGGGCCATTTGTTTTTATAAGAAAAACTCACTTGTCTTGAAAATATGTCATTTTTAAAACATCATGTTCCTTTCAATAAAAATTTATTTATTCCTTTTTAATTAAAAATATTCGTATTGTAACTTAGTTTTTAAATCACAAATTTGCAGTGGCTAATAATCACTAAAACATTTATTTTAAAAAAAACATATAAAAACAATTCATGCAATCTCATCCCAAAATATCAAAATAGAAATCTCATGCCACAGTTCATAATTTAAAATATAAAGCCCAAAAAGTTATGAAGACAAACCCAAATTAAAGTCCATAGTAAAAATCCAAAATGAACTCATATAGTTCATAAGAGTCCCACATTATTAAAAAAATACCCATGAGATCATTAATCCGAGAGCCCCTCCAAAGATCCAAATCCAAGCCTCAATTACGAGGATTACCTGAGATACACACATAACATGGGCGAGCTTTAAAAAGCTCAGTGTGAGATCTTCACAAACATATATTTCAACACGTAGCATAACACATCCAAATCATCATAAATATAACTTTCATAAAATTCACATATCATCAAATTTAATGAAATAACAAGTTATGCTTATGTAATAATGCACATTTCAGAGGATTTCTTACCCATCTCTGCTACACACCAATATCAAGTTCCCCAGAACTCGTCCATCCGATAACACGCCATTTGTGGACAAGTCACCACATAGATACCGATGCATGATTACATAACACATCGTACTGCCACATAATTGTTGATAATGACCACATAATCGCAGTTAAAATGCCACATAGCTTCCTCCTTTCACAATTCCACCCCATTCACATGATATGGTCATTTTAACACATATGTTTCACTTTTCACATTTTTCACATATTCATGCTCGTAACTCATATTTCTCAGTTTTTACACATATGCATGTATCATGCTCACATTTTCACATATCACAAATCATGGGTTTTCACAACACTTAATAGTTTAGGACACTTACTTGGATTCCTCTTTGATTGAGTTTTTCAACTCCACTTGAATACTTAATGTACTCACAAATTAATTAATTAAATAAAATTTTGTTAAAGTAAATAACATTATATTTCACTTAAAATGAGAGTTAGATCCCATACCTTAAACAGATCTAAACCGTATGTTCCCTTGTTGAAGTCTCATTTGGATCTAGTCTCGATCGTAAATCTAATCACACGATTAACCCATTTTAGTCATGATCCAATCGAATAACATAACTTTTAATACGAGACCTAATGTGGAAATATCACCAACACTTACTTTCAATTCGAATGCTCGAATTCGTCACTCTCATGATGTCACACTATTGGTTTCTCGGAAGATTATTGTTCGGTCCTTCATGCTGACAAGACTTAAGATTTTCAAAATAATAAAATTAAATACAAAATTTCTAAGCACTATACTATTCGGCCAAGTCATAATAATTCTAGGACAAAGGATTTTCAATCACAAAACTTCACTTATGTTTGTTTTGTTACAAGATGATCGAAGGAGTGAAATCGATAGTTAAGGAGCACATAACCACTTGACTACTACACTTCCTTATGTTCAATAATGTGCAAATGATTTTATGACATAAGAGCTAGCAGTTTCACCCTATTTACTAAATTAAAATTAATTAAGGAAATGCGATGTGACAATCTCCATTGCAGACGACCCTCATGCAGGGTCTCTTACTCACAACTCACTATTCATAAGTTTCTTAATACCTCTATTCTTTCAAAAACTTAACATGCAGAGCTAATAAACTTACCAAAAGGTAGAACATCCACTCTTTAATTCAAAAAACTTAGCTTCCAAAGAAGAAAACATATAAGTTCTAAAAGGAAGAACTAGAGAGTAGATTTAAAGGAAGAAAAATAATCTAAATTGATCCTTCTCACAATATATATGTTCCAGTCTCCCCTTAGTGGAACTCAACAAGTGTCAATTATATCCAGAGTTTGTCTTAATAAATGGCCTACAAAGTTTGAGAGAAAAACGAGAATCCTGTGTAAATATTATTTGACCAGTCAATTAAGTTAGCTCTTACAAAAACCCAACTAACATAGTGTTCAAACAAACTAGATGTACTATACGTTTAGCGGTAACTCACACCATGCTTACTCTTCGCTTGACACATTCTTTTCTTAAATAGCAGAATAACCTGAGATAAAATCCTTAGTTACTTATATGGTGGGTTCTAACACCCCTAACCCACATTCGTCGCCAGAATAGGGTTTTAGACCATTACCGGAACTTATAGATCAAATAGACATATATTTATACGTTGATATCACATGATATTCAGGTCAAAAACCAATTAAATTCATACATAATGTCCCTTATTTGAGCTCTCAAAGCCCAAAACACGTGTGAGAAACAAATCGAGACTAATTCGGAGACTCGAAGAATTTTTCGTAAAATATTAAAAATTTTCAAAGATGCAGGGTTCACACACTCGTATGGTTAGGCCATGTGTCTAACACAGTCCAGTGGCACGTCCATATGTCTGTCCGTGTGGACTCAAAATGTACCTTTAACAACAAGTTTACCATTCCCTGCAAGCTTGAACAATAAGCAACTCAAAAATCATTCGTTTGACCAATTCAAAACACAATCAAACACATCCAAAAAATGTCAAAACAATCATCCTAGGTGTCTAACCAATGTATCCTCATAGATACCACAATTATATCATCAAAACATATCAATAAAACATCATTCAAATCCAATTTGTAAACATGCCAAATTCAATCTATTTTACCTATTTTATGTTCATTTAAACATTAACTTAAACTTGCCATAATATCACCTCAAACATAAACACATATTTACTTGTATATAACCATCCAATATTAACTTATAATCTTATTTATGATCAACCCACAAAATGATTAATATTTAGACACCCTAGGTACATGCCGAAACAAAAGGAAAAACATCACCATGTTTGAGTTCGGGGTCATTGTTGGATGTTGAATCGACGATCAAAATTTAGTACTTAACCTGCACACTGAAAATAAAACCGTATGCTGAGTAAAACTCAGTGGTATTTCTATAATCCGAATATTTATAGACAAAAGATAATATAATATGTACATTTTAATTATAATTACAATTGAATAGTAAAAATCATATTAATTTATACAATGACATTAGTCATTCAATTTTTCACTTCATAAATACATCATTCATACCATACTCAATTCTCATCATTTTCTACATAATAGCTTTTCACAATATGATACACATATCATTAAAACAATAATATTGTTCATTTCATATGCAATTCAAGAATACACAATTCATGTGTCTCAATCCATATTTCAATTCACTGTCCCATTTTCATTTCACATACCATGCCATTTTAATATCAATTATAAAATTTTATTATTCATTTACCCCTATTAACACGACTCAGACTTGGACTGATACACGGATCTAACCAAAACACACCAGTTTGGCACCCAATGCCTCATTGGATAATTCGAAGTAATAAATTGACATCCAGTGTCTCATTGGTTAAATTGAAGTAAATTGGCACCCAGTGCCTCATCAAATTAATCCGAAGTAATAAATTGACACCCAGTGTCTCATCACTCGAAGTCAAAGAAATCCCTAAACTCTTCCAATCCTATGGCATGTCATCTATATCTGACTTAACCCGATGCTGTTAATAGGGTTTCAATTCACTTTCCAAATGCAACAAATATCCAATATTCAAATTTCACATTAATCACAAATTCATATAAATTCAATTCAATATCAAAATGCCAATTACTCACCTCATTTACTTACCATAAACATTTAGTCAAAATACAACAATTAATATTTAGATTCAGATTATAGAAATACAAACCAGAAATTTCGAGCTATTCCTCGTCAACTTTATCTTTTCCCTTTTTAGTCGAGGATTCCGGTACGACATTAGCTATGGAATTAAAACAATTAAAATTAATTAATACAACACAATTCAATCTCATATTTAATATTTTAATTTTTACTCAATATTTACCTAAATTCCAATTTAGTCCCTAAACCAAGACTACTTTTATTTCTTCACAATCAATCTTATATTTTCATACAAATTCCACTTTAGACTAGATTTAACTCCCTAAGTTCACTTAAATCCCTAAATTTTGAATTTTCACAATTTAGTCCCTAATACTCAAAATTTACAATATATTCTACAATTCAATCCTTTTTCATTTCTAACTTGAAAATCTATCAATTTAGTCTCTAATACTAAAATTATTCAACATAAACATCACTTAAAAACTTAATAATTTCTAAAATTTTAACATGAGTCAGGTAGTATTCTATATCGGGATTCCAAAAACATAACAATTACAATAAAAAATAACTAAATTAACTAACTAATTGAACTTGGAACTTTGAAACCCCTAACGCCCTTCGTCTTTCTCCTTTCTCCCTTTTTTTCTTTTTCTTTCCTTTTTCTATTCTGTTTTGTTTGGCTCTTTATTTCTTTCTTTCTATTTATATTTCTTTCTGTTTTATTATTATAAATATAATATAATATAATATATACTTAACATTTAAATTTTAATATTATAATATTATAATATATATTTTAACTTTAAAATTTTATAATATATACACTTATGCCGCCTCAATTATGACTATTGGCATAATTACTTTTTTAGTCCTTTTGGTTTTTCTTTAATCTATAATTCAACTTTTACCCTTTATATAATTTAATCCTTATACCTAATTACTCTTAATTCATGCAAATTCACCTGACCAAAACCTAATTAACTACACAACTGACTTCGTAAATATTTTTAATAAATATTTACCAGTCTGTTTTACGAAAATGGAGTCCCGAAAATGCACATTTCGACACCCATGACTATCGAGTCGTTACACAGGTATCATACCTCAACTCTTATTTGCCAATAAACTTCAAATGGGTAGACTATACTATGCCAAACAGGTAATTTTAGACTTACATGCCTTCTAATCCAGTCTACTCGATTTGTACTATTACACAACTCAGCCTCAGCCCATGAACAGGTCTACCTACAGGTATCCTTTGGCTGCACAAAATGCCAACTCTTTTTGTTACATTACAAGCATCCATAGTTGACTCCCATGCTCCACTACTTTTGGTTATAAAACCTATCTACAAAATTCAAGCATGAGGGGGAAGGGGGCTCTCGTCACCATTTTTAAAGACTTTAGGCCATTGCTTCCGAAGATCAGCTCAAAAGAAATCCAAAAAGATCTTCAGACTTTAAAGGCCTTTTGGGAAGGGTTCGATTTTGGAAGATTGAGACCCAAAAAATTTAAAAGGAGGAGAGGAGACTTTTGATCGGCAGTTCAACACCAGGGAACGATGATAATAAGATGACAGTCTTACGTTTCGTTTCGTGTGAAAAACAAAATAGAAAGTAGAGAAGAAGAATAAGAGAAGGGGACGACAGCACTATCCTTTGGCTGAATGAGATGACCAACGATGAAGAAACCCGATGGTGGCGCCTAGGGTTTTTCAAGGGAGAAGAAGAAGAATAGAAAAGAAAAGAAAAGAATGGATAAGAAAAGAGAAAGAATAAAAAAAAGGAAATTTGGAAAGAAAAAGGAAAAAAAGGAAAAAGGGGAAAGAAAAAGGAAAATGAAAGACGGCAACGACGACGACGACGACGACAACAACAATAATAATGTAGGAAATTTCACTTTCAGTCCTACAACCTCTTTTTAGATTAATTGCATTTTAATCCCTTTAGTTTCAAGCTTCTTTTATTTATGTTTTTATTTGTTTGCATTTTAAGTGAACTAGTTCGATGACATGCACGGATAGGTCGACGTAGGTAGCCCAGTATATTTTTAGTATAATTTCTTGCTATTTTAATTTTCTTTATATTGCTTTTAATTTTTAATTTTAATTTTGTTTTAGGAAAATTGAAATTTATTTTTTAAAAGAAAAAGCGACGACAACAGATTCAATAAAATTTGTCATAGTGATTCCTTTGAAATCTTAAGGCATAAAATTCTATTAAAATTCAAAAATAAAATTTGAAATATTTTGTAGATTTTTTCATATATATTTAAAAAAATAATGAGGCAATGTTCCCGAAATAATTTCATCAATATCATTTCGCTACTTCATAAAGAATATCATTGATGTTTATCAACGATGGGATATCCTTTTCTGAACCAAGTGAATCAACAAGTTCTTGTGTATTATTAAAAGATAAGTTTTTAGCATTTTCGTGGACACCAGAAAATACCGAAAATCATTTTGTTTCGAAATTTTAATTCACTTGGAAAACAAAACATTTTATTGTATGTAAATATTTCAAGGGCTCATAATTAAATATTAGATTTCATATTTTTAAATGCTATAATTTTTTGACAATACTAATTAACAAGGTATCAATTTTGGGCATAATAGGGATGCTATAACCTTCCTTTCGTGTAACTGATTCTCAAGCCTAATTTTTTCTCTAGATTTCAATGCAAACCTTAAAATTGACATTTTAAAAGAATTCTAAAATTTCTTTATAAAATATGATTTTATAGGTGACTGATCATGCCTAACCAAAAAAAATCTATGGCGACTCCAGTTTTAATTTAAAACTCTCGTGCTTTTTCAAAATAAAAAGATATCCATATTTTAAAATATCGTCAGGTTGTTTTTTTTTTAATATCAATCGAAAAATTGATCGCGACGGCTTAGCGACTCCATTGAGGATATTTTGAGAGTTGAGCCTAAAGTTAATTACATGTTATCAAAAATTTCAAATTTTAAAAATGTAATAAGTGATATTTAATTATTATCTCTTAAAATATTTACAGATAAATTGATCAAAATTAATCTTTATCATACAATTATATTGTACATGATTTGTACTAACATGTGTTTTTCATGTTTTCTATATTTTTTTAATTTTGTTAAAGGAAATTTATTTTATTTTTAAGATAGAATAAAAGGTTTGCAAGTTCTTTCCCACACCTTGTGCACATACATTTGTATAACATTGGCTCTATACACATCTTTGTCTCGTTAAGTGGGAGTAATAATTACACCATTATGATGATGTTTCGTATGGGTTAGTAAATTACCTTCAAACTACGACTTATTTATGTCTTTGTGATGATTCTTCGTATGGATATAGAAATTTATATCCCCTCGAATTGAACTCGTGAACTGTAATAGTAAAGATCAAAATTTTATTAACCTTAGTAAGCGTCAATAAGGACAATTTAAGTACGTCGTTCGAGCCCAAATCCTATATAATAAACCGTAGAAGCCTACTCATGTAGAGCCATATCGAAATTTTGTCCGTTAGATGTAATCAAATAAGTACATGAGAAGAACGCTCCTTACCTTTTTATTGTTGTTATGCATATTTTGAGTTTAAATCACTTATTTGCCTTAGGAATAAAATAGTTTGATAAGGCATGTTGGATAGATTTATCTGATAAAGCAAGTGGGGTAGGATTTTACAATAAAAAATACCAGAACACCCTTTTTATATATTGTTGCATTTTAATAATTTTTGGAGCAAATATTGTGGCATGCTATGATATAAGATAGACAGTTTTTAAATTCAAGTCGCAACACATGCCCACTATTTTTTTGCAAAATTATTATATTACCCTAAAAATTTTGATGTTGGAATGCATTCTTAGAGACAATGTTTTTGTATGTTTTGAATAATACGAATATTTCAGTTGCCTTTCCAAGAATGATGAATGAATTCTATGTTGTAGGAATAAATTGTTTTTCTTTGAATGTACTGAATGCTTTAATAAACATGGATAACTTGCCATTTTAAACTTTTATTAATTTCCACATGTTTATTATTTGTTTTACTTTTGCAATTGCTTTGGATTGTTTCGTAAAAATTATTTTGTGAATGTTTCGAAAATAATTGTGGATACTTGATTAACTCTATTTTCCCTGCATCCTATTATTTGCATTCATTTTCATGCATGCATACATGCATCAAATACATTTGGGAGTTTAGGTGGTTTTATGAGGGATTTCTTTTGTTGAATAATAATAGTTGAAATTACCAAGCATCGTCTTATTGAGCATCTGAATCAAGGATAGAGAATATGCTTCAAGAATAGAACTGATGGAAAGAACACAAAAAGAACTACAAGAACAATTGGCTCAATCTCAACAAAATTTGAGGGACCAAAGGGAAGAATCACGGAAACAGATGGACCAATTGATGGAAATGGTGAGGAATTTGAGAACTAGGATGGGGCATGTTGAAGAATCAATTGGGTTAGAGAATCAAGCCCGAATTATTGATAATCTGTTGTATCAAGCAAGAATCACTCTACCCTCTGATCATGCGCCACAAAGAGGATGTCCACGGGCCATACCTACACTTGAAAGAAAATAATTTGTTGGCAGCACATCAACTCCAACTAATTATCAGCAACAAAGGAGTAGGTGGCTTGTATCTAGGAACAACCCCTTTTAATCATGTTTTCCCAGATTTGGGTGACCTCACAAAGCTACTTGAAGCGTCTAAGCATTCCAAGTTTTTTGAAGCTCAAGATAAGTATAATATTCTAGAGGAAAGACTGCAAGCAATCAAGGGTACAGAAACGTTTGGTGGAATAGATGCAAGGGAACTTAGCTTGGTAGTTGATTTGGTTATCCTGTCGAAGTTCCAAAATCTTAATTTTGAGAAGTATAGTTGGACTAATTGTCCTGTGGGCTATATCACGATGTTTTGTAGAAAAATGATTGGCCATGTGAATGATGATAAATTGTTAATAAATTGCTTTCAAGATAGTCTCACTGGATCAGTGACAAGGTGGTATAATCAGCTAAGCCAAAGCAAGATAAGATCATGGAAAGATCTAGCAAGGGCTTCTCTGAATCAATATAAACATGGTTCTGAATCACCTCTCTTAACAGAACATGAGGAAAGAAGCTACCAAGAGCTTCAAATAGTATGCTCAAGGATGGAGAGACATGGTAGCGCAACTGCAACCACCTCAGATAGTAAGGGAGACTACAGTGTTATTTGTGTACACTTTGCATAAAATTGTTGGGAGTGCCACAAGGAGCTTTGCAAACATAGTACTTTGAGGGGAGATGATTGAAAATGTTGCTAAAAGTGGGAAGTTCAAAGAATGTGAGGGGTCCAACACAAAGGAAATAATAAAGTTTTGAAGCCAATGAAGGATATCCCCATGCCATGATAGGAAGTGGTGACCTATATTCTCATAATCCTTCATTTCACCCTCCCAGGAATCATATCTATCAGGGATCGTACTCATACCCTAGGGTTTGCACCAATATCTATCACCAATTTGTCTCATTGCATGCTACGTTGATCACATTCTCATCCCAAAAAATCAGTAGATCATAAAAAGTAGTAGTAGCGACATGTTTAGATTTTTCATTATCCTTTCTCTTATTAATCACCACCACCCTTGTTCTTTGTCTTCCACTTGTAGCAATCTTCATTTATAAGATTCATCTTGCCACAATAATGACCCTTTTAAAATTTTTATATCTTGATCTTGACTAACTCTTGCTTTTTTTATTTTCTTTACTCTTTTCACCTTTATCTTTGTTTCTCCTATTTTCAATAGCTATAACCTCAAATTGTGATGATCCTTGAAACCTTCTTCTAACCTTTTTGTTCAAAACACTATTCTTGGCAATTTCCATACTCACAATACCTTTAGAAGTCGAATTAATAAATGAAATTCAAAATTTTCTTAAGAACCAATAGTGTAGCAAGCAATTAGAGACCTATAATATCATCAAGGTTGATGGTTATACAAAGTAATTGAGTCACAACACCCTAAAACTCATTCAAGTGATTGGTGACCGTTGCACCTCAACATCATCATCTTCTTGAGTAAGAAAAACTTAATACCACCAAGATTTAAAGTACACAAGTTATAAAATTTGTTCCACAATGTGAGTACATGTATCGCTTGACCAATATGGTTATAAACATTTTACTCATCAAATTATAGAATAAAACAATTCACTTAATGATGCTGGAATTCTCATTCCTTGTCACTTTAAGACTTGGGGTTTTTAGTAGCAAAAATAGAAAGATGTAAAACCTTCACAAACAAAAGGTCTTCCATTTTATTTCGTCAAAGTTTATCATTTATGTTATTTAACATAATTACTTGTTTTTATTTTCATTACTGCACAACACAATCAAGCTTCAATCAAGCAAGTACAACCGGAGTTATTTTCTCCCAATAAACACAAATTTGTAATTATGACACAATCACAATACATCCTCAATCAACACAAAATGAAACAAATAAGAAATTAAATGAGAAATGATTTTACGTTAAAACTCCTTTGAATCAAAAGGTAAAAATCTCATGACCTAAAAAATACACTAAAAAACTTTGCGATAATCAAAAAAAATGTTGCTATAAAATAACGATATATCTAACCACTCAAAAGTCTTGAGCAAACAAGAGAGCAAGTAAAAAGCTACTTTCTTCTCACTAAAGGGCAGAGTGCATAATGGGCATTCTCACATAATGGGATCCAAGACCCAATACAATTCATAAGTAATAAAATATTTATTAGAATTATTTTTATACTAGTATTTATATATTTTTATAATTAAACTTAAATAAAAAAATTTATTAGAGAGTGATTCAAACCGGACCAACCGATGCTTGGACAGATAGAATTTATATGATTAACTAATCCATTTAACCTCTTTTGGCACTGCCACTCTCCTTGCTTGACTTGATCTCAGCCTATGTTTAGTTCTGAAAGGGGCAATGGAACGGAGTAATTTTGCTAAAAAATACAGCAACAACTGCATCGATTACATCCAATCCTGGAGTGAAACCAAAAGCTCAAAGCAAAATCTTTCCACCATAAAAGCAAAACTAAAGGGAACTAAATTTGATCCGAGAATGCAGCAGCAGCAACTATTAAGTTTAATCTGTCCAAAAAATGCATAGACAAACAAATCTTATTTTTATAAGACTATATTAATAGTTTTGTATTGTATTGGGAATACATGATTAATTAACAACAAAAAAAAGGTTGGAACGTTTGCTGTCATGATTATGAATAGCAGAAATACCAACATTATTGATGGGCTTCCACGGATTCACATGAGGTGGGAGCGCTCTTTAGCGTCGTTCCAGATGTTTTTGAAGCACTTTCTGGCCCTCGGCATCTTGGTGATGATCTAAGGAAACGGAATTGCCAACCTCGAGGTTTCATTTGTCCGAGCAATTGCCACCTTTTTGGTTTTATCTGCCCTAGTAGTTTCAACTGCTCCCTTCTGAACTTCCTATTTGCATACCATGTTCCACCTCGCCAACCCAAACCATATCTGCACTTAAGCAAATAAAGGCAAGGATTGAACATAAAATGTCGAATAAGGGCTTTCAAAAGTAGAGGCTACAATCATTGCCTTATATTTCCTATTTTCAGTAAGTTAGGACGGATAAACAATGAGAAGAGGCTACAATTGAGATCATTTTTGCTTAACTCACCTTATTCCTACTACTAATGAAATCCATTACAATCCACTAGTACTCTAGGTGAAACCCTGTTACTTAAGGATGTAATATCGTATGTTACTCTTGACTTTTTCTTAAGTATCATATCCGAATATGGCCTTCCAAAGATAACCTTCAAATACATAAAAAACTTGGGACAAAAAATAAAACATACCCAAATCCAACATTCACACCCAAATCCAAGTAACATTAGGTTATGTCTCTATTCTTTAATATGTACCTCAATGGCCGTAACTTATTATTGAACATGCATAATTACAAAACTCCCAACAGTATAATTGTGCTTTTATCTTGATCTTAGAAAGGCTCCAAGAACCACTTCAATACTTGAACCAAAAACAAAATTGAACCTCTTTAAGCCTTAGAACTAAAAATGCAAGCAAGAAAGGTTGGAAAACTTAAGACAACGAAACACTTGCATGCAATAACAGATTGATCGGTAAGTTTTTCAAATTTTCAGAGAATATGTTCTTTAAGAGAATATCCATATTTGTTCTTCTTCCTCTTGCTAAAATAAGCCAAGAACCATTATGGGATTTTCCCAGTTAGAAAGGAGGGATCTTATAACTTACCAATGAACTTTTATGGAAGGTGGGTAAAAGAGTTCTGTATGTTTATTTTAAACTCCTTTGCTTTCCTTTATCTTATTGACATGCATGATGACAAGTCAAGAACCATCCAAGTAAAATAACAATAATAACAGAGATATATATAAAACTTGTAAAGAAACCTATTATGGATTTCTTTTCTTTTGGAATTTGTCTTGACAATAAATAAATAGTTCCTCTGGTAGATATTAAGAAAAGCAATTGAAAAATGGCAAAAGTGTGAGAATTTCATTAACTTTAAGAGACAAGAAGAATAAGAGAAAGTCCTGTCATGATGTACGTTTTTAATTTCTACGACAGTTGTTATTAAATCACTATACATGATTAGATGTTTAAATGATCTATTCACAAAACATGTGAGAAACTCCAATGTTCTAAAATCATCATGGGAACACTCTGATCACTTATCTGCATGCAAACAGCAAGAAATTTTTATTTTTATTTTTTTGTTGGGGGGGGGGGGGGGAACAAGAGAGATGTTGAATTGCAATTAACATCACATGTTCACGTTTCTCTTATCATTTCTTTGTCTTCACTTCTCTCCAATTAATCTAAAAACATTGTCAAGTTCGAAAAATACGGCAGTAATTCATCAGCAATAAGTTAACCATTTATAAGCTTACCCAACAATGAGAGCAGTACCAGCCGTGGCAACCCAAGCAGCAGCTCTGGAATGTCCTGGGTCAACAAGTTTTTTGAAGTCTGCATGCTCGAGATGATGACTGTTTTTCATCTGTCAGAAAATAAGAAACAGTATATTTAGAAAACAGAGAGGGAGTGTGAGAACTGCAAAGCACATGGGATAAAATTGCATAAAAATGTTTAATAATGCCTCAAGCCTATCCTGCTCAGTCTTCATCTTTCACGAAGCACCCGTGCTTGGTGCATTTTTGGACATGGATGTGAGGAGATGATCCTCTAAGGACACTCCAAATACATGGAAAAATATAGGAAAAAATGAACATTCTTGTGCCAGACACATACCCTTATCCAACACTCAGACTCAAGTTAGGTGTATGATAGCCTCAAGCAAACAAACAGCATGTTCTAACTCACAAAAATAAACCAATAAAAGTGAAGAACAGTTACAAAAAAAGACCATACGAATCAGGTTTTTCCATGAATTTGGTCACTGAAACCACATAACCCATGAAATTATAAATTAATGGTTAAATTCTAAGGACAGTCCCTGTACTTATCGATCTGTGCGGATTTAGTCCCTCAACTTTTATTTGCCCAAAATTGGTCCCACTACTTTTCAATTAGCTCATTTTAGCCCCTCCGTTAACTTCTCCATTTAACTCTGTTAAAAATTTGGATACAATCACAAATTTAGCCTCTCAAACTTTACAACTTTTATCAATTTGGCCTTACTCTTTTTTTTTCTTTAATTATAAAAAAGTTTTTAAAATTTTATATAAAAATTATAAAATTATAAAAATTTCCCAAATATATCAACAAATTAAAGATAGAAAAAACTTTATTATTCATTATTGCCACACGATATGTTATCATGAAAACTATAACCCCATCAAAATTGCCATCTCTTCAAACAGATTCGAGCCCAAAAAGTCTGCATTTAAATTGGTCTCCTAAGTCCATATGTATGAGAAAAAAACAAAATCAAAGATGAATCTTCCTACCAAAAACAAGCAACTCAGTAACATGCAATAATCAAAACTCTTGATCAACCATCAGCCCTAGCAATACAATACTCGAAAAGATCAACCCAGAATATGCTCACATTCTCCCAGAATATTGTATCAATATCAAAATTTGGAATGGAATGTCAAATGTGTGACCACTTATACTTAACACCTTCAGAAATGGTTTTAAATACTGTCTTCTTAGCAGTCAAGCCAAAGCCCCATATATTAAACACAGAATTTCCTATATAGCTTCACCCTGAACGCAGCCACACTCCACAAGACTACACCCCTTGGTCTGACCCACAAAACACAATTCTCACTCAGACAAGAAGACCAATACCCAGAAGCATAATTAAAAAAAAAAAAAAACATCCTACACCACTCAGCCAAGAAAGGCAGCCACTATGACACAATAAAACATTAGCCAAATAACCAAAAAATTGCAAGAAAACAAAGCTGGAAGTTATCATGGCACCAAATCCTTTGAGCCTGTTAACATGAAATCTCTCCTGAGTTTCAACTCTTGCATTCCAAGAAATAATCTTCATTACACTTCAAAATGTTATTGAATTTTTTAGACACTGCCAACACTCATGCCCACCAACAAGAGAATTGAACAAAACAAATCCTGAAAACCAAAGTCAAGAGGAGGCAAATATATAGAATTTTTTGACAAGTTTGAGAAATTTTATAAATTTTTTAATTTAGTCAATAATATTTTTAGAGTTGGGACCAATTGACAAAAGTTATAAAGATTGAAGGGCTAAACTTGTGATTGTACCTAATTTTTTAACAGAGTTAACAGAAAAAATTAACTAAGGGACAAAAAATGAGCAAATCAAAAAGTAGAGGGACTAAATCCACACAAATTGATAAGTACAGGGACTATACTTAGAATTTAACCTAAATTAATCAAATGCAAACTTCCGGCTGAGAAACTACAATAAAGCAAATCCCTTATTGGATAGAAAAGTTGAGCAAAAGATATGAAGGGCACAGTACAACAAATCTAACAATATGCAAAAGCATACTCACGACTTTCTCAATTGATTCAAGCCTTTGATCTACTTTTGATTCATGATAATGCCGTAAAGAGTATCCTGTACCAACATTTATGCATTTCTTATTAGATGTTTCAACCCTAGCATAAAAATCAAGTTTTCAATAGCAAGAACATGGAACTAGAAACCATAACATCAAACCTACAAGACCATCAGAAAGAGAGACTTTAAAAACTCCTAGTTTTAAATGAATTGTTGTTTCTATCAGCAGCTCAGTGCTTTCAGGGCACAAGCAAACACAATCCCAGAAGCATTTGAGTAAAACTTAACTGACATATTGATAACGGCCCGTCTCGGGTTAGGAGGCGAATCCTCACCTATCACATATGGAGCTTCAATACTGACATTTTTTATGTTTATGCTTTCATCCTACCCTTCTGAAACAAATAAAAAACCCTAAACCCATAAGCCTATAGCCAAAGAAGAGCAATAAAAATTACCAAAATTTTTGAACTGCATTTATAAACAACTTTGAAAAGAGAAGGCAGATGATGAAGAAATGGAAGATCTAAACAAAAGAAGAAAACCTATATGCAACAGACAGAATATTGCAGTGTGATCTAAAATCAGAAACACCATTGTGAGCAGCAAGTAGAGGACCATAGCAATCTACGCCTATCCTCTTTGAAAAACTTTACAGATCCTTCAAAGTTTCCACTTTCCATTAGAATTTAGCAGTCATAGCAAAGATTGTTTCCTTCCTTTTCTCCATGAAAATCTTTTGATTCTATGGCTGAAGATACAATAAGTCAAAACACTAACTACTTCTAGAAAGAGCTTAGGGACAGAACTTTTTCAAGTTGAAACCTTCTCGACAAGGCGGTGAAGTTAAATCCAAAAGTTCCATGTAGGTACAAAGAAATTTATTTTCAGGCGGATTGAGCAGAAGTTTATTGAATAAATACGTAGAATCCAAATTAACAATGATAATTCGACAACTGAAGCAGTAAATATGTTTTCCAATAACAGGAGGAAAAATTGCAACAATTCCCCTATTTTACTAGTGAAGCAAAAGTATACAACAATAAATCCTTTAGGAATCATAATGAAAAAACGAGCTATAAAGACAAATCAGTGGAAGAGAAACTCACCAAACCATGCAGTAGCAACCGAAGCTATAGAAGTTCCTACTGTAAATACCACCTTATGCCTCTCAAATGTATCCTGCAACATTAAAATCCGCCATCACTAAAATTAACAAAACCTCCATAAATTACTAAAAAGAAAGAACTCAAATCAAATTAAATTTTAGAAAGGAAAAATTAGAGAAACAAGCTAATAATTTTAGATTAGAAATCACAAAGATTATTAATTTCCCAAAATATATTGCTAAGATTTAATGAATACCCATCAAGTGAAACTAGAAAAAGAACAAAAAAAATTAGGGAAAAGGAGGTACCTTGGTGGAGAAGTAGGTATCTTGAACAGCAGCCCAAGAATTAAGGACTTTTCGCTTCAAATTGGGAACATCTACTGAACCCAGAAAGGAGGTGCCTCTGCTTCTTAATCGCAGCATAGTTCATTCGATGGAGTTAACTCTAACGCGTTATTTGATTTCACCGAGTTTAGATAAAGGTACAACCCCCAAAAGTTTTTGAGAATGAAAACAGAGAAAAGGTTTCTCGAATTGCTCTGCTTTTAGCCTTTTAGAAATGAAAATTTAAAACTATTATGGCACCTCTTCTTTTTAAAACCATCCATTTATGTTGCTACATTATTTCGTTTCGCTATTGGAAATGAAATTTTTTTTGCCCAAATATTCGGGTAAAATACTAATATATACCAAAAAAATAAAAAATTTATGGAATTGGGTCGATTTTTAGAAAATTTACGGAAAAAGATTATTTTTCTTGAAAACGCGCCCACGTCAGCGCGTTTTGAGGGGAAATGCTAGCAAAAAGCGTCTTCAGGGGCGCGTTTTGCTGAAAAATTTAATTTAATTTAAAAAGCAAAACTTCTTATTTATTTAATATATTAAAACTAAATTGTAATAAAATAAAAAATAAAAAATAACTTTTTATTTTATTAAAAATATTAATATTAAATTACAAAAAATAAAAAAATAAAGAAAACTTTTTATTTATTTAATATATTAAAACTAAATTACAAAAAAATAAAAAATAAAGAAAACTATAATAAAATAAAAATAAAGAAAACTTCTTATTTATTTAATAAAAACTTCTTTTTATTTAATATATTAAAATAAAATAAAAATAAAAAACAACTTCTTATTTTATTACATATATTAATATTAAATTACAATAAAATAAAAATAAAGAAAACTTCTTATTTATTTAATATATTAAAATAAAATATAAAATAAAAACAACTTCTTATTTTATTACATATATTAATATTAAATTACAATAAAATAAAAATAAAGAAAAGTTCTTATTTATTTAATATATTAAAATAAAATATAAAATAAAAACAACTTCTTATTTTATTACATATATTAAAATTAAATTACAATAAAATAAAAATAAAGAAAACTTTTTATTTATTTAATATATTAAAATAAAATATAAAATAAAAAACAACTTCTTATTTTATTACATATATTAATATTAAATTACAATAAAATAAAAATAAAGAAAATTTCTTATTTATTTAATATATTAAAATAAAATAAAAATAAAAATAACTTCTTATTTTATTACATATATTAAAATTAAATTACAATAAAATAAAAATAAAGAAAACTTCTTATTTATTTAATATATTAAAACTAAATTACAAAAAAAATAAAGAAATAAAGAAAACTATAATAAAATAAAAAATAAAGAAAATTTCTTATTTATTTAATATATTAAAATAAAATAAAAATAAAAAACAACTTCTTATTTTATTACATATATTAATATTAAATTACAATAAAAAAATTAAACAATAAAAAACAACTTTGTTTATTAAAAAAATAAAAAAATTATTACAATTTAAAAAATAAAAAAGCCGATCCGAATCAATGTTGATGCTGGTCGGAATCAGTGCCACACGGGGGCGGTCGGCGGTTACGCACTGGATTCCTCCTTCTTCTAGCTTCCGGCGGGGGTCGTGAAACCTCGGGCGGAGATTCCGATTCCTCTGGCACTGGGTCTAGTTGTGGGTGTTGCGAAGATGACCCACCTTGATAAAATAACGACCCTAGAGGTGTTTGCATAAACCACGGCGGGGGTGTCTAAATCCCGTATGGCGAAGGAGGCTGGTAGAAAGAAGTGCTCCCCGACAGCGCCTCCTGTGATCCCTCACGCGACGACGGCCTCAAGATCGGCTGGCCAGCCGGAGTAGTCGGGAACGGACTCGAACCCTGCCATGCATTAAAACCTGAGGTGGGACTGAGAAAAGGAAACATATACGTGTTAATATACATATAGGGGGTATGGTACGCACCTGGCTTAAAGGGTGAAGGATGTGATGTCGGTGTCGTCGGCTGAACCGATGGGCCCGATGATGTGTGGGCCGCGTATTGCTGGGGGTCCGGTGGATCGTGTTTCGCGCCGTTGATGGCCCCGTCTCATCACGCCTTCTCCTTGGATTTAAAGGGCCCCGATGTTCCCTTTGTTGACGAAGTTCCCATCGCCTCTCTTCTTCCGACAATAGATACGGCTTACCATGGATCCTAAACCATGGCATGTATTCCGGCATGCACGCTAACTCAAGAACGAGGATCGGTTTTCGGATAGGTAAATAGTCATACCGGTTCTCCCACGTCTCGATATGTTCTGACCAAAATCTTGGCCAATCTATGTGCAATTGCCGTAAGTCCACTTTGTGCTCATCATCGAGCACCTCAGGTGGCACGAGAATCGGTTGCCTAGATCCAAATTGTCGCAAAACCCGATCTGACTGGTGCATCTCCATGGTCGCATAGGTGATCAATGGGACCTTCACGTGCCAACTGTTCAGGTTTTGCAAGAACTCCTCTGGAATTACTGCCCGAATTTTCGGATCCTCGTACGGTGTCCATTGAAACTAATATTAACATTACCAAAATATTAGTTATATACATAATACTAGACACTAAATATGAAATACTAAATTGATGCGTTGTTGAATACACCAAATATATCCTACTCCCTACAAAATAACGAAAATAACAGTAAAGGGCAAGTATGGTCGAATCCACAGGGATCGGATTATACAAATGCCTGTTTCTTGAAATCCTGGGCAGAATCGTGCCTAAGAAAACGTGCGTTCCTGGAAAAATAAAAAAAATTAATAATTTCAATTTGGAATAAAAATAGAATATAAAATGAATTGAAATCGTGAAAGTAAATTGCGAAAATAAAAAGGAAAATAAGAGAGTTTAAAGAAAAGTAAGTCTCTTATTTGGCGAGATTCTAGCCTCCGGTTATCTCGTTCCTCCTTGGGTTCAATCTTCGGCTTTTGGATGACCCTTTTCTACCCAAGTAAGCCAGTTATAGTGGAAGAGGACGCCTATGACCACCAACTCCAAGAGTTTTAACTTACGAATTTAGGGAGCCTGACTCTAGCCTGCCATTGCTTTTGTGGAGTCATTTATGCTAGATCAACACTTCTCAATGGCGAATCCCACACCATTTTGTCTCTTGGGCTCGCTAACCTCTGACGCAGTAAGCTCATGAACCGACGGTGCAATCCTCCCAAAACACACAAAGCGACCGCCTTTGCATACGTTGAAAGGGTTACTTTTAAAGGGACCTGGACGGAAGCGTCAGCCCCTAATGCGGAGAAACGATGAATACCTGGGTGAGAAAGTTAAATACGGGTTCTAAACCTCAGGAACCTTTTTAGGGCATTCGACAACCTTCGGCTAGATGGATTTTAGTGGCTCATAATTGTGGTGGAAGAGTAAATAAATATATAAGTATGGAAAAGGAAATTTTTATTAAAAGAAGAATAAAGGAAGCACAAAAGACTTATGGGAGAAGAGTGTACAGAAAAAGATGAACAACCAAAATGAGTCACTTCATCCCCTATTTATAGTGCTAAGGTAGATGGACTAGTCCTATTCAAACTCCCAAAGATAATTACAATTTAATTAAAGATAAATAGAGATAAATAAAGAAATTAAATAATCCTAAGTAATTATCCTAATATTAATTATAATAAAAATAGAGTTTGATAAAGCAAAGTCTCTTCTTTTTGCATTTCAATCCTTCTGTCTTCCATGTTTGCACTTTTGGCACCATCTTTTCCCTTTGTTGCACATTGGTCCATTTTTATCTTTAATTTCACAGTTTTGGCCCTCAATTTTGCTTTGGTCTCCAATTTAGTCCCTACGAGATAAAAGTCCATAAATAGCCCAAATTAGTAGAATCACACTCAAAATTAATATGCAATTAGCACAGAAAAACATGACATTCTAGAGTGTTATCAAATCCCCCTACTTAGCCCATGCTTGCCCTCAAGTATGGTTCCTGTCCACTGTGAAAATTAGATCCTGAAAGAAATTCTACTCCAAAGTTTTATAAAGATTAGTCAAAAATGCATATGAAAAATAAAGAGAACTTCTAAGCTTGCTTTAAGTAAAACAAAAAAAGTTTTCTAATTAACACACACAAAAATTAAAATCGTCTTGAATTATTTCATGTCAATTAGGTAAATTACCAAATCTATTAAGACACTCTATTTATTTCCGCTTGTAGTCCTTAGCTGAAATTTTATTAGTACTATTTTTTTCTTTTTTTTTCTTCTTCTTTTTTTTATGATTATTTATTTACTTAGGAATATATTGAACCTTTTGACGCGAAGAGAGATGACAACCCAAGCACCCCACCCCGGTTACTCAACCCAACATACTCCTAAAAATTATTTATTTCCGGTTAGCGGAGTTTTACTCGTCACGTCACACAACCTTTTTGACGCGAAGTAGAATGACAACCCAAGCACCCTACCCCTAAGTTACTCAATCACCACGCTCGAGCCATACTCATAACCTTGGCTAGCGGAGTTTTACCTATTACGTCACACAACCTTTTGACGCGAAGTAGAATGACAACCCAAGCACCCTACCCTGGTTACTCAGTCAGTCACGTTCTAAGCTGTACTCATAACCTTGGAAATATTTATTAATCACAATTTTCACGAAATATTAACTTCAAGAGGATCTAAGAGAAATAATCAAGTGTCAAAAATAAGTTTTAGTAACCACCTAATAGTTATGAACATAATTTAGGCATGCAAATGTATTAAGTGTCCACTTGATATTAAACTTAATCAATTTTACGAAAAGCAAGATAGAGTCAACTCATTAATCATAAATATTATTGGCCTAATAAGAATAAAACAGTGGAGATAAAATCAAATAGACAATCAGAATTAACTCAGTGCCAAGAATCATGCATGTGGGTCAAACAATGGTAAGTCATGGGCAAATTCTTGGGCATGAAAAGCGACAGAATATTCTAAAAAAAATATGGACAACCTAAAAAAGCCTCAAGCAGCAAACACAAATCACAGCAGAATATGATAGTAATACGAAGAGTACCTCCCCCTACTTAAAACATATTGTCCTCAATGTGGATGTAAAAGAAATAAATAGGAAGAAAAGTTTAGAAAAACTCCCCGTTAGGCTACTGAGCTACTGTCGATTGCGGAGGAGAGCGATGAGTTTGGTGAGCTGCTCGCTAATAGTGTCGAGTCGAGCCTCAATGCGCTCTAAACATTGTTCAACAGTCGAACGGGGTTGGGCTGGAGCGGGTGCTGGTGCGTCAGGTTGATGTCATTGTCGAAAGACGCGTTCGGATGGTGTAGAACGAACACCAGGGGGAACAAAGTGGAAGGAGGACGGAGTGCCAAGTAGTAGCCCCATTGAGTCGAGGTATCGGGCATCTAAAGGATTGGCCTAACAAGTAACATGTAAATCTGAAATAGGAGCGTTAGAACCATGCAAAGAAAACAACAGTTGTGTAATAAGAGAACCTAAAATGAGAGGTCGCTTAGCTTTGATAACATGCTCGAATTGAAGTGCAAACCAATAACCTAAATTAATCAGACGACCGGTATACATACACCATAAAAAGAAGAGTTCCGTCTTTAAGACATTTGCCGGAGCATCTCGACGGCCTGAAAAATTGTAAGCTAAATAACGGTGTATGTAACATAAAGCAGGGTCGCGAAACCATAAATCCTTCGATGTTTTTGGGCTATATATAGTCTCGACATTATTCGTTAACAAAGAAAAAGCCTCAACAACCTTGAAAGCAGTAGGAAATGTACACAAACTGTTCTAAATATCCTGAGACATAGCATACTCTGCAGTTACAAAGATAAAGCAATATTAAAGTCAATAAGAGATAAACTATGCATTGTACCTAAGAGCCGGAATTTGACAACACCAAGTGTGTCAATCGAAACAGGATTGTGCTGATTAAATTGAAAGGTAGAATAGAATTCAAAAACAAGTTCATAATAGGCAGAATAAGGTACATCAAAATTTCCAACCTAGCCAATATTCTTGAAGTAATTGTTAACAGCAGGTTCAATATGTAAGGCAGCTAAAACAGGTATCAATAGACACTTACAAGACACAATTGCCTTATGGCGGAGGAAATTATACCTATTCCGAGCAGTAGAGGATGTGAAAGCAAGGTTACCGTGTAAATGGCCCTCCGGGGGTAAGACGTTGACGCGAGAACGATAAGTTCAGCCCCGAGAAGGTATCAGCCGATGCTCGTCGGTCGGTATTGAGGAGTTGGCAGTGTTGCTAGAAGAAGAAGCTGGAAGGACTCGGTGTCGACGGAGGGAGCTGTTGTTGTGTGGCCCATTCGGGCCGCGCATCGTGGTTGCCGACGGCTAGGCCTATGCACCAGTTCGGGTTCTTCAAGCGGTGGCGGTGCCGGAAGGGCATGCATGCGGCTGTCGCGTGAATGGCCAGAGTGTGGTGACTCGTGGTCGTTGGGCGGAAGAGAGACCAGACGACGCAGAAGGGACGTCGGCGCGATGGTCAGCGGGCTTGCATGTGAAGGAGTCGTCTTGGAAGATGAGGAGTTGAAGAAGGCCAACGGGGGTCTGGTCGGTACCGGGGAAGGGTCGAGCAAGGGTGCTACCGAATCGGTTGGTGGCACGGCATTCAGGTCGTTTGCATGTAGGGATGATAATGGGGAGGGTACGGTGGCTTGGTTGGCGGCCATGGAAGACGAGGAGGAGGGAGAGGAAGAGGATAAAGAAGGATCGTCGGTTAGATCGACAGCTTGGGGCGCGGATAGGCGACTGCGGCGCGAGTTGTCGGTGAACGTGGGTTTGGCGACGACTTGGCTCCGAGTGCGTACCATCGTGGTCGGTCGGTGGTGAGTCTTGGAGGGTAAACGACGGTTGGAAGGGTGGTAGAGGTGTTTACGGCGGCTAAGAAAATGGAGGGAAAAGAAATGGAAAAAAAAATGTTTAGGTTTTGGGGTTTTAATTAGCTGATATGGGGTGTTTGGGTCAGCAGGTTAGGGGTTCTAAGTCGGAATAAGCTGCTTGGTGCGAGGTTATGGAATTCTAAACTGGAATAAAACTTGGAATAGGGGTTGTTTGGTACATTAGATAAGGTTGTTTGGCTCTGTTTTGTCTCCCTTTTTCACTGAATCTTTTACTCCGTTTGACCTGATCAAAGAAGAGAATTTTATTAATAAAAAGGAAAAAAATAAATTAAAAATAAAAGAAAGTAATAAATAGTAAATAGAAGTAAAAACGAAAATAAAAGAAAAATAAATATTGGGTTGCCTCCCAACAAGCGCTTGTTTTACGTCATTAGCTTGACGACTCAAACGGTTCTATGGGGGTTCCAAATAAATTTTTTCAGCCAAGTGTGCTCGAAAGTTCTCGTAAAACGGCTTCAACTGCTGGCCATTGACTATGAACCGCCTCCCTGACTCTTCACTTTCTACTTCAACGGCACCATGAGAGAATACTTCAGTAACAACGAAAGGCCCTTGCCATCATGATCGAAGCTTACCTGGAAATAATTTCAACACAGAGTTATAAAGTAAAACTCGTTGTCCTACTGAGAAATGCTTTTGAGCTATTTTCTTATCATGAAACAACTTGATCTTGTCTTTATAAATACAAGCGTTCTCATAAGCATTGTTACGGGTTTCTTCCAGCTCTTGGATATCTAACTTCCTCGCCTCTCCTGCAAGGTCTAGCTCTATATTATATTGTCAAACCGCCCAATAGGTTTTATGCTCTAACTCCATTGGAAGATGGCAAGCTTTGCCAAAAATGAGCCTGTATGGGGTCATTCCAATTGGTCCTTTATATATCGTTCGATAAGCCCACAGTGCGTCATTAAGCCGAAGACTCCAATCTTTTCGGTTGGGCCGAACTGTCTTCTCCAAAATAGCTTTTATCTCCCTATTTGAGACTTCGGCTTGTCCATTTGTTTGGGGATGGTATACCGTAGCTATACGGTGATGGACTTCATATTTCGACAATAGTGCCTCCATGATTTTATTGCAAAAGTGGGTGCTACGATCACTAATTAGGGCTCGAGGTGTGCCAAACTTGGAAAAAATAGTTCGTTTTAGAAATTCCACAACGGTCTTGGCATTATCATTACGAGTAGGCTTTGCTTCTATCCATTTAGAAACATAGTCTACCGCGAGAATTATATACACATTGCCAAATGAAGAAATAAATGGGCCCATGAAATCGATGCCCCAAACATCAAAGATTTCGTATACATGAATCGGGGATAAGGGCATCTGATTTCGTTTAGTGATGTTACCTGTACGTTGGCATCTATCACAAGACTTACAGAAGTTATACGCATCTCAAAAAATTGTGGGCCAATATAGCCCACATTCTAACACCTTATGAGCAGTTCTCTTAGGGCCAAAGTCTCCTCCACAAGCTTCAGCATGACAAAAATTAAGGATAGAAGTTACCTCAGTTTCTGGGACACATCATTGAATCATCTGGTCCGAACAGTGTTTCCACAAGTATGGGTCATCCCAAATGTAGTATTGAGCTTCTCGTCTAAGCTTATCCTTCATGGAACGTGTTAACTCAGTGGGTAACGAGCCTGTGGCTAGAAAATTTACCATATCTGCATACCATGGGAGACGTGCTTCCGTCAAGAATAGGCTTTCGTCAGGGAATTCTTCCTTAATAGGGGCGTCATCAAAAGGCACTTTTATTCTACTTAAGTGGTCAACCACTAAATTCTCGCATCCCCTTTTGTCTCGAATTTTGACGTCAAACTCTTGGAGCAACAAAATCCACCTAATGAGCCTTAGTTTTGCATCCTTCTTTGCAATCAAGTACCTGAGTGCTGCATGATCAGAAAAAATAATTATTTTAGATCCTAATAAATAAGGTCAAAATTTATCTAAAGCAAATACTAGGCTAAAAGTTCTTTTTTGGTAGTGGTGTAGTTGCTCCGTGCCGCATCCAGGGTTTTCGAAGCATAGCAAATGACATGGGGTTCCTTATCTATCCTTTGCCCTAACACAGCTCCTACACTACGTTCACTTGCATCGTACATAATTTCAAATGGGTACTTCCAATTCGGTGGCTGCACTATAGGAACGGAGACCAACTTCTACTTGAGTGTATCAAAAGCCTCCTTACACTTTTGGCCAAACTCGAACTGCTTATCTTTCTGTAACAACTCACAAAGTGCTTCCGCTATTTTTGAAAAAAATTTTATAAAGCGCCTGTAGAACCCTGCATGGCCAAGAAAAGAACGAATTTCCCTTACAGTAGAGGGATAAGGTAAAGAATTTATAACGTCAATTTTGGCATTATCGACCTTAATTCCCCTAGAAGAAACTATGTGCCCTAGAATTAAACCCTTGTCTACCATAAAATGACACTTTTCATAATTTAAGACAAGATTGAATTCTATACACCTGCTCAAAATTATCGTTAAGTTTTTAAGGCATTCATAAAAACAATTCCCATAAACAGTAAAATCATCCATAAAAACTTCGATAATTTTTTCCACATATTCAGAAAATATACTCATCATGCATCTCTGGAAAGTGGCCGGCACATTGTAAAGACCAAACGGCATCCTCCTATACGCAAATGTACCAAATGGGCACGTAAAAGTGGTCTTCTCTTGGTCCTCTGGCGCGACCGGTATTTGAAAGAAACCTGAATATCCATCAAGACAGCAAAAGTGAGTTTTTCCAGCTAACCTTTCAAGCATTTGGTCAATAAAGGGAAGGGGAAAATGATCTTTTTTAGTGTAGGAGTTCAACTTCCTGTAATCTATGCAGACACGCCACCCATTTTGCACTTGGGTTGGCACCAAGTCACCTTCGGTATTTTTCTTTATTGTCACGCCCGTTTTCTTGGGCACGACTTGCACCGGACTTACCCATCTGCTATCCGAAATGGGGTAGATCACGTCAGCATCCAAAAGCTTGATTATTTCCTTTTTTACTACCTCCATTATATTTGGATTTAGCCGTCTTTGTGCTTCCCTTTAAGTCTGCAATACTCCAGCCAATTGCCTCCTTATGACTTTTTAATACACGAACCAAACTTTCCTCTTCATGAGGAGAGAGTCAATTGGAAACTATGACTAGTAGGGTATCATCGTTACCTAAGAACGCATACTTCAGATGTTCAGGTAGCGGTTTCAATTCCACTCGTGCGGTGCAGATAATGTGAAGGTAAGAGCTTAGTACTTGGGGATAACAACTCATTGACGGATTCAAATTTATCAAGGTCAAATTTAAAATCATAAATGGACTCAAAATTTTCTTCCACTAATGAGTCAATTATGTCGACACAATTCACGTTCAAAATTTCACTGGGATGGCTAATGGCATCGTAGACGTTAAATTTCACGATCTCCCCATCAAACTCCATCGTGAGAGTTCCATTTCGAACGTCAATTTTAGTACTAGCTGTACTAAGGAATGGTCGTCCCAACAAGAGATTTGAAGATGCCGGAGCACTGTCCTCCTCCATTTTTATCACATAGAAATCTGCAGGAAAAATAAGTTTGTTAACTTTTACCAACACGTCCTCGAGGACTCCTTCGGTATGTACAACAGACCTGTCTGCCAACCGAATAATAACACCTGTTTTTGTTAAAAAACCTACGTTAAGTGATTCATAAATAAAATATGGCATTACATTTATGGAGGCTCCTAGATCACACATAGCCCTTTTAATTCCCAAATGACCTATTTTGCATGGTATTGCAAACATGCCCCTATCCTTACATTTTGCCGGCATTTTCCGCTGTAACACTGCAGACACATTTTCACCAACATTCACCCTTTCATTACCTATTAATTTTTGTTTGTTGGTGCAAAGCTCTTTAAGAAATTTAGCATACCTCGGTATTTGCTTGATGGCATCCAACAGTGGAATGTTGATCTCGACATTCCTAAATGTTTTGAGGATCTCCTTGTCCTCCTTACCTCTTCGACATTGGTTGAAACGTTCTAGAAAGGGAGGTTGAATTTTAGGCAATAGAAGTCTTGGTCGGACCTGTTCGTCTTTCTCAGATTTTTCATGGGCGATTTCTTGGGCATGATTTCTGTCGGGAATCGGTTCCAGAACCTTTCCCCTTTGCAGCGTTACTGAATTTGCGTTTTGCCTTGGGTTTGGCTCTATTTTTGACAGTAGCTTCCCTTAAGAACTTATTTTCTCGATTGACGTGGTCAACTCCCTTATGGACACCTCAGTTTTCTGTTGAAACTCAAGAACGTTAGCAGCTAATTTATTGACAAGAGCCTCTAGAGAGTTACCTGGGTTTTGTGGCTGTTGTAGAGGTCAGTTTTGGTATGGCTGATTGTACCGTGGATTAGCTTCATAACTCAAATTAGAATGATCCCTCCACCCTGGGTTGTAGGTATTAGTGTAGGGATTATAACGCCTTTGTGGTGGACCAGGAAAATTTCCCACGGCATCCAATTGAGCCATTGTGTCATCATTCAAACTGGGACATACATCAGTTGTGTGCTCAGGTGTAGCACATATTCCACATAACCGGGCTGGTTTAGCTTTTTCTGCAACAAGAGAGCTCACAATATTAGTAAGTCTATCAAATCTATCCTCTAGGGAAGAATTACTTAGTTGGTGAACCCTTCTAGGCTGAGAATTTGCAGTGAAACACCCCAAACCCGGCCCACGAGCTTTGACCAGATTTGGTATGTTCCTTGATTAAACCGGTTCAAAATTCTTTTGATCCTTAGGAAAAACTTGTGCGATTCTCAAGAAAATGTTGTTTGGGTTGGGCTTGTTTTGAAAACCAATTTATCTTGTGTTGAAATCCATTTATTTAAGGTGACAAAATATTTAAAGTTTATTTTAACGTAAATTTACCAATTTTTTTTAATAAGTAAAAATGTCGTAACAAAGTAAATAGAACAGAAAATAACATAGTTCAGTGGAGGCCTTATTACATCAATTAAAAACCCAAAATAAAATAATGAAATACTTAAATGAAATAAATTGTCCAAATCGAGATAAAACTTCAAGTGAGCATGGCCACCATAAGTTCCGCCAGTCCCGGTCCATCATCACCTCATCACACAAACATGTTCCCACAACGGGGTGAGTCAACAGACTCAATGTGTAACCAACACAAAAATTTAATAGATCGGGCATACCGTATCATATCACATGCATATTCATATACAGATAAAATAATGATGCAACCCGAACCCAAACTTAGTTGCCATCCACTACACATCCCCGTACCAACCTGCACACCGTGGGGACTACTAAGTCAACCCTCCATCCACTATACACCATCGAAGGCAGTCGCTACAGTCGACGTGCTCATCGCCCATATAAAATTTGTGGTATAGCCACCAGATAATTGTGTCATGAGACACCACATTCAGATAATGTAACCGAAGTTACCACATTCAGATAATGTGGCCAAAGTCACCACATTCAGATAGTGAGACCGAAGTCACACATTCACTTCCCCTTTTTCCTATAACCCGAATGCCCCATATTATTCATATCATGCATATCATACTTAAATTCACATTCATGTCACTTTTCACATGTTAAATATAACATATTTCGTAATCTTAGTAGGAGTAGGAAATGTACCTGAGTACTTTGTACCGTAACACGGTACCTTAGCCATATTCTTATATTTTCAGATTAAAACATATATTAAGTTAAAGCCATGAATCTATCAAGATTGGTGTAGGGTACACACCTGATTTGCTTAACAACTTCACTGAAAATCCCGAAATCTGATCTACTGCCTTAGATCTCAAGTTCCTACATTTGATTAATCACTTACTAATTTAATAAAAAGCCATTCGGCCATAAATCCAAATCCTAGTAGGATTAGTACACTAAGACTTACCTTGTTGCCGATTTGAATTAGGAATCAAGTGCCGGAAACTTCGTATTCCTCCCCTTTGAAATCGGCTAAATACTAGATTACTCCACGGGTTAGTTTTCGGCTTTTGAGAAGATAGTAAATAGATCTATATATCAAAATAGGCCTTGGCCGAATTTACTTTGGTACTTACCTTCTAAATCTTGAATCCCGAAAAGTATCCTTGCCTCCCTAGGGATGTCGAATTCCCTATAATCATGTGTTAGATTTAATCTAACATTAAAACTTAAAACATGGCCTTTGGCCGAATCTTATAGTTTCTTACCTTAGATCTTTATGAATCCCGAAATATTCCTCTTTTTAGTCGACAGTTGCTGAACCCCGAAACACTCTTTATAATTTCAGCCACAAAATAATAATAATAATATTAGATCCTATGTTTCGGCTTAAAGAAGAGAATAAATCGATAACCACAAGATTCTTACCTTTAGTATTGAATTCGACAGATCTCTCCTGACACCACTTCAGAGATTCGGTTTAGAAACTTGATGAACAATCGGCTATGAGCCCTCTAGGTATTCGGTTTCAAGGATGAAGGAAGAGAGGAATATTAGGCTTTAGAAAGAATCGGCACTGATGGAATTTGAAAGGAGTTTCGGCTAGAACATAAGGTGTATTTTCGGCTTGGAGAAAGAAAAGAGAAGAGAGGATTTTTGCTAGGAGAATTTCGGCAGAGAGTATGAATGAATGAATGGCCTAATTCTCCTCCTTGTGTTTAAATTACTAGGCCAAGAGTCCTTTGCTTGGCCACCACTCTTCCTTATTTGATAACTTTATCTCCTTAATTTAAAATAATTAAAGAATAATCCTTATTATCTCTTGAAAATAATCCAAATTAAATCCTTTATTTATCCCCTAATTAGCCGAATTTTAAAGAGAATAAAACTACTCTTTTGCAAGCCTTGTGCCGTCCACCTCTGTGCTTCTAGAAGCAAAAATAAAACTTTTTTTATTTGCTTCCCATGTGACTCGAACTCGTGCCCAATCCCTTGCATGTGGCGCCATTTCCAGAGCCCCTAAGTAGCATCTCCGTGCCACTTTTCCAAGCCTATTTGTGTGTCAAATTTCACATACTTTTTCTTTTAAGGCCACCTTGCCTCAGTTTCCTCTTTTAAACTTTAAAACTCGACATTTCCAAGTCATTTCTAAGTTTCCAAAAATTTTTGTTTGCCTCTTTAAACTTGACATTTCCTTACATTTCCAAATTTCCAGAAATGTTCACTTTCCTCTTTTGAATCATTTCCAAATCATTTCCATACATTTTCAGGTTTCCAAAAATGTTCATTTCCAAATCATTTTCATGCATTTTCAAGTTTCCAAAAATGTTCAAAATTTATTCATAACACGTAAGACATGTCATTTCGTACAATTAAATCGAAAATGCATAGGCCCTTTTCAGGATGTTACATGCAGCTATTGTGGAGATTAAGTCCCTTGCTTGTTGGGGGGTCATGTTGACTAACGCTCCTCCACTAGCAGCGTCTACCATATTCATCTCCATTGGTTTCAACCCTTCATAAAAGTACTGGAGGAGAGATTGCTCTGTTATACCGTGTTGTGGGCAGCTTGCACAAAACTTCTTAAACCGCTCCCAATAATCATACAGAGTTTCTGCTTCTTTCTGCCTTATCCCCACGATCTCCTTTCTTGGCTCAGCTACTCTAGATACTAGAAAAAACTTGTTGAGAAACAAACGAGATAGATCAGCCCAAGCAGTTATAGATCCTCAAGGCAAATAAAATAACCATTCCCTAGCTGAGTCTGCTGGGGAAAAAGGGAAAGCGCGCAATTTAATTTGATCCTCAGTTACGACCTAAGGTTTCATATTCAGACAAACCATATGAAACTCCGTTAAATGTTTATGGGGGTTTTCATTTTGTAACCCTTGGAATGTTGGCAGCAACTGAATTAACCCGGATTTCAGCTCAAAGTCGGTATCCATGGTAGGATATGTGATGCACAGTGGCGGTTATTCTGTCGGAGCTTCAGCTAGTTGCCGAATTGTTTGAGCCATTGGTTGTTGTACCAAATTAAGGTTATCGTCAACCCTAGCGTTGAACACTTCTTCAAATGGATCGACTTCTTCTACTTTACTTTCAAGTGTTTGGGTAGGGTTTTCGTTAACTCTAGACTCTACTTCGTCGTCGATTCTGATTTTTGGTGGTGGATTACTCTGAGTCCCTACCACCACTGACTGCTTTTTTCTTAACTTTGTTTCTTTTCGATTAGCCTTCGCAGTCTTTTCGATCTCTGAGTCAAACGCAAGAGTGCCTGGAGCAGATCTGGTCATAGAAAATAAAAAAATAAGATTAGTACGTTACCAGTCCCCGGCAACGGTGCCAAAATTTGATGCGTCGTTGAATGCACCAAATATATCCTACTCCCTGCAAAATAACGAAAATAACAGTAAAGGGCAAGTAGGGTCGAATCCACAGGGATCGGATTATACAAATGCCTGTTTCTCGAAATCCTAGGAAGAATCGTGCCCAAGAAAACGTGCGTTCCTGGAAAAATAAATAAACAGAATTAATAATTTCGATTTGGAATAAAAACAAAATATAAAATGAATTGAAATTGTGAAAGTAAATTGCAAAAATAAAAAGGAAAATAAGAGAGTTTAAAGAAGAGTGAGTTTCTTATTTGGCGAGATTCTAGCCTCCTGTTGTCTCGTTCCTCCTTGGGTTCAATCTTCGGCTTTTGAATAACCCTTCTCTGCCCAAGTAAGCCAGTTATAGTGGAAGAGGACGCCTACGACCACCAACTCCAAGAGTTTTAACTTACGAATTTAGGGAGCCTGACTCTAGCCTGCCATTGCTTTTGTGGAGTCATTTATGCTAGATCAACGCTTCTCAATGGCGAATCCCACGCCATTTTGTCTCTTGGGCTCGCTAACCTCCGAGGCAGTAAGCTCACGAACCGATGGTGCAATCCTCCCAAAACACACAAAGCGGCCGCCTTTGCATACGTTGAAAGGGTTACTTTTAAAGGGACCTGGATGGATGCGTCAGCCCCGTAATGTGGAGAAACGGTGAATACATGGGTGAGAAACTTAAGTGCGGGTTCTAAACCTCAAGAACCTTTTTGGGGCATTCGACAACCTTCGGCTAGATGGATTTTAGTGGCTCATAATTGTGGTGGAAGAGTAAATAAATATATATGTATGGAAAAGGAAATTTTTATTGAAAGAAGAATAAAGGAAGCACAAAAGACTTATGGGAGAAGAGTGTACAGAAAAAGATGAACAACCAAAATAAGTCACTTCATCCCCTATTTATAGTGCTAAGGTAGATGGACTAGTCCTATTCAAACTCCCAAAGATAATTACAATTTAATTAAAGATAAATAGAGATAAATAAAGAAATTAAATAATCCTAAGTAATTATCCTAATATTAATTATAATAAAAATAGAGTTTGATAAAGCAAAGTCTCTTCTTTTTGCATTTCAATCCTTCTGTCCTCCATGTTTGCACTTTTGGCACCATCTTTTCCCTTTGTTGCACATTGGTCCATTTTTATCTTTAATTTCACAGTTTTGGCCCTCAATTTTACTTTGGTCTCCAATTTAGTCCCTATGAGATAAAAGTCCATAAATAGCCCAAATTAGTAGAATCACACTCAAAATTAATATGCAATTAGCACGTAAAAACATGACATTCTAGCGTGTTATCATAAATTATAAAGACGAAATTCAAAACTTACTTCTGATTCCGACTGTTGGTCCAATAGAAGCCGTATATCTTCAAGCGAGGTAGGTATTCCAGCATGACTCGCCGAATGGTTCCACCTAATTAAATAAATTTTTAGCATACAATTATAATATAAATCTACGTAATAATTGTAAAATATAACATTAAATTTACCTCGTTATCAGTGGGAATGAATATGGGTGGTCGAGTTGAGGACGTAAAAATGGAAATCAAAACCATGCCCATGACTGCAGTAGTGATAGGCAACCTCCAATTTTCGCTTTACTCGGCCGCGTCGCCCCGCACATCTACCGATACAACCTCGATAGCACGGCAGACCCCCAACTCAATTTACTGGCTACTCTAAAATCAACAAGTTTCAGCAGTCATCTCAAGTGTAGGAGATTTCTAGAAAGGTCCGGCATCAGATAGCCTCAAATTATCTAAAAAATGTATGCCCGAGCATGCCATGTTCACTCTATTTCGGTTGAACCCTCATTTGGCTCCGAGAATGTGTCTTGCAACCAGGCCATATCGATCCGACTTCCATGAATTTTATCTGGAATGGCACCCAGAAGCTCGTAGCATACGGCCATCCAATCACCAGAAGTTGCGGACTCGGTGACTACCGACCCGTCCACCGGCAATCCCAACTGCAATTGCACATCTTCCAGAGTGATGGTACACTCTCCGCATGGAAGATGGAAAGTGTGCGTCTCGGTCTCCACCTCTCTATCAACGCACTGATCAAAGGCGGCTCCAACTTGAACCCCCGGCCTATCGTGGCCACATGCCAAAAACCTGCTTCCCGCAGGTAATTCTCGATCAATGGGGATGGGGGACCATGCATGTTGCGAATATAACATTCCAACACCCGATCTACAGACTGTTTAAAAAATTATAAAATAAAAATTAATTAAAATTGCATAATTGTAAAAAATATTAAATAATATTAAAAAATTAAAATTAAAACTTACCATTTTCATTTGCTCAACAGAGATGTGCTTGTTGTCTAGACGAAGTAATTTCTCGGCCATTGTAATACGATCGAAAATTTTGAAATTTTCCAAAAAAAATTAAAAATAATTAAAAAGGGCTTTTTTGTAAATAGAAAAGGACTATTTTAAAATTTGAGAGTAAATTTCAAGGATTTCGAGAGAAAATTGGGAGAAAATTGAGAGAAAATTGAGAGAATGATTAAAGTGTGAAAAAAATAAAAGGGTTGGGGGTTTTTATAGGGAAAAATTGATCGTTGGGCCCAAAAGTCAAAAAAATTCTGACCGTTGGAAAAGCCAGCACAGTCGGCGTCCCCAAGGGCGCGCTTTGCTGACGTTTCCCCTCAAAATGCGCTGACGTGGACGCGTTTTGATGGGAAATGGCCCTTTTCCATAATTATTTTAAAGATTGGCCTAATTCCGTAAATTTTTTATTTTTTTGGTATATATTGGTATTTTACCCCAAATATTCTTTACTTTTTATTTATTTTATCCTTATAAAATATTGTAACACCCCAAACCCGGCCCAAACACTACAACCGGATCTAGTATGTCACTTGAGTAATTTTGTAAAACATGTCGCATTTTGGAAAATGATTTCTAGGTTTAATCATTAATACCGAAAACTTAATAATTGATTAAGTCATATAAGATATAATGTTATAAATTGCCTTAGTGAATTTTAATTAAAATCCAAAAAGCTTGTACACGTCTTAGCTTAATTTTAATCATAAAAATTAAAATGTCTAATAATTAAACCCAACTTAAACTCAAAAACATAAATAATAGTCTAGTGTACAACGAGGTTTAAAACCCATTAAATAAAAATATAAAATAAAATACTAAAGTCTTTTTGTTTGAATCCAAATACTCTCTCGCATGGCCACCGCGCTTCTCTCACAATCGTCCGTTGCACTAGGTGCTACTGAAAATGTTAAATTAAAAGGGTGAGTCGCGAGACTCGGTGTGTAACCCTCGTGCACCATCGGACTTGGCCTTAGCCCACGATCGAAATATAGAACATAATATAAAAGATAACATACATAAAAACCCAACCCAATCCTAGGTTTCCATCCGCTACACGCCACCCTTACTCCGGTCCACATCATTGGGGATTTCTACAATCAACCCACACCACTACACACCATTGATGGCGGTCATGCTGCTCATCATCAAAGTTGTGACAGAGTCACCAGCCGAAATGGCAAAAGCCACGAAATGCGAGTTGTGACAGAGTCACCAGGTGAAAATGGCATAAGCCACCAGAAACAGAGTTGTGACAGAGTCACCAGGCTGAAATGGCATAAGCCACTAGAACAGATCACTTCCCCTTTTTATCAATCACCCAACCTTGAGCATACATAGAAATCGACATGTAAAACATATCTTTTTAACAGAAACATTCACTGAAGAATGGAAGAAAACACTAACCTGATATTTAACCTTTACCCTTCTCGGGTTTTCAAACGTTATACCAAGATTTTGGCATTTAACAGAGTATAGCAAATTTATACTTATATATATATATATACATAATAGCATTCAATCTAATGGTGTGAGAAGTTACACACCAGATTAATGTCGATACCCTTGCTAGACCGATCTACAACTTTGCTCAAAAAGCCGGAAAGATGTGAAAATAATGCCTCTCCTATATTCGGCCAAGGGTTAGTAAATCCCGAATTTACACTTGAAACTAATAGATCTTCTTACCTTGAAATCTCGAAAGTAACACGATTCGAGTGCTGCCGATCTATAACTTAAAGATCTATGCGATTGATGCCACTAAAGTTCCCTTTAGATTTCGGCACAAGTAGGCACCACAGAAGCAATTCGGCAATCACAGGAGATGAGATCTAGGAATTTCGGCTTTTAGGAAAATCCCCAAAAAAGTATGAACAAGAGAAGGCTGATGTGTCTTTGGCTTTTAAAATACTTGAGTGAAGAGTTTTGGTTTCTGACAGAAAAAGAGAAGAAGAAAAGAAAACAAGAAAGAGACTTGAAGATTTCACTAGGAAGAAAAAGAATGGAAAGAGTTTCGACTTTTGAATCAAAGTGAAGATGAGGATTAGGCTTAGAGATTTCACTTTTGCAGAGAATGAAGAAAAAGATGGAACTTTAGGAGTTTTCGGCTTTTACTCGAGAGAAGAAGAGAAAGAATGAGAGAAAAACCCAAATGCCAAAATTGAAGAGATATTCCCCATATTTATAGAAATTTCTGGCACTTACCTAACGTTGCGAGATAAATCCTATCTTTTCTCCGTTATCTTAATCTACTAGCTCATCTAAAAGAGACTTAATTATCTCTAACTCCTCCCTCCTTTATCAAAGATATTATCCACATATTTTAATCATTAAAATCCCTAAAATTTAGCCTTTTTATCCGCTTATTATCCACATAAAATAAATTCCTAAATAATAGCCTTTATCCGCTTATTATCCACATATTTTAAACATTAAAACCCCTAAATTTTAGCCTTGTTGCCATCCACTCCACCTAATCCTAATGCCCAAAATTTAGCTAACTTAAATTAAAAGAATTGGGCTCCATGAAACTTAAATTTGGGCCCTTACTCCCTTGTGTGGCGTCACCTCCTAAGATTGGGCCACAAGCCCACTTTGGTATTTTAAACATAGATACTACCTTTTAAACCCTATAATGCCCAAACAGATAATTTTAATCAAGGCCTTTGCCTAGTTCTGAGCCCAATTTGGACCCCTATTACTTAAATTAACATATTAAACATATTCACCCATTAAACGTATAGGCCCAAAAATTCGTGATGTTACGATTCTAACCCCTTAAAGAAATTTCGTCCTCGAAATTTCCAAATTAACTATTAATCGTACTACCTAAGTCTCACTAGCATGCTTTCGCTGCGCACTCCAATTCTAAACCCAAAATAAACACTTAGTACACTATGGTAGAGTACGCACCGGTATTCACATCTAGAGCGTCCTCGTCCCCTTATACTCATGCTATCGGTTTGCGTTTATCTGATTAAAATTTTTTATGAATTATTGGTTTTCTTCCACTGATTATCCACGAACAGTCTTATGATTAGTAGTTTTAAGAGTAGTTCTTTCGAATTCGCAATTCAGTCTCAAGTTCACCTTTCCTAGTTCTATAAACTACATACATTCAACAATCAACATACAGACAACATCCATACATCCACACTCAATACATAGGGGTATTCTCGTTATTCCACTACCCAGGGGTATTTTCGTAATTTATCCTATAGGGGTATTTTCGTAATTTTTCAAAATAGGGTTCCTTGGTGATTTTGTGAGATAAGGGTATTTTGGTAATTTACAATTCAAGGGTATTTCGGTAATTTTGAAAATCAGGGATAATTTAGTAATTTACAAATCAGGGGTACTTTGGTCATTTTGCAAATCAAGGGTAATTTGGTAATTTTACAAATCAGGGGTATTTTGGTCATTTTACAAGTCAGGGGTATTTTCAAAATTTTTTTACAAAACTAAGGGGGTATATATATATTTTTAAAACAAGGGTATCTTGGAGAATTTGATTTCAAAAGAATAATAGTAGTGTTCAGGTGTTTGTGGGTTTTTGGTTGTTGTCGTGTGTTGTATGTGTTTTTTTTTAAGGAAAAATTTTGTTGACTTGGTAAATTAGGGTATATTTGCAAATCATGGTATCTTGGTACTTTTTTTTTTCAAAATAAGGGTATTTTAGCAATTTTGTAAAAATAATGTGGCTGGTCCCTTTTGGGTTTTAATTATAGATTTTGGCCCGTCAACAAATCCTCGTGGCTAGGGTGAACAGTCACTACGCATCAGGTAAGATTCCAACAAAGAGGAGGTGAGTCACTAGGACTGTTTAAGTACCAGGCTCTTCCGGATCCAATCCTAGACATGCGTATGCCTGTTGCCACACCTTAGTCTTGCGACTCGTTCACGGGTTCGTTTAGTGAAATTAAGTCTTATGAGATTCAAGGAGTTATTTCAGCTAAGTCTAAAGTCCATCAAGTTATAGTCTAAATAGTCTACGTCCCACAAAGCCCATCAAGCCCACATACATATATAACACACAAGGAGTTCAGAATACTTGCCTGGCGGACTTGGCTGGAGACGCAGGTGCCATGCCGAGCTAACAGACCTGTTTATCATTTAAAAACATCCATGTTTCAAAAACCCATCTTTAGAAAATGTTTTGAGCCCCAAAACCCCCAAAGCCAAGTTTTGAACTGGGCTCGATATCAGAATTATAACTCAAACCCGCCCATATACGTTTAACCGGATCTCGGTATGGTGCGGGTTGTACATTGAAAACTTTTGCTTTGTTGGTTTTGGAAATCGTAGATTTATTAGGAAGTAATTAATAAATAAGCGACATTAAAAAAAAACCCTTGTATTATTGTTACTGTGAATAATTAAACCTTTGACAAAATTTCATAAGTTGCAAATATTTAAAAAACTACTTAGGCGAATATTAACTATGGGGCCTTATTACCTAAATATTCCCGAAATAAAACTTAAAGGAAAAACCGAAAATAATCTATAGAAATAAAAACTTGATGGCCCCTCGAGTCCGTCTCGGCTCCCATGTCCACGATCTACTGCTCATCTGAAAAGTTAGGGAAAAATAATAGGATGAGTCACCAAGACTCAGTGTGTAAATCCTAAAAACACATAAAAGGCTTGGGCCCACAAACACATTATGAGCCCTGGCCCATACACAATGGCAACAATCATAATCACATGACAGATAATAAATGATGCAAAGCCCAACCCATCCTAGAATTCCATCCTCTACACACCAACCCGTACCAACCATCACACCTTGGGGATTTCTACAATCAACCCGCCAACCGCTACACACCATATCGACAGTCATACTGCCCATTCCTTATCAATCAGGAATTTTAACGTGGGTTTTCTACCACCGATCACCAAGTGACCTAACATTTCATTTCGTGGGCTTTCTACCACCAATCACCATGTGATCTAACATTTCATTAGGTGGGTTTTCTACCACCGATCACCATGTGATCTAGCATTTCATTAGGTGGGTTTTCTACCACCGATCACCATGTGATCTAACATTTCATTAGGTGGGTTTTCTACCACCGATCACCATGTGATCTAACATTTCATTAGGTGGGTTTTCTACCACCAATCACCATGTGACCAATCATGCTCTTCCCTTTCATAACAAACCCATCCCACATGCACATTCATGCAAAATCACACACTCTACTACCTAAGAGTTTACACATCTTTCGCATACATCGATACACATATTACGTACCTGGCATTCCTTGCCTAACCCTTTTTGGGTTTCATTCGACTGTCTACACAGCCACTTTCCGGCGTTTTAGCCCATAACATAAACATACATATATTCATACAAATTATTAGTGTGTCAGAGATCTACACACGACTGTTCATACAGCCTCATTTTCTGGCTTTTCAGCCCCTAACAGGTATAATACAAAATAAAACTTATGTGATAAGGATCTGCACACGACTGTTCATATAGCCTCATTTTCTGGCTTTTCAGCCCCTAACAGGAATAATACAAAATAAAACTTATGTGATAAGGATCTTGTAACACCCTGGTTCTAGGGGTTATGCATTTAGTGCATAACTCAGGTGTGGGCATATTTCGATGTGTGGTTGGGTGAGTTTTAGGGGTCTTGATAACTCTAAGAGGTAGTGGAATGCCTTAGGAAATTATTGAATTTTTAGTGTTAAGAAGGGGAGCTTGGCTTGAGAGGTCTTAAGAGAATTATTTGGGAGTTTAAGACACAAGAATCTCTTTGGTAGAGTGGCAAGGAGGCGCTACTTATGGCCTTGGAAGGTGACGCCTCAAAGTGCAAAGGAGGAACAAGGTTCGAGTTGCAAAAGCAGCTATTTGGCCTTTGTTTTTACGTCATGGGGGAGAGGAGTTGGGCAGTTTTTGGATGCTGAAAAGATGAGGTTAAAGACTTGGTCTTTTATTTTTGAATTCGGCTAGGAAGGTAGGATTAAGGTTGGACTCATTCAAACTTTTTGAATGAGTGTCAATAAGGAATTTTAGGAGGAAATCTTGGGATTTGGGAGAAGATGAGCTAGTGCCCGAATTTGGGGAGCTAGAGGAGGGTATTTTCGGCTTTGTTGGATGTGCTTAGGGGTGTGCCGAAATCTAGTAGTATTTATAGGGGGAAGCTCACCCTTTGGCCACCCTTTTTCCCATTTTATTTCTCTCCTTGCCGAAATTGCTTCACCATTCCTTTTTGGTGCCGAATCATTTTGATTCTTCCCTTAGTCCCTTGCCGAAAGTAAGTCAAAGAAAACCCTCTCTTTTCCTCTTATTTCTTTGTAGCCAAAACCGAAAGTGGGCATAACCTTTTGTGCATTTATTCCCGCTCTTTCTTCACACCTTTCTGTTAACTTTGCCTAAGCCGTAATCACCCCTAAAGCTTGCCATTGCCGAATATCCCAACCCCATCTAGGAGTCATTGCCGAATCACTCAGTCTCTCATTCTCTCTGCTTTGTTTGCAAGTTCTTGAAGCCGAACCTTACTTTCTTGTGGTGGCCGATTCTTTGGTAGGACAATAGGGAGTGGTTATCAAGGGGAGGCAGAGCCTAACGCAGGAAACCTTTTCAGGAGGCGTATAGTCAGCGGTTGCAGAAGCCTATAGTAGCCTCTGGGTTCGAGTTTGTTTTGACCAGTCAAGAGGAAAAAGGGAAAGCCCCCATCCCAAAGTTTAGAAAGAGATCGGTTTCTGCTGTATGAGATTGGCCACCGGGGTGTGGGCCAGCGGCAGGAGAGAGCTATAGGCAGATAGCTGTAGTCTCGTTTAGCGATAGCGTTGGGATCGAGAGTTTAGAACTCCAAGTTCTAAGGTGCGTAATCATCGCACTGTTTCTTCGGTTAATTTATTTTTAATATATATGCTTGTGTATGATGTGTGATAGCCGACAATAAAGGCTGAAGTGATGAATACCCATGTGTGGGGTAATCGGTTAACAGGTTGGTAAAGTGTGATATTAAATTATTTATGAGCATGTGATGTGCATTCATTATTCATGTTGATTTGATATGATACCTTGACATATATGCATGGGAGGTGGATTTGAGCAGAGAAGGACGGGGAGTACATATGATGTACGTGGACTAATGTTAGCCTCGCGCTACATTAGCGCTTGATGGATAGCTGTGTGCTTCATCAAGGGAGATGTTGGCTAGGTGCCCATCTCGGCGGTTGATGGCTGTGTGCATCACCGTAGACGGATTATTATTGGGATCACTTATATGATCGGTGGCTCAGCCACGGCCTTATGCAGCGGGTCTGCCGAGGTAAGTTATGCGGGATCACTCGGTTGTGATCGGTGGATTAGCCACAGCCTTGGGCAGGGAGTCTCCTAAGGTTGGTGTGACGGACGGACCTAGGTTGGGTTGGGTTTCGTAATTGCATATCTATTTGTATGATCTGTGTGGGTATGGGTCAAGCCCATACGTGTGGAAACATGTGTAATGATTATGCACTGAGTCTGTGGACTCACCCTATTTTTCCCAACCATTTCAGGTGATGCGTAAGTGTTGGACCGGGTTTGGAGTGGATACGAGGTGGCCCATGCAGAGGAAGATATTTTAATTACTTTAAGTATTTTTAATATAAAGTATTTTGGTTTTAAGTATTGGTTGTAATAAGGGCCTTATTACTACTCTTGTTATTATTTTAATTATGTCTTGATTAACCTGAACCACTATGTGAAGATGATTTTATTTGTAGCAACCTGCTATTTTAAAATAGTATTCAATAAAGTTTTAATTTGGACATTTTATAATAACAAAGTGTTAAGTATAATTTTAAATGGACATGGTTTTCAAAAGGCGACAAATTTTAATGTTTTATCTCAAGTCAAAAAGATTTTCAACCGTTTTTTCCGCAGTGACACAATCAGATCCGGTCAAGGCTCGTGGGCCGGGTTTGGGGGTGTTACAGATCTACACACCTGATTACCGATAAAACGACGCTTTCTATATCGACGCTATCCTTAGTCGTCACAGCTGCTATTTGCCTAATGTGTTGTTTAGAAGCCGGTCCACAACCAAGTGGCCAATCTCGAATGGCAGATACTGCTCTTTTCTTAAACTTAGGGATTTTCTCCTTTGCCTGATCCATATTTAATTCCATCACAAGTCCTTATCAGAACTACTATCACAATATTTAATCGTTAGTCCTTATTATAACATTAAGATCTTGTATATAATGATGAAATCTAATAGAAATCTAAGAAAATCTTCTTACCTTAAAAATCCCGAAAGTGGAGACTAGCTATTTTCGGCTTTTAAATCTAATTGACCAAGCTTCCTTCAAATCCCGAATTGCCGCCCATCATAAAACCATTAACTATTAGCTTTTTCGGCTTTTGCCTTTCAAACACCGGAATGGAATATGATAAACTAGCAGAAGTCGACACTTACCTTAACACAGGGACTTCGGCTAGCACTAGAAAGAGGATTCGGCAATGCCAAAGTAATAGATTTTAAATGCCGGAAGAATAGATTTAACTCACAAATAGGATGAATAAAGAAAAACTATAGAGGTTTCGACTTTTTTGAGAAATCGGCACAAGGGAAAGAAGAATGGAGAAAAGGTTTCGGCTTTTGAAGAAATTGAAGAAGAGAAATTGGAGAGGAAGAGGCTATGGATTTTTGGCACAAGGAATGAGGAGAGAATTAGGGTTTTATGTAACACCCCTTACCCGAGACCGTCGCCGGAATCGAGTATGTGGCATTACAAGACTTGACCAGAAGTTCAGGACATAAAAATTTAAAGCTGTCAAACTGCATCATGCTGACTAAATTGACCATAACTCGAGTTACAAAACTCGAAATTCAGATCCGTAAATTTTCCTTGAAACTAGACTCATATATGAATTTACCATAATTTTTCCAGAATTTTTCATGTGGCCAATTAGTACAGTTTATTCATCAAAGTTTCCCTTATTTCACTGTTGACGGTTCTGACCTGTCATTACAAAAACTCATTTATCTCCTAGCACAAATTTTCAATAATGTTCTTGTTTATTCCAATCAAAAATAGACTCATCAGGGATTTCAAACATATAAACCATGCTCCCCAATTATTTTTGTACAATTTTTAACAATTTTTCCAAGACAGAATATGGATTCACGAATTCATTCAGAACAAGTCTCACTAAAATTTAAATATCTCATAACATACAACTCCTTTGCCTATTCTGTTTCTTTCATATCAGAATAGACACAATAAGCTTTAATTCTATACCTCATTCACCTTCTAATTCAACTTATCTTATTTTTGGTGATTTTTCAAAATCACATCACTGCTATCAACTAGAATCCCTTTTTATTTAAAATATATGCCTTCACCATACATATATATGTATACCAAAAACAATCCAATATGTAATTTAGGCCATGATCAAGTTTAAAACATACATTTACGAACGAGCAAGATATAAAATTTTAACATATAAACGATACACAACCAAAGGAAATAGCCATCTTCGCATGGCTATATTCATGTACAAAGTCAAACATCGTATGTTTCTAAAACTTCATCTAGCCTATACATGCCTTCTAATTCGTAACCAAAATTTCAAAATACCAAAGGAAGGCGATAGTGTGGACGACTTCTTGAAGATCCTTCACGAGCCCGTAACGTGACCAAAATCTATAAAACAAAGGAGAGCATTCCACATAATTAAGCTTACTAGCTTAGTAAGTCCTAACTCATGATAATAAAACATTTAATTATTTACGAAATGAAAGCAATCAATTTATGGCATTTCACATAGGCAATTAAGTAAATCATTTATACAACGCCAGATACTATTAATTCATTAACCCAAGTAAATTTTGGAATCATTTCCTTCAACCTACATTTCTTAAAGTTCATAGAAGCATCTCGCATTTAAAATCTCCTTTCTTAACATTTATACTTGAAAACCAATTGTTCCATAATAGCACATTTTAAACTAGAGTTCCGTCATATTACACCCATCAATATTAACTTCAAACATATATATATATCACAATTCTCATAATATTAATTCGACCCAAATGATATAAAGCATAGCATACCTTACATGCTTACCTGAACCATATACTCAATTAAATTATCATTAAGTTGTCTTGATCCACGATTCGATTTCTCTTTTGTAAAATACATCACCGCATCATGCACGCTAGGCGTAAAAGCACGAAAAGTAACACCGGCACAAGGCACGCTAGGCGTAAAGCTCGACAAATAACACCGCCGACGAGGCCTGCTAAGCGTAAAGCCCGATTATGTCACCGCACGAGGGCACGCTGGGCATAAAGCCCGATTATGTCACCGCACGAGGCTCGCTAGGCATAAAGCCCGAATGTCAAAATAGTTTTTTCATGCTTTTCACATTTCATCATCACTTATCGAACCATATGCATTTATTCACATTACATTTAATATATTTGAAATCAGTCCATTAATCCATCATCATCACATTCGGCCAACTCATAGTTTTACACCAAACTCATACAAATTCTATCATTCATTAGATTCGTAAATAACCTTAAAACATAAGATTGCTCAAGAACTTACTTATTCACCTTGCATTAGCCAAATAAATTCACTTCAATACTATACATTCACATTCGGCTATGTCATGAATTTATACTCTAAATTTCCACAATTCATCATTCACTAAATTCATAATTAATTTATTGACATATTTTAGCTAAAGGACTTACCTTAGAAGTAGATGTATTCAAAATCTCCAACTATTCGTTTAGTTTAGCTTTTCCTCGCTCCAAATTCTTCTCTTTTTGATTTTGATCTAATTTGGCTCAATTAAACCAATTAAATCACACTTCCATTCAATTTAAAAACAAGATCATATAATATATATTTTGCTAATTATTCCCCCCCGACATTTGTAATATTTAAGCATATTAATTCCAAGACATAAACATTTATATTCGGCTATCACCCCCTATCTTGTTCAAGTATATTCAATAATATTATTTAACACATTGGTAATGATCTCTTTAATGTATTTTAACTTAAAACTTACCTTCTTGTCTATGGCCATATATTAACTTTATATAAGTATACATATATAACCGACACAATAACTCAATTTCATTCTCTCTTATGGCGAATCACCAATTCAATGTATCCATGCATTTTCTTCAATATAAGACCAAGCAACAAGCTAAATAACCACAATTTATTCATCCTAATCCCAGTAGAATATTAGCTTGCTTAAACCCAAAATTTTTAACATGATTTTTATTAGCATCCAAAGCAAACAATTTCTATATAAAAAGACTTATTAAAATCAAGCTAAAATACCCACCCATTTTTCTACCTATCAAACAATATGACCAACCATAGCCAATATGTTTTCATCGAACATGAAAAAGCCATAGAACTAGATCATGGCCGAATCTAAGGGAGCTTTAATCTCAAATTTTGCACAAGAATTCGATAGTATATAAGACTACCAACACAACCATGCAAAATCATTAAAAATGGAGCTTGATAGCTCACCTTAGAGACACATGCAACAACCGAATGAAGAAGATGAGTTTCTTCTCTTCTTGAAGGTACTATTCGGATTAGGATGAATGAGGAAGAGATGTAAAAATAATTTCCTTTTTGTTTAATTCTACTAACACATTATTTTAGCATGCTTTTAGTATAATATTACTTAAATTATAATATATTTAGGAAAACTTAATATTCTTAGCATGCTTACATTATAATAATGTCTTAAAAACAATATTTCAAAGCCATAAGTTATTATAAAGCATGCTTGTTGTCCACCTCTCTAAAAATGGGAAATTTGACATGCAAATCCCTATTTTTAAGTCACAATTCACTTAGCCCCTTATTTTGTTCATGTTTGCTACCTTGGTTCCTTTAGCAATTTAATCCTTTTGCCAATTAAACACTCAAACGGTTAAATTCTTCTACTAAACATTCACACACATCAACACACATATAATAAACATAAAATAATTTTTTTAAGAAATATTTATCGGCTCGGATTCGTGGTTCCAAACCACTATTTCGATTAGGGTCAAAATTGAGTGCATTACAACTCTCCCCCTTAAGGATTTTCGTCCCAGAAAATCTTACCGTTAAATAAGTTCGGATATTGTTGCCTCATTGACTCCTCGGTCTCCCACGTAGCCTCTTCAACTCCGTGACGATTCCATAAAACCTTTACTAATGAAATTCTTTTATTTCTCAACTCTTTTATCTCCCGAGCTAAGATACGGATCGGTTCCTCATCATATGTCAAATCGACCTAATTTCAATCTCGTGATTGCAATCACATGGGACGGATCCGATCTATATTTGCGAAGCATTGAAACATGAAACACATTGTGTATCTTTTCTAAGTCAAGGGCAATTTCAATCTATAAACAACGAGGCCCTATACGCTCTATGATTTCATACGGTTCGATAAATCTCGGACTCAACTTGCCTTTCTGACCGAATCGGAGTATTTTCTTCCACGGAGAAACTTTTAAGAACACCCGATCTCCGACCTGAAATTCAATGTCCTTACGTTTTAAATCGGCATAGGACTTTTGACGATCTGAAGCAGCTTTCAAATTACTCCTAATAACAACCACCTTCTGTTCTGTTTCTTTAATCCAATCAACCCCGTGTAGCTTATTCTCACTGAGCTCAGTCCAATACAACGGTGTGCGACATTTTCGACCATATAAGGCTTCATAAGGCGCCATTTTTATACTAGATTGAAAGCTATTATTGTAAGCAAATTCAATCAAAGGTAGGTATCGTTCCCACGTACCTTTAAATTCGAGAACGCAACACCTCAACATGTCCTCAAGTATCAGAATAGTTCGCTCAGACTGACCGTCTGTTTACGGATGGAAGGCTGTACTAAAATGAAGTTTAGTACCTAGAGCATCTTGCAATTTCTTCCAGAACCGCGATGTGAATCTCGGGTCTCTATCCGAAACAATGGAACTTGGTACGCTATGCAACCTTACAATTTGCGACACATACAATTCGGCAAGCTTATCAAGTGAATAGTCGAGTGCGTCACTTGTACAAAATGAGTGATTTAGTAAGTCTATCAACGATAACCCATACGGCATCTTTCTTGCTCGGTGTCATAGGGAGATCGGATACAAAATCCATTGTGATTCTATCCCATTTCCATTCGGGTATCATGATTGGTTGAAGTAATCCGGACGGTACCTGATGCTCAACTTTCACTTGTTGACAGATTAAGCACTTGGAAACAAACTCAGATATGTCCCGTTTCATGCCAGACCACCAATAAAACTGCTTCAAATCGTTATACATTTTTGTGCTACCCGGGTGTATCGACATTCGACCATTATGGGCCTCACTCAGAATCATCTGTATCAAATCTGAGTTCTTAGGAACACACAATCGACTTTTATAATTCAAACAATTATTTGCATCAATCCAAAAATCTGATTCTGTACCATTTCCACACTGAATCCGAATAGCAATCAACTTTTTGTCAACTTTCTGTGCATCACAAATCTGCTGAATAAACATCGGTCTTGCTTGCAACTCGGCTATGATCGAACCATCATCAGACATAACCACCTGTGCGTTCAATGCACGAAGAGTAAATAATGATTTTCGACTTAACGCATCCGCAACAACATTAGCTTTCCCCGGATGGTAGTCAATCACTAATTCATAGTCTTTCAGCAATTCTAACCATCTGCGTTGTCTCAAGTTTAAGTCTTTCTGAGTCATCAAATATTTCAAACTTTTGTGATCTGAATAAATATGACATTTTTCGCCAAATAAGTAGTGACGCCAAATTTTTAATGCGAACACAATGGCTGCTAACTCCAGATCGTGAGTTGGATAATTTTTCTCATGCGGCTTCAATTGTCTCGAAGCGTAGGCTATCACCTTGCCTTCTTGCATTAAAACACAACCCAACCCATTTAAGGAAGCATCACTAAAAATAGTAAATTCTTTACCCGATTCAGGCTGAGTTAACACTGGGGCTTCGGTCAAAAAGGCTTTCAACTGTTCGAAACTTTTCTGACACTTTTCTGACCACTCAAATTTGACATCTTTCTGTAGTAGTCTCGTCAACGGTGTAGCTATAACAGAAAAACCTTTTACAAACCGTCTGTAATACCCCGCCAGGCCTAGGAAACTTCGAATCTCGGAAACATTCTTTGGTGGTTTCCAATCGAGTATGGCTGCTATTTTGTTTGGATCCACCCGAATACACGACAAAAACAACATGACCCAAGAAGTTGACTTCATTCATCCGAACTCACACTTATCGAACTTTGCATACAATCGTTGATCTCTCAAAGTTTGTAGTACTAATCTCAAATGCTCAGCATGTTCCGTTTCATTTTTGGAGTAGATCAGTATATCATCAATAAACACTACTACAAACCGATCCAAAAACTGTCGGAAGACCCGGTTCATTAGATCCATAAAAACAGCAGGTGCATTAGTGAGTCCAAAAGGCATAACCAAAAACTCATAGTGTCCGTACCTCGTTCGGAAGCGATCTTTGCACATCTGAATCTCGACTTCATGAATCGATAATAGCCCGATCTCAAATCTATTTTCAAAACACTGAAGCCCTTTCAATTGATCAAATAAGTCATCAATCCGAGGTAACGGTACTTATTCTTTATGGTTACCTTATTTAGTTGTCGGTGAGTCGATACATATTCGCATAGTTCCATCTTTCTTTTCACAAATAAAACCAGGTGCACCCTTACGAGAGAAACTTCGGTCGCGCGAAGCCCTTATCGACAACTCTTGCAATCTGCTTTCAATTCTTTTAATTCAATAGGTGCCATTCGATGCGGAGCTATCAAAATCGGAGCCGCACTTTTGCTACTAACTCAATGCCGAACTCAATCTCTCGTCTTCGAGGGTAAACCCGGTAGTTCTTGAGAAACACATCGGGGTATTCACATACAAGCGTCTGATTCAATTTGTATCTCGGACATTTTATTATCCAAAGACATAGGCCAAATAAGCTTCACACCCTTTTCTCACATATTTTCGGGCCAACATTGAAGATATTACTGTAGGCAACCCATTTACGTCATAGGATTTAATTCTGATGGTCTCACCATTTCGACATTTCAAATCGATAAGCTTCCTTTTACAATCCACCACTGCCTCATGTGAAGTTAACCAGTCCATACCCAAGATTATATCAAATTCGTCAAAGGGCAACAACATTAAATCAGCTGGGAAGCAATAATCCCGAATCATCAACGGGCAACCTCTACACACTTTATTAACAAGCACACATCTACCCAAAGGGTTGGACACACGAATCACAAACTCGGTAGACTCAACTAGCAGAGTCTTGCCAAATTTTAAAGTTTCACACACATAAGAATGAGTCAAACCAGGATCAATTAGTGCAATTACAGTGGTATCATAAAGAGTGAAAATACCGGTAATGACGTCGGGGGAGGAAGCATCCTCTCTAGCTCGTGCAGCATATGCTCTAGTCGGAGCTCTAGCCTCAGATCGATCTGTAGTGTTCTTTGTTCCTTTCTGACTACCACCTACATTGCCTGAATGTCTAGGTGGTCTACCTCGCATTGACGTGTTGCTCGGCTTAGTGTTCTGAACTGCATTTTGCTCAGCTAACCTCGGACATTCTCTAATAAAATGATCTGACGATCCACATTTATAGCAAGACCGATCATGAAATCTACATCTCCCTGAGTGCCACTTTCCACAGTGTTCGCATTCAACTCTATTCTGAGGAACGTTACCAACACTGGCCATCGAGGTAGCTCGAGAACTCATAGGAGGTCGATCCCGTCTAGGTGGATCTGTAGTAGTTTTATGTCGGCTGTAGTCATCTCTGGACTTCTTGGTTGTGGAATGAAAGACCTTACCAGAAGATCTTTTACGAATGTCTCTAGCTTCAGTCTCAGCCTTTCTTTTCTCTTTCCCGAGCTCTTCAGCTTTGCAAGCTCTCTCAACTAAAGTCACAAACTCTTGAATTTCAAGAATGCCAACAAACATCTTTATATTTTCATTCAGGCCATCTTCAAATCTTTTACACATAATAGCTTGATGAAACGCACTCTCTAGCATATCTGCTTGAGTCGACAAATTTTCTTTCATACTCGTTATTCTGGTCATTCGCCCCTGTTTTCACTCAAGGAACTCCTTTCGTTTTTGATCAATGAATCTTTGGCTAATATACTTCTTGCGAAATTCAGTTTGGAAGAAATCCCATGTCACTTTTTCTTTCGGAACCACTGATACTAGTGTATTCCACCAGTGATATGCAGTGTCCCGCAGTAAAAATATAGCACACTTCAAGCATTCATCCGGAGTACAAGACAGCTCATCAAGTACCCGAATAGTGTTATCAAGCCACATTTCGGCTCTCTCAGCGTTATCATCGTCATTAGCTTTAAATTCTTCGGCCCCAAATTTTCGGATTTTATCAACTGGAGGCCTACTAGATCTCATTGGATCTATCATCGGGGGAGCTGAAGGGATCGGAGTTGGATTATTCGGGGGTGGAGGTTGGTGTACATTCGGGTTATTCCGAATAAATTGGGCAAACCACTCATTCATCATTCGATAAAAGGCTTGTTGAGTTTCTCCTTCGTGGCTACCGAAACAGGTCGAGAGTCTACTGCGCGCTGATCCGTGTGCGGTCGGTCAAAGCGCTACACTCTCTACATCATCGCACTACGGCTCTTTCGAGGATCTCGTGTCCATTTACTATATAAAACAAAGTTCAGTGTCGAAGTCACCACACTATCAACATATAATAAAGGCATGTATAGCTAGACTCACACGCGCTACGGTAGTCCTAGAATCGACTAAACCGTAGCTCTGATACCAATAAAATGTAACACCCCTTACCCGAGACCGTCGCCGGAATTGAGTATGTGGCATTACAAGACTTGACCAGAAGTTCAGGACATAAAAATTTAAAGCTGTCAAACTGCGTCATGCTGACTAAATTGACCATAACTCGAGTTACAAAACTTGAAATTCAGATCCGTAAATTTTCCTTGAAACTAGACTCATATATGAATTTACCATAATTTTTCCAGAATTTTTCATGTGACCAATTAGTACAGTTTATTCATCAAAGTTTCCCTTATTTCACTGTTGACGGTTCTGACCTGTCATTACAAAAACTCATTTATCTCCTAGCGCAAATTTTCAATAATGTTCTTGTTTATTCCAATCAAAAATAGACTCATCAGGGATTTCAAACATATAAACCATGCTCCCCAATTATTTTTGTACAATTTTTAACAATTTTTCCAAGACAGAATATGGATTCACGAATTCATTCAGAACAAGTCTCACTAAAATTTAAATATCTCATAACATACAACTCCTTTGCCTACTCTGTTTCTTTCATATCAGAATAGACACAATAAGCTTTAATTCTATACCTCATTCACCTTCTAATTCAACTTATCTTATTTTTGGTGATTTTTCAAAATCACATCACTGCTGTCAACTAGAATCCCTTTTTATTTAAAATATATGCCTTCACCATACATATATATGTATACCAAAAACAATCCAATATGTAATTTAGGCCATGATCAAGTTTAAAACATACATTTACGAACGAGCAAGTTATAAAATTTTAACATATAAACGATACACAACCAAAGGAAATAGCCATCTTCGCATGGCTATATTCATGTACAAAGTCAAACATCGTATGTTTCTAAAACTTCATCTAGCCTATACATGCCTTCTAATTCGTAACCAAAATTTCAAAATACCAAAGGAAGGCGATAGTGTGGACGACTTCTTGAAGATCCTTCACGAGCCCGTAACGTGACCAAAATCTATAAAACAAAGGAGAGCATTCCACATAATTAAGCTTACTAGCTTAGTAAGTCCTAACTCATGATAATAAAACATTTAATTATTTACAAATGAAAGCAATCAATTTATGGCATTTCACATAGGCAATTAAGTAAATCATTTATACAACGCCAGATACTATTAATTCATTAACCCAAGTAAATTTTGGAATCATTTCCTTCAACCTACATTTCTTAAAGTTCATAGAAGCATCTCGTACGAAAATCTCCTTTCTTAACATTTATACTTGAAAACCAATTGTTCCATAATAGCACATTTTAAACTAGAGTTCCGTCATATTACACCCATCAATATTAACTTCAAACATATATATATCACAATTCTCATAATATTAATTCGACCCAAATGATATAAAGCATAGCATACCTTACATGCTTACGAACCATATACTCAATTAAATTATCATTAAGTTGTCTTGATCCACGATTCGATTTCTCTTTTGTAAAATACATCACCAAGCATCATGCACGCTAGGCATAAAAGCACGAAAAGTAACACCCACACAAGGCACGCTAGGCGTAAAAAGCCCGACAAATAACACCGCACGAGGCCTGCTAGGCGTAAAGCCCGATTATGTCACCGCACGAGGCTGCTGGGCATAAAGCCCGATTATGTCACCGCACACGAGGCACGCTGGGCATAAAGCCCGAATGTCAAAATAGTTTTTTTCATGCTTTTCACATTTCACTGTCACTTATCGAACCATATGCATTTATTCACATTACATTTAATATATTTGAAATCAGTCCATTAATCCATCATCATCACATTCGGCCAACTCATAGTTTTACACCAAACTCATACAAATTCTATCATTCATTAGATTCAGTAAATAACCTTAAAACATAAGATTGCTCAAGAACTTACTTATTCACCTTGCATTAGCCAAATAAATTCACTTCAATACTATACATTCACATTCGGCTATGTCATGAATTTATACTCTAAATTTCCACAATTCATCATTCACTAAATTCATAATTAATTTATTGACATATTTTAGCTAAAGGACTTACCTTAGAAGTAGATGTATTCAAATCTCCAACTATTCGTTTAGTTTAGCTTTTCCTCGCTCCAAATTCTTCTTCTTTTGATTTTGATCTAATTTGGTTCAATTAAACCAATTAAATCACACTTCCATTCAATTTAAAAACAAGATCATATAATATATATATTTTGCTAATTATTCCCCCAGACATTTGTAATATTTAAGCATATTAATTCCAAGACATAAACATTTATATTCGGCTATCACCCCCTATCTTGTTCAAGTATATTCAATAATATTATTTAACACATTGGTAATGATCTCTTTAATGTATTTTAACTTAAAACTTACCTTCTTGTCTATGGCCATATATTAACTTTATATAAGTATACATATATAACCGAACACAATAACTCAATTTCATTCTCTCTTATGGCCGAATTTGCCAATTCAATGTATCCATGCATTTTCTTCAATATAAGACCAAGCAACAAGCTAAATAACCACAATTTATTCATCCTAATCCCAGTAGAATATTAGCTTGCTTAAACCCAAAATTTTTAACATGATTTTTATTAGCATCCAAAGCAAACAATTTCTATATAAAAAGACTTATTAAAATCAAGCTAAAATACCCACCCATTTTCCTACCTATCAAACAATATGACCAACCATAGCCAATATGTTTTCATCGAACATGAAAAAGCCATAGAACTAGATCATGGCCGAATCTAAGGGAGCTTTAATCTCAAATTTTGCACAGAATTCGATAGTATATAAGACTACCAACACAACCATGCAAAATCATTAAAAATGGAGCTTGATAGCTCACCTTAGAGACACATGCAACAACCGAATGAAGAAGATGAGTTTCTTCTCTTCTTGAAGGTACTATTCAGGTAGGATGAATGAGGGAAGAGATGTAAAAATAATTTCCTTTTTGTTTAATTCTACTAACACATTATTTTAGCATGCTTTTAGTATAATATTACTTAAATTATAATATATTTAGGAAAACTTAATATTCTTAGCATGCTTACATTATAATAATGTCTTAAAAACAATATTTCAAAGCCATAAGTTATTATAAAGCATGCTTGCCGTCCACCTCTCTAAAAATGGGAAATTTGACATGCAAATCCCTATTTTTAAGTCACAATTCACTTAGCCCCTTATTTTGTTCATGTTTGCTACCTTGGTTCCTTTAGCAATTTAATCCTCTTTTCCAATTAAACACTCAAACAGTTAAATTCTTCTACGAAACATTCACACACATCAACACACATATAATAAACATAAAATAAATTTTTTTTTTAAGAAATATTTATCGGCTCGGATTCGTGGTTCCGAAACCACTATTCCGATTAGGGTCAAAAATTGGTCTGTTACATTTTAAGTGTCAGAATCAAGGAGCTATCCCCCTATTTATAGGATTTTCGGCACCTCCTGTATAAAACCGAAACGCCTTCCTAATTAATTAAAATTCAAGCTAAATAAAAGGAAAATTTGGCACCCTTTGCCATGCAATGGCGATTTCTTTACTCCTCTCGGTGGTGGATTTTCTACCATCACTCTCCTTGTAGATAGGCTCCTATCTTTTCTCCTTTTTATCTTCTATATTATCAATTATAAAATCTAAATATATCTTCCTATTTTTAAGCCTTGTAGCCGTCCACCTCATCAAATCTTAATGCCGAAATTTAACTCACTTAAATTAAAAGATTTGGGCTTCATTAAACCAAAATTTTGGGCCCCTAGCTCTTTGTGTGTGGCGTCACCTTCTAATTCCCTTACAGTGCCACCTTTTGTTGGGCCACAAGCCCACATTGGTATTTTAAACATAATTACCATTCTTTTAACTCTATAATGCCCAATCTAATAATTTAACCAAGGCCTTTACCTAATTCTGAGCCTAATTTGGACCTCTATTACTTAAATTAACATATTAAACATATTCACCCGTTAAACGCATAGGCCCAAAAATTCAGGATGTTACAGATACCAATTTGTAACACCCCAAACCCGGCCCAAACACTACAACTGGATCTAGTATGTCACTTGAGTAATTTTGTAAAACATGTCGCATTTTGGAAAATGATTTCTAGGTTTAATCATTAATACCGAAAACTTAATAATTGATTAAGTCATATAAGATATAATGTTATAAATTGCCTTAGTGAATTTTAATTAAAATCCAAAAAAGCTTGTACACGTCTTAGCTTAATTTTAATCATAAAAATTAAAATGTCTAATAATTAAACCCAACTTAAACTCAAAAACATAAATAATAGTCTAGTGTACAACGAGGTTTAAAACCCATTAAATAAAAATATAAAATAAAATACTAAAGTCTTTTTGCTGAATCCAAATACTCTCTCGCATGGCCACCTTGCGCTTCTCTCCAGCCCGGTCCGTTGCACTAGGTGCTACCTGAAAATGTTAAATTAAAAGGGTGAGTCGCGAGACTCAGTGTGCAACCCTCGTGCACCATCAGACTTGGCCTTAGCCCACAGATCAGAATATAGAACATAATATAAAAGATAACATACATAAAAACCCAACCCAATCCTAGGTTTCCATCCGCTACACGCCACCCTTACCTGCCAGTCACACCATTGGGGATTTCTACAATCAACCCACACCACTACACACCATTGATGGCAGTCATGCTGCTCATCATCAAAGTTGTGACAGAGTCACCAGGCTGAAATGGCAAAAGCCACCAGAAACAGAGTTGTGACAGAGTCACCAGGCTGAAATGGCATAAGCCACCAGAAACAGAGTTGTGACAGAGTCACCAGGCTGAAATGGCATAAGCCACCAGAACAGATCACTTCCCCTTTTTATCAATCACCCAACCTTGAGCATACATAGAAATCGACATGTAAAACATATCTTTTTAACAAAAACATTCACAGAAGAATGGAAGAAAACACTAACCTGATATTTAACCTTTACCCTTCTCGGGTTTTCAAACGTTATACCAAGATTTTGGCATTTAACAGAGTATAGCAAATTTATACTTATATATATATATACATAATAGCATTCAATCTAATGGTGTGAGAAGTTACACACCAGATTAATGTCGATACCCTTGCTAGACCGATCTACAACTTTGCTCAAAAAGCCGGAAAGATGTGAAAATAATGCCTCTCCTATATTCGGCCAAGGGTTAGTAAATCCCGAATTTACACTTGAAACTAATAGATCTTCTTACCTTGAAATCTCGAAAGTAACACGATTCGAGTGCTGCCGATCTATAACTTAAAGATCTATGCGATTGACGCCACTAAAGTTCCCTTCAGATTTCAGCACAAGTAGGCACCACAAAAGCAATTCGGCAATCACAGGAGATGAGATCTAGGAATTTCGGCTTTTAGGAAAATCCCAAAAAAAAGTATGAACAAGAGAAGGCTGATGTGTCTTTGGCTTTTAAAATACTTGAGTGAAGAGTTTTGGTTTCGGACGAAAAAGAGAGTAAGAAAAGAACAAGAAGAAAGAGACTTGAAGATTTCTGCTAGGAAGAAAAAGAATGGAAAGAGTTTCGGCTTTTGAATCAAAGTGAAGATGAGGGATTAGGCTTAGAGATTTCAGCTTTTGCAGAGAATGAAGAAGAAGATGGAACTTTAGGAGTTTTCGGCTTTTACTCGAGAGAAGAAGAGAAAGAATGAGAGAAAACCCAAATGCCAAAATTGAAGAGATATTCCCCATATTTATAGAAATTTCTGCACTTACCTAACGTTGCTGAGATAAATCCTATCTTTTCTCCTTTATCTTAATCTACTAGCTCATCTAAAAGAGACTTAATTATCTCTAACTCCTCCCTCCTTTATCAGCATATTATCCACATATTTTAATCATTAAAATCCCTAAAATTTAGCCTTTATCTGCTTATTATCCACATAAAATAAATTCCTAAATAATAGCCTTTATCTGCTTATTATCCACATATTTTAAACATTAAAACCCCTAAATTTTAGCCTTGTTGCCATCCACTCCACCTAATCCTAATGCCCAAAATTTAGCTAACTTAAATTAAAAGAATTGGGCTCCATGAAACTTAAATTTGGGCCCCTTACTCCCTTGTGTGGCGTCACCTCCTAAGATTGGGCCACAAGCCCACTTTGGTATTTTAAACATAGATATTACCTTTTAAACCCTATAATGCCCAAACAGATAATTTTAATCAAGGCCTTTGCCTAGTTCTGAGCCCAATTTGGACCCCTATTACTTAAATTAACATATTAAACATATTCACCCATTAAACGTATAGGCCCAAAAATTCAGGATGTTACAGTTCTAACCCCCTTAAAGAAATTTCGTCCTCGAAATTTCCAACTAACTATTAATCGTACTACCTAAGTCTCACTAGCATGCTTTCGCTGCGCACTCCAATTCTAAACCCAAAATAAACACTTAGTACACTATGGTAGAGTACGCACCGGTATTCACATCTAGAGCGTCCTCGTCCCCTTATACTCATGCTATCGGTTTGCGTTTATCTGATTAAAATTTTTTATGAATTATTGGTTTTCTTCCACTGATTATCCACGAACAGTCTTATGATTAGTAGTTTTAAGAGTAGTTCTTTCGAATTCGCAATTCAGTCTCAAGTTCACCTTTCCTAGTTCTATAAACTACATACATTCAACAATCAACATACAGACAACATCCATACATCCACACTCAATACATAGGGGTATTCTCGTTATTCCACTTCCCAGGGGTATTTTTTTAATTTATCCTATAGGGGTATTTTCGTAATTTTTCAAAATAGGGTTCCTGGGTGATTTTGTGAGATAAGGGTATTTTGGTAATTTACAATCTGAGGGTATTTCGGTAATTTTGAAAATCAGGGGTAATTTAGTAATTTACAAATCAAGGGTACTTTGGTCATTTTGCAAATCAAGGGTAATTTGGTAATTTTATAAATCAGGGATATTTTGGTCATTTTACAAGTCAGGGGTATTTTCAAAATTTTTTTACAAAACTAAGGGGGTATATATATATCATTTAAAACAAGGGTATCTTGAAGAATTTGATTTCAAAAGAATAATAGTAGTGTTCAGGTGTTTTGGGTTTTTGGATGTTGTCGTGTATTGTATGTGTTTTTTTTTAAGGAAAAATTTTGTTGACTTGGTAAATCGGGGTATATTTGCAAATTATGGTATCTTGGTACTTTTTTTTTTCAAAATAAGGGTATTTTAGCAATTTTGTAAAAATAATGTGTCTGGTCCCTTTCGGGTTTTAATTATAGATTTTGGCCCGTCAACAAATCCTCGTGGCTAGGGTGAACAGTCACTACGCACTAGGTAGGATTCCAGCGAAGAGGAGGTGAGTCACTAGGACTGCTTAAGTACAATGCTCTTCCGGATCCAATCTTAGACATGCGTATGCCTGTTGCCACACCTTAGTCTTGCGACTCGTTCACGGGTTTGTTTAGTGAAATTAAGTCTTATGAGATTTAAGGAGTTATTTCAGCTAAGTTTAAAGTCCATCAAGTTATAGTCTAAATAGTCTACATCCCACAAAGCCCATCAAGCCCACATACATATATAACACATAAGGAGTTCAGAATACTTACCTGGCGGACTTAGGCTGGAGACGCAGGTGCCATGCCAAGCTAACAGACCTGTTTATCATTTAAAAACATCCATGTTTCAAAAACCCATCTTCAGAAAATGTTTTGAGCCCAAAAACCCCCAAAGTCGACTTTTGAACCGGGCTCTAATACCAATTTGTAACACCCCAAACCCGGCCCAAACACTACAACCGGATCTGGTATGTCACTTGAGTGATTTTGCAAAACATGTCGCATTTTGGAAAATGATTTCTAGGTTTAATCATTAATACTGAAAACTTAATAATTTATTAAGTCATATAAGATATAAAGTTATAAATTGCCTTGGTGAATTTTAATTAAAATCCAAAAAATCTTGTACATGTCTTAGCTTAATTTTAATCATAAAAATTAAAATGTCTAATAATTAAACCCAACTTAAACCCAAAAACATAAATAATAGTCTAGTGGCCCATGGCCTTATTACAACGAGGTTTAAAACCCATTAAATAAAAATATAAAATAAAATACTAAAGTCTTTTTGCTGAATCCAAATACTCTCTCGCATGGCCACCTTGCGCTTCTCTTCAGCCCGGTTCGTTGCACTAGGTGCTACCTGAAAATGTTAAATTAAAAGGGTGAGTCACGAGACCCAGTGTGCAACCCTCGTGCACCATCAGACTGGGCCTTAGCCCACAGATCAGAATATAGAACATAATATAAAAGATAACATACATAAAAACCCAACCCAATCCTAGGTTTCCATCCGCTATATGCCACCCTTACCTGCCAGTCACACCATTGGGGATTTCTACAATCAACCCACACCGCTACATGCCATTGATGGCAGTCATGCTGCTCATCGTCAAAGTTGTGATAGAGTCACCAGGCTGAAATGGCAAAAGCCACGAAATGTAGTTGTGACAGAGTCACCAGGTGAAATGGCATAAGCCACCAGAACAGATCACTTCCCCTTTTTATCAATCACCCAACCCCGAGCATACATAGAAATCGACATGCAAAACATATCTTTTTAATAGAAACATTCACTAAAGAATGACAGAAAACACTAACCTGATATTTAGCCTTTACCCTTCTCGGTTTTCAAACGTTATGCCAGGATTTCGACATTTAACAGAGTATAGCAGATTTATACTTATATATATATACATAATAGCATTCAATCTAATGGTGTGAGAAGTTACACACCTGATCAATGTCGATACCCTTGCTAGGCCGATCTACAACTTTGCTCAAAAAGCCGGAAGGATGTGAAAATAGGGCCTCTCCTATATTTGGCCAAGGGTTAGTAAATCCCGAATTTACACGTTGAAACTAATAGATCTTCTTACCTTGAAATCTCGAAAGTAACATGATTCGAGTGCTGCCAATCTACAACTTAAAGATCTATACGATTGACTCCACTAAAGTTCCCTTCAGGTTTCGGCACAAGTAGGCACCACAGAAGCAATTCGGCAATCACAGGAGATGAGATCTAGGGATTTCGGCTTTTAGGAAAATCCCAAAAAAAGTATGAACAAGAGAAGGCTGATGTGTCTTTGGCTTTTAAAATACTTGAGTGAAGAGTTTTGGTTTCTGACAGAAAAAGAGAAGAAGAAAAGAAAACAAGGAAGAGATTTGAAGATTTCGGCTAGGAAGAAAAAGAATGGAAAGAGTTTTGGCTTTTGAATCAAAGTGAAGATGAGGGATTAGGCTTAGAGATTTCGGCTTTTGCAGAGAATGAAGAAGAAGATGGAACTTTAGGAGTTTTCGGCTTTTACTCAGAGAAGAAGAGAAAAGAATGAGAGAAAAACCCAAATGCTGAAATTAAAGAGATATTCCCCCTATTTATAGAAACTTTGGCACTTACCTAACCTTGCAGATAAATCCTATCTTTTCTCCTTTATCTTAATCTACTAGCTCATATAAACGAGACTTAATTATCTCTAACTCCTCCCTCCTTTATCAGCATATTATCCACATATTTTAATCATTAAAATCCCTAAAATTTAGCCTTTATCTGCTTATTATCCACACAAAATAAATTCCTAAATAATAGTCTTTATCTGCTTATTATCCACATATTTTAAACATTAAAACCCCTAAATTTTAGCCTTGTTGCCATCCACTCCACCTAATCCTAATGCCCAAAATTTAGCTAACTTAAGTTAAAAGAATTGGGCTCCATGAAACTTAAATTTGGGCCCCTTACTCCCTTGTGTGGCGTCACCTCCTAAGATTGGGCCACAAGCCCACTTTGGTATTTTAAACATAGATACTACCTTTTAAACCCTATAATGCCCAAACAGATAATTTTAATCAAGGCCTTTGCCTAGTTCTGAGCCCAATTTGGACCCCTATTACTTAAATTAACATATTAAACATATTCACCCATTAAACGCATAGGCCCAAAAATTAAGTATGTTACAAATATATTATCACAAATATAATATTTGTTATCTTTTCAGAACAAACCACCACATTTTAATTAATGAATTTAACCAAATTTCAAATTGTAAAAATTACATAAATTAAAAATAATCAAATTGGAGAAGAATGGTTAAATCTATAACTTATAATGTAACTAATAATATGATTTGACTTAATAGATTTAAATACTATCATTTGGGATAGGATTGAAATTTTGAATTTTTAAAAGCATAGGATAAAGTATTAATTAAAATATGCTTTAAGTCTTTATACTCTTCTCACATTTGGAATTTATTCCTACTTTTATTTTTAGACATTTTAGTCAAAATGCAGGTCCAATTATTGAAGCATAACTTTCTAAGGTGTCGATCTTGCCTCATTGAGGTTAAAGTGAACAAGTTTTGAATCACTCCTAAAAGTGGAACCTCATTCCTTTAACAACATAATATCAGGATGTTGGAAATATTTAGTTAAGAAAACAATTTTCAGTTACACCAGAAGTTTACAAATTTTTGAAACCCGAGTTGGTTTGTGATATTTATAGCAATAAACTTTTCACAAAATTACATGTTCTTTGTGTGAGACGAATTCGTATCGTTCACGACTTTCAATTGAACAGCCTTCCCTGCTATCCTCATACCCCAAATTGGGTCAAGTGTTAACTTAAGCAACACAAACCAAAAACACGACAAAAAAGGATTTCATTACTTTCAGTAGGAAATTAGTTCTCTCAAATAGAAACCGATAGAAATTGTAATTCCTAGAAAATAGAATTTACTCTAAGAAAATAAATTTCCATTATTAGTTGGAAGAATAACAATATATGAAACTTGTGTGTAAAAACTTATGTTAATTGCCCTGCTACTGTCCTTTATTTATATAAAGAGATACGAGAATCCTAGTTGAATAATTATAACACAAATAATATTAATTTAATAGAAAAGACTCCCTAATCTAACTAGAAGAGGAGGGAGTGGCACACCATAGTAAACATATCACTAGGGTTGTTGCCCGTCACTTATCATATGAGGGGATTTGGGTTTCTCCTATATTGGTTCAATTATATGTGATTCTTAGACTTTTGGCCCAGCACTTTATAATTTAATCCAAACTAATACTTGTTTTCTATTTCCCAAAATAAATATGATTTTATATAATTAATTTAATTAATAAAATTAACTAAATTAAATTTCCAATTAAATATTTTTTCAACCTAATTCCAATTCTCTTAAAGCCGGTGACAACTTTATCGTAAAAGAATCTATAAGAAATTATATTTAATTTTACATTCAACAAATTCATAATGACTAATTAATTTATTTCTATTTTTGAACTTTAATTATTTAATTATAATTAATTAAATAATAATTAAAAATCTTAAATTGATTCTCAAGTCATTTCTATACTTAGTGAAAATGCATTCATTTGTGAACTCGACCTATTTCTCTAACTTTACCATTTCCATTTAATTTTGTTCGTTTAATTCTACATGCAATTCATTTCTGGTTTCAACAAGCTAGCGAAGGGACCAATTGGAATATATAATTAGGGCTCAAACAATTTATAGTTAAGTTCCAAATTTTCCCTTATTAATTATAAACTTATTTAGTCACGAGGTCATTCCACTATAGTATCATGATTGAGCTCTCCCTAAGTACATACCATTACGAAAGCTACTAATTGCTTGTCCAATGACCTTGTCATAAGTGTGTGTTACTCTCATAAGATATCCTTAATATCTTTGGGATAAACTCGTTATCCCAATATGATCCTATTTTATCTCATGATAATCATTACATCTTCTTTCATGAAAAGTCAATTACTATCAAATAGTAATCAAGTCATTTATTATAAAGACAAACGACCAATGGCTACTGTACTTTTCATCTAGCATGCAAAACTAATGAGAGGATATCATTTATTCATTAGTTAGGCTATGAATTCCACTATTGTGAATGATGTCACAAACTATAGAAGTCGTATGCTCAAAGCACCAACTTTTGGTTCCTTATCTATTTAAGCTCAAGCTTTTACTTACATCAAATTATGCGAGTCACGCATACATAGTACAACATCCACTCAGGATTAAGGTATGTCACATTGTGAACTTCACAACTGAATAAATCTATAAACGAATCTAGAATCTATTCTACTTGGATCCTGCCCGGTGTATTGTCAATCTAGTCAGTCACATCTTTGTCTCTATCTTTGGGGAGTCATCTGCTCTGATGCTCAAGACAAAGTATTTCCCCATTTGGACTTGATTGATGACATATTAGTCTTTCAATCGATTTGCTCATTTCCAAGTAGACTAAGGACATGTTTAGGTTCATCTACTAATGCAAGTTTTCTTTCCATATTACAGTCCGACCATGTAATAACCTTTAGTATTAGTTAAACATTAGAGAACTAGTGAGCCAATATTTGTTTCCGTTTTGATTTGTATGCAAAAATATTGAGGACAATATAAAAATGGTATTGATGTACTTAATAGATATTGTATTAAACCAATTTGTTTGAAAAATATAAGTATACAAAATGAATATACTACACTCAATATCTTATTTTTCCCTAGTAGAATAAATGAGTCACGTTTTGCATTCTCATGCCCTCCACATGTTTCCAAAAACTTTTAGCTATTAGAGTCTTGGTAAATGGGTTCATAAGGTTGTCTTTTGATGCAACTTTGACTACATCCACTATTCTGTTTGCTTCTACCTCCCTTATGATATAATACTTTCTATCAACGTGCTTCGCCCTCTTATGGTTTCCAGTTTCCTTGGTGTTAGCTATTGTCGCACTATTGTCACAATACAATGTGATAGTTTTTTTTCATGCCAAGACTGACTTCAAGATCTCCAACGAACTTTTGAAGCCATATTACTTCTTTTGTTGCTTTAACTTTCAATGTTATTTCCCAAAGCTTGGAATCAACACCCTGTATCGCTTCATCAAATATGAGTGGGTCATCATCTTCCTATTTGGAAGACTCAGTGTTTAAAGCACTTTTGCCAAACTAGAAGAACTCAAACCTACGTGAAACCCTCCCACTACAACGAAGCCCCCTATGTTGCAAGGTTTAAATTCATTCATGTAACTTTTCTCAATGAAAATAGCATGAGTGAATACTATAATTGTTTTTTCTTTTGGGTTATAAAACAAACCACCATTTGATCTTTTTGGATATCCTAAAAACATGTACAATTCTTTGTGTTAATTCAACTTCCTCACATCTTTATTCAATACGTGGGTTAAGCATCCCCAAATCCTAAAATGCTTTAGGGTTGGCTTCTTGTCGTGCCACAATTCGTATGAAGTTTTAGGTGTAGCCTTAGTTGGTACACTATTTAGAATGTAGTAAGCTATTTGTAAAGCATATCTCTGAAAGGAAACTGACAGTTGCGAAAAATTTAGCATTGATTGGACCATGTTTAACAAAGTTCGATTCCTTCTCTTTGTCATGCCATTCTGTTGTGGTGTATTCAACATGGTTAACCAGGATAATGTCCCATTCTTTATGAGATAACCTAAGAACTCATTTGATAAGTATTCCCCACCTCGATCAAACATAAGTGTCTTTATGGTTAAACCTAGTTGTTTCTCCACTTCTACACAAAAATCTTAGAATTTATCAAATGTTTCACTTTCGTGGTGTATTTGGTTTATTTATTTATTTATCTTTTCCATTTAATTAGGTCATCAATTAAGATTTTTTAGTTTGTGTTTTCCTAAAAGAGAACTTCTTTATTGTAACTAAGCTAACTAGTTGTAACTTCAATTCATAGATAAAATTTAACAAAACAAAAAAGGGTTCTTTATCATTTTCATTTTTTAATGATTCATTTCTCATTCTTTTTGTAATACCCCTCACCCGTATTCAACACCGGAATAGGGTTACCGAGCATTACCAGACTTATAAAACAATTAAACATTTATTTCACATACATTTTAAAATTTCATACAATCATCATTCAAACTTAATCACATTGTTCCTAATACGAGCCACGATGCCGTAAACATGCTTTAGAAGTGGTTTGGGACTAAACCAATAGCTCAAGAAATTTTTAGAAAACTTAGAAAAATTTTCAATATATAGGGGACATACGTCCGTGTGCCCTGTGTCACAAGCCGTGTAAACATTCGAAATGGTATCACATGGTCGCGTCCCAACCCGTGCCCAACCCCGTGTAACTCTCTGACTTGGGTCACACGGCCAACACACACGCTCGTGTGCCCTAAAAATGGCCACACATGCCCGTGTGCCAGGCCGTGTGCTAGGCCGTGCCAAACCTGTAGGGTATATTAACTTATGCCACACGGCCAAGTCACATGCCCTTGTGTTGGGCCGTGTGGAGCATACAAACTTGATTTTTAATTCAACACTAGGGGATACATGGCTGTGTAATCTGACTGTGTGTCACACACGGCTGAAACACACGCCCGTGTCTCTATCCGTGTGGACAAAAATAGGCTATTTACCAAGCCAATTTACCACCCAATCTTGCAAACACCTACACCAAACCAAATGGCACCAAGACATGGCATAAATAGGCATTCAAACCAACTAAATCAAGCCTAATTCATATTAGTTCTATACCATCATCCACAATACACACAAGTCACAAAATATGCCATTCCAATTATAACAAATTCGCATATACAATTCAACTAGTTAGACACTTTCAAACATGCACCATTATGCTCAAACTCACAAGCATAGAACTTCTCCAATATCAACCATTTGACAACCACAATATCTATAACCCACAAGCATCATATATCCATCCATAAAATCACAACACCAGCCATATACACATACATATACACAACCAAACTAACCAAATTAAGCCAACTTTCATAGCTATTTACAAAAGCAAAAACATTTTACATTTACAAACCATCTCAAATGACCAAAATCATTACCAAACTATATATCAAAATGACCATAATCCTATACATGCCATATAATTAAAACACTTAAGTTCAAAAGTACCCAAGAGATAGTAAGATAGTGTGACAAAGTCTCCGACGATCCCCAAATCCGAGCTAGCTTTGATTTCAATATAAAACACGGAAAAATAAATGATGTAAGCTATAAAGCTTAGTAAGCTCGTATGAAAATAATAAGCAAAACTAGCCATTTAGTTACCATTCAAAATATGCATATAACATACCATAAAATATATATAACCATAGTTAACACTTATATTCAATCATCAATTTAACCATGAACTCAATTCTTTCATATGTTCAATACATATTTAGTTTCTGTATATACTTATATTGATACGTATCTATTTCTCACCATTTCATATCCTCGATATACCCGTTGAACCATTTGGAATAATACAAGATACTTGGGAATCTCGCACCCTAAGTGCCAATATATATATAGCCGAAGCTATCTCAATAAATCTTGCACCAAAGTGTCAATACATAGCCGAAGCTATCTCAATATTATATCTCAGTAATGCTCACTCTCAAGCTATCAACGGGTCTGCTCACATAGGCTGACGGTCATGACGTAGCTACACGGTGCTGCTCACACAAGCTGACGAGAATCTGCAACACATGTTGGATAACTCAGCCACTGGTAGGACGTACGGACCAGCTCCCAAAACAATAATAATGTCATTCGTATCCTAATCTATTCTTAAGGTTCAATCAGGATTTCATACTTACCGAATTATCGTCGAACATGTCCGTAGTGTCATGTTCACAGTTTATGCAATATCAAAGCATATAAAACACAATTATGACAAAGCTTATTACATACGAACTTACCTCGGATGCAAAAACGATGAATTAAGTCGATTAATTCGAACCTTTGTTCTTTCCCCTATCTAAATCCGTATTTCGCCTTTCTTGATCTAAATGTAATCAAAATTAACTTATTTAATAATCTCTCTTTTCAATTTAGTCCAAAATACACTTTAAAGCCACTTTACACTTTTATCCCTAATATTTCACATTTTTACAATTTAGTCCTTATCTCATAAAATCACAAATTCATGCAATTCAACCAAAACCCATGCTAACTGAATTTCAATTAGGTCCTAACAGTCCACATTTTTCATTTATTTCACAATTTAACCACTAAATTTACACATTTCACAATTTAATCCCTAATTAAACATTTCACTAAAAATCACTTAACAAATGTTGTTTATTTAACAACAACCATGCATTTTCTACCACTAAACATCAAAACACACCAACATTCATCAATGGAAAAATCCTAAAACTTTAACAGTTTTGCAAATTAGTCCCTGGGCTAGCTAAACTAAGCTGCAACAATCTCAAAAATATAGAAATCATTAAAAACGAGACAAAAATCACTTACAATGCAAAGAAAATAACTTGGTCGAACCTTAGCTATGGCTTCTTTGTTAAATTCGGCTATGGATGCTAAAATGAAGAAGATGGACATATTTTACTTAAGTTATTTTAACATTATTTATTAAATTACAAAATTAACCTTAAGTTAAAACATTAAAATTACATAATGCATGTCCATAAATGTCCACTCATATTAACAATGGTATAGTTACCACATAAGGACCTCCACTATTTAATTTCATAGTCATTTAATACATTTAGCTATTAGCACTCAAGTTTTACACTTTACGTGATTTAGTCTTTTCGATCAAATTTAGCATTTAAACGATAAAATTTCTTAACAAAATTTTTATGCAATCACACTATCATACTGTAGACCTTAAAATAGTAAAAAATAATTATTTCAACTTCAGATTTGTGGTCCCGAAACCACTGTTCTGATTTGACTAAAAACAGGTTGTTACACCTTTGTATGATTTTTATGAATATATAAAAAAATACTTATTAATTGACTGAATAAATGAATGAAAAAAAATATAATTTTTAGAGATCACAATTTCAACACCACATCCAACGATTTCAAAATATTTATGTAATTTTTGTATTAATCATTAGCATTTTGCGTTTGTTTTAAGGATTCATCAAACCAACTAGATATTGGGTTGTACCCATTATGTTATATAAAAAGCGTTTCGATTCCTGCCATAATTGTACACATACTCATATATGAAATAATTATTTAGAAAGGTTACATAATAATCATAACCACCTCGCGCACTAATTTTCATGGGGCCACATACATCAATGTATACAAGTTCTAAGGGTTTCACGACCCTTGTTCCTTTTACATTAAAATATCATTCAATCATCTTACCTTCCAAGCAAGATTCACATTGTGGAAGATCAACTTCCTTAATTGAAATTAAGGTGACATCTTTCACGAGTCTAGTGATTCTTTCTTGGTTAAGATGACCAAGTATCAAATGCTAAAGGTACACCTTGTTAGAGTGAGAAGTCCTAACTCTTTTATTTGTTAATTCAATTTCAAGCAGTGCGTACATCTTTGATAAAATAAATATTATTTAACCTCCATCCATTACAGATGAGAGAACGATTTCTAAAAATTCAATATTGTTATTAAAAGTAACGGTCAAGCTATTTTTAAATAAACATGTAACATAAATTAAGTTTTTTTAAAACTAGGTACACAGAAAACATCTTTTAAAATAGTCTTCCTAAAATTATCAAAATAAAGATGTATATCTCCCACTAGTTCAGCTGCCACATGTTGGATTTGGTGCCCTAAGTGTAGTATTTTTGTCTATGTACACTTGTAATTTTTTTCAAACAAAGTGGCTTAATAAAATTATTCATGATTTAGATTAATACCTTTTGTATATTGTCCTCAATGGTTTTTGCATGCAAAGCAAAATGGAAGCAAATATTAGCTCACTGGTTGTCTAGTGTTTGACTAATACTAAGCGGTATTACGTGGTCGGATCGTAATACAATAAGACAACTTATATTAGTAGATGAACCTAAATATTTCCTTAGTCTAATTGAAAATGAGAAAATTGATCGAAAGACTAATATGTTGATTATGAAGTCCAATTGCGGAGATGTTTTATCTTGGGTATCAGAGCGGATGACTCCCAAAAGATATAGACATAACTGTTACTGACTGGACTGATATTACATTGTGATAAGACCTAATTAGAATAGATCTTGAATCCGTTTATGGATTTATTCACTTGTAACATTCATAGTGTGACATACTTTAATCCTGAATAGATGATAGACTATGTACGTGTGACTTGTATAATTTGATGTAAGTAAAAGCCTAAGTTCAAATATATAAGGAACTAAAAACGGGTGCGTTGGGTATACAACTTTTGCAGTAAGTAGCATCATTCACAATAATAGAATTCATAGCCCAAGACGTGGGTAAATAATATCCTCTAATTGGCATTACATGATAGATGAAAAGTAAATATGGCCATGGGTCATTTTGTCTTTGTGATGAATGAATTAATTACTATTTGGTAGCAATCGACTTTTTATTAAGGAAGATGTAATGGTTACCATGAGATAAAATAGGATCATATTGGGAGGACAAATTTATCCCAAAGAGATTAAGGATATCCTATGAGAGTGACACACTCATGACAAGTGCAACAGCCCATACTCGACTCGATCATTGAGTCTGAGCTACAATATGCCACATTCATTACCGGAGCAACTATGATTAACCATATTTAAATTTCAACATTTAACATCCAAATACGAGTAATATATACGTAAAACATGTAACACCCCTCGCCCAACCCGATCGCCAGGTTCGAGTTATGGAATGCTACAACAACTACTGGAACAATTATCATCATAATATCACATATAAATTATTTAACATTCACATATTTAATAAATACAATCATTTTATGCTGAATAAACTTTTTTCTGAAACTTAATTGAGCTTACAGAAGCTTGTATGCTGAATCGACCATGAAATAGGGTCAAATTGTAAAGTTTCTAAATTTTCTAAAATAAGTATTGATACCCCGGAAAAGGTACTGATACCATTTTTTAGTTTCGATGTATGAAAAATTCATCTTAAAAGCAACAAGTATCAATACTTAAACTATGGTATCGATACTCCTTTCCAAGTATCAATACCATTTTGACATTATGTTTCTTTTATAAAAACTAATCAAAATCCCAATATATCATTACCCTTGTTGTAACACCCCTCACCCGTATTCACCCTCAGAATAGGGTTACGGAGTATTACCGAACCTATAACACTTTTAAATACACATTTTATATACAGTTTATAAATTCAAATATAAATAAATCACAATCAATCATAGTGTCCCTAATACGAGCCTACGAGGCCTCAACATGTATTGAGAGTGGTTTGGAACTAAACTGAAAACTCAAGAAATTTTTCAACACTTATAAAATTTTTCTCCAAAACAGGGGACACACGCTCGTGTGACTGGGCCGTGTGTCTCACATGGCCACCAGACAGGCCGGTGTCACAGGCCTTGTGAACATTCGAAATGAGAGCACATGGTTATGTCCCAGCCCGTGTCCTACCCCGTGTCCAAACAAGTGAGATTACTGACTTGGGTCACACGGCCAACCACACGCCTGTGTGTGTAGCCTGTGTGCCCTTCGAAGTGGCCACACACACTCGTGTGCCAGGCCGTGTACTAGGCCGTGCCAAATCTGTAGGGTATACTGACTTATGCAACACGGCCAAGTCACACGCCCGTGTGCTAGGCCGTGTGCCAATTAAGGGGTATACTAACTTGTGCCACATGACCGATCACACGCCCGTGTGTGAGACCGTGTGGAGCATACTGACTTTATATCAATATCAACACTAGGGGACACAAGGCAGTGTAACATGACCATGTGTCATACACAGCTGAGACACATGCCCGTGTCTCTGCCCGTGTGGACAAAAATAGGCTATTTACCAAGCCATTTTGCCACCCCATTTGGTACACATCTTCACCTATACAAGTGACACCAAACCATACATAATATACCATCCAAAGCAACCAAGCCAAGTCTAAATCTTACAATTTCAATACTAACCAATTCAAGGCATATAAGTACCATAATATGCTATCTAAATTCATACCAATCCTTATATTCTCAAATCATCAAAATGACCATTATCAAAGATGCATTATTAGGCCTAATTTCACAAGCATACTTACATCCACAAATCATCAATTTACCATTCATAATACCTATTATCATCAATCATCACACAACCATCAACCAACTCATTTCACAAGACTTAACTACTCATATGTGTACTTTATTCAAACATACCAAACAAACCAAAATTAAGCCAACACTTATGGCTATATATACAAACAAAATATAATCATTTACAAGCCAATTTATTTGGCCAAAGTCATTACCAAAACGTAACTAACATGACTCAAAGTCCCTATACATGCCATATACTTAAAATACCAAAATTTTAAAGGTACCAAGTGATAGGTGGTAGTGTGAAACGATCTCCGACAATCCCCGAGTTCGAGCTAGCTTTGATAACACTATAAAACACAAAAAATACACAAAGTAAGCTATAAAGCTTAGTAAGCTCGTATGTTAACAATGAGCAAATATCACCATTCATTAATCATTCAAATAATAGAAAACAATATACAACAATTCTATTGATCTCAAAGCTATCAAATGATCATTCACATAACTTACCAAGGAACTCATCAATTCCATAATTTCAATACTCGATTTGTAACAGACCGAATTTGACCCTAATCGAAACGGTGGTTTCGAGACCATGAATTCGAGTTTGAGAAATATTTAAATATTATATTTTGTGTTTATTATATGTGAATTAATGTGTGTGAAAGTTTCGTAGAAAAATTTAATCGTTTATATGTTTAATTTAGAAAAAGGACTTAATCGCGTAAAATGTAAAAGTTGCAAACTATAGTGCAAAGTGCTAGAATAATGATGGCTTCTTAATATGAGGTATTAAAAGGGAAAATAGCCCATTTTTAATGGTAGTGGGCGTCATATGTCAAAAATACCCTTATATATGTTAACCTTATATTATAAAAAGGGTATTATGGTACATTAGTTTAAATTCTAATTATATCTTAAATAAAACATAAAATATAGCTTGGTTCTTCATTTCTTCAACACCGAATATAAGAAAAAAGAATAAGGGAGAGGGTTTGTTCATTCGGCCAACATTCAAGCTTAAATCGGGTATGTATTTTAGTCAGTTTTTGATAATTTTTACATTTTTGTGATCGTTGCTTCGTATACTATCCGACCCATGATAAAATTTTTGAGATTAATGTGTATATGACATTCAGCCATTGATCTATTCATGAGGTTTTTGATGTTTGATGATTTTAAATTAAAGCTATGTTAAAGATTAGTATGTTTTGTATTAGAAATTTTAGTGAATTTGAGTATTTTGAGCTAAATTGCAAAAATGAAATTTTGAGGGGACGAAAATGAAAAATAAATGAAAGAAATAGACTTGTATGGCCCTTGTGAACATTTGGCCCTAAGGTGTTGTAGTGAAATTTTGTGTATTTTGTGTTTTGTGCAAATAGGACTAAATTGTAAAAATGTGAAACCCTAGGGGTAAAATGGTAATTTGCCCATTTATGTGTTTAGGGACTAAATTGAAATGAAATGTACTTGAATGAGCTGAATTTTAATGTGTTTAGATCAAGAACAAAGAAAAACGGATTTGGATCGGGGAAAGACGAAGGTTATCGAATAGCCGGTCTACGCGGTCCGTCGACAGTCGAGGTAAGTCCTTAAGCAAATGTATGCCAAAGAATTAATTATGAGTATAGTATATGATAAAATTTGGAAATTTAAAGTACTAAAATATGTGTTGGCCGAATATGGGGTATAATATTGTATTGAATTTATTTTTGTTAAATGTGATGTGAATGAGCATATTTGGTTTAATATGTGAAAGTAATATGTTGTATACGAGATGGTTGTGATCTTAGCACTGAGTAAATTGTGTTGGAATGTTGAAAATGTTGAAATTTCGGGCTTCGAGCCTAGCAGGCCTTGTGCTGGTGATTTATTTCAGGGTTAATGCCTAGCAGGCCTTGTGCTGGTGATTTATTTTAGGCTTAATGCCTAGTAGGCCTTGTGCCGGTGAACGTATCGAGCTTAATGCCTAGCAGGCTAAATGCCGGTGTCTTAAATCTTGGATTTCAAGTCTAGCAGGCAAGGTGCCGGTGTATGTGATTCGAACTAGTGCATAGCTTGTTATATGCTGGTGAGTTTTCAATTTCTGAACTTTAGCTACGAAATGGTAAATGTATGAAACAAACCATGGAAGTTTACGTTTATGAAAGTGAAATTGTGAGTTCGACTATAAGGTATGTATTAAGCATACTTTAAGGTTATGTTTATATGCTATGATGATAATTAAATGAATTGATGAAAGATAGTGATATACATATGATAGATGGAATTTAATTATATGTGTACTATGAGTGAATTGATTATAGAAAAGCTTGAAGGAAATAAATAATCGTACCAGTATAACGTTATGCATAAGTGAGTCATAATTTATTTGGTACAAAATAAACTATGGTAAAGAAGTGAAAGTTGATGTATGTATATACAATGAAAAGGGATATTCAGTTTTGGTACATTAAATATTAAGTCATGAATGTTTGATGTAAAGAAATGTTTATTTAAATACTTGTATACTCGAATGTTACATTGAAGTTGCTTAAACTTACTAAGCTAGCAAGCTTACTTCGTGTGTGTTCATTGTTTCGTTTTATAGATTCCAGTAAAGCTACGGGCTCAGAGGATCGTCAGAGGAGTCAGCCACACTATCACCCCATTTTGGTACCTTAAAGAGTTTAGACCTTTGAACTTAAGGCATGTATAGGCTAGCTAAATGTTCGAATGATATTTTGTTAATGTATAAAAGCCATGCGAAATTGGCTTGTTTAAAATGTTAATGTTTGATGGTTTATTAAATCCTTGGTGTAATATAGGTTTTAGTTATGCAAATTGGTATGTTTTGAATTGGTTTTGAATGTATAGATTGAATGAAAATTTAAGGTATAGTTATGATTATCTTAGTGGTCAAATGTGCATGATTTCGATGGCTATTTGGTATGTTTTTAATTGCCTTATATGCTTGATAGGTATTGGTAAATGAAGCTTATAGGTTTGAACCATTTGGTTGGCATTTTGGTCTTGCAAAATGACCTCTAATGTCACATGGTTGTGGCACACGGGTGTGCCTAACGACCGTAGGTATATTGTAGGATGCCGTTTAGCATCAAACGGCCTCGACACGTGCGTGTCATCTGGCCGTGGTGTGCAAGTCAGTAGCTAACATAAAAGTACACGGCCTCGACACGGGTGTGCTTGGTGGCTGTGGTGGGGAAGTCAGTATATGACTTAAAAGTACACGGCCATGGCACACGGGTGTGCCTAATGACCGTGTTGGTATAGTTGTTATAAACAAGGATGGACACACGGGGGTGTCTAGAAGCCGTGGAGGGCACATGGTCTCCTCCCACGGTCTTATCTCCTCTGTAATTTAGAAAAGTTTCAAATTTTCATGGAATTTCATATGTGTTTCAGTTTAGTCCCGACTCGACTTATATGTATGATTAAGGTCTCGAGGACCCGTTTAAGGGACATTATGTCTGAAGATGATGATTGAATGTATGATTTTGTCTGTGAATTTTTCCAATCTGTCCGGTAACGCTCCTAACCTTAATCCGGTGACGGACTCGGGATAGGGGTGTTACACAATTCATTACCGTATGTACCTGTACTATCTCGTACCAATCTTATACTCGACCACATTCTTTATTTACCTATTGAACCATTTGGAATAGAAGTCAGATACTCAAGGTCTCACTCGATAAGTACCTATACCATGACCCGAAGCCAAATTAAGGTAACTTATCCGAAATTCTGATATCACAGCCTGAAGCCATATCAGCTGATATGCATGGCCCGAAGCCAAATCGGTTTATCTCACACACATAGTGCTAAATTGGCCTGAAGCCAACTCAAGTATACCTAATGACATGTCACTAGCATCCTAAACTATTCCTAAGGTTCAACCGAGATTCCAACTATCGAATCTTCATTGAATCATTTCTGAACTCATCTGTAATTGCATAATCACAATTCATGCTATAAAAAAGCATATAAAATACATTTGAAGTGCAATTATAACATACGAACTTACCTCAGATGTTAAAACGACAAATCGAGTCGATTAATCGATAACTTTATCTTTTTCCCTATCCAAGTTCGTATTTCTCTTTTCTTGATCTAAATATATTCAAAATTAACTTATTTAATCATCTATTCATTCAATTTAGTCCAAAACACACTTTAAAACATGTTTACACTTTTGCCCCCAAACTTTCACATTTTTTAAAATTTAGTCCTTATTACACAAAATCACAATTTCATGAAATTCAAGACTAACCCATGCTAGCCGAATTACCATTATACCCCTAGCAGCCCATATTTTTCATTTATTTCACATTTTAACCACTAACTTTACACATTTCTCAATTTAATCTCTATTTTGCATTTTTACTAAAAATCACTTAACAAAACTTGTATATCTATCAACAACTATTCAAAATTTATAATCAAACATCAAAATACACATGTATTCATAAATGGAATCAGTCAAAATTTTTAATAGTTTTGCAAAATAGTCCTTGGGCTAGCTAGTACTAGATGCAACGATCACAAAAACATAGAAATCATAAAAAAAGGGGACAAAAATGGACTTACAATTGAACTAGAGAGCTTGGCCGAATGAAAACCCTAAGAATGGTGTATTTTACTCTTCAACTTTGGTAATAGAAGATGAATAAAGATGGAAAAATGTTTTTATTTTACTTAATTATTCATTATTAACTAATTTGCCATTTTAACCTTAATTATTAATCATCAAAACACCTTAATAAATGTCCCTATATGTCCACTCACAGTTAAAATGGTCTAATTACAACATAAGGACCTTAACTTTAAGGTTCTATAGCTATTAGACACCTTTAGCTATTAGAACTCAACTTTTACTCTTTACGCGATTTAGTCCTTTTTATTGAATTGACCATTTAAACGATAAAATTTCTTAATGAAATTTTCACACAATTATTCAATCATGCTGTAAACATTAAAATAATAATAAAATAAATATTTTGACCTCAGATTTGTGGTCCCAAAACCACTATTTCGATTTGACTAAAAACGGGCTGTTATACTTGTAAAGTATCAGTACCCTAAACTAGAGTACTGATATTTTAGTCCGATATTAATACCATTTTGACATTCTCTTTGTTTGAAAACTGATTGAAATAGGCTAAGCACAGATACCTTCAATAGGGTATCGATACCTTAAAGCCGAAATGTCTAAATCTTTTCTTTTGGTCCCTTTTCATGCCTAATACTAAGTTACACTCAAATGGTGTCTTAAACACCCTAGAACCTGTACAAAACAATTCCAATATACATACCAATTCATCGTTTAACCTATACCATAAACAACCAATTCCACATGCCTTATTTGGCACCAAAACACATCAAAAATCTATTAGAACACAATCCACTCTTCTATGCATTCAATCATTCAAAACAATCTAAATTCATGCCATAAATATGTTCAACTCCTATCATGGAACATTCAAAATTTGACATTCATATTGACTCACATATATGAGTTATCATTTGCCCAAAACCTACACATATACACAAGAAAACATTAACCTTTCAAGATCCAACATCAAACAAGTTTTTAACCAATTCATCCAGTCAAAAGTTATTACATAAAGCATCTATTTACATGCCACATGAATGAGCTAAAACAAGCAAAAGTCTACCAAGTCGATAGAAGGATAGTGTGATCTTCGCGCTGATCCAACTAATGAGTTCCTCAAACAAAAATATACAGAATGGAAAATAACTAGGTAAGCGTTTCAAATCTGTAGTAAGTTCATAGGTAAATAATGATAACTTACCTAGATATACAACTAATCGTACAACTAAATAACGTAACACAATACAAATAACCTGAAATAGCATATTCATACAACAAATATGTGAGTTCCTTATAAATCGAATCACATATTAATTTCAACATTTATAATGCTGTTCAACTTAGTGACATAAACGTAGAATTCATGTTTCAATACCATATACATTATCAGATCATCATATACCATTTGGGAATCAAGCTCATAACATGTCATTTTCAATTCACTTTCCATTATTCAACTAGCCCGATGAACTCTAGTAAATAAACTCGGATACACGAGTAATTACACCACAACAAAGAGCACTGTATTGCTAAATAGGGAGCACAAAAATGCTAAGAAAAAAGCACCAAAGTGCTAATTAAAAAGTATCGAAGTACTGAATAAAGAGCAAAAGTGCTAAACCTGTACAAGCACGCAATAGCCCTATTGACTTGTCAATTGTATCCTAATCGTTTACTAAGTTCATGCGGACATTTAACACTGTCTTTGTATCATTGAAATCGCTTTAGAGTCATCATATACATATCATCCCATAATAGATCATTTCTTTACAATTTAATCCATATCTCACCTTTTTGTACCAAAATGTAACAAATTCAGAATTACATTTACACACAAGCTATTTCATAATTCAAACATATTTATAATACCATAACACATAATTACACCTTATGAACTTACCTGGCATAAACTGCGATAATAGGAAGCTAAGGACTAATCTGTAATTTCCCCTTTTCTTGATTATCTTCCGGTCGGTTCAATTCTCGATCAATTTTGTAGGGTCAAATGCTTTGAAGCTTAAAAATGGCTTCTTAGGTTTTGTTCAAGTTAGAAACAATGGATGATGGAAGAAAATAAATACGTTAACATGACTTTGGCTTTTATACTTCAATAAGATTTATTTAATTACTAATTAAATTAATTAAACTTAATTAGTTCACCTTAAACCAAGTTAATTAAGCTAGTGGATTTCATCATCATTCACAACTACTAAATAGCTATATACTAATGTTCCATTTACTTAATTAGGCCTTCATTTAATTAAAAATTATTAATGACTAATTTTCACCATTTTTACAATTTAGCCCTTATATCTTAATTAACTAACAATTCACCAAAATTACTAAACCAAACTTTAATTAAACATTATACTAACCTAGTAAATATTAAATAATAATATTATTAAATAATAATATTTTACATACTCAACCGTCAGAAATGGGGTTTCGAAAAAACCATTTTTGACACCACTAAAAAATGAGTTGTTACAAAACATGATGAATAATCATTTCCAGGTCAAATATGAGCTTATGAAAGCTCAATACCATCCTGGGGTCAAACAAGGACTAAAATGAAAAGTTTTTAAAATATCTCAAGTGGATGTCACGACTTCCAAGGCTTAGTGTTGCGACTTTGAAAATAGTAGCCAAGCTTCATAACTTAAGGATCAATTTGTAAAGTTCTCAAAATAAAATAGAGTTGATGTCGCAACCTCATCAGGAAACGTCATGACAAGGTAGCCTAGCGTCACGATATTCAGGGTGTGAAGTTGCGACTTCCTTGGCATACCACTTGTCTCCATTTTTCTTCCTTCAATTTAACCTAGCATACTTAATATTAGTTAGCCTCAAGGCCTCAATCTTTCATTCCTCATAATCAAGCATGTTAAAAACATAATTATCAAGTCATTAGCATCATTTCCATGCATGAACAAAACCAATTTCGCACAATCACAACTTATATACAATCATTTTGACCATTTTTAGCATTGGAAAAAATATTTCTAGGTACATGTCATTGACATAATGAAAGAGCTATACAAACTTAGGTGAGTCGATTGTAGCTATCTAGATGTTGACTTCACTTTCCTAGGGCTTTGAGAATACATGTACATGTGTACAAAATAAATAAACAGTACATTGAGCGATAAAGCTATGTTGTACTTTCATGATCCAAAATAATATAATATAAGATAACAACAACAATATGACATGATGCACATAGTCTCAATGTCTACCAATACATATTCCATATCACAACACATTTACATAACTCCTTTTACATGAAAGTGCATATATATCAAGTGGCAAGCCAATTCAACTATCATGGTAATGGAAATGATTCAATCCAATTACACACACCAAAAACCTATCTTAATACATTTTAGCTATCAATACCAATTCATAATTCAAAGATCCATAACCTTAACATTATGACATTTAATGCCAATTTCATTCCATATCTTTTAACCATTTATGAATTGTTCAATTCCCTTTTATGGAGTCTATCGACTTATTCATGCTCATTTCAGCCCCCAAGGCTTGTTTTCAACTAGTTTGCATGGTAGATTACATGTTTTTCTCAATTCATAATCCATATACATATATGCAAACGATTCCATAACATTACCAATTTCATTTTCGGCATCTCATATCAAATTTACAATTTATAACCTCTATTAACCTGACTCAAACTTGGATGGATACACGAATCATCCAACCAACACACCAATTGGAACCGAAGTGCATCATCGAATAAATTGAAGTAGGGAAAACTGGCACGTAAAGTGCTGTAATATCCGGGATTTAGGGGTTATGCATTTTAATTCAAATATATGCTGTAGCATGCCTATGTGTGTTTTGAATGTGTTTAGGAGGTTTCGGGAACTTTAGAATATAGGAGAATGCCTTAGAAAAATATTAGATATAAGTCTTAAAGGGAAGCTAGGCAAATGAGGCCTTAAGAAAATTTGTAGGGGAATTTAGACACAAGGATTGTCTTGGTAAAGTGGCAAGGAGGCGCCACTTAGGGCCTTGGTAAGTGACGCCTCAAGTAGTGGAGAAGGGCTCAGGTTCGAGCAGCAAGGGAAGCAAATGGGAGTTTTTATTTTGCAGCAAGGAGGAGAGGTAGTGGACGGCACTGGGACACTAAGTGGATGAGCATTTGGCTTAGTCAAACTCATTTGAAATTCGGCTAAGGAAAGTGGATGAAAGTTGGACTCATTCAAACTCTTTGAATGAGAGGCAGAGAGGGAAAATAGGAGGAAAAGGTGGGATTTGATAAGGGAAGGAGAGTTGGCCGGCCAACGGATTCTTTTGGTGGCATTTTCGGTCATGTTGAAGAGGGGTGAGGCCGAATATGCATAGTGAATTTAGGCATTTTCTTTGACGCAATTTCTTTTCACGAAAGCTTCAGTATTTCTTTTCTTTTGAGACCGAAAGTTAGGTAGGTGACCACTCGTGCATCCCTTTCTCTTCTGACATTTTGTTTCTTTTCTTTTACCTTGCCAAAGCCGAAATCTCTCTCAAACTCACCATTGTCGAATTGCTCAATCATCAACCTCTTCTTCTCTTCTTTTCTCTCACGATTCTTTCAAAAGCCGGAAGACTCTTCTAGCCATAGCCGATTTGTTCACTTGTCACAAAAGCCGAATCCCCTATTTTGAGGCCATAGCCGATTGCATCTTTTCCTTTGGAGTCGATTCATTCACTAGATCAAAAGCCAAAAATCAAACACTTTTTCCCTTTTGTCGACACATAGAGTTGGTGAACTAATTACGCTTTGATCATTTTATTTGGTAAGGATCTCTCTTGGTCAATCTCTTGTTCTTTTCTTTCTGTAGCTATCGAAAATTAAGGCTCTAATCCTATATATGCTCTTTGGCCGAAATCTTGAAGGAGGTTTTCGGGATTTGTTTGTAGCCGATTACAAGGGGAAATCTTTCGGGATTTCGAGATCTAAGGTAAGCGAGTGTAGCCATAGGCCGAAGGCCATTTATTTTGTTCATCAAATGTTAAAATTGGATCTAACATAGCCTATGTAGGGATTTCGACAGATACCAAGGACAAGTGACGATTTCGGGATTTGGGACAATCAAGGTAAGGGGGTCTCAATATTCGGCCAAAGGCCATATTGTTTATTAAGGTTGGCTGAATCTAACTATTATCTTTTAGGGCAGATCGACAGTGGTATAAGAGGAGTTTCGGGATTCTGATCCATTTCGGTAAGGGTGTTAAGTTGTAGTTTCTATTCATTCAAGATCTCATACGTTAGTTGACCCTGTTTTCTGATTAAGTGTGCCTCTATGAATGCGAATACCAGTGGAAGGGAGAAAGGGGTAGTGCCTACCCCTAAGTTCAGGAAACGCTCGGTTTCTGCTGTTCGTGATTGGCCACCGGGGTGTGGGCCAGCGTCGAAAAGGGATAAGCAATGCACTGTCATCCCTGCTAGTGAGAGTGTCAGAATCGATAGTATCGTACTTACGGTTATCAGGTGTGTAGCCTTCACTAAATTCTTGTAGATTGATAGTATTAATGATAGCATGTGTTAATAAGAAATCTGTATGAATATGGCTATGGGTACCATACTGTGGTACGATGCAATCAGGTACGTAAACCCCTTAATATACTCAGTTAATGATGTTATAAGTATGGATATGAGATAAGTATGATTCTGTTATGACTCTGGGGTATATGGCATGACATCTGAATAATATGTATGTTGCATGGGCATATGGGTGATATTGATAAAGGGGAAGTGTTCCGGTGGTTTTACCATATTATCCGGTGACTTCGGTCACAATGTTATGATCCAGTGACTTCGGTCACAATATTATGTATCCGGTGACCTCGGTCACATATTATGATTTCCGGTGACTTTGTCACCATTATCTGGTGGCCATGCCACAATTTTTAAGGGCGATGTGCAGTTGACTGCAGCGACTGCCTCCGAGGGTGTGTAGCGGATGGAGGGTTGATTTAGTAATCCCCACGGTGTGATTGGCTGGTACGGGTAGTGTGCAGCGGATGGATATATAGGTGGGCTTGGGAATGCATTTCATTATATTTGTACATGTGATTAAGTCTGTTATTATTTGATTTGCTATGTTATGGGCTTATGGCTAAATGTGATTTATATGGGCTTTGCCAACAATGTTATCTTTAAGGCTATGATCGATTGGGCTTTTAGTGAACTGTTACACATTGAGTCTGTTGACTCACCCCCTTTGTTGGATATCTTTTTCAGGTGATACTAAGTGATTTGGACCGGGTCAGCGAGGACTAGGTGGTGGCCATGCTCAACTCAGTATTTCGATTTTACTTTTAATAAAATTTTCTATGTTTTGCTTTTATTATTCAGGATTTGTTTCGTGTTAAGTTCTATTGTAATAAGGCCGCCATTAGCTATGTTTTTATACCTTTTAAACTTTTATTTTGATACGAACAATTTCAACTAAATGATTAATTAATCACGATAAATAACCTAATCTGTTTTGACACTTTAACACCTAAGGTTTCCAACTTAATAATAAGTTCTAATTTGGTTTTCTTTTAACTTATAAAGTTTTTTAAAATCAAAATAATAACGTTTTTAATGAGATACGAACATCAATCACAAAACGGTTTTCAACAATAACACACTTCAAATATATTTCTTCTTCGAAATCAACTTATTTTTCTACGATGACAAAACGAGTTTTACTCGAGGAGCATGCCTGATCCGATCGGGGCTTGTGGGCCGGGTTTGGGGTATTTCAACTTGGTATCAGAGCCCAATTTTAAACACTCGGCCTTGGGTTTTGAAGCCCACAACGTTTTCACAATTGAGCCCAAATGAGTTTTTGAAAATTTCTAGTTAAAATGGTTTTATGGAAGCATGGCACACGAAGTTCACGGCCCAGGTCCACCAGGTAAGTTCTTTTAATTGATTTAAACCTGTTAATGTATGATACTTTAGCTGATAGGCCTAAGGAAATTATACTCTAGAGACACGGACCCTAGGTATATGTGTGAACTTCTACAAAAAAACCACTGATAAACTCTACATTGCATAAAACTTTCTTTAAACAAGAAGTGAAAAGACTCTAATGCATAAAATTTTCGTAAAAACAGATAAGACGCGAAGTAGGCATGAGTTCTAGGGGACGTGGTCATCGTGGACGTGGTAGAGGCGGGATGATCGTGTCGGAACCAGATTGGAGTGCAGTCGGGTTACGAGAATGAGGCACCGCCACCGGCTGTAGGGGCAAAATTTTAGGAGCAGACAGGAGGAGATGATGCAGTATCGCAGGCTATGTTGCGAGTTTTAAAGCGAGTAGCAGGAGCTAGTATGGGTAATGGGGCTCGAAAGTCAGTAGCTGAGAGACTTAGATCCAATGGAGCCGAGGTTTTTAGGGGAGTATCTGAGGTAGCTCCAAATGTAGCGGAGTACTGGTTAGAGGCAGTCGAAAGGATCATGGATGATTTGGATTGCACTGCTGAGGAAAAGCTAAAAGATGCTATTTCGCTGCTTCGAGATGAGGCCTACCAGTGGTGGCTTACTGTCAAGGAGGGTACCCCTGCAGATCGAGTGGATTGGGGGTATTTTAAGGTTAAGTTTGAGGGAAAATATGTCGGAGCTAGTTACATAGACTTGCAGAGGAAGGCGTTTCTGAATCTAGCGCAAGGAAATAAGTCAGTAGCTGAGTATGAAGCGAAGTTTTTGCAGTTAAGTTGATATGCCAGAGGGATTGTAGCTACTGATTATGAGCGGTGTGTCAGGTTTGAGGATGGCTTGAGAGATGAGCTGCGAGTGTTGATTGCTCCGCATCGGGAAAGAGATTTTACAGTCTTGGTGGATAAGGCACGGATAGCTGAAGAAGTTAAGCGGACTGAGAGACAGAATCAGGACCGAGGTCAGAATAAGAATAAGAGGAATTATGGGTCTTCAGGGTCATCCGAGAACTTTCAAAAGAGACCTAGAGTGGATGGGCCGCATAGCCAGCAGGTTGTTATGGGAGAACAGTATCACACTTGTGCTCAGTGTGGAAAGATGCACCCAGGAGAATGTTGGAAAAGACAGGGGGATGTTTTAAGTGCAGGTCTAAGGATCATATGATTAAGGATTGTCCGGTGGAAACAGATAGGAATCGGCCAGCAGGTCAGGGTTATGGTCAGGCTAGCAGAGGTGGACAGCAATCATCGAGGGATCGTGGTCTGAATGGTAGAGGTAATGGCTCTGATAGAGGTCGCGAAACTCCGGGCAAAGGTGGTGGTAATACTGAGGCTAGACAGCCAGGTCTGGTATATGCAGTTCGTCGGAGGGAAGATAGCGATGCACCTGATGTTATAACGGGTATGTTCCTTATTTCTGGATTACCCTTTATTGCCTTAATAGATATAGGGTCAACTCATTCATACATTGCTAGTGAAGTATTTGGAACTTTGCATACGAACTCTGAGACTGTACCTAGGAAGATGACTATACTTAGTCCTTTAGGGCAGACTGTAGTAGTGGATAAGCTCTTTAAGGAAGTGCCTTTAGAAGTTCAAGGGACTCAGTTTCCGGCTGACTTAATGGAGTTGCCATTCGGGGAATTTGATTTAATCTTAGGCATGGACTGGTTAGTGAAGTACCGTGCGAATGTGGATTGTGCTGCTAAGCACATGTCGTTGAGAACTTCTGACGATAAGGAAGTTGTGGTGATGGGCGAAAGACGAAACTATTTGTCGAATGTAGTATCTACTCTTAAGGCGGAGAAGATGGTAAGGAAGGGATGTCTGGCTTTTCTGATGTTGGTCAGTGCCTTGGAAGCTAAGGAAGCAACCATTGAAGGGGTCAGAACTGTAAGGGAGTTTGTGGATGTCTTTCCAGAAGAACTTCCAGGGTTACCTCCGGATCGTGAGGTGGAATTTGGGATTGACTTGTTGCCTGGAACGGCACCAGTATCTATCGCTCCGTATAGAATGGCACCAAAGGAGTTGGTTGAGCTCAAGGCTCAGATTCAGGAATTGCTTGATCGTGGGTTCATCCGAACCAGTGTGTCTCCATGGGGAACACATGTCTTGTTCGTGAAGAAGAAGGACAGAACTATGCGTATGTGCATAGATTATCGTCAGTTGAATAAGTTGACCATCAAGAACAAGTATCCTTTGCCAAGGATAGACGACTTATTCGATCAGCTTAAGAGGGCAGCGGTATTCTCAAAGATAGATCTAAGATCAGGATATCATCAACTTAAGATGAAAGAAGCAGATATCCACAAGACAGCTTTCCAGACAAGATACGGGCATTATGAGTTCCTAGTAATGCCGTTCGGATTGACGAACGCCCCAGCTGCGTTCATGGATATGATGAATCGGGTTTTCCAACCCTACTTGGATCAGTTCGTCATTGTGTTCATAGACGACATTTTAGTGTATTCCAAGTCTAAGGTAGAGCATGATGAGCATCTCCGGATAGTGTTGCAAGTGTTAAGGGAGAAGAAGCTGTATGCCAAATTCAGCAAGTGTGAATTTTTGCTGAAGGAAGTTGCGTTCTTAGGGCATGTGGTGTCTGCAGAAGGGATAAGGGTGGATCCTCGGAAGATTGAGGCAGTGCTAGATTGGAAACCACCTAAGTCTGTGGCTGAGGTTCGCAGTTTCTTGGGATTGGCATGCTACTACAGAAGGTTCGTAGAAGGGTTCTCATCAAAAGCTGCACCTCTGACGAAGTTGTTGAGAAAGGAGGTACCTTTCGTATGGACAGATAAGCAGCATGAGAGCTTTGAGAAGCTTAAGAGGGTTTTGACTGAAGCTCCAGTTTTGATTCAGCCTGAGGCAGGGAAGGATTTTGTAGTGTATTGTGATGCTTCTCACACAGGATTAGCATGTGTTCTGATGCAAGATAGGAAGGTGGTCGCTTATGCATCTCGGCAGTTAAGGCCACATGAGGTTAACTATCCGACGCATGACTTGGAATTAGCGGCGGTAGTCTTTGCTCTTAAGTATGGAGGCATTATTTGTATGGAGAAAAGTTAGTAATTTACACAGACCACAAGAGCCTTAAGTATCTGCTGACTCAGAAAGAGCTGAACCTTAGACAGCGAAGGTGGGTGGAGTTATTGAAAGACTATGACTGTTCTATAGAGTATCACCCGGGCAAGGCGAATGTAGTGGCAGATGCTCTAAGTCGAAAAGTAGTGTCGAATCTGAGGGCAATGTTTGCACATCTTAGCTTGTATGACGATGGAAGTTTGCTAGCGGAGTTGCAGGTCAAGCCGACATGGTTGAATGAGGTGAAAGAAAGACAGTTGGTGGATGATAATTTGAGTGCAAAGCTACGACAAGTGCAGAATGAGAAGTTGGAAGATTATGGGATTAACAGTGACAGAGTGTTGTGTTTTCAGGGCAAGGTCTGTATGCCGAGGGATAAGGAGTTAAGACAGAGAATTCTTTAGGAATCGCATAGTAGCCCTTATGCTATGCATTCTGGAGGAGGTAAGTTGTACAGAGATCTACGGGATCAGTTTTGGTGGCCTGGTCTTAAACAGGAAGTTACAGAATTTGTAGGAAAGTGCTTAACGTGTCAGCAAGTTAAGGCTGAACACCAAGTACCGTCAGGGTTGCTTCAGCCGATAAAGATTCCGCAGTGGAAGTGGGAGAGAGACCATGGACTTTGTTAGTGGGCTTCCCCTTACGCCTGTTAAGAAAGACTCGGTATGGGTGATAGTGGATCGATTGACGAAGTCTGCGCATTTCATACCAGTGCGGGTTGATTACTCCTTACAGAAGTTGGCGAAGCTGTATGTGGCAGAGATTGTGAGGTTGCATGGAGTGCCGGTGTCGATTATCTTAGATAGGGATCAAAGGTTTACGTCTCGGTTTTGGAAAGCATTACATCAGGCTTTAGGCACCAGATTGGACTTCAGTACGGCATTTCACCCACAGTCGTACGGCCAGTCTGAGCGAGTAGTCCAAGTGTTAGAGGACATGTTAAGGGGCTGTGTGATAGATTTCAGAGGAAACTGGGAGGATTTTTTGCCTTTAGCAGAATTTGCGTATAATAACAGCTATCAAGCAAGCATTCGGATGGAACCCTATGAAGCGCTGTATGGACAGAAGTGTCACACTCCTACATGTTGGACTGAGTTGGGAGAGCCTCAGGTTTTGGGTCCAGAAATTGTGGCAGAATCTGAAGAAACGGTTAAGGTAATTCAGGCACGGTTAAAGGAGGCATGCGACAGGAAAAAGTCGTACGCAGATCTTAAGCGGAAAGAAATAGAGTTTGCTGTGGGAGATCAGGTGTTTCTAAAAGTTTCGCCGTGGAAAAAGGTAATGAGATTTGGTCGCAAAGGAAAGTTAAGTCCCAGGTTTATAGGACCCTATCGGGTTTTGAAAAGGGTTGGACCAGTGGCATACCAGTTAGAGTTGTCTTCAGAATTGAAGCAGATGCACGACGTGTTTCATGTTTCGATGCTACGTCGTTACCGATCGGATCCATCTCATGTAGTGCCAATTGAGGAGGTGGAGCTGAGACCAGATTTGTCCTACGAGGAAGAGCCGATTCAGATTTTGGAACGGGATGTGAAGGTATTACGGAGGAAATCAGTTCCTCTAGTCAAAGTGTTATGGCGTAACCATGGATCAGAAGAAGCTTCGTGGGAGCCGGAGGAGGCAATGCGACAGCAATACCCTCACTTGCTCTAGCTAGGTAATTTCGAGGTCGAAATTATTTTAAGGGGGTAGAACTGTAATATCTGGGATTTAAGGGTTATGCATTTTAATTCAAATATATGCTGTAGCATGCCTATGTGTGTTTTGAATGTGTTTAGGAGGTTTCGGGAACTTTAAAATGTAGGAAAATACCTTAGAAAAATATTAGATATAAGTCTTAAAGGGGAGCTAGGCAAATGAGGCCTTAAGAAAATTTGTAGGGGAATTTGGACACAAGGATTGCCTTGGTAAAGTGGCAAGGAGGTGCCACTTAGGGCCTTGGTAAGTGACACCTTAAGCAGTGAAGAAGGGCTCAGGTTCGAGCAGCAAGGGAAGCAAATGGGAGTTTTTAATTTGCAGCAAGGAGGAGAGGTAGTGGACGGCACTGGGACACTAAGTGGATGAGCATTTGGCTTAGTCAAACTCATTTGAAATTCGGCTAAGGAGAGCGGATGAAGGTTGGACTCATTCAAACTCTTTGAATGAGAGGCAGAGAGGGAAAATAGGAGGAAAAGGTGGGATTTGATAAGGGAAGGAGAGTTGGCCGGGCAAGGGATTCTTTTGGTGGCATTTTCGGTCATGATGAAGGGGGGAGAGGCCGAATATGCATAGTGAATTTAGGCATTTTCTTTGACGCAATTTCTTTTCCCGAAAGCTTCAGTATTTCTTTTCTTTTGAGACCGAAAGTCAGGTAGGTGACCACTCGTGCATCCCTTTCTCATCTGATATTTTGTTTCTTTTCTTTTACCTTGCCAAAGCCAAAATCTCTCTCAAACTCACCATTGCCGAATTTCTCAATCATCAACCTCTTCTTCTCTTCTTTTCTCTCACGATTCTTTCAAAAGCCGGAAGACTCTTCTAGCCATAGCCGATTTGTTCACTTGTCACAAAAGCTGAATCCCCTATTTTGAGGCCATAGCCGATTGCATCTTTTCCCTTGGAGCCGATTCATTCACTAGATCAAAAGCCAAAAATCAAACACTTTTTCCCTTTTGTCAACACATAGAGTTGGTGAACCAATTGCGCTTTGATCATTTTATTTGGTAAGGATCTCTCTTGGTCAATCTCTTGTTCTTTTCTTTCTCTAACTGTCGAAAATCAAGGCTTTAATCCCATATATGCTCTTTGGCTGAAATCTTGAAGGAGGTTTTCGGGATTTGTTTGCAGCCGATTACAAGGGGGAAATCTTTCGGGATTTCGAGATCTAAGGTAAGCGAGTGTAGCCATAGGCCGAAGACCATTTATTTTGTTCATCAAATGTTAGAATTGGATCTAACATAGCCTATGTAGGGATTTCGACAGATACCAAGGACAAGTGACGATTTCAGGATTTGGGACAATCAAGGTAAGGGGGTCTCAATATTCGGCCAAAGGCCATATTGTTTATTAAGGTTGGCTGAATCTAACTATTATCTTTTAGGGGCAGATTGACAGTGGTATGAGAGGAGTTTCAGGATTCTGATCCATTTCGGTAAGGGTGTTAAGTTGTAGTTTCTATTCATTCAAGATCTCATACGTTAGTTGGCCCTGTTTTCTGATTAAGTGTGCCTCAATGGATGCGAATACCAGTGGAAGGGAGAAAGGGGTAGTGCCTACCCCTAAGTTCAAGAAACGCTCAGTTTCTGCTGTTCGTGATTGGCCACCGGGGTGTGGGCCAGCGTCGAAAAGGGATAAGCAATTCACTATCATCCCTGCTAGTGAGAGTGTCAGAATCGATAGTATCGTACTTACGATTATCAGGTGTGTAGCCTTCACTAAATTCTGGTAGATTGATAGTATTAACGATAGCATGTGTTAATAAGAAATCTGTATGAATATGGCTATGGGTACCATACTGTGGTACGATGCAATCAGGTACGTAAACCCCTTAATATACTCAGTTAATGATGTTATAAGTATGGATATGAGATAAGTATGATTCTGTTATGACTCTGGGGTATATGGCATGACATCTGAATAATATGTATGTTGCATGGGCATATGGGTGATATTGATAAAGGGGAAGTGTTCCGGTGGTTTTACCATATTATCCAGTGACTTCGGTCACAATGTTATGATCCAGTGACTTCAGTCACAATATTATGTATCCGGTGACCTCGGTCACATATTATGATTTCCGGTGACTTTGTCACAATTATCCGTAGCCATGCCACAATTTTTAAGCGATGTGCGATTGATCGCGGCAACGCCGCGAGGTGTGTGTAGCGGATGGAAGGTTGATTTAGTAATCCCCACGGTGTGATTGGCTTGTACGGGTGGTGTGCAGCGGATGGATATCTAGGTGGGCTTGGGAATGCATTTCATTATATTTGTACATGTGATTAAGTCTGTTATTATTTGATTTGCTATGTTATGGGCTTATGGCTAAATGTGATTTATATGGGCTTTGCCAACAATGTTATCTTTAAGGCTATGATCGATTGGGCTTTTAGTGAACTGTTACACATTGAGTCTGTTGACTCACCCCCTTTGTTGGATATCTTTTTCAGGTGATACTAAGTGATTTGGACCGGGTCAGCGAGGACTAGGTGGTGGCCATGCTCAACTCAGTATTTCGATTTTACTTTTAATAAAATTTTCTATGTTTTGCTTTTATTATTCAGGATTTGTTTCGTGTTAAGTTCTATTGTAATAAGGCCGCCATTAGCTATGTTTTTATACATTTTAAACTTTTATTTTGATATGAACAATTTCAACTAAATGATTAATTAATCACGATAAATAACCTAATCTGTTTTGACACTTTAACACCTAAGGTTTCCAACTTAATAATAAGTTCTAATTTGGTTTTCTTTTAACTTATAAAGTTTTCGAAAATCAAAATAATAACGTTTTTAATGAGATACGAACATCAATCACAAAACAGTTTTCAATAAGAACACACTTCAAATATATTTCTTCTTCGAAATCAACTTATTTTTCTAAGATGACAAAACGAGTTTTACTCGAGGAGCATGCCTGATCCGGTCGAGGCTTGTGGGCCGGGTTTGGGGTGTTTCAAGTGCATACTGGAGCACAAATTGCATCTTGGTACATGAAGTGCATCCTAGCGCATAAGCGCATAAATCCGTACATAATCCAAACCTATGGCAAGCCAACTATATCCGATATAGCCTGAACAACTAATAAGGTACTAATGTTCAATTACATTTTGCAATTCAATACATATGCCAATTCTCAATTATATTCATAATCACAATCCCATTTCATGATCAAATTCCATACATTTCATATTATATAACAATTTTCTACACAAATTTCTATATCACATATCATAATTCAAGTATTTCATGTCATTTTTCATTCTATTCAGTTTAGTCCCCTATTTCGAAACTTCATATCAAAATCAACACAACAATTCATATTGTCTCAATAACTCACCTTGACATTTCATCATACAGTTAACATGTAAATACAAACAATTAATACGATCTCGAACATAAAAGTACAAATTATGATTTCTAAGTTAGTTGTCGATAACTTTCACTCTCCCTTTCCCTCTCGAAGGCTTAGCGTCGATGTTAGCTATGTACAATCACAAAACATATAACACTATCAAATTCCATCCAATTCATAATTAAATATCAAATCATGAATATTTTTCAATTTAGTCCCTAAATCTAGGACAATCATAACTTTCTATCTAAAGCTTCGAATTAAAATTTGATTCCTATCACAATTTCATAATAGGTTTGCATTTTACTCAATATAGTCCCTAATGTAACAAAGCTAAAAATTAGGCTTGTTAAGCTTTACAATTTAGTCTCTTTTATAATCTAAGCTTAATTTATATCAATTTCACACCTAATTCATCCAATTCTCAACAATGAAAACTTATCAAACTCTCACCAATTAAACAAATTGATGCATGAGTTAGCTTAATCAAGCTCCCAGAATAAAAGTCTATAAAAATCAAAGAACAATGGCTAGGGACTTACTTGTAATTGATGACCGAATACACCAAGGGTGTAATAACCAATTTTGGGCTGGGCCCGTCAGTAACAACTGAGGCCCATCAAAAAATAAGCCCAATAATAAAACCAATAATAAGCCAATAAGAAGTCCAAAAAATAACAGTCCATTTACAAGATAAACCCGGGCCCGTCAAAAGCAACCAAAGCCTAAACAAAACTAAACAAAAACAAAATCAACCCAACATTAAAACCCACTTATCCTAGCCCAATCAGCTAACCCAAATCCCAGCCCACTAAACCAAAAAACCCTAAGCCCATAACATTTTCAAAAAAATGAAAGGACTTCAGCCACTAAGTGCCTCGTCCGCCGCTCCTCACGCATCTGACCAGCCCCAGGCGTCGACCCTTCCCACGCGCACTGTCGGCCACCACCTCCTCCATCTGCCAACACCCATCACGCCTTGGTCAACGTTCGCACGTTCCTAAGACATCTGCAAGAAACACGCGCAGCACAGGAAACAAGAAGAAAACGAAAAACGACAAGAAATTGAAACAAGAGCAAACATAAAAGAATCTGTAAAGTCGGTTATAAGAACAAACAAAACCCATTTTGTAAAGGGGGCTTCCTTTTTACGAATATCAGCAATTGAAATAAGCAAGAAATTCTATAAGGTTGATTTTCAATCTATTGTCTTTTTCATTCTCGGTTGTTCGCCAGAGTTTCTTTCACCTTTTTATCTTTCTTTCCTTACTGCCTTCCTTAAACTTAGCATAAACATTAAGTATAAAACAAAAAAGAAAGGAAGAAGAGGCTTGCCTGAAACCCTTACGTGCGTAACATTGGAAATCCGTTTTCCCGTCGACGGAACTCGACTTGTGGAGGGGTGTCGAAGGCCCCCTTTCCCTTTCGTTTTGGGCATCGAAAGACGAGACTTCAAAGGGCTTCGAAACGGGGCCAAGGCCCACCAGCTTGAGCGTCGCTGGCCACCGATCTGGTGGTGGTGCGGTGGCATGATGAAAGGCCAGGGGAATCCAATCGACGGGCGATCTAAAGGAGACCAATCGTTCGACATCGGAAGAGAGAAGGGGAGAAGCTAAAGTTTTAGTTTTTTTAAGAACAGAGATTGAAATGAATAAGAACAAAAAAATGGGTTTTAAGATATTAAAGGAAACAGTTGTTAGGTAGGGGGAATGAATGTGCATGTTCTCACTTTCAAAAAGGGTTATTTGCGCTCTTGGTCCCCTCTCCTTTGCATGGTTATTCGATTGGGCTCCTTTTGATTCTTTTCTTCCTTTTAATTTCTATCCCATAATTTTACACAGTTTTAATTTTCCCGTTCTAAACGCCGCGTTCCAGGGCTAGGGCGAATTTCGTTTTAAATACCCTCTAGTTTAGGCGCATTATGTTTGGGTCCATTTTCAATTTCATTTTTAATTTATTGCCCTTTCAATTCCTTAGTTTTATTATAATTCCCATATAATCGTTTAATTAGTTAATTTAATCATTTGTCTATTGATCTTTTGTCCTAATCATTATTATTTTTAAATTAATTTTAAATATTATGTATTTTAAATCATTCTAGATACTATTTATTTTTCTTTATATGATGTTTTCATTTATTTTTTGTATATATACATATAATTTATATTAGAGTATTTTATGTATATATTATTGATTTCTCATTATCTTATGTATACATTTTCTTTTAAATTTATTTATATGTACATGTATATTTTTAAATTTATTTACTTACATAGTTTATTTCCTTTCAAGTCCCTATTTCGTTATGAATTTTTTTTATCTTGAAAACTTTTATATATTATTATTTTTATATATAAACATTGTTTCTTATTTCATCTATGTATTTTTATAGATTAACATGTTATTTTGTACATCATTTATTTTGATTTTCATTGTATATAATATTTATTTGCAAATTCATTTATATCATTGTCATATACTAATTATTTTTATCTTTGATAATATATTGTGGTTAAACCTTCAAATTTATTCATACAAAGTTTTCATCCAAACAAATTTAAATATATTTTGAGTTATCATTGAAAGTTTTTCAAAATAAGGTAATATTTGTGCATTTGGAAATTCGAAGAGATCATGCCCAATCGTGCTGGGTGTGTTTTTTTTTTTTGACCAAATAAACAAATATCCTTTCAAATTTTGTCCATATTCAAAAAATAAGGCAATATTGGTGTGTTTAGAAGTACAGAAAATTACATCCTGACGCGCTGGGTGTCAATTTTTCGTTCAACTAAATAACCAAATACCCTTTTTACATATTTTGAAGATCAAAGATGATCTCAATGTCAAAGTATAAAGGCATTATATCCTAACGTGCTGGGTATGATACTCTTATTTCTTTGAAATGAGTTAATCTTGAGATTCAATTCAGATTTGATAACTTTTTCTACCTTAAATATTTTCAAGCCTTTGACATTAAGACAATACTAATCAATTTGGTACCAATTTTGGGCGTGACGAGGGTGCTAATCCTTCCTCGCACGTAACCGACTCCCGAACCCACTTTCTCGAGTTTCGTAGACCAAAAATGCCGTCTTAGTAAACAAAATGTTTTATTAAAAGAAAGGTGATTCGATCACACTAAATAAAGATCGGTGGCAACTCCCTATTTTTAAAAGTCGATTCCCGTTTCTTTCAAAAAATGGTTACGACAGCTTGGCGACTCCGCTGGGGATCGATGAGAGTCAGGCCATAAATTGATTGATGTTTGTCCTTTTGATTAAAAACTTGAAAAATTGTTTGTTTTAAAAATAAAAAAATAAAAAAAAATCATGTTTCTCCTAAAGCATTTGTTTGTGCTATAATTGCAATAATATCGAGTCTCATAATACTTGCACTTGCATTACATGACCGTTGTGGTCGCACCTTTAAGTGGGAGTGAGAAACTAAGCTTTCGTGAGGTTTTCACCTCCGCATGAGCTAGTGGACTACTTCCGGGATACATCCGTACCTATGTGCTTCGTGAGGGTTTCACCTCTGCATGGCCATAGGGAAATGTATCCCCCTGAACCGAACTCGGTCCGTATGAGCCTATAATGGATAAGGATTGAGGAATCTGTTGGTTCAGGTACCCCTTCTTAGAACCGAACCTCATATCATGAGCCTTAAGAGCCCACCTTGGGTAGAGTCATTCCAAACCCCTAGCGGTCACCTAGATAGGTGTTCTGTGTTTGTTTTTCCTACACTAACGTGTTTTCTTTTGTGGTTGTTCCTCTCTCCTATGCTAATGTATTTTCACCTGTCTTGACTCCATTGCATTACATCACAAGAAAGGAAGTGTTGATTCATATTCGATTGCTAAATGGAAGAGTTTGTCATAAGGTAATGTGTTACTTGATAAAGTGGATAGTAATATGGTCGTACGAACATGAGGACATGGCCGTATATGTGATCCGTTTTATGTAAAGAAACGTATCTTCTAGAAAAGTTCATCTAATGGAATCGAATTCATGATCAACACCTCTCTTTCTTTTTGCATTCATACCATGCATTTGCATTGCATTGTATACAGTAGCATCATATCACCCTAATCATTCACTAAGGCTAAAATCGTATAATCTACAGTTGCGACTCTACAAATCTGAAATCACGTCATCCTTAAAGGACACGGCTAAGAGCTAGAGCTATGGATGCTGAACTCAATGAAAGAATCAAAAGAATGGAAAGAATCCAGAGAGAGTTGCAAGAGCAGTTGACCAAGTCGCAGCAAGAAGCAAGGGATCTGATAATAAGATCCCGAGAGGAATTGCTCGAGCAAAAGGATCAAATGGCCAAAATGATGGAGATGATGGCAGCTCTAGTCAAAGGAAAAGGACCCGCGTAGAGTCCTGACATCACAGAGCCCCAGTCAAGAGTTAATCAGGATCCGCTCTATCCCTCGGAATTCACTCTGCCTCACGCCCATGCAACGCAAAGAGGGTATCCTCAAGTGGAACCGATAGGCCTAGAGCCACGACCTACACCATCTGCTCATCTAGGGCAAGGTATATTTGTATCAAACTCCGGAGATAATTCTGCTAACCCAATGGTTCTAGATTTGGATGACCCGGTTGAAATAGCCAGGTTGAAAATGGAAGATTGTGATGCTCAGGACAAGTATAAGAGTCTGGAAGAAAGACTCCAGGCGATAGAAGGTACGAAGTCTTCTCTGCACTAAGTGCCAAAGAGCTCAGTTTGGTGCCCAATCTGGTTCTGCCTCTGAAATTTAAAGTGCCAGATTTTGAAAAATATGATGGAACGAGATGTCCAAAGGCGCATCTTATCATGTTTTTTCGGAAGATGGCTGGTTATGTGAACGAAGACAAATTGTTAATACACTGTTTTCAAGATAGCTTGGTCGGATCAGCCCTCCGATGGTATAATCAACTCAGCAAAGAGAGGATCCGATCATGGAAGGACCTAGCATCAGCGTTTTATGAACAATACAAGTATGTCTCCGACATGGTGCCCGATCGACTAACGCTGCAGATGATGGAAAAGAAACCAACAGAGACTTTTAGACAATACGCTCAAAGGTGGAGGGATATCTCAGCCCAAGTAGAACCCCCACTGATTAAAACTAAGATAACGGTCCTCTTTATCAACACCTTGAAAGCGCCATTTTATGACAAGCTGGTGGGAAACGCCACAAAAGACTTCGCCGATATCGTAATGTCCGGGGAACTCATTGAGAATGCCATAAAGAGTGGAAAAATAGATGCAAGAGAAAGTGTCAAAAGGTCAAACTCGAGAAACATGGAAAATGAAGTGAACAACTTGAGCAAGCGTTCCAAGTCAGTCTCTGCAGGTCAACTGAGGGTTGTGACCACTGGTCATCAGGGATCATCAAGTCAAGAATCCAAGGCAAAGCGTCTCCAATTTACACCAATTCCAATGACATATGGGGAGTTGTATCAAAGCCTGTTTGATGCACATAGGGTGGCTTCTCACTACATGAAACCAGTGCAACCCCCATACCCCAAATGGTATGATTCGAATGCTCAATGCGAGTATCACGCGGGAATAACGGGTCGCTCAACCGATAACTGCATTGCATTTAAGAAATTGGTGGAGAGGCTTATTAAAATAGGGGTTTTGAAGTTCGATGAGTCAACCGGAGCAATAATTTGCGATAATTGAAGGAGGGGGCAAGAGAGTCTCGATTCCTTAAAGAAGTTATTAGAAGCCTAGAAATTGAGAAATCAGAACGCCAATGACACATTTGAAAGCAAAATAGAGGCATAAAGCTTTCCGAAGTCTTACACACTTGAGAGTGTTTTGAACAATAAGACCATAAAGCTTTCCGAAGCCTTACGCACTTGGGAGTGTTCTGAACAATAGGACTGTGGAAGAAACCTGCATTTTTAGCTAATCTAGAGTAATATTCAAAACATGCTTGTTGCTTTAAGCCTAGAGGCAACAAGAGTCCTTTCGTGAAATGGGCTTGTTTCCAAAATTGTTATTTCAATAAAATGCATCTTTATTTTCATTCCTCGCATTTCATACTCTACATCGTTTCATTTTCATATCATACTTTTAATTTTCTACCTTCATGCCCACAATGGGTCCCCCAGATAGCAATGACATGAGCAACCTTGTTACTGACTCTCTTTTTAACGAGATATGTGTCTAAAGAGATTGGAGGACTGGGGAGATGATAGAGGTCACAACTTATTTCCTAAATTGTCAAGAATAGTAGATCCCATCTTACGAAGTGTTAGCAAATACTACAAGGGAGATGAAGATGGAAGCTTAGCTTGCCGCAGGAACAAGGCAAGGAATCATTGAGTTATCTCCAAGAGTTCAAAGATATTTTCGTATGATCACGCCGGGACGACTAAGGCATGAGTATGCTGTCAAAGCTAAGGAAGCCATAGAAGAAGTCCATAAGGATATTTGAAGATCACATGCTGATGGTTCTACCCTGACTAAGCCAATCAAGAGGTTCGAGCTACTGGTCTACCCAGAAAGGAAAATTGCATCAAACGCCAAATCGAGGACAGATGAAACACCTCAAACTCGGCCCACGAGCCTGAACCGGATCTGGTATGTTCCTTGACTAAACCGGTTTCAAAATTCTTTTATTCCTTAGGAAAAACTGTGCGATTTTAAGAAAAATATTGTTTTGGGTTGGGCTTGAGTCAAAAACCCATTTATCTTATTTTAAAATCCAAGTAGTGAAGGTGACAAAACAATTAGAGTTTATGTTTAAAGAAATAAATTTTACTTAACTTTAATTGAAAATAATTCGTAACGTAGTAATTAAAAATAAAAGTAAAGAAATGTAACTTATGGCCTTATTACATCAAGTAAAATCCCAAAATAAAATTCTAAAATACTTAAATAAAATTAAATATCCATATTGAATAAAACTTCAAGCTGAGCATGGCCATCCCAAAGCTTCGCGAAACCCGGTCCATTATTGATTGTCACTGAAAATAGTCCCACAATGGGGTGAGTCAAACAGACTCAATGTGTACACGCGGCACTAAATCATAATAGAATCAGGCATACAATAGTTACACATTCAAAACATAAAATACAAGTTATGATGCATTCCCAAACCCAAACCTAATTGTCCATCCGCTACACACCCCCGTACCTGCCAGTCACACCGTGGGGAGTACTAAGTCAACTCTCCTTCCGCTACACACCATCGAAGGCAGTCGCTGCAGTCGACGTGCTCATCGCCCATATAAATTCGTGGCATAGCCACTGAGATAATTGTGTCATGAGACACCACATTCGAATAATGTAACCGGTTACCACATTGAGATAATGTGACCGAAGTCACCACATTCAGATAATGTGATTGAAGTCACCACATTCAGATAGTGAGACTGAAGTCACCACATTCACTTCCCCTTTCTCATATAACCCGAATGCCCCATATTATTCATATTATGCATATCATACTTAAATTCACATTCATGTCACTTTTCACATGTTAAATATAACATATTTCGTAATCCTAGTAGAAGTAGGAAACGTACCTGAGTACTTAGTACCATATCATGGTACTTTAGCCACTTTCATATACTTAATAACACATATATTAATAAACATAGCCATAATACATATTAAGAGTTAGTGTGGGGTACACACACGATTAAACTTAGCAAATTCTTTGAGATCTCAAAATCGATCTATCGCTTAGATCCTTAATCCCTACATTTGATTAATCACTTTAAAAAGCCATTCGGCCATAAATCCAAATCCTAGTAGGATTAGTGTACTTAAACTTACCTTGTTTGCCGATTTGATTAATAATCAAATCCCGAAATTTGTAGTATTCCTTCCTTAAAAATCGGCTAGCCACCAAATCATTTAACTAGGTCGGTTTCGCTTTTGAATAAATAGGAAATAATTCTAAATACCAAAAATAAGCCTTGGCCGAATACTTCATATGCTTACCTTGTGGATTTTAAATCCAAAACTCACCGAATAACTAGGGAACACGTGGCCTATGGTGTACCTTCGGAAAAGAACTTCTCCTTCCTTGTAGTCGACACTTAGTAAATCCCGAAAGATCTCTTCAAATTTTCGGCAACAAGATATTAATGGGGTTAGTCCTAGATTTCGGCAAATCTTAAAAGAAAAAGGATGAAACCGAATGAGATCTTACCCTTACTTGAAGAAATCGATTGCACCTTCACTTCAATCTTCAGAGATTCGGCTATGGCTAGATGATGATCTCACAACTTTCGGCTTTTGGAAGGATTAGAGAAGGAAGAATAAAGATGGAGGATTCGGCTAGAACACAAGGTATTTCGGCTTGGCGAAAATAAAAGACGAAGAAGATTTGGTGAAGAGAATTCGAAGAGGCTTTCAAAGAACAGAAAATAATGCAGAATGGCCTCTCTTTTCCTTTTATAGCCGAAATTACTAACTTGGAATCCCTTACTTGGCCATCACTCTTCTATTTTAATAGCTTTATCTCTTTAATTATCACTAAAATAAAAGACAATTCAGCAACTATCCTTACTTAGCCGAAATTATTTAACTCAAAGTCCCTTACTTGGCCATCACTTCTCCCTTGTTTTCCTAATTAAAGAATAATTCCTCATTTATCTCTTTATTCAAATTAAAAGAATTTAATCCAACAATTATCTCTTGAAAATAATGATAAATAAATCCATTATTTATCCCTTATTTATCCACTATTTATCTCTTAAAAATAAAAGAATAAAAGCTCCTAGATTATAACCCATGTGCCGTCCACCTCTGTCCATCATTATAATAAAATAAAACTTTTATTTTGCTTCCCCTGCAGCTCGAACCTTGGCCCACTACCCCTGTATGTGGCGCCATTTCTAGAGGCCCTAAGTGGCATCTCTAGGCCACTTTTCCAAGCCTGTTTGTGTGTCAAATTTCACATACTTTTTCTTTTAAGGCCACCTTGCCTTAATTTCCTCTTTTAAACTTTAAAACTTGACATTTCTTTTCATTTCCAAGTTTCCAAAAATTTTCGTTCGGCTCTTTAAACTTGACATTTCCTTACATTTCCAAGTTTCCAGAAATGTTCACTTTCCTCTTTATTTCTTTACATTTTCAGGACATTTCTCTACATTTCCAAGACAAGACATTTCCTTACATTTCCTTGCATTTCCTTACATTTCCATACATTTCCTCACATTTCCTTACATTTCCTTACATTTCCATACATTTCCATACATTTCCTTACATTTCCTTACATTTCCTTACATTTCCATACATTTCCTTACATTTCCTTACATTTCCTTACATTTCCTTACATTTCCATACATTTCCATACATTTCCTTACATTTCCTTACATTTCATAATTCATAAAACATGCCATTTTACCACATGGTTCCTTGTGTCATGCTTCACACGGAGTTTCTCTTAAAGCCTCATTTACCTAGCTCCCCTTTTTACTTAAAAACCAATAATTTTCCAAAGCTTTCTGCTTCCATCCTAGAATTCTAAAAACCCTTAATACACTTCCAACACTGCCAAAACCTACTAACTCATGAATTAGGCACGAACGCATAACCCCTAATCTAGGATGTTACAACAGAACTTATGTGCATTTTCCTTCTTGTCTACATGTGGGGCAGGGACGTTATCAAGCCAATCTCCTCGAAAGCTTCAGGTCCATATCGATTCATTTTTGTGGATGTCGGTCTCTTCACTAAGAGGGCGAGGGTCGCTTCATATGCCAATATTACAAAGTCGATAGTGATTAGACCAAAAAGGAAAAAAAGAACAAAATATTAACAAAAAAGGTGAAAAAGTCATATTTAACCGCACAATGTCAAAAGTTTGCGGTCTTTTCAAAGATCAAGTGCCATGTCATGGTGTAAAAAAAAAAGGGGGGCAACAGAACAAAGAATGTTAGGAAGATGACCTAAACTTGTGAATGTTGGCATATAGAAGTTACGTTTAGCCTTTTATGATCATTAAACTTCAGCCAGGACCTCTGTTGAGACAATGCTTTCCTCATTAGGTTTTGCCTAGTGAAGTCAAAATCCTCTTTTCCCCAGGCACAGGCCGAGCCAAAATTGGATAAGGTGGAATAGATCCAATCTCGATGTGATCAAGTGAATTTGAAAAGAAAATGTTGAGAGATATCTGTCACGATCAGATGAAGCGAGTTTACAATAAAAAGGATCGCCTTAGAAAATTTCATGATAGGGCTTTGAAAGAAAAATTCTATCATGCAAAAGAGACTTCAAAAAAAAGTAAATGTTAAACTAGGAAGGACCTCATGCAGCAAAGCAGGCCTGTTCTATGGAAGCATGGATTGTAACATCCTTAAATCAGGGTTCTGCATTTTTGCTTGTGTGGCATGTGTTGAATTGTTTATAAAGTGGGTTATCATGTTTAGGGGTCTAGTTATAACCCTGGGTTAGGCCTGAGTTAGGGCTAAAACCTTCTTTTAGTACTTAGGAAGAGGGAGCTAGGTGGTATAGGGGTTAAGAGATTTTATTGGGGAAGTTTGACACAAGAACCCAATTGGAAAGGTGGCAAGAAAGTGCCACTTAAAGCTTGGAGGAGGTGACGCCACAGGGAGCAAGGAGGACCTTGGTTCGAGTTGCAGAAGTCTCCTTCTGCTCATCTATTTTTGACGCCACAAGTTGAGGAAAAGGGCTCAGGTGGGACTCTTTGGAATGGATGAGGAGGAGAAAATTTAGGAATTTTGACTCGTTCAAGCAGATTTGAATTGATGGAGGGGAGTAAATATAGGAATTTGAATATTTTCAAACTCATTTGAAAGGAACTTGGCCGAATTTGAACTCTAGGGAAGGGGGTGTTCAGCCGAATTGGTAGTGTGATTTGGGAAGTGTGCTATCGATTTTGGGGAGCTTTTGGTGTGGCTGAATGTCAATAGAGGTTTAAGGGGGGTGTTTCGGCTAGCTTGAGGGTTTTTCTCCTTTGCATTTTATGCTTAGAATCGAAACACCAAAGTACTTTTCTCTTTTTCTTTTTTTCGGCAACTCCAACTGCTGGCCGAATTATCTTTTGCAAGTTTTGGTCATTCTTTGTTAGCCTCTCTTTGTCGAATCCACTTTTGTTCACCTTCTCTTCTTCCTTTCTTCTTTTTGCTCAACCGAAACCCAGAATCTCACCCCCCATTCGGCACCTTTTCTCTCTCAAAACCCTTTGTGCTGAAATCTTTTTCATGTACCTTGGCCGAATCCTTCTTCCTCCATTCTCATTTTCTTCTTCATCTTGATTATTCCCAAAAGCCGAACCTTCTTGGATAGCCGAACCTCTCTACTCTTTACTCTTTTCTTTTGTTGACACCTTGGCCGAATATTGTGTCCATAAACCCCTCCCTTCTTGCGTTTCTCTTCATCACCTTAAGTGCCGAAATCAAGGTTGCTTTTCGGGACATAGCCGAATCTTCTGGTAAGGGATCTCTTCTCTTTTTTTTTGATCGATTTGAGTAATGCCGAACCTCTTCTGTCCCTCTTTTGATATTTTTTCAATCGTGGTAATCGAAATCTTAACTTATTCCTGTTCTATGTGATAGCCGAAACCTCTAAACACCAATAAGGAGTGCCGATCTGTGGTGTTTAAAGGCCAAGTCAGTCGTTAAGGTAAGGAGCGACAAACTCTTTTGTCTTTGGATTCATGCTATGGCTGAATGGCGTTTGGTTTCTTAATGATGTGTGAAATCGATTGCAGGGAGGGCTATAGCCGATTAAAGTGAGTCTTCGGGATTTGGTTAATAACCAAATCGGCTTAAGGTGAGTGCCACATTTGGGGCGACATCTTTTCGGGATTTCTAGTTAAGCCGAATAGGGGTTTTGATTACTAACTAAGCATTGGCCGATTGTAGGAGCAGTGAAGGCATACGTTTCGGGATCTCGTAGTATCGCGTAGCTTCGGGATTTCTCATTAGATCTACAAATAGTCAGGTGTGTAAAATGCTTACACACTTTATTAGTATAATATGTTTATTATGTTACCGTGATAACTATTGAATCAGTGAATGTGCCTTACGGGCATGAGCTTGGAGATCGGGTAAGTCCCCTGTTATGTGATTCACGATATATGTACATTCATGTTATGTTAAATGCTATGCTATGCCTTATTGCATGATACATGATATTATGACATGGATGATATGAGCATGATGATGATGGGATTTATGAGAGGAGGGGGATGATCTATTTGGACTGTCACTAGTGGTTTTGACCATAAGATGGGTTGGCCGCATCAGTTGATTTGTGACTACGGTCACCAGTGGTTTTGACCACACTATTGATATGATTTGTGACTAAGTCCCATTGGTTTGGACCATCAGTGGTTTTGACCACACTATTGATATTTGTGACTACGGTCACCAGTGGTTTTGACCACACTTGGATATTGTAACTCGTCCCAGTGGTTTGGTACCACAGTGGTTGGCCCCACATGATATATTACGGGATTGTCATCAGTGGTTTTGACCACACGATGGGTTGGCCCCATCACTTGATTTGTGATTCCAGTCACCAGTGGTTTTGACCACACCGATATAATTGTGAGTTCGATCACCAGTGGTTTTGACCACTAGTGGTTTTGACCACACGGGGTAGTTAAAGGAGATTGGATGGCTAGGTTATAGGTTGCATAATCTGCATGTTTTACTGATGATCTGTGTAAGTGCTTGAATGCTTGGGTTGGGGATTTATACACTGAGTCTTGGTGACTCACCCCTTCCCTCATATTTATGAGATGAGGCATAGATCGCGGATATGGAGCCGGGGAGGACTCGAGGTGGCCATGCATCTTCGTTTGGTTTTGGATTTTAAACTACTATTTCAATTCTTTAGATTTTTCTTTAATTTGGTTTTGGGTTTGTAATAAGGCCGCTAGTATTATTTTGGGTTCTTTAATTATTTGTTTTTACTTTGATTATATTATACATATACTGGATTTATAGACTTGATAAATTAAACTGTAAAAAGTAATGTTTTCAAAACTATAACTCTTTCGGGTTTTTAACCGTTACCATCGGGTAACAAGGTTCATAAGATAATAAGAAGGGTAACTTGAATGTTTTTATAACTTAAATTTTCAACCAACTTCAAAAGCAAGCGGTTTTAACTCGGTTACACTCATGACATTCAGTTTTTATTAAGTATCAGATGTTTTCTAAAATTTGTATTTTTAAGAGGGGTTTCTGACCACGGGTTACTTCCAAGTTTTAAAACAACTATACATCAATTCCAACACCATTTTTAAAGAAGGGCTTCTAACCTTTTAAACTGTCAAAGAGTTTTCTTGAAAATTTTCCCGACACACTTGTATTTCCAAAATGTTTTCACTCCGTAGCATGCCAGATTCGATCGTGGTGTGTTGACCGGATTTGGGGTGTTACAATTATGGTATCAGAGCCAGTTTCAACAGCTCGGCTGTGGGCCGAGGCCTAAAAATGTTTTAAAAGGATTATGAAAAGGGTTTTATGGAAAAAAATAGTGGTAAAAGTATGGCACCAAGTCTACGGCACCAATTCGCCCAGGTAAGTACCCCCAAACTATTGTTTGTTGATTATATGATTATGATGATGGCATGCTTGAATAGTAGTAGGAACTACTATAGAGACTGGAACCATAGGATCATGTGAACTCGCGAAACAAACTCTTATTAAATCCCCTCATAAGACTGTGCTTTAATAAACAGTGGAATAAAAGTCTAACGCATAAAACTGTTAACCAGATCGAATAGATCGATAGATATGAGTGCACATGGAAGTGGGCGTAACACTCGTGGACGAGGTAGGGGTAGGATGACAGTCTCGAAACCAGTAGGGTCCGGACATGGTTCGAAAAATGAGGTACCACCGCCGCCAGCTGTGGGCGCGGAATATTAGGATCAGACGGGTGGTAATAATGTAGTATCGCAGGGTGTGCAGTGAGTTTTAAAGAGGGTTGCGAGTGCAGGAGTAGGAACTGGAGCTCGAAAATCTGTGACCGAGCGACTCAAGGCTAATGGTGCAGAGGTGTGTCTGGTGTAGCACCTAGTACAGCGGAATATTGGTTGGAGGCGACGGAACGCATCATGGATGACCTGGATTTTTCAGCTGAGAAGAAGCTGAAAGGGATAGTATATTTGCTGAGAGAAGAGTCATATCAGTGGTGGCTCACGGTTAGGGACAGAGCGATGGCAGATGACCTCACTTGGGAGTTCTTTAGGGCAGCTTATCAGAGGAAATACATAAGGGCTAGTTATGTTGATGCACAGCGCAGGGCATTCTTGAACTTGGTTCAGGGTAAGAAGACTGTAGCGGAATATGAGGCGGAATTCCTTCGATTGAGTAGGTATGCTCAGGGTATTGTGGGTATTGAGCATGAGCGCTATGTCAGATTTGAGGATGGGCTGAGAGATGAGCTGCGGATGATAATTGCCCCACAGCAGGAGCGAGAGTTTGCCGTTCTAGTGGAGAAAGCTAAGGTTTCTGAAGGGGTAAGACAGTCTGTAAGGCGGAATCAGGATAGGGATTGGAATAAAAGGAGTTCTGGATCATCTGGGATTTCTGGGAATCAGCAGAAAAGGGTTAAATATAGTGGGCTGAATCAAGCTGCTAGGCCTGCTTCTACTAATACTCAGTGGCCGCCGCGGTGTGCTCGATGCAGAAAGTCTCACACGGGAGAGTGTTGGACTGGTAACAGAGGATGCTTTAAGTGTGGCTCGATGGGGCATCGAGTTAGGGATTGTCCACAGAGATCGGCTAGGCTGCAGTCCGAGGATCAGAACCGTACACAATTTAGGAGGATAATCGCCAGCCCACCAGAGGGTGGTGGTTCGATTAGGGAGGTAATGACTCAGGTAGAGGCCGTGGGGCAACAGGCAGAGGTGCAGGTGGTACAGAGGCGAGACAGCCTGGGTTGATCTACGCAGCGAGGTGTCGAGGGGAGGGCGACGCACCGGACGTCATAACTGGTACGTTCTTAATTTTTGGAGTACCTTATAATACTTTAATTGATGTTGGTTCGACGCACTCGTACATTGCTAGTAGCATAGTGGAATCTATGAACTTAGACCCTGAGATTACTTCTAGGAAGATGACAGTTGTAAGCCCTCTAGGTCACTCTGTAGAAGTAAGTAAACTATATAAGGATGTACCCCTAGAAATCCAAGGGGTCGTGTTTCTGGCTGACTTGATGGAACTGCCATTTAGGGAGTTCGATCTGATTCTCGGGATGGATTGGCTAGTAAAATATCAGGCTAGCTTGGATTGTGCAGCTAAGCGCATGGTGTTGAAGACCATGGAAGGTGACGAGGTGGTGATGATAGGTAATAGGAGAGATTACTTATCTAATGTTGTCTCTGCACTGAAGGCTGAGAAAATGGTTAGAAAGGGGTATGAATCACTTTTGGTGCATGTTTGTGCTTTGGAAGCTAAGGATGCAGCTGTGAAGAATGTCTTAACTGTAGGGGAATTTGCCGATGTTTTTCCAGAGGAACTCCCGGGTATACCTCCTGACCGCGAGGTTGAGTTCGGTATAGACTTGTTACCCGGAACAGCGCCGGTATCTATTGCTCCATATAGGATGGCGCCAAAAGAATTGGTGGAGTTGAAGGCTCAGATTTAGGAATTGTTGGACAGAGGTTTCATCCGGCCGAGTGTATCACCTTGGGGAGCTCCAGTGCTTTTTCTTAAGAAGAAGAATGATACCATGCAGATGTGTATAGACTACCGCCAGCTGAACAAGTTGATAATCAAGAACAAGTATCCATTGCCCAGGATTGACAACTTGTTTGATCAACTCAAGGGTGCATTGATTTTCTCTAAGATCGACCTTAGGTCGGGGTATCATCAGCTCAAGGTAAAGGAGGCTGATATTCATAAGACGGTATTCCGTACTCGGTATGGACACTACGAGTTTCTTGTAATGCCTTTTGGTTTAACCAACGCACCGGCAGCATTCATGGACATGATGAATTGGGTGTTTCAGCCGTATCTGGACCAATTTGTCGTAGTGTTTATAGACGACATTTTAGTGTACTCGAAATCTGAGGAGGAACATGACACGCATCTTCGAGTGGTTCTGCAAGTTCTGAGGGAAAAGCAATTATACGCCAAGTTTAGTAAGTGTGAGTTCTGGCTTAAGGAGGTAACTTTCTTGGGTCATGTTGTATCAGCTGAAGGAATTAGGGTGGATCCTCGAAAGATTGAGGCGGTGTTGGATTGGAAACCACCCAAGTCGGTTGTAGAGATTCGGAGTTTTCTAGGTTTGGTAGGATACTACAGAAGGTTCGTAGAGGGTTTCTCTTTAATCGCAGCGCCGTTGACTAAGCTGTTGAGAAAAGGGGTTCCATTTGTGTGGACTGAGAAACAACAAGAGAGTTTTGACAAGTTGAAGAAGATTCTGACTGAAGCTCCAGTCTTGATTCAGCCTGAGGCAGTAAAGGAATTCACGGTTTATTGTGATGCATGACATACTGGCTTATGGTGTGTGCTGATGCAAGATGGAAAAGTGGTTGTTTATGCATCTCGGCAGCTGAGGCCTCATGAAGGTAACTATCCAACAAATGACTTGGAGTTAGCTGCAATGGTTTTCACCTTGAAGATTTGGAGGCATTATTTATATGGAGAAAAGTCAATAGTTTACACGGATCACAAGAGTCTGAAGTATCTCTTGACTCAGAAGGATTTAAATTTGAGCCAGCGAAGGTGGATCGAATTGTTGAAAGATTACGACTGTTCGATTGAGTACCATCCGGGTAAGGCTAATGTAGTAGCTGATGCGTTGAGCCGTAAGGTGGTAGCGGACTTGCGAGCGATGTTTGCTCACCTTAGTCTTTATGATGATGGGAGTCTTTTGGCGGAATTGCAAGTTAAGCCGAATTGGATTGATCAGGTTAAGGAGAAACAGCTGACAGATGAGGTTCTGAGTTCTCGGAGGGTACAAGTGCAGAATGGTGAATCTGAGGGTTACAGCATGGGAAGTGATGGAGTACTGTGTTTTCAGGGGAAAGTATGTATGCCTAAGGATGTTGAATTAAGACAGCAGATTCTCCAGGAAGCTCATAGCAGCCCATACGCTATGCATCCTGGAGGCAGCAAAATGTATCATGATTTGAGGGAACAATTCTGGTGGCTAGGTCTTAAGCGGGAAGTAACAGAGTTTGTGGGCAAGTGTTTGACATGCCAGCAAGTTAAGGCTGAGCATCAGTTGCCATCGTAAGTACATTGCGTGCAGTAAAAGATCCCACGGTGGAAGTGGGAAAGGATTACGATGGATTTCGTCAGTGGGCTTCCCCTTACGCCTAGCAAGAAGGATTCAGTATGGGTAATAGTGGATCGTTTGACTAAATCGGCTCATTTCATACCGGTGAGGGTTGATTATTCGCTTCAGAAATTAGCCAAGTTGTATGTGGCAAAGATAGTGCGGTTGCATGGGGTGCCAGTATCCATTATCTCAGACAAGGATCCCAGGTTCACGTCGAGGTTTTGGAAAGCTTTGCATCAGGCTTTGGGTACCAAATTGGATTTCAGCACGGCTTTTCATCCGCAGTCTGATAGACAATCTGAGAGGGTAATCCAGATTCTGGAGGACATGTTAAGGGGCTGTGTTCTGGATTTCAATGGTAGTTGGGAGGAGTATCTTCCATTGGCGAGTTAAACATAACAATAGTTATCAAGCGAGTATTCGAATGGCACCATATGAGGCGCTATATGGACGGAAATGTCGTACTCTCTACGTGTTGGACCGAATCGCTAACGATGCGGATGTTGGGTCCGTAATTAGTGGCAGAAATAGAGGATAAGGTTAAGGTGATTCGGGCTCGTCTTAAGGAAGCGTCGGACAGGCAGAAGTCTTACGCTGATCTTAAGCATAGGGGTATTGAGTATGCAATGGGTGATAAGGTTTTTCTGAAGGTATCGCCCTGGAAGAAAGTGTTGAGATTTGGTCGGAAGGGCAAGCTAAGCCCTAGGTTCATCGGGCCATATACGGTGTTGAAGCGAGTGGGACCGGTAGCTTATCAGCTTGAGTTGCCAGCAGAATTGAGTCAGATTCACGACATCTTTCATGTTTCAATGCTTAGGCGCTATCGATCAGATCCGTCACATGTGGTACCAGTTGAGGAGATAGAGGTGAGTCCTGATTTGTCTTTCGAGGAGGAACCAGTACGAATTTTGGATCGGGATGTCAAGGTTCTGCGACGGAAGTCAGTTCCCTTGGTAAAAGTATTATGGCGGAATCATGGCACGGAGGAGGCCACATGGGAACCAGAGGATCTAATGCGACAACAGTACCCTCAACTCTTCTGATCAGGCAATTTCGAGGTCGAAATTATTTTTAAGGGGGGTAGAACTGTAACATCCTTAAATCGGGGTTCTGCATTTTTGCTTGTGTGGCATGTGTTGAATTGTTTATAAAGTGGGTTATCATGTTTAGGGGTCTAGTTATAACCCTGGGTTAGGCCTGAGTTAGGGCTAAAACTTTCTTTTAGTACTTAGGAAGAGGGAGCTAGGTGGTATAGGGGTTAAGAGATTTTATTGGGGAAGTTTGACACAAGAACCCAATTGGAAAGGTGGCAAGGAGGCGCCACTTAAAGCTTGGAGAAGGTGACGCCAGACGGAGCAAGGAGGACCTTGGTTCGAGTTGCAGAAGTCTCCTTCTGCTCATCTATTTTTGACGCCACAAGCTGAGGAAGAGGGCTTAGGTGGGACTCTCTGGAATGGATGATGAGGAGAAAATTTAGGAATTTTGACTCGTTCAAGCAGATTTGAATTGATGGAGGGGAGTAAATATAGGAATTTGAATATTTTCAAACTCATTTGAAAGGAGCTTGGCTGAATTTGAACTCTAGGGAAGGGGTGTTCAGCCAAAACCTAGAATCTCACCCCCCATTCAGCACCTTTTCTCTCTCAAAACCCTTTGTGCCGAAATCTTTTTTATGTACCTTGGCCGAATCCTTCTTCCTCCATTCTCATTTTCTTTTTCATCTTGATTATTCCCAAAAGCCGAACCTTCTTGGATAGCCGAACCTCTCTACTCTTTACTCTTTTCTTTTGTTGACACCTTGGCCGAATATTGTGTCCATAAACCCCTCCCTTCTTGCGTTTCTCTTCATCACCTTAAGTGCCGAAATCAAGGTTGCTTTTGGGGACATAGCCGAATCTTCTGGTAAGGGATCTCTTCTCTTCTTTTTTATCGATTTGAGTAATGCCGAACCTCTTTTGTCCCTCTTTTGATATTTCTTTAATCGTGGTAATCGAAATCTTAACTTATTCCTGTTCTATGTGATAGCCGAAACTTCTAAACACCAATAGGGAGTGCCGATCTGTGGTGTTTAAAGGCCAAGTCAGTCGTTAAGGTAAGGGACGACAAACTCTTTTGGCTTTGGATTCATGCTATGGCCGAATGGCCTTTGGTTTCTTAATGATGTGTGAAACCGATTGCAAGGAGGGCTATAGCCGATTAAAGTGAGTCTTCGGGATTTGGTTAATAACCAAATCGGCTTAAGGTGAGTGCCACATTTAGGGCGACATCTTTTTGGGATTTCTAGTTAAGCCGAATAGGGGTTTTGATTACTAACTAAGCATTGGCCGATTGTAGGAGCAGTGAGGGCATACGTTTCGGGATCTCGTAGTATCGCGTAGCTTCGGGATTTCTCATTAGATCTACAAATAGTCAGGTGTGTAAAGCGCTTACACACTTTATTAGTATAATATGTTTATTATGTTACCGTGATAACTATTGAATCAGTGAATGTGCCTTACGGGCATGAGCTTGGAGACCGGGTAAGTCCCCTGTTATGTGATTCACGATATATGTACATTCATGTTATGTTAAATGCTATGCTATACCTTATTGCATGATACATGATATTATGACATGGATGATATGAGCATGATGATGATGGGATTTATGAGAGGAGGGGGATGATCTATTTGGACTGTCACCAGTGGTTTTGACCATAAGATGGGTTGGCCGCATCAGTTGATTTGTGACTACGGTCACCAGTGGTTTTGACCACACTATTGATATGATTTGTGACTAAGTCCCAGTGGTTTTGACAACACTATTGATATTTGTGACTATGGTCACCAGTGGTTTTGACCACACTTGGATATTGTGACTCGTCCCAATGGTTTGGTACCACAGTGGGTTGGCCCCACATGATATATTACGGGATTGTCATCAGTGGTTTTGACCACACGATGGGTTGGCCCCATCACTTGATTTGTGACTCCAGTCACCAGTGGTTTTGACCACACCGATATAATTGTGACTTCGGTCACCAGTGGTTTTGACCACCAGTGTTTTTGACCACACGGGGTAGTTAAAGGAGATTGGATGGCTAGGTTATGGGTTGCATAATCTGCATGTTTTACTGATGATCTGTGTAAGTGCTTGAATGCTCGGGTTGGGGATTTATACACTGAGTCTTGGTGACTCACCCCTTCTGTCATATTTTGCAGATGAGGCATAGATCACGGATATGGAGCCGGGGAGGACTTGAGGTGGCCATGCATCTTTGTTTGGTTTTGGATTTTAAGCTACTATTTCAATTCTCTAGATTTTTCTTTAATTTGGTTTTGGGTTTGTAATAAGGCCGCTAGTATTATTTTGGGTTCTTTAATTATTTGCTTTTACTTTGATTATATTATACATATACTGGATTTATAGACTTGATAAATTAACCGGTAAAAAGCAATGTTTTCAAAACTATAACTCTTTCGGGTTTTTAACCGTTACCATCGGGTAACAAGGTTTATAAGATAATAAGAAGGGCAACTTGAATGTTTTTATAACTTAAATTTTCAACCAACTTCAAAAGCAAACGGTTTTAACTCGGTTACACTCATGACATTCAGTTTTTATTAAGTATCAGATGTTTTCTAAAATTTGTATTTTTAAGAGGGGTTTTCGACCACGGGTTACTTCCAAGTTTTAAAACAACTATACATCAATTCCAACACCATTTTTAAAGAAGGGCTGCTAACCTTTTAAACGGTTAAAGAGTTTTCTTGAAAATTTTCCCGACATACTTGTATTTCCAAAATGTTTTCACTCCGTAGCATGCCAGATTCGGTCGTGGTGTGTTGACCGGATTTGGGGTGTTACATGGATATTGACAGAGATAGATGGCAAGGACCTGTCCAATTCGGTGAATTCAGATTCAACCTAAAAAAAGGGGATAAAAAAAATTCTCATCAAAAAAGAAGAAAGAAAAAGGAGAGGCCAAAGGCGAAAACCCGCAAAGGGCGCTTTGAGACCAAAGGTGGGTTTGAGTTGAAAACCCGAAAAGGGCAGCTTAGATTTTGATAAAAAATAGGGCATACAGTAGTCTTGCTACGCTTGAAGTAACAATGAAGAGGAATGTTACGCCTTGGGGCATCGACAAAGTACTCCGGATCCCCTAAACACATATTGAGTTTAAAATGGTCCTCAAAAAGTTTGAATAGAGAAGCTCAAGCTGCAATATCTGGGGCACCTAGTTTCCATTCTACCTATTTTGAGTCTGCTATCTTGGTCTTTTGAAACTACACTCTAAATAAACTTACTTCTCCATTGCATTTGCTAGCTTTGATTAACTTGTTTGTTTCGAACTATGCTCCCAATAAATTTCCATTTCATCCATCATTATGGCCTTTTTGAGCATTTGCATTGAAATAACTATTATTGGACTAATAATACTTTCATAAAAGGAGTTTCGCATATTACTCTGGAAACCTCTAAACAATACAGGGGTCTGAAATAGGATTATTACTTAAGATTCACCAAAATTAAGGGTTGGAAATATCTGAGTCCAAATTAAGGTTATCATTTCGAATTTTTGTCAAAAAAGGTGATTGAACAAAATGACAAAGTACCGCGTCAGTGACACAATATTGACGGAAAATGGGCATTGTTAACCCAAGTGCAAAACCAGAATCATTCTCAAAAGGAAATGATATTCTACATTCATACGAGCATCATGCATATACATCTGGTTGGGTCACCTAAAAAGTGATCGTTAGAAGGAAGTTGATACAGATCCTGTACCTTTGAATAACAAGAGGGTGGGTTGAAGAAGAGACAAATCCTATGTTTTAGAGTCGCAGTGGGATGAATGGAGGATATTCAAATCTCCATAAAAATGAATCGAGAAACACAAAAAGATATTCAAACCCCCAGGTCACAATGAGATGAACCCTGAAGCTACAATGGGGCAAAAAGGGTGATATACGAGAAACACAGATTACTCCTGAGGTTTGAGGACGGGTACAAAACTTGAAAGGGAAGTCAAGAATTGAAGCAATGAATACAGGTCATCATGAAAGTCGTGACGAAAAAGAGATACATGACAAACAAAGCCAGGGCGCATGGCATAATCATGTAGGCATAAAAGCATTTAAGACAAACACGTGCATATCAAGATAACATCACACATGACACATACAGGTACGCCATTAAAACAAGAAGTTTTGACAATAGCTATATTGAATCAAAGGAAAAGAAGACATCCGAGTTCCGCTAGATGATATGTTATTCAAAACTCAACTCATATAACGAGAGGTGGGTTGAGCCTCGAGTCGCACGCCGAGGTATTTTCAATTTCTGTCTGCAAAAATCAACTCCTCGAGTCGCACGCTGAGGTATTTTTAATTTCTGTTTGCAAAAAAAAAATCAACTCCTCAGGTCACACGCTGAGGTATTTTTAATTTCTGTTTTTCAATTTTTATTTTTTAAATATCAACTCATAATAGGAGAGGTGAGTTGAGCCTCAGGTCACACCCTGAGGTGTTTTTCAATTTCTGATCAAAAATTAACTCATAATATGAGCGAAGCAAATCGAAAACCAGATCTTGCCTTCCTAAGCGAAGCAAATCGAGCATAGCAGATCTCGCCTTCCTAAGCGAAGCAGATTGATGATAGCAGATCTTGCCTTCCTAAGAGAAGCAGATCGAGCATAACAGATCTTACCTGCCTAAGCGAAGCAGATTGAGCATAGCAGATCTTGCCTTCCTGAACGAAGCAGATCGAAGATAGCAGATATTGCCTTCCTAAGCGAAGCAGATCGAAGATAGCAGATATTGCCTTCCTGAGCGAAGTAGATCGGAGATAGCAGATCTTGCCTTCCTAAACGAAGCAGATCGAAGATAACAGATCTTGCCTTCCTAAGCGAAGCAGACCGATGTATTTAATTTCTCTCAATTTCTGTTCAAAAATCGACTCATAATACGAGAGATGAGTTGGGCCTCGGGTTACGCACCCTGAGGTATTTTTAATTTTTGTTTTTCAATTTCTGTTAAAATCAACTCATAATGCGAGAGATGAGTTGGGCCTCCGGTTACGCACCCTGAGGTATTTTTAATTTCTGTTTTTCAATTTCTGTTAAAATCGACTCATAATACGAGAGATGAGTTGGGCCTCGGGTTACGCACCCTGAGGTATTTTTAATTTTTGTTTTTCAATTTCTGTTAAAATCAACTCATAATGCGAGAGATGAGTTGGGCCTCCGGTTACGCACCCTGAGGTATTTTTAATTTCTGTTTTTCAATTTCTGTTAAAATCAACTCATAATGCGAGAGATAAGTTGGGCCTCGGGTTACGCACCCTGAGGTATTTTTAATTTCTGTTTTTCAATTTCTATTAAAATCAACTCATAATGCGAGAGATGAGTTGGGCCTCGGGTTATGCACACTGAGGTATTTTTAATTTTTATTTTTCAATTTCTGTTAAGATCGACTCATAATACGAAAATGAGTTGGGCCTCGGGTTACGCACCCTGAGGTATTTTTAATTCTTGTTTTTCAATTTCTGTTAAAATCAACTCATAAGGCGAGAGATGAGTTGGGCCTCGGGTTACGCACCCTGAGGTATTTTTAATTTCTATTTTTCAATTTCTGTTAAAATCGACTCATAATACGAAAGTGAGTTGGGCTCGAGTTATGCACGCTGAGGTATTTTTAAAATTTCTGTTTTTCAATTTCTGTTCTTCAATGTCTATTATAAAAAAGAAAGAAGAAAAAAGAAAGAAAGAAAAAAAGGGAAAAGGGTAAAAGGTCAACTCATATTGCGAGAATAAGGAAACAGTTTGAAAAGTTCAGATTTCATCGAAGTCCCAATGGAGTAGTTAGGAGATCGAAGCTACAAATCTCTTTGTGTCCTGAATTCATGTTAGAGCAAGTTAAACATAAACAAGATTGAGGAAAAGCAAATGGAGTCTACAGTTCATATCTCTCGGAAATAGTAGTGGAGTGGATCAAAGCAACAGGGTTGAAGACATTTGAGGAAGACGAGGACCAATAAGTCAAGGCTTGGCCAAGACCGGGCAAAATTGGTTCTTCTATTTTCTTTGCTCTATTCTCGTTTCACGACAATAAGCAAAGAGGGGTAGCTGTATTAACCAATTTTGGGCCGAGCCCGTCAGCAACAACCGAGGCCCATCAAAAAATAAGCCCAATAATAAAACCAATAATAAGCCAATAAGAAGTCCAAAAAATAACAGTCCATTTACAAGATAAACCCGGGCCCGTCAAAAGCAACCAAAGCCCAAACAAAACTAAACAAAAATAAAATCAACCCAACATTAAAACCCACTTATCCTAGCCAAATCAGCTAACCCAAATCCCAGCCCACTAAACCAAAAAACCCTAAGCCCACAACATTTTCAAAAAAAATGAAAGGACTTCAGCCACTAAGTGCCTCGTCCGCCGCTCCTCATGCATCTGACCAGCCCCAGGCATCGATCCTTCCCACGCGCACTGTCGGCCACCACCTCCTCCATCTGCCAACACCCATCACGCCTCGGTCAACGTTCACACGTTCCTCAAACATCTGCAAGAAACACGCGCAGCACAGGAAAGAAGAAGAAAACGAAAAACGACAAGAAATTGAAACAAGAGCAAACATAAAAGAATCTGTAAAGTCGGTTATAAGAACAAACAAAACCCATTTTATAAAGGGGGCTTCCTTTTTACGAATATCAGCAATCAAAATAAGCAAGAAATTCTATAAGGTTGATTTTCAATCTATTGTCTTTTTCATTCTTGGTTGTTTGCCAGAGTTTCTTTCACCTTTTTATCTTTCTTTACTTACTGCCTTCTTTAAACTTAGCATAAACATTAAGTATAAAACAAAAAAGAAAGGAAGAAGAGGCTTGCCTGAAACCCTTACGTGCGTAACATCAGAAATTCATTTTCTCGTCGACGAAACTCAACCCGTGGGGGGGTGTCGAAGGCCCCCTTTCCCTTTCGTTTCGGGCATCGAAAGACGAGACTTCAAAGGGCTTCGAAACGGGGCCAAGGCCAACCGGCTTGAGCGTCGTTGGCCACCGATCTGGTGGTGGTGCGGTGGCGCGATGAAAGGCCAGGGGAATCCAATCGACGGACGATCTAAAGGAGACCAATCGTTCGACATTGGAAGAGAGAAGGGGAGAAGTTAAAGTTTTAGTTTTTTTAAGAATAGAGATTGAAATGAATAAGAACAAAAAAATGGGTTTTAAGATATTAAAGGAAATAGCTGTTAGGTAGGGGGGAATGAATGCGCGTGTTCTCACTTTCAAAAAGGGTTATTTGCGCGCTTGGTCCCCTCTCCTTTGCATGGTTATTCGATTGGGCTCCTTTTGATTCTTTTCTTCCTTTTAATTTCTGTCCCATAATTTTACACAGTTTTAATTTAGTCCCGTTCTAAACGCCGCGTTCCAGGACTAGGGCGAATTTCGTTTTAAATACCCTCTAGTTTAGGCGCATTATGTTTGGGTCCATTTTCAATTTCATTTTTAATTTATTGCCCTTTTAGTTCCTTAGTTTTATTATAATTCCCATATAATCGTTTAATTAGTTAATTTAATCATTTGTCTATTGATCTTTTGTCCTAATCATTATTATTTTTAAATTAATTTTAAATATTATGTATTTTAAATCATTCTAGATACTATTTATTTTTCTTTATATGATGTTTTCATTTATTTTTTGTATATATACATATAATTTATATTAGAGTATTTTATGTATATATTATTGATTTCTCATTATCTTATGTATACATTTTCTTTTAAATTTATTTATGTGTACATGCATATTTTTAAATTTATTTACTTACATAGTTTATTTCCTTTCAAGTCCCTATTTCGTTATGAATTTTTTTTATCTCGAAAACTTTTATATATTATTATTTTTATATATAAACATTGTTCCTTATTTCATATATGTATTTTTATAGATTAACATGTTATTTTGTACATCATTTATTTTGATTTTCATTGTATATAATGTTTATTTGCAAATTCATTTATATCATTGTCATATACTAATTATTTTTATATTTGATAATATATTGTGGTTAAAACTTCAAATTTATTCATACAAAGTTTTCATCCAAACAAATTTAAATATATTTTGAGTTATCATTGGAAGTTTTTCAAAATAAGGTAATATTTGTGTATTTGGAAATTCGAAGAGATCATCCCCAATCGTGCTGGGTGTGTTTTTTCTTTTTTTGACCAAATAAACAAATATCCTTTCAAATTTTGTCCATATTTAAAAAATAAGGCAATATTGGTGTGTTTAGAAGTACGGAAAATTACATCCTAACGCGCTGGGTGTCGATTTTTCGTTCAACTAAATAACCAAATACCCTTTTTACATATTTTGAAGATCAAAGATGATCTCGATGTCAAAGTATAAAGGCATTATATCCTAACGTGCTGGGTATGATACTCTTATTTCTTTGAAACGAGTTAATCTTGAGATTCAATTCAGATTTGATAACTTTTTCTACCTTAAATATTTTCAAGCCTTCGACATTAGGACAATACTAATCAATTTGGTACCAATTTTGGGCGTGACGAGGGTGCTAATCCTTCCTCGCACGTAACCGACTCCCGAACCCACTTTCTTGAGTTTCGTAGACCAAAAATGCCGTCTTAGTAAACAAAATGTTTTATTAAAAGAAAGGTGATCCGATCACACCAAATAAAGATCGGTGGCGACTCCCTATTTTTAAAAGTCGATTCCCGTTTCTTTTAAAAAATGGTTACGAGAAAGGGTTTTTAAAGATTTATTTTCTCTTCTAAAATGGTTGACGGTAGCTTTGGGGAAGACGATGATGACTTTGTCATCTTTCCCACTTTCAATTCACTTATATAGTATGCTTTAGTTGTAATTAAACATAATTAATTAGTTTAATCGTAATTAATTAAACATTAATCCTTAATTAACTTAAGCTAATTTAATCCACCATCAAATCCCACTATCATATATTTTAATTTGATTTATTTACCATTTTGGTCCTTTAGATAATTGTTATTTAAGTCCTAAATCCTTTTCCTATTTAAAAATATATAACTATTAAACTTTTAGAATTTAGTCTCTGGGCCTTAATTAACCACATATTTGACTAAATTGCTTAACCAAATTTCAATATATCAATATAATAAAGATGTAAATATCCCTATTTAATATTTACGGACTCAATTTATAGAAATGGGGTTCCAAAATCGCATCTTCCAATACCATTGGAAACAGAGTCATTACAATAAGGTCATTGGATGAGCACTAATCGAGTAGCTTTTGTAATGGTATGTCATTAGAGAGAGCTCAGTCACGATACTATAGTGGAATGACTTCGTGACTAAATTAGTTTATAATTAATAGGCGAAAAGTTAGACCTTAATTATAAATCATTTGAACCCTAATTACATATATCCGACGGTCTTTCTGTTAGCTTATTGAATCCAGAAATGAATTGCATGTTGAATCAGATGACCAAAAATGGATAGAAATGATAAAATTAGAGAAATGAGTTACATTTAAAAATAAATATGGTTTCTCACTAAGTATGGAAATGATGTGATAATTAATTTAAGTTTTTTGAATTATTATTTAATTAATTGAAGTTCAAAAATGGAATTAAATTAATTAGTCATTGTGAATCTGTAACATCCTGAAAAGGGCCTATGCATTTTCGGTTTAATTGTACGAAATGACATGTCTTATGTGTTATGAAAGTATTTCGAACATTTTTTTTGGAAACCTAGAAATGTATGGAAATGTTAAGTTTAAAGTGAACATTTTTGGAAACCTGGAAATGTATGGAAATGTTAAGTTTTAAGTGAACATTTTTGGAAACCTGGAAATGTAAGGAAATGATTTAGAAATGATTCAAAAGAGGAAAGTGAACATTTCTAGAAACTTGGAAATGTAAGGAAATGACTTAGAAATGTCGAGTTTTAAAGTTTAAAAGAGGAAACTGAGGCAAGGTGGCCTTAAGAGAAATTGTATGTGAAATTTGGCACACAAATAGGCTTGGAAAAGTGGCCTGGAGATGCCACTTAGGGCTCATGGAAATGGCGCCACCTACAGGAGTAATGGGCCAAGGTTCAAGCTGCGGGGGAAGCAAAATAAAAGAGTTTTATTTTGCTGCAAGGAGCAAGGGAGTTGGACGGCACCAGGCTTTATTTTAGGAGTTTTATTCTCTTTAAATTCAGCTAAATGATGGATAAATAAGGGATTTATTTATCATTATTTTCAAGAGATAATTGTTGGATTAAATTCTTTTAAATAAAGTGATAATTCAAGGATAAAGCTATCAAAATAAGGGGGAGTGGTGGCCAAGTAAGGGACTCTAGCTAGTAATTTCGGCTACTAGAGGAAAAGAGACCATTCATTCATTCATTCTCTTTCTCCTCTTCCCTCTGTCGAAACTCTCTAGCAACCATCCTCCTCCTCTCTTTCATTTGTTAAGCCGAATCTATAGTCCACCAGTGCCGAAACCCTCAAGTTTTCTTTTCTTTATTTTTTTTGTGGAAATCAAATACTCTAAGAGAGCCCTAGCCGATTTCTCCATTGAATCCCAAAAGCCGAAACCTTGAGATTATCATCTAGTCATCAAAGCCAATTTCTTTAAAGGGCTTCAAACAAAGGTGTTGTCGATTTCATTGAGTAAGGGTAAGATCCAAAACCTGGTTTCCATTCTTTATATTTTAAGACTTGTCGAAATCTAGGACTAATTCTACTAAGGTACTTTGGCCGAATCTATGAATAGTGGTTGTCAACTACAAGAGGAGATCTGTCGTGACTTTTAAAGATCTAAGGTGAGTAATCGGTCTAAGGCTATTTCTTATGTTTAAGTGATTGAAAATCAGATCTAATATATAAGTCTATAGGGATTTCGACAGAGGTATACAGGGATTCCGAGATTTGGAAATCGCAAGGTAAGTGCCTAAATACAATCGGCTAAGGCCATGTATGGTATTCTAGATCTATTTCTTATATGTTTTGAAAGCCGGAAACTAACTAGTTAGGAGTTTTGGTGACTGTCCGATTACAAGGGTGTGCATCACAAAGTTTCGGGACTCGATTCGTAAGTCAATTGGCAGCAAGGTAGGTTTTAAGTGTACAAATCCTACTAGGATTTGGTTTTATAGCCGAATAGGCTTTATGCTAACATATTAAGGTTACCGAATGTAGGAATTGAGATCTAAAGCAATAGATCGGTTCTTCGGGATTTCAAGGAATTCGTTAAGCAAATCAGGTGTGTATCCCACACTAACTTTTAATAAGATATATGGCAATATTTAATATGTGCATGTTTATAAGAATATGGCTAAGGTACCGTGTTACGGTACAAAGTACTCAGGTACGTTTCCTACTTCTACTAGGATTACGAAATATGTTATATTTAACATGTGAAAAGTGACATGAATGTGAATTTAAGTATGATATGCATAATATTAATAATATGGGGCATTCGGGTTATATGAAAAAGGGGAAGTGAATGTGGTGACTTCGGTCTCACTATCTGAATGTGGTGACCTCGGTCACATTATCTGAATGTGGTAACTTCGGTTACATTATCTGAATGTGGTGTCCTATGCCACAATCATCTGGTGGCTATGCCACGAATTTTATATGGGCGATGAGCACGTCGATTGCAGCGACTGCCTTCGATGGTGTGTAGCGGATGGAGGGTTGACTTAGTAGTCTCCACGGTGTGCAGGTTGGTACGGGGATGTGTAGCGGATGGCATCTAGGTTTGGGTTCGGGTTGCATCATTATTTTATCTGTATATAGATATGCATGTGATATGATAAGGAATGCCTGATCTATTAAATTTTAGTGTTGGTTACACATTGAGTCTGTTGACTCACCCCGTTGTGGGAACATGTTTCAGGTGATGAACAGTGATGGACCGGGACGGCAGAACTTGTGGTGGCCATGCTCAGCTTGAAGTTTTATTTAATTTGGGACATTTGATTTTATTTAAGTTCTTTATAACTTTATTTTGGGTTTTGTTTGATGTAATAAGGCCATAGTGATGATTTTATATTTGTTTTATTTACTATGTTACAAATTTGTGATAATTAAAGAATAAGCCAATTTAATTTAAAATAAACTTTAAAAATTTTGACACCTGAAATAAATGGGTTTTCAATATAAAGTAAACTTGTTTTCAACTCGAGCCCAATCCACAAACAAACTATCTTCAAAACATAGTTTTTCAAAGTAACAAACGATATTTTGAACCGGTTTACATCGAGGAACATACCAGATCCGGTCCATGCTCGTGGGCCGGGTGTGGGGTGTTTCAGAATCCGTTGAATGTAGAAATTAAATATATTTTATCATAGATTCTTTTATGATAAATTTCTCATGATTTAAAAAAAATTAGATTTGAGTTAAGAAAATTATTTAATGGGAAAATTAATTTAATAAATAATTTTCATTTTTGGGAAATAGAAAAACATGTACTGGGTTGGATTAAATTATAAAATGCTGGGTTAAAAGTCTAAAAAACAAATATAATTGGACCCAATATAAGAGAGGCCCAAAACCCCTTATATTAAACTTGAGGGGTTGCTAACCCTAGTTATATAACTAGGATTAGTCGCCCCTCTTTCTCCTAATTCAACTAGGGGATTATTTTTTCTATTAAATAAGCATTAATTGCATTCTACTAATTCAACTATGGTTCACTTCTTCTCCCTATAAATAGATGGACCGGTAAGGCTAAATACACAATTTTGAGATACTGTTATTTTGCCTGAAAATAGCCAGAATTTATTTCTAAGTGTAAATTATATTTTCAGAAATAACAATTCTTCTAGTTTCTATAGGAATGAAAGATTTACTTTCCTATTGAAAGTAAGAAAATTATTTATGGTTTTGTTTTTGATTCATAATCTTTCAAGCCCACACTTGAAGCAATTCGTGGTACGAGAATAGCAGAGAAGATCATTCGATTGAAAGCCAGGAACATCAAGGATCGGTCTTGCACAAAGCACAGGTACTTTTCGGGAAACGTTTATTGCTATAAATATCACCAATCAACTTAGTTTTCAAATTTTTATTTTTCCACTGTGCAAAAAAATTGTTTTTCAATCGAAATTTTTTCCATCACCACACTTGTCCCATCTTTGATCAGTAAAAAGAAACTCTTATATCTAAGATCTTTCGTTTCCTTGAACACTTATAAAGAAACATACACATGGTTAGTAGCTCCAGAAGCAATGAACTAGTGGTATATTGAATCTTTGTAACACCCCTAACCCGTATCCATCGCTGGATTAGGGTTATGAGGCATTACCAAACAAAACACAGCTCAGAATAGGCATTCATTTCTTTTCATACTTCGTAAATTAACCACATCACTGCACTTATCCTATTCAAATTTTGAACCTTAATACTCCTATATTCATATCATTCGCATATTAAAATTTTATTCAATCATATAACATTACATAACATATATCAAGCATATATCAAAACAAATATTTCATAAGCTGATTATCAAGCATATTACTTCAATACATGCGCATATTAAACCGAAGAATCTATATCACACGGCTTATTGTCCTTTAGCATATTTGGCATAAATAACTTCACAAAATGGTCAAGTACAGATTTTAAACATCATAGTCATATGTGCATTTAACATTATTATATATGAACCATTTTCGAACTCAAATAACAAGTTAAAACATACCCAAATTGCATACCAAAAATCACATCTAAACATCATTAGTTCAACCGTACAAAGAGCTTTCGATTCGATCATCAAATAGCCTTAACATTTGTACTAAGTTTCTCCATTTAATAATAAGCAAATCATACTATTTCATTTGCCGAATATCAAACATATCATTTCTTAACTCTACCCATGCGCATAATAAAACCAATTGAACCATTTTACACCATTTAATAACCAAACGCATATGCAACCATAGTAACATTACAACATGGCTGAACATGACTTTGATGTTAATATATATATACTGCGCATTTTACTCCATCAAAATGAACCATTTTTGTACACAAAAAAATAGCACATATCATGCCTATATCGTATGCCATAAATCATGCCTAAACATCACTCTTTCAACCATCCAAGGAACTATATAAAAACCAAACCTAAATAACCAACTACTCAAGCATAATATATGTGAATACTTGCCTACACAAACCGAATCAAAATAGTCAAACCAAAAATGATTGTATCATAGGCATATACATTTATTTCACTTAAGATTAGCCGAATATAAACATGCATTGTATAACCTAATTCTTATCTCACAAAATGATCAAAGCAAATACACACACATATGACATAAACATTACTTAACTAATATATCACATACCATGACTTAAACATGCATCCATCATTTACTTCACTGCTTAAGCTGAATGATACACCATGCTTACCATTACCCATTGCCGAATCATATATCCAAACACCATAAGTATATATATACCATGTATTAAGCTTATCAACATGAACTAATTTATAAGTCATTCATGTCATAACCAATCAAGACATATAATCAAAACACCATACATACATGCCATGAAACATACTTACCAAAATAAACTTATATCATAATCAAATATACCTGAATTTAAGCATCATGATCAAGCCATTTTCGCATGGCTAAATATATATACAAATTTCAAAACCTGACATATTAATACTAGCCTATACATGCCATATATTCATAGTTTCAAACTTTTAAAATACCGAAATAGCGATCGATAGTGTGACGATGTTCCAAGACGATCCCCGAGCTCGTAGCTAGCTTCCAAAATCTATAAAACAATGATTAGACACACAAAGTAAGCTTGGATAACTTAGTAAGCCATAAGCAAGTAAATCATCTCAATGGTATTAATAATTCAATTCAACTAGTCCGAAATTAATAAATCTAAACCGCATATACATTCATCATACTTAGAAAATTTATATAATCACATTTGGTACTTTTCTTACCTTTACTTTTCATAAACATATAAACTTCATACATACCTGATTCATTTAGCTCATTTTCACAACCGTTCTCGACTTGCCATTGCCTGTTGAACCATTTGGAATTGTTAAGGATACGCAGAAATCATAATAAGCTCGTACAATGCCATATCTCGGATGTGGTCTTACATGCTATCACATATCGATGCCACTGTCCCAGACAGGGTCTTACACGAATCATATACAATGCTAATGTCCCAGACATGGTCTTACACATTTTCTCACTTTGATGCCAATGTCCCAAACATGGTCTTACACGAATTACACATCGGAAGTCCTATTGTCATGACATACGTATCCTAAACTATTCCTATGGTTCGTACAGGGCTTTCGGACGTCGTAGTTCTATCAATTCATGCTCGTAACAATTTATCCAATGCTAATTTCAATTCGAAAATGTAGCTATATAAGCATAAAATTCAATTCGGCTATGTAGATAATGAATACATTCGAATTTAACATCATTTATTAACTTATGGACTTACCTCGTATGGAGACGAACAGACTGGAACAACTATTCGACCACCTTCGACTTCCCTCGATCCAAATTCGATTTCTTTCTTCTTGATCTAAATTAATACAAATTTGGCTTTTTTAATAACACGGTCATTCAATTTCATCCAAAAATACATAATTTGGGCATTTTTCACTTTAGCTCCTAATATTTCACATTTCTCAATTTAGTCCCTATTTCAAAATAACACAAAATACACAAAATCTCATCAAACCCATGTTAGGTTGAATTCTTCCTAGGTCCCTAGTAGCCCATTTATTTCACATTTTGACCCCTCAATTTGCAAATTTCACAATTTAATCCATAATACTCATTTTTACCAAAAATCACTTAATTAAACATAATAATCTATCAACAAGGATTTAAATTTTTTATCATCAAACAAAAAAAATCTCAAGCTATCAACAATGGTAAATCACAAAATCCATAACCAATTCAAAAATTCAAGCATGGGCTAGCTAGTATTCGAAGCAACGATCTCAAAAACGTAAAAATTATAAAAAAACCGAGCAAACTACATACCTCAATCAAGCAAAATGAGTGCTGAACCTAGCTTGCTCTTTTTCTTTCTTTTTATTTTGTAGTTTTAGTCATGAAAGATGAACAAAACCATGTTTTTATGTTTTATTTTATTTAATTTCATATTAACATATAATTTACTATTTTAACCTTTTTAATTTCATTTAAAATCCACTAACCTTAGGCTTTTGTGTCCATCCATAATTTCAATGGTTTAATATCAACATAAGGACCGCACATTATAAAAGACATAGCAATATAGCACTTTAACAAATAGCAAGTCACTTTTGCATTATACGCGATTAAGTCCTTTTAGCAAATTGAGCACACAAACGATAAAATTTTCACACGAAACTTTCACACATATTAATTCACATACTGTAAACACAAAAAATAATATTAAAATAATTTTACAATTTTGGATTGTGGTTCTGAAACCACTGTTGCGATTTAGCTAAAACCGGGCTGCTACAATCCTCTACTAAGAAAATTCCAATCATAATGAGTTTCATACCTTTTCCCTAAGTGGCTAGGTAATTCTTCCACTCTTTGCAATTGGCCTTGAAGTGCCTTTTCTGATTGCCGAAGAAACACTTAGACTTAGATAAGTCTTTACGTTTCTTGGCTCTCTTCCTTTCCACCTTAAGTGGCCCACAGGGCTTAGTCTTATTTCTCTTAGCATGCTTTCCCTTCCCTTTAATATGTGTAAGCATTAGTTTCTTGTTCCAAGGTTATATGTGGCCCAAAAGCCTGCAAAGTCCTTGGACAAGCTTTTGAACACAATTTCAATTTGTGTGTTCTAGTCCAAATTGGCCTCATTATCTATGACTTTGACAAAATAACCCATAAAAGTAATAATATGGTGTTTTAATGGAGTACCAAGTTTTTGTTAGGCATTCATCAAACTAGTCATAGTTGACTTTCGAGCCAAGATAGCTTGGGCTTTGAACATTTCCTCTAGTTTTTCCAATATCGCTTTGGTAGAATCATAACTCTCCTGTTGCTTATAAAAAGTACTGGTCACGCTTGTCAGCATATAATAACAAGCTCTCATCAGATTCTTTCCAACGATTTCTAGCCTCAACTTGGTTGGCCGGAGGACATTTATTATCAAGAATTATCTTGAGTTTCTCACAGTTTAGGACAACCATAAGGTCCTTTTTCCATTCATTATAGTTATTTTCATTCAGTTTGTTCTCAGCAAGTATGTTTAATAAGGGAGTATGTGCCATTTTCGAGCTGGAAAAATAAAACATCCATTCATCAATATTTTTGTTTTAAGCAAGTGCTTTTAATTTTTTTTTTTTACAACATTCAATATGCATTAAAATGACACATGTGTAACATTAAACCTTGAAAACATTTGTAAGTCATTAAAATGATAACTGCTACACCCATTGAATTAAGTAACCATAGGGCAATCTTAATCAACTAGTAAGAACATAGATTTTCATCTAATTAGTACGTGAACATAATCCCTTAGGTATTCACATGTACTAATAATCTTTTCATGTTTGTTCATCATTTTAACTTAAATAGATTTTTATGGGAAGTTATGATACGATCCCGAGTTGCGGAAGTATTCCGGGTTGTAGTTGTGCTCGATTGTTAAATTTGAGGAGTATCATTGTCTCTTGGAGTTTGACTAAGTTTGGTTGTTTGTAGGCTTTACAAAAGTTTGCAAAATCAGTTGAAGGATTTATGAGTCAATCGAATTATGGTTTGGTTCAGAAATAAAATAAGTAAGGCAAATAGATGGCTAGGATGGAAAGAAAACTTAAGGACAAGAATGAACCAATACTATGTAAAGTATTGACCCGAGACTTATACGTAACTTAAGGTGCTTGAAATCGTTAAAGGACCTTGGCCCGCTATTTATATTGAGATAGGAACCAAAGGTATATCGGATGAATACCACACTCGGTTTAAGAGTGATAAGTTCAAATAAACATGGTTGACGCCACTTGTAAACTAGATAAGACAACTCGAGTCTAAGACAAAATTTGAGAGTTGAATTAAACTCACAAAGTTATAAAAATTCATTCAAGTAGCAAAAAGTCTGAAATACATGAAAATGGATAAGTATTTATAGTGATATCCTAGGTTAGCCGAATGGACATTTTGCAATTAAAAAGTTAGCTTATGTTCAGCTCAAATGAACCAAAACTTCCTTGAAGCTTCCTGGCTAGCTGGAATTAATTGGTGAGTTGAATGGTCTTAGGCAGGTTCGGCCAAGAGGATGTATGAGCATTAAGATGTTGCCTTGATAAGCTAAATAGACTTGGAGAGTTAAATGTCATCTTGAGCACCCCAATGGCCAATAGGTGTAAAGGCTGAATGTGTACAACCACTTGTGCGTGAATGCCAAAGCCAAATGGGCAGCTAGTGTGAAAAGAGTTTCCAGCTTGTGTGAAAGCTCTTAAAGCTGCTTGGAGAACTCAATGATCAACTTAGAAGAGAGGAATAATCAGCTCAATTGTCCTTCGTGTCCACGAAAGGTTGCTTGGAGTTCCTAAATAATCAGCTCACCTTAATTGTGCCGTCCATGCATTGTACCTACAGCAACTAAATTCAGCTAATTAAACAAGCTAAGACAAATTAAATTCGACTGGACAAATTAATTGAAACATGAATTAAATTTGTCTTAAACTTAGACACACTCAATTAACTATTAAACAACTATTAAATAAGGAATAAACTAAGACACATTAATTTTAATTATAATGTCTAGATTTTTGACAAATTTAAAACAACTTTAATTATTTGAGCTAGACACATTAATTTTAATTTTAATGTCCAGATTTTGAAAAATTAAAAACAACTTTAATTATTTGAGCTAAACACAATAATTTAACTAATACTACATTAGAGGTTTATTTCCAGCAAAAGGTGCATAAGTTAAACCGAGCTAGGCTCGAGCTGATTGAGCTAAATTTAAGCTTATTTCAACTCGCAAAAGAATGCATGGTGAATTCGTAGGGCTGGCCTGAGCCTCCTCGGTGTGTCCAGCCAAGGTCTCGCCCTATACTTGATCTACTAAGGCCGAAATAGCCTCTTTCAAGCGTTTGGCTCGTGCTCGGGTGATGGGACCTTATGGTAGCTTCAAAGGCTCCTTACTCGAGCTAGATGTAACCTGGGGCGCGGCCGTATCATCCCCCCTTCTTCTAAGCGATTTTTCCCCAAATCGAACCCTGCGTCAAAGGGAGATAAGTTAGACACATTAAAGCTCGCAGTTATATTATACTCACCCGATAGGTCGAGTCGATAGGAATTTTCGTTGATTCGTTCCAAAACTTCGAATGGACCGTCTCCTCGCGGTAATAGATTGGACCTTCGTTGGGCTAGGAATCATTCCTTCCTCATGTGAACCCAAACCCAATCGCCGAGTTCAAAAACAACTCTTTTTCGGCCCTTGTTCACCTTTTGAATATAACTCTCGGTCCTTGCTTTGATGTTTGCTCGTACCTTTTGGTGCAACTCCTTCACATACTCAGCCTTTTTCCTAACATCTGCATGAATAAGTTGATCATTAGGCAAAGGTACTAGGTCTAATAGAGTCAAAGGATTAAATCCATAAACTATTTCAAAAGGAGAATATTTAGTTTTCGAGTGAACAGATTGATTATAAGCAAATTCAATATGCGGCAAACACTCCTCCCACGACTTCAAATTTTTCTGGATGATGGCCCTCAACAAGGTTGATAGCACTCAATTAACCACTTCCGTTTGGCCATCCATTTGGGGATGAAAAGTGGTTGAAAATAGCAACTTGGTCCCGAGCTTCCCCCACAACAATCTCTAAAAATGGCTTAGAAATTTCGCGTCTCGGTCGGATACAATGGTTCTCGGGATGTCATGAAGTTGAACAATTTCCCTAAAGAAAAGGTTAGCAATATGAACAACATTGTCAGTTTTTGTACAAGCTATAAAATGAGACATTTTCGAAAACCTATCTACGACAACATAAATTGAATCCTTCCCCATTTTAGTCCTAGGTAATCCAAGGACAAAGTCCATGGAAATATCCATCCAAGGTGCTTCGAGTATGGGAAGTGGCATGTACAGCCCGTGTGGCTTGATTTTCAATTTGGCCTTCTTGCACGCCACACATCGTTCACACACTCGTTTGACATCCCATTTCATTCTAGGCTAATAAAAATGCTCTCGAAGCATGGCCAACTTTTTTTCCACGCCAAAGGTGGCCCATGAGGCCCCCGGTATGCACTTCGTTAACTAGTAAGTCCCAAACGAAACTTTGCGGGATGCACAACTTAGCTTCCTTAAAATGAAAGCCTTCGATCCTATCGAATTTATCAACAACCACATTTTCGCAAGCAGTAAACATTTCGCCAAAGTCATCATCAAAAACATATAAATCTTTCAAGAATGCAAAACCAAGCAATTTAGAGTCTAAATGTGGCAAAAGTGTATACCTTCTCGAAAGTGCATTAGCCACTACATTATCTTTACCTTTTTATATTTGATGATATAGGGAAATGATTCTAGGTATTCTACCCATTTGGCATGTCGTTTATTCAATTTATGCTGGCCTTTGATGTGTTTTAAGGCCTCGTGATCGGAGTGAATCACGAACTCTTTCGGCCACAAGTAATGTTGCCAAGTCTCGAGAGCTCGAATAAGAGCATACATCTCTTTGTCGTAAATGGGGTAGTTTAGCATGGCTCCGTTCAACTTTTCACTAAAATAAGCAATAGGCCTTTCGTCTTGAGTTAATACAGCCCCGATGCCCACACCTGATGCATCACATTGAATCTCAAAGGTTTTAGAAAAATCACGTAGTGCAAGTAATGGAGCTTTAGTAAGACAATCTTTAATAACATTAAAAGATTTTTCTTGCTCTTCGTCCCAATGAAAGGCTGAGTTTTTCTTGATGACGCTTGTCAATGGTGCGGCCAAAGTACTGAAATTGGGTACAAAGAGCCGATAGAAACTTGCCAAGCTATGGAAACTTTTCACTTGACTAATACTCGTAGGTCTCGGCCACTCTTGAATAGTCTTAATCTTTTCTTGGTCCACCTCGAGTCCTTCCGAGCTGACCACGAAACCTAGGAAAACAACTTTGTCAGAACAAAAGGTGCACTTTTTAAGATTGGCATATAGGGTCTCCTTTTAAAGAACCTCCAAAATAGACCGAAGATGTATCACATGCTCTTCCAACGACTTGCTATATATAAGAATATCATCAAAGTACACAACACAAAACTTACCAATAAATGATTGTAACACATAGTTCATAAGTCTCATGAAAGTACTAGGGGCGTTGGTTAAGCCAAATGGCATGACCAACCATTCATACAAACCGTGTTTCATTTTGAATGCGGTCTTCCATTCGTCACCTTCTCGCATACGAATCTAATCAAACATACTTTTGAGATCAATTTTTGAAAACAACTTGGCACCACTTAACTCGTCGAGCATGTCATCTAATTGCAAAATTGGATGCCTATACTTAATGGTGATTTTATTTACAGCGCGGCAGTCGACATACATGTGCCAAGTCCCGTCCTTTTTTGGCACCAAGAAAACTGGCACGACGCATGGGCTAAGGCTCTCTCAGATATAGCCTTTTTTCATAAGTTCATTGACTTGACGTTGAAGTTCTTTAGTCTCTTCAGGATTAGTCCGGTACACGGGTTGATTTGGAATCATGGCTCTAGGCACAAAGTCAATTTGGTGCTTGATCCAACGAATGGGTGGCAACCCACTCGGAATGTCTTCCGGAAGTTCATCTTGAAAATCTTACAAAAGAGACACAATAGAAGAAGGGAGATTTTCGGTTAAGTTGTTAGCGTTAAACAAATTTTTCATGTATATAAGAACAAGGATTGGTTGTCTCAACAAAAGTGCCTTTCGAACATCACTTCCTTTTGCAAACACATTCAATTTCTCACACTCTTTTTCTTTTTTCATCTCTTTCTTTTCTCACATTCTTTTGAATCTCTTTTTTCATTTTTCCTTTCTTTTTATCATTTTTCTTTTCTTTTGAACTCTCACTCTTTTATTGTTCTCTCATTTGTTCAACAGAGTTTTTCAACTTCACTTGGTCCTCGTAGACTTGTTTCGGTGTTAGTGGTGCTAAGGTCATGGTCTTGCCCAAATGCTTAAAAGTATACCTATTGGTATACCCATCATGGATGACTCGTCTATCAAACTGCCAAGGTCATCCGAGCAACAAATGCCTCGCGTGCATTGGCACAACATCACACATTACTTCATCCGAGTACTTTCCAATAGAAAACGTCACAAGCACTTGTTTGGTCACCTTTAGCTCGCCTCCATCATTGAGCCATTAGAGCTTGTAAGGGCTAGGGTGCTTGGTGGTTGGTAGCCCCAATTTCTCGACCATGAGAGTGCTAGCCACATTACTGCAACTCCTACAGTCGATGATCACACAACAAACCTTTCCTTGGGCTTGACACCTAGTATGAAAAATATTCTCTCTTTATTGTTCGTTTTCCACACCTTGGAGGCTTAGACTCTTTTTGATGACTAGGATTTCACCGTCAACAGCATGTTCCAATTCCTTATCTTTATCGATAGCGGCATCATGCTCGTTTTCATCTTCCTCCTCCGATTCAATTTCTTTATTTGCACGTACTACCATATTGCTATGGATGGGACATTGGCTGGCGATGTACCCCATCCCAAGGCACTTGAAGCACTTGATGTCCCTCATTCGATTGGAAATGATTCGGTCGCCTTGCCTTTGCTAGTATCGCCAATAGGCTTGTTCATCTTGGCTGGCACCATTTGCTCCTTAGCACGGTTCGGTGGATTGTTTTTGCTAGTCCCTTGGCTCTATTTTGGTGTGACCGTGGTGGAATAGCCTCAAATGACGCCTTTTCACTTGAGTTGTTTTTCCACCTTGATGGTCATTTGTACTATGTCCACAACTTCAACATAATGTTGAAGCTCCACGATATTGGCAATGTCTCGGTTGAGACTGGCTACGAAACGCGCCATTGTAGCCTCTCGATCCTCTTGGACATCCGCACGGATCATTGCGATTTCCATCTCTTTGAAGTAGTCTTCAACACTCCTTGTACCTTGGGTAAGGTTTTGGAGTTTTTGGTAAGTTCTCGATGATAGTACAATGGAATAAATTGCCTTCGTATCACCGCCTTCATCTCGACCCAAGTAGATATTGGCCGTTCTCTGTTCCTTCGCCGACTTGTGGTGAGTTGGTCCCACCAAATCATTGCATAATTAGAAAATTCAATCGCGGACAACTTGACCTTTTTGGTCTCGGAATAATTATGGCAATCAAAAACCAATTCAATCTTCTTCTCCCACTCTAAGTATGCTTTTAGATCAGATTTACCTTGAAAGGGTGGGATGGATAGTTTGATGCTTTTCAAGACATTGTCAACTCGCCCTTGTTCTCTTTGGCCGCGGTTTTGTTGACCCCTCCGTCGATCACTTATATTAGACCCTTGGTCACTTTCGGCATCGCTAGGATTGAACAACTCGTCTTCTTGGAATCGTTACCGGCCTCGGTTCCTTGGTGGACTTAGAGGCGTCCTCTCTTGCTGGCCTCTTCTTTCCACTTGGTCAAGCCTTTCTTGGATAGGCTCAAGCTTCTGATCGGATAATCGCTCCACCTCTTGCAAGAGGGCTTGAAGATTGAGATCTAATACATTGCAAATTGGTTGTCTTTCGGGTCTTTCCACTATGTTTCGATCCGGGCTCCTTGACATGAGAAAGTTTAAAACCTCACCAAAAACCTCACTAGTCACTCGGAAAGGAAAGATATAGTGGCACTTACACTCGTGTTTACACTCGTTTTATGGCTTTTCCTTCTATCTATTGCTCTCACAACACTCGTGCCTTTTACCGCTAGATTCACCTCTCAAAATTTCGTAGAAGACTCTTTTAGGCTTAACTACTCGTCTAGGGGTCGGCTTCAAAGTGGTACAAGGGTTAATGTGTTTTCTGTGTTGGGTAGTGTAACACCTCTAACCCGTATCCGTCGTTAGAATAGGGTTAGGAGGCATTACCAAACGATCAAAAACTTTTACGGACAATTCAAAACTAAATTCATGGATTCACATCAAAGTGTCCCTTAAATAGGTCAACAAGACCTTAAACATGCTTTAGAATAGGGCTGAGACTAAACCGAACACATACGGAAATTCTCAAAAATTTAAAAATTTTTCAAAGTTACAGAGGTAACACGCCTGTGTGGGCAGGCCTTGTGCCTCCCACGGCCTCAGACACGCATGTGTGTCTAAGCTGTGTCAAAACAAGGCATACATACTGACTTGTTCACACGGCCGTGTGCCTCACCCATGGTCGCTACTGACTTGTTTCGAATTTCAACCACAAGGGACACGGTCGAGCCGCACGCCCGTGTGCTCAACCGTGTGGGCAATTATAGGCCATTTTCAAGGCCAAAATGCCACCCACACTTGGGCTATCCCTACATGCACATACAAACCTATTTCCACACACAATTGGCAACCACAAAACATACCAAATGAATATCATATCATCCCATTCAATTTCATTTCCATACAAATCATCTTATATCCTAAATAGTCCAACCAATTCACAATTAAACCAAATGTGATACATCCACATCTTACCATTCATATAGCCATTTCATTGATCAAACATATATACTCATATTGCATCAATAGGCTTACCATAATCTTGACCATTTCATAGACATGGAATCATACCAAAACCAAGCATCTTATAGCATAACCACTCATGCATACCACCAACATTTATCTAGCCACATCACATGGTTATTTACACATATCAAAAATATAACTCAAGGTGACTATCCTATACATGCCATACTTATATATATACATTTTCAAAAGGGTACCAAAACAAGATTGAGTAGTGTGATGATGATCCTCGATGATCCCCGAGCCTTCAGTAGCTTTGACGATCTATAAAACAGAGCAAACACACACAAAGTAAGCTTTCAAAAGCTTAGTAAGCCATGTACAAATAAACTTAGCATAAAATGCATTTAGCCACATAGATGCAATGACATTTATATTTCTCATTTGCAAATTCATAATATCATCATTGGCTTATTGTTTAGCCATTACTTACTCATATTCCACAACTCATTTCTCACATGTGCTCATAACTCTTTCAAGCATGTATATCACATATCATCTTATCATTTCAATACACATATTCACCTTAGTAAGTTTATATATAAACTTACCTTTTTGAACATATACATCGTGTACTTTTCAAACATACCTGAATCATTATGCATTTCACATAGCCATTCACACCTCGGATTTGCCCGTTGAACCGTTCAGAATCTAATAGGATATTTAGAATGCTCAAAATAGTCATACAATGCCAACGCCCAGACGTGGTCTTACATGTAACCAAATATCGATGCCACTGTCCCAGACAGGGTCTTACACGAATCAATACGATGCCAATGTCCCAGACATGGTCTTACACGTGAGTCTCATATCGATGCCAACATCCCAGACGTAGTCTTACACGAAATCTTGAATCAATGCGAACGTCCCAAACGTGGTCTTACATGATATCACATATCGGACACCTATGTCATGACATATATAATCCTATCTATTCCTAGGTTCGTACGGGACTTCACAGACTTGATACCTTGTCGATACTATCTCGAATCTCATATATTATCATCTCGAGTATTATTCATAGCAATTCAAATTTCATGTACACACAAATAAGTCAATTCAATTACATTTATTTGTATATCGACTTACCTCAGATTGGATAAACAAAAATGAACTCAGCTACTCAACTACTTTCGATTTCCCGTGATCTAAGTCTGTTTTCTTCGGTTCTTGATCTATACATATTCAAATGTAACCCATTTATACACCAATTCATTCAATTCAATCAAGAACACATTTAGGGTAATTTACAAATTAGCCCTCACATTTTCACATTTGAACATTTTAGTCCCTATTCCACAAAATCTCATGTCACCCATGCCTAGTCGAATTTTCATTTATTTCATTTATTTTACAATTTAGTCCTTCAAAATTTCATTTTCTCAATTTCAACCAAATTACTCAAATTTATCAAAACTCCAAAGACAAACTATGTTAATTAAACACATATATTCCATATTTCATCATCAAACATCACAAAGCTCATGAATTCATCAATGGCACTTTTCAAAATCTTCATCAATTCAAAAAATTGAAACATGGGTTTTGAAGAACACGAAGCAACGATTACATAAACGTAGAAATTATCAAAAACCGAAGCAAAACATACCTTAAATCAAACCAATAGTGTGCCGAAACCTAGATGAACATGGAAGCTTTCTTTTTCTCTTCTAATTTCAGCTAAAAGATGATAGGAATGACTAATTTCATACTTTATTTTTATTATAAACATATTATTATATTATTTACTATATTAACCTTTTAATTAATATAAGAAACTTATATACATTAAGGGCATACTTGTCCTTTGCCATCCACTAACTTTATTAATAGGCTAATTTCCTATTAAGGACTTCTCCTTATAAAGACATTAACAAATTAACACTTACACATTAATAAGTCACTTTTTCATTTTACGCGATTTAGCCCTTTTCTCAAATTAAGCACACAAACAGACAAATTAATTCATAGAAATTTCACACATGCTAAATTACGTATAGCAAACACAGAAAACAATATTAAAATAATTTTCTGACTCGGATTTGTGGTACCGAAACCACTATTCCGACTAGGGTCAAAACAAGATTGTTACAGGTAGGCTGAAAGAAGAAAATATATGGTTATTAAGTGTTGCGTGAAAAGGTTGGATGATGATAGAAGGGAATTTTCTGATCAGGGATAAAATGCAACTTTTCAACACTTTCGTGTATATATATATTTTTAATAACTTCGAATTTCTTCTTTTTTTTTAATTACAAATGATAAATACAAATGGAGTACTTTGACTCACGAAAGTTTTTTTTTTAATAATTCTTTTTTTAATAAAAAAAACTTACTTCGAAACTTCACGAACGTTTGTACTTCTCGATTTAGCTAGCTCTGACACCAAATGATACGATCTCGAGTTGCGGAAGTATTCTGGGTCATAGTTGTGCATGATCGTTAAATCTAAGAAGTATCGTTGTCTCTTGGAGTTTGAATAAGTTCGGTCGTTTGTAGGCTTAACAAAAGTTTGCAAAATCGGTTCAAGAATTTATGTGTCAATTGAATGATGGTTTGGTTCGAAAATAAAATAAGTAAGGAAAATAGATGGCTAGGATGGAAAGAAAACTTTAGGACAAGAATGAACCAATACTATGTAAAGTATTGACCCGAGACTTATACGTCACTTAAGGTGCTTGAAATCGTTAAAGAACCTTGACCCGCTATCTATATTGAGATAGGAACCAAAGGTATATTGGATGAATGCCACACTCAGTTTAAGAGTGATAAGTTCGAATAAACAAGGTTGACGCCACTAGTGAACTAGATAAGCCAACTCGAGTCTAGGACAAAATTTGAGAGTTGAATTAAACTCACAAAGTTATAAAAATTCATTCAAGTAGCAAAAATTCTGAAATACATGAAAATGGCTAAGTATTTATAGTGATATCCTAGGCTAGCTGAATGGACATTTGGAAATTAAAAAGTTAGCTTATGTTCAGCTCAAATGAACCAAAACTTCCTTGAAGGTTCCCAGAAATTTCCTTGAAGCTTCCTAGCTAGCTGGAATTACTTGGTGAGCTGAATGGTCTTAGGCAGGTTCGGGCAAGAGGATGTATGAGCATTAAGATGTTTCCTTCATCAGCTGAATAGTCTTAAAGAGTTTAAATGTCATCTTGAGCACCCCAATGGCCAATAGATGTGAAGGCTGAATGTGTACAGCCACTTGTGTGTGATTGCCAAAACCGAATGGGCAGCTAATGTGAAAAGAATTTCTAGCTTGTGTGAAAGCTCTTAAAGCTGCTTGGAGAAATGATCAGCTTAGAAGAAAGGAATCATCAGCTCAATTGACCTTTGGTGTCCACGAAAGGTTGCTTGGAGTAGCTAAATAATCAGCTCACCTTAATTGTGTCGTCCATGCATTGTACATGCAGCAACTAAATTCAGCTAATTATACAAGCTAAGACAAATTAAATTCGGCTGGACAAATTAATTGAAACATGAATTAAATTTGTCTTAAACTTAGACACATTTAATTAATTATTAAACAACTATTAAATAAGTAATAAACTAAGACACAGTAATTTTAATTATAATGTCCAGATTTTTGACAAATTTAAAACAACTTTAACTATTTGAGCTAGACACATTAATTTTAATTATAATGTCCAAATTTTGACAAATTAAAAACAACTTTAATTATTTGAGCTAAACACATTAATTTAATTAATACTAAATTAAAGGTTTATTTCCAGCAAAAGCATAAGTTAAACTGAGCTAGGCTCAAGCTGATTGAGCTAAATTTGAGCTTATTTCAGCTCGTAAAAGAATGCATGGTGAATTCGTAGGGCTGGCTCGAGCCTCCTCAATGTGTCCTGTAACACCCCAAACCCGGCCCATAAGTTTCGACCAGATCTGGTATGCTACGGGTTGTACATTGAAAACTTTTGCTAAGTTGGCTTTAGAAAATCATAAGTTAATTAGACAAAATTTGAATAAACAAGAGACTTTTGTAAAGAAAACCTTGTATTATTATTATTTCGTATATTTAAACCTTTGACATGGTTTCATAAGTTGCAAATATTAAAAACTACTAGATGAAGGTAAACTATGGGTCCTTATTACATAAATATTCCCAAAATATAAAAAAAAACTTAAAGAAAACCAAAAATAATCTATAGAAGTAAAACTTGATGGCCCCTCGCGTCCGCCTCGGCTCCCATGACCACGATCTACTGCTCATCTGAAAGAGTAGAGGAAAATGAAAGGGTGAGTCACCAAGACTCAGTGTGTAAATCCCGAAACACAATGACCTGAGGCCCACAAACACATTATGAGCCCTGGCCCATACACAAAGGCAACAATCATAGGTACATGGAAATAATGAATGATGAATAGCCCAACCCATCCTAGAATTCCATCCTCTACACACCAATCCGTACCAACCATCACACTTTGGGGGATTTCTACAATCAACCCTCCATCCGCTACACACCATAACGACAGCCGTACTGCCTATTCCTATTAATCAAGAATCATTAAACGTTACATAGCCACCGATCACTAGGTGACCTCATAATATAATGTGGCTCAGCCACCGATCGCCATGCGACCTTAATAATACATCGTAGCATCTCGACAGCTGAGCTGCCTGTAATAAAGACCGATTACTATGTGACCTATGTGGCAAAGCCACCGATCACTATGCGACCTTCTTCCCCTTCATCATATCAAAATCCCACCCCATGCATACACACATAAAGAAAACATCATACAGGCTTTCACATATATATATCAATACACATAGAGATTTCTATGATTACGTACCTGGCATCCTTGCCTAACCCTTTTAGGGTTTTATTCGACTGTCTACACAGCCACTTTCCAGCTTTTTAGCCCATAGCACATAAAACACAGTTAAAGAGTGTGTTAGAGATCTACACACCTGATTATCGTTAGAACAAGACTTTCTCTGTTGACGCTATCCGTAGTCAACACAGCTGCTATCTGCCCTATGTGTTGTTCAGAGGCTGGTAATGATCATTAGGTTAAGGCACGACTAACAAAAAGAAAACGGTTGATCATCTTAAGGAGAATTGGAAATCCTTACCTTGAAATCCCGAAAAGTGATATGAGATTCAGGGACTAGTGTTTCCGGATTTTAGATCTAAGAGATCTACTTCAATTCCCTAATGTCCCCCAACAAGAGAATACATAAAATCATTAAACCATTAGCTTTTCAGCTTTGTCTTCCAAAAATCGAAAGAGATCTTAAGGAATAACAAGAGTCGACACTCACCTTACTAGAGAAGATTCGGCTACTCCCAGAGGATTCTGGCTTTTTACAAAAATCAGGAAGAGAAGATGATTTGAAAAAATCTATAGAGATTCGGCTTTTAAATAAAGAAATCGGCAAGAAGAAAAAAAGAGAATTTCGGCAGACTGGGGGTAGGTTCGGCCTTAACAAGGATCAAAAGAAATATAGAAAAAGGATTATGAGGTTTCGGCTTTTTAGAAGGAAGAAGAGAAAAGAATAATAGAGTTTTCGACTTTTAGAAGAAAGAAGAGAAAAGAATAATGGAGTTTTTTGACTTTTAGAAGAAAGAAAAGAAAAGAACAATGGAGTTTTCGGCTTTTAAAAGAAAGAAGAGAAAAGAATAATGGAGTTTTCGGCTTTTAGAAGAAAGAAGAGAAAGAAAAGATGGAAACCCTAAATGCTGAAAAATAAAGAAAAAAACCCTCACCTAATTATTTAAAGTTTCCTCCCCCTCAGAGTTTGAAATTCGGCCATCACTATGACCAACAGATAGAACCCTAAATTTCCTCCCTTATCTTTCATATTATCAACTATAATATCTACATTATCCTTTTCACATAAATCCTCCTATTTTTGAGCCTTGTTGTCGTCCACTCTACCTAACCCTAATGCCGAAATTTAGCTAACTTAAATTAAAAAAATTGGGCTCCATAAAACTTAAATTTGGGCCCCTTACTCCCTTGTGTGGTGTCACTTCCTTGCTCCCTAAGTGGCGCCACTGACCACTGGGCCACAAGCCCATTTTGATATTTTAAACACAGATACCACGTTTTAAACCCTATAGTGCCTAAGCAAAAATTTAACCAAGTCCTTGACCACATCCTGAGCCCAATTTGGATCCCTAACAGTTAAATTAACACATTACACCTGTTCTCCCATTAAACGCATAGGCCCAAAAATTCAGGATGTTACAGTTCTACCTCCCTTAAAGAAATTTCGTCGTCGAAATTTCCAACTACAGGAACAGTTGTACAACCTAACCTACAACACTACGCTCATGCTGCGCACTCTGATTCCAATAACCCTCTATCCATAAACTCCTGAATCTGCGCTTTCAATTCCACCAACTCCTTTGGCGCCATCCTATACGGAGCAATAGATACTGGCGCTGTTCCTTGAAGAAGATCGATACCGAACTCCACTTCATGATCCGTGGGTAATCCGGGAAGCTCTTCTAGGAAAACATCAAGAAATTCCTTCACCGTCCTAACGACCCCTTGTAATCATACTACCGATTCTCTTTTATCTGATTAGAAGTTTTATGGATTAATAATTTTTTTCACTGATTTAGTAACGAACAGTCTTATGGACAGTAGTTTCAAGAGTAGTTCTTTCGAATTCGAAATTATATCCACGAGTTTCAGTCTCAAGTCTGTATCTCCTAGTTTTAGGAACCACATACATTCAACCATCATACATCATCATTCAAGTAGCATTCATGGACTCACATTCATCACATAAGAATATTTTCGTAATTTCTCTACCCAGAGGTATTTCCGTAGTTTTATCCTACAAGGTTTTTTTTTCATAATTCCTCAAAATAAGGTATCTTGGTTATTTTTTCCAAAATAGAGATATTTTCGTATTTTTTTTTAAAACAGGGGTACTTTGGAAGATTTAATTTTGTAAATCAGGTACTTTTGTAAATCTAAGGGTTTTTGGGTAAATTTGCAAAACATAGGTACTTTGGTAATTTTCCAACCATGGATGTTTCAGTAATTTCACAAATTTTGGTAGTTTTACAAATCCAAGGTATTCTGGGAAAATTTCACAATTCAAGGGTATTTTGGAAATTTACAAAACTTGGGTTTTTTTTTTATTGTGAAATAGGGTGGCCAGTCCCTTTCGTGTTTTAGTTATAAATTTTGGCCCGTCAACTAGTCCTCGTGGCTAAGGTGAACAGTCACTACGCACCAAGTAGGATTCCAGCGAAGAGGAGGTGAGTCACTAGGACTACTTAAGTACCCAGCTCTCCCTGAATCCAATCCTCGACATGCGTATGCCTGTTGCCACACCCTAACCCATCGACTCGTTCACGGGTTTGTTTGGATAGATTAAGTCTTATGAATTTAAAGAGTTGTTTTAACTAAGCCTATAGCCTATCAATGCCTAACATACTAGTCTACGTCCATCAAGCCCATCAAGCCCAATCATGCATATCATATCAAAAGTTAGAACACCTACCTGCATGGATCGGGTGCCGGTAGACTCGAAGGCCATATCTTCATCCAAGACATTTTTATCAAATTCACATCAAATTTTTAAAACACTACAAGACCCATTTCACAGCTTGAGTATTGAACTGGGCTCTGATACCAAAATGTAACACCCCAAACCCAGCCCATAAGTTTCGACCAGATCTGGTATGCTACGGGTTGTACATTGAAAACTTTTGCTAAGTTGGCTTTAGAAAATCATAAGTTAATTAGACAAAATTTGAAAAAACAAGTGACTTTTGTAAAGAAAACCTTGTATTATTATTATTTCGTATATTTAAACCTTTGACATGGTTTCATAAGTTGCAAATATTAAAAACTACAAGATGAAGGTAAACTATGGGGCCTTATTACATAAATATTGCCAAAATATAAAAAAAACTTAAAGAAAACTGAAAATAATCTATAGAAGTAAAACTTGATGGCCCCTCGAGTCTGCCTCGGCTCCCATGTCCAAGATCTACTGCTCATCTGAAAGAGTAGAGGAAAATAAAAGGGTAAGCCACCAAGACTCAGTGTGTAAATCCCGAAACACAATGACATGAGGCCCACAAACACATTATGAGCCCTAGCCCATACACAAAGGCAACAATCAAAAGTACATGGAAATAATGAATGATGAATAGCTCAACCAATCCTAGAATTCCATCCTCTACACACCAACCCGTACCAACCATCACACCTTGGGGATTTCTACAATCAACATTCTATCCGCTACACACCATAACGACAGCCGTACTGTCTATTCCTATTAATCAAGAATCATTAAACGTGGCATACCCACCGATCACTTGGTGACCTCATAATATAACGTGGCTTAGCCACCGATCACCATGCGACCTTAATAATACATCGTAGCATCTCGACAGCTGAGCTGCTTGTCATAAAGACCGATCACTGTGTGATCTATGTGGTAAAGCCACCAATCGCTATGCAACCTTCTTCCCCTTCATCATATCAAAATCCCACCCCATGCATACACACATAAAGAAAACATCATACAGGCTTTCACATATATATCGATACACATAGAGATTTCTATGATTACGTACCTAGCATCCTTACTTAACCCTTTTAGGGTTTTATTCGACTGTCTACACAGCCACTTTCCGGCTTTTTAGCCCATAGCACATAAAACACAGTTAAAGAGTGTGTTAGAGATCTACACACCTGATTATCGTTAGAATAAGACTTTCTACGTTGACGCTATCCGTAGTCAACACAGCTGCTATCTGCCCTATGTGTTGCTCAGAGGCTGGTAAAGATCATTAGGTTAAGGCACGACTAACGAAAAGAAAATAGTTAATCATCTTAAGGAGAATTGGAAATCCTTATCTTGAAATCCCGAAAAGTGATATGAGATTCTGGGACTAGCGTTTTTGGCTTTTAGATCTAAGAGATCTACTTCAATTCCCGAATGTCGCCCAACAAGAGTATACATAAAATCATTAAACCATTAGCTTTTCAGCTTTGTCCTCTAAAAACTGAAAGAGGTCTTAAGGAATAACAAGAGTCGACACTCACTTTACTAGAGAAGATTCGGCTACTCCCAGAGGATTCCGGCTTTTTGCGAAAATCAGGAAGAGAAGATGATTTGAAGAAATCTATAGAGATTCGACTTTTAAATAAAGAAATCGACAGGAAGAAGAAAAGAGAATTTTGGCAGACTGGGGGTAGGTTCGGCCTTAACAAGGATCAAAAGAAATATAGGAAAAGGATTATGAGGTTTCGGCTTTTTAGAAGGAAGAAGAGAAAAGAATAATGGAGTTTTCGGCTTTTAGAAGAAAGAAGAGAAAAGAATAATGGAGTTTTTCGGCTTTCAGAAGAAAGAAGAGAAAAGAACAATGGAGTTTTCAGCTTTTAGAAGAAAGAAGTGAAAAGAATAATGGAGTTTTCGGCTCTTAGACGAAAGAAGAGAAAGAAAAGATGGAAACTTTAAATGCCAAAAAAATAAAGAAGAGAACCCTGACCTGACTATTTAAAGTTTCCTCCCCCTCAGAGTTTGAAATTCGGCCATCACTATGACCAGCAGATAGAACCCTAAATTTCCTCCCTTACCTTCCATATTATCAACTATAATATCTACATTATCCCTTTCACATAAATCCTCCTATTTTTGAGCCTTGTTGCCGTCCACTCTACCTAACCCTAATGCCGAAATTTAGCTAGCTTGAATTAAAAGAATTGGGCTCCATAAAACTTAAATTTGGGCCCCTTACTCCCTTGTGTGGCGTCACCTCCTTGTTCCCTAAGTGGCGCCACTGACCACTGGGCCACAAGCCCAGTTTGATATTTTAAACACAGAGACCACCTTTTAAACCCTATAGTGCCTAAGCAAAAATTTAACCAAGTCCTTGACCACATCCTGAGCCCAATTTGGATCCCTAACAGTTAAATTAACACATTACACCTGTTCTCCCATTAAACGCATAGGCCCAAAAATTCAGGATGTTACATGTCCAGCCAAGGTCTCGCCCCAAACTTGATCTACTAAGGCCGAAATAGCCTCTTTGAAGTGCTTGGCTCTTGCTTAGGTGATGGGACCTTGTGGTAGCTCCAAAGGCTCCTTACTCGAGCTAGATGTAACCTGGGAGTGGCCGTATCAAGTTACTTAACTATAATGATCTTGAATATATGACCATCAACTCAAAATCTATCATAAGATGTTCCACAAATGATTCATCTTGGGACGATCTCACCAAGTAACATGTATTGACTTGTTCTCCTCTTTTAAAATAAAATTTTCTTCAGTGAATTCCACATTATAATAGCTACCTCAAGGCCGACAAATTTTCATATGTTATTCTAAGATAGTTATGTCTTTTTAGGAAATCTCCTCAGTGGAATCCATATGACAATACCTACCTTAGGGTCAAAAAATTGTCAAGCCATTACAAGAGACCAATGATGGAAGTCTTGTTTAGGGACCTTCTCCCCCTCAATATTTTATAAAATATGCAAGGTTTTCAATGTATGATTTTAGTCATGAATGATTAAAATGTCATGACAAGAACATGTGACATTTTTCCCTAAACTATATAGCATGCTTATCATACATATGTATGAACATACTTTTCAGTCAATTTAAATATTATCATGTTATAACATAAAAGTAGATAATTAAACTGAGTTTGACCAGCCAAAGTTTCCATAATTTCATACTAGAAAAATAGATAGTAAAAAAATTACATTTATAACCCCAAAACATTCTTTGGGTCTTCTAGGTGAAAGCCAAACATCTTGGCTTTGGGTTTTCCAAAAACATCTTGGCTTTGGGTTTTCCAAACTCCAAACTTTGAAAAAACATCAAAGGGATCTATCGTTGAACCGTCATCACCACCACGGGTTATCGCTATCACCGCCATTTATGCTATTGTCGGCTTTCATCGATCGCTCCATTGCCAATCTTTTGCTAGTTGGTTGGGTTGGGTTTGCATCGTCTTAATCAATTTTGGATACGTCTCAGTTCTTCGGGATTCATTGAAAAAATCAATTATAAAGAACTTAAGACTGTTTCCGACTGACATGAATTATCCCAAAATAAATCAAAATAAAACCTACATAAAGATGATATTCCATGATCTAATTACATATCCGAAAAATTTAATAAAACCTGAATTTATACCAATCAAATATCTGGGAATCATAACTTTGGCACAATTACTTTATCATTCGCATACATAACTCAAAACATGCATATAATTACAAGAATTCCATATATTATCAAAATTAAGCAAACATGAATAAGAGAAAAAAATTGGTATAGGTTTATATTACAAACATAGCACAACCTAGCTCTGATAACAATTGTTGGAAAAATTCAGTTAAGAAAATGATTTTTAGTTACAAAGAAAGTTTAAAATTTTGAAAATTGGGTCGATTTGTGATATTTATAAAAAAATAAACTTTTCCCGAAAAGCACATGTGCTTTGTGTGAGAGGGATTTGTATCATTCCCGACTTTCAGCTGAACGACCTTCTTCACTATCCTCATACCCCAAATTGCATTGAATGGGGGCTCGAACAACAAGATCCAAACCCAAAACAAGACACAATTTAATTTTTTTTAGTAGGAAAGTAAATCTCTCAAATAGAAATCGATAGAAATTGAAATTCCTAGAAAATATAATTTATTCTTAAAAATTAAATTTCCGCTATTTTCTGGCAGAATAACAATATATGAAACTTGTGTATAAAAAAATTATGTTAATAGCTCTACCAATACTGTAACGCCCCTAACCTGTAACCATCGCTAGTCTAGGGTTAAAGGTATTACCGGACAAAACAGAACCCTTTTACGGACATTTCATAATATAATTCAATGAATTGAATCAATATGTCCCTTAAACAGGTGTATGAGACCTTAGACATGCTTTAGAAAGGGGCCGAACTAAACCGAACACGTACAGAAATTATCAGAAATTTAAAATTTCTTTTCAAATTTACAGAGGTCACACGCCCATGTGGGCAAGCCATGTGCCTCCCACAGCCTCAGACACGCCCTTGTGTCTAACCCGTGTCACAACAAGGCATACATACTGACTCGTCCACACGGCCGTGGACACGCCCGTGTGCCCACTCGTGGTCGCTACTGACTTGCACCACACGGCTAGTCACACGCCCGTGTGTCTAGCCCGTGGTGGAGTCTGACTTATTTTGAAATACATCCACGAGGGACAAGATCGAGCCACACGCCCATGTGCTCAACCGCTTAGGCAATTATAGGCCATTTGCAAGGCCAAAATGCCACCCACACCTTGGGTCATCCCTACAAGCACACGCAAGCATCAAGCCAAGCATCAAAGGCAACCAATACATACCAAAATGTTCATCATTTCTAACCAATTATGAGCATAACAATTGCACCAACTTATATGCCATTTAACTCAACTTATTCACAAACATTTTTATACATAAATCATCCACAACTTACCATTACACTATGACATCTACTCATCAATAATATAACAACTTGGCATCAATAAGCCTACCATTACTTTGACCATTTCATTGGTCATTAAACCATACTAAACAAGCTTCATATAACATAACTACTCATTCATATCACAAACATTTATCTAGCCATATCACATGGCTATATATACATCTCAAACATAATTCAAAGTGACTAGCCTATACATGCCATAGTTTAGTATATACACTTTAAAAAGGTACCAAAATAAGTTGAGTAGTGTGATGACGATCCTCGACGATTCCCAAGCCTTCCGTAGCTTTAACGATCTATAAAACAAAGCAAACACACACAAAGTAAGCTTTTAAAAGCTTAGTAATCCATATACAAATAAACTTAATATATAAACATTTAATATCATATCAAACACAAAATCATTCATATATGACAATTGTAAATCCTTAATTCTATCTTGGCTCATTTGTTTAGCCATTTCTTACTAGCCAACTCATCTCCATATACAACATAGATCATAACTTTTTCATACATATATCACATTTTGTATCCACAATCTATGCACATATCTCAATTAGGTAAGTTTACATTTATACTTACCTTCCATACACATACATATTGTACATTTCAAACGTACCTGATTCGTTTATACATTTCACATAGCCTTTCATTTTCTAGAAATTGCCCGTTGAACCATTCGGAATCAAATAGGATATTCAGAATACTCAGAGTAGCCGTACAATGCCAACGTCCCAGACGTGGTCTTCCATGTACTCAAATGTCGATGCCACTGTCCCAAACAGGGTCTTACACGAAATCAAATACGATGCTGATGTCCCAGACATGGTATTACACGTAAATCTCAAATTGACGCCAACGTCCCAGACGTGGTCTTACACGATATAACATATCAAAAACATATGTCATGACATAGATGAAATCCTATCTATTCCTAGGTTCGTATGGGACTTTTCGGACATTGATACATTGTCTATACATCTTCGGATTTCATACATTTATCATCTCGTACGCATTCATCACAATGAAATTTCATATGAACATACATAAATCAATACAAATACATTTATTTGTGTATAGACTTACCTCGATTAGGATAAACGGAAACAACAGCTATTCAACTATTTTCGACTTTTCTTGATCTAAATCCGTTTTCTTCAGTTCTTGATCTATACACATTCAAATTTAATCCATTTATTCACCAATTCATTCAACTCAATCCAAAAATACACATTTAGGGTAATTTACAAAATAGCCCTCACATTTTCACTTTTTAACATTTTAGTCCTTATTTCACAAAATCACAAAATATACAAAATTCCATATTATCCAAGCTTGGTCGAATATTCCCATGCTCAATACAAGTCCACACATTTCATTTATTTCACATTTTAGTCCCTCAAAATGTTATTTGAAGTAAATCTCGGGTCTCTATCAGATACAATAGACAATGGTACCCCGTGCAATCTCACAATATCAGAAATTTAAAGCTCGGCTAACTTTTCAAGTGAGTAGTCAGATCGTACCAGAATAAAATGGGCGGACTTTGTCAATCGATCAACTACGACCCAAATTGCATCTTTTTTCCTCGAAGTCAAAGGCAAACCTGAGACAAAATCCATTGTTACTCTATCCCATTTCCAGTCGGGAATCATTATCGGTTGCAACAAACCAGATGGAACCTGATGTTCAGCTTTAACTTGCTGACAAACTAAACATTTCGAAACAAAATTTGAGATATCCCTTTTCATACCAGACCACCAATAATGTTGCTTCAAATCATGATACATCTTTATACTTTCTGGATGAACAGATAGGTGACTATTATGAGCTTCATTCAAAATTAACTGTAATAACTCTAGATTTCTCAGAACACAAATTCGATCTCGAAATCTCAAATAATCATCATCATCAACTTTAAATTCAGAATTGGAGTTTATATCACACTGAGCTCGTTTTGCTAGCATTTCATTATCAACTTTCTGAGCATCACATATTTGTTGTAAAAACAATGGTTTCGCTTTCAATTCTGCCAAAACTGAACCATCATCAAACAGGTCTAAATAAGCATTCATCGCATGTAATGCAAATAATGATTTCCGACTCAATGCATCAGCAACAACATTTGCCTTAGTCTTTCAAAAGCTCTAACCATCTTCTCTATCGCAGATTCAAATCTTTCTGGGTCATCAGGTACTTCAAACTTTTATGATTTGAAAATACATGACATTTCTCACCAAAAAGATAATGGCGCCAAATCTTTAATGCAAACACAATTGCAGCTAGCTCAAGATCGCGGGTTAGATAATTCTTTTCATGAGGCTTTAGTTGTCTCGAGGTATAAGCTATTACTTTACCTTCTTGCATCAAAACACATCCCAAACCATTTAATAAAGCATCACTATAAATCACAAATTCTTAACACGATTCTGGTTGTACCAAAACTGGAGCTTCAGTCAACAAAGTTTTCAACTGATCAAAACTTTTCTGACATTTATCGGACCATTCAAATCTCACATATTTCTGAAGCAATCTAGTCAACGAAGTAGCTATCATCGAAAAGCCTTTTACAAGCCGTCGATAATAACCAGTGAGTCCCAAAAAGCTATGGACTTCAGACACACTCTTCGGAGGTTTCCATTCCAGAATAGCAGAAATCTTGCTCGGATCAACTCGTATACCAGATGCTGACACAATATGTCCCAGAAAACTGACTTCACGCAACCAGAATTCACATTTACTGAACTTTGCATACAATTGTTTATCTTGCAGAGTTTGCAACGCTATTCTCAGATGTTCAGCATGTTCAGTTTCATCACGCGAATAAATCAAAATGCCGTCAATGAATACAACAACAAATCAATTTAAATACGGTTTGAAAATTCTATTCATCAAATCCATAAAAACAGCAGGAGCATTCGTTAGTCTGAAAGGCATAACTAAAAACTCATAATGCCTGTACCTTGTTCTGAAAGTAGTTTTCAGAATATCTGAATCTTTTACTCGTAATTGGTAGTATCTTGATCTCAGATCTATCTTCGAAAACATGGTGGCTCATTTCAGCTGATCAAACAAATCACCAATTTTGGGCAGAGGATATTTATTCTTTATAGTCACTTTATTCAACTGACGCTAATCAATGCACATTCTCATCGTGCCATTTTTCTTTTTCACAAGCAGAACAGGAGCACCCCAAGGTGAAAAACTCGGTCTTGCAAACCCTCTGTCAGTCAACTCTTGCAACTGTGACTTTAAATCTTTCAATTCCTTTGGTGCCATTCTATATGGAGCTATCAAACTAGGAGTTTTTCTCGGCAACAAATCAATACCAAATTCAACTTCACATATCAGAGGTAATCCCGACAATTCTTCAGGAAATACATCAGGGAATTCACAGACAACTGACACTGATTCAACTTTCTTTTCGGTTACTTTTGAGTCAAGCACATAAGAAAAATAAGATTCATAACCCTTTTTCATATAATTCTAAGCTTTCGTCACTAATATCACAGCAGGTAACCCATTCAAATCATTAGACTCAATCCGAACTATATCATCATTCTGGCATCTCAAATCAATAGTCTTTCTTTTGCAATTCACAACAGCATCATGCAACGTCATCCAATCCATACCCAAAATTATATTGAACTCATCAAATGGTAATAGCATCAGATCAGCCGGAAAACAAACATCTCTAAACATTAGCGGACAATTCTTTCATACTTTGTCAACCAGGACACTTTTACCTAAGGGATTCGATACTCTAATCACAAATTCAGTAGACTCTACAGGCAAAGTCTTACTGGATACTAAGTTCATACATATATACGAATGAGTAGAACCTGGGTCTATCAATGCAATCATAAAAGTATCATAAAGAGTAAATGTACCCGTAATAACATCTGAAGATGAAGCTTCCTCACGGGCTCAGATGGCATAAGCTCTGGCTGGCGCTCTGGCTTCAAATCTCACAACAGTATCTTTCGTAGCTCTCTAACTACTACTGACATTCCTTGTATTTCGAGAAGGTCTACCTCTAGCTGGAACATTATCAGATTTCGGATTCTGAACAATCTCTTGCTCAACAGACTCTAGATAGTCTCGGATGAAATGGTCTAACGATCCACATCTAAAACAGGCTCGATCATTCAACCTACAACTTCCCGAATGTCTTTCTCCACAATGTTTACATTCAGGTCTTTCAAATCGAACATTTCTAACACTAGCTATCGATGTAGCTAAAGCTTTGGAATTCAACTGTGATCTAGCTCGATCTTTATTCGAGTGTCCCATATTAACCTTTGAACGGCTTTGTTCATCTCTGAATTTCTTTGAAGCAGACTGAAATGTTTTACTGGGAAATCTCTTTCTCACATCTCTAGTTTCAGACTCAGCTTTTCTTTTATCTTTCCCAAGTGCTTTAGCTTTGCACGCTCGATCAACAAGCACCACAATCTCTTTTATTTCCAGAATCCCAACTAGCAAACGGGTATCTTCATTTAAACCGTCTTCAAATCTTTTGCACATTATTGCCTCGGTTGATACACATTCCCAAGCATATTGACTTAATCTCACGAACTCTCTTTCATACTCGGTGACAGACATGCGACCCTGTTTCAATTCTAAAAATTCTTTTCGCTTCTAATCAATAAATCTCTGACTAATGTATTTCTTCCGAAACTCAGTCTGAAAGAAATCCCATGTAACTCGTTCTTTTGGAACAACAGAAATCAAAGTCTTCCACCACTGATAGGCTGTATCTCGTAACAAAGAAACAACACATTTTATGCATTCTTCAGGGGTCAATGTCAATTCATCAAATACTCGGATAGTGTTCTTGAGCCAAAACTCAGCTTTCTTGGCATCATCATCACTAGTGGCCCTGAACTCTTCAGCCTTATACTTACGGATTTTGTCTACCGGAGGTTTATTCAACAGATTCAAATTCATAACCGGAGGTATAGCAGAAGTCTGAGGAGGATTAGGCGCGGGCGGAGGTTGTGAAATAGCCAGATTAGTTCTTATGTACTGAGTGAACCACTCATTCATCATTTAGAAGAAGGCTTGCTTAGCCTCTCCCTCTTGACCGCTAGTAGCCGGTCTCGAATCAGATGGCGCTGCCCATTGAGCGGGAGCAGGTGCATAACTTTCAACATCGTCAGCTACGGCTCTTTTCGGATCCATTACTGTACGAAAAACAAATTTTACACGTCAATCTAGGGTTAAAGGCATTTCCGGACAAAATAGAACCCTTTTACGGATATTTCATAATATAATTCAATGAATTGAATCAAGTTGTTCCTTAAAAAGGTCTACGAGACCTTAGACATGCTTTAGAAAGGGGCCAAACTAAACTGAACACATACAGAAATTTTCAGAAATTTAAAATTTCTTTTCAAATTTACAGAGGTCACACGACCGTGTGGGCAGGCCGTGTGCCACCCACGGCCTCAGACACGCCCGTGTGTCTAACCCGTGTCAAAACAAGGCATATATACTGACTCGTCCACACGGCCGCGACACGCCCATGTGCCTCGTGGTCGCTACTGACTTGCACCACACGGCCAGTCACACGCCCGTGTGTCTAGCCCGTGGTCGAGTCTGACTTATTTTGAAATACAACCACGACGGACACAGTCGAGCCATACGCCCATGTGCTCAACTGTGTGGGCAATTATAGGCCATTTGCAAGGCCAAAATGCCACCCACACCTTGGGTCATCCCTACAAGCACATGCAAGCATCAAGCCAAGCATCAAAGGCAACCAATACATACCAAAATGTTCATCATTTCTAACCACTTATGAGCATAACAATCACACCAACTTATATGCCATTTAACTCAACTTATTCACAAACATTTTTATACATAAATCATCTACAACTTACCACTACACTATGACATCTACTCATCAATAATATAACAACTTGGCATCAATAAGCTTACCATTACTTTGACCATTTCATTGGTCATTAAACCATACCATAAAAGCATCATATAACATAACTACTCATTCATATCACAAACATTTATCTAGCCATATCACATGGCTATATATACATCTCAAACATAATTCAAAGTGACTAGCCTATACATGTCATAGTTTAGTATATACACTTTAAAAAGGTACCAAAATAAGTTTGGGTAGTGTGATGACGATCCTCGACGATTCCCGAGCCTTCTGTAGCTTTAACGATCTATGTAATATCCTAAAAATATTAGAGCATCATGTTGTTACTTGTGTTAGCTTGGATATGATTGTTATTGTATGCTTAGTATATTTGTGTGAAGGCTTGGAAATATTAGCTAAGCTAGAATAATTTGTATGGAAAAATTTAGTGAAGTGGATTAAGTGAGCTTGACACTTAAGTTAATTTAAGTGTTAAATTAAAGCACATGAGGAGTTAGTGGCATAGTGGATAAGGAGCTTGAAAGGTGGCATGAGGGAAATGGTTCGAGTAGCATGGAAGGCATTTTGAGGATTGTATTTTTGTACATCCTAGCATTAATAGACGGTCAAGCTTTATATATGGAAGGTTGGACTTTCAAATTTTTGGTAAGTTGAATGTTGGTTTAGGAAAGTTTGTACTTTGGGAAAGGAATCTTAAGGTTATGGAAGGATGGGGGGACATAAGGCTTGGCTTAAAGAAGATGTTTTGGAAACTATTCCAAGGCCTTTAGTGCATGTATGTGGATGGCATGTATGGCTAGGGGGGTGGCCGAATATTGATAGGAGGTTTGGGGGAGGATAGTTGGTCAACTTTTGCATTTGTGCCTCTTTTGGCTTTTGTTTTTCATTCTATCCAAAAGCTCCCCTCCTTGGCTGAATGTCTATTGTGCTTTTGGTGCAATTTTACTTTTGGTTTTTAGCCTCATTTTGTTTGAACCAAATACCATTTTCTTTCTTTCATTTGTCCTTTTGAAACCGAAACTACATTTGAACTTTGTGCATTTTTGTGCACTTTTCTTCTTTGGAAAAATAGGTGTTGGCCGATTCTCTTAATCCCATTTTCTCTCTTTTCTTTCTTTTGAATATTGTTCAAAATCACAACATTTCCTTTTTGTTTCATTTGGCCGAACCTCTTTCTTCCCCAAACTCACTTTTTCTTTCTTCCATTGTTGCTAAAACCGAATCCTCTCTCTCTTTCATTTTTATTCTCTTTTCTACTCACATATTTTTCTTCTTTCATAACCATATTGCCGAAACTTCCTACTCCCTTTTTGATTTGTCTTGGCCGAATATCATCAAGGGTAGGCATTCATTTTGGGTTTTCTTCAATCGGTTTTAGAAAAGGGTAAATGTTAATGGCCGTTTTTCCTTTTTTTCTTTCTCTTTTCTATGCCTTTTTCTTATGAACAAAGGCCGAACCTATGGGCATTTGTTTCAAGGTTCTAATCAATATTAGGAATCAATCATTCTTTTAGACTTTTTGAGACTTCGGAAGCAATCGATCTAAGTCCATTCCATTAGCAATCAAAGTTGGTAAGTCAAGTGGTAAGGATTCAATATTCTTTAAGTTGGTTGAGAAAGCCTAAGGCTATTGGGATTAAGATATGATGTTGGCCGAATGGTCTTGATTAAAGTGTTGTGGTTTGGCCGAATGTAGGGCAAGGTGTTATAGTGCGATAGATCGGATCTCCGGAAGTTAGTATTTGCGTTGGTGAAAGGTGTGTACCTTACACACTTTATAACTCGGTTATGTATATGTATTTATAATATTAATTTACTAATCATATTATCAAAGTGGGAAAACGATGAGATCTTGATATGATACCATGATGGTATGAATGAGGATTCGGGTAAGTCCGTTTTTATATGTTGTTAATACATGTGGATTGAAATCATGATCTACAATTTATGATATATTTGTTATGTGATTCATAATAAAGTATGTTGACATGATTTGTTCAAATATTGCATTGTGATAGGTGATATGAGAGGAAGGGGAAGATTGATATTTGTGTCTTCGGACATCAGAGGTTTGGTACCTCCAGTGATTTGGTATCACATTTGTGTCTTTGGGACACCAGAGGTTTGGCACCTCATAGCGACTCATCCCTGTGGTTTAATACCACCGTGGGTTGGCCCCACAATTGAGATATGGGATTGTCGCCAGTGATTTGGTATCACAAGTGGGTTGGCCCCACAATTGGATTATTCGTGACTTTGGTCACCAGTGATTTGGTATCACATTTATGTCTTTGGGACACGAGAGGTTTGGCACCTCATAGCGACTCGTCCCTGTGGTTTAATACCACTGTGGGTTGGCCCCACTTTTGAGATATGGGATTGTCGCCAGTGATTTGGTATCACAAGTGGGTTGGCTCCACAATCTGATTATTTGTGACTTTGGGTCACCAGCGATTTGGTATCACAATATTGAATATCGTGACTTTGGTCACTAGTGGTTTGGTACCACACGGGGTAGAAAAAGGAGTTTTCGGATGGCTAGGTTGGGTGCATCATATATATATATATATATATTGCTTGGTTATAATTTGTATAAGTATGTGGCTATTACCCAGGAGAGGGATTATGCACTGAGTCTTGGTGACTCACCTTCTCCCTTATCATTTCAGGTGATTCGTGAGAACGCGGATGAGGAGTCGGATGAGCTCGAGGAGGCCATGCAATAAAGTTTGATTTTTCATGAACTTCCATTTGGGTACTTAACTTTATTTTTATTTGGTTTTTGATTTAATTTGGGTTTGTAATAAGGCCTCATTATGTTTTGGGATTATTTATACGCTTTGGATTTGATTTAAATATGGTTTACAAATTATATGGTTGAATTAATGGTATGTGCACAAAGTTTTCTAAACTACAAAATGCGATGGTTTTTAAAACGTTACCATCGGGTAACATAATTCATTTGATAGTTTTAACAACTTAAGTTTCGATAATTAATACTATTATTTTCCAAAACTCAAGTTTCCAAATTTTCATTCGATACAGTTTTCAACCTAATCACTTTGGTTTCTTTTAAACTATAAAAGGTTTTCTAATCTATGGTTTTGCAACTAAGTTTTTAAGATTTATTTACGAGATTTCAAAGTAAATTGTTATCTTTCAATTTATCATACACTTGTTTTCTACAAACATAGAACAACAAAGAGTTTTTCACAAAAATTTAATTGTTCACTCGATTTTCTTTACAACGTTTTCCTCTGTGGCATGCCAGATTCGGTCATGGCGTATTGACCGGGTTTGGGTGTTACAAATTGGTATCAGAGCTAAGTTTAAAAGCTCGGATGTGGGCCTGAGGCCCAAAATGATTTGAAGTATGGTTTAAAAATGTTTTTGTTGAAAATTTAATGGTTGGAAAGGCATGGCCCCGAGTCTCCGGCATCAATCCGCCCTGGTAAGTACATCAAACTGTTGATTTTAATGATATGATATGATGATGATGATATGATTGTATAGTAGTAGGAACTACTCTAGAGACCCAAAACTATAGGTTGGATGTACTCACGAAACAATCTCTTATTATAAATATTCATAAAACTTTATTTTAAAGAAAGTGGAATAATGACTAATGCATAAAACTTTTAAATCAGATAAGTCAAGATTTTAGACATGAGTACTCGAGGTCGAGGTCGTATTACTCGTGGACGCGGTCGTGGTAGGATGGCTGTGTCTGAACCAGTGAGGTCTGGTCAAGGATCCAAAAATGAGGTACCACCACCACCAGCGGTTGGAGTTGAGCATCAGGATCAAACAGGGGATGACGTAGTGTTTCAGGCGGTGCTACAAGTCCTTGAGAGGGTAGCTGGAATGGGTGGAGGCATGGGAGCTCAGAAATCTGTACCCAAGCGACTCCGATCCAATGGAGCGGAGGTATTTTGAGGTGTTTCAGGCGTAGCTCCCAGTGCGGTTGAATATTGGCTAGAGGCGACGGAGCGAATCATGGATGACTTGGATTTGAGTGCTGAGGACAAGCTGAAAGGGATTGTGTCGCTTCTTCGGGATGAGTCATATCAGTGGTGGCTCACGATACGGAATGGTGCTGCAGCGGAGGATCTCACTTGGGATTATTTCAAGGCAGCGTATCAACGGAAATATGTTGGGTCTAATTACATTGATGTGCAGCGTAAGGCATTTCTGAGTTTGGTCCAATATCAGAATATGAGGCGGAATTTTTAAGACTGAGCCGGTATGCTGGAGGTATCGTGGTTTCGGAGCACGAGGGATGTGTTCGGTTCGAGGATGGTTTGAGGGATGAGCTGAGATTGCTGATTGCTCCACATCAGGAGCGAGAATTTGCTGCGTTGGTTGAAAAGGCTAAGATAGCCGAAGGAATAAAGGAATCTGGAAGGCAGAACTACGACCGGAATAAGCATAAGAGAGGTTATGGATCATTCGGGTCAGCCGGTAATTCTCAAAAGAGAGCTAGGCAGAGTGGGCCAAATCGATGCAGGGAGGCACATTCGCTAATCGGGGACCAAAGATAGTGTAACCGATGTGGGAAATTTCATTGGGGCAAATCTTTGGGCCGGAGGGAAAGGATGTTTCGAGTGTGGCTCGCTGGATCATCGTGTGAGAGACTGTCCACGAAAGCTAGCCAGGAATCAGTCTGAGGATCAAGGTCGTGCTCAGTTCAGAAGGGAAGGACCGCCACCGCAGAGAGGTCATAGTAATGGTAGAGGAAGTAATGGTTCTGGTCGAGGCCGCGGAGCATCTGGCAGAGGTGCTGGCAACACTGAGGCAAGACAGCATGGTTTAGTGTATGCAGCGAGACGACGAGAGGAGGGAGACGCACTGGACGTCATAATCGGTACGTTCTTAATCTTTGGTGTGCCATATACTGCTTTGATAGATGTGGGTTCGACACATTCGTATGTTGCTAGTAGCATTGTAAAGACCATGAACTTAGATTCTGAGACTACTTCTAGAAAGATGACCGTACTTAGTCCTCTAGGTCACTTTGTAGAAGTAAATAAGCTGCATAGAGATGTACCCCTAGAACTCCAAGGGGTAGTGTTCGTAGCTGATCTGATGGAACTACCATTTGGGGAGTTTGATCTGATTCTTGGGATGGACTAGTTGGTCAAGTACCAAGCAAGTTTGGATTGCGCTGCTAAGCGCATGGTTTTGAAGGCAGCTGATGGCGAAGAAGTGGTTATGATAGGTAATAGAAGAGATTATCTATCCAACGTGGTATCTGCGTTGAAAGCTGTGAAGTTGGTCAGGAAGGGCTGTGAGGCATTTGTGGTCAATGTGAGTGTGTTGGAGGCTAAGGAGTCTGCTGTAAGGAATGTTCGAACAGTAAAAGAATATGTGGACGTATTTCTAGAAGAACTTCCAGGACTGCCTCCGGATCGTGAAGTTGAATTTGGTATAGATCACATTTACGGAACTACGCCGATATCTATTGCTCAGTATAGGATGGCACCAAGGGCGAATTAGGGAATTAAAGGCTCAGATTCAAGAGTTGTTGGATCGAGGTTTCATTCGACCAAGTGTTTCGCCATGGGGAGCGCCGGTACTTTTTGTCAAGAAGAAGGATGGTACGATGCGGATGTGTATAGACTACCGCCAGTTGAATAAGCTGACGATCAAAAACAAGTATCCTTTGCCGAGGATAGATGACTTGTTTGATCAACTTAAGGGGGCAGCGGTTTTCTCCAAGATAGATTTAAGGTCTGGATATCATCAGCTAAAGGTGAAAGAGGCTGATATCCATAAGACGGCATTTCGTACTCGGTACGGGTATTACGAATTTCTGGTGATGCCGTTTGGGTTGACTAACACACCGGCAGCATTCATGGATATGATGAATCGGGTATTCCAGCAGTTTTTGGATCAATTTGTTGTGGTATTTATAGGTGATATTTTGGTATACTCAAAGTCAAAGGAGGAGCATGATGCGTATTTGCGAGTAGTGTTGCAGATTCTGAGGGAAAAGCAGCTGTATGCCAAATTTAATAAGTGCGAGTTCTGGCTTAGGGAGGTGACTTTCTTGGGTCACGTAATATCAGCTGAGGGGATTAGAGTGGATCCTCGGAAAATTGAGGCAGTGTTGGATTGGAAGCCGCCTAAGTCAGTGGCTGAGATTCGGAGTTTTCTAGGTCTGGCGGGGTATTATCGAAGATTTGTGGAAGGATTTTCTTTGATCGCCACACCTATGACCAAGTTATTGAGGAAAGGAATTCCATTTGTGTGGACCGAGAAGCAGCAAGAAAGTTTTGACAAGTTGAAGAAGATTTTGACTGAAGCTCCGATTTTGATTCAACCTGGGGTAGGCAAGGAATTCACGATTTACTGTGATGCATCACATACTGGTTTGGGATGTGTGCTGATGCAAGAAGGGAAGGTAGTGGCTTATGCATCTCGACAGTTGAGACCACATGAAGTTAATTATCCGACGCATGACTTGGAATTAGCTGCAGTGGTTTTCACTTTGAAGATTTGGAGACACTATTTGTATGGAGAGAAGTCGATAGTCTACACGGATCACAAGAGTCTTAAGTATCTTTTGACTCAGAAGGATTTGAACTTGAGGCAGCGTAGATGGATTGAGTTGTTAAAGGACTACAACTGTTCGATTGAGTATCATCCGGGCAAGGCTAACGTGGTGGCAGACACGTTGAGCCGTAAGGTTGTATCAGACTTAAGATCGATGTTTGCTCGTCATACCTTATTTGATGATGGGAGTCTTTTGGCTGAATTGCAAGTCAAGCCGACTTGGTTAGAGCAAATCAAGAAGAAGCAGTTAGAGGATGATGGTTTGAATGATCAGAGGTTGCGGGTTCAGAACGGTGGTTTAGAGGATTATAGTTTGTCCAGTGATGGAGTTTTGTGTTTTAAAGGGAGAACTTGTATGCCGAAGGATGTTGAGTTGAGACAAAGGATTCTTCGGGATGCACATAGCAGCCCATACGCTATGCATCCTGGAGGTAACAAGATGTATCGGGATTTAAGAGAGTAGTTTTGGTGGCCAGGTCTGAAGCGGGAGGTAACTGAGTTTGTGGGTAAATGTCTGACGTGTTAGCAAGTCAAGGCGGAACATCAGTTACCGTCTGGGTTACTTCAGCCGGTGAAGATTCCACAGTGGAAGTGGGAAAGGATCACTATGGACTTTGTCAGTGGATTACCTCTTACGCCTAGTAAGAAGGATTCAGTTTGGGTGATTGTGGATCGTCTGACTAAGTCAGCTTATTTCATTCCGCTAAGGGTGGATTACTCGCTTCAGAGGTTAGCTAAGTTGTATGTAGCAGAGATAGTAAGATTGCACGGTGTGCCAGTGTCGATCATCTCGGACAGAGATCCTAGATTTACATCGAGGTTTTGGAGAGCGTTACATCAGGCTTTAGGTACGCGGTTGGATTTTAGTACCGCATTTCATCCACGATCGACGGCGATCGGAAAGGGTTATTCAGATTTTTAGAGGATATGTTGAGAGGATGTGTTTTGGACTTGAGCGGTACCGGAAGAGTTTTTGCCGTTAGCTGAGTTCGCATACAACAATAATTATCAGGCAAGCATTAAGATGGCACCATATGAGGCGTTGTATGGTAGGAGGTGTCGCACACCTACATGCTGGACTGAGTTGGGTGAGCGTCAGATGTTAGGACCCGAGTTGGTTGCGAGGATCGAGGATAAGGTTAAGATGATTCAGCTTCGTCGAAGGAAGCTTCGGATAGGCAAAAGTCGTATGCCGATCTCAAGCGGAGGGATATAGAGTTTGCCGTGGGTGACAAAGTTTTTCTGAAGGTTTCGCCATGGAAGAAAGTGTTAAGATTTGGGAGAAAAGGCAAGTTAAGTCCAAGGTTTATTGGGCCGTATAAGGTGTTGAGACGAGTGGGACCAGTAGCTTATCAGCTCGAGTTGCCATCAGAACTGAGTCAGATTCACGATGTGTTTCATGTCTCCATGCTTAAACGCTATCGTTCTGATCCATCGCATATTATGGCAGTAGAGGAAATAAAGGTGAGTCCAGATTTGACGGTGGAAGAGGAACCTGTGCAGATTCTAGATCGAGACGTGAAAGTTTTGCGCAAGAAGACAGTTCCTTTAGTGAAGGTTTTATGGCAGAATCATGGCGTGGAAGAAGCTACGTGGGAACCGGAGGATATGATAAGGCAGCAGTATCCTCAACTCTTTTGATCAGGTAATTTCGAGGACGAAATTTTCTTAAGGGGGTAGAATTGTAATATCCTAAAAATATTAGAGCATCGTGTTGTTACTTGTGTTAGCTTGGATATGATTGTTATTGTATGCTTAGTATATTTGTGTGAAGGCTTGGAAATATTAGCTAAGCTAGAATAATTTTTAGTATGGAAAAATTTAGTGAAGTGGATTAAGTGAGCTTGACACTTAAGTTAATTTAAGTGTTAAATTAAAGCACATGAGGAGTTAGTGGCATAGTGGATAAGGAGCTTGAAAGGTGGCATGAGGGAAATGGTTCGAGTAGCATGGACGGCATTTTGAGGATTGTATTTTTGTACATCCTAGCATTAATGGACGGTCAAGCTTTATATAATTTTTGGTAAGTTGAATATTGGTTTAGGAAAGTTTGTACTTTGGGAAAGGAATCTTAAGGTTATGGAAGGATGGGGGGACATAAGGCTTCGCTTAAGGAAGATGTTTTGGAAACTATTCCAAGGCCTTTAGTGCATGTATGTGGACGGCATGTATGGCTAGGGGGTGGCCGAATATTGATAGGAGGTTTGGGGGAGGATAGTTGGTCAACTTTTGCATTTGTGCATCTTTTGGCTTTTGTTTTTCTTTCTCTCCAAAAACTCCCCTCCTTAGCCGAATGTGTATTGAGCTTTTGGTGCAATTTTGCTTTTGGTTTTTAGCCTCATTTTGTTTGAACCAAATACCATTTTCTTTCTTTCATTTGTCCTTTTGAAACCGAAACTACATTTGAACTTTGTGCATTTTTGTGCACTTTTCTTCTTTGGAAAAATAGGTGTTGGCTGAATCTCTTAATCCCATTTTCTCTCTTTTCTTTATTTTGAATATTGTTCAAAATCACAACAATTCCTTTTTGTTTCATTTGGCCGAACCTCTTTCTTCCCCAAACTCACTTTTTCTTTCTTCCACTGTTGCTAAAACCGAATCCTCTCTCTCTTTCATTTTTATTCTCTTTTCTACTCACATATTTTTCTTCTTTCATAACCATATTGCCGAAACTTCCTACTCCCTTTTTGATTTGTCTTGGCCGAATATCATCAAGGGTAGGCATTCATTTTGGGTTTTCTTCAATCGGTTTTAGAAAAGGGTAAGTGTTAATGGCCGTTTTTCCTTCTTTTCTTTCTCTTTTCTATGCCGTTTTCTTATGAACAAAGGCCGAACCTATGGGCATTTGTTTCAAGGTTCTAATCAATATTAGGAATCAATCATTCTTTTAGGCTTTTTGGGACTTTGGAAGTAATCGATCTAAGTCCATTCCATTAGCAATCGAAGTTGGTAAGTCAAGTGGTAAGGATTCAATATCCTTTAAGTTGGTTGAGAAAGCCTAAGGCTATTGGGATTAAGATATGATGTTGGCCGAATGGTCTTGATTAAAGTGTTGTGGTTTGGCCGAATGTAGGACAAGGTGTTATAGTGCGATAGATCGGATCTCCGGAAGTTAGTATTTGCGTTGGTGAAAGGTGTGTACCTTACACACTTTATAACTCGGTTATGTATATGTATTTATAATATTAATTTACTAATCATATTATCAAAGTGGGAAAACGATGAGATCTTGATATGATACCATGATGGTATGAATGAGGATTCGGGTAAGTCCGTTTTTATATGTTGTTAATACATGTGGATTGAAATCATGATCTACGATTTATGATATATTTGTTATGTGATTCATAATAAAGTATGTTGACATGATTTGTTCAAATATTGCATTGTGATGGGTGATATGAGAGGAGGGGGAAGATTGATATTTGTGTCTTCGGACACCAGAGGTTTGGTACCTCTAGTGATTTGGTATCACATTTGTGTCTTTGGGACACCAGAGGTTTGGCACCTCATAGCTGCTCGTCCCTGTGGTTTAATACCACCGTGGGTTGGCCCCACATTTGAGATATGGGATTGTCGCCAGTAATTTGGTATCACAAGTGGGTTGGCCCCACAATTGGATTATTTGTGACTATGGTCACCAGTGATTTGGTATCATATTTGTGTCTTTGGGACACCAGAGGTTTGGCACCTCATAGCGACTCGTCCCTGTGGTTTAATACCACCGTGGGTTGGTCCCACTTTTGAGATATGGGATTGTCGCCAGTGATTTGGTATCACAAGTGGGTTAGCCCCACAATCTGATTATTTATGACTTTGGGTCACCAGTGATTTGGTATCACAATATTGAATATCGTGACTTTGGTCACCAGTGGTTTGGTACCACACGGGGTAGAAAAAGGAGTTTTCGGATGGCTAGGTTGGGTGCATCATATATATATATTGCTTGGTTATAATTTGTGTAAGTACGTGGCTATTACCTGGGAGAGGGATTATGCACTGAGTCTTAGTGACTCACCTTCTCCCTTATCATTTCAGGTGATTCGTGAGAACGCGGATGAGGAGCCGGATGAGCTTGAGGAGGCCATGCAATAAAGTTTGATTTTTCATGAACTTCCATTTGGGTACTTAACTTTATTTTTATTTGGTTTTTGATTTAATTTGGGTTTGTAATAAGGCCTCTTTAATTATATTTTAGGATTATTTATACGCTTTGGATTTGATTTAAATATGGTTTACAAATTATATGGTTGAATTAATGGTATGTGCACAAAGTTTTCTAAACTACAAATTGCGATGGTTTTTAAAACGTTACCATCGGGTAACATAATTCATTTGATAGTTTTAACAACTTAAGTATTTTCGATAATTAATACTATTATTTTCCAAAACTCAAGTTTCCAAATTTTCATTCGATACAGTTTTCAACCTAAACACTTTGGTTTCTTTTAAACTATAAAAGGTTTTCAAATCTATGGTTTTGCAACTAAGTTTTTAAGATTTATTTACAAGATTTCAAAGTAAATTGTTAGCTTTCAATTTATCATACACTTGTTTTCTACAAACATAGAACAACAAAAAGTTTTTCACAAAAATTTAATTGTTCACTCGATTTTCTTCACAACATTTTCCTCTGTGGCATGCCAGATTCGGTCATGGCGTATTGACTGGGTTTGGGGTGTTACAATCTATAAAACAAAGCAAACACACACAAAGTAAGCTTTCAAAAGCTAGTAAGCCATATACAAATAAACTTAACATATAAACATTTAATATCATATCAAACACAAAATCATTCATATATGACAATTGCAAATCCTTAATTCCATCTTGGCTCATTTGTTTAGCCATTTCTTACTAGCCAACTCATCTCCATATACAACATAGATCATAACTTTTTCATACATATATCACATTTTGTATCCACAATCTATGCACATATCTCAATTAGGTAAGTTTACATTTATACTTACCTTCCATACACATACATATTGTACATTTCAAACGTACCTGATTCGTTTATACATTTCACATAGCCTTTCGTTTTCTAGGAATTTCCCATTGAACCATTCAGAATCAAATAAGATATTCGGAATACTCAGAGTAATCGTACAATGTCAACGTCCTAGACGTGGTCTTACATGTACTCAAATGTCGATGCCACTGTCCCAGACAGGGTCTTACATGAAATCAAATACGATACCGATGTCCCAGACATCGTCTTACATGTAAATCTCAAATTGACGCCAACGTCCCAGACATGGTCTTACACTATATCACATATCAGAAACATATGTCATGACATATATGAAATCCTATCTATTCCTAAGTTCGTACGAGACTTTTTAGACATTGATACATTGTCGATACATCTTCGGATTTCATACATTTATCATCTCGTACGCATTCATCACAATGAAATTTCATATGAACATACATAAATCAATACAAATACATTTATTTGTATATAGACTTACCTAGGATTCGGATAAACGGAAACAACAGCTATTCAACTATTTTCGACTTTCCTCGATCTAAATTTGTTTTCTTCAGTTCTTGATCTATACACATTCAAGTTTAATTCATTTATTCACGAATTCATTCAACTCAATCCAAAAATACACATTTAGGGTAATTTATAAATTAGCCCTCACATTTCCACATTTTAAATTTTAGTCCCTATTTCATAAAATCACAAAATACACAAAATTCCAAATTACCCAAGCTTGGCCGAATATACCCATGCTCAATACAAGTCCACATATTTCAATTATTTCCTCAATTTAGTCTAAATTACTCAAAATCACCAAAAATTCAAAGACAAACTATGTTAATCTAACACATATCTTTCATAATTCATCTTCAAACATCACAAAACTCATGTGTTAATCATTGGCACTTTTCAAATTCATCATCAATTCACAAAATTGAAGCATGGGTTTTGAAGAACACTAAGCAACGATTACAAAAACATAGAAATTATCAAAAACCGAGTCAAAAACATACATTAGTTGAGTTTAACCCTAGGCCGAATATCACAAAGCTTCAAACCTTATTTTGCTTTTCTATTTTTGGTGAAGAACACAAAAGATGAGCATTAATTTAAGCTTTTATTTTATTATGAATTAACTTAATTAACAAATTCCATTTTTAACCTTTTTATTATCATTCATTTTCCCCTAACATATGGCATTTTTGTCCATTCAAAATCCCTTTGGTTTAATAACAACATAAGGACTCCATATAATAAAAGCCATAAAAAATAGATACCTTTGCATAAAGCATGCTAATTTTGCATCTTTCACAATTAAGTTCGTTTGTCAAATTAAGCACACAAACGGACAAATTAATTCACAGAAATTTCACACATGCTTAATCACGTACTGCAAACACAGAAAATAATATTAAAATATTTTTTGACTCGGATTTGTGGTTCCGAAATCACTATTCCAACTAGGGTCAAAATCGGACTGTTACAAATACCATTTATTTAAAAGGAGAAATATGAGAATCCTGGTTGAATAAAAATAACACAAATAATATTTATTTAATAGAAAACACTTACTAGTCAAAGTTGGAGAAAGGGAGGGACACACCTTAGTAAACATTACTAGGGTTGCTGCCCCTTACTTATTATATGAGGGGATTTGGGCCTCTCTTATATTAGTCCAATTATATATGCTTTTTAGATTTTTGACCTAACACTTTATAATTTAATCCAATCTAATATTTGTTTTCTTTTTCCCCAAATATATATTTTTTGTTTAATTAATTTAATTAATCATAACTAAATTAATTTCCCAATTAAATAATTTTCTCAACCCAATTCTAATTTCCTTAAAGTCATGACAACTTTACCAAAAAAGAGTCTATGAGAAAATATATTTAATTTTACATTCAACAAATCCATAATGACTAATTAATTTAATTTTGTTTTCGAACTTCAATTATTTAATTATAATTAATTAAATAATAATTCAAAAATCTTAAATTGATTCTCAAGTAATTTCTATACATAGTGAGAAATGCATTCATTTGTGAATGCGACTCGTTTCTCTAACTTTACCATTTCCATTTATTTATGTTCGCTTAATTCTATGTGAAATTAATGTATGGTTTCAATGAGCTAGGGGAGGGATCAATTGGACATTTATAATTATGGCTTAAACAATTTATAATTAAGTTTCATCTTTTTGCCTATTAATTATAAACTTATTTAGTCACGAAGTCATTCCATTGTAGTATTGTGACTAAGCTCTCCCTAATTGCATACTATTACAAATGCTACTAAGTGCTCATAAATGACCTTGTCATAAGTTTGTTACTCTCATAGGATATCCTTAATCTTTTTAGGATAAACTTCTCCCAATATGATCCTATTTTATTACATGATAACCATTACATATTCCTTCATGAAAAGTCAATTACTATGAATTAGTAATCAAGTCATTTATTATAAAGACAAACGACCAGTGGCTACTATTACTTTTCATATATCATGTAATATCGATGAAAGGATATCATCTACCCATTAGTTAGGCTATGTATTCCACTATTGTGAATGATGCCACATACTGCAGAAGTCGTATACCCAAAGCACCAGCTTTCGGTTCCTTATCTATTTGAACTCATGATTTTACTTACATCAAATTATGCGAATCACACATACATAGTACATCATCCACTCATGATTAAGGTATGTCACACTATGAACATCACAACTTAATAAATCCATAAACGGATCTAGGATCTATTCTACTTGGATCCTGCCTAATGTGCTATGAATCTAGTCAGTCACATCTATGTCTCTATCTTTGAAGAGTCAACTGCTCCGATGCTTAAGACAAAGTATCTCCCCGATTAGACTTGATTGATGACATATTAGTCTTTCAATCGATTTGCTCATTTCCAATCAGACTAAGGACATATTTAGGTTCATCTACTAATACAATTTGTCTTTCCATATTACAATCCAATCACATAATACCCCTTAGTATTAGTTAAACGTTAAGTAATTAGTGAGCCAATATTTGCTTCCATTTTTCTTTGCTTGCAAAAACATTGAGGATAATATAAAAAGGGTATTAGGGTAACTAATGTATATTCTATTAAATCAATTTGTTCAAAAATTACAAGTATACAAAATGAATATACTACAATTAGGGAATCAAATCCAACACAGGAACCATATCAGAAGCCAGCACGAAGCTTTAGAAAATTGCCCATGAGCCATCTCGTAAATAAGTCAACACATCGCAGGCAAAATCATGGGGGGAAAATGAAAGCCAACATATAGCATGTAAAAGGGTAAATAAAACCTTGGCTTTCCACTACCATGTTTTGGTTAGCTAATGGTGCTCAGCTCATTCTCTCCTTGGGGGATATTGAACTTAAATTCATATTGTTCAGTTGTAACCCTTAATATTACAACAATCGTCTCATCTCATCGAACCTTGTGGTGCATCGAACTAAACCACCCACACAAATAGTCTTCTCCAATCTCTTTACCACCATTTTTCGACGACCATCCACACTCATACTACTACCAACCTCCCCACCCTAGTTTCCTCTAATCATTTTTGATAAAAATACGCTAAAACAAACCATTCAAGCTATAATTAGCCAATTGGAGTTACCAATTACATGAACTACATGCTAATATAAACTACGCCAATGAAGTATGAACTCAAAAGTAAGGAGGTTAAACCGGAGATTTAGACCTTTCAATCCAAAGAACATTTTCGAACACACCTTCAGGCCCTATGAGAGCTTTACACCTGGCAATTTTAAATGTTGAAATGGAAAGTAATAATTGGCAATGCTTCTCGATAATGCGTTGTAATGCATAGTCATTAATGCAAATTTATAGAGGCGTGCACTCTCAAGCAATACTGACCATGTGTACATCTCACGTGCATGCTCTTAACATTTCAAATTTCAAGCGCTAAACAAATAATTACCACAAAACACTTTGGAGAATTGAAAACCTAGCCACATTATAACCTTTCTCGCAACTGGAGGGGAAATTGTTATACCCTAACCTCTCGAGAAGTGAACCCAATGTACTCCTTGAACACACTCCTCGACTTAACAGCCACGAAGGCCCCACTTATTAACCACCATCTTTAACTCCAACTACCTCGTCACATTTGAGATTATTAAAAGCAAGTCCAATCACCACCTTACCTAGACTTATAGTGGTGGAACACTTAACCACTTGCCTCTGACCTACCTATAAGATCTCAACATGTGGTGCCTTGAAAGGGTATATAAAGCTCAAAGCTCCTACAGGATAGAGGGTTCTCTCTCTCTCTCTCAGAACCTGAGCTAAGGGTATATAAAGCTCAAAGATCCCAAAAGGTAGAGGATTTCTCTTGTTTGATCATATTTTAATATTTTGTCTATTATATTCCTATTATATTTATAACAAACTAAAAAAAAGTTAAACTGAGCCACTAGCACATGATAATATAAAAGATTTTTATTTGACTTTCTATATCAACTCGCTATCTTGGGCATGCATAAAACCAATCCAATAAGAAAAGGTTAATATGCAATTTGTTTCTTGAATTTGTCTAAAAGTATCTAGTTGAAACTAATAGCCAATTTGATGGTGACATGTGACAACTCTAAGTATGCTATGCGACAGACATAAATCATTATTTTTAAAAATATATAAATTAATAAATATTTTTTTTACATCAAGAATGAACCTAGACAAAAACTTAGTTACATCTGAATCTAGACATATTTTTAGTACGTTTATATATACATATTTATAAAATATTAGTTTTTAGGTTATTATTATTTTAAAAGTACATAAAATATAAATTTATAAAAATATATAAATTTGGACAACCATATGTCTAGGTTTATTTTTTTATGTAAAAACTTTTTTTTATATTTTATTTTGTAATTATATATATTTAATTTTATAATAATATAAATAACCTCATATTTTATAATAAATAAAAATATATAAATTTACTAAAAAATACATCTTGAATGCTAGACAAATTGGTGTCCAGATTTAGATGTATCTAGACAACTATTTGTTCAGGCTCATTCTTGACGTGAAAAAAAAACCTTTTTTTAAAAAAATTTATATAATTTTAATTTTTTTATTTTTAAAATTTTTGTTTGTCACATAACATGCTAAGAGGTTGCCACGTGTCACCACGAGATTAACTATTGGTGCCACTTCAACATAAGTTGAGTGTTAGCTTGAAGGTACCAACCTAGGTAACGGAATACAAGTTCAGATACCAACTAAATACTTTTGGATACATTCAAGGGGCAAACTACATATTAACCCAATAATAAAATATGGGTTCAAATATCGAATCGACAACTTCCAACTCAATACTATAACACAATATAAAAAGTATAAATGAAAAGATAAGGAGAGAGATCCACTTCCACTAGTGTAAAACTAAAGTTATTTTTATATCATTTCGTATATTTTTGTACGATTAGTATTTTGATGATCCAATCGTCATATTCCATTCATATATATTATGCATATCAAATTTGATATAAATTAAAATTTTCTAACTATTTGTTTTACGTAAAAAGCTTTCAGCCATTCTATAAATATTAACATATACACTTTTTAGATTGATATAATAAGAATATTAGATTGGTTTGAAAGTTTACATTCATGACGAGTACAATTATATTAACAAATTCAACGATTAGATAGTTAAAATATTAATCTTATGACAATATACAAAATGTGATTTTATATTGATATAAGTCGATCCCTCCCCAAAAGATAATACATAAATACGATCTTGTCAATATTTAGCCTAATATCATTTTTTAGGCATCAAAATTTAAATAAATATATAACATCTTGAATATAATTAAATTATGGTATACTCACGATGTGAGGGAAAATTGTATTTAACAAATATATAAATGAAATTGATATGAAAATATAACTTTGATTGAAAAGGTAGAATTGAATTAATGAAAACTATGACGTTTTTGGTTCAAATCTCATTATTCCATAAGAATGGCAACGAGATAGATATTTGTAGGTATTTTTAACTGTTCAAATTCAAATTTGTAAATCTGTCTAAAAATCTAATTCCACTTATTATCGGTAGGTTATTCAAATATTACTATCCAAATATGAAATTAATACTATTGTCCACTGAATATCCAAATCCAAAGAAAAGAACAATTCAATATTTTCTAATCAATTCAATATTTTCTAATCAATTTTTGCATATCCAAATTCACAAAATTTCAACTTTGAATTTGATAAAAATTCTTTCTATATATAAAAAATCAAAATTATAAGTGTAACAAGTGGATTCGAAATATTTGAATCTAAATTCGTGTTCATTATCTGAATAAGCAATACGGATTCAAATAATAGATATTCAAGATACCTATGTGCATCCGCTATAAATTTGTAATTGATAGTAATTTCGAAATCCATATTCGAATATTACTCAAACCCACAATATCCGAATCCGAATCTATAAACTAAAAATTGAATATTCAAAAATATCTGAATCAGCAATTCAAATTACCATCCATATAATTCCTCTCGTGTGTATATATTTCTTTTAGATTTATCAAAAGATAAAATAAAATAGAGTAGCTTAAGTTGAAATCGATTAATGACTGTCCGATTATCTATTCATTCATTATAACAGTATAGATTATGACAAGTGAAAACACATAAACACCGCATTAATATATGAATTTCCAGGTTTGCAACTCACGGAAAATCCACAACCATAGTAGAAAAACCAAAACAATATGAGCAAAGCCAAAAAATAAAAACATAGGATCTTACAACTTTTCACCTGCATTTTATTCACCACAAATAAGAAAAGAAAAATTGCCTTCCTGCCTCCCAGCATTTTGCTCATAGCAATATTCAAACAACCTATATCGACTCAGCTGGATCACAGGTGAAAGGGGTGCAGGAGGTACACATCATGAAAGTCTCGTTCGAAGGTTTCGAATTTGAACAAAAGGAGAGCAAGTTAAAAGAAATTAACAAAAATGACATGTTAAATCAGTTTCAATCATCATGTGAGGTTGTCGAAGAACCCTGCAAAGAATGTGGTGACGTAACCTGTTGAGGAGGTGAATCATCCGAATTTTTAATCTCCGAGTTCTGATGTTTCTTGCTCACAGAGTCAGTGTTCCGTGCCAAATCAGAGAGCTTTGATGGCAGAGGAGCTTCAGACAAATGGGCTGTGGGTGACATTCTTTGATATGTTAAGAGAGACGTATCCAACATGGATAAAGGGACACTTAGACCATAATTATAAGGATATCCCATGTATGGGTGATCGAATCTGCAAGTTGGCCCATATTTGCAGAGACCGTACATAGCATAGCTAGAACATATGGCTTGCCCCTACATATAGAAGAACGAGAAATAATCAACATAATTATTTTGCTTTAAGTGATGGGATTGTTAGAAATGGCCATCTGCATAGCTTCATCAAAACTAATTCACCTGTATGGATACTTAACTAAATACCTGACAGGGTGAAGACTAGAGGGAAACTTACAGGTCTAGAGGGAAGCCCGAGTGGGCCAATGCTGTTTACTGCTGAATTTGCAATCCTTTCCTTTGGATGATGGTACTTGCAATCAGATCCGTATTTGCAAGAGCCTGTGTTCATATAGTACCGACATTTGGGTTGATCAGGTCTTTCAGGAAAATCTGAAGCAGACGTTGATGACAAAAGCATCTGCTCACTAGAACCTGACTCAGCGGGATTCATCAAGTTGTAAGCGAAATTCGATCCGAGAATACCAGCAGAAGATACAGGACTCATATTTCCCTGATCAGATTTAAATTAGAAATGACCAAAACTAAAATAAGGTGGAATGGGAAAATTTCAAACCACTTTTTAAAACGCAAAAAATGCATTGTATAAGGCAATATAGTTGCGGTAAACTGTCAGATACATACGTCAAACAATAAAATGCATAGGTTACTGCAAGCATGTCCAAAAAAGAACAGGAGAATATGGGTATACGAATTTGTAAAATAAATAGTATTATATTAACGTTTGTCTAAGACAACAGCCACTTGTGTGAATATAAAAAGAGCATGCCCTTACAGATATCCTCAGCAAGCAGCCAGGCAACAATTGAGCACAGATAAGGGCATCTAATGTTCCTAAGGTTGTACTCATTCAAGAGAAATTATGTTTCTGATGGTAAGTGAATTCAAATGAAAAATGGAGTCAAGCCAAATTTTATCATATCATCTCAATGACAACCACTTTCAGTGAGAAATAGTCAGTGATACCATTCATAACCGACAAAAATGCTAAAAGCAGGCAACTACTATGCTAGAAACAGATAACTGATAAAAATACACACAGTAAGTCTTTAAGAAAAAAAATGATTAAATGCTTTCCCTCAGATAAGAAGAAAATGCACATCATGAGTCCTTCCTGATAACCATGCAGAAAACCTTTGGGACCAACCAGTCTTAGCTGCATGTGGTAAAAGAAAGTTCATAAACAACTTTTTTTATAATCAAGACCACATCACTTTATTATCAAAACTGCTAAGGTCCTGCTCTTATCACATTATTCAAATATCCAGTGATTCAACATACAACATTCAATTTAGCTATCTGAAGGCACATAGAATTGAAAGGAGATACATGGGGCTTGCTCTGGAAAATGAAATCAACTTAAACAAATAAAAAAATCAGTGCAACATACTTTGCATTTTACACTGTCAAAAAGAAACACTTTAGGACAGCACCTTGCAGAGTTTTAATTGTACTGACCACAAAAATCTGTAGCCAGAATTTCAGATGGGCATTACTCAACATAGGAAGAATTCACTCACCACGTAGGTGCTCCAACCATGAGCAGGAATTGTGTTTTGAGAAGGAGAAACAACAACAGGCATGTAGCTTTGGGTTTGTAAACGTGGTCCAGAGACATGAGGTGGCCTAGGTAGTGACCATGAGGGTAATCCACCAGCATATGGCACACCTGATGGTGGCAAAATCCATGATCCCACAGCATTTGCAGGTAAGCCAGCCCCAGGTGATGCAGGCTGGGGATGATGGAACTTGCACGCAACTCCAAACTTGCATGATCCAGTCCGCATGTAATAAGGACATGATTTTTCTTCCTGATAAAAACAGAAACAGCATGAGACAATAGATGGTAAAGGAAGCACACAAAAAAGAAGAAAAACAAAAAAAAGCACCTGACGCATAGGGAGACCAAGAATGTTAAATGTAACAGGTCCGGCCCCATTCCTGTCCTTTGGATGATGATATTTACATGTGGATCCATATTTGCAAGTTCCGGTCTTTAGAAAGTACTGCAAGGTTTAAAGAAAATTTCTACATTAAAATGTTTTCTACTAGAAATACTTTGAACATCAGTTTCCCTGAGAGAGAGAGAGAGAGGGGGGGGGGGGGGAGGGGAAGGGGGTTATGCATCACTTCACCAGGTTAAAAAGGAAACATCAGCACAACAGTGAAACTAAGATGATAGTCTCTGCTGTACGATGGGTGAAACAGAATAATCAACGTACAGTACACCACCAATAATAAAAGAAACAACGAAATGATGGCTAGAATAATCAGAAAATTCCATTTCACTGCATATCATGTTAATATGCATATGTACATATCTTGTCTGCTATATATATAAATTTCATAGCTCAAGTGAACAATTTACATGAAATAATCAGTTTCCAAAATTATGTTTCAAATGAAATAACATATATTCATTAGTTGCCTTTCCTTTTGTAAACAAGAGCTACACAAACCCTGCAGAAAATGGCAACACAAACATTTCCAGAAAAGGGATGTTTTTATAGGCTATTGCAGGAATCCACTAATCATAAATGAGAAAGTATATATACCCCACAGTCTGGCTGTCCAATTCTTTCAGGGAGTTCTTCTCTGTATTGCCCATTCTGCACCAAATAACAACATACTCAACCACTATATCAGCAGAACAACTTTATAAGAGAGAGAGAGGCAGCTGAGGTTAAAAAAAACTCCACAAGTGAGATTAAAAAACAAAACTGCAAGTGTTCATTTTACTATACTAAAAATAAAGCAAGAATCTGAATCCACTGGTTTTACATCTTGAAATGATCAGTCACTAAATATCATCCACTTCAAAAGAAGACAAATAAAAGCTTTGATTACCTGAGCATCATAAACCGGATGATTGAAACGACAATTACTTCCATAACCACATGATCCAGTCCTTAAAAAATAAGAACAATCCGGTTCACCCGGACGATCAGGGTACGAGGCTGATCTAGAAACACCCACCTCTTGATTGTTATTATTAATTTTTAACCGCATAATTGCTTCTGGAAAGAGAGGGTAAAATCCCCAAAATTAACCAAAATCAGAATCTCCCAAGAATGCACCAAATGAACCATTTAACAATTGAAATAACAAACTTTAAACCAAAGTTACTGCTACCATAATTTACAAAAAAAAAAGAAGAAGAAAGAAATAGGGAAAAAAATTCGATGCTCCAAAAAGAAAATCAAACGTTTCAATTTAAATTAAAATGATTTACACAAGAATTTAAAACATTGATCACAATGGAAAATGATCAAAACAACAGAAAATTTCTTAAAAGAAAACAGAGAAAAAACTATAAAGTAGGATTAGATCTTTGTATAATTTAAAGTAAGAAGGAGGGTGCAAAGAATCGGTGTTACCTTCAATTTTATCAGCGGTTTCATTCGACACATCATTGTTCTGAACTTGCCGATTATCAGGCATCGGTGATGGCAGCACAGAAATTTGTAAAACCGTTTCTTACTTTTTGATCAAAACAAAAAAAAAAAATGTAAGGGAATAAATCAAAGCAAATGCTGTCGGATTTCAAATAAAAAATCTTTGATTCAATATAAAATGATGATGATGATGATCAAAAGAGTGAAATAAGAGAGATTTTTTTTTTTTCGTGTGAAAACTAAGAAAGAGTTTATAAAGAATCAAAAAGTGAAATCCTCGAAAATATTCCAATTTTTTTCAACATAAAATTTCTTTTATCTTTAGAGTTATGAAAGGGAAATGCCGTTTATTTTTTATTTTTCTTTAATTGCGAAAAACCAGAAAATTTGTAAAATTTTGAAAGGATTTCATTTCTCGAGTAAGCTTCTTTCAGGTGCACCGATAATAAATTTTCTTTTTGTTTCGGGAGTGAAAAGACATTATTACCCACACATGATAATATGAGATGTCAAAAACAAAATATATAAGGGCTAATTGTAATAAACATCCTAAATTATGCATCAAATTTTAAATTGATCTTTAAACTTTAAAATGTTTTAATTCCATCCTAATTTTTTCTTGGATGTTAATTGGTTAGCATTGGTCGAGGAGCTTCTGTAATGATATGTCATTAGGGAGAGCTCAATCACGATATTATAGTAGAATAACTTCGTGACTAAATGAGCTTATAGTTAATAGGTGAAAAGCTAGAATTAATTATAAATCATTTAAGCCGTAATCACATATATCCAATTGATCCCTCTACTAGCTCGTTGAAATAAAAAATGAATTGCATGTTGAATTAAATGAATAGAAATTTATAGAAATGATAAAGTTAGAGAAATGGGTAACATTCGGAAATGAATGTTGTTTCTCACAAAGTATGGAAATGACCTGAGAATTAATTTAAGTTTTTTGAATTATTATTAATTAATTGAAGTTCGAAAATTGAATTAATTTAATTGGTCATTATGAATCAATTGAGTGTAAAAATTAAATATATTTTCTCATAGATTCTTTTCCTATAAAGTTGCCATGATTTAATGGAATTAGAATCAGGTTGAGAAAATTATTTAATTGATAAATTAATTAATTAATTTAAGATGTTTATTTTGAAAAATAGAAAAACATGTATTGGGTTGGATTAAATTATAAAATGTTAAGTTAAAAGTCTAAGAAATACATATAATTGGACCCAATACAATAGTGGCCCAAATCCCCATCATAATACATACGAGAGGAGACACATCCTATTAGTTACTCCTTTGTCCTAATTCAACCACTGGATTTATTTTTTCTATTAAATAGACATTATATGCATTCTATTAATTCAACTAGGATTTAATTTCCTCTCTCTATAAATAAATAGCATCGCTAAGGCTAAAAATACAATAAGTTACACACAACTTTTGAGATATTGATATTCTGTTAGGAAATTGTGAGGATTTATTTCTAAGTATACATTTTATTTTTAGGGAATAACAATTTTATCGATTTCTATAAGAGAGAGATTTACTTTCCTACTGAAAGTAAGAAAATTATTTATGGTTTTCCGTTTGATTTGTAATTGTTTGAACTCATACTTGAAGTAGTTCGTGCTACGAGAATAGTGGAGAAATTTGTTCGATTGAAAGCGAAGAACAAAAAGGATCCATCTTGCTCAAAGCATAAGTATTATTTTGGGAAAAAATTATTACTATAAATATCACAAATCGACTCGATTTTCAAAATTTTTATTTTTCTACTGTGCAAGAAAACTATTTTCGAACTGGAATTTTTTTCCAAATGGTATCAAAGCCATGTTGTGCTATGTTTATAGTATAAACTGGTACCAAAATTTTCCCTCATCTTCATGTGTGATTAATTTTTGATAAGATATGATATTCTTATAATTATCAGCATGTTTAGCGATATGCATATGAACGAGTGTATGTTATTATTTTATTATCTATATGATAAAGTGATTTTGCCAAAGTTGTGAATCGTAGAAATTTGAATGTAATTATTATTATTTTTCGGGTATGTAATTAGATTGTGGACTATCATCTCCATGCATGATTTATTTATATTATTATTTTATAATAATTTATGTGAGCTGGAAATGGACATAAGTCTTATATAACCAATATTTTTTTATGGAGCCTAGAGAACTGAGACGCATCTAGGCTAATCGAGATGACACAAACTCAACCCAGCCAACCGGTGAAAGACTGACGATGGTCCAGCAACGGAGGCTGTTGGTGGTCTGACGATGATGGTCGACTGTGGTGGCTGATGATAGTCTAGCAATGGCGAGAGGCTGATGATGGTGATGAACGCAACAAAACAATGGTGATGATGACTTGAATCGATGCAACAACGAAAGTCCATGGTGGCAAGTTAGAAGACCCAAAGTATGCTTTAGGGTGAGTTTTGTAAAACTTTTTTTTAGGATGGAATCATGGAAATTTTGGTTGATCAAAGCCATTTAAATTTTATGCTTTTATTTATGATAGCATGATGATATTTATTTGACTGCAAATGTATGTTCATGCATATGTATGATAAGCATGCCACATAGTTTAAGGAAAAAAATGCCATATGTACTTGCCACGCATTTATTAATCATTCATAATTGAAATAGGACATTAAAAACCTTACATGTTTTTAAAAGATTGAGTGGGAGAAGGTCCCTAAACAAGACCTACAGCCTCCATCAATGGTCTCTTCTATTTATTAAGACCTTGTTTTGATGAACTTATATAAAGTATTAATATTTGAGTTTAAGCCAATGTATTTAATTACTAAATTTGTTGTATTTAAGTTTATACACCATATGTATTGGGTATTATTACAAACTAATAATGTTTCTTTTACTTTAATAGAAAAACAATTGAAATATGTATTATAACTCTAACCTTGTAATAATTATTTGAAGCTTCTGCTGAAGAAAGTTTTAAGTCGAACTATTTTGAAGTAGTGACATACCATTCTTGGATCATGTTATAGGGTCGGGTTTGGTGTGTTACAAATACAACATACCTCAACTTATCTTCATCGATGCACTGTAGTTCTTCAAATACCCTTTGGCTATTCTCTAGCTAATATTCATCTTTTACGGGGTTATCCCTATTCTTTCCCTTAAATTCTTCAACCCTATGTTTTCTTATCTTCTCTAGGGGAGATTGAATGCTCCCAAGGTGATCAAAGGGCGTTTAGGGACCAAATTGTAAAGTCCAAACTTTTAGCTGCTCATCGCGACTTTGTGGATTCCACGTTGCAACGTCACTCTTAGACTTGTTCTCTTTGCAACCTCACGATGGTACCACATCATGACCTCACTCATTGAGTAGCGCTCGTTACGACCTCACGATGGTACCACATCACGACTTCAATCTTGCACTTTGAAAACTTAGGCATTTTGCTCCTATCACTTATACAATCTGTAACCTCCTAAACCCAGTCTCGACGTTATGGCCAAATTCTGAAGGCTACATTGGCCATCTGAATGGCACAAAAAAACTTTTTTGTAATTTAAAACATACTTTAAAACCCTTTTTCCTTTTTATTCAAAACTAGAGAACTTGGATATTTGTCCTTATTTCGCGAAAACATTTTAATTTTAGAAATCATGTATCTTTGGAATTTCCTTTGCAAAGATCATTCATTTCAAAAACTAAATTGTATTTTATCCAAAACTTATATTCATTATCACAGCAGAAAAGAGTGATTTTGTCAAATTTTATTAAAAACCAAATTTCATGCATAATCTTATCAAATACCAATTTTTGCATTTTTTAAAACTTAATGTCATGCAATTCGAAATAATAATCTCTAAATAAAGTGTCATGCCACAGTCTGAATTAAAATTAATAAAATCCCAATACAATTATTAAAATCTAATCTTAAAGTACTTAAAAGCTCCAACAACCGTGTCCAAGTCCTAACATTGGGGGTTATCTGAAAAAACAGTAAACTAATGGGGGTGATCTAAAAAGCTTAGTGTGAGTCTTAACTCTTATAAACAGTAATAAATAGTAAATATATATCACTCAAACCAATGACTACACAAAATATCATAAATAATACAAAATTCACAGTTTATGCCATGCATGATCATGTTAGTGTAATGATTTAAGAAAAAGGTCCTACCCAACTGCGTTACACACCATAATAAAAGTTCCCCCAGAACTCATCCAACCAATAACTCACCAATTTGTGGACAAGTCTTCAGATTAGCAGATAAACTGCCATAATTGTAGAAAAGCTACCAGAAATGTGGTTAAACCACAAGAATTGCAGATAAACTTCTAGATTTCCTCCTTACTTAATCGTCCCAACCCAATGCAAAATGACATGTTTTTAACTAAGATAGAGCAAAACAATAAACATGATCAGAGCATGCAAATAGTGGCAAAAATAGTAGGCATGATTTAAACATGCGATCAGAGACAGAACAGTGTCATAAATTCCCATGCAATCATTAACACAATACAACAAGCGCATTTAATGACACTTTTAGAATTATCAGTATCATGATCCACATTTTTAATATGTGACTATATTTTAGTTATAGTGTGCACGATTCATCATTTAATTAGTCTCAATAGCATATTTAGGACATGCATCAATAACACATAATATATGAACATCACCGAGTCATGAAACAATATTCATACATATATGGCATCACAGATTTATCAGTTCAGAGTCACTTACTTGAATTCAATCCTATTGAAGGAGTTTTCAATCACCAAAATAGTCTGGATGTTAAAACAATCACTAGCATAAATTTTTCTTATAATCTTTTAAATCAATTAAACACAATATCGTTTGGATAAAACCCACACCTGAAAATAAGCCTTGCCACTAGATCTACACCACTACACTCCAACGTTAATGAATCACGTTAAATCTCGCTTGATTGGATCAAATAATAATGGTATGAAACCAAAGGTACCTTAGTTAGTTTCAGCCATAAACCAAATATAATCTTTTATGAAATCAAATAAAGAACTTACCCTAAGACCTTTTTGAAAGAAGATCCAAATGTTTCTCTTATGTTAGAGTAAGTTCGACTGATTCGGATTTGATCCTTTAAGAAACATATTATACAAATACTAAACCATGCATTCGACTTACATAAGAACAGAAATAATTGAGATTAGATTTACTCATCGTTACTTATGCTAAATCGATTAAACTAGGAGGATTAATAATTCACCAAAAATTTTGATTAGATGTTGGAGTAGTGTCTATTAAGAAATCAAAATAAAACAAAGAAATGTGAGTATGAAAATTATTTAAAAAATTAAGAAGAGTAAGAAAAGAGATGTTCAAATTCAATTATGACCAAATAAATGAAGAGAGGATGAAAAGTGAAGAAAATCGGTGGGTGACAACGGTGGTGGTGAGACGGTGTAACAATGATGGTGGCAAGAAGAGAGCAAGAGAGAAGGAACAATGGTGAAGTGGTGGTGATAGGTGTTATAACAGTGGTTGAAAGTGGTGAAAAAGTGGTGGCTAATGGAAGAGGAGAGGAAAAAATGATGAGAGAAAAGAGTGGATCTGTAACACCCCCAAACCCGGCCCACGAGTCTTGACCGGATCTGGTTATGTCACTGCGGAAAACATCGAAAAATATTTTTGACTTAAGGTAAAACATTAAAATTTGTCGTCTTTTGAAAAATCATGTCTATTTGAAATTGTAAGTGAAACTTTACTTTATAAAATGTCCGAATTTAAATCTTAATTATACTTACATAATTTGAACAAATCAGTTGCTTGAACAAAATCATCTTTCCAAAGTAATTAAATTTTTGTCCAACCATAATTAAAAATAACACCAAAAATAATAAAAGAAAAGTAAGGCCCTTATTACAACCCAATATTAAAACAAAATACTTAATATTATAAATTTCTCAAAATAATTAAAATAATCTCTTTCTCGCATGGGCCACCTTGTGTCCTCTCCAAACCCGGTCCAATTCTACTCATCACCCGAAATGGTTAATAAAATAGGGTGAGTCCACCGACTCGATGCATAATCACAACACATATTTCCACACGTATGGGCTTGGCCCACATTCATACAATCCACGATCCATTCATGCACTCATGCATCACACCCAATCCTAAAATCCATCCAAACACCTACCTCGGCACTCCTGCCCGAGGCCGTGGCTAACCCACCGATCACAACCGAGTGATCCCACATATCTTACCTTGGCGGACTGCCGCACAAGGCCGTGGTGAGCCTCCGATCACATCGTGTTCCCTACGATGTCCGTCTCACGGTGATGCACTCGACTATCAACCGCCGAGATGGGCACCAAGCCAACATCTCCTTGATGATGCACACAACAACTCATCAAGCGCTAATGTAGCCCGAAGCTAACATTAGACCACGTACATCAATGTGTACACCCCTCCTTCCTTGATCAACTCCGATCCACCTCCCATGCATGTATGTAAACATGTCAAATCATAGCATAAGAGTAGACATCACAGGTTAATTAACGCATCATATATATCATAAATAATTAATCATGAAAGACTTACTCACCTGATATCCAATTACGCAAAATAAGCATTCACCACTTAAGCCGTTATAATCGGCTATCACACATCATGCATACGTATAAATGTTAGCAAGCACATAACCAAGAAATAGTGCGATGATTACGCACCTTAATGAACCGACCTATTCTCGCAACTTTAACTAAAACTCCTCTGCCACACCCTTGACGAATCGAACTTAAGAGTCCTCCTTACCGCTCCTCCTTGCGGCTACACATGAAAGAATTACCTCACTAAGACCACAAGAATATTCGGCCAACCTCAACCATTGAGACCACCTTTGGTTAACGAAACACCAAAAGAAATAAACCATAACGTAAACCTTACCCTTCACAAAGATTGCAACAGAAGCCCAACAAAATCTATGCTTGACATTCGGCCAAGGTGTTACCAATTAAAAGAAAAGAAGCCTACGGCACAAGGATGGGGTTTAGATTCGGCTATCAATAAAATAAAATCAAGGAAGGGAATAGGGGTTTCGACGGAGGTTTGAGAAAGGAGAAAGAAAAGATGTGGGGTGAGGGGAGAATTTTGGCTTGGAGAACAAAAGAAGAAAAAGAATTTCTTAAAGGGTGCTCCCCTATTTAAAGCATTCGGTCAAGCTCCCACGTGAAGAAGCCAACATGCGCGCCACCACCCACTAATTCAATTTAATTTGAATTAGTTCAATTCAAAAACAATTTGAATTGTTCTACTATTATCCCACTTAATCTAATTAATAATAATAATCCATCACCACCATTATCTCTAATTTTAAACTAATTAAAATACTCCTACAATTATCCTATTATCTAAAATAAATAAAAAAATAAAACCCACCCTTATCACTCCAAATTAAAATCAAGAAGACTAAACCACCCCCATGTGCCGTCCACCTTCATGCAAATCAAGACAAAAAGAACAAAAATAAAACTCCAAACGCCTCCTCTCTCCGTGTTCGAACCTTGGACTCTCACACTTTGCACACCCTTCCTCCAACGCCCAGGCCACTCGGCCACTTTGATTTTTATGTCATAAGGCCACACCATTTTATTTTAAACCCTTCCTACACCAGCCCATCACCAAACAACAAAAATAAATTTCCAAAATGCCGCTCCAGGCCCTTGAAACCGTGACCTCTCTCCCCTCCAGTGCGCCTAAGTGGCGCATGAGTGCCACTACGCCAACTTTGCCTTCCATGTCCATAAGCCCCCCAAATTTATTTATAAGGCCTTCCTAAGCCTAACGCCCAAAACCCAAAATAAAAACCACATTTGCTGCCGCTTGGACTCGAACCCAAGCCCTCAAGGCGCTACTTCCCCAAGCTCTTAGCGGCCAAGGAAGCCACTCTACCACCGCTTTCCTTTGTGCCAAAAATTACCAAAATTACTAATAAGGCCTCCTTGGCCCAATTCCTTTTTACACTAAAAATCCAATTTTTCCAAAGTCTCCCTTTTAATCCGAGCATTCTCAACACCTCTAAAACACGTCCAAGCATACCCAAAACCTACTAGAACTTGAATTATACCCAACATGCATAGCCCCTAAACCAGGTGTTACAATTCTACCCTCCTTAAAATAATTTAGTCTCGAAATTACTTATTACCGAACAATCATAACTCGCTATTCTACGCCTCTGCTGCTGCGTACTGCGATATTAAAGAGCTAACATATTTCTAGGCACAGATTCTAAGTTCATACTCAAAGTCCCAATACTTTACGAGCAACAAAACAAATAGTCACCAAAACGAACAAAGCGGCAAAAGATATTCCAGGCATAAGAAACTTACCAAATTGACTCATCCGGTACATCGTCATCATCTTTTCGACGAACCGCATAAATTAGACACGGGCGCCTTGCCTCGGTGCCACCATTATTACGCGACCTAATGCTCCACGCGGCCTCGGCGAACCATTCCTCCATGGTTCTGACCACGACCCTTTGTCGCTTGTTGACCATTTCTACACGGTTGCACATAACCTTGATCTTCCATCCGAGCCTTATTTGGATTCTCGGGACAATCCTTAATCGGTGAGACTTAGACTTACACTGAAGCATTCTCGATCCCGATTCCAAAGACTCACCAACATGGTACCTTCCACACCGAGCACACGGACGATCTCGATTTTCTCGAAGCCGCCTAGTCACACGAAAGCGAATTTTCAACCCTCGGTCTTTTCGGAGACCCCGGATGGTTCGAGACGATCCGAATTCCTCCTATCTCGGTTCTTTTCCTTATCTCTGCTTACGCCTCACGAGTCCTTAATTCCTCGGCGACGACCTTCGCTTTTACTAACACTGCGAACTCTCGCGTTCTGATGAGGAGCTATCAACGACCTCAAGTCATCCCTTAATCCGTCCTCAAACCGGACACATCGTTCATGTTCCGTAGCAACTACACTTTGTTATATCGGCTTAGCCTTAAAAACTCCGCCTCATACTCGGCCCCGACTTAGTTCCTTGCACTAGACCTGGGAAGGCTTTCCTTTGAGCATCGGTGTAACTAGTGCCCACATACTTCTTCGAAAAGCCGCTTTTAAAGTAGTCCCACGTGAGATCATCACCGCGGCTCCATCCCGGACGATCGGCCACCACTGGGTACGCTTCATCCTGTAGAAGCGACACCGCCTTCAACTTCTCCTCCTCGGTCGGTCGAGATCATCCATGACCCTTTCCGTAGATTCCAACCAATATTCTCACGCGACTGGGTGCCACTCCCGAGACACCACGGAATACCTCGGCCCCGTTAGACCGAATTCGCTCGAGAACAGACTTCCGAGCTCTCAAATTCCCACCACCCGGCCACCATCTCCAAAACTCGCAAAATAGCTTGCGACCACACCACTCACCACCGGCCCGTCCTCGCTCCTCACCACGAAAGTAGGAGGTGGTGGTGGCGGTGGTACCTCGTTTTCAAACCTTGACTGACTGACGGGTTCGCATACACGTCATCCTACCCCTACCACGTCCACGGCGTCCACGTCCTCTAGAACTCATTCTATCTATCGCGCTTTTAATCGATTAAGAAAAAATTTATGTGTTAGCATTTGTTTCACTTTCTTATTCGCGAAGAAATTTTATGAACAATAATTTAGTTAGGGATTCTTTCGACAAACAAGGTTTCAGTCTTCTATCCTAGTTCACACAAAGAGTTCATGCATCCATTCCTTAATGCTTTCCATACCTATTCACTCTTCGGACACTTCTGCCCATTTCTAACCCAGGGGTATTTTCGTCATTTTCCCTACCGGGGTATTTTCGTAAATAATCAGAAAAATTTTGAAAGCCTTAATAAATCAGGATATTTTAATATTCCAAACTTTTAATGGTATTTTTGATTTTTTTAAACCAGAAATTTTAAAAGTCAGGGGCATTTTAGAAATTTTCAACATAGGGGTATTTTCGTAAATTTCCTCAAACCGGAGTATCTTGATATTCTGAAAACTAAAGATTTTGGTATTTTGCAATGTAAAATCTTTTTAACAAAAGTTGAGGGTAGTGCGGTAATTTTACAATACAGGGTATTTTTTTGTAATTTTGCCACTTAGGGCATTTTGGTAATTTTGAAATCAATGATACTTTAGAGAAATTTTCACAAGAATCTTTTACTACAGTAAAAAGGAAATTTTAAGGATTTTAAAACTAGGAAGTTTATAAACCGCACGGCTAGTCCCTTTCGGGTTTTAATAATTGGTTTAGCCTTATGAACAAGTCCTCTTGGTTAAGGTGAACCGTAGCTACGCACTGTGGTAGGATTCAAGTAAAGAGGAGATGAGTCGCTAGGGATTTGCTTAAATACCAAGCTCTTCATCGAATTCCAATCCTCGACATGCGTCATGATGGTTTGCCACACCTTAACACTGCGACTTACTTCATAGGTTTGTTTATGAATCCTTAAGTCTTATGCATATGTTTGAGTACACTAGCCCTGGGGTTCAAGCTCCTATAAGTCTATCTACGTTCCATGCGTCCTACCCTTCTACAAGAAATAATTTATACGACAAATCACTTCTCAAGTTTGAAGTACTTACATGGTGGACTCGGGACGGAGGTACAGGTGCCATGCCAGAATACCTGAAAATATTTCATAAAAATTCATATTTTTGAAAAGCCCATTTGAAAACGTTTTGGGCCCAAAACCCTCAAAGCCGAGTTTTGAACTGGGCTCGATACTAAATCAGTAACACCCCCAAACCCGCCCACGAGTCTTGGCCGGATCTGTTATGTCATCATGCGAAAAACATCGAAAAATATTTTTGACTTAAGGTAAAACATTAAAATTTGTCGTCTTTTGAAAAATCATGTCTATTTGAAATTGTAAGTGAAACTTTACTTTATAAAATGTCCGAATTTAAATCTTAATTATACTTACATAATTTGAACAAATCGATTGCTTGAACAAAATCATCTTTCCAAAGTAATTAAATTTTTGTCCAACCATAATTAAAAATAACACCAAAAATAATAAAAGAAAAGTAAGGCCCTTATTACAACCCAATATTAAAACAAAATACTTAATATTATAAATTTCTCAAAATAATTAAAATAATCTCTTTCTCGCATGGGCCACCTTGTGTCCTCTCCCAACCCGGTCCAATTCTACTCATCACCGAAATGGTTAATAAAATAGGGTGAGTCCACCGACTCGATGCATAATCACAACACATATTTCCACACGTATGGGCTTGGCCCATTCATACAATGCACGATCCATTCATGCACTCATGCATCACACCCAATCCTAAAATCCATCCAAACACCTACCTCGCACTCACGCCCGAGGCCGTGGCTAACCCACCGATCACAACCGAGTGATCCCACATATCTTACCTTGGCGGACTGCTTTGCACAAAGCCGTGGTGAGCCTCCGATCACATCGTGATCCCTACAGATAATCCGTCTACGGTGATGCACTCACTATCAACCGCCGAGATGGGCACCAAGCCAACATCTCCCTGATGATGCACACAAACAACTCATCAAGCGCTAATGTAGCCCGGCTAACATTAGACCACGTACATCAATGTGTACACCCTCCTTCCTTGATCAACTCCGATCCACCTCCCATGCATGTATGTAAACATGTCAAATCATAGCATAAGAGTAGACATCACGGGTTAATTAACGCATCATATATATCATAAATAATTAATCATGAAAGACTTACTCACGATATCCAATTACGCAAAATAAGCATTCACCACTTAAGCCGTTATAATCGGCTATCACACATCATGCATACGTATAAATGTTAGCAAGCACATAACCAAGAAATAGTGCGATGATTACACACCTTAATGAACCGACCTATTCTCGCAACTTTAACTAAAACTCCTCTGCCACACCCTTGACGAATCGAACTTAAGAGTCCTCCTTACCGCTCCTCCTTGCTGGCTACACATGAAAGAATTACCTCACTAAGACCACAAGAATATTCGGCCAACCTCAAACATTGAGACCACCTTTGGTTAACGAAACACCAAAAGAAATAAACCATAACGTAAACCTTACCCTTCACAAAGATTGCAACAGAAGCCCAACAAAATCTATGCTGACATTCGGCCAAGGTGTTACCAATTAAAAGAAAAGAAGCACGGCACAAGGATGGGGTTTAGATTCGGCTATCAATAAAATAAAATCAAGGAAGGGAATAGGGGTTTCGGCCAGAGGTTTGAGAAAGGAGAAAGAAAAGATGTGGGGTGAGGGGGAGAATTTTGGCTTGGAGAACAAAAGAAGAAAAAGAATTTCTTAAAGGGTGCTCCCCCTATTTAAAGCATTCGGTCAAGCTCCCACGTGAAGAAGCCAACATGCGGCCACCACCCACTAATTCAATTTAATTTGAATTAGTTCAATTCAAAAACAATTTGAATTGTTCTACTATTATCCCACTTAATCTAATTAATAATAATAATCCATCAGCCACCATTATCTCTAATTTTAAACTAATTAAAATACTCCTACAATTATCCTATTATCTAAAATAAATAAATAAAAATAAAACCCACCCTTATCACTCCAGCCGAAATCAAGAAGACTAAACCACCCCCATGTGCCGTCCACCTTCATGCAAATCAGCAGCAAAAAGAACAAAAATAAAACTCCAAACGCCCCTCTCCAGGTTCGAACCTTGGACCTGCTGCTGCACACCCTTCCTCCAACGCCCAGGCCACTCGGCCACTTTGATTTTTATGTCATAAGGCCACACCATTTTATTTTAAACCCTTCCTACACCAGCCCATCACCAAACAACAAAAATAAATTTCCAAAATGCCGCTCCAGGCCCTCGAAACCGTGACCTCTCTCCCCTCCAGCGCCTAAGTGGCGCATGAGTGCCACTCTGCCAACCTGCCTTCCATGTCCATAAGCCCCCCAAATTTATTTATAAGGCCTTCCTAAGCCTAATGCCCAAAACCCAAAATAAAAACCACATTTGCTGCCGCTTGGACTCGAACCCAAGCCCTCAAGGCGCTACTTCCCCAAGCTCTTAAGCAGCATACGGAAGCCACTCTACCACTGCCTTCCTTTGTGCCAAAAATTACCAAAAATTACTAATAAGGCCTCCCTTGGCCCAATTCCCCTTTTACACTAAAAATCCAATTTTTTCCAAAGTCTCCCCTTTTAATCTGAGCATTCTCAACACCTCTAAAACACGTCCAAGCATACCCAAAACCTACTAGAACTTGAATTATACCCAACATGCATAGCCCCTAAACCAGGGTGTTACAGGATGAGAAGAGAAACATAACCCTTATTTTGTTTAGGTCAATGGGTGAAGGGAAAAAATGGAAAGGAGTGAGACATGGGAAAGAAAAGGAAATGAGGGTGAACAAGGGGAGTGAAAAGGGGAATAATAAGGGAAAGAAGAGAAAGGTATAAGAGGAAAGAATCTTCCTTGTATGGCGACAAATATGGGTGGCAAAGGGGGTTGACCAAGATGTTAATGGCAAAATTAAAAATAAAAGTGAGAGAGGGGAATCGAACTTGGGTCACAAGGGAAACTATGCATGTTCTTAACCACTAGGAATTAACTCATACTTTTTCATGAATTAATGGGGCGTGACAACTCTAGATTTTGAAGCAAAATTGTACACAATAAAAATAATATGAGGGAAGGGGTTCAAACTTGGGTGTCAAGAATGAACTCACTAACTCTTAACCATCAGGCCAGTAACTTATTTATTAATAAACGTACAAGGATAATCTTAAAATCGGAGTGTGATCACTCTCGGTTCATAAACTTGATTCTACTAACCTAATTTTTGGGATGTGACACAATTTCAATTCACAACTTCGCAACTATGCACCTATCAATCAATTCAACCAACCTAGCATTCTTTATGCCAATTTCCAACCTTAAACATTACGCAATTCAACTTTAAAAGAAATCAAACATGTTAAAGACACTAAATTTACAAGAATATAAAAAACCATCAAATTCTTCCATTGAGTTCATTGATCTATCATAATTTGATACGACAAATTAGGCTTTCCCTGTATACTTAAGGAGCTTATTCTCAAGAAAAGTAGTTTTTTTCGTATTTTTTTCATAATTTTTAGATTTTAATTTAATAAGTGTAAATGCCTCATTTTTACTTATTTTGTGACCCAATTTGGCCAATAGTGCCACGTGAGGCCCTAACGTGTGGTTCAATGGTGTAAAGACGTGTTGGAGGTTGAAAATGAATGAAAACGACACCAAAGAAGAGGGTATCATGATATCCAAACCTTGAAATTGTGATACCTCCAACAAAATTGAAGATTGGAGACCATTCTTCAGTGATATCACGATATCCACCCTTCATGAAGAGCTCGAGTTCAAAATTAGTCGAGGTATCACGATACCGATATCGTGGGGGGGGAAATTGGAAAAAATAATAGTCTTTATCCACCCGACACACCAATCACAGAAGGCCCATGTAGGGGCAATTTTGGAAACAAAAATTCATCAACCATTAGCCTAAAATAGACAAGTTTAGCTGAGGAGAGAGGAGACACACATTAGCTTAGTTTTTTGCTTTAGTTCCTCTAGGTTTTCTCTTAGTTTTTTTTACAACTTTTTTAGGTTTTATATTTTCTTTTCTCCTTTCTTAGTTTTAGATTTTATTTTATTGCATTTTCTTCTTACTCTTAATGTTCTTTTAGTTACTTAAGTTAGTTTTTACTGTAGCCGAGGTTTATTTGCACTTTCAGTCTCTGTACTTTGATTGTAATTACTTTTTTAGCTTTAGTTTAATGCATTTCAGTTTCTTTTAATTTGTAGTTGTTAAAACTTGCTCCTTTTATGCTTATTGCTTTATATTTTATTATTGAATGCTTTTCTTTACATGCCTTTTACATTTTCTTGCATAAAATCTCAACTTTATATTTTTCTTAAGCTTTACTTTAATGGCTTCCTTACTTTTGATTTCCATGGTTGTTAGTTGTATTTTCAGCACGAGTAGATAAACCTTTAAGGGGCTTGGTTGATAGAGATGTGGTGAGTTGATTTTTGGATGAAGGACCAAATCATAATAAATTGGATTAATTTGAATGAACCTAAAAACTTAGGATTGACGCTCCTAAGGGAACATATATAAAGTGAGACCAAGAGGTAATCTTGTTGTGCACCAATTCATTAGTCTTGAATTACTCGGTGAGATCGAGATAAATTGGACTAATTTGTCTAATTTGGTAACATTGAGATTGAGAGATAAAATTAAGACACTTTAGTAATTTAAACGGTTTAAGTCCCTCATCCAAAAATTGGCAAACCACGTCAAAGTCAATCGACCACCATTAGTCATTTATTAAATAATTTCATAGTTTTTTATTGTACAATTTGGTCCCTAGAGTAGCGTATTTAATTTCTATGCAACATTTTCTTTTTATGATTTGTCATACTATAAAATTGTACCAATAGCTACTTTAACTCTAGAATGTGTGCTAGTTATTACCCAATCGCCATCTCCTTTGGGTTCGACCCCTTGGAATACTTTGTGTTCCATCAGAACTATAAATATTAGAACTAACACTGTTCACTTGCAGTTAAAACCCACGTTTCAAAATAGTTTTCCATTTTTTTCATTTTAATACAAATGCACGAATGCGGTCAAAGTTGTAGGCACCACTCCCGAGGAGACGGTGTAAGATTGGGCAATTTTTAGTTTGTACCTTTACGTAGAAATAAGTAGCAAAAGGAGGATTTATATATACAACTTTGTTTTTATTTTTATTTTTTTTTCATTTACAATTTTTAGTTAATTTACTTCACTCTCTTGTGCTTGTAGGAGGCGTTGTATGAGTCAGACTGGTAACAATGAAGTACCATTTGAGCCAGAACCAAAATGTATCATTTGGAACGATGGAAATGTGCAAGTGTACACAATTGCAACAAGTAATAAAGTGACAAGTAAATGTCGAGTTATCGTACCCACAAGAACTGTGGAAAGAATTATTTATGAATGCAATTAAAAACACTTTGGTGAAGAAAAATATCTTGATTTTGAAGAAGTGATTTAAAAACTAAAACTTAACTAAGTAAAATAAAATAAAATAAAATAAAAATAAAAATAAAAGTTCCAACGCACGATTTCAAGAGATAATTTTAATCAAGATGACATAATTGTGTTAGATTAATTACATCTCTTAACTTAGAATTACTAAACTCATGTTCATGTTGTTACGAATAAATTCACGACAACTTGGTAATTTGCTAACTACTGCTCATACATTAACTAATCTCTTGAGCATTTTTCAATGCCAATTCAAACAATTAATCAATCTTCATAAGCACATAAAAGATTAAGTCAGGTAACAATGTATTCCTACCTTAAAACAGTTTAATCGCAATAATCTTTGCAAGTGATGCAAGGCTAATGTATTGTTTAATACTGTCGCTAATTTAACCCTTAGCTACCTTAGAAGATTAAACATGCGCTGATTAAGTATTGTGTCAATTAATTAAAATTTCAACATGATTAAATAATTAATTCATTAGTTACCTTACAATTATAATGCAAGAATAACTTAATCATGATTTTACTTAATCAAACAACTTACCAAGGTCTATGACAACACAAACATAATTTTAATAACTTAAGTGGACGAAATGCAATCAACCTAACACGAATTAAATTTAATCCATATTAATTAAATTAAACATATCAACGTAACAAGTATTCATAGACATGTTCATAACAACAACAATAAAAATTAAAGGATAGGGAACTAGAATCAAATCTGGTGTTTCTCTGAAGCTTGACTAGTTTTCTTTGCTCCTTCTTCTCCGTTTGTTCTTGATGAACTGAAGCTTCTACGAGCACTTGAATGCTGCTGCCAATTGTGGTTGAAGGGATCTTTTCTAAGAGGGGAATTTGACAAGGGAATGAAGGGAAAAATGGAGAACAAAGGAAGGGTTTTGAAGAGAGAATGTGAGAGAGAAGTAATGAATGAAAGGATGAGAGGTGTTTTTGAAATGAGCAGCCAAGGGCGGTATTTATAGGTTGAGTAGGTTGCTAAAAATATAAAAAATCAGAAGCCATTGACTCCCCCATGGTCGGCCACACATGTGCTTCTAGTAATGTCTGTCGAGCCATTTTTCACCATTTGTGTGAATCTGTCAAAAATAAATAAAAATTTATTATAAAATTAATTAAATTCAACATGTTAATAATTTAAGTACAATTTAATTATTTTATATTTATTATATATATTTTTTTTGACAAGAATTATTACGAAATTGCATGAATCTGAGTTAAAAAGGGCATGAAAAAGTGTATGTATTTTTGTGTTTCCAATCATCACACACACGAGGAGGGCACAATATCCGAAAGATGCCCAACCTCCTCAAAGATTCGTGAGTAGAGATTCAACCACCACACCCATCCACGGGGCAATGTACTTTGTGTGACTACACAATGCCCAACCTTAATGTTGTTCGAGGTAGCATTAATCGCCCATCGATTAATGTTAATAACTTCGAAATAAAATCAACAACGATGCAAATGATACAAGCAAACCTTCAATTTCGAGGGTCAATGAATGTTGAACTGAATCAACATCTTAAGATATTTCTAACTATTTTTAATACCTTTAAATATAATGGGGTATTCGATGGCGCTATCTGTAACACCCCAAACCCGACCCAAACACTACAACCGGATCTGGTATGTCACTAAGGAGATTTTATAAAACATGTCGCATTTTAGAAAACAATTTATCAGATTTACTCATTTATACCGGAAAACTTAATAATTTAATAATTCATATAAGATGTAAATTTTATAAAATGCCTTGGTAAATAAAATAAAACTGAATTTGTTACATGCCTCAACTTAATTAAAGGAAAATTTTAATCATCTAATAATAGTAAAAGCCCAAAATAAAACCGGAAAAAAATTAAGCTAATGGCCTATGGCCTTATTACAATGAAACTTAAAACCCATTTATTAAAAATATTAAAAACAATATTTTAAGTAAATTCTTCTGCTGGACCAAATGTCTTTCTCTCATGGCCACCTTGCGCTTCTCTCCAGCCCGGTCCGATGCACTAGGTGCTACCTGAAATGGTTAAATAATAGGGTGAGTCGTGAGACTCAGTGTGCAACCCTCATGCACCATCAGATTGGGCTTTAACCCATAGAACAGAATAACAGAATATTATACAACAGAAATTATGCAAAGCCCAACACAATCGTAGGTTTCCATCCGCTACACACCCCCTTACCTGCCAATCACACCATTGGGGATTTCTACAATCAACCCACATCGCTACACACCATAGATGGCAGTCATGCTGCTCATCGCCAGATCATGGCAATAGCCACTACAACAGATCATGGCATTAGCCACTGCAATAGATCATGGCAAAAGCCACTACAATAGATCATGGCAAAAGCCACTATAACAGATCATGGCAAAAGCCACTACAACAGAGCACTTCCCCTTTCATCAATCACCCATCCCCATGCAATCATAGAATTCGGCATACATATAAAATATATCAAATCAACGGAAACATTCACTTTAGAATGACAGAGATCACTGACCTGGTGATTCGCTTTACCCCTTTTCGGGTTTTCAACAGCCATGCCGGTATTTCAGCATTTAACAGAATATACAAAATATCACAGGTTTATATGCATACTAATCAAGTAATCTAAATGGTGTGAGAGTGTTACACACTTGATTAATGCGTAGGACTACTCTCTATGTCGATACCCTCACTAATCAGATCTACTGCATTTTGTCCACAACTTTACTTAAAAGCCGAAAGAATGCGAAGATAAGGCCTCTCATTGAAATCCCGAAAGTGATACGATCCAAGGCTATTGAACTCTGGCTTAGAAATCTAAGCGATTGAATCCCCTCTACAAATGATTTCGGCTACCCCATTGCAGAAAGATTCGGCAATCCCAGAAAAAGATCGAAGCATAGAAGAGTATAGATCTAGGAATTTCGGCTTTTAAGATAATCCCAAAAAGATGAATTAAATGTGTTTTTCGGCTTTTAGAAGAATTGAATGAGGAGTTTCGGCTTTTAGTGAATGGGAGAAGAATAACAATGGGGATCAGAAGATTCCGCTAAAAGGAAGTTTCAAAGAAAAAAAAAGAAAAGGTGAGGGAGGTGGTGATTTTCGGCTTTTGGAAGAGAAAAGATGAGAAAAGAAAACAATGGTGATTTTCGGCTTTTGGAAGAGAAAAAGATGAGAAAAGAAAACAAATGAGATGGCCTTCAAATTTTCGGCACAAGAAGAGAAGAAAAGAGTAGGGTTCAAATGCCAAAATTGAATAGCTATCCCCCACTATTTATAGAAATTTCGACACTTACCTAACCTTGCAGATAAATCCTATCTTTTCTCCTTTATCTTAATCGACTAACTCATCTAAAAGAAACTTAATTAGCTCTAACTCCTCCCTCCTTTATCAGCATAATATCTACATAATTTAAAGCATAAAATCCCCTATTTTGTAGCCACATTGCCGCCCTCTAGCTCTCCTTGGCCTGCCGAAATTGGCCCAATTTCTTGGGCTCCAAGCGACCACACTGGGGCCCCCTTCCTTTGCCTATTGGCACAACTTAAAGCTCCCTCCTACTGCACCTCTTTTTCCTGGGCCACAAGCCTATCTTGCCTATTACACTCGTAATACTTTATTTAAACCCAATAGTCTCTAAACAAAATATTTAGCCAAGACCTCGGTCCATTCCTGAGCCCAATTTGCACCTCTAAACCTTAAATTAACATTTTAAGCATACAACACCAATATGCATAGGCCCATTAATTCAGGATGTTACACTATCCGTATTCGGTTATTCACTTTCTCTCTTACTAATGATGCATTTATGTGGTTAGATTCATAGCTAGTAGATTCTATCAACACTTGGGATGATCTAGCGAGCAAATTCTTGGCGAAATACTTTCCTCCGAACAAGAAATGAAGCATCATATGGATATTACAAAACTTAGCGATTAGATGGGGAATACGAGGCATGAGAGTTCTTTAAACTTATGTTACCTAAGTGCCCATATCATGACTTGCAAGATTGGTTGGAACTTTAGTTTTCTTATAACGGCCTTGAAGAAAATTTGCGCTCTAGTGTTGATGGGGCATCCGCAGGGGTATTCATGTTGAATACATATACAAAAGCTTGCCAACTCATCAAGGACATGACAATGAATTTTTAAATGTGGTCAGCTGAGTGGTTCACATATAGAGGCAAACAATTGGCTGTGGACGTGGTTGGTAGCAAGGAAAAGTATCAACAAGTCCTCGAAAGGCTCGATCAATTGAAGATGTGTTCGACCGTAACACCCTAAAATTGGGCCTAGGAGTTTTGGGGCTATTTTAGGGATTTTAGCTTTAGAGTGCTTAGGAATTTCATAAGCATGGCAATCGAAATTGTTTTCTTCTATGGATTTTAGAAAATTAAAACAATTTTTGAAAATAAGGTTAAAAAGATCTTTAATTATAATATAAGGACTAATTAGTAAAAGGGCTTAAATTGTGAGTTTTTAAAAGGCAATTAAACCAAAAACTTTAAAACACCTTATATCTCTCCCCACCTAGTTTTATTTTCACACTAGTTTTTTTCTCCCTTATTCTTATGCCATCCCTTGCATCCCAAACTCATATTTATCAAGTTTTGGTTTCCAAACTTAATTCCATTTTTTCTTTCATCCTCATAGCATTAAATCTCCATAGAATTCCATAGAAAAACACCTAAAAACACCATTGATAGTGTTATCTCTAAAGTTGTGGGTTTTCTGGGTTTTCAACCAAAAGCTCATTTTTCTTCTTTCAAAGGTAACCATTCATCTTTCTATTAGTTTTAAATGTTATCTAGTATTTAAAACGGAGTTTTTAGCCATTAAATCGCATTGTACAAATAAAAGCTGAAAATTGGGTCGTTAATGGTGGATTTCAGGATTTTAAATAACAATGTGGTTTCAAAGTGTCTTTCAATTAGTTTTGACATGATTATAAGGTTTCTAGACTTACTTTAAAGTTTCTTTGAAGGTTTTCAATGTTCTAATGAATTTTCGTGAAAATTGCCATGAATATGTCAAAAATTTTGGTACCATGAATTGAGTAGTTTTACGAAGTTTGAAGGTTAGGAATCAATCGTGAGTGAATAATTTGATGAACGAAATCAGTTTTAGGCAAAAAGATTAAGTATAGACCAAGATATTTGAGTTTTAAGTTTGCTATGTTGAAGGTTTCAGTTACATGAGAATTAAGCTTATGCTTGTATTTTGGTTACTTGAGGTGAGTCCTTAGCTTTGGATTCGTTAGGACCTTGTAGGAGTTAAGGAAAGGCTAGTTTGAGCTTTCAGCATTTCGACGAAAGTGGAACTGGTGAGTGTTTGGAATAATTGCTTGTGGACACGATTCATGCGTTATTTAGGAATTTAGTTTTAGCCTAAACTCCGACTCTAAATTCTGAGTGTAAGCTTTCTTGTGCTCATGAATAACTTATGTATTATGTACTGGTGTTATAGTGAAAATGTGAATTTAAATGATATGCCATTACATGTGTTATGTGTTCATGATTACCGCTGTGGAAGTGCAGATGTGGGCATATCATACATGCTAAGTAACAGTGATTATAATGTGCTAATGATACATATATGCAGTGATAGTGAGCTGAAAATTGATAAGTGATATGTGTGTTTAATAACAAATATTTTGACCTTGTGATTCTTGAGACAGTTGGATATAGTTGGCATGCCATAGGATTGTAAGTACTCACTTATATGTTATATGATTTGGGCGTTGAGGCCCTAGGGCATGTTTGAAGATATTAATGAATGTGAACTAAGCTCCATTCAATGAGACATGTTTTGTGTGTTGGAGAGTGTTAGCTTTATGCTTCACTTTTGGGACATGTTTGACTCTATGAGTCTATATGGTGTGCTGGAGATCTGTGTATCTGATGAGTGGTGATAATACCCACTTTTATGTTTCATAGCTCAAGTTCCAAATTATCTATAAATATGCTCATGTGTATTGTGATGTAAGCATGAGTATGTATGTATTGACTTTGTAAATAAACTATTGAATATGCATGTGAAGTAAAATATGTCAACTAAGTTAAGGCTACTATAACTATGCTACATGTATGTTTCACTAATGCTTGATAAACTATTTGTATGGTAGTTGTTCTAGGCATTCACTGAGCTTGGTAAGCTTAGCCACTCCCTTCTTAAGCTATTACAGATTAATTGTCTGCCTGTGTGAGCGGTGTGGTTTTCGAGGGGTGATCCAAGCTAGTCCTTTTCCATTTTTCTGTAGGTGTTATTATTAATTGTTTATGTTTTGGGAATAAGGCAATGTGGTAGACTTTTATTGGTATTTGTCATGATGTTTTTGGATGTTTCCATAGATTATTTGTTCTTAGGATTTAAAGATTTGAATCGTGATATGTTAATTATTGCTCGAACTTATTCTCGATGCTTTAAAATATTACTACAGTCGTTTTGACATTTATTTGATATGATAAATGATGCATGATGATTAGACTTAAGTTGGAATGGATTATAATATTTTATATGTTGTATTTTTGAGGTCTGAAGAAAAAGTATCGATATTCGTGTGATAAAAATGATATCTCTATGATTTTGAAATGTGAAGGAAGTCAGAATTGTAAACTGGTATCAATACCATATCACGAGTATCGGTACTCAGGGTAAAATTACCGATACTTTTCAAAAGGTATCGACAATTTCTGGTGTTTATTTTTGAGCCGTGAAATAGAATGCTATTTTGGTTTCGGTTTTCCATTCGATATCGATACTGGATGAAGGAAATATCGATACCTAAGTGCTAGGATCGTTACCTAAGTACTTGATTGGAAAATTTTGCTAAGTAGCCCTTATGTATGTACAAATGTTATTATATGATACTTAATATATGTTTAGCAAGACTTAATGGTAATTAGGACCATGTTTCACTTAAAACTCGAGCAAATACTAAAATGGATGATGTTTCTTCTAGAATTAGCTTTTAATTGTTATGAATAACATGGGATAGTGGTATGGCATTCTGATATTTGGGCTCAACAATTAGGCAGGGTATAGGGTGTTACATTGGCCAATACATAAGTCCAAAATTGGCTAATTCTAACCAATTATAATGCAGGACATGATTGTGAATGCGCTATGTATCGAAATACTAATGAGATCAACCAAATAGAGGTTAACTATGTGGGAAATAGATGATATAACCCATACTCCAACACCTATAATTCGGGGTGGCATAACCATCTTAACCTTAGGTGAAGAGGGAACCAAGGAAGTCCTTACAATCAAGGAGCCCAAAATCTTAATCCTCCTAGACCCAATGTACCTTATCAACCTCTATTACCATTTAGGGTATCCCAAGATCCAGAAAGAAAACCAGCCTCTAATAGTGACCCTCTGATGTCGATTAGTGTAACACCCATATCCGAGTCCAAGGCTGAGATCGGATATGAGACATCACTATGCTTGAACTTTCTTAAACATGCACTTACGGGCTATAAAATATTGTTCCGAATTAAAAACTTCTCTTTCTTAGTCTAATCATACATTTCATGGACCTATGAGGCCTTAAACACGTATCTGAAAACTTTCAGAACTTAATCGAAAACTTTTCTTTAAAGTAGGGGTCACACGCCCATATGGCCTGGGACACGCCCGTGTACCCTTAGACATGCCCATGTCTTCCAACCGTGGTCGACACTGACTATATTCACACGGCCTTGACACACCTGTGTCTTCCAACCGTGGTCGACACTGACTATATTCACACGGCCTGGGGCACAGGCCCATGTTCTGACCGTGTGTCACACACGGCCTAAACAAACGGCTGTGGGATTAACCCATAGTCTATTCTGACTTAAGGCACTAAGGTGCAGGGGACGCACGGCCTAGACACACGCCCATGTGTCTATCCGTGTGGGCATTTAAAGGCTATTTACCGAGCCAATTGCCACCCTGAAATCAAAATCAATCTCATATTCAATTCAACAACTCAGATTACTACATCTTTAATGAACAATACTATATGCTTTATTGATATCAATAGAAATACATACTTAGCCCATCTTGGACTATCACTTAGCCATATACAAAAGAATAATAAGCTTGATAGCCTATACTTTAGTTCTTCTTAAAACATATACTCAAAATGAAGTGTTTCCTATATATGCCATACTTAATAAAAACAACTTGGCTATACCAAAATAGCGATTGATAGTGTGCTTCGAGCTCCGATAACGATGATCTACGGGATTAGCTTGGCGGAACTACATGGAAAGAAAGGATAAAAGAAGTAAGCATTTAGCTTAGTAAGTTTTCATATAATGCACATAGCACTATGTTTGTTTAAAAAAAACCCTTTGCCATAAACAATGGCATCATAATTTCAGCTGCTTAAGCTTACTTACTCTTACTGATTCTTACATATCTCATGACACTTACTAGTCTCAAGCTCGTGAGGTAGACAAGATACCTGTATCACTTGATCACATATGTCAGCATACTTTACTATAATAATCATAATCTCTAATTCATCATTCATAACATGAATAATACTCATTTTCAACTTGATAATAGCTTTGCTTACTTAATTTTCTTGCTATCTCATTTAAGCTTTACTCATTTACCCGATGAATTTCTATAAATAACCGAGGATACTGAATCTCATCCCACATATAACTCGATGCCAAAGCCATATCCTCGATAGGGTCTTACATGGGATCTCTCATCTTGGTATTGATGCCATGTCTTGACATGGACTTACTCAAAGTCTTCCTTGTGTGTTCCCTTGGGAACTTACCATTTCCATGTCTTGACATGGTCTTATTTGGTATCTTTACTCATGAACTGGTCAATGCCGAGCCTTGGCTTGGACTTACATGAAATCTTTCTTGTTACTCACCAATGCCATGCCTTGGCTTGGACTTACATGAAATCTTTCTTGTTACTCACCAATGCCATGCCTTGGCTTGGACTTACATGGGATCTCTATCTCATGATAGCTTTTCAATGCCAAACTTGTCTTGGACTTACATGACATCTTTACTTGGAGGCTCACCAATGCCATGCCTTAGCTTGGGCTTACATGGGTCTTCATCTCATAATAACTCTTCGAAGCCAAGACTTGTCTTGGACTTACATGATAACTTTTCTTGATTGCCGAAGCCATGCCTTGGCTTGGTCTTATACGGACTTTCTTATCTCATGTGGTAGATCGAGTATCCTAAGTAATTCAACTTCAATCGGGACTTTCTCATGCTTAATCTCATTAATTTCTTTGTATAGCAAACCATTAAACATAATCTCATTAATTTCTTTGTATAGCAAACCATTAAACATACTCATGAAACTAATGTATATTTAACAACATAACAAGCAATCCAATGAAAATATTCATGACGCTTGGAAATCATACAAACTTACCTCGATATACAAAATGTATGTAGATATGCAATCTAGTCCTCGACTTTGTTCTTGCCTCAGTTTTGATCCGGGCTTCATTTTTCTTGATCTATAATAATAATTTAGATCATTTACTACTCACATTTAGTAAATTGACTCTTAACTCATACTTTGGCAAAATTACTATTTTGCCCCTAAACTTTCTCATATTTACACTTTTGCCATTAGGCTCGTAAAATAATTTTCATACCACTTTCTTAAACTTCATGATTAGCTGATTCATTATCTCAACTATAGCAATAACTAATTCTCACTATTTCTACCATGTATGACAAATTTCATAATATTAACAAACTAGTCCTTACTAGCATTTTTCATGAAATTCAATTAGAAAAGATGTTTATCTAACATCAAACTCTCATAATCTTCCATAAAATATCATTTTACAAGCATCTAATACATGGGTAGATTTATGAACATAAATCTTAGCTCATCGTATAGCTAAAAATAGCTAATTCATAATACGATAATTCTAAAAATGCAAAGAATATTAAAAACGGGGCTAAAATGAACTTACTAGCAAGCTTGAAAAATTGAAGAACCCTAGCTATGGAGTCTCTCCAATTTTCGGCATAAGGAAGAAGATGAATAAGAATTTTTATCATCTTTTTCCCTTTTTAATCATTTAATTGATTAAATGACCAAAAGGCCATTCTCTTTAAAAATTCCCCATTTACTAACTCATGTCCATTTTTGTCCAAAAATTATAATTGGGCAAATTGCTATTTAAGGACTTTTAGAATTATATTCTAAAGCTATTTAATACAAAAAGCTTCTAGAAACTCATATTTTGCAACATTTGCAATTTAGTCCTAATGGACCCTTTACTAGAAATTTTCATAAAATTTCTTCATGAAACTTTCATAATATCATGCAACCATCTCAAATACCTTAAAAACTCATATTACTACTTCGGATTTGTGGTCTCGCACCACTATTCTGACTAGGACCTAAATCGGGCTATTACAATTCTTCCCCCCTTAGGGATTTTCGTCCTCGAAAATCTTACGAGCAAATAGGTTTGGGTACTGATTTCTCATGCTTTCTTCTGGTTCCCATGTAGCTTCTTCTATCCCATGTCTTTGCCACGTTACTTTCACTAGGCTAATACTTTTATTTCTTAGCTGCTTGACTTCTCGAGCTAAAATCATAACTGGTTCTTCACCATAAGTCATGTCGGAATGAATCTCTATCTCTGACGGGGTAATTACATGTGAAGGATCTGATCGGTAGCGTCTCAATATTGACACGTGAAACACATCATGTATCTTTTCTAACTCTGACGGTAAAGCTAATCGGTAAGCTACCGGCTCAACTTTCTCGGTAATCTCATAGGGTCTGATGAAACGTGGGCTCAACTTGCCTTTCCGGTCAAATCTTAGAACTTTTCTCGATGGTGACACTTTCAAGAAAACTTTATCCCCGACTTGATACTCTATCTCTTTTCTTCTTAAATTTGAGTAGGATTTCTGTCTGTCTGCTACAGCTTTTAAACATTCTCGTATCACTTTCACTTTCTCTTCAGCTCCTCTGACCAAATCAACCCCGTGAATTCGGTTTTCTTTGAGTTCAGTCCAAAATAAAGGCGTTCTGCACTTACGCCCATTTAGAGCCTCATAAGGTGCCATCTTTAAGCTCAATTGAAGGCTATTATTATAGGCAAATTCTACCAATGGGAGAAACTTTTCCCAACTGCCTTGGAATTCTAGAACACAACATCTGAGCATATCCTCGAGTACTTGAATTAACCTCTTTGACTGACGTCGGTTTGAGGATGAAAAGCTGTACTAAAGCTCAACTTTGTACCCAGGGCCTCTTGTAGCTTCTTCAAAAATCTGGATGTGAATCTCGGATCTCTATCTGATATGATTGACAAAGGAACTCCATGAAGCCTTACTATTTCTGAAACGTACAAGCTTGCCAGCTTGTCGAGTGAGTAATCCACTCATATAGGTATAAAATGTGCTGACTTCGTGAGTCTATCAACTACAACCCATATAGCATCTTTCTTGCTCAGTGACAAAGGTAAACCCGTTACAAAATCTGTAGTGATACAGTCCCATTTCCACTCGGGAATCAGAATGGGTTGAAGTAAACCCGAAGGTACTTGGTGTTCAGCCTTTACTTGCTGACAAATCATGCACTTCGAAACAAACTCTGAATTATCTTTCTTCATTTTCGGCCACCAATACTATTGTTTCAAATCATTGTACATCTTAGTACTACCCGGATGTACAGATAAACATCCGTTATATGCCTCATGTAAAATTCTCTGAATAAACTCTTCCTTTCTTGGTACACAAACTCTATCTTTAAACATCAAAGATCCATCGGAATTAATCTGACTTCATTAATCCTAAATTCGGATTCAATATCTGACTCACACTGAGCTCTCTTGGCTTGCAATTTGCTATCTTCTTTCTGAGCTTCTAAGATCTCTTGGAGGAATACTGGTCTAGCTCTTAACTCAGCTAGAATAGATCCATCATCGAATAAAGTCATCCGCGAATTCATTGCCCTTAATGCAAATAGGGACTTTCTGCTTAAAGCATCAGCGACCACAATCGCCTTTCCTGGCTGGTAGTCAATGATCAACTATAATCTTTTATTAACTCTAACCATCTTCGTTACCTTAAGTTCAACTCTTTTTGCTTCATCAAGTACTTCAAACTTTTGTGATCAGTGAAAATTCGGCATCTTTCACCATATAGATGGTGTCTCCATATTTTCAATGCTAAGACTATGGCAGCCAACTCTAGATCGTGTGTCGGATAGTTTTTCTCATGAGGCTTCAACTGTCTTGATGCATAAGCAATCACTTTGCCCTCTTACATAAGCACGCAGCCTAACCCATTTAAGGATGCATCGCTGTAAATTACGAATTCTTTCCCCGTATCTGGTTGTACTAAAACTGGAGCTTCTGTCAACAATGCTTTCAGTTTCTCGAAACCTTGTTGGCATCTTTCTGTCCACTCAAACTTCACATTTTTCTGTAACAACTTCGTCATCGGGGTTGCAATCATGGAAAACCCCTTGATGAATCGTCTGTAATAGCCGGCTAAGCCTAAGAAACTTCTAATCTCAGAGATATTCTTTGGTGGCTTCCAGTCTATTATGGCCGAAATCTTACTTGGATCTACTCGGACTCCATCTCTCGACACAATATGTCCCAGAAATCCTACTTCCTTGAGCCAAAATTCACTTTTACTGAACTTGGCATACAACTGATTTTCTTGTAAAATCTGTAAAACTGTCTGTAGGTGTTCAGCATGCTCGATCTCATCTCAAGAATAAATTAGTATGTCGTCAATAAAAACGACTACAAACTTGTCTAGGTATGGCCTAAAGATGCGGTTCATTAGGTTCATAAATACCGAAGGAGCATTGGTCAATCCAAAGGGCATGAATAAAATTCATAATGCCCATACCTTGTTCGAAAAGCGGTCTTAGAAACATCTCAATCCTTTACTCTCAACTGGTAGTACCCTGATCTCAAGTCTATTTTGGAGAACACGGTGGCTCCTTTCAATTGATCGAACAAATCATCGATCCTAGGCAATGGGTACTTGTTCTTTACAGTCACTTTATTAAGCTGACGGTAATCTATGCACAATCTCATAGTGCCATCTTTCTTTTTCTCAAATAAAATCGGAGCACCCCATGGTGAACAACTTGATCTTGCAAAGCCTTTATCTGTCAATTCTTGCAACTATGACTTTAACTCTTTCAACTCTGTTGGGGCCATTCTGTAAGAAGTAATAGATACCGGTACAGTACCAGGAGCTAGCTCAATACTGAACTCAACTTCTCTAATCGGAGGCAGTCTTGGTAATTCCTCAGGAAAAAATTCAAGTACTCACATACTATCGGTACTGACTCAATCTTTAACTTTGTTTCTCTATTATTCATCACAAAGGCCAGGTATGCCTCATGCCCCTTTCTTATGTATCTCTGTGCCATCATATGAGAAATCATTACCAGTGATCTATCTTGTTCATCTGATTCTACATGGAGAGTGTCCCCATTCTCACATCTCATCCCAATGTACTTCTTCCCACAATTAACTATTACATCATGGGCAGTCAACCAGTCCATACCAAGAATGAGGTCAAACTCATCAAATGGTAACAACATAAGATTTACTTTAAAATAATGACCTCTAATCATCAATGGATAGTTTTTACATACTTTATCAACTAAAACACTTTTTCCTAAGGATTAGACACTTTAATCACAAATTCTGTAGACTCTATAGGCATACTCATACTGGATACCAGTTTCATGCAAATAGAGTGTATGGATCCGGGATCTATTAAAGCAATAACTTTAATATCATGAAGAGAAAAGGTACCCGTAATAACATCAGGGGCAGATGCCTCTTCACGAGCGCGAATGGCATAAGTTCTCGCAGGTGCCTTACCCTCGGGTCTCGCTGCCTCTTCTCTAGGGTTACCTCTCCCACTTGCCCCACTTCCTGGGTTCCTCTGCGGTCTTCCTCTGACCATACTCCCGGATCTTGAGTTTTGAATTCTTTCTTCTTTTTTCGTTTCAGGACAATCCTTTATGTAGTGGTCCTGAAAACCACATCTGAAACATGCATTTTCATGCGCTTGACATTCTCCAGAATGACGTCTGCCACACTGTGGGCACTCGGGTCCTTCCTTGAAAGCCCAGTGGAAGTAGCCGATCGGATGGAGAAATCTCTTGACTTCTTGGATGAGGATTGGAAGAACTTATTCCACTATCTCTTTCTAGAGTCACGAGACTCCATTTCAGATTTCCTCTTCTTCTTTACTAGTTCTTCGGCTTTACAAGACCTCTCTACTAGCACAATGAATTCCTTCAGTTCTAAGATAGCAACAAACAATTTGATGTCCTCATTTAACCCGTCTTCAAATCTTTTACTCATGATGGCCTCAATAGACATGCATTCTCGAGCGTATTTACTGAGTCGTCCAAACTCATGCTCATAATCAGTCACCGACATCTTGCCTTGCTTCAGTTCTAGGAATTCCTTCCTTTTTTGGTCCACAAACCTTTGACTGATATACGTTTTCTTGAACTCTTCTTGGAAGAATTCCCAAGTGATCTTCTCTCTTGGTACTATCGATACCAAGGTGTTCCACCATTAATAGGCAGAATCACTTAAAAGAGAGACTACATACTTCATGCATTCCTCAGGTGTGCATGATAACTCATTAAATACCATGATGGTATTTTCTAACTAGAACTCAGCCTTTTCCGGGTCATCATCTCTTTTAGCCCGGAATTCTTCTGCCCCATGTTTCCTGATCCTATCAACTAGAGGTTTGTCTCCTCTTACCACCTCTACTACTGGAGGGGCTGCAGGGATAGGTTGTGGAACAGGCGGGGGTGGAGGGGGTTGTGTATTCGGGTTCATATGAATAAACTCCGTATACCATGTGTTCATCATATAGAGGAAGGCCTCTCTAGCCTCTTCCCCTCCTCCTTGACTCACCGTAGTGGGTCTATTCTCATTCTCGTGCGGCACGATCCCTTCAGCGGGAGCCGACACGTTACTTTCTACGTCATCTGCCACAGCTCCTTCGGGATCTATTTACTATATGTATAAACATAATTTAAGTCGTCAGGAGTCGTCACACTATCATTATAAAAACATTCTTACGTATAGCATATATAGCTAGACTCCTGCTCATGCTACGTTAATCCTAGAACTGACTAAACCGTAGCTCTGATATCGATTAGTGTAACACCCCATATCCGAGTCCAAGGCTGAGATCGGATATGAGACATCACTACGAGGCCGTAAACACGTATCTGAAAACTTTCGGAACTTAATCGAAAACTTTTCTTTAAAGCAGGGGCCACACGCCTATGTGGCCTGGGACATGCCCGTGTACCCCTTAGACACGCCCATGTCTTCCAACCGTGGTCGACACTAACTATATTCACACGGCCTTGACACACTCGTGTCTTCCAATCGTGGTCGACACTGACTATATTCACACGGCCTGGGGCACAGGCCCATGTTCTGACCGTGTGTCACACACGGCCTAAACAAACGGCCGTGGGATTAACCCATAGTCTATTCTAACTTAAGGTACTAAGGTGCAGGGGATGCACGGCCTAGGCACACATCCGTGTGTCTATCCGTGTGGGCACTTAAAGGCTATTTACCAAGCCAATTGCCACCCTGAAATCAAAATCAATCTCATATTCAATTCAACAACTCAGATTACTACATCTTTCATGAACAATACTATATACTTCATTGATATCAATAGACATACATACTTAGCCCATCTTGGCCTATCACTTAGCCATATACAAAAGAATAATAAGCTTGATAGCCTATAAATTAGTTCTTCTTAAAACATATACTCAAAATGAAGTGTTTCCTATACATGCCATACTTAATAAAAACAACTTGGCTATACCAAAATAGCGATTGATAATGTGCTTCGAGATCCGATAACGATGATCCACGGGATTAGCTTGGTGGAACTACATGGAAAGAAAAGATAAAAGAAGTAAGCATTTAGCTTAGTAAGTGTGCATATAATGCACATAGCAATATGTTTGTTTAAGAAAAACCCTTTGCCATAAACAATGGCATCATAATTTCAACTGCTGAAGCTTACTTACTCTTATTGATTCTTACATATCTCATGACACTTACTAGTCTCAAGCTCGTGAGGTAGACAAGATACCTGTATCACTTGATCACATATGTCAGCATACTTTACTATAATAATCATAATCTCTAATTTATCATTTATAACATGAATAATACTCATTTTCAACTTGATAATAGCTTTGCTTACTTAATTTTCTTGCTATCTCATTTAAGCTTTACTCATTTACCCGATGAATTTCTATAAATAACCGAGGATACTGAATCTCATCCCACATATAACTCGATGCCAAAGCCATATCCTCGATAGGGTCTTACATGGGATCTCTCATCCTGGTATTGATGCCATGTCTTGACATGGACTTACTCAAAGTCTTCCTTGTGTATTCCCTTGGGAACTTACCATTTCCATGTCTTGACATGGTCTTATTTGATATCTTTACTCATGAACTGGTCAATGTCGAGCCTTGTCTTGGACTTACATGGGATCTCTATCTCATGATAGCTTTTCAATGCCAAGACTTGTCTTGGACTTACATGACATCTTTGCTTGGAGGCTCACCAATGCCATGCCTTGGCTTGGGCTTACATGGGTCTTCATCTCATAATAACTCTTCGAAGCCAAGACTTGTCTTGGACTTATATGATAACTTTTCTTGATTGCCGAAGCCATGCCTTGGCTTGGTCTTATACGGACTTTCTTATCTCATGTGGTAGATCGAGTATCCTAAGTAATTCAACTTCAATCGGGACTTTCTCATGCTTAATCTCATTAATTTCTTTGTATAGCAAACCATTAAACATTCTCATGAAACTAATGTATATTTAACAACATAACAAGCAATTCAATGAAAATATTCATGAATCTTGGAAATCGTACAAACTTACCTCGATATACAAAATGTATGTAGATATGCAATTTAGTCCTCGACTCTGTTCTTGCCTCGGTTTCAATTCGGGCTTCATTTTTCTTGATCTATAATAATAATTTTGATCATTTAATACTCACATTTACTAAATTGACTCTTAACTCATACTTTGGCCAAATTACTATTTTACCCCTAAACTTTCTCATATTTACACTTTTGCCCCTAGGCTTGTAAAATAATTTTCATACCACTTTCTTAAACTTCATGATTAGTTGATTCATTATCTCAACTATAGCAATAACAAATTCTCACTATTTCTACCATGTATGACAAATTTCATAATATTAACAAACTAGTCCTTACTAGCATTTTTCATGAAATTCAATTAGAAAAAGATGTTTATCTAACATCAAACTCTCATAATCTTCCATAAAATATCATTTTACAAGCATCTCATTCATGGTTAGATTTATGAACATGAATCTTAGCTCATCTTATAGCTAAAAATAGCTAACTCATAATACGAGGATTCCAAAAATACGAAGAATATTAAAAACGGGGCTAAAATGAACTTACTAGCAAGGAAGAAGATCAATAAGAATTTTTATTATCTTTTTCCCTTTTTAATCATTTAATTGATAAATGACCAAAATGCCCTTCTCTTTAAAAATCCCCCATTTACTAACTCATGTCCATTTTTGTCCAAAAATTATAATTTGGGAAAATTGCTATTTAAGGACTTCTAATTAATATTCTAAAGCTATTTAATAGAAAAAGCTTCAAGAAACTCATATTTTGTAACTTTTGCAATTTAGTCCTAATGGACCCTTTACTAGAAATTTTCATAAAATTTCTTTATGAAACTTTCATAATATCATGCAACCATCTCAAATACCTTAAAAACTCATATTACTACTTTGAATTTGTGGTCTCGCACCACTTTTCCGACTAGGCCCTAAATCAGGCTGTTACAATTAGGGTAAGCAAAGTAGAGGAAGGCTTGCATGTGGCGCAAGCTGATGTGCATCAAATTCATGGTCAATTAGACCAGATCATGAAATTATTACAAAACCATGCATCTCCTAGCATCCCTAATAATACCGAGCCAAACTTGAAGTGGGAAGGAAAGGAACATGCCAAGGCAATTACCCTTAGATCCGAGGCTGTGGTTAAGGAACCTATCCAGCCGATTAGTGGGGAAAAGGATATGAGTGAGAAGGATGAGAGCACCCGTACTCCTAGTGTTTGAGAAGGGTGGAAAAGAAGGAAGGACCTGAAAGCGAGCTCACACGAATTAAACTGAAGGATAAAACTGTTCCAATACAACAACCAAATTCGACCTCCATACCCTTTCCGAGTATACTAGAAGAGAAGAAGAAGTGAGACATTGAGGAGTTTTTAAAATTTCTTAAGATGTTTAAGGCTTTAAATGTCAACCTCCTATTGCTTGAGGTCCTAGAAAAAGAGTCGAAATATGAAAAGCTCCTTAGAGAAGTGATGTCTAGGAGAAAGAAGATTGGGAGAGAAGAGTAATTTGCTTTTAATGTCGAGTGTAGTGTTGTTGTGTCTAGAAGAGTCCCACTAAAAATCAAGGACCCTGGTAGTTTCACCGTTCCCATAGAGATTGGAGGTGTTAATTTTGGTAAGGCTTTTTACGATCTTGGAGCGAGTATAAACTTAATGTCTTTCCCCATCTACTATAGGTTAGGTTGAGGTGATCTTAAGGAAACTTTGGTAACCCTCCAACTAGCCGATAGGTCCCTAGTTCATCCAAAGGGAGTTTTGGAGGATGTTTTAGTAAGAGTTCGAAAATTCATTATGCCAGTTGACTTCATAGTTCTTGACTTTGAGGAGGACTTAGAGATACCAATTCTATTAGGGAGATTGTTCCTAGCTACCTCTAAGGCCACTATAGAAGTGGGAAAAGTAGAGATGACGATGGAAGTCAGTAGAGAGGTAGAAACCTTTAGGTGTGTACAACCAAAACCTAAGGTGAATGAGGTGTTCCCTAATAGTGAGCTAGAGTGTCAACTCGTTCAAGTAGTGTCTGATCATGCAACTAAAAAGGTGAAATATTTGAAGTGGTGTATGCTTGCAGTTTCTAGATTGAAGATGTGAGGCATCATGAAGAGACAATCAGTGAATCAACTCGTAGGGTTGAAGAAAACGAGACATGTGTTGGTGCCCAAAGCCTTGTGCAAGCATCACTATGGGGGAGTTACATATCACCCTGGAAGGAATTTTTATTTTGCCGCAAGTGGCAATTGAACCAAAATTTTTTTAAATATTTGGAATACTAAGCATGGACTTCACCTATTTTCTGCTTTTAGATTAGGATTTTAATTTATGTTGGTTTAATTTTGAACTTGGTAGGTTGGATTTTTAAGATTTAAGAGAAAATTTGACAATTTTATAAGTATTTTGGGGTCTTGTTTAGTGGAATCGTGATATCCAAGGGGAGTATCGTGATACCATGCTCTTAGTATCTCACAATACCTCAGGCAGATTTAGAATGTGAAAGAACAAAAAATAGGGGATGTTGCGATATACATTACTGGGTATAGCGATACCTGTGTCGGGTCAAATGATACCCACGTTAGGGCATCACGATTTGTGCATTTTGGAGGCTGTTTAAGCCTCCAAACATCCCAAAACCCTCACTTTTCCTCAAATCCTCTAAATTTTAAATTCCTGAAACCCTAAAATACTTCCCTCATTTCTTATTTCTAGTAATTTATCTTCAATCCTTCGCGTATTCTCACTTTGATTTCTATCTATTTTTTCTTATTTTTGCCTTTATTTCCTTCTTTTGCAAAGGCTAGTCTTTGTTGGACTACTGCAGCAGTGCCAAACATCGCCACGCAACCCATCGTCACGCTGCCTAAATATTATAGTGATTTTCCTCTTATTTAGTAGAGTGCTAAATCTCATTTTTGGTATTTGGTGTCTTTGTTCTTATCTTTTACATAATGCCTCCTAGAAGGGTAAGCTCAATAGGCTCTCGCAATATATCAACGAAATGAAATTAGCAGAGTTGTCTTGTGTTTATTGTAGGGAAACTCATGTGTTTGATGAATGCCCATCAAACCCAGCATCAGTAGACTACATGGGTAATTCTAATCGAAATAGCAATTTATATTCCAACACCTACAATTTTGGGTGGAAGCAGCATCTGACTTTCAGTTGGGGTAATCAAGGTGCAACAAATTTTAACAATGTTGCAAGACAAAATATCCAAAATGCACCGCCCGGTTATAATCATCCTATGCTGAGGCAAAATGCTTAGAAGGTCAGGTATCACTTTCTAATTCTATTGAATCTTTGTTGAAGGAGTATATGACTAAGATGATGTAATTCAGAGTCAGGCTGCATCTCACCAAGTGTTTGAATATCAAGTGGGGAAAATAGTGAATACTCTAATTTAAGGCCACAAGAAGCATTGCCAAGTGATACCGAGAATTCAAGAACACAAGGCAAGGAGTAGTGCAAGGCTATCACCCTTAAAAGCGAGACTCAGTTCAATGATGGTGTTCACGATGTTGAGACAAGAAAGGATAATGCAAGTAACAACCAGGTAAAGATCCCAGAGTCATCTGAAAAACATACTGAACCTATAAAGGGTAAGAAATGAAATGCTGTAGTAGAACAAGATCAGGTTATAAACAGAATGCTATAGAAAAAAAATATCAGCAACCAGAAGGATGACTACCTCTACCTTTTCCTCAGCGATTCCATAATTCCAAACAAGATGCTCTGTTCAAAATGTTTTTAGAAGTCTTGAAGCAACTCCACATTAATATACCGCTAATTGAAGCTTTGGAGCAAATGCCCAATTATGTGAAATTCATGAAAGACATACTATCAAAGAAGCACAGGTTGGGAGAATTTGAGACTGTTTCTCTCACTAAAGGGTGAACAACAATTTTGATGAATAAGTTGCCTCCAAAGTTAAAGGACCCAGGGAGTTTCACTATACCATGTTCGATTGGAAATCATTATGTAGGAAAAGCATTATGTGATCTAGGTGCAAGTATAAATCTAATGCCAAAGTCTATTTCCGGAAAGTTTGGAATTGGGAAAATGAGACCTACCACAGTGACGTTGTAATTGGCTGACCAATCTTACGCCCATCTAAAAGGTAAAATTGAAGGTGTATTGGTAAGGGTGGATAAATTTATATTTCATGCAGATTTTCTTATTTTAGAATGTGAAGTTGACAATGATGTACCAATTATTCTTGGAAGACCATTTCTTGCTACTGGTAGGACCCTAATTGATGTGCAGAAAGGTGAGCTAACCATGAGAGTGAATAATCAATTGGTTACTTTTAATGTGTTTGATGCATTAAAATGTGTAGATGAGAACGAGAAATGCCACGCCATTGACTAGATAGATATAGCAGTGGACAAATTTACAAAATTTTGCTATGGCAGTCCTGACAGTGAAGATGATTTGATAGAGCAAGGTGACACAGTAAGTTTTGAAAAGCTTTGTGAATTTATGGAAGCCCAGTAAATAGTGGATAGGCTAGGGAATAAATTTGAATCCTTAGATTTATCATATTGATCTTAACCATCTGTAAAGAAATCTCTTGTACTAGAGTTAAAGCCTCTACCACAATATTTGAAATATGCTTATTTGGGAAATAACAGTACTTTGCCATTTGTAATTTTTTCTAAGCTAACACCTAAGCAAAAGGACTGATTGTTAGAAGTGTTACGGAGATCTAAAAGAACACTGGGTTGGACCCTTACTGATATAAAGATAATTCGCCCTACATTTTGTATACACAAAATTTTGTTGGAAGATTTCCATACCAAATCCATTGAACAACAGAGACGACTGAATCCAATTATGAAGGAAATTGTCACGAAAGAAATTATCAAGTGGCTTGATGCTGGCATTATTTACCCAATTTTAGACAGCAAGTAGATAAGTCTTATGCAATGTGTAACTAAGAAAGGAGGTGTCATGTTAGTAAGTAATGACAACAATGAGCTCATACCGAATCGTACTATTACGGGATGGAGAGTGTGTATGGACTACAGTAAGCTTAACAAGGTAACTAGGAAGGATCATTTTCCTTTTCCATTCATCGATCAAATGTTGGATAGATTAGCTGGTAAGGCTTTTTACTGCTTCCTAGATGGTTATTCAGGATATAATCAGATTTCCATAGCACCTGAAGATCAAGAGAAGACAACTTTCACTTGTCCATATGGTACTTTTGCATTCAAACGAATGTCGTTTAGGTTATCCAATGCCCGGCAACTTTCCAACACTACATGATAGCCATATTCTCGGACATGGTGGAAAATTTCCTTGAAGTTTTTATGGATGACTTCTTTGTGTTCAGAAATGATTTTGAAGAGTGCTTAAGGAATTTGGAGATGGTTTTATGCCGTTGTGAAGAAACGAATCTAGTATTAAACTGGGAGAAATGCCATTTCATGATCCGTGAAGGCATTCTCCTGGGACATAGGGTGTCATAGTGAGGATTGAAGTTGAAAAAAAAAAATTGAAATGATCAAAAAATTGCCACCGCCCACCAGTGTTAAGAGTATTAAAAGGTTTTTAGGGCACATACAGGATCTTATAGAAGATTTATCAAGGATTTTTCAAAAATCTCTAAACCCTTGTGTACTTTACTTAAACATAATAAACCTTTTAATTTTGATGATCAATGTTTGTAGGCTTTCGAAGAACTCAAGAAGCGATCTGTAGCAGCACCGAATGTGGTTGCTCTAGAATGGACATTGCCCTTTGAACTCATGTGCGACACTAGTGATTTTGCTGTGGGAGCAGTGTTGGGTCAAAGGAGAAATAAGGTACTACATACAATATATTATGCTTGTAGGGTGTTGACAGAGGCTCAGCTTAATTATACCGCTACAGAGAAGGAATTACTAGTAGTGGTCTTTGCATTCGAAAAATTTCGTTCTTATTTAATAGGAATAGAGGTCACAGTCTACACAGTTCACTCTGTTATCAAGTACTTGATATGGAATAAAGATACCAAGCTAAGATTGATTAGGTGGATACTCTTGTTACAGGAGTTTGATTTGGAAACTAGAGATCGGAAGGGAACCAAAAATCAAGTAGCTGACCATTTGTCAAGAATAGAATTTGGAAATGAAGATGAAAGCAAGAAACTTATTAAGGAAGAATTCCCAGATGAACAATAACTCATTGCCAAGGCATTACCTTGGTATGCCGACATAGTGAACTTCTTAGTAAATGGTGTAATGCCACCTAACTTCAATGCTAATAAAAAAACAAAAATTTCTTCACGATACCAAATAGTGCTATTGGGATGAACCATATAGGTCGTGTGACTGTTGTCAGAGAACAGTAAATGTGTCTATGAGACAGGAAATGTCGTTGCAAAGCATATTGAAGATTGAACTGTTTGATGTATGGGGAATAGACTTTTTGGGTCCATTTCCACCATCTGTGGGCAAGCTATTCATACTTTTGGTAGTAGACTATGTTTCTAAGTGGGTAGAAGCAATAGCTCTAGCCTTTAATGATGCTAAGTCGGTATTGAAATTTTTGCATAAGAACATTTTCAGACGATTTGGTACACTAATAGCCATTATTAGTGACGAATGATCCCATTTGATTGCAAACTGATGGCCAATACCTTGTGCATGTATGGGGTGATATATAGAATTTCCATGACATATCACCCTTAGACGAATGGCCAAGGTAAAATCTTTAATAAAGAAATTAAATAAATTCTGGAAAAAGTGGTGAATCCATCTCGAAAGGACTAGTATACTAGATTGGATGAAGCTCTATGGGCATATCAAACTGCATTTAAAACACCATTAAAGATGTCAACTTTTAAACTTGTTTACGATAAACCATTTCATTTACCTTTTGAACTTGAACCTAAAGTGTTTTGGGCGATTAAAAAGTTGAACATGAATCGGGCTACTGCTGGAGGTAAGAGATTGCTAGAATTGAATGAGATGGAAGAGTTTCGAACTCAACCATATGACAATGCTTGTTTGTATAAGGAAAAGACCAAGCAATGGCATGATGCTAGAATTTTGCCAAGGCAATTTGAACCTGGACAGCAGGTATTATTGTTCAATTCTAGGCTCAAATTATTTCCTGGTAAGTTAAAATCTCGATGGTCAGGACCTTTTGAAGTAATTCAAGTGTATTCGGATGGTGCTGCTGTTGTTAAAGACCTAAGAACAAGGGCTACATTCAAGGTTTATGGACAACGCTCGAAACATTATTGGCGTGCTCCTATAGTGCATGACAAGAAAAGCATTAGCCTTTGTGATGTTTGAATTTTTTGTTTTCATTAATAAGTATTTTTTTTTTCTGCTTTATTTCCCATTATTATTTTTATTTTTATTCTCTTTATTTTTAATACAACTTCATTCCTTTTTTTATTATTATGAATCGGAGCAGAATAAAAGAAGCATAATTTGTTAGTGTGTACTGAGCAACAGATTGCCACAACATTACAGAGAAATATTATGTCGTGACAAACTGAATGATGAGGTGTGAATAAAAGAGTTGACTGGTTAGAAAATTCCGAAGGAAAGATTTTTAGGCAGTTGCATTTAGTGAATATTAGGAAACCCAAAGTATGAAGCCCACAATATAAGGCTCAGTTATTTCATTTTTCCCCCAAAAGCCTTTTCTGTTTTTAACTTTTCCTTCATGTCATAACCTTTTTTCCTCACGTTTCCCATTCCCTAAAAACTGTCATCATTATCCCTTTTTACTTTCTTCAAACTGTTCACGTTTCCCACTTCTAACAAAGTTCACATTTTTACGGTTTTCTTGTCTTTAACCTTTCTGCTAATTGCTGTTTACTCTATTATTTTTCTTTTCTGTTTCTTTGACTTTCTCTTCATGGCTCGTGTAAAGTGTACTTCTAAAGCAGCAGAATCTTCGCATGCTGGCGCCCTACAACTGAAGATATTCTTCAATGCTGCTGTAGCCACAAGGCATTCAACTAATATTCTAAAGTAATCATTTTTCTTTGAAAAGAGATTTTTATTGAAGGATGAACCCTACATAGGGTACATGAACCGGTATCCTCGATTGTAGAAAAGTACAACTGGAGCAGATTTTGTCTACACCCGGGGAATATTGTGGGAAAAGTGGTAAGAGAGTTTTACACTGATGTAAATTCCCCAGATTCTCCCTTCATTTATGTGAGGGGTAATATGTGCCATTTGACGAAGACCATATTAATGCCCAGTTTGGCATCGAGGAGGTTAGAGATGAGCATTCTGAATTTGCCGAGAATATCACACTGGAGGGCTGGCAAAAGTATTGGAAGATTTATACATTGAAGGAACGCAGTGGATTATTTCAAGCTAAGAGTGTTACACGATTGAAAGAGCCGCATTAAAACCAATTGGGAAGGTGTGGTACCACTTTTTAAGGATTCGTCTCATGCCTTCTACGCATAACACGACTATTTCGATAGAAAGAATGTTAATGTTTCATTCTATTGAAGGATGAACCCCACCTGGGGTATGATGAATTGGTATCCTCGATTGTAAAAAAGCACAACTGGAGCATATTTTGTCTATACCCAGGGGATGTTGTGGGAAAAGTGGTAAGAGAGTTTTATGCTCATGTAAATTCCCCAAATTCTCCCTTCATTTATGTGAGGGATAAATCTGTGCCATTAGACGAAGATCATATCAATGCCCAGTTCAGTATCGAGTAGGTTAGAGATGAGCATTCTGAATTTGTCGAGAATATTACACTTGAGGGGTTGGCAAAAGTATTGGAAGATTTATGCGTTGAAAGAACGCAGTGGATTATTTCAAACTAAGAGTGTTACACGGTTGAAAGAGCTGCATTGAAACCAATTGGGAAGGTGTTGTAACAACTCGGTTTAGACCCTAGTCGGAACAGTGGTTTCAAGACCACATATCTGAGGTCGAATGATAATCTAATATTATTTTCTGTGTGAATAGTATGTGACATAGTCTGTGTGAAAATTCTGTGTGATAATTTGATCGTTTATGTGTTGAATTAAGAGAAAGGACTTAATCGCGTAGAATGCAAAAGTTGTGTGCTGATTGTTAAAGTTTCTAATTTTTGTTGGCTTTTAAATGAGGAGGCCTTATGAAGCAATTGATCCATTATTTAGTAGTCGAGTGGTTGATGGACAAATATGCTCATAGTTTAAATTATTTTCATAAACATTTCACTAAGGGCAAAATTGGTATTTGATTATTAAGTTAATTTATAACAAAACAAAACATCAAAATGGCCATTTTCTATTCTATTCATTTTACCACTGAAAATAAGAAAGGAGAAAGGGTTTTAGTTCTTCATGATATTCGGCCATTACAAGTTTGATTCAAGGTTAGTTTTGCTTCGGTTTTTGATAATTTCTACGTTTTTGTGATCGTTGCTTCGTGCTTTAGCTAACCCATGTTGTAATTTTGTGAATTGATGATGTTTGTGAAATGTTCCCTTGATGAAAGGGTGAGCTTTGTGGTGGGTGTTGGTGTTAAATGAAAGATATGTGTTAAATGAACATGTGTTGTTCTTGAATTTTTGATGAATTTAGCTAATTAGGGCTAAATTGTGAAAATAGCATTTTTGAAGGACTAAAATGTGAAATAAGTAAAATGTGTGGGCTTGTATAAGCATGGTGAGAATTCGGCTAGGCTTGAACCAAGTGAAATTATGTGAATTTGATGATTTTGTGAAATAGGGACTAAAATGTTGAAATGTGAAAATGTGAGGGCTATTTTGTAAAATGCCCTAAGTATGTGTGTTTGGACTAAAATGAATGATTTGGTAATTGAATGGACTAAACTTAAATGTGTGTAGACCAAGAGAGGAGAGGTTCGGATCGAGATCGAGGTAAAGATAAAGTGCTCGATTAATCGACCATTTCGATAGTTCGACGTCTGAGGTAAGTTCGATTATAAAAAGTGTACTTAGCTGTGTTTAAATGTTGTGAAACAAATAGTTACGATATTATTGAATTATAAATGTTATGTGTGAAATGGATCTATGTGGCTCTAAGTGTGTGCGTAATTGGAAATGTGACCGAGATGATTAGCACCGTGTGTGCGAAATAATATAAGCTTTGACTTTGTGGATGGCACTGTGTGTGCGATACCGGTTTAAGATCAGATTATTATAAATACACTAAGTATGCGATATCATTTAAGCTTCGGCTATGAGATGAGGCACTAAGTGTGCGATTATAATTAATGAATAGCACTGTGTATGCGAAACAATAGAAGCTACGACTTTAATGAATAGCACTGTGTGTGTGAAAAGATAGAAGTTTTGGCTTATCGAATTGGCACTGTGTGTGTGATACGGATATAAGTTCAGTTTAACGTATTGGCACTAAGTGTGCGATGAAAATTATGTTTCAATTATGAAATTGGTACCAAGTGTGTGAATTTATCAAAGGAATAGCAAAGGTTGAACGAGAGGTAATATCAAGAAATTGAGTAGTATGAATGGTGAGTATCTAAGTGTTGATCAAGGTATGTATGATAGCTATGTGGTTAATGATAGATTTACGAGTTGAATGAATAGATATTTAAGTATGGGGTTGAGATTGATAATGAGCTTAGTTGTTTCTTATTCTATATGATGGTTGGATAGTATGGTTAGTAAGTAACTAAGTGTTGGCAAAGGGTATGTATGATAGCTATGTGGTTGGTGAAATTGAAAGTAGATAATTGGAATGCTATGTGAGTATTGGATATAGTCGAAATTGTGTATCATTGGTAAACTATCTATGTGATGATTAAATTTTGTACATTGATTGATTCAATGAGTTAATTGTATTATATTTCGAACTTACTAAGCTATGAAAGCTTACTGTGTGATTGTTTCCCTATTTTACAGTGTCTGTAAAGCTAGCTCGGATTCGGGGATCGTCAGCATTTTCTATCACACTATCGGCAATCTATTTTTGGGTATTTTGGAAAGATATACATAGTTAGAAGATGGCATGTATAGGCTGGTCATTTGAATCATGTTTGAAATTTTTGTAGTAGCCATGAGATGTGGCTAGATATGTGCTAGTTTTAGCATGAATGACTTCGATATATATATATGATGCATCTTTTGGTATGGATTGTGAGTTGAGAAATTGACTTATGAATGGTAACTTTGTGTTGGTAAAATGCTAGTATGAATTAGTGAAATTGAAAGGAATGATGTTTGGTAATGAATGAATTATGATTGTGATGATATGAGTTTTAGTCTTTGAAATTGTCATGGTTGGAATTGGTATTGAATGCATGGTTTGAATTACTATTTTTGTATGTTTTTGGTGGTTATGTGTGCATGAGATGTCTTGGTAAATATGGCTTGTAGGTTTGACCCTTATGGGTGGCATTTTGGCCTTGTAAATGGCCTATAATGTCACACGGTTGTGGCACACAGGCGTGCCTAAAGACCATGGGTGAATTGGCAGAATGTAGCTTAGTAGCACACAGCCTCGACATGAGGGTGTCAGCTAGCCATGGTGTACAAGTCAGTAGCTACCTAAGAGTACACGGCCATGGCACACAGGCATGCTTGGTGGTCATGGTAGGGAAGTCAGTATATGGCCTAAGAGTACACAGCCTGAGCACACGGGCGTGCTTGGTGGTCGTGGAGGTATAGTCAGTATATGACCACGGGAAGGACACACGGGGGTGTCCAGCAGCTGTGGAGGGCACACAGTTTCCTCTTACGGGCGTGTATCCCCTGAATCTTAGAAAAATTTTAAATGCTCGAGAATTTCTGTGTGTTTGGTTTAGTCCTGACCCCTCTTTAGCATGTGATAAGGTCTCATAGACTTTGATAAGGGACAACATGATTGTAAATGAATGTGATTGAAGATGATTGACTTTGTATCGTAAATTTAGTTGTTAAATGTCCTGATTAATCGGTAATACCTCTTAACCCTATTCCGGCGATGGTCTCGGGTTAGGGGTGTTACAGGTGTGGTACTGTAATGCATAGGTTTGTGCAAGTGTACACAGTCGTTATCAAGTAATAAGTAAGTATTGAGTTATCGTCTCCACAGGGATTGTATTTGTGCTAAATCACTTAATTGTAAAATTATATTAACAACTTGGTAAATAAAAACACAATATGATTGAGAAGTGATGATTAAAATTAAATATATTAAACTAAATGCAATGATCCCTAATGCAAATTATCCTAAGTATGCAAACTATATGAATGAAATAGATTTTAGCAAAATTAAACACAATTTGCAACAATTATAACATAAATAAACTAGGACAATTACTTTAATTAAACTCAATTTATTATCAACATGCTTAATAACATTCGGAAAAACATTCCATGGCAACTCGATCTTTCATGGGTTTGGAAACCACATTAGGTCCTTTCAAAATCCTTTACTTAGTAAATACACATTTTACTGATCCTTATTTACTAAGGGTTTCTTAGCATTCGTGTAAGGTAAGAGGGACGTGTTAGGTTTGAAACGGTTTAATCACACAAATCTAAAAACTATGCAGATAACAGAGCTTGGTCAAAGTTGTTATGCAACCTGTAATTTAATCGCGTTAGGATCTAAATTGAGCATGCACATTTCAATTATGTGTCCACTAGCCATTGTCTAGTCAGGATCGCTCAGCTAATTCAAGTGCATTTCAATCACGTATGAATGAAATACAAACTTGATTTTAATTGAAAACATGATCGATTGAGGCACAAACATTATAAGCATGAATCAAATAAATATTATTTAATCAAAGCAATCATCCTAGCTTAAATAAAATTAAGCTAACATTGTTGTAAACAAGAACAAAGACACATAGACAACATTTTCAGATTAAATTAAAGAAAGGAAAGATTAAACCCAAATCAAAGTGGTTGTCACCCAAGACTCTGATCGACGCGGCTCATTCGCTCCTTCACTTTGCTCTTTTGCTGATGGCACTCCAAGGTGGCCAACCAAGGGCTCTTTAAGAGGCTTGATTGCTAAAATCTCTATGGAGAGATGATGCTAGGCGTGAGGAATGGAGAATGCTAAGAGAATTGAGAGAGAAGAGAGAACGATGAAGGATGAGGGGTGATGAATGAATGAATGAGGAGGTCTTATTTATAGGTGAGGAGAGGGGGATAGTTTGCTAAAAATAGGAGGTTCCATCTCTTCAAGCATCTTCAAAGGGTGGCCAGCCATGAATTTAGGAAATTGAGCTAATTTTTGTTCAATTTAAGTGCCACAACAACTTAGGACTGAGACTCGGTCAAGTGCAAATCTTTAGGCAAATCTCTAATTTCTTCAACATTGCAAGGACATTGTGCAATTAAACCAAAAAGTGGTTTATGTGGACAGCCAAGTGTAGCCGAAAATTGGGTTGACTTGGTCTCCAATTTGGACAGTTTTGTAATCCAACAAAGCTATCAGACCTGTCCAAAATAAATAAATAAATTAGAAGACCAAAGAATAAAATTTATCTAATTTAAATAATTAATTATAACCCAAATTATTAATGAAATATCTAAAAATAAATATTTAAATATAATTTTATTTTTTATTATTTAATTTAATCATGCATGGCCCACTTCATGTCTTAAAAATATAATATGCTCAATTTAATATAAAATAAGACATTTTATGCATGAAAACTATATAATAAAGTATAAAATCACATTTTAATAATTTCTGTCCTAATTTCATATTTTCACATATTTCATTAATTTATTAAACAATTACTTAGTTTTAACAATAAATTTAAGTAAAAAGGTGATAAATTATATAGGAAAAATCCTATATATTTTTCCATTTACAGGTACCACTTTTTAAGGAGTCGTCTTATGCCTTCTACGCATAACATGACTGTTTCGAAAGAAAAAAATGTTGATGTTGCATTCTATTTTACAAGGAAGACAAATAAATGTAGGGAAGATTATCTTCCAAGAGGTCCATAGGCGTGCTGATAGCAATGTCAAGAGCTTAAACTTTCCTTCCCTTATTTTTGCCCTATGTAAGATGGCAAATGTGCCTTTAGTTGATGCTAAAGGCGTTACCTCCAATAAGGGTGGGATAATGTGAGCAATTTTTGCCAAGCTACGAGGAACTGAGTTTGCCACAACATCCCAACATAGTCAAGCTTCCCCTACCACACTTGTTCCCACAGCAACATCTCCCACCTCTCAGGACTAGAAAATCTTGACTTCTTTAAAGCAGTTAAAACAGAGGTTGTCTCTATTTGAGGTGCAGCAATACCAGATGATAAAAGAGTTGGAACAAAGCAACGAACGCCAGGTTCGACACTAGTCGTATGTGAAAAATAGGGATTTGGCATTAAGAAGATCCCTTTAGAAAAACTTTTCAAGACCCATGCCAAAATTTCCTACTTTCCCAACTACTTTGCTCTCGTCTAATAAGTGCAGAGAATAGCCAGTTCCATCCGCTGCCAGAACTGACTTCGTAACTGAAGGAGCCACTGCAGATAAAGGAAAAGCTATTGAAGAGGAGTTAGAAAAGTCAAACTTTATTGAACTAGAGAAGGATGTAGAAGAAGGAAAGGAAGAAACAAATGTCTCTACCATTACATCAGCCACTGCACCAGCTACTACCATTGAAAAAGGTAAAACTCCTGTATCGACATCTTCACCCACCTCTATGACTACACAGGATCAAGCAATCGATCAACTAATTGATGAACTAACAGAGACTGAAAAAGAAGGTGAGGAAATTGACCTACGAAAAAGGAAATGCGATACAAAGTAAGTGCTCATAAGTCCACAAAAATAATTGAATGAAGTGAATTCCAGTAGAAGAAAATTAAGTTTTTCTTTTTCTCTCATGCATTGCATAATTTTTGTCTTTTTTTTTTGTGTGCATATTCATACGTGTTATATACTATTCATGATTTTACATGCATTGAGGACAATGCATCCCTTAGGTTTGGGGGTGTATTGTGCATCTAGGTTGCATTTTTGTATTTAGTATGTTCAATTTGGTATATATGATATTTTGCCATGGCATAATAGCTATTGAAGTACTGCTTTGTCTATAAGAAGTATAATTTTTCTTTATGATGTTCGATGATGAGCTTAAATTTTTTCTCGATATACTTAGAATAGGTAACAATGGATTGGGTAAAGTTAGCTTAGGCTAAGTTGCTTGGAAATTGATTTCTAAAAATGGAATCTCATATAATCTATTTTTTTTTTCGAAATATAGTAAGTATCTTATAATGCCCTTAGGGATTTTTGAAACCAAACATTAGTTAAATTACTACGACATTTTGTTTAATTAAGTATGCACTCCCATGTTTAGAGTTGCTAAGTAGGTCAGCATCACTTTGTTTGCTCCATCACGCTGTTGATTAGAAAGGAGGGTCTAAGTAAGAGTCTGTGATATAATTTTAGGGGCTTTCTGCTGTAGCAAAGGTCTGAGTAGCTAAATAGGTAGTTGTATGCTCCATCCATCTTTTTAGTTAAAGGCCTTAGATTCATGAATGACTTTTGGTTTAAATTGTGACATGATGAGGTACTCCGAAATTTCTGTGTATGCTCCATCGTGATTGTTAAGTCAAAAATATTTTTGTGACATGACTAAATCCCCTAATATGGTTTCCATTAAAAAATGGAAAAAAATGAGAATAAATATGTGAAAATGTGAATAATATACTTTGATATGAGATTAAAGCGAGTGACTTGTGTTTAGGTAACGAATGAAGTAAGTGAATAAAAAGATATTTGCTATAGGACGAAAGAAAGAATGCATGGGTACTTAAGAAATTTTGTTTTTAGGGAGAAATTTTTGCACTACCTTTGAAATTCAAATCAATTTTAGGAAAAGAGAATATTTTTAAGAACAGAGGTATAAATTGTTTTTCGAATAGCTAGGCAGTACAAGAAGGGTTTTTTTTTTTTTTTTTTTGCTAAGGAAAAATGGGTGCATTCATACATTTAGGTGTATTTTGCTTGGTGACAAGCAACAACTTAGGTTTGGGGGTATGATAACTCTTAAAAAGAGTTATATTTCATGCCTTTAGACCTAGCTAATTGCTTGTACTTAAGTACATTTTTTTACATATCAGGACATTTTAGTTAACATTTTTAAAATTACATTAGGACTTGGACTGTGTTGGAATTAAGTGCTTTTAATCGCTTGTGGTGGAGTTTTTTGTGTGTTGGTGTGGTAGGAACATGTTTTAGAATGATGAAATAAATGAGTGAAGTTTTGTTAGGGAAAAGTGCATATAGTTTGCCAGCACGGATGCCATGGCAATGCCCGGAAGCCCAAGTTAACATTTTTTACGCAACAGTTTCAATTTAAATTCAAGCTTGTACCAGATAAATCCCCTTAAAAGAGGAGAAGATAATCACAAGATGTTAGCTGACCCTAGCCTAATCTATCTATAAAAGCTGATGAAGGGGACCTCACAAAAGGTAGAAAGAAAAACAAAAAAAATAAATGGGAGAGATCCTTAGGCGTGAATAAAGGTTTGGCTGCGCAAAGGAAAGGAAGTCGAAGGCAATCCTATTTAGCCATCACAGGATGTTATGCTGTCGAAGTGTGGACTGGGCAAGTGAAAGCAGTTTCCCTAAGTTCTTCCATTATTTCCATTCGTGTTCCTTTGAAAGATTGAATTGAAGTAGTTGAACACAATGTTGAATAATATTTTGGTTTGGAATTTTGTTTCCCATCCCATGAGCTAAATCTCATAGGGTTGGGATTACATTCGATGAAACCTTAAATTTTTTTGTGGATGCAGTATATATGTAATTTACTTTTCTACTTCATTTGATTGTTCTTGTTTCTTCATTAAAATGAAAATGATCTCTAGACATAGAAGATTGTTCACATATTTATAAATTGATTCTAATTCCGAAAGGGTTGGTTTGGTTGGATTAAAATTAAATGAAATGAGAAAGTATTAGATAACTAGACATAGAGTCACGATCATACAAAAGGAACCCCTGCAAGATATCTAAAAAGCCTATAGACACAGGCAAGGTGACTTGAGGTTTTACTTTCGCAAGAGGCGGGCCATTTTAGAACTCTTCTGTGCAATAAAGTAGATACGATTTTGCCAAGGCATTATTGACAATAAGGGTCAATTCTGGGTAATCCCAACCTTCCGAATCAACATCACTCTATCCTTATTCTTTTTTGTAGTAACTTTGCCACAATATATTTAGTTGTTTATTTCTTTGTTTACATTATATTAGGATAATCACTGTCGTTATTGCCATTACAATTCTGCTCTCACTTTTGCCATAGCATTTCAAATTATTCATCAATTCCATCTATCGCATACATCATCATTCCTTTGAATTATCATTGCATACTTACTTTTGTTTACCATAGCATCTTATTCGTCAGTCTTGCCATAACATTAACCATATTACAATAACCTAACCAATTTTGTGCCTCGGTCTGATCCTCATGGGAATGATACTCACTCATCACTTTATTACTTGATCCGACGTGTATACTTCCACAAAATTGCACATCATTTCACACATGACACCTTGGTGTAGCAGAAAAGGCCTACCCAACAGAATAGGTATTTCACGGTCTTCCTCAAAGTTGAGGATCACAAAGTCTGCGGGAATTATGAAATTACGCACCTTTACCAACACATCTTCTAACACTCTTTTAGGTTGTACTGACGACCTATCGACTAACTGTAATGTAATTTGAATATTTTTTAGGTCCCCTACCCCAGTTTTTCAGATATAGATAGAGGCATTAGGTTTATGCTAGCTCCTAAATCACATAGGGCTTTTCTGAAATGGATATCCCCTATCTATATAGGTATTGTGAAACTCCCTGGGTCTTTTAATTTTGAGGGAACCTATCTAGATATTAGCACACTAAATGATGCCTCTATATTAACTTGCTCCCCAATTTTAATTTTCCTATGCCTTGACATAATTTCTTTAAGGTACCTAGTGTACTTCAAAACTTTTTCAATTAAGTCTATCAACGTCAAGTTAACATTTAATGATTTAAATAAATTTAGAAAACTTACAAAATCATCCTCGTATCATCTTTGTCTTTCCTTCAACCCTAACGGGAATGATACCTTTGCATTTGTAGGTTCCTTTATTGGTTCTTCCTCCAGCTCAGTTGCCGATCCAGCTACTTCTTCTAGCTTTGGGTTGTCATCAGCTTCTGAAGTTATTCTTAAAGAACATCAATATTCCCTTTATTCACCTCCTGAGTTGGGTTCTCCAGGCTACTTAGCACTTTACCCAATTGGAGCGCAATTGCTTTCACATGCTATTTGTCGCGTGTGAATATGATATGCGAATTGTGCAAGTATACACCTCGAATCAAGTAATAAAGTGATAAGTGAGATCGTCTCGACATGGATCAAATTAGGTATAGAAGTGGTGTAACACCCCTAACCCGTATCCGTCGCTAGAACAGGGTTACGGAGCATTACCGAAACATTTGAAAACATTTACAGATAATTCATGCAAGTTACTATTCAAATTACGAAATCATTTGTAACGTCCCTTAAATGGACCCTCGAGGCCCAACACGAGCATTAGAATCGAGTCGGGACTTAATCAGAACCTATAAAAATTTTTTGTGAAATTTCAAAAATTTCCCAAGGTGTAGGACTCACACGCCCGTATGGTTCTGGGGACACGCTCGTGTGACTCTAGGACACACCCGTGCTGCAGGCCATGTTCAACCTCGTGTAACTCTTTTACTTGTGCACACAGCCATGCCACACGCCCATGTGCTAGGCCATGTGGTTAATTAATTCATTTCGCAATTAGGTGCAGGTTTCACATGGCCAAGACATACGCCTATGTTCTAGGCTATGTGGTACACACGGTTGAGACACATGCCCGTGTCTCTGCCCGTGTGCTCAATTCTAAGCATTATGTTTCTCAAAATTTAGGTGCAGAGGACACACGGCCTAACTACACGCCCATGTACCCAGCCATGTGTCACACACAGTCTAGACATATGCCCGTGTGCCTGCCCGTGTGGACAAGATAAAGCCATTTCCTAGCCTCATTTGTCACCCAAATTTACCATTTTCCTGCACGAAAACATACCAACCATTTCAAGCATTCAAATTAAGCAATTTCCATCATTCAACCTGGCATATCATTGCATGCATACATGTTTACTATCTTACCTTGGTTCAATCCTTGTGTTAAAGATTATTTGATCAACTACTTAATATATATATAGCCACCATAGCATGACATTACAAGTATATGAAAACAACCATTACTAGCCATTCCAATAGCTAGATTACAAACATCATTATCAAGCCACTAAAGGCCAAGTTGTCATATACATTTACACGCCAATATGGCCAATATAACCTATACATGCTATTATAACCATAATTGATTTATCATATACACTGAGTGTAACACCCCTTACATGTATCCAATGCCGGGATAGGGTGCAAGGCGTTACCTAACTTAAACACATGCTTACACACAATTTCGAATCATAAAAGTCCATTCAAAATTAAAATTCTTCAAACTTTCTCTTAACAACCTTAATACAGGCCTACGAGGCCCAAAACACATCATAGAAACATTTCGAGATCAAATCGAGTTCTTTAGAAGATATCTAGAAAAACTTAGAAAAATTCTCATCAAACAGTCCACACGCTCGTGTGACATATCACATGCCCGTGTTCCACACCCGTGTGACATATCACATGCCCGTGTTCCACACCCGTGTAGATTTATTTCTCAATTCGAACCTATAGGGGTTTTCACACGGCCTGACACACGCCCGTGTCTAGGGCCCGTGTCCCTCACACGGCCATGAAACGCTAGTGTCTGTTTCCATGTGTAAAAACCTTGACATTCTATTTTTGACGTCATCATCCCAATAAGGTCACATGGCCAAGGCACACATCCGTGTCCCTAGACTGTATGGCGAATTAGATTCCTAAATTCAGATATAGACCTCACACAGTTGAGACACACGGCCGAGTCTTAGCCCGTGTGGTTACTACTAGGCATTCTATTTTGCCAACTTAGGATGCAGGAGGACACACGGCCAAACCACATGCCCATGGGGCAGATCGTGTGTCATACACGACCTAGACACACGCCCGTCTGTCTACCTGTGTGGACAAGAACAAGGCTATTTATCAAGCCCTTTTTGCCACCCTTACTAGCACCAGCATAAGCCACATCAAACAACCTACTCATACATGCAATAATATACCAAATACTCAACCATGTAATTTGCACATCCATGAAAAACATCATCATTTTCATATAACAATAATGAGTAATAGCCATCAATCGTGGCCTTATACAAAATGAATTGAGTAACACAAATAGTCAACATCTTGGCTAACCGATATGACATATAACAAAATAACCAAGTTCTTATACATGACATACCCAAAATAGTCAAACTTTACTATACCAAAAGAATAGCTTGATGGTGTGAACCGAACTTAGACGTCCTACGATCCCTGACCTAGCTTGGCGATACTACAAGGAAAGGGAAAAGAGAGGGCGTAAGCATAAAGCTTAGTAAGTTTGCATGCAATAGATAACAACATAAAATCTGATGACACATTCATACTTTACTTTAAGTAATTACACAAGTTCTCAAACACATTGACATAGCTTACTCATACTTACTCTTACCAATCACATTTCACATATCCCAATATCAGACTAAATTCTCGTGAGTATCTCATATGTACCTGTATCATTTCATCACATAACTTTAGCACTTTTACCATCTTGAACATAAACACAACTCTTTACCATCTTCAATGTAAACTTAGCTCTTTACCCGTTGAACCGCTTGCAATGTCGAAGGATACCTGGAATTCGTCATGCACATAGTAAGATGCCAATGCCATATCCCAGATATGGTCTTACACGGGATCACATATCAATGCCGATGCCATATCCCAGATATGGTCTTATACGGAATCACATATCGATGTCGATGCCATATCCCAGATATGGTCTTATACGAAATCGTATATCCATGTCATGTCCCAGACATGGTCTTACACGATTTTCATATTCGATGCCAATGCCATATCCCAGATATGGTCTTATAGGGGATCCCAATTCAGTGTCGAGGCCATGTTCCAGACATGGTCTTATACGGGACCTTATAAATCTCATGCCTTACCGATGGTATCCTCTCACTTCCTAAGGTTCAACCGGGACTTCAACATCATAATTTTCACCATATTCTCATCGAAACATCATTGATCAATTTTCATAGAAATAATATACATCTTCACAAAATGTCAAGCATTTTGAAACATAATAACATGATGTTGAATTATTACACACAAACTTACCTCGGTACCAAAATGTGCCAATTTGCAAATCTAGTCCGAAACCTTACCTTTTCCCCGGTCAAGGTTAATTCCATATTCTTCATGATATATAATAACAAATTAACTCATTTAATCACCACATTGATCAAGACATTTCAAAATTCATACTTTGGCAAAATTACCCTTTTGCCCTTAGACTTTCATAAAATTATGATTTTGCCCCTAGGCTCATAAATCGATTCTAATCAAATTTCCTCCTTCAACAAGCCTAGCTGAACATTTATTATTCTTATAGCAATTCACAATACCAATTATTTCACACATTTACTACCTATTTTACAACCTTTACAAAAAGGTTCTTTTAGGTGTTTTCATGGAGACTCCTTTCTTATAAGTTGTTTATTTAACAAATAAGATTCATTTTCTTCCATAAAATTTCAGAAGTCAACCTGAATACTCACATGGCAAAACCCTAGGCTGTTAACCATTTTGCAAAATAGTCCCCTCATTAGCTAGACTAAGCTTTAGGGATTCCAAAACACAAAAATCATAAAAAATGATCATCAATATGACTTACTTGCAAGGGATTAAGTTGCTAGAAATTTCAAGCTTCTAAAACCCCTATTTTGTTGATATTTTCGGTGGAGAAGATGAAGAGGAAAGGATTATATCATTCTTTTCTTTATTCTATTTTATTATATCAATTTAGTCACCTAATCCAACCACTTTGACCAAAATTTGACATTTCTTGTCCCCTATGGCCGGCCAACCCTTTCCTAAGGGTCTAATTGCACATTAAAGACCTCCAATTTAAGGTTCTATATCTATTTTGCACTTTTAGCTTGTAGAATAAAACTTTCACACTTTATGCGATTTAGTCCCTTTTCGCAATTAAGCATGAAATCGCTAAAATTAATACACCAAAATTTTCATGCACTCATATAATCATGCTATAACACATAAACTAATATTAAAAATAATTTTCTCCAACCTCGGATTAGTAGTTCTAAAACCGCTATTCCAACTAGCCCCTAAATCGGGCTGTTACACTGAGATGGGCCGATGGATAGTGTGAGTGATCCCCGCCAATCTTCCAATCCAACGAGCTTCTGATTTACTCTAAAATAGGGAAATAAAACTAAGTAAGCATAAAATTCTTAGTAAGTTCGTATAACATGGTACTTAACTTACCATTCCTTCTATTTTGAGGTAACTATGTAAGGCATATTCAGTCAATTTTCTCTCAAGCCCTACACATATCCTCATTGTCCTTGTTAGTCATGTATTCCATAATAACATCACAAACATATATGGGCTCAACAACAATCACATTTCCATGCACATATGCTTTCTACAACATGTATAAATCATCTCTTTATATTACAAGTATAACTTCATAATAGTTCATCTCGAGTTCAGATCATTTCATATCAGAACTTTACCCATATTACTCGGAATATCAAGGTCACGATTAGTACACTCAAGGTGTACAAGTCTATAATCAAGGATGTACATACTCATTAAATAAATTCCATGTACAATATCATCATTTCCAATTTCCACATATCGATTGTCACGTATCGTCATTTTCATGTATTTCAGGTCGTTATGTGTAATAACTCATTTCTTATTTATGTCTTCACATGTCAAGAACTTTTATCTGTTGAATTTATTCAAAATACCGATGGGTACACAGGTAATACACTCGAGGTGTACGAATCAGAATCCATCAATTCATGTCCAATGGTACCCGTAAGGTACTATTTCAGAGAGTGCACTCTCGAGCCACATATATAAAAACAATAGGATTACCAGTCCAGGCTAAATCCTTTTTATGACGTATGCTCTAAAGAGCTTAATCTGGATCACCCGTCTGGACTAAATCCAATCCATAACATATGCTCAAGAGGACTTATATCGAGATTACCCGTCCGGGCTAAATCCTTTTAGAAATGAGGTCAATAGGATTACTCGACCGAGCTAAATCCCACCAGCAACAAATGCAAGGCCTCATTCATTTCGGGAAATCACATATCCATTGATTTTCATTTATTCAGACGGGATTTAACATTTTTTCGAACATAATTACTCATGCAATTATTTCATCTATTAATCAAAATTGTATACAATAATTCTTTTAATCACATTCAATATTCAAACCAAGTACAAGAATAACTTTTATCATTTAAATCAGGCATTATCATTTATCTGATATTTCTCGGATATGTTTACAGGACTTAACTTTTGTTAAGTATTCTTGATCGTGTAACAAAGTTCATATTTATAACATTCAAAAAATTCACACACATACACATTCAATACAAGTATATAAATATACACAATTTAGTTACTCGCACTTACCTCGATAAATGTTCGTGTACGTAAAATCTACTAATCCGACATTTTCCTCTTTTCCTCGTTCTAACTCCAAATTTGGTCTATCTGGATCTATACGAGTAAATTTAACGTCAATTTATCACATTTCATATTTATGTGGACTCAATTTACATCCTAGGAAAAATTACCATTTCACCCCTAACTTTTCCATAAATTCCAATTTCGTCCCTAGGCTTGGAAAATGAAATTTATGCAATTTGCTCCCTATTCCAAGCCCAACCGAAATTCCAACATAAAATTTACAGCACATATTTTCTATAAATTTTAGAAATTTTCATCAATTTTCACCACTTTGCATTTTAGTCCCTTTATCATGTTTTCATCAAAAATCACTTTGTTAAAGTTGTTTATCTATCAACAACCATTCATTTTTCTACCATAAATTTCTAATTTTTAGCATATACATCCATGACCCATTTTTCATACTTTGATAACTTTACAAATTGATCCCCCAAATAGATAGATTAAGCTATCTCAGTTTCAAAAATATCAAAATTACTAAAAATAGGATAAGGAAACTTACCCAATTTGGCCATGAAAGTTTCTTCTCTCTCTCCTAGGGTTTCCATGTATTTTTGGGGAAGAAGATGATAAAATAAGATGATATTTCTTTTTTTATCATCTTTTAATTAATTAAAATATTTCACCTTCCAATTTAGTCCTTGCCCTTTTTCTAAATTTCCATGGATGAGTCACCAAAAATATCTACATACTTTTAATTTATGGTCTAATTATCATATAAGGACCTTAAGTTTTGAATTCCATAGCTATTTAATCCTTATAGCTACTAGAATTCAACTTTTGCATTTTAGTTCTCGTAATTAAGCACTTAATCAGTAAAATTTTCTTATCATAATTTTCACATGACATTTCTATCATATTACGGGCCATAAAATAAAATAAAAATAAATTTTATTTTCGGCTCGGATTTGTAGTCCCGAAACCACTATTACGATTTCACCGAAATTGGACTGTTACAAATGGTCAAGTTATGATAATGATTAATGTTATGGCAAAACCGAGTTACGTACGCAGTGATAAATTAAAATAATTAAGGATAAGTGCAAAATGTATACTAACTAATATTGGAAAATGTTAAGGCAAAGAAACAGTAAAAATGCAATGGCAATTACGAGAGTAATTATGTGAATAAAATGCAAGCGAATAAATAAATAACTAAGAATGATATGGAAAAGATACTACGGCAAAGGATAGAAGGTCTACGATGTTGATTGAAAGGTTGGGATTACTAAGAATCTACCCTTACTTTCAATAATGCCTCAACAAAATCATACTTAACCTACTGTTCAGAAGATACCTAAAGTGACCTGCTTCTTTCGAGAGTAAGATCTCAAGTTACCTGGCCTATGTCTATAGGCCTTAGCACAGCACCCTGCACTATTTTGTCTTCATTCTATACAAACGCTGCTCTATGTCTAGAATCTGCTACAAGTACTTAGTCGAATACCCACTTGTATCATTCAATTTCAATCCAACTAATCCAACATTTTTAGAATTAGATTTAGTTTATGGGCATACTGCACACTCATCTATGTCTAGAGAATGTACGCATACAGTTAGGAAATAAAAGCAATTGAATGAAACAGTAGATTAAATCAAATATATGCTTCAACCATTAGAGAAAATAAAAGTTTCATCATGTAATCCCAACCTTGTGAGATTTAATTCATGGGTTGGCTATTAAAATTCAAGTTCAAAATAACATCCAACATCGTTTCGATCAAATCAATTTACGGGAGAATAGAATTAGAAATAATAGAAGAACTTAGGAAGATAGCTATCGCCAAACCAATTCGCAATCCAATAGCATAGTGTCCTGTAGTGGCTGAGAGGGACTGCCTTTAGCTTCCTCTTTCCATCTCTACTCAGCCGCTGCCCTCTATTTTTTGCCTCCGAATAGGGCCTACTCCTTTGGCTTTTTATAAGCATTTCTTAACTCCGATTGCCCACAATATCTTTTCCTCTTTTTTAGGCAAATTTTTTTTGGTACAAGTAGAGTTGGGCTAAAAGTGGTATGCACTGAATGTTGACTCGGTCATCTTCCTAAAATTGCCATGGCATACAAGGTAGCAAACTATGCAACCTATTGCCCCGGCAAACCTTCACTCCTTTATTTCTTTCTCCACATCCTGTGTAACACCCCTAACCCATCTTTGTCGTCGGATTAGGGTTACAAAGAATTACCAAACAAAGCATAACATTTAACTTCAATACAGAATATTAATTCAACTTACAAAGTGAATAACAACTACACAATTTAATCATAGGAATAATATTCATTTGGGCCTTAAACATAGCATTCGGGGCCCAAAAAATGATTAAAACTAATTAGGGATCGATTTGAATAAATCAAAAAATTTTGAGAAAAACATGAAAAATTTTGAAAACAAGGGTCACACGGCCTTATCCCAGCCTGTGTGTCAGCCCGATGTATATTCAAAATAGGGCCACACGGTTGTGTCGTAGGCTGTGTGCCAGACCGTGTAACTTACTAACTTGGTACATACGATTGTGTCTCAGATCATGTGCTAGGCCATGTGACACCTGCACCTAATATAAAAAGTGACACAGGACCGTGTGGCCAGGCCGTGTGACACACACGACTATGTGACAGCCCATGTGCTACATAATTAGCCCTTAAAACAAGCTATTTTCAGGCCAAACCTATCCCAACAAGCTATTTCATTGTGCATACATTAAATGGACCTAAAAACAATTCAAACACTCATAAACATACCAATTCAATCAACCTAAATCTTTTAACCAATATGCCATTCAAAGGCACCTCATTTCATACCATAACAAAATCAATTAAGAACAAAACTATAATGCTACATCTCAAACTCAAAACATTGGTAAAATAGCTACCTAATAACAACAATTGTCAATCCATTTCACCATTCAAATTAAGCATACCAAAATGACCATATTCATATAGCTTTTAACAAATACAAGCCAACTATACCATATATGCATATAACCATTTACAAAAGTAACCAATGCATAAAAAAAGTATAAATGACATTAAACCCTATACAGGTCATTTATAACCGTAGATACAAATAACCCAAAAATACCAAAGTGATCGTGGGATAGTGTGATAGGACTCCAACAAAGTTCCAACCGATTGAGCTTTCGATGATCTACAATACAAATGAAAAACAACCACATAAGCATTTAATGCTTAGTAAGTTCGTAAAAGATAAACCTCAACTTACCGAACATGAATTAACAATCCATACAACCATGCTCATTTCTTCATTTAACAATGAACTTTCTAGTGCACCATGATTCACATGGTTAGTAGAAATCGTGAAAACATAACATTTCATATACTAGAAAATAAATTCCATACCTTTCTTTTTCATTAAATAACAACTTCCCATTCGTTACATTTCATTAATTCATACCCGTTGTACCATATAGAATTTCATCGGATACTAAGGAATGCTCATACATAGTGTGCCTTTTCATGTAATCGTAGCCTTTCCCTTTCAATACTGCTCGCACGAGTTGTAAAATGGGTCTGCTCACATAGGCTATGGGTCAGAATGTTAGCTACACGATGCTGCTCACATGAGCTGTGGAGAATCCACAACAAATGTAGGACCTCAACCATTGGTAGGACATTCAAGACTAGCACCCGAAACTGTATAACACTAATGACATGTCATTTGTATCCTAAGAATTCTTAAGGTTCAAACGGGATTACTTTACCGTCAATTGTTCAAAACATCGTGATATATTCGAGTCTAATTTATATTCAACATATTATAACAAATAATCAAATCAAACTATAATTAATAAGATTATAGTTCATACGAAGTTACCTCGATACCATAATCATTTTAACAGAGTCGAAAACTAATCCAACACCTTAGCTTTGCCTCGATTTAAGTCCAATTGTTGCGTATCTTGATCTAAATAATAATAATTTCAATTAAGTACCTCAAATAACCTCAATTATTCAGTTCAATCTATAATCCATATTATCATGAAATTATAAAATTACCCACTTATTTTAACTTTTTTACAACTTAGTCCTTAAGCTCATAACTGATTCTTCCCTAAGCTTAAATAATCTACATTTTCTGATTATTTCATACAATATACATGAAAATTTTCAATTAAGCAATTTAATCCCTAAACCTTACATTCATAAAAATCCACTTAACAAATCATGGTCATTTAACAACCAAATTTAATTATCTTACACCTATCATCACTAACACATTAATTTCATTCATGCAAAAACCTCCAACCTGTAACAGTTTTGCAAATTAATGCTCGGGTTAAGTAGATTAAGCTAAAATGAGCTCAAAAACATAAAAATAAATAAAAACGGGACTCAAAAACATACCATGCATGAACAAAACACCATAGCTAAAAGCTCCCTATTCTCGACAATGGTTTTCAGTTTGAGCAAAGCAAAATTAGAGAAGATGATAGCCATTCATCTTTTCTTTAAGTCATTTAATTATTTACTATTTTGCCCTTATGTTATAACTTACTAATGAACATAAACATGCCCATAATTGTCCACTATCAACATGTATGGTATAATTACCATCTAAGTACATTAGCTTGAGATTCCATAGCCATTTGAACTCTTTAAATAATATAAATAAACTTTTGTACCTTTTTCAATTTAGTCCTTTTTTTTCTTATCAACCATTTAAACTTTAAAATTTCTTAACGAAAATTTAATACTACCTTAAATTAACTCTATAGAAATTAAATAAATATTAAAATAATAACTCACTCGTCGAAGTCATGGTCTCGAAACCACTATTTCCAACACCACTGAAAATGGACTGTTACAACTCTCCCCCTAAAAGAATTTTCGTCCCTGAAAATCTTACTAGAAAATAGGTTTGGGTATTGCACTTTCATAGCTTCTTCTGGTTCCCAGGTAGCTTCCTCAATCCCATGACGATTCCAGAGAACTTTAACTAAGGCTATGTTTTTATTTCTTAATTTTTTAACTCCTCGAGTCATAATTCTAATCGGTTCTTTGCTATACGACATATCAGGCTGAATTTTTATCTCAGTAGGCGATATCTTGTGTGAAGGATTAGATTGGTACCATCGTAACTTCGAAACATGAAACATATCCTGAACATCTAAGAATTGTGCTACAAACTCTGCGAGATAAGAAATTGTATGCAAAGTTTAGTAAATGTGAATTCTAGTTGCGTAAAGTTGGATTTTTGGGTCATATTGTGTCAGCATTTGGTATACGAGTTGATCCGAGCAAGATTTCAGCTATTTTGGAATGGAAGCCTCCGAAAAATGTGCCTGAAGTTCGTAGTTTTCTGGGACTTTCTGGTTATTATCGAAGGTTCGTAAAAGGTTTTTCAATGATTGCTACTCCGTTGGCTAGATTGCTTCAGAAAGATATGAAATTTGAATGGTCCAATAAATGTCAGAAAAGCTTTGATCAGTTGAAAGCCCTTTTGATGGAAGCTGCAGTTTTGGTACAACAAGAATCGGGTAAAGAATTTGTGATTTATAGTAATGCTTCGTTGAACGGATTGGGATATGTTTTTATGCAAGGTGGCAAAGTTATAGCTTATGCCTCAAGACAATTGAAATCGCATGAAAAGAATTATTTGACACACGATCTTGAGCTAGCTACGTTTGTATTTGAATTAAAGATTTGGCGTCATTATCTTTTCGGTGAAAAATGCCATGTGTTTTTGGATCATAAAAGTCTAAAATTTTTGATGACTCAGAAAGACCAGAATTTGTGACAGAGAAGATGGTTAGAACTGTTGAAAGACTACGAACTTGTGATAGATTATCATCCGGGTAAAGCGAATGTTGTTGCTGATGCATTAAGTTAAAAATCACTATTTGCATTACGTACGATGAATGCTTATTTAGACTTGTCTGATGATGGTTCAGTTTTGGCTAAATTGAAAGTGAAACCGTTGTTTTTACAACAAATATGTGATGCTCAGAAAGTTGATAAAGAAATGTTAGCGAAACGAGATCAGTGCGATTTGAACTCTAATTTAAAATTTCAAGTTGATGTTGATGATTGTTTGAGATCTCGAGATCAGATTTGTGTTATGAGGGATTTAGAGTTGATTTAGTTGATATTGAAAGAAGCTCATAGCAGTCGTCTATTTGTTCATTCGGGAAGTACAAAGATGTATCATGATTTGAAGCAACTTTATTGGTGGCCTGGTATGAAGCGGGATATCTCAGATTTTGTATTGAAATGTTTAGTTTGTCAGCAAGTTAAAGTTGAACATCAAGTACCATCTGGTTTGTTACAACTGATAACGATTCCTGAGTAGAAATGGGATAAAGTGACGATGGATTTTGTTTCAAGGTTACCTTTGACTCCAAAAAAAAAAAAAAGATGCAATTTGGGTCGTAGTTGACAGATTGAAGAAATCGGCCCATTTTATTCCAGGACGAACTGATTACTCACTTGATAAATCAGCTGAGCTTTATATTTCTAATATTGTGAGATTGCACGGGGTGCCACTACCTATTGTGTCTGACAGAGATATGAGATTTACTTCACGATTTTGGAAGAACTTACAAGAGGCTTTAGGTACTAAATTGCATTTCAGTACCGCTTTTCACCCGCAGAAGGATAGTCAACCCGAGCGAATCATTCAGATACTCGAGGATATGTTGAGATGTTGCATTCTTGAGTTTGATGGTACGTGGGAAAAATATTTGCCATTGATTGAGTTTGCGTACAATAATAGTTCTCAGTTGAGCATCAAAATGGCACCATATGAGGCTTTGTACAGACACAAATGTCGAACACCTTTTATTGGATTGAGCTCAGTGAAAGTGAGATACACGGGGTTGATTTGATCAAAGAAACGGGACAGAAAGTGAAAATGATTCGTGATAATCTGAAAGTTGCGTCAAATCTTCAGAAAAATTATGCAGACTTGAAATGAAAAGATATTGACTTTGAGATCGGTGATAAAATGTTCTTGAATGTGTCTCCATGGAAGAATATACTTCGTTTTGGCAGAAAAGGCAAATTGAGTTCAAGTTTCATCGGGCCATATGAAATTATTGAGCGCATTAGACCTGTAGCATACAGATTGTTGTTTCCACCAAAATTAGAAAGGATCCATAATGTGTTTCAAGTATCAATGCTTTGTCGATATAGATCTGATCCGTCACATGTGATTTCTCCATCTGAGATTGAGGTCCGATCCGATATGACTTACAAGGAATAACTGATCCGAATTTTAAATCGCGAGGTGAAAAAATTACGAAATAAGAAAATTTTATTAGTAAAAGTATTATGGCATCGACACAGAGTGGAAGAGGCTACTCTAAGACAACAATATCCGAATCTGTTTAACGGTAAGATTTTCGGGGACGAAAACCCTGAGGAGGGAGAATTGTAACAGTCTGGTTTAGACCCTAGCCGGAATAGTAGTTTCGAGACCACAAATCCGAGTAAGAAAAATAGTTTAATATTATTTTCTGTGTCTGTAGTATGTGATTAAGCATGTGTGAAAGTTTCGTGAATGAATTTTGTTGTTTGTGTGCTTAATTTGAGAAAGAGGACTAAATTTCATAAAATGTAAAAATAGCCTTCTATTTGAATAATGGCCGAGTTGATGTGTCTTTATAAAGAGGAAGTCCTTAAGATGAAATTTAGCCATTTTATTAGTTAATGGGCGGTAAAGGTCATTGAATGTACATGTTTTATATGTTATATTAAAAGCTTAATTTTGTAAAAGGATTAATAATGTTAATATAATAAAAACAAAGCTTAAATAATGGTCATTCGGGTGTTCATCCACCGAAAACAAGAAAAGAAAATGGGCTTTAAGCTTCTTCAAATATTCGGTCATTGAAGTACTTAGATTAAGGTATGTTTTGCTTTAGTTTTTGATCATTTCTATGTTTTTATAATCGTTGCTTTGAATACTTCAAAACATGTAACATCCTTAAATCGGGGTCTCTGCATTTTTGTGTGATGCATGAGATAATATGTTTGTTGTGCTAGTTTAGGGTGTTTTGGGGTCTAGGCATGACCTCGGGTTAGGCCTGGGTCATGGCAAAAATTTTTGTTTTGTGTATTTTGAAGGGGAAGCTAAGGAAGTTAGGGGTTAAGAGGAATTGTTGGAGTGTCTTGACACAAATATCCTAGTGGTAAAGTGGCAAGGGAGGCGCCACTTAAGCACAAGGAAAGTGACGCCACATGCAGGAAGGAAAGCCTAGGTTCGAGCAGCAGAAATCCCCTTTCTGCTTATTATTTTTGACGCCAAAGCTAAGGAGGTGGTGTGCTCAGGATGGACTCCCTTGGATAAGTGTTGAAGGAGTCAACACATTTGAAATGTGTAGATGAGAGAAATTTGTGGAGTTTGATGTATTCAAACTCGTTTGAATTGGTGGCCAAGAGAAAAATAAGGAAAAAATGAGGGGATTGAGTTAAGAAGGTGTGGTAGCCGAATTTGAGTGGTGTGGGTAGTGTACAATCAGTTTTGGAGAGTGGAGGGAGAGTGTGCCGAATTTTGGTTGTTTGGGGTATAAATTTCGGCATTTTGTTGTGTGCTCATTTGCTCTTCTGTTTAAGTTTTCTTCTATCTCCTAGTGTGCCGAAACCACTCCCACAATTGCATTTTCATGCATTTTTATTCTTTTTCTTTTCTCTCAAAATACATTAGTCGATTACTCTCCTAAACTCCTCCTCATTTCTTTTTCTTTTACTCCTTTAGTGACTAGCCGAATCCACATTGTTCACCATACATCACTTCTCCTTTTCTATCTCCTTTGCTATCTCTTTCACTTTGTTCTATTGTTAGCCGAAACCACATTCTTCTATTTTTCTCATCTTCTCCTTTTGTTTGCCGATTCCCTCATCTTTGGTGCTAGGGCCGAATTCTCTTAAGTGCCAAGGGGATCTTTTACGTTAAAGTAGGTGGAGTTCTTGTAGATCATCATACTCTTTTCGGGATTTCATGACCATAGTCGAATGGTTATATGGTTTGATGTTGTGTTGGCCAATTTTAGGAAAGAGTGACGCCAACGTTTAGATTCCCGGGATTTGCTTGGTTCGTGGCTTGGATCTTGATCTTCGAGATTTATCGACTTAGGTAATGGAGACAATCTCTTTTGGTTCGGGTTAATTCTTTCGGGATTTATGTTAATGTCGAATGGCTTTTGGATTCATAATTATGTGCTTGGCCGATTGTAAGAGGGAGTGTAGTCGTATTCTGTTGATCTCTAGGTAAGGGTGCTTATTTTGTGCGTTATATCCTTTGGGATTTCTTGGTTAAGCCGAATATTTCTTTTTTAATGATATGGTGTTGGCCGAATATAGGGAAGTTGAAGGCAAGCGATTTGATTTCTGGGATTCTCTCGATTTGTGGGTAGATCTTAGTTTTCGGGATTCGCTAGATTTGCAAGTGGCCAGGTGTGTAACTCTTACACACTTCATTAGTAATGTGTTAATTATATTTACTGTTAAAAGCCGAAATAGCTATTGAAATCGGTGTGTTACCTTTACGGGTATGAGCGTGGACTTCGGGTAAGTCCCCTGTTGTTTGGCTACTGATATATGATGTTATACCATTGTATTATGCTATGCTATGTGATATTTGCATCTTAACATGATAATATGCCACGGTTAATATGGTCATGATGATGGGTATGTTGAGAGGAGGGGGAAGATTGATTTAGACTGTCACCAGTGGTTTTGACCATACAGTGGGTTGGCCCCGCTTTTCATAATATTTGTGACTAAGTCTCAGTGGTTTTAACCACCAGTGGTTTTGACCACATGGATATTATTTGTGACTACGGTCACCAGTGGTTTTGACCACACATGGATTATTGTGAATCGTCCCAGTGGTTTGGTACCACTGTGGGTTGGCCCCACATGTTGATTACGGGATTTTCATCAGTGGTTTTGACCACACGGTGGGTTGGCTCCACCATATGATTTGTGACTACGGTCACCAGTGGTTTTGACCACACTTATATAATTTGCGGCTACGGTCACCAGTGGTTTTGACCACCAGTGGTTTTGACCACACAGGGTAGACACAGGAATTCGGATGGTTAGGTTGGGTTTGCATGATTGGCATATTTACTTATGAATTGTGTAGGTGCTTGTTATTATCAGGATGGGGATTTATACACTGAGTCTCGGCGACTCACCCCTTCCCTTACATTTTACAGATGAGGCATAGATCGCCGATATGGAGCCGGGGAGGACTTGAGGTGGCCATGCACGTTGCGTTTGGGTTTTGTTTTAAACTTCTATTTCGGTTCATATTTTCTTTAAATTTGGTTTTGGATTTGTAATAAGGCCACTAAATTTATTATTTTGGGTTTTTATCTGCTTTTGTGTTTTATCATATTATGTTTAAGTTCATTGATGTTGCATGCCTAACTAATCTGTAAAATCTATGATTTCTTTTAAAATATACCCTTATCTGGATTTTCAAACTTTACCATCGGGTAATAATAAACAAATGATGATAACAAGCTAACTCAGATTATCTCCAACCTAAATTTTTCATCAAGTTCAAATACAAAACGGTTTTTAACTTAATTATTTTAAACTCACTCGAGTTTTCATAAAACCAAACGACTTTCCAAAACTAGAAACGACAAATGTTTTTCTCAAAAGAGTTTTCTTTCAAACTCAAAACGACAAAAGGTTTTTGATAACAGTTTTCACTAAAGTGAACCGGCAACTTGTTTTCTTCAACATATTTTTACTCTGTAACATACTGAATTCGGTCGTGGTGTGTTGACCGGGTTTGGGGTATTATAAAACCCATGTCTTAATTTTGAAATTTAATGATTATCTTGAAATGTGCCATCGATGAATGTTTAAGTTTTGCGATAGTTGATAATGAAATATGAAATATATGTGTTAGATTAACATGTTTTGTCTTTGTATTTTTTGTGAATTTGAGTAATTTGAACTAAATTGTGAAAATAATATTTTGAGGGACTAAAATGTGAAATAAAAGGAATATATGGACTTGTATAAAGTATATGAATATTCGACCAAGCATGGGATTAGTGAAATTATGTGTATTTTGTGATTTTGTGAAATAAGGATTTAAATGTCAAAATGTGAAAATGTGAGGGCTAATTTGTAAATTGCCCTAAATGTTTGTTTTTGGATTGAATTGAATGATTTTGTGAATAAATAAGTTAAATTTGAATATGTATAGATCAAGAACCAATGAAAACGGATTTAGACCGAGGAAAGTCGAAAGTGATCAAGTAGTCGAATCCGTCCGTTTATTCCTAATACAAGTTAAGTCTATATATAAAAAAATTTAGTTAAGTTGAATTATTCTTGTTCAATTAATATTGAATTGTGATGAATGGCTTTGGATGATATTTGTGTGATATCTGAGAAAGTATCGACAATGTGTTAAGGTCCGAAAAGTCCCTATGAACCTTAGGAATAGATAGGATTTATATGTCATGACATAGGGTTTCCGATATGTGATATCATGTAATACCATGTCTGGGACATTGGCATTGATTTGAGATTTCATGTAAGACCGCGTCTGGGACATTGGCCTCGATTTGAGATTTACGTGTAAGACCCTGTCTAGGACAGTGGCATCGATATTTGATTACATGTAAGACCACGTCTGGGATGTTGGCATTCTACTAGTATTCCAAGTATCTGAGTATCCTATTTGATTCCGAATGGTTCAACGGGCAATTCCAAGAAAGGAAAGGCTATGTAAAATGTGTGACCGTTTTAGGTACGTTTGAAGTGTATGCTAGGATTGAGTATGAAAGGTAAGTATATGTGAATGTGCACAAGTGAGATAGGTGCATAGACTTTTTGAGACAAATGTGATATATGTATGATTGTGCTATGATTAAAAGAGATACTTGGGGATGTGAATTGTTGATAAGTAATGGCTAAACAAATGAGCCAAAGAAGAGTTATGAATTTGCAAATGAGTTATATATTAATGATATTGTATTTGATATAATTATGGATGTTTATATGATAAGTTTATTTGTATATGGCTTACTAAGCTTTTGAAAGCTTACTTTGTGTGTGTTTGCTTCATTTTATAGATTGTTAAAGCTACGGAAGGCTGGGGATTGCCGAGGATCGTCACCACACTATCAAATCATATTTTGGTACCTTTTGAAAGTGTATATATTAAAGTATGGCATGCATAGTCTAGTTGAAATGGTTAATGTTTTGAGTTGTATATATAAGCTATGTGATAGGGCTTGTAAATAGATGTGCAAGTGGTAATATTTGATTTATGTTTTGTGATGCAAAGTTGGTATATTATAGATGAAAAGATGTTATAATGAATTGGTAAGTTTGTGGATGGATTGTGCTTAGAAATGGTTGTGATTAGATTGATCTAAATGGCACATAAGTTGGTGTGTTTGAAATGTTTTTGAATGGTTAGAAAATATGGTCATTTTTTTATGTTTTCTTCACATTAGACATGTGATTTGAATTGGTATAATGCTTGTAGGTATAAACCAAAGTGTGGGTGGCAAATTGGCCTTGCAAGTGGCCTATATTTGCCCACACAATTGAGCACACGGGCGTGTGGCTCAACCGTGTTCTTCGTGGTTGTATTTCAAAACAAGTCAGTTTCGACAATTGGTTAGACACACGGACGTGTGACTGGCTGTGTGGTGCAAGTCAGTGTCGACCACGGGTGAGGCACATGGGCGTGTCTCAAGCCGTGTGGACAAGTCAGTATGTATGCCCTGTTTTGCCATGGCTTAGACACACAGGCGTGGCTAAGGCCGTGTGAGGTACACGGGCGTGTGACCTCTGTAGCTTTGAGAAATGTTTAGTTTTCAGAAATTTTTTTATGTGTTCGGTTTAGTCCCGACCTATTTAAGGGATACTTTGAATTGAATGATATTATTATGATGTGAATTGTTCGTAAAAGATTTGATTTTTCCGGTAATGCCTTTAACCCTAGACCGGTGATGGTTACGGGTTAGGGGTGTTACACCTTTGGCTAATGATTTTGGCTATTTTTAGCAGCCCTCTCACCCTATAAAAAACCCCCTTGGCTGCTCATTTCAACACACTTCAACTTTCTCATCTCTTCTCTTCTCTCTCAATTTTCTCTCTTCATTTCCTATCCATTTCCCTTTATTCTCTTTCCGATTTCACCTCTTGAAAAAGAGTCATTCATCCATCATTTGGAGCATCATTAAAGTGTTCATAGCATCCTCGGTTCGACAAGAACAAGCGGAGAAGGAAGAGTCGAGCAAACCAGTCAAGCCATGGAGAAACACCAGATTTGATTCTTGTTCCCTATCCTTTTAATTTTTATTTTTTTTTGTTATGATGAACATGTCTATGAATATTTGTGATGTTTAAATGTTTCAATTAATTGATATGGCTTAAATTTAATTCGTGTTAGGTTGATTGCATTTCGTCTACTTCATTTATTAAAATTGTGTTTATGTTGTTATAGGCCTCAGTAAGATGTTTGATTAAGTACAATCATGACTAAGTTATTCTTGCATTACACAATCATGATTAAGTTATTCTTGCATTACAATTATAAGGTAACTAATGAATTAATTATTTAAATGGATTGAAATTGTAATTAATTGACACGATACTTAATCAGTGCATGTTTAATCATCTAAGGTAGCTAAGGGTTGAATTAGCAACGGTATCTAAAGATGCATTTGCCTTGCATAACTTGCTAGATTATTGTGATTAAACTGTTTCAAGGTAGAAATACATTGTTACCTCACATAATCTTTTATGTGCTTATGAGATTGAATTAATTGTTTGAATTGGCATAGAGATATGTACAAGAGATTATTTTAATTTCATAAGTATGTATGTGCATTAACACATTTGCTTATTAAAATATGTTTAATCGGTTGAATTGACATAGAGATATAGTCAAAAGATAAATGGATTTTGGTAGGTAAGTATGTTCATAAGTTAGCAAATTATCGAGTTGTCGTGAATTTATTCGTAACAACATAAACATGAGTTTAATAATTCTAAGTTAAGAAATGTAATTAATCTAACACAATTATGTCATCTTGATTAAAATCAACTTTTGTAATCGTGCATTAGAACTTATTTTATTTTATTTATTTTACTTTTTTTTTGTTTTTAATCCCCTTTAAAATCAAAATATTTTTCTTCACCAAAGTGTTTTAAATTGCTTTCATAAATAATTCTTTTCACGGTCTCTGTGGGTACGATAACTCAACATTTACTTGTCACTTTATTACTTGTTGCGATTGTGTACACTTGCACATTTCCGTCGTTCCACATGGCCATGCATTTCTAGTCTCACACAATCAAGTGGCCTAAGATATTGCTCCCATTATGTAGGAGGGACAAATCCTATATTGATCAACCAGATCCCATGACATAGATTGTGGTATATCCAACATCAACCTTTATAGAACAACCAGTTATTGTGCACATTTGACTGTATCAAAATATAAGACTCACGATGTTGAGACAATGATGATCTCAAGTCTGAGGGTCATATACATAGTAATCACTATGAGCAATGTTGTGACTACTACATAATAATCCAATAAACATACTCATAGCAGGTCAGTCCAATATGTTGTTCTCTAACACACATGCTCATGTATTGATTTTGACATCCTATGTCATTGACAACCCTTTGTCATCAATAAACTACACGTTAGTCTTAATGCATTATTGTTGTCCAATCCCACAATAATATTTGAATAAGGACCTTTTAAGAATAATTATATTATTCTCAGGAAATTATTATAAAACAGTTTATTTATATACATAGAAAAAAACTGAAATAATAATGACACTGCCTTATATTAATAAATGGGGTAAAACAAGTATGTTATTACAATCATATCATGATTGGTCTTTGGGCATACTCTAACATATTAACATCCTGACCATTTGGATTTAATGGATCATTCAAACCAGGATCATTCCCATACCTAGCCATGTTATGCACTTCTCTTCTCCTTCTTCTCAATGTTTGCTTGATCTCAAGGTCAAAAAGATACTCTTTGTTAGCAAGAATGCCTCTACTCATGCACCAACAGCAAACCTATAGAAATTAAAAACAACTAAATTAAATAAAACTAATGGACTTAAGTAAAACAACAAAACCAACTTTCACCAAATTGTCGATCTTCAGCAACGGCACCAAAAACTTATCGCGTGTGAATGTGTTATGCAAATTGTACAAGTATACACACCAGATCATGTAATAAAATGATAAGTGAGATCATCTTCATAGGGATTGGTTATAAATAGGTCAAGTTATTATAAAGGAGTGTAATTAATTCTATGGAAAAAAAAACAATAATAAAAATTGCAGTGGCAATCAGGAGAATAACGATGTATAAAATGTGCAAAAAAAAAAAGTAGCTAAAAACTAGGGATGCAAAAATAGAGATCCTATGGCAAAGGTTAAAGAATCTATGATGTTGACTTGGAAGACTGGGATTACTTAAAATCCACCCTTATTAACCAATAATGCCTTGGCAAAATGATTCTTATTCTACTGCTCGAAAGAGATCTAAAATGGCATGCTTCTTTCGAGAGCAAGACCTTAAGTTACCTTGCCTAAAGTTATATATGTTTATAAGCCTTCAGCACGGTATGCAACATTGTTTTGTTTTCTTTCTGTATGGAACATTGCTCTGTGTCTAGAGAATGCTACAAGTATTCAGTCGAATACTTGCTCATACCATTCAATTTTGATCTAACTAATCTAACATTGTCAATATTAGATTAATTTTACAATCATGCTGCATATTCACCTATGTCTAGAGATTGCACACGCTATTCGTAAATACCATTGAATGAAATAGTAAATTAAAACTAATGTAAGACGTGACCAATAATGGAAATAAAAGTTTCATCAAGTAATCCCAACCCTACGAGATTTAGCTCATGGGTTGGTGAATAGAATCCAGATTTAGAATATTAATCAACAGCGCTTCCTTAAATCAGATTAGGGAGCAAAAAATAAAGAATTTAAGGTAAAACTTAAGAAGATAGCTTTCACCTGTCCAGCTTACAACTCTAGCTACAAACTGTCTTCCAGTGAGCAGGAGGGACTGCCTTCGTCTTCCCCTTTGTGTATCCATCCTTGTCACAACTGCTACCCTCTATTTTTGTTTAAGAGATTTCCCCTTCCAAAAATGGCTCTCTAACCGTACACCCCCCTTTTCAAGTTTTATTTTTGGGTTTTATATCTTCTTCTTTAGGGTAGACCCATCATCCCCTGGTCCAATGATCTTTTTCCTCTTTTTTAGGTTGATTTTTCTAGTACATGTACAGCAGGGCTGATAACGGTTAAGTGTTGATTGGGTCACTTCTTGGAATTGTCACGGCATTCGTGTTGGCAAACTATCCAACCTTTTACCATGAGAAACCTTCACTTCTTTACTTCTTTTCCTCATACTGCACCTGCCACTTAATAAACAAATCCTTCCCGCAAATAATTAGAAGTAACATGTAATAACATTTAAGCACAGTCCAAGCCTTTTAATACAATTTCCTAAAAACACTAATGGAAAATCCTAAAATGCAACTAAACTTACCTAAGTACAAGCTATTAACCAAGTTTAAAGGCATAAAATATAACTCTTTTCAAGAGTTATCAGGCATTTCTGAATCTGCATTTTAAAGCACTCCCAAGCTTCATAGAAACTTTCTCTATCTAATCGCTTAAACGTAGCAATCTCTGTCCTTAGTTGGTCCATCTTTCTAATAGGGAAGAAATTTTGTACGAATTTTTCTTCGAGCTCATCCCATGTCATAATGGATCTTGGTGCCTGTGAATCTAACCATGAGAAAGCATTATCTATTAAGGAGAAGGGGAATACCTAAAGACGAATATCGTCATCCGTGACCCCATTATAATTAAATGTTGGTTTGGATCCTTCTTCATCGTGCCCCTGCAGATTGTTTTGAATCATTTGAATCATTATTGGTTTGATCTCAAAATTATTGGTCGTAATATCTAGCCTCGTTATACTCCCCTAAACCATGTCCAGATTTAGTAGTGCATATTCTCTTAGAGTTCTTTCATTACATGCCTTATTTGTAAGTAGCTGTGGTGTTGGTGGCGGTAAGTCTGGTGGGTTATCGTTAGCTTCGTCGAATAGCGAGTTCTCACGAGTTATGTTTCCCAGAGCTAGTGGTGGGTTCTGCATTTTTTGTAACTATTGTTGTAGCTACTATCTATGATTCCTACGAATTATTCTTTCGGGATCTGTGGCTGGCTCTATAGGTGTTCCCCTACTATGAGTCATACCCTAAACCCAAAAGGAGCATAAAGAAGTTAGTAACAATAAAAAAATAAAATTGTATCTATAATTCAGGAATATCCTAATTATTCTATTAACTACAAAAATTAAAATCAATCTAATGACGTTGCCTCCCCAACAACGACGCTAACAACTTCCAAAGTAGAAATCCTGAACAAAATATGTTAAATAGGTGGAATCCGCAAGTATACAAGTCAAGTTGTAATATAGTTACAAAGAAGCAGGTGAGCACTTCGATGATCGTACCTAAAGGAGGCGAGCATTAAATTAATCCTAACTTAAGCCCATTACAGAATCGGTATCAGATGTAGATATGCAGATAAAAATCCATCCCAATCCAACCAACACACCACCCATACCAACCAACACACCATGTGGGGATAAAATCGACCCACTCATCTAACACACCAAACTTAGCACCAGTTACGGCACTAAGTCAACAGAACGGCTCAGCGCCATAGACAGAACGGCTAAAAGCCATGAATATCGCAGAAAGGCTGGAAGCCTTGTACAGAATGGCAATGGGCCATACACTTCCTCCGTAACAATGTCCCAACCCCATGCAAAATGTCATCTATGTCATGCTCAATCATCACAGGTGTATGCAGAATGACCATGCTCAGTAACAGTCATTTAAACATATTTTAAAAGCATATCAATCACACGAACACAGTCAAGTCAGTTAAAACACAGTCATACGATCACAGTCAAATCAGTCAAGTCATAGCACAAGTCAGTCATTTGCCCTCGAGGGACAAAATAGTCATTTACCCTACAGGGGCATTACGGTCATTTTACCCTATAAGGGGTATTACGGTCATTTCACCCTACAGGGGCATTACGATCATTTTACCCTACAGGGCCATTACGGTCATTTTACCCTACGGGGGCATTACGATCATTTCACCCTACAGGGGCATTACAGTCATTTCACCCTATAGGGGCATTACGGTCATTTTACCTTACAGGGGCATTACGGTCATTTTACCCTACAGGGGCATTACGGTCATTTTACCCTACAGAAGCATTATAGTCATTTTATAAATATTGCGATCTCGGTACTTATTACGACCTCCTAGAGGGTCTACTGTCACTTCGAGCGACTCAGATAACCTACACGACCAGAACAGTGTATATGGGCCAAAAACCTGCAATTGGGCCCAAGTGGGCCCACACGCTCGTATGGCCCATTTAATCCAGATTCACATATGGCATCGCGAGCCTCACAAACCAACCTATCAAAGATAACTTACTGAGGATTTCCTCGTGTGGGCCCACTAGCCCATTGGGCACACGCGGCCTATTTCGACCCATCGAGGCCCATAACGGCCCCAGTCCACGAAAACGCACGTGGTGGCCTCTGCAGTTTGCTACCCACGATTTGAGGCTCGGTTCGCCCCACATGCATTTGCACGCCCGTGAGGCCTCGAATGCTGAGGTTTCGGCATTTCAGCTTATCGACTATTGCCGATTCACAGATAGACAGGGGTGTGAATACATACCTTTATCCTGCGTTTGACAGTCACGAAATCGAGCTACAGTTACACACCTTTTTCGGCTTTTAAGCCGCTTATCATTTACGGAAAATAGTTACACACCTTTATCATTTACGGAAAATAGTTACACACCTTTTTCAGAATAGCGCAAAAACTCCCGAATGTCAAACCCGAGCCTTGCTTGATCAGATGCCCCTAGCCTTCTTAGACTACTAACAGAATCGATCACCCGATTAATCGTGTATCTGCCTGTCTATAGATTCTAATAAAAGATTGAAAACATCAAAAAATTTAGGAACCCAACACCAGAATAATCGGCTAACATCTTACAATATTAGCCCAAATGATTACCTTAGATTGCGAGATAAGAAAAGGATTTACTACCACTGCGATACTTGACAAACCCCTTCACCCCTTGAAATGATCTAAAGTGCCACCACCATCATCGAGGAAGAAAAAGGGATTCGACCACGCATGAACAACCAAAGGAAACATTTATTAAAGAAAGAGAAAACGCTTAGCATCCAACAACACAAGGAAGAATAAGAGCATACCAAAAGTCTAGGTGACCTCCAAACCGCGACTGACCATAGCGAAAGAAGAACGAGATTGCTACCTAGTTCAAGGCTATGAGCCGAAGGGAAATAGAAAAAGAAACAGAGATTTGGCTTAGTATCAAAAGAATATGGTATTGCGAGAGAGAAGTTCGGTTATAGAGAAAACCAAAAGAAATAGTAAGAAGAAGAAGAACTATTCGACCCTAAAGAAACCGAGAAGAAAAACAACAACATAAGAGTGGAGAGAGGTTGAATTGGGTCGAGAGAAAATAGAAGCAGAGAGATGTTAAGTTCGACGAAAGAGGAATGAGAGAAAAATACTTCAAAAAGAAATAATTAGAATTAGGCACTTGATCGGCACCTACTCACTCTCACATTACTGAAATGCACCAAATGGGTTCCTTTAGCTAAATTTGCACATAGAAGTTGCGCAATTCAGCTACAACACTCCTCTCCTCCAAATCCCTTGAAAATCTCCTCAAATCTCTCCCATTATCCCTCCTTGATATCCTCCCTAACAACCTACAAGACCCATTCAAACTCTCACCCAATAGAGTTCGAAACAACCTCAAACTCCTGCCGCCTCATACTAGCAAAATAAATATCCTTTTTGCTTGCAATGGGATTCGAACCCAAGCCCCCCTCAATAGCTCAACACGCCACTTACCTCCTTGCCACAAGCTCTTTTGTGTCACATTTTATCTTCAATTAATTAAAAGGTCTAAAGGCCAAATTCCAGGTTCCTTTAAAAGAAAAACCAAAATAAATTGCAAGAGCCAAGACTTGAACCCAGGCTCCCTTGCAACCTTAATGACGACACAACCACTAGACCACATGCTTACTTGTGTCACTTTTTTAACACAATAATTTCAAAGGCCTACATCCAAGAATCCAGGGTTTTATCCACTTAAAACCAAAAATTTTTGCTAAAGCCCAGGTTTGAACCTAGGACTTTTCCAATTCCTCTCAGGACCCTTAACCGGTTGAGCAGACATTTAATTGTGTCATTTCCTAGCTCACATAAATTCTAGGCCCAAATTACGGGACGTTACAATTCTACCCCTTAAAGAAATTTCGTCCTCGAAATTTCCAACTATCTGAACAATTGCTTAGCTCAATCTACACTATTACTCTCCTGCTGTGCACTCTAGTTCCAAATTAAATGTAGTACACTATGGTTTAAGTACGTACTAGTATCTGCATCAGGAGCGTCTCCGACCTCTCGGCGACGTGCTGCATAGACCAAAGCTGGTTGCCTTGCCTCGCTTGACCAGCACCTCTGCCTAGTGCTCCACGCCCCACTTTTTTCCCACCCTTAGCCTGACCACGACCTCCTGGCGGCTACTGTCCACCTCTCGCTGACTGAGCAAAACCCTGCCCTGCAGCCTACATCTGCCCAGGCCTCTGTGGACAATCTCTCACAAAATGCTCCACTGATCCGCACCTGAAACACGTCCTAGTCCTTTTCTGACAGTCACCCCGATGATAGCTTCCACAACCCGAACTGGCCCTTCCATTCTGGCCTTTTTCTTAGGCCTTTGATCCGAATTGGAGGGTTCTAAATCCGTCTTATCTCTGCTCCTTTCCTTTTCCCGATTCTGACGCTCGGCGCGCTTTACCTCCTTAGTAATCTTAGCTTTCTCTACTAACATGCCAAAGTCTCGCTCTCTTTATGGAGCTATCAATACTAGGAGGCCGTCCTCAAACCGAACACAGCGCTCGTATTCTGTTGCTACTATTCCTCGGCCATACCGACTAAGTCGCAAAAATTCTGCCTCGTACTCAACCATAGATCTGTCACCTTGAACCAAATTCCAAAATTCTTTCCTATGAGCGTCGACATAGCTGGCTCCCGCATACTTTCCCTGAAATGTGGACTTAAAAAATTCCCAGGTCAATCGGTCAAATGGAGTACCTTCTTTTACTGTAAGCCACCACTGATAGGCTTCATCTCTCAGCAGGGACACAGCACCCTTCAACTTTTGTTTCGAGGTACAATCGAGGTCATCCATAATTCTTTCGATGGCTTCCAACCAGTATTCTACCACAGTCGGGGCCACCCCAGAAACTCCCCTAAAGATCTCTACTCCATTTGACCGGAGTCGTTTCAGAATCGACCCGCGACCGCGATAGAATTCATATTCAACCCAAAGAGTACCGCAACCCTTTCTAGAATCCTCAACTTTGCTTAGGACAATGCATCGTCCCTAGCCGCTCAATCAAACGACCCTATCTCAGCTACCGATGAAGTTGGTGCTTCCCTCGCCTCAACGTTGGGCATGTGGCCTGATGCTAAAGACCCAGCCCTAGCACTACCGCAGCCTCTACCGCGGCCTCTTGTACCCCTTCTAACGCTTATTTTCTCTTTGCGTATTATCTAAATTAAAAATTTTATGCAATTTAATTACAATTTCAGTAATTAAGTAGATGTCTTATGAGAAACAGTAGTTTCAAGTTTGTTTTCGCATTCGCAAGTTCACTACAATTTTTTTTTTCAGTTTACTCTATCGATAGAGTTTCAGTGTAGTGCTACTATCTATAGTAGTTTCTCGGTATAACATTTCAGTCAATAGCAGTAAACAGAGTCAGAGAACTTACAGAGTTGGTGTCGGAGACTCGGTGTGCCACACTTTTTAGAAAAATACCGCAAAACACTTCACATATTTGAAACCAACCTCTTGTAATACAAAATTTTGAAAACCCATTCCACAGCCAAGTTTTGTAACTTGACTCTGATACCACTAAATGTAACACCCCAAACTCGGCCCAGACGTTTTGGCCAAATCTGGCGTGTCACATCAAAGCATCGTTCAAAAACTGAGTTTGTCGTTAAAAGTTCATTTCTATGTTTAAATCCTTTTGCTCGAGTTTAGGAAATCATCTCGCCAAAAATGCTTACTTAATGTCTGGCATTGATACTTTAGGTTATTCCAATCGCGGAAGCTCCTAAAGTTTGAAATATAAAAACGTCTGTTTTTAAGTGTTTTTGAAAATAGTTGTTAACTTTGAAAATTCGTGTTTAGCAATTTTAAATAAGGAAATCTAAAGCCCGTTTAAAAATTCAATCCTTCAAAGGCCTTACAACAGAATTAAAACCCAAAATATAAAATTCAAATAAAAAGTATACAGAAGAGCGTCAGCAGTCGTGTGACCACCTCCGAGTCTCTCGCGGCTCCAAATCGCCTAAGGCTGAGGATTACCTGTACAGTTAGACAGAAGGGTAAGTTTGCAAAAACTCAGTGTGTAATCCCTATAATACAAATAGTCAGATATACGATATGCAGAAACAAACTGGGCCTCAGCCCATCATGGACACAGTATCAAGTGGGCATTAGCCCATTAACAAAACCACGTGGACCTAAGCCCATTACAGAATCAGTATCAGATGAAGATATGTAGACAGAAATCCAGCCCAATCCAACCTATACACCACCCGTACCAACCAACACACCTTGTGGGGATAAAATCGACCCACCCAGCCAACACACCAAGCTTAGCACTGGTTGCGGCACAAAGTCAACAGAATGGCTCGGCACCGTAGACAGAATGACTAAAAGCCATAAATATCACAGAAAGGCTGGAAGCCTTGTACAGAACGACAACGGGTCGTACACTTCCTCCGTAACAATGTCCCAACCCCATGCAAAATGTCGTGTATGTTATTCTTAATCGTCAAATGTGTATGCAGAATGACCATGCTCATAACAGTCATTTAAACATATTTTAAAAGCATATCAGTCACAGGCCACAATCAAGTCAGTTAAAACACAGTCATACGATCACAATTAAATTAGTCAAGTCATAGCACAAGTCAGTCATTTACCCTCGAGGGGCAAAATAGTCATTTACCCTACAGGGGCATTACGGTCATTTTACCCCATAGGAGCATTACGATCATTTTACCCTACATGGGGCATTACGGCCATTTCACCCTACAGGGGCATTACAGTTATTTTACCCTACAGGGGCATTATGGTCATTTCACCCTACAGGGGCATTACGGTCATTTTACCCTAAAAGGCACTACGGTCATTTTACCCTACAGGGGCATTATGGTCATTTTACCTTACAGGGGCATTACGATCGTTTTACAAATATTGGGGTCTCGGTACTTATTACGACCTCTTAGAGGGTCTATCTTTGCTTCAAGCGACTCAAATAACCTACACGGCCAGAATAGTGTATATGGGCCCAAAACCTGCTATTGGGCCCAAGTGGGCCTACACGCTCGTGTGGCCCACTTAGTCTAGATTCACATACGGCATCGCGAGCCTTATAAACCAACCTATCAATGATCACTTACCGAGGACTTTACCCGTGTGGGCACACAAGCCTATTGGGCCTATGCGGCCCATTTCGACCCATCGAGGCCTATAACAGCCCTTGTCCACGAAAACGCACGTGGTGGCCTCTGCAGTCTGCTACCCATGATTTGGGCCTCAGTTCAACCCATGTGCATTCACACGCTCGTGAGGCCTCGAAGGTCGAGGTTCCAGCATTTTAGCTTATCAACTTTTGTCGATTCACAGATAGACAGCAGTGTGAATACACACCTTTATCCCGCATTTGACAGTCATAAAATTGGAGGTACGGTTACACACCCTTTTCAAATTTTGAGCCGCTTATCGTTTACGGAAAATAGTTACACACATTTTTTGAAATAGCGTAAAAACTCCCGAATGTCAAACCCAAGCCTTTCTTGATTGGATGCCCCTAGCCTTCTTAGACTACTAACAGAATCGATCACCCGATTAATCGTGTATCTGCCTGTCCACGGATTCTATTAAAAGATTGAAAACATCAAAAGAATTAAGGACCCAACACCAGAATAATCGGCTAACATCTTACAATATTAGCCCAAATGATTAACTTAGATTGCGAGATAAGAATAGGACTGATTACCACTGCGATCCTGGACAAACCCCTTCACCCCTTGCAATGATCTAAAGTGCCACCACCATCATCGGAGAAGAAAAAGGGATTCGACCATGCGTGAACGACCAAAGGAAACATTTATTAAAGAGCGAGAAAGTGCTTAGCATCCAACAACACAAGGTAGAATAAGAGCTTACTAAAAGTCTAGATGACCTCCAAACCGCGACCAACAACAGCAAAAGAAGAACGAGATTCCTATCTAGTTCAAGGCTATGAGCCGAAGGGAAACAGAAAGAGAAACAGAGATTTGGCTTAGTATCAAAAGAATATGGTATTACGAGAGAAAAGTTCGGTTATAGAGAAAACCAAAAGAAATAGTAAGAAGAAGAAGACCTATTCGGCCCTAAAGAAACTGAGAAGAAAAACAACAACATAAGAGTGGAGAGGGGTTGAATTGGGTCGAGAGAAAATAGAAGCAGAGAGATGTTAAGTTCGACCAAAGAGGAATGGGAGAAAAATACTTCAAAAAGAAATAATTAGAATTAGGCACTTGATTGGCACCTACTCACTCTCACATTGCTGAAATGCACCAAATGGGTTCCCTTAGCTAAATTTGCACATAGAAGTTGCGCAATTCAGCTACAACACTCCTCTCCTCCAAATCCCTTGAAAATCTCCTCCAATCTCTCCCCTTATCCCTCCTCGATATCCTCCCTAACAACCTCCAAGACCCATTCAAACTCTCATCCAATAGAGTTTGAAACAACCTCAAACTCATGCCGCCTCATACTAGCAAAATAAATATCCTTTTTGCTTGCAATGGGATTCGAACCCAAGCCCCCCCTCAATAGCTCAACACGCCACTTGCCTCCTTGCCACAAGCTCTTTTGTGTCAAATTCTATCTTCAATTAATTAAAAGGTCTAAAGGCCAAATTCCAGGTTCCTTTAAAAGAAAAACCAAAATAAATTGCAAGAGCCAAGACTTGAACCCAGGCTCCCTTGCAACCTTAATGACGACACAACCACTAGACCACATGCTTACTTGTGTCATTTTTTTAACACAATAATTTCAAAGGCCTACATCCAAGAATCCAGGGTTTTATCCACTGAAAACCAAAATTTTTGCTAAAGCCCAGGTTTGAACCCAGGACTTTTCCAACTCCTCTCAGGACCCTTAACCACTTGAGCAAACATTTAATTGTGTCATTTCCTAGCTCATATAAACTTTTATGCACAGTTTCCTAACCATTCCCCTGCTCAAGGCCCAATACTTCTAGGCCCAAATTCTGGGGCATTACAAAAATTTCCTAGATCCTTAAGCTTGGTAAGTAGTTTGTTTTGGAGAATGGCCGAGCAATACTCATTAAGCTCTATGGTGGACAAATCCTCTAACTTTCTTTTATTTGTTAACAGCTCCTTTAAAAAAAAATTATACTTTGGCATCTGCGAAAGGGTTTCAACAAAGAGTAAGCTAATATGCAATTTTTTCAAAAGTTCAAGAAATTTACCATATTGTTTGATCAAGCCATGTAACACCCCTAACCTGTCTTTATCGTCAGATTAGGGTTGCAAAGTATTACGACAGATATCGGAACAATTAGCAATATTAAATCATTTATTATTTAATTTAAATATCATACAATCAAAGCAACATATCATTCATATCATATATACATTTATAGGTTCTATACCAAGCTTTCGGGACCTAAAAATCAATTTAGAAACAATCAGGGACTAATTTGAAATAAAACAAAAAATTTCAAAAAGTTTGAAAATAGGGGTCACATAGCCGTGTGATAGAACCCAAACCATATGGCACAAGGACATAGCTGTGTGGCCAAACTGTGTAACTCAGGGTCACACGGCCGTGCCGCCGACCATGTGCCAGACCACGTTCGGTTTAATGTAGGGTCACACGACCATGTGGCCAAGCCGTGTGGAAAAACCTGCACTTAAAATTAATAAGACACTCAACTGTTTGAGGAGGCTGTGTGTGACAGATGGCCGTCTGGTAGCCCGTGTCACATGCCATGTGTACTTGAAAGAAACCTCAAATCCAAGCCAAACCATTTGCAATCATTATCACCTATTCAAATCACATTCAAACCTACCAAAATCACATTATAACATTCAACCTAAATGCCTAGCCACCGTACCCTCATTGGTACCACAATTTAAACATCCAAACAAACACACACTCAAAAGTTACAAGTCATTACCTTAAAGACATACCAATTCTTCCATTTTGTCACAATCATTTACCATAACTCAAACTAATCACTTAAGGGAATTATCAATTGACCAAAAGCACTTCTAAACACAAATTTAGACCAAAGATGCAAAGCATATATATTTACAACTACAAAAGTTACTCAATCCAACTTATAGACAACATTTTTATAAACAAAATAACTTAAATGCTCCTAGTACATGTAATTTATAACCCAATCATCAAAATGACCAAATCTTCTACTATGATCAAGGATAGGTAGTGTGAATGTGCTCCAACTTGATTCCAACCGATCAAGCTTTCCGATGACGAACAAGGAAATAAAACAACAGACATAAGCAAATCAAGGTTTAGTACACTCATATATAACGGAAACTTAAACTTACTAAATTTGAATCATTTTGTACAATTCATGCATAATTTCATCAAGAAGCTTATGAAGTCATTCATTTCGTATACACACGATAAATCTCACAAGTTAGTGAGTTCATATATATACATGAAACTTGAGTATACTATAGCAAAAACACTCAAATAATGTATTTACCAATCAATTCTTCCCAACTCATATTCAAATGGTAAATCACATTCCATTTTAATGTACCATGTTCAATTTCTCTTTTCAATGTCTAATTCCATGTAACTAATGCATATATTCTTTCCATTTTACTCATATAAGACCTTAAATCATATCATGGCATATAATTTTCATAATTAACAATTACAATTCAATCATCCGTCTCATGTTCATATTATATAACACATTTAGCATCCGACACATATTACCTGATAAAAAATTGTTCAAGGATGTCATGGTGTATTTTAGCCATTATCTTATTTATTTCCAACATGATGTCATAGTGTTTTTCAACTATGATCTTATTTATTTGCATCATATTTCCATAATGTCTTTCAACTATGGTCTTATTCAATTTCGATATACTGCCATGTTGTCTTTCAACTGTGGTCTTAGTCGATTTCGGTATAGTGTCATATTATCTTTCAACTATGGTCTTATTCATTCTTGATATAGTACCATAGTGTCTTTCAACTATGGTCTTATTCATTTCAAGTATAGATGTCGTAACCCACTTTTTGAAAAAATGGAAAATCGGACTTGGGTTTTGAAAATAAGAAATAGGAGTCACCACTGATCTTTCATTTGGTGTGATCAGATCACCTTTGTTTTAATAAAACATTTTTGATTTACTAAAACAATGCTCTTGGTCTACGGTAATTTGAAAAATGGGTTCGGGAGTCGGTTACGTGCGAGGAAGGGTTAGCACCCTCGTCACGCCCAAAATTGGTACCAAATTTATTAATTAATGTCCTAATGTCGGAAGTTTGAAAATTTTGAAGGAATTTAAAAATCTGACCCCTTTTGGAAATATTCGTGTTTTTCTTGAATTAATTCGAGGTTTTCTCATTTCGAAGAAATAAAGTGTCACATCCAATACTTTAGGACACGATAGTTTAAATCTTCGATCCTAAGATCATCTCATAGTTCTCCGGAGTTGCAAATCAGGACTTTCTCGTTTCCTAGGGATTTAAATTATCACATCCAATACTTTAGGATACGATAATTCCAATCTTTGGATCGGAAATCATCCTATAGTTTTTTTTTTGAAAATCGAGATTTTCTCGTTTTAAAAGACTAAAATATCACATCCAATACTTTAGGACACGATAATTTAAATCTTTGAATCCAAGATTATCCCATAGTTTTCTCGAATTAAAAATCAAAATCTTCTTGTTCCAAAAGAATAAAATATCACATCCAATACTTTAGGACACGATATTTTAAATCTTTGAATCCAAGACCATCTCAAAATAGTCGATTTACATAAATGACGCGAGTAAAAAATGATCATAAAAATATCGAAACAAAAACAAAGAAATAAAATACAAAGGTTAAAAGTAAAGCAAGAGATTAAAAAAAACAAAACGATGTCAAAATGATAGAGTTAGTAACAATGAGGATAATAAATATCATAATATGAGTGCTACCAATAATAATAATAATAATAATAATATAGTAATAATAAAAACAAAATATATATAACATAGTGATATAGTAATAATAATAGCAATAGTAATTAGTATACTAATGATAGTAAAATAATAATAATACGAAGTATGTACAATATAATAAAAATAGTAATAATAGTAATAATAACATACAGATATGTGGTATACTAATAAATATAGTAATAATAATAATAATACTAAAGTTAGTATATACAAGTAATAATACGACAATAAAAATCATAATAAAAAAATAATAGCAATATAGCGGATTTTATAATAATAATAATAATAGGAAATATATATGTAATATAATAATAACATAATGATAATATAATAAAAATATTTACAAAATAATTAAAAGGGGATTAAAATGCATTAAAAATGAGATTTTGGGGTCGATTTGAAATAAAATAAAGAGGGGAGGGCCTATTCGGAATGCGCGCGGAAGGAGAGGGTCTAAAAAAAGTAATTATGCCTTAACTCCCGTGTGCAGCGTTTGATTAGGGACTAAATTGGAAGTCGTGGAAAATTATTGGGCCGGAATCGAGAAAACGAAGGACTTGATTGCACAGACACGTAAAAGCGGAGGGACTAATGGGGTAATTAACCCTTTTGACAAAAACACGCGGACCCTCTGGCCGGACCGGGTCACGTGTGCGGGTCGCCGTGAAACAGCGCCGTTTTGGGATTAATCCCCCTAGCCTAAAACGACGTCGTTTGGTGTTTGTATATAAGGCCCAAATCCTCTTTTAAAATTCATTTTTTCTTTTTTTTTTTAAACTTCTCTCCTTCTCTGCAAATGCGCGAAAGGGGGAGGGTTTCTCCGGCGGGATGACACCGGCGACGGCGCGCGCGGTGGCCAAAAATTGCCCCCCAAGATAAGTTTTTCTGCCTTTTTCTCTTTATTTCTCTTGATATTATATATGCATATTCATGGATAAAAAGGATTCGAAAATGAAAAAGAAAAAAAAAGGAAGAAAAACCTTCAATTATTCAAATCTGACTCCCGTTTTAGGCTTTTGTGATCGACCTTTGCTGCCCTTTTTTTGAATCTGTTTCTTTTTTGTTTTTATTGCGAAAAAAATGAAAAAAAAGGTCCCTGGTACAATCATTTGCTTCGGTTTATCTCACATTTTACATATGTTGTTTCTATTTTATATTGTGTCTGCCATATTTTGTTGTTTGTGGTTGTGTTCTCTTGCAGGGCATGGGTGAGCGTCGACCGAGGCACACGAAAGGAGACCATGCTGGCGTGGGTGCACATGGCGTGATGGGCAATGGTGGCGTCACGAGTCTTTGGTGGAGTCCGACGAGCGCGCGTGGTGTCTTCGCAGAGACGCGCGCGTGTGTGTCCACGGAAGAAGGCCAAAGGTCGGTGGCCAATGGCGGCGAGAGAGTCGTCGACGCGCCAAGAAACTTAGGGTTTTGGCTACTGACTTAGTTTTCTAGGTTTTGGGCTTATTGGGCTAGGTTTAATTATTGGGCTTGGTTGTTGTACTTGGGCTTTGATTTTTTGCAACTGGGTTTTGTAAGTGGACATCCCAGGACTGTTACATTTTGGACTTCAATTTTGGTTTTTTGTTACTTTTTGTTTTGGGTTTTATTTTTTGGTTTAGTGGTGGGCCTTGGTTCTAATAACGGGCCGGGCAAAATTTGGGTACTACAGCTGCCCCTCTTTGCTCATTGTCGTGAAACGAGAATAGAGCAAAGACAATAAAAGAACCAATTTTGCCCGGACTTAGTTAAGCCTTGACTTCTTGATCCGCGTCTTCTTCAAACAGCTTCAAACTTCACTGTAGCTCTTTGCTTCGATCCATTCTGCTGGAGGTTTGGGGTGTTAAGAATTCAGAAGGAAGGGATCCGCAACTTTGATCTTCTCGCTGAAACTTCTCGAAAATATAGTTAGTGATAGGAATTCAGAAAGAAGAGACCCGTAACTTGGACCTTCTTGCTGAAACTTCTCGAAAATATAGTTGGTGATAGGAATCCAGAAAGAAGAGATCCGTAAATTTGATCTTCTCGCTGAAACTTCTCGGAAATAGCGGGTGATAGGAATTCAGAAAGAAGAGATCCGTAAATTTGATCCTCTTACTGGAACTTCTCGGAAATAGCGGTTGATAGGAATTCAGAAAGAAGAGATCCGTAAATTTGATCTTCTCGCTGAAACTTCTCGGAAATAGCGGGTGATAGGAATTCAGAAAGAAGAGATCCGTAAATTTGATCCTCTTGCTGGAACTTCTCAGAAATAGCGGTTGATAGGAATTCAGAAAGAAGAGATCCGTAAATTTGATCCTCTTGCTGAAACTTCTCGAAGATAGGTTGATTCTCAATGTACTCAGGGAGGAGGGATTAGCGACTTCGACCTACTCTCCTGGGACGTCCTAAATCTGAACTTTTCAATTTTGCTTCCTTAGTATATTCAGTCGGCTCTGTGGGAGTACGTCTGACCCTCGATGCTGTTATGTTGTTCCCTGAGGAGCCTGTCCTGCAGAACGTGCTTATGCTTATGCAAATGACGAGAGTGTTATGATCGGGTGATTCAAATGCTCCTTGCTATATGTACCATGCGAATGATGATTTTTCACCGTGTAAAAATGACTAGGACGATTGTGATAAATTGAATGCTCTTAACTGGATGCATATGAATGCATGAGAAGGACCCCATTTATGGTTTGGATTGTAATCGCTCATAGCGAGATTCGATTACTGATGCACTACGATTATGGCAGATATAGAAAACCCAAAGAAACGAGCTTGCCCTGCTACCATTCCGTTGTCATTTCCATTGTACTTTCTGAGTCCCAAAGCCCGTACCCCTTGCCGCAATCTCAGGAGTGTGACATTTCTTTGTTCAAATAGACGGTCATTTTTGACATTTCTGAACCTTAGGTGGAATGAATTTTGAACAATAGTCATGTTTCAGGTCCTTGTATTATTCAGAGGCTTTCAGAATGATATACAGGACTCCTTTTATGAAAATATTATTAGTTCCGTGATCGTTATTTCAATGTAAAATGCCTAGAAATGATTGCGGGGAGGGTATTGATTGGGAGTATAGCTCGAAACACAACAGGTTAATCAAACTGGTAAATGCAAACAAGAACGAAATTCATTGAATAAGATGGTCACCAATTACAAACTCAAGGTGGGTAAAATGGAAATTAGATGCCCTAGATATCGCGGCCTAAGCTTCTCTGCCTAAACATTTGGAAGAGCCTTTTGAGTTTGATGTGTGCTTAGGAGATCTTTAGTGTTTTGTTGATGCATCGAGGCGCAACCTACCTCTTCCTTGTCTATTCCCGTGCAGCGAGGTTTTCTTTACAGTTTAAGCCGCCTTTTTCAGGTTTTCGACTCAAATCCCTTTGGTCTCAAAGCGCCCTTCGCGGGTTTTCGCCTCGGCCTCTCCCCGTTCTCTTTTTTTTTTGGAGAAACAAGTTGTTCTTGGCGAGTTTTCGTCTAAGCAAAGTATCTTTTGACTGCATCTGAATTCACGGGGTTGGGCAAGCTCTTCCCGTCTATTTCCATTAGAATTAGCGCACCTCCGGAGAAAGCATTTTTCACCACGTATGGTCCCTCCCAATTCGGCATCCATTTTCCTCTGAAATCCTTCTGTATGGGGAAGATCTTCTTCAATACCAGGTCTCCCTCGTGGAACTCTCTTGAGTGAACTTTTCTGTTATAGGCTCGCATCATGCGTTTTTGATACATCTGACCGTGCTGGACAGCCCTTAGCCTCTTTTCTTCGATTAGGTTCAATTGATCGTATCGAGCCTGAATCCATTCAGCTTCATCCAGCTTTACTTCGGTCAAAGCCCGGAAGGAAGGTATCTCCACTTCAATGGGTAGGACTGCCTCCATCCCGTAGACCAGTGAGAAAGGTGTTGCCCCGGTGGAAGTCCTGACGGACGTTCGATAAGCATAAAGTGCAAATGGTAGTTTTTCATGCCAATCCTTGTAGGTCTCGGTCATCTTCCCCACTATCTTCTTGATGTTCTTATTTGCCGCTTCTACTGCCCCATTCATTTTTGGAAGATACGGAGATGAGTTATGATGTTTAATGTTGAATTGATGACAAACATCTGCTACCGTGCTGTTGTTCAAATTCAATGCGTTGTCTGATATGATCCTTTCGGGCATCCCATATCGACAAATGATTTCCTTCTTTAAAAATCGACTAACCGCTGATTTAGTGACGTTAGCGTATGAAGTGGCTTCTACCCATTTCGTGAAGTAATCAATTACTACGAAGATAAATCCGTGTCCGTTTGATGCTTTCGGTGAAATCGGCCCGATAACATCTATGCCCCACATAGAAAAGGGCCATGGGGAAGTCATGACATGCAGGGGGGACGGAGGCACGTGAATCTTATCTCCATAGATCTGGCATTTATGACATCTCTTAGCATAGCTGATGCAATCTCCTTCCATAGTGGACCAGTAATATCCAAATCTCATTATTTGCCTGGCCATTGTGAATCCGTTGGCATGCGCCCGCAAACGCCTCATGAACTTCGCTAGGATCATCTTGGCTTCTAGAGCATCGACGCATCTCAACAATACTTGATCTTTTCCCTTCTTGTACAAGATGTCCCCATCCAAAACATATTCAAGGGCCAATCTCCTAAGCGTTCTTTTCTCGTTCTCGGTTGCATGATTTGGGTATTCGCGATTTCTCGCATATCGCAATATATCTTGGTACCAGGGGTGATCGTCCTTTTCTTCTTCTTCTACATTGCAGCAATACGCTGGGGCTTCGTAAATACTCATTTGAATGGGCTTTACATTTTCTTGCTCATTCGCCTTAATCATGGAAGCTAAAGTAGCCAGAGCATCTGCCATCTGGTTTTCTTCTCGTGGGAGATAACTAAAGGTGATATCGTCGAACTCCTCGATTAATCCCATGACTACCCTTCGATAGTTGATCAATTTAGGGTCTCTTTTCTCCTACTCGCCCTTTAATTGGTAGATCACTAATGCGGAATCTCCATACACTTCCAGCGTTTTAACTCTACGTTCTATAGCAGCGTGGAGTCCCATGATTCAGGCTTCGTATTCTGCCATGTTGTTTGTACAATCAAAATCCAGTTTGCATGTGAAAGGGTAGTGATCTCCATTTGGGGCTACCAAGACTACCCCAATCCCGTTTCCAATAGCATTTGATGCTCCATCGAAATTCAATTTCCAAAGGTCATCTTTTGCAGTATCCTCTTCTGTAGCCGCCACGTACATTAGATCCTCATTGGGGAAATCAAAGTTCAACGGCTCATAATCTTCTAAAGCTCTGCTAGCTAGAAAGTCGGCTATCGCGCTCCCTTTTATAGCTTTCTGACTCACATATACGATATCAAATTCAGACAGTAGAATTTGCCATCTAGCCATCCTCCCGTTCAAAGCGGTCGTCTCCATCATATACTTTAGGGGGTCCAACTTTGAGATTAGCCAGGTCGTGTGATATAGCATGTATTGTCTCAATCTCTGAGTTGTCCAAATCAATTCAATACACAGCACAACTTTTCAATTGGCGAATATCTCATCTCGCACTCAGTGAATTTCTTACTGAGGTAGTATATCGCCTTCTCTTTTCTTCCCGAATCATCATGCTGACCTAGCACACATCCCACGGAGTGACCCAGCACCGTTAGATAGAGGATTAATGGCTTGTCGGGGCGTGGAGGTGACAGTACTGGAGGGTTTGACAAGTATTGTTTGACCTGATCAAAAGCTTCTTGACATTCATCGTTCCACACGCCCGGGTTGTGTTTCTTTAAAAGACGAAAGATGGGATCGCATTTTTCGGTCAGCTGCGAAATAAATCGAGTAATGTAATTTAATCTTCTTAGGAAACCTCGAACTTCCTTCTGTGTGCGTGGCGGAGGCAATTCTTGTATAGCCCTGACCTTATCTGAATCGATCTCTATCCCCTTCTTGCTGACTACGAAGCCCAACAGTTTGCCAGACCTGGCTCCAAAGGTACATTTATTGGGATTGAGTCTCAATTGGAACTTCCTTAGCCTCAGAAATAACTTCTGCAAGACTTGAACATGTTCTTCTTCGGTTCTAGACTTTGCTATCATGTCATCCACGTAAACCTCAATTTCCTTATGCATCATATCGTGGAACAGGGTCACCATGGCCCTTTGGTATGTAGCTCCTGCATTCTTCAACCCGAATGGCATTACTTTATAACAGAATATGCCTCACAATGTTATGAAGGTAGTCTTTCCCATATCTTCGGGGTGTATCTTTATCTGATTATATCCGGAGAAGCCATCCATAAAGGAAAATAGTGAAAAGCTCGCTGTGTTGTCTACTAGAGTATCAATATGAGGCAGGGGGAAGTTATCCTTTGGGCTAGCCTTATTTAGGTCTCTATAATCCACACACATTTGTACTTTCCCATCTTTTTTAGGGACAGGCACGATATTGGCTACCCATTCCGAGTATTTGATCTCCTGCAGGAATCCCGCGTCGAACTGCTTTTAGACCTCCTCCTTTATTTTCAGCACAATATCTGGTCTCATCCTTCGAAGTTTCTGCTGGACCGGCTTGTACTCCCTCCTTATGGGTAAGCGGTGTACTGCTATATCGGCGCTTAAACCAGGCATATCTTCATAAGACCATGCGAAGACATCCTTGAATTCATGCAACAGTTTGATAAGTTTCCGTTTTGTCTCCTCGGCTATTCCTGTTCCGATATTTACCACCTTTCCTTCTTCCAATGTCACGACCTCTACTGCTTCCTTATGAGGCCGAATTTGTTTCTTCTCCTGCTCTACCATTTTTAACAGATCAGGGGATAGGTCCTCGTCTGTGTCATCTTCGAAATCTTGTAATCTTTCTAAGCATATGTCTTGCTCAAAAGGATATTTCGAATCCAAGGCGACGTTGCTCAAGTCATTGATATCCAGGGACCTGTTGCAGTTTAAGAAAATACGGGTGGAATGAATGAATTGGTAAATGAACAATTGTATGTATGATAATGCTGAATGATTGTAAAACAAAGGAAGGGAATGTTTGCTTCAAACGATGATGAAAATGCATTTTATTGATATAACGATACTTGAACATGCGCCTATTTCACAAAAAAAAAATCCTGCTGCTCTTAGGCCTAAAGCAACAAGTGTGTCCTGAACATTACTCTGAATGAGCCCTAAATACTACAGGGATTTCTTCCGCAGTCCAATTGTCCAAGATGTTTTCCGATTCGTAAGGTTGGATATTTGGCTAGATTCCTCCATCCACCGCCTCCTCAGATGTGGCACTGATGTAGACATTGCCCAATATTGTTGTGATGTCCTCTCTCTTCTGGGTCTTCGGCTCAGAGTGGATTATCCTTCCCGACACAAAGGTCTTGGATATGTGGGGGATGATCATGGGTTCCCACTCGGTTTCTTTCCCACTCAAACGAGCGCGTCTTCTTTCCTGTCTCTTTTCTAGCTCCTTCCTCTTTTATCTTGCATCTGGTCTGAATCCCAGGCCAAAGCGATCTTGTTTTTCTCTTGGCATCGGGGCCGCCAGTTTCCCTTAAAGATACTTTCCAAGCCCTTTTCTCGGTAAAGCGCCTTTCCCTACGGTCATTTTCAATCCCATCCTTGTAGTCTTAGAAATTCTGGGCTTCAAGATTTTGTTTCCTTCCATGATAAAAGTTGTGTTCACGAACTCAAGAGTTCGGAAAGAGCATTCGGTTGCCTCATCGTTTGTCTCCACGTAGGGCATGTCACTAGTCACGGTGGCAATAATGTCCTCATCGGCTTTTATTGTTACCAGTCGACCATCCGCTATTAATTTCACCTTCTGATGTAATGATGAGGGTACTGCTCCAGACGAATGTATCCATGGCCTCCCTAATAGGCAGTTGTAGGAAGGTTCGATGTCCATAACCAGAAAATCTATCTCATAGGTGGTTGGGCCAATTAGTAAGGTTACCTCGATCCTCCCCATGACTCTTCTTTGGGTGCCGTCAAAGGCTTTTACTACGCTCTGGCATTCCTTCATGTGCGAACTGCCCACCGGGCGATCTGTTGAGGTGGACAAGGGCAACACATTCAATGCGGACCGTTGTCTATCAAGACCCACAGCGATGATGTGCCCTTTGCATCTAGCGGTAATGTGCAAAGCCTTGGTGGATCCTCTACCACCTGGTGGTATTTCATCATCATTAAAATGAATGAAGTTGTCCGCGCTTATATGGCCGATCAACCGATCCAACTTGTTAACTGAGATGTCGCTAGCGACGTAGGTTTCGTTTAATGCTTTCATTGGTGCGTTCCTGTGTACTTCTGAGCATTGGAGCAAAGCCAATATGGATATGCTTGTATTTGGTTTGTTTGTGCAAATGTTCCACCACACAAAGATTCACTATGTTTTAGAAATTTCAGGAACTCCTTAGCCTCTTCCTCAGTCACTGGCTCCTTGATCTTTGGTTCGGGTTCAGCAGGCTTTCCTTTCTCAAGTTCCGCCATTGGAGCTTTCCCCTTTATTACGTCGTAGCGTCTCCCGCTTCGCGTATGAAAACCTCCCACTAGATCTTCTTTTGAGGTGTTGGCTACATTCTCCTTTCCTGGAACTGTTACATTGCATTCGTAATTCCAAGGAATTTCCTTGTTATCCTTATAAGCAAATGCAGCGGGCCTTCATATTATCACTTTCGGCGCTGTCCGCATTCCCGTCTTATCACTTGCCAAATCTTCCCTTTCGGGGACTGTTATATTACACTCATGGTTGCGAGGCATTTCCTCCTTGCGAGCAAAGGTAGTGGGCCTCCGTATTACCACCTTTGGGGCCACTCGAAATCCAGTCTCATCGCTAGCTGAATCCTCCTTTCTAGAGACTGCTATATTGCATTCGAGGCTCCGAGGAATCTCTTTATCATCTTTATGAGCAGAGGTAGTGGGCCTCCGTATTACTATTTTTGGCGCGATTCGTGTTCCCGTCTCATCGATTCCTGGGCGCGAAATAATGATCATCGGGAGGCCAATTTTTGAGCTTTTTAATGTTGCCTCTGATGCGCATATACTCCTATCTTCTGTGCCCTCATCATAAAATTCAATCTCTTTATTGTCCATTAAGTTTTGCACCAGAGTTCTGAATTCTCCACACGTCTGAATCTCATGCCCCAACTCTTGATGGTGCTCACAGTAGTTCGTCAGCTCTCCTTGACTCTCTTTCGCAATTATCAGTCCATACTTGACCATCTCTTTCCAGACCCGTCTCAAGGGAGTTTTGACCCCCGCGACATTTGTTTTGATCCTCTTTCCTGTACTTTCACTAATTGCATTGACTCCACTTTTGGTGTGATTGGGTAAGGGGTTTGTTGTATTTGGCATGTCATCCAACTCGACCACACCCATATTGATGAATCTTTCCACCAATTTCTTGAAAGCCAGGCAGTTCTCTATTGAGTGTCCCGTGATTCTTCGTGGTATTCACACTGTGTGTTCGAGTCATACCACTTGGGATATGGAGGTTGCATCGATTTTATGTGGTAAGGGGACACAATATACGCATCGAACAGGGTTTGATACATTTCCTTGTACGTCATCGGAATCGGTTTGAATTGAGGTTTCTCATTATCTTGTCTTGAGGTGCCAGGTTCCTTTTTGGCTGATTAATGGTGATCGACTTCGGGTATCCTATGCTCGCATTATTCACCTCATTTTCTTTCTTCCTTGGGGGCATTCTTTTGGCACTCTCCTCCGCCTCGATCCCTCCGCTTTTTATGAGGTTCTCGATCATTTCTCCGGTTGTCACGACGTCTGAAAAGCTCCGGGTTGCACTGCCTATCATATGCATGAGGAATGGGGCCTTCAGTGTGCGGATGAAGAGCATTGTGGTTTCTTTCTCTAGAAGCGGCGGCTGGACTTGGATGGCAACCTCCCTCCACCTCTGTGCATATTGCCTAAAGTTTTCATTCCCCTTCTTTTCCATGTTTTCAAGAGTGATCCTATCGGGGGTTATGTCCGTTACGTGGTTGTATTGCTCCAAGAATGCTTGGGCCAAATCATCCCATGAACAAATTTTGGCACGACTCAATTGATTGTACCATTTGGCTGCAGCTCCCACCAGGCTGTCTTGGAAACAGTGGATCAGTAGTGGGTCATTATTAGTGTAGCCCGCCATTCTTCTACAGAACATGGTAATATGGGCCTCTGGGCAGCTCGTCCCATTGTACTTTTCGAACTCAGGTGTCTTGAAGTTGTACGGGAGTACCAAGTCGGGGACCAAACTTAAGTCATTGGCTTTTATTCCCCGACGTTTACCGGCATTTTCTAGAGCTTTAAATTTCTCCACCAACCACTCATATTTATCCTCTAGCTGTTTTGGTAATTCTAACTTTGTCATTTTGGCCATCTCATCTAAGTCGGGAACGTTGGGATTGATCGGACTTTCTCCCGAGTTAGTACCCGAACCCGTTGAGAGGTGAGCCGGTATTGCGGTATCGGCCCTATATTGCGACCTGATAGTGACAGATGCCCTTTGGGGATACGTGTGCGGTGGCGTTTGGGCGTTCGGTGGGGTGAGAGAGGGGTTATCACTGTCGTTTCCTGAGCTAGTGGCAACGCCTCTTTCTTTTTCGCGCTCCTTAGTCATCAATTGCATTAGCTGGCTTATCATGTTATTCTGGGATTCTTGCATTCGCTCCATCATGTCTTGCTGGTTTTTGGCCAGCTGCTCTTGTAATTGTGCTTGTCCTTTCATTTGATCCTGGATTTCTTTTTGCATCTGTTCTAGTCTTTCCATTCTTTGATCCATTATTCTTGTTTTGCCTCTTGTACTGTAGTGATGTTCCAGGGTAACTGCCATAATTTTAGGGTCCTTTTGTGAGATTCGATATATATGATGCAATGTAATGCAAAATGCAATGCAAATGCGTGGTACGAATGCAAAAAGGTGTTGATTTAATTCAATTCCATTGGATAAACTTTACTAGAAAACAAGTTTCTTTACATAAAATGGATTACATAAAAGGCCTGGCCCTACTACTTAACGCCTTGACCTCCTCAAGAAGCCAAGCTAACTCCCGACCCTTTTCTGACTCTGACTCGTACATCAAACCTAATACATCAGCTCGAGCTGCCAAAGTCTGCAAGTGGTCCGCCACTCCTCGTATCTGAGCCACGGCTTCTCCCATAACATAATCCCGGCTTCTAACTTGGTTCTGAGAGTGATCCAATTGCTGCTTCCATCGCTCCTCATTAGCTTTGAAAAGTCCTTCCCGTAACTCATAGCCATGCACAGCAGATTCTAACTCTTCAATTCTTGCTTTCATTTCTTCAATTTTGCTCAGACTAGCCTTTAATTCGGCTACGGAATTACGGCTTCGATACTGATACAGCAATTTCTCCAGTTCTGACACTCGCATTTTTAATTTCTCTTTCTCATCTTGGCCTTCCATCAGATTCTATTTTAGGGCATCTTCTCGCTCAAGGGCATCCCGGAGTTCACTTTCCCATTGGCTCGCTTTGTTCTTCTCTTCTTTAATCTCTTGGCGCCATTGCTCTGACGTTTTTCCAAGTCCCGCCATTCTTATCGACCTTCGTAGCTTCTTGTAGTCGGTCTTCAAATCTTCCAAATCCCCTTCGGCTTTAGTCTTCCCTTTCCTCCATTTCTCGACTTCTGATTTTTAAATATCGATGTCCAAGCCTAGTTGCATTTTCTCTTCCTCTAGTTGCTTTATCCTTTTCCTTAATTCCCGGTTCCTTTCTTCGAAGTCTTGTTTGATGATTTCAAGCTCAGAAGGACCACCAGAATCGCTTCTTCTTCTAGTGATCGGGTGTTTTCTTGGTCAGATGTGGGGATGTTGTCGTTGATTCTTTGACCTCGCCATTGGACATACTCAGGGGTCGTCATTGGGTTGGCAGCAAAACTTTTCATTCAATGAATTCAGCTCCAAGCCTTTGATATCTCGCGAACTCTCTTTTTGTAATTTTCCCCTTTATATTCAAACTCGCACTGGGCTAACCCTTGTGTAGGCGGTGTAAACTGTCTTGACCTATACTGTCTTAACACTAGGAGAGGAGTGTAACCGGCGGCTCCCCATATCCCGAGCATGGGAACATAATCAAAGTCTCCACACTTATATAAGATTTCGTCAAGAATCATCCAAGGAGCTTTCCACTCTACATCTTCTTCTTGTAGGCTTTGCAAAATCACCATCCAACTTTCTTCCGTGATGTCGTCTCGTCTAGGCGTTGCCACTATATTTTTTAGCGGAGAATAGTCTTCGGTGAAGATTAGACACGATACCTTTTCTATTTTCCAAAAATGACTGTGAAACCATGCTATTAAGAGTTGGGCGCAACCGATGAATCTCCCTTCACCCGCCCTTCGGCATGCGCTTAGAGATCTAAAAGTTTCGGTGAGAATCGCGGGAATAGGAGTGACTCCTCTATCTAATTTGTCGAATAGATCAGACACCGCCTCATCCACATGTCCTAGGGCTTTAGGGAAGATGACCAATCCGTAAATGCTCAAAGCCAAAACATCAACCCTCTTCTTTTCCTCAGGATGTGCCATGATCAAATCCCTCAGATTCTTCCACGGGATGCACTTACAATCTCCTTTTTGTTTCGTTCGGGCCGTAACCCACTGCTCGCTCATCCCCGTTATATTCATCAACTTTTTTGTGAATGTGGGAACATTAACGGCTCTCAGATAAGCTTTATCAATTTGGATTCTTGGGCAGCGAATCAGGGCTGTGTACTCTTCTATGGTGGGAACCAGATCTACTTTCCCAAAAGTGAAACACCCGTATGCAGGATTCCAAAACTATGCCATTGCTCAGAACAAGTGTTGGTCTATCTTGACGTCAAGTAGATAAGGCAAATCGCCGTAATGATGGTAGAATAACTGCTTGATCTTGTCGTCCCATTGGCTCCAGATTTCCCTCATTTCCTGAAGATTATTTTGAGTTACACTGATGCGCGTGTAATCCCACAACTCTGATGTGTATCCCTCCGTGAGGCTATCTCCCTTCTCTCGCTGTACTGCCTCGGCCCATACTCGGACGGCCGCATTGTCTTCCACTTTATCAAGAAACCCTTTTTCCATGATAAGCTACCTATTTAGCAATTGAACGAAAATCAACACCCTTTTAATGTACATGCTAATGCGAAGAGATGAAGATGAAGCAGGTCATTATTTAGTACTCAACAAGCAACAAGTAAAAACTTAATCGAGTAACTACTAGAGTTCGGCGCGGCTCTATCTAGGGTGGTTCTTACGGTTCGCTATATGGGGTTCGGTTCTAGAGTATAGGTACCTGAACTAGCAGATTCCTCGATCCTCACCCATTATAGGCTCATATGGACCAAGTTCAGTTCAGGGGAACACATTTCCCTATGGCTGCACGGAGACGAAAGTCTCACGAAGACATAGGTACGGATGTATCCTGAAAGCGATCTACTATCTTGCACGGAGGTGAAAACCTCACGAAAGAGTAGCTTCTCACTCCCACTTAAATGGGTGTAACCCAACGGTCATGCAATGTGATGTAAAAATATTATGCGAGACTCGACCACACAATCAAATAAGATAACGCAAGCGAATGTAATAAAAGAATCGTAATTTTTAAAATCCAATTTTCAGATTTTCGACAAAGGACATAAAAATAATCAATTTACGGCCTGACTCTCTTATCAACCGTCCCCAGTGGAGTCGCCAAGCTGTCGTAACCCACTTTTTGAAAAATCGGAAAATCGGACTTGGGTTTTGAAAATAAGAAATAGGAGTCGCCACCGATCTTTCATTAGGTGTGATCGGATCACCTTTGTTTTAATAAAACATTTTTGATTTACTAAAACAATGCTTTTGGTCTACGGTAATTTGAAAAATGGGTTCGGGAGTCGGTTACGTGCGAGGAAGGGTTAGCACCCTCGTCACGCCCAAAATTGGTACCAAATTGATTAATTAATGTCCTAATGTCGGAAGTTTGAAAATTTTGAAGGAATTTAAAAATCTGACCCCTTTTGGAAATATTCGTGTTTTTCTTGAATTAAATCGAGGTTTTCTCATTTCAAAGAAATAAAGTGTCACATCCAATACTTTAGGACACGATAGTTTAAATCTTCGATCCTAAGATCATCTCATAGTTCTCCGGAGTTGCAAATTAGGACTTTCTCGTTTCTTAGGGATTTAAAATATCACATCCAATACTTTAGGATACGATAATTCCAATCTTTGGATCGGAAATCATCCTATAGTTTTTTTTTTGAAAATCGAGATTTTCTCGTTTTAAAAGACTAAAATATCACATCCAATACTTTAGGACACGATAATTTAAATCTTTGAATCCAAGATTATCCCATAGTTTTCTCGAATTAAAAATCAAAATCTTCTTGTTCCAAAAGAATAAAATATCACATCCAATACTTTAGGACACGATATTTTAAATCTTTGAATCCAAGACCATCTCAAAATAGTCGATTTACATAAATGACACGAGTAAAAAATGATCATAAAAATATCGAAACAAAAACAAAGAAATAAAATACAAAGGTTAAAAGTAAAGCAAGAGATTAAAAAAAACAAAACGATGTCAAAATGATAGAGTTAGTAACAATGAGGATAATAAATATCATAATATGAGTGCTACTAATAATAATAATAATAATAATAATAATATAGTAATAATAAAAACAAAATATATATAACATAGTGATATAGTAATAATAATAGCAATAGTAATTAGTATACTAATGATAGTAAAATAATAATAATACGAAGTATGTACAATATAATAAAAATAGTAATAATAGTAATAATAATATACAGATATGCGGTATACTAATAAATATAGTAATAATAATAATACTAAAGTTAGTATATACAAGTAATAATACGACAATAAAAATCATAATAAAAAATAATAGCAATATAGCGGATTTTATAATAATAATAATAATAATAGGAAATATATATGTAATATAATAATAACATAATGATAATATAATAAAAATATTTACAAAATAATTAAAAGGGGATTAAAATGCATTAAAAATGAGATTTTGGGGTCGATTTGAAATAAAATAAAGAGGGGAGGGCCTATTCGGAATGCGCGCGGAAGGAGAGGGTCTAAAAAAAGTAATTATGCCTTAACTCCCGTGTGCAGCGTTTGATTAGGGACTAAATTGGAAGTCGTGGAAAATTATTGGGCCGGAATCGAGAAAACGAAGGACTTGATTGCACAGACACGTAAAAGCGGAGGGACTAATGGGGTAATTAACCCTTTTGACAAAAACACGCGGACCCTCTGGCCGGACCGGGTCACGTGTGCGGGTCGCCATGAAACGGCGCCGTTTTGGGATTAATCCCCCTAGCCTAAAACGACGTCGTTTGGTGTTTGTATATAAGGCCCAAATCCTCTTTTAAAATTCATTTTTTCTTGTTTTTTTTTTAAAAAAGTTTTCACCTTCTCTCCTTCTCTGCAGGTGCGCGAAAGGGGGAGGGTTTCTCTGGCGGGATGACGCCGTCGACGCCGTCGCCGGCCACCGCGAAAATCGCCCCCCAAGATAAGTTTTTCTGCCTTTTTCTCTTTATTTCTCTTGATATTATATATGCATATTCATGGATAAAAAGGATTCGAAAATGAAAAAGAAAAAAAAAAGGAAGAAAAACCTTCAATTATTCAGATCTGACTCCCGTTTTAGGCTTTTGTGATCGACCTTTGATGCCCTTTTTTTGAATCTGTTTCTTTTTTGTTTTTATTGCGAAAAAAATGAAAAAAAAAAAGGTCCCTGGTACAATCGTTTGTTTTGGTTTATCTCACATTTTACATATGTTGTTTCTATTTTATATTGTATCTGCCATATTTTGTTGCTTGTGGTTGTGTTCTCTTGCAGGGCATGGGCGAGCGTCGACCGAGGCACACGAAAGGAGACCATGTTGGCGTGGGTGCGCATGGCGTGATGGGCAATGGTGGCGTGCGAGTGCTGGTGGAGTCTGACAAGGCGCGCGTGGTGTGCTGCGGAGACGCAGCGCGTGGTGTCCACGGAAGAAGGCCAAAGGTCGGTGGCCAATGGCAGGCGAGAGGTCGACGGCGCCAAGAAACTTAGGGTTTTGGCTACTGACTTAGTTTTCTAGGTTTTGGGCTTATTGGGCTAGGTTTAATTATTGGGCTTGGTTGTTGTACTTGGGCTTTGATTTTTTGTAACTGGGTTTTGTAAGTGGACATTCAAGGACTGTTACATTTTGGACTTCAATTTTGGTTTTTTGTTACTTTTTGTTTTGGGTTTTATTTTTTGGTTTAGTGGTGGGCCTTGGTTCTAATAACGGGCCGGGCAAAATTTGGGTACTACAATAGTGTCATAGTTTCTCTCAACTATGGTCTTATTCATTTCCTGTATAGTGTCATAGTGCCTTTCAACTATGGTCTTATTCATTTTCGGTATAATGCCATAGTGTCTTTCAACTATGGTCTTATTCATTTTCGGTATGCCATAATCTCTTTCAACTATGGTTTTACTCATTTGATTCGTGATGCCATAGCGTATTTCAGCTATGGTCTTACTCGTATTTCAACCAATGAACTTGATCATCACATATATATAATCTTGGATTACAATTATTGCTATAGGGGTTATTCCGAGGTCTAGAATTGTTACCCATAAAGTCGACTTGCTCATACTTCATGTTAGGACTGAAGGGTAAACATTTTGAATTGATCATCCCCACTCCAATCGCATCATACTACGTTACTAGATTCATCTGCTTAGCCATACTCAAACCATCAATTTTCTTACTTAGCGCTTCCATCTAATTTGCCAACATAGTAGCTGCATCTATATTAAAAACATTGGCTGCCTTAGTAGACTTTATTCTCATAACTTGCCAGTGATAGTTATTCAGCGTGATCTCCTCAATAAATTCTTGGGCTACCTCAGATGTCTTATTATTTAGCGTTCCACCAGTTACTGCATCAATTATCTGTCTAGTCGAGGGATTCAAATCGTTGTAAATTGTTTGAACTTGTAACCACAAAGGTAACTCATGATGAGGGAACCTTCTCAGAAGATCCTTAAATCTCTCACGTGTATCATATAATGTCTCAAGCTCCATTTGGGCAAAAGAAAAGATTACATTCCTCAACTTAGTTGTTTTGGCTGGTGGAAAATATTTTAACAATAACTTCTTAGTCATCTAATCCCAAGTCGTGATGAAACCCTATTCAAGTGAATTCAACCACTGTTTCGCCTTGTTCCTCAATGAAAATAGGAACAACCATAAGCATATGGCATCACCAGTAACATCATTAATATTGAATGTGTCATAGATCTTTATAAAGTTAACTAAATGAGCATTCGGATCTTCATCTTGTAACTTATCAAACCGAACATACTACTGCACCATTTTAGTTTTGTTATAATTAATCTCAAAATTGTTTGCAACAACAGTTGGTCTGACGATACTCGATTCAGCCCTAATCAGAGTGGGCTTAGCATAGTCATACAAAACCTAAAGAGCAGGACCTACAGGAGGTTGCTGATTACTAGGATTATCATCTATCTCAACAGTAATATCCTTTTGCTCTTAATCATCTATGAAAATCTGTTGACCTTACCTTGCTTCTCTAACTTATTTTTTATTTCTACGAGCAATTTTTTTGATCTCACTATCAAAAATTAACAGTTCCAACGGTTGCCTCTAGTCATAAACCTGTAAGAACCATAACAATTAAATTAAAAAAATATTAAAATTAAAATTAAAAAATGGCTAAATTAATAGAAATAAAGTTTTCCTAATATTCTAGTCCCCGACAACAGCGCTAAAAACTTGATGCGTCGTGAACTAGCTAACAATTCGACTAAGGCAAGTGCACCTATCAATTAATAGTATAGCTACGGTAAGCAAAGATATTGTTCCCACAAAAACTAAAAGTACTAGTAATTACAGTCTGTCTATTGCTTAACTGAATAATTTGAGTGATTGATTAAAAACTAAAACTAATTAACTAACGAACACAACAAAGAACAAATTAGGAAAATAATTGATTAACAACCAAGAAGCGAAACAATACCCAGGAAAGAGTTCACCTATATTTCATCTGTCACTAAAGAGTTCACCTATATTTCATCTGTCACTATCAATTTAGATTATGCAATAACTTTACTTAGTAACTTGATCTGTAAAATCTCTAATTATGCTAATATCTCTTTCAAGAGTAAGAGCAACTGATTCTAGGTTGATTAATTGAAATTTGCTTCTAATTAAAACCCCTATTATCGCATTAACTCGTGCTATGGATTTCCCTATTAGATTTGACTCTAATCCGGCAGATTTATGTTGTCCTATTTCTAGGATTACATGCAAATCCACTCAATTATGCAAGATTTACTCTTAAATAATGTCTATTCCTCTTCTGATTTAAGCACGTCAAAGTTGGATCAATAGTCTAGAAATATTAAACCAAGATTTAATTACACATAATTGAAAACAAGAAACTAAGAATTTATTGCGTAACATAAAAATCAAACGACGGAATCCATCATAGGGTTCATCTCCCCTAGGTATTTTGAAAATTAGTTCATGCTTGAAAATAAAAACATCCTAGATACAGTATAACCAAAAGAAATCAAGAAACTCATGATAATCTCCTAAGAAATCAACTAAGGATCTTCAATCTTGACAGAAATCTATTTTAGAATCAGATTCAATGGTGTTTTTTGAATTATTTCCTTGAATATTCTATGACGACTCTCTCTTATTTTCCTATTTTTGTCATATATAAGTCATAGAATGCCCGAAAAACCTAAAAAATCATGTTTTTCGCAGTTCAAAGTACAAATCCCTGCAATCGACACGGCCTAACACATGGCCTTATGGTAGCCCATGTGGGTTACACGACCTGGTGGCCAGGCCATGTGGAATGGGTCAACCTGTGTGGCTCCTAAAGGTTGCTCTGATTTTTCGGTTTTCACTTATTTTTTGCTCTTTTTAGTCCCAAATGCACTATTAAGCATAAAAACATGAATTTAAAGGATTAAGAGCATAAAATTCAAAATTAACATAGAATAATCACCCAAAATGCATTACGAATAAGGTTAAAATATGTTACTTTTAGCACTTATCAAACATCACAAATTATCTTTCGACATTGCGGCGAGGAGGATTTCACGTCAAGATATGGACCCTTTTTTTGGTAAAATTTGGCCATTTGATACTTATTTCATGCAAAGCCAAACTAATGGCTCAAATGGTACATATTTTCCCATTTAAACCTGCACCAAAACAAATTAAACACATACCAAAGCATCTATTTTCCCAACCACAAGATCATTCAAGTTATTTCACAAGAATTTGACATTTTGCTAAGCATAACAACCTATGTATTCATCTACAATTCGAACATAGTTCAACATTCACATTTACCTTCCAAAACTCAACCAAATCACATTCAAAATATGCCATTCATGCTTCAACCTTCACTTGACATAATGCAAAAGTAAATACTTCTATACACAGTACATGTACCATTCAAGTTAAACACAAATTAAGGTCCAAAATTGTCATAATTCAAGATAACATCTATACATAACAAGGCATATGCTTTTGCATCATGTATGAAAGCATTTTAATATCAACTTGGTTAGACAAGAGCTTCCTTCATTACTTGAGACATTACAAACCATTACATATAGGGATATAACAGGAAATCATTCAAAGTCCATACGACATATTTGACTCAAAATAACTATCTCAGGGTACAAATATGAGCATGTCATTGCCTATACATACATGCCACACAACCAAGTCCAGAACAAAATAAAAGACTACTAATCGTAAATTGGATAGTGTGTGCTCCGAGTTAATCGTTTACTTTGGTGTCGGTTATTAGGGTAAACTCTCTTCTTTTACCATATTTTTTCAAATATGTAAAAGTTTAACATTACTATTATTTTCATCTGTTGTCATTATTTAAAGGATACTATGTTCTTGAAAGATGAAACCTTTAACTCTTGTTCGCGGACATGATTTTTACTTGTTAGTGCTTATTTACACCAACAATAAATCTCTTTATGGTTAGATTTACTTCACAGGGGACTATTATTATTCTTTGTAGTTTATATTCTATTTTTTAAAATACACACACATATTCAAATATACCTTAATGTAAACTTATTTGTGTTTCTTCGGCAAGTTCAGTTTCCTACATATAGCATTACAAAATTCAGTTGCTTTAGTTTTATTTATAAAATAAAGTAACATTCTTACATTAATAAAATTAATGAGATTTTTGTCAAAATTATTAGGATGTGATCTCGTTGGTTATTCTTAAAGGTGGGATGTTCTTAAAATAAATTAAATAAACTAAAATTCATGTTTAAAATATTTTCAAATTTTAAAATCCAATTCACTCAATTAAATACATTCATGTTGATGTCAAACTTATACTATATAACATTTAAATACTAAGTTTCAACTTATAATTTTAGAAAAAAGATAATACATATTTTAACAAGATACCAATTTTAAGTGTTATGGATGTTATAATTTTTTTTCGCACGTAAACAACCACCAAACTCAAACTTGTTTTACTTGATTTTCAAGCACAAATAAAAAAGGTAAAGTTAGGCTTAAATTTCATTTTTATTTTTTAATTAGGCCTTTGGGTCATTTTTTAATTAGGTAAATAAGTTGATTTCAGGATAGAGAAAGGGAAAGTGAGTCCAGCTGGGTGCGCATTCTGCACATGTGGCAAGAGAGCGTCTCCAACTGGTCATGTTTTCCTTCAACGGTAAAAAACCAACGGCATTTTGAACGTTGTCACACCAACAGTAAAAAAAATTTAATGGGGCCAATGGTAACTTTTTTTACCCTATAAATACCCCCAAATTTCTTTTTTTTTTCATTCACATCCTTCTTTCAACTCTCTCAAAATCTCTCAATCTTTTTGTTTTAAATTTATCAATATTTTCATTTAAAAATATTATTATTTTTAATTATCTCCTATTTTATTTGTTCGAATTAATTTCTCACGAATGGTCACATCTCTAATTTGTTTCGACGACAAGCATATTTCTGCCGCCCAAACAGCAATGGTAAGATGAAGTTTTAAATTTTGTTTATTTTCTGCCGCCCAAACAGCAATGGTAAGACTAGTGGATGGGCAAGTTGTCACGGGATCAGTCCTCGTTCCCGGTAAAGTGTCACGGGATCAATCCTCGTTCCCGGTAAAGTGGACCTCTGCAAAGCAATGTTGGGGAAGGTCTCGAACACGTTTGATGGTGGTCAGATATCGACCAATTGATTAGAGGATAATTTTGAAGAGCTTCCTGAATACCCAACGGAGGAGGTCGTAGAACAATACGCCCGAGCATTCTTCATGAGGTTAATTGGGGGAATTTTGATGCCCAATAAATCTCGAGTGCACATTAGGTGGCTACTATATCTAGTGGACTTCACCGAATGCAGAAAACTAAGTTGGAGGTCTGTCATCTTGTCCACATTATACCGAGATTTATGTCACGCCACTGTACCAAATACGATGTCGATCAGTGGTTACCTGCTCCTGATGTAGTTGTGGGCCTTGTGGCGACTACCTTTTTTACGTCCCAGAGTGATCGACTGTAACACCGCTAACTCACTTACGACACCGGATTGGATTTCTGAGTACTATGAAAAATTTAACAACATTTACCCTTACAGAAATTCTATATTTCTAAGTAAATATTAATAACAAATCACATTCAATTTAAGTCAAACATACTTTTACGGGCCTTAAATCGAGCTTACTAGGCCCTGATCATAATTTGGAAACCTTCTAAGGTCAATCTGAAATAGACCTAAAAAGTTAGGTAAAAGTTAAAAATTTTGAAAAGCAGGGGTCACACGGCAGTGTGGCTAGGCCGTGTGACACAGGCTAGCCCATGTGGCCAAAACATGTTCATGTGTCTATCCCACACACCCGTGTGGTAAGTCCACACGCCTGTATCCCTAAACTGTGTAACTCACTGACTATGACCACACAGTTGTGTCCCAGCACGTGTGTTCACCCGTGTGTGTACTCAAAAAAAAGTCGTACGACCGTGTCGCAGGCCGTGCCTCAAACCGTGTAACTCACTATTTTAGGACAAGCGGCCATGATGTTGCCCGTGTGCTCGACCATGTGAAACCTGCACCTGAAACTTAAAAGGAAAATTGCCATGCAAAAGACCGTGTGTGTCACACGGCCGTGTGATAGCCCGTGTCTCAGGCCGAGTGTACCAAGATGTACCTTAAAAATCAAGTTTACCAATTATGTTTTCTTGTGCCACAAGCATACCATTAACAAACCTATAAACCTATCCAATACTTACTTAAACAAGACCAAAACATATCAAAATCACACATTCACAACCTATCCTCATCAACCAACTGATATACCTTCATTGGTACCACATGTAATTACACAATCAACCCAAACATCAACAAATTCAATATATCAACTATTTCAAATTATATATGCTTAACATATCATATTTACATGCATAAACACCAAAACATCAAACATAACCTACCTATATCAAAATGACCATTTCTAACTTACTAGTTCAACTACATTATATCATAGTACTACAAGACCCCTTTATAATTACATGCCACTTTTAACCAACTTCAAAACAAAACACAAAATGACTACAAATGTATGGATGATAATGTGTGAGCTCCCAAGTTGATCCAATCGATGCTACAATTCCAAGAGTCCTACAAAATAAAAACAACCTAATAAGCTTAATATAGCTTAGTAAGTTTAGAAATTAACCTAATTACTTCACAGCTCAATTCAAAGTTTAATAAAACATCAATAGACTAAACAACTTGATTTATCAACACAAAGCCTGCTAGATGCTAAGCATGTACAAAATCGACACAAAACCTACTAGGCATTAAGCCTTAATAACACCGGCATGAAGCCTACTAGGCATTAAGCCTGAATAACACCAGCACGAAGCCTGCTAGGCACTAAGCCTGAATAACACCCAATTTGAATATATGTTACGATTCAAAGTTTAATAAAAATAATAAATAGAATTAAAAGATTAAATCCTTAACAAGGAATTTAATATAACCATGTATATACATAAAACGAACTTACCTCAATTCCCACGATTTCAAAAACGAAGTTGAAGATTAATCCAAGACTTTAGCTTTTCCCCAATTTTTGTCCGGTTGTTGTTTGTCTTGATATAAATAACAAATTAACTTAATTAAATGTTTCCAACAACTTCAAATATTATATTCAAACATATATTTAGTATTTAATATGAATTTTCAACATTACTCCCAAACATTTTAGCTTTAAAACAATTTAGGCCCAAATTTCGAAATTAACAAAAATACCATTTTTACTCTCTAGACATACTAACTGAACTTCCTAGGGACCCATAACAGCCCATTTAAACCATCAATTCACAATGTTACCATGAAAATTTACTATTTCATAAATAAGTCCCTAAATCACATAATTACTAAAAAAAAAATTACTTAACAAAACTTGTATATTTAACAACACAATTTAATAATATATTATCTAAATTCAAAACACCTTCAAACCCTAACATGGAAAGTCCCTAAACTTTTAACAACTTAACAAATTAATCATTGGGCTAAATAAACTAAGTTGAAATGGACTCAAAAATGTAAAAATCATCCAAAAATAAAGCTCAAACACATACCATGCACTAAATGTTTTCTTAATCGAAACTCCCCCTACTTACAACAATGGCATTTCGGTTCGGTAAAGAAAAATAAGGAAGATACACACTTTATTTTTTTTTTTCTAATTGTTTTATTAACTATTACTTTAATTATTAACTTACAAAAATGACCTTTAGAAATAATTATAAATACATTAAAACCTATCTATAAGCCTCCACTAGCAATAGTTATTGAAAAATTATAAATTAAGTCCAATAATTTACCTATTAAAAGCTAATTGATCCATTTAAATAAAGAGAAGCCAACTTTTGCTCTTTTTTCAAATTAATCCTTTTTACTTAATTACTATCTAAACAATTAATACGACTTTAATGTAACCCTATCGACATTAAATAAACATTAAAATTTGGGCTCACTCATTGGAATTATGGTCCCGAAACAACTGTTTTTGATACCACTAAAAATGGGCTGTTACACCGACCCATACGTGTTCCCATTGGTAACGAGGTAAAAAATTTAAATTTATTAATAAATGCATATTTTGTATAGAAAATGTTTTTATTTATTATATATTTTGACTAACATATCGCTCGTACAGGTGGAACCATGGCCCAAGTTACGAGGGATTGCCGAAGGAGCTTGAAGATTTTAGGCTACTGTTAGACCAACGCTTCGAAGTCGAGGTTAGTTACTTATTTTTTTCAAACCAATATTAATTACGCAATTATAGTAATAAAAAATTGTACGTAACAATATCTGCAATTATTTTTTCAGTTTGAATCGAAGTCATACACCGGCGTCGATATCATATCTTGCATCCCACCAGAAGTGTTTGTAAATCGAGATATGTGGGACGCGAATGTGTCGTTGATAGTGTACATGATGGTGAAAATGCACGAATCAGACCAGGTGTTGCAGCAGTTCGGGTGTTGAATCAGACCACGCTTTCAGCTGAGCGTGCTTTCTCTAACATTTTGCTTCTACCAAACATTAAAAGTGACTGACGCTTCATATTCTTCAGCCACTTTAACCATGTTTTCTTCTGCCAAACATTAAAAGTGTCTCCTGCGTGCATTTTCAACGAAAGAAAATTTTTAGTTTGCAAATTAGCCCTTCCCTACGCCTATAAAATGGCTTTTACACACCAAGCTTCATCGTCCCTCAATCATCTTCTTCCCCCCTCTCTATCCCTCCTCCATAAAGTATTTTCTTAATGTTCAAGTTATTCTTGAGTTGTCGATGATGCGATATCGCTCTGAGGTGCACATGTTTCATATGTCCTACCGAGATGGGACCATTACCTCCGAAACCTATCTTTGGGAAGTCGGGTTCTAGGTGATTTTGCTTTAGGCATGGAGGAATAAGTAGAGGTCTCAATCGATAGTCATTATATGGTAATTGATCGATGTATAATAGGGGAGACAATTGACGGTCGTTACGCGGCCATGAGCTCAATCTTTTCGGATACCTGAAAATGATGCCTTATAAATACCATACAGAAGTTTGAGGGCATATTCATATGGAAAAACTTTGGGGCTTCCCGCTATAATCGGTGTAATTTTTTTTCCATTTTTTAGGAAACTGATACCATTAACCTTCCTTCTTATTCAAATGTCGGCACTTTCGTGGACGCAAGATGACTCTTAGGCGAGGAACGACTATTGCGGTGCAGTAAAGGTGATGCTCCTTTTGGGGTGACGATGATTGTCGTTATTAAACAAGCCATTAATAACTACAACTGCAGCCGCACTGACCTAAGTTTGACCTTTACTGTGCCAAAACATTCGCTCTCCACCTGAGAGCCCTCTTGTGTTCACCTCGGTATCAGTCTTCGGATAAGAATGAAAGGTCAAAGATACCTACTGCTCGGAAATAAAGAAAAAAATTTACATTGATTACACCGAAAGTCTCTAGAGTTTTTCCATATGATTATGGCCTCAATCCTACGTATGAGATATATATAAGGCATCGTTTGCGGGTATCCAAAAAGCTTGAACTCCTGACCGCATAACGATCGTCACTTGGCCCCTTAGTTATACTCGAACCCATGACCACGTCACGGTTGCTGAATGGGACCTCCACTTAGACTTCAACCCCTAATCGTATCAAGCATTATTACCTCGAAACCATATTTCCCCACGACGGGTTTCTGAGGTGATGGTCCTATCCCGCCATGACATATGAAATGTATGTGTTTTGAGGCGCATTATCACATCTCCGACCTTTCAAATCTACCTATGAACTTCCGTGGTTTCAGTCAAAAACCCTAAACCTTTTCAAATAACCTAAAACCATAAACCTTAACCTAAATCTCAAAACCCTAAATCTTAATGACAATACAAACCCTAACTTTAGGAGAGTGAAAGGGAAAGCGTGTCCAACTGGACACACTTTCCTTTCTCTCTCTTAAAAACGACCTATTTCCCTAATTAAAAAAAACCAGCCTAACTAAAAAAATGGCTTCTATGCTAATTTAGCCAATAAAAAGTATATATTTAAAAGAATTTCTTTTTAAAAGATATTTTATAAGTACTCAATCACACCTAATAAAAAAATATCGATGACAACTCTTGTTTTCTTAATAAAAACCTCATATTTGAAAAATGAAACTTTTCATGTTTTATCAAATATCGTCTAGCTAGCTTTTAGTTAAAAAATGATTTCCTCAATTGAAATTATATTTTTTTAATTATAAAAAAATTGAAAAATCTTAAAAAATTCAGATTTTTTTTGAAACTATATATTGGAAATAAAAGTATATAAAAATTATGAAATTATAAAAGATATAGTGAAATTGAAAAATAGTTTTGTGTATATATATTTAAAAAATTAAACAATATTAAGGGTGGGGATGAAGTTGACATGATTTAAACATGTATCAAATTGATGTTTGATAAGAAATTTAAAACACTTCTCATATAAGTCAAAAAATTGTAAAAATATTCCTTGGAAATAATTAAAAAATTACTCCGTCAACACCATCATTTTTTCTACAAATTAACTTTTCTTTTTTTCAATATTCCAACATTCCTCACCAATTTTGGAAAAGAAAAGTAATCATTCATTTTAAATTTTCTCAACGAAAAAACCTATCTAGTTTTTTTTTTTTTTGGAAAATGAGATTTATTGGAATATTTAATCATTAATTCAAGAAAGAAATAATATTTTAACATTTTAATTTTAGGAAAAAATTGTAAATTTATATAAAAATAATATGTTTTTAATATTTTTGAATTTATATAGGTTAATATTTTTATAATTTTAGGTTTTTCTATAATTTCAATACTTTGGATTTATTAAAATAATTTTTTATTTTAGAAAAAAAAATATTTTAGGATTCTCTAAAAAAATCCTACAATTTTTTTCATAAATTATTAAAATATATATATAAGTTCAACAAAATAAAATTATAGAAGACCCTAAAATTATAAAATAATTAGTGAAAAAGATATAAATTTTATATAGTTTAAAATTTTATAATTTTCAGAAAATCTTAATTTTTTTATTTTTTTTATTTTCTAAATTTTTAACAAAATTTAGATTTTTTTGCATTATTACAATTCTAATTTTTAAATTTAAAATTATTTGTTTTCCTTTCAATAAAAATTATTTGTAAGGTTCTTTTCGGGTTTTTTTTTTAAAAAAAAAATTGTTATTACTTGTTATTGATGGTGTGTGATTCTAATATAAAATTGTTGTAACGGTTGGATTCAACATATTAGAAATAAAAGGATTAAATTTATTATCAAGATTTACTTGGAGCCTAGATCACAGAGGCTCAACTCCTGCTATCCTTTACCTCTATTCAAATATTGTAATTATAAATTTTTTATTAAAATTAAGTATAAAGGGCTAATTGCATGAGTTGAGTAAAATACAGGGACTAATTATAAAATTTGCCAACTTGTCTTTTCGGAGTGTTTCTTTGAAATGATGAAATTGCCCCTTAATCATGTTCACGGGGTTTATGAAATAGTATTGAGGGGTATAATTGTCTTTGAAAAGTTCAGTTAATGATCGATCGGAGCAGCGCGCGAAATATCTATTAATTAATTTTATTTATTTCAGTTTTCTAGTCCATCACCGGAAAAAAGGAAAGCCAGAAATCGTCGCCATCAAATGGAAACGAGCGATTGTGCAATCTGGACCATTGCATTAGGGTTGGGTGTGGGCCCACTAATCCTCGTAGCCAAAAAGAAAAAAAAAAATTCTCATCTTAAACACACAGATGAAGAAAGAAACTTGAGAGGGTGAATACGTGGGTGGAGATTTAATCGCCGAGAAAATGTCTTAGGATTAATTTGGTAGTATTTTTGAAAAGTATTGTGAAAAAGTATTTTTTAGATGTATTTTTAAAAAGTTTTGTTTAAAATTTGAGTGTTTAGTTGTCAAAAAGTACTTTTGAAAAATAAAATGTTTATTTTTAGACATGTTATTATCAAGTAACAAATATGCATCTAAATAATATTTAAATTAGTTAATATTATTATATTTTAGTAAGAATATAAAAATATTATTATAATTTGTTAATATTTTAATATATGAAATATAAATTTTAAATATTTTTAAGTAATAAATATTAATTATTTATAAAATTTAATTAGAATATATAAACTATATTTTAAATATTTAAATATAACCATTAAATATTTGTAATTAGTACTTTAAAAAATATTTTTTTACTTTTAATTAATGATTTTAACACATTTGTAATTAAGTACCAAGAAAAAAAGGAAATTACTATGTTATTAGAGGGGTGAAAAAGTAATTAAGCACTAAAAGTACTTTTGGGAGAGAAAAAGCTAAAAATTTTAGCTTCTCCTTTTCAGCCAAAAGCAGCTTGTTTCACACAACTTTTCTTCCAGAAGTGTTGTTTTTTAAGCACTGCAGAACAGGCCCTTAGGACCACGAGATAAACAAACGTGAATACACTCAAAATCGTGATACGATAAATAACACTCAAAATTTCAAAATGAGAGATAAAATATAGAATTTATTATATTAAATGGAGTTTGATTGGTTGAATGTAATATTATAGCATGAAATGAGATCTATCCCATTATTTTATATTACAGAATAGTGTCAAGATGTCATAATATACAGGAGAATTTCATTACAGTTCTTTTTTTAAAATATTTAAAATTACAAGTCGAATCTAAATTTTAAGACAAAAATACCTTTTTTATTATATTAATCTATATAATTTTGACTAATTTACAAATAAATGCCAAAAAAGTTACGTGATTGATCTTAGGAAAAATTACGAGAATATGTCATTTTTGGGAAAACGGTTCTAGTTGGAAGCGCTTTTCCCCTAATTTTTCCTAAGTCAGATTTTTTTTAAATTAGGGTTATTGGTTTTTAGGGTTAAGGTTTTTGGTATTTAAAATAGGGTTTAGCGTTTAGGGTTTAGGTTTTTTTAGATTTTTAATTATTTATTTTGTAATAATTTTTTAAGAAGTTAAATAATAATTTATTTCAAAATTTTAAAAATATAGTATTTACACTAATCGTATATTCTAATTGGAAAATTGAATTGGATTCATAATTGAAACTCGATATACTCGGCAAGGATGGAATATTAGTTATTAATTTTTTTCGCCTTATCAATATTAATTTGATCCGATTTTTCAATAAATTATTTATTCTCTAATCTATTATTTTCAAATAGTTAGGTTCAGAAAATATATCCCGAGAATCTTGGGATATATGATGGGTTTCTTGGAATAAGGCTGGGGTTGAAATTTACAAAGAGAAAACACTCCAAGTAGGATGCACTATCATTAGAAGCACTAAAAGAGCATCCATCTGGAAGCGTTTTCAGCTGATATGGTACTGAAAATGCTTCTAGCTAGACGCTCTTTCAGTGCTTTTGCTGACAATGCGTCCTACTTGGAGTGTTTTCTCTCTACAATTTTCAACTCCTTACTAGACTCGGGGGAATTTTCTGAACAAATTGCAAATCACCTCTGGTCTATAAAACCAACTTAATTCAACATCGAGTGGAAAAATCCATTTACGAATTAATTTAAAAGCATCGTATTTACACCAATTGTATATAAGAATTGGAAAATTGAATTGGATTCATAATCGAAACTCAGTCTACTCAGGAGGGATGAAATATTAGTTATTAATTTTTTTCGCCTTCTTAATATTAGTTTGATCCAATTTTTCAGTAAATGATTTATTCTCTTATCTAATATTTTCGAATAGTTAGGTTCAGAAAATATATCCCAAGAATCCTGAGATATATGACGGGTTTCTTAGAATAAGGTTGGGGTTGAAATTTATAGAGAGAAAACGCTCCAAGTAGGATGCACTGGTCATCAGAAATATTGAAAGTGCGTTCAGCTGAAAGCTTTTTTAGTTGACATTGTACTGAAAGTGCTTCTAGTTGGATGCTCTTTTAGTGCTTTTGCTGACAATGCGTCCTACTTGGAGCATTTTCTCTCTACAATTTTCAACTCCCCACTAGGCCTAAGGAATTTTCTGAACAAACTACGAGTCACCTCTAGTTTATAAAACCAACTTAATTCAACTTGAGTGGCATAACCCATTTACAAGCAAAGAAACATCGGAAGAAGATAAGAAGAGGAGAAGTTCACACATAAGGAATAAGTTGGAACAACCTATTTGCGTAAAGTAAGCATTGATTTTTGTTGTTAATATTTATTTACAACACTATTTCTCTACATGATGTTTTTTTTTAACATGTGGAACAAGTTATCTGGATTTGAAAATGAGTGAACGAATTAATGCTATTATTTAATATGACGGTAAAATGTGTGACACCGAGAATGGTGCCATTTTTTATCAGAGAACACAACGCGATTGGCTTTTAACCAGAACATAGAATTGCCATAACTTTGGCAAAGAACTAGGTGGAAAATCGTCGGATCCAACCAGATGAGAGTATCATCCCTTAAATATCGATTTTGTGCTTCGATTAACCCCGTTAGATATGACGCTTTCGAAATTAGAGGTGTGAGAGGTTAGAGGCGACGGTGCAGGCGTATATTGGCAGTGGATCACCATTGCTCAAGTTATATGCGGAGTCTACAAGGACAAATGAAGGCCCTCGATGGTTGACATATATTCCAGTTCAAGAGGCCAGAACAGAAGAACAAGCCGAGAGTTAAACGACACAATTGTGTGGTGGGTTCACTGCTCTATTAGAAAGTTCCCATTACGATATCCCAGAATCATCAATGGGAAGACATTCATTTGTTTTGGCCCTAGATTTCAATTGCGACAGCTAGAACACTGAACAGTCGGGGTTTGGTGGTAGGACTACTGCACAACACTCAGTTAGTAATTTTGATTTGAACTTTGGTCAGACAATGTTCAATGCTAGGAACACTTACAGGGGAATGACATCAACTTCCAGTGGTTGGCAATCAACAGGTGATTTTGGACGTTTTGACAACTATACAAGAAAGGATTATGTACTTCCTACGACGTCCACTGATGAGGGGACATCTAACACGACAGATGTCGGTGGAGTCAAGAATGAAAAGGGGATTGAATCTAATGTCAATCAAATCTGGGAGCCCAGTGTTGATGGTTTAGAATTGCATTATTTTTTGAACCAGAGACAGTTCCGACTGAACTAGTAAATAAAGGTTCAGATGGTGAAGATCCTGGCAATAATGCCAAAGAAGATCCACGGTTCACGATGTACTCACCTCTAGCCCATATGCATCATGTAGACTCATCAGCAGACGATGGGTTGAAGTTTGCAGAACTACCACACAGAAGGTTGGGCCACACGAGTTCTTCGTTGGATTTGGGTGATTTAGAAGTGGGGATAGAGTTCTCAACGAAGATGATTTTGTCGTCGCAGTGAAGCGATACAATATAAAGAATGGGATAAACTTTCACATGGTTAAATCTCGATCTAACAAGTTCAATGAGAAGTGCGCAATGCGAGACAGCAGATGTGTATGGAAAATCATGGCATTTGTTAATAAGAAGATGGGATTCTAAACGATAAATAAATATACTGCTCCACATACATGTGTTGTCGTAGGTACTACACTAATACTGGTTTAGTGTATGAAATAGTTGAATTTCTAATCTTAACGTACTCGTGTTGTTGTAAGTATTTCATGGGATCATTCAAAATTGGATTCGGAGATTATCACAGATACAATACTATCTATGGTCAAAGCGAGTCCCAAAATTGTTGTGTCGGTTTTAATTGTAAATATTCGTAGCCAATTCGATTATATGCCTTCATACCGTAAGGCGTGGATCGCAAAGTAGAACGCATTGGAGAAGATGTATAGTGGGTGGGATGCATCATACATTGAGATATGGCAGTGGTGTCAGATCTTGGAGACATACGTCCCAGGTTCCGTAACTGATTTGGAAACAGGGCCTACGTACTACAACGATCGATTACTCCATGGATGTCGAGTGTTCAAACACATGTTCTGGACATTCCAGCAATGTTGATAGGCATTCCAATACTACAAGCCATTTGTACAAATCGACAGCACTTTTATGTACGGAAGATATACCTATTGATTGTTAACAGTTGTAGCACAAGATGATAAAAAAAAAATTCTGTCAATTGCCTTTGCAATCACACCTAGGGAGTCAGTAGACGATTAAGATTTCTTTCATTTATGTTGATGAGACATGTTTTCCCCAACTCGATATTTGCGTCATCTCCTATCGGGGACCTAGAATAACCTATGAGAAAATGTTGGGACTTATGGATAATGTAACAGCCCATTTCTAGTGAAATCAGAACAATGGTTTCGAGACCACAAATCTGAGTCAAAAAGAAAATTTATATTAATAATATTTCATGGTCTGCATTATGATAGGAAAGATGTATGAAAATTTCAATAAGAAAATTTCACCGATTTTATGTTTAATTATAGAAAGGACCAAATTGCATAAAATGCAAAACTTGAATTCTAATAGCTAGAAGGATTAAATAGCTATGGAATTTAAAATTTGATGACCTTATATGGTAATTAGACCATTAATAAAAGTTAGTAGATATTTTTGATGATTCATCCATGGAAAATTAGAAAAAGAAAAGGACTAAATTGGAAATTGAAATAAATAAAAGATGATAAATAAATAAATAAAATAAATATCTAATAACTTAAAATTATTTGTCATGGAAATGTACATGTAATATGGAATAATGATATGGAAAGCATATGTATATGAAAGTCATTAAATGATGAGCTCACCCATGTTCTTGGTATTATGTGAATTACTTGACTAACATGATTGGTGAAGTTGTGTGTTTTAGGCTATTAGCCAAATTACTTTGATGCATTTTTGTATGCTTATCTTAAATGTAAATATAAGGTAAGTTAAATTCCTATTATACGAACTTACTAAGCATTTGGAATGCTTACTCTGTTTTATAGTGCTCAGAAGCTCGTAAAGGTTGGAATCGATCGGATCATCATCACACTATCCTTCAGCTCGTTTTGGTATAAATAGTAAACTTGTTTTGGTATAATGGCATGTATAGGTTAACTTGGTCAATGTTGACATGTAAATAGTTGTTTGTAATCTAGCCATTGGAATGACTAGTATTGGTATATTTAGTAAATATATACTTGAGGTTATAATATGGTTAATATATGTATGCTTGGTATAGAGGTTATAATATGGTTAATATATGTATGCTTGGTGTAGTTAGATTGAATTATGGTATACATATATGTCTTTTAAAAAGGTAAGTTTGAATAATGTTAATGTTGGCTTGGTTTTAACATCTTGGATTGTTTGGTATATGTATGCAAGTATTAATGTAGGTACAAGGCAAAATTTGGGTGAGAAATAAGACTTCGAAATGACCTTGTTTTTGTCCATACGGGTAGACACATGGGCGTGTGTCACACACGATTGAGCCATGCGCACGGGCGTGTGGTTTGGTCGTATGTCCCCTGCATCTTAAAAATTGAGAAACAGAATGCTCAGAATTGGCCATACGGGCAGAGACACGGGCGTGTGTCTCAGCCATATGTGACACACAGTCTAGCACACGGGCATGTGTCTTGGCCGTGTGAATCCTGCACCTAATTTTTGAAAATTAAATTGTCCACATGGCCTGGCACACGGGTATATGGCTGGCCATGTGACTCAAGTTAGAGAGTTATACAAGTATGAACACGGGCTAAGATACGGCCGTGTGCCTCACATCAAATGCCCACACGGCCTGGGACACAGGCATGTCGTTTGGTCGTGTGAGCCATACGGCCTGACCATACGGACGTGTGTCCCCTGCACTTAAGAAAAATTTTGAAATTTCGCAAAAAATTCTCTAAGTTCTTCATTTAGTCCCGACTTATTTCAAATGCATAAATTGTGCCTCGAGGGTCCATTTAAGGGACAATATGATTAACTATGATTGTTTTCTGATATGAATAGTAATTGACATGAATTAGTTGTATTTGTTCTGTAAGCCCTGGTAATGCTCTTTAACTCTATTCTGGCGACAGATATGGGCTAGGGGTGTTGCACTTATTGGTCAAAGCCAGGTTTAGCTGATTCATGGACTAACGTAACAACTACGAGTTTAGCTATACATGTCATTATATAATTTGTGATAGTGTGATATCTCCTGACTATTTTAAATGTGTTTTTCATATAGTAATGTCGTCCAATCGAGCTTGCACTGAGTTCGAGGAAGCTGAGAGCAATGCTCCAGCTTCAGTTCAAAGAGCTGCATCTAGTAGTAGTAGAAGGCCCGAATCTGAGGGCCAAGGTGAGGAGGCAAAAGAAGCCTCCTTTCAAATGATGAATAACTGGTTCACAGAATTCTTGAGAACAAATCCTGCTGTACAACAATCTCCCCCTCTTGCTCTTTAATCGGTTCTCGATATGCCACAAGGTGTTGAATCTGTTAGAATTGGTAAGCCTCCGGTAGATAAAATTTAAAAATATGGGGTAGAAAAATTCAAGGCTACTGCCAATGATGATCTGGAAAGGGTTGAATTTTGGCTAGAAAATACAATCAGGGTTTTAGATGAATTGTCTTGCACATCTGAAGAATATTTGAAATGTGTTGTATCTCTACTAAAAGACTCAGCCTATCAGTGGTGGAATACTATCATTTCCATTGTACCGAGGGAAAATGTTACATAGGAGTTTTTCCAAACAGAATTCAAAAAGAAGTACATTAGCCAGAGATTTCTTGATCAAAAAAAGAAAAAAATTTTAGAGCTCAAATAGGGAATATGACAGTATCCGAGTATGAATGAGAATTTGTCAGATTAAGTAAATATTCTGGAGAATGTATCCCGACTGAAGTTGCTATGTGTAAATGGTTTGAAGAGGGATTAAATGAAGACATCAAGCTGTTAGTTGGGGTTCTGGAATTAAAAGAATTTGTTGTACTGGCCGACCAAGCACATAAAGCTGAAAAATTAAATAAAGTAAAGAGGCAAGCAGAGATGAAAGCCCGAACTTCGAGTAAAATATTTATGGGTAAGCCACGATCATCAGCTTCAAAGAAATCAAAGAAATATTATGATTGTTCTATCTCTTTTGTTGGGTATTCTAGAAAAGATCGAGGCTCTCAACGTTCTAATCTGATATCTCCGTCTCCATCAGTAGCAAGTGCTGGAAGTGTTGGTAGTCCCAAACCTAGATGTAAACATTGTAATAAATTTCATTTTGGGGAGTGCCGTATGAGAAGTGGAGCTTACTTTAGATGTGGTTCTCTCGACCACTATCTCAAAGATTGTTCGGAAAGGATTGAAAAAGATATTGTTCAGACTTCGAAGCCAAGTAACCCCAGCTCGAGAGGTAGGCGACCTCGTCATCCTAGCAATGTCAGTGGTAGTCGAGGTGCTACAAAAGATTCAACCGCTAAATCTGAAGCACGAGCACCAGCCAGAACATATGTTACGTGCACGTGAAGATGCTTCTGCACCTGATGTTATTACTGGTACATTTTCTCTGCTTGATACTGATATTACTGCTTTGATTGATCTTGGTTCAACACATTCATATATATGCACAAATTTAGTGTCTGTTAAAAATTTACCTGTTGAGTCCACTAAATTCGTGGTTAAAGTTTCAAACCTTGTGGGCCAGTATAATGGTAGATTAAATTTGTAAAAACTATCCATTGATGATAAAAGGTTATTGTTTCTCGGCTGATTTGATGTTACTGCCATTTGATAAATTTGATGTAATTTTGGTATGGACTGACTAACTCAGCATGATGCAGTAGTAAATTTTGAATAGAAATATATTGTGTTAAAATGTTAGAATGGTGAATTGCTCTGTATTGAATTTGATAAACTGGATGGATTTTCTAATATGATATTGATTGTTGTTTTGTTGAGTTTTAAAATTTATAAAGGAATAATCAAACCTAGAAACTAACTCTGACAACGATTAAAGGCAAGTGTACCTATCGAACAGTAGTATAGCTAAGGTAAGACCTGATTATCGAACCTAAAGGATCTAAAAGTACTAATACTAACTTTCTTTCTATTATTTAGCCTAAATATTAAGTGATTGGTTGTTTAATCTAAAACTAATTAACTACTAAGCTAAAGACACAAAGAAAAAAAGGATGAATTGGGAAATAACTTTAGGAAAAACTCAGTTGATTAAGACGATACCCTCAGGAAGAATCCACCTAGACTTCACTTGCTATTTAACACTGAACCATACGATTTATTTACTTAGCTTGATCCGTAAGACTCCCTAACGTATATTAAACCCTCTCTCGAGGCGAATAACGTCTAACCCTAGGTTAATTAGTGGAACTCTTGTTCTCTTATAATAACCCCCTAGAATAACAGTAAATCAATCTATGGACTCCCATATTAGGTTTCACCCTAATCCAGCAAAATCTCGTCACCCTATCTTTAGGCGTGCGATCAACTCTGCTTAATTATGCTAGATCTACTCTTAGGCAGGGTCTATTCCTCCTCCACTTAAGCGCATCAAATTTAGATTAAGTATGCATAATTAAGAACAAACTAAGTATTTATCATATAATTTAGAAAATAATAATAAGATCCATAATAGGTTTCATCCCCTTTAGGTATTTGAAGGATTTAGTCCATAACAAAATAAGAAAACATCTCAAGAGAAAAGATAAAACAAAACATAAGAAATCCCTAAAACTCCCTGAAGGAATTGAAGGAGAAATCTGCTATCTTGAGTAGAACTCCGGCTTCTTGAGATGGATCAATTGGCTTCCTTCGAGTGATTCCCACAATTCTGACCTTTTCGGCTTGGCTCCTTGGCCTAGCTAACCGCCCCCTTTCAGCTGATACTTAGGGGGTTTATATAGGCTCTTGAAATACGTTTCTTTCTCCCCAAGTATCCAAATCTGAGTGAAATTGCTCTTTCCAGCGACAGGGACACGGCCATGACACACGCCCGTGTGGATCGTGGCCAGGCCGTGCTCAGATTCTTTAATAAGACACAGCCGTGTGAATCGGGAGAAGGTCGTGTTCTAGATGACTGGCGTGGCACGACCGTGTGGATTTCATGATATGGCCCATTTACTCTATTTTGGGCCCGTTTTATGTTCTTTTCATCCTCGGGTGCTTTCCTGGGTATAAGATATGAAAAGAAAGGATTAAGAGCACCTTTTTACATGAACCAAGGGATAAATCATCCAAAAGTAAGCTAAATGTGGGATTAGATATCAACCATATCAGCATAGAAATATATCAGAAAAGGGTATAATTTCTATCTTGCTTATGTGTTAGACACTAAAGTATCTAAGTCGATGTTTAAGTCAGTGTCGGTTGTTTGTGAATTTCCTGATGTGTTTCCGGAAGAATTACCCGGATTATCGCCAGTCAGAGAGGTGGAATTTTCTATAGATTTTGTTTCAGGGACAACACCGATATCCATAGCACCCTATAGAATGGCTTCTACTAAATTAAAGGAGTTGAAAACGCAGTTGCAAGGACTAACAGACAGAGGTTTTGCTCGACCCAGTTCATCACCTTGGGGTGCACTAGTTTTATTTGTTAAGAAGAAAGATGGGTCGTTGAGATTATGTATTGATTACAGACAACTCAACAAAGTTACAATAAAGAACAAGTATCCATTGCCTCATATTGATGATTTGTTTGACTAGTTAAAAGGTGTCATTGTATTTCCGAAGATTGATCTTCATTCTGGTTACTATCAGCTACGGGTGAAGGACTCAGATGTACCAAAGACAACCTTCAGAACCAGGTACGGGCACTATGAACTTCTTGTGATGCCGTTCAGCTTGACTAATGCACCTGCAGTATTTATGGATTTAATGAATAGAATTTTCAAACCGTATGTAGACAGATTTATGGTGGTATTTATTGATGATATCATGGTATATTCTCGAGATGAAAACGATCATGCTGATCATTTGAGAATTGTGTTGCAAACTCTGCGTGAAGAACAATTGTATGCCAAATTTAGTAAATGTGAATTTTGGCTTCAGGAAGTTGGCTTTCTTAGACATATAGTATTTGCAGAAGGTATCGGGGTGGATCTAAATAAAATTTCAATTATTGTTAATTGGAAGCCACCAAAAAATGTGTCTGAAGTCAGGAGTTTTTTGGATTAGCTGGTTATTATCATAGATTTGTACAAGGGTTTTCTATGATAGCTTCTCCGATAACACGATTGTTGCAAAAAGATGTGAAGTTTGAATGGACTGATAAGTGCCAGTAGAGTTTTGACATGTTGAAAGCCTTGTCAATTGAATTACCCATACTAGTTCAGCCTAAATCGGGTAAAGAATTTGTAATTTATATTGATGCCTCATTGAATGGTTTAGGTTGTGTTTTAATGCAAGAACGTAAAGTAATAGCCTATGCTTCTAAACAGCTAAAACCACACGAAAAGAATTACCCAATACATGACTTAGAATTGGCAGACATTGTATTTTCTTTGAAAATTTGGTGACACTATTTGTTTGGTGAGAAATGCCATATATTTACTGATCATAAAATTTTAAAGTATTTGATGTAGCAAAAGATTTGAATCTAAGACAGCGTAGGTGGCTTGAACTATTAAAAGATTATGATCTGGTTATTGATTATCATCCGAGAAAAGCTAATGTGGTTGCAGATGCTCTGAGCAGAAAATCCATGTTTGCCTTGCGAGTAATGAACACCCGATTCTTGTTATCTGATGATGGTTCAATCATAGCTGAGTTAAAAGCTAGACTAACATTTCTGCAGCAGATTTCTGAAGCTCAGGAAAATAATGATGAACTACGAGTTAAACGGGTACAGTGTGAGTTGAATTCTGATTCAAAATTTCAGATTGGGTTCGATAATTGTCTATTATTCAGAGGTAGAATATGTGTACCGAGGAATTCAGAACTTTTACAGAAGATTTTGAACAAAGCTCATAACGGTACTATGTCTGTTCATATGGAAAGTAACAAAATGTACAATGATTTGAAAAAGATGTATTGGTGGCCAGGAATGAAACGCGATATTTCTGAATTTGTGTCTAAGTGTTTGATATGTCAGCAAGTTAAAGCTGAACACCAGGTACCTTCAGGATTATTACACCCAATTACGATACCAGAATGGAAATAAGAAAGAGTTACTATAGATTTTGAATCAGGGTTACCCCTATCTCAGAAAAAGAAAGATGTCATTTGGGTAATCATCAACCGATTAACAAAGTCTACACACTGCATGGATTTCACTGGTACGTATGGATTTCACTCTGGACAGGTTAGCAGAATTATATGTTTCTGAGATTGTCAGACTGCAGGGAGTGCTAGTCTCCATTATTCCAGGCAGATATATTTGATTTACATCCCAATTCTGGAGCAAGTTGCAAGAATATCTGGGTACACAACTACATTTTAGTACTACATTCCATCCTCAAACTGATGGACAATCTAAACGAGTTATACAGAATTTGGAAGATATGCTTCGGTGTTGTATTCTAGAATTCGAAGGTAACTGGGAAAAATATATGCCTTTAGTTGAATTTGCATACAACAATAGCTATCAATCCAGCATTAAAATGGTGCCGTATGAGGCTTTGTATGGTCGTAAATGTAGAACTCTGTTGTATTGGCAGAGCTCATTGAGAAAAAGATACATGGAGTTGATTTGATCCGTGAAACTGAAGAAAAGGTGAAAGTGATTTGGGATAGCTTAAAAGCAACCTCTAATCGTGAAAAGTCTTATGCTGATCTTAAACAAAAAGAGATAGAATTTCAGGTCAGTGATAAGGTATTCTTAAAAGTATCACTTTGCAAGAAAGTTCTCCAATTTGGTCGTAATGGAAAATTGAGTCCACGGTTTATTGGACCATATGAAATCATTGAAAGAATCGAACCAGTTGCATACAGATTGGCATTACCGCCGGAGCTTGATAAATTTCATGTAACACCCCAAACCCGGCCCACAAGCCTTGACCGGATCTGGTATGTCACGGAGTAAAAACTTTTTGAAAGATTCAGGTTAACATTGGAAATCTGAAACTATTACTGAATTTGTAAAACAATGTTGCTAAAACTAAGATAGTTTGGTTTGATAAACACGATGGAGTTGAAAACTCTTTCTTTTCCTTTGAAACCATTCGATCATTTAGATTTTTAGAAATGTCGGGGTTATTAATAACTTAGTAAAATTTGCTACCCGATGGTAACGTCTTGGAAAACGCATACGAGCACTTACCTTTGAAAATATTGCTTTTACCGATTTGCTTACAACTTATAAGTTCGTTAGTGATATAATAGAAATAAGGTAAAAACAACTACTTAAACATATAAAATAATAACTAGCGGCCATATTACAAACCAAACCAAAATGTAATAAATATTAACTTTAATGGTACGAAATAAAATTTCAAAACCGAGGAACATGTATGGCCGCCTCGAGTCCTCTCCGGCTCCGTCTCCGCGATCTACTCACTTGCAAGATGATATGGGAAGGGGTGAGTCACCAAGACTCAGTGTGTAAATCCCAAACCGGAAATACCACTCTCGCACACAAGATATTAGTATGACATGCAATTATGCAACCCAACCTAGCCATCCGTGTTCTTTTTTCTACCCCGTGTGGTACCAAACCACCGGGTGGTGCCAAACCACCGTGTGACATAAAGTCACGATATCCGTCAATACTTGTGGTGTCAAACCACTGGTGACATAAAGTCACGATATCCGTCAATACTTGTGGTGCCAAACCACTGGTGACATAAAGTCACGATATCCGTCAATACTTGTGGTGCCAAACCACCGGTGGTGCCAAACCACTGTGACCCGAAGTCACAATCAAATGATGGGGCCAACCCATCGTGTGATACCAAATCACCGGCGTCGATCCCGTATCTCAAATGTGGGGCCAACCCACGGTGGAATTAATCCACAGGGACGAGACGCTATGAGGTGCCAAACCTCTGGAGGTGCCAAACCTCTGGTGACCGTAGTCATGAAATGTGGTACCAAACCACTGGTGTCCGTCGACACGATTATTACTCCCTCTCATCAATCCCACCATCATCATGCTCACATAACAAGTATCATGATCCCATATATCATGCATTTGTATATAGCATAGCATTTAACAAACATATGATGGCATACACAAAGACATATCATAGATCGAGTAATAGGGACTTACCCAAGACCAAGCTTATGCCCACAAGGCAAAATTACTACATGAGAGGTTATAATTATTATCAAAATAACAATTTATACTAATAAGGTGTGTAAGAGCTTACACACCTATTTAATTGGAGATCTAAAGAGGAATCGTGAATCTATCCGATATCACAAAAGTCTCGAACCGTATCCCGTATTGCACCTATATTCGGTCACTATAGGTTAGTATTAGGTAGCCGTATTCGGCCAACTACTAATCCCGAAGGATCAATCGCACTCAAGACAGAATAGGGCCTTAGGCCGAACCTTTATTAGCACGAACCAACGTGAATTGAAATTCCGAGACCTCTGATTTCCTTAGCCGATTAGTCCTCCCTAAAATCATAGAGCACATTTGGTTACACACTCATACCAAAAATGGCCTTTGGCCGAAAATGCTTAAACATTTATTTTCTCACTAAAAATCCGAAGTGGTCACTTGTTAAATTCGGCTATGAGCAGGTCTTTAGGAAATAGTCCATGGCCGAATGCCATATAGGCTTACCTTGACGTCTTGAAACCACGAAGAGGCTCCCTCAATACATGTTGACAATAGCTACAACAAGGAAATATCATCTTGTGATCTTATGAGCATTCGGCCCTCCCAAAAGAGAAGAAACAAACTGATTGTCTTAAGAAAGAAGTACTTACCAAGATGAGTCGAAATTCCTGAAGCCACTCCTTCAAAGCACCCTTAACGTTACAAGAGATTCTGGTCCCACTCCGAAAACACACTTGATTTCGTCACTTATTACTACCAAAAGAAAAGGCAAGAGGAGAACTAATAAGCAAGATATTCGCCAACACTCAAGCTCTTGGAGTCTCTCAAATTTCGGCTAAGAACAATGTCAAGAAAGAAAGCAATTTGAAGAAATCGGCCATGCTCTCCTTTGCTACTCAAAGCCGGCCATCACCCCCCATGTGATAGTTTCTAACATCCAACAATAAAGCATTATTGTTTAATCCTATTTCTCATCTCCATAAAAATAAAATATAAACTATTCATAGTTTATTAAGTCTCCCATGCTCTAATAAGAATTAAAAGAAATTAACCCATACATATATAAAATAAGCAAACCAAGGTATAACCCATGCTTTCCAATAAAATAAGAGTAAGAATCTTACCCATACCATCACTAAATAATAATAATAATAATAATAATAATAATAATAATACTAAATACCAAAAATCCCATCATCCTTAAAATAATAAAACTAAAAACCAACTAATCCCCACATATTCCTCACGCATATAACCATAATAAAAAAATAAAAATTTTAGTAATAATAATAATAAAATACTACCCATCACCATTAAAATAATAATACAACAAAAATTAATAATAATATTAATAATAATAATAATAATATTACACCACCCATACCTATTAAAATAATAACACAAATAATAATAATACAACAAAAATCCCATCATCCTTAAAATAATAAAACTAAAACTAGAATAATACCCATGCTTCCTACGGCATGCTTATCTCTTTTGATAATTTCAAACATCACTTTCCTTTCTTTAATCTCTTTCCCATCATCCTCATATCAAAATAATAAAACAACAAAAATAATTTGCTCCATGCTTGCAACAAGAGAATAATAAAAACATAAAATAAAATAAATAAAAAGAATAAAAGGAAGTGCCCATGCTGCATGTGCCATGCAACCATTTTGCACGCTGCAAAAGAACAAAAAGGGTACTCATGCGTTGCTCCCGTGTCTCGAACCGAGACACGGAGAAACGCGCACTCCACGTCCCACCACTCGGCCATTAGGCATTTCATGCCAATAACGCATTGAAAAATTCTTTTAAACCCTTCCTTCCTTGGCTCCCATAGCCTAAATCGCCAAAGCCAAAATAAAATATCAGCGCCCTCAATAGGACTCAAACCCCAACCTCGAGAGCTCTCCTGCTGCTAGCGTCCTTGCCATCTCCCCAGCATTGCTGTTTGTGATAAGAACCATCTTGATTTTCTTTTAAAGCCTTCCTTAATGTAGCGCATACTTGCAAAATAAAATGCTATGCGCCCCATACCACTCGAATCCTCGACTTATTTTAAGGCTGACCCTTAAGTGGCACACGGAAGCCACTTTACCAGGGCATTTTATATGCCATAACTTACCAAAATTTATTCTTAAGGCCTCCATCACCCAAATTTTCACTTTTGACCCAAAATTTTCAAAATTTTCAAAATGCTCCCTTTTTAGTCCGAGAGTTTTAGGAACTCTAAAAACACATCAAAACAAACCTTAAGGCCTATTAACACTTAAGATATGCTTCAAACACACAGCCCCTATTTTAGGATATTACAAATCTACCCCCCTTAAAACAATTTCGTCCTCGAAATTGCTTACTAACGAACATCCATTCATTCCAATTCACCGCACCACGCGTATGATGCGCACTCTAATTCTACAAAACTAACACATTCCTTATATACTATCTCGGGATTCATATTCAAGGTTCCATACTCTACTAGCATACAAACACGAACTATCTTACATTTTAAGCACAGTTTCTAAGTTCACATCCAAAGTTCAAACACTTCACCAATAGTACAAGTATGAACCGATCTTATAAAACTCATATTATAAAAGATATTCCATAACAAGAAACTCACCTGCTATCACATCCTCGGTTGCCTCGCATCCAAACCTTTAGCATCTCAGCTTGAAGTTCCACGTCCTTGACTTCGCGCCCTATCCATCACTTGAGGACGGTCTTTAATCAAGTGAGACTTAGATTTACACCAAAACATCTTCGATTCCGGTTCCAACACTCGTCGTCATGATACATTCCACACTGAGCGCATGAACGACTCCGATTTCCTACGACTAGCTTAATCACACGAGCAAAATTTTCAATCCTCGGTCTTTCTCAAAGACCTCGGTGATTCAGACGGTCCAAAATTTCTTCTTACCCTGTTCTTATCCTTATCTCTGCTTTGTCTCATCGAGTCCTTAATCCCTTCAAATACCTTAGCTTTTTCGATTAACACCGCGAACTCCGCTTCTGATGAGGAGCTATCAACAATCTCGTGTCGTCCCTTAATCCGTCCTCAAACCGGACACATCGTTCATGCTCCGTAGCAACTACCCTCGAGCATATCGGCTTAACCTTAGGAATTCCGCCGTATTCCGCCACGGACTTGTTCCTTGAACCACCCAAAAATGCCTTCCTCCGAGCATCAATGTAGTGAGCACCGACATACTTCTTCCGGTATGCCGCCTCTTGACATACTCCCAAGTGAGGTCTTGGTGTGACACTATCCCGAACCGTGAGCCACCATTGATACGCCTTTGTCGCGAAGTAGCGCCACCATTCCTTTCACTTTTTCCTCGTATTCGGATCGAGCTCATCCATAATTCGCTCGGTTGCTTCCAACCAATATTCACCGCATCTTGGGTGCCATGTTTGATACACCACTTAACAACACATCCGTTCCGTTGGCTCGGTTGCTCGGGAACAAATTTCCGAGCTCTCATATTTCTCTCTCAACCACCATCTCAAAAAAAGTCAGGTGGTGGAGGTGATACCTTATTATCAACCCTTGACCCGATCTAACGGGTTCAAAAATGTACCATTTTGTCTCGACCACGTCCCTCTAGAACTCATCTCTTATCGCGCAACTCGACTTAAAAAGTTTTATGCATTATACAATGTGTTCCACTGATTAATCGCGAATAATTTTATGAAATAAAGTGTTTGGAAGTGGTTCTTTCGATCACACAAAGGTTCAGTTCAAGTTCGCTATTCTAATACAGAGAGTCATTCTAATACAGAGAGTCGCATTCATGTTCATAAACAGAGACATATTCATATCACCTCAATAGTCAGAGGTACTTACCCGAGCGGATCGGTGCCGGAGACTCGGTGCCATGCTGTTTAAAACAAACCATTTTCATAATATTCCACAAAAGGCTATCAAGAAAACATTTTTGGGCCTTGGGCCCCCACAGTCGAGTTTTGAACCGGGCTCTGATACCAATTTGTAACACCCCAAACCCGGCCCACAAGCCTTGACCAGATCTGGTATATCACGGAGTAAAAACTTTTTGAAAGATTCAGGTTAACGTTGAAAATCTGAAACTATTACTGAATTTGTAAAATAATGTTTGCTAAAACTAAGATAGTTTGGTTTGATAAACACGACGGAGTTGAAAACTCTTTCTTTTCCTTTGAAACCATTCGATCATTTAGATTTTTAGAAATGTCGGGGTTATTAATAACTTAGTAAAATTTGCTACCCGATGGTAACGTCTTGGAAAACGCTGCATTTGTGAGCACTTACCTTTGAAAACATTGCTTTTACCGATTTGCTTACAGCTTATAAGTTCGTTAGTGATGTATTAGAAATAAGGTAAAAACAACTACTTAAACATACAAAATAATAACTAGTGGCCATATTACAAACCAAACCAAAATGTAATAAATATTAACTTTAATGGTACGAAATAAAATTTCAAAACCGAGGAACATGTATGGCGCCTCGAGTCCTCTCCCACTCCGTCTCCGCGATCTACTCACTGCAAGATGATATGGGAAGGGGTGAGTCACCAAGACTCGATGTGTGTAAATCCCAAACCCTAAATACCACTCATACACAAGATATTAGTATGACATGCAATTATACAACCCAACCTAGCCATCCGTGTTCTCCTTTTCTACCCCCGTGGTGGTACCAAACCACCGGTGGTGCCAAACCACCGTGACATAAAGTCACGATATCCGTCAATACTTGTGGTGCCAAACCACGGTGACATAAAGTCACGATATCCGTCAATACTTGTGGTGCCAAACCACCGGTGGTGCCAAACCACCGGTGACCCGAAGTCACAATCAAATGATGGGGCCAACCCATCGTGTGATACCAAATCACTGGCGTCGATCCCGTATCTCAAATGTGGGGCCAACCCACGGTGGAATTAATCCACAGGGACGAGATGCTATGAGGTGCCAAACCTCTGGAGGTACCAAACCTCTGGTGACCGTAGTCACGAAATGTGGTACCAAACCACTGGTGTCCGTCGACACGATTATTACTCCCTCTCATCAATCCCACCATCATCATGCTCACATAACAAGTATCATGATCCCATATATCATGCATTTGTATATAGCATAGCATTTAACAGCATATGATGGCATACACAGCACATACCATAGATCGAGTAACAGGGGACTTACCCGAAGACCAAGCTTATGCCCACAAGGCAAAATTACTACATGAGAGGTTATAATTATTATCAAAATAACAATTTATACTAATAAGGTGTGTAAGAGCTTACACACCTATTTAATCGGAGATCTAAAGAGGAATCGTGAATCTATCCGATATCACAAAAGTCTCAAACCGTATCCCGTATTGCACCTATATTCGGTCACTATAGGTTAGTATTAGGTAGCCGTATTCGGCCAACTACTAATCCCGAAGGATCAATCGCACTCAAGACAGAATAGGGCCTTAGGCCGAACCTTTATTAGCACGAACCACCGTGAATTGAAATTCCGAGACCTCTGATTTCCTTAGCCGATTAGTCCCCTCCTAAAATCATAGAGCACATTTGGTTACACACTCATACCAAAAATGGCCTTTGGCCGAAAATGCTTAAACATTTATTTTCTCACTAAAAATCCGAAGTGGTCACTTGTTAAATTCGGCTATGAGCAGGTCTTTAGGAAATAGTCCATGGCCGAATGCCATATAAGCTTACCTTGACGTCTTGAAACCACGAAGAGGCTCCCTCAATACATGTTGACAATAGCTACAACAAGGAAATATCATCTTGTGATCTTATGAGCATTCGGCCCTCCCAAAAGAGAAGAAACAAACTGATTGTCTTAAGGAAGAAGTACTTACCAAGATGAGTCGAAATTCCTGGAAGCCACTCCTTCAAAGCACCCTTAACATTACAAGAGATTCGGCACCAGCCCCCCCGAAAAACACACTTGATTTCGTCACTTATTACTACCAAAAGAAAAGGCAAGAGGAGGGCTAATAAGCAAGATATTCGGCCAACACTCAAGCTCTTGGAGTCTCTCAAATTTCAGCTAAGAACAATGTCAAGAAAGAAAGCAATTTGAAGAAATCGGCCATGCTCTCCTTTTGCTACTCAAAGCCGCCATCACCCCCATGTGATAGTTTCTAACATCCAACAATAAAGCATTATTGTTTAATCCTATTTCTCATCTCCATAAAAATAAAATATAAACTATTCATAGTTTATTAAGTCTCCCATGCTCTAATAATAATTAAAAGAAATTAACCCATACATATATAAAATAAGCAAACCAAGGTATAACCCATGCTTTCCAATAAAATAAGAGTAAGAATCTTACCCATACCATCACTAAATAATAATAATAATAATACTAAATACCAAAAATCCCATCATCCTTAAAATAATAAAACTAAAAACCAACTAATCCCCACATATTCCTCACGCATATAACCATAATAAAAAAATAAAAATTTTAGTAATAATAATAATAAAATACTACCCATCACCATTAAAATAATAATACAACATAAATTAATAATAATAATAATAATAATAATAATATTACACCACCCATACCTATTAAAATAATAACACAAATAATAATAATACAACAAAAATCCCATCATCCTTAAAATAATAAAACTAAAACTAGAATAATACCCATGCTTCCTACGGCATGCTTATCTCTTTTGATAATTTCAAACATAACTTTCCTTTCTTTAATCTCTTTCCCATCATCCCTCATATCAAAATAATAAAACAACAAAAATAATTTGCTCCATGCTTGCAGCAGAGAATAATAAAAACATAAAATAAAATAAATAAAAAGAATAAAAAGGAAGTGCCCATGCTGCATGTGCCATGCAACCATTTTGCACGCTGCAAAAGAACAAAAAGGGTACTCATGCGTTGCTCCCAGGTCTCGAACCCGAGACCTGGAGAAGAAGCCCCCATGTCCTAGCCACTCGGCCATTAGGCATTTCATGCCAATAACGCATTGAAAAATTCTTTTAAACCCTTCCTTCCTTGGCTCCCTTAGCCTAAATAGCCAAAGCCAAAATAAAATATCAGCGCGCCTCCAATAGGACTCAAACCCCCAACCTCGAAAGCTCTCCTGCTGCTAGCGTCCTTGCCATCTCGCCCAGGCGCTGTTTTGTGATAAGAACCATCTTGATTTTCTTTTAAAGCCTTCCTTAATGTAGCGCATACTTGCAAAATAAAATGCTATGCGCCCCATACCGCTCGAACCCCTAACTTATTTTGGCGCTGACCCTTAAGTGGCACACGGAAGCCACTTTACCAGGGCATTTTATATGCCATAACTTACCAAAATTTATTCTTAAGGCCTCCATCACCCAAATTTTCACTTTTGACCCAAAATTTTCAAAATTTTCAAAATGCTCCCTTTTTAGTCCGAGAGTTTTAGGAACTCTAAAAACACATCAAAACAAACCTTAAGGCCTATTAACACTTAAGATAAGCTTCAAACACACGGCCCCTATTTTAGGATATTACAAAGCTACCCCCCTTAAAACAATTTCGTCCTCGAAATTGCTTACTAACGAACATCCATTCATTCCAATTCACCGCACCACGCGTATGCTGCGCACTCTGATTCTACAGAACTAACACATTCCTTATATACTATCTCGAGATTCATATTCAAGGTTCCATACTCTACTAGCATACAAACACGAACTATCTTACATTCTAAGCACAGTTTCTAAGTTCACATCCAAAGTTCAAACACTTCACTAATAGTACAAGTATGAACCGATCTTATAAAACTCATATTATAAAAGATATTCCATAACAAGAAACTCACCTGCTATCACATCCTCGGTTGCCTCGCATCCAAACCTTTAGCATCTCAGCTTGAAGTTCCACGTCCTTGACTTCGCGCCCTATCCATCACTTGAGGACAGTCTTTAATCAAGTGAGACTTAGATTTACACCGAAAACATCTTCTATTCCGGTTCCAATACTCGTCGTCATGATACATTCCACACTGAGCACACGAACAGCTCCAATTTCCCACGGCTGGCTTAATCACACGAGCAAAATTTTCAATCCTCGGTCTTTCACAAGACCCTCGTGATTCAGACGGTCCAAAATTTCTCCTATCCCTGGTTCTTATCCTTATCTCTGCTTTGTCTCATCGAGTCCTTAATCCCTTCAACTACCTTAGCTTTTTCGACTAACACCGCGAACTCCCGCTCTCGATGAGGAGCTATCAACAATCTCGTGTCGTCCCTTAATCCGCCCTCAAACCGGGACACATCGTTCATGCTCCGTAGCAACTACCCCTCGAGCATATCGGCTTAACCTTAGGAATTTAAGCCGTATTCCGCCACGAAACTTGTTCCTTGAACCAGCCCCAAAATGCCTTCCTCCGAGCATCAATGTAGTGAGCACCGACGGACTTCTTACGGTATGCCGCCTTGACATACTCCCAAGTGAGGTCTTCAGCGTGACACTATCCCGAACCGTGAGCCACCATTGATACGCCTCGTCGCGAAGTAGCGCCACCATTCCTTTCACTTTTTCCTCAGGGCTCAGATCGAGCTCATCCATAATTCGTTCGGTTGCTTCCAACCAATATTCAGCCGTACTGGGTGCCATGCCGGATACACCACGGAACACCTCCGTTCCGTTGGCTCGAAGTTGCTCGGGAATAGATTTTCGAGCTCTCATATTTTTCTCTCTCCAACCACCATCTCAAAAAGGCTGGTGGTGGAGGTGATACCTTATTATCAACCCTTGACCCGATCTAACGGGTTCTGAAATAGCCATTTTGTCTCGACCACGTCCTCTAGAACTCATCTCTTATCGCGCAATCTGACTTAAAAAGTTTTATGCATTATACAATGTGTTCCACTGATTAATCGCGAACAATTTTATGAAATAAAGTGTTTGGAAGTGGTTCTTTCGATCACACAAAGGTTCAATTCAAGTTCGCTATTCTAATACAGAGAGGCATTCTAATACAGAGAGTCGCATTCATGCTCATAAACAGAGACATATTCATATCACCTCAATAGTCAGAGGTACTTACCCGAGCGGATCGGTGTTTTGAGACTCGGTGCCATGCTGTTTAAAACAAACCATTTTCATAATATTCCACAAAAGGCTATCAAGAAAACATTTTTAGGCCTTGGGCCCCCACAGCCGAGTTTTGAACCGGGCTCGATACCAATTTGTAACACCCCAAACCCCGGCCCACAAGCCTTGACCGGATCTGGATATGTCACGGAGTAAAAACTTTTTGAAAGATTCAGTTAACATTGGAAATCTGAAACTATTACTGAATTTGTAAAACAATGTTTGCTAAAACTAAGATAGTTTGGTTTGATAAACACGATGGAGTTGAAAACTCTTTCTTTTCCTTTGAAACCATTCGATCATTTAGATTTTTAGAAATGTCGGGTTATTAATAACTTAGTAAAATTTGCTACCCGATGGTAACGTCTTGGAAAACGCAGCGTCACGAGCACTTACCTTTGAAAACATTGCTTTTACCGATTTGCTTACAGCTTATAAGCTCGTTAGTGATATAATAGAAATAAGGTAAAAACAACTACTTAAACATACAAAATATTAACTAGCGGCCATATTACAAACCAAACCAAAATGTAATAAATATTAACTTTAATGGTACGAAATAAAATTTCAAAACCGAGGAACATGTATGGTCAGCCTCGAGTCCTCTCCTATTCAAGTCTCCGCGATCTACTCACCTGCAAGATGATATGGGAAGGGTGAGTCACCAAGACTCGATGTGTAAATCCCCAACCTGGAAATACCACTCATACACAAGATATTAGTATGACATGCAATTATGCAACCCAACCTAGCCATCCGTGCTCCTTTTTCTACCCCGTGTGGTACCAAACCCACCGGTGGTGCCAAACCACTGGTGACATAAAGTCACGATATCCGTTAATACTTGTGGTGTCAAACCACCGGTGACATAAAGTCACGATATCCGTCAATACTTGTGGTGCCAAACCACTTTGGTGACATAAAGTCACGATACCGTCAATACTTGTGGTGCCAAACCACCACGGTGGTGCCAAACCACCGTGACCCGAAGTCACAATCAAATGATGGGGCCAACCCATCGTGTGATACCAAATCACCGGGCGTCGATCCCGTATCTCAAATGTGGGGCCAACCCACGGTGGAATTAATCCACGTGGACGAGACGCTATGAGGTGCCAAACCTCGGAGGTGCCAAACCTCCGTGATCGTAGTCACGAAATGTGGTACCAAACCACCGTGTCCGCTCGACACGATTATTACTCCCTCTCATCAATCCCACCATCATCATGCTCACATAACAAGTATCATGATCCCATATATCATGCATTTGTATATAGCATAGCATTTAACAACATATGATGGCATACATAAAGACATATCATAGATCGAGTAATAGGGACTTACCCAAGACCAAGCTTATGCCCACAAGGCAAAATTACTACATGAGAGGTTATAATTATTATCAAAATAACAATTTATACTAATAAGGTGTGTAAGAGCTTACACACCTATTTAATCGGAGATCTAAAGAGGAATCGTGAATTTATCCGATATCACAAAAGTCTCGAACCAGTATCCCGTGTTGCACCTATATTCGGTCACTATAGGTTAGTATTAGGTAGCCGTATTCGGCCAACTACTAATCCCGAAGGATCAATCGCACTCAAGATGAGAATAGGGCCTTAGGCCGAACCTTTATTAGCACGAACCAACGTGAATTGAAATTCGAGACCTCTCGATTTCCTTAGCCGATTAGTCCCCTCTAAAATCATAGAGCACATTTGGTTACACACTCATACCAAAATGGCCTTTGGCCGAAAATGCTTAAACATTTATTTTCTCACTAAAAATCCGAAGTGGTCACTTGTTAAATTCGGCTATGAGCAGGTCTTTAGGAAATAGTCCATGGCCGAATGCCATATAGGCTTACCTTGACGTCTTGAAACCACGAAGAGGCTCCCTCAATACATGTTGACAATAGCTACAACAAGGAAATATCATCTTGTGATCTTATGAGCATTCGGCCCTCCCAAAAGAGAAGAAACAAACTGATTGTCTTAAGGAAGAAGTACTTACCAAGATGAGTCGAAATTCCTGGAAGCCACTCCTTCAAAGCACCCTTAACATTACAAGAGATTCGGCCCCAGCCCCCCCGAAAAACACACTTGATTTTGTCACTTATTACTACCAAAAGAAAAAGCAAGAGGAGGGCTAATAAGCAAGATATTCGGCCAACACTCAAGCTCTTGGAGTCTCTCAAATTTCGGCTAAGAACAATGTCAAGAAAGAAAGCAATTTGAAGAAATCGGCCATGCTCTCCTTTGCTACTCAAAGCCGCCATCACCCCCATGTGATAGTTTCTAACATCCAACAATAAAGCATTATTGTTTAATCCTATTTCTCATCTCCATAAAAATAAAATATAAACTATTCATAGTTTATTAAGTCTCCCATGCTCTAATAAGAATTAAAAGAAATTAACCCATACATATATAAAATAAGCAAACCAAGGTATAACCCATGCTTTCCAATAAAATAAGAGTAAGAATCTTACCCATACCATCACTAAATAATAATAATAATAATAATAATAATAATAATAATAATAATAATACTAAATACCAAAAATCCCATCATCCTTAAAATAATAAAACTAAAAACCAACTAATCCCACATATTCCTCACGCATATAACCATAATAAAAAATAAAAATTTTAGTAATAATAATAATAAAATACTACCCATCACCATTAAAATAATAATACAACATAAATTAATAATAATAATAATAATAATAATAATAATATTACACCACCCATACCTATTAAAATAATAACACAAATAATAATAATACAATAAAAATCCCATCATCCTTAAAATAATAAAACTAAAACTAGAATAATACCCATGCTTCCTACGGCATGCTTATCTCTTTGATAATTTCAAACATCACTTTCCTTTCTTTAATCTCTTTCCCATCATCCTCATATCAAAATAATAAAACAACAAAAATAATTTGCTCCATGCTTGCAAAGAGAATAATAAAAAACATAAAATAAAATAAATAAAAAGAATAAAAAGGAAGTGCCCATGTTTGTGCCATGCAACCATTTTGCACGTGCAAAAAAGAACAAAAAGGGTACTCATGCGTTGCTCCCTGTGTCTCGACCCGAGACACGGAGAAGAAGCCCCCACGTCCCCACCACTCGGGCCATTAGGCATTTCATGCCAATAACGCATTGAAAATTCTTTTAAACCCTTCCTTCCTTGGCTCCTTAGCCTAAATCGCCAAAGCCAAAATAAAATATCAGTAGCGCCTCCAATAGGACTCAAACCCCAACCTCGATAGCTCTCCTCACTAGCGTCCTTGCCATCTCGCCCCAGCGCTGCTTTGTGATAAGAACCATCTCGATTTTCTTTTAAAGCCTTCCTTAATGTAGCGCATACTTGCAAAATAAAATGCTATGCGCCCCATACCACTCGAACCCTCGACTTATTTTAAGTGCTGACCCTTAAGTGGCACACTGAAGCCACTTTACTAGGGCATTTTATATGCCATAACTTACCAAAATTTATTCTTAAGGCCTCCATCACCCAAATTTTCACTTTTGACCCAAAATTTTCAAAATTTTCAAAATGCTCCCTTTTTAGTCCGAGAGTTTTAGGAACTCTAAAAACACATCAAAACAAACCTTAAGGCCTATTAACACTTAAGATATGCTTCAAACACACAGCCCCTATTTTAGGATATTACCATTCACAATGTTTTCCATGTGTCTATGTTACGACGATATCGATCAGATCCATCACATGTTATCTCTCTAAAAGAAATGAAAATTCAGCCTGACGTGACTTACAGTGAATAACTGATTAAAATCTTGGTACGATAGGCAAAAGAATTAAGAAAAAAAAAAGTAGCTTTACTAAATGTTCTTTGGCAACGACACGGGATTGAAGAAGCTACCTGGGAACCGGAGGATACCATGAGAAAGCCATATCTGAACCTCTTTACTGGTAAGATTTTCAAGGACGAAAATCTTTAAAGGGGGGAGTTGTAACAGCCCATTTTCAGTGAAATCGAAACAATGGTTTCGGGACCACAAATTCGAGTCAGAAAGAAAATTTATTTTAATAATATTTCCTGGTCTGCATTATGATAGGAAATATGTATGAAAATTTCGATAAGAAAATTTTACCTATTTTATGTTTAATTATAGAAAGGACCAAATTGCATAAAATGCAAAACTTGAATTCTAGTAACTAGAAGGATTAAATAGCTATTGAATTCAAAATTTGAGGTCTTTATATGGTAATTAGACCATTAAGAAAAGTTAGTGGATATTTTTTATGATTCATCCATTGAAAATTAGAAAAAGAATAGGACTAAATTGGAAATTGAAATAAATAAAAAGATGATAAATAAAATAAATATCAAATAACATAATTTTATATGACCTATGGAAATCCTAGGAAAGAGAAATAAAATCAAGCAACCCTAATTGGGTAAGTAATCTTGTTCCGTTTTTAGTAATTTTTATATTTTTGAAATCGAAATAACCTAATCTATCTATTTTGGGGATTAACTTGTAAAGTTATCAAAGTATTAAAATTTTTCCATGGATGAATATACTGAAATTTTGAAATTTATGGTAGGAAATGAAAGATGTTGATATATAAACAACTTTTGTAAAGGAAATTCCATGAAATTGTGATTTAGGGATTAAATCGTAAAGATGTAAAATTCATTGAAAATTTTTTATTTTTATGAAATATATGTGCTGTAAATGTTATATGTAAAAATTGGTTAGGCTTGGAATAAGGATTAAATTGCACGAATTTCATTTTTCGAGCCTAGGGACGAAATCGTCATTTATGAAAAGTATAGGGGCAAAATGGTAATTTTTCTTAGGATGTGAATTGAATTAAATTAAATATGAAATGGATTAAATTTACGTTAAATTCATTTATATAGATCTGGATAACTCAATTACAAAGTTAGATCGACGAAAATATAAAGTGTCGGATTAGTAGATTTCCGTTTACGAACAAGTGACGAGGTAAATTCGTGTAACTAAATTGTGTGTTTATATGTTTTAAATTGAATAATATGTATGTGAATTGTATAATTGTCATGAATATGAAATATATCTTATATCCGACAAAGCCCGACACATGACAAGTCCCATTTGAATAATGAAATTCGATGGATACAAGATTTCTGAATTGGTTGCGGTCTTGCATATGTTGCGGACAAACCATTTCTTACGAGCATCCTATTATAAGCCCTCTCGAGCTTCCTGTTACATGATTCCTGTGAGAATCTTGATCGGTAGTGATCCTGCATGTGTTGCGGACTATCGCAGCTCTTTGTGAGCGTCCTATTATATGATCGGTTGTGATCCTGCATATATTGCGGACACAAACGTAGCTCTTTATGAACGTCCTGATATAGGCTCTTTATGAGCTTCCTAACATGGCTCGCTTGAACATCTTGTTATATGGCTATCTGGAGCTCCCTGATAATAGCTCTTCGGAGTTACCTGTTAAGCTCAATGAGCTTCCTGTTTTAAACTCTTATGAGTTTCCTGTTATAGCTCGGATAAGCTTCCTGCTACATGGCTTACATGAGCATCCTGTTATATGGCTTGAGAGAGTGCTTCCTGATTATGTGCCCTATTTGGGTACCCCTGGATATGAATTGACGGATTTCAGTTTTGTACACTTTAAGTGTACTACATGAGCGTATCCATCGATATTTCAAATAAATTCAACAGGTAAAGTTCTGACATGGTTAAACTGAACTTGAAATGATTTGTCATGGAAATGTACATGTAATATGGAATAATGATATGGAAAGCATATGTATATGAAAGTCATTAAATGATGAGCTCATCCATGTTCTTGGTATTATGTGAATTACTTGACTAAAATGATCGGTGAAGTTGTGTGTTTTAGGCTATTAGCCAAATTGCTTGGATGCATTTTTGTATGCTTATCTTAAATGTAAATATATGGTAAGTTAAATTTCTGTTATACGAACTTACTAAGCATTTGAAATGCTTACTTGGTTTTCTTTTCTCTGTTTTATAGTGCTCGGAAGCTCATAAAGGTTGCAATCAATTGGAGCATTATCACACTATCCTTCAGCTCATTTTGGTATAAATAGTAAACTTGTTTTGATATAATGGCAAGTATAGGTTAGCTTGGTCAATGTTAGCATGTAAATGGTTGTTTGTAATCTAGCCATTGGAATGGCTAGTATTGGTATATTTAATGAATATATACTTGAGGTTATAATATGGTTAATATATGTATTCTTGGTAAGGTTAGATTGAATTATGGTATATTTCCATTTCGCTGAACTTTTTCCAAAGCGAGCAGTGAATTATGTTAGGCAGATGTAGGGAGGCCATGTTTAGAGCGATGACGTACTGGAAGAAATTAAAAAGGCAACAACATGAGAAAACTATATGCATCCAGTGTCACTCACGCGAAGACATATGGTTTTGGGTAACGGAGTTTGATAGACCTGACTAAGGGATTACTGGGGGGCATACCATTTACACCTCAGAAACCGAACCTCTAACTGTAGGAGATTTGATGCTCTTTAATTTCCATGCACTCATGAAATTATAGCATGTAGCAATGTATCGATATATTACATGTCGTGTGGAGAAACGTATTCCCACCAGTCCTAGATGATCGTAGGTGGTCGCCTGTATTAAGCGCTCCATTCAAGTTATTACCCGATAGATCATTGCGTCACAAACCAAAAGGTCAATCGACATCCACTCGGATACGCAAAAACATGGATATTCGAAAGAAGTTAAACCAACTGAGGTTATGCAGGTAGTGTAAGAACCCGGGACACACAATGCGGTCATGTCCACACCGAAAAGATGAAACAAGTACAACACACCATTAATAGATCTATTAAATTGTTCACTTTCTGTACTTTGCAAAAGCACATTTTTCCCATACAATACAAATCAATAAATTATAACAAAGGCCAACTTTAATGAAAAAAATTATTTTTATTTTAAAAAACAAGGATGTTTAACAGCGATGCAATAAACACATTTGATATTTATTGAAATGTTAACATGATAAGTACAATATAAAGTAAATCAACTATTATCTCGTGTCAGAATGTGTGCCACATCGAACCGTCTACGGTTGCGAGCCAGATTTCTTCTTGATTGAACCTCCAGCACAGGTTACGGTACAGGCCTCTCCTTTTCTTCACCTTCCTCCATAGTTGATTGCAATAGGTTGCTTCTCAATTGCCATCGTGCATCCTCCGGTCTAGGAATAGGTGGTTGAAAAGATGATCCACATTGACAGAACAATGATCTCAGAGGTGTTTGCATCACCATCAGCATAGGGGTATAATTATATTGTGTTTTGTACACCGATGGCATAACAACTGGACTCTCGGTCAGTGGTCAAAACGTAGACGGCATATACATTGTTGTCGAAATCATTGTTGTCCAAAATATTGATGGCATCGGCGTGTAATATATCAAGAATGGAGGTCCAAAAACAAAACCTGACATCAAAGTAGAAGAAGAAAAATGTGGTGGAATATATGGTGCTTGTGTGAAAATCACAGGGTTCACATACGCACCAGAATAGGACGACACACATTAACCAGGGGGTGGTGTAGGCATCGGTGTCGGCTCTTGCATAGGTACAAATAATGGACCCGCCTTGCCAAACCTTAGATGTGTTGGCGGTCGTCGTGGCCTCCTCGTATGTGGTTTCCCTCTCCTATATTTTTTGCTCAGCAAGTATGGCTTGCCAAGAAGCCTAAACCAAGGCGTGTACTCCGGAGCGACAATGGCCTCACGATAAGGTAAAAACTCGTACCGATTGTTCCACGTGTTAATATATTCAGTATGGAATCTAATCTAATTCTCATTCGACCTCCTCTACAAGTTGATAGGATGTTGATTATCGAGGTCCTAAGGTGCTACTGGAATCGATTGTCTAAACCCGAATTGTTGCAAAACTCTATTCGACTCATGCATCTCCACAAGAGTCTAGACTACCAATGGCACCTTCACGTGCCAGATGTTGGGATTCACCAGGAATTTGGACGGGATGCATTCCTGAATTGTCGAATCCTCGTACGGCGTCCATTCAAACTATATTAAAATAATAATAATTAGTTATATTCATACTATTAAATCTCAAATCAAATAAGTTAATTTTATATAATTCAAATTTTAAGAAATACTTACCTCCGCTTTAGATCGTTGGTCTAACAGAAGTCGTATATCTCACAACTCCTTCGGTAGTCTCGTGTAACTCAGCCCATGATTCCACCTATTGAAATAATTTGTTAACAGAATAATTTAAACTTTAAATTATTTTATTACGGTAAATAGATTATCTAATCAATTTTACCTTGTTACGAGGGGGAACGTGTAAGGGTAGTTTACTTTAGGACGTAAAAATGGCAGCTGGTACCGCACCCATGACTGCTGTAGTAGCATGCAATCACCAATTTTAATTTCTCAGGGTTGCGTCGCCCGACACATCTCCCAGTATAAGGTCGCCAATGCGGCGGACCCCAAATTGAGTTCGCTCGTTTCTCTAAAGTTGACGAGTTTTAGTAACCAACTTAAATGGACGAGATTTCATGACTTATCCAGTGTTAGGATACCCTCGATTATCATAAGGATGTAAGCCCGAGCATGTTCTTCTCTTTCGACTTCAGTTGAATCCTCATCGAGCTCACCAAAATTTCTTCTTAACCAAGCCATTTCTAACCGACCTCCAAAAATTGTCTGCAAAACTAGCCCCAAAAGTTTATCGCATACCACTTTCCAGTCGGCGTGAACAATCCTAGTCACTACGGACCCATCCACTGGTAACCCGAACTATAACTGCACGTCCTCCAGAGTGATAGTACACTCACCGCATGGAAGATGGAAAGTGTGTGTCTCAAGTCTCCACCTTTCCACCAACGCGCTTACGAGTGTTGGGTCCAACTTACACCCCCTACCTATAAGGGACATGTGCAAAAAATTGGCTTCTCTCAAGTAGGGCTCGATCAAGGGTGATGGAGGAGGAAGTAGATTGCGAATGTTGGATTGAAAAATTCAATCTTCTACCTATTCAAGGAAAAAAATATACAACATTAAAATATATTAAGAAATATTCTTACTATTTGCAATTGATTGACGGGAATGTGGTTCTTATCATGACGAATTAGAGAATTGCCATTGATAATTTTGAAAATAATTGAATAATTTATATTAGAAAATTAGTTTAAGAAAATATTAAGATAATTTAAATAAAAAAGAAATAAAATTTAGAGAGCAAAAAAAATTAGTGAATTTAATTGAGTTGACAGAAATTTGAGAGAGAATTGAAAATGTAAGAGAGAGTTGAGATTGAATTGGAAAAAATGAAATAGGAGGGGTTTATAGGAAAATAAATTTGACCATTTGGGGGGGTCCAATGGCTAATTAAATAGCCGTTGGAAAAGTAGTTGTTATTTTTATCATTGGGGGAAAAGCGCTTCCAACTAGAACCGTTTTCAAGTGACTTGGCAGAAAGCACTTCCAGCTACAAGTGTTTTCCAAGGAACATGCTGAAAATGCTTCCACCTGAAAGCGCTTTCCTGCAAATCACATGAAAATGCTTCCAGTTGGAAACGTTTTTCAAAAAATTACCTATTATGATAATTTTGCTTAAAATTGGCCTATTCACATAATTTTTTTACATTTATTCGTAAATTAGTCTATAATTTTAGTAGTTAAAATAATAATTATTTATATATTTTGTCAGTTTATATGATTACATTTTCCTACTCAACATTTTTAAAGATTAAATGTAGGGTGCTTTCTCTATTTTTCTAATACTAATTTTTTATAATTAAAAAAATTAAACAAATGAAAACAATATTATCCATATTTTAGAGAATTAAATTAGCAACAAATGAAAAAATTTATAAGTAAATGTTACTAAATAAATTAATATTTGGATTTTGAAATTATATTATCCATTTATGAATACATTTAATTTATTTTTCAAAGGCATAATGCCAAAAATAACTCTTAACGTTTGGTTGTTTGGTCACTTTGACCCTTTATGTTTTTTCTTTTTTGGATCAATTTGACCCTTAACTTTTTTTTTGGTCAAATTAATTTGTTTTTAATAGACATGCTGACGTGGTCGTTAGTTGACTAATGATCAATATTAACCGCTGATGTAGCGGTCTAAATATAATTAAGTGTTGGCGTGACACTATTTTAAAATTATTTTAAAATCATCATCATCGTTTCTTTCTTTCCATCATTCACCGTTTCTGCTTCTTCATTACCGGTTTTCTGGGTTTGATAATGAATAGATCTAGGGGGAAACTTAGGATAAAAAAGATTATTAAAGCTTAATTTAACTATTGTATATATATTTTTCTTGAATTGCTTTTGTGTGGGTTACAGTTTCATGCTGTATTTTCCCAATTTGATGTGTTTTTTTAACCTTTACCAAATTCCAAACCCTTAAAATTTGAATCTTCAAGTTGAGTTTCAGAAATGCTCGTGTTTAGATGCTAAAAGTAGATCTGGAAACAAAGAAAAAAAATCAGATTTTGAACTTTAAACTATGGGTGTTGGTAACAAACCCTAGAACCCAAAAAGAAAGCGAGGAAGGAAAGGAGATCTAACTTTGAATTATGAAATCGGGCCTTGTAAGTAGCAAATCTAGAGGTTGTGAACACGGTGAGTTGAGAAATTTAGGTCAACAAGTTAAGGGAAAAGAGGGAGTGAAGGAAAACACGGATGAGGTTTAACAGATCTAGCCTTGTAATCTACGACTGCTTGCTTATATGGGTGGGTGTCATCGTTTTAGTAATGAAAAATTGAAGTTATATTGACGATTGTCTCAAAAGAGGGGGAAATATTGTTCCATCCAGAAGCAATGGTAGAGAGTGGCAAGCTTGAGGATAGACATTGAACTAGTGGCGAGAAATGATGTTAAATTATCAGACAGTTGGGTTGTTGATGAAGCAACAACAAAGCTACAAACTTGGATGATTGGAGATGGAGAAGTATACAACATAATGGATACATTTTGGGTCTGGATGAACCTTTTTTTTTTTCCATTGCAGATTTGAATTATTATTTTAATTGGACATGGAGCTGGAGAAGGGCAAATTACCAAATAATGCCCTTTTTTTCAAAATTTACGGAAAATGACATTTTTTTCAATTATTTACCGGAAAGGGTCATTTTCCCGGAAAGCGCGTCCACGTCAACGCGATGTCAGGGTACGTGGTAGGAAAATGCGTCCCTAGGGGAGCACTTTCGCCACATCAGTAGAAATCGCGTTCTTGAGGGCGCTCTTTGCTGATGTGGCAAAAACGCTCCCCAGTGACGCGTTTTGCCTGTTTTAACGATTATTTTTTTACCGTTGGGCCACCAACGGTAAAAAAAATTATAAAAGCCCCCCTTTCATTTTTTTCATATAAAAGTCCTTACACTATTTCTCTCAACTTTGTCTAAAATTTCTCTCAAATTCCTCTCAAATTTCACAAAAGTCCTTTAATTTTTACAAAAAAGCCATGTTTAAAAGTTTTTTGAATTAGTTTTTTTTTAATTTTAAAATATTCTATCGTGTTAGCAATGGTCGGAGAATTAATTCGTCTCGATAATAAACACACCTCTGTCGATCAAATGACAATGGTAAGTTATAATTTTAATTTTTCAATACTATTTAATATTTTTTTCATTTATGCAGTTTTAAGTAATTTTTATTTTATAATTTTTTATAATAGTCTGTAGATCGGGTGTTGCAATGCTATATTCGTAATATGACTGGTCCACCATCACCGTTGATTGAGAATTACCTGCGGGAATTGAGTTTTTGGCACGTGGCCACGATAGGCTGGGAGTGCAAGTTGGACCCGAAACTAATCAGTGCGTTGATAGAGAGGTGGAGACTCGAGACGTACACTTTCCATCTTTCATGAGAAGAATGTACTATCACTCTGGAAGACGTGCAGTTGCAATTAGGATTGCCAGTGGATGGGTACGTAGTCACCGGATCCACAACTTCTGGTGATTGGGGAGCTATATGCTACGAGCTTTTGGGTGCTATTCTGGATAACATTAACGGAGGTCGGATCGAGATAGACTGATTACGAGACACATTTCCGGAGCCGGATAATGATTCGACTGAATTAGAAAGAATACGGTATGCTCGAGCATACATTCTTGAGATGATTGGAGGCTATCTGATGCCGGACTTGTCACGAAACCTCGTACATCTGAGATGGCTGCTGAAACTCATTGATTTTAGAGCGGCCGGTGAATTGAGTTGGGGTCATCCGTGCTAGCAAAATTGTATTTGGAGATGTGCGGGGCGACGCGACAGAATAAAGCCAAAATCGGAGGTCGCCTATCACTACTGTAATCATGGGCACGGTTTCGCTTTCCATTTTTACGTCCTTGAGTGGACCACCCATATACATTCCCACTCATAACGAGGTAAATTTAATATTACATTTTACAATTATTACGTAGATTTAAAATATAATTGTATGCTAAAAATTTATTTAATTAGGTGGAACCATTCAGCGAGTTATGTTGGAATACCTACCTCGCTTGAAGATATACGGCTTCTATTAGACCAACGGTCGGAAGCACAAGTAAGTATTAAATAAAATATATTTTCGTAATAAAATAGTCATTTCGTATTTAGTATTTATTATTTAGTATTTAGTATTTAGTATATGTATATAACTAATATTTTTATCAAGTTAATATAGTTTCAATGGACACCATATGAGGATCCGGCAATTCAGGCAGTAATTCTGGATGAATTCTTTCAAAATCCAAACATTTGGCATGTGAAGGTCCCATTGGTCAATTATGCCACCGTGGAGATGCACCAGTCAGATCGGGTTCTGCGACAATTTGGATTTCGACAACCGATTCCTGTGGAGATGCACCAGTCGATGCGTATATCTACCATACATAAAGGTACCGTAAATTTGTACCAATGGCTTGCAATATAGAAATGCATCTCAGCATTACTTAAATGTCCAAAACAGATGCTTGAACACTTGGCATCCACGGAGCAATCGATCGTTGTAGTACGCAGGTACCGTTTCAAGGTTTGTTATGTTGCCTGGGACATATCTCTCCAGCACCTAACACCACTGCCACACTTCATTATATGAAGCGTCTCACAGACCATGCAACTTTTCCAACGCCTTCTGCTTAGCTATCCATGTCTTGTGGTAAGAGGGCGTGTACCCCAATTGGCTACGAATATTGGCAATTAAGACTGGCACTGAAGTCTTGGGATCCGCCTTCATCGTCGGTATTATTAAGCTAGCCAACATATCTGAATCCATCTTGGGATGATCTTGTGAAACACCTGTCAACGAAGTACGTTAAATAATGCAACATTACGTAATATCAGTATTATTCAAAAACCCTAAACACCTAGTGATACTGTACTGGCAACACATGTATGTGGACCTTTGTACTTTTTAATCTCCCATAAGTCTGTCCTTTTCCTCAACGAGGCCATGATTTTCCATGAACATGTACCGTCTTGCACTGCACACTTGGCCTCATACTTATCGAGTTTGGATTTAATCATGTTGTAGTTAACCCCGTTCTTGATGCTATATTGTTTCAATGCACCAAGAAAACTATCCTTGTTGGAAAACTCTTTACCAACTTTCGATTCACCCGAATCCAATGATGAACTTGTACGGTCACGCCTTCTGTGTGGCAGTTCAGGAAACTCCAACACATCGTCTTGAGATAGATCGACATTATGCATGTAGGCTGGAGGCGAGTACGCCCTGAATCGCGGATCTTCTTCTTCTTCATCTGAGCCCCCTTTAACATCTTCAGGTATGGTTGGAACAGGATCTGGTTCAGAAAATAATGCAACTTCTGCACCATTGGGGTCGGGCTCTCGAGGGGGATCCACATCAGACTCATCTTTCGACCCACCATCATTTGCAACAAACGAGGTCCCCTCGCCGGTGGATGTCATAGGGAGTACATTATCCCTTCTTAAACAACTTTTGTAACGTCCCCAATCATATGTGGATTGCCAACCACTAGAAGTTGATGACGTTCCCCAATACGTATTTCTAGCATCGATCATCGACCCACCGATATGCATGTCCCATCCACCAACTGAGTGTCGTGCAGGGGTTGTGTTTTCCATACTACCACCAAACACGGGTGCTTCCGTATTCTACCTCCCACTAACAGAGTGTCAGTTTAGGGTCGTGTATTCCCCTCAAACAGCAATAGATGTTGAAGTCGAAGGAATATCACTTGGCGATGAAAATTGTACATATACCTCAAGATAGGGTGATCCACTCGCAAGATAAGTCTCCACTATTGCCTCCAAGTTCCGAGGACCTTTGATGTCGAATGAGCCATATCTCATGGGATCAACTGAAGCACCAAATCTATACTTAATAGAAAAAACTTTCATTGGCGTTGTTCCGAAGATTTTACGCCTAAATCTTTTACAAAGTTCTGTCAAATCTATGTTCTGGTTAAAAACCAGTCGCGCTGTGTTCTCCGATAAAAAAACAACATCGTTTTTAGTGTCACGAACCTCACCATCATAATAAATAACAGCACTAATACGTTCACTCATCTTCAGTTTCTATTATACTTTTGCCTCAATTTCTATTATGCAACCTGAGAATGAAATTTGGCTCATTTATAGTCTAAGGCCAAATAGGAACTACTGTAGCAAAAGAGCGTCCATGTGGGAGCTTTTTTCAGTACTATTGCTGACAGTGCATCCTGCTTGAAGCGTTTTGGTCACTATTTGTTTATTTATTTAATAAATAAAATGGAATCCAACTGTTTAGCATAAAAGAATCATTTGCTAACGTGGTATATATGACAAAATAATGTCACTTCAGTATTTAATTATATTTGGACCGCTACGTCAGCAGTGAATTTTGACCATTAGTTAATTAACTGCCACATCAGTATGTCCATTAACAACAGATTAATTTGACCAAAAAAATATGTTAGTGACTAAAGTGATTCAAAAGAAAAACATAAAGAGCCAAAGTGACCAAACAGCCAAACGTTAGGGGCTATTTTTAACAATATACCTTTTTTTTAAAACATACATGTGAAATGTTTTTCTATTAATAAGGAGAGGATCCCCACATCACACAATTCACTGCAATTTTGTTTGATCCGTCTAATGTTAGAATTTTACATAAGAATTTTGGGTTTAGTGTTGTTTAGAAACTATATTTAGGATTAGTGACTGTTAAATTAAATTCATAAGATAAAATCAATGTATAATAAAATTGAATTTATGAAGTTATTATAATTTTACTAAAAGTTTGAGACTAAAAATGTTAAAGGAAGTGAGCTTGTAAAAACAAATTACTATAACAAGAACAATATAGTAAAATTTGCTTGTAGGAAATTTACATTTTGTCAACCAAACACTTAACTCTTACATTTCAGTCAAATGAATCAAATAAAACAATCTTACATTCTACCTCTAATTCGACAAACCAAACGTACACACAAATGTTTAGTTGTTGAAAATTATAATATATGTTACTCATCATACCATTGGTTTGCTACGAGAGAAAACATTAGTGTAATTTATTAATGTACCATTTTACCCTTGATATCTTTATTTTTTTATGTTTATACTTTTAAAATATATTTAAAAATAAAATATTATTATTTAAAAATATTTAATTAAATAAAATAAAAATATTATTGTTTAAAAACAATATATATAATTTATTAACCCCAAAAAATTTATATATTCTATATTTTAATATAAATATGAAAATATATAAACGAATATTAAAATGTATAGTTTTAATATTGATATAATAAAATAATAATATTTATATTTATATTTGTATTTATATTTATATTTATATTTATATATTTTATAATTTTATTTTAAAATATATGAAATAATAAAATATTACTATTTAAAATAATAAAATATATTTATATTTTAAATCATTTAATTTAAATTTGAGTTGGGCTGACCTAGCCCAAGGATAAAAAATCCTTACTCAAGTTTGGCCCAAGTTTAGTCAGGTTAACCAAATTGAACTAGTCATCCAACTCATGGACAACTCTACTTGTAACATGCGGTTGTTGGTGTAGGAAAAATGTAACAGCCCGATTTTGGGCTTAGTCGAAACTGTGGTTTTGGGACCACAAATCTGATGTTGAGAAATTTATTTTATTTATATTTTTATTGTCTACAATTTCACGAAATGATTTCTTGAAAATCTCATTCGAAAATTTTGACGTTTGGGCACTCAATTTAGTCAAAAGGATTAAATTGTAAAAAGTGCAACAGTTGAGTTCTACATGTTAGAGGTGTCCAATTGTTATGAAATTTTAAATTGGACGTCCTTAAATGATAATTAGACCATTTGTTTAAAAGATTTTAAAAGATTTTTTAAGGGGCATTTTGGTAATTTAGTGAATTAAATGAATTAAAAACAAAATTTAAATGCCAAATTTGTCCATCTCCAAGCTTAGGCCGAATTTAACATGTGGGAAGCCATGGATAGGGTTTTCAAGCTTTCCAAGCTTCATGGTAAGTCCATTCTAGCCCCGTTTTTCATGTTCTTTACGTTTTTGGAGTCTCGGTAACTTAATTTAGCTTATTCTAGCAATAATTTAACCTAGGGTTCATATTTGGAAAAATACCAATATGTGAAATGTGTTTATTTTGATGTTTTATGGTAGAATATGAAGCTTAGAATTATGTTAAACAACTTTTACTAAGCGATTTTAAGTGAAAACGAGTAAAACAACATAATCAGCAAAAATACCTAATGTACATAAGTGCATGTTAGAGCAAGAATTTGATGTTGCCATAGAAGGGAAAAATGATAAGCATGTTACAAAACATAAGAATAAGGGATGAAGTTTAATTTTCGAGCCTAGGGGTAAAATCATAATTATGCAAAGTTTTAGAGGCAAAATTATAATTTTTCCAAAGTTTGAGTTAGGGACTGTTTTGAGTAGTACATTAATGAAATAAGTGAAATGTGATGTTTTAGACCTCGAAAAATGAGATTTGGACTAGAACAAGAGGAAAATTGAAAATCGGGAAAGTTGGTAAATTGTCGTTTCTGGATCCGAGGTAAGTTGGTGTGTTAATAATGATGCAATAATGTCGTAATGTATTAAATTGATTTTTTTGAATTACATGTTTAGTATATTATGTTGGTGAATTGATTTAATAATATGTTTATGATAAAAGGTGACATAGGTGACATGGAAAATGGGTTGAAATGTTGTGCTTAAAGGTGTTTTCTATGACTATTGTTATTATGTGAAATGGAAAGTTGACATGTAAATAATGCTATTATTTTACTTGTTCAATAATTATTTTGCTAGATATTATGGAAATCATTGGGTAATAACTAAAATATGAAAATGTATGGAATGAGAAATTCTCGATTGAACCTTCGGAAAATCGAGAGATACAGACAATATGTAGTTAGGTCACACGAGTGATAAGGGACCTTCACCGTGTGCACAAGAAAGCTACGAGATGGCAAAATTTGATATGTAGCTAGGCCACATGGATGATAAGGGACTTTCACCATGTGTGCAAGAAAGCTACAGGATAATAATTTCATATGTAGCTAGGTCACATGTGTAATACTGTGTGTATACCATGTATACAAGAAAGTTACGGGTTATGAGTAGCTAGGTCACATGAGTGGTTCCTAGTGTTGGATGCCATGTAGACAAGAAAGCTACGAGATGGAATGGCTAGGTCACACGGGTGATAAGGGACCTTTACCATGTGTACAAGAAAGCCGAATTATGTGTAGGTGGAGCTATGTGCTGAGACCACCGAGTATTGGGTGTTTTCCGAAGGGGTTCAACGAGATAACTTACTAATGGTGATTGGTGCGATCATGTTATGAATAAGTGCAGGTGTGAATGTGACCAATTGAGAAATGTGGCAAATGCACGTGTGAGCAAGGGTGCATGTGACCATGTGTGTATGTGCATAATGTGTTTGATATGTGATACGTGATTGAAATTGTGGTAAGGCTAATATGGTGTAAGCGCCATTATGAGTACTCGTAAATACTGGTGATGATTATTTCATTTGTATGGCTAGTATTGAACATGCTTGGTGTTATGTGTGCATATATGGAAGTAATATAAAGAAAACATGGGAGAGTAAAATTTTCAGTAAAATAGATTGAAACAGCAGCAGTTACGTGATTTTGAAAAATCACCATAAATAGTAGAAATTTAATTATATACTGAATGAGAGATGAAATTAAATCTTATTGAGTCTATTTTCACATAAAAGAAATCCTCTGTTCAAAATTTGGAAAATCACTAAAAATTGTATAAAAATGGTTATGGTGTGTGATTTATATTCTCATAATCCTTGGTGAGTCTACTTTCGAGAGAGACAAACGGGAAGGTTATCCAAACTCTTTATAATAATGAATTTTAATTTTAATGAAGAGGTGTTAGAGCTATCGAATAGCGAAACAGGAGAATGTTTAATGAATAAACTGTATTGATTGGATAAACCAAAAATTCTGGAAATTTTATGGTAATAAGATATGTGAGTATAGTTTCATAGAAAATTAACAGATCTTAATTTGGAGTTCCATAGCTCCGGATATAAATAATTTAATGACTGTGACTCGAGGAAATAGCTTAACTGGAATTTGAATAAATAGAAAGAATATGAAAATAGTATGTTATCGCATTGCTTATTATTTTCATGCGAGCTTACTAAGCGTAAAGCTTACTCCCTTCTTTCCATTTCTTTTAGTTTTTTTAGGTCAGCTCAGGGTTGGAGATCGTCAGAGGCAGCATCACACTATCGAGCCATTATCCTTGGAGTATTGACATATGTATGTTAAATGTTTTCAAGTGAGTGGCATGTATAGGGACTTAATTTTTCTATGATGGATGTTGTTGTGATTAGTCAAATGTATTGGCTTATATTGATTTGTTGATTATAGCCACGAGATGTGGCTTATAATAATTTTGGCCTGTAAGCCTATTTGTCCATGGTATGTATTAATGCCTTATTATGTGGTATAAGTGATTAAATAAATGACAAGGTCAAATGTATGTGTTTGAAAAGTTTTAAGTTTGGGCGAAATTTGGTAACCCAGTTTTGTACGATTGTGAAAGTTTTAGTCCGGTAACGCCTCAAACCCTGTATCGGAGCTGGACACGGGTGAGGGGTGTTACAAAAAAATTGTTATGAAAATGATTTTGTTGCACAACGAAATTTTTAAAAAAAATCATAAATCATGAACCTTTGTTGTGTTCTATATGGTAATAAATTTTACCAAACATAATACTTGTGTTTTTGAGCTAGCAAGACTTTTTATTTTTGGCTTTTTATCAAACGATCTTTGCTATCCTTTAACTTTTGGTTGCTGAGGAGCGGACTTTTATCACGAACTGAATATAGAAGGAAAAGTGTAATTTTACAGTGAAAAAGTTCACTTTCTCCATGGGAAAACCAAAACCGAAATAAATATCTCAAGTATTTAAGAAAAATAAAATTTATTTGTATCTAAACAAATTTTCCTAAATTTTAGCAGAGTAGCACTGTCTCAATAGTCTACTTTTCTATCGTTTCCATAGCCTCAATATATAGAGAAAAATCATAAGAGTTCTACTTGAATAAGAAGAGAAGAAAATTAATATTTTAATAGAAAACTTAGAATCCCTCTAGGACTCTATGTGGTGGACGGCACATGCACATTGGGATATCTAGGGTGCCACCCACCCTTAATGTAAATTGGCTGGTTAGGCTTTTCATCTATTTGGTACAATTATATATCCATTTCAGTTCTAATTTAAATTAAAACAAGATCATATAATTATCCAACCTAATAACCAATTTTCCATTCTCCAAATATTATTTATTCACTTAATTAAAAATTAATTATTTTAAATTAAATTATTTTCTCAAACCAATTCTAATTCTGTCAAAGTCATGATGAGTTTACCGTATTAGATTCTAAGTAAATAAATTTAATTATCTTATTCAATAAAATTGCAATGACTAATTAATTTAGCTTTCACTTTAAACTCAATTATTTAATTACAATCAATTAAATAATAATACAAAGAAATTAAATTAATTCCTAAGTCAATCTCTTGTTCCTTGCAAAAAATGTATTTACTATGAATTGTAATTCATGCAATCTCTTTCTCTTTCGTCATTTTTATTCATTTAATGTATCGATTCTAATTACAATCCTTGCAGTGTTATGTTGAGCTAGCGAAAAAACCAATCAAACATATATAATTAGGACAATATTATTTAGTCATGGAGTTAATCTACTAAAAGTACCATGATTGAGCTCCCCCATTATATACCATTACGAAAGCAACTTATATTTATGCTTTGTCCAATGACCATAGTATCATTAGTGTGCTACCCTCATAGGATATCCTTAATCTCTTTGGATTAAACTTATTCATCCAATATGATCCTATTCTATCTCATGGTTACCATTGCATCTTCCATGAAGAAAAGATTATTACTACCAAATAGTAATGGCAATCACTCATCCCCGACAAATAACTTGTGGTCATGTTCCTTTTCCATAATCCATGCAATGTCAATGAGAGGATGTCATTTACTCTTCAAGTAATGAATTTCACTATTGTAGGTGAAGTCATGTCATGCATAAGTCAAATACCTGACATATCAACTTTCGACTCTAGTACCAATCAATTTCAATATATCAAAGTATATGAGTTACATACACATAGTTAATCACTTATTCAGGATTGAGGTAAGTCACACTATGAATGTCACAAGTGAATAAATCTATAAAGAAATCTAGGATAAATTCAACTTGGGTCCTATTCGATGTAATGTCAACTTATATAATCACACATATATCTCTATCTTTTGGGAAGTCGTTTGCTCTAATACCCAAGATAATGTATTTCTTCAATTGGACTTAATAGACAAACATAATAATTCATTGAATCAATTGCTCATTTTGATTCCTCATACTGCAAACTATTTAAGTTACCTATTAAAATAAGTTGTCTTCCTACATCATAATACATCCTTATGATGCAACTTATTATTAGTTAAACCTTAGGTAATCGGTGAGTTAATATTTGTTTTACTTATTTTATTTTTCGTGCAAAAACCAATGATAACAATTATACAAAAGACATTTTATTAATCAATCCATTTGAAAAATTACAAGTATAATGATAAAACACTGCACTAAGGACATAAAAATAAAAAGTTGGTGATGATAAAATTGAAACAAAAATAATTAAAGTTAAGTAAAATTTAAGTGATATTTAAAACATACTATGGCATGAGTGAAAGCTATCACCCACCATAAGCAAAAAGAAAAAAGAAAAAAAGTCATCCAACTTAACTATTTATCAAGTCTAACAAATGCCTTATTATTTAAAACTCATGTAATAATTATATAATAAATGAGTTATCACACTAAGCAAATCAAATGGGTATTTCTCTTTTGTCTCACCATTAGGGGTGAGCAAAACTTGATTAGATTCGAAAAAATCGAAAAAAAATTCAAATTTTGAGTTAATCGAATCGAGTTATTCGAGTTTCGAGTTTGAATCAAGTTGAATTTTACAATTCAAATAATTCAAATAATAGATTGGTGTAAATACCCTTTTGGTTTCTGTCAAGTTTGAAAATGAGCAAATTGGTCCCTCTCTTAACAAAAATTACAAAATAATTTTTAGAAATTCAAAAAAAATTGAAATTCAAAATATTTATAAAAATTTCAAATTTTATGTTTTTTAAAAAATTCTAAAACTTTCAAAAAAAAAATCTAAAAAATTATAAAGAAAGTTTAAAAAAATAAAAATTTTCTAGAATAATAATTTTGAGGACCTAAATAAGTTAATTAATGGTTCAAGTTTATCATGCTAAAGTATTTTTTTATTAATTTTCTTTGAAAAATATTTTAAATATATATTGTAACACCCCAAACCAGGTCTATGTGTTTAGACGAGATTTGGTTTGTCACACCAACCGAGTATTCATTTGATTCTCTAGCGATTAAAGTAAAACATTACTACAAAACCCTTTTTGGAAATAGAGTTTAATAAAAATTTAGTAAGATGATTTAAAATTTATGATTTAAGGAAATACTGGTTTGAAAATCTTATTTATATTTGTCAAAACCTTAAAGTAATTTCTAAAGAATTTGAAAGAGTAATTTAGATGTTCAAAATGTTATGAAACACAATATTTTAAGAAAAACTTTTTAAAATTTATCATAAACCCATATTGAAAGTCTTAAACGAAATTAAATCCATCCACGCAATAAAATCCATAAAACATAATTAGAGGCCTTATTACATCAACCCAAAATAGCAATTGAAATAAGTAACCAAATTAAAGTTTATAGTTTATAAAAACCCATGCTTGTAGTATGGCCTCCACCAAGTCATCTCCGGCCCAAGTCCACATCAATTTCCATTACCTGAAATGGATAATAAAACGGGGTGAGTTACAAAGAACTCAGTGTGTAACCCACTTACCATCTTTATTGGGCCAGACCATCGAGGCATTAATTTGGGCTTGAGCCCATTTGCAGATTTTTAGTAATATAGCATAAGATAACATAAATATAATGCATGTAAAAAATGAATTTCCCAACCAAGCCTAATTTCCATCCGCTAACACCCCCGTACCAACCAACACACCTGTGGGGATCAAGTCAACCCACCCCGCCAAACACACCAATCGTAGGCATTAAGCCTTTTTAATAATATTGTAGTGCACTACCGAACTAGATTGTGACATTGTCACCGAACTAGAGGCATATAGCCAAATTTGTGGCAGAGCCACCGAACTAGATTTTTGGCAACAGGCCATTCTTCTCTTCATTAAATAGCCCGCCCCATGCAATCATGCATGTATAGCAAAATATAGCCATATAACAATTTATCAAATAATCCATAACATAAATGGGTTTATCATAAAACATTTCATTTGGGCCCATAAAACAATTTAGTATATTGCCCATTTAGCAATTTAGCGAACTTTGGCCCGTATATCGAACTAGAATATTTTTGGCCCATTTATCGAACTAGAATATTTTTGGCCCATTTATCGAACTAGAATATTTTTGGCCCAATTTATCGAACTAGAATATTTTTGGCCCGTTTAACGAACTAGAATATTTTTGGCCCAATTATCAATCTAGCAGGTTTACGGCCCATCTTGTCAATCTAGCGATCTTATGGCCTAATTATCAATCTAGTAGGTTTACGGCCCATTTTAGCTATTTAACAGTTCTTCGTATATTTCTTGATTTTAATCGTTTTCATGTATTTACAAGAAAATAGTGATTACTACCAAATTTCTGTTTTTACCATTTTTCACGATTTTAACACAGTACTCACAGTTTGATATCTAACCCGAAAAATGAGTATGAAGTTCCACACCTGGTTATTGTGAGAACTAGACTTTCTCGCTCGTCAACACCTATACGTATCACGATAATTAGAACACTATAATCTAATAATAAAACCGATCTAAACATAACGATCTAAACTTTTACCCTCGGATTTTCGAAATACTTCTACTTGCGGTTTCTCCCCGATTGATGGTTCGTTAACCAAATCAAATCCACGAACAAATAATGGTTCGGGGGTACGAACGACTTCGAACAGTTGATTCTCCTCAGATGAACGTCCGCAACCCGGTGGAAAATCCCGGATTCCCGAAATAGTCCTTTGTTTGTACTTAGGGGATTAACTAACCTCCTCTTTCAAGACTAAACACCGCCTTTTTCTTCCCTATTTTGAATGTCTTAAAAGACAAAAGATTATTAACCATTCTACTAATATATCGGAAATAATACTAAAGGTTTTAAGAACGAGATTTCCTTACCACGAATTCTTATTCCACAAAGAGAGTCGATCCAAGCGTTCTATGTTACTCACGACCACTTGATTTTCGATCTTCCGTTATCGCACTAAAGTATAACAAATAAAAACGCCAATAAATGGACGCTTATTTCGATCTAAGAAATCCTTCTTACCACTATCAATATTCGCCATGACTAAAATTAACTAAACGAATCTAAAAAGAATCCTTACCCTTTTATCCACGGTTGAAAAGAAAGGATTGAAAATGATGTTTGTGAATGATGAATATTCTGGCTATGTAAAACCAAGAAAAGAGAAAACAAAATGGTTTGGCTATGGGTACATCAACATTCGCCATGGAGAAAAACAATGGGGAAAAATGATTAAAAATAAAAGATGGAAGAAAGATAGAATGGTGATGGTGTTTCGGTTTTCAAAGAGAAGAAAAGAGAAAGAAAAGAGATGGGTTTAGTAACATAGTGCATTCGGCAATGGGGAAAAGAAAAGAAAAAGAATGGCTTGTGGTATAAGTGATTTCTGACTAAAAGAAAAGGTACACAAAGAATACTAGAGTAATAGGCAAAATGACCAAATGGAACAAAAGAATTAGGCTTACCAATACATCACATTCGGCCAAAGGGAAAAGAGGTTGAGAGAAAAGTTGTAAAATTTTGCACACAAATGCTAAGAATGACCAAAACAACTCCTAAACCTTGCCAAACCATTAGCATATTCTGCCAACCTCCCCCCTAGCCATATTGCCGTCCAAATTCATTGGTCAAATGACCATGAATTTGTTTCCAAAACCTTTTCCTTGATACTTGCCCCATGTCCCCATATCTTTCCATATTTTCTTGATTCCCTTCCATAAGTTAACAATTTCCTTAATCCTTTGATATACTAACCAAAAATAACAAGGTCAACACTTGCCATATATGCACTTGGCCGACACTTGCTATACATGTGCACAAAAATTAAAAATAAAATTCATCTAGATGCTAAACAAGGGATTCGAACCTTCCCCCTCATGCTACAACTCATGCGCCAACACCACCCTACCATATACTCATCTTATGCTACACTTTGACACTTTAATTAAATTATGTATCAATGCCACTTGCTCCACTTCATTAAATTCTCAAACTAAAAAAATTATTCCTTACCCAATTTATGCTATACTCTTCTTCAAGACTATACTAAATACGAAAATAAAAGTAAGAAAATTTTCCTTCATAATCTAAACACCAAATCATGCTATATAACAACACTCAGATTTTTAGGGTGTTACAACTCTACCCTCCTTAAAGAAAATTTCGTCCTCGAAATTTACCTGGTTGAAAGAGGTGAGGGTATTGTTGCCGAATTGCATCCTCAGGCTCCCACGTAGCTTCCTCCACTCCGTGGTTACGCCATAGAACTTTGACCAACGGCACGGTTTTCTTTCTTAGCACCTTAACATCTCGATCTAAGATTTCCACTGGTTCTTCCTCAAAAGACAAGTCTGAGTTCAACTCCACTTCTTCTACCGGTACAATATATGACGGATCTGATCTATAACGCCTCAGCATGGAAACATGAAAGACATTATGAATTTGACTCAACTCCGGAGGTAATTCGATCTGATAGGCCACTGGACCAACTCGCTTCATCACACGATATGGTCCAATGTATCTCGGACTCAATTTGCCCTTCTTCCCAAACCTGAAAATCTTCTTTCAAGGTGAGACCTTCAAGAAAACTTGATCCCCCACAGCATACTCAATATCCATACGCTTGAGATCTGCATCGACTTCTTGTCTATCCAAGCTTCCTTTAACCGTGCTCGAATAGCCTTTACTTTCTCTTCCGCTTTGAAAATCATCTCAGGACCCAACATCTGCCGTTCGCCCAACTCAGTCCAACAACTAGGAGAACGACACCTACGACCATACAATGCTTCGTAGGGTGCCATCTGAATACTAGACTGGTAGCTATTGTTGTAAGCAAATTCTGCCAACGGTAGAAAATCCTCCCAACTACCTTTGAAGTCGATTACACATCCCCTTAACATGTCTTCCAGAATCTGAATTACTCTTTCCGATCGACCATCCGATCGAGGATGAAAAGCCGTACTAAAGTTAAGCTTTGTACCCAAAGCGTCATGCAAAATTTTCCAAAACCGTGATGTAAACCTAGGATCCCTATCCGATATAATCGACACGGGTACCCCATGCAACCTCACGATTTTAGATACATACAGCTTCACCAATTTCTGCAATGAGTAATCCGTACGAACTGGTAGAAAATGAGCAGTCTTCGTCAAACGATCCACAATGACCCAAACAGAATTTTTCTTAGTAGGTGTTACAGGTAACCCACTAACAAAATCCATTATTATCCGCTCCCATTTCCAAAGAGGAATCTTTACTGGTTGTAATAAACCTGACGGCAATTGATGCTCCGCCTTCACTTGCTGACAGGTTAAACATTTTCCCACAAATTCAGAAATCTCACGCTTCAACCCTGGCCACCAATACTGTTCACAAAGATCCCGATACATCTTATTTCCTCCGGGATGCATAGCATAAGGGCTACTATGCACCTCCCGTAAAATCATCTGCCTCAGACCCGAGTCCTTAGGCATACAAACTCTTTCTTGAAAACACAACACACCTTCCGAATTTATACCAAAATCCTCTATTCCCCCATTTTCAACTTGTTGAAATAAAAGTCCCAACTTCTTATCTGATATCTATTTTTCCTTGATTTTTTCCAACCACAAAGGCTTCACCTGAAGTTCCGCTATCAGACTACCATCCTCATACAAACTCAAATGGGCAAACATTGCTCTCAATTCGGATACCACCTTACGACTTAACGCGTCTACTACCACATTAGCTTTTTCAGGATGATACTCGATTGAGAAATCATAGTCCTTTAACAGCTCCACCCATCTTCGTTGTCTCAAGTTTAATTCCTTCTGAGTAAGAAGATACTTAAGACTCTTGTGATCCGTATAGATGATAGACTTTTCACCGTAGAGGTAATGCCTCCAAATCTTTAGAGCAAACACTACCGCAGCTAACTCTAAATCATGAGTAGGGTAATTTACCTCGTGCGGTCTCAGCTGACGAGAAGCATAAGCCACCACTTTCCCACTTTGCATCAATACACAACCTAGTCCCGTATGCGACGCATCACAGTAAACTATAAACTCCTTTCCAGCCTCCGGCTGAATCAGTACTGGCGCTTCCGTCAAAACCTTCTTTAATTTCTCGAAGCTTTCTTGCTGTTTGTCGGTCCATATAAACGGTACTCCCTTTCGCAAAAGCTTAGTTAAGGGTGCAGCACTCAATGAAAACCCCTCAACAAAGCGTCTATAGTAACCAGCCAAACCCAAGAAACTCCGAATCTCAGCTTCTGACTTTGGTGGTTTCCAATCCAATACAGCCTCAATCTTCTGAGGATCCACCCTTATTCCATCGGCTGATACCACATGACCCAAGAAAGTCACTTCTCTTAACCAAAATTCACATTTACTGAATTTGGCATACAGTCGATTATCTCGAAGCAACTATAATACAATTCGCAAATGCGAGTCATGCTCCTCTTCATTCCTTGAATATACCAAAATGTCATCTATGAATACCACCACAAACCGGTCTAAATATGGTTGAAAGACCTTGCTTCATCATATCCATAAATGCACTGGTGTATTGGTCAACCCAAACGGCATCCCCAAAACTCATAATGTCCGTAATCGGGTCGTAACGCCGCTTTGTGAATATCCGCTTCTTTTACCTTAAGCCGTGATAACCCGACCTTAAATCAATTTTGGAGAAAACTGAAGCTCCCTTCAATTGATCAAACAGGTCATCAATTCTCGGTAAAGGGTACTTATTCTTGATCGTCAGCTTATTCAATTGCCTGTAATCGATACACATACGCATCGACCCATCCTTCTTCTTAACAAACAAAACCGGTGCTCCCCACGGAGACACACTCGGTCGAATAAAACCCTAATCTAGCAACTCTTGAATTTGAGCTTTAAGCTCCGACAACTCTTTCGGTGCCATTCTATAAGGAGCAATGGACACTGGGGCCGTTCCGGGCAAAAGCTCAATACCGAATTCCACTTCCCGATCTGGAGGTACACCGGGAAGTTCTTCAGGAAATACATCCAAAAATTCCTTCACTGTTCTCACATCTTCCACTGATAACTCCTTGGCATCTAAAGCACTAACAAATGCTAAAAATGCTCCATACCCTTTTCGCACCAACTTTTTCGCCTTCAGCGCAGATATCACATTTTCCAAGTAATTCCTTCGTTCGCCTATCATAATTATCTCCTTATCCTCCACGGTTCTTATTAACATCCGCTTTTTAGCACAATCCAATTGCGCCTGATGTTTAACTAACCAATCCATGCCTAAAATGATATCGAATTCGCCAAAAGGCAATTCCATCGATTTGCCGTAAATATTTCTCCTTGAGTTACTAAGGGCACGCCTCTAAAACAGCTTTATTAACCAACACCGATCGTCCTAAAGGACTAATTACCCTCATCTCACTATCAAAAATTTTAGATTCTAAATTCAAGTTTCCAGATATGGAGCTAGCAACATACGAATGGGTAGAACCAATATCTATCAAAGCAACAACAGGTACATCAGAGATGAAGAACGCATCGCTTATTATCACATCGTGCATTACCATCCTCACGGCGTCCGATCGCATACACCAATCCCGGGTGTCTTGCATCCAGATTGCCTCTAAGACCATTGCCTCGACCAGCTGCACCTTGACCACGTCCAGCCCCATTACTACCACGACCCGGTCCACGACCTCTCGGTGGTTGCTGAGCTCCTCTTGCCGGTGGTGCATTAGTAGTGCGAACTTCTTGAGTTGTATCCATACGTCGAGGGCAATTCTTATATTGATGATCCATCGACCCGCATTTATAGCAAGCACCCGTTTTCCTCCAGCACTCTCCAAAATGCCGTTTTCCACAATCAAAGACACGCCTCGACTGATTAACGACTACAGTGTTCTACCTTGAGCTGGCTCATCATTCCGAGGCCTCTTCGAAAACCTTTTTGAAGAACCCGAATACTTCAGACCTCTCTTGCTTCGAACTTGCTCCCGATTATGATGTTCCGAGTTCTTAGCCTCTTCAGCTATCTTGGCCTTCTCCACAAGCGTGGCAAAAGTTCTAACTTGTTATGGGGCTATCAGAACCCGCAACTCATCTTTCAAACCATCCTCAAAGCGTACACAACGCTTATGATCCGTTGCCACTATTGTTCGAGCATAGCGACTCAAACGTAAGAACTCAGCCTCATAAGTCGCCATCGCCTTATTCCTTGAACCAGATTCAAGAATTCCTTCCTTCGGGCATCTACATAGCTTGTTCCCACATATTTCCCTTGAAAGGAAGCCTTGAAGAATTCCCAATTTACTAACGCAGCTTCAGTGCCTTCTCGGACAGTAAGCCACCATTGGTATGCTTCGTCCCTTAACAAAGACACCGCTCCTCTTAGTTTTTGTTCCACAGTGCACTCAAGATCGTCCATAATTCGCTCCCACTGCCTCAAGCCAATATTCAGCGACATTTGGAGCTACACCAAAAACACCTCTGAAAACCTCAGCACCACTTGATTTCAATCTTTCCGATATTGACCCACGAGCTGTTGGCCTAGTTCTAGCTCTAGCGACCCTTTCAAGGACTCGCAGCATTGCTCGTGTCACAGCATTATCTTCATCCATATGGTCATGTGATCCCGTCTCATTTTCGAGAGACGCAGGTGCATTCATTTTCGGCATATGATCCGGCGCTACAGTTGCACCCCTAACACCTCGTCCTCTACCACGGCCACGTCTACCGCGTCCACGACCACATCCTCTAGTGCTCATAATGTCTAATTCAAATTAATCTGATTAAGAGTTTTATGAATCAGAATACCATTTTAGTGTTTATTAACAATATTTTATGATATGAAAGAGATAGAGTTGTTTTCGCAATCATATCCTATTGTCTCAATCTCTACGGCTTCCAACACCTAAAACTAGAAGTTCTAGAGTGTTTCCTTAAGATCATATCACAATGATAATAAACAATCAGTATACAGATACTTACTTGACTTGGCGCGGGATGCTCATGGTGCCATACTACCTTTAAATCAAAAAGTCTAAAAATTTAAATTGTTTTTCAAACAGATTTTATTGTTGAACCCAAACCATAGCCGAGTTTTGAAACTGAGCTCTGATACCATTAAATGTAACACCCCAAACCAGGTCTATGCGTTTAGATGAGATTTGGTTTGTCACACCAACCGAGTATTCATTTGATTCTCTAGCGATTAAAGTAAAACATTACTACAAAACCCTTTTTGGAAATAGAGTTTAATAAAAATTTAGTAAGATGATTTAAAATTTATGATTTAAGGAAATACTGGTTTGAAAATCTTATTTATATTTGTCAAAACCTTAAAGTAATTTCTAAAGAATTTGAAAGAGTAATTTAGATGTTCAAAATGTTATGAAACACAATATTTTAAGAAAAACTTTTTAAAATTTATCATAAACCCATATTGAAAGTCTTAAACGAAATTAAATCCATCCACGCAATAAAATCCATAAAACATAATTAGAGGCCTTATTACATCAACCCAAAATAGCAATTGAAATAAGTATTCAAATTAAAGTTTATAGTTTATAAAAACCCATGCATGTAGTATGGCCTCCACCAAGTCATCTCCGGCCCAAGTCCACATCAATTTCCATTACCTGAAATGGATAATAAAATGGGGTGAGTTACAAAGAACTCAGTGGTGTAACCCATTAACATCTTTATTTGGGCCGAACCATCGAGGCATTAATTTGGGCTTGAGCCCATTTGCAGTTTTTAGTAATATAGCATAAGATAACATAAATATAATGCATGTAAAAAATGAATTTCCCAACCAAGCCTAATTTCCATCCGCTAACACCCCCGTACCAACCAACACACCTGTGGGGATCAAGTCAACCCACCCCGCCAAACACACCAATCGTAGGCATTAAGCCTTTTTAATAATATTGTAGTGCACTACCGAACTAGATTGTGACATTGTCACCGAACTAGAGGCATATAGCCAAATTTGTGGCAGAGCCACCGAACTAGATTTTTGGCAACAGGCCATTCTTCTCTTCATCAAATACCCCGCCCCATGCAATCATGCATGTATAGCAAAATATAGCCATATAACAATTTATCAAATAATCCATAACATAAATGGGTTTATCATAAAACATTTCATTTGGGCCCATAAAACAATTTAGTATATTGCCCATTTAGCAATTTAGCGAACTTTGGCCCATATATCGAACTAGAATATTTTTGGCCCATTTATCGAACTAGAATACTTTTGGCCCAATTTATCGAACTAGAATATTTTTGGCCCATTTAACGAACTAGAATATTTTTGGCCCAATTATCAATCTAGCAGGTTTACAGCCCATCTTGTCAATCTAGCGATCTTATGGCCTAATTATCAATCTAGTAGGTTTACGGCCCATTTTAGCAATTTAACAGTTTTTCGCATATTTCTTGATTTTAATCGTTTTCATGTATTTACAAGAAAATATTGATTACTACCAAATTTCTGTTTTTACCATTTTTCACGATTTTAACACAGTACTCACAGTTTGATATCTAACCCGAAAAATGAGTGTGAAGTTACACACCTGGTTATTGTGAGAACTAGACTTTCCCGCTCGTCAACACCTATACGTATCACGATAATTAGAACACTATAATCTAATAATAAAACCGATCTAAACATAACGATCTAAAATTTTACCCTCGGATTTTCGAAATACTTCTACTTGCGGTTTCTCCCCGATTGATGGTTCGTTAACCAAATCAAATCCACGAATAAATAATGGTTCGGGGGTACGAACGACTTCGAACAGTTGATTCTCCTCAGATGAACGTCCGCAACCCGGTGGAAAATCCCGGATTCCCGAAATAGTCCTTTGTTTGTACTTAGGGGGATTAACGGAACCTCCCCTCTTTCGAAGACTAAACACCGCCCTTTTCTTCCCTATTTTGAATGTCTTAAAAGACAAAAGATTATTAACCATTCTACTAATATATCGGAAATAATACTAAAGGTTTTAAGAACGAGATTTCCTTACCACGAATTCTTGTTCCACAAAGAGAGTCGATCCAAGCGTTCTATGTTACTCACGACCACTTGATTTCCGATCTTCCGTTATCGCACTAAAGTATAACAAATAAAAACGTCAATAAATGGACGTTTATTTCGATCTAAGAAATCCTTCTTACCACTATCAATATTCGGCCATGACTAAAATTAACTAAACGAATCTAAAAAGAATCCTTACCCTTTTATCCACGGTTGAAAAGAAAGGATTGAAAATGATGTTTGTGAATGATGAATATTCGGCTATGTAAAACCAAGGAAAAGAGAAAACAAAATGGTTTGGCTATGGGTACATCAACATTCGGCCATGGAGAAAAACAATGGGGAAAAATGATTAAAAATAAAAGATGGAAGAAAGATAGAATGGTGATGGTGTTTCGGTTTTCAAAGAGAAGAAAAGAGAAAGAAAAGAGATGGGTTTAGTAACATAGTGCATTCGGCAATGGAAAAAGAAAAGAAAAAGAATGGCTTGTGGTATAAGTGATTTCGCACTAAAAGAAAAGGTACACAAAGAATACTAGAGTAATAAGCAAAATGACCAAATGGAACAAAAGAATTAGGCTTACCAATACATCACATTCGCCAAAGGGAAAAGAGGTTGAGAGAAAAGTCAGAAAATTTTGCACACAAATGCTAAGAATGACCAAAACAACTCCTAAACCTTGCCAAACCATTAGCATATTCGGCCAACCTCCCCTAGCCATATTGCTATCCAAATTCATTGGTCAAATGACCATGAATTTGTTTCCAAAACCTTTTCCCTGATACTTGCCCCATGTCCCCATATCTTTCCATATTTTCTTGATTCCCTTCCATAAGTTAACAATTTCCTTAATCCTTTGATATACTAACCAAAAATAACAAGGTCAACACTTGTCATATATGCACTTGGCCGACACTTGCTATACATGTGCAGAAAAATTAAAAATAAAATTCATCTAGATGCTAAACAAGGGATTCGAACCTTCCCCCTCATGCTACAACTCATGCGCCAACACCACCCTACCATATACTCATCTTATGCTACACTTTGACACTTTAATTAACTTATGTATCAATGCCACTTGCTACACTTCATTAAATTCTCAAACTAAAAAAATTATTCCTTACCTAATTTATGCTATACTCTTCTTCAAGACTATACTAAATACGAAAATAAAAGTAAGAAAATTTTTCTTCATAATCTAAACACCAAATCATGCTATATAACAACACTCAGATTTTTAGGGTGTTACATATATGGTTTCAAATTTATGTGCTCTAATATGGAATTAGTTATAGTGTAACAAGATTTTAATTTGGCATGTTTAATTTTTTAATTTAACTCGAACAATTTATGTGGCATACCTTACCATATAGTCCGTATGTACAATTCGTACTTCTGATTTCACTGTTTAAGTTTAAGGGCAATACAGAGCACGCCAATTAGTTAGTATCGAACCCCGCTACAAGGACGTCCTTCATAATTCATTACTAAGAGCCTTTTTAGAACACCCCACCAGAGCAGCCTATTCGGAGTGTGCACCATAAAAGTTCTTCTGGTAAGACTTGCCACAGAGGTCGTTCCTTCATAATCCACCACAAAGGCTTTCATATCAGAATTTGCCACAGAGGTTCTTTATTCATGGTTCACCACTAAGGCAGTTCTTAAGAGCACGCCACGAAGGTGTTCCTTACGGAGTTTGCCGTAAAGGCGTTCCTTTCATATTGTGCCACACAGGCGTTCTTTTAATATTGCGTCACAAATATGTTCTTTTCATATTGCGCCACAAAAGCACTCCTTTCATATTGCACTACAAAGGCATTCATTACCTGTCTTTTTTTGCGATATGGATTTGCCTAAACTCACATTATGTGAGGTTTGTCTATCATCATCCTAGAACATGCAAGGAACCCCATTGGGTAATCACCATCGTTTGGTTCCTTTCAGAAGGTGCCATGACCATAGACTTTTCCTTTTAGAGATTGTGTTTAAAGTCCCGACGAACCCCTTTAGACTCCACCACAGTGAATATACACAGACTCACTTGACCAACTCTTCATGAATTGACACCATTTAAGACTTCACACTTTGATCCATTAACAACACCCAACTAACTCACATCTCATCACATATATTCCATTTGTGCTCATACAATCATACTTCACCATTAGAATACTTATCACATACTTAACTTGTCAGATTCCCTATGGACTATATATGCAAGACCCAACAAACATTCATATAATAGTATAACCTTCATATTATACTTTTCTGATGTCAGTTTCATAGTTTATTTGATTTCATATAAATATCTAGTATAAACGGTATACAAGCAGAGTTAGATTAGGGACTCACCTGACAACCATGAACATCAGCTTGAACTCAGATCCAACAAGGAACTGCAGCAACCACTGCTTATAAATTAGAAGAACACCATTGAAACTTATTCGTAACCTTTACCATTATCACAAACCCAGATAACTCTTACACTAAGCCTTAATTCTTCATCTTACTGTTCATGCACTCTTATAGACCTACTCTTTCATAACACAACATGCAGAGTCATAAAACTTACCTGACATGGAGCAATCACTAATAAAATTTGGTATCTCAACTTCAGCTTAGAGAAATGTCTTTGGTTCCTCAAGCCTCATATAACCTTGTCTTAGAAGAAGGAAGAAGAGAACTCTCATTTCCCAAACTTGAATATATATTATTATAATCTAAGTCATTATTGGAACTTGACAAATGTCACATCATTACTGAATTGTCTTATCAAAAGTCTACAACTTCCGAAAAACCTAATTGAGTATTCCCTTATCTTTTAACTATTTTGGTTCACATTCAGTTGGTTCCTAACCAACTTACCTTGCAACTTAACTTGCACAGCACCATAGTTAATCGTGCGCACCATACCCCTGGTGTGAACTCAAACTCTCGATACCATTTTACTTGATCGCGGGTCTTATTCCAACTAATATGGCTACCTGACAAAGAATCTTTATTAACTTAACCACATAATTGTACACACCCGCTCTATACACCAAAAGATGCACTTAGGTGAAGCCTACTCCGCCAATCATACTACTTTAGGACTATGTGCCAAACCTTGTACCCGCCAGAACCGGAGTGTTACAATAAAGACGTAACCTTTGTATATTCGAAGGAAGTATCTATTACCTGTGTATGTGCTTCTCCCTAAATCACGATGAGGTGATGGCTCAAAGATTTAAAGAGTGTAAGTAAAGCATCAAAGACAATGAAGAGAAGGAAATAGTCTTAGAGTAAGGTACGATAATAGACGAGTATAAGAGAATAAAATTTGAGGAAGTATTCTCCAGAGACAAAGTTAAAGGTTAAGAACGATGAGTTTGTTGAACTAAAATATCAGTTTCTGTATACAAATATGACCCAAGTAAAAGATGTTACCCTCACTAAGTTCTTATGAACTTATATGTATGTGATATGTTGTAAGCATGATGTTGTGGATTTGCGCCAAGAGAAACAATGTCAGGACTACGCCAAGGAGCGGCATATCGAGTTATTATGCATACAGAGCGAGTTGTTGACGAGTTCGAAGCTTGCTATGTTAACTAGAATTATGTGCTTTTAGGGGCAATTGTAATAGAGTAGGATGTTAAATTTGGTAATTTTGCAACTTAGTTGCCATGTACTATAAATGTATTGACTTTTGTAATTTAGTTGGAAAGTTCTAATTAAGGGCATTGTAATTTGATTGAAATTTGTATAACTAGACTAAGTTATTGTTCGTATTTGTGTGGTAACACTCAAGATTCGAGTCTGGTTAATCGGATCGGGTTGAGGGCGTTACAATTTCACTCAATTCGATTCGACTTGACTCGAATTCCATTTCACTCGACTCGATTCGAAAAAATTTCAAATCGAGTTAGGATAATAAAATAAGACTTGTCAACTCAATTAACTCTAAAAATTTTTCACTCATTTCGACTCGATTCGGTCAAACGCTCACTCTTACTCACTATAAATTACTCCACATCTTTTATCTTAAATAACTACTCACAAACCCCTCATATCACTCTGTCCGGTTGATAAATTCCTTTTATTATATAAAAAATATTACAAAATTAATTTTATAATTAAATAAAAGTTTGGTCTGAAAATCCAAATGGAGACAATCTTATTCTTTTAGAAAAAAAATCTAATTTTCTTTTGAAATTGTAACATATAATCATATCCAAATTATTATCATAATCAATCATTATAAATATTGAATTTACTTTTACCTCAAATTAATTCACTCACATATCAAAGGGATATCAAAATATATGATTTAAGAAATTTAAATGTTTGAGATCTGTGTAAAAATTATAGGGTGAAAAAAGATATCTAAATAAAATGACAATTTCGAAAATTCGAGGTTACCCCCATATTTTGGTCGAATAGTAGGTTTTCAAACCATATAAACAACTTTTTTAAAAAAAAAAATTTGTTTAAATTCTTATTTTGACCACAAAAATCAATTTTAATGGAATTAGGAAAGTGCGAAAAATGAAAAGGATTACTAAGATCATCATAGTTAGAAGAGTAGCAGCAAATAGAAATGTGGAAATTTTTCTTTGGACCACAAAGATCAGGTGTAGAGAGCTTTGTTTAGCTTCTACCAAACTTATTCATTAAATAACATTCTAAATCTAATCCCAAAAAACACCCAAGGGTAAAGTGGTCATTTCAGTAAGATTTTTCTCTTCTTTTTTTATCTTTATTGTAAAGCCTTTTAGTATAGTAGTGCAAAGTTGGATAGGGTATTATAGTCCAAAACAATTAATTTCGCCACAAGAAATAAAAGCTTTTCTCAAAAAGGACAATAATAATAATAAAACTATTCAACGTCCCTCTCCCAGCAAAACAAACAAAAGCGATGAAAGTGATAATAATGAGGTGCGTCAGAAATTACAAAAAAGCAGGTGCTTTTTGTGCTATTACCGGACCACGTGTTAGGAAATTAATGAACCTGATTAGGTGCAGAACCATACCTCTGATCTCAGCTGCAGCTGATTGTTAATGCTACGTGTCCATTCCATGCCGACGCGGCCATCCAAGTCACGACAAGGTCGTGGTTTATGGCCATAAAGTCCAATTGACCCACTATGACTTCTCCATATTCTATTTTTATTCTAGATCAACAAAGTTCAATTCGATTGAAAAAGAATTTAATTTTAAAAAATAAAAACTTTTAAATTTTGAGTTATTTAAATTAACTCGAATAAATAATACGAGTCTAATTTTATAATTTAAATAACTCAAAATAATTCAACTAAAAAATTGACGAAACATCTCTTTTGTTCTTATCAATTTTAAAAATGAACAAATTAATCTTTCAACAAAAGTTATAAAAAAAATTTCAAATATTTAAAAAATTTTAAAATTTTATATTTTTTAAAAAATTTAAATTCAAGTCTATCATACTAAAATATTATTTTTTATTATTTTACTTTGAATTTTTTTCAAATATATATAATTTTAAATTTATGTAATAACAAAAAAATTAATTATACTGTAACAATATTTTTATTTGAAATGTTCAATTTTTAATTTAATTCAAACAATTTCACTCTATTCGATTCAACTCGAATTTCATTTCACTTTATTCGAAAAAATTTCAAATCAAATTAGAATGATAAAATAATATTCTCAACTCAAATTTTTAAATACTCCTAAGACCCAAATTGACGAAACATCTCTTTTGTTCTTATCAATTTTAAAAATAAACAAATTAATCTCTCAACAAAAGTTATAAAAAAAAATTCAAATATTTATAAAATTTTTAATTTTTAATTTAATTTAAACAATTTCACTCTATTCGGTTCAACTCAAATTTCATTTCACTTTATTCAAAAAAATTCAAATCGAATTAAAATAATAAAATAAAATTCTCAACTCAATTTTTTAACAAATACTCCTAACACCCCCAGCTCAAATCAAACATTTTATTGTATTCACACTTTAAATATAGATCCTAAAAGCTCAAAGAAAAGTAGAAGAAACAGAAAAAAAGTTTTTTCTATCTGAATGAAGCTTCTAAGCAATAGCAGGATTTTGACTAAAGTAAGGTCTGAAACAAATATAAGATACACCTAAGCTTTTCTTATAATGGCTCCTAACCCCTCAACATAACCTAGTCACGGTATAAACAAAAACTTGTGCTTGTTAAAGCCAGCCAGCCTCAATAATCAATCACAAAAGCAAAAGCAAAAGCAAAAGCCTGGAGTTGTATGCTTTGTATACCCCTAGCCTACCCAAACTATCTACAGTTAGCCTAGCATGTATTTACTGAAATGGGTGATCCCCTCAACAGAAGAACATTGTACTTGCCACATTCTTTTTCAGCCTCGGAAGGTCTGGCACAAGGATACTTCCTGTGGATGTTACGTTTCCTGAAGATGTTTCTGAAAGTTCATCCAGCTTCAAAAATTGGCCCATCTGATATGCCGCAAGGTGAGCGTAACAAATAGGAGCCACTGGATACGAAATACAACCCAGGTTTATGAAATATTAATGAGACTGATACAAATGACTTGCTAAACATGAACAGGGTGTAGGATAAGGGGAAAATTACCTATTGAGACTGCTGCTGTGCTCCTTTGGTATCTGCATTTGGCAAAATGTAATTGATTAAAAACGCCTGCTACTTCCTACGATGTTAGAGATGGCAGATGGAGCTTATTCACAACTTACACATAGGAAAGACAGTGGATAAGATTCTGCAGGTCATTAGGAGAGAAACCTATCTCATCAAGCAAGACATGATAATGAGCTGGCCTGGATGTTCCCTGTTAGATTTGAAACAATGCAACGGGGGATCTTATTCACATGTATGCATATATTATTCAGAAGCAAAAAACAACACTGCTGCTTCATAATGTCCCAAGATTGAACAGAAAATTTTGATAGTAACAGTAGAACACTTACGATCATCCCTGCATGAGCACACATGTAGAAATCATAGTTTCTCGGATGCACAATTTTTGTGTCCACTACTGTCCCTGCAGAGGAAAGCGAGAGAGTGAACCAACAAAGTAATAAACTAGAGAGGAAAATGAAATATCAGAAGCAAACCTGGTGGAACATTTTCAGGGGCATTAGCTTGGAATAATTTTGTATGATGATTCTTCTGAGCAACGACTACTGTGAACTTGGGAACATCAGACTCACCCAGAAACTGATATGACTGCGTAAAGGATGTTTAACTATCTAAGAATCGACTATTATCAAGAAAATATGAGGCCCTCAACTAACCCTTCGCAGGATCTTGTAACATAAAAATGTTATGGACAAGAAAACAGTAGAAAGGCACTTCTAACAGCCTTTTAGAAACATCAATTAATATGCTGCCCCATAGCCCTTACTCAGGGAGATGATGGTTATATTGTGATGAAAAAAATAAACCATAGTCCAGAATGTACCTTGATGATTTGCTCCAGCTCAATGTTTAATACTTGGTTAAACTGTGATTCACTTACTCCATCCCTAAGAAAATCATCAAAACTAATTATTTAAGTGATGAATTAAATTGTTCAACCAACCATTGTAAAGAGTGTATGATTGGTTCATACAAGAAAACAGAAATAATTACTTCCATTTTCTCTTTTACATCTTAAAAAGCAAATTGCTGACCACTGAACAAGCTCAGAAAACCGGTGAGGGGAAATATTTAAATTCCAACTAACTCCTATTAGAGCCATAATGTAATAAAATATACAGAAATCCACAAACACAAGTGTACACACCTGAAGACGATAATTTGTTTTGGTTTGCGATTACCGCTCGTTTTATAGAAATCAACAAGCAGTTCCCTTGCAACACAAAAAACATACTCAAATTTTCATATGAATAAATCTCAAATCATATCCAGCATTTTAATTTTACAACACCAAAAGAGCCGAGGTTACAAGCAATCTTGTTGGTATCAACTCATCATAATAGAAGTTATGCACGTGTCAGTGGCACATCAAACAACATAACAAATGAAAAATGCATTTTAATGCATTGTAAGACTACCCATTCTGGCATTCAAAATTAAATAAAAGTACATAAGAAATAACTTCAGATATGGGGCAAAAAATGTTGATTTCACTGACTGAAATATTCTTCTGGATCTTGTTTGTGACAGAACAAGAACAAAAGTATTTGAAATCATGTGAAAAATAAAATTATAATATTATAATATACCATGAAATTATACTTAAATAATCAATTTCAAAGCCCTTAAAGGTAAAACAGAGCAATCAGCACACATGGAGTTCTGGATATAGTTTTACTAAACTACCTGATAATACCATCATCAACCTTTCCATCTGGTGATGGCTTATATAAAGCTTCAATCATCTCCGTCTTTGGAGATTGTGTTCTCACAGATGCTCTGTACCTTGAAATCAAAGGCCAATGGAGCGAACCAACAACCTGATATATACGGTAGGTCTAAACAGTTGGATGTATCCTCACAAAATTAGGGGAATAATTATAATGCATTCAAAAATTCAGAAATTACTGCAGCTATTGATGGGACATCTGATCGACCAGGGGACCCATGAGAGACATCCATTCCCAAAATCAATGTAGGAGTATCCTTCAGCAATGGGAGGATTGAAGGTTTCTCTATTTCCAATAAAGAGTTGATTCCTCCAAGCTATACAGAAGAAAGACAACGTAATATCATAGTACATCTGATGTGTAGATCAACATAAAAGTTAAAACAATTCTTTTTTTTTTTTTTTTTTTTCAGGAAAATGCATTGCTTTAAGATTTTACCTTTGAATTGATTTTAAGGAGGACATTTGTGAGGTATTGGTCATTAATTTTTCCAGGGCTAATGCATTGTGTGGCAATTCCCATATCGCAAAGACATTTTTTCTTCCAAGGTCCTTGACAGAGCATGGAAAATGTCAGTTGACTGGCCAAATAAGAAAAGAAATCAACAGGAAAAGACATACCATATATATCAGAGTTTTTTCTCACTGGCAAGACACATAGAATTAACTCAGGGGGGCCAGGAAGCTTTGCTATAATCTGATCAAACATTGCTTCCACTCTAGCTGCAGGGCCAGCTTTAGCAGCTTGATGCCGTTCCTCCTCAATCAATGTGTGTGGACGTTCCATTTCCTTCATGTATGAATACATTTGTATAAGAAGACAGTTATACTAACAAGTCATATAGCACCATGACAGCCAAAATGTGGAATAACCTACAATGCCCTTGTTTCTTGCACAACTGATTAAATCCCTCGAAATTTGACTGAGATCACAGCGAGCAGAGAAGTTGACAGCAATCCAACGTTCAATTTTCTTTGGATCCAGAAATCTCTGCAAAGGGATGGAATGAATATATATATGTGAAATAAACTGTTGTATCAAATGCTATAAGATGGAAACTAGATAGGAGACAAACTCTGAAGCAAAGAGCTGCAAGCAATTAAGATTGGGACCAACACAGTATACTATAACATAAAAGATTGGGATGAACAAAAACCTTCTATCACCACTACCTTCTTGTTATAGTTCCATCTACCATTTCGAGGGATGCAATCCTCGTGATTCCCAACCTTCAACTGTTAATGACAATAGAGATGTGTTACGATGAACCCACTAAACAGTTAAATTAAGGTAAAGCTCTCTAGCTCTCTCTTTCTCTTGACAAAGAGGCAACAACACATACCCTTGGAGTCTCCAGGATCCGACCCTCAACTTCTGTCAATTGCCTACCTATTGAAATTTCACATGCAGAAAGTACAGGGTTCTCATTGAATTTGTTGTTTTTCAAAGCCTGCCAGGTTAAAGAAGCAAAAAATTCTAGTAGTCAAGACAAAATAACAAATATGGTTATAGCCATAAGGTCAAAGAAACATACATCAGTCAGAATTTGAATTCTTTCCCGAGGCTTTTGCCTGGATCTTTCAACCAGGGTTGCCCTTTGATTTGTAGTTAACGCTTTTGTGTACCGCTGAAGTGAAACAAGTGAACAGAGCTAGAACACCATAAATTTAAATGTTAGGATAGACATGTCTGATAACAGTGTATTGTGTAATGAACACTATGCTTATGAAGAATAAAAAATTTGACTGACCTCTAGGGGTAAATAGTTAGGACGTTTTGGTTTACCAACATCAAGGCATGGCATGTCTGCAGAATATGTGAGTTCAATTCCACAGTGTTTGGTGAAATACTCATACACTGTGATCTCAACAGTCCGGACTTCACCACAATCACCATTTTTAACTTTCATTGGGAAGCTAGAAGAAATTAAAGACAAATACAACCAGAATTAAAATTCTTTCTGGAGAAAGAACTCAAATAGAAGTTATGAAAGGAAAAATCCCCAGCAAATGAGCACATACTATAGCTCACAACAGGGCTTCTCACTTAGACCAGTGATTTTGAATTCCATGTTACGGTGTATTGTTTTAATCCTCATATTCTTCAACATTCGTCTGGCCTGTAGAATTTATAAGTTTAGTTTTCAGGACATAAAGTAATTAAGATTTTGGGTTTTTGAGTTCCTTACTTTCAGCCAGAAACGTTCATCATTTAGATTCAGGTTCTGTTTTAGAAACTCAAATACTGGTCCAGGCCTTAAAATCATTGTTGTAGATACATCTGCAACAAAGGTTTAAAGAGAAAACATGATGAAAAGATTAAAAAAGTTTTAGGATCAAAGTTATGATAGAATGAATAAAAATATACCCATATTCAAAGACAAGCCCCCCTGAGTGGGACGAAAACTGGAATGGAAGCCCCGCAGACCCAATACCCCTCCTCCCAAATCAACATAATTCCTTGAATCATCTTGAAAGAAAGATTGTCTCACCAAAAGGCAACCTCTAGAAAACCAACACCGTCACTAAAATACGACAGGACAAGCAATACATACAGATATCCAGGGGGACATATATGGTTCTGTGAAGAATAAGAAACTTAAATACCGCTCAGCAGCTTGCTGCCTTAGAATGATGTCAAGTACTCTCAAAGCATCCTGAGTGCTATTATCTGACTGAACTCCTTTGAGGGCAAGAGATATTGACTTCAAGGGTATCTTAGTAGAATAGCTTAGTTCTACTTTGTAAGTCTTTGACTGGAAAGAACGCTTTGTCCTCTTGCCAGTCTCAGCAGGGCCTCCATCAGCATCAGGACTCCTGGTTTCACAACCAGACAGTGAGCTATTGTGACAAAAAAGTTATAACATCTAGATTCTAACATATACAAAATCTAAATCCAATAAGGAGTAGAAGAATATACCATTTTGCAAATGAGTTTTCTAGCACTATTGTAAATTCAAACTTGTTCTGTGGCAAAGGACCCACTGTATACAAACTCCTTTCACCATCATAGGCAAATCTTTTTCCAGCAAGTTCCGAAGAGTATGTTTGGTAAAGTTTATCAACAAGTTTTCTCCCAATCCTCTTGCTTTCAACAACTCTACTATCTTCTGACGAAACTGTAACCTGCAAATCATATTTTGGTAAATATTCATCCTTAAAGTGAACTTCCAGAAAGAAACAGAATGGAGACAAAATAACCTACAGTATACTGGTAAAATACAGCATCTGGGGCATTGACAGAAACTTTGAAGTGATTGGCAAGCAGGGATATCTTTTGACCACTTGTCCCAACTTCACTCCTACTGACAATAGAATACTTGGGAGGCTTCAAGCTCTCTAGCTTCACATTGGATGGTATTGCTGGCAGTGGTACGGGCAGAGATGGTAATTCCAGTGCTTCTTCAGTACTAGCTTTCTCCATCTTGAAATCAATCAGTAAGGACATTAGTACTAGATTGGTAGCATTAAGTATCACCACTAATTGCAAGTACAGTGAACATGTAAACAACTAAAATGTACAAGACTACACAAATCTCATGGTATTGTGAAATAACAGAATCTCCACAAGAGCATAATCTTATAAGATAAAACATTTTCATTGATTAGATGAATAGCTTCAAACATTTTAATTGTCAAAGAAGAAATCCACGACAAAAAATTTCTCCTTCAGTGAAAAACAAATAGGAAAATTAAAGACAAAAAACTGCAATAAAATAGAATAAAATAAATGAAAAACACAGCATATGAGTTACTAGTTGTCCAAGATTACAAGTTATCAGAACCAGCATATAAGATTAGATACAGGTGATGACCAACAGAAAATCTTACAAAAAATTTTCCAAGGAGAAGGCTATTAAATTTTGGAAATTATTTTGAAAAAGAATCCTATATTGTTAATACAAAGCAAAGATAAACTTGAAAGGACGAGATAAAATTCCAAACAGGGAACTTACATAACTATCCTTAGAGAGCAAAAATTCAAATGCTAAAGTTGTAGCAGAAAATTATACACTTCTCTTTTTGATATTAAATAGCTCGACTCTATACTACTTATGTGTGTGTGTCAAATATGGGTATGAGTACAACATGGCATGCTTGATTTCTTCTAAGTTTTTCATTTATTTGGAGAGCAGTTAGAAGACCGTATCCTATACCCATGACCAGAAACGGATACTTCAAGAAAAATCTAAGCAACATAGGCTCAACTTTAAAAATAAAACGCGATAATATTTTTCCGAATAGGAAAAAAAAAAGCCAGTACTCGAAATCAGTTGCTCTGGACTCTAACAATGGAGGACATGCACTAAGGGGTGAAAAAAAATAAAGAAACCAAGAGCAGAGAAATACTGCTTATTTTATGCAATTACAACAAATAAAAGCTTCTCTCAATGAAATATTTTTCCTGATTAGGGTTGTTTAGCACGGATTAACAAAATAACTCAAAATCTTAAGAAACGGAAATATATAATTTAGAATAAAAAGTCAAAATCGCTTTGACGATTATTAACATAGCGAAAATCAAACGGCATTGTCAAAAGAAATTGCTTCCGAAAGGAGTTAAAGTTTGAACATCAAATAGAATTCAAAATAAAAAAAATAAAATCAAAACAGGTTTTCGTTGACTCCTCGAAATAAGCAGCAAAAGCAAAAAAAAAAAAAACACAGTGAGAGACTGATAGTAGAGTCCAGCACGAGACAAGTTTCAAAAATTTTCTTTTCCTCGAATACAATGTCTCAGATTAACAAACAACGTGAAATTTTAATAAGAAAAAATGTCTGAGGTTAGCCGAGAAAACAGAAACAAAACAGACAAACACAAAAGCTTGCAGAGGAGAACATAGGTAGAACTTAAAGCAAAATAGGAATTGTAATGGAAAAAAAAAAACACATACAAAAACAAAATATCAGCGTATTAGACAACAATGCAGTTCAAAATTTGGCAGAAAAGAAAAGAAAGTTCAAAAGAAGAAAACATAAACCACAAAATATGGCAGCAAGCAAACGAGCAGGAAAAAGTGAAGACTTAGGACGATGATCAACATTCAAGGATGAACCAAAAGAAAAGAGCAGGGAAAATCATACCCGCAAAGTAAAAACAGAAGAAGAAGGCAGGATTACTGAAGAGTCGGGTCTTTGGCACTAAAAGTAAAAGAGAGCGACAATGGAGGGTGTAAGGGAAAAATATTAAAATAGTAATTTTCCTGCTTCTTAATTCTTATAGGAGCGGCAATAAAAAGATGGGTTCTTTTAGCATATGATGTTATAACACTTTAGGTTTAAATATTTGGAATATATCCACCGTTGATATTTAAAAAAACTTGATTTGACTGCTTAGATCGTTTCCGTGGAGTAAACGAAGGGCGGCTATTCCGGTCGTAGAACAATCTCTGTGGAACCCTTATAGCTAAAAAGATCTGATCGTTGATTTTGATTGGTTAGAAAATGTATAAAGATGAAGAAAAATCAACGGCTCAGATCCCTTGGTTTCTGCTGCTTTTTGTAATGTGTTTGGACACTATAAAAGTAATTGGATTTAAACTCTATGGATCTTTTATCTCTTAAAATCTTGTATAATTATCATGTAACTCTAATTTTAATGGAGTGTTTTATTAAGTACTAAGTCTTCTCAGCTTAAGTAGATTAAATTAATCTTATGTGATTAGTTGACCTTCACGGGACAGGATATGTGTATTTGTCATGGGTTTTGGTCCATCGACCCATGACAAAAACATGTAGCAATTTTGTTATCTTGGAATTCAATAAAAATATCGGGGTAAGTTTTGTCTTATATATTAAATGATTATGTGGCACGTTAATTTAAGTGATTAATTACTAATTTGGTTGCTGAACTATAACTAAAATATTATTTTAAATTTTTTTAAAATTTTTACAATAATTCTAAAATATTAAAAGAAAGCTTAAAAATAAATATAAATTATTAAAAATATATTTAAATCCTGCTTAGTAAAATATTTATAAATTGCAATATTAGTAACAAATATTTATATTTTATATTATAAAACATCTATTACTAACTATTTATAAATTTACTTAAAAATACTTATAAATCGCAATATATATTTATTACTAAAATATTAATATAAAATTTTTCAATAAAATATTAAGAATATTACTTCAAATTTAAAATTATTAATGTTAAATTTTATTATTAAAAATTTTTAATATTAAATAACTTTATTAAAATAATAAATTATATTATTTATATTAATAATTTATTATATGATTGAGTATAAATATGTATTTTTAATAATATTAAAAATTATAATATTTTATTTTAATATTTTAATATTTTTAAATTTAAAATAATATTATTAATATAATAATACTTGGCTCCATCAAAGTTTCTTTTTTTATTAAAAATCAAGTTATTAAGAAATTATATTTTAAAAATAACTTATACTTTTCAAAACGCGAAATGATCTTCCAGAAAAAATAGGTTTAAATTTTTATTGATCAAATTAGTTATTTTCTTGAAACAAACATAACCTAAGTATTATGGGAGTAGGACCAAAAAAACTCGAATTCCATGAGATTTTATTCATCCCAGTTCAATAGAGATGAAATTTTTTAAAAAAATTGAGTTTCAGGCGGGTCAATTTGGATTTTTTTTAATAAGATTTTTAGTATTGGGGTTCAAGTTTAGGTGAAATTCGTCTTGCTTGCCTCGGTATATTTATATTTATATTAATTTTATAACTATTTTTTAAATACTTTTAATTATAATTTCTTGATTTTATACTAATCTATAACATATATTTTAGTTTTCTGAACATTTATATGTTTCTTTTATAAGATTTTATAATATATTTGATTTAATTTGTAAAAAAAATATTATATTGTAAATCTCTACTTTAGTCTTTTTATAAAATAAAAATAAAAATTTGTAAGTGATGAAATTTGAACTCGTGCTACTTATATAAAAACAAAACATTAATTTGACCACTAAACTAAATATTTATTTTATTATAATATTTACATTTTAATTGTATTATGCATATTTTATTGCCTCATTAATTGTGTATATATATATTGATAAAGTTGGTAATTGAGTTAGTATTACAAGTCAATTAGACACTAACTCAAGATTGATTACTACATGTAAACAATTTTAGCTTATTTTTAATTCTTAATATGATGTATTTATATGTTTGAATTTAATTTTACTCACAATTTAATATATTTTTATTTAATATCACACATATTTTATATGTTATTGTTAATTAGTTTCAAACCATACATTTTATTATTTAATGTATGTTAGTTTTAAACACACTTCCATATTTTAAATACGTAATTCTCACATGTATATGTGTGTGATAGAATTCCTAATATCATTTAAAATTTTAACACCAGCTAGGCAAAATAAAGTAAATCTTTTAAGAGTTGGGATGAAAATATTATATAAAATTCAAAGAAGGGTAGGTATGAGTATCATATATATCATATCATATACAATATATATAATATAATAAGGTATACAAGTCCATGTTGCGGTATGTATCGCAATCTTGTTTTTGTATTTTTTTTTTTATCTACTAAACAAAATTTAAGTAAAATTAAATAATTTTTAACCAATTCAAATTTTAAAATAAATTATTATTTTATAAAATATTTGACCAATTCGTGTTTTATTTTTAAATATAATATATTTACACAAAATATAATTTTAAAATTAAGAAAAAAAACTATTGATTGAATCTTAGTTCAATTGGTATCAGTATTGTGATCAATGTAGAATGACGTGGGTTTGAGTACACTGAAATACCCATAATGAAATTAATGTTAATTTTTTTGAAAAATAACTGAGAATTAAAATTGGTAAAAACCATTAATTGGTTCTAATAATTGAAAATTGAATAATTCATAAATTAAAAAGAAATAAAAATATTATAATTTGATATTTTTCAATTTTAAATTAAAAATTAAATACTTATTAATTTAAAATTTAGTATGATGTTAAAACATTATATAAAAATTTAGTCATTAAAATAAAAATGTAAACCAATCATTTTTGCTATTTTTAAATTTTAAATTTTGAAATAAGATAAAATGTATCATTTGTGAAATCTAAATCTCCATATATTGATATTTTAGAATATTTTTACTTATTCTTGAAATAAAAAACTTTTTCTTTTAATTTTTGTTTAAAATGTTAAATTTTTGGTCTATTATATTAGCTCGATTGATCAAACCAAAATCGTCAAAAAGGGTGTGAATTGACTTTTAAAAATTTAGGAAAGCTAGAAGGAAAAGATAGAGCAATAAACACAATAATTTAGAGTGGTTCGGCCCCAATTGCCTACTTTACTACCTTAGTTTTCCATAGTTAAGGATTTTCTCAAATTCACTAATTTGTTCAACATTTGAAGACAAGGTTTAACCTTACAACTCCCTTAAGATTTCTACCCAAATCTTAAGACACAAACCCTCTCAAAGAATTACAAAGAAGCAAACAAATAAATAATCCTTACAAGATCAGAATGGTTTCCAATTAAACACAAATAGACAAGAATACGCTTGAGCTAAAGAAAAAAACAATAAAAGCTTAGAAGTGTGTACAAGAAAATTATGGAAGTATTGGGCATAAAGGTTATTTGATTGATGACTTTTGCTTGAGTATGTTTTTTTTTTTTTTTTGTTGTAAGATCTTTAGAAGCCGGTATTTATACCTCCTAATTGATTTCCAACCATTGGGGTTGTTGTGGTAATTAATAGAGTCAGTGGGGATGTGAAAACCAGAGCATTTAATACACCTGCAACAGCGAGTATTGATACCAAATAAAAAGGTATCGATATTTTTTGTAATAAATGTTAAATTCAGTGACCATTGGAGCTAAAATATCGATACCAAGAATATTTTATTGATACCACATAAAAGGTATAGATACCAAATCAATACTTAACTAAATTTTTGAAATTCAGAATGTCAATTTAGTATCATTTATTTCAAAGGGTATCAATATTTTGAAAAAAATCGATGCTTGGCCAAAAAGGTATCGATACTTTTTGGCCTAGAGCAATTCTGACTTGTTTAAAAAATAGTTTGCCTAGTTGAAAAAATCCATCTTAGTTAAAATCATTTTAACTTGATTTTGATATTGATTCATAAACTTTCTTCTTCCCCTTTTTGTTATATCAAAAAAGACAAATAAAGCTTGAGGAGAAAAAGTTGGTTAGTTCAAAAATATATGAACATGAAGAAATATAGAACTAACATAAAAATAACCAAAGTATCTTATAATACTTAATAAAAAAAAATAAGGTGCAAAAAGAAGTCGTAAACATAGAAAATGAATCAAAAGTAATAGTGCAAATGTGATGAGTAATGATATGAAAATGCAAACTTAAAAATCTACTCTAAGCGTCATCATGGGGAGAGAAAGGAGGAGCCGATGGAAAATGAGCGAGGAGAGATGCCATTTGCATATCTAACGTCGAAAACCTAGAGTTAACATCATCCCTATAAGATTGAACCTCATCTCTAAGTCCTCGACCATCATTACTCAAAGAATGGATAGTGTCGAGGATGACACCATTAATCTCAGACGAAGGTTGAGCAGCTGGAGAGGACGAAACTGAAGGAGGAGCATGTTTGGGTGAAAGAACATGCTCGGGTGCCGGAATGTCTTCAAAAGAGCCTTCGACATCTTTATCTTCATTTTCCACCGGGTGATCTCTCTTAACCCATGCATCGGAGGTGGTATCAAAATGATATCTCGCATGATGAAGTGCCTCATAACTAATAGGTTGGTTAGAAGTAACGGAGGTGTCTCCATGAATGCTAATGCCTAACCTCCTAAAGAGATATGACAAATAATTGCCATAAGGAAGGGTGATATTTGTACTCATTCCCCTCCCGAGAGCCTTAGTTATGTCATTAAACATGATGAAGGTTAGGTCGGGACGCCTATTGGTATGGAAAAAATCGAACCACCAATAATCGGTGTTTCGAAGTTTAGCATGTTTCTTAATGGGGCGAAGGTTTCAAGTTATGATCAACTGGAGGACACAATAATGAAGGTTAAGTTCGGAGGCCGATCTGGATTGAATAAAAAGAGCGGGATTGGAATGTCCTTTTTCATCGGAGTTACCTTCGAGAGGCAAATGAAGATAATTGCTAAACTCTTCTAAGGGAGGATGTATAGGGGTGTTCAATAAAAATAAAGTGATGGCTATGACGATGTCACTAGACTCATCGTGTTCGAGTTTGGCATTAGAGAAAAATGATCAAACAAGATTATAGTAAGTAGGCGATGAAATTTTAAGAAAATCCATCCAACCCTAATTTTGTAAAATAAAAAGATAAACAAAATTAATACCTTCTAACATGGCTATATCAACTTTCCTAGACTCCTAAACTCTTTTAGATGCAAATTTTTTTATCAAAATGTTCATGAAAAGCATCAGTATGAAAGCATCCGTTAAAGGATGATCGAGGACCACTATGTAACACCCTTAACCCGTACTCGTCACCGATTTAGGGTTACGAGGCATTACCTATCTAACCCAATCCATAATAGACATTAATATACCTATGTCATACTTCATAGTACAATTTGAATCAAATTGTTTCATATATAAAAGAATGTCTATCAAAGTTTCGAATTCATTATTAAACATACATCAATAACAATTTTACTCACTTTTCTATATATATAAAAGCTAATATGTACCTTTTCATTCATCGAATATTTTAAAGTGTCATAAAGTCAAATATACAAATACATTATGACCAAATCAATAAGGCAACTCATCTAACCGAATATGCTCATAGTATTACATACTCGATGATCTAAATCTAAAGAACATTTTATCAATAATGTACTCATCTACTCACGACAATTACATTTTATCCATGTCCCAGTATATTTACTAAAACACATTACAACTTATAATTATAATACATATACTAAGGCCGAATTTCATAATCACTTACATCTCCTATTCGAACATATTCTAAACTTACTGAAAGAACTAATTATAACTCACACATGCCTTTACTCAATCAAGACATAAAACCCAATTTACCTTTCATACTCAAACATCTTTCATCAAAGCAAAAGTTACTATTCATTTGGTCATGGACATTACAAAAGCCGAATATGCAAATGCTATACTTACTTTACTAAATTATCAAAACCAAGTATACATACCCAAAACTTTATTTAATAAATTTTAGGTTAAACCAAATTCAATACAAATTTCCGAAAGTATCCAAACATATCATCAACCACATCTCTTACAATTACCCTAGTCATATTATCAAAATCATGCACATCTTATAAATAACCTAAAACATACAAACCACCCTCATTTTACACGCATATGTCTATCATGAATAATTTTGCACAACCAACATATAAATATATAACCTATAATGCCACTCTTACTTAACATGAACTTATATACCATATCATATAAACACCATGGTTGTAGTTTCATGACTAAAAATCAAATTTAATGATCCATCAAACCACATACTCAAACACTTAACATAACACATCAAAAATTATACTTCCATCATAACTTAATATTATGGCCGAATTCACATAAGTTCAAATTATCATGTTTTAGCCATTTTCGCATGGCATATACATAACCACATACATATCATTTGTAACAACTCAAAAGGTAATATAGCCTATACATGCCATAAACTTTAAGTTTAACCTCAAAAAGGTACCAAAATGTCGATGATAGTGTGACGAGCTTTGGCGACAATCCCCGAGCACGTAGCGATCACTGAAGTAAATCTAAAATATGAGAGCAACCAAGAACCAAGTAAGCTTTAATAGCTTAGTAAGTTATAAGAAACTATATAACAATGCATTAACACATTATATTAGAAAATTTTCACATTTAAGACCCTTAGGCCGAATATCCCCACATTCAATGATAGCTTTCTCATAGATCTATAATTCATTCCACATCTCAAAACAAATACATATACATATGAACAGGTCAATATATATAAAATATCTACTAAATTTCTTACTTACATTTCAAACCATATAAATCACAATTTAATACGTATAATACTTAATTTTCATTTCAACAACCAAAACTTACCCATTATACAAAGATAATTTTTCATCGCATACCTGTTCGTTTTATTCCATTAAACACCTTCGTTAAATAATTAAATTAAAAGATCGATAAACCTGCACACTTAATGCAAAAATCGTATCACATGTTACATGCTTAAAGTCGACATACTAATACCTTGCACACTCAGTACCAACTCCTTGTAACGTATCGCACACTTAGTGTCGTTACATTTAACTTCTCACACACTTAGTGCTAAGCAACCGAATTCATACACTTAGTGCTCGGTATTTAATTTCGCACATTATTGCATTTCCTGAGCTTAATCCTTATTGAAAAACATAGAGCTTAAACCTCAATTCAATATCACTTTCAGTTATATCAATGCCATATATATACACATCACATTCGGATATCATCTCTCAATTCAACACCACATTTGACTATATCATTGATATATATACATATATATAAGTACACATCACATTCAAGTGAACAAATAACATATATACTTACCTCTCATTCGGTTATACTTTATACATATACAATTATACATTCGGCTATATAAAAAAATCAGCATACATACTTCCTTTAGATTTTAAGTATATCAATATAGATAAATTCCATACAACATGATTGTAACACCCCAAACCCGGCCCATGCGTTAAGGCCAAATCTGACATGTCGCATGACAAAATACTACTAAGTCTTTTTTTTCAAAAATTTAAGTAAAACAGATTTCAAAATTTAGACGAAGTATTAAAAAAAAATTGTTTGATAAATCGATAAATTTGAGATAAGAAAATCTTATAAATCATGACTTTGCAAATATTGTTAATAATTCGAGAAGAATTTGAAATTAATTTTTGAAAAGCGTTGATGAAAAATTTTTAAGAGAAATTTTCGAGTTAAAAATATATTTATGAAAGTTTATTATGAAACCCTTTTTGTATATTCATTTTAAGAAAACGATTATTTTAGTTTTTAGAAAAAAAAATCTCAATTTGAAATACTTAGAGCAATTTATAAAATTCGTCAAACATAAAACAAAACAAAAATTAATCCAGAGGCCTTATTACAACCTTAACTCAAAATAACAAAGTAATTAAAAGTACTAAAGAGAAATCCAAATTCCAATTTAAACCGTTTTGTAGTATGGCCTCCATCGAGTCATCCATAGCCCAAGTCTCCATCATTGATCATTACCTGAAAGGGGTAAGGAAAATAGGGTGAGTTGCTAGAACTCAGTGTGTAACCCACTTACCGTTATCCATTGGGCCATAATCTCATTAAGCAATTAGTTGGGCCTAAGCCCATTTACAATAACAACAATGTATCAAAATATAACATGTATATGAAATGCAATTCCCAAACCAAGCCTAATAATCCATCCGCTACACACCACTCGTACCAACCAACACACCTGTGGGGATCAAGTCAACCCACTCCGCCAACACACCAATCGCAGGCATTAAGCCATTTATAACAAATATAATTTTGTGGTCAAGCCACCAAAATATCAGAATTTACGTGGCATTGCCACTATACAGATTTGTGGCAGAGCCACCAGAACTTCTCTTCATTATTATCCCGTCCCATGCAAATCATGTATATAATGCATAACAAATCATAATATAATAACAATAATTTATTCGGATATTTATTACAAAAATTGTGGCCCAATATAACAATTTATCAAATTGACCCATTAAGCAAAATATCATCTTGGCCCATTTAGCAAATTTTCAGATCGGCTCATATAACAAATATATCGAATTGGCCCACATAGTAAAATATATCGATTTGGCCCACATAGCAAAATATATCGATTTGACCCACATAGCAAATATATCGATTTGGCCCACATAGCAAATATATCGATTAGGCCCATTAAGGGCATTTTTTTTGAAGTCTTTCACGGTGTTAATACCGATTTTGTCAATTTTATCAAATTAATGAGATCTAAGTCAATTTTTCCGATTTCACCAATATACGATTTAATCAAGCGATTTACTACCAATACGATAATAGTCTTTAACCCATGGAATACGGTGTGAGATTACACACCTGATTACGATAAGCACTACGCTTTCTCGATCGTCGTCACCTAAAATTTTATAACGCTTGATTAGTCGACATATGCGATTTAATAAATCTACTTTAAAACAAACGATCTAAAATTTACCCTCGGAATCGTGAACAACTACGATTTGTCGATTTTCCCCGGATGACGGTCCACAACCCGGTGGAAAATCCCGAATCGCTGATGCCTCAAAATTGCGAACGACCTCGAATAGTTGATTCTCACTGGATAAGGGTCCACAACCCGGTGGAAAGTCTCGAATCGCCGAAACAGCCCTTCGCTTGAATTTAGGAGTTGGGATCGTTAATCTACTCCTTTTGAGATCTCCACTCGACTTTCCTTTCGAATCGGTATTGCTTGCCTCCATTGAAAACAAATATTAGTCAAAACTAATATTACGTTGATATGAACGATTGATTAAGGAGAAAAGTCGGCTTACCACTAAAATTGTAAATCACTAGACAATGGATCGAGCGATTTAGCCCCTAATACATAAAGTCGATTATTCAACCTTCAATTCGATTAACACAATAACCAAATGGAGTTATCGAATGGACTATGAAAAGACCCTTACCTTAAAGATGATAATCCCGATTCCCATCGATTGATTTATGGCTATGGATGAATCAAAGGTAATCGATTCGGCCTTCCCACTATAACACTACAAAAAGGTATCAATTAAAATTATGAAGGTATATGGAGAAACTCCATTTCAATTTTGAACAAAGCGAGTATAATCGAATAATAATAAACACTCATTCGATTAGGAAGGAAAAGAAAATGAAAAGAGTAGAATGAAACCCTTACCCGATTCAACCAAGGAGAAACATTCAACACGCGAGAATGGAGAATAAATATGATATTAAGGAATCGGCTAATGAAAAGGAAAAGGGCAAGAAAGATTCGATCAACTAAAAATTTGTTAATTAAGAAGAAGAAAAGAGAGATTGAAGAAGTGGTGAAAAGAAAAGAAGAAATGGAGAAGGGTGCTAGATAGTTTCGGCTAACACACAAAGAAAATGAGCCCAAAATGTCATGAGTGATTCGGCAAAACAAGAAGTAAGATGAGCAAATGGCTAAATGTTTTAGTTATCAAAGAGAAAATATGCACACTTTTGGGGTTTAAATTTTCGGCAAAATGAGGGAAAATCTTGGGAGAGAGCAACCAAAAAAATGCTAGAAAGGAACAAGCATTTCACACCAAAATTGTAAAATGCCTAAAGGAAAAATCGGCTACTAATCTACCCTAAAAACCGTCCACATCCATTACAATATTGGTCAACATTTGGCCAACCACACTTTCCAAAACAATCTCCACAAAATAAGCCACTTGTTCCCCTTACTTGCCTTATTCTTTTGATTCCTTTCCCCAACCTCAACCTTTCCTTATTTCTTAGCCACCTTACCAAAAATAAAGAAGTCCAACTTGCCATATATACCTCTTGGCCGACACTTAAGGAAAGAGTGCAAAAATATTAGTAAAAAATTTGCACACAAAAGAGTGCAAAAATATTAGTAAAAAATTTGCACACAATGGGATTTGAACCTCTTCCCTCAAGGTACTTAACTTGATGCCATAACCTCTTTACTACTTGCTCATTTATGCTAGCTATTTACTCATTTATTTCCATATGCTTTAAGGTCACTTACTCCATCTCCTTAAAGCGCTAAATGCCAAAAATTTTTACTAGGTCCAAATAAACCCCGAGCCTTCTCAGGACCTCCTAAACATACACAATTAATAATTTAACTAGCTTAGCACCACAAATAATGCAACACATAAAATTCCAAATTTTAGGATGTTACAATGATTGCTTAAAAACTTACCTTGGATATCGACTGACTAGATTTCCCGGCTACTCAATTAACTTCGTTTTTCCTTGATCAATCCCCAGTCCTTTTTGTTCTTGATCTAAATCAATTTCAAATTAAGCTCATTCAACATATTTTCATTCGATTTACTTTAGAAATATATAAACGGGCAAATTACATTTTTACCCCTGACATTTTACACTTTTTACAATTTAGTCCCTATTGCATAAAACACAAAATATTCAAAATTTGACCACACTCCTTTAGGGCCGAATATTCATAGTTTTAATACAAGCTCATACATTTCATTTATTTCACATTTTGACCTTTTAATTTACAAATTTCACAATTTAATCCTAATTACTCAAAATCATCAAAATTTCCAATACAAAACATGTTAATCTAAAACATATCTTTAATATTTTTGTCATCAAACATTACAAAACACAAGTTTTCATCAATGGCCGAACACCAAACATGCATCAAAATTAGAAATTCTAACATGGGTCGGATAGTATTCGAAGTAACGATCTCAAAAACGTAAAAATTATCAAAAACCGAACAAATTACATACCTCAATCAAGCAAAACCAAGGTCGAATGTAACTTGTTCTTATTTATTTCTTTTTCTTTTAGTTTCGATTGAAGAAAGATGAACATGTATGTTTGTTTTTCTTTCTTTTATGTTTTATTATTAACTTATAATATAAAATATAAACTTTAACTTATAAAAAAATATATATATAAAAACATATTAATATAAAATCAATACCTAATACCGTCCACTATCATGCTAAATGGCCAATTTACAACATAAGGCCACATATATAAGTAGACACATCATTTAAGCCACTCAATTAAATAAAAGGCTACTTTTACCACTTATGCAATTTAGTCCTTTTTCTTAAATTAAACACACAAACGGACAAATTAACTCACGAAACTTTAACACATGCTCAATCATATATCATAGACACCAAATATAATATTAAAATATTTTATTGACTCGGATTTGTGGTCCCAAAACCACTGTTCCGATTAGGGTCAGAATCGGGCTGTTACACACTAGGTTGATGAGACGATGATACATCAGTTCTTGGTCTTTTCTTAAGATCCATAACTAGAGAATTAAACACTGAAGTTCGAATAAAACACAAAAAAAATCGTTTGAAAATTTTGTCAAACACTTGGTGTGAAAGAGTTTTAGGTAAAAATTTAAGAAAAGGTCTAGGAATAGGAACCCTCACGCAACAAAATACAAAGTATATAGTACAAATCAACCTAATAGTTCATCAAAAATCAAAATTTCAACCTACATTGCATAAAATCAAAAGTTTGAAAATTTTAAGTTTTACCTTAAAAGTGTTGAAATAGTGAAGAGCTCCAAGCAATGTTGAACAAATCTTGAGAAAATTATGTTTGAGAGTGTTGCAAAGACAAGATTTGATGGAAAAAATCAAGAAATTTGAAGAGATTTTGGAGAACATGTTAAGGGTTTTCAGATAAGGGAAGAGAAAATTAGGGCTTTAGCAAAGATTGATTTTGAAATCACAGTACAAATGCCCTTAAATACCTAGAGGTATTTATAATTTTATAAAAGTATCGATATCTTTTAACTGGTATCGATAACAAATTACAGTTTTGTTTTCCAAGTGCAGTAAAATTGCAAAAATGAAATTTTTAGGTCCTAAGGGGTTCTAAAAGTCCTAAAATGAGTTTAATATCATTTCTAATGGTTTCATACGCATGAAAATGCACAATGTAAGCATGATGCATATTATTCATGAAAGTAAAATTAGACAAAAAAAGAGAGACTAAGTTAACAAGATTTAGTCCATTCTAGCAAAGTTCAAGAGCATCAAAAGAGTAAGTCATGTTAAACAAGTAAGGTCAAAATAGATCAATTATCCATATGAAAACTCTCCCTAACTTTTTTGCATACAAGGGGTAATACCTAATTTTCCTCTAAGTGTCCAAAATCTTTACCTAATTTTCCTCTAAGTGTCCAAAATCTTTCTTTGTTTAATGGTTTTGTAAAAATATCTACTAATTTATTTAAGGTGTTTACATATTCTAGAACTATTTCTCCTTTTTGGACATGATCTCTAATGAAATGATGTCTAATATTAATATGCTTAGTTCTAGAATGTTGGATGGGATTTTTAGTAAGAAACAACACTAGTATTGTCACACTTGATAGGAATGGTATCTACATCAATTCCATAGTCCATAAGTTGTTGTTTCATCCATAATACTTGAGTACAACAGCTACCGACAGAAATATATTCCGCTTCAGTGGCAGGCAAAGCAACACTATTTTTTTCTTTAAAAATCATGATACAAGTATGTTGCCTAAGAATTGTCAATTATCAGAGGTGCTTTTCCTATCTAATTTGCAACCTCCAAAATCCGCATCTGAGAAAGCATGCAAGCTAAATGATGAATCTTTAGGATATCAAAGGCCTAAATTAGGAGTGTTTCTAAGGTATCTAAAGATTCTCTTAAGGGCTTATAAATGTGAGTAGGACAAGATTGATATCTAGCACACAAGCATACTCTAAACATAATGTCGGGTCTACTTGCAGTAAGATAAAGCAAAGAACCAATCATTGACCCATACAATTTTAAATCTACACATTTACCTTCCTCATCTTTGTCAAGCTTAGTAGAATGGATCATTGGTGTAGCTTGTGGTCTGATATTGTCCATCCCAAACTTCTTGAGCATTTCCCTTATGTACTTAGCTTGATTGATAAAGATGTCATCTTTCCTTTACTTGATTTGGAGTCCCAAGAAGAAGTTTAATTCTCCCATCATGCTTATCTTAAATTCATCTTACATTTAACTTAGAAAATTATTGACAAAGAAGATCATTAATAGAACCAAAAGTAATATCATAACATTAATTTGAAATACTAATAAATCCTTGCCTTTTCTTTTAAAAAAGAGTGTTGTGTCAAATTTCCCTTCACTAAAACTTTTTCAATAAGAAAATTTGATAAACCTTTCATACCAAGCTCTAGGAGCATGTTTCGAACTATATAAAGCTTTTGAAAGTTTGAAAACATGGTTTGGAAATTTGAATCTTCAAAATCGGGTTGTTGTTCAACAAAAACTTCTTCATTTATAAAACCATTTACAAAGACACTTTTTACATCTATTTGATATAACTTAAAATCATTAAAGCAAGCAAAAGCTAAAAGCATCCTAATGGCTTCTATTTTAGTTACGAGAGCATATGTTTCACTATAGTCTATTCTGTCCTCTTGAGTGTAACCTTGAGTAACTAGCCTAGCCTTATTCCTCACTATGTTACCACTTTCATCTAGCTTATTCCTAAAAACCCACTTAGTACTTATAATAGATTTTTCACTAGATCTTTCAACTAGGGTCCATGCTTTAGTTCTCTCAAATTGATTTAACTCTTCTTTGATATTTATAGGCTCAATGCATGAGATAAATGCAACATAATTACAAGTATTTCTAAAAGAAGATCTAGTAGTTACCCTTTTGGATGGATCTCCAAAAATCTTACCATCCTTCACATAGTTGAACTCTCTTGGATAGGTGACTTCCCTTTCCTCTATTGTAAACTCCTTTAGAGCGTCTTGTGTTTGTTCTTGCATCTTGTCATTTAATGAGGGATCAACTTTATCACCATAGTGAAAAATTTATGCATCATCATCAATACAAGCATCCTTTCTAGGAGGAGAGTTAGAATCATCAAAAACAATATGAATAGACTCTTCCACTACTAAAGTTCTTTTGTAAAATATCCTAAAAGCTTTAGAATTTAAAGAATAGCTAAGAAAAATTCATTCATCACTTTTTACATCAAATTTACCAAGATTATCTTCGCCATTATTTAAAACAAAACACTTGCATCCAAAAGGATGAAAATAGCAAATGTTAGGCTTTTTATTTTTGAAGAGTTCATATGGAGTTTTCTTTAAAATAATTTTAATCAGTACTCTATTTACAATATAGCAAGCAGAGTTTATGGCTTCCGTCCAAAAATATTTTGGTAAATTATTTTCACAAAGCATGGTTCTAGCCATTTCTTCTAAAGTTCTATTTTTCCTCTCAGCAACTTCATTTTGTTGAGGAGTTCAAGGTGCAAAAAAGTTATGGCTAATTTCATTTAAGTTGCAAAAATTTTCAAAATCAAGATTTTGAAATTCAGTTTCATGGTCACTTCTAACACTAGTGATAGAGTAACCTTTTTCATTTTTGAAAATACAATGAATTTTTCTAAAGCCTCATCTTTAGTAATAAAAACCCAAGTAAACCTAAAATAGTCATAAACAAGCACAAAAGCATATCGTTTTCCACCCAAGCTAGTTGTCCTAATAGGACCAAATAAGTCTATGTGAATTAGTTGAAGAACTGTACTAGTTGATACATCATTAATAGGTTTTAAAAAAACTCTTTTATATTTACCCTTAACACATGCATCGCAAATTTTATCTAATTCAAAAATAATATTAGACAATCCTCTTATTAAGTCACTTTTAGCTAGTTTATGCAATATGCTCATGTTAGCATATCCTCATTTTTTATGCCATAATAAAGAATTATTTTCATTTTTAGCAACAAGGCATATGAGTGAATCATGCAAATCTTTTAAGTGCACCATATATATATTTATTATCCTATGCTATACAAGCATAATCTTATTAGGCACAATGTCAACTATTTTACATCTATTGTGAGACCACTATCACACAATTGACTAATACTAAGTAGATTATGCTTGAGATCGTTGACATAGAGAACATTTTCAATAAGAATTGAAGAGCTTGTACTAATAGAGCTGATTCCTTCTACTTGTCATTTAGAGTTGTCACCAAATATAACTACTCTTCCATTTTTTGGATTCAAATTGATAAAATAGCTCGTGTCACCGATTATGTGCTTTGAGCATCCACTATCAACGTACCATGAGTTTTTGATTGAATCCTCCACCTTGAAGCAATATGCCTATTTCTACAAACATAGAATTAAGCTTTGATTTTTGGTACCCAAATTCTTTTAGGTCCATAAACATTAGTTCCTATAATTTTAGTCCCTTTAGGTATCCATTTTGAAAGAATGTATTTATCTTGAGTACTTATGAGTCCTTTGGGGACCAATACATTTTTAATAAGTTTTCCTTTGTAAAAATTTTAGGGACCTCTATGTTTATAGAAATTAAAGCTAGTTTTGATAAAGTTTTGTTTTGAGCTTTCTCCTCTAAAAGATTTTTTTGGTAAAACTTTATTAGAGTGGGCTTTTTCACTCTTAAGAAACTAAAGTTGTTCTTTATGATCATCACAAACTTTAGAAAGCAAATTATGTAAGTCAAAATTCTTTTTTCTCAAAATTATTTATACTAGCTTGCATATCATTTATTTTATTTTCAAGTTCATGCTTGACTTTTGGAGAGTGAATTATTTTCCTCTTTAGTTTTGAAATAGTTTCTCTATATTTCAAAACCATTAATTCAAACTCCAAACCCAACTTATCATAAACATCTTGTAACTCATCAAAAGAATAAGTTGAATTGGATGAGTTAGAAGTTGAATTGGATGAGTTAGAAGTTACCTTAGAGTCATCGATGGCCAAAAGGAAAAGATTAACTACTTCTTGATCTTTATTATTGGATGAATCCTCATAACTTTAAGCAGTAACATAAGCCTTAAACTTTTGTTTACTTGACTTTCTTTTCTTCCATTGAGAAAAATGAAACTTGATGTGTCCCGACTTCTTGCATTCATAGCATATGATGGAGTCATTCTCCTTAGTAGATTCAATTTGGACTCCTTCCTTCTTTTGGAATTTTCTTCCTTTATTAGACCTCATAAACCTATTGAATCTTCTTGCAAACATGGCCATCTCTTGATCCTCATCCACATCATCACTAGAAATACCTACTTATATTATGGACTTGAGGGCAATACCAACCTTCTTCTTTTCAACTTTTTCTTTTCCTTTATTCACTCCATTGAGCCTCATTTCATTAGTGAGCAAGGAACCAATTAGCTCATCTAATGAAAGAGTCTCTAAATTTTTAGCTTCCTCTATGGCTGTAACTTTAGCATCCCATGACATTGGCAAGCTTTTAAACATTTTCCACACTACTTCTTCATTGGGATAGGTCTTCCCATAGGACTTGAGCTTATTGATGATGATAATGAATCTATCAAACTTAGCTTTGATGTCCTATTTAGGAATCATCATGAACATCTCATAATTGAGGGTGGGAATTTCCACTTTTGATTTCTTAACTTGATCAGTACCCTCATGAGTGACCTCTAATTTGTCCCAATTTTCCTTGGAATTGGCACGTGATGATACCTTACTATATTCTTTTGAACCAAGTGCACAAAAGAGAGTGTGCATGGCATTGGAGTTAAGATGTATGCTTATCCTATTGATAACTCTTTAAAAGAGTTATATTTCATGCCTTTGGACCTAGTTAATTGCCTGTACTTAAGTACATCTAGTTGCATTTTAGGACATTTTGTTAGTATTTTTAACATTGCATTAGAACTTGGGCTACATTTAAATATTAAGTGTCATAACGTTGCCTACATAAGGGTACGGGGGCCTAGTAAGCAAAGCTAGACACGGAGGGCCTAAATTAACGTAGAGTCGCCACTAACCAATTAGGGCTAGGTTGGTTAGCCACCTATCGTCTAAAAGTCTAGAATTAATACTACGAAAAAAATCCTAAAAGTCTAGACTCGATCTCATCACCAAATTTCGGGTTCGGGAGTACGGTTACGTGTGGGGAAGGTTATAACACCCCCACAATACCTATCCGGGGATAGTCCTACTGGGTCTTAGGAGCTAGATTTTTTTATTTAAGCATATTAATGTCTTAATCTAGGCTAAAATCCTATGGAAATCTTAAATAAAAAACTCTAAAGAAAATGCCTCCTGTTTACTTGTAACTCATTAAGATGTGTTCACCAAACTTATCTAATTTGAAACTTAAATTAGAGATTTTTACTTTTAACGGGAACCTTAAAGGATACCTAAATAATTCTAGTAAAATACCTTCAATTCCTAAAATTAATTCCATTTTAGAATTCTAAAAAAAGCATAGAAATTACCACTGAATTAAGAGAAATATTAAAATCCATCTACAACTTATTCGATCTTTTATTATTATTATTATTATCATTATTATTATTATTATTATTATTATTAGTTTTTAACATATTTAATTAATAACATTAAACCTATTAAGATCTTACGAAAGTATCCTATGTCGGGTTTAAGATTTATCTTACTCTAAAATTATTTATCTAAGGTTTAAATTCGTCAAAATCCTAAAATAGTATATCTTAAATAACATTTATTAGCTTTCTTAAAAAGTTTCTAAAGTAAAATACTTAGAAAAAATCCGAAAGCTCTTTTTTGTAGTTGCAATTATAATGCCAAAAAATCAAGTCGGCGCAGTCGTTTTTATGTTGATCGCTACAGGCCTCTTGAATCTTCTATTTACCTACTTATTTCTTTTTCCTTGCTTTGATTTGTTCTTTGTATGAAATGTGGCTTTATTCTTGTTTTCTTTCTTTTTGATAGGAATTCTCTTGTTAAGACCCTATGAATCAATTGAAACTTCATATGCATACTAGAACCGCGATGATTCAATAAAACCTTCAAACTAAGTCCAAAGATTCTTTGAGTAAGAACCATTGGATCATCACTTATTCAATCAATAGAATAGATATAATAAATAAAAATACAAAGAAAAGAAAGGTTTGTCCTTTGATCAAAATAAGCATAAACTAAATGAGAGTTTGAAAGAATAAAAAATCTTTCAATTTATAAATAATATAACTCTTTCTTTGAATTTTTTTTATTCTAGCTGCAAGGTTTGAATATTAAGTATGAATCATAGTTCAAATACTTTGTGATCCATTTCATATATTCCATGCTCCAGATACTAGAATGACTATCAGACGGGATAAAACTATCTCGATCAAGATGACAGACCCATTTTTTGTACTATCAATAGGGTCAATTATAACAAGTCACACACTCATATTCTGGAAATACAGAAACAAATAAATTTTGTGGTTGAACACCCGAAATAGAATGGGGCTAAAAAAATCCGAGAACTAAAAGTTTCACTTTTTGTATTGAAAAGCGAGGCTTTGTGATTCTTGTGAATCTAATTCATTAAAATTCCATCCAGTAAAATGGAAGAATTATAAATCTCCAAAATAATAGATATATCGCAAATAAAGCCATTGTGACACCCATCAAAGGAGTCGTTCCCCATCCAGGGGCTATCTTACCATATTCCGAATTCAATTGTTTCAAAAAATCCCCTACAACAGTTCGTCTTGGACCAGATCTAGAACTGCCCTCAACGGTTTGTGTAGCCATAAATCTTATTTTGTATTCAGTGAGATCTGTTGACTTTGTATATCATTCCGCTGTAAATAAACAATCTTATCATAGACCCATTGTGATCTTGAAATTATATAATAATGGAAACAACAACCTTAGTCGCCATTTCTATATCTGGTTTACTTGTAAGTTTTATTAGGTACGCCTTATATACTGCTTTTGGGCAACCCTCTCAACAATTAAGAAATCCATTTGAGGAACACAGGGACCTACTCATGATTTACAATTCACCTACAAAAATCTTTAGTTTTAATCTTGAATAAAGTCCTAAAGAATATTCACATATTAATTTAAGATTCTAAATAGGAATCCTATACGATATTTAAAATTAGTTTAAAACCCTAAAAAAGTCCTACATATTATTTATAATTTTTCTAGGGTAAATGGTAGATAAGATCTTAAGGACTAACCTAAATCCAAATGTAAAAACCTTATGGTTTCATTAAAATGTAACACCTACTTAACTAACTTCATGTCAACAATTATAGGATGAAAAAAATGACCTAAAGTTCCCTCTTTTAAAACGAATAGTAATAAAAATAGAAAAGTTAATTAAATTGGCTAAAGTTAATGAAATGTTAAAATTCTTTCAAAAATGACAATAATAAAAAGAAAACTTAAATAAATGAAATAAATAAGACCTTGACATGATGATGATAATAATAACAATAATACACTTTATTCATAATACAATAAAAGAATCAAAGTAACATAAATAAATAATATTAAAATGTATGTAAGGAGAATGTGTAAAAAAAAAACAAAAATATAAATAGACATGAAAATTAAATAAAGGCGAAATAAGAATAAATAAAAATTATACAAGTGTGAATAAATATAAAACATTAAAATAAAGTGCATAATTGGCATTAAATATAAAAGGTATAAATGTAAATGAAAGGGAAGATATATGTTTAAATAATTTATTAAAGATAGAAACAAAATGACATAGCTTTATTTAGGGATAAAAGATAAAAAAATGTGGAAGACAGAGGACTGATGTAGCAATTAATTTGCTTTTAATTTATAAATTTCAGATTAAATCGAATGTTTGAATAAACAAAAGGGTTACGTGTGTAAATAGGCCAGAGAGTGAGGGCGATGTTGTAACGCCCCAAAAATTGGGCCTAGAATAAATGGGTTTTATGTGTCGAGAGAATGGATTTTATCGGAAAAACAAAAAAAGAAAGAAGAAGAAAGGGAATAATGAATTAAGAGTGTTTTAAAAAAATTATGATTGTATGTTTAGTTTAATTTTTAGGTGATTTAGGAAGGGTTGGTAGTATTGGAAAAGTCCTAGGCTCGATCTAAGGCTTTAGAAAAAAATTGTTTTTTACCTTTAAGTGAGGTTGGTGTTAGTCAGAAGGCTTTTAAAATATTTTTGGGTTAAAAGATAGCACAAGGGAGTAGGTGGTCTGGTGGCCTGGGGCGTTCTGAATAAGCTGGTGGTCAAAGGTTCAAGTCCTGGATTTGGCAAAACATTTTATTGCGCATATGTTAGTATAAAGGCCAAAGTTTAGGCCTTATAATTAGTTGGGGCTGATTCATGACAAAGAAACGCCTGGCCCAGTGGCAAAGGCGTTAGGAATAGGACGAGGAGCAGGGCTCTAGTTGTGGCGTGCGCTAAATGTTGGGTTTTTTAAGTAAACCTGGAGCGCGGCAGAAAGGTTTATAATTAATAAGGGAGGAAATATGACTCAAATAAAGTACACGGCGTAGTGGCAAGGGGCGTGTATCATAGTGAGAGGTTGGAGGTTCGAAGCCGGATGTTGACGAATATTTTTAGATTTCTTTGGATGATTCGATCGCTGGGAAATAGGCTTTAAAAGAATTTGAGAATGGAACATATCACAAGAAGAGTTGTGGTGCAGTAGCAAGAAGTGTGGTTCCTACAGGTCTCGGGTTTGAGTTGCCTTGTGCACAATAACTTGCTATTTTGCTGCAGGCGTGGGGAAGGTGTTTGGAGTGGACCGAAACACCAAAGGATGGCTGTTGTTCTGGGAAAGCAATTTGAATGTAATTCAAATTGGATTTTTGGCTAAATAAAGGAATTTTTGGATGGGGATGAAGATAAAATTTGGAGAAAATAAAGGAATTTAATTGGTGATAAGTTTGAGTCGATTGGGGATTGTTGGTTTATTTATTTATTTATTTATTTTTTTAGTATATATATGTGTGTCGTATGGGTAAGTAGGGAATTTGTTGCTTTTGTGTGCTTTAGTTGATTAATTAGGGGAAAATTCCTTCCAATCTCCAATTCTTTTTAGTTTCTTTCCCTTTAGTAGATACTCGAGTAATCACAATTTCTTTCTTTTTCCAAACAAAAGCGCCTAGACCAAATTCTCCTTCCCTCCCACAATATTTCTTCATTGCCGAAATTATCATCATCCTTTCTTGCCAAATCTCTACTGTTGCCGAACCCTTGTTGTTGTTTCTCCACCTCAATCTTTTGTTATCTACTCCTAGTCGCGTTAGAAGCCGAATCTTGTTAAGTAGATATCTAAGCCGCAGGGTCAGAGAAGAATTTCGGTAAGTGCTTAGTTGAATTTTTAGTGTGTTTTGTTAAAATCCGAAGGGCTATCTAACCCCTCTTTTCCATTACCATGTATTAACAAAAGTGAGGCTTAGCAATCGCAAGCGCGGTAAGTAAGGATTGTTATCAAGGCAGTAAGTATTCTCGATTCAGTTACGGTTTAGTAGATGGCCGAGCTACTGTGGCTCATAGGGGTGACTTATGAACAATAGGGGTCAATTGGTTCTGACATTCTAGGTGATTTGGGTGCAGATTTAGAAGATAAACGCAATAGTAGCAAATGAAGGGCTACTAGAATGTAAGGCACACGGTAAGGTACGGTGAGGTTTCAGTTTTTGGTCAGTATGTGTTAACCCTTCGGTTAATCGCTAGTAATGTCAATTGTAGGTTCGTGACTAAGGGGTTCGCAGCACACAACGTTACCAGGTGTCGGTAATACTGAAAAGCCGAAAAGCCGAAAGTGGCTAAATGGGCCCGGTGGGCCCTAAGGCTAAGTTTGATGAAATGGTTTGGTTGGTAATACGAATTGAATTAGTCATGCATGATACATGATCTAGATTTGTTTGGGCCTAATAGGCCATATGATGAGATTTGGGCCTAATGGGCCGTAAGGACATGAAATGGGCTTGATAGGCTTATGAGGATGTAGACAAGTAAGTTAGGGTTAATAGACTTTAGGCCTAGTTTGAACAACTCTTAAATTTCATAAGACTTAATCTAATTAAACATGTCCGTGAACAAGTTGCTGGGTTAGGGTGTGGCAACGGGCATACGTATGTCTAGGATTGGATATAGGGAGAGCTTGGTACTTAAGCGGTCTTAGTGGCCCACTTCCTCTTCTTTGGAATCCTACCTGGTGCGTAGTGTCTGTTCACTTTAGCTGCGAGGACTTGTTGATGGGCCAAAGTTCATAACTAAAACCCGAGAGGGACCAATTACCCTTATATTTTAAAATTACTAAAATACCCCTATATTCGTAAATTACTAAAATACCCCTAGATTTGTAAATTATCAAAATACCCATATTTTGCAAAATTACCCACAATACCCCTATTTTACAAAATTACCAAAATACCCCTATTTTGCCAAATTACCAAAATACCCCTGTAGGGTAGAATTACGAAAATACCCCTAGGTAGTGAAATGACGAAAATACCCCTATGTGACGAATATAAGCTTATGGATGTTACTTGTGTGTTTGATGCATTCATATGATATTCTGCTTAGAATGCATATGGGTGGGAATTATGGTACGGAGGAAGATTTGAGGATCGCATGGCCGTATGGTATGGATCCACTGGAGGCTTTAAGCCCAATATATTATTAGCAGCTTTGCTGCAACGTTCGGTAGTACCGCAATCGGGCTACTCTTGGTGTGTAACGGAGGAGTAGGTCGAGCTAGAATTCCCCACAGGAGTCATAAGGTTAGAAGGGAAATGGTGTGTGTAGCGGATGGATTTTTGGGGTGGGTTTTGTATTATCTCGTTTGTATATGATGCGTTATGATATGATATGAGGTCATTGTGGGCTAAGGCCCAAAACCACCGATTTTGATAGGGCTTAGGCCCAATGTGAATAATTATATGTGATTTGATTGCCAAGGGTCGTATACACTGAGTTTCGAAGCTCACACCCTTAATTTTAATGTTTCAGGTGATCCTGAATAGACGGCTCGACGTGGGAGAGGACTCGGAGATGGCCACACTACAAGCTGTTCAAATGTTTTAATTTGTTCAAATGAAATTGTTTTAAATACTTTATTTTTTTTTTCATTGGATTGTAATAAGGCCATGTAACTCCTAATTGACTTTAGACTTTGGGTTTATTATTATTGCTTCAATTATCTGCTTAATAAATTTCATAAAATTTCTGAAGATAACATGGTTTTCGAAATAACTTAACATATGAACGTTTTCCTAAAATATGGGTTTTTCCTCTTAGCTTAACAAGATATATTGGATTTTGGGCTTTTGGGCCTTAAATTGTTAGATTACAAAATCGTTTTGGAGTGTGCCTTTAATGTGACATTTCGAACTCGGGCCTAACTTCTAGGCCAGGTTTGGGGTGTTACAGATGTTGCAAAAAACGGGGTATTTTTTTGTAAATTTAAAAAGTAAGGGGGTAGGAATAAATTACTCATTTTTGGCACCTATAAATGGGAAAAAACTATTCATTCTTTCATTTTAACCTCATTTTTTTTCAAAAAAAAAAAACGTCTTCTTCTTTCTTTTCCTTCTCCTATGTTGGCCATGGCTCCACCACCGAAAAGCCCAACGGCTCTCCAGCCTCTGGTGGTGGAGCTGCCGCATATGGTGGCTGGAATTTTTTTTTTTTTGTAAAATCAAAGTTTTCTTTAAAAAAAAATCACTACTTTTCTTAAAAATCAACGCTTTATTTCAAAATAGTTGAAAAAGTTCAAAACTTTGTTTTAAAAGATTTAAACTTTTCCTTAAAAATGACTAAAAAACATATTTTTATTTTAAAAATCTAAACTTTATCTTTTTTTTAAAAAAAAAACACTATTTTTCTTAAAAATCAAAGCTTTTATTTTGAAATAGTTAAAAAAAAAAAAGAAGAAAAACTTTGTTTTAAAAACTTAAACTTTCCTTTGAAATAACTAAAAAAAAGCAGATTTTTATTTTAAAAATCTAAACTTTCTCCTTCTAAAAAAAATTAAAACTTTTTCCAAGATCAAGCTCTTTTTATTTTTTTTTAAAAAAAGAAACCTTTATTATGGAAAAGGGAAGGAAAAAAAAAGGGGGATTTTTGGGGCTCCTAGGGGCGGAGGACTGACGGTCCGGTGACATCTCCTTTGTCGGAGCCCAAAACCCGATCCCTCATGACATATCAATGGCCAAAAAAGAAAAAAAAAGATAGAAGAAAAGACAAAAAAAAAAAAGAAACTAGAATGCTTGCTGCTGTTGTTGTTTTTTTTTCCTTTTTTTTAAGAACAAAATATGAAAAGCCTCATTTTTTCTTTCTTTCATTTCATTTCATCTATATATATTGTTTTTTAATGTTGTTTATTTGTAAAAAAAAGATAATAATAATATTTAATAATAATAGTAGTAGTAATGATAATAATAATAATAATTTGGGCCATTGACAGACCCAAAAAGGAAAGAAAAATAAAAGAAAAACAAAGGTCTCGAATTGACCAAAATTGGGTGGGCTTTGAACGGCCCAAGAGAAAACAAAAATTTAAATGGGCCTCCAGTTGGGCTAGGACAAAAATGGGTGTCTACATTAGGTACTTTTAATTGCTTGTGGAAAGGCTGTGTTTTGTGGTATTGGTAGGTGCAAGATGAGGAATAAGAAATAAATGAGTGAAGTTTTGCCGGGGAAAAAGGGTGGTCAAATTGCCAACTCGTAGCAGTGGCAATGTCGAGAAAGTGTCCAGTCAGCATTCAACGCATAAAAGTTTTAACCCAACTCTACTTGTACTAGATAAAATTGCCTAGAAAAGAGGAAAAGATAAATCTTAGGCTGTTGAAATTATCCTAAAAAAGAGAAAATAATAATTTAAAAAGAGGAAAAGGAGGAAACCCTAGAGAGTGAACGGAGAATAAGATCCTTAAGTGAAATAGAAGGTAGCGGCTGAATAGAGATAAGAAAAGGAAAAACGAAGGCAGTCCCTCTCAGCCACCTTAGGACAATGCGCAGCTGGAGTGTGGATTGGACAAGCGAACGCTGTATTTTAAACGTTTTCCATTATTTCTAATCTGTTCCTTTGTGAATTACAGTGATGAAAACGATGTTTGAGTTGAACTTTATTTGCCAACCTATGGGCTAAATATCATAGAGTTGGGATTACTTTGATGAAACTTTAACTATCTTTAATGGCTGCAATGTAAATCTGAATTATTTGACTATTTCATTCAAATTTTTTTATTCTTTAATATGCATGTGAGCAATCCCTAGACATAGTTGACTGTGCAACATACCTTTAAATTATTCTAAATTCTGAAAAGGTTAGATTAGTTAGACTGTGGTTGAATGATATGAGCAAGTACTCAATAGATACTTGCAGTAGAATCTAGACATAAAGCAAGGTTCATACAGAAGGAAATAATGGAGGGTGCCATGTTAAAGGCCTATAGACACAGGCAAGGTAACTTGAGGTTTCTGCCTTCGAAAGAAGTAGGCCACTTTAGAACTCTTTTGAGCAGTAGGTTAAGTATGATTTTGCTGAGGCATTGCTGACAGGAAAAGTAGATTCTTAATAACCCTGACCTTCCCACTCAACATCGCATAACCCTTATCTTTTGTCGTAGTATCTTTGCCATCGCATCCTTAGTTGTTTATTTTTTAGTTACATATTATTCATATAGTCATTTCATAATTGCCATTCCATTCCTACTCTCGTTTTGCCATAACATTTCCAAGTATTCATTAATTCCACATATTGCATACAACATTATTCCTTTTAATTGCCATTATATACTTACCATAGCTTTACCATAGCATTAATTGCCTTTTATTATAATAACTTGACCACTTTAGTGCCTCAATTCGATTCTCTTGGGAACGATGCTCATTCATCACTTTATTACTTGAACCGACGTGTATACTTGCACAATCCGCATCACACGACACCTATCTTTCTAGTTCCATTCCTTCTTGCTCTTTGGAACTAAGGTCTCTCTTTCTTGCTTTTAAGGTATGGATGGACCATCCATGATGATGTCCCATATGGTAAGATCATTGACTTGTATGAACAATATTATTATAGTCTTCCAATATGAAAAATTGACACCATTGAAGTAAGGAGGGTTATTAATGAATTGAAACTCACCAACAATAATGGAGCCAAAAGTAAAAGTCATCTTGTGTGGTTTGAATAGATGAAAATTGAGTTACCTCGAGGATCTTCTCTTGGTTGTTAGACCATATTTTAAAGACTAGCTCTGATACCAATTGTTAGCTTGATTGATCAAATCGAAATCACCAAGATGGGGGTGAATTGGCTTTTAAAAATTTAGGAAAGCTAGAAAGAAAATATAGAACAATGAACACAACAATTTAGAGTGGTTTGGCCCGAACTGCCTACTCCACTACCTTAGCTTTCCACAACTAAGGATTTTTCACAAATTCACTAATTTATTCAACCTTTTAGGACAAGGTTTAACCTTACAACTACCTTAAAATTTCTACCCAAATCTTATGACACAAACCCTCCCAAATAAGTACAAAGAAGCAAACAAATAAAGAATCCTTACAATATCATAATATTTGCCAATTAAGTACAAATAGACAAGAATACACTTCAGCTAAAGAAAAAAATAATAAAAGCTCACAAGTGTGTACAAGAAAATAATGGAAGTATTGGGCACAAAGGTTGCTTAATTGATGATTTTTTCTTGAGTATGCTTTCTTATTTTTGTAGGATCTCTAGAAACTAGTATTTATATCTCCTAATTGATTTCCAACCATTGGGGCTTTTGTGGTAGTTAATAGAGCTGTTGGGGATGTGAAAACTAGAGCATTTAATACACCTGTAACAACGAGTATGGATACCAAATAAAAAAGTATATATTTTTGTAATAAATGTTAAATTCAGTGATCGATGGAGCTAAAATATCGATACCAGGAAGATTTTATCGATACCGGATCGATACTTAGCTGAATTTGTGAAAGTTAGAATGTCAATTTGGTATCTTTGTTTCAATGGGTATCGATATTTTGAAAATATCGATACTTGGCCAAAAAAGTATCGATACTTTTTGGCTTGGAGCAATTCTAACTTGTTTAAAAAACAGTTTACCTAGTTGAAAAAGTTCATTCTTAGTTAAAATCATTTTAACTTGATTTTGAGATTGATTCACAAACATTCTAAGTAAGAATCGAAAATGTTATTTCTTAGACTTCTTTTGAAAAATCAGTTAGTCAATTTTGTTTAATTTTAACTTTTATTCAAAAACCCTTTAATTTATCATATCAAAATATATTTTCAAATAAAACTTAATTTAACATTTTAGATCTTAATTTATTATATTTTTTTATCCATTCACCCTTGCAGGTTTTTTTTTTTTTAAATTTCAACTTAATATATATTAATGTTTATTATTTTACAATCATGTCAAAATTGAATTTTACAAAAAAATAGAATAAAATTATATATCTATTTTAAATAAATATATTCTTTTAGTCAACGTATATTTTATTAAAGGGCACAATTTTTATATATTTATTATTTGTTATTCATTCTTTATAATTACACATTGTTTTAATTTTTCATTTTTTATTAATTTTTTAAAATTACAATTATTTTCACGGATATATTTAATGTTTTCCTGCAGATAATCAATATAAAGTATTAAGCCATTTTATGATTGCTTAATAAAGAATTCTTTTCATTTTTATTTTTTATTAATATTTTATTTTAATTAAGTTAAGATAATAAATAATTTTAAATTCTATTAAGATAGTATTTTAGGATAATATATTTTAATTTATTTTCTCTACTTTTATTTATTAATAATTTTAAATTAAATATATGTTTCATTTTTATAATTTTACAATTTTAAAATTATAAAAAGATATTATTTAAATTTATTTTTATTAATTTTTTTTAAAAAACTGATTTTAATTTTTAATTATTTATATATATTTTTTGAAAATCTCATTTATATAATTTTACTTACCCATAGTGTAAAATTTTAAAATATTGAATTAGCATTTAACTTTAAAGCAAAGAAAACAATTTTGTTGGTATATAGTTTTTTATTAATATATATATAATGACCTTTTTTTATAATTTTCTTTTACACTTTGCATATTTTTACAACTCATATAGAAAAAAAATGTTGTATGATATACAATTTCAGTGATAGCAAGATAAATTTGTATTTTAAATATATTTATTTTTGGATAATTATCAGATAAAATGCTATTAAATTTGGATTTTTCTTATCAAGAATGAAGTTGGTGTGTTGAATTTAAACTCTTACAAAAAGGGCTAAATTGAAATAAAAAGCAAAGAGGAGGGTTTGATAAAGGGCTAAATTGAAATAAAAAGCAAAGTGGAGGGTTTGATTGAAAGACTGAAGATTCAAAGATGACTGGATAATGATTGAAGGGTCGAAGATTTTTTTAAAAAGTGACTGGATAAAGATTGAAGGATTTTTGAAATAAAAAGCAAAGAGGAGGGTTTGATTGAAAGACTGAAGATTCAAAGATGACTGGATAATGATTGAAGGGTCGAAGATTTTTTTAAAAAGTGGCTGGATAAAGATTGAAAGATTTTTGATAGTGTTACAACTCTGTAGTTAGTTTAAATTCTAGTTTAAATTTGATTTTTAAATTTTGAATTATTTAGAGATAATATTTAGTGATAGTATTTAGAATTATTTAGTGATAATATTTAGGTAAAATCTAGCTAAATTTTAGCATTAAAAGTGTGTATAAATACCTAGAGGCTATAACCAATTGAAAACACACTTGACTTTTGGAATCAATTAAATTTCTTAATTTCTTTCCCTTCCCGCCTCACTTTTCTATACTGTTTCATTCATTCTTTTTTTTTTCACTTTCAAACTTCTTTTGGTTTAATTATTTTTCAAGACCCATTCCCTTTACATCTTCCACATCCATAAATCCATTTTCAAAACATGATTAACTAAAGACTTTTTAGTTTTAGCCCGTAAATTACTCCAACAAAATAATCGTGAGATTTGAACTTGCTCAAAAAACCTTTCAACGTAGTATTTTCTATATCCCTGATATATGGGATAGTACAAATTCGTCCCTTAAAGTTGATTCAACTTTGATTCAAAAAGTGCACGTTGGGTTGGAGTCGTTTGGCATACAGTTGGGAAGACAAATCAGAAATTACTCCAACAAAACAATCGTGAGATTTGAACCCGCTCAAAAAACCTCTCAATGTAGTATTTTCTATATCTTCGATATATGGGATAGTACAAATTCGTCCCTTAAAGTTGATTCAACTTCGATTCAAAAAGTGCACGTTGGGTTGGAGTTGTTTGGGAAGAGAATCGACTGTGCTGTGTTCGAATTCCCGCGAATAAATTGGCGTGTCTAGGTGGGAAAAGCCAGTTGGATTCTGTCAAGGGATATAGAGATCGAATTTAAATGACTTACGCTATTGAGGCCGTTGATTCGAGTTGGGCTTTTCAGATCGCAAGGTTGTCGAAATTTTAAATTACGAACACGTGTATCGCAGTTAGAAATTTGGCAAGAGTCAATTTGTAGGTTGTACCAGGATTGACTACATAAGGAAAAGTTAGCGATCGGGACATTCTTGTATGCTATAACCAGCTTATTGCTTGGAATGGAAAATTTATTTTAAGGATCGATTCAAGATTGGAGTGCACCGAAGCTAAGGCTAAGCTTAAAATATATTTTATTTCTCTATTTATTTTATTTTCTTAAATTTATTTTTGCATTTTTGAATATGTTTTTATTTTATTTTATTACACTTCATATTTCCTTATTTTATTATCTTAATAAATTTAAACCCCTATTTTTTTTAGCATTGTTACGTACAAGTCGTGAGCACGATTGTGACCGCGACAGCGATTCTGGTCACGAAAAAAGGCGAAATTAGATAGCCAGTCCCTGTGGATTCGACCCTACTACTCTATACTGCCATTTACTGTTATTTTGTCGTAGGAATTTATATTTGGTGGTTTCGATCCCATCAAATTTTGGCACCGTTGCCGAAGATTGGTAAAAATTTCTAATTTTTGTTTGTTTTATTTATGACCAGGTCAGAATCGAGGACTCTAGCATTTGAACCAGAAATAGGAAAGTTGGCTCAAACACTTCAAAAAGAAGATATTCGGCGCGGTAAACAACCACAACTCGAATTTGTAGAAGGATCTTACACCGAAGATATTTACTCATCTGAATATTCAGATGACATGGCAGATCAAACTATACGCCAACTTGCAACTGCACCAGATGAACAACAACCGCTATGCATAACTTATCTGATGGGTGAAACACCATTCGAGTTAAAGCCGAGATTAATACATTTATTGCCTACTTTTCATGGTTTGAAAAACGAGAACCCCCATACTCATCTGAAAGAGTCCCACATGGTTTGTTTTAGCATGAAACCAGAAGGAGTAACTGAGGATTAAATAAAACTACGAGCTTTTCCTTTTTTATTAGCCAACTCTGCTAGAGAATGACTGTTTTATTTACCTCCGGGATCTGTTAATACTTGGATCGATATGTCTCGATTGTTTCTTGACAGGTTTTTCCTAGAAGCTCGAGTAGCCAAATTAAGGAGGAATATAGTCAGAATACAACAAAAAGAAGTAGAGTCACTCTATGAATATTGGGAGCGATACAAGAAGTTGTGTGCAAGTTGCCCACAACATGGCCTGTCTGAACAATCACTATTACAGTATTTTTACAAGGGGTTATTCCCAATGGAAATGAAGATGATTGATGTCGCTAATGGAGGGGCTCTTGTGAACATGACTCCCTAAAGAGCTAGGGAATTAATTTCGACCATGGCTACAAATTCTCAATAGTATCGACCACCTATGGAACCTACGAGAAGGGTTCATGAGATAAGTGCTCCTTCTATAATAAATAAGATTGATGAACTTACTAATATGGTTAAAAATATGCTTGCGGGACAGACAAACCCAGCTCGATTGTGCGGGATTTGTGCTAAGCCTGATCCTCCTATTGACTCACGCTCGATTTTACTTGAGGACACAACTGCACAACTAGATGCCGTTGGAAACTTCTCAAAGCCACCTCAAAGGCGTTATGATCCATATTCGAACACGTACAATTTAGGGTGGCAGAATCACCTAAACTTGAGCTATGGATCGAACCCTCGATATAGTCAACCATACCAACAAAGACCACCTTTGCATCAATAGTATCAACGTCCAAAGTCATCTCTTGAAGCCATAGTAGACAAATTGGTCATTAGCATCGAAAAGTTCCAACAAAAGTCTGAAGTGCACTTCAAAGAAATTGATCAGCAAATAAGTATGTTAGCACTTATGGTTAGTCATTTGGAGAACTAAGGAAAATTACCATCTCAAACCGAGCCGAACCCACGTCAAAATGCAAGTGCTGTGACCATAAATGATGGAATAGAGTCTAAACTAGTACCTGGTATGAGTCATGACCACGACATTGAACAGGAAGTTGAACCAGCAGTTTCCACTGAGCCGGCACCTTATAAACCATTTGTTGTACATCCCCTATACCTTGGAAGGCTCACCTAAGTTAAAAATGAACGAGAGGGAAAAGAAATCCTTAAGACATTCCGGAAGGTAGAAATTAATATTCCTTTACTTGATGCAATTAAATAGGTTCCACGCTATGCAAAATTTTTGAAAGAACTGCGTATCGGCAAAAATAATCTCCAAGGAAACGAACGTGTAAATGTAGGAGAAAACGTTTATGCCGTGCTGCAAAAGAAAATTCTACCTAAGTGTAAGGACCAATGTATGTTTTCTATATCCTAAAAAATAGGTAATATTGGCATAAAGAAAACCATGTGTGATTTAGGAGCATCTATTAATGTAATGCTTTTATCTATTTTTAAATTGCTAAACATGGGTCTTTTGAAAGAAACAGGGGTGATTATTCAATTGGAAGACAGGTCATACGTATATCCATAAGAGGTGCTGGAAGATGTCATCGTAAAGATAAATGAACTAATCTTTCCTACAGACTTTTACATCATCGATATGAAAGACGACCACTCAAAAAATGCTTTTGATATTCTACTTGGGAAACCATTCCTAAGTACCACACGTACAAAGATTGATGTTCGTAGTGGAACCCTCACTATGGAATTCGACGGTGAGGTGGTAAAATTTAATATTTATGAGGCAATGGGCCAACCCAACACAATGCCAAATATTTCTAGTATTGATATTATTAAACCGCTAACGAAATTTCATTTTGAGTATCATGAAGGGGATAGATTACAAACTGTACTTTCCAAAAGTTTAGACCTCAATACGATGGATAAACTGGAGGAGATAATGAAGTTTAGAAAACCGATTTAGGAAATCGTTGTTCTATTGGAGACTCCTCAATTCCCTAGAAGCCAAGGTAAGTACTTTGAATTTTCTCCTTCTAAAACTAAACTGTTGTCTTCTATTTTGCAGGCCCCAGAAATAGAGCTTAAACCATTACCGGAACACTTGAAGTATACCTATTTAGGTAATGGAAACACTTTACCGGTAATAGTTTCCAGTAAACTTTGGGATTGGAAGAGGAGAATTTAATTCAAGTCTTAAGAGACTACAAAGGGACTATAGGATGGACGATTACCGGCATAAAAGGGTTAACTCCCTCGACTTGTATGCATAGAATACCGATAGAAGAAAATGCAAGCCTGAAGAGAGAAGCTCAAAGACGCCTTAATCCACTAATGATAGAGGTTGTCAAAAAGGAAATTCGAAAGCTACTAGACGCCGGGATGATCTATCCGATTTTCGACAGTAATTGAGTCAGCCCAATTCATGTGGTACCAAGAAAACTGGTATGATAGTAATAAAAAATGCAATAAGAGATTTAGTTCCCACTTGAGTCCAAAATGGGTGGAGAGTCCATATAGATTACAGGAAGTTGAACTCTTTAACTCAAAAAGACCACTTTCCACTTTCTTTTATTGATCAAATGTTAGAAAGTTTAGCAGGAAAAACTCACTACTGTTGTCTTGATGGTTATTCAGGTCTTTTTCCAAATTCTAGTGACACCGGAGGACTAAGAGAAAACAATGTTTACATGCCCCTTTGGCACGTTCGCCTATAGACGGATGTCGTTTGGACTTTGCAATGCACTAGCCACAGTCTAGAGGTGTATAGTAAGTATATTTTCTGACTATGTTGAGAACATAATTGAGGTGTTTATGGACGATTTTACAGTTTATGGAAATTTTTTCAATGAATGTCTTTCAAACCTCGTTAAAATTTTGGAGAGATGCTTAGAGCTTAATTTAATTCTTAATTATTAAAAATGTCATTTTATGGTAGATAAGGAATTGATTTTAGGGCATATTGTTTGTGCTGAAGGGAAAATGGTCGGTAAAGCCAAAACTGATGTTATCAACTCACTTCTATCCCCCATAATTGTGAGGGAAATTTGTTCTTTTCTTGGTTATGTAGGTTTTTACAGGTGCTTTTTTAGGGACTTTTCTAAGATTTCACGACTGCTTTGCAATCTCTTGCAAAAAGATAAAGAGTTCGAATTTGATCAAGCGTACAAAGATGCGTTCGACATTCTCAAACAAAAGCTTGTTTCAGCTCCTATAGTACAACCGCCAAATTGAAACTACCCTTTCGAGCTCATGTGTGATGCAAGCGACCAAAGTGTAGGAGCTGTCCTTGGGCAAAGAATTAGGAATGAACCTCACGTCATATCTTACGCCTCTAAAACACTAGATGCTGCCAGAGCAATTACTCAACAACTAAAAAAAATTATTAGCTATTGTTTTTGCTTTGGAAAAATTTAGATCTTATTTATTAGGCACTAAAGTTATGGTTTTTTCTGACCATGTAGCATTGAAATATTTGATCGGTAAAAAAGAGGCAAAACCTAGGTTGATTCGATGGATTCTTCTCTTACAAGAATTCAATCTCGAGATAAAGGACAAGAAATGGAGTGAAAACTTAGTAGATGATCATTTGAGTCAAATTCTTTTTTAAAAAAACACACCTCTTAAAGATGACTTCCCAGATGAAAGTCTTCTGTCAACTCAAACAGTTTACCCATGGTTTGCAGATATGGTAAATTATCTCGCTATAGGTGTTGTTTCTTCTAACCTATCATGTTCTGAAAAGGACAATCTCAAAAGAGACTCTCGATATTATAATTGGGATGATCATATCTATAGAAACATCGATATTATAATTGGGATGATCATATCTATAGAAACACTGCCCCAACAGGTAATTTAACGATGTGTCGCAAAAACTTAGGTACAATCTATCCTTTCTTTTTGTCATTCTTATGCTTGTGGAGGGCATTTCAATCCTAAACGCACCATACATAAGGTACTTGAGTGTGGATTGTTTTGGCCACACATATTTTGTGATGCTTATTTATTTTGCAAAACTTGCGGGAGTTTTCAAAAAGTGGGGAATTTAAGCCTAAAGAGTGAGATGCCCCTAACAACTATACATGTATGTGAAATTTTTGATGTATGGGGCATCGATTGTATGGGACCATTTGTTTCATCATTTAACAATGTTTACATTATTGTCGCTGTAGATTACGTATCTAAATGGGTAGAATTTAAAGCTACCCGACATACCAATGCTAAAACTATAGTGGATTTTCTAACGAACTTTATTTTTTCCAGGTTTGGCACACCCAGAGCATTAATCAGCAATAAAGGAACTCATGTTTACAACAAGGTAATTTATACTCTACTGAAAAAATATAGGGTGACACATCGTGTGGCCACGACTTATCACCCACAAACAAATGGTCTAGCGGAAGTTTCGAACCATGAAATAAAGGCGATTCTAGAAAATATCGAGAAACCAAATAGGAAAGACTAGAGCTTACGTTTAAACGATGCATTGTGGGTGTTCCGTACTGCTTACAAGGGACCCATAGGAATGTCCCCTTACCGACTCATATTCGGTAAACCGTGTCACCTTCAGTGGAGTTAGAACATTAGACATTTTGGGCAGTAAAAGGATGCAACATGGAGTTGGACGCTGCAGGTAATCATCGAAAATTAGACATTCAAGAACTCAAAGAGATCCGACGAGACGTATATGAAAACGCCCAAATTTATAAAGACAAAACCAAGACGTTTCATGACCAGAAAATATCTCGCAAACAATTTTCAGTTGACCAGAAAGTGTTACTTTACGATCCTGCACTGAGAATTTTTTTCGGGTAAGCTTCAAACCAAATGGCTTGGTCTTTTTATTATTACTAAAATATTTCCTCATGGTGCAGTTGAAATTAAAAGTGATGAATCCAAGACATGTTTTAAAGTCAATGGTCAAAGGTTAAAACCATTTTACGAGAACTTTCAAGTACAATTGGTGGATGAATTATTTTTCGAGGAGCCGAATAATTAAATTTTCCAGGTCGTCGAGCTAACGACGTTAAAAAAAGTGCTTTATGGGAGGCAACCTACATTTATTTTTATTTATTTTATTTAATTTTGAATTCTAGTTTAGTTTGAGAATTAAATAAATATTATTTTAATCCATTTGATCATGCTATTTTCCAGGAGCAACCACCTTCTACTATAGATAAACGACTTTATTGCATTAAAGCTTGCCTTGAAATAGTGGAAGCCAACATCTCAAGCATCCTCAACATATTACAAAGCGATCACTTCCACCACCCTCTAGCCCATCAAATATAAACGGGGAGTACACTTTCTCCACTCATATTATTATTTTTGCACATTGGGGCAATGTAGGCTAAGTAGGGGAAATTTTGGATCATGCCATACTTTCTTTTTGCATGTGTTTTGCTAAGAATAATTTCTTAATTCGTTTCGGAAATAAACCTCTATTTCTTATGTTTAGTTTATTTAAATAAGTGAGTGAATCATGAATAACTATTGCTAGCTTGATCAATGAATATTTTGTAGAAATGAAAATGTGATGCCTTAGTCAATATTTCATGAAAATTGTTGGTTTTGTTGAACTTGCCTAATGAAAGTACTCGGTTAAAAAAATAAATAAGTTTGCTAATAGCTTGGTTAAGAGTGAAGATTCAGAAATGTGACCAAGTTGAGTAACTGGGATGAGGTGCTTGGGTTGTCATCTTATTTCATGTCAAAAGGTTTGGTGACGAGCTGAAGCTTGTAACACTCCGCTAATCGAGCTGCCTTGAGAAAGGAGAAATAAATCGATTAGGGGCATGTGAAATTGAGTAACCGGGATGAGATGCTTGGGTTGTCATCTCATTTCGTGTCAAAAGATTTGATTATGTCTCGAATTCATTAAAAATATATAAAGAGAACGTGTTGGGTTGAGTAACCGGGGTGTAACACCCCTAACCCTTATCCTTCGCTGAAATAGGGCTAAGAGGCATTACCGATCAATTACATCATACAACATACATTTCTCATACATGAATCCATTATCATATAACCATTGATCAAACATAATCATATTGTCCCTTATAAGGCTCTACGAGACCTTAAAACATGCTTAGAAAAGGTTCAGGACTAAACCAATAACATTTGAAAACTTTGGGAAACTTAGAAATTTTTTATGCATTTAAGGGTCACAGGCTTGTGTGAACAGGCCGTTTGCCTCACACGGCCACCAGACACGCCCGTGTCATAGGCCGTGTGAAAACAGGGCATACATATTGACTTGCACCACATGGCTGGAAACACGCCTGTGTGCCATAGCCGTGGGAAATCTAGAGGGTATACTGACTTGGGTCACATGATCGGCCACACGCCCATGTGCCAGCCCGTGTGTCACACGCGGCCAGTAGACACGCTCGTGGCTCTAGGCCGAGCTAAACCTGTAGAGTATACTGACTTAATCCGAAGGGCTACCCCAGGAGACACACGGCTGTGTAGCATGAGCGTGTGTCGCACACGGCTAAGACACACACCCGTGTCTCTGCCCGTGTGGACAAAAATAGGCCATTTGCTAAGCCAGTTTGCCACCCTTTGCTCATGCAAATCTAATAACCAAAATGGTACCATTTCAATACATTTATTGGTAGCCAAAAAATGCTATTTCATATACATTTCATGCCATTTAATATCCATCCATTTAACAGCCAATTCATAACTAAACACATGCTAAAATAATATGCCATAACTTTAACTTCTATATGCACTTTCTCACCATCTTATTAACTATTTCATGTCACAAAACATACCAATTCATCATCTTAAAACTAAGCCACAACATGCCATTTCTCAACTATGTTTCATTATTGACAATTAGCCAAATTAATAAACCATTTAACCAACACATGAACCATGCTAAACTTGCCAAATATAAGGCATTGTACGCATCATTTATCACTTATCAAACTCATAATTCAAGCCAACTTAAATGGCTAAATTCACATCAACATTTACATAAAAAACAAGCCAAATCTCATGGCTATATCATATCTCAAAACATATCATCTTAATACTAGCCTATACATGCCATATACCATATTTATAAAGCATCCAAAAATACCAACAAGTTGATCGATAGTGTGACGATGTTCCTGATGATCCCCAATGTCTGATCTAGCTTCGATAATTTATAAAACAGGGAAAGAACACACAAAGTAAGCTTTAAAAGCTTAGTAAGCCATATACAAATAAATTACCACATGCATCAACATTATTTCCATCAATAGGCAAACTATGAGTAAACATTTATAAGTTTACAAACCTTTCTCATTGTACACATATTCAATATCACAATTGAATTCATCAATTACTTCCTTTTTCATAGCTCGTATGAATCTCGTATGTACCTGAGTCACTTAACTCTTTCACACATTCTTTCTCGACTTGAATTTCCCATTGAACCATTCGAAATCGTTAAGGATACTTGGAAATTACATATAGCTCGTACTACGCCATATCCCAGATATGGTCTTACATGTTATCACATATCGATGCCACTGTCCCAGACAAGGTCTTACACGAAATCATAAAACGATACCAATGTCCCAGACATGGTCTTACACGTAATCACAATACAATGCCAATGTCCCAGACATGGTCTACATGTAATCACATCTCGGTAATCCTAGTGTCATGACATTCATATCCTATACTCTTCCTAAGGTTCGTACAGGACTTTCGGATATCGTAACTTCATCGATTCTTGCTAATATTTGCTTGTTCAACATTCATGGCAATTCAATGATAATTAAACATTTATAAATCAATTTAAAGACATTTATTTGCAAATGAACTTACCTCGTATATATGATGAACGAATAAGATCGACTACTCGACAACTTTCGATTTCCCTCGATCTAAATCCAATTTCTTTCTTTCTTGATCTATATAAATTTAGATTTAGCTCATTTAATCACCTATTCATTCAATTTCATCCAAAAATACCTATTTGGGAAATTTTGCACTTTAGCCCCTAAAGTTTCACATTTATTCAATTTATTTCCTAATTCACAAATACACAAAATTCATGAAATTTCATTAAACCCAAGCCTAGCCGATTTATACTTGAATCCCTAGTAGCCCAAAACTTTCATTTATTCATACATTTAACCACACATTTTCAAATTTTCACAATTTCATCCTTATTATGCATTTTTACTCAAATTCACTTTGTAAAATATGTATATCTATCATCAAACACTTATTTCCTAACATCAAACATTCAAAAGCTCAAGAATTCATCAATGGCACTTCACAAAATCATTATCAATTTTGAAAATTAAGGTACGGGTTAACTAATGCTCAAAGCAACGAACACAAAAATATAAAAATTATTAAAAACCGAGCTAAAACCGTACCTTAATCAAGATTGTAATTGCCGAATGCATGAGAGCTCAAAAACCTATTTCTTTTGCTGATTTTCGGTTGTAATTTGGAGATGGTGACATAATTTTTAACTTTGGTTTTATTAATTTATAACTTATATAGCTAATTACCAAAATACCTTTATTTAATAACATTTAAAAACACATAATGGATGGTTATTCATGTCAACTCCCACTGCCCACGGTCTATTCAAAACATAAGGACTTCACATTTAATAAACCATAGTAAATAAGTACTTAAATAACTAGAATGTAACTTTTACATTTTATGCGATTTAGTCCTTTTGTCAAATTAACTATCCAATCGATAAAATTAAAACACAGAACTTTCACACATATCTAAACACATGCTGTAGACACTAAAAATAATATTAAGATAATTTTTTAACCTCGGATTTGTGATTCCGAAACTACTGTTCTGATTTAGCTAAAATCAGGCTGTTACACAGGGTGAGGTGCTTGGTTGTCATCTCACTTCGCGTTAAAATACTTCACTACATTTGAAAAAAAATAAAAATAAAAATAAAAAACAAAAATACAAAAATGTATATAGATATAAATAAAAGTATATATTGGGTATGATCGTTTCGCATGTTTGATTAAGCCTAAATTTACTGAAATAGTTGAATTTGACATACTGTTCGAGATTTTATAAAATGCTTATTTATTGAGTTTAACAGTTGTTTATTTTTTATTCACCTAATTGTTTGCAGTATGCTTGACTAGGAAAAGGGGTTTTGATTTTGAAAAGGATTGACGAATTATTTTTAGTGGATATCATGCTTGAGGAAAAACATCGACTAAGTAGGGGGAATTTGATAGCAAGATAAATTCATATTTTTAATATATTTATTTTTGGTTAATTATCAAATAAAATGTTATAAAATTTGAATTTTTCGTATCAGGAATGAAGTTGGTGTGTTGAATTCAAACTCTTGCAAAAATGGGCTAAATTGAATCAAAAAGCAAAGAGGAGAGCTTGATTGAAAGACTGAAGATTCAAAGATGACTGGATAATGATTGAAGGGTTGAAGATTTTTTTTTAAAGTGGCTGGATAAAGATTGAAAGATTTTTGATAGTGTTACAACTCTGTAATTAGTTTAAATTCTAGTTTAAATTTGATTTTTAAATTTTGAATTATTTAGTGATAATATTTACGTAAAATCAAGCTAAATTTTAGCAAAGTGTGTATAAATACTTAGTGGCTACAACCAATTGAACACACACTTGGCTTTTAGAATCAATTAAATTTCTTAATTTCTTTCCCTTCCCGCGTCACTTTTCTATACTGTTTCATTCATTCATTTTTTTTTTAATTTTCAACCATCTCTTGGTTTAATTACTTTTAAAGGCCCTTCCCCTTTTCATCTTCAACAATTCCACAAATTCATTTTCAAAGCATGATTCTTTCAATGATTAACTAAACTCTTTTTAGTTTTAGCCCGAAAATTACTCCAACAAAACAATCGTGAGATTTGAACCAGTTCAAAAAATTTCTTAATGTAGTACTTTCTATATCTCCGATATATGCGATAGTACAGATTCGTCCCTTAAAGTTGATTCAGTTTCAATTCAAAAAGTGCACATTGGGTTGGAGTTGTTTGTGTTTGAATTTCCGCAAACAAATTGGCATGTTTAGGTGGGAAAAGCTAGTTGGATTCCGTCAAGGGAGATAGAGGTCAAATTTAAACGACCCAAGCAGTTGAGGCCGTTGATTCGAGTTGGCTTTTTAGATTTCAAGACTGTCAAAATCTTAAATTGCAAACACGTGTATCGTAGTTAGAAATTTTGCAAGAGTCAGTTTGCAGGTCATACTGGGATTGACTACATAAGGAAAAGTTGGCGATCGGGACGTTTTTATACACTATAACCAGCTTATTGCTTGGAAGGGAAAATATATTTTAAGAATCGATTCAAGATTGGAGTACACTGAAGCTAAGGCTAAGCTTAAAAATATTTTATTTATCCATTTATTTTATTTTCTTAAATTTATTTTGTATTTTCAAATCTGTTTTTATTTTATTTTATTACACTTCATATTTCCTTATTTTATTATCTTAATAAATTTAAACCCCCCATTTTTATTTCTTTTTTTTTTTCAGCATTGCTACGCACAGGTCGTGGGCGCGATTGTGGCCGCGACAGCGATTCTGGTCTTGGAAAAAGAAGAAATTAGATAGCCAATCCCTGTGGATTCGACCTTATTACTCTATACTGCCATTTACTGTTATTTTGTCATAGGAATTTATATTTGGTGGTTTTGACTCCCATCATTCAATATTTTAATTTATTTTTCTTTTTAAATTTAAATCTGACCATTAAGATAATATGAAAGTTAATAATTATTGTAATTTTAAAAATATAAATAAATAAAATATTATTTAAAATTTAAATTTATTTGATTATTAATAATTTATTTATTAAAATTATTCCAAGTAAATAATAATTTTTATTTCTATGATTTTTTCTATTTGTTTTATTTGTTTTATTATTATTAAGTTATATTTTAAATATTTTGTTATACTTAAATTAGATTTTAATAATATTCATAATTTCTTTTTGTTATATTAAATTTTTTTAATAATAACATTAACTTATAAGATAATATTTATTTTTATTTTTTTAAAATATGTTAATTAAATTTTTATATATTAAATAAATAAAATTGACTCATGCATCATAAGTAACAAATTAATATAATATGTTTTAAAAATTTATACACACAAGTAATAAAACTAAACTATTATATCTAGACATGTTCTTTTATAGCAAATAAGGCATTTTTTTATGTAGACAGCTTCATTATGCAACACGTGGTAATCCATTTGTGCGCCACCTGTCAATTTTAAATGCCAGCTTTTATGTTTACCTGTTAATTATTATATCATTTATTTAACTATGACTTCTATTTATTTCTTTATTTTATTACTGTAGCATTACCTTTTAAGTTTCTCATTAGCCATTGAAAAATCTGTAAAAATTAATAGACCATAAATCTTAATTGAAAAGTTAAAAGAGCAGTTCTAAAATACATAATTTTAGCCGGGTAATGCATGAGGCACATTTAATTTTGGCAAGTTTGGTTTCAAACCTAACAAAATAGGTTGAATGCGATAATTTATGGACATGATACAACATAAATTACAAACTGACAACATATAACACAATTATGGTAATTCTAAAAGATTGAAACTTCATATAATTTCTATGTTGAATGTGTTATGTTATAAGGTGATAATAATTTGTATTTTATATTTTATTATATAATAACTCGACTCGGGGTCCGACTGCTGTTACCCGGTATAATAGAAAGAGACAAACTTTAGACCATGAGCGGGATCCTCCTCATCTCTCTACTCGGGGACCTTCTTCCCACTTTTCCATTTCTCTTCCGATCTCTCCATTTCTATTGATACATTGTATTAACAATTGGTGCGGTGAGCATGGATCGAACCTGCAGCCTGAAGAGTTCGCCGTTATTTGCGATGCTGAGGTTTCCGTCATCATCTTCTCCAACATTGGTAAATTCTTTGGGTTCTTCAACTCTAGTTCAAAAGCAGTAGCTGAGAAGCATGCAGAAGAGATATGCACCGATTGTTGCTTGTCAGAGTTTGGGTCCATTGAAGAATGGTGGGGTTGTTGTGGGAATTGATATTAAGAATAGAAGGAATTTCAACTCGGGAGGCAGCTTTAACGGCGGCGACTTGAATGTCACGAGGCATTTATGGAACTGGTTGAGGAAGCAAAATTACAAGGTGAGGGAAATCGAGAATCGTGAATTCACCTTTGATGCTTAAAGTTGCTACATCATGAGTGCGCGCTGCCATTTCTGGGGTAGCAAAAGTGCCGAGCCAAATGCGGGATTTCTTGCGGGGCTCACGGATTTCGGACACCCATTTGCCCAAAATCCTCATTCTCACCCCTATGCAGATTGGGTGTTTGCTGATTGATGATCTTTTGGCTTTGCTATTATCTCCCATGGATTCATGACCTGTCCAGGTTAGGTCTTGAAAATTAGAAAACAAACAAACAAACAAACAAAAAAACACTGAAAATTGACTCTAATAATAATAATCAATTCAAAATCGGTGTATTTTAATTAAGTTAATTGGGTTGAGGACTGTTTGCTGATTATTTCTCATTTCTGGGTTGAATTTTGTTGGAATGCGATGACCACTGTATTAACTTGTAACATTTAAATAACTATTGCAATTTTCTCTGTAATGGTTAGGGAGTAATTGATTATAATCTGCCATTACATGGGTGAAATCTCAAAGACTGATATATGCTTAAAAAATGTTAATTTTTAATAATATTTTTCTTTTTAGTAATTTATATTCTAATTTTTTGCAAAGCTCCAGCTCTGTAGTTTCTATAGTTTTATTTTGTAGACCCATCATATTGGTTTCTTTTAACTATGCAGCCTTTGTCGATACATTCTACAAATCTTGCAATGTAGCCTTTGTGGTTATGCCCTATAGATCTAAGCTTCAACTTTCTCTATGTCTAGTAATTAATAAATGAGATTGAAATAATAAAGTAACATAATAGTAGTAGCACCTGCATCAATATACTTCCATTACATGTTCTACCGTCAATTATTACTTTTTTCATTTGCAAACTTGATTCATGGAAACTACAGTGTTACCATTTTTCTAGTCATTTATCTTGGTGAATGGTGACTGCTTCTGATGGCTCATCGATGGACTTGAACAAGGGAGAAAAGGTTTTGCCCTTATCTAAAATCTCATTTTCCATAAAAGTAAAACTTCGTTTTGTCATTTATTTGGGTGAGGTTCATTTTATTGAAGTTCTAGGATAAAGAAATCTTTGACACTCAAGTCCAATTTATCAAAGCTTTTTATTGTAGTGTGAATATTAATATGCAATGATTGAAAAAAAAAAGTTTTGATGCTACCGTGTATATAAGGATCTCTACTTGTTAGATGCTGCCATATACCTGCAACTTGTTCAGCCAAAGTTTTGGAGCTTTGGTTTCTTTTATGTTAGTTTTGTTTATATGAAATTCAATTTCCTTTATGTTATTTGGGTATAAGTCCATGTGTTATGTTTTTTAGTGCACATATGATACAATTAGCTTCTTACAACTATTTATGGCTTGTATAGCTTCTTACTGCTTTGATGAGATGTCAATTTTTATTTCCAGAAAAGTGTTACCAAGCATGGTAACTTTTTGCTTGTTTGTTTAGCAGTTTTGGTTAATGGTAAGTTTTTATAAATATGGACATTTTGCCTTTTAGTAGAGGCATTTACATGTGCAGATCTTTGTGGCCTTTTAATATAACGTTACTTTTTGAGGATGTATTATTTTTACATATCCTCTACTAGAATGGCATGTAAGACTGTTGATAAATGCTTTGTTTTGTTTAAAAAGGAACTTATAGTTCATATATGATATTTTTTATTATACGAAATTGGTTTTTGTATACACTAACATTTTGCAGGTAAGATCAAACTAAATCATCTATAGTAGATGTTATTCTCCCTACTCTTCTCCCCTTTGCTTAGGTTCATGTTATGTACTACTGCATACGGTAGATCTTGGTTGGTTGAACTTTGCAATATATGAACCAAAGATACAATTATATGTCTCGCTTGGACTTGTTTACTCAGCTGTCACACCTGAACTTCTTCCTTTGTCATCATCTTCTTTTCTTTTTCTTATGTGGTATTTCATCACCAAGTACACTGTTCAACCTAATATTTTATTGTCTTTGCATTTCTAAGCTATATGAAGCTTCTTAGGTTTCCCTTCATTCCATTAGATGCTAAATAAATGCATGAAATACACATAAATATTTTGTTTTCTTACTCTCATGCTTAAATTTTACATGAATGCTGGAAAAATATATATATATATTTTATAGTTGTACAATACCGGACATGCAGTCCAATCCAAGATGAAGATATGGTATCCTTAGTGATTAATTATTAGGCAAAGTGAAGCCAAGGGACTAATTTCATCTTATACAGTTCTCTGGTTAAATAACTATTAATATGGTGAAATAGAGGTATAGCACATCCCTTTGAAGTAGGGACAGCATTTGGTACTTGTCATGAAATCCATTCTAGTTTGCATGTTATTCACATGATTAGATTGAAAACAGGTTCTTAGTACGAAATTATAGCATGAATGTTATTTAATCAAATATTTGTATGCTTCTGACCTATGTTCCCAACTGACGATTAAAGGCTTGTAGGTTCAATACTATAGCCTACAAAACAGTTAGCGCGAGCCTATGCTCCCAGTTGATATGCTAAGGCTCACAGGTTCAATACCGCAGCCTCCCAAACAGTTAGTGCGAGTCTACGCTCCCAGTTGATATCATAAGGCTCGTAGGTTCAATATTGCAGTCTCCAAAACAGCTCCAAAACAGTTAGCGTGACTTATACTCCCAACTGGTATCTTAAGGCTCGTAGGTTCAATACCGCAGCCTCCAAAACAGTTAGCATGAGCCTACGCTCCTAGTTGGTATCTTAAGGCTTGCAAATTCATTACCATAGCCTCGAAAACAGTTAGCGCGAGCCTACGCTCCTAGCTGGTATCTTAAGGCTCACAGGTTCAATACCGCAACCTTCAAAACAGTTAGCGCGAGCCTACGATCTTAGCTGGTATCCTAATGCTCGCAGGTTCAATATCGCAGCTTTTAAAACAATTAGCTCGAGCTTATGCTCTCAGCTAGCATTTTAAGGATCGCAAGTTCAATACCTCAGCCTCCAAAATAGTTAGCGCGAGCCTACGTGCCCAGCTGGTATCCTAAGGCTCGCAGGTTCAATATCGTAGCCTTTAAAACAGTTAGAGCGAGCTTACACTCCCAATTGGTATCTTAAGGCTCACAGGTTCAATATCGCAACCTCCAAAATAGTTAGCGTGAGCCTACGCTCCCAGCTGGTATGTTAAGGCTCGCAGGTTCAATACCGCAGCCTCTAAAAAAGTTTAGCGAGAGCCTACATTCCCAGTTGATATCCTAAGGCAATATCTTAAAGCTCGTAGGTTCAATACCGCAGCCTCCAAAATAGTTAACGCAAGCTTACGCTCCCAGCTGGTATCCTAAGGCTCACAGGTTCATTACCGTAGCCTCCAAAATAGTTAGCGTGAGCTTACGCTCCCAGCTTGTATTTTAAGGCTCACAGGTTCAATACCGTAGCCTCCAAAACAGTTATCGTGAGCTTACGTTCCCAGTTGATATTATAAAGGCTTGCTGATTTAATATCGCAACTGATATTGTTAAGGCTCGTTGATTTAAGATCGTAGCCTAAGTTAATTCGATTTAATGTCATGAACAATTTTATTTTATTTTATTTTGAGTCCGCTAATTTACAAATTTTTTCTTACGGAAAATACAGTTCGCAGTATTCTGCAATGCAATTTTTGACTCTTGTATCACACTATCAAACAACAAAACTTGTTCAATAACGCTTCAAGTAAAAACCCATATGGTAAGCCCCAAATTACATACACTTCATAAGTGTCAGATCATCTGAAAAGAGTCATTTTATAACCATTCTTTAATAAGGTGGGGGACAAATTGTTATACGGTGATAATAATTTATATATAATAACTCGACCCGAGATTTGACTTGGTATAATAGAAATAGACAAACTTCATACCATGAGAGTGGATCTTCCTCATCTCTCTACTTGGGGACCTTCTTCCTACTTTTCCATTTCTCTTCCGATCTCTCCATTTCTATTGATACATTGTATCAACATGTTATATTCTCAGTATTGATCCTGATAATTATGACATTTTTTAATTTATGATCCTTAACACCTTTAAATTTTGTTTCATTACTTAATTTACGTCCCAAAAAATTACATTACCATTTAAACATATGGAAAATTACAAAACTACTAAAACATTCCATTTTAAAAGGAATAAAAGTCAAACGAGGTCTAATAGGTTTTACATTTGATAAGACAAACATTACGTTTTCCTTTGGAAAACATTAAATCTAATTTTTTAAACTTTAAAAGAATCAATTATCTTTAAAAAACAATTGTTATATTTGGTGTAGTGAACCTCATGGACCTCTTAAATTACTCGTAAAGAGCTTGACACATGTTTTCTAATGAAACCAACGACATCATGGGCTCAAAGTTAGTTTACAAACCTCAACTTGACAAACTTTAAAACTAGTCATCTCTACTAAGACTATATAAGGACCATGTAGAGATGTAGAGTAATTGATTGATAGACACCCTAAAATGTCTCATCTTAGGGCATCACATCATCGTCACTATCAAGAGTATCAAATTGAACTTCCACTTCAATGACCTTAGGACACGTATAAGAGCTTGTGCCCTATTATAAAAGGGTCATGCAAATAACTCATACACACTCACATAAACACTCATTCAATTCCCTAACTAGACCAAAAACAAAGATATCTTATCAGCCTTCATCCTACCCTTCTCTATTCAATCTCCATCTTCTTCCTTGTTGACCTCATTGGTCAACAAGCGGTGAGCATGGATAGACATGACGAACCCAAGAGTTAATGATCCTTCCAGCACCGAGATTGATCCCACCTAAGGCTAAGTTACATACCCTACTGGTCGTAACATAGGAGTAAACATCGATTAAATTAGAACAACCCAACACCCATACCTTTTGCATGTCAACTAGAACACCAACCTATAAAATCAAACCAATCCTCAAAACCAAAATCAAATTGATGATAAGTGGCACTATAAGAATGTCTACATTGCGAGAAAGACAACTTACTTCAGTAGATAGTTTAATGAGTCCGTAATCTCATAAAAGAATCAAAGTGAGTGTTTGATTCAAATACTTAGAAGGATTATTATGTCATCTACAATTTCAATTGGGAAGATGGCAAGTCTTCACTATCGGAGCAGTTGACTCCATGAGTAGAGACAGATGTACTCATTGGAAGAACAATACATTGGCCTGGACCCAAGTTGAAATAACTCTGAATCCGTTGGTGAATTAATTCACTTCTGATGTTCATGGTGTGATTTACCTAAATCCTGAGTTAGTCACCGACCATGCGTACGTAACTCATGTGCTTTGATATAAATAGAGGCTTATGCTCTAAAGATGATCGAGCCCATAGACAGTATGTTGGGTACATGACTTGTGTATGACATTGCTTTACTAGCAACAATAGAATTCATACATCGATTAAAGAGTTAACGATATCCTTTCATTGACATTTTGTGGATTGATAAATAAGGAACTTGATCATGGGTTGCTTGTTCTTGAATGAGCAATTTGTCACAGCCATTTGTTGACAGTGGTCATATTAATCATTAAGAAGACAGAATGGTGACAATGGGAAAGAATAAGATTGTTTTGAGTGAACAAATTTAACTCAAAGGAATCAAGCATATCATATGAGGGTAACATAAACATGACGAGGTCATTCGACAAATCAGTTGGATGAATTACTTACTTAAAAAGTATACAATAAGGAGTTTTCAATCATGGTACTTCTCGTAGACTGACTACATGATTAAGTAAATTGCGAATTATCAGAACGATGCTTCTAAACATAATTCAATTATTAGAGCCAAATTGTATATGTCTGATTAGTCCCTCCATTAGCTCAATAAAAGCTTGATCAAGCTACATTTGAATCAGAAGAAAATTCTACGACTTTAGAAATAATTTAATTTAGATAATTTATTCGATGTGGAATTAAATTGGGAGATTGTGAGAATTATTCAACTAGAGAATTTGATTAAACAGTTTTTCTGAAAAATTAATTTAGGAAAATCTCAGTGATTTTTGGGAAAATTAATTTTGATCAAGCAAAATTAAATTAATCAAATTAATTAAAATAAATATGATATTTTAGGAAAATAATTTTCAAGTTAGACAATTGACTCAATGAGTAATTGGACTTGAAAATTAGACTTGAGATTGAAAGTTGCAACCGAGAACCAAAAACCAAGACTGAAACCCAAAATTGGTCAAACCGGGACAACGGTCCAACTGGTGGTTGAACCGAACCGGTTGGGCCATCACTGGCTTGGATCGAATTGACAACAATCGAATCGATACCATGAGGGTACCTGCACCACCGAGCACGGCGATGCCGATGATTGTGACAACAAAAATCTAGTGGCCAATGAATTGTCGGCAACGATGGTTCTTTGGCGGTTGAACAGTGGAAGAATCACACTCCTACTATAACTCTATCGGATAATTTGGTTTCAGATTAATTATTCCAAAAATAATATTATTTTAACAAATTTAATATTCAATTCAATTTAATACTTATCTTGATAGTATTTTATTAAATTAATATTAAAGTGATTATTTTAATATTAAATTTAATTTAATATTTATCTTATAGATAAATATTTTATTAATTTAATATATTTAATATTAAATTTAAGCTTGATCTTAGTTGAACTCTCTAAACTCTTCGTATATAAAGAGAGCCTTAGGTCATTATTTTTCATAGACTTGAGTTGAAGAAAAAGTTATAGAGAGAAAATTCTCTGAAGAAATTATTTCAGAAGATATCTAGAAACATTTTTCTTCTTTAAAACTTCGCTAAAAGTTTAGAGAAATTATGAAATTACCCCACTAGTAATTTTGTGGAAAATTTTCTAATTCGAAGCGAGGCCACACTCGGTAGATGTAAGCTTGAGGATAGCAGAGAAGACTACTCGATCGAAGCGTTCATTTTAGGCGGATCGAAAAGGTACAATTTTGATTAAGTGTTTATTACTTTAGATATCACAACCAAGTTCTTGTTTTTGGAAAAAAAACTTTAATTAACTTATTTTTCGCTACATTTTTCAAACCCGTTTTTTCAACAATTGGTATAAGAGCCAAGTCATGCTCTATCTATAAGTATAAACATGTAATCAAAATAGATTTCTATTCTTCTTAAATGATTTGATTACATAAAAAGTGACATTCTTTAGATCTTATGCATGTTTTGAGTTATATATAGGAATTGATGCTATATTATATATTTGTTATATAATTGTTATTTTTTACCAATGTTGTGATTTTTAGGAAATAGACCGTGGACTACCATTTCTAAGCAGGATTTTTTTTTAATTTCATAGAATTCTTTTAAGTCAGAAACAAATATAGGACTTAAATGTAATTTTTTCAAAATTGTCCATGACGAGAAGATGGAGAGATGACGGTTGAAGACCCAATGAATGCCTTGTGGTGAAAAACTATGTAATTTTGTTTTTCATTTATTTTCTAGAAATAGAACCATCAAATCTTTAGTTGACAATTTTATTTTAATTATCTATCTCTATATATATCTCTTTGGTAATTGTTAATGTTATAATTGTGATGTGCATGTATAAGATGATCCATAGTTGATCGATTAAAGATAAGAAATGTGGTAATGCGAAAATACATGTGTTGTATTGTTCCATTCACTTCTTTAGGTATTCGATTGTTGTGAGAAATTTGGTAATGAGAAGGTGAATGGCTAGGATTGACTCTGGTAAGGAAATACTTGGTTTTTCAGTGGTTAAATATGACTCATCTCCCCTTTCTTAGAATCATTCCTATAACACCCTAGGTGAATCCCACATCGACAAAGCATGAGAGAGACCTGGGCTATATAAAAGCATAACAACACTTAAGTAGTAAGAGGCCTTTTGGGGTGTACGGGTGCTCTCAAAAATAAAATTGTGAGGGCCATGTGCACTCAAAGCGGACAATATCATACTGGGTTGGGTGTTGGCTATGACATTTATTGGTATCAGAGCCACTTGCCATGCCTCTTGAGTGATGGAGGGGCAAACCTCAGTGAGGATGTGGATTCCCTAACTGGAGGGGGTGAATGTAACATCTTAGGCGAATTCCACATCGGGAAAGCAGGGGAGAGACCTGGGCTATATAAAGAGGTAGCAACACTTAAGTGGTAAGAGGCTTTTTTGGGGTGTATGGGTGCTCCCAAGAATGAAATCGTGAGGGCCATGTGCTCCCATAGCGGATGATATCTTATTGGGCTGGGTATTGGCAATTCGTGAATTAGAGCCAGGTTTACAAAAACCTGAGCGGAGCCACAATTTTTGATAAATTAACATTTTCTAAAAAAATATAATAAATTAATTTTTTAAAATTAATTAATAAAAAACCAAAAATGTTTAAACCTTTTTGACAAAAATAATCTTATATGAAAATTAGCTATAAATGGGGTAGGAATGAGAACATATTGTCTTATTTGAAAATGTTTTCTTAAAAAAAATTACCTTGGATCACTTGCCACTTCTCACTTTCTCATTTTATTTAAAATTAGTGCAAATAGTAGATAGAAATGCCTCCTAGACGCGGGCGTCTGGCTGCTAATGCACTGGTGGAACCACCTCCGGGGCAAGCTACACCTGGAACTGGTTTCGAGCCCCTAGTTCAAGCGATGATTAGGGCATTTTAGAGAATAGCTGGTGGGAACCTTGCCTCATATACCTGAGTATTTCCACTTGAATGACTCTGAGCTTTAGGTGGTAAAGAATTTTGGGGAGCTAAAGGAGCTAATCCGACCGTTGCTGAATATTGGTTGGAGAGTGTTGAGAGGATCTTTGAGCAGATAGGATGCTTGGATAAGGAGAATTTGGGCTGCACCGTATCCCTACTAAAAAGTGAAGCTCATCGCTGGTGGAATATGGTAAAAAGAGGGACCACTACTGATCACTTGACTTGGGAGCTCTTTTTGGAATCCTTCCGAAAGAATCACTTGGGAGAGTAGTACCTGGATGCTAGAAATAGAGAGTTTTTGGATCTGGTCTAGGGAAGTATGTCTATGGCTGAGTACAAGTTCGAGTTTGTGCTACTTAGCTAGTATGCTTCAGAGATGGTGTTCTTTGAAAAGGAGAGGTGTAAGAAGTTCTGATTTGGGCTAAATTGGGACATTTGGGTATATCTAGTAGCACAGAGCATTGGGGTCTTCGATAATTTGGTAGAGAAGGCTAAAGCAATAGATGAGACATTAATTGAGCCACTGAGACTAGTCATATCTGAGTTTGGGAAGAGGGGTTTCGATCGGTCAGGATCATCGGGAAGGCTAGGCAAGAGAGGCCATGATTCCCAGAAGTTTGATAGAGGTGCTCGACGGGACTCTCGATTGAGCCAGACTAGACCACAGAGCACCGTAGTAGCTTCTAAGGGTAGATCGACTGAGGTAACAACTTGTGAACATTGTGGATGTAGGCATCCAGGAGTGTGTTAGAGAGTGTCGGGGGCGTGCCTGCATTGCGGGTCAATGGAGCATCGGGTTCGGGGCTACTCGAAGAGATTTGAGTTGGCTCAAACTACCGCACCTGTTAGAGGCCGAGGTCAAGGGCATGGTGGTAATGGGAGACTGATGGGTCAGAGGATAGTTGCCCATGCAGTAGTTGTACCGACTCAGTCTGGTAGACCTATTTTGTTACGCTGTGAGGAGCCGAAGGATCGTGAGACAACGGATGTTATTGTAGGTACATTTATATTGTAATAATTTTCTTTAGTTTGTTAGTAGATTCGAGTTTCACCCATTCATATATTGTGAGTGATCTAGATGGTGAGTTGGGGATTCTGGTAGAGACCATTAGGCAGGGTATGATAGTGACAAGTTTTTTGGGAGAGAGTTTCTAGTTGATCGGGTTTATCAGAGGTGTTCGTTGTCAGTCTATGGGCATGTTTTTCCCGTGGATTTGATGGAATTATCATTTCGTAGGTTTGATGTGATTCTCGGAATGGATTGACTGGCTGACCATAGGGAAAAGGTAGATTTTGAGACGAAGCGACTTACATTGAGAGTTGAGGTTGGATTGGAGATTGTGGTAGTTAGGGAAAGACCCGAATTCCTCTCCAATATGGTATCAACGACCAAGGTTGGAAAATTATTGAGTAAAGGTTGTAAACCTTACTTAGCCTATATGCTCAATTCGGGTAGTAAGGATTTGGGGGTTCAAGATATCTGCACCATGAGGGATTTTCCTAATGTATTTTTAGAGGAGTTACCCGGTTTTCTGCCAGATTGGGAAGTTGAGTTTGCTATTGAGGTTTATCTTGGTACTGCACTGGTGTCCATTGGACCTTATCGCATGACACCAAAAGAACTCATGGAGCTGAAGATCTAGTTGCAAGATTTGTTGGATCGAAGATTTATTTGATCGAGCATATTGCCTTGGGGTGTGCCGGTATTGTTTGTAAAGAAGAAGGATGGTACCTTGAGGCTGCGTATCGATTATTGACAGTTGAACAAGTTAACCATCAAGAAGAATTACTCATTGCCTCGGATTGATGACCTATTTGATCAGTTCAGGAGAGCAAGGGTGTTTTTGAAGATCGACTTGAGGTCTGAGTATTACCAACTCAAGGTGAAAGAGGTTGATATACTGAAGACTACGTTAGGACTTGGTATGGGCATTATGAGTTTCTAGTTATGCCCTTTGGATTGACGAATGCACCTGCAGCGTTCATGGACATGATGAACCGAGTTTTTCACTTGTATCTGGATCAGTTCATAGTTGTCTTTATAGATAACATTCTTGTGTATTTCTGAATTGAAGATGACCATGATGTAAATCTACGGATTGTTCTTCAGATTCTTTGTGAGAAATAGTTGTATGCGAAGCTGAGTAAGTGTGAGTTCTAGCTTCGAGAGGTGATGTTTTCGATGATGTGGTATCTTCTGAGGGGATTCGCGTTGACCCAAAGAAGGTCGAAGCTATTTTAGAGTGGAAGCAGTCGAAGAGTGTTATTGAGGTCTGAAGTTTTTTTGTGTTAGCTGGTTATCACCGTAGATTCATTAAGGGGTTCTCCATCATAGCTGCACCCGTAACGAAGCTACTTTAGAAGAATGTGCCATTTGGGTGGATCAAAGAGAGGCAGAAGCGCTTTGAGAAGTTGAAGATGGTGTTGGCTGAGACGCTAGTATTGGTTCAACCGGAGTTTGGGAAAGAGTATGTGGTTTCCAGTGATGCATCATGAACAAGAGTAGGGTTTGTTATGATGCAGGATGAGAAGGTGGTAGCGTATGCTTTGACGCAGTTAAGGCCACATGAACGTAATTACCCAACCCATAATTTGGAGTTAGCTGTTATGGTCTTTGTGCTCAAGATTTGGCGTCACTATGTGTACGGTGAGAGGTGTGTTATCTACATCGATCACAAGAGTCTTAAGTATCTTCTATCCCAAAAGGAGTTAAACTTGAGATAGAGGCGTTGGATTGAGCTATTGAAAGATTATGACTACATGATTGAGTATCATCTCGGCAAAACGAATGTGGTTGCTAATGCTTTGAGTCGGAAGTCGATGGTTGAGTTGTAGGCCATGTTTGTATAGTTGAGTTTGACCAGTGATGGTGATTTGTTGGCTGAACTTCAGGTGAAGTCAACTTTATCACGTTAGATTAAAGGAAGGTAGTTGGTTGATGAGTTTTTAGTGAAAAAGATCTAACAGGTTGAGGATTGTAATAGTGGAGACTTTGCGTTGAATCCTGACGGTATCTTGTGTTTTCGTAGGAGATTGTTTGTGCCTTTTTATTTAGAGCTTAGGGATGTGATTCTTATCGAGGCTCATAGTAGCCCATATGTTATACACCCCAATAGTATCAAGATGTATTGGCATCTTCGAGAATTATATTGGTGGCCTGGATTGAAGCGGGATGTTACCGACTTTGTGGATCGATGTTTAGTATGTCAGAGAGTGAAGGCGGAGCATCGACATCCTTCGAGTTTGTTACAGCTGATATAGATTTTGGAGTGAAAATGAGAGAAGATTACAATGGACTTTGTCTCAAGTTTGCCACTGACCCCGATGAAGAAGGATTTGATTTGGGTGATTCTTGATCAATTCTCGAAGAGTGCGTATTTTTTAGCAATGTGTACTAAGTACTTGATGGAGAGATTAACTGAGTTATATGTGGCGTAGATAGTTCGACTTCATGATGTACCAATTTTGATCATCTCTGATAGAGATTCGCGATTTACCTCGAGATTTTAGAGGAGTTTTCAGGGAGCTTTGGGTTCGAAGCTTAACTTTAGCACGGTCTATCATCCTCCGATAGATGGTCAGTTGAAATGGGTAATTGAGATATCCGAAGATATGTTGCGTAATTGTGTCATGGATTTTGGTGGTAATTGGAAGCGATATCTGCCTTTAGCGGAGTTCACTTACATTAACAATTACCAGCTGAGTATTTAGATTGCGCTGTTTGAGGCACTATATGGTAGGCCGTGGAGTCCACTCGAGCTGCTGTTGAGGCACCTACTCAAACTGCTGTTGGAGAACCCGAAAAGACGGCGTCCCTAAATATTGAGAAGGAGGAAAAAGGAGAAAAGGATGACACTAAGACCATTGCCACCACCAAGGGGAAAAACCCTGTTCCACCTTTACCACCAGCTTCTATAACAGCACAGGACTGTGACGTTGATCATTTGATTGATGAGTTAATGGAAATTGACAAGGAGGAGGAAGAAATGAACCCGAAAAAGAGGAAGTGGTAGTACAAAGGTAGTGCCCAAAAATCCACTCGCCAGGCAGAATGAAATGTCTACATGCTAGTCCAAACTAGCTGAGTTTTTTCTTTCTTTCATGCATCTTGCATTTCATTTCTTTTGCTATGGCATTTGTTGTACAAATTTTTCTTTTGGTTGCTCTCTTATATATTTGGTTGTGCATTGTGAACAATGAATCCTTTAGGTTTAGGGGTGCGTTGTGCATTTAGGCTGCATGCTATAGTTAGTATGTATGGTTATTTTAGTATAATCATTTTAGTGTAGTTAAATTTGTTTTGCCACTGCAATGTAACTATTATGTACTATTTGCCTATGAGGAATACAATCTGTACTTATGATGTTTGATGATGAGTTTAGATTTTTCAATACACTTAGAACATGTGATAGTGGATTAGTTGAATTTAGCTTAGGTTTGGTTGCTTGAAAATTAATTTCTAAAAATGAGATGTCCTAAACTCGGTTTTTTTTGGGTTATAGTAAGTATCTTCTAATGAACTTAGGGACTTTTGAAGTCAAGTTCAGTCATTTTGCCTTGGCATTATTAAAAAAAAGGTAGTAGGCACTCCAATGCTTAGAATTGCAGAGTAAGTCAGCACCACTTTGTTTGCTCCATCGTGTTGTTGATTAGAAAGGTGAGTTTAAGTAATAGTGTGTAATAGAAAGTAAATAAATTAGGGGCACTCCGCTGTAGTAACGAACTGAGTAGCTAAGGAGGTAGTTGTTTGCTCCATCCATCTTCAAAGTCAAAAGCCTTAGCTTCAAGATTGATTTTTGTTTAAATTGTGACATGATTGAGTTCTTGGTAATTTGATGTATGCTCTGTTGTGATTATCAAGTCAAAGAATTTTGTGACATGAAAAATCCCCTAATATAGTAATTTGATTTAAAAAAAAAAAACAAAACAAAAAACACAAATGTAAATGGTTTATACAAGTATGCTTAGAGCAAGAGTGACTTGAGTTTAGGTAAAAGATGAACTGAGTAAGCTAGGAGATATTTGCTATGGCCAAAACATACATGGAACTTAAAAAATCGTGTTTTTAAGGAGTAATTTTTTGTACTACCTTTATTGAACCAAACCTTTGAAGCTCGAATAGGTTTTTAACGAGAGATGGTTGAGAACTGAGGTATATATTGGTCTTCGAGTAGATTGACAGTACAAGATGGGTTCAAGCACTGGCAATACTGCTGCACATTCATGCATATTTTGCTTGAGGACAAGCAATAACTCAGGCTTGGGGGTGTGATAACTTTTGAAGAGAGTTACATTTCATACCTTTAGACCTAGCTAATTGCTTGTACTTGGGTACATTCAGTGGCATTTTAGGGCATTTTATTAGTATTTTTATCAATTGCATAAGGAGCTTGGACTGTGTTTACATGTTAGATACTTTTAATTGCATGTGGAAGGATTGTGTTTAGTGGTTTGAATGGTGTAGGATGTGGAGAAGGAAGTAAAAGAGTGAAGGTTTGTCGGGGAAAAAGGTTGGACAGTTTGCCATCTTGTATATTGTGGCAATTTTAGGAAGATGATCGAGTCAACACTCGACGCATACCAGTTTCAGCCCAACTCTATTTGTACTAGAAAAATCTGCCTAAAAAAGAGGAGAGGATATCATAGGCTGTTGGAGCTATCCTAAGAAGAAAAGCTTATAACAAGCTAAAGGTGGAAACCCTAAAAGGTATAGAGATCTGGAGGCAACAATAGACGGTAGCAGCTGAGTAGAGACAAAAAGAGGAAATTGAAGGCAGTTCCTCTAAGCCACCATAGGACACTGTGTTGCTAGATGGTGGATTGTTTTGGCGACAACTATCTTCCTAAGTTTTTCCATTATTTCTTAATCTATTCTTCCGTGAATTGAATTGATCAAAACAATGTTGGGTGTTATTTTAAAATTAAATTTTAATTGTCAACCCATAAGCTAAATCTCATAGAGTTGGATTACATGATGAACACTCTTATTTTCTTTAATGGTTGAAACATATATTTGATTTAATCTATCGTTTCATTTAGTTGTTTTTATTTCCCAATTGTATGCGTACATTCCCTAGACATAGATGAGTGTATAATATGCCTATAACTAAATCTAATTCTTAAAAGGTTGGATTAGTTGGACTGAAATTGATACAGGTGGATGTTCGACCGAATACTTGCAGCAGACTCTAGACATAGAGCGACGTTTGTATAGAATGAAGACAAAATAGTGCAGGGTACCGTGCTAAGGCCTCTAGATTTAGGCCAGGTAACTTGAGATCTTGCTCTTGAAAGAAGCAACTCATTTTAGGTCTCTTCTATGTAGTAGATTGAGTGTGATATTGTTGAGGCATTACTGAAAGTAAGGGTAGGTTCTTAGTAATCCCAACCTTCCAAATCAACATCGTAGACCTTCTATCCCTTACTGTAGCATCTTTGCCATAGCATTCTTAGTTATTTATTTATTCACTCACATTTTATTCATGCAATTATTCTCGTAATTGCCGCTGCATTTTTACGCTTGTCTTAATATTTTCCAGTATTAGTCACTTTATTAATTGATTTGACGTGTATTCTTGCACAAATCACATATATTCGCATGCGACAACCACACAATGTAATGTAGTCAGAAACTCTATAGATAGATATGTTTAATCTCATTTTAGGAGGCTTGGCCAAGTGAGCCACTTATTTTGTTTTAGGTTTGTATTTAAGTTTTTAGTTTATTTCAATTTAGTCCTAAAATAGTTTTTAGTTTTTGTTCTTGCCTAACTTGGATTTGATTTCAATCCAAGCTTTCAATTAAATAGTTTTTATTTATTTATTTTTGGTTTTCTATTACAATCAGAATTTATCTTTGCAACTTATAAAGGAAAGCCAAATTTTATGCACAAATCGACTTCGAAAGAAATTTATTTTTTTATTCTTTTTTTATTTAACTTACTATTTTGTATGTTGAATATGAGATTAGGGATTATTACATCTAGATCCATGTGTGGCTAGTTTTCTTAGGGAGATTAATGAACAAATGTTTGGCTAATTAACGGATGAATTAGGGTTTAAATTCGAGTTAGTTGGTTTAAATTATGTGCGATTAAACCCTAGAAAGTAATTTAGGATAAACAACATCGAGAGATAAGTTTGCCTAGTAAATCATAATTTATCCTGGAAAAGAAAGTGAGGTCGAGAGGTAAGCGTGTATTGGTCGATTAGTTAATTAGTTAGAGGTCAAGAAGTAATATCTGGTTAATTAATAGCTAACTTGATAAACCCTAGTTTTGAAGTTAATTAGGAACACTGAAGTGAGTTAATCTTTTTTTTTTGCTTAATTTGATTTAATTTCAAATGTTATTTGGTTGTCTTCATTTTAGATAATTTATGTTATTTTGGTTAATCAATTTTAATTTGGTTATTCGTAATATAACATTATATTAGTACTATTTAGCCTTGTTAGTGTAGAAAATTAATTTTAGTTCAATTCCACCTCCCTTGGGTACAGTCTTCGGAATGCTTCCTAGAGTGTTTCACTGTAACATTCTTTACTATATTACAATTTGAACTATATACTTGCAGAAAATGTTGTTTAATCATATATATTGCTGCAGTATTTCTAGTCCAAATGTTTACAAATGGTCAGATATAGCACAATTAAAGGGTTTATTCAATTCATAATCTATCAAGCCAAACAATTTCACATCTTGGATACAAAAGAGTACATGAATATGGTAAATAACCAATTCATTCGTCAATATATGTAAAACAAGTTATCTATGCATACCATTTGCAATTACCACACCTTATACCTTATTAGTTATCATTTTCAATCATATAATCGCATTTCCTTATATACTATTAACATTATTCCATTCATGTTCCATGATACCCATACCATTTACCTTGTTATCTAACTATTCAAACTCATTTATGGAGTTTATCAACTCGCTCATATTCGATTTGACCCCCAGGGCTCGTTTCTAATTGATTTGAACAATATGATAGAAACTTTCTTTATCAAGCTCATATATGCAAATTTTTTATCACATATCATCATGTCATTTTATTCCAATACTATTTACCAAGTTTACCATTTATAACCCCTATTAACATAACTCGAACTCAGACAGATACATGGATCATCCTTCTGATGTGAGCATGGGTACAACATTCTTTCCAAACGTGAAGGTTCCAGTACTTGGATATGCGTTGCACGTACCTATGGGATCAATTACGAGGGTGAGGGCTAGAAAGCTTAAAGAGGCGCTCAATGTTCTCATACAAGCTATTTTGGGTTGAATTGGAACAATCTATATGTCAATCTGAATTAAACAAGGAGCATCAATTTTGCAACATTTTATCCATTGCTTAATGAACATTTTAAGCATATTTACTTTTTAGGCATATTAGCATTCATAAATAAAGTTGTGTTTTTATTTATTTATGTTTCATTGAATGTTTTCTTGCATTCATAAATAAAGTTGTGTTTTTATTTATTTATGTTTTATTGAATGTTTTCTTGCATTCATAAATAAAGTTGTGTTTTCTTTATTTATGCTTCATTGATTGTTTTGTTGCATTCATAAATAAAGTTGTTTTATTTATACTTCATTGATGTTTTGTTACATTCATAAATTAAGTTGTTTTATTTATGCTTCATTGATTGTTTTGTTGCATTCAGAAATAAAGTGGTGTTTTTGATTATGCTTCATTGTTTGTTTTTTTGATAGGTTGTTAATGTCACAGTAATAATGTGCAAGCATACACTGCCAATGCAAGTATAGTAGACAGATGTGAGTCTATTGGATATCGATCCTACAGGGATGGTTATCTTATGTCTATTAATGTTGGTGCAATAACTGGATAGAAATATGATAAATTGTGAGGATAGTTGTCGGAGCAGTAACTTGAAAACAATAAAATAAAATATGATAATGATAAACTGGGATCTTTATTTATGTTTCATTAGTTGTTTTGTTGCATTCATAAATAAAGTTGTTTTATTTATGCTTCGTTGAATTTTTTTTTTTTTTTGCATTCATAAATAAAGTTGTTTTATTTATACTTCATTTATTGTTTTGTTGCATTCATAAATTGTAACACCATATCCTGTTTCTGTTGCCGGAATAGGATACTGGATGTTACCAGTCAAGTTGGAACAATTAATACGTTTTACATTTAATCATCAATTCAATTCCATAATTACAAGTTATATTCATTATACAAGAGATCATTCGGTTTTAGGTATTAAATCGAGCTTTAGAAGCTCTAAAAATAAGTTACAAACATTCAGGGACCAAATCGAAACAAATCAAAACTTTTAGGAAAAATTCAAAAATTTTCATGTCGTGGGTCACACGATCATGTGTCCTGGCCGTGTGATAGAGTCTAGCTCGTATGGCTCCAAACAAGGCCGTGTGGTTAACCTACACGCTCGTGCGCAACTTTACACACCCGTGTGCATGAACTGTGTAACTCTCTGATTTGGATCACGACCATGTCGTAGGTCTTGTGCCAGCCTGTGTAACATTTGAAATACTTGATATGACTAGGTCCCAAGGGTTACCAAGAGCTGACATGGATCCACTCGAGCTATCTTTAGGTCCGATAACCCGAGCTTGGGCTAAGAGGTTCAAAGACCCAAATAACAACCTTAGTTGATAGAGTTTGGGGTGAAACCGTTGCTGGCCTTCTTGAAATCTCTTGGGCCAGCAAGCCAAGCAAGCCATGCAATCTCCTTCAAGCTCAACCAGCTCAACCTTAGCTCAATGAGCTTGTTCTTAGCTCAATGAGCTTGTTTTTAGCTTACTTTCACTTGCATTTATTATGCTGGAATAAGATATTTAATTTGTCTTTATTTAAATTAGTTATTTAGTTTAGGTTATTAATTTGTCATAATCTAGACAATATAATTAATTAAGTGTTTTAATTATGTTGTAAATTAAATACTTAATTTATTGTGTGTTTTTAATATGTCTTAATCTATTACAAGGCTTAAATATGTTTGGCCAAATTTAATGTGCAAGATTAATGTGTTTTTTTGCTGTTGAATTAATGTGTCCAAAAGGAACTTAAATTGCTGATTTATTTGATGAAGGTACACTCCCCCTTGGACGGCATAGCTGGATGGATGGATATGAAGGTGTGCTGATCCTTGGTGTCTCCCAAGCGACCATTCAGCCAAGCCTTTCAACTCTCCAAGATGACCGATTGGGCTTAAGAGCCTATTCGGCTATCCCATGTATTTCTTATAAATTTCGGCTCATTTCACCTTGTAAGGAACTTTTTCCATTTTATGAATGAAACTAAGTATTTTGTGAGATTAACTTCTCTCAATTTCGTCCAAAGACTCGGTTGACTTATCTACGCAGCTAGTGGCGTCAACCTAGTTCTTTAAACTGAACTCATCACTTTAGTAGTGTGACGTTCGAACCCTTTATACCAAGGTTCCTCGCTTCCATAGATAGTGGGTCAAGGTTTCTATCTTTCCTTCACCAAGCCATCTTAAGAACATATAAGTTTCGGGTCAGCACTTAAGTATAGTGTTGGTTCACTCTTGTTTCTTAAGCCCCTTTTATTCCATTTTCCATCTTAGTCGAATTATTATCGACCTATATTAATTCTTCCTTAATAGCCGAACCCAAAACATTAAACCTAACCCCTTTTGAACCTAATTGAACATTGATTCTCATTCATAGCCAAATATCCTCCTACCTTCACAAAAGAAACGAAACTTCATTGTTAGACGATCGAGCAATGAAAGTGGCTCAACTCACTAAACTGAAGCTAGATCGCATCAGTTGGTATCAGAGCTACCCAAAACGAGAAGTTTGGACGTTCGAAAAAACTGCAGATTAGGTTAGTAAAAAAAATGATTTTTTTTATTTTTCATTGTAATTCATCTTATTGTACTTAAAAAAATATACGAAATTAAAAAAAAAGAGTTCGTTCAATTCTTTGATATTTGACATTCTGAAGTCTCTCAAAGTGTTGCAAAGTTTGAATTCAGCATTTGGAGATCTCGATCATCCATCTTTGCAATTACCCCTATTTACCTTTCACGCCACACTTTATAACCCATTTTTTTGTTTCTTTTAGCCAACCTTACATCGGAAACAACATTACCCTTGTTACCCTATTGAAACCGACCCTCTAGGCTAGAGATAAAGTATCATCGAGTCTTATACAAAATCATGGGAGAAGAAACAAGCGGAAAAATGCACGAGTGTGTAAGTACATTAGAGAGGAGGTAAAAACCGAAAAGAGTGCAAACACGAGTGTGAGTGACATCTGTTCTTTCTTTTCGAGTGAACGTGAGGTTTTGTGGTGATGTTAAAGAATTATGTATAGAAGTCCTGAGTGCAATATGGCGGAAAGACCCAAAAGACAATTGATAAGAAATGTCGCACTTGAAGGAGGTGGAGTATCTGATTTAGGCCAACAAGCCCTTTCGTGAGAATTACAACGAATGCTCCGAAACGAGCTTGAATCTATCAATGAATGTCTAGATCAAGTCAAAGAGAGGGGCCAATGGGAAAAAACGGCTCAAGGTCCAAGATAAGAGTGAGGGCGAGCGAGACTCGATGATGATGATCTCTACGATCCAAGTGAGGTGGAGAGTGACCAAGCGTCAAATCAAAGCGAAAGATGACGTGGTCAAAGGAATCGGCCCCTAGAGAACGAGGACATGTTGATGACGACTTGAAAAACATCAAGATGTCCATACCACCATTCCAAGATAAATTCGACCCGGAGGAGTATTGGGAGAAGAAAATAGAGTTGGTGTAACACCCCAAACCCGACCTAGAAGTTAGGCCCAAATCCGGCGTGTCACATTGAAGTGCTTTTGCAAAAACCTTGTTTTCATTGAAAACCCTTCTAAAGAAAAGTTAAGTAAAATCTAGTTTGCTTTCAAAATGAGGTGTAGCGAAAAACCATTTCCTTGTTACTATGTAAAAATTTCCTTTGACAGTGGAAGCTCAATCTTAAAACACAATTATTTTCAAAAACTTGAAATCTACTTAAAAGAAATAAATCCAGGTTCCATTTCAAAATTGCAATGCATAGTGGAAGTAATGGAATAATAACTAGAGGGAAAGCCTTATTATAATCTGAACTAAAATAACTTAAAATAAATAACTTAAAATCCCATAATTTAGATATTAAGAAATACAAGTCTAATCGCCTTGCTAGTTGGCCACTTCTGAGTCCCTCCATCCGTCGAACCGCCTACTGAGGATCACCTGAGAAAAATAAAAGAGGGAGTGAGTTTTCGAAAACTCAGAGTGTACAACCCTCGCCAAACAAATAGCATACATATCATATTATTAACGTAATAACATCATACATGCAGTGCAATGCAAACCCTCCCTAAATAATCCATCCGGTACGCATCATCTCCGTCCAATTGAAACACTTCTGTGGGGATTTCTAAATCGACCCACCCATCCGATGCACTTCAAGGGTAGCCTGGTTGCGGTACTACCTAACATTGCAGCAAAGCTGCTAACCATATAATGGGCTTAATAAGCCATCAGTGGATCCACAGTTTTCAAGCAACCATGCGATCCTCATATACTTCCCCTGTTCTATAATTCCCACCCATATGCATCCTAAACAGAATATCATACGAATGCAGCAAATGTACATGTAACATCCATAAATCTTACATTCAACACATAGGGGAATTTTAGTCATTTCACAAATCAAGGGTATTTCTGTAATACTACCCTATAGGGGTATTTTAGTAATGCTACCCTACAGGGGTATTTCAGTAATTCTTAATAGTATGAGTCTTAATTACAAACCTTGGTCCGTCAGCAAGTCCTCGTGGCTAAAGTGAACAGACACTATGCACCAGGTAGGATTCTAGAGAAGAGGAGGTGGGTCATTAAGACCGCTTAAGTACCAAGCTCTCCCTAGATCCAATCCTGGACATGCATATGCCCGTTGCCACACTTAAACCTTATGACTTGTTCACAGTCGCACTTAATAAATTATTAAAGTTTTATGTAAGGTTAAACAATTTACCAAATACTAAGCCCAAGACCCCTTACAAAGCCCAAACAAATTCACATACATTCATTTGGCCCACCAGGCCCAATCTCATTCGTACGGCCCACTAAGCCCAAATCACATTCGTATGGCCCCTCTGGCCCAATCACATTTGTATAGCCCATTAGACCCAAGTCAATTCCAAGCCATGTAACCAGCATGACTAGTTCATCACTTATTACCAAACCATCAAATTCGCCTATTTTGAGCCTACGACCCATCGGCCCATTTTGCCCATTCTAGCCCGGTTGGCCAAAACACGGCCCAAGTCCATGAGATCGCTCATGAGGCCTCTGATAACATATCAATTTTCCTCTTACGATTGTTCGCGCACTCGCAAGACTACCATAGCCAAAACTTTCAGCTTTTCGACATTTCGACTTTTGCCAATCTAATGTGTGTGCTGTGTATGTACACACTTGATAACAAAACACGCTGCGATCTCCTTAGCCATGATCTTACAAATGATATCACTCAATGATTAATCACATATACTTATCGAATACTTTACCAAAAGCCGAAGTCTCACCTTAACCTTACCTGAAACACCCAGCCTTATTAGCCTTTCTTTTGGTCTGACGAATGCCCTTATGATCTTCATGGATTTGATGAATTGCATTTTTTGGCCATACTTGGATAAATTTGTCGTGGTCTTCATCGACGATATACTGATCTACTCTCGAGATGAGAACGAGCATGCCGAGCATTTGAGTACGATGTTGCAAGTTTTGAGAGAAAAATAATTTTATGCCAAGTTTAGCAAGAGTGAATTTTGGCTTAAGGAAGTAGGATTTTTGGGGCACATTATCTCGGGAGATGGAATTAGAGTCGACCTGAGTAAGATTTCAGCAATTGTGGATTGCAAACCACCGAGGAGCGTAACTGAAGTAAGGAGTTTTCTAGGCTAAGCTGTCTATTATAGTTATTTTGTCAAGGGATTTTCCATGATGGCTACCCCGATGATGAGATTATTACAAAAAGGATGTGAAGTTTGAATGGACAGAAAAATGTCAACAGAGTTTTGAGAAACTGAAGACGCTGTTGACTGAGGCTCCTATTTTGGTGCAACCTGAACCGGAAAGAGAATTTGTGGTTTTCAGTGATGCATCCTTGAACAGATTGGGTTGTGTACTTATGTAAGAGGGTAACATGATTGCATATGCCTCTAGGCAATTAAAGCCGTACGATAAGAATTACCCGACGCACGATTTAGAGTTGGCCGCAATTGTGTTTGTGTTGAAGATTTGGATACACCAGTTATATGGTGAAAGGTGTCGAATTTTCACCTACTATAAAAGCCTAAAATATTTGTTGACTCAAAAAGAATTGAATTTGATGCAAAGAAGGTGGTTGGAGCTGATTAAGGATTATGAGTTGGTGATTGACTACCATCTGGGAAAGGCGAATGTAGTCGCTGACGCTCTGAGCAAAAAATCATTGTTTGCGCTGAGGGCCATGAATACTCAAATAGTTTTGTTGGTTGATGGTTCCATTCTGGATGAGTTGAGGGCTAGACAAATGTTCCTCCAAGAGATTTATGAGGCTCAAAAAGATGATAACAGCTTGCAAGCCAAAAGAGCTCAGTGTGAGTCAAATGTTAAGTCAGACTTTCGACTAAATCCTGATGGATGTTTGATGTTTCGAGATAGAGTCTGTGTACCCAGGAATGACGAACTTATTCGTAAGATCTTGCTTGAAGCCCATAGCAGATGTTTAACTGTGCACCCTGGTAGCATGAAGATGTACAATGACTTAAGGAAATGGTATTGGTGGCCTAGTATAAAGAAAGACATTTCCAAGTTTGTATCGAGATGCTTGATTTGCTAGAAAGTGAAGGCTGAACACCAAGTACCTTCGGGTTTACTTCAGCCCATTATGGTTCCTGAGTGGAAATGGGACTGTATTACCATGGACTTTATGACGGCTTACCATTGACTCCAAAAAAGAACGATGCGGTATGGGTAGTGGTTGATAGACTCACAAAGTCAGCCCAATTCATACCAGTTAGAGTCGATTATTCACTTGATAAATTGGTAGACTTGTACGTGTCAGAGATAGTGAGACTTCACGGTGTACTATTGTCGATCATTTCAGATTGAGATCAGCGATTAACGTCACGGTTTTGGAAAAAGCTGCAAGAGGCCTTGGGCACGAAATTGAGTTTTAGTACAGCCTTCCATCCCCAAATTGACGGGTAGTCAGAAATGGTAATTCAGATACTCGAAGACATGCTTCGATGTTATGTTTTGGGATTCCAAGGTAGTTGGGAGAAATATTTACCGTTGGTGGAATTCGCCTACAACAACAGTTTTCAGTCAAGTTTGAAAATAGCGCCCTATGAGGCATTGTATGGGCGTAAGTGTCGAACGCCCCTGTATTGGTCAGAACTCAGAGAGAAATAGATACATGGGGTCGAATTGATTAGGGAAACTGAAGAGAAAGTAAAGGTGATACGGAGTGTCTGAAAGTCGACTTAGATAGACAAAAGTCCTATTCGGATTTGAAAAGGAAAGAGATTGAATTCAAAGTCAGTGATAAAGTGTTCTTGAAAGTATCACTTGGAGAAAAGTCCTCAGATTTGGCTGGAAGGGAAAATTAAGTCTACGTTTTATCGGACCTTATGAATTTACTGAGAGGATATGACCGGTAGCTTATCGGTTGGCTTTACCATCGGAGCTAGAAAAGATTCATGATGTCTTTCATGTATCCATGTTGCTCCGATACCATTCAGACCCTTCACATGTCATAGTACCAACAGAGGTAGAGATACAGCCGGATTTGACTTATGGTGAAGATTTGGTTAAAATTTTGGTGTGAGAGGTCAAACAGTTGAGAAACAAATGTATAGCACTTGTAAAAGTGTTGTGGCAAAGGCATGGAATAGAAGAGGCTACATGGGAGCCTGAGGAGACTATGAGAAACGAATATCCCAACCTTTTCACTGGTAAGATTTTCGGGGACGAAAATACTTAAGGGGGAGAATTGTAACAGCCCGATTTAGGGGCTAGTCAGAACAGTGATCTCGGGATCACTAATCTGAGTATAGAGAATTTTTTTTGATGTTATATTATGAGTCAGCGCATGATTACATTCGTGCATGAAAATTTTGGTGCCTTAATTTGAGCGATTTCTTGCTTAATCGCAAAAAAGGACTAAACCGCATAAAGTGCGAAAGTTCCATTTTATAAGCTAAAGGTACCAAATAGCCATAGATTGAGAATTGGAGGTCTTTATAAGGCAATTAGGCCTCCAAAATTATAGTGGCTGGCCATAGGTGACAAGAGTTGTCCAAGTTGGTCAAAGTTGGTGAGTAGGTGGACTAAAATTAATAGTTTAGTATTAAATAAAGAAAGAAAATATATCATCTTTCCTTCCTCACTTCTCCACCGAAAATTAGCAGCAAATTGAGGGTAGAAAGCTTTAAAAATTTCAGCACATTCTTCTCTTTACAAGTAAGTGATTTTAATGGTTTTTCTTGAAGATAGTTGTACTTTTGAGACCCTTAAAGCTTAAGCTTTCTAAAGAGAGGGCTATCTTGCATTATAGTGAAGAGTTTAGAGATTTTCCATGAGAGCTTTCATTGTTATTTGCTGTATTTTTATGGAAGAAATTGAGTCTTAGTTGTTAGATGAACAACTTTTGTGAAAGGTGTTGTCATGAAAACACCTAAAAAGGGCCTTGTTGAAAATGTTACAAAGTTGTAGTAAATGTGTGAAATGTTGGTTTTGATGATAGCCATAAGAGAATTAAATGTTCACCTAGGCTTGTTGAAGGTAGAAATATGATTAGAATTGATTTCCGAGCCTAGGGGCAAAATGTTCATTTTACCAAAGTCTAGGGGCAAAATATTAATTTTGCCAAAGCATTATTATTAAAATTCTTGTATTAATGTGATGATTGAAATGAGCTAATTTGCTATTATAGAGCAAAAAGAACCAAGAGTTTACCTCAATCGGGAAAAGAACAAAGTCTCAGATTAGATCGACGGTTTAGCTCATTTTGAAAACGAGGTAAGTTTGTATGTGATAGATTCAACATTTATGTTAGCATGTTTGAGAATGCTTGGAATTATATTGATGCATGATGCTCTACTAAATTGAGTAGTTAATGATGAATGAGATGTTGAAGTCCTAGTGGACCATATTGAATTCGAAAATTCTATCATCGAGATATTAAATGGATAAGGTCCCGTATAAGACCATGTCTAGGACATGGCCTCGGCACCGAGTTGAGATCCCGTATAAGACCATATTCAGGATATGGCTTCGGTAATGAATATGAAAAGTGTATAAGACCATATCCGGTATATGGCATCGATACTTGATGTGAAAGTCCATATAAGACCATATCTGGGATATGGTATTGGCATTTAGAGGTGACTCCATGTAAGACCACATCGGGGATGTGGCATTGGCTAAGTACCTATATTAATGATGATGAATATGCGTCTTTGACTATCCCTAGTGGTTAATGGGATAAGTAGATGAGTTTAGAAGTAGAAATGATATTTGTAATAAAGTCATGTGAATGAGTAAATACAGGTACTCGTGAATGAGTCACGAAGAAACGATTACGATATGTGGCACGGTATGTGCTAAATAAAGGCAAGTGTGAGTAAGTATGGCAAGAAGCCTATGATTTGTGTATGGTTAGTTAATGCCATGGATGGATTATATTATGAGCTCATTGTTGCTATTTATTTCCATGCAAACTTACTAAGCTTTTTGCTTACCCCTTTTCATTGCCCTTTTTCCTTGTAGTATTCCCTAGATAACTCGAGGAACGTGGATTGTCGGAGTTCGGAAATCACATTATCGACATCACTTTGGTATAACAATTTAGGCTTATTTTAAGCATGACATGTATAGGACTTGGATATTTTTTTAGGTTGTAATTGTTAGCCAAAATGTTGGCTAAAGTCATTTTGTAAATGGTAATTAGAATTGGGCCAATACTTGATACTTTATGTATTCAATGAGGATAGAATTATGAAGTATATGCCTTGTGTAAGTTTTGATTCTTTTGAGTTCTTAGGGATACCATTTGGTCATCTTATTTATTGGAATGATTTGGTATGAGTATGATTTCTTGATAGGGTGGCAAATGGCTTGGTAAATAGCCATCTACTTGTCCATACGGGTAGACACACGAGCATGTGTTTAGACCGTGTGTGACACACGGTCAGCCCTATGGGCGTGTTGATTGACCGTGTGTCCCCTTGCATGCTAGAATTGCAAGTCAGTAAGCCTTGTGGTAAACACGCGGGTAGAGACACAGTCGTGTGTCTCAGTCGTGTAGGAGGCACGGCCTAGGACATTGGCATGTGCCCAGGCCGTGTGAAGTCTACACATTAAATGTGGATTTTAATTCGACACATGGTCTACGGACACGGGCATGTGCCTTGGCCGTGTGGCCTTAGTGGATTGATACGTCATAAACCGAATGCCAAGGTTTTCGCACACGGGCTGAGACACGAGTGTGTTGAGGCCATGTGAGGGACACGGGCGTGTGTCTGACCGTGTGAAATAAGTCAGTGTCGACAACGAGCGGAAAACACGGGCATGTCTTAGGGGCACATGGGCGTGTCCCTAGACCAACACGGGCGTGTGGCCCCTGTTTTGATAAAAAGTTTTCCAAGTTCGTAAAAGTTCCCGGTTAAATCCTGAAACATCTCGGAGGTATGTTTAGGGCCTCGTAGGCCGAGAATGAGTAAGAGATGGGTTTAAATGAAATTTTATAGCCCATTATGATATGTTAAGCGAGATAAGTTAGGTAATGCCTCAAACCCGGTTACGGCTTCGAACACGGGTAAGGGGTGTTACAGATTGGTCATTAAAGCATTTTGATTTATTAAAACAATGATTTTGGCCTACGAAATTCGAGAAAACGGGCTCGGGAGTTAGTTACGCACGAGGAAGGATTAGCACCCTTGTAACGCCCAAAATTGGTGCCTATTTGATTAATTAATGTCTTAATGTCAAAAATTTGAAAAGATTTTAAAATACGATCCTCTTTATTTAAAAGAAAACTTGAATAAATTAAATTGGATGCTCAGACCCTCTTATTTCAAAGAAGTAAAATGTCATGCCCAGTGAGTTAGGATAGGACATTTCAATTCCTCGAAACTAAGCTTGTCTTTTGACTTTCAAAACTCATGCATTTAGGTTTAAGAAGGATATTCGGTTATTTGGGTCAAATGAAAACAATCAGAACCCAATAAGTTAGGGCACAATTTCTCAAAATTCCAAATACGGAATATTGCCTTTATTGTTAGAAATCCTTACCTCGAGATAACAAAATGTCACATCCAGTGAGTTAGGACATAACATTTTTGAATTCCCGAGAATAAGCTTTTATTTAACTTATATGCTTTGATTTTAAAAAATAATTGGTTCTTTAGACTCGAAGAGAAAAACCGAAACCCAGTAAGGTAGGGTAAAATTTCTCGAATCTCGAATTACAAAAAAAGTACTTAATAAAAAAAATTTATGTATCGGACAAAGATTAATATAACACGATTTTATAGTAAAATGTAAAAAATGAATTACAATACTAATATGCATAACAGGCTAACAATAAATGCATTAATGTCAATGACAATAATAAGAGCAAAAATAAAAATAAGATAAATAATAAAAAACAAAAACTAAATAAATAGATAAAGTAAAACCAACTAAAATAATGAGTAAGTAAATAAATGAAAATTTAAAAAAATTAATTAAAAATTTAATAATGAACAAATTAATTAATAAATGAATGAATATTAGGTAAAACAATTTAATAATTACAATATTAGTAATAATAGTAACGGTAATAATAATAATAGTAGAGGAATAAAATAATAATAATGATAATAAATATAACCGTAATAATAATAATAATAATAATAATAATAATAATAATAATAATAATAATAATAATAATAATAATAATATTTAGGCAAATAAATATTAAAGAAATAATAGTAATAATAACAAATATAATAATAGTAGTAGTAGAAATAATAATAATAATAAAATTAATAATAAAATATCAAAAATGACAAAAGGAATAAAAGAAAGGACGAAATTGAGCTTAAAACAAAAGTTTGGGGCAAATCTAAAAATAAATAAAAGAAGAAAGGACCGAATCGAGTGTGTGAATAACAAGGAGGGACTAAAGGGGAAACTATCACCGCCCTCCAAAACGCAGCATTTTCCGCGGGACCAAATTAAAACATAAGAAAAATTATAGGGTAAAAATTGAAAACGAAAATAAACTATAATAAAAAGCTAGAAAATGCGGAGGGACCAAAAGCGCAATAAGACCATTGCTTAAAAACACGCGTATCCTGAGGGCTAATCGGGTTGGGTCTCGAGTTGGCCTCCCCAAAACGACGCCATTTGGAGGCCAATCAGACATTCCTAAAATGATGCCTTTTTACCATGCTATAAAAGCAAATTTTCTCCAAAAAATTTCATTCCGTCACCCCCTAAATATTTTTTCAGAAACCCCTATTCTCCTCTCTGGTTCCGATCCAGAGTTCGGCCGAGCTCCAGTGAGTCCCCACCGTGGCTCCGCCGTGGTGGCCGCCATGGTCAGTGGCTGGCATCGCACAAGATGGTGTTTTTAGCCCCCGTTTAAGGCGCATTTGAAAGCCCATCCTTCCTAACCCAAAAACTCGAAAGAAGAGGGCTCTCGACCCCTTTTGGGTCCGATTTCGACGACAGAGAAGGGCCCTCCGACGACGCGACCGCTGGGTAATTTAGGTGAGTCTCTTCTTCTTCCTTCTTTTTTTAGCGTTTATTTTTTAAGAACAAAAAGGAAAAGAAAATAAAAAACAAATAAAAATGAAAGATCAAAAGAACACCTTTTTTTTTTTTAATCTGTCTCCAAGTTCTTTGCTTTGTATTTTGATTTTTTTTGTGTCTATGTAAGGAAAAAAAATACAACCGTTTCTCTTTGTTTTTTATAGCTGGAAAATATAAAAGAATACAATATATTTTGTTATTTTTGCTGTCGTTGTTTGTTTCTTTTTGTAGGTACGGAATGACGTGGAAAAGGCTGCGGAGGTACGGCGTGCAGTCGTGGAGGTGTACGGAGGCATGCAGCGCTGGAGGTCTTCCTAGGTTTTTCTGTTTTGCTTTAAGTTTTGGGCTGATTTGGGCTTTAGGGTTTTTGTTATTGGGTTTGGGCCGTTTGGAATTGTAATTGGGTTTGACTGATTTCGGCTTTGGGCCATTTGGATTGTGATTTGGGTCTTTGGTTGTAAAAAGGACTGTTAATTTTAGACTCAATATGTTTTATTTGGGCTTTATTTATTCTGAACCCAGGCAAAATTGGCCTATTACAACTGCCCCTCTTTGCTTATTGTCATGTAAAGAGAATGGAGCAAAGACTTTCAAAGGGCCAATTTTGCCTGGTTTTGCCAAGTCTTAACTTCTTTTGGTACTTCTCTTCCTCAAGAGCCTCATTCCATTCCACTGCATCTTCAGGGGCGTAGGAATTAGTGCTTTGATCCGCTCCAATATAATTTTAGGGAGAAGAGATTTGTAGCTTCGATCTACTCTGCTAGAACTTCAAGGAGATAAGAATTGGTAATTTCAACCTACTCCACTGCAACTTTAGGGAGATAAGGCTTTTGTATTTTCTATGCTGCTCCATTACAACTTCAGGGAGGTAAGGATTGTGGCTTTGATCCACCCCAATGTAAATTCAGGGAGAAGAGATTTGTAGCTTTGATCTACTCCGCCGGAACTTCAAGGAAATAAGATCTGCCATAATTTGTAGCTTCAATCTGCTCCACTGCAATGACAGGGAAATAAGATTTGCTGTCTTCCGTCTGCTCCGTTGCAACTTTAGGGAGATAAGATTCACCGCGATAGATTTGATCCGACATACTGCAACTTCAGAGGTATAGGATTTGTAACTTGTAGCTTTAATTTATTCCACTATAACTTCAGGGGAATAAAATTCGCTATCTTCAACTTGCTCCACTGCAACTTCAGGGAGATAAGGTTAATGGCTTCAATCTGCTATGCTGCAACTTTATGGAGATAAGATTCACCGCAATTGATCTGACCTACTGCAACTTTAGAGGTATAGGACTTGTAACTTTTAGCTTTAATTTGTTCCACTGTAACTTCAGGAGAATAAAATTCGCTATCTTCAATTTGCTCCACTACAACTTCAGGGAGATAAGATTCGCCATGGTAGATTTGATCTAACCTACTGCAACTTCAGAGGTATAGGACTTGTGGATTCACCGATCTTGCTACACTATCCTCTGGGGGACATAACCTGTAGAATCTATTTTTTATGGACCTATGCTTATGCGTAATGATTAGGATGCATTGACCAGAATGAATCGAATGCTTCTAACTAGATGTGTTATGGATGATATTTGCATGACTGTAGAATGTCATGAGAATGATCCCTTTTTTAATGTCTGGGTTGTCATTGCTCGTTGTTTTTCAAGGTTGTATCACTGACGTAATATCCTGTCTTCTTGTTCAACCGATATTTTTGACAAAAAATTTGAAGAAATAGTCACTATTTAGAGTTTCTTTTTCAAATATTTCCAACCCTTAGGCTTGGTGATTCTAAATAATAGTCCTGTTTCAAGTTCTCGTACTATTTAGAAGTTTCTAGAGTAATATGTAAAACTCCTTTTGTGAAAGTATTATTAGTCCATTAATCGTTACTTCAATGCAAAATGCTTGAAAATGATCATAATGATGGACAAAACTAAAATTTATCAGGAAAAAAATCTTAAAAGGATGGGTTAATTAAAGAAAGCAAATATTACTGGAATACAAAATAGTGAGGGGAAAAAATAGATGCCCCAGATATAGCAGCCTGAGCTTCTCTGTACGAACTTTCTGAAGACCATTTTAAGCTCAATATGTGTTTAGGAGATCTAGAGTACTTTGTCAATGCTCCAAGATGTTGCATACCCTCTTTTCGCTAATTCAGGTATAACAAGACCACCACATGCCCCATCTTTGATCATAATTTGAGCCGCCCTTTTCGGGTTTTCGACTCAAAACCCCTTTGGTCTTAACACACCCTTTGCGGGTTTTCACCTTGGCCTCTCTGTTTTTTTAAAGAAGGTCTCAAAGCGCCCTTTGCGGGTTTTCACTTTGGCCTTTTTTCTTCTTTAAGTATAATAGTTCTTGATTGAATCTGAATTTACAGGATTGGACAAGTTTTTTCCATCCATCTCGGTCAAGATCAGTGCTCCTTCGGAGAAAGCCTTTTTTACCACATAAGGTCTTTCCCAATTTGGCATCCATTTCCCTCTGAAATCTTTTTGTATGGGGGGGATCTTTTTCAATACCAGGTCCCCCTCATGAAATTCTCTTGGGCGAACCTTTTTGTCATAAGCTCGTATCATTCATTTTTGGTACATCTGACCTTGACGAATAGCTTTTAGCCTCTTTTCCTTAATCAAGTTCAACTGATTATATCTAGACTGGATCCGTTCTGCTTCATCTAGCTTTAGCTCTAACAAAACTCGAAGGAAAGGTATCTTTACTTCAATGGGTAAAACCACCTCCATTCGATAAACCAATGAGAAAGACGTTGCCCTAGTGGATGTTCTGATAGACGTTCGATAAGCATAGCGAGCATATGGAAACTTCTCGTGTTAATCTTTATAAGTTTCAGCCATTTTCCCCACGATCTTCTTAATGTTTTTATTGGTTGCTTCTACTGCACCATTCATTTTTGGACGATACGGTGATGAATTGTGGTGTCTGATTTTGAATTGACTGCAGACCTCCGCTATCGTGCTGTTGTTCATGTTTAATACATTGTCAAATATGATCCTCTGAGGCATTCCATATCAACATATGATTTCCTTTTTTAGGAATTTTTTGACTGCCGACTTAGTAACACTGGCATATGAAGCAGCCTCACCCACTTGGTGAAATAGTCGATGATCACGAAGATGAATCGATGCCCATTTGAAGCTTTTGGCGAGACCGGCCCGATGACATCCATGCCCCATATAGAGAAATGTCATGGGGAAGTCATAACATGCAAAGGCAAAGGAGGTACATGAATTTTGTCTCCATAAATTTGGCATTTGTGACATCTCTTAGCATAATTGATGCAGTCTCCCTCCATGGTAGACCAATAGTACTCGAATCTCATAATTTGTCTAGCCATTGTGAAACCGTTAGCATGTGTTCCACAAACGCCTTCGTGGACTTCTTCCAGAATTTTCTTAGCTTCAATAGCGTCGACACATCTCAATAGTGCTTGATCCTTTCTTCTTTTGTACAGGATCTCCCCGTCTAAAACATAGTCTCAGGCTAGTCTTCTCAACGTCCTTCTATCATTTGCCTGATCAGGGTATTCATGATTTCTCATGTATCGTAATATATTGTGGTACCAGGGGTGATCATCTCTTTCTTCTTCCTCCATGTTGTAACAATGGGCTGGGGCCTTGTAAATACTCATTTGAATGGGTTTTACATCCTCTTGTTTGGTCACTTTGATCATGGAGGCCAAAGTAGCCAAAGCATCTGCCATCTGGTTTTCGTCTTGCAGGAGATAATTGAAATTAATATCATCATAATCCTCAATTAACCTCAGAACTATCCTTCGATAATTAATCAATTTGGGGCCTCTTGTCTCCCATTCACCTTTTAGTTGGTAGATCACCAGTGCAGAATCTCCATATCCTTCCACTTCCAATGCTCTAATTTTGTGTTCTATGGCTACACGGAGTCCTATGATACATGCTTCGTACTCCGCCATATTATTTGTATAATCAAAATCCAATTTGCATGAAAATGGATAATGATCTCCATTTGGGGATACCAAGACTGTCCCAATTCCATTACCTACATCATTTGATGCTCTATCGAAGTTTAATTTCCAAAGGTGATCTTTTGTAGCGTCTTCTTCAATAGCTGCAACATACATTAAGTCTTCATTGGGGAAGTCAAAGTTCAGAGGCTCATAATCTTCTAGGGCTCTGCTGGTTGGAAAATCTACTACTACACTTCCTTTCACAACTTTTTGGCTCACATAAACTATGTCAAATTCAAAGAGCAAAATTTTCCATCTAGCCATCTTTTCATGCAAAGCAATTGACTCCATCATATATTTTAGAGGGTCCAACTTCGAGATAAGCTAGGTCGTATGGTATAGCATGTATTGCCTCAATATCTGAGTTGTCCAAATCAAAACACAACACAATTTCTCAATTGGAGAATATCTCATTTCACACTCAGTGAATTTCTTACTGAGGTAGTATATCGCCTTTTCTCTTCTTCCCGCATCATTGTGTTGACCCAGCACACATCCCATAGAGTTATTAAACACTGCCAAATACAGTATTAATGGCCTATCTAGGCATGGAGGTGACGATACTGGTGGACTTGACAAGTACCGTAACCTTATTAAAAGCTTTCTGGCATTCCTCATCCCACATACCTGGATTGTGTTTCTTAAGAAGATGAAATATGAGATCACACTTCTCAGTTAATTGTGAAATGAACTGAGCAATGTAATTTAACATTCCAAGGAAACCTCAAACTTCTTTTTGAGTGCGCGGTGAAGGCAATTCTTGTATAGCCCGGACCTTGTCTGAGTCAATCTCAATTCCCCTCTCGCTGACTACAAAGCCCAAAAATTTTCCCAATCTAGCTCCAAAAGTACATTTTGCTGGATTGAGCTTTAATTGTAATTTCCTCAGCCTCAAGAATAACCTCCTCAAAACTTGGATATGTTCCCTTTCTGTTCGGGACTTTGCGATCATATCATCGACATAAACGTCGATTTCTTTATGCATCATATCATGGAACAAGGTCACCATGGCCCTTTGATATGTCGCTCCTATATTTTTTAGTCCAAATGGCATCACCTTATAAAAAAATGTATCCCACAAGGTTATGGAGTTAGTCTTTTCCATGTCTTCTAGATATATTTTTATCTGATTGTATCCCGAGAAGCCATCCATGAAGGAAAACAGCAAATAGCCTGCCATATGTCTACTAGAGTATCAATGTGAGGCAAGGGGAAATTGTATGTTGGGATGGCCTTATTTAAGTTTCTATAATCTACACACATTCACACCTTCCCATCTTTCTTAGGGGCAGACCTAATGTTGGCTACCCATTTTGAGTATTTGACCTCCTGCAAGAATCCGGCATCAAACTGCTTTTTGACTTCCTCTTTTATTTTTAGCACAACCTCAGGCCTCATTCTCCGGAGCTTCTGCTGAATCGATCTGCAATCCTCTTTTATGGGGAGGCAGTGTACAACAATGTCAGTACTTAACCCGGGCATATCTTGGTATGACCACGCAAAGACATCTTTGAATTCTTGAAGTAATTTTACGAGGTGTCACTTCGTTTCTTCAGTTATGCATGTTCCAATTTTCACTACCTTTCATTCTTCCAAAGTCACAATCTTTACTGTCTTTATGAGGTAAAATTTGTTTTTCCTCTTGTTTTACCATTCTTAACAAGTCCAGAGATAAGCCATAGTCTATGTAACCTTCAAAGTCCTAGGATCCCTCTAAACACATGTCTTGCTCAAAAGGATGTTCTAATTCCTTAGCAGCGTTCCTCATATCATTGATATCCGAGAACCTGTTGTAGGTTCAAAGGAATATACAAAGAACAAATGAATTTAAGAATAATTATTTGTATGGTATGATCGTGAATAAAATGAAAGAATGATTTGGAAAAAGGTCTAAGGAACTTGTATAGAAAAAATGAAAGAATCTAAAAGAATAAACGAATAATATGTATTTCATAATGATGTTTGGACATAAGGCTATTTCACAAAGGAATTCTTATTACTTCTAGGCTTAAAGCAGCAAGTGTGTTTTGAACATTACTCTAAGTAAGCTCTAAAAACTACAGGAATTTCTTCTGCAGTCCAATTGTTCAGAACACTCCTAGGTTCATAAGGGCGAATATCTGACGAAGTCCTTTCTTCAGTTGTTTCTTCATATATGGCATTGATGTGAACATTTCCCAACACTTCTTCATTACTTTCTTTCCTTGGCGTCCTTTGCTCGGGATGAATAATCCCTATCGATACGAAAGTTTTGGATATGTGGGGGAATATCATTGGTTCCCATTTGATTTCTTCCCCACTCACGCGTGCCGTTATTCTTTCTTGCCTCTTTTCCAATTCCTTCCTTCGTTGTCTCGCATCTGGCTTATACCGTAAGCCAAAGTGGTCATGCTTGTCCTTCAGCATTGGAGCCTCAACTCTTCCCTGAAGATGTCTCCCTAGTCTTTTTCCTGGTAAAGCTCCCTTTCCTACCATTAGCTGTAATCCCATCCTGATAGCCTTGGATACTATTGGCACTGGAATCCTATTCCCCTCAGTAATGAATGTTGCATTCACAAACTCCAAAGACTAGAAAGAACATTCAATTGCCTCCTCATTTGCCTCCAAGTACGGTGCATCACTAGTTATAGCCATGATAATATCTTCCTCGACATTTATCGTTACTAGCCGACCTTCTAATACTAGCTTTAACTTCTGATGTAGTGACAAAGGCACTTCCTCTGCCGAATTTATCCAAGGTCTTCCCAATAAGCAATTGTAGGAGGGCTTGATATCCATTACTAGGAAGTCCACCTCATAGGTAGTTGGGCCAATCAACAGAGGTATTTCAATTCTTCCCATGACCCTCCTTTCTGTGCCATCAAACACCCTCATTATATTCTGGCATACCTTCATGTGTGAGCTATCCACAGGTAACCTATTAAGTGTGGTTAGGGGCAATACGTTCAGTGCCGATCCATTGTTGACCAGAACCCTAGAAATGTGTACCTTTTGCATCTGGTAGTGATGTGCAGAGCTTTAGTGGATCCTATACCTCTTAGTGGTATTTCATCATCGTTGAAGAAAATAAAGTTATCAGCGCTTATGTTATTAACCAGCAGATCCAGTTTATTGATAGAGATGTCATTGGCCACGTACGTCTCGTTTAGCACTTTCATTAATGCACTTCAGTGCACCTCTGAACTCAAGAGTAAAGCCAGTCCGATATGCGAGCTGGTTGTTTATGCAACTGTTCCACAACACTATACTCACTATGCTTCAAAAACTTCAGGAATTCCTTAGCTTCCTCCTCTTTTATTGGCTAATTAACAAGTGGTTTAGGTCTGATTGCTTTTTCCTTCTTTTGCTCCACCATTAGGGTCTTTCCTTTTACGGGTTCTACTCGAAAATTTATCAAATCATACCGTCTTCTACTACGCGTATGAGAACCTACATCTTGATCCTCTTTTGAAGCACTGGCTGAGTTCTTCTTTCCCGGGATTGTCACGTTGCAATCATAATTCCAGGGAACCCTTTTGTTATCCTGATAAGAGAAGACCGCCGGATTTTTAATTATGATCTTTGGTGTCATTTGTACTCTAGCTTCATTGTTTTTAAGTCGCGAAATGATGACAATAGGATGATTGACTTTTGGGACCTTCATTGTTGATTTTGATGCACATATGCTTCCTTTTTCTTTAACTTCTTCACTGAACTCTATCACTTTATTATCCATCAGACCTTGCACCAATACTCTGAATTCTATGCATTCTTGGATCTTGTGCCCCTCCGCATGATGGAACTCACAGTAGTTCCTCATGTTTTTACAACTCTCTTCAGGATCCGAAATGCTCAACCCCCTTTTTACTATATCCATCCAGACCCATCTTAAAGGAATTTTTACTTCTGCAATATTGGTCTTGATTCTTCTTGCCACATTTCCATCTATCGCATTTACCCCATTATCATTATGATTGGGTAGTAGGTTTTCGGCACTAGGTGCATCATCAAATTTCACAATGCCCATTTTAATAAGTCTTTCAACTACTTTCTTAAAGGCAGTGCAATTTTCTATTGAATGCCCCGAAATTACTTCATGGTAGTCACATTGAGTGTTTCCATCGTACCATTTGAGGGTATGGAGGCTACAATGGTTTTAGGTAAAAAGGGGATACCACGTGTGCGTCAAATAAACTTTGATACAACTCCCTACACATCATTGGGATTGGCGTAAATTGGAGCTTCTCAGTGTTTTGCTTTGTGCCAGACTCCTGCCTTGATAAACCTTGTTGGCCAGTAGCCACCGTTCTTGGCTGATTTAGAGTAATTGATCTTAAGTAACCCTTGTTATATGTACTTGTGTTGTTCACCTCGTTTTTCTTTTTCCTCGAGGCTGACCTTTTGTTACTCTCTACTGCATCTATCTTTCCACTTCTTATCATATTCTCGATCATTTCACCAGTCATCACTATGTCTGAAAAACTTTTTGTAGTGCTTCCTATCATAAGAGTGATGAACGGGGCTTTTAGGGTGTTGATAAAGAGCATCGTAGTTTCTTTTTCTAGGAGCGGCTAATAAACCATAATTTACACATATTTTAACCCCTTGCTTGGCTTAATTTTGGATGATTTTCCATTGAATTTGATTAATTCGATGCTCCTAATCTTTTAATTTCATGTTTTATACTTAAGAGAGCTTAGGGAGACGAAAAGAACGAGAAACGGGCCAAAAAGGGACAAATTGGGCCTACACGCTTGGACCACTACACACGGGTGGACCACATGGCCGTATGTGACAAGCAGGATCTAACACGGCCTGGAATATCGACCACGGGCGTGTCCCTGCTGAAACTAGGATGAATTCTATTCGGAATAGGATACTTGTGGCCAAATAAGGCATCTCGAAGCCTATATAAACACCCTAGGGGGCAACCTAAAAGAGGAGTTCGACAGGACGTCAAATAGACATCGAGTAGAAGGAGAAAATACTCCAAGACCGCTGTCGAGAACAGCTTAGGAGAAGGATCTCCATCAAGAAGATGGATCTCCCATCAAGTTCTTTAGAAGTTTTTGGGTTTTCTTATGTTTTGTTGTTTTCCCTATTCTAATATGTTTCCCCTCATTAGTATGAACTAAATCCCTCAAATACCTAAGGGGATGAAACCTAAGACAGATCTTATTATTATTTGGTTTATGAGATAAATACTTGTGCTTATTCATAATTGTGAGTTCTTATTCTTGTTTTGATAATTCAGGTTATTGATTCAAGTCGAATGTGCTTATTTAGTGGAGCAAAAGTCCCTGTCTAAGAGTAGATCAACACAATTAAGTGGAGTTGATTGCAACCCTAGATATAGGGTGACGAAAATCTACCGAATTAGGGTCAAACCTAATAAGGGAATCTATAGATCGAGTTAATGCGACAATAGGGGTTTTAATTAGAAAGAGATTTTAATTAATCAACCTAGAGTCAGTTGTTAGTAGCGTCGAAAGAGGTATTAATATAATTTAGGGATTTCTACAGATTAAGTCAAGTGAATAAATCGCATGAATCAAAAGTAATAAGTGAAGTCTAGGTGGATTCTTCCTTAGGTATTGCCTATCTCATATAAGGTGTCCAAAAGTATTTTCCCAATTTACTCTCTGTCACTTTCATAGTTAGTTAAATTAGTTAGTTAATTTTAGATTAAAAATAAATCCCCTTAATTATTAGGCTAGATAAAAAATATAGTTAATACTAACACTCTTGGTCCTTGAGGTATGATATTCTGGACTCACCACAACTATACTACTGTTCGATAGGTGCGCTTGCCTTTGTCGAAATAATAGTTAGTTTCGAGCTCCATCAGCGGTGGCTGAACTTGTATGGCAATTTCCCTCCATCTCTGTGCGTATTGCCTGAAACTCTCATTCGGTTTCTTCTCCATGTTTTGTAAAGTAATTGTATCAGGAGTCGTATCTGTCACATGACTATACTGCTTCATGAATGCTTGTGCTAAGTCTCTCCAAGAACCAATCCTAGTACGGCTCAATTGGTTGTACCATTTGGAGGCTGCTCCTACTAGATTGTCTTGGAAGCAATGTATTAGTAGTTGATCGTTGTTAACATACCCAGTATTCGTCTGCAAAACATGGTGATGTAAGCTTCGGGGCAACTGGTCCCATTGTACTTTTCGAATTTTGGCATTTTGAACTTGTAGGGAAGCACCAGATCTGAGACTAAACTTAGATCCTTAGCATCGATTCCATGCTGACTATCAGCGTTTTCTGTTGCCCTGGACTTTTCCTCCATCCATATCCATCAGTCCTCTAACTGCTTTGGCAATTCTGTCCTTGCCCTTTCCTTTTTTTCCATTTCATCAAGGTCGGGGATAACAGGATTAGCTGAGTTATCCCCTGGGTTAGAACCTGATCCAGCTTGAAAGTTCATCAGTACCGAAACACCCTCCTGAAATTGTTGAGGCTTAATTGTGACGGATGTTCTTCAAGGGTATACCTCATGGTATGTCTGTGTATTTATTGGATTAAAACCCGGAGGATAAAAAGGTTACTCATTATCTTCTCCACCATTAACCATGGGGCTCTTTCCTTTATCTATTCCTCTAATCAGCAGTTGGGTCAACTGAGTCATCATATTTCTTTGGGATTCCATCATTCAGTCCATCATGTCTTGCTAGATTTTAGCCAGTTGCTCTTGCATTTGCAATTGTAGTTGATCTTGTATCTCCTTTTGGAGTTGTTCAAGTCTTTCCAATCTTTGATCCATGTCTTTTGTCTTTGCTCGGGTACCGTAATGATGTTTGGTTGGTAAGTTTTTATTGGTTTCCAGATTAACTCTGAAATGATTTTAGCCAATTAGGGTCTTTCCATAAAATTTAATGCACATGATGTGATGTAATGCGAATGCATGAGATGAATGCAAAAGACATCGATTCTGATTCAATTTCATTTAGAAAACTTTACTAGAAAACAAAATTCTTTACATAAAATGGATTACAAATATGGCTTCGCCCTAATGCTCAAAGTTTTAACTTTCCTAAGCAACGAAGCTAACTCTTGACCTCGATCTGATTCTAGCTCATATTTCACGCTTAGTATGTCAGCCTGAATTGCCAAATTCTGTAAATGATTGGCTACCTCCCGAATCTAAGCCACGACCTCACCCATAATGTAATCTCTGTTCCTAAATTGATTCTGAGAATGGTGAAGATGTTCTTTCCAACGTTCCTAACTTACCTCAATAAGCTTCACCTGGAGCTCACAGTTTTGTAATGCAGACTCTAGTTCTTCTATCTTTCCTTTCATTTCTTCAATCTTGTTCAAACTTGCCCTCAACTCAATTGCAGAATTACGATTTCTATACCGATGAAGCAATTTTTCAAGTTCTGCCACTCCAGCCTTTAATTCTCTTTTGTCATTTTGGGTTTCTAACAAACTCCTCTCTAGGGCCTTTTTCTGTGACTGAGCCTCCTGGAGTTTTCTCTCCCACTGATCAGCTTTGCTTCTTTCTTCTTGGATCTCTTGTCGCTATTGCTCCGACATTTTTTGCAATCCGACAGTTCTCATCGATAGACGCAATTTCTTGTAATTCGTCTTCAAACTATCCAAGTCTTCCTCAGCTCTATTCTTTCCTTTCCTTAATTTCTCGACCTCTAGCTTTTGAACATCAGCATCTAACGTTAAATGCATCTTTTATTCCTCCAATTGTTCTATCTTCTTTTCAAGTTCCAAATTCCTCCTTTTGAAGTCTTGCTTTATGGTTTCTAGTTCTGACGGGATCACTTGTAAGTACTCTTCCATCGGTCGAACACCTTCTAAATTCGACCCGGGGATATTATCATTAATTTTTTTACTCCACCATCCACTGTACTCGAGAGTCGCCATTGAACCTACGGCCAGCATTTTCATTCGACGAGTCTGATTCCAAGCGTTAGAAATCTCCTTTACCCTTTTCTTGTAGTTATCTCCCCTGTACGCAAACTCACATTAAGCTAGCCCATGCGTTGCCGGTATGAACTGTCTTGATCTGTGTTGCCTCAATATGAGAAAAAGAGCATACCCAATGACTCCCCAAATCCCAAGCAAAGGGACCCAGTCAAAACTCCCACATCGGTAAAGAATTTCGTCGGGAATCAACCAAGAAGCTCTCCACTCAACGTCTTTTTCCTGAAGATTTTGGAGGAGCGCTATCCAATTTTCCTCTGATATGTCATCCCTTCTTGGCGTGGCCACTATCTCCTTTAATGGGGAGTAATTCCCAGAGAAAACCTGATAAGAAACCTTATCCACCTTCTAGAAATGACTATGGAGCCAAGTTAACAACAACTGCGCGCACCCTATAAATCTGCCCTCACCGGCCCTTCTACATACGTTCAAAGATCTAAATGTCTCGGCCAAGATTGCAGGAACAGGTGTGACCCCTTTATCAAGTCGATCAAAGAGATCTGAGACCGCCTCGTCTACATACCCTAATGCCCTAGGGAAGATCATTGGTCCGTAGATGCTTAAAGCAAACACATCGACTCTTTTTTTCGTATCAGGATGCGCTAGAATCAAATCCCTCAAATTCTTCCATGGGATGCACTTATACTCACCTTTTTGCTTGATCCTAGCTGTAATCCATTGTTCGCTCATTCTGTAATGTTCATCAATTTCTTCCAAAAGGTCGGGATATAAGCGGCTCTAGAATAAGCTTTATCGACTTGAACCTTTGGACAACGCAGTAGGGCTATATATTCTTCCACAGTGGGCTTTAAATCTACCTTCCCAAAGGAAAAGTAACTGTAAGCAGGGTTCCAATAATGAGCGAGGGCTTGGAATAAATGCTTGTCTACCTTGATGTCAAGTAGATACGGCAAATCCCCATAATTGTAGAAGAACAACTGCTTGGTCTCATCGTTCCACTGATTCCACATCTCTTTTAATTCCTGAAGGTTATTTTGCGTCACGCTGATACGGGTGTAGTCCCATAATTCTAACGTGTAACCCTCGGCTAGACTATCCCCTTTCTCTAATTGCGTTTTCTCTGACTACATATGGACAGTCGCATTATCCTCCACTTTATAAAGAAATTTGTTCTCCATGAAAAGCTCTCTAATTTAGTAATCAAACGTGAATCGACACTCTTTTAGATATGAAATGACATGCAAACATAGCAGAAACACAATAAGTCAGTACAATATACAAAAACAAAACTCAAAGCAAATGAAAGAGAATCAAGCACCTATCTGGGTAACCGCTAGGGTTTGACGTAGTGCTATCTAGGGTGGGCTCCTAAGGTCTTCTACATGCGGTTTGGTTCTAAAGTTGAGGTACCTGAACCAGCAGATTCCTCGATCCTCACCCATTATAGGCTCATCCGGACCGAGTTAAGTTCAGGGGAATACATTTCCCTATGGCTGCACGGAGATGAAAATCTCACGAAGTCATAGGTATGGATGTATCCCGAAAGCGATCCGCTATCCTGCACGGAGGTGAAAACCTCACGAAGAAGTAGCTTCTCACTCACACTTAAAGGAGGTAAAACCAAATGGTCCTCATGCAATATGATGCAAAAATATTCTACGAGACCCAAACCATAACAATCATATGAAATAGCACAAACAAATGTAATAAAAGGATCATAATTTTTCAAATCAGATTTTCCATTTTCAACAACAAGATAGATAATAATCAATTTTACGGCTTGACTCTCTATTCGATCCCTAGTGGAGTTGCCAAGCTGTCGAAACCATTTTTTTGACAAAAAAATAGTGTCGACTTTAAAAACTAAAATGGAGTCGCCACCAATCTTTTTTTCGAGGTGTGATCGGATCACCTTGAGATTGATCATTAAAGCATTTTGATTTATTAAAACAATGGTTTTGGCCTACGAAATTTGTGAAAACGGGTTCGGGAGTCAGATACGCACGAGGAAGGATTAGCACCCTCGTAACTCCCAAAATTGGTACCTAATTGATTAATTAACGTCTTAATGTCAAAAATTTGAAAAGATTTTAAAATACGATCCTCTTTATTTGAAACAAAACTTGAATAAATTAAATTGAATGCTAAGACCCTCTTATTTTAAAGAAGTAAAATGTCACGCCCAGTGAGTTAGGATACGACATTTCAAGTCCTCGAAACTAAGCTTGTCTTTTGACTTTCAAAACTCATGCATTTAGGTTTAAGAAGGATATTCAGCTATTTGGGTCAAATGAAAAAAAATCGGAACCCAGTAAGTTAGGGCACAATTTCTCAAAATTCCAAATACGGAATATTGCCTTTATTTTTAGAAATCCTTACCCCGAGATAACAAAATGTCACATCTAGTGAGTTAGGACATAACATTTTTGAATTCCTGAGAATAAGCTTTTATTTAACTTATATGCTTTGATTTTAAAAAAAATAATTGGTTCTTTAGACTCGACAAGAAAAATTGAAACCCAGTAAGTTATGGTAGGATTTCTCGAATCTCGAATTACAAAAAAAATTACTTAATAAAAAAATTTATGTATCGGAAAAAGATTAAAATAACACGATTTTATAGTAAAATGTAAAAAATGAATTACGGTACTAATATGCATAACAGGCTAATAATAAATGCATTAATGTAAATGACAATAATAAGAGCAAAAATAAAAATAAGATAAAAAAAAACTAAATAAATAAAAAAAATAAAACCAACTAAAATAACGAGTAAGTAAGTAAATGAAAATTTTAAAAAAATTAATTAAAATTTTAATAATGAACAAATAAATAAATGAATGAATATTAGGTAAAATAGTTTAAAAATAATAATAACAATATTAGTAATAATAATAGTAATATTAACAGTAATAATAATAATAGTAGAGGAATAAAATAATAATAATGATAATAAATATAACCGTAGTAGTAGTAATAATAATAATAATGATGATGATGATGATGATGATGATGATGATGATGATGATGATGATAGTAATAATAATATTGAGGCAAATAAATATTAAAGATATAATAGTAATGATAACAAATATAACAATAGTAATAATAATAAAATTAACAATAAAATATATAAAATGACAAAAGAAATAAAAGAAAGGACGAAATTGAACTTAAAACAAAAGTTTAGGGCTAATCTGAAAATAAATAAAAGAGGAAAGGACCGAATCGAGAGCACGAATAACAAGGAGGGACTAAAGAGGAAAATATCCTTCCCTCCAAACCGCATCATTTTGCGCGGGACCAAATTAAAACAGAAGAAAATTCATAGGGTAAAAATTGAAAACGAAAATAAACTATAATAAAAAGAACAAAAAGGAAAAGAAAATAAAAAACAAATAAAAAAATGAAAGATCAAAAGAACACCTTTTTTTTTTGAATCTGTATCCAAGTTCCCTGCTTTGTATTTTGATTTTTTTTGTGTCTGTGTAAGGAAGAAAAAATACAATCGTTTCTCTTTTTTTATAGACGAAAAATATAAAAGAATACAATATATTTTTTTATTTTTGCTGTCGTTGTTTGCCTCTTTTTGCAGGTACAGAATGACGTGAAAGAGGCTACGGAGGTACGACGTGCGGACATGGCGGTGCACGGAGGCATGCGGCACTGGAGGTCTTCCTAGGTTTTTCTGTTTTACTTTAAGTTTCGGGCTGATTTGGGCTTTAGTGTTCTTTTTATTGGGTTTGGGTCATTTGGAATTGTAATTGGGTTTGACTGATTTGGGCTTTGGGCCATTTAGACTGTGATTTGGGTCTTTGGTTGTAAAAAGGACTGTTAATTTTGGATTCTATATGTTTTATTTGCGCTTTATTTATTACGGGCCCAGGCCAAAATTGGCCAATTACACCCCTTACCCGTATTCGACATCGGGATAGGGTACGAGGTATTACCGGACTTATTCACAAGCAGACATTCAAAATTGAGACATGAATTTCCACTCAAATTTAAAACTTTTCAAAAACATTCATATCGCCTCTAAAATGAGCCTACTAGGCCCAAAACATGCATCGGAAGTGGTTCAGGACTAAACCGAGAACTTTGGAAACTTTTGGGAAACTTAGAAAATTTTTCATGTAAAAGGGGTCACACGCCCGTGTGGGTTCGGGACACGGGCGTGTGACTCTAAGACACGCCCGTGCTTCAGGCCATGTTCAAATTAGGGAGCTTTCTGTTTATGATGTCATCATCAAATTGAGGTCACACGGTCAAGTCACACGCCTGTGTGCTTAGGCCGTGTGATCGATTAAATTTTCATAATTTTTCATAAAATAGGTGCAAACTTCACACGCCCAGGGCACACACACGTGTTCGAGGCCGTGCCGTCCACACGACTGAGACACACGCCCTTGTCTCTGCCCGTGTGCTCATTACTGAACATTCTGTTTTGCAACAATTAAGGTGCAGGGGACACACGGTCGAAACACATGCCCATGGGACAGACTGTGTGTCACACACGGCCTAGACACGCACCCGTGTGTCTACCAGTGTGGACAAATATAAGGCTATTTACCAAGCCTTTTTGCCACCCTTCCATGAATCCACCTACACAACAAAACATAACAGCAATCCAAGCATATACTTTCAACCCAATCAGCCATACACAAGGCATCCACATATCATTTACATACTATCATTTATCACATACACACATCACTTACTTAGCATACCAAATCATGCAATTTCTCACATTCATGAGAACATCATCATATGCATATATATACTTAACCAATATTAGCCAATATCAAATGGCCATTTACAAAATGAATTATCAACTATTGAAGCCACACATATGGCCAAATCAATTATGACACATAACAAAAAGACCAAGTCCCTATACATGCCATAACTCAAAATATTGAAATCATAAGTACCCAAATGCTAATTTGATAGTGTGAATGGATCTCCGGCCGTCTTCGATCCTTGAGCTGGCTTGGTGACTCTATAAGATAAGGGAAAAAGAAAGGGAGTAAGCTTTAAAGCTTAGTAAGTTCCTATGCAAATAATGAGCATCATACACACTTTAACATATATTTAACATAAAGTAAATTAACATAAATGTCATTGTGAATTCATAATCAAGCTTAGCACAGATGTTATTAAAATCTTAACATCATAACTTACTCAATCGTACCAATTCGAGGTTTCATCACATATCGAGCTTATTAAGCATGAGTTTTATGTACATACTTGTACCAACTTGCAACTTACCATAATCTTTCATATCATACCATAGTCTTTCACAACTTTAATGTTTTCTTTAAACTACCCGTTGAACCACTTGTAATACTAAAGGATACTCGGGACATCTCATACTCACAGTACCATACCAATGCCATATCCTAGATATTGGGATCTCATATCGATGCCAATAGCCCAGCTATGGTCTTACACAATGTCTTATATCGATGCCATATCCCAGATATGGTCTTACATGAAATCTCAATAACCCTAATGTCATAACATTTGTATCCTAACTATTCCTAAGGTTCAGCCGAGATTTTCTCGCTTTTCGAACTTTGTTGATTTCATTCAAGAGTATATCAAAATTCATACAGTAATAACACAATTAAAGCATAAATAATAATGCATTATTTACATATGAACTTACCTCAGTACAAAAATAACGGAAATGGACCTAATCATCAATAACCTTATTTTTCCCCCGATCAAGGTCCGAACCCCGTCTTTCTTGATCTATAATAGCAAATTTAACTTATTTAATTATCATATTGCTAAATTCGGTCCGAAAATCCTATTATGGCAAAATTACATTTTTGCCCTTAAACTTTGACATATTTAGTTTTTGCCCCTAGGCTTGAAAAATGAAATCTATTCAATTTCTTCAATTCCCAAGCCTAGCCGGTCCTCTTTTATACTTATAGAAGTCCATATTTTTCATTTAATCACACTTTTACACACATTTTATAATCTTTTTACAAATAGGTCCTTTTGACATTTTCATCAAAAACCACCTAGCAAAAGTTGTTTATCATACATCAAACATGCATAATCCACCATTAGACATCAAAATACACAAATATCCAACATGGGTCAAACCCTAGACCTTGATTATTCCTTAAATAAATGGCAGAAATAGATAGGTCGAGTGATAACGACTTCAAAAATGTAAAGAGCATTAAAAACGGGGCTAGGATGTACTTACAATCAAGCTTGAAAGATGAAAAAACCCTAGCTATGGTTTTCTCCCAAGTTTCGGCCAAGGTTGAAGAAAGATGAGCAAATTTTGGCTTTATTTTCCTTGTTTATTATTTTATTTACCAAATGACAAAAATGTCCTTTTCTCAAAACACTAAAATTCTATTACCTCATGTCTATTTTTGTCCAAATTAAAGTAGAATGGTCTAATTACCATCTAAGGACCTCTAATTTAAAATCTTATAGCAATTGGACACGTTTAACAAGTAGAACTTAACTTTTATACTTTTTACAATTTAATCCTTTTGACTAAATTGAGTGGCCAAACGTCAAAATTTTCGAATGAAATTTTCACAAAATCAATCTGTGAAACTATAGACCATAAAAATATAATTAAAATGAACTTTGCTGCTTCAGATTTGTGGTCCTGAAACCACTGTTTCGACTAGCCCTAAAATCAGGCTGTTACATACCTCCCCCTCTTTAGGGGTTTTCGTCCTTGAAAATCTTACCAGAAATAGGTTCGGGTACTGTTTTCTCATAGCCTCCTCAGGTGCCCACGTAGCCTCTTCAACCCCATGTCGTTGCCATAAAACTTTCACTAGGGCTGTACTTTTATTTTTCATCTGTTTAACTTCTCGAGCTAATATCTTGATTGGTTCTTCACCATAAGTCATATCAGGTCGAATCTCAACTTCTATCGGAGAAACCACTTGTGAAGGGTCTGATCGATAACGTCGCAGCATAGACACATGAAACACATTATGGATCCTTTCCAACTCTATCAGTAAAGCTAACCAATATGCCACTGGCCCTATTCTTTCAATAACTTCATATGGCCCAATAAAACGTGGGCTCAACTTGCCTTTACGGCCAAATCTTAGAATCTTCTTCCACGGAGATACTTTCAGAAAGACTTTGTTACCGACCTGAAATTTGATCTATTTTCTTTTCAAGTCTGCATACGACTTTTGTCGATCGGAAACGGCTTTTAAGCAATATTGAATTACCTTTACTTTTTCTTCAGTTTCCGTAACCAAGTCAACCTTGTGAATCTGTTTCTCACTAAGCTCGATCCAATACAAAGGTGTTTGGTACTTGCAGCCATACAATGCCTCAAAAGGTGCCATCTTTATACTCGACTAGAAACTGTTCGATCAAAGGTAGATATTTCTCCCAACTACCTTCGAATTCCAGAACACAACATCGGAGCATATCTTCAAGAATATGAATCATTCTTTTAGACTGACCATCGGTTTGTAGATGAAACGCGGTACTAAAATTTAACTGCGTACCCAAAGCCTTTTCTAACTTTTTCCAAAATCTCGAAGTAAACCTTAGATCTCTATCCGAAATAATAGAAATAGGCACCCTGTGCAATCTCACGATCTCAGAAATGTACAATTCAGCTAACTTATCCTGTGAGTAGTCAGTACGTACTGGTATAAAATGAGTTGATTTCATCAATCTGTCAACCACAACTCGTACGACATCTTTCTTTTTCGGAGTCAAAGGCAATCCCATTAAAAAATCCATCATAATCCTGTCTCATTTCCATTCGAGCACCATAACTGTTGAAGTAAACCCGAAGGCACTTGGTGTTCGGCTTTTACTTGTTGACAAATCAAACATCTTGAAACAAACTCTGAAATATCTCGTTTCATACTTGACCACTAGTACAATGTCTTCAAATCGTTATACATTTTTGTACTACCTGAATGTACAGACAAGCAACCATTATTTGCCTCACGGAGAATTTTCAAAATAAGTTCATCATCTTTCGATACACATATTCTACCTCTGAACATCAAACAACCATCGGATCCGATATGAAAATCTAAATCACTGCCCGATTCACACTGCTCTCTTAGCTTGCAAATCATTGTCACATTTCTGAGCTTCACAAATCCGTTGAAGGAACAACGGTCTGTCTCTCAACTCGGCTAGAATCGAACAATTACTGGACAAAGTCGACTGTGTATTCATCGCTCTCAAAGCGAACAAAGATTTCCCACTCAAGGCATCGATGACCACATTCGCTTTACCTGGGTGATAGTCAATCACCAACTCATAGTCTTTCAGTAACTTAAGCCATCTTCATTGCCGTAAGTTCAAATCTTTTTGAGTCATCAAGTACTTCAAGCTCTTATGATCAGTTAAAACATGACATTTCTCACCGTACAGATGATGTCTCCAAATTTTCAAGGCAAACACAATAGCAGCTAGTTCCAAATCATGCGTCGGATAATTCTTCTCATGTGGTTTCAACTGTCTAGAGGCATAAGCTATCACTTTGCCCTCCTACATCAACACACATCCCAATCCATTTAGTGATGCGTCGCTATAAATTATGAATTCTTTTCCCGGTTCAGGTTGAACTAAAACCGGTGCCTCAGTCAATAATGCCTTTAATTTCTCAAAACTTTGTTGACATTTTCCAGACCATTAAAATTTAACATCTTTTTGCAACAACTTGGTCATTGGAGTAGCAATCACTGAAAATCCTTTGACCAACCGGTAGTAGTAACCGGCTAAGCCCAAAAAGCCTCTAACCTTGGATACACTCTTCGGTGGTTTCCATTCAACTATAGCAGAAATCTTACTCGGGTTAACTCGAATGCCATCACCCGAAATAATATGCCCCAGAAATCCAACTTCTTTGAGCCAAAACTCACTTTTACTGAACTTAGCATATAATTGTTTTTCTCTCAAAATCAGTAAAACAGTTCTCAAATGCTCAGCGTGCTCGGATTCATCTCGAGAATAAATCAGGATTTTATCAATGAACACAATCGTAAACTTATCTAAGTATGGTCTGAAAATCCGGTTCATCAAGTCCATAAAAACTGTAGGAGCATTCGTCAATCCAAAGGCATAACAAGGAATTCATAGTGCCCGTACCTTGTTCTGAAAGTGGTTTTCGGCACATTTGACTCTTTAACTCTCAACTGGTAGTAGCCAGATCTCAAATCAATCTTCGAGAATACCGTTGCTCCTTTCAACTGATCAAACAAGTCATCTATTCTCGACAACAGATACTTATTCTTTATAGTCACCTTGTTGAGCTGTCGATAATCGATACAAAATCTCATAGATCCGTCTTTCTTCTTTACAAATAGTATCGGAACACCCCACGGAGAATAACTCAGTCTTGCAAAACCCTTATCTTTCAACTCCTACAACTAAGGTTTCAATTCTTTCAATTCAGTCAGAGCCGTTCTATAAGGAGCAATAGATATCGGTGAGGTCCCTAGGACTATATCAATACCAAACTCAATTTCTCTAACTGGAGGTAACCCAAGTAACTCTTTCGGGAACACATCCGGATATTCACAAACTATCGACACTGATTCAATTTTCAATTCAGATTCTTTTGTATTCAACACATAAGCAAGGTAAGCTTCACAACCTTTTCTTACATATCTTTGGGCAGTTATCGAAGAAATTATAACAAGTAACTCGCCCGACTCATCTGAATCAATCCGAAGAATTTCACCATTTTCACATTTCAATTCAATAATCTTTCTTTTACAGTTCATTACAACATCATGCAATGTTAACCAATCCATGCCCAAAATAGCATCGAATTCATCAAATGGCAACAACATTATATCAGCAGAAAACAGAGACCTCGAATCATCAAGGGACAATTCTTGCAAACTCTATCAACTAATACATGTTTGCCTGAGGGGTTTGACACTCTAATCACAAACTCAGTAAACTCAACAGGCAAACTCTTACTAGCTACCAATTTCACACATACATCAGAATGCATTGATCCAGGATCGATCAATGCAACTACATTAGTATTATAGAGAGCAAAAGTACCAGTGATAACATCGGAGATGTCGCTTCTTCGTGAGCACGGATGGCATAAGCTCTAGCAGGTGCTCGAGCTTCGGATCTTACAGCTTTATCTTTCGTCACACCTTTACTACTAGCTCTATTTTCAGTATTTCTCAGTGGTCTACCTCTATTAGCAATATTACTCGGCCTCACAGTCTGAAATTTTTCCTTTTCAGCCATTTCAAGACAATCTCGGATAAAGTGCTCTTGAGAGCCACACTTGAAACAAGCCCGGTCATTCATTCTACACTCACTGGGATGTCTTCTTCCACATTGTTGACATTCAGGTCTATTAGACCCTACATTGCCCACACTCGCCATTGAGGTGGCTTGAGATTTAAAACTTGAATGTTGCTTCTCGCGATCTCTGTGTGAATACCCTGCTGAAAAATTTGAATGGGAATACATTTCTCTAGGCTTCTTAGAATAAGATGGAAACGATTTACTCATTTGTCTTTTCTTTGAATATCTAACTTCAAGATCAGCTTTTCTTTCCTCTTTGTTCAACTCTTCAGCCTTACAAGCCCATTCAACCAATGCCACAAATTCTTTCAGCTCTAAAATCCCAACTAACACATGAATATCCTCATTCAATCCATCCTCAAATCTCTTGCACATAATAGCCTCGATGGAAACACACTCCCGAGCATATTTACTAAGTCTGACGAAGTCTCGCTCATACTCGGTCACTATCATACGACCTTGTTTCAGTTCAAGAAATTCCTTATGTTTTTGATTGATGAATCGTTGACTAATATATTTCTTTCGGAACTCGTCTTGAAAGAATTCCCATGTAACCCTTTCTATTGATACCACCGATACTAGTGTACTCCACCAGTGGTATGCATAATCTCTCCAATGCGAGATAGCACACTTTAAACACTCATTTGGTGTGCAGGATAATTCATCAAATAACCTGATGGAGTTTTCGAGCCAAAACTCGGCTCTCTTGGGATCATTATCCACATTAGCTCTAAAATCTTCGGCCCCATGCTTTCGGATCTTATCAACCGGAGGCTTATTCATTCTTAAAAGGTCCATCCTTGTGGGACTACGAGAACATGTCGAGGAATGGGTGGGGGTAGAGGAGGTTGGGTATTGGGATTTGTTCAAAAAAATTCCGTATACCACTCATTCATCGCATGGAGAAAGGCTTCCCTGCCTCCTTCTCCTTGACTAGCCGTAAGAGGTTTACAATCAGACGGCGCTGCCCCTTGAGCGGGAGCCGGCACATTACTTCCGACTTCATCAACCTCAGCTCGATTGGGATCTATTACTATATGAAAACACAATTTAAAGTTGTCGGAAGGCATCACACTATCACAGTTCATTTATGGCATGCATAGCTAGACTCTTACACATGCTAATACCATGTAACATCCCTTACCCGTATCCGACCCCGGTATAGGGTACGAGGCATTACCGAACATATTCACAAGAAAACATTCAAAATTGAGACATGAATTTCCACTCAAATTTAAAACTTTTGAAAAACATTCATATCACCCCTAAAATGAGCCTACGAGGCCTAAAACATGCATCGGAAGTAGTTCGGGACTAAACTAAGAACTTTGGAAACTTTTGGGAAACTTAGAAAATTTTTCATGTAAAAGGGGTCATACGCCCGTGTGGGTTCGGGACAAGCCTGTGTGACCTTAAGACACGCCTGTTCTTCTGGCCGTGTTTAAATTAGGGAGCATTCTGTTTATGACATCATCATCAAATTGAGGTCACACAGAAGGCCGTGTGATCGATTAAATTTTCATAATTTTTCATAAAATAGGTGCAAACTTCACACGCCCAGGGTACACGTACGTGTTCGAGGCCGTGCCGTCCACACGGCTGAGACACACGCCCGTGTCTCTGCCCATGTGATCATTACTGAACATTCTATTTTGCAACAATTAAGGTGCAGGGGCACTCGCACACGGCCTAGACACACACCCGTGTGGACAAATATAAGGCTATTTACAAAGCCTTTTTGCCACCCTTCCATGCACCCACCAACACAATAAAACATAGCACAAATCCAAGCATATACTTTCAACCTAATCAGCCATACACAAGGCATCCACATATCATTTACATACTATCATTTATCACATACACACATCACTTACTTAGCATCTCAAATCATGCAATTTCTCACATTCATGAGAACATCATCATATGCATATATATACTTAACAGATATTAGCCAATATAAAATGACCATTTACAAAATAAATTATCAACTACTGAAGCCAACACATATGGCCAAATCAATTATGACACATAACAAAAAGACCAAGTCCCTATACACGCCATAACTCAAAATATTGAAATCATAAGCACCCAAATGCTAATTTGATAGTGTGAATTGATCTCCGACCATCTTCGATCCCTGAGCTGGCCTGGTAACTTTATGAGATAAGGGAAAAAGAAAGGGAGTAAGCTTTAAAGCTAGGTAAGTTCCTATGCAAATAATAAGCATCATACACACTTTAGCATATATTTAACATAAAGTAAATTAACATAAATGTCATTGTGAATTCATAATCAAGCTTAGCACAGATGTAATAGCCCGAATTAGTGGCTAGTCGGAACAGTGGTCTTGGGACCACTAATCTGGGGTCAAAAAAATTTATTTTAATTTTATTTTATGAGTCAAGGCATGATTATAAGGGTACATGAAAATCCTGGTGTTTTAATTTTAGCGATTTCATGCTTAATCGCGAAAAAGGACTAAATCGCGTAAAGTAAGAAAGTTCTATTTTAATTGCTAGAGGTGTTAATCAGCTAAGGAATATAAAATTGGAGGTTTTAAAAGTGAAATCAAGCCTTCCAAAAGGTGACTGGTCAAGGGGACAAGGGAATTAAAATTTGACAAGGGTTGGTGACATTAGTTGACTAAATGAATAAAATAAGATGAAATAAACAAAGGCTATCATCTTTTCATTTTCTTTTCTTGTCCCATCGAAAATACAAGCAAGAATGGGGGTTCTTGAAGCTCAAACTTTTGGCCAAGCAATCTTCTTGTGAGTAAGTGATTTTAATGGTTTTAGTTGATGATTTTTGTACTTTTGGAGTCCCCAAAGCTTAAGCTAGCTAATGAGGGGACTAATTTGTTAAATGGTTGAAAGTTTAGGGATTTTCCATGAGAGAGTTTGTTTTGTTAGCTGATTTTTTATGGAAGAAAATGAATGTTGGAGATGAGAAATAACTTTTGTGAAAAGTGTTATCATGAAAACACCTAAATGGGACTAAGTTCTAAATGTTGTAATTCAGTAATAAATATATGAAATAGTTGGAATTGTGATTAGTTTTAAGAGGAATAAATGTTCAGCTAGGCTTGTTTAATAAGAAAATGTGATGAAAAATGATTTACGAGCCTAGGGGCAAAAATATAAATTTGCCATAGTACAAGGGCAAAATGGTCATTTTTGCCTAAGTTGAGATTATGATGTAATGTGATCATAAAATGATTAAATGAGTAAATTTTATTGTTCTAGATAAAAAAAATGAGATTCGGACCTAGAACGAGAGAAAAGAGAAATATGGACAAATAGGTCCATTTCTACCCTTTTCAGTATCGAGGTAAGTTCGTGTGCTCATAATGCAACTATAGTGAAGTATTTAGTATTTTGATGATGTATGAATTGTATATTGACTCTATGAATATATTAAATACGTTTTGACGAGATGTTAAGAATTGAAAGTCTTAAATTGAATCTGAGAATAGAGGGAATGCAAATAGCATGATACTATGATAATTAAGATCCCGTGTAAGACCATGATAAACCGTAAAAGTAACATATTTTAATCCCACATTTAGCATACTTCTGCATGATTTATCACTTGATTTATGTAAAAAGGTGCTCTTAATCCTTTCTTTTCATGTCTTATACTTAGGAAAGCACCAGAGGATAGAAAGAACGAGAAACGGGCCTAAAACGGACCAAATTGGGCCAAAGTGGAAATCGACACAGCCTGGACTTAATCCCACATGGCCGTGCCTCCTTGAGAAACTAGAACACTGCTTGATCTAGATTCACACGGCCGTGCCTCATTAAAGAAGTCCGAACACGGCCTAAAGACAATTCACACGGGCGTGTGCCATGGCCGTGTCCCTGTCATGGAGAAGAGAAATTCTACTCAAAAAAGGATGCTTAGGGGCAAAGAAACCTATTTCAAAAGCCTATATAAACCCCGTAAGTGTAACCTTAAAGAGGGCGCTAAGCTAGGCCAAGGAGCCGAGCCGAAAAGGTCAGATTTGTGGAAATCACTCGAAGATAGCCAGTTGATCCATCTCAAGAAGCTGGGATTCTACTCAAGACGATGGATCTTTCCTTCAATTCATTCAGGGGTTTTAGGGATTTCTTATGTTTTGTTTTATCTTTTCTTCTAAGATGTTTTCTTTTATAATTATGAACTAAATCCTTTATATACCTGAAGGGGATGAAACCTAAGATGGATCTTGTTATTTTTTTCTGAATTATATGATAAATACTTGATTTGTTCTTAATTATGTGTGCTTAAATATTGTGTTGATATTTCTAGGATATTAATTCAAGTTGGATGTGCTTAGGTGGAGGAGAAAAAGTCCCTGCTTAAGAGTAGATCTAGCATAATTAAGCGGAGTTGATCGCACGCCTAGAGATAGGGTGACGAGATTTTGCCAGATTAGGGTGAAACCTAATATGGGAGTCTATAGATCGAGTTAATGTGATTCTAGGGGTTTTAATTAGAAAGAGATTTCAATTAATCAACCTAGGGTTAGACGTTATTCGCCTCAAGAGAGGGTTTAAAATAAATTAGGGAATCTTACGGATCAAGTCAAGTGAATACATCGTCTGGTTCAGTGTTAGATAATAAGTGAACTCTAGGTGGATTCTTCCAACAGTATTTCTCCAATTCATTCTTTTTGTCTTTGCGTCTTTAGTTTAGTAGTTAGTTAAATTTAGATTACACAACAAACTTCACTTATTTTAAGTTAGATAATAAAAAGAAAGTTAGTACTAGTACTTCTAGTTCCTTTGGGTTCAACAATCCGGTCTTGCCTAAGCTATACTACTGTTTGATAGGTGCATTTGCCTTAAAGTCGTTGTCAGAGTTAGTTCCAGGTTTGATCATTCTCTTTTAATAAATTTTAAGACTCGACAGCTACGATCAGACCGTATTTGGAATATGGCTTCGGTGTGAGATTTCGTATAAGATCATGTCAGGGACATGGCATCGATATGATATTTCATGTAAGACCCTATCGGGGATATGATGTTGTTATGATACTAGATGTATGAGTCACAATAGTATTCTTTAGTATTTTGAACATCTCAACAGGTATGTTGAAAATGAGAAAGTATGTGGTTATATCATGAGAGGTACAAGTATGTGCCAGAACTCAATTGAGGCGAATTTTGGTATATGATGAACCCATGGTGAATTATGTGTAAATGATGCATCCTGATTGGATATGTTATATTTATTAATGCATTGCATGAATGCAAATGATTATTGTAGAAATCTATTTAAGAATGATAGTGTGTGAGGACATTCCTGGATGAACATTCGAAATATGAAAATGTGTGTGGTTAAATATCAGTGAATGTGTAATCAATGGCGGGCTGTGTGCGTTACCACCTTATTAATTGTTAGCGATGGGCTGTGTGCGATACCATCGCCAATATTATCAATGGTGGGCTGTATACGTTGCCACCTTACTATTTGCATCCGATGGGCTGTGTGCGATACCATCGTGCGCAGTGTTAAATGGTGGGCTATGTGCGATACCACCTTATAAATTATTAAATGGTGGGCTATGTGCGATACCACATTATAAATTATTAAATGGTGGGCTATGTGCGGAACCACCGAGAGTCTGGTATTATCTCAGAATAGATTATTGAGAAATTGTTTAAGTAAATGATTCATGGATTATTGTGATGATAGATGCAGGGATTATGTGCTAATAAATGAGAGTGCTATAATTGTCACATGGTTAGAATGTGGTAAGAGACGGAATGAGTAAGTATTATAAACGATTGAATAGGTAACCATGAGTTTAAGAGTAAATCTCATTAAAATACCTTTGTGGTTGAGTATAATCAATGAATGTCAATACTTGATTATTATTTGCATATGAACTTACTAAGCATTATTGCTTACTCCTCCTCCTTTACTATCTCTTATAGAATAACTTAACTAGCTTGGGTTGGAGACCGCCAGAGATGTTTTCACACTATCGAGTAGACTCTTGGGTATGAGATTCAAGTCTTCTTGAGATATGGCATGTATAGGGATCTTATTTTGGTTTAATTAAGTCATAGTTAAAGTAGCCAAAGGTGTTGGCCTAAAAGAGTTTATGGATTGGTTGTGTATAGCCATAGATGATGGCTCAAGTCGATTATAATTGTACTAGTAATAGTTTCCCCTCGTATATGGGATGCAGATTTGATTTTTATGATTCAAATGTGAAAATTCAAGAGTTATATTTGATGATTTTGAAATGTTATGTGATGGTGTGTGAATGTGTGCAAGTGAGGGTGACTAATTGGCTAGGAAAATAGCCTTGAATTGGTCCATACGGGTAGGCACACGAGCGTGTGTCTAGACCATGTGTGACACACGGTTGACCCCATGGGCATGTGACTTGGTCGTGTGTCCCCTTGCATGCTAGAAATGCATGTTAGTAAGCTTAGTAGGAAACACACGGACAGAGACATGGCCGTGTGTCTCAGCCTTGTGGGAGGCACGGCCAAAGACATGGGCGCATGCCCAGGCAGTGTGAAGTCTACACCTGAATTTAGGAATTTAATTCAACACACGGTCTAAGGAAACGGGCATGTGCCTTGGCCGTGTGACTATAGCGAGGTGATGATGTCATAAATAGGATGCCAAGGTTTTGGTACACGGGCTGAGACACGGGCATGTCGATGTCGTGTAAGGGACGCGGGCTAGGGACACGGGCATGTGTTCGGCCATGTGAAATAAGTCAGTGTCGACCACGGGTGAGGGAAATGGGCGTGTGTGACCGCACGGCCTGCCCCCACCGGCGTGTGACCCCTGTTTAGGTAAAATTTTTCTAAGTGCGTAAAGGTTTCCAATTTATTCCTAAAACCTTCTTGAAGTATGTTTAGGGCCTCGTAGGTCCATTATAAGGAGGTTAGATATGAGAATGGAAAAGTTTTAATTTGGAATTTAATTTGGTATCCCAAAGTTTTATGACCATGTGAGTCAAGTACGGTAATGCCTCGTACCCGATTCCGGCCTAGAATACTGGTGAGGGGTGTTACATTTAGTGGTATCAGAGTGATGGTTTAGTCGGTTCTCAGACTAACCTAGTGTGTGAGAGTTTAGCTATACATGCCATATTACTACTCATGATAGTGTGATGTCTCCCGGTTCTAACGAAATTGTTTTGTTAAGACAGAATTGATTCCTAATCGAGCTATTTTCGATAATGTTGTAAGTGATAATGAGGTAATTGAAATGTGTTCATGATGTGATGAAAATCAGAAAGGTACGAATGAAAGTTATATTGTGATAAGTCTATCCATGTTGGTTCGAAATGCTTATGGTGTAGTATGCTCAACATGTTTGATTAAGTGAATATGATGAGTAAACTTACCTAGTGAATGGGATATGTGTGTATATACAATTGTTGGAATGATGTATAATCAATATGTCCACACAGTTGAATCTCATGTGTGACTGTTAAAGTAGAGGATGTGTAATGTTTTGTTTTATGACTTTGTTATGAAGCCACAAATATTATGATAGTGTGGGAGTCAAATAGTGTGGGAGTTAAACTGAGTAGTTAAATTAAGTAGAATGCAGGAAATGAGTACGATCGTCCAATGATAAATTGATGAATAAGACCATGGTTTGACCATGGCAGTACATGTGATCCCATATAAGACCATGTCTGGGACATGGCATTAGCAACGATACGTGATTCCGTGTAAGACCACCTCTGGGACCTGGCTTCGGCGTGAAATCGTGTAAGTCCGTATCTGGGATATGACGTCGACATCGATAAAAGATCCCGTGCAAGGCCATATCCAAGATATGGCATCGGCATCGATAGGTGTTTTCATGTAAGACTGTATCTGGGATATGACATTGGTATTAATATGAGATTTCGTGTAAGACCTTAGCGAGGCTATGGCATCGTGATGACATGAAAGATTATAACTGGGCTATGATGTTGTGATACGAGTAAGACCATAGTTGGACTATGGCAATCAAGTAAATGACGTACTCAAACCCGTAAGACATTCTCTAATTAATAAGCAATGGCAAGAGAAATCAGAGTTAAATGTTGAGTACTTGAATAGATATTAATATGGACCTTGCGTTCGTAAAATTGCTGTTTCAAATTATGGGTGATAGAAATATTTGTAACATGAGTAAGTTGGAGCGAATTGTGGAATCACGATGATATTTTATGACTGATGAATATTAAGTCATATGTGTGTAGTCATGAGGGTCAAGCTAGAACCTTTACGACCTCACCCCCTTATTAGTGTTGATTATTAATGAGATTTTTACGAGAGTCGAGTTGAATAAGCTCATGAGTATGAAATGAAAGAGTTTAGTGGCGAAACAAGTAGTAATGTATATAGAGATAAAGGTAGTTAGAAGGTGAGAACAGTTTTGAGAAGAATATATGAAAGATTGAAAGATCGTACTGATTATGCAATGTGTCGAGCAAAGAGAAAATTTGCCTCAGCTATTTGACTCAATTGAGTAGGGAGCCTGAGGTGTGTACTTATCGAGGTCTTCCCGAATTGATGTTTATTAGTGAAAGGATAAATAAAGGGGTTTGTGATGACGAAATATGGTTAGAGAAACCATATTCGAACTGTGAAAGTGTTTAATTATGACAACCATAGTTGAATGGATTATAATGATATTTTTGAGTATTATGTACAAATATCTATTTCCTTTCAGGGGTTATGTGGTTTTTCTTTTTATGAAATTGTGATCGTGTAAGAATGTTAGCTGATTATAAAATCAGAGAAATAGTTGTTGATTTGGTTGATTGTGATCGACATTCCTTTATCTCTTTGTAATTCTATTTTGATATTTTGGAGTAAATTCGGTGATAATTTTTTTTATGTGAGACTATCCTTATGTTTCTGTTGATCATGGTTATCTTTAAAGTGTGTTCTTCAGGTTGTGATAGTTATATCTACCATGATCACACTTTTAGTTTGATCATAAAAAAGTGAAAATTCTAGTATACGAATATCTCTAATTTTTGTATAAGATGATAATGTTGAAAAAAGTATAAGGAGTGAAATCACAAGTTTCAAATTGTGCGATGGATTTTCTGGTAAGCCGAATAAAGTTAATGCATTCAATTGAGATATCCCTGTTAATCTGTACTAAGACGATAGTAAAGGTTTTTGAGCAATGTGATTAGAGAATTTCAAATGATTGCGTTTGAACTATATTCTCAATATGGAGAAAATAATAGGTTGATTTGTTGAGATATGATTCGAGTTGTGTGTATGCTTATGCATGTTTTAAAGGGAGAATAAATTCTGTGTATTCATTAGTAGAGAGACGGATAGTCTGAATGAGGAAATTTGATTCTAGAGAGCATAATACAGTGATATGCTTAATGAAATATTTTTTTTTTAAACGGGATGGTAAAGTTGGAAGCTACTGAAGGTACTATTAACTGAAAATTCTAGTATTGAGTTCAGTTGAATCAGGAAAAAGAGTTTCTGAATTTTTAATAATGCGCTAATGAATAAATTGAAAAGTATTTTAATGAGTGCAAAGAAATAGTTTACATCTTTGGGTAATTAGAGTTACGTCGACAAGAATTGTTACATTGGTGATTTAGAGATGATCACTTTTATGTCTATGTTGTGAATTCAGTGTTATAATATGAATGTGAGACAGTGATTATGGCTTGAACTATCACAAGAGTATGTATAGTTATTGAAATACTTCTTGTATAATGGATGTAGTACAGATAACTGGATGATATTTTAAATAAGCTCCAAATGAGTTTGTTTTAGACGTTAAAATTCAGGTCGGATAAGATTTCCGTTGTTGTTGTTACCTTGAGATAGAATTTGTAAGATGATGAATCCAGAACTTATGCAGAAGTTTTGGTACGAGACTCAATAGTAGCATGCCTACCCATTCAAGAATAGGAAACGGTACAGTTATGTGCATAGATGTTTTGACAATTGAGTACACATCATGATATGATTGAGTTTATGTTTGGAAGTAGCTGACCGGTAAAAGCTGAATTTTTAGAGTGCTCAAAGTCAGGACTATTATAGTCGGCGATGTTTCTAGGGAGAAAGTGTGATAAGGAGCTATAGACTTCGAATTTGGATTGACATGATTTCCCAATGAGAGGGATGTCATCCGGGTTGTAGTGAGTCATTCGATAAAGATCTGAATAATCACGTTAGCATGTGCAGAATTCACATTTGTTAGATTATTGGGTATATGTGCTCTGGAGAAAGAGTAATCTAAGTTTTAAAGATGTGCTTCAACCTTGTGTACTACAGCTTAAAGGTGTTTGGTAAGAGAGATTTGAAGGTAAATCAATTTGTGATTTTGAAAAGCTAGTGGGAGCGTTTCATAGGAGTTGAAAGCAACTTCTCCTGGTAAGATTTTTGAGGACGAAAATCCCTAAGGGAGGAGAATTGTAATAGCCCGAATTAGGGGCTAGCCAGAACAGTGGTCTCAGGGCCACTAATCTGAGATCAGAGAAAATTTATTTTAATTTTATTTTATAAGGCAAAGCATGATTATAAGGGTACGTGAAAATCCTGGTGTTTCAATTTTAGCGATTTCATGCTTAATCGCGAAAAAGAACTAAATCGCGTAAAGTACGAAAGTTCTATTTTAATTGCTAGAGGTGTCAATCAACTAAGTAATACAAAAATGGAGGTCCTTAAAGTGCAATTAAGCCTTCCTAAAGGTGATGGCCGGTCAAGGGGACAAGGGAATTAAAATTTGACAAGGGTTGGTGACATTAGTTGACTAAATGAATAAAATAACATGAAATAAGCAAAGGCTATCATCTTTTCATTTTCTTTTCTTGTCCCACCGAAAATACAAGCAAGAATGGGGGTTCTTGAAGCTCAAACTTTTAGCCAAGCAATCCTTTTGCAAGTAAGTAATTTTGATGGTTTTAGTTGATGATTTTTGTACTTTTGGAGTCCCCAAAGCTTAAGCTAGCTAATGAGGGGACTAATTTGTTAAATGGTTGAAATTTTAGGGATTTACCATGAGAGAGTTTATGTTGTTAGCTGAGTTTTTATGGAAGAAAATGAATGTTTGGGAGATGAGAAAAAACTTTTGTGAAAGGTATTATCATGAAAACACCTAAATGGGACTAAGTTGTAAATGTTGTAATTTGGTAATAAATGCATGAAATAGTTGGAATTGTGAGTAGTTATAAGAGGAATAAATGTTCAGCCAGGTTGCTTAATAAGAAAATGTGATGAAAAATGATTTACGAGCCTAGGGACAAAAAAGTATTTTTGCCATAGTACAAGGGCAAAATGGTCATTTTTGCTTAAGTAGAGATTATGATGTAATATGATCATAAAATGATTAAATGAGTAAATTTTATTGCTCTAGATCAAACAAAACGATATTCGGACCTAGAATGGGAGAAAAGAGAAATATGGACAAATAGGTCCCTTTTCTACCTTTTTCGCTATTGAGGTAAGTTCGTGTGCTCATAATGCAACTATAGTGAAGGATTTAATATTTCGATGATGCATGAATTGTATAATTTCTCTATGAATATATTAAATACGTTTTGACGAGATGTCAAGAATTGAAAGTCTTAAATTGAATTTGAGAATAGAGTGAATGCAAATAGCATGATACTATGATAATTAACGTCCCGTGTAAGACCATATTTGGAATATGGCTTCGGTGTGAGATTTCATATAAGACTATGTCAGGGACATGGCATCGATATGATATTTCATGTAAGACCCTATCGGGGGTATGATGTTGTTATGATACTAGATGTATGAGTCACAAGAGTATTCTTTAGTATTTTGAACATCTCAACAGGTATGTTGAAAATGAGAAAGTATGTGGTTATATCATGAGAGGTACATAGAACTCAATTGAGGTGAATTTCGGTATATGATGAACCCATGGTGAATTATGTGTAAATGATGCATCCTGATTGCATATGTTATATTTATTAATGCATTGCATGAATGCAAATGATTATTGTAGAAATCTACTTAAGAATGATAGTGTGTGAGGACATCCCTGGATGAACATTCGAAATAAGAAAATGTGTATGGTTAAATATCAGTGAATGTGTAATCAATGGTGGGCTGTGTGCGTTACCACCTTATTAATTAATAGCGATGGGCTGTGTGCGATACCATCGTGCTTAGTGTTAAATGGTGGTCTATGTGCGATACCGCTTTATAAATTATTAAATGGTGGGCTGTGTGCGACACCACCTTATAAATTATTAAATGGTAGGCTGTGTGCGGAACCATCGAGAGTCTGGTATTATCCTGAATAGATTTTGCAGAAATTGTTTTAGTAAATGTTTCATGGATTATTGTGATGATAGACGCAGGGATTTTGTGCTAATAAATGAGAGTGCTATAATTGTCACATGGTTAGAATGTGGTAAGAGACGGAATGAGTAAGCATTATAAATGATTGAATGGGTAACCATGAGTTTAATAGTAAATCTCATTAAAATTCCTTTGTGGTTGAGTATAATCAATGAATGTCAATACTTGATTATTATTTGCATATGAACTTACTAAGCATTGTTGCTTACTCCTCCTCCTTTACTATCTCTTATAGAATAACTTAACTAGCTTGGGTTGGAGACCGCCAGAGATGTTTTCACACTATCGAATAGACTCTTGGGTATGAGATTCAAGTCTTCTTGAGATATGGCATGTATAGGGATCTTATTTTGGTTTAATTAAGTCATAGTTAAAGTAGCCAAAGGTGTTGGCCTAAAAGAGCTTTTGGATTGGTTGTGTATAGCCATAGATGATGGCTCAAGTCGATTATAATTGTACTAGTAATAGTTTCCCCTCGTATATGGGATGCAAATTTGATTTTTATGATTCAAATGTGATAACTGAAGAGTTATAATTGATGATTTGGAAATGTTATGTGATGGTGTGTGAATGTGTGTAAGTGAGGGTGGCTAATTGACTTGGAAAATAGCCTTGAATTGGTCCACACGGGTAGGCACCCGAGCGTGTGTCTAGACCGTGTGTGACACACGGTTAGCCCCATGGGCATATGACTTGGTCATGTGTCCCCTTGCATGCTAGAAATGCAAGTCAATAAGCTCAGTAGTAAACACACGGGTAGAGACACGGCCATGTGTCTTAGCCGTGTGGGGGCACGGCCAAAGACATGGGCGTGTGCCCAAGCCGTGTGAAGTCTGCACCTGAATTTAGGAATTTAATTCGACACACGGTCTAAGGACCCGGGCGTGCCTTGGCCGTGTGACCATAGTGAGGTCAATACGCCATAAACAGAATGCCAAGGTTTTGGCACATGGGATGAGACATGAGCGTGTCGAGGCCGTGTAAGGGACACGGGCGTGTGTCCGATCGTGTGAAATAAGTCAGTGCTGACCACAGGTGAGGGTCATGGGCGTGTGTAACCACACGGCCTACCCCCACGGGCGTGTCCCATTTCACACGGGCGTGTGGCCCCTGTTTAGGTAAAAATTTTCTGAGTGTTTAAAAGTTTTCGATTTATTTCTGAAACCTTCCTGGAGTATGTTTAGGGCCTCGTAGGTCCATTATAAGGATGTTAGATATGAGAATGGAAAAGTTTTAATTTGAAATGGAATTTTGTAACCCAAAGTTGTATGACCATGTGAGTCAAGTACAGTAATGCCTCGTACCCGGTTCTGGCGTAGAATATAGGTGAGGGGTGTTACAACAGATGTTATTAAAATCTTAAAATCATACTTGTACAAACTTGTACAAACTTGCAACTTACCATAATCTTTCATATCATACCACAGTCTTTCACAACTTTAATGTTTTCTTTGAACTACCCGTTGAACCACTTGGAATACTAAAGGATACTCGGGGCATCTCATACTCAGTACCATACCAATGCCATATCCCAGATATGGTCTTACATGGGATCTCAGATCGATGCCAATAGCCCAGCTATGGTCTTACACGAAGTCTTAAATCGATGCCATATCCCAAATATGGCCTTACATGAAATCTCAATAACCCTAATGTCATGATATTTGTATCCTAACTATTCCTAAGGTTCAACCAGGATTTTCTCGCTTGTCAAATTTTTTCGATTTCATTCAAGAGTAAATCAAAATTTATACAGCAATAACACAATTAAGGCATAAATAATAATGCATTATTTACATGCGAACTTACCTCGGTACAAAAATAGCGGAAATAAACCTAACCGTCAATAACCTTGTTTTTCCCCCGATCAAGGTTTGAACCCTGTCTTTCTTGATCTATAATAGCAAAATTAACTTATTTAATTATCACATTGCTAAATTCGGTCCAAAAATCACATTATGGAAAAGTTACATTTTTGCCCCTAAACTTGGACATATTTACATTTTTGCCCCTAGGCTTGAAAAATGAAATCTATTCAATTTCTTCGATTCCCAAGCCTAGTCGATCCTCTTTTATACTTATAGCAGTCCATATTTTTCATTTAATCACACTTTCACACACATTTTATAATCTTTTTACAAATAGGTCCTTTTGACATTTTCATCAAAAACCACCTAGCAGAAGTTATTTATCACACATCAAACATGCATAATCCACCATTAGAAATAAAAATACACAAATATACAACATGGGTCAAACCCTAGACCTTGATTATTCCTTAAATAAATGGTAGAAATAGATAGATCGAGTGATAACGACTTCAAAAATGTAAAGAGCATTAAAAACGGGGCTAAGATGTACTTACAATCAAGCTTGAAAGATGAAAAAACCCTAGCTATGGTGTTCTCCCAAGTTTCGGCCAAGGTTGAAGAAAGATGAGCAAATTTTGGCTTTATTTTCCCTTTTTATTCTTTTATTTACCAAATGACCAAAATGCCCTTTTCTCAAAGCACTAAAATTCTCTTACCCCATGTCTAGTTTTGTCCAAATTAAAGTAGAATGGTCTAATTACCATCTAAGGACCTCTAATTTAAAATCTCATAGCAATTAGACACCTTTAACAAGTATAACTCAACTTTTGCACTTTTTACAATTTAGTCCTTTTGAATAAATTGAGTGCCCAAACGTCAAAAATTTCAAACGAAATTTTCATGAAATCATTTTGTGAAATCGTAGAACATAAAAATATAATAAAAATAAACTGTGCTGCGTCGAATTTATGGTCTCGAAACCACTGTTCTGACTAGCCCTAAAATCGAGCTGTTACATACTCACCTTGGCGTTCTCTCGTTCAACTAACATATATATGCAAACAATTAATGCTACCCAAAATCATAAAAGTAAAACCAGAGTTTCTGAGTCGCTCGTAGAAAACTTTCATTTTTCCTTTCCCTCTCCAAGGTTTAACGTCGACATTAGTTACGAATAGTCATGAAACATATAACATTATCAATTTCCATCAAATTCACAATCAAATACCAGTTCAAGCATATTTTTCAATTTATTGAATTTAGTCCCTGAACTTGAGACAAACATCTTTCAATCTAAAGCTTCAAATTAACATATGATTTCACATTTACCCATTAGAGACCCTATACTTTCTATTACTACCACTATTTGATACCAGGTTTTCATTTTATTCATTTTTGTCCCTAATGTAAAAAAACTAACAATCAAGTTTGTTAAGCTTTACAATTTAGTCCTTTTCATAATCTAAGCTAAATTTTTATCAATTTCACATCTAGTTCATCCATTTCTCAACAATGGAAACCATCAAAAGCTCACTAATTGATCAAATTGATACATGGGTTAGCTTAACCAAGCTCATATGATAAAAATTCTATAAAAATCAAAGGAAAATGGCTAGGGAATTGAAATGTTGGCCGAATGTTCAAGCTAGATTTTAAAGCTTTTCTTCAATGGCTTTTGATGGTGGACGATTAAGTTTAGAGAAGGTGATAGCATATCTCCACTCAATTTTTATTTATATAGATTGATTAATTTATAATTAAGCTTAATTAATCACTTTAATCATGTTAAATTAGCATTAATCTTTAATTAACTTAAGATAATGTCATTTAACATCACATCCCACTATCATCCATTTAGAATTGGCCTATTAGTTGTTTTGTTCCTTATAATAACTTTTATTTATGTCACACCATGGTTTGGCAAACTGGGTTGGTTCGAGAAACTATGTCGGCAAACACTGCCTAAGTTACAAAACATAAACTTCGTGGTGAAGTGCTTTGTAGAACTTCGCCAGTAGTGCAAAATTTCACATCGTGGGATGAGGAGTTCTAGTTAATGACGAGATTGTAGTTAGGCTGACAACCCTATTAGGCAGACACTCTCGCTAATAAGATCACCACTCGTGTTTTAGTGTCGTTATTAAAGTAAGTATCATAGCTTGTAGGATACATTTAAGTCACTTGACATCCTAGTGGAGGCAACGTGTAACAGCCCGTTTTTAGCTAAATCAAATCAATGCTTTCAGAACCACAAATCTAATGTTGAAAAATTATTTTAATATTATTTTTGGTATTTACAACATATTATTTTATATGTGTGAAAATTTCGTGAACTAATTTTATCGATTGGTTGGTTAATTTGATAAAAAGGACTAAATCGCGTAAAATGCAAAAGTACAGTTCTTTTAGCTAAAGGTGTCAAATAGTTATAGAACCTTAATGTTAAGGTCTTTTGTTGTAATTAGACCATTAAATTGGTGAGTGGACATATATGGACTTTTAATGGATGTTTTAAATGGTTTTTCATTAAGGTTATTATGGTAATTAGCATAATTATCATATGTTAAATAAAACAAAACAAAATTTTACCTTATTATCATCTTTTTGGCCAAATATTGAAGAAGAAGAAAGCTTCTTGTTGTGTTTTAGGGTTCTGCATCTTCATAGCTTAATTGTTAAGTGTTTTGAGCTCGGTTTTTGATGATTTCTATGTTTTTGTAATCGTTGTAGCTCAATCTAGTTAGCCCGTACCTTAAATGTCGAAACTGTTAAAGATTTTGAGAGTTCCATTTTTGAATCTATGTGTTCTTTGATGTTTAATGTTGAAATATGAAAGCTTGATGATAGTTTTACATGTTTTGTTAAGTGATTTTTGATGAAAATGCAGGGATTAAATTATGAAATGTGTAAATTGTTTGGTTGAAATGTGAAATAAATGAAAGTTTTGGACTGCTAGGGACCTATATATAATTCAGCCAAGCATGGGTTTTGTTGAATTATGTGAATTTTGTGTATTTGTGAAATAGGGACTAAATTGATTAAATGAGAAAGTTTAAGGGCTAATGTGTAAAAATGCCCAAATGTGTATTTTTGGATTAATTGAATGAGTAGATGAATAAATAAATTAATTTTGAATTCATATAGATCAAGAAAGAAAGAATTCGAATTTAGATCGGGGGAAAAGCAAGGTTTTGAGTAGTCGATCAGATCTGTCAATTTCGAATACGGGGTAATTTCGTATGTGATGATTGCATTATAAATGTATGTTAAAATGCTTTAATATTGCATAAATTGTTAAAACGGGATTATGTATAATGTATGAATTGTGAAAATGACTTTATGGATACATTCAATGATAGAAACGAAAAGTGTGAAAGCTCGGTTGAACCTTAAGAATAGTTTTGGATACTATTGACATGTCAGTAAGTGATACGTTGAGTTGGCATCGGGCCATGATATTAGCACTTCAGGTGCGTATTTTTCTGATTTGGCTTTGAGCCATGCATATCGGCTGATTTGGCTTCGGGACATGCATATAGGATGATTTGGCTTTGGGCCATGATAACAGTTCTTCAGATAAGTTACCTTGATTTGGTTACGGGCCATGGTATAGGTACTTATCATACGAGACTCCTAAGTATCTAATTTCTATTCTGAATGGTTCAACGGGTAAACGAATGATGTGGTTGAGAAAGATGTTAGTACGAGGTGATACAGGTGCGTGCAGAACCTATTCGAGTATTAAATAGTGAAAGTTTGATGAGTTGGTATTTGATCATGTTTTGAGACATGAGAAAGGTTTCTACTTAATGTATATATGGTTTTTTCAAGTGCAATTGGTTGATTTGCATTTATTCGATGAATTAAGTTATTCACATGCGAGCTTACTAAGCTATGAACCTTACTTCTTGTTATTTTTCGATGTTTTATAGCGAATCAAGGCTAGCTCAGATCCGAGAGTCATTGGGAACATCATCGCACTATCAAACATCTAAGTTTTTACTTTTGAATTATACATTATGGTATATGGCATGTATAGGCTAGATGTGGTATTTTGGTTGTAATCATAGCCATGAGATTTGGCTTGTAAATGATGTTAGTATTGATGTGTGTTTGGCTATTAGAAATGACTTGTAAATGTATATGTTTTGGTTTATATATATAGCCATGAGTGATGGCTTATTTTGGTTTGTTTTGGCATGGTTGTAACCAAGACATTATGGAAGTTATAATGGTTATGTGAATTATGGTAAATGAACCATATTGTTTGTTATTGTTTTGGCATGTATTTGGCTAAGTAAATGGTAGTAATTTGAGAAGTGGAATAGGTGAAATTATAATGATATGAATTGTGAATTTGGTTGATGATTTTGGCTGCCTAATTGTATGATAAAATGGTACCATTTTTCTTATGTAGGTACATTGAAGTTGGGGTGGAAAATTGGCCTTGCAAATGGCCTATTTTTGTCCACACGGGCAGAGACACAGACGTGTGTCTCAGTCGTATGTCCTCTGGTGTTGAAATTGAATTGAAGTCAGTATGCTCCACACGGTCTAACACACGGGCGTGTGACTGGCCGTGTGGTACAAGTCAGTATACCCCCTAATTGGCACATGGCATAGCATACGGGTGTGTGACTTAGCCGTGTTGCATAAGTCAGTATACGCTACAGGTTTGGCACGGCCTAGCACACAGCTTGGCACACGGGCATGTGTGGCCACTTCGAAGGGCACGCGGGCTAGATACACGGGCGTGTGGTTGGCGGTGTGACCCAAGTCAGTATGTATGCCCTGTTTCCACACGGCCTGACACGGACGTGTGTGAGCCGCAGGCGCTTTGCGGTGCTCTGCTCACACTGCGCGTGTGACCCCTATATGGTTGAAATTTTTTGAAGTTTTTAAAAATTTTCATACGTTATCGGTTTAGTCCCGAACCACTTCTAAAGTAAGTTTAAGGCCTCGTAAGCCCTTATAAGGTACAATGTAATTGTGTTGAATGATTTATGAGAATGAATGTTTTATGTTTGATAAATGTATGCTATATGTTGTGAATTGATTGGTAATACCTCCTAACCCTATTCTGGCGTTAAATACGGGTTAGGGTGTGACATAACATGTCAGTAATAAGGACACTTGGAGAGCCTCATAGGATGTGATTAATTAGTGGAAGTGTGTGAGAACGAGTAATGAATAGAGATAATCCTTATTGGGATTTGGACATAAATTACCTATAAATAGGATAACGTGAGAGTGGTGAGAAGATTTATGATTCATCTTCTCCACTAGACTTTATTATCATAGAAGAAACTAAGAGAGTTCTTCTTTGCTAATCAGGGTGTTAACCATTAAAGCTTAGGAGAACTTCTGTGCTAGTTGTTTGCTAGTAATTTCTTAAACCTTCTTTTAAGCTTTACCAGACAGATAGAAATCATAGGTTTTTCATCATTTTTTATGTTTAAATATGTTGTTTTATTGTTTTAGCTAAAGAAACGAGAGAAGGTCCCAGTATTAAAAGGAAAGAACTAGTAGAGTAGACAAAGCTCTGAGTAAAGAATTTTGCTGAGTTCCTCTATACCTTGTGTTAGGTATCCCTATTAATTCATTTACAACTAAACACTATACAACCAAGCAAGTGGCTTTTTCATTTGTCTCTAATGTTCATGTTTAAGGCAAGCTATTCAAAGATTACGTGCATGCATGGTTACATAAAGTTAAACAAACCCAAAAAACTTGGTATATACATGGCATTAGTACTCCTTCCTTGATGCACAAGCTCCGTATCTAAACTGGTGCAAGAAGGTATTAGAGAGATGTTGTGTATAGTGATAAAGAAGACACAGGATAAATTTTTTTGCCTCTAGTATGGCACTTAGATGCAAAATGTGATTAGTGACAACTCGGCCTTACTGGGGAACACCTATGTGTTCAAACAAGGAGGGGAGTTAGGATGATACAGAGGTGATGTTTGTTATATCTCTGATAAGTGGATATAAAGATAAAGGAAACATTGGTTCTTCAAGAATCGGGGTAAGAAGCTAGAATAAAGAAGGGACTACGTGAGAAAATGGTGCATGTGGTAGTGCACATTAAATGAAAACATAAATAGTAAGCCTATTAGTCATAAATGGTAGTCTACACAACTAGCATGTTCGCGAAGCAGATGTGCATGTGACCATCAGATACGAGTTTAGAAACTAGTGTGATCCACTAATAGGTTCAGTTTGATTACGTTAGTGCCCGTCGGCTGGTCTACAGACCAGAGTAATGTATCAAACCAAATATGGAAAACTAATATGATAGGTCAAGTCCCTGTTCTTAATGTCTCATAATAATCATTGTGGGATTGTTCTTCTTAGGAGCTCATTATGTTCTCATGAACTAACCCAATTACTTCTTCCTTTTAGGTTCTTGCTTGAGCATGGTGATCTAAGGGATACAACCAGATCTTTGGCCTTTTGTGATCCTTCTTATTTTTATGTTTAACATGTATTTTTTGAGGGTGCTAGGACAACTGTTAGATACCACCATTTTGAAACCATTAATCTATATTGAATCGTTATTTTGAACACTTTGAATGTTTTTTGGAAGCTTTGTTGGCATGTTGTTACTTGTGATTTATAAATGTTGTTTAAGAAGCTGTTGAAGGCTATTGCTTGTATATTAAAATATGGCATGGTACCATTTTAAAAAATCTACAACTAAGTGTAGCCTTAAAATAATGGAATACCGCTCTGGTCATGAGGGTATCCACCAAAATGGATAATGGTTATTTTAAAAAAGAAGAATAATGTGTTTTCTATTGGGTCAAATTGTGACGCTCCATACTCGGATCCGACAATTGGGTCAACCGTGGGATGTTACAAGTTTAGTTTGTATCAAAGCTTCGATTTATCCCATTCTCAAAAACAATTGAGTTAGAAACCTTTCAATAAATGTTAAATAATTTTGGATGGAACCTTGATACTTTTGCTAACTAAATATGTGTGCTGTAGCGAAGAATGAAAAATGCCGATAAATGCTAAGGATGTTGATGGGGAAGAAACAAAAGTAACGCCTCTCTACTAGTGGGTAGCCCTGCACCTTTTGTGAGTCAAGGAGTATTAGGAACTGAGGCTAAGGATGCCTTAATGGAAATGATGAGGCATATTATGGGGAAATGGTTGGACTATTACATAGAAGCCGCCCCAACCTCATCCTATAGTCATTGTGATGAATCAGTAAGACAAGAGGAGACAGTGAGGATAATGGAGGTTTCACTAGCAACAAACCTTGCACCTCTAATTCCAGCTATAGCAATGCCAAGAAGGGACCCGGTGGAGACATCCGTTAAATGGGTGCCAAAGAGTTTTGATGTAGCAAAGAGGATGATCCAGTTGTAATAGAAAACTGGCTTTCTCAAGTTTGTCAAGTAGTTGAGGAGTTACAGTACTCCCCAGTAGAGAGTTTGAGATACGCCTTCTCTCTACTTGAGGATGAGACGTATAAGTGGTGGACTACAATATCTAGCATGACCCAAGATATCCAGTGAATTGGGACTTTTTCATAAAATAGTTTAAGGAAAAGTTCATCAATAGAGTCTTTGTTGAATAGATGAAGAAGGAGTTTTTGGAACTTAAATAGGGCAAAATGACAGTGTTTGAGTATGAGAAAGAGTTTATCAGGCTAAACAAGCATGCTAAAGATTTGGTGCCAGACGAGGAAGGTCTGTGTGTTAGGTTTGAAGGAGGTTTGAATGAGGAATTGAGGGTACTACTATCTACCCTTGAGATTAGAGACTTTGCAACATTTTTTGCTAATGCCCAAACAATGGTGGTAGCCATTCAAGAAAGAAATAAGGTTAAGGAGAGGGAAATGAGCAAGCACGTGGCTTCTGGTGCAGTCCAATGCTAAGTTCAAAAGACCTAGAGATGTTAGAGGGTATTCTGCTGCCCTAGTAAGGGAGTAACAGAAAGAGGGCTTCCAATGAGAACAGAGTGTGTGCTAGGCGACGTCTATGGCCAACACGAGAGGATCCCAGAGAATGGAACTTCCCATATATAATAGTTACGAGAAGAACCATACTGGCGTATGTTGAAGGGCCACCAGGGGATGTTTTAATTATAGAGCCTAGGACTATTATGAGAGAGATTGCCCCGTAAGAGTCGAAGGAAATATTAAGCAATCTATGCAGGTGGTTAGAAAATCCCAACCAGAAGTGAAATTGGGGATGGTAGTTAAATCAGGCTCAGTTCAAGGAGCTCCAAGAAGGAATATAGTCAGACTTATCCCAAAAGCTTTAGTTCGGGAGCACTTCATGTAGTCAAAGAAGGATGCAAAAGCTCACAACGTTATTATAGGTAACTTCTCTTTATTTGACACCCGCATATATGCATTGATAGACCCTAGGTATACCCATTCTTATATTTGTGATAAGTTTGTTAATGGGCGATCCTAGAATTGTCCCCACGGAGGTTAGTATGTTAGTTACAAATCCTCTAGGCCAAAGTACTGTAGTAAACAGAGTGGTAAAGGACTACTCATTGAGTTTTGGCAGACATGCATCTTGGCTGATTTGATGCTTTTGAGTTTTCATGAGTTTGATTCCATATTGGGACTGAACTGGCTAATGAGACATAACAATGTAGTTGAGTGCAAGTCCAGAGGGGTATGGTTAGTATCCGCCAATGGCGATAAGGTGTTTGTCTTGGGAATAAAGCAAGATATCAGGAATAATCTTGGTTAGCAGTTTCAGCCCAGAAATTGTTAGTTAGGGGTGGAAATGCCTATTTTTCATATATCCTAGATTCTAAGATGGTGAGGGAAGACTTCAAACAGGTACCAATTATGAATGAATTTTTGAATGTCTTTCTAGAAGATTTACCGGGGATTTTGCCAAAAAGAGATGTGGAATTCTCTATTGATGTGACACCAGGAACTGCTCCTATCTCAAGTGTGCCTTATATAATCCCTCTAGTAGAGTTGAAGGAGTTAAAAACTCAACTACAAGAGCTGTTGGAAAAGGGGTTCATTAGACCAAGTATTACAACTTGAGGTGCTCCAATACTATTCTTTAAGAAGAAGAATGGGACCCTTCGGTTGTGTATCGGCTACAGGCAGCTGAAAAAGTTAACCATAAAGAAGAAATATCCGTTGCCCAGAATTGAGGACTTTTTTGACCAACTTAGCAGAGCCAAGGTGTTTTCAAAGATTGATCTGCGGTCAATATATTATCAGGTAAAGATAAAAGGCAATGATATTCCAAAGACTGCATTCTGTACGCACTATGGTCTCTATGAATTTTTAGTGATGCACTTTGGTTTGTCCAACACGCCTACAGTATTTATGGATATGATGAACAGAGTATTCCAGCCTTACTTTGATCATTGTGTCATTGTCTTCATTGAAGAAATTCTGGTTTACTCAAAGAGCAAGGCGGATCATGATGAACACTTGCAGCTAGTTTTAAGTGTGCTTCGGAAGAAAAAATTGTATGCCAAATTCAAAAAGTGAAAATATTTCCTAAAGGAAGTTCATTTCTTAGGCCATATTATCTCTGCAGAAGGAATTATGGTAGATCTTAAAAAGATACGAGTTGTAATTGATTGGAATCCATTAAAACACGTTACCGAGGTGCACAATATCCTTGGTCTAGCAAGTTACTATAGAAGGTTTGTGAAAGGATTCTCAATGATGAAAGCACCATTAACACGATTGCTAAGGAAAGATGATAAGTTCTAATGTTCTAAAGAATGTCAGTGCATTTCTGATGAGGTGAAGAAAGCATTAACTGAAGCCCTAGTGTTGAATCAACCAAAATCGAGAGTAGAATATGTCATGTTTATGGATGTATCCTTAAATGGATTAGGATGTGTACTCATACAGAAAGAAGAGGCGACTGCTTACATATCACGTCAACTCAAGCCTCATGAGAAGAACTACCCAACTCATGATTTGGAGTTGGAAGTTGTAGTATTAGCCCTAAAGATTTGGAGGCATTATCTTTATGGGGAGAAATGTCGTATATTCTCTGACCACAAGGGCTTAAAGTATCTACTCACTCAGAAACGAAGATGGATCGAGTTGTTAAAAATTACGACTTGACCATCGAATATCATTCAGGCAAAGCTAATGTGGTTGTTGATACTGAGTAGGAAAATTATGTCAACTCAGGCTTTTTTGAGAATGAGAGTATGTCTAGAGAATGATGGGTCAATTATCATTGAATTAAGAGCGCGACCTATATTCCTATGTCAAATTTTAGAGTCTCAATTACAAGACACGATATAAGGAGATAAAGGAGTTTATTAAGTCAGGTGATGTTAATATTTTTAACTTGGGTAAAGAAGGAGAATAACGCTTCATGAGAAGGTTGTATGTTTCCAATGATGAAAATATAAGGCAGGAAATTATGAAAAAAGCTCACCAAGGACCTTATTCCTTTCATCCTAGAAGTGTAAAGATGTATCAAGATCTAAGGAATTTATATTGGTGGCCAGGAATGAAAAGGGAGATATCAGAGTTTGTAATGAAGTGCCTAACTTGCCAGAGGGTCAAAGCAGAACATCAGGTCCCTTCTGGTAAATTATGTTCACTGGAAATCCAAGAATGGAAGGGGAACAAGATCACGATGGTTTTTTTTTAGGTTGTTTGGGTAATCATGGATTGACTGACAAAATTATCTCATTTTGTAGTGATGTGAACAGACTACTCACTGGAGAAGCTAGCAAAGCTATAAATTTAAGAAATAGTTCACATACATAGTATACCTTTCTCAATTATGCCTGACTGAGACCCTAGATTCACATCAAGGTTTTAGAAATAGTTACAGACATATATTGTAGACAAGCTCTTTTAGTACCCCTTTCATCCATAAATCGATGGACAATCAGAGAGGGTGATCTAAATGCTGGAAGACATGCTTAGAAGTTGTGTGATCGATTTTGGGTTGAATTTGGAGAAGTATCTACCTTTAGCGGAGTTCGCCTATAACAACAGTTATTACACTAGTTGGGCATGTCACCTTTTGAGGCGTTGTATGGGAGAAAGTGTCCAGCACCGATATGTTGGATCGAGATTAGTGAGAGGAAGGTAGTTGGCCCATACCTAGTTCATGAAACGGAAGAAAAGGTAATGACCATCAACAATCACTTGAAGGTGGCCCAAGATCGCCAAAAGGCATATACGGATAGAAGGAGGAAAGATATATCTTTTGAAGTTGGTGAAAAAGCGTTTTGTTCATTGGACCTTACAAAATTTTGGAGCATATTGGACTAGTAGCATATCTTTTAGCCCTTCTATCAGAACTACCCAAAATCCATGACGTATTCCATGTGTCACTGTTACAGAGATATCACTTTGATCTGGATCATTTAGTTCAATTGGAGATGTTGGATATAGAACCAAAATATTCCTATGAGGAAGAGCTTGATGTATTATGGACCGAGAGATTAAGAAACTCAAGAATAAAGAAATTTCCTCTAGTTAAGATTTTATGGCAGAACCACAAAGTGGAAGAAGCTGAAAGGGAGAGAGAAAGCACCATAAGAGAATAGTATCTGCATCTTTTCATCAGTATGGAATTTTGAGGAAAATTATTTTTTCAGGTGGGAGAGTTGTCCAACTCTAATTTTGTGAACTGGGTTGGTTCAGGAAACTACACAAGCAAAGACTGCCTAAGTTGCGAAACATAAACTTCATGGCAAAGTGCTTTGTAAAACTTCACCAATAATGCAAAATTTGACATCGCGGGACGACAAGTTCTAGCTCATGCTGAGATTGTAGTTAGTACGAGGACCATATTAGGCAGACTTTGCCGCTAATAAGATCACCACCCGCGTTTTGGTATTGTTACTAAAGTAAGTATGATAGCTTTCGGGATATATTTAAGTCACCTAACATCCTAATAGAGGAACGTGTTAGTAACTAGGACACTTGGAGAGCCTCGTAGGACGTGATTCATTAGTGAAAGTGTGCGGGAACGAGTAATGATTAAAGATAATCCTGATTGGGATTTGGACGTAAATTACCTATAAATAGGATAGTGTGGTAGTGGAGAGAAGATTTCTAATTCATCTTCTTTGCTAGACTTTGTTGTCATTGAAGAAACCTTGACAGTTCTTCCTTGCTAATGAGGGTGTTAACTGAAAAAGCTTAGGAGAGCTTCTTTGCTATTTGTTTGTTGGTAATGTAACCCCTAAAATCAGGCCTAGACGCTATGGCCCAATCTGAGCGATTACATGGGCCTTGAAGATAGCCAAAACATTTGATTTTGTAAAACATCTTATACTTTTTGTTATAGAGTTATGTGTTCCTTTAAAATTAAAAATTATTTGAAATGTAAATTAGTTTTTAAATTACATATTTCCAGTGGCTAATAATCATTGAAACATGTCTTTAATTAGAAATCACAAAAAAAATCATGCATAATACCTTATTATATCAAAACAGTGTCCCCTACCACAGTTCATAATATAAAATTTAAAGTCCCAAAACCATTTTAACAAACCCAATTTAAAGTCCATAGTAAAAGTCCAAAAGAAGTTCCAAAAAGTCCATAAAAACACCAAACCATTTCAAAAATCCTTAATCACAAAAGCATATTATATCGAGAGCCCATCCGAAGATCAAAATCTGAGCCTTAAGTATGAGGATTACCTGAGACACACAATTACCATGGGTGAGCTTTAAAAGATTCAGAGCGAGATCAAAACAAACACTTATTTAAAAACATACACATGAAAACATCACAAGGCATTTTTCATAGAATTCACATATTATCTCATTTATTGAATCAAACACGACATGCTCATGAACAATGCACAAATATAGGATTTCCTACCCATCTCCGCTACATACTAATATCGAGTTCCCCAGAACTCATCCATCTAATAACACACCAGTTTGTGGACAAGCCACCACATAGATACTGATGACCGATCACATAGCACATCATGGATAGACCACCACATAATTGCATATAACGACCACATATTTGCAGTTAAACTACCACATAGCTTCCTCCTTTCACAATCCCACCTCATGCATGTGATATGGCCATTTAAACACATATGTTTCACTTTTCACATTTTTCACATATTCATGCTCATAACTCATATTTCTCGATTTTACACATATGCATGTATCATGCTCACATTTTCAAATATCACATAGTTTTCACTTTAGCATGCTTTAATATAAATATTTATATTAAAACATGGATCTTAACATACACATACACATATATCCCATGTTTAGTTCATCACATATCAATCTAGCCATAAATCACATAACATAGAGTTGAGATCAACATACATCACATATCACAAATCACGGATTTTCACAACACTTAATAGTTTAGGTCACTTACTTGGTTTCCTCTTTAATTGAGTTTTTCAACTCCACGAGAGTATGTAAGGTACTCTCACATTAATTAATTAAATAATATTTTAATTAATTAGTAATATTAAACTTCACTTAAAATGAGAGTTAAATCCCACACCTTAATGTACATCTAAAGCGTTTGCTCCGTTGTAGAAGTTTCACTTAGGTCTAGTCTTGATCGCAAATCAAAACACATGATTAACCTATTTTAGTCATGATCTATTCGAATAATATGGCTTTTATTATGAGATTTAATGTGAAAATCTCACCAATACTTACCCCCAATTCGAATGCTCGGATTCGTCACTCTCGTGATGTTTCACTATTAATTTCTAAGAAGGATTGCTAATCGGTCCTTCATGTTAGCACAATATCATATTAGTATTAATGATTTTTGAAATAATAAAAATAAAATTCGAATTATTTAGGTCCTATACCATTCGGCCATGTCACAAAATTTTAAGAGGAAGGATTTTCATTCTCGAAACATCGCTAACACTTGTTTCATTACGAGATGATCGAAGGAACAAAAACAAAGCGAAAACGATGGTTTGATAATCTAAAATAATAAAAAAAGAAAAGAAATTATTTTTTAGTCACTACTGTAATCTGCAAGAAAGGAAGGAATCGGTCATCAACGACGATGACGATGGTGGTCCAACGATAGTGACTTGGTAGTGGTCTAGCTATAGGGGTACGGTTCTCTAGTAATGGTGCAAAAAAAGTAGGGAGGAGGGTTCGGTCACTTTTAATTGAAAGAGAGGAGAAAAAAGAGGGAAGAGAAGAAAATCAGTGGAGGAGAAGGTGACCTGCGGTGGTTACAGTGGTGGACATGGTGGTTCACGTCGGCGCATGGTGGAAGAGGGGAAAGGAAATCCAAAAGGAAAAGAGAGGAATGTTGGTTGTGGACGGTGGTGAGGTGGTGGTGCAAATAAACTCATGATGTTGGAAAAAAAATGGTGGTGGTTGTGGTGGCCAAAAAAAGAGAAAAAGGAGGGGAATTGTAACAGCTCGTTTTTAGTCAAATCGAAACAGTGGTTTCGAGACAACAAATCTAAGGTCAAAATATTAATTTTATTATTATCTTAATGTTTACAGCTTGATCGAATAATTGTGTGAAAATTTCGTTAAGAAATTTTATCATTTAAATGATCAATTTAATAAAAAGGACTAAACCGCGTAAAGCGCAAAACTTAAGTTCTAATAGCTAAAGGTGTCTAATAGCTATAGAACCTTGAAGTTAAGGTTCTTATGTTGTAAATAGACCATTTTAATTGTTATTGGACCTATATGGACATTGATTAAGGTGTTTTGATGATTAATAATTAAGGTTAAAATGATAAATTAGTTAATAATAAATAATTAAGTAAAACAAAAACATTTCTCCATCTTCATTCATCTTCCATTACCGAAATTGAAGAGTTAAATATACCATTCTTAGGGTTTTCATTCCCCAGGCTCTCTTTGTAAGTCCATTTTCGTCCCGTTTTTAATGATTTGTATATTTTTGTGATCGTTGCATCTAGTCCTAGCTAGCCCAGGGACTATTTTGCAAAACTATTAAAGATTTTGAATGATGCCAATACATGTGTATTTTGATGTTTGATGATAGATTTTGAATAGTTGTTGATAGATATACAAGTTTTGTTAAGTGATTTTAAGTAAAAATGCAAAATAGGCATTAAATTGAGAAATGTGTAAAGTTAGTGGTTAAAATGTGAAATAAATGAAAAAATGGGCTGTTAGGGGTATAATGGTAATTCAGCTAGCATGGGTTAGTCTTGAATTTCATGAATTTGTGATTTTGTGTAATAAAGACTAAATTGTGAAAAATGTGAAAGTTTGGGGGAAAAAGTGTAAATGTGTTTTAAAGTGTGTTTTGGACTAAATTGAATGAATAGATGATTAAATAAGTTAATTTTGAATATATTTAGATCAAGAAAAGTGAAATACAGACTTGGATCGGGGAAAAGATAAAGTTATCGATTAATCGACTCGATTCACCGTTTTAACATCTGAGGTAAGTTCGTATGTTATAATTTCATTTCAAATGTATTTTATATGCTTTGATATAGCATGAATTGTGATTATGTGATTACGGATGAGTTCAGAAATGATTCAGTGAAGATTCGGCAGTTGGAATCCCGGTTGAACCTTAGAAATAGTTTAGGATGCTAATAACATGTCATTAGGTATACTTGAGTTGGCTTCGAGCCATGATTTAGCACTATGTGTGTGAGATAAACCGATCTGGCTTCAGGCCATGATATTAGAATTTCGGATAAGTTACCTTGATTTGTTTTCGGGCCATGGTATAGGTACTTATCGAGTGAGACCTTGAGTATCCAACTTCTATTCCCAATGGTTCAACGGGTAAATGAAGAATGTGGTCGAGTATGAGATTAGTACGAGATGGTACAGGTACATACGGTAATGAATTAAATTGAGACTATGGAATTGATGAGTTCCTTGGTAAGTCATGTGAATAATCATTTGATAGCTTTGAGATCAATAGAATTGTTGTATATTGTTTTCTATTATTTGAATGATTAATGTAATATCCTGGGTTAGGGGCTATTTTGTTATTGCATTGTCGCATGTGCTTGGTCTGCAATATTGTTTATTTTATTGTTTGGGGCTTAGTTGTAAGCTTATTGTAAGCCGGAGTGGTAGGGAAAATTTTGGTTTTAAGTATCATGTGAAAGGAGCTGAAGGAGCTGGGGCTTATAGACATTAATTGGTGAATTCTAACACAAGAGTTGAGCTAGTAAAGTGGCAAAGCATGCGCCACTTGGGGCTTGTGTTTGGCGTCACTTGCAGGGGAAGGAGGTCTTGTGTTCAAGCTGCAGAATGCTAACTTTTTGCTTCTATTTTGACGGCTTGGAGGAGGAGAAGTTGTAGGCAGTTCAAACTCTGCCTTAGACCAAGTCAACCCACTTGAATGATGGGTGGAGAGTGAATTTAGGAGGGAGACTAGTTCAAACTAGTTTGAATGTCTGGCTTGGAGTAATTATTGGTAGTGGCCGAATGTTGGGGAGTTTGTGGAGAGAGTGGCCGGTTTTGGTAAGTGGGGAGGGGTGGTAGCCGAAATTCACTTAGGCACTTTTGTGCATTTTCGGTCACTTTGTGTCAAGCCAAATTCCTCTCTTTTGTCAATAGTAGCCGAAATTCCAATTGAATTCTTTTTCATTTTCTTTCTTGAAACCGAAAGTACAAGCAACCTTTGCCGAATTTGCTTTGTTCTTCCTAGTTCTCTTGGGTAGCCGAATGCACTCTTGCATTTCTTTTTCTTTTTCACTTGCATAAGCTGAAACTAGTATTCTCTTTTTCTCATATTTTTATTTCTTCTCTTTTGAAACACTTGTGCCGAAATCACATTGCTTCTTAGCCGAATTCTCCATTTATTTCTCCTCATTTCTTCTAGAGCCGAATTTTTCTTCAACTTTTGACCTATTTCTCTTCTTCTCTTGAATCACATTTCTTTTGCTTTATTTTTAGATTATAGCCGAATCCCTCCCTGGTGTTGCCGAAATTTCTCTTCTTTCATTAGTTGCATCTTGACCGAATAGTTGTGTGGTGTAGACCTCTTCTAGTTCAGTTTTCATTTGAGTTCAGAAGAAGGTAAGTGCTTGGCCGAATGGCCATTTCTCCCCTCCCTTGTTCTTTATCGTTTTGGTTTGGTTAAGAGCCGATTTTGGGTTCAGTTGGAAGGAGTTAATCTTTTGTTAATCGTTGCGTTATAGGGCCTTTGGATTTTGGAAGCAAGCAAGAGAAGTCTTCTTTCTCTGTTAATCGTTGGTAAGTGGTGGCAAGAGTTGATGTTATCAAGTCTATTCTCTTAGTTCTCGTTTAGTCAAACTTACAAGAGATTAATATTTCTTCTTAATAGGGTGTGCCATTTGCTTTAAGAGGAACCATTGTTGGTTCGGGTTTGGTAGGAAACCAAATCAAGTGTAAGGTAAGGGTTAAGCGTTAACCCTCTTAATTTATTTGGTTTTGGCCGAATGGTATAAGTGACTAATCTATGTTTGGCCGATTATAGGAGCAAGGTATTCGAGGGTCTTAAATCGATTCGTTGTGTTTAAAGCTTGTGTTTGAACAGGTGTGTAAACTAACACACTCTCTGCTTAGTAATATGCTTAATAACCTGATTATTTAATAAAGCCAATACAGTATGATTGACTGGAATGATACCTTAAGAGGTATGAGCACGGATACGGGTAAGTCCGTTTCACTACGAGTGCTGTTGTTGATATATATATATATTGATATCATGATTTATGATGTATGTGCTATGAGCGTGTTAGCATGGTTTGCGTGATTCGCATACTTTACATGAGTCGGTATGACATTGTTATGGGTGATGTGAGAGGAGGGGGATTATGATATCCGTGTCTTTTGGGACACCGTGAGGTTTGGCACCTCCAAAGTGGTTTGGTACCACAGATTGATTACCGTGACTTTGGGTCACGAGAGGTTTGGCACCTCGGCGTCTCGTCCCGATGGCTTAGCACCACAGTGGGTTGGCCCCACGGCTGATATTACAGGATTGACGCCAGTGATTTGGTATCACACGATAGGTTGGCCCCATCATTGGATTCGTGACTTCGGTCACCAAAGATTTGGTATCACATTGTGTCTTTGGGACACCGCAGGTTTGGCACCTCATAGCGCGTCTCGTCGGTGGCTTCATACCACGATGGGTTGGCCCCACGCTTGAGATACGGATTGACACCAATGATTTGGTATCACACGATGGGTTGGCCCCATCATTGGAATATTCGTGACTTTGGGTCACCAGTGGTTTGGCACCACACTTATGGATATCGTGACTTTGGGTCACCAGTGGTTTGGCACCACCAGTGGTTTGGTACCACACGGGGTAGAAAAGGCGATATGGATGGTTAGGATTGGGTGCATTAATTGTATTGCTTTGCTATGATGTGTGTTAGCTTGTTGCATTAATCGGGAGGGGGATTTATGCACTGAGTCTTGCGACTCACCTTCTTCCTTATCATTTCAGTGACACTTAGATCGCGGACATGGGTAAGGGTGGACTCGAGGTGACCATGCCATGAATAAATTCAGATTTGCACTGATTTAAATACTTGGTACTTTATTTCCTTTATTTTCATTTGGTTTTGCTGGGATTGTAAATGGCCTTTTAAAATTATGCTTTGGTTATTTATATGCTTAAATGTGATTTCAAATATGCCTTAACAAAGTATTGGATTAGTATTGGGTAAAACTTGGAAAGAAAAAGGGTTGTTAAAACTACAAAGCGATATGTTTTAAACTTTACCATCGGGTATCACACTAAAACATTAAAATGAATACACCCAAATGTTTTCCAAACTTGAAATTTTATTCACACTAAGTTTAAAATGTTTCTACGCAAACACAAGGAATTTTTCTCAGATTTCTAAATGTTATAAATTGTTTTACTTGTGGGTTCAACTAAGTTTTCAAAATTTCTGGGTTTTCAAAATACACTATCATTTTTAAAACCATCATGCCCAATATTTTGACGAGTACAAACTATAACAAAAGTTTTCTATCAAATCTTTAACCGGAAACCAAACCCCTCACACACGTTATTCCCCGTAACATACCAGATTCGGTCGTGGTGTATTGACCGGATTTGGGGTGTTACAATTAATGAATGGTGATATATGCTCATTGTTAACATACGAGCTTACTAAGCTTTATAGCTTACTTTGCGTATTTTTCGTGTTTTATAGTGTTATCGAAGCTAGCTCAGACTCGGGGATCGTTGGAGATCGTTTCACACTACCACCTATCACTTGATACCGTTGAAATTTTGGTATTTTAAGTATATGGCATGTATAGGGACTTTGAGTCATGTTAGTTATGTTTTGGTAATGACTTTGGCCAAATGAATTGGCTTGTAAATGGTTATATTTTGGTTTGTATATATAGCCATGGGTGTTGGCTTAATTTTGGTTTGTTTGGTATGTTTAAGTAAAGTACATATATGAGTTGTTAAGTCTTGTGAATTGAGTTGGTTGATGGTTGTGTGATGATTGATGACAATAGGTATTATGAATGGCAAATTGATGATTTGTGGATATAAGTATGCTTGTGAAATTAGGCCTAATAATGCATCTTTGATAATGGTCATTGTGATGATTTGAGAATATAAGGATTGGTATGGATTTAGATAGCATATTATGGTACTTATGTGCCTTGAATTGGTTAGTATGGACATGGTAAGATTTAGACTTGGCTTGGTTTCTTTGGATGGTATATTATGCTATGGTTTGGTTTCATTTTGTAGGTGAAGATGTGTACCAAATAGGGCGGCAAAATGGCTTGGTAAATAGCCTATTTTTGTCCACACGGGCAGAGACACGGGCGTGTGTCTCAGCCGTGTGTGACACATGGTCACGTTACACGGCCATGTGTCCCCTGGTGTTGTTATTGAAATGAAGTCAGTATGCTCCACACGGTCTCACACACGGGCGTGTGATCGGCCGTGTGGCACAAGTCAATATACCCCCTAATTGGCACAAGGCCTAGCACACGGGCGTGTGACTTGGCCGTGTTGCAAAAGTCAGTATACCCTACGGGTTTGGCACGACCTACCACACGGCCTGGCACACGGGCATGTGTGGCCACTTCAAAGGGCACATGGGCATGTAGTTGGCCGTGTGACCCAAGTTAGTAACCTCACTTGTTTGGATACGGGCTGGGACACGACCATGTGCTCCCATTTCGAATGTTCACACGGCCTGGTCACACGGGCGTGTGTCCCCTGTTTTGGAGAAAAATTGTATAAGTGTTGAAAAATTTCCCGAGTAAATGGTTTAGTCCCGAACCACTCTCAATACATGTTGAGGCCTTGTAGGCTCGTATTAGGGACACTATGATTGATTGTGATTGATTTGTATTTGAATTGATAAATTGTATATGAAATGTGTATTTAAAAGTGTTGTAGGTTCGGTAATACTCCGTAATCCTATTCTGAGGGTGAATACGGGTGAAGAGCGTTACAGGAATAAAATGAAAAAAAATGGAGACTAGGGTGCAAATGGGGGTGATGGATGGTACAAGGGGTGGTGTAGCTTGGTCAACCATGACCAGGTTCAATGACCTGGAAAACCTAGTATATACATGGTATGAGTACTCCTAACTTAGTGCACATGCTCCATATCAGACTAGTGTAAGGAGGTGTAGGTGGGATGTTTTGTATAATGATAAAGAAGACACAAGATAGAACTTTTTGCCTCCGGTATGACACTTAGATGCAAACCGATTGGTGACAACCCTGCCTTACAGGGGAGCACCTATGTGTTCAAACAAGGATGGGAGTTAAGAGGATATGGAGGTGATGTTTTTTACATAGCTTTGATGAGCGGATAGGAAGATACATGAAAAAATTGGTTCTTCGTGAACCATGATCAAAAGCTAGCACAAGGAAAGGAGTACATGAGAAAAAAAGTGCATACGTCAGTGCACGTTGTAACAACCCATTTTTAGTCAAATCAGAAAAGTAATTCCAAGACCACAAATCTGAGGTCGAAATAATTATTTTATTACTATTTTAATGTCTACAGCATGATAGTATGATTGTGTGAAAAATTCGTTAATAAATTCTATTGTTTGAATGCTTAATTTGATAAAAAGGACTAAATCTCGTAAAGTGCAAAAGTACTGTTCTAATAGCTAAAGGTGTCTATTAGTTATGGAACCTTAAAGTGGAGGTCCTTAAGTTGTAATTAGACCATTGTTAATGTTAGTGGATATTCTTGGTGTAACAGCCCGATTTTAGCTAAATCAGAATAGTAGTTTTGAAACCACAAATTTGAGGTCGAAAAATTATTTTAATATTATTTTTGGTTTTTATAGCATGTGATTATATATGTGAGAAAGTTTCATGAAATAATTTTAGCGTTTGAATGCTTAGTTTGATAAAAGGACTAAATCGCATAAAATGCAAAAATAGCATGCTATAAGTTAAGAGTGTCTAATTGCTATGGCTTATTAAATAAAAGGCCGTTATGATGATATTAGACCATGGATAGTGGGAATGGACATAAATGACCATCCATTATATGTTATTATATGTTATTATTAAAGGTTAATAATGTAAATTAGTTAATAAGTTATATTAGATAAAATCAAACATAAAATTTCTTTTATCATCATCTTTCACTACCAAATATAGAGAAAAGAAACAGCCATTGAAGCTTCATTAAGTTTGGCGCTTGCATGATTTAATAGGTATGTGTTTTGAGCTTGATTTTTGATGATTTTTACGTTTTTGAGATCGTTGCTTTGTATTCTAGCTAGCCCGTATCCTAATTTCTGAATTGGTTGATGAATTTTTGAGTTGCCATTGATGATAGCTTGATGTTTATGAATGTTGATGATTGAAAATGAATAATTGTTAATAGATTAATATGTTTTGTTAAGTGATTTTTAGAGAAAATACAAATTAAGGATTAAATTGTGAAAAGATGAAAATGTGAGGTTAAAAGTGTGAATAAATGAGAAAATATGGATGACTAAGGGTACTATAGTAATTTGGCACACATGGATTTGAATTGAATTGGTGTAATTTGTGTTTATTGAAATAAGGACTAAATTGTAAGAAATGTGAAAGTTTAGGGCCAAAGTGCAAATTTGCTTAAATATGTGTTTTTGGACTGAATTGAATGAATCAATGAATAAATGAGTTAATTTTAAATTCATATAGATACTGAAAGAAAGAAATCGAATTTAGATCGGGGGAAATCGAAGGTTATTGAACAGTTGACCTGATACGTCAATCCCTAATACGAGGTAAGTTCATATGCAAATAAATGTCTTTAAATTGATTTATAAATGTTTAATTGTTATCTAATTGCTATGAGTGTTGAAAGACCAATTACGAGCAAGAATTGACAAAGTTACGACATCCGAAAGTCCCGTACGAACCTTAGGAATAGTATACGATACAAATGTCATGACATTAGGATTACCGAGATGTGATTACATGTAAGAGCATGTCTGGGACATTGGCATTGTATTGTGATTACGTGTAAGACCATGTCTGGGACATTGGCATCATTATATGATTTTGTATAAGACCCTATCTAGGACAGTGGCATCGATATGTGATAACATGTAAGACCATATCCGAGATATGTCATTGTACGAGCTTTATATGATTTCCCAGTATCCTTAACGATTCCAAATGGTTCAACGGGCAAAGTCAATTCGAGAAAGAATGTGTGAAAGAGTTAAGTGACTCAAGTATGTACAATATTCATACGAGCTTTGAAAAAGGAAATAATTGATGAATTCAACTTTGATACTGAATATGTGTACAATGAGAAAGGTTTGTGAACTTATAAATGCTTATTTATAGTTTGCCTATTGATGGAAATGATGTTGATGCATGTGGTAATTTATTTGTATATGGCTTACTAAGCTTTTAAAGCTTACTTTGTGTGTTCTTTCCTTGTTTTATAGATTATCGAAGTTAGCTTAGACATCGAGGATCATCAAGAACCGTCATCACACTATCGACTACTTGTTGGTACTTTGGATGCTATGTATATATGGTATATGGCATGTATAAGCTAGTGTTAAGATAATATGTTTTGAGTTATGATATAGCCATGAGATTTTGTAACAACCTGATTTTGGGCCTAGTCGGAACAGTGGTTTTGGGACTACAAATTGGATATAAAAAAATTATTTTTGTTATATTTTTATGGTCTACGATTTCACAAAAATATTTCGTGAAAATTTCGTTCGAAAACTTTGACGTTTGGGCACTCAATTTAGTCAAAAATACTAAATTGTAAAAGGTGCAAAAGTTGAGTTCTACATGCTAGAGGTGTCCAATTGTTATGAAATTTTAAATTAGAGGTCATTGTAATTAGACCATTGTTTAAGTTGGTGGACAAAAATGGACATGGTTAGGCATGTTTCCAAAGTTTTTCATTAAGGGCATTTTGGTCATTTAGTTATTAAAATGAATTAAAAATAAAATTAAAAGCCAATTTTTGTCCATCTTCAACCCTTGGCCGAAACCATGTCTAGGGTTTTTCAAGCTTCCAAGCTCGATTGTAAGTCCACTCTAGCCCCGTTTTTAATGATTTTTACGTTTTTTAAATCCTTGTAACAAGATCTATCTATTTCTACCACTAATTTGAGATATAGTTAAAGTCTAGGGTTTTGATCCGTGATGAATATGTGTGTATTTTGATGTTTAATGGTAGAAAATGCATGTTTATGGTTAGAGAAATGACTTTTACTAAGTGATTTTCGGTGAAAATGCTTAAGAGGACTAATTTGTAAAAGTTATAAAATATGTCATAAAAGTGTGTTTTAATGGAAATTGTAGGCTTTTATAGTTATGAAAATGGTTCGGCTAGGCTTAAAGTGCAAGGATATTGAATGAAAATCATTTTACGAGCCTAGGGGAAAAGTGTAAATATGACAAAGTTTAGGGGCAAAAATGTGATTTTTCCAAATATGATTTTTGGGTGGAGTTGATTAGTATAATGATTAAATAAGTTAAAGGTGATGTTTTAGATCAAGAAAAACAAGGTTCAGATCTAGATCAGGGAAAAACAAGTAATTGACGAATAAGTCATTTTCACCGATTTTGCTTTCGAGGTAAGTTTGCATGTAAATAATGCATCGTTTTTGTGTTTTGATAGATTTTATGAGATGTGGCTGAATATTGAACGAAATTGACAAAGTATCAAAATGTGAGAAATTTCCCGATTGAACCTTAGGCATAGAATAGGATACAAGTGACATGTCACTAGGGACCTATGTGAAATTGTGACTAAGTGAATCTAGGTGCTGGTAATACCAGCATGTGTTGCGGATACTTGACAGCTTGTGTAAGCAGCACTGAGTGTTAACGAATGACTGGCAACTTGTGTGAGCAGACTCGTGAAAATGAATAACTCAAGAACGAGCCTCTATGTGAAAACTGATGTGATGTAGCTTTGGCTACAAGTGTGGCACTTATGTGCAAACTTCCGATGTATCCAATAATATTCCAATGTGTTCAACGGGAAAATGACTAAGTGTAATTGAATGTGATTATGTGATGAACAAGTGCAGGTACATGTATATATATATATATATATATATATTCATGAGTAATGTGCTCAATATGTGATCGAAATTTGGTAAGGTTGATATGGAATAAGTGTTACAATGAAGACTTGTAAATATTTGATGATGACTAGCTATTGGCATGACTAACTATGGATATACTTTAGTGTTATATGTGTGTAAATGAGAATTAATATAAAGAAAACATGATAGAGTAAAATTAGCAATAAAATAGTTTGGATAGCAGCAGTTGTATCACTTTGAAAAATCACCAAAAATGGTGGACATCAAATTAGAGGTTGAATAAGATATGAAATTAAAAATTATTAAGTCTATTTTCACATAAAAGAAACAGTATAAGCAAAAGAATTTTATATTCTGAGATATTTAAATTTATGTGAGATAGAGTTAGAATGATTTTGGAATCCCCTATTTTAACTTGAGAAAATCATTAAAAACTGTAAACAAATAATTATGGGTTATAATTTACATTATTAAAATCTTTAATGAGTCTATTTTCAAAAGAAATAAACAGGAACATCATCTGAATTTCGAACAAGGAGATAATTAATTTTTAGTGAAGAGGGGTGGGAACTGTTTCACAGTGGCACACCGATGAATTTAATGAATAAACTGTACTTATTGGCTAAACAAAAAATTCTAATACATTTATGGTAATAATATATGCGAGTCTAGTTTCAGAAAAAATTAACCGATCTTAATTTGGAGTTCTGTAGCTCAATATAAATAATTTAGTGACTGTGACTCGATTAGACAGCTTGAGATGAACATAAGTAAATAGTTAAATTTCGTGCAATTATGATTGTATTACCTTGAGAACATATTGTGAGAATTGGTGAAAACATGTTAATAAATTGCTTATTATTTTCATACGAGCTTACTAAGCTATATAGCTTACCCCCTTCCTTTCCTTTTTCCTATAGTGTCACAGAGGCTAGCTCATGTTGGAGATCGTAGGAGATTCTATCACACTATCAAGCTTTTGACTGATATCAATGCCTTCAAGTAATTTAAGTTTATGGCATGTATAGGGACTTAGTCATTTTGTGTATATATTATTATGTTTTGGCCAAATGTATTGGCTTGTAATGGTTAAAGTGTAGCCATGCTAATTGGCTTATATTGGCGAATTGAGTGCAAGCCTATATATATTATTTATATGCCAATGTCTTATAACACCCCTAATCCGAAACTGTTGTCGGTCTAGGGTTAAGAAGCATTATCGATCAATCCAAAACATTTACAATCATTTTACAACACAAAGTCAATCATCATCCAAACATATCAAAATAAAAACATATAGTTCCTTAATAAGGTCTACGAGACCTTAAACACGTGTTAGAAAGAGGTCAGGGACTAAACCGGTCACATACAAAATTTTAAAAAAAATCAAACTTTTTTTTAAAGCTGCAGAGATCACATGCCCATGTGGGCACACGGCCTCAGACACGTCCATGTGTCCAAGCCGTGGTAAAACAGGGCATACATACTGTAACACCTCTAACCTGAGACCGTCGCCGGAACAGGGTTAAGAGGCATTACCAATCAAATAGAACATCCAACATCTAAGATTTTTACGACACAAAGTCAATCATCACTAATCACCTTCATTAACAAACATGCTATCCCTTATCAAGGTCTACGAGACCTATTTCACATACTGAAAAGGGGTCGGGACTAAACCGAAGCACATACAAAACTTCATGAAAATTTAAACTTTTCTAAAATTCAAGGGAGACACGCCCGTGGGAGGAGACCGTGTGCCCTCCACGGCTTCTAGACACCCCCGTGTATCCATCCGTGTCTATATACTAACTACTCCAACACAGCTATTAGGCACGCCTGTGTGCCATGGCCGTGTACTTTTATGCCATATACTGACTTCCCCACCACAGCCACCAAGCACGCCCGTGTCAAGGCCGTGTATTTTTATGTTAGCTACTGACTTGCACACCACGGCCAGATGACACACCGGTGTCGAGGCCGTGTGATTTTAGGCTACATCCTGCCAATTTACCCACGGTTTAAGGCACGACCGTGTGCCACAACCGTGTGACATTATAGGCCATTTACAAGGCCAAAATGTCACCCAAAAAGGTCAAACCTACAAGCCATATTTAACAAGATATCTCATGCACATATAACCATCAAAACATACCAATTTGCATAACTAAATCTAAATTATACCAAGCTCCTTTCATCCATATATACTTACCATCTCATAACCATTTCATGTAACAACTAAGCATGCCAAAACAACTTCACGTATCACATTCATTAAGGCATATTATCAAAACATAATTAGCCAAATCACATGGCTAAGTTCATTATACAACTCATACCAAAACTAGCCTATACATGCCATATTGAGCTATATACATTTTCAAAGGGGTACCAAAATAAGTTTAATAGTGTGATGACGATCCTTGACGGTCCTGAGCCTTTAGTAGCTTTAATGACCTATAAAACAGAAAAATCATACACACAGAGTAAGCTTTCCAAAAGCTTAGTAAGTCGTATACAAATAAACTACATATGTAAGCATATAAGCATATAAAAACATAAGCACATTTCTTATACATAACCAACTTCTCACATATGTATACTTTGGTTCATACTTTTGGCCACATTTGCCACCATTATCAATTCAAGAATCATATATATATACTTAGCTTTTTATGCTCAACTTCACATATCATATTAATATCCCATTATACATAATCATCATAATAAGATCACATAGTGAATTACCTTATATACACACTTAGTGTACAATTCAACGTACCTGAAACAGATTCATCTCATTCTTTATTTAGCTCATTATCAATCTCAACCCCATACTCAAGTATCTATTCTTTCAACTCTTAAAACTATCATTATCCACATAGCTATCATACATACCTTAACCAACACTTAGTTACTCACCATTCATGCTACTCAATTTCTTGATATTACCTCATACTTACATACCATATATTCATTTCGAACAAGCTCATAGATTAATGAATTACAACTCGTTCCTTTAATCTCGTAAAGTAAGAGCAACTTACCTCATTAGTACTATGTTACCAAGATATCATGCATTATTTACATAAATAATATTTCTCGGGTATCTCCATTAGTGGGTTAATGTTTTAATGGATCCGTAACTACGCACACTTAGTGCAAATCAAATAACGTATCGCACACTTAGTGTCGTTACTGAAACAGGAGAGCACACACAGTGTTGTTTATTAGCAATGTATCGCACACTTAGTGCCAATTTCATAACCGAACATAATCGTTATCACGCACTTAGTGCCAATATGTTAAACTGAACTTATTTTTGGTATCGCACACACAGTGCATATTCAATAAGCCAAAACTTTTTGTCTTTATGCACACACAGTGCTAATTGATAAAGCCGTAGCTTATATCAAAATCGTACACACAGTGCTAATCACAAAGTCAAAACTTATATTATTTCGCACACACAGTGCTATTCATTAAAGCCGTAGCTTCTATTGTTTCGCACACACAGTACTATTCACTAATTATGATCGCACACTTAGTGCCTCAACTCATAGCCGAAGCTTAAATGATATCGCATACTTAGTGCATTTATAATAAACTGGTCTTAAACCAGTATTGCACACACAGTGCCATCCACAAAGTCGAAGCTTATAATATGTTGCACACATAGTGCAAATCATCTCGGTCACATTTCCATTTACGCACACTTAGTGCCGCAAAAATCCATTTCTCACATAGCATTTATAATTCAATGATATCATAACCATTCGTTTCACAACATTTAAACATATCTTAGTACAGTTTTTATATTCGAACTTATCTCGAAATTCATATGCACAAGCCTCTCATAAATATCCATTATCAACATTAGTCATAGGAATAATTATAATTTCATACAAGTACGTTTATTTGTATAGTGACTTACCTCAAATTCGGTTTATCGAAACGAGAACAGCTATTCGTTTACTTTTGCTTTCCCGCGATCTAAATCAGTTTTCCTCGGTTCTTGATCTTTAATACAAGCTTGAACAATGGCTGAATATTTGAAAGCATATAACCTTTCTTTTTCTTTTGATTTTTCGGTGGTATAAGCATCCATGAATTCCATTACCTTGTTTTCTTTTATTATAATATAATATAAATTATAAAATAAACATAATATAACTTTTAACATGTAATATAACATATAAAAACACATCACAAAAACCATGTTGCCGTCCACTAGCCGTATTTTGGCCAAATTGCAACATAAGTCCTTGCAATTATAAAGCCACATCACTTAACCACTTAAACAATTAGCAGACAAATTTCACACTTAATGCAATTTAGTACTTTTTGTCAAATTAACCACACAGACGGACAAATTAGCTTACAGAAATTTACCACATGCTCAATCACACATCAACGATATAGAAAATAACATTAAAATATTATACGAACTTGGATTTGTGGTCCCGAAACCACTGTTCCGACTAGGGTATAAACTGGACTGTTACAAATCCCCCCTTAGGGATTTTCGTCCCCAAAAATCTTACCGTTAAACAGATTCGGATATTGCTGTCTCAATGAATCTTCAGGCTCCCACGTAGCCTCTTCTATCCCATGCCGATTCCACTGTACTTTTACTAACAGAATTTTCTTATTTCTCAACTCTTTCACTTCACGAGCTAAATTACGGATCGATTCCTCTTCGTATGTCATATCAGATCGAATTTCAATTTCAGATAGAGCAATTACATATGACGGGTCGGATCGATATCTAGAGAGTATCGAAACATGAAATACGTTGTGTATCTTTTCCAGCTCTGTAGGCAACTTTAATCTATTTGCAACAGGCTCGACATGTTCAATAATCTCATACGGTCCGATGAACCTCGAATTTAATTTGCCCTTACGTTTGAATCGAAGCACTTTCTTCCACGGATACACTTTCAGAAATACTTTGTCGCTTATCTCAAATTCTAGATCTTTTCATTTCCAGTCTGCATAAGACTTCTGACGATCAGATGTTGCTTTCAAACAATCTCGGATCTGTTTCAATTTCTGTTCTGAGTCTTTTATCAAATCAACTCCATGTAACTTATTCTCACTGAGTTCGGTCTAATGCAGAGGTGTTCGACATTTTCGTTCGTACAAAGCTACATATGGTGCCATTTTAATGCTTGTCTGAAAGCTATTATTGTATGTAAATTCAATCAATGGCAGATACTGTTCCCACGAACCATTAAACTCAAGTATACAACATCTTAACATGTCTTCGAGAATCTGAATGATTCGCTCAGATTGACCATCCGTTTGCGGATGAAAAGTAGTACTAAAATGCAATTTCGTGCCTAAAACTTCTTGCAATATCTTCCAAAATCGTGAAGTAAACCTCGGATCTCTGTCAGACACTAAAGATAGCAGTACTCCATGCAATCTCACAATTTCATCGATATACAATTCAGCTAATTTATCTAAAGAATAATCGGTTCTCACTGGAACGAAATGAGCTGATTTCGTCAATCTGTCCACTATCACCCAGATTGTATCTTTCTTTCTCGGAGATAAGGGTAATCCCGACATAAAGTCCATCATGATAATCCCGACATAAAGTCCATCATGATTCTTTCCCATTTCCACCCAGGAATCATAATTGATTGTAATAAACCAGATGGAACTTGATGTTCAGCTTTCATTTGCTGACAGACTAAACATTTCAAAACAAAATCAGAAATGTCTCGTTTCATACAGACCAGCAGTAATGTCGTTTCAAATCATGATACATTTTAGTACTTCCTAGATGAACAGATAAGTTACTATTATGACTTCATTTAAAACCAACTGAATTAACTTTGGATTTCTCAGAACACAGATACGATCCCGGAATCTCAAACAATCATCAACATCACGAAATTCAGAATTAGAATTCGAATCACACTAAATTCGTTTTGCTATTATCACAATATCAACTTTCTAACATCTCAATCCATAGGCTTTCTTTTTCAATTTACAGCATCAGCATGTAGTATCAACCAGTCCATACCCAAACTTATGTCAAACTCATCATATGGTAATAGCATCAGATTAGCAGGAAAACAGATATTTCGAAACATTAACGGGCAATCCTTGCATGCTTTATCAACAATGACACTTTTACCTAAGGGGTTCGATACTCTTATAGCAAATTCAATAGACTCAACAAGCAAAGTCTCGCTGAATACTAAATTCATGCAAATATATGAATGCGTAGAACTAGGGTCTATCAAGGCAATCACAGAAGTATCATTAAGAGTAAAAGTACCAGTTATAACATCTAGCGATGAAGCTTCTTCTCGAGCTCAGATAATATACGCTCTGGCTGGCGCTCTAGCTTCAGATCTGACAACATTATCTCTCGTAATTCTCTGACTACCTCTAACATTTCTTACATTTCAGGAAGGTCTATCTCTCTCTAGGGCGTTGTCTGATCTCAGATTCTGGGTAGTCTCTTGTTCAACAGGCTCTGGGCAGTCTCGAATAAAATGATCTAACGATCCACATCTGAAGCAAGCTTGATTATTCAATCTACAATCCCTCGAATGTCTTTTACTACAATGTTTACACTTGAGTCGCTCAGATCTGACATTTTCAACACTCGCCGTCTTTGGGCAATCTCGAATGAAATGATTTCGTGATCCATAATTATAACAAACTCTATTGTTATACTTGCCCCAACATTTTCCCACATGTCGTCTTCTACACTTTCTACACTCAGGTTTGTTGCTTTTAGTACTTCCATCATTTGATTCAATTGGAAATTGAGTTCTCAGACCAACATTTGGTCTCACACGATCTCTACCCGTATGTTCGATTGAAACATCTAATCTATTGCTTGCATCTCTATATTTCTTCGTCAAAGGTTGAGAAAAATTACTCATCGATCTTTTTCTTTCATTATGAGCTTCATAATCGACTTTCTCAGTATTATCATCATTAATAACCCTAAACTCTCCGACCTCATTCTTGCAAATTTCATCAACCGAGGGCTGGTTCATCAGATTCAGATTCGTAATCAAAAGCATAACGGATGTCTAAGGGAGATTAACCAGGGGCGAAAGTTGCAAAACAGTCGGGTTATTTCTCACAAATTGAGTGAACCACTCACTCATCATCTGGAAGAAAGCTTGTTTAGCTTCTCCCTCTTAACCGTTCGTAGCCAGTCTCAAATCAAAGGGCGCTGTCCTTTGGGCGGGAGCAGGCGCATTACTCTCTACGTCGTCAACTACGGCTCTTTCGGGACCTATTACTATACGAAAATCACATTTTATACATCAAGATTCATCGCACTATCACAGTTCAAATATATGGCATGTATAGCTAGACTTTGACACGCTACGTTAGTTCGAGAATCGACTAAATCACAGCTCTGATACCAATCAAATTGTAACACCCCTAACCTGAGACAGTCACCGGAACAGGGTTAAGAGGCATTACCGATCAAATAGAACATCCAACATCTAAGATTTTTACGACACAAAGTCAATCATCATTAATCACCTTCATTAACAAACATGTTGTCCCTTATCAATGTCTACAAGACCTATTTCACATACTGAAGAGGGGTTGAGACTAAACCGAAACACATACAAAACTTCATGAAAATTTAAACTTTTCTAAAATTCAGGGGAGACACGCCCGTGGGAGGAGATCGTGTGCCTTCTACGGCTTCTAGACACCCCCGTGTATCAATCTGTGTCGATATACTAACTACACCAACACAGTCATTAGGCACGCCCGTGTGCCATGGCCGTGTACTTTTAAGCCATATATTGACTCCCTACCACGGCCACCAAGCACGCCCGTGTCAAGGCCGTGTATTTTTATGTTAGCTACTGACTTGCACACCACGGCCAGATGACACGCCGGTGTCGAGGCCGTGTGATTTTAGGCTACATCCTGCTAATTTACCCACGGTCTAAGGCACGCCCGTGTGCCACAACTGTGTGACATTATAGGCCATTTACAAGGCCAAAATGCCACCCATAAGGGTCAAACCTACAAGCCATATTTAACAAGATATCTCATGCACATATAACCATCAAAACATACCAATTTGCATAACTAAATCTAAATTATACCAAGCTCCTTTCATCCATATATACTTACCATCTCATAACCATTTCATGTAACAACTAAGTATGCCAAAACAACATCACATATCACATTCATTAAGGCATATTATCAAAACATAATTAGCCAAATCACATGGCTAAGTTCATTATACAACTCATACCAAAACTAGCCTATACATGCCATATTGAGCTATATACATTTTCAAATGGGTACCAAAATAAGTTTAATAGTGTGATGACGATCCTTGACCGTCCTGAGCCTTTAGTAGCTTTAACGACCTATAAAACAGAAAAATCACACACACAGAGTAAGCTTTCCAAAAGCTTAGTAAGTCATATACAAATAAACTACATATGCAAGCATATAAGCATATAAAAACATAAGCACATTTCTTATACATAACCAACTTCTCACATATGTATACTTTGGTTCATACTTTTGGCCACATTTTCCACCATTATCAATTCAAGAATCATATATATATACTTAGCTTTTTATGCTCAACTTCACATATCATATTAATATCCCATTATACATAATCATCATAATAAGATCACATAGTGAATTACCTTATATACACACTTAGTGTACAATTCAATGTACCTGAAACAGATTCATCTCATTCTTTATTTACCTCATTATCAATCTCAACCCCATACTCAAGTATCTAGTCTTTCAACTCTTAAAACTATCATTATCCACATAGCTATCATACATACCTTAACCAACACTTAGTTACTCACCATTCATGCTACTCAATTTCTTGCTATTACCTCAAACTTACATACCATATATTCATTTCAGACAAGCTCATAGATTAATGAATTACATCTCGTTCCTTTAATCTCATAAAGTAAGAGCAACTTAGCTCATTAGTACTATGTTACCAAGATATCATGCATTATTTACATAAATAATATTTCTCAGGCATCTCCATTAGTGGGTTAATGTTTTAATGGATCCGTAACTCTGCACACTTAGTGCAAATCAAATAACGTATCGCACACTTAGTGTCGTTACTAAAAAAGGAGAGCACATACAGTGCTATTTATTAGCAATGTATCGCACACTTAGTGCCAATTTCATAACCGAACATAATCGTTATCGCGCACTTAGTGCCAATATGTTAAACTGAACTTATTTTTGGTATCGCACACACAGTGCATATTCAATAAGCCAAAACTTTTGTCTTTTTGCACACACAGTGCTAATTGATAAAGCCGTAGCTTATATCAAAATCGCACACACAGTGCTAATCACAAAGTCGAAACTTATATTATTTCGCACACACAGTGCTATTCATTAAAGTCGTAGCTTCTATTGTTTCGTACACACAGTACTATTCACTAATTATGATCGCACACTTAGTGCCTCAACTTATAGCCGAAGCTTAAATGATATCGCACACTTAGTGCATTTATAATAAACTGATCTTAAACCGGTATCGCACACATAGTGCCATCCATTAAGTCGAAGCTTATAATATGTCGCACACATAGTGCAAATCATCTCGGTCACATTTCCATTTACGCACACTTAGTGCCACAAAAATCCATTTCTCACATAGCATTTATAGTTCAATGATATCATAACCATTCGTTTCACAACATTTAAACATAGCTAAGTACACTTTTTATATTCGAACTTATCTTGGAATTCATATGCACAATCCTCTCATAAACATCCATTATCAACATTAGTCATAGGAATAGTTATAATTTCATACAAGTACATTTATTTGTATAGTGACTTACCTCAAATTCAGTTCATCGGAACGAGAACGGCTATTCGTTTACTTTCACTTTCCCGCGATCTAAATCCGTTTTCCTCGATTTTTGATCTTTAATTCAAGCTTGAACAATGGCTGAATATTTGAAAGCATATAACCTTTCTTTTTCTTTTGATTTTTTGGTGGTATAAGCATCCATGAATTCCATTACCTTGTTTTCTTTTATTATAATATAATATAAATTATAAAATAAACATAATATAACTTTTAACATAAAATATAACATATAAAAACACATCATAGAAACTATGTTGCCGTCCACTAGCCATATTTTGGCCAAATTGCAACATAAGTCCTTGCAATTATAAAGCCACATCACTTAAGCACTTAAACAATTAGCATACAAATTTCACACTTAATGCAATTCAGTCCTTTTTGTCAAATTAACCACACAGATGGACAAATTAGCTTACGGAAATTTACCACATGCTCAATCACACATCAACGGCATAGAAAGTAACATTAAAATATTATACGAACTCAGATTTGTGGTCCTGAAACCACTGTTCCGACTAGGGTATAAACCAGACTGTTACACATACTGACTTATCCCCACGGCTTGAGACACGCCCGTGTGCCTCACCCGTGGTCGACACTGACTTGCACCACACGGCCAGTCACACGCCCGTGTGTCTAGCCCGTGTGCGACCCTGACTTGTTTCAATTTGCAAACTCAAAAGACACGGTCGAGCCACACGCCCGTGTGCTCAACCGTGTGGGCAAATATAGGCCATTTGCAAGGCCAATTTACCTCCCACACTTAGGGTCTCACCTACAAGCATCAAACCATATGCATTAATACCTCAAATGGCAACCAAAACATACCAATATATGCATCAATTAAACATCAACTACACCATTTATTTCTATACTGAATTTCAACTCAAACAAGTCCATCTAAAATTTCACATCCTACATTATATAATCTATTCATCATTCATTCCTTACCAATTCTACCATGAAACATACCATTTCCATCTTGCTAATTTATGCAATAATAATCACTCACATAGAACACGCATATAAATCATTATTTTCACATGTCCAAAACATTTACCAAACCATCAAACTTCCAAGCCAAATCACATGGCAAGACTTATACACTTCAAAACATGTTATAATGACTAGCCTATACATTCCATATACCAGATATATACAACTTCCAAAAGTACCAAAATAGATAGTCGATATTGTGGTTGAGTCGCTAACGATATCTGAGCTAGCATTAAATATACTGTAAAACAGCGAAAACTTTACACAGTAAGCTTTTAAGCTTAGTAAGCTTTTAAGCTTAGTAAGTTCATCATATAATACATTTAACTCAATAATTCAATTACAATATACAAATTTAAACAATCACATAGATCAATTCACAAGAATGCACAGTTTCATCCATATCCAATACTCACATAACCATCCATTAATCTATTTCCAATTTCATCAACCACATAGGTTCTATACATACCTTTGCCAACGCTTAGTTAACGACAATTTTTACTACTCATTGCTCGATACGACATTTCGATCAATCTTCATTATTCCTTCGATTCAATAGTACACTTAGTGCCAATTTCTTAGCCGAATCTTAATTATCATCACACACTTAGTGCCTTTATATTTGACTGAATTTAACTCGGTATCGCACACACAGTGCCAATTGATATAGACGAGGCTTCCTTTACTTCGCACACACAGTGCTATTCACCTTTGTCTCAATTCTAATTACTCACACTTAGTGCCACATTTCTCAACTCCCCATATAGCATTTCTAATTCGATAACCATACATTAATTCATTTCATAACACATATATATGAATTTAAACGATTCGTATTATACACGAACTTAACTCGAACATCGAAATAACAAAACGAGTCGTTTAATTGAGCACTTTGTCTTTGCCTCTATCTAAGCCCAAATTTCTCTTTTCTCGATCTATACATATTCAAATTTAACTCATTTAATCACCAGTTTATTGAATTAAGTCCAAACACACTTATTTAGGGCATTTTACAAAATAGCCCTTGTATTTTCACATTTCAACACTTTAGTCCCTATTTCATAAAATCACAAAATACACAAAATTTCCATTTACACATGCTTAGCCGAATTTTACCCTAGCTCATACAAGCCACATATTTCATTTGTTTCACATTTTAGTCATCTAATTTCTCATTTTCACAATTTAGCCCAAATTACTCAATTTCATCAAAAATTCAAATACAAACTATGTTAACCCAACATTAAGCTTTCATATTCCACCAACTAACAACACAAAGCTCACATATTCATCAATGGCACTTCTCAAAATTATCATCAAATTATAAATTTAAGACATGAGCTTGATAGTACGCTAAGCAACGATCACAAAAACGTAGAAATTATAAAAAATAAACCAAAACACATACCTTAATCAAAAAGAAACCATGGCCGAACCTAGCTATCTTCTCTTTTTTCCTTTTTTCTTTGTATATTCGGTGGAAGAAAGATGAACACTCCACTTAATTCATGGTTTTGTTTTATTTATTATTCATTAATAATTAATTTACCATTTTATCCTTTAATGTTTAACATCTAAATTCCACTAAATTTAGGCATTTTTGTCCATCCATTTAGCATAAGGAATAATAACAACATAAGGACTCACATTTTAATAAGCCATGCCAAATTAGCACTTTAACAATCAGCACACAATTTTTGCATTTTATGCGATTAAGTCCTTTTTGCAATTTAAGCACACAATCGATAAAATTTTCACATAGAATTTTCACACATACTCAATCACATATTGTAAACATAAAAAATAATATTAAAATATTTTTTTGACCTTATATTTGTGGTTTCAAAACTACTATTCCAACTAGGGTCTAAACCGGGCTGTTACATGTCTTGTAATGTGAGCTGTGTTTGCATGATACACGATGAGTTCTGGGTTATGGCCTAAATACCTAATGGCTGAATGTGCTAGTAGTCTTGATGTCGAATGGCTAAGTTTGGCTCAATGGTATGGTATGATAATTAGATATAATTATGCATGTGTAAGAGTTGTTAAGGATGTATATTGAGTGTGACCCTGTTTTGAAGAAAAAATTTCTAAGCGTTGTGAAATTTTCCAAAGTTCTCGGTTTAGTCCCAAATCACTTCGAAAGCATGTTTTGGGCTTCGTAGGTCCATATTAGGGACTCTATGATTGAATATGAAAAGTTTTAAATTTGGATGGAAATTTGTGACTCGAAAATGATCGGTTATAGGTGATTAAGTCCGGTAATGCCTCGTACCCTATTCCGACGATGGATACAGGTAAGGGTTGTTACATTTATTGGTATCAGAGCTATAGTTTAGTCATTTCTTGGACTAACATAGCGTGTGTGAGTGTCTAGTTATACATGCTATATAACTTGTGATAGTGTGATATCTCTCGATCCTGACGAAATTATCTTGTTGAGACAGAGATGCTTTCCAACCGAGCTATTTTGACAATGCTGAAAGTAGTACTAAGATATTCGAAAATGTGTTTATGATGAGTCGAAACTTGACAAGGTATGAATAGAAATTCATGATTTGTATGTGATGATGTGCAAAATGAAATTGGAATAAGCTGAGAAACATGAAAAAATGTGAAATGGAATAAAAGTTATATTGTGATAAGCTTGTCTATGTTTGCTTGGTAATCATATGATGTTATGTGCCTAACCTGTTTGATTAAGTGAATGTGATAAGTGATCTTTATTCAAAATTGAAGGAATGTGTGTTTATGTACACTTGTTTGAATAAATGCAACCGGCAAGTTCGTGTGACATAAATATGTATGTAAATTTGCCTGAAGTGAATTATATGATTGTGATGATATTATGTTAATGATGGGTGCTAAGTCATATGTGTGTAATCATGAGAGTCAAGTTAGAGGCTTTACGACCTCACCCTCTTACCAATAGAGCCATATGCCATAAAAGTCATGAGATTTATACTAAATAGTTCAGTGGTGAAATAATTAGTAATGCATACAGAGATGAGAATAGTTTGGAAATTGAAAATAGTTTTGGGAAGAATATCAGAATGTTTTAAAGATTATACAGATTATGCAATGTCACGAATAAAGAAAAAGTTAGTCTTGGTTAATCGACTCAATCAGGTATGATGTTTAAAGTATGTATTTGCTGGAAATTCTCCCAGATCGGTTTTCGTTAGTGAACGGAATAATACGGGGTTCATAATAACATAATTAGTTAGAGAAATGATATTTGAGTTGTAAAGATGTCTGTGTGTGATAGTTAGAGTTGAGTAATTATGAGATTAGACTATCCCGATTCCAAAAATATAGAAATTACTAAAAACGAGTCTTGATTTCATACCTTATTAAGCTTGAAAAGTTTTATTCCTCTCTTCTAGGGTTTCCATAGAAAAATTGGGGAAGATGATATGAAAATAGATGATTTATTTCTTTTTGATTAATTATCATCTATTAATTTTATTAATTTCCAATTTAGTCCCTACCCTTTTCTAATTTTTCCATGGATGAGTCATTAAAATATCTACTAACTACTCTTCAATGGTCTAATTACCATATAAAGACCTTAAGTTTTGAATTCATAGCTATTTGATACCTATAGCTACTAGAACCCAACTTTTGCATTTAATGCAATTTAGTCCTTTCCCTAATTAAACATACAATCGGTAAAATTTTCATATTAAAATTTTCATGTGACCTTCCTATCATGATACCAACCATAAAATAAAATAAAATAAAATTTTATTTTTGGCTCAAATTTATGGTTCTGAGACCACTGTTCCGATCTCACCGAAATGGGCTGTTACACATTCTCTTATGCTTCTCCCTAATAATTTAGTCAAAATTAAATAATGGGGTATTTTAAATGTTAAATCACATAATCAAACTCATCAGATTTTATCCAGTCCTAACCAACTTATGATATTTTTGTTTATTTTTCTTTCAAAACTAACAACCAAACTTATTTGTTTTGATCTAGGTACACTGCAAAGCATTTAGCTAAAGGGTTAATCTTGAAAATTCAGCTTGATGTTCATCCATAATAGACCATCAGAGATTCAAGCTAGCATTCGCAGAAGTTGTTATGATAGCTAAATTGAAAATTTATCTAATTTTATGTCAGAAATAAGATGATGCATATCCCTTTAAAATATTTAAAAAAAAAAATCAACCATTTACCTATCACAATGGAACAGAACTACTAGAGCAAATTGTGAGTATAGTATGTTTATTATGTTGACTATAAATTTTAATTTTGATTTATCACTGTCCTTTTCTTAATATTTTTCAAAGCTTGCCAAGAATAGAAAACGCTTCCAAATAAAAATATAATAAATCAACACTTGAACAAACTAAATTAGATGAAGATACCTAATAATTGATTTTCTTTTGTCATATGTTACATAAAAATATTATATAAAAAAACATTTTAAGATAAATTATTTATAATGATTTTGTACTAATATGTTGAATAAAAATATTGTATAATGGTACACTACTCAATGGAATCAAACTAAAATTTTATTCTGTAGCTTTTAATTAAAAATAAACAATTATCCTTAAGATTATATCTGTTTTACTAATTCAATTAATTGGTGACAGATGTTAAAGGATTCTAAAAGCATCAGCAATCGTGTGAAAATTAAGCCACTTGGCTTTTCAAAAACGCCGCCGCATAAACCAACCTTTTTTATTTTGGGGCCATAGAAGACATAATATACAATTTAAGGAAACAACCCATTGAAATTTGTGTTCCTTGTATAAAACAAAGTCAAAACTTGGTATCATTCGACATAAGCAAAGATTTCATACTTACTTTGTATCAGTATCCTATTTATATATGTAAAATATTTATTATATAAATTTTGATTTAGTAGTATATTTTAGTATACAAATTTTGAGACATTATTATTTTATATTTCATGTTATATTTTAACTTTTCTTTTTCAGTCCGAAGTTTTCAAATTTTCGCAAAAATTTTAATTTAGTGTATAAATTTTAAAAGATTTTAATTAAATCTTGAAACTATCAATATTGTATCAATCAAGGTTTTTTAAAAGTATAATATCAACTTGAGTGTTAATGGGTAGATTGGGCCTCGCATGAAGTATATTTAAAATGTGTAGATTAAATTTTAAGCATGTGTATACATACTATATGTAACACCCTTAACTCGTATCCATCGTCGGAACAGGGTTACGGAGCATTACTGGAGTTTACAATTCAATTACAATTAATTTATGTCATTTGCTATTCATTTTTGAAAATCAATCACAATTAATCATAATATCCCTTATATGGGTCCTCGAGGCCCAAAATACGTATTAGAATCAAGTCGAGACAATACTCAGATCATAGAAAATTTTTAGCAAAATCTCAAAATTTTTCTTAGGTGCAGGGGACACACGCTCATGTGGCCAGGCCGTGTTGGCATTCGATGTGAGGCACACGGCCATGTCCCAGCCCGTGCCCTTACCCGTGTAACTCTCTGACTTGGGTCACACGGCCAGCCACACGCCCATTTGCTAGGCCGTGTAGACAATTTAATTTTGAAAAATAAAATGCAGGGATTACACGTCCAAGACACATGCCCATGTGTTGGGCCATGTGTCTCACACGGCTGAGACACACGCCCGTGTCTCTGCCCGTGTGCTCAATTCTGAGCATTTTGTTTCCCGATTTTTAAGATGCATGGGACACACGGCCAAACCACACGCTCGTGCGCATGGCCTTGTGTCACATACAGTTGAGACACACGCCCGTGTGCCTGCCCATGTGGACAAAATAAGGCCATTTTCCAATCCTTATTTCTCACCCTTTTTTACCTTGCACCTACATCAACACCCCAACATATTTCCAAACCAAATTGACACTTATAATCCAAGCCAAATACAAGTAGTATGTATGTTATATTAACACATATATAATGAAATGTTTAAGTTACCACAATAAGTATATATTAACACATATATATTCAAATGTTTAACTTACCACAATTGCATTTATGTTTGTTTGCAAGTTTTACCAATTATTAACTCAATTTCATTCATCCTTTGGTTTATATGACTTTTACCATTTAACCATTTCAACACATCTCAACATGATATGTTCTTTTATGATGACATCAAAATACACTTTACGCCGGAACCGGATACGAGGCGTTACCGTACTTAACACACATGGTCATACAATTTTGGGCTATCAAATTTCAGTCCAAATTAAAACTTTTCCATACACACCTCTAACATCCTTATAATGGGCCCACAAGGCCCTAAACATGCTTCCGGAAGGTTTCGAAAATAAATCGGAAACTTTTATACACTTAGAAAATTTTACTTAAATAAGGGTCACACCCTGTGTGAAATGGGACACGCCCATGTGGGCCGGCCGTGTGGTCACACACGCCCATGTCCCTCACCCGTGGTCGACATTGACTTATTTCACATGGCCGGACACACGTCCGTGTCCCTCACACGGCCTCGACACGCCCGTGTCTCAGCCTGTGTGCCAAAACCTTTGCATTCTGTTTGTGACGTCATCATCTCACTATGGTCACACGGTCAAGGCACACGCCCGTGTCTTTAGACTGTGTGTCAAATTAAGTTCCAATTCAAGGTACAGACTTCACACTGCCTAGGAACACGCCCATGTCTATGGCCGTGCTTCCTGCACGGCTGAGACACACGCCGTGTCTTTGCCTGTGTTTATTACAAAGCTTACTGACTTGTAAAACTAACATGCAGGGGATACACGGCCTAGTCACACACCCATGGGTTTGACTGTATGTCACACACGGCCTAGACACACGCCTGTGTGCCTACCTGTGTGGACAGGAACAAGGCTATTTTCCAATCTCTTTTCACTACCCTAGCTCACACAACATAAATCCATTTAACAAATCACTAAACAACTCAGCTTTTCAATATACACTTCCATGAATAACTTCATCTTTTCATATATAATAGTGTGCCATCAACTATGGCTATATACAAAAGGATTCACCTTTAAAGGGCCCAACACATTCTTGGCCAAAATAACAAAACAAATTACCTAGTCTAGCCCCTATACATGCCATACTCAAAACACTAAGTCTAGATATATCGAGAGAAGCTGATAGTGTGGGTGATCTTCTAATTATCTTCTTATCCCGACCCGACTCTTCAACTCTATAAAACAAGGGAAAAGAAAATGGGAGTAAGCTTTAAGCTTAATAAGTTTACATGAAAATAAATAACATCATAGTAAGTGCTAAACAATAAATAGCATTACACACTAAGCAAAAACAATCCACATTCCATGATCATGCTTACTCATTTCATCTCTTACCACATTCCAACCATATCACAAGCCAAATGCCCACATTTTTTAACATGCATCCCTGCACTTATCATCACATGATCATAACAAACAACACTTCATAATTTTCCACTAAACCATTCATAATACTACCAATCACTCGGTGCTTTCGCACTTAGCCCACCATCAATCTTTAACAGGGTGGTATCGCACATAACGCACCAACAAGAATATTTAATGTGGTAACACACTTAACCCACCAAATAATATAAATGATGGTATCGCACATAGTCCATCGTGGATAAGTAAAAAGGTGGTACCACACACAGCCAACCATTTATTACTACGGATGTTATTTCAACTTTACATATCTATTTTGTCTTTCAAACGAAAATTATTCAATACCTACCAAACTTAACCCCCTTGAATCATAAATGTTCCCAATCATACAACGCACCAATTAGTAACAACATGATTATATAAGATGTATCGTTTACACATTAACTTACCTTGGTGCAAAACGCGTTAATCAACAGTCTATTCCTACCTTACCTTTTCCTCGGTCAAGGTTGATTCCACGCTCTTCTTGGTCTATAACAACAAAAATTCACTCGTTTAAAACATTTTATGATCATAATGCATCAAAATATATACTTAGGCAAAAATAACCATTTTTCCCTTCCACTTTGGCAAAATTACGATTTTGCCCCTAGGCTCTTAAATCATTTTTCAACACATTTTCTCGTTAAAAAAGCTTAGATGAACATTTATTCCTCTTACAAATACTCACAAATCTAACTATTTCATGCATTTATTACACATTTTTAGTCTTTGCATTTAAGTCCTGTTTAGGTGTTTTCATGCTAACACCTTTCACAAAAGTTGTTTCTCATCTCACTAACATTCATTTTCTTCTATAAAAACTCAGCTATCAACATAAACTCTCTCATGGAAAGTCCCTAAACTTTCAACCATATTTCAATTTAGTCCCTTCATTAGCTAGCTTAAGCTTTGGGGGTTCCAAAAGTACAAAAATCATTAAGAAAGACCCCTAAAATCACTTACTTGTTAGAGAATATGTTGGATGAAAGTTTGACCTTCAAAACCCTTGTTTCTTACTGTAAATTTTGGTAGGAGAGGAAGAGAAATGAAAAAGATGATAGCTTTTCCTTTACTAATCTTATTTTATTCATTTTTATCACCTAATATCACCAAATTTGACCAAAATTTAATGCTCTTGTCTCCCTAGTCTCTATGGCCGGCCAACACATCCCAATTGGCCTAATTGCACTTTAAGGACCTCCAATTTGATATTCTATGGCTATTAGACACCTCTACCTTCAAAAATAGAACTTTCGTACTTAATGCGATTTGGTCCTTTTTCATAAGTAAGCATACAATCATTAAAATTAAAGCACCAAAATTTGCACATAGTAATATATTAATCTCATAACACATAAAATAATATAAAAATAATTTTCCTCAACCTCGGATTAGCGGTCTCGAAACCATTATTCCGACTAGCCCCAAAATTGGGTTGTTACAACTCTCCCCTCCTTTACAGATTTTCGCCCTCGAAAATCTTACCGGTAAAAAAGTTTGGATATTATTCTCTCATGGCTTCTTCCGGTTCCCACGTAGCTTCTTCCACACCGTGTTTTTTCCATAACACTTTTACTAAAGCTATGTTCTTGTTCCTTAATTGTTTAACCTCCCGAGCCAATATTTTAATCGGCTCATCTTCATAAGTCATGTCCGATCATATCTCAACTTCCGTTGGAGGGATCACATGCGAAGGATCAGCACGATATCGTCGTAACATTGACACATGAAACACGCTGTGTATTTTCTCTAATTCTACCGGCAAAGCCAACCGGTATGCTAGTGACCTAATTCTTTTAATAACTTCATACGGTCCTATGAATCGTGGACTCAATTTGTCATTACAACCAAATCTCAATATTTCTTCCACGGGGATACTTTTAAAAATACCTTGTCATCCACTTGAAACTTGATTTCCTTTCTTTTCAAATCCGCGTATGACTTTTTTCGGTCCAAAGCAGCTTTTAGACTATTATGGATCACTTTCACTTTTTCCTCGGTCTCTTTAACTAGATCGGCCCCATGAATTTGCTTCTCACTAAGCTCAGTCCAATACAAGGGACTCCGACGCTTACGACCATACAAGGCTTCGTACGGTGCCATTCGTATACTTGACTGATAACTGTTGTTGTAGGCAAACTAAACCAAAGGTAGATATTTTTCCCAACTACCTCTGAACTCTAACACACAGCATCGTAACATATCCTCAAGTACTTGGATCACTCTTTCAGATTGGCCATTGGTTTGAGGATGGAATGCGGTACTAAAATTCAACCTTGTGCCTAAGGCTTCCTGCAACTTCTTCTAAAACCTCGAAGTAGATCTCGAATCTCTATCCGAGATAATAGATACAGGTACCCCATGTAATCTCACCACCTCAGCAATATACAACTCGACCAACTTATCAAGAGCAAAATCAACAAGCACTGGTATAAAGGGAGCCAACTTTGTTAGTCTATCAACAATAATCCACACAGTATCTTTCTTTTTCGGGGTCATAAGCAACCCCATCACAAAATCCATGGTGATCTGATCCCACTTCCACTCGTGAACCATCACCGGCTGGAGTAATCCTGAAGGTACTTGATGCTCGGCTTTCACTTGCTTACAAATCAAACATCTTGTTACAAACTCAGAGATGTCTCTTTTCATACTCGGCCACCAATAAAATTTCTTCAAATAATTGTACATTTTCGTGCTACCGGGATGTACTGACAAGTGACCACTATGTGCTTCATGTAAAATTTCTTGGATCATCTTATCATCTGTCGATACACAAATCCTGTCGCGAAACATCAAACAACCATTTAAATTCACCCGAAAGTCAGAATCATTTCCCGATTCACACTTAACTCTCTTAGCTTGCATCTCATTATCATTCTTTTTAGCATCACATATCTGTTGAACAAATAATGGTCTGGCCTTCAACTCGGCTAATATAGCACCATCATCAGACAACGCTAAGCTCGTACTCATGGCCCTCAAAGCATATAGAGATTTTCTACTCAAGGCATCCGCAGCTACATTTGCTTTCCCCGGGTGATAATCAATTACTAGCTCATAGTCCTTCAATAATTCAAGCCACTGCTGTTGTCTCAAATTCAAATCCTTTTGGTCCATTAAGTACTTCAAACTCTTATGATCAGTGAATATTCGGCACTTCTCACCATATAAATAATGATGCCAAATTTTCAAAGCAAAAATGATTGCAGCTAACTCCAAATCATGAGCCAGATAATTTTTCTCATGTGGTTTTAACTGCTTCGAGGCCTAAGCTACTACCTCACCCTCTTGCATCAATACACAACCGAGACCATTTAGTGACGCATCACTGAAGGCTACAAATTCTTTCCCCAACTCTGGTTGTACCAAAACTGGTGCCTCAGTCAACAATGTTTTCAATGTCTCAAAACTCTGTTAACATTTCTCAGTCCATTCAAATTTGACATCCTTATGCAACAGTTTCATCATTGGGGCAGCAATCATGGAAAATCCCTTTATGAACCGTCTGTAGTACCCCGTTAGACCCAAAAAGCTTTTGACTTCTAACACATTCCTCGGCGGTTCCCACTCCACAATAGTCGAGATCTTACTCGGATCAACTCTAATACCATCACTCAACATAATGTGTCCTAGAAATCTGACTCTCAGAGCCAAAACTTACTCTTGCTAAATTTAGCATAAAACTGCTTGTCTCTTAAAGTCTGCAAAACAATTCTCAGGTGCTCTGCATGATCACTCTCATCTCGAGAATAAATCAGTATATCATCGATAAAGACAACTACAAACTTGTCCAAATAAGGTCGGAAGACACGATTCATTAAATCCATAAAAATTGCAAGAGCATTCATTAGGCCAAATGGCATGACATGAAACTCATATTGGCCATACCTCGTCCGAAATATAGTTTTCGGCACATCTTGCTCCTTAACTCTCAACTGGTAATAGCCAGACCTTAGGTCTATCTTAGAGAACACCGTAGCTCCCTTCAATTGATCAAATAGATCATCTATCCTTGGTAAGGGATACTTATTCTTCACTTTCACCTTGTTGAAATGTCTGTAGTCTATGCACAATCTCATTGACCCATCTTTCTTCTTCACAAAAAGTATCGGAGCACCCCACGATAAATAGCTCGGTCTTGCAAAACCCTTGTCCGTTAACTCTTGCAACTGAGCTTTCAGCTCTTTCAACTCTAATGGTGCCATCCTATACGGATCAACCAAAATAGGTGTCGTTTCTAGAACTATCTTAATCCCAAACTCGACCTCTCTAACATGAGGCAATCCAGGTAACTCTTTCGGTAATACATCTGAATACTCACATACCACCGACACTGATTTAATCTTTACCTCAGACTCTTGAGTATTTAGCACAAAAGCGAGATAGGACTCATATCCTTTTCTCAAATATTTCTCAGCCACCATGGAAGAAATTATCACCGGCAAACTATCTGACCCACATGATTCAATCCAAATGACATCTCCATTTTCACATTTCAATTCAATAAGTTTACTACCACAGTTCACTAAAACACTATGAGTAGTCAACCAATCCATACCAAGAATCAAGTCAAACTCATCAAATGGCAACAACATAAGATTTCCCAGAAAACAATGACCTCTAATTGTCAAAGGACAATTTCTACACACCTTGTCAACTAGTACATGTTTGCTTAACGGGTTTGACACCTTTACTACAAATTCCGTAGGCTCAACAATCATATTCACACTAGATGCCAATTTTAGGAAAATGTATGAATGGGTAGACCCTGGATCAATCAAAGCAATAACAGAGGTGTCATGAAGAGAAAAAGTACCCGTTATCACATCTGGAGATGAGGCCTCCTCGCGAGCGCGAATGGCATAGGTCCTTACAGGTGCTCGACTCTCCAGTCTCACAGTAGAATCTCGAGGCGCACCTCTGCCACTAGTTCCACCTCCCGGGTTCTTTTTTGGTCTACCCCTTGAAAATACATTGCTTGATCTTTTCTTTTGCTTCCTTTCCTTGTCATCCCTCTCAAGGTAATTCTGGATGAAATGATCAGGTGAACCACACTTGTAATAGTTTCGGTTATTCCCCCAACACTCCCCAATGTGCTGCCTACCACAATTTAGACACTCCAGTTTAGACTTCGGATTGCCCACACTTTCTGTCGAGATGGCTTGAACTTTTGAGCCCGAGTATGTGTTACCTCAGTCTCTATGTGAATATCCAACTGACGTAGTCGTCCGAGGGTTTATTTCCTTGGACCTCTTCGATTGAGCTTGGTATGATTTACTCATCGGCCTTTTTCTTGCATCTCGGGCCTCACTCACAGCCTTCCTCTTTTCTTTATTCAGTTCTTCGGCCTTACATGCCCTATCAACCAACACTACAAACTCTTTTAACTCCAAGATCCCAACTAGAAGTCTGATATCCTTATTCAGCCTATCTTCAAACCTCTTGCACAAGATAGCTTCTGTAGACATGCACTCTTGTGCATACTTACTGAGTCTAACAAACTCCCGCTCATATTCTGCCACAGTCGTTTTTCCTTGCTTGAACTCAAGGAATTCCTTCCATTTCTGATCAACAAATCGCTGACTTATATACTTCTTTCGAAACTCTTCCAAAAAGAAGTCCTATGTCACTCTCTCCTTTGGAACCACTAATGTCAAAGTTTTCCACCAACGATACGCCGAGTCCCTCAGCAAAGACACGGTACATTTTAAGCTCTCCTCAAGTGTACAAGAGAGTTCATCAAATACTCTCATTTAGTTCTCAAGCCAAAACTCCGCCCTATCGGGGTCATCATCTATATTAGCTCTGAACTTCTCATCCACTTGCTTCTGAATCTTATCTATCGGAGGCTTGGTTATTCTCACGACATTTATACCTTGAAGAGCCATAGGAACTGGCTGAGGTATAGGAGGGACTGGAGGAGATTGAGCATTAGGATTTGCTCGTACATACTCCGTGTACCAAATACTCATCATTTGGAGAAAGGCTTTTTGGCCTCTTCTCCTTGACCCCTAGTCTCGGGTCCACTCTCTACAGGCGCAGTCCCTTGCGCGGGACCTGGTGCGTTACTAGCTGCGTCATCAGCAGCTGCTCGATCGGGATCCATTTTCTATATAAAAATAAAGTTCAAAATTATCAGAAGCCACTACACTATCAATATACACTTATGGCATGTATAGCTAGACTCTTGCACACGCTACAGTAGTCCAAGAACAGACTAAACATAGCTTTGATACCACTAAATGTAACACCCCTTACCCGTATTCTATGTCGGAATCGGATACGAGGCGTTACCGTACTTAACACACATGTTCATATAATTTTAGGCTATCAAATTTTAGTACAAATTAAAACTTTTCCATACACACATCTAACATCCTTATAATAGGCCTACGAGGCCCTAAAAATGCTTTCGGAAGGTTTCAGAAATAAATCGGAAATTTTTATACACTTAGAAAATTTTACCTAAATAGGGGCCACACGCGCGTGTGAAATGGGACACGTCCGTGTGGGCAGGCTGTGTGGTCACACACGCCCATGTTCCTTACCTGTGGTCGACACTGACTTATTTCACACGGTCGGACACACACTCGTGTCCCTGGCCCGTGTCCCTCACACTGCCTCGACACGCCCGTGTGCCAAAACCTTGGCATTCTGTTTGTGACATCATCATCTCACTATGGTCACACGGTCAAGGCATACGCCTGTGTCTTTAGACCGTGTGTCGAATTAAATTCTGATTCCAAGGTGGAGACTTCATACGGCCTAGGCACATGCCCATGCTTATGGTCGTGCCTCCCACACGGTTGAGACATACGGCCGTGTCTTTGCCCGTGTGTTTATTAAAAAGCTTACTGATTTGTAAAACTAACATGCAAGGGACACACGGCCTGGTCACACACCCATAAGACTAACCGTGTGTCACACACGGCCTAGACACACGCCCGTGTGCCTACCTGTGTGGACAAGAACAAGGCTATTTGCCAAGCTCTTTTCACCACCCTAGATCACACAACATAAATCCATTTAACAAATCACTAAACAACTCAGCTTTGCAATATACACTTTCATAAATAAATTCATCTTTTCATATATAATAGTGAGCCATCAACTATGGCTATATACAAAAGAATTCAACTTTAAAGGGGCCAACACATTCTTGGCCAAAATAACAAAACAAATTACCTAGTCTAGCCCCTATACATGTCATACTCAAAACACTAAGTCTAGATCTACCGAGAGCAGTTGATAGTGTTGGTGATCTTTCAATTATCTTCGTATCCCAACCCGACTCTTTGACTCTATAAAACAAGGGAAAAGAAAAGGGAAGCTTTAAGCTTAGTAAGTTTACATGAAAACAAATAACAACATAGTAAGTACTAAACAATAAATAGCATTACATACTAAGCAAAAACAATCCACATTCCATGATCATGCTTACTCATTTCATCTCTTACCACATTCCAACCATATCATAAGTCAAATGCACACATTATTTAACATGCATCCCTGCACTTATCATCACATGATCACAACAAACAACACTTCATAATTTCCAATAAACCATTCATAATACTACCAATCACTTGATGGTTTCGCATTTAGCCACCATCAATCTTTAACAGGGTGGTATCGCACATAGCCCACCAACAAGAATATTTACGGTGGTAATGCATTTAGCCCACCAAATAATATAAACGATGGTATCGCACATAGCCCATTGTAGGTAAGTAATAAGGTGGTATCACACACAGCCCACCATTTATTACTACGGATGTTATTTCACATTTACATATCTATTTTGTCTTTCATACGAAAATTATTCAATACCTACCAAATTCAATCCCCTTGAATCATAAATGTTCCCAATCATACAATGTACCAATAAGTAACAACATGTGTATATAAGATGTATCGTTTACACATAAACTTACCTCGGTGCAAAATGTGTTAATCAACGGTCTATTTCGTAACCTTGCCTTTTCCTCGGTCAAGGTTGATTTCAAACTCTTCTTGGTCTATAACAACAAAAATTCACTCACTTAAAACATTTTATGATCATAATGCATCAAAATATATACTTAGGCAAAAATAACCATTTTGCCCTTACATTTTTGCAAAATTACGATTTTTCCCCTAGCCTTATAAATCATTTTTCAACACATTTTCTCGTTAAACAAGTCTAGATGAACATTTATTCCTCTTACAACTACTCACAGATCTAACTATTTCATGGATTTATTACACATTTTTAGTCTTTGCATTCAAGTTCTATTTAGGTATTTTTATGCTAACACCTTTCACAAAAGTTGTTTCTCATCTCATTAACATTCATTTTCTTCTATAAAAACTCAGCTATCAACATAAACTCTCTCATGGAAAGTCCCTAAGCTTTCAACCATATTGCAATTTAGTCCCCTCATTAGCTAGCTTAAGCTTTGGGGGTTCCAAAAATACAAAAATCATCAAGAAAGACCCCTAAAATCACTTACTTGTTATAGAATATGTTGGCTGAAATTTTGAGCTTCAAAACCCTTGTTTCTTACTATAAATTCCGGTAGGAGAGGAAGAGAAATGAAAAAGATGATAGCTTTCCCTTTAGTAATCTTATTTTATTCATTTTTATCACCTAATATCACCAAATTTGACCAAAATTTAATGCTCTTGTCTCCCTAGTCTCTATGGCAGGCCAGCACACCCCAATTGGCCTAATTGCACTTTAAGGACCTCCAATTTAATATTCTATGGCTATTAGACACCTCTACATTGAAAAATAGAACTTTTGCACTTAATGCGATTTGGTCCTTTTTCACAATTAAGTATACAATCATTAAAATTAAAGCACCAAAATTTGCATATAGCCATATATTAATGTCATAACACATAAAATAATATAAAAATAATTTTCCTCAACCTTAGATTAGCGGTCTCGAAACCACTATTCCGACTAGCCCCAAAATCGAGCTGTTACATTTTATGCTTAGTAAGTTCATATAACAAGAATTTAACTTACCAATCATGCTCATTTAATTAAACATGTATAACATGCATCCAAACATTTTTGATCAATTTCCTAAACACAAGCTCTCATCAAACAAGTTAGTCATAAGATTCATATGTATATCAAGATAACAGAGATGAGCTCATCGTATAATAATTTCTGAGTATTTCAGGGATATTAAAAAAATCATAATAATCTCATGTTTTCTTTTAACAGAAGTTCTATCCGTTGAATCATTGAAATATTGATGGATATACGGATAGTATACTTGAGGTATACAAATCAATGATCCGTCAACTCATGTTTAGGGGTACCCATAAGGGCACAGAATTAGGAAGCACACTCTCAAGCCATATATCAGGATGCTCATATGAGCCATGTAACAGAAAGCTTATCCAGGCTATATCAGGAAACTCATAAGAGTCTATAACAAGAAGCTCATTGAGCCTAACAGGTAACTCCGAAGAGTTATTATCAGGGAGCTCCGGGTAGCATAACAGGGAGTTCAAGCAAGCCATGTCAGGAAGCTAATAAGAGCCTATATCAGGACGCTCACTAAGAGCTGTGTTTGTGTCTGCAATAAATGTTGGATCACAACTGATCGAATCATGTAACAAGATGCTCAAAAAAGAGTTGCACGCAACACATGCAGGATCACTACCGATCAAGATGCTCGCAGGAACTATATAACAAGATGCTTGAGAAGGCTTATAACAGAATTGCTCGTTGGAGCTATATTCTATCTACAACCTATGCAGGACCGCATTTAATATGGAAATCATGTATCCATCGAATTTCATTACTTAAACAGAACTTAACATTTTCTGAACATTATTGATCATGTGATTATTTCATCCATTTTTAACATTTCTATAATTCATATAAACACATGCCAAACTCAATTCAAGCATAAAAATAAACACAATTTTAACATAATTTAACTCAATTCAAGCATAAAAATAAACATAATTTAGTTACACTAACTTACCTCGACAGTTGTTCATTTATGAAAATCTACTAATCCGTCACATTTTCTTTTCCTCGATCTAACTCTTTATTTGATCTTTTAGGATCTATATAAATGAATTTAACATCAATTTAGTCCATTTCATACTCAATTGAACTCAATTCACTCCCTAGGCAAAATTACCATTTTGCCCCTATACTTTTCATAAATGATAATTTTGTCCCTAGGCTCGGAAAATAAAATTCATGCAATTTAATCCTTATTCCAAGCCTAACCGATTTTTACATGTTTTAATAATAGCCCATGAATTTCAAAAAAAATTAGAATTTTTCCATGGGTTTTACCATTTTTAAATTTAGTCCCTAAATCATAATTTTCATCAAAATTCTCTTTGTAGGAGTTGTTTATCTATCAATAACCTTTCATTTTCTATCATAAATTTCAAATTTTCAGCATTTACTTCCATGGCAAAGTTTCTTACTTTGATATATTTACAAATTAATCCCCAAAATAGATAACTTACGTTACTACAATCTCGAAAATATAAAAATTACTAAAAACGGGACATGATTACTTACCCAATTAAGCTTGCTTGATTTCCTTTCTCTTTCCTCGGGTTTCCATGTATTTTGGGAAAGAAGATGATAATAATAATATGATATTTCTATTTAAATTTATTATCATCCATTAATTTTTCAATATTCCAATTTAGTCCTTTTCTTTTTCTAATTTTCCATGGATATTCATCAAAAATATCTACTAACTCCATTTAATGGTCTAATTACCATATAAAGACCTCAAGTTTTGAATTCCATAGCTAGTTAATCCTTATAGCTACTTGAATTTAACTTTTGCATTTTAAACAATTTGGTCCTTTCCATAATTAAACATGAAATAGATAAAATTCTCTTATCAAAATTTTCATACGTCTTTCTTATCATAATGCAGACCATGCAATAATATTAAAATAAATTTTCTTCATGACTTGAATTTGTGGTTTCGAAACCACTATTCCAATTTCACTGAAAACGAGTTGTTACACTATATAGATAGCTTGGATTTGATTGTTGAATAATATGGACGTCACATATATAATAAGAATAATTACAAGTTATTTTTACTATCGTTAAAGGTTAGCCTTAATTAAAAGTGATTTATAAGGTTAAGGTTAATTGGATTCTGTTATTCAATAAAATATGGGCTAAATATGTACAAATACTCAAGTAACTAATTTTTAATTGATAATAATCTAGTTAGAAATTAAGATTAATGTGTAAAAGTTACATATGAGGGTTATGGTCTTTAAATTACACATAACGTAACTTTTCTAAAAATAGAAAGTCACCTCCCCTAAAATACTTGTGTACTAATTTGGAAGACCATATTAAGGATTTCAATGTATCGATGAATTCAAGTACACTTCCACATCTATGTTTTGGGATACTTTTAAAGAGTAAGGACCAAATTGATATAAGAAATTGTCATATTGAAGGCTAAAAATGTTTTTTTGCCCTTTTATACAATCACATCAACAATTCTAACGGCAAAATTGACAAAAAGACCAAGATTTTCAAATAAAAAATGCATAAGGACCAAATGCCTCCAAATATAGGGACTAAATTTTAAATTTTAAAAGAGTATAGGGACCTTTTGCATATTTAAAACTATTATTTGCTATCATAAAATTAATATTAATGTGTAAGAGTTACATATTAGAGTTATGAGTCCCAAATTGCTTTAATGTAACTTTTATAACATCTCATCCCGAAAAAGGAGAGATGTCTTCTCTTAAATACTTGAGTGCTAATTTGAAATATCAAAAACACAATACTCAAGGTTTTCAACATATCGGTGGATTCAGGTACGCTTCCACTTCTAATTTTGTTCTTGATGGTCTAACATGACATATCTTAATTTGTAAGCTTTATATCTAATTTTTATAGTTCTAATACTGATGTGTTAAATAAAAGAGAACAATGTCAATAAAATTTAGGAAAGCTATTTTTTAACATTTCATATATGATTTGTCTATACGATAGGTATATGTGTTTAAAATTTGATAAATTATTTTAAATATTCTCCAAATTAACATTTAACTCCCAAGCTAATGATTAGTAGTATTAATTGAAGAACTTAATTGATACGACAATGATACTTTAAGAATTCAACTTTTAACAACTAATTTGAAATCTGAATATTTTGGGACTTATCATGTAAATTTTTTTATATGACGAGTTGTTAAGATCAGAAAAATGTAGGCAATGGGTTCACAAATTATTGGTGGTGTGAAAAAGTCAAGCAGTTAGGTTACTTGGGGAGAATTATTGTTGGATAATTGCGTGAGAACATGAGAAAAAGGTTCTGACCTAACCAACCACGTAAACTGGCTCTTTTTCTAATTACACTGTCCATGAATTGAAGCAACCTCATTAATTACCTCCAAAATCCATGCGTTATTTAGCTGGTGTTTCTTGTTAGGTAACAACTGCCAAATAATTCAAATTTAGAAAATTGAAGCAAAATTGCTAAAATAATCAAATGTTTTGACTTTGAAAATTTGAGAATGGATTATTAGATGACGTAATTGGATTAAACTTGTTGGTCATAGATAATAATTTCATAACAACTTTGAATAGGATGAGGGTAGACTTTTTTCCCTTCTTCTTCTTCTTTTTTAATAAGATGAGGGTAGAAATTTTATGTGGAAGATAAACCAATAAAACTATAAAATTTTGAAATCAAACTAAATTTCTTGAGTAAAATTGAATATTAAATAAACCTGGAGCGTTTGGACTAGCCAACGGACGCACTAGCCAATGGGGTTTAAAACCTTTTGACGCTTTTAGATTTTATTAAAAATTTTTTATTTTAACTCTCTATTTAATTTTCTATTTTTTTAACTTTTAAACTTACATTATTTGTTAAATCACCCAAAATGGATGAAAAAGATAATGTTTATTAACTTTACTGATGTGAAAATCCACATGTATGGCACATAAGCAATTAATTAATTTTTCAAAAATTAAAAAATATTTTATATAATTTGTAAATAATTTTAATATTTTTTAAAATATTTTTTTGAATTTTCTAAATTTTAAATAAATTATTATTTGCTGACGTGGCATCCACATGGCAATCCACATATATGCCACATCAGCAAAGTTAACAAATATTCTTCTATCTATTTTTAGGTGATTTGAGAAATAATAAAAATTTAAAAGTTAAAAAGATGAAAAATTAAATGAAGAGCTAAAATAAGTTTTTTAGTAAAATTAAAGAACCAAATAAATCAAATATTCTTAAGTGTGGCACGTTTTTGGGCACTTATATTTGTCCAAACGTGCCTCAATAATTCATTGGATTGCAAACTTTAGTTCACTTTATATCCTTTTAAATGCACTGGCTTATATTTTTTTTACTCGAGCTTTATAGTCCAATGAAACTTCACAACATCAATTAGTGTTTCTTTTTGTTGGAACATTTTCAAAATATATGTAGTGCTCCAATAGTTGCAAATGAAAAGCTACAAGTAATCAAAAGTTATATCACTTGGTTATTAACCAAAAGTTGTCATTATTTATAATGATGAGTTATGCCTCTTAAATTCAAAAGTTATGTCACTTGACTATTAACAAATAGTCATAATTATTCAAATAGATATCTATTAAATAATTATGTTTATTGCTAAAGATATGACTATCCATTTGGGAAGTTATGTCTCTATGAAGAGACATGAGACCTCCTATAAATAGGAGTGAATTTTATTTGTATGACACACCCAAAAACATAGAAACAAAGTTTCTTTATATTCTCTCATCATCTTTTATATTCCTAGATTGTTTTATAAAGAATTTCTACAGTAATTCTTTATAAAAATTGATATCCTTGCTAGGCGCCACTTAGTTCTCAGTGGACTGTTTTCGTCAGTACAAAGCGTAGACAATCATTGGCTTTCATTGCATCCTTGATATTCATTTTCCAATAACTTTACACCATAATATAGGTGGGAGTGAATAGAACCTTAAAGAAAGTAGCATTCATACATGCCTTGAAGCCTTCGTTAATTTCTCATGTCACATTGCAAAAATCGAGTTAGTAGAAATTGGGTTAGTGAAACCAAGAGTGGTCATGTCTTGTTTTTAGATTAAGGTTGTGAAAATTTAGTCAAAGTAAATTGATTTAGCTCAATGCTTAAGTGTTGTGAGTAGTGTGTGAGAGGTTTTGGGTTCGAATCTTTTCCCTTTGAATTTTGTCTGATTTTGGATATTAGAGTTATATATTATTTTCATTCAATTGATGATAGAATGAGCTTGTCGATTTAATGGTAAGGATTCAGGTTACCCTTTAGTCTTGTGCTCAAATCCTTGTGTGTGCAAAATTGAAAATACTTTTACAGCTCCTTGCTGGTGCCGCCCATGTAATAGTGTTTGGGCTAAATTCAAATTTTGATAAGTTGATAAGTTTTCAGGAAGTTGGATTTTATTATATTTGTTTTTTTTTAAATAATAATACTCAAATTTCCTCAAAAATCTCCCCTAAACTTGCCCTCCACTTTTTCACTACTTCTTTTTGACCCTTTTTCCTTTGCTCTCTCTAATTTCCTCACAAACGTTGCCTTTCTTTTGGGGTTTTCTCATCATTTTGGTTTTCTTTTCCTTTGGTACTTCTTATTATTTAATCCCATAGTTCCACCATTTTGGTTCTCTTCTTCTTGTTGCTGTTCCGTAGCCATTGTTTCATTTGACGTATCATTCCTTAGTTTCCATGTTGGTCTTAGTTTCCGTGTTGGTCGTGTGTGGGTAGAGAGTGAATACCATTTGTTCATTGTTAGTATCAGTTATTCATTGCATGAATATGGTGAGACGAACGCTCCTCTGGGAAATTAGTTTCTGTTGGAGGTCGCGGTTTCTTTAAAGGTTCTAGAAGTGTGCTACTGCGTCGAGGTTCAGAAACGACAAGGTGTATGACTTGATCTCGTAGAAACAATGAATGGCAGAAAGCCAAAATAACCCACTGTAGACGTCAAACAGCGGTGGGCCACGCGGGCTAGGTTATTTTGGTTGTGTGGGCCACACGGGCATGTGTTAGACCGTTTGGTAGGTGATGTGAACCACACGGGTATCCAGTTGGGTGGTGTGAGCCATATAGGCATGTGGGGCCATTTTCTGAAATATTTCCTTAGGGTCATAAACGAAATGCGATTCGAGGTTAACCACTTCACAAGTTTTGTAATGTGATACGTATGAATTTTAAATGCGAAATATGATATTCTATCTCTGTATATACTATTTTTGAAATTATGATAGCATGACCTAATGTGTGAGCTTGTTGAGTTTTGTAATGGCATGTTTTTGTTCTTGTATGTTCGTATATGAGCATGTGAAATCTGATTATGTTATTCTGATTATTTCTTAAACTGCTATATGACTATGCATGTGACATTATGGTGAAATTGTTTTGCTTTTGTTGATATTTGATACATTTGTTCTGCAAAGCATGGAACTCCATTCCTTTTGATTTCTGTGAATTGTAGAACTGCATGTTTTACATGTTTTTCATTCAGATTCTATATATGCATATTATGTCACATTGCATGGGGATGGGATGATATGGTAAAGAGGAAGTTCTGATAGTTTAATGATCTGCACTATTTTGTGGTTTAACTACATATTTGTTCTGGTAGCTTGGCTAAAAATATAGTGGCTTGACCACATATATATGATCTGGTAGTTTAACTGCATCTCTAGTGGCTTTAACCATAATTTTTCTATTGGTCTGATTTGGGATGGACGAGTTCTGGGGAACTCTAATTGGTGTGTAGTGAAGTTGAGTAGGATGTTTTTTGAATAAAAATTTGCATTATGTTTTTCGAAAATACTACATTGACATTTCATACATGCTCAATTTTGTTCATTTGAACTTGATAGAATTCTTTGTGTTACTCTGAACTGTTTGATATGTTATTTGTGCTTCTGTCTGAGATAAGTTACACACTAAGCTTTATAACTCACCCATTTTTCTTTAATCCTCTTAAGTAATCATCAATCTTAGGATCAGACGGCGTGCGAGAGCTTGGATTGGTTTTTTAATAATTTAAGTATCATGGTTCATGTTTTTTTTTTTAACTATTTTGGACTTTCTGGACTTTTTGGGTTTGTAAATATGTTTTAGACTTTGTTTTTGGTTTTTGTTTTGTTCTTCAGTTTTTGATATATTTAACGCAAAATTGAAAACTCATACAAGTTAACAGATTGAAAATTTGGTTTTCAACTCAAACTCCGAATTTTTTTTTCTGCTAAACTAAGAAAATGATTAAGTGATTTTACTATAAAACAAGTGTTTTCGAGTATGAGATTTTCTAAAGAGTGCACGAAATATTTAACTAAAAGTTATTATTTCCTGACCATTTGTTTTCTGAATATTTGTTTTCCAAAATAAGATGTGTTACGGGAACAAAAGGTTAAAGTTTTAAATTTATCAATGTCACATTCACACTCGGGTCATAACTTCTAGGTTGGGTTTGGGGTATTGTATCTCATAAGTTCATTTTATCCTCACACTCCAATAATTTTAAGGTTCAGTTTTCACAATTTATGAGAAATTAATGAATGTGTGTGCTCACCGTTCATTCACATGCCACTACAAGCATGGTACTATGAGAATGGTTATCAACAATTAGACAACATTAAGGTCAACGATCTTGTTAAATTTTGATTTATAAGATATCTTTATTGTGAGTAAAGGCATGTCTTATTTATCATTTTAATCTTATTGCATGAATTAGATTTCAATTGTAATGTGCTTATTGAACTGTATTACGCAAAAGATGTGGGTGTCTTATGAATCAATTACTTGACAAAAATCAAAAGCTAGTTCATTGTATGCATGACATTTTAATATGCATGATTATGATTGGTATAGAATTATATATTAATAATATATATTATGAATGAATAAAAATAAAAAAAAAGAAAGAAGATGGATGGATGGAATAAAAAAGTATGGTTGGGAAACGATCTATTAATGGATTGAAACAATTTTTTTAAATGGTAATGACATGGTTTAAACATTAGTTGAACATGCTTCTATCCAATAAAAGCTTTATGACCATTTAGGAAAACCTTCTTAAGCCAAAAGGTTGTGTTATTGAATCCAACAGTTACTTTTAAAAGGTTTGGTTGAAATGATCTCTTAAAACTAAAAAGTGCAACTTGAAAGGTGATGTTATTCTAAGGAGTCACTTATGCACCTATCAGTGCATTATAAATAAACAATAAGTTTGGAGAATTGAAATTTAATTCATTCCATCCAATTTGTGAGTGAAATTTTTAGTACCAAAATAAACATTTTTTATTCTATATTATAAAGTTTGTACTAGAAATGATTTTGGCAATAAATGAAATAAGTCATGCAATTTGTATGGTTAATTTTTCTTGTCAAGTAGAATAGTGGAAACCATTGGCTTATATAAAGATAATTATTCTGGTATGAAATCTTTTAGTGAGAATGTGAATACGATAATCATATATTTAAAATCGAGATCATACTGTGCATATTTATGATGATGCACATGGTTTCTATATAGCTTAATTTTATCTATAAACTCATGATTCTATAAAGTTTTGAGAAGTAAATTTTGAAATTTATTTTGGAAGTCATGAATCAAAGATCTCGTGAGTATGAAAACATAGCAATATGAATGCTATTTGACCCTTATAGGTGATAGACATGATTTTGATCATAGTCAAAAAAATAATTAAAGATGTCCATGATGAAGGGTGAATAAATTGTGATTTTATAGTCACTTGATTAAACAATTGATGATCATTTAATATGACTATATATGTTACACACTTGTATATATGTGGTGTGTTGAGAAATATAATGTTATTTGACTATGAATGTAAAAAAAAAAAAAAGAGTTTTAAGGTCATGTACTGAATTTGAAAAGAAGCTATAACAAATAGCAAATATGTTGTCTAGTTTCACCAAGAGATTTGAGACCTCTTTACAACAACTTACTCGATGAAAAATACATGATGTATGGTTTCTTATATTTGATGATTATGAAATTAATTTCTTGGATATCAAGAAATAAATAAAAGTGTCAAATATGAAATTGTCATGACAAGAAAAAATAAAATGATCACTGTAATTTGACAATAGTATAAAGGATATCCTTATAGCATTCTTTTGCAAAAGAATGGGTAATTGATCATGTTAGGGATGCCGGTCTTGTGAATTTCAATACACAAATAAATATAAAGGTTCACCATGTGGTATAGATAACATAACCATGTTTAAAATTTGGAAATTTAAGAATGAGGTACAATCCTATAATATTTGAGCCACCCATGATGGAAACTCAACTCAACGCTTGGTATAACATCAAGTCTTAAGTTCAGTGAGACAAAGTACATCATCAATATGTGATTCCAAACACTATAAAATAAAATATATTATATCATCCCAAAGGAAAAAGTGCTAGGTAACCATAATGATAAGGAAAGGCTAGAGAATTGTACTCTTAATAGACCCATAATATAAATATGTTAGAGTGTTATATTTGTGAGAACACTCTTAATGGGATCTACCTATGTGAGTGGAAGTGTGGTCACTTCTATGAGCTCAAGGACTTAGCTCTGACAGCACTAATGAAAAGAGGATGGTCATAATAATGTCCCTAGATACTATGCATTGACTAGTGTTGAAATCATTGTGTGAATGCGTTTGGTTGATCAAATGGAATAGCTGGTTCAAATCATATTATACCATGAAATTTTGATTAACTTTAACATGTTTTCACTAAGTGAAGGTTCAATCGTGAAACACTTTCATTTATGCAATTGATTTCCAATATTATCAAAATCTAGAAGATTTTATAATTAGGGGGATTTTCAAAATATATATAGTGTTCCAATAGTTGAAAATGAAAAGCTATAACCAAAAGTTATGTCACTTGGTTATTAACCAAAAGTTTTCACTATCTATAATGAGGAGTTATGTCTCTTAAATTCAAAAGTTATGTCAATTGATTATTAACAAATAGTCATAATTATTCAAGTAGATATCCGTTGAATAATTATTCATTTGGGTGGTTATGTCCCTATGAAGAGACATGATGCCTCCTATAAATAGAAGTGAAATTTCATTTGTATGACACACTTGAAAACATAGAAACAAAGTTTCTTTTTATTCTTCTGCCAACTTTTATATTCCTAGATTGTTCTATAAAGAACTTCTGCAATAATCCTTTATAGGAATTGATATCATTGCTATGCTTTGTTCAACGTTCAGTAGACTATTTTCGTCAATGTAAAATGTAAACAGTCATTGGACTTCATTGTATCCTCAAGGTTTATTTGCTAGTAACATTTTTGCACACCATAATATAAGTAGGGGCGAATAGAACATTAAAAAAGTGGCAATGATATACGCCTGAAGATTTCATTAATTTCTTATAAATTCATTTTATCCCCACACTCCAACACTTTTACAATTATGCTGACCTATTACTTTTTCTTTCTTCTGTTTCGTACTGCATGTTTACTTTTGTTCTTATCATATGGTAGCCTAAATGTGCTACTTGTTTATCTTTTTTATTTGAAAGTTTTGAATAACTTTATAATTCAATGTATATTTTATCAAATTTTATTATATATAATTGTTTTTATATTAAAAATTTTTAACTTATTTACTATTTTTGTTTTCAATTATTTCAAGTTAAAAGTTTTGATATTTTACTTAATTTAATAAATAAATTTACATATTTATATATATTAATTAATCAAAATATTTAAATATATATAATAAAGTACCCATATTTTAGTGTTTTAAACCTTTTTAATTATTTATTATACTTCCAAATATGTTATAAGTTCTATTACATACAAATATTATTGTCTTTAATGATCATTTTCTATTCTCGTTATAATTCACCTCATCGTTGTTGTCGCATTTGAATCTGAACACATCTCATTGCCATAGTCAATCTCACACAATCTCACCATTACCACTATTTATAATCTCATCAGAGTCAATGTAACACCCTGTTTTGGTGAGTTCTGAATTTAGCAAGAAAACCGAAAGTAATTTGAGCGGCATAGTGCTATTCACCCAATTGATGCTTTTGGCATATAGGTTGGGCACATCGTTGACGTTATAGTATTATGTAAAGGTAGTTCTCTAAATGTGTTGAGTTGTAGAGAAGAACAGATTGGTAAAATTAATGATGATTTCGGGGTGAATTAGGTTATCACCAAAGGTATTGTTCACCCAATTTATTAGGTTATCCAGTTAGTTACATACTAACGAGGTAGTTAGGATGGAACAAAGGGTTGGACCAAAAATATAAAAATATTGAATTTCAATTTACAGTTGTAACGCCCTGAATTTGGGCTTAGTAGAATTGGGCCTATCGGGCCTTAGGCGTAGGAGCATTTAAAATTTTTGGGAATGTGATAACATCATTATTTCAAATTGGACCTATTAGGAAGGTGATTTTAGAAGGTTACAGGGTTCCTATGAAGTCCCAGGTTCAAGTTAGGCCATAGGAAAAATTTTCATTTTTGGCCTTAGTGGAAACACTGATCTCAAATGGTATGAGTCATAAGTATATTAGGGTAAAATAAGACACAAGTTGGCCATGAGGTAGGATGATTGTGGCGTCACTAAGGAACAAGGGGGAGAGGAGTTTGAATCCCTTGGTAAGCATTTTAAAGGTAATTATTTTGTGCTTTGGAAGAGGAGGAAACAGAGTTGGGATCAAACTCTGCCAGGGGAGTTGGGGACTTGGTCAAACTATTTGAATGGAAGGTGGAGAAGAAATTGAGGATGGATTTGTGGAGGAAATCATGGGGATGGATGAGTGAGGAAAGTTGGCCGAATATTGGGTTCTTTTTGGGGTGGATTTGGCACTTGGGGATTCTCTTGTGGTTGTGCCGAAATTGTATAGGAGCTTTAGGGGTTATTTTTCTCTCATTTTTGGTTTCGAATTCTTTTGTAGCTTTTGTTGTTCATTCTTTTGGTGTATTTTTTGACCTTTCGGGACCTTTTCCTTTCAACTTTATTTCTAAGTGTTTACTTTCTTTAGCCGAAATCTCAGTTTCTCCTATTCTCTTTTTCTCATTTGTTGGCCGAATCTTTTTCTTTCTTCTCCTCTCATCTCCTTTCCTTGGCTTTTCTTCATAGCCGAATGCACACCTTCTTTTCTATATTCTTTTTTTGTGGGAATTTAGTGAATCGTTAAGCCTCTTCCTTCCATTTTCTTCTCTTGTTTTCCACCAGTATTTGCTACCCTTTGCTACCGAATCTTCTCTTCCTATTCAGTTCTTCTCTGGTTGCAAGGTATCGCTTCCTTTTCCAATTATTCTCTCTGCTTTTCTCTACTAAAGTCGAAACACACTGTCATTAACTCTTTACTTTCCAGGCCAAATCTAGTTACTTTTCCCCATCTCGAATCATGCTTGTTCTCGTTTGTGAAAGCCAAAACCCCTTGTTAGACAACTGTCATTTTCTATGGTACTTTGTTAATCGAGAATTCTTCATGAAGGCAAGTAATATCCAGCCTGAGAGGGGATCAAGAAGTGTGCCTAATGGAAGTGGACTCGTAGCCCCTGCTCCCAAGTTTAAGCGGCGTAGGGTGTCAGCGGTTCAGGACTTTTTGTCGGGTTGTGGAAGGGTGTCGACATCTGGTTTAGATAAGCAAATCGTAGTTGATCACGCTAGTGAGGGTAAGTGTTAGTAAATCGTATAGTTAGGGGTTTGGATTAAAGATCTCCCATTTTTATTGTTATAGAGTTAACTGTGTGTTATGTTTGGTATAGGTGACGACGATCGTGAGTGTATAGTACTCTATGTGATCAGGTGTGTAATCTCACACCCTACTAAATAATGGCATGTGATGACTTGCGAATCGGCCAAAAGCCGAAAAGCCGAAAAATCGACATTTGTGCCACCCTAGCGTACGAGCACTCGTAGTGGTAAATCGAGATACAAGTAGTGACGGTAAGTCGTTGAGAGTGTCACAAGCACTCTCGCGACATTGAGGCTGCAACAAGCCTAACCGAGCCAATACGGGCTTAACAGGCCCAATGGACTTTCTGGCCCACATGGGCGAAATTGGTGGAAAATCATCAAAGGGTAAGTGCGGTTGCGAAATCTAAAAATCTGAGATTGAAACCATGCGAAATGGGCCACACGAGCTTGTGGGCCCGTTGGGCCTAAAATGGATTTAAGGCCCATTAGTTCCGTATAAACCCAATATGGGTCCCGTGTCGTTGAGGCGACAGTAAGCTATTAAAAAGTCGTAAATTGGTAAATTACTGAAACACCCTCGATGGGTAAAATTACTGAAACACCCTCGGTGGGTAAAATTACTGAAACACCCTCGGTGGGTAAAATTATTGAAATACCCTCGGTGGGTAAAATTACTGAAATACTCTCGGTGGGTAAATTACTAAGATACCCTCGTTGGGTAAAATTACTGTTATACCCTTAGGAGCAGATTTGGTATGATTGTGTATAACTTGATTAATTTCCATAATGATACATTTTGCATTTACTGAACTATTATGCCATGACATGTTGCATTGGGATGGCTTATAATGATGGAGGAAGTGCTGTACTGGTGACTATGCCACAATATACTGATTTCAGTGGCTCAGCCACATATACTGATACTGGCAACTTTGCTACGTTTATACTGGCAGCTCGACTGCATTCTTGGAGTGTAGGGTTGGGTGGGTTGACTTGGTCCCCATATAGAGTGTAGGGCTGGTACGGGTGAAGTGTAGCGGATGGACTATTAGGTTGGGTTGCATTATCTGTTTGCATTACCATGATTTTAGGGCCGTGGGCCCAAATTGATATCAGATGGGGCTTAGGCCCGCACTCGTACTCATGATCGTGTGATCGAATCGAGATTACACACTGAGTTCTTGTAACTCACCCCTTTTTCCCATAACCTTGCAGGTAATCCCTAGTGATAGCGGATTTGGGAGCTGCGGAGAACTCGGTGCTGGCCATACATTGCAGTCTTTCCTCACGAACCTCAATAAATTTGGTTTTTTTTATATTATTTCCAAGAATATTTGATTTGGGTTATTGTTTTGTAATAAGGCCATTGGACTAAATTTTTTTTTAAACTTTTATTTTCGATTGCTTACTATTATATGTTTTTAAATAAGGGTTTTCCTAAAACACTAATAACTGTTTCCAAAATATCATGTTACCGAAACTACTCAAGATTGACTTTCTCAACAACAACAGTTTTTCAAAGACAATAGCAACTTTATAAAGTTAGACATTAAGCAAGTCGCGTTTTTTTTTAACAAACAACAGAATCAAAGTTTCAAAAAGAATGCGAACTTTTAACGAAAGCATAGTTTTTAACGCAACCCTTCTATGGACATACCAGATCCGGTCATAACGTTTAGGCCGAGTTTGGGGTGTTACATTTTATGGTATCAGAGCCTGGTTGCAAAACTCGATTGTGGAATGGGTTCGAAAACGTTTTTTCAAAGTTTGTTTGAAATTTGGTTTAGAAAAATATATCTTTATTGCATGTATGGCACCTGAGTCTCCGGCACCAAATTCGTAAGCTCCTAACCTTATACTCTATTTTATGCTGTAATGATTACATCTTTGGTATTTATTTTGTGTGTGTTTTGTTTGAATTGTGTGTATGTGTGATAAATATCGATTTGCTCCTGTGGTTAGATATTTGGTTGTGTGAAGAGGTTTCTAGATGAAGTTAAAAGTGTATTAGTGGTATTAAGATTAGAGTGCGCAGCAGTAGCGTAGTGTGGTAGTTGTTACACAACTACCCAGTTAGTTGGAAATTTCGAGGACGAAATTTCTTTAAGGGGGTAGATTGGTAACGCCCCGAATTTGGGCTTAGTAGAATTGGGTAATGTTTTCCTTTACACGGGGTGCTTAAATATTGACCATGCCATAAGGAAATAAGAGCCACACATAACTGAAACAACACTTAACTAATCTTACTTTCTATAAAAATGGGAGTGGTCTAACCACTTAAGTATCATGTTCATAAAGAGAAAGATTTCTATTGATGTTCGTGGCTTAATTGAGCAACAAGACAATGTCCAAGAATTACTAATAGTTATTGAAAAATAGTTCAAGACTTCTCAAAAGTCATTAGCCAACACCCTAATCATGAAATTCACATCAATAAAGCTCACTAATGTGAGAGGCATGCATGACCATATCAACAAGTTGAGGGATTTAGCGGCTCAATTAAAAGCACTTGACGTTGAAGTGTTTGAATCTTTCCTGGTGCACTTCATATTGAACACTCTTCCACCTTAGTATGGTTCATTTAAGATTTCTTACAACACATATAAGGATAAATGGTCCATCAATGATCTTTTGGCCATGTTTGATTAGGAAGATGCTAGAGTGATATTGCAAATAGGAGAGAGTGCACTAATGGCTACTCAAGGAAGAAAATGACTCAAGCCAATCAAAAAGGGAAGGCTAAAATACATCCCCAAACTAACATAAAGAAATAGTCTAAGTGTTTCTTTCGTAAAAAGAAGGGACACTTAAAGAAGGACTGTGTCAAGCATAAGAAGTGACTTGAAAAGAAAGGTAAATCAATCTCACTTGTCTGTTTTGAGTGAAATATGGTTTATGTAAGTTATAACTCATGGTGAATTGATTCTAGTTCTATAATCCATGTCTCAAATTCCTTACAGAGATTAAGAAACCTAAGGAAACCAACGGGAGCTGAGTGATACATCTATTCGGATAATAAGATGCAGCTGCATGTGGAAGGAATTTGTAACACCCCTAACCCGTAATCGTCGCTAGTTTAGGGATTAGGAGTATTACCGAAAATTTTGAAATACAACACAAAGTATATCATCATCCAAACATATTAAGATAGATGCAAATAGTCCCTTAATGAGGTCTACGAGACCTTAAACACGTGTTAGAAAGGGGTCGGAACTAATTCGAATACATACAAAAATTTCAAAAAATTAAACATTTTTCAAAGCTACAGAGGTCACACGTCTGTGTGGGTAGGCCGTGTGCCTCACACGGCCTCAGACACGCACGTGTGTCCAAGTCGTGGCAAAATAGGGCATACATACGGACTTGTCCACACGGCCTGAGACACACTCCTGTGCCTCACCCGTGGTCGACACTGACTTGCACCACACGGCCAGTCACACGCCTGTGTGTCTAGCCCGTGTGCAAGCCTGATTTGTTTTGAAATACAACCATGAAGTACACGATCGAGCCAACGCCCGTGTGCTCAACCGTGTAGGCAATTATTGGCCATTTTCAAGTCCAAACTTGCCCCCCACACTTAGGATCACCTATAAGCATCAAACCATATGCATTTATACCTCCAATGGCAATCAAAACATACCAATATATGCACCAATTAATCATCAACTACACCATTTATTTCCATACTCAAATTCAACTCAAATAAGTCCATCTAAAATATCAAATTTCACATCCCAAATTTCATAATCTATTCATCATTCATTCCTTACCAATTCCATCGTGAAACATACCATTTCCATCTTGCTAATTTATGCAATAAATATCACACACACAGAACACACACATTCACTTATAAATCATTCTTCTCACATGTTCAAAACAAATACCAAACCATCAAACTACCAAGCCAAATCAAATGGCAAGACTTATACACTTCAAAACATGCCATAATCACTAGCCTATACATTCCATATACCAAATATATACAATTTCGAAAAGTACCAAAATAGATAGCTGATAGTGTGATTGAGTCGCTAACAATCCCTGGATCTGAGCTAGCTTTAAATACACTGTAAAACAGAGAGACAATTCACACAGTAAGCTCTAAAGCTTAGTAGGTTCGTAATATAATACATTTAACTCAATGATTTAAAATTAATAGACAAATCAAATCATCACATAGATTATTTCACAAGAATGCACAATTTCATCCATAGTCAATACTCACATAACCAACCATTCATCCATATCCAGAATCATCGACCACATAGGTTCTGTACATACCTTTTCCAACACTTAGTTATGAACATTCTTGCTACTCAATGCTCGTTACCATATCTCGATCAATCTTCCTTATTCATTCGATTTAATCGCACACTTAGTGCCAATTTCTTAGTCGAAACTTAAATGTCATCACACACTTAGTGCCTTTACTTTAAACTAAATTTAACTCGGTATCGCACATACAGTGCAAATCAAAGTAGTCGATACAATCTTTATTTCGCACACACAGTGCCATTCTCTACTGTATCAATTCTATTTTGCACACTTAGTGCTACACCTCTCAGAACCTCAACTAACATTTCTAATTCATCAATTACATAGTCTTTCATTGCATAGCACATGAGCATAAATTAAACACTTCGTATTATAAAGAAACTTACCTCGAACGTCGAATTAACAAAATAGGTCGATCAATTGAGCACTTTATCTTTGCCTCGATCTCGATCCAAATCTCTCTTTTCTTGATCTATACATATTAAAATTTAACTCATTTAATCACCAAATCATTTAATTTAATCCAAACACACATATTTAGGGCATTTTACAAAATAGCCCTCACATTTTCACATTTCGACACTTTAGTCCCTATTTCATAAAAACACAAAATACACAAAATTTTCATTCACACATGCTTAGCCAAATTTTCCTTATGCTCGTACAAGCCCATATATTTTATTTATTTCACATTTTAGTCCTCTAATTTCTCATTTTCACAATTTATCCCAAAATAGTCAATTTCATCAAAAATTCAAAGATAAAATATGTTAACCCAACATCAAACTTTCATATTTCACCATCAATTATCACAAAGCTCCAACATTCATCAATAGCATATCTCAAAATCATCATCAAATTCTAAAATTAAAGCATGGGCTAGCTAGAACACTAAGCAATGATTACAAAAACGTAGAAATCATCAAAAACCGATCAAAAATCATATCTCAATTAGCAAAGCTTAGTGTCAAAATGTTTGAGTATTCAAACCCTTTTTATTCCTTGATTTTTTGGTAAAATAAATATGATAATGGCTTGTTTTTCTTATTTGTTTTATTTAATACATATTATTATGCCATTTACCATTTTACCCTTAATTAAAACATTATAATTTCATTCATTTAATGGCTATATATGTCAACTTCCACTATCAAAGGTATAATTACCACATAAGGACTCTCATTTAAAAAGTCATACCAAATAAGCACTTTAACAATCAGCACACAGCTTTTACATTTTATGCGATTAAGTCCTTATTGCAAATTAAACACACAATCGATAAAATTTTCACACAGAATTTTCACACATACTCAATCACATACTATAAACACGGAAAATAATATTAAAATGTTTTTCTGATCTCAGATTTGTGGTCTCAAAACCACTATTCTAACTAGGGTCTAAACTAGGCTGTTACAAAATTGGAACCTATGAATTAATGCTTAAAAGTGGTTTTTTCTCATTATTCGAGTAATAAGAACTTGTTGGAAATAGTGTTTTATGCAATGGTCTTTACTCACTAAATTTACAAAATAATTCCACTTATAATATTATGCACATTCAATGCGATACCAAACGTTGTGTTATAAATAAAGCTTCCTTTATTTTATGGTATCGAAGATTAGGGCACGTCTCCATTGAAAGAATTAAGAGATTAGAAAATGATAGGGTACTGAGTACTTTAGATTTTACTGATTTCGGTATTTGTATAGACTACATCAAGGGCAAGCAAACTAACAAGTCAAAGATAAGTGCCAAGAGGACTTTGACCATATTAGAAATCATTCGTTCTAATATTTGTTGCCCAAATATGAATGCTCGAGGTAAAAAATACTTCATCACCTTCATAGATGATTACTCACGATACATGTATCTCTATATGCTTCATCACAAAAATGAAGCATTAGAAGCCTTTAAGGCTTTCCAGGTTAAATTAGAGAAACAATATGGTAAGCAAGTCAAGATTGTGAGAATTGATTGAGGTGGTGAGTATTATGGTAGATACATTGAGGATGGACAAGCATCGTATCCATTCGCAAAGTTTCTTCAAGATAACATTATAGTTGCTCAATACACCATCTCGGGCTCTCTTGATCAAAATGGTGTTGCAGAAAGAAGAAATTAAACTTTAATGGACATGGTGTGAAGTATGCTTAGTAGCTCTAAGCTGCCTAAATTCTTATGGTTTGAAGCTCTAAAAATGACTGTGTATATATTGAACTGAGTTGCAACAAATATTTTCCTAAAGACACCTTTTAAGTTATTCAAAGGTTGGAAACTGAAATTGCTACATATACACGTATGAGTATACTCATCCAAAGTAAGAATTTATAATGCTAATTTGAGCTTTGATATCTTGTTTGTGCATTAATAAGAGAAGTAAAACTAGTGAGGAAGTTAGAGAAAGTGAGAGAGAACATAGGCTTTGATAAACTAGGCTACTAACAGAAGCAGCTAATTACAAACAAATAATTACAACGTGCTAACCAACTATAACAATCTAACTATTTAGTTAACAAACTCTTAGCTTCAATAAAATTACAAATCTACATAACTACAGACATATTTTAAAGAATGAACTTAGAAATGGGATGGTTAACCTAGTGTGTTGATGTTGTTACTTAGCATGTACCCATTCTATAAGTATAAAGTTAAATTCCATGATTTATAATTTTTTAAATTATTCATCCATAATGTATAAATTAGTCAAAATTCAATTAAATTATATATTTGAAAAGTTATAAAAATATATGAATTTTATATTCATAAATATTTATAAAAATTTCAAGTCCTCCACTACTTAATCATCTAACAAATTTTGAATTACATTTATAAAAATTTTATTATTTAATTTATACAATTTTAAAAATTCAAATACTCAAACCTAATTATATTTAATAAATAAAATTTCTACTATTATTTACAGGGTTTTAACATCATGTTATTGTCATCCCCTCTTTCATTTGTAATATGTAGCAAAAATAAAATAAAATATATACTCTATTATTTAAAGGGTGAACTGAATTAGTGTCACCCGGGTTATCAACTCAATCTAAATTCATTTCTTTTTTTGAAACAACAAATATTACTATGAGAGTATTTTTATTATTTTATATTTTATGTAAAATTTAGAAAATTACACTTAATAAAATTTAAACCTAATACTTTAAATTTTCATTTCAACTAAAATCTCATTTAGGGTGTGTTTGTTTGCTGGAAAATATTTTCTGGAAATTGTTTTCCCAATTTCCAATGTTTGTTTGCTGGAAAATATTTTCCAAATGGAAAATATTTTCCATCACACACGGGTAAAATGGCTTCCATTTGGGAAAATGTCTTACTAATTTCTTTTCCGTAAGACATTTTCCAGATCTTTCCCCTTCATCCAGGTAAGTCTTTCTCGTTCTTCCCTTCTTCACTGCTTCTCATTCCTTCTTTCTTTCTCAGCCAACAAATCTCTTTCTCTCTTTCTCAGACTTTTCGGTTCCTCCTTTCGCTGAGTCTTGGAATCCCTTGGAAAAATTCGTCTCTGATCTCCTCCAGGTATTTGCATATTTCTCTAATGTTTCATCTCTGACTGATTACTCTCTGTTTTCTTGATTGCGATTCTCTCTAATTTTTAAGCTACTGTTTTGTGTTGCTTGATAGCTTGGACTCAACTGTTAGTAAAAGATAAATTTTTTCCTTTAATTTTTCTTTCATTTGTTTTCTTGACCGTAGTTAGCCCTTGATTGTTTTGAGCTACTGTTTTGTGCTGCGAAATAGGAAAGGCCATAGGCCATTGGAATGTCTTCTTTCTTGATTCTGGTTTGCCAATAGGTCTGTTTTTGCGAAAAATGTATTACCCCTGATCTAGCAAGTAATACTGGCTTGTAGTCTGTCCTGTCTTTGCTTGGTTTGTATATTGTATGAGTTTAATGGAAATGGTGATAAAAAAGCCTTTTGTAATTTATGTATTTATTTTTTTATATTAAGGTAGGTGTTGCTTTCCGGAGAGTAGTTTATAGTTAATTTGTTCAGGGGTTTCTTTCCTTTATTTTACTAAAAAGAAGTAGCCTTTTGTATGTATATTAGCCAAAAGCTAGAGTGTGTAAGGAGGTCAGTTTTCAAAGGATTTTTAGCATTTAAACACATTTAAATTCATGAATTTTAAGTTATTATAATAATAATAGTCTTCAACTCATGCCACCACTGAAGAAATATTTCTAAAATACACAAGGCAATGTAGTTAATGGCTTCTGGATGAACTTCATGATTTGTTATCGGTTTTTTTACCTGAGGAAGCAACCTGAGATCTCACTAAAGGAATTAAAGCCTAGTGAGAAAAAAGTACAAGGGTTTGATGGCTTCACTTCACATTTCTTTTAATTTGCATGGCATATAGTTGGTAATGATCTCTCTAATGCGGTTAAGTTCTTTTTTGAGTGCTTGAGGATGCTTCCAGCTTTTAATGCTCCTACTGTTGTCTTAGTCTCTAAAGTGTCTAAATCCTAATCATGTTTAGGGATTTTAGACCAATCTCTTGTTCTTTAGTAGTGTACAAGTATGTCACTAGAATTCTTGTTAAAAGGATCACTTCTTTTCTCCCTGATTTGATTTCCACTAATCAGAGTGTTGTCATACAAGAAAGTGTATTACTGATAATACCTTGTTAGCTTAGGAGATTGTAAGAAGTTATATCAGGAAGAACTTGTCCCTTAGGCGGGCAACGAAATCAGTTGATGCACTTGTTAAAGATTCTATTACTCCTTTGTTCGAACACCACTTTCATCTTTGATTGTTGCCCTATTCCTTCAAGCCTTTGTTGTAACATATTAACTTGCTCGCTCAACTCCTACCTTGTATCCTTTTAGATAACATTAGATAGCAATGCACATGAGGTGTCTTCTTTTTCCTTTGAGCAAGCATGCATCAAATCTATCATAGATACGTAGTTCCTAAAGGCAAGCATTTTAATAGCAAGGTATTGAGTGATTCGAACTATATTGCAACTAATATGTTCTCTAGCAAACTAAGATTTTGTTAATGTTACCTGAAACCAATAGTTAAAGGGTTCTTTCATTTTCTTTTCATAGAAGTGTTTGGAACAGAGAAAAAAAAAGACCTCTAGTACATCTGCTTTAACAAGTATAGCTACGCATATAGTTTTAACAAGGACTGAGGGATGAGATTGTTAGCTACCATAGATAACAGTGATGTCAAAAGTGGAGGTAAATCATTTCTCATAACATTATAGTATTTCTAAGTGGTTTTTGAAATTCATCACGTACGCCAAAATAAAATAAAAAGGAAGGAAATGGATGGAGTTATAGGAGTCTAGTTTCCCCTGTTCATTTCTTCCATGGCTTCAAAATAGAAAGCACAATGATGAGTGCAATAATGAGGAGTAAGATAATGGAGATCATCCTGCATTTTCTTGACTTTTATTTTTATAATGTTTTGTGCAAAAATTGATGCATTTATTTTTGTAAATGTGTACAGTTGAATTAAAATTAAAGTTTTATGTATGTATTTGAATTAATCAAAATTTTATGTGCATGTACCAAATTAAAATTCATATATCAAATTATTCATTAAATCAAAATTTATGTATAGTTTTGGAATTTATCCCTACTATTAATTACATTCATTACATTTAAAAATGCTGTAAGGGTGTTGAAAAAAAAATTGCCTTAAAAGGTATGTATCTTCTTTGGTTTCGTCCATTTATGAGCAAATTTATCTTTCTTACCATAGTTAAAGCATTTACTTTAGTTTTGCTTTTATTGTGAATGTATTGGGAGAATTTTTGTGTGCCTAATTATAGTTTGTTAAAAGCTTTGCCTTTATATTCACCATATGATTTGCGTTAAAGCTGGAAACTTCATTGGAACTTGTTCCTACCATATACAAATCAATATTAGGTTTGGTTGTATCAATAGATTTTTCTAAAATAACTTTATTTTTAGATTATTTTGGAAACTCTTGTGTGATTAAAAAAATATTAGTTTTTTCCTTTGATTGTTATATGAAAATTTTAAATTTGAATATTGATATATTGATATATTTTCTAAAATATTTTTCCCCTTTGTATTTCTTTGTATTTCGATCTTATGAAAAGCTTGCACCTTTTTTGTAATGATAAAATATTTGTGTGGCATTATTTTGTGTAGGTGGATCGTAGTCAAGATCAAAATGCAGTTGTCGAGTCGTGGCTTCAGTTTTAGCTTTTGGGGCTCTTTGGATTAAAAAATTAAAAACTAGGAAGGAAATTGCTTCTCACCCTCGTGTGAATCGAGATTATGAAAGAGAAAATTATAAAAGAGAAAATTATATTAATATTATTTTATATAGTGGTGACCAACATTGTATTAATCTAATAAGGATGAGATTGATTGCCTTTTTTAATTTGTGTGATATTATTAGTAGGAATAATTTGTTACAATCAACTAAATTTGTGAATATTAGGGAGCAAGTAGTTATATTTTTACATATTGGTCATAATGTAAGGTTTCGAGTGATTAGATCTAGATATTATAGATCAACTGAGACAGTTCACCTTTACTTTAGGGTTGTATTGAGAGCTATTTTGAAATTGTATAAACTAGTTATTACATCACCTGATGAGTCAACTCCTAGTGAAATCAGAAACAATCCAAGGTTTTATCCGTATTTTAAAGATTGTATTGGAGCATTAGATGGAACTCATGTTCATGCATCCGTTCCACTTAGCATTCAAGGAAGATTTCGTAGCCGTAAAGGGGGGACGACACAAAATGTATTGGCTGCCATTACATTTTATTTGAAATGTTCCTATGTTCTAGCTGGTTGGAAAGGTAGTGCACATGATTCTCGTATTTTAAGTGATGCACTTTCACACCCAAGAGGATTAAGAATTCCATAAGGTAATAATTATCATTAAATACCAAATAGTTCTAGTAAGCTCATAATTTTTTAGTATTAATTATGTTTTGTAAAATTGTACCAAATAGTTCTAGTAAGCTTATAATTTTTTAGTATGAATTATGTTTTGTAAAATTGTAGGTAAATATTATCTTGTTGATGCTGGATATGGCATCCGAAATGGATATATTACCCCATATCGTGGTGTCCAATATCATTTAAAAGAGTTTAGTGCTCAAGGGCCTGAAAATGCAAAAGAACTCTTTAATCTTCGACATTCATCATTGCGAATCGCTATTGAACGTGTTTTTGGAATTTTGAAGAAACGGTTTCGTGTATTAGATGCTGAACCAGTTTGGAATTTTCAAACTCAAGTAGATATAGTTTTGGTTTGTTGTATCATTCATAATCATATAATGGGAGTTGATCCTAATGATTTACTTAATCAAGGATTATACGAGGAGTTTGAGTCTGATTTGATAATACCAACTCTTACGAGCGAGAAGAAAGAGAAGAAGCAAAAGAATGGTCTACTAAGAGAGACGAAATTGCACAAACTATGTGGACTGATTATATGGCTAAAAATATTAGGTAGGTTTAGGGCTTAGGGTTATTGTTTCTATGTTATGTATGTTTTAGTATTAATTTTTTTTTTTGTTAATGTTGGTTGGATAATGATATTGAAATTTTAGTTTGTTGGATTTTGAAATTATTATGTCTTGAATTTGTTAGATATTGATTATGTTTTAAACTTGTTAGATATTGAATTTATTATTTTTTAAGCTTGTTGATTATTGTAATGATTGACAATGAATATTATTAATGTAGAATGGGTAAGGGCAACAAAGAAGGGACCTCTAAGCAATTTAGGTGGACAAAACTAATGGAACATGTTTTTCTTGAAATTCTAGCAGAAGAGGCCCAAAAAGGAAATAAACCTTCTAATACTTTCAAAGCAGTTTCTATTAATCGAGTTGTCGAAGCTATTTCTGAAAGATTCCAAGTCCAATGCGATCTGAAGCATGTGGAAAATCATTTGAGGATCAAAAAACCAAAGCGTGATTATATGCAAAATTCAAGGTGAAAGTGGTTTTGGATGGGATGATAACATGAAAATGATAACATGTGATAGAGCGACATATGATGCAGCAGTGATGACAATATATGTATATATATGTTTAAGTATATTTCAATTATTTTTTTTACTTTTTATTCTAATTGTGTATAATATCCAACAAGCACACAAGAAGTATGAACCATTTTTAAATAAAAGCATTGATCATTATGATGAAATGGCTTTAGTTGTTGGCAAAGATATGGCAACAGGGAGTTTTGCCAGAACATTTGCTGACATAGATTTGGATAATGGTAACCAAAATTCAGTGCCTTTGGACTGCGACAATGAAGAGGCTGAAGAGGTAAGAACAAATGTATTTTCATCTAGCACATCCAAACGTAAAAGAAAAAATGTTCAAGAAACTGTCGTTGATGAAAAAAATTAAATTTGTGGGTTGATGTGATCCGGCCCAGGTTAATCGAGCCGTTTCACTTGTTTGCTTGATCGTCGACGAGAAGATTGTTCGGTGCGTTGAAATTGTAAGTTTGGTGGAAAATATGCGGATGTTAAAGAAGTGGTTTGGAGATGAAAGATGGTCTTAGTATGAAATGTAGTAGGCTCGGTTTGAGAAATAAAATAAAGATAGATAGTTTGGGATAAACGGTGGATATGGAAAACAGACTTAAGCGGCAATATCGATTCAACACTATATCGTAGTGTCACTGTAACACCCCAAACCCGGCCCAAACGCTACAACCTGATCTGGTATGTCACGAAAATTTATTATAAATGTCGCATGTTGGAAAACATTTACTAGGTTTAAACCTTTATTCCGAAAGCTTAATAATTCATTAAAGTATAAAATATTAAGTTACCAATTATCTTGGTGGATTTTAATTAAAAGCCCGAAATTCATACATGTCTTAACTTAATTGAAAACATAAAACTTAAAAGCCAGTAATAAAAGCCCAACGTGGCCCGTGGCCTTATTACAACCATATTTTAAACCCATTAATTAAAGATATAAAACATTAAACTAAAAAGCCTTTCTGCTAAATCCAGTTGCTCTTTTGCATGGCCACCTCGCGTTCCTCTCCAGCCCGGTCCAATGCACTAAGTGTCACCTGAAATTCTTAAATAATTTGTTGAGTCGCGAGACTCAGTGTGCAACCTTCATGCACCATTAGATTTGGGCTTTAGCCCCATAAAACAGAATAATTAATATACATAACAAAAATAATATGCAAAGCCCAACCCAAATCCTAGGTTTCCATCTGCTACACACCCTCGTACCAGCCATTCACACCATTGGGGATTTCTACAATCAACCCACACCGCTACACGCCTTGATGGCAGTCGTGCTGCTCATCATCAGATCATGGCCGTAGCCACTGCAACAGATCACGGCAAAAGCCGCTACAATAGAACAGGGTAAGGAACCGCTAATACAGATCACGGTAAAAACCGCTACAACGTATAAATTCCTCCTTTCATCAAACCCAACCCATGCAATTATAGAAAATCGGCATACTCATATCATTTAATCAGAACATTCATTTAAAACGATAGGGATCACTAACCTGGTGATTTGCTTTAACCTCCTTGGGTTTCAAACGTTGTGCCAGGATTTCGGCATTTAATAGAACATATAAGACTTATATTAATATATTTAACAAACAGATCTAGATGGTGTGGAGAATTACGCACCGGATTAATGTTGATACCCTTGCTAGACCGATCTACAACTTTGCTCGAAAAGCCAGAAAGATGTGAAAATAGGGCCTCTCCTATATTCAGCCAAGGGTTAGTAAATCTCGAATTTACACGTTGAAACTAATAGATCTTCTTACCTTGAAATCTCGAAAGTAACACGATTCGAGTGCTACCAATCTATAACTTAGAGATCTATGCGATTGACTCCACTAAAGTTTCCTTCAGATTTCGGCACAAGTAGGCACCACAGAAGTAATTCGGCAATCACAGGAGATGAGATCTAGGGATTTTGGCTTTTAGGAAAATCCCGAAAAAAGTATGAACAAGAGAGGGCTGATGTGTCTTTGGCTTTTAAAATACTTGAGTAAAGAGTTTCGATTTCTGACAGGAAAAGAGAAGAAGAAAAGAAAACAAGGAAGAGACTTGAAGATTTCGGCTAGGAAGAAAAAGAATGGAAAGAGTTTCGGCTTTTGAATCAAAGTGAAGATGAGGGATTAGGCTTAGAGATTTTGGCTTTTGCAGAGAATGAAGAAGAAGATGGAACTTTAGGAGTTTTCGGCTTTTACTCAGACAAGAATAGAAAAGAATAAGAGAAAAACCCAAATGTCAAAATTGAAGAGATATTCCTCATATTTATAGAAATTTCGGCACTTACCTAACCTTGCAGATAAATCCTATCTTTTCTCATTTATCTTAATCTACTTGCTCATCTAAAAGAGACTTAATTATCTCTAACTCCTCCCTCATTTATCAGCATATTATCCATATATTTTAATCATTAAAATCCCTAAATTTTAGCCTTTATCTGTTTATTATCCATATAAAATAAATTTCTAAATAATAGCCTTTATCTGCTTATTATCCACATATTTTAAACATTAAAACCCCTAAATTTTAGCCTTGTTGCCATCCACTCCACCTAATCCTAATGCCCAAAATTTAGCTAACTTAAATTAAAAGAATTGGGCTCCATGAAACTTAAATTTAGGCCCCTTACTCCCTTGTGTGGCGTCACCTCCTAAGATTGGCCCACAAGCCCACTTTGGTATTTTAAACATAGATACTACCTTTTAAACCCTATAATGCCCAAACAGATAATTTTAATCAAGGCCTCTACCTAAGCCTGAGCCCAATTTGGACCCCTAACATTTAAATTAACATATTAAACATATTCACCCATTAAACGCATAGGCCCAAAAATTCAGGATGTTACAGTTCTACCCCTTAAAGAAATTTCGTCCTCGAAATTTCCAACTAACTATTAATCGTACTACCTAAGTCACACTACCATGCTTTCGCTGCGCACTCCAATTCTAAAACCAAATTAAACACTTAGTACACTATGGTAGAGTACGCACCGATATTCAGATCTAGAGCGTCCTCGTCCCCTTGTACTCATGCTATCGGTTCGCGTTTATCTGATTAAATTTTTTTTATTAATTATTGGTTTTCTTCCACTGATTATCCATGAACAGTCTTATGATTAGTAGTTTTAAGAGTAGTTCTTTCGAATTCGCAATTCAGTCTCAAGTTCACCTTTCCTAGTTCTATAAACTACATACATTCAACAATCAATATACAGACAACATCCATACATCCACACTCAATACATAGGGGTATTCTCGTTATTCCACTACCCAGGGGTATTTTCGTAATTTTATCCTACTGGGGTATTTTTGTAATTTTCAAAATAGAGTTCCTTGTTGATTTCGTGAAATAAGGGTATTTTGGTAATTTACAATCCGGGGGTATTTCAGAAATTTTGAAATCCGGGGGTATTTTGATAATTTTGAAAATCAGGGGTAATTTAGTAATTTACAAATCAGGGTTACTTTGGTCATTTTGCAAATCAAGGGTAATTTGGTAATTTTACAAATCAGGGGTATTTTGGTCATTTTACAAGCCAGGAGTATTTTCAAAATTTTTTTTACAAAAATAAGAGGGTAATTTTACAAGCCAGGGGTATTTTCAAAATTTTTTTTACAAAACTAAGAGGGTATATATATATATTTTTTTAAAAACAAGGGTATCTTGGAGAATTTGATTTCATAAGAATAATAGTAGTGTTCAGGTGTTTGTGGGTTTTTGGTTGTTGTCGTGTGTTGTATGTGTTTTTTTTTTAAGGAAAAATTTTGTTGACTTTGTAAATCGGGTATATTTGCAAATCATGGTATCTTGGTACTTTTTTTTTCAAAATAAGGGTATTTTAGCAATTTTGTAAAAATAATGTCGCTGGTCCCTTTCGGGTTTTAATTATATATTTTGGCCCGTCAACAAATCTTCGTGGCTAGGGTGAACAGTCACTACGCACCAGGTAGGATTCCAGCGAAGAGGAGGTGAGTCACTAGGACTGCTTAAGTACCAGGCTCTTCCGGATCCAATCCTAGGCATGCCTATGCCTGTTGCCACACCCTAGTCTTGCGACTCGTTCACGGGTTTGTTTAGTGAATTTAAGTCTTTTGAGATTTAAGGAGTTGTTTCAGCTAAGCCTAGAGTCCATCAAGTTCTAATCTAGATAGTCTACGTCCCACAAAGCCCATCAAGCCCACATACATATATAACACACATGGAGTTCAGAATACTTACCTGGCGGACTTGGGCCGGAGACGTAGGTGCCATGCCGAGCTAACAGACCTGTTTATCATTTAAAAACATCCATGTTTCAAAAACCCATCTTTAGAAAACGTTTTGAGCCCAAAAACCCCCAAAGTTGAGTTTTGAACCGGGCTCTGATACCAATTTGTAACACCCCAAACGCTACAACTGGATCTGGTATGTCACTTACGAAAATTTATTATACATGTCGCATTTTGGAAAACATTTACTAGGTTTAAACCTTTATTCCGAAAGCTTAATAATTCATTAAAGTATAAAATATTAAGTTACCAATTATCTTGGTGGATTTTAATTAAAAGCCCAAAATTCATACATGTCTTAACTTAATTGAAAACATAAAACTTAAAACCCAGTAATAAAAGCCCAACGTGGCCCGTGGCCTTATTACAACCATATTTTAAACCCATTAATTAAAGATATAAAACATTAAACTAAAAAGCCTTTCTGCTAAATCCAGTTGCTCTTTTGCATGGCCACCTCGCGTTTCTCTCCAGACCGGTCCGATGCACTAAGTGTCACCTGAAATTCTTAAATAATTGGTTGAGTCACGAGACTCAGTGTGCAACCCTCATGCACCATTAGATTTGGGCTTTAGCCCCATAAAACAGAATAATTAATATACATAACAAAAATAATATGCAAAGCCCAACCCAAATCCTAGGTTTCCATCTACTACACACCCCCGTACCATCCATTCACACCATTGGGGATTTCTACAATCAACCCACACTGCTACACACCTTGATGGCAGTCGTGCTACTCATCATCAGATCATGGCCGTACCCACTACAACAGATCATGGCAAAAGCCGCTACAACAGATCACGGTAAGGAACTACTAATACAGATCACGGTAAAAACCGCTACAACGTATAATTTCCTCCTTTCATCAAACCCAACCCATGCAATTATAGAAAATCGGCATACTCATATCCTTTAATCAGAACATTCATTTAAAACGACAGGGATCACTAACCTGGTGATTTGCTTTACCCTCCTTGGGTTTCAAACGTTGTGCCGGGATTTCGCATTTAATAGAATATAAGACTTATAATCATATATTTAACAAACAGATCTAGATGGTATGGAGAGTTACACACCTGATTAATGTCGATACCCTTACTAGACCGATCTACAACTTTGCTCAAAAAGCCGGAAAGATGTGAAAATAGGGCCTCTCCTATATTCGGCCAAGGGTTAGTAAATCTCGAATTTACACGTTGAAACTAATAGATCTTCTTACCTTGAAATCTCGAAAGTAACACGATTCGAGTGCTACCGATCTATAACTTAAAGATCTATGCGATTGACTCCACTAAAGTTCCTTCATTTTTCTCACACAAGTAGGCACCACGAAGCAATTCGACAATCACAGAGATGAGATCTAGGGATTTTGGCTTTTAGGAAAATCCCAAAAAGTATGAACAAGAGAAGGCTGATGTGTCTTTGGCTTTTAAAATACTTGAGTGAAGAGTTTCGATTTCTGACAGGAAAAGAGAAGAAGAAAATAAAACGAGGAAGAGACTTGAAGATTTCGGCTAGGAAGAAAAAGAATGGAAAGAGTTTCGGCGAATCAAAGTGAAGATGAGGGATTAGGCTTAGAGATTTCGGCTTTTGCAGAGAATGAAGAAGAAGATGGAACTTTAGGAGTTTTCGGCTTTTACTTAGAGAAGAAGAGAAAAGAATGAGAGAAAAACCCAAATGCCGAAATTGAAGAGATATTCCTCCTATTTATAGAAATTTCGGCACTTACCTAACCTTGCAGATAAATCCTATCTTTCTCCTTTATCTTAATCTACTAGCTAATCTAAAAGTGACTTAATTATCTCTAACTCCTCTCTCCTTTATCAGCATATTATCCACATATTTTAATCATTAAAATCCCTAAATTTTAACATTTATCTGTTTATTATCCATATAAAATAAATTCCTAAATAATAGCCTTTATATGCTTATTATCCACATATTTTAAACATTAAAACCCCTAAATTTTAGCCTTGTTGCCATCCACTCCACCTAATCCTAATGCCCAAAATTTAGCTAACTTAAATTAAAAGAATTAGGCTCCACGAAACTTAAATTTGGGCCCCTTACTCCCTTGTGTGGCGTCACCTCCTAAGATTGGGCCACAAGCCCACTTTGGTATTTTAAACATAGATGCTACCTTTTAAACCCTATAATGCCCAAACAGATAATTTTAATCAAGGCCTCTACCTAAGCCTGAGCCCAATTTGGACCCCTAACATTTAAATTAACATATTAAACATATTCACCCATTAAATGCATTGGCCTAAAAATTCAGGATGTTACAGTCACACCAGGACATTACTTAGCGAAGTAAGAGCCGAAGGTATAATTGAATGGATGAACACCACACCAGGTTGGTGATAAGTTCGAAAGGAGTTAGGTTGCGCCACTAGCACGCTAGATAAGTCAATTCGAGACTCGCACGAAATATGAGAGGGAAAACCTCACAAGAACAAAAGTTCATAAAATTTTATCAAAGTTCAAAAGTTCAAAAGTCCCCTTCAGAATAGCTAGTTACACATATTTATAAGGATAGAAAAGCTAGTTGAAAGGTCACATCTTAATGTGCTAACTAAAACTGAAATTAAACTTAAGACTCTTGATATTCTTGTAACAATTTACTCCATGCTTGAATTCACTTTAATTCAGCTTGAATGATCATCCTTGAATGCTTAAAATGTCTCTTGAGTTGTCCCTTGGCTAGCCGAAAAGACACCAGCAACTAAATGGTGTTTTGAATGCTTGTTTTCATCTTTAAATGAGCAAAAACTGCTGGTAGGTGAAAGAGGTTGCTGCCAAATTTAAGAGGAGTTAAAAAGCTCCTTAAAATTCCTTAATTGATGCATTAAACATCCCTTGTAACAGCCACTTCATTTGTAACCAAAAATCACCTAAAAAGTCACTTCAATTAAGTTGTAACAGCCTTGAAATGTAACGGTTGTGAGCTGAAGAGACATCTGCAATAAACATATTAAAATGAACTTATTAAACACAATTAAACACTAATTAAACTCAAACACATTAAAAACTTGACTTCAATAAATGAACTAAAAGTAAAGACATCAATTAATGCAAAAACTAGTTTAATTATAGAAGCAGATTTAAACAAACTTAAACTCATGCTCCATTAAATTATCCTAGTAACTAGATTTATTAAATAAGCTTCTTATTAAATGAAGTTCAATAAAAACACTTATTAATTAAACTAAGATGAGTTGAATAAATGTCCAGCAACTCATTTATTAAACTAAGATGCTTAAATGCATAGTTTGAAATGCAAACTAAATGAACAAATGCAAGACTTAATTTAATGATGCAGGCTTAAACTAACATGGGAGTTACATAATGCATAACTTTGTTAAATGCAAAACACACAAAGTGCAAATCTAAAATTAAAAATATGCAAATTTATTAATTTAAATAAAACTATATTAAATTAAAAAGTCCTTAAAACATTGACCCAATAATCAATCAGGCCTATGAGATGTTTCATCTTTCACTTGGGCCCCTCAAGTTTAGGCCATTCTCGTTGTCGGTGGTTTGTGTTGAAACATGATACGACCAAGTATTGAATTTATTATGTTTTAAGCTTGTTGGATATTGTAATGATTGACAATGACAATTATTAATGTAGAATGAGTAAGGGCAACAAAGAAGGGTCCTCTAAGCAATTTAGGTGGACAAAACCGATGGAACATGTTTTTCTTGAAATTCTAGTAGAGGAGGCCCAGAAAGGAAATAAGTCTTCTAATACTTTCAAAGCAGTTTCTATTAATCGAGTTGTCAAAGCTATTTCTGAAAGATTCCAAGTCCAATACGATGCGAAGCATGTGGAAAATCATTTGAGGACTGTAAAAAACCGGTGGCAGATTATATGTAAAATTCGAGGTGAAAGTGGTTTTGGATAGGATGATAACATGAAAATGATCACATGTGATAGAGCGATATATGATGCAACAGTGATGATAACATATGTATATATATGTTAAGTATATTTCAATTGTTTTTTACTTGTTATTCTAATTGTGTATAATATCCAACAGGCACACAAAAAGTATGAACCATTTTTGAATAAAAGCATTGATCATTATGATGAAATGGCTTTGGTTGTTGGCAAAGATATGACAACAGGGAGTTTTGCCAGAACATCTGCTAACATAGATTTGGATGATGGTAACCAAGATTCAGTGCCTCTAGACTACGACAATGAAGAGGCTAAAGAGGTAATAACAAATGTATCTTCATCTGGCACATCCAAACGTAAAAAAAAAAATGTTTAAGAAAGTGTCGCTGATGAACAAATTAAATTTGTGGGTGAACAATTTAACAAAATTGCTAATGCTTTGGGACAATTTACTGCGGATAAGACACCACAGCTTTATGAACAAGTGATGTCGATGGAGGAAAAAGGATAGGATGATGACTTCTTGTGTTCTGTGTTTGATTATCTAGTGAGTCATGAATCCGAGGCCAAAGCTTTTTTAGTTAAAAGTACGAAGCATAAAAAATTTTGGCTTCAAAAAATTTTTCAAGGTTGAAGATATTGATACTTTTATGTGGTGTAATATTAGTTATGCACTTGGACAATGTTGTTGTTATTATGTGGTGTACTACTAATTAAATATATAATAATACTCAATCTTTGTTTTTTTATTTTTTAACACAATTACAAATAATTTATTTGACTTTGGTTGTTTTCATTTTATGACGGTTAATAATGTAGCTTAATAATTGAGGATTATTATATATTTAATTTGATTTATTTATATATAAATAAATCATTGCAATAAATGTAAAAATAATTTAAAATATAAAAATTTATTAATATGTATATAAATTTATGAATATATGTAAAAACAACTTTTCAGTAAAATATTATCAGGAAATCTGCCAAATAACAGAAAATATTTTACACAGATTCATCCAAACACCAGAAAATATTTTTAATAAATCATTTTCCGAAAAATATTTTACTAGCAAATAAACAAACCCTTAATATTTTATAAATATATTTATTACATAAATATTTTTCCAAATAATTTACTTATTATTGGAAAAATGCTTCCAGAATGATCAGAAAAGCTTAGCATATTTGGGTTGCCGGCGTATGAATCTAAACCAACTAAATTGCGCAGGAATAAATTAGGCATGTGAGGGGACCATCAAGATATGTTTGAAACCAAGCCAATATTAGACGCTAGGGCTAGTAATAAATTAACCTCTCATGGTGGGATGATAATCATAACCTTCAACAACTGTGACTATTGTTAATTATAAATAAATCAGATTTAGGGGAGAGGACTTTTGTTGTTTTCTGAGCTTCACATGCTAGGGCTTTAATGCACGTATCACCATCTCATGTTTAAAAGCCGTTGAATTCTTGTTTTATATATATATAAGAAAAAGTCGTTGAATAATTTTAAAAAAAATACTATTTTATTTGGTTTTTTTTTTCAATGCATCACCAATCAATATATTCATAAAATTTGTAATTAAAATTACAAGACTCAAGAATTCAATTGTAACATTAAGCTAAAGCTAATATTAGGTTTTTCAAAAAATATTATGTTTTTAAAAATAGAACATCTCCCGTCATAACTTTTATTAAAATTTAATTTGCGTTCATAGCACAAACACGATATGCTTAGTAATATAATAAACATGAAACAATATATTTATTTAAACGCCATTCATAATATATATTTAACATTCATTGGCCTTCAGTCAACTAAGGTTTTGGACGCCGCACTCCCCTACATCAAATCGTGTACTTTTTGGACAGCCGCAAATGCCTCTCCCATCTCATCAATCACATAAGGAATAATGAATTATTTTACAACTCTAATTTAAAAAAATATATTTTAATCTTTTATTTAATTTTTCATTTTTTATTTTTAAATTTATATTTTTATTAAATCATCTCAAAATAAATAAATAAAGTTTACCTCTTTTAATTTTACTGAGGTGATATACACATGAATGACACCTTATTATTTAATTATTTTTTAAAAAATTTTAACGAATTTAAAAAAATTATAAGTTTTTTAAAAAAATATAAAGATCATTAAAATTATTAAAATATTATAAAACTTATAAAAATTTTAATATTTTTTAAATTTTAGAAAAATAAAAAAATATTAAAGTATTATCCACATAGCAATCCGTTTTGAGATAATTTGACAAAAAAAATATATAAATTCAAAGGCTAAAATAACTTTTTTTTTAATAAAGTTAAAAGACCACAAAAATCAATATGCCATCAAACAACCATTTAAAATTATGTTCTTATCCTTGAATCAAGATTTAATTTACAACTTTTTTTTATAAAATAAGATTATGATACATTTACGATGTGGATAAAAAATAGAACTATGTAATGAATATATTTATAAAATTTGATATAAATAATAAATGAGGCTTTTAGTTCAATAGTAAACTACAAATGTTGAAACTATAAAAGTATGGATTCAAATCCTATTATGTGTTTTTATATTTCTATTTTTCTATATAAAAGATATAAGATGATAAAAACACTCTCAAAATAGTATAATTTACTTTCTAAAGTAAGGGTATTTCATTATTCCCCAATTGAGTTGATATTCAGTTGACACACCAAACTGGTCTTATTTGATAAACCATTGAAAAATTAAATCAATTGAAAATATTTCAATTATTTAATTTTTTACACATGTTTCATAATCCAAAATAAAAACAATTTGATAAAATTTTTCTATAAAAAGTGTGGAAAATAATAATTAGATAAGAGCAACTTATCACTTAATGGAGAATATTTTTAATTAATTCAATTTTATTTTATTTATTTTAATATTATATTATCCCATTAAATTTTAACGTTTAAATTTTGATTTTCGTTTAGAATAAGGTGAAATGTTTAAAATTTAAGGATAAATTGTTGAATATAATTTTTTATAATTTAAAATCTATATTTATCAAAAAATTTAATTATATTCCCTTTAATTTAAGTAATATATCAAACAATTTTATAACTTAAATTCAGTGCTTAAATTTTCTATATTAATTTTACAACACTTATTTTTTTGAGCACTTTTTTTTAATTTAACAAATGCGCCTTAGGAGAGGATGTACTACTAGTAGATACTACTATTTAATATTCTTATTGAGTTGGTGGTAGCTTTCAACTGAGTCCCAATTCAGTGTAGAATTTACCAAAAATCTTTCTTTTTATAAAATAATAAAAGCTTAATGATGTAAAAAACCCTTAAACTTTTTTCAAAAAAAAAAAGCAATTAAGCCCCTACTGGTGTTTTTTTTTTTTTTTTTGTGCACTCAATTGGATACTTGATTTTTCAAAATCTATAAAAAAAAAAAAAGCCCTCAAACTTCTTCAAAACAATTAAGCCCCCCTCTTTTTTTTTTTTTTTTTTGCACTCAGTTGAGCACTTGAACTGCCAAAATGCATCAAAAAGGCCCTCAAACATTTTCGAAAAAGCAATTAAGCCCTTGGTTTTTTTTTTTTTTTTTTTTGCACTTAATTGCCAAAATACATCAAAAAGGCCCTTTGACTATTCACTTTAACAGTTAACCATTAAAGCTAACCGCCGCTAATTTTTTTCAGTTAAAGTCACCATGTGTCACAATACATGTGGCAGAAAATGATAAAAATCAATAAAAATTATAAAAATTATTAAATTTTAATTAAAAATATTAAAGATATTTAATTTTTATAAAAAAATTGTAAAATTTTATAAAAATCGTAAAAAAATTATAAAACATAGAAAAGTGTAGAACTATATATATAATTTTATAAAGTTATAAGAAAATTATAAAAAATGTAAAGAAATATAAAAATTCGTAAAAGAATTATAGAACTTATCATACCAAAAGAAGCATTTTATAATTTTTCTATAACTTTTATTAATTTTTATCTTTTTATCATTTTTCGCCACATGTCACGCTGTGTTGCGACAAGTGATGGATTTAACTGAAGAAAAAAATTGGGGATCGTTAACTTTAACGGTCAATGGTTAAAGGGCATTTTTTATGCATTTTATAATTTTTTTCTAATTTTTAGTAAATTTTAAATATTTTTTATATTTTTATTAAAGTTTAATGATTTTTGTAACTTTAATTGATTTTTATTTTTTATAATTTTTTGTCACATGTGATGCAGTGGTTGTAACAAGGTGGCTTTAACTGAAAAAAAAAAAACATAGGGACAATTAACTTTAACAATCAACGGTTAAAGTTTACAGTCAAAAGACCTTTTTGATGCATTTGACAATTGAGTGCAAAAAAAAAAAAGAAAAAAGAAAGAAAAAGAAAACAAAGCGAGGGCTTAATTATTTTTTTTTTGTAAATTTTTTAAGGTCTTTTTTATGCATATTAACAATTCAAGTACCCAATTGACTGGAAAAAAAGTAAGGGATTAATTGCTTTTATTAAAAAAAGTTTGAGGGTTTTTTATGCATTTTAAAAGTTAAAGTATAGTGCAAAAAAAAAAAAAAAGCAAAGGCTTAATTATATTTAAAAAAAAAGTTTGAGGGTTTTTTACACTCTTAAGCCAATAAAAAACAATGTTATGAGGATCTTTTTTGTCATTTTAAATTATGTAAAATTTAGAAAAATACACTTGATGGTATTCGAACCCAAAATAATAAATTTTCAATATCTTAACTTGAACATTTCAACTAAAGTATTATTTTTTATAAATACATTTCTTACATCTTTTTACTCGCATAGTGGATATGTCGTAATATAATATTTATTTATTTATATTATACTATATTTAAGATTTTTATTGAGTTTGTGTCTCCTATCACCTGAATCTCAACTTACTCGTAAAGTTACTAAAAACACCTTATTTTAACGAAGTAATAAGTATTATTTTGAAACAACTTTATCATTTTATATAAAAATCTAGAAAACTACTTGCACAAGATAATATTTGAATCCAAAGCATTATAATTTTAATCAATTATTTCAATTAAAGCCATCTTTAGTTATTATATTTAAAAAAAAAACAAAACTCTATTACTAACATTACTAACATCCTATGTATCATTTTACTTTTAAATTTCATTTCTATTATTTTGAATTTATTATTAAGAAAACTATTAAATGAAATAAAAAGATCAAATAGATTGATTGAATATTAATGACCTACTCGGTCAAATATAAGAAAATAAAGAAAAAAAAAGAGAGAAATATGTATGTCAAACCCGAATAATTTAGCGGTAAATGCCATTTTTTTAAAATTAGGGTTTTAGGTATTTTTTTCAAAAATTAAGGAAGTAGGTCGCTTTTAGAGAGAGAAAAAGAAAATGCATCTAGCTGGGCGCACTTTCTTTACAATTGACAGGAAAGCGCATCCAGCTAGACGCGCTTTCCCTCAACGGTCAATTCCTAACGGTAAAAAAATTTAAATGGCCAACAACCCAAATGGCAACCTTTTTTATATGCTCGTTTAAATGGCCAACAACCCAAACGGTCAACTCTTTCAATTTTCTCAAGCTCTTGTTCTAAACTTTTTTATATTCTCGTTTAAAAATATAATTTTTTTATTATTCCGTATTTTATTTGTTCAGATTAAGTTTTCACAAATGGCAACCTATCCAATTCGTTTGGACGAGAAGCACATTTATGCTGCTCAAGTAGTAATGGTAAGGCGAAATTTTAAATTTTATTATTTTCAATTAAGTTAATTTTAATTTTTTAATATTTTAAAATAATTTTTTGTCATTATAAATAGGCAGATGATTTACAATTATGCTATTCAGTTTGAATGGATGCTATATGCCGACACCGATATCATATCTTGCATCCCGCAAGAATTGTTGGTCAATTGGAGGATGTAGGACACGAAGGTGTCACTGATAGTGTACGCAAAGGTGGAAATACACAAACCAAATCAGGCGAAGTGACAGTTCAGGTGGAGGCAACAAATTCTGCCGCCATCGCAACACATGGATGAGCTGCACAAGGTGAACCTTTGGTGGAAGAACGGCGAGGACTGGAAAGAGATTCACAAGGACTACATCGACGCTTGGAATCGTAGGATCGAATTATACCCATCTGCAAACCATTTTTCTCAGAGACACGGTGACTTGTTTAGAGTACACGCCGTGGTTCAGAGTTGTCTGCAAGTCATATCTGCTATTGGTGGAGGCGAGAAGTAGGTAACTTCGTCAGAAGAGGCAATGACGACTACCCTAGTAGCGTAGGGCCCGACGTAATCGCATGATGGGTTCATCATCAGCTCCGACTGAAAAAGCGTCGCTATGTCTACGCAATATCCCGGTCAATTAGCTCCACTTATTCCCGATCATTTCACTAACCTCGTGTTTTTTCACAAGCATCGCATGTCTTTGGTTCTTCTATTCTATGATCGCACTGTCAGATTGGATCACGGTCTAAGTCCACCTCGTCAACTACAGCCACTGCCCCTTCTTCCTCACCTACATCTTCTTCCTCACCGACATATTCTTCCTCAATTGCATTTTTTTCTTTGACAGTATCTTTTTCCTCATTTGTGCCATCATTGTCACTTTTAAGCAGAGGGTTCGATGTACCCTCGCTAGCCCCTGTCAAAAGAGATAAGTCATCGATTTGTCAATGACCCATGTGCCCATCAAAATCTACATCGGTATGAGGGATTTTGCCCGAGGTCATCGAGCTTGTACCAAAGTTGAAATCGATCGCACTGATTGAATGTTGAGCCCGAGTGTCAAGATTCAGGTTATGCTCAGACCTCCATTGGTACTGGACACCAAAGTTTAGATCCGTATCGGAGATCAATGAGTGTCTACCCATAGATGTTTCGGGAACATCATAGTATGAGCTTTGTAACAAGTCAGTGAATCCACTGCACAATCGTGTAGTAGAACTTTCTACTTCATCTTCAGTTCCAACATTAGCTGCAACAATGGCCAAAGATGGGCTAGATCCATCAGCCTTGGCAAACTCGACGTATAACTCCATTACAGAATTTCCACTTAAGACGTGCGACGATATGACCGCCTCGAGCTAGAGCTCACCATTCACATCAAATAGGTTATACCTATAGGGGTCAACGGAAACAAGATATCTATATTGCAACCTCGAAATTCTTCCCTAGGTCGATCCCTAACTTTTTTTTTGATTCTAGTTCGTAGCTCACGCAATTGAATGGTAGGATTGGACGCCAATTCCACGGACTGAGTTCTTACAAATAACACTCCAACCTTTGTATTATAGATTTGACCATCGTAGTAAATAACAGATCTAACTCGTCGACTCATTTCAATATCAGTTACGAATTGGATTAACAAATGAAAAGAAAAGCACAGGGTTGTCGAAAGAAGTACACACTTACTCTCACAACTCAACTATTCAATGTTTGATATTAATTTACCACGTGTCAAAGTTATGAAAATTACATCCTTTTAATAGAAAAAGGACAGCGAGAGAAAATACGTGATTCGAAACCCGTTTATGAATACATACATTCGTTGAATAATGGTGATGAAATGCAAAGTATTATTCAAAATCACGTTCCTGAAGACATATAATTTCACCATAACATGTATCAATTATACATAAAGATTTTTTGGGACTCAAACTTTTAACCTGCAGCAGAAGAAAAATGTTAGAGAAAGCTAGCCCAGCTTTGAATATATTCCTTGAACACGCTTGTCCTGTGGTGCGTTTTTTACTACGAGTAATTTTTTCTTTGCAATTCAACCTTTCCCTCGCGCCTATAAAAGGGGTCTCCCACTGGATGCTTTATCATCCCTCAAATAATTTCTCCCCAAGCCTCTCTATTCTTCCACTATAAAATATTTCCCAATCTTAAAAATTTGGGTCGTTAAAAATATTTGGTTCATGTTTGAGGTTTTCTTGAGTCGTCGGTGATGCGATATCGCTCTGAGTCGTACACAATTCATATATCATGTCGAGATAAGACCATTACCTCTGATGCCTATCTTGAGGAAATCAAATTCTAGGGTGATTTTACTTTATACAATCACGGGTGGAAGTCTACGTGGAAGTCTTAATCGACGGTCGTTATGGAGTCATAGATCGAGGTACAACGGGGGAGCCAGTTGACGATCGTTACGTGGCCACGAGCGCAAACTTTTCGGATACATGAAAATGTTGCTTTCTAAATACCATACAAAAGTTTGAGGGCATAATCATAGGAAAAATGTAACACCCTTAACCCTTATCCATCGCTGGAATAGGGTTTTGGAGTATTACCGAAACTTTCAGAACATTTTTAGATAATTCATGTAAATTACTATTCATTTTCTGGAATCAATCATAACATCCCTTAAATGGACCCTCGAGGTCCAATACAAGAATTAGAATCAAATCGGGACTAAATCGAGGTTTTCTAAAATTTTTCTCAAAATTTTAAAATTTTGTTTATGAACAGTGCCCACACACTCGTGTGGTTTGGGGCACGCCCGTGTAGTCAGGCTGTGTGGTGATAGAGATCACAGATTATAGAAACTTTTAGTGCAGTTTTTACACGGCCATGTAACACGCCCGTATCCAAGGCCGTCTCAACCACACGGCTGAGACACACACCTGTGTGCTCAATTCTGAGCATTTTATTTCTCATTTTTAAAATGTAGAGGACACACGATCTAACTACACACCCATGTACCCAGCCATGTGTCACACAGGTCTAGACACACACCCTTGTAGGCAAAATAAAGCTATTCCTAGCTTCATTTCTCACCCAAAAGCATACCAAATCCCTGCACTAAAACTTACATCCCTAACCTAACCAATTCTAGCATTCAAATTAAGCAATTTCTATCATTCATCATGGCATACCATTACATACAAACATGCTTTTTATCTTATCTTTTATAAGCATACCCATTTAGCCTTTCTCAATCAATCAATGATAAGCACTTATGTTAACTCCATAAAATAAACTTAAATAAATATATGCATGTACCAAAACATAATCATCACTAGTCATTCCAATGGCTAGGTTACAATAATCATTTACATTTACATGCCAATATGACCAATATAACCTATACATGTCATTATAACCTTAATTGATTTACTATACTGTACTGACATGGGCCGATGGATAGTGTAAGTGATCTCCGCCAAGCTTCCAATCCAACGAGCTTCCGCTTTACTATAAAACAGGGAAAATTAAACAGGGTAAGCATAAAATGCTTAGTAAGTCCGTATAACATGGTATTTAGCTTACCGTTTAGTCTACTTCAAGACAAACCTATAAAGCATATTCATTCAATTTGATCTCAAGCCTTACACACATCCTCATTGCCCTTGTTAGACATATATTCCATAATAACATCAAAACATATTTGGCTCATCAACCATCAAGTTTCCATGCACATCAGCTTTCCACAACATGTATTCATTTAACATATATATATATCATCTCATCATATTACAAGTATAATTTCATAATAGCTCATCTCAAATTTAGATTATTTCATATCAGAACTTTACTCATATCATTCGAAATATCAAGGTCATACGAGTAGTAGTACACTCAAGGTGTATAAGTCTACATTCAAGGATGAACATATTTATCAAATGAATTTCCTTGTTCCAATATCATCCTCTCATGTTTTCATATTTCAATTGTCATGTATCATTATTTTCAGGTGTTTCAGACAAATACATGTACTAACTCATTTCTTATCCATATCTTTTCATGTCAAGATTTTTACCCGTTGAATTTATTCGAAATATCGATGGATTCATAAGTAGTACACTCGAGGTGTACAAATTAGTAACCCGTCAATTCATGTTCAATGGAACCCATACAGTACTATTTCAAAGTGTACACTCTCGAGCCACATATATATATTTAACAGGATTACCAGTCCAGGCTAAATCCTTTTTAAGACATATGCTCTAAAGAGCTTGATCTGGATTACCCGTCCGGGCTAAATCTAATCCATAACATATGCTCGAGAGGACTTTTATCAGGATTACCCGTTCGGGCTAAATCCTATCTGCAACATATGCAGGATCTTATTCATTTCGAGAAATCACTTTTATCCATCGATTTGCAATCATTCCAATGAGATTTAACATTTATTCAAAATTATCAGGCTTGTAATTATTTCATACATCTATAACTTTCATATAATTCAAATAATCACATTCCACATTCTTTTCAACCATAAGATAACATTTTTATTATTTATCATTTATCAGGTGTTATCATTTATTTCGAGCATTATCGGTTATCGGGCTTTGTCTTCAATGTCATATATAGATATACATAACATTTATACAATTCACATACATAACATTTAACTCAAGCATATAAATATACATAATTTAGTTACACGAACTTACCTCGACAAAGGTTCGTGTACAAACATCTACTAATCCGACATTTTCCTTTTTTCTTCGTTCTAACTCCAAAATTGGTCTATCCGGATCTATACAAGTAAATTTAACACCAATTTAATACATTCTATATACAAGTGGACTCAATTTACATCCTAGGCAAAATTACCATTTTGCCCCTAACTTTTTCATAAATTCTCATTTTGTCCTTAGGCTCGAAAAATGAAATTCAAGAAATCTGACCCTCTACCCAAGCCTAGCCGAAATATACATACAACTTTTACAGCACATACATTTTACAAATTTCAGAATTTTTCATGGGTTTTTCACCATTTTTTATTTTAGTCCTTAAATCATATTTTAATAAAAAATAACTTTGTAAAAGTTGTTATCCATCATCTATCTTTCCTTTTCTACCATAAATTTCAAATTTATAGCATATACATCCTTGGAAAAGTTTCTACACTTTGTTATATTTTCAAATTGATCCCCTAAATAGATAGATTAGACTATTTCAGTTTTAAAAATATAAAAATTATTAAAAACGGGGCTGGAATACTTACCCAAATTGGCCATGAAAGCTTACTTTCTCTTTCTTAGGGTTTCCATAGAATATTTTGGGGAAGAAGATGAGAAAATATGATGATATTTTCTTTTCCTCTTTTTAAATAAATTTATTTAGTTCAATTCCTATTTAGTCCTTAACCTTTTTCTCATTTTCCATGTATGAATCATCCAAAAATATCTACTGACTTTTTATTAATGGTCTAATTACCATATAAGGACCTCAAGTTTTGAATTCCATAGCTATTTAATCCTTATAGCTACTAGAATTTAACTTTTGCATTTTATGCGATTTAGTCCTTTCCCTAATTAAGCACTTAATCGATAAAATTTTCGTATCGAAATTTTCACATGACATTTTTATCATATTACGGAACATGTAATAAAATTAAAATAAATTTTATTTTCAGCTCGGATTTGTAGTCCCGAAACCACTATTCTAATTTCACCGAAATTTGGGCTGTTACAACTCTCCCCCTTAGGAATTTTCGTCCTCTAAAATTTTACTAGTAAAGAGATTCAGACATTACTCTCTCTCATAGTTTCCTCTAGTTCCTAGGTAGCTCCCTTTAAATCATGTCACTGTTGGAATTTTTACTAAAGCTACCTTTTTATTTCCCAGTTTTTCCCTCCAAGTACCAGAATTTCAATCAATCTCTTACTATAAATCGTGTCAGGCTACTTTAACATTTATCAAAGCAATAACAGATGATGGGTTTGATCGATACTGTCATAACACATATACTCATAAACATTTTGAATCCTGTAGAACTCTGATAATAGTATCAATCAATACGCAACAGGTCCAATTCTTTTCATAATCTTATATGACCCGATAAACCACAAACTTAATTTTCCTTTACGGCCAAACTGGAGAACTTTCTTCCATGGAAAAACTTTCAAAAATATTTTATCGCCAATCTGAAACTCTATTTCTTTTCGTCTTAAATTCACCTCAGATTTCCAACGATCAAAATACTGCTTTTAAACTATCTCAGATTATTTTCACCTTTCTTCGGTTTCAAAGAATCAAACCAACTACATGTATCTTTTCTCACTGAACTCAGTCCAAAACTCCAGAGTTTTACACTTGTGACCATATAAAACCTCATACGGTTAAATTTTATACTTGATTGTTAATTGTTATAATAAGCAAATTCAACCAACGACAAATATTTCCTTTTCAATTGCCTTTGAATTCAAGTACACAACATCGAAGCATATCTTCCAAAATCTGAATCATATGTTCAGATTGATCATCCATCTGAAAATGAAATACGGTACTAAAATGTAATCGTATACCCAGAATTTCTTGTAACTTATTTCAGAATCGAAATATAAACTGTAGATCTCTATCAGAAATAACAGAAACTAGCACATCATAAAATCTGATAATCTCAGGAATAAATAATTCAAGCAATCTATTAAGTGAGAAATACATTCATATCAGGATAAAATGTGCAGGCTTCATTGAACAATCGACAATTACTCAAGTAGTATCTTTCTTTTTCATAGACAAGAATAATTCCGATATAAAGTTCATAGTAACTTTGTCTCATTTCCATTTTGGTATCTTCGCTAGCTATAACCATCCTGAAAGTATCATCTTTATCTAATGATACATCCAACATTTAAATATAATTTCAGAATTATCACATTTCATTCTGAGCTACTAATACATCTTTTTCAAATCATTATGCATTTCATCATTCCCCAGATAAACAGACATAGTACCACTATGATCATTCATGTAAAATTTTCTGTATAAACTCTAAATTCTTCAGTACACAAACTTTGTTTCTGAATAATAGGCATTTATCAATTCTACTCTGAAATTCTGAATCAGAAATTATTTCGCACTGTATTCATTTAACTTACAATTCATTATCACTTTTCTGGGTTTCACTGATCTGTTGTAGAAATATCGGTTTAGCTCTATACTCAGCTAAAATTGAGCTATTATCAGGCAATCATAATCGGTATCCATAGCTTGCAAAGTATATATAGATTTTCTACTCAGAATATCTGTAACCACATTCACTCTTTCCGAGTGATATTCAATTATCAAATCATAATCTTTCAACAATTCAAGCCATATACGCTATCTCAAAGTCAAATCTTTTAGCAACATCAGATACCTCAATTTTTTATAATCGGTGAATATATGACATTTTTCACCAAACAAGTAATATTGTCAGATTTCAATGCAAAAACAATAGCCGTCAATTTTAGATCATGTATCGAGTAATTCTTTCCATGTGAATTTTTAACTGTCTGAAAGCACAAGCTATTACTTTGCCTTACTGCATTAAGACACAGTCTAATCCTATTCAATAGTACATCACTTAATAACAGATTCCTTACCCGATTCAGGCTGAATCAATATTAATACTTTGATCAACAGAGCTTCCAACTGGTCAAAACTTTACCGATATTTATTGGTCCATTCAAATCTGACCTCTTTTCTATGATAATTGGGTCATAAATGTAGCTATTTCAATTATTAACATTGAAACTTTGAGTTTTTCCAAAGCCACAACCATCAGATGGATTCAAAACCATAGTGCTATAATTTGACTGACATTTCAACCGTATAGATAAAGCAACACTTCAATATCAATAGTGCACCTCAACTTAAAAGAGGGAAAGCCGAAAGTGGCCCCAATAATAACCAATGCAATAATACAGTTTCTATAATCTGTGATCTCTATCACCATACCTCATGATCAAGTCAATATTTATAACGAGAATTGTAACACCCCTAACCTGTATTCGTCGCCAGAACAGGGTTACGGAGCATTACCAAAACTTTTCAGAACATTTTTAGATAAATTATGTAAATCACTATTTACTAACCAAGATCATTTGTAACGTCCCTTAGATGGACCCTTGAGGCCCAATACGAGCATTAGAATCGATTCGAGACTTAATCGAAAATTCTAAGAATTTTTCGTAATGTGCAGGGCTCACAAGCCCGTGTGGTCCAACGGACACACTTGTGCTACAGGCCGTGTTCGATTTAGGGTGTACAAATCTATTCTCATATATGAACTTATTCATCAAAGCATTTTATGTTCACATATATAAACATCTCATACTTCCATATTTCATTTTATGTAATGTCTTTTCACATTTTCCAAGTAGATACATATAAAAATCCCTTTTTTTTTCATATCAGTATTTTACCCGTTGAATTATTGAAAACATCAATGGATACACCGGTAGTACACTTGAGGTGTACAATTCCATATTCCGTCAATTCATACTCAGTAGTACCTTGTAGGTACACTCTCGAGCCACGTATCATACAACAAAATTACCAGTCCATGCTAAATTCCAGCTGAACATGTTCTCTAAGGGCTTTGTTGGATTACCAATCTAGGCTAAATCCTTTACATGACAAAGAATTCCCTATAGACTCCAATCTGGATTACCAGTCCAGGCTAAATTTAGTCAATTAGGATTACCAGTCTAGGCTAAATCCAATCAATTAGGATTACCAGTCCAGGCTAAATCCTAATTGAAACATATGCTCGAGAGGCTCATTTCAGATTACCTGTTCGGGTTAAATCCTTTTCTTAATGAGATTAATGGATTACTTGTCCGAGCTAAATCTTTCTGCAACACATGCAAGACCTCATTCATTTCAGGAAATCACATATCCATCGATTTTCCATTAATTCATACGAAATTTAACATTTTTCAAGCATTATCAGGCATGTGATCAATCTCATATATTTTTACATTCATACAATTTAAGTGTTCACATTCTACTCAAGCATAAAATTTTCATTTTTATCATTTATCATTTATCATTTATCGAGCATTATTGTTGATCGGGCACATTTCATTTATTGGGCTTTGATGAATATGTGACCATTTCACATAATTAAGACATTTATACAATTCACAAACACAACATTTAATTCAAGTATAAAAATATATACATTTTAGTTACTCGAATTTACCTCGACAATGTTTGTGTACGTAAAATCTACTAATCCAACATTTTCCTCTTTCCTCGTTCTAACTCTGAATTTGGTCTATCCAGATCTATACGAGTAAATTTAACATCAATTTATCATATTTCATATTCAAGGGGACTCGATTTTCATACTAGGCAAAATTACCATTTTGCCCCTAACATTTCCATAAATTCCATTTTTGTCCCTAGGCTCGAAAAATGAAACTTGTGCAAATTACTCCCTATTCCAAGCCTAACCAAAGCCACATTACAAAATTTACAGCACATGTATTCATAAAATTTCAGAATTTTTCCTTTAATTTCACAAGTTTACATTTTAGTCCCTAAATCATGTTTTCATCAAAAAATCACTTTGTAAAAGTTGTTTATCTATCAATAATATTTCATTTTCTACCATAAATTTCTAATTTCCAGCATATATATCCATGACCCATTTTTCATATCTTGATAACTTTTCAATTTAATCCCCCAAATAGATAGTTTAAACTATCCTGATTCCAAAAATATCAAAATTACTAAAAACAGGATAAGGAAACTTACCCAATTTGGCCATGAAAATTTCTTATCACTCTCCTAGGGTTTCCATGTTTTATTTGGGGAAGAAGATGAGAAAATAAGATGATATCTATTTTATCATCTTTTAATTAATTAAAATTTTTTACTTTCCAATTTAGTCATTACCCTTTTTCTATATTTTCATGGATAAGTCACTAAGAAAAATCTACATAATTTTTTTCATGGTCTAATTACCATATAAGGACCTTAAGTTTTGAATTCCATAGCTATTTAATCCTTATAGCTACTAGAATTCAACTTTCGCATTTTATGCGATTTAGTCCTTCTCATAATTAAGCACTCAATCGATAAAATTTTCGTACCAAAATTTTCACATGTCATATCTATCATAATACGAACCATATAATAAAATAAAAATAAATTTTATTTTCAGCGCGGATTTGTGGTCCCGGAACTATTGTTCCGATTTCACTGAAAAATGGGTTGTTACAGTAATGAATGTAATTACCTCCGATCAAAGAATATATTTCACAAGTAACCCATATTTACGTAATAAAGAGATTGATGATATCTTAGAGAAAATTTAGAAGAGTAATATCACGCTTACTCAGTAGAAATAATTGTGATAAAGACAATAATATTTTCATATTCGCAATTCAGAGCTTCAATCAGTAGAAGTAGAAAATAACATCACATGAACCTCATCATCAAGTCTTATATCAATCATGATGAATTAGAAAGCGCAAGTATGGTAGAGCAATACCACTCATGAATTAACTAAACTTACAGTAATTCCATCTATCATAATTTACTAGTCTTTTGATACGATAAATATTGTATCTGAACATGAACAATTTCATATGCCTCTGAGAATAATAGAACTTATAGAGTACCCAGGAGATGTTGTTGTAATATACTCAATTATAACAATTGTATTTGAATATCTTTGTAGTTTTATCACTATTCCACTGACCAATAAAGTCATCAATAATCTCACATTATTCAGTTCACTAAAAGAGTCAATTCAGAAGAATTTTTGGCTAATCTGTTCTGTAATTATCATATCTTGATAAGTCAATTATTCATGAATAGCTTCTTCTTTAACAATGACATCACATATTCAGAATAATCTTCAGAAAAATTTGATATCTCTTTTAATACCATCTTTACTTACTAACCTATTCTCATTCTGACTACATCATTAGTCATTCAGCCTTTGAACTCTTTGGTTCCACATTCATGAGCTTAATCCATATAAATCTTGTGAATTTCATTGTATAACACTATACTGGTAATGGGGTGGAGATCGTAAGCCTCAAAAATTAACTTTCGTAAATGTACATATATCACTTAACGTGTACCATTAACATGTTCACTATAAAACATTTATTTCATACCTTTACAAGTCTCATTTCATCATAAGTAACATTTTTACTAAGGCACGTGAGTATCACTTTCAGCAGTATTAGAATTAGCTTGGTTGGAAACCATCTTTGTCTATTTGTAAAATAATTTTCATCAGAGTCGGGAGATATCACACTATCATAGGTTATATAATGTCATGTATTTCTAGACTCCACATATGTCACATTCAGTCTGAGAATCGACTAAACCGTAGCTCTGATACCACTAAATGTAACACCCCTCACCCATATCCGTTGCTGGATCATGATTTTGGAGTATTACCAGAACTTTGAGAACATTTTCAGATAATTCATGTAAATTACTATTCATTTTTCGGAATCAATCATAATGTCCCTTAAATGGACCCTCGAGGCCCAATACAAGCATTAGAATCGAATCGGACTAAATCGGGGTCTCATAAAATTTTTCTCAAAATTTCAAAATTTACTTATGAACAGTGCCCACACGCCCGTGTGGTCTGGGGACACGCTCGTGAGGTCAAGCCGTGTGGCTACACACACCCGTGTCCCTAACCCGTGTAACTCTCTGACTTGCAAAGCATGAAAAAATTGAAGTCACATGACCAAGTCACAAGCTCATGTGCTAGGCCGTGTGGCAAATTTTATTTTCGAAATTTAGGTGCAGTTTTCACACGGCCATGTAACACGTTCGTATCCAAGGTCGTGTCAACCACACGGCTGAGACATACGCATGTGTGCTCAATTCTGAGCATTCTAGTTCTCATTTTTAAGATGCAGGGCGCACACGGCCTAACTGCACGCCCATGTACCCGGCCGTGTGTCACACATGGTCTAAACACACGCCTGTGTGGAAAAAATAAAGTCATTCTGTAACACCCCTTACCCGTATCCAACGCCGGGATAGGGTACAAGGCATTATCGAACTTATTCGCAAGCAAACATTCAAAACCGAGACATAAAATTCCACTCAAATTTAAAAATTTTCAAAAACATTCATATCGTCCCTAAAACAAGCCTACGAGATCCAAAACATGCATCGAAAGTGGTTCGAGACTAAACCGAGAACTTTGGAATCTTTTGGAGAACTTATAAAATTTTTCATGTGGGTTCGGGACATACCCGTGTGACCCTAAGACACGCCCGTGCTTTAGGCCGTGTTCAAACTAGAGAACATTCTGTTTATGACGTCATCATCAAATTGTGGTCACACGACCAAGTCACACGCCCGTGTGCTTAGACCGTGTGATCGATTATATTTACCAAGCCTTTTTGCCACCCTTCCATGCACCAACCTACACAACAAAACATAGCACCAATCCAAGCATATACTTTCAACACAATCAACCATACAAAAGGCATCCATATATCATTTACATGCTATCATTTATCATATACAAACATCACATACTTAGCATCTCAAACCATGCAATTTCCCACATTTATGAAAACATAATTATATGTATATATACTTAACAAATATTAGCCAATATCAAATAGCCATTTACAAGATGAATTATCAACTATTGAAGCCATCACTTATGGCCAAATCAATTATGACACATAACAAAAAGACCAAGTCCCTATACATGCCATTACTCAAAATATTGAAATCATAACTACCCAAAGTGATAATTTGATAGTGTGAATGAATCTCCGACCGTCTTTGATCCCCGAGCTGGCTTGGTGACACTATAAGACAAGGGAAAGAGAAAGGGAGTAAGCTTTAAAGCTTAGTAAGTCCCTATGCAAATAATAAGCATCACACACACTTAAACATATATTTAACATAATGTAAATTAACATAAATTTCATTATGAATTCATAATCAAGCTTAGCATAAATGTTATTAAAATCTTAACATCATAACTTACTCAATCGAACCAATCCGAGGTTTCATCACATATCGAGCTCATTAAGCATGAGTTTTATGTACATACCTGTACCAACTTGAAACTTACCATAATCTTTCACATCATACCATAGTCTTTCACAACTTTAACATTTCCTTTGAACTACCCGTTGAACCACTTGGAATACTAAAGGATACTCGGGACATCTCATACTCACAGTACCATACTAATGCCATATCCCAGATATGGTCTTACATGGGATCTCATATCAATGCCAATAGCCCAGCTATGGTCTTACACGAAGTCTTATATCGATGCCATATCACAGATATGGTCTTACGCGAAATCTCAATAACCCTAATGTCATGACATTTGTATCCTAACTATTCCTATGGTTCAACCGAGATTTTCTCGCTTGTCAAACTTTGTCAATTACATTCAAAGAGTAAATCACAACTCATACAATATTAATGCAATTAAAGCATAAACAATAATGCATTATTTACAAACGAACTTACCTCGGTACAAAAATAGCAGAAATGGACCTAATCGTCAATAACCGTGTTTTTCCCCGATCAAGGTCCGAACCTCGTCTCTCTTGATCTATAATAGCAAATTCAACTTATTTAATTATCACATTACTCAATTCGGTCCGAAAATAACACTATGGAAAAATTACATTTTTGCCCTTAAACTTTGACATATTTACATTTTTGCCCATAGGCTCGAAAAACGAAACGTGTGAGATTTCTTTAATGCACAAGCCTAGCCGAACCATTTTTATAACTATAATAGCCCACAATTTCCATTAAAACACACTTTTACTACATATATTATAACTTTAACAAATAAGTCCTTTTAAGCATTTTTATCAAAAATCACTTAGTAAAAGTTGTTTATTACACATCAAACTTTCATTTTCTACCATAGAACATCAAAACACATGCATATCATACATGGGTCAAATTTCAAACATGAACCCTACTTCAAAATAATGGTAGAAATAGAAAGATCGAGTGAATACAACTTCAAAAACGTAAAGAGCATTAAAAACGGGGCTAGGATGTACTTACAATCAAGCTTGAAAGATGAAAAAAACCCTAGCTATGGTGCTATCCGAAGTTTCGGCCAAGGTTGAAGAAAGATGAGCAAATTTTGGCTTTAATTTCCCTTTTTATTCTTTTATTTACCAAATGACCAAAATGCCTCTCACTTAAAACTTTGAAATTTTATCTCACCATGTTCATTTTTGTCCACTATCTTAAAAATTGGTCTAATTACCATCTAAGGACCTTCTATTTAAAATTTCATGGCAATTAGACACCTCTAGAATGTAGAACTCAAGTTTTGCACTTTTTACAATTTAGTTCTTTTGACTAAATTGAGTGTCCAAACGTCAAGATTTTCGAACAAAATTTTCACGAAATCATTCCATGAAACTGTAGACCATATAAATATAATAAAAATGAACTTTTCTATGTCAGATTTGTGGTCCCGAAACCACTATTCCGCCTAGGCCCAAAATCAGGCTGTTACACATTTCTATCTTCATTTCTCACCCAAAATCATACCAAATTCCTGTACTATAACTTACATCCATAAACTAACCAATTCTAGCATTCAAATTAAGCAATTTCTATCGTTTATCATGGCATACCATTACATACAAACATGTTTTTTATCTTATCTTTTATAAGCATACTCATTTAACCTTTCTCAATCAATCAATGATAAGCACTTATGTTAACTCCATAAAATAAACTTAAATACATATATACATGTACCAAAACATAATCATCACTAGCCATTCCAATGGTTAGGTTATAATAATCATTTACATTTACATTTACATGCCAATATGACCAATATAACCTATACGTGCCATTATAACCTTAAATGATTTACCATACTGTACTGACATGGGCTGATGGATAGTGTGAGTGATCTCTGCCAAGGTTTCAATCCAACGAGCTTTTGATTTACTATTAAATAGGGGAAATTAAACAGGGTAAGCATAAAATTCTTAGTAAGTCCGTATAACATGGTATTTAGCTTACCGTTTAGTCTATTTCAAGACAAACCTATAAAGCATATTCAATCAATTTGATCTCAAGCCCTACACACATCCTCATTGCCCTTGTTAGTCATATATTTCATAATAACATCAAAACATATTTGGCTCATCAACCATCAAGTTTCCATGCACATAAGCTTTCCACAACATGTATTCATTTAACATATATATATCATCTCATCATATTACAAGTATAATTTCATAATAGCTCATTTCGAATTCAGATTATTTCATATCAGAACATTACTCATATCATTCGAAATATCAAGGTCACATGAGTAGTAGTACACTCAAGGTGTATAAGTCTACATTCAAGGATGAACATATTTATCAAATGAATTTCCTTGTTCAAATATCATCCTCTCATGTTTTCACATTTCAATTATCATGTATCATCATTTTTAGGTGTTTCAGACAAATACATGTAATAACTCATTTCTTATCCATATATTTTCATGTCAAGATTTTTACCCGTTGAATTTATTCAAAATATCGATGGATTCATGAGTAGTACACTCGAGGTGTACAAATCAGCAACCCGTCAATTCATGTTCAATGGTACCTATACGGTACTATTTCAGAGTGTACACTCTCGAGCCACATATATATATATATTTAACAGGATTACCAGTCCAGGCTAAATCCTTTTTAAGACATATGCTCTAAAGAGCTTGATCTGGATTACTCGTCTGGGCTAAATCCAATCCATAACATATGTTCGTGAGGACTTTTATCAGGATTACCAGTCCAGGCTAAATCCTATCTACAACATATGCAGGATTTCATTCATTTTTAGAAATCACCTTTATCCATCGATTTTCATTCATTCTAGCGAGATTCAACATTTATCCAACATTATCAGGCTTGTAATCATTTTATACATCTGTAACTTTCATATAATTCAAATAATCACATTCCACATTCTTTTCAACCATAAGATAACATTTTTATTTTTTATCATTTATCTGGCATCATCGTTTATTTTGAGCATTATCGTTTATTGGGCTTTGTCTTCAATGTCATAAATAGATATACATAACATTTATACAATTCACATACATAACATTTAAGTATATAAATATACACAATTTAGTTACACAAACTTACCTCGACAAAGGTTCGTGTACAAACATCTACTAATCTGACATTTTCCTCTTTTTTTCGTTCTAACTCCGAATTTGGTCTATCCGGACCTATACGAGTAAATTTTACACAAATTTAATACATTCCATATCCAAGTGGACTCAATTTACATCCTAGGCAAAATTACCATTTTGCCCCCTAACTTTTTCATAAATTCTCATTTTGTCCCTAGGCTCGAAAAATGAAATTCAAGAAATCCGACCCTTTACCCAAGCCTAGTCGAAATATACATACAAATTTCACAAATTTAAGAATTTTCTATGGGTTTTTCACCATTTTTCATTTTAGCCCCTAAATCTTGTTTTCATCAAAAATCACTTTGTAAAAGTTGTTTATCTATCATCTATCTTTCATTTTCTAACATAAGTTTCAAATTTACAGTATATACATCCTTGGAAAAGTTTCTACACTTTGTTATCTTTTCAAATTGATCCCCTAAATAGATAGACTAGACTATCCCGGTTTCAAAAATATAAAAATTACTAAAAACGGGGCTTGAATACTTACCCAAATTGGCCATGAAAGCTTGCTTTCTCTTTCGTAGGGTTTCCATGGAATATTTTGGGGAAGAAGATGATATTTTCTCTTCGTGTTTTTAAATAAATTTATTTAGTTCAATTCCTATTTAGTCCTTAGCCTTTTTCTCATTTTTCATAGATGAATCATCCAAAAATATCTACTAACTTTTTATTAATGGTCTAATTACCATATAAGGACCTCAAGTTTTGAATCCCATAGCTATTTAATCCTTATAGCTACTAGAATTCAACTTTTGCATTTTATGCGATTTAGTCCTTTCCCTAATTAAGCACCTAAACGATAAAATTTTCGTATCAAAATTTTCACATGATATTTCTATCATACTACAGATCATGTAATAAAATTAAAATAAATTTTATTTTGGGCTCAAATTTGTGGTCCCGAAACCATTGTTCCGATTTCACCGAAATTTGGGCTGTTACAAAAAAACTGTAGGGCTCCTCGCTATAATCGACGTAATTTTTTCTCTGTTTCCAGGAAAAAGGTACCTTTAACCTTCTTATCCAAAGGTCGGCATCGCCGTGGATGTAGAAAGGCTCTCAAGCGGGGAACAATTCTTTCAGTGGAATAAAAATGATACTCCTTTCAGGCCAACGACAGTTTCTTTTATTAAACAAACTCATTAATAACTACAACCGCTGTCGCACCGACTTGAGTTTGACTTCTATGTCCACCAACACATTCCCTCTCCTTTTGAGGGTCCTCTTGTATCCACCTTGGTGTCAGCCTTCGGATAAGAATAAAAGGTTAAAGATATCGGCTGCCTAGAAATAGAGGAAAAAAATTATGTTGATTACACTAGAAAGCCCTCTGTTTTTCCTTATGATTATAGCATCAATATTATGTATGGTATATATAAAGTATCATTTGCGGGTATCCAAAAATCTTGAACTTGTGTCCGCGTTATGACCGTCAACTGGCCCCTGATTTTACTCGAACCTGTGACCGCATCATGGCCGCCGACTGAGACCTCTACCTAGACTTCGACCCCTGATCGTATCAACCTTTGTCACCCCAAAACCCTGATTTCCCGAGGATGGGTTTATGAGGTGATGGTCCTATCTCGCCATGACATATGAAATGTATGTGTTATGAAGCGCGTTATCACATTCCCGATTCCTTAAAATTACTTACGAAATTTTGCAATTCCAATCGAAAACCGTAAGCCCTCTTAAAAAACCTAAAGCTCAAAAACTTTAAACCTAAAAATATTAAAAACCTCAACCCTAGGAGAGAGAAACAGAAAGCGCGTCTAGTTAGGCACATTTTCCATTTCTCTCTCTAAAAACTACTTATTTCCTTAATTTTGAAAATAAAAGCCTAAAACCCTAATTTAAAAATAAAAATGGCATATACATATAAATTAGCCATCAAACGCTGAGCTAAAAAAAACTATGTAGATAAACTTTCTTTACTTTGATTATTTAGGTTAAAGTTCACTATGGGTCCCTATACCATATCAAAAAGTTCATTTTAGTCCTCTTACTATCAGAAGGAACATTTTACTCCTTTTATATTTAAAAAGCTGGCATTTTAGTCCTTGCGCGTTAGCTTTGCTGTTAATGGAATGGTGTGGCTTAACTATAGTTGATGTAGCATTAAATCAAATAAAAAAGATTATTAATCTTGAAAACAAATGGAATCACGTGGTTTAATGGTGGTTGATGTAGACTAAACTACAAATAATCTAAACACAATAATTATGTAAAAAAACAAATAGATCTAAAATAATTCAATGGTAAAAGTAAAATTAGTTTTTTTTACCTCTACTCATTCTTCAAAATTATTGTTTAGCTTTTTAATTTAATATTTGATTTAATGGCACGTTAGTCACTGTTCAACCATGTCATTCCAATAACAACAAAGTTAACGTGCAATGATTAAAATGTCAGCTTTTCAAACATACAAAGATTAATATGTTTCTTTTAATAATAGAGAGATTAAAATGAACTTTATGATATGATATATAGTAAACTTTAACCTGTTATTTTCCATGTATTTCTTTTCAATTATATAATTTTGCATTAATGATTATAAGGTCCTACTACTATACTGCCATTTTTTATAAGGTCCTACTACTATACTGCCATTTCAAAGCCCCATATCTATATGTGTATTATCTTATAGTCAAGGGTGAAGCTAGGGTGGCTAGCATGGGCCCGGGCCCCCCTAAAATTTAAATTTGTTATTTAGTCCCTTAATTTTTTTTAAAATTTTAAACTAGTAAAGGTAAAATTGCACTTTGGCTCCCCTAAAATTATAAAAATTCGATTTAATCCTTTACAAATTATAAAGATATAAACTATAAAAAAATTAAAATTTCATCCGGCCCCCTAAAAAATTGTTCTGACTTCGCCTCTGCTTATAATTACTAATAGAATGGATTAACTTGTTCAACAACAAAAGAAAAAAAGAACAATAGTCAGGGACGACACCAGCGGTGCAGGCTGTTCTATTTTTTTTCATAATTTTATAATTCAATTTTAATTTTTAATATAAAATTCATAATTTTGTCTTTAAATAATATTTTTTTTTCAAAACTAAAACTAAAAATAAAACTTTACAGATTAATGAAATCAATTAAATTAATTATCCAGTTTTTAATTATCTCAAGCAATAAATCACTTTCCTAATTAAAAGAGAGTTTAAATAGGAATGAATTTAAAAAAAAAAAGTAAATCTCAAATCTCATTTTTTTTAATAATTTTACTATAGATTTTGATCATATCTTCTCTTTTTTATATAATGATTAGAATTATCCATAATTCCTCTCCAATCCTTAAATAGAAAGATAATATATTTCAGTGCACTTGAACTTACATCTTCATGTACTAATAACAATATTCATACTAATCAAATTAAAATTCAACCCACCTTATTTTTAAAATAAATTCAGACTGCATGAAAATGGAGGGAGAGAGGCATCATGGCATCGAAAGAGAAAACATTTTGCGCCTTACTTTTGCTTTTGGGAGAAGTATTCGCAACCTTTAGCTTAAAAAAAGAAAACTTATTTTTGTGATTTAAATTTTTTTTATTGTTAAATAGATCCAATATTACTATCATATCAATCTAAAACAATATATATTAATATCTATTGAATGGTTGAAAGTTTTTACATAAAATAAATAGTTAAAAAAATTTAATCTACATTAAAACTTACCTTCATAATCTATATAAACCAAAAATAAAATATGACAATTAAATCATTAAAATATTAATTATACAAAACAATACAAAAATTGTAATTGAATCTCTCCTCTTTTCAATGATTTAATTTTTTTAAGCACATTTAATAATTCATAATAAAAACACAATGGAGATTTTCTATAAAAAGTATGGAAAATGAGAAGTAAATAAGTGCTGCTTATTATAATTTTTTAATTATTTTATTTCTTTTAATATTATTCTTTAAAAATGTGCCTTTAAAATTTACATTTATCAAACCGTCTAATTATATTTACTAGTTAATTTTAACTAATATAACAAACAAATTTTATAATTAAATTCAATACTTAATTTTTCATCTCTTATTTTTTTAATACCTAATTTTCCAGTTTATCAAATAATATCTTACCCTCGTAAAGTTTGATGAAAATTTCAGTAATTTATTTATTAAATTAATTTAAATGAAATGACCATTTTTCTCTTTATTAATTAATTATTCTTTTATTTTTTATCTTTAATTTATGTATTCAATAATTTTAATTAAAAATAATAAAAAATAATTAGAAGAATACTTTAGTTATTATTCAACTAAATTATAAATCGCATTATATACTAATACATACTTCTACATTAAATAAAATGTATTTTTAATTAATATATGTCTGCTTCTTCTTTTTTATAAATTACACATTCAACTATAAAGAATACATTCAAATAACTATAATCAGAATTAATCATTATAAAGCATGATCATAGTAATAATTGGAATATACCTAAATAAATAAATATGTAGGATCAACATATAATGAAGCATAAATTAAAACAAATATATACTAAGAACCCACACATAGTTTATATAGAATGAGAATCCAAGTTGAGATCTTAAAGTTCATTTGCTATAAATTTATTTTAAAAACTGTTATTAGTGACAATTATATTTTGTTTTTGTCTTTCTCATTTACTTTTTTATTTTATGTTTAATATTTTTTATATAAATACATGTTAAAATTTTAATATTTAATTAAAATATTAACTTTATAATGATTTTTTTAAATTTTAAATTTTAATCAATTTTTTGTTAGAATCTTTTAAATAATGGTAACTAATTAACTCTTTAATGAATTAGTCTTAATATTAATATATAACTAAATTGAAATAAATTTAAAAAAATTTATTTTAATTGAAGATAAATCTATTTTTTATCAAATAAATCAAATATTAAATTTTAGGGTGAGTATTTGGTACATTGGCAACGTAATTTTTTTTATTTCACAATCTAAAAAAATTGATATGTGTCTTTTTTAAAAGAATATCTATTGTTTTAGGGCGAGTATTTGGTACACAGGCAATGCACTTTTTTTTATTTCACAAATAGCCTTAAAAAATTAACACGTGTCTCTTTTTTTAAAATATTTATTTTTTAATATATTATTATACCTTTATAGGATACTTGTCAACCCTTAACTTTACTTATGGAATCTAAAATCCCCACTAGTAATGTATAAAATAATTTTTCTATTTTTTAAATATTTTACTATACCCTATAGGATACTTGTCAACCCCTAACTTTGCTTGTGAAATTTAAAACCTTCACCGGCCATGTATCAAATAATTTTGCATTTTCTAAATAATTTACTATAACTTTATAGGACACTTGTCAATCGCCTAACTCTCTTGTGGTGTCTAAAAACTTCACTAGTAATGTACAAAATATTATCCCTTAATTTATAGTATTTCAATATATAATTAAAAATAGATAAATGAATAAACTAAAAAAATACATAAATAAGTAATAATAATCATATCATTATTATTTATTTAAAATTGTAAATACATCTTTAGGGTTTTATGAATTTTAATTCAAACATCAGGCGATAACTGAGAATTCTGATATCAAATGTTACATGTATTTAAAAAAAAAAAAACATGAGAGGGCAAGTGCTTGTTTGTTTGTTTTTGCTTTTTATTTTTTTGGTAATATTTAAGAAAATGATACGATAAAAAATCAAAATGCAATATATATATTTTTAATTTTATAAGTAAAGTTAAAAGAATAGTTATACTTCCCATATATAAGTAAAATTATAATAGCGATACGATTATAAATAATATATCTAAATAATTATAAATAAAATCAATAATTATAAAACATGATTGAACTCATAATTAAAAGAATATTCAATCAATAACATACATTATAATACTTATATCAAAATATAGATTTTTAAATCCGTACATAAATTACCTAGAATGAGACCAAAATTTAAGGTTTCAAATAAAGAAGATAATAGAGCAGGGCGGGGATAAGTTTTGCTAAATTTATCAATCGCTTCACAATTGGCATATTTTGCTCCACCATCCGTTCGGTTCCATACTAATGTATAATATTAAATATTACTACCACTTCCATAGATGTTTGATTCATCCATTCGCACCCCACTTTACTCCAATTTCATTTTTATTACTTATCTTTAATATTTTTAATCTTTTTAAAATCTAATAAATATTTAAACATAAAATGTCTATTATACGTTATATATTGTTCTATTTTAATAGTTATATATATAAAGATAAAATAATAATTTTATAAAATAAAACGGAATGAAATAAGATAAACAATTATCATAACCATTTTATATCCACCATTTAAAAGAAAAAGTTCACCCGCATCTCCTCAAATCTACTTAAAAAAAAATCACTCTATTTAAAACAGATAAATAATTTATTTAAAATATAATCATAATAAAATAAAACAAAAAATATACAAATAATTGGTGTAATTTTTGTTTTCAGAAATGCGCTTGATTTAAAAAAGAAATAAAGTAGTATGGGGAAAGTACGTGGCGCCTAGGTCTCGCAGTTGGAGCACTAACTATTTCATACCCCAAAGCATATTCTTTAGAATGTACTCTTTATTCCCCTCTTCTCTTTCCCTTTCCCATATCATATATTTTATTTTTATTGCCTGCCCATTTCTGAACTTGTGTTTTCTTTGGTAGCTTAATATATTTGTTTTTTTTTGGACTTACTAACTTATATTTATAAAGTTTATTTGTTTGTATATTTATATGATGCTTATGTTACTATTATCATATTATTTTTATATCATATAGTCATTTTTTTTTTGTTTTTACTCAAATAGTGGATGTCAATTTTAATACAAATTCTTAACTTTAATCGAATTAATTAATGTAATTTTCAAGCATAAAACAGAGCAAAAAAATCTTGCGGAAAAGACAAATCAACCATAAAACTTTCACAATCAAAACAAATTTGACAGGTTAGACCTCTTTGTTATATTCAAATTTCCTAATCAGATTAAATAATTAAATTAGACAATTTAAATATATTATTTCAATACAAAATTTACCAGCAACAACAATATTTATATTTTTAAGTTAAAAAACAGTATTTATAAACGAAAATTTGTAAACTGAATTTCAAGATTACGTAAATCAATTGCTAACGAGACCTTAGAATTTTAAAGACTTGGTCCGGATTCCAATTGCGATGTCTGGAATGAAAAAGTTTTAAATTATGGGTTACTCAATTAATTAAAAAAATTATTATTTGGTTGTTTAACTATTTTAAAATTTTTTAATTACATTACTAGATTATTAAAGTTTTTTTTTAAAAAAGAAAAGGTTCTGACAATAAATTTCAAGCGAGGCTTAAATGATCGGTACGATAGATCAATACTATAAATTTTAATAATTCAGTAACAAAAAAAATTATATAACACTAATTTTAATAATTCAGTAATTTAAATAAATTTTTTAAAAATAATTTAATGAATAAATTATAATTTTTTAAAATTATTTCATCAAAATAAAAATTTACCCCTTTACTCAAAAGTTTTTTTATTAGAAAATATGTTTTCCTAATCATAAAAGAATAGAAGTTTTAAAGCCCAAAAAGCAACCAGGGAGTTCCATGGCGTTCCCGTCCGTCACTCTCCTTTTTCACTTTTTGTACTCAAGTTTCTCTTTCTACATAAAATAAATTAAATATAAATAAATTAAAAAAAAAACATTTTGTTGGATTATATAAGGAAACCATGTTCATGTTCATCTCCAATCTCCATCTTCCTTTTAACTCCCTCTCCCTCCACTTTTAACCACCACCTTCCTCTATCCCCACTTTTAACTGTCGCCGCCGCCCCACTCTGAACAAAAACCCACATTTTCATTCATGAAAGAAGACAGTCATAATACCAAACTAAGCCTAAACCAACAGCCAGCTGGTAGCCAACTGATGTGCAGAACCATAGCAGAAGATGCCCCCGCCGTTGACCACCACGTCGACATGTCGTCGTCGACTTCAGATGACCTCAACTTGATTCCTCCTTTGAACTTTGCTATGGTTGACAATGGCATCTTCAGGTCTGGTTTCCCTGATTCTGCCAACTTCTCTTTTCTTCAAACGCTTAAGCTCACCTCCATCATGTAAGACCGAACTTTCTTCTTTTTGACATGCAAATCAATTCTTTTCTACTTTGAGTTAAAAGGGTGTCCTCTTTTCTCTCTCCTTTTTTTTTTAAATGCTAGATATCTGTGTCCTGAACCATACCCAGAAGCCAACACTGAGTTTTTAAAGTCCAATGGAATCAAGCTTTTTCAGTTTGGGATTGAAAGTTACAAGGTAACACTTTCTTAAATTTCGCTTTGCAATTTAAGCTTTTGATTGCAAATCTGATGATGGTGTTTGATCAAATCATTCATTTAGGAGATATTATATATAATAAATGCATACAAGCTATCATTAATTCATTAGCAAGAAAAGGTAATTCTGGTTCTATATGCTCATGAATGCTTGGGAGTCTGATTTGTACAATTAGGCTTATTTGATATGATACAAATGGTGGCTCTTTCCTTTTTGGGTGTTAAGAGTTAATGATGAGAAATGCATTCGAGAAGGTGCTCAAACGTTTTGCTGTAAATTCCTTGAAAATTATAGTTGGAATATTGGAAAGACAGTTAATTTTTCTTCATTTCCTAAAAGTTTAGTTGTTTAATGAGGAAAGTATTTGATGATTTTTCATTAAAATTCTGAATTGACTAATTTTTTTTAGCTATGCCTATGCATATAGTCATAGATTGTATTACCATGATTTTCTATTAAAATTTTCCAAATCTTGCTTGAGATTCAAATCAAAACATTAGTGATAACTTGTGCATGTATTTTGAGATTGGAAGATAGTTTATATATTCATTTGTGAAGAAATTGAACTCTAATGTGAAATTTTCCTGAATGAACCATAATACGAATCATTTAAAGTCTAGCCTCTTTCTATGAATAAAGTGAGCCTCTAAGAAGTAATAAAGCCTCACGGTTATGTTTCCCCTTTCATGTGAATTTCAATCTCTGAGAAAAGCAATCAGGAAGTAGAAACTGCGCCTTGGTCATGCTTTTGGCGTTCGTGATTTGTTTGAGCATGCAGCAGTAGCTATAGCTTGGTGTGAATTTCTTTTTGTTTGTGTTTGTGTGTGTGTATGTTTTGGAAAATTTGTTTACCAAGCCGCAAGTAAATCCGAGTAAGTAATGATATACTCCTTTGTGCTTCAATATTTGAAAGATATCAAGTCACCTGTTTTTCGCTTTGCTTGTTATATCGCCTACTACTTTTTTCGTTTTCTTTCAAGTATCTACATCCAACACCAAGGAAAAAAATCGAACATTACTCGTATTGGACATGTATCCGTCTTTGACACTCATCTCTAAGTTCAAGCCCTATGTAACTAACATAGGTCATTATAAAAAAAAAAAAAGGAAAAAAAAAGACACAAAACAAAACAAAAACCTCGTAAATCCCACTCTAAATTTAACAACTTGTAGGTGTTGTCTTTAAGTAGGTAATAATGACCACAACCATGGAACGAGGCCTCTTTTATCATTAATGCAAGATTAAGTGATGAAATATCTTTGTGTTCTGAATTTTTGATTTTACAAACTTGTTAAGCCTCGCCATCTGCTTTACATTTACTTTATAGCTAATGGAAATATTATAGTTGGCTGTCAATGTATCCTTCTCATCTTTAATACCCTACCGGATTATTTGTAAAACTCGTTTCATTTTTCCGTATACTTCTTCTCATGTCAGTGAATTTCTAGGGTCGTATCTGAACCCTGGCTTGAATGAATAAACTTCTGTTTTATGTTCGTTTGCTTATTCATGTTTGGTTGTTCCTTAAGAATTTCAGATTTGTTTTTTTTTTTCTGTTTAAAAATTATTTATGTTTTTGTTAGTTCATTTAAGTTAAACAGATATGTTCTTGAACATTAAACCTGTATATTTGCAAACATGTTCACGAATAATGTTCTTGAATAATAACAATAAATAAACATACATATTATTTTTTTAATTACAAATGATTAAATATAAATATTAATAATTATATTATAAATAAAATAAATACACAAAAAATAATATTATTAATTTATATAATAATTGAATAATAAACAAGTTTTAAATAATCTATTAAAAGAATATAAACGAGCTTATTCATAAACATAAATAAACTGATCAAGCTTTGTTTGTGTTCAGTTCGTTTAATAAACGAATTTCAAAATCTTGTTCATGTTCGTTTATTTAGTTTGGTAAACGATCAGAAACCAAACTATTCATTGAACGTTCTATTCATTTACAGCTTTTGAATCACCATAGTGCTAGAGAATGAACTAAAAATATACCAATTTCAATCCTAAAACAAAATAAGATAATTACTCTAGAAAGGTGGTAATTGGTAAAATTATCTACTGCAGCATGAGCTTTACACAATTGTTGGCAAAAGAGTCCGTTTGTATCATCACATCACATGTATCCCCGAGGTTGCTGAAATTGCAATGAAGCTTGCTTACTTATAGAAGGTTAAAGAAAGTGCAATGCAATGTAGGCTATATTATACTGTGATTGTTTAAAGCGATCGATATCTTCATGTCGTATGGCTTGTAGTTGTGGGTTATATATATATATATATAACTAGAAGCAGTAAGTAATGATCCTGTGCTACTTTGACTCCATTTTTCGTAAGGTATTTGTCTTTGATGCTTTTGTTTGATGCATATCTGGACATGGGTATATAAGGATATGGTCTTTCAAATATATGGAAAAATATATGGAAAAATACATTACCTGTTTTCAAGTAGCATAGCAGTGATGAACGTAGGATTGTTGGTCTCGACAATAAGGATTCCATTTAGTTTCTATCCTTCACCAGTTAAATGTCGAAATGCTCGGTTCTTGCATGGAACCTACTTTGAAATGATGTATCCAATGATAGAAATTAACTAATATACACATTTCATCCAGGAGCCATTTGTAAATATTCCAGAGGATACGATTCGTGAAGCTTTAAGACTCGTCCTCGGTTAGACTTCATCTCTAGCTATTTTAAACGTGGTTCATTGGTTCCAGGACTTCTAATATTGCCTTCTCTACTATGCAGATGTTAGGAATCACCCAGTTTTAATTCATTGTAATCGGGGGAAGGTATGTGCATGTTAGTTTTTTTCCAGTGTTTCATACCTGAGTTCGACTGGTCAATACCATCTGAGACTTATGATATTGCTTTGCTTTATTTTCCAGCACCGAACTGGTTGTCTGGTTGGATGCTTGAGGAAATTGCAAAGATGGTGTTTGTCATCCGTGTTCGACGAGTACCAAAGGTTTGCTGCTGCAAAAGCTAGAGTTTCGGATCAGAGGTTTATGGAGTTGTTTGATGTTTCTAGCTTAAAGCATCTGCCAATGTCATTTTCTTGCTTGAAGAAGTAAAAAAAAAAAAAAAAAAAAAAAAAAAAAAAAAACGAAACCCCATGTAATTGAACAGCTTGTGCTTTTCCTGTGGTTTGCAGCGGAGAATGCTCGGTTCTGCATGGGATTAATTAGGAGAAAAGGCGATGAGTTCTGGAATAGCATTTCGTCGGTTAGGGAATTCTTCAGCTTCTTATTATTATTATTCATCATTCTGTTTTCGACACCAATAAAAGGGGTAGCTAGAAGAAGCAATGTCCCACTACAATGTTGTTTGGTGTTTCGGATCTCCGTTCCGATCTATTTCTTCTGTTCTTTACTTGTTTGCCATAGCGGATATATCAATTATCAAGTAGCTATTACATCTCCTTGTTTATTTGGCAGTTTTTTAGACAAATTGACTGTGAACTTGAATCACCATTGCTGAAACCATTTTTTTGGTTGGAAAAAAATAAGGATTCACTTTAAAAACATGGAGTCGCCATCAATTTTTTTTGAAGTGTGATTGGGTCACCTTATAAAACATTTTGGTCTACAAATCTTAAGAAAATAGGTCCAGGAGTCGGTTACGTACGAGGAAGGATTAGTACCCTCGCAACGCCCAAAATTGGTACCTTATTGATTGATTAATGTCCTAATATCGAAAATTAGAAGATATTTTAAAAGACGAATTCTTTAGAAGATGTTTGGATAATTCGAATTGGATATCGAAATTCTCTTGTTCCGAAAGAATGAAATATTACATCTAGCACGTTAGGATACGATGTTTCAAACCCTTGACACCAAGATCATTTCATGATTTTAAAAATTCATGCATTGTAATTTTAAAAGGGTATTCCGTTATTTGGCCAAACGAAAAAAAAAAACCGAAACCCAGCACGTTAGGGCACAATTCCTCGAATTTCTAAACATGAAATATTGCCTTATTTTTGAAGTTAAGAAAGCACAGTCAAAATTTTAAAAGGATATTTAGTCATTTAGACGAACGGAAAATCGAAACCCAGCGCGTTAGGGCACGATTTCTTGAACTTCCAAATACAAAATAGTATCGTTATAAAAACCCTTTTTATTGAGTTTGGGTAAAAAAGTGATATGATTTTATAAAGAAATGTAAAGTAAATTACGATATTAGTTTGTATGACAAAATAATGGTGATGAAAATACAAACAACAATACCAAAGGTAAAAATAAAATAAAAATAAAATAAAAGCGAAATAAACGAATAAAATAAGAGAAAATAACAAAAAACAATAACAAACATGGATGCTAATGGTGAACTAATAAATAAATAAATACTATATAGCATAATAAGAAAAATAATAATACAATAATGATAACAGTAACACAAACACAATAATAACAATAATAAAAGATATTAACAAACAAATAGTAAAAAAATAAGAATAATTTTATTAGTAATAGAGGTAACAGGAATAATAATAGTAAATATAATTATAATTATAGTAATATAGGTATAAAAAAATAACAGTGATAATAATAAAAATAATGATAATTATAAAATTAAAAAAATAGTAGTAATATTAAAATAACAATTACAATAGTAAAATAATAATACTAAATCAGTAATAATAATATTAATAGTAAATGAAAATAATAATAAAAGTAATAGTAAAAAAATAGTATTAATAATAAAATAATAGTAATAATATTAAAATTAATAGTGATAAATAAAAAATAATGGTAGTAAAAAAATAAAAATAATATTGGCAATAACAAAAATAATAGGAATAATAAAAATAGCAATAATAATGTAAATAATAAAAATACTAATAGTACTAGTAATAATAATAAATATAATTATAGTAATAATAATATATTTATATAAAAATAATGGTAATAATAAAAATAATAATAATACTACAAAGGAATATAATAATAGGAAAGTTAATTAAAGATAAAAGAACTATAGTAGTAATAATATTAAAATAATAGTAATAATAAAAAATAGTAGTAGAAGTAAAAATAAAAGTATATTAATAATAATAAAAAAATATTAGTATTAATAATAATAAGAATTAAAAAATAAAATTAATAATGAAAATAATAATGAACAAAAGAAATAAAAAAAGATGAAATTGAACTAAAAATAAAAGTTTGAGGCGAATTTTAAAGAAAATAAAAGAGAAAGGGACCTATTTGAATGCGCGAATAACATGGAGGGACTAAAAAGGAAAATTCCCCCTCCCTCCAAAACGCGACACTTCGTGTGGGACTAAATTAGAACTGAAGGAAAATTATAGGGCAAAATTGAAAATAAAAAAAAAACGTGATTGTAAATCAATAAAAAAGTGGAAGGGCTAAAAGTGCAATTAGTCCTTTTAGCCCTTCTGTAGAAAACACGCGGATCCTGAGGCGGGTCGGGTTAGATCGGGTCGGTTAAGGGCAAAACAACCTCGTTTTGGGGCTTTAGGACTCTGGCCAAAACGGTGCCGTTTTGAATGGCTATATAAGCCAAAAATTTGCTTAAAAAAAAATCAGTTCTCCTTCTATTAAAAACAAAAAACAAAATTTCTTTTAAAAACTCTCCTTCCTCTCTCCTCATCGGCCCGATCCGGCCATCCTTCGACCATCAGCGCCATGCGCGCGCCGCCACCGCCCTCACTGCTGGCCGACCACGCGCATGCGGTGGCGAGTTTGAAAAAGGTAATATTTTTTCTCTTTTTTTTATACAGTTTATTTGAATATATATATAATATAAAAAAATAGAAAAAAAATCTAAACGTAGATAGATTCGAAAAAAGAGAGGGAAAAAATATAAAAAAGTAATAAACCTTTAGTGCTCTATTTTGATTCTTTGTGTTCGTATTCAAAAAAAAAAAAAAAACTCCTCCTTTACAATAGTTTGTTTGGGTTTTTATACCCGAAAAAAGAAAATAAAAAATACAACGTTTTTTACTTTCTGTTCCTTGATTTGCTGGCCTTTGTTTTGCTTCGCAGGTGAGGACGTCGTGGAGGGGCGCACGACGCGGAGACGTGCGAGTGCGTGGCGTGCGGTGGTTGCGGCGCATGTGAGGGAGCGGCGCTGAAGAGGGGGCTAGGGTTTCTACCAAAAAGTTTAGGTTGTTGGGCTGTGGGCTAGGTCTAGGTTTGGGCCAAAATTTGGGCTAATTTGTAAAATGGACTGTTTTAATTTTTGGACTTTTTGTTTTGTTTGGTTTATTTTGGGCCCGGGCCAGAAATTGGGCTCTACAACCATCGTTGCAGGTTTTGATTAGTGAAAAATTTACTTGTCCAATGTCGAAACCATTTTTTTCGAAGAAAAACGGAGGTCGACTTGGATTTTTAAAAATGAAAGCGAAAAAAAGGGGAGTCGCCACCAATCATTTTTTGATGAGGTGTGATCGGGTCACCTTGTGATTTAATCATTTCAATAAAAGGTTAAATTTATCAAAACAATGATTCTTGGTCTACGAAGTTTTGAGAAATCGGGTTCGGGAGTCGGTTACGTGCGAGGAAGGGTTAGCACCCTCGTCACGCCCAAACTTGGTACCTAATTGATTATTTAATGTCTTAATGTTGAAAGTTGAAAATTTGAAAAAGTTTTAAAGAAAAACGATCTCTTTTAAAAATATCTGAATTTTCTCAAATTGGATATTAAGATTCTCTCGCTCTGAAAGAATAAAATATCACATCCAGCACGTTAGGACACGATAATTTAAATCCTCGAATCCAAGATCATCTCATGACTCCCGAGACTCATGCATTGAAAATATCAAAAGGATATTCGATTATTTGGCCAAGCGAAAAACCGAAACCCAGCACGTTAGGGCACGATTTCTCGAAATTCCAAATACAAAATATTGCCTTGGTTTAGAAAATCTTTTCTCGGAATAACAAAACGTCACATCCAATGCGTTAGGACACGACGTCTCGAATTCTCGAGAATAAGCTTTTTATTTAAAATTTATGTATTTGTTTTAAAAAGGATATTCGATTATTTAGATTAAACGAGAAAAGTCGAAACCCAATACGTTAGGGCACAACCTCTCGAATTTCTAAATACGGAATATTGCCTTTATGAAAGAAATCAATTTTGTATCGGGAAAAAATGCAGCACGAATTTGTAACAAAATGCAAAAAGTGAATTACGATGCTAGCAAGCATATAGAATAAATGCATTAAATACAAATGACGATAATGAAACAAAAATAGAATAAAATGAATAAAACCAATAAGCTAAAAGATAATAAATAGAAAACAAAAGAATAAATAGCAAAATGAAAGTTTTACGAGAAGAAAAGAAAAGAAAAATAATAATGATAATAATGATAATAACAATGATAATGAAAATAATATTGATATATAAATATAAGTAGATATGATAAATATATAAGTGAAAATAGAAGTATATATGTGAAATAATATAAGTAAAAATAGATAAATGAAAATTAAATAAATAATAATAGTATTAAACTAAGAAAATAAATATAGACATAAATATATTAATAATAATAACACTAATATTAATAATGGTAAAGAGATAATGGTGACAAAAATAATGTTGATTAATAATAATAAATGGTAATAATAATAGATGATAGTAAAATAAATAAAAAATAATAATATAATAGTGGTATTAATAATGAAATAATGATAATGGTAAATAGTAATAATAATAATAAATATAATAATAGTAATAGTAAAAATAGTAATAAATTTAAAAGAAATAGAAAATAAAAAAAATAAAGAAAATAGTATAGAATAAAGTAATAATAATAGATATAATAGTGATAATAATATTAGTAACAATAATAATATTAAAAGTGATTGATTTAATGATAAAGTGGTTAAAATAGTCAAAAGGACTAAAATTGAATTAAAAATGGACTTCTGGGGAAAATTTGGAATAAAAATAAAAGGGGAGGACCTATCCGATGCGCACGGATAACTTGGGGGACTAAAATGGGCAATAACCCCTTCCCTTCAAAACGCATAGCATCGGCGAGGACTCGATTGCAAACCACATAAGCTTTCAGGGCGAATTTAAAAACTGAAAACTTGATTGCAATAATATAAAAAGGCAGAGGGGCTAAAAGTGCAATTAGCCCCTCTGATGAAAAAACGCGTGGATTCTAGGCCAGAGCGGGTCGGGCTAGGGCGAAACGACTTCGTTTTGGGGTTTTCGAACGCCGGCCAAAACGACGTCGTTTCAATTGGCTATATAAGCCAAAAATTTCTTAAAAAATTCATTTTTCTCTTCTGTTTAAAAAAAAAACTAACCCTCCCCCTTTTTGTTTTCTCTGCAGGTTCAGGGGGAACGGTGAGGATTCTGATGCTCTTCTGCCGCTGTTCGTCGCTGGCGACCGCTGAGGTAAAAATCTCCTTTTTTTTTTATTTTTTATTACATGCAATATATATATAGTTTTTAAAAAGAAATCTTTATGTGTATATGTATAAATTGTTTCGAAGAAAAAAGAAGATAAAATGGACGGAAAATAAAAGATCCTTTGCTCGTGGTTTGTTCTTTTTGAATGCTTGCTTTTGGTGTTTTAATCCCTGCCTTTTATTGGTGGTTAATCTTTGGTTTATTGTGTTTTGATTTTCTTTCTCTTATTCGAATCTGTTTTTTGTATTGATATAAAAAAAACCATCTTTTACAAAGAGTTTAATCGGCTTTTATAGCCTGAACTTTTACATCTATTTAATATCTGTCCTTTCTTCTTTTGTGCAGGTGCCAGAGGCGGTGCAAGTGGGGTGATGGCAGACTCTGACAGTGGCGTGGACAGAGGAAGAGGACAGAAGACCGATACCTCGCACCTAGGGTTTTTCTTCACTAAGTTGTTGTCTTTTCTGTTTGGTATTGGGCTTGTTAGGTTAGTAGGCTGATTGGGTTTTGGCAATTGGGCTTGGGTTTGTTTTTGTATTTGGTTATAATGGGTTTTGTTTTTGGTTTATTGGTGTATGGGCCGGGCAAAATGGGCTTGTACAGCTGCCCCTCTTTGCTCATTGTCGTGTAATGGGAAAAGAGCAAAGACATAAAGAAAGTCCAAATTTGCTAGGATCAACTGATTCTCGATTCTTCGGTATTGCTATTCTTCATGTAGCCTCCTTCCAGTCCACTGCATCTTGTTGCTTTGATCCACTTCACTGCTGCAACTTCAGAGGTATAGGATTCGTCATTTTAATCCACTCCACTGCAACTTTAGGGAGATAGGATTAACTGTCTTCAGTCTGCTCCACTGCAACTTCAGGGGAATAAGGCTTGCAACTTCAACCTGCTCTACTACAACCTTAGGGAGATAAGGTTTGTTTTGATCTGCTCTACTGCAACTTCAGAGAGATAAGATCTGTTGTCTTCGATCTGCTCCTGCAACTTCTGGAATGCCAGATCTGCTATCTTCAATCTGCTCCACTGCAAACTCAGGGAGATAAGATCTGATGTCTTTGACCTGCTCCTGCAACCTCAGGAATGCCAGATCTGCTATCTTCAATCTGCTCCACTTCAAACTCAGGGAGATAAGATCTAATGTCTTCGATCTGCTTCTGCAACCTCAGGAAGTCCAGATATACTATCTTCAATCTAATCCACTGCAAACTCAAGGAGATAAGATCTGATGTCTTCGATCTGCTCCTGCAACTTCAAGAATGCCAGATCTGCTATCTTCAATCTTTAATCCGCTCCACTGCAAACTCAAGCAGATAAGATCTGATGTCTTCGATCTGCTCCTGCAACTTCAGGAATGCCAGATCTGCTATCTTCAATCTGCTCCACTGCAAACTCAAGGAGATAAGATCTGATGTCTTCGATCTGCTACTGCAACCTCAGGAATACCAGATCTGCTATCTTCAATCTGCTCCACTACAAACTCAGGGATCTGATGTCTTGGACTTGCTCCTGCAACCTCAGAAATGCCAGATCTGCTATCTTCAATCTGCTCCACTGCAAACTCAGGGAGATAAGATCTGATGTCTTCGATCTGTTCCTTCAACTTCAAGAATGCTAGATCTGCTATCTTCAATCCGCTCCACTGCAAACTCAGGGAGATAAGATCTGATGTCTTCGATCTGCTCTTGTAACTTCAGGAATGCCAAATCTGCTATCTTCAATACGTTCCACTGCAAACTTAGGGAGATAAGATCTGATGTCTTCGATCTGCTCCTGCAACCTCAGGAATGCCAGATCTGCTATCTTCAATCTGCTCCACTGCAAACTCATGGAGATAAGATCTGATGTCTTTGACCTGCTCCTGCAACCTCAGGAATGTCAGATCTGCTATCTTCAATCTTCTCCACTGCAAACTCAGGGAGATAAGATCTGATGTCTTTGACCTGCTTTTGCAACCTCAGGAATGCCAGATCTGCTATCTTCAATCTTCTCCACTGCAAACTCAGGGAGATAAGATCTGATGTCTTCACCTGCTCCTGCAACCTTAGGAATGGCAGATCTGCTATCTTCAATCTGCTCCACTGCAAACTCAGAGAGATAAGATCTGATGTCTTCGATTTGCTCCTGGAACTTCAAGAATGCCAGATTTGCTATCTTCAATCCGCTCCACTGTAAACTCAGAGAGATAAGATATGATGTGATAACGGCCCGTCTCGGGTTAGGAGGCGAATCGTTAATATTGCCCGATCGTAAATTAGACAGTTTCTCGTTCAACTAACAAAGGAATAATTTTATTGGAAATGATATCTTTGAAATGAAAAGATAGGTGATGGATTGAAATGGATACGTATTTGAAACAAGAAAGAACCTTTAATAAAAATTAAAGACTCGAATCTTATAAGTTTCAAATTGATGGAATGAGTTTCGAAATAAAACCGAGACCCACTATCTAGCGAGAAAGGAACCAACGGTATGATATTTTGAAATAAAACCGACACCCACTATCTAGCAAGATAGGAACCAATGGTATAGGTAGATGAACGCCACACCCGTGAGGATGATAAGTTCAAAACAAGGAAAGAACGACGCCACTAGAAAACTAGATAAGTCAATTCAACCTTGAGAATCAGGAGAGTGAATACTCACCAAAAGAAAATTTTCTTTCATTCAAATTCAAGTTGTGTTTTTACAAGAATGTAAATGTGCAATATTTATAGGACTTTGTTAAGGATAGCCGAATAGGGAAGAATTAATTTGAGGGTAACAATCGGCCAAGAGAATGGATGGCCACTTAAATTATCCTAATTTAAAGTGCTTGAGCCGTCCCATTAGTTGGCTTCCTAAGGCATTCAAATGTTAATTTCAAATTCCATTTCTCCATGTAGTCCACTATTTTATGCAGCACATTCAATTTTTTTCTCCTTTGTTTAATCAACCAACTATAGCCTTCCATAATTTTCAAATTAAATTCCTCCAAAGCTTGTTGCTGTCCATATTGTCCCTAACAAGACAAAGTTATTTTTTTATTTCCACCAAATTCCCTTTGTGCCGTCCCCATGTTGTTGAATTTCCAATTGTTTAATTCTTTAATTTCTCCATGTGCTTCATGTTTGCCGTCCACCTAGATAGTCCATGCATCAAACTTTTAATTCTCATTTGACTTTGCTGCCCACTAGCATCAATTGTTTATCCATGATGGTTTTGCACTCCAATTTTTATTTATTCATTGCTTAGTCTAACAATCACTAGCCACACATGTTCTATTTCTTTATTAATCCATTAGCACATGCTTAATTAATTCCCACTCTAAGCTGTCCAATGCTTCCACAATCTTTAAAAATTCTTCATTTATTTTATTCAAGCCAAGATTCTCCCATTATATCCCACGCCACTTGTTCCATCATCATCCTTTGTGCTTCAATTGTTGTCATCAAAATAACGTGAATCACCTATAAAATATAAACCAAACATTAGTAAAATTTCGGTTGAACATAAATTAACACACATTTTAATCAATTTATTTAAATACTAGATAAAACACACTATTATTGACTATGACAAAGGATTTATTAAAAACTCGTGCTATTTAAACAAAATAATGAGAATTTAAGAAAATGTAACAACTTCTGAAAATTAATCAAACATGCGTATTTTATAGTGTTAAATATTCTAGCAGTCGGACTAGCTAGTATATTCAACTCTAAAGAAATTGTAACAGCTCAGCATGTTTTTGGACTCTTTTCTATCGTCATTCCAAATTTGTGCCACCAACACCATTGCGGCATCTTTGAATTGTTTGGTTCGGGAACGTGTAATTGGTCCATTAGGTAGCCTCATCGGGTCATTGTTGACGTCCGTCACAGGCTTTATAGGTGAGCTCGTATCATCCCCCCTCTTTAAGTTGATTCGTCCTCGAATCATCACCTATATCGAAAGGAGAAAGATCAGAAATATTAAAACTCGCGCTCACATTATAGTCACCTGGCAAGTCCAATTTGTACGAGTTGTCATTTATGCGTTCAATGACTTGAAATGGACCATCTCCCCTTGGAAGAAGTTTAGATCGCCTTTGCTTAGGAAACCTTTCTTTTCGCATATGAACCCAAACCCAGTCCCCTGGTTCAAAGAGAATGCGTCTATGACCTTTGTTAGCTCGTTGGACGTATTGCTTGGTTCTTGCTTCAATATTCTCGCGCACCTTTCGATGCGGCTCCTTTATGTATTCTCGCCTTTTTCCTAGCATCGGGATGGATAAATTTATCTCAAGGCATTGGCAATAAATCAAGAGGGGTGAGAGGTTAAACCCGTAAACAATCTCGAAAGCGAAAATTTAGTTGCAAAATGAAACAGCCTTCGATTGTAAGCAAATTCGATGTGAGGTAAATGATCTTCCCATGTTTTGAGATTTTTGCACCAAGGTTACTTAACAAGGTTGTTAGGATTCGGTTTACTACTTGATCTGTCCATCCGTTTGAGGATGACATGTGGTCGAGAATAGTAGTTTCGTTCCTAACTTTCCCCACGAGTTCGCCAAAAATGACTTAAAAATTTTACGTCCCTATCGAGATCGATCGTCTTGAACTCCATGCAATCGTATGATATCCCTAAAAAACAAGTTGGCAATATGCACAAAGATCGCCGATTTTAGAACAAGGGATAAAATGGGACATTTTAGAAAAACGATCAACTACAACAAAAATCGAGTCCTTCCCGCTTTAGATCTCATTAATCCAAATATGAAATCCATGGAAATGTCGACCCACCTGAGTGTCGGGAATAGGAAGGGGCGTATATAAACCATGAGGCTAGACCCGTGATTTGGCTTGTTTGCAAGTAATGCAGCATTCACAAATTCGTTCAACATCCTTGCTCATTCCTGGCCAAAAAAAATGTTCTTGAAGAGTGGACAATGTTTTGTCTCGTCCAAAGTGACCCATAAGGCCACCACTATGTGCTTCTATCACAAGCATGTCTCGTATAGAACCTTGCGGTATACAAATCTTGTTTTCCTTGAAAAGGAATCCTTCATGCCTGTAAAACCTATCAAAAGCACCACTCTCACAAGCATTATAAACATTGCCAAAATCAGCATCGTTAGCATACAATTCCTTAATATGATGGAAACCAAGTACTTTAGAATCAAGAGAGGTTAATAAATTGTACCTTCGTGATAACGCATCCGCTACTACATTTTTCTTACCTTTCTTGTACTTAATTATGTATGGAAATGATTCTAAATACTCGATCCATTTTGCATGTCGTTTGTTGAGCTTGTGCTGACCTTTAATATACTTGAGTGCTTCATGATCTGAATGAATAACAAACTCTTTCGGCCTCAAGTAATGTTGCCACGTTTCAAGCGATCTTATTAGAGCGTACATCTCTTTGTCATACACGGGGTAATTGAGTGCAGCTCCGTTCAATTTCTCGCTGAAGTGCGCCACCGGTCTTCCATTCTGAGTTAGAACGGCTCCGATCCCTACACCTGATGCATCACACTCAATTTCAAAAGTTTTATTAAAGTCAGGAAGGGATAACAATGGAGCTTTAACAAGAAATTCTTTTAATGGTATTAAAAGACCGTTCTTGCTCATCAGACCAATGGAAAGCCGAATTCTTCTTGATCACGCTTGTTAAAGGAGCGCTATCGTCTTTTAGGCAGGCACGAATCGGCGGTAAAAACTAGCCAAACCATGGAAACTTCGTACTTGGCTAACCGTTGTAGGACGGGGCCATTCTTGGATTGCTCTAACCTTCTCTTGGTCCACCTCTAATCCATTTGTACTTACGACGTAGCCTAAGAAAATAACCTTGTCAGTACAAAAAGAACATTTCTCGAGATTGGCGTACAATACCTCTTTTCGCAATGTTTCTAAGATCGCACGTAGATGTTGGAGATGATCCTCCAAAGATTTGCTGTACACTAATATGTCATCAAAGTAAACAACACATGATTTGCCAATAAAAGCTCGTAAAACATGATTCATAAGTCGCATAAAAGTATTCGGAGCGTTTGTAAGTCCGAATGGCATCACCAACCATTCATACAAACCTAACTTTGTTTTGAAAGCCGTTTTCCACTCATCACCTTCTCGCATCCTAATTTGGTGATAACCACTTTTGAGGTTAATCTTTGTAAAGATTCAAGCCCCACTTAACTCGTCGAGCATGTCATCGAGTCGGGGTATCGGGTGTCGGTATTTAATGGTAATCTTGTTGATGGCGCGACAGTCGACACACATTCGCCACGAACCATCTTTCTTTGGTACTAGTAGCACCGGTACTGCGCATGGACTAAGGCTTTCTCGGATATATCCCTTTTCTAGCAGTTCAGTGATTTGCTTTTGGAGCTCTTTTGTTTCTTCAGGATTGCTCCGGTACGTAGGTCGATTGGGTAGAGATGCTCCCGGCACCAAGTCAATTTGGTGTTCTAAGCCTCGAATGGGTGGTAAACCACTTGGTATCTCCTCTGGAAATATGTCCTTGAATTCCTGAATCAGAGACAACACAGAAGAAGGAAGATTCTTGGGTAAGTCATTAGTGTTCAAAAACGATTCTTTGTATAGTAAGACATACATAGGTTGTCTCATATACAAAGCTTTTCGAATATCTCTTGCTTTTGCAAAAACACTCATTTTTCCATTTTCTTTTTCTTCCTTCATTTCTTCTTCTTTTTGTTCATACTCTCTCGTTTTATCACTTATTTTCTTGTCCCTTTTTTTTTAAAATTCTTTTCTATTTCTTTCTCATTTTTCCGCTCATTTTCTTTTGATTTTTCCATTGATGTCTTCATTTTCAACTGATCCTCATAAACTTGCTTGGGTGTTAACGGAGCTAGTGTCACGTTTCGGCCCAAGTAGTTAAAAGTGTACCGATTAGTGTAGCTGTTATGAATTGCTCGCTTGTCAAATTGCCAAGGTCGTCCAAGCAGTAGATGTCCCGCTAGCATCGGAACCACATCACACAAAACCTCATCTTGATACTTCCCTATTGAAAAGGAAACCAAAACTTGTTTTGTGACCTTAAGTTCTCCCGCATCATTAAGCCATTGTAGCTTATATGGATGGGGATGTTTGGTGGTAGTCAATCCAAGTTTCTCAACCAATATGGTGCTAGCCACATTAGTACAACTTCCTCCGTCTATAATGACGCAACAAATCTTCCTTTGTATTTGACAACGCGTATGGAAGATGTTTTCGCGTTGTTGCTCATTTTCGACACCTTGTAAACTAAGGCTCCTTTTTACCACCAAGATCTCTCCACTTTCGGCTTGTTCTATTTTTTCCTCATCTTGGGATGTCTCATTGGCATCGTCTTCCTCTTCACTTTCGGATTCGATCTCACCATTATCTCAGACAAACATAGTGCTTCGATTTGGACATTGACTTGCAATATCTCCTCGTCTCAAACATTTGAAACACTTAATGTCTCGGGATCGATTCGGAAGAGTTTCCATTTTGCCTTTGCTTGTTTCACCGATAGGCTTGTTAGACTTGGGTACGCCACTAATTTCTTTGGCTCAGCTCGGCATGTCCCTTTTGTTGGTCACTTGCCCCCACTTCGATGTTGAGGCTTGATTGGGGTTTGCTCTGGCGTAGCTTTTTTCAATGTTTTTCTACCTTTATAGCCATATGAACCATTTTGATGATATCGATGTAATGATGTAATTCTACAATATTTGCGATATCTCGATTGAGGCCAGCTGGCTAAAACGTGCCATGGTGGCTTCTCGTTCTTCTTCCACATTGGCTCGGATCATGGCCACTTCCATCTCCTTGTAGTAATCTTCTACGCTTGGCGACCACAGGTTAGGCTTTGTAATTTTTGATGCAACTCGCGGTGATAGTAGGTTGGGATGAACCTTTTCGCATTAGTGCCTTCATTTCCGCCCATGTGGATATTGGGCGTTCACCATCCCGCCTTCGACTCGTCGTTAGTTGATCCCACCAAATAAGGCGTGTCGAGAAAATTCGATGGCGCAAGTTTTACCTTCTTATTTTCTGAATAATTGTGACAGTCGAAAATTAATTCCACCTTTTTTTCCCACTCAAGGTAGGCTTCCGGATCGGACCGTCCTTGGAAAGCAGGAATTGCCATTTTAATATTCTTTAAGTCGTCATCGGTCAAATCTCGATCCCTTCACTCACGCACTCGTGGACCTTTTCTTCATTCATCATGTTCGAAAACCGGGTTGCTGTCGGCTTCACTTGGTTCGTAGACGTCGTTGTCACGTAACCAAGGTTGTTCTCGACCCCTTCTTGGAATTAGAGGGGTGTTTGCTCGAGGTATTCGTTCTTCTCTTCGATCTAATCATTCAGTGATTGATCTGAACATACGTGTGATTTCTTGCAATACTATTTGCACATCCTGATTTCTCCCTTCGGGATCATTCCTTCGGGGTGGTAATACTCCTCCACCTCCGGCGGCGTCAGATGCTTCATCACTTATTGTTCGACGTTCGGGGCTCCTAGACATGTTTTGAAACAAAATTAATGAATCCTCACTACAATACTCACTTGTTCACTCACAAAGAAAAATTATCAACACTCACACTCGTGTTTTACTCAATCCTGGCTTTTTCTTGATGTATTCACTCTTGCCTTTTACCGCTCAAATTCACTCTTCTAGATTCTAGAAGGTTGTCTTTGACTTACTAGCAACTTGTAGGTCGTGTTAAGCTAATTGAGCTTGAAGCTAGAAAGCAGTTTAATGTAGAAAAGCCAAGAGATGACCAAGATATGTTAGAGGAGGTAACAATTGCGGGAAGTCAACTATAGTTGATTTCCAACATCTTATAGAGCTAACTAATCATACAGACAAGGACTCGTCTCAGTTAATATACTTTGTAAAACACTGGGAATATAAATCTAAACAGGCTACGGTAGGAAGAGGGTTCTTTTTTTTTTAAACTTACTCGGAAAAACTCAAAACGATAAAAAACGTGCCTAATTTAATTAGCTCTGATACTAGATGATAACGGCCCGTCTCGGGTTAGGAGGCGAATCGTTAATGTTGCCCGATCGTAAATTAGACAGTTTCTCGTTCAACTAACAAAGGAATAATTTTATTGGAAATGATATCTTTGAAATGAAAAGATAGGTGATGGATTGAAATGGATACGTATTTGAAACAAGAAAGAACCTTTAATAAAAATTAAAGACCCGAATCCTATAAGTTTCAAATTGATGGAATGAGTTTCGAAATAAAACCGAGACCCACTATCTAGCGAGATAGGAACCAACGGTATGATATTTCGAAATAAAATCGAGACCCACTATCTAGCAAGATAGGAATCAACGGTATAGGTAGATGAACGCCACACCCGTGAGGATGATAGGTTCAAAACAAGGAAAGAACGACGCCACTAGAAAACTAGATAAGTCAATTCAACCTTGAGAATCAGGAGAGTGAATACTCACCAAAAGAAAATTTTCTTCATTCAAATTCAAGTTGTGTTTTTACAAGAATGTAAATGTGCAATATTTATAGGACTTTGTTAAGGATAGCCGAATAGGGAAGAATTAATTTGAGGGTAACAATCGGCCAAGAGAATGGATGGCCACTTAAATTATCCTAATTTAAAGTGCTTGAGCTATCCCATTAGTTGGCTTCCTAAGGCATTCAAATGTTAATTTCAAATTCCATTTCTCCATGTAGTCCACTATTTTATGCAGCACATTCAATTTTTTTCTCCTTTGTTTAATCAACCAACTATAGCCTTCCATAATTTTCAAATTAAATTCCTCCAAAGCTTGTTGCTGTCCATATTGTCCCTAACAAGACAAAGTTATTTTTTTATTTCCACCAAATTCCCTTTGTGCCGTCCCCATGTTGTTGAATTTCCAATTGTTTAATTCTTTAATTTCTCCATGTGCTTCATGTTTGCCGTCCACCTAGATAGTCCATGCATCAAACTTTTAATTCTCATTTGACTTTGCTGCCCACTAGCATCAATTGTTTATCCATGATGGTTTTTGCACTCCAATTTTTTATTTATTCATTGCCATCTAACAATCACTAGCCACACATGTTCTATTTCTTTATTAATCCATTAGCACATGCTTAATTAATTCCCACTCTAAGCCGTCCAATGCTTCCACAATCTTTAAAAATTCTTCATTTATTTTATTCAAGCCAAGATTCTCCCATTATATCCCACGCCACTTGTTCTATCATCATCCTTTGTGCTTCAATTGTTGTCATCAAAATAACGTGAATCACCTATAAAATATAAACCAAACATTAGTAAAATTTCGGTTGAACATAAATTAACACACATTTTAATCAATTTATTTAAATACTAGATAAAACACACTATTATTGACTATGACAAAGGATTTATTAAAAACTCGTGCTATTTAAACAAAATAATGAGAATTTAAGAAAATGTAACAACTTCTGAAAATTAATCAAACATGCGTATTTTATAGTGTTAAATATTCTAGCAGTTGGACTAGCTAGTATATTCAACTCTAAAGAAATTGTAATAGCTCAACATGTTTTTGGACTCTTTTCTATCGTCATTCCAAATTTGTGCCACCAACACCATTGCGGCATCTTTGAATTGTTTGGTTCGGGAACGTGTAATTGGTCCATTAGGTAGCCTCATCGGGTCATTGTTGACGTCCGTCACAGGCTTTATAGGTGAGCTCGTATTATGATGTCTTCGATCTGCTCCTGTAACTTCAGGAATGCCAGATCTGCTATCTTCAATTCGCTCTAGTGCAAACTCAGGGAGATAAGATTTGATGTCTTCGATCGCTTCCTGCGCAACTTCGTGAATGCCGATCTGCTATCTTCATTCTGCTCCCACCGCAAACTCGGGGAGATAAGATCGATGTCTTTGACTCGCTCCCGCAACCTCGGGAATGCCGGATCTGCTATCTTCAATGCGCTTTCACTCAAAAACTCAGGGAGATAAGATCTGATGCCTTCGATCTGCTCCTGCAACTTCAAGAATGCCAGATCTGCTATCTTCAATCCACTCCACTGTAAACTCAAGGAGATAAGATCTGATGTCTTCGATCTGCTCCTGCAACTTCAGGAATGCCAGATCTGCTATCTTCAATCCGCTCGACTGCAAACTCAAGGAGATAAGATCTGATGTCTTCGATCTACTCCTGCAACCTCAGGAATGCCAGATCTGCTATCTTCAATCTGCTCCACTACAAACTCAGAGAGATAAGATCTGATGTCTTTGACCTGCTCCTGCAACCTCAGGAATGTCAGATCTGCTATCTTCAATCTGCTTCACTGCAAACTCAGGGAGATAAGATCTGATGTCTTTGATCTGCTCCTGTAACCTCAGGAAGCCAGATCTGCTATCTTCAATCTGCTCCACTGCAAACTCAGGGAGATAAGAGCTGCAGCTTTAACCTACTCCACTGCAACTTCAGGGAGATAAGGTTTGTTTGCCATGGTGGCTCTGATCCGACCTACTGTAACTTTAGAGGTATTGGATCTATTGATTCGTCGATCTTGTTTTTCTTTTGGAACATGATCGCTAGAATCAATTTATGAATTTATGCTTATGCATAATGATTAGGATGCCATGATCGGAATGAATCAAATGCTCCTAGTATGCATGATGATTAGGATGCCATGATCGGAACAAATCAAATGCTCCTAACTAAATGTGTTTTGCATGAACGCAGAGTTTCATGAAAATGATCCCTTTTTAAATGCTTGGGGATTGCCATTGCTGATTATTCTTCCAGGTCGTATCAATGACGTGGTATCCCGTCTTCTTGTTCAACTGACATAGAAAGACTTGTAGAAAAGGTCATTGTTTGAGTTTCCTTCTCAAACGTTTCCAACCCTTAGGCTTTGTGAGTTCTAAATAAAAGTCTTATTTCAGGTTCTCATATTATTTAGAAGTTTCCAGAGTAATATGCAGAACTCTTTTTGTGAAAGTATTATTAGTCCATTAATCATTACTTCAATACAAAATGCTTGAAAATGACCATAATAATGGAATTTATCAAAAAGAATCTAACAAGAATAGGTGAATCAAAGAAAGTAAGCATTGCTTGAATACAAAATGATGGGGAGAAGAAATAGGTGCCCCGGATATCGCAGCCTGAGCTTCTCTGTACGGATTTTCTAAAGACCATTTTAAGCTTGATATGTGTTTAGGAGATCAAGAGTACTCTGTTGATGCCCCAAGACGTGACATCTCTCCTCCTTCTTAATTCAGGTATAGCAGGATCACCGCATGCCCCTTTGATTGCAATTTGAATTGCCCTTTTTGGGTTTTCGATTCAAAACCTCTTTGGTCTCAAGGCGCCCTTTACAGGTTTTCACCTTGGCCTCTCCGTTTTTTTTAGAGAAGGTCCCAAAGCGCCCTTTTCGGGTTTTCACTTTGGCCTCTTTTCCCTTTTCAAGTATAATACTTCTTGACTGCATCTGAATTTATAAGATTGGATAAGTTTTTCCCATCCATCTCGGCCAAGAGCAGTGCTCCTCCAGAGAAAGCCTTACATAAGGTCCTTCCCAATTTGGCTTTCATTTCCCTCTGAAATCTTTTTGTATGGGGAGGATCTTTTTCAGAACTAAGTCTCCCTCGTGAAATTCTCTTCGGCGCACCTTTTTATCATGTGCTCGCATCATTCGTTTTTGGTACATCTGACCATGATGGATAGCCCTTAGCCTTTTTTCCTCAATCAAATTTAACTGATTATATCGAGCCTGGATCTATTGTACTTCATCCAACTTTAGTTTGGACAAGACTCGAAGGGACGGAATTTCGACTTCGATGGGTAAAACTGCCTCAATTCCATAGACTAATGAGAAAAGAGTTGCCCCGGTGAAGGTTCTGACCGATGTTCGATAGGCAAAGAGGGCAAATGGTAACTTCTCGTGCCAACCTTTGTAAGTCACAGTCATTTTCCCCACTATCCTCTTGATGTTCTTTTTAGCTGCTTCCGCTGCACCATTCATTTTTGGACGATATGGTAATGAATTGTGGTGTCTGATTTTGAATTTTTTGCAGACCTCTGCGATCATGCTGTTGTTCAAGTTTAACACATTATCAGATATGATCCGCTACTGCACTCCTTTTTACCGCCTTTTGGTTCACATAAACTATGTCAAATTCTGAAAGCAAAATTTACCATCTGGCCATCCTTCCATTCAAAGCAGTCGATTCCATCATATATTTCAGAGGGTCTAGCTTTGAGATGAGTCAAGTCATATGATACAACATATACTGCCTCAATCTCCTAGTTTCCAGACCAAGGCACAACACAGTTTCTCGATTGGAGAGTACCTTATTTCATATTTAGTGAACTTTTTACTAAGGTAGTATATCGCCTTTTCTTTCTTTCCTGACTCATCGTGTTGGCCAAGCACACATCCTATTGAATTATTAAGTACTGTCAAATAGAGGATTAATGGCTTATCTGGATTAGGCGACGTCAACACTGAGGCATTGGACAGGTATTGCTTCACTTTGTCAAAGGTCTTCTAGAACTCCTCATCCCATACACCTAGATTGTGTTTCTTAAGAAGACGGAATATGAGGTCACATTTCTCAATTAATTGTGAAATGAACCGGACAATATAATTTAATCTTTCTAAGAAACCTTGAACTTCTTTTTGAGTGCGCGGTGAAGGCAAATCTTGTATAGTTTTGACCTTGTCTGGGTCGACCTCAATCCCCTTTTCACTGACTACGAATCCTAGTAGTTTCCCTGACCTGGCTCCGAAGGTACATTTTGCTGGATTAAGCTTCAGTTGAAATTTTCTAAACCTCAAAAATAATTTCCTCAAGACTTGCACATGCTCTTTTTCAGTTCAGGATTTGGTAATCATATCGTTGACATAAATTTTAATTTCCTTATGCATCATATCATGGAATAGGGTTACCATGGCTCTTTGATATGTTGTCTCCGCATTTTTTAGCCCAAATGGCATCACCTTATAGCAAAACATTCTCCACATGGTTATAAATGTGGTTTTATCCATGTCTTCAGGATGCATCTTTATCTGGTTGTATCCTGAGAAGCCATCAATGAAGGAGAACAGCGAATAACCCGCCGTATTGTCCACTAAGGTGTCGATATGAGGTAACGGGAAATTGCCTTTCGGGCTAGCCTTGTTCAGATCCCTGTAGTCTACACACATTCGTACTTTCCCATCTTTTTTAGGGACGGGGACGATATTGGCTACCTATTCTGAGTATTTAACCACTTGCAAGAAACCTACGTCAAATTGCTTTTCGACCTTCTCTTTTATTTTTAGTACAGTGTCGGGCCTCATACTCTGGAGTTTTGTTGAACTGGTTTGCAATCTTCTTTTATGGGGAGGCGGTGCACAACAATGTCGGTACTCAGTCCCGGTATATCTTGGTATGACCACGCAAATACATCTTTGAATTCTTGAAGTAAATCTACGAGGTCTCGCCTAATTTCTTTGGTTATGCATGTCCCAATTTTCACCTCCTTTCCTTCTTCCAAGACCACAACCTCTACCGTTTCTTTGTGAGGTAGAATTTGTTTTTCCTCATGTTCTACCATTCTTAACAAGTCTGGAGATAGGCCACAGTCTTCATCACCTTCAAAGTCTTGGGATCTTTCTAAACACATATCTTGCTCAAAAAGAGGTTCTAATTCCCTATTAGCGTTACTCGTGTCGTTGATATCCGGGGGCCTGTTGCAGGTACAAATGAATATACAAAAGCAAACAAACAAATTTAAGAATAATTATTCGTGTAGTATGATTATGAGTGAGGAATAAAAGAATATATGATTATGAATAAATTGGGAAGAATAAAGGGTATTTGCTCAAAAAAATACATTTTCATTGAATTAAAGACTTTGGGCCATAGGCCTATTTCACAAAAGGATGCTTATTACTCATAGGCCTAGAGCAATAAGTGTGTTGGGACATTACTCTGAAATAGTTCTAAACACTACAGGAATCTTCTCCGCAGTCCAATTATCCAGAACGCTTCCTGGCTCAAAGGGGCGGATATCTAGCAAGTTTCTCCTTTTGGTTCTTTCCTCGGATGTGGCATTGATGTACGAGTTTTCCAATGTCCCTTGTTCAGGGTGAATGGTTCCTCTAGATACAAAGGTCTTGGATATGTGGGGAAAAGTTATCGGCTCCCACTTGATTTCCTTCCCTCTCAGCTGTGCTCTTCTCCTCTCTTGCTTCTTTTCGAGTTCCTTCTTCCTTTGTCTCATGTCTGGCTTAAACCCTAAGCCGAAACAGTCTTATTTGTCTTTTAACAATGGTACCTCAACCTTTCCTTGGAGGTATCTCTCGAGCCCTTTCCCCAGTATGGCTCCTTTTCCAACAGTTAATCGCAGGCCCATTTTTGTAGTCTTGGATATTCTAGGCATCGGGACCTTGTTTCCTTCGACGACGAATGTGGCATTTACAATTTCCAATGATTGAAAAGAACATTCGATCGCGTCGTCATTTGCCTAGTTATGGCGCGTTACTAGTCACGGTCGTGATGATGTCTTCTTCTGCATTTATGGTTACTAGTTGACCTTCTGTCACCAATTTCAGCTTTTGGTGTAATTTAGATGGAACAACCCCCGTTGAGTGAATCCATGGCCTTCCCAAGAGATAATTATAGGAAGGTTTGATATCTATCACCAGAAAATCCACTTCGTATGTGTTAGGGCCAATCAAAAGTGGTATTTTGATTCTGCCCATTACCCCTCTTTCTCTGCTGTCAAATGCCCTTACTATATTCTGGCATGGCTTTATATGAGAACTGTCCAGTGGCAGCCTATTTAATATGGTCAAGGTAAAAACATTTAATGCTGAACCATTGTCAATCAAGACTCCTAGTTATGTGTATCCCTTGCATCGAGTGGTGACGTGCAAGGCTTTTGTAGATCCCCTTCCTCCAGGCGGTATTTCATTATCATTGAAGAAGATGAAATTATCAGCAGTGATATTATTGACCAGACGATCGAGCTTATTGACGGAGATGTCCTCCGTGACATAAGTTTCGTTTAATACTTTCATTAATGCATTGCGATGGGTTTCTGAACTTAAAAGCAATGCCAGTACTGATATGCAAGCTGGTTGTTTTTACAGTTGCTCTACGACGCTATACTCACTATGCTTTAGGAATTTCAGGAATTCTTTGGCCTCTTTCTCGATCACCGGCTCATTGATAAGTGATTCAACCTCATTCGTGCTCTCCATCACAGATTTTCTTTTAACAGAGTTGATTTTCGCAGCTAGTGTATTGTAATGCTTCCCACTGCATGTGTAAAAGCCCATTTCTTGTACCTTTTTTGAGGCGTCGACCAGGTTCTCCTTTCCTGGAATCGTCACGTTACAGTCATAGTTCCAAGGAACCCTTTTGCTATCCCTGTAAGGAAAAGCTACCGGTTTTTGAATTAAGACTCTCGGCTTTACTTGTATTCCGGCTTCACCGACTCTCAGCTTTGAGATGATCACTACAGGGCTGCTGCCCTTTTGGACCCTTTCCACTGATCCTTCGTCTGAGGCATAGACCTCCCATCCTTTTGATCCCTCAATCTCCTCGTAAAATTTCATCTTTTTATTATCCATAAAATTTTGCACTATAGCTTTGAACTCGGTGCATTCCTGGATCTCATGCCCTTCTTCATTATGGAACTCGCAATGGTTCCTCCTTCCTTCAATCCTTTCTTCTGATTCCAATACAATCAGTCCTCTCTCCACCATCTTTTTCCAAACTTGTCTCAATGGGGTTTTGACTTCTGCAACCTCGTATTTGACTTTCTTGCCCTCACCTACGTTTATTCCATTTACTCTTTGATTAGTATGATTAGGTAAGGGGTTTTCCGCTACATTTGGTATGGGTGGGTCGTCAAACTTTATTATCCCTATTTTTATTAGCTTTTCGACTACTTTCTTGAATGCGGTGCAATTTTCAATCGAATGCCCCGTGATTCCAGCATGATATTCGCACTGGGCGTTTGCTTCATACCACTTGGGAAACGGGGGTTGCAGCGGTGTCAAGTAGAAAGGAGACACCACATGTGCATCAAAGAGGTTCTGGTACAACTCTTTATATGTCATTGGTATAGGTGTGAATTGTATCCTTTCAGTGTTCACTCTTGTGATGGATTCTTGTCTTGAGCTTTGATGATCGGTAATTACAGTCCTAGGCTGGCTCACAGCGATTGGCTTTGAATAACTTTTGTTACGGGCACTTATGTTGTTTACCTCATTCTTTCTTTTCTTCGGGATTATCTTTCTAGATCTCTCTCCCACTTCTATCTTATCGCATCTGATTGCATTTTCTATCATTTCTCCTGACATCACAATATCTGAAAAACTTTTAGTAGCACTTTCCAGCATATGATTAATGAAAGGAGCCTTCAGAGTATTGATGAAAAGCATGGTTGTTTCCTTCTCCAAGAGGGGTGGCTGAACTTGTTTTGCTATCTCTCTCTATCGTTATGCGTATTGTCTGAAGCTTTTGCTTGACTTTTTCTCCATATTTTGCAGCGTGATCCTATCGGAAGCTATGTCTGCCACGTGGCCATAGTGTTTCATGAAAGCCTATGCCAGGTCCTTCCATGTCTTAATCTGGGCACGACTGAGCTGATTATACCATTTGGCCGCAGATCCGACCAGACAGTCCTGAAAATAGTGAATCAGTAATTGATCATTATTAACGCGTCCCGCCATCCGTCGACAAAACATCGTGATGTGCGCTTCAGGACAACTAGTTCCATTTTACTTTTCAAAATCTGGAGTTTTAAATTTTGGCGGAAGCACCAAGTCTGGGACCAAACTTAAGTCCTTAGCGTCTACCCTGTAACGGTAGTCAGCAGTCTCCATTGCTTTGAACTTCTCTTCTAACCACTTGCAACGGTCCTCGAGTTGTCTTGGCAGATCCACTTTTGCCTTGTCCATTTCTGCCATTTCGTCGAGATCAGGGACCACAGGGTTAGCTGGACTGTCTCCTGGGTTAGAACTCGAGCCTCTAGGAAGGTGTGTAGGTATCGCGGTATCGGCTTGATACTGAGGCCTGATAGTGACAGGCGCCCTTTGGGGGTACATATCTGGTTGTGCTTGGGTGTTTGTTGGGGTAAAACCTGGAGGGTAAGGAGGTTATTCACTAACAGCAGGGCCCTTTCCTTTTTCACGTTCTTTAGCCAGCAATTACGCCAGCTGGCTTATCATAATATTTTGGAATTCTTGCATCCGTTCCATCATGTCTTGTTGTATTTTGGCTAATTGCTCTTGCATTTGATCCTGCATGTCTTTTTGCATCTACTCTAATCTTTCTAGTCTTTGATCCATTACTTTCGTTTTGCCTCGTGTACCGTAACGATGTTCCAGGTTAACTGCCATGACTTTAGGGTCCCTTTGTGAGATTTAGTGCGCATGATGCAATGTAATGCTGATGCATATAATGTATGCAACAAAAAGGCATTGATTCTGATTCAATTTCATTAGGATAACTTCTCTAGAAAACAAATTTCTTTACATAAAACAGATTACATATATGGCCTCGCCCTAATACTTAAGGCCTTGACTTTCTTAAGAAGCCAAGCTTCTCGGCCTCATTCTGACTCTGACTCTTACTTTAAACTTAGTATGTAACACCCCTAACCCGAGACCATCACCGGAATAGGTTTAAGAGGCATTACCGATCAATCGGAATATTTAACATCTAGAATTTACGACACAAAGTCAATCATCTTTAGTCACATTCATTTACAATCATGGTGTCCCTTATCAAGGTCTACGTGACCTATTTCACATACTAAAGAGGGGTGGGGACTAACCCAAAACACATACAGAATTTCATGAAAGTTTAAAACTTTTCTAAAATTCAGGGGAGACACGGCCGTGGGAGGAGACCGTGTGTCCTCCATGGCTGCTAGACACCCCCGTGTGTCCTCCCCGTGGTCATATACTGACTTAACTCCCACGACCACCCAGCACGCCCGTGCACTGAGGCCGTGCACTCTTATGCCATATTCTGATTTCTCCTCCACGGCCACCAAGCATGCCCATGTGCCATGGCCGTGTGCTCTTAGATAGCTACTGACTTGTACACCACGGCTAGCTGACACCCCCGTGTCGAGGCCGTGTGCTATTAGGCTGTATCCTGCCAATTCACCCACGGTCTTTAGGCACGCCCGTGTACCTAGACCGTGTGACATTATAGGCCATCTTGCAAGGCCAACATGCCACCCACTTAGGGTCAAACCTACAATCACCACATACCAAAACATATTATGCATATAAGGCAACAAAAAACTTACCAATATGACTATTCAATCTATGCATTCAATTCTCATTCCAGCCATAACAAATTCAATACCAAAACTTATCTTATCACAAGCATAATACATTCAATACCAAACATAATTCCTTTTCAATTTCACTAATTCATTCTAGCATTTATCAACACAAAGTTACCATTCAATAGTCAATTTCTCAACCCACAAACCATGCTAAAAGATGCATCACATAAACCAAATTCATTCATGTTAAAACTAGCACATATCTAGCCACATCTCATGGCTACTTACAAACATCAAACATGATTCAAATGACCAGCCTATACATGCCATATTTTAACTATGTACATCTTTCCAAAATACCCTAAAATAGATTGCCGATAGTGTGACTGAGAAGCTGACGATCCCCTGATCCGAGCTAGCTTTACTGACACTGCAAAGCAGAGAAAGAAATCACACAGTAAGCTTGATAAAGCTTAGTAAGTTTGATATACAATATAATTGTGTAATCAAAACAAATTAACATAATCAATAATCATCACATAGATCAATTCTCTCTTATCCATACCATATCATCCATAGCCAAAATACTCTTTCATCCATCTAAAGCTTTATCTATAAATTCATCAACCACAAAGGTTCAAGGCATACCTTGGCTAACACATAGTATTCAATTTCCAAGCTACTCAATGCTTGATATTACTTGTTGATCGTCATTTGATATTCATTCAACTTAATCGCACACTCAGTGCTTAATACACGGTTGTACATATTAGTCATCGCACACATAGTGCCCAAATCTTTCAATCGACTTATCTTGGTAACGCACACTCAGTGCCAATTCTATAAACCGAAGCTTTTATAACATCGCACACACAGTGCTATTCATTTCTGTTTCGATTTTAATGTCGCACACTTAGTGCCCTTAACATAACCTTGCACATAGCATCTCAATCTCATACACATATACACATTCATCTCATAATACAAAATCATATGTTAACAACTTGTATTATATCCGAACTTACCTCGAATGTCGACTATCGATTCGGTCGATTAATCGAGCACTTTATCTTTGCCTCGATCTCGATCTGAACCTCTTCTCTCTTGGTCTATACACAATTCAATTCAATCCATTCAATCACCATTTCATTCAATTTAGTCCACATACACACATTTAGGGCATTTTGCATAATAGCCCTCATATTTTCACATTTCGACACTTTAGTCCTTATTTCACAAAATCACCAAATTTACAAATTCCACACATACACATACCTAGCCGAATACATATACATCACATATAAGCCCACATTTTTCATCAAATTCACAATTTAGTCCCTCAATTTACCATTTCTTCAATTTAGCCCTATTTAGCTACATTCTTCAAAAATTCATGAATAAAGTATATCCATCTAGCTCATATCTTTCATTTAACACCATAAAACATCACAAAGCTCAACATAGCATCAATGGCATCTTACATAAACATCATTAATTCACAAAATTTCAACATGGGTTAGCTAGAGCACAAAGCAACGATTACGAAAACGTAGAAATTAACAAAAACCAAACATAAAACACTTACTAATTGAAGCTTAATATGACCGAATGTTTCAAAGCCTTAAACCCTTTATTTTTTTTCTTTTACAAACGGTGGAAGAAGATGAACACACCTACCTACTATTGATTTTTGTTTTATTATAATATATATATATTATTATTATGCCATTTACTAAATTAACCTTTATAACAATAAATAAATCATTTAAACATCAAGGTCACACTTGTCCATTGCCATCCACTATCATATTTATGTCATAATTGCCTCATAAGGCCTCCACAATATAAAGACATCAACACTTAGGTATTTATAATTCAGCACATAGCTTTTACTCTATACGTGATTCAGTCCTTTCTCTTAATTCGACACACAAACGATCAAATTATCACATAGAATTTTCACACAGACTATGTCACATATCATTCACACAAAAAATATCATTAAAATATTTTTACAACCTCAGATTTGTGGTCTTGAAGCCACTGTTCCGACTAGGGTCTAAACCGGGCTGTTACATAGTACATCAGCCTAGACTGCTAAGGTTTGTAAGTGATCTGCCACCTCTCGCACTTGAGCCACGACTTCACTTATAATGTAATCCCAATCTCTGACTTGACTCTGGGAAAGATGAAGTTGTTCTTTCCAACGCTCTTCATTGATTTCAAGAAGTTCCACTCGAAGCTCACGACCATGTAAAGCAGACTCTAGTTCTTGTATTTTTCCTTTCATTTCTTTAATTCTGCTCAGACTGGCCTTCAACTCAACTACAAAATTACGGCTTTGATACTGATACAGTGATCTTTCTAACTCTGATATCCGAGTTTTTAGTTCCTCCTTCTCGTTCTGACTTTCTACTAAACTTCTTTTCAGAGTATCCTCTCGAACTTGAGTATCTCGGAGTTTCCTTTCCCATTGACTGGCTCTATTCTTTTCCTCTTTAATCTCTTGATGCCATTGCTCTAACGTTTTTCCCAGTCTAGCAGTTTTCATTGACCTTCGCAGCTTCTTGTAGTCTATTTTCAAGCTGTCCAAATCTTCTTCAACCTTATTCTTCCCTTTTCTCATTTTCTCGGCTTCTATTTTCTGAATGTCGACATCCAATCCCAGCTGCACTTTCTCTTCTTCTAATTGTTCTATCCTGTTCTCTAATTCCAAACTCTTTTTCTCGAAGTCTTGTTTGATTATTTCGAGCTCAGATGAGATCACCTGCAAGTGTTCTTCCAATGATCGAGTGTTTTCTTGGCCTGATGTAGGGATGTTGTAGTTGATTCTCTGACTCCACCACCGGTCATACTTAGGGGTTGTCATCGGGTTAGCAGCAAACCTTTTTATTCTACGAGTTTGGCTCCATGTGTTCAATATTTCACGAACCTCTTTTTGTAATTATCCCATTTATATTCAAACTCGCACTGAATTAAACCCTGTGTTGCAGGTGTAAACTGTCTTGACCTGTACTGTCTTAACACAAGGAGAGGAGTGTACCTGATAGCTCCCCATATTCCAAGCATGGGAACCCAGTCAAAATCTCCACACCGATATAAAATCTCGTCAGGAACCATCAAAGGAGCTCTCTATTCTATATCTTCTTCTTGCAGATTTTACAGAATCATCATCCAATTTTCTTCCATAATATCGTCTCGTCTTGACGTGGCTGCTAACTCTTTCAGCGGAGAATAGTCCTCGGAGAAGATTCGATACGATACTTTTTACACTTTCCAAAAATGACGGTGGAACCATGCTAGTAGGAGTTGTGTGCGCTTAGGGACCTGAAGGTTTCGGCTAGGATTGTAGGAACGGGTGTAATCCTTCTGTCTAATCTGTCAAATAAATCAGAGACCACCTTATCTATATACCCCAGAGCTTTAGGGAAGACAACCAATCCATAAATGCTCAAAGCAAACACGTCAACCCTTTTCTTGACATCAGGATGCGCTATGATCAAATCCCTTAAATTCCTCCAAGGAATATACTTACAATCTCCTTCTTGTTTTACCTAGGCTGTAACCCACTGCTCGCTCATCCCTGTAATATTCATTAGCTTTTTTGAGAATGTGGGGACATTAACACCTCTCATATAAGCCTTGTCGGTTTGAATCTTCGGGCAACGGAGCAAAGATATGTAGTCTTCTATAGTAGGTACCAAATCCATTTTCCCGAAAGTAAAAAAACTATAAGCAGGGTTCTAAAACTGGGGTATAGCTCGGAATAGGTGCTGGTCTACCTTAATATCAAGCAGATAAGGCAAATCATCATAATGACAGTAGAATAGTTGCTTGATCCCGTCGTCCCATTGACTCCATATTTTTCTCATCTCTTGAAGATTATTTTGGGTTACGCTAATGCGTGTGAAATCCCACAACTCTGACATGTACCCTTCTGTAAGACTATCACATTTTTCTTGCTGCACTGTCTCGGCCCATATTCAGACGACCGCGTTGTCCTCCACTTTATCAAGAAACCCCTTTTCCATGACAAGTTATCTATTTAGCAACCAAATGTGAATCAACACCTTTTTGATGAATATGCCATGCAATCAAAATAAAATGAAGCAAGTCAGTATTTCACACACAGTAAGCAGAGAATAAAATACCTAATTGGGTAACCACTAGGGTTTGGCGCGGCTCTACCTAGGGTGGCTCTTAAGGCTTACTATATGAGGTTTGGTTCTAGAGTAAAGGTACCTGAACCAGCAGATTCCTCGATCCTCACCCATTATAGGCTCATATGGACCGAGTTTGGTTTAGGGGAATACATTTCCCTATAGCTGCACGAAGATGAAAATCTCACGAAGACATAAGTATGGATGTATCCCGAAAGTGATCCACTATCCTGCACGAAGGTGAATACCTCACGAAGGAATAGTTTCTCTCTCCCACTTAAAAGGTTTTAGTCGAGCAGTTATGTAATGCAATGTGCAGAGACGTATAAAAAATCACACCAGGATAACAAACCAAAATGATAAAAGTCGTAACAAAGATGAATGACATGTAACAAAAGGACCGTATATTTAAAACAAGTCTTCAATTTTCGACAAAAAGACAAAAAGTAATCAACTTATGGCTTGACTCTCTTATTTACTTCCCCAGTGGAGTCACCAAGCTATAGAAACCATTTTTCGGAGAAAAACGGAGGTCGACTTGGATTTTTGAAAATGAAAGCGAAAAAAAGGGAGTCACCACTAATCATTTTTTGATAAGATGTGATCGGGTCACCTCATGATTCAATCATTTCAATAGAAGTTTAAATTTATCAAAACAATGATTCTTGGTCTACGAAGTTTTGAGAAATTGGGTTCGGGAGTCGGTTACGTGCGGGGAAGGGTTAGCACCCTCGTCACGCCCAAACTTGGTACCTAATTGATTATTTGATGTCTTAATGTCGAAAGTTGAAAATTTGAAAAAGTTTTAAAAAAATGATCTCTTTTAAAAATATCTGAATTTCTCGAATCGGATATTAAGATTCTCTCGGTCCGAGAGAATAAAATATCACATCCAGCATGTTAGGACACAATAATTTTAATCCTCGAATCCAAGATCATCTCATGATTCCCGAGACTCATGCATTGAAAATATCAAAAGGATATTCGATTATTTTGCCAAGCGAAAAATCGAAACCCAGCACGTTAGGGCACGATTTCTCGAAATTCCAAATACAAAATATTGCCTTGGTTTAGAAAATCTTATCTCGGAATAACAAAACGTCACATCCAATGCGTTAGGACACGACGTCTCGAATTCTCGAGAATAAGCTTTTTATTTAAAATTTATGTATTTGTTTTAAAAAGGATATTCGATTATTTAGATTAAACGAGAAAAGTCGAAACCCAATACGTTAGGGCACAACCTCTCGAATTTCTAAATACGGAATATTGCCTTTATGAAAGAAATCAATTTTGTATCGGAAAAATGCAAAGCATTAATTTGTAACAAAATGCAAAAATTGAATTACGATGCTAGCAAGCATATAGAGAATAAATGCATTAAATACAAATGACGATAATGAAACAAAAATAGAATAAAATGAATAAAACCAATAAGCTAAAAGATAATAAATAGAAAACAAAAGAATAAATAGCAAAATGAAAGTTTTACGAGAAGAAAAGAAAAGAAAAATAATAATGATAATAATGATAATAACAATGATAATGAAAATAATATTGATATATAAATATAAGTAGATATGATAAATATATAAGTGAAAATAGAAGTATATATGTGAAATAATATAAGTAAAAATAGATAAATGAAAATTAAATAAATAATAATATTATTAAACTAAGAAAATAAATATAGACATAAATATATTAATAATAATAACACTAATATTAATAATGGTAAAGAGATAATGGTGACAAAAATAATGTTGATTAATAATAATAAATGGTAATAATAATAGATGATAGTAAAATAAATAAAAAATAATAATATAATAGTGGTATTAATAATAAAATAATGATAATGGTAAATAATAATAAAAAATATAATAATAGTAATAGTAAAAATAGTAATAAATATAAAAAAATAGAAAATAAAAAAATAAAGAAAAATAGTATAGAATAAAGTAATAATAATAGATATAATAGTGATAATAATAATAGTAACAATAATAATAATATTAAAAGTGATTGAGTTAATGATAAAGTGGTTAAAATAGTCAAAAGGACTAAAATTGAATTAAAAACAGACTTCTAGGGAAAATCTGGAATAAAAATAAAAGGGGAGGACCTATCCGATGCGTGCGGATAACTTGGGGGACTAAAATGGGCAATAACCCCTTCCCTCCAAAATGCATAGCATCGGCGAGGACCTGATTGCAAACCACATAAGCTTTCGGGGCGAATTTAAAAAATGAAAACCTGATTGCAATAATATAAAAAGGCAATTAGCCCCTCTGATGAAAAAACGTGCGGATCCTAGGCAGGAACAGGTCGGGCCAGGGCGAAACGACGTCGTTTTGGGGCTTTCGGACGCCGGCCAAAACGACTTTGTTTCAATTGGCTATGTAAGCCAAAATTTTCTTAAAAAAATCAGTTTACTCTTCTGTTTAAAAGAAAACTAACCCTCCCCCCTTTTGTTTTCTCTGCAGGTTCAGGGGGAACGATGAGGATTCCGGCTTATATATATGTATATATATATATATAGTTTTAAAAAAGAAATCTTTATGTGTATATGCATAAACTGTTTCAAAGAAAAATAGAAGATAAAATAGACGGAAAATAAAAGAACCTTTACTCGTGGTTTGTTCTTTTCGAATACTTACTTTGGGTGTTTTAACCTCTGCCTTTTATTGGTGGTTAATCTTTGGTTTATTGTGTTTTGATTTTCTTTCTCTTATTCGAATCTATTTTTTGTATTGATATAAAAAAAAACCATCTTTTACAAAGAGTTTAATCGGCTTTTATAGCCTGAACTTTTACATCCATTTAATATCTGTCCTTTCTTCTTTTTTGCAGGTGCCAATGGCGGTGCAAGTGGGGTAGTGGTAGACTCTAACAGTGTCGGTGGATAGAGGTAGAGGGAAGAAGACCGTCACCCAAGGTGCGGCGCACCTAGGATTTTTCTTCACTAAGTTGTTGTCTTTTCTGTTTGGTATTAGGCTTGTTAGGTTAGTAGGCTGATTGGGTTTTAGCAATTGGGTTGGGTTTGTTTTTGTATTTGGTTATAATGGGTTTTGTTTTCGGTTTATTGGTGTATGGGCCGGGCAAAATGGGCTTGTACATCCAATATTCGGGTCCCAAAAATCTAATTTATCATTTAAAGTATAAAAAAATGATTTTGTTTCAGATTTCTGGGTTGGAGTTATAGGTCTTGAAATTTTTGTAATTTAAATATTGAAGTTGTTCATGGATATGCTTGAAAATATGTATTTGGAAGGAACTTTAAAAATATTAGAAACTTTTTAAATTTTACATAATTTATAAAAACATTTTCAAATCATAAATATGCTAAAGGAGATTCAATTTGGTTTATTATAGCCATTTTATGTAATTTGTATATTAATTAGTGATTTGCCTCCTTTTTATGTTTTGTAAAGATGCTTCTTCCCTTTTACATTTTGATTGCATGGGTTAGTGATGGTGGATCTCGTTACTCATGTGGCGGTGGCAGCGGTTAAGGTGTTTTTAGGTTTGAGTGAGTTTCGGGTTTAATGGGTTTGGTTGTTAGTTTCTCATGCTTTTTTGTATTATTAGGAGTTTTAAAAAAATATTTTAAAATATAAAAATGGAATGAAGTAAATGCCTTCTTTTCCAAAATAAATCATTAATTATTCTAATATTTCAAACTAATTGATTAATAACATATTCAAATGTTTATTCATTTTTTTATGAATGTTGTTAGAGAATTTACATGTAACATTGGTTTGATGATTAACTAATATTAATGTAGATGACAATTTATATCAAAAGATAATCATGGGATAATGATAAGCCAGTGATTTATGTTAGAACTATTATGTTGACTATAAATCTAATTCGGGAGATAGCTTGTCTTGGCTACCGAAATTCAATTGACTCCCACGATAAAGACATGGATGCGATTGTCTAGACTAAAAACACACTTGAATAGACCCAAGATTAATTAATCTTAAATTCATTTATGGATTAAATCTCGTGTGATATTTATTGTGTAACTTACTTTAATTATGAGTAAGTGAATGACTATGTATGTATGACTCATATATACTTTGATGTATTGATAGTCAATGCATCTCAAAGTATTAAGGAAAAGGTTGACATATTGGGTATATGATTATGTATGACATAGCTTTACTTATACATAGTGGGATTATAGCTCAAATAAAGAGTTAATAGTATCCTTTCGAAAGCATTATATGGATTATGAAAAATAAACATGGTTAAGGGTCATTTTCTGTGACAAATGATTTAATCATATCTAGTAGAATAATGATCATTTTCATAATAGAAGATATAATGGAAACCTTGAGATAAAAGTGATTAAATTAGGTGGACGGATATAACCTTAAGGAATTTCAAATATCATATGAGGGTAACACACAAATAACAAGATTATTGAACTAAAACTTTATAACATATGTAGCTTTTGTAATGATATATAATTAGGAGCTCAATCATGGAACTTTTGGTGATTTGACTTCATGACTAAATAACTATGCAATTAATGGACAAAGAGTTAAAGCTTAATTACATGTTATTGTATATGTCAAATCGGTCTCTTTACTAACTTACTACAACTTTGTACTAATTGCATGCAAAATTATAAACTAAAGGATAAACCAATTGGTGAAATAGATTGTATTAATTACATTTTCTTAGAAAGGAAAGAGTTTACTTTGGGTTAACTTAAATTTTTTGGATTGTTAGTTAATTAGAATAATAAATTAAATAATTGAGTTAAAATTAAAAATTAAATTAAAAGGTTATTATAGTTAATTTAATTTGAAATTGAAGTAATTCATAATTCTAATATGGCAAATTGATGTGATTTTAAGGGAATTTAAATTGGATTGTGCAAAATATTTAATTATGTAAATTAAGTTTGATTTAATAATTAAAATTAGTTGGAGGTATTATTTATTAATGGGTTTATGTTTTAATCTAATTCAAGAAATGGCATCCTGGTATAATAGATCCACATGATCGCCAGCTACCATGGCCCAGGTCTGCCTAACTATAATAGATCCTGTTTTAATCTAATTCAATAATTATAATAATTTAGTAATTATTATTTAAGATTCAGTGTTATTTACAAGATGATGCGCATTTTAAAGGGGGAATTATGCAAAACTTTAATTAAGATTATTTTGGTTTGTTTTGTGTCCGAGTTTCATATTGGAGTCCACTCTGTGAATTTGAAATTAGAGAAAATTGTTTAGTTAAAAAATTGAAGCTGTCAAACTTTGGTTCGGATTGTTCGGAAAGTTCAAAGACCTCTTTAGAGGCAATTTACATTTAAATTAATCTCCCCATGGCATTGAACCTACTTGCACACATAATACTTTATTTGATCAAATTTATTGCATTAGATATCATGACTTAATCTAGTTTAATTTTTTTTTCAAGTCTCGCTATGCTACTTAACCATGTTCCTCTAAAATGATTTCTATTAATTTTTTTTAAAGTCTCTAATTAATTTTTTTTAAAGTCTCGCTATGCTAATTAATTTTTTTTTCTAGAGGTTTTAATTAGAAAGAGATTTCAATTAATCAACCTAGGGTTAGACGTTGGTCGCCTCGAGAGAGGGATTAATATAACTTAGGGAATCTTACGGATCAAGTCAAATGAATAAATTGTCTGGTTCAGAGTTAGATAACAAGTGAAGTATAGGTGGATTCTTCCTTGGGTGTCGTTTTAATCAATTGGTTTTTCTTCCAAGTTATTTTCCCAAATTCATTCTTCTTTGTCTTAGAGTCTTTAGTTTAGTAGTTAGTTAATTTAGATTAGATAAACAAATCATTCAATTCTTAGGCTAAATAATAAAAAGAGAGTTAGTATTAGTACTTTTGGTTCCTTTGGGTTCGACATTCCGGTCTTGCCTTAACTATACTACTGTTTGATAGGTACGCTTGCCTCAAATCGTTGTCATAGTTAGTTTCCAGGTTTATCATTCTTTTTTATAAATTTTAAGACTTTGACATCGCAAAAACAACGATCAAGTTTTTGGCGCCGTTTCCGGGGAACTAAAATATTAAGAAAGCTTAATTTTTATTACTTTAGCCATATTTATTTTTATTTTTGCAATTAAATTTTATTTTTCTAAATTTTCTTTCTTTCTTTTGTTCCTTTCAGGTACCTCTAGTTTATGACTAGAAGGAACCCGACAGGACCCTTACTCTACGACAGTGATATTGAAGGTACCATTCGTAGAAATCGCAGAGAGATAAGGCGAAGCTTAAACTACATAGACAAAGAGCAAGAAGCCGAAATAAATACCACAGAAGAGATGGCTGAGAATAATCTGCCACCTCTAGATATGGCCGAAAATCATGCTCCACGTACTATGTATGATTATGCTAAACCTAGTTTAACAGGAACTGAGTCTAGTATTGTTAGGCCTACTATTGCTGCAAATAATTTTGAACTAAAACCTAACACTATACAGATGATACAACAGTTTGTTCAGTTTGATGGTTTGCAGGATGAGGATCCTAACACACACTTAGTGAATTTTCTAGAATTCTGCGATACCTTCAAGATAAATGGCGTTTCTGATGATGCCATCCGTCTTCGGTTATTTCCCTTTTCCCTAAGGAATAAAGCCAAACAGTGGTTGCATTCTCTTCCACGAGGGTCAATCACTACATGGGATCAAATGACTGAAATTTTTTTATTAAAATATTTTCCACCGGCTAAAACAGCCAAATTGAGGAATGATATCTCTTCTTTTGTGCAGATGGATTCAGAGACACTTTACGACGCATGGGAGAGATACAAGGATTTGTTGAGAAAGTGTCCACACCATGGATTACCCTTGTGGCTATAGGTCCAAACTTTTTACAACGGTGTGAACCTCTCAGCAAGGCAATTAATAGATTTAGATGCGAGCGGAACTATGAACAACAAAACTCCTGAAGCGGCCTACGAGTTTATAGAGGAGATGTCACTGAATAACTATCAGTGGCAAGTTACAAGGACAAGGCCAGCCAAAGCAGCCGGAGTTTTCAACATTGATGCAGTGGCCACGCTATCAAACCAGGTAGAATTGCTACATAAAAAAATTGATGGTTTATATGGTTCTTCGCAGGCACATCCAGTTATGCAGTGCGACGCAAGTGAATGAGTGGCGAATCCTGAGTACCCACCCGACGGACAGGGCATGGAGAGCGAACAAATGAATTATATGGGTAATAATTTTTGATCTAACAATAACCCTTATAGTAATACTTATAATCTAGGTTAGAAGAACCACCCCAATTTCTCATGCAGCGGCCAAAGAAATCAAAGGCAACAACCATCCCAAAACTTCCAACAACAGCCCTACCCACAGAAAAAGAAGCCGAACCTTGAAGAGATGTTGAAAAACTTCATAGCAGCCTTGGATATACAGTCTCAAAATATAGAAACACGTTTCCAAAAGATAGAAACAAAACTTGAGGCATTGACACAAGAGTTTAAGGAATTCAGGCAACTTGCAAAGCAAATGTCTGAGAGACCACAGGGAAGACTACCGAGTAACACCGAGACTAACCCAAAGGAGCAAGTTCAAGCCATAACAGCTCAAGATAGTGAAGGGTTAGACGAGCCTAATTCAAAACAAAAGAATACGGTAGAAGAAGATATGGTTGAGGTCAATAACAAGTCGAAACCAATAATCAAAGAGTACAAACCTTGCATACCATATCCCCAAGCAATAATGAAAGACGATACAGAGGAACAGTTTGGTAAGTTTCTTAAACTTTTAAAGAAATTACATATTAACTTACCGTTTCTTGAAGCTTTTTCACAGATGCCAGATTCCATGAAATTTTTAAAGAAACTATTGACAAATAAGCGGAAGATAGATGATGAATCGCATGTGGAGCTGAACGCAATGTGCTCAGCAATGTTACAAAATAAACTACCACCGAAATTAAAAGATCTAGGGAGTTTTACAATTCCATGCTTAATTGGTAGTTTATCTATTGATAATGCGTTAGCTGATTTAGGGGCAAGCATAAATGTCATACCTTATAAATTGTTTAAACAACTAGGTCTAGGGAAATCCAAACAAATTAGGATAAGCATTCAATTAGCTGATAAAACTATTAGAGTTCCTAGGGGTATAATTGAAGATGTACTTGTGAAAATTGACAAATTCGTATTCCCAGTAGACTTTGTCATTTTAGACATGGACAAGGACAACACGATCCCCCTAATTTTAGGAAGACCATTCTTAGCAACTACCAGAACTAAAATCGATGTTGATGCAGGCGAACTTATACTCTGTGTAGGTGACGAGACAGTCACTCTTCAAGCCCTCGACTCAGCTAGAACATCAAATAATCAAGGTGAGAAAGTAAATTCTATTGATAACCATTCGGTTAACCCTTCTTTTCAGGAAACACCACAGCATGATCCCAATCCTAAACCCTGTGCCAACAAAGAAATAACTCATGAGGAACAAAGGATTCATATTGATGAACTAGAAGAGGGGAAGAAGTATTTTAAAAGAGAACTACGGATACACGAAGCAGAACCAAGGCCACCTTACGAGACAAACAAGTTCAAAATTGGAGATCAGGTATCTGTAGATAAAGCAGATCCACGAGTGTCTCCACCTGATCCTAACACAAGCAAGGAGATCCCTTTTAAGGTAATCGATGTTTTTCCGTACGGAACAATCAAGGTAAGTAACCCTATGTTCGGCACTTTGAAAATAAATGCCACCCCTCTTAAACTCTATCATGATCATGGAACTACCAGCACGAGGAAGGACTTTCAACTCCTCAAACCACCATGAATATACAAATGAGAGGAGAGTCTAGCTTAAGACTATAAACGAGCGCTTCTCGGGAGGCAACCCGAGTACTAACCCTATTAACTTCTACATTGTTCATCTTATTCATTTTATTCTATTCTCTCTTTATAACACCTAACTATAAACTAAACAAAAATATAGAATTTCAAGCCACACGGCCTTACACATGACCGTGGCCGTGGCCGTGGCCGTGTGGGTACAAAGAATCTCCGTACTGACATGGAAGAAACAGTATGAGTCAGAAAAAATAAAATCTTCGAGTCACGAACTCCAACAATTACACCACGGGCACTGACAAAACCTCACGGCCGTGCGATGCGGCCATGGTCGACACTGTTAGATCACACATGGGCGTGGCGACCTGAGCATAGGCGTGGGAGAAACGAACGAATCATAAACACGGCCATGCGACACGACCGTGTGACTCGACACGCTCAAGGTACACAGGCGTGGGGATGTGTCAGACTTGAAACTTTATTTAAACCACCACCCCCTTCACTCCCCACTTACTCCCAACCCTCTTTTCACTTACACCTCTTTTGTTTCTCCCTTTCATCTTCCTTCATTCTCATTTTTCAAACCCTTGACATCCACCATATTCATGTCGAAGAAGCGGAAGGATCCCAGCACAGTCTCCCTCATAGAGACCGATCTACATAAGTTCATGTCGGCCGCTTCATCCACCCGACAAGCTAAGGGTCTTTGAGACCATTTATCTTTTGTTTTACTTTTATCTTCTCCTTTATTTTCCTTCTCTTTGACTATCATATGCTTAATTTAGTTTATTTTATCTTAGTTTCTTAGTGTCAGGTTCTAAAGGCTGCTTGGAAATCACGCCACTTCCGCCACCGCCAGCACCACCGCAGGCTTAGAAGTCACATCCACCTCGCGAACCATCCAACAATAAGGACTCCTCGGTCCATTCATCTTTCATTTTAATTTTATTTACAATTCTGTTTTCTTTCTCTTTATCTTTCTTGTCTTTAATTATATATTTAGTTTATTTTAAATGTGTCTTAATAATTCCTGGCTAATTCTCTACGAGCTCCCCAATTTCTTCATCTAGTGCAGAGCTCGGTAGTAGCCACCACCTCTATCAACTTCCAAATCCAGGAAACCATCCAAATTCAGGAAGTTTCACCTCTCCCTCTCTCTCTTCAATTTCATATACATCTTTGTACATTGAGGGCAATGTACATCTTAAGTGTGGGGGGTGAATATTTATTTCGAGAAAGTGCCTAACTTTCTGCATTATTCTCAAATCTTGAATGATATATTATCTTTAAAGTAATTTCCTCATATTATGATTAGAATAAAATTTCCTTTGATTTATAATGTTTGTTGATATGTTTCGGATCAAGTCATAGTTAATTGTGCATTGATGATTAAACTTTAAAATACTAGAGAATCAAGCATGATAAGTCTATTTTTTTAGAAATTAAAAATTCTTCTAGGTTGTCTACCTAAATCTAATTATTACCTTGAAGTTTGAAATTTACAAGGTTGACATAAAAAACCCATAATTTTTGTGAGACATTGAGCCTTTTAGAGCATACATTCTTTTCCTTGCTCACTTTTTGATTATGAGTGTGTCAACATTGATGTGTTATTCTAGAACTTGCATCGATTATACATGTCGAGACCATACCTTTGATTTGATATACAGAGATGATAAAGGCACCTAGGATTTAACCTACTCACTCCACTAAAAGCCTACCTTCATAATTAACCCCTAGTGAACCCCGTTGATCCTAACAACCCTTTTTATTAACTCACCTACTAATATTAACCCAAAACCCTTTGTACTTGTTATCACCATTCCTTGACTCCCTTTTTGTCGAGATTTGATTTTGAATAGTTTCCTAACTATGTTCTATATTTTAGTTATTAAAGTTCTTTCTTATTATTGTAATAACTTGTTCTTATAAAAAATCGAAGTATATTCATTATTAGTTATGTGATTAGGTGAGCTTATACGTTTAAATTCCAAATGTTGAAGAAGAAGCTCATATTAGAGTATTATTATTAGTAGTACAAGTTTTCAATTGATGTAATTAATCATTATCAGTTTGCTGTTTCTGGTTAGGTAATTTGTCAATTCAATCACGATTCTAACCTTCTAATTTAGCCTTTATCCACACCTTTAACCCAAGCCCCATTACAACCCTGTAAAGACCTTCTGATTTGTGTATCATCACATATTATAGTGGTGGAGATTTGATTTTCATGCAGGCCTACGGGATTAACTCTTCATGTTTGACTTTTGAGTGTTTAATTCTAAACCTTAAAACACTTTGAGTGGTTTGAGTGAATATTTAGTGAGGATGTCAATTCTTGTCAGTTTTGAATCAAAGGTAATTATTTAGATAAGGGGAAACGCCTATGTTCTCATGCTACAAATGTATGACTTTGATTGTTTGAGTCTTTAGAACTCTTTGAATTGAATTATCCATGTATAAATTATCTTTGAATTATGATGAGACATTATTGATAAATATTATGAATTAAGGAGGATCATTTTAATTGTGAGTTGAGAATTTTGCTTGAGGACAAGCAAAAGCTTAAGTGTGGGGGTATTTGATAAACCGTAAAAGTAACATATTTTAGGCCAAATTTAGCATGCTTTTGGATGATTTAAGCCTTGAATTGTGTAATTTGGTGCTCTTAATCCTTTGTTTTCATCTTTTATACTCATGAGAGCACTGAAAGATGAAAAGAACTGAAAACGGGCCCAAAATAGAGTAAATGAGCCAGATCACGACATCCACATAGCCTAGGCCCAAGACCACACGACCGTGCCCCATTCAACAGGTTCGAACACGGCCTGGCCACGACTTACACAGGCGTGTGCCATGGGCGTGTCCCTGTCGCAGGAAAGAAGAGTTTCACTCGGATTTGGATACTTAAGGGCAAAGAAACATTTTCAGAAGCCTATATAAACACCTAAGTATGACCAGAAAAAGGGGAAACCTAAGGCTTTAGTCAGGGGGCTTCTGACTAGGCCAGAGAAGGCAGATTTGTGGAGAATTACTCGAAGATAGCCAGTTGATCCATCTCAAGAAGCCAGAATTATACTCAAGACGGAGGATCTCTCTATCAATTCCTTCAGGGGGTTTTAGGAATTTCTTATGTTTTGTTTTATCTTTTCTTCTGAGATGTTTTCTTTTATTATTATGAACTAAACCCTCAGATACCAGATGGGGATGAAACCTAAGATGAATCTTGTTATCATTTGCTGAACTATATGATAAATATTTGACTTGTTCTTAATTATGTGTTCTTAATTCTTGTTTTGATATTTCCGGGATATTAATTCAAATGTGATGTGCTTAGGTGGAGGAGAAAAAGTCCCTGCTTAAGAGTAGATCTAGCATAATTAAGCAGAGTTGATCGCGTGCCTAGAGATAGGGTGATGAGATTTTGCCAGATTAGGGTGATACCTAATATGGGAGTCCATAGATCGAGTTAATGCGATTCTAGAGGTTTTAATTAGAAAGAGATTTCAATTAATCAACCTAGGGTTAGACGTTGGTCGCCTCGAGAGAGGGATTAATATAACTTAGGGAATCTTACGGATCAAGTCAAATGAATAAATCGTCTGGTTCAGAGTTAGATAACAAATGAAGTATAGGTGGATTCTTCCTTGGGTGTCGTTTTAATCAATTGGTTTTTCTTCCAAGTTATCTTCCCAAATTCATTCTTCTTTGTCTTAGAGTCTTTAGTTTAGTAGTTAGTTAATTTGGATTAGATAAACAAATCATTCAATTCTTAGGCTAAATAATAAAAAGAGAGTTAGTATTAGTACTTTTGGTTCCTTTGGGTTCGACATTCTGGTCTTGCCTTAACTATACTACTGTTCAATAGGTACGTTTGCCTCAAATCGTTGTCATAGTTAGTTTCCAGGTTTGATCATTCTTTTTATAATTTTTAAGACTTTGACATTGCAAAAATAATGATCAGTTACCAATCTCATCTAGCTTGTTCCTAAAAACCCATTTAGTACCTATACTTGATTTATTACAAGGTCTTTCAATTATGGTTCATACTTTACTTCTTTCAAATTGTTTTAACTCTTATTGTATAGCCAATATCCAATATTCATCATTTAATGTTTCTTTGATATTTTTAGGCTTAATGTGTGAGATAAATGTAACATAATTAAAAGTGTTTCTAAGAGACGATCTAGTAGTTACCCCTTTGGATGGATCTCCTAAAATCTTACCATCCTTCATATAGTTGTATTCCCTTGGATGATGACTCCACTTTCCTCTAGAGTAAACTTCTTTAGAGCATCTTGAGCTTGTTCTTGTGTCTTCTAACTTGATGATTGATCCACTTTCTCATTATTATTAAAAAAATTTGCATTATCATTATCATCACTAAAATATTCCTTTCTAGGAGGAGGGTTAGAGTCATTCAAAATATGGATAGAGACTCTTCTAATACTAAAGTTCTTTTATTAAAGATTCGATAAGCTTTAGAATATAAATAATAACCAAGAAAAAATCCTTCATCACTTTTTGCATCAAATTTGCCAAGATTATTTTTTTCCATTAATTAAAACAAAACACTTGCATCCAAAAGGATGGAAATAGCTAATGTTAGGCTTTTTGTTTTTGAAAAGTTCATATGGAGTTTTTTTATTTCAAAATAGGCCTAATCATTACTCAATTTACAATATAACAAGTAATGTTTGTGGCTTTTGCCCAAAAATACTTTGACAAATTGTTTTCACAAAGCATGGTTCTAGCCATTTCTTTTAAAGTTTTATTTTTCCTCTCAACAACTCCATTTTGTTTAGCGGTTCTAGGTGTAGAAAAATTATGGCTAATATCATTTGAGTTGCAAAAATGATCAAAACCATGATTTTGAAATTCAGCTCTATGGTCACTTCTAACATTAGTGATAGCATAATCTTTTTAATTTTGACTAATTTTTGAAAATGTGATGAATTTCTCTAAAGCTTCATCTTTAGTACTTAAGAAAAAAACCAAGTAAATCTAGAATAGTCATCAACAAGCACAAATGCATATTGTTTTCCACCCATGCTAGTTGTTCTAGTAGGTTCAAAAAGATCTATGTGAATTAGTTGTAATAGTCTACTAGTAGATACATCATTAATAGGTTTAAAAGATACTCTTTTATGTTTGCCTCTTGTACATGCATCACAAACTTTATCTAAGTCAAAATCAATTTTTGGTAGTCCTTTTATTAAGTCATTTTTAACTAGTTTATGCAATATGCTCATGCTAGCATGTCTTAATTTCCTATGCCATAACCAAGAAGTGTTTTCATTCTTGGCCATGAGACAAAAATTTGAACCATGTAAGTCATCTAGATGCACCATGTATATGTTTCCTATCCTATGACCTACAAGCATAATCTTATTAGATACAATGTCAATAACTTTACAACCATTTGACTAAAAAAATGACATTTAGACCTTTATTGCAGAGTTGACTAGTACTTAAGAGATTATTCTTAATACTGTTGACATATAAGACATTTTCAATAAATATTGAAGAGTTTTTACCAATAGAGCCAATTCCTTCAATGAGTCCTTTGGAGTTGTCACCAAATGTAACTTCTCCTCCACTTTTTTGTTTTTGATTGATAAAGTGGCTCTTGTCACCGACCATATGTCTTGAGTATCTACTATCAAGGTACCATGAATTTGTACTTGATTTTTCCACCTAGAAGCAATGCTCTTTTCCCTACAAACATAGAATTAAATTTTGGTTTTTGGTACCGAAATTCTTTTTGATATATAAAAAGTAGTTCATAAAATTCTTGTCCTTTTAGGTATCCATTTTGAAATAACATCTTGGTCTTGAGTAGCACTAAGTCCTTTAGGGACCCATATACTCTTAACAAGTTTTCCCTTGTAGAATCTTGAGGAACTTCTATGTTTATAGTAATTAAAGCTAGTTTTAACAAAGTTTTGTTTTAAATTTTCTCCATTCTAAAATCTTTTTGGTAAAATATTTTTAGAGCGAGGTTTTTCACTCTTGAGAAACTCAAGTTGCTTTTGATGATCATCATGAACTTTGGAAAGTAAATTATACAAGTCATAATTCTTTTTCTCAAAATAATTTATAATAGCTTGCATATCATTTATTTTACTTTCAAGTTCATGTTTGACTTTGGAGAGTGAATCATTCTCATGTTTTAATTTTGAAATATTTTTCCTATATACCATTAATTCAAACTTCAAGCCTAGTTCATCATAGGCATCTTGTAACTCATCAAAAGCATACGGATTTGAAATAGATGAGTTATAAGTTACCTTAGAGTCTTTTATGACCATAAGGCAAAGATTAGCTACTTCATGCTCCTCTTCATTGGAAGACTAATTGTCACTCCAAGGAGCCGCATTAACCTTGAGTTTTTGCTTTCTAAATCCCTTTTTCTTCCATTGAGAACAATCGAATTTCAAGTGTCTAGCCTTCTTGCACTTATAGTAAATAATGTGATCTTTCTCCTTGGTTGATTCAAGTTTCAGTCCTTCATTCCTTTGGAATCTTCTACCCAAGTTGCAAACATGGCCATCTCTTTATCCTTATTCACATCATCACTTTATTTGCCTTTTTCAATTGTTGTGGATTTGAGGGCAATACCAACTTTCTTCTTTTCAACCTTTTCTTCTTCGACCCTTATTTAATTCTCATATCATGAGTGAGTAAAGAACCAATCAAATCATCTAGTGAAAGTGTTTCCAAGTTCTTTACTTTTTTTATGGTAGTCACTTTAGCTTTCCATAACTTTGGCAAGCTTCAAAGAATTTTTCTCACCACTTCTTCATTGGGATAAGTCTTCCCATATGACTTGAGCCCATTGATAATAATTACGAATCGGTCAGGCATAGCCTTGATATCTACCTCAGGCTTCATCTTGAATGTTCCATAATTAAGCGTGAGAATTCCAACTTTTGCCTTCTTGACTTGGCTTTTTCCCTCATGAGTGACTTCCAATTTATCCCAAATTTCCTTGGCATTGGAACATGATGAAACTCTACTATGCTCTTCTAGACCAAGTGCACAAAACAAAATGTTCATGGCCTTGGCATTTAGTTAAATACTTCTTCTATTCTCTTCATTTCACTCCTTTTTACTTTTTGGTACTAGAAGCTCTCTTTCTTGCTTAAGAGGTATGGAGGGACCGTCCATGATGATATCCCATACCGCAAGATCATAGGCTTGAATGAATAACATCATCCTAATCTTCTAATATGAGTAGTTGGCACTGTTGAATTAAGGAGGCTTGGAGATAGATTGAGATTTTCCAAGAAAAAATGATTCATATGTGGACGTCATCTGTTGTAGATTGATTTGATGAATGTTGAGCTACCTCGAGGATCTTTTCTTGGTTGTTAGATCATCTTTAGAGACTAGCTTTGATACTAATTATTAGCTCTATTAACCAATATGTTGATTAATATCATTAGCATTTAATGCCTAATTTAGTAACCGTTGGAGCTATCAATATTGATACCGTATCGATACCTTATAAATAATTTGAAACTTAGAATACCAATTTCGTATTGATACCTAAAAAAGAACCAGTAAAAGTGTACCATTATTGATTCTTGAAAAATTTTATTGATACCAAGCAAAATGTATCAATACCATACCGATACTTGGTAAATACCTTCAAAAACAAAATGCCATTTTCATATTGATACCAAAAAATGTATTAATAATATTGTGAATTTATCAATACTCAATTAAATTTATCGATTCTTGACAAAAAGTATCAATACCAAATCAATAATTTTTGGTTTGGAGCATTTTTAACTTGTTTGAAAAATGTTTGAAAGTATTTTTAAAACTAACTTGGCCTTAAAAGATTTTCTAAGTATAAGTTCAACAATTTTTTATTTTTAGATATCATTTGAAATAGAATTTTTGTCTAGTTTTATTTAAAATGATTTTTATTAAAAAAACATCATATTTGTTATATCAAAATAATTTGTCAAATAAATCTTGGTTCAACAAAATGAAAAAAATACAAAATAAATACCCCAATATATATAGATAAATAATTCATACAAAGGCTGTTGACATGTGGAATCAACAATGAGAAGTCACAGAGGAGGGTGCGGTGGTGTTGAAAGAAATCAATTCCCCTTATCAGGGCGAAGAGTCGGAGTGTGTTGAGAGTGGAAGTAACGAGGTAAAAGCTAAGAGTAGAATGGTAGAGTGTAGGAAAAAAACATTGAAGCATCGATCATTTCTTCATCACATTGGGGATTATTTATAGGCGAGGTCTCGTTTTAGGTAGCATTAATATGGAAAATCCATTATCAGATCGTCATTATAGGACACGTGGGGTGGATGTCCTCGATGACATAAGGATGTTTGTAATGAGATGTATTTTGTCATTCATTCTAATTCATGGTACAATGTGGTAGAACCCACGTGGGGTTTGTGACCAAAAGGATCATGCTTTTAATAGAACATTGATTATTTATAGGAACGATTGGTGGTATCCACTAGGAGGGAATGGGTGGATAACTTCCTTGAGTAGTTGCCTCCTATCTGGTCGGGAAACTAATTTGGAAGGTGGAGCTTTTGATGGCCTCCCAATCCCTTACAAATAGGGGTTCTCCTCAAATGACTTGCCATTGTGTCACGTGTCCCAAGTTAGGGAACTATCTAGCTGGGTAGCTAAATCAGAAGGTAAATCTTTTGGTGGCCTTCCTAGCCTTATGAATAAGGGGCACTCCTGAAATTACCTACCATGCTGTCATATGTCCCAAGTTGGGGGAGGTATAACAATATTCCCCTCTAAAGTTGAGAGGGAGGTTATTAGTGGCCTCTCTGGAGACAAACTATTTTTGTATTTTTTATGGGAGGGGTAGCGGTGGATGGTAAAGATCATTGGTATAACTTGTTATGGAAAATGAAAAGCCACCATGAAGCCTATGGAATCTTTCATAAATACGATTTGAGGACTATTTCTAGAGAATCGAGGTAATGATGATAAACAACCTACATCAACATGTGTTGAGATGCCATTGGTTTTTAGACCATTGGTGGGACAGTGTGTTTTGAGGATACCTCTATATATTTATCAAATGTTCCTCATTTGAAATCATTTTGTTTATGCAACTATTGAAGTTGCCTCTGTGTTTTTCTTATACGGGTGTGCCTTTTCTTTTTAAGCTTTCTGTTTCCTGACTTCTTTACTTGATTTTCATAGTGGTTTATTATTTTCATGGGCCATTTTTTGTTTGATTTTTGGTCTAATTGTTCATTTGTGGCTTTATTCTAGTGATTTCCAGTGCTTCTTTTCAAAAACATGGCCAAAGGTGGTGGAAGATTTGGTAAAACTCTATCAAGGGGTGGTGGTCAGTCTAGAGATGCGCCATCAAGAGAGGAGGTGACGGAACGAAGGGTTATTGTCAAGAAAGCTGGGAGGATGGAAGACAAGATAGTGGGAAGCCTTAGCTATCCGTGTAGCACAAAAAAAATTAGACATTCATGGGTTGTTGAAGTGATACGGGCACGCCCGGGGCACCCACCGAATTTTCAAGTCGACGAAGCTCGACGCCAAATTTTAATTTTTATTGCTTTAAATAAAATCGAGTCTTTGAATTTCGTGAAAATTAAATTGCTGAATTTTAATTAAATGAATTAAACATCTTAATTTATTTAATTGATTTTCTATAGCAACTTAATTTTACCAAATAATTAGTCTTAGTATTTTAATATGTCTAGTGTCTAAAGTAAAGTATTTTAACTTTTTGTTCAAGTTAAATTTTATTCAAATTAATGTTTGGGATATGTGTTTTATAGGAAATCAAGCAAGGTTGCATGTGGTCATGGACGATATAGTGCTTGGGAGTAAAGTCCAAACATTTTAAAAAGAGAATATGAAGGCCGAATATTCAATGGTGAAGAAATATTATGGATGATGGACAATGGTGGCTGAATTTTTAAAGCATGCATATGCGTAAATGAAACATGATGAATTAAACATGTGTGCTTTGTGAGTGGAACAAACGGCAACAATATACAAAGGCACATTTTTGTGAGCTGCAAGAAGAAACATTGCTTTGGAATAAACATGGCTTTGAATTAATAAATAATTAAGACACAAAGAATTGCATGTGTGTGGAAGCATGGAGGGCCATGATGGAAATAAAGCATGAAAGATAATGGACGGAAGGAAGGGAATTTAATTTGAACACATGGGATCACTCTTGAATTAAATAATGAAAATCCACTAACCATTGTAGGAATGTTGGACGGCACACTTGGGAGCATTATTGAGATGGATTTTAAATTGAAAAAAGTGCAAATTAGGAGCATGTTGGACGGCACAAGAATGAAGCATGTGAAATATTAAAGAAATGGTACATGTATGACTAGTGCTTCAAAGTGGACGGCATTAATACATGAAAGTGGGAACAATAAAAAAAAAAGGAGAATGGCATGAAGAACTATGTTGGACGGCATCTAGTGGGGGGGGATTAATTGACAATTAAAAAAGGCCATGGATTGCAAGCACTCAATCAATTGAACGGCACATAAATTGAATAATTAGTGGGAACTATAAACAAATGAAATAAGCATGAGAAGTGAGTGGTGACCATTAAGCCATGTGCATAAAATAATGTGCATAAAATAATAAACCAAGGAGGAAGCAAGCATAGTGGACGGTTTAAGCTTTTAAAATAAGATAATTTTATGGCAAATAAAAGTGGCAACAAACTTTGGTGAAATTAGGTTGAACGGCCAAGTGTCTATTTTTTTTAATTCAAGTGGCTACTTTCATATTCCATAATCTTTTAGTCTTTATTGTGACTAGCTTAGCCGAATGCTCACAAGGTGCTACACCAAGTCAACCACGCGTACAAATAGGAATTAAAGCCCTGAAGTTTTATTCCTCCCTATCCGGCTATCATTGAGAAGGCTATAAATACTTTGCAATTTCATTTTGTAAAGGACACAACTTGAATTTGAATGAAAGAAAATTTTCTTTTGGTGAGTATTCACTCTCCTAAATTCTCAAGGTTGGAATTGACTTATCTAGTTTTCTAGTGGCGTCGTTCTTTCCTTATTTGAACTTATCATCCTTTCGGGTGTGGCGTTCATCTACCTATACCGTTGGTTCCTATCTCGCTAGATAGTGGGTCTCGATTTTATTTCAAAATACCATACCGTTGGTTCCTATCTCGCTAGATAGTGGGTCTCGGTTTTATTTCGAAACTCATTCCATCAATTTGAAACTTATAAGATTCGGGTCTTTAATTTTTATTAAAGGTTCTTTCTTGTTTCAAATACGTATCCATTTCAATCCATCACCTATCTTTTCATTTCAAAGATATCATTTCCAATAAAATTATCCCTTTTGTTAGTTGAACGAGAAACCGCCTAATTTACGATCGGGCAACATTAACGATTCGCCTCCTAACCCGAGACGGGCCGTCATCATCCGCATCGAGCCAATCAAATTAGGCACGTTTTGATCGTCTTGAGTATTTCCGAGTAAGTTTCAAAAAAAAATAAAAAAAAAGTTGTATTTTATTTTCATTGTATTTAGCATATATTGTATTTGAAGTTCAAAAAAAAAAAAAGATAAAAAAAAAGGTTCAAAAAAAAAAGAGGAGATACACAAAAAAAAAAGTTCAAAAAAAATCAAGGTTAAAAAAAAATTTCGAGTCAAAAAAAAAAAAAGCGTGAAAGTTTGCGAGTTTTGTTTCATTACTTCTTTTCCCGATCTTCACCACCCTTCTTCACTCAAACGCCACTATACCAATTTTTTTTTCAGCCGACCTCCACCCCATAACATCATTTTCCCTTGTACCAATTTACTCAAGCCAACCTCAAGCGAGAAATAAGTCTTTCAAAACGAAATACGAATTTGTGAGAGTGAAAATATCGGTAAAAGGCACGAGTGATTCATCAAAGAAAAGCCTTAATACGAGTGAAACACGAGTGTGAGCGAAATTTCTTTGTGAGTGACTTGTGAGATTTTGTGGTAAGGTATTTTAATTTTGTCGGTTTATTTCCCTTTGTTATAATAGTTTCTTTTTCAGCAACAAATATGTCTCAAGAAGAGTTCTCATCCAATGACTACCCATATTTGTTGAATGAAATGCGAAGAGCCATAAACAAGTTGGAAAAGCACTTGGATCGGATCGAGGAACGAGACCAACGAGATCGACCTTCTTCAAGTCGAAGGACGGAGTCAAGATCATCCCGAAGACACACTTTCGAAGAACATTCGAGAAGAGACTATGATCGAAATTCTTATCCCGTAAGAAGTTCGAAACGGTATTCATCCACGAAGGATTATTCTCGAAGTGGTACATATTATGATTCTTATTCCCTCCAAGAAAACACGCGAGTTGATCGATATATTCATTCAGAAACTTCCAAGAAAACGTCTTTGGAGTGCTCTTCCCGAAGAAATTATCGTGATTCATCCGTAAATAATTTTTCTTCTTTTAGAAATTCTTATTATTGTGATTCTTTTGTAACTTCATGTAATAAAAACAAAGAAAAAGAAAAAGAAAATGAAATAAAAAGAAAAGAGGCAAGAAAGAGAGACGATGAGCAAATTTTGAGAAGGTTTGAAAAGGCCATTGAGAAGATCAGTAAAAAAGAACAAGAAAAAGAGAGAGAAAATGAGAAAGTGCGTGAAAAAGAAACGAGAAAACGAGATGAGCAAGTAGAAGGGAGTGTTGATTTAACTAACTCATTTGGAGTATGTTCTTTTTTTGCTTCTTCATTTCAGGTTTCCGAAGTATCGCACAATAACCTACAACTTCAATACCTCCCGAAAGAGCGACGTTTTTCTTTGATTGAAAGAGGTAAAGTTGAAGGTGAAGCTAAACCTTCCGAGTCGAAAGGTAAGGAAGGTAAGTGTGTGGAAACAATTGCAACACCACCAAATTTTTCTAATGAATGTGAAAATGAGGATAATACCATTAATTGCCATCTCTCGATTCTTTGTGATGTTTTAAATGATGGTAAGGCAAGTTTGTCTAATAACATTCATTGTGATGTTTTAAACGATGGTAAGACGGGTTTATCCCATAATAACCATTGTGAAGCAAAGAGTGAAGGTGGAGTAACATTCATTCGACAAGTGCAAGACTCAAGTAAGTATGACGATGAATTCTCTTTTAATCTCAATTTGTTTGATTGTGGATATTACGAGATTTGTTCATTATCTAATATGAAATCTTTGAGCTTTTGTAAATCGGTTTTGAAATTCGCCAAGAATTTTGATCGCTTTCGATTTTGAGTTTGCACAATTCCTATTGGTTTAACATGTTTGATTTTTCTAAACCGTTGTCACATCTTGGATTTAATAATCAAAATCATGTTTTTAAACCAGAATATGTTTTGTATCATCCTAGATATTTTGTGGAAAAATCAAGTCTCAACAATTGTGCGTGAGAAATTCCCATCGATTTGATACTTAGTTTTTAAATAAGGTAACGAATTTTGTCAACCTTGTTTTCAAATTTTATTCGCTCCTTAAGAAAATTTTGTGTTTGTACATGCAATTCGTGTACATGGATTTCCCATTTTGTTTGAAAAATGTTGATTCACGAAGAAAGCATCGACTACATTACATGCCCGGCGAGAAGTTTCGTCTTAATCGAACAAGGTAAATTCGATCTTCAAGTTTCACTGTGAAGACAAAACAAACAGCATAAAGGTAAAGTCGATTTACGTCTTTCAACACCCAAAGGTAAGACACTTGAAATCTATAAACCCATTTTGTTTTCTTCTGATGTTGACAAGAATCACGTTCTCGAATCCATTCTTGTAAAATCTTTAAAACGTGATGTTCTTCAATGTTCTATCTTGTTTGATAATGAACTATCTGCTTGGGTTCTTGTCAAAAGATAATTGTTTTCGATAAGTGTCATGAAGCATGGGTTGAAACAATTTTTTCATATCGATGTTGAAAGAGCTCATAATGATGATTGCCATTTTGTAAAGCAATTTGTTTTAAAGGAAAACAAAAAGAGTTTTGTGTTTGATCGCTTTTTATTCATATGCGAATACGAAGCAAGGTTTGAATGTTCAATTTCGTGTGCCATATGTGTTTTCTTCATTACTTGTTTGTTGACGATTATATCTATCATTTGATGTGTTATTCGCATGATTATTTTGACTTGTGGGATCCAATTAGATCGTGTGCATGCTTTAAAGCTTATCCGCTTTTGTTCCGCAATTTTGACAAGGCATTGATTCTTTTGTATGATAAAGTGCTTATGCCCGACCGCATGCGATTTATTTTTTGGTGTTCATTTTATTCGGGTGCAAGTATGTTTAAAACATTGTTTGCTAATTCTTGAATTTTCTTTTCGTGTATTGCTATTATCATCCTTCCCATTTGATCGAGGAAAGACGAACAAGGAGTTTTGTTCGAATAACCAATGGGTCGATTCGAGGACGAATCGTCTTGAAGAGGGAGGGGATGATACGGGCACGCCCGGGGAACCCACCGAATTTTCAAGTCGACGAAGCTCGACGCCAAATTTTAATTTTTATTGCTTTAAATAAAATCGAGTCTTTGAATTTCGTGAAAATTAAATTGCTGAATTTTAATTAAATGAATTAAACATCTTAATTTATTTAATTGATTTTCTATAGCAACTTAATTTTACCAAATAATTAGTCTTATTATTTTAATATGTCTAGTGTCTAAAGTAAAGTATTTTAATTTTTTTGTTCAAGTTAAATTTTATTCAAATTATTGTTTGGGATATGTGTTTTATAGGAAATCAAGCAAGGTTGCATGTGGTCATGGACGATATAGTGCTTGGGAGTAAAGTCCAAACATTTTAAAAAGAGAATATGAAGGCCGAATATTCAATGGTGAAGAAATATTATGGATGATGGACAATGGTGGCTGAATTTTTAAAGCATGCATATGCGTAAATGAAACATGATGAATTAAACATGTGTGCTTTGTGAGTGGAACAAACGGCAACAATATACAAAGGCACATTTTCGTGAGCTGCAAGAAGAAACATTGCTTTGGAATAAACATGGCTTTGAATTAATAAATAATTAAGACACAAAGAATTGCATGTGTGTGGAAGCATGGAGGGCCATGACGGAAGGAAGGGAATTTAATTTGAACACATGGGATCACTCTTGAATTAAATAATGAAAATCCACTAACCATTGTAGGAATGTTGGACGGCACACTTGGGAGCATTATTGAGATGGATTTTAAATTGAAAAAAGTGCAAATTAGGAGCATGTTGGACGGCACAAGAATGAAGCATGTGAAATATTAAAGAAATGGTACATGTATGACTAGTGCTTCAAAGTGGACGGCATTAATACATGAAAGTGGGAACAATAAAAAAAAAGGAGAATGGCATGAAGAACTATGTTGGACGGCATCTAGTGGGGGGGATTAATTGACAATTAAAAAAGGCCATGGATTGCAAGCACTCAATCAATTGAACGGCACATAAATTAAATAATTAGTGGGAACTATAAACAAATGAAATAAGCATGAGAAGTGAGTGGTGACCATTAAGCCATGTGCATAAAATAATGTGCATAAAATAATAAACCAAGGAGGAAGCAAGCATAGTGGACGGTTTAAGCTTTTAAAATAAGATAATTTTATGGCAAATAAAAGTGGCAACAAACTTTGGTGAAATTAGGTTGAACGGCCAAGTGTCTATTTTTTTTAATTCAAATGGCTACTTTCATATTCCATAATCTTTTAGTCTTTATTGTGACTAGCTTAGCCGAATGCTCACAAGGTGCTACACCAAGTCAACCATGCGTACAAATAGGAATTAAAGCCCTAAAGTTTTATTCCTCCCTATCCGGCTATCATTGAGAAGGCTATAAATACTTTGCAATTTCATTTTGTAAAGGACACAACTTGAATTTGAATGAAAGAAAATTTTCTTTTGGTGAGTATTCACTCTCCTAAATTCTCGAGGTTTGAATTGACTTATCTAGTTTTCTAGTGGCGTCGTTCTTTCCTTATTTGAACTTATCATCCTTTCGGGTGTGGCGTTCATCTACCTATACCGTTGGTTCCTATCTCGTTAGATAGTGGGTCTCGGTTTTATTTCGAAATACCATACCGTTGGTTCCTATCTCGCTAGATAGTGGGTCTCGATTTTATTTCGAAACTCATTCCATCAATTTGAAACTTATAAGATTCGGGTCTTTAATTTTTATTAAAGGTTCTTTCTTGTTTCAAATACGTATCCATTTCAATCCATCACCTATCTTTTCATTTCAAAGATATCATTTCCAATAAAATTATCCCTTTTGTTAGTTGAACGAGAAACTGTCTAATTTACGATCGGGCAACATTAACGATTCGCCTCCTAACCCAAGATGGGCTGTCATCATGAAGTGTCCCAGGTTGACTAGTAAACACTATAAATATGGCTTTAGCATTCCGAAAGGCATCCACCACTTGTGTGAGGTATTTGGTCCCAACTATAGTGGTGAGGGTTCAACTTCTACCTTATGTTATTTTTTTAAGTGGGGTTCAAGTTGGAACTGGTGCCTTGGGTGTAGTATATTCGTTTTTAGACTTGTATTTTTTTCAAGTAGGTTGGTTAATAAAAAAAGCGGTATTATGTGTTCGTATCATAATACAAAAAGATAGCTTGTATTAGTCAACGAGCCTAAACATGTCCTTAGTTTAATCAGAAATGAGCAAATTGATGTAAAGACTAATATCCCGTCTATCAAGTCTAATTCGGGAGATGTTTTGTTTTGGGCATCAGAGTGGATGACTCCTAGAAGATAAAGACATATATATGACTGATTGGAGTGACAATACATCAGACTAGACCCAAGAAAAATAAATCCTAAATCCGTTTATGGATTTATTCACTTGTTGTAACAGCCTAATTTAGGGGCTAGTCAGAACAGTGATTTTAGAACCACTAATCCGAAGATGAAGAAACTATTTTTATGTTATTTTATGAGATAGACCATGATCATATAGGTGCAAGAAAATTTTGGTGCTTTAATTCTAGCGATTGCATGCTTAATTGAGAAAAAGGACTAAATCGCATTAAAGTCTTAGTTTACAAGATAGAGGTAACAATTGACTATAGAATGTTAATTAGAGGCCCTTAATGTGAAATTAGGCCTTTTAAAAGGTCATAGCCGGCTATAGGGGGGACAAGAGGATTAATTTAGTCAATGTTTTGGTGGTGTTAGGTAATTTATGAGTAAAATAAGAGAAAAATAAAGAAAGAAAAGATATCATCTTTTTCTTTCTTCTTCTTACCACTGAAAATTTCAGGAATAGAAGGGGTTTAGAAGCTTGAAAATTTTTAGTCACTTCAATCTCTACAAGTAAGTGATCTTAGTGATTGTTGTTGGTAATTTTTGTACTTTTGGAACCTCTAAAGCTTAAGCTAGCTATAGAAGGGACTATTTTGCAAAATGGTTAAAAGTTTAGAGTTTTACCATGTGAGCATGTATGTGGTTTGCTGCATTTTTATGGTAGAAAATGAGACATAGTTGTTTAATAAGCAACTTTTGTGAAAGGTGTTGCCATGAAAACACCTAAAAGGACATTTTTTGTAAAGGTTGTAAAACATGTAGTAAATGTGTAAAATAATGAGTGTTGAGGGCTGCCATAAGAGTAATAAATGTTCACCTAGGCTCGTTAAAGAAAGAAATTTGATTAGAATTGCTTTCTGAGCCTAGGGGTAAAATGGTTATTTTGTAAAAGCTTAAGGGCAGAGTGGTAATTTTGCCAAAATTATGATTATTGAAATGTATTTATTAATGTGGCAATTAAATGAGCTAAATTGTTATGATAGATCAAGAAGAGCGAAAAAATAACCTCGACCGAGGAAAGGGCAAAGTATCGAACTAGATCGACAATCTAGCCTATTTTGAAATCGAGGTAAGTTTGCGTGTAATAAGTTCAACGCCACGTTGGTACGATTTTAATGTTTGCTATATGTGAATATGTACGATATGTCTATGAATTTGAATAATGGTGTTGTATGAGAAAATGATGAGAATTGTGATGTTGAAGTCCCGGTTGGACTTAAATAAATGAGAGAATAATATCATCAAGACTTGAGATGGGTAAGGTCTTGTATAAGCTCGACACTAAATTGAAATCCCATATAAGACCATATCTGGGATATGGCATCAACAATCGATATGGGATCCCGTATAAGACCATATCTGGGATATGGCATCAGCATCTAGAAGTGACCCAACGTAAGACCACATCTGGGATGTGGCATTAGTGTCGTAATTATGTGAATAAGGATGATCATATATCCTTGAATATCCCAAGTGATACAATAGGGAAAATCGTTAAGCTTATGATAGAGATGAGATTAATTCTAAGACTATGTCATGAAGTGATACAGGTATATGTGAGTAAATCATGAGAATGGTTTACGATATGTTGCATGATGTGAAATTGGTAAGAGTAAGTATGAGTAAGTTATGGAAATGAGCTTAAGACTTGTGTTTTTACTTAATGCAATGGATGGATGACATTACGAGCTTTGAGTTGCTATTTATTTCATGCAAACTTACAAAGCTTTATATTTACCCTTTTCATTTCCCTTTTCCTTGTAGCATTGCCAAGTTAGCTCGAGAATTCGTGGAACGTCGGAGATCGAAAATCACACTATCGAGTATGGCATGTATAGGACTTGGTCATTTTTTTATGTCATAATTGCTAGCCAAAATGTTGGCTATTTATGTTATCAAATTCATTTTGTAAGTGGTCATTTGTAATTGGGCCAATACTTGACAAGTTTATATATTTAATGATGATGAAATTCATGAAGTGTGTGCTTGTATGAATGTCTTGATTTTGAGTCCCTAGAAGTGCTTCACGATTATGATATATGTTGATTTGAATTGGTATAAGTATGGTTGCTGTATAGGATGGCATTTGGCTTGGTAGAAAGCCTTCCATATGTCCACACGGGTAGACACACGGGCGTGTGTCTAGGCCGTGTGTGACACACGGTTAGCTCCATGGGCGTGTTGATTGGTCGCGTGTCCTCTTGCATCTAGGTTTACAGGCCAGTATGCTGAGTAGTAAACACACGAGCAGAGACATGGCCGTGCTGTGTGTCTCAGCCGTGGAGGCACGGCCATGGACATAGGCGTGTGCCCAGGCCGTATGAAGTTTGCACTTGAAATTAGAAATTTAATTTGATACACGGTCGAAGGACACGGGCGTGTGCCTTGGCTGTGTGACCTTATTGAGATGATGACATCATAAACAAAATGTCAAGGTTGTCACACACGGGCGTGTCATGGCTGTGTGAGGGACACGGGCCAGGGACACTAGCATGTGTCCGGCTGTGTGAAAACCCCTGTAGGGTCGAATTAAAGAATAGATTCCACAGGGGTTAGGAACATGGGTGTGTGTGACCAAACGGCCTGCTAACACAGGCGTGTGGCCCTGTGCAGAAATTTTCTAGGTGTGCCAAAATTTCTGATTTTGTTTCGAACCATTTCTTATGTATGTTTAGGGTCTCGTAGGCCCATAATAGGGACATTATGAGTATGAATGAAAAGTTTTAAGTTGAAATGAAATTTTATGGCCCGATGTTGTATGTTTAAGCAAGTTAAGTTTGGTAATGCCTCGTATCCAGTTCCGGCTTTGAACACGGGTAAGGGGTGTTACATTTAGTGGTGTCAGAGCTACGGTTTAGTCGATTGTCAGACTAACGTAGCGCAAGTATGAGTCTAGCTATACATGCCATATGTGTGAGTATTTACGTAATGATAGTGTAATGACTCTTGACAATTTGAAATGTGTTTTCATATAGAAATGGACCATGATCGAGCTGCAGCCGATGATGCTGCAAGTAATGTGCCAGCTCCCGTGCAAGGGATCGCGCCAGTAGAAAGTAGACCCGAGACTTTGGGTCAGGGAGAAAAGGCTCAAGAAGCCTTTCTCCATATGATGAGCAATTGGTACACCGAGTAAATTCGAGCAAATCCTAATGCTCAACCCCCTCCACCCCTACCTATTCCTCAGCCCACTCCTGTAGCTCCTCAAGTGGTAGAGGTAGTAAGAAGAGAAAGGCTACCAGTCGATAAGATCTGAAAACAGAGAGCCGAGGAATTTCAGGCTAGTAAGGATGATGATCCGAAGAGGGCGAAATTCTAGCTTGAGAATACCATTAGGGTGTTCGATGAGTTTTCATGCACGCTTGAAGAATGCATGAAGTGTGTGGTATCTCTCTTGAGAGATTTAGCCTATAAATGGTGGAACACCCTTGGTCGGTGGTACCAAGGGAGAGAATTAACTGAGAATCAAGAGGAGTTCTGAAAGAAGTATATTAGTCAAAGATTCATAGACTAGAAAATGAAGGAATTCTTAGAGCTAAAATAAGGTCGAATGACGATGACCAAATATGAGCATGAATTTGTAAGGCTCAGCAAATACACTCGAGAGTAAGTATCGATAAAAGCCATCATGTGGAAAAGATTCGAGGATGGGTTAAATGAGGATGTCCGTTTGTTTGTTGGTGTCTTTGAACTAAAAGAGTTTGTAGTGCTGGTAGATCAAGCCTGTAAGGCTGAAGAACTAGTCAAAGAGAAAAAGAAAGCTGAAATTGAGTCTCGCGACTCGAAGAAGAGACTGTTAGGCAAGTCATTCCAATCCTCATCCAAGAAGTCAAGAGAATTTGCTGTTCGATCCGCTACTTCAACTGGGTTTTCAAACAGAAATAAAGGTAGACAGTACCCGGGGTCTAAGGCTCAGACTACTTCAGTTGCTAGTGTTGGCAATGCTCGACCGAGTAGACCGAAATGCCCGCAATGTGGCAGACGTCATTCCGGGGAGTGTCGAGCAAATGAGAAGGCTTGTTTCAAGTGTGGATCTCTAGACCATTTTATCAGAGATTGCCCCGAGGCGAGTAAGAAAGGAAAGCCTCAGAATGCAAGACAGGGAAGTACTGCTAGGGGAAGACCATAGAGAAACCCGAGAAATTAAATGAGTAGCAAGAATTCATCTAGAGAGCAGACTACCAGAGTTGAGGGTAGAGCACCGGCAAGAACATATGCCATTCGTGCTCGCGAAGAGGCGTCCTCCCCTGACGTGATCACGGGTACACTTTGTCTCTATGATACTCATGTTATAACTTTAATTGTTCCGGGTTCTACCCACTGGTATATTTATATGAAATTAGTCTCTAGCATGAGTATGCCTGTAGAGTCTACTGAATTTGTGATAAGAGTGTCAAATCCCTAGGAAAATATGTGTTGGTCGATAGAGTATGCAAAGATTGCCCTTTGATGATTAGGGGTTATTGTTTCCCTGCTAATCTCATGCTATTGCTGTTTTATGAATTTGATGTCATCATTGGGATGGATTGGTTAACTATTCATGATGTGATAGTGAATTGTGGAAGGAAGTTTATTGAGATAAAATGTGAAAATGGGGATTTGATAAACCGTAATATATACATATTTTAATCCCACATTTGGCATACTTTTGGATGATTTATCCCTTGAATTGTGGAATTTGATGCTTCTAATCCCTTGACTGGAAAAGATTCATGATGTTTTCTACGTGTCCATGTTACGTCGATACTGTTCGGACCCTTCACATGTGATTGTACCATTAGGGGTGGAAATTCAACCGGACATGACTTATGGTGAAGATCCGGTCAAGATTTTGGCACGAGAAATCAAACAGTAGAGAAACAAAAGTATAGTGTAGCACCCCTTACCCGTGTTTGAAGCCAGAACCAGTTACGAGGCATTACCTAACTCAACTTGCTTAAACATGACGTTTTGGGCTATAAAATTTCGTTTCGTCTTAAACACTTTTCATTCAAACCCATAACATAATCATCCTAGGCCTATGAGGCCTTAAACATATTTCCAGAAGGTTTCGAAAATTAATCGGAAACTTTTATGCACTTAAATTTTTTTTGCCTAAACAGGGGCCACACGCCCGTGTGAAATGGGACACGCCCGTGTGGTCACACACGCCTATGTCCCTCACCCATTGTCGAAACTGACTTATTTCACACGGCCGAGCACACGCCCTTGTCTCTGGCCTGTGTCCTTCACACGGCCTCGACACGCCCCTATTTCAGCCCGTGTGCCAGAACCTTGGCATTTTGTTTATGACGTCATCACCTCAGTATGGTCACATGGCCAAGGCACACACCCGTGTCCTTAGACCGTGTGTCGAATTAAATTTTACATTTAAAGTGCAGACTTCACAAGGCTTAGGCATACGCCCATGTCCAAGGCCGTGCCTCCCACACGGCTAAGACACACGACCGTGTCTCTGCCTGTGTGTTTACTACTGGGCATTCTGACTTTGTAAACCTAGCATGCAGGGGACACACAACCGATTAACACGGCCATGGGGCTGACCGTGTGTCTCAAACAGCCTAGACACACACTAGTGCTTCTATCCGTGCGGACATAAAAAGGCTATATTCCAAGCCAAATGCCACCCTGTATGGTAAACATAATAACTCCAACTCATATGAGCATCATTCATGACCTAAAGGTACATCCAAAAGCTCAATTCAAAGCATTCACACAAGTATAAATTTCATAATTCGTTGCCATTAGATATATATATAAACTTGTCAAGTGTCTAACCTCGGATTAGTGACCCGGAAATCACTGTTCCGACTAGCCCCTAAATCGGGCTGTTACAGTTCTCCCCTTTAAGGAATTTTGTCCCCAAAAATCTTACCATTGAAAAGGTTGGGATATTGGTTTCTCATAGTCTCCTTGGGCTCCCACGTAGCCTCTTACTCCATGTCATTGCCATAGTACTTTCACAAGGGCTATACTTTTGTTTCTTAGCTGTTTGACCTCTCGCGCCAAAATTTTAACCGGCTCTTCACCATAAGTCAAATCCGACTGTATCTCTACCTCTGTTGGTACTATGATATGTGAAGGTTTGAACGGTATCGACGCAACATGGATACTTGAAAGACATTGTGAATCTTTTTCATTCCAGGTGGTAAGGCCAAACGATAAGCTACCGGTCCAATCCTCTCGATAACTTCATAAGGTCCAATAAAACAAGGACTTAATTTGCCTTGCCTGCCAAATCTGAGGACCTTCCTCCATGGTGATACTTTCAGAAACACTTTATCGCCGACTTGGAATTCAATGTCTTTCCTTTTCAAATCCGATTAGGAGTTTTGTCTATCTGAGGCCGCTTTTAGACACTCACGTATTACTTTTACTTTCTCTTCAGTTTCCTTGATCAAATCGACCCCTTGTATCTATTTCTCTTTGTTTTGTCCAATACAAGGGCGTTCGACACTTACGCCCATACAGTGCCTCATAAGGCGCCATTTTTGAACTTGACTGAAAACTGTTGTTGTAGTCGAATTCCACCAACAGTAAGTATTTCTCCCAATTACCTTGGAATTCCAAAACACAACATCGAAGCATGTCTTCGAGTATCTATGGAAGGCTGTACTGAAACTCAATTTTGTGCCCAAGGCCTCTTGTAACCTTTTCCAAAACCGTGATGTGAATCTCGAATCTTTATTCGAAATGATCGACAATGGTACACCATGAAGTCTTACTATCCATGACACGTTCAAATCCGCCAATTTATTAAGCGAATAATCGACTCGCCCTAGTATAAAATGGGCTTACTTCGTGAGTCTATCTACTACGACCCACACGACATCTTTCTTTTTCAGCGTCAACGGTAAACCCGTCACGAAGTCCATGGTAATATGATCCCACTTCCACTCAGGAACCATAATGGGCTGAAGTAGACCCAAAGGTACTTGGTGTTCAGCCTTCACTTACTGACAAATTAGGCATCTCGACACGAACTCGGAAATGTCTTTCTTCATACTAGGCCACCAATACCACATCCTCAAGTCGTTATATATCTTTGTGCAGCATGGATGTATAGACAAACATCCACTATGAGCTTCATGCAGAATTTTCTGAATAAGCTCATCTTTTCTGGGTACACAGACCCTACCTCGATACATCAAACATCCATCAGGATTTACTCGAAAGTACGACTCAACATTTGGCTCACATAGAACTCTTTTGATTTGTAAGCTATTGTCCTTTTTTTGAGCTTCACAAATCTCTTGAAGAAATAATGGTCTAGCCCTTAACTCGGCTAGAATAGAACCATCATCCAACAAAGCCATCTGAGTGTTCATGGCTCTCACGCGAATAATAATTTTCGACTCAAAGCATCGGCGACTACGTTCGCCTTTCCCGGATGGTAGTCAATCACTAACTCATAATCCTTAATTAGCTCCATCCATTTTCGTTGCCTTAAATTTAAATCCTTTTGAGTCATCAAATATTTTAGGCTTTTATGGTCGGTAAAAATCTGACACTTTTTACTATATAAATGGTGTCTCCATAACTTCAATGCAAATACAATTGCAGCGAACTCCAAGTCATGAGTTGGGTAATTCTTCTCGTGCGGCTTTAACTATCTTGAGGCATATGCTATCACCTTGCCCTTTTGCATGAGTACACAACCCAATCTATTTAGGGATGCGTCACTGTAAACCACAAATTCTCTTCCCGGTTCAGGTTGTACCAAAACGGGAGCCTTAGTGAACAACGCCTTTAGTTTCTCAAAACTCTGTTGGCACTTCTCTGACCAATCAAACTTCACATCTTTTTGCAATAATCTTGTCATCGGAGTAGCTATCATGGAAAACCCCTTGACAGAACGCCTATAATAGTCGGCCAGGCCTAGAAAACTCCTTACTTCAGTTACATTCCTCGGCGGTTTCCACTCAACAATGGCTGAAATTTTACTTGGGTAGACTCTAATTCCATCTCCCGAGACAGTGTGCCCCAAAAATCCTACTTCCTTAAGCCAAAATTCACTCTTGCTGAACTTGGCATACAATTATTTTTCTCTCAAAATTTGCAGAACCATACTCAAGTGCTTGACATGTTCATTCTCATCTCGATGAAGACCACTACAAACTTATCCAAGTATGGCCAAAAAATGCGGTTCATCAGGTCCATGAAAATGACAGGGGCATTTGTTAGACCAAAAGGCATGACCAAAAATTCGTAGTGGCCATACCTAGTCCTAAATGCGGTTTTCGGTACATCCGAGTCCTTGATTCTCAACTGATAGTGCCTAAACCTTAAGTCTATCTTGGAAAACACTGTGGCTTCCCTCAATTGATCAAATAAATCATCGATTCTCAGCAACAGACACTTGTTCTTCATAATTACCTTGTTGAGCTATCGGTAATCTATGCATAACCTCATGGAACCATCTTTCTTCTTCACAAATAATATGGGAGCACCCCAAGGAGAATAACTCGGTCTTGTGAAACCTTTACCCGTTAGTTCTTGCAACTGCGCTTTCAACTCTTTTAGCTCGGTTGGAGCCATTCTATATGGAGCAATAGAATGAGGGTGGTACCCGGAGCTAGCTCAATCCCGAATTCAATCTCTCTAGTCAGAGGTAACCCTGGTAATTCTTCTGGGAAAACATCTGGATACTCACATACTATGGGTACCGACTCAATTTTCAACCTAGTCTCTTTAGTATTCATCACAAAGGCAAGGTAAGCTTCGTACCCTTTTCTTAAATATTCTAAGTTAACAATGAAGATATCACTGCTGGTAATCTATCTTGCTCATCTGATTCAACAGGAATAAGTTCCCCATTTTCATATTTTAACTCAATAAACTTTCTCCCATAATTTACTACCACACCATGAGTAGCTAACCAATCCATCCAATGATGACATCGAACTCATCAAACAACAATAACATAAGATCAACCGGAAAGCAATGACCCTTAATCATCAAAGGGCAACCTTTGCATACTCTATCCACCAACACATACTTGCCTAGATGATTAGACACTCTTATTACAAATTCAGTAGACTCTATAGGCATGCTCATGCTAGAGACTAATTTTATGCATATGTATGAGTGGGTAGATCTCGGATCAATTAAAGCTATAACACAAGTATCATAGAGAGAAAAGGTACCCGTGATTACGTCAGGAGAAGATGCCTCTTCACAAGCACGAATGGCATATGTTCTTGTCGGTGCTCTACCCTCAACTCTTGCAGTCAGCTCTTTAGATAAATTCTTGCTACCCATTTCATTTTCCAGGTTTCTTTGTGGTTTTCCTCTAGACATACTTCCTAGTCTTGCATTCTGAGACTTCTCTTTCTCACCCACCTCGGGGCAATCTCTGATAAAATGGTCTAGAGACCTACACTTGAAACAAGCCTTCTCGGTTGCTTGACACTCACCGGAATGACGTCTACCACACTGCGAGCACTCTGGTCTACTCAGTCGAGCCCTGCCAACACTAGCAATTGATGTGGTCTACATTTTAGACCCTAAAAATTGTTTGCCCTTAATTCGGTTTGAAAACCCGACTAAAGTGGCTGATCGAGTAGCGAAATCCCTCGATTTCTTAGATAAGGATTGGAATGACTTCTTCAGTTTTCTTTTTCTCGAGCCACGGGACTCAATCTCAGCTCTTCTTTTCTCTTTAGCCAACTCTTCAGCTTTGCAAGCTCTATCCACCAACACTACGAATTCTTTTAGTTCGAGGACTCCAACATATAAACGGATATCTTCATTTAACCCATCTTTGAACCTTTTGTACATGATGGCCTCGGTAGACATGCATTCCCAGACATACTTACTACACCTTACGAACTCCCGTTCGTATTCGGTCACCATCATTCGGCATTACTTTAATTCCAAGAACTCTTTTCTTTTATGGTCGATGAATCTCTGTCTGATATACTTCTTTCGAAATTCCTCTTGGAAGAATTCCCAACTAACTCTCTCCCTTGGTACCATCGACACAAGGGCGTTCCACCATTGATATGTCGAATCTCTTAAGAGAGATGCCGCACACTTGAAGCACTCATCAGGCGTGCATGGAAACTCATCGAATACCCTAATGGTATTCTCAAGACAGAATTTCGCCCTCTCCGGATCATCATCCTTACTAGCCCGAAATTCCTCTGCTCCTTGTTTTTGGATTTATTGACTGGAGGCCTTTCTTTCTTACTACCTCAACCACTTGAGGAGCTACGGGAGCGAGTTGAGGAATAGGTGGGGTTGGAGGGGGTTGAGCATTAGGATTCGCTCGTATGTACTCGGTATACTAGTTGCTCATCATTTGGAGAAAGGCTTCTCGAGCCTCTTCTCCCTGACCAATAGTCTCGATCTACACTCAACTGACGCGGTCCCTTGCGCAGGAGTCAGCGCATTACTCGCAACATCATCGGCTGCAGTCTGATCGGAATCCATGACTATATAAAAACACAATTCAAATCTTCAGGAGTGGTCACACTATCATTACACAAATACTCTTACATATGGCATGTATAGCTAGACTTATATTGACGCTATGTTAGTCCTAGAATCGACTAAACCGTATCTTTGATACCACTAAATGTAACACCCCTTGTGTTTGAAGCCAGAACTGGTTACGAGGCATTACCTAACTCAACTTGCATAAACATGAGATTTCAGGCTATAAAATTTTGTTTCTTCTTAAACACTTTCCATTCAAACCCATAACATACTCATCCTAGGCCTACGATGCCTTAAACATACTTCCTGAAGGTTTCGGGAATTAATCAGAAACTTTTATGCACTTAAAAAAAAAAATTCCTAAACAGGGGCCACACGTCCGTGTGAAATGGGACAAGCTCGTGTGGGCAGGCTGTGTGGTCACACACGCCCATGTCCTTCGCCTGTGGTCGACACTGACTTATTTCACACAGCCGAGCACATGCCCGTGTCTCTAGCCTGTGTCTCTCACACGACCTCAACACGCTCCTGTTTCAGCTCGTGTGCCAAAACCTTGGCATCCTGTTTATGATGTCATCACCTCACTATGGTCACAAGGCCAAGACACACACTCGTGTCCTTAGACCGTGTGTCGAATTAAATTCTACATTTAAAGTGCAGACTTCACACGACCTGGGCATACACCCATGTCCAAGGCCGTGCCTTACACATGGCCGTGTCTCTGCCCGTGTGTTTACTACTGGGCATTTTGACTTTGTAAACCTAGCATGTAGGGGACACACGATCAATTAACACGACCATGGGGCTGACTGTGTGGACATAAAAAGGCTATATTCCAAGCCAAATGCCACCCTGTATGGTAAATATACTAACTCCAACTTATATGAGCATCACTCATGACCCAAAGGCACATCCAAAAGCTCAATTCAAAGCATTCACACAAGTATAAACTTCATAATTCATTGCCATTGGACATATATATAAGCTTGTCAAGTGTTGGCCCATTTTCGATGACCAATTGCAAAATGACTTTCGTAACATAAATAGCCAACACTTTGGCTAACAACTACGACCTAACAAAATACACAAGTCCTATACATGCCATACTCAAAATAAGTCTAAATTGTTATACCAAAGTGATTTTGATAGTGTGATTTCTGAACTCCCGCGTCCTACGATCCCCGAGTTATCTAGGCAATACTATAAGGAAAAGGGAAATGAGAGGGGTAAGCACAAAGCTTAGTAAGTTTGCAGGGAAATAAATGGCAACAATAAGCTCACAATATAATCAATCCATGGCAATAATTAACCATACACAAGTCATAGGCTTCTTGCCTTATTTATACATACTCATGCTTGCCCTTATTTAGCACATACCATGCCACATATCGTAATTGTTTCTTCATGAAATACTTACGAGTACCTGTGTTAACTCAATCACATAACTATTAGTAAAATACTCTTCACTATTTCCAAGTTAATCAACTCATCCTGATAAGTCACTAGAGATACTCAAGGATGTATATTCATAAACATTAGCATAACACGAAACCAATGCCATATCCCGGATATGGCCTTACATGGGGTCATTTCTGAGTGCCAATGCCATATCTCGGATATGGTCTTATATGGAATCTCTCATTAAGCATCGATGCCATATCCCGAATATGGTATTATATGATTCTCATACTCAATACCTAAGCCATATCCCGTATATGGTATTATACAAAATCTCAATTCGGTGCCGAGGCCATGTCCCAAACATGGTATTACACGAGACCTTATTCATCTCATATCTTGATGATACCATTTTCACACTTATTATAGTCCCACCGGGACTTCAACATCTCGACTTTTATTATCTTTCTCATATAACACTAATATTAAATTTCATAGAATGTTATTATAATATCACACATTCTCAAACATGCTAGTATAAATATTGATTCATCATATACAAACTTACCTCGATTTCAAAATAAGCTAAATCGTCGATCTAGTCAGAGACTTTATTCTTTCCCCAATCGAGGTGGACTCTTGGTTCTTCTTGCTCTATAATAGCAAATTAGCTCGTTTTAATCATCACATTGATAAAAGCATTTTAAAAAATCATGCTTTGGCAAAATTACTATTTTGCCCTTAGACTTTGGCAAAATGACCATTTTACCCCTAGGCTCGGAAATCAATTCTAATCAAATTTCTACCTTCAACAAGCCTAGGTGAACATTTATTTCTCTTATAACTATCATCAAAACTCAACATTTCACACATTTACTACAAACTTTATAACCTTTACAATAAGGTCCATTTAGGTGTTTTCATGATAACAACTCTTACAAAAGTTGTTTATCTAACAACTATGACTTATTTTCTTTCATAAAAATGCAGCAAAAAACATAAAAGCTCTCATGGAAAAACCCTAAACTTTTCACCATATTGCAAGATAGTCCCCTCTTTAGAAAGCTTAAGCTTTAGGGGTCCCAAAAGTACAATTTTTATCAAGAAATGATCACTAGAATACTTACTAGCAAGGAGAGAAGCTTGCTGAAAATTTGAGCTCTCAAACCCCTTAGTTTGCTGCCAATTTTTGGTGGAGTATAAACAGAGAATAAGGTGATATCTTCTTTTTCTTTATTTTAATATAAAACACCAATTTAGTCCACCTAATATCAACAACTTTAACCAATTTGACAATGTTTGTCTCCTATGGCCAGCCAATCTATTTCTTGGGGGTCTAATTGCACTTTAAAGACCTCCAATTAATGTTCTTTAGCAATTGAACACCTTTAGCTTATAAAACAGAACTTTCACACTTTTTGCGATTTAGTCCTTTTTCGCGATTAAGCAAGAAATCGTTAAAATTAAAGCACCAAAATTTTCATGCACTTATATAATCATGATCTAACTCATAAAATAATATGAAAATAATTTTCTCTAACCTCGGATTAGTGACCCTGAAATCACTGTTCCGACTAGCCCCTAAATCATGATGTTACATATAGCCCTTGTTAAAGTTTTATGGCAAAGACATGGAGTAGAAGAGGCTACTTGGGATCCTGAGAAGGGTATGAGAAACCAATATCCCAACCTTTTTACTGGTAAGATTTTGGGGGACGAAAATCCTTAAGGGGGAGAATTGTAACAGCCCGATTTAGGGGCTAGTCGGAACAGTGATTTCGGAACCACTAATCCAAAGATAAAGAAATTATTTTTATGTTATTTTATGAGATAGACCATGATTATATAGGTGCATTGAAATTTTGGTGCTTTAATTCTAGCGATTGCATGCTTAATTAAGAAAAATGACTAAATCGCATTAAGTGCGAAAGTCTTAGTTTACAAGATAGAGGTACCAGTTAACTATAGAATGTTAATTATAGGCCCTTAATGTGAAATTAGGCCTTCTAAAAGGTCATAGCTGGCCATAGGGGGACAAGAGGATTAGTTTAGTCAATGTTTTGGTGGTGTTAGGTAATTTATGAGTAAAATAAGAGAAAAATAAAGAAAGAAAAGATATCATCTTTTTCCTTCTTCTTCTTACCACCAAAAATTAGTAATAGAAGGGGTTAGAAGCTTGAAAATTTTTAGCCACTTCAATCTCTACAAGTAATTGATCTTAGTGATTTTTGTTGATAATTTTTGTACTTTTGGAACCCCTAAAGCTTAAGCTAGCTATAGAGGGGACTATTTTGCAAAATGGTTGAAAGTTTAGAGTTTTACCATGTGAGCATGTATGTTGTTTACTACATTTTTATGTTAGAAAATGAGACATGGTTGTTTAATAAACAACTTTTGTGATAGGTGTTACCACGAAAACACCTAAAAGGACATTTTTGAAAAGGTTGTAAAATATGTAGTAAATGTGTGAAATAATGAGTGTTCAGGGCTTCCATAAGAGTAATAAATTTTCACCGAGGCTCGTTAAAGAAAGAAATTTGATTAGAATTGATTTCTGAGCCTAGGGGTAAAATGGTCATTTTGTGAATGTTTAAGGGAAAAATGGTAATTTTTCCAAAATTATGATTATTGAAATGTATTTATAAATGTGGCAATTAAATGAGCTAAATTGTTATGATAGATCAGGAAGAGCGAATAATTAACCTCGACCAAGAAAGGGCAAAGTATTGGACTAGATCGACAAACTAGCCTATTTTGAAATTGAGGTAAGTTTGCGTGTAATAAGTTCAACGCCACATTGGTATGATTTTAAATGTTTGATATCTGTGAATATGTACGATATGTCTATGAATTTGAATAATGGTGTTGTATGAGAAAATGATGAGAATTGTGATATTGAAGACCCAGTTGGACATAAATAAATGAGAGAATAATATCATCAAGACTTGATATGGGTACGGTCCCGTATAAGCTCGGCACCAAATTGAAATCCCGTATAAGACCATATTTGGGATATGGCATCAACATTGAATATGAGAAACATATAAGACCATATCTGGGATATGGCATCGATAATTGATATGAGATACCGTATAAGACCATATCTGGGATATGGCATTGGCATCTAGAAGTGACCCAATGTAAGACCACATTTGGGATGTGGCATTGGTGTCATAATTATGTGAATGAGGATGATCATATATCCTTGAATATCCCAAGTGATTCAATTGGGAAAATCGTTAAGCTTATGATAGAGATGAGATTAATGCTAAGACTATGTGATGAAGTGATACAGGTATACGTGTGTAAATCACGAGAATGGTTTACGATATGTGGCATGATGTGAAATTGGTAAGAGTAAGTATGAGTAAGTTATGGAAATGAGCTTAAGACTTGTGTTTTTACTTTATGTAATGGATGGATGACATTACGGGCTTTGTGTTACTATTCATTTCATGCAAACTTACTAAGCTTTATGCTTACCCCTCTCATTTCCCTTTTCCTTGTAGCATTGCCAAGTTAGCTCGAGAATTCATGGAATGTCGGAGATCAGAAATCACACTATCGACTACTTTTGGTATAGCCAAGTTAGATTCATTTTGAGTATGGCATGTATAGGACTTGGTCATTATGTTATGTCATAATTGTTTGCCAAAATGTTGGCTATTTATGTTATCAAATTCATTTTGTAAGTGGTCATTTGGAAATGGGCCAATACTTGAAAAGTTTATATATTTAATAATGATGAAATTCATGAAGTGTGTGCTTGTATGAATGTCTTGATTTTGAGTCCCTAGAAGTGCTTCATGGTTATGATATATTTTGATTCTAATTGGTATAAGTATGGTTGCTGTATAGGGTGGCATTTGGCTTGGTAGATAGCCTTCCATATGTCCACACGGGTAGACACACGGGCGTGTGTCTAGGCCGTGTGTGACACACGGTCAGCTCCATGGGCGTGTTGATTGGTCATGTGTGCTCTTGCATGCTAGGTTTACAAGTCAATATGCTGAGTAGTAAACACAAGGGCAGAGACATGACTGTGTGTCTCAGCCGTGTGGGAGGCACGACCATGGACATGGGCGTGTGCCTTGGCTGTGTGAAGTCTGCACCTAAAATTAGGTTTTTTATTCGACACACAGTCTAAGGACAGGCATGTGCCTTGGCCGTGTGACCTTGTTGAGATGATGTTGTCATATACAGAATGCCAAGGTTTTCACACACGGATTAGGACACGCGTGTGTCGTGGCCCTGTGAGGGACGAGGGCCAGGGACACAGGCGTGTGTCCGGCCGTGTGAAAACCCCTATAGATTCGAATTAGAGAATAAATTCCACACAGGTTAGGAACATAGCTGTGTGTGACCACACGGCTTGCCCACATGGGCGAGTTCCATTTTACACGAGCATGTGGCCTTATTTTAAGCAGAAATTTTCTAAGTGTACAAAATTTTTCGGTTTAGTTTTGAACCATTTTGTATGTATGTTTAGGGTCTTGTAGGCCTATAATAGGGACATTATGAGTATGAATGAAAAGTTTTAAGTTGAAAAAAAAATTTTATGGCCCGATGTTGTATGTTTAAGCAAGTTAAGTTCGGTAATGCCTCGTATCTGGTTTCGACTTTGAACACGGGTAAGGGGTGTTACACTTGTGACGTTTGTAGTGTGACACACCTAAATAATAAGTGGATGACAAACTATGTATGCTTGACTCGTATACTTTGTTGTAAGTAAAAGCCAAGTTTACATAGATAAGGAACAAAAAATTGATGCATTGGGTATTGACCACCTTCGGACGTACTAACATCTAGAGTGTGAATACTACAACCTAAAGATATAGATTTGAGGCGATGTCCGCAAGTATATGGGCCAGGTTGTAATATAGTTTTACAACAAAGTAGGTAAGTTGTAACAGCCTGTTTTTGGTTAAATCAGAACAAAGGTTTTGGGACGACAAATACAAAGTTTAAATATTGATTTTATAATTATTTAAATGTTTACAACATGGTAATATGTTTTGTTGAAAATTTCGTTAAGAAATTTTATTGTTTAATGCTTAATTCTGTAAAAAATGACTAAATCGCGTTAAATGCAAAAGTGTTGTTCTATTAGTTAAATGTGTCAAATAGCTTTTGTTTTTAAATATAGTGGCCTTAATTGGTAATTAAACCATTTGAAACTTGAGTGGACATTCTTGGACAAGGTTTTGTAATGTTTAAAGGTTATTATTAAATGTTATTATTAGTAAATAGTTAAATGAGAATAAGTAAATGAAATAAAAATAAATTACCATATTTTAGTCATCTTCTTCAACCAAATATTGGAAGAGAAGAAACCATCTTTTTCCATTTTAGGGTTCGACTACATGCAAGCTTAATTGTAAGTCCATTTTTGTCCCGTTTTTAATGATTTCTATGTTTTTGAGATATTGCAACTAGTACTAGCTAACCAAGGGACTAATTTGCAAAATTGTTAAAGATTTTGAATGATGCCATTGATGAGTAAGCATGTGTTTTGAAGTTTCTTGATAGATTATGAATGTTTATTAATAGATATACAAGTTTTGTTAAGTGATTTTTAGTGAAAATGTAAAATAGGGATTAAATTGAGAAATGTGTAAAGTTAGTGGTTAAAATATGAAATAAATGAAACATATGGGCTGCTGTAATTCAGCTAGCATGGGTATAATTAGAATTTCACTAATTTGTGATTTTTTGCAATAAGGACTAAATTGTAAAAAATGTGAAATATGTGGGGCAAAAGTGTAAATGTGTTTTAAAGTATGTTTTGGACTAAATTGAATGAATAGATGATTGAATAAGTCAATTTTGAATATATTTAGATCAAGAAAAGCAAAATACAGACTTGGATTGGGGAAAAGATAAAGTGATTGATTAATTGACTCGATTCGCCGTTTTAACATCCGAGGTAAGTTCGTATGTTATAATTTCATGTCAAATGTATTTTATATGCTTTGATATAGCATGTATTGTGATTATGTGATTACGAGCGAGTTCAAAAATAATTCGATGAAGATTCGGCAGTTGGAAACCCGATTGAACCTTAGGAATAGTTTAGGATGCTAGTGACATGTCATTAGGTATATTTGAGTTGGCTTCGGGCCATGTTGTTAGCACTTCGGGTGCGAGATATACTGATTTGACTTTAGGCCATGCATATCGGCTGATTTGGCTTTGGGCCATGATATCAGAATTTCAGATAAGTTACCTTAATTTGGCTTCGGGCCATGGTATATGTACTTATCTTGTGAGTCCTTGAGTATTCGACTTCTATTTCGAATGGTTCAACAGGTAAATGAAGAATGTGGTCGAGTATGAGATTGGTACAAGGTGGTACAAGTACGTATGGTAATGAATTGAGTATTGAAACTATGGAATTGATGAGTTCCTTAGTAAGTTATGTGAATCATCATTTGATAGCTTTGAGATCTAATAGAATTGTTTTATATTATTTGAATGATTAATGAATGGTGATATTTGCTCATTGTTAACATATGAGCTTACTAAGCTTTATAGCTTACTTTGTGTATTTTTTGTGTTTTATAATGATATCGAAGCTAGCTCAGACTCAGGGATCGTTGGAGATCGTTTCACACTACCATCTATCACTTGGTACCTTTGAATTTTGGTATTTTAAGTATATGGCATGTATAGGGACTTTGAGTCATGTTAGTTATGTTTTGATAATGAATTCAGTCAAATGAATTGGCTTGTAAATGTTTATGTTTGGTTTGTAAATATATATATAACCATGTGTGATGGACCATTTTGCTTTGATTGGTATGTTTGAATAATGTTCATATATGTGTATTTAAGTCTTGTGAATTGAGTTGTTTGATGGTTGTGCGATGATTGATTATAATAGGTATTATGAATGGTAAATTGATGAATTTTGGATATAAGTATGCTTGTGAAAGTAGGCCTAATGATGTATATTTGATAATGGTCATTTTGATGATTTGAGATTATAAGGATTGGTACTTATGTGGTACTTATGTTCCTTGAAATGGTTAGTATTGAGATGGTAAGATTTAGACTTGGCTTGGTTGTTTTGGATGGTATGTTATGCTATGGTTTGGTGTGAATTGTATAAGTGAAGATGTGTACCAAATGGGATGGCAAAATGGCTTGGTAAATAACCTATTTTTATCCACACGGGTAGAGACACGGGCGTGTGTCTCAGCCATGTGTGACACACGGTCATGTTACACGGCTGTGCTCCCCTGGTGTTGTTATTGAAATGAAGTCAGTATGCTCCACATGGTCTCACACGCGAGCGTGTGATCGGCCATGTGGCATAAGTCAATATTCCCCCCTAATTGGCACACGGCCTAGCACACGGGCGTGTGACTTGGCCGTGTTGCATAAGTCAGTATACCCTATAGATTTGGCACGACCTAGCACACGGCCTGGCACACAGGCATGTGTGGCCACTTCAAAGGGCACACGGGCATGTGGTTGGCCATGTGTCCTAAGTCAGTAACCTTACTTGTTTGGACATGACCATGTGCTTCCATTTCGAATGTTCACATGACCTGTGACATGGGCGTGTCTGGGGGCCTGGTTACACAGGCGTGTGTCCCCTATTTTGTAGAAAAAAATGATAAGTGTTGAAAAATTTCCTGAGTTATGGGTTTAGGCTCAAACCACTCTCAATGAATGTTTAAGGCCTCGTAGGCTCATTTAAGGGACACTATGATTGACTGTGATTGATTTGTATTTGAATTGATAAATTGTACATGAAATGTATGTTTAAAAGTGTTATAGTTCCAGTAATACTCTGTAACCCTATTCTGAATGTGAATAAGGGTGAGGGGTGTTACATTTATTGGTATCAGAGCTATGGTTTAGTTGATTCTAGGACTAACGTAGCGCGTATGAGAGTCTAACTATACATTCCATATATAAAATGTGATAGTGTGGTGACTCTTGACATTTGAAAATGTGTTTTTATATAGAAAATGGATCCCAATCAAGCGATAGCTGATGATGTTGAAAGTAATGCGCTTGCTCCCGCGCAAGGGACAATACCGTCTGATTCTAGGCCCGTAATGGCTAGTCAGGGAAGAAAGGCTAAAGAAGCCTTCTTCTAAATGATGAATGATTGGTTCACTCAATACATTTGTATAAACTCGGCTGCTCAATAACCTCCACCCCCTCATAATCCCCAACCTATACCCATAGCTCCTCAAGGAGTCGAGCTTTTAAGATTGAACAAGCCTCCAGTTGATAAGATTCGTAAACACGGGGCTGAAGAGTTCAGAGCTAATTTTGATGATGATCCTAAAAGAGTCGAGTTTTGGCCTGAAAATATAATTTGAGTGTTTGATGAGCTTTCTTGTACACCGGTAAAATGTTTAAAGTGTGCTATATCACTTTTTAGAGACTCTGCGTATCAGTGGTGGAAGACATTAGTATCAGTGGTGCTGAGAGACACAGAGTAACTTGGGAGTTCTTTCAGATCAAATTCTGAAAGAAATACATCAATCAACAGTTCCTGGATCAATAGCATAAAGAGTTTTTAGAACTGAAACAAGGCCGTATGACTATAACCAAACATGAAAGAGAATTTGTACGGTTAAGCAAGTACATTCAGGAGTTTGTGTCTACTGAAGAGATTATGTGCAAACGATTTATTGACGGGTATAACGAGGATATTAAAGTTCTGGTTAGGATTCTAGATTTGAAAGAATTCGTTGTATTAGTTGACCGGGCCTACAAAGTTGAAGATTTTAGCTAAGAAAAGAAGAAAGCTGATTCAGAGGCTAGAGATTCGAGGAAAAGGCCGATGAATAAACCCTCTCATTCTTCATCAAAGAAATTCTGAGATTTGTACAGTAGATCTAATGCATCAGTGGGATACCAGAATAGAGATCATGGAAATCAACTTGTGACTTCTAAAGCTCAAGCTATATCCGTCTCAAGTGTTGGCAGTGTGAGAAATAACAAACCTAAGTGTCAACAATGCGGAAGAAGACATTTTGGTGAATGCTAAAATAGGAGTACTAAATCTTGTTTCAAATGTGGTTTGTCAGATCATTTTATTAAAGACTGTCCTAAGATGGTTGAGAAAGATAGACCTCAGAATGTGAGACAGAGTAATATGTTGACTAGAGGAAGACCACCAAGAAATGCTAGGAATGTGAGTGGTAGTCGATGAGCGACAAGGGACTCCACTGTGAGATCTGAGGCTAGAGCACTTGCCAAAGCCTACGCTATTCGTGCTTGTGAATAAGCGCAGTCACCAGATGTTATTATTGGTACCTTCTCCTTTTATGACACTAATGTGATTGTTTTAATTGATCCTGGATCGACACATTCGTATGTTTGTGAGAATTTAGTTTCTAGTAAGAAATTGCCTATTGAAATTACTGAATTTATGATTAAAGTATCGAATCCCTTAGGCAAGTATGTTCTAGTCGAAAAAGTATGCAAGAACTATCCTTTAATGACTCGAGGCTACTGTTTTTTGGCTGACTTGATGCTTTTACCATTTGACTAGTTCGATGTGATTTTGAATATGGATTGATTGACTCTATATGATGCTGTTGTGAACTGTAGACAAAAGACTATATAATTGAAGTGTCAGAATAATAAAATTCTTCGGATTGAATCTGATGAGTCGAATAGATTGCCAATAGTGATTTTATTGATGTCGGCTCAGAGATATGTGAGAAAAGGTTGTGACACGTACATAGCATATGTTTTAGATACCAAGGTGTCTGAAAAGAAGATTGAATCGGTACCTGTAGTTTTTGAATATTCGGATGTATATCTAGAAGAATTGCCTGGGTTGCCACTAGTCAGAGAGGTTGAGTTTGCCATTGAATTAGTAACGGGAACTTCTCTGATATCTATAACTTCGTATAGAATGGATCTGACAGAGTTGAAAGAGTTGAAAGCTGGGTTGCAAGAGTTAACAGATAGATGTTTTGCACGAACGAGTTTTTCACCCTGGGGTTCGCCAGTATTGTTTGTTCAGAAAAAAGGCGGGTCCATGAGAATGTGTATTGATTATTGTCAACTCAACAAGGTTACAATAAAGAATAAGTATTCGTTTCCAAGAATAGATGATTTGTTTGACCAGTTGAAAGGTGCAACAGTGTTTTCGAAGATTGATGTAAGATCGGGTAATTATCAATGGAGAGTTAAAGAATCAGATGTGCTGAAAACTGTATTCTGAACGAGGTACGGACATTATGAATTCCTTGTTATTCCTTTTGGGCTAACTAATTCTCCTTTTATTTTTATGGATTTGATGAATCGGATATTTAGACCGTATATAGACAGATTTTTTGTTGTGTTCATTGATAACATCCTGATCTATTCTCGAGATGAGTCTGAGCATGCCGAGCATTTAAGGTTTGTGTTGTAGATCTTGAGAGATAAGCAACTGTATGCTAAATTCAGCAAATGTGAGTTCTGGCTCCGGAAAGTTGGATTTTTGGGGCATATTGTTTCTACGAAAGGTATAAGATTTGATCCGAGTAAGATGATGTAAGCATGACCGGGAGCTTGTCCAACTCGAGCAAGGAATATGCGATGCTGTTCAATATTCCTATGAATCGAGCTCGGGCCAGCATCTTAAGGACTCCTTACACCTTAATGCAAGATGATTTTAGCTCAACTTTAGCTCCCCGAGCTCCGTCCAGCTCGAATCAGCTCACTTGAGCTCATTTAAGCTTGTTTGAGCTCAAAAAGTTTATTTTTAGATCATATATTTAATCATTTAAATAAATTAAATATTTATTTTATTTTAATTAATTTGCTACAGGTCATCACCGAAAATGCCTAGCTCAAACAGTTCATTAAATTGTTTTCACTTAGTTGAGCTAGCTGAATTTATTAAGTTAGCTAGTTTATATTAATTGTGTCCTAATTTACTTAATATGTTAATTATTATGTCTTAAGCATGCTATTATTTGGTTCAACTGAATTTGGCTTGTTTAATGCTGGTTCATGACATTTGTAGGTTCAGCCGAATGTGAGACATTAAAGACAAGGTGTATGCACAACTTAATACAATGAATAAAAATATGCATACATGGCCGGCTACAATGCATGGTGGCTAATTGATTGGTGTTTCAAGGTGATTATTCGACCAAGGAGTAGATGCCCCCTCTGTAACGCCCCCAAATCCCGAAACTCTAAATTTCTGTACACTGAAGTTGGTATGTACAAGTAGCACTTAAAGTAATAATTTTAAGGTATTATCAGGGTTATTTGAAGTCTTAGGGATAGGGAAGACCATAGGGAAAATTTTAATTTTTGCCTTAGTGGACCCTAGTCTCAGGTATTAGGCCTCTTAAACAGATTAAGGGGAAAATAGGACACAATTTGTAACATCCTGAATTAGTGGGCCTGTGCATTTTGTGTGTGGTAGGTTTAATGTGTTGGTTTGAGAATTTGAGATGCGAATTAGGCTCAGGTTTGGGCTGAGGCCTTGGTTAATTTTCTGTTGGGGCATTATAGGGTTTAAAGGTAGGTATCTATGTTTAAAAGTAGCAAGTGGGCTTGTGGCCCAAAGCTTGGCGGTGCTACAAAGAAGCCAGAGGGTGGCGTCACTAGTGGATGGAGAGGGCTCAAGTGTTGGCCACTTGGAGCCCATGTTTTGGGCCAAATTCGGCACCTAAAGGGGGCTAGGGGGGACGACAACAAGGCTAAAATATAGGGGATTTCTTTAATGTTTTAAAAATATGTGATATTATTCGGATAAAGGAGGGAGGAAGTGGTGTGATGTAGGACACTTTTGGATGGGTGTTTTGAGAAAGATAAGGGATAGGATGAGGATCTATCAATGAGGCAAGTGTTGGCAGAAAATCAAACACAAGAGAGGGGGAAGAATCAATTTAGTATAGGCAAGGAGTGTGCCAAAAATTTGTCTACTGAGTTCTTGTCATCTTTTTCTTTTCTGCTAAAATCACCACTTCATTCTCCCTCTCCACTTTCTTTTCTTTTTCCTTCTAGTCAAAACCCTCTGAAGTCTCATCAATTGCCGAAACACTATTATTTTCTGTCTCTTCTCTTTCAAACACATTGATTGTGCTACCCCTTCGATCTTCTTCTGTTATTGCTGAATCTTTCTGCAAGGGGTAGCGGAAACATTCTGTAGAGGTAAGTGTCGGTTGTGCTATTTTTCCAATCTTTTCCAGCTTTTAGAGACCATAGCTGAATGGCTACATGGTGGACTGATCTTGTGTTCTCTCTCATGGGCAGCATTCCGGTGAAGGAGATTTAATCGCCTAGGATTCTAATCGGTAGCACTCGAATTATACTACTATCAGGATTTAATCAATTTATTAAATCTGTTTTATCTTCCTCGTTTTATTAAATCTGTTTATCTCCAATCTGACACTTAACCTTGTTGGGTGGTTACTCAAATCAATCTCTTAAAGTGAAGTCTTTGACCGGCAGTATAGTGATCTGATAAGCACGATTCCGGCTAGGGAGAGCATCAATTTTGATAGCATAGCATTAAGCGCAATCAGGTGTGTAATTTCTCACACCATCTCTATTGTCTGATATATATATATATAAATCTGTCTATATTCTGTCAAATGCCGAAATCCCGACATGGTTGCTGAAAACTCGTGGAGGGTAAGGGCGACTCATCAGGTTAGTGATTTCTGTGATTTTCCTTAAGTAAAATGATTCTGATGAGTTGATATGATATGCATGTATGTCATTTCCTATGTTTGCTCGGGCTTGGGAAATTGTTGTATATGAAAGGGGAAGTGTTCTGTTGTAGTGGCTCTGCCAGGATCTGTTGTAGTGGCTCTACCACGATCTGTTCTGGTGACTATGTCACAAATCTGACGATGGGCAGGTAACTGCAGCATGACTGCAATCGGTTGTGTGTAGCGGTGAGGGTGATTGTAGAAATCCCCAATGGTGTGATTGGCAGGTAAGGGTGGTGTGTAGCGGATGGATCTAGGATTGGGTTGAGCTTTCTTTAATTCTGATATGTGATATTTTGTTATTCATCTGTGGGGCTAAGGCCTAGTCTGATGGTGCACGAGGGATTGCACACTGAGTCTTGTGACTCACCCTGTTGTTTAACATTTTACAGGTAGCACTTAGTGCATCGGACTGGGTTGGAAAGGAGAGCAAGGTGACTATGCATGGATTTATTTTGGTTCAATAAAGGACGTTGTTTTAACTATTTTCCCTTAGTATTTTCAATTTATCTGGTTTTATATTTTATTGTAATAAGGCCACTGGCTATTGTTTATTGGTTTTATGTGTTTGTTTTCGGGTTTCCATACATTTAGATTTTATGATTAATTGAAAATAAGGCATGTGTTTAAATAATATAATTTAGAGGCAAAATTTTAGTTTTTATTTAATAAGGGATTAATTAAAATTTATTTCTTTTACAAAATTATCAAATTATCAAGTTTTTTCCCGTATAAACGTTTAAACTATGCTTTAAAAAAAATAATAAATGCGACAAGTTTTATAAAATCTTCTTAGTGACATGCCAGATCCGGTCGGGGTGTTTGGGTTGGGTTTGGGTGTTACACAATTGGGCTTGTGGTCCAGTGGCAAGGTGGCGTCACTTAGGGAGCTATAAGGTGGCGTTACTATCAGGTGAAGAGGTGTAAGGTTCGAGGCTTAAGAGTGGTGAATTGAAGGGTTTTATTTTTGCACATGAAAGAAAGGTAGTGGCGCTAGAGTGGACTCTGGAAGGGGGTGTTTAGGAGAGAAATTTAAGGTAAAGATAAGAGGGAAAAGATAGGGGATTGACGTGTGGATATGTTGGTGTCAAATTGGACTTTGAGGGAAGGTAGTTTCGGCTTTAGCTATAAAAGGGGGGTGTTGAATTCCTTTGAAAGGTTCCCTGGGTTTCCATTATTTTTTCTTTTCTTCCCCTCATTCTTTTTCTTCCATTGTCGAATTACCATCATCCCTTTTTGCCGAAATCCCTATTTGTGTCGATTCTTTGTTGTTTTTCCTCCATCACAAATCTGTTGATCAAGTGTTAAAAGCCGAATCTCGTTCAGTAGCTATCTAGGCCGTAGGATCAAATGTGGGATTTGGTAAGTACTCAGTCAACCTTCTTAGTGTGTTTTGTTAAAAGCCGAAGGGCTATCTAACTTTTTCTTATCGTTAACCTTGTATTAACAAGGACAGGGTTCATAGATCGCAAGCATGGTAAGGATTGTTAGCAAGTAGTAAGTGTACTCGTCTCAGTTGTGGATTAGTGGGTGGTCGAATGTAAGTAATGGCTTATAGAGGTGACTTGTGTGGAATATGAGTCACTTGATTGTTGATAGTACATGTGTGGGTGTAGATCTACGTGAATAGTAGCTAAGGAAGGGCTACTAGAACTCGTGGCACACGGTAAGGTTATGGTAAGGCTTCAGTTTTTGGGTAAATACTGTGGTTAAGTGTGTAATTGATTGGAGATTGGTATTGGTTGTAGGTTCAAGGCGGAGGATAGTGTAGCACGTCACATTAACTAGGTGTGTACATACACTTACACACGACAAATCGGCAAAAGCTAAAATCTCGAAAAACCTGAAATGCTAAAAAAGTTGAAAAGCCGAAAGGTTGGCGCCGACAACCACACGAGCATACGAACATTCATGTGGGAACACCGATATGATTACCGAGGCCAAGAGAGCGATCTCATCGTCTCGGGCCACTATTTGGCAGATCGGGCCAGATGGAGCTAAATGGGCCTACCGAGTTCGTGGGCCCAAATCGGCAAGAGTTGATATGTGAAATTGAATGATGGAATGGTATGGATGGCTGTATGATTTGATTATGATTGGGCTTAATGGCCTATTTGGACATGATTAGGCTTAGTGGGACTTTTGGGATTTTAGAAATGCATGTTAGGGTTTTAATGGACTCTATGCCTAATTTTGATAAATTTTTAAATAGCATAAAACTTAATTTAATAATCACACATGTCTATGGACAAGTCATTAGGTTAGAGTGTGGCAATGGACATATGCATGTCTAGGATTGGATCTAGGGAGAGCTTGGTACTTAAGCGGTCCTAGTGACCCATCTCCGCTTCTCTGGGATCCTACCTGTTGCATAGTGTCTGTTCACTTTAGCCACAAGGACTTGTTGATGGGCCAAAGTTCATAACTAAAACCAAAGATGAAAGAAATTACGAAAATACCCCTATATGGTAGAATTATGAAAATACCCCTGTAGGATAGAATTACGAAAACACCCCTTTAGGGTAGATTTACAAAAATACCCCGGGCAGTGAAATGACAAAAATACCCCTAGGTACTTAATGTACTTAGTATGTATGTTGCATTCATGAGATATATGTTGCACTTGGGTGGGTTTGATGATACGGAGGAAGATATGTGAGGATCGCATAGTCGTTTGACGACTGTTGATCCGCCGGTGCCTTTAAGCCCATTATATGCTTAGCAGCCTTACTGCAACGTTTGAGTAGTGCCGCTATTAGTGCTACCTTTGGTGTGTAGGGATGGGTGGGTTGATTTTTATATCCCCAAAGGAGTGTAGGGTTGGAAGGGAAATGGAGTGCAGGGTTGGGCTTTGGATGGGAGCATTGCATTCGTATGATACTAATGTGATACGAGGTCATTGTGGGCTAAGGCCCAAGACCACCAATTTTGATAGGGCTTAAGCCCAATGTGATAATTGCATGTTTATTGGATTACCAAGGGTCATACACACTGAGTTTCGAAACTCACGTCCTTTTTATTAAATGTTTTAGGTGAGGCTCAGTAGATGGCTCGACGTGGGAGAGGACTCTGAGATGGCCATACTGCAAGATACTTAAAAGTTTTTTTTTTATTTGTTTCGAATGACTTTATTTGATTTACATTGGGATGTAATAAGGCCTAGTATCTCCAACTTGACTTTACCTTTGGGTTATTATTGTTTCTATTGCTTAATTATTAAACTTAAATAAATTTCTAAAGTTTAACATCGTTTTCGAAATAACAATAACATATAGACGTTTTCTTAAAACATGGGTTTTCATCATAACTTAACAACTTGCAAAGATTTTGGGTTTCTAAGCCTTAAACTTAAGTTTTACCTAAGCGAAGTCGTTTTGAATTATTCAATTGATGTGACATCATCGGATTCAGCCATAACATCTAGGCTGGGTTTGGGGGTGTTACATTTAGTGGTATCAGAGCCCGGTTGCAAAGCTCGGGCTATGAAATGGGCCTTAGATTTTAGGTTTTTAAAACAAGTAGAATAAAAAGTTTTTGCAGGATTCTTAAAGTATGGTTCATCGAGCCCTCAACGTCGAGCCAAGTAAGTTTTTTTATGATTACACTTATTTAAATTACTGAACTGTATTTAGATATTGGGCCACTTAAAAAATAGGCTCTTAGAGACTAAATCTCATAGGAAACTTAATCCTGTAGTGGATTTACGACTGCGAAACAACTTTTAAAATAGTGGCTTGCATAAGACATATACTTTAAACAGTGGAACTATGAACTAATTTCATAAAAATTCTAATCCAGAAATACGCACGCAACGATGAGCGCTAGAAGAGGTGCAAGCAGCCGTGGCAGAGGCCGTAGAAGTGTTAGGGCTGGGTCGTCGGTGTCGGGCCATATGCCCAACGTTGGAGTAAAGGAGGCTCCAGCCTCACCAGTAGCTGAAACGAGACCATATGAACAAGCTACCGCTATAAAAGATGCAGTATCGCAGGCCATGTTAAGGATTTTAGAAAGTGTCGCTGGGCCTAATAATGGTACGGGAAGTCGTGGGTCAATCGCGGAATGACTCTTAGCTAATGGGGCAGTGATTTTCAAAGGAGTAGCTGGGGTGGCCCTGAATATGGTGGAGTATTGGTTGGAAGCTACGTAAAAAATAATGGGCGACCTGGATTGCACGGTGGAACAAAAGTTGAAAGGGGCAACATCCTTATTTAGGGAGGAAGCTTATCAGTGGTGGTTGACCGTAAAGGAGGGCAACCAACCGGAGCAGATCACCTGGGAGTTCTTCAAATCGACATTCCAGGGGAAGTATATTGGACCGCGCTATGTGGATGCCCGAAGGAAGGAGTTTTTGAGTCTGACTCAGGGAGATAAGTCGATAGCAGAGTACGAGCCTGAGTTTCTGCACCTTAGTCGATATGCTAAAGGAATAGTCGCAACAGAGTATGAGAGATGCGTACGATTCGAGGATGGGTTAAGAGACAACCTTAGGGTACTTACAACTCCACAGAGGGAGCGGGACTTTGCGGTCTTAGTGGAGAAAGCAAAGATAGTGGAAGAAGTAAAGCACACGGAGCGCCTCAAGCGAGAGAAGGAGAAGGGTAAGAACAAACGGAACGTGGAAGCTATAGGGGCTGGACAAAGGCCTACGAGGAGGGCCAGAGTGAATGGGCCAGTTAGAGCTGGGCCCCCTATTGCTGTTGTTAATACCGGAATACCACATTGTGCTGTGTGTGGAAAAGGGCATACGAGTGAGTGTTGGAGGAGAATAGGAGCTTGTTTGAGCTAGGATCTATGGAACATAGGATTAGAGAGTGCCCGAGAAGGCCAGATCAAGGGCAAGCCGATGGCAGAGGTAATTTTCAGCCGTAGAGGGGTGGTCAACAACCACCAAGCGGCCGTGGACAAGCTAGAGGCGGCAATGGCGCAGGACGAGGACGTGGAGCACCAAGCAGAGGTGCAAAATAGGCAGAGGCAAGGCAGCCAACTTTAGTCTATGCTGCTCGTCGCAGAAAGGAAGGAGATGCACTAGATGAGATAACAGGTACATTACTTATTCGTGAGTTACCTTATATTGGGCTAATTGATGTGGGGTCAACACATTCGTACATTGCATGGAATAAGGCTGAAACTGTAGGGGATGAGTTTGAAACCATTGCGAATGACACGACTATGTTAAGTCCTTTAGGGCAGTTGGTGAAAGTTAGTAAGTTGTTTAGGAATGTACCATTGGTAGTTCAAGAAGTTAATTTCTTAGCGAACTTGATAGAATTACCATTTGGTGAGTTCGACCTCATATTAGGCATGGATTGGTTGACGAGGCACCAGGCAACTTTAGATTGTGCTGCAAAGCGAATGGTGTTAAGAACTATAGAAGGTGATGAAGTAGTAGTGATAGGGGAACGACGTGATTACTTGTCAAACATGATTTCAGCTTTAAGGGCAGAAAAGTTGGTGAGGAAGGGCTGTGAAGCTTACTTAGCTTATATTAGTGATTTGGAATCTAAGAGTTTTACTGTTAAGGATTTGAGAACAATAAAAGAATTCCCTGATGTTTTTCTGGAGGAATTGCCTGGGTTACCTCCCAATAGAGATGTGGAGTTTGGAATAGAATTGTTATCTGGTACGGCTCCAGTGTCCATCGTACCTTATAGAATGGCACCGAAGGAGCTGGTGGAGTTGAAGGCCTAGATTTAGGAGTTATTGGACCGCGAATTTACTAGACTAAGTGTGTCTGTATTATTCGTGAAGAAGGATGGGTCCATGAGGATGTGCAATGATTATCGTCAGTTAAACAAGTTAACCATTAAGAATAAGTACCCTCTGCCTAAGATAAATGACCTTTTCGATCAACTTAGGGGAGCCTCAGTTTTTTCGAAGATTGACTTGCGCTCAGGGTACCATCAACTGATGGTTAAGGAAGCAGATGTGTATAAGACAGCTTTCAGGACTCGTTATGGACATTACAAGTTTTTAGTGATACCTTTTGGGCTAACGAACGCCCCTGTTTCTTTTATGGATCTTATAAACCGAGTCTTTCAATCGTATCTAGACCATTTCTTAGTAGTGTTCATAGATGACATCTTAGTATACTTGAGAACAGAGGAATGCACACTTAAGGATTGTGTTGCAGATTCTAAGGAAGAAGCAACTTTATGCTAAGTTTAGCAAGTGCGAATTCTGGCTAAGCGAAGTCACTTTCTTAAGGTATGTGGTCTCAGCTAAGGGGATTAGAGTTGATCCTCGAAAAGTGGAAGCAGTGTTGGATTGGAAACGACCTTAGACGGTGTCAGAAATTCGGAGTTTTCTAGGCCTGGCAGGGTACTATAGGCGGTTTGTTGAAGGGTTGTCCCTAATCGCTGCACCTTTGACCAAGCTGCTATAGAAGAGGGTGTCGTTTGTGTGGACTGATAAACAGCAAGAAAGCTTTGAGAAGCTTAAGAAGGCTTTAACGGAGGCCCCTGTTTTGATTCAGCCAGAGCTTGAGAAGGAGTTTACGGTTTATAACGATGCGTCACACGTGGGTTTGGGCTGTGTTTTGATGCAGGAAGGAAAGATGGTTGCATATACGTCACGCCAGCTTAAGACTCATGAAAGAAATTACCCAACCCACGATTTGGAGTTGGCAGCAGTTGTATTCACACTTAAGATTTGGAGGCATTATTTGTATGGAGAGAAGTGCACCATCTATACGGATCACAAGACTCTGAAGTACCTCTTAACTCAGAAGGAGTTGAACTTGAGGCAGCACAGATGAATTAAGCTGTTAAAGGATTATGATTGCACGATCGAATATCACCCGGGCAAAGCAAATATGGTGGCTGATGCGCTAAGTCGTAGGGCTATGTTGGATTTGAGGGCGATGTTTGCTCGGTTAAGTTTGTATGATGACGAGAGTTTGTTAGAAGAGTTGTAAGTGAAGCCACTGTGGGTTGAGCAGATTAAAGTTAAGTAGTCATTGGATGGAACTCTGGGTTCTCGATTCAAGCAAATTGAGAATGGGGAAATGATGGATTTTGGGTTAAATAGTGACGGGTTGTTGTGTTTCCGTGGTAGAATTTCCGTGGTAGAATTTCCTATGCTATGCACCTCGGAGGTAACAAGATGTATTGGGACTTACGAGAGCTTCATTGGTGGCCGGGATTGAAACTCGAGGTTACGGAGTTTGTGGGCAAATGTTTGGTATGCCAGCAAGTGAAAGCGGAACATCAACTACCATCAGGGTTACTCTAGCCGATTAAGATTCGACCATGGAAGTGGGAGTGGGTTACTATGGATTTTGTTAGTGGGCTACCCTTGACGCCTGCTAAGAAGGACTCTGTGTGGGTTATTATGGATCGGTTAACTATGTCTGCCCATTTATATAGGTCCGCACCGACTACTCATTACAGAAGTTGGCAAGGTTGTATGTGGCTGAGATTGTGCGATTGCATGAGATTCCAGTCTCTATTATATCTGATAGAGGCCCTCATTTTACATCTCATTTTTGGACGAAGTTGCATGAAGCACTGGGTACAAGGTTGGATTTTAGTACAGCATTTCACCCTCAGACTGATGGTCAATCGGAGAGGGTCATTCAAGTTTTGGAGGATATGCTAAGAGGTTGTATAATTGAGTTTCGAGGTAGTTGGGAGGATTACTTGCCATTGGCTAAATTTGTGTATAACAATAGTTATCAGGCAAGTATTGGAATGGCACCATATGAAGCACTGTATGGGCAAAGATGTCGTACTCCGACTTGTTGGACTGAGTTGGGTGAGCGGCGAGTATTGGGTTCAGATTTGGTAGTAGACACCAAAGATAAGGTAAAGTTTATTCGGGATCGATTGGAGGCGGTGGATAGGCAGAAGTCGTATGCTGACCTCAAACGAAGAGAGATTGACTATGCGGTGGGGACTTGGTTTTTCTCAAGGTTTCCCCATGGAAGAAGGTGTTAAGGTTTGGTCAGAAGAGCAAGTTAAGCCCTAGATTCATTGATTGGGCCAGTTGCCTATCAGCTGGAATTGCCTTCTAAACTGAGCCAAATACACGATGTGTTCCATGTATCAATGCTAAGGTGTTATCGCTTAGACCCTTCTCACATCGTGTTAGTCGAGAAGATTGAGGTTAGACCAGACTTAACTTTCGAGGAGGAGCCAGTTCGAGTAATTGATCAAGATGTTAAGGTGCTAAGAAGGAAGTCTGTCCCTTTGGTCAAAGTGCTTTGGCGTAACTATAATACCGAGCAGGCTACTTGGGAATCTGAGGAGGCAATGCAACGACAATACCCCCACTTGTTTCAATTAGGTAAATTTCAAGGCCGAAAATTTTTTAGAGGGGTAGAATTGTAACGCTCCAAAATCTTTAAACTCTAAATTTCTATGCACTGAAGTTGGTATGTACAAGTAGCACTTAGAATATTAATTTTAAGGTATTACCAGGGTTATTTGAAGTCTTAGAGATAGGGAAGACCATAGGGAAAATATTTAATTTTTTCCTTAGTGGACCCTAGTCTCAGGTATTAGGCCTCTTAAATAGATTAAGGGGAAAATAGGACACAATTGGGCATGTGGTCCAGTGGCAAGGTGGCATAACTTTGGGAACTACAAGGTGGCGTTACTATCAGGTGAAGAGGACTAAGGTTCGAGGCTTAAGAGTGGTGAATTGAGGGGTTTTATTTTTGCACATGGAAGAAAAGTAATGGCGCTAGAGTGGACTCTGGAAGGGAGTGTTTAAGAGAGAAATTTAAGGTAAAGATAAGAGAGAAAAGATAGGGGATTGAGGTGTGGATGTGTTAGTGCTGAATTGGACTTTGGGGGAAGGTAGTTTCGGCTTTGGCTATAAAAGGTGGTGCCGAATTCCTTTGAAAGGTTCCTTGGGTTTCCATTATTTTTTCTTTTCTTCCCCTCATTCTTTTTCTTCCATTGCCGAACTACCATCATCCCTTTTTGTTGAAATCCATATTTGTGCCGATTCTTTGTTGTTTTTCCTCCACCACAAATCTGTTGATCAAGTGTTAAAAGTCGGATCTCGTTCAGTAGCTATCTAGGCCACAGGATCAAAGGTGGGATTTGATAAGTACTCAGTCAACCTCCTTAGTGTGTTTTGTTAAAAGCCGAAGGGCTATCTAACTTCTCCTTGTCGTTAACCTTGTATTAACAAGGGTAGGGATCAAAGATCGGAAGCGTGGCAAGGATCGTTAGCAAGTGGTAAGTGTACTCGTCTCAGTTGTGGATTAGTGGGTAGTCGAATGTAAGTATGGCTTATAGAGGTGACTTGTGTGGAATTTGAGTCACTTAATTGTTGATAGTATATGTGTGGGTGCAGATCTACATGAATAGTAGCTAAGGAAGGGCTACTAGAACTTGTGGCACACGGTAAGGTTATGGTAAGGCTTTGGTTTTTGGGTAAATACTGTGGTGAAGTGTGTAATTGATTGGAGATTGGTATTGGCTGTAGGTTCAAGGTTGAGGATAGTGTAGCACGTCGCATTAACCAGGTGTGTACATACACTTCACACATGATAAATTGGCAAAAGCCAAAATCTCGAAAAACCCAAAATACCGAAAAAGCTAAAAAGTCGAAAGGTTGGTGTCGGCAAGCACACGAGCGTGCGAACATTCGTGTGGGAACACCGATAGGATTACGAGGCCAAGAGAGCGATCTCATGGTCTCGGGCCACTATTTGGCCGACTCGGTTAGACGAAGCTAAATGGGCCTGCCGAGTTCGTGGGCCTAAATTGGCAAGAGTTGAGATGTGAGATTGAATGATGGAATGGTATGGATGGCTGTATGATTTGATTATGATTGGGCTTAATGCACTATTTGGACATGATTAGGCTTAGTGGGCCTTATGCAATTTTAGAAATGCATGCTAGGGTTTTAATGGACTCTAGGCCTAATTCTGATAAATTCTTAAATTACATAAAACTTAATTTAATAATCAAACATGTCTGTGGACAAGTTCTTAGGTTAGAGCGTGGCAATGGACATATGCATGTCTAGGGTTGGATCTAGGGAGAGCTTGGTACTTAAGTTGTCCTAGTGACCCACCTCCTCTTCTCTAGGATCCTACATGGTGCATAGTGTCTGTTCACTTTAGCTGCAAGGACTTGTTGATAGGCAAACTTCATAACTGAAACCCGAGATGAAAGAAATTATGAAAATACCCCTGTAGGATAGAATTACGAAAATACCCCTCTAGGGTAGATTTACAAAAATGCCCCAGGTAGTGAAATGACTAAAATACCCCTAGGTGCTTAATGTGCTTAATGTGTATGTTGTATTCATGAGATATATGTTGCACCTGGGTGGGTTTGATGATACGGGGGAATATATGTGAGGATCGCATAATCGCTTGACGACCGTGGATCCACCGGTGGCTTTAAGCCCATTATATGCTTAGCAACCTTGCTGCAACATTTAAGTAGTGCCACTGTTGGTGCTACCTCTGGAGTGTAGGGATGGGTGGGTTGATATTTATATCCCCGCAGGAGTGTAGGGTTGGAAGGGAAATGGAGTGTCGGATTGGACTTAGGATGGGAGCATTGCATTCGTATGATACTGATGTGATACGAGGTTCTTGTGGGCTAAGGCCCAATACCACCGATTTTGATCAGGCTTAAGCCCAATGTGATAATTGCATGTTGATTGGATTACCAAGGGTCGTACACACTGAGTTTCGAAACTCACACCCTCAGTAGACGGCTCGACGTGGGAGAGGACTCGGAGATGGCCACACTATAAGATACTTAGAAGTTTTTGTTTATTTGTTTCGAATGACTTTATTTTATTTACATTGGGATGTAATAAGGCCTAGTATATCCAACTTGACTTTACCTTTAGGTTATTATTGTTTCAACTACTTAATTATTAAACTTAAATAAATTTCTAAAGTTTCACATGGTTTTCGAAATAACTATAACATATGGACGTTTTCTTAAAACATGGGCTTCCATCATAACTTAACAAGTTACATAGATTTTGGGTTTCTAAGCCTTAAAGTTAAGTTTTAACTAAGCGAAGTCGTTTTGAATTATCTAATTGATGTGACATCACTAGATTCGACCATGACGTCTGGGCTGGGTCTAGGGGTGTTACATTTAGTGTTCTGTTTCACACGGGCATGTGACCTTGTTTAGGAAAAAAAAAATTTAAGTATTCAAAGTTCCCAGTTTGATTCCGAGACCCTCCGTTTGCATGTGTAAGGCCTCGTAGGCCCATAATAAGGATGTTATGAATGTGATTAAGAAGTTTTAAGTTGAAATGAAATTTTATAACCTAAAGTTCTATGTTCAAGCAAGTTAAGTCCGGTAATGCCTCGTACTCAATTCCGGCGTCAAATACGGGAAAGGGGTGTTACATCTTCTTAAATATTGTGATGCATCTAGCCCATATCTTGAGATTCATAACCAAGGTTGAATCTCTTCCTCTTGAATCTCTGAATTCTTCCTTTTTGGATTCATCTTTCAAAAATAATCAAGACAAAAACCACTTAGTAGAAAATATTTTATCCCACAATTACCTCAAGATGGATTAAGGTCGGGAATTAGGTTTTGTCGAATGTTGAGGGGTCAGCCATAATCGCCAAGGGGATTGTCAAAAAAATTTGTTGTTTCGGCCAACTTCTGGTGACATGACTCAACAGGGCTTGATTGTTTCTGTTGGCATTTGATTGCTATCGATGGTGATCAACAGGGCTTGATGGGTTTCACCTGATAGAGGCTGATGACTATCACAAGTTTTCGTTGGTGGCCTGATCGACAAAGGTTGAAAGTGCGTGAGGACTACCACAAATGGTTGATGGTGGTTGATGGTGTGCGACAGAACAACACACAAGGGCCTGATGCTAGAGGGTGCTTGCTCGCATGGGCCTGTAGGGCTGGGGGTCGGCTGATGCTGTTCAGATCACACCAAGCTAGCGCTGGTGGCGGCGGTGATGGCAGCGGTGGCTAAAAAAACAAATGAACAAAAGAAAAATAGGGAAGGAAAAATAATAATAATAACCTTAATTTCCCTTAAGTTAAAAGATTAACTTAATTTTAATCAGGAGTTCTATTTACATTATTATTTCTATTCACACATTTATTTATTTACAAAATTTATTTAAGAAAAATATGTACTTAATGTAACAGACCAATTTTGATCCAAATCGGAACGGTGGTTTCGGGACCACGAATCCGAGCCTGAGAAATATTTTAATATTATATTTTGTGTTTATTATATGTGATTTAGTGAGTGTGAAAGTTTCGTAGAAAAATTTAGTCGTTTAAGTGCTCAATTTGATAAAAAGGATTTAATCGAGAAAAGCGCAAAAGTTGCATGCTAAAGTGAGGAGTACTAAATTGATTGTGGCTTTTTAAGTGGGTGTACCAAAAGGGCAATTAGCCCATTAACCATATTAAGGGACGGCAATGGGCCTTTATAAGTCCAAATTATATGTTAATTTAGTTTATTATATAGTTATATTAATGTGTTAAAATAATGTTAATAATATGTGTTTGTTTTATCATTAAATAATAAAAACAAGTGGGGAGAAAGAGAACATACCTTGTTCTCTTCTTCTTGGCCGAATGTAGAAAGTAGAGACTCCATTGTTGAAGCTTGATTTTCAGCAAGATAAGGAGCTTGATTGAGGTATGGTCGGTTTTTGTTTTTGATAATTTTTACGTTTTTGAGATCGTTGTTTCAGTATATTATCCGACCCATGTCTAAATTTTTGAAAATACCATGTATATAAGATTCGTCCATTAACATGTTTAGATAGTTTTGATGTTTAATGGTTCTAGATTAAAGGTATGTTAAGGATTTACAAGTTTTGTATTGGAGTTTTTGGTGATTTTGAGTATATAGGGCTAAATTGAAAAGAATAAATTTGTGAAAAATTAAAATGTTAAATAGATGAAATGCATGGACACCCATGGTTATGGGGAAGATTCGGCCTAGCCATGGTGTTAGAAAATTTTGCATATTTTGAGTTTTGTGTAAATTGGATCAATTTGTAAAATGGGAAACATTAGGGGCAAAATAGTAAATTGCCCATTTGTGTGTTTTGGGACTAAATTGAGATGAAATGCGATTAAATGAGCTAAATTCTAATGTGTTTTAGATCAAGAGCAAAGAAAAACGGAATTAGACCGGGGGAAGACGAAAGTTCTCGAATAGCCGATTCGCACGGACTATCGACAACCGAGGTAAGTCCTTTAGCTAAAATATGTCAATAAATTAATTATGAACTTAGTGAATGATGAATTGTGGAAATTTAGAGTATAAATTCATGATATAGCCGAATGTGAATGTATAGTATTGAAGTGAATTTATTTTGGCTAATGCAAGGTGAATAAGTAAGTTCTTGAGCTACCTTATGTTTAAAGTTTATTTACAAATCTAATGAATGATAAAATTTGTATAAGTTTGGTGTAAAACCATGAGTTGGCCGAATGTGATGATGATGGATTGGATTGATTTCAAATATTTTTAATGCAATGTGAATAAATGCATATGGTTCGATATGTGATAGTGAAATGTGAAAAGCATGTAAAACTATTCTGACATTCGGGCTTCGAGCCTAGTAGGCCTCGTGCCGGTGACATAATCGGGCTTTATGCCTAGCAGGCCTTGTGCCGGTGTTATTTATCGGGCTTTACGCCTAGCAGGCCTTGTGCCGGTGTTACTTTTCAGGCTTTTACGCCTAGCAGGCCTTGTGCCGGTGTTACTTTTCAGGCTTTTACGCCTAGCAGGCTTGATGCCGGTGATGTATTTTACAAAAGAGAAATTGAATCTTTGTTCAAGACAATTTAAAGCTATTTTATTGAGTATACGGTTCAGGTAAGCATGTAAGGTATGCTATGTTTAATATTACTTGGGTCAAATTAATATTATGAGAATTGTGTTATATGTGTTCGAAGTTAATATTGATGGATGTAATATGATGGAATTCGAGCTTAGAATGTGCTATTATGGAACAATTGGTTTTCAAGTATAAATGTTAAGAAAGGAGATTTTCATGCGATATGCTTATATGAACTACAAAGAAATGTAGGTTGAAGGAAATGATTCCTAATTTACTTGGGTTAATGAATTACTAGTATCTGGCTTTGTATAAATAATTTACTTAATTGCCTATGTGAAATGCCATAAGTTGATTGCTTTCATTTCAGTAAATAATTAAATGTTTTATTATCATGAGTTAGGACTTACTAAGCTAGTAAGCTTAATTATGTGAAATGTTCTCCTTTGTTTTATAGATTTTGGTCACGTTGCGGGCTCGTGAAGAATTTTCAAGAAGTCAACCACACTATCGCCTTCCTTTGGTATTTTGAATTTTGGTTACGAATTAGAAGGCATGTATAGGCTAGATGAAGTTTTAGAAACATACGATGTTTGACCTTGTACATGAATATAGCCATGCGAAAATGGCTATTTCCTTTGGTTGTGTATCGTTATATGTTCAAATTTTATAACTTGCTCGTTCATAAATGTATGTTTTAAATTTGATCATGGCCTAAATTACATATGGGATTTTTTTTTTTTTTGTATATATATATGTATGGTTAAGGCATAGAGTTTAAATAAAATTGAGTAAGGAAGTTATAAACTAGTTAATCGTATTTTCGAAATAAAAAGAATTCGAGTTGACAGCAGTGATGTGATTTTGAAAAATCACCAAAAATAGGATAAGTTGAGTTAGAAGGTGAATGAGGTATATAATCAAAGCTTAATGGGTCTATTTTGATATGAAAGAAACAGAGTAGGCAAAGGAGTTTTATGTTATAAGATTTTTAAATTTTAGTGAGACCTGTTCTGGATGAATTCGTGAGTCCATGTTCTGTTTTGGGAAAATTGTCATAAATTGTAAAAAAATGATTAGAGAACATATTTTATATGCTTAGAATCCTTAGTGAGTCTATTTTTGATTGGAATAAGTAAGAACATTATTGAAATTTTGTACCATGAGAAAATTGAGTTCTTGTAATGATAGGTCAGAATCGTCAACAGTGAAACAGGGGAAACTTTAAGAAAAATCTGGTATTGATTGACCAGACCAAAAATTCTGGAAAAATTATGGTAAATTCTTATATGAGTCTAGTTTCACAGAAAATTTATGGATCTGAATTTCGAGTTTGGTAACTCGAGTTATGGTCAAATTAGTCAGCATGACGCAGTTTGACAGTTTTAAATTTTTATGTCCTGAACTTGTAGTCAAGTATAGTAATACCACTTACTCAACTCCGGCGATGGTCTCGGGTAAGGGGTGTTACACTTAAAATTAAAATAAAATAATAAACATAAAGATAAAATTTATTTACAAAAGTAATAGTTTTTTGACAGAAAAAAATTTCATGGATCGATTAAAATGAGCGAAGTGTTTTCTTGCTCGATTTTACCGGTCCAGTAATGTTTCAGTCATTGACCATTAACTTTAAATGTAACTCCTTTACTATTTTGGAGTTCAACAACTCCGTATAGAAAAACTTGATTAATCATAAAGGGTCTTAACCATCGGGATTTAAGTTTACCTGTAAAAAACTTCAAACTTAAATTGAAGAGAAGGACTTGTTATCCTGCTCCGAACATACGGGGACGGATGTGCTTATCATTCCATCTTTTTTTATTTTTCTTTAAAAATTTTGGCATTCTCGTAAGAGAATAATCTCATCTCTTCCAACTCATTCAGTTGTAACATCCGTTTGTCTCCAACAGGTTTTAGGTCTAAATTGAGCTATTTAAGAGCCCAATAGGCTTTGAGTTCAAATTCCAATGGCAAATGACATGCCTTAACATAAACTGACCTGTAAGGAGACATCCATAAAGGATTCTTAAATTTCGTTCGGTAGGCCCGTAATGCTTCGTCAATTCTCTGAGACCAATCTCTTCTAGTTAGGTGCACTACTTTCTCAAGTATGCCCTTTATGCTTTACATTATACTTTTCCAACAACCACTTTAGCCATTTATTCACGAAATTGGAACCTTCATCGCTAATTATAGCTCTGGGAGTCCCAAATATCATAAATATGTGTTTTTGAAGAAACTACATCACCACCTTGACATCATTTGTTGAGTATGCCTTGGCTGCCACCCATTTGGACACATAATCAATGGCTACCAAGATGTACCTGTTACCATAAGAAAAAGGAAAAGGACCAAGGAAGTTAATACCCAAAACATCAAAAACTCTACCTCAAGTATGTTTGTTACCAGCATCTCATTCATCCTAGTCACATTTCTGCCTCTTTGCTATTGATCGCATCCTTTCACGTAGGCATATGCATCTTTAAATAGGGTTGGCCAATAGAAACCAGCTTGTAATACTTTTGTTGCAGTTCGTGATCTTCCAAACTATTACTTTTGTACCTACAAGATATGAACGAAATTTGTCAAAAGCAAAAACAATAGCAAGTAGCTCTATTTTTGTTACTATATAATTTAATTGTGCTCCCGTTAAGGTTCGGCTAGCATAGTAGATGGGATGAAAAATCTTATTCCTCCATTGCCTGAAAATAGCTCCTACTATATAGTCGTTTACATCGCACATTAGTTCAAATGGTAAACTCTAATCTGGGGTAATGATGATTGGTGTTGAAATTAATCTTTTCTTCAACTCTTCAAAAGTTGTTAAACGATCATCATCAAAAATAATTATTGAATCCTTCTCCAACAGTTTACAAAGTGGTTTGGAGATTTTGGAGAAATCCTTAATGAATCTCCTGTAAAATCCAACATGTCCCAGAAAACTTCTAATACCCTTCATAGACATTGGAGGTGGGAGTTTCTCGATGACTAATATCTTTGCCTTGTCAACTTTTATTCCTTGCCTTGTAATTTTATGTCCCAAAACAATGCCTTTTCTTACCATGAAATGGCATTTCTCCAAGTTGAGAATGAGGTTCGTCTCTTTGCATCGTTTGAGCACTCTGGTCAAATTATCTAAACAGTTCTCATAAGAGTCCTTACATGTCCCATAAGTGTAGAATAAGCTAAACACTCTCTTATATGCCAAAATGTCCCAATGAATGAAGCCTAACTCAACATTCCCTTATCTCTCCACATGTCCTAGGGCCTCAATGCCCAAATCACAAAACTTGTAGGTAAGTACTCACAATCATTTGGTATACCAATATACCCAACATAAAGCTTACAAAGGAGCTTGCACAGGATCCTTATCACATAAAGCTCTCATAGGGAGCTTGTTTGAAAACACTTGTTCTTATAGAGCTCGTACAAAATCTTGTAAAAACATAGTCTATAAATTCGTACTTTAAAAACATGTCTTTAAAACATTGGCTCACATAGGAGCACACACAAAACATAACTTGAAAATAGAGTTTATAGAAATGCTTACTCTTGGAACTTAGTTTAAAACCTTAAGTTTTGGAAGCATAACAATACACACTTACTGAAAAACATAATAGTTAACACACATCTGGTGATTACTGGCCACTCACCAAAAAGTTGAGAATTTTAAATGAATTTTGCTTTGGCTTTATCCTTGCTGGTAGATGGTCCGGCTGGTTTACAACATACATAAACACACAAATTACTAACAAATAGAACATACTATAAGCGAACCCAGCAGGACATAGACTTACCCTGGTTGCTACGAACTTGATTTTGAATAGAGACTTGACGACAAAATAATCGATGAGAGGATTTTCATGGAAAAAATGGCTTATTTATAGGCATTAAGTGTCTTAGTATTCTTAGGATACCCTACTTGACTTAGAAAACCTTATTCAGTTTAGAAGAAGGTTACATGCACGAAGTGTATCCTAGATTCACAATATTTTAATTTTATAATTTAAGTCTGACTTGACTTTGACTTGCGAACCCCCAGTTCGTAACTCAACTGGCGAACTCCAGCTCACTAAACCAACTAGCGAACCCAACGTGTAATGAATATAGCAAACCCTCTTACCATATCTTTTGGTGTACACTACTTCATCGTCTCTCTGGCGTACTTCTTACTGATATTCTTTTTGGCATACACTTAGTTCGTCGATACATTGGTGAACCCTCATTTACGAGGCCAAAATTTCCAGGCCCTATCTTGGGATGTTACATTTTTCCTTGCGATGTAACGAAATATTCAATACCAACTCGAACAGAGTGCCTGATACAGGCGACAACATACTTTCATCTGGGACCGATGGGAATTCAGATTTCCATATGTTATACATGTGTTCTAGTTTTTACACTTCATCAACATAGCTCATGCAATCCAGTTGTGCCGAGGCAAATGCAGCAATTGCATGTGCGCATGAAAACGAAGTGCTCGAAATCTTCCACAGTCCCAGGTCCATCGTCTAAGGTATACACGGTACGGTCCCCCAATAATACCTTGGTCAATTTATTGAACTCTGTAACCCAAAATGATAGGTTTGGGCATGAGTGACACACTGCAGACATAGAGTTTGCTCTTTCTGCATTTTCTGTAATTTCTTTCATCACATCCTCACACCAAATGTGACTACCCTTTATCTGTCTGACATGGTTTTTCGCTTGCTTTGGAAATAAGGCTACAAAGTGGAAATAGGTCTCGTTGACCACTGAGGTTATCGAAAAATAACGCTTCCCCTTCAATACTCCGTATCATAGACCTCCATCATATGATTGAGTCTACTACTCGAAGTGTATGTTTTTCAGGTACCTTACACCACGGTCATTGATATCCCACAATGTCTCCAATATTTCATGAAAACGATGTTGGTTAAGCTCATACCCTGTCGAAGAAAATAAACAATATGTCGACGAATGCAACACTATTTCATTTTAAACATTTAAGTAGGAAATAGTGGCGACTACGTACCGATGTTAATAACTTGTAGCTGTTAGGCATCCGAATGGTACCAAGCCATGTAGTTAGACCCTATATGTTGTAGACAATACCTATGTTGTGAACGGTCCTAGAGGCTTCCATGCCGTTCAATTATAGCCTTTATTCTGGGTTCCTTATCGAAAATGATGCATATACCGGGTTGTGGCACAACATGCCTTCTCAACTAAGTAAAAAAGAAATCCCAATCATCTATTGATTCTCCTAATGTTATTGCAAAAGCTATTGGCAGGATTTTACGATTACCTCCTGTGCAACAACAAACAACAACCAACGCTCATATCTCCCGTACATAAACGTGCTATCAATTTGTACTACTGGCTTATTGTACCAGAATGTTGTTCAACATTGCTGGAAAGTCTAGAAAAAATAATGGAAAACTCTTTTCCAATGGACCAAGTGATTGCGGAAATATGTAAGCTCCGTTCGCAGATTGGTTACAGAACCCGTTATGTACTGTTCTAGTACCTGACACAATTGCCATAAATCATTATACGATTTTTCTCACCTATTATGCATATTTTTATTAGCCTTCTCTTTTTCGAGCCATGCCTTGTAGTACGATGGCATGTAGTTGTACTGACTACGAATATTGGCGATTAAAATTGACACGAGAATCCTAGGACTCGCTTTAACTATAGGTAATATAACGTCGAAGACCATGTCAAAATATAACTTGGGATGATTCCGTTTCATACCTGCAAGAATGTGAGTTTTTCAAAATTAGAAAGTCAATATCATACCAATGAAAACACAAGTATGCAAAGTGCTATATTTCTTAATGATCTAGAACATCGTCTTCTTTCTCATAGATGCCATGATTTTTCATGAACATCTGCTATCACGTATTGCGCACTTGACCTCAAATTTCTCTTATCAAGATTTTATAATGTAGAACTTTATCCCGTGCTTTATCATGTACTGTTTTACTACAGCAACAAAAGAATCTTTTGAGGAAAACTCCAAGCCAACTTGTAAGTTACCAACATCTAACAAATAACTCGCATGGTATGGTCTTTTGTGAGGAAGTTTTGAAAATTCTAGCCCACCTTTATCATTGAGATTGACATTATGCATGTGGGTCGGAGGTATATATGCCCTAAAATCTAGATGGGTTCCTCCAAAATTGTTCAAACCTTCATAGTTAGAACCACCATCTTCTAGTTCAGTAGGAACTCGATCTGGTTCTAAAAAATGCAATCTTTGAAGCATCCGGCCTAGACACCTAGATTGAATCATTATCATATTCAGATCCCTCTTTGTTATAAACCCTAGTTGCATGTCTAGGGTTGGATGTCCCTTCATCGGTACAGGGTGTAAGGAGTACATCATCTTTTATTATGTACTTTTCGTTATAATCAAAATCAGATACGGATTGCCCATAAGTGTAACTTGATGGCATACTCGTATAAGTTTTTCCAGTGAAGAACATTAAACTTTGCAAGTTGAATTCAAAACTAATAATAGAAGGTCATGTTGGGAGTCAAAGTTGCAGTTACCAACAATGTCACGCCCTAGAATTTATTTATTAAATGATGCAAATTTGTATCACAAGGAAGAAAAAGGCCTAGTGGTTTAATATGTTAAATAATTGCTAGAGCTCCCATGTTAAAATTCCCCTGCACTTATTTTATTTATTTTTCTCATCCTAGCCGCAATTATTGACCAGCCTAAAAGGTCAACACTCCTCTTTGTCGTCCAAGTCTTTCCTTAAAAGGGGGAGATTCTCTTTCCTTTTGTTGAGTCAAAATTTCCTTCCAAAGCCCCTTTCTACTTTCCTTTTTGTGCAAAATTCCCCTTTTCACTCCCTTTGTCTCTAAATTTACCCAAAATGAGTTGTTGACTACCCATGGCCAGCCATAGCTCTCCCAAAGCCTCATTTTTCATTATGTTACCCCTTATTTTTCTCTCCTCTCCTCCTTTACTGTCCACCATAGTTTTCGACTTTTTCCATTCCTTTTCAACACTTTTTGTAACACCCCTTACCTGTATTCAATGTCGGAACAAGGCTCGAGGCATTACCGGACTTATAACCCAACCATTCACACAATTCCAAGTTATAAATTTGCGTCCAAATTAAAATCATTCATATTCAATCATAAAGTCCCTTATACGAGCCTAAGAGGCCCAAAATATGCTTTGGAAGTGGTTCAGACTAAACTGAGAACTTTAAAAAATTTTACAAAACTTAGAAAATTTTTCATGTTACAGGCGTGTGACCCTGAGATACGCTTGTGCTACGGACTGTGTTCAAATTAGGGTGCTCTTGGACTTGTGCCACACAGCCATGCCACACGCCCGTGTGCTAGGTCGTGTGGTCAATTTAATTTTCATAATATTTCTTAAAATAGGTGTAGACTTCACACGGCCGGGGCACATGCCCATGTTCAAGGTTGTGTAGCACACACAACCGAGACACACACCCGTGTCTCTGCCCGTGTTCTCAATTCTAGACATTCTGTTTCTCAAAACTAAGGTACAGAGGACACACGGCCAGAACACATGCCCATGGGGTAGACCATGTGTCACACACGGCCTAGACACACGCCCGTGTGGACAAAAATAAGGCTATTTACCAAGCCATTTTCCACCCTCATTTACACCTACATTTACACCAATTCAATTGCACAATTCATGGCATACTTAGGCAAACAAAACATCCACAACCAAGGTATTAACATCATATCCACATTCTAACCTCTAGCATGCATAAACATCACAATCTTCAATACAAGTCATGCAAGTTTCCACATTCATGAATGATATCAATATATAAATATACTTCTACCAACGTAAGCCATCATTCATGGCCATATACAAAATGAAATCATTAACCATTATAAGCCAATACATTTGGCCACATTGCAAATGACACATATAACAAAATGACCAAGTCCCTATACATGCCATACATTCAAAATTCCAAGATCATCAAATACCCAAATTAAGAGTTTGATAGTGTGAGCCGAATCTCCGATGATCTAGGACGATCTTCGATTTCAAGTTAAAAACATGGGAAATAAATGGAGTAAGCTATATAGCTTTGTAAGCTCATATGCAAGAAATAAACAACCCTACCATGCACATAACATTCAAATAACATAACATAATTAAATGTGAACCTACCATATTTTCATAATCACAATCTATCCCATCACAAAACTTACCTCATATTCATCATTTCACACATTTAATAAGCATAAGCATTACATGCATACCTGAGCCATCTCAAAATGAATGTACACATGCTTTCATCTTTGACATACTCGTGAACCACTCGGAATAATAATGTCGGATACTCGGGAAAATTTGCACACTAAGTGCCACATATGTAGCCAAAGCTACCTAAGTCTCATATCACATAATTGTTCACTCTCGCGCTATCGACGGGCCTGCTCACACAAGTTGTCAGTCTTGACGTAGCTACACGGTACTGCTCACACAAACTGTCAAGTATCTGCAACATATGCCAGTATACTCAGCCACCGGCAGGACGTACAAGACCAGCACCCGGATCACATAATTACATAACACATAATGACCCTAGTGACATGTCGCTTGTATCCTAACCTATTCCTAAGGTTCAAACGGGATTTCTTGCTTGTCGATTCGTCTTCAGACTCGTTCGTAGGATTATACTCATTCACAAAATCAAACATACAATTCATGCAATATTAAAGCATTTAGATACAATTATTCTAAGGCTTATTTTTAACATGCGAACTTACCTCGGCACAAAATGGATAATTGTTCGATTTAGTCCACAATCTTGTTCTTTCCCCGGTCTAGGTCAGAACCTCGTCTTTCTTGATCTATAATATCAAATTTAGCTTATTCAATTATCACATTATTCAATTTAATCCCAAAAACACCTTATGGAAAAAATTACATTTTTGCCCTAACTTTTCAACTTTTTTACATTTTAGTCCCTAGGCTCGTAAAATGAAATATAGTCAATTTCTTCAAAACCCAAGCCTAGCTGAATCTTTTTCATGCTCATAGCAGCCCACATTTTTCATTTATTGACATTTTTACACTCATTTTACAACTTTTACAAATAGGTCCTTTTTAGGTATTGTCATAAAAAATCACTTAGTAAAAGTTGTTTATCTAACATCAAACATACATAATCTACCATTAGACATCAAAATACACAAATACCTAACATGGGTAAAATTTTAGAATTTAATTTTCATTCAAATAGTCCTTGAAATAGCTAGATTAGGTTGCAAGCATCTCGAAAACATTAAAATCATTAAAATCAAGGCTAGAACGGAATTACAATCGAGCTTGAAAGTGGCCAAAACCCTAGCTATGTCTTCCTTCAAATTTATGGCACAAGGGGGACTAATTTGAGAAGATGGACACTTTTATTTTAGTTTATTTGTCTTTATTTACTAAATGACCAAAATGCCCTTAATGCCAAACTTTGAAATTTCACCTAGCCATGTCCATTTTTGTCCAACTTAAAGTATAATGGTCTAATTACCATATAAGGACCTTTAAATTAAAATTTCATAGCAATTAGACACCTTTAGCTTCTAGAACACACATTTTGCACTTTTTTCAATTTAGTCCTTTTAACTAAATTGAGAGCCCAAACGCCAAAATTTTCAAACAAAATTTTCACAAAATTATTCCATAAAACTGTAGATCATAAAAATATAATAAAAATTAATTTTACTGTGTCGGATTTGTGGTCCCAAAACCATTGTTCCGACTAGACCCAAAATCGGGATGTTACACTTTTGAAACCATTTTTCTTCTAATCTCTTCCCCTCCTCCACCATACTCGACTTTCGCACCTCCTCCCTTTCCCACCACCGCTGAAGCTATATCACTACTGCCACCGTCTGTAACACCCTTATCCTGAGTCCATCACCGGATTAGGGTTAGGAGCGTTACTGGATAGATCGGAAACATTCACAGATAAAACCATACGTTCAATCATCATTCTCAGACATAATGTCCCTTAATCAGGTCCTCGAGACCTTAAGCATGCTTATAAACTGAGTTGGGACTAAACTGAAACACATACAAAATTTCTTGAATTTTGAAACTTTACTAAAATACAGGGGAGACACGCCCATGGAAGGAGACCGTGTGCCCTCCACGGCTTCTAGACACACCCGTGTTCAACCTTGTTTACAAACTATACCAACACAGTACGCCCGTATGCCATGACCGTGTACTTTTAAGCCATATACTGACTTCCCCACCACGGCCACCAAGCACGCCCGTGTCGAGGCCGTGTATTTTTATGCTAGCTACTAACTTGCACACCACAGCCAGATGACACGCCCGTGTTGAGGCCGTGTGATTTTATGTTGCATGCTGCCAATTTACCCATGGTCTAAGGCACGCCCGTGTGCCATAACCGTGTGACATTATAGGCCATTTACAAGGCCAAAATGCCAACCAAATGGTTCAAACCTATAAGCATCATTTACCAACACTTATCAATCATATATGGCAACTAAAAACATACCAATTAGCCGTTCAAAACATGCATTCAATACCAATTCCAACCATGTCAATATCAAAGACTAAAACTCATATCATCACAAGCATACTACATCAATACCAAACATCATCTCTTCTCAATACAACTAATTCATATTAGCATTTTATCAACACCAAGTTACCATTCATAAAACAACTTCTCAAACCACAAACCATATCAAAAAATGCATCACATATATACCAAGTCATTCATGCTAACACTAGCACATATTTAGCCACATCTCATGGCTACTACAAATCACAACCATGATTCAATTGAGTAGCCTATACATGCCATATCTTAACTATATACATCTTTTCAAAATACTCCAAAATAGATTATCGATAGTGTGACTGAGAAACTGACGATCCCTTGATCCGAGCTAGCTTTACTGACACTGTAAAGTAGAGGAACAAATCACACAGTAAGCTTATAAAGCTTAGTAAGTTCGAAATAAAAGACAACTATATCATCAAGTCAAACCAATTCATATAATAATCATCACATAGATCATTCCTCTTGTACTTATACCATACTATCAATATCTAAACTACTCATTCGTCAGTCCATAACATCATCTATAAACTGATCAACCACAAAGGTTCGATACATACCTCGGCAAACGCATAGTTATTCAATCTCCAAGCTATTCAATGCTCAATTATACTTGTTGATCATCATTTGATATTCATTCAGCTTAATTGCATACTCAGTGCTTAATACACGATCGATACTTATTAGTCATCGCACACTTAGTGCCCTTAACATATGTTAACAACATGTATTATATCCGAACTTACCTCGGACGTCGACTATCGATACGGTCGACTAATCGAACACTTTATCTTTGCCTCGATCTCGATCTGAACCACTTCTCTCTTGGTCTATACACATTTAAATTCAATCTATTCAATCACATTTCATTCAACTTAGTCCACACACACACATTTAAGGCATTTTGCATAATAGTCCTCATAATTTCACATTTCAACACTTTAGTCCCTGATTCACAAAATCATCAAATTCACCAAATTCCAATATACATGTGCTTAGCCGAATTATTCTTATACCTATACAAATCCACACATTTCATTTATTTCACATTTTAACCCTTCAATTTGCTATTTTTACAATTTAGCCCTAATTAGCTAAATTCATCAAAATTTCAAGAACAACACATGTTAATCCAACACCAAGTTCTCATATTTTACTACCAACTAGCACATAGCTCAAATGTTCATCAATGGCTCATCACAAAACATCATCAATTCATGAAATTACAACATGGGTTTTGTAAAGCACAAAGCAACGATTACAAAAACGTAGAAATTATCAAAAAACGATCAAAATTCATACCTTAATCAAGGATAGCAATGGCCGAATATTTCAAGCCCTATTTCTTTCTCTTTTTCTTCTTCAATTTCGGCAATGGTGGTGTAAAAAGATGAACATTTCATGTTTTGTTTAATTATTTATGACTTATTTTACTAATTACCAAACTAACCTTTTATTTAACTTATAAAACATTTATCCATTAAGGTTATTCTAGTCCATTGCCACCCACTATCACTAAATGTGGCCTAATTGCATCATAAGGCCTTCACTTTATAAAGACAACCACAATTAAATACTTAACAATCAGCACACAACATTTTACACTTTACGCGATTAAGTCTTTTTTCTTAATTCGACACACAAACGATCAAATTATCACACAGAATTTTCACACAGACTATATCACATATCATTTACACAGAAAATATCATTAAAATATTTTTTTATGACCTCGGATTTGTGGCCTCGAAACACTGTTTCGACTAGGGTCTAAATTGGGATGTTACACCGTCGTCGGCCACTGCTAGTTTTTCCTGTTTTTCTTCTTTTCTTCTCTTCTTTCTGAAAATCCTCTCATAAACTCCTGAATTTGATTTTTCATTATTGAAGGTAATATTTCATATAGTTATTATTTAAAATATTCTATTTTCTGATTATAGGGCCTAATCCCTCTCTTTGATAAGTTTTTTTGGGATTTTGTTGTTAAGTCCTTTTCTCTCCGTTTAATTGTAAGTATGAAGAAATATCATAATCATTATACTTTTTTAGTTTTTTTTTTGTGTTTTAATAAGGTTCAAATTATTTGGTTTTGTACCTTATTGAAGAGTACTTATAAATCCTGAAATACGAGCATCAATTGTAGAAAGGGGTGATATTTGACGATCTTTTTGCGTAAGTAGTGTCGAATTAGTGTTATTTTATTAAGGGAATTTTATTATCTCATTAGATTGGTACTAACACGTATTTTAATTTAACATAGGGACTCAAGGAAATTAGATTCATCACTTTTGAAGTGGAATCGAGATCTAATCCATCAAATCTAAGGTGTGGAGATTTAAGTGATATTATTTGATATCAATGGTTAAATTAATAATAATGAGAATATTTTTTAAAATGTATTACTTATGGATATTTGATATTTAATGTATATGACTATGCGAATACAAGTGTATTCAAAGAAATCGATAAAAATTGATAAGCGGGGATAACAAGTAAATCCCAAAATTCTGTGATCTGTGACGTGATTGGTTTACTGGATGATTCTGTGATGTATGATAATATATTAGTTTCATCACTCATGTCATGTGATTTATGGCTCATAAAAATATGGTATACTGATTTATTTGAAAATAATATAAGTTACTAAATTTTGATCTAAGGATTTGTATGTTGATTATATGATGTTCTGATTTGCTTGATAAAGTATACTATTGTGAAATTATGTGTAAAAATATGAGATCTGATTTGCATGTTAAGCATGCTACTGAAAAATTTGTCCTGTTGCCATAGCACATGCATGGGGTTGGAAAAATGTACGGAGGAAGTATCTGGCAGTAGATATGCATTTCTGGTGGCTTGTCCATAATATTTTGTATTTGGTAATAAATATGCAATATCTAGTGGTTCGACCACATTTTAGTGTGCTATTGGTTAGATGAGTTCTGGGGAACTCTTTATGGTGTGTAGCAGAGTTGGATAGGATTTAATTTCTAATATCTGTACTATATTCTAAAAAATGTTGCATTGATTTCGTCACTACACAATCTTCCAAATCTAATTTTATAATTGAGTAATTTATATATGTTATGGACTGATTAATATGATGTTGTGATGAATTATTTTGTGAAATACTTGTTAATTGAGACCTACACTGAGCCTATTAAGCTCACCTTCTTCAAACTTTGGTTTTTAGATAATCAAGGGTAGGATGGGCTTGGCTACGGAGGTACTCTTGGTTATTGTTCAAAAAACTTTGTAAGTAGTGGTATTGGACATTTTGGTTGTGTTAATGCTATATGGACTTTAATTTTTGGACTTTGGTTTAGATTTTGATTTGGGAACTTTGGATAATGTTTTGGGGTTGCTTCTGCATGATTTGTTATGTTAAATTATGATTTAAATAATTTAAAAAAATAAAACTAAAACTACGGATTATTTTTAAAATAAAATTTATTAGACTCCAAAGTAAGGATTTTTAACTCAATACTTGATTTTCAAAATTCATCACAACATGTTTCCAAAATTGATGATTTTCAAAATATCAATGTCAAACTTATGAATTTCAAAATGACATTTTCCACTATGATGTTTTAGTTAAATCTTGACATTTTTTATTTTAAACATAAGATTGGATCTCTAAACATAATTAAATAACACAACCTTCAGTTTTCACAAAAGGATTTTTTAAGAGAATTTCTAAAATGTTTTATTGGGCTATCGTCATGGCCAATGTAATCTCTAAGATTTGGCCATAACGATTGGGTCGGGTCTAAGGGGTTACAAACAAACCCCGACTATTGGACGGATTATGTGCCAAAATTGAAATCAAGGGCTAAAATCAATGAATGCCTTACCATTGATGATTTTGGGATTTTATAATTCGAGCTTTGAAACAATGTTGTGAACCCACCGCACAACTGTGTGGTTAGACTTTCAACTTCATGTTCTGCTCCGAAATTAATTGAAACTATTGTCGAACTTAGACCACCTTCATCGACATTGACAAACTTGACATATAACTCTAGTATAAATTATCCACTAAAGCAATGCGTCTCGAGCATCAAATCGACCGCCATGTCACCTCTGAGCTCGAATATTTCATATCTAACAGGGTCTACTAATGCTAGATATCTATATTTCAAGTTAAAAATTCTCTTTTGGCTTGAACTCCCCACTTTTCGCCTTATTTTGGAACGAAGCTTCGATAATGGTATGGTTCGATTGAAAGCCAACTCCGCTGTTTGGGCTGATGCAAAAATAACCCCAATTTTTGTATTACAATTTTGATCGTCGTAATAAATAATGACTTTAACTCTCCCACTGATCTTCAACCAAATAACTTGTTTCACATGTTTAAAACAAAAACATTATGTAGAAAAGAAGAGTACTAATTATCCAATAACAACAACCATAAAACTTACTTGATCTAATTTAGTGTGTTGGGTTGATTTTTGAAATTCATCTCTTTAACATAAACAATCTTATCCTTATGAAAATCTCCTTATACTGATAGCATACCTTAAATTTTCATTATGGAAGGTCTCAAATAGAATGGGTGCTCATTTTATATCAAATACTATAGCTTCAAATGGTTCGAAAAGATTGTACATGATAAATCTGAGTGGTTTTTTTTTTAAAAAAGCTTGTCTTGTTAGAAGCATTTAGATTAAAAAAATGTAGCACATGTATCTGAACTCATTCCAGGATTCCTGGGATGTTTGAAAAATAAGGACGAGGATTCTCGAGTTCTGGAAAGTTTTCACGGGCTTGGGTGGGGGTTGAAAAAAGGAGTGTAACACCCCAAATCCGGCCAAAGGCACCACGGCCGAATTTGGAATGTTACTGGGAAAATGTTTGAAAAGAGTTTGGTTTAAAGGTAAAAATAGTTTAAGAGTTCTAGAATAATTACCTTATTTATAAGAGTTTTGTCGTTTGAAAGTAATAGTTTGCCGGGGAAACGAACTTCCAAATTTGAGTACAGTTCAAGTCATTATTTGAATGAAATTACGAGAAAACAAGTTGTTTGTGAGTAATCCGAGTTTGAAAACTTTAACTTGATTTTTAAGTCGCAAGTGTTTCAAAGTCATTTCTAATTAATAATCCGCTAATAATTCTAACTTAAAACAATAATAAAAATCCCGAAGCATTTAAAGCGGCCTTATTACAATAAAAATATCCCAAAAAGTAATTGAAAATTTAAAATGTATATAGAAATAAAAGTAGTTTCTGCATGGCCACCTCGAATCCACTCCAGCCTGGTCCAGAAAACCATGTGTCACTGCATTATTTTTAGTAAAAATAGGGTGAGTCAAACCGACTCGGTGTCCAATTAATCCACATGTTTCCACAAATGGGCTTGGCCCCAAATCCACATCAACCACATACCACGCATAATGATGCAATATGTTAACCCAACCCAACCTAGTATCCAATCGCTACACACCACCCGTATATCCACCCACCGCACACCTGGGGATTACTAAATCGACCCTCCATCCGCTACACACCTCTTTGGCAGAACACTACTCAAAGTCCACTTAATGGTCTAGCCATTGATCCACGTGATTAAAATCACAATTATCCACGATGAGACTCGAGGTCTTCATCAATCCACGATGTGGCTCAAGGCCCACATCAATCTACAGTGAGGCTCGAAGCCATCACTAATCCACGTACATAAATGTACACACTTCCCCTTATTCAATATATCCCAAACCCCATGCACATGCAGCATACTATGATGGAATGACAATGTAATCATATGAGCATAACAGATATCCATATTTAACATGCTTACAAAGATCCACATACGTCCGTCCACATTTTGATATAGGAAGTGTACTAACCTGATTACCGGATTACCCAATATGGGTAACAACACCACCACAGCCACTATTTCAGCTACCACACATATCACATGCATTTAATTAATTAAACAAGGAAACAGTGTATTAACTACACACCTGAGAACCTGAAGCACTAGAATATCGATCTCCCTAACGTCCTCACTCGAAGAGACTACAGCGATCTGCTTGTCTCTTTTCGACGCTGGCCCACACCCCGGTGGCCAATCCTGAACTGCTGAAATAGACCGCTTCTTGAACTTAGGGGTAGGGACTACGTGTCCAACCCCTTTCTCTCCTTGGCTGACACTCGAATCCATCAAAAAAAGTCTTTTGGTCAGAAGACCCGAGTTAAAACGTTAAATCAGATCCATACAAAACTAAATAATCTCTTAATCGAAAAACCTTACCAAAGTCAACCGAAATCCAAAGGTCTCTCACTTGAACTTGAAAGTTGTCGAAATCCCTACATAAGTTATGTTAGATTCGGCTATAACACTTATGGACAAAAGAAATGGCCTTTGGCCGAACCAAAAAGTACACTCTTCTTACCTTAATTGACCAAATTCCGAAAAATCCCTTACTCCCTTAACGTTGGCCCACACAAAGAACCCGAAACCAACCTTCATAGATTCGGCCACACACATAAATACAGAGTTAGGCTTTTAGATTTTGGCAACCCAAAGAGAAGGAAGAAAGATCAAATAAAATAAAAGAGAACCCTTACCATGATTACTAGCAATCGATTGAGAGACTTGACAGACAAATAAAAGACGGCACTTCCCTCAGGGATTATCAAACGAAGATGATCTCCACACTCAAGGAGATTTGGCTTTTGAAGATAAAGAAATTGATTGAACAAAAATGAGAAGAGAGGGTTGAGGCTTATGGGATTTCGACTATGGTGAAGGGTGAATTCTGCTTTTAGAGAGTGAGAGTCTAAGGTTATCAAAACGAGAAAGAAAAAGAGAACAAGAAGGAAATATGGTTCGGCCAAGAGAAGGAAATAGAGAGAAAGAAGATGAATGAAGTGCACCAAAATGACCACCCCAACTATCGGCTTTTGACTGAAGAAAAAGAAGACAATGCAAGGCTTTAGATTTACACTTTCGGCTAAGAAAACTAAGGAAAAGAAAATGCCCCAAAATGCATATACTCAAATTACTAAACCCGCACTTTCGCCACACCCCCCACAAAATCGAAAATGCCATTCCCTAACACCCCATATTCGGCCAACACTCTTCCCCTCTCCACATCCCTTATTTTTCTCCTAACTTTCTTCCACTCCACTCATTCAAACACATTTGAATGATTCAAACTTCTACCTCCCTTCATAGCCACACATTTAAATTGTTGACTCCATCAACTCCCACCATTCAAGTGCCATAGCCGAATCCACTACCTCATCCCTGCTTGACGCAAAAAGCAACCCAAAATGCAGTCCATGCTACTCGAACCTTCTCCCCCCTTGCAACTCCTTTGACGCAAACTCCCCTGCACCCAAAGTAGCGTCCCCTTGCCACTCCACCACCCCACTTGTTGTGTCCATACTTACCACTTTAAATCCCTTAAGGTCTAGCTCCCTTAGCTCTCCCTTTTATCAACTTCAAATCAAAATGTCACTAAAGCTTAAACTTAACCCCAAGGTTCCCGGAAGACCCCAAACACACTCACACAGCATACAGAGCATACTCACACATAAATATGAACTAAAATGCAAGACCCTAAATCCCGGATGTTACAGTTCCACCCCACTTAAAGAAATTTTAGCCTCGAAATTACATGGTCAAAATAGGTGAGGGTATTGTTGACGCATTGCCTCCTCCGGCTCCCACGAAGCTTCATCCAAACCATGGTTCCGCCACAACACCTTGACTAAAGGAACTGATTTCTTTCGTAGTACATTTACATCTCACTCCAAAATCTGAACTGGCTCTTCCTCATAGGACAAGTCTGGTCTTAACTAAACTTTCTCGACTGGCACTACGTGAGACGGATCCGAACGGTAACGTCTTAACATAGAGACGTGAAACACATCATGCATCTGTTTTAACTCGGGAGGCAATTCCAACTAGTACGCTACTGGTCCTACACGCTTCACAACCCGATAAGGCCCTATAAACCTGGGGCTCATCTTACCCTTACGTCCGAATCTCATCACCTTCTTCAACGGCGAAACTTTCAGAAACACCCGATCACCCACTGTAAATTCTATCTCTTACCGCCTAAGATCCGCATACGATTTCTGCCTGTCTGATGCTTTCTTCAACTGAGTTCGGATTACCTTAACCTTTTCTTCCAATTCTGCCACCAATTTCGGACCTAAAACATGACATTCACCTAACTCTGTCAAACACGTAGGAGTCTGACACTTTCGTCCATACAATGCTTCATACGGTGCCATCCGGATACTAGCTTGATAATTTTTGTTGTACGCGAATTCCGCTAAAGGCAAGAACTCCTCCCAGCTACCTCTGAAATCGATGATGCAACCCCTCAACATATCCTCTAACACCTGAATTACCCTTTCTGACTGGCCATCCGTCTGCAGATGAAATGCCGTGCTAAAGTCCAACCTGGTGCCCAAAGCCTGATGCAATGCCCTCCAAAATTGCGACGTAAATCTAGGGTCCCTATCTGATATGATCGATACTGGCACCCCATGCAGTCTCACAATTTTCGCTACATACAGCTTCGCCAACCTCTACAGAGAGTAATCGACACGAACAGGTATGAAATGTGCAGACTTTGTCAACCGATCCATGATTACCCACACTGAGTCTTTCTTAGTAGGCGTAAGAGGAAGCCCACTAAAAAAATCCATCGTGACTCTCTCCCACTTCCACTGCGGAATCTTCACTGGTTGCAGCAACCTCGAAGGTACCTGGTGTTCAGGTACTTGGTGTTCAGCTTTGACCTGCTGACACGTCAAGCACTTCCCTACAAATTTTGTAACTTCCCGCTTCAGTCCAGGCCACCAAAACTGATCTCGTAGATCCCTATACAACTTACTCCCTCCAGGATGCATAGCGTAAGGGCTACTATGCGATTCCTGAAGAATCCTCTGCCTTAATTCCACATCCTTCGGCTTACAAACCCTACCACGGGCACACAAAACTCCATCGCTGTTCACACTCTAATCCTCTAATCCCCCATTCTAGCACTCAAAACATCATCCACCAACTGTTTCTCTTTTACCTGACTTATCTATGCCGGCTTCACCTGCAGTTCCGCTAACAAACTCCCGTCATCATACAGACTAAGATGAGCGAACATCGCCCTCATATCCGATACTACTTTCAGACTTAGTGCATCTGCCACCACATTCGCTTTACCTGGGTGATACTCAATTGAACAGTCGTAATCCTTCAACAGCTCTACCCACCTTCGCTGTCTCAAGTTCAGTTCCTTCTGAGTCAGCAGACACTTTAAACTCTTATGGTCCGTGTAGATCACCAACTTCTCTCCATATAAATAATGCCTCCACACTTTTAAAGCGAAAACCACCGCAGCCAACTCCAGGTCATGTGTCGGGTAGTTGACTTCATGTGGTCTTAACTGTCGAGACGCATAAGCAATAACCTTCCCTTCCTGCATCAGCACACAACCTAACCCCGTATGAGAAGCATCACAATACACCACAAAATCTTTCCATACTTTAGGCTGAATCAAAATCGGAGCCTCAGTCAAAACCCTTTTTAGCTTCTCGAGACTCTCCTGCTGCTTGTTTGTCTATACAAAAGGTACTTCCTTTCTCAACAACTTAGTCAAAGGTGCTGCTATAGAGAAAAAACCTTCAACAAATCTTCTGTAGTAACCCCCAAGAAACTGCGAATTTCTGCCACCGACTTAGGTGGTTTCCAATCCAATACCGCCTCTATCTTCCGAGGATCCACTCTTATCCCTTCTGCAGATACCACATGCCCAGAAAAGCAACTTCTCTCAACCAAAACTCGCACTTACTAAATTTGGCATACAACTTCTTTTCCCTTAGAACCTGCAGCACTACCCGAAGATGCGCATCATGCTCCTCCTCCGACTTGGAATATACCAGAATGTCGTCTATGAACACCACGACGAACTGATCCAAATAGAGTTGAAAAAATTTATCATATCCATGAATGCAGCTGGTGCGTTCGTCAACCTGAACGGCACTACTAAGAATTCATAGTGCCCGTATCGAGTCCAGAAAGCCGTCTTATGAATATCCTCTTCCTTCACCTTAAGCTGATGATATCCCTGCCTCAAATCTATCTTCGAAAAGACCGCAGCCCCTTTTAGCTGATCAAATAGGTCATCTATCCTCGGCAGCGGGTACTTGTTCTTGATCGTCAGCTTGTTCAACTGGCGATAATCTATGCACATACGCATAGTTCCGTCCTTCTTCTCTACAAACAACACCGGTGCTCCCCATGGAGACACACTGGGTCGAATGAAACCGCTATCTAACAACTCTTGGATCTGAGCCTTAAGCTCAATCAACTCCTTCAGTGCCATCCTGTAAGGAGCGATGGACACCGGCGCTGTACCTGGCAGAATGTCAATTCCAAACTCTACCTCACGATCCGGAGGCACCCCTGGAAGTTCTTTCGGAAAGACATCCACAAACTCCTTCATTGTTCTAACCTCCCCCATAGTTGCTTGCTTTGCATCTAAAGCACTAACAAACATTAAGAACACCAAGAACCCCTTCTTCACCATCTTTTCCGCTTTGAGAGCAGACACTACATTAGACAGGTAGTCTCTCCTCTCACTTATCACCAAAACCTCATTGTCCTCGGGAGTCTTCAATGACATGCGCTTAGCAACACAGTCCAAATTCGCACGATACCTTATTAACCAGTCCATGCCTATGATCAAGTCAAATTCCCCAAACAGCAGCTCCATCAAGTCAGTCGGAAACACTGACCCCTGAACTTCTAAAGGCACTTTTCTAAAAAGTTTATCTACCACTACTGATTGCCCTAAAGGACTAAGTACTGTCATCTTCCTAGAGACAATTTCAGGATGCACATTCAAGGTTCCAGACACCATACTAGCAATATAGGAGTGAGTCGACCCGACATCAATTAAAGCAGTAAAGGGTAACCCAAAAATGAGAAACGTACACGTGATAACATCTGGTGCATTCCTCTCCTCACGATGTCTGGCTGCGTAAACCAACCCGGGCTATCTTGCATCCGAGCTCCCAGCACCCCTGCCCGGTGCTCCATGACCTCGGCCAAAACCATTCCCTCCACGGTTCAGGCCATGACCCCTCGCCACCTGTTGACTACCCCTTTCCTGGCTGCACACACCCCTGATCTACTGCCCGAGTCCTAGCCATGTCCTGAGGATAGTTCTTAACCAAATGATCCTTTGACCCACACCTGTAACACTCCTTATTCCTACCCCAGCACTCTCCTACATGAGACCTTCCACACTAAGCACATGGACGAAACCGATTCCCCGCAGCATTCATAGAAATGCGAGTAGGACCCTCAACCCTAGGTTTTTTCTAAAAACCCCTAGATGACGCTGACGGTCCAAAACCCCTCTTATTCCTGCCTCTGTCTTTATCTTTGTTCTTCCTCTTAGTTAGCTTAACCTCCTCAGCTATCCAAGTTTTTTCCACCAAAGTAGCAAAGTCCCTCTCCCGCTGAGGAGCTATCAACACCCGCAGCTCGTCTCATAGCCCATCCTCAAATCGCACACAGCGCTCGTATTCAGTAGCAACAATTCGCCGAGTGTAACGGCTCAGCCGCAAAAAATTCTGCCTCATAATTCTGCTACTAACTTACCCCTTGCACTAAGTTCAGGAACGCCTTCCTCTGTACATCTACGTAACTAACCCCGACGTATTTTCCCTCGAACTTCATTTTAAAAAAACTCCAATCTATATGGTCCGCCGGAGTACCCTTTCTGACAGTGAGCCACCACTGGTAAGCCTCATCTCGGAGTAAAGAAATAGCGCCCTTCAACTTCTCCTCAGCTGTGCAGTCCAAGTCATCCATAATCCTTTCGACTGCCTCTAACCAATACTCCGCCACATTCAGAGCTACCCCCAAGATGCCCCTAAATATCTCAGCTCCATTCGCTCAGAGTCTCTCAGACACGGACTTTCGACACCAGTACCTATATTCGCTCCCGCAACTCTTTCCAGAACCGGCAGCATAGCCTGAGACACTGTGTCGTCTCCACCCATCTGATCTTGAAACTCAGCTTCTACAGTTGGCTGCGGCGTCTCATTCCCTCATCCATGACCAAATCCAACCGGTTCCAATACAGTCATTCTGCCTCTACCATGCCCACGTGCGTTACGACCACGTCCCCTAGAACTGAAGTCTATCGTCGCGTTTTAATCTATTTTAAGAAATTTTATGCATTAGCTTCTTTCCACTTGTTGATTAAAAGAGTAGTTTTATGATATAGAATTTCAAGTTATTCTTTCGTAAAGAGCACACATCCCTAAAGTTTCAGTCTCTAGAGAAAATACCCTAAATTCTAACATCCACAACAATATCTACAATAATGTATCATATATCCACTTCCACTCAATTCATTTATACAGTCAGAGGACTTACCTGGCAGACCTGGGTCGGAAGATTCGAGTGCCATGCCTTCAAAAGTCCTTTCCAGGGAAAATTTTGTTTAACTAACTTTGAATACCAATATTTTGAAAATGTTGTGGCCCTCAAAAACCAAAGGCTGAGCATAAAACCTGAATCTGATACCAAATTGTAACACCCCAAACCTGGCCCAAGACACCACGGCCGAATGCGAAATGTTACTGGGAAAATGTTTGAAAAGAGTTCGGTTTAAAGGTAAAAATAGTTTAAGAGTTCTAGAATAATTACCTTATTTATAAGAGGTTTGTTGTTTGAAAGTAATAGTTTTCTGGGGAAACAAACTTCCAAATTTGAGTACAGTTCAAGTCATTATTTGAAAGAAATTACGAGAAAACGAGTTGTTTGTCAGTAATCCGAGTATGAAAACTTTAACTTGATTTTTAAGTCGCAAGTGTTTCAAAGTCGTTTCTAATTAATAATCCGCTAATAATTCTAACTTAAAACCATAATAAAAATCCCGAAGCATTTAAAGCGGCCTTATTACAATAAAAATATCCCAAAAAGTAATTCAAAATTTAAAATGTATATAGAAATAAAAGCAGTTTCTGCATGGCCACCGCGAATCCACTCCAGCCCGATCCAGAAAATCATGTGTCACCTGTATTATTTTAAGTAAAAATAAGGTGAGTCAAACCGACTCGGTGTGCAATTAATCCACATGTTTCCACAAATGGGCTTGGCCCCAAATGCACATCAACCATATACCATGCATAATGATGCAATATGTTAACCCAACCCAACCTAGTATCCAACCGCTACACACCACCCGTATATCCACCCACCACACACCTTGGGATTACTAAATCGACCCTCCATCCGCTACATACCTCTTTGGCAGAACACTGCTCAAAGTCCACTTACTGGTCTAGCCACTGATCCACGTGATTAAAATCACAATTATCCACGATGAGACTCGAGGTCTTCATCAATCCATGATGTGGCCCACATCAATCCACAGTGAGGCTCGAGGCCATCACTAATCCACGTACATAAATGTACACACTTCCCCTTATTCAATATATCCCGAACCCCATGCACATGCAGCATACTATGATGGAATGACAATGTAATCATATGAACATAACAGATATCCATATTTAACATGCTTACAAAGATCCACATACATCCGTCCACATTTTGATATAGGAAGTGTACTAACCTGATTACCGGATTACCCAATATGGGTAACAACACCACCACAGCCATTATTTCGGCTACCACACATATCACATGCATTTAATTAATTAAACAAGGAAACAGTGTATTAACTACACACCTGAGAACCTGAAGCACTAGACTATCGATCTCCCTAACGTCCTCACTCGAAGAGACTACAGCGATCTGCTTGTCTCTTTCCGACGTTGGCCCACATGCTGGTGGCCAATCCCAAACTGCTGAAACAGACCGCTTCTTGAACTTAGGGGTAGGGACTACGTGTCCAACCCCTTTCTCTCCTTGGCTGACACTCGAATCCATCAAAGAAAGTCTTTTGGTCAGAAGACCCGGGTTAAAACGTTAAATCAGATCTATACAAAACTAAATAATCTCTTAATCGAAAAACCTTACCAAAGTCGACCAAAATCTGAAGGTCTCTCACTTTAACTTGAAAGTTGTCGAAATCCCTACATAAGTTATGTTACATTCGGCTCTAACACTTATGGACAAAAGAAATGGCCTTTGGCCGAACAAAAAAGTCCACCCTTCTTACCTTGATTGACCAAATCCCGAAAAATCCCTTACTCCCTTAATGTTGGCCTACACAAAGAACCCGAAACCAGCCTTCATAAATTCGGCCACACACATAAATACAGAGTTAGGCTTCTAGATTTCGGCAACCCAAAGAGAAGGAAGAAAGATCAAATAAAATAAAAGAGAACCCATACCACGATTACTAGCAATCGATTGAGAGACTTGACAGAAAAATAAACGACGGCACTTCCCTCAGAGATTATCAAACGAATATAATCTCCACACTTAAGGAGATTCGGCTTTTGAAGATAAAGAAATCGATGGAACAAAAATAAGAAGAGAGGGTTGAGGCTTATGGGATTTCGGCTATGGTGAAGGGTGAATTCGGCTTTTAGAGAGTGAGAGTCTAAGGTTATCAAAACGAGAAAGAAAAAGAGAAAATATGGTTCGGCCAAAAGAAGGAAATAGAGAGAAAGAAGATGAATGAAGTGCACCAAAATGACCACCCCAACTTTCGGCTTTTGACTGAAGAAAAAGAAGACAATGCATGGCTTTAGATTTACACTTTTGGCTAAGAAAACTAAGGAAAAGAAAATGCCCCAAAATGCATATACTCAAATTACTAAACCCACACTTTCGCCACACCCACCACAAAACCGAAAATGCCATTCCCTAACACCCCATATTCGGCCAACACTCTTCCCCTCTCCACATCCCTTATTTTTCTCCTAACTTTCCTCCACTCCACTCATTCAAACACATTTGAATGATTAAAACTTCTACCTCCTTTCATAGTCACACATTTAAATTGTTGACTCCTTCAACTCCTACCATTCAAGTGCCATAGCCGAATCCACTACCTCCTCCCAAAATGCTGTCCATGCTACTCGAACCTTCTCCCCCCTTGCAACTCCTTTGATGCAAACTCCCCTGCACCCAAAGTAGCGTCCCCTTGCCACTCCACCACCCCACTTGTTGTGTCCATACTTACCACTTTAAATCCCTTAAGGCCTAGCTCCCTTAGCTCTCCCCGTTATCAGCTTCAAATTAAAATTTCACTAAAGCTTAAACTTAATCCCAAGGTTCCCGGAAGCCCCCAAACACACTCACACAGCATACAGAGCATACTTACACATAAATATGAACTAAAATGCAAGACCCTTAAATCTCGGATGTTACAAAGAGAAGGGAAACGTGCCCTATATGATGCATTTTCAACTGATGTGGTAGAAAATGTTCACTAAATGCATGCCTTGTAGGACGCGTTTTCAGCTGAGATACTTTTCACTTTTTCAACCTACGCCCCAAGTTTCTAGAAATCGGGAATCCCTATCTTGGGAATCCCTGGAGAATTTCAAATTTCGATGCTGCATCTTTTTTTTTTTCAATTCTTGCCCATCTGGTTCCCTATATAAAGTGAGTTGTACTCCATAAACTCTATCGACCACCACCTAAATTGTTTTTTATTAAATGTTGAAATTTTTTGATGAAAATATTTATTTGTGTTTGAGGGAGACAATGTGCTAGCTTTAAGGTGTGTTAGAGTTCACGATGATGTGGTGGCGCTCGGAGACCCATAAATTTCATCTATCGAGTTTAGATGGAACCATTGCATTAGAAGCTGGCCACCTTCTCCCCTACTCATACAAACAAGGGAGAGAAAGAAATCAACAAAAAAGACAAAGATAGAATAAAACTAATATGTGCAATGTCTGCAAGTGTGACATGTCAATTGTAATATATTTGTACAATGGGGTACAAGAGTACTACAAGGATCGAACCCAAGAGTGTTAGGGATTGAACAATTTCTACTAATAAGCATTCAAAATAGAAAGTCTAACCAACTAGTCACTAAAAATATAGTACAATAAATCATGAAGTCAAGGATAATTATACTAATCCACGATCTAGCTACTATGGACTAAAATGTAAAACGTGTAAAATTACAAAATTAACAAATAAATAACAAACGATGGTTGATTGATCTTGATGTTGTTCACTCATCCTCGAATTAGGGATCCAAATTGCTTAAAGTCATAAAAGGTTCCCTTTTATCTCTCGGTCTCAATTTTTCCAAGTTAGACAAGTTAATCCAGTTTATCTCTCAATCTCACCAGGTAAGTCGGGGCTATTGAATTGATGCTCAACAAGATCTCCTTTCGGTCTCACTTACCTAAATCTTCCCTTAGGTTCGGTAATCCTAAGTTTTTAGGCTCATTCAAATTAGTCTAATTTATTATAATTTGGTCAATCATCCAAAAATCAGCTCACCACATCTCTATCTACCAACTCCTTTAAAGATTTAGCTATCCATATAGAAAGCTCAGCTAACAAACATAAAAGGAAAAGTCACTGCAGCTATTAAAATAAAAATTGAGAAAAAGATAATTTTTTTTTTATTTTTAATCTATAAAACTTAAAGGATAGAAGAAGATGATAAACTAACAGCAAGATAAAGAACAATAAACATGAAAGGTGAAATGTGAAATATGAAAACAAAATAAATTGAAATAACATTAAGAAAATATTGATATGTCGTTACAAGTAAAGGAAAGGAATAAAAGTGCAAATAAACCTAAGCTACAACGGTAACTAACTTTAGGAACAGCAAAAACAAGAAGAAAATGGAAAAAAAATGAATTATACAACTATGGAGAAAGAAGAGAAATAAAAACCCTAGAAAAGTGCAGAAAAAACTAAGAGAAACCTAAGAAGAACTAAAGTTTAGTCACAAATAAATCTTTCTCCACAACTTTCCAACCTGAAACCCTACAAAAAATAGAAGCTTATATTTAATTAAAAATTTACACGTCTCGGCACACGCATGCCGGGGCACGGTCAAGTTGTTAGTACTATTGCCGAGGAGGTTTCGACATTAGATTAGATTGTTAATTTTTTTCATACTAATAGGCTAAGAAGGAAATCTGATACAATTTTTAATTTTAATTTTATTTATTTTGTTTACTAACTTAGTTTTTTTTTTTAAGTTTATGACTCGAAGCAATGGCAATTTGATCAAGCCAAGCCCTGAACTGGAAAGATCCTTAAGATGAGCTAGGAGGCAGCTATTGCAAGATAATCCACCATTAATAGATCTACCATGTTCAAATCCCTTGTTCGAGGAGCCACCCAAACAAAATCCACCTCTAGTAGTACCTATAGAATAGATACCAGTACTACCAAAAATGGAAAAATCGATGCCAGAACAAAATCGTACTTTACGAGACTATGCACTACCTACTCTGGATGTTGTGTGAGGCAGCATCGACAGACCAGCTATAAATGCTAATAATTTTGATATCAAGTTGACAATAATCTAGATGATACTAAGTAATCTGTATTTTCGGGGCACCATGATTGATGACTCAAATCATCATCTAAAACATTCCCTTTAACTCTGCGATACTTCAAATTTAATGGGGTCACTGTGAACTCCAAAATATGTACATATTTTAGCACTCTTTAATTTATAAATTATGTTAATTTCAAGTACAAATATAAAACTTTCTGTGGTTTTAAGACTTGATTTCATGATATTTTATTTTTTTCTATGGAAATGTGTTAAGATTATGAATTTTATGTTAAATGCATGTTACTTTGTTATTTTTGTAACACCCCAAACCCAACCTAGAAGTTTAAGCCAATCTGGAGGAGTTACACCAATGTGTTGAAACATGTTTCGATAAGAACTCAGGAAAACACTCAAAATCGTACTTAATTTGTAGCAGAAAACTTTTCAAAGTTTTAACTTTGAAAACCAAAAATCCATTTTAGTTGACTTAGTGATTTTGTAGTTTCGTGTTAGAGATTGTTAGTTACTGATGAGATTAGCAAAAGGTATGACGTGTAACAGCTTGATTTTGGGGCTAGTCGGAACAGTGGTTTTGGAACCACTAATCTGAGGTTGGAGAAATTAGCTTTAATATTATTTTATGTGTTATAGCATGATTATATGAATGCATGAAAATTTTGGTGCATTAATTTTAGCGATTGCATGCTTAATTGCGAAAAAGGACTAAATCGCATAAAGTGTGAAACTGTTTTTCTACACGCTAAAGGTGGCTAATAGCTATTGAATATTAATTGGAGGTCCTTAATGAGAAATTAGACCCTTAGGAAAGGGTTGGCCGGCCATAAAGGACAAGAAATGTCAAAATTGGTCAAAGTAGGTGAATTAGGTGACTAAATTGAAAGAAATAAATAAAATAAAGAAAAAGATGATATCACCTTTTTCATTCATCTTCTTCAACCGAAAAAATCAGCCAAGGAGGGGTTTTGGAAGCCTAAAATTTTCAGCAACTTCTCACCCTTAAAAATCAAGAAACACGAAGTCCAGACTGAAATCGAGAAAAGGACAAAATTGTAGACTAAATCAAACAACTATACATATTTTGGTATCGAGGTAAGTTTGTTTGAAATTAAAGCTACATAATGCTATTATGTTTTTAATTGCTCAATATCATGAGAAATGTATATTATTTCTATGAGATTGATTAATGATGCCTCGATGAAAGTATAATGAAATTATATAAAGTTGAAATCCCGGTTGAACATTAGGAAGGTCTCGTTTAAGACCCTGTCTGGGACATGGCCTCAGCACCGAAGGGAGATCTCGTGTAAGACCATGTCTGGGACATGGCATCGACATTGATATACGATCTCGTATAAGACCATATCTGGGATATGACGTCGACATCGAGACATGAGATCCCGTGTAAGACCATATCTGGGATATGGCATCAGCATCGAGATGTGATCCCATGTACCATATATGGGATATGGCATTGGCATTGTGTTACATGTATGATGAGATTGAGTATCCTTTGATATTCCAAGTAGTTCAATGGGTAAAGAACTAAGTTCAAGTTTAAGATAGCAAAGAGCTAAGTCTATGTTCAAGAGAATAAAAGTGCTAAAGCTATTTGATGAAGTGATACAGGTACCCATGAGTAACTTACGTGTAATGAATGCAAAATGTGATATGTGATTTGGTAAGAGTAAGCATTAGTAAGTTATGTTGATGTACTTTTGAACTTGTGTATTATTTAGTGTGATGAATGGATGTTATCACGAACATTTATGTTGCTATTTGTTTCATTCAAACTTACTAAGCTTTATGCTTACCCATCTCATTTCCCTTTTCCTTGTAGTATTGCCAAGCTAACTCGGGGATTGTAGGACATCGGAGTTCGGATCACACTATCAACTTCTCTTTGGTATAGCAAAGTTTGATTAATTTTGAGTATGACATGTATAGGAACTCGGTTATTTTGTGATATGTCATATTTGTTAGCCAATGTGTGGCTATTAATGTCATTCAATTCATTTTGTAAATGGCCATTGCAAATTGGCCAATACTTGATAAGTTTTATATATTCAATGATGATGAAGTTCATGAAGTGCATGCTTGTGTGATTGGGTGAGTAATGAGTAAAGTATACACATGATGAATGTAGTGTAAACCTATGTGTAGATGTCTTGATTTTGGGTATTAGAAGTGCCTTATGGTCATGTTGTGTGTCAAAATGAAATGGTATAAGTGTGTTTGCTCTTCAGGGTGACAATTGGCTTGGTGGTTAGCCTTATAATTGTCCATACAGGTTGACACACGGGCGTGTCTCTAGGCCGTGTGTGACACACGGTCAGCCCCATGGGTATGTTGATAGACCGTGTGTCCCCCTGCATGCTAAGTTGGCAAGTCAGAATGCCTAGTAGTAACCACACAGCCTGAGGCATGGCCTTATGTCTCAACCGTGTGAAAGACACGGTCATAGGACATGGGCGTGTGCCTAGGCCGTGTGAAGTCTGCACTTGAATTTAGGAATTTAATTCACCACACGGTCTAAGGACACGGGTGTGTGCCTTGGCCGTGTGACCTTATCAGGTTGATGACGTCAGAAACAAAATGTCAAGGTTTTTGCACATGGGCTAAGACACGGGCGTGTCATGGCTGTGTGAGGGACACGGGCCATGGACACGGGTGTGTGTTCGGTATTGTGAAAACCCCTATAGGTTTGAAATGAAAAATAAAATCCACATGGGCTAGGAACATGGGTGTGTGTGACCACACAGCCTGCCCATATGGGCATGTTCCTTTCCACACGGACGTGTAGCCCTGTTTTGAGCAAAAATTTTCTAAGTGTACAAAAGTTTCCGGTTTAGTCCCGAACCATTCGTATGTATGTTTAGGGTCTCGTGGACCTATAATAGGGACGTTATGATCTCGAATGAGAAGTTTTAAGTCGAAATGAAATTGTATGTCTCGATGTTGTATGTTTGAGCAAGTTAAGTACGGTAATGGGTGTTACATGATGAGTTCAAAAACAAATTAAAAATACAAAAGATCAAATCATAGTTATATCAATGCAAAAACAATCTGAGTTCTTGTACGTCGTTCGATCCTAAGTCAGAAGACTACCTGAACAGACAAAGATAAGACAAAGGGGTGAGCTACAAAGCACAATATATAACCAAACTCAAATACAAATAAACAAATCACAACATATAAATCATAGTAACGCAGACAACTTAATTGCGGTTATATAACCTACATGGAACAGATCTAGGGTATCATAGAGATTTCAACAATGGTAGTATAACAGAACAGAACAAAACAAAACATAATAAAGTAAAATAGAACAACAAATGTATGTCTATGTCGATACAGTATTTTTCAAAACCAATCAGAGTGCAGATTTTTCAGAAAACATCCTACCCAACTATGCTACACACCAAAATAGAGTTCCCCAAAATTTGTCCAACAAAATCACACCAATAAATAATTGTGGATAGTGCCACCTGAATTTTCAGTTAAAACTGCCAGATTAGATACATGTGATCAAGCCACTGACTTGCAGTCAAGCTATCAGAACAGAATTATGGATAAACCACCAGATAATGTAGACCATTAAACTGTCAGAAACTTCTTCCTTTCATATCATCCAAAATCCCATGCAATATGTCATGGCATGCACATACAGAGTCAGAGTGATAAGCATGTAGATCATGCTATTGTATAATAACAGAATCAGTAAGCATGGGAGTCCATGCTATGTAAAACATATGTATCAAACCTCAACAGATCACATCATATGGCCATGAAGTCATATGCATGGTTATAAATTAGACTTAATACCTATCAATTCCACATGTTTGGATATCACGTATTCTTAATCAACAGAGTAACACAAGGAGTACCATCAAGCTTAACAAAATATGAATCATACTTGGATAATTCACGTACCTCAATGCATCCAAACAGGGGTACATTATACATTAGAAATCATTTTTACTTATCTTAAATCAAAACAAATGTACGTATAGATAGTAGATTATACACTAATAGATCAATGCTGCCTGAGTTTTATAGTTTAATATAGATCATACAGACCATACGGAAGGCCTACATTCGATCCAGATGACATTCATGGCCCTAAGGAAAATTTTAAAATTTTGACCTATATGTCCGTGTGGATACACATGACTTGGGTGCCTGACCCGTGTGACCCACACAGCCTAGAACGCACCCGTGTGGCCCTCTTAGTGACTCACACTCCTGTGTGGTCCCAAAATAGTGAGTTACACGACCTGGACGCACGCCATTATCACTAGCCCGTATGACCCTAAACAGTGCCTCACCAGGTCTACCCCATGGCCTAACACACAACCGTGTGGCATCGAAGGCCATGTTTTCCGACATTCGCAAATCGTAAAAATTCAAGTTTTTGGTACCCACCTGATATGGTTTTTACATAGAAGCAATAGAGACGATCCCTTTCTCGTAAACTGAAACATGCAACTCAAATTGTTGAGTTAAAAGCGTTACTCTTAAAATCTTCGCCTAACAAACTTGTGCAAATAAGAAATCTACTCCATACATAAAATAAAACTTCATTCATCAAAACTCATACACAAAAAAACTTGACAAAGAACAATTACACAATCCGACTAAAGAATTACAATGTAAAAGAACTTTGAACATCAGATACGAAAGGATTCAAATAGTAAACTGAAGGTGGGAGAAGATTCCAACCAAGAAGAAAAGAAAAGGAAATGGTATAGAGAAAAATGGAAGGAAAACAAAAAAAAAACGTAAAAATGAGAGGAAGTTTTTCTTTGAAAGAAACTTAATTCATTTCAAAAAATAGAAACTAACTCACAATGAAGCATAACAAAAAAAAAAAGTCTCATTTCTTTCGCATGGACTCGAACACAAGACCACAGGGTATGCAAAAGCTTAACCATTGAACCAGCAAACTGATTCTTGTAATCAACTAAGTGAAAATAATAATTATGTCAGATCAAGAATAGGATTTTAGACAAAAGTAACAAAAATTTTCAAAGAAATGATTCAAACCTAGAACCTCACACACACAAACACAACACTAAACCACTGAATCAGATTAACTTACCTGTCAAAAATTTTGAATTCTTAATTTAAAAATCAAGAGATAACTGCTCTTGGTTTCACAACATAATTTCTTCTATCCCAATTTTTAGGGTGTTACAATATTTTTGGGATTAATTGAGCTAAGGGATAGGATGGTAGGTTTCTGTTGTTGTATTTAGGTCTTAGACAGGTACAAGTTGAAAGATTAATATTTCAGTCACATGGATTTCAAAGTGGTAATGAACCAGTATGAATTCCAAGGAGACTCAGTATTGCTAAAATAGGAGGCCCAAAACCAATTTCATTTACCCAATTTTACCAGAAAAATAAGTTGGCAATTATCCACTACTTAAATTAGCAGTCCCTAACCAACCATTCAACTCCCATATATAGCATATTTGACCTTATATTTTTCCAATAAAATTCAGCACCAATATCCCTTGAATTAAGACTTCAATCACCTATCAACTGCTAAAAATAGCAATAAAAAATCATCACAATTTGACCACATGTTGGCCGGCCACATAAGGAGAGAAAAAATCTAGCTTCCTTGCTAAAAATAACAAGGAAGACTTATTCTTCCTCACACCAAGGGACAACAACCAAGGGTAAAGGAACCAATGAAACTTTCTTGCTACATTTAGCAAGGAAGACTTAGTCTTCTACTATACAAAAGATGACACAAAGCATGGAGGCTATGGAGATTTAATTTGCTATTTTTGGCATAGGTTCAAATGGCTATAAAAGGAGGCCTTCATCTATTATTAAAGGGTATCAGATCAGAATCAATTCACTTTCACACCATTCTTCCATATTCTTTCTTAAGTGTTCTTGCCCTATTCATGGCTTGCTAAACACTTAGTTCCACAAAATAATGCAATCACTTGCTGAAATAAGAGGAGTTAGGAGATTGACTTGAATATGTTTAAGTGATTTTATCTTAAAGATGATGAGGAAAGCTACCATGAGAAGCTGCAAGGAGCAATCGCAGATAGCCCCCTGTATTCAGTTGTTTACTCTTCACATTATGAAAAGGTCGTAGATATCCCTCCTTGGCTACTCTTTCTTACCCTTCTCTTTATTATTAAATTATTGTTTTCTATGTCGGAGACAAGATTGCATCTCATCTTTCTATGGTCACACACACCCATGTCCTTACTCCGTGTGGATTTTATTTTCATTTCGAACGTACAGGGGTTTTCACATGGCCAGATACACACCCGTGTCTATGGCCCGTGCCCCTCACACGGCCATGACACGCCCGTGTCTTAACCCGTGTGTGAAAACCTTAGCATTCTGTTTCTGACGTCATCAACCTAATAAGGTCACACGGCCAAGGCACACGCCCATGTCCTTAGACCGTGTGGCAAATTAAATTCCTAAATTCATGTGCAGACTTCACACGGCCTGGGCACACACCCATGTCCTATGACCGTGTCTTCCACACGGTTGAGACACATGGTCATGCCTCAGTCCGTGTGGTTACTACTGGGCATTTTGACTTGCTAACTTAGCATGCAGAGGGACACATGACCAATCAAAACGCCCATGGGGCTGACCGTGTGTCACACACGGCCTAGACATATTCCCGTGTGCCTACCCGTGTGGACAATTATAAGGCTATTTACCAAGCCAATTGCCACCCTGAACAACCACACTTATACCATTTCAATGCAACATACATCATGACCATAAGGCACTTCTAATACCCAAAATCAAGACATCCATACATAGGTTTACACTACATTCATCATGTGTATACTTTACTCATTACTCATCCCATCACACAAGCATGCACTTCATGAACTTCATCATCATTGAATATATAAATTTATCAACTTAACACAAAATAACCAAGTTCCTATACATGCCGTACTCAAAATAAATCAAACTTTGCTATACCAAAGAGAAGTTGATAACATGATCCGAACTCCGATGTCCTACGATTCCCAAGCTAGCTTGGCGATACTACAAGGAAAAGGGAAATGAGAGGGGTAAGCATAAAGCTTAGTAACTTTTCATTAAATAAATAGCAACATAAAGACTTATGATAGCATCCATTCATCTCATTGAATAATAGCAACAGAAGTTCTCAAGCACTTGACACAACTTACTCATGTTTACTCTTACCAATCACATATCACATTTCGGATTCATATATCGTGTTTTACTCATAGGTACCTATATCACTTCATCACATAATTTAGCACTTATGCTATCTTGAACATAACTCTCATTGTCATCTTTAACATAAACTTAGCTCTTTACCCGTTGAACTACTTGGAATATCGAAGGATATTCAATCTCATCATACATGTAACATGATGCCAATGTCATGTCCCAGATATTGTCTTACATGGGATCACATCTCGATGCCGATGCCATATCCCAGATATGGTCTTACACGGGATCTCATGTCTCGATGTCGACGCCATATCCTAGATATGGTCTTATACGAGATTGTATATCAATGTCGTTGCCATGTCCCAAACATGGTCTTACACGAGATATCCTTTCGGTGTCGAGGCCATGTCTTAGACATGGTCTTATACAAGACATACATTCTCTCATGTCGTGATAATAGTATCTTTGCTATTCCGAATGTTCAACCGGAACTTCAACTTAACATAATCTCATTATACTTTCATCAAGGCATCATTAATCATTTTCATAAAAATAATAGGCATTTCTCATGATATCAAGCAATTAAAAACATAATAACATAATGTAGCTTAATTTCACACAAACTTACCTCGATACCAAAATATATGTAGAATTGTTCAATTTAGTCCACGACATTGTCCTTGCCTCAGTTTCGATCCGGGCTTCGTGTTTCTTAATCTATAATAACAAATTCACTTGTTTAATAATCACATTGACTAAAATAATCCATAAATCATACTTTGGCAAAATTATGATTTTGCCCCTAATCTTTTACAAAATTACGATTTTACCCCTAGGCTCGTAAATCGATTCTAATCAAATTTCATCATTTAACAAGCCTAGACGAACATTTATTACTCTTATAACAACTCACAATATTAATTATTTCACACATTTACCATCTATTTACAACTTTTACAAAAAGGTCATTTTTAGGTGTTTTCATGGAAACACCTTTCACAAAAGTTGTGTATTTAACACCCAAGATTCATTTTCTTCCATAAAAACGCAGCAAACAATATAAATGATCACATGGCAAAACTCTTGACTCTTAACCATTTTTCAAAATAGTCCCCTCATTAGCTAGCTTAAGCTATAAGGGTTCCAAAAACATAAAAATCAAAAAAATGATCATCAAGATGACTTACTTGCAAGGATGAAGAGTTGCTAAAATTTTTGAGCTCTCAAACCCCTATTTTTGCTGATAATTTCGGTGGTAGAAGAAAATGAACAAAGATGATATCATTTTTCTTTATTTTATTTAATTTCATCAATTTAATCCACCTAATCCACTAACTTTGACCAATTTTAACATTTCTTGTCCCCTATGGCTGGCTAGCCTTATTTTTAAGGGTCTAATTGCATATTAAGGACCTCTAATTTTGTAACAGTCCGGTCTATACCCTAGTCAGAATAGTGGTTTTGAGACCACAAATCTAAGGTCAGAAGAATATTTTAATATTATTTTCAGTGTTTACGGTATGTGATTAAGCATGTGGGAGAATTCTGTGTGAAAATTTTATTGTTTGTGTGTCAATTTGCGAAAAAAAGACTTAATCGCATAAAATGCAAAAGCTGTGTGCTAGTTGTTAAGAGTGCTTAATTGGCATGGCTTTTTAAATGAATGGTCATTATGTTGATAATAGACCATTGATAGTGGGAATGGACATAAATGGTCTAATATTTTATGGTTAAATGGTTTATTAATTAAGGGTAAAATGGTAAAGTATGTATTAATGAATATTAATAAAACAAAGATTAAAAAATCCATGCATTCATCTTGTTCTTGTCGAAATTACTAAGGAAAAAGAAAAGGAAAAGAGTTTTAGGGTTCGGTTAGAATTTGGCTTGATTGAGGTGTGTTTTTGTTTCGATTTTTGATAATTTCTACGTTTTTGTGATCGTTGCTTAGCATACTATCAAGCCCATGTCTTAATTTTAGAATTTGATGATAATTTTGAGTTATGCTATTGATGATTTGGTAAGCTTTGTGATGATAGCTAATGAAATATAAAAGATATGTGATATATTAACATATTTTGTCTTTGAATTTTTGATGAATTTGACTATTTTGGGCTAAATTGTGAAAATGAGGGATTGAGGTACTAAAATGTGAAATAAATGAAATATGTGGGCTTATATGAGCTAAGGGAAAATTCAGCTAAGCATGTGTATATGGAAATTATGTGTATTTTGAGATTTTATGAAATAGGGACTAAAATGTCAAAATATGCAATTATGAAGGCTAAAATGTAAAATGCTTTAACTATGTGTCGTGGATTGTTTTGGATGAAAATGTGATTGAATGAGTTGGGTATAATATTATATAGATCAAGAAAAGAGATATTCGGATCCAGATCGAGGCAAAGACAAAGTGCTCGGTTGATAGACTAGTGTTGTTTTTTCTACGTCCGAGGTAAGTTCGTGTATAATACAGATTGTTTAAACAATGTTCATCTATTATGAATTGAATATAAATGTGATTGATGATCTAGAAATGTAAAATGTGAATTTAAAGAAATGTAGCACTATGTGTCCGTAAATATAATGGTTACTACGATGAGTTGCACTAAGTGTGCGAGATAAGGAAATGCATCAGTTTTATTACTTGGCACTGTGTTTGCGATATTGAGACATCTTCAGTTTAGTATAATAGTACTAAGTGTGCAATATTATTGTAGCTACGGCTAATTAAATGGCACTGAGTGTGCGAGATCCTCAAATGTTTAAAGAGATTCGAACGAATTATGGCATTGAGCATTGAGTGATAAATGTAGTTGAAAATATACGTAAAAGTACAGGTATGTACCTAACCTATGTGGTTGATGATATTGTGTATGAGATAAATAGATGATTACATGAAAGAATGATGAAAAAAAAATGGTTTGAGTAGCATTAAAAATGTTTGTACTTAAAGATATAGATGTGGTATGAATGTTAACAATTAGCTATGGGTGAGATTGAGTATTAATGTGAAATTGAACATGTGATAGATAACTTTGTATATTGAATTTGAATTATTGAATTAAATGTGTTATACTACAAACTTACTAAGCTTTAAAGCTTACTGTGTCAAGTCCTTCTCTGTTTTACAGTGTCATTAAAGCTAACTCGGATCCGGGGATCGTCAGCGACTCTATCACACTATCGGACATCTATTTTGGTACTTTTGGAAGTTGTATTTTTGGTATATAGAATGTTTTGAGATGTATAGATCTTGCCATGTGATATGGCTTGATAGTTGAATAACTTTAATATATGTTTTGGATATGTGAAAAATGATGGTTATAATGTGTATATGTGGTTTTGTGTGATTGATCATTATGGTATGTTTTGGTGAAATGGAAATGGTATGTTTTACGCTTGATTTCGTAGATGAGAATGGTGATTGAAATGTATGTTTGGTGAGGTAGTAATAGAGCATGTAGGTTGAGTCAAAATTGGGAGGCAATTTGGCCTTAGGAATAGCCTATAATTGTCCACAGAGCGTGTGTCTCGCCTATGTCCAATACTGTCAATATTCGAAACAAGTCAGGATGTCACACGGGCTGGACACACAGGCGTGTGACTGGCCATGTGAGCAAGTCAGTAACCTCCCTTAATTTCACACGGCCTGGCACACGGGCGTGTCTTGTGGCCATCTGGACAAGTCAGTATGTATGCCCTGTTTCGCCACGGCTTGGACACACAGGCTAATCAGGAAACTCATAAGAGTTTTACTCAGGAAGCTCATAGAGCTTATTAGATATCTCTGAAGAGATACTGTCAGGAAGCACCGGATAAGGTAGCAGAGAGTTCAAGTGAGCTTAACAGGACACTTATGAAGAGCTGCGTTTGTGTCCGCATTATATGCAGGATCACAACCGATCGCATTTCAGGACGCTCACAAAGAGTTGCGGTAGTGCGCAACACATGCTAAATCACTACCGATCAGGATGCTCGCAGAAACTATATAACAAGATGCTCGAGAGGGCTTTTATCAGGATTATTCGTCCGAGCTAAATCTCGTCCGCAACCTATGCAGGACCTTAATATTAATATGGGAAAATATGTATCCATTGACTTTCATTTATTCAAACAGGATTTAACATTTTTCAGACATTATTAGGCATGTGATTATTTCATACATTTATAATATTCACAATGCTTAAACAAACACATTTCACATTCATTTCAAGCATAAAAGTAGCATTTTTAATCATTTATCATTTATCAGACATTATCTTTTATCAGGTTTTGTTGGATATGTTTTCAATGTCATACATATATGATATTTATACAATTCACATACACAAAATATAATTCAAGCAGATAAATATACACAATTTAGTTACACGAATTTACCTCGACAAATGTTCGTATACATAAAATCTACTAATCCGATATTTTCCTCTTTTCCTCGTTCTAGCTTCGAATTTGGTCTATCCAGATCTATACGAGTAAATTTAACATCAATTTAATACAATGTAAACTCAATTCAGTCCAATTCACATCTTAGGCAAAATACCATTTTGCCCTAAACTTTTAATTAATGACGATTTCGTCCTTAGGCTCAGAAAATAAATTCATGCAATTTAATCCTTGTTCCAAGCCTAGTTGATTTTTACATGTAACATTTACAGCCCATGTATTTCATAAAATTCAGAAATTTTTCATTATTTTTAAAACTTTTCAATTTAGTCCCTAAATCATGTTTTCATCAAAATTCACTTTGTAAAAGTTGTTTATCTATCAACAACCTTTCATATTCTACCATAAATTTCAAAATTTCAGCATATTCATCCATGGAAAAATTTTCATACTTCGATAACTTTTACAAATTAATCCCCAAAATAGCTAGATTAAGTTGTCCCAATCTCCAAAATATAAAAATTACTGAAAACGGGACTTGAATACTTATCTAATTTGGCCAAGAAAGGTTGCTTTCTCTTTTCTAGGGTTTCCATGCAAAATATTTGGGGAAGATGATGATAAATGATGATATTTTCATTTTTTTATTATTTATCATATTTACAATTTTGTCCTTTTCTTTAATTTTATTTTCCATGGATAAATCATCATCCTTAACAACTAAGTATTTTTAATGGTCTAATTACCATATAAGGACCTCCACTCTAAATTTCTATAGCTATTTAATCCCTTTAGCTATTAGAACTCAACTTTTGCACCTTGTGCAATTTGGTCCTTTATCAAATTAAACATGTAATCGATAAAATTTCTTTACAAAATTTTCACACAATATTATTATTATACTATATATCATAAAATAATATTAAAATATTTTTTTTTCTTTTTGGACTTGGATCTGTGGTCCCGAAACCACTGTTCTGATTTTATCGAAAATGGTATGTTACAAACGACCCAATTTTTGGCTTTTATTAAAAACATGCAATTTAATGGCAAAAAACTCAATTTAAAGTATCAAATAACATCAACAACTAATAAGGAATCGAATCATTACCTTAGTTGACGAAAAATCAAATGTTTGATCGAAAACTCGAAAATTCCAAAAATTCAACAATGGAGAAATCTATGGTGTTTTTGGATATTTTTCTTGAAATACTATGGAGATTTATGGCTTGGGGATTGATAGAAATCCAAGGAATTAAATTTGGGAATCAAAATTGAATGAGAGGATATTTGGGATGAAATGGACGGCAAAAAAAAAAAAAATGGAGAAGAGACTAATGTGGGTTTTATAAATATGAAGAGGGAAAATAGGGTCAAAATTAAAATTTGGTTTAATTCCCTTTTAAAAACTCATAATTTAGGCTGTTTTACAAATTAGTCCTTATTTTAAAATTGAAAGTCTTTTGAACATTATTTTCAAAAGTTGTTTTAAATTCCAAAATGCCATAGACAAAAACATTTCTAAATATCATGCTAATGAAATTCCCGAGCCCACTGGAGCTAATATCTCCATTTCACTCTCGAAACTTCTAGGCCCAATTTTGAGGTGTGACATTTCTTTGTCATTTCATATTATTAAATCAAGTCTACACGGGAAAATGGAACAACGTTGTATATTTTATTAATTAGTATGGTATAATAAAAATGCGTGTTTACAAATTACAACAAAATTTGCGTATGAACGAAAAAATCAACAAATAGACTGTAGTTAAAAAATTAATAAATTTGATAGGTGTTGTCCTTATATCATCTTGTTGATGTGGACATGATGACATTGTATGCCTTGGGTTCCTACACCATCTGCATAACCTTGGTTGGTTTGTCTTCTCCCAAATATCCATGTTGTCATGTACTCAAGCCGATGTTGGTCGACCTTTTGGTTTGCGACGCAATGATCAATCAAGTAACAACTTGGATGGAGTGTTTGATATTGACGGTCAAATATGTTCATCTGGAACCCGTAGGAATACGTTTCTCCACACATTATACACGTGTTTTGTTTTATACATTTCATCCACAAAGCTCATTAATCCAAATGTTGATTGCTACACGCTACAATTGCATGAGCACATGGAAAATGAAGTGCATCAAATCACCTACAGTCGTAGTTCTGTTCTCTCAGGTGTACACGATATGCTCCCCCAGTAATACATTTGTCTAGTTTGTCAAACTCTGTAACCCGAAACATTAGGTCTTCACACGAGTGACACATTGGATGCATACAGTTCGCTCGTGCTGTAGCCTTCCTAATTTCTTTCAGTATGTCCTCATTCCAAACATGGTCGCCCTTCATCTATCCAACATATTTTTCCGCTTGCTTTGGAAAAAAGTTTAGCCAAACGGAAATATGTTTCTTTGACAATAAAGGTTATCGAAAAATGACATGTTCCTTTCAATACATAATTGGTGCATTCTGCCAGGTTGTGCCCATTTTGTAGACCTTCACCATACAATTGTGTCCACTGATCGAAGAGTATGTTGGAAAGGTACCCTACCCCGGCATTGTTAATTACCCGTAAGTTTTCAAACATTTCAGGAAAACGGTGTTTGATGAGCTCGTACCTTGTCCAGAAATGTGAATAGTTAATCCATAATGCCCAAACTCGCATGACCCGGTTAAATATCAAACAATTGAAATAGTGGCGAATAAATACCCATGCTAATCATTTGTGTGCGTTGAGCTGCAAAATCGTGTTATCCATGGTAGTTCACTGCAACATGTCTTAGATAATATCTATGATGTGTGCGGTCCTAAAGACTTCCCTGTCGTTAAATTGCAGCCAGTATTCCAGGTCTCCTATTGGAGATGACGCATATATCGGGTTGGAGGTAAACATGCCTCCTCAACCTAGACAAGAAGAAATCCAAATCATCTACTGACTCTCCCGGCGTTATTGCAAAGGTAATTGGCAGGATTTTTTATTGTCATCCTATGCCTTATGTGTAGAAAAACAATGTTGTAATTAATTATGAAAAACAAAAATCGACCCTTACTTGATGCAAATTGCGTGCTAGCTCCAAATTATGCCTTATGTGCGAACTTCTCTTCTTCTGATCTTCTTATAATTTTTTTTTATCGTAAATGCCTTATGCCACTCAATACTGAAAGCCATGCTTTTATAGACCCGGGGGTGAATGGAAATTGATTCAAAAAAAATTCCCAGGCTAGTGGGGAGTTGAAAGTGCTAAAGGGAAAACGCTCCATGTAGCGCTTTTAGTGTTTTTTTTTTTTTTACAGTGCACTGAAAACGCACCCTACGTGGAGCGTTTTCCCTCTAACACTTTCAACTCCCATTTTCTTCCACTCATCCATAAAATATCATGGGAATCCCAAGATATATTTCTAAAGAAAAATGCACTGAAAGTTAAAAAATAATGCACTGAAAAATCTGGTCGATCCCAACCTCCCATAAAAAAACTGATCAAACCTCAGTTGCATTCAAAAAAATCGAAAACAAATTACAAACTAAGATTTAATGAAATCGAGTAGTTTGAGTTTCGATTATGAATCGAATTGAATTTTACAATTCAAATAATTTAAATATATGATTGATGTAAATACGATACTTTTAAATATCGAATTAAATAATTATTAACTTTACATCTCAAAAAAAAAAATATGATAAACTAAGAATATATAATAAACTTAAAAAAAAAACTCAAAACCTTACAAAACCTTAAACCCTAAAAATCATAAAACCACAAAACCTTACCCCCTAACCATACTTTTAAAAAAAACATAAACCTAACCCTAACGAAATGGAACACAAGGAAATCAGCTGATGTGGCAGAAAGTTGGAAGCATTTTTTTGTCAATATGCTGAAAATGCTTTCAAGAAGCTTTTTCTTGCAAATCAGCTGAAAACGCTTCTAGTTGAAAACGTTTTCGCTATTTCAATCTAATCCTGTCATTTTTTTTAAAAAAAAAACAACCTAATTAGGGTGTAAATGAGTAGAACTTTCAATGAACTGTTCGTGAACCGTTCGTATAACGTTCGTTTATGTTAGTTTATTAAACTAAATAAACAAGTATCAACAAAAAAATTTATATTCGTTTAATAAACGAACGAACACGAACAGATGTATGTTCGTTTCATTTATGTTCACGAACAAGCTCGTTTATAAGCTCATTTATGACTCATTTATTTATTATTAATATTTTCTTATAAAAATTTCATTAGTATATATTAATAAAATTTTCTTGGTTTGTAATTTTTTTCATTTATAATATAATTATTAATATTTATATTTGACTATTTTATATCTAAACAATATATATGTGTGTATTTATTTATTTATTGTTTATTTATTATTTATTAACATTATTCGTGAACATGTTCGATTAAGTTAAGTAACAAAAATTTAAAATTATTAATGAATACAAACTGGATACAAATAAATTTAAAAATAAATAAACAAGTATGAGTAGAGGCTTGTTAGTTCAAAATCGGTTCATTTACAAACTTAAGCCTAATCTAAGTAATTTTCTTTTTTTAAAAAAAGGTGTATTTTTAAGAAATTCAATCTAGCAATAATATTTCAAAAAGAAATAAAAGGAAAAAACTAAGGCAAGAAGACAGCGTCATGAAGAAGCTAAAGACAGCTTCATGAAGAAACATCTTCTCAAATGAGCTTTCCGCCTGTGTTTTTGTGTTTAAAAAAACAAAGCCAAAGCCTTTTGAAACTAACAATTTTTCAGGTATTGAGAGAGTAGTGCGTTTGTTTGAAGAAGATCCAAAACTGAAAATGTCTGGGAGAAATGGCGAAGACGAAGGTCAAAGCCCAAGCTCTGTTGTAACAGTATCCACGCCTCCACAATCACTTCCCAGCCCAACCCTGTCTGATAGAAAGCTCAAAGACAAATGCTTTAGGTGCGGAATGAAGGGTCACTGGGCACAAGATTGCCCTTTTGCTAACCCAACGAAAAACGCCTCCTCTCTGCCGGACGTCCATCACTTCCCTGTTCTACGTTGCCCTTGCGGCGTCGCTTTCACCCTTCGTGTTTCCGGTAGTGAGACCCATTATGGCAGAAGATATTATGCTCGCAACTGCAACTGCGGGAATGGGCCGGGCAAGAATTTTTACAAGTGGTGCGAGGATGTCAAGGCACCTTTGTGCAAGTGCGGCGCCGGAGCCTGCACTATCAACTTCCACGAAGATACTCATGGAAACTCTGTTAAATACTATACTTGCCGTATCAGAACGGTATGTTCGTCAAATTGTTTTTTCTTTTTTCTCTCTATTTTGGAGACTAAGTGGGTTTGATTTTGTTAAAAATTTCACTCTTTTTGAAGAACCATATTTCTGTTTCGAAGATTTCTAATGTCAATTGGTTAGTATATATGACCCTCCAAAATTTATAGACTGACTTAGAAGAAAAATTTAGCATTACTCCATGTCAGATCATACATTTAATGAGCAAAGATGTACAAATATACAACCCCATAACATTTTTTGTTCTTTTTTTCTTCAGCACATTGGGAATATAAAAAATCTATATATCTTATCATTTTGCATTTCCAAATGATTATTGCTGGAAGTGTTGGTCACTGGAGTCTGATAGTGATTATTTGATAGGGACATGGATCTTGTGGTTTCTTCCAATTCGACAGTCCTCCAAATTCATGGCCAAGGTCTCGACGACCAATATCGAGTCCACAGCACGGTGAGCCACCAGATATGATGAGTGACGAGGATGAATGTTCCATACCCTGTTTCTCTAACACAAACATCCTTGTTCATGAAGCCGAGACAAGCGATTTTGTTGTAGGGAAAGGGAACCGTGTTTCCCGTCTACTGTCTTGGTCTGATGTCCATTCCCGCCAAATAGAGTTCCAGAATCAGATATTTGCTGCTGGGAATTTACGAAATGGATGTAGGGATTATTGCCAATATCTTTTTCTTTCTTCTAGTCCTTTATAATGTTATACATTACAGCTTTTTGTTCTTCATCGTTGTTTTCAGTAAAAGTTCAGTTTTGATGTTAGGTAAAACTCGTCAAATTATGGGCCTTCGTGTCCATGGTTGGGTTGGAAGGCTTGCTTTTCCTCCTCCTCGGATCTTAGCAGATCTTCCTCTTGGGCATTTCTTTTGCTGTAAGCATGGTTATAAACTTGAATTCTTTGTTTCCTCCAAATCTCTAGCTTTTTACTCTCTTCAACAGTTATGTGTTTCCTTTGTTTGATCCGATATTAGTTTCTCAATATGCGGATATCTCTATTCGTGGAAGTTCAAGTATAATGCCTTGCACTTCTTCAAATGGTGAAGTTGATGAAGAATCACAAAATGCACTAAGGAATGATACTCAACTGTTGGCTGTTCCTTCGGGGACTTCAATCTGGAAAAGATCGTTCACTGCTATGCAAGGTGTACCAAATATGATAGTGAAAGGAGTAGGAAAGAATCTGCAGAAAGACTGCAGCCTTTTGCTGTCAATGGAGGCAGCAAAAGATGGTTTGGCTTTTGCTGAGCACGTGACGAAATCTATTCAGTATATATCAAGTGTTACAGGAATGGGGTTGAACTGCAATCAGCAGGAGCCAACCATCCAAAAAAATATCAAAGAAGTCGGTAGCGATTATCTTCAATGGGTCCGTCAAGTGGCTTCTCATTTCGAGGAAATGCTCCATCAAATTGGGGAACTTGAAACTTTCCTTGTAAATATTACCAAGGATTTGGGGCAATCAAGGAGAAGTATGCTTGCTGCATATCAACAACTCACAAGTGCTTTGAAACTTCCACAGGTGGAAGTAGAGCAACGCATGGCGGGGACAACATTAGATGAGGTAAGAATTCACCCTAAGTTTTATATCTATGTTATTCAGATTCGAAAAGGTTATGTTCAATTTTTTAAAACAGAGTGGTTGGAGTGATGAAGCTTAATGTTATAAGAAGCATCTGTTGTTTTGTTCAATTTGAAACTGAATAAGTTGATATGTGTGTATGTAGACATGCTCCGGTACAAGTGAAATATGTAGAGTAGAAGGGAGGAAGAGACAGAAGATAGCACTTCTAAGTGAATCAAAGTGAGGTGTGAGAGCCTCTTTAGAATAGAGGACACCAGATGTACATGTTTTTAGTAATGTATTCTTATCCTGCCATTGTATTTTGTTATCCATGACTTTCTAATCTAATTTTATATCAGTTAATGTTTATATCATCAAATCATATTTTGGGTATGATGAAGGGATTCTTTTATGTATGTCAATATAATTATTCAAATTATCTGAATTTGTAAATTATCCGAGTATTATTATCCGAATGCGAACCAAATTAAATATCATTATTTGTCAAATATATGAATCCGGAAAAAAATTTGAGTTTAACATTTTCAATTAAATGTTGGATGTTTGAATTCAATGTTTTTAGATTTAAATCGGTGGTCGATCGGTCAAATCTTTTCGATTCGATCGGTTCAAATAGCTAAAAATTGATTCAACTATATAATAATATTTTTATTATTTTTATTTATTTTAGGTAATAAGCACCTTTGAAATATGACATAATGTTTTTTTTTTTTTTTTTTTTTTTTTTAAAAAATAAAAGATGCCTTTGAAAATTCAAATCTGGCGAGAAAAATGTAGGATGAATTTAGGAGAGAAATGGAAAGCACGTCCAGCTGGGTATGTTTTTTTGCACAGATGGCAATAAAGTGCTTTCAATTAGATGCGTTTCCGTCAACGATTAACTGCAACGACTTTTTGACCGTTGCGCCAAATGATAAAAAATATTTAAAACCCAACGGTAATTTTTTTAAACATATAAATACCCCCAAATTTCATTTTTTTTTTCATTCACATCATTCTCTCAAATTCACTCAACTCTCTCAACTCTTTCAAGATTTTTATTCAAAATTTATTTATATTTTCATTTAAAAATATTATTTTTTAATTATATCGTATTTTATTTGTTTGGATCAATTTCTCGAGAATGGACGCCTCTCTATCCACTTCAACGACAACATATTTTCGCCTCCAAATTAGCAACGGTAATTCATTATTTTTAATTATGTTAAATGTTATTTGATAAATCTAAATAATTTTTTATGTTATAAATAGGCGGACGATCGTGTGGTGGAGGTGTTTATACATAATACGAGGGATCAATACTTGCACGTGATTAGATTCTTACATGAGTCATGCATACAAGGGGGTTGCAAACTCGATCCCACATTAATCAACGCGTTGGTAGAAAGATGGAGGCCCAAAACACACACTTTCCACCTTCCATACGGTGAGTGTAATATCACACTTGAGGACGTAGCGTTACAGCTCAGTTTGTTGGTGGATGGACCAGTCATCATGGGATTAGTGGTGGTTCGGGGGAAAGTGGCTCATCGATGTTTTGTATATTATTAACCTTCCATGCATTAGTTGATGCCGATGTTGATGCCCAGGTCGATGTCAATGTACCAGAGATTTGGGGCACCTTATGGTTACACGCCTATAGTGACCCAAACATCGTGCACATCACTGTTTTACTAGGGTGGCTCATCATCTCAACCATCGGACGTGGGAGTGGTGGATACATAATGGCAGGTAAGGAGGACATAGCAATCGACCACGAAGGACGATGGTGACGCTGCCGGTCCCGAAAAAAGAATTGCCTAGTGGGGCATGCTAGGTGCATATTCAGGCGATGATGAAGTCTATCAAATAGGCAATGACTAGGAGGAAGTCTACATACCCGCACCTCCGGAGGCACCTCTGGTTGCACATCCGATTGTACGCCTAGTTCCACTCAGAAATCCTCCACGCGACTGTCGTCCATCGCCTTACGACACACATTCTCTCCGATGATACGATTGAGTGTATTTTTTGTTATAAATATTGTAATGTAAATAAAAATGTCATAAATAAAAAAAATTAATTATTACAAAAAATCCCTCTTAGGTTTTGTATATTATTAATTATTACAATTTGTATAAAGTCTCTATTTGAACAATACCTTTGTCTTTTCATGAGTTAAACGTAAGTTAACAATAAATAAGGAATTGAACCAAATGGAATATGCAAAGCACACTAATGAATATGAAATTTGGTAGAAAGTAATGTTATCGACGTTAGGGCCCCAACATATCTCTGTACAGAGAACATGTTGTCTTCGCATGCCCTGGGTTTCTACAATACCCGCATAATATCTATTGACGTGTCTTTCCCGAATATTCATATCGTTCCTTATCTGGGTGGAATTCAGGTGACCTTTTGGGATACGATGCAGGTCCTTCTTTGGCACCAACTCGAATGACGCACTTGACACAAGCAACCACATACTCTCATTTGGGACGGGTACGAATTCAGGACTCCACACATTGTGAATGCGTTTTAGTTGATAGGCGTCGTTATGTAAGGCACGTACTCAATCTATATCTCATCATATGCGACAATTGCATGTGCGCATGGGAACTTAAGTGCTTAGAATCTCCCACAATCGCAAGTCTCTTTTGTTAAGCTCACATGATAGGATACACCTGACATTTCCTAATTGGGCCTACCATGCTCCATGACTCAAACATCGAGGTTCCGACGCAAGTGGCACACTCCATACATGGTGTTCACTCTCTTTGTACTTTGCCTAATCTCTTTCATCACATCATCGCAGAATGTATCACAGCCTACTATCTGTCCAGTATACGTCAACTGCCTCTTAAGAAAAAAGATAGTCAGTCAAAAGTATGTCTCTTTGACAACCAATATTACTAGTAAATAACGCGTCCCCTTTAGTACGGAATTGATGCACTCGACCAAGTTTGATGTCATGTGCCCATATTGTAGACCGTCGTCGTACAATTGTGTCTATTGTTTGAACGGTATATTTGATACATACGTTGCACCGTAAGCATTAATTATGCTCAAGTTGTTCAACATTTCATGGAATCGATATTGGGCAAGCTCGTAACCTGTCAAGAAATAGCTACTGGTCAGTGCTATGAAATTACCTGGTATGAATAATCGATATGTAGTGAATACATAGTTCAAACTATAAACCCATGTCGATGACTAGATCTTGTTCAGTTGCCAAAGGATATTTTTAGTGGTAGTTGGATCCCACATGTCGTATGCAGTATAAATGATGAGTGCGATCCCAGAGGGATCTGTGACGATCAATCATCGAGAGTATTCCAAGTCCCTTATCCAAGATGACATATAATGCAGACAAATGAGGCGACGCAACTAACTCAGGAAGAAATCCCAAACATATATCGTTTCTCCAAGAGTTATTACGAACGCTATATGCAGAATCTTTCGATTACCATCCTGAACGACGTCAAGCAACAGACTTTGTTGATACCTTTCGTACAGCTAGGTGCCATCAATTTGGAACATAGGCTTGCAGTGCTAAAATACTTCTTTGCATTGCTCAAAGGTCTAAAAGAATCGGTGGAACACTATTTTCCCAGGGATCAATTGATCACCGCAGTACCCTGGGTGCATTTCAAGATCGGTTACGGAACCTGGTATGAACCGATTCAGTACCTGACACTATTGTTGTAGATAGTTATACGAACCCTCCCACCCATGATGCAACTTCTCCATAGCCTTCTGTTTTGCAACCCACACTTTGTAATACATTGGAGTGTACTGGTACTGGCTACGTATGTTCGCAACCAGCTCTGATATTTCAATTCGGGGACTGGCCTTCACCATCAATAGAATAATATCAGCAATCATGTCCAAATCTATCCTTGGATGGTCCTGACTTACACCTGTCACAACATAGGTATGGGGACTGGGGTATTTCTTTATTGTCCACATCATGGTTTTCTTCTGGTAAGACAACATGATTTTCCACTTACACCTCCTGTCCTTTGTTGCACACTTTCCTTCGAACTTCTTGGAACAGGGATTCATGACACAGTAGTTCACGCCATTCTTGATGTTGTACCACTTCAATGCAATAAGGAAAACATCTTTGTTTGGGTATTCCATTCCAACTTCCAGTACTTGTACATCACGATATGCGGTTGCATGACCAGGTGCTCAGTGCAAAAGCCGTGAAAAATCTAAACCACCCTCGGTATGTAGGTTGATGTTCGTCATGTGGGGGCAGAGGTCCATACACCATGAATTGCACATCTAGATTTGGAGCATTGCCCAAGGCATCATTCTCAGACTCGCAAGGTTCAGCTTTGTTGTAATCAGATTTGGTTTAGAAAATAATGTCACTTCTGAACCATCCAGACCGCATTGCCGGATTGGTTTAGGTTCTAACTTCTCCCCCTTGTTTGCGTATGCAACCCCTTCTTCCTCACTTGCATCCCCTTCCTCGTCTGTTGGATCGATGGAAATGTGCAAGTGTACAGAATCGCAACAAGTAATAAAGTGACAAATAATTGTCGAGTTTTCGTAGCCATAGAGACTGTGTAAGAAAATTATTTATGAAATGAACTTGAAACACTTTGGTGATTAAAAATATTTTGATTTTGAGGAAGTGATTAAAACTAAAATTTAACTAAGTAAAATAAAAATAAATGTTTCAAAGCATGATTCCAAAAGAAGATTTTAATCAAGATGACATAATTGTGTTAGATCAATTACATTTCTTAACTTAATATTACTAAAACAATGTTCATGTTGTTACGAATAAATTCACGACAACTTTGTAATTTGTTAACTATAGCACATACAGACTTGCTAAATTAACTAATCTCTTGAACATATTACTATGCCAATTCAAACAATTAATCAATTTATATAAGCAAGTAAAAGATTAAGTGAAGTAACATTATATACCTACATTGAAACAGTTTAATCACAATAATCTTTCAAGTTATGCAAGGCTAATGTACTGTTTAATACCATAGCTAATTTAACCCTCAGCTACCTTAGAAGATTAAACATGCACTAAATAAGTATTGTGTCAATTAATTACAATTTCAATATGATTAATAATTAATTCATTAGTTACCTTACAATTATAATGCAAGTATAACATAATTATGGTTTTACTTAATCAAACAATTTACCAAGACCTATAACAACATAAACACAATTTTAATAACTTAAATGGTCGAAATGAAATCAATCTAACACGAATTAAATTTAAGCCATGTTAATTAAATATAGAATAATAATATAACAAATATCCATAAAAATGTTCATAACAACAACAATAAATGTTAAAGGATAGGAATCTAGAATCAAATCCGGAGTTTCTCTAAAACCTGACTAGTTTACTCCACTCCTCCTTTTATGCTCGTTCTTGTTGAATCGAGGCTTCTACAAGCACTTGAATGCTTCTACCCAAGGTGATTGAAGGGCTCTTTTCTAAGAGGGAAACCGACAAGGAAGAGACAAGAAAGAAAAATGGGAAAGAAGAAGAGAAAGTGAGTGAAAGAGAGAGAGTTGTGAGGAATGAAAGATGTGATGAAATGAATAGGTGAAGGGGGTATTTATAGGCGGGATTGACTACTAAAAATAGCAAAAAATCATCATCCATATGCCCCCCTTGGCTGGCCACACATGTGGCAAGTTTGAATGTTTCAAACTTGCTAAATTTAGCTTGGGATGAATCTTTAAAAGCACAAAAAGTGGAGGGGTTTGCATGCAATTTCAAGAAAACTTTAAGGTCTGATTTTTAAGTCAAATAATGAGCTAATTTGACCTGATTGGGTCAGCATGTTGGACTATTTTGGGCAGCCCATATAGTCTTAAAGTTGAGTTTCAAGGGATAAAAATTCATCAAGTTTGGCTTGAAAGGCTCAAACAGCCAAACAAAAGTTTGCCTAAATCATTTTCAACATTCCATGCTTCTTAGAATTTCGCCTCAAGAAATTACTAAGTCAATTCTAGAGACTTAAACTTTCATGCATGCCTAGCTTTCCTAAGGGACTAAAATTTTATGGTAGGATTTACATACTTTATTAATAGAACATTTATGTCATAATTCAGCTACCATAACAATTATTGAAATAATAGAACTTTACTTATACTGAAGTTTAGCATACTTAACAAAATTTTAAATTCTTGAACAAAATATAACCTAACCATAATTAAAAAATAATTTTATTTTAAGAGGAAATAATTTCAAATTTCGGTCCCCCTACTTAAGATGAATAATGTCTCCATTGTTAGAAGTGAATAGATACTATACACTAGGTAGGATTCTAGAAAAGAGGAGGTAAGTCAATTTGACTGCTTAAGTACTAAGCTCTTTCTAGATCCAATTCTAGACATGTATATATCTATTGCCACACTACTTATTTTAAAACTTGTTCATTTTTGTTTATGATTTCCACCTCTTGTTTTATTATGCAAAAAATAAAAATCCTAATAGAATCTAATACTAAAATATTAAATAACCTAGGAAAGAAAATAAAATAAAGTAAAGATTCTCTTTTTTTATTTATTTGTAGATCCCTCAGAATCCGGCTCATCTTTTGCTCCATCGTCTTTGCTTTTGCATGAATTGTTTCGTTCCTTCTTCTATATTGGACTCCATAGTTCAAATATAAAATTTGGAAACTCAGGCACAAAAATAAATGGGTTATTGAATATTTTCGTAAGAGCGCTTCTTATTGAGTCATCTCGTATTTTTGAATATCTCCAATAAGCTTATTGTTGCCACTGCATATGTTGCATTATGTCCATCAAATTTGATAGCTCATCTCAAAGATCTAGGCGAGGCGATTGAGTTCTAAATATTAAGGTTGCCATGTTAGGTTCGGTTATTGGTTCCGTTGGTTCTGTCTTATTAGGGATTTCAGTTGATTGCATTGGTTCGATCTAATGGGATCTTCTTCTTTTTCTTTGGGATCCTCGCTCTCTTCAACTTGTTGCTACAGAACAGAATCTTCGGCTATTCGATAGAGGTCCCAATCTGTGATTGTGTGATCGTGTCTGAAAGTCTTAATATTTATATAATGAATGATCGAGCCTAAAAACTAACTTACGACAACGATTGAGGCAAGTGCACCTATCGAACAGTAGTATAGTTTAGTGGCAAGACTAGAATGTTGAACCCAAGGGAACCAAAAGTACTAATACTTACTTTCTTTTTATTATTTAGCCTAAGAATAAAAGGAATTTTTGTTTAATCTAAAATTAACTAACTACTAAGCTAAAGATGCTAAGACAAATAGAATGAATTGAGGAAAATACTTTTGGGAAAGCCAATTGATTAAGACAATACCCGAGGAAGAATCCACCTAGACTTCACTTGTTATTTAACTCTGAACCAAACGATTTATTCACTTGACTTGATCCGTAAGATTTCCTGATTTATATTAATACCTCTCTTGAGGCTACTAATGTCTAACCCTAGATTGATTAATTGAAATCTATTTCTAATTAAAACCCCCAGAATTGCATTAACTTGATCTATGGACTCCCATATTAGGTTTGACCCTAATCCGGCGATTTTCATCATCCTATCTCTAGGGTTGCGATCAACTCCGCTTAACTATGCTAGATCTACTCTTAAGTAGGGAATATTCCTCCACTGCCTAAGGGCATCGATACTTGAATCAATATCCTGAAATATTAAAACAAGAATTAAGAACACATAATTAAGAACAAATCAAGTATTTATCATATAGTTCAAAAAACAATAACAAGATCCGTCTTAGGTTTCATCCCCCTCAGGTATTTGAGGGGTTTAGTTCATAATTATAAAAGAATACATCTCAGAAGAAAATATAAAACAAAACATCAGAAAAACCTAAAACCCACTAAAGGAAATAAAAGGGAAGATCTTCTGTCTTGAGTATAATTTCGGCTTCTTAAGATGAATCAACTGGCTTTCTTCGAGTGAGTCCGACAAATCGGCCTCTTTGGCTTGGCTCCTCGGCCTCCCTGAACCGCCCCCTTTTAGGTCACACTTAGAGTGTTTATATAGGCTTTCAAAATGTCTTTCTTTACCCTTAAGTATCCTAATTCGAGTGGAATTAAAATAGGTCACAGCAGGGACACGCCCGTGTGGCACGCCCGTGTAAATTGAGTCCAGGCCGTGTTCGGGTCTGCTAAAGAGGCACAGCCGTGTGGGTTGTGCCCAGGCCATGTGAATTTTGTACTTTGGCTCATTTTCCCCGTTTTTGGCCCGTTTCTCGTTCTTTTCATCCTCCTGTGCTCTCCTAAGTATAAAACATGAAAGTAAAGGATTAGGAGCACCAAATTCCACAATTCAGGGGATAAATCATCCAAAAAATATGCTAAATGTGGGATTAAAATATGTATATATTATGGTTTATCAAATAACTCCACACTTAAGCATTTGCTTGTCCTCAAGCAATGTTCTAAACTCACAATTAAAATGAATGTCATTAATTCATAATATTCATCAATTGTGTTTCATATTAATTCATAGGTAATTCATACATTGATAATTTAACCAAAAAGGGTTCTAAAGGTTCAAACAATCAAATTCATAGTTTTTGTAGTACCAAAATATAGGCGTTACCCCTTACCTAAATAATCACCTTTGATTCAAAATCTACAAGAGTTGACATCCTCACTAAAGATTCACTCAAATCACTCAAAGTGTTTAAGGTTCAAAATTAAGTAATCAAAAGTCGAACATGAAAAGTTAATCCCATAGGCTTGCATGAAAATCAAATCTCCACCACTATAAAATGAAATGATACACAGATCAAAAGGTCTTTATTGGGTTGTAATGAGGCTTGGGATAAAGGTGTGGATAAAGGCTGAATTAAAGGGTTAGAATCAAGATTGAATTGACAATATATCTAACTAGAAAAATGAACTAATCCTGAATAATTACATCAATTGAAAACTTGAAATACTAATAACACGAGCTTCTTTTCAGAATGTGGAATTAATTGCTTAAGCTCCAACAACATAGAATTAATAATGAATATCTTTCCAATGTTTTTTTTAAGAACAAATATTTACAATAATAAGAAGGAACTTTAACAACTGAAATATAGAACATAGTTAGGCAACTGCTCAAAATCAAATCTCGACAAAAAGGGAGTCAAGAAAATGGTGATAACAAATACAGGATAGGTTTTGGGTTAATATTAGTGGGTGAGTCAATAAAAGGGTTGTTAAGATCAAAGGGGTTCACTAGGGGTTAATTGTGAGGGTAGGTTTTTAGTGGAGTAAGTGGGTTAAATCCTAAGTGCCTTTATCATCTCTGTATATCAAAATCAATGATGTAGTCTTGACATGTTTCTAGAATAACAATTCAATGTTGACACACTCATAATAATAAAAAAATGAGCACGAAAGAATGTATGCTCTAAAAGGCTCAAGATCTCACAAAAATTATGGGTTTTTGATATCAACTTTGTAAATTTCAAACTTCAAGGTAATAATTAGATTCAGGTTGACAACCTAACAAAATTTTAATTTTTGATAATAGACTCATCATGCTTGATTCTCTAGTCTCCTAGAGTTTAAATCTTCACTGCACAATTATGAATGATTTAATCCAAAATAAATTAATAAAAATCATGAATCAAAGGAAATTTCATTCTAATAGTAATATGAGAAAATTACTTAAGAACAAGACATAATTCAGGGATTTGAGAATAATACAAAAAGTTAGGAACTTTTCAAAATAAAATTCACCCTCCACACTTAAGATGCACATTGCCCTCAATGTACAAAGATATATATAGAGATAAATAGTATGAAATCATAAGAGATAGGGAGAAGTGACACTTCCTGAATTTTGGATGGATTCCGTGAGTTGTGAGTGTCGTGGTGTGGTGATTTTCCTCTTAAAGTTGGGTATTCCATAGTGCTATTTTATGCTTTTTTTTAACTGCGATAAAAGAAGTCGGTTTGTTATCATTGTAAGGATTACTCAAATATTGCCACGAAATGTAAATTGGATAATAGAGATTATGAACTGAGAAATAACTAAAATAAACATTAGCCAAAGGTAAAAGATAAAATGAAGATTAACATTTTAAACATGAAAATAATATAAAGGTAAAAGAAAAAGGACTCAGAAGTCCTCATCGCCAGTTGGATCGCGTGGTGGGGGCGGCGATGAAATGTGAAGGAGCTGACATATCTAGTGGAGGGTGGCATTGATGTTGTCGAAACGTTGGAGGCATTGCTGCTCAAGTCACGTGAGGCGCTCAGATATGTTCGAAAGAGAAGCTGCCGCATGCTCTGGGCGATGGCTCGGTGTTGGCTCCTCATGTGGGTGTGGAACATCGTCAGTAATGTCCTCAAGGTCCTCCTCTTTAGTGGTATGGTGTAACAGCCCAACTATGACCCTAGTTAGAACAATGGTTTCGGGACCACGAATCCGAATCAGAAACGTATTTTTATTTATTATTTGATATTTATGTCATGGGGATAAGCATGTGTTAAAATATTATTCCATAATTTGTGCTTTTGGTCGACTAATTTTAGTAAAGGATTAAATTGTTAGGTGGTAAAAGTTGCAAGTATTTAGTGGAAGGGTTTAATTGAATTACTTCTTAAATGAATGGTTTTGCATGTCAAATTGCCCAAAAGATCTAGTAGTGGACGGTAATCATGGGGGGAAATTGATTTTTTATTGTTATTTGACTTTTATGTTAAACTAATAATAAAAAAAAGGGTGATATTACTTTAATAATAATTTAATTAAGAGATGAAAGAGAGATCATCATCTTCCTACTTCCATCACCGTAGAATACAAAGAAAAAAAGGGGGAAGCTAAAACCTTTGCTACATTCGGCCACTGCATGTTTATGAGGTAAGAAATTAAGCTTAATTTTTTTTTAATGAATCTTAGCACTTTTAAGTTAGTCATCTTGAGTACTATTAAACTCATGTCAAGGATTTGGGATTTAAATCATGTTTTAGGTTCAGCCATGAGTAAATGTGTTGGATTTATTTGGTTTAATGGAAGTAGGTTAAGCATGAGTTAGGCATTGACATGATTGAGTAGAAATTTTGGATGAAATGGATGTATGGTAGCTTGAATTTTTTTGAAAGAAATTTTATGAGTGAAGGCCAAAATGTTAAACATTTGGCTTGTATAGTCTCGTGAATGGGAGAGGAGGATTCAACCCTCTTGTAATAAAGCCAAAGAAGTTATGTTATTGAGTGTTCTTTGCTTTGGGGATTAATTTATAAAAAGGTTAAAATTGTAGGGCATATCGGTAATTTAGAAATTTTAAGTATTATAGAATTTAATGTTATATGGGGGATTGAATAAGAAGAGAAGCATTCGGCCATAGCCTATAAGAGTGCAATGAATTATATTTTTAAGTGACTGAGAAATTGGAAAATTATCCAATTTTTCATTTTTTTTAGCTAGAAAGAATGAGATCTTATTGAAATGAGCTATTTTGTGAAATCATTATAGATCAAGGACGTAAAGAAACGGAAAAGGATCTGGGGAAAGCTAAATTGGACGATTAGCCGGAAAATCTTAGCTCATCAATCAAGAAGTAAGTTTATAAGTAATTGAATTTAAGCAAATTATTTACTACAATGAAATATATACTCTCAACCGAATTTCCTTGCTTATAGAGTTCTTAATTTCTGAATGAGAGGTGAAATATTTAAAAGTATTGGTTGAATGTAAGTTTATCATGTGTATACATGTAGTTGGTTATTTATATCTTTCGATTTGTTGAATTGGGAATATTGGTATATAAATTGTTGAATCTATTATGGTATGAAACTCAATGTATGTACAAGTCAATTGTGTGCAAATCATGAATGAAATTATATATATAAATATATATTTGGATTGTTTATATAAACAATGGATGGGCTAATAGCTAAGTATGAGTTATTAAATAGGTGATGTTTATAATTATATGGAAGAGTTTGAATGGAATGATAGATATAGTAAGGAGAGTTGATTTGAATATAGATATATGCGTATAATTTGAGTACCGAACATGAACCTTAGCATATGAGTATTATGAAATCGATTGTAAGACATTGTGTGTGAAGAAAGGTTAAGTAACGACTCTATGTGAGCGAAACATTACGGGTAATTGGCACTGTGTGTGCGGAAAATATGTAACGGCTCTATGTGAGCGGTACGTTACGAGAAATTGGCACTGTATGTGCAGAAAATATGTAACGGCTCTATGTGAGCAATACGTTACGAGGAATTGGCACTATATGTACAGAAAATATGTAACGGCTCTATGTGAGCGATACGTTACGGGAAATTGGCACTGTGTGTTCTAAAATATTATGTAGTGGCTCTATGTGAGCGATATGTTACGGGAATTACTTTAAGTATATGGATTGGCATGTTCTATAAATAATGAAATCTCTAAAGGAGGTACATGGGAGTGCCAGGTATGTATGTAATGTATGTTAGATTGTTAAATTGGTAAGTTAGGTAATACTTTGAGATATGAGGATTTAAATGTGGATATTTGGGATATCATGGTGATTGAATGATTGGTAATTAGGTATGTGAGTGGAAGCTATAAGTTCAATTCATGATTAAGTTGAGTTGAATAAAACTTGTATAATATTTGGTTATGCTTATTTTCCTTTACTTAGAACTTACTAAGCTATTATAGCTTATCGAATATGTGTTGTTTATTTGTTTTAGATCTGAAGGTTGAAGCTCGAAATCGGGAATTTGAGTCGAAGTCTATCACATTATCAAACACTTTTGGTATTTGGTTTCTTTTACTTAGTATAAGACTTTGGAAATATGGTATGTATAAGCTTGAATAATTATGGAATTCTTTTGTTTAAAAATGTATATAAATGCCGTGCGAAGATGGCTTTATTTCTATACTTGGGTTAAGTTGTTATGCATGAGTTAATGTATATGCTTGTGCATTTTTGATCTTTATATGTATACATGTTTTGGTCTGTATACTACATGAAGCTTAAAAGAGAAAAGAAAAAAATGGGGTATTTATTTTAGGCAATTCGAATGGATGTTTCATGAATGTAGTAGATACAAATTGATGTTAATTTATTTAATTATCTATGGTTTAGTTACACATGATTTTGGTCTATTATTGGTGTGTTCGAATACCTTAAAACCATAGCTTGAAGGCATTTTAAATTTGATACGTATGTGATAAGTGAGATCATAAGCTTGTTTCGAATAAGGTAAATAGTACCTAACAGTTAATGAATATCTTTTGCTTAAACTTGTATGTATGGGCAATACTTGTCATGAAAGAATTAGGTCATAATTATATTGGTGACTAATGAATGTATTATATTATGGATTAAGTTGAAATATGTAACTTTATAAGTATTTGGCCATAGTAGTGTTTTGGATTGAAGGTCATATTATTCGTTGGAGGTTTTAAAATGGGTAATTATTGTTATGAGAAATTAGATATGGTGTGCATATTAATGACTATAATAAGTAAAGTTAGTTGATTATTATAAATTGATTAAGACAAATACACCTATTCGGCTATAGGACACAAAATCACAAATGTATAGTGTTATGTTAATTGATGGTATTTAGTTTATTTGATGCTATTGTCAATATGGGTGATATGTTCGTTGATATTATGATTTTTGAATGAATGAATACGATTAATTATGACGTTATAGAGCAGTTCGTATTAATGTATGAAGCAGTAGTATAAGGTGCTTGACTTGTGATTGTTATAGTAATACCCGTAACACTAATCCGATAACAGATACGAGTTAGGGGTGTTACATTTGATTGGTATCAGAGCTACGGTTTAGTCAGTTGTTGGACTAATGTAGCGCGTAAAGGTCTAGCTATATATGCCATATTTTGTGATAAGATAATGTGATGACTTCTGACAGATATACGTATTTGTTTCTTCCACATAGTAATGGATCCGGATCCCGAGCAAGCATTAGCTGATGATGTCGAGAGTGTGGCACTTGTTTCGGCGCAGGGGATCGCGTCGGAAGAATCTCGACCTGTTGCGAGTGGCCCAGATGTGAGGATAAAGCAGGCCTTCCATAATATGATGAACGATTGGTTCAGTCATTACTTACGATTCACTCCGGCTGTTCAACCATCTCAAGATCCGAATGTACCCCCAGTAACAACGGTGGTACCTCCAGTTGCTAATCTTGACAGAGTGACTAAACCTCCGATTGACCGTATTAGGAAACACGGAGCTCAAGAATTTAGAGCCGAGGATGACGACCATGCAGAGAGAGCCAAATTTTGGCTCGATAACACCATTCGTGTATTCGACGAACTGTCCTGCACCCCCGATGAATGTTTGAAGTATGCTATATCCTTGTTACGGGATTCTGCCTACTACTGGTGGAATACGCTCGTGTCAGTTGTCCCGAAAGAAAGGGGTTACCTGGGACTTCTTTCAAGTAGAATTCCGTAAGAAATATATAAGCCAGCGCTTTATTGACTCTAAGCGCAAAGAATTCCTCAAGCTCAAACAGGGCCACATAACTGTATCTGAATATGAGCGCAAATTTGTGCGACTTAGTCGCTATGCTCGCGAGTGCGTTTCGTCAGAAGCTGCTATGTGCCGGAGATTCGGAGATGGTTTAAACGAGGATATAAAGCTTCTGGTTGGTATTCTGGGAATTAATGAGTTCGTTGTGCTGGTTGAACGAGCTTGTAAAGGTGAAGACTTGAGAAAGGAAAAATAAAAAAGCTGAGTTTGAATCCAAAGACACTCGGAAGAGGTCCGCAAGAAAATTTTCACAGATTTCTATGAAGAAGTTTAAGAATGACGGTGGTCGATTCAAGCCTAACACCGGGATTTCTATACGAGAATGCCGCCAGTGAGTTCTCGAGCTACATCAGTTGCAAGTGTGGATAATGAGAAATTGAGCAAACCGGAGTGTCAGCAGTGTGGCAGATGACATCATGTAGAGTGTTAGGGTAAATCTATTTCTTGCACATGTTATAAGTGTGGCTCACAGGATCACTTCATTCGAGATTGCCAGGAGACCGCTAGAAGAGGTACTATTCAGAATGCGAGACCGAGCGGTGCTACGGCTCGAGGTAGATCATCTCATTTTGGGGGAGGTAGGAGTGGTGCACAGAAGGGGACTTCATATGCGCTTGTTCGATCAGATGCTTGTGTACTAGCTAGAGCTTACGCCATCCGTGCTAGAGAGGAGGCTTCATCCCCTGATGTCATTACCGGTATTTTTACCCTTTTTGATACTAATGTAACTGCCTTGATTGATCCCGGCTCAACTCACTCTTATATGTGTGAAGCATTAGCATCCAATAAGACTCTACCTGTTGAGTCTACTGAGTTTGTAATTCGGGTTTCAAACCCTCTGGGTTGGTGGGTATTAGTTGACAAAGTGTGTAATAACTGCCCATTAAATATTCGAGACATGTGCTTTCCGACTGATCTGATGCTATTGCCTTTTGATGAGTTTGACATCATTCTCGGCATGGATTGGTTGACAGTTCATGATGCTGTAGTAAATTGTAGACGAAAGACTATTGATTTGAGATGCCAAAAAAATGAGAGGATCCGAATTGAATCTGCGGACTTGAATGGACTACCTATTGTGATATCTTCAATGTCGGCTCGACGATATTTGTAAAAGGGTTGTGGAGCTTATCTTGCGTACGTGATTGACACAAAAGTAGCAGAAAAGAGGATTGAGTCAGTACCAGTGATTAGTGAATATACGGATGTATTTCCTAAAGAATTACCGGGATTACCACTAGAACGCGAAGTGGAATTTAGTATTGAGCTAACGCTAGGGACAACACCGATCTCGATAGCTCCGTATAGAATGGCACCGACTGAATTGAGAGAATTGAAGATTTAGCTGCAAGAGTTGACGGATAAAGGTTTTACCCGACCTATTTTTTCTCCCTGGGGTGCGCCCATTTTATTTGTGAGAAAGAAGGACGGAACTTTGAGGTTGTGCATTGATTATCGGCAGCTCAATAAAGTAACTGTGAAGAACAAATATTTGTTGCCACGGATTGATGATTTATTCGACCAGCTTAAGGGAGCCTCAGTATTTTCAAAAATTGATCTAAGGTCAGGATACTACCAGCTGCGAGTAGGAGAATCAGACATACCAAAGACTGCCTTTCGGACAAGATACGGCCACTATGAGTTTTTAGTGATGCCTTTCGGACTCACTAACTCCCCTGCTGTTTTTTTGGATCTGATTAATAGAATATTCAAACCCTATCTAGATCGGTTTGTTGTGGTATTTATTGATGATATACTGATCTATTCGCGAGACGAAATGGAGCATGCTGAGCATTTGAGGCTAGTACTACAAATTTTACGTGAAAAATAATTATACGCAAAATTCAGCAAATGTGAGGTTTGGTTGAACGAAGTTAATTTCCTCGGACATGTTATTTCAGCAGCAGGCATTAGGGTTGATCCGAGTAAAGTTTCAGCCATACTTGATTGGAAACCCCCTCGAAATGTTTCTGAGAATCGTAGTTTTCTTGGACTTGCCGGGTATTACAGATGCTTCGTAAAAGGGTTTTCTATGATTGCATCCCCGATGACAAAGATACTTTAGAAGGATGTGAAATTTGAGTGGTCAGAAAGGTGTCAAAAGAGTTTTGATCAACTAAAGACCCTGTTAACGGAAACTCCTGTGCTCGTCCAGCTAGAATCAGGTAAAGAGTTCGTTATTTTTAGTGATGCATCTCTAAATGGGCTGGGTTGTGTATTGATGCAGGAAGGTAAAGTTGTAGCCTATGCTTCGAGACAGTTAAAGCCACACGAGAGGAATTATCCAATGCACGACCTTGAATTGGCTCCTATAGTCTTTGCTTTGAATATCTGGCGTCACTACTTATTCAGTGAGAAATGCCACGTCTTCTCAGATCATAAAAGTTTGAACTATTTAATGACTCAAAGAGATCTGAATTTGAGGCAGCGATGGTGGTTAGAATTGTTGAAGGACTATGAACTCGTGATTGATTATCACCCAGGAAAGGCGAATGTGGTCGCGGATGCACTTAGCTGGAAGTCGTCGTTTGCTTTACGTGCTATGAATACAGAGATAGACATAACCGAAGATGGTACGATCAATGCTGAGTTGAAAGTGAGGCCATTGCTTGAACAGCAAATTCGAGAAGCTTAAGACGTTGATGATGTTTTGAAAGCAAAGAAAAGCCAATGTGGTTCAGGTGAGGATTCGGACTTTCAAGTAGATATTGAAGGGTGTTTACGGTTCAAGAACCGGATTTGTGTACCGAAGAATCCTAAATTGATTCGAATGATTTCTAACGAAGCTCATAGCAGTAGATTTTCAGTTCATCCGGGTAGCACAAAAATGTATAACGATCTAAAATAATTCTACTGGTGGCACGGGATGAAACATGACATTTCAAATTGTGTGTCAAAGTGCTTGATATGCCAGCAAGTGAAAGCTGAACATCAAGTGCCAGCAGGATTACTTCAACCGATCATGATACCAGAATGGAAGTGGGATCGGGTTACGATGGATTTTGTATCGGGTTTGCACTTGACATCGAGTAAAATGAATTCAATTTGGGTAATAATCGACAGATTGACAAAATCGGCCCATTTTATCCAAGTACGTACGGATTTTTCCCTTGATAAGTTGGCGGAGTTATACATATCACAGACCATACGATTGCACAGAGTACCTATTTCTATTGTGTCGGATGGAGACCCGAGATTCACATCGAGGTTTTGGAAGAAATTAAAGGATGCCTTGGGTACTAAACTACATTTGAGTACGGCTTTTCATCCGCAATCAGATGGTCAATCCGAGCGTGTTATCCAAATACTCGAGGATATGTTAAGATGTTGCGTTCTCGAGTTCGGAGGTACGTGGGAGCGATACATGCCTTTGATTGAATTCGCTTATAATAATAGCTTTCAATCTAGTATCAAAATGGCTCTCTATGAAGCTTTGTACGGTTGTAAATGCCGTACACCATTGTTCTGGACCGAGCTCGGTGAAAACATGATACACGAAGTTGATCTGGTCAAGGAAGTAGAACAGAAAGTGGCCGTAATTTGTGATAGTTTGAAGGCAGCATCGGATCGTCAAAAATCTTACGCGGATTTGAAACATAAGGATATTGAGTTTCAAATTGGTGATAGGGTGTTTGTGAAAGTTTCGCCATGGAAAAAGATAATTAGATTTGGCCGTAAAGGAAAATTGAGTTCGAGATTTATTGGGCCGTATGAAATTGTTGAGCGTATCGGGCCAGTGGCATATAGATTGAAGTTACCCTCTGAGCTGAACAGGATCCACGATGTGTTCCATGTGTCAATGCTTAGACGGTACCAATCTGACCCTTCGCACGTGATTAAATCATTCGAGGTTGAAATTCAACCCGATCTGACTTACGAGGAGGAACCGATCCGTATCTTGGCTCGTGAATTGAGAGATTTACGAAATAAGAAAATTTCGTTAGTAAAAGTTATGTGGCATAAACACGGGGTAGAAGAGGCAACATGGGAAACTGAAGAGTCAATGAAAGAACGTTACCCTCACCTATTCGCGGGTAAGATTTTCGGGGACGAAAATTTCTTTAACGGGGCTAGTCGAAACAGTGGTTTTGGGACCACAAATCCGAATCAGAAAAGTATTTTTATTTATTATTTGATATTTATGTTATGGGGATAAGCCTGTGTTAAAATATTATTCCATAATTTGTGCTTTTGGTTGACTAATTTTAGTAAAGGATTAAATTGTTAGGTGGTAGAAGTAGTAAGTATTTAGTGGAAGGGTTTAATTGAATTACTTCTTAAATGAATGGTTTTGCATGTCAAATTGCCCGAAAGATCTAGTAGTGGACGGTAATCATGGGGGGAAATTGATTTTTTATTGTTATTTGACTTTTATGTTAAACTAATAATAAAAAAAGGGTGATATTACTTTAATAATAATAATTTAATTAAGAGATGAAAGAGAGATCATCATCTTCCTTCTTCCATCACCGTAGAACACAAAGAAAAAAAGGGGGGAAGCTAAAACCTTTGCTACATTCGGCCATTGCATGTTTATGAGGTAAGAAATTAAGCTTAATTTTTTTTAATGAATCTTAGCACTTTTAAGTTAGTCATCTTGAGTACTATTAAACTCATGTCAAGGATTTGGGATTTAAATCATGTTTTAGGTTCGGCCATGAGTAAAAGTGTTGGATTTATTTGGTTTAATGGAAGTAGGTTAAGCATGAGTTAGGCATTGACATGATTGAGTAGAAAATTTGGATGAAATGGATGTATGGTAGCTTGATTTTTTTTGAAAGAAATTTTATGAGTGAAGGCCAAAATGTTAAACATTTGGCTTGTATAGTCTCGTGAATGGGAGAGGAGGATTCAGCCCTCTTGTAATAAAGCCAAAGAAGTTATGTTATTGAGTGTTCTTTGCTTTGGGGATTAATTTATAAAAAGGTTAAAATTGTAGGGCATATCGGTAATTTAGAAATTTTAAGTATTATAGAATTTAATGTTATATGGGGGATTGAATAAGAAGAGAAGCATTCGGCCATAGCCCATAAGAGTGCAATGTATTATATTTTTAAGTGATTGAGATATTGGAAAATTATCCAATTTTGCATTTTTTTAGCTAGAAAGAATGAGATCTTATTGAAATGAGCTATTTTGTGAAACCATTATGGATCAAGGACGTAAAGAAACGGAAAAGGATCAAGGGAAAGCTAAATTGGACGATTAGCCGAAAAATCTTAGCTCATCAATCAAGAAGTAAGTTTATAAGTAATTGAATTTAAGCAAATTATTTACTACAATGAAATATATACTCTTAACCGAATTTCCTTGCTTATAGAGTTCTTAATTTCTGAATGAGAGGTGAAATATTTAAAAGTATTGGTTGAATGTAAGTTTATCATGTGTATACATGTAGTTGGTTATCTATATCTTTCGATTTGTTAAATTAGGAATATTGGTATATAAATTGCTGAATCTATTATGGTGTAAAACTTAATGTATGTACAAGTCGATTGTGTGCAAATCATGAATGAAATTATATATAAATATATATTTGGATTGTTTATATAAACAATGGATGGGCTAATAGCTAAGTATGAGTCATTAAATAGGTGATGTTTATAATTATATGGAAGAGTTTGAATGGAATGATAGATATAGTAAGGAGAGTTGATTTGAATATAGATATATGCATATAATTTGAGTACCGAACATGAACCTTAGCATATGAGTATTATGAAATCAGTTGTAAGACATTGTGTGTGAAGAAAGGTTAAGTAACGACTCTATGTGAGCGAAACGTTACGGGTAATTGGCACTGTGTGTGCGAAAAATATGTAACGGCTTTATGTGAGCGAGACGTTACGAGAAATTAGCACTGTATGTGCGAAAAATATGTAATGGCTCTATGTGAGCGATACGTTATGAGGAATTGGCACTGTATGTGCAGAAAATATGTGACGGCTCTATGTGAGCGATATGTTACGGGAAATTGGCACTGTGTGTGCGGAAATGTTATGTAGCGGCTCTATGTGAGCGATACGCTGCGGGAATTACTTTAAGTATATGGATTGGCATGTTCTATAAATAATGAAATCTCTAAAGGAGGTACATGGGAGTGCCAGGTATGTATGTAATGTATGTTAGATTGTTAAATTGGTAAGTTAGGTAATACTTTGAGATATGAGGATTTAAATGTGGATATTTGGGATATCATGGTGATTGAATGATTGGTAATTAGGTATGTGAGTGGAAGCTATAAGTTAAATTCATGATTAAGTTGAGTTGAATAAAACTTGTATAATATTTGGTTATGCTTATTTTCCTTTACTTAGAACTTACTAAGCTATTATAGCTTATCGGATGTGTGTTGTTTATTTGTTTTAGATCTGAAGGTTGAAGCTCGAAATCGGGAATCTGAGTCAAAGTCTATCACATTATCAAACACTTTTGGTATTTGGTTTCTTTTACTTAGTATAAGACTTTGGAAATATGGCATGTATAAGCTTGAATAATTATGGAATTCTTTTGTTTAAAAATGTATATAATGCCGTGCGAAGATGGCTTTATTTCTATACTTGGGTTGAGTTGTTATGCTTGAGATAATGTATATGCTTGTGAATTTTTGATCTTTATATATATACATGTTTTGGTCTGTATACTACATGAAGCTTAAAAGAGAAAAGAAAAAAAATAGGTATTTATTTTAGGCAATTCGAATGGATGTTTCATGAATGTAGTAGATACAAATTGATGTTAATTTATTTAATTATCTATGGTTTAGTTACACATGATTTTGGTCTATTATTGGTGTGTTCGAATACCTTAAAACCATAGCTCGAAGGCATTTTAAATTTGATACATATGTGATAAGTGAGATCATAAGATTGTTTCGAATAAGGTAAATAGTACCTAACAGTTAATGAATATCTTTTGCTTAAACTTGTATGTATGTGCAATACTTGTCATGAAAGAATTAGGTCATAATTATATTGGTGACTAATGAATGTATTATATTATGGATTAAGTTGAAATATGTAACTTTATAAGTATTTGGCCATAGTAGTGTTTTGGATTGAAGGTCATATTATTCGTCGGAGGTATTAAAATGGGTAATTATTGTTGTGAGAAATTAGATATGGTGTGCATATTAATGACTATAATAAGTAAAGTTATTTGATTATTATAAATTGATTAAGACTAATACACCTATTCGGCTATAGGACACAAAATCACAAATGTATAGTGTTATGTTAATTGATGGTATTTAGTTTATTTTGATGCTATTGTCAATATAGGTGATATGTTCGTTGATATTTTGATTTTTGAATGAAGGAATACGATTGATTGTGACGTTATAGAGCAGTTCGTATTAATGTATGAAGCAGTAGTATAAGGTGCTTGACTTATGATTGTTATAGTAATACCTGTAACCCTAATTCGATAACAGATACGGGTTAGGGGTGTTACATTTGATTGGTATCAGAGCTACGATTTAGTCGGTTGTTGGACTAACATAGCGCGTAAAGGTCTAGCTATACATGCCATATTTTGTGATAAGATAATGTGATGACTTCTGACAAATATATGTATTTGTTTCTTCCATATAGTAATAGATGATGTCGAATCCCGAGCAAGCATTAGCTGATGATGTCGAGATATATGTATTTGTTATGTAGCGGCTCTATGTGAGCTATACATTACGAGAATTACTTTAAGTATATGGATTGGCATGTTCTATAAATAATGAAATCTCTAAAGGAGATACATGGGAGTGCCAGGTATGTATGTAATGTATGTTAGATTGTTAAATTGGTAAGTTAGGTAATACTTTGAGATATGAGGATTTAAATGTGGATATTTGGGATATCATGGTGATTGAATGATTGGTAATTAGGTATGTGAGTGGAAGCTATAAGTTAAATTCATGATTAAGTTGAGTTGAATAAAACTTGTATAATATTTGGTTATGCTTATTTTCCTTTACTTAGAACTTACTAAGCTATTATAGCTTATCGGATGTGTGTTGTTTATTTGTTTTAGATCTGAAGGTTGAAGCTCGAAATCGGGAATCTGAGTCGAAGTCTATCACATTATCAAACATTTTTGGTATTTGGTTTCTTTTACTTAGTATAAGACTTTGGAAATATGGCATGTATAAGCTTGAATAATTATGGAATTCTTTTGTTTAAAAATGTATATAAATGCCGTGCGAAGATGGCTTTATTTCTATACTTGGGTTGAGTTGTTATGCTTGAGTTAATGTATATGCTTGTGAATTTTTGATCTTTATATATATATACATGTTTTGGTCTGTATACTACATGAAGCTTAAAAGAGAAAAGAAAAAAAAGGGGTATTTATTTTAGGCAATTCGAATGGATGTTTCATGAATGTAGTAGATACAAATTGATGTTAATTTATTTAATTATCTATGGTTTAGTTACACATGATTTTGGTCTATTGTTGGTGTGTTCCAATACCTTAAAACCATAGCTTGAAGGCATTTTAAATTTGATACGTATGTGATAAGTGAGATCATAAGCTTGTTTCGAATAAGGTAAATAGTACCTAACGGTTAATGAATATCTTTTGCTTAAACTTGTATGTATGTGCAATACTTGTCATGAAAGAATTAGGTCATAATTATATTGGCGACTAATGAATGTATTATATTATGGATTAAGTTGAAATATGTAACTTTATAAGTATTTGGCCATAGTAGTGTTTTGGATTGAAGGTCATATTATTCGTCGAAGGTTTTAAAATGGGTAATTATTGTTGTGAGAAATTAGATATGGTGTGCATATTAATGACTATAATAAGTAAAGTTATTTGATTATTATAAATTGATTAAGACTAATACATCTATTCGGTTATATGACATAAAATCACAAATGTATAGTGTTATGTTAATTGATGGTATTTAGTTTATTTGATGCTATTGCCAATATGGGTGATATGTTCGTTGATATTTTGATTTTTGAATGAATGAATACGATTAATTGTGACGTTATAGAGCAGTTCGTATTAATGTATGAAGTAGTAGTATAAGGTGTTTGACTTGTGATTATTATAGTAATACCCGTAACCCTAATTTGATAACAGATACAGGTTAGGGGTGTTATATATGGGCTAGCCGATATTGGGGAGGATCAGTCCCATAGTGACGCTTGATCATCTGCATGTTTATCATCGTTGAGATGCCCTGTAGAGACATCTGGCCTATCTAGGTGAGTGAGGCTGATTATGCTGAGGTGTTGAGGAGACCAAAGTGTCTCGCGAGCCGTGTTACATAAGGCCCCATGGAAATGACCCCCTTATGATGTCACTCTGTCTGATGCTGGATGGCCAGAGAGTTGAAGTAGGCAAGGTCGAAGATGTGCCCGTTCGCCGTGCACCATAGGAAATAGGCGTCATGAGTGTTAACTACCCCGGTGCTCTCTTGCCTTCCTGTCAATGTATGAGCTAAGGTGGCATATAAGTACCTCAAAGATGGGGCGAGAGTTGTCGTCTTGGAGCGACTAGGGTCATAAGTGGCAGAGGCGGGGGCTATATTATACCAACATCTTACAGGGGAGTTATGGATGTGGCGATGGAGTTTCGCAAAATCATATTCCCTCATGAACTCTTTCGTGTAGAATCCCAGAGCAACTCCAAATTCGGGGACACTCATTTCCCGAACCAAACCTCCTAGACGAAACTGAATGGTGCATGGGTCATCATGGTTTGTCATTACCACCTGCAAATGAAAAGTAGAGCAAAGCACTAATGTTAGTTTGAGGTAAGTGCGCTCGACAATACTGAAAAAGCGCTCCCACGAGTCAGTGATCAGTAGGGCCCGAATATCATCAGCAAGTTGTATGTGTTCCAGGGCTGCCCAGTCGATACATCTTCCTTGACTGATAGATTGTGCTCGTAGGATCTGAAAAAGTTCCTCTTGAGATCTCGGAGGAACCCATAAGAATGTGTGTCGCACTTCGGCTGATGCGCTGGCTGATGACGAGTCGGGTCCTTTTCGTTTTTTCGATACCGGGACTGCAATTTTCTTGCTACGGGAAGACGGCATTATGTTCCTGCAAGATACATCATTCCATATTTTTCCATAAGAGTGATAGAACTTATGATTCCAAAATTATTAACTGATGATATTGATAATGAAGAGTGTTCCTAAGTACTCTCCTAATACTAGTGGCTTAAAAACTCAGTGTAATAATACCTATAACACTTAAATAACTATCAATATTGAATATGATTATCCAGAACAAAAACTAAAAATTTACAGGGATAAATCTAAGGTCTAAAAGAAAATAAACATGGAGTAAATAAGATTATCAAAAAAGTAGAGAGGGGGGAATAGAGTGAACCGTCGGAGGTATGGAGATGGCGCACAGTCGTGGAAGGGTGTGGGCGTGGCGTCTGCGCATGGGCGTGGTCTGTGTGTGTTGTGTGTGAATGAGGAAGAGAAAGATGGAGGAGGGAGAGGTGAATGCGGGTAAGGTTAGAGGGGAAGTGAAGGGAGGAGAGGGGAGTTATCAGTGGCGACTGGGAAGAAGGGGGAGGATTTGGTGGTGCTTGGAGGGAACGACTAGGGCTTGGGAGGTTGGGGAAGAAGATCAATAGGAGGGAGTTTAAATAGAAAAACGATTACACGGACAGAGGCCATGCCCGTGTATTATTTGTTTAGACTGTGTGAATCGAGAATTTTGAATTTAGGCACGTCTGAATTGTGTCCCACGCTCGTGTTACTTGGGCGTGTTGGGCCACACGGCCATTTTGCACGGCTGTGTACTGTCTCGTTCGCTTCTTCCACGCCCGTGTAAAGGGTCCTATGCCCGTGTTCGTAAATCAGTGTCATCCACAACCTTATAGCACGGGTGTATCGAACGCCTGTGTCCTTTACTTAGTGTTGACCATGGTTTAGATGCACGGGCGTGCTGTATGCCCGTGTCAATTAATCAGTGTCGGCTACGGTCGCATCGCACTGGCATGTGGATTTATCGCATCCCGTGTTCTTTAGGCAGTTTCGACCACGGCTGAGTCGCATGGCCGTGGCGATTAGTCGGAGCCCGTGTCATGGGGAAAATTTTCGTCCTGTTTCTGCACAATCTCCGCCACGCCCATGTACCCATTCATGGTGTCCACACGATCATGACCACGCCCGTGTGCAGGGCCGTGTGGTAGGGAAACCTACGCTTTATTAAATTTGTAACACCCCTTACCCGAGTTCTACGCCAGAATCAAGCCCAAGGCGTTACCGTAATAAAACCACTTGATCACCACTTAGGCTCATCGTGACTACTCTCTTAAGTCACCTCAACAACCTCAATCTCGACTTACGAGGCCTTACTCATACACACGAGGGCTCCTGGGACTATATCGGAACTTGTTCCAATCTTAAAAAAAAGTTTTCTCTTTTGTACAGGGTTAACACGCCCGTGCAAGAAGAGACACGCCTGTGCATAGACCCACACGCCCATGCTCCACAACCGTGGTGAATACTGACTACATACACACGGCCTCAAAGCCTAGTCACACGCCCGTGTGGCTAGCCTGTGGCCAACACTGACTAAACTCACATGGCCTATGCACACGCCCGTGTGGCTAGTCCGTGGTCTATTCTGACTTAGAATGTTAACATGTAGGGGACACACAGCCAAGTCACACGTCCGTGGGCTGACCGTGTGTTACACATGGTCTAGACATACGCCCGTGTGTCTATCCACATGGACAAAAATAAAGCTATGTGCCAAGTTCCTTTCACCCCTCTAGCATACACAATGTGCATTCATTCAACACATCCATAATCAACTCAAATTGAAGTGCAATATCACATAGGTAACTACAATCTTTTCATAAAATAAGGTAGCCGACTACTATGGCATTATACAAAATAGACTATCTATATAAAGGCCAACACATCTTAGCCATTTACAACAAAATTCACTAACTTGTCTATCCTCTATACATGCCATATACAAAACATTGAGTCTTATGTACCAGAGTGTGCTGATAATGTGGACGATATTCCAATTGATCCTCGTATCTCGATTCAACACTTTTACTCTATAAGACAAGGGAAACGAAAGGGAGTAAGCTTTGAGCTTAGTAAGTTTACACATAAGCAATTAAGCATCATAGTATAAGCTAAACAACAATTAGCATCATACTAACATATAATGTACAACAATGCTTACTCTTTCTATCCCTTACCTCATTTCCAACACATCATGAGTCACATACTCATAACCATTGAAATACACCCCTGCATTCAATATCACATTTTCACAATATACAACACAACATCATTTCTCGATAATTCATCCACACAGCTAATTAACTCAATAATATAACTATACAACTAATCCACACAGCTAATTTCTCAGTGGTTTCGCACTTAGCCCACCAGAATCAATTAATAAGGTAGTATCGCACTTAGCCTACCACAAAGGTATTCATAGTGGTTTCCCACATAGCCCACTAGACGATATACCTAACGATAGCATCGCAGATAGCTAGATTATCATCAATATGCATAAAGATGGTATCGCACTTAGCCCACCATTTAGCATTCTCACTACACATTCACATATCTACTTACTTAACCATACATCCATTCACAAATTCTACCACATTCATCCCACATAGGTTCTCAATTATTCTCAATCATGCTACACACTAACTAGCATTAAGAAATTGTAAGTATGAATGCATTTTTTAAGCATAGACTTACCTCGATACTCAAAAGTATAGAAATATACAATTTAGTCCACCACCTTGCTCTTACCTCAGTTTAGATCTGGGCTTCGTCTTTCTTGATCTATAATGAATAAATCAGCTTATTAAATACACACATTGACTAAATTGACACTTATCTCATACTTTGGTAAAATTACCTTTTTTCCCCTAATCTTTCTCATAATTACACTTTTGCCCCAAGGCTCGTAAAGTGATTTTTATTCAACTTTCTAGCCTTTCATGCTTAGTTGAATCACTTACTCAACTAAACATTCACCAATTCTCACTAAATCACACATGTATGGCCAAACTTAAAACTTTCACAATCTAGTCCCTACATGCATTTTCATGGAAAATCACTTAACAAAAGATGTTTCTACTACATCAAGCTTTCATAATCTTCCATAAAACATCAACATACATGCATGTCATACATGGCCAAATTTTTGAACATTCAATATAGCTCATCAAATAGCTAAAAATAGCTTATTCATACAACTAGGACTTCAAAAATACGAAAAATATCAAAAATGGGGATTTGATGCACTTACTAGCAAGCTTGAAAAATTTGAAGAACCCTAACAACGGCTCTTGAAAATTTCGGTAGCCTTGGAGAAGAAGATGAATGAATTTTGTCATCTTTTCTCCCATTTTAATCATTTAATTGCCAAATGACCAAAATGCCATTTTTGATAAACTTCATATTTTAACTCATCCATACCCAAATTTGTCCAAAAATTAGAATTTGGGTAAATTGCTATTTAAGGACCTCTAATATATATTCTAAAGTCATTTCACACAAATACCTTCTAGAATCTCACATTTTGCAACTTTTACAATTAGTCCTTTTGGGCAATTCAACCGAAATTTCACAAAATTGCTTCATGAAACTTTCACACTAACATGCAAACATAGCATAAATCTCAAAAACTCATACATAGACCTCGAATTTGTGGTCTCGCACCAATATTCCAACTAGGCCCTAAATCGGGATGTTACAACGCTCCTCCCTTTAGAGATTTTCGCCACCGAAAATCTTACCAGTAAAGAGGTTAGGATGTTGCTCTCTCATAGATTCTTCTATTTCCCATGTAGCCTCTTCCATACCGTGTTTCTGCCATAACACTTTCACTAGTGCTATGCTCTTATTTCTCAACTGTTTCACCTCTCGAGCCAAGATCTTAATCGGCTCCTCTTCATAAGACATATCTGGTCTTATTTCAATTTCTGTTGAAGGAATCACATGTGAAGGATCGGAGTGATACCGTCGCAACATCGATACATGTAATACATTATGAATCTTTTCCAACTCTATCAGCAAAGCCAACCGGTAAGCTACTGGCCCAACTCTATTTGTAATCTCATACGACCCTATAAATCTTGTACTCAACTTCCTTTTTCATCCAAATCTGATAATCTTCTTCCACGGGGACACTTTCAAAAACACTTTGTTACCTACCTCAAACTCAATCCCTTTTCTTTTCAAATCCGCGTACGACTTCTATCAGTCCGAAGCAGCTTTCAGACTATTACAGATTACTTTTACTTTCTCTTTGATCTCTTTTACCAGATCAACTCCATAGATCCACTTTTCACTAAGCTCGGTCCAATACAATGGAGTCCGACACTTACGACCATACAAGGCCTCATGCGGAGCCATCCATATACTCGACTGATAACTGTTGTTGTAAGTAAATTCAACCAAATGTAGATATCTCTCCCAACTACCTACGAATTCTAACACACAACATCGAAGCATATCTTCAAGAATTTGAATTACTTTTTCAGACTAACCATCAGTTTGCAGATGGAACGCAGTACTAAAATTCAACCTCGTACCCATGGCCTCTTGCAACTTCTTCCTAAATATCAAAGTAAACCTTAGATCTCTGTCCGATATAATAGAAATAGGCACACGATGCAATCTCACTATTTCTGCAATATACAACTTAGCTAACTTATCCAGTGAATAATCAATACGTATCGGAATAAAGTGAGCCGACTTCGTTAGTCTATCCACGACAACCCATACAGTATCTTTCTTTTTCAGAATCACCGGCAACCCCGTTACAAAATCCATGGTAACCCGATTCCACTTCCATTCAGAAACCATCATAGGCTAAAGCAATCCTGAAGGCACTTGATGCTCAGCTTTCACCTGTTGACAAATCAGACACTTTGCCACAAATTCTGAAATATCTCTTTTCATACCCGACCACCAATAAAACTTTCTCAAGTTGTTGTACATTTTCGTACTGCCTGGGTGTACTGAAAAATTACCATTATGTTCCTCATGCAAAACCTTTCGGATTAACTCTTCATCTCTAGGTACACAAATTCTGCCACGGTACAACAAACAACCATTTGAGCCCACTTGAAAATCAGAACCACTTTCTAATCTGCACTTAGCTCTATTTGCTTGCATTCACTGTCATTTCTCTGAGCCTCACATATCTGTTGAACAAATAGTGGCTTAGCTCTCAACTCTGCCAAAATAGCACCATTATCAGCTATTGCTAAACTCATGCTCATAACTCTTAGAGCATATAAGGATTTCTTATTTAGGGCATCCGTAACCACATTCGCTTTTCCCGGGTGATAATCAATGACTAATTCATAGTCTTTCAATAACTGAAGCCACCGCCTCTGCCTCATATTCAGATCCTTCAGATCCATCAAATATCTCAAACTCTTGTGATCCGTAAAGATCCGACACTTCTCACCATACAAGTAATGTCGCTAAATCTTTAACGCGAAAACAATCGTAGCCAACTACAAATCATGAGTCAGACAATTCTTCTCGTGCTGTTTTAGCTGTCTCGAGGCATAAGTGACTACCTTACCCTCTTGCATCAACACGCAACTGAGATCATTAAACGACGCATCACTGTAAACTACAAACTCTTTCCCCGATTCTAGTTGAACCAAAACCGGTGCCTCAGTTAACATTGTTTTCAGTTTCTCGAAACTCTATTGACAAGTTTCATTCTATTCAAACTTGATATCTTTATGCAAAAGTTTCGACATCGGGGTAGCAATCACAGAAAACCCCTTTACGAAACGTCTGTAATATCCCGCTAATCCCAAGAAACTTCTGATTTCTGACACGTTCTTGGGCTGTTTCCAATCCACAATAGCCGAAATCTTACTTGGGTCAATTCTGACACCATCACCCGACACAATGTGTCCTAGAAATCTGACCTCTCGGAGCCAAAACTCACTCTTGCTAAACTTAGCATACAATTGATTATCTCTTAAAGTTTGCAAGACAATTCTCAAATGCTCTTCATGATCATTCTCATCCCGAGAATAAATCAATATGTCGTCAATAAAGACAACCACAAACTTGTCCACATATAGTCTGAATACACGGTTCATCAAATCCATAAAAATCGCAAGTGCATTCGTTAAACCAAACGGCATAACCAAAAACTCATAATGGCCATACCTTGTTCGAAATGCAGTTTTCAGCACATCTTGCTCTTTCACTCTCAACTGATAGTAACCAGACCTCAAGTCTATCTTGGAGAACACTGTAGCTCCTTCAGATGATCGAAAAGATCATTAATCCTTGGTAAAGGATATTTATTCTTCACTGTCACCTTGTTAGGCTGTCTATAGTCTATACACAATCTCATAGACCCATCTTTCTTCTTCACAAATAATACCGGAGCACCCCACGGTGAGTAACTCGGTCTTACAAAACCTTTATCTGTCAACTCTTGCAACTGTACCTTCGGTTCTCTCAACTCTAAAGGTGCCAGTCTATATGGAGTAATTGAAATCGGTGCCATTCCTGGAATCAACTCAATCCCAAACTCGACCTCTCTCACTGGATGTAATCTGAGTAATTCTTCCGAGAATACATCCGGATACTCGTATACTATTGGTACTATTTCAAACTTCACTCCAACCTCTCGAGTATTCAACACGAAGGCGAGATAGGATTCACACCCTTTTCTCAAACATTTCTCAGCCACTAGGGAAGAAATCATCACTGGTAGACTATCCGATCCACTTGACTCTACTCGAACCAAATCTCCACTCTCACATTTCAATTCAATAAACTTACTACCACAGTTCACTAAGACATTATGGGTAGTTAACCAATCCATGCCAAGGATTAAATCAAACTCATCAAATGGCAACAAAATAAGGTTTACCGGAAAACAATGATTCTCAATCAATAAAGGACAATTTTTACACACATTGTCCACTAACACATGCTTTCCTAACGGGTTTGACACCTTAACCACAATATCCGTAGACTCAAAGGTCATACCCAAACTAGATGCTAATCTCATGCAGATATAAGAATGAGTAGACCCTGGATCTATTAAAGCAATAACAAAGGTGTCATAGAAAGAAAAAGTACTCGTTATCACATCTGGGGAGGATGCCTCTTCACGAGCACGAATAGCATACGTCCTCGCAGGTGCCCGACCTTCCGGTCTCACAGTAGAATCTTTGGATGTACCTCTACCACTATTCCCACCTCTCGGGTTTTTAGGTGGTCTACCTCTTGCAGATACATCACTGGATCTTATCTCTTGCTTCTCTTTCTTATCATCCCTCTAGGGGCAGTTTCAGATAAGGTGATCGGGGGAGCCACATTTATAACAGTTCCGACTGTTACCCCAACACTCTCCGGTGTGATATCTACCACAACTTGGACATTCTGGTTTGCTCTTTGTATTGCCCACACTTTCCATCGAGGTGGCTTGGACTCTCGAACCCGAACGAATATTGCCCAAATCTCGATGCGAATATCCCACTAAGGCTGTTGTTCAAGGATTCCCTTCATTGGATCTTTTCAACTGGGCTTGATACGACTTGCCCATCGGCCTTTTTCAAGCATCTCAGGCTTCACTCACAGCCCTTCTCTTTTCCTTACTCAACTCTTCGGTCTTACTTGCCCTTTCAACTAACACCACAAACTCTTTCAACTCCAGAATACCCACTAGGAGTTTGGTATCCTCATTCAGTCCATCTTCAAACCTCTTACATAAGATGGTCTCTGTCGATACACACTCTTGAGCGTATTTGCTAAGCCTAACAAACTCATGCTCATACTCTGCTACTGACATTCTTCCTTGCTTCAACTCAAAGAATTCCTTCTTTTTCCGATCAGTAAATCGTTGGCTTATATACTTCTTCCGGAACTCTTCCAGAAAGAAGTCCCATGTCACCTGCTCTTTCGGACCACTAACGTTAGCGTCTTCCACCAATGGTATGGCGAATCTCTCAGCAAGGATACGACACACTTCAAGCTCTCTTCTAGAGTACAGGAGAGTTCATCAAACACTCTCATCGAGTTCTCTAACCAGAACTCTGCCCTCTCAGGGTCATCATCCACCTTAGCTCTAAACTCCTCAGCCCCGTGCTTCCTAATCTTATCCACCGGGGGTTTCGATATCCTCACAACATCAATACCTTGAGGAGCCACTGGATTTGGCTGAGGTATAGGAGGAGGTGGCGGAGGTTGAGCGTTAGGGTTCGCTCAAACATAGTCCAAGTACCAATAACTCATCATCTGGAGAAAGGATTCCCGTGCCTCTTCCCCTTGACCCCTAACCTCAGGTCCACTTTGTACAGGCACGGTTCCTTACGTAGGAGCCGGCGTATTACTAGCTGCTTCATCAGCAGTAGATTGATCGGGATCAATATACTATACGAAATAAGATTTAAAATCATCAGAAACCACCACACTATCATAGTACACTTATGGCATGTATAGCTAGACTCTTACACCCGCTACGGTAGTCCTAGAACTGACTAAACCATAGCTCTGATACCACTAAATGTAACATCCTTTACCCGAGTTCTATGCCAGAACCGAGCCAGAGGCATTACCGTAACAAAACCACTTGATCGCCACTTAGGCTCATCGTGACTACTCTCTTAAGTCACCTCAACAACCTCAATCTCGACTTACGAGGCCTCACTCATACAGACGAGGGCTCCCGAGACTATATCGAAACTTTTTCCAATCTTAAAAAAAATGTTTTCTCTTTTGTACAGGGTAAACACACCCGTGCATAGACCCACACGCCCATGCTTCACAACCGTGGTGAATACTGACTACATACACACAACCTCAAAGCCTAGTCACACGCCCATGTGGCTAGCCCGTGGTCAACACTGATTAAACTCACACGGCCTATGCACACGCCCGTGTGGCTAGTCCGTGGTCTATTCTGACTTAGAATGTTAACATGTAGGGGACACACGGCCAAGTCACACGTCCGTGGGCTGACCGTGTGTCACACAAGGTCTAGACACAATCCCGTGTATCTATCCACATGGACAAAAAACAAAGCTATGTGCTAAGTTCCTTTCACCCCTCTAGCATACACAGTATGCATTCATTCAACACATCCATAATCAACTCAAATTGAAGTGCAATCTTACATAGATACCTACAATCTTTTTATAAAATAAGGTAGCTAACTACTATTACATTATACAAAATAGACTATCCATCTAAAGGCCAACACATCCTAGCCATTTACAACAAAATTCTCTAACTTGTCTAGCCTCTATACATGCCATATACAAAACATTGAGTCTCATGTACCAGAGTGTGCTGATAATGTGGATGATCTTCCAATTGATCCTCGTATCTCGATTCAACACTTTTACTCTATAAGACAAGGGAAAAGAAAGGGAGTAAGCTTTAAGCTTAGTAAGTTTACACATAAACAATTAATCATCATAGTATAAGCTAAACAATAATTAGCATCATACTAACATATAATGTACAATAATGCTTACTCTTTCTATCCCTTACCTCATTTCCAACACATCATGAGTCACATACTCATAAAAATGCACCCCTGGATTCAATGTCACATTTACACAATATACAACACAACATCATTTCTCGATAATTCATCCACACAACTAACTAACTCAATAATATAACCACATAGCTAATCCACACAGCTAATTTCTCGGTGGTTTCGCACTTAGCCCACCACAATCAATTAATAAGGTAGTATCGCACTTAGCCTACCAAAAAAGTATTCATAGTGGTTTCACACATAGCCCACTAGACGATATACCTAACGGTAGCATCGCACATAGCCAGATTATCGTCAATATGCATTAAGATGGTATCACACTTAGCCCACCATTTAGCATTCTCACTACACATTCACATATCTACTTACTTAACCATACATCCATTCACAAATTCTACAACATTCATCCCACATAGGTTCTCAATTATTCTCAATCATGCTACACACTAACTAGCATTAAGAAATTGTAAGTATGAATGCATTTTTTAAGCATAGACTTACCTCGATACTCAAAAGTATAGAAATATGCAATTTAGTCCACCACCTTGCTCTTGCCTCGGTGTAGATCCGGGCTTCGTCTTTCTTGATCTATAATGAATAAATCAGCTTATTCAATACACACATTGACTAAATTGACACTTATCTCATACTTTGGTAAAATTACCCTTTTGCCCATAATCTTTCTCATAATTACACTTTTGCCCCAAGGCTCGTAAAGTGATTTTTATTCAACTTTCTAGCCTTTTATGCTTAGCCGAATCACTTACTCAACTAAAGCATTCACCAATTCTCACTAAATCACACATGTATGGCAAAACTTAAAACTTTCAGAAACTAGTCCCTACATTCATTTTCATGGAAAATCACTTAACAAAATATGTTTTTACTACATCAAGCTTTCATAATCTTCCATAAAACATCAACATACATGCATGTCATACATGGAAATTTTTTTGAAAATTCAATATAGCTCATCAAATAGCTAAAAATAGCTTATTCATACAACTGGGACCTCAAAAGTACGAAGAATATCAAAAATGGGGCTTGGATGCACTTAGTAGCAAGCTTGAAAATTTTGAAGAACCCTAACAATGGCTCTTGAAAATTTCGGCAGCCTTAGAGAAGAAGATGAATGAATTTTGTCATCTTTTCTCCCATTTTAATCATTTAATTACCAAATGACCAAAATGCCGTTTTTGATAAACTTCCTATTTTAACTCATCCATGCCCAAATTTGTCCAAAAATTAGAATTTGGGTAAATTGCTATTTAAGGACCTCTAATATATATTCTAAACCCAATTCACACAAATAGCTTCTAGAATCTCACATTTTGCAACTTTTGCAATTTTCTCCTTTTGGACAATTCAACCGAAATTGCCCGAAATTACTTCATGAAACTTTCACACTAACATGCAAACATAGCATAAATCTCAAAAACTCATACATAGACCTCAGATTTGTGGTCTCGCACCACTACTCTAACTAGGCCCTAAACCGAGATGTTACAAAATTGGTTAGGTTGTAGTTAGGTGCTAAAAATCGAAAATATGACATTAGTGTAGTTAGTGCTCTAGTTGCGTCCTGAGAAGCGCTCGCTTAAAGTCTTAAGCTAGACATACCCTGTTTTCTTTTCTAAATAAAAGTTTACGGAGCCGAAGCTCCTCTCTCATATCCCTAAAATTTTTACCATTATAAATTTTCAGTTGTTGACCATTTACCTTGAATGTGCCACGAGTCGAATGAGTTACCTCGATTGTGCCGTAAGGAAAAATAGTTTTGATTATGAATGGACTTGACCATATTGATTCCAGCTTTCCAGGAAACAATTTGAGCCTTGAATTGTATAGCAGGACTAAATCTCCTACTTCGAATTGATTTGTTTGCTTTAAACGAGCATCATGGCGTCGCTTTGTTGCCTCCTTATATAGTCGGGAGTTCTCATAGGCATTAGCTCACAATTCATCTAGCTCGTTCAACTACATCATCCTCTTCTCACCTGAAATTTTAAGATCGTAATTTAAGAATTTTATAGCCCAAAAAGCTTTGTGCTCTAACTCAAATGGTAGATGACAACTTTTTCCATAGACAAGTTTGTATGGTGATGTTCCTATGTGAGTTTTAAACGTTGTTCTATAGGCCCATAAAGCATCGTTGATCATTGTTTTATGCGATGTCAAAGTCTTAAAATTTATAAAAAGAATGACCGAACCTGGAAACTAACTATGACAATGATTTGAGGCAAGCGCACCTATCGAACAATAGTATAGTTAAGGCAAGACCGGATTGTTGAACCCAAAGGAACCAAAAGTACTAATACTAACTTTTTTTTTATCATTTAGCCTAAGAATTAAATGAATTTTTATCTAATCTAAAATTAACTAACAACTAATATAAAGATGCGAAGACAAAGAAGAATGAATTTGGAGAAAATACTTAAGAGAAAACCAATTGACTAAGACAATACCCGAGGAAGAATCCACCTAGACTTCACTTATTATCTAACTCTGAACCAGATGATGTATTCACTTGACTTGATCCGTAAGATTCCTTAATGTATATTAATCCCTCTTTCGAGGTAACTAATGTCTAACCCTAGGTTGATTAATTGAAATCTCTTTCTAATTAAAACCACTAGAATTGCATTAACTCGATCTATGGACTCCCATATTAGGTTTCACCCTAATCCGGCAAAATCTCGTCACTCTATCTCTAGGCTTGCGATCAAATCCGCTTAATTATGCTAGATCTACTCTTAGGCAGGGACTTTTACTCCTCCACCTAAGCACATCACACTTGAATTAATATCCCGAAAATATCAACACAAAAATTAAGAACACATAATTAAGAACAAGTCAAATATTTATCATATAGTTTAGCAAACGATAACAAGATTCGTCTTAGGTTTCATCCCCCCTCAGGTATCTGAGGGTTTAGTTCATAAGAATAAAAGAAAACATCTCAGAAGAAAAGATAAAACAAAACATAAGAAATCCCTAAAACCCCCTAAAGGAATTGAAGAAGAGATCCTCCGTCTTGATTATGATTCCGACTTCTTGAGATGAATCAACTGGCTATCTTCGAGTAAATCCCCACAAACCTGCCCTCTTTGGCCTAGCTGGACGCCCCTTGACTAAAGCCATGGGTTCCCCCTTTTAGGTCATACTTAGGGTGTTTATATAGGCTTTTGAATGTATTTCTTCGCCCTTAAGTATCTTAATCCTAGTGAAATTTCTTTTAGTCATGGCAGGGACACGCCTATGGCACACGCCCGTGTAAGTCGTGGCCAGGCAATGTTCGAGGCTGTTGAATGAGGCACGGTTTTGTGGTCTTAGGCCCAGGCCGTGTTGATTTCTTGATATGGCTCATTTACTTTGTTTTGGGCCCATTTCTCGTTCTTTTCATCATCTGGTACTCTTCCGAGTATAAAACATGAAAATAAAGGATTAAGAGCACCAAATTACACAATTCAAGGCTTAAATTATCCAAAAGTGTGTTAAATGAGGGGTTAAAATGTGTTACTTTTAAGGTTTATCAAATACCCCCACACTTAAGCTTTTGCTTGTCCTCAAGCAAAATTCTGAACTTACAAATAAAACAAACTTCCTCGATTCATAATATTCATCAATAATGTTTCATCATAATTCAAAGATAATTCATACATTGATAATTCAACTCAAAGAGTTCTAAAGATTTAAACAATCAAAGTCATACATTTATAGCCTGAAAACGTTAGGTGTTTCCTCTTACCTAATTAATTACCTCTGATTCAAAATCGACAAGAGTTGACATCCTCACTAAAGATTCACTCAAATCACTCAAAGTGTTTAAGGTTTAAAATTAAGCACTCAAAAGTCGAACATGAAGAGTTAATCCCATAGGCTTGCATGAAAATCAAATCTCCACCACTATAATATGAGATGATACACAAATCAAAAGGTCTTTAACAGGGTTGTAACGGGGCTTGGGTTAAAGGTGTGGACAAAGGCTGAATTAGAGGATTAGAATCGAGATTGACTTAACAAATTACCTAACTAGAGATATCAAACTGATAATAATTACATAAATTGAAAACTTTTACTACTAATAATAATACTCTGATATGAGCTTCTTCTTCAATAATTAGAATTTAATGTATAAGCTCACCTAATCATAAAACTAAGAGTGAGTATTCTTCAATTTTTTTAAGAACAAGTCAAATATAAAGGATAGATTTAATAATTGAAATAGATAAAATAGTTAGGCAACTGATCAAATCAAATCTCGACAATAGGGTAGTCAAAAGGAATGGTGATAACAAATACAAAGGGTTTTGGGTTAATATTAGTGGGTGAGTTAATAAATGGGTTGTTGGGATCAAAAAGGGTTCACTAGGGGTTAATTATGAAGGTAGGCTTTTAGTGGAGTAAGTGGGTTAAAACCTAAGTGCCTTTATCATCTCAGTATATCAAATCAAAGGTGTGGTCTCGACATGTATAAACGATGCAAGTTCTAGAATAACAAATCAATGTTGACACACTCATAATAAAAAGTGAGCACGAAAGAATGTATGCTTTCAAAGGCTCAAAATCTCACACAAATTATGGTTATTTGATATCAACCTTGTAAATTTCAAACTTCAAGGTAATAATTAGATTCAGGTAGACAACCTAACAAAATTTTAATTTTTTTTTAAAAATAGACTCATCATGCTTGGTTTTCTAGTCTCCTAAAGTTTACATCATCAATGTACAATTATCAATGACTTAATCCAAGACATATCAACAAACATCATAAATCAACGAAAATTTCATTCATAATATGAGAAAATTACTTAAAGACAAGATATAATTCAGGTATTTTCAAATAATACTATAGTTAACCCCCCACACTTAAGATGTACATTGCCCTCAATGTACAAAGATAGATAATTGCAATATAATAATCAAAGGATAGGGAGAGAAGTGAAACTTCCTGAATTTTGGATGAAACCCTTGGAGGGTGTTCCATGATGAATGTGATGACTAGGTATAAGTGATGTTTTCGTTCCTTGAGTGGTATATTTAATCTATTTAATCTGCAAAGTAATCAATTAGATTTTAGGGGATGGATGTTGTTATGGAAACTTGTGGTTGGATAGCCAGTGATAAAGTGAGATCAATAGTACGAACGAAACTTTTAAGTCTTTTAATAGTCAACTAAAATAGAAGCAAAATAAATATGAAAATAAAAGTAGAAATGAAAATAAAAAGAAAAAGAAAAAAGAAAAAAAGAAAAGGACTCAGAGGTCCTCTGCATCAGCTGGGCCAGGCGGTGGTGGCAGCAATGAGATGTGAAGGTATTGACATATCTGGTGAAGGGTTGTGTCAATATGGTTAAAGCGCTGGAAGCATTGCTGCTTAAATCGTGTTAGGCGCTCAGATATGTCTGAAATTAATGCTGCCGCATGGGATGGACGATGGCTCGGTGGTGGTGCTTCCTGTGTTGGGTGGACATTATCAGTAATGTCCTCAGGGTCCGCCTCGCCGGTGGTAGGTGCTAGCCGATATTGGGGGGGATCGGTCCCACGTCGAGGTTGAATCATCCTCATGTGTAACATTGTCTGGATGCCCTGTGGGGACATCTGACCTATCAGTGTGAGCAAGGATGTCTGGGCAACAGTATTCAGGAGCCTGAAATATCGAGCTAAGCGTGTGATGTATGGACCCATAGATATGACCTCTCTCCTATGTTGCTCCGTCTGATGTTGAATGGTGCGGGCTATGAAATAGGCTAAATCGAAAACGTGCCCGTTCGTCATGCACCATAGGAAGTAGGCGTCGTGAGTGTTGACGACGCCAGTGCTCTCTCGCCGACCTATCAGTGTATGAGCTAAAATAGCATGTATGTACCTCAGGGATGGACCAAGGGCCATCGCCTTTGACCGGTTTGGGTCATAATTGTTGTTGTTACGGGCTATATTGTACCAACATCTCATGGGGGTGTTTGGATATGTCGATGAAGCTCCGAGAGATCATTTTCTTTAGAATTGTGGCCTCGAATTACGGTACATTTAGTTCTCATACAATGCCTCCAAGATGGAATTGGATCGTACTGGGGTCATCGTGTTACGACATCACTGTCTGAAGGTGGAATGTTGAACAGAGTTCCAAAGTAAGCTCTAGATATGTTGGCTTAATGATGTTGAACAATTGGTTCCAAGGGTCGGTAGTTAGGAGAGCCCGTACGTCATCGGCTAGCTGAACCTACTCTAGAATGGTCCAATCGATACATCATCCTACGCCGAGAGGTCTTGCGTGTAGTATTTGATAACGATCCTCCTGAATACCTGGAGGAAAACGTAAGAGTGGGTGGCACACTTTGGTGGTTGCACTAGCTGATGACGAACCGGGTCCCTTTCGTTTTTTGGAACTAGGGACTGCGATTTTCTTGCCTCAGGAAAATGACATTATTTTCCTGGAAATAACATATATGCAATGATTCAAGTAGTGTTTCTATCCAAGATATGTCACATGCAGTTAAGAGCTCAGTAATGTCAATGATTTAGTAAGGACACAAAACAAAATGATTTAGTAAATAGGGAGGGGGACACAGTCAGGGGCCACGCCCGTGTTCCCTTTATTCGGCCCGTGTTTTTCGAGAATTTTAAATTTAGGCACGTTTGAGATATTGCCCACGCCTGTGTTCCTTGGCCGTGTGCTATTATGTTCGCTTCTCCCACGCCCGTGCTAAGATTTCCACTCTCGTGTCCATGTAGTCAGTGTTTCACACGGTTGGTAGACACGGGCGTGGCTCATGCCTCATGCTGGTTTACTTAGAATAGACCACGGTTGCATCGCACAGTCGTGGTCTTATTATCATAGCCCTGTTAAAAAAAATTTTCTTCTTCATCACGCACGTCTACCAGCACGCCTGTTTTTCATCCCATGGCGTCCACACGGCCACGGGCACTCCCGTGTGCAAGGCCATATGGTAGGGAAACCTGCACTTCACTAAATTGGTTAGTTTGGGGTTAGATGCTAAAAACCACAAATATAATGTTAGTGAAGTCAGTGCTCGGGTTTCCTCTTGAGAAGCACTCGTTTAAAGTCTTAAGCTAGACTCACCCTATTTTCATTTCTAGATGAAGGTTCACGAAGCTGAAGCTCCTCTCTCAATTCCTTGAAATCTTTACCATTATAAAGTTTCAGTTGATGGCCATTTACCTTGAATGTTCCCTGAGTTGGATGGGTTACCTCGACTGTGCCGTATGGAAAAATAGTTTTGATCACGAATGGGCCTGACCATCTTGATTTCAGCTTTCTAGGAAATAGTTGGAGTCTTGAATTATACAGTAGGGCCAAGTCTCCTACTTCGAACTGTTTTGATTATTTTAAACGAGCATCATGGCATCGTTTTGTTGCCTCCTTATATAGTCGTGAGTTCTAGTAGGCCCTAGCTTGCCATTCATCTAGTTCGTTCAACTGCATCATCCTCTTCTCACCTGCGGTTTTAAGATCGTAATTCAAGAATTTTATAGCCCAGCGCGCTTTGTGCTCTAACTCAAATGGTAGATGACAACTTTTTCCGTAGACAAGTTTGTATGGGGATGTTCCCAAAGGGGTTTTAAATGCTGTTCTATAGGCCCATAAAGCATCATCTACTTTTACTGCCCAATCTTTCCTGTTTGATTCAACTATTTTCTCTAGGATTCACTTAAGCTCTCGATTTGCCACTTCCACTTGCCCACTGGTCTGAGGATGATAAGGGATAGCTGTTCTGTGGTGCACTCCATATTTTTTTAAGACTTTATCAAATTGAGTATTGCAAAAGTGAGTACCCTATCACTGATAATCTCTCTGGGTGTTCTAAAATGAGAGAAGAGTTTCTTAAGAAACTTTACTATAGCTCTGCCATCGTTAGTAGGTAAAGCTTGGGCTTCCATCCATTCTGACATGTAATATACTAATACTAAGATGTATTTATTTTCAAATAAACTAGGGAATAGACCCATAAAGTCAATACCCCATACGTCGAATATCTCACATGATAACATATATGTTTGAGGCATTTCATCACGTTTAGAGATATTACCTATTCTTTGGCATTTATCACACGAAGCGGCATATCTGTTGGCCTCTTTAAACATAGTTGGCCAATAAAATCCTGATTCGAGCGTTTTGTGTGCTGTCTTAATCCCGCTGTAATGTCTTCTAGAAGGTCCTGAATGGCAATGTTCTAGGATTTTGCTTGCTTCTGCCTTTGTAACTTATCTCTGAATCACTTGATTGCACATATGCAGAAAAGAAAGGGGTCCTCCCAAAAATAGCTTTTCGCATCAGCAAAGAATCACTTCTTTTGATGATGTGTTAACCTTTTTGGTAGGATGTTAGCAGTTAAATAATTTACAATATCTGAAAACCACGGTACCTCAGAGTTGGTTATAGAAAAGAGTTGTTCCTCAGGGAATGAGTCGTTTATCTCACTCTCGTCGAGCTTTTCGATATATGGGTTCTCAAGCCTGGAGAGGTGATCTGCTGCAAGATTTTTAGCTCCCTTCTTATCCTGAATTTCCAAATCAAATTCCTGTAAAAGTAAGATCCATCGTATGAGTCGAGGTTTTGCATCAGGTTTAGTTAAAAGATAACGAAGAGCTGAATGGTCAGTGTAAATGACAACTTTAGATAATATCAGATACTGTCTAAATTTGTCAAAAGTAAAAACTACAGCTAGCAATTCTTTCTCTATGGTGGTGTAGTTTTCTTGTGCAGGCGTCAATGTTCTGCTAGCATAATAAATTGGCTGAAAATGTTTGTTTCTTCGTTATCCCAAAACTGCACCTACTGCAAAATCACTCGCATCACACATTAGTTCAAAGGGTAGATTCCAATCAGGTGCAATTATAATCGGAGCATTTATTAGTTTATTTTTGAGGATATTAAATGCATCTAAACACTCCTGATCAAAATTGAAAGGAACATCTTTTTCTAGTAATCTTGTTAAAGGTTTAGCTATTTTAGAGAAATCTTTAATGAATCTTCTGTAAAATCCAGCATGTCCTAAAAAGCTTCTAATAGCCTTAACAGAACTAGGGGAAGGTAATTTTTCTATGGTTTCAATCTTTGTTTTATCTATCTCGATCCCTTTACTAGAAATCTTATGTCCTAACACAATCCCCTCTCTAACCATAAAGTGACATTTTTCCCAATTCAAGACAAGATTCGTTTCCTCATATCTTATTAGAACTCGTTCTAAATTTTTAAGTCAAAGGTGGAAAGAATTACCGAATACTGAGAAGTCATCCGTAAATACCTTTATAATGTCTTCCACAAGTTCATAAAAGATGGCCAGCATGCAGCGTTGAAAAGTAGCAGGATCATTATATAATCCAAAAGGCATTCTATGATAAGTAAACGTACCGTATGGACATGTAAATGTTGTCTTTTCTTGATCCTCAGGAGATATTGGGATTTGGAAGTAGCCGAAGAGTCCATCCAAGAAGCAGTAGCACATATGCCCAGATAATCTTTCTAACATCTGATCAATAAAGGGCAAAGGGAAGTGATCTTTTCTGGTGGCGTCGTTTAGCTTCCTATAGTCAATACAGACTCTCCAACCTGTGATTGTTCTTGTAGGAACCAATTCATTCTTTTCGTTGGCTACAACAGTCATGCCTCCTTTCTTTGGAACTACCTGCACAGGACCTACCCAAGTACTGTTAGAAATAGGATAAACTATTCATACATCTAGAAGTTTAATTACCTCAGCTTTGACAACTTCTTTCATATTGGGGTTCAAATGTCTCTGATGTTGCACACACAGTTTATACTCATCTGCCATTAAAATTTTGTGGGTGCAGAATGATAGGCTTATTCCTTTAATGTTAAACATTTTCCATGCTATGGCTCTTTTATGTTTCCTTAGTAAATCTTCTTTCTCTTTGGGTCTTAGTTCTGAAGAGATGATTACTGGTAGCGTAGAATTATCCCCGAGGAATGCATATTCTAAATGTTTTGGCAATTGTTTTAATTCTAATTTGGGCGGTTCATCAATAAAGGGTTTCTATTTTAGTTCGTCATTGATTTCAATACCCTCTATTTTTGTCTGTCTAGAGGATGATGTATTAGGATTCAATTCATCGATATCATCATCTATCTCCTCTCCTTGTGAAAGACACAGTTCCATCGTGTCATTATGCATGATTTCCTGCAAAGAATCTTTAATAATGTAATCAGTTGAATCAACAAAGTAACAAGAATCATATTGTTCTCTAGAATATCACATGGCATCGTAAATTTGAAAAATAATTTCCTCATCGCCTACCCTTAGTGCAAGCCTACCATCACCAACATCAATGACAGCCCTAGCAGTAGCTAGAAAGGGTCGTCCTAAAATTAAAGGTACTTCTACATCCTCATTCATGTCAACCACAACAAAATCAACAGGAAATATAAATTTATCTACTTTTACCAGAACATTTTTGATAATTCCCCTAGGATATTGAACAGATCTATCAGCTAACTGAATACTCATCCTAGTGGGTTTTGGTTCTCCGAGACTAAGTTGCTTAAACATTCTATAAGGCATTAAATTAATACTGGCACCTAAATCAGCAAGTGCTTTTTCTATGTTCAAACTACCAATTAAACAGGGAATAGTGAAACTTTCTGGATCTTTCAATTTGGTTGGCAGCTTAATTTGGATGATAGCTAAGCATTCTTCATTAAGTTCCACTGTTGAAATTTCTTCGAACTTCCTCTTATTTGTTAGAAGATCCTTTAAAATGTTTGCATATGTTGGCATCTATGAAATAGCATCAATAAAAGGTAAATTAATATGTAACTATTTGAAAAGTTCAAGAAATTTACCATATTGTGCGTCTAAGCGGTCTTTCTTTAATTTCCTCATGGGTCGGGGTTGCCTTTGCCTCATCGGTTTCATGTGGTATCTTTTTCTTCATTTTGACTAACTCCCTTCCACTTCTTAGCGTTACTGCCTTTACCTGCTCTTTTTCCCAAGGTAAGCTTTTTGATCGTATTTCAAAAACTAACTTAGTAAGTTGCCCAATTTGATCCTTGAGCTCCTATGTCGATGTTTGCTGTTCTTCAATTTTTGTTTCTATATTTTAGAAACGTGTTTCTATACTTTGGAAATGTGTTTCAGAGACTGCTATGAATTTTGTCAGCATCTCTTCAAGGTTCGGCTTCTTTTCCTATGGGTAGGGCTATTGTTGGAAGTTTTGGGATGGTGGTTGCCTTTGATTTCCTTAACTACCCCATGAGAAATTAGGGTTGTTCTTCCAACCTGGATTATAAGTATTACTATAAGGGTTATTGTTAGATCAGAAATTGTTACCCATATAGTTCATTTGTTCGCTCTTCATCCCCTGTCCGTAGGGGTTTAGTGGATATTCTGAAAATGAATTTCTGACGCTGAAATGAATTTTTCTAGCATATCCTCAAGGTTTGACTTTTTCTTTTGTGGATAAGGTTGCTGTTGGAAGACTAGGAGGGGTTGTTGTCTCTGATTTCCTTGACCACCCCATGAGAAATTGGGGTGGTTCCTCCAACCTGGATTATAAGTATTACTATAAGGGTTATTTTGAGGTCTAAATTTGTTACCCATATAGTGAGCTTGCTCGTTTTCAATGTTCGGGTTGTAAGGCGGATATTCTGTGTTTCTCATCCCTCCTTCATTTTATCACACTACATAACTGGATGTACCTGCGAATAACCACATAAACCATCAATCTTTTTATATAACATCTCTACCTGGTTTGATAGCATGGTCACTGCGTCGAGGTTGAAAACACTGGCAGCTTTTGTTGGCTTTATCCTCGTGACTTGCCACTGATAGTTATTCAGTGACATCTCTTCAATGTATTCGTAGGCAGCCTCAGGTGTTTTGTTATTCAGGGTTCCGCCGGTGACTGAATTAATTAACTACCTAGTTGAGGGGTTCACACTGTTGTAAAAGGTTTGAACCTGTAGCCACAAGGGTAATCCATGGTCTGGGCACCTTCTCAATAGATCTTTGTATCTCTCCCATGCATCGTAAAGTGTCTCTAAATCCATCTGTACAAAAGAAGAGATATCATTCCTCAACTTAGCTATTTTAGCCGGCGGAAAATATTTTAGCAAAAACTTTTCAGTCATTTGTCCCCATGTAGTGATTGATCCTCGTGGAAGAGAATTCAACCACCATTTAGATTTATTCCTCAAAGAAAAGGGAAATAATTGAAGATGGATGGCATCATCAGAAATGCCATTTATTTTGAAAGTATCACAAAATTCTAGGAAATTCGCCAAGTGATTATTTGGATCTTTATCCTGCAAACCATCAAATTGAACAAATTGCTGTATCATTTGAATTGTGTTAGGTTTCAGTTCAAAATTATTTGCAGCAATAGTAGGTCTAATAATACTTGACTCAGTTCCTGTTAAATTAGGTATAGCATAATCATACATAGTTCGAGGAGCATGATTTTTGGCCACCTCTAGAGGTAGCGGATTATTCTCAGCCATCTCTTCAGTAGTATTAATTTCATCTTCTTGCTCTTCTTGTATGTATTGTAGGCTTCTCCTTATTTCTTTTCAGTTTCTGCGGAGTATGCTTCCAATTTCACTATCGTAGAGTAGTGGTCCTGACGGGTTTCTTCTAGTCATAAGTTAGAATACTTGCTAGAAGCAAAGAAGAAAATTTAGAAAAGTAAAAATAAAATTTAATTGCAAAAATAAAATATGGCTAAAGTAATAAAAATTGAGCGTTCTTAATATTTCAGTTCCCAGGCAATGAAGCCAAAAACGTGATCGTGTCTGAAAGTTTTAATATTCATATAATGAATGATCAAACCTAAAAACTAACTTACGCCAACGATTGAGCAAGCACACCTATCGAACAGTAATATAGGTTAGTGGCAAGACCAAAATGTCAAACCCAAGGGAATCAAAAGTACTAATACTGACTTTCTTGTTATTATTTAGCCTAAGAATTAAAGAAATTGCTGTTTAATCTAAAATTAGCTAACCACTAAGCTAAAGATGCTAAGACAAAGAGAATGAATTAGGGAAAATACTTTTGGGAAAACCAATTGATTAAGACAATACCCGAAGAAGAATCCACCTAGACTTCACTTGTTATTTAACTCTGAACCAGACGATTTATTCACTTGACTTGATTCGTAGGAATCCCTAATTTATATTAATACCTCTCTCGAGGCTACTAACGTCCAACCCTAGGTTGATTAATTGAAATATCTTTCTAATTAAAACCCCTAGAATTGCATTAACATGATCTATGGACTCCCATATTAGGTTTGACCCTAATCCGGTAGATTTTCGTCATCCTATCTCTAGGGTTGCGATCAACTTCGCTTAACTATGCTAGATCTACTATTAAACAGGGAATATTTCTCCACTGCCTAAGGGCATCAATACTTGAATCAATATTCTAAAATATTAAAACAAGAATTAAGTACATATAATTAAGAACAAATCAAGTATTTATCATATAGTTCAGAAAACAATAACAAGATCCGTCTTAGGTTTCATTCCCCTCAGATATTTGAGGGGTTTAGTTCATATTTATAAAAGAATACATATCAAAAAATATAAAACAAAATATAAGAAAAACCCTAAAACCTCCTAAAGGAAATTGAAGCGAAGATCTTCCGCCTTGAGTATAATTCCGGCTTCTTGAGATGGATCAACTGGCTTTCTTCGAGTGAATCCCACAAATTGGCCTCTTTGGCTTGGCTCTTCAGCCTACCTGAACCGCCCCCTTTTAGGTCACACTTAGGGTGTTTATATAGGCTTTTGGAATGTCTTTATTTGCCCCTAAGTATCCTAATCTGAGTGGAATTAAAAGAGGTCATGGTAGGGACACGCCCGTGTGGCACACCCATGTAAATCGAGTCCAGGCTGTGTTCGGGTTTACTAAAGAGGCACGACATTGTGGCTTGGGCCCAGGCTATGTGAATTTCGTACTTTGGCCCATTTTCTCTGTTTTTGGTCCGTTTCTCATTCTTTTCATCCTCCGGTGCTCTCCTAAGTATAAAACATGAAAGTAAAGGATTAGGAGCACCAAATTTCACAATTCAGGGGATAAATCATCCAAAAAAATGCTAAATGTAGGATTAAAATATGTATATATTACGGTTTATCATTGTGCCTTGGCTATAACTTTTCTTCTTTATGGTTGCAAGAATTTTAACTTTCAAGCACAAAATTGTTATCATAAAGGGGAAGTAAACTGGGTCAGAACGTCTAGTGGCACAATTTCACATTTCTCTCAGAATGATTTTTCCCACATCAATGATCTTTATGGTTAAAATTGAGTATAGCAAGACCATTCGCTCTAATGAAATTGTAGTCCCATGTGAAATAGGCATAAAGCTGAATCGAGTGAAATAGAACCATACCTTCACTAGTGGTGTCAAATATTCTCTATGACAAGTATGAGTTCCATGCTTTGACACAGTCCACTTAGAAATTGGAACTGTAAGTTCCACGAGAATTTCTTTCATATTTCCAGCCTCGATATTTCTCATCAAGGAAGAATATTTGTCGTCTTCAAAATCAGGTAACTCAAAGAATTCATTAATAGTGTTTGAGCTTATTGGTACCTTGATTCCTCGAATAGAAACTTTTGTTAATTCATTTGAGGTCAAATTCGCATAAAATTCACGAACTAATTCTTCATCTACACTAGGTCTTTTCTCACAAAACAACTCTCAATTGAGAGCTTTGACAATTTGTCGAATGCGCGCCATGAAATCGGTATAGTTGCATTCTTTCAGTGTAAAGCCTTTTTCAAGGTACATTTGTTGATTCTTGAAAACACTATCGTATCTCACTTTGGCTTGCTCACAGTGAAATTTGTTTTGTGATTTTGCAATTTGGACAGAGGCACGAGTTCTTTTGAGAGGCATGACTAACCTGAACATAAGATGGAAACAAATGTTCTCAAAAAGTTCAATTTGCATAAAATATTAATAATTCAGTAAACTGAAAAATTAAATAATCAAATAAAATTGAAATTTAGGAGAAAATTTTTCCTACCACCTTTGTATAAAAATTAAATACTCAATAAATAAAATTAGAAGCAAAAGATTTTGGTTGAGGGTTGGTTGGAAGGGTGACCAGTTAGTGACTATATGTGATGGAAGTGTGGAGCACAAATGACAAGGGCCTTGAACTTTATGGCTAAGGTGCACATGGCACAAGGAAGGAACAACAGCAGTGCGTGGCCTTGGCGTGAACAGATGTGTCGACTGGGACAGCAATAGCAGCAGGCATGGTACGATGCAGGTGGGTGCATGCTTGAGCATTTTTAAAGCTGGGCGTGCGGGTAGGTGCAGTGACAGGGAGCAGCTGCTAGGCTGGTGCGCAGGTAGGTGCATCGAGTGAGGCCTAGTGTGAGCAGTAGGTTGGCGCGCGTGAGCTAGAGCTGGAAGCAGTAATGGCGCGCTTTGGGGCTGCTGGTGTGCCGATGGTGGGTGTTGGTGTGGTTGGTTAAGGTGATGTGAATAGTGGAGAAGATTGGTAAATTTTATAGTAAAAGGAGGAAGGAATTCAATTAGAACTATTAGAACAATTTAATAGTAAAATATTCTAAGTCCTAATTCCAATTAAAGTTAATAACAATTAATAATTAATATGATGTATATTAAAATATTATTTGCTATTACTTTATTTATTAAAATAGATGTTACTAAAATATGATAAAGTTTAAACTAATTCTAATTCTATATAAAGTTGATAATAATTCTATATAAAGTTGATAATAATTAATAATTATATATTAATTATATCACCTTATTTATGAAAAAAATTATTTTAGTTGCTTCAAAAGATATTTACAAAAAGAGACTGCTAATTTCAATATTTAGAAAAAAAGCAGTCAAATTTTGCAAATAATTCAATTAAGTACCTAGACTTAAAAAATTTGAAAATTGAGTTGCAATTAAAACTTGGAACAAAATTGACCCTTTTATTTGAAAAAATAAAAATTTATTTTTCCATTTAGGAAATAATTTTTTAGAAGATTATGTTAAAATCAAATCACAGAAAAGATTGAAGGGGTCACAAGCAGTCTCGCTTAAGTTCCAATCTCCTAGACAGAATTTATTTAAACATAGTAATCTGAAAGTATACCCTAAATCATTTATTTAAATAGAAAATGAGAAAAAAATAAATATATGATAAAATGAACAAGACTTTATCCCGCTTAATTTAATCCCCCTAGTAATGTTTTAAGCGCTGAGCATTGACTTAAAAATTACCTCCCTTACCTTGAAGTTCAACAACTCCATATGGAAAATTTGGTGAACCGTAAATGGACCAGACCAACGTGATTTTAACTTACCTGGAAAGAACCTTAATCTAGAATTGAATAATAAGACTTGCTGACCTAATTCAAATTCTCGAACTGAAATGTGCTTGTCATGCCATCTTTTAAGTTATTCCTTGAATAGTTTGGCATTCTCATTTGAGAACATTTGGAATTCTTCTATCTCATTGAGTTGAAGCATTCGTTTCTCTTTAGGAAGCTTAAGATCCAAGTTGAGCTATTGGAGAGCCTAGTAAGCTTTATGTTCTAACTCCAAAGGCAAATAACAGGCTTTCTCAAAACCCAACTTATAAGGTGACATCCCGAAAGGTATTTTGTATGTTGTCCTGTAGGCCCATAAAACATCGTCCAGTCTTTTGGACCAATCTCGTTGGTTTGGATAGACTACCTTCTCGAGTATGCCCTTTATCTCTTTATTTGCCAGTTCAGCTTGGCCATTCATCCGTGAATGGTAAGTTGTGGCAACCTTGTGCTTCACTCTATGTCTTTCGAGTAACCATTTCAACCATTTGTTCACAAAATGAGACTCCTCATCACCGATGATGGCCCTAGGAGTTCGTAACCTTATGAACACATGTTTCTGCAAAAACTTCATCACAACCTTGGCATCGTTCGTCGGATATGCCTCAGCCTCAGCCCATTTAGACACGTAGTCTACTGCTACTAATATATACTTGTGACCAAAAGACGGAGGGAAAGGACCAAGAAGTCAATACCCTAAACATCAAATAATTTTATCTCAATAATGTTTGTTCTGAACAATTATAGGAAGTACCACCATGAAAATGCAAGCATGAGCAAGTAGGTTTTAGGAACCTTTCGTATATAGCAAGGGTAATAGAAAAGGGAGGCAGATCATGGGAATAAAACCATGAAAGCCGACAAGGTGTCGAGGTGGAAACCCAGTATGAAGTAGTCATGGGAAAAGAGATGCCAGTACGTGTCTTATGCACTGGCAAATAAAAGATGTTTTAACCAAGGATCGCAATTGAGGATCCACCAATAATGTATGCCAGGAAATGCTTAGATAAACTTGGTAAGCCGGGGTTCGATTGTAAATACCCTAGACAATCTATTGGGTAAAGAGGGATCAGTTAGAAGCCATTGTTAGGTAGAGATACTAGGGAGGTAAATCTATGAGATGGATATATCTATGAAGGTTATTCCTCTTCGAGGGGAAGGAATTAGTGTAAAACTACTAGCCAAATGGCTAATTCAATAGGGAGCATATATATAAAGAAAATCATGAACTCGGGATGCCACTCAGTTAAGAGTAATGAGTATCATAGGGCAAACAATCCATAAAAAAAAGGAAATGTCACACTGAATAGTAAGGTAACATGAACGAACGAGGTTACGAGAACATAAACCGATCTTGATTTAACCCAAGAGGGAATTAGTCCACCCGGGTGATGAGAGACCTCGTTAGCTTATCCCAACAAAGGGAAAGTCTCTATGGCATGATAAAGAGTTAGCCCTGGGTTGTATAGACGTAGAATATTCGCTAAAAATGGACATAACCAGGAGAACCTTCAAGGAGTCGAAGAACACACCCATAGATAAATGGTGGGAAGAAGAAATCCACTTTGGTGATGAGTGGAAGAAAAAAGATGAGAAAAAGGAAAGACAGAGAACACAGAGATGGCAAGACATTCGGGAGAATTGTTAGGGTTGATTGAAGGTTGATGGAATGGCCAGAAGGCGATCGCTCAACAATCTATCCACCCGTGGATAGGATCGAAAATGGGATAATATCAGTTACAATGTATTCAAAAGAAAGCTTTCCAAGAGCAAAGAGTTTCTATATTTATTACTATTTATTTGAACCCTGACAAGGTGGGGTATGTTTGTGAATGAATAAACTCACTAAGTCCTTCTGAACTTACAAACAGTTTGACCTGTGGTTACAGGATCCACGAAACAAGGAACTCGATGAGGGACAAAGCCAGACCGAATGAACTAAGGAACACTTTAGCATAGAGTCATACACATAGGATGGGGGTAACTTTAGAGACTTCACTAAGGGGGTGAATATGTTGTAACCATATAGCCTTTTTAGAGGCCAGAGTTGAGACAATAAATCTTTATTTTAAATTTTATATACTCAATTGTACGACCTTTAAATAAATAGGAAATACAGTTGACTTTTAAAACTTAGTGAATTATGAGTATGTACAATAACCCAATCCAAATGTGACATCACATACCTGAATTCAGTGTTTGGTTCAGGTAGGGGTGTTACACCATTACTAGAAGAGTCAGAAGAATCGTCATCAAAGGCATCATCTGTAATTGCGTCTCCAGAAAGTCTTGCTTGCACCGTAGCATCCTCAGGATGGATGAAAGGATTCCAACAAGAACACCCCCATAATATACTAGACTCTTGAACCACTTTAGAAATTTCTCCCATTCATGCTCATAAGGATAGTAATGTCAAAATCATGAGGACAGTATATGTCAAAAGGTTTGAAAATTCATGTCGATAAGGTTTAGCGTTCCAAAAGCCACTTGCATGGAAGTAATCACTTCTTGTGCAACAAAAACAGAGGCAATCACTTCAATTATGTCTATGGGCCTCTTAGTCTCAACCCATTTTTCTACCTCTTCCTTTTGGTAATCCCTCTCCTCTTTTAGAGCCTAGGTCCATCTCCCTAGCCTATCGATAGTTATATTAAGATTTTATTGCAATTGACAAATTTTCCTTTCCCCTTCATGAAGTCGCAAAATCAAATCCTCTTTTTCTTTCTACCATCAGCCTCTTCCCTTTTAGAGCACACCTTTTGTAGATGTTTGTCCTGAGCAAGGAGATTTATGACTCCCTGGCTAAGTAACAACAGTCCCTATTGACTAAATAGGGGCCTTCGTCATAGGCTTGGGAGGAGCAACCCCAAGTACGACCCCATAAAAAGAGTTAGTTAACCACTATAAGAAACCAAGCGATAAGAGACATGATCAGAATCCATAAGATCGTGGATAACTACCCTTTCCCCAACCTCGTAGAGTTCCCCCTCCCAGGTAACTCTTCTTTTGGTTGTTTCCTTCCAGAACCTACAGCACTTTCCCTTAGATCTCTTCAAACCTACTAAGGAAACATTACCTACACAAAATCACCAATACAAATATTAACTTCAGAAAAGAATATAATAACAACATAAAAAACTATCTTAAAGCTACGAAATACTTTAACTGGTACCCGTTGGCACCTTCCAGATGCGGTCAAGTAAGTTGGAATATTTAATAATAGCATACAGGCTCTAAAGTCAGACCCTGAAGACATTTTGCCTCTCTAAAATTAACATAAAACTAAAAAACATAAGAAGCTAATGATCGACTCCCATTGTTTTGGAAGCAATCTACCAAATATTTGGGGCTGTAACCACAAACACCTTCATCCCCAAGATAGTACTTGGAGACACTTGATTGTAGTAGAAAGAACATATGTTTTCTCCCTACTTATTGTTTAAATTATTCCCATTTAGTTACCCTTAGCATACATTTTAGCATGTTTAGTTTAGTAAATTGCATTTTATAACTCAAAGAAACCTAGCCTATTTTATCTTTAATTTTGATATCTTTCTGCACTAATGTCGCTACATAAGTTAATTCTAGATTGCGTCTGGAATTGTCGCCGCAGTTGATAGATATCCGCAATGTCGCAGCATGAGTTAATTCCAGGTGATGTTTAGAATTGTCGCTGCAGTCGACAGCTGTCTGATAAGAGCTAACCGTGAGTGAACTGTCCAGTCTGATATATCTACCCTGTACAAACAAGGATAGAAGAATCCTGAGAGAAGGACACTGTATCGTTGAGGAAAACATAAAAAGATAGCATGAGAAGAATGAAAGAGGAGGAGGAATTTTTGGTGGACCACGATTCTCTTACCGTATTTTGAAGCTTGCGGCTATGGTAGCTTGAGCTTCCCTTGGGTGAGCCAACGTGAAGACTGATATAGATTCAATCGAGTAGCTAGGAATAGTATTCTCCATTTGATTCTTTCTCATTTCTTGAAAATGCTGGTGATTACTCAATGTTTTCTACTATATGGAAGTACAATAAATTCTTTGTTAAATGTTATCTTATTAAATCTTATTTTTTTTGTTTAATCTTGGGGGTTTGAATATTTTAAACATGGAAGTGTTATTGCAGTCACTACACTGGAAGGTGTAGTGACAATTTGAGCTAATAAGCTTTTCAGCAGAAGTTGAGTAAGGACTAAAGGAATTTAATCCACTTGTTCTTAATAGTGCCCTATTGCCATCATCAAAAGGTGAGGTTAATGTGCATGGTTAAGTACTCAGATTAAACCAAAGATGGCATTTGGTAAGATATATATTAATTTTATCGCGTCAACAATCACCTATCTTTTATACCGTGTGAGTACTTAGTATACTGCTGAAGATTCTTGTTGGGGATCCTAGTTAATCCATAGCATACTTTATCTTATTTTTTTCGAGTTATTACTTTGAAAGTTGGTCGTGTGTCAGAGTCTTAAAAATTTATAAAAAGAATGATCGAGCCTAGAAACTAACTGTGACAACAACTTGAGGCAAGTGCACCTATCGAACAGTAGTATAGCTGTGGCAAGACCGGATTGTCGAACCCAAAGGAACCAAAAGTACTAATACTAACTCTCTTTTTATTATATAGCCTAAGAATTAAGGGAATTTTTATCTAATCTAAAATTAACTAACTACTAAACTAAAGATGCAAGACAAAGAGAAAGAATTGGGGAAAATAACTTTGGGAAAAACAAATTGATTAAGATAATACCCGAGGAAGAATCCATCTAGACTTCACTTGTTATCTAACTCTGAACCAGATGATTTATTCACTTGACTTGATCCATAGGATTCCCTAATGCATATTAATCCCTCTCTTGAGGCAACTAACGTTTAACCCTAGGTTGATTCATTGAAACCACTTTCTAATTAAAACCCCTAGAATTGCATTAACTCGATCTATGGACTCCCATATTAGGTTTGACCCTAATCCAGCAGATTTTCGTCACCCTATCTCTAGGTGCGCGAGGAACTCCGCTTAACTATGCTAGATCTACTCTTAGGCAAGGTCTATTCCTCCTCTACTTAAGCACATCAGTACTTGAATTAATATCCTGGAAATATCAAAACAAGAATTAAGAACACATAGTTAAGAACAAATCAAGTATTTATCATACAGTTCAGCAAACGATAACAAGATTCATCTAGGTTTCATCCCCCTCAAGTATCTGAGGGTTCAGTTCATAATCATAAAAGAATACATCTCAAAAGAAAAGATAAAACAAAACATAAAAAAACCCTAAACCCCCCTGAAGGAATTGAAGGAGAGATCCTCTGTCCTGAGTATGATTCCGGCTTCTTAAGATGAATCAACTGGCTTTCTTCGAGTAAATTCCACAATTCTGGCCTCTCTGGCTCGGCTCCTTGGCCTAGCTGGACACCTTTGGCCTAACTGGGCGCCCCCTGAAGGTTGCCCTCTAGGGTTTTTATATAGGCTCTTGGAATGGCTTTCTTTGTCTCTAAGAACCCTAATCTGATTAAAATTCTTCTTTCTCATGTCAGGGACACGCCCATGGCACACGCCCGTGTGAATCGTGGCCAGGCCATGTTTGAGACTGTTAATGAGGCACGACCATGTGGTCTTGGGCCCAGCCCGTGTCGATTTTGTGATATGGCCTATTTACTTCGTTTTGGGCCCGTTTCTTGTCCTTTTCATCCTCCGGTGCTCTTCTAAATGTAAAACATGAAAACAAAGGATTAAGAGCACCAAATCATCCAAAAGTATGCTAAATGTGGGATTAAAATATGTTTATATTACGGTTTATCAAATACCCCACACTTAAGCATTTGCTTGTCCTCAAGCAAAATTCTCAACTCACAATTAAAATGAACTTCCCTGATTCATAAAATTCATCAATAATGTTTCATCATAATTCAAAGGTAATTCATACATTGATAATTTAAGTAGAAGGGTCCTAAAGATTCAAACAATCAAAGTTATAGTTTTTATAGCCCGAAAATGTTAAGTGTTTCGCTTTACCTAATTAATTACCTCTAATTTGAAATCGACAAGAGTTGACATCCTCACTAAAGATTCACTCAAAGCAATCAAAGTGTTTAAGGTACAAAATTAAGCACTCAAAAGTCGAACATGAAAAGTTAATCCCATAGGCTTGCCTGAAAATCAAATCTCCACTACTGTAAAATGAGATGATACCCAGATCAAAAGGTCTTTAAAAAGGGTTGTAACGGGGCTTAGGTTAAAGGTGTGGATAAAGGCTGAATTAGAAGGTTAGAATGAAGATTGAATTGATAATTTACCTAACTAGAAATATGAACTAATCCTAAATAATTACATCACTTGAAAACTAATAATATGAGCTTCTTTTTCGAGATTTGGAATTTACATGTATAAACTCATTTGATCATAGAACTAATAATGAATATACTTCATTTTTTTAAGAACAAATCAAATATATAATAAAGGATGAATTTTAACTAATAAAATAATTAGGGAACCGATCAAATCCAATCTCGACAAAAGGGTAGTCAAGGAATGGCGATAACAAATACAAAGGGTTTTTTTGGTTAATATTAGCAGGTGAGTCAATAAATGAGTTGTTAGGATCAACGGGGTTCATTAGGGGTTAATTATGAAGGTAGGCTTTTAGTGGAGTAAGTGGGTTAAAACCTAGGTGCCTTTATCTTTGTATATCAAACCAAAGGTGTGGTCTCGACATGTATAATCGAAGCAAGCTCTAGAATAGCAAATCAATGTTGACACACTCATAATCAAAAGTAAGCACGAAAGAATGTATGCTCTAAAAGGCTCAAAATCTCACAAATATTATGGGTTTTTGATATCAACCTTGTAAATCTCAAACTTCAAGGTAATAATTAGATTTAGGTAAACAACCTAATAAAATTTTAATTTTGAAAATAGACTCATCATGCTTGATTCTCTAGTTTCCTAAAGTTTAAATCATCACTGCACAATTATCAATGACTTAATCCAAAACATATCAAAGAAAACCATGAATAACAGAGAATATCATTCTAATTAGTAATATGATAAAATTACTTAAAGACAAGATATCATGCAGGTCATAATTCAGGGATTTGAGAATAATACAAAAAGTTAGGCATTTTCTCGAAATAAATATTCACCCACACACTTAAGATGTACATTACCCTCAATGTACAAAGATGTATATGAAATTTAAGAGATAGGGAGAGGTGAAACTTCCTGAATTTGGATGGCTTCCTTGAATTGGGAGTGTCGAGGTATGGTGGCTGCCGACGATCTCTACGCTCGATGAAGAAATTAGGAAGCCCGTGAAGAAATAACCAGGAATTATTAAGGCACATTTAAAATAAACTAACTATGTATTTAAAGACAAGAAAGAGAAAGAGAAAGAAAATAGAAAGCAAAATAAAATTAAAAGAAAAGATAAATGGACTGAAAAGTCCTTATTGTTGGATGGTTCGCGAGGTGGGTGTTATTTCTAAGGCTGCGGTAGGGTGGCTATGGTCGTGGTGTAGTGATTCCCAAGCAGCCTTTAGAACCTAAAACCAAGAAACTAAAATAAGATAACCTAAATTTAGTAGAAGAGAAGTAAAGATAAGGAAAAAAAAAGAAAACGATAAAAGAAAAATAAAAGTTAAGTGGCCTCAGAGACCCTTGGCTTGTCGAGTGGATGAAGCGGCCGGAATGAACTTATGTAGATCGGTCTCTCATAGGGAGACTGTGCTTGAATCCTTCCACTTCTTCGACATGGCTATTGTGGTGATCAAGAGTTTAGCTAAAGGCTAAGGAAAGGGGGTGGAAGATCTGAAGAATGGGGTAGGTGAAAAGAGGGAGGGGTGGGTTAAATAGATTTTTTGATGTCTGGTACATCCCCACGCTCGTGTACCATGGGCGTGTCGAGTCACACGGTCGTGTCACACGACCATATTATGCTTCGTTCGTTTCTTCCACGCCCATGGGTAGGTCGCCACGCCTGTGTTTTGTAAAACAGTGTTGGCCACGGCCGCATTGCACGGTCGTGGTGTTTTGTCGGTGCACGTGGCTTGAAGATATTTTTTGTCCTGCGTCGTACTATCTTTGCCATGTCAGTGTGTACATCCGTAGCATCCACACGGCCACGGCCACAACCGTGTGTCAGGCCGTGTGGAAATCTGCACTTGGTTAGTTTATAGTTAGGTGCTAAAAGGAAAAATAAAAGAAAGAAAAATAAAAAATGTAAGAATTACTGGTGTTAGTGCTCAGGTTGCCTCCCGAGAAGTGCTCGTTTATAGTCTTAATCTGGACTTATCTCTCATTTGAATAATTAGGGTGGTTTGAAGAGTTGAACATCCTCTCTCATGCTATCCGTTCTACTATCTTGGCGAAGTTCAAGTCGAGTAGCATTTACTTTAAAGGTACCGAATGTAGCATTACTTACCTCGACTGTTCCGTATAGGAAAACATTGAGTACCCTAGAAAAGATTTCTTCATTTGTATTAGGGTCAGGAGGAGGTATTCGAGGGTCTGCTTTATCTAACAGTACCTGATCTCTGATTTTGAATTTGTTTGTCCCTTGGAGTGGCTTTGGTTCTACTTCGTGTAATCCTAATTTCTCTTTGAAGTGTGTCTTCCACTTGTCTAGTTCATCGATCTGAAGCCTTTGTTCCTCATGAAGTATTTCCTTGTTGGCATGAGGTCTAGGATTTGGCTCAGTTGTGTAGTTTCGTGGTGCTTCCTGAAAAGAAGGTTTAACTGAATGGTTATTAATATAATTTATGTTCTCACCTTGATTACTCGATGTCCTAGCTGATTCGAGAGCTTGAAGACTGATTGATTCGTTACCTACACAAAGTATGAGTTCACCTGCGCTAACATCAATTTTAGTCCTGGTAGTTGCTAAAAAGGGTCTTCCTAGAATTAAGGGGATACTATTGTCCTCATCCATGTCTAAAACGAAAAAGTCTACTAGGAATACGAATTTATCAATTTTTACTAGCACATCTTCAATTATACCTCTAGGAATTCTAATAGTTTTACCAGCTAATTGAATGCTCATCCTAGTTTGTTTGGGCTTCCTAGACCTAGTTGTTTAAACAATTTATAAGGCATACCATTGATGCTTGCCCCTAAATCAGCTAAAGCATTATCAATAGATAAACTACCAATTAAACATGGAATTGTAAAACTCCCTAGATCTTTTAATTTCTGTGATAGTTTATTTTGCAACATTACTGTGCACACTGCGTTTAGTTCCAAATGTGATTCCTCGTCCAACTTCTGCTTGTTTGTTCAAATATCTTTTAAAAATTTCTTTGAATCTGGCATCTGCGAAAGAGCTTCAAGAAGCGATAAGTTAATATGTAATTTCTTTAAAAGTTTAAGAAACTTAGCAAACTGTTCATCTGAATTGTCTTTCTTCAACACTTCAGGGTATGGTATACGAGGTTGGTACTGTTTAACTACTGGTTTTGGTTTCTCGTGACTTACCTCGACATTACCTTTCTCTATCACATATTCTTGCATTGGCTCAGTTTCGGATTCTACTAACCCTTCACTGTTTTGAGCTGTTATGGCTTGAAGTTGCTCCTTTGGGTTAGTCTCAGTGTTGCTTGGCAAACTGCCTTGTGGTCGTTCAGAGATCAGCTTAGCGAGTTGCCCTAACTGGTTCTTGATCCCTTTAATCGATGCTTGTTGATTTTTAAGTGTTGTTTTGGTGTTCTAAATACGCGTTTCTGTCACCATAATGAAATTTGTCAGCATCTCTTCAAGGTTCGGCATCTTCTCCTGTGGGTAGGGCTGTTGTTGGAAGTTTGGATGGGGTTGTTGTCTCTGATTTCCTTGACCACCCCATGGAAAATTGGGGTGGTTCCTCCAACCTGGATTATAGGTATTACTAGGGTTATTTTGAGATATGAAATTATTACCCATATAGTTCATTTGTTCATTCTCTGCACTCGGGTTGTAAGCTGGATATTCTGTGTTGTTCATCCCTCCTCCATTTGTATCGCACTGCATGAATAGATGTACCTGCAAAGAGTTACAAATGCCATCAATCATTTTATTTAATAGTTCTACCTGATTTGATAGCATGGTTACTGATTCGAGGTTGAAAACTCCTGCTTTTGTTGGCCTTGTCCTTGTAACTTGCCACTGATAGTTATTCAGTGACATCTCCTCTATAAACTCGTAGGCTGCTTCAGGAGTTTTGTTGTTCTTGGGTTCCACCGGTGGCTTAATCGATCAATTGCCACGTTGAGGGGTTCACACCGTTGTAGAAAGTTTGGACTTGTAGCCACAAGGGTAATCCATAGTGTGGGCACCTTTTCAATAGATCTTTGTATCTCTCTCATGCATCGTAAAAGTGTTTCTAAATCCATCTGCACAAAAGAAGAGATATCATTCCTTAACTTGGCCGTTTTGGCCGGCGAAAAATATTTCATTAAAAATTTTTTGGTTATCTGATCCCATGTAGTGATTGATCCTCGTAGAAGAGAATGCAACCACTGTTTGGCTTTATTTCTCAAAGAAAAGGGAAATAAACAAAGACGGATGGCATCATCAGAAACACCATTTATTTTGAAGGTATCACAGAATTCTAGAAAATTTGCTAAGTGTGTGTTAGGATCCCCATCCTGCAAACCATCAAACTGAACAAACTGTTGTATCATCTCTATAGTGTTGGGTTTCGGTTCAAAATTATTTGCAGCAATAGTAGGTCTAACAATACTTGACTCAGTTCCTGTTACATTAGGTTTAGCATAATCATACATAGTTCGAGTAACATGATGTTCGGCCGCCTCTGGAGGTAGCGGATTATCAGCTTCTTGCCTTTCTTCTATGTAGTTTAAGTTTCACCTTATTTCTCTACGATTTCTGCGAATAGTACCTTCAATATCACTGTCATAAATCAAGGGTCCTGTCGGGTTCCTTCTAGTCATAAACTAGAGGTACCTGCTAGAAGAAAAGAAGAAAATTTAGAAAAGTAAAAATAAATTGCAAAAGTAAAATAAATATAATATGTCTAAAGTAATAAAAATTAAGCGTTCTTAATATTTTAGTTCCCCTGCAACGGCGCCAAAAACTTGATTGTGTATCAGAGTCTTAAAATTTTATAAAAAGAATGATCGAGCCTAGAAACTAACTGTGACAATGACTTGAGGCAAGTGCACCTATCGAACAGTAGTATAGCTGTGGCAAGACCGGATTGTCGAACCCAAAGGAACCAAAAGTACTAATACTAACTCTCTTTTTATTATCTAGCCTAAGAATTAAGGGAATTTTTATCTAATCTAGAATTAACTAACTACTAAACTAATGATGCAAAGACAAAAAGAAGGAATTGGGGAAAATAACTTTGGGAAAAACCAATTGATTAAGACAATACCCGAGGAAGAATCCACCTAGACTTCACTTGTTATCTAATCCACCTAGACTTCACTTGTTATCTAACTCTGAACCAGACGATTTATTCACTTGACTTGATCCGTAGGATTCCCTAATGTATATTAATCCCTCTCTTGAGGCAACTAACGTCTAACCCTAGGTTGATTAATTGAAATATCTTTCTAATTAATTCCCCTAGAATTGCATTAACTCGATCTACGGACTCCCATATTAGGTTTGACCCTAATCCGGCAGATTTTCGTCACCCTATCTCTAGGCGCACGAGCAACTCCACTTAACTATGCTAGATCTACTCTTAGGCAAGGTCTATTCCTCTTCTACCTAGGCACATCAGTACTTGAATCAATATCCCGGAAATATCAAAACAAGAATTAATAATACATAGTTAAGAACAAATCAAGTATTTATCATATAGTTCAGCAAACGATAACAAGATTCATCTAGGTTTCATCCCCCTCAGGAAAAGATAAAATAAAACATAAGAAAACCCTAAAACCCCCTGAAGGAATTGAAGGAGAGATCCTCTGTCTTGAGTATGATTCCAGCTTCTTGAGATGAATCAACTGGCGCTCTTCGAGTAAATTCCACAATTCTGGCCTCTCTGGCTCGGCTCATTGGCCTAGCTGGACGCCTTTGGCCTAACTAGATGCCCCCTGAAGGTTGGCTCTAGGGTGTTTATATAGGCTCTTGGAATGGCTTTCTTTGTCTCTAAGTAGCCTAATCCAACTGAAATTCTTCTTTCTCATGTTAGGGACACGCCCATGGCACACGCCTGTGTGAATTGTGGCCAGGTCGTGTTTGAGACTGTTAATGAGGCATGGCCATGTGGTCTTGGGCCCAGGCCATGTCGATTTCATGATTTAGGCCCGTTTCTCGTTCTTTTCATCCTCTTGTGCTCTTCTAAATGTAAAACATGAAAACAAAGGATTAAGATCACCAAATTACACAATTCAAGGCTTAAATCATCCAAAAGTATGCTAAATGTGGAATTAAAACATGTTTATATTACGATTTATCAAAATTTATACTCACAATTTACCTCATTTCTATCTAGTTATTGCACCAACATTAATAGACAAAAGACAACCATCCTTGTGGGATCAATATCCAACAGACTCATATATCTCTATTATACTTGCATCGACAGTGTATGTTTGTGTCACGGGGCTAGATCTTTCTTCTTGCTATCCGTGTGGCCTTAAGCAATATGTTTGTCCAAACTCACCTAAGTCAGCTATTACTCAAGTGAAAATTTCTTAGGAACTCCTCTAAGGCGCCAATTTTTATAGCGGAAGCAATTTATGCCAAAAGAAGCAACAAAAGAACAATAGAAATGATGCACACAAAGTGTTTGAGTAAATGCTCTCTATTCTCTTATTTACAAAGAATAATGAAATAATGAATGGAGTGAGTCTATTTATAGTTGAGCTCCCCCAAAACTAACGGTCAAGATACATTTACATTGACGGACGAGATTAACCATATCCCTTAATTTTAGGGATTTACAAGATATCCCATATCAAATCTAATCTAATCTTTACAAGATATGATTCCCTCAATCTTCTAAGATTATTTATCAAATTAGCTTAAGTTGCCATATTTTCATTATCGGGCCAACCAAGCTTCAATCTGATATGCTTCTCCAACATCTTCTTGTATTGAGCCAGTTCTTGCAGGCCAAATGATCCCCATCTAAACAATAGACCTTCATTGGATGCATTTGGTGCAATGGTCACTGGCTTTGAACTGCGGCCCGTGACACTTGCACATTATTGTTGTAACGTTTACAGTTGATCAAGTTTTTGGCACTGTTGTCAGGATTGGTGTTTGTTTGATGTTTATTTTTGTTCTTGTATGTCTTTATACTTTGTTTTCCTTATATAATATTTAGTATTCACTAACTTGTTTTCTCTTTGTTTCTATTTTTCAATTTCATCTTAGGAATTTTATGACCCGAAGCAATTCTGATTTTCTTACCCACTTTGATCTAAAAATTTAAAGAACTATTTAGAAAATACTTCGAGAACAAAGAAATATGGATTTACCGAGAGACAATGCAGCCATACCCCCGATACAACAGCAAAACATTCATAACCCATTGTTGCCACAAAATGCTTACATCCACAATAGAACCATATGAGATTGTGCAGTACCTATTCTGGATGATCTACAACTAGGAGTTGTTAGACCAGCAATTCAAGCTGGGAACTTTGAACTCAAGCCAGTGATGTTTCAAATGCTAAACTCCAATACCCAATATGTTGAACTGCCACATGAAGATACGATAGAACATCTTAAATCCTTTTTATTGATCTGTGCTTCCTTTAGTCAACAAGGCGTTCCTGATGATGCCTTAAGGATGCAATTATTTCTTTATTCCTTATAAGGGAGAGCTTTTACTTGGATTTTTGGGCTACCTACTGGATCAATCACTTCTTGGAATGCTCTCGCCACGTAGTTTGTGTTGCGATTTAATCCACCAACAATGAACGCTCGTCTTCAAAACAATATCACTGCTTACCATCAGCTGGATGATGAAAATCATCACACCACATGGGAACATTATAAGTCTTTGCTTTGACGTTGTCCCATGCACGACATTCAACCGGAAACACAAATTGAGATTTTTTTGATAATGGTTTGATTTCACATACAAGGAATCTTGTCGACGCATTAGCCAATAGATTGTTGTTGGATTGTACTTACAATAATGCTGTGAGAAATCTTGAGAGAATTGCTCAAAATGATTACCAATATCCCATCTCTAGAGTTGCACAAGCAAAAACTACTCCAGAAGATATTGAATTGGATGCAATATTCGCGCTAAGTGCCCAAGTCTCTTCACTCACAAACATGATTAAAAATATGCAAGGGACGAGTGACATTGCACTTATACAAATTGCTCAACAATTGTATATTCCTACCTTTTGCTGCGAAATTTGTGGTGACAACCATAATTATGAAGATTGTCCGCAACATATAGAAAATGCCTGCTATGCCAGTAACATTTGCAATAATTCTTATGGCAGCTCTTCTAACAACTCTGGACACAACCAACAATTTTAGGGAACTCAGAATGTTGGACAAAATGCTATGACATTCAGATATGAGAATACATCTACTCAGGGTAATTATAATCCACGACAAGGGATTTATTCTTAACAACAGCAGAACTACAGTCCGCATCCTTAGAGGTATCAACAACAAGGTCTGACACAATCACATTAGTATCAGATACAACCACAACATTCTTTAATGACGAATCAAAATATCCAAGGATAGCGACAACAACAATATACACACACTTCTACTTCTGACCCATTAATGGCTCTTGAGGCGTTAATAAGGGAGCATATTACTCGCACAGATGCTATTGTTTAAGGAAATTAATCTTCCATCTGAGTATTGGAGGCACAATTGGGACAACTTGCTTCAAATCTGAATACTCAACCCCAAGGCTCCTCACTGAGTGACACTGAAAACCCTAGCCTGAGGGGGAAAGAGCACTGTAAAGCTATCACTCTTAGGAGCGGTAAACAAACTGGTGGGCCGGTTATGGATTCTACTATAGCATCTTTAGATGTTGGTGACTTAAGCCCTGATAGAAAGGTTGATTCTGAAGAGCTCGTTAATGTATCAGGCAAAGAAATACCACCAACTTTCACTCACATGCCTTATATTGGACCCTCAAATTGTGGATGCAACCAAAGGTGTCGACACAACCGGATGTCCTTCCACCTATACCCTTTCCACAAAGGTTTAAGAGGAATGAAAATGATAAACAGTATCAGCAATTTCTGGATACACTGAAACAACTACAGATCAACACTCCTTTAGTGGACACTCTGGTACAAATTTTGAGTTATGGGAAATTTATGAAAGACCTCTTATCCAAGAAGAAAAAACTGACTGATGTTGAAACTATTGCACTCACAGAAGGCTGTCGTGCTGTCTTGACAAACAAGTTACCCCCTAAATTGAAAGATCCTAACAATTTTATCATTCCATGTTTGATTGGCATTCAATATTTGGGCAAAGCATCAACCTCATGCCACTATCTATTTTTAGAAAGTCGAGAATTGGTCATATGAAACCCACTGCAGTGACATTGCAACTGGAAGATCGATGTTTATCTCAATCTGAAGGGCAAATCAAAGATGTTTTAGTTCATGTGGATAAATTCATTTTTTCAGCTGATTTTATCATACTTGACTGCGAAGCAAACAAAGATGTTACCATAATCTTGGGACGACCATTTTTAGCCACCGACTGAACTCTTATTGATGTTTATAAAAGAGAACTCACCATGCGACTGAATAATGAGCAAGTTACCTTCAGTGTTTTTGAGTCTGTTCATTACAAGGATAAAGCAGAGTGCCATACTATCGATGTGCTCGATGATTTGATTGAAGAAGAATTCAACAACCAAAGCACAGTCCTTGCTGAAGAAATTGTAGTGACATCTAAAGCTGAATCCACAGACAATTGTGATAGCACGGTTAACGCTAGTACTGTTGAAGTCAAGCATCGATGGAAAATTGAATCCTTAGACCTAACTAACAAAACCAATCCAATTTTCAAACCATCAATTGCAGAAGCTCCCACTCTGGAATTGAAATCACTATCTCTTCATCTTAAATATATCTTCTTGGGTGATCACAATACTCTTCCAGTTATTGTCTCCGCAACACTAGATGCAACACAAGAAAAGAAATAGACTCACATGCTCAAGCAGCACAAATGAGCTATTGCCTGGAGTATTATGGATATTCAAAGTATTAGTCCTTCTTTTTGCATGCACAAAATCAAGTTAGAAGATGAAAGCCAACAGTCGATTGAACCGTAAAGAAGACAAAAAGGTGAAGGAAGTGGTCAAGAAAAAAAATCATAAAATAGCTTGATGTAGGAATTATTTATCCGATTTTGGATTGCAAGTGGGTGAGTTCAGTGCAATGCGTCCCGAAAAAGAGTGACATCATAGTGGTTCGCAATGATAAGGATGAATTATTACCAGCATGCATCCCAATGTGTTTGTATGGACTATCGTAAATTAAATGCAGCCACAAGGAAAGATCATTTTCCATTTCCCTTCCTTGATCAAATGTTAGATCGGCTTGCTGGAAAATCTTAATATTGCTTCCTAGATGGCAATTCTGGATACAACCAAATTGCTATTGTACCAAAGGATTAGGAGAAAACAACTTTCACCTGCCTCTTTGGTACTTTTTCTTTTCATCGTATGCCTTTCAGTCTTTGCAATGCACCAGCCACATTTCAAAGGTGTATAATGGTAATTTTCTCAGATATGATCAAAGTCTCTTTAGAGGTTTTTATGGATGACTTTTCTATTTATGGGATTGATTTTGATCATTGTGTTGACAATTTGGATAGAGTACTGTAGTGATGTGAGGACACTCATCTTGTCTTGAATCGAGAAAAAATGTCATTTTGTGGCAACTGAAGGCATTGTGTTAGGCCATCACATCTCTAATCAGGGTATTCAAGTAGATAAAGCTAAAGGGGAAATCATCAAGAAATTACCCCCACCGAAAAATGTGAAAGGTATTCATAGCTTTCTTGGACATGCAAGATTAGACCTACAGTTTATTACGGATTTTTCAAAGATTACAAAACCATTATGCTCATTGCTAGAACATAATAAAATAATTCCTCTTTGATGAGGCATGTCTAGATGCCTTTATTCAGTTAAAGAAGCAGCTAGTCAATGCCCCTATTGTCGTTGCACCTGATTGGTCTCAGCCTTTTGAAGTTATGGGCGATGCAAGTGATTTCGCCGTGGGTGTAGTGCTAGGACAACGCAAAGGAAAACCTTTTCACACCATCTATTTGCCAGCAAAACTCTTACAAAAACTCAATTCAATTATACCACCACAGAGAAAGAATTACTAGCCGTCGTCTTTGCTTTCGACAAGTTTCATTCTTATCTTGTCGGCGCAAAAGTTATGGTGTTCAATGATCATTCGGCATTGCGATTTCTCTTTGCGAAAAAAGATGCCAAACAAAGATTGATACCATGGATTTTATCATTGCAAGAATTTGACATTGAGATAAAAGACCGCAAGGGGTCAGAGGATCAAGTTGTTGATCGTTTGTCTCAATTGGAAGTTGGCAATGAAGATGGGAAAATACTTCCAATTATCGACACATTTACAGATGAGATGTTATTCACTATCGACTTAACTCATTGGTATGTAGATTTGGTTAATTACTTGATGTGCGGTAAGCTCCCATTGAGTATCAAGGGCCATAAAAAAGAAAGATTTCTTTGTGACGTAGTAAAGTACCATTGGAACGAGCTATATTTATTTAAAGTGATAACATCATTCGGTGTTGTGTTTCGAAAGAAGAGATGCTTTCAATCCTGAAGCACTATCTTGATGCTCCTTATGGAGGCCATTTTGGTGGTATGAGAACTGCTACTAAAGTTCTACAATCAGGATTCTATTGGCCATCATTGTTAAAGGATGCTCATAATTTTGTGAATCAATGCGATAAATGTTAGCGCACCGGTTCTATTTGCCGACATAATGAAATGTTGCAACAACCAATTATGGAATTTGAATTGTTTGATGTTTTGATACGAACTTGTCTTGTGGGTTGATTCAAGTCGTTCAGATTGCCCGATTGTTAAAATGGAGAAGTATCGTCGATTTTGAAACAAAAGGTGATTTTGGCTAAGGATAGTATTTGGTGAACAAGATGGTGATTAAAAATGCCTAAAGGGTATGAAGATGAAGAGGAAATTCAGCTACAAAGGAAAAGGAAATTAAATGGATATTTGTGGATGGAATGGAGAACTTAAGGACAAGAAAGAACCAACACTATGTTAAAGTGTTGACTCGAGACTTATACGTCACTTAAGGTGGACCTTGATCCGTCACCTATGTAAGTAGGAACCAAAGTATAGTTTGGTGAATGCCACACTCGGAATGAGTGATAAGTTCAAAAAGAAACAAGGTAGACGCCACTAATTTTTGCTAGATAAGTCAACTTGAGTCTTAAAATGAAATAGTAGAGTTGAAAAAATCACAAAATGTTATAAACATTCAAAATATAGGAAAAGACCCGTAAACAAGCTAATTGCAAAGTATTTATAGTGCTTACATGAGGCTAGCTGAAAGGTCACATGAATTCAGCTTTAATGTGTTGTTTAATGGCTGAAATAAAGCTTAACCAATAAGTAAAAACTCTTGAGTTCCTCCAAGCCAAATAACAGCAACTATCAATATGAATTACTACTCCAAATAAACTGATTTAATGAGCTTGAATGCTTGGTTTCATGCCCTCTTGGCAGTTGAATGGTCACCAGCAGCTTTAATGGAATTTTAAACTCATGGTGTGATCTTTTAAGCAACAAACGGTTATGGAAGAAGAATATGCTGCTGCCAAATTTAAAGTATGCGTAATGCTTCCTTTAATTGTCATAATAGATCCTTTTAGTGATGTATAATGCAATGCCCCCCTTGTATGTAACCGGTTTCTACTTGAAAAGTCACATTAATCACTTTGTAATAGCCCTTGAATGTAACAGTTTCCAGTTGATTAGTCACCTACAATCAAACACATTAAAACAAACATATTAAACACATTTAAACACATATTAAACACAAAACACATTAAACACACTAAACTTAATAAGCTTAGTAAATAAAATTATAAATGAACTACTTTAACTCATAACTTAATTTAATAAACTATAATAAACACATTTAACAATAAGTTATTCCAACAATTAAATAAACTAAGTTAAGCATTTATTTCCAACAATTATTTAACTAAAAGAAGTTTAATAAAAATGAAAAACAATTATTAAACTAAGATGAGTTTAATTAAAGTCTAGCAACTTAATTATTAAACTAAAATGAATTAAAAATAAATTTAAAGTTCAACTTGCAATTTAACGCCTATGGAGCTGAATGAGCTTGTAATGAAGCTTCATTTTGCACTGAGGCCCCTTGAGCTTAGGCCAATCTTGATGTCGTTGAATCGCGTCGTAACATGATGCGACCGGGTTCGCACCATGTTTGGGGAATGGATTTTATGGGACTATTTCCAAATCATTTGGAAATCTTTACATATTAGTCATTGACTATGTTTTGAAGTGGGTGGAGGTTATTGCTGTCCCAAAGGATCATGCAAGGACAGTGCTCAATTTTTTTCACAAGCATATACTCACCCATTTCGGCACAACAAAGGCCTTGATTACTGATCAGGGTACACATTTCTATTGAAACCAAGTGGAAGCATCATTAAAGAGATATGGAGTCAATCACAAAATGGCCACTACTTATCATCCACAAACCAATGGACAAGCTGAAATTTCAAATCAACAAATTAATAACATTCTTGAGAAGGTTGTGAACCCTTCGAGAAAAGATTGGTCTTCTCGATTGGATGACGCTCTATGGGCTTCACAGACAGCATACAAGACTCCTTTGGGGATGTTGCCATACCAATTGGTTTTTGGGAAAGCATGTCACTTGCCAGTTGAACTGGAACACAAAGCGATGATAAACATGGACTATTACGCTGCTGGAAAGAAAAGGTTGTTGGACATCACTGAGCTAGAGGAGATTTGAAGAAATGCTTATGAAAATGCTGCAATTTTTAAGGAAAAGACCAAACGATGGCATGACAAGATTATTTTGCAGTGACAATTTACCGCAAGACAACGGGTTCTATTATTCAACTCTCGACTTAAATTGCACCTAGGTAAATTGCGTTCATGTTGGTCTGGTCCATTCAAAGTTCTCAATGTATTTCCCCATGGTGCAGTCACAATTCGAGATTTACGTGATGGACACCATTTTAAAGCCAATGGACAGATATTGACACACTATTTTGGAAATAAAAATCAAGAGCAGGTAGAGACCATTAATTTGGTCCAAACATTTTTAATTTTTAATTTATTATTCTGAAATTTCATCTTATTTTATTCCGATTTTGTAAATCTTGTTTTCTTTCCTTTTTGAAAACTAATAAGGTACCAATGTCGACACAACAATATTTGGTTGTCAATGCCTTCCGTACCACTGTGTTACCATTAATTAGAATTAAGAGAACTTCAATCTTCACCGTTGGATCAAAACCCACTCATTCGTTTGATCCATTTGAGCAGGCAAAACTCTTATTGGATGCCACTCTTCCCTCTAGTTTTGTATCTCTCCACAAAACATCACGACTCTACATCTTCCTCTTTCACCTATAAATTCTACACCACTGTGCCAATTGCAAAACATCTAAGCAACCATTTTCATTCCTTTTCCTTATTTAAGATCCAACCTTTTTCACTTAAAATCGTCTTTCCTCCAAAAAAGATGGCATGAACAAGAGGTTTGACCAAAAAAGCCAACAGGCCTATTGAAGAACATGTGTCCTCTGCCACCGCAGTTCGCGAGTCGGAATCCCCCAGGCCAGTGTAGAAAAAATGAACCAGTAATCTTTTTGAATAAAGTGCCAAGGGAACGATTTCAAGAAATATATTGTGCCAAAATTTTCACCCCGAACAAGGCATTTCTGTAACACCCTTAACCTGAAACCGTCACCGGAATAGGGTTAAGAGGCATTACCAAACAATCGAAACATTTCACATCCATTTCATGACACAAAGTCAATCGTCAATAGAACATATTCAAATACGAGCATATAGTCCCTTATCGAGGTCTATGAGACCTTAAACACGTGTTAGAAAGAGGTCGAGACTAAACCGAACACTTACGAAAGTTTTCAGAATTTAAACATTCTTCAACACTGCAAAAGTCACATGCCCTTATGGGTCGGTTGTGTACCTCACACGACTACCAGACACGCCTATGTGTCCAGGTCGCGCCAAAACAGAGCATACATACTGACTTGTTCACACGGCCACCAGACACACCCATGTGCCATGGCCATGTGAAATTAAGCTAGCTACCGACTTGGTCACACAGCCACCATGCACGCCCGTGGGCCATGGTCATGTAACCTGTCTAGGCACACCTAGAAGTGACCCTTAAACCACACGGCAGAGACACACGCCCGTGTCTCTTGGCCATGTATGCAAAATAGGCCACTTTGCCACCCATACAAGGGTCAACCAACAAGCTTCAAAGCAATATCAATTCATGCTTCTAAATACCTTCAAACATACCATTTCATTCACCAATTAATCATCAACAATACCATCTACTTCCATACCTAATATCATCACAAATGAGTCCATTCAAAGTAATAATTGTACATCTCAAAACATATATATATTAAGCATTATGTAATCCATGCCATAATTCATCTCCAAACCACATCTTTCATCAACCACAAAAATATGAAATATACCGAATTCATAGCTCATTCATAAATTCAACATCATTCAACTGCCAAGCCAAATCACATGGCAAGGATTAAACATTTCAAAACATACTATAACTTCTAGCCTATACATACCATATTTCAACTATACAGATTACCGATAGTGTGATAGAAATGCTGAAGATCCCCGGATCCAAGCTAGCTTTACCGACACTGTAAAACAAAGAAACAAATCACACAGTAAGCTTTCAAAAGCTTAGTAAGTTCGTAACATAATACATATTCCTCATTAATACCAATACATTATACCAAAAATAAACCATCACATAGATTAATTCACAATCACATATACCATACCATCCAAAGCTAATATGCTCAATTAATCTTCCATAAACTCATTTATAATTTCATTAATCACATAGGTTCCGAACGTACCTTAGCCAACACTTAGTTATCGATTACATATGCTACTCAATACTCTATATTTCATTTCGATCAACTTTCATCACTTCTTTAGTTCAATCGCACACTTAGTGCCCAAAACATTAGCTGAAGCTTAATTAACATCGCACACTTAGTGCATCTATATCAAACAGATCTTAAATCGGTATCGCACACACAGTGCCAACCACAAAGCCGAAGCTCATATTATTTAGCACACACAGTGGTAATCATCTCGGTCACATTTCCAAATACGCACATTTAGTGCCACATAACTCGAGCCCTCACATAGCATTCACAATTCAATAATATCATACCATTCATTTCATAACATTAAACATGTATTATGTCCGAACTTACCTCAGATGTCAAAATACCGAAACGGTCGATTAACTGAGCACTTTGTCTTTGCCTCGATCTCGATTCGAACCTCTCTTTTCTTGGTCTATACACATTCAAATTCAGTCCATTCAATCACCAATTCATTCAATTTATTCCAGACACATTTTTAGTGAATTTTGCAAAATAGCCCTCACATTTTCACAGTTCGACACTTTAGTCCCAAATACACAAAATTACAAAATACACCAAATTTCTACTCACACAAGCTTAGCCGAATTCTTCCCATGCTAATACAAGCCCACACATTTCATTTATTTCACAATTTAGTCCCCCCAAAATACTATTCTTTCAATTTACTCCAAATTAATCAGAATCAACAAAACTCCAAAAAAAACTATGATAATCAAACAAATATATTTCATATTTCACTATCAAACATCACAAAACTCATTTGTTCCTCAATGGCACATTTCATAAACATCATCTATTCACAAAATTGAAGCATGGGTTTTGATGTAGACGAAGCAACGATTACAGAAATGTAGAAATTATCAAAAACCGAACAAAACATACCTTGTATTAAGCTAAGTGCGTGCTGAATATCATGGAAGCTTAAACCCTTTCTTTTTCTTTCTAAATTCGGTGGAACATGAAGAAGATGATAGCTATTTCATGCTTTATTTTTTATAATAAAGATTATTATTAAATTACAAATTTAACCTTTAACATAAAATGCATATAACATATGATATAAGGTCATTCTTGACCATTGCTACCCACTTTCTTTATTAATGGGCTATTTGCAACATAAGGACAACAACAATTAAGCACTTAACAAACAGCACATAGCATTTTACACTTTATGCAATTAAGTCTTTTCTCACGATTCGACACACAGTCGATAAAAATTTTCACACAAAACTTTCACACAGGCTCAATCATACATTATAAACATCAAAAATAATTTTAAAATATTTTTTTGACCTCGAATTTGTGGTCTCGAAACCACTGTTCCGACTGGGGTCTAAACTGGGTTGTTACAACTCTCCCCCCTTAGAGATTTTCGTCCCCGAAAATCTTAGTTGTGGATATTGTTCTCTCATAACATTTTCAGGCTCCCATGCAGCCTCTTCTACACCATGTTTGTGCCACAATACTTTCACTAAGGAAATTCTTTTGTTTCTCAACTCTTTAATCTCTCGTGCCAAAATTCGAATCGATTTTTCACTATATGACAAATCTGACTGAATTTCAACCTCAGTAGGAGTAATCACATGAGATGGATCAGATCTGTACCGTCGAAGCATCGACACATGAAACACATTATGGATCTTTTCTAACTCAGGTGGCAACATTAATCTATAAGCAACCAGCCCAACTCATTCAACGATCTCATACGGTCCGATAAACCTCAGACTCAGCTTGCCTTTTCGGCCAAATCGAAGTATTTTCTTCCACGGAGACACTTTCAAAAACACTTTGTCACTAACTTCAAATTCGATATCCTTCCGTTTCAAGTCTGCATAAGACTTCTAATGATCTGAAGCTGCTTTTTAAACTATCACGAATCACTTTCACTTTCTGCTTAGTCTCTTTTATTAGATCAACTCCATGAATCTTATCCTCACTCAGCTCAATCCAATACAATGAAGTTCGGCATTTTCGATCGTAAAGAGACTCATAAGGTTCCATTTTAATGCTAGATTGAAAACTATTATTATACGCAAATTCAATCAATGGAAAATGTTTTTCCCACGTACTCTCAAACTCAAGTATACATCATCTCAACATATCTTCGAGAATATGAATAATCCGCTTAGACTGACCATTCGTCTGCGGATGAAATGCAATACTAAAATGCAATTTTATGCCTAAAGCCTCTTGCAATTTCTTCCAAAATCGCGAGATAAATCTCGAATCTTTATCAGATACAATAGATAGTGGCACCCCGTGCAATCTCACAATCTCAGTAATATACAATTTAGCCAATCTATCAAGTGAATAATCTGTTCTCACCGAATTGTAATGAGCTGATTTCGTCAATCTGTCAACTATCACCCAAAATGCATCTTTTTTTCCCGGAGATAAAGGCAATCCCGATACAAAATCCATTGTGAGTCTCTCCCATTTCCACTCAGGAATCATAATCGGTTGTAACAATCCGGACAGAAACTGATGTTTAGCTTTAACTTGCTGACAAACTAAACACTTCGACACAAAGTTAGAGATATCTCTTTCCATACCATGCCACCAATAAAACTGTTTCAGATCGTTATACATTTTCGTACTCCCCGGATGCACAATCAAACTACTATTATAAGCTTCGTTCAAAATTAACTGAATCAACTCTGAATTCTTTGGAACACAAATCCGATTTCTAAATCTCAAACAATCATCACTATCGACTCGAAATTTTGAATCGAAATTAAATCACATTGAACTCGTTTTGCTATCATCTCATCATCAATTTTCTGGGCATCACAAATCTGATGTACGGACATCAGTCTTACTTTCAACTCAGCCAAAACTGAACCATCATCACACAGATCTATCTGAGAATTCATAGCTTGCAAAACACACAAAGACTTCTAACTTAAGGCATCAGCAACAACATTAGCTTTGCCCGGATGATAATCAATCACAAGCTCATAATTTTTCAATAATTCTAACCATCTCCTCCGTATCAAATTTAATTCTTTCTACGTCATCAAGTACTTCAAACTCTTATGATCAGTATAAATATGACATTTCTCACCAAATAGGTAGTGACACTAAATCTTTAATGCAAACACAATCACGGCTAATTCATGATCATGCGTCGGATAGTTCTTTTCATGCGGTTTTAACTACTTCGAAGCATAAGCAATAACTTTGCCTTCTTGCATCAGAACACAGCCTAAACCATTCAATGATGCATCACTGTATACTATCAATCCTTTGCCTGATTCAGGTTGAACTAACACTACTGCTTCCGTCAACAACGCTTTCAACTGCTCAAAACTTTGATGGCACTTTTCTGACCACTCGAATTTAACATCTTTCTGTAGCAACTTCGTCAACGGAGTCGCAATCATCGAGAAGCCTTTCACAAATCGTCTATAATATCCCACCAGTCCTAGAAAACTACGGACTTCAGACACATTTCTCGGAGGCTTCCATTCTAATATAGCAGAGATTTTCCTCGGATCAACTCGTATTCTCGCAGCTGACACAATATGCCCTAGAAAACCAACCTTACGCAACCAAAATTCACATTTGCTAAACTTAGCATATAATTGTTTCTCACGTAGAGTCTGTAGCACAATTCTCAAATGTTCGGCATGTTGCGTCTCATCACAGGAATAAATCAGAATATCATCAATGAACACCACAACAAAGCAATCCAAATATGGTCTAAATATCCGATTCATCAGATTCATAAACACTGCAGGAGCATTTGTTAGTCCGAAAGGCATCACTAAGAATTCATAATGCCGTAACCTCATTCTAAAAGTAGTTTTCGGCACTTTGGATTATTTAACTCTGAACTGATAATAGCCCGATATCAAATCTATCTTAGAAAACACTGTAGCTCCTTTCAGCTGATCAAACAAATCATCAATACGTGGCAACGAATACTTATTCTTTATTTTCACTTTATTCAATTGTCGATAGTCGATACACATCCTCATAGTGCCATCTTTCTTTTTCACAAACATCACAGGAGCACCCCAAGGTGGGAAACTCAGTCGTGCAAATCCTCTATCAGTCAACTCTTGCAACTGAGACTTCAACTCTTTCAATTCTGTTGGTGCCATTCTATACGGAGCTATTGAGATAGGAGTAGTCTCTGGCACTAATTCAATTCCAAATTCAACTTCTCGTATTGGAGGTAATCCCAGTAACTCTTCAGGAAACACATCTGGAAACTCACAAACCATAGGCACAGATTCAACTTTCTTTTTTGTCACTTTTGTATCAATCACATATGCCAAATAAGCTTCACAACCCTTTCTCACATAGTTCAAACCTTTCATCGCAGATACAACAGCTGGTAACCTTTTCATATCACTGGATTCAATCCAAACTATCTCACCATTTTGACTTCTCAATTCAATACTCTTTCGTTTACAATTCACAATAGCATTATGCAAAGTGAGCCAATCCATACCCAAAATTATATCAAATTCATCGAATGGTAGTAACATCAAATTAGCTGGAAAGCATATATCCCGAAACATCAATGGGCAATTTTTCACACTTTATCCACCAAGACACACTTGCCTAAGGGGTTTGATACTCTAACCACAAATTCAGTAGACTCAACAGGTAGAGTCTTACTTGATACTAGATTCACACACACACATGAATGAGTAGATCCTGGATCTATCAATGCAATCACATCAGTATCAAATAGAGTGAATGTACCAGTGATGACGTCTGGAGATGACGCTTCCTCTCACGCACGTATAGCATAAGCTCGAGCAGGTGCTCTTGCCTCCAATCTTACAGTTGTATCGGTAGTCCCTTTTTGAATTCCACTCTTATTTCCAGCGTTTTTGAGTGGTCTACCCCTAACCGTCACATTACTTGATCTCACATTCTGAACATTTTCTTCTTTAACTAACTTTGGGCAATCTCTAATGAAGTGATCTCTTAATCCACACTTATAACAAGTTCGATTATTATATTTGCCCCAACATTCTCCCACATGTCATCTTCCACACTGCCTACACTCAGGTTTGTTGCTTTTGACACTAACAACACTTGATTCAATCAGAATTTGAACTCGTGGACCTATGCTTTGTCTCACATGATCTCTACTCGGATGTCCAAATGAAGCATTTGATCAATTACTTATATCTCTAAATCTCTTCGTCGAAGGTTGAGCCAACTTACTCATCGATCTTTTTCTTTCAACTTTAGCCTCAAAATCGGCTTTCTTCTTTTCTTTACTGAGCTCCTCAGCTTTGAATGCTCTTTCGACTAACACAACAAATTCATTTATGTCAAGTATCCCAACCAACAACTTAATATCTTCATTCAGCCCTTCTATAAAGCATTTACACATAGTAGCTTCAGTCGAAACACATTCTCGTGCATATTGGGTCAATCTCACAAATTCTCGCTCGTATGCAGTAACTGACAAACGGCCTTGTTTTAGCTTAAGAAACTCTTTACGTTTCTAATCAATGAATCGTTGACTAATATACTTCTTTCTGAACTCAACTTGAAAGAAATCCCAGGTGATTCTCTCTCTCAGAACCACGGATGTCAACATCTTCCACTAGTTATAAGTCGTATCTCTCAACAATGAAACTGCACACTTAATGCATTCATCAGAGGTCAACGACATCTCGTTGAATACCCGAATTATATTCTCGAGCCAAAACTCGGCTCGCTCAGCATCATCATCAGCTGTGGCCCCAAACTCTTCGGCCCCATACTTACGAATCTTATCCACATGAGGTTTATTCAATCGGATCGGATCTATCACTTGTGGCACAACAGGTACCTGTGGGGGTGGAGGTTACGGAGCAGCCACGTTCGAACGAACTCTGAAAACCACTCACTCATCATTCGGAAGAAGGCTTGCTTAGCCTCTCCTCCCTCACTACTATCACTCGACCTAGATATGGTCGGCGATGTCCCTTGAGCGGGAGCAGGCGCATTACTCTCGACATCGTCAGCAACCGCTCGATTGGGATCCATTACTATATGAAAACACATTTTCAACTGTCAAAATTCATCACACTATCGCAATTATATATATATGGCATGTATAGCTAGACCCACACACGCTACATTAGTCTGAGAATCGACTAAACCGTAGCTCTGATACCAATTAGAATGTAACACCCCTAACCCAAAATCGTCTCTGAAATAAGGTTAAGGGCATTACCGAACAATCGGAACATTTAACATCCATTTCACGACACAAAGTAAATCGTCAATCAAATATATTCAAATATGAGCATATAGTCCCTTATCGAGGTCTACGAGACCTTAAACACGTGTTAGAAAGAGGTCGGGACTAAACCGAACACTTACAAAAGTTTTCAGAATTTAAACATTCTTCAACACTGCAAAAATCACACGCCCGTGTGGGCCAATCATGTACGTCACACGATTACCAGACACGCCCATATGTCCAGGTCGTGCCAAAATAGAGCATACATACTGACTTGTTCACACGGCCACCAGACACGCCCGTGTGACATGGCCATGTGAAATTAAGCTAGCTAATGACTTGGTCACACGGCCACCATGCACGCCCGTGGGCCACTGTCGTGTAACCTGTCCAGGCACACCTAGAAGTGACCCTTAAACCATACGACAGAGACACATGCTCGCGCCATGTATGCAAAATAGGCCATTTGCAAGGCCAATTTGCCACTTATATAAAGGTCACCAACAAGCTTCAAAGTAATATCAATTCATGCTTCTAAATACCTTCAAACATACCATTTCATTCACCAATTAATCATCAACAATACCATCTACTTCCATACCTAATATCATCACAAATGAGTCCATTCAAAGTAACAATTGTACATTTCAAAACATATATATATCAAGCATTATGTAATCCATGCCATATTTCATCTTCAAACCACATCTTTCATCAACCACAAAATCATGAAATATACCAAATTCATTTCTCATTCATAAATCCAACATCATTCAACTTCCAAGCCAAATTACATGGCAAGGATTAAACATTTCAAAACATACCATAACTTCTAGCCTATACATGCCATATTTCAACTATATTCATCTTTCCAAAAATACCAAAATAGATTACCGATAGTGTGATAGAAATGCTGGCGATCCCCGAATTCGAGCTAGCTTTACTGACACTGTAAAACAGAGAAACAAATCACACAGTAAGCTTTCAAAAGCTTAGTAAGTTCGTAACATAATACATATTCCTCATTAATACCAATACATTATACCAAAAATAAACCATCACATAGATTAATTCACAATCACATATACCATACCATCCAAAGCTAATATGCTCAATTAATCTTCCATAAACTCATTTATAATTTCATTAATCACATAGGTTCCGAACGTACCTTAGCCAACACTTAGTTATCGATTACATATGCTACTCAATACCCAATATATCATTTCGATCAACTTTCGTCACTTCTTCGGTTCAATCATACACTTAGTGCCAAAATAATTAGCTGGAGCTTAATTAACATCGCACACTTAGTGCATCTATATCAAACAGATCTTAAATCGGTATCACACACATAGTGCTAACTACAAAGCCGAAGCTTATATTATTTCGAACACACAGTGCCAATCATCTCGGTCACATTTCCAAATACGCACATTTAGTGCCACATAACTCGAGCCCTCACATAGCGTTCACAATTCAATAATATCATACCATTCATTTCATAACATTAAACATAGTTAAATACACGTATTATGTCCGAACTTACCTCAGATGTCAAAATACTGAAACGGTCGATTAACCGAGCACTTTGTCTTTGCCTCGATCTCCATTCGAACCTCTCCTTTCTTGGTCTATACACGTTCAAATTTATTCCATTAAATTACCAATTCATTCAATTTAGTCCACACACACATTTTTAAGGCATTTTGCAAAATAGCCCTCACATTTTCACAGTTCGACACTTTAGTCCCAAATTCATAAAATTACAAAAAATACCAAATTTTTTCTCACACAAGCTTAGCCGAATTCTTCCCATGCTAATACAAGCCCACATATTTCATTTATTTCACAATTTAGTCCCCCAAAATACTATTCTTTCAATTTACTCCAAATTACTTAAAATCAATAAAACTCCAAAAACAAACTATGATTATCAAACACATATCTTTCATATTTCACTATCAAACATCACAAAACTCATTTGTTTCTCAATGGTACATTTCAAAAACATATCTATTCAAAAAATTGAAGCATGGGTTTTGAAGTAGACGAAGGAACGATTACAGAAACGTAGAAATGATCAAAAACATAAGCAAAACCTACCTTGAATTAAGCTAAGTAAGTGCCAAATATCATGGAAGCTTAAACCCTTTCTTTTTCTTTCTAAATTCAATGGAACATGAAGAAGATGATAACTATTTCATGCTTTATTTTGTTATATAAACATAATTATTAAATTACAAAACTAACCTTTAACATAAAATGCATATAACATATGATATAAGGTCATTCTTGACCATTGCCACCCACCTTCTTTATTAATGGGCTATTTGCAACATAAATCCTCCAAATTATAAAGACAACAACAATTAAGCACTTAACAATCAGCACACTGCATTTTACACTTTATGCGATTAAGTTCTTTCTCACAATTCGACACACAGTCGATAAACTTTTCACACAAAACTTTCACACAGGCTCAATCATACATTATAAACATAAAAAATAATTTTAAAATATTTTTTTGACCTCAAATTTGTGTTCTTGAAACCATTTTCCCTCTGCGGTCTAAATCGGCCTGTTACAGTTTCCCTGTTGCAACAACAGGAGTTGGGCAAACAAATTCACCGAACCATTTCTAAGCTGAAATGAGGAAATTTTTGTGCATACCCTGGAAGCTATTCCCCTTCCTTGGTACGTGAATTCTATGCCAACCTCTATGACCAAGATTTAGAGTTTATTTTTATTTGTGAAGGTCTACTTCTATGGGATGCCAACACAATTAATGAGTTGTATAACCTTACTATCGATGTTGACGAACTCTTCGATTTCTTTGGGGAACTGACGGATAAGAAAAGGGACCTACTTGTATAGGATTTGTGTATTGAAGGAGCAGAGTAGACAGGGTCGAATCCAAAGAATTTTACAATCCATCGTCGTTTCTTAACATTACACAACAAAATATGGTTTCATTTTGTTAACTACAGACTATTGTCGTCTACCCATAGCACCACCTCAACCTTGATAGAATGTGTTTGATACATTCCATTATCAAGGGTATAAAAATTGATGTAGGCATAATTCTCCATCGAGAAATTACTGAATGTGCCACCCGGCAGATCGACATTTTGGTTTTCCCATCATTGGTAATGTCACTATATCGGCAGAAAGGCATTGTGCCTGGGAAGATGAAGAAATCATGGATAATAAGGGTCCAATTAATGAAGTCTCTGTCGAGAGGATGACTCGTGGCATAGAAACACCAATACTGAAAGAGGCAGGAACCAGCAAGACAAAGAAGGGTAAAGCCAAAGTCGACAATAAGGGAACAACCCTGCATACAGAGACATCCTTATGGCGCAAGATGAAAGATGTTGAGAAAATGGTTACTTCCATCAGCAATACGCAAATAAAACTCGTCGCTACAATTTAGGACATGGAGAACTCTCAGAATCTATTTTATGCTTATACTAAAGCTTGGAAAAGTTCCATTATAGCCATATTAATCTAATTGAGCCCATCTTCAATACCGGACTCCCTAGTGTTTCCTCCAATCAATAGGAACTATGAGCATTCATCTGCGACTGACAACTTCAAAGACTGAGACCGACCGGTGGCATCTCCTTCCATCGTGCAAGCCTCTGATAATGACAAAGATGAAGAATCCAAGGACATTGAGGAATGTCTGCAAAAGATTGGTAGCTTGTTCAATGATGGTATTTTTTCTGATCAATATGACACTATTGTTGAGAAGGAAATTGATGCTGTCGAAGAAGAAGTTGTTGTCAAAGCGTAAGTTGTTGCTGAAGAAGAAAAAGTTACTGAAAATAAGAAAGAAAAAGCAGAAGAAAATTTTATTGAGAAAGTTGTCACCACACTCAAATATGTGGGTGCGAAAATTGATAATTTGGAGTGAACTGGAGCGAGACTGGCGGAAGTTGCTGAGGTCACCAGTGAGGGGCAATGCAATTCATGGCAATAGTGTTCTACACTGGACCACTCCAAGTGGCTTCTCCTATACAAACAACAGTCGATGATGTTGGGGCTGAGCCAGGAAATGAGGAGCAATCCGAAGGCCGCTCAAAGCCTAGCGAAAAGAAAAGGAAGCACTCCAAGGATAGAAAATTAAAGAAGGAAAAGAAGAAAAGGAGGAGAAAGAAACATCATACGCCACATCGATGGTTGCGGATAATTGAGTTAGTTTGTTTTAAGCTTTAGTTATAGTATTCATGCATTATATGTAGCTGTAGGTTTTATTTTGATATGTATACATTGTCATTGCATTTACATTGTCATTACATATGCTTGTTAGTGCATTGGGGACACTACAATCTTTAAGTTTGGGGGAATGTATATGGAATTGGAAATACACCCACATTTAAAAAAAATTGAAGCATGCAAGGTTTATGCACAATTGTTCGGAATTTTTTTGTTACATTCGATGCTTAATTCTTGGATCATGTGAATTGTCAATAAATGAGTTGGATAAATTTGACTGAATGTTGTATTTTCAATACTTTGATGAATGATTTAGGTTGCATTAGTAATAAATGACTAGTTGCATTCCTTTAATCTTGAATGAAACTTCCTTCTACAGTTGCTTATATATATATAGTTATAAATAAGTGACACTCCAAAGTGGGTGCATTGTGGAATGTTAAAAAGGGAACACTCTAATACAAGTGTTAGAAAAATGAATTTGGCCAAAGGCTGTTGCTGCATAAGTGTGTGTTGGCATAATTACGTGCTACTTGGGGGTTTGTTGCACCTATCATTACTTCTCAGGAACATGGGTACAGTAATGCAACGATATCCCTTATTCTGTTAAAAAAAACTCATTCATATTTATAAATACTTAGTATTGTACAATAAATTCTGTATTGGTAGATAGAATTTAGGATTTGAAGCATGATGCCGGCTTTGATGGAAGTGCAATCTTACTCATTCATGCTTATGTATTGTCAATGCAATATTCTTTCATCTGAATATAACTCATTAATTGGAATTTTAAGTGATTCAAGTCGCTATATTGTTCATTTGCCTTACCTAATAATGTTTTACTGCCTTGCTGGCTTCTATTTTACTCAAAGACAAGTAACAATTCAAGTTTGGGGTGTGATTGTAGTAGAAAGAACATATGTTTTCTCCCTACTTATTGTTTAAATTGTTCCCATTTAGTTACCCTTAGCATACATTTTAGCATGTTCAGTTTAGTAAATTGCATTTTATAACTCAGTGAATCCTAGCCTATTTTATCTTTAATTTTTCTATCTTTCTACACTAATGTCACTACATGAGTTAATTCCAGATTGCATCTAAAATTGTCGCCGCAGTTGATAGATATCTGCAATGTCGCTACATGAGTTAATTCCAGATGGAATTCAGAATTGTCGCCACAGTTGACAACTGTTTGATAAGAGCCAACCATGAATGAGTTGCCCAGTTCGGTTTAACTACCTTGTATGAACAAGGACAGAAGAATCCTGAGAGAAGGACACTTGTACTATTGAGGAAAACATAAAACGATAACGTGAGAAGAATAAAAGAGGAGGAGGAATTTTTGGGGGACCATGATTCTCTTACCCTATTTTAAAGCTTGCGGCTCTGGCAGCTTGAGCTTCCCTTGGGTGGGCTAACGTGAAGATTGATGCAGATCCACTCTTGATGAGAAGATCTAAGTGCAGAACAAGAGAAAATGGATAGATTCAATCGAGTAGCCTAGGAATAGTATTCTCCATTTGATTATTTCTTATTTCTTCAAAATAGTAGTGATTAATCTATGTTTTCTACTTATGGAAGTACAATGAATGCTTTGTTAAATGTTATCTTATTAAATCTTATTTTTGTTGTTTAATCTTGAGGGTTTGAATGTTCTAAACATGAAAGTGTTATTGTAGTCACTACAATGGAAGGTGTAGTGACAGTTTGAGATAATAAGCTTTTAAGCGGAAGTTGAGTAAGGACTAAAGGAATTTAGTCCATTTGTTCTTAATAGTGCCCTATTGCCATCATCAGAAGGTGAGGTTAATGTGCATGGTTAAGTCTCATATTAAACCAAAGAGTAGCATTTGGTAAGATATACATTAATTTTATCACGTTGACAATCACCTATCTTTTATACTGTGTGAGTACTTAGTATACTGCTGAATATTCATGTTGGAGATCCTAGTTTATACATAACATACTTTATCTTATTGTTTTTGAGTTATTGCTTCGACAGCTATACTTACAATTTACCTCATTTCTATCTAGTTATTGCACTGACATTAATAGACAAAAGATAACCATCCTTGTGGGATCGATATCCGATAGACTCACATCTGTCTATTATACTTGCATCAACAGTGTATGCTTGCATATTATTACTGTGACGTTTGCAGCTGATCAACACTCCACAAGGAAATCTCAAGAGGGACCACTTGCATCCCCTTCCGATTCATCATTTTGAGCTCGTGAGGGCCTACGGGAATTTCTGACAGATGTGGACAGTAATAACCTTTATAAGACAATTCAATAGGAAAGTCAAATTTGTTGAATCTAGTGCCCTAAATGTTGTATTTTCATCTAAGTACACTTGTAATTTTTCAAAAAAAAATTTTAATAAATTTATTCATGAATTACATTAATATTTTGTATATTGTCTGTAACACCCCATATCCGGCCTAGAAGTTAGGCCTGAATCTGGTGTACCACATTGAAGTGTTTTTCGAAAACCAATTTTTCATTGAAAACCTTTCTTAATTAAAACTTGAGTAAAATCCCAGTTACGTCGGTTTATTATTATTTCCTAAGGTTTATAAAAAAAATTATTACCATAAAAAACTTGTTTGTTGAGGAAGCTTAATTTAAGAATAATTGAGTTACGAAAACGTGATGTTTTGAAAACAGTTTTGTTTAGGAAAGTCGCAATCTACTTTTAACAGATATAAAACATCATAGATAAATATCCCAAGTAAAAACCAGAAATTAAAAGCGGCCTTATTACAACCCAATAAGAAAGCGGTTTTAGTAAGCTAAAATAAAAACTGAAATTAAAAGCTGCTCATAGTGTGGACACCTTCAATTCCTCCAGTACGTTAACCACTTACTGAGGATTACCTGAAAAATTTAAAACAAAGGGGGTGAGTTTACAAAAACTGCGTGTACAACCCTCATTGGTAAAAACATGCATCACAACAATTCGGGCCTAAGCCCATTACAGTCATCAATGTGGGCCCAAGCCCAACACAGTAGCGTTGGCATTTGGGCCTTAGCCCATAATAGCCTCAGTTGGGCCTTAACCCATGTCGAAACATATCATATTTATCTGGGCCTAATCCCATCTCAATATTAAAATCCATATATGCAATGCATTAATGCCCATACCAACCCTGCACTCCGTCTCCTGTCCAACCCTGCATTCTTGTGGGGATTTAATCGACCCACCCATCCCTACACTCCTTATGTAGCATCGGTTGCAGCACTAACCAATGTTGCAGCAGAGCTCCCAATCACATAATCGGTTTAAAGCCATCGGTGGATCCACAGTCGTCAAGCGACCTTGCGATCCTATCAGAACTTCCTCCGTATCAATAATCCCATCCCCCATGCAGCATAATATCACATGGATGCAGACATACCATAAATAGCATACAATAACAATCATATAACATGTAGGGGCCACATGCCCCTGTTGCTTGGGACATGCCTGTGTACCCTTAGACACGCCCATGTCATCAACCGTGGGGAGTTACTGACTATTTTCACACGGCCTTGACACGTCCGTGTCTACTAATCGTGCGAAGCTACTGACTTGTTCCACACGGCTTGAGCACATGCCCATGTCCAAACCGTGTGTCCTACACGGCTCATACAAACGGCCGTGGGGAGTAACCGTGGCCTATCTTGTTTTAAAACAATAAGGTGCAGGGTATACACGGCCTAGACACACGCCCGTGTGTCTAACCGTGTGGGCACTTAAAGGCTATTTACCAGGCCATTTGCCACCCTGAAACTAAGATCAGCCAATACATTCTCAATATCAATACTACATACTTCATTGACTTCAATAAACATACATAGTCAATTTGGCCAATCACTTAGCCATATACAAAAGAATAATAACTTGATAGTCTATACAAAGGCCCTTCTTAAAACATGTTCTCAAAATGAATGTTTCCTATACATGCCATACTTAATAAAATAATTTGTCTATACCAAAATAAGGATTGATAGTGTGCTACGAACTCCGACTCTGATGATCCACAAGTTAGCTTGGCGGGTCTACATAAAAGAAAGAATTAAAGACGTAAGCACTTAACTTAGTAAGTTTGCATGTAAAATACATATCAACACACTTGCTTAATATAAACCATTTGACATAGCAATGGTGTCACAATTTCAGCTATACAGCTTACTTATTCGTACATGATTCTTACTTGTCTCATGATACTTAATATTCTCATACTTGTAAGGTAAACAAGGTACCTGTAACACTTGACCACATTGATCAGCATACTTTAATATAATAAACAAGATCTCTAATTCTTCATGCAAAACTTAATAATACTCAATTTCAACTTGATGATAGCTTTACTTTCTAAGCTTTCTTGTTAACTCATTTTAACTTTACTCACTTGCCCGATGAATTTCTGCGAATAATCGAGGGTACTAAATCTCTTGCCACTAACTTGATGCCAAAGCCATATTCTAGATGTGGACTTACATGGAATATCTCTTCTTGAATCAGTGCCAAGCTTACCTTGGACTTACATGGTAACTTGCTTGATAACTTGATCAATGCCAAGCTTGAGTCCTTAAACTTACATGATAACTTGTTCAATGCCAAGCTTGAGTCCTTGGACTTACATGATAACTTGTTCAATGCCAAGCTTGAGTCCTTGGACTTACATGATAACTTGTTCAATGCCAAGCTTGAGTCCTTGGACTTACATGATAACTTGTTCAATGCCAAGCTTGAGTCCTTGGACTTACATGATAACTTGTTCAATGCCAAGCTTGAGTCCTTGGACTTACATGATAACTTGTTTCCATGCCGATGCCATGTTCCAACATGGTCTTACACGGACTTTCTCATTTCATGAGGTAGATCGAGTATCCTGGTAGTTCGTTTTCAATCAGGTCTTTCTCATGCTTAAACTTGTTGATTTCTTTGTTTAACCTAGCATTAAATTTTCCATGATAATAGTGTACATTACACATAGCAATCAAATGATAATAATCATAAAGTTTAGAAATCATACAAACTTATCACAAAATACAAAATGTAGGTAGATAGGCAATTTAGTCCTCGACTTTGTTCTTGCCTCGGTTTTGATCCGGGCTTCGTTTCTCTTGATCTATAGTAATAAATAGATCATTTAATAAACATATTGACTAAATTGACTCATAACTCATACTTTGAAAAATTACTAATTTGCCCCTATACTTTCCCATATTCACACTTTTGCCCCAAGGCTCGTAAAATGATTTTCATGCAACTTTCTTAAACTACATGCTTAGCTGAATCATTTTCTCTACTATAGCAATCATCAATACTCTCTATTTCTAGTAGGTATGACCAATTTTATAACTTTTACAAAATGGTCCACACTATCATGTTTCATAAAATTCATTAAAGAAAAGATGTTTATCTAACATCAAGCTCTCATAAACTCCCATAAAACATAATTTAGCATACATGTCATTCATGGGTAAATTTTTGGATATGCATCTTAGCTCATTTAATAGCTTAAAATGGCTAATTTATAATACGAGAACTTCAAAAATACGAAGAATATCAAAAACCAAGCTTATGAGCACTTACTAGCAAGCTTGAAAAATTGAAGAACCCTAGCTATAGCTTCCTTCAATTTTCGGCAATGGGGGAAGAAGATGATGAGATTTTTTTTATCATTTTTTCCTATTTTAATCACTTATTAGACAAATGACCAAGATGCCTTTATCACTAAAAATTTTTATAACACCATCTCATGACCAATTTTGTCCAAAATTATATTTTTGGAAAAATTGCTATTTAAGGAGTTCTAATTACTATTCTAAAGCTATTTCATACAAAAAGCTTCTAGAAACTCATATTTTGCAACTTTTGCAATTTAGTCCTTTTGGACTATTCATCCACAATTTAGCAAAATTGCTTCATGAAACTTTCATACTAGCATGCAAACATGACATAAACCTTAAAAACTCATGAATTCATTTCAGTTTCATGGTCTCGCACCACTATTCCGACTAGGCCCTAAATCGGGCTGTTACACTCTCGTGTGGCCCATTCGGCCCATTTTCAATCACGGCTACGTGAACACTATAGCCCAGTTCAATTTCTGCCACATTTCAAAAATTTAATCCATATGGGGGCCACAAACTCATTGGGCCCACATGGCCCATTTCAGCCAAACGAGGCCCATAACAACCTAAGCCCATGAGAACGCTCATGGTGGCCTCAACCGTCTTACGCCTATATTCGTGGGCTCGGTCCACCACATATGCGATCGCACGCTCGTGTGGCATCATTCGTCGGTACTTCAGCTTTTCAGCATTTGCCGATCTACTGTTTGAGTGGTGTGTGTACACACCTTGTTGGAGAAAAACACAATAGCCCACGAGCGTAGAACCTATATTCGATCAAGGTATTCGGTTAGCCATTACATTAGTAATATTTAACAAGCCTTTCTAATACAGGAGCCGAACCCAAGATTAATGCCTACCTTAACTGAATCGGCTTATACTTCCTAAGTCGTTTGCTTATGAATCGATCTCACTTCCTTGTGGTTTATCTGTACTACAACCATTATTAAGCATCAATATCTAATAAATCCCTATGCCACCATACTTATTAAAGAATTCTAAATCCTTACCTTGATTGATCGACAGAAGGCCACACCGCTACCAAAGATTAACCACTAGGCCTATGGAATTCCTGAATCGCAAAGTTACATAAGAAGAAAGGATTAGTCGGCCCAAGCAACAAGGTGAAGAGAAAGAGTTGCTATCTCAAAAGAATTGAGGAAGAGGGAGAAAGACTATACGGCCAACAAAAACGTAGAGAACTAACAGAATGAAATGATGGAATGACAGTCAAATAACAAGGAGATGCTATAATCGGCCATGGTAAAAAGTGCCAAGATCAAGATTGAATTTTAACAGTTTGGGAGAGAAAGATTGGTTCGGTCAATCTGAGAAAAGAAGGGGAAGAAGATGAATTCGGCTAGAGTTTGAGCATAGAAACAAGAAAAGAAGAACAAGATCAAGAAGAGGAGAAGAAAGGGAGAACGGTTTCAAGAAAGAATTCAGCACTTGGTTTCTGTGTTTTGGCAAAAGTGAATAAACATTTTAGAAATAAAGTTGAAAAGAAAAGGTCCCGAAAGGTCAAAAATGCACCAAAAGTATGAGAAAACAATAGCTCAAGAGGAAAGCTTTTGAAAAAAATGAGAGAAAAAAATAAACCCCTAATGCTCCTATACTAATTCGGCACAACCACGAGAGAATCCCCAAAGTGCCGAATGCACACCCCAAAGAACCCAATATTCGGCCAACACCTACCCATTTCAAATTCCCTGATTTTCTCTTTGAATTCAGCCACAAACCGAGTTTGAGTTACAATCAAACTCCTTCATCCAATCTTCATCCCTTGAAACACTCCCCTAAAACACTCACTTGACCAATTCAAACTCTCCAACACAGAGTTCAAATCCAACACAAACTCTTGCCCACACAAGAGTAAAATAAATAATCCCCTTTTGCATGTAGTGAGACTTGAACCTCTATTCTCAACCACAGGCTCTCTTTGTGTCTCTTTTTAATCACAATTACTTATAAGGCTAAATACCAAGAGTCAGGGTTCCCCTAATGCTAAAAATAAAACTTTTCCATATGACATGGCTTGAACCAAGGACTTCATAGAAGCCCCATCACCTTCCAAAATCACCCACCTAATAAATTCAACTTGCATTTGTGTCGTTCTCTTATTCTCAAAAGTTTTAAATGCTCTCATGCCAAAGGCCCAATAGGCCCAATTCTACTAGGCCCAAATTCAGGGTGTTACATTATACTTACATGGTTTTTGCACATAAAGGAAAATAGAAGAAAATGTTGCTCACTAGTTGTCTAATGTTTAACTGATATTTAGTGGTATTATGTGGTCAGATTTAATAAAGAAAGACAACTTATATTATTAGAAAAACCTAAACATGTCCATAGTCTAATATGAAATGAAAAAACTGAGTGAAAGACTAATATGTCATCTATCAAGTCCAATTGGGGAGATGTTTTGTCTTGGGCATCGGAGCGGATGACTCCTAGAAAATAGAGACATAGATGTGACTGAATGAACTAATAGTACATCGGACTAGACCCAATAAGAACAGATCCTGAATCCGTTTATGGATTTATTCACTTGTGACTTTCATAATGTGGCATATCTAAATCTTGAATAGATGATAGACTATATATGCATGACTCATATACTTTGATGTAATTAAAGGTTTGAGTTCGAATAGATAAGGAACCAAAAGCTAGTGCATTGAGTGTAGGAATTTTGTAGTATGCAATGTTATTCATAATAGTGGAATTCATAGCCCAAGACATGGGTAAATAATATCCTATCATTGGCATTACATGGTTGATGAAAACTAAATGTGGTCATGGGTCATTCTTCTTTTTGATGGACGACTTGATTACTATTTTATAGTAATTGACTTTTCATGAAGGAAGATGTAATGGTTACCATGAGATAAAATAGGATCCTATTGGGAGAACAGATATTATCCTAAAGTGATCAATGATTGTAATGAACTGTAACGTGTTTACGTAAGTGTACGTAGTCGTTCATGTAATAAGTAAGTAAAAATGAGTTATCGTCTCTACGAGGACTGTATAAGCTTAAACAATTAATTGCAAAATTATAATTAACAACTTGATGTAAAAAACTCAATAAATTTGGATAGTAATGATTAGATTAATTAAATGCAAGAGTGATCCCTAATACAATTTCTAATCTAAATGCAATTTACCTAAGTGTATGGATGAAGTCTTTAGCAACAAAAACAATCAACATTAAAGGGGCAATAATAATTATATTAATCAAATCAACTTACTTTCATCATGCTAACATGTTTTTAATTACATCCATGGCAACTTGATCTCTTATGGGTTTGGAAACCAAATCAAGTCCTCTCGAATCTTTTACTTAGTTAAATATGCATGCCATTGATCATATTAGACTAAGGGTTTCTTAGCATTTATGCAAGGTCACAGGGACATTTACATTTGCAATAGTTTAATTACATAAACCTTAAAACCATGCAAGGCAATAGAGATAACTAAAGATATTACAAACCTTAATTTAGTCGATTTTAATGACCTAAATTAAGCATTGCACTTTTCAATTATGCGTCTACTAGCCATCGTCTAGTTAGGATCCTTAGCTAATCTAAGTGCACCCAATCACATATGAATGAAATGCATCATGTTATTAATTGAAAACATAATTGACTGAAGCACAAAACATGTTAACATGAATTAAATAAATCTCATTAAATTAATATAATACACCCACCAGATAGGAATTAAAACTTCATAGTTGATGTCAAAAACATAGAAATCAAAGCAAACATGTTAAAATAAATAATCAAGAGGAAAGAGTAGACTCAGTTCAACAACCTTTCGTGTAACACCCCTAAACCCGGCCCAGATGTTATGGCCGAACTCGGTGATGTCACATCAAAGGAATAATTCAAAATGATTTCACTTAGTTAAACATCTAGATTTAAAGGTTAGAAACTCAAAATCCTTGCAATTTATTAAGTTGTGATAAAAACCCATGTTTTAAGAAAACCATGGTAAAACTTCAGAAATTATTCAAGTTTAACACTTAAACGGTTGAAACATAAGGAAACTTAAATGAAAAGTCAAATTGGAGATACAAGGCCTTATTACATCCAATGAAAATAAAGTAACTAAAATAAAGTCTTTTGAAACTAATTAAAAACTTCTAAACAGCTTGTAGTGCTCCGAGTCCTCCTTCCACGTTGAGCCGTCTACTGAGGGTCACCTAGAACATTTAATAAAAAGGGTGTGAGTTTTGAAACTCAGTGTGTACGAACCTTGGTAACCCAATCAACATGCAATTATCACATCGGGCCTAAGCCCTATCAACGGTGGTCTTGGGCCTTAGCCCACAATGAACTCATATTACATCAATATCACATGAATGCAATGCTCCCATCCCAAATCCAACCCTGCACTCCATTTCCCTTCCAACCCTACACTCCTATAGGGATATAAATATCAACCCACCTGTCCCTACACTTCAAAGGTAGCACCAACACCGGCACTACTCAAATGTTGTAGCAAGGCTGCTAAACATATAATTGGCTTAAAGCCACCGATGGATCCACGGTCGTCAAGCGACTATGCGATCCTCACATATCTTCCTCCGTATCATCAAACCTACCCAAGTGCAACATATATATCATGAATGCAATATACACATTTTCACACATTAGGCACCTAGGGGTATTTTAGTCATTTCACTACCCAGGGGTATTTTCGTAATTCTACCCTACAGGGGTATTTTCGTAATTCTACCCTACAGGGGTATTTTCGTAATTCTACCCTACAGGGGTATTTTCATAATTCTACCCTACAGGGGTATTTTCGTAATTTCTTTCATCTCGAGTTTTAGTTATGAACTTTGGCCCATCAACATGTCCTTGCGGCTAAAGTGAACAGACACTATGCACCATGTAATAGACCAATTTTGACCCTAATCGGAACGGTGGTTTCGGAACCACGAATCCGAGCCTGAGAGTTATTTTAAATATTATGTTTTGTGTCTGTTATGTGTGATTTAGTAAGTGTAAAAATTTCGTGGAAAATCTTAACCATCTAAGTGTTTAAATTGCAAAAGGTCTAAATTGCAAGGAGAACCAAAGTAGTGGGCATTAATAAAAAGGGGGCTAAGTAAATGGTCCATTAAACATGGGGATTTGCATGTCAAATTCCCCATTTTTAAACAAGGTGGACGGCAAGCATGCCTTTTATGTTCTTTTTTTTATTTTGTATGATATTTAGGCATTATTAAATTAAAAGCATGCCAAGAATATATGCTTTTTAATTATATATATTGATTTTAGTAATTTTATAAGAAAAAGCATGCTATATTTTATGATAAAAAGATAAAAACAAAAAGGAAAATAATTCCCCCTTCATTCATCCCCTTCTTACCCGATTCTTACCTTGAAGAGAAGAGAAGAACTTCATCCTCCCCATTCGGCCTTGCTTGCATGCAATAGGATAGGTAAGAATTGAACTTGATTTTTAAAACCTACCTTGATATGGCTTAAATTCTTGATCATTTTTCTTTTGAAACAAACAAAAGTTGTTAATATTGGTATGATGAGATTCGCCATGGGTGATAATGTTGTAGTTTGTTGTGTTAATAAGTTAGATAATATGAGAAGAAATGGCATGAACTTGTAAGAAGATTTGGTTGATTTGGCTTGAAGATACCTTCAAAGTCGGCGAATAATGGGATGGATATTCATGAAAATTTCTCCTTGTGTTTTGATGTTAGGCCATCCTCTTATAATGAAATTAACCATAGAAGACTTTTATATGTGATGTTAAAATTATTGGGTGGACTAAGTCTAAGACTTGATTGCTTGAAGTAAATTAGTGCAAGGGTAAAATGGATGGAAGGAAGAGTTATAAAGAATCCTAAGAACCTAAGGGCCATTCGGCCATGTAGAAGAAATCCATATAGGTTGAATTGGATTAGTTAAATGCATGAATTTGGTGTGATTATTTAGCTTGTTGCTTGGTTGTATGTTGAGGAAAATGCATGGGTATTGAATTGACATATTCGGCCATAAGAGAGAATGAATTTGAGCTATTGTATTCGGCTATACATGTATACTTATAAAGTGAATGTATGGCCATAGGTAAGAAGATAAATTTTAAACTAAAGTACATTAAGGTGATAGAAGGAAGGGTTATAGGGGATCCTAGAGACCTAAGGGCCATTCGGCCATGGAAAAGAAATCCAAATGAGTTAAAATTATATTGTGGTGTGAAATCGATTAAATTGAAAAAGTTAAATGCTTGAATTTGGGGTGGTTGTTTAAACTAAATGTATGAAGAAGTAAGGATTCGGTTCCTAGTTTTCTTGAATTTAATTGTGTGTAAATTGTTTTGAGTTGAGTAAAAGGGATAGAGTGAATATGAACAAAATTTATTTAACATTTTAGATCGGGAACTAAAAGAGAAGAAACAAGATCGAGGAAAAGCAAAGATTATCGAGTAGCCGATTTACACGGCTCATTGACGACATCGAGGTAAGTCCTTTAGTTAAATTATGTCAAAGAATAAATTATGGTTATCTTGACTATTAAAAATTGATGAATGTTAATATCCAATTGCATCATGGCCGAATGTATATCTACATATTGGTTGATGATTTATGTTGAGTATATGATGAAAATTATTTTGGCTAATGCAAGATGAATGAGTAAGTTCTTGAGCTACTTATTATTTAAAGATCATTTACATATCTAGTGAATGATAAAATTTGTATAAGCTTGGTGTAGAACCATGAGTTGGCCGAATGTGATAATGATGGATTAGATTGATTTCAAATTTATTTATTGCAATGGGAATAAATGTTTATGATTCGATATGTGATAGTGAAATGTGAAAAGCATATAATAATATTCTGACATTCGGGCTTCGAGCCTAGCGTGCCTCGTGTGCGTGACATTAATCGGGCTTTATGCCTAGCGGTGCCTCGTGTCGGTGACATTAATCGGGCTTTATGCCTAGCGTGCCTTGTGCCGATGTTATTTATCGGGCTTTTTGCCCAGCGTGCCTTGTGCGGTGTTATTTATAGGGCTTCTACGCCTAGCGTGCCTTGTGCTTGGTGTTACTTTACTTTACGGCTTTTATGCCTAGCGGGCTTGATGCCTGTGATGTACTTTACCAAAGATAAATCGAATCCTTGTTCAAGATAAATTAAAGTTAATTTATCGGGTTTACGCTTCGTAAGCATGTAAGGTATGTATGCTTAATATTACTCAGGTTAAATTAATATTGTGAGAATTGTGTTATATGTGTTGGAAATTAATATTGATGGATGTTATATGATGGAATTCGAGTTAGAATGTGCTATTATGGAACAATTGGTTTTCAAGCATAAATGTTTTATTATCATGAGTTAGGACTTACTAAGCTAGTAAGCTTAATTACGTGAAATGTTCTTCTTTGTTTTATAGATTTTGGTCACGTTATGGACTCGTGAAGGATCTTCAAGAAGTCATCCACACTATCGCCTTCCTTGGTATTTTGAATTTTTGGTTGCGAGTTAGAAGGCATGTATAGGCTAGATGAAGTTTTACAAACATACGATGTTTGACCTTGTAATATAACAAACATGCGAATATGGCTAAATATTTGGTTATGTATGTTTTGGGGTTTTGTCATAAATGTGGGTAATAGTGATACTCCTTTAAATCGATGATGTTAGAATATCATGTGAATGTTTTAAGTACAAGCTATCTTCGTAAGTGATTAAAAATGCATGGAGAGTATGAATTGCATGTGAGTATATCCGGTTATAAGCTAGTAAGCATATTTAGTATAGAAACAGTCTTTAGTTACAGCAGTGATGTGAGTTAGAAAAATCACCAAAAATAGGATAAGTTGAATTAAATAGTGAATGAAGTATAGAATTAATCCTTATTGTGTCTATTTTTACATGGAAGAAACAGAGTAGGCAAAAGATTTATATATTATGAGATAATTAAGTTTTAGTGAGACCTGCTCTGAATGCATTCGTGAGTCACTGTTCTGTTTTGGAAAAATTGTCAAAAATTGTACAAAAATAATTAGGAAGCATGGGTTATATTTGTAAAACCCTTATTGAGTCTATTTTTCATTGGTATAAACTATAACAGTATATGAAAATTGTGCAATGAGATAACTGTATTTTTGTAGAGACAGGTCAGAATTGTTAGACAGTGTAATAAGGGTAACTTTGATGAATAAACTGTACTAATTAACCACATGAAAAATTCTGAAAAAATTATGGTGAAATGTTATATGAGTCTAGTTTCAAGGAAAATTTATGGATCTAAATTTCGAGTTTTATAACTCGAGTTATTGTCGATTTAGTCAGCATGACACAGTTGGACAGCTTTAAAATTTTACACCTTAAGTTAATAGTCAAGTCTAGTAATGCCACGTACTCGATTCCGGTAAGGGCTTCGGGTAAGGGGTGTTACATTTCATTGGTATCAGAGCTTACGGTTTAGTCAATTCTAGGACTATCGTAGTGCGTGTGAGTCTAGCTATACATGCCTTTATTATATGTTGATAGTGTGGTGACTTCTGACAGCCTGAACTTTGTTTTATATAGTAAATGGACACTGATCCTGAAAGAGCCGTAGCTGATGATGGGGAGAGCGTCGCGCCTGACCATGCCCACGGATCAGCGCCGATAGACTCTCGACCTGTTTCGGGTAGCCACGAAGGAGAGACTAAACAAGCCTTTTATCGATGATGATGAATGAGTGGTTTGCCCAATTTATTCGAATAACCCGAATGTACACCAACCTCCACCCTGAATAATCCGGCTCCGATTCCTTCAGAACCCCCGATGATAGATCCGTTGAGATCTAGTAGGCCCCCAGTTGATAAAATCCGAAAATTTGGGGCTGAAGAATTTAAAGCCAATGATGATGATGATGCCGAGAGAGCCGAAATGTGGCTTGATAACACTATCTGGGTACTTGATGAGCTATCTTGTACTCCTGGATGAATGCTTAAAATGTGCTATATCCTTCTTGAGGACACTTTGCATATCACCGGTGGAACACACTAGTATCGATGGTTCCGAAAGAAAAAGTGACATGGGATTTCTTCCAAACTGAATTTCGCAAGAAGTATATTAGCCAAAGATTTATTGATCACAAACGAAAAGAGTTCCTTGAAATGAAACAAGGACGAATGATCAGAATTTGAGTATGAACGAAAATTTGTCGGGCTCACCAGTTATGCTAAAGAGTATGCCTCTCTCAAGCCATTATGTGTAAAAGATTCAAGACAAATTTAAATGAAGATATAAAGATGTTTGTTGGCGTTCTTGAAATCCAAGAATTTGTAACTTTAGTTGAGAGAGCTTGCAAAGTCAAGAGCTCGGGAAGGAGAAAAGAAAGGTCGATACCGGCCGAGATATCCGAAAAGAGGTCTTGGGCAAAGTCTTTCATTCCACGAGCAAGAAGCTCGAGAGATGACTACACCGACGAAAAAAACTACTACTGATCCGCCTAGACGGGATCGACCTCTCCTATGAGCTCCCGAGCTACCTCGATAGCTTGTGTTGGTAACATTCCACAAAATAGAGTTGAATGCAAAATCACTGTGGGAAATGGCACTCGAGGAGTTGTAGATTCCATGATCGGTCTTGCTATAAGTGTGGATCGTCAGTCATTTTATCGAGAGTGTCCGGTTAGGTGAGCGAATGCGATTCGAACACTACACCAGAACAACGTGCCAATGCGAGGTAGACCACCCGCACTTTCGTGCAATGTAGGTGGTAGTCGAAGAAAACGAAGAATACTAAAGATCGATCCGAGGCTAGAGCTCCCGCTAGAGCATATGCTGCACGAGCTAGAGAAGATGCTTCCTCCCCCGACGTCATTACTGGTACTTTCACTCTTTATGATACTACTGTGATTGCATTAATTGATCCTGGTTCGACTCATTCATATGTGTGTGAAACTTTGAAATTCGGAAAGACTCGCTAGTTGAGTCTACCGAGTTTGTGATTCGAGTGTCCAACCCTTTGGGTAGATGTGTGCTTGTTAATAAAGTGTGTAGAGATTGCCCGTTGATGATTGGGGATTATTGCTTCCCACTAATTTAATGTTGTTGCCCTTTGACGAATTTGATATAATCTTGGGTATGGACCGTTAACTTCACATGAGGCGTAGTGGATTGTAAAAGAAAGCTTATCGATTTGAGATGTCGAAAGCGGTGAGACCATCGAAATTAAATCTGCGACATGAATGGGTTGCCTACAAAGAATATCTTCAATGTTAGCCCAAAAGTATGTGAGAAAAGGGTGTGAAGCTTATTTGGCCTATGTAATGGATAATAAAATGTCCGAGAAACAAATTGAATCGGTATCGCTTGTATGTGAATACCCCGATGTGTTTCTGAAGAACTACCGGCTTACCCTCAGTCACGAGAGATTGAGTTTGGCATTGAGTTGGTACTGAGGCGACCCCGATTTCGATAGCTCCGCATCAATGGCGCCTCTTGAATTAAAAGAATTGAAAGCGCAGATTGCAAGAGTTGACAGATAAGGGCTTCGCATGACGACCGAGTTTTCTCCTTAGGGTGCACCAGCTTTATTTGTGAAAAAGAAGGATGGGACTATGAGAATGTGTATCGATTACGCAACTAAATAAGGTGACTATAAAGAATAAGTACCATTACTTACCTCGGATTGATGATTTATTTGATCACCGAAGGGGCTTCAGTGTTTTCGAAGATAGATTTGAGATCGGGCTATTATCAGTTGCAAGTCAGAGATTCAGATGTGCCAAAGACTACATTCCGAACGAGGTACGGACATTATGAGTTTTTAGTTATGCCATTTGGACTCACAAATGCACTGCTTGCTTTTATGGATCTAATGAACCGAGTCTTCCGGCGAGTTTTGGATCGGTTTGTAGTAGTATTTATTGATGATATATTGATCTACTCCAAAAATGAAGGAGCAGCACGCTGAGCATTTGAGAGTAGTACTACAAACTTTGAGAAACCAACGGTTATATGCAAAATTCGGTAAGTGTGAGTTACGGATGAATGAAGTCACTTCTTGGGTCATGTGATTTCGTTGTCGTATTATTGGGTGGATCCAAATAAAATAGCAGCCATACTTGATTGGAAACCACCAAAGAATGTTTCCAGAGATCCGAAGTTTTCTGGGCCTTGCGGATATTATAGACGATTTGTAAAAGGTTTTTCCGTAATAGCTACACCTTTGACGAGACTACTACGAAAGATGTCAAATTTGAGTGGTCGAAAGGTGTCGAGAAAAGTTTCAACAGGTTGAAAGCCCTTTTGACCGAGGCTCCAGTGTTAACTCACTGAATCGGGTAAAAGAATTTACTATTTTTAGTGATGCTTCCTTGAATGGGTTGGGTTGTGTTTTAATGCAAGAAGGCAAGGTGATAGCCTACGCTTCAAGACAATTGAAGCCACATGAAAAGAATTATCCAACTCACGATCCGGAATTAGCACCATTGTATTCGCATTGAAAATTTGGCGTCACTATTTATTCGGTGAAAAATGTCATGTTTATTCGGATCATAAAAGTCTAAAATATTTAATGACTCGAAAGATCTAAATTTGAGACAACGCCGATGGTTAGAATTGCTTTGAAAGACTATGAATTAGTGATTGACTACCATCCGGGAAAGCTAATGTTGTTGCGGATGCGTTAAGTCGAAAATCATTATTTGCTCTTCGTGCATTAAACGCACGGGTGGCTATGTCGATGATGGTTCAATCATAGCCGAGAGTTACAAGCAAGAAGACCGATGCTTATTCAAAGAAATTTGTGATGCACGTAAAAAGTTGATAAAAAGTTAGCCGCTATTCGGATTCGGTGTAGAAAACGCTACGAATTAGATTTCGGATAGATGCAAATGATCGCTTGAATTATAAGAGTGGGTTGTGTGTTCCTTCGAACGCAGATTTGATACAGATGATTCTGAGTGAGGCCCATAATGGCCGAATGTCGATACACCCGGGTAGCACAAAAATGTATAATGATTTGAAACAATTCTATTGGTGGCACGGCATGAAACGAGATATATCCGAATTTGTCTCCAAGTGTTTAATCACAAACAAATAAAAGTGAGCATCAAGTACCATCCGGTTTACTTCACCAATCCTCGATACCGAATGGAAATGGGATAGAATTTCCATGGATTTTGTATCTGGACTCCTATGACACCTAGTAAGAAAGATGCTTTGTGTGGGTTATCGTTGATAGACCGACTAAATCACTCATTTTGTACCGAAGCGTCTGACTATTCACTTGACAAACTTGCCGAATTGTATGTGTCGCAGATTGTAAGATTGCACGGTGTGCGAGTTCCATTGTTTCGAGATAGAGACCCAAGATTTACCTCGCGATTCTGGAAGAAATTGCAAGATGCATTAGGTACTAAACTTCATTTTAGTACGACCTTCCATCCGCAAACAGACGGTCGATCGAGCGAACTATTTTGATACTTGAGGACATGTTGAGGTGTTGCGTTCTCGAGTTCGAAGGTGCGTGGGAACGATACCTACCCTTGATTGAGTTTGCTTACAATAATAGCTTTCAATCTAGCATAAAAATGGCACCTTATGAAGCCTTATATGGCCGAAAATGTCGCACACCATTGTATTGGACTGAGCTTAGTGAGAATAAGATACACGGGGTTGATTGGATTAAAGAAACTGAACAGAAGGTGGTTGTAATTAGAAGTAATTTGAAAGTCGCTTTGATCGTCAAAAGTCCTATGCCGACTTAAAACGCAAGGACATTGAATTTCAAGTCGAGATCGGTGTTCTTGAAAGTTTCTCCGTGGAAGAAAATACTCCGATTCGGTCGAAAAGCAAGTTGAGTCCGAGATTTATCGGACCGTATGAAATCATCGAAATGATAGGGCACGTGGCTTATCGATTGAAACTGCCCCTTGACTTAGAAAAGATACACAATGTATTCCACGTTTCGATGCTTCACGAGATATAGATCGGATCCGTCCCATGTGATCACCCCATCAGAGATTGAAATTCGATCTGATTTGACCTATGATGAAGAACCGATCCGTATCTTAGCTCGGGAAACCAAAGAGTTAAGAAACAAGAGGGTTCCATTAGTAAAGATTCTATGGAATCGTCACGGAGTTGAAGAGGCTACGTGGGAGCCTGAAGAGTCAATGAAGCAACAATATCCGAACCTATTTAACGGTAAGATTTTCGAGGACGAAAATCCTTAAGGGGGGGAGAGTTGTAACAGACCAATTTTGACCCTAATCGGAACGGTGGTTTCGGAACCACGAATCCGAGCCTAAGAGTTATTTTTTTAAATATTATGTTTTGTATCTCATTATGTGTGATTTAGTAAGTGTAAAAATTTCGTGGAAAATCTTAACCATCTAAGTGTTTAAATTGCAAAAGGTCTAAATTGCAAGGAGAACCAAAGTAGTGGGCATTAATAAAAAGGGGGCTAAGTAAATGGTCCATTAAACATGGGGATTTGCATGTCAAATTCCCCATTTTTAAACAAGGTGGACGGCAAGCATGCCTTTTATGTTCTTTTTTTTATTTTGTATGATATTTAGGCATTATTAAATTAAAAGCATGCCAAGAATATATGCTTTTTAATTATATATATTGATTTTAGTAATTTTATAAGAAAAAGCATGCTATATCTTATGATAAAAAGATAAAAACAAAAAGGAAAATAATTCCCCCTTCATTCATCCCCTTCTTACCCGATTCTTACCTTGAAGAGAAGAGAAGAACTTCATCCTCCCCCCATTCGGCCCTTGCATGCAATAGGATAGGTAAGAATTGAACTTGATTTTTAAAACCTACCTTGATATGGCTTAAATTCTTGATCATTTTTCTTTTGAAACAAACAAAAGTTGTTAATATTGGTATGATGAGATTCGGCCATGGGTGATAATGTTGTAGTTTGTTGTGTTAATAAGTTAGATAATATGAGAAGAAATGGCATGAACTTGTAAGAAGATTTGGTTGATTTGGCTTGAAGATACCTTCAAAGTCAGCGAATAATGGGATGGATATTCATGAAAATTTCTCCTTGTGTTTTGATGTTAGGCCATCCTCTTATAATGAAATTAACCATAGAAGACTTTTATATGTGATGTTAAAATTATTGGGTGGACTAAGTCTAAGACTTGATTGCTTGAAGTAAATTAGTGCAAGGGGTAAAATGGATGGAAGGAAGAGTTATAAAGAATCCTAAGAACCTAAGGGCCATTCGGCCATGTAGAAGAAATCCATATAGGTTGAATTGGATTAGTTAAATGCATGAATTTGGTGTGATTATTTAGCTTGTTGCTTGGTTGTATGTTGAGGAAAATGCATGGGTATTGAATTGACATATTCGGCCATAAGAGAGAATGAATTTGAGCTATTGTATTCTACTATACATGTATACTTATAAAGTGAATGTATGGCCATAGGTAAGAAGATAAATTTTAAACTAAAGTACATTAAGGTGATAGAAGGAAGGGTTATAGGGGATCCTAGAGACCTAAGGGCCATTCGGCCATGGAAAAGAAATCCAAATGAGTTAAAATTATATTGTGGTGTGAAATCGATTAAATTGAAAAAGTTAAATGCTTGAATTTGGGGTGGTTGTTTAAACTAAATGTATGAAGTAAGGATTCGGTTCCTAGTTTTCTTGAATTTAATTGTGTGTAAATTGTTTTGAGTTGAGTAAAAAGGGATAGAGTGAATATGAACAAAATTTATTTAACATTTTAGATCGGGAACTAAAAGAGAAGAAACAAGATCGAGGAAAAGCAAAGATTATCGAGTAGCCGATTTACACGGCTCATTGACGACCGAGGTAAGTCCTTTAGTTAAATTATGTCAAAGAATAAATTATGGTTATCTTGACTATTAAAAATTGATGAATGTTAATATCCAATTGCATCATGGCCGAATGTATATCTACATATTGGTTGATGATTTATGTTGAGTATATGATGAAAATTATTTTGGCTAATGCAAGATGAATGAGTAAGTTCTTGAGCTACTTATTATTTAAAGATCATTTACATATCTAGTGAATGATAAAATTTGTATAAGCTTGGTGTAAAACCATGAGTTGGCCGAATGTGATAATGATGGATTAGATTGATTTCAAATTTATTTATTGCAATGGGAATAAATGTTTATGATTCGATATGTGATAGTGAAATGTGAAAAGCATATAATAATATTCTGACATTCGGGCTTGAGCCTAGCGAGCCTCGTGTGCAAGTGACATTAATCGGGCTTTATGCCTAGCAGGCCTTGTGCTGGTGTTATTTATCGGGCTTTTTGCCTAGCAGGCCTTGTGCCGGTGTTATTTATCGGGCTTCTACGCCTAGCAGGCCTTGTGCCGGTGTTACTTTACGGGCTTTTATGCCTAGCAGGCTTGATGCCGGTGATGTACTTTACCAAAGATAAATTGAATCCTTGTTCAAGATAAATTAAAGTTAATTTATCGGGTTTACGTTTCAGGTAAGCATGTAAGGTATGTATGCTTAATATTACCTGGGTTAAATTAATATTGTGAGAATTGTGTTATATGTGTTGGAAATTAATATTGATGGATGTTATATGATGGAATTCGAGTTAGAATGTGCTATTATGGAACAATTGGTTTTCAAGCATAAATGTTTTATTATCATGAGTTAGGACTTACTAAGCTAGTAAGCTTAATTACGTGAAATGTTCTTCTTTGTTTTATAGATTTTGGTCACGTTGCGGACTCGTGAAGGATCTTCAAGAAGTCATCCACACTATCGCCTTCCTTGGTATTTTGAATTTTTGGTTGCGAGTTAGAAGGCATGTATAGGCTAGATGAAGTTTTACAAACATACGATGTTTGACCTTGTAATATAACAGCCATGCGAATATGGCTAAATATTTGGTTATGTATGTTTTGGGGTTTTGTCATAAATGTGGGTAATAGTGATACTCCTTTAAATCGATGATGTTAGAATATCATGTGAATGTTTTAAGTACAAGCTATCTTCGTAAGTGATTAAAAATGCATGGAGAGTATGAATTGCATGTGAGTATATCCGGTTATAAGCTAGTAAGCATATTTAGTATAGAAACAGTCTTTAGTTACAGCAGTGATGTGAGTTAGAAAAATCACCAAAAATAGGATAAGTTGAATTAAATAGTGAATGAAGTATAGAATTAATCCTTATTGTGTCTATTTTTACATGGAAGAAACAGAGTAGGCAAAAGATTTATATATTATGAGATAATTAAGTTTTAGTGAGACCTGCTCTGAATGCATTCGTGAGTCACTGTTCTGTTTTAGAAAAATTGTCAACAATTGTACAAAAATAATTAGGAAGCATGGGTTATATGTGTAAAACCATTATTGAGTCTATTTTTCATTGGTATAAACTAGAACAGTATATGAAAATTGTGCAATGAGATAACTGTATTTTTGTAGAGACAGGTCAGAATTGTTAGACAGTGTAATAAGGGTAACTTTGATGAATAAACTGTACTAATTGACCACATGAAAAATTCTGGAAAAATTATGGTGAAATGTTATATGAGTCTAGTTTCAAGGAAAATTTACGGATCTAAATTTTGAGTTTTATAACTCGAGTTATTGTCGATTTAGTCAGCATGACACAGTTGGACAGCTTTAAAATTTTACACCTTAAGTTAATAGTCAAGTCTAGTAATGCCACGTACTCGATTCCGGTAAAGGCTTCGGGTAAGGGGTGTTACACACCAGGTAGGATCCCAGAGAAGAGGAGGTGGGCCACTAGGACCGCTTAAGTACCAAGCTCTCCCTAGATCCAATCCTAGACATGCATATATCAATTGCCACACTCTAACCTAGCGATTGTCCACAGACATGTTTAATTATTAACTTAAGTTTTATGCCATTTAAGAATTTATCGGACCTAGGCCTAGAGTCCATTAAAACCCTAACATATTTTCCTAAGACTTGCAATTTAGTGCTTTTGACTAAATTGAGTGCCCAAACGACAAAATTTTTTAACGAAATTTTCACAAAATCATTCCATAAAATAGTAGACCAAAAAAATATAAGAAAAATAAATTTTTTTATTCGTCAAATTTGTGGTCCCAAAACCACTGTTCTGACTAGACCCAAAATAGGGTTGTTACAACTCTCCCCCCTTTAGGGATTTTGTCCCCGAAAATCTTACCAGAAAAGAGATAAGGGTAATTTTCTCGTAGTTTCCCCTACCTCCTCGAAGAGTCCTCTTCAAGGTTAATACTTCTAGAAGCACTTTGTCATCGATCTAGAATCCAATATCTTGAATTTTCAAATTTGTACACCATTTATGTAACACCTTTAACCCGTATCCGTCACCGGAATATCATTTATCAATTATCAAACATTTATCAATTATCAAACATTTATTAATTATCAATTACCGGACTTGTAACTCAGTTCAGAATAATCGTTTATCAAACATCATCTCATTTTAGTAAATATCATTCATTTACATTCAATATGTATTTAATACAAACATATAAAACTTTAATCATGCATTCGGGACTAAATTGGTAACATAACATCATACATTACTCACACGTAAATCCATTTTCACATATACATCAATCAAATATAACCACATTGTCCTTTATAAGGCTCTACGATACCTTAAAACATGCTTAGAAGAGATTTGAGACTAAACCAAAAACATTTGAAAACTTTGGGAAACTTAGAAAATTTCCATGCATACAAGGATCACACGCCCGTGTGAACCAACCGTGTGTCTCACACGGTCACCAGACATGCCCGTGTCACAAGCCGTTTGAAATTTGAAGGGTAAACTGACTTGGCCACACGGTCAACCACAAGCCCATGTGTCTGGCCCGTGTGCCAATTCGAAATGGTCACACACGGCCATGTGCCAAGGCTATGTGCCTCACACGGCCACCAGACACACCCGTGTGTTTAGGCCGTGTGCAAGATTGACTTGAATTTCTAATTATTCCAGAGAACACACGGTCGTGCATCAAGGCCATATGTCACACACGGTCGAGCCACACGCCCGTGTGCTCAGCCGTATGGATGTAAATAGGCCATTTGCAAGGCCAATTCGCCACCCATAATGGTCTACCCTGCAAACTCAAAATGTGGCACCAATTCATACACAAAAGGCAGCCCAAAACATCAAGAAATTATTCCCAATTCACAGCCTAAAAACATCAACCAATTTAATACACATTTATTACTCCAAAATATACCAATTCCATATACCAAAACCATCCATTTCACCTAGTTCCAATACAAGCATTTTATTATCATTTTAACTACCATTTCTAACATTACAAACATGCCAATTCATCATTTCTATCCATTACCAAAATATACCATTTCTCAAACAATATATATAATTATAATCAACCAAACTCATAATCACCAAACCATCACCATTTCCATAATAATCTTGCCAAACACAAAGCCAAATATATATATATACACCATAAGCACATATATGAGCACATATCATAAGCCAAACTCACATTCAACATTACCAAAACACATATCCACAACTCAAGCCTATACATGCCATATAACCAAATCACAAGTGTATAAATACCGAAATCAAAAATCGAATAGTGTGATGCGATCTCTGCCGACTTCCAACCTGAGCGAACGTCCGAAACACTATAAAACATAGCAAGATAACACAAAGTAAGCTATAAAGCTTAGTAAGCTCGTATGATATTAAACTTGTCTTATTAAATAAATACATATTAAGTGTTTACACATACTATAATATAAATTCATTTGGTTTCACCTTTATACCATAATTCCAATCACATAATTAACAAAGCTTTACAAGTTTATTTATTTCTATGCTCATACGGATTAAAAACATTCTTATCTATTTGATCCCATTTACATATACAAAATCAACTATCTATATAACTTCATTTGTAACACCTTTTACCCGTATTTGTTGCCGGAATAGGGTACGAGGCATTATCGGACTTAATCACATATAACCGATCATTTTTGAGTCACAAATTTCCATCCAAATTTAAAACATTTCATATTCAATCATAGAGTCTCTAATATGGACCTACGAGCCCCAAAACATGCTTAGGAAGTGGTTCGGGACTAAACCGAGAACTTTGGAAAATTTCACAACACTTAGAAAATTTTTCTTCAAAACAGGGTCACGCTCAATATGCATCCTCAACAACTCTTATACATGCATAATTATATCTAATTATCATACCATACCATTGAGCCACACTAGCCATTCGACATCAAGACTACTAGCACATTCAACCACTAGGTATTTAGGCCATAACCCACAACTCATCATGTATCATGCAAACATAGCTCACATCACAAGACATTGGCATATAAATAATATATATAAGCTTACAATAAATTAGCCAATATAAGCCAATTAGCATGGCTACATACTACAATAACCTTTAACCATTACAGGCCGATACATTTGGCCAAAACATAATAACACATACACAAAATGACTAAGTCCCTATACATGCCATAGACTTAAATTACTTGAAGGCATTGATACCAGTCAAAAGCTTGATAGTGTGATAATGTAACACCCCAAACCCGGCCCATTCACTCCGACCGAATTTGGAATGCCACTGCGAACACTTTCAAGAACATTCTTACTTAACAAAGAAAAACAGATGAAAATTTTGTCGAGTTTGGTAAAACATTTTCGTGACTTATAATACTCTAAGTGAAAATCGGAGTTTATTATAAAAATATCGGATTCGAGCTTTGCTCGAGGAAATAAAATCGTTTGCAATCAACCTTTCATATTAGGGCATAATAATAACGATACTTAATAAATGGACTGAAATACTTTAGTGGGCCTTATTACAATACACACTTAATCAAAATACGGATAATGTAAATATTTAAATCATTAAACAAGAGATTCCTTTGCATGAAAATCCCTTTGGCATGGCCACCTTTGTATCCTCTCCGACCGGTCCAAGCTATACGCGCACACAGAAAGGTTTAATAAAAAAATAGAGTGAGTCACCAAGACTCAGTGCATAGTTAATACACACGTCCCTACATATGGGCTTGGCCCATATCCACACAATCCATATATATATATTACATTCAATTATCAATATGCCAATATGAATACACAATTTTATAAATATGATTACAATGTACAATTACGAAGTCCAATCCACAAGTGATCCACATATCTTTCTTTTTGGGCATTATTTCTTAAAGTTGTGGCTAAGCCACCGATCCCGTAGGGATCTCACATATCTTTCAATTCACAATTCATCAAGTACGAATGCAGCACGAGGTTCGAATTAGACCACTCACATAGTGTACACCCTTTTCTCCACTAGTCACATCACAAGTCTCATGCGTACTTATATGTACCATAGCAACATTTTATACGAAATAAATATATATTTTATATTATACCATGGTCACATTTTACTCATAACAATATACATAACATGTCATCACTTTATTTTACAATCATCGCCAATCACTGAAAGGTCAATATCATAGTCACCAACCTGATTATTTGATCACTTACCTTAGCCTTTATTTTGGCTAACATGCACAACTCATACATTTACATAAAATAATACTTACAATACATATACCAAGCAAAAGAACAGTGCGATAACTACGCACCTGACTTTAGCGAGATTCTGATCTATCGAATCTAACAAAGTCTATAGTCCCGAAAGCTTTTGTTATTTCTATCAATTTGCTCCTTGAGCACTTCAATTCCCCAAAGAGTCATTTGTGCTCCTCAATACTTGCCTTGAAGATTCGGCCTCAACGGGAATAAGCATGGATTTGAGGTTGAAGGGAAAAACAAGGAACAAAAAGGAAGAGGTTGAAATAAATTTGGCACCTCCCTTACAATTTTCCAAACCAAAATCAAGCTTTGATCTCACCTTTTTCGGCCAAGAATAAAATGGCAAGACAAGGGATAAAACAAAGAAATTTGGCACCTTTCATAGCCCTCAAAACCCGACCAGCAAGTTCCCAAGAGGATGCTCCTAAATTTGGCTAATCAATTTCAAAATAACCTTAGGAGATTCGGCCATCAATTGTTTAGGAAGGGGAGAAAAACAAAAGATCAAAAGTTTTGGCACTCTTAGTTACTAGGAAGCCGTCCATGAAGGTCCAAAGAAACCCCCCCATTCGGCCATGCTCCCCATGCCCAAAAGACCACCATTCACTCAATATTATCTAATAAAATCCCCACTCTAACCCATCGTCCCACACATCAAAAATAATAAAACTATATAACTAAACTGCTCTATGATTCCCAACGGCCATGCTTCTCCATTTTACAACAACCAAGGCCGGCCATCATGGAAATTATGATAGTTCTTTGTTTAATAATTTCATCACCTTACTCATTCTAAAAAAAATCAAGGATCTTGGGCATGCTTGCCTCTTTTCCAAGCCGCACATGTTCTTTTTTTTTTTAACTAATTTCAAACATCAAAGACCATTGTTTAATCCTTCCTCCCATACTATCCCATTCCCAAAACCTAATATAATAAAAATAATAATAATTTATTCCATCGTTCTAAGCAAACAAAATAATAGAAATAATGGTTTAAAAAAAATTCATGCTTCCAATTAAAACAACTCTCCATACTCAAAATAATAATAAAAGAATTAATAATAAAAATAATAAAACAAGCACCCCATGAATCTTGGTTCACGCATGCATGGGCCATGCAAAACTTTCCCACGTCGGCTAAAATAAAATTCCGCAGGTGTGCCTCTGAAGTCTCGAACCCGAGACCTGAGGGAGCTTCTTCTCACCCTCTGCCACTCGATCTGTTGTTCATTTCATGCTATACCGCGCCAATTATTTCATTTAAGCCCTCATTCACAGGCTTCCCTTGCTTTAGCGCTAGAAGCAAAAACAGAATGCTCATGCGTTATAATCGTGACTCGAACGCATGACCTCTTGAAGCCTCCTTGCTGCAAGCGTCTCAACCACTCGGCCAGGCGCCTTTTTGTGACATAACTCTGCCCCATTTACTTTTAAAGCCTCCTTAGCCCATTACACCATACAACGCAAAAATGAAAACCCATGCGCCCAGTGTTGCTCGATCCCCTGACCTGCTGGGCGCCAAATCAAAGCCTTAAGTTACGCACAAATACCACTTTACCAGGGCAATTTATATGCCACAACTTACAAAAATTATTATTAAGGCCTCTTTAGCCAAATTCCATTTTAAACCCTAAATTTTCAAAATTTTCAAAATTGTCCCATTTTATCCTCGGGCTTCAGGAACTCTAATAACACATTAAAATCACTCTTGAGGCTCATTAAACTCGAGTTATTTACCAAACTCGCAACCCCTATTTCAGGATATTACAGATAAAATCTCCGACGATTTCCAACCCGAGCTAGCCTCTGTGACACTATAGGAAAAAGGAAAGGAAGGGGGGTAAGCATTATAGCTTAGTAAGTAGGTATGTAAATAATAAGTGATTTATTAACAGGATTTTACAAATCTTCACAATATGTTCTCAAGATAATACAATCATAATTGCACATAGTTCGACTATTTATTCATGTTCATCTCAAGCTGTCTACTCGAGTCACAGTCACTAAATTATTTATATCTCGAGCTAGAGAACTCCAAATTAAGATCTGTAACATCCTAAAATTGGGGTTATTCATGTTTGCATTATTTTGCCTGAGTTTGAATTGCTATGGTATTGATTGTGGTGTAGTAAGACTTAATTAAGGGTCTTGAGTTGGTTCGGGATAGTAGAAAATTTAATTTGGGAACTTTAAAGACAGGGAGCCTTAGCAAGTAGGGGATAGAAGAATAAATAGAGGATTTGTGGACATAAAAATCAGCTTGGTAAAGTGGCAAAAAGAGGGCTACTTAGGAGTTACATGTGACGCCACAAGGGGTAAGGGAGAGCCTTGGTTCGAGTCACAGCAATTTCCTTTTTGGCACCTTGTTTGGACGGCAATAAGAGAGAGAAAATGCTCAAATTTGATTTCAATATTAAGGGATAATGTGAGCATTTTTAAATTGGATTTTTATTTGCTTAATTCTAAGGATAATAAGGAAGTTATTTTATTTATTAATTGGATTATTATGTGAATAATCAACAAGAGTTGGCAGAGAAAATTTAGGCTTCTAGTTTATTCAAATTATTTTGAATATCTTCAAACGATTGGTCAAGAGCAATTCAAGTTAATTGCCGAAATTTGAACTCCTTGTTGGAGTGGAGTGGACGGCATGGAGACTATGTAAAGGGGGGAGCCGAATTCTTTTCTAGTCTTTTACTTGACAATTTCGGCTAGCATCATTCTCAATTGTTATCTCTTTTCCTCTTCTTTCTCAAAATCGAACATCCCTCCCTCTCATCCCTCTCTTTCTTTTATTTTCTTTCTTTCATAAAACTCTTGTGCCGAAACTTACCTTGCTCCTCTTTGCCGAATCCCTCTCTCATCTTCACTTTCTTTTTCTTCCTTTTTTTTTTTGGTTAGCCGAACCTACTCCCTAGCCATAGCCGAATTTCCCTTCTCCATGTTTTGTGAAGTCTTGGCCGAATATTGAAGCAAGGGTAAGTATGCCGAAATTCCTCCCCCATATCTATTCTCTCTGTCGACTTGGTTAAATGGAAAAGCCGAATTATTTCAGTGATTAATCAGTGATAGAATCGATTCTGTTTAGGTGCTGGGATTTTAAGGAATACGATCAAGCCCATTCCCCGCAAGTCAAGCGATTTGGTGAGATCTATATATATTTATTTAAGTATTCGTTGAAGCCAGAAGGCTACTAACTTTAGTGATGGCCGATTGTAGGAGGCGAAGCGAAATCACATCTCGTGAGTTAGTACTCAAAAGCGAATAGGTAAGGTTTCGGTTCCAAGAGAACTCTCTTAAATTTTGGGTTTGGCCGAATAGGCCTTTGGGTACTAACATTGGCAGTTGGCCGAATATAGGGGCAAGGACATTGAGTGTGGCCAATCAGTTTTCTTCGGAACTTAAGGACTATCGTGGTGACAGGTGTGTACATACACACTTATAACAATTAATAAAGCATACTAAATACATGTTGTATGTAAATCGCTTGATGTAGATACAATTTAGTACCTTAGCAATACAGCGCGGATCCCTGTAAGTCTCTCACAAGATGAGATTATTATAATGCTTTTGGGAAGCATGGCTTATTAGATACATGTGGTGAGTGTATGAACTCTGTTTATGATTGTTTGACTCATGTGGGTTAAACGAGTGGAGGGGCGATGATATTGTGTCGATGGACACCGGTGTTTTGGTAACACATCGTGACTACGGTCACCGAGAGGTTTGGTACCTCGGAGGTTTGGCACCTCATAGCGTCTCGTCCCAAAGTGGCTTAGTACCACGATGGGTTGGCCCACGATGATGATATCTGGGATTGACGCCGGTGATTTGGTATCACCACGATGGGTTGGCCCCATCCACCGATTTGTGTCTTCGACACGGAGGTTTTGCACCCTCCAAAGGATTTGGCATCACATCTCAGTGACTATACGTCACCAGGTGGTTTGGCACCACCAAGTGGTTTGGTACCACAACCGGGGTAGACAGAGGCGTTTGGTTGGCTAGGTTGGGTACATAACCTTATGCATGTTGATTGTTATAAAGTGTGTATGAAATTGCTTAAACCGGGGGAAGGGTTACATACTGAGTCTTGGTGACTCACCTTCTCCTTTATTTTTCAGGTGACACGTAGATTGCGGATATGGAGCCGGAGGGACTCGAGGTGGCCATGCAGTGGGATTTAAATTTAGTAGACTTTGAATTTCGGTTTATTTATTTTTCGGTTATTGGTTTAATTTTTAATTGGGTTGTAATAAGGCCTCCTAGGATTATTTTATTATCGTTACATGTTTGAAACTACTTACTTATAAAAACGAGTTCATATGTTTTCCAAAGCAATCGTAAAGGTTTTAAAGTACCACCGGGTACATTTAAAATATACATATTAACTTGACTTAACAATTTAATTTCAAAATAAACCTAAATATGGGTTTTATACACCTCAAATGTTCTAACCAAAATAACTACATTTTACTAAAAAGTAAAATTGGTTTTCAAAGATTTCAAAATGTTTTCTCCGTAGCGAACCAAATTCGGTCATAGCATTTGGGCCGGGTTTGGGTTGTTACAAAATTGGTATCAGAGCCCAGTTCAAAGCTCGGCTGTGGGGGCCCAAGGACCAAAATGTTTTGTTTTTATGCTAGTAGGCCTTTCTAAGTTATTTTTGGGTTTTGAATAGCATGGCACCGAGTCTCCGGCACCGATCCACCCAGGTAGTACTCCTAAACTTCTTGGTGAATTATTTTCTGTAGAAGGGTAGGAAGCATGGAACGTAGATAGACTTATAGGAACTTGAACCCTAGGATTAGGCTACTCAAACACACAAAACATGACATAAGACTTAATTAGTCACTGAGCTAGGGTGTGGTAACCCCTGTACGCATGTCGAGGATTGGATCCGGAAGAGCCTGGTATTTAAGCAGTCCTCGTGACTCACCTCCTCTTCGCAGGTATCCTACCTGGTGCATAGCTTCGGTTCACCCTAACTCAGAGGGCTCAGTGGTGTGGCAACCTCTGTACGCATGTCTAAAAAGGTCTCGGTGAGAGCTTGGTATTTAAGCAGTCCGCGTGACTCACCTCCTCTCCACTCGAGTCCTGCCTGGTGCGTAGCTTTGGTTCACCCTGACCAAGAGGGCTCAGTCATAGGCTAAACATAATGACTAAAACCCGAAAGGGAACTAGCCATGTTTTTGAAAAAGAAGGAAACAACAAAACCCTAGTGCTTTAAAACTTTCAAAATTACTCTTTTGAATTTGAGAACAACCATTTTTTTCAACGTTTTTCTCGAAAAGTTTGATTTGTGAAAATTTACAAAAATGCCCTTAGGGGTAAAATTACTAAACTGCCCTTAGTTCATAAAATATCAACTTAATGGTTTTGCCAAAAAATTTCATTATTTTATCAAAATCCAACAACTCTACTTTGCTCATCATCAATAAAATACGTGGTTTGGAAAATTACGAAAACGCCCTCCATTTGCAAAAATTACCGAAATGACCTTGGTTTTCGAAATCTTTACAAACATCACCACTTGAAAAGGAAAACTCTCAAAAAGAACCCTCGAAGTTTTACAACTGTTTAAAATATCTCTGATTTACCAAAATTACAAAATTGCCCTGATTGACAAAATTACCAAAATACCCCTGGTTTCCAAAATGATGCCATGTCTTTAAAATTTTGCAAATTTTCAGAAACACTTTCTAGTTTTGGGAATTCCAAAGTGACATGCTTTATTAAAATTTAAAATTTCTTTTAATACAAAAATACCCCTGCAGGAAAATGACAAAAATACCCCAGGGATAGAAACGGACAGAAATGTCCAAGGAGTGAATAAGTATGGAAAGTATCAGGGAATGGATGTACTCTTTTGTGTGAACTAGGATAGAAGACTGGAAACCTTGTTTGCTCGAAAGAATCCCTAACTAAACTTTCTTCATAAAATTTCTTCGCGAATAATCAAGTGGAACAAGTACTAATCCATAAAATTTTCTTAATCAGATTAAAAGCGCAGTAGATAGAATGAGTTCTAGAGGACGTGGACGCTGTGTACGCGGTAGGGGTAGGATGACCGCTTTGAGCCCGGTCGGTCGGGTCGGGGGTTACGAGAATGAAGTACCACCGCCACCACCACCTCCAACTTTTAGAGCTGAGGAGCAGGATCAGACCGGTGGTGAGGCTGTATCGCAAGCTGTTTTGTGAGTCTTGGGAGCAGGATCAGAGCTGGGGCTAGTGGAGGATTGGGAGCTCAGAAATCTGTTTTCGAGCAACTCAGATCCAACGGAGCTGAGGTATTCCGGGTGTGTCGGGCGTGGCACTTTCGGTCAATGGAATCTTTCGTTAGAATCGACTGAAAGGATCATAGACGATCTTGACCTGACTGAGGAGGAAAAGCTAAAAGGAGCAGTGTCGCTTCTAAAGGATGAAGCGTACCGGTGGTGGCTTACGGTTCGGGATGGTGCTACGGCAGATGATCTGACTTGGGAGTACTTCAAAACTACTTATCGGAAGAAGTACGTGGGTACTAGCTACACCGACGCCAGAGAGAAAGCTTTTAGGGGTTAGTGCAAGGAACTAAGTCGATGTCGAATATGAGGCGGAATTTTTAAGGCTGGGTAGATATGCTAGAGGCATCGTAGCTACCGAACATGAGCGTTGTGTCCGCTTTGAGGACGGGCTTAGAGATGACTTGAGGCTGATAATTGCTCCACAGCAGGTTCGTGAGTTTTTGTCGCTAGTGGAGAAGGCTAAGGTAGCCAAGGAATCAAGGAGTCCGTGAGGCGAAATTATGATAAGAATAAGTGAAAAAGAGGCTTTGGGCCGTCTGGGTCAAGTGGCAATGTTCGGAAAAAGGCTAGGCAGAGTGGGCCAAATCAGCGACAAGGCCCATGGCTACTAATCGAGAGACCGCCCGGTGTAGTCATTGTGGAAAATCCCATTGGGGAGGTTGTTGGACCGGTGAGAGGGGTTACTTTGAATGTGGGTCTTTGGATCACCGTGTGAGGGATTGTCCCTAAGCGAGCTCGAGAATCGATCGGAAGAGGGCGTAACCGCGCTCGAATAGAAATGTGGGACCACGAGAGGTCGCGATAGCAGTAGAGCGGCAATGGTCCTAATAGAGGTTGCGAAACTCGTGGCGAGCGCGCAGCAACACGAGGCAAGGCGGCTGGATTAGTCTATGCGCAATGAGGCGCCGCGAGGGTGACGCACCTGGATGTCATAACCGCACGCTTTTTAATTTTCGGTCTTCCTTATGTTGCTTTAATTGATGTGGGTTCGACGCGTTCGTGCGTAGCTAGTAGTGTGGTAGAGAGACTATGAACTTAAACTCGAGGCGCTTCTAGGGAGATGATCGTAATTAGCCCTTTAGGCCATTCTGTAGTTGTGAACAAGCTTTATAGGGATGTACCCCTAGAACTCCAAGGGGTAGTGTGGGTGGCTGATCTGATGGAACTACCGTTTGGGGAGTTCGATTTGATTCTTGGAATGGACTGGTTGGTTAAGTATCAGGCGAGGTTGGATTGTGCGGCTAAGCGCATGGTTCTTAAGATGGCTGAAGGTGATGAAGTGGCTATGATTGGTAATAGAAGGAATTACCTATCCAATGTGGTGTCGGCCTTGAAGGCTGAGAAGATGGTCAGAAAAGGGTGCGAGGCGTTCTTGGTTCGAATTTGTGCCTTGGAGGCTAAAGAGTCAGCAGTTAGGAAGGTTCGAACTGTAGGAGAATTCGTTGATGTATTCCCAGAGGAACCGGGTCTGCCTCCGGATCGGGAAGTTGAATTCGGTATAGACTTGCTACCTAGAACGGCACCTGTGTCTATAGCACCGTACCGAATGGCACCAAAGGAATTGGTGGAGCTGAAGGCTCAAATTCAGGAACTTTTGGATAGAGGGTTTATCCGACCAAGTATATCTCCGTGGGGAGCACCGGTGTTGTTTGTCAAGAAGAAGGACGGTTCGATGCGGATGTGCATCGACTACCGTCAGTTAAACAAGTTAATGATCAAAAACAAATACCCATTGCCTCAGATCGATGACTTGTTTGACCAATTGAAGGGTGCGTCGGTGTTTTCGAAAATAGACCTTAGGTCGGGTTATCATCAACTTAAGGTGAAGGAGGTTGATGTGCACAAGACGGCATTCCGAACTCGGTATGGGCATTACGAGTTCCTAGTGATGCCATTTGGGTTGACCAACGCACCGGCGGCGTTCATGGACTTAATGAATAGAGTATTCCAACAGTACTTGGATCAATTTTTCGTAGTATTCATAGACGACATATTGGTTTATTCAAAGACGGAGGAGGAGCATGATATGCATTTGCGTACAGTTCTACAAGTGTTAAGGGAGAAGCAGTTATATGCCAAATTCAGTAAGTACGAATTTTGGCTTAAAGAGGTGGCTTTCTTAGGGCACGTAGTGTCGGCGGAAGGAATTAGAGTGGACCCTCGCAAGGTGGAAGCGGTGTTGGATTGGAAACCGCCTAGATCGGTGGCAGAAATCTGAAGTTTTCTGGGTCTAGCAGGGTACTATCGAAGGTTTGTAGAAGGGTTCTCCTTAATCGCAGCACCGTTGACTAAGTTACTAAGGAAAGGTGTTCCATTTGTATGGTCGGAGAAGCAACAAGAAAGTTTTGATAAGCTAAGGAAGATTTTGACGGAAGCTCCGGTTTTGGTACAGCCTGAGGCAGAGAAGTTGTTTACAGTTTACTGTGACGCGTCCCATACTGGTTTGGGATTTGTGTTGATGCAGGAAGGGAAGGTAGTAGCCTATGCATCCCGTCAGTTAAGACCGCATGAGGTTAACTACCCAACGCATGACTTGGAGTTGGCAGCAGTCGTCTTCGCTCTAAAAATATGGAGGCATTATTTGCATGGGGAGAAGTCGATAGTCTACACGGATCACAAGAGCCTAAGGTATCTCTTGACTCAGAAGGACTTGAACCTAAGGCAGCGCCGATGGATTGAACTGTTGAAGGACTACGACTGTTCAATCGAGTATCATCCCGGTAAGGCTAACGTGGTGGCTGATGCGTTGAGCCGGAAGGTTGTAGCAGATTTAAGGGCGATGGTTGCCCATCTCAGTCTATACGACGATGGAAGTTTGTTGGCAGAGCTGCAAGTTAAGCCAACTTGTATCGTGGAGATTAAGGAAAAGCAGATAGTAGATGAAGGATTGAATGTAAAGAGGTTGCAAGTACAAGATGGGGGTTTGGAGGGGTATAGTTTGACTGATGATGGTGTGCTATGTTTTCAAGGACGAGCTTGTATGCTGAAGGATGTGGAATTAAGGCAAAGAATCCTTCAAGATGCACCTAGCTGCCCATACACTATGCATCCTGGAGGAAGCAAGATGTATGGGGATTTGCGGAAACAGTTCTGGTGGCCGGGATTGAAACATGAGGTAACTGAGTTTGTGGGAAAGTGTCTGACGTGTCAATAGGTTAAGGCTGAATACCAGGTGCCATCAGGGCTACTTCAACCAGTAAAGATCCCTCAATGGAATGGGAGAGGATCACCATGGATTTCGTCAGTGGGCTACCCCTCACGCCCAGCAAAAAGGACGCAGTTTGGGTGATTGTGGACCGTCTGACTAAGTCAGCTCACTTTATACCGGTAAGAATGGATTATCCTCTTCAGAGGCTAGCAAAGTTGTATGTGGCTAAGATAGTAAGATTGCACGGTGTGCCAATGTCAATTATCTCGGATAGGGATCCGAGATTCACGTCAAGGTTCTAGAAAGCGTTGCATCAAGCGTTGGGTACACGATTGGATTTTAGTACAGCTTTCAATCCACAGTCGGACGGGCAGTCGGAAAGGGTTATACAGATCTTAGAGGATATGCTGAGAGGGTGTGTTTTGGATTTCAGTGGGAGATGGGAAGAGTATCTACCATTAGCGGAATTCGCTTATAACAATAGTTATCAAGCGAGTATTCAGATGGCTCCATATGAAGCACTATATGGACGAAAATGCCGTACTCCTACATGTTGGACGGAGTTGGGTGAATGACAAGTTTTGGGTCCAGAGTTGGTAACAGAAACTGAGGATAAGGTTAAAGTGATCCGGGCTCGTCTTAAGGAAGCATCAGATAGACAGAAGTCTTATGCTGATCTGAAGCGCAAAGAAATGGAGTATGATGTAAGAGACAAGGTTTTCCTGAAGGTGTCACCTTGGAAAAAGGTGTTGAGATTTGGGCAAAAAGGGAAGCTAAGCCCAAGGTTCATTGGCCCATATACAGTGTTGAAGCGAGTGGGACCGGTAGCTTATCAGCTCGAGCTGCCGGTGGAGTTGAGTCAGATTCATGACGTTTTCCACGTGTCAATGCTTAGGCGATATCGGTCAGATCCATCACACGTTGTGCCAGTGGCTGAGATTGAGGTCAACTCAGATTTGTCCTTTGAAGAAGAACCGGTTTAGATCTTAGATCGAGATGTGAAGGTTTTACGTAGGAAGTCAGTGCCCTTAGTGAAAGTGCTATGGCGGAACCATGGTGCGGAGGAAGCTACGTGGGAACCCGAGGATGTGATGCGGCAGCAATACCCTCATCTATTCTAATCAGGTAATTTCGAGGCCGAAATTATTTTTTTAGGGGGGTAGAACTGTAACATCCTAAAATTGGGGTTATTCATGTTTGCATTATTTTGCCTGAGTTTGAATTGCTATGGTATTGATTGTGGTGTAGTAAGACTTAATTAAGGGTCTTGAGTTGGTTCGGGATAGTAGAAAATTTAATTTGGGAACTTTAAAGACAGGGAGCCTTAGCAAGTAGGGGATACAAGAATAAATAGAGGATTTGTGGACATAAAAATCAGCTTGGTAAAGTGGCAAAAGGAGGGCTACTTGGGAGTTACATGTGATGCCACAAGGGGTAAGGGAGAGCCTTGGTTCGAGTCACAAAGAATTTCCTTTTGGCACCTTGTTTGGACGGCAATAAGAGAGAGAAAATGCTCAAATTTGATTTCAATATTAAGGGATAATGTGAGCATTTTTAAATTGGATTTTTATTTGCTTAATTCTAAGGATAATAAGGAAGTTATTTTATTTATTAATTGGATTATTATGTGAATAATCAACAAGAGTTGGCGAGAAAATTTAGGCTTCTAGTTTATTCAAATTATTTTGAATATCTTGAGCGATTGGTCAAGAGCAATTCAAGTTAATTGCCGAAATTTGAACTCCTTGTTGGAGTGGAGTGGACGGCATGGAGACTATGTGAAGGGGGGGAGCCGAATTCTTTTCTACTCTTTTACTTGACAATTTCGGCTAGCATTCTTCTCAATTGTTATCTCTTTTCCTCTTCTTTCTCAAAACCGAACATCCCTCCCTCTCATCCCTCTCTTTCTTTTATTTTCTTTCTTTCATAAAACTCTTGTGCTTTAGAAACTTACCTTGCTCCTCTTTGCCTAAATCTCTCTCATCTTCACTTTCTTTTTTCCTTCTTTTTTTTTTAGTTAGCCAAACCTACTCCCTAGCCATAGCCGAATTTCCCTTCTCCATGGTTTGTGAAGTCTTAGCCGAATATTGAAGCAAGGATAAGTATGCCGAAATTCCTCTCCCATATCTCTTCTCTCTGTCGACTTGGTTAAATGGAAAAGCCGAATTATTTCGGTGATTAATCGGTGATAGAATCGATTCTGTTTAGGTGCTTAAATTTTAAGGAATACGATTCAAGCCCATTCCCACATCAAGCGATTTCGGTGAAGGATCTATATATATTTATTTAAGTATTCGTTGAAGCCGAAGGCTACTAACTTTAGTGATGGCCGATTGTAGGAAGCGAAGCAGAATCACATCTCGTGAGTTAGTACTCAAAAGCGAATAGGTAAGGTTTCGGGTTCACAAGAGAACTCTCTTAAATTTTGGGTTTGGCCGAATAGGCCTTTGGGTACTAACATTGACAGTTGGCCGAATTTAGGGGCAAGGACATTGAGTGTGGCCAATCAGTTTTCTTCGGAACTTAAGGACTATCGTGGTGACAGGTGTGTACATACACACTTATAACAATTAATAAACTGTACTAAATACATGTTGTATGCAAATCTGCTTGATGTAGATACGAATTTAGTACCTTAACGGTACAAGCGCGGTTCCCGATAAGTCTCTGTCAGTATGAGATTATTATAATGCTTTTGGGAAGCATGGCTTATTAGATACATGTGGTGAATGTATGAACTCTGTTTATGACTGTTTGACTACTGTGGGTTAAACGAGTGGAGGGGGCAGTGATATTGTGTCGATGGACACCAGTGTTTTGGTAACACATCGTGAATACGGTCACTAGAGGTTTGGTACCTCCAGAGGTTTGGCACCTCATAGCGTCTCGTCCCAGTGGCTTAGCACCACAGTGGGTTGGCCCCACAGATGATAATACGGGATTGACGCCAGTGATTTGGTATCACACGATGGGTTGGCCCCATCCACCGATTTGTGTCTTCGGACACCAGAGGTTTGGCACCTCCAGTGATTTGGCATCACATCTGTGACTATACGTCACCAGTGGTTTGGCACCACCAGTGGTTTGGTACCACAACGGGGTAGACAGAGGCGTTTGGTTGGCTAGGTTGGGTACATAACCTTATGCATGTTGATTGTTATAAAGTGTGTATGAAATTGCTTAAACCGAGGGAAGGGTTACATACTGAGTCTTGGTGACTCACCTTCTCCTTTTTTTTTTCAGGTGACACGTAGATCGCGGATATGGAGCCGGAGGGACTCGAGGTGGCCATGCAGTGGGATTTAAATTTAGTAGACTTTGAATTTCGGTTTATTTATTTTTCGGTTATTGGTTTAATTTTTAATTGGGTTGTAATAAGGCCTCCTAGGATTATTTTATTATCGTTACATGTTTGAATACTTGTTTTGAACTACTTACTTATAAGAACGAGTTCATATGTTTTCCAAAGCAATCGTAAAGGTTTTAAAGTACCACCGGGTACATTTAAAATATACATATTAACTTGACTTAACAATTTAATTTCAAAATAAACCTAAATATGGGTTTTATACACCTCAAATGTTCTAACCAAAATAACTATATTTTACTAAAAAGTAAAATTGGTTTTCAAAGATTTCAAAATGTTTTCTCCGTAGCGAACCAAATTCGATCATAGCATTTGGGCCGGGTTTGGGTTGTTACAAGATCTGTTAATTTTCCCTAAAACTAAACTCACATATCTTATCACCATAAAATTTTCAGAATTTTTGGTTTAGCCAATAAGTACGGTTTATTCTTTAAAGTCTCCTCTGTTCTACTGTGTGACAGTTTTGACCCTTCTTCACAAAAAATTAATTATCTCATCATGCAAAATTTGGATAAAGTTCTGTTTGTTTCTCTTGAAATTAGACTCATTAATAAATTTAATAATATAAATTAAAAACCATAATTTTTTTTATACAATTTTTAATGATTTTCCAAAGTCAAAACAGGGGATTCCGGCATTATTCTGACCCTATCTCACAAAAATTCAAATATCACAGAATATGAAATTCTTTTCTTTACACCATTTCTTTTATGTGAAAATAGACTCATTCAGCTTTAATTTCATTCAATCTCTAATTCAATTTCCACCATTTTTGGTGATTTTTCAAAGTCACACAACTACTGCAGTCCAAAACTGTTTTGTTGCTAAATTTACCCTTTCATAATTTCACGTACTCCATTTCATCTTACCGAAGGTTCGATAAAATATCGAGCACATTTCATAAATTTTCACACTTATACCTGCACTTATTCATCACATAATCATATTCAATTACACTTAGTCGTTACATATCACATGTATTTTCACTTAGTCAATTTCTCGTTGAACTCATCGGAATAATAACAGATACATGGTGGCCTGCACATAGTACTACCCTTGTAGCCGAAGCTATCTGGTGCACATAGTAGCCTACACTTAGTACTACACATATGACCAAAACCATCACTTACACATAGTGGCCTGCACTTAGTACCACACATGTGATCAAAGCTATCAGGTACGTATAGTAGCCTGCACTTAGTACTACACATAGGACCTATCCGTCTGGTACACGTAGTAGCTTGCACTTAGTACTACACACGTGACCTAAAACCATCTTGTAGCTCTCTTGCACACATAGCGACCTCATTCATATCTTTTCTATTCCAAACGTTCAACTGGGAATTCTCAGATTTCAACATTTTACCAATTCATCCATAATCAATCACAATTCATAATTTACATCAAATAATTACTCCATATTCAACCATATCCCATATAATATAACAAAATATTAAAACATAAATAAAAAACGATGTATTATTTACATACAAACTTACCTCGAAAGTAAAACCAGTAAAAAGGACTTATTCGTCAATTACTCATTTTTCCCTCATTCTAGTTCAAAACCTCATTTTCCTTGATCTATAACAACACATTTAATTTATTTATCCATCTTGCTACTCAAATTAACCTAAATTCATGTTTTGACAAAATTTACATTTTTGCCCCTAAAATTTATCATATTTACACTTTTTTCCCCTGCGCTCGTAAAATTGTTTTTATTTAATTTACTTGTATTTTAATCCTAGCCAAACCATTTTCATAACTACAACAGCCCGCAATTTCCACTAATTCACACTTTTATGAAAAATTTCATAACTTTTACAAATTAGTCCTTTTAGGCATTTTTACTGAAAATCACTTAGTAAAAGTTGTTTCTCTAACCATAAGCATGCATTTTCTACCATTAAACACAAAAATACAGACATGTTCATCATGGGTCAAAACCCTAGACTTTAACCATATCTCAAATTAGTGGTAGAAATAGATAGTCTTGTTACGAGGATTTCAAAAACTTAAAAATCATTAAAAACAGAGCAAGAACGAACTTACAATCGAGCTTGGAAGCTTGAAAAACCCTAGCCATGGTTTTCCCTTGTGAAATTCAGCCATGGGATTGAAGATGGACAAAAATTAGCTTTTAATTTTGTTTTTAATTCATTTTAATTACTAAATGACCAAAATACCCCTAACTTAAAAATATTCTATATCACCTATTTCATGTCCATTTTTGTCCAAAAAATTAACCAATGGACTAATTACCATTTAAGGAGCTCCAATTTAAATTTTCATAGCAATTTGACACCTCTAGCTTCTAGAACTCAAGTTTTGCACTTTTTACAATTTAGTCCTTTTGACTAAATTGAGTGCCCAAATGTCGAAATTTTCGAACGAAATTTTCATCAACTCATTTCGTGAGATTGTAGACCATAAAAATATAATAAAAATAAATATTCTTACTTCGAATTTGTGGACTCAAAACCACTGTTCCGAATAAGCCCAAAATCGGGCTGTTACATCATTCAAACCAACATTCTTCACATTTTCTTTAGCCAAAGTGAATCGTGTTAACTATCATCAAGTAAAAGTATTTTGCACGTTATATACCTTATGTATATTTAGTTAAAACAAACATAACTCATGGCTCATTTAACATCCAATTCACAAGCCAAATGAACCCATTTTGGCATAAAACATATTTATACACAAATCTTTCTCATTTCATATACATGATACAATATGAACTCACCACTTCCATTCGATTCTCACATAAGTTTTGTACGTACCTGTATTACTTATTTCGATCGTACTTTCATTCTTGTCTTGACTATGCCCGTTGAACCTATTAAAACTCCAAAGGATATTCGATTGATAAACATTAATAATCCATCAATTCATTATCATTTATGCCCTTTTAAGCCGTGATCGGTAAGCTCTTCTTGAACTGATGAACACTAAGCTCTATTGAGCTAAAACTGTAAGCTCTATCAAGCTAAAACGGTAAGCTCTAATGAGTTGAAAACAGTAAGCTCTTATAAGCTGATATATATATATATATATATATATATCGGTAAGCTCATACGAGCTGTGATGAGTCTGCAACAAATGCAGGAGCTCAACCAAAAGGGTAACCCTAGTAAAATGTCACTTGTATCCTATGAATTCATATAGTTGAAACGGGGCTTGATAACCATTAAGCTATAACAATAAGGCATGTAACGCCCCGAATTTTGGGCCTAGAAGTATTGGGCCTTGTGTATGGATCAGTAAGGAGGCTGTACATAAGTATTTAATTGTGCAAGGAAATGACACAATTAAATATTTGCTTCAATGGTTAAGGGCCTTGAAAAGTGTTGGAGAAGTCCTGGGTTCAAACCTGGGCTTTAGCAAAAACTTTGGTTTTAAGTAGATAAAACCCTAGATACTTGGATGTAGGCCTTTTAAATTATTATGTCAAAAAAATGACACAAGGAAGCATGTGGCCTAGTGGTTGTGGCGTCATTAAGGGTGCATGAGAGCCTGGGTTCAAGTCTTGGCTCTTGCAATTTATTTTGATTTTTCTTTTAAAGGAACCTGGATGCCTTTAGACCTCCTAATTAATTGAAGGTAAAATGTGACACAAAGAGAGTGGGTAATCTAGTGGCAAAGTGGCGCTACATGTGTGGCAAGGAGTCTGAGGTTCGAGGCTTAGCGTGCGCAATTGTATGTTTATTTTGTTGCTTGTGCTGAGGAGGTCTTGGAACTGGATTGGAACTCTATGCTTGAATTTGTCATAAGAATTTGAATGGGGAGCTGGAGTAAATCAAGGAGAAATCGGTGGAGAGGTTGAAGGAGTTGGGATGTGAAGGAGTCATAGCCGAATTTGGGAGAGCTTGAGTAGGGGGATTTCGGCCAAGGGTATGTCATTTGGTGCATTTTGGCAGTTGGTGAGAGTGTAGAAGCCGAATTCTTTCTCTGCAATTTCAGGATTTTCTCTTTTTCGTTTCGGGTTTATCTCTCTTTGTGGCGTATCGTGTAGCATTTTTGACCATTCGGGTCTTTCTCTCTTTAACTTTTTCTTTCTCTCAACTATTATTCACTTTGCCAAACACAAATACCACCCTGTTCTGTGGTGACGAATTCACCCTTGAAGCCTTTCTTTCTTCTCTACATCTTTCTCTCTGCCAAATTTGTAGTCTTCTTCTCTTTTACTTATATTTCTTCTTCTTCTCCAAATTTTGTTTTCCTTTCTCTGTCATACTCTCTCACTCTCAAATCTCTTTGTTCTTCTTAGTTCGGGTTTGGAAATTAGTTTTCAAGTTAGACAATTGGATCAATGGGTAATTGAACTTGAAATTGGATCTGATATCAAAAATTGGGCCCAAGAACCCAAAATCAAGTTCAAGACTCAAAAACTAGTCGAACCGGGCTTGGTATGTGAAACCAGACCGATGATCCAACCGATGGCTGGACCTGGTCGATTGGGCCATTACTAGGCTCAAACCGAACCTGCAACAACCAACTGACTCGGGGTGTCGTGAGGGTGTCGCACCTGCGATGGCACCATTTGTAACACCCTATACCCAAGACCAATGCTAGGACTGGATACGAGGCATTACCATGCTTAAGCTCACTTAAACATGTACTTACGGGCTGTAAAATTTTGAACCAACTTAAAACTGTTCTTTCTTGAACATAACATGCATGTTATGGGCCTACGAGGCCTTTAACAAGTATCCGAACTCTTTTGGACACTACATCTAACACTCAACTTGGAAACAGGGTTCACACACCCATGTTACTTAGAGACACGCCCGTGTACCCATAGACACGCCCATGTCTACAACCGTGGGAGGTTACTGACTTTATTCACACGACCTTGACACGCCCGTGTCTACCAACCGTGTGAAGCTACTGACTTCAACCACACGGCCTAGGCACACGCCCATGCTTTGAACGTGTGTCTTACATGGTCCTTACACACGGCCGTGTAAAATGACCGTGGTCTAACATTATTTAGAACATTAAGGTGAAGGGTTAACATGGTCTAGACACATGCCCGTGTGTCTAACCGTGTAGGCAACTAGAGGCTATTTACCAAGCCATTTGCCTCCCTGAAATTAAGATCAACCTAACTCAAAACAATACAATTCATTAATAAGATATTTTCATGAATAGTACTACGTATTTCATTTATATCTATATACAAACAACTTAAACAAGTTTGGCCAACCACTTAGCCATATACAAAAGAATAATAAACTTGATAGCCTATACAATGGCATTACACAAAACATGTTCTCAAAATGAATGATTCCTATACATGCCATACTTAGTAATATAATTTGGCTATACCAAAATAAGGGTTGATAGTGTGCTACGAGCTCCAACTTCAATGATCCACAAATTAGCTTGGCGGGACTACATAGAAAGAAACAATCAAAGATGTAACCATTTAGCTTAGTAAGTTTGCATGTATAACACATAATAAATAAACTTGCTTCAGATAAACCATTTGACATAAGAATGGTATCATTATCTCATCTATAAAGCATACTTACTCATACATGATTCTTACTTGTCTCAGGGTACTTACTAATTTCATACTTGTAAGGTAACAAGGTACCTGTATCACTTGATCACATTGATCAACATACTTAAACATAATAATTATGTCTTCTAACTCATCATTCATAACATGAATAATATTCAATTTCAACTTGGTAATAGCTATGCTTTCTTAACATTCTTGTTTTCACATTTTAGCTTACTCATTTGCCCGATGAATTTCTATGAATTACCGAGAATACTAGATCTCTTGTCATGTACTTCATGCCAATGCCATACTCTAGATATGGACTTATATGGAAGATTTCTTCTTGAATCAATGCCAAGCTTGCCTTGGTCTAACATGATAACTTATTCAATGCCAAGCTTGAGTCCTTGGACTTACATGATAACTTGCTTGATAACTTGAATCAATGCCAAGCTTGAGTCCTTGGGCTTACATGATAACTTGCTTGATAACTTGATCAATGCCAAGCTTGAGTCCTTGGGCTTACATGAAAACTTGCTTGATAACTTGATCAATGCCAAGCTTGAGTCCTTGGGCTTACATGATAACTTGTTCAATGCCAAGCTTGGGTCCTTGGACTTACGTGATAACTTGTTTAATTGCTGATGCCATGCCTTGGCTTGGTCTTATACGGACTTTCTTATCTCATGTAATGGACTGTATCTCCCGGGTAATTCATCTTTAATCGGGACTTTCTCTTGTTTAATCTTATTACTTCTTTGTTTAACATAACATTAAACCATTCATGTTAACAATGTATATTGTACTAAGCAATTAAAAATCATAAAGCTTAGAACTCATACAAACTTACCTCAATATACAAAATGTATGTAGTTATGCAATTTAGTCCTCGACTTTGTTCTTGCCTCGGTTTCGATCCGGGCTTCGTATTTCTTGATCTATAATCATAAATAGATCATTTAAAAATCATATTGAATAAATTGACTCATATCTCATACTTTGGCAAAATTACTAATTTGCCCCTATACTTTCTCATATTTGCACTTTTACCCCTAGGCTCGTAAAATGATTTTCATGCAACTTTCTTAAAAATCATGCTTAACTGAACCATTTTCTCTACTATAACAATCATCAATTCTCTCTATTTCTAATAGGTATGACCAATTTTATAACTTTTTACAAAATGGTTCATACTATCATTTTTCATGAAATTCATTAAGAAAAAGATGTTTATCTAACATCAAACTCTAATAAACTCCCATAAAACATCATTTGGCATGCATGTCATTCATGGCTAAATTTTTGAACATGCATCTTAGCTCTTTTAATAGCTAAAAAATAGCTAATTCATAATACAAGAACTTCAAAAGTACAAAAAATATCAAAAACGGGACTAAGATGAACTTACTAGCAAGCTTGAAAAAAATGAAGAACCTTAGCTATGGTGTCTCCACTTTTTCGGCAGCAACAAGGAAGAAGATGAGTGAATTTTTCTCATCTTTTTCCTATTTTAGGCAAATGACCAAAATGCCCTTCCTCTTAAAAATTTCTATTACACCATCTCAAGGCCAATTTTGTCCAAAATTATATTTTTGGAAAAATTGCTATTTAAGGACTTCTAATTACTATTCTAAAGCTATTTCATACAAAAAGCTTCTAGAAAATCAGATTTTGCAACTTTTGCAATTTAGTCCTTTTGGACCAATCCACCACAATTTAATAAAATTACTTCATGAAACATTCATACTAGCATGCAAACATGGCATAAACTTTTAAAAACTCATAAATTCACCTCGAATTCGTGGTCTCGCACCACTATTTCGACTAGGCCCTAATTCAAGCTGTTACAATTCTCCCCCTACTAGGGATTTTCGTCCTCGAAAATCTTACCAGCAAAAAGGTTTGGATACTGGTTTCTCATGTTCTCTTCTGTTTCCCACGTAGCTTCCTCTATCCCACGTCTTTGCCACAATACTTTCACTAATGCAATACTTTTATTTCTCAATTGCTTGACTTCCCGAGCCAAAATTTTGACTGGCTCTTCATTGTAAGTCATGTCGGGATGAATCTCTTTCTCTGATGGGCAATCACATGTGAAGGGTCTGATCTGTAGCTTCGCAATATTGACACGTGAAACACATCATGTATCTTTTCTAATTCTGATGGGAAAGCCAAATGATAAGCTACCGGCCCAACTCTCTCAATAATCTCATAAGATCCAATGAAACGTGTGTTAACTTGCCTTTCCGACCAAATCTGAGGACTTTTCTCCATGGTGACACTTTCAAGAAAACTTCATCCCCAACTTGATACTCTATCTCTTTTCTTTTTAAATCTAAATAGGATTTTTGTCTATCTGATGCAGCTTTCAAACATTCTCGTATCACTTTAACTTTCTCTTCAGCTTTTCTAACCAAATCAACCCCGTGAATTTGGTTTTCTTTAAGTTCAGTCCAAAATAAAGGCGTTCTGAACTTACGCCCATATAAAGCCTCATAAGGCGCCATCTTTAAGCTTGACTGAAAACTATTGTTGTAGGCAAATTCTATCAATGGGAGAAACTTTTCCCAACTGCCTTGAAATTCAAGAACACAACACCGGAGCATACCCTCTAGTATTTGAATTACTCTTTCTGACTGTCCGTCAGTTTGAGGATGAAAAGCCGTGCTAAAGTTTAACTTTGTACCCAAGGCTTCCTGCAGCTTCTTCCAAAATCTGGATGTGAATCTCAGATCTCTATCCGATATGATCGATAAGGGAATTCCGTGAAGCCTTACTATTTCTGAAACATACAAGTTTGCCAACTTGTCAAGTGAGAAATCCACTCGTACGGGTATAAAATGGGCTGACTTAGTAAGTCTATCAACTACAACCCATTTAGCATCTTTCTTGCTTGGTGACATCGGTAAACCCGTTACAAAATCCATAGTAATACGGTCCCATTTCCACTCAGGAACCAAGATGGGCTGAAGTAAACCAGAAGGTACTTGATGTTCAGCCTTTACTTGCTGGCAAATCATGCACTTGGAAACAAACTTTGAAATGTCTTTCTTCATTTTCGACCACCAATACAGTTGCTTCAAGTCATTATACATCTTAGTACTACCCAGATGTATAGATAAACACCCGTTATGGCCTCGTGCAAAATTCTCTGAATAAGCTCTTCTTTTCTCGGTACACAAACCTGATCTCTAAACATCAAATATCCATCAGAATCAATCCGAAAGTCAGATTTAACATCTGACTCGCACTAAGCTCTCTTGACTTGCAATTCGTCATCTTCTTTCTGAGCCTCAAAGATCTCTTGAAGAAACATTGGTCTAGCTCTCAACTCAGCTAGAACGGAATCATTGTCAGATAAGGTCATCCACAAATTCATTGCCCTTAATGCAAAAAGGGTCTTCCTACTCAAAGCATCGGCGACCACATTCGCCTTTCCTGGATGGTAGTCAATAATCAACTCATAGTCTTTTATCAACTCTAACCATCTCCGTTGCCTTAAGTTCAACTCTTTCTGCGTCATCAAGTACTTCAGACTTTTGTGGTCAGTAAAAATTCGACATTTTTCACCATATAAATGGTGTCTCCAAATCTTTAAAGCAAAGACTATGGCATCCAACTCTAAATCATGCGTCGGATAATTCTTTTCATGAGGCTTCAACTATCTGGAGGCATAAGCAATCACTTTGCCTTCTTGCATGAGTACATAGCCTAATCCATTTAAGGATGTATCGCTGTAAATTATGAATTCTTTCCCTGACTCGGGTTGTACTAAAATTGGAGCTTTCGTCAACATTGTGTTTAGTTTCTCAAAACTTTGTTGGAATCATTCTGTCCATTCGAACTTTACATTTTTCTGTAACAATTTAGTCATTGGGGTTGCAATCATGGAAAACCCCTTGACGAATCGTCTATAGTAGCCGGCTAGGCCTAGAAAACTTCTAATCTCAGAAATATTCTTTGGTGGCTTGCAGTCCATTATGGCCGAGATCTTATTTGGATCTACTCGAACTCCATCTTTCGAGACAATATGTCCCAAAAATCCCACTTCATTGAGCCAAAATTCACTTTTACTGAACTTGGCATACAACTGATTGTCTCGTAGAATCTGTAAGACTATCTATAAGTGTTCAGCATGCTCATTCTCGTCTCGAGAATAAATCAGTATGTCGTCAATAAAAATGACTACAAATTTATCAAGGTATGGTCTAAAGATGCGGTTCATTAAGTCCATAAATACCGCAGGAGCATTGGTCAACCCAAAAGGCATGACTAAAAATTCATAATGCCCATACCTCGTTCGAAAAGCAGTCTTGGATACATCTGAATCTTTCACTCTCAGCTGGTAGTACCCCAATCTCAAGTCTATTTTGGAGAACACAATAGCTCCTTTTAATTGATCGAACAAATCGTCGATCCTAGGCAATGGATAATTGTTCTTTACTGTCACTTTATTAAGATGACGGTAATCGATGCATAATCTCATGGTGCCATCTTTCTTTTTCACAAACAAAATCGGAGCACCCCATGGTGAACAACTTGATCTTGCAAAACCTTTGTCTGTCAACTCTTGCAACTGTGTCTTTAGTTCTTTCAGCTCTGTTAAAGCCATTCTGTAAGGGGTAATGGATATAGGTACAGTACCAGGGGCTAACTCAATGCTAAACTCTACCACTCTAACTGGTGGTAGTCCCGGTAATTGCTCGAGAAAAACATCCATATACTCACATACTATCGGCACTGACTCAATCTTCAGCTCTGTTTTTTTATCATTCATCACAAAGGCTAGATATGATTCATACCCTTTTCTTAAACATCTCTGTGCTGTCATATTAGGAATCATTTCCGGTAATCCATCATGTTTCTCTGATTCTATATGAAGAATATCTCTATTTTCACATCTCATCTCAATGTATTTCTTCCCACAATTTACAATCACATCATGAGTAGCAAACCAATCCATACCAAGAATGAGGTCAAATTCATCAAATGGTAATAACATAAGATTTGCTTTAAAGCAATGACCTCTAATCATTAGTGGACAATCTTTACAAACTTTATCAACTAACACACTCATGCCTAAAAGATTAGACACTTTAATCATAAATTCTATAGTATCAATAGGCATACTCAATCCGGATACTAATTTCATACAAATGTAAGAGTGTGTGGATCCGGGATCTATTAAAGCAATAACTTTGGTATTGCAAAGAGAAAAGGTACCCGTAATAACATCAGGGGAAGATGCCTCTTCGCGAGCGCGAATGGCATAAGTCCTTGCAGGAGCTCTACCCTCGGGTCTCACGGTCTGCTCTCTGGGGTTACCTCTTCTACTTGTCCCACTTCTCGGGTTTCTTTGCAGTCTTCCTCTGACCACACTCCCAGATCTTGGGTTTTGAGTTCTCTCTTCTTTCATCATCTCTGGGCAGTCTTTTATGAAATGGTCTGGGTCCACATCTAAAATATGCATTCCCATGTGCTCAACATTCACCAAGATGACGCCTGCCACACTGTGGGCACTCAGGTCTGTCAAATCGAATGTTCCCCACACTAGCGACTGAAGTAGTCTGTGCTCTATTCCCTGAATACTATTTACTCTTGTCTTTCTTTGAAAACCCAGTGGAGGTAGCCTATCGAGTAGGGAAATCTCTTGACTTCTTGGACGAAGATTGGAATGACTTATTCCACTGTCTTTTTTTATAGTCACGAGACTCCATTTCAGACTCTCTCTTCTCTTTTACTAGTTCCTCGGCTTTACAAGCTCTCTCCACTAGTACAACGAATTCCTTCAATTCTAGGATAGCAACAAACAACTTAATATCATCATTTAATCCATCTTCAAATCTTTTACTCGTAATGGCCTCAGTGGATACACATTCACGAGCGTACTTGCTGAGTCGTACAAACTCTCGCTCGTAATAGGTCACTGACATTTTACCTTGCTTCAGCTCTAGGAAATCCTTCCTCTTCTGATCTACAAACCTTTGGCTGATATACTTTTTCTGGAACTCTTTTTGGAAGAATTCCCATGTGACCTTTTCCCTTGGTACCACTAACACAAGGGTGTTCCACCATTGGTGAGCAGAGTCTCTTAAAAGAGAGATCACACACTTCATACATTCTTCAGGGGTGCATGACAGTTCATTAAATACCCTGATGGTATTTTCTAACCAGAATTCAGCTCTTTTCGGATCATCATCTTTTCTAGCCCGGAATTCTTCCGCCCCATGCTTCCTGATCCTATCAATTGGACGTTTATCACCTCTTACCACCTCTACTACTTGAGGGGCTACAGGAGCAGGTTGTGCAACAGGTGAGGGTGGAGGGGGTTGTACATTCGGGTTCGCACGAACGAACTCCATATACCATGTATTCATCATGTGGAGGAAGGCTTCTCTAGCCCCTTCTCCTCCTTCTTGACTCACCGTAGTGGGTCTCTTCTCATTATCATTCTAAGACCGTCCCCTTCGCGGGAGCTGGTGCGTTACTTTCTACATCATCCGCCACAGCACTATCGGGATCCATTGCTCTATGTATAAACATAATTCAAATCATCAGGAGTCGTCAAACTATCATTATAAAAACATTCTTACGTATGGCATGTCTAGCTATACTCGTGCTCATGCTACGTTAGTCCTCGAACTGACTAAACCGTAGCTCTGATACCACTAAATGTAACACCCTATACCCGAGACTGATGCTAGGAATGGATACGATGCATTACCATGCTTAAACTCACTTAAACATGTACTTACGGGCTGTAAAATTTTGAACCAGTTTAAAACTTTTCTTTCTTGAACATAACATGCATATTATGGGCCTACGAGGCCTTTAACAAGTATCCGAACTCTTTTGGACACTTCATCTAACACTCAACTTCGAAGCAGGGTTCACACGCCCATGTTACTTAGAGACACGCCCGTGTACCCATAGATACGCCCATGTCTACAACCGTGGGAGGTTACTGACTTTATTCACACGGCCTTGACACGCCCGTGTCTACCAACCGTATGAAGCTACTGACTTTAACCACACGGCCTGGGCACAAGCCCATGCTTTGAACGTGTGTCTTACACGGTCCTTACACACGACCGTGTAAAATAACTGTGGTCTAACTTTATTTAAAACATTAAGGTGCAGGGTTAACACGGCCTAGACACACGCCCATGTGTCTAACCGTGTAGGCAACTAGAGGCTATTTACCAAGCCATTTGCCTCCCTGAAATTAAGATCAACCCAACTCAAAACAATACAATTCATTAATAAGATATTTTCATGAATAGTACTACGTATTTCATTTATATCTATATACAAACAACTTAAACAAGTTTGGCCAACCACTTAGCCATATACAAAAGAATAATAAACTTGATAGCCTATACAATGGCATTACACAAAACATGTTCTCAAAATGAATGATTCCTATACATGCCATACTTAGTAATATAATTTGGCTATACCAAAATAAGGGTCGATAGTGTGCTACGAGCTCCGACTCCAATGATCCACAAATTAGCTTGGGGGGACTACATAGAAAGAAACAATCAAAGATGTAAGCATTTAGCTTAGTAAGTTTGCATGTATAACACATAATAAATAAACTTGCTTCAAATAAACCATTTGACATAAGAATGGTATCATTATCTCATCTATAAAGCTTGCTTACTCATACATGATTCTTACTTGTCTCAGGGTACTTAATAATTTCATACTTGTAAGGTAATTAGGTACCTGTATCACTTGATCACATTGATCAGCATACTTAAACATAATAATTATGTCTTCTAACTCATCATTCATAACATGAATAATAATCAATTTCAACTTGGTAATAGCTATGCTTTCTTAACATTCTTGTTTTCACATTTTAGCTTACTCATTTGCCCGATGAATTTCTATGAATTACCGAGAATACTAGAAATCTTGTCATGTACTTCATGCCAATGCCATACTCTAGATATGGACTTATATTGAAGATTTCTTCTTGAATCAATGCCAAGCTTGCCCTGGTCTTACATGATAACTTATTCAATGCCAAGCTTGAGTCATTGGACTTACAGATAACTTGCTTGATAACTTGAATCAATGCCAAGCTTGAGTCCTTGGGCTTACATGATAACTTGCTTGATAACTTGATCAATGCCAAGCTTGACTCCTTGGGCTTACATGATAACTTGCTTGATAACTTGGTCAATGCCAAGCTTGAGTCCTTGGGCTTACATGATAACTTGTTCAATGCCAAGCTTGGGTCCTTGGACTTACATAATAACTTGTTTAATTGCTGATGCCATGCCTTGGCTTGGTCTTATACGGACTTTCTTATCTCATGTAATGGACCGTATCTCCCGGGTAATTCATCTTCAATTGGGACTTTCTCTTGTTTAATCTTATTGACTTCTTTGTTTAACATAACATTAAACCATTCATGATAATAATGTATATTATACTAAGCAATTAAATGATAAAATCATAAAGATTAGAACTCATACAAACTTACCTCAATATACAAAATGTATGTAGTTATGCAATTTAGTCCTCGACTTTGTTCTTGCCTCGGTTTCAATCCGGGCTTCATTTCTCTTGATCTATAATCATAAATAGATCATTTAATAATCGTATTGACTAAATTGACTCATAACTCATACTTTGAAAAATTACTAATTTGCCCTTATACTTTTTCATATTTGCACTTTTGCCCCTAGGCTCGTAAAATGATTTTCATGCAACTTTCTTAAAAATCATGCTTAACTGAATCATTTTCTCTACTATAACAATCATCAATTCTCTCTATTTCTAATAGGTATGACCAATTTTATAACTTTTTACGAAATGGTCCATACTATCATTTTTCGTGAAATTCATTAAGAAAAAGATGTTTATCTAACATCAAACTCTCATAAACTCCCATAAAACATCATTTAGCATGCATGTAATTCATGGCTAAATTTTTGAACATGCATATTAGCTCATTTAATAGCTAAAAAATAGCTAATTCATAATACGAGAACTTCGAAAATACGAAAAATATTAAAAACGGGACTAAGATGCACTTACTAGCAAGCTTGAAAAAAAATGAAGAACCTTAGCTATGGTGTCTCCACTTTTTCGGCAGCAACAAGGAAGAAGATGTGTGAATTTTTCTCATCTTTTTCCTATTTTAATCATTTATTAGGCAAATGACCAAAATGCCCTTCCTCTTAAAAATTTCTATTACACCATCTCAAGGCCAATTTTGTCCAAAATTATATTTTTTGAAAAATTGCTATTTAAGGACTTCTAATTACTATTCTAAAGTTATTTCATACAAAAAGCTTCTAGAAAATCATATTTTGCAACTTTTGCAATTTAGTTCTTTTGGACCAATCCACCACAATTTAATAAAATTGCTTCATGAAACATTCATTCTAGCATGCAAACATGGCATAAACATATAAAAACTCATAAATTCACCTCGAATTCGTGGTCTCGCACCACTATTCTGACTAGGCCCTAAATTGAGCTGTTACACCATTGGACACAACGGTGCCGGCGGTTGCAATGACATTTCGGTGGCCGGCGGGAGGTCTTCGGTGGTTGAATAATGGATGAATTACACTCCTACTTGATTTCAGATTAACTATTCCAAAAATAATATAATTTTAATAAATTTAATATTAAATTTATTTAAATACTTACCTTGATAATATTTTATTAATTTAATATTAAAGTGATTATTTTAATGTTAAGTTCAATTGAATATATTTAATGTTAAATTTAATCTAATACTTACCTTGTATTAATTTAATATTAAAGTGATTAAGTTTAATCATAGTTGAACTCTCTAAACTCTCCCTATATAAAGAGAGTCATGAGTCATTATTTTTCACAAACTTAAATTCAAGAGAAAGTTGTAGAGAGAAAATTCTCTGAAGAAATTATTTCAGAAACTTTCTAGAGATATTTTCTTATTTATAACTTGAGCCAAAAGTTTAGAGAAATTACAAAATTGCCCCAATAGTAATTTTGTGAAAAATTTTCTTATTTAAAGCAAGCCCACACTCGGTAGACATGAGCTTGAGGATATCGGAGAAGACTACTCGGTCAAAGCGTTCATCCTAGATGAATCGAAAAGGTACAATTTTGATGAAGTGTTTATTATTTTACATATCACAACCAAGTTATTGTTTTTGGAAAAAATATTTAAAACTCTGGTTTTTCCTTGAAACTTATTTTCCGTTGCGTTTTTCAAACCCACTTTTCCAACAATTGATATCAGAGTCAGCTTGTGCTCTACCTATAAGTATAAACAAATAACCAAAATAGATTTCTTTTCTTGAATGATTCAATTTCATAGAAAATGGTATTATTTAGATCTTATGCATGTTTTGAGTTATATATAGGAATGACTGTGATATTATATATTTGTTATATAATTTTTTTTTTTTTTTTTGCCAAGGTTGTGGTTCTTAGGAAATAGATTGTGGACTATCATCTCCATGTAGGACTGTTTTTTTAAATTCATAGAATTCTTGTGAGCTAGAAATGAACATAGGAATTAAATGTAATTTTTCCAAAAATGAGTCCATGGCGAGTAAAATATTGAGTGATGTCGGTTGAAAACCTAAGGAATTCTTTGTTGTGAAAAATTGTATAATTTTTCTTTTCATTTATTCTCTAGAAATAGAACCATGGAAACCTTGGCTGGCAATTTTATTTTTAATTACGCATTTCCTTATATTTATGTTGTATAATTGATTATAATATTTATATTTTTTTATATTTATAAGTTTGATATATATGTATGAGATGATCCACAGTTGATCGATTTAAAAATAAGAAGTGTGATAATGAGAAATACATGTGTTGTATTGTTCCATTCACTTCTTTAGGTTATCCAGTTGTTGTGAGAAGTGTGGTAATAAAAAGGTGTATGTCTAGGATTAGCTCTGGCAAGGAAAGGCTTGGTTTTTGAGTGGTTAAATTTGACTCACCTCCTTTTCTCTGGACCTAACGTAGTGTATGGTTCACATTCACTTCTTCAGTTTTTCCCTTAAATTAAAAATTTTAGAGAATAAAAATTGTTTTTTTTTTATGATTGATTGACTCTTTTGAATAAATGAATGTGAATATTGACACTAAGACTATTGTATGATCATTCTAGATATCTAGGACAAAAATATTGCATGTTTTTAAAATATTAAGTGGGAGAAGGTCCTTGAACAAGACCTACAATCTCCATTGATGGTCCCTAAGTGAGCATGATAAATTTTTGAGTCAATTCCTACCCTGGTCACACCCCAATGTAAATTGTATCATGTGGGTTCATTGGATGAGATTTCCTTTTAAGAACAATTAGTCATGCATGACTCTCAATGAGATTGTCCCAAGATTACTCACAAATGAAAGCATGTTCATTATGGGTGTTGAGTCAATGGTTACACACTTAAGATCGTCTCTTATTAAATAGTTTTCCAAGAAACAATATTTAAGCTAGAAATGATGGCCAAACATTAAATGGTCGTTGGTTCGTGTGGAGTCTTGAGAATTAAGATTCACAAACTGATTAGATGTAATTCATGTTCTTGGTAGCTAATCATGAGACCCCAAGGTGATATCAATGATGGGTGTGAGAATGATCGTAGCAACAGAAAAAGGTTTTTCAAGGTTTTAATACAAGACACATGCATCATATTGTATTCTTGATATGTCATTGAAATGAAAATATTTGCTTAATACAAATATAGTAATTAGTGAATTTTTATTGTTTTCCAGTTAAAATATGTCTTCTATTCTTCTTATTAGCATTCTTATTGAGAATAAATTGAATGGGGATAGCTATTGAGAATGGAAATGGAACTTGCTGATAGTTCTCAATTGTGAGAAACACAAATTCGTCCTTGATGAACCTTGTGTAACACCCCTTACTTGTATTCGACGTTGGAACAGGGTACGAGGCATTACCAGACATAAACACAAGCAAATGTACATTTCCGAGTCATAAATTTGCATCCAAATTAGAACCATTCACATTCAATCATAAAGTCCCTAATACTAGCCTACAAGGTCCAAAACATACTTTAGAAGTAGTTCGAGACTAAACCGAGAACTTTAGAAAATTTTACAAAACTTAGAAAATTTTTGCTAGAAGCAGGGCTCACACGCCCATGCTTCAAACGTGTCCAAATTAGGGTGCTCTCTGACTTGTACCGCAAGGCCGTGCCACACGCCCGTGTGATAGGCCGTGTAGCACACACGGCTGAGACACATGCCCGTGCCTCTGTTGGTGTGCTCAATTTTGGACATTCTATTTTTCCAAAATTAAGGTGCAGGAGACACACGGTCGGACCACATGCCCGTGGGGAAGACCGTGTGTCACACATAGCCTATACACACGCCCATGTGTCTACCCGTGTGGACAATAAAAACGCTATCTACCAAGCCATTTGCCACCTTATTCACACATACACTCACATCCAATCAAAGGCGCATAACATTACATACTTAGGCAACCAAAGCATCCACATTCATGGTTAAAACATATTAATTTTATATGTTTATCTAACATATTCACTACATTTATTAAGCCCTAAATCAAACATACAAATCCCACATTCATTAGGCTTCATTCAGTTACTATCTAGTTACCAAATTATACTCAAATTCCTCATCTCATCAATAGGTCACAATTCCAACATTACACAATCATGCCCTAAATCTAACATATTCACTACATTTATTAAGCCCTAAATCAAACATACAAATCCCACATTCATTAGGCTTCATTCAATTACTATCTAGTTACGAAATTATACTCAAATTTCTCATCTCATCAATAGGTCACAATTCCAACATTACACAATCATGCCATAAATCACATTTCCAAATATTTCACATTCACCAAGCATACCATGATCATATCACCATAGACATTGACACATATATGAATATACTTAGGCTTACAACCAGGTTTCCAACATAAGCCAACTTACATGGCCAAATAGCAAACAAGCCTTCGACGATTACATATTGGCTAAAATTATAAAGACACATATAACCAATTGACTTAGTCCCTATACATGCCATAACTCAAAAATACTTGAATTTATATATATATATATATATATATATATATATCCAAGATGCTAGCTTGATAGTGTGATAGGATCTCCGGTGATCTCCAACTCAAGCTAGCTTATTAACCCTATAAGACATGGGAAAGGAAGGGGGTAAGCAATATATCTTAGTAAGTTCATACGCAAATAATAAACAACATTAATTATACATTGCCATGTGAACAACATGACATATATTAACATAAATGTCATTAAACTTCATGAGCATAACTTACTCAATCATGTGATTAACATAACATATACCACAATCAACAAACCATTTCAAACCTCACATAAAACATACACATTAATTATGAGCATTTACATTTCAAGCATATACTCTTACATCTTACGGTTGTTTAAACTCTTATCTTTCCATGCTTCCATAATCATTTTAATAGGAAATTTGGCCAATCTTTCCTTTATCTCATATCCGATAAATCACAATTTGCAATAATATAACATGCTATGTCATAGCTTAATCTAGCCCGAAAGCTAATCACAAAATTGTCAATCGAATTTACTATGTATTTCATACATCACAAGTATAGACTCATAATCATAAGGTTTTCATAAAATCATTCTCATGGAAATCATGAACTCACAATTTCATGAAGTCAATGCTTATAAACTTTACGTACCTACCTGTACCAATTCGTAATATTCACATACTTTTTCTCTTCTTTGACATACCCGTTGAATTTCCCGTTGAACCATTTGGAATACTAAAGGATACTCGAGAATCTCGTATGTATAGTACTGTACCAATGTCATATCCCAGATATGGTCTTACATGTAATCTCGTATCGATGCCAATAACCCAACTATGTCTTACACGAAGTCTCACATCGATGCCATATCCCAGATATGGTCTTACACGAAGTCTTATATCAATTTCATATCCTAGATATGGTCTTACACGAAGTCTCATATCAATTTCATATCCCAGATATGGTCTTACACATAATCTTAGTGACCCTAATGTCATGACATTTGTATCTCATTTATACCTAATGCTCAACCGGGATTTTCTCGCTTGTCGAACTTTGTCAATTATGTTCAAGGAATCGATCATAATTTATATAATATTAAAGCATTCAAAACATAAATAAAACAATGCATTATTTACATACGAACTTACCTCGGTATAGAAATGGCAAAAAGGACTAAATTGTCAAACACTTATTTTTCCTCTGTTCTAGGTCTGAACCTCGTTTTTCTTCATCTATAATATCACATTCATCTCATTTAATCATTATACTATTCAAATCAGCCCAAAATCACATTATGGCAAAAATTACATTTTTACCCCTAAAGTTTCACATTTTTACAATTTAGTCCCTAGGCTCGTAAAATGAAATCTATTTAATTTGTTTAATATACAAGACTAGACAAACCATTTTCATAACTATAACAGCCCAAAATTTCCATTAAAACACACTTTTACTACATATTTTACAACTTTTACAAAAAGTCCTTTTAGGCATTTTCACTGAAAATCACTTAGCAAAAGTCGTTTAACAAACAACTAACATTCATTTTCTACCGTTAAACATCAAAGTACACAAATATCCATCATGGTTAAAATTTTATACTTTGATTATTCCTTAAATTGGTGGTAGAAATAGATAAATCATGTTACAAGGATTTCAAAAACGTAAAACTCATTAAAAACGGGGCTAGAACAGACTTACAAACGAGCTTGGAAGCTTGGAAAACCCTAGCTATGTCTTCTCCATGCAAGTTTCAGCCATGGGGTAGATGGAAAAATTTTGGCTTGATTTTCGCTTTTTAATTCATTTTAATTACATAATTACTAAAATGCCCTTAATGAAAAACTTTGGAAACATGCCTAACCATGTTCATTTTTGTCCACCAATTTAAAAAATGGTGTAATTACTATTTAAGGACCTCCAATTTAAAATATCATAGCAATTGGAGACCTCTAACATATAGAATTCAAGTTTTTTACTTTTTGCAATTTAGTCCTTTTGACTAAATTAAGTGTCCAAAAGTCAAAATTTTCGAACAAAATTTTCAAAAAGTCGTTCCATAAGATTGTAGACCATAAAAATTAATTTTTATTCATTGGATTTGTGGTCCCGAAACCACTGTTTCGATTAGACCCAAAATCGAGCTGTTCCACATTGCCCACCTGAAGCTCAACCCAAAGCGAGAAGTCACTAGAGAGATTATGACTCGATTGCTCGATGTTACATCTTAGCGAGCATGAGTAGTGTGCTACTAAATCAAAACAAGAATTTTCGTACTGCCAAGGAGATCATGAAAAACTTGAAGGATTTACTCGGAGGCCAAGTCGTATTGGCTCGACAATCCACTATTACATATTTGATGATCTCTCAACAAAAACCTGACACTCTAGAAAAAGAACATATGCTTGGGTTTATGGGATTCTTTGCGGAGGCGAAGGACAATGGGCTTGAACTAGACGTGAACACTTAGATTGAAATAGTGTTCAAATCTTTAACCTAGGAGTTTGTTGTATTTGGGGTGGCTTACAACTTGGGGAACAAGATACTTAGCTTGACTTAGCTCATGAAAGAATTACAATCCTATGAGTTGATGCTGAATGGTGTAGCCGGTTCAGGAGGAACCTGAGACAAACTTAATTATGGGCCTTTCATCCTCTAAAGGGAAGCAAAAAGCTAATGGAAAAAATAAACCGACTAAGTCTTCAGTTCCACCTCATGTGGATAAGAAGAAGAAAAAGAAGTCAAAGGATCCTAAAAAGATCAAATGTTTCTTCTGTAACAAGAAAGGTCATTTCAAATTAAACTACAAAGAGTATTTGGATTACCTAGATGAAAAGGGCAAAGGTATGGAACTCTTTGTGGTTGAAGTTTGCATAGTGGAAGAAACAATTGACATCTAGGTTATTGATTCTGGAGCCACTAACCATGTGTGTGTTTCTTTATAGGGTTCAGCAAAATGAGAAGTCTGCGTGACAAGAGCCTCTCATTGTTGACAAGAGATAGGAGCTATGTTTTAGCCAAAGTAGTGGAAGAAGTTATTTTACATTTTGATAATTTTAGGAAGATTGTTTTAAAGGACGTGTTTTCTGTACCTCATTATAAGAGGAGCTTAATTTCTGTAGCATGTTTATTTAATGACGGTTATTGGCTAACATTCAATAAATAGATTTCTATTCAGAAAAATTGTTCTTTAATCTGTAATGGATGGATGGAAAACAATCTCTCCTTTATCAAACCACATAACTAATCGATACTTCAAACTGAAATGGTAAATAAGAAGCTTAAAACTTCTCACTCTAATGAGTTGTACCTATGGAACTTAAGACTTGGTCATTTTAACCAAGAAAGAATCACTAGACTCATGAAATATGGTCCCTTAAGTATGTTTAATAAAGTTAGTCCTCCATAATGTGAATCTAAAGGTAAAATGACTAAGATGTCTTTTAATGAGAAAGGTACAAAGGCCAACCAACCTTTAGAACTTGTGCACACCGATGTATGTGGTCCTATAAGCATCAATGCCCGAGGAGGTTACGATTATTACTTTACTTTCATCAACAACTATTCTCTCTATGGATATGTGTATCTAATGCACCAAAAAAGTGAAACCTTTGATAAATTTTGAGATTTTTATGCAAAAGTGGAAAAAAATTAAGTTTATCCATCAAGAATATTCAGTCTGACTGAGGTGGGGAATACTTGTTCAACAAGTTCTTAAGATACCTTATAGAGAATGGAATTTTTTTCCCCGTTAACTGCGTTGGGCACTCCATAGCACAATGGCGTAGCTAAGAGAAGGAATGGAATCTTACTTGACATGGTTCGTTCAATGTTACGCTATTCACAACTCCCTACTTCCTTCTAGTGATATGTAATACAAATGACTTGCTATATTCTGAATGATGTGCCAACCAAGTTTGCTTGTAAGACACCTTATGAACTATGGCATGGAAAGAAACTCGCTCTAAATCACTTTAGAATATGGGGTTGTCCAACACACATTATAGATAAGTATACAAAGAAGTTGGATGCATAGAAAAAATTGAGCATATTTGTAAGATATCCGAAAGGAACAAAGGGTGAATTATTTTATAATCTGAAAGATAATAAGATTAAACTTTCTGCTCATGCTACTTTCCTTGAGCGAAGCTACATGGATAAATTTAAGCCTCGAAGTAAAGTGGTACTCAAGGAACTTTCGGGAGTTTAGAACAATCACCAAGTTCAATTCTCGAGAAAGTTGTAGAAAGACTTGCAAACAATCATCAGCATAGGGGAATCCTTCGTAATGGAGAGTTTCTAAGAAATTGGATTTCTTCATCTATGATGGTCATATTTATAATACGGAAGCCAATCATGAGGATGATGATCCACTCACTTACAATGAGACTATGCAGGACATTGATTCCAAGCTCTGGAAACAAGACATGGATAACGAGATGGATTCGATGAAATCCAATAGAGTGTGGGAACTTGTAGACATACCAGTTGGGATTAAACTGATAGGGTGCAACTAGATCTACAAGAAGAAGAGAAATGCGGAAGGGAATATGGAAACCATAAAACTAGACTTGCATGGAAAGATTACAAAAAAAAAAGAAGGCATCAATTACGATGGCATCAATTACGATGAGACCTTCTCTCCGGTAGCCATACTCAAGTCTATCTGCATACTCTTTTCCATTATCATTGCTCTTGATTACGAGATCTAGAAAATGGATGTCAAGACAGCATTCTTGAATGGTTATCTTAATGTGACCATTTACATGGCTCAACCCAGAAAGTTTGCAAACTTCTAAGATCCATTTATGGACTTAAGCAGGCGTCCCGCTCATGGAATAAAAAATTTGATCAAACGATTAAGACTTTTGGGTTTGAGCAAAACGCTGATAAACCTTGTGTTTATAAGTGTATAAAGTACAAAAAGGTGGTCTTCTTCATTTTGTATATTGATGATATTCTACTTGTCGAAAATGATGTAGGACAATTGTCATCGATTAAATTATGGTTATCTCAACAGTTTAGCATAAAGGACTTGGGTAAAGCTAGTTCTTGGAATTCGAATCCTTAGAGATCAAAAGAATAAAATGATAGCTCTATCACAAATTTCATTCATCGATAAGGTACTGGAATGGTTTGCAATGACCGATCCAAAGCCAGATGCTTAACTGATTGCATTAGGTTTTCATCTTTCTTTGGATAACTATCCTAAGACAGCCGAAGAAAGAGAGCATATGAGTAAGGTTCCATATGCTTCGGCAATTGGTAGTCATATGTATGTGATGCTTTGGACTCATCCAAATATTTGTTTCGTAGTGGGAATAGTTAGTATCAGACAAATCCTGGTCTCAAGCATTGGAAAATTGTAAAGCATATTAAGGTATCTTAAAAAAAGTAAGGACTATATGCTTGTGTATTCTGGGGAGAACCTTACTCCTATTAGATACACAAACTCAGACTTCTAAACATGTAAAGATTCAAGGAAATCGACATCAGAAAGTGTTGTCCTAGGCGGTAGAGCCATAATATGGATAAGTGTAAAACAAACTTGCACTGCTGACTCTACTATGGAGGCCGAGCATGTGGCTGCCTTTAAAAGTTCTTTACAGATCTTAAAGTCAATCCTAGTATGGAAAAATTTATAAAATTGTACTTTGATAACAATGTTGCAATAACTAATACCAAGGAAATGAGAAGTTATAGGAGGACTAAACACATTGATTGGAAATATCACTTAATATAGGAGGTAGTAGCCTAATGAATTGTAGATGTGGTGAAAATAGCTTCTGAAAATAACCTTGTGGATCCGTTTACTAAGAATCTTGTAACTAAGACTTTTAACAAACACTTTATTGATATAGGAATGCGAAACATGACACATTTACTTCACTTAGGCAAGGGGGAGATTGTTGGAAAATGTAATCATATTTTAGTAAACATGTAATTATTTTCTATGTATTTAAACGATGAATAAATAAACAAAGTTAATTTCATATTTCACTATTATATCTTTTGTGTTTCTGCCTTTCATGTTTTGCATATATAGCAAAATTGTGACAAACAAATATTAGCTCATTAATTGTCTAAGTTCAAATTAATGATAAGTGGCACTATAAGAACGTTTACATTGCCATAAAGACAACTTATATTAATAGATAATCTAAATGCGTCCATAATCCCGTAAAAGAATCAAAATGAGCATTTGGTTCAAATATTTAGAAGGACTATTATGTCATCTACAATTCCAATTGGGGAGATGGCTAGTCTTGGCTATCAGAGTAGTTGACTCCACGGGTAGAAACACAAATGTATTCATTGGAAGAATGATAAATTGGACTGAACCCAAGTTGAATTAATTCTGAATTCGTTTGTGAATTAATTCACTTGTGACATTCATGGTGTGATCTCTCTAAATCCTGAGTTAGTCACTGACCATGTGTATGTAATTCATGTGTTTTGTTATAAGTGGAGGCTTGTGCTCTAAAGATGATCGAGTCCATAGTCAGTATGTTGGGTACATGACTTGTGTATGGCATGGCTTTACTAGCAAAAAAGAATTCCGTAGCTCGATTAAAGAGTTAACGATATCCTCTCATTAGCATTCTGTGGATTGGAAAAAATGCAATGTGGCCATGGCTTTCTTGTTCTCGAATGAGCAATTTATCAGTCATTTGTTGATATTGGCCATATTAATCATTAAAAAGACGCAATAGTGATAATGAGATAAAATAGGACTGTATTAAGTGTGTAACAGCCCGATTTAGGGGCTAGTTGAAATAGTGGTTTCAAAACCACTAATCCGAGCTCAGAGAAAATTATTTTTATATTATTTTATGAGTTATGACATGACTATATGAATGCATGGAAATTTTTGCTGTATTAATTTTAGCGATTTCATGCCTAATTGCGAGAAGGGACTAAATCGCATAAAGTACAAAGTTTTGTTCTACAAGCTAAAAGTGCCAAATAGCTATAGAATATTAAATTGGATATCTTTAAAGTGCAATTAGCCTCTAAAATAATGGTTGGCCGGCCATAGGGGACAAAATTGGTCAAGCTGGTGGATTTGGTGGATTAAATTGAAGGAAATAAAGAAAATAAAGAAAAGATTATATCACCCTGATCATTCATCTTCTTCCACCGAATGTAACAACCCGATTCAAACCCTAGTCAGAATAGTGGTTTTGAGACCACAAATTCGAGGTCAGAATAATATTTTAATATTATTTTTAGTGTCTACAGTATGTGATTAAGCATGTGTGAAAATTTTATCGTTTGAGAGTTAATTTGTGAAAAAGGACTTAGTCGCGAAAAATGTAAAAGATGTGTTCTAATTGTTAAAGTGCTTAATTGGCATGGCTTCTTAAATGAAAGGTCCTTATGTGGATATTATACCATTGATAGGGGGAATGGACATAAATGGTCTAAAATTTGATGGTTAAATGGTTTATTAATTAAGGTTAAAATTGGTATTTGATTATTAAAGTTATTATAATTAAAATAAAAGAAATTTGGAGGCCATTATCATCATCCTTCCACCGAATTTGAAAGAAAAAAAACTAAGGGTTTGAGCTCTTAATATCCGGCCATTGTTTGAGTATCAATCAAGTATGTGTTTTTGATCCGTTCTTTATGATTTCTACATTTTTGTGATCGTTACTTAGCATACTATCAAGCCCATGCTTTAATTTTAGAATTTGATGATGATTTTGAGATGTGTCATTGATGAATGTTTGAGCATTGTGAAAGTTGATGATGAAATATGAAAGATATGTGATAGATTAACATATTTTGTCTTTTAATTTTTTTATGAATTTGACTAATTTGGGCTAAATTGTGAAAATGAGAAATTGAGAAACTAAAATGTGAAATAAATGAAATATGTGGGCTTATATGATCTAGGGGAAAATTCGGCTAGGCGTGTGTGTAATAAAATTATGAGTATTTTGTAATTTTATGAAATAGGGACTAAAATGTCAAAATGTGCAAATGTGAGGGCTATTTTGTAAAACGCCCTATATATGTACATTTGGATTGAATTGAATGATTTGATGAATGAAAGTGTTAAATTTGAATATGTATAGATTAAGAAAAGAGGAATTTGGATTTAGATCGAGGCAAGAACAAGGTGCTCGATTAATCGACTTGTATCTTGTTTTTACGTCCGAGGTAAGTTTGTGTATAATACGAATTACTTAAATCATGTTCATGTGTTATGTAATGAATGAATATGTGGTTGATGAATTAGTAATGCTATATGTGGATTTGAGAGATGTGGCACTAAGTGTGCGTAAATAGAATTGATACAGTTGTGAACAACACTATATGTGCGAAATAAAGAAAACATCCACTATATTGATTGGCACTGTGTGCGCGATACCGAGACAAATTCAGTTTAATGTAAAGGCACTAAGTGTGCGACGATATTAAAGCTTCGGCTAAGAAATTGGCACTAAGTGTGCGAGTAAATCAAATGGTTAAAGAAGATCGAACGAGTTGTGGTATTGAGCATTGAGTAGCAAAAGTGATCATTAATTAAGTGATGGTACAGGTATGTACAAAACCTATGTGGTTGATGGTTTTGTATATGGACAAATGGATGATCATGTGAGTATTGATTATGGATGAGAATGTGTATTATTGTGAATTACACCATGAGATAGTTAATATTGTATATTGAAATTGAATTGTTGAGTTAAATGTATTAAATTATGAACGTACTAAGCTTTAAAGCTTACTATATGAAGTCTTTCCCTGTTTTACAGTGTTATTAAAGCTAGCTCGGATCCAGAGATCGTCAACGACTCAATCACACTATTAGCCATTTATTTTTGTACTTTTGGAAATTGTATATTTGGTATATGGCATGTGTAGGTTAGTGATCATGGTATGTTTTGAGATGTATAGATCTTGCCATGTGATATGGCTTGATAGTTTAATGATTTTGGTATATGTTTTGGATAGGTGAAAAGGATGGTTAATGTATGTATATGTGTTTTATGTGAAGGATCACTATGGTATAAATTAGTGAAATGGAAATGGTATGTTTCATGTTTAAATTTGGTAAGGATTAAATGATGAATGGATTATATGATTTTAATGTGAAGTTGATACTTTGGATTGGTATGTTGAGTTGAATTTGTATAAGGAAATGGATGATGATGTTAAAAGGTTAAATTGTGTATGTTTTGGTATGTTTGGATGTATTTGAAGTATGAATTTGGAATGGTTTGCTGCTTGTAGGTGTGACCCAAAATTTGGGTGGCAAATTGGCCATGTAAATGGCCTATATTTGCCCACACGGTTGAGCACACGGGCGTGTGGCTTGACCGTGTCCCTTAAGTTTGTATTTCGAATTAAGTTAGACTTGCACACGGGCCAGACACACGGGCATGTGACAGGCCGTGTGAATTAAGTCCGTGTTGCCCACGGGTCAAGCACACGGTCATGTCTTTGGTCGTGTAGACAAGTCAGTATGTATGCCCTGTTTTGCCACGGCTTGGACACATTGCTGTGTCTGATGCCGTGTGAGGCACACGGCCTGCCCACACGGGCGTGTGGCCTCTGTAACTTTGAAAAATGTTAAGTTTTCAAAAAAAAAATTGTATGAGCTCGGTTTAGTCCCGTCACCTTCCCAATGCATGCTTAATGTCTCGTAGACCTTCTAAAGGGACTCTATGTATAAGATTTGCTATGATATGATGATGTATTTGTAACACCCCAAACCCGGTCAAAACGCTACGACTGAATCTGGTATGTCACAGGAAAGAAAGACGTTTTGAAAACAAGTTGTCGTCTTTAAATTAAAAAGAAACTTCTCATCTAAAGAAAACCAGTGTTGTTTTAAGTAAATTGCTAAAATCATTCCAAAATTTGTTCTAAGGAAAATTGAATTAACTTGTCGTTACTACATGTTTGCCGTTACCCGATGGTAAAGTTTTGGAAAAATCCCGAAATGTTTTGGAAAACATTCATTTTATAAGTTTATTAGGCATGCCGTTAATAACTAAACCAAATTTAGTGAAAATTCAAACAGATAAATAATCCCAAACGTAAAATTTAGTGGCCTTATTACAACCAAAAACCTAATTTAAAGTAAATTAAGTCCGAAATAATAATTGAAAACATTAACCCGAAATATCGTGCATGGCCACCTCGAGTCCGTCCCGGCTCCATATCTGTGATCTAAGAATCATCTGCAAAATGTAAAGGAAGAGGTAAGTCACTGAGACTCAGTGCGCAAATCCCCATCCTGAAGATACTAAGCCCTTACACAGTTTCATAAGCGAATATGTATGCCATGCAACCCAAACCTATCCATCGGAAACTCCCGAATCTACCCCGTGTGGTACCAAACCACTGGTGGTCCCAAACCACTGGTGATCGAAGTCACAAATAATATATGTGGTACCAAACCACTGATGACTGAAGTCACAAATAATCATGTGTGGGGCCAACCCACTTTGTGGTACCAAACCACTGATGACAATCCCGTATATCGTTATGTGGGGACAACCCACTGTGGTTCTAAACCACTGGGACGAGTCACAAAAATATATGTGGTACCAAACCACTGGTGGTGCCAAACCACTGAGACTTAGTCACAATATCATAATAAGTGGGGCCAACCCACTGTGTGGTACCAAACCACTGGTGACAGTCTGAAATTCATACCTTCCCCCTCCTCTCATTACCCATTTTATGAACATGCTTTTTAAGGCAAAATAGTCATGCTTATCATTCAGAAATAATGTAACATGGCATATGTAAAGTTAGCAGAGGCATTTAACGTTAGCCAATCAAAGTGGACTTACCCGCAGTCCTCGCTTTTACCCTAAGGGTAACTTACCATTTTCTACAGTTATTCCGGCTTTTGACAACATGCAAGATAACAACATATTAACGTATGAAATGTGTAAGAGTTACACACCTGATTAGTCGTAATACGACACTCTCTATGTCGACACTGTCGTTAACCGACACTATCGCTATCTATCTACTACTTTGCTCAGATGCCGACCCACACCCAGGTGGCCAATCTCGAACAGCCGACACCACCCTCCTCTTGAACTTAGAGGCTAGGGTCTCAGATCCAACCCCTCCTAACGCTTGGCTAGCCTTCGAGTCCATAACACACCTTAGTCACTACCTCAGATTAAAGCAACGAAATAACGACAAATAAAGGTATAAACCCGAATGAATAGATCCCTTACCTAGATTGACAAATCCTGGTGATTCAGTGACTTAGACCAAAGCACTGATCAAGTACCCAGTCGACTAACACCAAGCCTACCTTAACACCCTTCAATCGGCCAAGATCCTACAAGATTTAGTTACTGCCTTCGGCATTTAACGCAATAAGAAAAGATTGAACGGCAGGGACACTTACCACAACACTAGCAAAATCAATTGGGAGTGGATAGATAACGACAATCTGCTGTTACAAGAACCGAAGAAATGATTATGAGAGCCAAGGGAATTCGACTAAAGAACTACCCAAAATAGATATCAAATCCCGGCTTTTCTCCCTATAGAAAACGATAGAGGGAAGGGAATAGAGATGGAAGAGATTCGGCCATAGTGCCAAGTACTTATCCCAAATGCCAAAGTTTGCTCCACTACACACAGAGAAAATGAAAAGAAGGGTGATCCCTAACAGTTGATATTCGGCCCAAGTGTTTGGAGAGAGGAAGAGAAAGTGGCAGAGGTTTCGGCAACCAAGGAATGAAAAGATGACGAGAAAGAATAGAATATGTGATTTTGGCTATGGCTTTTGAGAGAGAAGAAAATGAAGAATGATGTTTCGGCAAGCTACAGAGGGTTTTCGGCTTCAAGAGGATATGGGAGTGATTTCGGCTTTTGTGAAAAGAAAGGAAAAGAATAACCCAATCCAATATAGAATATACGGCTAGAGAGGCTTCAAGAAAGAAAATGAAAACTCAAGTGAAAAGGGAGGAAGATGTGGTATTTTCAGCTTTTGAAAGTGAAAAGAAAAGATAAACAAAAGTGACCCTAATGGTCTTCTAGGTTTCGGCTATGAGTCAAAAGAGAGAAAAGAGTTGAAATGCTAGGTGATTTTTCAGCACAAGAGAGGATGAAAGCAAAACTACAACAAAATGTGAAGCACACACCAACTGCCGAAAAAAACACTATACACTAGCACCCTAAGCTAGCTTCCCTTTGAATTTCGGCACACCCCTCCCCAAACTTCAAAATCGAATGCTCCATCACACCTTAGCCACTACCAAAATTCTGCTAACACACACTCCAACTCAATCCCTTCTTTCTCTCCTTGCTTCCCTCTCATCCAATCATTCAAATGAATTTGAATGATTCAAACTCCTAAATCTTCTCTCTTCCACACATTCAAATCCTGTTGACTCCTTCAACACCTATCCACCAGTGTCCATCCTGAGCACAACTCTCCCTTGTCCTGGCGTCAAAAAGAATGCCCAAAAGGAGATTCCCGCAACTCGAACCAAAGCTCTATCCACTCACATGAGGCGTCACTCCCTTGCTCCTTAAGTGGAGCCTCCCTTGCTAGTTTGCCACTTGGATTCTTGTGTCAAAACACCCCACTAATTCCCTTAACTCCTGCCCCCATCCGGCTCCATCCTTCCAAGTGCTAAAAAAGAAATTTTTTGCTATGGCTCTGGCCTACCCCTGGCTTATGCCTAGACCCTAAAATAGCCCAACTAACATGACAACCATACTATACACATGCACACATACAAAATGCAGAGACTCCGTTTTAAGAATGTTACAGTATTTATGTTTGAAAAACGATCGTAAAAGTTTCGATATGACCGGTAATGCCTCTTAACCCTATTCTGGCAATGGTTACGGGTTAGAGGTGTTACATTTTATTGGTATCAGACCTACGATTTAGTCGATTCTAGGACTAACGTAGCGTGTGAGAGTCTAGCTATACATGCCATATATATACCTGTGATAGTGTGATGATTCCTGACAGTTAAAAATACGTTTTTATATAGCAAATGGATCTCGATCGAGCAGTAGCTGACGATGTCGAAAGTAATGCGCCTGCTCCCGCTCAAGGGACAGTGCCGGCTGAATCTAGGTCGATAGCTAGCAGTCACGAGGGAGAGGCAAAGCAAGCCTTCTTCCACATGATGAGTGAGTGGTTTACGGAGTTCGTTCGAACGAATCCGGTTGTTCAACAACCTCCACCCCCGTAAGTTCCTGTAGTGCCACAAGTTGTAGATCTGATCCAATTGGGTAAACCTCCTGTGGATAAAATACGAAAGTACGGGGCCGAAGAGTTCAGAGCCACAGTAGATGATGATGCTAAGCGAACTGAATTCTGGCTTGAGAATACTGCAAGAGTGTTTGATGAATTATCATGTACATTTGATGAATGTTTAAAATGTGTTGTTTCATTATTGAGAGATACGACATATCATTGGTGGAAAACATTGATATCTGTGGTTCCAAGAGAAAGAATCACCTAGGATTTCTTTCAAGCTGAATTTTGGAAGAAATATATCAGTCAACAGTTTATAGATGAGAAACGCAAAGAGTTCCTAGAGCTGAAACAAGGCTGTCTGTCTGTTACGGAATACGAGCGGGAATTTGTGAGATTAAGCTAGTATGCAGGAGAATGTGTTTCAACAGAAACTACTATGTGTAAACAATTAATCAAAGGATTGAATGGAGACATTAAACTTCTGGTTGGAATTCTTGATTTGAATGAATATGTAGTATTGGTTGAAAGAGCATGCAAAGCTGAGGAGCTTAGTAAAGAAAAGAAGAAAGTGGATTCAGAAGCTAGAGACGAAAGAAAAAGGTTTATGAGTAAGTCGTATCAATCTTCGTCAAAGAGATTCAGAGATGCAACCAATCGCTCAAATGTTTCGTTTGGAAATTTGAGTTGAATCAAGTTTTGGATGTGTCAGAAGCAATAAGCCTGAGTGTAGACAGTGTGGGAGATGTCATATCAGAGAATGTTGGGACAAGTATAATAATAGAACTTGCTATAAATGTGGATCACGAGATTATTTTATTCGAGATTTCCCAAAGTTAGCCGAGAAAGATAATATTCAAAGTGCGAGGCCGAGTAACACGATAGCTAGGGGTAGACAACCCAGAAACTCTGGAAATGTGAGTGTTAGTTAGAGAGGATCAATGGATACACCTGTGAGATCTGAGGCGAGAGCACTCGCCAGAGCCTATGCTATTCCCGCTCGAGAAGAAGCGTCATCTCCAGACGTCATTACTGGTACTTTTACTCTTTTCGATACTGATGTGATTGCACTGATAGACCCAGGATCTACTCATTCATATGTGTGTGTGAACTTAGTATCTAGTAAGACTCTACCTGTTGAGTCTATTGAGTTTGTAATTAAAGTATCGAACCCCTTAGGCAAGTGTGTCTTGGTTGATAAACTGTGCAAGAATTGTCCGTTGATGTTTTGGGATATTTGTTTTCCGGGTAATTTGAAGTTGCTACCCTTTGATGAATTTGATATAATTCTAGGTATGGATTGGTTAACTTTACATAATGCTATTGTGAATTGCAAATGGAAGAGTATTGATTTGAGAAGTCAGAATTATGTGATTGTTCGAATTGAATCTAATGATATGAATGGGTTACCGGCTGTAATATCTACGATGAAAGCTTTGAATCATGTGAAAAAGGTATGTGAAGCTTATCTTGCATATGTGATAGATACAAAAGTGACAGAAAAGAAAGTTGAATTTGTGCCTGTGGTTTGTGAGTTCCCTGATGTGTTTCCTAAAGAACTACTGGGATTACCTCCGATACAAGAGGTTGAGTTTGGTATTGACTTAGTACCGGGGACGACTCCTATATCAATAGCTCTGTATAGAATGGCCCACAGAATTGAAAGAGTTGAAGTCTCAGTTGCAAGAGTTGACCGATAGAGGATTTGCATGACCGAGTTTTTCTCCCTTTGGTGCACACGTTTTGTTTGTGAAAAAGAAAGACGGAACTATGAGAATGTGTATTGACTACAGATAACTCAACAAGGTGACTATAAAGAATAAATATCCTTTGCCACGTATTGATGATTTGTTTGATCAGTTGAAAGGAGCTACAGTGTTTTCTAAGATAGATTTGAGGTTGGGCTACTATCAGCTATGAGTTAAAGACTCTGATGTGCCGAAAACTTCTTTTTGAATGAGGTATTGACATTATGAGTTTTTGGTTATGCCTTTCGGACTTACTAATGCACTACTATTTTTATGGATTTGATGAATTAGATCTTCAGACAGTATTTGGATCGATTTGTGGTTATGTTTATAGATGACATATTGATCTATTTTTGTGATGAGACGCAACATGCAGAGCATTTGAGGATCGTGTTACAGACTCTGCGTGAGAAGCAATTGTATGCAAAGTTTAGTAAATGTGAGTTCTGGTTGGCGAGGTTGGTTTTCTGGGACATATATTGTCAGCTGCGAGGATACGAGTTGCTCCGAGCAAAATTTCAGCAATTTTAGATTAGAAACCTCCGAGAAATTTGTTTGAAGTCTGTAGTTTTCTGGTACTAGCGGGATATTATAGACGGTTTGTGAAAGGCTTCTCGATGATTGCAACTCCTTTGACAAAATTGCTACAGAAAGATGTTAAATTTGAGTGGTCAAAAAAGTGTCAACAGAGTTTTGAATAGTTGAAAGTATTGTTGAAAAAAGCACCAGTGTTAGTTCAACCAGAATTGGGTAAAGAACTCATAGTTTACAGTGATACATCGTTGAATGGTTTAGGCTATGTGTTGATGCAAGAGAGCAAAGTTATAGTTTATGCTTGGAGATAGTTAAAATCACATAAAAAGAACTATCTGACTCACGATCTTGAATTAGCAGCTATTGTATTCGCATTGAAGATTTGGCGTCACTATTTATTTGGTGAGAAATGTCACATTTTTACTGATCACAAGAGTTTGAAATATTTGATGACTCAGAAAGAATTGAATTTATGGCAACCAAGATGGTTGGAATTACTAAAAGACTATGAATTAGTAATTGATTATCATCCAGGAAAAGCTAATGTTGTTGCTAATGCTCTAAGCCGAAAGTCTTTATTTGCTTTACGAGCAATGAGTACTCAGATAGATTTGTATGATGATGGTTCAATTTTGGCAGAGTTAAAAGTGAGATCAATGTTTATACGTTATATTTGTGATGCTTAGAAAATTGATGTTGAGATGATGGCAAAACAAGCTTAGTATGGTTTAAATTCTGATTCAGAATTTTGAGTTGATGATGATGATTGTCTGAGATTTCAAGACCGAATTTGTATTCCAAGAAATTCAGAGATGATTCAGTTTGACCGAAGCTCATAATAGTCGTTTGTCTGTTCATCTTGGAAGTACAAAAATGTACAATGATCTAAAATAGTTTTATTGGTGGCATGGTATGAAATGAGATAGCTCAAAGTTTGTTTTGATATGTTTAGTTTGTCAGCAAGTCAAAGCTGAACATCATGTTCCATCCGATTTGTTACAACCAATTATGATTCCTGAATGAAAATGGGAGAGAATCATAATGGACTTTGTGTCGGGATTGCCTTTATCTCTGAGAAAGAAAGATGCAGTCTGGGTGATAGTTGATAGATTGACGAAATCAGCTCATTTTATTTCGGTGAGAACAGATTATTCGCTTGATAAGTTAGCTGAATTGTATATTTCTGGGAGAAACTGCAAGAGGCTTTAGGTATGAAGTTGCATTTTAGTACTGCATTTCATCCTCAAACAGATGGACAATCCAAGCGGATCATTCAGATTCTCGAGGATATGTTGAGATGTTGTATTCTTCAGTTTGAAATTACATGGGAAAAGCATATGCCGTTGATTGAATTCGCGTATAATAATAGTTTTCAATTGAGCATTAAAATGGCACCATATGAGGCTCTTTACGGTCGTAAATGCAGAACTCCATTGTATTGGACTGAACTTAGTGAGAATAAGATTCATGGAGTCGATTTGATTAAAGAAACTGAGCAAAAAGTGAAAGTGATACGTGATAGTTTGAAAGCAGCGTCAGATCATCAGAAGTCTTATGCATATTTGAAACGAAAAGACATTGAATTTGGGATTGGTGATAAAGTGTTTTTGAAAGTGTCTCTATGGAAGAAAATACTTCGTTTTGGCAGAAAAGGCAAATTGAGTCCGAGGTTCATCGGGCCGTATGAGATTATTGAACATATTGAGCCGGTTGCTTACAGATTGTTCTTGCCTCCTGAGCTAGAAAAGATCCATAATGTCTTTCACTTAACGATGCTTAGACGATACAAACCCGATCCATCGCAAGTGATTGCTCCTACTGAAGTTGAGATTCAGTCTGATCTACCTTATAATGAAGAACTAATTCAAATTTTGGCACGTGAGATCAAAGAGTTGAGAAATAAGAGAATTTCTTTAGTGAAAGTGTTGTGGAACAAACACGAAGTTGAAGAGGCTATGTGGGAGCCTAAAAATGTTATGAGAAAGCAATATCCGAATCTATTCACTTGTAAGATTTTCGAGGACGAAAATCCCTAAGGGGGAGAGTTGTGACAGCCCAGTTTAGACCCTAGTCAGAATAGTGGTTTCGGGACAACAAATCCAAGATTATAATAACATTTTAATATTATTTTTAGTGTCTACTGTATGTGATTAAGCATGTGTGAAAATTTTATCGTTTGAGTGTTAATTTGTGAAAAAGGACTTAATCGCGTAAAATGTAAAAGATGTGTGCTAATTGTTAAAGTGCTTATTGGCATGGCTTCTTAAATGAAAGGTCCTTATGTGGATATTAGACCATCGATAGTGGGAATGGACATAAATGGTCTAAAATTTGATGGTTAAATGGTCTATTAATTAAGGTTAAAATTGGTATTTGATTATTAAAGTTATTATAATTAAAATAAAAGAAATTTGGAGGCCATTATCATCATCCTTCCATCGAATTTGAAAGAAAAAAAAACTAAGGGTTTGAGCTCTTAATATTCAGCCATTGTTTAAGTATCAATCGGGTATGTGTTTTTGACCCGTTTTTGATGATTTCTACGTTTTTGTGATCGTTGCTTAGCATACTATCAAGCCCATGCTTTAATTTAGAATTTGATGATGATTTTGAGATGTGTCATTGATGAATGTTTGAGCTTTGTGAAAGTTGATGATGAAATATGAAAAGATATGTGATAGATTAACATATTTTGTCTTTCAATTTTTTATGAATTTGACTAATTTGGGCTAAATTGTGAAAATGAAAAATTGAGGTACTAAAATGTGAAATAAATGAAATATGTGGCCTTATATGTGCTAGGGGAAAATTCAGCTAGGCATGTGTGTAATGAAATTATGAGTATTTTGTAATTTTATGAAATAGGGACTAAAATGTTAAAATGTAAAAATGTGAAGGCTATTTTGTAAAATGCCCTAAATATGTACATTGTGAGGGCTATCTTATTCTTAGTTGTTATAATTATCCTTTAATATTCCAAATTCCATCTCCATGGATTTATTTGATTGTATTGAGATTGTATTTGGGCTTAAGGATTGTGATTGTATGAGGAGATTATACTATGATTCTCATTAAGATGTTTGTCAAAAAATTATTATGATTTTATATATTTCTTCATTTTACGAAAATATATTATTATAGCTTTATAATTGTGTAGGTAATTTATAACTCCAAATTAATTAGTTACATAAATAGTTGAGCAATCTTGATTAAAGATGATGAAAAAGATGATAGATAAAAGAAAAAAAAAATATCAAGACATAAAAATTTAGATATTTTTATAACATTGTTAGTATTAAATTTTATTTTAATTATGTTTTGGAAGCCAAGGGTTTTAAATTTGTCTTTAATTTATTACAATTTTTTATTTTATATTACAACTAGGTGACATTATCTTATTATTTGTTTCACTTACAAAATAAATTATTATAATTTGAAAAGATAATCCTACTTAGATAAGTCAATTTTGATCAAGATTCATAAATTTTGATTCTATTGCATTTGTTAAATTTTGAAATTATTTCTAGTTTATAAATTTCTATATGATTTTAAATTAATATATATATATATATATATATATATATATATTTAAATATAAACTGTTAAAAGAATACTTCGATACCAAGTTTTCAATATTAAAAAAATAAATTAATTTTTTGACATTAAATCTAAAAATCATTAGTTAATTTAATAATTTTAATACTTTAAAAACATGATTAATTTTATCTATGATATACACATACAAATTATCTAATATCAATTCTCAAAATACCATTTAAGTCAATCTTTAAGATATTTACATGATTTTTTTTATTTTGTTATATTATATAAAATTTTAATTAATATTTTTATATTAAAAATATATTTAAAATATAAAATGATGAAAATTATTTTTAATATTAAACTATAAAGTTGAATTTAACGTTTTGACATTAAATCTAAAATTTATTAGTTAATTTGATAAAATACATTAAAATCATAATTACTTTTATCTATCATTAGTGTAAACATAAAAATAGAATCCAACTCTAATTTCAATTCTCAAAATATTTTTTTCGTGTTATATGTTATTTATTTCTATATTTTAAAGCAATAAACACATATATGCACCTGTATCCCACATGACGTCAAAAATTAGTTATTATTTAAATTCTTGAGTTAGTGTCTTGAGCCAATCGGAAGCTAACTCAATTGAGAAATAATTGAAAACCCATTATTTAAGATTTTTAGAACCAAACTGGTGGTCGAAGTAGTCAAGTCACCAGTTCGTACGGTTCAATTAAGTAAATAATTAAAAAATTCATGAAATAATAAAACTCAATTCAATTGATTTTTTAGTCCGCTTCAACCAATATATACCGATTCATGGGTCAGTCAATCTAATGCCACTCATCAGATCGATACCCCAAGTTTAATAGATAGATCGGATTAGCTTCATACAGTCATGCCATTATTTATACAAAGTAAATTATCTATACTATTTTTGAAGCCCCTAATTGAGTTGATGTCACGAGTCAACTAAGTATCAACTCGGTTAGGAAAAATTTCTTTGATGTCCTTTCGTATTTAAAATAAATTATATTGTTCGATAGTACTTTAGTCTTTTATTTTTAAAAAACAATTAAAATTGTGCATGTGATAGTACTTGAACCCACGCCAAGTATATTAATGAAATTTTAAATTTACCATTCAATCAAAATTTTATTTTGATATTTTATGTACATTTCAATTTTATTATGCACAAATTGTTACCTCTATTAATTGTATATCTATATTATTTAAGATTAACTGACTCGTGACACTAACTCAAGATTAATGACAACACCATGATAAACAATTGTAATATATTTAATATTCTTAATATAATATATTCACATATTTAAATTTCATATTACTCTATTTCTTTCATTTTAATATAGTACATATTTCATAATTCTGTTATTCATTTCATGTCATTTGTCATTTTTAAACGGATTTTTTATATTTTAAATATGTAATCTTCACATACATAGTATATTTTATAAAGTTTTTGTATAAAATCAAAGTTTTAAACATAAAACACCATAATGTTAGACTCTTACTTTTTACCATTTTCATCGAAATTTTATCTAATTCTTATATCACCTTTTAATAGCTATACTTCTCACATGGTTCTTTTCAACATGTCAAAATCTAATATTTTATTAATTTGTCCGCCATAGCCTCAATTGTAGTGACGAAATTGTTTAATGCTGGCACCGCATACAACTCTAAACCCCTTCTCCAAAAGAAAAAATCATTTATCAACTCTAGATAAGCACTAATTTTTTTTTTTATTTACATCAATGAACTAAGTAATGTTAACTTGATGCAATTCTTATCAAATTTCGTATTTGAATTTAATTTACGGAAACCTAAATAGATTAAGAAAAATCATAATACATATTACTGTAAGCCTAGAACAAATAGCATTTATTAACCCAAAAGACATGGTCAAAGTAAAAACTTTTTCTTATAAATATACAGAGAAACTATACATAATTTACATTCTCCAGAAGCTTAAACTGTAATAAAAGGCTTGCAGTTAATGAACATAGAGAATTAATACGTAGCTTCCGAGACAAAAGGAATCAAAGAATTAAACTATCTCTAACCATACCATTCGACTGCTCATGTTCGGTTTCGATTCTGAACTGCCTGTTAAAAGATCTTTTGCATGATATTGGATCGGACCCGGCCAGGACAAGGATACTTTCTTGAGTATTTGAGACTCAAAATGACAATGTTGCAGGACTACAATTTTTACTATGGACTCTTCTCCTTACTTCTGACTGCAAATATCCATGATAAAGAAAAAAAATATTATGTAAGCATCGGTAACAACTAAAAGATTAATGCTATTTACCCAAACTTTTCACTTTTTCCCTATAATATCCATATTCGATATCTAAACATATGACACCATTTTCTTAAAAAATTGAGCATATCCATGATGGATGCATGCATGCTTGTATCTAGCACTCATTCCTGACTCAATGTAACATAGGATTCATGTCTTCCATTTGATGCAATAGCAAGTAGAGAGATTGCTTACTTGATATTGATTTCCACACGTTGATTTACTTCGTCTAGGATCTGAGGTCTGTGATCTTGGGACTCCACCAAAGCGTCTTTGAATGACATCCTGTACGTGATTATAAATGCTGTAGCCATAGCACCAAAATAATCATGTCAAAAATAACACTATACACTTGACCATTCAAAAAGGAAATAGAAAGTCAACATTGTAAACTTCAAGAATATGGCATTTAAGAGTCAAAAAGCGTCCTTTTGCAAGAAATACAAAATGCCTGGGTGTAAAAGTTCTATCATTGTCCCAAGCTAGCAGACCATTTAAAAGAATTTGGTTTGCAAACACAACTAGAAGAAAACTAGCCCAAACAACTCAAACGGATAATGCAGATTGCTATATCATCACAAGAACATAGTGAAATCAATTAGAGAATAATATATATAATAATCATATGATCCGGAATTCTAAAAGTTTATTTGCTAAGATGGGGAGATTGCATAGCATTTTTTAAGTCACTTTCATCAAGGTTGAACCCAAGGTATGTGATGAAGAACAGTTAAAACAGCTAAAAGAATATGGATGAATGTAATGAAGAACACTCTAACCAAAGAGTTAAAGTAGGTCATTGATAACTGTAAATCCTGAGCTAAACAGAACAGATACAAAGGTAATTACCTAACTTCCATGGAACTTGCATAATTAACACTACTAGTTTATACTATTTTAGTGAAAAACATCATTGAATAAATGGAAAAATGATTGGAGGAAAATGGGCAAACATTTCATGCATAATTTGTAACAGCGCATGCAAGCATTTACCTGGCTCTCTGGTTAAATCTAAAAGAGAGAAGACAAACTATATGATATAAAATAGAGCACGATAAATTTAAAATGTGACAACCTTAGGCGATGTCTGTTGCAGGCCGTGAAGAAGGCAACAAATCCATTTAATATACTTCTGACAGCACGAAAAACCTGGAAAGAGAACAGAAAATATAAGTAAAATAAACATAAAGAAAGATATATTAATCAAAATACAGTGATGTCTTCTAACCTGGGAAAAAAGGTCATTCCAAAGTGAACGCCATACAGAAACCTCATACGTGCTGCTCACTGTAGCTTCAGAAGCTGAAGCAAGTTGAATTATGCTACTTGATAACCTCCATATGTCTCCAACCAAATCAGAAATGAAGCCACAAACAAAAGCCACAATACTGGATAATGCAAGGACCAGGCGTATTGGGGCAAATAGTATTTCCCAAAGAATCCAAAATATAGGATACAAGATGGAAATCACTGTAGTAGCATGAAATACAAAGAATGAACATGACTAATATATTAAATCAAAGCCCTTAAAAAAGGAAATAGCTTACGGAATTTCAATCATCTGATGACTTACCAATGTTCCAGAAAACCAAGCCAATGAACCATATAGGCATCAGTAGAACCTCTATGAGATCCCCCATTAGACTGCAGAGAGAACCAAACACAGTCCAAATGACTGAAAATGAGCTCTCCACTAGTTCACTGAACATATTCCAAATTGGCAAAAGGAAGCCCCAACATTCCATAAATGGTTCTGCTAATGGCAAATAAAGAACAGAGAAAAATGACCGAGTAGCACGTGTTGCTGTCAAAAACCACTCAACAGCTTTCTGAAAGTTATGTAGAAATAGCATAGTTCCCAAGTACTTGATCCTTGACACCATCTCCCAGGTTTCTATCCAATCAAAAAGTGGCCCACATAAACGAGAAGCAGTTGCCTTAAGAACAGGGACATTTTTGTATAAATCATAAAATCCTATTAGAACCGTAATGATTGAAATCAAAACATATAGAGCTCTGGCCAGAGGGCACATCCATGGGCGATAGATATGGCAGAAGCCAGGATATGATTGAAGGAATATCACCCAAGACGGAAGACCAGCCTCCAATAAACGAAGTAACCTCAGATCAGGCATTATTATTTGCTGTAATTTAAATGGGAGATCTCTATCATCAAATCTAAACAAAATAAGAACATCCCTATATTCTGTAGCTTCCACAGCATTTTCATTAGAGTTCCCTAATAAGCTTTCAGCTTGCCCTCGGGTTTCCTCACAATAGACATCAACTTCAACTCCGGTACCATTTGCCCTAGTTACTTTCCTTCTCTTATAAGGCCCAGTAGGAGGAGGAGTGTGTGGTTCAGAAGTATCGCATTCCACTGTTCCAGGATAAACCCTGAAATTGCCACAATGATCATGAGGGAAATTTTCCTCAATGCTGAAACTATCACCACAGATATTTTCATCATCATCAAAAGCGATTGACCTGGGAAAATCTTTTTCAGCATCATAGAAGACCTCCCCTAAAAATCACCCAAATTACATACTGTATCAACACAGCAAATTTATTGCATTGAGAGAGAGAGGGAAAAAAGAAAAAGGGAGATAATGTTCAGGCTTCAAAGGGTTATCAAGTGGAAGCAGCAAAATTGACATGCAGAGGACATGCTCCAGCTCCTAACCACACTCTTTGAGCAATATAACTGACTTATCCTTACCAAAGCTACCTAAAAGCGAAAGACTACAATCTTCTCTAGAGGGCTTCTAGGTTGCTGGAAGCAAAAAAAGAAATGCTAGACGACCAGACAACACCGGTCAGTCAAACTGGCAGCCTATTCGATCCACACACTATATTAAAACCACTTATTGGTCGAATCAGTTAACCAGATATATACCTGGAAAATACCAGACTGAACTGCCTTTTTTTTTTTAATTTTATTTGTAATTAATGAAATTTGAAACTCCAAATTTTAGTTTTATATTTAACACCTCATGACTAGGCCAAATGAATAGCTTTCTTAATTATTAGCCACCATGTCCAACCAGCTGGACAGGAAGGCGGAGATCTAATTGGTTCAACCTCCGTTCAGGTTTTTCTAATCTCGGTGCTAGGGAGTTTTGATTATTAACAATATATTTTTCAGTTCAAAGGGAACAGAATAGAGCAAATGAGACAGAAAGCTGATGAGAATGAGTTTGGCTTGACTTCGATAAGCTAAACTCTTGCGGTAAAATTATCAAAATACACATTGAACAGGCTTTCTTTATTTTAAATTACTTCAGACTTTCAAAGGTTGATTTGGCCCTCCATCAATTGTAATTACACCTAGTGAGATAAAAAGTGACCAAATATACTTTGGTTCTTGCAGACATACTTCTTCAGTTCACAATTTCTAACTTCATACATAAATATATATACATATATTGTGAGTCCAAAGGATATAGAATACTGAGGAAAGGTAATCTTGTGCAACTCGAGACTCATAAAGACAACTTTTGATCTAGTGTCATAAAATATTCAGGCAAAAACATACCAATTGTCGAATTCAGGTACTCCTTCAGATGCCGCTGCTCCAACAATGTTCCAGAGAACCATGAAGATAGACACTTTGCTGCTTGATCAATGCTGTCAAATTCCCATCTTCGCATGAATTTAGCCTCTATGGCTAGAGAGGTATCAGTCTGAAAATGAGAAGAAAATTGCTAAACACGGAGACCTTGCAGGAGAACCACAAACAAAAAATTATTGAGCACATACAAGAACAAATACCTGAAGTTCATTCAAGTAGTTAAGACCTCGAACATTGGACCATGAAACTTCAAATACAATGAAGCCATACAATGTCCTATGCAGCTCATTGCTAAGAAGCGAAGAGGTTTTCAATGTCTTAACAGGTAGCAAAATTCTCTTTTTCGACAGCATTGCAGCATCTACCAAAGAGAACCATCTCTCCAACTTCTTGGCATCTTTAGCATTTGATTTGGAAGAAGCTTCTTTTCCATCCTTTCTTGCCCTACGACCTTTGGTGTTAGCAAAAGGAGATAACCTGGACTGTAAAATGTAAATAGGAAGAAAAAAAATCCACTTAAATTCATTAAAATATTCTAATCATCTGAAAATTAAAAATAATTAAATAAAACCATATATTTCAAAAGAATCAAAATAAAAGGTGTGCTCAACAACCTTGGTAACCATCAATTGCCACAAGTGAGCAGGACGTGAACCTAAGTCCCTGAGCCATGGCCGGTTGTCCACCAAAATGTAGAATTTTTTACTTTCAGGGGCCAAGAAAAGGCTAAGATCCGATAGATAAGACTGCAAGTCTCTGCAATCAGAGATTAGACAATAAAATTTCATATAATACATAAGAAAAGTGGAAAACCCTGAGAAATAACTCAGTGATTCTGATATTTCCCATAAAGCAAGTGCTTAGAATAAATCAATTGATTAACGCCCAGGATTTGATATTTCTACAAATGAAGTCCTAGAAACACACAAAATTACCATATAAAAAAATGTATCAACACTCATTAAAAGAAAGAACAAAAAAGTCACTAAACAGAAATCGGAAAAAAAAAAAAAAAAAAAAAAAAAAAAAAGACTGAAGAAGCTTATTCATAACATGACTGTATGAAGTATGACTAGCAGCTGAAGCAGATGTTAACCAACTCATATTTTTCTAATCATAAACGCATATACCGGAAATGAGCATTGGAATATGATCCCAACATATATGAAAAACTTCGAAAAAAGGAAATGCATATACCGCCTCAAACATGTATATCTATGACAATCAATCCGAGTCCATGAACATAGTCTGAAGCCAAAATTTCAACTTCTACTCAGATCAAGCATACAGATGGTAAAAGTAAAAAAAGTTAAAAGAATTACCCGATTTGGAGACTGGTTAAAGGAAAAACAGAGCGCTCATCGTCGTGCTTCCCCATCAAAATTAAGCTCTAAGCTCTGTTTTTAATTTCAAATTACAGCAAATCACGGCTTAACAATTAGCATATAAGAAATAAAAATTCATTCATATCCAAAATAAACAACATTACTATATGTATATAGATAGATACTAAGAAAGAGAGGGAAATAGACCTTGAAGAAAGGAATTCCATGAAAATGGAAGAGATAAAACAAAAATGGGAGAGAAAAGGAAGGAAACACAATCACACTTTTAACTTCATAACAAAACATTTAATAAAAGAGAGAGAATCAGATTAAAAGACAAAAAGAAAATGAAGTTGATTTGCATTAAATGAAAGGAAAGGAAATAATAATGGTTGAGAGGGAAAGAGTTTGGTTGGGTTGGAAGGCGTGATGAAGGAAGGCAAGATTCGACACGTTCACAACACGTCTATGTGTATTCAAAAATTATTGGATATTGGAAATAAATAATAAATAAATAATAAAGAGTTGGTACTTGTTATTGATGTGAGAGCTTTGGAGGAAACTGGAAAAAAGTGGAAGACGAAGGCTAAAATGGTAAAATTAAAAGGAGATCTGATCTAATTAATACTCTCACGCGCCGAGAATATCCTTACGATGTGCTTCGCCTGTTTCTATTTATAAATTAAAATTATATAACAACAATCTAACAAATTAAACTGTTATCAAAAAACCAAACATACTGCCAACTTAAAGTTTAAATACTCAACTCGCTTCTTCTTTTTTACTTAAGAAAGAAATTGTTGAATTTGATAACCGGATAAGTACAAAGCCACCTTTTTTTTAACTGTGAGCTTGTATCTAACCGTGATGAGAAGGTCCTTTCAAAAAAAAGGAAAAAAAAAAAACAAGATAGAAAACGACATAAAATTAGTTGAGAATTTATAAGAGCTTTTTTTTTAAAAAAAAAATTACAACTCAAATAAAACTCATTACATAATTCTTATTAATTATCGGCAATCCGGTTCCCTATTTCTCTTAAGCTTAGCTATCTTATTTGCAATTCTCTTTTCTTCTCTTGGAATATATTGAAGATTCCAGTGTCTCAAAAGTTTCAACAGCAAAAGTATTATTGTAACTAAAGCAGAATTAGGACATTCACGAACTTTTTCATTAATGAGGTTAACCACTTCAGGATTGTCCGTCTGAATGAAGACTTTCCAAAAGCTACGATCAAGGGCAATTTACAACCCATTTAGAATGCCCCATAATTCTTTTAAAATTTATGATAATTAATGCATTGTATTCAAAGATATTATATTAACATTGTGAATAACAATGTTGAATATCTTTTTTTAGATATTATCAATATTTCTTTTGGTTCTGTGAATTTACTATCAAAGTTCATTAAAGATTCAAAATATTCTTAAAAAATTTTCAAGTATTGTTTGTTCTCAAAAAAAAAAAATGATTATGTAACAGCCCAAATTTGGGTCTAATCCGAACAGTAGTTTCGAGACTACAAATTCGACGAGGAAATATTATTTTTATTATATTTTTATGGTCTACGATTTTACGGAAAGATTTCGTAAAAATTTCGTTAAAAAATTTCGACGTTTGAGCACTCAATTTAGTCAAAAGAACTAAATTGTAAAAAGTGCAAAAGTTGAGTTCTATATATTAGAGTTGTCAAATTGCTATGAGTTTTAAATTGGAGGTCCTTAAAAGGTAATTGGACCATTGGATAACTTGATGGACAAAAATGGGCATGAATAGGACAAAATTGAAAGGAAAGCCTTAAGGGTATTTTAGTCATTTAGTGTTTTAAATGAATAAAAATACAAAATAAGAAAAAAAAAATATGCTCATCTTCTTCAAGTTGCTGCCGAAAATTTCTAGACTCCATGGCTTAGGGTTTCAAGCTTTTCAAGCTTCATAGTAAGTGTTTCTGAGCCCCGTTTTTAATGTTCATCGTATTTTTGAAATCCCGGTAACTTGGTTTAGCTATTTCTACCATTATTTTGAGCTAGAGTTTAATTTTAAAAATTGACCCATGTTGAATAATTGTGTATTTTGATGAATGATGGTAGATTATGTATGCCTATGATTAGAGAAATGAGTTTTATTAGATGATTTTCGATGAAATCGTATAAAAGGGGTTAAATTGTAAAAGTTATAAATTGGTCATAAGTGTGTGAATTAGTGAGAATTTAAAGTTTCTATAGAAGGGAAAAATGTTCATCATGTCATAAAACATAAGAAAAATGAATAAAAATTATTTTATGAGTTTATCGGTAAAAGTGTAATTTTTGAAAAATTAGGGGGCAAAATTGTAAATTTTCCAAAATTTGGTATGTGAATTGAATTGATTAGTTTGTTGATAAAATGTATTAAATGAGTGTTAATTTGACATGTTAGATCAAGAAAATATGAAATTTGGATTAAGATCGGGGAAGAACGAAGTTGTGGGCTAAGTCGGGAAAATTAGTCGTTTCGGCATTTGAGGTAAGTCTATGTGATTAAATGAGCATAATATTGATGTCATTGTTATTATACTTGAGAATCTATCTTGCCATGATTGTATTAAAGTTTATGTTGATGATATTGTATATGAGAAAGTGATGTTAAGTGTAAATAACATTTGTATGTGAATAATACAGCGTTTTCATTTATGATTTAATAATTTGTTATATTATATGAGATATGGTTGAATATGGAGTAATTATTTGATGTAAATTATGAATTTTGATTGATTATGGATGAATTGGTAAAATGTTGAAAAGTGAGAATTCCCAATTGAACCTTCGGAATAGAAAAGATACGAATGAGGTAGCTAGGTCACATGTGTGGTACTAAGTGCAGGCTACTACGTGTACCAGACGGATAGGTCGCATGTGTAGTACTAAGTGCAGGCTACTATGCGTCCCCGATAGCTTCGATCACATGTGTGGTACTAAGTGTAGGTCATTATGTGTAAGTGATGGTTTTGGTCACATGTGTAGTACTAAGTGCAGGCTACTATGTGCACCAGATAGCTTCAGCTACAAGGGTGGTACTATGTGTAGGCCACCGTGTATCTGTTATTATTCCGATGAGTTCAACGGGAAATTGACTAAGTGAAAGTACATGTGATCGTGTAATGACTAAGTGTAATTGAATATGATTATGTGATGAATAAGTGTAGGTATAAGTGTGAAAATTTATGAACAATATACTCGATATTTGATCGAACCTTATGTAAGATGAAATGGAGTAAGTGAAATTTATGCAAAAGAGTAAACTTAGCAACAAAACAGTTTTGGATAGTAGTAGTTGTGTGATTTTGAAAAATCACCAAAAATGGTGGAAATTGAATTAGAGGTTGAATAAGATGTGAAATTAAAGCTTATTGAGTCTATTTTCGCATAAAAAGAAACGGTGTAAACGAAAGAATTTCATATTCTGAGATATTTGAATTTTAGTGAGACAAGGTCAGGATGAGTTTCAGAATCCCCTGTTTCAACTTTAGAAAATCATTAAAAATTGTAAAAAAAATAATTATGAGATATCATTTATATTCTTGAAATCTTAAATGAGTCTATTTTCATTAGAAACAAGTAGTAAAGGCATATATAAACTGTACAATGAGATAATTGATTTTTAGTGAAGAGGGGTTGGAACTGTCAGACAACGAAACAGGGAAGACTTTAAAGAATAAACTGTACTTATTGGCTAAACCAAAAATTCTGAAAATTTTATGGTAAGAAGATATGTGAGTCTATTTTTAGAGAAAATTAGCGGATCTTAATTTGGAGTTTTGTAACTCGAGATACAAATAATTTAGTGACTGTATCTCGAGAAAATAGCTTGACTGGAATATGAGTAAAGATGCAAACTGGGTTGTATTACCATGAGAAACAAGGAGATAAATTGTTTTTCTTTTTTCATACGGTCTTGCTAAGTTATAAAGCTTACTCCCTCCCTTCCTTTCCTTTAGTGTTTTCAGGTTAGCTCAGGGTTGGAGATCGTCGGAGGCAGCATCACACTATCAAGTTGCTACCTTTGGAATAATGAAATATATATATTAGAATGTATAGGGATTTAGTTGATTGACATGCATTATTTTGCTTTGGCCAAATGTGTAGGCTTATATTAAGTTATATGCATATGGCCATGAGATGTGGCTTATATTGATTATGGCTTGTAAGCCGAGTTATTCATGTCATATCTTAATGTTTATAATGTGATTATGTTTGTTTGTCATGCATGGTTAGTAATATGACATGAGTGCTTGATAGATAAGTTGGTAACCATATTATAATGGTAAAAGTGGTCATCAAAATAACAAGTCTTATGAGGGTGAAATATGAAATCTAGACTTGGTATTGCATGAATGTGTATGTTTAAGTCTGGTAATGCCTCGTACTCTGTTTTGGTGTCGAACGTGGGTAAGGGGTGTTATAGATTATTAAAATTTATTAATTATGATTGAGTCCGGATGTCATGAAATTCTTAAATGTATATGAGTTCATTTTTCGCCATGTAGAACATTTTGATATTATATGATTTTGGTGGATGCAGTAGCTACAAGTTAATCAATTGCGCTATCAACTTGAAATTTGTCGTTTGCAAAATTGCTTGGTCAAATAATTAGGTTAAGAGCAAAACTTTCAAATTATGTAATTAAGACAATTTATCTTGTTAATACTGATAAGATTATATGTATAAAAATCACGTATTTAAGACGTGTGTCTATGTTTAAAAATAATATATGATAAATAATGAAATGTGGCTTTTGAAACTAATAACACGTATGCAAAATGTACTAAATCAAAATAAAAATTAGTTTAAATTGTGAGTAAAAAGAAATTGAAATGGTAAATACATCATATTAAAAATATTAATTGCACTCCAGTTATTTATCATGATATTATTATTTTTCTTGAGCTAGTATCAAGTTAAACAATGATATTGTCAATATACAAACAACGTGAATGGAAACTTTTGAATAATAATATTAAAATGTATATAAAATTAGAATGAAGCTTTGTTTGCAGAGGTAAAGTTGAGATTTTATACATGTTGATGACATGGGTTTAAATATAATTTGTAATTTTTTATTGATTTTATTTAAAATGTAAAATGATAAAATTACCCTTATAAGAATATAATTTATTTCAAATATATCAGGGTGGTTTAGTAATTTCTCCAAACAAGTAGTTGTCCGGATGACTTGTGACATCAACTCAATCAATGGTTTAAATAATAATTAGAAGTCTTATCATATGTGTATGCGTGTGAAAACCATGAATTTAAAACATAGATGTGTGTTTACTCAAGAATTTATTTATAAATCTATTGGTGGGAGAAAACATTTTATGTTAAAAGTTATTTTTTTTTAAAGTTCACTTAAGATTTATTATTGGTGTAGTGGTAAAGAATTGATTTATAAATCTATTAAATATGGGTTCAATTCCTATACATCTTAATTTTAGTTCTTTTATTTAAAAACTATATAAAAGTATGAAAAAGATAATTAAAAAATGCCATCGAAATAGTAATAGTAGCCATTTAATAAAATGGTATATTAATAATTTCCTAACCAAGTTGGAAACCGAGTTAACCCGTGACACCAACCCAGTTAGTGGTTTTATTAATAGTATAGAAGCATAGATATGAAATTAGTGAAGATAATAAATTGTGCATTCTTAAAAAAAATGTATAAAAATATCAAAATAAAACTTTGGTCGAGTGATAAAATTAAGGTTCAGCTAATTCAATTGGCGCTAATTTAAATCCCATAGTGTGCATATTTTTCTTGGTTTTCATTAAAATGAAATGATTAAAATATCCTCAAATAATATGATTTATTTTAATTACGGAAGAACATTTCCATAATTTCTTAACCTAGTTGGTACCTAGTTAACTCATGCCACTAACTCAGTCAAAAATTTTATTAATAGTATAGATAGAAACAATGTGGATGAAACCTTTTGTGAAGTAATATTAAAATTTATAAAAACAATTCAAAATGAAATTTTGGTTGTAGTTGTAAAGTGAAGTTTTATGCATGTTGATGCATGGATTTAAATTTTGATCATTTGCAATTTTTTTATTAGTTTTATTTAAAATGTGAACAAGACAAAAGTACTATTGTAAGGATATAATTGTAACACCCCTTACTCGTATTCAAGCCGAAACAGGGTTTGAGGCATTACTTAACTAACCTTGCTTAAACATCCTGAACAGGGTTGTAAAATTTTATTTAAACTCATCGCTTGCACATGCTCGGCCTAGGAAGCCCTAAACATACTTCTAAGAGGTATCAAAACTATCCCGGGAACTTTTACGAGTTCGAGAAACTTTCCAACAAAATAAGGGCCACACGCCCGTGTTGGTCTAGGGACACGCCCGTGTTCCCCTAAGGCATGCCCGTGTCTTTCACCCGTGGTGGTCGACATCGACTAATTACGCACGACGCCTGACACGCCCGTGGCCTCCCCGCCCGTGCCAAACCTTGGCATTCTGACTTATCCACACGGCTATATACACGTCCGCGTGCTCCAACCGTGTGACGATTTAAACTCCAAGTGCAAGGTGCAAACTTCACACGGCTTGGGTATACGCCCATGTGCTAGCCGTGCCTCCCACACGATCTGGGCACACGCCCGTGTGTCTACCCATGTGGACAATTAACAGGCTATCTACCAAGCCCTTTGCCACTCTACATTGTACACACACATACACCAACTCAATTCAACATAATTAGTAACCCAAAGGCACATCTGAATACGCAATTCTACATCCATACACAAGGGCATACACTTCAAGAAAACCACTTTCATTTTAACATAAGAGTTTGCCAAGTATCGGCCTAACTTAATAGACCATTACAAAAAGACTTCAATGCTTTACAAAGCCAACACTTTGGCCAACAATTACGACCTAACAAAATACTCGAGTCCTATACATGCCATACTCAAAATAAGTCTAAATTGTTATACCAAAATGATATCGATAGTGTGATTTCCGAACTCCTATGTCCACGATCCTCGAGCTATCTTGGCAATGCTACAAGGAAAAAGGGCAATGAAAAGGGTAAGCATAAAGCTTAGTAAGTTTGCATGGAAATAAATAGCAGCAATAAGCTCATAATATAATCCATCCATGGCATTAACTAACCATACACAAGTCATAGGCTCCTTGCCATACTTACTTACAATTGTCCTTATTTAGCACATACTGTGCTACATATCGTAATCGTTTCTTCGTGACTCATTCACGAGTACCTGTATTCACTCATTCATATGACTTTAGTACAATTCTTATTTCTACTTCTAAACTCATTTACTTTTCCCATTAGTCACTAGGGGTAGTCAAAGACGCATTTTAATCGTCATTCATGTGGGTACGAAGCCAATGCCACATCCCAGAGGTGTTCTTATATTTAATCACTTCTAAATGCCAATGCCATATCTTGGATATGGTTTTATATGGAGTCACTTCTGAATGCCAATGTCATATCCCGGATATGGTATTATATAGAGTTTCACATCAAATATCGATGCCATATCCCGGATACGGTCTTATACGACTCTTATATTTCATTACCGAAGCCATATCCTGGATATGGTCTTATACGGGATCTCAACTCTATGCCGAGGCCATGTCCCGGACATGGTATTATACGGGACCTTATCTATTTCATATCTCGACGACATTAATTTCATATTCAATATAGTCCACTAGGACCTCAACATCTCATTCAACATTAACTACCCGATTTAGTAGAGCATCATGCATCAATATGATACAAAGCATTCTCAATTATGTTAACATAAATGTTGCATTAATCACATACAAACTTACCTCGATTTCAAAATGAGTTAACTTGTCGGTTTAGTCCAAGACTTTGTTCTTTCCTCGATCGAGGTGGATTCTCGATTCTTCTTGCTCTATAATAGCAATTTAGCTCAATTTAATCACAACATTAATAAAAGCATTTCAATAATTATGCTTAGACAAAATTACTATTTTGCCCCTAGACTTTAGCAAAATGACCATTTTGCCCTTAGGCTCGGAAATAAATTCTAATCACATTTCTACCTTCAACAAGCCTAAGTGAACATTTAATACTCTTATAGATATCATCAAAACTCAACATTTCAACTATTTACCCCAAATTTGTAACCTTTTCATCAAGGTCCAATTAGGTGTTTTCAAGATAACACCTTCCACAAAAGTTGTTCATCTAACAACTAAGACTCAAATTCTTCCATAAAAATGCAGTAAATAAGTATGATAGCTCTCATGGAAAAACTCTAAACTTTTCACCATGTTGCACAATAGTCCCCTCATTTGAAAGCTTAAGCCTTAGGGGTCTCAAAAGTACAATCATTTTCAAGAAAAGATCACTAGAACACTTACTTGAATGGATGAGAGCTTGTTGAAATTTTGAGATTTCAAAAACCCCTATTTGCTTGCTATTTTCGGTGGAGAAGGATGAGCAAGAAGATGATATCTTTTCTTTCCTTATTCTAATATTAAACTAGTCAAATTGGTCACCAACTTTCACCAACTTTGACCAACATTGTCCATCTTTGTCCCCTATGTTAGCCTATGGCTGCCAAGCAACTATTGGGGGTCTAATTACCTTTTAAAGACCTCCAATTAACAGTATATGACTATTTGGTACCTTTAGTTTATAGAATGGAACTTTCGCACTTTATGCGATTTAGTCTTTTTTCACGATTAATCAAGAAATCGCTAAAATTAAAGTACCAAAATTCTCATTTACATGTACCATCATGCTCTGACTTATAAAATGACATGAAAATAAATTTTTTAATCTCGGATTAGTGATCCCGAGACCACTGTTCCGACTAGCCCCTAAATCGGGCTGTTATAATAACTTATTTCAAATAGTAAGAGTGGTTTAGTAACTTTTCGGATCAAATTAATATTTGCATGTCTAATTGACTCATAAGATCGACTCAATTAATGGTTTAAATAATAGTATAATTGAATTTATGGATATGTAGTGAGTGACACGGTTGCATTCCCTTGGGATATCTTAACGATTCTAATGTGTTCAACCAACCAATGTTTGTTGAATTGAATCAACCAAATCATCAATTTTCAGTTCAATTAATTTAACTGGTTTGAAATTTTAAATAATAAAAATTTTTGTAAAACAATTAAATAAATTAAATGATTAAATCTGATTCAAAGGAGCCGAGTAACTTTTCTTAATCAGCCCAACCACTCGTGGGCATAAATACATCATTATTGCATTACTAATAATAATATTATGATCTTTTTGTTAATACTAATAATATAATAAATTAATAGTTACATCTACTTTTCAACTACGCTACTTATCTCGTGAAAGTTAAAAACTCAACCAAACGAAGAGACTCTTTTCTAAATAGATCCATTTTTTGGTCGGTTTTTCCCATTGAAACTTTATATTTTAATTCTGACCTTTTTCAATTCTCAGTCTAAATAATTCTTTTAATATAATCAATCTTGATCCGATTTAAATAACATCATAATCAACGTGTCAACAGAATTCAAAACTTGCATAGCTTGTTGGCTATTACTTTCCAAAATCACCTTTTTACATCTCCTTAACAATGAAAAGCAATTTTGTGACCAATTTTAAACATAAATTAAAATATCTACATATCATTAATAATTATAGAACTTATATTAAATAAAAAATAGAATTAAATTTTCAAGCATTATAATCATTATTAGTAATATTTGAGATTTTAATATAACTATTATGATATATAATAATTATAGTAAACATTATTATGAATATTTTATTGATAATTTTGTATGATACTTCATAGACATAATAAATGTTTTGTATGTCATAGAATGATTAATATATTATTAGTAATATTTAAATTTTTTCAGTAAAAGTATTATAAATTTAATTATATTTTATTAGATAATATAATTTTGATAATTTATAATGTATAATTACGTTTACATATTTTAATTTATACTTAATATTGGTTTTACTATTTTTAACTCACTTTTAAAGTTGTTTTTTAATGAAAATAGATATATTATAATTAATTTTAATTTTATTGATATAATATTTAATTCCAATATAAATAAAAATTAAAGGGTTATTATTCTATCTAATGTCAATAAAGTCTTTTAATCCTATTGAAAATGCACCAAATAAAATTTCAAAATTAAATTAAATTAAATTAAAAACCATAAAAACAAAATTTTTAGTGTATATATTGCTACGTAGAGGGTTGAACGTGTGGCCTTCATTTAAGGAAAATAAAATTGTAACTAATTGAGCTAAAGATTTAATATAATAAAAAATTGATTGGACAAAAACCAGCCATACAACTGTTTGGATAAAAGGTTAAATCGAAAAACTATAATAGTCTGACCAATCTACCATCCATCTAATTTTAAAAGCTATTATAGAAAACATATTAACTAAATTCATTTTAATAAAATGCCTAGAAATTAAAGGAAAATAAAGATATGTCATTATGGAGAATCCAACCTTTGCCTACCGCATTAATAAATTGGAGACCTAAGACTGAGCCAAATTCGGCTGTTTAAATTAATGAATTTATATTCATTTTTAAATCAATTCGAATAAGTAATTTAAGTGTATATATATATATATTTACAAATTTATATATGAAAATATTTTAACTAAAATAATATTATTTTTAGGTAAATACTCTTTTCTTTTTGTGTAAATACTCTTAAGTCTTTGTCAAATTATAAAAATCAACAATTTAATCTCTCAATATTTTTTAAAATAAAAATAAAAATTCTACCAATCATAGTTTCTAAAAATATATAATATTAAAATTTCTTAAAATTTAGAACTCATTAAGAATTATAAAAAATCGATCAAATTTTTCAAAATATTATTTAAAAATATAAATAAAATAAATATAATTTACTAATGTCTCAAAAAATACATAAATAATTTAAAATAAATTTCAAAAATTTAAAAAAACTATTATCATTTATAAAAAATAAAAAAATTGATAAATATTAAAAAAATAAAATTCTAATGTCTCTTGTTTTTCTCTTATTTTGCTTTTAAAGAAGCTTTTAAATATATGTGCTCTTAATTGCATGTTCTTGAATTTAGTCAATTGTCATTAATGTTTTAATTTGACTTATTTTGCTTTAAATTTTTTTAAATATATGTGCTCTTAAATGTATGTGCTTGAATTTAGTTAAATTGTCAACAATTTAACTTGTTTAGATTCTTTTAATGTAAGGAACAAATTTATTTAATTTATTTCGAAATTCATTTCACTTTATTTAATTTATAAAAATTTTAAATTTTATTTGATAAAATAAATTTCACGACTAAATTAATTTAAATTTTTTCAATTAATTTGACGAAATGCTGATCCCTACGAAGACTCAACAAATTGAGCTAAATACATAATTCATCATGTCATTTTTTAATTATACTAAAAATTTTATAACACACGTATGCACGTGGAAATTATATATTTAGAATATAGGGGTATATTTAGAAATAACATATAATGAAAATGAAACGTATGGCTTAAAACTAATTAATAATAACAAATGAAATATGTATAATATTAATATAAAAATTAGATTAAATTAAATATATCATATTAAAAATACTAAATGAATTCAATTGTTTATCATGGAGTTGTCATCATTGATGTCGAGTTAATTTGTGACACAAACTCAATCAACAACATTAGTAATACTAAAAGTTCGTATGCGTATAAAAATCATGTACTTAGAACACAGATGTGTCTTTAAAAATAACATATAATAAATAATAAAAAGAATAGATTAAGTTGTGAGAAAATGAAATTTAAACACGTAATACATTAGATTAAATGCACTATAATTGTTTATCATGGTGTTGTCATTAATTTTTAGTTGGTTGTGGGATAAAATTAAGTTTTTATTCATGCTTTCAATTCTAATAAAATGTTAGTAAGTATTATTTAGGTATAATGTTGAATTTAGTTCTTCTAAATTTATATTTTTATCAATTTAATCTTTACTTTTTAGTTAAATTTGATTATTGATTCTTCAAAAAGAGTTAAATTATTTTTTAATAAAAATGTAACTAAAATATTAATTTATTAAATGATATTGATGTGGCAGTCGATATGTACTTTATATTGATATGATATTATTTATTTTATATGTCATGTTAGCAAATAATTAAAAAAATGAAGTCATACGAGTTGTCATATTTAAATCCGTTAGAAAAACAATAATCTCTTTTTTTTTTTCTGAAATGTTGATAGTCAAATTCAATTCTTTTCAAAATATTGAGAATCAAAGTTAACTAAAAAATTAAATTCAAATTGAAAAAAAAAAATATAAACGCTGAATTCTAAATTTGACATTATACCTATTATTTGTCCATTAATTTTAAGTGTTTTCATGTCAAAATAGAATAAAAATATATATAATATGATCTAAGAATTTGGATTAAATCCCTAAATATTTTTACCCAAAAAAAAAGTGTTGAAAAATGTTTATACCGGATTTATTAATCAAAGATTAAATTGTGGTATTTTATAAAATAAAAACACTAGTAAGAGCAAGTCTTGGATCAAACATTAATTCATAGATGGTGAAACCCAACCGTGATTACGTTTACATCCTACTAGAATTGAATGCAAAGGGAGTTGATGGAAAAGATGTGTAATGGTTTGAATTATGAAATGAGAAAAATGTATTGATGATTAGTGGTGTAATATTTGTAACTGACGTTGAAGAAAAGAATGGTCCCAGATTTTCGGTTCTTGTACAAACAGGAAAACCTTTGTCAAAAGATAAACAAAAGTAACAAAGATAGAAACAACAATATGAACATAATTATAATATTTTTTTCTTTTTTTTTTATCATATAAATTGGCTTAGATAAGTTTGAAGAGCAGTCCAAGCAACGTGTCGAGAGCCATGACTTCTCCCTCTTGCTGCATTTTCTTTTCCTTTTCTTTTTGACCATGCTTTTTCTATTGGCTTAATGCACAAATTGTCCCCAAGTACCTCTAATTTCTCAGCTTCATATTTAAAGAATTTTGCACCAACGGTTTAAAACTTAGAGTTTGTTTCCATTATGCAGTTTATTCTAAAACATTAACACCGTTAAAAAAAACCAGCCAGCTCCTCCATCCAATTAAAATCTGTCATGTGGTGCATTTTGATAAAAACATTTAAAATTATAAAAAATCATAAAAAATTTAAAATATAAAAAAATGATGCGTTCCCGGCCACATCATGTTTCTACACAACTCGCCGACCTCAAAATTGGCCTAAGCTTGAGGGCCCGAAGTGCAAAATGAAGCTTAAGCTCAGCTCAATAAGCTCAATTTTAGCTTCTTCAAGCTCGTCTAGTTCAACCCGAGCTCATTTAGCTTACTTTCAACCCATCCTTAATTTGCTGGAATAAATTTAAATAATATTTAGTTTAAGCATTAAATGTGTTTAGTTAATTTAGTTTAATTAATTAAGTTGTTGGAATAAATTACTCATCTTAGTTAATTGAGTTCATCTTAGTTAATTAAGTTGCTGGAATAAATTACTCATCTTAGTTAATTAAGTTCATCCTAGTTAATTTAGTTGTTGGAATTGTAAGAGTATGCCCAAAGATCAATCATGAGATGGTTGTAATAACATACTTGATTTACCATGTTTATTAATATAAAGCGTTGTCATTATTATTTCAGTTTTTCCTTCTGTGTGTACAAATAAACTGTTTTATAATAATGTCCTGAGAATAATATGATTATTCTTAAAAGATCCTTAGTCAAGTATTATTGTTGACTAGGACAACAATAATGCATTAAGACTAACATGTAGTTGATTGATGATAAAGAGTTGTCATTGATATGGAGTGTCAAAATCAATGCATGAATATGTGTGTTAGAGAACAACATATTGGACTGACCCACTATGAGTATGTTTCTTGGATTATTATGTAATTGTCACAACATTACTCATAGTGATTAATATGTATATGATCCTCAGACTTGAGATAATCATTATCCCAACATCGTGAGTCGTATATTTTGATACAGATCAAACGTACAATCGTGAATCGGTCATTTCTATAAAGGCTGATGTTGGATATACCACAATCTATGTAGAGGGATATTGTTGATTAATATAGGATAAGTCCCTCCCACATAATGGGAGTAATATCTTAGGCCACTTGATTGAGTGAGACTAGAAATGCATGGCCATGCTCAAATAAGTTGACATGAGATGTCATACTAATTTGTATATCATAGTCTACTCAAGATATCAAGAAACATGGGATAGACTATACAAGTGTGACTATTCCATGACTTGTGTCCATTCCAGAGATAAAGGAATTAAGGATTAATGTATGAAAAGTTAATCACAAAAAGTTATGTCGAATCATGACTTCTTGTAACTTAGGTAGTAATGATGCATTGCTAGATGCCACTCATTGTTTGTGACATTAGAATCGTTCTAGTATTACTGCTAACGTTACAAGAACCTACAGGGTCACACCCTATGGTTGAAATGAACGGAATAAAACATAGTCGGTATTGTGTTTGATTGTCACATGAATTAAATTAATTAAAGAATTAATTTAATTGGGCAATCAAATATTGAATATATTATATGTACAAGGAGGTTGTACACATAATGAGAATTAATATATGAATTTGGTTCGTATATAAATTTAAATAAATATAGTTTACCGAAATCCATGTTATAATTAATGTAATTATAACTTTTTGGGTATAATTAATGTAATTATAATTTTCGGTTAAAAAATTATTATATTTATTTAATTTTATAATTCATTAAAAATATACCGATTATACAAGGTAATAAGTGATACAAAACTTATTAAGAAAAACCCTAAGAATTTGCTTGAATAGGTCTAGCAGCCGTCAAGCAAATAAAAACCTCTAAAACAGTTTTAGAGATTTCTGCCGTTCATACTCAAACCGGGTGGATTACGTAGAGGCCGACGTCGTAAAGGTTGCGGCTTAGTTCGACAGTAGATCAGAACTCTTGTTGCCGAGGCGTCGCTGTCTACTCAGATTGAAGTTTTGGTAACTTTGAAACTTTTATTTCACCCCGATCCGTTGCTCACACATGGATTCATGGTTTGGATCCCCGGGATTAATTTTATTTTGCTGCGCCATGGGGGTGCCGGCGTTCCAACAGGAATAACTTAGTGTTAAATGTGTTTATTTAAGTTTATTGATTAAACTTATTACTTTTAATGTGTTTAATGTGTTTAAAAGTGTTTAATGTGTTTTAATGTGTTTGTTAATAAATGCTTGTAGGTGACTATTCAGCTAGAATCGGTTACATACAAGGGGCTGTTACAAAGTGTTAAATATGACAATTCAGTTGGAATCGGTTACATTCAAGGGGCTATTACAACATTTAAAGAAGAGCATTATGCACCATTAAATTTCGGCAGCCTATTCTTCTTCTCCAAGGAGTTGTTTAAGAATAGCAATGGACAACAATTAAAGGAGAGCATTATACATGTTGCTGGTGTCTATTCGGCTGCCCAAGGCTGATTTAATGAAGGAATTTAAGTCATTTGGCTACTTAAAACGCTGAACTCTTCCAGCCTAAGTAATCAACTCATTTATTCAGCTGAATTGGAACATTAAATCATGTTAAAAGTTGCTGTTACTTAGGCCTAGAGAATTCAAGAGTTTGTGCTTAGTAATTAAGTTTTATTTCAGCTTATAACCGCATATTAAAGCTGAATTCTTGTGACTTTTCAGCTAGGTTTCATGTAGCACTATAAATATGTTGTAATCAGCTTGTTTTGGGACTTTTTTCCAAATTATATGAACAAGTGTTTTTTTGTGAGATTTCTAATTCTCATAGTTCTTTTCGGGTCTGACTTGACTTATCAAGCATAGCTTGTGGCGTCAATCTTTCCTTTGTAAACCGAACTTATCACCTTTAGTGTGGCATTCATTATACTTGTAGTTCCTATCACTTTTGATAGTGGGTCAAGGTTCTTTGTTGATTTTCCTAAACCGAATTCTCATAAGAGCTATTTTGAGTCTCAGGTCAATAATCATTTTATTGTTGGTTCATTCTCTGCCATTAGCCGAATTCCCTATCAATTGTTTAATTATTTTTCTTTTCGACCTTTGTTTGTAGCCATTGCCTATCTTTTCCATTCATTTTGAAACGAATCAAGTCTTACTCAAATTCACGACTGGGCAATCTAAATGACTCGAATCATCACCGAAATGAGTTCGTATCATTTGGTATCAGAGCTAGTGGAATTGGAGTAAGAATCGGCATTCTCGGCACAATGGTATTATAGATTCGAAAAAAATTCATGAATTCCAAGAGTTTATTGAAAATTAGCATTTTCTAATTGAAAAAAAAGAAAAATTCGAAATTAAAAAAGAAGAAGAAAGTGTTCAAGTTCTTGTTGCCGAGTTGAAATTCTGCTTGCTGCCCGAAACATCCATTCAATATCCTACTATTCGGCCACACCATAACCCAACCATTTGTTTCTAGCCTACCTTAATGTCCTACAACAATCCCTACCCTTAAATCGACAATGCTTTGCAAACCGACCCACAACGACTGCTTCTAAGTCTAAATAATCCCTTTGAGAACTTAGAAAGGCAGAGTGAACGGAAAAAGGCAAGAGTAAGGTGAGACCAATCGAGTGAAGCAAAAGCCAAATAGAGAGTGTAGACACGAGTGGAGTGCCATCTTATTTTTATTTGTGAGAGAATTGGTGAGTTTTTTTTGTGAGTGACACTTGAGGTTTGTAGTGGTGAGGACTTCATTTTTCTGTTTAAATCACTTTTCTTTTCTAATAATAAACCATGTTTCGAGAAGAGTTTCCAGAAATTAAATTTCAAGATTTGATGAAAGAGATGGACCAACTATTCGACAGAAAATTAAAACCCCTACAAGAACGATTGGATCGTGTTAAAGAGCGGGGCCAATGAGCAAGAGCCCATCGGGAGCACATTTTTTTGAGTCAAATGACGGAGTCAAAATCATCTACGGAGAAGTCCTTATGGAAAAGTGAGCGTGTTCCGTACTCTCCCATGGAGGTTTATTCACGAAGAAATGAACATGACTTATATAAAGATTCTTCCGATTCTTATATGTTATCATCATCTTGTAATGAAAGAACGAGATAAAAAGAAACAAAAAGAAAAGAGAGATAAGAAATGCTAATAAAAGAAAATGAGCGCATATGGAATGAAATTGAGACAAGAAAAAAAAATAAGAGAAAAAAAAAAGAAAATTGAAAAAGAAACGAGAGAAAAGGATGCAAGAGAACAAGAAAAAGTGAGGAATAACTTTGCTAAGCAATGTGTGAGTTTTTCTCGTGTTTCATCTTTTCAGGTTTCTAAATGTTTATGTGGTGAGCTCCAACTTCATTACCTTCCCAACGAGAGACAGTTTCAATTGATCGAGAAAGGTAAGATCGAAGTTGACATTAATCCACAAGTGTTTAAAGGTAAGCCAGGCAAGGGTTCTATCGAGTTTGAATCTTCCCAATCTCACTTGACCGTTGTTGACAAGATTGCCGAAAACTTATTTTGTGAAAGAGCTTATCACCTTGAATTGGTTAATTGTTGATCTTCTATTATTGTTAATGATTTTGTTTCGACTAGTGCCATTAAAAGTTACTTCTATGACAAGTTTTTTGTTGGCAATTTTGTTGAAGATGTTCGATTAAATCGGCAAGTACCAAACTTGATCATGTGTGATAAAGAGTTTTCACGAAAAACATTTAATCTACTTGATCGTGACAATAATGTGAGCTTTTTACATCCCTGTGTGATACCTTCATGTATTTGCATGCCTGTTCGAATGAGAATTGTGGGGGTTGATTGTTCCAATGTTTGTATGCCTAAATCTTGTTTGCTTGGCATGTGTGATGTCTTGGTGAAAACGAAATTTCTGTGGCGCTATGAGACAAGTGATCAAAATTATGTGTTCAAACCCGGAGTAAATTTTCATAAGTTGATGATAAGCGAAGGTATGTATCGTAAATTTTATGTGAATAAATGTGTGAACAATCTTTGCTTGTGTGATGATTTATCTTTATTTTTGAAAATAAAGCTTGTGAATTGTGCTGGATTGCAAAGTCAAAATCAAGTTTTTGATTCTGGAAATTGTTTGATGCGAACTCGTCTCGTGATTGATTTGGGTCGTTTGTTGCCCGATCGTGAATTTGTGTAAAAATGAATCGTTTCAAACAAACAAAGGCTTGTCAAAGAAAAGGCTTAAAGAAAGAATAAGATGGCTTAGAAATTAGTAACAAAAAGGTTTAACAAAACAAATGATAAATTTACTAAGGCCGAAAATAAACCAACAATACTTGATTGTTGACCCGAATCTCAAATGGCTCTTAGATGATTTCGATGTTTAAGAAAAACAGCAAAGAAAAGACCTCGACCCACAATCAAGAATGATAGGAACCTTGGTATATGATGAACCTCGACCCACTATCAAAGATGATAGGAACCTTGGTATATGATGAACGCCACACTATGAAAGTGATAAGTTCAGAAACAAGGAATGGATAAACGCCACAAGCTAAGCTTGATAAGTCAAATCAATTCTGAAAGAATAAGGAGATTTGGATAACTCACAATTCAAAGATTTCATATATATTCAGTCAAAAGTTTTTTTTTTACAAAGGCTGATTTCATCTATTTATAGTGTTAGAATAGGCTAGCCGAATGGTCACAAATATTCAACTTAATGTGCCATTTAAAAGCAGAATAAAACTCAAGTCTTTTCACATTCTTGAGCCAAATAACTCCATTCTTGAATTCACTTCAATTCAGCTGAATGAATGACTTTAATTGCTTGAAAATGACTCTTGATGTAACACCCCTAACCCGTATCTATCGTCGGACTAGGGTTACGAGGCATTACTGGATAATACACATTTCAGCTTGGTCATATATTGCAATTCATGCACAATGCCATATCAACTTCTATAATTTACTTTATAATCAAATAGCAATTATCTACTCTATCAAATCAGCCAAATTTGCACATTTAAAATGCATAGCCAAATAAGACCATACATGCTATATTTCCTACATTACATGTATAGAGAAATATCAACTTCTTTACCATACGGTCATTCGATTCAATTATGCACAAAGTGTTATTAACTCCTTTACAATCAATTTTAAACTCGAATAGTAACCATCTACTCAATCATATAAATCACATTCGGTCATATGAAACACATGACCAATAAAATCATATCATGCTTATTTAACTCTTTCACATATACAGAACATTTTTATTAATTTACCTTATCATTATCATTTATCAATTCACATTCCAAACCAAACTAGCATACCTGAAAATCATGTCTTATGTAAATTTCATATTCAAACTAACTAACGTATATCAAGTCATATAACACATGCTTCATCGAATCTATGTTCGATTCAAAAGACCTTCACCTTCATGGCATCCAAATGCTCAACTTATAACCAAACATATATCATTAGATAACATATACTGAGCATATGTCAAAACATCTATTTCATTAGCTGAATAGCAACATATCAATTCATAATTTATGCACCTACGCATATTATAATCAAACAAACTACATGTACCTAGCCATTCATTTTAATAAATATTCGGCTAGCACATTAACTTAGAAAATTTATGCCCATTACAACAAAATAAAATTTGGTCATTCAAACATATACCTATTCGGTCATATCACATGGTTTAATTTTCAATAACATAAAAGATAATAACTAACATCATTTTAAGACCAAATATATCTTTACTCACATTACGGATTTATGTGCATATGACATAACAATTTAAACCACTTCTTTTCGAACATCCAAATTATAACATATCATGTCTATTTCGCATCTATAATCATGTCTAAACATCGCTCTTACAACATCAAATAAGTCATATAAATCCGACCTAAATACCAACAATTTAAACATACTAATATATACACATACTTGCCATCACAAACCGAATTTTTAAAAAAACCAACCCACGAATGATTATCTAATAAACATATACGTATTTTAACTAAGTTCAGTCAAATATAATTATGCATTGTATAGCCTAATTTTTATATCACAAAATGATCAAAACAAATACACACACATATGACCTGAATATTACTTAATCAAAATATCATATACCATAACTTAAACATGCATCCATCATTTACTTTATTGTCTAAGCCGGATAATACCAATTCACAAATTCAAAATGTAGCATGTATCAATCTTACCAAAATGAGTCAATTATAAGCCATACATATCACTACTCAATGCCGAATTTATATAACCAAACACCACACGTTTAAATACCATAAAGACATACTTCCAAAATAGACTTATAGCAAAACCGAAAATATACCAACACTAACATTACATTAATCAAGCCATTTTCGCATGGCTATACATAAGCAAATCAGAATAAACCATATTAAAACTAGCCTATACATGCCACATAACCAAAACTCAAAGCTTTTATTTACCGAAACGATAACCGGATAGTGTGATAAGGCCTCCTGTGACTTCCAACCCGAGCAAATCTCCTAAAATTTATAAACATAGGAAAAACACACAGAGTAAGCTTTGAAAGCTTAGTAAGCTTGTATCTTAATAAACTTAACATAACAAAATAATTTCAATTCAATGTCATAAGCATAATATGCTATCTCACATGCTAAAACCCAACTTATCTCAAGTTTATAGTATGATTTCATATCAAATCATCACTATTCGATAATATATTTACTTACTTACTAACTTTAGCTTTCACAAGCTTATTCAATTCGATTCTCATATAACATTCAATTCCCACTTTCATATAGCCAAATGAGTACATTTAGGGAAATAACGTATTTAATCATATATCTTTTTCATATGAATCTCATAGCATTATTTATACTCAAATTCACATTTCATTCATATAGCATCCAACAATTTCACATATGCAACTTATTAAATCACATCTTATTCATTTGTTCATCTTTCAAATGCACATATTCACATTTCTTTTCTGTATACATCACATAACATTCTTTGCACATATACTTACCTTTCATTTTCAAACATATTATATATTTTCAACGTACTGAATCGGAATGTCATTCACTTAACCATTTATTTCTCGGAATGCCCGTTGAACCGTTCGGAATAAATAAGGATACTCCGATAGCTCGGAAAACTCATACAATGCCAACGTCCTAGACGTGGTCTTACATGTAGTTAAATATCAATGCCACTGTCCCAGACAGGGTCTTACACGAAATCATATACGATGCTGATGTCCTAGACATGGTCTTACACGTAATCTCTGATCGATGCCAGTGTCCTAGACACGGTCTTACACGATATCACAAATCGTTGCCAATGTCCCAGAAGTGGTCTTACACGAAATCATATCTTGGAATCCTATGTCATGACACATGTATCCTCTACTATTCCTGGGTTCGAACGGGGCTTTTCGAACGTCGTCACTTTATCGGAACTTTCTCGTATTCATATATCCTACTTCTCGAATAATTCAATATCATAATAACATATATATATAACTTATTTAAAATACATACATTTGCATTAACATTAGACATTGAATTCAATCATACAAATAATATGCATTTATAACATAATTTTGTAATGTTTATTAAAATACGAACTTACCTCATTCGCAGCAACGACAAATTAAGTCGACTAATCCGAAACTTTGATTTTCCCTCGATCCAGATCCGAATTTCACTTTTGCCAATCTAATTAATATCAAAATTAACTTAGTTATTCAACATTTCATTCAATTTTCATCCAATAAAATATAAATGGGAAATTTGCATTTTAGCCCTAAACATTTCACATTTTTGCACTTTAGTCCTTATTACACAAATACACAAAATTCACAAAATTACTTAAATACCCATGCTAGCCAAATTCTATTTATTGCTATAACAACCCATATTTTTCATTTATTTCACATTTCTACCACAATATTTTCATATTTCACTATTTAGTCCAAAATTGACATTTTTATCAAAAATCACTTTATAAAAGATGAAAATCTATCAAATATTCATATTTCATCATCAAACCACAGAAACATCAAACTATCATCAATGAAAAATCTCAAATTCTTCATTAAATCCAGAAATTAAGGCATGGGTCTACTAGTATTCGAAGCAACGATCTCAAAAACGGAAAAATTATCAAAAACCAAACAAAATGCATACCTTAATTTGAGTTTCAAAGAGCCGAACCTTAAAAACCTTCAAATGTTTGCTTTCTTTCTTCCATTCGGCCAAAATAAAAAGATAATGCATGCCTTTTTAATGTTTTGTTTTATTTATTAATAATATAACACATAATTTTCCATTATACCATTATAAAATAAAATAATATAAAAACTATATACATTAAAAGTCTAATGCCGTCCACTCACTTTTATAATGGCCAAATTTCATTTTAAGGACTTCACAATTAATAGACAATAGCAATTTAGTGCTTTAACAATTAGATTGCCACTTTTGCATTTTACACGATTAAGTCCTTTTATAAAATCGAGCACACAAACGATAAAATTTAATCATGAAAATTTCACACATATTAATTCACATATTATAAGCACGGAAAATAATATTAAAATATTTTTTTGACTCGATTTGTGGTCCCAAAATCACTGTTCTGACTAAGGTCAAAATCGGGCTGTTACACTTGAGTTAGCCTTTGGCCAGCCGAATAGACACCAACTTATTAACCAGCTCCTTAATGGTATTTGAATGCTTGAATTAACCTTTGAAATGGAAAAAAATGAGCTGGTAGTTGAAAAGGTTGCTGCCGAAATTAAATAGATGATATAATGCTCCTTAAAACCTCCTTAAATGATGTATAAACCTCCTTTGTAACAGCCCCTTTACTTTGTAACTGAAAATGACTTGAACAGCCACTTTATTTAATTTGTAATAGCCTTGAATTGTAATGGTTATGACTTGAAAAGACTCGTGCAATAAACACATTAAAATGAGCTTATTAAACACATGTAAACACTTATTAAACATAACACACATTAAGTAAATGAACTAAAACATATGCATCAATTATTCCAGCAACTAGTTAATTAAAGAAGCATAATTAAATGAACTTAACTCATGCATCAATAAATAATCCTAGAAACTAGATTAATTAAGAGCAACACTTATTAAATAAAGTTCAACAAAAAACTTATTAATTAAACTAAGATAAGTTGAATAAAGTCCAGCAATTCATTTATTAAAGTAAGATGAGTTAAGTTCAACTTGCAATAAATTGCAAGTGGCGCCAATTGAGCCGTCCCATGCATGAATGTTGGATTCAGCCTCTTGCTCTCCCCAAGCTCGATCCACATAGTTTGCTAAGGCTTCTTGAAATTTCTTAGCTCGTGATCGAGTTATAGGCCCTCGTGGAAGCTCAATGGATTCGAAAGTGATCTCCCGAGCTATGGTCGCATCATTCCCCCCTCTTCGAGGCGGTTTGTCCCAAACTCGTCACCTACATCAAAAAGGGATAAATCAGCAACATTAAAAGTCGCACTAACTTCATACTCACCAGGTAAATTCAACTTATATGCGTTATCATTAATCCTTTCAAAGACTTGAAAAGGTCTATCTCCCAGTGGCAAAAGCTTGGATCATCGTTGGATGGGAAATCTCTCTTTACGCATGTGAATCCAAACCCAATCACCGGGTTCAAATATCACTAGTTTACGACCTTTGTTGAATTGATGAGCATAGTGCTCCGTTCTTTGCTCAATATTATCTCTAACTCGCTGATGTAATTGTTTAACAAAATCTGCCTTTTTCTTTCCATCTACATGTACCAACTTATCAGAAGGTATAGGCAATAAATCCAAAGGAGTTAAAGGATTAAAGCCATACACTACCTCAAATGGTGAATACTTAGTAGTTGAGTGTACCGATCTATTGTATGGAAATTCAATGTGATGTAAACACTCCTCCCAAGTCTTCAAATTCTTTCGTATAATTGCTCGAAGTAGCGTTGACAAAACTCGATTAATGACCTCATTTGGCCGTCAGTTTGAGGATGACTAGTTGTTGAGAATAGCAACTTAGTTCCAAGTTTTCCCCATAAAGTCCTCCAAAAATGACTCAAAAACTTTGTGTCTCGATGGGAAATGATTGTTCTCGGAACACCATGTAAACGTACGATCTCCCTAAAAAACAAATTAGCAACACTTAGAGCATCGTCAGTTTTGTTACATGCAATAAAATGTGCCATTTTTGAAATCCTATCAACTACAACAAAAACTGAATCTTTTCCATTCTTTGTTCTAGGAAGGCCTAAAACAAAGTCCATCGAAATATCCATCAATAGTGCTCCGGGGTCGGTAGTGGTTTATATAGCCCATGCGACTGAATTCTTGATTTCGCTCTTTTGCAAGCAATACAACGACTACATACTTTAGCCACATCTCGTTTCATCTTCGGCCAATAGAAATGTTCTTGTAGAACAGCCAAAGTTTTGGCTATGCCAAAATGACCCATTAAACCTCCACTATGTGCTTTATGAACCAACACATTTCTTGTTGATCCTTGGGGTACGCATAACTTATTTTCTCGAAATAGGAATCCATCTTGCCGATATTACCTATCATACGAACCTTGTACACACAACTTATAAATTTCTCCAAAATTAGAATCATCAACATATAACTCTTTCAAATAAGCAAAACCAAGTAATTTAACATCCAAACAATTTAAAAGAGCATACCTTCGCGAAAGAGCATCCACAACGATATTTTCCTTACCTTGTTTGTATTTAATGACATGTGGAAAAGATTCTAAGAACTCAACCCATTTTGCATGACATTTGTTTAACTTGGTTTGTCCTCTCAAATGCTTCAAAGCCTTATGATCCGTATGTATTATGAACTCTTTAGGCCAAAGATAATGTTGTCATGTTTCTAATGCACGTATCAACGCGTACATTTCCTTATCATAGGTAGGATAGTTTAGCGTAACTCCATTAAGCTTCTTGCTGAAATAAGCCATCGGTCTCCCATCTTGAGTTAAAACTGCACCTATACCTATTCCAGACACATCACATTCCACCTCAAAAATTTTGTTAAAATCAAGCAAACATAAAAGGGGAGCATTAGTTAAACACTCTTTGATTTTAACAAAAGAAGATTCTTGTTCATCAGACCAAAGAAAATGTGTATTTTTTTTAATAATACCAGTCAATGGGGCAGCAAGTGTGCTAAAGTTTGGCACAAATCTCCTATAGAAACTTGCAAGGCCATGAAAACTTCTAACTTGACTGATGTTGGTCGGACGTGGCCACTCTTGTATTGCCTTAATCTTTTCTTGATCCACCTCAAGACCACCTTCGCTTACAACAAAACCTAGAAAAAAACTTTGTTAGTACAAAACCTACATTTCTTAATGTCTACAAATTAAACTTCATTTCTTAAAACTTCCAAAATAGATCGTAGATGTTCAATATGATCAGATAAAGATTTACTATAAACCAAAATATCGTCAAAATAAACTACACAAAAATGACCAATGAAAGACCTCAAAACGTGCTTCATCAATCTCATAAATGTACTCAAAGCATTAGTAAGGTCGAATGGCATCACTAGCCACTCATACAAACCGTATTTGGTTTTGAACGCAGTCTTCCACTCATTCCCCTCCCACATATGAATCTAATGATAACCACTTTTCAAATCGATCTTAGAGAACAATTTTGCTCCACTAAGCTCGTCTAACATATCATTAAGTCTAGGGATTAGATGACAATATTTAACGGTAATTTTGTTGATAGCTCGACAATCTACGCACATTCTCCATGAACCATCTTTTTTAGGCACCAATATAACGGGCACTGCACATGGACTCAAACTCTCTCGTATATATCCTTTTTTTATTAAATCAGCAACTTGTCGTTGTAACTCCTTAGTTTCTTTGGGGTTGCTTCAGTAGGCTGGTCGATTAGGAATTGTAGCTCCCGGGATGAAATCATTTTGATGTTCAATGCTTCGGATTGGAGGCAGCCCACTAGGAACTTCTTTCAGGAAAATGTCTTCAAATTACTGTAACAAAGAAACAACAGACAAAGGTAAAGAGTTATCAAGTTCGTTAGTATCAAACAAGCACTCCTTGTACATAAGTACAAACATGGGCTATTGCATCAATAGAGACTTTCAAATTTCTTTTTCCCTCGCAAATACGCTTATTTTTCCACTCTCTTTTTCCTCTCGTATTTTTACCTCCTTTCTCTCACCTTTTCCTCTCTTTTTTTTCAATTTTTTTTGTCTTTCTCTTTGTCACTCTCTTTTTTTCTTGTACTTTTTCTTTCAACTTCAATTGATCTTGATACACTTGTCGTGGTGTCAACGGGGCTAAAGTAACATTTTTGCCTCGATGCTTGAACGTGTACCAATTTATGTAACCATCATGGATCACACACCTATCAAACTGCCATGGACGTCCCAAAAGTAGATGTCCCGTGTGCATAGGAACTATATCACACACCACTTCATCTTGGTATTTCCTGATGGAAAATGTCACCACAGCTTGCTTTGTGACTTTAAGCTCTACTCCATCATTTAACCATTGCAACTTGTATGGAGTTGGATGTTTGGTTGTGGCCAAACTGAGCTTTTCCACCAGCATGTTGCTAGCTACATTAGTACAACTTCCACCGTCAATAATTAAACTACATATCTTGCCATGGATGTGGCATCGGGTGTGGAAAATGTTCTCTCTTTGTTGATCAGATTCAACACTTTGCACACTAAGGCTCCGCTTCACCATAATAATTTCTCCTTCAACCGGCATTTCTACTTCTTCTCCTTCATCATCGGATGGTACTTCAAATTCATTTTCTTTCTCCTCCTCGGACTCAATTTCACCGTCAGCCCATACCACCATAATTCGTCGATTAGGACATTGGCTTGCTATGTGTCTTCGGCCTTGACACTTGAAACAAATAATGTCTCTTATGCGATTTGGCATTTGTTCGCTTTTGTTCCGACTTGACTCACCAATGGGTTGGTTGGATTTAGTTGCTACAATCGGCTCTCTTGTTCGAACAGGGGGTTTGTTCACTCCTTGGCTCCATTTGATAGAAAAAGGATTAGCATAGGGTCTACTTACTCTTTTCCTCTTGAGTTGTTTTTCAACCTTTATCGCCATATAGACCATGTCCATCACTTCAACATAGTGTTGTAGTTCAACTATGTTAGCAATGTCACAGTTTAAACCCGTAAGGAACCTCGCCATTGTTGCTTCTCGATCCTCCTCGATATCAGCTCGGATCATCTCTATCTCCATCTCTTTGTAGTAATCTTCAACGCTTCTATTACCTTGTTAGGTTTTGGAGTCATTGATATAAATCTCGATGGTAGTAAGAAGGGATGAATCTTTTCCGCATGACTGATTTCATTTCAGCCCAAGTAGAAATAGGCCTTTCACCATTTCTCCTTCGAATCGTTACAAGCTGGTCCCACCACACTATTGCATAATCAGAAAACTCAATAGCTGCGAGTTTTACCCCTTTACTCTCCGAATAATTGTGGCATTTGAAGACAATCTCGATCTTATTTTCCCACTCCAAATAAGCTTCAGGATCATTCTTACCTTGGAATATTGTAATTGTCGTCTTGATATTTTTTAAATTATCATCTAGACGGTCAGGATCTCTAGGACCCCGATGTCGTTGGCGACCTCGTTGTCATTCACTTCGAACAGATGAGTCACTTTCTTGCTCACTCTCTTCATTACGTCCTCGTCTTGCACCTTCCAAATTTGCTTCTCGTTGTTCATGTGTCTCTACTCGATATAACCGATCTTCGATGGGTTCAAGTTTTTGATCAAACAACTGCTCCATCTTTCGCATTAGTGCTTGAAGAGTAAGATCCGGCACACCTCCTCCAACATTTCTTACAGGATGTAAACCAACTCCCTCATTTGGATTTCACTCCAGACTTTGTGACATTTTTTTATTAAAAGAGAACTCACAACAAATACCTCACTATTCACTCAAAAAGAAATCACACACAAACTTGGCTTTTATACCTCTCGAATAGTCTCACTACTCTTTTGCCTTTTTCCACTCACTCCGCTTCTCTAAGATTAGTTGAACTTCAAAGCAGTTGTTGTGGGTCGGCTTACAAACTTGATATTCGGGTTACAAAGGATAATATTGTAGGACAATGGGTAGGCTAGAAATAAAGAAATGAAAAAAAATTTAAGTGTGGCTGAATGGTAAGAAGATTGATTGGGCAATTCTGGGCAGCAAATGGAGAACTCAAAACAAAGCACTTTGAACTTTTTTTTTCACGAATTTTTTTTAAAGTAAATACTATACTAGGATGCCGAACACGTTGATTCTCACTCCAAATTTGCTAGCTCTGATACCAATTAATACGAACTCATCTCGTGATTGATTTGAGTCGTTTGTTGCCCGATCGTGAATTTGAGTAAAAATGGATCGTTTCAAACAAACAAAGGCTTGTCAAAGAAAAGGCTTAAAGAAAGAAGGCTTAGAAATTAGTAACAAAAAGGTTTAACAAAAAAAAAAAGGATAAATTAACTAAGGCCGAAAATAAACCAACAATACTTGATTGTTGACCCAAATCTTAAATGGCTCTTAGATAATTTCGGTTTTTAAGAAAAACATCAAAGAAAAGACCTCGACCCATTATCAAGAATGATAGGAACCTTGGTATATGAACCTCGACCCACTACCAAGGATGATCGGAACCTTAGTATATGATGAACGCCACACTATGAAAGTGATAAGTTCAGAAACAAGGAATGGATAGATGCCACAAGCTAAGCTTGATAAGTCAAATCAATTCCGTAAGAACAAGGAGAATTGGATAACTCAAAATTCAAAGATTTCATATATACTCAGTCAAAAGTTTTTTTTACAAAGGCTGATTTCATCTATTTATAGTGTTAGAATAGGCTAGTTGAATGGTCACAAACATTCAACTTATTGTGCCATTTAAAAGCAGAAATAAAACTCAAGTCTTTTCACATTCTTGAGCCAAATAACTCCATTCTTGAATTCACTTCAATTCAGCTGAGTGAATGAATTTAATTGCTTGAAAAATGACTCTTGAGTTAGCCCTTGGCCAGCCGATTAGACACCAACTTATTAACTAGCTCCTTAATGGTATTTGAATGCTTGAATTAACCTTTGAAATGGCAAAAATGGGCTGGTAGTTGAAAAGGTTGCTGCCAAAATTAAATAGATGATATAATGCTCCTTAAAACCTCCTTAAACGATGTATAAACCTCCTTTGTAATAGCCCCTTTACTTTGTAACTGAAAATGACTAGAACAACCACTTTATTTAATTTGTAATAGCCTTGAATTGTAACGGTTATGACTTGAAAACTCGTGCAATAAACACAGTAAAATGAGCTTATTAAACACATGTAAACACTTATTAAACATAACATACATTAAGTAAATGAACTAAAACATATGCACCAATTATTCTAGCAACTAGTTAATTAAAGAAGCATAATTAAATGAACTTAACTCATGCATCAATAAATAATCCTAGGAACTAGATTAATTAAGAGCAACACTTATTAAATAAAGTTCAACAAAAACACTTATTAATTAAACTAAGATAAGTTGAATAAAGTCCAGCAACTCATTTATTAAAGTAAGATGAGTTAAGTTCAACTTGCAATAAATTGCAAGTGGCGCCAATTGAGCCGTTCCATGCATGAATGTTGGATTCGACCTCTTGCTCTCCCCAAGCTCGATCCACATAGTATGCTAAGGTTTCTTGAAATTTTTCTTAGCTCGTGATCGAGTTATAGGCCCTTGTGGCAGTTCAGTGGATTTGGAAGTGATCTCCCGAGCTATGGTCGCATCATTATTTTAATTGTGGTTTAAAAAATTCAAGCATGCTTTGTTTGGTAATGATTCCAAGTTACCCCATGTTCTTTCTACGATGCCGATGATGAAATTTTCAATTTAGATTGAAGCGGTAAAAGAATATTTCGCTTTTGCCGCGTAGACCAATATTCTATATTATTGTTCAAGGGATTTGAGAATTGGAATGTTGTTAACTCTCGAATGCCTTGTGATTCTGGTTTGTTGCTCTTTAAGAACCTTTTGATTCATTGTGGAAAGGTAAGACCGATTTCCATTTTTGATCCTGGTATTAGTTTATTTGCTCAATTTTTGAATAAGATTCTGGAAAGTTCTCTTAAGATTATAATTTCTTATGTCACTAAACTATTTCATTTTTGTGTAGGTGACATTTTGAAATGGTTTCCTCCTAAAGAGGGAGGGCATGCACCTAACCTTTTTTCTTTATGAGTTATATGTGATTTTCAGATTCATAGGAGCAATGTTGTTAAGTTCACTAACCAAAAGGTTTGTGACAAAGAAAGATTTTTTGAGAGCAAATGGCCCGATTTGAGGACAAATCTTATTCAAGAGGAGGGTATGATGCGATCCTGACTGCATCATATTTTGACCAACTCGCCGACCTCAAAATCGGCCTAAGCTCAAGGCCCGAAGTGCAAAATAAAGCTTAAACTCAGCTCAATAAGCTCAATTTTAGCTTCTTTAAGCTCGTTTAGTTCAACCCGAGTTCATTTAGCTTACTTTCAACTTATCTTTAATTTGCTGGAATAAATTTAAAAAATATTTAGTTAAAGTATTAAATGTGTTTAGTTAATTTAGTTTAATTAATTAAGTTGCTGGAATAAATTACTCATCTTAGTTAATTAGTTTATCTTAGTTAATTAAGTTGCTAGAATAAATTACTCATCTTAGTTAATTAAGTTCATCTTAGTTAATTTAGTTGCTGGAATAACTTAGTGTTAAATGTGTTTATTTAAGTTTATTGATTAAGGTTATTATGTTTAATGTGTTTAAAAGTGTTTAAAGTGTTTTAATGTGTTTATTAATAAATGCTTGTAGGTGACTATTCAGCTATTATCAACTACATACAAGGGGCTGTTACAACATTTAAAGAAGAGGATTATGCACCATTAAATTTTGGCAGCTTATTCCTCTTCTCCAAGGAGTTGTTCACGAATAACAATGGACAACAATTGAAGGAGAGCATTATACATGTTGCTGGTGTCTTGTAACATCCTGAATTTTTGGGCCTATGCATTTAATGGGTGAATATGTTTAATATGTTAATTTAAGTAATAGGGGTCCAAATTGGGCTCAGAATTAGGCAAAGGAGTTGAATAAAATTATCTGTTTGGGCATTATAGGGTTTAAAAGGTAGTATCTATGTTTGTGGCCCAATCTTAGGAGGTAACGCCACACAAGGGAGTAAGGGGCCCAAATTTAAGTTTCATGGAGCCTAATTCTTTTAACTTAAGTTAGCTAAATTTTGGGCATTAGGATTAGGTGGAGTGGATGGCAACAAGGCTAAAATTTAGGGGTTTTAATGTTTAAAATATGTGGATAATAAGCAGATAAAGGCTATTATCTAGGAATTTATTTTATGTGGATAATAAGCAGATAAAGGCTAAAATTTAGGGATTTTAATGATTAAAATATGTGGATAATATGCTGAGAAAGGAGGGAGGAGTTAGAGATAATTAAGTCTCTTTTAGATGAGCTAGTAGATTAAGATAAAGGAGAAAAGATAGGATTTATCTGCAAGGTTAGGTAAGTGCCGAAATTTCTATAAATAGGGGGAATATCTCTTCAATTTCGGCATTTGGGTTTTTTTTCTCATTCTTTTCTCTTCTTCTCTGAGTAAAAGCTGAAAACTCCTAAAGTTCCATCTTCTTCTTCATTCTCTGCAAAAGTTGAAATCTCTAAGCCTAATCCCTTATCTTCACTTTGATTCAAAAGCCGAAACTCTTTCCATTCTTTTTCTTCCTAGCCGAAATCTTCAAATCTCTTCCTTGTTTTCTTTTCTTCTTCTCTTTTCCTGCCAGAAACCAAAACTCTTCACTCAAGTATTTTAAAAGCTAAAGACACATCAGCCTTCTCTTGTTCATACTTTTTTCGGGATTTTCCTAAAAGCCGAAATCCCTAGATTTCATCTCCTGTGATTGTCGAATTGCTTCTGTGGTGCCTACTTGTGCCGAAATCTGAAGGGAACTTTAGTGGAGTTAATTGCATAGATCTCTAAGTTATAGATCGGTAGCACTCGAATCGTGTTACTTTCGAGATTTCAAGGTAAGAAGATCTATTAGTTTCAACGTGTAAATTCGGGATTTACTAACCCTTGGCCGAATATAGGAGAGGCCCTATTTTCATATCTTTTTGGCTTTTTGAGCAAAGTTGTAGGTCGGTCTAGTAAGGGTATCGACATTAATCAGGTGTGTAACACTTTCACACCATTTAGATTGCCTGTTAAAATATGTTTATTAATCTGTTATATTTTGATAAATGCAGAAATCCCGGCATAATGATTGAAACCCAAGGAGGGTAAAAACGAATCACCAGGTTAGTGATCTCTGTCATTCCTAAGTGAATGTTCCTGTTAAGATGACATATGTGATAAGTATGTTGTTTTCTGATTGCATGGGGTTGGGTTTATTGAAAGGGGAAGTGTTCTGTTGTAGCGGCTCCTGCCGTGACCTGTTCTGGTGGCTAATGCCATTTCAGCCTAGTGACTCTGTCACAACTCTGTTTCTGGTGGCTTTTGCCATTTCAGCCTGGTGACTCTGTCACAACTTTGACGATGAGTAGCATGACTGCCATCAATGGCGTGTAGCGGTGTGGGTTGATTGTAGAAGTCTCCAATGGTGTGACTGGCAGGTAAGGGTGGCGTGTAGCGGATGGAAACCTAGGACTTAGGTTGGGCTTTGCATAATTTCTGTTATATTATATTCTGTTATATATTCTGTGGGGCTAAGGCCCAAAATCTAATGGTACACGAGGGTTGCACACTGAGTCTCGTGACTCACCCTATTATTTAACAATTTCAGGTAGCACTTAGTGCATCGGACTGGGCTGGAGAGGAGCGCGAGGTGGCCATGCGAAAGAATAATTAAATCCAGCAGAAGACTTTTCTTAAAAGTTTTATTTTTAATATCTTTAATTAATGGATTTTAAATTCCATTGTAATAAGGCCATGGGCCACTTGCTTTATATTTTCGTTTGTTTTGGGCTTTTACTACTACTAGACACTTAGATTTTTTTCGATTTAATTAAGTTAAGACCTGTATTAAATTTCAGTTTTTAATTCATAAAGGCATTTAAATGAAAATTTATATCTTTTACGAATCATTCAACCATTCATTTTCCCGAATATAATGTTAAAATCAAGAAAAATATTTTCCAAAAATGCGACACGTTTTACTAAATCTTCTTAGTGACATGCCAGATCCGGTCGTGGTGTTTGGGCCGAGTTTGAGGTGTTACATGTCTATTCGACTGCCCAAGGCTGATTTAATGAAGGAATTGAAGTCATTTGGCTGCTCAAAACGTTGAACTCTACCAGCCTAAGTAATCAACTCATTTATTCAGCTTAATTGGAATATTAAATCATGTTAAAAGTTGCTATTACTTAAGCCTAGAGAATTTAAGAGTTTGTGCTTAGTAATTAAGTTTTATTTCAGCTTATAACCGCACATTAAAGCTGAATTCTTGTGACTTTTTAGCTAGGTCTCATGTAGCACTATAAATATGTTGTAATCAGCTTGTTTTGGGACTTTTTGCCAAATTATATGAACAAGTGTTTTTTTTTTTTTGAGATTTCCAATTCTCATAGTTCTTTTCGGGTCTGACTTGACTTATCAAGCATAGCTTGTGGCGTCAATCTTTTCTTTGTAAACTGAACTTATCACCTCTGGTGTGGCGTCCATTATACCTGTGGTTCCTATCACTTTTGATAGCGGGTCAAGGTTCTTTGTTGATTTTCCTAAACTGAATTCCCATAACAGCTATTTTGAGTCTCGAGTCAATAATCATTTTATTGTTGGTTCATTCTCTGCCATTAGCCGAATTCATTATCTATTGTTTAATTATCTTTCTTTGTGACCTTTGTTTGTAGCCATTGGCTATCTTTTCCATTCCTTTTGAAATGAACCAAGTCTTACTCAAAGTCACGATTGGGCAATCTAAACGACTCGAATCATCACCTAAACGAGTTCGTATAAAAAAATCTAGAAATTAAAAAGTATAAAAGAGAATATATAAAAATTATAAATATCAAAACTATACGTAAACTTTGATCCAATGTGTAATATCATACATGAATTTTGACTTTATATGATTTTATATATGAAATTTTGATTTGAATTGATTTTAAAAAATAACTAACAATATTATCAAAACATTGGCTTACGTTGATATATTGCATATACAAACTATTATATTAATCAAATATGAAAATAAATGTATGCATTCATTTTCTTAAAAGTGTACTATTGAATCAAAATCAAAATTTTATGTATATATATGAACCACAATTCAAGTTTCATGTGTATAATTGCACCAAATTAAAGTTCATGTATCAAATTGCACATTGAAACAAAGTTCATATATAAATTTGATATTTATCCCTATTTAAAAAATTTAAAAATAAATTAAATTTTATAAATAAAAAACTAGATTATTTTTTTTAAAAAAAATTGAATTAATAAATCGACCATCTATAATTAACCATCTCTATAACAGCCCCATTTGCCAACCATTATTTTGCCAGCCACTATTTTGCTTGCTTTAGATAGGTAGTTGTTATAGACCTATAACAACATGTTATAGGGAGTTAATTGTTGTAAACCTACCATAAATTCATATTGTGAATTTCCATCAATTTAAGAAAATAAGAATTATGCTCAAAAAACGAAAGAAAATGAGGATCAAATAAACAAAATTAAAAGACGTATAAAAGGTGCATGCATTATCGCTTTTATGTATATTGTTAAGGATTAACCCGTGTAAGCAATGAACAAAGAAATAATGAAGAAATTGAAAAGATCGAACACAAATATTTACGTGGAAAAATTCTTCAAATGAGGATAAAAAACCACGGGCAAAGATAATTTTACTATAACGACAAAAATGAAAAATACAAAGATGGAGACAAAATTAAACCTTGAAACCCGAAAATAAGTACCCTCAAAACGTAAATACAAAATTCTCTGAAAGCTTGTAAAAGCTAATACCTAAATGTGTTATGGGTTGATTTTCTAAGGTGGAAAAGGGGCCTATTTAAAGGTTAAATTCGTAGGTCAAATAATATTAAAATAACCTACACTAATTAGAGTTTAAATGGGAAACTAAAGCAAAATTTAATTGGGAGAAGAAAGCCAAAAAACTTGCATAACACGTCGCCTCGTCGGGACGAGATGTCTCTTCTCGTCGAGACGTCGGTGGTTACATCATTGGGACGATGCCTCTTCCTCGTCAGGACATCAAACTTATTCTATCCAAAATACGAGGCATAACCCTACAAATCTTCACATTGACTCATATTTCCACAATGCCTTCTTTGCCAGAGCCTGCCACGGGCCTATCTCGAACTATGCAGGGTATTAACTGTCGAAATTGTTCTTTGAAGTTGAAAGACTTCTAACCTTTGACTTGTGCACTGCCAAATCAAAACTAACCCAGGTCTAATTTTCACGAACACAGTTCCCTATCTTTTCAAAACCTACAACCAAAAGATAACCTCTCTTATCCAAAACGGTCATACATTTTTCCCTCCTATGACCAAGTTGCCTACACTTCAAATGAGTTGACTTCAACTCTTTAACGGACCAGGGGCGTTGGATTTCACAAGTCACCTTTGATCCTTCCAAAACATAAAGACTAACAATCCTTTTACCTTTTATCAAAATGAAAGCCCCACGGGATACCTTTATGCCACTTGACTCGATGTTTATTATACAACCCTTCGAGTCCAAAATTCCCAAGGAGATGAGATTTCTTTCAAATCAGGTACATACTTGACGTTTGAAAGTATCTTGATTGTCCCATTGTGCATCCTGATCTGAATAGTACCAATACCGATTACTTCACCTGGTGAACCATTCCCCATAAACACAACTCCACATTCAACTAAACTGTATGTGGAGAACCAGTCCCTAATGGGACACATGTAGAAAGAACACCCCGAATCCAGGATCTACTCAGACGTAAGCTCGAAGCTTTTGCTTATTGACACCAATAAGAAATCATCACCCTTGTCATCAGCCAAATTAGCACTAGCTAAATCTTCCTCGTTGCTCTCAGTAGCCCTTTTATTTCGCAGCTTGTAGCAATCTGCCTTGATGTGACCTAACTTCTTACAATAACGATATTTATTATCTCTCTTTCTTTATGCTACCAAAATTGAGGTTTGTCTATCTGACCTTCTATATGAATCAAACTCATTGCCAAGTTTGTCTTTACTCAATAGAGGACCCTTCACATCCTTGAATGAGAGATTATCTCTACCATAAATCAGAACCTCCTTGAAAGACTTGTATGAAAGGAGTAAAAAACACAATAATAGTCAATCTGAGCCTTAACATTTTTCAAATCATTAAAAAGAGTTATAAATCGATTGATATGACCTCTATGGTGCTCACCTTCGTTCATACGGAATGTGTATAACCCTTTATTTCAACACTAATCGGTTAGCTAGAGACTTAATCGCATAAAGGGTTTCTAACTTTTTCCACATGGTGTATGTCGTTTTCTCCATTAACACCTCCTGTAACACATGATTTGTTAGGCATAATTGAATTGAGGATAAAACCTTTTTATCAAACATATCCCATTCTGATTGTTCCATGTCATTAGGTTTCCTTTCTGCAAGAATCCTATCAAGATCACTCTGGATCAACATTGCTGACATGCGGACTTGCCACAGATTAAAATTTTTTATGCCATCAAACTTCTCAATGTTGAATCTTGTTGCTTCCATCTCTAAACGGGTTGAATGCGAAAATCGTCCAAGCTCTGATACCAGTTTGTTAGGGATTAACCCATGTAAGCAACGAACAAGAAAAATAACGTAGAAATTGAAAAGATCGAATACAAATATTTACGTGGAAAAAATCCTCAAATGAGGATAAAGAACCACGAGTAAATATAATTTTACTATAACGACAAAAACGAAGATTACAAAGATAGAGATAAAACTAAATCTCAAAACTTGAAATAAGAACTCTGAAAACGTAAACACAAAATTCTCTAAAAGTTTGTAAAAGCTAATACCTAAATGTGTTATGAGTTGTTTTTCTAAGGTGGAAAAGAGGCCTAGTCTAAATCCGTAGGTCAAATAATAATAAAATGACCTGTACTAATCAGAGTTTAAGTGGGAAACTGAAACAGAGTTTAACCGAAAAAGTAAAATAGAGTTTAACTGAGAGAAGAAAGCTAAAAAAATTGCATAATACGTCGCGTCGTCGTGACATGGCTACTGCCTCGTCAGGAAGTCCTTCATCACATCGTCGGGATGAGATGTCTCTTCTCATTAGGATGTCGGTGGTTGCGTTGTCAGGATGATGCCTTTTCCTCGTCGGGACATGAACCTGTTTCGGCCTAAATACGAGGCATAACCCTACATATATTTTATTTTACATGCTTACATAACTAATTATGAACTTCATAAATCTAATAAGGTCAATTAATCAGTTTGAGTTATCAAATTAAATTAAATACTTTATTATGAGTTATTAAATTCAAATAATCAATTTATAAGTTTATGATATTCCAAATTCATAGTGGAATATTTAATTAGAAAACTTAATAGTTTATTGAATTGATATATTTAATTTCACTCATTGAAGATTATTTTATTCAATAAAATATGATTAATAGATTTTTTCATGTGAAATTTAAACATTTTATTGAAATAATATTTCAATTAAGATAATTTTTGTTTAATAAAATATAATTAACAAGCTTGCTTATATGAAATAGCTATAATTTTACTGAAAATTTTAAACAATATGCTACTATAACGAACTAACTTAATAAAGAATATCTTCATAACTATTTCCTAACTATGAATGTTGCTTTTATAAGTGAAAAGCTATTGCATGGGGCTAAAATAAAACAAAAAAAATCGAAACTTAGCTATTATAGTGAAATGTTATTAAAGTAGGTGGTTGTTATAGAAAGGGTAGACTGTATAATCTATATATAAAGGGAAGATCCTTTAAATCTTCTTACTTTGATACGTGTCTAAGCCTTTATTTTTTTTCCTTTCATAAGTAAATGGACAAATATTACTTTTGGTTCCTCTTTTATGCCTAAAATTAAAATTTAGTCTTTATAAAGGAATATCCTTTACTTTGACACATATCTAGGCCTTCCTTTTCTTTACTTTCCTTTTATAGGAAAATGGTCAAATATCTCTTTTGGTTTTTCTATTATGCTTAAAATTAATATTTAATTTTTATACTTAAATTCTAAAATAATTTGGTCACTATTTTTTATAATATTTAATCCAAATTGTTAACATTGTCGACTATTCTAATTAAAATTTTAATGTGGATTTCAAAAAAAAAATACTATACTAACAAAAAAATATTTTTGCATGATGAGTTGGAATAAGTTTTTTAAAATTTTTTTAAATTATAAAATATTGGTCAAATTTCAATTTTGGTCACTGTACTATGCTCAAATTTAAGATTTAATATTTAAATTTCAAATTTTTGACATAATTTGGTTCCTCATGTAACACCCTCGCCCAAGTCGATCGTTGGGTCCAAGCTACAAGATGCTATATTCGTTGCTGGAGCAACTAAAGACAATTATATGGTAAATAATCCAATGTCAATTACACATAATTTATGCTTAAATAATCATTTTTTAGTCTTAATCAAACTTACAAAAGCTCTTTTGTCAACCCAAGCATAAATTAGGACCAAATTGGCAGGATTTAGAAGTTCAAGGCCGATGCTGTAACATCATCTCTTTTACGTCATGATGTCACCAAAACAGTATGTCACATCATGACTTCAAGCCTCTCGATGTCGCATCGTCACTTACTGTCAGTCAACGTTGCAACAATGAAGATTGGTCGTCAAGACGTGACCCCTGTTTTTGGAAAAAATGAACCATTTGGTCCCAAATCAAAGCATTCATACCAACCTATTTGATTCAAGCCATATTGTACCACCATCATAAAGAGAAATACATACTATTTCATGCCAACAAGTTACCAAACCAATTGCAACTAGATTCACATCTATTAAGACCTAAGTCAATTCAAAACCAAACCATGACATTTCATACACTCCATTGCAGCTTCACCTACGCCAAATCTATCAAAAACATATTTTTCAACTTCAACATATACACGTATGTACTCAGTCATACACATCAAACGCTTCTAAACTATAAGCATGAGCTTTAGAAAACAATAATAAGTCACATTTCTTCACCATTCATCATTTAAACATATTTGATTCCAAATTTCCATTCAACTATGTCAACCATGTTTAGCCTAACTCACATTTGCATACATACACAATTCAATATAAAAATTTTCATGCCATTAACTAAGAACCAAAATAACCATTCATCAACACATACATCAAACATGGAAATTAAATACACCATTTCAACTAAACATTAACTTAACTAATTCACATGCCATAATCAACATCCAAAATCATCACCATGTACCATATTCATCACCTATGTACTATACAAGGTGCCACATTCTTTGCCAAAGCAACTATGATCAAATTTAAATAAAATTCATATCATTAGACATACAAATCTAAGTAATATAACCAAGTGATATGATAAATAATAATTCTCGTGACTTATATGAGCTTACAAAAGGTCTAATGCTAAATCAAGATCAAATTAAGAGTGAATTATAAAGAATTCAAATTATGAGGTTGACATTGCGATATGAGGGAGTTCCTCGTCACGATGTGATATACTGTTTTGGTCTCGTCGGGACGACAGGGTTCCTAGTCTCAATGTGACATTATAGGTCATTCCCGTTGGAACATGGTACGTTTGACATCGCGACGTCACATACTATTTATGCAATTTCTCTTTGTTTAACAGCATGCAATTTTCCAAACCAATTTCTAAACATATAACCATTATAATCATCTCAACTCATATTTGTAACATATTAACATCAATTTATGTCAACCAATGCCTTTTCTAACATTACGCCAATACCCTATCATCTACAAGCCACTTACCTAATACAAGCTATTTAAATCATTTACATGCTTACCTATTTCACCAATTTCATATATATACATTTAACCAAATTATAACATTAACCATTAAACCATAAATATACACATAACTTTATATACCAAATTTCACTCAACCTAGGTACATGCCTTATAGTCAACAAAAGAGTTATACAAACATTGTCGACTTTAGGATCTTGACTGGATGTTAAATCCAATGCTTGGGACCTCGTTTGGGACCTAACCTACAAAAGGAAAAACAAACCGCATGCTAAGTGATAAACCTTAGTGGTATTTCTATAATTCAAATCAATATAACATAAATGCTATTCAAATACAAATAATCAATTCAAGTCTATTATTCAACTAATTCATATACCGAATTGTAACATAGACTTAGTGATCAAATCATTTGATTATTTCATATCTTTCTTTCTAGCACTTATGATACGAGTTGCATGGCCCATAATCAAGCTCATGAACGTGATGGGCTTAAATTTCCTCAAGGCCCAATAACGAGGTCGAAGGCCAAGCAAATTCAAGCAAGATTGAACGGGACCATACAAGACTTGTTACCAAGGCCTTAGATACGTACACGATCGAAAAAGAAAATCAAGATTCACTTTCTTATTTTCAAGAAAGTTAAGAAATTGAATCTTGGTCCAATTTTGCTGTGTCAAACAATTTTAAGAATCAAGAAAATCAAGATTTCAAATCTTGGAAATCTTGGTCCAAGAAATTGAATCTTACAGCCAAGGCACATTGGATTTCATGTACGAGCTTGAACGAGCCAATTTTGAGAGCAAGCGGATCACAAGACCAAGTTCTTGAAAAAATGGCCCATGAAGATGTCTACAAACCCATCTTGAAGTTTGGAAAGTAATTTCATTGAATATTAGACCAAATTATCAAAATGGACCAAATTGTAAAATATCAAACTTTAGGTCCAATTTTATTTTAATAGGTGGATCAACATGTGAGAATTCAGCCCAAGGAACCCATTAATTCCTTTGGACGAGGTCTCATTAAAAGCCCACACTTAGAATTATTTTGTTTTTTTTATTTGATGAGTTGTTATGTTAGTTAGTTTATTAGGGTTAGGAAAACTCATTTTGGGGGCCTATAAGTAGCATGGTCGTCCACCCTTATACACACACAATTAATTTTTTATTTTTTTTAAGTTGATAATAATTCGCTTTGAGTTTTTCTTCAAGAATTGCTCTTAAGTTTCTTTTAAAAGTTGTTTTAACAATCTTTTAGGTTGTGGGAATCATCTTCAAGCTTTTTCTTATCAAGATCTCTTTCTTGGATGGGGAATTAGAGCCATTGAAAGGAGTTGGGGATTCTTAATGTTTCCAAGGCTTCTTAGGACGTCATCTTCTCTTTTCTAGCCTTAATTTATCATTTCTTTTTTATTTTAATATAGTTCTTGTTGTTTTGGCATATTGATTTTATTGATTTTCGTTCTAGGTTAAAATTGCTTCAAGAAAGACGTTCTCTTATCTTGTTTCATCAAGAAACACATAAAAATTAGGAGTTTTAATCTTTTATTGTTGTTTCAAACATTCTTGCACAAAACAATTTGCTTTTGTCTTTAAAATCACTTATAACAAATTTGTTTTGGGTTTTATTTTTCTAAATCTAGTTGGGGCACTTTCTTGAGGTCCAAGGATGGTTTCATTCCATCCAAGAAACCCTAGTTCATTCTCTATTGGACTCTTTACTAGTCGGTTCATCTTTCTTTTGTTTTAATTTGGTTTGACTTTCTTTTGTGACAACTAATTTGTTTTCGTTGTTTCTCGTTTCAATCTACGTTCGTCTAGAGATCTAGGTTAAATCCACAACTTATACAAGCTATGATCCTATTCTGCACGCATTCCATATCAATCTTTATCATTTGGTATCAGGTTTGGGCATTTTGGGTGTTCATGGTTGATTTCTAAACTGATTTCCATTACAAAACAGCCTATAAGCAGTTTTTACCAAGAATCTTTTTCAAAAAAATTTTTTGAGGGGGTAAACTTTTTTCAATTGATTTGAAATTTCATATACTGATTCTTGGCACTGTATTAAAATATAAAAAATATTTCCCACAAAAAATAGTGATCGAAAAAGTATAGAAAAAAACTAAAAAAAATAAAAAAATAAAAAATATTCTGTGGGTTGAATTTTCTGCCGAAACTTTTCAGATCAGGTCTACATTATTTAAGGAGGCTTCAATTTAAATTATTTGATTTTTGGAAATCAGGAACACCTCGAACGAAGTTTGTCAAGTTGCTTCGCAATTTTTCATGTTTTCGAGTTTCAACAATTTTCATTAACTCTTAGCCTTAGTTTTTCCTCTATTTTTGCTTTTTATTATTTCTTTATGCATTCTAATAGTTTATTATTTCTTGTGTTAGTAGGTTAAAGCACGTTGCACATTCCTTTCTCCGTGCAACATAATTATTTGGTGTCTAGCCGATTTTGGACTCCTAGTGCTACTAGGTTTGCTTTGTTAGTTTGATTCTAAGATATTCTAATTGATTGATATAGACACTTTTAAATGACTCACAAGATTAATTCTTACCTCATTGAGAATTCAATTTTATTTCTTAGTGCATAACAGTGAGGTTTGCTAAATTTTTTTTTCTTGAGTGTTGTGTTCTTTTCTGGTTTTCATAATGATTCACGATACTATGATTTGGGAAGTTGCAAAGGGATCAAGAGGTTTGAGATGCTTTAGATCAGGAATGGGATACTATTCTAGACACGATCAGTAAAAAATTAGAACTTCTATGTAGCAAAATTGAATGTTGAAATTGTAATTGGGGAGATAAGGTTGATCAACCTCATCTTCGTACAAATAATATTCGATGTGTCTATCGTGCAAATGATGAGAATTTGGTTAATAATGACTGTGAGCAACATTTTTTAGCTAAATTGAAGTTCTCAATTCCAGAATTTCATGGAAAGAATGATCAAGAGACTTATTGTGATGGAAAAGGTGATTATAAATTAGTTTGTCAATTCAATGGGAGATAACCAAATGAAAGGAGGAATACGATTGAGCTACCACCTTTTGTGCAATGTTATTGGTGTAGTTCAAAAGATTATAAAGGTTTCCAATGTCCAATTAAATATACAAATAGAGAGAAAAAGATTGACTTATCACCTTTTGTGCAATGTTATTGGCGCAGTTTAGAAGATCATAGGGGTTTCCAATGTCCAATTAAATATCCAACTAGAGAAGAAAGTAAGTATGACTTTGTACCTTTTGTTGACTCATACTCTAATGGAAAAGAGATTTGTGATGGTGAACTTTGTGAACTGAAAAAAGATGATAGTGAGAATTTTTTCCTTGAATCCATTGAGTTAGATGAGATAGAAATGTCATGTTCTCCTACTGAGATATATTGTACTGAATTGAATATTCATAATACTTGTGATGGGGATATGAGAAGTGAGGAAGAAAAAATTGAAAAAACAGAGAGAAAATAGACCTTGGGTGATAAAGTCTACTTGATGATCCACTTTAGTGAGTGAAAATACATATGAGGTAAAATTGGAGTGTTCTCAAGTGGGAAAGGAAAATGAAAACAAAAAAGAAAAATATTCATGCAAAAGTGATGAATGATTATGGTTTAACTAACCATAACTCGAATTTGTTTAGTAGTGTTTCCTTGTTACAAGATTTTAAGAATCTATTGATGGATTTTAAGAATCTATTGACGGACTTCCAATTATATTACTCTACCATCGATCGACACTTTTACTTGTGGGAGAGAGGTAAGTTGAATATTAACAATTCTCCACATGTGCTATAAGGTAAGAAAGGTAAGGAAACAATAGGAATTGATTTAAGAAGGCATACCATGAATGTTTTTGATAAGTATACTACTGATTTTTTTTTGTAAAATATTTTCTTACAGCATGCTTTCTCATTGGTAAAATTTCATTAAACCTTAGTTTGACCGTTCAACTGATTTTATGGGTTTATTTAAATTTGTAAAGATTAAAAATAGTAATTATGTTGCATTAAATAAGTTTTTTAAAGCATTTTATATATTTTCTTTTGCAACAATTTTTTCTATTTTGACCTTTAACGATGAATTTTTACATAATAATATTAAAATTCTTGATTTTTATAATTATGTGAAATTCTTGACTCATCGTTGGAAATTCTTATGGATGACCGTGCATATTAAAACAAAGTTACAGGTTATTTTTTACTTGAAGACTGATGTACCTAACACTTCTTTGTTTAGTGTTGATACCTTGTTTTTAAAGGAGACATACATGATCAAAGTTGATTTAAATGATTAAAATAATATATTTAATCATGGAGATAATTTTGGCACACAAGAAAGCTTAGGTAAGTATTTTTTTCATTTTATTGTTATTTATTCTAATCCTTTTTCTTTTTGTGCAGCTAAAGATTCGGGGATGAATCTTCGTGAGGAAGAGGCAATGATACGAGTAGCTTGGTCCAATTCAAAGGCCATAATAAAGATGGGCCTTTCCAAGTACTCAAATGGATCAATGACAACACCTATCAAATAGATCTGCCTAGTGAGTACAATACATGTAACACCCCTAACCCATATCCATCATCGGAACAAGGTTACAGAGTATTACCGGAGTTTACATAACAAATACTATTAATTCATGTCATTTACTATTCATATTTGAAATCAATCATATTGTCCCTTAAATGGACTCTCGAGGTGTAACACCCCTAACCCGTATCCATTGTCGAACTAGGGTTACGAAGCATTACCAGTCGAATCATAATATTTAAACAACCATTTCTCACACATCAGCATACCATAATTAATCAATAACACAAAGTCCCTTTAGAAGGTCTACGAGACCTTAAACATGCTTTAGAGAAGGTTCGGGACTAAACCGATCTCATAAGGAAACTTTGCAGAACTTAGAAAATTTTTCTTTTAAAACAGGGCACACGCCTGTTTGGCTAGGCCGTGTGCCTCAGATGGCCATGCCTTACCCCGTGTGCAACACTGACTTCGGTCACACGGCCTGTCACACGCCCATGTGTCTGGCCCGTGTGCAACACTGACTTGAATCACATGGCCTGTCACACGCCCGTGTGTCTGGCCCATGTGCAAGTCTGACTTGCTTTGAATTAGGACATTGATGGGCACGATCGAGACACACGCCCGTGTGCTCAACCATATGGGCAATTATAGACCATTTACAAGGCCAACTTGCCACCCATTTGGGGTCATTCCTACAAGCATCACTCTATACTCAATTCATGCCCAATTAATGGTCAAAATCTTACCAAAACATACACAATTTATGCTACAATATCCTCATTCATTTCCAAATACAATTCCAACTCAAAACATGTCCATTTCATGAACTAAATTCATACCAAAAGCATATGATTCACATCTCATTTCAAACCATTTTAAACATGCAATATATTCACTATCTCAAATACCAAATCAAGTATGAAACATACTATTTCTATTTCACTAAAGCATACTACAATAGCCATTCACACAAGACCATATATACACATCACATACACCATTTTCACATAGAAAAACACGATCCAAAGTCTCATCCATTATCAAGCCATATCACATTGCAAGATTTATACATCTCAAAACATTCCACAATCTCACTAGCCTATACATGCCATATACCATAAATACAACTTCCAAAAGGTACCGAAATAGATGTCCGATAGTGTGATTGAGTCGCTGATGATCCTCGTATCCGAGCTAGCTTTAAATACCACTGTAAAATAGAGAAAGACTTCACACAGTAAGCTTTAAAGCTTAGTAAGTTCGTAATATAACACAATTAACTCAACAATTCAAATTCAATATGCAAAACTTAACTAACACTTAGTTCAAGTCACATCACGACTCGATTTCATCCATGGCTAGTACTCACTTTCATACCATATCTATAGGTTCATATACAAGCATTTATAATGCTATTCAATCCAACTCTTTGCATCGTTCATTCACATAATCTTTCATCCATCTCATATACAATATCATCAACCACATAGGTTCTGTACTTACATGTACCATCACGTATTTATCTATCACATTTACCACGTCAATGCTCGATGCCATAATTCATTCGATCCTCTTTAAACGTTCGATGAACTCGCACACTTAGTGCCAATTAATTAGCCGAAGCTATAATAATATCGCACACTTAGTGCCATCACATTAAATCGAATTTATCTCGGTATCGTACACGTAGTGCCAAATAATACAGCCGATGCTTTCTTTATCTCGCACACTTAGTGCCATTCATCACTGTAACGATTCTATTTACGCACACTTAGTGCCACATATCTTTGAACTCACATTTCACATTACCAAACTCCACAATCACTTTTCCATTCATCTCATCACATATAAACATTGTTTAAACAATACGTATTATACACGAACTTACCTCGGACTTACAAACGACGATACTAGTTGACCAATCGAGCACTTTGTTCTTGCCTCGATCTAGGTCTGAATTTCTCATTTTCACAATTTAATCCTTAATAGGCAATTTCACCAAAAATCATTATAAAAAACATGTATATCAACCATCAAACACTTAGTTTTCATCTTCAAACATTAAAAAACTCAATTATTCAACAATGGTACTTCACAAAATCATCATGAATTTCGAAAATCAAGGTACGGGCTAGCTAGTACTCAAAGCAACGATCACAAAAACTTAAAAATCATCAAAAATAGGGCTCAAAACATACCTCATGCAAGCTCAACAAGTGCCGAATGCTCAAAGCTCATAAACCCTCTCTATTTCTTCAATTTTTTGTGATGAATGCATGAAAAAAAAAATGAGTATTTGGCTTTGTTTTAATAATATCATGATTTATCAATTACCAAAATTAACCTTTCATAATCACATTGAAATCCACTAATATATGCCCATTTTTGTCCATCCAAGCTATTAATGGTCTAATAACAACATATGGACCTCTCATTTAATAAAACATAACATTTAAGCACTTTTAATCACTAGCACACAGCTTTTACATTTTACGCAATTAGGTCATTTTTCACAAATCGGCACACAAACGATAAAATTTTCACACAGAACTTTCACACATACTTTATCACATGCCATATACATAAAAAATAATATTAAATTATTCCTCTAACCTCAGATTTGTGGTCCCAAAACCACTGTTCCAACTAGGGTCTAAATCAGGCTGTTACACGAGGCCCAATTTATGCATTAAAAATAAATCAGGATTATATCGACAACTCAAAGAATTTTTTGCAAATTTCCAAAATTTTTCTTCAATATAGGGGTCACACACTCGTGTGGGTAGGTCGTGTGGCTCACACGGGCAAATGACACGCTCATGTCCTAGGCTGTGTAGACATTCGATGCAAGGCACATGGCCGTGTCCCAGCCCGTGTTCATACCCGTGTAATTTTCTGACTTGGGTCACACGACCAACCACATGCCGGTGTGCTAGGTCGTGGGGACAATTTAATTTTTTTGAAAATTAGGTGCAGGATTCACACGGCCAAGACACACGCCCGTACGTTGGGCCGTGTGTTTTACACAGCTGAGACACACGCCCGTGTCTCTGCCCATGTGACCAATTCTGAGCATTATGTTTCTAATTTTTTTTAAGATGCAGGGGACACACGAACAAACCACATGCCCGTGCACATGGCCGTGTGTCACACACGGTTGAGAGACACTCCCGTGTATCTGCCCATGTGGATGAAAATAGGCCATTTTCAAGGCCATTTTTTTCTGACCCAAGTATACCATGAACCAACAATAACACTTGAATACATTTATCAACCAATTCGAGACATTAAGACTAAACCAAAACCAATCTTGATTTCTAAGTGAAAATGGTGAATTTTTGGTAAAATGACCAAATTGTAAAGAAAGCAAAACTTTCCTTCTTTCCTTTCTTTTCATACGTTGGATGCATGGGAAGAAGATGATCATTCTTCATCTTTCTTTCCTTATATATATACTAAATAAAATAATAATAAAATAATAAAATATCATTTTAAAATCAAATCAAAATATTTATAAACTAATATTTATTTATTTAATTAATCTAAAATATCACCAACATCATCATTACCTTCTAGATTTCTCTCTCTTTCTAATTGACCATTTTGCCCTTTATAATCTTTTAAAATTCCATCCTTAAGTAAACACTTAATTTGGTAAAATTGCAATTTAGTCCCTCATAATTATTCACCTATTCAATTTGGTCCTAATTCATCCAATTTCCTTAGTTTCTAGATCATATGATGCGACCCTAGCTCGAAAAGCTGTTGCCGAACCCATCGAGCTGCCAAAAGGCCCAATCACTCGGTCTCGTGCTAAGAAGTTCCAAGACGCATTAGCTAGCTATGTCGACCGAGCTTGAGGAGAGCAAATAGCTGAACCCATTGAGACCAACTCCATAGGCGTCCCTTGCAACTTATTACAAGCTGAATTTTAGCTCACTTAGCTCAATTTAATTATTTAGTTGCTGGAATAAAAACTTAGTTAATTTAGTTTAAGTTAAGTAATTAATTTAGTTAAGTATTAAATATGCTTTTAAGCTATTTAATTTGTCTTTATATGTTAAATAATAATAGGATTAAAAAATCATTTAATTTGTCTATTCTAATATAGCAATTTAATTTGTCATAAGCTTAATTAATTGGTCTTAATTCCTATAGTAATTAAAAATGTCCTAAGCTAAGACAAATTAATTAAACATATTAAAAGTGCCTTGACCGAATTTCCTTGAATGTTTCAGGTGACTATTTGGCTGGAAGGAAGCTAGGTGCATGGACGACTTAATGAAGGGCTTTTAAGCTGAATTAAAACAAATCAGCAGCTCATTTGATTTCCCAAGGGTTGTTCGTGTATTGCAAAGGTCAAGGGAGCTTTAAAGGCTGAATTAAACACATGGAAGCTATTCCAAGTTACATTTTAATGCTGGTAACTCTTCAACAAAAGGTTACAGCTCATTCAAAGCTTGGCCGAACCTGGACATGCTCTTTCAGCTCCCATGCTATCCAAATGCATTCAGCTGATTCCTTCTCCATTAAGTTGACTCTTGGCGTCCCATAGTAGCTGATTTTATCATTCTATAAGCTGTCCCTTGGAGCTCATTCTGCCGAACCTAGCAGCAGCATATTAATAGTTTATTTCTAGAATTCTCTAGCATGGTTCATGGTTGAATTCTTAGCTCCTAAGTTGTCTATTTGGCTGGCCATATTGCGGCCTATAAATTATAATCAGATTGCTTAAAGGACTTTTTGCCAAATTTATGCTAAAAGAAAAACTTGTGAGATTTCCAAATCTCTTTGTTCTCCCCGGGATTGAATTGACTTATCAAGTCGTCTTGTGGCGTCATTCTCTCTTTTGTTAAACCGAACTTATCACTAACCGGTGTGGCATTCCAATACCTTCGGTTCCTATCATTTTTTATAGCGGGTCAAGGTTTCTAATATTTTTCCTAACAGAAAATTACCTAAAAGCCTTGTAAGATTCGGGTCAACAATCCACCTCATTATTGGTTCTTTCTTTGGCCTTAGCCTAATCAAATATCCATCATCCAGCTATTTCGAACCTTTTTCTTAAGACTTTTTTTTTGTTAGCCTATTTTTACTCCGAAACGAACCCTTCTTACCCAAATTCACGATCAGAGCTAGCTGAATTAGAGTAAGAATCGACGTTATTGGCGCGACGATATTGTAAAAAAATTTAAACAAAAAAAATATTTGAGCAAAAAAAATCGTGAATTCAAGTGAGTGAGTAATCAGCATATTGTAATATTTAAAAAAAAAGAATTCAAAATTTAAAAAAAAAAGAGTGATCAAATTATTCTTGCTTGCTGAGTTTATTTTACAATTTGTGTTGTTACCCAAAGTGTTCCATTATTTTTTCCCTATCAATCAGCCACACCTTAGTCAATATACTTGACCTATTTCTTTTCAGCATACCCAATACCCAACATTATTCCTACCCAAACCCGACAACTCTTTGCAACCTGACCCACATCGACTACTTACAAGCATAATTAGTGCCTTCGAGAACTTAAAGAAGCGGATTGAATGGAAAAAGGCACTAGGGTTGTGAGTACATCGAGTGGAAAAAGCCAATTGAGTGGATTTCTTTGTGAGAGAAATTTGTAAGGTTTGCTGTGAGTATCAAAATGTCTCATAGTTCGGAAAGAAACCCGAACGAGGGAGGTGAATTTCGTCCCGTAAGAAATGTTGGAGGAGGAGTTCCGGATCTCACCTTACAAGTGATTATGCGAGAAATGGAGCTATTATTTGATCGCAAGCTCGAGCCAATCGAAGATTGCCTATATCGAGTTGAAACCCAAGGATAACGCGAGGCAACTCCAAAACTTGCAAGGCGAGGGTGAGAGCACCCAAACAATGATCTTGACGAAGCAAGTGAACCCGATAGTGAGCCTTCATCTGTTCGAAGTGTACGTCAATGAGGCCAACGAAATCGGGGTCCTAGAGATCGAGACTGCCCCGATGACAACCTCAAAAATATCAGGATGTCAATCCCTCCGTTCCAAGGAAAGAACGATCCTGAAGCTTACTTGGAGTGGGAAAAAAAGATCAAGTTAGTCCTCGAATGTCACAATTATTCGGAGAGCAAAAAGGTTAAGCTCGCGGAAATCGAGTGTTTCGACTATACCATACTGTGGTGGGATCAACTCGTGACAAGTCGAACAAGAAACCGTGAATGGCCTATCTCAACTTGGGTCGAAATGAAGGCTATCATGTGGAAGCGGTTCATTCCTTCCTACTACCACCGAGACCTCTATCAATGCTTGCAAAGCCTTACCCAAGGCAATAGGAGTGTCGAAGACTATTATAAGGAAATGGAAATAGCGATGATCCGGGCTGACATCGAGGAGGATCGAGAGGCGACAATGGCCAGGTTTCTAGTGGGGTTAAACTGTGACATCGCTAACATATTGGAATTACAACACTATGTTGAAGTGATAGACATGGTCCACATGGCCATCAAAGTCGAAAAGCAGCTAAAACGAAAAGGCATTAACCAATCTTACTCTACTCCTTCAAACACAAAATGGAGTCAAATAGTCAATAAGCCCCCTATTCAAACCAAAGATCCTGTTGTGCCCGAAAAATCTAATGCAATCGTGGGTGAGACAAGCAAGAACAAGAACGAACCCGTCTCAAACCGATCAAGAGACATCAAATGCTTTAAATTTCAAGGACGGGGACACATAGCTAGCCAATGTCCCAATCGGTGAGTTATGGTGGTAAGGGCCGATGAAAAAATTGAGTCCGAAGAGAAGTGGAAAACGAGCCCAAAGTGCCAACCGACGAAGATGAAAGTTTGGAGTATCCCGTTGAAGGAGAAATCCTTGTGGTGAAGTGAAGTCTAAGCATCCAAAGCGCAAAAACCGAACAGCAACGGGAGAATATTTTTCACACCCGATGCCACATCTAAGGCAAGGTGTGTAGCATGATCATTAACGGCGGGAGCTGCACCAATGTCGCAAGTAGTATACTGGTGGAAAAGCTCAAATTAGCCACGACCAAACACCCAACTCCGTACAAGTTGCAATGGTTGAATGACAGAGGCGAACTTAAGGTGACAAAACAAGTCGTGGTAGCCTTTTCTATCAGGAAATACCAAGATGAAGTTGTCTGCGATGTGGTGCCAATGCACGCGGACATCTCTTTTTGGGGCGTCCGTGGCAGTTACACAAATCGATACACTTTTAAGCACTTAGGTAAGAATATAACACTAGCCCCTTTCACTCCGAAACAAGTGTACCAAGACCAACTGAAATTGAAAGAATCTATAGAAAAGGCAAAAGAAAAAGAAAAGAAATACGAAAAAAAAGAAAGGAAAAAGTGAGAGATTGGAGGTAAAAGCCCGAGAAGAAAAAGAAAGTCTAAAAGAAAATGAGAGAGGTAAAATGAGTGAATTTACGAGGAAAAGAGAAGTGATGAAGTGCCTGTTGTTGCGCTAGCCCGTGCTTGTACTCATGTACAAGGAATGCTTATTTGATACTAATGAGTTTGATCCCTTTTTGCCTTCTTCTATTATTTTGTTGCTTCAGGAGTTCGAAGACGTTTTCCCGGAAGAAGTGTCTAACAGGTAGCCTCCTCCGAGGTATCGAACACCAAATAGATTTCATCCCCGGAGCCACAATTTTGAATCGACCGGCTTACCGAAGCAACCCCGAGGAAACCAAGGAGTTGCGATGACAAGTAGCAGACTTAATGGAGAAAGGCTACATACGCGAGAGCTTAAGTCCGTACGCGGTGCTCGTATTGTTGGTGCCCAAAAATGATGGTTTGTGGAGGATGTGCGTGGATTGTCGGGCCATCAACAAAATCACCGTTAAGTACCAGCATCTCATTCCAAGGCTCGTCGACATGCTAGATGAACTCAGTGGTGCTAAACGATTTTCTAAGATTGACTTGAAAAGTGGGTATCACCAAATCCGCATGCGGGAGGGGGACGAGTGGAAGATGTCATTTAAAACCAAATAAGGTTTGTATGAGTGGCTAGTGATGCCATTCAACCTCACCAATGCCCCGAGCACTTTCATGCGGTTAATGAACCATGTCTTAAGGGCTTTTATTGGTCGTTTTTGCGTAGTTAATTTGATGACATTGTAATTTATAGTAAATCTTTATCTGATCACGTAGAACATTTGCGTGCTGCTTTGGAAGTTTTTAGAAAGGAAGTGTTGTATGGGAACCTTAAGAAATGTAGTTTCTGTACTGAAAAATTCATTTTTCTTGGTTTTGTAGTGAGCACGAGTGGCCTCGTGGTGGATCAAGATAAAATTAAGGCAATCCAAAAATAGCCGCGTCCGACCAACATCAGCCAAGTAAGAAGTTTTCACGGCCTTGCGAGCTTCTATAGGAGGTTTGTACCAAATTTTAGCACCCTTGCTGCCCCATTAACCGGTATCATTAAAAAGAACTCTCCTTTTATTTGGAATGATGAACAAGAAGCTACTTTTGTTAAAATTAAAGACTGTTTAACTAACGCTCCACTTTTGTGTTTACCAATTTTAACAAAACCTTCGAGGTGGAATGTGATGCTTCTGGCATAGGTATAGGTGCAGTTTTAACGCAAGACGGGCGTCCGGTGGCCTATTTCAACGAGAAGTTAAACGGGGTGACACTCAACTACCCCACCTACGACAAGGAAATGTATGCCTTGATACGAGCTTTGGAGACATGGCAACACTACCTTTGGCTGAAAGAGTTCGTAATACACACGGACCACGAAGCTTTAAAACATTTGAGAGGGCAAACCAAGCTTAACAAACGACTCGCCAAATGGGTGGAATTCCTAGAATCCTTTCCGTACATAATCAAATACAAGCAAGGTAAGGAAAATGTCGTTGCAGATGCACTATCATGTAGGTACGCTCTCATAAACTATTTGGATGTCAAGTTGCTTGGTTTCACTTATTTAAAAGAATTATATGCTAACAACTCTGATTTTGGAGAGATTTACAAGCTTTGTGAGCAAAGTTCGTGTGATAAGTATTTTCGGCAAGACGGGTTTCTCTTCCGAGAGAACAAGCTCTGCATACCCCAAGGATCAACTAGAGACGTGTTGATTCCTGAAGCGCATAGCGGGGGATTACTGGGTCACTTCAGCATAGCTAAGACCTTAGTCGTTCTTCAAGAACAATTCTATTGGCCGAAAATGAAACGAGACGTGACCAAAGTTTGCGAGCGTTGTATTGCTTGCAAAAAGGCAAAATCGAGAATCCAGCCACACGGACTCTACACCCCGTTGCCGATTCTGGAAGCGCCACGGATGGACATCTCCATGGATTTCGTTCTAGGGTTTCCTAAAACAAAGAATGGCAAAGACTCAGTCTTTGTTGTAGTAGATAGGTTTTCCAAAATGGCTCATTTTATTGCATGTAATAAAACTGATGACGCTTTAAATGTTGCTAATCTTTGTTTAGGGAGATCATGCGGTTGCATGGCATTCCTAGAACCATCGTTTTGGATCGAGACATGAAGTTTCTCAGCCATTTTTGGAGGACTTTGTGGGGAAAGCTTGGCACCAAGCTATTATTCTCAACAACGTGCCATCCCCAAACCGATGGCCAAACGGAGGTCGTTAATCGGGTCTTATCAACACTTTTACGAGCAATTATCCGAAAAAACTTAAAGACTTGGGAGGAGTGTTTACCCCACATCGAATTCGCGTACAACCGATCGGTGCACTCGGCTACCAAGTATTCGCCATTCGAGGTAGTGTACGGCTTTAATCCTTTAACTCTATTGGATTTGTTGCCTTTAGCTTCTAATCATTTTGTGCATGTAGACGGAAAGAAAAAGGCCGAATTTGTGAAACAATTACATCAATGAGTTAGGGATAATATTGAAAGAAGGACCGAGCAATATGCTCGTAAAGTCAACAAGGGACGTAAATGAGTGACGTTCGAACCTAGTGATTGGGTTTGGATTCACATGCGCAAGGAGAGATTCCCAATTCAAATACGGTTCAAGCTCTTGCCAAGAGGCGACGGTCCTTTTCAACTTCTAGAGAGGATTAACGGCAACGCTTATAAATTAGACTTGCTTTGTGAGTATGGGGTTAGTGCTACTTTTAACGTTTTTAACTTATCCCCTTTTGATGTAAGTGATGATTTGGGGACAAATCGCTTCGAAGAGGGGGGATGATGTGACCCTAGCTTGAGAAGCTGTTGCTGAACCCATCGAGCTGCCAAAAGGACCAATCACTCGGTCTCGTGCTAAGAAGTACCAAGACGCATTAGCTAGCTATGTCGATCGAGCTTGGGAAGAGCAAATAGCCGAACCCATTGAGACCAGCTCCATAGGCGTCCCTTGCAGCTTATTACTAGCTGAATTTTAGCTCACTTAGCTCAATTTAATTATTTAGTTGCTGGAATAAAAACTTAGTTAATTTAGTTTAAGTTAATTAATTAATTTAGTTAAGTATTAAATATGCTTTTGAACTATTTAATTTGTCTTATATGTTAAATAATAATAGGATTAAAAAAATCATTTAATTTCTCTATTCTAATACAGCAATTTAATTTGTCATAAGCTTAATTAATTGGTTTTAATTCCTATAGTAATTAAAAATGTCCTAAGCTAAGACAAATTAATTAAACATATTAAAAGTGCCTTGACCGAATTTCCTTGAATGTTTCAAGTGACTATTTGGCTGGAAGGAAGCTAGGTGCATAGACGACTTAATGAAGGGCTTTTAAGCTAAATTGAAACAAATCAATAGCTCATTTGACTTCCCAAAGGCTATTCGTGTATTGCAAAGGTTAAAGAAGCTTTAAAGGCTGAATTAAACACATGGAAGCTATTCCAAGTTACATTTTAATACTGGTAACTTTTCAACAAAAGGTTACAGCTCATTCAAAGCTTGGCCGAACCTGGACATGCTCTTTCAGCTCCCATGCTGTCCAAATGCATTCAGCTGATTCCTTCTCCATTAAGTTGACTCTTGGCGTCCCATAGTAGCTGATTTTATCATTCTATGAGTTATCCCTTGGAGCTCATTCAGTCGAACCTAGCAGCAGCACATTAATAGATCATTTCTAGAATTTTCTAGCATGTTTCATGGCTGAATTCTTAGCTCCTAAGTTGTCTATTTGGCTGGCCATATTGAGGCCTATAAATAGCTTGTAATCAGATTGCTTAAAGGACTTTTTGCCAAATTTATGCTGAAAGCAAAACTTGTGAGATTTCCAAATCTTTTTGTTCTCCCGGGATTGAATTGACTTATCAAGTCGTCTTGTGGCATCATTCTCTCCTTTGTTAAACCGAACTTATCACCAACCGGTGTGGCGTTCCAATACCTTCGGTTCCTACCATTTTTGACAGCGGGTCAAGGTTTCTAATATTTTTCCTAACCGAAATTTACCTAAGAGCCTTGTAAGATTCGGGTCAACAATCCACCTTATTTTTGGTTCTTTCTTTGGCCTTAGCCGAATCAAATACCCATCATCTAGCTATTTTGAACCTTTTTCTTAAGCCTATAAACCATTTTTCTTTGTTAGCCTATTTTGCAAACACTTATTTTTTATTCCGAAACGAACCCTTCTTACCCAAATTCACGATTGGGCAACAAATACGATTCGAGTCAAATACAACCAAGCTCGTATCAATTCCACCCTTAGAATATTTGCACTATTGGTCCTTTAACTTTTTCATATTTACACTTTAACCCCTCAAGTTTTGGGTGTCGTAATCATTTTTGACAGAATAGGAATCGACTTTTAAAATAAGGAGTCGCCACCGATCTTTTATTCGAGGTGTGTCGGATCACCTTTGTTTTAGAAAAACATTTTGATTTACTAAAACAATGTTTTTGGTCTACGAAAATTTGAGAAAATGGGTTCGGAGTCTCATTATGCTCGAGGAAGGGTTAGCACCCTCGTTACGCCCAAAATTGGTACCGAATTGATTAATTAATGTCCCAATGTCGAAAGTTGAAAATTTTAAAAAGAATTTAGAAATCTGATCTTTTTTGAAATATTTTAGTTTTCTCGGATTGAATATCTAAGATTTTCTTGTTCCGAGGAATAAAATATCACATCCAATATGTAGGGACACGATGATTTTTATCCTCGAATCCAGGATCATCTCTTAATTCTCGAGACTCATGCATTAAAATATCCAAAGAATATTCAGTTATTTGGCCAAGCGAGAACACCGAAACCCAACACATAGTGCACGATCTCTCGGATTTCCAAACATAGAATATTGCATTATTTTGGAACTTTTAATTAGGAATAATATCAAGTGCAACATGTAAAGGCATACATTTATTGTTTGAGGTTGAATGAAACGACCTAAGTGGGGTAAATACTGAGGTTTAATGCACAATGCAGTGGCATGGGATAAAACGTAATATCGAGCATGGGATAATTAAACACTGGCGCCGTATAATGCGAGCGAATGACAATAATACAAAGGGTATGGAATAAACTAAATTTAAAAAAAAAAGAAAAGAAATACACAATGGCAATGATCAAGCAATATACATGTTTTAAATATTAACATTAATAATGAAACTAAAATGAATGAGACAATTTAAAATAAACAATAATTGAAATAAATAATCCATATAAAAAAACAATTCAATACAAAAAATAAAAGAATAATTGAGATAGACAAATAAAGGAAATTCAAAAATAATTTCAGCTAAGTAATCTATATAAAATCTAGAATAATTTGTGGAAAATTAAAATGAATTATATGTACATTAACATCTTGAAATAAATAACATGTAAAATAATTTGAAGCGAATAATATAATAAAGCAACTTAAAGTAATATGGACAAGTTTAAAAACAAATATTATGTAAGAGAGATGTAAAACGAATAACATACAAGACGTTTTAGGAACAGATAGTATATGATAAGATAATATACATATACAAATAATGTAAAAAGAAATTTAGGAAAACATGATATATTAGCATAAAAAAAAAAATAAGTAGTATATATATGAGATAAATATCTTATTTAGAAAACCAATCAAAACCATTTGATAAACAAAAGAGTTTAAAGAAACAACACACGTATAATTTAAAACAAGTGATAGAAACAAATTTTAAATAACATATAAAAATAAGTTTTTTTTTTTTAATAAAGAACATGTAGAGCATCTCAAAGAAGTTAACGCATGAAATAATTTAAAATAATGTAAAACTGTTTATTATATATGTTGTATATAATTTAAAACCAATAATAGTTTAAGATAATTAATGTGTGCAAGGAATTTATAAATGAATATTATGTATATATATACACAATTTAATAAGAATAATATATAAAACTTTAAATGAATAATGATAATAAACAAACAAGTAAAAAATAAATGAATAAATTACACAAGGTCAGGGACAAACTTAAAAATCCAGCCAGAACTCAGGATATGAATCATAAATAATCAAAAGTTGATTTAGGAGTGAAACGAACGGTGCGAAACTAACGGGGACCCAAATAGGAAAATATTCCCTAAATCCCCATGCGCACATCCAGTTGATAGCTCCAGGGACCAAATCGAAATCAAGATGAAACCTGAGGGCCAAATTTCAAAGAACGAAGAAAGACAGGAATCAGGGCCTAATTGAATGGAACCAATGTAGGGAGGGACCATTCGCACAAATTTCCCTTTAAGGGTGAAAATGCACATATCCAGTTTGCAAAACGTTAATGTACTGGCCCCCACTTTCTTTAATTTCTCCACTTTAAAATTAACAACCTTTACTACTTTTAATATATGTTTTTTTTTAGCTAACAAATCCCTTTTTCCAAACAAAACAGAGAACCATCCCCCCCATCGTCTCTTCTTCTGCCGGGGGTTTAGACCCAAACATCATACCGTTCGATGAGCCACCACCATCTAGTGGTCGCCGATGCGCAAGCTGGAGGATTTCAACCCTATTTGAAGCCCGATCCAGGTATGTTCCCATTACTTCTTTTATTATTCCTTACAAAGACTCAAAAAAAAAAAAAAAAAAAAACAACAACGGCAGTAGATAACAACGAAAACTAAGAAGAAATCAACCTTTGTAGTTTTTGGCTTTTGATTTTTCTTTGATTGCTTGTAAAAGTGTTCGTAACTTTCTTTTTTTGATTTTTGAACGAGTAAAAAAGGAGAGGAGTCGATCTTTAATGTTTTTTCTTTTTTGATTTATGATTGATGTCTCCAAAAAAAAAAAACCCCTAACAAAATGTCTTTCTTCGGTTTATATAACCAATTTACAAATTTTTGTTTTCTTTCATTTGTTTTTTTTTTCTTTTTTCTATTGTTTTTTTGATTTGTGTTGTCGCGTGCTCCTTGTTCTTTGGTTGTTTGCAGGTCACGAGTGGAGGCACGACGAGGCATACGAGGCGTGCAAATCGAGAAGATGTCAGAGAAGCATGCGGGTGTTGGGGCAATGCGCGTGGTGGTGGCCGAGGCGTATGGGGCGTGAAGGAGAGCGCGACATGCGGGAAGGTCGGCGGTGAGGGACTCTGCTTTATTCTTTGTTCGTTTTCTTTGTGGTGGGCTGATGAGTTGGGTTAGTTTTTTTTTTTTTTTTTTTAGAAATTGGGCTTAATTTTGGGTTTGGTGTAATGTTTAGTTTGATTGGGCTTAGTGGGTTTGACGGGTTTTTTGGGCTATTTTGGACATTTATTTTGGACTGATTTTATTGGGTTTTTTCATTTCTGTTTTTGTTTTAGTAATTGATGGGCCTGGGTTTGGGTTTTGGTTAAAGGCCCGGGCAAAATATGGTTATTACAGCTGCCCCTCTTTGCTCATTGTCGTGAAATGAGAATAGAGCAAAGATAATAGAAGAACCAATTTTGCCCGATCCTTGTCTTCCTCAAATGTCTTTAACTCTAATGTAACCTATTGCTTTGATCCGCTCCACCGCTACTTCTGAGAGATAAGACCTACAGCTTCAAAAATCGCTTCTCCTCAATCTTCTAAGGGGTGGGATTTGCTTGCTCCAATGTGACTTCACGACACAAAGAGATCTGTAGCTTTGATCTGCTAATTGCTCCACTAGGACTTTGATGCAATAAATCTGAACCTTTCGAACTGCTTCCTTATTCTCGCAATATGAGTTGACCCCCTTTTTTTTTCTTTTTTTTTTAAGGAAGGAATTGAAAAACAGAAATTGAAAATACCTCAGCGTGTGACTGAGGCTCAACTCACCTCTCGTATTATGAGCTGATATTTTAATAGAAATTGAAAGACAGGAATTAAAAATACCTCGGCGTGTCCCAAGGCTCAACTCACCTCTCGTATTACGAGGTGACTTTTGAACAGAAATTGAAAGACAAAAATTAAAAATACCTCAGCGTGTCCCGAGGCTCAACTCACCTCTCGTATTATGAGTTGATTTTTGAACAAAAATTTAAAGATAGAAATTAAATACCTCGGCGTGTCCCAAGGCTCAACTCACCTCTCGTGTTATGAGTTGATTTTTTGAACAGAAATTTAAAGACAGAAATTAAATACCTCGGCGTGTCCCGAGGCTCAACTCACCTTTCGTGTTATAAGTTGATTTTTTTTGAACAGAAATTTAAAGACAGAAATTAAATACCTCGGCGTGTCCCGAGACTCAACTCACCTCTCGTATTGTGACTTGATTTTTGAACAGAAATTTGAAGACAGAAATTTAAAAATACCTCAGCGTGCCCCGAGGCTCAACTCACCTCTCGTATTATGAGTTGATTTTTTTGAACAGAAATTGAAAGACAGAAAGTAAATACCTCGGCGTGCCCCGAGGTTCAACTCACCTCTCATTTTATGAGTTGATTTTTGAACAGAAATTGAAAGATACCTCAGTATGTGACCTGAGGCTCAACTCACCTTTCGTACTATGAGTTGATTTTTTGCAATCACAATTTCAAAACATATCATCTGGTGGAACTCGGATGTCTTCTTTTTCCTCGATTTGGTACAACTATCATCGGAGTTTCTCGCTTTATGGGTGTACCTGTATGTGTCATGCGTGATGTTATCATGATATGCACGTGTTTGTCTTAAATGCTCTTATGCCTACATGATTATGCCATGCGCTCTGGGCTTATCTGTCATGTATCTCTCGTTATGACTTTCATGATGACTTATATTCATTGCTTTGGTTCTTGACTCTTCTTTCAGGTTTTGTACCCGTCCTCAAGTTTTACGAGTAGTCTGCATTTCTCATATATCACCCATTTGCCCCCTGTTGAACTTTCGTCTTTCCTTTGAGGCTCTTGTACTTACCAGATTCTCATCTAGGTAATGCTCAACATTCTTTTTGTTTAGAGTATGTAATTTTACTATTTATCATTTAAATGAACCAAACATGAGATGTCTGCAAATGGGAAAGTAGGTATGAAAGGGGGTACCTCACACCCATATTTATTTCAAAAGTGTTAAGTAAAGAAAATTGACAAAGAATAATTCAATAAAGGAAATGTTATAACAAAAAGGAAAGCAAGGTTCAATTGTCACAAATGCTCTAGATATCCGACGCACGAACTTCTCCATGTTCCTTCATCCTGGATCTTTTCGAGCGGAGCTTCTTGTATAGAAGATTTTGAGCTTCCGAGTCTGCTTCAAATATTATAATCTCGCCCTTTGACTCTCTGTTCAAATCACCTTTGCTCTTTAAGCTCGGATCTACTTCCTTAAGACGCCCTTCCGGGTTTTCATCCTAAACCTTCTTGTTTATCAAGACGCCCTTTTCAGGTTTTCATCTTGATCCCTTTTTTTTTAGGCATAGTACCTCTTCACTGCATCTGAGTTCACTGGATTTGGTATCTCTTTCCCGTCCATCTCAGTGAGAATCAAAGCTCCACCCGAGAAGGTCTTCTTTATGACATATGCCCTTCCCAATTTGGCGCCTATTTTCCTCGAAGGTCTTTTTGTATAGGGAGAATCTTCCTCAACACGAGTTCTCCTTCACGGAATTCCCTTGGTCGTACCTTCTTATCATGGGCTGTGATCATTCTCTTCTGGTACATCTGCCCATGACAGATTAGATTCAGTTGGTCGTATCGAGCTTGAACCCATTCTGTTTCTTCTAGTTTTGACTCCATTAAGACTCGTAAAGAGGGGATTTCCAGCTCGATGGGCAGTACAGCTTCCATTCCATATACCAGAGAGAAAGGAGTTGCCCCCGTGGAGGTCCGTACACATGTGCGATATGCGTATAGGGCAAATGGTAGCTTCTCGTGCCAGTCTTTATATGTTTCGGTCATTTTCCCAATAATCTTTTTAATGTTTTTGTTAGCAGCTTCTACTGCTCCGTTCATCTTTGGGCGATAGGGTAAGGAATTGTGATGCCTTATTTGAAATTGCTCGCACACCTCCTTCATCATCTTGTTATTCAGATTCAAAGTATTGTCTGAAATGATTCTTTCAGGTAATCCGTATCGACATATGATCTCCTTTTTCAAGAACTTGCAAACCGCGGTCTTTGTTACATTCGCAAATGAAGCGGCCTCAACCCATTTTGTGAAGTAATCTATGACCACAAAAATGAATCGATGCCCATTTGAAGCTTTTAGGGAAATTGGCCCTATAACATCCATGCCCCACATAGAAAAAGGCCACGGAGAAGTCATGACATGAAGGGGCGAAGGTGCTGCATGAATTTTATCGCCGTAAACTTAGCATTTGTGACACTTTCGTGCGTAACTGATGCAGTCGCTTTCCATCGTCAACCAGTAATAACCGAGTCTCATAATTTTTCTGGCCATAGTGAAACCATTGGCATGCGTTCCACAAATTCCTTCATGGACCTCTTCAAGTATCTTTCTGGCTTCAATATCATTCACGCATCTCATAAGCACTTGATCTTTTCCCCTTTTGTATAGGATGTCCCCATCAAGAACAAACCCCGCTGCCATTCTTCTGATTATTCTTTTGTCGTTCTCGTTTGCTTGCTCAGGATACCTTTGGTTCTTGACATATTCTAAGATATCATGGAACCATGGTTGTCCATCTGTCTCTTTTTCAGTGCTAAAACAATGCGTCGGGGCCTCATAGATGCTCATCTGGAGAGGCATTATTTCCGTTTGTCGGTTCGCTTTGAACATTGAAGCCAAGGTGGCCAGGGCATCAGCCAATTGGTTTTCTTCTCGCAGGAAGTAATTAAAAGTTATTTCCTCGAATTCTTTGACCAGTTCCACAACAAGATCGCGAAATTTGACCAGCTTCGAGTCTCTCACTTCCCAATCTCCACGGATTTGGTAAATCACTAATGCCGAATCCCTAGATAACTTTAAGATTTTGATATCTCGTTCGATAGCTGCGCGAAGTCCCATGATACAAGCTTCGTATTTCGCTATGTTATTGGTACAGAAGAAATTTAATCTGGTGGTGAACGGATAATGATTCCCTTCAGATGACACTAGGACTGCTCCAATTCCATGACCCAATGCATTTGATGCGCCATCGAAGCTCATCTTCCATGATTTCTCTTTTGACGAATCGTACTCTTTTTCTGTAATGCACATCAAGTCTTCATCTGGGAAATCAAATCTTAATAGCTCATATTCTTCTGTTGTTCGGGCTGCTAGGAAGTCGGCTATCGCGCTCCCTTTTATCGACTTTTGGCTCACATAGGTGATATCGTACTCCGACAATAAGATCTGCCATCGTGCCATTCTTCCTGAGAGTGCAGGTGATTCCATCATGTACTTTATTGGGTCCAGTTTTGAAATCAACCACGTCGTATGATACATCATATATTGTCTGAGCCTTCGAGTTGCCCAGACCAACGCACAACAGAATTTTTCAATTGACGAATATTTTGCTTCATACTCTGTGAACTTCTTACTGAGGTAATAGATCGCCTTTTCTATTACTGAGGTAATAGAGCTTCACTGCCCAATCGACCTGCGTACCGGAGCAATCCCGAAGAAACAAAAGAGCTCCAAAAGCAAATCACCGAATTGCTAGAAAAGGGATATATCCGAAAAGCCTTAGTCCATGCGCGATGCATCGTGCTACTAGTGCCAAAGAAAGATGGTTCATGGCGAATGTGTGTCGACTGTCGCGCCATCAACAAGATTACCGTCAAATACTGACACCCGATACCCTGACTCGATGATATGCTCGACGAGTTGAGCGGAGCTTGAATCTTCACAAAGATTGATCTCAAAAGTGGCTATCACCAAATTAGGATGCGGGAAGGCGATGAGTGGAAAACGGCTTTCAAAACAAAGTTAGGTTTGTATGAATGGTTGGTAATGCCATTCGGACTTACAAACGCTCCAAGTACTTTTTTGCGACTTATGAATCATGTTTTACGAGCTTTCATTGGCAAATCATGTGTTGTTTATTTTGATGACATATTAGTGTACAGCAAATCTTTAGAGGATCACCTCTAACATTTACGTGCGATCTTAGAAACACTGCGGAAAGAGGTATTGTACGCTAATCTCGAGAAATGTTCTTTTTGTACTGACAAGGTTATTTTCTTAGGATATGCCGTAAGTGCAAATGGATTAGAGGTGGACCAAGAGAAGGTTAGAGCAATCCAAGAATGGCCCCGTCCTACAACGGTTAGCCAAGTACGAAGTTTCCATGGGTTGGCTAGTTTTTACCGCCGATCCGTGCCCAACTTCAGCACGATAGCCGCTCCTTTAACGAGCGTGATCAAGAAGAATTTAGCTTTCCATTGGTCCGATGAGCAAGAACGGTCTTTTAATGCCATTAAAGAATGTCTTGTTAAAGCTCCATTGTTATCCCTTCCTGACTTTACTAAAACTTTTGAGATTGAGTGTGATGCATCAGGTGTAGGGATCGGAGCCGTTCTAACTCAGAATGGTAGACCGGTGGCGTACTTCAGTGAGAAATTGAACGGAGCTGCGCTCAATTACCCTGTGTATGACAAAGAGATGTACGCTCTAATAAGATCGCTTGAAACGTGGCAACATTATTTGAGGCTGAAAGAGTTTGTTATTCATTCAGATCATGAAGCACTCAAGTACATTAAAGGTCAGCACAAGCTCAACAAACGGCATGCAAAATGGATCGAGTATTTAGAATCATTTCCGTACGTAATTAAGTATAAGAAAGGTAAAGAAAATGTAGTAGTGGATGTGTTATCACGGAGGTACACTTTATTAACCTTTCTTGATTCTAAATTACTTGGTTTCCATCACATTAAAGAATTGTATGCTCGTGATGCTAATTTTGGCAATGTCTATAATGCTTGTGAGAGTGGTGCTTTTGATAAGTTTTACAGGCATGAAGGATTCCTTTTCAAGGAAAACAAGTTATGTATACCGCAAGGTTCTATGCGAGACATGCTTGTATTAGAGGCAAGTAGTGGTGGCCTTATGGGTCACTTTGGAAGAGACAAAACATTGTCCACTCTTCAAGAACATTCTTTTTGGCCAGGAATGAAAAAGGAAGTCAAACAAATTTGCGAACGTTGCATAACTTGCAAACAAGCAAAATCGCGGGTCCAGCCTCATGGTTTATATACGCCCCTTCCTATTCCAGACACTCCGTGGGCCGACATCTCCATGGATTTCATCCTTAGAATACCGAGATCAAAAATCGGGAAGGACTCGATTTTTGTTATAGTTGATCATTTTTCTAAAATGTCCCATTTTATCCCTTGTTCTAAGACTGACGATGCTGTGCATATTGCAAACTTGTTTTTTAGGGAAATCATACGATTGCATGGAGTTCCGAAGACGATCGTATCTGATCGGGACGTAAATTTCTTAAGCCATTTTTGGCGAACTCTGTGGGAAAAATTAGGGACTAAACTACTATTCTCGACCACGTGTCATCCTCAAACGGATGGACAAACCAAAGTCGTGAACCGAGTCCTATCAACCTTGTTGTGAGCATTGGTGCAAAAAAATCTCAAAACGTGGGAAGACCGTGCGCCTACATCGAATTTGCTTACAACCGAAATTTATTCATTCTGCAACTAAATTTTTGCCTTCCCGAGATTGTTTACGGGTTTAACCCTCTCACTCCTCTTGATTTATTGCCACTGCCTTTAGATAAATTTATCCATTCTGATGCTAGGAAAAAGGCGGAATACATGAAGGAGCTGCATCGAAAGGTGCGCAAGAATATTGAAGCAAGAACCAAGCAATACGTCTAACAAGCTAACAAAGGTCGTAGACGCGTTCTCTTTGAACCAGGGGACTGGGTTTGGGTTCATATGCGAAAAGAAAGGTTTCCCATGCAAAGGCGATCCAAACTGCTCCCAAGGGGGGACGGTCCATTTCAAGTTATTGAACGCATAAATGACAACTCCTACAAATTAGACTTACCAGGTGACTATAATGTGAGCACGAGTTTTAATGTTTCTGATCTTTCTCCTTTCGATGTAGGTGATGATTTGAGGACGAATCAACTTAAAGAGGGAGGGGATGATATGAGCTCACCTATGAAGCCTGTGACGGATGACGACCATGACCCGATGAGGCTACCTAATGGGCTAATTACACGTTCCCGAACCAAACAATTCAAAGATGCCGCAATGGTGTTGGTGGCACAAATTTGGGATGACCATAAAAGAGAGCCCAAAAACATGCTGAACTCATACAACTTATTTGAAGTTGAATATACTAGCTAGTCCGACTGCTAGTTTATTTAACACTTTAATTTACGCATGTTTTAATTTTTATTTTCAGTAATAGCTTCATTTTCTTATTTCTTATTTTTTTTAGTTAGTCTTTGTCGAATTTGAATATTAGTATGCTCTTATCTAGTGTTTAAATAAGGTGATTAAAATTCTATCTAGTCAAATTTTAATTAATGTGATTTTATGCAGTGCTCCATGTTTTTGATGTCATGGAAGATGGTGAAAATGCAAGCCTTGAATTTGAATCAACATGGTGGAATTTTTGAATTTGAATGAAAGAAGAATTTCTTTTGGTGAGTATTCACTCTCCTAATTCTCAAGGTTGAATTGACTTATCTAGTTTTCTAGTGGCGTCGTTCTTTCCTTGTTTTGAACTTATCATCCTAACGGGTGTGGCGTTCATTTACCTATACCGTTGGTTCCTATCTCGCTAGATAGTGGGTCTCGGTTTTATTTCAAAACTCATTCCATCAATTTGAAACTTATAAGATTCGGGTCTTTAATTTTTATTAAAGGTTCTTTCTTGTTTCAAATACGTTTCCATCTCAATCTATCACCTATCTTTACATTTCAAAGATATCATTTCCAATAAAATTAACCCTTTTGTTAATTAAAAGAGAAACTACCTAATTTACGATCGGGCAACATTTACGATTCGCCTCCTAACCCGAGACGAACCGTATCATATTGTTTTATCTTGTCGAAGGCAGCTTGGCACTTTTCGTTCCATTCCCCAGGATTGTGTTTTCGCATGAGTCAAAAAATTTGGTCGCATTGGTTGGTAAGCTGAGCAATAAACCGAGCTATGTAGTTTAACCTTCCCAGAAATCCTCTGACTTCTTTTTGTGTTTGTGGGGCTGGTAATTCTTGTATGGCCTTTATCTTGTCCGGATCAACCTCGATATCTCTCTCGCTGACGATGAAGCCCAGTAATTTCCCCGAGGTTGCTCCAAATGTGCACTTAGCTGGATTAAGCTTTTGTTGGAACTTTCTCAGTCTTTCAAACAATTTCCTGAGGTTTCCAACATGCTCTCTTTCCCCCCGAGATTTGGCGATCATGTCGTCGACATAAACTTCTATTTCTTTGTGCATCATGTCGTGGAATAACATCACCATTGCCCTCTGATATGTTGCCCCGGCATTTTTTAATCCGAACGGCATCACTTTGTAGCAGAATGTCCCTCACATCGTCACGAATGTAGTCTTCTCCATATCCTCGGGAGTCATCTTTATCTGGTTATAACCCGAAAATCCATCCATGAAAGAGAACAATGAATGTTTTGCCGTGTTATCCACCAATGTATCGATGTACGGCAAAGGAAAATTATCCTTAGGGCTTGCTCGATTCAGATCGCGATAGTCCATACACATTCGCACCTTACCGTCCTTCTTTGGCACTGGGACTATATTAGCTACCCATTCCGGATATTTAGAAACTTGTAAAAAGCCTTTTTTGACTTCTTCTTTTATCTTTAAAAGTATCTCGGGTCTCATTCATCTTAGCTTCTGCTGGATAGGCTTGCATTCTGGCTTCAGTGGGAGCCTATGGACCACTACATCCTCGCCCAATCCTGGCATGTCCTGATATGACCACGAAAACATATCTTTGTACTCATGAAGCAAGGTGACCAAGTCATGTTTGGTGTTCTTTGAAATGGTGGTCCCGATCTTCACTTCTTGCCTCCTTTCTTCATTTTCCAAGTTCACCGTCTCAATAGATTCTTGATGGGGGAGTATCTATTTGTCTTCTTGTTCTATCATCCTTAGTAAGTCGGGGGACGAGACATAATCTTCAGCGTTTTCTTCAGCTTCAAACTCTCCTAGACAAATAACTTGCTCGAAATCGATTTTAGGACTTGTAACGGGATTGTTCATGTCATCGATATCTGAGCACCTGAAAGGTAAATGGAAAAGAAACTATAGAGGAGCATCGAGGTATTGGAATCTGCAAACGTGATACTATGTCATGTTATGATATATACAAAGACAGGCTATGAGAAGAGAGAATAAATATGAGGCCAATGAGAATGAGAGACCATGACAAAATACATCTTCATTGATGTTCATTTAAAAGCTAAATAGCCAACATAAACTCTTATAACAGATTCCCCTACAACTCAGGGGTATACAGAGAGTTGACATCGAGGATTACTTTGGAGGGGCCCTAGAAACTACAAGAAAATCCTCAGCGGTCCAATTGCTCAAAACAAATCCTGAGGGACTAAGGCGTATCTTTGAAATGTCTTCCATCGTATCATCTGCTTTGTCAATGATGTTTATATTGAAGTTCTAAAAATCCCTTTCAACCAATAACAGCGTGTTTCGTGAATTGTCTCCTTCTGGGTACATCATTCCTGCAAATGCAAAAATTTTCGACAAGAGCGGATACACTATGGGCTCCCATTCTATTTCCTGACTTGAGGCTCTTGCAATCCTCTTTTCTTGATCTTTCTGCAGCTGTTTCCTTCTTTGTTGTGCGTCCGGCTTGAACCCTAACCCATATCGATCCTTGCGGTGTACCAGTTTTAATGCTCTAGCTATCCCTTGCTGGTATCTTCCTAAGCCTTTCCCTGCTCGGGCTCCTTTTCCCACCATCAGTTTGATCCCCATCTTGGTATTCCTTGACAATTTGGGTGTGGGAGCCATATTCCCTTCAGCAACAAATGTAGCGTTGATAAATTCGAAGAAACGGAATGAGCATTCTGCCGTATCTTCGTTTGCCTCGATGTAGGGTGTGTCAGTAGAGAGTGATGCGACAATGTCTTCTTCACCAGCGATCGTGATCAAGTGGTCATCCATGATAAACTTTATTTTTTGGTGGAGAGATGAAGGGATAGCTCCAGCAGAATGGATCCAGGGCCTTCCTAAAAGGCAATTATATGAAGGTGCGATGTCCATGACCTGAAACTCGACATTATATGTACACGGGCCCACCTCCAGAGGAATCTCGATCTTTCCCATGACCACTCGCCGTGTTCCATCAAACGCACTTACTGCGGAATGACAAGGCCTCAGATAAGACATATCGACTGGCATCCTGGACAACATAGCCAATGGCATGACATTGAGCGCGGACCCATTGTCAATAAGCACACACGGTATTATATAGCCTTTGCAACCGATTGTAATGTGTAATGCTTTGACAGAGCTTCTACCGTTTGGTGGTATTTCATCATCACTGAAGGAGATGAAATTATCCGCATTTAAATTGTTCACCCACCTGTCAAATTTTTCAATGGGTACATTGCTCGGCACATACGCTTGGTTAACCTTCAGTAAAGCGTTTCGATATGGTTCTGAGTTCAACAACAGGGATAACACTGAGATTTTTGCCGGTTGTTTGTTCAGCTGCTCCACGATATTGTATTCGCTGTGCTTAATAAACTTTAAGAATTCTTGTGCTTCCTCCTCATTCACCGATTTCTTAGTTTCTTGTTCAGATTGTATTTCAACTTCGACTTCAGCATCAGGTATCGGTATCTTTCCTTTCTGGCTCGTGCCAACGGCTTTCTTCTTTGTCTCAACCCCCTGAGGGGAATAACACCTCCCACTACGGGTAAAATGCCCCACCTCACTGACGTTTCCAGTGGTAGCTTCGGGCATGGTGATGCTGACATCATATTTCCAAGGCACCGACTTGCTGTCCTTGCAAGGGAAAGGAGAAGGTGCTTGGATTATAATTTTTGGTTTCACCTCTTCCTTCTTTGCCTCGTAATAGATCACCAAAGGTCGATCGGCACTATAAGGAATGGCTGGTGATTGATCATCGGAGGCGCATATTTCCTTTTCATCGGCCTTGTCTGTTTTATCAAAGACCTGAACCTCCTTATTGTTCATCATGTCTTGGAGTAGATCTTTGAATTTCCGGTAGGACTGGATGTGATGCCATTCTGTGCTATGAAAGACACAAAAATTTTGTCCTCTTGTACTTTCCTCTTTGGGACTCTTCTTGAACAAGCCCTTCTCAGTCATTATTTCCCATACTTTGCTTAAAGGTGTCTTTACTTCAGATACACGATTTTTAACTCGCCATCTGTCCGTGTTCGTCACCATGCTCACGTTCCCTTCAGCATGGTTAGGGAGTGGATTTCCAGCCGTATTATTAATACCATCAAATCGTAAAATGCCCGCATCGATAAGGCCTTGAACCCGTTTTTTGAAAGCAAGGTAATTTTCTGTCGAATGCCCCCGATTTCCCGCATGGTACATGCAACTGGCGTTAGGATCAAACCATTTTGGGTATGGAGGTTTCAGGGGTGCCATGTAATGTGGGGATATTAGTTGTTTTTCTAGTAATTTCGGGCACAGATCTCCATACGACACAGGAATGGGGGTGAACTGAAGTCTTTCCGGATTGGGCTTTGTTGGTCTTGGTTCATTTTTGGGCTGACTTTGGGCAGGTGTAGTATTTGGCGGGAATATAGTGAATGGTCTTTGATTATCAGCGGCATAGACGGGATAAGGAGGAGGTGCTTGATAGTAAGGATTTTGTGGAGGAAAATAGAAATTCAGCGGTGGGCGAAACTGAGGTCATGGTTGGGTTGGGTACGGATTAGCCGTATAGTGGCTCCCGGTCCCTACCATATGGGTTTCAGGATCTTTTCTCTTTACAGGTACTGGCCTTTTCGAACTCTCGGGACCCTCCATCCTTCCGCTCTTGATGCCATTTTCGATGAGTTCGCCAGACATTACAATATCAGCTAAGTCTTTTGTGGCATTTCCTACCAGTTTATCATAAAATGGCACCTTCAACGTGTTGATAAAAAGAACCGTTAGCTCTGTTTTAGTCAGTGGGGGTTCTACTTGAGCCGAAGCATCCCTCCACCTTTGAGCATACTGTCTGAAAGTCTCCGTTGGCTTCTTCTCCATCATTTACAGCGTTAGTCGGTCAGGTACCATATCAGAGACATGCTTGTATTGTTCGTAGAATGCCGACGCCAGGTCCTTCCATGATCGGATTCTCTCTCTACTAAGTTGATTATACCACCGGAGGGCTGATCCGATCAAACTATCCTGGAAATAGTGTATTAACAGCTTGTCTTCATCCACATGACCAGCCATCTTTCGACAGAACATGATAAGATGTGCCTTCGGACATCTCGTTCCGTCATATTTTTCGAAGTCTGGCGCTTTAAACTTTGGGGGTAGAACCAGGTCGGGCACCAGACTGAGTTCTTTAGCGTTCAGTATAGAGAATACTCCAGTACCCTCTACCACCTTGAGTCTTTCTTCCAAGACCCTATACTTTTCCTCAGCATTATAATCATCCCTCTTTAATCTAGCTATTTCTACCGGATCATCCAAATCCGGAACAATCGGGTTAGCAGAATTATCTCCAGAGTTTGATACGTAAACACCTTGCCCCAAATGAGTAGGTGGTATGGGTCGTTGCTCTAGGCCTACCGGGTTCTCTTGAGGATATCCTCTTTGCGTTGCATGAGCATGGGATGGTGTAAATCTTGGGGGATAGAGCGGATCCTGATTAACTCTCGGATGGGGTTCTGTAATATCAGGACTCTGTGCGAGTCCTTTTCCTTTGGCCAGAGCCGCCAACATCTCCATCATTTTAGCCATTTGATCTTTTTGCTCTAGTGATTCCTCTCGGGATCTTAACATCAGATCCCTTACTTCTTGCTGCGATCTAGCTAACTATTCTTGCAGCTCTTTTTGGATTCTTTCCATTCTTTCGATCCTCTTATTGAGTTTGATGTCCATAGCTCTAGTTCTTAGACGTGTCCTATAGGGATGACATGATTCCAGATTCGTAGTGACGTAGCTGCGGATTATACGATTTCAGCCTTAGTAAATGATTATGATGATGTGATGCTAATGTATGCAATGTAATGCAAATGCATGTATGAATGCGAAAAGGTGTTGATTTAATTCAATTCCATTAGATAAACTTTACTAGAAAACAAATTTCCTTTCATAGAACGGACGATTACATATACGACTTTGCCCTAATGCCTAAATCCTTAACTTTCCTAAGAAGCCAAGCTAAACCTTGGCCTCGCTTCGATCTTAACTCGTACATCAGACTTAGCGCATCAGCCCGAACCGCCAAGGTTTGCAAATGATCAGCCACCTCTCGAATTTGAGCCAGGGCCTCGCCTATTACGTAGTCTCTGTTTCTGATCTGTTCTTGGGAATGGTGGAGCGGCTCCTTCCAATGCCCGTTGTTTGCTTCAAGGAGCTCAACTCGAATTTTGCTGTCTTGTAATGCAGTCTCGAGCTCTCCTATCCTTCCTCTCATCTCCTCGATCTTGTTCTGACTAGCTCTTAATTCGACTACCAAGTTGCGACTACGATGTAGGAGCAACGACTTTTCTAATTCTGCCAGTCGGGTGCGTAACCTCTCCTTTTCACTTTGGCTTTCCAACAGGCTCTTTTTCAAAGCATCCTCTCGTACTCGAGCATCTTGGAATTTCCTCTCCCACTGATCAGCTCTGGACTTTTCTTCTTTAATTTCCTGTCCCCATTGCTCTGATGTCTTACCTAGACCAGCGGTTCTGATGGACATGCGCAGCTTCTTGTAGTCCGTCTTTAAGCTATTCAAGTCCTCTTCGACTTTATTTTTTCCTTTCTTTAGGTTCTCGGCCTCGAACTTATGGATGTCGAGGTCTAACCCTAACTGCATCTTTTCTTCTTCTAGCTGCTCTATCCTCTTACCTAATTCCTTACTCTTTCTCTCGAAATCTTGCTTGATAATCTCTAATTCAGACGGGATTACTTGCAGCTGCTCTTCTATTGGTCGAGCATTTCCTTGGATTGGCCCTGGGACGTTGTCATTGATTCTTTTGCCCCACCATTGATCGTACTCGGGGGTCGCCATTGGCCCTATGGCGAGTCTCTTCATTTTTTGGGTTTGGGTCCATGCATCCGATATTTCGCGAACTCTCTTCTTATAGTTGTCATCCTTGTATGAAAATTCACATTGGGCTAATCCATGTGTCGCAGGTATGAACTGTCTCGATTGATACTGCCTCATCACTAGTAACGGGGCATATCCGACAGCTCTCCATATTCCGAGTAAAGGAACCCAGTCGAACCCTCCACATCGATACAAGATCTCGTTCGTGATCACCCATGGAGCCTTCCATTCTACATCTTTAATTTGCATATTTTGGAGAATTGCTATTCATTTCTCTCCGGATAGGTCGTCCCGCCTTGGTGTACTTGCTAATTCTTCTAGAGGAGAATAGTTCTTGAAAAAGACTTGGTATGAGTCCTTTTCTATCTTCCAAAAATGGCAATGCAACCAAGATAACAATAGCTGTGCACATCCTACGAATCTCCCTTCGCCCGCTCTTCGGCAAGCATTCAAGGATCTGAAGGTTTCGGCTAAAATTGCGAGGACGGGTGTGACTCCTTTATTAAGTTTATCAAACAGATCCGAGACTGCATCCTCTATATGCCCTAACGCCTTGGGGAAGATGACCAAACCATAGATGCTTAGAGCGAAGACGTCGACCCTCTTTTTCTTATCAGGATGCGCCAAGATCAAGTCCCTCAAGTGTTTCCAAGGAATGCACTTAAAATCTCCCTTTTGCTTGATCCGAGCCGTAATCCATTGCTCGCTCATTCCTGTAATGTTCATTAGCCTTTTTGAGAATGCCGGCACATTAGCAAACCTCGAATACGCCTTATCAGTTTGAATTCTCGGGCATCGAAACAAAGCTGTGTACTCCTCTATGGTAGGCACCAAATCCACCTTTCCAAAAGTGAAGCAACTGTAAGCGGGGTTCCAAAACTGGGTAATGGCTCAGAGTAGGTACTCATCTATCTTGATATCAAGCAGATATGGCAAATCACCGTAATTATGGTAGAACAGTTGTTTGTCCTCATTCCCCCATGAGTCCCATATTTCCTTCAATTCTCGCAGGTCATTTTGGGCCACGCTGATACGGGTAAAATCCCATAACTCTGATTCATGCCCCACTGCTAGGCTATCTCCTTTTTCTTGCTGTACCCTTTCGGACCACACTTGACGGCCGCGTTATCCTCCACTCTATCGAGAAACCCCTTTTCCATGTTAAGCTTTTCTATCTAGTAACCGAATGTGGATCAACACCTTTTTATGATGAAATGCCATGCAATAAAATCAAAACACAACAGGTTAGTATCAGGTACAAAAAGAACTTAAAATAAACAGGAAATAATCAAACACCTATTTAAGGTAACAACTAGGGTTTACACGGCTCTACCTACAACGGGCTCTTAGGTCTCTCTATATGTGGTTCGATTCTAAAGCAAGGGTACCTGAACCAGCAGATTCCTCGATCCTCACTCATTATAGGCTCATATGGACCAAGTTCAGTTCAGGGGAATACATTTCCCTATGGCTGCACGGAGATAAGAATCTCACGAAGACATAGGTACGGATGTATCCCGAAAGTGATCCACTATCTTGCACGAAGGTAAAAACCTCACGAAAGAGTAGCTTCTCACTCCCACTTAAGGTGTGACCGTAATGGTCATGCAATGCAATGCCAAAGTATTTCACGAGACTCGACACTATAGTACAAGCAAATGCATCAAAAAGAAACACGATTTTTCAAAACAATTTTCAAAATTTTCGACAAAAGGACAAAAATCAATTAATTTATGGCCTGACTCTCAAAGCGTCCCCAGTGGAGTCGCCAAGCTGTCGTAACCATTTTTGACAGAATGGGAATCAACTTTTAAAATAGGGAGTTGCCACCGATCTTTTATTCGAGGTGTGATCGGATCACCTTTGTTTTAGAAAGACATTTTGATTTACTAAAACAATGTTTTTGGTCTATGAAAATTTGAGAAAATGGGTTCGGGAGTCGGTTACGTTCGAGGAAGGGTTAGCACCCTCGTTACGCCCAAAATTGGTACCGAATTGATTAATTAATGTCCCAATGTCGAAAGTTAAAAATTTTAAAAAGAATTTAGAAATCTAATCTTTTTTGAAATATTTTTGTTTTCTCGGATTGAATATCTAAGATTTTCTTGTTCCGAAGGAATAAAATATCACATCCAATACGTAGGACACGATGATTTTTATCCTCGAATCCAGGATCATCTCTTAATTCTCGAGACTCATGCATTAAAATATCCAAAGAATATTCAGTTATTTGGCCAAGCGAGAACACCGAAACCCAACACATAGGGCACGATCTCTCGGATTTCCAAACATAGAATATTGCATTATTTTGGAACTTCTAATTAGGAATAATATCAAGTGCAACATGTAAAGGCATACATTTATTGTTTGAGGTTGAATGAAACGACCTAAGTGGGGTAAATACTGAGGTTTAATGCACAATGCAGTGGCATGGGATAAAACGTAATATCGAGCATGGGATAATTAAACACTGGCGCCGTATAATGCGAGCGAATGACAATAATACAAAGGGTATGGAATAAACTAAATTTAAAAAAAAAAAAAAAAGAAATACACAATGGCAATGATCAAGCAATATACATATTTTAAATATTAACATTAATAATGAAACTAAAATGAATGAGACAATTTAAAATAAACAATAATTGAAATAAATAATCCATATAAAAAAAACAATTCAATACAAAAAATGAAAGAATAATTGAGATAGACAAATAAAGGAAATTCAAAAATAATTTCAGCTAAGTAATCTATATAAAATCTAGAATAATTTGTGGAAAATTAAAATGAATTATATGTACATTAACATCTTGAAATAAATAACATGTAAAATAATTTGAAGCGAATAATATGATAAAGCAACTTAAAGTAATATGGACAAGTTTAAAAACAAATATTATGTAAGAGAGATGTAAAACGAATAACATACAAGACGTTTTAGGAATAGATAGTATATGATAAGATAATATACATATACAAATAATGTAAAAAGAAATTTAGGAAAACATGATATATTAGCATAAAAAAATAAAAAAAATAAAATAAGTAGTATATATATGAGATAAATATCTTATTTAGAAAACTTGAAATAGACAACATCAAAACCATTTGATAAACAAAAGAGTTTAAAGAAACAACACACGTATAATTTAAAACAAGTGATAGAAACAAATTTTAAATAACATATAAAAATAAGTTTTTTTTTTAAAATAAAGAACATGTAGAGCATCTCAAAGAAGTTAACGCATGAAATAATTTAAAATAATGTAAAACTGTTTATTATATATGTTGTATATAATTTAAAACCAATAATAGTTTAAGATAATTAATGTGTGCAAGGAATTTATAAATGAATACTATGTATATATTTATACAATTTAATAAGAATAATATATAAAAATTTAAATGAATAATGATAATAAACAAACAAGTAAAAACTAAATGAATAAATTACACAAGGTCAGGGACAAACTTAAAAATCCAGCCAGAACTCAGGATATGAATCATAAATAATCAAAAGTCGATTTAGGAGCGAAACGAACGGTGCGAAACTAATGGGGACCCAAATAGGAAAATATTCCTTAAATCCCCATGCGCACATCCAGTTGATAGCTCTAGGGACCAAATCGAAATCAAGATGAAACCTGAGGGCCAAATTTAAAAGAACGAAAAAGACAGGAATCAGGGCCTAATCGAATGGGACCGATGTAGGGAGGGACCATTCGCACAAATTTCCCTTTAAGGGTGAAAATGCACATATCCAGTTTGCAAAACGTTAATGTACTGGCCCCCACTTTCTTTAATTTCTCCACTTTAAAATTAACAACCTTTACTACTTTTAATATATGTTTTTTTTTAGCTAACAAATCCCTTTTTTCCAAACAAAACAGAGAACCATCCCCCCCCCATCGTCTCTTCTTCTGCCGGGGGTTTAGACACAAACATCATACCGTTCGACAAGTCACCACCATCCGGTGGTCGCCGATGCGCAAGCGGGAGGGTTTCAACCCTATTCGAAGCCTGATCCAGGTATGTTCCCGTTACTTCTTTTATTATTCCTTACAAAGACTCAAAAAAAAAAGAAAAAAAAAACAACGGCAGTAGATAACAACGAAAACTAAGAAGAAATCAACCTTTGTAGTTTTTGGCTTTTGATTTTTCTTTGATTGCTTGTAAAAGTGTTCGTAACTTTCTTTTTTTGATTTCTGAATGAGTAAAAAAGGAGAGGAGTCGATCTTTAATGTTTTTTCTTTTTTGATTTATGATTGATGTCTCCAAAAAAAAAACCCCTAACAAAATGTTTTTCTTCGGTTTATATAACCGATTTACAAATTTTTGTGTTCTTTCATTTTTTTTTCTTTTTTCTATTGTTTTTTTTGATTTGTGTTGTCGCGTGCTCCTTGTTCTTTGGTTGTTTGCAGGTCACGAGTGGAGGCACGACGAGGCATACAAGGCGTGCGAATTGAGAAGATGTCAGAGAAGCATGCGGGTGTTGGGGCAATGCGCGTGGTGGTGGCCGAGGCGTATGGGGCTTGAAGGAGAGCGCAGGCATGGGGGAAGGTCGGCGGCTGGGGGCTACTGCTGTTGCTATTTCGTTTTCTTTGTGGTGGGCTGATGAGTTGGGTTAGGTTTTTTTTTTTTTTTTTAGAAATTGGGCTTAATTTTGGGTTTGGTGTAATGTTTAGTTTGATTGGGCTTAGTGGGTTTGACGGGTTTTTTGGGCTATTTTGGACATTTATTTTGGACTGATTTTATTGGGTTTTTTCATTTCTGTTTTTGTTTTAGTAATTGATGGGCCTGGGTTTGGGTTTTGGTTAAAGGCCCGGGCAAAATATGATTATTACATTGGGTATTTACTCTTAAGCAATAAAACTTTTCTCACGGTTGCAATTTAGTCTTTTGTTGAATTAACATATCATAATATACTTCTCAATGTTGTCATAACTCAAAATTTCCCTTTTTGTCACTTTATTTCCTTATTTTACTATACCAAGGATAATATCTTACTGTAGAAATTTTTAGGGTATTATAGTGTGATCTTACTCTGACCCGCTCCAACCTTTACGAGCTTTCAGAATACTATAAAATAGAGAAAATGAACAAAGTAAGCATTTAATGCTTAGTAAGTTCGTATAACAAGAATTTAACTTACCAATCATATTCATTTGAAGTAAACATACAAACATGCATCTAAAACATTGTGGCCAATTGCCTAAACACATGCTCATATCAAACAAGTTAGTCATGAAATTTACATGAATATCAAGAAAACGAAGATGAGCTCATCATGCAACCATTTCCAGGTATTTCAGGGATATTCAAGATATAACTCATTTAATTCTCTTATTTTCTTACATTAGGAGTTTTTTTCCGTCGAATAATTGAAATATCGATGGATACTCGGGTAGTACACACAAGGTGTACTTATCAATGATCCATCAATTCATATACGGGGGTGCTCATTAGAGAACATAACCGAGAGGCACACTCTCAAGCCTTATAACGGGAAGCTCAGAAAGAGCTATATAGGGAAGCTTATCTGGGCTATATAACGGGAAGCTCATAAGAGCCATAATCAGGAAGTTCACAAAGAACCATATCGGGAAGCTCACAAAGAGCCTATCAGGAAGCTCACAAAGAGCCATGTAACAGGAAGCTCCGGATAGCCATATATTGAGAAGTTCAAGCGAGCACTGCTGGGAAGCTCACAAAGAGCCAATTTAACGGGAAGCTCACGAAGAGCCATATATCGGAATGCTCATAAGAGCTAAGGTGTGTCCATAACACATGTAGGACCACAACCTATCGGGATGCTTCGAAGAGCTATAACAGGAAGCCCACAAGAACCTTATACGGGAAGCTCGAGAGGGCTAATAATAGGACGCTCTTTTGAGTTGTGGTGTGCCCGCAACATATGCAAGACCACAACCAATTCGGGAAAACTTGTATCCATCGAATTTCATCTATTCAAACGGAACTTAACAATTCTCGGCCATGTCAGTTATATAATAATTTTCATATACATAACAAATTCATAATTCACATATATAATATTCAATTCAAACATGAAAATATATTCAATTTAGTTACACGAACTTACCTCGATATTTGTTCGTATATGAGAATCTACTAATCCGAAACTTTTTCTTTTCCTCGATCTAGCTCCTTATTTCGTATTTCTGGATCTATATAAATGAATTTAATTATCAATTTATTACATTTCACATTCAAATCAACCCAATTCGCATCTTAGGCAAAAGGACCATTTTTCCCCAATGCTTTTCATTAATTCCAATTTTGTCATTAGGCTCGGAAAATGAAATTCATGCAATTTAATCCTTAATATAAGCATAGCTGAATTTTTCATACAACATTTACAACTCATGTATTTCACAAAAATTAGAAATTTTCCATGAATTTTACATCTTTAAAATTTAGTCCCTAAATCACAATTTCATCAAATTTCACTTTACAAAAGTTGTTTATTTATCAACAACCTTTCATTTTCTACCATAAATTTCAAAATTTCAGCATATTCATCCATGGAAAATTTTTAATACTTTGATAACTTTACAAATATATCCCCTAAATAGCTAGATTAGGTTATTCCGATCTAAAAAATATAAAAATTACTAAAAACAGGACAAGATTACATACCCAATTAGGCTTGCTTGGTTTTCTTTCTCTTTCCTAGGGTTTCCATAGAAAATATTTGGGGAAGATGAAATAAGATGATATTAAGTTATTATCATCTTTATTTATTTCTATTTCCAATTTAGTCCTTTTCTTTTTCTAAATTTCCATAGATGAATCATCAAAAATATCTACTAACTTCTCTTAATGGTCTAATTATGATATAAGGACCTCAAGTTTTGAATTCCATAGCTATTTGATACTTATAGCTACTAGAACTCAACTTTTGCATTTTATGCAATTTGGTCCTTTTTATAATTAAACATGTAATCGATAAAATTTTCTCATCAAAATTTTTATACGTCTTTTCTATCATAATGCAGACCATGCAATATTATTAAAATAAACTTTCTTTCTAACTTAGATTTGTGGTTTCGAAACCATTGTTCTGATTTCACTAAAAACGGGTTGTTACAATACAACTACTTTTAATATTGCTGACTTATCTCCCTTTCATATTCCAAATTCAAGCACGAATCTTTTTGAGGAATAGGGGAATGATACGAGTTTCAAGGCACAAGATCAGGCTCATGAACGTGATGGACTCAAATTTCCTCAAGGCCCAATAACAAGGTCAAAGGCCAAACAAATCCAAGCAAGATTGAACAAGACCATCCAAGAATTTGTTACCAAGGCCCTAGATGCACACACAACCAAAAAAGAAAACAAGTTTCACTTTTTTGTTTTCAAGAAAATCAAGAAACCAAATCTTGGTCCAATTTTGTTGTTTCAAACAATTTCAAGAATCAAGAAAATCAAGATTTCAAATCTTGGAAATCTTGGTCCAAGAAATTGAATCTTGCAGCCAAGGCACATTGGATTTCATGTACGAGCTTGAACGAGCCAATTTTTAGAGAAAACGAATCACAAGACCAAGTTCTTGAAAAAATAACCCATTAAGATGTCTACAAGCCCATCCTAAAGTTTGGAAAGTAGTTTCATTAAATATCAGGCCAAATTATCAAAGTGGCACAAATTGTAAAATATTTAAACTTCAGGTCCAATTTTATTTTTGTAACACCCCTAACCCGTATTCATTGCCGGAATAGGGTTACGAAGCATTACCGGACTTATTACACAAATAAACATACGATTCTCATACATTTTTCATATCTAAATAATAATCATTCATAATCAATCACATTGTCCCTAATACGAGCCTACGAGGCCCAAAACATGCATTCGGAGTGGTTCAGGACTAAACCGATAACTCAAGAAATTTGCGGAAAAAAACTTAGAAAATTTTTCAAAATACAGAGGACACACGCTTGTGTGGCCCTGCCGTGTGTCTCACATGGCCAAAGACACGTCTGTGTCACATGCCGTGTGGACATTCGAAATGGGATCATATGGCCGTGTACCAGCCCATGTCCGACCTGTGTAACTCTCTGAATTGGGTCACATGGCCAACACACACACACCTGTGTGACTAGCCCGTGTGCCCTTCGAAATGGCCACACATGCCCGTTTGTCAGGCCGTGTGGTAGGCCGTGCCAAAACTGTAAGGTATACTAACTTATGTCACACGACCAAGTCACACACCCGTGTGCTGGGCTGTGTAGAGCATACTCACTTGATTTCTAATTAAACACCAGGGGACATACTGCCATGTCACTTGACCGTGTGCCACACACGGTTGATACACACGCCCGTGTCTCTACCCGTGTAGAAAAAAATAGGCTATATTACCAAGCCATCTTGCTCACCCAAATTTGCATTCACTTACACAAATCAAATGGCATATAACATGGCATAAATAAGCATTCAAACCAATCTCAACCAAGCCTAATTCATGCTAATTCCATACCATCAACCACAAGACACATAAATATCATAATAAGCCAATCAATTCATACCAATTTCACATTCTCAAATCACCTAAATGGTCACTTTTAATTAAGCACTATTTTGTTTAAAACCACAAGCATGCCATATCTCCAAATTTCAACCATTTGATATTCAAAATGCCAATTCACAACAACCATCACATAGCAAATATCAACCACATAACAAAAGACCATTTGTACACATCACCAAGTATACCAAAATAAGTCAAATTACATGGCTAAACACATAACCAAGCATTCATCATTTACAAGCCAAGTCAAATGGCTAAATCCATTACCAAACCATATACCAAAATGACCTTAACTCCTATACATGCCATATAACCAAATACATATTCAAAAGCACCAAAGTGATAGTTTGATAGTGTGATGAGATCTCCGACGACTCCCAAATTCGAGCAAGCTTTAATATTCACTATAAAACACAGAAAAGTAAACAGAGTAAGCTATAAAGCTTAGTAAGCTCGTATACTAAGTAAGTAAAACTCACCATTCAAGTAATATAACATAATATACTACAAAACCATTTAATCACAAGGTTAATATATATTCATTCACATAATGATCATGAACTCCCAATTTCATGGATTCAATACTCATATTAATTTTCGTACATACATGTACTGATATGTAACTATCTCTCACCATTTCATATTTGATATTCCCATTGAACCATTCGGAATAATATCGGATACCCAGGAATCTCACACCCTAAGTGCCAAATACTTAGCCGAAGCTATCTCAATCTCATATCTCATAAAATGTTCACTCTCGAGCTATCAAACGGGTCTGCTTACACAAGCTGACGATCATGACAAAGCTACACGATGCTGCTCACATAAGCTGACTAGAATCCGCAATACATGCCGGATAACTCAGCCACCGGTAGGACGTACAGACCAGCACCCAAACACATAACCCCTAATGACTTGTCATTTGTATCCTAATCTATTCCTAAGGATCAACCAGGATTTCACATTACCGAATCTTCATCGAACATATCCGTAAGGTCACATTCACAATGAATTCAATAATAAAGCCTTTAAAAGACAATGATATTAATGCTTATTAACATACGAACTTACCTCGATCGCAAAACGACGAAATGGATCGACTAGTCCAAAACTATATTTTTCCCCCGATATAGATCCAAACTTCATCTTTCTTGATCTCTTATTCAATTATCAATCTATTCAATTTAGCCCAAAAATTATATTATGGAAAAATTACACTTTTGCCCTAATATTTCAACATCTTTATAATTTAGTCATTAGCTCATAAAAATAAAAATTCATGCAATTAAGTCCTTACCATGCTAGCCAATATCCCTTATTATCATAGCAGCCCATATTTTTCATTATTTCACACATTTACCACACAATTTATTACATTTCTCAATTTAATCCTTAATTAGGAATTTTACCAAAAAATCACTTTACAAATGTTGTTTATCTAACAACAACCATACATTTTCTACCATCAAACATCAAAATACATATACATTCATCAATGGAAAAACCCTAAACCTTTAACAATTTTTCAACTTAATCCTTGGGCTAGCTAGATTAAGTTACAATGACTCCGAAAACATAGAAATCATTAAAAACCGAGTCAAAAATCATACCATGCAAAGAACTTGAATAGCCGAATGCTTAAGCTCCTTCAATGGAGTTTCCTAGTTCAATTTTCAGTGGAAGATGATAGAAAATAAGGATGATAACATGTTTCTATTATTTTATTAAGTTATTTACTAATTTACTAATTTAACCTTAATGTATAACCTTTAAAACAATTAATAATATGTCCATATAAGTCCACTCAAGTATAAAATGGTCTAATTACAACATAAGAACCCTACTTTAAGGTTCCATAGCTATTAAACACTTTTAGCTAATAGAACTCCACTTTTACACTTTACGTGATTTAGTCCTTTTTATCAAATTAAGCATTTAAACGATAAATTTTCTTAACGAAATTTTCACAAAATCATGCCAACATAGTGTAGACACTAAAATAATAATAATATAATTATTTTGACCTGGAATTTGTGGTCCCAAAACCACTGTTTCAAATTGACTAAAAACGGGCTGTTACAATTTTAATAGGTTGATATCATGTAAGAATTCAACCCAATGAGCCCATTTAATTCCTTTGGATGAATTCCCATTAAAAGTCCACTTGGATTTTTTTTATTTAATGAGTTGTCATGTTAGTTAGTCCATTAGGGTTAGGAAAACATATTTTGGGGGCCTATAAGTAGCATGGCCATCCACCCTTATACACACACAATTGATTTTTGTTTTTTTCTTTAAGTTAATAATAATTCTTTTTGAGTTTTTCTTCAAGAATTGCTCTTAAGTTTATTTTAGAAGCTATTTTAACAATCTTTTAGGTCGTGGGAATCATCTTCAATCCTTTTCTTGCCAAGATCTCTTTCTTGGAGGGGGAATTAGAGCCATTAAAAGGAGTTGTGGATTCTTAATGTTTCCAAGACTTCTTAGGACGTCATCTTCTCTTTTCTAGCCTTAATTTATCATTTCTTGTTTATTTTAATTTAGTTCTTGTTGTTTTATCTTTCTGATTTTATTGATTTTTGTTTTAGATTAAAATTGCTTCAAGAGAGATCTTCTCTTATCTTGATCCATCAAGAAACACATAAAAATTAGGAGTTTTAATCTTTACTTGTTGTTTCAAACATTCTTACACAAAATAGTTTTCTTTTGTCTTTAGAATCACTTGTAACAAATCTGTTTTATGTTTTGTTTTTCCAGATCTAGTTGGGGTGTTTTCACTTCTAACCATGTTTCATATATTTCACTTCATACATACTTGATCATTTCATATCACCATTTATAAGAATATACTCATTTATATATATATGTATGTATATATATACACTTTCATCGATTTTCATGTTCAATTTTATCTCATCAATTCAAATCATTTTCGAGTCTATTGGCTTGTAATACTCAATCAACCCCAAGGCTCATTTCTAGCCAATTCGTATGGTATTTCCCATTTAATCAAATATCATAATTCATATGTGAGCAATTATACCAAATCAATTCATATTTCATTTCTATCTAGCATATAGCCTAGCCAAATCATGTTTATATATACTCAAATTTCAAGACAGATATACAAATTAACCAACCTACATCCCAGTCTGGCACTGTAGTGCATCATTGGATAAATAGAAGGAAATATTGTGGCGAACATAGTGCATCATCAGATAAGCCGTAGAAATTATACTTGCACACGTAGTGCATCATTAGATTAATCAAAGTAATAATGTTGGCACGTAAGTGCATCATTGGGCGTACACGAAGAAAATATACTAGCAAGTAAGTGCATCATCGGATGTACCGAAGAACTTATTCTGGCACACACAGTGCATCATTGATTAAACTAAAGTATAGCCTGTACATTTAATAGGTAACCAATTTTTAGTTTCATTATAAGTTCAATTCACATTCTATCATGTTTGATTGTGAATTAATTGTTTGTGAATTGGTATGGAAGGTGACAATTGGACTAAATTGAAAAGTGACGTTTAAAATTGTAATAAAAGGCTATGTGAACTTAGTAAATGTTAAGTTACAATTGGCATGCCAATAAGGTTTTTTTGCTCGCTTGTACGAGATTGAATACAGATGTTACTGAGGTCTAGAATTTATTGCAGAATTTCAATTACATGTGACACAGGTTTAGCTTGAATAAGTAACCTAATATGTCATTTTAAAGGTTTAGCCCGAACAGGTAACCTGACATGTATATATTTTTAGCTCGGACGAGCAACTGGTGTGGTGTAGATACTTGTGTATCAGAGTCTATTTACTAGGGTTAAATGGGCAAAACAGTTATATGAAATGAGAAATAGAAATGAGATGAAATGAACTTGAAGTTCAAATGGAAAAATATTGAATGAATTGAGTATAATACATTGGATTATGTATGAGATTGTATTATCCTTGAATTGAATGAGTTTTGATATTAGATATCGAAAATGACATGAATTGGCTTGATATGTACTTGTGGTATCATATAGTTTGATTATAAATTAATACTCACCTTATTGATGTTTTGATTTGTTATGTCTAGCCAAACTATGCCACCTATGAACTTACTAAGCATTCTATATGCTTACCTAGTTTGTTTTCTCTTTTCCTTATCGATCGTTACTTTGCGAAACTCGTCAAGCTGGACCACCTTGAAGCTCACACTATCCTATCACCGAATCGGTAGCTATTTGATCATTTTGGAGTCTAGGGTTGTGGCATGTATATAAGTGTCTTGATATACACCTTAATGTATAAAAGTTTTGATGAGTTGGTATGTAACGACTCGAAAGTCAGTGGTTTCGAAAAATGCGATTTCAGAATCCCGTTTTCATAAATCGAATCCATAAATATTAAATTAAAATATTTACAGAGTTAATATAAAAGAATATTAAAGCTTGGTCCTTTAATTTTTTTCTATTAATTGCTTAATTAAGGTACAATGACTAAATTGTAAAGTTCAATCACTATAGATTTTTAATTAGAAAATGGCTTGAGGAGTTAAATTGCAATTAACCAAAGGTCCAAAATAGCAATTAGACCATCCTTAAATATTTTTTAGTGGATTTTAAGGTTATAAGATTGTTAACTTGATTAAAATAAGTTTTATTTAATTAAATAAAGGTTAATTAAATTAATTAACATGTTAATTTAGCTATAAAAGATAAATTGGGTGGAAAGAAAGAAAAGATTCATCCTCTCCATCTTTCTCATGCCTGAATGCTCAAGTGAATAAACAAAGCAAACCATCCCAAGGGTTCCAAAGGTTTGGAAACTATTTGCTAACGTTGACTCGAATCTGTCAAGAGGGAAAGGAAAATCCAAAGTAGTCGACAAGTAGCTCAGAATTTCGATTTGTATTTCTTTGATCTAATTCAATTTAATTATTTCTTATTTAAGTTAAATTGCACGATTAGTCATGAGGTAATTATATAATGCTTGCTTGAGTTAAGATGAGATGATTCATATGGTTTATTGAGATAGAGGACTAAATAGAATAGAATAGAAAGTTACATGGTTTATCTGATATATAAAATTGAGTTGAGATTTGTTATATACGATATTAGAATGGTGAATTGATGATGATATATACAAAAAAATACATAACAACCTAAGTAAATCAATACCATATGAACTTACCTGGCCAAAACACCAAACAAGTTGAATCTTCATGGCTTAATTAGTAAATTTTGACTTTTCCTCGATTACCTCCGGTTTGATCCAATTCTTGATCTATTCAATTATTCCATTCAATCCATCAATACCAAAATTTTATACATTATACCATGACATGAATGACCCTATGAAATCTCATTTTTGATATCCCTAAAATTTTACATTTTATTCAATTTAGCCCCTGAAATTGAAATAGCCATAACTTTCAATTTTTAGCATTGATTTAAAACTTGATTTCAATTACATTCATTACAGATCCTCTACTCTCTATTTATAATGAAATTTCGCCTCAATTTTACATTTTATTCACTTTAGTCCCTATATACAAAACTATCAATTAAGCATTACAATCTAGTCATTTTTTCATAATCTAAGCTTGAAATATATCAATTTAACACCAAAATCTTCAAGAAATCAATAATGGAAACTTTCAAAAACTTTAGTAGTTTTGCAAATTGGTACATGGACTAGGTAAATCAAGCTTCCATGACCTCAAAAACTTTAAATTGCAAGAAAAGGGCTTGGAAATGCTTACCAATTAAGGATCGAATGTAAAAGCTTCAAAAATGGCTTTTTCTTTAGGTTTTTAAGCTTTGGTCGGTTGAAGAAGAAAAAGATGAACACATTTTCAAGAATGTTTGATATATATACTTTAATTAAATCCTTAATCACCTAATTAAATTAATTTAATCTTACTTTATTAACTTAATCCATCATTAAGAAATATAAGTGGAATCTTCCATCATCAAGCGCTACTTCAATATACAAAATGATTTAATTACCATTTTAGACCTTTGACTAATTGTAATTTAAGTTCCTAAGTATTTGGCCAATTAAAAAAACCTATAGAAATTGAACTTTTACAATTTAGTCCTTGTACTTAAATTAAGCAATTAATAGATAAAATTGATGAGCCAAACATCAATATACTTTTATACCAACTCTGTAAATATTCTTATTTAATACTTATGGATTCGATTTACAGAAATGGGGTTCCGAAATCGCCTTTTCCGATACCACTAAAATTCAGGTTGTTACACTTCAACTTTTTAAATGTCATTGGTTAGCGCAAAAAAATTTATTTTCATTAAATTGATGATGTCTTTATTTTTAATACCGTTAAAATTATCTATTAAATTCATGTTCATTGCAATACCTTTTTTTTACATAGTTATCATGTGAGTATTTCTTTTTTAAATTTCAAAACATTATTCTAGTGAATTTAATAAAAGAACTTAAAGGCATTAACAATTGGACTTAAATTTTAAATTTAAAAAAAAAAATTAAAGGAACTAAATGCTTAAAAATAAAATTATGAAGGCTAACTTCTAAATGCATGGAAAATACATAAACTAGAAATATATTTTACCCTTCAAAATTTACTCTATTACTCTATATAAAAGGTGCATGCATCCACTTTCCTTTTTTTTCTTTTTTTTTTCCATTATAATTATAATGGTGAATTTTCAGTTTTGCTCCCTCCGTTATTCTCACATTTAATATTTAATCTTTATGTTTTGATTTGACATAATTTGGTTCTCTATTTTTCTAATGAAATTAGGTAGTCCAAATAATTAACATCTTTAGCTATTCTAATTAAAATTTTTAATCTATTTTTATACAAAAAAAATATTATTCTATCAAAAAATATTTTAACAAAATGAATTGGAATAAGTGTTATTAAAAAATTTACATCACCTACTAAAAATATTAAGGATGCTAATTATTTGGACTAATTAAGGCCACAACTTTTTTTTTGAGTCATTGTAAATGATAAAATTGTAGTTTTGATATCTCTATTATACTCACATTTGAGATTTAGTCTTTATATTTTAATTTAACATAATTTGATCCTCTACTTTTATAATGGCATTAGTTGGCCCAAATAATTAACATCCTTAGCTATATTGGTTAAAATTTTTACATAAATTTCTATTAAAGGCATCTTTCTAACACAATATATATTTCCACATGAAGTTGGAATGGGCATTTTAAAAAAAAATGACCTAAACATTTTCACTAGAATAATTAAGGGGTATCAACAATTTTAACTAACTAATGATATTATGTAGATGAACTAAGTTATATCAAATTAAAGAATAGATACTAAATTTAAATATAATAGAGAAGTCATAATCATAATTTGATATAAAATAATTTATGCCTAACACAACCATTTGTCATTCTATTTAATGAAAAGGTAATTATTTGGTAGATAGACAATGAGAAATTTTAATTCTACAAGCAAGATTGAGATTTTGCCACTTATCCCGTTTTAACTTAATTTAATTGGTATAGGTGATTATATATTAGAAATGAATTGAAGAAAATAGACTAATATCTTTTAAGAGTAACAAAAAATTATATATGCTTATACCTTATCAGTAATAAAAAAGGTAATGAAAATTATCCATATTTCATTATTGATATTAATTACTTTTGTTTTACATTATTTATCATTTATACTTTTTTTTTTTTAAAAAGGCTATAGAAAGATTTCCCCATAGCGGACCTGGGGGAATTATACTAGTGATATATTTAAATTATATTAAAATTTTTATAAATTAAAAAAATAGAATATATTAAAAAAATTAGAAATTAAAAAACTAAATAAAAATTAAATAAAAAGCCTCTCCGGAAACGTCCCATCTACTTTTTATTTTCTTCAATTTTTTTGCTCATCATCATCATCATCATATATATATATATATATATACATATTCTGATTTGGTGATTTTATAAGATTGAGATTTTGTGGGTGTTCTTATTCTTCTTTTTTTCTGGGTTTTCAACACTAATAAAAAGGTTGGTAGAAAATTTTATATTTCTTAGTTTATATTTTTATGGAAAAATGCAACACTTTTAATACAATACTCATATGGTGAGTTGAATTCTTCTGTAAAATATGGGAGAAAGTTTTGTGAAAAATAAAAAATTTTGGGTTTTGAACCATAAGTTTGTTAATAATTTTTTAAAATATTTTTAAAAATAATTTTAAATATTTTTATATACTTTTTTATTTTTAAAATTGATTTATAATTTTATATAGTTTTTATAATTCTATATCCTTTTACATTTTTTATAATTTGTTTTATTTTTTTACTTTTAAAAAAATATTTTTAAAATTTTTACATTTTTATATGTTTTTATGATTTGTTTTACATTTTTAAAAGGTTTAGCATTTGATACATTCACGGTGCACTTTTTTTATTCCATAAGCAACTTCAAAAAATTGTCACGTAAAACTCCACTGGCAATATGCCAAATATAGTTCTTTTTAAGATATATTTTTTTACAAGTTTTATATTTTTGGTCATTTTAAAGTGTTTTTATTAGAATGCGCCATGTGGCAGCTTTTGATTGGCTAGAGGATCCTGCTTATTTTTTTAACGGTGTTAATGCTTTGGGAAAAACCGTGTAACGAGAACAAACTTTAAGTTCTGAACCATTGTGCAAAATTCTTGAAGTATCAAACAGAGAAAACTAGGATATTATGAGGAAATTTCTATATTAAGCCTTATTTTATTGATCATATTATGGCAGGTTTTTGGCTAGCCAAGCAAGTTCAGTGTCTCAAGCTTTGTATACCAAGAGCGTCAAGATGTCTCAAATACCAATTGTAGAGCATCGGTCATAATCATTGAGATCCATTCAAGACTTTGAAGCATGTGATGACTAATAAAGATCAATTCCAGAATTTGGAGCATTAACATGGTGAATGGTAGAGCATGTGCCATGAAAGATTCGTCCATGACTTAGAGGCGTTAAAATGGCGCATGATTGCTTGAGGGGAGAGGTTCGAATCCCATGGATAACATTTTGGTGGCTTTTATTTTTGCACCTATTTGGAAAGTGTCGGCCAAGCTCTATTCTTGGTAAGGATGGACTAATTTTTTTTTTATGATAAAGTGGCTAAAAGTTATGGCAAATTTGAATTTAGGATAGAATTTGCTTGATTTTGGGGATAGGATTTCTAAACTTTTGGAAAGTGGAGGACAATAAGGCTTAAAACAAGGAAAGGTGTTTTGGAAACTTTTGAATGGCCTTTTTGACCATGTATGTGGACGGCATAGGGGGCTAAGGGGGATGGATGGTTTTTGGTGCTAGTTTAGTAGGATTAGGTGCTTGATGAGCACATGGATAACATTTTGGTGGCTTTTATTTTTGCACCTATTTGGCAAGTGTCGGCCAAGCTCTATTCTTGGTAAGGATGGACTAATTTTTTTTTTTATGATAAAGTGGCTAAAAGTTATGGCAAATATGAATTTAGGATAGAATTTGCTTGATTTTGGGGATAGGATTTCTAAACTTTTGGAAAGTGGAGGATAATAAGGCTTAAAACAAGGAAAGGTGTTTTGGAAACTTTTGAATGGCCTTTTTGACCATGTATGTGGACGGCATAGGGGGCTAAGGGGGATGGATGGTTTTTGGTGCTAGTTTAGTAGGATTAGGTGCTTGATGAGCACATTTTCCATTTGACCATTTGGTGTTTTCCCAAAGCATTTTTTTCTCTCTAATTTCTCCTCTTAGCCGTATGTATATTGGACAAAAGGTAAACCATTTTCTTTTCTTCTCTTTTTCCTCTTCATTGCCGAATGCATTTTGGTCTCAAAGTTTCTTCTTGATTCATCTTCCATCCTTGAGAACCGAAATCCAAACCTTCATTTCTATTCTCTTTTCTTCTTTACTTCTCTTAAAAGACTCTCAAACATCGTTCTCTCCCTAATTCTTCACCTTGGCTGAATGTTGATGTGATATAGCAGTATGCTGATTATTTCTACATCGATTAGTCGACCTTAGCCAAAATAAGATCGTGTGGAAAAGCAGTTCATCGTTAAGGTAAGGGATTCATCATGGTACTTTTTGGATCTATTTCGTTGACCGGTTATTTTGCTTAATGAAATAGTGGTTGTGACTAATCGATTATATTTTAGGGACTGAATCGCTCGATCTATCCCTCATAATAAGAGACTTGGATTGTTGGTGCCGCGGAGAATATCGTGTTATGGATTCTGAATAAGGTGTGTAATTCCGTACCCTTCCGAATATATGTTTGAAATGGTGAGTAAATCTCACATCTCTCTAAAAGTTTACACAAAATATACTGTGATTCGGTAGAAATACCGAAGAAAACTGATAACCAGCATCCGTGATCACTCGGACGTGCGTATAATCGTAGTGGTAATCGTATTTCGTAAAAAAACAGTTTCGGTTAGAAGGAGTGATGTGTTTTTGAAAAATCACTAAAAATAGGAGAAAAGTAATTAGAAAGTGAATAAGATATCAAATTAAAGCTTACTGTGTCTATTTTAATATGAAAGAAACAGAGAAGGAAAAGAAGTTTTATATTTTGAGATATCTTAATTTTAGTGAGACTGGTTCTGATTAACTTCGGGGTTCACTGATCTGTTTCGGAAAAATCATATAAAATTGTACAAATTGAATTAAGAGTTATAATTGATATGTATGGACTCTTTAGTGAACCTATTTTCAATAGAAACAAGTGGGAGCAGTATATGAAAAGTGTACAATAAGATATTTGAGATTAAAGTAAGAGAGGTCAGAATCATTGGATAGTGAAACAAGGGAAATTTCAAGGAATAAATTGTACTGAATGGTTAAGCTAAAAATTCTGGAAAAATTATAGTAGAAATATATACAAGTCTATTTTCAAGGAAAATTTACAGATTTAGATTTCGAGTTTTCTAACTCAAGTTATGGTCAATTTATTCAGTATGACGCAGATGGACAGTTTCAATTTTATGCTCCAAACTAGTAATTAAGCCTAGGTTGCGAAATTACCATAATACCCTTAGAGGGTAAATTACCGAAATACCCCTGGGTTGCGAGATTACCGAATTACCCTTAATGGGTAAAATTATGAAATATCGAAAATACCCTTTATGGGCCAAATTGAGATATGTTGCTATATGGGCCGATTGATATTTTGCTATATTGGCCGATTGATATTTTGTTACATGGGCCGAAGTGATAATTGCTTAATGAACCATAATTATTGTTTAATAAATATTCAAATAAATTACTGTTATTACATTGTGATTTGTGAAATGGGCTATATTGTTAAAAAATGATATTTTGGGCCATATGAATTATTTTTGATAAATTGGCCAAGTGAGAAAAATTGTGAAAAGGGCCTCATGTGTTTAATGGGTCAGATTGCTAGATCGATATATGGGCCAAAGTTTCTAGATCGTTGCTAAAATGCTATTTTGAATAATGGGCCAAATTGATAATTTGTAATATGGGCTTTTTGTTGAAATTTATCATATGAATATATTGTCATGCATTATATATATATACATAACTGCATGGGTTGGGATAATTGATGAAGAGAAGAAAGGCCTGTTGCCAAAATCTAGTTCGGTGGCTCTGCCACAATCATTATAAAAAGGCTTCGCGCCATATTATTAAAAGGCTTCGTGCCATGTTATTAAATGGCTTCATGCCTGCGTATTAAATGGCTTAATGCCTGCGATTAGTGTGTTGGCGGGGTGGGTTGACTTGATCCCCACAGGTGAGCTGGTTGGTACGGGTGGTGTGTAGCGGATGGAAATTTAGGATTGATTGGGAATTGCATAACACATGCATGTTATATATATGATATTATGTTATGACTGTAAAAGGGCTTAGGCCCAAAATATTGCTATGTGTGTTCCAACCCAGTGGATGATGGTAAGGGGATTATACACTGAGTTCTTGTAACTCACCCCCCTTTTCTTAACCCCTGTAGGTAATGCCCAATGACAAGGACTTGGGGCGATGGATGACTCGGCGGAGGCCATACTTCGGAAATAAATGTTTCAAACTTTAGTAAATTATTTTCCCGTTTAATCTCGTTACTTTTATTATTTTGGGTTAAATGTTGTAATAAGGCCTCTAGATTATTTCTATTTTTGCTTTATGGTTGGGATGTTTTTATTGTTTAAAAAGGGAATTTTCTGAAAACTTAAATAATGGTTTCCAAAATCGATTAACAAATGGATTTCAGAATAAACTTTTACAAATATGATTTAACTCGGATTCTCTTTCGAATTTTCAACATTGTTTTCAAAAGTCACGGTTTTAAAGTTCATTTCCTTGATTTTTGATTCATCAATTAATCTCTCAAAAAGAAAAAAATTTCTTGTATTTATTCTACGTTTCCGCAACGTTTTCAAAATGCTTCTGCAACTCTATTTCTAAACGTCACATTTTCGTAAATTGTTTATTTTGAATATGCTTCCGTAATCGAAAAGGGTTTTCTTAAAGATAATTACGTTTTCAAGTAAGTGTTTTGGGTTTAAACAAAAAGGCTATTTTTCTTAAGCAAGTTTTTAATAAACGCAAAGATGGTTTTTACTTCCATGTGACACACCAAATTTGGGCCTAACTTCTAGGCTGGGTTTGGGGTGTTACATAATCCATCACAAACTTCGTAGCATCAAGAGTGTGAAAGATAGAGCTTGCACCTAATATGATGACTGAAATAGATTCACGCAAGACCACAAAACATTTGAATGGTTGAAGACAAAGTGTGCACTGAACTTGCCAACTGAGGAGTAATTATCTAGGTGTCATCATATCATGATCCAGAGCATATTTGTTTCCCAACTTGAGGTGGAAGTCTAGCTTTGAAATGCTAGGCATTTGAGGTTTGGCTTTAGGAATGTTTCTTTTCTAGTCTGTGTGGTGGTGACTGAACCTAGCGTTAAAACCAAGTTGCCTACGTACATTTATTTTTTTTTTGAAGGATCAAGTTACGAGGTTGTTCAAAATTTTTTAGGATATGCAGTTTAAGTTTGTGCTTAAGAGCATTATCATTTATTTTACATGAACAATTTAAACACGTATTTAAGTGCATCATCATTTGGGATGAATAGTTTAAGCTTGTACTTAGGAGTATCAGATGAACAATTTAAACTTGTGTTTAAGAGCAATGTGACAGTTTAAGCTAGTGCCCAGGAGTGTTGCTTTTTTATTGGCTCCTTTGACTTGTGGTTGGAGTCTAACTATGATCATTCTGATATTCTTGAAATAGACAATTTTCCCCAGTCCCTTGGAAATCAAGCATCTTGCTTGTCCTAGAAGCTAAGGTTGTTGCCAAGTTTGATGATGTTACTTTTCCTTTAAACTTGATTTTCCCTTTTTCATGTAGTTTCATGATTTTATTTTTCAACAAAAACACTGATATGATGTTATTGTCGTTTGATGAAATTGATATTATTCTTGGTACGAATTGGTTGAATTTTTATGATATAGTCTTAACCTTTAAATAGAAGTGAATTGTACTATGATGTCGGAAGGGTGAACTAACTACTGTCGATACTGACTATCTAATTGTTCCACCAATGTCATATTAGTGCTATCTGCTTGAAAAACTGATCACCTTAGAGTTCACGCTATCCAGCTTCTAACTCAATAGATATTTAATGTTAGGTACTTGGTTATGTGGCATCTATATAAGAGATGTATTGTAGTTATGATTACTTTAAATGTTCTTAAGTTTGAATATATTGTCTTTCTGTTTGAATCGATTCATTTTTTTTTAAAATCAATTCTTTTTTATTTAAATTGATTCAAACGCCAACATTTACGGCTCTTGTGGTGTGCATATAAGCATTCTTGAGTTTAAGTTAAGTTTTGGCATGAATTGATTTTAAAGAGGTCATTTTTGCAAAATTTTCAGAAAGTATCGATACCTTGATAATAAGTATCGATACTTCCTTAAATGTTTTGCTTTCTAAAATGATAGAATGCCAAAATGGTACCTATACCTGTTATTAGTATTGATGCCTGTTTCTAAAATTTGAAAAGTTTACAATTTAGTCCTTATTTGTGCTCAGGTTGACTTAGGAGCTTTCGTAAGCTCGAATGTGTCTTGGTTTTGATTGTAAATCATATTGTGCATGATATTATGAAATAAATTGATGTTTGATTGTATTAATTGCTACAATTGGAATATGATTTGCTCTGGTAACTTTGGCAGCATCCCATAGTTCGGGTCCGACGACTGGGCTGGGTGAGAGGTGTGACAACTTAGTAAAGGATAGGATACAATTGACATGTCAATATGGTTATTGTGCGCTAGTACAGGATATATGTGATTGTACGAGGTATATGTATTTGTATGGAGTTCATTACAGACTATATCGAGATCCAACATTTGTTGTGGATCATCGAGCATTGTATGTCTCTACGAAGACCCTTGAATGGTGAAGGGACGTATTGATATACGAATAAGTTTAAGATAGCCTACAAGCTTTGCATTTTAGTGTCTTGGTGTGGTGTTGTTACTGCTTGGACGAGCAATTTGATATGGTGTAGCTACCCATGTATTCGAACCTGTTTATTAAGTTCATTGGGCTAAATGATTAAAGGAAAGTGAAAAAAGGCAATGAATTGATATGACCTTGATTTTCAAATGGCTAAATGATAAACTGATTATAGAATAGTATTGAAATGTGTATTATAAGTGGATTGAAATGCTATATGTTTGAATTATTGTATGATATGTTTATACTATGGTTGCCATGCTTAGGCAAATTTGTCAAGTTGAATAGATTGTTGTATTAAATTGTAATTAGAGGTAATTTGTTTAATGCCAATGAACTTACTAAGCATTCAAAATGCTTACTCCACTGTTTTCTCTTTTCTTGTCCATTACCAACTTGTGGAATGTGTTGATTGGATTTACGAGAAGCTCACATTATCCCGTCATTGATCCAGTAGTCTTTCTAACGTTTTAAAGTTCGGTTATGTGGCATGTACATAGGTGTTTATATATGTTAACTTGGGAATGATAGATTTGGTTTGAATCTTAGCTAATGCTCGATTTTGGAAAGGCTAATGTTCATATATATATATATATATATATATATATATATATATATATATGTGTGTGTGTATGTTTTGGTAATATTATAAGCTATGTGTATGGAACTTGAATGAAAAACTTGAGTATAAAATGGTATGGAAAAATGATGGTATTGAATGGTTAAATGTATGATAGAATAGGTTAAATTTGTATAAAATAGGATGATAAAATAGGATTCATAAACTCGATTAACTCAAAATTTTTCCATTCGATTCAATTTGGTCGAATGCTCACCCCTATTAAAAAGTGCAATTAAAGTAAATTCTAATATAAGTATGAAAAAGAAATAAAAAGACTTGAGCATTGCTCAAAAAAAAGCTCGTCAAGTACGAAAAGAGCTTAATTTATCGTATCGAAATACGACGTATCAATAAGCCAACAATTAAATGAACAAATTTTGTATGACTTGCATAAAGAAAAAATGGTCATAAGTGAAATTTATTTAAATGAATTTGGTTAGAAAAGTGAACACATGTAAGGTTTAATGCTCATTAGAGCCATATGTTTAAGATCCGCAATAGGAATAATTAATATACTATTAACATGCAAGTAAAGCCTCATGATTCAATAATTAGATAAGAATTCGTAGAAAGGCTAAACATAGCATTAATGAGTTCTGGAAAAATTCGTCTTAGGGGCTCAACATTAATAATAGAATAGGATAAGTTTGATTATCTTTGTGTATTATTGAGCTTTTTAAGCTCATGCATAAAGTTGTTTTAAATGTGTAGGTTTCAGACTTGCTGAGAAGTCATAATTTTGGTTTGGAGCCTCGCATCACCCATTGAGCTTTTAAGGTTGTATTCAAGTGTTTAAATACCCTTTGAGTTGGAATATTAGCATGTATCCAAAGACTTAGATTAGTTGAGCTGTTGTAAACTTAAACAACTTGAGGCTCTTTTGCATTTTTCTTAAACAAGATTTGTGTCATTTCAACAATGGATGTGCTCTTACTAAGTTTTCATGCTTAAATGAGTTCAATTTTTTTTTATTTATAATGTTTTGATTTATATTAGAATGATATGGTGCTATTAGGAGGATGTTTTAGAGTGGTTTTTTTTTTTTTTTTTGCCTAATTTCAGCTTTAGAGGCCCAAGGTTTGATACCCTTGCTCTAAGTATCGGACTAGAACAAGAAAAAATTTCAAACCTACAATATAGGGACCTAGGTACCAATACTTAGGCCCCTAGATAGGGCCACTGCACTGTTTTGGTCGTTTTGAGCTCCTCAAAGCTCGTACTTGACCCCGAGCACCTCCGATCACCCAAAAAAATGTTTTTAAATGGTTTTAAGTTGATTTTAGAGTCTTAAAAATGTTTTTATATTATTTTATGATTTTCTTTAAAATTTTAAATTAGGAATAGATTTCTATTTTTCTCAATCCAAGTGACATTGTTTTAATTCAATCAACTTCAAACACTCGTTTTATGATTTGGATGTGTCCCCATAAGCATTAAATGATTCAAAGTTATTTATAATCAATTTGAATTATTTTAAGCTTGGTTAATTTCGTTATAAGAATATTAGTATATTTTTAAATGAGTATTTTTATTAAAGAAAAGTTTTTATTGAAGTATGAAAGTGCTCTTGTAGCACCTCCAACTCATACCATACGTTGGGATAGGTAAGGGGTGTTACGGTTTGATTTCTTTCACCTAGACATTTAATTTGAGGCATCGTAAAAGTGATTTTATTGTCCATTCCCTTTATGCTTGTTGCAATGGACTCCACGACTTTCGTAAGAGAAACTATTTGTTCTTCCAAGGTTGTAGTGCTAGTTGTCATGACATTCATTACTTTAGAATTTAGTTTTGAGGGAGATGTTGGAACGCATTTATTGCTTGATTGGTTATTTTTCTCCTACAATGATAATCCACGAGTTGCAATTGATTAACGAGCATAAGCTTCTTCAAAATCATGAGTTGGCAAAGAAGTATATAAAGTGAATTGTCACTAAACATTGAAGAAGTTTGATCGAATAACTCAAAAAGAGTTTTATCTTTTGCCTAGTGTCATAGGGATGAACAGGGACATTGGTGCTTGACATTGAAGTCGAATGAGTTGCAAGATTATCTTGAACATGCTTGCGAGCTGGTTTGCTGATGATGATTTTCTTTGAAGCCATTACGACTTTGAACTTTGAACTTCGTCTTTTAGAGAGAAAAAATTGTTCTATCTAGCGTGACAGAAATTTATTCACAATGAACATAAATCAAGAGTAAATTTAGAAGAGAATCCACAAACTTTTTCCAAAAGAGAAGGCACAATTGGTGTGCTTATTGTTACTTATTAATTATAAAAGTAATTACTACTTATTACTAACATCGTTTTGGAAAAGTCTGGAAGTAACGCTTTGGTTGCTTGCGATCTTAAAAAGTGGAAAAAGATAGCACAAAATGCCCACTCACTTTAAACTTCAATGGATTAGGCATTGGCACCCACTTCAATCACCAAACTTTTTGGATGCATTGAATAATATATAAAAGGGCTTAATGCTATGTTTAGCTACTTAATTTTTTTATCCAATTTTGATATTTAAGCTATTATTCCGTTATGTAATTTAGTTTACGATACTGAAAAAAACGGACACGCAGTGTTATTAAAATATGTCATATCACATTTTCTTTATTTTTTATATTATGTATATTATATCAATTAAAAACATTACAAAAATTATTACATATAACATATAAAAATTTCAATTTTTAAAATATCAATATTTTATTTTTTAAGTGTTACTTCTAAAATATATAAATCTAAAATTTCTAAAAAGTCAAAATAATATATAAAGATTCAAAAACATAAAAATTAAAAAAATATATATTTATAATTTAGACAATTACAAAAATTTGTAATATTTTTATGCAAAACATTCCAAAGTATATAAAAATAAAAAAATAAAAATTTTAACTAAAAAATAAATTCTAGAAATTGAAAAGAATTTTACAAATATAAATTCTAAAAAAAATTGTAATAGGTTTTTCAAAAAATAAATCATTTCTATGTAATATTCTAAAAATTTTAAAAATATTAAAATTTCTTGTACCAAAATAAATAAAAATTTGTTCAACACCGATCAACAATGTGGAAAGCGGCTAAATTAAGCAATTATGTCATTTTTTTAATTAGGCTTATAAATCAATTTTTTAAAAAACAATTAGGGAAATTGACTATTTTTTAAGAGAGAAAAGAAAAGAGCGCCTAGCTGGACGCGCTTTCTCTCAACGTTCAAATGACCGTTGGCCATGCAACAGTAAAAAAATTTAAAAGGGCAAACGGTCAAATTTTTTTACCTATAAATACCCCCCCAAAATAATTTTTTTCACTCACATTCTATTCTCTTAATTCTTTCTAATCTCCTAACTCTCTCAACTCTCTCAATTTTCTCAAGTTCTTGTTCAAAATTTTACGATATTGTCATTAAAAATATTTTTTAATTATTCCGTATTTTATTCGTTCGGATTAAGTTTTCACGAATGAAAACCTCTCTAATTTCTTTCGACGACAAACACATTTCCGCTGCTCAAGTAGTAATGGTAAGACAAAAAATTAATTTGCATTATTTTCGATTAAGTTAAATTTAATTTTTTTTATAAATTAAAATATTTTTTGTCATTATAAATAAGCGATGATCATGTTTTGGAAGCATTCATACATAATTTGGTAAAACTTCAAATCACTGAAATTCGTGATTACTTGCAAAGGCGGGATTTTTGCATGTGTCTCATATGCTCGTGGGCAACAAACTTAATCCTAAACTCATCAACATGTTGATGGAAAGATGGAGGCCCAAGACACGCACTTTTCATCTTCTATGTGGCAAGTGTACAATCATACTAGAGGACATGGTGTTACAACTCGGTCTGTCGGTGAATGGGTCGGTCGTCATGGGAGCAGCGATCGTTCCCGGTAAAGAGATCTCTACTCGGCATTATTGCGAAAGGTCTAGAACAAGTTTGATGGTGGTTAGATATCGATGAATTGGTTGTCAAAGAACAATACGCTTGAGAATTCATCCTTCAATTAACTGGGGGCATTTTAGTGCCTGATAAATCTTGAAAGTAGACTTCAAATAATGCGGGAACTGAATTAGGGATTAGCCGTGTTGGTCACATTATACCGAGAGTTGTGTCGGGCCACAGAACCGGATAAGATGTCAATCGGTGGTTGTCTGCTACTGTTGCAATCGTGGGCCTGGTGGTGGCTACCATTTCTACATCCCCGAATGAATGACCCATACATGTTTCAGTTGGTGACAAGGTAAAAATCATTTATTAATAAATACGTAGTTGATACAGTAAATGTTTTTATTTATCCTATGTTTCAACTAACATATCGCATTTACAGGTGGAACCATGGGTCGAATTACGTGGGACTACCCGAGGAGCTAGAAGACATTAGGTTGTTGTTATATCAACGCTCAAAAGTCGAGGTTAGTTACTTATTCTTTCAAACCTATATTAATTACATAATGATTTGTCAAATGTTGTACAAAATAAAATTTAAAATTGTACATTTCAGTTTGAATGGATGTCATACGCCGACACCGATATCATATCTTGCATTTCGCAAAAAGTGTCAGAAAATCGAGGGATGTGGGATGCGAAGGTGCTGTTGATAGTATACGTGACTATGGAAATACAGGAATCGGACCGGGTAATGCAACAGTTCAGGAGGAAGCAACAAATTCTATCGCCACCGTAAGACTTAAAGGAGCTGCACAAGGTGGACATGTGAGGGAAAAACAACGAGGATTGGCGAGAGATGCACAAGGAGTACATTGAGGCTTAGGATCATAGGATGGACTTCTTACCTATCCACGAACCATTTTTCTTAGCGGAAACGAAGACCTGTTTGGAGTACTTGTCATAGTTCAGAGTCACCAGCAAGTCGTATCTACTACCAGTAGAGATGAGGGGTAGGCAACTTTGTTAGAAAAGGCAACGACAACCACCTTAATAGTAGCGTAAGGCTAGATACTGTAGCAGAACGGGGTCGCCATCAACTGTAACATCCTGAATTAAGGGTTGTTTGCAATTTAATTGTTTTCATGTGTTTGCCTGAAGAAATGCTTATGTATTGGTTGTTTGATATATTCTTGGGTCTGGTCATAAAACCGGGCTAGGTCTAACTTAGGGTTGAAAATTTCTTTTAGTGCCTAAGGGAAAAAGCTAGGTAAGATAAGGGTTAAGAGAAATATTTGAAGTAGATCGACACAAGGAAGTAGCTGGTAAAGTGGTTGGGACGCTACACGGAGCTTGAATGGTGCGTGCGCAAGCGGGGTTCGAGCTGCGAGGAATCGCGTCGGGAGTTTTATTTTTGGCGTTGAAGGAACTAGGTGAAGGAGGCTTTAAAAATAATTGTGGCGAGCTTAGACCAAAGAAAACGCCTTGGCCGAGTGTGGCTAGGGCGCTACACAGGGCCTGTGGCATGGGTCCCATGTTCGAGTAACATGGGCAGCTTATGGGAGTATTTTATTTTTGCGTCAAGAAGGGTGTTTTTATTTTGGCTTTTGGCGTGGAGACAAGGGAGCTAAAGAGGGAGTGCTAAAAAGGAAATTGTGACGGGTTATGTCACGAAATGAGCAGTAGCAGAGTGGCTGGAGGCGTGGAGAGTTTTCTCCAGGTCTTGGGTTCGAGACCTAAGGGCAGCAAGGTATGGTTTTATTTTTCTTTTTGACCGGCAAGGAGGGATGCTTGTGGTCTGCATGGGCGCTAGTGGATGAAGAACCAAGTTGTTTTTTTATTATTTACCTTCAAAAGCTGCTGGAAGTATGGGGTAGTTTTATTTTATTTTGTTGGAAGATAGGGTAGTGATGGGGAAATTGTTAAACAATAATGTTTTGTTTTGGTGATGGAATTATCACATTATGGAGCATGGCCGGCCTTGAGTTTAGCAAAAGAGAGCATGGCTGAATGAAGCATGCTTTAGGGACCTTCATGGTCGGTTTTGAAGCTAGCAAGGGCGGTGCCGAAATTCTTTGTTTTGTTTTTCTTTTCTTGCCATTTTGTTCTTGGCCGAAAGAGGGACTCCTTGAAGGCTTGCTTGGTCGGTTTTGAGGGATGTTGGGGGTGACCGAATGACAAAAGGTAAATCCTAGGAAATATATTCGGCTAACACAACTTCCTTTTCTTCTTTTCTCAAGAAAATCGAAACCCCTATAGACATTTTCTTCATTTCCCTTTTCCTCTTGTTGCTCAAACCGAATACCCTTAGTCCCATTCTCTCCTTTTTCTCACGCAATCTAGCCTTTCTTATGGTGCTGAAAGTGAGTTCTCTTCTTCATGGGAGCCTAGCCGAATCTCTTGGTAAGTAAACACTCTCTTAACTTTTGGTTTTGACCCATCTTACTTAAAATATGCCGAAAGCATGAGTTAAGGCCTTGGTAAGGATCGGCCGAATGGGTATAGGCCATTTTAATATATATTTTTTTTTAGTGTAGCCGACACCAAGGAGCTAGAGGAGCGTTTTGGGATCACAATAAGACAAATGATAACTTTGGGATTTTGGTAAGAGTGGTAAATGGTTAAGCATTTTCGGCCAAAGGGCCATTTTTGGTATCTATGTTTAACTGAGTGTACACTACGGTTTTAGGGGCAAATCGGCTAAGGGATAACAGAGGCTTTCGGGATTTCAAATCGCGTTGGTAGTGCTAATAAAGATTCGGCCTAGGGCCATATTTTATTTCAAAAGGAGTAAAGGCATACGTTTCAGGAGTTTGTAATATCGCATAGATTCGGGATTTCTCCTTAGATCTTCGGTTAAGTAGGTGTGTAAACTCTTACACACTTTATTAATATAGACTGTTCATTATGTTGCTGTATAACCTCTCGTGTAGTAAATTTTGCCTTGTGGGCATAAGCTTGGATTTCGGGTAAGTCCCCTACTACTTGATCTATGATGTATGTTGTGAATACCATCATATGCTGTTAAATGCTATGCTATATACAAACGCATGATATGTGGGATCATGATACTTGTTATGTGAACATGATGATGGTGGGATTGATGAGAAGAGGGAGACGATTTCTATGGACTGTCACCATTGGTTTTGACCACACGATGGGTGGGCCCCATCAGCTTATTGTGACTTCGGTCACCAATGGTTTTGACCACACCGTTGATATAATTTGTGACTAAGTCCCAGTGGTTTGGTACCACCAGTGGTTTGACCACATGTTGATATTTGTGACCTATGGTCATCAGTGGTTTTGACCACACGATGGGTTGGCCCCATCACTTGATATATTTGTGACTTCGGTCACCAGTGGTTTTGACCACCAGTGGTTTTGACCACACGGGGTAGAAAAAGGAGTATGGATGGCTAGCTTGGGTTGCACATTTGCATGTCTTACTAATATCTTGTGTATGAGTTGCATTCTCGGGTTGGGGATTTATACACTGAGTCTTGGTGACCACCCCTTCCCATATCATTTTGCAGGTGAGTAGATCGCGGAGATGGAGCCGGAGAGGACTCGAGGCGGCCATGCTTGTTCCTTGGATTTGAAATTTTATTTCATACCATTAAAGTTTATTATTTACTAAATTTGGGTTTGGTTTGTAATATGGCCGCTAGTCGTTATTTTGGATGTTTAAGTAGTTGTTTTTACTTTATTTCTATTATATTACTAATGAACTTATAAGCTGTTAAATCAATCAGTTAAAAGTAACATTTTCAAAATGGGTAACTTTTACGTGGTTTCAAAGATGTTACCATCGGGTAGCACAATTCACCAAGTTAACAATAACTCTGATGTTTCTAAAAATTAGATGATCAAATGTTTTCAAGGTTTCAACTCAACCATGTTGTAAATCAATCCCACCTGAGTTTTAATAGACACCGTTTTACAAACTAAGCAAATTTTCAGATTTTCACCACTGTTAATCAAAATCTTTCAAAATGTTCTTACTCTGTGACATACCCGATCCGGTCAAGGCTCATGGGCCGGGTTTGGGGAGTTACAAAATTGGTATCAGAGCCCGGTTCAAAACTCGGCTGTGGGGGCCCAAGGCCCAAAAATGTTTTCTTGATAGGCCTCTATGAAATATTATGAAAATGGTTTTGTTTTGAACATCATGGCATCGAGTCTCCGGCACCAATCCGCTCGGGTAAGTACTTCTAACCTCTGTATGAATGATTATCTGTAAAGGGGTAGAAATGGAACGTAGATAAAATGAAAGGTATGTGAACCCTAAGACTAGTTTACCCCAACAATTGCATAAGATTTTTAATTGCCTAATTAAACAAACCTATGACTAAGTCGCCGAGTTAGGATGTGGTAACCCTTGTGCGCATGTCTAGGATTGGATCCGGGAGAGCCTGGTATTTAAGTAGTCCTAGCGACTCACCTCCTCTTCGCAGGAATCCTACCTGGTGCGTAGCTTCGGTTCACCCTAACCGTGAGGACTTGTTCATAAAGCTAAACCCAATAACTAAAACCGAAAGGAACTAGCCGTATTTTTATAAAAACTCTAGTTTTAAAACTCTTAAAAATTTCTCTTAAACTTGTGAGAACTATTTTACAAAAATTTTGGGAAAAATTTTGATTTATGGAAATTGCAAAAATACCCTTAGTGGTAAATTACAAAAATGCCCCTAGTTTCTAAAATTACTAAGATACCCCCAAATTCAACAAAATTTTTCTTATTTTACAAGCATACCCGAAACCCCTAATTTGCAATATCAAAAATGCCATGATTTTGGAAAATTACGAAATTTGCCCCTAACTTACAAAATTACCAAAATAACCCTAGTTTTCAAAATTTTTGCAACACTACCAATTTGGAGAACAAATTCAACCATCAAAGTTTTGCAACTTTTGAAATACCTCGGAATTATTAAAACCTTACAAATTTACCCTGGTTAGTTACCGAAATGCCCCCGAAAATTTAAAATTTCCGAACAACCCCAAAATTTCAAAATTTTCAAAACATTCTGGAATCTCAAAATTTACCAAAATACCCTTATTGACAAAATCACCAAGGAACTTCATTTTGACAAATTACGAAAATACCCATGTAGGGAAAATGACAAAAATACCCCCGGGATAGGAATAGGACAAAAAGGTGATGGAATAAGTGAATGTGCGTGGTAGGCGCTGCTGAATAAATGTGTATCTTTGAATTAGGATAGAAGACTTGAAACTTGATTGATCGAAAGAACAACTTTTAAACTCCGTTCATAAAATTTCTTCGTTGATAATCAGTGGAACAATGACTAACTCATAAAACTTTTAAGACAGATCATGCGATAAGAGATGAGTTCTAGGGGCGCGGCACGGAAAGCGGTAGAGCGGGATGGTCGTGTGTCGAACCCGTTAGGTCGGGCCGAGGATCGATAATGAGATACCATCACCACCACCACCCCCACTTTTGGTGTTGGACAACGAGGATCGAGACGGGGTGAGTCAATCTCGCAGTGTTTGTCTTTGCGAGTTCTGAGATGATGGTGGGGGCGGTAGAGTGCACGAGAGCTCGTAAATGCACCGAGCGACTCTGAGCAAATGGGGCGGAGATATTCCGAGGTGTATCAGGTGTAGCACCCAGTACGGCGGAGTATTGGTTGGAATCAACTGAGAGAATCATGGATGACCTAGATTTTTCGGCCGAGGAAAAGCTGAAGGGTATAATCTCTCTACTTCGGGATGAGTCATACCAGTGGTGGCTCACTGTAAGGGATGGAGTGATAGCAGAGGATCTCACATGGGAATTCGTTAAGACAGCCTACCAGAGGAAATATATAGGAGCTAGCTACGTGGATGCGCAACGGAAGGCTTTCTTGAACTGGTTCAAGGCAATAAGACGGTGGCAGAGTATGAGGCTGAATTTCTCTGATTGAGTAGGTATGCTCGTGGTATTATGAGTCATCGAGTATGATCGCCGTGTCGATTCGAGGACGGGCCGAGGATGAGTGAGGATGATGATAGCTCATTGACAGAGCAGGAGAGTTCGCCGTTCTAGTAGAGAAGGCTAAAGTTGCTGAAGGAGTAAGACAGTCTTTTAGACGGAATCAGGATAGGAGCTGGAATAATAGGAGCTCCAGATCTTCGAGGTTTTCTGGAAATCAGCAGAAGAGGACAAGGTATGGTGGGTCAGATCAAGTCGCTAGGCACACTCTGCTGCTTTGCTAATACTCAATGGCCGCCACGGTGTGCTCGGTGTGGAAAGTCTCACACGGGGGAGTGTTGGAATGGTAATCGGGGATGCTTCGAATGTGGATCCGTGACACATCGAGTTAGGGATTATCCGAAAAAGGCAGCTAGGCTAAGGTCTGAGGGTCAGGAACGTCCACTGAATAGAAGGGATAACCAACAGCCGCCGAGAGGTCGTGGTGCAGGAAGGGGAGGTAATGGTGCTGGCAGAGGTTGTGGGGCATCGAGTGGAGGTACCGGTGGTACTGAGGCTAGGCAACCTGGTTTGGTCTATGCCGCGAGGCGTCAAGAGGAGGGCGACGCACCGGACGTCATAACCGGTATGTTTTTGATCTTTGGAGTACCCTATAGCACCTTGATTGATGTTGGCTCAACTCGGTCATACATTGCTAATAGCGTAGTGGAAACTCTGAATTTAGACTTTGAGCTTACTTCCAAGAAGATGACTGTGTTAAGCCCTCTAGGTCACTCTGTAGAAGTAAATAAACTTTATAGGAACGTACCCCTAGAACTCCAAGGGGTCGTGTTCTTGGCTGACTTGATGGAACTACTGTTTAGGGAGTTCGATCTGATTCTTGGGATGGATTGGCTAGTAAAGTATCAGGCTAGCCTGGATTGCGCAGCTAAGCGCATGGTGTTAAAGACAGTGAAAGGAGATGAGGTAGTGATGATAGGTAAGAGGAGAGATTACCTATCTAATTTGGTTTCTGCATTGAAGGCGGAAAAGATGGTTAGGAAGGGTTGTGAGGTATATGTAGTGCATGTTCGTGCTTTGGAAGCTAAGGATGCAACTATTAGGGATGTTCGGACTGTAAAGGAATATGTTGATGTGTTTCCAGAAGAACTCTCGGGTCTACCTCCTGATCGTGAGGTTGAGTTTGGTATAGATTTATTACCCAGAACCGCGCCAGTATCTATAGCTCCGTATCGGATGGCACCGAAAGAATTAGTGGAGTTAAAGGCTCAAATCCAGGAGTTGTTGGATAGAGGGTTCATCCGACCGAGTGTATCACCTTGGGAAGCTCCAGTACTTTTTGTCAAAAAGAAGGATGGAACTATGAGGATGTGCATAGACTATCGACAGCTGAACAAGTTGACAATAAAGAACAGGTATCCCTTACCCAGGATTGATGATTTGTTTGATCAACTCAAGGGTGCATCAGTTTTCTCTAAGATCGATCTTAGATCGGGGTACCATCAGCTTAAGGTTAAGGAAGCTGATATCCATAAGACAGCATTCCGTACTCAGTATGGGCACTACGAGTTTTTGGTAATGCCTTTTGGCTTGACGAATGCACCAGCCACGTTTATGGACCTGATGAACCGGGTTTTCCAACCCTATCTGGATCGGTTCGTCGTGGTGTTTATAGATGACATTTTGGTGTACTCGAAGTCTGAAGAGGAGCATGACGCACACCTTCATGTGGTTCTGCAAGTGCTAAGGGAGAAACAGTTGTACGCCAAATTCAGCAAGTGTGAGTTCTGGCTTAAGGAGGTAACCTTCCTAGGGCATGTTGTTTCAGCTGAGGGAATCAGGGTGGATCCTAGTAAGATTGAGGCAATGTTGGAGTGGAAACCACCAAAGTCGGTTACGGAAATCCGAAGTTTTCTAAGGTTGGCAGGATATTACAGAAGATTCGTGGAAAATGTCTCCTTAATCGCAGCACCGTTGACCAAGTTACTGAGAAAAGGAGTTTCGTTTGTGTGGTCTAAGAAGCAGCAAGAGAGCTTCGACAAACTAAAAAAGTTTTTGACAGAAGCACCAGTCTTGATTCAGCCTGAGTCAGGGAAAGAATTCACTGTGTATTGTGATGCATAGCATACTGGTTTAGGGTGTATGTTGATGCAAGAAGGAAAGGTGGTCGCTTATGCATCACGACAGTTGAAGCCTCACGAAGGTAATTATCCGACACATGATTTAGAATTAGCTGCTGTGGTGTTTGCCTTGAAAATTTGGAGGCACTATCTGTATGGGGAGAAGTCGGTGGTGTACTCGGATCACAAGAGCCTGAAGTACCTCTTGACCCAAAAAGATCTAAATCTAAGGCAGCGGAGGTGGATTGAGTTGTTGAAGGACTACGACTGCTCTATTGAATACCATCCGGGCAAGGCTAACGTAGTCGCTGATGCTTTGAGTCGTAAAGTAGTGGCAGAATTGCGAGCAATGTTTGCTCACCTAAGTCTCTATGAGGATGAGAGTCTTTTGGCAGAACTGTAAGTAAAACAGTCTTGGATCAATGAGGTTATAAGAGAGGCAGTTGACCGACGAAGTTTTGAGTACTCGGAGGTTGCAAGTACAGAGTGGTGAGACCAAAGGTTCCAGCTTGGGTAGTGATGGAGAGTTGTGGAGTATGTATGCCTAAGGATGATGATTTGAGGCAACGGATCCTTAAAGAAGCCCATAGCAGCCCGTACGCTATGCATCCTGGAGGCAGTAAGATGTATCGGGATTTAAGGGAGCAATTTTAGTGGCCGGGTCTTAAGCGGGAAGTAACCGAGTTAGTGGGCAAGTGTCTGACATGCCAGTAAGTTAAGGCTGAGCATCAGTTGCCATCGGGATATTATGACCGAAAAAGATCCCATGAGAGAAGTGGGAGGGGATTACGATGGATTTTGTAAGTGGGCTTCCCCTTACGCCCAGTAAGAAAGACTCAATATGGGTGATAGTAGACCGGGTAACTAAATCGGCCCATTTCATACCGGTAAGGGTTGACTACTCGCTTCAAAGGTTAGCCAAGCTGTAGATAGCTGAGATAGTGCGGTTGCATGGAGTACCTGTGTCCATTATCTCAGATAGAGATCCCCGGTTCACGTCGAGATTTTGGAAGGCTTTACATCAGGCGTTGGGTACGAAGTTCAATTTCAGCACAGCCTTTCATCCGCAGTCTGATGGACAATCTGAGAGAGTAATCCAGGTGTTGGAAGATATGTTAAGGGGCTATGTTTTGGACTTCTGTAGTAGTTGGAAGGAGTACCTACCTTTGGCAGAATTCGCTTATAACAACAGTTATCAAGCGAGTATTCAGATGGCACCGTATGAGGCGCTATATGGTCGGAAATGCCGTACTCCTACCTGTTGGACAGAACTGGGTGAGCGTCAGATGTTGGGTCCAGAGTTGGGGGCAGAGACGGAAGATAAGGTTACGGTAATTCGGGCTCGTCTGAAGGAGTCATCGGACAGGCAGAAATCATTCGCTGATCTTAAGCGCAGGGATGTGGAGTATGCGGTGGGTGATAAGGTCTTCTTGAAGGTATCACCTTGGAAGAAGGTGCTGAGGTTTGGCCGGAAGGGCAGGCTAAGCCATAGGTTCATCGGGCCGTACACAGTGTTGAAACGTGTGGGACCAGTAGCTTACCAACTCGAATTACCAGCAGAATTAAGCCAGATTCATGACGTCTTCCATGTATCAATGCTTAGGCGCTATCGATCAGATCCATCACACATAGTACCGATTGCGGATATTGAGGTGAACGCGGACTTGACTTTTGAGGAGGAGCCGGTACAGATTTTAGATCGAGATGTCAAAGTCCTGAGGAGGAAGTTGGTACCGTTGGTAAAGGTGTTAAGGCGAAACCATGGCACGGAAGAGGCCACATGGGAACCCGAGGATGTGATGCGACAGCAATACCCCCAACTCTTCTAATCCAGGTAATTTCGAAGACGAAATTATTTTTAAGGGGGGTAGAACTGTAACATCCTGAATTAAGGGTTGTTTGCAATTTAATTGTTTTCATGTGTTTGCCAGAAGAAATGCTTATGTATTGGTTGTTTGATATATTCTTGGGTCTGGTCATAAAACCGGGCTAGGTCTAACTTAGGGTTGAAAATTTCTTTTAGTGCCTAAGGGAAAAAGCTAGGTAAGATAAGGGTTAAGAGAAATATTTGAAGTAGATCGACACAAGGAAGCAGCTGGTAAAGTGGTTGGGACGCTACAGGAGCTTGAATGGTGCGTGAAGCGGGGTTCGAGCCGCAGGAATCGCGTTGGGGAGTTTTATTTTTGGCGTTGAAGGAACTAGGTGAAGGAGGCTTTAAAAATAATTGTGGCGAGCTTAGACCAAAGAAAACGACTTGGCCGAGTGGCTAGGGGCGCTACCTGGGACTGTGGCAGTAAGGTCCCATGTTCGAGTAACATGGGCAGCTTATGGGAGTGTTTTATTTTTGCGTCAAGAAGGGTGTTTTTATTTTGGCTTTTGGCGTGGAGACAAGGGAGCTAAAGAGGGAGTGCTAAAAAGGAAATTGTGACGGGTTATGTCACGAAATGAGCAGTAGCAGAGTGGCTAGAGGCGTGGAGAGTTTTCTCCAGGTCTTGGGTTCGAGACCTAAGGGCAGCAAGGTATGGTTTTATTTTTCTTTTTGACCGGCAAGGAGGGATGCTTGTGGTCTGCATGGGCGCTAGTGGATGAAGAACCAAGTTGTTTTTTTATTATTTACCTTCAAAAGCTGCTGGAAGTATGGGGTAGTTTTATTTTATTTTGTTGGAAGATGGGGTAGTGATGGGGAAATTGTTAAACAATAATGTTTTGTTTTGGTGATGGAATTATCACATTATGGAGCATGGCCGGCCTTGAGTTTAGCAAAAGAGAGCATGGCTGAATGAAGCATGCTTTAGGGACCTTCATGGTCAGTTTTGAAGCTAGCAAGGGAGGTGCCGAAATTCTTTGTTTTGTTTTTCTTTTCTTGCCATTTTGTTCTTGGCCGAAAGAGGGACTCCTTGAAGGCTTGCTTGGTCGGTTTTGAGGGATGTTGGGGGTGACCGAATGACAAAAGGTAAATTTTAGGAAACATATTCGGCTAACACAACTTCCTTTTCTTCTTTTCTCAAGAAAATCGAAACCCCTATAGACATTTTCTTCATTTCCCTTTTTCCTCTTGTTGCTCAAACCGAATACCCTTAATCCCATTCTCTCCTTTTTCTCACGCAATCTAGCCTTTCTTGTGGTGCTGAAAGTGAGTTCTCTTCTTCATGGGAGCCTAGCCGAATCTCTTGGTAAGTAAACACTCTCTTAACTTTTGGTTTTGACCCATCTTCCTTAAAATATACCGAAAGCATGAGTTACGGCCTTGGTAAGGATCGGCCGAATGGGTATAGGCCATTTTAATATGTATTTTTTTTTTTAGTGTAGCCGACACCAAGGAGCTAGAGGAGCGTTTTGGGATCTCAACAAGACAAACGATAACTTTGGGATTTTGGTAAGAGTGGTAAATGGTTAAGCATTTTCAGCCAAAGGGCCATTTTTGGTATCTATGTTTAACTGAGTGTACACTACGGTTTTAGGGGCGAATCGGCTAAGGGATAACAGAGGCTTTCGGGATTTCAAATCGCGTTGGTAGTACTAATAAAGATTCGGCCTAGGGCCATATTTTATTTCAAAAGGAGTAAAGGCATACGTTTCGGGAGTTTTGTAATATCGCATAGATTCGGGATTTCTCCTTAGATCTTCGGTTAAGTAGGTGTGTAAACTCTTACACACTTTATTAGTATAGACTGTTCATTATGTTGCTGTATAACCTCTCGTGTAGTAAATTTTGCCTTCTGGGCATAAGCTTGGATTTCGGGTAAGTCCTCTATTACTTGATCTATGATGTATGTTGTGTATGCCATCATATGCTGTTAAATGCTATGCTATATACAAATGCATGATATGTGGGATCATGATACTTGTTATGTGAGCATGATGATGGTGGGATTGATGAGAGGAGGGAGATGATTTCTATGGACTGTCACCAGTGGTTTTGACCACACGATGGGTGGGCCCCATCAGATTATTATGACTTCGGTCACTAGTGGTTTTGACCACACCGTTGATATAATTTGTGACTAAGTCCCAGTGGTTTGGTACCACCAGTGGTTTTGACCACATGTTGATATTTGTGGCCTATGGTCATCAGTGGTTTTGACCACACGATGGGTTGGCCCCATCACTTGATATATTTGTGACTTCGGTCACTAGTGGTTTTGACCACACGGGGTAGAAAAAGGAGTATGGATGGCTAGCTTGGGTTGCACATTTGCATGTCTTACTAATATCTTGTGTATGAGTTGCATTCTCGGGTTGGGGATTTATACACTGAGTCTTGGTGACTCACCCCTTCCCATATCATTTTGCAGGTGAGTAGATCGCGGAGATGGAGCCGGAAAGGACTCGAGGCGGCCATGCTTGTTCCTTGGATTTGAAATTTTATTTCATACCGTTAAAGTTTATTATTTACTAAATTTGGGTTTGGTTTGTAATGTGGCCGCTAGTCGTTATTTTGGATGTTTAAGTAGTTGTTTTTACTTTATTTCTATTATATTACTAATGAACTTATAAGCTGTTAAATCAATCGGTTAAAAGTAATGTTTTCAAAATGGGTAACTTTTACGTGGTTTCAAAGATGTTACCATCGGGTAGCACAATTCACCAAGTTAACAATAACTCTGATGTTTCTAAAAATTAGATGATCAAATGTTTTCAAGGTTTCAACTCAACCATGTTATAAATCAATCCCACCTGAGTTTTAATAGACACCGTTTTACAAACTAAGCAAATTTTCAGATTTTCACCACTGTTAATCAAAATCTTTCAAAACGTTCTTACTCTGTGACATACCAGATCCGGTCAAGGCTCATGGGCCGGGTTTGGGGAGTTACATCAACTCTACCCCAAGAAGTGATGCTTATGTCTATGCAATATCCCGGTCAGTTCACTCCACTTGTCCCTATTAATTTCACTAACCCCTTTTTTTTTTCACAAGCACAACACTACGCACCACCGTCACACGTATCTAGTTCTTTTATTCTCGCAGGTACATATTTCGAGCCACCGACGTCCCCCACATTTTACACCTCGATGCCGATGTCGATGCTAACCCAAATGTCAGGCCGATGTCGACGCATGCACCGTTATCAATGACAACATTGATGCAAACGCCAATGTCAGTGTCGATGCCTGAATCAATATCGATGTATTTGGGTTTCGTTGTACCTTACGATTACACGCCAATAGTAACACAAACACCGCCCGCATCATTATTTTATCAGGGTGGGTCATCGGTGCAACCGTCTACTAGTGGAGTGAAGGATACACAATGGGAGGTTAGGACAACACTGCACTCGAGCACAGAAAAATATGATAGAGACAAAGGTGAAGATGAAGATAAATAAGAAGGCGGACACAATGATGACGATAGAAACAAAAATGTACAATAGGGTAGGGTGAAGGCGATATTGACGAGGATGACAACGACTAGGAAGTTTATAGGCCTACATATCTAGTTGTGCGCAGAAATCCTTCTCGTGAGCGTCGTCCATCGCCCTGCGGTACACATCCTCCCACGGGACGTGATTGATGTAATTTTTTATTACTACTACGATGTAAATATATATAACATAAATAAAGAAACCATAGATTATCATTCCAATACTATCTTTTTCTTCGTTACATTCTAAAATGTGTTATGTGTAAGTTAATAATAAACAACAAATTTTGAACATGAGAATAATGGAAGCATTGCAATGAATATATTCTAGTCTTGAAAAAAATGCTATCAACATTGATACCCCAAAGTACCCCTCAACATAAAACATAATGCCTTCGTATGCCCCAGGTTTCTACAGTAGCTGCATAACCACTATTGCCCGTCCCTTTCTCGAATATCCATATTGTTCTGTATCTAGGTGGTATTCAGGCGACCTCTTAGGACGCGACGCAGGTTCATGTTCGGTGCCAACTCGAATGGCGCACTGGACACTGGCGGCCACGTACTCTTATTTGGGATGAGTGATAATTCAAGACTCCATACTCTATGCATGCGTTATAGGCTGTACATATCGTTGATGTAAGACGTGTACTCAATTCTTAGGTTTTCACATACAACAATTACATGTGCGCATGAGAACCAAAGAGCTTGGAACCTCTCACAATCATAAGTCCCTTCTGTTAGGTTGACACAATATGATGTCCTTCACATGTCCTAGTTCGGCCTAGCATGCCTCGTGACTCAAAATTTCAGATTTTGATGCGAGTGGTACACTACATACATAGTGTTCGCTCTCGTCGTATTTCTTGTGATTTCTTTCATTACGTCCTCACACCAAGTATGGCTACCTACTATCTGTCCAGTGTATGTTGTCGCCCTCTTTGGAAACAATGTAGCCAGGCGAAAGTATGTTTCTTTCACAATCGAGATTATTGGTAAACAGTGCGTCTTCTTTAGTATGAAATTGATACACTCTGCTAAGTTTGACATCATGTGCCCATACCGTAAACACCCGTCATCTAATTGTGCCCACCATTCGAAGGGGATATTGGTGAGATATGTCGCACATAGCTGTTAATGGCACCCAAGTTGTTCAACATTTCATGAAAACAATGTTGGACGAGCTTATAACCTATTGAGAAAAGCATACCCATGAATGAAAACAACAAATGAAATAGGGTACAACATGACTATGCAGGTAATGCCAATTATATACCCATGTCGATGACTGCATCTCACTCACTTTCCAAAAGTCATTTTGAGTGTTAGTTGGATCTGACATGTCATATGCAATACCTATGATAAGTACGATCCCAAAGGTTACCATAGCACTCAATAGCTGACAGGATTTCGGTTCCCCTATTTGATATGACACATATGTCAGGCTACGGGCAAATGCATCAGCTTAACCTACTCAGTAAGAAATCTCAATTATCTATCTTTTCTCCAGGGATTATTGCAGACGTAATCGACAGAATCCTACGATTATCGTCCTAAGCAACGATAATCAACAACTTATACCTTTCGTACAGCCAAATACCGTCAATTTGCACCAAAGGCTTGTAGTGCTGGAAAGCTTCTCTGTATTGCTCAAAGGTTTAAAAGAATTTATGGAATACTTCTTTTCCAGGGACCAATCGATCACCAAAGTACACTGGGTGTTTCCAGATCGGTTATAGAACCTAAAATGTATAGATCCAACACTTGACACCATTGCCAAAGATAGTTGTATGAACTGTCCCAACCATGATGCAACTTATCCATAACCTTATGTTTTCCAACCCACACTTTGTAGTATGATGGACTGTATTCGAACTGGCTACGGATGTTTGCAATCAACACCGGGACGAGAATCCTGGGACTCACCTTCACTATTGATAGAATAATGTCAAAAATCATGTCAAAGTCTAGCCTAGAATGATCCTGACTTGCACCTGTCACAATAAAGGTATGTGGACCAGAATACTTCTTTATCGTCCACAACCCGATCTTCTTCTATAAAGATGCTATGATTTTCCAATTGTACCTCTCGTCACGAATTGCACAGTTTCCATCAAATTTCTCAAAATGGGACTTCGTAACGTGGTAGTTCATATCATTCTTGAAGTTGTACCGCTCCAGCGCAGCAAGAAAAGCATATTTTCTTGGGTATTCCATACCAACTTCTAGTACTCGTACGTCACGTGATGTGCTTGCATGGTCACATGATGTGCTTGCATGGTTAAGTGTTCTGTGTAATAGATGCGGAACTCCAAAACCACCCTCGACCGATAGGTCAATGTTGGTCATGTGAGGCAAAGGTTCATATGCCTTGAATCGCAGATCTAAATCTAAAGCATTTTCTGAGTCGTCATCATCAGACCTGCAAGGTTTTGGCTCCATTAGAACTACCTCTAGTTCGGAAACTAGTGCAACTTCCAAACCATCAAGTTTGCACTGCCAGATTGGCTCAAGGTCTGACTCCTTCCCATCAAATACATCCGTTGTCCCTTAATCCTCACCTGTATCTTCTTCCTCGACCGCATCTTCTTCCTCATTTGCGCCTTCATTGTCCCCTCCTAGAAAAAGGTTCAATGCACCCCCATCGATCCCCGTGGAAAGTATAAAGTCATCGGTTCTTCTATAACCCATGTGTTGGCCAAAATCTGCATCGATTTGGTGTCTGGTTTACCTTAATAAACCTCTAGTATAAGTGCTTTCATCCCATAACATTGAACCCACACCGAAATTGAAATTAAACGCACTGATTGAATGTCGAGATTAGAGTTATGCTCATACATCGACTGGTATTGGCTCTCAAAGTTTAGATCCATGTCAGAGACCGATGAGTGTCTACCTATAGATATTTTGGGGGCATCGTAGTAGGAGCTTTGCAACAAACCAGTGAACCCACGCACAACCGTGCAGTGAGACTTTCTACTTCAGCTTCGATTCTAATATCCGATGCAACAATGGCCAAAGATGGGACAAATCCATCAACCTTAGCAAACTTGACGTATAACTCAATTACAGTATTTTCACTTGAGACATGCGATGATATGACCTTCTCAAGTTGGAGCTCGTCATTCATATCTGTAACAGCCCATTTTTAGTCAAATCAGAACAGTGGTTTTGAGACCACAAATTTGAGGTCAAAATAATTAATTTATTGTTATTTTAATATTTTCAACATGATAGTATGATTTTGTGAAAGTTTCGTTAAGAAATTTTATCGTTTGAGTGTTTAATTTGATAAAAAGGACTAAATCGCGTAAAGTGTAAAACTTATGTTCTATTAGCTAAAGGTATTAAATGGCTATGAAATTAAATAGTGGAGGTCCTCATGTGGTAAATATACCATTGTTAATATGAGTGGACATTCTTGGACATCTTTTAAGTGTTTTTGATAGTTTATAGTTAAGGTTTATATAGTAAATTGATAAATAACTTAGTAAAATAATGAATTAACATGGGAATATCATCATCTTTCTTCTTCATCACCGAAAATTAAGAACAAGAGACTCCATTTTTGTGCTTTAAGCATTCGGTCATGAATACCTAGTGCATGTAAGTGATTTTGACTCGGTTTTCAATGATTTCTATGTTTTTGAAGTCGTTGTAACTTAATCTAGCTAGCCCAGGGACTATTTTGAAAAACTATTAAAGGTTTAGGGTTTTTCCATTAATGAATCTATGTATGTTTTGATGTTTAATGACGGAAATTGCATGCTTGTTGTTAGATAAACAACATTTGTTAAGTGATTTTTGATAAAATTGTCAATTAGGGATTAAATTGAGAAATGTTGAAATTTTGTGGTTAAATTGTGAAATAAATGAAAAATATGGGCTGCTATGGTAATAAGATAAATTCTGCTAGCATGGGTAGGGACTTAATTGCATGAATTTGTAATTTTTGAAATAAAGACTAAATTGTAAAAATATGAAATATTAGGGGTAAAAGTGTAAAATGGCTTTAATGTGTAATTTGGACTAAATTGAATAGAGAGATTATTAAAAAATTAATTTTTTATTACATTTAGATCAAGAAAGGCGAAATACGGATTTAGATCAAAGAAAGAACAAAGTTTCTGATTAATCGACTTAATTCACCGTTTTTGCATCCGAGGTAAGTTCGCATGTAATAAGATTTGTTATAATTGTATTTTATATGCTTTGATATTGCATAAACTGTGAATATGACTCTACGGACATGTTCGACGACAATTCGCCAAGTGTGAAATCCCGGTTGAACCTTAGGAATAGATTAGGATACGAATGAAATGTCATTAAGGGTTATTATTGTTCTGGGTGCTAGTCAGTACGTCCTACCGGTGGCTGAGTTATCCATGTGTTGCAGATTCTCGTCAGCTTGTGTGACCAGCACCGTATAGCTACGTCATGACCGTCAACTTGCGTGAGCAGACCCGTTGATAGTTCGAGAGTGAGCATTATTAATATATGAAATTGAGATAGCTTCGGCTATGTATTGGCACCTCAATGCAAGATTTTTTGAGATAGCTTCAGCTATATATATTGACATTTAGGGTGCGAGATTCCCGAGTATCCTTTATTATTCCAAATGGTTCAATGGGTATATCAAAGATATGAAATGGTGAGAAATAGATACGTACCAATACAGGTATGTACGGAAACTATATAAGCAACGAATCTATAGAAATTGTAAGTTCATGGTTAATTTTGTGATTTAATACATGTTAACATTGTGGTTAAATGTTTTGTAGTATGTTATGTTCATATTATTTAATGATAATTGAATGGTGAGCTTTGCTTATTATTTCATACGAGCTTACTAAGCTTTATAGCTTACTTTGTTTAATTTTTCTGTATTTTATAGTGAAATCAAAGCTAGCTCGGATTCAGGGATCATCGGAGACTTCGTCACACTATCCTACTATCTCTTGGGTACTTTTGAACTTAAGTGTTTTAAGTATATGGCATGAATAGGATTATGGTCATTTTGGTTATTATTTGATAATGAATTTAGCCATTTGAATTGGCTTGTAAATGTTTAAAGTTTGATTTTGTATATAGCTATGGAAGTTGGCTTAATTTTGGTTGGTTTGGTTGTGTATATAATTGTGCATATGGTTTGTGTGTGAGTTTAATGATGGATATGTGATGCTTGTTGATAATAGTTAATATGAATAGCAAATGGTTGAGTTATAGTATTGGAATGCTAGTGAATCTAGGCAAATAATGCATATTTGGAATTGATTATTTTGTTGTATTATAAAAGTGAGTTTTTGTATGAATTTGATTAATGGGTTGTGGTAATTGTGTGACTTGGAATGGTTGGTATTGAAATGGTATAAACTGAGCTTGATTGGAGTTGATATACATGCCTAGTTATGCCATGATTTATGCCATTTGGGTTGATGTAGGTATATGCAAATTTGGGTGGCAAATTGGCTTGGTAAATAGCCTATTTTTGTCCACACGGGCAGAGACACAGGTGTGTGTCTTAGCCGTGTGTGACACACGATCAAGTTACACGGCCGTGTGTCCCCTGGTGTTAATTAAAAATCAAGTCAATATGCTCCACATGGCCCAGCACACGGGCGTGTGATTGGCCGTGTGGCCTAAGTCAGTATACCCTACAGGTTTGGCACGGTTTAGTACACGGGCATGTGTGGCCGTTTTTAGGGCACACGGGCGTGTGTTTTGGCCGTGTGACCCAAGTCAGAGAGTTACATAGGGTCGGACACGGACTGGGACATGACCATGTGATTCCATTTTGAATGCCCACACGGCCTGTGACACGGGCGTGTCTTTGGTCGTGTGAGACACACGACCAGGGCACACGGGCGTGTATCCCATAATATTTGAAAATTTTTCTAAGTCTCGTAAAAGATTCCTAAGTTATCGGTTTAGTCCCGAACCACTTCTAAAGCATGTTTAGGGCCTTGTAGGCTCGTATTAGGGACAATGTGATTATGTTTGAATGATGATTATATAAAATTTGAAAATGTATGTGAAATTATTGTTTAATTATTTTATAAGTCTGGTAATGCTCCGTAACCCTATTCTGGCGTTGAATATGAGTGAGGGGTGTTACAATATCAAACAGGTCATACCTATAGGGGTCAATGGAAACAAGATATCTACATTGCAACCTCAAAATTCTTCCCCGGGTCGACCCTCTGACTTTCCTCCTGATTCTAGTCCGTAGCTTACACAATTGAATGGTACGATTGAACGCTAATTCCACAAACTGTGCTCTTACAAATACCACCCTGACCTCTGTATTACAGATTTGATCGTCATAGTAAATAATGAATTTCACTCATTGACTCATTTCAATATCGATCACAAATTGGATTAGCAATATCAGAAAAAAAGGTAATGGGTTGTTGGAAGAAGTACACACGAGTTTCGCAACTCAATAATTCAATATTTGATATTAAATTACGTGCCTTTAATAGGAAAATAAGCTAGCGATAGAGGGAATACATGCATTAATATACATTTATGAATACATGTATTCGTCGAACAATGATGATGAAATGCAAAGTATTATTCGAAAACGCATTCCTAAAGTTATATAATTTCATCAAAATAGTACTCTCAATAGTATTCAGCGCCTTAAAACGTGCATAAATTATACAATAATATTCTCTAGGGCAACTGCTTTTAATTTTCAACAAAAAAAGGTTAGAGAAAGCATGCCTAGCTGGGCGTGTTTTCTCTAACCTTTTTCTTCAAAAGTACGTGCCCATCCAATTTTTCAACTGTTTTTAAGCACGTTTTGAATATATTCCTAGAAGGAGCTAGTCTTGCAGCGCGTTTTCGACTGTGGGAAATTTCTACTTTGCAATCCAATCATTTCCCCCACGCCTATAAAAAGGGGTCTTCCTCTCCATTCTTCATCATCCCTCAAAAATCTTCTCCCACAATCTCTCCATCCTTCATCTATAAAACACTTCTCGATATAAAAAATTTATGTCGCTAAAAATTTTTGGTTGATGTTCGAGGCACATGGGATGTTACGATCTTATCCATAATAACTTATGTATGCACGCTGTCTTCTTCTATAATAACTTATGTATGCACGCTGTCTTCTTCTAAAACATTCACATGAAATTGAAGTTGGGATCATGCTTTGCTGAATTATGCGCATCCTTTCTACATGTCTCAACGACCACACTACACATGTTTTCTTATCTGCTCTACACTACAAGTTAAAACAGAATCTGTTTGGACAAGAGATTTATAGGAAAAGTTTTTAAAATTTTAAAATGGATTTACGTGTTTAGATAAACATATTGAGAATTTTAAATTTTGTGAGTAATTTCAAGAGGGATTTTAACAACTTAAACTTTTTCTAAATTCTATCTAAAGGGATTATTTTTTAAAGTTTCTCGTAATTTTGCTTAATTTAATACACATGATCCTTCTAAAATATATTTTCTCAAACTATTTATAATATTTTTACAAATTTAATAATATCCAAATTCAATATTTTTATATTATTTATATTTTAATATAATTATTCTTCTATTATAATTATTTTTAAATTCATAAGATTCTAATAACTTAATTTTTTAAATTATTTATTTATCTAAACAAAATAAGTACAAAGGCTAGCATTTTGAATTGATGAATACTAATGTGTTAACATTTTAAAAATCTCAAAAAATTTAAAATTCTTCATTCAAACACACTCTAAAGGATTATAACTTGACTCAAGTATATATATATATATATATATATATATATATATATTCCCTTTTTTAACTTGCATTTTCAGGGTTAAAATATACTTCAAGTCTTTATATTTAGAATTTAGTCTCTCTATTTTTATTTTCAAAAATTTAATTTTTTTACTTTTCAAATTTAAAAATTTAGGTCAAATAGTTAACCTTGCTATGTTAAATTAATCGGTGTGGTATTTTAAAATAATAAAAATACTCATTTGATAGACAAAGAACAAAAGAGAAGAAATTGTAATAGACTTGAATGAAGAATTTTAGTAGTATTAAAAATTGAACTTACATTTTTAAATTTAAAAATAAAAGGAAGTAAAATTTCAAATATAAAAAAAATATATAAATACTTTAAGCATATTTTAATAAAAAAATTATTTTACTCATTATTTACCCTTTAGAGTACATGAAGTTAATTAGGATTTATACTTGATTTGCTAAAAAAATTAAGAATATTTTATTTTTTAATTATTTTAATTAAAATTAAAATCTATTAAATTATAAAATATTTACAATTAAATTGATATTTATTGAATATAAAATATATTTATATATAATTAGTTTTGTAAAATCCCGAAAAAAGCGGGGCAATAACTCTAGGTATTAATTATATGGAGCATTATGAAATTATAGCTCAAATTTTTAAAGTATACAATCATCCTTGCAATTGCAAGCATAGGAATAATATTGGTGCCATCATCAGAAAATGAATTATAACTGTTTGATCCAAACAGTAAAACATATCTAAGTCCGTTGGATTATTTGTTTTATAGTTAAATAACAACAACCAGTCTTCATGGGGAGGAAAGTGATTGATGCATGAATATTCAATGTTGAAGTCCTTAGTGGCTATTTTACCACCACCCAACATTAATTAGTGAGTGACAATGATCTTTACCATGGAAATCCACAAGTAAAATCATGGCCCTTAACTTCTATGATTAAGGTTATGTTCATAACTAGGTGGGAGAGAGAAACCAAATATATTTTCCTCATCTTTTCTTCCCAACACCGAAGCTAGGAAGGAAGAAAAGCTTGGTTTTTTCTTTCATGGCTGTCCACTGGTTCAAGGAGAGCAAGCTTATTTTCAACAAATTTTCTTCCAAATTTGCAAGTATTCGCTCATTAAGTAATTTTGGAGGTCAGATGGATATGCCATTGTTAAGTGTATAGTAAGTTGAAGCATGAAAACATGAAATCTTTGATTAATAATCTAAGTTGTAATTTTTATTTTTTTTCATTTTGGCTCCATGAGATGTACCTAATCACTTAAAAATTTATTATAAAATCTAAAGTATATAAAAATTTATAATTTTCTAAAAAACTTTAAGTTATGCCGTGCGTGACATAATCTTATAATGTTACATTATCATATTTTAATAAAATTTATGTTTTAAAATTAAATTGAGAAAAATTGTTAAATTTTGAGACAAAGATAAACAAAAAGAAAACTCAAAATCTAAAATAATTTTTTTTTCAAAATATTGATTTACGCGGAAGGAAATTAGCCCTTAGCTACCTACTCAAGGCAACAACCTCTTTATTCTTTGATATATCTTCATTCCTTGCATATTAGTCCTTAAACAGAGCAGTTTACAACTTCGGCAGGAATTGCTGCCATATTTATATTTATATTTTTTTTATATAATATTAAAAGTAGAGGATAAGAATAACACGGTTTAAACTCACGTTAAATTAATATTTGATAAGAATTTTAATCATCATTTCATTCAAGTTAAGATTATTATATTTTTATTTTAATTTAATTATGAAAATACATAAATATAAGTATTAAAATAAAAAATATTATTCAGTTTAATAATTTTTTAATTCCACAAATAAACTACCTTAATTTATTTTTATGGAAATTTTTAACTCCGTTTGACCATAAAACGGATAATTTTGCTTACAACTATTTTAGTATTTTAGTTTTTTTGGAAATTGCAAACAAGTTTTACTTGTTTCAATTAAAATTTATCATTTATATTATTAATTAAGGTTTTGACAGACTAAACTAACTCGATCTGAAAATGACTAAAAGCTTATTACCTCTACAAAGTAACAAATATTAATACAAGAATATTTTTATATTTTTTCATATTTTAAAATAAAATAATACTAAAATAGGATTTTCTTTTGATAAAATGAAAGAAATGGCTATTTTAATAACACTTCTAATAAAAATAAAACTTAAAAAGTGCAATTTAAAGAGTAAAGTATAACTTAAGAACCAATTCACTAATAAAATCTTAAATAAGTAATCTATATAAATTTAATTTCTATTTGATTAATTAAAATTTCAAAATTATAATATTATCCAACCAATCCCATATAAGTACAAAACCGTAATAAGTAGTTAAATAAATTTGGATTCCACCGGTCCAGCCAGCCTTTTAACCAATGTATCTGACTTAATTGCTATTCTAGTTAAAAGGGGAAAAGAAGTTAATTGTAAATTTGACATATGAGCAATGATGTGACAATTACAGATAATATTATAAATCTGTTTCTTCCATGAAATTTATCTTTAATACCTAAATCCTTTTGTTATCTTTTTATGTCTTAATTCTCAAAGGTCTAAAGTCTCACACAGACATAAACAGGCAACAGTAAGACAGAATAACAGATATATGGGTTTTAAGATAAATAACCATGAAATAAATGGAATTGTAAATAAAAGATAAGAACTTACAATGAATACTACGATATTATTTCTCCAAGTTTTGTTACACCGATGCTCTGATACTAATTACAGGGATGGAAGGGGAATGCGGAAGACAGTAGATAATATTAGAAAACTAGAAGTAAAGAAAAAGTTTTTACAAGGAGAGGATGGTGAATAAAAAGTAAAAGGAAATATTTCTAAACTATTTTTCGATGCCTTCTTTATGCTTCTTCATTTCCTATTTATAAGAGAATTCCAAAACTCTATTTAATTTTCTTTGAATTCCGCACAGTTTTCTGATAAGGATCATGTCTCAATATTAACATGGTTGCTTCCACGTTGCTTTGTCTTGTCTCATCATGGTTGCTTCCACGTTGCATTGTCTTGTCACATCATTTATTTGATGGTTGCCTCCACGTTGCAATCTTTTTTATTTGCATCTAGATGTCATTTTCTTCAAATTACCTTCTTTTGTCCATTTGTTTTTCTTGGACTTTATTTTTCCACGTGGCTGCCTGTTTTGGCTTTATCCTTCTTGAATGTTATCTAGATTCATTTCTTCTATCTCATCTAGATGTAACGAATCTAGTGACAATCTTGGTGAATTTCAAGTCTACCACTTGTTTTTGATTTCTTCTATTATATGAGATGGAAAATCTTCAATCTTCATTTCAGCTATCTTTTTTAATAGTTGCAAAGATTCTTCATCTCTATCATTCTGGATGTTTCCAGTTTCATATGCCAATATTCTTCTTCCATCAGTCCAGAGTCTATAAATCTGTTGCTGAAGTAAATATTGGGCTTTTGTCATCAGATCTATCCCTGCTTACGTTTGATAATAACTGGGATTATTGTAATACTTGTCAATTTTTTTTGTCAAGTGTTCTTTATCTTCTTTAACTGCTGATAATCTAGGACTTCCAATAATTCTTTGAATAATCCAAACTTGATATAGCTGATAAAATTTTTCTTTTTCAGCAATACCAATAAGACTGCTTATTTCAATATGAAAATAATAGTAAAAGTCATCTTTATTTCTTATGTTTAATAATATAGACTTAATAGATGTAGGAAAATCTTTTAAAAGATAAAAAGAAAAATTTTGAACTACTATTTCTTTAACAAAACCCCATTCAATACTGCTTATATCAAATGGTTCATGATCAAGTCTAAACTTTATAGTAGAAAATTTTTCATCTAAATCATTAGTAAAAACATAAGTTTGTAGAAAATATTCTGAAAAAGCCTTTTGAAATTGAGCTTGCTGGTTGTAAATAGCTCAATTTATTTTTGTAAAAATTTCTACTGGTAAAATTTTTCTAGTTTTATTATATAAACATAGTCTAAACATTTTATTCATAATAGGACTATTTGTTCCTTTATTAATAAAATACTGAAATATATTAAGAAGATTGTTTATCTCCTTAATATCTATATATTCTATTTCAAGCTCTTCCCAATCTCTATATAAAATAGATTTTAGTAATAAATCATGAGCTTCATTTTCTTTAGTTGTTTTTTCAACTAAAAATTGTGAAAACTTAGTAAAAGCTCTTCTGAAATTAGCTCTTTGTTCCGCAATATGGGTTTTTCATATTTCATTAATAAAATTATATAATTCTAATGGTAAGCCTGGATTATAAAAATGTTTTATTTCCTAAATTTGTTGTTGTTTTAACAAATTTTCTGCTCCTTTTATCATTTCAACATAATTGGCTTGGAATGCTGAATTTGGATCTTAGGACCAAGGGAATTGACTTACCGTTTTTGGTGTCAACAATAAATGAGTTCCAATTATTGTCTTATCATTGGATATGGCACATAATATCCTTAATTAGGATAAAAAGGTGCTTGTGCAGATATAGTCACAAATCCTTGATTAGAATTTTTTGTTTTTCTTTGTTGGGTTTTTTATGGACAGTTGTCTATTCACCAGCTTTTTTTAGAGGTTTTTTACCTCTATCCATAGGGCCTGCTAATGTAACACCCCAAACCCGGCCCAAACACTACAACCGGATCTGGTATGTCACTTGAGTGATTTTACAAAACATGTCGCGTTTTGGAAAACAATTACTAGGTTTAATCTTTAATACCGAAAATTTAATAGTTTATTAAGTTATATAAGATATAAAATTATAAATTGCCTTGGTGAATTTTAAATAAAAATTAAAAACAATTACTAGGTTTAATCTTTAATACCGAAAATTTAATAGTTTATTAAGTTATATAAGATATAAAGTTATAAATTGCCTTGGTGAATTTTAAATAAAAATTGAATTTATTACCTGCCTTAACTTAATTAAAGGAAAAATTTAAACGTCTGACAATAATAAAAGCCCAAAATAAATCCGGAATAAAAATAAAGCTAGTGGCCCATGGCCTTATTACAATGGAATTTAAAACCCATTAATTAAAGATATTAAAACAAAACTTCTAAGTAAAGTCTTCTGCTAGATTTAATTACTCTCTCGCATGGCCACCTCGTGCTCCTCTCCAGCCCGGTTCGATGCACTAAGTGCTACCTGAAATTGTTAAATAATAGGGTGAGTCGCGAGACTCAGTGTGCAACCCTCGTGCACCATTAGATTTTGGGCCTTAGCCCCACAGAATATATAACAGAATATAATAGAACAGAAATTATGCAAAGCCCAACCCATTTCCTAGGTATCCATCCGCTACATGCCACCCGTACCAGCCATACACACCATTGGGGATTTCTACAATCAACCCACACCGCTACACGCCTTGATGGCAGTCGTGCTGCTCATCATCAGATCATGGCCGTAGCCACTACAACAGATCACGGCAAAAGCCGCTACAACAGATCACGGTAAGGAACCGCTACAACAGATCACGGTAAAAACCGCTACAACGTATAACTTCCTCCTTTCATCAAACCCAACCCATGCAATTATAGAAAATCGGCATACTCATATCATTTAATCGAACATTCATTTAGAAACGACAGGGATCACTAACACGGTGATTTGCTTTACCCTCTTTGGGTTTCAAACGTTGTCTTGGATTTGGCATTTAACGTAACATATAAGACTTATAATCATATATTTAACAAACAGATCTAGATGGTGTGGAGAGTTACACACCTGATTAATGTCGATACCCTTGCTAGACCGATCTACAACTTTGCTCAAAAAGCCGGAAAGATGTGAAAATAGGGCCTCTCCTATATTCGGCCTAGGGTTAGTAAATCCTGAATTTACACGTTGAAACTAATAGATCTTCTTACCTTGAAATCTCGAAAGTAACACGATTCGAGTGCTACTGATCTATAACTTAGAGATCTATGTAATTGACTCCACTAAAGTTCCCTTCAGATTTTGGCACAAGTAGGCACCACAGAAGCAATTCGGCAATCACAGAAGATGAGATCTAGGGATTTCGGCTTTTAGGAAAATCCCGAAAAAAGTATGAACAAGAGAAGGCTGATGTGTCTTTGGCTTTTAAAATACTTGAGTGAAGAGTTTCGATTTCTGACAGGAAAAGAGAAGAAGAAAAGAAAACAAGGAAACTTGAAGATTTCGGCTAGGAAGAAAAAGAATGGAAAGAGTTTTGGCTTTTGAATCAAAGTGAAGATGAGGGATTAGGCTTAGAGATTTCGGCTTTTGCAGAGAATGAAGAAGAAGATGGAACGTTAGGAGTTTTCAGCTTTTACTCAGAGAAGAAGAGAAAAGAATGAGAGAAAAACCCAAATGCCGAAATTGAAAAGATATTCCCCTTATTTATAGAAATTTCGGCACTTACCTAACCTTACAGATAAATCCTATCTTTTCTCCTTTATCTTAATCTACTAGCTCATCTAAAAGAGACTTAATTATCTCTAACTCCTCCCTCCTTTATCAGCATATTATCCACATATTTTAATCATTAAAATTCCTAAATTTTAGCCTTTATCTGCTTATTATCCTCTGCTTATTATCCACATAAAATAAATTCCTAAATAATAGCCTTTATCTGCTTATTATCCACATATTTTAAACATTAAAACCCCTAAATTTTAGCCTTGTTGCCATCCACTCCACCTAATCCTAATGCCCAAAATTTAGCTAACTTAAATTAAAAGAATTGGGCTCTATGAAACTTAAATTTAGGCCCCTTACTCCCTTGTGTGGCGTCACCTCCTAAGATTGGGCCACAAGCCCACTTTGGTATTTTAAATATAGATACTACCTTTTAAACCCTATAATGCCCAAACAGATAATTTTAATCAAGGCCTCTACCTAAGCCTGAGCCCAATTTGGACCCCTAACACTTAAATTAACACATTAAACGTATCCACCCATTAAACGCATAGGCCCAAAAATTCAGGATGTTACAGCTAAGATAACCAGCAATAATATTATCAATTCCTTTTACATATAAACCTTCAAAATTAAAAGTACATAATTCATTGTACCATCTAATTCTTCTAGGTACAGTTTCCAAACTTTTGTTAGTAAAGAATTGTTTAACTGTTTGATTATCAGTTTTTATGATAAATTTTCCAGGTGCTATATAAAAAAAAATTATTCATTTCTTTATTGCTAATAATTCTTTTTCATATATAACATAATTAATTTCATTTGGTTTAAATTTCCCTGAGCTATATCCACATATTAATTCTTCATTATTTATTGTCTTAACTTTTAATATACAACCCCAATAATTTTGTGAGGCATCTATTTCTAAAATTAATTTATCACCTTGTTTAGGTAAATAAACTTTTGGAATATGATTTATTTCATTTTTTAAATTCCGTATAATTTTTGAATCTTTTTTAGACCAAATAAAAGGTTTATGTTTTTTTAAATTTTTCATATAACTTGTCTATTTTTTCAGATAAGTTAGGAAAGAAGTTTCTTCCATAATTAATAATTCCTAAAAATTGTTGAAGTTTTTTTTTTATCTTCAATGTTTTTAGGAAATTCTTTTATTTTTACTGTAATATGATATTGTAATTTAAGACCATCTGAAGATAATTTTAATCTTCATGTTTTTTCTAATTCTATTTTTTTAGGACTAAGAATAATTTCATGTTTTATGAATTCTTGAGAAATGATATTTAAATGTTTTCTATGTTTTTCTAATGTATCTGAAAATATTAAAATATCATCTATATAGACTACACAAATTTTTTTATATTTATTAAATATAAAATCCATCCATCTTTGGAAGATTTGCGGTGTATTACATAACTCAAATGGCATTACTCTCCATTGATAATTTCTATTAGGTGCGCTAAAAGCTGTTAAAGGTTTAGACTATTCGGTTAGCATGATTTGCCAAAATCCCGATTTACAGTCAAATTTACTGAAATGTTTTGCTTGTTTAGCTTGATTAATTAAAACATCCTTTCTTGGAATAAAATATCCATCAAAAATAATATTTTGATTTAATCTTTTATAATTAATAATCATTCTAGCTTTTCCTCTTTTTATTTCAGCATGATTTCTTACCATAAAAACTGGACTAGAATGTGGACTATTAGTTGTTTCTATTAATCCTTTTTCTAATAATTCTTTAATTTGTATATCAAATTCATCTATATCTTGTTTAGTATAGATCATTGGTTTAACTCTAATAATTTTATTGGGATTTTATTTAATTTCATAATATCTAGGACTATTTTGCCATAATTTTAATGGTTCTTCACCAAAATTATTTTCTAATATTTTAAACAACCAATGATTTGTTTTAAATTGTTTAACCTGTTCTTTCCTTGGTGGTGTAATTTTTTTATCACACACAAATTTATGATTTTCAACTAATAGTATTTCTACAGAAGTTTTTTCTACAAATAACATAATTAAAATTTTATCTATAGAAAATGATAAATGTTGGTATATAAAATTATTTCCTAATAATATATCTCCATGTATTTCAGGAAAACATAATATTTTGGGTATCACAAATCTTACATTATTTATGTTGATTGGTACGTTTCTAGCCTTATATTGAATTATGGTTTTATTACTATCTATTCCTATGGTCTTTATTGGGTGTTTTATATGTTCCCATTTTTCTATAGGAATGGCATTCTTTCTGCAACTACTAGTTGTAGCTCCTATATCTAATATAACATGCAAGGAATATATTTTATATTCTCTAAATTGAAATGTAATTTCAAAATATGTATAATATTTCCTGGATTGGAAATTTGAAAATGTAATTACATCACCGGTTCCAATTTTCATTTGTTGAATAATTGTTGAAGTTCGTATTTCTTCCATTCTAGTGTTTCTAGAATTTGTACTTAGTTCAGTAGGAAAAATAGGAATACGAATTATTTTCATACCTATTGGTGTTGAAATTGTACTTGTATTATCCTCTTCTTCCTCTATTTAAATATTTGAGGGTAAAACTAAATTATCATTTGTATTTGTTATAGTAATATATTTAAAATATAATTTATCTCCAAACGACATATATTCTATAGTACTTACAGGTTTAGAAGTACTTGTACTACTTATCTTTTCTATCATCCAATCTTTTGGTATTGATAGGTCTCTTAAATATAATAATCTTGGTTGAATTTCAGTAGTAAATTTATTGGGTTCAAAGAGCTCAATAATTTTATTATTAATTTATTTGATCTTTATCTCTGTTGTATTAGTATATTCATTAATAGAAGTTCATTAATAGAAGTCCAACTTATTGCTAGATCTTCTGCTAAATCATTAATTTCAGAATTTTTTGTCTGAATTCTTAGACATAAACACTCTTCTATTAGAGGATCCGTAATAAATATAAAGTAGTTTGGTTTAACTTTAAATCCTATTACACCAATATATAAGTTTGATTAAATTTCTCCAATAAGTGCTTTTATTGGATTTTCAAATCCTTTGTCTAGCAAAACTGCTATTATAAGTATATCATGACCTTTTTTAAGTAAAGCTCTAATAGTTATCATTATTATTCCTAAATGTATATATCTAACTTGAGGATATTTCTTTTTAATACTCTTAATTTTATCTTTAGTAAAAAATGGGATTTCTGTTAATCCTCTTCTAGTATCTTTAGCCACAGTATTACCACTTATTTTTTCTATATGTGTTTGAGTCCATATTTTGAATTTAGATATTTTATATATTTCTTCTTTAGAAATATGATTTTTATTTATTTTTTCTATCATTTCATCAGAAAAGTCTTTTCCTTCTCCGATTAGATTTTCTAATTTTATATCTTGTTGTTCAGATTTAGGAATTTCTACTAATTGATTATTAGAACTACTTCCTATATTAAACATAAATATATGTTCTTCTTCATCTATATCAAAATCTGTTTCTGATATTAATTCATATAATATTTCTTCAGGATTTATTTCCTCTTCATAACATATTTCTAAGTCTTGTTCTTCAAGTGTTCTAATTATTTTCTTTGCACTTTTTCCTTTGTTAGGACAAGTTGGTGCTATGTGACCTTCCTCATCACATATAAAACATTTACATATTTGTTTTTTAGGTTTTTTAGAGGTTTTTCTTCTAACAAATTTTTTCTTTTTATTATAACCCGTATATTTTTTATTTCCTGGTTTTCATCTAACTAATTTATATCTTCTATTTTTCTTTTTATGTCTTTTATAAGTAGTAGGACATATTGGTTTACATCCAAATTCCCATTCATTTTCTAAAATTTTTATACAATGTTTAGTACTTAATTTATGCTTAACTTGTTTAGAAGCTTTACTTTGTAGACAATATAAAGTTATTCTTTCTTTTGTAAAATTAATTCTATTTCCTACGGAGTCTATATTTTCTGGTTCTACACCCGCCATTTTACTATGCTTTTCTAAATAAGAAACATATTTTTTTTATACATATCTTATTCCATGGTGGTGGTAATTTATGAAAATATTGGTTTTTCCAAAATTCTATATTTTCTTTTTTAGTTTTTGATAATCATGAAAAATAATTTAGAAAATTATTCTAAATATCTAATATCACATAATTTAATTTTTGACAATATATAACTAGATATACTATCCTAATCTTTTTTATCAAAATAGCCACAAAATTCTATATTCAGAATAAAAGTTAATCCTTTTAAAAGATCTTTGGGAGTTCCTATCTGGTTAACGAAATGCCCTTTTTGTTCTTTTCCTTTATCTGATTCTTCCCATCTTCTTAGAAATTGTAAAACATCTCCTTGAAATATTCCAACAAAATAGTTTAAAAATTATTCTTTTGACCACATATTGTTGTTGTTTACAACAATAGTAATAGATTGTGCCCAGTCATCTATAGTTTTATTAGTCTGCAATAGGAATATTAGTTAAGTCTAAATATATTCCTCCTTGAGCAACATTTCTTTTATTTAAATCATCTATTCTATGTGGAACTGGTTGAGTAGATGATTCTCCTGGATTTTCAATTTTTATTTCATTTTTAGCTATATTTTTTGTTTTATTACCAAAAATTCTAGTTGTATTTTTAACTTTTTCAAAATCTTTATTAAAAGATCTCAGATAATCATCGTTTGGAAGATCTGACGCTATTTTTCTTTTTCTATAAGGATCTATTTGATCAATATCTATAGGTTCTGGTATTTCTATATTTTCGTCTTCATCTGTTGAAGTATTTTCTTCATCAGATTTATAACTTGTAACCTTTAGGTCTTCTAGGTTTATAGAATTATCAAAATTACTAAAGGTACTACTGTTTGTAATGTCATAGTTTAACATATAATGATAGTTAAATAAAGTAAATAAATCTTTATGTTTTTCATAAAATTGTTCTATTAATTTTAAATATTCAACTCTTTCATTTTTACCAGAACTCTTAGTGAATTTATACTTCCCATGTTGTATTAATTATTTATAAGATTGAAAATCATATTCTTGTTGATGAGTATATTTTCTTTTTTTATGTTTTTTTATTTGTAGAAGAAGATTTTTCTGAAGAAATATCTTCTTCCTCAGGTAAGGTTAATATTATATTATTTTTTCCATAATATAAAAGTCCTAAGTCTATTTCTTGTTCTATGTTTTTATTAATAAGAACTTGTTCTAATTTATTATTAACATTAAATAATATTTCTTTAGATTCGTTGTTCAAATTTAATTCTGTAACATCTCCTAAATTATTTACTTCTTGTTCTATTTTATTTACTTTATGAAAATATATAGAAGTTATATCTATTAAACTATTAAAACCTTTACTCAGAGTTAAAATATTATTTTCATTTTTAGAGTCAAGATGCTTAGCATGATTGCAAATTTTATCTTTACATAAACAATCAGTTTATTCCATGAAATTTATCTTTGGTATCTAAAGGCTTAAAGTCTCACACAGACATAAACAGGCAACAATAAAATAGAATAACATATATATGAGTTTTAAGATAAATAACCATAAAATAAACAGAATTGTAAATAAAAGATAACATTATGGTGTTGGGGGGAATTTCCGGAGCAAGTATGAATGCAGTGTGACCGTGCTAATAATAGTAATAAATAAAAACTGCATGCTCAACTTCACCATTTACACCGCATCTGCGTGAAATAGAAATCATTCACCTTCCTCCACCTCTCATGTTAGAGTTGAGTGACATTTCAATCTCTTCCAGAGACCGGCCTTTCGTTTCAACCAGAAAGTAATACGCAAAAATTGCTGACAACACCGACACGCTGCCGAAACCAGCATAAACTGAAGCAACTCCAAACATTTCCACTAAGTCAAGGAACAGTAGCCCCACCAAGAAATTACAAACCTATATCATCAACACAGTTTCCGTATTACTTGAATGTATAGGACAGCCAAATTAAACAAAACTGAAAATAAATATAAATCACATACCCAATGAACAGAGAAGCTAAAACTCATTATCTTTCCACGTGTCTTGCTGCTACTGAGTTCTGGAATTATGAGACCAGTTACTGGGCCTGCTCCAATTGCAAAGGTGAATATGTACCTACATGAAAGCATTTTGAAAGAAAACACCTAATTAAATCTGAAACAAGAGATGCAAGTATCGGCAAGCAGCTCAGCTCTTTTATGGTCCCACCTAAAAAGTAACATGTCAAACGCTTTTAACATATAAAAAGGCAATCCAAGGGTGTTCAACCATAAGGGTCAGCATATCTGGCATTTAAATTACAGCATGTGAGGGGGCTCCTTACATGAGCGTCCCTAGAATGGATAAGTTGTGACTGAAATCTTCCTCTAATGGGTAATTGATAGCAAAAACAATAAGAAACATTGAAACTGCCTGCAAAAGGAAAGTTCATTGCTTAGTATTATTAGCATTGCATAAATCAAGGGAATGTCTATTGGACCGAAACACATATATGCACGTGCAGTCACATGTTCATGTATGTACACACTCAGACTGCACTTTAAAGTTTCCTGGAAACTCACCAAAGTAAGAATTTCGGAGTATCTCAAATAGTACTATACTGTAATGTTTCATAAATATTTAACTGTGGAAATGTTGGCAATTTAACAATATTTGACCCCCCTGCCATGTACATATTTCCACCATGAATGATCACAGTTCAAACTCTGTGCTTTTCTTAATTTTCCTTCAAAGAGGTGGTGTAGTATTGATACTTAAGTTACTCGGACTGATGTGTGAGTGATGGGCATGTGTATGTGTCCCATGTGGATATCTTCAATCTTTTCTTTTCTTTTGAAAGTTTTCCTATGTATTTGAAGGATCCTTGGACGGTCATATCCACGTATAAATATTAGACATGGGTAGTTTAATAAAACTAAAGTGTCAAATCAACATAAACCGGTACCATTTACTAACATAAATTTAGAATAAAGATTTACTGTCTCACCATTCCCAGATAACTTCCAATGAGAAGCCTTCTCCTTCCCTGTGTATCCATTAGGTACGATGCGCAGAGTGCACCTGGAGACCACAAGTTGACAATTGCGAGAGGTGGTTTTAATAAAACTAGTTTTTAATGGCACATTCATTGTATGTGATTTAATGCATTTAATATTTAATTAATTTTTTAAATATTATATTTTTAATTACAATAATAAGAGTAAAATAATATTTCTTACTTGAATTATTAAATATAATTAAAATATATTAACTTTTCAATTGAAATATTATAATAGAATTTTTTTTTTGAATATATAATAGAAAATTTTTCAAATAAAAATTAAAACATTTTTAACATATTTAACATACAATATACTTTTACTTTATCTAATTAATGGAAAGTAACAATATTCGAAATAATAACTAATTAAACTCTTATATTAATTAAGTGGTAATTAAAGTGTTTAGAATTCTATTAAGTAATACCACTATTTACACCAATAAAATAAGCACAACTTTTGTTTACACCAAAATTTTTTAGACTAATAATTGTAAATTATAATATTATAATTATCCCAACTTTTTTCTTATAGTTTATGCTCTATTTTAAAATTAGCACAACTTTTTTAACTAATAATTGTAATTTAAATTCTCATAAGTTTTAAATCAACTTCTATTAAATTATAATTATTTTTAAATGTATAATTATCACAACTTCTATTTTATTTAAACTTTTTTAACTAATAATTCTAAATTAAATATTATAATTATTTTTTAATGTGAATCTAATAATATGATGGAAAATAAAGGGTATTATCGTCAGTTCAAAAGTTTTTCCAAACTAGTGATTTTATATATATTATAGATAAGAATTCAACACAGAGATTGGCAAACAAGAAGGGAAAAAAATACAAACGCGTATCTCATACCTGCAAAATTTGTAAGTCCAACAAATAAACTTGCCAAAGCACCACTAGCAATTCCAACATCTTGAAATGTCAATGATGAAAAATAAAGAACTCCGTTTATTCCAGCAAACTGTTGAAGAACAAAAAGGGCCCCTCCAATGAAAGCAACTGTAACCAAAAGAGTATTAAAAGAAGTTACCAAGAAACTAATATAAAACCTAAATAAGAAGTATCAAGAAAAATCTTAAGACTGCAAATATAGAAGACCTTAATAATACCTCAAAGTTCAAACAAAAATAAAACCTCAAAATATTTACTTTTTATTAGGTGAGATTACCGAGAAGCATGCTGTCCTTTTAGTAGAAACCAAGTTGAAGGAAAAGTTATAAATATACCAAGTTAAACATAGGAATATCAGAATCATGACAAAACATCCAAAAAAGAAACCACCTTGATACAACCTCGAGAATGGGGCTCTTCCAGAAGCTGCATCCATCTGCTGTTCACATCAGTCCCATCATTGCTGATGATTGACTGGAATTCCTCAATAGCTTTGTCAACTTCTGAGTCTCCCCAAAGATTACGGATAATTGTCTGCGCATCTTTTATGTCCCCTGCCTACGGAGATGCCAAACTTCTATGTTTCAAGAGAACATGCCAAGAAGTAATACATGTGTAGTTTGGTATTGACAAAAACAAGGGTCATACTCTGCATAACCAGCGGGGGCTCTCAACAGTAAATTGCATACCAAGAGCTAGAAGAAAACCAGGCATACTTGCTATATAGAACATTGTCCTCCACCTGGAAAACATTTTTTCCTACTTTCTTTAGCAGTTTGAAGCAATAAAAACCTATAATTTGATTAAAGAAAAAGTTGTTCCATACATGACACAAAGAATAACTACAAAATGCACCCATAGACACAAAATTAATTGGGTGAAAGTACCTACAAAGTCTCTCTATCATAGGAACTGGATCAAATTAGTCCAGTACTATTGAACAGATCAATTTAGTCTCTTTACTACTAAAAGGAATCAAATAAGGTCAAATCGGAACAGATATAACATTTATTATTTAAAAAATGACATGAAAATGATTTTTTCTCATTTGCAGTTCAACTCCAAACGAAATATTTCATTTATAGTATAAAATGCTTTCAAAATATTACTCTGTTAAACAATAAATGACATTTTAAATAGTAAATGTTGAAATTTGGCCTTATTTGACTCTTTTTAATAGTATAGGGGCTAAATTGATTCATTTAATCAATGTCTCTATAATAGAGGAACCTGCCAGGTGCATTCACCAAAATAATTGTAATCATGCACTTGTGAAGCTTAGAAGTTCCTATGGGAACTTTTTTTTAAGCATAAAATGTATGGAAAGAAGATGAGCACAAAAAGGAATTTGCTCACAGGTAACAATGACAATAGAATAGAACTAGTAAATCTAGATAAAAGGTATTAAACTAGCACATAAACATACACTTCTGATGCCTAGGAGTTCCTTGAAACCAAAGATAAGTAGTTTGTAAACAAAACTTCTGAGAAAATATACTGCATCAAACAAAAGTTGCCGATAAAATAAACGTAAGAATGACAATAGCTGGAGAATACACTCACATAAATTATACATAATTAGTTTTACATGATGCATATTCATAATGGAGTTTCTTCATAATGAGCATATAAAGGGCAAGAGCATGCAAGACACAGAAGTCAGTACTTGACCGTGACACTTTCTTGAAGGGTGTGAGGCTAACAGTCAAATTCTTCACAGCACTACAAGCTATAATAAGTTTAGTTTCTAGAGCTGCAACTTTGGTTCAAAGAGACCAAAGATGGTAACCACACAATTAGGATTGCTTTGAGTTCCTTTACACAATTGGGTTTCTTTCAACACTCATTAAAAACCCATGATTTTAAACCTATAAACTGATATGTAAATTACTCCAATATTACGATCTTTAGATTGCAAAAAAAATAACAGTGCAGAAAAATTTTCAGGTTTATATCATGATGGTTACATCTGAAGGGTCAAGTTAATCACTGTTTCAGCCAGATTCAATTAGAGAGGAAAAGGAAAAATATATGTTCCTCATCAACAACCATCATTGCTCTGAGAAAAGGAAAAAGGAGGAAGCAAGTTCTTACCAATGTGGATCATGTTCTGCTGGTATTCCAAGACACAATGAGAAAATAATTCCAAGGCAAGTGCCAATTTGGGACAAAGTGCCCAGTGAACCCCTGTATTTTGTTGGGGCAACCTATAGGGAATGAACAGAAAATGAAAAACATTAAAAATGGAATATACTCTCCACAAATTCCATAAAAGAAGCAGCTTTAACCAAATCGTTCAGAGTAGAAATAGCTTCCTGCTCAGTTTACCAAGTTAATGTGCTAAAAGCACCTATATGCATTTCATAAAGTCATTGGTAACTATGGCAGAATAAGATGGTTAACCTACAGACAGTTAATAACATATCATTAAATCTGCAAAAATTTACCCACCAATAACAATCTATGTACAGTAATACTTTTTCTTTTATAATTTTTTTAATAAATACCCACTTTGACTCCATTTACATCCATCTTACATGGTAGGCTCAGTAGGGATGAGTGTTCGATTGAATCGAATCGAATGAAAAAATTTCAAGTTAATCGAGTTGACGAATCATATTTTATCATCTTAATTTGATTTGAAATTTTCTCAAATCGAGTCGAGTGAGATGGAATTCGAATTAAATCGAATCAAATATATTTGTTCGAGTTAAATTTTAAAAAATAATTTTGGGTCCTTATAACCACTGTCACCCACCGTAATCAAATTTTTTATTAACTTTCATCAGCTCATAATTTATTTATTAATCTTTTACATACGGGTAAGCTTATTTGCTTGCTTAGTTGTTTCAATTATCGTTACATTCTTGTCACTATGTATTTTGGAATTAAAAATTATATTAAATATAAAAATGTGATTTTTTAATAAAAGTTATTTTAAAGATAAAATGTAAAATTGATACCAATATAAAATTTTAACACGAATATTTTATGGCATCATTAGTAATTCAATTTTAATATAAATATCCAATATGACTAAACAATTCAATAATATAAATAATATAAAATGTGAAATTTAATTTAATAATATAAATAGTAGATATAAATAAAATTATTACTATTTATGTTTAGGGATTTTTTTTTTTTTGTGGATAATTTTGATTTTTTATTTGGGAGTAAAGGGTGAAAAGTAAAAGTTTAGGGGAAAAAATAAAAAGTTTTGGGAGTAAAAGTTTGAGGGAAAGTAGATAGGGGGAGTAAAATTTTGGAGGGAAAATATTAAAAAAAAATTGGAAGGGATGGGTTTAGGGTAGATGGGGGTGGAATGGGAAGAGAGTAAAAGTTTTGGGGGGAAAGTGGGAAGGAGTAAAAATTTTGGGGGAAAATAAAAAGTTTTGAGGGTTTTTGGAAGTAAAATTTTGAGGAAAAGTAAATGGAGAGTAAAATTTTGGTGGGAAATGGATTTTGAGTAGATGGAGGGTTGGGATGGGAGAGGAGAGAGTAAAAGTTTTGGGGGGAAAGTGGGAAGGAGTAAAAGTTTTGAGGGAAAAATAAAAAGATTTGGGAGTTTGGGGTAAAAATGTAAAATATTATAGTTTGATATGAGTTATTCGAATTCGAAAACTCAATCGATTCGAACTTGAAATTCGAAAAAAAAATTCAAGTTGACTCGAATAACTCGATTCGTTTAACTCAAAATTTGAATTTTTTTTTCAATTTTTTCGAGTCGAATCGAGTTTTGCTCACCCTTAAGGCTCAAGGTACAATAAGAAGAAAAAAAAGTAGCATTTTTTAAGCATTTTAAGAGTAAGAAGAGTTAAAAATCCCCTTATTCCTCATTTCAACAAAGAGTAAAATTCCAGATGTTATGAGGTATAAGTGAAACTTAAAACCTAGAAGCCAGAATTCTTGTCATTAAGCAGTACCTCTGAAATATAAATTGGAACAAGAACTGTGTTCACACCAATACCAAGGCCAACAAGAAATCTTCCCAGCAGTATTTCATTTAAGGAATGCGCTTGTGCACTGTCACAAATTGAAGATTCAATCAAGATAAGAAGGAAAAAAACAGTTTAAGGACAACAGATCTCAATAGTCTATATTCTAAGGACAGACTTACTGCAGCAACATAAAAAACAAAGAAATACGAAACAACTTAATTAAATACAAAGAAACCATATGTTTCAACTTTTTCTTTTGTGCCCTCTGGAGCAGTTTATTCTGTTATTCATATGAGCATGTTGCATGTAAGAAGCATTGAGTTACTTTGGTGGTCAAAGTAAATAAACAAGTACAAAAAAGAATCATTCGTAGTGGTTCTTTTCCAAGAGATCTATGGTGCAACAAAATAATGATTCTGATGTACTTATCCTAGTAACATCAGTAATAATTAATGGTAAGTGTTAACAGGCTGTAAAACATACTGTAATGAATTTAAAAAGCTCCAAAACAATCCCTACACACTAAAAAAATTGTTTCAAATCATCAGACCATTAAAAATCTACCGTTAACTTGATGATTTGGAGAAAATATATTCATATCTAACTGGCTTGCTCATAACCCGGCCCGACCCATGCAAAAAACCCAATTATCCCAAAAACAAAACATGCCATGTATCTGGTGTGGCAGAGAAAAATAAAATCTTTGGAAAGATAATCATTTTTAAGCAAGCAAACTAGCTCAAGCAATTTCAGAACAAGAGTAATCAAACACTATTCATTGTTTAAGCTGCATTCGATGAGCAATGGAGATAATAAATAAAGATGAGTAAATAAAACTTCAAGAAAATATTCAACTAATTGAACTTTTGAGAATAAAGAAGAATTGGAAAGAACGAGAGTAATTGAGTTGCGTGGAACTACTGGTGAATTGCTAACTTAAATATTTCTAAGCTATAAATAGAATGAGATTTTTTATACAAGGGATTAGGCATTGGGGGATTTCAATTAGAAATCTTTCCTCTTCTCCTCTAGCTTTTCTGATTAATGCCCCAAATTTTTCATTAGATATATTGCGATGAAGTTAACTTGAGTTTGGGGAATTTGGAGATTTGGATTCAGGGTTCTGAGGGATTGGCAGGGGAGAGTCACAATCGTTGAAACTTCTATTGTGGCCAGTGGCCACATGGTAGTTCTAAGATTTGGGATGGTTGGGTTTTTTCCATGGGCCGGGTCATGGGTAAATCAGTTAGGTATGATATATTTTGTGCAAACTATCAACAACTTAATGGAAAATTTTAACATTATCATGATTTGAACAAAATTTTAATGCATAAGAAATAATTTGGAGTAATTTTTAGTAGATGAACTAAAATGAACTTTACACAGTAGTACAGGGACACCCGATAGACTTTGACCCAATTCTTACCATTATAAGAGTAAGCTCTGAAGGGCCAAGATATAAATTGGTTTACATGTTTAAACACACTTTCAAACACATAAAGTACAAGAAGCAACTGTAATATGTGTCCTATAAGTTCTACCTACATAAAAACAGAATGAAATAACAGATGGGGTGTGAAACACACAAAAGAAACAAAAGAGTACAAAATAAATTATAGTACTGTTTAAATGAACTCCACATTTCACTTGGCATAGAGGAGATAAAATGCATTGCTTGGATTACCAATGCCTATATGCTATTCTCACCTCACAATTGCACCAAGTATCAATGGTATTGTGTCAATCTGAAAGGTCCGGCGACAGCCTAGTTTGTCCACCAGTGAACCACAACTCAGGCTTCCAATGAAAGCTCCAGCAATGAATATGCTTACCACAAGCCCCTCAAGAATTGGATCTCCTTCGAAACCAAGTTCTCTTGCAATTGAAACGATTGGACCATTCATTACTCTGCAAAACAAAGAATGCAATTTTGTGAACTGACTCTTTGACAAACCAATTTTACTCTTTAAAAATATCATTGATTTTCAAGTTACACCTATGTTATGGTGAGTATTGGATACATGTGTGAATATGGGCATGCTCAATATTTTTGTTTCTATTTTATTTCTTCACATATATGTTCATATCCCATACCTATGTCAGACACAAGTGTTGGACATGGGTACTTTAGGGAGAATTAAGAGACCGGGTATATGAATTCCTTCCATACACTCCCGATGAAATTTTAACACTCTACAACCAGGTTTATACATTAAAAGACAATAATTCAGAGTTTAGTTTCCTTATTTATAGTTTTTTAATGGAATATTTATAGTTAAATAAATAAAACTCTTGTAAGCATATAAATCAGTTAGCAACATAATTTCCAATTTCTCAACAGCTAAAAGAGCGAGCAACTAATTAGAAAGCACAATAAGGCATAAAAAAAAATCAATAAGAGCTGAATTAAGCTCCAGAATATTCAAATGCTTCATTGCATAGCAAAAAGAGCAAGGAAAAAAAAAACAACAATTAACTTTTCAGAGAGAAAGAAAAATGTTTTTTATTAAAAAAACACTTACCCTATGTGATAGCCGAAAAGGAAATTGGACATTGAAGCAACCAAAATGTGAGGGAAAGTAGGAAGCCATCCCAAATCAAAGCTTTGATCATCGCTTTTTTCTTGATTATGTAAATCTTCATTATCTGCAATTTAAACCCTAATCAGATATTAACTATAAAAATTCCACAGAATCTTGTCCGTTGATTGAATTTGACGTAAGCCAATAAGCCGAAAAAAAATGATAGTAAAAACCTGGCTCCTGAGTCTGCAACTGCTTCTTAGTCGCAGAAGCTTTCAACTTTAGTGACGGCAAGGGGAAACCAAAACGAAAGGTTTTGGGTTTAAGGAGTACTTTGGGGCTTAGACGAGAGGTGAAGAATAGGGGAACCGGGACGACCGGTCGGTGGAGTACGGTGGTAACCCACATCGAGTGAGAAATCGAGGAGAGAGAATGGGAATTGAAGTGTTTTTTTTTTTTTCCTTCAATAATTTAGATAGAAATGATAGGATAAAGCCAGGTGGCGTAATTTGTTAGCCCTGCAAGGAAGGAAGAGGATAAAACAGTCATAAAAAAAGAGTAACAAATTGGCGGGAAACACGAGGGCATATTTCAACAGTATACCGGCAAGGATGAGAGCATTTTAGTGACATTTTATTTAGCACGACGTAATTTACTTATTTGTGGTTTAAACTTTGAAATGTTAAAGACGTGGTTTAATCGTAAAATGCCATGAGTCAGAACTTTTTACTTCTAAATAATCGAAGGGATCTCATATTAAATAACTAAAATCCAAAAAATTGAAAATTTGAAGAAAGAAAACCGTGAAATCATGTTAACCTCACATCTAAAACCCCTAAATTCAAAATCAATCAAAATGTGTAATTTATAATATAAACTTTAATTTGGTACAATTATATATATTAAACTTAAATTTTAGTTTATATATATATGAAACTTTGATTTGAATTTAATTTTACACATTTAAAAGAATAAATACATATATTTATTTTTATATTAAATTAATATAATTATTTTTGTATACAATATATCAATGTAAATGGTGTTAATTCAATAATGTTGTTAGAAATTTGTGAAAATTGAATCAAATTAAAATTTAATGCATAAAATTGTATAAAATCAAAGTTCATATATGGCAATGCACATTGAATCAAATTTCATATATGTTTTGATATTTATAAAAAAAAAATTAACTATGAAATCAATATAAAAGAACTTTAGGGAATGTTTAGTTCAAGGAATATAATATAAATTTTCGTAATAGAATTACAAAAACACAAGGTTGTAGATAGTATGTTACATTACCTTGTTTGGCTCATTTGATTGGAATGTATTATCCAACACTACATTTGGTTCGCTGACGTAAGGTTGTAGATGGTATGTTACATTACCTTGTTTGGTTCATTTGGTTGGAATGTATTATCCAACACTACGTTTGGTTCGTTATAATAGAATAGAGCTGCAATCACTGATTCAATGTTTGGTTGAAGGAATTGAATAAAACTATAATAGGAATTCAATTTTACACATTTAAAAGAATAAATACATATATTTATTTTCATATTAAATTAATATAATTGTTTTTGTATAAAATATATAAATGTAAATGGTGTTAATTCAATAATGTTGTTAGAAATTTGTGAAAATTGAATCAAATTAAAATTTAATGCATAAAATTGTATAAAATCAAAGTTCATATATGGCAATGCACATTGAATCAAATTTCATATATGTTTTGATATTTATAAAAAAAAATTAACTATGAAATCAATATTAAAGAACTTTAGGGAATGTTTGGTTCAAGGAATATAATATAAATTTTCGTAATAGAATTACAAAAACACAGGGTTGTAGATGGTATGTTACATTACCTTGTTTGGCTCATTTGATTGGAATGTATTATGCAACACTACATTTGGTTCGCTGACGTAAGGTTGTAGATGGTATGTTACATTACCTTGTTTGGTTCATTTGGTTGGAATGTATTATCCAACACTACGTTTGGTTCGTTATAATAGAATAGAGCTGCAATCACTGATTCAATGTTTGGTTGAAGGAATTGAATAAAACTGTAATAGTATTCTTGTGTTTGGTTGAATGGAATGATGTTATAATAGTATAAGGAAAAAAAAATTGAAATGATTGGAGTACCTTTACCAAATTTTTTTGTAAGTAGATGATTATTGTTATTGTTATTGTTATTAAATTTTAATAGGATTATTATTAAAAATAATTTTAATAATAAATAATTTAATCATATTTTAATATAATTATTATTAAATATACTTTAATAAAAATAATAATAATTTTAATATAAATTATTTTTATATTAAAATATTTTTATTATAAATTATATTTTGAAATTAAATATTTTATATTAAATTATATTAAAATATTTCAAGTATTTTATTTTTATATTTTCTAAGTCCAAGTTTTAAAGGACTAATCTAAAAATTAATTTTTCTTTGTTATTCAATGTTGCATAAAATAGTCATTCTTTGGTGATACCAAAGAATAGCTATTACGAGAAGACAAGTAATAGGGAAGTAATGGTCATTCCATTGAATGAGTATTATGTTCAACTAAACAAATGAATAATTTACCATTCAATGAATAATGGGGGAATGCTATTCCATTCTCCCCTTAACACCCCTAACCCGTATCCGTCGCCGAAATAAGGTTACAGAGCATTATCGTAAAAACGTAACTTATAATCGTTCATTTCTAAACATTTCATAAATCATATCTTAGTCCATTCAAACACATGCATACTGTCCCTTAATTGAGCCATTGAGGCCTTAGAAGCACTTTAAAAACGATTTGGGACTAAATTGGAAACATTTAGAACTGTATGGGAAAAGATAAAAAAGAATTACACTGCAGGGGTCACACGACCATATGGTCGGGCCATGTGTATCGTACCTCGCACATATCATCTTGGTGGTTTGCATCATTGGAACATCCTAGTGGCCCACTACACACTTACTATTGGGCGAACTCCTTGTTGGTTGTCATAGCTGAGCTGTGGTCTTACACCCTTTTTACCTCATTTTCTATGTCCCATCAGACTTACCCCGTGTTTATTGTCCAGATGGACTCTATCTGTGTTTACTATCCCAACAGACTATCTCTATTCTGTGTTTATTGTCCCAGCGAACTATTTCTATGGATACCATGGAGTCTTTCATCCATGGTCTTACACTGATTCATCATCTTAGTGTACTATCATATGATACCATGGAGTCTTTACTCCATAGTCTTACTCATTATACCTGGTTGCCATAACATCTTTCATCTATGGCCTTACACTGTATGCCTTATACCTTATACGATGCTGCCATGGAATCTTTCATCCATGGTCTTACGCTACGTACCTCATGCTAGACTGCTATAACATCTTTTATTTATGATTTTATGCCATATATCATTGTCACGGTGTCGCCCTAAAGGACCAGTCGATACTGCCTTTGTGGTAAATACTTTTCCATGGTTCTCATTTTTCGAATCCTTCTCCTATTACCTCTTTTACACCACCTAACCTTGATGCTCGAACACCGCAATGTTCCATTCGCAAGGTCTAGAGCTTCGTCCGTGGTGGTAACTAATAAGGTCACTCCCCATTTCCCTTCCTAACTTCATCTATATCATAGAGGTTTTTCCCACAGATTTCATGCAAAGCATGCACATATCATCACATTTCATGACTACGTGATGTACACCATATTATGACCATTTCATGGTTACTAACATGCATCTATGAATATCCATGTTTATGCAAACATGGCATACTCAAACAACATAGATTGTAACATCCATGATTACAGTTTTAGAAACTCACCTGAAGCTTCATCGTTTCCACAACTTAGCTTTCTCAAACGCTAGAGCTTTTATTCTCCTAGTAGCTAAGCATTACAACTAAAAATCTACTGGTTAAACTTGTATTTCATCTTAAAAGTTTAGCCTTTCATAAGCATGCAGAACCCTTAAATTAGTTATGAAAATCCATGACCTCATTTACTTAGCCATACATATATTGAAGGTCTTAAAATCTTACTAACTTATTGGTTTCCCAATTTTTCCAACTTAATCCTCATGAAGTTTTCTCCATGTAGAACCTTCCATGGCCTCCTCTTCTTCAAAGCAACCGAAGAAGGTGAAGAAGAGGGAAAATGAAACAGAATCGGGAAGAAAAATAATCCTCGGGAAGCCATCTCTTAGCTATATATAGTCCTTTCTACTCTATTACTAACCTCATCAGAATCGTGCATTCACCATCATTATGTCTCCCATAATGGAACCAACTAGTTCCTTTTAAACTGAACCAAAATTGGATCCCAACCATGTCCAATTCAGTTTCTAATTTCCCTGTTTCTTCCAATAGAGGTTGCTAACTTACAATCTCTTTCAATTTAATCCTCCAATTATTTTAAGTTTCTGAGTTAACTGGATATTTGGTATTGCAGAACCTTTGAGATGTGACGTGAGATTCATTTCTATTACTACAGATTTATGGTAGATGTAACGACCCAAAATTTATAGGTATCAGAAAGTGCATTTTTGGCTCTCCTTTTTTTAAAAACGAATTCGTAAATATTTATTAAAAATATTTAAGAAGATAGTGGTGAGGTTAATTAGGTTTTGGTTAGGTGAATTTGTCTAAATTAAGAGTAATTAGGTATAAGGACTAGATTGCAAATAGGGCAAAAGTTGAATTAGAGAATAGAGGAAAGTGAAGGGACTAAATTAGTAATTAAACCATATCTAACAAGTGTATGGTAATAAATGAATACATATGTACTAATAATATTCACATGTATAAAAAAATAATAAATAAGTATTACTTAGTATTTAAGTATAAATATATATTATATAATATTATATTATATTAGTTTAATAATAATAAAACAAATAAAGTAAATAAAGAATAAACAAAAGAAAAAGAATAGATAAGAAAGAAAGAGGGGGACGAAACAGAGAAGGGAAAGAAAGAAGAAAAAAGAAGAAATTAGGGTTTAAGGTTTAAAGGTTTCCTTGGTAAGTCAATTTATCCCATTTTCTTGTATTTTTGATGTTTTTAGAATCACAGAACAAAATACTACTTGATTTATGTTGAAATTTTTAGAAGTTGTTCATGTTGAATAAATTGAAGTGTTAGGGGTTAAATTGATAGAATTTCAAGTTAGAAGTGAAAAAGGGATTGAATTGTAGAATAAATCAAAAGTTTTGAGTAATAAGGACTAAATTGTAAAATTTTGAAATTTAGGGTTTTATGGTGAAATTAGAGAGTTAAGTTTAGTTTAAGTGGAAAATTGAATGAAAAATAAAGAATAAATTGTGAAGAAAATGGACTTAAATTTGATTAAGGACTAAGTTGACATTTAAACAAAAGTTGAATGAAAATTTAAAATATTCAATGTGAAATGATATTGTATTGATGATTTTTAATTATTTTCATTTCCGTAGCTAACGTTGTGTCGAAGACCTCGGCTAAGAAAGGAAAGGAGAAAGTTGACGAGGAATGATTCGGAAATTACAGTTTGTATTTCTATAATTCGAATTTAACTATTAAATTGTTGTATTTTGATTTAATGTTCACGGTAAGTAGTTGAGCTGAGTATATGATATTTTGATATTGATTTGAATTGAATTGATCTCATGAGTGTATGTGATTATTTGAATTGATATGAATATTGATTGAAATGAAAAATATGATTTGAAAACCCTATTAACTGTATCGGGCTGAGTCGGATATAGTTGGTATGCCATAGGAATTGGAAGAGTTCAGGGATACTTCGACTTCGAGTCGATGAGACACAGGGTGTCACATTATTACTTCGGATAAATTCGATGAGGTATTGGGTACCAACTTACTTCGGCATGGCCTATGAGACACTGGGTGTCAATTTATTACTTCGAATTATCCGATGAGGAACTGGGTGCCAAATTGGTGTGTTTTGGTTGGATCCGTGTATCCGTCTGAGTTCGAGTTGTGTTAATAGGGGAAAATAAATAAATTGACAATATGAATGGTATTGAATGATTTTGAACATGAAATTGGAATGAGATATTAAATTGAATTATCCAAATGGAAATCATGAATCATGGATTCATGAAATGGATATTGACATTGATAGATGGTTATGAGAAAAATTATTGAGATAGCTATTGATGAAGATTGAATGTGTGATAAATGAATTACCTATGAAATGAATAATGGAATGATTACAGATATTGTATGATTAAAATGTGTTTGATTTATCATTTTATTTAAAGTATTTGGATTATAGAAATACCACTGAGTTTATACTCAGCGTACGGTTTGTTTCCGTGCGCAGGTTAGGTTAAAGTCGAATTGTTGATTCAGCATCTAAAGCCGATCCCGGACTAAAAAACATGGTGAAGTATATTTCTTTTTGGTAATGGCATGTACCTAAGTTATTTTGTGTAGGTCATTTTGGGAAATGATTGTAATGATGTTATAATATTAAATGGGTTGAATATATATATGAACATATATATATGTCATGTTTAAAGCTATTAAGTGATGTGCTTTGGTTAAAATTTGTATGAATTTAGAAATGACTTAAATGATGTTTAAATGAATTGTTTTGGATATTATATGTGAAATACCTATAAGAGTATATTGGTTGAGCACTTAGGATGATTAATTTGACATGTTTTAAATGTATTTGAATGTGTTTTGGGTTGGTTGAATGATTGGTTTTTGAGTTGCTTGTTGTTTAAGTTGTAGGGTTGGTAAACTTGATGTTTAAAGCTCATTTTGAGTCCACACGGCTTGGCACACGGGCGTGTGATCAGACCGTGTGAGACACACGACTATCACATGGGAGTGTGATTTGTCCGTGTGTCCCCTGCAGCTTAAAATTTTCAAAACAGAATGCTCAGGTATTACTACACCGACAGAGATAGGGGCGTGTGTCTCAGCCGTGTGAGAAACATGGCCTAGCACACGGGCGTGTGACTTGGCCGTGTGAGGTAAGTTAGGGAGTTACACAGGATAGAACATGACCTGAAGCACGGGTATGTCATAGGGTCACATAGGCACCTAGGAAAAAATTTTGAGATTTCGCGAAAAATTTTCAGAAAACTCGAATTAGTCCTGAATTGTTTCTAATATATATTTAAGGTCTCGAGGGCCCATAATAGAGACGGTATGAATATTTTATGAAGTGTATGCTAATTGTTTTGTATTATGTTTGTATTTGATTTGAAAAGTCTGGTAATGCTCTGTAACCCTATTCCGACGATGGATAAGGGTTAGGGCATGTTATAGTAGACCCTTATCCATTCTATTCATTCTAATGGTTTAATAATCGAATCAAATTACTGTTTGTTTTAAATAAGATCATATGTATTGATAAGTGAAACAAAAAGATAATGTATTGATGCCTTATGTTAGTTATAAGGAAATTAGGAAAAACAATTGTTACTACAAGAATGTTATTCGGTAACCTTTTAGATAAAAATTTTGAGGACAAAATTTTTTTAATAAGGGAAAAGTTGTAACACCCTAAAATTATCAACTAGACATGTGGCACTATTCGGTAGCAAATATAATGAATTTTTGAGAAAATTCGCCAGGTTAATTAATTCTTATAGAAGTAAAGTGATTTTGGATATATGAATTAATGAAAAGAATTTTAGAAGTGAAAATGTAATGAAAGGACCAAATCACAAATTTCAAGAAGTTTAAAGACTAAAGTATAAAACTAACCAAGATAAGAAAAGGGAGTTATTATTGATTAGTTGACATAAGAATAAGATGAAATCTATATTGATATAATGAGAATCACATTAGAGACCAAACTAAAAGAAATTCAAAAGTATATAGATTAAATTGTAAATTTACCATATTTAATGGATAAAGGGGCGAAGAAGTAATTTTCACCATCCATAAATTCATATAAAAGGTTGTATGTGAATTTTGAGATTTGATTTTGTTAATTACCTACTATTGTGAAGAAATTGTGTTTAAAAGCATAAAAGGGACAAAAAGATTTTGCCCCAAAATAGCACTTTTGTCAATTCTCAAAAGTTTTATAAGAGAAATATTATTTACACGATAGATTTGATATATTGGAATTTATTAGATCATTTGGATCATACTCTCGAAGAGTGGACCATAATTTATTTAAATTTGGACTTAGAAATTTTGTATGTGGGCTTTAGGCCTAACTATGAGATTCTAAAAGAAAGAATGAGGGAAATCAACTAGCCATTTAGCCATGGAAGCTGGCAATGCCTCCCCATGGGAGAGCTGACTCCCTTTTCTTCCTTTCTTGTTTTCCTTCAAATTTTTTCTTAAAAATTTCAACACTCTCCTTGATTTTTAATGAAACATTTGGAAAACTTCCATCCAAATTCATTTCCTTCGTCATTTTCATCAAATTTATCAAATTTATGATTCTTGAGAGAGAAAATAGAAGTTTCAAAATGGTAAGAAATGAAATTTGCCACCTCCTACTCGTACCGTACATCAAGGCAGGTAAGGGGTGTTATAGGTACCTAGAGTATACCAATACCTTTCCCCTTGGCAAGTGTCACTGCACTGTTTTGATTGTTTTGAGCTCTTTGAAGCTTGCATTTGATCATAAACATTTCCGATCACCTACGAAAAATTTCTAAATGATTTTAAGATGTTTTTAAATTCTTCAAAATTATTTTGTATTGTTTCTAAGATTTTAATTAAATCTTTTTAAAGTTCTGTTTCTTAAATGTTCTTGAGATTTTGTTACGTATGTGTTCTAGTAACATCTCCTATCCATATCGGATGTCGAGACGAATAAGAGGTGTTATAGTACAAATATATATAACTTTATGAAAAAAAGATAATTTATAAAATAAATATAAACTTGAAAAAATTATAAAATTTAAGACCATTTAAATTAAAGCTATTTCTTATTAAAATTATAATTTTTTAAAAAATATTAATTTTTAGATTTTTAAATGTTTTTTTGTCATGTGTCGTATTAAGAGGATGTCACGTGTCACCATTTGATTGACTATTAGTGCTACGTCAACAAAAATTAAAAGAGGTAATATGAAAATACCGAAGTTTGAGATAGAATACAAATTTAAGAATCAATTAGGTCCAAAAATAAATTAGGTACCAAATAGATACAATTGGACAAATTCAAGAAGTAAAAATATATATTAACCCTTTTGCAAGATTTTTAAAATTAGATCCAACCACTAAAAATAACTCATTATAGTATTATTTAAAATAGATTAGATAGTTGACCATTTTCCACAATTGAATGTCACAAAATATTTAATATTTAATATTATTTTAAAAAAATCTTTTAAAACTTTTATTTTTCATATATTTTTGGTAAACTATCCGTTAGGGACATTACTATTTTGGCCATCTCTAATTTTTTTTTTTTTTTTTGTTAATGTTGTCCCCCGAAAATAAAACTTGATCAAATTGGCCACTTCACTGTTAAATGGTAACAGAAGACTAATAGTACATTTCTAGCTTAGCCGCTCTAAAATTAGGATAAACAACCTATCAATCATTCTAAATAGGGATCGTTCTTATTTTAATCATCTTGAAAGTTTTTCGTACAAATGAATCATTAGTCTTTCATTCATTTAACGATGGAGTGACCAATTTGATCAATTTCTTTTCTTTTTAGTGACCAAATTAATAAAAAGAAAAATTGGGATGACCAAAATAGGAACAACCCCTATTTAGAGTGACTAACGATATAATTTAATCAATTTCCATATTCCATCTTCTTTCAAGTTTTGACTTCAGATTTTTTTCGTGAGTTTTCAAATTTTCTTCTTCATATTTTGTTTGAAACCTTTTTTTCACAACTCTAAGTTTAACCTTCAAACTATTCGCTTTAATCTTCAAACTCAAAACTCAAAACTCAAATACGAAATTTTTAAACACACTATTTTTATGTTTTTGTATGTAAAGGGTGCAAAGAATAGAGAGTGAACAAAGAGAAAGATGACGCAAATTTGAAAATTCAATAAATTTGGGCTGTTCAAATGTTTAACAGAAATCAACTAAGGCGGAAGAAATTAGAAAGCTTCTCCCTTTTGTTTTGGTTCAGGGCCAGGGGAATGCTGCCTACTAGGGCTGCATGTATTTATTTATTTTGTTTTATTTTTGCTTGGATTGGGTTTAGTAAATTGCAAGGGTTTGGGCTGGTTTTAAGGAATTTTAGTTGGACAAATGGTTTTTTTGTTTGGGCTTGAAAAATTTAGCCCAATATTTTATAATAGCTAGAATTGTATTTTTTAAGAAAATCAACAACAAAATTTAATCAAAATAGTTATGTCAATTATTTGGACTAATTAATGTCATTGTGAAAATTGAGAACTAAATTATGTCAAATTAAAGTATAAAAAATAAATCTCAAATGTTATCATAATATAGGGATTAAAATTGAAATTTTATCAATATAATTATTAAAAAATGAATAAAAGGTGATTAAAACATGTGTCACGAGGAAGGCGCAATACTTAAAAGTACTCTTAACATCTTCCCAACCATAAATAAGAAGACAAAACATGTTTCAACGTACTTAAACTCATATTCAAATGCATAAAAAAAAGTTGTTAAACGATAATATATTATCGAAGACTCTATTTAGGTAACGAGAGGATCTTCAATACCTTTCTTGGAATGAAATAAAAATAATCAAAAATGCATTCTTCTATTCTATCCACAATACCAATTAAAAAAATATTTCTTTTGTCGGGGAATTGTTTTTATATATTAAAAGTAAACTCATTTTAATTTAACTTCTGGATAACTCAAGAGTATTTAATACCATAAATTGTAGTTTTAATATTTTTAATTGATATTAAAATAATATTTTTAATTGATATTAAAATAAAAACTTTTGTAAGTGACCAAACACATCTTAACTAAATAAATATATATATTTAAAAATTGTCAAGCGATCAAAAAACCTCCACAATTAGAATTTGGTCCTAAATTTCTAAATTAAGGATTCAATTTCTGAACACAAATAGAGGCTAAAATTTTGAAATTGATAGCAAAATAGACCAAGAAAAAAAATGAAAAGGCGAAATCGGAGGATATGATATCATCGACATATCTGTCAGAAGGGAAAGCGAGCGTTTGTTTTGACGTAGGAACAAACCAACTTCAATACGGAACCGAACAAGGATATGGCATGCCGAGGTAGGGCTCGGCCCATGTGTTGTAAGTGTAAACCCACCGATCCACGACAAAGGTGTTGCCACTTGCCCCCTCTAGTTTGTATAGCTCCAAAATAACCCCACCAATTAGAGCTATGAAATTCATCCCTGGAAACTGTAAAAGCAAGCATTGATTCATCTCAATTCCTCTTCAAATTTCAATAATAATAATAATATACGGAGAGTTACGGATGAAATATGGCTTTGCGAAAGTTTTATTTAAATGGGATAACCACGTCTTTCTCAAATCAAATCTATACTATTTATTAAATATTTTATTGAATTTGTGTCATTCTGAATAGAGATATCAACACAGTTAAGAAAATTATGAAAATACCATTTCATAATTAAAATAAGTTATATTACTCGAGGATATTTTTATTTTTTATTTAAAAAAGAATAAAAATATATGCATATAATGATATTTGAATTGGAACCAATTGCATTAGTAAAACTATTAATTTACAACTCAACTAAAGTTTTATTTTTGTTATAAATATCTTATTAAGTGGATGTCCATCATGATCAAGATAAAGTTTTGGTATACTTTAAATTCTAATAGTTATTACAATTAGATCTCTACTTCTTTTATACTACTTATGCCTATAAATAGAGACTCTGATGAAGCATTGTAACCACCCCTTTTGATCAATAAAATACATTATCTGTTGCTTTCATATTTTCTTTGTTCTTTATTCTCCCCATCTCTCTTTATTTTATAACACATTATCAGCACGATGATTCTCTATTTTTTCAAAATCTTTCGAAGTCGTCCCACCAATCAAATTCCTTTTCACCTTAAACTTTCACTCTTACAACGTCATCTTCAGGATGTTGAAAAATTCAATATCAGAATGGATGCTCGTGATAATAGTCAAGGTGATGACGATGATGTTAAAGATCTTTAAGTATATTTTACTATATTTTATTTATTATATCATGTTTATTATAATTGGAGACTAATCATGGCAACATTAATAGATATATTTTGATTTGAAATCCACACATACTTTGCCATGGTGATTATGAAATTAAGAATCAATTGAGGCGTTTAAAAAGTCTATCTTACTAGATTTATTGCATTCCCCGAAGTGAATGTAAACATAAAGAAAATAAAAGATATAATTATGGAACACTAAAAGTGGGAATATAGTAATAAATAAGATAACAATGAGAGTTCTCAAGATAACTCTTCAAAAGGTAAAGATAACTTATGTTATCAATGTGATATGAAAGATTATTGGCCATATATGGCATATGCCAAAATATTTTGTTTCTGTTAATATTCTTTGAGGAAGGATATGAGAATGTAGTAATAAATTCTATCATTATAGATAGAAAGTATTTATCTTATCGGGTACTAAAACAAACAAATATTATTTCAATATTTGATAGTACAAAATTAGTCGAAAGCTCTGGAAGAGCTAATATATTAATATCTTGTGATGGTTAACCCATTGGTTTTAAAATATATTTATAATGAATCTTATATTGAGATTTTGAATGAGGAAAATATTATATTTCATATGAATCACTATTATTATAAATATCTATTTTGAAAGGATGAAAAAGGGAGGATTGAGTTATTGATTACTCTTGTTATTAAATTAAATTGATTGTAATTATCTTTATGATCTTCTTTTGTCATCATCCCTATTAAGGGGTCAGAAGTAAAATATTTGACTGTGAAAGATTTATTTATGAGCAATAAAATATGATAATTCTATCTAAAGCTCATTATGGTTTGATGCACCTGAAGTTGCAATTTTTTTTTTAGATATTTGAAGATTTTGGTATATTTCCTAAAACAAATACTGCATATAATTATTTGGAAATTATATTTATTAACCTGGTGGCATTATAGACTTTACATTGATTTAGACATTTTTAGTAGTAAATGTCACAATAATACTTACATGTGGATACAAATTAAAAGGAATGATAATAATATTATCAATTTGTTACAATTTAGTACAATTGAAACACATGTTAAAGTAAACCATAAGTTTACTAATACAAATGCGTGTATTACTTGGCGTGACTAGTTAGATCATCCTGGATTGTATACGATGCGAAAATTAATTGAGAATTCATATGAACACCAATTAAAGAACCAGAAAATTCTTTAATTTAAAGAATTCTCGTTTGTTGCTTGTTCTCAATAAAAATTGGTTCTTAGAAACTCACTAGCTAAAGTTGAGATTTAATGTCTTGCATTTCTGAAATGAATATGGACCCATTCATCCACCATGTGGATGATTTTAATATTATATGATTTTGGTAGATGCATCTACAAAATAATCACATATGTTATCAATTCGCAACTGTCCTTTGCAAGATTGCTTATTTAAATGATTAATTTCAGATTATGCAATTAAAACAATTCATCTTGCTAATGTTGGTGAGTTTATATCCCAAGTTTGCAATGATTATTGCATGTCAATTGGGATAAAAGTTGAACATCCTGTAACTCATGTTTACACACAAAATGATTTAGCTGAATTGTTTATCAAATGCCTCTAACTAATAGCTAAACTGTTACTTATGAGAACAAAACTTTCTATTTCAACATGAGATTCATGCTTGTATTGATTTACATGTACGCATCAAGCCAATAAATTATAAATACTCCCCATTACAATTGATTTTTTGTCAAGAGCCAAATATTTCCCATCTTACAATTTTTGGATGTGCGGTATATGTTCCAACTGCTCCATCACAACGAACATGTCATAATAATAGATTTGGAATGTATATTTATATGAGTCTCCTTATAATAATTTTGAGCAATTAATTCGAGATTTAATTGTAACATGAGTTGTCAGTTTTCCCAATGATCGCTGTGAATCAGAGTCTTAAATTTATAAATAGAATGATCGAACCTGGAAACTAACTCTGATAACGATTAAAAGCAAGTGTACCTATCGAACAGTAGTATAGCTTAGGCAAGACCGAATTGTCGAACCCAAAGGAACTAAAAGTACTAATACTAACCTTCTTCTTATTATCTAGCCTAGAATATATGAAGTTGTTGTTTAATCTAAATCTATCTAACTACTAAGCTAAAGACACAAAGACAAAAAGACTAAATTGGGGAAATAACTTTAGGAAAACTTAGTTGATTTAGGCGATCCTCAGGAAGAATCCACCTAGACTTCACTTGTTATTTAACCCTGAACCATATGATTTATTTACTTAGTTTGATCCGTAAGACTCCCTAACGTATATTAAACCCTCTCTCGAGGCGAATAACGTCTAACCCTAGGTTAATTAGTGGAACTCTCGTTCTCTTATAATAACCCCCTAGGATAGCAGTAAATTGATCTGTGGACTCCCATATTAGGTTTCACCCTAATCCGCAAAATCTCGTCACCCTATCTCTAGGCGTGCGATCAACTCCGCTTAATTATGCTAGATCTACTCTTAGGTAGGGTCTATTCCTCCTCCACCTAAGCACATCTGACTTGAATCAATACATAATTAAGAACAAACTAAGTATTTATTATATAATTTAGAAATCAAATAATAAGATTCATCATAGGTTTCATCCCCTTCAGGTATCTGAGGGGTTTAGTTCATGACAAATAAAGAAAACATCTCAAGAGAAAAGATAAAACAAAACATAAAAAATCCCTAAAACTCCCTGAAGGAATTGAAGGAGAGATTCGCTGTCTTGAGTAGAATTCTGGCTTCTTGAGATGGATCAACTGGCTATCTTCGAGTGATTCCCCACAAATCTGGCCTTTTCGGCTTAGCTCCTTGGCCTAGCTAACCGCCCCCTTTCAGCTAACACTTAGGGGGTTTATATAGGCTTTCGAAATACGTTTCTTATATAGGCTTTCGAAATACGTTTCTTTCTCCCTAAGTATCCAAATTCGAGTGAAATTGCTCTTTCCAGCGACAGGGACACGACCATGGCACACGCCCGTGTGGATCGTGGCCAGGCCGTGTTTGGATTTCTTTAATGAGACACGGTCGTGTGACTAGTCTTCAAGCCGTGTTCGGATTACTTTAACGAGGCACGACCGTGTAAATCGAGGGTATGACCGTGTTCTAGATGAAAGGTGAGGCACGAATGTGTGGTCTTGGGCCCAGGCCGTGTGGATTTCGTGATATGACCCATTTACTCCACTTTGGGCCTATTTTATGTTCTTTTCATCCTCGGGTGCTTTCCTGGGTATAAGACATAAAAAGAAAGGATTAAAAGCACCTTTTTACATAAATCGAAGGATAAATCATCCAAAAGCATACTAAATATGGGATTAAAATATGTTACTTTTACGGTTTATCAAATAGCCCCACACTTAAGCTTTTGCTTGTCCTCAAGCAAAATTCTCAACTTACAATTAAAATGAACTTTCCATAATTCATAATTCCTATCAACAATGTCTTATCATAATTCATAGATAATTTATACATGGATAATTCAACTCAAATAGTCCTAAAGATTCAAACAAGATAAGTCATACATTTGTAGCACGAAAACATAGGCGTTTCCCTTTATCTAAATAATTACCTTTAATTCAAAACCTACAAGGATTGGCATCCTCACAAAAGATTCACTCAAATCACTCAAAAAGTGTTTAAGGTTCAAAGTTGAAAGATCACTCATAAGTCGAACTTGAAAAGTTAATCCCATAGGCTTGCCTTAAAATCAAATCTCCACCACTGTAAACTGAGATGATAAACAGATCAAAAGGTCTTTGTTAGGGTTGTAACGGAGCTAGGATTAAAGGTATGGATAAGGGCTGAATTAGAAGGTTAGAATCGAGATTGATTGACAAGTTACCTATCTAGAAAAAATAAACTGATCTAAAATAATTACATCAATTGAATAATACTGATAATACTCTAATATGAGCTTCTTCTTCATCATTTGGAATTTAAACATATAAGCTCAGCTAATAATGAATATACTTCGAAATTTTTTTTAAAGAACAAACTAAGTAATAGAGGATAAATTCTACTGCTGAAATAATATAATTATGTAACTAATCAAGTCAAATCTCGATATGAGGGTAGTCCAAAGGAATGGTGATAACAAATACAAAGGGGTTTTGGGTTAATATTAGCGGGTTAGTCAACAAAAAGGGTTTGTTAGGATCAACGGGGTTCACTAGGGGTTAATTATGAAGGTAGGCTTTTTAGTGGAGTGAGTGGGTTAAATCCTAGGTGCCTTTATCATCTCGGTATATCAAATCATAACTGTGGTCTTGACATGTATAATCAAGGCAAGTTTTAGAATAACAGTTCATGGTTGACACACTCATAATCAATAAATGAGCATGAAAAAGAATGTATGCTCTATAAGGCTCAAAATCTCACAGAGTTTTTGACATCAACCTTATAGATTTTAAATTTCAAGTAATATTCAAATTCAGGTTAACAACCTAGCAATTTTAATTTTTGAAAAATAGACTTATCATGCTTGATTCCCTAGTATTCTTCAAATTTAATCATCAATGCATAATTATCAATGACTTACTCTAAAACATATCAATAAAAATCATAAATCATCAGAAATTTCATCCTAATTAGTAATATGAGGAAGTTACTTAAGAATAAGACTAAATTCATGGATTTGAGAATAATGAAAAAAGTTAGACATTTTTATCCTCAGGGTTTGAGAATAATGCAGAAAGTTAGGCATTTTCTCGAAATAACTATTCACCCCCACACTTAAGATGTACATTGCCCTCAATGTACAAAGATAGATAATAACATTTAAGGGATAAATCAAAAGAGAAGGGGAAAGAATACTCCCTGAATTTTGGATGGATTCCTTGAGGCGGAAGTGAAGGAGAATGGGGAGGTCGGTCTGGATGACGACCCTGTGTTAGATGAAGAAATTGGGTAGCGCAATAGGAAGTAGCCAGGAATTATTAAGACCTAATTAAAATAGATTAAATATATAATTAAAGATAATAAAGATAAAGAAAGAGGAAACAAAAATGTAAACAAAATGAAAATTAAAGATAAATGGACCGAAGAGTCCTTATTGTTGGATGGTTCGCGAGGTGGGTGTGACCTTTAAGGCTGGGGAGGTGCTAGCGATGGCGGAAGTGGCGTGATTCCCTAGTAGCCTTTCGAACCTGACACTTTGAAACTAAAATAAGTTAAACTAAATTAAGCTTAAGATTGTCAAAGGGAAGGAAATTGAAGCAAAAGAAAAAGGAAAAATAAAAACTATATGGTCTTAAAGACCCTTGGCTTGTTAGTTGGATGAAGCTACCAGCATGAACTCATGTAAATCGTTCGCTTTTGAGGAGTTTGGCCTTTTACGCTTTTTCAGCATGGTTCTGGTGTAGCTCAAGAGTCTGGACACTTTTTCTAAGGTAAGAAGAGAAATTTTGAACGAAAAAGAAGGAAGGAAGAAGATGGGTAGAAGGGAAAGGCTGTGGGGTTTAAATAGAGGTTCAATTCTGGTACACTCACATGCCCATTGCCTGAGGGCGTGTCGATTCACACGGCCGCCTTGCACGGCTGTATGTCTGGTCGTGTTGGCTCACCCATGCCTGTTTGCAGTTTTTCACGGCCGTTGGTAACAAGTCAGTATATTGGCACGGCTGGGAGGCACGGGCGTGTTTGGCCCGTGGTTGGTAAGCTAGTAGCTTCACATGGTCGTGGAGCACGGGCGTACCTCTTTGTCGGTACCCGTGGGGTAGTGGTTGGATCCGTGACGTTGAAAATTAGTTGGGTTTTGTTCGCAAGGCCTCTGTTATGTCAGTACGGAGATTCTGGTGGTCTACACGGTCACAAACACGGCCGTATGTAAGACCGTGTGGTCTTGAATTCTACACTTTTTGTTAGTGTAAAAGAGAAAAAAAAGAAAAATAAAATAAAATGAGAACAAAAGGAGTTGGGTTAGTGTTCGGGTTACCTCCCGAGAAGCGCTTGTTTATAGTCTTAAGCTAGACTTTCCTTGTGTTTTAATTAGGGAGGTTTAAAGGTTTGAATATCTTCCCTCATGCTTATAGTTCTATTCTCTTGATAAAGTTTAAGTCGAGAAGCGTTTACCTTAAGAGTGCCGAATCTTGTATTGCTTACCTCGACTGTTTCGTGTGGGAAGATGTTGCGTACCTCGAGAGAAATTTCTCCCGTTGCTTGTAGGTCTGTTGTGGTGATGGGCGGATCTATTTTTTCTAACAGTACCTGGTCTCCTTTTTTGAAGTGATTTGATGTCCCTATGAGCTCTTTTGGGGGTTTCTCCAATTTTACTTTGTGTGGTTCTGATTCCTCTTCGTGTATCCCTAGTTTTTCCTTGAAGTGAGTCTTCCACTCATCTGGTTCATCAGTTTGAATTTTTTGTTCCTCATGAGTTATTTCTTTACAGGGTTTAGGATCGGGATCACTTTTTTCCTTTTGTGGTGCTTTCTAAAAAGAAGGGTTAACCGAATGTTTATTAAAAGAATTCACATTCTCACCTTTGTTGCTTGATGTTTTAGCCAAGTCGAGGGCTTGAAGAGTGACTGTCTCCTCGCCTACACAAAGTATAAGTTCGCCTGCATCAACATCAATTTTAGTTCTAGCAGTCGCTAGAAAGGGTCTTCCTAAAATAAGGGGGTTGAATTATCCTCATCCATGTCTTAGACAACAAAATCTACTGGAAAAACGAATTTATCGATTTTTGACAAGAACATCTTCGATAATGCCCCTAGGAATTCTAACAGTTTTATCAGCTAATTGAATACTCATCCTAGTTTGTTTGGGCTTTCCTAGACCTAGTCGTTTAAACAATGCATAAGGCATGACATTTATACTTGCCCCTAAATTAGCTAACGCATTATCAACAGTTAATCTACCAATTAAACATGGAATTGTAAAACTCCCTGGATCTTTTTGCATCCGTGGTAGTCTATTTTGTAGAATTGCTGAGCACTTTGCGTTGAGTTCCACATGTGGTTCCTCATCTAATTTTCGTTTGTTTGTTAAGAGCTGTTTTAAAAATTTCCTCGAGTCTGGCATCTGAAAAAGAGCTTCAAGAAGAGGTAAGTTGATATGTAATTTCTTTAAATGTTTAAGAAACTTACCAAATTGTTTCTCTGAATCGTCTCTTTTTAATGCTTCAGGATAAGGAATGCGAGGTTGGTGTTCTTTGATTACCGGTTTTAGCTTTTCTTGCGTTACCTCAACTTTACCTTCTTCGACCTCGTTTTGTGAGATGGGTCGTCTACCTCTGCATTTTCCTGAGCTGATATGACTTGAATTTGCTCCTTTGGATTAATCTTCGTGTTACTTAGTAGATGTCCTTGCGGTCGTTCGGACATTAACTTTGCAAGTTGTTCGAATGCTTCAGTGACTTCCCTGACTGACTTAGTAACTTTTTCAACTGAATTTTGTTGATCTTTAAGTATTTTCTCATTTTCTTGGAAACAGTTTTCTGCATCTCTTCGAGGTTTGGCTTCTTCTCTTGCGGATATGGCTGATTTTGGAAGTTTTGAGGAGGTTGTTGACTTTGATTTCCTTGATTTCCTTGACCTCCCCATGAAAAATTTGGGTGGTTCCTCCAAGGATTATTATTAGATATGAAATTATTACCTATATAGTTCATCTGTTCGCTCTCTGCTCCTGGTTGGTAGGGTGGGTACTCAGGATTCGCCATAATTCCACTTGCGTCGCACTGCATTACTGGGTGTACCTAAGCTTTCAAGCTTTTTATTCATCATTTGCATTTGTGTTGATAGCATGGTCATTGTGTCTATGTTGAAAACTCCGGCTGATTTTGTCGGTTTCGTCCTTGTAACTTGCCATTGATAGTTATTTAGTGACATCTCTTCGATAAACTCGTAGGCTGCTTCAGGAGTTTTATTGTTTAGGTTCCACCGGCGGCTGAGTCAATTAGTTGTCTCATTGAAGGATTCACACCGTTGTAAAAAGTTTGGACTTGAAGCCACAAGGGTAAACCATGGTGTGGACACCTTCTCAAGAGATCTTTGTATCTCTCCTATGCATCGTATAGTGTTTCTAAATCCATCTACATAAAAGAAGAGATAACATTCCGTAATTTGGCCGTTTTGGCCGGTGGAAAATATTTTAATAAAAACTTTTCGGTCATTTGATCCCATGTAGTGATTGACCCTCGTGGTAACGAGTTTAACCACTGTTTGGCTTTAATCCTTAATGAAAGGGGAAATAACCGAAGGCGTATGGCATTATCAGAAACACCATTTATTTTAAAGGTATCACAGAACTCTCAAAAATTAGCTATATGAGTGTTTGAGTCTTCGTCCTACAAACCATCAAATTGAACAAATTGTTGAATCATTTGTATTGTGTTAGGCTTTAATAAAATGTTTTTGGGTGGGATTGTGAAGAGAAGGAATCTGGCCCATCGAATCGAATCGGTAGCGATCTGTTGGTTGTTAGCCCCAATACCCGAGGGGTCGTGGCGCGATCCCAATAGCCTGAGAGTTGTGGACTATGCTGTTAGTGGGTTACCGCATTGCACCGTACAATGTATATGTCAGCCTTGTTACGTGTATTTATCTGATCTGGTAGTTTAACTGTACTTTACCGGTATAGTGGTTTACCGCATTGCACTATACCACTTATACGTCAGCTTCGCTGCGTATCATCACTATCTGATCTGGCAGTTCGTACTACATGTTTGTACTGCGATTTACTGCATGGCACTGTACAACTTACTGATAGCCCCTAATACCTAGAGAGCCGTGGGTAGTCCCAATACCCTTAGGGTCGTGAACATTGTTGGAGTGCAAGGATTGATGGGCCTTACGAGGTCCTATGTGGTATGATTGGTTGGATGAGATCTAATAGCTCTTATGTGGAGTGATGGGGGTCGGAGATGTGTGTTGGCTAGATGGGTGGGTTTTATAATTGAATAGCATTCATACGCATTGGTTTGACTGTACTGATTGACTGAAAAGTACCTTTGTCTGTGTGCAATTCGTGAACTCTGAATGTTTTGCCTGACTGATAGTACATATGACTATTTGTGAGTTGCTGTGGCTTGAATTGTAATAACTTTCGGAACTTCTATTTTGAGCCTACCATTTGGATTTGTATAGTGCTGTAAGTATGTTCTGCTTTTGAACTGTTTTCTGGCTTTTTGTATCTGATTCTGTAGTTAGACAGTTTTGATCTCGTACTGAGCTCGAGTAGCTCACCCCCTCTTTTGTTTCCCCTTTTAGGTACCCTTCAAAATTCTGACGCTGGGCTCAGTATGCGGAGGTCTCAGACGATCATGGTTTCAAAAGCGTATTTTGGTTCTATTTTCTAAATTATATTCTAATTATATTATTTTCGAGATGTAAGGTTTTATGAGACCGTGGTACGCTTTCCACTTGAGATTTTCATTCGTACATTTATTCTGGTTATTTTTCATACTTAACGGTAACTTTATTGAAAGATTTTTAAACGATTAAATGTTTCGGTTTCGTAAAGATATGAAGGGTTTTCGAAAATGAAATTAAGGTCGACTGGTTTTGTAAAATTTTCCCATGATCACTTCAGTGATCAATGTAGCATCCTGAGTTTGGTCTAAACTTCTAGGCCGGATTTGGGGTGTTACATTTAGTGGTATCAGAGCCAAGTTTTCAAAAATTCAGCCTGTGTTTCTACTTGAACGTATGCACAAAAAATATTTTTTAAAAATATTTGGGAAATTATAGCACAGAATTTTTAAATGATTTGTGTTCTGGAAATGGTTTACAAAAAAAAAATATTTGAGACTCCGATGCTGGTCTAGGTAAAATTCGAAACTGTAAAATTAGAAATGTAGGCTTTGGTATTACAACTGTTTCTATGTTCTGATAATGTAGGCCTTCTAAGTTAGCCATGCGCCAGATATGACTTCCGAAGGTGAGCATGATCGCGAGGAGTCGTCTGCTCCTTCGGAACGTGCGAATATTTAGGAGTTGGAGGTTAATGTGAGTCCGCCAACTTTGGGTAAAGATAACCCAAAGCTTAGTACTGGAACATTGGCTTGGATAGTGAGGGAGGTATTAGAGAAGGTGTTTGAGGCTAGGATCAGGGAGACTAGTGAAACCCTTCAAGCTAGGTGTGTGGAGTGTGGGAAGAAAAGAGATTGCCGTCTTTTGAGGTTGGAGCATCGTTCTACGAAGCGTGTTAGGACGCAGCCGAGTGATAGCAAATATGGTGCTAGTAGTGGTACAAGCGTATCATCTTGTGAGCACTGTAAGAAGCGACATCAGGGTGACTGTTGGAGAAAGCTGGGAGTGTGTCTTAGATGTGGGTCTAAGGAGCATCGGATACGAGAGTGCCCTCGGCGTTTTTGAGTCAGGTATGTTGGTAAATGTTTCGATGTGTTGATTGGAGTGTAGCAAGTGTGTGTAACAATTTTTTGTTTGCTTTAGTGATTAAGTGTTCTGGGTGTGTGTGCGAGGTCTTGAGTACGAGGTAAAGTGTGATAGTGTTTTGGGGATTAGAGAGCACAGTGAAAGTGTAGTGGTATAGTTGTGATCTATGACTGATCTGATTGTTGGAAATCTCGGGGACGAAATTTCTTTAAGGAGGGGTGAGTCGTAGCGCCACGAATTTTGAGCCTAGAAGTTTTGGTATTTGAACATAGGGACAATGAGGAGGTTGCACATATGTGTTTAGTTGTGCAATTTAGTGGTAGAATGGGCCTGCTGGTCTGGTGGGTAAGTGGAGTGTTAGTATACCACAAGGTTCTGGGTTTGAGTCCTTGTAAGTGCGTTCTGTGAGGGATATTTTAAATTTTTTTTGTTAAATGGTATTTGGTTTTTAGTTAGAATTAATAACCTATTATATTATTATTATTTTATTTGATGTTATTTTGATTTTTATTCTTTTTATTCTCTTTTGGCTGGACGTTCTTTTTTGGGTTTTTTTTCCTTTCAGTTTTTCTTTTCTTTTGGATTTTGGCATCGGGGATTTCTGCTTAACTATCGTCTTCTTTGTCGTCGATTCAAGTGTGGGATTCAAACTTTACTACACTGTTTTATTTCCTTTTTGCAAAGTTTATGTTCAGCTTTTCTTGACCGTAGGCTAAATTGTTGGTTTTGGGTTTTAGTCGATGGAAGTGATGAGAAAATGTCACTTTTTGATATATGTTGATAGAGCAAAGGTTGAGGACGGATCTGGTGGCAGAAACGGTGGTTTTGGGGCTATTTTAAGGTGGTTTCGTGACCACCCGACGGCCATGCGGGCGTGTGTCGACCTACACGGCCGTGTGAAATTGGTCGCTAGGGTTTTCAGGCTAAATTGGGTGCCACACGGCCGTATGGCCAGTTTGGAGATTTTGTCGATTTTTACACGGCCGTGTCCTTTGGGCATACGGACGTGTGGGTTTGGGAATTAGGGTTTTAGAGATTTGGTGTCACACGACCGTGTGGTTGATTTTGGGATTAAGGGATCCTACACGGGTGTGTGTTTCGGAACACACAGCCGTGTTTGCTCTGCACTTGACTTTAGAGAAATTGGGCAGTGAGTTAAACGACCTATTAACACGATCGTGTCCCTGCACCACAAGGGCATGTATCTCTGTCACACGGTCTAGATTGCTCCACACGGCCGCAGCACAAGAGCGTGTGGCCCTATCTCGCCAGATTTTTGTTCTAGGTCAATTTAAGCGTTCTTGTGACTCTGTGTGTTTTAACCCTTGGCTAAGTTTTAGCAAGGGTAATTATGACTCTGTTCCGATTTTGGTTTAGGTGAGATTCGTGATTGGTTGCGTAGCATATTTGCTTCTGAACCCGGTTGACAGGGTATATGTGTGCATATGCTTCTGTTTGATTGTCTGACTAGGTGTCACTATTCTGTGAGGTTACATAACCATTGAATTTGAATATGGGTAATTGAGTACATTTCTATCTGTATCTAACTGACTGGATGTGAATGACTGTCTGTAATCTTCTACTCTGTTTCTGTTTATCTTTTTACACACATACATATGCATATAATGTTTTTGGGTGGGATTGTGAAGAGAAGGAGACTGAAACTGAACTGAACTGGTAGTTGATCTGCTGGTTGTTAGCCCCTAATAACCAAGGTCGTGGGAAGTTCCAATACCCTAAGGGTTGTGGACTATGCTGTTAGCAGGTTACCATATTGCACCGTACAACGCATATGTCAGCCTTGCTGCGTGTATTTATCTAATCTGGCAGTTCATATTGCATGTCTATACCGTAATTTACCGCATGACACTGTACAGCTTACTGATAGCCCCTAATACCCAGAGGTCGTGGGTAGTCCCAATACCCTGAGGGTCGTGGACATTCTTAGAGTGTAGGGATTGATGGGCCTTACGAGGTCCTATGTGGTATGATTGGTTGGATGAGCTCTAACAGCTCTTATGTGGAGTGATGGGGGTCGGAGAGGTGTGTTGGCTGGATGGGTGGGTTTTATAACTGAATAGCATTTCATACGCATTGGTCTGACTGTACTGATTGACTGAAAAGTACCTTTGTTTGTGTGCACTTCGTGAACTCTGAATGTTTTGCCTGACTGATAGTACATGTGACTGTTTGTGAGTTGTTGTGGCTTAAATTGTAATAATTTTTGGAACTTCTATATCGAGCCTACCATTTGGATTTGTGTAGTGCTGTAAGTATGTTATACTTTTGAATTGTTTTCTGGCTTTTTGTATATGATTCTGTAGTTAGACAGTTTTGATCTCGCAATGAGCTCGAGTAGCTCACCCCTCTTCTGTTTCTTTTTCAGGTACCTTTCGAAATTCTGACGCTGGGCTCGGTATGCAGAGGTCTTGGACGGTCATGGTTTCAAAAGCGTATTTCAGTTCTATTTTCTAAATTATATTTTGGTTATACTGTTTTCGAGATGTAAAGTTTTATAAGATTGTAATACAGTTTCCACTTGAGATTTTCATTCGTACATTATTCTGGTTTTTTTTCATACTTAACAGTAACTTTATCGGAAGAACTGTAAAAGATTAAATGTTTTGGATTCGTAAAGATATGAATTGTTTTCAGAAATGAAATTAAGGTCGATTGGTTTTGTAAAATTTTCTCATGATCACTTCAGTGATCAATGTAGCATCTTGAGTTCGGTCTAAACTTCTAGGCCGGGTTTGGGGTGTTACAACTAATAAGTAAAACTCTAGAAGAGATTCATGTACCTGAAACTGAATTTTAAAATAATGAAAATAAGAGACCTCGGCAAGTTATTCGAGAAAATGTGGAACTGATTAGTAAAAGTGGCCGACAATGATTTTGCATGCAATATTATTATTGAAATAATGATATAAAAGGAGGATCTTGAATAAATCTATTGAGAAATATAGATATGGAATAAATTGTTCAAAATAGAAAGACGCAACTCAAGTACAATTAAATTCGTGGAGTTTTTGAACTAGTAGTCCAAATATATAAAGGTATAAAGCCAATGAGGGTGCAAATAAAGTAGTTTTGCAAAAGCGAAATAGAAATATGATGTTTTTCGCTAAGTACTGGTATTGATTATGAAAAGATATAATATTCTTTTGTGGTGGATGCAATATCCTTTAGATATATTATTAAATTAACAATTCATAAAAGATTTAACTTGCGTCTAATGGTTGTTGTCACAACCTTTATAAATCACTATATAGTAAAGTTTATATTAAAATCCTTGAAGGATTTAGAATGCTAGAAGCATATTGAAATTCTCAAGAAATTATTCATTTATATGAGTTGAAATAATTTGAACATATGTGGCAAATTTGAGTAGTTGAAGGAGGATTATAAAATGACCCAAAATACCTATTTGTGTTTTTATATAAGAATCATGATTAAAGTTTGTTATGATTATTGTTGAATCTCCTAAATAGATCAAAATATATTTCCCCAAATTTCCCTCACTCATGACTTTTAAAAGAATGATAATATAAATGCTTAGCAAATACATTCAAATAGTAATTTGAAAAACTAGTATTCAAGATTGAATATGTAGAATATGAGAAAATATGTGAAGTTTTCATGAGGGGGAGTAAATAGCGTTGTACTCTTTTTCCCTTAACCAAGGTTTTGTCCCATTAGGTTTTTCTGGTAAGGTTTTTAATGAGGCAACATAGTATGCTTATTATAGATTGTGTACTCTTTTTCCCTCATTAGGTTTTTATCCCAAGGGTTTTTCCTAATAAGGTTTTAATAAGGCACATTATCTACCAATGGATATCTAAGGGGAGTGTTATGAATATTTTATTAAGTGGATGTCCATCATGATCAAGATAAGGTTTTGGTATACTTTAAAATCTAATAGTTATTAAAATTAGATCTCTACTTCTTTTATACTTCTTATCCCTATAAATAGAGACTCTGATGAAGCATTATAACCACCCTTTTTGATCAATAAAGTACATTCTGTTGCTTTCATATTTTCTTTGTTCTTTATTCTCTCCATCTCTCTTTATTGTATAACAATTTTAATATTTTTATAGATTTTAGTTTTTATTATGCACACTTTATTACCTCTATCAATTGTACATCTATACTATTATTTAAGTTTCTGATTGAGTTGGTGTCACGAGTCAATCAACGCCAACTCGGTTAGAAGAATTAGGGAAACGTCATTCTGTAATTAAAGTAAGTTACAATATTCGAGGGTATTTTTGTCATTTTCGTTTAGAAAATCAATAAAAAATTATTCTTGGTTGGATTTGAACCCACGCCAATTGCATTAATAAAAATTTTAATTTACCACTCAATTAAAATTTTATTTTAATACTTTTGTACATTTTAATTTTATTATACATATTTTATTACCTCCATTAATTTTATATATTATATTAATAATAATGTACTTGATTGAGTTGATGTCAGAAGTTAACTCAGCACCAACTCAAGGTTGACGACAACACCATGATAAACAATTTAATCTAATCTTTTTGTTTTAATATCGTATATATTTTGAGTGTTATTATTAATTAGTTTCAAACCATACGTTTCATTATTTATTTTATATTATTTTTAAACACATATTTGTGTTCTAAATTTATTATTTCTATACGCATATGCATGTGATAAAATTTCTAGTACTAATAGTTCAATTTAAAATTTTAATTTCTTTTTTAAATAAAACTTGCATTTTTGATTCCTCTTAGTGACAATTATAGTAAGAACTCTTACAATGAGAATCATGATAACCAAAATATTTCTAACACTAGATCAAAATAAATAAACCTAAGTCTTAAATTTAAGATTTAATCCATTTCACTAAAATAAATAGCACAACACCTAATCTTTCTCAATCTCTTTTTTTCTTTTCACTGTGAAATACAAGTTTTAGGCTGAAAAAAATTGGACAAATTTTATAAGCCAAAGAAATTGGAAGCAGATTTACAACATAATTAAACAATTTGAGTATTTGCTATTTGTCTTTCTTTCCTAAAAGAAATTGTAGAGCATTTCACTTTAAAAAAATTGAGAATTTTTTCTTGATTGATAAAAATAACTTAAAGAATTTAAAACAATACAACCAAGCACTGAATACCCAATTATTTTTTAGTGAAATTCTCTTCAATTTTTTTCAGGAAAGAAAAGTAAGTATTAAACACCTAAATTACTTAATCTTTATAACACTAGTCTCTTACTTTCTATCATGTTATAAATTTGCTTCCATTTTCTTAAAAAGAATAAATCTAAAAGTAAGAGATTATCCAAAGAAAAAAAAAACAATTCACCAAAAAACTAGTATTACACGGTGAAAAAAAAAAAAAAAAAAAAAAAGAGTGTTGTGTTCTTTATGTTAGTGAGGTATGATGGAACTTTGACTATTGATGTTGTATTTCATGTTCAAACAATATATAGAACAACAATTTTGGTGTAGTAAAAGATTTTGTTCTAGCATGTTTAGCTTTTTAATGACATGACTTATTATTTAATTTTGTTGAGCGACAAGTGAGAAAGTTGTAACAGTCCGAATTTGACCCTAATCGGATTGGTGGTTTCGGGACTACAAATCCGAGTTTGAATAATATTTTAATATTATTTTCTGTGTTGTTGATATGTGACTAAGTATGTGTTAAATTTCCGTAAGCTAATTTGTCTGTCTGTGTGTTCAATTTGACAAAAGGACTAAATTGCATAATTTGTAAAAGTGGCTTTTTATTTGATTAATGGCTAAATTAATGTGGCTTTTAAGTGTTAAGGACTTAGTGGCAATTTAGCCACTATTTTGGTTAGTGGACGGATGAGTAAGAAAATATGTATATATATGTGTTTATATATATATATATTAAATCTTATAAGTTAAAGTTTTATTATATTTATTTTATAAGTTATATTTATATTATAATAAAAGAAACATGGTTAGTGGATGAATGAAAGACAATTATACCCATATTATATGTTTGTTTTATTTGTTTAATGAAAGGTTAAAAAGGTAATTTAATTATAACTTAATATATGTTAATATTAAAACAAAAATAAGCCATGTTCATCTTTTGTTGGAGCTAGCCGAAACTTAACAAAAGAAAAAGAAAGAAAACCTAAGCTTCATTCGGCCATTTTGAGCTTGATTAAAGGTTAGTCCTTGTTCGATTTTTGATAATTTTTACGTTTTTGAGATCGTTGCTTAGAAATGTTCAAGACCTATGCTTTAATTTTTGAATTTGATGAAAATTTTGAGTTGAGTCATTGTTGATAGTTGCTTGTTTATGTTATTTAAGGATGGATTATAAAATATATGTGATAGATTTATATGGTTTGTTCTTGAATTTTTGACGAATTTAGCTAAATAGGGCTAAATTGAGAAAATAAATTTTTGAGGGGTTAAATTGAAAAACAAATGAAATGTATGGACTTATATGGTTATGTGGAAGATTCGGCCTAGCTATATTATTGGGAGATTTTGTGTATTTTGTGTTTTGTGCAAATAGGATTAAATTGTAAAAATGTGAAACATTAGGGGCAAATTGGTAATTTGTCCATTTAGGTGATTTTGGACTAAATTGAAATGAAATTTGTTTGAATGAACTTATTTTGAATATGTTTAGATCAAGAACAAAGAAAAACGGACTTGGATCGGGGAAAAGCGAAAGTTAACGAATAGTCGGTTTTCGTTGTCCGTCGATAGTCGAGGTAAGTCTTTAAGCAAATTAATATCATTAATATTGGTTACAACCTTGATTATATTTTTAATTATGAATTTATAGGTGTGAAATAGGCTAAAGCCGAATATGATAAGTGATTTTAAAAGTGAAATGTAGTTATTTTTAATTAAAGTTGATATGTGAAAGTAATATGCATTATGTGTGAGATGTAATATTGGTAATATGTACTGTGTATGATATGGTTTATTCATATTGATACTCGGGCTTCGAGCCTAGCAGGCCTTGTGCCGGTGAAGTGTATCGGGCTTATTGCCTAGCAGGCTAAATGCCAGTGATTAAATTTCAGACCTCAGGTCTAGTAGGCTTAGTGCCGGTGTGTATTCAGGCTTTATTGCCTAGTAGGCTTAATGCCGGTGATTTATTATAATTAGAGGATACATGGATCACTAATAAAGTGGAATGCAAATATGGTAAGTAAGCTAAATGTTCAGGTAAGTATAAGCTTCATAGTTGCAAGAATTAAAGTAAGTTATTATATTATTATTCGAAGTGAGCAATATGTGATATAGTTGAAGTATTATTGTAAGATTTTTTTAAAAATTGTGCTTTTGGTCTTATAAATAATGAATATGATAAATTGGAACTTAATCTTGGTTGTGCTTTGAGATTCGGCTATATGTGTAAATGTTATATGTGAGGGCAAATGGATATATTTGCATAAGTGTTTGATTGATTATTTGTGGTTAACTGTTTATTGTACTCACTTGATCTGATTATATGTGGACACATGTTACATATAAGTATATTCAGTGAATTTGCACCATTAAGGTGAGATAAGAATATTTTGATAATGTCAAAGAAAAGTAAGTAGTTTTTGGCATTAGTGAACCATATATGTGTTAAGCTTTAAAAATCTTATAGTATTAATTATCGCTTTGATAATGCTTGAATGATTATTTGATTTAATACTTTTGCTTAAGGCTTACTAAGCTAGCAAGCTTACTCTGTGCGTGTTCGTTGTTCTGTCTTATAGATTTTGATCAAGCTACAAGCTCAAGGGATCGTCAGCAAAGTCGTCCACACTATCAATCTATTTTGGTACTCTTGAGTTTGGATTTTGAACTAAAGGCATGTATAGGCTAGATTATGTCCAATTAATGAATGTTGTCTTTGTATATATATATATATATATATATATATATATATATATATATATATATATATAGCCATGCAAAAATGGCTAGATTATGGTATTTTAGTCTTAAGTGTATTCGGTCTTGGTGCTTGCTCATTATGATAATAATTTTGATAGAGTAAGTATGTTTGTGTTGGTAGCATGGTTAAGTATAATGTTATTCATGGTATATTTTCGATTAGGTACTTAGCTCACATTAGAAAAATATCATATAGCTTATTATATGTGATGGATTTTTTTTTATATGACTTGACCTAAATGTGAAAGTAGTTGATGGATTTTTTTTTATATGACTTGACCTAAATGTGAAAGTAGTTGATGAATATAATTTTGATTGTGTATGGCTTGTTCTTAAAGTTAATATTAGATGTTTAAATAATTTTGGTTATTCTTAGGTGTGTGGTAGTTGATATTTGGTTGATGGTTAAGCTTTAGTTGTGTATCGTTAATGATGCTATGATAATGATTCTTTAGTCATGCATTAACTTAATTTGTAAATATAGATAATAGACTTTTTATAATATGTGGTTCGGTCATAGTGGTTTAACTACATAGATAATTGCTAATAATGGATTTGGTTGAATCAGTATGTATTAACTATGCTATATTATGGTTATTTGTCAAATTGAAATGGTTCAAATCATTATGGTCGTATGTATATATATTTGCATTAAAAGATGAAGTTATTAAACTCTGAAATGATGCTTGATTTAGTGTGTATTTACGTATGGTTAATATGTAATGTGGTTAATCTATCTTATATTAATGCGAATAGCATGTGAATTGTTATAATCAAGGATTGATCAAGGAAATGAGTTGGTATGGATTCGGTAATTATGTTAGATAGGGTTTTGACTTTAGGAAAATATGCGAATGGTATATTGGCAACTAAAGTTAGTTTGGTTATGTTTATATCACCAATATCGTTTAAATAAGTGAAATTTTAATAGTAACTGTGGATCATTTGATGTTTAAATTTGTACTCGTGTTAGGGTTACATAGCAATATGGTTTAACAGATATGGTTTGATAATGAAAGTTATGTTTCTTTTAATTTAAAGACTTGATATTTGTTTAAGTTTCTAATATTAAAGTGATTAGATTTTTGAGTTATGAAATGCAATGAATATCTGTGTGAACTGTATTATGACTAATAACGCCTCGTAACCCTAATCTGGCGACGGATACGGGTTAGGGGTGTTATAAAAATAATTTCATGCTTCAACATATGATCATTATCTTCCAATCGACAACCTTAGAGAAGGAGAAGTTTGAAACTTTTGTTGATACTCACCTTTACCATTATCCTTATCTTCCAAAGTATTGGGAGACTTAATTATAAAAGATTTTTTTGAGATAATTACAGGATAATTTCAATTTTTAAATGAGAGTTTAAAGTTTATCAAAACATGTCGAAGGAGTTGTTTGTATCAACCTATAAATAGGCTTGGTTGCCGCACATTGTTGAAGTGTTTTTTTTTAACACTATTTTATGTAATGTTTGGAAAGTTTCATTAAATGTAAAGTAAGATATTTGGGAGAGAAAGAAGTTGGAACCAAACTATTTTTATCTGCTGCAAATTGAGGCTTTTTCAAGGTAAATTAAATCTTAAATCTAAAGCTTAAATTTATTCATTTTGATCCAATGGTTAAAAACATTTTAGTTCTAATTGTTCTTATTTTAAGAGTTCTTACTATATTATCACCCTTACAAACATTAAAAAATTGATTTAACTTATTTTAATACAATTTTTAACTTCCAAATGTTTTAAATTTTATCCCAGCCCTTCATCTAAGAATGACAGTAGGTTGGATATCTGCAACTTTTGGATTATTCAAATCAACAAATCTGCTTAAAAATTCAAACTCGCAAATTATCCAAGTATTATCATCCAAATTCAAATTTGAATTAAATACCATTATCCGTCGGTTATCCAAATACGCAAAATTTTTTTTGAATTTAACATTTTCAATCATATTTTGGATATCCAGATCTGCGAAATTCTATAAAATTAAACAAAAAAAATTACTTTTAAATAAAATTTATTCATAATTAATAATAAATAAATGCAAATTAAAAAATTTATTAAATAACAACCCAAAAAATTTAAACATAATAATTTCAAAAAAAGTTAAATATACCTACAAACTTAAACATAAAAACTCCAAACAAATCAAAAGTTCCAAAAAAATATACAAGAAATCCAAATTTAACATTTTCAATCATACGATAGATGTCTAAATTCGCAAAAAAATCTGAATCCACAAAAATAATATAAAATCAAAGAAATATTAATTTAAAATAAAATTTAGTCATAATTAAAAATAAATAAATTCAAATTAATAAAATTAGTTAAATAACAGTCCAAACAAATTAAACATAACAATTTCACAACAATTTAAATAGACCTAACAACATTATTAAAAAAAAAAAAACTAACAACTTAAAGATAAGAATTCCAAACAAATTAAAAGTTCCATAACAATCCAAAATAACTTAATTACTTAACCTATGCTATTTGTATATATTATAATCTACTATAAAGTTAGTTACATGTTTAGGGTTTAATATTAAGTACCATTAATATAAAAATGTACATCATAATGTCGTAATTGTATATAGGGTTCCATATTATTAATAATTTATCTTAATAATATAATGTTAATTGTATATATTATAATCTACCAAAAAGTTAGTTATGTAACCTCCCAAACCCCGCCTAGACTTTATGGTTGAATCGAGAAGGTCACATTGGACACTTTAGTGTCGAACCTACCCTAACGATAGTTAAAAACCTTCAAGTACTCCTTTTTATAAAACCGCGGTTTCTATTGCTAACTTTGGAAAATGTCAATTTACTTAGTCCAACCATGCTTAGGTCAAATTAGCAAATTAGGTGAGTTTTTGTAAAACTTTACTGACGGCATTGTTTTTGAAAAATCATTTTGTTATCTTCTTAGCAGCAGAAATGTACCAATACTAGTCAAATTATTAATTTAGCCATATATCATGCATAGTCCATTTCAACATATTTATAAAAACCGTGTATCTATACCAAATATGCATGTCATTCATGCGTGAAAAACCTTGAAATCTCGTATAGTCCCAAACCACAGTTTAAAGAAACTTTACAATTCAAAACCAAATAATAATAAAATAACAAAAAATATTATTAAATTAAAATAATATGACGAAGTAAAGTCTGAAGTCCGTCGTACGTCCGCATGCCAATTTCGATCCTAAGTTCGATCATTACTTGAGAAGTTGAGATAATGGGGTGAGCTTAACAAGCTCAGTGTGAGACTAAATGAGTATTAAGCATTCAAACAGGCAATTTCATAGAGGTACCAATAGCACAATCAAACATTAACAATAATAATTTTTAAATGCACATGATCGTGAAAAATGCACATGTGAGATCCTACCCATACCATCCGCTACACACCACGAGTTCCCCAAAACCCATTTGCCAAATTCCAATGTATGTAAGCAATGCTCGATGTAATGCCCTGATAATTTATTTCTGTTTCTGCAAAATCTGACACAAATATATGTCTGCTTCAGTGGTTAAGTGTTTTGGGTGTATCTAAGAGGACTTGGGTTCAAGTCTTTGCCAAATTTTGTTATTTTTGGAATTACCCCTTATCCTTGGTCAGTGGGTTATATTAATTTGCCTATAAATTTATGTCAGAATGAGCCTGCTGGTTCAAGTGGTAAGGGGGTTAGTATGTTGGAGGTCCTAAGTTCGAATCTTTGTGCGAGCGTGGATGTTATTTTTGGCTCAGTTATGTGTAAGTATTTCGATAGAGTTGGGATTCTGAGCTGGTTGTGGGTTAGTGGAGTAGTGGGAGAAAAATAAGGGATGCATATCACATCTTTATCTTTCTTATTTTTGTTTTATTATTTTCTCTTTCCCAAAATTTTGGTTTCTCCTTCTAATTTCTGACACCCTTTTAGCTTCTTCCCTTTTTAGTCTATTCTGTTACTTTTTCTTTGATTGGTACCCTCTTTTCGTTCTCTCAAATTACAGTGTTTCAGTCTACAGTATTCGTGCGCATTGGTAAGTGGTGATTGTATTTTTGCTCGAGTAAGGGTTTATTCTTTAAGTCGTTTAGAGCGATGTTGTCTTTTCTAGTTGTATTGAAATTGGTGTTTTGGTAGAGGAGAATTGTGAGGAACGGAGCTCTGCTCTTGCAGAATCATAGTCGTTAACGTTCGAAGTGTTGGGGTAAGTGTTGATCGTGTGAATTGAATTGTCGACGGTTTTGTAATCACAATTTACTCGTGTTTTAAGTCTGATTCTGAGCATTGGTATGTCGTTTTTAAGGTTCTAGGGAGTTCGTGTTGGCAGTGGCATCAAAACCGAACCAGGTGTGTACCCGAAACGCAGAAAATGAGGTTTTAGAAAAGCTAAAAAACTGCACTGTTGATGCCACAATGGCGTGTGGTAGCTCGTGTGGAAGGCCGTGTATGAGACACGACCATGTGGTCGACGTAGACATGGCCATGAGCAGGACACAGTCGTGCGGTGGCTTGAGTATGGCCGTGTGGGCCACGCGGGCCAGGCCAAGTTGGGCATGTGGACCTCACGGACGTGTGGATTTTGGGCCAAGCCCTGTGGTCCACACGGGTAAGGCGAATCTGGGCGTGTAGGCCACACGGGCATGTAGGCCCATTATTTTAAAATTTTCTATAGGGTCGGATGGGTCAATTCTGTTCGACTGTGAGCTTACCGTAGGATCAGTAAGGGCTAACCAAACCCTAAAACTATGTGATCTGTTAATACTGATCTTTTGTTCTGAGCATGACTCTGTTATGCATGTTTGAGTATATTGCTATTTATTCTGATATCTGTACGCAAGAATGATGAACATGTCTAGTATGTTATTCTGCCTGTTATTGTATGTTTGTGGGGTAGGATTTGCATATGAGGAGGAAGTATTCTGTTCAGTGTTAAACGCCTATATTCTAGCAGCTTGGCTGCATATTATCTGATACGTGTCTTAAGGGCACAACACAGTGTGTAGGGATGAGTGGGTGTTTTTAACCCCACATGGTGTGATGGGATGGTCGGAGTTGATGTGTAGAGGATGGGGGTAGGATTTATGCATATTTGTTCTGCTATCTGAATCTGATTCTGTATCTGTATCTGACTGTATTTATGATTCCGTGTGATTGCGTGCTTATTTCTGTTGGGTTACACACTAAGTTTACATAAACTCACATCTGTTTGTCTGTTCTATTAGGTAAACCACAGACTTAGGCGGATTGGTGCGATAGAGACTCAACTGTGACCACTCGCCCCTAAACTATTTAAAGTCTTCAATTTTTGGTTTTATATTAAATTTTGGTTTTATTGAGAATTTGTAATTTCTGGGACTCTCTGGACTGTTTGGATTTTTAACTGTTGGTTTAGGTTGTTTATTCGACTAATTGCATGCTTCGACAAGCGTTTTTCCTTAAAAACTACGAATTACACAACAAAAGTTTTTCCAAAAACACGACAATATTTTTAATTATAACGGTTTAAAGGCTTTTGCGTTAATAAATATTTGGCAAATGAACTAACTAATTGGTGTTTTTAATAATTTTAAAATACATACGAATTAGGATTTGTTAATGGTGTTTTTTTAAGTCGATTCCGATTTCAAAACCCATTCCTTGTGACATCACCAGATTTGGCCATTACGTCTAGGCTGGGTTTAGGGTGTTATGTTTAGTGGTATCAGAGCCAGGTTACAGAACTTGGGCTGTGAATTTTGGGTTCAAAATTTTATTTTAAAAGAATTGGTATTTAAATTATTTAAATGAATAATTTGACAAAGTATGTGGTACACCGAGTCTCTGGTGCTGATCCTATAAGTATCTCTGTACTTAGATTAAATTGTTTTGAAACACTGTAGATAGTACACACTGAAATTGTACTGAGATAGTTAGGAGACTGAAGCCTCTGAAAACAAATCTGAACTTATGATAATTTATGTATAATACATTTGCTAATAAATACTAAATATGATGCATAAAACTTTTAACGTAGATTAAACTTGAATTTACAATGAGCGCTCATGGAACACGCAAACGTGGTATTTGTGGCCGTGGTAGAGGTCGTAGAGGGCTCAATTTGAGTCTTCCTCTCTGGGTAGTATGCCGCACTTGGATACTAGTGAGACATCAGTTTCACCTGCTATTGAGACTGGGTCTCAAAGTCGCTCGACTGGGGACATCGCATCGTCCCAATCCATGCTGAGGATTTTGGAGAGAGTCGCTAGATCCCATTCTTGAGCTAGAGGCCGAGGGTCGGTAACTGAACGACTCCGGTCTAATGGTGCTGAGTTGTTTAGGGGTGTTACTAGAGTCACCCCTACTGTGACCGAGTATTGGTTGGAGGCCACTGAGAGGATCATGAATAACCTGGACTGTACTCTCGAGCAGAAATTTAAGGGTGTAGTCTCTTTATTTCGCAACAAGGCTTACCAGTGGTGGTTGACGGTTGAGGAGGGTACTCAGCCTAATCGTTTGAGTTGGGATTTCTTTAAGACTACCTTTCAGAGTAAGTATGTGGGGGCTAGTTATGTGGATGCTGGTAGGCGTGAGTTTATGAATCTCATGTAGGGCGATAGATCTGTGGCTGAGTATGAGGCTGAGTTTCTGAAGCTGAGCCGCTACGCTCGAGGCATGGTGGTGATTGAGTATGAGAGGTGCGTCCATTTTGAGGATGGTTTGAAGGATAACTTGAGAGTTTTGATTGCTCCACAGAAGGAGCGGGAGTTCGCGGTTCTGGTAGAGAAGGCAAAGGTCGCTGAGGATGTTAAGCGCGTGGAGTGCCAGAATAAAGATCGAGAGAGGGGTAAGAATAAGAGGGATTCGGAGCTCTCAAGTTCTGTTTAGAGGCTTAAGATAAAGGCCAGACCTAATGTGCCTATTAGAGTAGGGGTCCCTATTGCTCTTACTGGGTTGCAGCCATACAGTGATTGTAGCAGGCGTCATCTGAGCGAGTGTTGGAGGAGGATTGGGGCTTGTCTAAGGTGTGGGTCTTTAGAGCACCGTATTCGAGAGTGTTTACAGAGGGCTGATCAGATGCAAGCTTCGGGACAGGGTTCTGCGCAGCCTCAGAGGGTAGTTCAGCGGATACCTAGGGGCCGTTGGTAATGGATGGGTCGTGAGAAGAGAGCACCGGGCAGAGGTGCTGGTCAGATTGAGGCGAGGCAACCTGTACTAGTTTATGCTGCATGATACCGAGAGGATATAGATACTCCTGATGTCATTACCGGTACGTTCCTTATATTTAATGTACCTTATACTGCTCTGATAGACATAGGTTCCACTCACTCCTACGTAACTAGTACTGTATCTGAAACTCTGGGGATTTCTGCTGAGAGCACTTCTAGTAAGGTTACTGTACTGAGTCCGTTGGGGCAGTCTGTTTGGGTTAGTAAACTTTATAAGGATGTTCCTTTGGTGGTGCAAGGAGCTGTTTTTCTGGAAAATTTGATGGAGCTTCCGTTTGGGGAGTTTGATCTAATTCTGGATATGGACTGGTTGGTTGAGCACCGAGTTAGTTTGGACTGCGCATTGAAGAGGGTCATTTTGAAGATCAAGAATGTTTTGGAGGTGGTTGTGATTGGTTAGCATCGAGATTATTTGTCCAATGTGATCTCCACTCTTGTGGCTGAGAAAGTAGTTCGAAAAGGGTGTGTGGCGTACTTGGCTTACGTTAGTGTTTCAGATTTTGGGGATTCTGTTATTGGGGATATCAGAACAGTGAGGGACTTTCCAGATGTTTTTTGTGAGGAGTTGCCGGGTTTACCTCCGAATCAGAAAGTCAAGTTCAGAATTGAGCTGCTACCGAGAACAGCTCCGGTATCTTTCGCTTCATACTGTATGGTACTGAAGGAGCTTACAGGGCTTAAGGCTCAACTGCAAGAGCTTCTGAATCATGGTTTCATCCATCCTAGTGTGTCTCCATGGGGAGCACCAGTTCTGTTTGTTAAGAAGAAGGATGGGACCATGAGGATGTGCATCGATTATCGGCAGTTGAACAGGTTGACTGTGAAGAATAAGTATCCTCTTTCGAGGATTGATCACTTGTTCGATCTGTTTTGAGGGAATTCAGTATTCTTCAAGATAGACCTTCGTTTCGGGTATCATTAATTGAAGGTTAAGGAAGCTGATGTTCATAAGACTGCATTTAGGACTCGTTATGGACATTACAAGTTTCTAGTTATGTCTTTTGGTCTAATGAATGCTCTGGCTGTATTTATGGATCTGATGAATTGAGTCTTTCAGCTGTATCTGGATCAGTTCGTTGTGGTGTTCATCGATGATATTTTGGTGTTCTCTAAGATCGAGGATGAACCTGATGAGCACCTTAGGGTAGTGCTTCAGATTCTACGTGAGAAGCAGCTCTACGCTAAGTTGAGCAAGTGTGAGTTCTGGTTACGAGAAGTAACTTTTCTAGGGCATGTGATATCTGCTGAGGGGATTCGAGTGGATCCAAGGAAGATAGAGGCTGTGTTGGATTGGAAACAGCCTAGAAATGTATCTGAGATCTGTAGCTTTCTGGGTTTGGCGAGATATTATCGGCGGTTTGTCGAGGGGTTTTCTCTGATTGCAGCTCCCTTGACTAAGCTTTTGTGTAAGGGTGTTCCGTTTACCTAGACTGATGCGCAACAATCGAGCTTTGAAAAGCTCAAGTCTGTTCTGACTCAGGCTCCTGTTCTGGTATAGCTTGAATCTGGTAAGGAGTTTGTCGTCTACAGTGATGCATCACATGTCGGTTTGTGATGTGTATTGATGCGGGATGGAATGGTTGAGGCTTATATGTAACAGCCCGATTGTGGGCCTAGTCAGAACAGTGGTTTTGGGGCCGTAAATCTAAAGTGGAAAATCTTATTTTTATTATATTTTTATGGTCTAAGATTTCACGAAATCATTTCGTGAAAATTTCGACGTTTGGACATTCAATTTAGTCAAAAGGACTAAATTGTAAAAAGTGCAAAAGTTGAGTTCTACATGTTAGATGTGTCCAATTGTTATGAAATTTTAAATTTGAGGTCTTTAAATGGTACTTAGACCATTGGATAATTTTTTGGACAAAAATAGATATGAAATAAATGAAATAGATTATTTTTAAGTCAGGGGCATTTTGGTCATTTAGTGATTAAATGACATAATAAACAAAATAAAAGCCAAAATTTTTTCTATCTTCACCCCATGGCCGAAACTTGCATGGAGAAACCATGGCTAGGGTTTTTCAAGCTTCCAAGCTCGATTGTAGGTCCATTCTAGCCCCGTTTTTAATGATTTTTACGTTTTTGAAATCCTCGTAATAAGATTTATCTATTTCTGCCAATATTTTGAGATATGGTTGAAGTCTAGGTTTTTGACCCATGATGAATATGTGTGTATTTTGGTGTTTAAAGGTAGATTATGCATGTTTATGGTTAGAGAAACAACTTTTACTAAGTGATTTTTGATAAAGATGCTAAAAAGGACTAATTTGGAAAAGTTATAAAAATTGTCATAAAAGTGTGAATTAGTGGAAATTGTGGGCTGTTGTATGAATAGGCTTAAAATAAAAAGAAATTGAATGAAAATTGTTTTACGAGCCTAGGGGCAAAAGTGTAAATATGTGAAACTATAAGGGCAAAAACGTAAATTTTCCATAATATAAATTTTGGATCACATTGAATAATGCGACTAATAAATAGACTAAATGTGATATTATAGATTAAAGAAAATAAGGTTCAGACCTAGAACGGAGGAAAACAAAGAATATGATGAATAAGTCCTTTTCACCGATTGTGCTACCGAGGTAAGTTTGTATGTAAATAATGCATCGTTTTTACTTACGTTTTCATATTTTGATAAATGGTATGAATTGTGGCTGAATATTTGATGTAATTGAAAAAATATCGACAAGTGAGAAATTTCCCGGTTGAACCTTAGGAATAAAAATGGATACGAGTGACATGTTCACTAGAAACCTATGTGAAATCTAAGTGAAATAAGTGATCCGGGTGCTGGTCCGTACGTTCTACAGGTGGCTGAGTTATTCGGCATGTGTTGCGGATACTCGATAGCTTGTGTTAGCAGCACCGTGTAGTTTCGTCATGACCGACAGCTTGGGTGAGCAGACCCGAGATTGTGACTATGTGAAACGAGTGCTAGTCTTATAAGTTCTACCAGTGGTTGGGTAATCCGGCATGTGTTGCGGATACCTGACAGCTTGTGTGAGCAGCACTGAGTAGTTACGTATGACCGACAGCTTGTGTGAGCAGACTCGTGAATGTGATTAGCTCGAGAGCGAGCTTATGTGAAAAGTGTGATATGAAGTATCTTTGGCTACAAGTGTGGCACTTATGTGCAAATTTCTGTGTATACGTTATTATTCTGATGCGTTTAACGGGAAATGACTAAGTATAAATGAATATGAATAAGTGTAGGTATGTGTGTGTAAATTTATGAGCAATGTGCTCGATAGGTGATCAAACTTTGGTAAGTTTGATATGGGGTAAGTGTTACTATGAAAGTTAATACAAAGAAATTATGAAAGAGTAAAATTTGAAATAAAATAGTTTTGGGACAGCAGCAGTTATATGTCTTTGAAAAATCACCAAAAATGGTGGAAATTGAATTAAAAGTTAAATAAGACATGAAATTAAAGCTTACTAAGTCTATTTTCGCATAAAAGAAACGGTGTAAGTGAAAGAATTTCATATTCTAATATATTTGAATTTTTGTGAGACAGAGTTAGAATGATTTTAGAATCCCCTGTTCCAATTTTAGAAAATCACTAAAAATTGTATAAAAATAATTATGGTTTATAATTTATATGATTAAATTTATTAATGAGTATAACTTCAATAAAAACAAACGGGAACATCATTCGAATCCTGTAGAATGAGATAATTAATTTTTAGTGAAGAAGGGTCGAAACTGTTAGATAGCAGAACAGGAGGGACTTTAATGAATAAACTGTACTTATTGGATAAACCAAAAATTCCAAAAATTTTATGGTAAGAAGATATGTGAGTCTAGTTTCAGGGAAAATTAGTGGATATTAATTTGGAGTTCCGTAACTCAAGATATAAAGAATTTAGTGACTGTGACTTTAGTAGACAGCTTGAGATGTACATGAGTAAATAGTGGAACTATGTGCAATTATGATTGTATTAGCTTGAGAACATATTATGAAGACTTATAAAACCATGTTAATAAATTACTTATTATTTACATACCTACTTACTAAATTATATAGCTTATCCCCTTCCTTTCCTTTTTCCTATAGTGTCACAAATGCTAGCTCGAGTTGGAGGTCGTCGGAGATTCTATCACACTAAGAAGCTATGGGTTGGTATCGATGATTTTTATTCTAGATTTTTAAGTCTATGGCATGTGTAGGGACTTGGTCATTTGTGTACATGTTATTATGAGTTTGCCTAGAATACTGGCCTATGCTAATTGAAGGTCATTGTTGTATAAGGCCATTTGATATGGCCAATATTTGTTATGTTATAAGTCTATGATGAAGCATTACATGGATGTGCATGCTTGTTTGGGTTGGATGAGCGAATGTGTGATAATTATGTGTGGCAAATACTAAATGTAAATGGTTGTAAGTTATATGCTATGATTAGTTAAGTGTGTGTGTGGTTGTGCATGATGAATATGATTTATGAATGGTGTGCGAATGCCATGATGTGGTTATTGGGATGCCTAAAAAAGTATCATGTGTGTGTTGACAAATTTGGTATAAGTGTGCAAGAGTTTTTGGATGAAAAAAGGCTTGGTAAATAGCCTAACTTTCATCCACAAGGATGGCCACATGGCCTAGCACACGGGCGTGTGACTTGGCCGTGCGACCCTAAATGGTTGATGACATCATAAACATAGAGTTACACGGGTCGAGGACACATGCGTGTCCCAAGCCACACGGGCATGTGACCTCGTTTTGTGGTAAAATTTTTTAAGTATTTTAAAGTTCTCGGTTTAGTCCCGGACCACTTCCAAAGTATGTTTTGGGCCTCGTAGGCCCGTAATAGGTACAATATGATTATGAATGTTTTGGGCCTCGTAGGCCCGTAATAGGTACAATATGATTATGAATGAAAAGTTTTAAATTTGAATGGGAATTTGTGACTCGAAAATGATCGGTTATATGTGATTAAGTTTGGTAATGCCTCGTACCCTATTTCAGTGACGGATACGGGTAAGGGGTGTTACATTATGTGTCCCGTCAGCTTAAGACACACGAAGGGAACTATTCGACGCATGATCTTGAGTTGGCTGCAGTGGTCTTTGCATTGAAAATCTAAAGGCACTATCTGTATGGTGAGAGGTGTATTATCTACACTGATCATAAGAGCCTCAAGCATCTCCTTACTCAGAAGGAGTTGAATTTTAGGCAGTGCCAATGGATTGAGTTGCTTAAGAATTATGACTACACGATAAAGTACCATCCTGGTAAGGCCAATGTGGTGGCTGATGCCCTAAGTTGTAGGGCGATGTTTGATTTGAGAGCGATGCATGCTTGACTCAGTCTGTTTGATGATGAGGGTCTGTTAGCTGAGTTGCAAGTTAAGCCGACTTGGGTTGAGTAGATTCGAGATAAGGAGTTGGGGGATGAGTCTCTGGGTTTGCAATTTCTTCAAGTTGAGACTGGCAGTACTTCAGATTTTGGGCTGAAGAATGATGGTGTTCTGTGTTTTCGAGGATGGATCTATGTACCGAATGGTACTGATTTGAGACAGTCTATTCTGAGGGAGGCGCATAGTAGCCCTTCTGCTATGCATCCCGTGGTAATAGGATGTATCGTGATCTTCGTGAGTTGTATTGGTGGCCAGGTTTGAAGCGTGAGGTTATGAATTTTGTGGCTCGATGTCTAACGTGCCAGCAGGTTAAGGTTGAGCACTAGTTGCCTTCGGGTTTGTTGCAGCCAGTTAAGATTCCCTTATGGAAATGTGAACGTGTGACAATGGACTTCATTAATGGGTTGCCCTTGACACCCACTAAGAAGGATTCAGTTTGGATCATCGTGGATCGATTGACCAAGTTTGTTCACTTTATTCTGGTTCGGACGTACTATTCTTTGCAGAAGTTAGCGAAGCTCTACATTTCTGAGATTGTCAGACTGCATGGGGTTCCCGTCTCGATTATTTCTGATAGAAATCTTCGTTTTCACTCCTCGGTTTTGGAAGAAATTGCATGAGGCTTTGGGTTCAAGATTGGACTTCAGTACTGCGTTCCATTCTCAAACCAATGGTCAATCTGAGAGGGTGATTTAGATATTGGAAGATATGCTTCGGAGTTGTGTGATTGATTTCTAAGGTAGTTGGGAGGATTATCTGCCGCTAGCTGAATTTGCTTACAATAACAGTTTCCAGACTAGCATTTAAATGGCACCTTACAAGGCTTTATATAGTCGTAAGTGTCGTACTCCGCTATGTTGGATTGAGTTGGGTGAATGTAGGGTTTTGGGTCCTGAGTTTGTTTCTGAAACTGAAGATAATGTTAGACTAATTCGAGGTCGTCTGAAGGTAGCTTCTGATATATAGAAATATTATATGGACCTGAAGAGGCATGATATCGAGTACTCTGTAGGGACTTTGTGTTTCTGAAGGTTTCTTCATGGAAGAAAGTTCTGAGATTCGGTCGTAAGGGCAAGTTGAGCCCTAGGTTCATTGGGCCGTATCGGATTCTGAAGCGTGTGCTTATCAGTTGGAGCTACCTCCAGAGTTAAGCCATATCCATGATGTCTTTCATGTTTCGATGTTGAGGCGGTATCGATCGGATCCATCTCATGTTGTCTCTGTTAAGGAAATCGAGGTTAGTCCAAACTTTACTTTTGAGGAGGAGCCAGTGCAGATTCTGGATTGAGATGTTAAAGTTCTGAGAAGGAAGTCCATTCCTTTAGTGAAAGTTCTATGGCAGAATCATGGCACTGAGGAAGCTACGGGGGAACCTGAGGACTCGATGCATCAGCAGTATCCTCATCTGTTCTAATCAGGTAAATTTCGAGGCCGAAATTTCTTTTAGGGAGTAGAATTGTAACGCCCTGATAATTTATTTCTGTTTCTCCAAAATCAGACACAAATATATGTTTGCTTCAGTGGTTAAGTGTTCTGGTTGTGTCTGAGAGTCTTGGGTTCAAATCTCACCTTTTCCAAATTTTGTTATTTTTGGAATTAAGCCTTATCCTTGGTCAGTGGGTTGTATTAATTTGCGTATAAAATCATATCAAAATGAGCTTGATGGTTTGAGTTGTAAGGGGGTTAGTATGTTGGAGGTCTTGAGTTTGAATCTCTGCACGAGTGTGGATATTATTTTTGGATCGGTTATGTGCAAGTATTTCGATAGAGTTGGGATTTTGAGGTGGTTGTAGGTTAGTGGAATAGTGGGAGAAAAATAAAGGATGTGTATCACATATTTATCCTTCTTATTTTTGTTTTATTAATTTCTCTTTCCCAAAATTTTGGTTTCTCTTCCTAATTTCTGGCGTCCTTTTTGCTTCTTCCTTTTTTGTCTATTCTGTTACTTTTTCTTTGATTGGTACCCTCTTTTCGTTCTCTCAAATTGCGGCGTTTCAGTCTACAATATTTGTGTGCATTGGTAAGTGGTGATTGTATTTTTGCTCGAGTAGGGGTTTATTCTTTAAGTCATTTAGAGCGATGTTGTCTTTTCTGGTTGTATTGAAATTCATGTTTTTGCAGCAGAGAATTGCGAGGAATAGAGCCCTGCTCTTGCAGAATCATGGTCGTTAACATTTGTAGTGTTGGGGTAAGTGTTGACCGTGTGAATTGAATTGCCGACGGTTTCGTAATCACGGTTTAGTCATGTTTTAAGTCTAATTCTGAGTGTTGGTATGTCGTTTTTAAGGTTCTGGAGAGTTCGTGTTGGCAGTAGCATCAAAATCGAACCAGGTGTGTACTCGAAACACAGAAAACGAAGTTTCAGAAAAAGCTGAAAAATTACGCTGTCGAAGCCACACGGGAGTGTGGTCGCCCGTGTGGAAGTTCTTGTGTGAGACATGGCCGTGTGGTGGCTCGAGTGTGGCCATGTGGGCCAAATGAATAAGGCCAACCTGGGCGTGTGGGCCCATACATCCAGGCAAGCCACACGGGTATGTGGGCTCATTATTTTAAAATTTTCTGTAGCGTTGCACAGGTCATTTCGTTCGACTGTGAGCCTACCATAGGGTCGGTAAGGGCTAACAAAACCCTAAAACTATGTGATCTGTTAAGACTGATCTTCTGTTCTGAGTCTGACTCTGTTATGCATGTCTGAGTATATTGCTATTTATTCTTATATCTGTACGTAAGCATGCTGAGCATGTCTAGTATGTTATTCTGACTGTTTCTGTATATGTTTGTGGGGTGGGATTTGCATATGAGGAGGAAGTATTCTGTTCGGCATTAAACACCTATATTCTAGCAGGTTGGCTGCATATTATCTGAAACGTGTCTTAAGGGCACAACACGATGTGTAGGGATGGATGGGTGTTTTAACCCCACATGATGTGATGGGATAGTCGGAGTTGATGTGTAGAGGATGGGGGTAGGATTTATGCATATTTGTTCTGTAATCTGAATCTGATCCTTTATCTGTATCTAACTGTGTTTATGATTTCGTGTGATTGCATGCTTATTATTGTTGGGTTACACACTAAGTTTACGTAAACTCACATCTGTTTGTCTGTTCTTTTAGGTAATCCATAAACTTAGGCGGATCGGTGTGGCAGTGACTCAACGGTGACCACTCACCCGTAAACTGTTTAAAGTCTTCAATTTCTGGTTTTATATTAAATTTTGGTTTTATTGAGAGTTTGTAATTTCTGGGACTCTCTGGACTGTTTGGATTTTTAACTGTTGGTTTAGGTTGTTTATTCGATTAATTACATTCTTTGACAAGCGTTTTTCCTTAAAAGCGACGGTTTACACAACAAAAGTTTTTCTAAAAACACGACAACATTTTTAATTATAACGGTTTAAAGGCTTCTGCTTTAATAAATATTTGGCAAATGAACTAATTAATTGGTGTTTTCAATAATTTTAAAATGCATGCGAATTAGGATATGTTAATGGTTTTTTTTAAGTCGATTCCGATTTCAAAACCCATTCCTTGTGACATCACCAGATTCGACCATAACGTCTAGGCTGAGTTTGGGGTGTTACACTCGATGTGGTAAAACCACCAATAATCAATAATGCAGTGAAACTGCCAAATACATAATGCAATATAATCGCCAATCCCCACGGTACTCCAAATGCGATTAACTCGACTAAACATATATCTGAGACTTAATATGCCACGGTACTTTACTTGAACTCCTCTCCACAACCACAAAATCCCATCCCAATGCACATGCAATATGTCATACAAATTCATACATAATCATATTTCAATACTTTTCACATTTATTCGACATGTTCAATATGTCCTCAATAATCACATACTTGAAGAAAAAGTAAACAGTGTTCCAATTTTCAAATTACCATTAAGATGGCATCTATCAATATCGTTCAATTCCCATACTTTACGAATTTCATTGTACACCAATAGCAACCTCAAGTATATATATCATAGTAAATATTTCATGTATTTAAATCATGCATAAAACTAATATCTCAACATTTCGTACCATTCAATCAAACATTCTCATATCACATAATATAACTATGCATAACAATCTCAATTACACATTCATACAGTCAAAACTAGCAATTTTGTCAACACATCAATTTTTTAAGGCACGAAGGCCACTTGCAAAACTAATATTTTGGATACTATGCCAAATCAATCAGCAAGCTAATTTATTAAATATAATATAACATTTATCATTATCAAACAAATTTTACAACTTTAGGACCCACACCTTATTTTTCGCTTTCTTGCAGCACCTTAGTGAATCTTCCAATTTTCCTTAATAAGCCTTTATACGCTCCTAAACCAAAATTCAGTATAAATTCAATCAATTTACCACTTAACCAACTCCAAATTACCCACTTATGGGTTCAAACCAATTTTCAAATTAATAACTATTTTACAAATTCAACTAGTTTGATTCCTTACCTTGTATCGATGCGAACCGTACGTATGATTGTTCTTTGGATTTACAGTTGATTCGGGGTTTTTGGGTCAGCACCTAATTCCATAATATAGTGTAAAATCATTAAATAATAATTATTAAATTCCTTCATTTAATCAATCCATAACATTTACCCTATAACTATGTCAAAACAACAATTAATTTACGCTTAACTACACGCTTCCCAATTTATGAGTTTCGAATGCCCAAATGACCAAGAACGTTTTTTTTACCTAATTGAAATGGGTTTAATAGATGATTAGGAGGGTTCAAGAACTCAAATTAAGGCTGGAATTAATTGGGCATGATTCATGAAACAAAACAGTCCCCTATTCTACACATATGCGACGCACCACCCCCATGGTAGCTGAAATTGGGGCTGAATTTTAAAATGGTTTGAGACCTCATTAAAATCTTGAAAAATACCTTTAAAAAAATTTAAAATCCCCTAAATTCCAGATCTAGAAATTTAGGTTTTTAATGGACAAGATTAATTAAGAAATTGGGGAGAAAGGAGACCTTACACAAGCTAGTCGAGAGAAACGAAAATGAGACTTTCTAGGCGATGTTTGGGATCGATCTTGGAATTCAAAATTTTAGATTTTGGGATGATTTAATTGAGGTAAAATTGAAGAAATATTGTAAAGCAGATGGTGCAAAATCTTGATGCAAAAAGAAGAAGAAGGAGGTAAAATGGGATGTGTAAGCAACGACAACAATAGAGGAAAAAAGGAAAAAGAAAAAGAAAATAAAGATGAAGAGAGGGAGAGGGAGTTAGGGACAAATAAGGTAGAAGAAAAGTGATTAAAAGGTTGATTATTTTTATAAAAAATTGTATTTATACCTACGTTTATTAGGCTTGGAATGCAACACATAAAAAAAAGGGAATTTGCAAAAAAATAATTTATTTATAAGAGTTGAAACTTGAACTTGGGACCTCCAATTAACTTTCAAGCTTTCACATTTAATGACTTACCATTGGGTTAACTCCCTATTTTTGATATATTTCTAAATTTTATGGAGCTAAATTTGGGATGTTACAAGTTATATGTTTAAGGTTTAAGCTTACATATTATGTGTAACATCTTATACCTGGCCCAGTCGCCGAGCCCGAGTAACAGGATGCCATACCACACATCACAATATCACACATTACACAACGTCTCATTTGCATGCAAACATTGTCACATTTAATCATTTATAGGAGTTTAAAGTCTAAAATACCCTAGGGAACATTAAAATTTACTAAACATACATTAAACGACCTTGTATCAAGTTAAGAACATGCTTAAAGACCGCTTAACAAAAATTTTCTAAAAAGTCATGTAGGTATTGATACACACTCGTTGGTACTAATATTTCTTATAATGGGTATCAATACCGTTTATGAAATCAATACTTTTTTAGCATTTTGTTTCTTTGCAAAATTTAAAACCCAACAATTTATCAAAACAATTCGTAAAGTATCTATATTTTTAACTCGAGTATTAATACCAAAATGAGCTATTGTTTTCCCGCACATTCGTTTTAACATTGAGGTATCGATACATGTGCCCTGATTATCAACACCTCTGCATAAGCCAGCAAAATTACAACACAACGGGGCATTTAACACATTCAAACATATGCCACTTCAACATGCATCTATAACCTCAGTATTCTACATAAAAAATATCCATAATTGCAGTTCAAAGAATCATCAATAATTTCGACCAAGCAACCAATAAACTAGTAACAAATGTCCTTAAATCCTAAGAGTATTAAAATCAAACAATCATTAAAACATTATGATGATAATCAACCAAAAAATCTACCACATTGCCTTATTCCCACAGTTCCAAATAATAGCAATAATATCACCTACTCAATCACTACGCCTAACTTGGATCACTTCCTTGGAATTCCAAACTGCCCACACTGGACACTAACTACTTGCAATGTTTAGAAATAGTGGGTGAGCTTAAACAAACTCAGTGAATGATCAGAAAGACCACCAAATAAATATGATGTCATGCGTTAAATGAAAACATCTAAAACAAAACTGCATATATGTTTGACTATAGTAACATATTAAAATATTCATGCATCAATTACCAACTCTTCTAACTTTGTAATTACATAATAAATAGGCATATATCAGATTCCATAATATTACATTCAATGATAAATTGACACTTGAGGCTATGAAATATAAAAGTGGGCTCTACCACCACATACTGGATACATGGATCTCCAACACACCAATGACTCGATGAGTCGAACATATCCCAAAAGCGTAGCATTTAGCTAATGCTCTCCAACACACTAACATATCTCGATGGATGGAGCTAAGCTCACATTCCTTTATCTTTACGAAACTATCCCGGGCCACAATGCCCCTAATCACAACACAAGGGTGAGTACTCACATAATCCAATGGCATGCCAACTATATCCAATAGTCTCAAAAGGTCACAAGGCAAAAGTATCCACAATTAAAGCACACATTTTCTTACCATTTTCTACACACTTTCACTACACATTTACATCATTAACACAACATCATCACTACCATTCAGTGTGTTTAACATGTAACACCCCTTACCCGAAACCCTTGCCGGAATTGAGTATGTGGCATTACTAGACTTGACTATTAATTCGGGGCATAAAATTTTAAAGCTGTCTAACTGCGTCACGCTGATTAAATTGACCATAACTCGAGTTACAAAATTCGAAATTTAGATCCGTAATTTTCCTTAAAACTAGACTCATATAAATTTTCACCATAATTTTTCCAGAATTTTTCATATGGCCAATTAGTACAGTTTATTCATCAAAGTTACCCCTATTTCACTGCTTGACAATTCTGACCTATCATTACAAAAATACAGTTATATCATTGTACAAATTTTCAATAATGTTCTTGTTTATACCAATAAAAAATAGACTCATCAAGGATTCTAAACATATAAACCATGCTCCATAATTATTTTTTTACAATTTTTAACAATTTTTCCAAAACAGAACAGCGACTCACGAATTCATTTAGAGCAAGTCTCACTAAAACTTAAATATCTCATAACATATAAATCCTTTGCCTACTCTGTTTTCTTCATGTAAAAATAGACACAATAAGGTTTAATTTCATATCTAATTCACTTTCTAATTCAATATACCCTATTTTTGGTGATTTTTCAAAATCACATTACTGCTGCTACTACATGCTGTTTCGTTGCAATTTATGGAAAAACTAGCTTCTAACTGAACATACCCACATCCCTAATTCAAGGATTCATTTTGTATACATACATTTCCTTATCAAAAACGATTAAACTTCGATTAAAAATGCATAAACATCGCCAACATAAATCGACATTCGTATCAAAAACACAAAAGCATACTTAACTAAAAAATTTAGCCATATTCGCATGGCTATTATATACATGAACCTTAAGTTTTTATCAAAACAAAGACAAAGTCTTTCCTATACATGCCTTCGTTTAAGAACCAAAATGAAAAAGTACCAAAATGTAGATTGATAGTGTGGGCGACCTTCCGAGCGATCCCGACGAGCTTGAAGCTTGAACCTAATCTATAAATAGAGGAAACATTTCACACAATAAGCTTACTAGCTTAGTAAGTCCTAATTTCATGATAAAAATAACATTCAAATATCAATATTTAAATTACTATAATTCAACTTGTACGTTTGTACTCATATTATTTATCAAGCTTTCAATTTCATACTCATGTAAATAAGTATGAATTCGTAGGAAAATTTCTCTTTACCCACATATTTGTGATCAAATACTTATTCCTAATCCAATCTTTCAAACCCAAAATGTCATCTTATAACTATAGGTACAAACATTAATATACTTACATTTCAATTGTTATAACATGGCATCCACATATTAAGAAATCAAGGTCACAATATCCATATCATTCATTAATAAAACCGATAACACATACTATAACCATATATATATATGTATCCACTTCACTCGTAATACATACCATTTGTAATAAATCACTGAATCATTGGTTTACCTTGTCTTAAATAGGTAAGAAGTACACTCCTACTTTACATGCGTACCTGAGCCATTAACTCGATAAATTTGCTTTAATTCACTTTGAACATAATTTCGGTTTCTAGTTTGTAAAATACATCACCGGCATCAAGCCTGCTAGGCATAAAAGCCCGATACGTAACACCGGCACAAGGCCTGCTAGGCGTAAAAGCCCGATAAGTAACACCGGCACAAGGCCTGCTAGGCGTAAAAGCCCGATAAGTAACACCCGGCTGAGGCACACTGCTAGGCGTAAAGCCCAAACACATTAATACAATCGATCATCGCTAACACTTTTCATAACTATATTACATATTGAACTTACTTTGGCTTATTTACATTAACAATCAAAACCATTCTAATAGGCTTATATACATTCGGCTATGACATGAATATCTATTAAAATTTATCAAACATCATCGTCCAATAGATTCATAAATAATTCTTCAATATACTAAAGCTTAAGGACTTACCTCGGTTGTCGATAGGCCGTGCAAATCGGCTATTCGAGAACCTTTGTTTTTCCTCGGTCTTGTTCCTTCTCTTTTTGTTCCCGATCTAAGAAATGTTAAGTAAATTTTATTCATATACATCCTATCCCTTTTTGCTCAATTCAAAACAAAACACACATAGCTTAATTTAAGAAAAATTAAGAACCTAATTTCCTACTTCATTCGTTTAGTTTAAAACAATAATCACACAAAATTTAAGCATTCCATTTATTTAATTTAACTCATAGCATCCCACAATACAATTGGCAACTAACTAGTATTTCTCCTCAATGGCCGAATGGTCACTAGGTCCCTAAGATTCTCCATAACTCTTCCTTCTATCATTTTACCCCTTCCACTAATTTACCTCAAACAATTGACTCTTATACATAGCTCACCCAATAACTATATCTATGCATAAACAATCATCCATGGTCAATCATACTATATATAAATGACCGAACATCAAAACTAGAGAAAAGGGTTCATGAATGAATTCCTCACATTTGGCCGAATATGAAAACATTCTCTTGCATAAACTAAAACAATTTTCTTGCAAACTCATGCTACATCTTCTCATTTATCTAAATTTTTATTTGCACAATAAGCTATAGATTTATACCCATAGCCGAACCTCACCTTGCCTAATGATAACAAATTTTTTACTTGTTTTTCATTAAAGATCAAAGAAATCAACCCATTTTAAGGATAGGTTACTAAGTTAAAGTTCAAATTCTTACCTTACTCAATACATGCAAAGGCCGAATGGAGAGGGTGAAGTTCTCTTCTCTTCTTGAAGGTAAATTCGGGTAGGAGATGAATAAGGGAAGAGATGTAAAATAATTTCCTTTTTGTTTAAATCTACTAACACATTATTTTAGCATGCTTTTAGTATAATAATATTTAAATTATAAAATACTTAGAAAACACAATATTCTTGGCATGCTTATAATATAATAATGTCAAAAAATTTAATATTTTAAGACCATAATTCATCTATTGCATGCTTACCGTCCATCATTTGAATTATGGGGAATTTGACATGCAAATCCCTATGTTTAATAAATAAGTCACTTAGCCCCTTAGCCCCTTTTTACTACATGTTCACTACCTTGGTTCCCTTAGCAATTTAATCCTTTTTGCCAATTAGACACTCAAATGGTTAAATTCTCCTACGAAACATTCACATACATCAATTCACCCATAATAGACACAAGATATAATGTTAAAATATTTATTGGGCTCGAATTCGTGGTCCCGAAACCACCGTTCCGATTAGGGTCAAAATTGGTCTGTCACAACTCTCCCCCCTTAAGAATTTTCGTCCTCGAAAATTTTACCGTTAAATAAGATCGGATATTGTTGCCTCATTGAATCTTCAGGTTCCCATGTGGCCTCTTCAATTCCGTGTCTATTCCATAATACTTTCACTAATGGAATCCTTTTATTTCTCAACTCCTTCATTTCCCGAGCCAAGATACGAATCGGTTCCTCATCATACGTCAAATCGGATCGAATTTCAATCTCGGATGGTGTGATCACATGGGGCGGTCCGATCTGTATTCTGAAGCATCGAAACGTGAAATACGTTGTGTATCTTTTCTAAGTCAAGGGGCAATTTCAATCTATAAGCAACAGGCCCTATACGCTCGATGATTTCATACGGTCCGATAAATCTCGGACTCAACTTGCCTTTCCGACCAAATCGGAGCATTTTCTTCCACGGAGAAACTTTTAAGAACACCCGATCTCCGACCTGAAATTCAATGTCCTTACGTTTCAAATCGGCGTAAGACTTTTGACGATCCGAAGCGGCTTTCAAATTATTCCTGATAAGAACCACCTTCTGTTCTGTTTCTTCAATCCAATCAACCCCGTGTATCTTATTTTCACTGAGCTCAGTCCAGTACAACGGTGTGCGACATTTTCGCCCGTATAAAGCTTCATAAGGCGCCATTTTTATACTAGATTGGAAACTATTATTATAAGCAAATTCAACCAATGGCAGGTATCATTCCCACGTACCTTCAAATTCGAGAACGCAACACCTCAACATGTCCTCAAGTATCAAAATATTTCGCTCAGACTGACCGTCTGTTTGCGGATGGAAGGCTATACTAAAATGAAGTTTAGTACCTAGAGCATCTTGCAATTTCTTCCAGAATCGCGATGTGAACCTCGGGTCCCTATCTGAAACAATGGAACTCGGTACACCGTGCAACCTTACAATCTGTGACACATACAATTCGGCAAGCTTATCAAGTGAATAGTTGGTACGTACCGGTACAAAATGAGTGATTTAGTCGATCTATCAACGATAACCCATACAAAGATCTTTCTTATTCGATGTCATAGGAAGACCGGATACAAAATCCATTGTAATTCTATCCCATTTCCATTCGGGTATCGTGATTGGTTGAAGTAGTCCGACGGGTACACGATGCTCGGCTTTTTATTTGTTGACAGATTAAGCACTTAGAAACAAACTCGGATATATCCCGTTTCATGCCAGGCCACCAATAGAACTGCTTCAAATCGTTATACATTTTAGTGCTACCCGGGTGTATCGATAGTCGACCACTATGGCCCTCATCACGAGATCATCGTATCAAATCTGAGTCCTTTGGAACACATAATCGGCCTTTATAATTCAAACAATCATTTGCATCAATCAAAATCGATTACGTACCACTTCCACACCGACTCGAATAGCAATCAACTTTTTGTCAAATTTACTCATGCATTACAAATCTGCTTTGAATAAACATCGGTCTTGCTTGTAACTCGGCTATGATCGAACCATCATCGACATAGTCACCGTGTGCGTTCAATGCACGAAGAGCAAATAATGATTTTTGACTTAATGCATCCGCAACAACATTAGCTTTTCCCGATGGTAGTCAATCACTAATTCATAATCTTTCAAAATTCTAACCATCTGCGTTGTCTCAAGTTTAGATCTTTACGAGTCATCAAATATTTTAAACTTTTGTGATCCGAATAAATGTGACATTTTTCGCGAATAAATAGTGACGCCAAATTTTCAATGCGAACACAATGGTCGCTAACTCCGGATCGTGAGTTGGATAATTTTTTCATGCGGCTTCAATTGTCTCGGCGTAGGCTATCACCTTGCCTTCTTGCATTAAAACGCAACCCAACCCATTCAAGGAAGCATCGCTAAAAATAATAAATTCTTTACCCGATTCAAAGCTAAGTTAACACTCTGGGGCTTGGTCAAAAGGGCTTTCAACCGCTCAAAACTTTTCTCGACCACTCAAATTTGACATCTTTCTCGTAGTAGTCTCGTCAAAGGTGTAGCTATTACGAAAAAACCTTTTACAAATCGTCTATAATATCCCGCAAGGCCTAGGAAACTTTGGATCTCGGAAACATTCTTTGGTGGTTTCCAATCGAGTATGGCTGCTATTTTGTTTGGATCCACCCGAATACCTGACACCGAAACAACATGACCCAAGAAGTTGACTTCATTCATCCAGAACTCACACTTACTGAACTTTGCATACAATCGCTGATCTCTCAAAGTTTGTAGTACTAATCTCAAATGCTCAGCATGTTCCGTTTCATTTTTGGAGTAGATCAGTATATCATCAATAAACACTACCACAAACCGATCCAAAAACCGTCGGAAGACTCGGTTCATTAGATCCATAAAAATAGCGGGTGCATTAGTGAGTCCAAAAGGCATAACCAAAAACTCATAATGTCCGTACCTCGTTCAGAATGCAGTCTTTGGCACATCTGAATCTCGACTCATAGCGATAATAGCCCGATCTCAAATCTATTTTCAAAACACTGAAGCCCCTTCAAATCGATCAAATAAATCATCAATCCGAGGTAGCGGTACTTATTCTTTATCGTTACCTTGTTTTGTTGCCGGTAGTCGATACACATTCACATAGTCCCATCTTTCTTTTTCACAAATAAAACCGGTGCACCCCACGGAGAGAAACTCGGTCGCGCGAAGCCCCTATCTGTCAGCTCTTGCAACTGCGTTTTCAATTCTTTTAATTCGATGGGTGCCATTCGATGCACGAGCTATCGAAATCGAGCCGCACCCCTAACTAACTCAATGCCGAACTCAATCTCTCGTCTTTGAGGGTAAACCCAGGTAGTTCTTGAAAACACATCGGGGTATTCACATACGACTGATACAGATTCAATTTGTTTCTCGGACATTTTATTATCTAGTACATAAGCCAAATAAGCTTCACACCCTTTTCTCACATACTTTCGAGCTAACATTGAAGATATTACTGCAGGCAACCCATTTACGTCACAGGATTTAATTCTGATAGTCTCACCATTTCGACATTTCAAATCGATAAGCTTTCTTTTACAATCCACTACTGCTTCTTGTGAAGTTAACCACCCATACCCAAGATTATATCAAATTCGTCAAAGGGCAACAACATTAAATCACCAAGAAGCAATAATCCCGAATCATCAACGAGCAACCTCTACATACTTTATTAACAAGCACACATCTACCCAAAGGGTTGGACACACGAACCACAAACTCGGTAGACTCAACTAGCAAAGTCTTGCCAAATTCTAAAGTTTCACACACATAAGAATGAGTCGAACCAGGATCGATTAGTGCAATTACAGTAGTATCATAAAGAGTGAAAATACTGGTAATGACGTCGGGGGAGGAAGCATCCTCTCTGGCTCGTGCAACATATGCTCTAGCCGGAGCTCTAGCCTCAGATCAAACTGTAGTGTTCTTCGTTCCTTTCTGACTACCACCTACATTGCACGAATATGCGGGTGGTCTACCTCGCATTGACATGTTGCTCGGCAGTGTTACGAATCGCGTATTACTTCGGCTAACCTCGGACATTCTCTAATAAAATGATCTGACGATCCACATTTATAGCAAGACCGATCATGAAATCTACAACTCCCTGATTGCCATTTCCCACAGTGCTTACATTCAACTCTATTCTGTGGAACGTTACCAACACTGGCTATCGAGGTAGCTCGGGAACTCATAGGAGGTCGATCCCGTCTAGTTGGATCTGTAGTAGCTTTATGTCGGCTGTAGTCATCTCTGGACTTCTTGGTTGTGGAATGAAAGACCTTACCCGAAGATCTTTTACGGATGTCTCTAGCTTCTGTCTCAGCCTTTCTTTTCTCTTTCCCGAGCTCTTCAGCTTTGCAAGCTTTCTCAACTAAAGTCACAAACTCTTGAATTTCAAGAATGCCAACAAACATCTTTATATCTTCATTTAGGCCATCTTCAAATCTTTTACACATAATAGCTTCAGTAGAAACACACTCTCTAGCATATCTGCTGAGCCTGACAAATTTTCTTTCATATTCCGTTACGGTCATTCGCCCCTGTTTCAGCTTAAGGAACTTCTTTCGTTTTTGATCAATGAATCTTTGGCTAATATATTTCTTGCGAAATTCATTTTGGAAGAAATCCCATGTAACTTTTTCTTTCGGAACCACTGATACTAGTGTATTCCACCAGTGATATGCAGTGTCCCGTAGTAAGGATATAGCACACTTCAGGCATTCATCCGGAGTACAAGATAGCTCATCAAGTACCCGACTAGTGTTATCAAGCCACATTTCGGCTCTCTCTGCGTCATCATCATCATTGGCTTTAAATTCTTCGGCCCCAAATTTTTGAATTTTATCAACTGGGGGCCTACTAGATCTCATCGGATCTATCATCGGGGGTGCTGAAGGAATCGGAGTTGGATTATTCGAGGGTGGAGGTTGGTGTACAGCCGGGTTATTTTGAATAAATTGGGCAAACCACTCATTCGTCATCTGATAAAAGGCTTGTTTAGTCTCTCCTTCGTGACTACCCGAAACAGGTCGAGAGTCTCTGGCGCTGATCCGTGTGCACGGTCGGCAGCGCTACGCTCTCTACATCATCATTTCACGGCTCTTTCGAGATCGGTGTCCATTTACTATATAAAACAAGTTCAAATTTGTCGAAAGTCACCACACTATCAACATATAATAAAGGCATGTATAGCTAGACTCATACGCGCTACGGTAGTCCTAGAATCGACTAAACCGTAAGCTCTGATGCCAATCAAATGTAACACCCCTTACCTGAAACCCTTGCCGGAATCGAGTATGTGGCATTACTAGACTTGACTATTAATTCGGGGCATAAAATTTTAAAGCTGTCTAACTGCGTCACGCTGATTAAATTGACCATAACTCGAGTTACAAAACTCAAAATTTAGATTCATAAATTTTCCTTGAAACTAGACTCATATAACTTTTCACCATAATTTTTCCAGAATTTTTCATGTGGCCAATTAGTACAGTTTATTCATCAAAGTTACCCCTATTTCACTGCTTGACAATTCTGACCTATCATTACAAAAATACAGTTATATCATTGTACAAATTTTCAATAATGTTCTTGTTTATACCAATAAAAAATAGACTCATTAAGGATTCTAAACATATAAACCATGCTCCATAATTATTTTTGTACAATTTTTAACAATTTTTCCAAAACAGAACAGCGACTCACGAATTCATTTAGAGCAAGTCTCACTAAAACTTAAATATCTCATAACATATAAATCCTTTGCCTACTCTGTTTTCTTCATGTAAAAATAGATACAATAAGGTTTAATTTCATGTCTAATTCACTTTCTAATTCAATATAACCTATTTTTGGTGATTTTTCAAAATCACATTACTGCTGCTACTACATGCTGTTTCGTTGCAATTTATGGAAAAACTAGCTTCTAACTGAACATACCCACATCCCTAATTCAAGGATTCATTTCGTATACATACATTTCCTTATCAAAAACGATTAAAATTCGATTAAAAATGCATAAACATCGCCAACATAAATCGACATTCGTATCAAAAACACAAAAGCATACTTAACTAAAAATTTAGCCATATTCGCATGGCTATTATGTACATGAACCTTAAGTTTTTATCAAAACAAAGACAAAGTCTTTCCTATACATGCCTTCGTTTAAGAACCAAAATGAAAAAGTACCAAAATGTAGATTGATAGTGTGGGCGACCTTCCGAACGATCCCGACGAGCTTGAAGCTTGAACCTAATCTATAAACAGAGGAAACATTTCACACAATAAGCTTACTAGCTTAGTAAGTCCTAATTTCATGATAAAAATAACATTCAAATATCAATATTTAAATTACTATAATTCAACTTGTACGTTTGTACTCATATTATTTATCAAGCTTTCAATTTCATACTCATGTAAATAAGTATGAATTAAGTAGGAAAATTTCTCTTTACCCACATATTTGTGATCAAATACTTATTCCTAATCCAATCTTTCAAACCCAAAATGTCATCTTATAACTATAGGTACAAACATTAATATACTTACATTTCAATTGTTATAACATGGCATCCACATATTAAGAAATCAAGGTCACAATATCCATATCATTCATTAATAAAACCGATAACACATACTATAACCATATATATATATGTATCCACTTCACTCGTAATACATACCATTTGTAATAAATCAACTGAATCATTGGTTTACCTTGTCTTAAATAGGTAAGAAGTACACTCCTACTTTACATGCGTACCTGAGCCATTAACTCGATAAATTTGCTTTAATTCACTTTGAACATAATTTCGGTTTCTAGTTTGTAAAATACATCACCGGCATCAAGCCTGCTAGGCATAAAAGCCCGATCACGTAACACCGCACAAGGCACGCTGGCGTAAAAGCCCGATAAGTAACACCGGCACAAGGCCTGCTAGGCGTAAAAGCCCGATAAGTAACACCGGCACAAGGCCTGCTAGGCGTAAAAGCCCGATAAGTAACACTGGCACAAGGCCTGCTAGGCGTAAAAGCCCGAAACACATTAATACAATCGATCATCGCTAACACTTTTCATAACTATATTACATATTGAACTTACTTTGGCTTATTTACATCAACAATCAAAACCATTCTAATAGGCTTATATACATTCGGCTATGACATGAATATCTATTAAAATTTATCAAACATCATCGTCCAATAGATTCATAAATAATTCTTCAATATACTAAAGCTTAAGGACTTACCTCGGTTGTCGATAGGCCGTGCAAATCGGCTATTCGAGAACCTTTGTTTTTCCTCGGTCTTGTTCCTTCTCTTTTTGTTCCCGATCTAAGAAATGTTAAGTAAATTTTATTCATATACATCCTATCCCTTTTTGCTCAATTCAAAACAAAACACACATAGCTTAATTTAAGAAAAATTAAGAACCTAATTTCCTACTTCATTCGTTTAGTTTAAAACAATAATCACACAAAATTTAAGCATTCCATTTATTTAATTTAACTCATAGCATCCCACAATACAATTTGCAACCAACTAGTATTTCTCCTCAATGGCCGAATGGTCACTAGGTCCCTAAGATTCTCCATAACTCTTCCTTCTATCATTTTACCCTTCCACTAATTTACCTCAAACAATTGACTCTTATACATAGCTCACCCAATAACTATATCTATGCATAAACAATCATCCATGGTCAATTATACTATATATAAATGACCGAACATCAAAACTAGAGAAAAGGGTTCATGAATGAATTCCTCACATTTGGCCGAATATGAAAACATTCTCTTGCATAAACTAAAACAATTTTCTTGCAAACTCATGCTACATCTTCTCATTTATCTAAATTTTTATTTGCACAATAAGCTATAGATTTATACCCATAGCCGAACCTCACCTTGCCTAATGATAACAAATTTTTACTTGTTTTTCATTAAAGATCAAAGAAATCAACCCATTTTAAGGATAGGTTACTAAGTTAAAGTTCAAATTCTTACCTTACTCAATACATGCAAAGGCCGAATGGAGAGGGTGAAGTTCTCTTCTCTTCTTGAAGGTAAATTCGGGTAGGAGATGAATAAGGGAAGAGATGTAAAGTAATTTCCTTTTTGTTTAATTCTTCTAACACATTATTTTAGCATGCTTTTAGTATAATAATATTTAAATTATAAAATACTTAGAAAACACAATATTCTTGGCATGCTTATAATATAATAATGTCAAAAATTTAATATTTTAAGACCATAATTCATCTATTGCATGCTTACTCAGTCCATCATTTGAATTATGGGAATTTGACATGCAAATCCCTATGTTTAATAAATAAGTCACTTAGCCCCTTAGCCCCTTTTTACTACATGTTCACTACCTTGGTTCCCTTAGCAATTTAATCCTTTTTGCCAATTAGACACTCAAATGGTTAAATTCTCCTACGAAACATTCACATACATCAATTCACCCATAATAGACACAAGATATAATGTTAAAATATTTATTGGGCTCGGATTCGTGGTCCCGAAACCACCGTTCTGATTAGGGTCAAAATTGGTCTGTCACATAACATGCCCACAATTAATATATTCCACAATAGCCATCTCAAGCATATATCTCATATCATATTAACAAATCATAATACACGATCCACATTACATAATCACATATCACACAAAAGTAACGAGAGGAATAAGAAAGCTTACACTCGAAACTTAGGATATGGGTTTAGGCTACTCCTAAGCTCCCATTTAACACTATGAATCGTGTCTACTAGCAGCGATTCCAAACATTCACTGATTGCTCTTTCTCCTAATTGCCGAAAGCCTAAACTAGCTTTTCCTTTCCTTTTTCCTTGCTCGTCAAAGGTTTCAACAGTTTTGATTCTTCATCAAAATAAATAATACAGTAAAAACAATAAATATTATAAACCATAGACTCACCTAAAGCAACCAACAATGCAGGCTTAAGCTAGTTCATTTTGAAACTGAAATTTTCGACTAGCCTAGCCAAAACGAAAAAATCTAATTCCTACTCATTCCATTTGCTTAAAACCGATTCCAATAATCTAATTACTTATCTAATAATGATTTTCAAACTTCAAACCACTCTAAACTAATGAGAAACTTGGTTTTAAAATTTTGACATACAATGACCATCTTTCATGAAAACTTAACAAAACGGTAAAAATTTTTAACGAAACTTTAATGAGTTTAGAAACCTTCTAATCACATCAAAATGAGTTGAAAAACACTTTGAAACATCAATTTCATTCAAAATACCAGATTTCACCATTAAAAACCCAAATTTCGACATTTACACAAAACTTTCGGATTAATAACTTAAATCTCAATTTAAATAACTAGATTAGATTAAAAACTAATAGGAAAATGAAACATTACCTTACTTTGGGAAAGAACAAATGTTTGGTGCAAATCTAAGAAAACGCACAAGTTGCACAATAGTAAAATCAATGGTGTTTTTTTTATGCTTTTTATGGAATTCTAGGAGGTTTAATGCTTGAAAGATGATGAAAAGCAAGAGCATTGAAGTTTGGAAAATCAAATTAGATGAATGGTGTTTGGGAAATTCTAGGGACGACAACAAGAGATGGGGGAAATAGTTTTTGTAAGTTACTATAGGTGAGGGAAAATAGGGCAAATTTTAAAACTTTGGGATATTTACCTTTTTGGTACTCCTAACTTCGACCTAATTTTCAAAGCAGTCCACTTTTTAAATTAAAGATGTTTTCTACATTATTTTCAAAAATTAATTTAATTTCCTAAAAGCCACAGTTGAATATATTTTTGGGTTACCATACTTCTAAAATTTTGAGCTCATTTTGATCCAAAATCCCTAAATTACCCTCGAAACTTCTAGGCCCAATTTTGGTGTGTGATTAATATAAAAATATACATAATAATAATTGTTGGATCTGGTGCTCTAAGTGTAGTATATGTTTTTGTATACTTGTATTTTTTTTTTGAATACATTGATTTAATAAAATTATACATAAATTGCATTAATATTCTTTGTATATTGTCCTAAATGGTTTTTGCATGTAAGCGAAAATAGAAGAAAATATTAGCTAACTAACTATCTAATGTTTAACTAACATTAAGTGGTATTAAGTTGTCGGATTGTAATACGGAAAGACAAGTTGTATTAGTAAATGAATCTAAACATGTCCTTAGTCTAATCGAAAATGAACAAATCGATTGAAAGACTAATATATTATCTAACAAATCCAAGTGGGGAGATTCTTTGTCTTAAGCATTAGAATGAATGACTCTTAGAAGATAAAGAGATAGATGTGACTAACTGGATTGACGGTACATCGGACAAGACCTAAGTAGAATAGATCCTAAATCCATTTATGGATTTATTCACTTGTGACGTTCATAGTATGGCATAACTTAATCCTGAGTGGGTCATGGAATTTGTATGCGTGACTCATTTACTTTGATTTAAGTAAAAGCCTCAGTTCAAATATATAAGGAACCGAAAGCTAGTGTGTTGGGTATATAACTTCTACAGTATGTAGAATCATTCACAATAGTGGAATTCATAGCCTAAGAAATGGGTAAATGATATCATCTTATTGACATTACATGATAGATGAAAAGTAAATGTGGCCATGAGTCGTTTGTCTTTATGATGAATGACTTAATTACTATTTGATAATAATTGAGTTTTCATGAAAGAAATGTAACGGTTACCATGTGATAAAAGAGAATCATATTGGGAAAATAGATTTATCCTAAAGGGATTAAGGATATCCTATGTGGGCAACGTACTTATGATAAGGTCATTGGATAAGTACTGATCAAGTAACTTTCGTAATGGTATGAGGAATGACTTCCTAATTGAATGAGTTTATAATTAATAGGCGAAAATGATATAGATGAGGTGCAGAACAAGATTGTAAGTTTGTCCAAGTCATGGATTTGACTTAGGGCTCTAGATAATTGGATAGAAACTTGGATTTTGACACAACCTGAAACGCAAACAAATCCAAGTCAGATTAAAAAAATTAAAAGGAGGTAATTAAAATAAATAATTAAGATAGAAAAATAATTAACTAAATCAAATATTTGGATAATTAAAAAAGAAAAAAATAGAATAAAGAAGAAAATAACGAAGATAGCTGGAAGAAGATAAAGATGGCGTGTAGAAGTCCTAAGGAGTCTTGGAAATCTGATCAATCCACAACCCTCTTCAAATGACTCTAATTCCCTCTCCAAGAAAGAAAAATTTGTAAGAAAAAGCTTGAAGATTATCCACACAGTCTAAAAGAAAACTCAAGTGAAATTCTTAAAAAGAAAACTCAAAGAGAATTTTATGAACTCAAAGTGAATAATGAATGATTTGGTTGTGTACAATGAAGAGGCCTTTATAGAGACTAGCTAAGTAAATTTAAATAAAACTCTTAAGTATACTGAAACTCTAATTAACCTAAACAAGAAGTAGTTTTAAATTAAACTTTCTTGTTGGCATAAATCTCCTAAGTAGCTTAAAATACTTAAAAATTATCCAAAATTTGGAAAAAATAAATAATAAAATAATAAAAATTAATAAATACAATATTGGACTCAAATATAAAAAAAATTAAGCCTAAAATTCGAACCCAATATGATATAAACTTGAATAAAAAGCCCGAAACTCATAATTTTCGTAATAGCCTCATTTAGAAATTTTGCTGACGCAATCTTCACTAAGTATAGAAATGGTCTGAGAATTAATTTAAATTTTTTGAATTACTATTTAATTAAATAACTAAAGTTTGAAACTGGAATTAAATTAATTGATCATTGTCAATCTGTTGAATATAGAAATTAAATATATTTTCTCAAAAATTCTTTTACGGTAAAGTTTTCATGACTTTAACGGAATTAGAAATGGGTTGAGAAAATTGTTTAATTGAAAAAAAAATAAATTATTTAAATTAATTTAATAAATATTATTTGTTTTGGGAAATAGAAAAAAAACATGTATTGGGTTGAATTAAATTATAAACTGTTGGGTTAAAAGTCTAGGCACATGAAATTGGACCCAATTTAGGAGAGACACAAAACCCCTCATAATAAGTATGAGGGCCGAAACCTAGTATAATTAACTAGGGGCCGCCCATTTCTCCTAGTAGAACTAGTAGACATATTTTTCTATCAGATAAGTATTATTTGTATTCTACTAATTCAACCAGTATTAGTTTATGTCTCCCTATAAATAGATGACACCGGTAGAGCTATTTACACATAAGTTTTCAATATTTTCTGTAACATCCTGAATTAAGGGTTGTTTGCAATTTAATTGTTTTCATGTGTTTGCCTGAAGAAATGCTTATGTATTGGTTGTTTGATATATTCTTGGAGTCCAGTCATAAAAACCTGGCTAGGTCCGACTTAGGGTTGAAAATTTCTTTTAGTGCCTAAGGGAAAAAGCTAGGTGAGATAAGGGTTAAGAGAAATATTTGAAGTAGATCGACACCAGGAAGCAGCTGGTAAAGTGGTTGGGACGCTACCTGGGAGCTTGAATGGTGCGCGAAGCGGGGTTCGAGCCAGGAATCGCGTTGGGGAGTTTTATTTTTGGCGTTGAAGGAACTAGGTGAAGGAGGCTTTAAAAATAATTGTGGCGAGCTTAGACAAAAGAAAACGCCTTGGCCGAGTGGCTAGGGGCGCTACTTGGGACTGTGGCAGTAAGGTCCCATGTTCGAGTAACATGGGCAGCTTATGGGAGTGTTTTATTTTTGCGTCAGGAAGGGTGTTTTTATTTTGGCTTTTGGCGTAGAGACAAGGGAGCTAAAGAGGGAGTGCTAAAAAGGAAATTGTGACGGGTTATGTCACGAAATGAGCAGTAGCAGAGTGGCTGGAGGCGTGGAGAGTTTTCTCCAGGTCTCGGGTTCGAGACCTAATGGCAGCAAGGTATGGTTTTATTTTTTTTTTGGCCGGCAAGGAGGGATGCTTGTGGTCTGCATGGGCGCTAGTGGATGAAGAACTAAGTTGTTTTTTTTTATTACTTACCTTCAAAAGCTGTTGGAAGTATGGGGTAGTTTTATTTTATTTTGTTGGAAGATGGGGTAGTGATGGGGAAATTGTTAAACAATAATGTTTTGTTTTGGTGATGGAATTATCACATTATGGAGCATGGCCGGCCTTGAGTTTAGCAAAAGAGAGCATGGCCGAATGAAACATACTTTAGGGACCTTCATCGTCGGTTTTGAAGCTAGCAAGGGAGGTGCCGAAATTCTTTGTTTTGTTTTTCTTTTCTTGCCATTTTGTTCTTGGCCGAAAGAGGGACTCTTTGAAGGTTTGGCTTAGTCGGTTTTGAGGATGTTGGGGTGACCGAATGACAAAAGGTAAATCCTAGGAAACATATTCGGCTAACACAACTTCCTTTTCTTCTTTTCTCAAGAAAACCGAAACCCCTATAGACATTTTCTTCATTTCCCTTTTTCCTCTTGTTGCTCAAACCGAATACCCTTAGTCCCATTCTCTCCTTTTTCTCACGCAATCTAGCCTTTCTTGTGGTGCTGAAAGTGAGTTCTCTTCTTCATGGGAGCCTAGCCGAATCTCTTGGTAAGTAAACACTCTCTTAACTTTTGGTTTTGACCCATCTTCCTTAAAATATGCCGAAAGCATGAGTTAAGGCCTTGGTAAGGATCGGCCGAATGGGTATAGGCCATTTTAATATGTATTTTTTTTAGTGTAGCCGACACCAAGGAGCTAGAGGAGCGTTTTGGGATCTCAACAACACAAATGATAACTTTGGGATTTTGGTAAGAGTGGTAAATGGTTAAGCATTTTCGGCCAAAGGGCCATTTTTGGTATCTATGTTTAACTGAGTGTACACTACGATTTTAGGGGCAAATCGGCTAAGGGAGAACAGAGGCTTTCGGGATTTCAAATCGCGTTGGTAGTGCTAATAAAGATTCGGCCTAGGGCCATATTTTATTTCAAAAGGAGTAAAGGCATACGTTTCGGGAGTTTGTAATATCGCATAGATTTGGGATTTCTCCTTAGATCTTCGGTTAAGTAGGTGTGTAAACTCTTACACACTTTATTAGTATAGACTGTTCATTATGTTGTTGTATAACCTCTCGTGTAGTAAATTTTGCCTTGTGGGCATAAGCTTGGATTTCGGGTAAGTCCCCTATTACTTGATCTATGATGTATGTTGTGTATGCCATCATATGCTGTTAAATGCTATGCTATATACAAACGCATGATATGTGGGATCATGATACTTGTTATGTGAGCATGATGATGGTGGGATTGATGAGAGGAGGGAACTGATTTCTATGGACTGTCACCAGTGGTTTTGACCACACGATGGGTGGGCCCCATCAGATTATTGTGACTTCGGTCACCAGTGGTTTTGACCACACCGTTGATATAATTTGTGACTAAGTCCCAGTGGTTTGGTACCACTAGTGGTTTTGACCACATGTTGATATTTGTGACCTGTGGTGATCAGTGGTTTTGACCACACGATGGGTTGGCCCCATCACTTGATATATTTGTGACTTCGGTCACCAGTGGTTTTGACCACCAGTGGTTTTGACCACACGGGGTAGAAAAAGGAGTATGGATGGCTAGCTTGGGTTGCACATTTGCATGTCTTACTAATATCTTATGTATGAGTTGCATTCTCAGGTTGGGGACTTATACATCGAGTCTTGGTGACTCACCCTTCCCATATCATTTTGCGGTGAGTAGATCGCGGAGATGGAGCCGAGAGGACTCGAGGCGCCATGCTTGTTCCTTGGATTTGAAATTTTATTTCATACCGTTAAAGTTTATTATTTACTAAATTTGGTTTGGTTTGTAATATGGCAGCTAGTCGTTATTTTGGATGTTTAAGTAGTTGTTTTTACTTTATTTCTATTATATTACTAATGAACTTATAAGCTGTTAAATCAATCGGTTAAAAGTAACGTTTTCAAAATGGGTAACTTTTACGTGGTTTCAAAGATGTTACCATCGAGTAGCACAATTCACCAAGTTAACAATAACTCTGATGTTTCTAAAAATTAGATGATCAAATGTTTTCAAGGTTTCAACTCAACCATGTTATAAATCAATCCCACCTGAGTTTTAATAGACACCGTTTTACAAACTAAGCAAATTTTCAGATTTTCACCACTGTTAATCAAAATCTTTCAAAACGTTCTTACTTTGTGACATACCAGATCCGGTCAAGGCTCATGGGCCGGGTTTGGGGAGTTACAAAATTGGTATCAGAGCCTGATTCAAAACTCGGCTGTGGCGGCCCAAGGCCCAAAAATGTTTTCTTGATAGGCCTCTGTGAAATATTATGAAAATGGTTTTGTTTTGAACATCATGGCATCGAGTCTCCGGCACCAATCCACTCGGGTAAGTACTTCTAACCTCTGTATGAATGATTATCTGTAAAGGGGTAGAAATGGAACGTAGATAATATGAAAGGTATGTGAACCCTAGGACTAGTTTAGCCCAACAATTGCATAAGATTTTTAATTGCCTAATTAAACAAACCTATGACTAAGTCGCCGAGTTAGGATGTGGTAACCCTTGTGCGCATGTCTAGGATTGGATCCGGAGAGCTCAGTATTTAAGCAGTCCTAGCGACTCACCTCCTCTTCAGAGAATCCTACTTGGTGCGTAGCTTCGGTTCACCCTAACCGTGAGGACTTGTTCATAGGCTAAACCCAATAACTAAAACCCGAAAGGGAACTAGCCGTATTTTTATAAAAACTCTAGTTTTAAAACTCTTAAAAATTTCCCTTAAACTTGTGAGAACTATTTTACAAAAATTTTGGGAAAATTTTGATTTATGGAAATTGCAAAAATACCCCTAGTGGTAAATTACAAAAATGCCCCTGGTTTCTAAAATTACTAAGATACCCCCAAATTCAACAAAATTTTTCTTATTTTACAAGCATACTCGAAACCCCTAATTTGCAATATCAAAAATGCCATGATTTTGGAAAATTACGAAATTTGCCCCTAACTTACAAAATTACCAAAATAACCCTAGTTTTCAAAATTTTTGCAACACTACCAATTTGGAGAACAAATTCAACCATCAAAGTTTTGCAACTTTTGAAATACCTCGGAATTATTAAAACCTTACAAATTTACCCTGGTTAGTTACCGAAATGCCCCCGAAAATTTAAAATTTCCGAACAACCCCAAAATTTCAAAATTTCCGAAACATTCTGGAATTTCAAAATTTACCAAAATACCCTTATTGACAAAATCACCAAGGAACTTCATTTTGACAAATTACGAAAATACCCCTGTAGGGCAAATGACGAAAATACCCCCGGAATAGGAATAGGACAAAAAGGTGATGGAATAAGTGAATGTGTGTGGTAGGCGCTGCTGAATAAATGTGTATCTTTGAATTAGGATAGAAGACTTGAAGCTTGATTGATCGAAAGAACAACTTTTAAACTCCGTTCATAAAATTTCTTCGTTGATAATCAGTGGAACAATGACTAACTCATAAACCTTTTAAGACAGATCACGCGATAAGAGATGAGTTCTAGGGGACGCAGCCACCGGGGACGCGGTAGAAGCAGGATGGCTGTCTCAGAACCCGTTAGGTCGGGCCAGGGATCTGATAATGAGATACCACCGCCACCACCACCCCCAACTTTTGGTGTTGGACAACAGGATCAGACGGGGGACGAGTCAGTCTCGCAGGCTGTGCTGCGAGTTCTAGAGATGATGGCTGGGGCAGGTAGAGGTACAGGATCTCAGAAATCTGTACCTGAGCGACTCCGAGCAAATGGGGCGAAGATATTCCAAGGTGTATCAAGTGTAGCACCCAGTACGGCGGAGTATTGGTTGGAATCAACTGAGAGGATCATGGATGACCTGGATTTTTCGGCCGAGGAAAAGCTGAAGGGTATAATCTCTCTACTTCGGGATGAGTCATACCAGTGGTGGCTCACCGTAAGGGATAGAGCGATAGCGGAGGATCTCACATGGGAATTCTTTAAGGCAGCCTACCAGAGGAAATATATAGGAGCTAGCTACGTGGATGCGCAACGGAAGGCTTTCTTGAACCTGGTTCAAGGTAATAAGACGGTGACAGAGTATGAGGCTGAATTTCTCCGATTGAGTAGGTGTGCTCGTGGTATTGTGAGTACTGAGTATGAACGCTGTGTCAGATTCGAGGATGGGCTGAGGGATGAGCTGAGGATGATGATAGCTCCGCAACAGGAATGGGAGTTCGCTGTTCTAGTAGAGAAGGCTAAAGTTGCTGAAGGAGTAAGACGGTCTTTTAAACGGAATCAGGATAGGAGCTGGAATAAGAGGAGCTCCGGATCTTCGAGGTTTTCTGGAAATCAGCAGAAGAGGACAAGGTATGGTGGGTCAGATCAAGCTGCTAGGCCTGCTACTGCTGCTGCTAATACTCAATGGCCGCCACAGTGTGCTCGGTGTGGAAAGTCTCACACGGAGGAGTGTTGGAATGGTAATCGAGGATGCTTCGAATATGGATCCGTGACACATCGAGTTAGGGATTGTCCAAAAAAGGCAGCTCGGCTAAGGTCTGAGGGTCAGGAACGTCCACTGAATATGAGGGATAACCAACAGCCGCCGAGAGGTCGTGGTGCAGGAAGGGGAGGTAATAGTGCTGGCAGAGGTCGTGGGGCATCGAGTGGAGGTACTGGTGGTACTGAGGCTAGGCAACTTGGTTTGGTCTATGCCGCGAGGCGTCAAGAGGAGGGCGACGAACCGGACGTCATAACCGGTATGTTTTTGATCTTTGGAGTACCCTATAGGACCTTGATTGATGTTGGCTCAACTCACTCATACATTGCTAGTAGCGTAGTGGAAACTCTGAATTTAGACTTTGAGCTTACTTCCAAGAAGATGACTGTGTTAAGCCCTCTAGGTCACTCTGTAGAAGTAAATAAACTTTATAGGAACGTACCCCTAGAACTCCAAGGGGTCGTGTTCTTGGCTGACTTGATCGAACTACCGTTTATGGAGTTCGATCTGATTCTCGGGATGGATTGACTAGTAAAGTATCAGGCTAGCCTGGATTGCACAGCTAAGCGCATGGTGTTAAAGACAGTGAAAGGAGATGAGGTAGTGATGATAGGTAAGAGGAGAGATTACCTATCTAATTTGGTTTCTGCATTGAAGGCGAAAAAGATGGTTAGAAAGGGTTGTGAGGCATATGTAGTGCATGTTCGTGCTTTAGAAGCTAAAGATGCAACTATTAGAGATGTCCGGATTGTAAAAGAATATGTTGATGTGTTTCCAGAAGAACTCCCGGGTCTACCTCCTGATCGTGAGGTTGAGTTTGGTATAGATTTATTACCTGGAACCGCGCCAGTATCTATAGCTCTGTATCGGATGGCACCGAAAGAATTAGTGGAGTTGAAGGCTCAGATCCAGAAGTTGTTGGATAGAGGGTTCATTCGACTGAGTGTATCGCCTTGGGGAGCTCCAGTGCTTTTTGTCAAAAAGAAGGATGGAACTATGAGGATGTGCATAGACTATCGACAGCTGAACAAGCTGACAATAAAGAACAGGTATCCCTTGCCCAGGATTGATGATTTGTTTGATCAACTCAAGGGTGCATCGGTTTTCTCTAAGATCGATCTTAGATCGGGGTACCATCAGCTTAAGGTTAAGGAAGCTGATATCCATAAGACAGCATTCCGTACTCGATATGGGCACTACGAGTTTCTGGTAAAGCCTTTTGGCTTGACGAATGCACCAGCCGCGTTTATGGACCTGATGAACCGGGTTTTCCAACCCTATCTGGATCGATTTGTCGTGGTGTTTATAGACGACATTTTGGTGTACTCGAAGTCTGAAGAGGAGCATGACGCACACCTTCATGTGGTTCTGCAAGTGCTAAGGGAGAAACAATTGTACGCCAAATTTAGCAAGTGTGAGTTCTGGCTTAAGGAGGTAACCTTCCTAGGGCATGTTGTTTCAACTGAGGGAATCAGGGTGGATCCTAGTAAGATTGAGGAGTATTGGAGTGGAAACCACCAAAGTCGGTTACGGAAATCCGAAGTTTTTTGGGGTTGGCAGGATATTACAAAAGATTCGTGGAAAGTTTCTCCTTAATCGCAGCACCGTTGACCAAGTTACTGAGAAAAGGAGTTCCGTTAGTGTGGTCTGAGAAGCAGCAAGAGAGCTTCAACAAACTAAAGAAGTTTTTGACAGAAGCACCAGTCTTGATTCAGCCTGAGTCAGGGAAGGAATTCACTGTGTATTGTGATGCATCGCATACTGGTTTAGGGTGTGTGTTGATGCAATAAGGAAAGGTGGTCGCTTATGCGTCACGGCAGTTGAGGCCCCACGAAGGTAATTATATGACACATGATTTAGAATTAGCTGCTGTGGTGTTTGCCTTGAAAATTTGGAGGCACTATCTGTATGGGGAGAAGTCGGTGGTCTACTCGGATCATAAGAGCCTGAAGTACCTCTTGACCCAAAAAGATCTAAATCTAAGGCAGCGGAGGTGGATTGAGTTGTTGAAGGACTACGACTGCTCTATTGAATACCATCCGGGCAAGGCTAACGTAGTCGCTGATGCTTTAAGTCGTAAAGTAGTGGCAGAATTGCGAGCAATGTTTGCTCACCTAAGTCTCTATGAGGATGGGAGTCTTTTGGCAGAACTGCAAGTAAAACCGTCTTGGGTCAATAAGGTTAAAGAGAGGCAGTTGACCGACGAAGTTTTGAGTACTCGAAGGTTACAAGTACAGAGTGGTGAGGCCGAAGGTTGCAGCTTGGGTAGTGATGGAGTGTTGTATTTTCAGGGGAGAGTATGTATGCCAAAGTGTAACACCCCTTACCCGAGACCTTTGCCGGAGTCGAGTATGTGGCATTACTAGACTTGACTACTAGTTCGGAGCATAAGAATTTAAAGCTGTCCAACTGCGTCATGCTGACTAAATTGACCATAACTCGAGTTACAAAACTCAAAATTTAGATCCGTAAATTTTCCTTGAAACTAGACTCATATATATATATCATAATTTTTCCAGAATTTTTCATGTGGCCAATTAGTACAGTTTATTCATCAAAGTTTCCCCTATTTCATCAAGTGACGATTCTCGACCTATCATTACAAAAAATCAGTTATCTCATTGTACAAAATTTCAATAATGTTCTTGTTTATTCCAATCAAAAATAGACTCATTACCCTGATTATTTTTGTACAATTTTTAACAATTTTTCCAAGACAGAACAGGGAATCACGAATTCATTCAGAACAAGTCTCACTAATATTTAAATATCTCATAATATAAAATTCCTTTGCCTACTCTGTTTCTTTCATATCAAAATAGATACAATAAGCTTTAATTCTATATCTTATTCACTTTCAAATTCAATTTATCCTATTTTTGGTGATTTTTCAAATTCACATCACTGCTGTTAACTAAAAACTGTTTCATTACAAAATACGATTAACTAGTTTATAACCGAATATACCCACATACAACTCATACTATCCATGCATTTTAATCATTTATGCAATTTAAATTATACCTAAAATATTCGTGTAATATCATAACATCATCAATTTATTGACAAAACACGACTATGTTTCCATATAATCGAGTGTACCATTGGTTACTTACCACAATACCTAATTCAAAGGTTCATTTCGTAAACATACATTTCCTTATCAAATACGAGTAAACTTCGATTAAAAATGCACAAACATTACCAACATAAACCGACATTTGTATCAAAGCACAACAGCATACCCAACTAAAAATTTAGCCATATTCGCATGGCTATAATACATGTAATATGAAGGTTTTCACTCAAACAAGGTCATTTTCAAAATTTCTTCCTATACATGCCTTTATCTAATTTAACGCAACTAAAAGAGTACCAAAATAGTTGATAGTGTGGGCGACTTTCTTGACGATCCTTCTCGAGCACATCAGCGTATCCAAAATCTATAAAATAGAGGAAAACATTTCACGCAATAAGCTTACTAGCTTAGTAAGTCCTAAGCTCATAATAATATAACATTTATACATTTAAGAAATTAAAACATTCAACTTAAAAACCAAATACCCATAATAGAACATTAAAACTTAAATTCGATCATATAATGCTCATACAAATTAATATTATCCTCAAACATATATAACACAATTTTTATAGCATCAACTCGACTCAAGTAATATTAAACATAACATACCTTACATATTTACCCGAGCCGTTAGCTAGATACATTAATTGTGGTTTGCCTTGAATAGTATTTGGTTTCTCCTTTATAATACACATCACCGGCATCAAGCACAAGTAGGCGATAAAGCCCGTTAAGTAACACCGCACACGAGGCTGCTAGGCTCGGGGCCCGAAGGAGATCACTGGCACTAGGCCTGCTAGGGTTAAAGCCCGAAGGAAATCACTGGCACAAGGCCTGCTAGGCTTAAAGCCCGAAATACCTCAATGTGATAAATCATTCCACACACATTTCATAATATATTACATGTCCAATTAAACTAAACTTATTCACATTAAACAACTAAAATCATTTCGTCATCGTACAATCCCGCAATTCGCATCGAGATATTTATTCGTATTACGTTATCAAACTATATAACTCATTTAATACACTTACATACATTCGGCTATGACAAAATTTCATACTAAAATTTTATCAAACATTATCATATAATATGTTCATAAATAGTTATTTAATATAATTTAACTTAAGGACTTACCTCGGTTGTCGATGAAATCGTGTAAAATCGGCTATTCGAGAACCTTTGTCTTTCCCCAATCCAATTCTGTTTTTCTTTGTTCTTGATCTAAACACATCAAAATTTAGCTCATTCAAGCACACTTCATCTCAATTTAGTCCAAAGACACTTAAATAACAATTTACAATTTTGCCCCTAATGTTTCCCATCTTTTACAAATTGGTCCTATTTACACAAAACACAAAATATGCAAAATTCCCCAACACTATAGCTAGGCCGAATCTTCCACATAGCCATACAAGTCCATGCATTTCATTTATTTCATGTTTTAGTCCTTCAAGAATTTAATTTTTTTAATTAGTCCCTAACACTCAATTTCATCAAAACTTCTAATTCTAAAAATGATGATTTAACACATACTATTTATAATCTACCATCAAACATTTCATGCCATGGATATACAACCATAGCCTTAATCTCAATGTGCCAAAATCTCAAAAATTATCACATGGGTTGTATAGTATTCAAAGCAACCATTCCAAAAATGTAAAATTTATTAAAAACTAAGCAAAATACATACCCCAAATTAAGCCCCAAGTTGCCGAAATTGAAGCTTCAACAATGGAGTTTTCTTCCTCCAACTTTCTACCAAGAAGATGAACAAGGTATGTTCTCTTTCTTTCCACTTTGTTTTTATTATTTTATGAAGTATTTAACATATATCAACATTATTTATAATTATACTAATATAACTTTATAACAAAATTAAACTAACATATATTTAAGGCTACTTGGCCCATTGCTGTCTATCACTAAGGTCAATGGGCTAATTGCCCTTTTAGGACACCCACTTAAAAAGCCACAAGCAAATTAGTACATTACACCTTATCATGCAACTTTTACGCTTTTCGCGATTAAATCCTTTTTATCAAATTAAGCACTTAAACGATAAAATTTTTCTACAAAATTTTCACACATATTAATTCACATATAATAAACATGGAATATAATACCAAAATATTTCTCGGGCTCGGATTCGTGGTCCCGAAACCACCGTTCCGATTAGGGTCAATATTAGTCTGTTACACTAAGGATGATGATTTGAGGCAACGGATCCTTAAAAAAGCCCATAGCAGCCCGTACGCTATGCATCCTGGAGGCAGCAAGATGTATCGAGATTTAAGGGAGCAATTTTGGTGGCCGGGTCTTAAGCGGGAAGTAACCGAGTTAGTGGGCAAGTGTCTGACATGCCAGCAAGTTAAAGCTGAGCATCAGTTGCCATCGGTAATTATTTACTGACCGATAAAAGATCCCACAAAGGGAAGTGGGAGGGGATTACGATGGATTTTGTAAGTGGGCTTCCCTTTACGCCCAGTAAGAAAGACTCAATATGGGTGATAGTAGACCGGGTAACTAAATCGGCCCATTTCATACCGTGAAGGGTTGACTACTGTTTCAAAGGTCACCAAAGTGTATATATATTGAGATAGTGCGGTTGCATGGAGTACCTGTGTCCATTATCTCAGATAGAGATCCCCGGTTCACGTCGAGATTCTGGAAGGCCTTACATCAGGCGTTGGGTACGAAGTTAAATTTCAGCACAGCCTTTCATCCGCAGTCTGATGGACAATCTGAGAGAGTAATCCAGGTGTTGGAAGATATGTTAAGGGGCTGTGTTTTGGACTTCCGTAGTAGTTGGGAGGAGTACCTACCTTTGGCAGAATTCGCTTATAACAACAGTTATCAAGCGAGTATTCAGATGGCACCGTATGAGGCGCTATATGGTCGGAAATGCCGTACTCCTACCTATTGGACAGAACTGGGTGAGCGTCAGATGTTGGGTCCAGAGTTGGTGGCAGAGACGGAAGATAAGGTTAGGGTAATTCGGGCTCGTCTGAAGGAGGCATCGGACAGGCAGAAATCATACGCTGATCTTAAGCGCAGGGATGTGGAGTATGCGGTGGGTGATAAGGTTTTCTTGAAGGTATCACCTTGGAAGAAGGTGCTGAGGTTTGGTCGGAAGGGCAAGCTAAGCCCTAGGTTCATCGGGCCGTACACAGTAGCTAAACGTGTGGGACCAGTAGCTTACCAGCTCGAATTACCGGCAGAATTAAGTCTGATTCATGACGTCTTCCATGTGTCGATGCTTAGGCGCTATCGATCAGATCCATCACACATAGTACCGATTGCGGATATTGAGGTGAACGCGGACTTGTCTTTTAAGGAGGAGCCGATACAGATTTTAGATCGAGATGTCAAAGTCCTGAGGAGGAAGTCGGTATCGTTGGTAAAGGTGTTAAGGCGAAACCATGGTACGGAAGAGGCCACATGGGAACCCGAGGATGTGATGCGGCAGCAATACCCCCAACTCTTCTAATCCAGGTAATTTCGAGGACGAAATAATTTTTAAGGGGGGTAGAACTGTAACATCCTGAATTAAGGGTTGTTTGCAATTTAATTGTTTTCATGTGTTTGCCTAAAGAAATGCTTATGTATTGGTTGTTTGATATATTCTTGGGTCTGGTCATAAAACCGGGCTAGGTCTGACTTAGGGTTGAAAATTTCTTTTAGTGCCTAAGGGAAAAAGCTAGGTGAGATAAGGGTTAAGAGAAATATTTGAAGTAGATCGACACAAGGAAGCAGCTGGTAAAGTGGTTGGGACGCTACCTGGGAGCTTGAATGGTGCGGCGAAGCAGGGGTTCGAGCTGCAGGAATCGCGTTGGGGAGTTTTATTTTTGGCGTTGAAGGAACTAGGTGAAGGAGGCTTTAAAAATAATTGTGGCGAGCTTAGACCAAAGAAAACGCCTTGGCCGAGTGGCTAGGGGCGCTACCTGGGACTGTGGCAGTAAGGTCCCATGTTTGAGTAACATGGGCAGCTTATGGGAGTGTTTTATTTTTGCGTCAGGAAGGGTGTTTTTATTTTGGCTTTTGGCGTGGAGACAAGGGAGCTAAAGAGGAGTGCTAAAAGGAAACCGTGGACGGGTTATGTCACTGGAATGCAGCGATAGCAGTGGCTGGAGGCGTGGAGAGTTTTCTCCAGGTCTTGGGTTCGAGACCTAAGGGCAGCAAGGTATGGTTTTATTTTTCTTTTTGGCCGGCAAGGAGTGATGCTTGTGGTCTGCATGGGCACTAGTAGATGAAGAACCAAGTTGTTTTTTTTATTATTTACCTTCAAAAGCTGTTGGAAGTATGGGGTAGTTTTATTTTATTTTGTTGGAAGATGAGGTAGTGATGGGGAAATTGTTAAACAATAATGTTTTGTTTTGGTGATGGAATTATCACATTATGGAGCATGGCCGGCCTTGAGTTTAGCAAAAGAGAGCATGACCGAATGAAGCATGCTTTAGGGACCTTCATCGTCGGTTTTGAAGCTAGCAAGGGAGGTGCCGAAATTCTTTGTTTTGTTTTTCTTTTCATGCCATTTTGTTCTTGGCCGAAAGAGGGACTCCTTGAAGGCTTGCTTGGTCAGTTTTGAGGGATGTTGGGGGTGACCAAATGACAAAAGGTAAATCCTAGGAAACATATTCGGCTAACACAACTTCCTTTTCTTCTTTTCTCAAGAAAACCGAAACCCCTATAGACATTTTCTTCATTTCCCTTTTTCCTCTTGTTGCTCAAACCGAATACCCTTAGTCCCATTCTCTCCTTTTTCTCACGCAATCTAGCCTTCCTTGTGGTGCTGAAAGTGAGTTCTCTTCTTCATGGGAGCCTAGCCGAATCTCTTGGTAAGTAAACACTCTCTTAACTTTTGGTTTTGACCCATCTTCCTTAAAATATGCTGAAAGCATGAGTTAAGGCCTTGGTAAGGATCGGCCGAATGGGTATAGGCCATTTTAATATGTATTTTTTTTTTCTGTAGCCGACACCAAGGAGCTAGAGGAGCGTTTTGGGATCTCAACAAGACAAACGATAACTTTGGGATTTTGGTAAGAGTGGTAAATGGTTAAGCATTTTCGGCCAAAGGGCCATTTTTGGTATCTATGTTTAACTGAGTGTACACTACGGTTTTAGGGGCAAATCGGCTAAGGGATAATAGAGGCTTTCGGGATTTCAAATCGCGTTGGTAGTGCTAATAAAGTTTCGGCCTAGGGCCATATTTTATTTCAAAAGGAGTAAAGGTATACGTTTCGGGAGTTTGTAATATCGCATAGATTCGGGATTTCCCCTTAGATCTTCGGTTAAGTAGGTGTGTAAACTCTTACACACTTTATTAGTATAGACTGTTCATTATGTTGCTGTATAACCTCTCGTGTAGTAAATTTAGCCTTGTGGGCATAAGCTTGGATTTCGGGTAAGTCCCCTATTACTTGATCTATGATGTATGTTGTGTATGCCATCATATGCTGTTAAATGCTATGCTATATACAAACCCATGATATGTGGGATCATGATACTTGTTATGTGAGCATGATGATGGTGGGATTGATGAGAAGAGGGAGACGATTTCTATGGACTGTCACCAGTGGTTTTGACCACACAATGGGTGGGCCCCATCAGATTATTGTGACTTCGGTCACCAGTGGTTTTGACCACACCGTTGATATAATTTGTGACTAAGTCCCAGTGGTTTGGTACCACAAGTGGTTTTGACCACATGTTGATATTTGTGACCTATGGTCATCAGTGGTTTTGACCACACGATGGGTTGGCCCCATCACTTGATATATTTGTGACTTCGGTCACCAGTGGTTTTGACCACCAGTGGTTTTGACCATACGGGGTAGAAAAAGGAGTATGGATGGCTAGCTTGGGTTGCACATTTGCATGTCTTACTAATATCTTGTGTATGAGTTGCATTCTCGGGTTGGGGATTTATACACTGAGTCTTGGTGACTCACCCCTTCCCATATCATTTTGCAGGTGAGTAGATCGCGGAGATGGAGCCGGAGAGGACTCGAGGCGGCCATGCTTGTTCCTTGGATTTGAAATTTTATTTCATACCGTTAAAGTTTATTATTTACTAAATTTGGGTTTGGTTTGTAATATGGCCGCTAGTCGTTATTTTGGATGTTTAAGTAGTTGTTTATACTTTATTTCTATTATATTACTAATGAACTTATAAGCTGTTAAATCAATCGGTTAAAAGTAACGTTTTCAAAATGGGTAACTTTTACGTGGTTTCAAAGATGTTACCATCGGGTAGCACAATTCACCAATTTAACAATAACTCTGATGTTTCTAAAAATTAGATGATCAAATGTTTTCAAGGTTTCAACTCAACCATGTTATAATTCAATCCCACCTGAGTTTTAATAGACACCATTTTACAAACTAAGCAAATTTTCAGATTTTCACCACTGTTAATCAAAATCTTTCAAAACGTTCTTACTCTGTGACATACCAGATCCGGTCAAGGCTCATGGGCCGGGTTTGGGGAGTTACATTTTCTGCCCAAAAATAGTCAGAATTTATTTTTAAGTATAAATTCTATTTTTCGAGAATAACAATTCTACTGATGTCTAGAGAGATAGAGATTTGCTTTCTTATTGAAAGTAAGAAAATTATTTCTAGTTCTGTGTTTGATACGTGATTGTCGAGCCTACACTCGAAGCGATTCGTGGTATGAGAATTGTAAAGAAGATCGTTCGGTTGAAAGTTGGGACCAACAAGGATCCATCTCGCATAAAACACAAGTATTTTCTGGGAAAAGTTTATTGCTGTAAATATCACAAACCAGCTCAGTTTTCAAATTTTTATTTTTCCTCTGTGACAGGAAACCGTTTTCAAACCGATTTTTTTTCCAACAAAAATAACATAGTTATATATTGAGATTTATATATTGAGATACATATCATTAATAATATACCTTAATTGTATAATGTCAATTGTATATTTTACAATCTATCATAAAATAAGTTACACATTTAAGGTATAGGTTGCATATCATTAATAAAAGAATGCACATTATAATATCATAATTGTATAAGTATTACACATTCGTAATTTACTTATTTAAAACAATTGATATTGTAACACCCTAGACCCGGCCTGGATGTTATGGTCGGGTCAAGCAATGTCACATGGAAGTGTGTTTGAAAACCGTAACTTTGCTTAAAATAATTCCTGTTTAGAAACTTTTTACTATTACTTATAAATTATAAAATCATGTTATTTAATTAATCGAAAGTTTCAAAACGTTTATTCAATGCCGAAGCTTTTAGAACAGTTTGCGTATTTGTGAGTATTTGTTAAAACGTATGTTTCTTTTGAAAACCCGAGATATCCTAATACTAGCAGTTATAAACCATAACCAATAAAAATCCCAAACTAAAATAAAAATCCACAGAGGCCATATTTACAATAAAATACCCAAATAAAATTTAAAATCATAAGTAAGTATGAAACAGTGTCAAAGAGGTCGTGTGGCCACCGCTGAGTCCTCCACCGCATCGACCCACTTAAATCTAGACGTTACCTATACTGATTAGACAGAAGGGGTGAGTTTACGTAAAATTAGTGTGTAATCCCCATAAGGATAAACAGACAATATGCAATTAATCACAGTCTGGGTCTAAGCCCATTTTCAGTAACAGTATCAGTTTGGGCCTTAGCCTATTTCCGTACTGTAACATCCTGAATTAATGGGTCTATGCATTTAGTGTAAGGATATGTTTAATATGTTAATTTAAGTGATAGGGGTCCAAATTGGGCTTCGGATTAGGCAAAGGCCTTGGTTAAATTATCTGCTGAGGCATTATAGAGTTAAAAGGTGGTAATTGTGTTTAAAATACTATCGTGGGCTTGTGGCCCAACAAAATGTGGCACTGCAAGGGAATTAGAAGGTGGCGTCATTAACAATTAAAGGGGCCCAAGTTTTGGCACAAGAGCCCATGTTTTGGGCCATTTTCTAGACATAAAATAGAGCAAGGGGTGACGCCACACACAAGGAGTTAGGGCCCCAAATTTCAGTTTTATGGAGCCAAAATCTTTTAATTTAAGTTAGCTAAATTCAGCATTAGGGTTAGGTGAAGTGGGACAAACACTGTGCTCAAAAATAGGAGGATTTATATGGATTTTATAATTGATAATATAGAAGATAAAAAGGAGAAAAGATAGGAGCTATCTGCAAGGTAAGGTGATGGCCGAAAATACACCACCTAGAGGAGTAAAGAATTTGGCTACTTCATGGATAAGGGGTGCCGAATTTTCCCTTTTTATTAGCTTGACTTTTAGTTATCAGGAAGGGCGTTTTCAGTTTTAAGCAGTAGATGCCGAAATTTCTATAAATAGGGGGGATATCTCATTGATTCTGGCATTTAAACCCTAATTTCCTCTTCACTCATTGTGCCGAAATTCTTAGCCTCTCCCTCTACAATTTATTTTCTTCAATTTCTTCAAAAGCCGAAACCTCTCATTTCACTCTCTTCTCCATTCTTTTTCTCTTGAGCCGATTTCTCTAAAAAGCCAAAATCTCCATAGTTTTTCTCTATTCATCCCATTTGTGAGATAGTTCTATTCTTCCGGCATTTTAATCTTTTCCTTTGGCATTGCCGAATCTTCTCTCTAGTGCTAGCCGAATCCCCTGTGTTAAGGTAAGCGTCGACTTCTGTTAAGCTCTCACGTTCTATTTTGATTTTTGAAAGGAAAAAGCCGAAAAGCTAATAGTTTAATGGTTCTATGTTGGGCGACATTTCGGGATTTGAAGGAAACTTGGTCGTCTAGATCTAAAAGCCGAAAAACATTAGTTTCCAATTTCTAGATTTTAAGGTAAGAAGATTTTCCCTAGATTTTTACTAGATTCGCTTATTATATGCAAGATCTTAACTTTATGATGAGGATTAACGATCATAAATTGTGATAGTAGTTCTGACAAGGACTTGTGATGGAATTAAATGGATCAGGCAAAGGAGAGAATCCCTAAGTTTAAGAAACGAGCAGTATCTGCCGTTCGAGATTGGCCAGTTTGTAACACCCCTTAACCCGTATCGGTCGCTGAATTAGGGTTATGAGGCATTACCGACTAGACACCGTTTAGCACAGTCATTTATGGAATAAACCCAATACGCATATTTAAATTTTTCCATATTAACAAATAATGTTCAAGACTTACGTTACAAACCATGTTTCATAATGCAATACAACATTACTCATAATCTATACAAGTTTCGAATCAAGCTTCCACATAACAACACCAAATTTCATATGTTAAACATATATAAATACATCTATTTCATTGACCATATATTCGTTCCTCAATTTAAAACTCTAATGATCAACCCAAAACATAAGTATAAACATTTTCATGATCATCTTTGAATTATAACCAAGCACATAATAATCTAAGCAGAAAAATTCACACGACCTAATATGCATACTTATACATATATATATATATAATACATATAAATGATTATTTCTATATAACCACATTTAACTTCCAAGCATAATATGCACACATCTTATATCAAAGATTAAAACAAACCATTATATCAAACATACAAACGATACTTAACCAAAAGTAATAACCTTATTCGCAAGGCCATATGTACATATATACATTTACAAAATCGAACATCATTCATTCAAGTCATAATTCAGCCTATACATGCCTTTGATTCAAAAATTAAACATTTATACCAAAGAGAGTGATAATGTGGTCGACTTTCTTGATGATCCTCTGAGTCTGTAGCTGAATCAACGATCTATAAAACAGAAAGACAAACATATACAGAGTAAGCTCACTAGCTTAGTAAGTTTTAAGTTAATGGTAATACAACGTCCAAACACTTATACATATATAATAGTTACCAATAACAATGAAAAATAAACATTTCAATACACAAATTCATATAAGGCCGAATACCATAGTTCATTAACCTAATTGTTTCACTTCTTTACCTTAAACTTATATTTTATCAAAATACAAGGTATATGTATTACGTTAATCACATTGTTTCGAATCATATAAATCCACCATTCACATTGTCTATGTTATCCCAATCAAAATCATATTACATTAGACATTTCTATTCATAATCGAATTTACCAAAGTGTTGTATTCAATCTCAATTTCAATCACATACTACTCATACTCCTTAATCATAAGCTCAATTTCACATAATACCATTTCTACTGTATTATTCAAATTCAATTAATATTAAACATAACTTACCTTACTCTCGATAAATGAAAAAGGGACTTAAGTTTACCCGAGCGTCTACTCGATACATTAATTGCGTTTCACCTTGAGTAATTTAAGGTTTCTCCATTTAAAAACGCGTCACCGGCATCAAGCCTTCTAGGCATCAAAGCCCGAAATGTAACACTGGCACAAAGCCTGCTAGGCACAGAGCCTGATATACAACACCGGCACAAGGCCTGCTAGGCACAAAGCCTGATATATAACACCGGCACAAGGCCTGCTAGGCACAAAGCCTGATATATAATACCGGCACTTAGCCTGCTAGGCTTAAAGCCCGAAATGTTTATCAACTCAATTCATCAACTCACATTTCTTAACACATACATTACTATCAAATCGTATTCACAAAATCAATTCACCTGTCATGTCAAATATACTAATTCACATTGTATTTAAAAACATATTCATTCCAAAATTAAACATACACATTCGGCTATCACATGCTATTTACCCAAATTAATCACATAATTTGATTTCATACATTTTTAATTATCAACTTAATGAACTTTAACTTAAGAACTTACCTCGACTGTCGACGGATCGCGTAGACCGGCTATTCGATAACCTTCGTCTTTCCCCTATCCAAATCCGTTTTTCTTTGTTCTTGATCTAAACACATAAAAATCAGCTCATTCAAGTACATTTCATTTCAATTTAGTCCCTAAACACATAAATGGGCAAATTACTATTTTACCCCTAAGGTTTCACATTTTTACAATTTAGCCCTATTTGTTTAAAACACAAAATACAAAAAATCTCTCAATGGTACTCAAGGGCCGAATCTTCCTACGGACCTTACAAGTCCATTTATTTCATTTATTTTTCAAATAAGCCCTTAAAAAATTTCATTTTTGCAATTTAGTCCAAAATACTCAAATTAACTAAAATTTCCAATACAAAATATTTTAATCTTTAACATATCTTTAAAATAAAATTATCAAACATCAAAAACTACATGAACACATTAATGTCCGAATATCAAACATGCTTAGATTCAAAAATTTCAACATGGGTCAGCTAATACTTTAAGCAACGATCTCAAAAACGTAAAAATCAACAAAAACCGAGTTAAAATTCATACCTAATTAGACTTGATAAGTGCTGAATCTAGCTTGGCTTTTCTCATATCTTCATAAACATACATTTGGCCAACAAAATATGGAATGAAACATGCTTTTTGTTTGTATTTTAATTAACATATATTATGTAATTGTTGAATTACTAAATTAACCTTTTTACTTAAATATAAAAACAAATAACACTAAGGTTACTCTTGGTATTTGCTGCCCACTAACTTATAAAATGGGCTAATTGCCCTTTTAATACCCCACTTTAAAAAGCCATCATCAAATAGGCACTTTTCACTATAGTTTGCTACTTTTACCTTTTACGCGATTAAGTCCTTTTTCTAAATTAAACATACAAACGATAAAATTTTTTTACGAGACTTTCACACACATTAATTCACATATAATAAACACAAAATATAATATTAAAATATTTCTTGGACTCGGATTCGTGGTCCTGAAACCACCATTCTGATTAGGGTCAAATTTGGTCTGTTACACACTTGGTTGTGGACCGGCTTCTGAACAACATCTTAGGCAGATAGCGGTTGTGTCGACTACGGATAGCGTCGACATAGAATGTATCATTTTATCGATGTCGTGTGTAGATCTCTAACACACAAATAATCAGATATGTATATATATGTGATGGCTAAAAGCCGAGAAATAGGTCAGATGAATAATCGGGTTACCCGAAAGGGTAGGCAAAGGATGCCAGGTATGTAACCATAGAAACTTCTCTATGTGTATCGATGTATGTGAAAGACTGTAATCTCTTAGGTAGTATATTGTTTGATTTTGCATGAATGTATGCATGGGATGGGTTTGATATGGAAAGGGGAAGAGCATGATTGGTCACATAGTGATCGGTGGTAGAAAACTCATGTAATGAAGTGTTAGGTCACATAGTGATCGGTGGTAGAAAACCCACGAAATGAAATGTTCGGTCACTTGGTGATCGGTGGTAGAAAACCACGTTAAAATTCCTGATTGATAAGGAATAGGCAGTATGACTGTCGATATAGTGTGTACCGATTGGTGGGTTGATTGTAGAAATCCCCAAGGTGTGATGGTTGGTACGGGTTGGTGTGTAGAGGATAGATTTCTAGGCTGGGATGGGCCATGATGCATATATAGTTACCCTTGTATACGGGCCAAGGCCCATAATGTGTTTATGGGCTTAAGCCTTTCATGTGTTCTCGGGATTTGCACACTGAGTCTTGGTGACTCACGCTATTATTTTTTTTAAACATTTCAGATGAACAGTAGATCGTGGACATGGGAGCCGAGGCGGACTCGAGGGGCCATCAAGTTTTTATTTCCATAGATTATTTTTGGTTTTTCCTTTAAGTTTTTATTTTGGGAATATTTATGTAATAAGGCCCCATAGCTTATATTCACCTAAGTAGTTTTTAATATTTGCAACTTATGAAATTATGTCAAAGGTTTAATTATACGAAATAATAATAATACAAGGTTTTTTTTTTTTAAACGTCACTTATTTATTCAAATATTGTCTAGTTAACTTACGATTTCCAAAACCAACAAAGCAAAAGTTTTCAATGTACAACCTGTAGCATACCAGATCTGGTCGAAACTCATGGGCCGGGTTTGGGGTGTTCCATTTTGGTATCAGAGCCCAGTTCAAAACTCGGGCTGTGAAATGGGTCCAGTTGTGTTTTGAAAAATTTGAGATGATTTTGAGAAAAATGTTTTGGATGCAGATAAGGCCTTCGAGTCTACCGGCACTCGATCCACACAGGTAAGTATTCTAAACTTTTTGATGTGATATACATGTTGGGCTTTATGGGCCTTACGGACGTAAATTGGTATGATAGGGTGAATGGACCTTAGGGCTAGTTTAAACAACTCTTTAATTCCATAAGACTTAACCCAACTAAACAAACCTGTGAACAAGTCGCCGAGTTAGGGTGTGGCAACAGGCGTACGCATGTCTAGGATTGGATTCAGGGAGAGCTTGGTACATAAGCAGTCCTAGTGACTCACCTCATCTTCGCTAGAATCCTACCTGGTGCGTAGTGACTGTTCACATTAGCCATGAGGACTTGTTAACGGGCCAAAATTTATAATTAAAACCTGAAAGGGACCAGCCATCCTATTTTGCAAAATTACTAAATTACCCCTGATTTGTAAAATGACCAAAATATTCTTGATTTGCAAAATTACCAAAATACCGCCAGATTACAAAATTACCGAAATAACCCCTGGATTGTAAAATTACCAAAATACCCTTATTTCACAAAATCACCAAGAAACTCTTTTTGGAAAATTACGAAAACACCCCTGTAGGATAAATTACGAAAATACCCCTGGGTAGTGAAATGACGAAAATACCCTTACGTAATGAATGTGAGTTCATGGATGTTGCTTGTATGTTGATAGGTGAATGTATGTGGTTTCTAGAATTAGGAGATAAACTTGAGACTGAAACTGTAGATAGGTTCGAATTCAAAAGAACTACTCTTAAGACTACTATTCATAAGACTGTTCGTGGTTAATCAATGGAAGAAAACTAATAATTCATAAAATTTCTAATCAGATAAACGCGAATCGGTAGAATGAGTACAAGGGGACAATGACGCTTTAGATGCGAATACCAGTGCGTACTCTATCATAGTATACTAAGTGTTTGTTTTGGCTTTAGAATTAGAGTGCACAGTGAAAGCATAGTGGTGAGACTTAGGTAGTATGATTACTAGTTGGAAATTTAGAGGACGAAATTTCTTTAAGGGTGTAGAACTGTAACATCTTGAATTAATGGGTCTATGCGTTTAGTGTAAGGATATGTTTAATATGTTAATTTAAGTGATAGGGGTCCAAATTGGGCTCAAGATTAGGCAAAGGCCTTGGTTAAATTATCTGATGAGGCATTATAGAGTTAAAAGGTGGTAATTGTGTTTAAACTACTAATATGGGCTTGTGGCCCAACAAAAGGTGGCACTGCAAGGGAATTAGAAGGTGGCGTCATTAACAATTAAAGGGGCCCAAGTTTTGGCCACAAGGAGCCCATGTTTTGGGCCATTTTCAGCACTTAAAGGAGGAGTAGGTTGGACTGCAATAGGGCTTAAAAATAGGAATTATTTAATGAGATAATAAGGTGGATAATGTGCTGATAAAAGAAGGAAGAGTTGGTGCTGTCTAGGTTTCTTCTGGAGATATGGATAGATTAAGATAAAGGAGAAAAGATAGGATTTATCTGTAAGACTAGGTGTTGGCCGAAATTTTGACTCTGAAGGGGAGGAGGAATTAGTTTCTGATAGGGCAAAGGGGTGCCGAATTTTCCCCTTATATTTGCTTAATTTTTAGTTATCAGAAAGGGCATTTTCGGGTTTTGATAGGTTGGTGCCGAAATTTCTATAAATAGGGGGGATAGCTCATCAATTCCGGCATTTGGAACCCTATACTTTTCTTCCCTTCCTGTGCTGAAATCCTCAGTCTCCCTCTACAATTTCTTTTCTTTTGATTTCTTCAAAAGCTGAAATCTCCCAATCTCCTCAACATCTTTTCTTCTAAAAGCCGAAATTCACCACCTCCCTCACATTTTCTTTCTTTTTCTTTGAAACTTCCTTTTAGCCGAATCTTCTGATCCCCATTGTTATTCTTCTTCCATTCACCAAAAGCTGAAACTCCTCATTCAATTCTTCTAAAAGCCAAAAAACACATCTAGTTCATCTTTTCAGGATTTTCTTAAAAGCCAAAATTCCTAGATCTGTACTCTTCTACGCTTCGACCTTCTTCTGGGATTACCGAATCTTTCTGCAAGGGGGTAGCCGAAATCATCTGTAGAGGTAAATGTCGATTTGTGTATTCTTTTTCGGCTTTTAGAGATCTTATCCTAATGGCTATATGGTTAACTAATCGGCTGTTTTCTATCGTTTGCGGCATTCCGAGATTTGAAGGGGATTCAATCGCTTAGATTTCTAAGCCAGAGTTTAGTAGCCTTAGATCGTATCACTTTCGGGATTTCAAGGTAAGGAGATCTGTTAATTCAAGAATATAATTCGGGTAAAACACTAACCTTGGCCGAATATAGGAGAGGCCTTATCTTCACGTTCTTCCGGCTTTTGAGCAAAGTTGTAGATAAAGGGCAGTAGATCTGATTAGTGAGGGTATCGACATAGAGAGTAGTACTACGTGTTATCAGGTGTGTAACACTCTCACACCATTTAGATTGCTTAATTAGTATGCATATAAACCTGTGATATTCTCAGATATTCATTAAATGCCGAAATCTGGCATGGTCGTTGAAAACCCAAAAAAGGGTAAAGGCGAATCACCGGGTTAGTGATCTCTGTCATTCTAAAGTGAATGTTTCCGTTGATTTGATATGTTTTATATGTATGCCAAATTCTATGATTGCATGGGGATGGGTGATTGATGAAAGGGGAAGTGCTCTGTTGTAGTGGCTTTTGCCATGATCTGTTGTAGTGGCTTTTGCCATGATCTGTTGTAGTGGCTAATGCCATGATCTGTTGTAGTGGCTATTGCCATGATCTGATGATGAGCAGCATGACTGCCATCGATGGTGTGTAGCGGTGTGGGTTGATTGTAGAAATCCCCAATGGTGTGATTGGCAGGTACTGGTGGTGTGTAGCGGATGGATACCTAGGATTGAGTTGGGCTTTGCATATTTTCTAATTTATTATACTCTGTTATCTATTCTGTGGGGCTAAGGCCCAATCTGATGGTGCACAAAGGTTGCACACTGAGTCTCGCGACTCACCCTATTATTTAACAACTTACAGGTAGCACCTAGTGCATCGGACCGGGCTGGAGAGGAGCGCAAGGTGGCCATGCGAGGGATTATTTTGATTCAGCAAAAGACTTTACAAGTTTATTATTTTTTTAATATTTTTTAATTAGTGGGTTTAAATTTTGTTGTAATAAGGCCATGGGCCACTTGCTTTATATTTTCGTTTGTTCTGGGCTTTTATTATTACTAGACATTTATATTTTTCATTTTAATTAAGTTAAGGCATGTACTAAATTTCGGTTTTTAATTCATAAAGACATTTAAATGAAACTTTATATATTCTACAAACTATCCAAATTATTAAGTTCTCCGGTATACATGCTTACAATCGACGATTGTTTTCCAAAAATGCGACATGTTCTACTAAATCTTCTTAGTGACATGCCAGATCCGGTCGTGGTGTTTGGGCCGGGTTTGGGGTGTTACACGTACAGAAGAAGTCATGTAGTAGGGCATTAGTCCTTCACAATAACAGTAACAGTAATAGATATACAGTCACAGAATCCTACCCAGCCAACCTCTACACACCATCTCCGCCCAACCCTACACTCCATGTGGGGATATAATCAACCCACCCATCCCTACACTCCAAATAGTACCGTAAGCGGCACTAGATAATAGTTTGCAACTGAGCTGCGAGTAAGTTAGGCTCGAAGCCTTTCAGTACACTTCCTCCGATTAACATCAACCCCCAACCCAATGCAATGCAATATATAGTTATGACATGCTGTCTCATGGTAATAGTACATACAATATTAGATCAGTAGAATCTAATCATGCTCAATAACATGCATATATATATCGTCATACAGTCATTTTAGTCAATTAGGGGTCTAGGTAAACTTACCGACCCTATAGTAGGTTCACAGTTGACTTGAGCGACCTGTGCAACCTTAGTAACAAAGTAGTGAAAATGGGCTCACATGCCCATGCTGTCTGTTCCTGTGGGTCCGCACGCCCGTAAAATGGCCTTAGCCGTATGGATTACACGACTTGGCCCAAAAATCCGACATGCCCGTGAGGTTTACTCGTGTGGGCCATACGACCCAATTCAGTCCGGCCTGTGTGTTGCACACAGCTCGCCTCATCGATTACATGCCCGTGTTCCGTCACACGGCCTACCACATGGGCAGCCATGCACCCGTGTGGCGTCGACAGCCGCATTTTTCAGTTTTTTGCCTGTTTCCATTTTCAGAATTTTGGTTACACACACCTGGTTTCGTTTCACAACCAACACAATCCTGAGAACACCAGCACCTAATTTTCCGATTAAAACACTAAATTAGACCTAAAAACAAGTAATCATACTACTTTCTCCAATTCCAGAGTGCCTATCTTAGATGATTTGATGCACCCCAACACTTATCTTGTCGAAAGACTGGGTGCTTAAAGAGATTCACCTATACAACAAAAGAACTAACAGTCAATCCCACAATTGAGTGATTACTAATCAAATTTAATCAGCTGAAGTAGATAATATGAATAACAAAATCAAACTACAATGGCACTTATGAAATCCATGATAGCGTATTGATTAAAAAGAACGATCCATAACGAAATTGCATCAAGATTTAACCTAAAAGTGACTAATCTCTCACCTTCAATCAATGAACAAAATTTTCCACACGATATAGAACTCTGATTGGTGACCACAGATGCTTGAAAACCTCCCCCAACGTCATATACGAAACACATCAAAAGGGAAGTTATCAAAAAGAGACAAATTACCTACTAAGACTTATCGAAACCTTGACAAATCAGAATTAGGAAACTTGATTTCGGCAAAACTTAATGCGATGAGTGAAGAAGAGAAGAAAAGGAACAACGACGGGAAGGGAGAAATTCTTAATGCAACTCCAGCAAATGAAAAGAGAAAAGGTAAACCAATGGCCAAAATTGGCAAGGATAGAGAAGAAAAAGAAACTTTGGCGGAGGTTTGGCAGAGTTGGGGAAAAGGAAACGAAAGAAGAATGGAGGGACTTTGGGAATTTGAAAATAAAAAGATAAAAAAATAAAAAATTCAGCCCCATTATCCCAAAATCCCTCCTAAAACTGCCCAACCACTCCCACTATCCAAATCCCTAAATTTTCTCTCCACACTTCCCACTACCCCTCTACCACTTCAGCATTTCAGTTCAGTTCAAACATTTCACGGCACCACTAGCAAAAATAATACTTAAGCAATAGCTCGAACCCAAGACCTTTAGAATAATGACACTCCATTTATCCACCAGACCAATAGGCCCATTCTGACATGTTTTTACAAAGAATTAATTAAAAGCCTACTGTCTAGAGATAGGGCTTTATTCATATAAAAACAAAAATTCTTCCCAGGTCAAGGCTTGAACCTATGATTTCTCAAACACTCTTAGAACACATAACCACTCAAGCAGACAGATATTTGTGTCATTAATAATAGAAACATATACAGATAATTTTGGGGAGTTACAACTCTACCTCCTAAAAGAAAATTTCGGCCTCGAAATTTTACTTGATTAGAACAGATGAGGGTATTGTTGACGCATCGCATCCTCAGGCTCCCATGTGGCCTCCTTAGTGCTATGATTATGCCATAGAACCTTCACCAAAGGGATAGACTTCCTCCTCAAAACCTTTACGTCACGATCTAGAATCTGGACAGGCTCCTCCTCAAAGGTCAAGTCTAGCCTAACCTCAATCTCCCCAACAATGACAATATGAGTAAAATAAGAGTAGTAGTGCCTTAACATAGAGACATGGAACACGTCATGAATACAATCCTACTCCGGAGGCAGCTCCAACTGATAAGCAATCGATCCCACTCGCTTTAAAATACAGTAAGGTCTAATAAAGCTAGGGCTTAACTTTCCCTTATGACCAAACCTCAGTACTTTCTTTCATGGCAAGACCTTGAGAAAGACGAAGTCCCCCACAGAATACTCAACCTCATGCCGATTCAAATCTGTATAAGATTTTTGCCTGTCAGAAGTGATACGATCTGCCTTAGGGTGAGTCGAGTCATATGCGAGTTTGCCTGATTGTCTACGAAGGAGTTTCGTTTGATTTGTTTAAAAAGGGAAAATTGGATAGATTAAATAAAATGGCAGTGGTTTAAAAACAAAGAAAAGAGATGGTTAAATGGATAATTGGCTGAAACAAGAAAGAACCCTTAATAGGAATTAAGGACCCGAGTCTTATACGTTTCAAAAGGTAAATACGGAATTGGATAAAACCTCGACCGTAGCTAGTGGCGTCAATCTGACTTGTTTCGAACTTATCATCTATTTGGGTGTGGCGTTCAAACCTTTATACCGAGGTTCCTATCTTGCTAGATAGTGGGTCGAGGTTTTACCCAATTCTGTATTTACCTTTTGAAACGTATAAGACTCAGGTCCTTAGTTCCTATTAAGGGTTCTTTCTTGTTTCAGCCAATTATCCATTTAACCATCTCTTTTCTTTGTTTTTAAACCATTGCCATTTTATTTAATCTATCCAATTTTCCCCTTTTAAACAAATCAAATGAAACTCTTTCGTAGACAATCGAGCAAAATCGCATACGACTTGACTCACCCTAAGACGGATTGTGTCATTTGGTATCAGAGCTAGAAAACGAGGAGAGCTGACGTTCGTATTCAATCTCGAAAGTAGAACCTCGTAAACAAAAATTCGAAAAAGAATTTGAATTTTTTTTCGAAATTACTTGTATTTCATTCTATTGCATTTGAAGTGAAAAAAAAGAATTACGAAAATTCAAAAAAAAATATACGAATGAAAAAAAATGAGTAAAGTTTTCTTTTGAAAGTTTGGTAATTACTTTTTGTTTCTGTTCTCCTCTTCTGTACCCAATCTTCAAAATCACTCTCCTTTATTCCCGATCATCAAGAACCCTTCCCATCATCATTTGGTTCCTCTCCATCTTACCGAATAAAGAGAGTAGATAACTCACAAATTTCATTAAGCATCCAAAAGTCCCTTTTACAAACTAATAACAAGTATATGTAGTGTTTACATGTGGTTAGCTGAAGAGTCAAATGAACTCAACTTTAATATGCATTTAAATGGCTGAAATAAAATCTAAAAACTCTTGAATTCCTTCAGCCAAATAACAACAACTTTATGACTCCTAATGAGCTGATTAAATGAATTTGAATGCTTAAAAAAAATGTCCCTTGAGTTGTCCTTGGCTAGCCGAAAGGTCACCAGCAACTAATGGTGTTTTGAATGCATGTTATCATCTTTTAAATGAGCCAAAGAAACTACTGGTAAGCCACTCTCGATGGTGTCGGATAGAGTCGAACCATGATGCGACTAGGATCGCATCAAGAAGCTGCTTTCAAATGATCCCGAATCACTCTAACCTTATCCTCTGTCTCAGAAACCAACTCAGGACCCAGAACACGTCGCTCGCCAAACTCAGTCTAACATAAAGGAGTACGACCCTTACGACCATACAATACCCCGCAAGGTGCCATCTAGATGCTGGACTGGAAGTTATTATTATAAGCAAACTCCGCTAATGGTAGATAATCCTCTCAACTGCCTCGGAAATCAATAGCATAGCTCCTCAACATATCCTCCAGTATCATAATCACTCTCTCTGACTGACCACCGGTCTGAGGATAATGCAGTATTGAAGTTCAATCTTGAACCCAGAGCCTCATACAACTTCCCTAAAAATCGAGACGTGAAGTGAGGATCCCTATCAGAGATGATCGAAACTGGTACCCCATGCAGTCTTACTATCTCTGAAATATAAAGCTTCGCCAACTTCTGTAGAGAATAATTAGTACGAACCGATATGAAATGTACTGACTTGGTCAATCGATCCACGATGACCTAAACAGAATCCTTCGTAGTGGGTGTCAAGGGTAACCCACTAACGAAGTCCATCGTCACACGTTCTCACTACCAAAGGGGAATCTTAATCGACTGTAGGAAACCCAATGGCAACTGATGCTCAGCCTTAACCTACTGGCATGTCAGACTTCTAGCCATAAAGTTAGTAACCTCTCGCTTCAATCGTGGCCATCAATATAATTCTCAGAGATCTCGGTACATCTTATTTCCGCCAGGATGTATAGCATAAGGGCTACTATGCGCCTCTCTCAGTATAGACTGTCTCAAATCAATATTATTCGGAACACAGATCCGCCCACAGAAATAGAATACCCTATCACTATTAAGTCTAAAATTCGTAGTGCTACCACTCTCAATCTGTCAGAACCAAAAACTTAGAGACTCGTCCTCCAACTGCTTACCCTTAATCTGCTCAATCCATGTCAGCTTAACCTGAAGCTCGGCTAATAAGTTACCATCATCAAATAAGCTTAGGCGAGCAAACATCGCCCTCTAATCAGTCATAGCTCTATGGCTCAGTGCATCGACCACCACGTTGGCCTTGCCAGGATGGTACTCAATAGTACAGTCGTAGTCCTTAAGCAGCTCAATCCATCTACGCTGCCTAAGATTTAGCTCATTCTGAGTGATGAGGTACCTGAGGCTCTTGTGATCAGTGTAGATGATACACTTCTCACCATACAGATAATGCCTCCAGATTTTCAATGCGAATACCACCGCGGCCAACTCCAAGTCATGCATCAGATAATTCCCCTCATGAGTCTTAAGTTGATGAGATGCATATGCTACAACCTTTCCCTCCTACATCAACACACATCCCAAACCGATATGTGATGCATCGCTGTAAATAGTGAACTCTTTTCCAGACTCTGGTTGTATCAGAATAGAGGCCTCAGTCAATATAGTCTTGATCTTCTCAAGGCTCTCTTGCTACGCATCAGTCTAGTTAAACGACACACCCTTACGTAGCAGCTTAGCCAAGGGTGCTGTAATCAGTGAAAAACCCTCTACAAATCATCGATAATACCCTGCCAGTCCTAGAAAACTGTGAACCTCAGATAAGTCTTAGGCTATTTCCAATCCACCACCACCTTAATCTGTTGAGGATCGACCCTAATTCCCTCCGCAGAAACCACATGGCCTAGAAATATTACTTCTCACAACTAGAACTCACATTTACTGAATTTGGCGTACAATTATTTTCCTCCCAAAATATGCAGAACCACTCTAAGGTGTTCATCATGTTCATCCTCAGTCCTCGAATACACCAGTATGTCATCAGTAAATACCACTACGAATTGATCCAGATAGAGTTGAAATACTCGATTCATCAGATACATAAAAGTCGACGGTACATTAGTCAGTCCAAATGGTATTACGAGGAACTCGTAGTGACCATAGCGAGTCCTAAACACCGTCTTATGCACGTCAGCCTCCTTAACTCTCAACTGGTGATACCCTGATCGAAGGTCAATCTTGGAGAAAACTAAAACTCCTCGGAACTGATCAAACAGATAATCTATCTTCGGTAGGGGGTACTTATTCTTGATGGTCAACTTATTCAGTTGCCGATAGTCGATACACACACGCATGGATTCATCTTTTTTCTTCACAAACAGAACCGGTGCTCCTTACGGAGACACACTAGGGCGGATGAACCACGATCCAGGAGCTCTTGAATCTGAGCTTTAAGCTCCACAAGTTCTTTCGGTGCCATTCTATAGGGAGTTATGAACACCGGAGCTGTTCCAGGAAGGAGCTCAATCCCAAACTCTACTTCACGACTCAGAGGTAATCTAGGTAGCTCATCAGGAAAAACGTTCTGATAGTTCTTTATTGTTCTAATATCTTTAACCGAAGAGCCTCTAGAATCTGAAACACTAAAGTAGGCTAGGTACGCCTCACATCCCTTACGAACCAACTTTTCTACCATCAGTGCAGAGATTACGCTCGTCAAATAGTTTCGACGTTCCCCAATTATGACTACCTCACTATCCTCCTCGGTTCTCAATACAACCCCTTTTTTTGGCACAATCAAGCTCACTCGGTGCTTGACCAACCGGTCCATTCCCAGTATCAGATCAATCTCTCTAAAAGGCAGTTCCATCAGATTAGCCAGAAAGATAGCCCTTTGGACCTCTAAAGGGACATCTCTAAACAATTTATTTACCCTTATCGACAGCCACAGCAGATTTAGGACAGTAACCTCATTCGTAGTGCTCTCAACCAAGATCCCCAAATTTTTAGACACAGTACAGGCTATATAGGAGTGAGTAGATCCTGTATCTATCAATGCAGTATAAGATACATCGTAAATAAAGAACTTACCCGTGATGACGTCCGGAGTATCTCCATCCTCTCGGCGACGTGCATCATAAACTAGAGCCGGCTGCCTCGCCTCAATATGACCAACACCTCTGCCCGGCGCTTTCTGACCACAGCCCAACCTATTCCACCTCTGGCTTGACCACGGCCTCTCAGTGGTTGCTGAACTGCTCTAGGTGGTGGTGCAGTACCAGTATTCAGAGCTTGTATCTGATCAGGCCTCCGCGAACACTCTCTGGTAGGTGCTCTAATGAACCGCACCTCAAGCAAGCCCCAGTTCTTTTCCAACACTCGCTCTGATGGCGTCTACCATAATCAGTACACGGAAGCTGTCCAGTAGCAGCAATAGGAGCCCTAACTCTGATCGGCCCATCAAATTTAGCCTTTTTCTTAGGCCTCTGAATAGAACTCGAGGGCTCCGAATCCCTCTTGCTCCTATCTTTCTTTCGGTTCTGGCGCTCAGCCTGTTTCACTTCCTCGGCGATCTTCACCTTATCAACCAGTGCAACAAAGTTTCGCTCCCTCTGTAGAGCTATCAGAACCCTCAGATTATCCCTGAGGCCATCCTCGAAGTGAACAAATCGCTCATACTCAATCGCCACCATACTTCGCGTATAGCGGCTCAGTCTTAGAAATTCGACCTCATACTTGGCCACTGATCGATCTCCCTGTGCTAGATTCAAAAACTCCCTCCTACGGGTATCCATATAACTGGCACCCACAAGGTGGTCTTAAAGAACTCCCAGGTTAGACGTTCGGGTTGAGTGCCCTCCTTAACAGTAAGCCGCCACTGATAAGCCTCATCCCACAGTAGCGAGACTACACCCTTTAATTTTTGCTCAGGGGTGTAATCTAAATCATCCATAATCCTCTCCGTTGCCTCAATCTAGTACTCGGCCACATTAGGGGCAACTCTAGTGACATGCCTGAAGAGCTCAGCCCCATTGGACCAGAGTCATTCTGTAATTGACCCTCGGCCCCCAGATCCAGTATTGGGCCCAACAACCCTCTCCAAAATCCTTAGCATAGCCTGGGACAATACGTCATCCCCAACCATGCGATCTTGAGACCCAGCCTTAGTAGCAGGCGACACTGGCGTCTCACTCGTATCCAAATTCGGTATGCTACCCAGTGAAGAGGACTCAGCTCGAGCTCCTCTGCGGCATCTACCTTGGCCTCTAGTACCCCATCCGCGGATACCTCGTGCGATCATTGTCTAATCACGTTTATCTATATTAACAATTTTATGAATTAGTTACAGTTTCAGTGTTTATTAACAAATGTTTTATGTAAAACAATATTGATTATTCAGAGTTCGTTTTCATAAATCGCAGTTTAACTACAGTTTTTAGTTTCTCTACAATTTTTAGTATACACTAACTAGAGTGTTTTCAGTATAGTTTACTACCTATAGTAGTTTCTGAATATCCTATCCATAACAGTTTCAGTTTAAAACAAATCACAGTTCAGAATACTTACAGGATCGGTGCCAGAGACTCGGTGTACCACTTACTCAGTAAAAACATTTCAAATCATTTGGAAATCAATCAATTTTTTGAAAGCACATTTTTTTTATAAAACCTATAATCCACAGCTGAGTTTTGCAACTTGACTCTGATACCACTAAATGTAACACTCCAAACCCGGCCTGGACATTATGGTCGGATCAAGCGATGTCACATGGTAGTGTGTTTGAAAACTGTAACTTTGCTTATAATAATTCCTGTTTAGAAACTTTTTATTATTACTTATAAATTCTAAAATCATGTTATTTAATCAATCGAAAGTTTGAAAACATTTATTCAATGCGGAAGCTTTTAGAACAGTTTGCGTATTTGTGAGTATTTGTTAAAACGTTTGTTTCTTTTGAAAACTCGAGATGTCCTAATACTAGTAGTTATAAACCATAACCAATAAAAATCCCAAACTAAAATAAAAATCCACAGAGGCCATATTTACAAAAAATACCCAAATAAAATTTAAAATCATAAGTAAGCACAAAACAGTGTCAAAAAGGTCGTGTGGCCACCCTGAGTCCTCCGCTGCACCGATCCACTTAAATCTAGAGGTTACCTGTACTGATTAGATAGAAGGGATGAGTTTACATAAACTCAGTGTGTAATCCCCATAAGGATAAACAGACAGTATGCAATTAATCACAGTCTAGGTCTAAGCCCTTTTTCAGTAATAGTATCAGTTTGGGCCTTAGCCTATTTTCATACAGAAGAAGTCATGTAGTAGGGCATTAGCCCCTCACAATAACAGTAACAGTAATAATATGCAGTCACAGAATCCTACCCAACCAGCCTTTACACACCATCTCCGTCTAACCCTACACTCCATGTGGGGATATAATCAACCCACCCATCCCTACACTCTAAATAGTACCGTAAGCGGCAGTAAACAATAGTTTGCAGCTGAGCTGCCAGTAAGTTAGGCTCAAAGCCTTTCAGTACACTTCCTCCGATTAACATCAACCCCCAACACAATGCAATGCAATATACAGTTATGACATGTTATCTCATGGTAATAGTACATACAGTATTAGATAAGTAGGATCTCATCATGCTCAATAACATGCATATATATATCATTCATACAGTCATTTCAGTAAATTAGGGGTCTAGGTAAACTTACCGACCCTACAGTAGGTTCATAGTCGACTAGGGCGACCCGTGCAACTTTAGCAACAAAGCAGTGAAAATGGGCTCATATGCCCATGCTGTCTGCTCGTGAGGGTCCACACGACCCAAAATGGCCTTAGTTGTGTGGATCACACGGCCTAGCCCAAAACTCTTACACGCCCGTGTGGTTCACTTGTGTGGGCCATAAGGCCCAATTTAGTCCGTCCCGTGTGTCACACGGCCCGCCTTATCGATCACACGTCTGTGTTCCATCACACGACCTACCACACGGACGACCACGCGCCTGTGTGGAGTCGACAGCCCTATTTTTTGGCTTTTCGCCGGTTTCCATTTTCAGTATTTTGGTTACACACACCTGGTTTCGTTTCACAACCAACGCAATCCTGAGAAAACCATCACCTAATTTTTTGATTAAAACACTAAATTAGACCTAAAAACAAGTAATCATACTACTTTCTCCAATTCCAAAGTGCCTACCTTAGACGATTCGATGCACCCCAACACTTATTTCGTCTAAAGACTGGGTGCTTAAAGAGATTCACCTATACCAACAAAAGAACTAACAGTCAATCCCACAATTGAGTGATTACTATCGAATTTAATTAGCCGGAGTAGATAATACGAATAGCAAAATCAAACTATAATGGTACTTATGAAATTCATGATAGCATATTGATCAAAAAGAATGATCCATAATGAACTCGCATCAAGATTTAACCCAAAAGCAAATAACCTCTCACCTTCAATCAATGAACTAAATTTTCCACACGACATAGAACTCCGATTGGTGACCACAGATGCTTGAAAACCTCCCCCAACGTCATATACAAAACACATCAAAAGGGAAGTTATAAAAAAGAGACAAATTACCAACTAAGACTTACCGAAACCTTTACAATTGGAATTGAGAGACTTGATTTCGGCAAAACTTAATGCGATGAACGAAGAAGAGAAGAAAAGGAACAACGACAGAAAGGGAAAAATTCTTAGTTCAACTTCGGCAAACGAAAAGAAAAAAGGTAAACAATGGCCAAAATCGGCAAGAATAGATAAGAAAAAGAAACTTTGGCAAAGGTTTGGCAGAGCTGGGGGGAGAAGAAACGACAGAAGAATGGAGGGACTTTGGGAGTTTGAAAATAACAAAATAACAAAATAAAAATTTAGTCCCATTATCCCAATCCCTCTTAAAATCGTCCAACCACTCCCACTATCCAAGTCCCTAAATTTTCTCTCCACACTTCCCACTACCCCTCTATCACTTCGGCATTTCAGTCAAGTTCAAACACTTTATGGCACCACTAGCAAAAATAATACTTAAGCAACAGCTCAAAACCAAGACCTCTAACATAATGACACTCCACTTATCCACCAAACCAGTAGGCCCATTCTGATATGTTTTTACAAACAATTAATTAAAAGCCTACTGTCTAGAGATAGGGCTTTATTCATATAAAAACAAAAATTCTACCTAAGTCAAGGCTTGAACCCAGGATTTTTTAGACACTCTTAGAGCACATAACCACTCAAGTAGACAAATATTTGTGTCATTAATAACAGAAACATATACAGATAATTTTGGGGCGTTACAAATATATTATATGTAGTTAAGCGTGTACGTATACCTTTTTTTTGTAATATAATATGCACTAAATATATTTATATCTCACATTATAAAATAAATTCATATTATATTATTTACTTTAATTATATAAATATTAATTATTTTTCTAAATTTAGGGATTTCGATGATCTCATCTCATTGTTTAGTTAAGTTTATGGATACAAAAGAATATGATTCAAGGAAAACTAAATAAGATTTAAGGTAATAAGGTATTAAAGAATATATATGTTCTAATAAAAAATATAATACTTAATTTTAGAAAATATTTTATTATATTTTATATCACTTAAATTATAATCATTGTTTGATGTGCTTATATAGAAGAGATCTCGAGTTCATTTAGTTTTTAACCAATAAACTTTAATTCGGATATCTGAGCGGCCCTGCCTTCAACACACAATTTATAAATTAGCTTTATCGAAACGTGATGATTCAATTGACATTCCGATGCTTAATACACAATATTTAGGCTTACGTTCCGATAGTTAAATTAGTGCTTTCAAGAGAAAACGTAAGTAAAGAAATAAACGAGAACTTCCAAGTTGATAAATTAACCGACTGCTTCTACAAAGATATTTTTCCCCATTAAGTATTGAACATTGAACGTCTGAATGAACAAAGAGAATGTGAACCGGGACTTTTTACATCCAACATGCAAAATCTTATTATTCCATCCGTGAACATTTCAACAGATAAATAAAATTATAGTTATATGGTCCTCACATCACATGGACCCCCCTGTGGGCACAAATCCTTTTTGGGTGGCTTTGTCTGATTTCTGTTGTCGCCGGTAAGTTTTATAGAAAGGACATGGTTTGGACCACGGCTCGGATATCGAATGCGGATGTTACAATAAAATTTGAACTTGTTTGGCAAATGGGAAATTTGCGGACCATAAAATTTAAAATTTTCAAAATTCGATGATAGATTCTTTAGATTCTTGTTCACTTGTTTTACATTTTAAGTTACGTATTAATAAAAGCGTTCATTTATTAAATTTCATAATTTTAAATATGATATAAATACGTAAAGTGAATACGATAAAAATATTTGGAAATTTGGAAATAGATTCTTGTTCACATGTTCCACATTTGAAGCTACACATGCATACATAAGTATTTGCATTGCTTAATATATATTAGTGTAAGGGTTGGCTTAACGTCCAAATTCTAATGTTTTATGTTTGAAAATTGAGTTGGGTAATGTATGTGTCAAATTCAAGCTTTAATATTTGAAGTTTGAGTAGGTTCGTATTTGAGTTTATGTTATTTTTTTATTTTATGTATTATGTAATTTATATTATATGGAAATTAAATATATTTTACTAGAATGTAAATATTAAAAATATATGTTAAATTGTATATATTTAAAAATTTAATAAAATATAATATATTTTGAAAAAAAATAAAATGAGGAGATTTAAACGGACTCATGTTTAGCCATTTATAAATATAGACGAAATTGAATAAAATTAGAGATTCATATTTCAAATAAGGTCAAGCTTGGTAACTATGTACAATATTTGATAGTTTGGTACGGTAAATGGGCTAGGCTTAAACTTGAGCCATGAATTCCTTTAATTTAATATGACAATTTAAAATAGAACAACAATACACGAAACAAATAATGTATATATATACCTATCAATTCTGATTGAATCGGTGATCAATCGGACTCCAGATTCAACTCAACACAATTTGATCGTAAAAAACCAACAACCTAAACCTAAATTGACCTAACCCAAATTGGCTTGACCAGAAAAATCTAAGCTTCAATATAAATGACTTAAATCCAAAATATCTAAACATGAAATAATTCAAATTAAAATGATGTTAAAAATTGCAAAGATCAAATTCAACCAACTGACCTAATTTACAAATTTATGCAATATACATATAAGAAGTGGGAGTTTAAATACACTTTTGAGCCTACCAAAATACTGTTTATTATTCATATTACTAAATTGATATTATAACAATATATAACAACCACCTCTATATGTCATTCAAAATTTTGGTAGATAAATAGAGTTGTTATAGATAAATTTGATTGTACTTTAATTATCAAAATAGTTAATATATTCTAATTATATTCAACCATTAGAATAATATTAATTTACAATAATTTATTGAAATAAAAATAAATTATTTAATAGATTACAAAAATATATATGTGAAATCATATGCGTGTACATTAGAAACCAATATATAAAAATTGATGGATAATGCATATAAGCTTTTTTCTTTTTATGTGTTTTTTTTTCTAATTTTTTGTATTTTAAAAAATTGTAATGTGGTATATTGATGAGTGATCGTTATGATAATAGTTTAGAACACTTTTATTTTACTTTTTATTTTTTATTTTTAAGCGTTTGAAAATAGTGTCAGGTCAGTAATAAAAAAATTGAGAGTCAATTTCCTTTATTTAATATATATGGTTTAATTTAGCCTTCTTTTAAATATAAAATTAAGGTAAACTACATAAATAGTCACTTGGCTATTAAAAAAATTTCTTGTTAAGTCTTGACTTTAAAAAGTTACAAAATGGTGATTAGACTTATCAATTTATTTATTTTTGGTCCAAAACTGATAAAAAGCTAACAATTTACTAACTCATCAGTTAACTTAATGACACGTATTGTTTTAAACATTACTTTTCCACATAATTTCCATGTCATTTTATAATTAATATAAAAAAATTAAACCTAAAACTTAAAACTACACTGTTTATGGTTTTTTTCTTATTAGAAACCCTAAAATGTTTGTTTCTTTTTCTCTGTTCTTAGTCGCCACCTTTCATTGCCACTATTGTTTGACATGACACCCTAGCCCAAAAATGACATAGATAGATTCTTCTCTTTTCCCTAAACTTGGATTCAACCTTTATTCCTCCAAAAGCTTTTTCATCGCAAATATGCCAATTTGTCAAATTGTTTGAGTTTTTGGGGCTTGTGATGTTGTTTAAAGAATTGGTATAGTGAATAGAAGGCTGAAGAGGAGAGGAAGACTCGATTGAAATCGTGGCTCGATTCATAGCCAAAAAGTGAGATTGAAGGTTTAAAAGTTTGAATTTTTGACTTTAAATTTGTGGAGTACTTTAGTAAGTGTTTTGGTGAAATTAAGGTTTACATTGGGTTTAAGGGGTAAAGAACTATACATGGTTTAAATGACTTGAGAGTTTTTAACAGAGTTTCTAGACTGTAAGAGGCGACCCTTTTGAAAAAATTACAAAATTGAGGAATGTGAAAGGCTAGAGTTTGTTTATTTCCTCTTGGTGTCCACAACTTAAAAGCTTCGAGTCTCTAATCCTTCAGCATTTGAAAACTCTGGTTGTCCTATTTGCGTATCTAGAACCATTCCTTCTTGCCTTTTCCTCTGTCAAAGTACTTTTCTCAGTTAAATGTCTCAAAATAAAGATGTTGTTCTCACCTAAGCTGCTACTACTGCCGCAACATATCATTAACTTGGAATGAGCCATTATTTGGGGTTGCGATCAAATGGAGGAAATAATAGAATCAAAAGAAAAAGAAGAAATTAAAGGCACATTGATTATGGCATCTACCAGAATTGAAGAACATTTGCAATACAAATAGAGTAATGCTTTTTGATTCTCTCTAAAAGCTTGAGATATTGATTGTCCTGAGTTGGAAAAATTCCTCTGAAGTTAGATATTTCCCTTGACAATGGCAAAGTTGATAAGAATACATACCAGATTACATAACTGGTGCCTATTTTTATGCTATTTTGTTTTGTTGTTATTAGATTCTAGTAGGTGTTTTGTTTTGAATCAGTCTAAGTTATATTTGATGTAACAGAGTAGATTCTTTAGGATATACTTTGTATATAAAAACCATGGCCATCAATAGAAAATGGTAAGGAAAAAGATTCACAGAAAATCTTCTCATCTTCCTTACCTTTCCTCTTTATGGTATCAGTGCACTTATATCATAAGAGCTTAGGTTTTTATCCTCCCAAACACTCACGAGCCAAACAGTCCTCTAACCTTAGTCACCATCCACAACTCCATCAAACTTACCTCCACCAACTATCTCTATTGGAAAACCTAGATCGAATTCGTCCTCATATGTTGTAACTTGCACAACTTTATTGAAGGTTCACATCCCTTTCCGCCTGCCACCATCACTATCAACAATGCAATTCCCCCCAATCCTGCATATCAGACATGGTTAAGACAAGACAAAGTTTTGTTTGGAGCACTGGTGGGCACGATTTCACCCAACATTGTGCCACACATTACTCAATCAAAAACATCTCGTGACACTTGGAAAGCCCTCACAAACACTTATATTTGTCTTTCTCGTGGGCATATCAAACAAATTAAAGACAACTTGAAAAAGATATCCAAAGGATCACAATCTGTCGCCTACTATATGCAAGCCATAAAGACCAAAGCAGACGAACTTGCCGCCATTGGGAAACAACTTGATCATGAAGCTTTAATTGAGAAAGTTTTGGACAGTCTCGATGACACCTTCCAATATGTTATTGGTGCAATCAATAGTCGTGACACAATCATCACCCTTGATGAAATCCATGAAAAACTCATCAACAAAGAGATATCCTTGCGTAATTCATCACCCTCACTAGGATTTCCAGTCTCTACTCTATACATACACAACGCTCAAACTAGTGGTCACTAAGCAATAGTATGGCATGCTCATTCTCCAACCACGTAGTCAGCTCCCCATTAGTCTAACTGACTAATATGCCCATTTCTAGGCAAATGTCAGTGGTGCTGTGCTCAAGGTCATGTTGTCTCTCAATGTTCTCTTTGTTGGAAAATCGGGTTCGAAAAACACAGCGGAAATAGGTTTAAGGGAAAACCAGAATTTTTATTTTTTTTTCCAAAAATAAGAACTTGGTTGTGTTATCTAAAGTAATAAACACTTAATCAAAATTGTAACTTTATGATTCGTCTAAGATGAACGCTTCGACCGAGTATTCTTCTCTGCTATCCTCAAGGTCACGTTTGCTGAGTGTGGGCTTGCTTCGAATCAGAATTTTTTTCACAAAATTACTAGTTGAGCAATTTTGTAATTTCTATAAACTTCTGGGGTCAGGTTGTAAATAACAATAATTTCTTTAGAAAGTTTTTGAAATAATTTCTTTCGAGAATTTTTTTCTACAACTTTTCTTAAATTCAAATGAATGAGAATAATGATCCATGCTCTCTTTATATAGGGAGAGCTTAGAGAGAGTTCAACTATGATTAGAATTAATCACATTAATATTAAATTAATAAAATATTATCTAAATAAATATTAAATTAAATTTAATATCACATATTAATATTAAATTAATAAAATACTATCTAGATAAATATTAAATTAAAATTTAACATTAAATTTATTAAAACAATATTATATTTGGAGAAGTTATTTTGAAATCAAGTTACTTGATAGAGTCCCACTAGGAGTCTAATTTTTCCATCGCTCCACCATTGAAGAACCACCACCGCTGACCATTCGCTGGTCACTGAATCATCGCTATCGCAGCCACTATGGCCAATGGTGCCACTGCCGACGTGACTCTTTCAGTACCTTGAACTATCATCGTTTTTCCCGAATGCGCCTGGCTGATTGGACTACTACTGGTTCAGTCTGGATCAGTGACGGCCCGACTAGTCTAGTCCAGCCATTGGTTGGACCATCGGCCCAGTTTCATACAGAGGGCCCGGTTCAATCAGTTTTTGAGTTTTGATCTCAGTTTTTGGTTCTCGTGTCCAATTTTTTATCTCGGGTCTAATTTTCAAGTTCAATTAGCTATTGGGCTAATTGTTTGACTTGAAAATTAATTTAAAAAATATCATATTTATTTTAATTAATTTGGTTAATTTATTTTTCTTGATCAAAATTAATTATCCCAAAAATTGCTGAGATTTTCCAAATTAATTTTTCAAAAAAATTCTTTAATCAAATCCTCTAGTTGTGTAACAGCCCGATTTTGGGTCTAGTCAGAACAGTGGTTTCGGGACCACAAATCTGACATAGTAAAATTTAATTTTATTATATTTTTATGGTATACATTTTTAAGGAATGATTTTGTGAAAATTTTGTTCGAAAATTTTGACGTTTGGACACTCAATTTAGTTAAAAGGACTAAATTGTAAAAAGTGCCAAATTTGAGTTCTATGTGTTTAAGGCATCCAATTGCTATGAGATTTTAAACTGAAGGTTCTTAGATGGTAATTAGACAATTTGTTAAGTTAGTGGACAAAAATAGACATGGAGTAAGAGAATTTTTATGTTTTAAGTTAGGGGTATTTTAGTTATTTGGTAATTAAATGAATTAAAAAGCAAACATCAAGCCAAAATCTTGTCCATCTTTTTCATGCTAGATGAAATTTAGAGGAAGAAGCCATAACTAGGGTTTGGTCACTTTCAAGCTCGATTGTAAGTCCGTTCTAGCCCCATTTTTAATGATTTTTAGGTTTTTGAAATCCTTGTAACATGATCTATCTATTTCTACCAAAAATTTAAGAACTAATCAAGGTCTAGGGTTTGAACCATGTTAAATATTTTTGTATTTTGATGTTTAATGGTAGATTATGCAAGTTTGATGTTGGATAAACAACTTTTACTAAGTGTTTTTGGTAAAAATGTAAAAAAAGACCTATTTGTAAGGTTATAAAATATGTAGTACAAGTGTGATTTAATGGAAATTTTAGGCTGTTATGAGCATGAACAAAGTTCTCCTAGGCTTGGGTCTTAAGGAAATTGAATACGTTTCATTTTACGAGCCTAGGGACCAAAATGTAAAAAGTTAAAAAGTTAGGGGCAAAAATGTAATTTTTCCATAATGTGATTTTTAGACTGAATTGGATAATGTATGTATTAAATAAGCTGAATTTGCTATTATAGATCAAGAAAAATGAAGTTCGGACCTTGATAATGGGAAAAACAAAGTGTTTGACGATTAGGTCCATTTTCACTATTTTTGTACTGAGGTAAGTTCGTATGTAAATAATGCAATGTTATAATTGTATTTTAATGTTTTGATATTTCATGAAATGTATTATTAATTTTATGAACATATTCGACAAAGTTTCGGCAAGAAAGGAATCCCGGTTGAACATTAGGAATAGATAGGATACGAATGTCATGACATTAGGGTTATTGAGATTACATGTAAGACCATATCTGGGATTTGGAATCAATATGAGACTTCATGTAAGACCATATCTGGGATATGGCATAGATATGAGACTTCGTATAAGACCATATCTGGGATATGGCATAGATATGAGACTTCATGTAAGACCATAGCTAGACTATTGGCATCTATACGAGATTACATGTAAGACCATATCTGGGATATGGCATTAGTACGATACTGTGTGTACAAGTTTCTCGAGTATCCTTTAGTATTCCAAATGGTTCAACAGAAAATTCAATGGGTATGTCAAAGACGACAAAATATGTGATTATGTTACGAGTTGGTACAGATATGTACGAAAAACTCAAAGGAAATGAATTCGGTATGTGATGAACTATTGGTAAGAATGTGATTGGGTATGTAATGTTCATGATGTTTAATGACATTTAGGTTGATATATGTATGTTACTCATATGGAAATTGTATGATTAATGTTATTTATTATTTGTATATGAAATTAGTAAGCTATATAGCTTACTACATTTTTCTTTCCCTTGTCTTATAGTGTCACCAAGCTAGCTCGGGATTGGAGATCGTCGGAGATCCATTCGCACTATCAACTATTATTTTAGTACCAATGAATTCAACATTTTGAGTTATGGCATGTATAGGGGGCTTGGTCATTTTGTTTTGTGTCATAATTGATTTGGCCCAATGTGTTAATTTGTATAAGGCCATTGAAAATTGGCTACAATTAGTATGAGTAATTTATATGATAATGCCTTTCATAGATGTGGGAATTTACATGATTTGAGTTGATAAGCATGTGATGTTTGTGTATGATAGATGGTAGCATGTGAATGATGTGTTGATGTCTTGATTGTGGCTGATTTGGATGTATGTAAATGCTTGGATTGGTGTCATATGATGATGTGTAGGTATGTACAAGTAAGGGTGGCAAAATGGCTTGGTAAATAGCCTTATTTTTGTCCACACGGATAGGCACACGGGCGTGTGTCTAAGCCATGTATGACACATGGTCTGCCCTATGAGCATGTGTTCCTGCTGTATGTCCCCTGCACCTTAATTTTAAGAAACAGAATGTCCAGAATATAGCACACAGGTAGAGACACGGGCGTGTGTTTCAGCTGTGTGTGCTACACGACCTTGGACACGAGTGTGTGTCTCGACCGTGTGAAGTCTGCACCTATTTTATGAAAAATTATGAAAATTAAATTGACCACACGGCCTAGCACATGGGCGTGTGGCACGGTTGTGTGGCACAAGTTAGAAAGCTCCCTATTTTGAACACAACATGAAATTTTTTTTCTAAGTTTTGTAAAATTTTCTAAATTTCTCAGTTTAGTTGCAAACCATTTCCAAAACATGTATTGAGCCTCGTAGGCTCGTTTCAGGGATGATATGAATATGTATGAAAAGTTTTAAATTTGAATGGAAATTTATGAATCAGAAATTTATGTTTGCTTGTGCTTATGTGCAGTAATGCCTCGTACCCTATTCCAACGTCGAGTACGGGTAAGGGGGTGTTACAAGTTGAACAATTCTCATGATCGCCTAATTTAATTCCACATCAAATAAATCGACTTAACTAAATTAGTTTCAAACTCGTAGAATTTTCTTCTAATTCAAGTACATTCCAATCGAGCTTTTGTTGAGCTAGCGGAGGGACCAATTGGACACACACAATTAGGCTTAAGTAATTGCAATTATGTCCAAAATTATCGTTCTGATAATTCACAATTTACTTAACCATGGAGTCAATCCACAAGAAGTACCATGATTGAAAACTCTTTATTATATACTCTTTACGAAAGCAATTCATCCAATTCCTTTGTCCAATGACCTTGTCATGTGTGTGTTACCCTCATATGATATCCTTGATTCCTTTGAGTTAAACCCGTTCACTCAATATAATCTTATTTTATCTCATTGTCACCATTGTGTCTTCTAAATGATTAATATGATTACTGCCAAAGAATGACTATGATAAATTGCTCATTCGAGAACCCACAACCCGTGGCCACCACACAATGCCAATGAGAGGATAGTATTAACTCTTTAATCAAGCTAAGAATTCCACTGTTGCTAGTAAAGCCATGCCATATAAAAGTCATGTACCCAACATACCGACTATGGTCATCTTTAGAGCATAAGCTTCCACTTATATCAAAGCACATGAGTTGCATATGTATGGTCAGTGACTAACTCGGGATTTAGGTAAGTCACAACATGAACGTCACAAGTGAATTAATTTACAAATGGATTCAGAATTAATTCAACTTGGGTTTAGCCCAATGTATCATCCTTCCAATGAGTACATTTATGTTTATACCCGTGGAGTCAACTACTCTGATAGCCAAGCTAGCCATCTCCCTAATTGGAATTGTAGACGACATATAATCCTTTTGAGTATTTGAATCAAATGCTCACTTTGATTCTTTTACAAGATTACAGACTTGTTTAGATTATCTATTGAAATAAGTTGTCTTTCTCGCACTGTAAACATTCTTACAGTGCCACTTATCATCAGTTTGAATTTAGACAACCAATAAGCTAACATTTGTGATCTACCACAAATTGATGTGGCAAATTAGGCTTTCCTGGCATACTTAAAGATCTAATTCTCGATAAAAATAGCGTCTTTTGCATAATTTTTTGTTATTTTTTTAATTTAAGTTAATAAGTGAAAATGTCCCATTTTTTCCCATTTTGTAACCCAATTTGGCCAATAGTGCCATTGGGAGGCCTAACGTGTGATTGAGTGATGTAGGGATGTGTTGGAGGTAAAAAATGAGTGAAACAGCACCAAAGGAAAGGGTATCGCGATATCCACTGTAACACCCCCAAACCCAGCCTAGAAGTTAGGCCCGAATCCGGTGATGTCACATCAAAGGGATAATTCAAAACGATTTTTCTAAGTTAAAATTTTAAGGCCTAAAAGCCCAAAATCCTTGAATGTTGCTAAGTAATGATAAGAGCCCATGTTTAAATTTATGAAATTTATCCAGGTTCAACAATTAAGTAAACAGTTGAAACAAAGACAACAAAACTCAAAGTCTAAAGTCAAATCGGAGTACAAGGCCTTATTACATTCAACAAAAATAACGTAATTAAAATCATGCCTTTTGAGACAAATAAATAAAACTTCTAAGTATCTTGTAGTGTGGCCATCTCCGAGTCCTCTCCCACGTCGAGCCGTCTACTGAGGATCACTTTAAACATTTAATAAAAAGGGTGTGTGTTTCGAAACTCAGTGTGTACGACCTTTGGTAACCAATCAACATGCAAATATCACATTGGGCCTAAGCCCTATCAAATTCGGTGGTCTTGGGCCTTAGTCCGCAATGACCTCACATCACATCAGTATCACATGAATGCAATGCACCCATCCCAAATCCAACCCTACACTCCATTTCCCTTCCAACCCTACACTCCTATGAGGATATAAATATCAACCCACCCATCCCTACACTCCAAAAGTAGCACCAGCAACGGCATTACTCAAACGTTGCAGCAAAGCTGCTATAATGGGCTTAAAGTCATCGATGGATCCACGGTCGTCAGTGAGTATGCGATCCTCAAATCTTTCTCCGTATCATCAAAACCCACCCAAATGTAACATATATTTCATGAATGCAACATACACAATTTCACACATTAAGCACTTAGGGGTATTTTAGTCATTTTATTACCCAGGGGTATTTTTGTAATTCTACCCTACAGAGGTATTTAGGTAATTTTACAAAACTGGGGTATTTTGAAAATTTTGTAAATCAGGGATATTTTGGTAATTCTGCAAATCAAGGGTATTCTGGTAATTTTACAAATTAGGGGTATTTTAGTAATTTTGCAAATCTAAGGATATTTTGGAAATTTTCAAACTAAGGGTATTTTAGAAATTTTCAAACTAAGGGTATTTTAGTAATTTTCAAATCAAGGGTATTTTGGTCCCTCTCGGGTTTTAGTTATGAACTTTGGCCCATTAACAAGTCCTTGCGGCTAAAGTGAACAGACACTACGTACCAGGTAGGATTCTAGAGAAAAGGTGGGCCACTAAGACCGCTTAAGTACCAAGCTTTCCCTAGATCCAATCCTAGACATGCATATGTCTGTTGCCACACTCTAACACAGCGACTTGTCCACGGACATGTTTAATTATTAGATTAAGTCTTATGCGGTTTAAGAGTTGTTCAGAACTAGCCCTAAAGTCCATTAAACCCTGGCATACTTGTCTACGTCCCCATAAAGCCCATCAGGCCCATTTCACGTTCATATAGCCCATTAAGCCCAAATCACATCCTTATGGCCCATTAGGCCCAGATCTCACTCATATGGCCTATTAGGCTCAAAACAATTCCAGATCATGTAACATGCATGACTAACTCAATTTATATAACCAAATCAATCAATTTCATCAAACTTAGCCTCAGGGCCCACCGGACCCATTTAGCCACTTTCGGCTTTTCGGCTTTCTAGCATTACCGATATCATGTGTGTGTAGTGATTGTACACACCTGGTTACTGCGACATGCTATACTATCCTTGGTCTTGAACCTATAACCAACCAACCTTCAATCAATAACCCATACTTAATCAAAATATTTACCAAAAGTCGAAGCCTTACTGTAACCTTACCGTGTGCCACCGGGTTCTAATAGCCCTTCTTTAGCTACTAATCACGAGTATCCCCTAGATCTGTACTCACACATACACCATCAAACTTCGAGTGACTCATAATCCACACAAGTCACCCCTATAGATCATACTCACATTCGGCCATTTACTTAAACCATAATCGAGTTGAGTACACTTACACTTTGCTAATGATCCTTACCACGCTTGCGATCTCTAAACCTTACCCTTGTTAATACAAGATTAACGACAATGAGAAGTTAGATAGCCCTTCGGCTTTTAACAAAACACACTAAGGGTTTAACTGAATACTTACCGAATCCACTTTTGATCCTGCGGCCTACATAACTACTGAACGAGATTTAGCTTTTAACCTTGACTGATAGTAGGTAACAATTGATTTGTGATGGAGGAAAACAACAAAGATACGACACTAGTAGGGATTTCAACAAGAGAAGATGATGATACTTCAGCAATAAAAGAGTTTGGTTATGAAAGAATTCGGCAAAAAAGGATTCGACTATAGGAGATTTCGGCAACAAGGCAAGGTATTTTCGATTGTGGAAAAATAAGGTTTCAGCAAGGAAAAGAAAAAGAATGGAAAATTCGGCATTACCTAGGACCCCAGGTTCGGCACACACATATTTATATAGCCTATAGCCGAAACTCAGCCACCCCTAAAGTCCAATTTGGCACCACTTCATCCACTACTCATCTCTTAATTTTTCTCCATGATATCTCCCTTATCCTTATCCTAAATTCTCTTTACTGATCACTTCTCCTTAGAGTCCCTCTACACGCCACTTCCAGCCTTCTAGAAGCCTAAAATTAAACTCCAAAATAAAGCTAAGCTGGCACTCGAACCTCAGACCTTCTTGCATGCATATGTCGCCACCTCTCTACACCTTAGTGGTGTCACTTAGCCACTTCACCATAGGCTTCTTTGTGCCATTTTTCACTTATTTTTATTTAAAAGCCCACTCCTCACAACCCTGATTCCTTAATTAATTAAATTAAGAATCCTCCACCACAAAACTCTAACCTAGAGATTCTCCAACACACCTAGACAATCCAAATTAATTAAACCTTTAAAGCCTTCATGTCATTTGTCATTTTCTTGCTCACTTAAAAATTTTATGAGACCCAAAGCCCAACAAGCCCAATTCTTCTAGGCCCAAATTCGGGGCGTTACATCCATCCCTTGGAATTGCGATACCTCCAACAGAATGGAAGATTGGAGACACCCTTTAGTGGTGTCACGATATCTTCTTTGGGTATCACGATATCCACCCTTCAAAGAGGACCCCAAGACTCAACATTGCTCGAGAGGTATCGCGACATCGCCTTCGTTAGGGGGACAAAATTAGACAAAAAGGGTAGTCTTTGTCCACTTGTTCCACTAATAACTTTTGAAAAGAGTTATATTTCAGGCCTCTAGATTGAATTAATTGTTTGTAATTAAACAAATATGTTTGCATTTTTAGGATATTTTTAGAATATTGCATAACAAAGCTTGGATTGTGCTAAAAATGTCATTATATGTTACTGGGGAAGAAAGGTGTTAGTTATTGTTGGTAACAGGTGCAGGATGAAGAAAAGAAGAGAGAAATGAGTAAGAAAATGAAGGTAGTGAAATATTGCTATGGCAAAATGTTGGTTAGATTACCAACAAGAATGCCATGACAATTCCAGGAAGATGACACAACACTTAGTCCACGTCACTCTCAGCCAACTATACTTGTACCAGATAAACCACCTTAAAAAATAGGAAGCAAAAGGTGTGTGCTGAGAGGGAGGGACTTACCCTATAAAGGAGGAAAGAGAAAATAAAAGAAGAGACGATGATTTTAGAGAGAGAGGAATTGGAGAGCAATTTTTCTCTGTATCAAATTCTCGTGGAAAATTTTAGAGAAAAGAGAGGAGAGGGTAGCAGCTTACAGAGAAAAAATCAAAGATGCAAGGAAGGGGAAGAGAAATCTGCCTTGGGTTTTGTATCAAATCTCAGTATTAAAGTGAAAGTTGGAGTAGCGAGATCTTCCTGCAGTTCTGCCTTTCTTTTCTAATTTGAACTTTTTGATTCGTAAACTTGAATGATGATGTTGAATGGTTTTATTTTGGATTTGAATTTCCAATCCATGAGCTAAATCTCATTGGGTTGGAATTATTTAGGTGAAATTTTTACTATCTTTAATGCCCATGATCTGAATTTGGGTAGATTGCTGTTTCATTCAACTCGTGATTATTTTAAATGCATGCATGCAAGCTCTAGACATAGATGATTGTATGTTATGTTGTTAGATCTGATTTAATTCTGAAAATATTAAATAAATTGGATTAGTATTGGTTGATACAGGCGAGTATTCGAAGGAATATTCGCAGCACTTTAGACGTAGAAGTTGCGATATGTACAGGGTAAAAAAGAACAATCTGGATATCATTCTTGAGTTCTATAGACATACAAAAACTCAGAATGATAGCTCAAAGTTTGGCTCTTGAAAGAAGCAGACAGCAGTATTGAATCCCTAAGCAGTAGAATGATCAAGATTTTTCCATGGCATTATTAGGATATAGAAATAAAACCTGAGTAATTCCAACCTTTATCATTCAACAGTACAAATCCTCCCCACTTATTCTTTGAGAATTGCCACAACATTTCAATTGCCCTAGCATTTTTTCATTCATAATTGATTTTATTAATCCATTCATTGATTCTCTTTAACAATCTGTCATCTGCTTCTTTTGCATAGTTTAATTAGTCAATTTCATAGTAATAGCATAACCATTTTTTAATCAATTCTGATCCCTGAGGAGACGATACTTACTCATAACTTTATTACTTGATTTGACGTGTATACTTGCATATTCGCATTACACATTCACATTCACATGCGACATCCACCAATCACCCAAGGCTTGTGTAGGGGCATTTTTGGCAACAAAAACTCATCAGAAGACAGCCTAAAACAACCAAAATTGGACGAGGAGGAAACGCACACACATTAGCTTAGTTTTAGATTTAGTTTTCTCTAAGTTCTCTCTCAGTTTTTCTGCCCCTTTTCTAGGGTTTTTATTTTCTCTTCTTATTCCTTAGTTTAAATTTTATTTTTCTACATTTACTTCTTGTTCTTGATGTTTTTAGGGTTAGTTAAGTTAGTTATCACTATAGCTTAGGTTTATTTTCAATCCCTATACCTTGATTGTAAGACATTTCTAGATTTAGTTTAATGTATTTCAGTTTCTTTTACTTTAAATGTAACAACCCGTTTGTAACACCCTAGTTTAGGGGCTATGCATGTTGGGTATAATTCAAGTTCTAGTAGGTTTTGGGTATGCTCGGATGTGTTTTAGAGGTGTGGAGAATGCTCGGATTAAAGGGGGAGACTTTGGAAAATTTTGGATTTTCAGTGAAAAAAAAAAGGGGAATCGGGCTAAGGAAGCCTTAAAATTAATTTTTGTAGGCATTTTAGCATAAGGAAGGCGTTGGTAAAGTAGCTCCATGCGCTGCCTTAAAGGCTTGGTGGTGACGCTAATGAGGGCCTAGGTTCGAATCTAGGTGGCAGCGAGGCGTTTTTATTTTTGGGTGTTGGCGTTAAAGTGAGGGGGCTGAGTTAAAGATGGTTTAAGGGATGGTGTAGGCGTTGGTGGACAAGAAAGATGGGCTAGTAAAGTGGCTGGGGCGTTGTAAGGGGAGGCTTGGTACAGGTCGTGAGTTCAAGGCGCAATGGGAGCAGAATTTTGATGTTCTTTTGCAAGCTGGCGTTAAGGATAGAGAAGGCCTAAAAGAATTGGTGGCGCATTTTTGACACAAAACAACGCCTTGGCCGAATGGCCTGGGGCGCTACCTGGCCGCTTGTTCCACCAGGTCCTGTGTTCGAACCATGGCAGCTGCAGTTGGAATTTTTATTTTTCCATCCTGGCGTGAAGAGGTGGGGTGATGGTGGTCTGCACGTGGGGGCTAAAAGAGATAAGATAAGCTAGGGGCTTTGTTTTTAAAATTCGGTGGGAAGTGTGGGATAAACAATATTGTTATTACTTTTTTTTTTTTAGTTATTGGAAGAGGTGGCTGAAGGTTAGGATAGAAGATAATATTGTTTTAATTCAAATTGGTAGATATGAGGATAAAATAAGAGATAATAGGAGAGAAATGTGGGATTTGAGGAGTGAAGAAGTAGTGGCCGGCAAAAGGGCTCTTTAAATGACAACATTCGGTCATGTGGGGGGAGTCAAGTGCTGAAATTTTCTTTATAATGGGCAGCCTTCTTCATGCTTTCTTTTAGACCCTTTGCCGAATTTCTTTGGTTGATTGCACCTAGCCGAATGCTCTCTTAAGTTCTAAGTTTTTCTTTTTGTTTTGCATCCTTTTCTCCTTTTATTTTGGCCGAACCATCTACCCTTCCAATGCTCTTTTTCTTTTTCATTTGAGTTAAGCTGAAAATAGCTACCTTATTCTTTTCATAACTTCAATTCTTACTTTCTTAAAACACTTTTTGCCAAAATTTCCCCTCTCTTAGTAGTTTTCTTCTTGGCCGAATATTAAGTGTGGTGTGGAGCACATGGGTTTCGTTTTCAATCATTGGAGAAGGTAAGTAGGCAAGGCCGAATGTTTTATGTTCTGTCCTTTGTTCTCTGTCGACTTTTACAAAGGTAAGAGACGATTTTGGATTTATTTGGAAGTATGTTAATCTCTTGTGGTAATCGAATGGTTATAGGACCCCCCGGGATTTGGAAACAATCAAGCGTAGCCTCTTTTCTCTGTTAATCGGGTGGAATTTCGACAAGCCTTTAGGTGCAATTTGTGACTTCGAGGTTTAGTTGATTGTATCAAACAGGTGCGTAACCATCGCGATCGCTTTTCTTGATTAATTGTTAATTAACGTATATATATGCTTGTGTATAATGTGTGATAGCCGACGATAAAAATCAAGTGATGGATACCCATGTATGGGGTAATCGGTTAACGAGTTGGTAAATTGTGATGTTGCATTATTTATGAGCATGTGATGTATATTCATGCTATACGTTGATTTGATATGATACTTTGACATATATGCATGGGGGGTTGGATTTGAGCAAAGAAGGACGGGGAGTACATATTATGTACGTGGTCTAATGTTAGCCTCGTGCTACATTAGCGCTTGATGATTAGCTGTGTGCTTCATCAAGGGAGATGTTGGCTAGGTGCCCATCTCGGCGGTTGATAGCTGAGTGCATCACCGTAGATAGATTATTGTGAGGATCACAATGTGATCGGTGGCTCAGCCACGGCCTTGTGCAGCGGGTCTGCCAAGGCAGGATTTGTGGGATCACTCGGTTGTGATTGGTGGATTAGCCACGGCCTTGAGCAGGGAGTCTGCTAAGGTTGGTGTACAGACGGACCTAGGTTGGGTTGGGTTTCGTAGTTGCATGATTAGTTGTATGATCTGTGTGGATATGGGCCAAGCCCATATGTGGAGGCATGTGTGATGATTATGCACTGAGTCTGTGGACTCACCCAATTTTTCTCAAACATTTCATGTAACATCCCAAAATTGGGCCTAGGAGAATTGAGCCCAATGGGCCTTAGGCGTAGTAGCGTTTAAATTTTCAGAGAATAAGAGATCGGCTTAAATGCAAGTTAGACTTATTAGATAAGTGATTTTGGAAGATTAGAGGGCTTCTATGAAGTCCCGGGATCAAATATTGGCTTTGGGGAAATTTTGGTTTTAGGTGAAAAAAAACCCTGGAAGTTGGCAGATAGGCCTTAAGAATAAAATATGGAGAAAAATGACACAAGTGGAGTGTGTGGTGTAGTGGCAAAGTGACGCCACATAAGAGACAAGGGAATGACGCCACAAGGAAGGAAGGAGGTCCAAGGTTCAAGTCTTGGCTTTTGCATTTTGGTTTCTTTTTGCTTGGACCTTAGAATTTGGCCCATAGTTTATATTTAGTTGCGCATGGTTTAAGACACAAGAGGAGCTTGTGGCCAAGTGGTTAGCGGCGTGGATTATGTTGCAAGGGAGCCTGGGTTCGAATCTCATGAGAAGCAAGGGAGTATTTATTTTATGATTGGACGGCAAGAGTTTGATTGAATTTAAACTCTCTCGACGAAGGATCCCACATCGGAAAGACACAAAGAATGAAGGTGAAGAGCTAGCTATATAAGGAGCATCCTAGGAGGAGAGTAAACACATCTTGGAGGGCGTTTGGGCACAAGAGTGGTCGGAGCGCGGATTAGCCCCAGAGTCCTATCAGGTGTGTAACTCTCTCTACTCTAGTTGTAGAGCGGCAAAATGCCGAAATGCCGGTTACACGGCATTAGTAGCCACACGAGCGTCGCGGCGCGCATGTGTGGGGCTTCGGCGCGATAGTTGAGGCCATCGGTAGTATTCTCGTGGGTTCGGGCCGCTTGGGCCTCGATGGGCGAAGTGGGCCCAATGGGCCGTGGGCCCATATGAGTAAATTGCATGATTGGTTAGTATATATTGAACTAGACTAGGTGGAACTTATATACATGGCTAGATTTGTGCTAGGTGGGCCACAAGAGCGTGTGGGCCCAAATGGGCCAAAATCGGGTTTAGGCCCAATCGTCCTGGAATTCTGACCAGAAATGGTAGTCTGCGTCGCTAGTGGTGACATTAGGCCTTCGGAAAGGCCATTTCATTTAATGAATTTACGAAAATACCCTTAGTAGGTAAAATTACGATTATACCCTTAGAGGTTGATTAGCATGATTATGTTGTTTAGTTTTGGCCGATTGTAGGGAAGGCTTGATCTCGCATATCTCGAGTTGTGGCTAGTGCTCGAAAAGTGTTAAGGAAGGGGGATCTAGTGCGTTAGATCTTGATCTCCGGGGTTTGATAGTCGTATTAGTAACCAGTGTGTAAACTAACACACTTCTTGCTTTGTATATGTTTGATAAACTGATTGATTGGTAAAATCGAAACAAAGATGGTTGAGTGATATGATACCCTATGGGGTATGTGCACGGATTCAGTAAGTCCGTTTCATTATGAGTCTTTGTTATTGATACATGATGTCATGATTTATGATGTATGTGCTATGAGATGCAACGTTAAACATGTTTGCATGATTTGAATACTATACATGAGTTGGTATAATGATAGGTGATATGAGAGGAGGGGCATGATATTTTGTCTTGTGACGAGCACCAGTGTTTTGGTAACACAACTTTGTGACTTTGGGTCACCGGAGGTTTGGCACCTCCAGAGGTTTGGCACCTCAGCCTCGTCGTCCCGTGGTTTCGCACCACGGTGGGTTGGCCCCACAAGGCGGTATTGAGGATTGACGCCGGTGATTTGGTATCACACGATGGGTTGGCCCCATCACCCGATTATTGTGACCGGTCACCAGTGGTTTGGTACCACATTTGTGTCTTTGGGACACCGGAGGTTTGGCACCTCATTGCGACTGGTCCCCGTGGTTGGACACCACCGTGGGTTGGCCCCACTTGAGAGATACGGGATTGTCGCTAGTGATTTGGTATCACACGATGGGTTGGCCCTATCATCGGATTTGTGACTTCGGTCACCAAATGATTTGGTATCACAAACGTGTCTTTGGGACACAGGTGGTTTGGCACCACATTGACGGATATCGTGTCTTTGGGACACCAGTGTTTTGGTAACACATTGTGACTATATGTCACCAAAGGGTTTGGTACCACACGGGGTAGAAAAGGTGTATGGATGGTTAGGATTGGGTGCATATTGATTGGATGCATGATGGTTATGTTTATGTTGCATATGATATTTTGCTAATCCGGGAAAAGGGTGGCACACTCGAGTCTTGGTGACTCACCTTTTCCTTTAACCATTTTCGTGTATTGCATAAAAATTTGGATGGGATCGGAGAGGACAAGGTGGCCTATGCCAAGAAGATGATGATTTAATATTTTATGTTTGGTTTTGATATAAGTACTTTATTTGAATTATTGGGTTGTAATAAAGGCCATTTTATTATTTGGTATTACTTGGTTATGGTTTTGTTATTTTAAATTCTTATTAACTAAAAAATGTTTTCACACAACAAAAGAAATTACATGAGTTTTAAGTAAGAGGAATTCGTTTTACTCACATATCTGATATAGTTTTCAAAATTGAATTCTTTCATGCTTTATGCTAAGTTAACGAGGTTTTTCAACCGTCTTTCTGCAATAACATAACCGTTTCTGGTTAGTAGTGAATGGGCCGGGTTTGGGGATGTTACAGTTTGGTATCAGAGCCCGGTTCAAAACTCAGCTTTGAGGGTTTTGGGCCCAAAAACACTTTTTTAAAAAAAAAGGGCTTTTCAAAATATGGGCTTTTAAGAAACTTTTCAGGTTATTCTGGCATGGCACCTGTACCCTCAGGCCAAGTCCCACTGGTAAAGTACTTGGACTTTCTTGAAGTGATTTGTTTGTATGAATTGATTTATATGTGAATATTATGGGCTTTTATGGGAACGTAGATTAGTGAACTAGGATCTGTTGAACCCTAGGACTAGTCTACTTAAACACATGCATAAGACTTAAGGCTACTAAACAAACTCAAGTAAGTCACCGAGTTAAGGTGTGGTAACCATCAGACGCATGTCGAGGATTGGTATTCGATGAAGAGCTTGGTATTTAAGCGATCCTAGCGACTCACCTCCTCTTTCGCGAATCCTACACGGTGTGTAGCTACGGTTCACCTTAACCAAGAAGACTTGTTCATAAAGGCTAAACCAAGTATTAAAACCCGAAAGGGATTAGCCTTCTTGCTTTAAAACCCCTAGTTTTAAAATTTTCAAACTTACCCCTTTGGGTTGTAAACCCTAAATCTGATTTTGAAAGACGTTTTCTCGATTTACCAAAATTTCCAAAATGCCCTAGTGGCAAAATTACAAAAATGCCCTTGTATTGTAAAATTACTGTACTACCCTCAACTTCATTAAAATGATTTTACTTTGCAAAATACCAAAATCTCAAATTTCAAAATGTTAAGATACCCTGGTATGGGAAATTACAAAAACCCCCTGTGTTAAAAATTACTAAAATGCCCCCGACTTTCAAGATTTTCGGTTTAACTCCAATTTTAATAAAATTTCCCTACTTTGCAAAAGTATACAAAAATGCTATTTTCAAGATACCCGATTTGAAAATTTACAAAATTACCCTCGATGAACAAAATTACCAAATGCCCTTGGTTTCTAAATTTTCATAATTCCTCGATTTTTACTAAAATGTTCTTAGATTATGAAAATATCAAAAACTTTTGTTTTACAAATATCGAGATATCTGATTTGGGAAACTTACGAAAATACCTTTAAGTTCCAAAATTACTGAAATAACCCCGATTTAAAATTTTTGCAACACATCTGTTTGAAAAACAAATTTTTCAAGATGACCCGAGATTTTGTAAACTTTGAAATATCTTTAATTTGAAAACTATTTTCAAATTGACCTCGAGTTATTACTGAAATACCCTTATAGGAAAATGTCGAAATTACCCTGTGGTTGGGAATGCTCAAGAAAGTGACATGGATGAATGAATGTGTCTTTAGAGAAGTATGTGAATGTTTGAATTAGAACAGAGAACTTGAGATGAAACTTTGATTGCTCGAAAGAACGACTTCCGAAAACTTCGTTTATAAAATTTGCTCGTGGATAAAACAAGGGAACAAAATTTCTAATGCATAAAACTTTTAATCGAGTAAATCGCGACGCTAGATATGAGTTCTAGGGGCGTGGTTGTCGCGACGTGGTCAAGGTGGAATGACACTTTATTAAGATCGAGTGCGCAGCAGGCGTAGCGTGTGTGGTAGGTTAGGATGTCGATCATTAGTTAGTTGGAAATTTCGAGGACGAAATTTCTTTAAGGAGGGTAGATTTGTAACATCCCAAAATTGGGCCTAGGAGAATTGAGCCCAATGGGCCTTAGGCGTAGTAGCGTTTAAATTTTCGAGAGAATAAGAGATCGGCTTAAATGCAAGTTTGACTTATTAGATAAGTGATTTTGGAAGATTAGAGGGCTTCATGAAGTCCCGGGATCAAATATTGGCTTTGGGGAAATTTTGGTTTTAGGTGAAAAAAACCCCGGAAGTTGGCGAGATAGGCCTTAAGAATAAAATATGGAGAAAAATGACACAAGTGGAGTGTGTGGTGTAGTGGCAAAGTGACGCCACATAAGAGACAAGGAATGACGCCACAAGGAAGGAAGGAGGTCCAAGGTTCAAGTCTTGGCTTTTGCATTTTGGTTTCTTTTTGCTTGGACCTTAGAATTTGGCCCATAGTTTATATTTAGTTGCGCATGGTTTAAGACACAAGAGGAGCTTGTGGCCAAGTGGTTAGCGGCGTGGATTATGTTGCAAGGGAGCCCAGGTTCGAATCTCATGAGAAGCAAGGAGTATTTATTTTGCAGATTGGGCGGCAAGAGTTTGATTGAATTTAAACTCTCGACGAAGGATCCCACATCGGAAAGACACAAAGAATGAAGGTGAAGAGCTAGCTATATAAGGAGCATCCTAGGAGGAGAGTAAACACATCTTGGAGGCGTTTGGGCACAAGAGTGGTCGGAGCGCGGATTAGCCCAGTCCTATCGGTGTGTAACTCTCTCTACTCTAGTTGTAGAAGCGGCAAAATGCGAAATGCCACAGTTACACGGCATTAGTAGCCACACGAGCGTGCGCGCGCATGTGTGGGGCTTCGGCCGCGATAGTTGAGGCCATCGATGTATTATTCGTGGGTTCGGCCGCTTGGGCCTCGATGGGCGAAGTGGGCCCAATGGGCCCGTGGGCCCATATGAGTAAATTGCATGATTGGTTAGTATATATTGAACTAGACTAGGTGGAACTTATATACATGGCTAGATTTGTGCTAGGTGGGCCACAAGAGCGTGTGGGCCCAAATGGGCCGAAATCGGGTTTTAGGCCCAATCGTCCCGATCTGACCAGGAAATGTAGTCAGCTGCGTCGCTAGTGGTGACATTAGGCCTTCTGAAAGGCCATTTCATTTGTGAATTTACGAAAATACCCTTAGTAGGTAAAATTACGATTATACCCTTAGAGGTTGATTAGCATGATTATGTTGTTTAGTTTTGGCGATTGTGTAGGGAAGGCTTGATCTCGCATATCTCGAGTTGTGGCTAGTGCTCGAAAAGTGTTAAGGAAGGGGATCTAGTGCGTTAGATCTTGATCTCCTGGTTTGATAGTCGTATTAGTAACCGTGTGTGTAAACTAACACACTTCTTGCTTTGTATATGTTTGATAAACTGATTGATTGGTAAAATCAAACAAGTATGGTTGAGTGATATGATACCCTATGGGGTATGTGCACGATTCGTAAAGTCCGTTTCATTATGAGTCTTTATTATTGATACATGATGTCATGATTTATGATGTATGTGCTATGAGATGCAACGTTAAACATGTTTGCATGATTTGAATACTATACATGAGTTGGTATAATGATAGGTGATATGAGAGGAGAGAGCGGTGATATTTTGTGCCGACGAGCACCAGTGTTTTGGTAACACAACTTTGTGACTTTGGGTCACGGAGGTTTGGCACCTCCGGAGGTTTGGCACCTCAGTCGTCGTCCCCCGTGGTTTCGCACCACGGTGGGTTGGCCCCACAAGGCGGTATTGAGGATTGACGCCGGTGATTTGGTATCACACGATGGGTTGGCTCCATCACCCGATTATTGTGACTTCGGTCACCAAAGGTTTGGTACCACATTTGTGTCTTTGGGACACGGAGGTTTGGCACCTCATTGCGACTCGTCCTCGTGGTTGGACACCACCGTGGGTTGGCCCCACTTGAGAGATACGGGATTGTCGCTAGTGATTTGGTATCACACGATGGGTTGGCCCCATCATCGGATTTGTGACTTCGGTCACCAAAGGTGATTTGGTATCACAAACGTGTCTTTGGGACACCAAAGGTTTTGGCACCACATTGACGGATATCGTGTCTTTGGGACACCAAAGTGTTTTGGTAACACATTGTGACTATATGTCACCAAAGGGTTTGGTACCACACGGGGGTAGAAAAGGTGTATGGATGGTTAGGATTGGGTGCATATTGATTGGATGCATGATGGTTATGTTTATGTTACATATGATATTTTGCTAATCCGGAAAAGGGTGGCACACTCGAGTCTTGGTGACTCACCTTTTCCTTTAACCATTTTCGTGTATTGCATAAGGTCGGACTGGGATCGGAGAGGACAAGGTGGCCTATCACGCCAAGATGATGATTTAATATTTTATGTTTGGTTTTGATATAAGTACTTTATTTGAATTATTGGGTTGTAATAAAGGCCATTTTATTATTTGGTATTACTTGGTTATGGTTTTGTTATTTTAAATTATTATTAACTAAAAATGTTTTCACACACAAAAAAGAAATTACATGAGTTTTAAGTAAGAGGAATTCGTTTTACTCACATATCCGATATAGTTTTCAAAATTGAATTCTTTCATGCTTTATGCTAAGTTAACGAGGTTTTTCAACCGTCTTTCCGCAATAACATAACCAGATTCGGTCGTAGTGAATGGGCCGGGTTTGGGGATGTTACATTTCAGGTGATGCGTAAAGATGGACCGGGTCTGGAGTGGATACGAGGTGGCCATGCTGATAAAGAAGATTGAGTTTGAATAATTTTTATGCATTTCAATATTAAGTATTTTTGTTTCAATATTGGTTGTAATAAAGGCCCTATTATTATTTTGGTATTACTTTAATTATGGTTTGATTTTAATTAAATTACTATACAGAGAAGATTTTATTTTTAGCAATCTATTATTCAAGATATTTTTATATATGCTAAAGTTTTAATATGGATATTTTATAGTAACAAAGTTTTACTTATAACTTTAAATGGACATGGTTTTCAAAAGTTAACAAATTCTCATGTTTTATTTAAAAGTTAAGAATTTTCAACCGTCTTTTCGCAGTGGCATAACCAGATCCGGTCAAGGCTCGTGGGCCGGGTTTGGGAGTGTTACAGTTTGGTATCAGAGCCCAGTTCAAAACTCAGCTTTGAGGGTTTTGGGCCCAAAAACATTTTCAAAATAGGCTTTTCAAAATATAGACTTTTATTTCAGGTTATTCTGGCATGGCACCTGTACCTCCGGCCCGAAGTCCACCAGGTAAGTACTTCGGACTCTTGAAGTGATTTGTTATTATGAACTGTTATGGGCTTAGTTAGGCTCGTAGATTAGTGAACTAGGATCTGATGAACCTTAGGACTAGTCTACTCAAACATATGCATAAGACTTAAGGGCTATTAAAGAAACCTGTAAAGTAAGTCGCCGAGTTAAGGTATGGCAACCACTGTACGCATGTCTAGGAGTGGTATTCAGTAAGAGCTTGGTATTTAAGCAGTCCTAGCGACTCACCTCCTCTTTACTCGAATCCTACCTGGTGCGTAGCTACGGTTCACCTTAACCAAGAGGACTTGTTCATGGGCTAAACCCGATAACTAAAACCCGAAAGGGACTAGCCATGCAGTTTTATAAAAACCTTAATTTTTAAAATATTAAGTTAACCTTTTTAATTAGTACAAATTATTTTGAAGACATTTCTCAAAAATGATTCCGATTTACAAAATTACCAAAATGCCCCTAGTGGCAAAATTACAAAAATGCCCCTGTAATGTAAAATTACCATATTACCCTCAACCTTTGTTAAAATGATTTTGCTTTACAAAAATACCAAAATCTCTAGTTTTTAAAATATTAAGATACTCTGGTTTGGGGAGATTTACAAAAATACCCCCGTGTGGAAAATTACTAAAATGCCCTTGACTTTTAAGATTTCCGGTTTAATCCCAATTTTAATAAAATTTCCCTACTTTGCAAAAGTATTCAAAAACTCTATTTTACGAAAGTTTAAGATACCCTGATTTGAAAAAAAAAATTTACAAAAATTACCCCTGATGAACAAAATTACCAAAATAACCCTTAATTTCAAAAAAAAAAAATTGTCATACCTTTGATTTGGGAAAAATTTCCAAAAATACCCTGGAGTTTTGAAATTCAAAATATCTTGATTTATTAAGATTTTTAATCGACCCCGATTTATTACCAAATACCCTTGTAGGAAAAATAACGAAATTACCCCTGGGTGGGGAATGGATAAGAATGCCCATAATTGTGTGTTGGATGGTGTGAATGTGAATGTGAATGTGATTCTTTGAATTAGAGTAGTGAACTCGAACTGAAACCTTGATTGATCGAAAGAACACTTCTGAAAACCTCATTTCATAAAATTTGCTCGTGGGTAAATAGTGGAACAAAATTTCTAATGCATAAAATTTCTTAAATCAGACTAAATCGAGGCGCTAGAAATGAGTTCTAGAGGACGGGGTCGTCGTGGACGTGGTCGAGGCAGAATGGTCGTATCGGAACCCCTTAGATCGGGTCAAGGGTCTGAGAATGAAGTACCCCCTCCACCACCAGCATTTGGAAATGAGCAGCAAGATCAGACGGGGGATGATGCGATATCGAAGGCTGTGCTGCGAGTTTTGGAGATAGTGACTGGAGCGGGTGGAAATATGAGAGCAAGGAAGTGCATGCACTGGCGACTCAGCTAATGGAGCTGAGGTGTTTCGGGGCGTATCAGGCGTGGCACTTAGTGCGGCTGAATATTGGTTGGAAGCAACCGAGCGAATTATGGATGAGCTCGATCTGAGCCCTGAGGAGAAAGTGAAAGGAATGGTGGCGCTGCTTCGTGACGAGGCATATCAATAGTGGCTCACAATTCGGGATAGTGCCACAGCTGAGGACCTCACTTGGGAGTATGTCAAGACGGCGTACCAGAAGAAGTATGTTGGAACTCATTATATTGATGCGCAGAGGAAGTCGTTTCTAGGGCTGGTTCAAGGGAACAAGTCCGTAGTGGAATACGAGGCTGAATTCCTGAGGCTAAGCCGATATGCTCGAGGAGTAGTTGCTACGGAGCATGAGCGATGTGTCCGGTTTGAGGACGGATTAAGGGACGACCTGAGATTATTGATAGCTCCTCACCAGGAACGGGAGTTCGCGGTATTAGTCGAAAAAGCTAAGGTAGCTGAGGGAATTAAGGACTCTGTGAGGTAGAACAGAGATAAGGAAAAGAACCGAGATAGGAGGAATTTTGGATCGTCTGAATCATCTGAGGGGCTTCAGAAAAGACCGAGGGTTGAAAATTCTGCCCGGGTGACGAGGCCAGCTTCAGAAAATTCGGATCGTCCGTGTGCTCGGTGTGGAAGGTATCATGTTGGCGAGTGCTGGAATCAGGATCGAGAATGCTTCAGGTGTAAGTCTAAGACTCATTTGATTAAGGATTGTCCTCAGGATCCGAACAGGACTCGGTCTTTAGGCCAAGGTTATGCACAGCCAGGTGGGAATGGTCAGCAAGTGACAAGGGGTCGTGGTCCGAACCATGGAGGAAATGGTTCAGGCCAAGGTCGTGGAGCATTAGGCCGCGGAAGTGGTAGCACTGAGGCAAGACAGCCAGGTCTGGTTTATGCAGTTCGTCGGAGGGAGGATAATGATGTGCCAGATGTGTCAGCGGGTAAGTTTCTTATGCCTAGATCATTCTTTATTGTGTTGTTCACTATTGTGGTAGTTTGTTTTGTTGCTAGTAAAATATCTAGAACCTTGAATGTGGACTTAAATACCGTGCCTAGAAATATGATAGCTCTTTAAAATCAGAGTGCGCAGCTGTAGCCTAGTGAGGTGGATTAAGATGTACGACCGTTAGTCTAATCAAGTAATTTCGGGGACGAAATTATTTTTAAGGAGGGTAGAATTGTAACACCCTAGTTTAGGGGCTATGCATGTTGGATATAATTCAAGTTCTAGTAGGTTTTGGGTATGCTTGGATGTGTTTTAGAGGTGTGGAGAATGCTCGGATTAAAGGGGGAGACTTTGGAAAATTTTGGATTTTTAGTGAAAAAAAAAAGGGAATCGGTCTAAGGAAGCCTTAAAATTAATTTTTGTAGGCATTTTAGCATAAGGAAGGCGTTGGTAAAGTAGCTCCATGCGCTGCCTTAAAGGCTTGGTGGTGACGCTAATGAGGGCCTAGGTTCGAATCTAGGTGGCAGCGAGGCGTTTTTATTTTTGGGTGTTGGCGTTAAAGTGAGAAATGAGTTAAAGATGGTTTAAGGGATGTTGTAGGCGTTGGTGGACAAGAAAGATGGGCTAGTAAAGTGGCTGGGGCGTTGTAAGGGGAGGCTTGGTGCAAGTCGTGAGTTCAAGGCGCAAGGGGAGCAGAATTTTGATGTTCTTTTGCAAGCTGGCGTTAAGGATAGAGAAGGCCTAAAAGAATTGGTGGCGCATTTTTGACACAAAACAACGCCTTGGCCGAATGGTCTGGGGCGCTGCCTGGCCGCTTGTTCCACCAGGTCCTGTGTTCGAACCATGGCAGCTGCAGTTGGAATTTTTATTTTTCCATCCTGGCGTGAAGAGGTGAGGTGGTGGTGGTCTGCGGGTGGGAGCTAAAAGAGATAAGATAAGCTGGGGGCTTTGTTTTTAAAATTCGGTGGGAAGTGTGGGATAAACAATATTGTTATTACTTTTATTTTATTTATTTTTTTTAGTTGTTGGAAGAGGTGGCTGAAGGTTAGGATAGAAGATAATATTGTTTTAATTCAAATAGGTAGATATGAGGATAAAATAAGAGATAATAGGAGAGAAATGTGGGATTTGAGGAGTGAAGAAGTAGTGGCCGGCAAAAGGGCTCTTTAGATGACAACATTCGGTCATGTGGGGGGGGAGTCAAGTGCCGAAATTTTCTTTATAATGGGCAGCCTTTTTTATGCTTTCTTTTAGACCCTTTGCCGAATTTCTTTGGTTGATTGCACCTAGCCGAATGCTCTCTTAAGTTCTAAGTTTTTCTTTTTGTTTTGCATCCTTTTCTCCTTTAATTTTGGCCGAACCATCTACCCTTCCAATGCTCTTTTTCTTTTTCATTTGAGTTAAGCAAAAAATAGCTACCTTATTCTTTTCATAACTTCAATTCTTACTTTCTTAAAACACTTTTTGCCGAAATTTCCCCTCTCTTAGTAGTTTTCTTCTTGGCCGAATATTAAGTGTGGTGTGGAGCACGTTGGGTTTCGTTTTCAATCATTGGAGAAGGTAAGTAGGCAAGGCCGAATGTTTTATGTTCTGTCCTTTGTTCTCTGTCGACTTTTACAAAGGTAAGAGACGATTTTGGATTTATTTGGAAGTATGTTAATCTCTTGTGGTAATCGAATGGTTATAGGACCCCCCGGATTTGGAAACAATCAAGCGTAGCCTCTTTTCTCTGTTAATCGGGTGGAATTTCGACAAGCCTTTAGGTGCAATTTGTAACTTCGAGGTTTAGTTGATTGTATCAAACAGGTGCGTAACCATCGCACTGTTTCTTCGGTTAATTGTTAATTAACGTATATATATGCTTGTGTATAATTTGTGATAGCCGACAGTAAAGGCTGAAGTGATGGATACCCATGTATGGGGTAATCGGTTAACAGGTTGGTAAATTGTGATGTTGCATTATTTATGAGCATGTGATGTATATTCATGCTATACGTTGATTTGATATGATACTTTGACATATATGCATGGGGGGTTGGATTTGAGCAAAGAAGGACGGGGAGTACATATTATGTACGTGGTCTAATGTTAGCCTCGTGCTACATTAGCGCTTGATGATTAGTCAGTGTGCTTTATCAAGGAGATGTTGGCTAGGTGCCCATCTCGGCGGTTGATAGCCGAGTGCATCACCGTAGATAGATTATTGTGAGGATCACAATGTGATCGGTGGCTCACCACGGCCTTGTCAAATGGTGCGCCAAGGCGGGATTTGTGGGATCACTCGGTTGTGATTGGTGGATTAGCCACGGCCTTGAGCGAGAGTCCGCTAAGGTTGGTGTCTGACGGACCTAGGTTGGGTTGGGTTTCGTAGTTGCATGATTAGTTGTATGATTCAGGTGGATATGGGCCAAGCCCATATGTGGAGGCATGTGTGATGATTATGCACTGAGTCTGTGGACTCACCCAATTTTTCTCAAACATTTCAGGTGATGCGTAAAGATGGACCGGGTCTGGAGTGGATACGAGGTGGCCATGCTGATAAAGAAGATTGAGTTTGAATAATTTTTATGCATTTCAATATTAAGTATTTTTGTTTCAATATTGGTTGTAATAAAGGCCCTATTATTATTTTGGTATTACTTTAATTATGGTTTGATTTTAATTAAATTACTATACAAAGAAGATTTTATTTTTAGCAATCTATTATTCAAGATATTTTTATATATGCTAAAGTTTTAATATGGATATTTTATAGTAACAAAGTTTTACTTATAACTTTAAATGGACATGGTTTTCAAAAGTTAACAAATTCTCATGTTTTATTTAAAAGTTAAGAATTTTCAACCGTCTTTCCGCAGTGGCATAACCAGATCCGGTCAAGGCTCGTGGGCCGGGTTTGGGGGTGTTACACCGTTTTTCAGTGGTGTCGAAAACAGTGATTTCCATAAATTTGATGAGCGAGTCCGTAAATATTATAATTTATTATTTACGAGCCAAATGTAATATTATTATAAATTTTTATTTGATAATTTATGTTATTTGAACGAATAATTAGGTTCAAGTGGTAAATCTTTAAAGTCAAGTGGTTTTTAGAAAATGAGATATTGAGACCTCATTTCTATAAACCAAGCCCATAAATATTTTATTAAATATTTACGAAGTGTTATTAGGGTCATATTGATAATTGTTTAAGAAATTTTAATGTTTAGATAGTTAATTAATTGAAAAGGACTAAATTGTAAAAGTTGTAAAAGTTGAATTCTATTAGTTAAATGGATCAAATAGCTATGAAAAGGTGAACTAATGGACTTGAATGGTAATTATACCATATTTGAAGTTAGTGGGCATTCATGGATAGGTTGCATGGTAAATTTCATGAATTTTAAAGGTTACATTAGTAATTAAATAATTAAAACTAAAATAAACCTAATAAAAAATGATCATCTTCTTCATTCTTTCTTTTCATAATCGAATAGCCATGGATAGGTGGGGAATAACATTCGACCAAGCTGATTCTTGATGCATGACATGTGATTTGATCCCACTTTTATTGATTTTTATGTTTTTGAGCTCGTATTAGCTTAATCTAACTAACCAGGGGTCAAATTCTAAAACTGTTAAATATTATAGATTATGTCATGGGCGATTTTGATATGTTTTTTAAGTTTCATGGTAGATCGTTAAGCTTGGTTGTTAAATAGACATATTTTGTTAAGTAATTTTTGATGATTTTAAGGTTTAGGGGCTTATTTATGAAAATGGTAAAATTCAAGGAAAATATTGTAAATTGATGTTAAATATGGGCTATTATAAGACGAGGTAAAAATTGGCTAGCATGAATTTTAATTAAAAGTTGTTAAATTGCAAGTCTCGGGTTTAGGGACTAAATTGTAAAAAGGTAAACTTTAAGGGTTTTTTGTAAATATTCATTATTAAAGGTTATAAGCTAAATTATTTATTTTAAATGCTGGAATAGGATTAAGTGAATGAAAATATTTATCCAGATCAAGAAATGACTCAAACGGACACTTATTGCGGGAAAACCAAAATAGCGGATTATTCGTTGGATCATGTTAGGGCATTGTTTTGTTACAAGTAATTTTGTATAGAGATTAAATTTTTCATTTGATGTTCTGGATGAACTACTATGTATAATGTAACAACCCAATTTCAGTGAAATCGAAACAATAGTTTCGGGACCACAAATCCGAGCCGGAAGGAAAAATTATTTTTATATTTTTGCATGATTTGCATTTAGATAGGAATGTCATATCAAAATTCTAATAAGAAAATTTTATCGATTAAGTGCTTAATTACGGAAACGACCAAATTGCATAAAATGCAAAAGTTGGATTCTAGTAGCTAGAAGAATCAAATAGCTATGGAATTCAAAATTTGAGGTCCTTATATGGTAATTAGACCATTAAATAAAAGTTAGTAGATATTTTTGATGATTCATCCATGGAAAAATTAGAAAAGGCTAAGGACTAAATTAGAAAGTAATAAAATTAAAAGATGATAAATAATTAAAATAAAATTAAAAATATTTTATATCATCTTCTTCCCCAAATATTGCATGGAAACCCTAGGAAAGAGAAAACAAGCTTTCTTGGCTTAAATTGACAAGTATTCAAGTCCTGTTTTAGTAATTTTTATATTTTTGAAACTGAGATAGTCTAATCTATCAATTTATGGGGTTAATTTGTAAAGTTATCAAAGTATAGAAAATTTTCCATGGATGAATATGCTGAAAATTTGAAATTTATGATAGAAAATGAAAGGTTGTTGATAGATAAACAACTTTTACAAAGTGAATTTTGATAAAAACATTATTTAGGGACTAAATTGTAAAGTTGTGAAAATTTAAGAAAAATTATGAAATTTATAGAATACATGTGCTGTAAATTTTATATTGAAATTTCGGTTAGGCTTGGAATAAGAAGTAAATTGCATGAATTTCATTTTTCGAGCCTAGGGACGAAACTGGAATTTATGGAAAGTTTAGGGGTAAAATGGTAATTTTTCCTAGGATGTAACTTGAGTTCAAATGAATATGAAATGTGAGAAATTGATGATTAAATTCATTTATATAGGTTCGGATAACTCAAATTCGAAGCTAGATCGAGGAAAAGAGAAAGTTTCAGATTAGTACATTTTCTTGTATGAACTATTATCGAGGTAAGTTCGTGTAACTTAATTGAGCATGTAAATATGTTGTATTTGTATAGAATGTGATTTATATTTATATGAATGATTTGGATGTTACAATATAAGAAATGAATACATGCTTGAAATTGTTTGAAAAGGGTTAAGTTCCGTCTGAATATTGGATTTCTATGGATAATGTGATTTCCCTTATTGAATGAGGTCTTGCATTTGTTGTTGATGGGATTTAGCTCGGACGAGTAATCCTATTGACCTCATTACATAAATGATTTAGCTTGGACTGGTAATCCTGATATAAGCCCTCTTGAGCATATGTTACAGATAGGATTTAGCTCGGATGGGTAATCCTGATTAAGCTCTTGTGAGCATATGTTGGAAACAGGATTTAGATTGGACAAGTAATCCTGTTATATGATATGTGGCTCAAGAGTGTGCTTTCTGATTAAGTGCCCTAATGGGTACTCCTGAATATGAATTGGCGGATTATTGAAATTGTACATCTTGAGTGTACTATCTTAATATCCATCGAAATTTCAATGATTTAACGGATAAAACACTTGACATGATATGAGTGTCGAAACCATTTTTTCGTTGAAAAATAGGGTCGACTTTAAATACGAAAATGGAGTCGCCACCAATCCTTTTTTTTTTTTGAAGTGTGATTGGGTCACCTTGAGATTGATCGTTAAAACATTTTGATTTATTGAAACGATGATTTTGGCCTACAAAATTCAAGAAAACAGGTTCGGGAGTCGGTTAACACCCTTGTAACGCCCAAAATTGGTACCAAATTGATTGATTAACGTCTTAATGTCGAAAATTTGAAAAGATTTTAAAATAAGATCCTTTTTGTTTAAAGAAAAACTTGAATAAATTAAATTGGATGCTGAGACCCGCTTATTTCGAAGAACTAAAATGTCATGCCCAGTGAGTTAGAATACGACGTTTCGAATCCTCGAAACTAAGCTTGTCTTTTGACTTTTAAAACTAGGGCATTTAAATTCAAAAAAGATATTCGGTCATTTGGGTCAAATGAAAAATCAGAACCCAGTAAGTTAGGGCACAATTTCTCAAAATTCTAAATATAGAATATTGCCTTTGTTTTTAGAAATCCTTACCTCGAGATAACAAAATGTCACATCCAGTGAGTTAGGACACAACATTTTTGAATTCTCGAGAATAAGTTTTTATTTAACTTATATGCTTTGATTTAAAAAAAATAATTGGTTCTTTAGACTCGATGAGAAAAATCAAACCCAGTAAGTTAGGGTACGATTTCTTTCGAATCTTAGAACGCGGGGTATTTGCTTATTTCAAAAAAATTTAATGCATCGGATAAAATGTTATACAATCGTAGTAAAATGGAAATGAATTATAGTGCCGATATGCATAATAGAATAAAAATGAGGGCGATAATATAAATAACAATAATAAAGGAAAAAAATAAAATAAAATAAAATAAAAGCTAAAACAAAAAATCTATATAAAATAATAGGTAAAAAATAATAAATAAATAAACAAATAAATAAAAGAAAAGAAAATAATAACAAAAATAAAAGCTAATAGTAAATAAATAAATAAACAAATACTATGTACAATAGTTTAAAGATAATAAAATAATAATAATAACAACAATAATACAACAACAATAATAATAATAGATTATAATGAAAATACGTTAATAAACGAATAATAATAGTAAAATAAATAAATAAGAGTAATAATAATAATCATAATAATAATGATAATGATAATAGTAGTAAAAATAATAAAATAAATATTCAAATATTTGAAAGCATATATAAAAGGATATAAAATAATAAATAATAAATAAATAATCATAATGAAAATAATAACAATAAAATAATAAATAAGTAGAGTCTATTTTAAAAAATAAATAAAAATAAAAATAAATATTCAACATTAAAAATATCAATTTAATAATAATATAATAATAATAGTGGTAGTAATAAAATAATAATAGTAATTTTAATATAAAAATAATAATAATAGTAAAAACAATGGTAATAATATTAAAATTAATTAATTTAATAGCAAAAATAATAAAAAGGACTAATTTGAACTTGAAACAGAAATTTGGGGGCAAATCTGTAACTAAATAAAAAGAAAAAGGCCCATGTGAACGCTCGAATAACATGGAAGGACCAATAGGGAAATTAACCCCGTCCTCCCAAACAGTTGTTGCTTTGCGCAGGACTAAATTAAAACAGAAGAAAATTTCGGGACAAATTTAAAAACAAAAAAACTGAATTAAAAAAGGAAAAAATGCGGAAGGGCCAAATGCGCAAATAGACCCTTTCGCAAAAACACGCGGATCCTGAGGGCATTCGGGTTGGGTCAGATGGGTGACCTTGAAATGGCGCCGTTTTGGCACTTAAATGGCCAAAGCAAAACGACGTCGTTTTGCTTCTACTATAAATAATAAAAAGCTTTAAAAAAATCATTTTCAACCTATTCTAAAAAAAAAAAACTCAGATTTCTCTCAAAACACTCTCCCTCTGGCCCGTATTCTAGCGATGGCTCCGACGTCGATAGCCATCGTCCGCCGCCTTCGGCGCCGCCGTGCAAGGTGGCCGGAGCTAAAAAAGGTAAGCTTTTTTTCCTCTTTTTTTATATACTATATTAATATATGTAAATAGATAAAAAAAAATAATAATCCTTATATATCCTATACTAACAGTTTCGAAAAACATGAAAAAAGGAAGGAAAAAGAAAGAACAAAGAGAACCTTTTTTTTATCTGCTTTCTGATTTTTTTTTGTATTGATATTGTGCGTAAAAAAAGAGAAATACACAGGCTTTTCATTACCTTTTATAGCCGAATCGAAAAAAATAAAATAATACAACGTTTTTGTTTTTGGTTTCTTTGTCGTTTTTTGTCCTTTTTCGTAGGTTCGAGCGCGGTGTGGCGGTGTCTGAGCGTGCGGCGTGGTGGCGTCGCGTGGGGTGTCTGCGCACGAAGAGGCATGCGGCGCAAGGCCTTGGCCTGCGTTTTTTGTTTCCTGATTTGTTTTAGGTTCTGGTCCGTTTGGGCTTAGGGTAATTAGGTTTGGGTTGGTTTGTAAATTGGGTGGTATTGAGTCTGTTATTTTTTGTAATAGACTGTTAAAAAATGGACTTTTATTTTATCTTGGTTTTGTATTTTTGGTTAATTGGGCCTGAGAAAATTGGGCTAATTACAGTTGCCCCTCTTTGCTCGTTGTTGTGTAACGAAAATGTAGCAAAGACTTAAAAAGGGCCAATTTTGCCCGGCCTCGCTGAGTCTCTACTTGTTTTGGTGCCTTTCTCCTTCGAGTAGCTTCATTCCATCTCACTGTATTTTCAGAGGCATAGGAACTAGCGCTTCGATCCAATTCAAGGAGATTAGACTTGTAGCGTCAATCGCTTATTTGTAACTTCTCGTGGAGATAAGATTTGCTATCTTGATCCCGCTCATTGCAACTTCAGGGATATGAGATTTATGGTATTAGCCTGCTTCACTACAACTTCAGGGAAATAAGACTTGTGGCTTCAATCTGATCCACTGTAACTTCAAGGAGATAAGATTTGCAATAATTTGCTCTAATGCAACTTCAGAGAATAAGATCTGTAATTTATAACTCCAATCTGTTCCACTGCAACTTCAGGGAAATAAGATTCACTATCTTCAGTATGCTCCACTGCAACTTCAGGGAAATAAGATTCACCGTGATAGATTTGATCTGACCTACTGCAACTTTAGAGGTATAGGACTTGTAACTCGTAGCCTTAATCTGTGCCACTGCAACTTCAGGGGAATAAGATTTGCTGTCCTCAATTTGCTCCACTGCAACTTCAGGGAGATAAGGGTAATGGCTTCAATCTGCTCCACTGCAACTTCATGGAGATGAGATTCGCCATGGTTGATTTGATCCGACCTACTGCAACTTCAGAGGTATAGGACTTGTAACTCATAGCTTTAATCTGCTCCACTGTAACTTCAGGGGAATAAGATTCACTATCTTGACTTTAATCCATCCCACTACAACTTCAGGGGTATGGGATTTATGGATTCACCGATCTTGTTATACCGTCCTCTGGGGAATATGACCTATAGAATCAATTTATGGACCTATGCTTATGCATAATGATTAGAATGCAATGATCAGGATGAATTGAATGCTCCTAACTAGATGTGTTATGGATGATATTTGCATGAATGCAGGATGCCATGAGAATGATCCCTTTTTTAATGTCTAGGTTGTCATTGCTCATTGTTCTTCAAGGTTGTATCACTGACGTAATATTCTGTCTTCTTGTTCAGTCGATATTTCTGACAGAAAATCCAAAGAAATAGTCACTATTTAGAGTTTCTTTCTCAAATATTTCCAATCCTTAGGCTTGGTGAGTTCTAAATAATAGTCCTATTTTAGGTTCTCGTACTATTTAGAAGTTTCTAGAGTAATATACAAAACTCCTTTTGTGAAAGCATTATTAGTCCATTAATCGTTACTTCAATGCAAAATGCTTGAAAATGATCATAATGATGGACGGAACAGAAATTTATCAGGAACAAAATCTGAAAAGAATGTGTTAATTAAAGAAAGCAAAAATTACTGGAATACAAAATAATGAGGGGAAAAGATAGGTGCCCCATATATCGCAGCCTGAGCTTCCCGTACGGACTTTCTGAAGACTATTTTAAACTCAATATGTGTTTAGGAGATCTAGAGTAATTTGTCGATGCCCCCAAGATGTTGTATACCCTCTCTTCGTTAATTCAGGTATACCAATATCACCGCATGCCCCATCTTTGATCACAATTTAAGCCGCCCTTTTTGGGTTTTCGACTTAAAACCCCTTTGATCTTAAGGCACCCTTTGCGGGTTTTCACCTTGGCCTCTCCATTTTTTTAAAAGGAAGGTCTCAAAGTGCCCTTTTCAGGTTTTCACTTTGGCTTCTTTTCCTCTTTAAGTATAGTACTTCTTAACTAAATCCAAATTTACAGGATTGGGCAAGTCTTTCCCATCCATTTCGGTCAAAATCAGTGCTCCTTCGGAGAAGACCTTTTTAACCACATAAGGCCCTTCCCAATTTGGCATCCATTTCCCTCTGAAATCCTTTTGTTTGGGAAGGATCTTTTTCAATACCAGGTCCCCCTCGTGAAATTCTCTTGGGCGAACCTTTTTGTTATAAGCTCGCATCATTCACTTTTGGTACATTTAACCCTGACGAATAGCCCTTAGCCTCTTTTTCTCAATCAAATTCAACTGATCATATCGAGACAGGATCCATTTTGCTTCATCTAACTTTAGTTCTGACAAAACTCGAAGGGAAGGTATCTCTACTTCAATAGGTAAAACCGCATCTATTCCATAAACCAATGAGAAAGGCATTGCCCCGATGAAAGTTCTGATAGACGCTCGATAAGCATAGAAAGAAAATGGTAACTTCTCGTGCCAATCTTTATAAGTTTCGGCCATTTTCCCAACGATCTTCTTAATATTGTTATTAGTTGCTTCCACTGCACCATTCATCTTTGGATGATACGGGGACGAATTGTGGTGTCTGATTTTGAATTGACTGCAGACCTCCGCTATCGTGTTGTTGTTCAAATTTAATGCATTGTCAGATATGATCCTTTCAGGCATTCCATATCGACATATGATTTCCATTTTTAGGAATTTACTGACTGTCGACTTAGTAACATTGGCATACGAAGCAGCTTCTACCTACTTGGTGAAATAGTCGATGACTACAAAGATAAATCGATGCCTATTTGAAGCTTTTGGCGAGATTGGCTCGATGACATCCATGCCCCACATAGAGAAAGGCCATGGGGAAGTCATAGCATGCAAAGGCGAAGGAGGTACATGAATTTTGTCTCCATAGATTTGGCATTTGTGACATCTCTTAGCATAATTGATGCAGTCTCCCTCCATGGTAGACCAATAGTACCCGAATCTCATAATTTGTCTAGCCATTGTGAAACCATTAGCATGTGTTCCACAAACGCCCTTGTGGACTTCTTCCAGAATTTTCTTAGCTTCAACAACGTCCACACCTCTCAATAGTACCTGATCCTTTCTTCTTTTGTACAGTATCTCCCCGTCTAAGACATAGTCACATGCTAGTCTTCTTAACGTCCTTTTATCGTTCTCGGTTGCCTGATCAGGGTATTAACGATTTCTCACGTATCATAATATGTCGTGGTACTAAGGGTAATCATCTCTTTGTTCTTCCTCCACGTTGTAACAATGAGCTGTGGCCTCGTAAATACTCATTTGAATAGGTTTTACATCCTCTTGTTTGCTCACTTTGATCATGGAAGCCAGAGTAGCCGAAGCATCTGGCATCTGGCTTTCGTCTTGCGGGAGGTAATTGAAAGTAATATCATCAAACTCCTCAATTAACCCTAGAACTATCCTTTGATAATTGATCAATTTGGGGTCTCTTGTCTCCCATTCACCTTTCAGTTGGTAGATCACCAGTGCAGAATCTCCATATACTTTCAGTGCTCTAATTTTACGTTCTACGATGGCGCGAAGTCCCATGATACATGCTTCATACTCTGCCATATTATTTGTACAATCAAAATCCAATTTGCATGTGAATGGATAATGATCTCTATTTGGGGATACCAAGACTGCCCAAATTCCATTACCTACAGCATTTGATGCTTCGTCAAAGTTTAATTTTCAAAGGTGATTTTTTGTAGTGTCTTCTTCAGTAGCTGCCACATACATTAGTTCTTCATTGGGGAAGTCAAAGTTTAGAGGCTCATACTCTTCTAGAGCTTTGCTGGCTAGAAAATCTGCTACTACGCTTCCTTTCCCGGCTTTTTGACTCACATAAACTATGTCAAATTCAGATAGCAGAATTTGCCATCTAGCCATCCTTCCATTCAAAGCAGTTGACTCCATCATATATTTTAGAGGGTCCAACTTTGAGATTAACCAGGTCGTATGGTACAACATGTATTGCCTCAACCTTTGAGTTGTCCAAATCAAGGCATAACACAATTTCTCAATTGGCGAATATCTCATTTCACACTCAGTGAATTCTTACTGAGGTAGTATACCGCCTTTTCTTTTCTTCCCGAATCATTGTTTAATCCAGCACACATCCCATAGAGTTATTAAACACTATCAAATACAGTGTTAATGGCCTATCTGGGCATAGAGGTGACAATACTAGAGGACTTGACAAGTATTGTTTAACCTTATCAAATGCTTTCTGGCATTCATCATCCCACACGCCTGGATTGTGTTTCTTAAGAAGACGAAATATGGGATCACATTTCTCAGTTAATTATGAAATGAAATGAGCAATGTAATTTAACCTTCCAAGGAAACCTCGAACTTCTTTTTGAGTGCACGACGGAGGAAATTCTTGTAGAGCCCGGACCTTGTCTGAGTCAGACCTTGTCTGAGTCAACCTCAATTCTCTTCTCGTTGACTACAAAGCCCAACAATTTTCCTGATCTAGCTCCAAAAGTACATTTTGTTAGATTGAGCTTTAATTGGAATTTCCTCAGTCTCAAGAATAACTTCCTCAAAACTTGGATATGTTCTATTTTTCTTCGGGACTTTGCGATCATATCATCGACATAAACTTCGATTTCTTTGTGCATCATATCATGGAACAAGGTCACCATGGCCTTTTGATATGTCACTCCTACATTATGCATCATATCATGGAACAAGGTCACCATGGCCTTTTGATATGTCGCTCCTACATTTGTCAGCCCAAATGGCATACCTTATAACAAAATGTACCCCACAAGGTTAGGAAGGTAGTCTTTTCCATGTCTTCAGGATGCATTTTCATCTGATTGTATCCCAAGAAGCCATCTATGAAGGAAAACAACAGATAGTCTGCCGTATTGTCTACTAGAGTATCAATGTGAGGCAAGGGGAAATTGTCTTTCGGGCTGGCCTTATTTAAGTTTCTATAATCTACACACATTCGCACCTTCCCATCTTTCTTAGGGGTATGCACAATATTGGCTACCCATTCTGGGTATTTGACCTCTTGCAAGATTCCAGCATCGAACTGCTTTTTGACTTCCTCTTTTATTTTTAGCACAATGTCAGGCCTCATTCTCCGGAGCTTCTACTGAACCAGCCTGCAATCCTCTTTTATAGGGAGGCGGTGTACAACAATGTCAGTGCTTAACCCAGGCATATCTTGGTATGATCACGCGAAGACATCTTTGAATTCCTGAAGTAACTCTATGAGGTCTCAATTCATTTCTTCGGTTATGCATGTTCCAATTTTCACTACCATTCCTTCTTTTAAGGTCACAATCTTTACTACCTCTTCATGAGGCAGAATTTGTTTTTCCTCTTGTTTTACCATTCTTAACAAGTCCGGAGATAAGCCACAGTCTATGTCATCTTCAAAGTCCTGGGATCCATCTAAACACATGTCTTGCTCAAAAGGAGGTTCTAATTCCCGAGTAGTGTTACTCATGTCATTGATATCCGGGGACCTGTTGTAGGTACAAAGAAATATACAAAGAACGAATAAATTTAAGAATAATTATTTATATGGTATGCTTATGAATGAAATAAAAGAATGATACGGAAAAAAGGTTTAAGGAATGAAAGAATCTAACATAATTACTTGTATAGAAATAATGAAAGAATTTAAAAGAATGGAAGAATATCCACTCAAAAAGATATCAAATATGTATTTCATAACGATGTTTGGACATAAGCCTATTTCACAAAGGAATTCTTATTGCTTCTAGGCTTAAAGCTACAAGTGTGTTTTGAACATTACTCTGTGTAAGCTCTAAAAACTACATGAGTTTCTTATGCAGTCCAATTGTTCAGAACACTCCCCGGTTCATAAGGGTGAATATCTTACAAGATCCTTCCTTTGATTGTTTCTTCATGTATGGCGTTGATGTGAACATTTCCCAACATTTCTTCAACACTTTCTTTCCTTGGCGTCCTTCGCTCGGAATGAATAAATGCTCTCGACATGAAAGTTTCTGTAACACCCAAAACCCGGCCCATGCGGTATGACTGGATCTAACATGTCACATGAAGAAAACGTATAAATAAAGAGTGAATCTTTCTAAAGTAAGTGTTATTTGGTTATAGTTAAGAAAAACAAGTTTGGTTTATAAATATTTGATAAAATACTACTAATTTCGAGAGGTTGTTTGATGAATCGAAAATCGAGCTAGTGATCCTTAAAAACCATGACTTTTGAAAATAACGTTGATAATTCGAAAGAGAATCCAAGTTAAATTATATATATATTATAAAATCCTTTTGTTAATCACTTTTGGAAAACCGTTATTTATGATTTTAGAAAATCCCCATTTAAAATAATTCAAGAAAGATAATAAGTACGACTAAACATAAAGCAAAATAAAAATATCCCAGAGGCCTTATTACAACTTTAAAACCCAAAATAGTAAAAGTAATCAAATAAAATGGAAAAGTAATTTACTAAAGTTCAAAATTATTATTCCAAAAGTATGGCCTACACCGAGTCATCCATGGCCCCAAGTCCTCGTCACTGAGCATTACCTGCAAGGGTTAAGAAAAAGGGATGAATTACAAGAACTCAGTGTATAATCCCCTTATCGTCATCCACTAGGCCTGAACCCGCAAAGCATAATCATGGGCCTAAGCCCATTTACATAACAATATTTAAATGAAGTAAATGAATGCAACCCAACCCATCTATCCATCACACCCTGACCAGCCAATCACACCTGTGGGGATCAAGTCAACCCACCCCACCGCTCACACCAAATTGCAGTCGAGCTGCTATTTATAATATTTTTGTGGTCAAGCCACCGAAATCATAATTAAGCACAATAATAAACAAATTGTGGCAATGCCACCAGGCTACACTGCTCTCCATACAATTTATCCCATCCCATGCAATATGTAAAAATGCATCATATTAATAATATATCCACATACATAATAACCATTAATCTATCAAAATTATTCGGTGAATCGGCCCACTAAAGCACATTGGTAATTCGGCCCACTAAGGCATTCTAGCAATTCGGCCCATAGGTGCATTTTGGTAAATCGGCCCATAGGGGCATTTTCATAATTTAGCAAATTATTACTGATTTTGACAGATCTTTAGAAATAGTGTTGTTTAAGCAAATTACTCGGTTCATGCCATATTACAGTTATTAGGCTTGAAAATAACAACAATCTACTCTTCCAACATAATGGTGAGTCATGAATCAACGGGATTTCGGTGTGAGATTACACACTTGACTATAGTAAGGACTAAACCTTATTGATCGTCGGCACTTATGTCACCATAATACTCGATTAACAATAAAAAGAGGGTGTCTTAATCCAAATATCTAAATCTAACGATCAAATGAAATGCTTACCCTTAGTATCGTGAACGACCATGATTTGCCTATTCTCACCGGATGATGGTCCACAATCCGGTGGAAAATCCCGAACTGCCGATACCGCTCTACGCTTGAACTTGGAAGTAGAGATTGCAAATCCACTCCCTTTTTGTCCTCCTATTGATTTTCCTTTCAAATCGTTACCACTTGCCTCCATTGAAAAAGTCTCGGTCAGTAAAATACTACTATGAGAGAGAGTAGTTGTTTAAGGATAGGATTCGGCTTACCACTACTTCTGAAGAATCAATGAGTATGGAAATACAAGTGATTTAGTCCATATAGTAATCGATTAGTCAAACTTTCGATCCGATTAACAAACTAATCGAGCAATGAAAGAGATCGAAATGAACCATGAAGAAACTCCTTACCTTAACGATGATAGATCTGACTTCCACCGATTGGGCTTATGACTACGGATGAATCTACAAGGATGTCGTATTCGGCCACCCACTAGAACACTACAAAAAAGAATTAATCACGATATGAGGGAATAGGAGAGAGTGATGTTTTTGGTTTAGAGAACCATTCAATGATAAGGGCACATAATCGTTTATGAAGAAAAGAAAAAGAAAAGAAGAGGATGATATCACTTACCCAAATCAGTCAAGGAAGAAATGCCCAATATACAAGCAAGAAGAAGAAGAAATAGTGTGATTAAAGTTTCGGCTATTTAGAGTGAAAAGATCAAGCAAGATTCGGCCATCAAAAATATTTATTAAATAAGAAAAGAGAAGAGTTGAAGAAATGGTGAAAAAGAAAAGAAAAGATGGGAAAAAGAAGTATTAGATAGTTTCGGCTAACACCAAAGAGAAGATGATCAAAAAGGCTTGAATGTTTTGGCAAACAAAGGAAAAATGAACACAATGTTTTGAGTGTTTCGGCAACAAAGTAAAAGGTTGGAAAATAGAATACCAAAATTGTTCAAAAAGAATGAAAACCTCTCATGCACAAGTTTGCAAAAAGGCTATAGAAAATTGGCTCCCAAAATCCCCCTACCAAAATCGTGTATGTCCCTAACACCAAAAGGATTTTGTTGACCAAAATTCTTTCCCCAAGCTCCTTCCAAAAATTCAGCCAACATGTTCCCCCACCTTATCCCTTTCCTTTATTTCGTTCCTTATTCTCCTCCTTACCTTATTTTCTTAGTCTTCTTTCCATCATTAAAAAGTCTCATTTTCCTTCTTTGATGCCATGGCCGACACTTACTATTTAGCACAAAAAAATTAATCCAAAATTTACAATAGGTGGGATATGAACTCCACCCCTTAAGCCCCTTCATGTGACGCCTCACCACCTTGCTACTAGCTCCTCTTATGCTAGCAAAATACACACTTATTCTTTTAAATCTTGATGCCCCTTACCTTCTCTCCTTAAAGTGCTTAAACACAAAAATTTTGCTAAGGCCAAACTCAACCCCAAGCCTTCTTAGGACCCCTAAACATTCAAAATTAACATTCTTAACTAGCATATCGCATGGTATAATGTAAAACATAAATTCCCGAATTTTAGGATGTTATAGTTTCAGATATGTGGGGGAATATCATTAGTTCCCATTTGATTTCTTCCCCACTCACGCGTGCCCTTCTTCTTTCTTACCTCTTTTCCAGTTCCTTCCTTCTTTGTCTCGCATCTGGCTTGTACCCTAAGCCAAAGCGGTCATGCTTGTCCTTCAACATTAGAGCCTCAACTCTTCCCTGAAGATGTCTCCCTAGTCCTTTTCTCGGTAGAGCTCCCTTTCCTACCGTCAGCTATAATCCCATTCTGGTAGCCTTGGATACTTTTGGCATTGGAATCCTATTTCCCTCAGTAATGAATGTTGCATTCACAAACTCCAAGGACTGAAAAAAAATTCAATTGCCTCATCATTTGCCTCCAAGTACGGCACATTACTAGTTACGCGATAATATCTTCTTCAGCATTTATTGTCACCAACCGACCTTCTGATACTAGCTTTAACTTCTGATGTAGTGACAAAGGCACTGCCCCTGTCGAATGTATCCAAGGTCTTTCCAATAAGAAATTGTAGGAGGGCTTGATATCCATCATTAGGAAGTCCACCTCATAGGTAGTTGGGCCAATCAATAGGGGTATTTTGATTCTTCCCATGACCCCTTTTTTGTGCCATCAAACGCCCTCACTCTATTTTGGCATGCATTCATGTGCGAGCTATCCACATGTAACACCCTAAACCAACCTAGAAGTTAGGCCCGAGTCCGGCGTGTCACATTAAAGTGTTTTAGCGAATACCTTGTTTTCATTGAAAACCCTTCATAAAGTAAAATGTTGAGTACAAACCCCTTTTTAGTTGCGGAAGTTTTAAAAACAAACAATTTATAAAACTTGGTATTTTAAAATGGAGTTGCTAAAACATAATAATTGAAAACAGCCATAGCTTAGGACAATAAACAGTGTTCTGCCTCCAAAATATAAAACATAATAATATAATAATCCCACAACATAATAATAACTAGAGAAAAGGCCTTATTACAATCCAAACCAAAATAATTTCAAACTACTAGGAATTTTAAAGAAAATCCAAATAACAATATCTTGCTAGTTGGCCACCCCTAAGTCTCACCATCTGTCGAACCGCCTACTGAGGGTCACTTGAAAAGTTTAAAAGGAGGCGGTGAGTTTCGAAAAACTCAGTGTGTACAAATCTCAACGAGTGTAAAGCAACCATTAATCATTTTGGGCATGAGCCCAACTTAGTAACGGTGGCCTTTGGGCTGGAGCCCATATCACATTAATATCACAATAATATCACAATAATATCGTACATGCAATGCTGTGCAAACCCTCCCCAATAGTCCATCCGCTACACAACATTTCTCTTCCAACCTTATACATCTATGGGGATTTCTAAATCAACCCACCCATCCGCTACACAACAATGGTAGCCCGGTTGGGGTACTACCTAACGTTGCAGCAAAGCTGTTAATCATGTATTGGGCTTAGAAAGCCAACGATGGATCCACGGTCATCAAGCAACCATGCGATCCTCAAATTCTTCCTCCGTACCATACTTCCCACCTATATGCAACCTAAACAGAATATCATATAAATGCAGCATGTCATACATGTAACATAAATCCTACATTTAAACTATAGGGGTATTTTGGTAATTTCTTAATAGCATGGGTTTTAAATTATGAACTTTTGGCCCGTCAACATGTCCTCGTTGGCTAAAGTGAACAGACACTATGCACCAGGTAGAATTTCGGAGAAGAGGAGATGGGTCATTAAGACGCTTAAATACCAAGCTCTCCCTAGATTCAATCCTAGACATGCATATGCCCAATGCCACACTCTAACCTTATGACTTGTCCACAGATGAATTTGATAAATTAATAAGTTTTATGCTGTTTAAGGATTTATTAGAACTAGGCCTAAAAGTCCATTATAAAACCCTAGTAAGTCTACGGGCTTTCACACATTTTCAACCACACGCAGAAGAAGTACCAAGTTCTGATTCAAATGTTTACAAAGCCCTAACACTTCCATGGCTTCTGCCGCGGCCCCTTGCACCTCTTCTAGCATTCATCATTGATTTGCGTATTATCTGAATTAGAATTTTTATGAAGTTTAATCAATTTCAGTAATTAAGCCGATGTTTTATGAAGTACTAAGTGAAGTATTGTTTTCGCAGTCGTAAATCCTTTACAGTCTCAGTTCTCTATGGGCTTTAGTTTTACTCTAGGTATATTCTAAAAGTAGCCCACTATATACAGTATAACAGTTCAAAATAATTAAGTATTAAGAGAACTTACTTGGTTCGACGTTAGAGACTCGGTGTGCCCTATCACAAGAATTTCTAAAATATTTTGACTCACTCGAAAACAGTTTTTACCCAAATACTACGGCCCATTTCACAGTCTGAGCTTTGTAATCGAGTTCTGATACCACTAAATGCCAAAGTAAGGCTTTGAACTTGGGACCTCTCACACACACCCAGAACACATAACCACTGACCCAAGTCCATGAGATCGCTCATGGGGTCTTTGGTTTCGTATCGGATACCCTCTTACGAGTGTTCGCGCACTCAGAAGAATACCGTAGCCAAACTTTCAGCTTTTCGGCATTTCAGGATTTGCCGATATATTGTGTGTGTAGTGTATGTACACACCTTCGACTTTATATTAAACTATCGAATCATAGGGTAGAAGTACACACCTTACCACCTGGAGTACTAAGTACTCATAATCGTAAGAACCTATATTCAAACATTACACTCCATTAGTCACTTACTTAATAAATTAAAATAAATCCACTACAACCACTCACCCAAGGACAACCTATACTTGCCTTGATCGACTGCGATTTGCCTATTTAATCCGAGGTCCATTGTAGTCCCCCTTCCGCATCCAGGCGGAAAGTCCTGAACCGTCGACACCTTATGTCGCTTAAATTTGGGAGTAGTGGTCACTTGCTCACACTCAATCGGTATCTTTAACTGACGCTTTACTAGATCCCCTTTTGCTCATCGTAAATTCCTTATCAATCGGCAAAATGAATGCAATAGATAGTCTTAGAAGATTTAACCAACGCGAGGAGAATAAAAGATTTGAAAGAGGGAGAGAATGAATATTCTGTTAGGTAACTGAACAAAAAAAGATTGCTTTGATCAAATTGTGGAAGAAAAAGGGTGGCACACAAGGGATTTGGCAAAAAGGAATACTGGAATTTAGGGACTAAGAATATTTGACACAAAAGAAATAGACTAGAAGCAAAGGAAAGCAAAAAGTTTGATGAGAAGGAAGAGAAGAAATCAGTGTAAAATAGAAGAGGAAGAATAAGGGATTTCGGCTTTCAGGTACTTGGAGAGAAAAGTAGTTTTCCGAAAAGTAAAAAGAAAGAATTTGGCATTTGCCTAGAACCCCAAAATCGACACTTATTTATAGCCTATAGCTGAATTTCCTATCCCCAAATTCCCAATTCGGCTCAACCTCTCCACATATATCATCTCCTAATTTTTTTCCACGATAAGCTCCTCAATCCCTTCCTAACTTTTCTCCTTTGATCACTCTCCTTAGAGTCCATCATCACACCACTTCCAACCTTCTAGAAGTCCAAAATTAAACTCCTAAAAATATTAAGCTAGGATTCGAACCTAGAATCTCCTTGCTAGCCCATAACGCCACCTTTCTATACCTTAAGTGGCATCACTTAGCCACTCCACCACAAGGCTCTTTGATTCCATTTTTCCCCTATTTTTATTTAAAAACCCACCTACTCACCGCCTTGTTCCTTTAATAATTAATTAAAAATTCTTTCTCTTCAAAGTTCAAACCTAGAACTTCTCCAACACCCCTACACACTCCAAGTTTACTAAACCCTTAAGCCAACATGTCATTTGTCATTTTCTTGCTTAAAAAAAATTATGAGACCCAAAGCTCAAATCCCAATTCATCTAGGCCCAAAATTTAGGGTGTTACACAACAGGTAACCTATTAAGTGTGGATAGGGGCAATACGTTCAACGCCGATCCATTGTCGATCATGACCCCTGGCAATGTGTACCCTTTGCATCTGGTAGTGATGTGTAGAGGTTTAGTGGACCCCATACCCTCGGTGGTATTTCATCATCATTGAAGAAGATGAACTTGTCGGCACTTATGTTATTAGCCAGCCGATCCAGTTTATTAACATTGATATCATTGGCCATGTACATCTTGTTCAGCATTTTCATCAATGCACTTCGGTGTACCTCCGAACTCAAGAGTAAAGCTAGTATAGATATGCGAGCTGATTGTTTATGCAACTATTCCATAACACTATACTCGCTGTGCTTCAAGAACTTCAGGAATTCCTTGACCTCCTCCTCTTTTATTGGCTCATTAATAAGCGGCTCAGGTCTGACTGCTTTTTCCTTCTTTTTCTCCACCATTAAAGTCTTTCTTTTTACGGGTTTTGCTCGGGCACTTATCAAATTGTATCGCCTTCCACTACGCGTATGAGAACCTACATCTTGATCCTCTTTTGAAGCACTGGCTGAGTTCTCCTTTCCCGGAATTGTCACGTTACAATCATAATTCCAGGGGACCTTTTGCTATCCTAATAAGAGAAGACCGTCGATTTTTGAATTATGATCTTTGGTGTCATTTGTACTCCAGCTTTGTTGTTTTTAGTTCATGAAATGATATGACCACAGGATGATTGACTTTTGGGACATTCATTATTGATTTTGACGCACATATGCTTCCTTCTTCTTTAGCTTCTTCACAGAACTCTATCTCTTTATTGTCCATCAGACCTTGCACCAAAGCTTTGAATTCTACGCACTCTTGGATCTTGTGCCCCTCTTCATCATGGAACTCACAGTAGTTCCTCAAGTTTTCACAACTCCCTTTTTACCATCTCCATCTAGACCCATCTCAAAGGAGTCCTTACTTCTGTAATATCGATCTTGATTCTTTTCCCCGCCTTTCCGTCTATCACATTTACCCATTATCGGTGTGATTGGGTAGCAGATTTTCAGCATTAGGTGCATCATCAAATTTCACGATGCCCATTTTAATAAGTCTTTTGACTAGTTTCTTAAAGGCAGTGTAGTTTTCTATTGAATGCCCCGAAATTCCTGCATGGTAGTCACATTGAGTGTTCGCATCGTACCATTTGGGATATGGAGGCTGTAATGGTTTTAGGCATAAAGGGGATACCATGTGTGCGTCAAATAAGCTCTGGTACAACTCCCTATATGTCATTGGGATTGGTGTAAATTGGAGCTTCTTAGTGTTTTGCTTTGTGCCAGACTCTTGCCTTGATGAACCTTGTTGACCGGTAGCCATCATTCTTGGCTGATTTACCGTAATCGATTTTGAGTAACCCTTATTATATGTATTCGTGTTGTTCACCTCGTTTTCTTTTTTCCTCGAGGCTGACCTTTTGTTACTCTCTCTTACATCTATATTTCCACTCCTTATCGCATTCTCCATCATTTCGCCGATCATCACTATGTCTGACAAGCTTTTTGTAGTGCTTCCTATCATGTGAGTGATGAACAGGGCTTTTAGGGTGTTGATAAAGAGCATCGTAGTTTCTTTTTCTAGGAGCGGCGGCTGAACTTGTATGGCAATTTCCCTCCATCTCTGTGCATATTGCGTGAAACTCACTCGGTTTCTTTTCCATGTTCTGTAAAGTAATTCTATCAGGAGTTATGTCCGTCACATCACTATACTGCTTCATGAATGCTTGTGCCAAGTCCCTCCAATAACCAATCCTAGTACAGCTCAATTGGTTGTACCATTTGGATGCTGCTCCCACCAGACTGTTTTGTAAGCAATGTATTAGCAGTTGGTCGTTGTTAACATACCCAGTCATTCGTCTGCAAAACATGGTTATGTGAGCTTCAGGGCAACTGGTCCCATTGTACTTTTCAAATTCTGGCATTTTGAACTTGTGGGGAAGCACTAGATCTGAGACCAAACTCAAATCCTTAGCATTGATTCTATGCTGACTATCAGCGTCTTCCATGGCCCTAAATTTTTCCTCCAGCCATTTACATCGATCCTCTAGCTCCTTTGACAGTTCTGTCCTTGCCCTTTCCTTTTCTGCCACTTCATCCAGGTCAGGGATAACAGGATTAGTTGGGTTATCCCCTGGATTAGAACCTGATCCAGTTTGAAAGTTCATTGGCACCGAAACACCATCCTGAAATTGTTGAGGCTTAATCGTGATGAATGTTCTTCGATGGTACACCTCAGGTTGTGTCTGTGTATTTTTTTGGAGTAAAACCCGAAGGATAGAGAGGTTCCTCATTATCTTCTCCAACATTAACCATGGGACTCTTTCCTTTGTCTGTTCCTCTAGTCAGTAGTTGGGTTAGCTGAGTCATCATATTTCTTTGGGACTCCAACATTTGGTCCATCATGTCTTGCTGGATTTTAGGCATTTGCTTTTGCATTTGCAATTGTAGTTGATCTTGCATCTCTTTTTGGAGTTGTTCAAGTCTTTCCAATCTTTGATCCATGTTTTTTGTCTTTGCTCGGGTACTGTAATGATGTTTGGTTGGTAAGTTTTTGTTGGTTTCCAGATTAACTCTAAAATGATTTTAACCAATTAGGGTCTTTCCATGAAATTTAAATGCACATGATGTGATGCAATACGAATACATGAAATGAATGCAAAAAGGCATCGATTCTGATTCAATTTCATTTAGAAAACTTTACTAGAAAACAAAATTCTTTACATAAAATAGATTACAAATATGGCTTCGCCCTAATGCTCAAAGCTTTAACTTTCCTAAGCAATGAAGCTAACTCTTGACCTCGATCTGATTCTAGCTCATACTTCACGCTTAGCATGTCGACCTGAATTGATAAATTCTGTAAGTGATCAGCTACCACCCGAATCTGAGCCACGGCCTCGCCCATTATGTATCTCTATTCCTAACTTGATTCTGAGAATGGTGAAATTGTTCCTTCCAACGTTCCTCACTTACTTTAAGAAGCTCTACCTGGAGCTCATAGTTTTGTAATACAGACTCTAATTCTTCTATCTTTCCTTTCATTTCTTCAATCATGTTCAAACTTACCCTCAATTCAATCGCAGAATTACGATTTCTGTGCTGATAAAGTTATTTTTCAAGTTCTGCTACTCTCTCCTTTAATTCTCTTTTGTCATTTTGGGCTTCTAACAAACTCCTTTCTAGGGCATCTTTCTGTGCCTGAGCCTCTTGGAATTTTCTCTCCCATCGATCAGCTTTGGTTCTTTCTTCTTGGATCTCTTGTTGCCATTGCTTCGATGTTTTTCCCAATCCGGCGGTTCTCATTGATAGACGCAATTTCTTGTAATTCCTCTTCAAACTATCCAAGTCTTCCTCGTCTTTATTCTTTCTTTTCCTTAATTTCTCGGCCTTTAGCTTTTGAACATTAGCATCTAGCCTTAAATGCATCTTTTCTTCCTCCAATTGTTCTATCTTCTTTTCAAGTTCCAAATTCCTCCTCTCAAAGTCTTGCTTTATGATTTCTAGTTCTGAAGGGATCACTTGTAAGTACTATTCCATCGATTGAACGCCTTCTAAATTCGGCCTAGGGATATTATCATTAACTCTTTTACTCCACCATCCACTGTACTCGGGAGTCATTATTGAACCTACAGCCAGCCTTTTCATTCGACTAGTCTGATTTGAAGCGTTAGAAATCTCCTTTACCCTTTTCTTGTAGTTGTCTCCTCGGTACAAAAACTCACATTGAGGTAGCCTGTGCATTGCTGGTATGAATTGTCTTGATCTGTATTACCTCAGTAAGAGCAAAAGAGCATACCCAACAAATCCCTAAATCCCAAGCAAAGGGACCCAGTCAAAACTCCCACATCGATAAAGAATTTTGTCAGGAATCAACCAAGGAGCTCTCCACTCGACGTCTTCTTCCTAGAGATTTTGGAGGAGCGCTATCTAATTTTCCTCTGATATGTAATTCCTTCTTGGTGTGGCCACTATCTCCTTTAATGGGGAGTAATTCCAGAAGAAAACCTGATAAGAAACCTTATCCACCTTCCAGAAATGACTATGGAACCATGCTACCAATAACTAAGTGCAACCTATAAATCTACCTTTACTAGACCTTCTACATGTATTCAAAGATCTAAATGTCTCGGCCAAGATTGCCGGAATAGGTGTGACCCCTTTATCAACTCGATCAAAGAGATCCGAGTCCGCCTCATCTACTTACCCTAATGCCTTAGGGAAGATCATTAATCCGTAGATACTCAAAGCAAACAAATCGACTCTCTTCTTCATATCAGGATGCGCTAGAATCAAATCTCTCAAATTCTTCCATGGGATGCACTTACATTTTCCTTTTTGCTTGATCCTAGCTGTAATCCACTGTTCGCTCATTCCGGTAATGTTCATCAATTTCTTCCAAAAGGTCGGGACATAAGCAGCTCTGGAATAGGCTTTATCGACTTGAACCTTTGGAAAACGCAGTAGGGCTATATATTCTTCCACACTGGGCTCTAAATCGACCCTCCCAAAGGTAAAATAACTATATGCAGGGTTCCACTATTAAGTGAGAGCCTGGAACAAATTCTCGTCTACCTTGATGTCGAGTAGATACGGCAAATCCCCATAATTATAATAGAACAACTGCTTAGTCTCATTATTCCACTGGCCCCATATTTCTTTTAATTCCTGAAGGCTATTTTGCGTCACACTGATACGACTGTAGTCCCATAATTTTGATGTACACCTCTCGACAAGACTAGCTCCTTTCTCTAATTGAGTTTTCTCTGACCACATACGAACAGCAGGATTATCTTCCACTTTATCAAGAAATTTGTTCTATAACAGCCTGATTTTGGGGCTAGTCGGAACAGTGGTCTTGAGACCACTAATTCGAGGTTGAGAAAATTATTTTTACATTATTTTATGTGTTATGGCATTAATATATGGCTATATGAGAATTTTGGTGCTTTAATTTTAATGATTGCATACTTAATTCTGGAAAAAGACTAAATCGCATAAAGTGTGAAAATTTCATTATACAAGGTAGAGGTGTCTAATAGCCATAGAATATTAAATTGGAGGTCCTTAAAGTGCAATTAGGCCAATTGGGGTGTGTTGGCCGCCATAGAGACAAGGGGACAAGGGCATTAAATTTTTGGTCAAATTTGGTGAAATTAGTTGATAAAAAAATGAATAAAATAAGATAAAAAGATGGGATATCATCTTTTACTATTCATGCATCTTCTCCACTAAAAATTGAAGAGAATTAGAGGATTTAGAGCTCAAAACCTTTAGCCAAGGTATCTCTTTACAAATCAAAAAGAGCGCAGAATTAACCTTGACCAGGGAAAAGGCAAGGTTTCGGATTAAACCACAAATTAACACATTTTGCACTAAGGTAAGTTTATGTGTAAACGATGCATCTTAAATACATATGTTGTTGCTTATTGGTGCATTGTATGATTGAGAACACTTACGATTTAAATGGATTGAATTTGGTAGAAAATGAATGAATTCCGGATGAATGTTGAAATAGATATGTATGTGCGGAATATTATCCGTAATAGATAATGGTGGGCTATGTGTGATACCACCTTGATTATTCTTGTTGGTGGGCTATGTACGATACCACTTATTTACTTATTCACGATGGGCTGTGTACGATACCATCATTAATATTATCATTTGGTAGGCAATGTGCGATACCACCGTAAATATTCTTGTTGGTGGGCTAAGTGCGATACCACCCTGTTAAAGATAAATGGTGGGCTAAGTGCGAAACCACCGAGTGTTAGGTATTACTGTGAATGGTTTATTATGAAATTGTGATGTGTTGTTTCATGTGATCATGTGGTGATAAGTGCAGAGATGTATGTTAAATAATATGAGCATTTGAATTGTGACATGGCTGGAATGTGGTAAGAGATGAAATGAGTAAGCATGATCTTGGAATGTGGAATGTTCTTACTTATTATGAAATGCTATTTATTGATTAGCACATATTATGATGTTTATTGTTTACATGTAAACTTACTAAGCTTAAAGCTTACTCCCTTTCTTTTCCCTTATTTTATAGTGTCAAAGAGCCGGGTCGGGATACGAAGATAATTGGAAGATCACCCACACAATCAACTCATCTTGGTATATTTAGAATTAGCATTTTGAATATGGCATGTATAGGAGCTAGACTAGGTGAAATGATTTGTTATTTTGGCCAAGTGTATATTGGCTCCTTATAGATGAATCTTTTTGTACATGGCCATAGTTAATGGCTCAATACTATTAATCAATGAAAAGATGAGGTTACTCATGATTGTGTAGGGTTTATGATTGGGTTGTTTAGTTATGAATTATGCTTGAGTGAGTTAGGGTGATGAAAAAGCTTTGCAAATAGCCTTGTTTTTGTCCACATAGGTAGGCACACGGTCAGTCCCATGGGTGTGTGACCAGGCCGTGTGTCCTCTTACATGTAGAATTTCAAGTCAGTAAGCTTAGTAGTAAACGTACGAGTAGAGACACGGCCATGTGAGAGGCACGCCATAGGCATGAGCGTGTGCCTAGGTCGTGTGAAGTCTACACCTTGAAATTGGAATTTAATTCAACATACGGTCTAAGGACACGGGAGCGTGCCTTGACCGTGTGACCATAGTGAGATGATGATGTCATAAACAGAATGCCAAGGTTTTGGCATGTGTGAGGGACATGGGCCAGGTGCACAGGCGTGTGCTCGGCCGTGCGAAATAAGTCAGTGTCGACCATGGGTGAAGGGCATGGGTGTGTGTGACCACACGGCCTGCCCACACGGGCGTGTCCCATTTCACATGGGTGTGTGGCTCCTGTTTAAGTAAAATTTTTCTAAGTGTGTAAAAGTTTTCGATTTATTTCTGAAACCTTTCGGAAGTATGTTTAGGGCCCTGTAGGCCTATTATAAAGATGTTAGATATGACAATAGAAAAGTTTTAATTTGGAATTGATTTTGATAGCCCAAAGTTGTATGACCATGTGAGTCAAGTACGGTAACGCTTCGTACCCAGCTTCAGCGTAGACTACGGGTAAGGGGTCTTACACGTTCTCTGTGACAAGCTCTTTAATTTAGTAATCGAACTCAAATCGACTCTTTCGAATATGAAATGACATGCACATATAGCAAAAACACAATAAGTCAGTACAATATACAAAAACAAAACTCAAAGCAAATAAAAGAGAATCAAACACCTATCTGGGTAACCGCTAGGGTTTCTCACAAAACTATCTAGAGTGGGCTCCTAGGGTTTTCTACATGTGGTTTGGTTCTAAAGTTAAGGTACCCGAACCAGGAAATTCCTCGATCCTCACCCATTATAGGCTCATACAGACCGAGTTCAGTTCAGGGGAATACATTTCCCTATGGCTGCACGGAGATGAAAATCTCACGAAGACATAGGTACAGATGTATCCTGATAGCGGTCCACTATCCTGCACGGAGGTGAAAACCTCACGAAGGAGTAGCTTCTCACTCCCACTTAAAAAGGTAAGACCAATGGTCCTTATGCAATATGATGCGAAAATATTCTACGAGACTCAATCCACATCAATCATATAACACAAACAAATGCAATAAAAGGATCGTAATTTTTCAAATTAGATTTTCAATATTTGACAACAAGACAGAAAGTAATCAATTTTACGGCTTGACTCTCTTAACATCCCTAGTGGAGTCGCCAAGCTCTCGAAACCATTTTTTTGTTGAAAAACGGGGTCGACTTTAAAAACGAAAATAGAGTCGCCACCAATCCTTTCTTTTTTGAGGTGTGATCGAGTCACCTTGCAATTGATCGTTAAAACATTTTGACTTATTAAAACAATGATTTTGGCCTACGAAATTCGAGAAAATAGGTTCGGGAGTCGGTTACGCACGAGGAAGGATTAGCACCCTCGTAACGCCCAAAATTGGTACTGAATTGATTGATTAACGTCTTAATGTCGAAAATATGAAAAGATTTTAAAATATGATCCTCTTTGTTTAAAGAAAAACTTGAATAAATTAAATTGGATGCTGAGACCCGCTTATTTCGAAGAAGTAAAATGTCATGCCCAGTGAGTTAGGATACGATGTTTCGAATCCTCAAAACTAAGCTTGTCTTTTGACTTTTAAAACTAGGGCATTTAAATTCAAAAAAGATATTCAGTCATTTGGGTCAAATGAAAAATTGGAACCTAGTAAGTTAGGGCACAATTTCTCAAAATTTCAAATACAAAATATTGCCTTTGTTTTTAGAAATCCTTACCTCAAGATAACAAAATGTCACATCCAGTGAGTTAGGACACAACATTTTTGAATTCCCGAGAAAAAGTTTTTATTTAATTTATATGCTTTAATTTTAAAAAAATAATTGGTTCTTTAGACTCGATGAGAAAAACCGAACCCAGTAAGTTAGGGTATGATTTCTTTCGAATCTTAGAACGCGGAGTATTTGCTTATTTCAAAAAAATTTAATGCATCGGATAAAATGTTATACGATCGTAGTAAAATGGAAAATGAATTATAGTGTCGATATGCATAATAGAATAAAAATGAGGGTGATAATATAAATAACAATAATAAAGGCAAAAATAAAATACAATAAAATAAAAGCTAAAAAAAAATCTATATAAAATAATAGGTAAAAAAATAAATAAATAAACAAACAAATAAAATAAAATAAAATAATAACAAAAATAAGCTAATAGTAAATCAATAAATAAATACTATGTACAACAGTTTAAAGATAATAAAATAATAATAACAATAATACAATAATAATAATAGATTATAACGAAAATACGTTAATAAACGAATAATAATAGTAAAATAAATAAATAAATAAATAAGAGTAATAATAATCATCATAATAATGATAATAGTAGTGAAAATAATAAACTAAATATTCTAATATTTGAAAGCATATATAAAAGGATATAAAATTATAAATAATAAATAAATAAAATAAAAGAAATAATAATAATAAAATTAGAAATAAGTAGAGTCTATTTAAAAAAGTATATAAAAGTAAAAATAAATATTCAACATTAAAAATATCAATTTAATAATAATAATAATAATAATAATAATAATAATAATAATAGTGGTAGTAATAAAATAATAATAGTAATTATAATATCAAAAAAAATAATAATAGTAAAAACAATGGTAATAATATTAAAAATAATTAATTTAATAGCAAAAATAACAAAAAGGACTAATTTGAACTTGAAACAGAAATTCGGGTTAAATCCACAAATAAATAAAAAGAAAAGGGCCTATTTGAACGCTCGAATAACAGGGAAGGACTAATAGGGAAATTAACCCCGTCCTCCCAAAATGTCGTCGTTTTGCGCAGGACTAAATTAAAACAGAAGAAAAATTAGGGGTAAATTTAAAAATAAAAAAATTGAATTAAAAAAGGAAAAAAATGTAGAAGGGCCAAATGCGCAAATAGACCCTTCTGTAAAAACACTCGGATCCTGAGGGTATTCAGGTCGGGTCAGACAAGTCACCTTGAAATGGCGCCGTTTTGGCACTTAAATGGCCAAAGCAAAACGACGTCATTTTTCTTCTACTATAAATAATAAAAAGCTTTTAGAAAAATCATTTTCAACCTATTCTAAAAAAAAAAAAACTCAGATTTTCTCAAAACACTCTCCCTCTAACCCGAATTCCGGCGAGAGCTCCGATGCCGATAACCACCGTCTGCTGTCGTTTGCCGTCGTCGGCGCCGCTGTGCTCGACGATCGGAGCTAAAAAAGGTAAGCTTTTTTTCCTCTTTTTTTTATATACTATATTAATATATGTAAATAGTTAAAAAAATAAAAATCCTTATATATCCTATACTAATAGTTTCGAAAAACATGCAAAAAGGAAGGAAAAAGAAAGAACAAAGAGAACCTTTTTTTGATCTGTTTTTTGTTTTTCTTTTTTGTATTGATATTGTGCGTAAAAAAAGAAGAGAAATACACAGGCTTTTCATTCCCTTTTATAGCCGAATCGAAAAAAATAAAATAATACAACATTTTTTTGTTTTTTGGTTTGCTACGCATGTACGTAGCGCCGGCTGTGGCGGTGTATGGAGGCGTGCAACATGGTGGCGTGCGTGGGGTGTATGGCGGCTGAAGAGGCATGCGGCGCAAAGCCTTGGCTAGGGTTTTTTTTTTCCGATTTTTTTTAGGTTTTGGGCCGTTTGGGCTTAGGGTAATTAGGTTTGGGTTGGTTTGTAAATTGGGTAGTATTGTGTCTGTTATTTTTTGTAGTGGATTGTTAAAAAATGGACCTTTATTTTTTCTTGGTTTTGTATTTTTGGTTAATTGGGCCCAGGCAAATTGGGTTAATGACAATGAGAATTATGAGATGAAATGAATAATGTCTTGAAAGAATACAGCATGATGAGCTCATCTATGTTTATTTGGTATACATGAGACATATGTACCTAACTTATTTGATTGAGTGCATGTGTTTAGGCGATTTGACAAGTTGTTGGAAACATGTTGTTGTATGTTTAAATTTAATAAATGAGATTGGAAAGTTTTATTCCTGTTATACGAACTTACTAAACATATAATACTTACTAGGTTTTATTTCCTCTGTTTTATAGTACTCAGAAGCTCGCGAAGGTTGGTGATCGGTTGGAGCATCATCACACTATCTACAATCTTATTTTGGTATAAATAGTAAGCTTATTTTGGTATAATGGCATGTATAGGTTAACTTGGCCAGTGTTGGCTTGAATATGTTATTTGTAATGACTAGTAATGGTTGATTTTGGTATATTTATAAGACATTATGTCATGATAAACACATATGTGTTAGGTACGGTTGATTAAATGATGTTTAATGTATAGATTAAATCAAGGTAAGATTATAAACATATATGTATGCAATGATATAACATATTAAATGTTAGAATTTGTTTGATTTCAATACTTGAATTGGTTGGTATTTGAATGTAAGTTTTGATGTAGGTTCCTTGTAACGCCCCAAAAATCCATGTTTTGATTTTATGTGTTTTGACTTGAATAATTGACTGTTTGAGTGGTTTAGGAGTGGTTGGGAGTCTCTGAGAAATTCTGGGTTTGAGCCTTATCTTTAGTAATTTTTTTTCTTAATTAAAGGGGTTGAGCATTAGGTGGTAGGCTTCATAAATAATTGTAGGGGAAAGGAGACACAAGATGAGCTTGTAGTCCAGTGGCAGTGGCATGATTAAGGTGGCAAGAGAGCTTGAGTTCGAGTCTCCTGTTATGCAAGGGAGTATTTATTTTACTTCCTTACCGCATGAGAAGTGGACTTTGACTAGAACTCTGCAAAGTTGGAATTTGATTTGGTCAATGAGAAGTTAGTGGAGAGGATTATGGAGGAATTTGAATGAAGTTCAAATTGGATGGCTGAGTGATTTGTGGAGAGATTTGTGGAGAGATGTTGGGAGAGATTAAGGGAGGAAAAAGAGGAGTTTGAAGGGGAGTATAATTATGCTGAATGGGTAATTGGAGGCTCATGAATTCGGCTATGATTGCCTCCTTTTTTCATTTTTTACCTATTTGGTTTCGGTTTTGTCTGCTTGAAGGCGGATTGTGGTAAAGGTGCGTTTGCGTTTGTGCATTTTGGGATCCTTTGTGTTTATTCCTTGGTAACTGATTTCTATTTCCTTGGTACCGAAGTTTGTGAGATACTTCAAGTGTCATTCGGTTTTGGGAATTCTCTTCCTCTCCTTACATCTAGAGTTTCTTTTGGGCAGATTTTCACTTCTTTTCTCCCCTACTCTCGAGTTTTGGTGACTTCGTTTTCTCTCTTACTCAAACACTTTGCTTTGGCTGATTATTTCCTTTCCTCCTCTTTTTTATTTCTTTCAGCTTTGGCCTTGGCACATGACCGATTCTTTCCTTCTTCAGCCTTTACTTCTTTATTTTGGTTTTTGATTTGACATCTATTCTCTTGCAACCGGTGAGTATTCTCGACTCTTTCTTGTATTTTTATCAACCTTTTTCAAGCCATCTCTCTCTACACTGTTCAAAGCCGAATACTTCTTTCTCCTCTTGATTCTCTTGTTGCCGATTGTGTTCTTCAGGTTCTAGAATTTCGTGAGGAGTGAAGGAGTACTCAAGAAATATTGAAGCATCTCGAAACGTTCCTATCGTCATTCGTCTGAAGGTAACCCTGTTGCTATTATTGTGCTCAACCTAGAGTGTTGGTCGAATATTACTTTCCTTTACCTAGGTGTTTTGTGTGTATGATCAACCTTTGGGTGAGGCAATCGTGTCTAATAGGAGTGCACTTGTAACGCAGATATTCGACAAGCAACGGGTGATCAACCCTAACCAGCGATCTAAGTGGGTTAAGCCACATTTGTCGATCTAGGCAAGTATTAAATCATTTTGGATAGTGGTATTGAAAGGGATTATCTAAATCCTATTGATTAAATGACTGATGGGGTATCGTGGTTGATTAAGTTCGGAGTTCTCGTGGATCTTAGCACTTTTTTCGCAAATAGGTGTGTAATCACTCTATCGTTTCTATGAGTTGGCAAAAGCTGAAAAGCCGAAACCTCGGCATTTAAGGCCTCACTAGCGTGCAATTGCTCGTGTGGTAAACCGAGCCCACAATCATGGGCGATAGACTGTAGAGGCCACCACGAGTATCCTCGTGCTCTTAGGACGTTATGGGCCTCGTTTGGCTGAAGGGCTTAATGAGCTTGTGGGCCCCACAAGGAATAAATCCACGATAAGTGGAAAATACTTGACTGGGCTATATCGTTCGCATAGCCGTGCCTGAAATTGGGCTGAATGGGTCACACAAGCTTGTGGGCCCACTTGGGCTGAATATTGGGCTTTGGGCCCATGTACACTGTTTTGACCATATATGTTATCTGTGTCGCTTGAGGCGACTGTAGACCTTCGAGAAGGAATAAAATGACTGAAATACCCCTAAAGAGTAAAATGACTGAAATACCCCTAAAGAGTAAAATGACTGAAATACCCTAAAGAGTAAAATGACTTAAATACCCTAAAGAGTAAAATGACTGAAATACCCCTAAGGAGTAAAATGACTAAAATGCCCCTAAGAGTGAATGACTAAAATCCCGTAAGGAGTAAAGTGACTGATGTGTTCATGATTTGTAAAAAATTGTTATTAAGTATGACATCCTTCATATACGTATGATTTATGATATGACATACTGCATGGGGGTGGGATACTATTATGAAGGAAGTATACTGTACTGGTGGCTCTGCCACATATACTATTACTGGTAGCCTTGCTGCGTTACTGTTGCTGGTGGCTTTGCCACATATACTGTTACTAGTAACTCTGCTACATTATTATTACTGGCAGTCATGCTACAATATTGGTGTGTTGGTTGGGTGGGTCGATTTTATCCCACATGGTGTGTTGGTTGGTACGAGTGGTGTGTTGGTTAGATTGGGGTGGGTTACATATGTGTACCATATTAATTCTGTATTGGGCTTAGGCCTACATTGATTACTGTAATGGGTTAAGGCCCACACTGTATTATTACTAAATAAGGCTTAGGCCCAGACTGTTACTGCACGATGGGGGATTACACACTGACTCGTAACTCACCCTTTTCTTTTAACTGTATAGGTAATCCTCTACCTTAGATGATTTGGAGTTAAGAGGGACTCGGAGGTGGCCATACGTTCGCTAATATTTATTTTAGACCTAGTTATTTAATTTTTATATTGGGTTGATATTTAAGTAATAAAGCCTCTGGTGATTTCAATTTCTTTTAATTGAGTTTAATTTCTTATTTTGAAACTGCCAAACTGATACAAATAAGTTTTCAAAACTAATAACTGTTTTAAAAGACAAACACACATTTTCAAACTTGAAAATGACATTAATTAGAGTAGCTTCCACGAATTTTTAAACTTAGAAACCAACAGTAACAAACATGGCAATCGTTTAAAAACGGTTTTCTCTCAGCAAATCTGATTTTGAAAAACACTTCGATGTGACACGTCAGATTCGATCGTAACGTCTAGGCCGGGTTTGGGGTGTTACATTTATTGGTATCAGAGTCAAGTTGCAAAACTTGGCTGTGGAATGGGTTTTTGAAAATTTTTTCTGAAAGTGGAATCTAAGGATTTGAAACGTTTTGGGAAGATTCACAAGTGTGGCACAGGAATCTCCAGCGCCAAATCTGTAAGTTCTCTAATACTTTTTACTGTTATAGACTGAGACGTTATATTGAAAAACTACTATGGATAGTAGGACTATACTGTGAAACTCTAGATAGAGGAAACTGAGACCGTAGAAGACTAAAAACTGTAGTGAGATCTCGTTCTGCGAAAACAAACCCCCTAATGACTATTTTTCATAACATATTTTGTTAATAATTGCTGAAATTATAATCTGATGCTTAAGACTTTTAATCAGATAAAGTGCATATCAAAATGAGTACAAGAGGTACTTACAGATGGGGTACACAGGGCCATAGTAGAGGCCGAGGAAGTGCTCGGGCTGGATCGTCGGCATCGGGCCATATGCCCGTTGGGGAAGCACTAGCCTCACCAGTAACTGAGACGGGGTCTTATGATCGAGCAGTTGGGGATGATGCTCCGCGTTCTAGAGAGGGTTGTTGGAGCTAGTGTTAGAACAGTAGGCCGAAGGGCAATTTCAGAGCGACTCCGGTTTAATGGAGCGGAAATTTTTACGGGTATTTCTAGAGTAGCCCCAAATGTGGAGGGGTATTGGTTAGAGGCTATCAAATGGATAATGGATGACCTTGACTGTACTACGGAGCAAAAAGGAAAAGAGGCAGTGTCCTTACTGCGAGATGAGGCCAACCAATGGTGGCTTACCGTGAGAGAGGGTACGTAGGCCGACTGGGTGAAATGGGATTTCTTTAAGGTAGCTTTCCAAGGGAAATATGTGGGCATAAGTTATGTGGACGCCCGAAGAAGGGAATTTCTGAACCTGATCCAAGGGAATAAGACAGTGGTGGAATACGAGGTAGAGTTTTTACGGTTGACTCGGTACGCTCGAGGGATAGTAGTAACTGAGTATGAACGCTGTGTGTGGTTTGAGGATGGCTTTTGACACGAGTTAAGGGTATTGATAGCTCCGCAAGGGAGCGAGATTTTGCTGCTCTTGTAGAAAAGGTAAAGACTGCGGAAGAGGTGAAGTGCTCGGAGCGCCAAAACTGTGAAAAAGATAAGGGCAGAAATAAGAGGGATTTTGGGCCCTCAAGTTCTTCTGGAAGGCCAAGTTTGATGGGCCGGTTCGAATTAGACCTCCTATTGCTATTACTAGACCGCAGCTTTGGGCTGATTATGGGAGATCTCACCAGGGTGAATGCTGGAAGAGGATTGGGGCATGCTTCGGGTGCGAATCCATGGATCATTAGGTTAAGAATTGTCCCTAGAGGCCTGTTCAGATACAAGCTACAGGACAAGGTTATGGTCAGCCAGTGAGAGGTGGTCAACAGCCACCGAGAGGCCGTGGGCAGGCTAGAGGTGGAAATGGTATGGGACGAGGTCGTGGAGCACCAGGTGGAGGTAATGGTAACATTGAAGCGAGGCAGCCAGCTCTAGTATATGCCGCTTGTTGGAGAGAGGAGTGTGATTCTCCAGATGTTATAATCGGTACGTTCCTGATTCATAATGTACCGTACACTGCTCTAATTGATATAGGGTCTACGCATTCATGCATTGCATATACTGTGTCTGCCACCTTGGGTATCTTGTGTGAGAGTATGTTTAAAGAAATAACGGTGTTAAGTACACTGGGACAGTCGGTTAGGGTAGACAAATTGTTCAGAAATGTGCCCCTAGAGGTTCAAGGGGTTGTCTTTCTAGCAGACTTTATGGAATTTTTGTTTGGTGAATTTGACATTATATTGGGTATGGATTGGCTGGTAAAACACCGTGCAAAGTTGGATTGTGCTGCTAAGCGTATGGTGTTGAGAACTACTGACGATGAGGAAGTGGCGGTAATTGGGGAACGAAGGGACTTCCTCTCTAATGTGATTTCTGCACTAAGGGCCGAAAAACTAGCTCGCAAGGGTTGTGAGGCGTTTCTAGCCTATGTTGGTGTATCTGACATTGAGGGTCCTTCCGTTAGAGATATCAAGACAGTTAAAGATTTTTCGGATGTGCTTCTTGATGAGCTCCCTGCATTGCCTCTGAATCGCGAAGTTGAATTTGGTATCGAGCTCCTGCCTGGAACAGCTCTAGTGTCTATCGCCCCTTATAGGATGGCACCAAAAGAGCTGGTAGAGTTAAAAGCTTAAATTCAAGAGTTACTAGATCGAGGATTCATTCGACCAAGTGTGTCCCCATGAGGAGCACCAGTATTGTTCGTAAAGAAGAAAGATGGGTCCATGCGCATGTGCATCGATTATCAGCAACTTAATAAGCTAACTATCAAAAATAAGTATCTTTTTCTGAGAATTGATGATCTGTTTGATCAGTAGCAAGGAGCTTAGGTTTTCTCCAAAATAGATCTCTGTTCTGCGTACCATCAATTGAGGGTTAAAGAGGCTGATGTGTATAAGACTGCGTTTAGGACTTGTTATGCTCATTACGAGTTCCTAGTGATGCCGTTTGGGCTGACGAATGCACCTGCTACTTTCATGGATCTGATGAATCGAGTATTCCAACCCTACCTGGATTGGTTCGTGGTGGTATTTATAGACGTTATCTTGGTGTATTTGAGAACCGAGGATGAACATGATGTACATCTCTGAATTGTTTTGTAGATTTTAAGGGAGAAGCAACTGTACGCTAAGTTTAACAAGTGTGAGTTCTGGCTGCAAGAAGTGACATTTCTTGGTCACGTGGTGTCTACCGAGGGGATTAGGGTGGATCCTCGAAAAATTGAAGCCGTACTGGACTAGAAACCACCTAAGACCGTATCTAAGATTCGAAGCTTTCTGGGTCTGGCAGGGTATTACAGACGTTTTATTGAGGGGTTTTCCTTAATTGCTGCACCTCTGACTAAGTTGCTGTGTAAAGGGGTACCATTTATTTGGATTGATAAGCAACAAGAAAGTTTCGAGAAACTAAAGTATGTTTTCACTGAGGCCCCTGTCTTGATACAGCCAGAGTCAGGGAAGGAATTTACTATCTACAGTGATGCATCACACATTGGATTGGGCTGTGTACTGATTCAGGAGGGTAAGGTGGTTGCTTATGCGTCTCGTCAGCTTAAGCCTCACGAGGCGAATTACCCAACTCATGATTTGGAGTTAGCGGAGGTGATATTTGCACCAAAAATTTAGAGGCATTATTTATACGGCTAGAAGTGTAGCATCTACACAGATCACAAGAGCCTCAAGTACCTCCTTACTTAGAAGGAGCTGAATCTTAGGCAGCGAAGATAGGTAGAGCTACTTAAGGATTATGACTGCTCGATTGAGTATCACCCTGGTAAGGCTAACGTGGTAGCTGACGCACTGAGCCGTAGGGTTGTATCTAATTTGAGAGCAATGTTTGCAAGTCTCAGCTTGTATGATGATGGTAGCTTCTTAGTTGAGCTTCAAGTGAGATCAACATGCACTGAGGAAATTAAGGGAAAACAGTTGGTGGATGAATCACTGGTTTCTCATTTCTGACAAGTTGAGAATGGAGAGACTGCAGATTTTGGGTTGAATAGTGAGGGAGTACTGTGTTTTCGTGGAAGAGTCTGTGTACCGAGGGATTCTAAGTTAAGGCAGTCTACACTGTGAGAGGCGTATAGTAGTCCATACGCTATGCATCCTGGCGGAAACAAGATATACCGAGATCTTTGTGAGTTGTATTGGTGGCCAGGGTTGAAACGCGAAGTTACTGATTTTGTGAGTAAGTGCTTAACATGCCAGCAAGTTAAAGCTGAGCATCAACTGCTTTCAGGGTTACTGCAGCCAATTAAGATTCCACTTTGGAAGTGGGAGAGAGTAACCATGGATTTTGTGAGTGGGCTGCCCTTAACGCCTACTAAGAAGGATTCAGTATGGGTTATTGTAGACCAGTTGACTAAATCTACCCATTTTATACCAGTCCGCACTGATTACTTATTGCAAAAGCTGGCTAAGTTGTATGTGGCTGAGATTGTGAGACTGCATGGGGTATCGGTTTCCATCATATCTGACAGAGACCCTCAATTCACATCTCAGTTCTGGAAGAAATTACGCGAGCCTTTGGGTACTGGGTTGGACTTCAGTACTACGTTCCATCCTCAGACAGATGGTCAGTTAGAGAGGGTGATTCAGATACTAGAGGACATGTTAAGAAGTTGTATCATTGATTTTTGAGGCAGCTGGGAAGACTATTTTCCACTAGCGAGTTCGCGATAATAATAAATGCTATCACCCAAAGATTCAAATGGCACTCAGATTTAGGCGTTGTATAGTCGTAGGTGTCGTACTCCTACCTGTTGGACTAAGCTGGGCGAGCAGCGAGTTTTGGGGCCAAAGTTAGTTTCTGATACAGAGGAAAAGGTAAAACTGATTCGAGACCGGTTGAAGGGAGCATCTGATAGGCAGAAGTCTTACGCAAATCTTAAACACCGAGAGATTGAGTATTCCGTGGGAGACTTCATATTTCTTAAGGTCTTTCACGAGGAGATTGTGTTCTTCGGGTTCTATAATTTCACGAGGAGTGAAGGAGTACTCAAGAAATACTAAAGCATTTCGAAACATTCCTATCATCATTTGTCTGAAGGTAACCCTGTTGCTATTATTATGCTCAACCTAGAGTGTGTTGGTTGTATATTTTGTTGTGGCCGAATATTACTTTCCTTTACCTAGGGGTTTTATGTGTATGATCAACCTTTGGGTGAGGCAATCGTGTCTAATAGGAGTGCACTTGTAACGCAGATATTCGGCAAGCAACGGGTGATCAATCCTAACAAGCAATCTAAGTGGGCTAAGCCATATCTGTCGATCAAGGCAAGTATTAAATCATTTTGGATAGTGGTATTAAAATGGATTATCTAAATCCTATTGATTAAATGACTGATAGGGTATCATGGTTGATTAAGTTCGGAGTTCTCGTGGATCTTACCACATTTTCACAAACAGGTGTGTAATTACACTATCGTTTCTGTGAGTCGGCAAAAGCCAAAAAGTAGAAACTTTGGCATTTGTGGCCTCACGAGCGTGTGATTGCTCGTGTGGTAAACTGAGCCTATAATCATGGGCAATAAACTGTAGAGGCCACTACGAGTGTCCTCGTGCTCTTGGGCCATTATGGGCCTCGTTTGGCTGAAATGGGTCATGTGGGCTCAATGGGCTCGTGGGCCCCACACGGAATAAATCCATGATAGGTGGAAAATACTGGACTGGGCTATATCATTCGTATATTCGTGACTGAAATTAGGCTGAATGGGTCACACGAGCGTGTGGACCCAGTTGTGCCAAATATTGGGCTTTGGGCCCATTTACACTGTTTTAACCATATATTTTATCTGTGTCGCTCGAGGTGACTGTAGACCTTCAGGAAGGAATAAAATGACTGAAATACCCCTAAAGAGTAAAATGACTAAAATACCTCTAAAGAATAAAATGACCAAAAAATGACTGAAATACCTCTAAAGAATAAAATGACTAAAATACCCCTAAAGAGTAAAATGATTGAAATACCCCTAAGGAGTAAAATGACTAAAATACCCCTAAGGAGTAAAAAGGCTGATGTGTTCATGATTTGTATATGATTGTTACTAAGTATGACATCCTGCATATACATATGATTTATGACATGACATACTGCATGGGGTGGGATCATCATTATGGAGGAAGTATATCATCTTCGGTGGCTCTGCCACATATATCATTCTTGGCGACCTTGTTGCGTTATTGTTACTGGTGGCTTTGCCCAATATACTGCCACTGGCAGTTCTGCTGCGTTATTATTACTAGCAGCTATGCTGCAATATTAGTGTGTTGGTTGGCTGGGTCGATTTTATCCCCATAAGGTGTGTTGGTTGGTACGGGTGGTGTGTTGGTTGGATTGGGTTGGGTTACATATGTGCACTATATTGATTCTGTATTAGGCTTAGGCCCACATTGATTACTATAATGGGCTAAGGCCCACATTGTACTGTTACTGAATAGGGCTTAGGCCCAGACTGTCACTGCACGATAGGGGATTACACACTGAGTTCTCATAACTCACCCTTTTCTTTTAACTTTATAGGTAATCCCCAGCCTTTGATGATTTGGAGTTGCGAGGGACCCGGAGGTGGCCACACATTCGCTAATATTTATTTTAGACCTAGTTATTTCATTTTTATATTGGGTTGATATTTATGTAATAAGGCCTCTGGTGATTTCAATTTCTTTTAATTGGGTTTAATTTCTTATTTTGAAACTGCCAAACTGATACAAATAAGTTTTCAAAACTAATAACTATTTTAAAAGACAAACACACATTTTCAAACTTCAAAATGACATTAATTAGAGTAGCTTCCGTGAATTTTTAAACTAAGAAACCAACAGTAACAAACATGGCAATCGTTCAAAAAGGTTTTTCTCTCAGCAAGTCTGATTTCAAAAAACACTTCGATGTGACACGTCAGATTCGGTTGTAACGTCTAGAGTGAGTTTGGGGTGTTACATTCATGGTAAAGTTTTGGGTGAGAAATGAAGCTAGAAATGGCTTTAATTTGTCCACATAGGTAGACACACGGGCGTGTGTCTTAACCGTGTGTGACACATCACCTGGTACATGGGTGTGTGATTAAGCCGTGTGTCCCCTACTTAAATTTGAGAAACAGAATGCTCAAAATTGAGCACACAGGCAGAGATACGGGCGTGTGTCTCAACCGTGTGTGCTACACTGCCTAGAACATGGGCGTGTGTCTTGGCCGTGTGAAACCTGCACCTAATTTTGAAAAAATTTAATTTAAAACACGACTTAGCACACGGGCGTGTGGTTGGCTGTGTGGTGCAAGTTAGAGAGTTACACGGGGTTGGACACGACTTGTGACACGAGCGTGTGCCCTGACCACACGGGCATGTGTGCCCTGCATCTTGGAAAATTTTTAAAATTTCACAAAAAATTCTATGAGTTCTCATTTTAGTCCCGACTCGATTCTAATACTCATATTGGGCCTCGAGGCTCTATTTAAGGGACATTGTGAATAATCTCGATAAATGGATAGTAATTGATGTGAGTTATTCATAAATGTTCTGAAAGATCCGATAATGCTTTGTAACCTTGTTCCAACAACGGACATGGGTTAGGGGTGTTACATATAATTATGTGAATTATAATCTTGATTTGATTAATGATATTATGGATATAGTTGGAAGGTTAGTTGATTTAATGTTGTAATTTATAAATGTGAAACTCATGGTCGTATACAGAAATGTTATAATGCGATTGAAATAAAGGATTTGAGATGTAAAAGTCCCATTTGAACCACATGAATACTTAGGATATGTGTAACATCCAAAACCCGCCCTAGAAGTTTAGGCTGAATTTTAGAGGTCACATTGATCACCAAGTGATCATAGGAAAATTTTACAAAACGGGTTATCTTAAATTCCATTACAAAACATGTCTATCTCTTTAAGAACCAAGAACATTTAACCATTTAGTCTTCACTTCGAAAAATTTAAGCTACATTTAATATGTGAACCAAAATAGGATTTACGAGATAAATCAAAAACAGAACTTGTACCATAATTTTTACAAAACCTTACAGTTCAAAACCAAAAAACAAAATAGAAACTGGAAATAAGAACTGATCATTTATTGTTCACCGAGACTATTCGAGATCTCCGCATACTGAGTCCAGTATCATAATTCAGAAATGTACCTAAAAGGGGAAACACTAAGGGGGTGAGCTACAAGAGCTCAGTATAAGTCTGGATGAGACTTAAAATAGAATTACAGAACTCAGTTCCATAGCACAACAGACTTACAGATATAAGCAGAAACAGATCCCAGACAAGGAACCAACGCCCAACACGCAATCAGAACAGAGCACACCAAGTACACACAGAACACTTAACACACATGTTGTTCAGACAAACAGAACACAGTAAGATATTCTTACACCCAAATAGATGCATATGAATGCAATCAAGTACCAAAACCCACCCATCCAGCCAACACACCTCTCCATCCCTCGATCACACCCCAAAAGTGCTGTTAAAGCTCATCCAACCAATCACACCAATTAGGACCTCAAAAGGCCTATCCAACCCTACACTCTATGAATGTGGACTATGCCACTCAGAATATAATACACAACAGAGCTAGCGTATATGCAGTACAGTGCAATGCGGTATTCTGCTATACAGTCATATTATAGTTTAAACTGCCAGATCAGATAATGGTACTTAGCAGAGCTGACGTACATGCGGTATAGTCGGTAAACAATTATACACAAAAATTATAGTAGAACTGCCAAATTAGATCAGAATCAGTCTCCCTTCTCTTCACAACCAACCCCAAAAACTTACTTTACGAAAGTGTATGTATACATTCAATCCCATAGTAATAATGAACATGTCAACAGACAATCAGAAAGATTCGAATATGCACACATACCCAACAAACCATGTTCAAAATTAGACATCTCACCCAATAGTCACAATTGGCCTATAAGCTGTAACACCCTGGTTTAGGGGTTATGCGCTTGGAGCATAACCCGAACAGTTAGTAGGCTTATGGTCATGTTGGAGGAATTTTTAGGGGTTTTGGAGAACCCTAGAAGGCAAGGGATGCCTTAGAAAATTTTTAGATTTTAGGGTAAAAAGGGGAAATAGGGCAGGAAGGCCTTAAAATAAAATTGTGGAGTTTAGGACGCAAGAAAGGATCTGGCAAAGTGGCGTGGAGGCGCTGCTTGGGGGCTTTGGAAGGTGACGCCTAAGGGAGCAAGGGTTCGAGTTGCTGGGGCAGCAATTTTGTTTTATTTTTTTGCGTCAAGGGACTGGGCTAAGTAGGCCTTAAAAATAAAAGGCCAGGTTGGTGGACATGGAAGACCAGTTGGCAAAGTGGCTCTCATGCGCCACTTAGGCGCTGAGAGAGAGTGAGGGCGCGGTTTCGAGCGCTGGAAAAGCATTTTGCGTATTTTATTTTTATGGCGGTAATGGGCTGAAGTAGGTTGGATTTAAAATAAAATGATGGGGTTTTTAGCATGAAATTCAATGAGGCCGAGTGGCACAGGCATTGGGGAAAGGTTAGCGGCGTGAGTTGTCCCAAGTTCGAACCAAGATGGTCTGCGTTGGAGTTCAATTTTTTGCTGCTTGGCAAAGAAATTTGAAGGGTGGACGGCACATGGGAGAGTTGTTTAGTTCTTCTTGAATTAATTGAAAGGAGTGATAAGGGTGGGTTTTTATTATTTTTATTTTAGATAATGGTAGGATAATTGTAGGAGTATTTTATTTAGTTTAAAATTTGTGAATAGAAGAAAAATTGTTGTTACTTTATTTATTTTTTTTAATAGATAAAGATTAAGTTAAGTATTGCTTAAAATTTTAATTTGGTGGGTAGCTTTGTTAGTTTATTATTTTAGATAATGTAGGATTATTATAATTAGTTAGAATTAGTCAAATACTTATCATGGCTGCTGGTGGTTTATTTTTTTAAGAATAAGTGATAAAGTATGGATAAAATAGTAAGGGATTGGTTTAACTCAAATTAAATTGAATTAGTGGCTAGGAGCTCTTGAAGGTGGCAGCCAAAATTGGGAGTCTTCAAGGGGGGAGCATGTGCCGAATTTTCCTATTTAAAGGGTAGTCTCCTTCATGAATTTCTTTTGACCCTTTTGCCGAATTCTTCTACTCCCTCTCCCTATTCTTTTATTTTCTTTTAGTTTTGCTGAAAATTGTAGTCAACCAATTCATTGCCGAATTCCTTTCACTCTCTTCCTTTCTATACCTTTTTATTTCCTCCAACTTTGATTCTTTAACCTTTAGACTAGGCCGAAACTCCTTTAATATTGGGCACCGTTGTCGAAATCGATGGCATCCTTGTGTGGTTGGCCGAATATCAGCAAGGGTGATCTCCCTGGTTCATCTCCATTCGGTTTTAAGGGTAAGTGTTCTCTTTAAGGTATATTCTGGGATTCTCTTCCATAAAGATGCCGAATCAGGAATCTAGGCCTTGATTCCTTTGGTTGGCCAAATGATCTTTAGGGCCATGATGATGTGTTTTTCTATTGTAGCTAGCGCGAGGGAGCACTTAGGGACTGTTTGAATTCGGTTACTCGTCAAGGTAAGTAAGTGCTAAAATTCGGCCATAGGCCATTTTGGTTATTAAGTATTGACCAATTATGTACCATGATTCTTAGGGGCAAATCGACAGAAGTACAGAGGAGCCTTTGAGATTTTAGAACATTTCGGTAAGTAAGTTAAATTGTAGTTATTCGCCTGAGATCTTGTATTATGACGTTTAACCAAAGGATTCTAATTAAGTGATTACGATGGACGTGGATACCAGTCAAGGAAGACAAGAGAAAGCCCCCATCCCAAAGTTTAAGAAAAGAGCAGTTTCAGCTGTTCGGGATTGGCCGCCGGGGTGTGGGCCAGCAGCAGAAAACTATGGGCAAATAGCCGTAGTTTCGCTAGGCGATAGTGTCGGGATCGAAGGTTTAGAACTTCAGGTTATAAGGTGCGTAACTAACCTACTGTTTCCGGGTTTTTATGTGTTATATGTTTACTAACAAGTGCAGTAATAAGTGTGCCATATATACCCCTAAAGGGTATAGCGATGATCAGGTTAGTATCGAACCTGTTGCAATATGATTACTTGCTTGTATATGAGTATGTTTATGGATATTAATAAGCATGTGCATGCATTATCATGATTATATTTTATGTGGCATGTGCATGGGTGGGTTATGAAAGAAGGTACGGGTGTACTTCGAGTACGTGGTTGGTGTCAGCTTTGTGCTACATTGTGGATTGGCGCTGACTGAGGTCGCGTTGTGGATCTTTGCGATTTAGTTCACGTGGTTACCTCGATTGATATCGGCTTTATGCCATATCGTGGCTTGATGGGTTGCTATGTGCCCCATTGTGGTTTGATGTTAGCTACGTGCTACATCGTGGATGGCATTGGTTGCCTTTTTGGAGGGAAAAGGAGAGGGTGACTCGATAGTCCCCTGGGTGTGTGGTGGGTGGATCAGGGGGTGTGTAGCGGATGGACCCTAGGCTTGGGTTGGGTTTCATGATTGCATTATTTCATTTATGAAAAGATATGGTAATGGGCCAAGCCCAATATGGCATGTGGATCGGTATGTTTTGAGAACATACGTGGAAATGGGCCAAGCCCAGTGATCAGTGGATTGATGAGAAAAAGGGCCCACCCAGTGCTTGAATGTGGATTGAATGTGGGCCAAGCCCGAATTTGGTAACGTCTGCTTTATAGTTACATGTTGCATTTAATTGGGTTGACTTGTGGTTAACATGTGGGTGGATATCGATGGTTTAATTACACACTTGAGTCATTATGACTCACCCAATTATTTATCCAACATCGCAGTGTGAGGATGATCGGACCGGGTTGGAGTGGATACAAGGTGGCCCATGCAGAGGACATTTTTAATCTTTTCTTTATGCATTTTATTATCGAGTACTTGGATTAATTATTTTTGTAATAAGGGCCTTATTATTATTATTTTTGTTATCACTATTTTTGATATTACTTGATATTATGGTTTACTTAAAAGAAATTATTATGTGAAGATGATTTTAATTTTAGCAACCTATTTAATCAAAGTATTTATATATTTTTATACTAAAGTTTTAATATGGATTATTTTTAATAACAAAGCTTTATTTATAATTTTAAATGAAAAGACACACTTTTCAAGTTTAATAAAATTTTCAAGTTTTATTCTAAAGTCAAAGATTTTTCAAACGGTTTCCGCAGTGACATAACCAGATCCGGTCAGGACTTGTGGGCCGGGTTTGGGGGTGTTACATAAGCCGAAGCCCAAATTAGAATCCTAATGACCCCCACTAAGACTAGCCAAGGGTCGAAACACACAAAATCATAATTGGAATAAAACATACACTAATACCAAAATTAGTTACTTAGAACCACACGGCCGTGTGTTCCAGCTGTATGGAAAAACCTAGACCGTGTGGGGGCAAAACGCCTGAGTGGAGGGAGGCTCACAGCCGTGTAACAAAGGCACATGACCGTGTGAACTAGGGACACGGTCATGTGGACAAGCTGTGTAACTCACTGTCCAATTGTGCTAAAATAAAGTACAAGGCAGACACGGCCGTGTAAGGGTCTCACACTCCCGTGTGGGATCCCTAAATCCCAAAATCAGCCACACGACTGTGTGGCCAGACTGTGTGGCACCAAAACACTAAATACCTAATTCTCAACCACACACGCTCGTGTGCCCAGGGGACATGGCCGTGTGAAAAATGAAAAAAAAATCCCCAAATCAGCCATACGGCCGTGTGGCACCCAAATTAGCCCTGAAACCTTAAATCCCAAAAGCACACGGTCGTGGATGGGGGCACATGCCTATGTGGCCACTCCTGTGGTCATGAAACCACCCTAAAATAGCCCCAAAAATATGCTTCCACCCTCGAAGCTCTTTTTCGCCCTCGGTAACTCGAGATTAAACCAAAACTAATAGGTTCTAAGCATAAAACAGCGGCACCACGTCGAAAGTAATAGTTTTTCGAACTCTCACACACAAATTGTTGACTTTTCATAGAGTCGAATTAAAATTCGCAAATTAAAAAGAAAACGTACAAAGCCCACACCTGTTCGCAATCGGAGATGCCCTGACACTAACTCGATGACGGAGGAGCGAAACTCTCCAAGATCCACCGGTAAGAATCATTTTCAAAGGAAAATAAAGAAGAAGCAAAAAGAACAGAAGCAAAAGAAAAGAAAAAGGAGACGTCCAGAAACCTAACAAACATAATAAAAATAAATAAAAAGTAATAATAACAGTTTCATAAATCAACTTAAAAGAAACCTACTACTCAACAAAACAAAATGCAATAAAATGTTTTCTCCAAAATACTCGCACAACACTCGAACCTAGAAACCAGAGGTTCACTAACACTCACTCAACCACTAGACAGCAGGCTTATTCTGAAACTTAAATGCGCAACTAAACACATTAGCGCAACCATCTCATTGACCATAATCGTAAAACTCAAAACTTCTAACCCCAAAATCTAGGGTGTTACAATATGAATGACATGTCATTAAGGTTATAGGATCTTAGGTGCTAGTCTTGAATGTCCTACTGATGGCTGAGGTCTTACATTTGTTGCGGATACTCTATAGCTCGTGTGAGCAGTATCGAGTAGCTAATATTCTGATCCACAGCTCATGTTAGTTAACCTATTTCATAGCTCGTGTTAGCACTAATGGAAAAGAAAGGTTACGATTACATGAAATGACACATTATGTGTGAGCATTTCCGAGTGTCCAATATTATTCTATATGGTTTAACGAGTAAGAAAAGGTTAATGGAAAGACTGGTATAAAAACTTAATTTACTAATGTTCATATGAAATGGAAAGATAGATATGCACATATGAAATGAAAAGGATGAGAATTTATCATGTGACGGGTGAAATAAGCATGAAATTTATTTCTTAATATATATTATGTTTCATAGATGTTATGTTTACTTATTATCTACTAACTACGTGGACTTAAATGTGTGAAATGTGAAATGGATATATATATGTGTGATGGATGATATATAAAACCTAAATGTTTATTAGGTATATGCCATGATTTACTATGCTATATTATGTATGATATATGAAATTTGAGGTGTGAAAGGTATTGAAAATGAAAGCACATAGTATATGATGAAAGTGATTGATGATTTGAAAAGCTTGAGATGTTATATGTCTTATTTGGTTAAATTTATATGTGCAATGCTTCACCTACAAATCTTGTGGGATGTTGTGTATAGGAAAAGAAAATTTGGACTATGACTAAATGGAATCATTTATAGTTGTTTAATTAATGCACTTGGTAAGTTTAAGTTCCTTATACGAACTTACTAAACATTAGTTGCTTATGTAGTTATTTTCCTTTGTTTCGCAGATTATCGGAAGATCAATTGTTTGGAAGCTTGTTAGAGATCTATCACATTATCGAGCAACCACTTCTGTACTTTTTGGTTATTTTGGCAAATGGTTATAAATGGCATGTCATAGGGTTATAAGTGTAGTCTTGGTAATTGGTTCATTTTTTAAAATGGTGTTAAGTTTATTCATTTTTATATCTTTTGATGAAAGCTTAAGTGGTGTGTATTGATATGAGATAATAGTAACTATGCATGCCTTTTATGTGAGTAGAAATAAGATAATTGTGTGATATGTTTGATATGGTTATTTAGCATGTATAGGACTTTTTATAATGGAAGTGTTTGAGTATGCTAATGATCAATTTGGTATGAGTATGGCTTTTATGTATACATCTTGATTTTATGGACTTATGGTGTAGTTGGTTGTCTACATATTAAAAGCCATATGAATAAGGTGATTTTGGTATGTTTTAAAGGGAATGTGAATGGTTTGACAATTTACTTTTTTTTTTTTTTTTTTTTTGCTTAAGATTTGGCATTATAGCCTTGTTTTGGTTAAATTTGATTTAGTATATATGAGGTGCCTTTGAATGGAATATTGGTTAGAAGAATTAGGTTGATTCAATTGATATGTTTATGTGTATTTGAAAAGTGTTTTGGTATATTGAATCTGTGCATAAATAGAGTGAATGATTGAGTAACTTTTGGACTTAAAATGGCTTGTTTTTAGGGTCAAATGGTGGAACACACAGCCTAGGACACGGGCTGTTACACAGCCTGGCTACACGGTCGTGTGTCACTTATTATTTCAAGTCAAAGAGTTACACGGTCTGGCACACAGTCTACTACACGGTCGTGTTACCTAAGTTAGTGAGTTACATGGTTTAAGACATCGGTTGGGGCACGTCCGTGTGTCCCTTTGTTCGAGCATCACACAGTCTGAGCTATGTCACACGACCTAGCCACACGGTTGTGTGACCCTTGTTTTCAAAGTTTCCAACTTTTTTCCAAATTTTCTAAATTGTTTCAAATTAGTCTTAAATTATTTCTGAACTATTTTTAAGGCCTCGAAGGCTTGATTTAGGGCCTAAATGTGTATGTTTGTTAGATTGGTAATGAGTTATAAATAATTAATGTTAAATGACTGTATTGTTCTGATTTGTATGGTCATGCTTCATAACCCTAATTCGACGACAGATACGGGATAAGAGTGTTACATTAAATCCATCAAAATTTGTTCCTTCTATGTTTATTGCTTTAGATTTTCTTGTTGAATGCTTTTAGTTTCATGTTCTTTAAGTTTTCTAACATAAAAATCCAAACTTTTATGCTTTCCTTAAGCTTTACTTTAATGGTTGCTTTGTTTTTCTTTTCCATGTTCATTTCTTTTACTTTCAACCTAAGTAGCTAAATCTCAAAAGGGGGTTGATTGATGGAGACGTGGGTGAGCTGAAATCTTTGGACAAATGACTAAATCATAAAAAATTGGACTATATTGAATAGATCTAAAAACTTACGAAGTGACTCCCCTAAGAAAATATCTAGGCAAGTGACATCAAAAGGTAATCTTGTTGCACACCCCTTCGTTAGTCCCGAATTAACCGGTGAGATTGGAAGATAAATCGGAGCTATTCGTCTAAGTTAGTAAAATTGAGATTGGAAGATAAAATGGGGCCATTGTTGCACATATTGCATGGATGAGATATTTTGTTTAAACATTAGATCATTTTGTCACTCATTTTTCCATGACATACAAATGCTAAATGACTGTTAGACCATGAGAAGTATATTGTTTTCTATGATGTTCGATGAGGATAATAACTCTTCAAACTGTGAAAATTGTGATAATTGATTAGATATGTTTAGCTTAGGATAGTCGTGTGAAAATTGTTGCCTAAAAGGAGAATGACTTAAGCATAATTGCAATTAGTCTATGATAGGTTTCTTTTAATATACTTAGAAGTCTTGAAACTAAGATCAGTAAATTATCATTGTGTAATAATAAATACCACGAAAAAGCTAAGGTTAAATGAATAAATAAAATAGAATTTAAAAAGACATTATAAAGCACTCTAATTTTTGAAATTGTTGAGTAGGCCAGTAATACTCTGTTTGCTATTGTATTAGTAATCAGAAAAGCCAGATCAAATAAGAGTGAGTAAAACAAATAGTTTAGGGGAACTCCATTGTAGTAGTAGGCTAAGTAGCTAAGGGAGTAGTTGTTTGTTTCATCCATATTTTTAGTCAAAAGCCTTAGCTTCATGAGTAAATTACATTTAAATTTTGGCATCATGTAATACCTGACAATCTAGTGTTGTAACATCCCAAAAATCAGGGGTTAGTAGAATTGGGTTTGTGAATCAAGAGAGAGTGGTCATGCCTTAATTTTTGAAATTTATCTATGCATTTTTGAAATGTTCCTTGAAACCCAAGTTCAAATCCCTTCTCTCATATCATTTTTATTATTTTGCAAATTTTACCTTAAACCCTAGTATGTGACATGCCTTGTTTTTTTAAAATAAATATTTCAAATTATATCAAGAATGGGTTATTGGTTTGATGGTTAAACATTAGTGAATTTATCCTTGAGGTCTTAACTTCAATTCCCTTCCCATGCAAATAATTTATTTTTTTGACAAAAACCCATTGTTTTAACGTGTGGGCCATCCAAGCCTAGTTAGCCTAGGTATAAATATTAATTTTTCACTAATAATCAACCTTTAATCCTCCTCCTCATTGCCCTAGCCGTTCCTATCCTCCTCTCATTCTCTTTGATTTTAATTTTCTTTCCTTTCCTCCATTGTTCTTACTTTTCCTCAAGCAGAATATATATGAATGCATGAATTTTCCATAATTACATAATTGCCTCTTGTACTACTAAACCAAACGAAACATATTTTATACCTCCATTCTCAACAGTCTTCTGTCTAAAAAAATTGGTTCTAATTTTATAGGTTTGTTTAGTATAAAAAGTTCAGAAAATGTTACCTAAAAAATAAAAGTTCCTAAATATTCATGCAATCTTAACTATAGCAAGCACCTCTTAATGTACTTAGTTTATCTTTCCACTAAACTCAGTTTTTCTTCTCATACTTATTCTGTCATCGCATCTCTAGGGAATTCATCTTGTCACATGATTTCTTTACTCGACAACCTCAATGGAGCATACACTAGATTGCTAAGTATTACATCACGCCACAATTTGAATGTAATTCATCATGAAGCTAAGGCTTTTGACTAAAAAGATGGATAGAGCAAACAACTACCCCCTTAGCTACTTAGCCTACTACTATAGTGGAGTGCCCCTAAACTATTTTTTTTACTCACTATTATTTGATCTTGCTTTTCTGATCAATAATACAATGTAGCAAATAGAGTATTACTGGCCTACTCAACAATTTCAAACATTGGAGTGCTTTATAGTGTCATTTTAGATTTTATTTTATTTATTCATTTAGCCTTAGCTTTGTCGTGGTATTTATTATTACACAATGCTAATTTACTGATCGTAGTTTCAATACTTCTAAGTGTATTAAAAGAAACCTACTATGACTAATTGTGATTATACTTAGGTCATTCTACTTTTAGGCATCAATTTTCTCACGACTATCCTAAGCTAAACATACATAATCAACCATCACAATTTTCATAGTTTGAAGAGTTATTATCCTTATCGAACATCATACATAACAATATACTTCTCACGATCTAACACTCATTTAGCATTTGTATGTCATGGAAAAATGAGTGATAAAATGATGTAATGTTCAAACAAAATACCTTAAGCATGCTGTAACACCCCTAACCCGCATCCGTCGTCGGATTAGGGTTACAAGGCATTACCAAACTAACCACAATTCAGTACACTCATAAAATCATCTTATTACAATAAAACATAAACAATCCATGCTTTCAAATTCAAACATATATTGATTATTTATTTAATTAAATTTTGAGACCAATTTACATACATCAAAGCTAAAATACTTACTCATAATAGACTTAATGTTTGGCACAAATAAGCATTACATACATGTTATTCAAATATCTAGATTATAAGTAAGCTTATTTCGATTCATAAACCAACTATCCATATCATGACTTTTATTTATAAAAGATTAGCAAACATTGTCAAATAGACCAAAACGATTCTAGACTTACTAAATGAAAACACATTTCAATATGAAACCTATAATCACTTTCGGTCACAAATGGTAAACGATAGCCATTATGGTTTTCAAGTCAAATAACATGTTTAATCATTATACCAAAAATTACCTAAAACAATCAACTCACTCATCACATATTCGGCTGTCATATTTACTTTAATAATTATACCTATTATACTACTCAAATGCCTATTGAATTTTTCATTACAAAACATATAAAGCCATGCCACAATCGAAGTATCATATATTAATTACCTCAATAGTTTAAACTAATTAAAAAAACATCCAACTTCCATAATATACTATATGGCATATCTCTAAAATGAACCAAATATATTTGATCAATTATACATCATATATATATCATCATTATCACGCCATAATACCAACCACAAGCATATAAATGCATCATATAATATACTTCCATTATAAAGTATTACCATACCAACTTCACATAATATCCATAATATCATATAGCCATTTCTGCATGGCATTAAACACATTATGTTCGTAGTAAATTCAAAAGAGGAACATAGCCTATACATGCCATTGATTTTGAGTTCATTATCAAAAAGATACCAAAATATTGACGATAGTGTGATGAGCTTCAACGATGATCCCCGAGCACGTGACGATCACTCAAAAGAAATCTAAAACACGAGAAAAACCAAGAAACAAGTAAGCTTTAGGAGCTTAGTAAGTTATAAGCAATTGTAAAAGTATACAATTTAACATATACTAATTAGGTCAATATTATTTCAATCATCACTAAAATTTATAACCATAGGTAAAGATCATAACACCATTCATAAACAATCATAATTCATAGCCTTAAGACCGAATACTTAAACATTCAATATTAGGTTTCACCTTAAACTATAAACCATTTTCTCATCTCAAAACAAATTCATAATCGAATAAATACATCACATTTCTTTAATTTAATTTGCAAATATCACTTACCGAATTTTGTACTAAATTTACAAACCATCATGAATTACATACCTGATCATTTATTTTGTTTAATACATTTCACTAACTGATATCCTTGGAAAATTCGCAAACCCGCACTCTCAGTGCCAAAACATGTAACGTATCGCACACTTAGTGCTGTTACCTTAATATATCGCACACATAGTGCCAAATACTTGTAATGTATCACACACTTAGTGCCATTACATTAATATTCCGCACACTTATTGCCAAATGACCGGTTTCGCACACACAGTGCTCGGTATTAGGTTCGCACACTTAATGCTTTACTTGAACCAGTTACTCACTTCGATAAACACTTATATATACATATAATTTAGCTTATTACATCTATATATCAACTTCACATTCGGCTATATTAATGACACACAAATATACATCACCTTTGGCCAATTTCATCTCTTAAATCAATGTCACATATAGCTATATTATTAACTTATACTTATACTTCACATTCAACTAAATTCATCTTCCAACCAATATTACATTCGGCATTAGTATATTGTACATATTTACCTCTATTAAATTCATGTACATCATTATAGATAAAAATTCAATTCAACCCAATTGCTTAAAAACTTACCTCGTGTATCGACGGACTTCGTTTTTCGACTATTCAATTAACTTCTCCTTTCCCCGATCCAATCCCGATCCTTTTTGTTCTTGATCTAATAAATTTCAAATTTAGCTCATTCAAACATATTTTCATTCAATTTAATCCAAAAACACATGAATGGGAAATTTACTATTTTACCCCTGACATTTACAATTTTTACAATTTAGTCCCTATTACATAAAACACAAAATACTCAAAATTGGACTAAACTTCTTAAGGGCCGAATATTCCTAGCCTTAATTCAAGTTCATACAATTCATTTGTTCTCACATTTTGACCTCCTCAATTTAAAATTTTCATAATTTAATCCTATTTAAACATTTCCAACAAAATGCCTTAATTAAACTTAACAATCTAACATCCTATATTTATTTTTCATTATTAAACACAAATTTCATCAAACTATTAACAATGGCATTTCATGAATACTTCATCAAATTCAAAAATTCAAGTTTGGGCTAGCTAGTATTCAAAGAAACGATCACAAAAACGTAAAAATTATCAAAAACCGAACTCAAATCACTTACCTATTGAGCTTCCAAAGGGCCGAACATTACAAAGCTTTCTCTCTTTTATTTTCTCTAAGTTTCGACCATGAATAATGAGAAAAGATGAGCACTTTCATCTTTTATCAATTATATTATTATAACATATATTAAAATAATACATTATAACATAAAATATAATAAAAATTTCCAATCACTATTACATGCAAATCATGACCAGCCACTATGTCCATTTTATGGTCAATTTTCTATTTTAAACCTCTAATTTATAAAGACATCATCAATTCAGTACTTACACATTTAACCACCAAATTTTTCTTTTTATGCGATTAAGCCCTTTTTCACAATTAAGAACCAAAACAATCAAATTTTAATACGAAATTTTCACACACACCAATTCACACATAATGAGCATAGAAAATAATATTAAAATATTTTTTGACTCAAATTTGTGGTCTCGAAACCACCGTTCCAATTAGGGTCAAAATTGGGCTCTTACAACTCTCTCCCCCTTAGGGATTTTCGTCCTCGAAAATCTTACCAATGAATAGGTTAGGATAACGTTCTTTCATTGAATCCTAAAGCTCCCAAGTTGCTTCCTCGACCCCATGCTTATGCCACGGTACTTTCACCAAAGAGATTTTCTTATTACGCAACTCTTTCACTTCGCGAGCCAAAATATGTATCGGTTCTTCCTCATAGGTCAAATCCGACTGAATCTCAATCTCTGATGGGCTAATCACATGAGAAGGATCGAATCTATATCTTCAAACCATCAAAACATGGAAAACATTGTGAATCTTTTCTAACCTAGGTGGCAACATCAACCTGTACGTAACTGGCCCGATACGTTCAATAATCTCGTACAGCCCAATAAATCTCGGACTCAGCTTACCCTTGCGACCAAATCTAAGTATTTTCTTCCACGGCGAGACTTTCAAAAATACTCGATCACCAATCTGAAACTCTATATCTTTATGTTTCAAATCCGCATAAGATTTCCGACGGTCTGACGCTGCTTTCAAACTTTAGCGGATCACTTTTACTTTCTGTTCAGTCTCTTTGATTAGATCAACCCTGTGTATCTTGCTTTCACTTAGCTCGGTCCAATACAAAGGTGTACGACATTTACGACCATACAAAGCCTCGTAAGGTGCCATTTTGATACTCGATTGAAAACTATTATTGTACGCAAATTCAATCAAAGACAAGTATCGTTCCCACGTACCCTCGAACTCGAGAACACAACATCTCAACATATCCTCAAGTATTTGGATAATTCTCTCGGATTGACCATCCGTTTGAGGGTGGAAAGCGGTGCTAAAATGCAATTTAGTACCTAATGCATCTTGCAGCTTCTTCCAAAACCGCGATGTAAACCTCGGATCTCTATCTGAAACAATAGAAATAGGTATTCCGTGTAGTCGTACAATCTGAGAAATATACAACTCAGCTAGCTTATCAAGCGTATAATCTGTACGGACCGCAATAAAGTGAGTCGATTTCGTCAATCTATCAACAATAACCCAGATTGCATCTTTCTTGCTCGATGTCAACGGTAATCCAAATACGAAATCCATCGTGACTCGATCCCATTTCTACTCGGGTTTCATAATCGGCTGAAGTAATCCCGATGGCATCTGATGCTCGGCTTTTACTTGCTGACATATCAAACATTTTGACACAAAATCTGAAATATCTCACTTCATACCATGCCACTAGTAATGCTATTTCAAATCATTATACATCTTCGTGCTACCCAGGTGAACATACCATTTACTATTATGAGCTTCATTACAAATCATTCGAATCAACTCAGGATCCTTTGGTACACATATTCGGTTTCTAAACGGTAAACATCCCTCAGCATCAATTTGAAATTTCGAGTCAGCATTCGAACCACAATGATTCCTTTTTGCCACCAAATTATCATCAACCCTTTGAGCTTCGCAAATCTATTGAACAAATAACGGTCTCGCTTTCAATTCTGCTATAATTGCACCATTGTCAGTCATAGCCATATCTATGTTCATCGTGCGCAAAGAAAATAGTGATTTTCAGCTTAATTCATCAGCAACCACATTAGCCTTCCCCGGATAATAATCAATCACAAGTTTGTAATCTTTTAATAATTCCAACCATCGTCATTGTCTCAGATTTAGATCTTTCTTAGTCATTAAGTACTTTAGAATTTTGTGATCAGAATAAACATGACACTTTTCACCAAACAGATAGTGGCACCATATCTTCAGAGCAAAAACTATAGTGGCTAATTCGAGATCATGTGTTGGATAGTTCTTTTCATGTGGCTTTAACTGTCTCGAGGCGTAGGCTACAACCTTACCTCCTGCATCAAAACACAACCCAAACCATTCAAGGATGCATCACTGAAGATAACAAACTCTTTACCCGACTCTGGCTGAACAAGCATTGGAGCTTCAGTCAACAAAGTTTTCAGCCGATCGAAACTCTTCTGGCACTTCTCTATCCACTCGAATCTAACATCTTTTTGAAGTAGCTTTGTCATCGAAGTTGCAATTATTGAGAAACCTTTCTTGAAACGTCTATAATATCGGCTAGTCCCAGAAAACTCTGAACTTCAGAAACATTACTCGGGGGTTTCCAATCAAGTATAGCCAAAACCTTACTCGGACCCGAATACCTGATGCTGAAATAACATGCCCCAAGAAGCTAACTTCGCATAACCAAAACTCACATTTACTAAATTTTGCGTACAACTGCTTATCACGCAAAATCTGTAACACAAGTCTCAAGTGTTCGACATGCTCAGTTTCGTCGCGCGAATAGATTAGAATGTCATCTATAAATACAACTACAAACCTATCCAGATACTGTCTGAATACCCAATTCATCAAATTCATGAAAACAGCAGGGGCGTTAGTGAGTCCGAACGGCATCACCAAAAACTCGTAATGGCTGTATCTCATTCGGAAAGCAGTTTTAGGCACATCAGAATCTCTAACTCGCAACTGATAATAACCTGATCTTAAATCAATCTTCGAAAATATTGAGGCTCCCTTTAACTGATCAAATCGATCATCAATCTGTGGCAACGGGTATTTATTCTTTACAATTACTTTGTTAAGCTATCGATAGTCAATGCAGATCATTAAAGTTCCGTCTTTCTTCTTCAGAAATAACACTGGTGCACCCCAGGGAGAAAAGCTTGGTCGAGCAAAACCTCTATCTGTCAACTCTTGCAACTGGATTTCAACTCTTTTAATTCAGTTGGTGCCATTCTATACGGAGCTATCGAAATCGAGGTCGTCCCTGGTACTAATTCAATACCAAACTCTACTTCCCGAACAGGTGGCAATCCCGGCAATTCTTTCGGAAACACATCCGGATACTCACATACAACAGGTACAGATTCAATCTTCTTTTCAGTCACTTTACTATCAATTACATAAGCAAAGTAAGATTCGAAACCTTTTCTCGTATACTTTCAAGCCAACATCGAAGATATCACTACTGGTAGCCCATTTAAATCCGCAGATTCAATTCAAATTATCTCATTATTCTGGCACCACAGATCAATAGTCTTTCGTCTGTAATTCACTACGGCATTGTGTACAGTTAACCAATCCATACCGAGGATGATATTGAACTCATCAAATGGTAGTAACATCAAATCAGCCGGAAAACATGAATCTTGAATCATCAAAGGACAATTCTTGCACATTTTATCAACTAGCGCACATCGGCCCAGGGGGTTCGAAACCCGAATCAATAATTCAATAGACTCAACAAGTAAAGTCTTACTAAATACTAATGTTTCACACACATAGGAATGAGTTGAACCGGAGTCAATCAGAGCAATTACACTAGTATTAAAGAGAGTAAATATACAGGTGATGACATCTAGAGATAAAGCCTCCTCTCGGGTACGAATGGCATAGGCTCTAGCTGGTGTAAGAGTATGCCCAAAGACCAATCATGAGATGGTTGTAATAACATACTTAATTTACCATGTTTATTAATATAAAGCGTTGTCATTATTATTTCAGTTTTTCTTTCTGTGTGTATAAATAAACTGTTTTATAATAATGTCCTAAGAATAATATGATTATTCTTAAAAGATCCTTAGTCGAGTATTATTGTTGACTAGGATAACAATAATGCATTAAGACTAACATGTAGTTGATTGATGATAAAGAGTTGTCATTGATGTGGACTGTCAAAATCAATGCATGAATATGTGTGTTAGAGAACAACAATTGGGCTGACCCGTTATGAGTATGTTTATTGGATTATTATGTAATTGTCACAACATTACTCATAGTGATTAATATGTATATGATCCTCGGACTTGAGATAATTATTATCTCAACATCGTGAGTTGTATATTTTGATACTGATCAAGCGTACACCGTAATTGGTTGTTCTATAAAGACGATGTTGGATATACCACAATCTATGTAGAGGGATATGGTTGATCAATATAGGATAAGTCCCTCCTACATAATGGGAGTAATATCTTAGGCCACTTGATTGAGTGAGACTAGAAATGCATGGCCATGCTCAAATAAGTTGACATGAGATGTCATACTAATTTGTATATCATAGTCTACTCAAGATATCAAGAAACATGGGATGGACTATACAAGTGTGACTATTCCATGACTTGTGTCCATTCCAGAGATAAAGGACTTAAGGATTAATGTATGAAAGGTTAATCACAAAAGGTTATGTGGAATCATGACTTCTTGTAACTTAGGTAGCAATGATGCATTGCTAGATGCCACTCATTGTTTGTGACATTAGAATCGTTCTATTATTACTGCTAACGTTGCAAGAACCTACAGGGTCACACCCTATGGTTTAAATGAACGGAATAAAATATAATTGGTATTATTTTTAGTTGTCACATGAATTAAATTAATTAAAGAATTAATTTAATTGGGCAATCAAATATTGAACATATTATATGTACAAGGATGTTGTACACATAATGACAACATAATTCTATTAATATATGAATTTGATTCATATATAAATTTAAATAAATATAGTTTACCGAAATCCTTATTATAATTAATGTAATTATAATTTTCGGATATAATTAATGTAATTATAATTTTCGGTTAAAAACTTTATTGTATTTATTTAATCTTATGATACATTGAAGAGATACCAATTATAAAAGGGTATTAAAAGGATACCAAATAATGGGCCCAATGAAAAAGATACCCATTATAAAAGGCCCAATTAAAAGGATATCCAATATAAAAGGTATTTAAAAGAGGCAAAGCTTATGAAAAAAAAAACCCTAATAGATTGCTTGTTAGGTCTAGCGGTAGTCAAGCAAATAAACCTCAAAATAGTTTTGGAGATTTCTTCCGTTCATAGTCAAACCGGGTGGATCACGTAGAGGCCGACATCGGAAAAGGTTGTGGCTTGATTCGACAATGAGATCAAAACTCTTGTTGTCAAGGCGTCGTCTACTCGAGTTGAAGTTTTGGTAATTTGAAACCTTTATTTCACCCCGATTCGTTCCTCACACATGGATCCATGGTTTGGATCGCCGGATCTAATTTTATTCTGCTGCGCCATGGGGTATCGGCGTTCCAACAGTGGTATCAGAGCCACTTGTGTGATACGAACTCGGGTTTAAATACTTGGGTGATGCAATTGTATGAGATTCATGTTTTGATCTTATTGTTTTTTCGATTGTTTAAATCGTTTAAGCATAACTCGATAAGCTGTTCCTTCGGTAATTGATTAAATGTTAATCATGGTTTTGTAGCCTACTTGATTTTATGTTATTATCAAGTAATTATTAACAAATCTGTAATAATGTAACGGAGGTATTTATAGTTTCCGATAAGTGTTAATCGGCTAATGGAACAAGGGTTGTTCCGATATGAAACCTCCGTGATTAAAATCCTAAAAACACGATTCTGTTGATAAAAGTTATCAAATCGTGAGGTTTCATTTGACCGGGGGTATGCGATTCGTACTGCAGAGGCTCCGCCGCACTGTCCATACCGCGTCGGGCCCGGCCCGCTCCTCCGACATCCTCGGACTCTCGCAAAAAAATTGTTAATAAAAGAAATTTATAAACTTGATGGGCCACAAAAGGTTGAAAGGATATTTTATAATTCACCTTAAATATATATATATATAGAATTATGTATGCTATTTTTGACATGCACGGTGTTTGAAATGCATAGTTATAGCCCAATGACACATTCGATAAAAAGGTTGTATTTTTTTTAAATACGGCCTGCGTGTCGTGCCTTACTACTATTCTATTGTATTTCTCTTCTCATCTTATTCCCTCGTATGTAAAACGAGTTTTTACTGCATATTGTAATTTGCAAGAGTTGCTGTGGGCCAAACGAGAAGGAAGGTGGGACAATGATTGAGAATGATAGCTTGTGAATTGGCTTACACGTTTAGGTTTCTTTTTGTTTTCCCATTGGCTTGGGTTGAACCACCTTAGTTTATGGGCTATAACTATTGCATTTATTTATTGCTTTATTTATTCATGTATGAGATGCTATGGATGTCTAAAGCATGCCAATTATATATATTAAAACTTGATAATAATAAAACCCCGTTAATTGATGAGATCAATTAAAAGACTAAATGGACTAATGTAGTCCATAATTGGTGAGATGGAACAATCTTAATAAAATCCCTCTATTAAAATATTAAGTCAACATGGCCTTCCAATTTTGCCCTCGTTAAAGCCTCGATCAATACTATGTAGGTTCTGCCAAAGCAAAGTACTAGTATTTATCTTGGTTAAACGCGAAGAATAAACAAGTGATATTCATTTGGTTAAAAATTGGTTAATGACTTAACTAAGTTACTCTAATAGGATTAGAAACCTAGAGGCAAGTGAATTGGATAAATCATAAGATGATTAGAACATGAGTTGTTCACCAAATATTAGGAGTTACATTTGATGTAATTAGCAAATGTTGCTTACCTAAATAACCATAATCTTAAGAGTAAAGCCAAAGTGACTTAAGAGGTGGTGAAATATGGATCCTTAACCTACTAGAAATACTTTTGAAAGTTTTTCCAAAATTAATATCTGAGGGTTATTAATTTTGAAATAGAATAGTAGGAATATCATTTAATAAAGTCTTTTTAATGATTGATATAAAATTGGTAAATTTACTCACATGCATATTTAATTGTTGTAGATATATTATGGCTGCAAACACTAGCACACTCTCATTGCGATCGGTCCTTGAGAAGGACAAATTGAATGGTTTGAATTTTCTTGATTGGTTCCAGTAACTTGAGGATTGTCCTTAAACAAGAACGGAAATTATATGTCATTGAACAACCACTTCCTAATGAACCACCCACTAATGCCTCGAGGGTGATAGAGATGCTTACAAGAAGTATCTCGATGACATGATAGATGTTGGATGTCTTATGCTTGCCACTATGAATCTGAACTTGTAAGCAACATGAGGACATGGTTGCTTATGATATGATCGAGCACCTGAAAGAACTTTATCAGGGGCAAGCACGACAAGAGAGGTTTGATATCTCTAAAGCCCTATTCCAATGTAAGTTGGCTGAAGGAAGCCCAGTAGGACCTCATGTCCTTAAGATGATTGGCTATATTGAAAGCCTATCTAAGCTTGGGTTTCCATTGAGCCAAGAGTTGGCCATCGATGTTATTTTGCAATCGTTGCTTGAGGATAGCTACAGCCCGGTTGTCCTCAATTTCAATATGAATGAAATTGACAAGACTCTACCACAATTGCTCGGTATGTTACGAATCATGAAGGCAACTTGAAAAGGTTGGACCCAAGCCCATACCGATGGTCCGTAATAACAAGGGCAAGGAAAGGCCAAAGTTCAAACAAAGCCCAAGGGCAAAGGTAAGCCCAAATTTGGAAAAGGAAAGGCTACACTTTGAAACCTAAAGGTGGGGTGTCTAAGGAAGGAAATCTGTTTTCATTGTGGTGTGATTGGACATTGGAAACGGAATCGCCTGTCTATCTTGAAGAAGTCAAGAAGGCTAAAGCAAGTGGAATGTCCGCTTGGTATTTATGTTATTGATATTAATTTATCAACTACTACTTCTTGGGTATTAGATACTCGGTTGTGGTTCTCATATTTGTACTTCAGCATGCGGGGACTACAAAGGAGTAGGACTTTGGCTAGAGGAGATGTGGACTTACGAGTTGGAAATGGAGCAAAAGTTGCTTTGCATTAGTTGTGGGAACATATACTTTATCTTTGCCTAGTGGACTTGATTTATGTTTAGAGGATTGTTATTTTGTGCCCAGTTTGACTAAAAACATTATTTCAATTTCTTGTTTAGACAAAATTGGTTTTGAGATAATTATTAAGAATAATTGTTGTTCATTTTATCTCAATAATGTTTTCTATGGTTCAAAGACAATTAATTAATGGCCTCTATATTTTAGATCAAACGAATCCCATTTACAACATAAATACTAAAAGATCTAAAATAAATGACTCAAATCAAACTTATCTTTGGCATTGTCGTTTGGGCCACATAAGTGAGAAGCGCATATCCAAACTCCATAAAGATGGTCTCTTGAATTCATTTGTTTTTGAACAATTTGAAGTATGTGAATCTTGCTTATTGGGAAAAATGACTAAATCTCCTTTCACTCGGTAAAGTGAACGAGCTAGTGATTTATTGGACCTAATACATTCGATGTATGTGGACCAATAAATACACAAGCAGGTGGATTTCACTACTTCATTACTTTCAATCGATGATTTCAGTAGATATGGGTATGTTTATCTCATGCGCCATAAGTCCGAGTCCCTTGAAAAGTTCAAGGAATTCAAAAATGAAGTACAAAATCAAGTAGGCAAAACTATCAAGTCACTTCGATCCGATCGAGGTGGAGAGTATGAGCCTAGAGTTTGATGATCTTTTGAAAGAATGTGGGATTGTCTCACAACTTACTCCTCCCGGTACTCCTCAATGGAATGGAGTATCCGAGAGAAGAAATCGAACTTTGTTAGACATGGTTCGATCCATGATGAGTCATCTTTGATCTACACCTTCTTTTTGGGGACATGCACTTGAGACAATTTGCTTTCACACTAAATCGAGTTCCATCTAAATCGGTTCAAAAGACGCCATATGAGATGTGGACCGGGAAACGTCCTAGTATGTCTTTTATGAAAATTTGAAATTTGTGAAGCTTATGTTAAACGTCGACGTCTACTAAGCTTGAACCCAAATCTGAAAGGTGTAATTTTGTGGGGTATCCAAAAGAAACCAAAGGATATTATTTCTTTAATCCCACTGAGAACAAAACGTTTGTTGCTCGGACTGGTGTCTTCCTAGAGAGAGAATTTACTTCTAGAAAAGGAAGTGGGAGAAAGATTGAACTTGAAGAAATTCGAGAATCACAAGATACCACTCAACCAGAGAGATTGAACAACAAAGAAATTCCACAAGAAATTGAGGAACAAATAACTGCTGTAGAAACACAACCACCGCGCAGATCTTTAAGAGAATGCCGTACACCTGAGAGATATGGATTTCTCATTACAACGCATGGTGACGTTCTTCTTATAGATCAAGATGAGCCTAGGACTTATCAAGAAGCGGTGACAAGCCCAGATTCGAGAGAAATGGCTTGAGGCCATGAGATCTCGAGATGGATTCCATGTATGAAAACCAAGTATGGACCTTGATTGACCCACCCGGCGGGTTAAACCTATAGGGTGCAAGTGGGTTTTCAAAAAGAAAATAGACATGGATGGTAATGTACAAACATACAAAGGGCGATTAGTCGCTAAAGGTTTTCGCCAAATTCATGGTGTTGACTATGATGAAACCTTTTCTCCTCAGTAGCTATGTTTAAATCCATCGAGATCTTGCTCGCCATAGCTGCATTTCATGATTATGAAATCACAGCGGATGGATGTCAAAACAACTTTCCTTAACGGGAAACTTGAAGAGGATGTGTACATGACACAACCTTGAAGGTTTTGTAAATCCAAAGGATGCTAGAAAGATATGTAAGCTACAAAGATCCATTTATGGATTAAAGCAAGCTTCTCGAAGTTGGAATCTTCGTTTTAACGATGCAATCAAAGAGTTTGGTTTTGTCAAAAATGAAGATGAACCATGTGTTTACAAGAAAGTTAGTGGGAGCACTATCACATTCTTGGTACTATATGTGGATGACATACTTATCATGGGAAATGACATACCTACTTTGCGATCTATTAAGACTTGGTTAAGAAGTTGTTTTTCTATGAAGGACTTGGGCGAAGCCACTTATATCTTAGGAGTCAAGATCTATAGAGATAGATCAAGGCGAACTACTAGGTCTAAGCCAAAGTACATACATAGATAAAGTAATCTGAAAAGGTTCAAGATGGAAGAATCTAAAAGAGGATTTCTACCTATGAGACATGGTATTTCACTCTCGAAGGAAATGTGTCCTTCAACTCCACAAGAGAGAGAACGTATGAGTAAAATTCCATATGCTTCCGCTATTGGATCTATCATGTATGCTATGTTATGTACCCGTCCGGATGTATCGTATGCCTTAAGTATGACGAGCGGTATCAAGTAGATCCCGTGAAGGTCATCGGACCACAATCAAGAGTATCCTTAAATACTTAAGAAGAACTAAGGATACGTTCCTATTATATGGAGGTGAGGAAGAGTTAAGTGTAAAAGGTTACACCGATGCCACTTCCAAAACGACAAGGATGATTCTCGATCGCAATCGGTTTTGTGTTTTTGCCTTAATGGTGGTCTTGTGAGGTGGAAGAGTTCAAAGTAAAGTACAAATGGCTGATTCTACAACAGAGGTGAGTATATTGCGGCCCAGGAGGCAAAGAAAGGAAGGCGGTTTGGATCAAGAAGTTCATTCTTCGGACTAGGGGTTGTGCCTAGCATATCGATGCTATAGAGCTCCGATGTGATAACAATGGAGCTATTGCACAAGCTAAGGAACCCGATCTCACCAAATGATCCAAACATATACTTAGACGCTACCATCTTATTCGAGAGATTATCGATCGAGGGGATGTAGAGATATGCAGAGTACCTTCAGATGATAACATTGCTGATCCCCTGACCAAGCCTCTGACACAGCAGAAGCATGATCGTCACACTAAGTCACTTGGTATTAGATATATGAGTGATTGGTCTTAGTGCTAGTGGGAGATTGTAAGAGTATGCCCAAAGACCAATCATGAGATGGTTGTAATAACATACTTAATTTACCATGTTTATTAATATAAAGCGTTGTCATTATTATTTCAGTTTTTCTTTCTGTGTGTATATAAAATAAACTGTTTTATAATAATGTCCTAAGAATAATATGATTATTCTTAAAAGATCCTTAGTCGAGTATTATTGTTGACTAGGACAACAATAATGCATTAAGACTAACATGTAGTTGATTGATGATAAAGAGTTGTCATTGATGTGGACTGTCAAAATCAATGCATGAATATGTGTGTTAGAGAACAACATATTGGACTGACCCGTTATGAGTATGTTTATTGGATTATTATGTAATTGTCACAACATTACTCATAGTGATTAATATGTATATGATCCTCAGACTTGAGATAATTATTATCTCAACATCGTGAGTTGTATATTTTGATACATCAAACGTACAATCGTAATTGGTTGTTCTATAAAGACGATGTTGGATATACCACAATCTATGTAGAGGGATATGGTTGATCAATATAGGATAAGTCCCTCCTACATAATGGGAGTAATATCTTAGGCCACTTGATTGAGTGAGACTAGAAATGCATGGCCATGCTCAAATAAGTTGACATGAGATGTCATACTAATTTGTATATCATAGTCTACTCAAGATATCAAGAAACATGGGATGGACTATACAAGTGTGACTATTCCATGACTTGTGTCCATTCCAGAGATAAAGGACTTAAGGATTAATGTATGAAAGGTTAATCACAAAAGGTTATGTGGAATCATGACTTCTTGTAACTTAGGTAGCAATGATGCATTGCTAGATGCCACTCATTGTTTGTGACATTAGAATCGTTCTATTATTACTGCTAACGTTGCAAGAACCTCAGGGTCACACCCTATGGTTTAAATGAACGGAATAAAATATAATTGGTATTATTTTTAGTTGTCACATGAATTAAATTAATTAAAGAATTAATTTAATTGGGCAATCAAATATTGAACATATTATATGTACAAGGATGTTGTACACATAATGACAACATAATTCTATTAATATATGAATTTGATTCATATATAAATTTAAATAAATATAGTTTACAAAATCCTTATTATAATTAATGTAATTATAATTTTCGGATATAATTAATGTAATTATAATTTTCGGTTAAAAACTTTATTGTATTTATTTAATCTTATGATACATTGAAGAGATACCAATTATAAAAGGGTATTAAAAGGATACCAAATAATGGGCCCAATGAAAAAGATACCCATTATAAAAGGCCCAATTAAAAGGATATACAATATAAAAGGTATTTAAAAGAGGCAAAGCTTATGAAAAAAAACCTAATAGATTGCTTGTTAGGTCTAGCGGTAGTCAAGCAAATAAACCTCAAAATAGTTTTGGAGATTTCTTCCGTTCATAGTCAAACCGGGTGGATCACGTAGAGGCCGACATCGGAAAAGGTTGTGGCTTGATTCGACAATGAGATCAAAACTCTTGTTGTCAAGGCGTCATTTGTCTACTCGATTGAAGTTTTGGTAATTTGAAACCTTTATTTCACCCCGATTCGTTCCTCACACATGGATCCATGGTTTGGATCGCCGGATCTAATTTTATTCTGCTGCGCCATGGGGTATCGGCGTTCCAACAGCTGGCACACGAGCCTCTGATTGAATAGTTGTATTCGAAGTCCTTCTCTGAGTGCCGCTCCTACCTCTCGCATTTTGGGGTGGTCTACCTCTAGCTGCAGTACCGCTCGGTCTTGCACTCTGAGCATTATCTTTCTCAACTAACTCTGGGCAATCCCGAATGAAGTGATCCTGCGAACCACACTTGTAGCAAGCTTGGTTGTTGGACTTGCCCCAACATTCACCAAAATGTTGCCTACCACACTGTTGACACTCGGGTTTATTCGGTCGAGTATTGCCAACACTAGCAATCGAGGTAGCTCGTGAACTCACTGGTGGTCGCTCTCGTATGGAAATCCCAGCACTAGTCTTAGATCGGTTACTGTCATTTCGGAACTTCTTTGATGTCATCTGAGAAGTTTTACTTGCTGATCTCATGCGAAAATCTCTGGCTTCGAATTCAGCTTTTCTTTTCTCTTTTCCTAGCTCTTCAACCTTGCAAGCTCGCTCGACAAGTACTACGAACCTTTTTATTTCAAGTATACCGACAAGCAATTTTATGTCTTCTTTCAGTCCCTCCTCGAATCTTTTACACATAGCATCCTCGGTTGCAACACACTCTCGGGCATAACGACTGAGTCTTACAAACTCGTGCTCATAATCAGATACAGTCATACAACCCTGTTTTAACTCGAGAAACTCTTTACATTTCTAATCAATGAATCGCTGACTGATATACTTTTTGCAAAACTCCGTCTGAAAGAAATCCCAAGTGACCCGTTCCTTCGGAACAACCGAAACCAAAGTGTTCCACCAATAATAGGCAGAATGCCGTAATAAAGATATATCACATTTCAAGCACTCTTCGTGTGTACAAGATAGTTCATCAAAGACACGAATAGTATTATCGAGCCAAAATTCAGCCCGTTCAGTATCATCAATAGTTGTAGTTCTAAACTCTTCACCTCTGTACTTTTTGATTTTTTCAACATGAGGCTTATTCAACCTCTCAAGATTAATGATCGAAGGTACCATAGGTACTACAGGTGGATTATTAAGGTTTGGGGGTTGTTGAACAGCCGGATTGGTCCGGATATATTGGTTAAACCAATCATTCATTATATTAAAGAATGTTTGCTGAGCCCCCTCATCTTGATTACTCGTAGCTGGTCAAGATTCAACCGGTGCAGTCCCATGCACGGGAGCAGGCACCACACTCTCGACATCATCAGCTACTACTCGCTCGGAATCAAGATCCATTCACTATATAAAAAGGAGAAAAAACATATTTCATTGTCAGAAGTCATCCTACTATCACAATAAAAATAATGGCATGTATAGCTAGACTTACACGCGCTACGTTAGTCTGAGAACCGACTAAACCGTAACTCTGATACCAATCAAATGTAACACCCTACACCCGCATCGATCGTCGAATTAGGGTTACAAGGCATTACCAAACTAACCACAATTTAGTACACTCATAAAATCATCTTATTACAATAAAACATAAACAATCCATGCTTTCAAATTCAAACATATATTTATTATTTATTTAATTAAATTTTGAAACCTATTTTCATACATCAAAGCTAAAATACTTACTCATAATAGACTTAATGTTCGGCATTAATAAGCATTACATACATGTTATTCGAATATCAAGATTATAAGTAAGCTTATTTCGATTCATAAACCAACTATCCATATTATGACTTTTATTTATACAAGATTAGCAAACATTATCAAATAGACCAAAACGATTCTATACTTACTAAATGAAAACACATTTCAATATGAAACCTATAATCACTTTCGGTCACAAATGGTAAATGATAGCCATTATGGTTTTCAAGTCAAATAACATGTTTAAACATTATACCAAAAATTACCTAAAACAATCAACTCACTCATCACATATTCGGCTGTCATATTTACTTTAATAATTATACCTATTATACTACTCAAATGCCTATTGAATTTTTCATTACAAAACATATAAAGCCATGCCACAATCGAAGTATCATATATTAATTACCTCAATAGTTTAAACTAACTAAAAAAAAAACATCCAACTTCCATAATATACTATATGGCATATCTCTAAAATGAACCAAATATATTTGATCAATTATACATCATATATATATATCATCATTATCACGCCATAATAACAACCACAAGCATATAAATGCATCATATAATATACTTCCATTATAAACCATTACCATACCATACCAACTTCACATAATATCCATAATATCATAATTTAGCCATTTTCGCATGGCATTAAACACATTATGTTCGTAGTAAATTCAAAAGAGGAACATAGCCTATACATGCCATTGACTTTGAGTTCATTATCAAAAAGATACCAAAATATTGATGATAGTATGATGAGCTTCAACGACGATCGCTGAGCACGTGACGATCACTTAAAAGAAATCTAAAACACGAGAACAACCAAGAAACATGTAAGCTTTAGCAGTTTAGTAAGTTATAAGCAATTGTAAAAGTATACAATTTAACATATACTAATTAGGTCAATATTATTTCAATCATCACTAAAACTTATAACCATAGGTAAAGATCATAACACCATTCATAAACAATCATAATTCATAGCCTTACAACCGAATACTCAAACATTCAATATTAGGTTTCACCTTAAACTATAAACCATTTTCTCATCTCAAAACAAATTCATAAGCGAATAAATACATCACATTTCTTTAATTTAATTTGCAAATATCACTTACCAAATTTTGTACTAAATTTACAAACCATCATGAATTACATACCTGATCATTTATTTTGTTTAATACATTTCACTAACCGATATCTTTGGAAAATTTGCAAACCCGCACTCTCAATGCCAAAACATGTAACGTATCGCACACTTAGTGCCATTACCTTAATATATCGCACACATAGTGCCAAATACTTGTAATGTATCACACACTTAGTGCCATTACATTAATATTCCACACACTTAGTGCCAAATGATCGATTTCGCACACACAGTGCTCGGTATTTAAGTTCGCACACTGAGTGCTTTACTTGAACCTGTTACTCACTTCGATAAACACTTATATATACATATAATTTAGCTTATTACATCTATATATCAACTTCACATTCGACTATATTAATGATACACAAATATACATCACATTCGGCCAATTTCATTTCTTAAATCAATGTCACATATAGCTATATTATTAACTTATACTTATACTTCACATTCAGCTAAATTCATCTTCCAACCAATATTACATTCGGCATTAGTATATTGTACATATTTACCTCTATTAAATTCATGTACATCATTATAGATAAAAATTCAATTCAACCCAATTGCTTAAAAACTTACCTCGAGTATCGAAGGACTTAGTTTTCTAACTATTCAATTAACTTCTCCTTTCCCCGATCCAATCCCGATCCTTTTTGTTCTTGATCTAATAAATTTCAAATTTAGCTCATTCAAACATATTTTCATTCAATTTAATCCAAAAACACATAAATGGGTAAATTTGTAACGATCCGAATTTGGGCCTAGTAGAATTGGACCTATTGGGCCTTGGCCATGAGAGCGTTTAAAATTTTTGAGAATAAGAGATTGGTACTAACACAAGTTGGGCCTTTTAGGTGAGTGATTTTGGAAGGTTATGGGGCTTCTATGAAGTCCCGGGATCAAACTTGAGCTTTAGGAAAATTTTGGCTTTAGGTGAATAAAACCCTGAAAGTTAGTAAGTAGGCTTTAAGAATAATATATGGAGAAAAATGACACAAAAGGAGTTGTGGTCTAGTGGCAAATGGCGCCACATAAGAGACAAGGGAATGACGCCACGAGGAAGCAAGGGGTCCAAGGTTCAAGTCTGGGCGCTTGTAGTTCATTTTGATTTATTTTTAAGTGAACTTAGACTTTGGCCCATAAATTTATATTTAGTTGCGCATGTTTTAAGACAACAAGGAGCTAGTTGGTAAAGTGGCTAGCGGCATGGATTATGTTACAAGGGAGCTTGAGTTCGAATCCTATCACAAGCAAAAAGGGATATTTATTTTGCTAAGTTGGGAAGCTCAGAGTTTGTATTGGAATTAAACTCTGCTGAAGGAGGGATCCCACATCGGAAAGCTAGCAAGAGGGAAGGTGAGAAGCTGGCTTTATATAGAGCAATCTATGAGGAGTGTAAGCATACCTTACTGGGCATTTGGGCATAGGAGTGCTCGGAGCGCGGATTAGCAGCTTCAAATTCCTACCAGGTGTGTATTTCACACTGCTCTAGCTGTAGAGCGGCAAATGCCAAAATGCCGGTCACACGTTGATGGTAGCCACACGAGCGTACGAGCGCACGTATGGGAGCTTCGATGTGATAGTCGAGGCCACCATGAGTATTCTTGTGGGTTGATGTTGTTTGGGCCACGAGAGGCCGAACTGGGCCAAGTGGGCCTAATGGGCCTATAGGCCCATATGAATAAGTTGCATGATTATGTAGTAGATGTTGGATTAGACTATGTGAATCTCATATCTATGGCTAGATTTGGGCTAAATGGGCCACACGAGCGTATGGGTCCATTTGGGCCGAGAATGGGCCTTAGGCCCATTTTTATTTTTATCTCTGCTTAGATAACTTTGGTTTAACTGGGAAAATCGCAGTTTGATCGCTCTAGTGAAGGTGACAGCACTCGTGATTATTCAGTACAACTCGTAATTAGGTGTGTTATCTCACACCTCTCTGGATGAATGCTTGCAATATTCTGTGCTCGGCCGAAAGTTGAAAAGCCAAAAAATTGACAACTGTGACCACTCGAGCGTGCGAGCGTTCGTAGTGGTAAATCAGAACACGAATGATGGCGGTAGATCGTTGAGAGTGTCATGAGCACTCTCGCAAAATTGAGGCTGTAATAGGTTTGATCGAGCCGAAACAGGCCAAATGGGCCCAATGGGCTATTTGGCCCACTTGGGCAAAATTGTTGGAAAACTGTCAAAGGATAAGTACAGTTGCGAAATTTGAAAATCTAAGACCGAAACTATGTGTAATGGGCCACACTAGCGTGTGGGCCTGTTTGGGCCTAAAATGGATTTTAGGCCCAATAGTTTTGTAGAGACTAAGAAGGGTTTTGTGTCGCTCGAGGCGACAGTAGGCCTTCGGAAAGGCCGTTAAATGATAAAATTACCAAAATACCCCTGGAAGGTAAGTTACAAAAATACCCTTGGAGGGTAAATTAACCGAAATACCCCGAAGGGTAAATTATCGTTATACCCTTGTTTATGGTTGGTCATCTTGTATTGCTTTATTTACATTTTTGTACGTATGATGCATTGCATTTTTAATATTGTAACATCCTGGAATGGGCCTATGCATTTTTTGATTTAATTATACGAAATGGCATGTCTTATGTGTTATGAATGTATGGTGAACATTTTTGGAAACTTGGAAATGTAAGGAAATGACTTTGAAATGTAAGGAAATGTCTTGGCTTGGAAATGTAAGGAAATGACTTGGAAATGGAAGGAAATGTCTTGTCTTGGAAATGTAAGGAAATGACTTGGAAATGGAAGGAAATGTCTTGTCATGGAAATGTAAGGAAATGACTTGGAAATGTAAGGAAATGTCTTTTCTTGGAAATGTAAGGAAATGTCTTGGAAATGTAAGGAAATGTCTTAGAAATGTAAGGAAATGCTTTAGAAATGTCAAGTTTAAAGTTTAAAAGAGGGACATGAAGTAAGGTGGTCTTAAGAGAAAATGTATGTGAAATATGACATACAAATAGCCTTGGTAAAATGGCTACGAGGTGCCACTTAAGGACCTAGCAAGTGACGCCACATACATAGGCAAATGGGCCAAGGATCGAGTCGCATGGGAAGCAAATAAAGAATTTTATTTTTGCTACAAGGAGCAGAGAGGCGGACGGCATTAAAGCTCTTAAAAGAGGAGTTTTATTCTCTTTAAAATTCGGCAAATAGATAGATAATGATGGGTTATTATTAGTATTATTTTTATCAAGAGATAAGAGATAATTGATGGATTAAATTCTTTTAATTTGAATATATTGATAATTAAAGAGATAAAGCTATCAAAATAGAAGAGTGATGGCCAAGTAAGGGATTCTAAGTTAGTAATTTCAGCTACTAAAGGAAAAGAGGGCCATTCATTCTTTCTTTCAACTCTCTCTCTGCCGAATTCTCTCTAGCAAATAACTCCTCTCTTCTCTTTTATTTTTGCCAAGCCGAAATACCTTGTGCTCTAGCTGAATCCTCCATCTTTATTCTTCTTTCTCTTTTCTTTCTACCAATCAAAAAGCTGAAATCAAGATCCTTCTAGCCTACATAGCCAAATATTGTTAAAGGTCCAAGCAAGGATTGCTGATTCCTAAAGTAAGGGTAAGATCTCATTCGGTTTCATCCTTTTTCTTTTAAGATTTGCTGAAATCTAGGACTAACCCCATTAATATCTTGTTGCCGAAACTTTGAAGAGATCTTTCAGGATTTACTAAGTGTCGACTACAAGGAAGGAGAAGTTCTTTTCCCGAAGGTACACCATAGGCCGCGTGTTCCCTAGTTATTCGGTGAGTTTTGGGATTTAAAATCCACAAGGTAAGTGTCTATAGCATTCGGCCAAGGGCCATCTATGATGATTTAATGTTAGAATCGAATCTAACATATGTGTATAGGTATTTCGATAGATAATTAAGACAAAGGATACTTTCGGGATTTGAAATCGCAAGGTGAGTGCATAAGTACAATCGGCCAAGGTCTATTTTGGTAATTAGATCTATTCTTTATTTATTTAAAAAGCCGAAACTAATCAAGTTAAATGATCTAGCATTGGCCGATTGAAGGGAGGAGTAGCACAAAGTTTTCGGGATTTGATTTATAGTGAAATCAGCACCAAGGTAAGTTTTGGGTTACAACAATCCTAATAGGATTTGGTTTTATGGCCGAATGGTCTTCATTAAAATTTTAAGTAATGGCCGAATGTAGGGACTAAGGATCTAAGGCTTTAGATCAGATTTTCGGGATTTGAAGTGAAGTTGCTAAGTTAATCAGGTGTGTACCCCACACTATTTCTCAATAAGTTTTATGGCATGTTTAATAAATATATATATGTCATATTGAGAATATGAAAGTGTAACAATGTGGTTAAGGTACCATGTTATGGTACAAAGTACTCAGGTACGTTTCCTACTCCTACTAGGATTATGAAATATGTTATATTTAACATGAGAATAATGATAAGAATGTGAACTTTGGCATGTTAATGCATAATATGATATGGGGCATATGGGTTATTGAAAAGGGGAAGTGAATGTGGTGACCTAAGACCCGAGATCTGTATGTGGTGACCTAAGACCACGATATCTAAATGTGGTGACCTAAGACCACGATATCTGAGTGTGGTGACCTAAGACCACGAATACTCATAAGGACGATGAGTACGTTGACTGCAGCGACTGCCTTCGATGGTGTGTAGTGGATGGAGGGTTGACTTAGTAGTCCCCACGGTGTGCAGGTTGGTATGGGTGATGTGTAGCAGATGGCATCTAGGTTTGGGTTTGGGTTGCATCATTTTTAATTTAATGATATATGAATATGTATGATATGAAATGCCTGAATTTATTTGGACTTAGTGTTTGTGTACACATTGAGTCTGTTGACTCACCCCGTTGTGGGAACATTTTTCAGGTGATGATCAGTAATGGACCGGGTCGGTAGGAGCTTAAAGGTGGCCATGCTCAGCAAGGAATTTTATTTGGACATTTTATTTTTATTTAAGTATTTTAAATTATTTGGGTTTATTTGATGTAATAAGGCCATAGTTGAACTATTTTACATTTATTTTATTTATTATGTTTACAAATTTTTATCAATTAAAGTTGAAGTAGATTTATTTTAAAACAAAGCCTATACGTTTTGTCCCCTAAAGTAAAGGATTTTAATAATGAAATAAACTTGTTTTCAACTCAAGCCCGACCCAACACAATCTTTCTTTCAAAACACGCAAGTTTTTCCTAAGTAACAAAAGAATTTTTAACTGGTTTACTTCGAGGAACATACCAGATTCGGTCCAGGCTCGTGGGCCGGGTATGGGGTGTTTCAAATATGTTGCATGGGGTTGGGTTTGATGATCGGAGGAAGTGTATTCTGGTGGCTCTGCCACATTCTGTCTGGTGGCTATGCCACGTATATTTTGTTATTCTGGTGGCTCTGCGACAAATTCTGTGATTAGCAGCTTGTCTACCATATGGGTGTTTAGGGCTGGGTGGGTTGACTTGGTCCCCACAGGTGTGTAGGGTTGGTACGGGGGTTGTAGCGGATGAATTATTGGGTTGGGCTGCATACTCTGTTTGCATTAGCATGTTTATAAGGCTAAGGCCCAGATTGTTACCAAATAGGGCTTCGGCCCAGACTGCTTCTGTATGAGCTTCGGCCCAGTCTGCTTCCGTATGGGCTCGGGCCTAGTTAATGTCCGTTTAGGGGATTACACACTGAGTTCTCGTAACTCACCCATCTGCTTTAACCTTGCAGGTGATCCCCAACGTTAGAGGATTTGGAGCAGCGGAGGACTCTGTGGTGGCCATACATCGGAGTACTTCTCACAAACTTTAAAATTTCTGATTTGCTTCTTTTTAAGTTTATTTTTAATTTGGGTTTGGTTTTTTTTTTTTTTTGTAATAAGGCCATTGGACTTAATTTTCTTTTAAACTTTCATTTCAGTTATATTCAACTATAAATGATTAAACTCTGGGTTTTCTTAAAAAGTTAATAACTGTTTTCAAAGTATCACAATATCGCAAATCACTGAGTTTGATTTCTGTTATAAACAAAGTTTTCAAAAAAAATAACAATAACAACGTTTTTACAAGAAAACCATTAAGGCAAATTTGAATTTCATAAACAACAAAGTTCGAAGTTCCAAAAAGAATACGAGGTTTTAACGAGTGCACAATTTTTAAACAACCCTCTTATGTGACATGCCAGATCTGGTCATAATGTCTAGGTCGGGTTTGGGGTGTTACAAAATTACTATTCTACCCCTAACATTTACAATTTTTATAATTTAGTCCCTATTGCATAAAACACAAAATACTCAAAATTGGACTAAACTTCTTAAGGTCCAAATATTCCTAGCCTTAATTCAAGCTCATACAATTAATTTTTTTCCACATTTTGACCTTCTCAATTTAAAAATTTCACAATTTAATCCTATTTAAACATTTCCAATAAAATGCCTTAATTAAACTTAACAATCTAACATCCTATATTTATTTTCCATTATTAAACACAAATTTCATCAAACTATTAACAATGGAATTTCATGAATACTTCATCAAATTCAAAAATTCAAGCTTGGGCTAGATAATATTCAAAGCAATGATCACAGAATACTTCATCAAATTCAAAAATTCAAGCTTGGGCTAGATAATATTCAAAGCAATGATCACAGAAACGTAAAAATTATCAAAAACCAAACTCAAATCATGTAACATCCCGAATTTGGGCCTAATGGGATTGGGTCGATTGGGCCATGGGCTTTAGGAAAATTTGTGTGTCATCTAGTTACTTGTGTTAGCTCGGGTAGGATTGTTTTTGTGTTTAGCATAGTTTTGTGAAGGATTGGATTTATTTACGAAATTAGAGTAATTTTTAGTTTGAAAAATTTAGTGAAGGGGATTAAGTGAACCTAACACTTAAGTTAATTTAAGTGTTAAATTTAGCACATGAGGAGTTAGTGGTAAGGTGGCTAAGGAGCTTGGAAAGTTGCTTGAGGGAAGTGGTTCGAGTAGCATGGAAGGCATATTAAGGATTTTATTTTTATGCATCCTAGCATTAAGTGTAGGCCAAATTCTAGTTATGGAAGGTTGGACTTTCAATTTTTGGCAAGTTGAATAGTAATTTAGGAAAGTTTGAACTTTGGGAAAGGAATCATATGGATTAAGGAAGGATAGGGGACATAAGGCTTGGTTTAAGGTGAGGTTTTTGGAAGCTTTTTAATGGCTATTTGTCCATGAATGTGGACGGTTTCATGGACTGTAACACCCCAAACCAGGTCTATGCATTTAGACGAGATTTGGTTTATCACACCAACCGAGTATTCATTTAATTCTCTAGCGATTAAAGTAAAACATTACTACAAAAACCTTTTTTTGAAATAGAGTTTAATAAAAATTTAGTAAGATGATTTAAAATTTATGATTTAAGGAAATACTGGTTTGAAAATCTTATTTATATTTGTCAAAACCTTAAAGTAATTTCTAAAGAATTTGAAAGAGTAATATGGATGTTCAAAATGTTATGAAACACAATATTTTAAGAAAAACTTTTTAAAATTTATCATAAACCCATATTGAATGTCTTAAACGAAATTAAATCCATCCACGCAGTAAAATCCATAAAACATAATTAGAGGCCTTATTACATCAACCCAAAATAGCAAATAAAATAAGTAACCAAATTAAAGTTTATAGTTTATATAAAAAAAAACCCATGCTTGTAGTATGGCCTCCACCAAGTCATCTCCTACCCAAGTCCACATCAATTTCCATTACACGAAATGGATAATAAAGCGGGTGAGAGTTACAAAGAACTCAGTGTGCAACCCACTTACCATCTTTATTGGGCCAGACCATCGAGGCATTAATTTGGGCTTGAGCCCAATTGTAGATTTTTAACAATATAGCATAAGATAACATAAATATAATGTATGTAAAAAAAATGAATTTCCCAACCAAGCCTAATTTCCATCCGCTAACACCCCCGTACCAACCAACACACCTGTGGGGATCAAGTCAACCCACCCCGCCAAACACACCAATCGTAGGCATTAAGCCTTTTTAATAAAATTGTAGTGCACTACTGAACTAGATTGTGACATTGTCACCGAACTAGAGGCATATAGCCAAATTTGTGGCAGAGCCACCGAACTAGAGGCATTTAGCCAAATTTGTGGCAGAGCCACCGAACTAGATTTTTGGCAACAGGCCATTCTTCTCTTCATCAAATACCCCGCCCCATGCAATCATGCGTGCATAGTAAAATATAGCCATATAGCAATTTATCAAATAATCCACAACATAAATGGGTTTATCATAAAACATTTCATTTGGGCCCATAAAACAATTTAGTAACTTGTCCATTTAGCAATTTAGCGAACTTTGGCCCATATATCGAACTAGAATATTTTTGGCGCATTTATCGAACTAAAATATTTTTGGCCCATTTTATCGAACTAGAGTATTTTTGGCCCATTTTATCAATCTAGCGATCTTATGGCCTAGTTTATCAATCTAACAGGTTTACGGCCCATTTTAGCAATTTAACAGTTTATTGCATATTTCTCGGTTTTAACCGTTTTCATGTATTTACAAGAAAATATTGATTACTACCAAATTTTCATTTTTACCGTTTTCACGATTTTAACACAGTACTCATAGTTTGATATCTAACCCGAAAGATGAGTGTGAAGTTACACACCTGGTTATTGTGAGAACTAGACTTTCCCGCTCGTCAACACCTATACGTATCACGATAATTAGAACACTATAATCTAATAATAAAACCGATCTAAACATAACGATCTAAAGTTTTTACCCTCGGATTTTCGAAATACTTCTACTTGCGGTTTCTCCCCGATTGATGGTTCGCTAACCGATGAAAATCCACGAACAAATAGGGGTTCGGGAGTACGAACAACTTCAAACAATTGATCCTCCCCGGATGAACGTCCACAACCCGGTGGAAAATCCCGGATTCCCGAAATAGTCCTTTGCTTATACTTAGGGGGAATAACGGAACCTCCCCTCTTCTGAAGACTAAACGCCGCCCTCTTCTTCCCTATCTTGAATGTCTTAAAAGACCAAAAGGTTAATAATCCATCCTAATAATATATCGAAAATAATACTAAAGGTTTTAAGGATGTGATTTCCTTACCACAATAAATCGATTCCAACGTTTCTACGATACTTTCGAACACTTGAGTCCCGATCTTCCATCACCGCACTAACGTATAATGAATAAAACGTTAATAGGGTGAACCATAATTTCAATCTAAAGAGATCCTTTTTACCACTTCAAGATTTGGCCAAATACTAATAACTAATCGAAAACGAAAAAGAAACCTTACCTATTGTCCCCGATTGAAAAGAAACGATTGAGAAAGATATTTGTGATTAAAGAAAGATTCGACTATGGGCACTCTAGCATTCGACCATGAGAGAGTTTAATGGAGAAACTTTGAGTGAAAAGAAATAAAATATGAAAGAAGAGATGGTGATGATGTTGTTTCGATTTCAAGGAGAATGGAAGTGAAAAGAAAGAAAAAGACGAGTTTTGAGAGAGATGTATATTCGGCAATGGGGAGAAGAAAAGAGAAAAAATGGCTTTTTGGTATAGATGATTTCGGCACTCAAAGAAAAGGCAAACAAAGAGTACCAAATGATGTGCAAAAATGACTAAATGGTCAAAATAATCAAGGCTTACCAATATTCAATTTCGACCAAAGGGAAAAGTTGAGAAGAGAAATGCAAAATTTTGCACAAAGTTGCTAGGAATGACCAAAAAGAAATTTCAAATCCTAGCCACACTAGCACCAAAAATTCGGCTCCCCCCTAGACCATATTGCCGTCCCTATGCATGGTCAAAAGGCCATGATATTATTTCCATAACCTTTTCCTTGATACTTGCCCCATGACCCCAAATCTTTCCATCTTTTCTTGATTCCCTTCCATAAGTTAACAATTTCCTTAATCCTTTGATACACTAACCAAAAATAACAAGTCAACACTTACCATATATGCACTTGGCCGACACTTGCTATACATGTGCAGAAAATTAAAAATAAAAATTCATCTATATGCTAAACAAGGGATTCGAACCTCTCCCCTTATGCTAATATCCATGCGCCAACACCACCTTGCCATAACTCATCTTGTGCTACACTTTGACACTTTAATTAACTTATGTGTCAATGCCACTTGCTCCACTTCAATAAATTTTTTTAAAACTAAAAATTATTCCATCCCAATTAATTCTAATTCTTCTTCAGGACTATACTAAATACGAAAATATAAGTAAGAAAATTTTCCTTCATAAACTAAACACCAAATCATGCTATATAACAACACTCAAATTTTTAGGGTGCTACAACTCTACCCTCCTTAAAGAAAATTTCGTCCTCGAAATTTACCTGGTTGAAAGAGGTGAGGGTATTGTTGCCGAATTGCATCCTCAGGCTCCCACGTAGCTTCCTCCACTCCATGGTTACGCCATAGAACTTTGACCAACGGCACGGTTTTCTTTCTTAGCACCTTAACATCTCGATCTAAGATTTCCACTGGTTCTTCCTCAAAAGACAAATCTGAGTTCAACTCCACTTCTTCTATCGGTACAATGTGCGATGGATCTGATCTATAACGCCTCAGCATGGAGACATGAAAGACATTATGAATTTGGCTCAACTCCGGAGGTAATTCGATCTGATAGGCCACTGGACCAACTCGCTTCATCACACGATATGGTCCAATGTATCTCGGACTCAATTTGCCCTTCTTCCCAAACCTGAAAATCTTCTTCCAAGGTGAAACCTTTAAGAAAACTTGATCCCCCACGGCATACTCGATATCCTTACGCTTTAGATCTGCATACGACTTCTGTCTATCCGAAGCTTCCTTTAACCGTGCTCGAATAGCCTTTACTTTTTCTTCCGTTTCAGAAATCATCTCAGGACCTAACATCTTTCGTTCGCCCAATTCACCCAACAAATAGAGAAACGACACCTACGACCATACAACGCCTCATGTGGGTGCCATCTGAATGCTAGACTGATAGCTGTTGTTGTAAGCAAATTCTGCCAGCGGTAGAAAATCCTCCCAACTACCTTTGAAGCCGATTACACATCCCCTTAACATGTCTTCCAAAGTCTGAATTACTCTTTTCGACTGACCATCTGACTGAGGATGAAAAGCCGTACTAAAGTTAAGCTTTGTACCCAAAGCGTCATGCAAAACTTTCCAAAACCGTGATGTAAACCTAGGATCCCTATCCAATATAATCGACACGGGTACCCCATGCAACCTCACGATTTCAGATGCATACAGCTTCGCCAACTTCTGCAACAAGTAATCCGTACGAACGGGTAGAAAATGAGCAGTCTTCATCAAACGATCAACGATTACCCAAACAGAATTTTTCTTAGTAGGTGTTACAGGTAACCCACTAAAAAAATCCATTATTATCCGCTCCCATTTCCAAAGAGGAATCTTTACTGGTTGTAATAAACCTGACGGCAATTGATGCTGTGCCTTCACTTGCTGACAGGTTAAACATTTTCCCACAAATTCAGAAATCTCACGCTTCAACCCTGGCCACCAATACTGTTCACGAAGGTCCCGATACATCTTATCTCCTCCTGGATGCATAGCATAAGGGCTACTATGAGCCTCCCGTAAAATCATCTGCCTCAGATCCGAGTCCTTAGGCATACAAACTCTTCCTCGAAAACACAACACACCTTCCAAATTTATACCAAAATCCTCTATTCCCCCATTTTCAACTTGTTGAATTAAAAGTCCCAACTTCTTATCTGATATCTGTTTTTCCTTGATTTGTTCCAACCACAAAGGCTTCACCTGAAGTTCCGCTATCAGACTACCATCCTCATACAAACTCAAATGGGCAAACATTGCTCTCAATTCGGATACCACCTTACGACTTAACGCGTCTGCTACCACATTAGCTTTTCCAGGATGATACTCGATTGAGAAATCATAGTCCTTTAACAGCTCCACCCATCTTCGTTGTCTCAAGTTTAATTCCTTCTGAGTAAGAAGATACTTAAGACTCTTGTGATCCGTGTAGATGATAGACTTTTCACCGTAGAGGTAATGCCTCCAAATCTTTAAAGCAAACACTACCGCAGCTAACTCCAAATCATGAGTAGGGTAGTTTACCTCGTGCGGTCTCAGCTGACGTGAAGCATAAGCCACCACTTTCCCACTTTGCATCAATACACAACCTAGTCCCGTATCGCGACTCACAAGAAACTATAAACTCCTTTCCACCCTCCGGTTTGAATCAAGATCTTGGCGCTCCACAAAAACCTTCTTTAATTTCTCGAAGCTTTCTTGCTGTTTGTCGGTCTATATAAACGGTACTCCCTTACGCAAAAGCTTAGTTAGGGGTGCAGCAATCAATGAAAACCCCTCAACAAAGCGTCTATAATAACCAGCCAAACCCAAAAAACTCCGAATCTCAGCTACTGACTTTGGTGGTTTCCAATCCAATACAGCCTCAATCTTCCGAGGATCCACCCTTATTCCATCGGCTGATATCACATGACCCAAGAAAGTCACTTCTCTTAACCAAAATTCACATTTACTGAATTTGGCATACAATCGATTATCTCGAAGCAACTGCAATACAATTCGCAAATGTGAGTCATGCTCCTCTTCACTCCTTGAATATACCAAAATGTCATCTATGAATACCACCACAAACCAGTCTAAACCGGTCTAATCGATACACATACGCATCGACCCATCCTTCTTCTTAACAAACAAAACCGGTGCTCCCCACGGAGATACACTCGGTCGAATAAAACCCCGATCTAGCAACTCTTGAATTTGAGCTTTAAGCTCCGACAACTCCTTCGGTGCCATTCTATAAGGAGCAATGGACACTGGGGCTGTTCCTGGCAAAAGCTCAATACCGAATTCCACTTCCCGATCTGGAGGTACACCGGGAAGTTCTTCAGGAAATACATTCGAAAATTCCTTCACTATTCTCACATCTTCTACTGATAACTCCTTGGCATCTAAAGCACTAACAAATGCTAAAAATGCTCCATACCCTTTTCGCACCAATTTTTCCGCCTTCAGCGTAGATATCACATTTGCCAAGTAATTCCTTCGTTCGCCTATCATAATTATCTCCTTATCCTCCACGGTTCTTATGAACATCCGCTTTTCAGCACAATCCAATTGCGCCCGATGTTTAATCAACCAATCCATGCCCAAAATGATATCGAATTCGCCAAAAGGCAATTCCATCAGATTTGCCAGAAATATTTCTCCGTGAATTACTAAGGGCATGTCTCTAAACAGTTTATTAATCAACACCGACTGTCCTAAAGGACTAATTACCCTTATCTCACTATCAGAAATTTCAGATTCTAAATTCAAGTTTCCAGATATGGAGCTAGCAACATACAAATGGGTAGAACCAATATCTATCAAAGCAACAACAGGTACATCAGAGATGAAGAACGTACCAGTTATCATATCAGGTGCATTACCATCCTCACGGCGTCTGACTGCATACACCAATCCTGGCTGTCTTGCATCTGTATTGCCTCTAGGACCATTGCCTCGACCCGTTGCACCTTGACCACGTCCAAATTTCATTATTACCACCACGACCGGTCCACGACCTCTCAATGGTTGCTGAGCTCCTCTTGCCGGTGGTGCATCAGTAGTGCGAGCTTCTTGAGTTGTATCCATACGTCGAGGGCAATTCCTATATTGATGATTCGTTGATCCACATTTATAGCAAGCACCGTGCTTTCCTCCAAAGATTCTCCGAAATGCCGTTTTCCACAATCAGCATAGTCTCGACTCTGATTAACAGCTACCAGTGTTCTACCTTGAACTGGCTCATCATTCCTAGGCCTCTTTGGAAACCTTTTTGAAGAACCCGAATGCTTCAGATCTCTCTTGCTTCGAACTTGCTCCCGATTGTGACGTTTCGAGTTCTTAGCCTATTCGGCTATCTTGGCCTTCTCCACAAGCGTGGCAAAAGTTCTAACTTGTTGTGGGGCTATCAGAACCCGCAACTCATCTTTCAAGCCATCCTCAAAGCGTACACAACACTCATGATCCGTTGCCACAATAGTTCGAGCATAGCGACTCAAATGTAAAAACTCAGCCTCATAAGCTGCCACCATCTTATTCCCTTGAACCAGATTCAAGAATTCCTTCCTTCGGGCATCCACATAGCTTGTTCCCATATATTTCCCTTGAAAGGAAGCCTTGAAGAATTCCCAATTTACTAACGCAGCTTCAGTGCCTTCTCGGACAGTAAGCCACCATTGGTATGCTTCGTCCCTTAACAAAGACACCGCTCCTCTTAGTTTTTGTTCCACAGTGCACTCAAGATTGTCCATAATTCGCTCCACTGCCTCAAGCCAATATTCAGCGACATTTGGAGCTACACCAGAAACACCTCTGAAAACCTCAGCTCCACTTGATTTCAATCTTTCCGATATTGACCCACGAGCTGCTGGCCCAGCTCTAGCTCCAGCGACCCTTTCAAGGACTCGCAGCATTGCTCGTGTCACAGCATTATCTTCATCCATATGGTCATGTGATCCCGTCTCACTTTCGAGTGACGCAGGTGCATCCATTTCCGGCATATGACCCGGCACTACAGTTGCGCCCCTAACACCTCGTCCTCTACCACGGCCACGTCTACCGCGTCCACGACCACGTCCTCTAGTGCTCATGACGACTAATTCGATTTAATCTGATTAAGAGTTTTATGAATCAGAATACTATTTTAGTGTTTATTAACGATGTTTTATGATATGAAAGAGATAAAGTTGTTTTCGCAATCATATCCTATTGTCTCAATCTCTACGGTTTTCAACACCTAAAACTAGAAGTTCTAGAGTGTCTCAAAGATCATATCACAATAATAATAAACAATCAAGATACAGATACTTACTTGACTTGGCGCGGAATGCTCATGGTGCCATACTACCTTTAAATCAAAAAGTCTAAAAATTTAAATTGTTTTTCAAACAGATTTTATTGTTGAACCCAAACCACAGCCGAGTTTTGAAACTGGCTCTGATACCATTAAATGTAACACCCCAAACCAGGTCTATGCGTTTAGATGAGATTTGGTTTATCACACCAACCGAGTATTCATTTAATTCTCTAGCGATTAAAGTAAAACGTTACTACAAAAACCTTTTTTTGAAATAGAGTTTAATAAAAATTTAGTAAGATGATTTAAAATTTATGATTTAAGGAAATACTGGTTTGAAAATCTTATTTATATTTGTCAAAACCTTAAAGTAATTTCTAAAGAATTTGAAAGAGTAATATGGATGTTCAAAATGTTATGAAACACAATATTTTAAGAAAAACTTTTTAAAATTTATCATAAACCCATATTGAATGTCTTAAACGAAATTAAATCCATCCACGCGGTAAAATCCATAAAACATAATTAGAGGCCTTATTACATCAACCCAAAATAGCAAATAAAATAAGTAACCAAATTAAAGTTTATAGTTTATATAAAAAAAAAACCCATGCTTGTAGTATGGCCTCCACCAAGTCATCTCCGGCCCAAGTCCACATCAATTTCCATTACCTGAAATGGATAATAAAACGGGGTGAGTTATAAAGAACTCAGTGTGCAACCCACTTACCATCTTTATTGGGCCAGACCATCGAGGCATTAATTTGGGCTTGAGCCCAATTGCAGATTTTTAGCAATATAGCATAAGATAACATAAATATAATGTATGTAAAAAAAATGAATTTCCCAACCAAGCCTAATTTCCATCCGCTAACACCTCCGTACCAACCAACACACCTGTGGGGATCAAGTCAACCCACCCCGCCAAACACACCAATCATAGGTATTAAGCCTTTTTAATAAAATTGTAGTGCACTACCGAACTAGATTGTGACATTGTCACCGAACTAGAGGCATATAGCCAAATTTGTGGCAGAGCCACCGAACTAGAGGCATTTAGCCAAATTTGTGGCAGAGCCACCGAACTAGATTTTTGGCAACAGGCCATTCTTCTCTTCATCAAATACCCCGCCCCATGCAATCGTGCGTGCATAGTAAAATATAGCCATACAACAATTTATCAAATAATCCACAACATAAATGGGTTTATCATAAAACATTTCATTTGGGCCCATAAAACAATTTAGTAACTTGTCCATTTAGCAATTTAGCGGACTTTGGCCCATATATCGAACTAGAATATTTTTGGCGCATTTATCGAACTAGAGTATTTTTGGCCCATTTTATCGAACTAGAGTATTTTTGGCCCATTTTATCAATCTAGCGATCTTATGGCCTAGTTTATCAATCTAACAGGTTTACGGCCCATTTTAGCAATTTAACAGTTTATTGCATATTTCTCGGTTTTAACCGTTTTCATGTATTTACAAGAAAATATTGATTACTACCAAATTTCCGTTTTTACCATTTTCACGATTTTAACACAAGACTCACGATTTTGATATCTAACCCGAAAGATGAGTGTGAAGTTACACACACGGTTATTGTGAGAACTAGACTTTCCCGCTCACAACACCTATACGTATCACGATAATTAGAACACTATAATCTAATAATAAAACCGATCTAAACATAACGATCTAAAGTTTTTACCTCGAATTTTCAAATACTTCTACTTGCGGTTTCTCCCGATTGATGGTTCATTAACCGATGAAAATCCACGAACAAATAGGGGTTCGGGAGTACGAACAACTTCAAACAATTGATCCTCCCCGGATGAACGTCCACAACCCGGTGGAAAATCCCGGATTCCCGAAATAGTCCTTTGCTTATACTTTGGGGGAATAACGGAACCTCCCCTCTTCCGAAGACTAAACACCGCCCTCTTCTTCCCTATCTTGAATGTCTTAAAAGACCAAAAGGTTAATAATCCATCCTAATAATATATCGAAAATAATGCTAAAGGTTTTAAGGATGTGATTTCCTTACCACAATAAATCGATTCCAACGTTTCTACGATACTTTCGAACACTTGAGTCCTGATCTTCCATCACCGCACTAACGTATAATGAATAAAACGTTAATAGGGTGAACCATAATTTCGATCTAAAGAGATCCTTTTTACCACTTCAAGATTCGGCCAAATACTAATAACTAATCGAAAACGAAAAAGAAACCTTACCTATTGTCCCCGATTGAAAAGAAACGATTGAGAAAGATATTTGTGATTAAAGAAAGATTCGACTATGGGCACTCTAGCATTCGGCCATGAGAGAGTTTAATAGAGAAACTTTGAGTGAAAAGAAATAAAATATGAAAGAAGAGATGGTGATGATGTTGTTTCGATTTCAAGGAGAATGGAAGTGAAAAGAAAGAAAAATATGAGTTTTGAGAGAGATGTATATTCGGCAATGGGGAGAAGAAAAGAGAAAAAATGGCTTTTTGGTATAGATGATTTCGGCACTCAAAGAAAAGGCAAACAAAGAGTACCAAATGATGTGCAAAAATGACTAAATGGTCAAAATAATCAAGGCTTACCAATATTCAATTTCGGCCAAAGGGAAAAGTTGAGAAGAGAAATGCAAAATTTTGCACAAAGTTGCTAGGAATGACCAAAAAGAAATTTCAAATCCTAGCCACACTAGCACCAAAAATTCGGCTCCCCCCTAGACCATATTGCCGTCCCTATGCATGGTCAAAAGGCCATGATATTATTTCCATAACCTTTTCCTTGGTACTTGCCCCATGACCCCAAATCTTTCCATCTTTTCTTGATTCCCTTCCATAAGTTAACAATTTCCTTAATCCTTTAATACACTAACCAAAAATAACAAGTCAACACTTACCATATATGCACTTGGCCGACACTTGCTATACATGTGCAGAAAATTAAAAATAAAAATTCATCTATATGCTAAACAAGGGATTCGAACCTCTCCCCTCATGCTAATATCCATGCGCCAACACCACCTTGCCATAACTCATCTTGTGCTACACTTTGACACTTTAATTAACTTATGTGTCAATGCCACTTGCTCCACTTCAATAAATTTTTTTAAAACTAAAAATTATTCCATCCCAATTAATTCTTATTCTTCTTCAGGACTATGCTAAATACGAAAATATAAGTAAGAAAATTTTCCTTCATAAACTAAACACCAAATCATGCTATATAACAACACTCAAATTTTTAGGGTGCTACATGGACTAAGGGGGTTGGCTTAAGTTTTGTAAGTGAATAGGAGGAAATAGGGAGAAAATTAGGAGTGTGTTTAATTCAAAATTACTTTGAACTGTTGGCAAAAGTATGGTTGCCGAATTTTTAATTTGTGTAGGGGGAAATAGGGTGCCGAAACTTCTTTGTAGTTAGGTGACATTTTCGGCTAGTTTTGTAGGTGTTAGTCTATGTTTTTGTGTCAAGCCGAAATTTCCCTTTGCTTTGTCAATTTCTTCCTAATGCTTTTGGTTGAAACAAACCCGATAACCCAAGTAGAATTGACAATTTACTCACTTGGTCTTTAAGCCAAATTACATTTGTTTCTTTTCTCTTTTTCTTCTTGGAAACCGAAACCATACTCTACCATATCTTTCTTTCTCTTTGCCATTTCTTTGCTCAAAGCCGAAAGTATCTATCTCCTCTCTTTCATCTCTTTCTTTTCTTCTTTCAAACTCTTGAGCCGAAAGCCTTTTCACTTTTCTTTGCCGAATTTCTCTCTTCCATTTTACTTTTCTTTTTCTTCTTCTTTTTCACTCTAGCCAAATCCTCTCTCTCATTTTGATTTTCTTTGCCACTCACGTACTTTATTTCTTTTTCTCCACATATCTTTTGCTATCTTCATTCAAAACCATAGCCGAAACTTCCTTTTTCCTTCTTGAATTATTTTGGCCGAATATCAACAAGGGTAGGTCTTCATTTGGTTTTCTATAATCGGTTTTGGAAGATAGGCTCTTTGGGACTTTGGAAGCAATCAATTTTGGTAAGTCAAGTGGTAAGGTTCTTTTTATATTTCTAGTTATATATTGTTTTAGATGGACTACTAATCGATTACATTTTTAGGGACTCTATCGCTCGTTATTATATTTTTTTCCGTGAACGTTAGATTTTGGGCATTCATATGGGTTTGAAAAGAGCAGTTAATAGTGTTTGGAAGAAGGGTGGTTCTGCTATACCCTCAAATTTCAAACGAAGAAATCGTGTCGAGTCCGAGACTTTCCACCGATGATGTGGACCTCTGTAGGGAAGATCGATTATTTGAAGTTGTTCGTACCCCCGAGCCATTGTTTGTTCGTGGTCCTTCATCGAGTTATGAACCATCAATTGGAGTGAAATCGCATATAGTTGTTGTTCGGGATTCCAAAAGTATCGACGAGCTGGAAAGTATAGTTATTACTGTTATAAGGTGCGTAGTTATCACACTGTTCTTTTGTTGTGTGAATGTGTTATATATAAATATGTATATAATGTGCATGGTAGCGAATTAATGGCTAAAAAGGGTGGATGCCTATGTTGGGTAATCAATTGACAAGGTCAGTATTTTACGACGTTAATTTACATATGATATATATATGAAATGTGATGGCATGTGATGCATTATTGTTGAAGTGATATGTTGCCATGATACACATATATGCATGGGACTTGGGATGTGTCTATCGAAGGAAAGGGTGTACATTTATGTACGTGGTCTGATGTTAGCCTTGTGCTACATTGGCGCTTGATGGTGGCTATGTGCTTCATCAAGGGAGGTGTTGGCTAGGTGCCCATCTCGGCGGATGATAGCTGTGTGCATCACCGTAGATTGAGGATGACCTCGAGTCACCTCGTAGATACAGATATATGGATCACTATGTGTTCGGTGGCTTAGCCACGGCCTTGGGCAGCAAGTCTGCCAAGGTAAGATATGAAGATCATTATTTGATCGGTGGATTAGCCACGGCCTTGGGCAGGGAGTCTGCTAAGGTGGGTGTAACGGATGGACACTAGGTTGGGTTGGGCTTCATTTTGCATATTTATGTATGTGGATTGTGTGGATATGGGCCAAGCCCATATGTGGGGACATGTGTAATAACTATGCACTGAGTCCATTGACTCACCCAATTTTTCTTAAACCTTTCAGGTGATTCATAAATTCGCGGATGAGGAGCCGGATGAACTCGAGGAGGCCATGCAATAAAAGTTGGTTTTATATGAACTTTCATTTGGGTATTTTATTTTAATTTGGTTTTCATATTTTATGGATTTGTAATAAGGCCTCTTTAATTATGTTTTTGGATTATTTATATGCTTTGGATTTGTTTTAAATATGGCTTATAAATTACATGGTTTTTATAATAATTTGAGCACAAAGTTTTCTAAACTACAAAACGCGATGGTTTTAAAATGTTACCATCTGGTAACTAAATCATTTGATAATTTTTAACAACTTAAGTATTTTCGATAACTCATACTATTTTCCAAAACTCAAGTTCCCAAATTTCAATTAGAAACAGTTTTCAAACTATTCGCTTTGGTTTCTTTTAAATTATAAAAGGTTTTCTAATCCATGGATTTACAACTTAGTTTTAAAAGATTTACTTACGGGATTTTAAAAGTAAACTATCATGCACCTATTTTTCTAAAATTTAAATCGTTAACTCGTTTTACTTCAAAATGTTTTCCTCTGTGACATGTCAGATTCGTTTTACTTACCTATTGAGCTTCCAAAGGGCCGAACATTACAAAGCTTTGTCTCTTTTATTTTCTCTAAGTTTTGGCTATGAATAATGAGAAAAGATGAGCACTTTCATCTTTTATCAATTATATTATTATAACATATATTAAAATAATACATTATAACATAAAATATAATAAAAATTTTCAATCACTATTACTTGCAAATCATGACCAGCCACTTTGTCCATTTATGGTCAGTTTGCTATTTTAAACCTCTAATTTATAAAGACATCATCAATTCAGTACTTACACATTTAACCACCAAAATTTTCTTTTTATGCGATTAAGCCATTTTTCACAATTAAGCACCAAAACGATCACGTTTTAATATGAAATTTTCACACACACCAATTCACACATAATGAGCATAGAAAATAATATTAAAATATTTTTCAACTCGGATTTGTAGTCCCGAAACCACCATTTCGATTAGGGTCAAAATTGGGCTATTACACATGCAATATGTGCAACCTACCCCCAAACCTAAGGGATGCATTGCCCTCAATGCATGACCAGACACAAAATTTCACTTATGCTAAAAAAAAATAGATATGTAGAAAATGCAATTAAAAAAATTATGAAATCATGAAAAACACATGTAAAAATGAAAAGAAAATATGCAAATGAAAAGTAAAAACAAAAGCTTATAAAGAATTTGTGTTACTTTAGTTGGGTTGGGTGGATTTCCTGGCATCGTGCTTGTAGCACTGCTTTTGTTGATCAGATTAATTGGCACCTCATCATCATCATCATTTGATTTCATGAGGTCATTAATCAGTTGATTAATCTAATGATCTTGCTCTGTTATGGGTGCAGTGGTTTGAAGTGCAGTAGTAGGTTCCTGTGGTACAGAAGTTTGATTCATGTTATCTCCTTCCTTATCTAATTCAATGTTCTCCGATTCTATTTTCTTTTCTCGCCCTCTATAACAGCCCGTTATTTATTGGTGTCAGAAATAGTGGTTTCGGGACCATCAAATTTGATGAGTAAGTTCGTAAATATTATTATTTAATATTTATGAGTCAAATATGGTTTTAAAAAGGTTTTTAATTTGATAATATATATTATATAAACGATTTATTAAGTTCAAGTGGTAAGACCTTAAGGTCAAATGGTTTCAAAAAATGAGGTATCGGGACCTCGTTTCTATAAATCGAGCTGTAAATATTTTTATAAATATTTACGGAGTGTCATTAAGGTGGTATCAAAGTTTTGTGGAAAAATTTTAATGTTTCAATAGTTAATTAATTAAAAAGGACTAAATCATAAAATATGTAAAATTTGATCACTATTTAATTTGAGTGATTAAATGGTTTACTGAATAAAGGAAAATGGATTTAAATGGTAATTAAACCATTTAAGAATTTAGTGGACAATAATGGTTTTCTTCTTCAATTTGTTTTCTTCATCACCGAATGTCCATGGAAGCTTGAAGCTACGTTTCGGACATGGTGAAATTTCATGCATGGTATGTGATTTTAGCCCTTTTTTTAAAAATTTTTATGTTTTTGATATCCTTGCAACTAGGTCCAGCTAGCCCATACCTTCAATTTTGTAACTGTTAAAGATATTGAATGTTACCATTGATGACTTTATATGATTTAGATATTAAATGATGGATTTGCAATGTTGGGTGATATTTAAAAGTGTTTTGTTAAGTAATTTTGATGAATTTTTCAATTAGGGACTAAATTGTTGAAATGGTAAAATACAAGGATTTGTTGTAAAATTATTACAAATTTGGGTTGTTTTGTGTGCCATGAATATTCAGATGATGTGAACTGGCATTAAAAACGGCTAATTTGCATGTTTTAGGCTCAAGGACTAAATTGAATAAAAGTAAAATTTTAAGGGTAATTTTGTAAAAATGTCAAAAATGACTAAATTGCATAAAGTAAATTGTTTTACTATCTAAATTAATGAATTGAATGAAATTATTAATTTAGATCAAGATCGAGTGAAAAATCGAGGAGAATGGAAAATTACCAAAAATCCCCTATAATTTGATATTTCCGCAATTTAGCCAGGTAAGTTTATTATACAATTATTATTAATTGAATTGAATGTTTTGTACAATTTCATTATTGGTTCAATCTTGAATGTCATTTAGCTATGTTTTAAGAAATAGAATCGTAACGTTATTCAGACTCTGTGCCTAGTAGGCTTCGTGCCGGTGTATTATATCGGGCTTTATGCCTAGTAGGCTTTGTGCTGGTGATATTCGGGCTTTCTGCCTAGCAGGCTTTGTGTCGATGATATTCAGGCTCTGTGCCTAGCAGGCTTTGTGCCGATGATATATCAGGCTTGGTGCCTAGCAGGCTTCGTGTCAGTGTATTATATCAGGCTTTGTGCCTAGCAGGCTTTATGTCGGTGTGTTATATCAGGCTTTGAGCTTGGCAGTCTTCGTGCCAATGTATTGTCCCGGGTAAGTTGTACTGAAAATATTATTTTCATTATTCGATGTTATTTCATTTGATTCAACTGGTATGAAAAGGAAGGGATCGGTAAGTATTCAAAAGACTTATGTCATGAATCTATGAAAGGAATAAAAAGGTAATGTTCAACGAAAGTATGTTTATGTTCATGAAATTGATGATTCAAGTGATGTTATTCATATATATATGACTTACCTTATGATATTTCGAGTGAATTATGAGTATACGCACTAACTGGTGTATTGATGATGATATATAGGCTTGTGTCAAGCTTGCGTAATTGGTCTATGTTTATGCTTATGTCTTGTGTTATGCAAATGATACGAGTAAGGAAATGTAATAAAACGGTAAGTTCATAATTGAGATGTAATGTGATAATGTAAATGCATTGATGAGTTAAAGAGTTTACTTATATGTGAGAAATTTACTTAAGTTATGGTTGAATTTATCTACGTTGCGGATAAATACACTAATTTGTGAGTTGATAATGAATTTTAAGCTAAAGTGAGTAAATGGAAGGTTTGATAAATCTTGTGGCATTGGTATAGGTTTATGTTTATGTTATAAAGTTCATTATTGAAATAAAATGTTATGTTTAAAATTATACGAGCTTACTAAACATTTATTGCTTACATTGTTATTTTTCCTTTACTTTTTAGATTATCGAAAGCTTGATCGATTTGGAAGTTCATCAGAGATTTATACTATCCAGCGACTATTTTGGTAGTTCTTAATGTTTTAGAAAAGGTTATAATGGCATGTATAGGTGGACTTGTGTTTGATGTTTGTTTAATGCTTGGCATGTATAAGTTGGTTGTTTGGTGCCAATTTGATGATAGTTTGGTACTTATAATGTGTGAATGGTATGGTACAAATGGTTAGCTTAAGTTGAAGTAATATAGGTTAATTTATGTTAAGTTTGAGATGAAAATGATTTAGGCGTTGATGAATGAAAGTGTCAAGTACATGTATATGTTTAAGTAAATTTGTATGTTTGCTTTTGAGGGGACTATATGGCATATCAGTTGAATGATATTTGATCATTTGAATTGGTCATTTTATGCATATTTGAATATGTTTTGATGCCTTGGTCATATGTACAAATTGTGTTTAGGTGCATACTTGAGGTGGGTGAAGGGAATGGCTCGATATTGGCCAATTTCTTGTCCACACGGCCTAAGACACGGGCGTGTGTCTCAGCCATGTGTGACACACAGTCATGCGACACAGTCGTGCATTCCCTGTAGTGTTTTTTAAGGTTGCATTTCTAAAGTTACATGGCTTAGCACATGGGCGTGTAACCCAAGTTAGAGAGTTACACGGGCACGAACACGGGCTGGGACACGACCGTGTGTCCCTACTTTGATTGTCCACACGGCCTGAGACACGGGCGTGTGTCTCAGCCGTGTGAGTCACACGGCCATGTGTCCGCTGCAGTGTGAATTTTTCCATCTTTTTCCATGATGTTTTAAATGTTTTCGATTTAGTCCTGAATCGTCTCTAAAGTGTTTCTAAGGCCTCGAGGGATTGAATTAGGGAAGTTATGCATGTGTTTGATTGGAATTTGCAATGATTACAAAATATTGAGAATGAATGATTTGAGTTACATTTTTACGATAATGCTTCGTAACCCTATTTTGGTAATGGATATGGGTTAGAGGTGTTACACTTTCTGTTTCTTTGTTCTTCTTTTTTGTAGGGGTTGGATGTGTGGTAGTATCCGTCATAGCTTCATCCTCATTTTCATCCTCTGGATCCGATAACAACTCTTTAGGAAAGGTAGGGAATGCAGACATGGGCCTAGTAAATTTTTTTAAAGAGATTTCTTGATTGCAGTATCCCTCATTCTGACATAGCCCCAAAATAAAGCCATTTCTTCTTGAGCCCTGCTTAGAGCAGTAGTTATACTCAATTGTTGCTTTTCCATCAAACAAAATTGTTATTTCAACATCTCAAGAGCATCGAGCACTTGCTGCTTGAAATCATTGTGGGAGTGGATGGAGTGGAATGGGTACTAGTAGGTGGAGAGGAGGTTGATGCAGAGCTAGGATGCTATGACATTTCTTCCCTTGAAAATCTCATGACAATTTGTTTGGTGATGGCTCATTTGTTAGGGATTTTTTCCTCATTTGCTTGGATAGGGACATTGACCCGTTGACAAAGAGCAGTAATGAGAGATGGAAAACTTAGGGTGCCTGTATTCTTTTGTGTACATCGATGAATTTTCTAGAAATAATTTTTCCAACATTTATCTTTCTTCCAGTCATAATAGAGTGTAGTAACAACATGTGTTCCTTTGAAATAGTAGAGTTATGAGTTGAAGCACTAAGGCACGATTTAAGAAATTTGCACCATACCCTACAATGAGGCTTCAAAGAAACATAGTCAATGGTGTAGCAGTCATTCCTAGAAACTATCCATTTGGTCCCTTCCATGCATAAATCCTCAAGAACTTGATTGAGTCCTTTTGCTATTATTGTCTTCACAAATTGAGAATGTTCATTAGGGCCTTCAAGTCAACCATATCGTGCATTGATGGAGTATTCATCGAATAACACCGAAGCACCACAGACATAGATGAAAGCACTATCTAGAGAGGTTAAATGGGCATAAAATTCCTTTACAACTTTCGTGAGAACATCATCAAGATGAAGGCAAAAGAGTTGCCATCCATGTTTCTCTACCACGAAAGAAATTGCTTCAATGTAACCCATAAAGGCTGCGTCTTGAAAAAGAAAGCCTTTTTCAATACAAAAGGGTCGCTTTGATGTGTTCGTGTTGTAATTTTCTTTAGTGGCTTTGCTGAAAAATGTTCTCAGAGGCATAAAGGTTGATGAAGATGGCATACGTCCAGCCATTTGAGAAAAAATAGTAACTGTAAAAAGAAAAAGTTAAGACATTTATAGTTATGAAGGAAAAATTGAAAATGGTGAAAAAGAAGAAACTGAAAATAACTTGAGAAAGAAAATGAATCGGCTATGGTAAAAATGAGAGAGAATATAGAAGTGACGTGGAGGATAAGATTATCCCAAAATTATTGCTTGACACGGTAAAGTAAGAATTAGGTGGGAAAAGAAAAAAATAATATAAAAATTAAGCTAAAAATTTGCAAGTATGCTAGATGGGCTAACTATTACAAAGCTTGGGCCAAAATCTACCTGTAACAAAAGAAAGAAAGAAAAATTAATTAAACTGATAAAAGAAAGAATCAAAAGTAAATTAATTAAATAAAACTAGAAAAAAGAAAACACTAAGCAATTCGAAGAGCAATGGAATGTTTATCACGAAGTATGGGAACTCTCTAATAATGCTTCAAAATTTGGCCATTGAAGTTAAAGCCAGTCTTGCAATCTGTGACTTCTACGGCTCCATGAGGGTAAAAATGCACTATCTCGAATGGGCTAGACCAACGAGATTACAATTTTCCAGGAAACAATTTCAACCTAGAATTGAACAATAACACTTGTTGTCCAGGTTCAAATTGTTGTGGCAAAATCTTCTTATCATGCCATCGCTTTGTCTTTTCTTTGTATAGTTTGGCATTCTCATAAGCTTGAGCTTTGTATTCCTCCATCTCATTTAGCTCCAGTAGTCGGTTATTGGCAGCATTAATGCAATCTATGTTCAATTTCTTAATTGCCTAAAATGCCTTATGTTTAAATTCAACAGGAAAATGGCAAGGCTTCCCATAAAAGAGCTTGAAATGCGACATTCCCAATGGTATCTTGAATGCAATACGATATGCCCACAAAGCTTTATCCAATTTGGATGACTAATTTTTGTGAGTGAGATTGACTACTTTCTCCAACATTTGCTTAATTTTCCTATTAGAGAACTCCGCTTGCCCATTTGATTGGGGATGATATGTTGTGGTAATTTTATATTTAACCCCATATCTATTCAAGGAAGTAGCAACTAATTTGCAGTTAAAAAGAGAATCTTTATCACTAATCAAAGTATAAGGAGTACCAAACCTGGTGAAAATGTTCTTATGTAGGAACTTTAGTACCGATTTGGCATCATTCGTAGGGAGAGCGACAGCTTCAATCCACTTGGGGGCATAATCTACAGCTACAAGTATGTATATATTGCCCTAAGAGGGTGGATATGGACCCATAAAGTGGATTTCCCACACATCAAACAATTCAGCTTCTAGAATATTTGCATTGCATACCTCTTTGATAAGTTCCCAGTCAAGTTACAATGATCGCAAGCTTGGCAAAATTCATGTGCATCTTTAAACATGTTTGACCAATAAAAGCCAGATTAGAGAACTTTTGCAGCAGTTCGCATTCATCCAAAGTGTCCTCCATATGGTGCTAAATGATAGTGGTGTAAAATACTTTGAAACTCGTCATCGCAACACGTTTTTGAATTATTTGATCTGCATAATGTTTGAATAAAAATGGCTCATACCAATAATATTGTTGAGCACCATGGAGAAAATTTCTTCGTCTTTGACTGTTGAGCTCAGGTGGCTACAATCCACTTACTAAGAAATTGACAATATTGACATACCAAGGTAATGACATGGAAACCAGAAGTTGCTCATCTGGAAAATCCTCCTTAATGAGTTAAATATAGTAGTTTTCATTTCCTACTTTAAGTCTCGACACGTGATCAGTGACTTGATTCTCTGTGGCTTTTCTATTTCGATTTTCTAGATTAAATTCTTATAGCAGTAATATGCACCAAATTAATCTTAGCTTGGTGTCTTTCCTGGTCACCAAATACTTAATCACAGAATGATCCATATAAACTATAACTTTGGTGCCAACTAAATAGGATATGAATTTGTCAAATGCAAATACCACAACTAATAGTTCCTTCTCAGTAGTGGTGTAATTCAACAATGTATCTGTTAGGGTCCGACTTGCATAGTAGATGGCATAAAATACTTTGTTTTTCTTTTGCCCAAGTACTGCTCTTACAGTGAAATTACTGGCATCGCATATAAGTTTAAAAGGTACTGTCCAGTCCGATGCTATGACAATTGATGTTGTTACCAGTTGCTTTTTCAATTTTTCAAATGCTTGGACACAAGGGTCGTCAAAATTGAAAGCTCTATTATGTTTTAATAATGCACATAAGGGTTTGGATATCTTCGAAAATTCCTTAATAAATCATCGATAAAATGCCTTTAACTGTAGTAAGTAGTGGCAATTTTTCAATAACCTCAATCTTCATTTTGTCTACGACAATCCCTTGTGAAATTTTATTTCCCAGAACAATATCTTCACAGACCATGAAATGACATTTTTCCCAATTCAGAACAAGGTTAGTCTCTTCACACCGACAAAGAACTAGCTCCATGTTTGTTAAATAACCTCCAAAAGTATTGCCAAACACTGAGAAGTCATTTATAAAAACTTCCAAAAATTTCTCCACCATGTTTGAAAATATTGCCACCATGTAAAGTTGGAAAAGTTGCAGGGGCGTTGCACAATCCAAACGGCATTAGTTTGAAATCAAAGGTTCCATAAGGACATGTAACATGGTCTTTTATTAGTCAGTAGGAGCTATGGCAATCTGGTTATACCCCATATAACCATCCAAAAAGCAATAAAAATGTAACGACCCGAATTTGGGCCTAGTAGAATTAGGCCCATTGGGCCTTGGGCACGGGAGCGTTTAAAAATTTTTGAGAACAAGAGAATGGAACTAATGCAAGTTGGACCTATTAGGTGAGTGATTTTGGAAGGTTAGGGGGCTTCTATAAAGTCCCAAGATTAACTGTAGGCTTTAGGAAAATTTTGGTTTTAGGTGAATAAAACCCTGGGAGTTAGTAGGTAGGCTTTAAGAATAAAATGTGGGGGGAAATGACACAAAAAGAAGTGTGGTGTGGTGGCAAAGTGACGCCACTTAGAGAGCAAGGGAGTGACGCCACAAGGAAGCAAGGGGGGTCCAAGGTTCAGGCCTTGGCGCTGGCATTTCATTTTGATTTATTTTTAAGTGAACTTGGACTTTGGCTCATAGATTTATATTTAGCTGCGCATGATTTTAGACACAAGAAGAGCTGGTGGCTTATTGGCAAGTGGCATGAATTGGCTAATGGGAGAGCCTGGGTTCGAATCACATGACAAGCAAGGGAGTATTTATTTTGCGGATTGGACGACCAGAGTTTGTGTTGGATTTAAACTCTACTGAAGGAGGGATCCCACATCGGAAAGCTAGCAAGAGGGAAGGTTAGAAGCTGGCTATAAATGGAGCTGTCTAGGAGGAGAGGAAGCATACCTGGTTGGCATTGGGCATAGGAGCATTCGGAGCGCGGATTAGCTTCAGACTCCTATCAGGTGTGTATTTTGCCATACTCTAGTTGTAGAGCGGCAAATGCCGAGATGCTGGTCACACGACAATGGTAGCCACACGAGCGTGCGAGCGCACGTGTGGGGGTTTCGATACGATAGTTGAGGCCATCATAAGTGTTCTTGTGGGTTAGGCTGTTTGGGCCGAAATGGGCCATGTGGTGCCAATGGGCCCGTGGGCCCATATGAATAAATTGTATGATTGTGTAGTAGATATTGGACTGGTCTATGTGAATCTCATATCTTTGGCTAGATTTGGGCTAATTGGGCCACATGAGCGTATAGGCCCATTTAGGTTGAGAATGGGCCCAGGCCCAATCGCATCATTTTCTTTGCTTAGAATACCCTTGGTTTGTAAAATTACCAAAATACCCTTGGTTTACAAAATTACTGAAATGCCTCCGATTTACAAAATTACCGAAATACCCCCGATTTGTAAAATTAGCAAAATACCCCCAATTTGTAAAATTACCGAAATACCCTCTATGGATAAATTACTGAAATACCCCTGGTGGGTAAATTATTGAAATACCTCTAGTGGGTAAATTACTGAAATAACCTCGGCGGGTAAAATTACTGTTATACCCTTAGGGGCAGATATGGTTTGTTTGCGTATACTTTGATTAAATTGCCATGATGATACGTTATTGCATTCACGAAATTATCATGCCATGACATGATGCATGGGTTTGGGTTATATTAATGGAGGAAGTGTACTATTACTGGTGGCTTTGCCACAAATATTGTTACTGGCATGTAACACCCCAAACCCGGCCCATACGCCACGGCTGAATTTAGAATGCCACTGCGGAAAATGTTTGAAAAATATTTTGACTTAGAGTGAAAACATAAAAATTTATTGTCTTTACTAAAACATTGTATAATTAAAATTCTAAATAAAATTAAGTTGTTACAAAATTTCCGACTTAAAAATTCAAATTCAAATTCAAATTAAAATTCTATAGAAGGTCGAGGAGGTTTAAAAGAACACTCTGATAAACTTAAAAATTCAAAACTCCTCATTGCTCCATTTTCAAGTTGCTTAGCCTCCATCAATTCACTAAGTTCTTCAATCAGTTCCTCTTCATTCAACTCAACTGAGTTTGCTTTATTATTAGAATTGTTGTAACAAAATTCTGTCAATTCTTCCTTCATTTCTGTGTCAATAATCCTAATGGTGTAACAATCTTCATCTGTATCTTCACACTTCATGGCATCAAAAACATTAAAGGTTATCTGCTGGTCATTAACTCTTATTGTTAATTCACCTTTTTGTACATCAATTAATGTTCTACCAGTGACTAGAAAAGGTCTCCCTAGAATAATTGGTACCTCTTTATTAGCTTCACATTCTAGAATCATAAAATCTACCAGAAAAATAACTTTATCAACTCTTACCAACACATCTTCAAATTTACCTTTCAAATGTGCAAAAGAGCAATCAGCTAGCTATAGCATTAAATTTATGCTTGCACCTAAATCACATAATACGTTGCCTATATAATGATTTCTACTTGATCATGGAATATTAAAACTCCCTAGGTCCTTCAATTTCGGTGGCAATTTGTTCATCAACATTGTTGTGCACCCTTCAGTGAGAACAACAGTTTCAAATTCCCATAGTCCGTGCTTATTTGACAATATGTCCTTTATGAACTTTATGTAATTGGGCATTTGCTCCAATGCTTCCACCAATGGTATGTTGATATGAAGTTGCTTCAGGACATCCATGAATTTTTTAAATTGAAAATCTTACTTCAACTTCTGAAATCGCTGAGGAAAAGGTGGCAGTGGCTTTCCTTCAACTTGTTGATGTTGTTTTACCATGGCATTCTTATTGGCAACACGAGCTAATTTGGCTTCAACATTTTTTTTTGTTTTCTCTTCTCAATTGTAGATTACTCCACTACTGGTTTGAATTTGTCTTATGTGTGAAATATGAGCTATCTTTTTCAACAGCTGCATCATTAACAACTCCAGGTAGTTGAGTACCACTTCTTCTGAGTGTAATGGCTTTTCAATTCTCCTTCCCTTAAGATCTTGAATTTTCAGTATCACTCGGCAATGCTCCTTGTTTTCTTGAGCTTAATGCACTGAAAATTCGCCCTACTTGGTTTTCTAAAGACTTTAAAGATACAACTTGACTTTATATTACAACATCATTCTTGGCCATGTATTCCTTCAATAGAGCTTCCATAGATGAAGATGATGATAAAATTTGTTGAAATTTTTGCCATGGCATAGTTTGATTCTATCCAGGTGGTGCACTTGTGACATTCTGTTGAGCAACATTACTGAAATTTCCCACTCCTTGATTACGACAACTAAAATTAGAATGTTGTTTCCATCGTGAATTGTATATATTGGAATATGGGCTATTGTTTCAATTGAAATTTCCCATGTAACATACTGAAGCTGGGTTCGATGGGCATTCATCAAAAACATGATCTTCCATATAATAAACACATGTTAATTCTGCTACTTTCATTTCCTGCACTACAATTGGTCTCTTCAATGCCTTAATTATATTAGTTAGGGATGATACCTGAACAGTTAATGATGTGATCACATCAAGCTCTATAGTTCCAGCAACTAATCATTTTTAGATATCCTTTCTAGAATTTCATATGCCTCATTATATGATTTATCTAGCAAAGTCCCATTGGTAGATGCATCAACTACTATTCGTGTATGTCTATTCAGTCCATTGTAAAACGTTTCCATCTATGTTTAGTGTTGGAAACCATGCATCGGGAATTTTCTAATTAATTCCTTGAATCACTCCCAAGCTTTATACAATGTCTTATCCTTGGATTACTGAAAAGATGTAATATCGTTCCTCAATTTGACATTCATGTTTGGAGGGTTGTATCGCAATAAAAATCTCTGACAAATTTCATTCCAAGATGCCACCGTTCCTAACGGCAAAACATTCAGCCATGCTCTGGCATGATCTAGAAATGAGTAAGGAAATAGCTTAAGTATTAAGGCATCTTCAGGAACACCCTATTACCTGAATGAATCACAGACCTCCAAAAAGAGTCTTAAATGCAGTCGTGGATCTTCAATAGATAATCCACTAAACTGTCCTACTGTTTGTAGCATTTGAAACATTACTAATTTCAACTCGAAATGTTGAGCTTGAATATGTGGCCTGACAATCCCTAGATTCCAATCATCCGAGATTGGCACTACATGTTCTCTAATAGGTCTGTCTCTATCATCTATCACACGAGGAATATCAATGTCTCTACCATTCGGATGTGATGGATCTTCTCCGCCTAGATCATTTCCAATCCTTGCCATTTCTCGTAATTTTAGGATAAACATAATACTTTTTGTTCTCGGGAATACCTCTACTCATAAACTAGCAGAAAACCTAAAAAAGGATTAAAAATAACTAAATAAGCTAAAACTAACAAAATTAAATCGACAATAACAAACCAAAATTCACCAATTTGTTGATCCCTGGCAACGACACTAAAAACCTGTCGCGTGTGAATATGTAATTCGAATGTGAAAGTATACATGTCAAATCAACTAATAAAGTGATAAGTGAGATCATCTCCATAGGGACCAGAATAGGTAAAAATATGGTTGAGTTATTACTATAAACTATACTAATTAGGCTTATGGCAAAGTAAACAAAATAATAATTTAAAGTGAAGTATTAATGTATGAAATATAAAAAATCAAATAATGAATAAAATGTTGTTGCAATTCTATAAGACAAAGTTGAGAGGATTGATGCTATTGAATGGGAATGTTGGAATTACTTAGATTATATCTTAATAACATAATAATGTCATAGAAAAATCTTGACCAATTTACTGTTTAGAGTATATCTACTATATTCTGCTTCTTTCGGGAGCTAGAATTAAAGCTATCATTCTAAGCCTTTGTATGTCTACAAGTCTCAAGAACAATACCTAACAATATTCTTCCTTACTCTATATAGATAACAACTCTATGTCTAAGGTCCTACAAGTATCTGCTTGAGTACTCGCTCATATCATTCGATTATGATCCAACTTATTTAATCTTTTCAGAATTAAATCAAGTCTAAGGATATACCATGCATTCATCTATGTCTAGAGCTTGCAGGCATATATTTACAATAATCCAAACCAAACAAAACAGTAGATCTACTCAAAATATCACCATGACTATTAAATAAATATATCAAGATATATATAGTAATTCCAACCCAAATGAAATTAGCTCATGGGTTGGGATTTAAAATTTAAAATCAGAATAAAATTCAACATCATCATTAACAGTTTAGAGATCACAGAAATTAATTAATAGAATGAAGGTAGAACTGCAGGCAACTTTCGCCACTCTAGCTTTCACTTTGACACTATTGAATCGTGCAGGACCCAAGCCTAATTGCTCATCCCTTTTCTTGCGTCTCTGCTCTCCTCTTAAACTGCTACCCTTTCCCTTTTTCTGGAATTTTTCATGAGTTTTTTCGGAGAGAAAACTGCTCTCCAAATCCCCCTCCAAAAACTTCGTGTCCTTTTTCTTTGCTCTTTCCTCTTTTATAGGGTAAGTCTCCCTCTTATGGATTTATCCCTCTTTCTCCCTCTTTTTTAGGTGGATTTATGTGGTACATGTCCAGTTGGCTAAGAGTGACGATGATTGAGTGTTGCGTCAGTATTTTCCTCGAATTGCTCGAATTGCCATAGCATTTGTGTTGGCAATCCATCCAACACTTTTCCATGACAATACTTCATTTCCTTCATTCTCTACCTCATTTTTTTCATTTTCTTCATCCTTCCTGCACCTGCTGTATACAACAACCAATTCCCTTCTTCCCAACAGTAAAAGTAACATGAAATGATGTTTAAGGCACAATCCAAGCGTTATTATGCAAAGTTCTAAAACTAATCCTAAAAATGCAAATATATCTACTTAATTATAGACATTTAATCAAGCTTAGAGGTTCGAAATATAACTCTTTTCAAGAGTTATCAGCCACTTAGTAATTTATGTGATTTAAGTCCCTTATTTAAGGGTCGGTGAAACACATCGAAATCAACCAACCACCACTAGTCATTTATCAGTTTAATTTCTTAGTTTTGTACTCTTTACGATATAGTCCTTAGATTAGCATTTTTAATTTTCTTGTTATGATTTTTTGTACTATAAAATCGTATTACTATCCACTTAGACTTTATTGTATATGCTAGTTATCGCTCAATCGCCATCTCTTTTGGGCTCGATCCTTGGAATACCCCAGTGTTCCATTGTAACACTATAAATATTAAAATTGACATGTACACTTGCAATAAAACTATGCTTTAAAAATTATTTTATAAATTCTTAGTTTTATACGCACACGTGCAAAGCTGGTCAATTTGCTTGTCACAATTTCACTACATAAGCAAAACATAAAAGACAAAATCACAAAAGATATAATAGTGAAATTAACTTTATTTATTTACTCAACTTTCAAATACATAGAAATGTCACACCCCAAATGTTGATGATCTAAGTTGAAGGCGAGTAGAGGTAAAGTTGTCTGTTCTAGCACAGTCTGGTAGTTAGTTTACCTAATTATAAACTTCTAGCGAACTTATGTTCTGGTGAATTGAGTATACACCCATGGAATAGAATCAAGGTTTTGCCTTTGATGAGATTTTCAATAAAAGAAAGAATTCGATAAAGGAAAGTAGGGCTTGTGTAACATATCGCCAAAAGTATAGTACCCCTAGTTAGTTTAAGTTCTGTGAAGAGCAGGTTTTGGTAACTAGATCTAGTAGTAAACCAATTAAACTGACTGGTCAAATAGCCTATAGGAAATACTCCCATGTATGTTCTTCCAGATTTAGTAGACCTTTAAGAAGGCAACTTCTGAAACCTGTGACACTTGTTAAGTTCCACTAAGTGCGTTGAATTATATATATGTGTGTGAGTAGGGTCTGTGAGAAGGTTTTTTCTTTCTTGAGAATGACTCTTTAATTCTTTCTTTTTTTTTAGATTTTAAATGTATTTGTTGGTTGCTCTTCTTATGTAAGTGGAAGCTAAGATTCTTGGACTAATCAATGGTTATTCCATCTCCGGGTAAGTGTTACAACTCTGCATGTTAAGTTCTGAAAAAGTAAGACAGTGAGAGTAAATAAACAGTAAAGCTTTAAGTACAATGTTTTGTATGAAGTTGTCAGTGAATGAGATGATAAGTAAATTGTATGTATAAAAGTTGTAATAATGAATTTATGTTCTTTAAGCAGCTGATGCTGCTAGGTCGAGAAAGATGTTAGAGTCTAGAGCTTAGAAATGCAATTAGTGAGAATAAGGTGAGTCTCTATTTTGACTCTTGCATATGTAACATTTATATTGAAGTATGCTCAAATAAAAATGATAATCCTACTAAGAGGTAAACATGAAAAGTATAGTATTAATGAAATATGATATATGATTATATGACTGAACCTGTAGTAGAGTAGATTATTGATGAATATGTATGTAATCTCAGTTCAATATCAAAAAGTAAGAATTTATTAGATGTGTGAATGCAATCAGGTAGTGATTTTTATGTCAATGCTGCTCTGTGATGCCTCTGGTAAGGCAGTTATATTGCTAACCAGACTGGCAAGTCACGATATGAAAGTAAGTGAAGACCATAAGGTTAAAACCCATTACATCGAATGATATGTAAACACTTATGGTCTAGCCTCCAATAAACAGAAAAATTGGATCTGCTGATAACGGACCGTCCCGGGTTAGGAGACGAGTCGTTAATGTTGCCCGATCGTAAATTAGACAGTTTCTCGTTCCACTAACAAAGGGATAATTTTGTTGGAAAATAAAATCTCTGAAAGGTAAAGATAGGTGTTAGGATGGATGGATATGTATTTGAAACAAGAAAGAACCTTTAATAAAAATTAAAGACCCGAATCTTATAGGTTTCAAATTGATGGAAGGAGTTTCAAAATAAAACCGAGACCCACTATCTAGCGAGATAGGAACCAACGGTATGATATTTCGAAATAAAACCGAGACCCACTATCTAGCGAGATAGGAACCAACGGTATAGGTAGATGAACGCCACACCCGAAAGGATGATAAGTTCAAATAAGGAAAGAACGACGCCACTAGAAAAACTAGATAAGTCAATTCAAACCTCGAGAATAAGGAGAGTGAAAACTCACCAAAAGAAATTCTTCTTTTCATTCAAATTCCTAGTTGCCGTCCATCCACTTTAATTCCTCCATTTGCTTCATTAGTTATCTGTTCCTCCATTAGCTAAGCACTCAAACCGAATTTCCCTAAAAGAAAAAAAAAATATTGCACAATTAAAACTTATCTCACAATATTAACTTTATTTTACTAACATTTAACTAAAATGACGAAAATGCAACAACTTCTGAAAATAATTTAACATGCGTAATTCAAGGTGTTGAATAAACTAGCAGTCGGATTGGCTGGTATATTCAACTTCAAGTAAGTTGTAGTAATTTAGCATGTTTTTGGGCTCTTCTCTAACGTCATTCCAAATTTGTGCCACCAAAACCATTGCGCCATCTTTAAATTGTTTGGTTCGGGAACGTGTGATTGGCCCATTAGGTAGCCTCATCGGGTCATGGTTGACGTCCGTCACAGGCTTCATAGGTGAGCTCGTATCATCCCCTCCTCTTTAAGTTGATTCGCCCTCGAATCATCACCTATATCGAAAGGAGAAAGATCGAAAACATTAAAACTCGCTCACATTATAGTCACCGGCAAGTCCAATTTGTACGAATTGTCATTTATGCGTTCAATGACTTGAAATGGACCGCCCCTTTGGGAGAAGTTTAGATCGCCTTTGCTTAGGAAACCTTTCTTTTCGCATATGAACCCAAACCCAGTCCCCAGTTCAAAGAGAATGCGTCTACGACCTTTGTTAGCTCGTTTGGTGTATTGCTTGGTTCTTGCTTCAATATTCTCGCACACCTTTCGATGCGGCTCCTTTATGTATTCCGCCTTTTCCTAGCATCGAATGGATAAATTTATCTCAAGACAAAGGGTAATAAATCAAGAGGGTGAGAGGGTTAAACCCAGTAAACAATCTCGAAAGGCGAAAATTTAGTTGCAGAATGAACACGGCTCGGTTGTAAGCAAATTCGATGTGGGGCAGACAGTCTTCCCACGTTTTGAGATTTTTTTTGCACCAAGGTTCGCAACAATGTTGTTAGGATTCGGTTTACTACTTCAGTCTGTCCATCTGTTTGAGGATGACATGTGGTCGAGAATAGTAGTTTCGTTCCTAACTTTCCCCACAGAGTTCGCCAAAAATGACTTAAAAATTTTACGTCCCTATCGATCGATGATCGTCTTCTAACTCCATGCGATCGTATGATATCCCTAAAAACAAATTGGCAATATGCACAAAGATCGCCGGTTTAGAACAAGGGATAAAATGGGACATTTTAGAAAAACGATCAACTACAACAAAAATCGAGTCCTTCCCAGTTTTAGATCTAGGTAGTCCAAGGATGAAATCCATGGAAATGTCAACCCACGGAGTGTTTGGAATAGGAAGGGGCGTATATAAACCGTGAGGCTGGACCCGTGATTTGGCTTGTTTGCAAGCAATGCAACGCTCACAAATTCGTTCAACATCCTTGCTCATTCCCGGCCGAAAAATGTTCTTGAAGAGTGGACAATGTTTTGTCTCGTCCCAAAGTGACCCATAAGGCCACCACTATGTGCTTCTATCACAAGCATGTCTCGTATAGAACCTTGCGGTATACAAATCTTGTTTTCCTTGAAAAGGAATCCTTCATGCCTGTAAAACTTATCAAAAGCACCACTCTCACAAGCATTATAGACATTGCCAAAATCAGCATCGTTAGCATACAATTCCTTAATATGATGGAAACCAAGTATTTTAGAATCAAGAAAGGTTAATAAAGTGTACCTTCGTGATAATGCATCCGCAACCACATTTTCCTTACCTTTCTTATACTTAATTACGTACGGAAACGATTCTAAATACTCAATCCATTTTGCATGTCGTTTGTTGAGCTTGTGCTGACCTTTAATATACTTGAGTGCTTTATGATCTGAATGAATAACAAACTCTTTCGGCCTCAAGTAATGTTGCCACGTTTCAAGTGATCTTATTAGAGCGTACATCTCTTTGTCATACACGGGGTAATTGAGTGTAGCTCCGTTCAATTTCTCACTGAAATACGCCACCGGTCTTCCATTCTGAGTTAGAACGGCTCCGATCCCTACTCCTGATGCATCACATTCAATTTCAAAAGTTTTAGTAAAGTCAGGAAGGGATAACAATGGAGCTTTAACAAGATATTCTTTAAGAGCCTTAAAAGACCGTTCTTGCTCATCGGACCAATGGAAAGCTGAATTCTTCTTGATCACGCTCGTTAAAGGAGCGGCTATCGTGCTGAAGTTGGGCACGAATCGACGGTAAAAACTAGCCAACCCATGGAAACTTCGTACTTGGCTAACCGTTGTGGGACGGGGCCATTCTTGGATGGCTCTAACCTTCTCTTGGTCCACTTCTAATCCATTTGCACTCACGACGTATCCTAAGAAAATAACCTTGTCAGTACAAAAAGAACATTTCTCGAGATTAGCGTACAATACCTCTTTTTGCAGTGTTTCTAAGATCGCACGTAGATGTTGGAGGTGATCCTCCAAAGATTTGCTGTACACTAATATGTCATCAAAATAAACAACACATGATTTGCCAATAAAAGCTCGTAAGACATGATTCATAAGTCTCATAAAAGTACTCGGAGCGTTTGTAAGTCCGAATGGCATTACCAACCATTCATACAAACCTAACTTTGTTTTGAAAGCCGCTTTCCACTCATCACCTTCTCGCATCCTAATTTGGTGATAGCCACTTTTGAGATCAATCTTTGTGAAGATTCGAGCTCACTCAACTCGCCTAGCATATCATCAAGTCGGGTATCGGGTGTCGGTATTTGACGGTGATTTTGTTGATGGCGCGACAGTCGACACACATTCGCCACGAACCATCTTTCTTTGGCACTAATAACACTCAGATCACAGCACTTGCGGGCTAAGGCTTTCTGGATATATCCCTTTTCTAGCAATTCGTGATTTGCTTTTGGAGCTCTTTTGTTTCTTGGGATTGCTTCAAGATGCAGTCGATTGGGCAAAGAAGCTCCGGCACCAAGTCAATTTGGTGTTCTATACCTCTTATGGGCGGTAAACCACTTGGTAACTCCTCCGAAATATGTCCTTGAATTCTGAATCGAGACAACACAGAAGAAGGAAGATTCTTGGGTAAGTCGTTAGTGTTCAAAAACGATTCTTTGTATAGTAAGACATACATCGGTTGTCTCACACACAAAGCTTTTCGAATATCTCTTGCTTTTGCAAAAACACTCATTTTTTTATTTTCTTCCTTCGTTTCTTTCTTTCTTTTGTTCACACTCTCTTGTTTTATCACTTATTTTCTTGTCCCTCTTTTTTTTAAAATTCTTTTCTTTTTCTTTCTCATTTTTCCGCTCATTTTCTTTTGATTTTTCCATTGATGTCTTCATTTTCAACTGATCCTCATAAACTTGCTTGGGTGTTAACGGAGCTAGTGTTACGTTCTGGCCCAAGTACTTAAAAGTGTACCGATTAGTGTAGCCATCATGAATTGCTCGCTTGTCAAATTGCCAAGGTCGTCCAAGCAGTAGATGTCCCGCTAGCATCGGAACCACATCACACAAAACCTCATCTTGATACTTCCCTATTGAAAAGGAAACCAAAACTTGTTTTGTGACCTTAAGTTCTCCCGCGTCGTTAAGCCATTGTAGCTTATACGGATGGGGATGTTTTGTGGTAGTCAATCCAAGTTTCTCCACCAATATGGTGCTAGCCACATTAGTACAACTTCCTCCGTCAATAATGACGCAACAAATCTTTCCTTGTATTTGGCAACGCGTATGGAAGATGTTTTTCGCGTTGTTGTTCATTTTCGACACCTTGTAAGCTAAGGCTCCTTTTACCACCAAGATCTCTCCACTTTCAGCTTGTTCTATTTCTTTCTCATCTTGGGATGTCACACCGCATCGTCTTCCCTCTTCACTTTCGGATTCGATCTCACCATTATCTCGAACAAACATAGTGTTTCGATTTGGACATTGACTTGCAATATGTCCTCGTCCCAAACATTTGAAACACCTAATGTCTCGGGATCGATTCGGAAGAGTTTCCATTTTGCCTTTGCTTGTTTCACCGATAGGCTTGTTAAACTTAGATACGCCATCGATTTCTTTGGCTCGGCTCGGCATGTCCCTTTTGTTGGTCACTTGCCCCCATTTCGATGTTGAGGCTTGATTGGGGGGTTTGCTCTAGCGTAGCTTTTACGTTTCACTGTTTTTCTACTTTTATAGCCATATGAACCATTTCGATGATATCGATGTAATGATGTAATTCTACAATATTTGCGATATCTCGATTGAGGCCAGGCCATTAAATCGTGCCATGGTGGCTTCTCGTTTCTTCTTCCACATTGGCTCGGATCATGGCTACTTCCATCTCCTTGTAGTAATCTTCTACGCCGGTGACCACAGGTTAGGCTTTGCAATTTTTGATGCAACTCGCGGTGATAATAGGTTGGAATGAACCTTTTCCGCATTAGTGCTTTCATTTCTGCCTAGGTGGATATTGGGCGTTCACCATCCCGTCTTCGACTTGTCGTTAGTTGATCCCACCAAATAAGGGCGTAATCAGAAAATTCGATGGCAGCAAGTTTTACCTTCTTATTTTCTGAATAATTGTGACAGTCGAAAATTAATTCCACCTTCTTTTCCCACTCAAGGTAGGCTTCCTGATCGGACCGCCTGAAAAGCGAGAATCGTCATTTTAATGTTCTTTAAATCGCCATCGGCCCATTCTCGATCTCTTCGCTCACGGGCTCGTGGATTTCTTCGCCGTTCATCGTGTTCAAAAATCGGGTTGCTATCGGCTTCACTTGGTTCGTAGACTTCGTTGTCACGTAACCAAGGCTGTTCTCGTCCCCTTCTCGGAATTGGAGGGGTGTTTGCTCGAGGTCTTCGCTCCTCTCTTGATCTAATTGTTCGGTGATTGTTACGAACATACGTGTGATTTCTTGCAATCTCGCTTTGCACATCCTCGATTTCTCCCTTCGGGATCATTTCTTGAGGTTGTAATCCTTCCCCACCCTCCGTGTCGGATGCTTAAATCACTTATTACTCGATGTTCGGTTCCTAGACATGTTTTTTTTTTAAACAAAATTAATGGATTCCTCACTACAATCCTCACTTGTTCTCTCACAAAGAAAAATTATCAACACTCACACTCGTGTTTTTACTCAATTCGGCTTTTTCCTTAATGTGTTCACTCTTGCCTTTTACTTTCGATTTCACTCTTCTAGATTCTAGAAGGTTGTCTTTGACTTATTAGCAATCGTAGGTCGTGTTAAGCTAATTGAGCATGAAGTCGGAAAGCGCTTTAATGTAGAAAAGCCAAGAGATGACCAAGATATGTTGAAGGAGGTAACAAATGTGAGGAAGTCAACTATAGTTGATTTCAATATCTTATAGAGCTAACTAATTATACAGACAAGGACTCGTCTCGCTTAGTATACTTTGTAAAACACTGGGAATATAAGCAAGCGAATGTCGTTCGTCTTTTTAGAGAAGAACTTGACAATCTAAACAGCAGTCAAGGTAGGAAGAGGTTCCTTTTTTTTTTTTTTTTTTTTTTTTTAAATATGCTAAATACAATGAAAATAAAATACAACTATTTTTTTTTTGGATATTTTTTTTTTTGAAACTTACTCGGAAAAACTCAAGACGATCAAAACGTGCCTAATTTGATTGGCTCTGATACCAGATGATAACGGACCGTCCCGGGTTAGGAGATGAGTCGTTAATGTTGCCCGATCGTAAATTAGACGCTTCGTTCCACTAACAAAGGGATAATTTTGTTGGAAAATAAAATCTCGAAAGGTAAAGATAGGTGTTAGGATGGATGGATATGTATTTGAAACAAGAAAGAACCTTTAATAAAAATTAAAGACCCGAATCTTATAGGTTTCAAATTAATGGAAGGAGTTTCAAATAAAACCGAGACCCACTATCTAGCGAGATAGGAACCAACGGTATGATATTTCAAAAATAAACCGAGACCCACTATCTAGCGAGATAGGAACCAACGGTATAGGTAGATGAACGCCACACAGAAAAGGATGATAAGTTCAAATAAGGAAAGAACGACGCCACTAGAAAAACTAGATAAGTCAATTCAAACCTCGAGAATAAGGAGAGTGAAAACTCACCAAAAGAAATTCTTCTTTTCATTCAAATTCCTAGTTGCCGTCCATCCACTTTAATTCCTCCATTTGCTTCATTAGTTATCTATTCCTCCATTAGCTAAGCACTCAAACCGAATTTCCTAAAAGAAAAAAAAATATTGCACAATTAAAACTTATCTCACAATATTAACTTTATTTTACTAACATTTAACTAAAATGACGAAAATGCAACAACTTCTGAAAATAATTTAACATGCGTAATTCAAGGTGTTGAATAAACTAGCAGTCGGATTGGCTGGTATATTCAACTTCAAGTAAGTTGTAGCAATTTAGCATGTTTTTGGGCTCTTCTCTAACGTCATTCCAAATTTGTGCCACCAAAACCATTGCGGCATCTTTGAATTGTTTGGTTCGGGAACGTGTGATTGGCCCATTAGGTAGCCTCATCGGGTCATGGTTGACGTCCGTCACAGGCTTCATAGGTGAGCTCGTATCATCTGCAGATCATGATACATGACTGTGTGTAAGTCTATATGGCTAAGACCCATGGCAAAACTATGATTGTATGAATTTTCATGGTGTAGCCTTCGAAATGTGTAAATCGAATTGGCAGACCACGATACATGAATCTTTGTATAAGTTCATGAGGAAGAAAACCAAGGACATTCTGTGAAGTCCATCGAGATAGTAAGCACATAACTCGGATGTCGCCTTTGTGGTGTATTCTATATGTCCCCTCTGTGGCTTATTTTTTCTATTTTGTTTTGATGTATTCTATTAAACTCTCAATGCGTGCTATGATAAGACTGTTTAGTATGATGTGATTATCCGACTATATGATAAGTTCTTGTGAAAATGGTTGTATTCATAGAGATGAAAGACATAAGAAATAGTTAGTTAGAGTTATCTGGAATCTGTCATATTTGGATTGTATAACGACCTCGTTTGAAATAATATGAAATCTGATTATTGATTATTTGAGCATATGGGGGTTCTGGAGTAAAAATGGTGTGGAAGTCATCTGAATGATCCATTTAGTACATGATTAGTATAGATTGTGTTGTATTGAATCAGGTTACAATTTTTTTAATAGTATGATGGTATTCAAATACGCATAAGTAGTCGCCAAATGTGTATGTATCCGCCCATGATTAATGTTTGTGAACAACTGATTTGAGATTTAGGATATGGATTGTATCAATCGGATTATGAAGGCATGTTCAGCTGAAGTACATATGTAACAAAAAATATTAAGATATGTTGAAAGAATCTTTAGTTGATCGTATAAGAAAGAATTAGTATGTTAAGAGTATGATGTTTGTGTATATGTTTGTATCAAAACTGTAGTGGTATTCGCTTGATATAAGTAGTTTAGAATGATGGTTGACGCGTAAATGTTCTTATAAAAATATAAAGAATCGCCAAGGTATGATGTGATGTTCTATAAGAATATAAAGAATTGTTATTGTTTTCAAGTGTTTGAGAATAGTTGCACTAGGAGGAACGATGTAACAACCCATTTTTAGTGGTGTCAGAAATAGTAGCTTTGCAACCACAAATCCAACGAGTGAGTTTGTAAATATTATTATCTAATATTTGTGATTCAATTATAATATTATATTGAATTTTGGTTTAATAATTTTTATAAATTGAAAAAATAGTTAAGTACAAGTGGCCTATCTCTACAGTCAAATGGTTTTGGAAAACGAGGTATCGGGACATCATTTCTATAAATCAAGCCTGTTAATATTTTTATTAAATATTTATGGAGTGATTATATAGGTGTATTGGATTTTGGTCCAGAAATATTGATGTCTGAATAGTTAATTAAGAAAAAGGACTAAATCATAAAAACCGTAAAAGTTAATCGCTATAGGTTTATATATGCTTAAAGTTTATAAAATCATAATTGGAGGGTTTTATGAGGCAATTAAACCTTATTATGGTGGATGGTTATTGAATGATTTATGCATAAAATTTTATGTTATTTTACATTAAAATAATACTAATATGTAATAAAAATAAAGTTAAGTTTAAAAAGCCAATTTATTTTCATCTTTCTTCAATCTTCATCGCCACAACTCCGTGATAGAAGAGCACAACACATTCGGCCAAGTTTGTTTGATTGTATATAAGTCCTTTTGTTACCCGTTTTTAGTAATTTTTATGTTTTGATATCGTTGTAGCTTAATCTAGCTAACCCAAGGACTAATTAGTAAAAATATTAAATGTTTGATTTATGAAATTGATGAATTTGTGATGTCTTTGAAGTTTGATGATAGATTATTAAGCTTGATAGTTAAATAGGACTATTTTGTAAAGTAATTTTGGTTAGTTTTAAGTTTAAGAACTGAATTGATAAAGTAGTAAAATTACATGAAATTCTTGTAAAAAAATTATTAAATGTGGTTTTTATAGGGACTTAATAAAAATTGGCTTACATTGATTTAGATTGTGATGGAATTGAATGTTTCGGGTTTAAGGACTAAATTAAATAAAATGTAAACGTTTAGGGTAAAAGTGTAAACTGATAATAAAAGGGCTTATATGCATAAGTTGAATTGTTTAAATTGTTTTAAATGTTTAATTTAATTAAAATTATTATTTAGAGCAAGAAACGAGTCAACCAGGCAATGATCGTGGAAACAGAAAAGTTAGTAGAATAAACCTCGGTGTCACGTTCATAACTGTTTTTGACTAGGTAAGTTCGTAAACTAAATTAAACTAATTTAATTGTTGTTTTTGTGTTATAATAGCTATTTTTGTATGTAGTGATTGAGTTCATTTGTTTAAAAAATGCTAAGAAATGAAATGAATTAAGTTGAAATGTTAATTAAGTTAAAGGTTATGTTTGAAAACGAAAAACTACATTGAGGAATTCTTGTGATGAAATAATTTGTTTATAATTAAATAATATAGATATGAAACATGGCCTATATGAATCTTGTGAATACTTAGGATACAAATGACATGTCATTAGGGTTATTTACCATTTCGGGTGCTGGTCTTAGATGTCCTATCGATGGTTGAGGTCTTGCATCGAAAGGCCATTCGCATATATATATACATCAGCAAATATACCAAAATAAGCCAAATCACATGACTATAAACATGACCAAACATTCATCAATTACAAGCCAAACCAAATAGCTAAATCCATTTCCAACATATATACCATAATGACCAAAACTCCTATACATGCCATATAACCAAAAATATAAATTCAAAAGTACCAAAGTGATAGCTGGATAGTGTGATGAGATCTCCGACGACTCCTAAATCCGAGCAAACTTCGATATTCACTATAAAACATTATAAATAGAGTAAGCTATAAAGCTTAGTAAGCTCGTATAGTTAATAAGTAAAACTTACCATTCATTCATCATTCAAGTGATATAAACATAATGTACTACAAAAGCCTTTAATCACAAAGTTAACATGTATTCATCCATATAATGACCATGAACTTACAATTTCATAGATTCAATGCTCATATGATTTCCGTACATACCTGTACTGATACATATTTATCTCACACCATTTCACATCTTCAATTTACCCATTGAACCATTTGGAATAATATGAGATACTCGGGAATCTCGCATCCTAAGTGTTAATAAATAGTCGAAGCTATCTCAATCTCATATATCATATAATGCTCACTCTCGAGCTATCAATGAGTCTGCTCACACAAGCTGATGGTCATGACGTAGCTACACGGTGTTGCTCACACAAATTGACGAGAATCCGCAACACATGCCAGATAACTCAGACATTGGTAAGATGTACGGACTAGCACCCGAAACACATAACCCCTAATAACATGTCATTTGTATCCTAATCTATTCCTAAGATTCAACCGGGATTTCACATTACCGAATTCTTCGTCGAACATATCCGTAAGGTCGTATTCAATATTAAATTCAATAATAAAGTATTTAAAATACAATTATAATAATGCTTATTAACATACGAACTTACCTCGATCGTAAAAACAACGAAATGGATAGACTAGTCCAAAACTTTGTTTTTCCCCCTATCTAAATCCGAACCTCATTTTTCTTTAACTATATAATATCAAATTTAACTTATTCAATTATCAAACTATTCAATTTAGCCCATAAATCACATTATGGCAAAATTACACTTTGCCCCAAGTAGTTTAACATCTTTACAATTTAGTCCCTAGCTCACAAAAATACAAATTCATGCAATTAGGTCTATACCCATACTAGCCGAATTTCCCTTATTACCATAGAAGCCCATATTTTTCATTTATTTCACATTTTACCACATAATTTTCATTTTTCATAAATAAATCCCTAATTGAAAATTTTACCTAAAATCACTTAACAAATGTTGTTTATCTAACAACAACCATTCATTTTCTATCATCAAACGCCAAAATACACACATATTCAACAACGATAAAACCCTAAACCTTTTACAGTTTTGCAAATTAGTCCTTGGCTAGCTAGATTAAGTTACAACGACTCCGAAAGAATAGAAATCATTAAAAACCGAGTCAAAAATTACTTACATGCAAGGTTAATACTAGCCGAACCTTAATTAGCATCCATGGAGGTTTCTTCTTACAATATCCGGTGGAGGAAGATGAAACAAAATGACACCTTTTGTTTATTTCTTAATTTACATTAACATAATTAATAATTTACTAAAATAACCTTATTAATTTAGTTTAAAAACACTTCATCCAATGTCCATATTTGTCCACTTATATAAAAATAGTCTAATTACAACATAATGACCTCCACTTTAAGGTTCCATAGCTATTAGACCCCTTTAGCTATTAGAACTCAAGTTTTACACTTTACGCGATTTAGTCCTTTTTATCAAATTAAGCACTCAAACGACAAAATTCCTTAACGAAATTTTTACACAATCATACTATCATGCTATAGACATTAAAATAATAATAATATAATTATTTTGACCTCAAATTTATGGTCCCAAAACCAGTTTCCAATTTGACTAAAAATGGGCTATTACATTGGAGCTCTAAGAAACAAAAAACTGTTGTATGTTCTTCCACCGAAGCTGAGTATCGATCAGTCGCTGCCATGACTGCTAAACTATGATGCATTTGTTCTCTCTTAACTGAACTTGCCATCACTATCAATACATATCATTTAACATACATATCTCATACATTTATGCATTCATACTCAAATATCATCTAATTATAATCCCATGTCCCTTATAAGGGCCAATGAGGCCTTACAGATACTTTAGAAATGGTTCGGGACTAAACCAATAATGTAACAACCCTTACCCATATGCAACGCCTGAACCAGATACGAGGCATTACCGAACTTAACTTACTCAAACGTATAACATCAGGCTATAGAAATTTTATTCCAATTTAAAACTTTTTCATTCATAATCATAACGTTCCTATTATGGGTCTACGAGACCTTAAACATACATTCGGAATAGTCCGAGACCAAACCAGAAATTTTGCGTATTTAGAAAAATTTTGCTTAAAACAGAACCACATGCCTGCGTGAAATGGAACACGCCCGTATGGGCAGGCCGTGTGGTCACACACGCCCATGTTACTAGCCCGTGTGGAATTTGTTTTTCATTTCGAACCTACAGGGGTTTTCACACTACCGGACACACGCTCGTGTCTATGGCCCGTGTCCCTCACACGGCCTAGACACACCCGTGTCCTCACTCATGTGTGAAAACCTTGGTGTTCTGTTTATGACATCAGCAAACTCTTAAGGGCACACGGCCTAGTCACACGCCCGTGTGCTGGCCCGTGTGACGAATTGAATTCTCACAAATTTGATGCAGGAGACACACGACCTATCAACATACCCATGGGGCTGACCGTGTGTCACACACGGCCTAGACACACGCCCATGTGTCTACCCGTGTTTGACAATTAGAAGGCTATTTACCAAGCCAATTGCCACCCTGAAAAACAAACACACTTATACCACTACAAGCAACACAAACATAGCAATAATACACTATAAAGAATCACTCATTCATCATGCATACACTTCACATTTTACTTAATCAATTACATGAACTTACACATCATGAACATCATCATCATCATTGGATATGTACATAAACTTAACAAGTATTGGCCAATTCCCAATGGCCATTTACAAAATGAATGAGTAACCATAATAGCCGACACTTTGGCTAACAAATATGACATAACAAAATAACCAAGTTCCTATACATGTCATACTCAAAATAAATCAACTTTACTATACCAAAAGAATAGTTAATAGTGTGATTCGAACTCCGATGTCCTACGATCCCCGAGATAATTATATATGATATCGATGCTATATATAGGCCTGACCCAAACCTAGTCCATGGACACCTCAAATCCATAGACAGTTATTTTGTATAAATGTATAAGTAGTCATGTATTTTGTGGCTGAGAAGCTTCGTTATATATTCAGGATATTGGAAGAATTCCTTTGTCAAATTTTGAGGAACTGCTTGCAAGTACATCTAAGTTCAATCCAAGTCCAAATAATGAGAATTAAATTTTGTTCAAACTCGTCCATATTTATAAATAGCTTAGTAAGTTTGCATGAAATAAATAGCATCATTAAAACTTATAATAGCATCCATTCATCTCATCAAAAGATACACAAATTCTCAAACACATCAACATAACTTACTCATGTATACTCTTACCAAATTACATATCACATATTGCATGCATTTCCCGTGAGTTACTCATGGGTACCTATATCACTTCATCACATAACTTTAGCACTTTTATACTCTTTAAACATAGACTTAGCTCTCTGTCATCTTTACATTACTTAACTCTTTGTCATTTTTACATAACTTAGCTCTTTGCCATCTTTACATAACTTAGCTCTTGGCCTATTGAACTACTCAGAATATCAGAGGATACTCAATCTCATCATACATTTATCACAATGCCAACGCCATATCCCAGATATAGTCTTACATGGGATCACCACTCGATGCCAATGCCATATCCCATATACGGTCTTACACAGGATCTCATATCTCGATGTTGATGCCATATCCTAGATATGGTCTTATACGAGATCGTACATAGATGTCGATGCCATGTCCCAGACATGGTCTTATATAGGACCTTCCTTATTTCATGTTGTGACATAGGTATCCTTGTTATTCTGAATATTCAACCGAGACTTCAACTTAACATATTCTCACCGTATTCTCATCAGGGCATCATTAGTCGATTTTCATAGAAATAATATTCATTTGTCATAATATCAAGTAATTAAATATAAAAATATTATGTAGCTTTAAACACAAACTTACCTCGTTACTCAAAATGTGTGTAGTTTTTCGATTTAGTCCACAACCTTGCTCTTGCCTCGGTTTCGGTCTGCGCTTCGTGTTTCTTAATCTATAATAACAATTTCACTCACATTGACTAAATTAACCCATGAATCATACTTTGGAAAAATTACAATTTTGCCTCTAAACATTTACATAATTACACTTTTTCCCCTAGGCTCGTAAAAGGATTTTTATTCAACTTTCTTGTATTTTAAGCCTAGTCAAATCATATTCTTAACTACAACAGCCCCAATTTCCACTATTTCACTCATGTATGACCATTTTATAACTTTTACAATTTTGTCATTTTATACATTTTTCATGAAAATCACTTAGAAAAAGATGTTTATCATACATCAAGCTTTCATATTCTTCCATAAATCATCAAAATACATGTATGTCATACATGGGTAAATTTTTGAACATAAACTCTAGCCCAAAATATAGCTAGAAATAGCTAAATCGAGCTACGAGGGTCTCAAAAATATGAAAAACAAAACGGGGCTAGGAGGTACTTACAATCAAGCTTGGAAGATGAACAAACCCTAGCTATGTCTTCCTTAGTGAATTTCGGCCATGGAAGAAGAAAATGGACAAGATTTTGACTTTTTTTTCCCTTTTAATTCTTTTATTAACCAAATGATAAAAATGCCCTTAAGGCCCTTTCTTGATATTTTTCCTTCCCATGTCTATTTTTGTCAATCTTGACATATATTGGTCTAATTGCTAAATAAGGACATCTAATAATTTTTATAATGCTATTTCATACTTAAATATTCTAGAATATCATATTTTACAGTCTTTGCAGTTTAGTCCTAGTAGACAAATTATTCACTAGTTCATAAAATTTCTTCATAAATTTTTACACAATTATGCAAACATGCTATAAACCTCATAAAAGCCACAAAACACATATTTCTATCTCAAATTTGTGGTCTCACAACCACTATTCCAACTAGGCCCTAAATCGGGCTGTTATAGATAACTCGAAAATTTTTTGGAAACTTAGAAAAATTTCAATCATTCAGGGGTCACACGCCAGTGTGAACAGGATGTGTGCCTCACACGGCTCCAAACACGATCGTGTCTCAGGCCATATGGAAACAGGGCATACATGCTAACTTGGGTCACACGACCAACCACACACCCGTGTGTCTAGCCCGTGTGCCCTTCGAAGTGGCCACACACGCCCGTGTGCCAAACCCTGTATTAGGTCGTGCCAAACCTGTAGGGTATACTGACTTATGCAACACAAGCCAAGTCACACGCCCGTGTGCTAGGTCGTGTTCCATTTAGGGGGTATAGTGACTTGTACCACACAGCCGATCACACATCCGCGTGTGAGACTGTGTGGAGCATAATGACTTCATTTAAATTTTAACACCAAGGGACACACGACGTGTATCATGACCGTGTGTCACACACGACTGAGACACACGACCATGTCTCTGCCCGTGTGGACAAAAATAGGCTACTACTTATCAAGCCATTTTGCCACCCATTTTGCACATACCTAAACCAACCCAGATGGTACCAAAGCATAGCATAAACAACATTCAATTCAACCACTTTCAAGACTAATCCATACCAATTTCAATACCAACACACAACATGCACACAACATGCTTACAACTCAAGTTTAACTCAACCAAAACCTACTCAAACACATATACTAATCAACAAGACTCATATACCTATACATTCACAAGCATGTTACTAATTCTTCAAACCATTAACTTACCATTCATGGTACCTATTATCATCAATCATTTTAACCAACTAAATAAGCATAAAACATAAGCGCATATATATATATATATATATATATATATACACACACATAACTCAAATATACCAAATATACCAAACTTAAGCCATCACCCATGGTTATATATATACAAACCAAAATATAAGCATTTACAGGCCAATTCATATGGCCTAAGTCATTATCAAAATATAACTAACATGACTCAAAATCCCTATACATGCCATATACTCAAATTACCAAAGTTCATAGATACCAAGTTATAGGTGGATAGTGTGAAGCGATCTTCAAATCTGAGTTAGCTTCAATATCATTATAAAACACGAAAAATAAATAAAGTAAACTATAAAGCTTAGTAAGCTCATATGATAATAACTCATCTCATCAAATAAACACATTTTAAGCCATTATAAAAACTATAATATAACTTGTATAATTCCACCTTTATGTCATGCATCCTTTCACATAGTTAACCAAGAATTCCACAAGTTTAATCATTTCAATGCTTATATGATTTGAATACTTCTTATCAATTCATTCACATTTACATTATAAGCAAATAGAAATAGACTATATTCAATTCAATAGCCATCACATTTATATACATTTCATTGAATCATATGAATTATCATAATTTTCCACTTACTCAACATATGAAATTCACTTTTAACACTTACTTGTCGATTTCTGTCACGAGTACCTTGACTGAGTTGTACCATCACTTGTAACCAAGTTTTGTCAACATTTCCCATTGAACCGTTTGGAATACTAAAGGATACTCAAAAATCTCGTACACACAGTACCGTACCAATGCCATATCCCAGATATGGTCTTACATGTAATCTCTTATCGATGCCAATAACCTAGCTATGGTCTTACACGAAGTCTCATATCGATGCCGTATCCCAGATATGGTCTTACTCGTAATATTAGTAACTCTAATGTCATGGCATTTGTATCCTATCTATTCCTAAGGTTCAACTGGGACTTTAACTGTATTGTATCTCTATCGGTCATTTTCGTAGTATCGTACTCAATAGCATTCACATTTCATTTCAATAATATAGCATTTACCACAATTATATCAATTAAGCATTTATACATATAATTCAATGCTTATTAAACATACGAACTTACCTCGTTCGTTGTAACGACGAATTAAGTCGACTAATCCAATACTTTGTTTTCCCCCATTCTAGATCCAAATCTGATTTATCTCAATCTATATAATATCAAATTTTACTTATTTAATCATCATTACATTCAATTTAGCACAATTTACACAATTTGGAAAAATTACATTTTTGCCCCTATTATTTCACATTTTTGCAATTTAGTCCTTATCACATAAATCACAATTCATTCAATTTGGTACAAACCCATACTTAACCGAATTTAGTACATATTACTAGTAGACCATATTTTCAGTATATTCACACTTTTACCCACATAATTTTACAAATTCTCATTTTAATCCCTTTTTGACATTTTTGTCAAAAATCACTTTACAAAACTAGTAAATCTATCAATAAACCTTCATAATCTATCATCAAAAATCAAATTACTCAAACATTCAAAATGGCAACATGTTAAATCTTTAACAGTTTCAAAATTGAAGATACAGGCTAGCTAGATTAAGCTGCAACAATCTCAAAAACGTAGAAATTATTAAAAACGGGACAAAAACTATACCTAATTGAGCACAAAATCCTTGGCCAAATTTAAAGGAGAAAAATGGCTTCTTCTTGCCCTAGGTTCGGTTGAATAATGAAGAAGAAAAGATGATGGCTTTATTTTATTTGTTTTAATTATCATTATTTACTAAATTACAAAATTAACCTTACTAATAAATCAAAATTACACTAATTTCCATACTATCATCATCCACTAACCCACAAATGGCCTATTTACCACTTAAGGACCTTTACTTTAATATTCTATAGTTATTTGACACATTTAACTAATAGAACATGCATTTTACATTTTACATGATTTAGTCCTTTTTACTGAATTGATCATTTAAAAGGTAAAATTTCTTTACGAAACTTTCACGTAATTAATCTATCATGTTGTAGATCTTATTAAAATAATAAAATAAATATTTTAGCTTCAGATTTATGGTCTCGAAACTACTATTTTGATTTGACCCAAAAATGGGTTGTTACAATTTTGTTCGTTATATTATTGCTCGTAGTGACATTGTTGTGAGAAAAATTAGTACTCATGAAAATCCTATAGATATGATGACTAAGTCACTTCCCATAACCAAGTTTGAGCATTGCTTAGACTTGGTTGGTGTTCATTGTTGAAAAATACCCCTTAAGGGGGGTTTCCACGTAAAAATCTATGTTCTTTATGTTTTTTTCTTTCTCTTTTCTTTGCGATACATTGCCATTATCGACGTTCTAGTTTTCACAGATTATAAAATTATATGAAAATTATGTAGAAAAAATTAATAATTAAACAAATACATGTCATTAAGTTAATTAATGAGTCAACAAACTATTAGTATGTTAACAGATTTAGAATAATAAATAAATTGATAAGTTGGGTTAACAGTTTTAGAATAATAAATAAATTGATAAGTTGGGTAATCATTGTGTAACTTTTTAAAATCGAATAACTTGATGTAACATCCTAGATTAGGGGTTATGTGTTCGTGCTAAATTACGAGTTAGTAGGCTTTAAGAGTGCTTTGGATGTGTTTTAGAGGTTTTTAAAAACCCTAGGATTAAAATGGAAGTTTTGGAAAATTTTTGGATTTTAGGTTAAAAAGGGGAGCAAGGCATGGAGGCCTTAAAGGAAATATTTTGGCAAAGTATGGCATAAAAATCACCCTGGTAAAGTGGTTTCCATGCGCCACTTAAGGCTTGGGAATGGCGCCATAGCAGGTCTGGGTTCGAGTAACGCGGGGCGCATCAGGGGTTTTTATTTTTGCAAATGGCGTTAAAGTTGAAGGAGGTTTTAAACATAATTGTGGCGGGTTATGTCGCACAAGTCGCCTTGGCCGAGTGGCTAAGGGCACTGCTTGAGGGCTGCGGCATAGAGGACTCGTGTTCGAGTCCTGAGTGTAGCGCGAGGTCGTTTTATTTTACTTTTTAGCGCTAAGCAAGGGGGAGCCTGGGACTGAACGCTTAAGAGGAAAGTTTGTTGCGATATTGTCATGAAATGAACACTGGCCGAGTGGCTGGGGCATGGGGGTTTCCTCTTCAAGTCTCGGGTTCGAGACCTGGCAACAGCTTGGAAGAGTTATTTTATTTTTCCCTTATGGCCGGCGTGTTTTGGAGGCAGCATGGGCATGGGCGCATGAGGCAAGGCTAAATGGGTTGCTTTCTTTTTTTTATTTTATTTTATTGAAAGAAGGACATAACTGATGGGCATTTTTTATTTTATTTTATTAAACAAAGTTTTATAATTCCAATAGTGATGGGAGGAGTATTAATCAATGTTTGTTTTTGGGGTGGAAATTATCACACAAAAAGAATCATCACCAAAATGTATTGTTTTGTTTTTCCTTCCCTCCCTTTGTGCATGGCCGAATATGAAGCAATTCCTAGGGGCCTCAACTTTCGGTTTTGAGTCTTGCAAGAGTATGCCAAATTTTGCTTCTCCTTTCTCTCCTTGATTTCTTTTGAAGTAGACGACCATTCCATCTTTTCTACAAAGCATGGCCGAATGTTCTTCTTTGCATTTGGTGCATGGCCGAATGAAGCCTTCTTTCGGAGCTTGCTTGGCCGATTTTGAGTAGAGCATGAAGGTGCCGAATGCATGCTTTGTTCCCATATTGTTCTTAGCCGAGAGAGAGAGAGAGAGCAAGGACTTGAGGTACGATTTTGGAAGGAGGTTAGGGGGGATATTTTCGGCTTAGAGGTGTGTTCTTTTGGGTGCCGAAATTTGCTTCTTCTTCTCCTTTCTATTTTGTGTGGAGTACACAAAACCTCGTTGCCATTGTTCTCTATCTTTTTGAAGAACCTAGCTGAATCTCCTAGTAAGTGGACTCTCCCTTAACTGTCGGTTTTGACTCACTCTCCTTGAGTATGTCGAAAGCTTGAGGCTAAACCTTAGTAAGGTTGGCCGAATGTGATCTTGAGATATTAAGAGTTTTGCTTTCTTGTGTGTAGTAATGTTAAGGGTGCATTGAAGGAGTGGCTTTCCGGGTTTTCGACTCATCTTGGTAAGAAAAAGGCAGTTCGGCCAAGGGCCATTTTATCAAAGAAATTATGCTTGAAAGCCAAAGGCTAATTGTTATGTGCAACAGTGAGTGGCCGATTGCAAGGGAGAATCCTCGTGTGGCTTCAGGATTTGGTTGGAAACCAAATCGGCTTAGGTAAGTGTTATTTTGGAGCGGCATATCTTATGGGATTGCTAGCTTAACCGAATAAGGCTTTTGATTACTAACCTATAGTGGCCGAATATAGGAGCAATACGGGAATACAGTTCAAGACTTTTGTGATATCGGATAGATTCGGGTTTTCACTTTAGATCTCCGATTAAACAGGTGTGTAAACTCTTACACACTTTATTAGCATAGACTGCCTATTATAGTGCTGTATAACCTCTCGTGTAGTAAATTTTTGCCTTGTGGGCATAAGCTTGGATTTCGGGTAAGTCCCCTATTACTTGATCTATGTTGTATGATGTGTACGCTATCATATGCTGTTAAATGCTATGCTATATATGAATGCATGATATATGGGATCATGATACTTGTTATGTGAGCATGATGATGGTGGGACTGATGAGAGGAGGGAGATGATCTCTATGGACTGTCACCAGTGGTTTGGTACCACACGATGGGTTGGCCCCATCATTTGATATTTGTGACTTCGGTCACTAGTGGTTTGGCACCACATATTGATATTTGTGACTAAGTCCCAGTGGTTTGGCACCACCAGTGGTTGAGTACCACATGTTGATATTGTGACCTATGGTCATCAGCGGTTTGGTAACACATGATGGGTTGGCCCCATCACTCGATATATTGTGACTTTGGTCACCAGTGGTTTGGCACCACTAGTGGTTTGGTACCACACGGGTAGAAAAAGGAGTACGGATGGCTAGCTTGGGTTGCATAATTGCATGTCTTACTAATATCTTGTGTATGAGTTGTATTTTCGGGATGGGGATTTATACACTGAGTCTTGGTGACTCACCCCTTCCCATATCATTTCGCAGGTGAGTAGATCGCGGAGATAGAGCCGGGAGGACTCGAGGCGGCCATGCTTGTTCCGTGGACTTGAAATTTTATTTCGCCCCATTTTAAGTTTATTATTCACTAATTTTCGATTGGGTTGTAATATGGCCGCTTATTATTATTCGTATGTTTAAGTAGTTGCTTTTACTTTATTTCTGTCATATTACTAATGAACTTATAAACTGTTAAGCAAATCGGTTAATAGTAACGTTTTTAATAAGTACTCGAACGCGTTTTCAAAGATGTTACCATCGGGTAACAAAATTTTCTAAGTTATCGATGACTCATACGTTTCTAAAAATCTAAATTATCAAATGATTTCAACTAAATCGTGTTTATCAAATCAACCCACCTAAGTGTTAGCAAACACCGTTTTATACTATCAACAAATTTTCGAATTTCCACTGTTAATCCAAATCCTTCAAAATGTTTTTACCCCGTGACCTACCAGATCCGGTCAAGGCTCGTGGGCCGGGTTTGGGGTGTTACAAATTTGGTATCAGAGCCCGGTTCAAAACTCGACTGTGGGGGCCCAAGGCCCAAAAATGTTTTCTTGGTAGGCCTCTTTGAAATATTATGGAAATGGTTTTGTTTTGAACATCATGGCACCGAGTCTCCGGCACCAATCCGCTCGGGTAAGTACTTCTAACCTCTGTGTGAATGATTATCTGTAAAGGGGTAGGAATGGAATGTAGATAGTATGAAAGGTATGTGAACCCTAGGACTAGTTTACCCCAACAATCGCATAAGATTTTAATTGCCTAATTAAACAAACCTATGACTAAGTCGCTGAATTAGGGTGTGGTAACCCTTGTACGCATGTCTAGGATTGGATCCGGAAGAGCTTGGTATTTAAGCGGTCCTAGTGACTCACCTCCTCTTCGCAGGAATCCTACCTGGTGCGTAGCTTCGGTTCACTCTAACCGTGAGGACTTGTTCATAGGCTAAACCCAATAACTAAAACCCGAAAGGGAACTAGCCGTATTTTTATGAAAACTCTAGTTTTAAACCTTTAAAAATTTCCCTTAAACTTGTGAGCATTATTTTACAAAAAAAAATTCGAAAAAAAATTTTGATTTATGGAAATTACAAAAATACCCTAGTGGTAAAATTTCAAAATTTTCCCTCGTTTCTAAATTACTAAGCTATCCCCAAATTTAACAAAATTTTTCTTATTTTACAAAAGTACCCCAAAAACTTAATTTGCACATATAAAAAATGCCATGATTTTGGAAATTTACAAAATTGCCCCTAACTTGCAAAATTACCAAAATAACCCTAATTTTCAATATTTTTGCAACACTGCCAAATTGGAAAACAATTTCTCAAAAGGAACCCCCAAGTTTTGCAAATTTTTAAAAATTTCCCTTGAATTGTCAAGATTTACAAATTTACCCTGATTTATTACCAAAATACCCCTATAGGGCAAAATGACGAAAATACCCCCGGGATAGGAATAGGACAAAAAGGTGATGGAATAAGTAAATGTGTATCTTTGAATTAGGATAGAAGACTTGAAACTTGTATGATCGAAAGAACAACTTTTAAACTCCGTTCATAAAATTTCTTCGCTAATAATCAGTGGAACAATGACTAACTCATAAAACTTTTTAATCAGATCGCGTGATAAGAGATGAGTTCTAGAGATCGTGGCCGTTGGGGACGCGGTAGGGGTCGGATGGCTGTGTCAGAACCGTCAGGTCGGGCCAGGGATCTGATAATGAAATACCACCTCCATCACCACCCCCAACTTTTGGTGTTGGACAACAGGATCAGACGGGGGGTGAGTCGGTATCGCAGGCTATGCTGCGAGTTCTAGAGATGATAGCTGAGGTTGGTAGAGGCACCAGAGCTCAGAAATCTGTTCCAGAGCGACTCCGAGCGAATGGGGCGGAGATATTTCGAGGTGTATCAGGTGTAGCCCCCAGTACGGCAGAGTATTGGCTGGAATCGACCGAGAGGATCATGGATGACTTGGATTTTTCAGCTGAGGAAAAACTGAAGGGTATAATCTCTCTACTTCGGGATGAGTCATACCAGTGGTGGCTCACTGTAAGGGACGGAGGCGGCAATGAGGATCTCACATGGGAATTCTTTAGGGCAGCCTACCAAAGGAAATATATAGGAGCTAGCTACGTGGATGCACAGCGGAAGGCCTTCTTGAACCTGGTTCAGGGTAATAAGACGGTGGCCGAGTATGAGGCTCTCCGATTGAGCAGGTATGCTCGTGGTATTGTGGGTACTGAATATAAACGCTGTGTCAGATTCGAAGATGGGCTGAGAGATGAGCTGAGGATGATGATAGCTCCGCAACAAGAACGGGAGTTCGCTATCCTTGTAGAAAAGGCTAAAGTTGCTGAAGGGGTAAGACAGTCTTTTAGACGGAATCAAGATAGGAGCTGGAACAAGAGGAACTCCGGATCTTCGAGGTTTTCTGGGGGTCAGCAGAAGAGGACAAGGTATGGTGGGTCAGGTCAAGCTGCTAGGCCTACTGCTGCCGCTAATACTCAACGGCCGCCCCGATGTGCTCAGTGTGGAAAGTCTCACACGGGAGAGTGTCGGAATAGTAATCGGGGATGCTTCGAATGTGGATCCGTGACACATCGAGTTAAGGATTATCCGAAAAAGGCAGCGAGGCTGAGGTCTAAGGGTCAGGATCGTCCACTGAATAGGAGGGATAACCAGTAGCCACCGAGGGGTCGTGGTGCAAGAAGAGGAGGAAATGGTTCTGGCAAAGGACGTGGGACATCGAGTGGAGGTACCGGTGGTACTGAGGCTAGGCAACCTGGTTTGGTCTATGCTGCGAGGCGTCAAGAGGAGGGCGACGCACCGGACGTCATAACCGGTATGTTTTTGATCTTTGGAGTACCTTATAGCACCTTGATTGATGTTGGCTCGACTCACTCATACATTGCTAGTAGCGTTGTGGAGACCCTGAGCTTAGACTTTGAGCTTACTTCTAAGAAGATGACTGTGTTAAGCCCTCTAGGTCACTCTGTAGAAGTAAATAAACTCTATAGGGACGTACCCCTAGAACTCCAAGGGGTCGTGTTCTTGGCTGAATTGATAGAACTACCGTTTAGGGAGTTCGATCTGATTCTCGGGATGGATTGGCTAGTAAAGTATCAAGCTAGCCTGGATTGCGCAGCTAAGCGCATGGTGTTAAAGACCGTGGAAGGAAATGAGGTAGTGATGATAGGTAAAAGGAGAGATTACCTATCCAATTTGGTTTTTGCATTGAAGGCAGAAAAGATGGTTATGAAAGGTTGTAAGGCATATGTAGTGCATGTTCGTGCTTTGGAAGCTAAGGATATAGCAGTGAGGGACGTACGGACGGTAAAGGAGTATGTTGATGTGTTTCCCGAAGAACTCCCAGGTCTACCTCCTGATCGTGAGGTTGAGTTTGGAATAGATTTGTTACCCGGAACCGCGCCAGTATCTATAGCTCCGTATCAGATGGCACCAAAAGAATTAGTGGAGTTGAAGGTACAGATCCAGGAGTTGTTGGATAGAGGGTTCATCCGACCGAGTGTATCGCCTTGGGGAGCTCCAGTGCTTTTTGTCAAAAAGAAGGATGGAACAATGAGGATGTGCATAGACTATCGACAGCTGAACAAGTTGACAATAAAGAACCGGTATCCCTTGCCCAGAATTGATGATTTGTTTGATCAACTCAAGGGTGCATCGGTTTTCTCTAAGATCAACCTTAGGTCGGGGCATCATCAGCTGAAGGTGAAGGAAGTCGATAACCATAAGATGACATTCCGTACTCGGTATGGGCACTACGAGTTTTTGGTAATGCCTTTTGGTTTGATGAATGCACCAGCCACGTTTATGGACTTGATGAACCGGGTCTTCCAACCCTATCTGGATCAGTTCGTCGTAGTGTTTATAGACGACATTTTGGTGTACTCGAAGTCTGAAGAAGAGCATGACGTACACCTTCATGTGGCTCTACAAGTTCTAAGGGAGAAACAGTTGTACGCCAAATTCAGCAAATGTGAGTTTTGGCTTAAGGAGGTAACTTTCCTAGGGCATGTTATTTCAGCTGAGGGGATCAGGGTGGATCCTAGCAAGATCGAGGCGGTGTTGGAATGGAAACCACCAAAGTCGGTTACGAAAATCTGAAGTTTTCTGGGGTTGGCAGGATATTACAGAAGATTCGTGGAAAATTTCTCCTTAATCGTAGCATCCTTGACCAAGTTGCTGAGAAAAGGAGTTCCATTCATGTGATCTGAGAAGCAGCAAGAGAGCTTCGACAAACTCAAGAAGTTTTTGACAGAAGCGCCAGTCTTGATTCAGCCTGAGTCGAGAAAGGAGTTCACTGTGTATTGTGATGCATCACATACTGGTTTAGGGTGTGTGTTGATGCAAGAAGGAAAGGTGGTCACTTATGCGTAATGGCAGTTGAGGCCCCACGAGGGTAATTATCCGACACATGATCTGGAATTAGCTGCTGTGGTTTTTGCCTTGAAAATTTAGAGGCACTATTTGTATGGGGAGAAGTCGATGGTGTACTCAGATCACAAGAGCTTGAAGTACCTCTTGACCCAAAAGGATTTAAATCTAAGGCAGCGGAGGTGGATTGAGTTGCTGAAGGACTACGACTGCTCTATCGAGTACCATCTGGGCAAGGCTAACGTAGTCGCTGATGCTTTGAGCCGTAAAGTGGTGGCAGATTTGCGAGCAATTTTTGCTCACCTAAGTCTCTATGAGGATGGGAGTCTTCTGGCGAAATTGCGAGTAAAACCGTCTTGGATCGATGAGGTTAAAGAGAGGCAGTTGACCAATGAAGTTTTGAGTACTCGGAGGTTGCAAGTACAGAGTGGCGAGGCCGAAGGGTTCAGCATGGGTAATGATGGAGTGTTGTGTTTTCAGGGGAGAGTGTGTATGCCTAAGGACGATGATTTGAGGCAGCGGATCCTTAAAGAAGCACATAGCAGCCCGTACGCTATGCATCCTGGAAGCAGTAAGATGTACCGGGATTTAAAGGAGCAGTTTTGGTGGCCGGGTCTTAAGCGGGAAGTAACCGAGTTAGTGGGCAAGTGTCTGACATGCCAGCAAGTTAAGGCTGAGCATCAGTTGCCATCAGGGCTGTTACAGCCAGTAAAAATCCCACAGTGGAAGTGGGAGGGGATTACAATGGATTTTGTCAGTGGATTACCTCTTACACCTAGTAAGAAGGACTCAGTTTGGGTGATTGTGGATCGTCTGACTAAGTCAGCTCATTTCATTCCGGTAAGAGTGGATTACTCGCTTCAGAAGTTAGCTAAGTTGTATGTGGCAGAGATAGTGAGGTTGCACGGTGTGCCAGTGTCGATCATCTCAGATAGAGATCCCAGATTTACGTCGAGGTTTTGGAGAGTGCTACATCAGGCTTTGGGTTCACGGTTGGATTTCAGTATCGCTTTTCATCCACAGTCTGACGGGCAATCGGAAAGGGTTATTCAGATTTTAGAGGACATGTTAAGAGGCTGCGTTTTGGACTTCAGAAGTAGTTGGGAAGAGTTTTTTCCATTAACTGAGTTTGCATACAATAATAGTTATCAGGCAAGCATTCAGATGGCACTATATGAAGCGTTGTATGGTAGGAGGTGTCGCACACCTACTTGTTGGACAGAGTTGGGTGAGCGTCGGATGTTAGGACCAGAATTGGTTGCAGAAACTGAGGATAAGGTGAAGAGGATTCAAGCTCGGTTGAAGGAAGCCTCGGATAGGCAGAAGTCATATGCCGATCTCAAGCGGAGGGATATAGAGTTTGCCGTGGGAGACAAAGTTTTTCTGAAGGTCTCGCCATGGAAGAAAGTGTTAAGATTTGGGAGAAAAGGCAAGTTAAGTCCAAGGTTCGTTGGACCGTTTAAAGTGTTGAAACGTGTGGGGCCAGTAGCTTATCAGCTCGAGTTGCCAGCAGAACTGAGTCAGATTCACGATGTGTTCCATGTCTCCATGCTTAGACGCTATCGTTCTGATCCATCGCATGTCTTGGCAGTTGAGGAAATTGAGGTGAGTCCAGATTTGACAGTGGAAGAGGAACCTGTACAGATTCTAGATCGGGATGTAAAAGTTTTGCGTAGGAAGTCAGTTCCTTTAGTGAAGGTCTTATGGAGGAATCATGGCGTGGAGGAAGCTACGTGGGAGCCCGAGGATATGATGCGGCAGCAATACCCCCAACTCTTCTGATCCAGGTAATTTCGAGGACGAAATTATTTTTAAGGGGGGTAGAATTGTAACATCCTAGATTAGGGGTTATCTGTTCATGCTAAATTACGAGTTAGTAGGCTTTAAGAGTGCATTGGATGTGTTTTAGAGGTTTTTAAAAACCCTAGGATTAAAATGGAAGTTTTGGAAAATTTTTGGATTTTAGGTTAAAAAGGGGAGCATGGAAGCCTTAAAGGAAATATTTTGGCAAAGTATGGCATAAAAATCACCCTAGTAAAGTGGTTTCCATGCGCCACTTAAGGCTTGGGAATGGCGCCATAGCAGGTCTGTGTTCGAGTAACGCGAGGCGCATCAGGGGTTTTTATTTTTGCAAATGGCGTTAAAGTTGAAGGAGGTTTTAAACATAATTGTGGCGGGTTATGTCGCAAAGTCGCCTTGGCCGAGTGGCTAAGGGCGCTGCTTGAGGGCTGCGGCATGGAGGACTCGTGTTCGAGTCCTGAGTGTAGCGCGAGGTCGTTTTATTTTACTTTTTAGCGCTAAGCAAGGGGGAGCCTGGGACTGAACGCTTAAGCGGAAAGTGTGTTGCGATATTGTCATGAAATGAACACCGCCGAGTGGGTCAGCGCGGGGTTTCTTTTTCGTGTCTCGGGTTCGAGACACAGCAACAAACTGGAAGGGTTATTTTCTTTTTCCCTTATGGCCGGCGTGTTTTGGTGGCAGCATGGGCATGGGCGCATGAGGCAAGGCTGAATGGGTTGCTTTCTTTTTTTTATTTTATTTTATTGAAAGAAGAACATAAGTGATGGGCATTTTTTATTTTATATTATTAAACAAAGTTTTATAATTCCAATAGTGATGGGAGGAGTATTAATCAATGTTTGTTTTTGGGGTGGAAATTATCACACAAAAAGAATCATCACCAAAATGCATTGTTTTGTTTTTCCTTCCCTCCCTTTGTGCATGGCCGAATATGAAGCAATTCCTAGGGGCCTCAACTTTCGGTTTTAAGTCTTGCAAGAGTATGCCAAATTTTGCTTCTCCTTTCTCTCCTTGATTTCTTTTGAAGTAGACGACCATTCCATCTTTTCTACAAAGCATGGCCGAATGTTCTTCTTTGCATTTGGTGCATGGCCGAATGAAGCCTTCTTTCGGAGCTTGCTTGGCCGATTTTGAGTAGAGCATGAAGGTGCCGAATGCATGCTTTGTTCCCACATTGTTCTTAGCCGAGAGAGAGAGAGAGAGAGAGTAAGGACTTGAGGTTCGGTTTTGGAAGGAGGTTAGAGGGGATATTTTCGGCTTAGAGGTGTGTTCTTTTGGGTGCTGAAATTTGCTTCTTCTTCTCCCTTCTATTTCGTGTGGAGTAGACAAAACCTCGTTGCCATTGTTCTCCATCTTTTTGAAGGACCTAGCCGAATCTCCTAGTAAGTGGACTCTCCCTTAACTGTCGGTTTTGACTCACTCTCCTTGAGTATGTCGAAAGCTTGAGGCTAAACCTTAGTAAGGTTGGCCGAATGTGATCTTGAGATATTAAGAGTTTTGCTTTCTTGTGTGTAGTAACGTTAAGGGTGCATTGAAGGAGTGGCTTTCCGGGTTTTCGACTCATCTTGGTAAGAAAAAGGCAGTTCGGCCAAGGGCCATTTTATCAAAGAAATTATGCTTGAAAGCCACAGGCTAATTGTTATGTGCAACAGTGAGTGGCCGATTGCAAGGGAGAATCCTCGTGTGGCTTCGGGATTTGGTTGGAAACCAAATCGGCTTAGGTAAGTGTTATTTTGGAGTGGCATATCTTGTGGGATTGCTAGTTTAACTGAATAAGGCTTTTGATTACTAACCTAAGTGGCCGAATATAGGAGCAATACGGGAATACGGTTCAAGACTTTTGTGATATCGGATAGATTCGGGTTTTCACTTCAGATCTCCGATTAAACAGGTGTGTAAACTCTTACACACTTTATTAGCATAGACTGCCTATTATAGTGCTGTATAACCTCTCGTGTAGTAAATTTTTGCCTTGTGGGCATAAGCTTGGATTTCGGGTAAGTCCCCTATTACTTGATCTATGTTGTATGATGTGTAAGCTATCATATGCTGTTAAATGCTATGCTATATATGAATGCATGATATATGGGATCATGATATTTGTTATGTGAGCATGATGATGGTGGGGCCCGATGAGAGGAGGGAGATGATCTCTATGGATCATCACCAAATGTTTGGTACCACACGATGGGTTGGCCCCATCATTTGATATTTGTGACTTCGATCACGGTGGTTTGGCACCACATATTGATATTTGTGACTATGTCCCAGTGGTTTGGCACCACCAGTGGTTTGGCACCACATATTGATATTTGTGACTTCGGTCACCAGTGGTTTGGCACCACCAGTGGTTGGGTACCACATGTTGATATTGTGACCTATGGTCATCAGTGGTTTGGTACCACACGATGGGTTGGCCCCATCACTCGATATATTGTGACTTTGGTCACCAGTGGTTTGGCACCACCAGTGGTTTGGTACCACACGGGGTAGAAAAAGGAGTACGGATGGCTAGCTTGGGTTGCATAATTGCATGTCTTACTAATATCTTGTGTATGAGTTGTATTTTCGGGATGGGGATTTATACACTGAGTCTTGGTGACTCACCCCTTCCCATATCATTTCGCAGGTGAGTAGATCGCGGAGATGGAGCCGAGAGGACTCGAGGCGGCCATGCTTGTTCCGTGGACTTGAAATTTTATTTCGCCCCGTTTTAAGTTTGTTATTCACTAAATTTCAATTGGGTTGTAATATGGCCGCTTATTATTATTCGTATGTTTAAGTAGTTGCTTTTACTTTATTTCTGTCATATTACTAATGAACTTATAAACTGTTAAGCAAATCGGTTAATAGTAACGTTTTTAATAAGTACTCGAACACGTTTTCAAAGATGTTACCATCGGGTAACAAAATTTTCTAAGTTATCGATGACTCCTACTTTTCTAAAAATCTAAATTATCAAATGATTTCAACTAAATCGTGTTTATCAAATCAACCCACCTAAGTGTTAGCAAACACCGTTTTATACCCTCAACAAATTTTCGAATTTCCACTGTTAATCCAAATCCTTCAAAATGTTTTTACCCCGTGACATACCAGATCCGGTCAAGGCTCGTGGGCCGGGTTTGGGGTGTTACACTTGACAAGAAAATTTTTAATAATCAAATAAACAAATTACATTTTTGTTATCCATTACTCAGTATATTATATTTATTTTAACTTATTTGATACTTATTATATAGATTACCTAATGACTAAAATGTAATTTGAAATATAGTATATGAACTAGAATGGTACGTCATTTGACTTAAAGTAATCGAATTGCATAAGTCATTTGGCAGAATTCAATAATCTTGAAAGCAAAACAAAAACATGATATGTACACATAACAAGGCCATTTAATATATTTATTAATGTTTAAATTTTAATACGTTTAATAATTTTTAATTTTTAAAATAAAATAACTTTTATTATTTACTGTATATATATTAAGAATTTGATTGAGTTAATGTCACCCATCAATCAATCTCACCTCAATTGTAAAATTATTTAAAGTTCATTCATTTTACAAATCCATAAACATTATTTTGAGAGTATTTATAAAGTTTTAGATTTTAATAAATCTAAAAAATAATATAGTAAATGAAAATGTTAAGATTTTACTTAGGATATTATAGCTTTCACTCTTTCAACTAAAATTATATTTAATTTTTACATAATATTTTTCACTCACATCGTAGATGTGCCATAATTTAATATTTTATTATCATCACTAAGAAAATAAAATAAACACTAGTAAAATAGATGAAATACAATCTATATAACTCTATATAGAAAGGAGCTTCGAAAGGGTCTCTTCTGTTGACACGTCATTAGGCCCTTTTTTTTTGATATGATAAAAATTTGGTCAAATCTTATTTTAGACTCTCTACTATGATTAAATTTTGATATTTAATCTCTATATTTTAATTTTAATATAATTTAGTGTTTATATATTCATAATATTAATAATTATTAATTAATATTGTTAACCATTTTTAGTAGATTTTTATGTGGATTTAAAACAAAATACTATTCTAAAAAATTATTTTAGCAAGATGTTTAGGAATAAATGTTTTTTTTTTTAATTTACACCAACTATTGAAATCATCAAGGGTGTTAATTGTTTGGATTAACTAATGACACAAATAAATATATTGTGCATGATAAGTTGAAATGAGCTTCAATATTTTAATAGGAATAATTAAAGGTATTAGATATTTTAACTAATTAATAATATTATATCAAATTATATCAAATTAAAATATAAACACTAAATCTTAAATATAATATAATATAATATAATATAAAAACTATAACCATAATTTGACATAAAAACAGTCAATGGCTTACAATTTCTACTATGTATAGATGGTGGGGCAAAAGGAGATTAGATATATTTTGTCGTGTTAAAATTGGAAACAACATCTCAAAGCAAGCTTGAAGTGGCTGATCCTTATCTACTTGCGGGTAGCATCGCCATGATATTTTTCAAAAGCATCTCTTACCAACATTGCTTTATATTGATTCCACGGTTCCTAATTAAAGAGATTCACTGATTTTCAAAACAAAAGTAATGATTGACAACTTCTTTTATAATTTTGTATCGCTTATGTACGCCCCACCATCCATCTCCCAATTGCAGCAAAAAACACAAATACCCGCAACTTGGGGAGCCAAAAAAGAATCAAAGAAAAGACTCGGCTAATCTTACAATAATTGTGGATGACATGGTGAGTTCTCATATTTCTAATGTAGCAAACCAAAATTATAATATTCCATAAATAATAATTTTAAAAATTTTAGGATAATATAATTTTCCAAATTCTAAAAATTAATCGACGCAATTAGATTTGACAAAGAAGAATATCAAAGAAATTAAATCTTTTCTCTTAATTACAACAACCCTAAACAACGAATTTTATTTGTGTGTAACTCTAATAGGTAAATTGATGACCAATTTACAATGATCCACCTTTAATCCGGTATGTCCATCATCTAACCAAATAAACAAATATGATTTAACTTTTTTTTTAAAATCAAACTTTAATTTCCTTTAAATTGTGCCACATTATTTTGGGTCTCTAATATTGGGCTAAATAAATCTTACATTCTCCCACTTAGCACAATGCAATCAAACATAAATTTTAATCGAATAAATGTTGAGTGTGCATAACAAAAATAACACTCATTAGTATTATCATATTATAATAACTTGTAAATGTGAGTCATGGCGGTTGTTAATAGTTTAACTCAAATACTTCATATACTACAACTTACAATATAATAGATATTTAACTATAAAGATTTTTCTGTTTTAAATCATTTTAAAGCCTTAAAGCATCATTTGACCCCTAAAGTATATCATTTTTCTCACTTTGGTATCTAAATATTTTTTTACTCTGATTGGTACCTAAAGTTATATTTTGTTAATTGGTTCAATCCTTTGCCATTAAAAAACCATTACCGTTAAAAAATCGATTGAAATGTCCTAATTAGAATGTGCCATGTGACACTTCAATCAAATTAGAAAGTGCCACATGGCATCATATGTAACAACAATAAAAATAGACTAAAATTTCTATAGAAAATAAAATAAAATCATAAAATAAGTTAATTAATAAATATATAATAAAAATGATAGACAGCTACCCATTGACTTTGACCGAAGTTGATTGATCATTGATCGACGTTGATTGATGTTGACCGATCGTTGACCTAATAGTATTTTCAAGTTTTGTTTATTATTTGAAATTTTAAAAATAATTTTCTCACTAATTTTATTTTTTTTTTTAAATTCTAATATATAAATTTTTATATCACTAAAACATCATATGATTCATGTATGTTTCATGAAAGAGCTTAAACATCACAACGTCCAAAATACCCTCAACATACCTTTGGAACCATCAATCTAGATTATTATATACAATCTCATGGTTCTTACCCTACGTATATGTCATTCTAAGTACCAAAATATAGTAATCATACTTTTTATTTTATTTTTATTTTTTTTGATGATATGTGAGCCAAGTCGATCTACAACAAAATCATCATCCTAGACTTTATATTCAATCTACACATTTAAAACAACAAACGTGTTAAATTACGTGAATAACTTAGTAAGTACTCGAAGAATTCAAATTTTACATTTATCTTCAATTAAATATAAATATTTAAACACAATTAACAAACTAAAAAGATTTAAACTTAAACTAAAAATTAATAACATAACATGATTATTTGTTGCCTTTTACTTACCATTCTTACTTAGCCCATAGTAGAAATGAATGAACAAGGTGGATACACAGAATATAACACAAGATTCATAGAGCACATAAGTGCTAGTAGCATAGACACCGAAGTGCTAGAAACATAGACTTTGAAGTGTAAGAAAACACGGGAGCGCTCAAGAATTCTTATGGCATGCCAACTATATCCAAAAAGTTCAAAGTCTAGTCTACACGAGCAATTCATTAACACAAATATCAGTATATCGTTCACAATATCATTATTTCACAATTTTCATATTTTCATTACACTTTTTCGCATTTAGTAATTAATCCACTATTTCACATCAATAACACATATTAGATAATTTCATGACCTCATTCACTACCTCCTTAACTCATTACTTTACTCATATTCTTTTTCACATCAAGCATGTATCATTATATATATAACTTTTTATGTGATCAACATTCTCATATAAATTAATATAACTAAACTTTACATATTTTACATTTTAGTCCTTATCTCACTTATTCAAGCTCTCACATCATTAACACTTCTTCTCACTACTTTCTTTTACTTACTTCTTATGAAATCTTTTACTTTAGTTATTATTCATAAATAAATATTAAGTTCATTCAATTAACATACTATTTCCAAATATTTATACTTAATTTTTTTTCATGGCAAGAAGAATTCTAAGAGTAATTGGTAAATGGCTTGAATATGATTTCTACACCTTCTTCAACACTGGAATACACTCGTAGGATCAACCTCTATGTCTTTCTTTTCATTAGCATATCATTAATCACAAAGCACACATAATCAATACACTTTTCTAATATCACTTTCATGCTCTACTAACTATAATAAACATGATATTATCTCTAAATCATGAAGCTTTTACCTTGATACCTTAGTCTCTCACACTAACTTGATATTTTTCCTCATCTATCATGAACATATCATCTTCTAGCTTCAAAATGACCTCGCTAGCTTGTTAAAAATTGTAAGGAAAATAAAGTTTTCTTCCTTTAAATGGTGGGTGGTGTTGGTGAATGGAAGGATTGAGAGACTTCTCTTCATCTTTTCCTTTAAAATACCCAATTAATCAATTAATCAATTAATATTATATAATAAAAAATCTAGAAATAATAATTTAGATCCAAAGGTTAGGATTTCTTCTTCATTTCTCAAAAAGTTCAGTCGCCATAAACATGACAACATTTGTCCTATTTTTCCTAATTTAAGTATTTCTTAATTCAATGAAAGATCCAATTTTAGGAATGAGCTTTTTGCATATAATGATCTCTACAATTCTTCTCTTGAGTCACTATTCACTTATGGTAAAATTACACTTATTATCCTTTCACTTTTCCCTCTAATTCAATTTAATCTTTTTATGCATTTAATTTTACACTTTGACCCCAACACTTTTCAAAACCTTACAATTTAGTTTATACCCCGGATAAATATTTCTTAATATATTAGTCTTTTCAACTCCCTCCAATATTAACTACCTTTTCTACTAATACTAGTAAATCACATTTTATTTACTCTGAACATTCTAGTCATATATTCTCAAATTAACACTACTTACGACTAAGGGAGTTTTAAAGATGTTACAAGAGGCCCATCTAGAAAGAAGTGGGCGGCACCCCTAGGTATTCCTAATAGGAAATATTTGTATATTCCTATTAAAATAATAATATTTGCTTAAACCTTGTTCAACTAGAACTCTTGTATTTTTTTTCTCTATATAAAGGGGCAAAATTTAAGCCATAAACATAGAACACTGACTGCTGGTCTTTATTCCCAATAGAGATAATTAATTTTCCCCACTGTAAAATTAATAAATTTTCATTTTATTCAATTTGTAACACCTCAAACCCGGCCTAGACGTTATGGCCGAATCTGGCGATGTCACATTGAAGTGTTTTTCGTAAAATATGTTGTCGTTGAAATCCTCCTTTCTATTTAATCACTTTGTGTTATTCAATGATGCGTCTAAAAAAAACGGGTCGTTCATTTTCAAAGCATGAATCATTGAAAATTTATTCATTTAAAAATGTTATTAATTTTCAAAGAGTCATTTATTGCAGAAGCTTTTAAAATGATTGTGTATTTGAGGAGATTTTGATAAAACATTTATCTTTCTGAAAACTCGCGGCTTTTCCTACTGCTAGCAGTTATAAACCAAACAACCATAAAATCCCAAATTAAAAATATAAATCCAAAGGCCCTTATTACAATAAAATACCCCAAAAATTAAGTTTAAATCATAAAGTACTAAATCGAATTAGATGGGTTGTATGGCCACTACTAAGTCCTTCGTTGCACCGATCGGCCTATGATTGGGGATTACCTGTACAGCTAAAATAGATGGGTGAGTTTACGAAAACTCAGTTTGTAATCCCATATTAGCAAATAAACAGAAAACAAACACAGTCTGAGTCTAAGCCCCTTTTCAGTATCAGTGACAATTTAAGTTTGGGCTTTGGCCCATCTCAGTACAGAACAGTCATGTGCTTGGGCCTTGGCCCATTACAGTAACATTAATCAGTGCAGTAACATATGAAACAGTATACAAGTCCTACTTATCCAGCCTCTACACTCTATCTCCGTCCAACCCTACACTCCATGTGGGGATATAATTAACCCACCAATCCCTACACTCTAGCGAGTACCGAATGCGGCACTATACAGTGACATGCAGCTGGGCTACCAGTAATTTAGGCTCGAAGCCTTTTAGTAAACTTCTCGAAGCCTTTTAGTAAACTTCCTCCGATCAATAGCAACCCATCCTCATGCAATGCATCATGCAATCAAGTCATGTCATATCATAGTATCGTGTATGTGTTCAGTACAGTCTACATAACATGCTAAAATATAGCCTTACATGTACATATATATAAATATATCACACAGGGGCATAACAATCATTCAGTCAATTAGAGGTCTAAGAAAGCTTACCGACCCAATAGTGGGTCCACAGTCGACTCGGGCGACCCGTGCAACCTTAACAGTCAAACAGTGAAAATGGGCCCATGAACCCATGTTGTTAGCCCATGTGGGCCTACACGACACGGCCTATAATGGCCTTGGCCGTGGGAAATGCACAACTTGGGCCAACAATTTCCACACGCCCGTGTGGTATACTCGTGTGGGCTCACACGCCCGTGGGCCCACACGGCCCAGTTCGGTCCGACCCATGAAATCGTACATGGCTGGCCTCGTCGATCACACACCCATGTTTACTCACACGGCCTACCACACGAGCGAGCGCACATCCATGTAGCGTCGACATTCACTTATTCCAGCTTTTGCTAATTTCTATAATCGCGTTTGTGTTTACACATCTGTTATAATTTCACAGTAACCCACCCCCAAGACCAATAGTACCTAAATTCGAACATTCCAAATTTATCGTTAGTTTCACTCACCACTAGCACCATAACATAAAGTTGAAAACACTTCCAAAATAAACGCACGGTACCAACCTTGAAACCTCGAACGCAAATGCTAAGACTCCACAGAAAAAGGACCTTGCTCCAAACGATTCCTTGCTGTCAAGATAAAATAACCCCAATCATTCATTTAATTAGGAGCAAGACAAGACCCAACGAAGTTAAAGTTAACAAAAGAACCAATGATAAATTAACGAGAATTGAACAAGATACAACAAGCCATTCAGCTTTCACTCATTTCAGTCTTACCACCAACGGAAAATGAAGAATACGCAAAGCTACAGTTTTGACTAGCCACCCTCAAACTTTGATCATCTCCTAAACGAAAGTCGAAACCTTAGTGATCGATTGGTTAGGTGACCATAACGAAAAACATTATCATAACTTACCGAAAGCGTGAAAGAAAAAGGAAGTCGTAGCAATTATGGTGAAATATTGACAGTCAGAAGAAGATTTTTTAGGGGAAGAACGACATCCAGGTGAAGAGGAAAGAAACGGCACAGAAAGGAGAGAAAAGAAAAAACAAAGAAAATAGCAAAATCCCTCAGCAAAAATTCGGCACTCTAGCAAAAGAACATTCGGCAGAAAACACAGGAAAGGATGGAAAGAAAAAAAAAGAAGAAAGAAGAGGAAACAATTCCTTAGTCGAAATTTTGAGAGAAGCAATACCAATTCGACACCAACTCTCATCCTATCCCTAAAATCTCCAACCTCTCCCATCCAAATCCCTTAACAACTGAAATCCCCCCTCATTAGCCTACTAAAAATCGACCACACCTTTCCCACACTCCTCAAACTGTAATATACGGGACTTTAGGCTTGTGCATTATTGCTCAATTGTATGAAGTAGCATGCCTATGTGTGTTCTGATTATGTTTTATGAATCCTGAGAACTTTAGAGTGTAGAAAAATGCCTTAGAAATTATCAGATAATAAGTTTTTAAAGGGGAGCTAAGCCTGATAGGCCTTAAAAGAAATTGTAGGGGAAATTAGACACAAAAATGGGCTTGTTAAAGTGGCAAGGAGGCGCCACTTAAAGCCTCTGAAAGTGACGCCACAAGCAGTACAAAGGGCCTAGGTTCGAGTCACAAGGGATGCAAAAAGGGAGCTTTTATTTTGCGGCAATAAAGAGAAGAGGTGGACGGCATAGGGAGACTAAGGGGAGGAGTTTAAGATGTGATTAAGGTCCTTTTAAAATTCGGCTAAGATAGAGGATAAATGTTGAATTATTTTTTATTATTTTGAATAGATTAAAAAGAGATAAAATAGCAGAAAAGCAAGGAGGAGCTAGAGTTTGTGTGTTGGCCAAATGTATGAGGGGAGTAAGGGGTTAGGAAACATTCGGTTGGAGGAAGGCTTGGTGCTAAAATCTTAAAGCTATCAAAGTGTCTCTTTGGCCATTTTCTTTAGCCGAAACTTAGCTTTGTTCTCCTCTGAATTCTCACCTTTTTTTTTTCCATACACGAATCACACCAAAAAATGCCTCTCTTTCCCATTTGATAGCCATTGCCGAATTCTCCTAAGCCTCTTCCATTCTCCTTTTTCTTTCTTATAACTTCAACTCCATACCTGTTCTTTTGATAGCCAAATATTGCATCACCATTTGAAGCCATAGCCGAATCTCAAAGAGGCCTTACTCTCTTTTCTTTGTCGCAAGTCCCAAAAGCTGAAATCAATTTATCAACATCTAGCTATAGCCGAATACCTCTGTGGATTGAAGCAAGGGTGCCGTCGACTACAGCATTAAGGGTAAGATCAAGTGGTATTCGATTTTCCTTCCTTTATCTTTTAGATTAAGCTAGAAATCTAACCCCATTAATGTTCTTGGCCGAAACCTTGAGGGAAGTTTCGTGATTTCTTTTGTAGTCGATTTCAAGGGGGAGACTTTTGGGATTGTAAGATCTAAGGGATTTCGACATCTCCATAGCCAAGTGGTGTTTTCGGGATTTAGATCCAATAGGGAGGAGTACAACTTATTCGATAGACTTTTCAGGATTTCAGTGAAAGCGTTAAGTAACCAGGTGTGTAGCCCTACATTAGTTCCCGATAGATTTATGGTTCTAAAATTATGTGTATTTTAATAATAATATGAAAAGTGGACAAAGGTACCATGCAATGGTACAAAGTACTCAGGTACGTAATCTTAACATTATGTTAATAAATGTTATGAACATTTGGAATATGGCACATATGTGATTATTGATATGAATACAGAATAAGGAATATGGCATGATTTCTGCATGTTTTATTGTGCATGGGCATATGGGTGATTATTTAAGGGGAAGTGATCTGGTGGTTTTTACCACAATATCTGGTGACTCATGTCACATAATCTGAATGTGGTGACTTATGTCACAAAATATTATCTGGTGGCTATGCCACAAATTTTATAAGGGCGATGTGCAAGTCATCTGCAGCGACTGCCTTCGATGATGTGTAGCGGATGGAGGGTCGATTTAGTAATCCCCACGGTGTGATGGCAGGTACGGGTGATGTGTAGCGGATGGTTACTTAGGTTTGGGTTCGGGATTGCATCATTATCTATTTTTGCTATATATATATGTATGATCTGATATGCCTAAATCGTTGGGATTTGTGTTGGCCGTTACACACTGAGTCTGTTTGACTCACCCCGTTGTGGGATATCTTTTCAGGTGACACTCAGTAGATGGACGGGGTCAGCGGAGACTATGTGGTGGCCATGCTGAATATTTTCGGGATTTCAATTAGTTGAAGTTGCGTTTTCTTATTATTTTATTATTCGGGATTTATTTGGTATTCTTCAGTTGTAATAAGGCCATTTCTATTAACTGTGTTAAGGATGCATTTTATTTGGTTTATTATGATACGAATATTATTAAATCAAAATTAAATATCTTTTCTTAAAAATAAATTTTAAATGTTTTGACACATAAACACAAATGATTTTCAATTTCATGTCAAACCCTAAAAACTCAGTAATACTTTTGACTTAATGATTTCAAGTACAAATAGAAATTGTTTTAATAAAATCTAGTCTTCAAAACCACCCAAATTTTCCAAAATAACAAACAAGATTTGAACGGTTTTACTCAAGGAACATACTAGATCCGGTCGAGGCTCGTGGGCCGGGTTTAGGGTGTTTCAGTTTGGTATCAGAGCCCTATTTTAAACTCTCGGCCTTGGGTTTAAAGCCCATAACGTTTTCAAAGATAAGCCCAAACAAGTTTTGTGGAAGTTTTTGTAATGAGCAGGTTTTTCTGGCATGGCACCTAAGTCTCCGACTCGAAGTCCACCAGGTAAGTACCCCTAACTGCTGTATGATTTATTGTATGATTTGTATAAGGGATAACAGGAACGTAGATTAGTATATTAAGTTGTTGAACCCTAGGATTAGCTTACTCCAACACAGAATCGCATAAAACTTTAATGCCTAATTAAACAAACTTGTGACTAAGTCGCCGAGTTAGGGTGTGGCAACCATTGTGCGCATGTCTAGGATTGGATTCAAGAAGAGCCTGGTATTTAAGCAGTCCTAGTGACTCACCTCCTCTTCGCTCGAATCCTACCTGGTGCGTAGTAACGGTTCACCCTAACCAAGAGGACTCATTCACAGGCTAAATTCATTAATTAAAACCCGAAAGGGACTAGCCATATTTCTATAAAAACCCTAGTTTTAAAAATCATCAAATTACCCCTTTGGTTTGTAGCAAAATTTATTTTGAAAATTTCCAAAACACTCCCGATTTATAAAAATTACCCAAATACCCCTGGTTGTAAAATTACTAAAATGCCCTTGGTTTATAAAATTACCATACTACCCACAGTTTTAATCAAGATTTCTTACTTTATAAAATATTCAAAAAAAAATTCCTATTTTTCGAAATACCAAAGTACTCTGATTTGGAAATTTTACTAAATTACCCCTGATTTACAAAATTACCAAAATAACCCTGATTTCTAAAATTTCTGCCATACCTCTGATTTGGGAAAATTTTCAAAATACCCCCGAGTTTTGAAAATTTCAGAGTGCCTTGATTTATGAAGATCTTCAAAATTGACCCCGATTTATTACCAAAATACCCCTAAAAGACAAATTACGAAAATACCCCTAGGATTAGAACAGACGAAAATATTCGAGTGATGAATGTGTGTGTAGTAAATATTATCGAATGATTGTGTTTCTCTGAATTAGGGTAGAAAATTTCAAACGAAAACCTTGAAATGATCGAAAGAACTACTATTAAGCTCCTTTTCATAAAATTGTTCGCGGATAATCAGTGGAACAAAATACTAATGCATAAAATTTCTTAAATCAGATTAAAGCACGAACGTAGAAATGAGTTCTAGGGGACATGGTCGTAGTGTGCGAGGACGTGGTGGAGGCAGAATGACCGTATCGGAACCCGTTAGGTCTGGTCAAGGGTCTGAAAATGAGGTACCACCACCCCCACCACCAGCTGTTGGTGTTGAGCAGCAAGATCAGACGGGGGATGATGTAGTATCGCAGGGGGTGCTGCGAGTTCTTGAGATGGTGGCTAGAGTAGGTGGAGGTATGAAAGCTCGAAAATCTATACCCGAGCGACTCCGAGCCAATAAAGCTGAGGTGTTCCGTGGCGTATCTGGTGTGGCACCCAGTACGGCTGAGTATTGGTTGGAAGCGACCGAGCGAATTATGGATGAGCTGGATCTGACTACTGAGGAGAAACTGAAAGGAATGGTGTCGCTCCTCTGCGATGAGTCATATCAATGGTGGCTCACACTTCGGGATGGTGCTGCAGCTGAAGAACTCACTTGAGAGTATGTTAAGGTGGCGTATCAAAAGAAGTATGTGGGGACTAGCTATATTGATGCGCAGAGAAAGGCATTTCTGGGGCTGGTTCAAGGTAATAAGTCCGTAGCAGAGTACGAGGTTGAATTCTTAAGGCTGAGCCGGTATGCTCGAGGAATTATGGCTACGGAGCATGAACGATGTGTCCGGTTCGAGGACAGACTGAGGGATGACCTGAGGTTGTTGATTGCTCCACAGCAGGAGCGAGAGTTTGCTGTGTTGGTAGAAAAGGCCAAGGTGGCCGAAGGGATTAAGGACTCTGTAAGGCAGAATACGGATCGAAACAGGCAGAAGAGAGGTTTTGGAATATCAGGGCCATCCGGGAATGTTCAAAAGAGGCCTAGAGTTGATGGGCCGCGAGGTCGTGAAGCTATGACGGAGGGCGCGACTGCGTACTTGTGCTCAGTGCAGGAAGATGCATCTAGGAGAGTGTTGGAAGAAGACAGGAGGATGTTTCAAGTGTGGGTCTAAGAAACACATGAATAAGGACTGTCCTATAAAGATAGATGGGAGTCGACCAATAGGTCAGGGTTTTAATCAGGCTGGAAGAGGTGGTCAGCAGCCTCAGCGGGGCCGTGGTCCGATTGGCAGAGGTAATGGTTCTGGAAGAGGATGTGGAACACCGGGCTGAGGTGTTGGTAATACAGAGGCAAGACAGTCGAGTCTAGTGTATGCAGTTCACCGGAGGGAGGATGGAGACACACCGAACGTCATAACCGGTACGTTCTTTATAGCTGGCAAACCTTATTTTGCTTTAATTAATGTTGGCTCGACTCATTCTTATGTTGCATGTAGTGTAGTTGAAACACTAGGCATAGCCTCTGAATTGTCTGATAGGGAGATGACTGTGGTAAGCCCATTAGGTCAAACTGTAGTGGTGAATAAGATATTTCGGAGTGTTCCTCTAGAGATTCAGGGAGTGGTGTTTCTTGCCGACTTGATGGAACTACCTTTCGGAGAATTTGATCTCATTCTTGGCATGGACTGGCTAGTAGAACATCGGGCTATATTGGATTGTGCAGCTAAGCGAATGGAGTTAAGGACGCTTGAGGATGAGGCTATAATTATGATAGGAGAAAGAAGAAACTACCTGTCTAACGTAATCTCTGCTCTAAAGGCTAATAAGATGGTTCGAAAAGAGTGCAAGGCATTTTTTGCCTTCGTTAGTGCGTTGGATGCAAAAGAAGGGGGAGTTAGTGGAGTTAGAACAGTAAGAGAGTTTGTGGATGTCTTTCCGGAGGAGTTACAGAATACCCCTGACAGCGGTGGAGTTCGCAATTGACTTGTTACCGGCACGACTCACGTGTCAATTGCCCCGTATAGAATGGCACCAAAGGAGTTGGTTAAGCTCAAGGCTCAAATCCAAGAGTTGCTTGATCGTGGGTTTATCCGACCCAGTGTGTCTCCATGGGGAGCACCAGTCTTGTTTGTGAAGAAGAAGGACGGAACTATGCGCACGTGCATAGATTATCGTCAGTTGAATAAACTGACCATCAAGAACAAGTATCTGTTGCCAAGGATAGACGACTTGTTCGATCAGCTTAAGGGGGCTGCGGTATTCTCAAAGATCGACCTAAGGTCTGGATATCATCAACTTAAGGTGAAGGAAGCAGATATCCATAAGACAGCTTTCCGGACAAGGTACGGGTATTATGAGTTCTTGGTAATGCCGTTTGGATTGACGAACGCCCCAGCCGCGTTCATGGATATGATGAACTGGGTTTTTCAACCTTACTTGGATCGATTCATCGTTGTGTTCATCGACGACATTCTAGTGTATTCCAAGCCTGAGGAGGAACATGATGAGCATCTTCGGATAGTGTTGCAAGTGTTAAGGGAGAAGAAGCTCTATGCCAAATTCAGCAAGTGTGAATTTTGGCTGAAAGAGGTCGCATTTTTAAGGCATGTGGTGTCTGCAGAAGGGATAAGGGTGGATCCTCGTAAGATTGAGGCAGTGCTAGATTGGAAACCACCTAAGTCTGTGGCTGAGGTTTGTAGTTTCTTGGGTTTAGCAGGCTACTACAGAAGGTTCGTGGAAGGGTTCTCATCAATAGCCGCACCTTTAACAAAGTTGTTGAGAAAGGAAGTACCTTTCGTATGGACGGATAAGCAAAAAGAGAGCTTTGAGAAGCTTAAGAGAGTGTTGACTGAAGCTCCGGTTTTGATTCAACCTGGGGCAGGGAAGGATTTTGTGGTGTATTGTGACGCTTCTCACATAGGATTGGGATGCGTATTGATGCAAGACGGGAAAGTAGTCGCTTATGCGTCTCGACAATTAAGGCCACATGAAGTTAACTACCCGACGCATGATTTGGAGTTGGCGGCAGTGGTCTTTGTTCTTAAGGTATCGAGGCACTATCTATATGGAGAAAAGTCAGTGATCTACACAGACCACAAGAGCCTTAAGTATCTGTTGACTCAGCAGGAGCTGAATTTGAGACAGCGAAGGTGGGTGGAGTTATTGAAGGATTATGATTGTTCTATAGAGTATCATCCGAGAAAGGCGAATGTAGCGGCAGATGCCCTAAGTCAGAAAGTAGTGTCAGATCTGAGGGCGATGTTTGCACACCTTAGCTTGTATGACGATGGAAGTTTGTTGGCAGAATTGCAAGTTAAGCCGACGTGGTTGAATGAGGTGAAAGAGGGACAGTTGATGGATGAAGATTTAAGTGCTAAGTTACAGCAAGTGCAGAGTGGAGAGTTGGAAGATTATGGTATTAATGATAAGGGAGTACTGTGTTTCAAGGGTAAAGTCTGTATGCCGAAGAACGAGGAGTTAAGGCAGAGGATTCTTTGGGAATCGCATAGTAGCCCTTATGCTATGCATCCTGGAGGTAGTAAGTTGTACAGAGATCTAAGGGAACAATTTTGGCGGCCTGGTCTTAAGAGGGAAGTTACCGAATTTGTAGGGAAATGCTTGACGTGTCAACAAGTCAAGGCTGAACACCAAGTTCCGTCAGGATTGCTTCAGCCAATAAAGATTCCGCAGTGGAAGTGGGAGAGAATCACCATGGCCTTCGTTAGTGGGCTTCCCCTTACGCCTACTAAGAAGGACTCGATATGGGTGATAGTGGACCGATTGACAAAGTCCGCACATTTCATTCCAGTGAGGGTTGACTATTCTTTGCAGAAGTTAGCGAAATTATATGTGGCAGAAATTGTGAGGTTGCATGGAGTGCCGATGTCGATTATCTCAGATAGGGATCCAAGGTTTACGTCTCGATTTTGGAAAGCTCTACATCAAGCCTTAGGCACCAAATTGGATTTCACAATGGTATTTCATCCGTAGCCAGACGGCCAGTTTGAGCGAGTGATTCAAGTGTTAGAGGATATGTTGAGGGGCTGTGTGATTGACTTCAGAGGAAGTTGGGAAGAATATTTGCCTCTAGCAGAATTTGCTTATAACAACAGCTATCAAGCCAGTATTCGCATGGCACCGTATGAAGCACTGTATGGACGGAGGTGTCGCACTCCTATGTGTTGGACAGAACTGGGGTAACGTCGAGTTTTGGGTCAAGAGATGGTGGCTGAATCCGAGGAAAAGGTTGAGGTAATTCAAGCACGGTTGAAGGAAGCATCTGATAGGCAAAAGTCGTACACAGATCTTAAGCACAAGGAAATAGAATTTGCTGTGGGAGATCAGGTGTTCCTTAAGGTTTCACCATGGAAGAAAGTGATGAGATTTGGTCGCAAAGGGAAGTTAAGTCCCAGGTTTATAGGACCTTATCGGGTATTGAAGCGAGTTGGACCAGTGGCATACTAGTTAGAGTTGCCTCCGCAGTTGAAGCAGATGCACGATGTATTCCATGTTTCTATGCTACGTCATTACCGATCGGATCCATCTCATATAGTGCCAGTTTAGGAGGTGGAGGTGGAGTTGAGACCAGATTTGTCCTATAAGGAGGAACCGATTCAGATCTTGGAGCGAGAAGTGAAAGTGTTGCGAAGGAAATCAGTTCCTTTAGTCAAAGTGTTATGGCGTAATCATGGATCGGAAGAAGCTTCGTGGGAGCCGGAAGAAGCAATGCAACAGCAATACCCTCACCTATTTTAGCCAGGTAATTTCGAGGACGAAATTATTTTAAGAGGGTAGAACTGTAATATACGGGACTTTGGGCTTGTGCATTATTACTTAATTGTATGAAGTAGCATGCCTATTGTGTTCTGATTATGTTTTATGAATCTAAGAACTTTAGAGTGTAGAAAAATGCCTTAGAAATTATCAGATTATAAGTTTTTAAAGGGGAGCTAAGCCTGATAGGCCTTAAAAGAAATTATAGGGGAAATTAGACACAAAAATGGGCTTGTTAAAGTGGCAAGGAGGCGCCACTTAAAGCCTCTGAAAGTGACGCCACAAGCAGTACAAAGGGCCTAGGTTCGAGTCACAAGGGATGCAAAAAGGGAGCTTTTATTTTGCGGCAATAAGGAGCAGAGGTGGACGGCATAGGGAGACTGAGGGGAGGAGTTTAAGATGTGATTAAGGTCCTTTTAAAATTCGGCTAAGATAGAGGATAAATGTTGAATTATTTTTTATTATTTTGAATAGATTAAAAAGAGATAAAATAGCAGAAAAGCAAGGAGGAGCTAGAGTTTGTGTGTTGGCCAAATGGATGAGGGGAGTAAGGGGTTAGGAAACATTCGGTTGGAGGAAGGCTTGGTGCTAAAATCTTAAAGCTATCAAAGTGTCTCTTTGGCCATTTTCTTTAGCCGAAACTTAGCTTTGTTCTCCTCTGAATTCTCACCTTTTTTTTCCATACACGAATCACACCAAAAAATGCCTCTCTTTCCCATTTGATAGCCATTGCCGAATTCTCCTAAGCCTCTTCCATTCTCCTTTTTCTTTCTTATAACTTCAACTCCATACCTGTTCTTTTGATAGCCGAATATTGCATCACCATTTGAAGCCATAGCCGAATCTCAAAGAGGCCTTACTCTCTTTTCTTTGTCGCAAGTCCCAAAAGCTAAAATCAATTGATCAACATCTAGCTATAGCTGAATACCTCTGTGGATTGAAGCAAGGGTGCCGTCGACTACAGCATTAAGGGTAAGATCAAGTGGTATTCGATTTTCCTTCCTTTATCTTTTAGATTAAACTAGAAATCTAACCCCATTAATGTTCTTGGCCGAAACCTTGAAGGAAGTTTCGGGATTTCTTTTGTAGCCGATTTCAAGGGGGAGACTTTTGGGATTGTAAGATCTAAGGGATTTCGACATCTCCATAGCCAAGTGGTGTTTTCGGGATTTAAATCCACTAGGGAGGAGTACAACTTGTTCGATAGACTTTTCGGGATTTCAGTAAAAGCGTTAAGTAACCAGGTGTGTAGCCCTACATTAGTTCCCGATAGATTTATGGTTCTAATATTATGTGTATGTTAATAATAATATGAAAAGTGGACAAAGGTACCATGCAATGGTACAAAGTACTCAGGTACGTAATCTTAACATTATGTTAATAAATGTTATGAACATTTGGAATATGGCACGTATGTGATTATTGATATGAATACAGAATAAGGAATATGGCATGATTTCTGCATGTTTTATTGTGCATGGGCATATGGGTGATTATTTAAGGGGAAGTGATCTGGTGGTTTTTACCACAATATCTGGTGACTCATGTCACATAATCTGAATGTGGTGACTTATGTCACAAAATATTATCTGGTGGCTATGCCACAAATTTTATAAGGGCGATGTGCAAGTCATCTGCAGCGACTGCCTTCGATGATGTGTAGCGGATGGAGGGTCGATTTAGTAATCCCCACGGTGTGATGGCAGGTACGGGTGATGTGTAGCGGATGGTTACTTAGGTTTGGGTTCGGGATTGCATCATTATCTATTTTTGCTATATATATATATATATGTATGATCTGATATGCCTAAATCGTTGGGATTTGTGTTGGCCGTTACACACTGAGTCTGTTTGACTCACCCCGTTGTGGGATATCTTTTCAGGTGACACTCAGTAGATGGACGGGGTCAGCGGAGACTATGTGGTGGCCATGCTGAATATTTTCGGGATTTCAATTAGTTGAAGTTGCGTTTTCTTATTATTTTATTATTCGGGATTTATTTGGTATTCTTCAGTTGTAATAAGGCCATTTCTATTAACTATGTTAAGGATGCATTTTATTTGGTTTATTATGATACGAATATTATTAAATCAAAATTAAATATCTTTTCTTAAAAATAAATTTTAAATGTTTTGACACATAAACACAAATGATTTTCAATTTCATGTCAAACCCTAAAAACTCGGTAATACTTTTGACTTAATGATTTCAAGTACAAATAGAAATTGTTTTAATAAAATCTAGTCTTCAAAACCACTCAAATTTTCCAAAATAACAAACAAGATTTGAACGGTTTTACTCAAGGAACATACCAGATCCGGTTGAGGCTAGTGGGCCGGGTTTGGATGTTTCACAAACACTCCAACCGTCCACAAGCTGTAACATCCTGAATTAATGGGCCTATGCATTTAATGTGTGGTTATGTTTAATGTGTTAATTAGAGTGTTAGGGGTTCAGATTGGGCTCGAGTTGGGCTAAGGCCTTAGCAGAATTAGTTTATTGGACACTCTAGTGGAAAGTCAGCTCAGTTAGGGGCTTCTAAATAGGAGGATAATTGAATGGATAATAACATGTGGATAATGTGCTGATAAAGGGAGGAAGAGGTGGTGCTATCTAGGCCTCTTTTGAAGGAGTGATCAGATAAAGATAAGGGAGGAAGTTTAGGAATTATCTGCTAAGCACAGTGGTGACCGAATTTCCAACTCTAGGGGGGTGCTGAAATTTCTATAAATAGGGGGGATAGCTCATCAATTCCGGCATTTGGAACCCTATTCTTTTCTTCTTTCCCTGTGCCGAAATTCTCAGTCTTCCTCTGAAATTTCTTTTCTTTTGATTTCTTCAAAAGCCGAAACCTCCCAATCTCCTCAACATCTTTTTTTTTAAAAGCCGAAACCCTGAACTCTCTTCTCATCTCCATAGTCGAATACTCCCTATTCTTTTGCCGATTTATTCAACTAAAAGCCGAAACTACTTAGATTTCTTCTTATTATCTTTTCTCCTGATCTTCTCAAAAAGCCGGAATCTCTAAGGGGTAGTTGAATTCTTTGTGTTAAGGTGAGTGCCGATTTTTCTATCTCTTCACTTTCTCTTTCTGGTTTTGGAAGACAAAGCCGAAAAGCTAATGGTTTAATGGTTTTATGTCTTCTCTTATTAGGTGACATTTGGGAATTGAAGTAGATCTCTTAGATCTAAAAGCCAGAAACTCTAGCCCCTGAATCTCATATCACTTTTCGGGATTCCAAGGTAAGGATTTCAATTCTCCTTAAGATGATCAACCGTTTCCTTTTCGTTAGTTGTGCCTTAACCTAATGTTTCGTTACCAGCCTCTGAACAACACCTTAGGCAGATAGCGGTTGTGTCGGCTACGGATAGCGTCGACGTAGAAAGTCTTATTCTAACGATAATCAGGTGTGTAGATCTCTAACACACTAGTTAACTATAATCTATATGTGTTATGGGCTAAAATGCCGGAAAGTGGCTGTGTGACAGTTGAATAAAACCCTAAAAAGGGTTAGGCAAGGATGCCAGGTACGTAATCATAGAAATCTCTATGTGTATCGAAATATATGTAAGCCTGCTTTCTTAAAGATGGTATGATGTTTTCTGTGTGTATGCATGGGGTGGGATTATGATAATGAAGGGGAAGTGCATGATAGGTCACTTGGTGATCGGTGGTTAAACCATAAAATCTAAAATTAGGTCACAATAGTGATCGGTGGCTGAGCCACATTATATTATGAGGTCACATAATGATCGGTGGCTATGCCACGTTTAATGATTCCTGAATAATAGGAATAGGCAGTACGGCTGTCGTTATGGTGTGTAGCGGATGGAGGGTTGATTGTAGAAATCCCCAAGGTGTGATGGTTGGTACGGGTTGGTGTGTAGAGGATGGAATTCTAGGTTGGCCTGGGCTATGCATCATTTATTATTTATCATGTGGTTATGATTGTTGCCTTTATGTATGGGCTAGGGCTTATAATGTGTTTGTAGGCCCCAGGTGATTGTATTTCGGGATTTACACACTGAGTCTTGGTAACTCACCCTTTCATTTTCCTCTACTCTTTCAGATGAGCAGTAGATCGTGGACATGGGAGCTGAGACGGACTAGAGGGGCCATCAAGTTTTACTTCTATAGATTATTTTCGGTTTTCTTCAAGTTTTATTTATTTTGGGAATATTTATGTAATAAGGCCCCATAGTTTATCTTCATCTAGTAGTTTTTAATATTTGCAAGTTATGAAACTATGTCAAAGGTTTAAATATACGAAATAATAATAATACAAGGTTTTCTTTTCAAAAGTCACTTGTTTATTCAAATTTTGTCTAATTAACTTGTGATTTTCTAAAGCCAACTTAGCAAAAGTTTTCAATGTACAACCCGTAGCATACCAGATCTGGTCGAAACTTATGGGCCAGGTTTGGGGTGTTACACAAGCATTATAATTAATGGCACTCAAATACTTACATGGCACCAAGCAAAATAAAACACTCCCCTACATCACCAAGCCTCGAACTCAAGACCTTCAGCACACTTAACACTCCACTTAACCACTAGACCAGCAGGCCCATTCTGTCATGTTTTTCCAATTATTTAATTATAAGCCTATTGTCTAAAGATAAGGGTTTATTCAAATAAAAACAAAATTTTTCCCACGTTAAGGCTTGAACCCAAGACTTCTCAGACACTCCCAGAACACATAACCACTAAAGCAGATACATCTTTGTGTCACAAACATAAAAAAAATAAAACTTAAAGATTTTTGGGGTGTTACACAATTAGTTTGTGAAATTAGAGTCCACACTCTAAGCAAACAGGAATTCAAGAAGAGTAGAGAAGATCATTTTGGTCAAAAGACGAGAAACAAATTAGACGCCTAACTTAAAGCATATGTACTAATTTGGTTAAGATTTATTGTCATAAATAACACAATCACTCATTTTTAGAATATTTTAATTTTTCATTGTGCAAAAAAAAAAAGATTTCTAAATCGATTTTTTCCAACAAGGTGAAATCACAATCTTAGCTTCTTCATAGTGGTTTCCAACTTGTCATCAAACTCTTGCAAATATCTAACCATTAAAAGGAGAAGTTGGCCTTGCACATGAATCGACCAAAATGGAATCCCCCACTTTCCAAAACCAATGGCACATACATCATTTTCAAGGTTACAAAATATTTTCGACTTAAAATGTCCATCTCACAATTGTAATGACTCGATTTTCAGTGGTGTCAGAAAATATGATTTCAAAACTCCATTTCCGTAAACCAAGTCCGTAAATATAAAATAAGAATATTTATGAAGTTATTATGAAAATATAATAAAGACCAATTTAGTAATTTAATCGATAAAATTGTTATTTAAAGCTCAGGGACTAAATTGTAAAAGTATAATCACTATTAAGTTTTAATTAATAAAAGGCTTGAGGATCTAGAAAGCAATTATCCAAGATACCAAAATGGTTATTTAACCATTGTTTAATATGATTTAGTGGATGATGATGATTATGCCCACTTTGTTTATATTAATAGTTAAATTAATATAATAAAACGTAATTAATCTAATTAACCAATATTAATTAAATGTTAATCCTAGTATATATAACATTGTAGTGGAAAGAAAAATGATATTATCATATTCTTCTATAGTCGAAGGGAAAAAAGAAGAGAAAAACTCCATTTTTGGAGCTTAACATTCGACCAAGCAAAATTGTAAGATAACAAAGCCTTTTTCATGTAAATTTTTATAGATTTATGATCATCTAAGCTTGATTTAGCTAGCCCATGTATCAGCTTGTTCAATTGTTAATTTTTTAGCAAGTTACCATTGAAGAGAAAATAATGAATTAGGCTTGAGTCTGATAGTTATTAAGCTTAGATCATGATATGGACTAAATTGTAAAGCTAATTAAGCTTGTTAGATAACTTTGTAACATTATGGAATAAATTGAACAAATTGAAAACCTGTCAAGAAATTATGTTATGAATAGAAATTTTAGGGTCCTTGATGAAAGGATGCGAAATCGAAAGATACGCATATCCCGAGTATAAGAACTAAATTGAATAAAATGAAAAATATGTTTGGCTTTGTATTTAGATGTGAATTGGATGAAATTTGATATTGTTTTATTTACTGATTTATCGAATGTAGCTAAAGACAACGCCAATGTTGGAAAAAAAATGGTTCGAAAACAGTTTTCTTGTAAAATAGAAAAATAAAATTTTGAAAACTAAGCCAATTTTTTATAATTATAGCAATATTTTTTTTCATGAAATAGTACCTATGCTTTGAGCAATATGGATCCCAGACATTCTCAACTTTCAACCGAACGACTTTCTTCGCTATTCTCATTCCACAAACTGCCTCGAGTATGGACTTGAACAATCTCGAGTCAAACACAGAATCAAAAATATTTTTTTTTTACTTTCAGTAGGAAAGTAATATCTCTCTTATAGAAATCGGTAGAATTGTTATTTCAGGAAAATAGATTTTATACTCTAAAATAAATTCTGACTATTTTCGGACAGAATAACAATATTGAAAACTTCTAAAATAAATTCTCTCTTATAGAAATCGGTAGAATTGTATTTTGCCCAACCAATGTCATCTATTTATAGGGAGAGGTAGTGAAACCCTAGTTGAATTATTAGAATAAAATTAATATTTATTTAATAGAAAAATAATCCCCTAGTTGAATTAGGAGAGAGAGGGGCAACTAACCCTAGTTATTTTATTAGGGTTGCCACCCCTCGGACTTATTATGATGAGGTTTTGGGCCTCTCTTGTATTAGATCTAACTATATGTGCTTTATTGACTTTTAACCTGGCACTTTATAATTTAATCCAGCCTAATACATGTTTTTTGATTCCTAAAAATAAATATTTTTATTAAATTTATTTAATTAAATTAATTTTCCAGTTAAATAATTTTCTCAACCTAATTTTAATTCCGTTAAAATCATGGCAACTTTACTGCAAATTTATCTATGAGAAAATATATTTAATTTCTACTTTTAATGGATTCACAATGACCAATTAATTTAATTCCATTTTTGAACTTCAATTAATTAAAGAATAATTTGAAAAACTTAGATTAATTCTTAGATCATTTCCATACTTAGTGAGAAACCACATTCATTTCCGAATGTAACCAATTTCTCTAAATTTTTCTATCCATTTTTGTTCATTTGATTCAATGTAACATCCTGAATAGGGCCTATGAGTTTTCGGTTTAATTGCACGAAGTGACATGTTTTAGGTATTAAGAATAAATTTTGAACATTTTTGGAAACCCGGAAATGTATGGAAATGATTTGGAAATGAACATTTTTGGAAACTTGAAAATGCATGGAAATGATTTAGAAATGAACATTTTTGGAAACCTGAAAATGCATGGACATGATTTAGAAATGATTCAAAAGAGGAAAGTGAACATTTCTGGAAACTTGGAAATGTAAGGAAATGATTCAAAAGAGGAAAGTGAACATTTTTGTAAACTTGGAAATGTAAGGAAATGTCAAGTTTACAGAGCCGAACGAAAATTTTTGGAAACTTAGAAATGACTTAGAAATGTCGAGTTTTAAAGTTTAAAAGAGGAAATTAAGGCAAGGTGGCCTTAAAAGAAAAAGTTGGTGAAATTTGACACACAAACAGGCTTGGAAAAGTGGCTCAAAGATGCCACTTAGGGCCTCTGAAATGGCGCCACATGCAAAGGAATTGGGCCTGAGTTCGAGTCACAGGAAAGCAAATAAAAGAAATTTTATTTTGCTTCCGGAAAAGTGAGGTGGACGGCACAAGGCTATAATTTAGGAGCTTTTATTCTTTTATTTTTAAGAGATAAATAGTGGATAAGTAAGGGATAAATAAAGGATTTAATTTGGATTATTTTCAAGAGATAATTGTTGGATTAAATTCTTTTAATTTGAATAAAGTGATAATTAAAGGGATAAAGCTATCAAAATAGAAGAGTGGTGGCCAAGTAAGGGACTCTAGCTTAGTAATTTCGGCTATAAAAGGAAAAGAGAGGCCATTCTGCATTATTTTCTGTTCTTTGAAAGCCTTTGTCAAATTCTCTTCACCAAATCTCCTTCTTCTTTTATTTTTGCCAAGCCGAAATACCTTTTGTTCTCACCGAATCCTCCATCTTTATTCTTCCTTTTCTAATCCATCCAAAAGCCGAAAGTTGTGAGATCATCATCTAGCCATAGCCGAATCTCTGAAGATTGAAGTGAAGGTGCAATTGATTTCTTCAAGTAAGGGTAAGGTCTCATTCGGTTTCATCCTTTTTCTTTTAAGATTTGCCGAAATCTAGGACTAACCCCATTAATATCTTGTTGCCGAAACTTTGAAGAGATCTTTCGGGATTTACAAGGAAGGAGAAGTTCTTTTCCCGAAGGTACACAATAGGCCACGTGTTCCCTAGTTATTCGGTGAGATTCGGGATTTAAAATCCACAAGGTAAGCATATAAAGTATTCGGCCAAGGCTTATTTTTGGTATTTAGAATTATTTCCTATTTATTCAAAAGCCGGAAATTGACCTAGTTAAATGATTTGGTGGCTAGGCGATTTTTAAGGAAGGAATACTACAAAGTTTTCGGGATTTGATTTATAGTGAAATCGGCAACAAGGTAAGTTTAAGAATACTAACCCTACTAGGATTTGGATTTGTGGCCGAATGGCTTTTTATTAAAGCAGTAAGTGATTAATCAAATGTAAGGATTAAAGATCTAAGCATTAGATCAAGCTTTTCGGGATCTCAAGGAATTTCTAAGCGAATCAGGTGTACCCCACACTAACTTTTAATATGATTATGGTAATATGTAATATGTGCATATGGATAAGGTACCGTGTTATGGTACAAAGTACTCAGGTACGTTTCCTACTTCCACTAGGATTATGAAATATGTTATTTATAACATGTGAAAATTTATAAGAATGTGAATTTAAGTATGATATGCATAATATGAATAATATGGGGCATTCGGGTTATATGAGAAAGGGGAAGTGAATGTGGTAACTTCGGTCTCACTATCTGAATGTGGTGACTTCGGTCACATTATCTGAATGTGGTGACTTCGGTCACATTATCTGAATGTGGTAACTTCGGTTACATTATCTGAATGTGGTGTCTCATGACACAATTATCTGGTGGCTATGCCACGAATTTTATATGGGCGATGAGCACGTCGACTGCAGCGACTGCCTTCGATGGTGTGTAGCGGATGGAGGGTTGACTTAGTAGTCCCCACGGTGTGCAGGTTGGTACGGGGATGTGTAGCGGATGGCATCTAGGTTTGGGTTTGGGATTGCATCATTATCTTGAATTATTATGTGAACATGATATGCATGGTATGCCTAAATTTATTAAATTTTAGTGTTGTGTACACATTGAGTCTGTTGACTCACCCCGTTGTGGGAACATGTTTCAGGTGATGAACAGTGATGGACCGGGACGGCAGAACTTGTGGTGGCCATGCTCAGCTTGAAGTTTTATTCAATATGGACATTTTTATTTTATTTAAATACTTTAGAATTTTATTTTGGGTTTTTACTTGATGTAATAAGGCCATAAGGCCCAAGTTGAATTTCTTTATACTTTTAATTATTACGTTTATGAATTGTTATTGATTAACGGATCAAACAAATTTATTTTTTTTTTAAAACCCTAAGTGTTTTGTCACTTTAAATAAATGGAGTTCAATGTAAGATAAATTGGTTTTCAGCACAAGCCCAACCCAAACAATATTTTTTTAAAAATTCACACAAGTTTTTCCTAAGTAACAAAAGAACTTTGAATCGGTTTACTTGAGGAACATACCAGATCCGGTCCAGGCTCGTGCGCTGGGTGTGGGGTGTTTCAGTTTGGTATCAGAGCCCAGTTTCAAACCCTCGGCCTAGGGGTATAAGGCCTAAAACGTTTTCAAAGCGAGCCCAAATGAGTTTTATGAAAATATTTTTGAAATAAGCGAGTTTTGGCATGGCACCTAAGTCTCCGACCATGATCCACGGTAAGTATCCCTATCTATTATGTGATTTATATTATGATTTGTAGAAGGGTAGAAATGGAACGTAGATTAGAATATTAAGTATGTGAACCCTAGGACTAGTCTACTAAAACACAAGTGCATAAGACTTAAGAACCATTAAACCAACCTATGATCAAGTCGCCGAGCTAGGGTGTGGTAAATGCACAGCGCATGTCTAGGAGTGGATTCAGATGAAGAGCTTGGTATTTAAGCAAATCCTAGCGACTCACCTCCTCTTTACTCGAATCCTACCTGGTGCATAGTAACCGTTCACCCTAACCAAGAGGACTTAGTCATCGGCTAAAAATAATAACTAAAACCCGAAAGGGAACTAGCCGTGTTTTTATAAAAACCTAGTTTTTAGAACTCTTAAAATTACCCTCTTAATTTGTGAGAACTATTTTTACAAAATTTTTAGGAAAAAAAATTTTGATTTATAAAATTACCTAAATACCCCTAGTGGTAAAATTACAAAAATGCCATTGGTTTATGAAATTCCCAAAATACCCACAGTTCTTATCAAAATTTCTTTACGTTATAAAATGTTCAAAAACCCTAATTTGCAAAATATCGAAATACCTTGATTTTGGAAAATTACGAAATTGCCCTTAACTCAAAAAATTACCAAAATGACCCTAATTCCCAAAATTTTTGCAACATCACCATTTTGGAAAACAAATTCTCAAAAATAACCCTAAAGTTTTGTAAAATCTGCAATACCCTGATTTATTGAGCTTTACAAATTTACCCTGGTTTATTACCAAAATACCCCTGAGTTTTAAAATTATCGAAATGCCCTCGGATTTCAGAATTTCCAAAAATACCCTGAGAACACAAAATTACCAAAATACCCTTACTGACAAAATTACCAAGGAACCTTATTTTGAAAATTTACGAAAATACCCCTGTAGGACAAATTACGAAAATACCCCTGGGATAGGAATAAGGCAAAGAGTGTTCGAATAGTGAATGTGGGTGGTAGATACCACTGAATAAATATGTCTATGTTGATGAATGAATGTGCCTCTATTGAGGAATGAAGGTGTCTCTGTTGATGAATGTGAATGTGATTCTCTGAATTAGAGTAGTGAACTTGAACTGAAACTTTGTGTGATCGAAAGAACTACTTCTAAATATCTTTATTTCATAAAATTGTTCGCAGTTAACAAGTGGAACAAAATTCTGATGCACAAAACTTTTTAATCAGATTAAATCGCGGCGTTAGAAATGAGTTCTAGGGGACGTGAACTTAGAGATTGTGCCTAGGAAGTACGATGGTTCTATTAAGATCAGAGTGCGCAGCATAAGCGTAGTGCGGTGAGTTAGGATGTACGATTAATCGTTAGTAAGTAATTTCGAGGACGAAATTATTTTTAAGGGGGGTAGAACTGTAACATCCTGAAAAGGGCCTATGCATTTTCGGTTTAATTGTACGAAATGACATGTCTTATGTGTTACGAACATTTTTGGAAACTTGGAAATGTATGGAAATGTTAGGTTTAACAGAGGAAAGTGAACATTTTTGGAAACTTGGAAATGTAAGGAAGTGATTTAGAAATGATTCAAAAGAGGAAAGTGAACATTTCTGGAAACTTGGAAATGTAAGGAAATGTCAAGTTTAAAGAGGCAAATGAAAATTTTTGGAAACTTAGAAATGACTTAGAAATGTCGAGTTTTAAAGTTTAAAAGAGGAAATTAAGGCAAGGTGGCCTTAAGAGAAAATGTATGTGAAATTTGACACGCAAATAGGCTTGTAAAAGTGGCCTGGAGATGCCACTTAGGGCCTCTGGAAATGGTCCACATGCAAAGGAATTGGGCCTGAGTTCGAGTCACAGGGAAAGCAAATAAAAGAAATTTTATTTTGCTTCCAAAAGAAGTAAGGTGAACGGCACAAGGCTATAATTTAGGAGCTTTTATTCTTTTATTTTTAAGAGATAAATAGTGGATAAATAAGGGATAAATAATGGATTTATTTTAGATTATTTTCAAGAGATAAATGAGGAATTATTCTTTAATTAGGAAAATAAGGGAGAAGTGATGGCCAAGTAAGGGATTCTAAGTTAGTAAATTCGGCTATATAAGGAAAAAGAGGCCATTCATCATTCTTTCTCTCAACCCTTCTCTCTGCGAATTTCCTAGAGCATTTGTTCTTCTTCTTTTTGTTAGCCAAAGCCGAAAATTCAAGATATCACCATTAGCCAATTTCTTTTCTTTCCAATCCATCAAAAGCCGAATCTTTGAGGGGCTTCAAGCATAGGTGCTGTCGATTTCTTCAATAAAGGGTAAGAACAAGTTTTGATTTCTATTCTTTTCTTTTAGATTTGTCGAAATCTAGGATTAATCCCATCAATATTCTTATTTGCTGAAATTTGGAAGGATTCTTTCAGGATTTTTACCATAGTCGACTATAAAGGAAAAGATCTTCAGGATTTGACCATCAAGGTAAGTCATATCTGACATTCGGCCAAGGGCCATAGATTGTGATTAAAGGTTAGAAGTTGATCTAACATGTGGTTTTAGGGATGTCTACAGAAGCTATAACCAAGGGATAATTTTGGGATTTAAGATCCTTAAGGTAAGTGACTATGAATATTCGGCCAAGGCCTATTTTAGTAGTTAGATCTATTTTTATGTGTTTTAAGCCGAAAACTAACCGATTCAAGGGATCTAGTGATTAGCCGATTTTAAAGGGGAAGAATTCATGTTTCCGGGATTTGATTAATTATCAAATCGTCAACAAGGTAAGTTTTAGTATACTAATCCTACTAGGATTTGGATTTATGGCCGAATGGCTTTTTATTAAATTAGTAAGTGATTAATCAAATGTAGGGATTAAGGATCTAGGCGATAGATCAGATTTCAAGATCTCAAGGAATTTGCTAAGCGAATCAGGTGTGTACCCCACACTATTTCATAATATGTTTTATAGCTATGTTTAATTAATATATGTGATATTAAGAATGTGAATATGGCTAAGGTACCATAATGTGGTACAAAGTACTCAGGTACGTTTCCTACTAATACTAGGAATATGAAATATGTTATTTGTAACATGAGAATAAGAATGTGAACTTTGGCATATTAATGCATATTACAAAATGGGGCATATGGGTTATTGAAAGGGGAAGTGAATGTGGTGACCTAAGACCACGAACACGGTGACCTAAGACCGTGGTATCTGAATGTGGTGACCTAAGACCACACTAATCTGAATGCGGTGACCTAAGACCGCGATATCTGAATGTGGTGACCTAAGACCACAAATGCGGTGACCTAAGACTGCGATATGGAGTGTAGTGGAAGGAGGGTCGACTTAGTAGTCCCCATGGTGTACAGGTTGGTACGTGGGAGTGTAGCGGATGGCTTATTAGGTTTGGGTTTGGGAATGCATCATAATTTGTATGCTATGATATGAATGTGTAATATTTGTTATGCCTGAATCTATTATGATTTAGTGTTGTGTACACATTGAGTCTGTTGACTCACCCCGTTGTGGGAACATTTTTCAGGTGACGATCAGTAATGGACCGGGTCGGCAGGAGCTTAGTGGTGGCCATGCCCAGCAAGGAAATTATTATATGGACTCTTTATTTTTATTTAAGTATTTTAAATTATTTGGGTTAATTTGATGTAATAAGGCCATAGTGCACTATTTTATTTCTGTTTTATTTATTATGTTATTAAATTTTATTTATTAAAGATTAAGTAAATTTCATTTAAAATAAACTATAAATATTTTGTCACCTGAAATAAATGAGTTTTCAATATAAAACAAACTTGTTTTCAACTCGAGCCCAACCCACAAACAGACTTTCTTCAAAACACACAAATTTTCAAAGTAACATAAAGAATTTTGAACCGGTTTTCTTCGAGGAACATACCAGATCCGGTTAAGGCTCGTGGGCTGGGTTTGGGGTGTTTCAGTTTGCTCCATCCGCTACACACCATCGAAGGCAGTCGCTACAATCGACGTGCTCATCGCCCATATAAATTCATGGCATAGCCACCAGATAATTGTGTCATGAGACACCACATTCAGATAATGTAACCGAAGTTACCACATTCAAATAATGTAACCGAAGTTACCGTATTCAGATAATGTGACCGAAGTCACCACATTTAGATAGTGAGACCGAAGTCACCACATTCACTTCCCCTTCTTCATATAACCCGAATGCCCCATATTATTCATATTATGCATACCATACTTAAATTCACATTCATGTCATTTTTCACATGTTAAATATAACATATTTCGTAATCCTAGTAGAAGTAGGAAACGTACCTGAGTACTTTGTACCGTAACACGGTACCTTAGCCATATTCTTATATTTTCAGATTAAAACATATATAAAGCCATGAATCTATAAAGATTTTGTGAAAAATTACCAAAATACCCCCGAGGTCCAAAATTACCAAAATACCCCCGAATTTCAAAATTTTTCCAAAACACCCCGGGAATTTAAAAATACCAAAATACTTTGTGACAAAATCACCAAGGAACTTTTTCTTTTGAAAAATTACGCAAATACCTAATAGGACAAAATTACGAAAATACCACCAGGTAGTGGAAAAACAATAACAACGAAAAACTACAACGTTTCTCCGAACGAACGAAAGTTCATAATTGGTTGATGGGTGTATGAATGAATGAAAAGATCATGTGCATGTGTATGAATCTACGAAAGAACCACTCCTAAAACTCTTTTCATAAAATTTCTTCGGGGGTAAACAAGTGAAACAAAATTCTAATGCATAAAACTCTTTAATCAGATTAAATCGCGACGTTAGAAAATGAGTTCTAGGGGACGTGGTCGTCGTGGACGGGATAAAAGGAGTCTTGGACCGTCAAAATCGTCTAAGAGTCTTCAGAAAAGACCGAAGGTTGAGAATCCTGCTCGTGTTTTAAGCCAACTACTAAAAATCTGGACCGTCCGTGTGCTCAGTGTGGAAGGTATCATGTTGGCGAGTGTTGGAACCGAGATCGAGAATGTTTTAGATGTAAGTCTAAGGCTCATTTGGTTAAGAATTGCCCTCAGGCAACGAAGGTTTGTGGTTTAAACCATGGAGGAAATGGTCATGGAACACCCTAGAGAGTCTTTGAAGGTTCAGATGTGAGACAACCAAGGATATGATAGCGGTTAAGTTCCTTGTTTTTGGAGTACTATTTATTGTTTTAGAGATAGTCCATTCTTGTGTTACAAGTGAACTGTTTGAAACTTTGGATGTGAACCTAGAGAATGTGCCTAGAAAGTATGATAGTTCTTTAAGATCTGAGTGCGCAGCAATAGAGTAGTGGGGTGAGTTAGACCGTACAATTATTCGTTAGTAAGTAATTTCGAGGACGAAATTATTTTTAAGGGGGTAGAACTATAACATCCTGAATAGGGCCTATGCATTTTCGGTTTAATTGCATGAAGTGACATGTTTTAGGTATTAAGAATAAATTTTGAACATTTTTGGAAACCCGGAAATGTATGGAAATGATTTGGAAATGAACATTTTTGGAAACTTGAAAATGCATGGAAATGATTTAGAAATGAACATTTTTGGAAACCTGAAAATGTATGGACATGATTTAGAAATGATTCAAAAGAGGAAAGTGAACATTTCTGGAAACTTGGAAATGTAAGGAAATGATTCAAAAGAGGAATGTGAACATTTTTGGAAACTTGGAAATGTAAGGAAATGTCAAGTTTACAGAGCCGAACGAAAATTTTTGGAAACTTATAAATGACTTAGAAATGTCGAGTTTTAAAGTTTAAAAGAGGAAATTAAGGCAAGGTGGCCTTAAAAGAAAAAGTTGGTGAAATTTGACACACAAACAGGCTTGGAAAAGTGGCCTGAAGATGCCACTTAGGGCCTCTGGAAATGGCGCCACATGCAAAGGAATTGGGCCTGAGTTCGAGTCACAGGGAAAGCAAATAAAAGAAATTTTTTTTGGCTTCCAGAAGAAGTGAGGTGGACGGTACAAGGCTATAATTTAGGAGCTTTTATTCTTTTATTTTTAAGAGATAAATAGTGGATAAATAAGGGATAAATAAAGGATTTAATTTGGATTATTTTCAAGAGATAATTGTTGGATTAAAATCTTTTAATTTGAATAAAGTGATAATGAAAGGGATAAAGCTATCAAAATAGAAGAGTGGTGGCCAAGTAAGGGACTCTAGCTTAGTAATTTCAGCTATAAAAGGAAAAGAGAGGCCATTCTGCATTATTTTCTGTTCTTTGAAAGCCTCTGCCGAATTCTCTTCACCAAATCTCCTTCTTCTTTTATTTTTGCCAAGCCGAAATACCTTGTGTTCTAGCCGAATCCTCCATCTTTATTCTTTCTTCTCTAATCCCTCCAAAAGCCGAAAGTTGTGAGATCATCATCTAGCCATAGCCGAATCTCTGAAGATTGAAGTGAAGGTGCAATTGATTTCTTCAAGTAAGGGTAAGGTCTCATTCGGTTTCATCCTTTTTCTTTTAAGATTTGCCGAAATCTAGGACTAACCCCATTAATATCTTGTTGCCGAAACTTTAAAGAGATCTTTCGGGATTTACAAGGACGGAGAAGTTCTTTTCCTGAAGGTACACCATAGGCCACGTGCTCCCTAGTTATTCGATGAGATTCGGGATTTAAAATCCACAAGGTAAGCATATGAATTATTCGGCCAAGGCTTATTTTTGGTATTTAGAATTATTTCCTATTTATTCAAAAGCCGGAAACTGACCTAGTTAAATGATTTAGTGGCTAGCCGATTTTTAAAGAAGGAATACTACAAAGTTTTCGGGATTTGATTTATAGTGAAATCGGCAACAAGGTAAGTTTAAGAATACTAATCCTACTAGGATTTGGATTTGTGGCCGAATGGCTTTTTATTAAAGCAGTAAGTGATTAATCAAATGTAAGGATTAAAGATCTAAGCATTAGATCAAGCTTTTCGGGATCTCAAGGAATTTCTAAGCGAATCAGGTGTACCCCACACTAACTTTTAATATGATTATGGTAATGTGTAATATGTGCATATGGATAAGGTACCGTGTTATGGTACAAAGTACTCAGGTACATTTCCTACTTCCACTAGGATTATGAAATATGTCATTTATAACATGTGAAAATTTATAAGAATGTGAATTTAAGTATGATATGCATAATATGAATAATATGGGGCATTCGGATTATATGAGAAAGGGGAAGTGAATGTGGTCACTTCGGTCTCACTATCTGAATGTGGTGACTTCGGTCATATTATCTGAATGTGGTGACTTCGGTCACATTATCTGAATGTGGTAACTTCGGTTACATTATCTGAATGTGGTGTCTTATGACACAATTATCTGGTGGCTATGCCACGAATTTTATATGGGCGATGAGCACGTCGATCGCAGCGATCGCGCCTTGATGGTGTGTAGCGGATGGAGAGGGTCGACTTAGTAGTCCCCACGGTGCAAAAGTTGGTACGGGGATGTGTAGCGGATGGCATCTAGGTTTGGGTTTGGGATTGCATCATTATCTTGAATTATTATGTGAACATGATATGCATGGTATGCCTAAATTTATTAAATTTTAGTGTTGTGTACACATTGAGTCTGTTGACTTGACTCACCCCGTTGTGGGAACATGTTTCAGGTGATGAACAGTAATGGACCGGGACGACAGAACTTGTGGTGGCCAAGCTTAGCTAAAAGTTTTATTCAATATGGACATTTTTATTTTATTTAAATACTTTAGAATTTTATTTTGGGTTTTTACTTGATGTAATAAGGCCATAAGGCCCAAGTTGAATTTCTTTATACTTTTAATTATTACGTTTATGAATTTTTATTGATTAACTGATCAAACAATTTTTTTTTTTTAAAACCCTAAGTGTTTTGTCACTTTAAATAAATGGAGTTCAATGTAAGATAAATTGGTTTTCAGCACAAGCCCAACCCAAACAATATTTTTTTAAAAATTCACACAAGTTTTTCCTAAGTAACAAAAGAACTTTGAACCGGTTTACTTGAGAAACATACCAGATCCGGTCCAGGCTCGTGGGCCGGGTGTGGGGTGTTTCATTCAACATGCAATTCATTTCTGGTTTCAATGAGCTAGTGAAAGGATCGATTGGACATATGTAATTAGGTATCAAATGATTTATAATTAAGTTTCAACTTTTCGCCTATTAATTATATACTCATTTTTCTTATGAAGTCATTCCACTATAGTATTGTGACTGAGCTATCCCTAATAACATACCACTACGAAAACTACTCGATCAATGTTTGTCCAATGACTTTTTCATAAGTGTGTTACCCTCATAGGATGCCTTTAATCTCTTTGGGATAAATTTTCTCTCCCAATATGGTCCTATTTTATCTCATGGTAACCATTACATCTTCCTTCATGAAAAGTTAATCACTATCAAATAGTAATTAAGTTATTGATCAGAAAAATAAATGAACCGTGGCCATGTTTACTTTTTATCTATCATGTAATGTTAATGAAAGGATATCATTTACCCATGTCTCGGGCTATGGATTCCACTATTGTGAATGATTCTACATACTACAAAATTCGTATACTCGACCCACCAGCTTTCAGTTCCTTATCTATTTGAACTCAAGCTTTTACTTACATCAAAGTATACGAGTCACGTATACATAGTCCATCATCCACTCAGGATTAAGGTATGACACACTATGAATGTCAAAGGTGAATAAATCCATAAACAAATTTAGGATCTATTTTACTTGGGTCCTGTCTGATATACTGTCAGTCCAGTCAACCACATCTATATCTCTATCTTTTGGGAGTCGTCCGCTCTAATGCTCAAGGCAATACATCTCCCCAATTGGACTTAATAGACGGCATATTAGTCTTTTAATCAATTTGATCATTTTTTATTAGACTAAGGACATGTTTAGATTGATCTACTAATATAAGTTGTCTTTGCGTATTACGATTCGACCATGTAATATCGCTTAGTATTAGTTAACATTAGATAACTAGTGAGCTAATATTTGCTTCCATTTTTCTTTGCATGCAAAAAACATTAGGAAAATGTACAAAGGATATTAATGTAATTCATGAATAATTCTATTAAACCAATATGCTCGAAAAAATACAAGTATATAAACGAATATACTACACTTATGACACTAGATCCAATAGCTAGACCGTCAAGAGGGAAAGGAAAAGCGAGAGTCATTGACAAGTGATGAAAGAATTGAATTTTTTATTTCTATGATTTGAGATCATTATATTTAAATGCATGTACGTATTGAATGCATGAGTGACTATCGAGGTAAGTTTATGCTTGTCGTATGAAATGATATAATTGATAAATGATTTGTGATACAAAATTAGGATGAAATTGGTATGAATTATGTTATATAGTATTGGATATATATATGTATATGTATTGATGATGTGATGATTAAGAATGGTGATATATGAATTGGATTGTATAATGTAATTATACTAACTGTTTAGACAGAGTCAGATATAGTTGGCATGCCATAGGATAGATTGTGTATGGGTTATCCTTTGACTATATATTGATGAATGTTGAACGCATTTTTCTTTGGATGTTCTGATGAGTGTTGGACACACTTTTTACTTCAGTTATACTGATGAACATTGGGTGCAATTTATATACTTCGAACATTTTGATGAGGCATTGGGTGCTAGGTTGGTGTGTTGGTTGGACAATCCATGTATCCGTTTGAGATGGTGTCAGGTTAATAGGGAATATAAAATATGAATTGGCTAAATGATATTTGAAATGATTTGATAGTATGTAATGGTATTACAAATGCATATACAAGATATGTGATTATCGATAGCATGTGAAAGATCATGCGAACTAGTTAGAAACAAGCCCTATGGCTGAATTAATTATGAATGAGTTAATAGGCTCGGGAGAGAAAATTGAATAAAAAAATTAAAGATTAGATGGAATTGGTGAAAAATGAAAATTGAGTATCATAGTGTTATATGTGTATGTGTGTGTGTGTGTGTGTGAAAGTGAAATTGAGATGGAATTGAATTGTATCCTTGATGATAGAAAGTATGGTAAAGAATGTTCAATTGATTAACAAATGAGCTTATGTACAAACTTGATATTTGTGCGATGAGCATGTAATTTGAAATGGTTGTATCATAACATATATTGATTGAAATCTACTTGTGATTATGCTCATTTTATGACTTGAATCATGAAATACCATTGATTGAAATCTCAAGGTTACGAGAACTGATCCAACATCCAGAAAGCGATACTCGACTCAACAATGTTTGTATAGTTTCTTTTGTTTCAATAAATGAGATGTATTGAGGTTTTGAGTTGGTTTTGTATCAAATGGTCATTTTGAATCCCAAATTGGTAATGTCATTTGAGTTTAATGTTTATAACTTATTGACACCATTTTATAACTTATTAGCACCATCAATCATCTCTATATGCATTCAATTACACAAATATATACATACACATTTTTCATATATATTTAATTTAGTCTTTATCATTATCAACCAATCTAAATCAAATCAAGTCAGCTCATTTATCAAATCATCACTTCATTACGTAACATACCTTATTTCAGTCCAATTTAAGGGCAATTCCATAATTATTTCAATTTACAATTTATCGTATTCAATTTAGTTCTCTATCTCACCTTTTTGTACCAAATCGTAAACTTTCAATTAAACATATTTCTAATTTTAATTATGAATACATAAAATTTTAACACAAATATATGGTATGAACTTACCTGGTCAAGATAACAAACAAACAACTCTTTCAGAACTAATCAACAATTTTGGTCATTTCCCCGATTTTCTTCAATTTGGTCCAATTTCTGATTTATTCAATAACTCAATTTAATTTATCAATTCCAAACATCCTATATGATTCTATTATAAGTATATATCAGTTTAACTTTATTATTAGAATCCCCCCTAAACTTTTGCATTTTATTTAATTTAGTCCCTAAAATCAAACTTATCATATCTTCCGAATTTGAACTCCAAATGTTAAACCCACTTCAATTATGTCCATGTACAGCCACCTATTATCACAAATTATAAAAATTTCATACCAATTCCAAGATATTCACAATTTAGTCCCTAAATTGAAAACTAACAAAATTTACTTAACAAATTAATCATATTTCATTTCTAAGCTTCAAAATCTACCATAAACATTCAAAAGCTTCAAATAACATCAATGGAAACTTTTTAAATCTTTGAAAGTTTTGAAAACAAAGATATAGGTTAGCTGGACTTAGTTACAACGATCTCGAAAATATAAAAATTATGAAAAATCGACCTCAAATGGCTTACCATGCATATTTCGATTGTTGAAGCTTCAAAAATGTTTTCTCCTATGGTGCTCTAAGGTTCGACCATGAGAGAAAAATAAAATGGTAAGATGATGGTTCCTTTTTTATTTTATTTGTTTTATTATTTTACTTTAATAATTAATAAACAAAGTCATAATTCATATTCTATCGTCCACTAATAATAAAAAGTGGTAAATTTCCACTTAAAACCTTAAATAATTTTTAATTAAGTATTTTAGCTAATAAAATTCAATAGTGATCAACTCTTGTAGGTTTTACGATTTAGTCCTTTTTCATTAATTAATTATTAAATCTTCAAAATTACCAGACCAAATTTCAATCCACTTATACAAAAACTCCGTAAACATTTAATAAAAATATTTACAAACTCAGTTTATGAAAATAAGGTCCCGATACCTCATTTTCCAAAACCACTGACTTTATGTACACATTACTTGTACCTTGACTAACTAACCAATTAATAAAATCTATAACATCAAATTTCACAATAACATCATATTTAAATTGTAAGTATTAAATAATAATATTTACGGACTCACTCATCGGAATTGTGGTCCCGAAACCATTATTTTCGACACCACTGGAAAACAGGTTATTATAATGATCCTGACCTGAGGCATATTAACTGTGATTTTAATATGTTAGATGATTCGAGAGTAGTGGTTGATAAAAAAAGTACATAGTAATGCTCCAAATTGAAGCAAGAGAGGTAGCAACCGCTTTCGGCACCGAGAGTACCACTTGGTCTTAAAGGACCATAATGAGAAGCATTCTTTAAAATGATGAATGGTTGGTTTCATTAGTTTATAGTAGCTGCCCCTCAAGCTCTCAAACCTCTAGTTCCTTCCCCTCTATTTTAAAACGTATCTTTTGCATTGTGACTTAGGTCTTTATACCTGTTCTTGGGCCCCGACCCCTATATGTGAGGCTCTATAATGGCTGAAGAGGTGAAAGTTAGATTGAAAATGAGCTTGGACTTAGGAATGTGAAAAAAATTGATAAGAGAATAAGTGCTTTAATCAAAGAGGTTTTATGAATTGTGTGACACAGTAAGATGGTATTGAAACCTTTTAAAGTTTAATAAGAGTGTAATGAGGACAAGAGAATCAAGTACAACTATAAGTGTGAGGTGAATTGTAAGGTAAGACTTGATGTAACTTTAAATATGATTGGATGAAACCTATATAAGAATTTGAACAAATTTTTAATGATATTTGATCGATTATAGAAATGAAAAATGTAAGAACAAGGTGTGACTAAAATGATGATAATATAACAATGGATAAGGTTCTAGATATAGTATAAGAGGATTGATTGATTAAGGTCAAGTTGGGAATTAAAAAGTATTTAGTATGATTCCAATTGATAAGAATCTTGACTGATGAAAAATTTTATCTGATTACACAAATACAATATGAGTAAGATGGAAAATTGGGGTATCATTATGCTAATTGTAACCGAAATTATTTAGGTGCATAAAAGACTGTTATGTGGATATATTATATTAAATGAATTCTTAACAAATCTGAGGGACCTTAATATTTAAATGAAATATGTGTACAGTGGAACTATGATATTGAATGTAATGATTGAAATTTTGATGATCATAATGATAAATTTCAAAAGTAAGGTATTGTAACAAAAATAAAGATTTGGACAAAAAGTATACAAAAATCGGCATCAATAAAGACTCTACAAGGTTATTTGGTATTAAAAAAGTGTTGAGGCTTCTTTTGAGGAGTGTGAAAGTTTGGATTAATGGTAAGTTTAAATATGGATTAAGAAACATTTTGATATCTAAAGAATTTGAATAAAAGAGTAGCATAAGGATTGCTAATAATGGATTGATGAAAAAGTTTGATTCAATGAATAGATTTTTGTGATCAATATCTGTATAGAATCTATTTCGCATAAATGAATGACTCTTACAAGTTAAGAGGTTATGCTTTAAAAAATGGCTTAGGTTCCTTGACATGTATATGTAACTCATCCTTGAGGTGTTGTAATACATAATTGAGAAAGATGTTCAATTTTGGCTCTGTGTGTATACATGATTGAGTGGAAATCTTGAGAATGGGATTCTGAGTCCGAAGTACATTGCAATGTGATTGCTTTTGCAAAGTGGAATTGTGAGGTTTGGGGACCATTGGTTGAAAAGAATTTGGTTTCCGCTATGAATGTGACGGTAATTAAATATTCAAGATGTGAAAATCAATTTGATAATTGGTTTAAAGTTTGAGTTTACTAAGGGATGGTGACTATTTAAAAGAAGATGAACTTTGACCTCAAATAGTGACCTCGAGCTTATGTCGGCAGCGTTCAAGTCAATAGGATCTCGAGGGTAGGCCTGAGAGTTTTCCTTTCTATCCACAACAAATTAGAGGTTTCAAGATTCTTCTAAAATATTCACAAGCTTAACATTGTTGGGTGGTCAATCGTTTCTCCAAGATAGTGTTGGAAAAAATTCAGTTCGAAAATAGTTTTCTTGCACATAAAAAAAAATTTGAAAATTGAGTCGGTTTACGATATTTATAGCAATAAACTTTTCCCAAAACATACCCGTCATTTGAGTGAGACGAATTCTTGACGTTTCCAACTTTCAATTGAACGATGTTCTCCGCTATTCTCGTAACATGAACAGCTTCGAGTGTGGGATTGAACAATTATAGATCAAACACAGAACCAGAAACAATTCTTTTACTTTCAGTAGGAAAGTAAATCTCTCTCTTATAGAAATTGATAGAATTATCGGTCCCAGAAAATAGAATTTATAATTAGAAATAAATTCTAGCTATTTTTGGGCAAAATAACAATATCTCAAAGTTGTATGTTTAGCCTTACCAGTGCTATCTATTTATAGGGAGAGGAAGTGTAACAGCCCGTTTTTAGTCAAATCAGAACAGTGGTTTCGGGACCACAAATCCAAAGTCAAAATATTTATTTTATTATTTTAATATCCGTAGCATGGTTGAATAATTGTGTGAAAGTTTCGTTTAAAACTTTTATCGTTTGATTAGTCAATTTGATAAAAAGGACTAAATCCCGTAAAGTGCAAAAGTAGTGTTCTAATAGCTAAAGGCATCTAATAGCTATAGAATCCTAAATTAGAGGTCCTTATGTTGTAATTAGACCATTTGAAACATGAGTGGACATATATGGACATATTATTAAGTGTTTTGATGGTTAATTAACAAGGTTAAATTAGTAAATTAATAAATAAGTTAAATTAACATAACATAAACAAAGGTATCATCTTTCTTCCTCCTTGTTTTGACCGAAAATAAGAAGAAACTCCATTGTTGCACTTTGAAGCATTCGACCATAGTACCTAGTGCATGTAAGTCAATTTTGACCAGATTTTTAATGATTTCTATGTTTTTGAGATCGTTGCAGCTTAGTCTAGCCAACCTAGGGACTATTTTGCAAAATTGTTAAAGATTTTAGATGTTACCATTGATGAATACATGTGTGTTTTGATGTTTGGGGATAGATTATGAATGTTTGATGATAGTTATACAAGTTTTGTTAAGTGATTTTTAGTGAAAAATGAAAATTAGGGATTAAATTGAGAAATGTTGAAAATTTGTGGTCAAAATGTGAAATATATGAAAAATATGGGCTTCTAGGGACCTAATGGTAATTCGGCTAGCATGGGTTAGTATTGAATTTCATGAATTTGTGATTTTATGAAATAAAGACTAAATTGTAAAAGTTGTGAAATACTTGGGGAAAAGTGTAAATGTGCTTTAATGAGTGTTTTGGACTAACTTGAATAGACAGATAATTAAACAAGTTGAATTTGATATTATATAGATCAAGAAAAGCGAAGTTCGGATCTTGATCGGGGGAAAAATAAATTATCGAACTAGTCGGTTCATTTTATCGTTTTTGTGAATCGAGGTAAGTTCGTATGTAATAAGTTTTGTTATAAATGTATTTTAAATGCTTTAGTATTGCATAAATTATAAATACGATTCTACGGACACGTTCGATTAAGATTCGGTAAGTGTGAAATTTTGGTTGAAACTTAGGAATAGATTAGGATATGAATGACATGTCATTAGGGCTTACTGTGATTATATGATTCGGGTGCTGGTCCTGTACGTCCTACCGGTGGCTGAATATAACGACATGTGTTGCGGTTACCTAACAGCTTGTGTGAGCAGCACCGTGTAGCTACGTCTTGACCCACAGCTTGTGTGAGTAGGCTTGTTGATAGCTCGAAAGTGAGCATATATGTGATATGAGATTGAGATAGCATTGGCTATTTATGTGGCACTTCGGTGCGAGTTTCCCGAGTATCCGATAGTATTCCGAATGGTTAAACGGGTAAATGAAAGATATGGTTGAGTATGAGATTGATACGAAATGGTACAGGTATGTACAAGAACTGTATAAGCTTTAAATCGAAAAAATTGTGAAGTTTGTATATAATCTTATGAATAAATAAGTGAAAGGTTTGTTGGTTAATATGAGTACATGATGAATTATGCCATTTTGTTAAATTGTGTATCTATGATTATATTGAGTTTATTGCATACGAGCTTACTAAGCTATAAAGCTTACTTTGTTTTTTTTCCATGTTTTATAGTGATTTCAAAGCTAGCTCGGATTCGGGGATCATTGGAGACTACATCACACTATCCTACTATCACTTGGTACTTTTGAATTTTGGTATTTTGGTATATGGCATGTATAGGGACTTTGGGCATTTTGGTTATGCGTTAGGAATGAATTTAGTTATTTGAAATGGTTTGTAAATGCAAGTGATTTGGTTGTTGATATAGCCATGAAAGTTGGTTTATCTTGGTATGTTTGAATCATGTATATATATGTGTATGTGGCTTGTGTGATGTTTTGAAAGTTAGGCATGTGATGCTTGTGGATAATTAGCATAATAGATATTTAATAGCCAAGTTTTGATTGATTGACATGCTTGAGAAAATAGATCAAATGATGCATAGTTGATAATGGTCACATTGATGATTTAAGGAAGCAGAGTTTGGTACAAATGGTATGGCATGTTTTGGTGATTTGTGTATATGTAAAATGGAAGTATAGAATGTGCATGATTTATGTTTGAATTGGTTGGTTTAAATGCTTATATATGCTATGTGTTGGTGCCAATTGATATGGTGTAGGTACATGCAAGTTTGGTGGCAAAATGGTTTGGTAAATAGCCTATTTTTGTCGACAAGGGTAGAGACACGGGCGTGTGTCTCAGCCGTGTGTGATACATGGTCATGTATACGGCCGTGTGTCCCCTAGTGTTGAAATAGAAACCAAGTCAGTATGCTCCACACGACCTCACACACGGGTGTGTGACCTGGCTGGGTGTATAAGTCAGTATACCCTACAAGTTTGACACGGCCTGGCACACGGGCGTGTATGGCCAGTTGTAGGGCAAATGGGCGTATGTGTTGGCCGTGTGACCCAAGTCAGAGAGTTATACGGGGTCGGACACAGGCTGGGACATGGCCACGTGCTTCCATTTTGAATGTCCACACGACCTATGACATGGGCGTTTCTTTGGCCGTGTGTCCCCTGTTTTTGAGAAAATTTTCTAAATGTTCAAAAAGTTTCCAAGGTTATCGGTTTAGTCCCGAACCACTCCTAATGCATGCTTAGGGCCTCGTAGGCTCGTATTAGGGACAAAATGATTGGTTGTGAATGATTTTTATATGAATTGACTAATTGTATGTGAAATATATGTTTAAATGTGTTATAAGTCCGGTAATGCTCCATAACCCTATTTCGACGTTGAATATGGGTGAGGGGTGTTACAGGAAGTGAAACCCTAATTGAATAAGTAGAATGCAATTAATGACTATTTAATAGAAAAAAAATCTCCTAGTTGAACTAGGATAGAGAGGGGCGGCTAGTCTTAGTTATTTTACTAAGGTTGCCACCCCTCATGTTTAATGTGAAGGGTTTTGGGCCTCTTCTGTATTAGATTTAATTATACGTGCATCCTGGACTTTTAACCCATCATTTTATAATTTAATCCAACGCAGTACATATTTTTCTATTTCCAAAAATAAATATTATTTATTAAATTAATTTTAATTAATTAATTTATCATTAAATAATTTTTTCAATCTAACTCTAAATCCATTAGAAAATATATTTAATTTCTACATTCAACTGATTCACAATGACCAATTAATTTAATTCTATTTTTTAAACAACTAAGGGCTGAAGTTAACAAATTCTGATTTTTAGAATAACTTGTCTTGACATGATAAAAGAGGTTACTTAATCTATTCGATGCAAATATTTATATGTGTTTCTCGTGGGACTAAATTGCTCCTTGTTTTTTTGAATTATTATGTAAATGACATTTACACTACTTTTAAGTGTTTTATTAAACCTTGTATTTAGTCCGAACCACAATTCTAAATGTAAGTATATAAGGTATTTCCATATTATCTTACTAAGTTTTATGCTTAACACATTGTAGTCTTTTGCGTGTAGGTCTTCTGTATCAAGGCTCGGTGCATCTCGAAAATCACAAGCAAACACCATTATCAACTCCAAAGAGTATGAAATTTGTGTATTTATGTATTGTGGCATGTACTTAGGGAATTTAAGTGTATAAATATGCTTATTTTATATGTAAAATAGTACTTGAAACTTGGGTTATGGTGTAGTGGTTGAAGGCTTATGAAATTAGTTAAAGTTCAAGAATTTGTGAAGTTGTGAATGGTTACAGTACTACCTGAGTGGAAGCTTAGGCCGCATAGGCAACTCCTTGTCGAACCATCAATATTAGTTAATACCGCCTAGGTGATGGCTAGGGTCACCTGGTGGCACTTTAAGGGAAAAAATTATTCACTCCAATATCGAGTAAGTGGGAGCTTTGGCCGCCTAAGCAATAACTTAACTTTGGTTTTACTTAATTTCTTATAAATTCCTTAAATATTTGAGTAGCCTTTAACAAATTGAGTAACATTCCTATATTTTGCAAATTACTTAGTTCTTTTGTTTTAATTGGCACTATAAGATTCTTTTAACTTCGTTTTGAAAACATAAAACTCATTTTGAATAGAATTTAAATATTTTCTATAATTTTATAAATATGTTTTCACGTTTAAAATTTCTTGAATAAATCAAAGGTTTTTTTTCATGTTAGTGATTTAATAAAACCTTCCATTCGTACTATATGCAAGGGCACATGAGTACAGATGGGAAATGCCATCAGAGCACAAACAAAGTGGAAATCTCATAAATATTTTAAGATTTTAAACTTTAGAGCAATTTTATAATATCATATAAAAAAGGTAAAATTAATTTGGTAAAATAGGGTTGTTGATGAGGAGATAAGGAAGAGAAGGTGGCGATGCAAAAAAGGCCAACTCACTTTGACAAGTGGAGAGCCAGAGAAGGACAAGAGGTGGAATAAGGTTGCTGCAAAGGTTGAAAGGGCTAAGTACAGGGATTATGTGCTCAAAATTGTTAAAGGGGGAGATTATTTTTTTCCCTTCACCTTGGAGGGTATTTATAGGAGATACCCCTTGGTTTGGTAGTGATGACGTGGTAAGTCATTATCAGTGGGCTATCATCATGGAGTGCGTGGTGGAGCCCATTCTGCTATTTATTTTGAAGTGGTATGAGATTGTTATACTCAAGTGGACCGTAGTAGTTTCGAAAAGGAGTATTCACACTGAAAAGTTGGTAGACTTTCTTACAATGGCGGGTGGTCTAATGTAAGAGATGTTCCCACTATCAGCGGTGGTCCAATGGGAGGTGATTCGTCCAAAAGGCTGAGTGATTGTCGAAGATCTAAAAGACGAGAGGTGAAGAACTCTCCATACATTTCTTTCTGATGCTTTTTAAGAATACCACGTGTCAAACCCAAATAAAGATATAACAAAGGTAAAACTTTGGTAACAACAATATTAATAAATAAAAACTATAACCAGAATTACAATACTACATTGTTAGTTCTTGTTTGATAAAATTTGTGCCAACTACTAATTGCAATTATCTCTTAACTTGATTCTTGTAAAATTCCTGTGTCACAATCGTACTGAAAGGGCTATATATATATATATATTATATATTATATATTATATATTTTTAAACATCTGGAAAAAAAATAATTCATGAAAAGAAGAGTTTAGTTATATAAAAAAGGACATTCCTAAACAAAAGATTCATTAATTTCTTGTCATTCGTAGGAACTATGGCAAACCTATAGGAAAGCTAACCTTTGACCTAATTCCCACCGGTAACATCCAACAAGATCCACCACTTACAACTGATGGCCAACCCAGATTTGTTTGAAGGAAAATTTTAAGGTCATTTGGTATTTTTCTTTTCTTTTCGTATATTTGATTTTTTTTAATACATAAAATTTTTATTTTATTTTCTTATAATATTTTTTAAATCATTTTTATAATTTGTTATCGAATTTTTTTAATATTTTTATTTTATTTTGAAATACTTTTTAGAATTATAACTAAATTAATAGATTTTGTAAATGTTGAGGGTTAAATTTTTTGAAATTTTTTACAAAATAGAATTGAAATGATAAATTTTTTAAACATTGAGGTTTTTTAATTTTTTAGATTTAAGATCTAATTGATTGAATGTATAAATATTGAATGGCTATATGTTAATAAAAAGATCCACATTAAAATTCTGTTAGAGGTGTTCATGGGTCGGGTTCGGGTTGGGTCTAAGTATGATATTAATATACTTTATATTTATCCAAGTTTGTCCCAACTCGAAATTTGAGTATAAAATTTTGCCCGAACCCACTCATATTTGCAAAAGACTAACTCAAACCCATTTTAGGTCTGCTCATATTATTTTTAATTTTTTTAAAAAAAGATTTATATTATATTATTTTAATATTTAAGAATTTTATACATTTTTTATTTATTAAAAATTTTAAATAGTTATCTTAACATTATTTTAATGTTTACATTAGAGTAGTATTATATATTTAATATAGATTTACTTTTTTTTAATGTAATCTAAATTACATAATATATAAAAATAACATAATATAAAATATTATAAACTTAAAACAGGTCGGGCTGGACTAAGCTCGAACCTTGAATGTTCAAACCTGAGCTCAGTCCATATTTTAAACGGCTTTTTACCTAAATTTATTTTTTGGGCTTAATATTTTTGTCCAAAGCTTCTCAAATTTCGGGCAAACCTTCATGTATGAACAAATAACCCGATATATGAACAAATCTAAATTTTGTTATTGAACTAACAACAACAAAAAGGTGGAAATATAAATAATTTTAAAAAATTGAATGAGCAAATAAATAATAATAATAATATAATAAAAATAGAAGCAAGACTATACTCATAATTTACCATGCTGAATATAATCTTCCAGGAAATATAATGTCAAATATTTGATTGCATTTAAAAAAGTGTATAGTTCGAAATAGTTAAATTAATAACGTGAAAACCTGTAGAAAGGCAAGAAAGATGTATCAAATTGCAGATGTATGCGAGTGGCAACCTCCATTGAACCAAAATTCTTTGTATATAATAAATCCAATTGATCTTTCCAAGATTGAAAATTTGGTTAAAAGCAAGCAAAAATGCGATGGAAGGTTGCTAAACACAACATGACGTGACAATAAAACGGTCGAGAGTTTATCATCGTTATAACCCTACGTGACATGACAACACCATAAATGATGACCTTTGCAATTACAAATTATGGTACTAAAAGAAAAGAATCCGTCTAGGAAAAACTGATATTATCAAAATAAATTTTTATTTAATAGATTAAAATTCTAGCTTTTGATTTTACGAAGAGTTTAAGTGCTGGATGTGATAAGTTGAACAGAATAAGAAAATCACGTTAAATTGGACCATGACACACGATCAACTATTAAAGAAATGTGTATTTGTGTGTAAAAATTTGAGAAAAAATGTTGCATTGCATTTTATAGGTAATTATATTATCACTTGAGCTAGTTATTCAGATTTTTGAGAGATAAAACCTCAACAAAAAGACAGTATTTTTCCATTAAGGATTCTTAAAGTTTGTTTTTCTAACAAAACTTAATACAAATATTTTAAAAAATTCAATATTATAAGAGAAAACTTACCTCGAATTCTAATAAATAATGACTCCTTTTTACTACGACATTCTCTCCTATTCCAACAATTTTTTTATTATGCTCAATCCTAAATTGATATTACCTCAAAAGTCTATTCTGATACTTGATACCACGCTTCTGACTAACCTGCAAGTTAAATGAAAATGTAAAGGTAAAATTATACACAATCCTCTTAGATGCATCAAGTACACAGGATGATAATAACACCAAAAAGACCACGTTGTACAAAAAGTTTAAAGCTCTCTCCCGACCACAAGTTGGGGGAAACTCGGAAGATACAGCTAGTGGGTACCCAGGCCCTTATCATGCATTCCCCACCCCCAATCATGCACTTCTCCCCTGCTGTTCCCCCCTCATAATATATTTGGAGCTAAACATTACTATTTTCCTCTCTCTCTCTCTCTCTCTCTCTCTCTCTCTCTGATCTCTTGCGCGCAGTTTCAATCATGGTATAGTATACATTCTATAAAGTTATTATTAGCATGTTTGAATATAATTGATCATACGATGAATAGTTTCTTTGTTGCCTGGATTTTGCCTTGGATGCTCATAGGTTTTGGTTGAAAGCCGTGGTGAGAAAGATGATTCAAATGAGGGAACCGTGGTTGATTTCCGGGGGAATCCGGTGGACAAGTCGAAAACCGGTGGATGGCTCGCTGCAGGGCTCATCTTAGGTGTTTCACGATGAATTTCAGAAGCTTAAAAGTGCGGTGTACCTTGGTCCCCATCTCTCTTCTTTTGCTAATATGAAGGGAAATTTTTGGTGCAGGATCTGAGCTCTCTGAGAGGATATGTGTGATGGGCATATCTATGAATTTGGTGACGTACTTAGTTGGAGATTTGCATATCTCTGCAGCAAAATCCGCAACTATAGTTACCAACTTCATGGGCGCTCTTAATCTGCTTGGTCTCCTCGGAGGTTTCTTAGCCGATGCCAAACTCGGCCGATACTTGACTGTGGCACTCTCTGCATCCATAACTGCTCTGGTAAGGTTTCCCTTACCGATAATAAGAAATAAAAAAGTTGATATCTTTACGCCTACTTCTTTGCAGACAAAGACTTTAATATAACTTTTTTTTTGGCTGCCATCTCATCTTAACTCAGGGAGTGATTTTATTGACACTGGCTACGACAATTCCCAGCATGAGGCCTCCTTACTGTGATGACTACAGAAGGAAGCATCACGAGTGCATCGAGGCAAACGGCCGGCAACTGGCTTTGCTGTATGCGGCACTGTACACAACAGCACTTGGTGGTGGGGGAATAAAGTCTAATGTCTCGGGTTTTGGGTCGGATCAGTTCGACGTGGCAGACCCCAAGGAGGAGAAGGCTATGATTTTCTTCTTCAATAGGTTCTATTTCGGCATCAGCCTGGGGTCATTGTTCGCGGTGATTGTGCTGGTGTATATACAAGACAATGTAGGAAGAGGGTGGGGATACGGGATTTCAGCAGTAACAATGGTGATTGCGGTAGCGGTTTTGATTTGTGGGACTCCATGGTACAGGTTCAAAAAGCCTCAGGGGAGCCCTTTAACTGTCGTATGGAGGGTTCTATTGTTGGCATTGAAGAAGAAAAATCAGCCTTATCCTTCCCACCCCAGCCTCTTGAACGATTACGATAACCGAAAGGTTCCCTACACGCCAAGATTCAAGTAAGTCTGATCCCATTTGGTTTTCATGCCACATCTTTCTTTTCACAACTGTTGCAAATTAATTGCAGAGTTTTGGTTTGATTCTCACTTGCATCAGATTCAAAACCCAAACTTAAATTTCATTTTTTTTTTCGCAAAACTTTGCTCTGATTCAAGAACATTAAACCATTTTAATTTTAAATTGAGCTAGTGTTAAGCAATTTTTATACAAATTGAAGGATTTTGCTTCATTGTCAGTTCATATGCTGCTCCAACCCTCATATGATTAGATATGGGTTTGGGGATCAAACCTTCCAAGTAGATTATTAAAAAATTAAAATAAACGTATCTATGTAGACACATAATCTAACATTCGTAGCCCAATATGCGTAACATAGTTCATACACAACAGATATTAAAAAGAAAAATAAATAGTAAAAGGTAGGGCCCCGCAAAAAAAAAAGGCAGAGGGAAAGGAAATCTTCCAACTTGATCATGAAATGCAACTAAAATCAGATATCTGACCCTTTCCCATCAGTGTCTAGCCATTCATTTTGCCTTAAAACAACTCCCTGCTCCTAACAGATTCTTTTGGTTCATGCTGAAGAGATTCTACCTAATTTTTAGATTTATGCATTAGTAGAAAGAGGAGAATCTGTTCCAAGTTTCCCTGACCATGTTTGCATCAAGAGCCAAAAGAATTAATTGACTAATTACATATTTGCCAGAAAAGTAACCAAATCTGATTTCAATGTGCTTGTGATGACTAGGTTTCTGGACAAGGCTGCAATCCTAGACGACAACTGTGCTGCCAACGCAGAAAAGAATAACCCATGGCTAGTATCAACTGTGACCCATGTGGAAGAAGTAAAAATGGTGATAAAATTACTCCCCATTTGGTCTACGTGTATACTCTTCTGGACAATCTACTCCCAGATGACTACGTTTACAGTTGAGCAAGCCACCATCATGCACCGCAAAATTGGCTCTTTCGTAATCCCCGCCGGATCTTTCTCCGCTTTTCTCATTATCAGCATTCTCCTCTTCACTTCCCTAAATGAAAAAGTTTTCGTTCCCTTGGCTCGAAAAATCACCCATAATCCCCAGGGAATCACTAGCCTCCAGAGGATTGGGATTGGACTAGTTTTTTCGGTAGCTGCTATGGTAGGGGCTGCTATTATTGAGAAAGAGAGGAGGGAAATTGCTGTAGAGAAAGAAGTCAAAATAAGTGCTTTTTGGCTACTTGTTCAGTTCTTCCTTGTTGGTGCTGGAGAGGCTTTTGCTTATGTTGGACAACTTGAGTTCTTTATTAGAGAGGCACCAGACCGGATGAAATCCATGAGCACAGGGCTTTTCCTGAGCACCATTTCAATGGGGTTCTTTGTGAGCAGTTTGCTGGTGTCTATCGTCGACCATGTAACCAACAGGAACTGGCTTAGGAATAATTTGAATAAAGGAAAGTTAAATAACTTCTATTGGTTACTTGCAGTCTTAGGATTCTTGAACTTCTTGGTTTTTCTAATCTTTGCATCAAGACATCAGTACAAGATGCAGCTGCCTATAGAGCCCGAGTCTGGAGAGAAGGAACTTAAGGGCTTGAATGGCGAAACCATACAAGACATGGAGAAGAAAGCAAATCTTCAGGCAGTGGGAGAAGTAGAGCCATAGCCTATGTGTACCTTTAAGAGGGTTGTATGAATCGTTAGACTGATATAGTATACTCGTTATTTTGGCTTGTTAAAAGGAAGAGGCTCATATCTATCTGTCATGGGTAATTTGTAAGGTGATTATTCCATTGTTCTTTCTTATACTTCTTATCAAGCTGTGCAACATTATAGGGGACATTTTTACTTATCTTGCTCCATAAAGACGTGCTTAATTAGATCTGATCTTCATTTGTTCTCCCACAAATCTAGAGTTGGATGACATATCATGCATCCACTGTTTGTGACTTCAACGATCAATCAGACATATTGCATTTAACTGCCTAGTAGCCATAGAGAAGCAACTTATTAATGTATATGTAGAAGGATTCCCCGTTCAGAACCAGTTGATGAGTTTGAAAAAATGTCGGGTTCGAGGAAATTAGCAACCGAAGAGTGAGTCTTTAATGCCAATACATCGAGGAAACATAGCACAGAACAAGTGTTGGACGAAACACAATAAGGAAGTTGAAAGCTGACCCCTAAAAAATCCCATAAATTGTAAAAAAGGGTCATCAAGTAGGTCTAGGTGGTTATGACCTATAGGGAAACATATAACCACATAATACGATCCTCCATATCCGACCAAACACATCCACTTTGTATGAATCTAATAACCCTTTTCTTAGTACATCCCTTGTTGGGTCGAGTTTCAAAGTCCTTTCCTACCTATAAATAAGGGTGTAAATGAACTGGGCTCAAACGAACAAGACTATGTTCGTGTTCATTTGTTTATTTTTGAAGTTATTCGTGTTCGATTTGTATTCGCTTAAATTTTTAATATCATGTTCGAACTCGGTTTGTTTATTATTTGGTGTGTTCGGGCTCGATTCATTTAGCGTTCGCGAACATGTTCATTTAACGTTACATGTTTATTTATATGTTCACGAACATGTTCGTTTATATATATATTTCCTATTGATAATATTTTACAACCAGATCCTAGTAACTTCTACAAAAAGCTATGGAACTTACATATACCTTCGAAAATAAAAATTACAATTTGGAGGCTATCATGGAATTATATGCCTACTTTAGCTAATCTAAGCTACAAAATAATAGCAATGAATACTCAATGTCTGAGGTGTTGTACTTCTGTGGAGGACTCTATCCATACATTTCGGGACTACCTTGTTACAATGAAGGGAAGATGAAAAGTGTGTGTTTCGAGCCTCCATCTTTCCACCAACACGCTAATGAGTGTAGGATCGAGTTTGCAACCCCAGAGCATACAAGACGTATGCAAGAGTCCCGCGTCTTGCAAGTAACCACGAATTTCAGTGATTGGGCCCTTTGACAAGTTTTATATGAACCCCTACAAAACACGATCATCTGCCTATTTATATCGACAAAAAAAAAACTAATTTAAAATATTTTAAAAAATTAAAAACTTTAAATTAAGCTTATTGAAAATATCTTACCATTATAGCTTGAGCGGCAAAAATGTACTTGTCTAAACAAATTAGAAAGGTGGTCATTCGTAAAAATTTAATCGAAACGAATAAAATACGAAATCATTAAAAATAATAATATTTTTAAACAAGCATATCAAAAAATTTAGAACAAAACTTGAGAAAGTTGAGAGATTAAAAATAGATGGATTTGAGTGAAAAATAAATAAAATTGCATGGTATTTATAGAAAAAAAAAAGATTGATCATTGTGGGCTGTTTAAATTTTTTTACTGTTGCCAGCCAACGTTCAAAAAGTCGCCGTTTAAATTGACCGTTGAAGGAAAACGAGCTTAGTTAGACGCATTTTCCCTTTCGACTTATTTCTCTAAATAAAAAAAAAAAAACTGACTTATTTAATTAATTTAGCCTCCAAAATATATCATCCATTGATGTTAAGGTTTAGTAATGAAGGGATTTGACCCACACTCCCGTATTCAAAGGAATGACTTTTATTATGAAATGGATTGTAATTTCATAACGTCTGGTTAATAAAATTACATTACATAACATCCCGCCGAAACATAGCGATGAAGAAGATAAATAAAGATACAATGAAAAAAAAAATCATTATTTGTGACCAAAAAAAACTATCATTATTTCTTTAACTGTAGCTAATGGGGTATTCAACTTTGCTTTGCCAATGATCAGTGTTCAAGTTAAAAAGCACATTCCAAGATTTCATGCTATGGCGTCTGCATCTTTTTGAAAATTTTCTAAGCTGCTTTGCCATTTGGCACAGGTCCAGTCGGGTTGAGCTCATCCCAGGCTTCAATCCATGTGACCATGGCATCAGCCAGCTTGTCAAAGTAGGGATCAACTTTGCTAAGCTTTTCCTTCACCTGTTTTGCCAGTTCAATATAGCACTTTTGAACAGTGGTGCAGTCTTTTGGAAGGACAGCTTGTTGGAAGAATGGGATGATCTCTTCCTGCCAATATATACCCTTGTACTCCTTCCTTAGGTTTACAAATGGGTTGCTTGCTTTGCTGTGAAAGATGTAAGGTAGACCTGTTTTGACTCCCAATCCCAAATGGTCACATATCACCTAAACAATCATCGAACCAGTGAGGCCATTGAGATTTCTTTCGGATTCTGAAATACATTGTAAGGAGAAGAAAGTAAATTGTGATACAAAAACGTACCTTGGTGCACCAGCCAGCCCACATGTCGTCGTAACGTCCAATTGGCTGCCCATCGCCCATGAGTCCAAAGTACATGGCAGGGCCAATCAGCTCACGGTTGAAAGCCAAATTCATACCACACATGGGGAACAAGGTGCCCTTTGGAATTGTAAGAACCGCATCCACATACCTGATTTATCATGAGCATTATCAATCAATTAATCACTAATGACTAGAAGACAATCTTCGGAACATTTTGACAAAAACAGATCATACATACCTAGTGTTCCTCTCAAGAGGCTTCACCAGTTGGGTTGGAGCATCATAATCCGGGATGTTGAGCCAAAGTCCATGAGAAGCAGCAGTTGGAACGCCCTCGCGAAGACTAAATGGGTATCCACGGACAAAATCTGCACCCTCTCGGAAAGGGTCATACAAGGTGTTGAAGAAGAAGGGAGTGGATGGTGATAGCAGATTCTTGATGTGCTGCTCAAGTGCATTGATCGCTTTGCCTGATGGGTCCTTAGCAACCTAATCATAAACAAAAAAAGATCCATGGTTTGGTCAGGGTTGTCAATATTCTTATATTCTGAAAGAGAGAAACGAGCCCCCAATCATACATTGAACCCATATTGTTAAAACTAATCGATGAAGTACAAAAGCAATTCCTCACATAATCATCACTCAGAATATAAATCAACTACACAGATCTGAACCTGTAGATTTAGCAGGAATATACAATAACACAAACAGATACAATCATCCAAGATTTTTGAATCTCATAGCTGTAGATTCCAGTCCAACCAATTACTTAACAATTGAAAGGTATATATCCATGATTAGGCAGGTACAAAGCTGCTAGAGGTGCATAGCATGTGAAAGTAATTTGAATTCTATAACCAACTGCAAAAAATAAATAAATAAAGTAAAAAGAAGCTAATAAAAGAAAAACCGACTCTCCACAGTCCACACTGCAGTATAAACAACATAATAATAGGAAATCAAATGCATAAATCATCTCAGACTCTGAAGATCTGGCAAGCATATCAGACAATGCAGAACTCAAATCCAGATTCAGGAATAAATTGTAATATATAAATTGATTGCGTTATAAATTACTGTAGTATTTGAAATTGAATTTCAACTATGTAGATTGCATGATCTGAAAGGCTTTCAAAGTAAATCTGAAGCAAGCAGAATTCGGTTTCTCATTTGCTACGAATATGTCAACATAAATTGAGGGGGAAAGAGGAGATTAAACCAAATTACCAAAGTGTCCAAGTCTCCCATCAAAACAATCAAAGGATTCAACTTTTGACCATAATAACAAAAACCCAGATACTAAAACATCACAGGAATTCAATTTAAATCAAGAAAAGAAATAAAAGCACGCAAATTTCCAAACAAAACAATGTAAAGATCCAAAATTTGACTAAAATAAGGAAACCCCAGATTCTGAAACACCACAATAAAATTGAAAAAACAAAAAGAAACTTACAAAGCAGTCGTCGTCAATGGTGAAGATATACTTCTTCTTGGATACCATGTAACCAAAGCAACGACAAGCAGAGTCCTTGAAGGAAATGCAAGAAGCCTTAGGACCGAGGATCCTGTTAATATCGTTCCTGTTGTAAAGCTCATAGTCAAAGCCCTCAGGGACCTTGATGGTCTTTGAAGGATCACCATCTTGAACAATGATGAGATGGTAAGGCTGAAAGAATGGCCTCCACATCTCAAGAAAGTCCAAGTTCCTTATGGTTGGTATAACAATGTCGAGCTCATCTTTCAGCAGAGCCACTGCTGGTGCTGCTGCTTGTGTTGCTGTTGCAGGCTCTGCCATTTTCACCGCAAAAAGGAGAAACGATAAAAGGAAAAGTGAAAAAAGCAGAGGTTTTTTCTTTCGCAGTTGTTTTGAGGATTGATTAACAGGAAAAGAGCTTGTATGCGAATATATGGAGAGGGAGACTGAAGAGTCACGTGAGAAACGAGTGAGGCGGCACGATTGGAGGGAGATACAAAGGAGAGAGACAAGGGATCGGGTTTTTATTTTTTTTTATTTTTTTATTTTTTTTTTATATACACAATATTGGGTTAGAATGGGTTATACGATTTGTGCATAAATTATCGCTCGGAATTGATGAGGGTGAAAAAAATATAAAAATAAATAAATATGATACATGTCACAATTTAATTGACTATCCTTTTTTAAATGATGGTGATGACTCATAATGATTACAAAATTATAATTTAAGTTTATAGTTTGAGAAAAAAATACTTAAACAAATAATTTCTTTTAAGAGTTTATCATTCAATTAAACCTTAATTTATTAGAATCATTTTCATATTACTTTTTTTATATAATATTGTATTATGTTTTATTTTTAATTTTTAATTTTTTTTTTGGTTATAATGATATTTAAAGCCATATTATGTTAAGGGTGGGTTTGGATAGACGGTGAGGTACGATGCAGTGCGTTTAGCTTACAATGCAGTGCGTTTAGCTTACTTTTTATCTCACGCTATAATATCTAATCTCACTGTCACAACTGTTTTTTACCCTAACAGTAACTAAATTTACCGTCCATCTAAACTCACCTTAAATTTGTAGAGTTTTATATTTTGGTTCAATTCATATAATCACTTGGGTTTAATGAAAAAGAAGGGAAATCACATTTAAGGTCATTAACTATCAGTAAATTTATATTTTAATTACTCATCTAAAATTTTTATTCAAGTCATTAAATTGTTAATTTTTTCAAAAAAAAGGGGTCTTATTAGGGAGTTGCAAGCGATGATTGGACGATTAATACGGTGGATTAATAACCATCGACGAGTCGAAGAACAGAACTTAGATCCAAGTCAATTTGACAATTAGTATCGGAGATTGGAGAAGAAAATAATTTTTAGTTTCAGTTTGTAGATTGCTAACATTTAAAGATATTTTATGAAAGAAAAACTAAAATATAAAAGAAAAAAGGGAATATGAGCTTTCGGTTGACACAGACGATGCGACTAGAAAATGCCATACAAAATTTAGAGTTCGTTTCTTCGAATTCCATAAACTCTAGCATATTAACTTAAAGTGAACATATGAAATTCTTTTTAATCCCACTTGTGTATCCTAATTTTAACATTTAATTTATCTCACCTTGATAAAAATTTTAATAATAAAATAAGGAAAAAAAAAATAAGAATGGGTTTAGCTATTTTTTTAATTTGATTTAATTATTGAAGGGTTCACCCATAATAAACTTAATTATTAGATGGAATAAACAAAGAATTAAATTTCGTTTCAATCAAGTCTTAGATCAAAATTTCCATTCATTAGAGTGAATGAAGACTTGTCCAAAATGGCTAAGAAGTGAGTTTTTGTGGAAATGAAAAACTGAAAATGCTGAATTGGAGTTCTTACCACAGTAAATCAATTTTAATTTAAACTCGAAAATTTATTACTATCAATTTAAATTTAAATTAATTCAATTTATTCATAAACATTAATAACTTAAATTTATTTAATCAAAACTTGACTCGATTTTAAAATCATATAAAAAGACTGAAATATATAAAATCATAACTGATATGGTATCGGTTAGTATTAAAAAGGAAATGACAAAGTGAGTTTTCATCATTTTTCTTTTACGCCAACTTAAGGTTTCACATGGATGACATGATGTCTAGTTATGAATGTCACTTTATGGATTTGGAATTTTTCATTTCTTAATAAGACATATTGTTTTTTCCAAAAATTTATATCTTGTTAAGAATTGATAATTAATATTCAAGTACATCATAATGTTATTTTTTTATTAAATAATTATCAATTAATATCAAGATAATTAAATTTTAAATTTTAAATTAGAAAAAAAAACATAAGTAGATTTTGGAAAACGGAAGTAACGTTTTACTTTTTACTAATCAAACGTTTTTCATTTTAATTTCACGTGACTACAAACCTCAAATCAACACGTTACATTTCAATACTTGGGAAATAAAAACAATATATGCATGTCAGATGAAAATTGTTTAATAATTCAAATAACTTATTATGAAATTTTGATACTGCAAACTGGGTACACCAATTTAGATTTCACTTCTTAACTCCTCTACAAAATTTATTATGACACATAATATTTTTAATTCAATAAAAATTAAATTAAAAATAAATATATCCTCTCCCTCTTTCCATCTTCATCTTCTTTATAAAGAATTTTTTTTACAAAATTTTGAGATCAACTCTTCTTCAAATTTCTTCCATTAAAACAAAACCCTATTTTTAGTATTAAAATAAGACATAATATTAAATTTAACCCTTAACTTTTAGATCTTTTGTCAATTTGGTCATTATTTTTCTTTTGAGTTAAATTTGACCTCATCCTTTAAAAAAGACTCAATCTATTTTTTAAAAAAACAAAAATACTAACTAAAACGTCAAATTTTTAAACATTTCAACCCACGTGACAACCCACATGAACTCCATGCTAACTTTTTTGAGTTCTGTAAACTTTCTTTAATTTTTAATTTTTCAATTATTTGTTGATATAGTATATAAGAAAATTAGTGTAATGACAGAATAAAGTATACGTGTACTACCACACAAATTGCCATGTCAATGTTGTTAAAAAAATTAATATTTTAGTTAGCGTTTCCATTTAAAAAATAATTTTGACTCTTTTTGAAAGATTAATGGCCAAATTTAGATTATAAAAAAAAAAGAATAAGAGCTAAATTAACAAAATATGTAAACATTAAAGGCTAATTATTATATCTTAAAATAAACTATCATCTTCTTTGCCATTAAAACAAACCCCTTCTTCAATATTAATGACTAAAAATAAGAAAAGAAAAAAAAAAAGAGATGAAGAAGAAAAGGGTGGGAGAAGGAAAGAGAAAGAGATAAAATTTTTAATTTAATTTAATTTAAATTGTATTTAATGTTAATTTTAAATATTTATATTTAATTAAAAATGCAACATGTCATAATTTGATTAGGTGTTTTTTTTTTAAAACTGGAATCAACAATTGGTGCCTAAAGTGGTAATGGAATAAAACTTTAAGTATCTACTTTTTAGACACCTAATTTAGTTTTGGTACTTACAATTTGGACTTGAGCTTCGAAATAGATAAGAAATTGATTATGTAACGACTCTACTTTTAGTGGTACCGAAAAAAAGGGTTTTAGTGGTACCGAAAAAAGTAGTTTTAGAACCTCATTTTCATAAATCGAATTAATATTTACGGAGATAATATAAAAATATATTGAATATTGGTCCAGTAATTTTGTTGAATTAATAGTTAATTACAGCTTAGGGATTAAATTGTAAAGTTCAATCACTAATGAATTTTAATTGATCAAATGTTTGAGAACTTGAATAGAATTAAACCAAACGTCTAATTAAATCAATCCTAAATAAGAGTTGGTGGATAAAGAAGCCATATTCCCCAATGAATAAATAATAGTTGATTTAAGTTAATAAAACTAAGTTTAAGATAATTCAACTAGATTAATTATGATTAATTAAAGTATAAAAGAGTGAGTTAGTGGAAAATTCTACCATTTTTCTTCATCAACTCCCCAAGCTTTGAAAACATTCAACCATTGGTTTAGATCAAGATTTACATCAAAGTGGAACTAATAGGAGAAAAACTAAACCACAGATTAGATTTTGAAGAATCCACTCGTTTTGTGTTTTGATTAAGTAAATTTATATGGAACTTACTACTTAATTTTGGGTGATATGTGTTTTATTTTGTTTCATCATAATTATGTTTGAACATGACATTGAATGTTGATTGAATTGACATATATGGCTAGATAATGAATTGGACTTGAATGGTATTGAAATGAACCAAGAATTGTTGATTTATATGAATTGGTATATGATATGAATATGAATGATTACGGAATGAGAAGTTACAAACAAACTGATTACAGGGATGATAATAAAATATGTGTAATTGATACTCGTGTGAAATTAGTAAAATGTTAGGATACGATTGGCATGCCAATAGAGTCATATGCGTGCTTGTACAAGATATATGTCTCTATGGAGAACCTAGTATAGAATTGTTCAATTAGAGAATTTGATTAAAGAATTTTCTTGAAAAATTAATTTGAAAATTTTAAGTGATTTTTGGGAAAATTAATGTTGATCAAGTAAAATTAAATTAATCAAATTAATTAAAATTAATATGATAATTTTGGAAATTAATTTTCAAGTCAGACAATTGACTCAATGGGTAATTGAACTTGAAAATTGGGCCTGAGATCGTAAATTGGGCCCGAGAGCCCAAAACCAAGACCAAGACTCAAAAATTGGTCCAATCGGGCCTAGTATGTGAAACATGGCCAACGGTCCAACCGGTGGCTGGACTAGACCAGTTACCAGTTAGGTTGTTACTGGTTCGGACTGAACCTACTCAGGGTGCCAGTGGCTGCGACGACGGCATTCTAGTGGCTGCAAAATAGTCGGTGACAGTGGATCTTCAATGGTTGAGCAATGGAAGAATTACACTCCTACTGAGACTCTACCAGAGAATTTGATTTCAGATTAACTATTCCAAAAATAATATTATTTTAATAAATTTAATATTTAATTTAATTTAATACTTATCTTAATAGTATTTTATTAATTTAATATTAAAGTAATTATCTTAATATTAAATTAAATTTAATGTTTATCTTTTAGATAAATATTCTATTAAGTTAATAAGATTTAATATTAAATTAATATAATATTTTATATTAATTTAATATTAAAGTGATTAAGTTTAATCATAATTGAACTCTCTAAACTCTCCCTATATAAAGAGAGCCTTAGGTTATTATTTTTCACATAATTGAATTCAAGAGAAAGTTGTAGAGTGAAAATTCTTTGAAGAAATTATTTCAAAAAATTTCTAGAGATATTTTTCTTATTTACAACTTGGTCCAAAAGTTTAGAGAAATTGTGAAATTACCCTACTGGTAATTTTTGTAAAAAATTTTCTAATTCGAAGCGAGCCCACACTCGATAGACATGAGCTTGAGGATAGCGGAGAAGACTACTCAGTCGAAGCGTTCATCCTAGACGAATCGAAAAGGTACAATTTTGATTTAAGTGTTTATTACTTTAGATATCACAATCAAGTTCTTGTTTTGAAAAAAAAAAATCAAAACTATGGTTTTTCTCTAAATTTATTTTCCGTTGCGTTTTTTTCAAACCAGATTTTCCAACATATTAACCCTATGTACATGCCACAAAATCGAGTTTTAAACGATAGAAAGACTATCAAATCATAAATAGGATAGTGTGAACTCCATATGATCTACTTGACACGTTCCACAAGTTGGAGCTTTATAGAGAAAAGGGAAACAACAGGGTAAGCATATTGAATACTTAGTAAGTTCACAAGTATTTAAACAATAACTTACCTGAAAGTACATCTTAATTCGGTAAAATACTAACTTTAAGGGTTTGCCTAAACATGACAATCACATATATATTTAAATTATATATTTAAATGATAAATAATAATAAAATAAACAAACCAAATCCTATTTATTATATTAATTCTATAATTTGAATTTTCAAAATAGGATTTTAAAAATAGAGATATGGATATGATTCTTTTTAGAAATAAGGAATAAAGAAATCATGGATAAATCCAACCGACTCTTTCTTAAATCCAAGCGATTTTTTCGTAGGCGTTTGCCCCCGATCCAATCGGGGGATTGAATTGATTATAGAAACATGAGTTTAATTAGTCTATATATTAGTGAACAAGAAAAAATATTACCTAGACGAGTAAATAGATTGACCTTAAAACAACAGGGATTAATTACTATTGCTATAAAACAAGCTCGTATTTTACCTTCGTTACCCTTTCTTAATAATGAGAAACAGTTTGAAAGAAGCAAGTCGACCACTAGAACTATTGCTCTTAAAACCAGAAATAAATAGGCTTACCCCCCTTCAAAAGAATCGAATCCGGTTGGGGAAGAAAAAAAATCTTTTTTTATTGAACGTTTTCGCTCATCTTGTTTTGATGACTTTATCAGAATCAGAATTTTTTATCATATTAATTTTTACTCTACCTTCCCCAAGTTCAATCTCGAGGAAACCCCATTTTATTTAAAGCATTTCGTTGGATTCTTTCCGATCTCCAATATCTTATAATAAATCAAGCATATAACATTCTCAATCACTTATATCCAATATTTGTTTAATTTAATATCAATTTCATAACATTTCTATCTATTATCAACAATACATCCAATTTCAGTATAATGTCATTCACTATTTTATTCGTTATTCGAATTCATTAGTTCGTCACATTTCCATATCGGCCCTCCGGGCTTGTATAACCAGTTTGTATGATCTATCACATGATATCGATATTCATATATCTCAATGTGTATATAAATTATCAAATCATAATATCAATTATATTCAAATACCATCCAATTTATATTTTATATCCCTATTAACTTGACTTGGACTTGGACGGATACATGGATCCAACCAATCATATCGGTTTGACACTCAATGCCTCATTGGACAATGCCGAAGTAAATAGTTGATGGTCACTAAACTAACTATATATACGACAAAGGCAAGCGCACCTATCGAACAATAGTATAGCTATGGTGAGTAGAGAATATCGTATCCACGAGGACTAAAAGTACTAGTAATTACTATTTTTCTATTATTTAGACAACTATTTAGGGTAATGTGTTTTAATCTAAAATTACTAAACTAATTTAACTAAGAACACAACAGAGAATGAATCAAAGAAATAATCGAATATTAACCAATGAGATAGACAATACCTAAGAAAGAATCCACCTAGACTTCAACTATTATTAGGAATCTGAATTAAATGATTTATTCACTTGTATCTTGATCTATAAAAATCCCTAAATTATGTTAATATCTTTTTTGAGAGTAAGAACAACTGACTCTATATTGATTAATTGAAATATCTTTCTAATTAAAACCCCTATTGTCACATTAACTCGATTTATAGATTCTCCTATTAGATTTGACTTTAATCCGGTAGATTTATGTCGTCCTATTTCTATGATTGCATGCAACTCCATTCAATTATACTAGATCTACTCTTAAACAGGGACTTTTCCTCCACTAAAATAAGCAGATTAAACATGAATTAATATCCTGAAAATATTAACACAAGAAATAAGCATACATAATTGAGAATAAGAATCAAGTATTTATCGCGTAAAACAAAAATTAAATAAAATGATTCATCATAGGTTTCATCCTCCCTAGGTATCTAGGGAATTAGTTCATAATCCTGAATGAAAACATTTCAAAGTCAGAATAACCACAAGACATAAAGAAACTCAATAAAACTTCAAAAGAAATTAAAATGAGATATTTGATCTTGATAGAGATCCACTTTCGAGTTGATTCCTATGGTGTTCTTCGAGTTTTTCATTGATCTTCTCTGATTACTGCCTTATGTCTTCTTTTAATGGGTATTTATAGACTTTAAAATGCTCAGAAAGCTTAAAAATTGGGTTTTTCCGCTTATTTGAGAAGCAAGGTGCGAAATCAATACGGGCTGGCACATGAGAATGTCTAGCCCATGTGGTGCACACGGGCGTGTGCCCAGCACTCATCGACTCATAGTCAAAATAACCCATACTCGACCTATCCTATGGCATGCCAACTATATTCGACTCTGCCCGAACAATTAATAGGGTAACCTTTTATTCAATCGGCATATTGTTCAATTCGTATTTAAACAATTCAATCCATATCTCAAATCATCAAGTTATCACATGGCATATCCTATTTCAAACCAATTCAAGGTCAATTACATAATTCTATCGAATCAAAATATTCAAAATTCTATTCAATTTAAGCCTCTATCTTGATAGTCAGTCAAATTCATACCATTATGATTTGATAAGTCATCATCAACTATTAATTCGTTAGTATTTCACATCGCAGTTGATCATATTCAATTTATCAGTTAATTTATCATTTTCTTCACGATTTAGTCCATATCTCACCTTTTGTACTAAATTGCAAAGAGTTCAAATTACTATTAAACATACACAAATTCATAATTTAAATATATATAGAAATTTATATACAATCATACCATATGAAATTACCTGGTCCAAACAACAACAAACAACTCTCTAAGGACAAATCAACAAATTTTACCATTTCCCCAATTATCTTCGATTTGGTCTAATTTCTGATCTATTCAATATTCAACTTATCAATTTCTACCTTCTTATTTCATCCTATTATAAGCGCATATCAGCTCAATTTCATTATTCGAATGTCACTAAAATTTTATATTTTATTCAATTTAATCCCTAAAATTGAAATTGTAATATCTTTCAAATTTGAGCCTCGATTTTGAAATCGATCTTAATTTAATCCTTCTAAAGCCCTTTATTTTCTATAATTATATAAATTTTATACTAATTTCAAAATATTTACACTTTAGTCCCTATGTTCAAAAGTAACAATTTTTACTTTACAAATTAGTCCTTTTTCATATCTAAGCTTAAAAGCTAATCATTTAACACCAAGAAATTCAAGAAATCAACACTGGAAACTTTTAAAAACTTTAGTAATTTTATAATTTGGTACACGATTTAGCTAAATCAAGCTCCCGAGACCTCAAAAACATAGAAATTACAAGAAACTACTAAATTAAACTTACCTAATTAATGCCAAAAGATAAAAAGCTCAACCCTAAATTTTTATTCTTTATCTCATGAGGTTGAAGATGATGGGAGGTGATGTTTTGTTTTCTACTATTATTTTTAACTTTTATACTAAGTTTAACTTATTTAATTATGATTAATTATAGTTAAACATTGATTAATTAATCCTTAAGTATAATTAGACAAATTAGTGCGTGCTAGCTTATATCCACTACCGTTTATCATAATTACAAGGTTCCAATTGCTTAATTGGTCCTCCAATTAATTAAAAATTCATAGCGATTAATTTTTACCACTTTTACAATTTAGTCTTTGTACCTTAATTACTCACTAATTCGATAAAATTACTTATTCAAAATTCAATTCACATCTATAATAAATCTGTAAATATTTAATAAAAATATTTATAAGCTTGTTTCTGGAAACGAGGTTTCAATACCTCATCGGGGAAATGGTAACTAACTATCCAGTTAACAAATTCATCGACCTAAATTTAATATAATATTATAATTGACTTGTAAATGTTAATTCATAACATTTACAGACTCAATCATTAGAGAACAGAGTTCTAAAATCACCATTTCCAACATCACTAACTTTCAGGTAGTTACAATCCTATTTTATCAGTTTACGAAAACAAGGCCTCAATATCTCATTTTTCAACACCACTAAGTTTAGAGCCGGAACACTTTTACTTTAAATAAATATCCAATTAACAAAATCATCAACCTAATTGCAATATAATACTATAATTGACTCGTAAATATTATTTAATAACATTTAACATTTACGAACTCAATAATCAGAGAACGAGGTTCCGAAACCACTATTTTTGACACCACTGACTTTTGGGTCGTTACAGTCATATTTTATCTCATGGTAATCATTACATCTTCCTTCATGAAAAGTCAATTACTATTAAATATTAATCCAGTCATCTATCACAAAAATGAACGACCAAAACCATATTTACTTTTAATCAACCATGTAATGCTAATGAGAGGATATCATTTACCTATGTCTCGAGCAATGAATTCCACTGTTGTGAATGACACTACATATTGTAAAAGTCATACACCCAACATACTAGCTTTCGGTTACCTTAGTGGCATCATCCTCGATGCCTACCACATGGAAGTACTATTCCATCCCCCAAAGAAAATTGTCCACATTTCTTATAGACCTCGTCCCATCGAACTCTTTCGGCTTAGGAACATCCACTTTACTCTACTTAGGGACTGCAGCCAACATCTTTTTTCCTACGAAAGCTCTACACAGAGCAAGCTCTCCTTCGAGCTCCTCAAATTTTGCCATCATGGCCTTAGTTTCCTCCTTCAAAGCCACGACCATCTTTTAGAGAGCATCATCCCTCTTAGTCAGCTTTTTTGTCTGAATATCATAGCATCATTGAGGGTCTCTCACATTGCACCTCGATTGGAACTAATAGTATTTGTCATAAAGCCCCTAAGCTGCTCCCTTATCGAGTCTAACTCATTAGTGCATCCCTCAACTACCTCGAGTTTTTCCTTCATACCACTTATGGATTCCTCGAGATTGGTCACCTGACCTTTTAGAACGGATATCATATCCCTCAATCTGCTATTTTCTTAGAACTCCCATGGGTCTCCATCGGGACATTCTGCTCGTATCCTTATTTGTCATATCATTCGGCGCCTTCGAACATTGGCTTTGATACCAACTATCATAGGGCTAGATCTTCATTTTGGCAAACCGCACAGCCTTAGGTGATTTATTGGGTTCAAATCCTGCCTAAGTCAACCTACTCTTGAATAATGAAAATTCTTGCAAAAATTCTCTAAGGCACCAAGACAAAGTGGAAGCAAACTCGCAAGACAAAAGAAGCTATGAACGAACAAAAAGCCACAGAAAAATAGTGCACACCAAGTGCTTGAGTAAATGCTCTCAATAGTATTCAATTACTATGAAGGATTACAACTGAGTGAATACAAATGAGGGGAAAGACCTCTATTTATTGTTGAGCTCCCCTAAAACCAACGGTATGAATTGAGATACATCAATAGTCGAGATAAGAGCCTATCTACAATTAAGAGTACTAAGAGATTTAAACTCTATACAATCTTATCCCTTTAGGATTTATACTATTTACCCTGGTAACTCTAGTTTTACTGGAGTGCTTTACTGGGTCACCAATGCTTCAATAGATGAACTTCTTCATAGGTTCCACGAGCGGGGCCAGTTAATGACGAGTCGAGCTCCTCTATGGGGCGTTCTGTGCGCAATGTTCACGGGCTTTGCTCCATGGCCCGTGGCACTAGAAGGGTATAATAAAATATTAAAAAATTAATATTTTTTTTAAAAATCACATGTCAATTTTTTAATACTGCTTGTGGAATAAAAAAAATATTGCCAGTATACTATATACTAATTTTTTAAATAAAAAATATAAAGTTATATCTTTTCATTTTGAAAGCCTTGAAGATATTTAATTAGCAAAAAGAAATTATGATCATGATGAGATTTTAAAATTCTTATAATTTAGTTAGAATATACTTCCAACTATGCATAAAAAAACTATTGATGCTCTTATATTTTTCCAGAATAAAATATAGGAAAAAGCGATTTTGAAGGTTTGAAATGTGAATTACCCTTGTGGATTTATGAGCCGTTATGTTTCATATATGGTGTTGGTTTGGAAAGGATTGCTATATGTAGTTAACTTATATCATCTACAATTATATACAATTAACTTACATCATCCGAAGCAAAGTAAGGGCTACTTACTAGGAATAATTAAAATAATAATTTATTTTTTGAATTAATAGATTTATGTTAATCACTGGCATTACTCTTTTTTTATCAAATTAAAATAATAATTTTAAAAATAAATAAAGAAAAAGTTATTTGTTCATCCAATTAGAATAATGAGTAGTATGCAAATTGATCTTAAGGCAATAAAATAAAGATTTATAGCTCTTTTGCTAATGGGTGAATTCCTTTATAAATCCATCCATATTTTCCTTAATTATTCAACATTCCTGGATCACAATTTAAGTACTAATTGCCTCCAACCTTTTAAAAATTAAGAAATTTATTTATTAAAATAAAAAAAAAATTAGATCCTGTCATTTTTTAATCCTTCTAAAAAAACACCTTTCGGTAAAATCAAATCGATTATTTAAGTAATTATAAAATTTCTTTTATTCAAAATAATTATTTAAAAAATAAATTTATTATTATATCTCAAAATTCGATTTTATAAATAAATAGGATTATAAAAATATGTTTTTAATTTTTTATTACAAATAGAAAATTTTATATATAATATAATTTATTAAAAGATTAAACAGTACATCGTAAAAAAAGAAAATAATATTAATTCTTTAAAAGTCAATTCTATCGCGAACGCTTTTACTTCAAAATCAAATCTAAAATTTTCCACCGACAAAGAGGGACTTCAATTCATTTCTTTTGAATCTCTGGGAGAGTAGGCTATAAAAAAAGTGACACATATACTTAGAAAACAATTGTTTGGATTTGCAAAATTTAATTGTCTTAATTTTCGCAGTTAATTATGGCATTTTTGTAGAATCTCAAGATTTTGTTCTTAAAGCATTTATGCTTTTGAGGAGCAAAATGATTTGTTATTTTAAAATAACGTGTCTTCACACTTTCTTAAAAACTCAACATAAAACATTCCAAAAAAATAATTATTTTGGTTGAAATTAATTAAATAACTTTTGAACCAAAAAGGTTCAATTGCATTTTAAGGAAAAGTCACCTCTCAAAATATGTAAAATTTCGGTGACTGAGGTGCTGGTGATTTCAGATTTGATGGGGATCGGAACACTAAGAAAGTGAGATTTAAGGAAGCAATCGATGGGGAGGTTGCTGCTATGGCTGTGGGCTCTAATCCGATCCCAAATCTATCTTGGAAGGATAAGCTTTTGGGGGGAAGAGCAGTTGTTTATGGTATGGCTTGTAATGACCCTAGCAAGGGAAGTGAAAGTGATTTTGAGTTGCTGAAAGGTGATGTGAGTACAATCATGGATAACGGGATCCCAACAATTGTCTTTTAGGACCGTATTAAAGAAATTCTCTTCAAATAGATGGAAATGACGGTCGTACTGAAGCTCTTAGGATGGAGCATTGGCTATAACGCTCTTCATAATCGAATAAGTAGCCTATGGAAAGCTACAAAATTCTTCCATCTCATGGACATAGAAAACAATTATTCTTTGGTTAGGTTTTAGAACAATAACGATTATAATCGAGTTTTAACTCAGGGACCATGGATTATTTATTATCAGTACCTTACTATTCAACCTTGGACTAAATATTTTAGTCTGTCGTAGCCATATCCTAGCATGGTGATGTCTTGGATCTGATTGTCGGGACTCTTGGGATTCATGTACAAACAAAAGATCATAGAGACCATCAGAGGAATAGTAAAAAAAGTGGCAAAATTAGATTTTCAGACTGATAGCAGAACCAGAGGCCGGTTTGCTCGCCTGGCTGTGTTTATTAATCTTGACAAGCCTCTGGTTTATCAGGTTATGGTCGACAATGTCGTCCAACGAGTGGAATATAAGGCGCTTTCGACAATATGTTTTTCTTGCGGTAAGTATGGGCACGTTATGGATTTTTGCCTATCGGTGGTGGTAGATCTGACCCAGGAAAGTAATGCAGAAATGGTGGTTGCAAACTCAAGCGAGGCCGTCAGTGGAGTATAAGGAAGGATAAGATCAAAGTACGGACCGTGGAAGTTGGTGGAAAGGAAATCGCAGCATAGTCAAAGGAATTTACGGGCTAACGACGCAGTGAAAAATAGGAAGGAAGTGTTAGATCCAGACTCACAGCATTAAATGCGATGGGGGAGATGGGAAATAGTAATGGTGAGGCTGATGAAGGAATCTCAGGGGCAAAGGATAATGAGAAGGTGAATGGGGCTTTGGGTGGTAATGAGTTTAGGGTTAAAGAAAGTCTTAAAGAGGGTTTGGGCTTTAGCAATTGTGTAGGTTGTGAGGGAAGTGCGGGCCTTGGGTCCTATATGGGGCCTGTTAAGCTTACCAGTTTGGGTAGTACAGGGGTTGTTAATTTGTGCCGCAAATCTAGTGGTTTATTGGAAAAAAAAATAATGGAAAAGAGACCTATGCTGATAGTTAGACTTGGCCAGGATAACGAGGGGTTGCTAATAAAGATATATCCAAATCTAACTTAAATATTTTCATTGGACATGCAGGTTTGGCACAAGACAATTCGACTAATTATGGCTTGGATCCCGAAATAAATGGTCAAGGTGGTATAGATTCAGGATTTATGCAAACATTAATTCTGGAAATTTTGAGGAAATTAGGGCACACTATAACTCCACATTTGAAGAATTAGGGGGAATTGAAGTCCCAATAACCGATGGCATCCTTGATCTCGGAAAATATTTCGCGGTGATTTTCAAGAAAAAATTGCACTCAAACTAGCAGGGTATTTCGGTCAACCAATCTTTGGAGACCTTGACTGCGGGTACCTTAGGCCCTAAAGATAGGAAGAATGGTGGTAGAGACATCATCGGTCGTAATGGTTGAAAACCTTCTAATGATTTATGGGGTCAGGAGAATCGCTTTAAATCCTTCGAAAATTCGTAGTCTACTTTAGCAGAATCCATGGAGTTGGTGGTTGTAATGCCCCAAAATTTAAAATTTTTGTTTTTGTGAATGTGTGACACAAATATCTGTCTGGTTGAGTGGTTAAATGTTTTGGGTGTGTGTGGGAGGTCCCAAGTTCAAGCCATGACTTGGGCAAATTTTGGTATTTTTTTTGAGTAAAGCCCAATCTTTGGTTGATAGGCTTTTAAATAAAAGATGGTAAGTAATCAACAGAATGAGTGTGTTGGTCTGGTGGATAGTGGAGTGTTGGTGAGATAGAGGTCCTGTGTTCAATTCTCTGCGTTAGTAAGGGATAGTATTTTTGTTTTTGACTAATTTTCGGCTACAGTTGTACTGTGGTTGGATTCTGAGTAGCGGGGTGTCGGATGGAGAAAAGTAAGGGGAATTGGGATAGGGGGTTATCAAAATATTTCCATTCAATTTTCTTTTTGCAAAATTCTGTTCTCTTTTCCCCCTCTTTCTGCCGAAATTCTACCTCTCCTTCCCTCTCATCTTTTTCGTTGTTTTACTCATGTTCACCTTCTTTGTTTTGTGTTGCGCGTAATCCTGATTGTTCGGTAAGTACTCATTTTATCACTATTTTGTTGTTCTGAAATTAGTTTCTAAAGAGGGTTGTTTTGGTTCTGTCGATTTAAGCGAGGATTAGGCAGCGATTAGTGCCTCGATGGATTCTTGAATGACAGAGATATTGATTCGTTATTCGGTAAGTAATCGTGTTTGCTTTTTGATGATTCTAAGATGATGTTCTGAATACTCCCGAGTTGGTTTGTGAATGTGCTGTTAAAATTGGCTTTGGTAATGTCAATCATAGGTTTTGGAAATATGAGATTGCATTACAGGTGTATACCATAAAATGCAGAAAAAGAGGTTTCGGTGAAAGCTGAAAACCTCACTATCGATGCCACACGGGCGTGTGGTTGCCCGTGTGGTAGGCTATGTGATGAGACACGGGCGTGTGATCGACGAGGCCAGGCCGTACGCAGGACACGCCGCAGTGATGGCTAGGCTAGGCGGTGTGCGTACACGACACGGCCGGATCGATTTTTGGTCGTGAGGGCCACACGGGCGTATGGGTCTACACGAGTGAACCACATGGGCGTGTGGGCTAACACGTGTAGGCCACATAGGTGTGTGTGCCCATTTTCACTGAATTGATTGCTAACGTTGCACGGGTCGCCCAAGTCGACTGTGAACCTAATGTAAGGTCGGTAAGCGCTACTTAGACTCCTAAAAGTGTGAAACTATTTGTATGATATCTATACTGAGCATGTTAATAATTTGCATGTAAACAGAATTGAGTGTATGTACTGTTAATCACCTAATAGCATGTCATCTATTATATGTTGCATTGCATTGGGTTGGGATGATATTATTTGGAGGAAGTGTACTGAAAGGCTCTTAAGCCTAATATATTGTTAGCTCAGCTGCAAACTACTGTTTGTGCTGCATTTGGTATTACCTGGAGTGTAGGGATGGGTGGGTTGATTTAATCCCCACATGGAGTGTAGGGTTGGACAGAAATGGTGTATAGAGGCTGATTGGGTAGGACTTTGTTATTGAATACTGTATATCTGCTACTGATACTGTGATGGGCTAATGCCCTATGCGTGACTTATACTGATACTGTAATTGGGCTAAGGCCCAACTGCCACTGATACTGAAAAGGGCTTAAGTCCAGACTGCGTATGATTGTAAACTGATTGTTTGTTTTCTATGGGATTACACATTGAGTTTATTTAAACTCACCATCTTTTGTTTAATGTGTACAGGTAATCCCCAAACTTGACGGATTAGTGCAGCGGAGGAATTGACGGTGGCCAAACGTATTTTAAACTGTTTTAATTTCAGTTTTGATATTCATTTCTTAATTATTTACTGGGTTAATTTTGATGTAAATTGGACTTTTTAGACTGTTTGCTTTTATTTCGGATTTTATGTTGTTTTCGTAGATTTAATAACTGCACAAATTGAACGAACAAACGGTTTTCTCTAAAACAAAGAAGTTTTTCTAAGATGGACGAATTTACCTAATTAACTCAGTTTTTTTAAATTAAATGATTTCTAAAGCTTCCGCAACGAATTGTGTTTTAAAATAATTGAGTAAATAAGTAAGCGATTTTGGAGTCAATAAGAGTAGTGAAACGGAAAAGGATTTATAGAAGAAACTTAGTTTTCAAACACCCTAACATGTGACATCGCCAGATTCGGCCATAACATCTCGGTCGGATTTGGGGTGTTACATTTAGTGGTATCAGAGTCAGCTTGTAAAACTCGGCTGTGAATTTGGGTTTTAAACTTTAGATTTTAATAACTGATTTTTAAATGATTTGAAGTGATTTGACTGAGAATGTGGCACGCCGAGTCTCTAGCGCCGATACTGTAAGTATTCTGATAAATCGTTATCAATAGTCTGTTTTGAAACATTCTAGTTAGTGTATGCTGAAACTGTAGTAAACTGAGACTGTAGCAAAACTGATAGAGACTACGATTTACGAAAATCACTCTGAATTACTAAAACTGTTTACATAAAATATCTAGTAATAAATACTGAAACCGTAACTGATTCATAAAATTCGTAATACAGATAAAATTCAACTAGACATGAGCGTACGAGGTATCCATGGATGAGGTACTAGAGGCCGTAGATGGGCTCGAGCTGAGTCATTGTCATCTGACAGTATGCCTAATTTAGACACAAGTGAGACGCTAGTGTCGCCTACTACTGAAACTAGGTCTCAAGATCGCATGGCTGGGGACGACGCATTGTCCCAGGCTAGGCTAAGGATATTGGAGAGGGTTACTGAACCTAATACTAGATATGGGGGCCGAGGGTCAGTTATGGAACGACTCTGGTCCAATGAAGCTGAGTTCTTCAGGGGTGTCATTAGGGTCGCCCCTAATATGGCCGAATACTGGATTGAAGCCACGGAGAGGATCATGAATGATCTAGATTGTGCTCCCGAGCATAAATTAAAAGGTGCAGTCTCATTGTTGCGGGATGAGGCCTAACAGTGGTGGCTAAATGTTAAGGAGGGCACTCAGCCTGAACGTCTGACCTGAGAGTTCTTTAAGATTGCCTTCCAGGGGAAATATGTGGGGGTGAACTACGTGGATGCTATTTGGACTGACTAATGCACCAGCAGCTTTCATGGACCTGATGAACTGAGTGTTTCAGCCCTATCTGGATCGGTTTATGGTGGTGTTCATCGAAGACATATTGGTCTATTTGAGGACTGAGGATGAGCATGTCGAGCACCTTAGGATTGTTCTTCAGACTTTGAGGGAAAAGCAGCTCTATGCTAAGTTCAGCAAGTGCGAGTTCTGGTTATGTGAAGTAACATTTCTAGGTCATGTGTTGTCTGCTGAGGGGATTCGAGTCGATCCTCGAAAGATTGAGGCTGTACTAGATTGGAAGTAGCCTAAGAATATGTCTGAGATCCGCAGCTTTTTGGGGCTGGCATGTTATTTTGTGGTCTTTCTAACGGAAGGAGATGCCCCCATTTTGGTGATTTTGTGGATATGGTCAAGGTACATGATTTAGGATTCAAAGGACTTCCTTTTACTTGGCATAGATGTGCTCTTTTTGAAAGGTTAGACCGTGCGTTGGGAAATGAAGCTTGAGTCTGTAATTTTCCAAACAGCTTGATTACTTACCTTCCAAAGATTAAGTCTAGCATAGACCTCTTCTCCTACCCCTAAACCCGGAGGTTATTCTACCTAGAGGTCAGCCTTTTCAGTTTTTGGTTGGATGGGTAGAACATCCAGATTTTGAGTATTTTGTAGGTGATAATTGAAAATTTAGAGGGGATACATTTGATACTTTAGCCAAGCTCACTCATAGCCTAAATGAGTGGAATAAATCGGTTTATGGGCATGTCACCACTCAAAAGAGATATATGATAAATAAATCTATCAATATTCAGAGGAAAATTGACCTCTCTAGTTCAAATCGTTTAGCTCCGGTAGATTTGGATCTTAGACAGGAGTTGGAAAATGTACTACATCATGAGGAACTTTTTTAGAAATAAAAGGCGAGATACGATTGGTTAAATATAGGGGATCACAATACTAAGTTTTTCTATACTCGTACTCTACGAAGAAGGAAAAATATTGCATAATTGCTATTCACAATTCTGATGGTGATTGAATTTATTATTCTAAATCCATTGAATCTAAGGCAAATAAGTTTTTCCAAAATTTGTATGGGGAGGTTCTTAGGCCTGTGGGAAGCTTACCTCCAAGCAGTTTTCCTCAGCTTGATATTATTGATATTGATTTTTTGGGGAAGCCGGTCACGAATGACAAATTTAAGGAAACTCTCTTTGACATGACACCTCTCAAAGCAGCAAGTAGTGATGGGTTTCATGCCCTCTTCTTCCAAAAGCAGTGGAGCAAAGTTGGGGGAGCGATCTGTAATTGGGTTAAAATGGTCTTTAATGGAGGAATTATCGATTCCAAATTGAATAATACCTTGATAGTTCTTATACCCAATGTGTCAAATCCAGAAGGCTTTGCCCAGTTTCATCTAATAAGCCTTTGCTTTGTCCTTTACAAGCTGGTGTTGAAGGTAATTGCTAATCGTTTTAAATATGTCTTTCCTAAAATTTTTGCACGGTAACCGGCCAGTTTTATTGCAGGTTGAAACATTACCGATTATATTATTATCCCACAAGAGGTAATCCATTCCATAATATTTTAGAACAAAAGGAAGTGGATGACGATTAAAATAGATCTGAAGAAAGCTTACAACAGAGTAAGATGAGACTTCATCAACGCTTCCTTCCAAGCGGTGAGTATCCTAGACTACCTTAGAAAAGTTATAATGTTCTCAATTTCTAATTCTACCATGCAGGTTATGTGGAATGGAGTCCTTTTGTCTAAGTTTAGGCCCGCCAGAGGAATCCGACAAGGGTACCCGTCACCTCCCTACCTTTTTGTGCTGTGAATAGAATGGCATCGCTATTCTATTCTATTGGCTATTTCTATTGGAAAGTGGAGCCTCATAAATCTTTCTCATTCGAGGCCAGATATCTCACATTTGTTCTTTGCTGATGATTCATCTTCAGAAAAGTGGATTTGAAACATGGCAGGGTACTTAAAGAAATATTGGAAATTTTTTGTGTGTTTTCTGGACACAAAATTAACGCTAGAAAGACTAATATCTATTTTTCTAAAAGGGTACAAATCAGTACTTTGTTTTGATTCCAAAAGATACAAAATCTTGGGCATTACCTAGGAGTTGCCCTTTTCCATCAGAGGGTGATGAATATTACTATGTCTTTTGTAGTTGAAAAAGTGCTTGGGAAGTTACAAAGTTGGGACGCCAGACAGCTCTCCATCACTGGTTTTGTTACTTTTGTGCAGTCGGTACTTTTATCCATTCCTAGCTATTTCATGCAATCCATGATGATACCTAGGAAAATATATGAAGAGATCAAAATTTTGGTTAAAAAGTTTATTTGGGGATCTTTAGACAGTAAAAAAAAGATGTCTCTTTTGGGGTGGGACTTTATCTGTCAACCAAAATGGTGCGGTGGTCTTGGAATGAGAAAATTACATGATCAAAATATCTCGTTTTTATTAAAACTGGGTTTTAATATTGTGTCTGACGATGAGGCAGTATGGGTTCATATGATTAGGTCAAAGTACCAAATGAATGAAAATTTGTCAGATTGTATTGGCCGGGATAGTACTTTTTTTTAGATATCTTTCTAAAAAATTTGGTCATTACTACGAGAGAACTTAATCTGGTCTGTAGGTAATGGTAATAAAATTCATTGCTAGAGAGATAATTAGATCCAAAGTGTAGGGCCACTACTAGACATATCTCTGCTAATGTTAATTTTGATTCTGATTGTTTTCTCAATGAGATTATCACAGAGGAAGGTTCGTGGAACCTTGATTTGTTCTGGGTTTGGTTATCAGATGATGTGATACAGCGTATTATGGACATTCCACCCCTACATCCATCTGAGGGCCTGATAAAGTCTCATGGTGCCACACATCATCCGAGGCTTTCTCAATCATGAGTGCCTACAAGATTTTAAAGGAAGATACTTGGAATCTGTTGTATGAGAAATGGAAAAGTGCATGGAAGAATCCAGGTCCACAAAGAGTTCGTTTCTTTATCTGGACTGTTTTAAAGCAACGACTACTCAGTATTGTGGAAAGGGTCAAACGAGGCTTAGCGGTTAATCCCTCTTGTACTATTTGTGGATATCATTCGGAAGACATTTTGCATTTTTTTAGGGATTGTACAACAGCTAAGGACGTTTGGAACCATGTCATCCCAGGTACCTACCTAGAGTTTTTTTCTCTAATAGTTTACAAGATTAGATCCTTTAAAATGTGCAGGATAATACTACGATTCATAAAGGGGGAGCCAATTGGGCATGCCTTTTTAGACTACTTATTTGGCGCATCTGGAAGAACCGTAACTTATTCATTTTTCAAGGAAAATCTTGGAGCCCGAGAGAAATAGTCAAAGTTTCTTACAATTGGGCCAAACAATTCTTTTTGGCCTCTAGAGATGAATAGTTTGGTTGCTACAAACCCTCTTTTGGAGAACAGATAATTGGGAATTGGGTCCTCATTAATATCGATAGTGCGGTGCAATTGGATTCAGGAAATGCAGCTGCCAGGGGAGTTGTATGTGATGAGAATGGAGATTGGATCTTTGGATATAACCGATATTTAGGAAAGTGTTTGATTTTTTATGTCAAACTTTGGGGCATTTTGGAGGGTTTCAAGCTTATCCAACGTAGAAGTCATGACAACGTAATAATCCAATCAGACAACTTGGAGGTTGTAAAAGCCATTCAAGGAAGTGTTTATACCACATCGAACTCAGCCTTGATTAGACGAATTCAAAGTATTTTTTCACAAGAAAACCAGTGGTTGTTGCGTTACATCCCTAGAGAACAAAATCAAGTTACGGTTGTTTAGCCAAACAAGCTTTACTCAAAAAAAAGAAGATTTGTAGGTTTCTGATCTCCCCCATACAATGGTTCTAACTTCTCTCGAAATAGACAAGTCAAAAGGTGTTTTATCACTTCATAATATTTCTCTGTAATTAGTTAGGTCATGTTCTTTGTCTCTCAAAAAAATAAAATAAAAAACTCAACATAAACCTTTTCTTTTCTATTTCCCAATTATACAATTTTTCTTGCTTAGGTGAATTTCACCAAGTTTTTCAACTTTCTAGTTAGTCAATTGAAAAAATAATAATTACAAAATTTGAAAATTCTTATTAGCAATAAATTTTAAAATCAACATCATTTGATCCATTGAAATTGATACTTTGATGTCATCAAATTAATTAGTTTAAAATCGTGCATAATTTAATAAAAGAATATGTATACACATCTTAAATAAATTTAAGACAATTATTCGGTACACTTACGATAAAAAAAAAATTAATTTCATAAGTTGAGTTAAGATTTTACCATGTATTTTTAAGTTGTATTTAAAATATTTTAAAAAAATAAAATATGTGACAAAATCTTAATCTCACATGTGGAAGAAAATTCTTTCACCACATGTATATCAGATAATTATTCATAAATTTAATGGTTTATTATTATTGAATGTCACTTGTAATGTATATTATTTGAAAATTATTTTCAATATAAAATATTTTTGAAATATGCATGATTCAATTAAACCAAGGAAGAAAGTAAAAACGTGCCCTTACAATACATATAAGTCTCAATGAAATTATTTGTTGGAATTGCCAAGGGCTTGGGAACCCTTGTACAATTCGTGAGCTTAAGAGGCTAATACGATTTGTTAAATATTTTTGACTATTTGTTATGTGTATACAATGTGGTGAAATTGAAAACTAGTTTTCTTCGTAAATAACTTTTGACTCCTTCTTCACAGTTGAATTAGATTGGAAGGCGACTTTTGTTTAGAATTGATATGGTGGTCACTAAAATTTCTTTAGAGACTTTTTAGACATTTTAAACTTGTGATCGTAAGCACTCAATAAAAAGGTTCTTGGAATAAGAGGGGTTGGTTGGAGAACCGGGATAGAAAAGTACTATGAGAGATGACACCAATGATTGGTATGTTTGTCAAGATTATTTCTGTTAGATGAAGAACTTTATAATGTCACCATCGTAAAATTTATTAGTATGTAAAATAGTACGCATTTAACTTAGCAAGATTTTAATATGAACGATAACTCGTTTCTGTTGTGATGCCCATACTTAGATCCGGTGAATGGGTCGGGTGGGGTGTTATAAATGTGGACATCAAATCTAAAATACATGATAATTTATATATATAATTCAAAATTTTGAAAATTTCAAAAGGGACCACCACCCCTCCTAGATCCATCCCTAATTGCATGTTGAATGGTTTAGATGTAACTTTTTTTATAGTACTAGTCTGATAAGTAAAAGGAAGCTCTTATAGAATTTAATTTCTTAATTCTAGTATTCTACAAGAATTAAACTATTTTATTTCTCAATTAGAGATAAAACAATTCTTAAAGAATATTATTTTTTTTATAAAAGAGTTTTAAAATACTTAAATTGCTTGATTTATTTTTGGGTTAAAGTGTAAATTTGCCATCATACTATAGATGAATATTCAAATTTACCACTATACTTTTCTTTCATTGATATTTTTCGTTATATTTTGAAAATATGAGTATATTTATCATTTAACTCTTATTAATTAAATTTTACTAGTAGGCTTTGAATTTTATTAAATTTTGCAATCAACTTTGATTTTTTTAATTAAAATTTTCATTCAATATTATTTTTGATGATTTGAAAACATAATTTAATAAGAAAAAATATTTCAATTATTTTATTTTAATATTTAACAATAATTTAACTTATGAATATTAAAAATTAATAAATTAAATTAAAATTTCTATTTTATGAAATAAAAATTGATAAATAAAAATACATATATCATAAAAGAAAAAATAAGTTTTTTTTTTATAAAATTGGCTTTTTAAAAATTTAATATTATGTTAATTAAATTATTGTTAATTTAAATGAAAAAAATATTATTAAATTTTGACTTCAAATTCTTTTAAAATAAGATTGAATAGAAAAAATTAATTAAAAATTTAAGTTTGGTGACAAAAGTAAAGGAATAAAATTCAAAATAGAGTTAGAGTATAGTAATAAATTTATCTTTAGTTCATATAGACAATGGCAAACAAATTTTAATTTTTACAAAGTATAATAACAAAAGATGAATTCCGATTGTTTCAAAATTACACACTCCACATTTTTATAATTCATTTTCTTAAATCCCAATGTGGTTGAATTTTTGAATATTGATGGATTCTATTCTTGATTTGACAAGTTTACTCAATGAGTTGTGGTTATTAAGTAATTACTCAATTAATTAACACCTACTTTTGTGTAACTCGTTAAATAAAATGAAATATTTGTGTGTAGGAATCAATTAATCACTTCACTCACTAGAATCCAGAGATTAAATTTAGCTTAAATCTAGAAAAAAGCGACTTCAAATATAGTGATGGCTAGGATTTGTTTTTTTTTTTTTAATTATTATTACATAATTCAACTAGCCTTTATTTCATCCGTATTTATAGATGATGATTTTTTTTTTTTATCTTGGTAATCAATTTGAGCTCTCTTAATAGATTATAGTAGATTAAGTTTTTTCCTTTTTTAAATTCTATCCTTGAAAAAGAAAAATGGGCCCAATTGTGTTAAGAAATTGGACTGATCCACCAAGGATTTGGAGGCCCAAACCGTCCCATATAGTTGACCCAATCAGCCTATTTAGCTGGTTTTTATAATTGCAAAACAACCCTTTAAATTGTCTTTAATTCCGTTCAAACCCCTCCTCTTTTCATGCCTTCTATTTTTATGCTCAAGCTAAAAATAGGAAGTTTGAATCAATCAAACTTGCTCAAAGCATGGCCGACCAAGGAAGAGGAAGTGACTGATATTTTTTTTTTTGCTATTTTTAGCATCCATCTCCACATATAAATACCCCTCTTCCCTTCTTCAAAAATCATCCCTCACATCCTTAATTCTCACATTTTTTTTCTCTATTCCAGTCCCTTTCTTTTTTTCCCATTTTCTTTGTCCTCCTTCTTGAAGTGTGGTTCACCGAGCCCTCGACGTCGAGCCAAGTAAGTTTTCTGTACTACATTTGTTTAACTTACTGAACTATATAGATAATGGGCTACTTAAAAATAGGTTTTTAGAAACTAAAACCCGTAGGAAACTTAAGCCTGTAGTGGATTCTCGACCGCGAAATAACTTTAAAAATATTGTTACTTACATAAGACATACGTTTTAAATAGTGGAATTACGAACTAATTTCATAAAAATTTTAATTCAGAAATATGCAATGATAAGTGCTAGAAGAGGTGCAAGAGGCCGCGGCAGAGGCCGTGGAAGTGTTAGGGCTGGGTCGTCGGCGTCGGGCCATATGCCCAACGTTGGAGTAGGGGAGGCTCCGGCCTCACCAGTAGCCGAAATGGGACCATATGAACGGGCTGCAGCTACAGAAGATGCAGTATCGCAGGCTATGTTAAGGATTTTAGAAATTGTAACCTATCTGCTACGATAGGTGGGTGTTTTGGATGTGTGTTAAAGGCGTTGGGATCAGAGTGCGCAGCGGTAGCGTAGTGGGGTAGTTGTTACACGACTACCCTATTAGATAGAAATTTCGAGGACGAAATTTCTTTAAGGGGGTAGATTTATAACGCCCAGAATTTGGGCCTAGTAGTATTGGGCCTATTGGGCCTTGGGCATGGGAGCGTTTAAAATTTTTGAGAACAAGAGAACGGCACTAACTAAGTTGTAATGCCCCCAAAATCCCAAAACTTTAAATTTCTGTGTATTGAGGTTGGTATGTATGAGTAGCACTTAGAATATTAATTTAAGGTATTATCGGGATTATTTGAAGCCTTATAGATAGGGAAGACCATAGGGAAAAATTTATTTTTCTTGCTTTAGTGGACCTTAGTCTCAGGCATTAGGCCTCTTAAGCAGATTAAGGGGAAAATAGGACACAAATGGGCTTGTCGTCCAGTGGCAAGTGGCGTCACTTGGGGAGCTATAAGGTGGCGTGTTGTTAGCTGAGGAGGTCCAAGGTTCGAGCACTAGGAGTGGTATTTTTTGAGTGTTTTATTTTGCATAGGTGGACGGCTAGAGTTGTGTTGAATATGAATTCTTGCCTTGGAGTGTTTGAGTGGTAAAGGGAACTGATAATGGAGGAAAATTCGGATAAGGCTAAGGTGTTATCAGGAGAAAAGTTAGAAGATGAGGAGGGGGAGGAATTGGTGCCGAATGGGACTGTGGGGAAAGAAGTATTCGGCTGGTGGCTATAAAAGGAGAGGCCAAATACTTTGAAGGGTTTTTGAGGTTTCATTAGTATTTCTTTTCTTCCCTTAATCGGTTTTCCTGTAGCCAAATTCTCCCAATTGTCGAAATCTCTTATAGCCGAATCCTTTTTGCCGAATTATCTCATAGCCAAACTCTTTTATTGCCGAAGTATCATCATCTTCTCTTGCCGAAATCCTTAGTAGTGCCGAATCTTTGTTGTTTTCCTCCATCAAAAATCGATTGTTACCTACTATCAGTCAAGGTTAAAAGCCGAATCTCGTTCAGTAGTTATCTAGGCCGCAGGATCAAAAGTGGATTCGGTAAGTATTCAGTTAACCCCTTAGTGTGTTTTGTTAAAAGCCAAAGGGTTAGCTAACTTCTTTTTGTCGTTAATCTTGTATTAACAAGGGTAAGGTTCAGAGATCGCGAGCGTGGTAAGAATCGCAAGCAAGTGGTACGTGTACTCGTCTTGATTATGGTTTAAGTAAGTGGCCGAATGTGGGTATGATCTATAGGGGTGACTTGTGTGGATTATGAGTCACTCGAAGTTTGATGGTGTATTTGTGAGTTCAGATCTAGGGGATACTTGTGATTAGTAGCTAAGGAAGGGCTATTAGAACCCGGTGGCACACGGTAAGGTTACGGTAAGGCTTCGGCTTTTGGTAAATATTTTGATTAAGTATGGGTGATTGATTGAAGGTTGGTTGGTTGTAGGTTCAAGACCAAGGATAGTATAGCACGTCATGCGATAACTGTGTGTGTACAAACACTACACACACATGATATCGGCAATGCCGGAAAGTTGAAAAGCCGAAAGTGGCTAAATGGGCCCGGTAGGCCCTAAGGCTAAATTTGATGAAATTGATTAATTTGGTTATATGAATTGAGTTAGTCATGCATGTTACATGATCTGGAATTGTTTTGGGCCTAATAGGCCATATGAATAAGATTGGGCCTAATGGGCCATAAGGATGTGATTTGGGCATAATGGGCTATAAGAATGTGAAATGGGCTTGATGGGCTTTATGGGGACGTAGACAAGTATGTTAGGGTTTAATGGACTTTAGGCATAGTTTTGAACAACTCTTAAACCGCATAAGACTTAATCTAATAATTAAACATGTCCGTGGACAAGTCGCTGGGTTAGAGTGTGGCAACGGACATATGCATGTCTAGGATTGGATCTAGGGAGAGCTTGGTACTTAAGCGGTCCTAGTAGCCCACCTCCTCTTCTCTGGAATCCTACTTGGTACATAGTGTCTGTTCGCTTTAGCCGCAAGGACTTGTTAATGGGCCAAAGTTCATAACTAAAACCCGAGAGGGACCAAATACCTCTGATTTGAAAATTACCAAAATATCCTTAGATTTGTAAAATTACTAAAATACCCCTGATTTGGAAATTATCAAAATATCCTTAGATTTGTAAAATTACTAAAATACCTCTGATTTGAAAATTACCAAAATATCCTTAAATTTGTAAAATTACTAAAATACCCCTGATTTGTAAAATTACCAGAATACCACTGATTTACAGAATTACCAAAATATCCCTGATTTACAAAATTTCCAAAGTACCCTTGTTTTGCAAAATTACCTAAATACCCCTGTAGGGTAGAATTACAAAAATACCCCTAGGTAGTGAAATGACTAAAATACCCTTAGGTGCTTAAAGTGTGAAAATGTGTGTTGCATTCACGAAATATATGTTACACTTGGGTGGGTTTTGATGATACGGAGGAAGATTTGAGGATCGCATAGTCGCTTGACGACCGTGGATCCACCGGTGGCTTTAAGCCTATAATAGCAGCTTTGCTGTAATGTTTGTGTAGTGTCACTACTGGTGCTACCTTTGGTGTGTAGAGATGGGTGGGTTGATATTTATATCCCCATAGGTGTGTAGGGTTGGAAGGGAAATGGTGTGCAGGGTTGGGTTTGGGATGGGTGCATTGCATTCATGTGACACTGATGTGGTATGAGGTCATTGTGGGCTAAGGCCCAAGACCGTTTTTGATAGGGCTTAGGCCCAATGTGATAATTGTATGTTGATTGGATTACCAAGGGTCATACACACTGAGTTTTGAAACTCACCCCTTTTTTATTAAATGTTTCAAGTGATCCTCAGTAGACGGCTCGACGTGGGAGAGGACTCGGGGATGGCCATACTACAATATACTTAGACATTTTATCTAATTGTTCAAAAGACATGATTTTAAATTGCTTTATTTTGATGGATGTAATAAGGCCTTGTACTCCATTTTGACTTTGGATTTTGAGTTTTATTGTTTCAACTGTTTACTTAATTATTAAACCTGAGTAATTTCTTATGTTTAAACATGGCTTTCAGAATACTTAAAATAATTAAATGGGCTTTTATCATTACTTAACAAAATTCAAGGATTTTGGGCTTTTAGGCCTTAAACTTTAACTTAGCAAAATTGTTTTGAATTGTGCCTGTGATGTGACATTCCCGAATTTGGCCATAATGTCTGGGCCGAGTCTGGGGGTGTTACAAAATAGGCTACCCGAATGGTTACAAACATTCAACTTAATGTGCCATTTAAAAGCTGAAATAAAACTCAAGTCTTTTCACACTCTTGAGCCAAATAACTCCATTCTTGAATTCACTTCAATTCAGCTGAATGAATGACTTTAATTTCTTAAAAAATGACTCTTGAGTTAGCCCTTGGCCAGCCGAATAGACACCAACTTATTAACCAGCTCCTTAATGGTATTTGAATTCTTGAATTAACCTTTGAAATGGTAAAAACGGGCTGGTAGTTGAAAAGGTTGCTGCCGAAATTAAATAGATGATATAATGCTCCTTAAAACCTCCTTAAATGATGTATAAACCTCCTTTGTAACAACCCCTTTACTTTGTAACTGAAAATAACTTGAACAACCACTTTATTTAATTTGTAACAGCCTTGAACTATAACGATTATGACTTGAAAAGACTCCTGCAATAAACACATTAAAATGAGCTTATTAAACACATGTAAACACTTATTAAACATAACACACATTAAGTAAATGAACTAAAACATATGCATCAATTATTCCAGCAACTAGTTAATTAAAGAAGCATAATAAAATGAGCTTAACTCATGCATCAATAAATAGTCCTAGGAACTAGATTAATTAAGAGCAACACTTATTAAATAATGTTCAACAAAAACACTTATTAATTAAATTAAGATAAGTTGAATAAAGTCCAGCAACTCATTTATCAAAGTAAGATGAGTTTATTAAAAATTAAGTTGTCCAGCAACTCATTTATCAAAGTAAGATGAGTTTATTAAAAATTAAGTTCAACTTGCAATAAATTGCAAGTGGTGCCAATTGAGCCTTACCATGCATGAATGTTGGATTCGGCCTATTGCTCTCCCCAAGCTCGATCCACATAGCTTGCTAAGGCTTCTTGAAATTTTTTAGCTCGTGATCGAGTTATAGGCCCTCGTGGCAGCTCAATGGATTCAGAAGTGATCTCCCGAGCTATGGTCGCATCAATAACCTTACAATTCTACACCTTATTCTTGAATCTGTTAGAGTTGGGGTGTGACAGTAATCATCAAGTTGCTAGGCAGAAGGACTGGTTTTAGCACACTGAATAGTAAGTTGTATGTGATCTAGAAATTTCTAGGATGTTTCAATTGATGGACTTAGACAATAACTATTATATAGCCAAAATCTAGGCTAGGGTGAATTATGAGAAAGCTTTTGCTAAAGGGTCATGGGTGATCTATGGCCAGTACTTGACGGTACAGCCTTGGATGTCGTCGTTTAGCACACAAGACAATTACCCAATCCAGGTGGTAGTTTAGATCCGGCTGCCATATTTTCCTAGAGCATGGTATAACAAATGTTTATTAGAGGTGGTTTAGAGTACTATTGGGCAAGTGGTGATGGTTGACGATAACACCAATAATGACTATAGAGCATGTATGGCTATTAGTGTTGACCTACGATTGCCACTAATTTTCAAGTTAAGAGTGGAAGGTAAAGTCCAGAGAGTTGAATATAAAAATATGTCAAACGTTTGCTATGAGTGTGACTATTTTGGACATATGATGGAAGGAGAAAAAAATAGAAGATGACATAAGAACTGAAACAACCGTCGCCGACGAAGTTAGATAGTAAAGCGAAGTTAGAGGCATTTGGGGCATGAATGTTAGTATCTCATAATCCTAAGAGCAATCGCAGAAGAATCTTTTGGAAACTAAGGGACAACTATCTTTTGTTTCGGGATCTCATTTTGAAGTTTTTGCAAATTCCATTTTTGAAGTAGATGCTGAATTGGTGCAACAAGATAATGAGGGAAATAATGGTTCACTGATGTCAATGGAATCGATGGATGTGGGTAAGTCAGTCAAGCATGTTAAGGATACTAAAAAGGGACCAAGTGAAGCTAAGCTCAACAAGGGCCAGATCAATACGGGGTCCACTGAAAAGGTGAAATTAGGTAAAGTTAGTAATCGGGTTCAAAGGGTATTATCATAAGGGAACCAAGTAAAAGAGGCATCCAGGGCACAAAACAAGGTTTACCGACTGAAGTAAAGTTTAGGGGAAATAGGGGATCTGCGATTATGGATCGTACGAATTATTCAGTCATGGTCATTAAAGAGAGATATGAGGTGCAATATGAAGCAAGAGAGTCAAGCTTAAATCGTGGGTTGGGAAGGAAATTTCTTATGGGAGGGCCTTCTACGTTAGAACTGCCTGATAAAACTGATACGACGTTGAAATAGGCATAGAAAGACATGGTGTCAGTTAGAGAGGTAATTAATAATATGGCTTTAGCCATCGACATGGCAATGGGAAACCAAGAATTCAAAGAAGACGTGAGCTTGGAGGATTGGTCTGGAAGAGATGATGTGGAGGTTATACAGTTTTAGGATTGAGGTATGCTTGGTTTTATATTCTCTTTTACTTTTTTTTATATGAATAAATCGATGTTGAATTAGAATTGTCAAGGATGTTCAAATCCTCGTTTTAATCATTATTTGAGGGAGTATGTAAAGTATACAACTTAAACTTAGTTGCCCTATTGGAGACTCGTGTGAGTGGACACTAAGTAGATGTGATGATTAAGAAGTAAAGTTTCAAGTACTCTCACAAAATTGAGGTTAAAGTATATTTTGGGGGTATTTGGTTACTTTGGAATGACCTTTATGAGGTAGAGGTTATGATGAATCACGCATAGCTGATGCACGTAAAGATTATTGCTAGGGGTTTGGTGAAATCGTTCTTCTGGACTATGGTGTATGGAAGTTCTAGGCCATTGGCGAGGAGCAGACTATGGGATCAGTTATATTTATTGGTTGAAGATATGCAATTGCCTTGGATAATTACAGGTGATTGGAATATGGTCCTATCGGTAGATGAATATGAGGGACCAATGGAACAACTAAGATTTGAATGTGGCAAATTTCAAAAGTTTCTTTTCGATTTTTCCCTTTCAGATATGGGTTATATTGGCCCAAAATTTATTTGGTATTAGGGGGATACCTCAAAAAGGTTGGACAGGGTAGTCTAGAATTTAAAGTTGAATAATTGTTTTCCTAGAGCACGAATCAAACACCTACATAGATTAAAATTAGATCACAGACCCTTGTTGATTGAATTTGAAGGTGTAATCCAATAAAGAAAGCAAAAAAAAATTTAGATTTTTTGATGGATGACTTTTAAATGACTCTTTTAAAGAGTTAGTTAGGCAGAATTGGAAGGAAAATGTATCAATGAGTCATAATATTAATGGGTTTACAAATTCGGCTAAAGTATGGAATAGGGAGGTGTTTAGGAACATAGTAGAGAGGAAGCGGAGACTGATTGGTAAGCTTAAAGGTATACATAGGGCAATGGAGAATAAAAGTACCAAAAACTTGTGGAAATTAGTATTGAAGCTTCATTTGGAGTTGGAGAAGCTGTTTGATTTGGCGGAATTGCGATGGAAATAATGGTCAAGAAGTGATTGGGTTATAGATGGAGACCGTAATACTAAGTATTTTCATAACCTTGCATGAGCAAGGAAAAAACACATTAGAATTGAGGGGTTACATGTAACAAATGAAGAATGGTGCTATGATACTGAAATTCTCAAGAAAGAGGCGGTTGTGTATTATCAACACATATACTTGACTGAAACTGATGAGTTGGAACCATTACCTAGCTATGGTTTTTTCAAGGATTTATCTGTTGATGTGAAACAAACACTGCTATCTAGGGTTAATAAATAGGAAGTAAATGATGTTTTCGATTTGATGGAATCATTGAAAGCCTTGAGGATCAATGAGATTCATGTGAAATTCTTTCAAAGTAAATGAGACATAGTAGGATAGGAGGTATACAAAATGGTTTCTGAAGCTTTTGAAGGGAATTAATTAGACCTAGGGATTAATAAAATAGTTCTCGTTCTCATTCCTAAGGTGGACGGACCTGAAACTCTGGCACAATTTCGACCAACCAATTTGTGCATAATGGCTTATAAGATCATAACCAAAACGATAATGCAGATAATGAAATATATTATGCCTGTGCTTGTGGCTCCTAACTAAGTGAGTTTTGTAGTTGGTCGTTCTATTATAGATAACATTTTTGTGAGTCAAGAAGTGAACCATTCAATGTGAATGGATAGAAGGAAACCTAAGTGGATTGTAATAAAGGTCAACCTGAAGAAGGCATACGATTGTATTCACTAGGAGTTTCTTGAATAAACTTTAAGGTACATGCACTTACCTTCCCAATGGATAATATTGATAATGAATTGTGTCATGACCTCGAAAATGCAGATTTCTTGGAATGGAGATTATACAAAAGAATTTTGACCTTCTAAAGGGGTTCGTTAAGGGGATTCATTATCTTCTTACCTATTTGTGCTATGCATGGAGAGACAAGGTCACTGTATTCAAAAGGCTATCGAGGATGGAATATGAAAGTCGATCCAGTTGGCAAAAGTGGCCCCATTATTTCTCACCTTTTTTTTATAGATGATCTAATTATGTTCTATGAGGTCGATTTGCAACAAGCAAATATGGTGAATGGTATCTTATAGAGGTTTGGTAAGACTTCGGGCCATAGGGTTAATAAATCAAAGTTGTAACAGCCCGTTTTCAGTGAAATCGAAACAGTGGTTTCGGGACCACAAATCCGGAGTCAAAAATTTATTTTAATATTTTTCTGTGAAGTTTAATTGAAGAAAATGAAACCTTGTTGGGTGTTAAACATTTTTGTTAAGTAATTTTTGTTGTAAAATTCAATTATGGGTTAATTTGTGAAGTATGAAGATTTTGAGTTATATGTGTGAAATTGGGGCTTATATGGGCTGCTATGAGCACCTAGATAATTCGGCTAGGCTTTGATGTGGATGAAATTGCATAAATTTCATTTTACGAGCTTAGGGACTAAATTGTAAAAAGGTCAAAAGTATAAGGGCAAAATAATAATTTTTCCATAACTTGAAATTGGATTGAATCGAATAGAATAAGTATTGAATTAGTTAAATTTGATGATTTAGATCAAGAAAAGCCACGTTCGAATTTAGATTGGGGAAAAGATAAAGTGGTAGATTGATCGGTCGATTTAATCCTTACAAATTCGAGGTAAGTTCGTACAGTTAAATATTTAATATTTATTTATTTAATTGATGAATGATATTATGCACTTGTACATGCCTATTGCTGAACTTTGAAATGGAATTAAATGTTCAAACATGCACATCGCAGGATTGAGTACAATTGTTTTAAGCAAATGGGGAATTTACAAATAAGACCATGGTTGGACCATGGCAACATTAGTATGTAAGACCATTGTCGGGCTATGGCATTCTGATGATAAGACAATAACTGGGCTATGGCACTACGAATGTAAAACCATGGCAGGGCCATGGCATTTCGCGTAAAAGACCATAGTTGGACTATGGCACGAGGGAAAACGATGTACTCATATTTGTAAGCCGATCTCAGATTCAAAAAGATGAGGTAAGTGCATTCATTGATATTTACATAACTGAATGAGCTCAATAGTAATACGAGGTGATTCGAATTAAAGTAAATTAGTGCAGGTATATGCAAGAATTACAGAAGGAATTTCATAGTAAAAGTAGCGATACACGGTTAACCTAATTACGATTATGTGATAAGCTTTGAACCGAATTGGAAATTCCTTATGTATTGATTTTGCTTAATTAAATTGTGGATGCTTTAGAAGGTTATTTTTAATAGTCATACGAACTTACTAAGTTTAATTGCTTACTCGGTTGGATTAAGTTTCCGTGTTTTATAGTGAATTAGAAACTCGCTCGGATTGGAAGTCGTCGGAGATCACGTCACACTGTCAAACTCTCATTTTGGTACTTTAGACTTTGTATATTTTTGGGTTAAATGGCATGTATAGGTGTTTTGGTTAAGGTAGCCTATATGTTAGTTGTGTAATTAGCCAAGTGAGTTGGCTTGAGAATGATATATGTTTTGATATGTAAGTATGTATATATGGCCTTTTGATATGTTGTGTATAGTGGCTTTGTGAATGCCTTGTGTTGGATTGGTATCTTGTGTAGCAAATGGTTGAAATAGAGATGAGCATTTATGCTAAGTTAGGCACAAGATATTAAGCATGTAATTGATCATTTAGTTATACTTAAGAAATATCTTTGGTATGTTTAAAAGTGGTCAAATGAATGTGCTTGTGGATACCATGTTGTATGTGTGGTTTGTATATGGTATGAACTTGATATTGGTTGGCTTGAAGTGCCCATTTATGCCTTGGTTGTATGTGCATTGTTGAATTTAGGTTGGCACCTCTTTGGGTAAGGAAAATGGCTTGGAAATAGCCTATTTTTGTCCACACAAGCAGAGACACAGGCGTGTATCTCATCCATGTGTGACACACGGCTAGGTGACACGCCGTGTGTCCCCTGATACTATTCAAAAATCAAGTTAATGGCTTCACACGGTCTAGCATACGGGCGTGTGGTTTGACTGTGTGGCACAAGTTAGTATACCCTCCAATTTTAGCACGACCTAGCACACGACCTAGACACGGGCGTGTGTGGCCATTTTAAGAGGCACATGGCCTGACACACAGGCATGTGGTTTGGCCGTGTGAGCCAAGTCAGAGAGTTACATGGTGTCGAACACGGGTTGGGACATGACCATGTGATCCCATTTCGAATACCCATACGGCCTGAGACAGGGCTGGGGTACACGGGTGTGTGACCCCTGTACCTTGAAAATTTTCAATGTTTTCTCAAAACTTTCCTGAGTTATCGGTTTAATCTCGAACCACTTCTAATGCTTGTTTTGAGCCTCAAGGGCTCATGTTAGGGACCTTATAATTTTATTTTAATGGTTTTTGTTTGGATTGAATTTTGAACATGAAATGTATGACGGTTCGAGTTATAAGTCCAATAATACTCCGTAACCCTGTTCTGACATCAGTTATAGGTTAAGGGTGTTACAGAAGTCCCAATTCTTTTTTTTCATCAGTGGTGAAAACTGAAATAGTAGAACAAATAACAAATATTCTTAGCATGGAGAAGGTCACCGACTTGGGTAAATATCTTGGTATCCTTGTGTTTCATAAAAGAGTAACTAATGCTACTTATTCTTTTATCATTGAGAATATTAGGAAACATCTAAATGGATGGAATGCCAAATTGCTATCACTTGCGGGACGTGTTACTTTAGCGAAGTCGGTGCTTGTGGCCATCCTATGTTATTTTATGCGGTCTGTTCTCATTCCAAAAAGAGTGTGCTGAGAAGTGGGAAGTTGATCAAAAAGTTTATATGGGGTGCTCCGAACGACAAACGAAAAATATCGTTGAATAGATGGGACAAAGTCTAGTTACCAAAAAATAGAAATGGTCTTGGGTTTAGACACATAAATAGCCAAAATAAAACATTCATGCTGAAGTTGGGAATAAATCTCCTTAATAAGGTGGATGATTTTTGGGTGAAAGTTTTGCGAACTAAATATAGGGTGGTGGATCAGTTTTCACAAGGTATTTTTGTGAGTTAGTGTAGTTATATATGGAAATCTTTGATGAGTGTGTGGGAAACTTTGAGGGAAAATGTAGCGTGGAGGGTTGGCAATGGATGTGATGTGAAATTCTAGACTGATTAGTTCAGTGGTTTGAGACCTCTTATTAATTACTGCACAAAAGCACAACCATCATTCCTGGATACTTTGATTTATGGATGGTGATGAACGATGGGAACTGGAATTGGTATTGTTTCTTGGGAGAGTTGTCGGTGGATATTATCCACTTTTTTTTGAATCAAAGCCAAAAATGAACACGTGTGAAAGATAGTTGTATATGGAAGGCTTTGGGTTTGGGCAACTTCACAATGTTTAAGGGATATCAAGCGCTTCATCAAGAATCATGGCTGGAGGAAAATGTCAAATGGAAAATGATATGGAAGGTCTATACACGACAAAGTATTCGATAATTTCTTTGGTTATGCTTGCATCACAGTAGGAAGGGGGTTCCAGAGTTGGTAATAAAGATATGAAGGTGGATGACGAAAGACTAGAGGCTAAACTTCAGGCATGTGCCACAAGAAGCAAATAAGCCAACAGATGCTCTGTCAAAGGTAGCCCAAAGATATGCAATAGGGCTATACATTTTTGTACAACCAATTCTAGAGGTGGAATAGATCATTGCGGGAGAACAAAGCCATACGATTTAATGTGGAATTTCTGGTTGAAGTTGTAAAGTTCAGCTTTTTTATGTAACAAAAAAAAGTAGAAATCATTTTAAATGTGTTATGAGTATTTCATCAGTTACTATTACCGTTGAAGTTAGTTAAAATGAGTTACTTGTTAAACAAAGTAGTTAACTGTTAGCTATTATCTGGTCATATTAAATACTCTGTCTACTATTCTTAAGAAGTTAATGAAGTTAATAACGTTTTCTTCCCAGCTTTTTTATCATTGATTTTGACATGGTATCAAGAGCTAAGGTTTTCTTGGTATAACTGGATTTTTTCTCTCTCTTTTCCTTCTACTTTCATGGCTACAGAGGCTGCTCCAGTGGTTGATACTCCTCGTTATTCTTCCAACATTGGGGAAGCAGTTCATTCGTAGGGTCATGGCAGTATTGCTTTAGTGATTCTTAAAGGATACGATCTTGAGGGGTTTGTGTTAGGCACAATTATTGTTCCTTCTCCACTTATAACTGGGAATGAGGGTCAGTTAATTGAAAACCCTTCCTTTCTTGTTCATAAGAAGCAGGACAAGTTTCTCGCATCTTGGCTATTGTTTACGATCACAGATGATGTCTTGGTGCATCTCACGACAGCCAAGACTAGCTTTGAAGTTTGGACAACTATTGAAAGACGGTTTGGTGCCAAGTCCTACAATAAAATCTCGAGTATGCGCTATGCTTTACTCGCTCAAGAAAACAAATCTTACCATCAAAGGATATTTGTCTAAAGTAAGAGTCTGAGTGATAATCTAATTGCAGCTGGTAGTTAGGTTACTGAACAATAACAAGTGAGCATCATCTTGGCTGGTCTTTCGACAGAATATGATCCATTCGTGTGATTGCCTCAGCAACTCCTATGTCCTTTGACTTGCTGACTGAGATGCTTCTTGATTGTGAAGCATGACAATGACTTTGTTGACAGAAGTTCCTTTGCAAGCTAATTTGGCATATCACCAAAAACAAGATGCCGTAGCAAGATCGAAACATAATGAGGACTCCAAAAACTATCCTCAGGAGTTTAAGCAAGGGCACAGGGCGTAAAAACGAGGCTGGTCTCGTGGCAGGGCTCGTGGTAATGGTTGGAGTTGGTCACGTTCTAGACCGCAGTGCCAATTATGTGGCAAAACTGGTCATGTGGTCCAAACTTATTATCACAGATTTGATGAAAATTTTTCTAGTATTGATTACAACCATTTGATGACAGCCAATTGTCATCAACTTAATGGGCAAGGTTTCTTTTCTCCTGCACCTCCTTGCTCTACTATGTCTCACTGTTGTGGTTCGTCTTCATAGACTCATTCTCTATCCCCTCAGAACACTCCTCGAGGTTCTGCCTCTACTTTAACTGATCAGACTTGGTATCTTGACTTCGGGGCTACAAACCACATTACTCCTGACATAGCTAGTCTCGCAACTATATCTCCCTATACAGGTACAAGTCAAGTCTCTATGGAAAATGGTGACTCTGTCTCTATATCTAACGTAGGATCTTCTACTTTATTGGCTGGTTCTAGGCTTTTGTGACTCAAGAATGTTTTGCATGTTCCTATTGTGTGTAACAATTTGCTATCTGTAGGTCACTTTGCAAGGGCTAATGGCGTCTATTTTGAGTTTCACCCATTTCTGTGTTTTGTGAAGGATATTCAGACACGGAAAACTTTTCTAGTAGGCCACATACATGATGGACTCTATAGGTTTGATATTTCTCTGTTGCTTCCAACACAACTGTTGTTGTTCAAAGGTCAAGATCAGCAATTATATGTAATGCTCAGCTTTCCTCTTCTATTGCATTATGGCATAACAGACTTGACCATCCTTGTAATAACACTCTTATTCATTTTTTGCGTGACTGTAATGTTCCTTTCAAACACAATAGTTTACCTGACTGTAATGTTCCTTTCAAGCACAATAGTTTACCTCATATATGTTCAGCTTGTCAATTAGGCAAAGCTCACAAGTTGCTTTTTAGCTCTTCAAAAATAGTGTACTTTTTACCTTTTGAATTAGTTATGTATGATATTTGAGGACCAGCACACACACAATCCAATGGTTTCTCCTATTATGTTTCCTTCGTTGATATGCATAACAGGTATACCTGGTTGTACTTTCTCAAGACTAAGTCTGAGGTTTTTCGATGTTTTCTTCATTTCTAGAAAATGATTCAAGTTCAATTTGGTTGTTCCATAAAAATGCTTTAGAGTGGCTAAGGGATGAGTATCGATCTCTTTCAAATGAGCTTTCTCAGCTTAGCATCATGTGCCCTCATACATCAGAACAGAACGGTATTGCTGAAAGAAAGCATATACAGATAGTTGACATGGGACTCACCCTTTTGTCTCAGGCATTTATACCTCTGGAGTTTTGGTCATATGCCTTTGCTTATCCTGTTCATTTGATCAACAAATTATCCACTCCTTTTCTACAAAAGAGTAGTTCCTATGAGAAGCTTTACAAAGCTAAACCTGCTTATTCCCAACTAAAAGTGTTTGGTTATGCCTGTTTCCCTTATTTGAGGCCTATCCATCAACACAAACTTCAGTTTCGATCCAAACGATGTGTCTTTCTTGGAGTTGGTACTAATCAAAAAGGCTATAAGTGCCTTGATGAAGATGGTCAGATTTTTGTCTCTCGACATGTTATGTTTGATAAATCACAGTTTCCTTCTAAGAATGGTTTCTCTTCACATTCTAACTTGGGCTCTATCAGGTCTTTCCATCAACGGTCACATATTCCTATGGTTGTAACCACTACTCCTTCGATTGATACCTCCACTTCTTTATCAAGGTCAACTAGGATTTTTTATGTGGCAGGTTCAATTTAGGCTTCTTCTAACATGAGTCCTTCTTCCAGTTCAGCTGCTGTTGCTCGTTCTTCTTCTATAAGTCAACATGCAGAATCATCAGCAGTAGCTTATATGCCTATATTTTGTGATCAATCTGACCATCATGAAAGACATGTTTCCTTTGTGGATTCACATCCCATGCAAACTCAGTCAAAGAGTGGCATTTTTAAACCTAAAGTGTTCACGTCTGTCCTGACTGAGAAGGAGCCCATATCTATTGCAGAAGCATTTCAAAGTCTTGCTTGGAAAATAGCTGCACAAACAGAATATGATGCCTTACTCTCCAATCACACTTGGGATGTTATGCCCTTACCTGCAGGTCGTAGTGCCGTAAGTTACAAATGGATTTTTAAAGTAAAAAGAAATGATGATGGCTTGGTGGCTAGATATAAAGGTAGGCTGGTGGTTAAGGGTTACCTCTAAGAGGCAGGTATTGATTTGTAGGAGACATTTAGTCTCGTGGTCAAACCAAAGACGATTAGAGTGGTTCTGGCACTAGCTGTTTCTTTGGGCTATTCTCTCAGGCAAGTGGACATTAATAATGCCTTCTTGAATGGTGATTTGCATGAGGAAATTTACATGGTACAACCACCAGGTTTTGAACAACAATGGAGCAATGGCCAACAACTGGTATGCAAGTTAAGAATGGCCTTGTATGGCCTTAAGCAAACACCTCGGGCTTGGTTTCACAAGTTGAAGGAATTTCTTTTAATTGCCAAATTTGAAGTATCAAAAGATGACAACTCTCTTTTTATTCATTGTTTGAGGTCTCAGTTGCTCTATGTTCTGGTATACGTGGATGACATTATTGTCACTGGGACTGACTCTTGTGCCATCGATCAGTTTGTTAAGGAACTCGATGTTCAGTTCTCTTTAAAAGACTTAGGGAAGTTGAGTTACTTCTTGGGCATTGAAGTCAACTACACTTATGATGGTCTTTTTCTTAGCCAAAAGAAATACATTCTTGATCTACTTCGAAGGGCCTCCATGGAAAGATTAAACGGCTCTCCTACACCAATGGTAACCACTTGTCATTTATCAACTCATGCAGGCAGTCCTGTTGAAGATGAACATCTTTACAGAAGCATAGTTGGTGTTCTACAATATGTTGTGATTACCAGACCAGACATTGCCTTCTCTATGAACAATGTATGTTAGTTTATGCACAAGCCATTGGATCTCCACTGTAATAACCAATTTTTGCCCGGCCCAATATTAAAGTCCAGTCCCTTTTACAAACCCAATCACTAAACCCAAAGCCCAATAACCTAGCCCAATCCACAACAGCCCAAATCAGAAAAAAAAAAGAAAAAAACAAAAAACCTTAGTCCCCTAATGTGTCGTCGCATGCCTCTGCCATCAGCACCCCCCGCCTCGGTCAGCACCCGCACACCTCTGACATCTCCACGCCTCGCATGCCTTCGCTCGTGACCTGCAAACAGCAAAGAATAAGGAGCAAAACGAGAAAGACTAATAGAAAAACAAATAGGAGAAAACCAAGTTGAATCTATAAAAATCGGTTATAAAAACTGAAGTAAAACCATTGTAAAAGGTCTCTATTTGGTTTTACGATTATCAGAAATCAAAAAGCAAAAGAACTTTGAAGGTTGATTCCGATTTTTATTTATTATTATCATTTCCTTTTTTTTTCATTTTTTCTAGTTATTTTATTTTAAATCTTTTATTAACGAAATAAAAAAGAAGAGCAAAAATGGGAAAGAAAACTAACCCGAATACTGGGGCATGTCGTCGGAACTTCTCCGTCATCGTAGCCGAACCAAAGGCAGGGATTTTCTTCGTTTTCTCCTCTCTCACATTTTTGAGGCTTCGAAAGGGGGCTAACAGTCTGGCCTTGAGCATCGCTGACCACCAAGATAGTGGTGGCGCAGTGGTGCGACGAATGGAGGAAGCTCGGTCGTCGGGTGCAAAAGGGGGAGGGGAGAAGTTTTAAAGTTTTTTGGTTTTTTTTTTTTGAACAGAGATTAAAATGAATAAAGTAATAAAAAAATGGGTTTTAAAACATTAAATGAAATAGCTGTTTGGAGAGGGTAGGAATCTGCGCATTCCTACCTTAAAAGGGAGATTTACTCTTCTGGGCCTTCCCTTTTGTAGTGCCATTTGATCAGGCTATATATATATATTTTTTGATTTGGCCTTTCTTTTTTACTCCTTTTTCAATTCAATCCTTAACCCTATAATAGCAAACTGTTTTATATTTTACTTATTATAAATCTGTTTATAATGTTTATTTTATATAGTATTACATACCAATCCTTTAAACTATTTTGGCATAGACCTGTGTTATCATTTTTATTTTTTATGCTATTAGTTTTTATTTTATTAGTGTTGTCTTATTATTTTTTTATTTATCATTTTATTATTATTATCATTACTATTATATTATTAAAATATTATTAACATTTGCTTTTTACTATTACTATCCTTATTAACACTTTACTTTTGTCATATTATTATCATCATTATTATTATTTTAAGTTTATATGCACTGCTTTTTAAACTTTTGTATGTATTGTTTATTTTAAGATTTTTATATACATTATCTATTTCAACATCTTCCATATATTATTTATTTTAATTGATTTATTATTTATTTTAAGTTTTCCTCACATTGTTTTTCTGTATACTTTATATGTAGATACATATGTATACATGCCCCATCTTGTTTAAAGTTTTTATATACATCGTCTCTTATAAATCGTTTTGCATATTATCAATTTTAAAACCTTTTTTCATTGCCTATTTTTAACTAATTTATTATCATTTCAAAGTGTATTTTTTGTATTTTATTTTTTTAACTTGTTTTTCACTTATTGCAAATTGTTGTATATGTGGTTTAATTTATTCGTCTTGGTTATTGATGTTGTAAATTTTTCAAATAGTGTGCGTTATGTGATTATCATCCTTGCATGTATTGTAAGTTGCTTATCTGTATCCTCATATCACCGTTGTTCATTCGTATGGTATTTTTATTCATGTATTATTATTCCATGATCGTTGTTATTTTCATATTATGCCATCACATTGTGTATTAAACCTAAACATTTTTATCCATTTTAAATCGTTGTTTTTTAGTCAAAATAAATCATACATGGCTTTTGAATATTATACTCGCTATTGTTTTAAAATGAAAATCTTTCAAAATAAGGTAATATTCGTGCATTTAGAAATTCGAAGAAATCGTGCCCAATCGTGCTGGGTGTGATTTTTTGGTTTTACTAAATAAACGAATATCCTTTCAAATTTTGGTCATATTTTCTAAATCAAGGCAATATTTGTGTGTTTAGAAGTACGGAAAATTACATCCTAACGTGCTGGGTGTTGATTTTTCGTTCAACTAAATAACCAAATACCCTTTTCATATGTTTTGAAAATCAAAGATAATCTCGATGTTAGAGTATAAAAGTGTTATATCCTAACGTGCTGGGTGTGATCCTTTTATTCTTCTGAAACGAGTTAATCTTGAGATTCAATTCAGATTTAATAACTTTTTTTTGCCTTAGATACTTACAAGTTTTCAACATTAGGACAACATTAATCAATTTGGTACCGATTCAGGGAGTCGCGAGAGTGCTAATCCTTCCTCGCACGTAACCGACTCCCGAACTCGCTTTCTTTTGGAAATTTGTAGACCAAAAGTTATTTTATAGGTGACCCGATCCCATTTAAACAAAAAGATTGGTGGCGACTCCATGTTTTTTGAAGTTGATTCACATTTTTTCAAAACACGAAAAATGGTTACGACAGCTGTAATAACCAATTTTTGCCCAGGCCCAATACAGACCAAAGGCCCAATCAATAAAACGACCCAATTTAGCCCGAGCCCGAATCAGAAACAAAATAATCAAAAAAATAAGACCAAAAAAAATCCAATAAATAAAACAGTCCATGAAGTGTCCAGTTACAAAAACAAATATCAGACCCACTAAGCCCAATTACAAAACCAATTACACAAAGCCCAAATGCCATGAAACAATCAGCCCACTTATTCAAATCAGGCCGCGTTCAGACGTTGCGTTTTGATCATCGGGATATTTACTAGTTTAATCCCTGGACATTTGTGCACATTTTATTTTGATCCTGGCTTTAGTTAAAATTATTCTATTTATTTATAAAATGGCTTTAATTTTCTTTTATTCCTATTAGGCATTTTCATATTCTTTTATTTATAGTCTTAGTAATAAAATAAAAAATATATATTTTAGTATATGATTCGTTTACTTTAAAATTCACTTTTATGTGTGTTTTTGATTTAAAGATTTACGTAATATTTTTAAATACTCTTATACATTCTAATTCTCTTGCATACTAATTATTCTAATTTTCTAAATATATAATGCTTGTCTTAAAATCCTTTTGTATACATATTTCGCATTATGTGTTAGTATTGTTATATTTGTCATTTTCACGATATTGTATTCACATATTATTATTCCGTACATGAAACTGCCTTTTTTATTGTTGAATATTGGTTCCAAAAAAAAATGTATTTGGAAATAAATTTAAAATTAAGTATTTTATATTTTTCAAAAATAAGGCAATATTTGTGTGTTTAGAAGTTCGAAAGATCACATCCTAACGTGCTGGGTGTTGACTTTTTGTTCGATTAAATATCCAAATACCCTTCTTCGCATGATTTGAAGATCAAAGACGATCTCGATGTCAGAGTACAAAGGCGTCATATCGTAATGTGCTGGGTATGATACTCTTGTTCCTTTGAAACGAATGGAGCTTGAAATTCAATTCAGATTTAACAACTTTTTCAGCCTTAAACAATTTCAAACTTTCAACATTAGGACAACGTTAATCGATTTGGTACCGATTTTGGGCATTACGGGGGTGCTAATCCTTCCTCGTACGTAACCGACTCCCGAACCTGTTTTCTCGAACACTCGTAGACCAAAAGCTCTGTTTTAATAAACCAAAAAGTTTTTATTAAAACAAGGTGATCCGATAACACCTCGAATAAAAGATCGATGGCGACTCCCTATTTTTAAAGTCAATTCCCGTTTTTTTAAAAAAAATGGTTACGACAGCTTGGCGACTCCACTGGGGAGATCGAGAGTCAAGCCATAAATTGATTGATTTTTTGTCCTTTTGATTGAATATTTGGAAAATTGTTTTGAAAAATCGTGTGTCTTTTTGATGCATTTGCTTGTGCTATAGTGTCGAGTCTCGTGAAATACTTTGGCATTGCATTGCATGACCGTTGTGGTCACACCTTTAAGTGGGAGTGAGAAACTAAGCTTTCGTGCGGATTTCACCTCTGCATGGGCTAGTGGATTGCTTCCGGGATACATCCGTACCTATGTGCTTCGTGAGGTTTTCATCTCCACATGGCCGTAGGGAAATGTATCCCCTCGAACCGAACTCGGTCCGTATGAGCCTACAATGGGTGAGGATTGAGGAATCTGCTGGTTCAGGTATCCTTCTTTAGAACCGAACTCCATATAGAAGCCCTAGAGCCTACCCTAAGCAGAACGTCGAAATAGTGACCCAGATAAATGTTTAATGATATTTTACTTGTTTGATTATGCAATACTAAGATTTGTTTGATGTACATGACATTCCATATAATAGAGGTGTCAATTTCTATTCGGTTGCTGAGATTGGAAGTTTGCTATGGAAAATGACTTTCTTGATAAAGTAGAGGACAATGCGGCTGTGCGCGCATGATCAGAAAAGTAGCAGTTGGAAAAAGGAGATAGCTTAGTTGAAGGTCATACCTCGGAGCTGAGGGACTTCACCCGTGTTAGCGTGACACAAAATGAGCTTCAAGAGTTGCGAGATATCTGGACCCATTGGGAAGATGAAGCTAAACAGATGTTCTACCACCGTTATGGTGATATCTCTCACTTATTGGATGTTAAGATAGATAAACACCTGTTTCAGGCTATGGTCCAGTTTTGGAATTCCACATGCAATTGCTTCACTTTTGGAAAAGTGGATTTGGTGCCCACAATAGAAGAATATACCACTTTACTTCGTATTCCCGGAATACAAGCTGACAAGGTTTATATTAGGCCAGCTTATCCCTCCTCTTGCGAAGAAATTGGTGAAAATTACGGGGATGAGTGAACAGTGGATCTCGACCAAGATTCAACAGAAAGGTGAAGGAAGTTGTATTCCTTGGGTAAATCTAAGGGATCTGATTTTGACGCATCCTGATGTGAGGAGGAATGTTGATATCTTCGCCTTAAGCCTCTACGGATTAGTCATCTTCCCAAAAGCCCTAAGACACATAGATGAAGCAGTGGTGGATTTGTTCGATCGATTGGATAAACGAGTTACACCTGTCCCAGCAATTCTTGCAGAGACTTTCAGATCGTTAAATACATGCAGAAGAGCGAGAGAAGGAAGGTTTATCAGATGCGCACAGCTATTGATGGTATGGTTTTATGGGCATTTTTGGAAGAAGGATAAAGTCTCTTATCGACCTTTTTATAAGGATTATTCACCGATAAAGGAGGAAGTGGCCGTGTCAAAACGAGAAGATATAACGGAAGAAGGATGGAGGATAATTCTTTAGAATCTTCGGGAGGAAGACATTGAGTGGAGAGCTCCATGGATGGTGCCTGGAGAAATCCTTTACAGATGCGGAGACTTTAATGGGGTCCTTCTACTTGGAATTTGGGGAGCCATCGGATATGCCCCTCTGCTAGCAACAAGACAATACCAGTCTAGATAGTTCGTGCCAGTAACACATGGGTTGGATCAAAGCGAATTCTCTTATACAGGAGAAAATTATAAGAAGAAGATTAAGGAAGTTGCAAATGCTTGGAAGCAAACCCATCGGATGAAGAGGGTTGACTGTGGGCGAAACAGTGACTTCTGAGTATAAAGAGTGGCTAAACAAAAGAATCAACGATAATATACCGGGACTGAGTTTAGATGATGCTCAATCTATAGAGGAACGTTTGCAAATGATACCAACAGAATTAGAAATTATAAAGCAAGATTTTGTACAGCGGAGTTCAGAGCATGAGAAGAAAATTAAGCAGTTGGAGGAGGAGAGGATGTTTTTGAAATTGGATGTAGAGATACAGAAATCAGAAGCAGAAAATATAAGGAAAGGGAAGAGCAAAGCTGAAGAAGAGTTGGATAGCCTAAAGAGGGACTACAAAAAGATGCGTCTCTCAATAAGAACTGTGGGGCTAGGAAAGACTTTAGATCAATGTCAGTAAGAGTTACAAGAAGAAAGAGCTAAGGCCGAGCAATGGGAAAGGAAATTTCGAGAAATAAAGGCTCAGAAGGAGACCCTAGAAAAGCAAGTGTTAGAAGCCCAAAACGGAAGAAATGAATTGAGGACTAAAGTGGCGGAGTTGGAAAGGTCCTTAAATCATTATCAAAATCGCAACTCAGTGATAGAATTAAAGGCAAGCTTGAGTAGAATCGAAGAAGTGGAAAAGAAGACCGAAGAGTTAGAAGCGGCACTGTAGGATTGTCAGAATTATATTGGGTACTTGAAAGAGATTAAGGAGCAACAGGAGGACGAGTTATATAAGGCTCAGAAGCAAATTGAAAATAGAGACTATCTCATGAGAGAGGCCATAAATCAGATTCAAGAGGTGGCTGTGCACTTGTAAATTTTGGTAGCAGAGGCGGAAGATTAAGTGTGCGGCACGAGTCATGGACAAGCCAAGGACAGGAGTTGGTTTCGTTACTCCAAAAGATTAGGGATCTAGGCGCTAAGGCCAAACCATAATTGTAATCTGTTTTATGTAAATAGCTTTGTTTTCTAAGAAAGTTTCTTATGGGGAATTGAATCAGAGTTGACACCTTTTTGCATTCATACCATGCATTTGCATTGTATTGCATGCAATAGTATCACATCACCTTAATCATTTACTAAAGCTAAAATCATATAATCCATAGTTGCGACACTACGAATCTGGAATCACATCATCCTTATAGGACACGTTTAAGAGCTAGAGTTATGGATGCTGAACTCAATGAAAGAATCGAAAGAATGGAAAGAATCTAGAGAGAGTTACAAGAGCAGTTGGCCAAGTCACAGTAGGACGCAAGGGATCTGATGGTGAGATCCCGAGAGAAATCACTCGATCAAAAAGATCAAATGGCCAAGATGATGGAGATGATGACCGCTCTGGTCAAGGGAAAAGGACTCACGCAGAGCCCTATATTACAGAGCCTTATTCAAAAGTCAATCAGAGTCTGCTCCATCCCCTAGGATACACTCCACCTCACGCCCATGCAATGCATGGTGGTTGGCCTCAAGGGGAATCAACAGGCCTAGAACAACCACCTGTACCACCTGCTCATCTAGGGCAAAGTATATTTGTATCAAACCCCGGAGCTAAACCCGCTGATCCAATCATTCCAGATTTGGATGATCCGGCAGAAATAGCCAAATTGAAAATGAAGGACCATGATGCTCAGGACAAGTATAAGAGCCTGGAAGAAAGACTAAAGGCAATAGAAGGTACTGGAGTCTTCTCTGTACTTAGCGCCAAAGAGCTCAGTTTGGTTCCCGATCTAGTTCTGCCCCCGAAATTTAAAGTGTCAGATTTTGAAAAATATGATAGAACGAGATGTCCAAAGGTGCATCTTATCGTGTTTTGTCGGAAGATGGCTGGCTATGTGAATGAAGACAAATTGTTAATACACTGTTTTCAAGATAGCTTGATCGGATCAACTCTATGATGGTATAATCAACTCAGCACAGAGAGAATCCAATCATGGAAGGACCTAGCGACAGCATTTTGTGAACAGTACAAGCATGTCTCCAATATGGCGCCTGATCGACTAACGTTGCAGATGATGGAAAAGAAGCCAATAGAGACTTTTAGACAATACACTCAAAGATAGAGGGACATCTCGGCCCAGGTAGAACCCCCACTGACTAAAACAGAGGTAATAGTCCTCTTCATTAACACTTTGAAAGCGCCATTTTAAGATAAGCTGGTGGGAAATGCCACAAAGGACTTCGCCAATATCGTAATGTCTGGGGAACTCATCAAAAATGGCATCAAGAGCGAAAGGATGGAAGGCCCTGAGAGCACGAAAAGAGCAGTACCTATAAAGAAGAAGGAGGCTGAAACACATATGGTGGGGACTGAGAGCTACTATGCTTCTAATTCATACCTGACCCAATCACGTCCCCGATATCGCCCACCTCCAAATTTCTATTTTCCTCCACAAAACTCTTATTATCAAGCACCTCCTTCTTACCCTGTCTACAACATAAATAACCAACGGCCATTCACCATGTTCCCACCTAATAACACGCCTGCTCCAAGCCAACCCAAACACGAACAAAGACCGGTGAGACCCAATCTTGAAAAACCTCGACTCACCCCTATTTCCGTGTCGTACGGAGAACTGTGCCCAAAATTGTTGGAAAAATAATTAATATCCCCGCATTATATGACACCATTGAAACCGCCATACCCGAAATGGTACGATCCCAATACTAGTTGCATGTATCATGGGGGAAACCAAGGGCACACCACGGAAAATTGTATAGCCTTCAAAAGGAGAGTTCAGGATCTCATTGATTTAGGGATTTTACGATTTGATGGTACTGGTAATGTGGCTGGAAACCCGCTCCCAAACCATACCGAGGGGAACGTAAGCGTAGTGACAAGGGAAGATATGCGGCAAAATAAAAGCTGCGTTTCTGAAATAAAAACACCTTTGCTAAAGGTCTGGGAGGTGATGGTGGAAAATGGGTTGTTTTGTGATTCCAACAGAAGTTTCAAAGAAGAAAGTACGGAAGGTCAAAGTTTTTGTATCTTTCATGGTATCGAAGGGCATGACATCCAGTCTTGCGAAGAATTCAGGAAACTACTCCAAGACATGATGAACAACAAGGAAGTCGAGATCTTTGATAACATGGATGAGGCTGAGGAAAGGGAAATATGTGCCTCTGATAACCAACCATCAGTCACCCGTTATAGTACCGATCAGCCTCTGGTAATTTATTATGAGGCCAAAAAGAAGGAAGTCAAATCGACGGTGGTGATTAAAGTGCCTTCTCCTTTCCATTACAAGGACGATAAAGCGGTGCCATGGAAATACGATGTTAACATTGTCGCACCCGAAGTTGAAAAGCCAAAGGCTGTGGTCGGGGATATCAACAGGGTAGGACACTTTACTCGCAGCGGGAGGTGCTATTCTCCAGAAATGACTGAACCAAAGAAAAAAGCCGCTGACTCGAATCAGAAAGGAAAGGCACCGATGCATGAGGCTGAGGTGGGCGGAACCAGAAATTAAAAGACCTGTGAATGAGGATGAAGCTCATGAATTCTTAAAGTTCATCAAGCACAGTGAATATAACATCGTGGAGCAGTTAAACAAGCAGCCAGTAAAAATCTCGATGTTATCCCTACTGTTGAACTCAGAGTCACATCAAAATGCCTTGCTAAAAGTGCTCAATCAAGCTTACATAGAAAGCAATATATCTGTAGAAAAGCTTGATAGATGGGTGAACAATCTAAATGCAGATAATTTCATCTCATTCAGTGATGATGAAATACCATCAAATGGTAGGAGCTCTGTGAAGGCATTACATATTACGACCGGTTGCAAGGGTTACATAGTACCAAACTTGCTCATCGACAATGGATCCGCACTCAATGTCATGCCTTTGGCCACGCTCTCCAGGATGCCAGTTGATATGTCCTATCTAAGGCCTTGTCATTCCACAGTAAGGGCATTTGATGGGACACGACGAGAGGTTATAGGAAAGATTGAAATCCTCCTAGAAGTGGGCCCATGCACATATAACGTAGAATTCCAGGTCATGGACATTACTCCTTCGTATAATTGCCTTTTAGGGAGGCCTTGGATCCACTCTGCTGGGGCAGTCCCTTCATCTCTCCATCAAAAAGTGAAGTTTATTATGGATAACCGCTTGATCACGGTCCCTGGTGAAGAAGACATCGTTGCATCTATTTCTGCTGTCACACCTTACATCCAAGTGAACAAAGATGCAGTAGAATGTTCCTTCCGTTCCCTCGAATTTATTCATGCTACATTTGTTGCTGAAGGAAACAAGATGTCCACACCCAAACTATTAAGGAATGCCAATATGGGAATTAAACTGACGATTGGAAAAGGAGCCCGAGCGAGGAAAGGTTTAGGAAGATACCAGCAAGGGATAGCTAGAGCATTAAAACCGGTACACCACAAGGCTCGATACGGGTTAGGGTTCAAGTCGGATGTGTGACAAAGAAGGACACAGTTGCAGAAAGATCAGGAAAAGAGGATCGCAAGAGCTTCAGGTCAGGAAGCGGAATGGGAGCCCATAATGTATCCGCCCTTGTCGAAAATGTTTACATCTGCAGGAATGATGTACCCAGGAAGAGATAATTCACGAAACACGCTGTTATTGGTTGAAAGGGATTTTCAGAACTTCAGTATAAACGTCATTGACAAAGTGGATGATACGACGGAAGACATTTCAATGATACGCCCTGGTCCTCCTGGATTTGTTTTGAGCAATTGGACTGCTGAGGATCTTTTTGTAGTTTCTAGGGCCCCTCCAAAGTAATCCTTAATGTCACTCTTTTTATGCCCAAGTTATTGGGAAACTGTTACAAGAGTTTATGCCTACTATTTATCTTTTAAATAAACATTAATGGAGATGCATTTTTGTAGTGGTCTCTTCATTCTCATTGGCTTCATATTTATTCCCTCTTCTCATAATCTGTCCCTACATATAATTCATATCAAGCCATGGTACTATGTTTGTGTGTCCCAACACCTTGATATTCCTCTATAGTTTTCTTTTCCATTTACCTTTCAGGTGCTCAGATATCCACGACGTGAACAATCTCATTACAAGTCCTAAAATCGATTTCGAGAAAGCTATTTGTTTAGGAGAATTCGAAGCTGAGGAAAACGCTGAAGATTATGTCTCGTCCCCTGACTTACTAAGGATGATAGAATAAGAAGATAAACAGATTCTACCCCATCAAGGATCCGTTGAGACAATAAACTTGGGAATTAAAGAAAAGAGGCAAGAAGTGAAGATTGGGACCTCCATTTCAGAGATCACCAAACATGATTTGATCACCTTGCTTCATGAGTACCAAGATGTATTTGCATGGTCTTATTAAGACATGCCAGGTTTGAACGAGGATGTAGTGGTCCATAGACTCCCACTGAAACCAGAATGCAAACTTATTGAACAGAAGTTAAGACGAATGAGACCCGAAATACTTTTAAAGATAAAAGAAGAAGTCAAGAACAATTCGATGCTGGCTTCTTACAAGTCTCTAAATATCTAGAATGGTAGCTATTATAGTCCCAGTGCCAAAGAAAGATGGCAAGGTGCGGATGTGTGTGGATTATCGTGATCTGAATCGAGCAAGCCCTAAGGATAATTTTCCCTTGCTGCACATCGATACATTGGTGGATAACATAGCAAAACATTCATTATTTTCTTTCATGGATGGATTTTCGGGTTATAACCAGATAAAGATGGCTCCTAAGGATATGGAGAAAACTACATTCGTAACGATGTGGGGAACATTCTGCTACAAGGTGATGCCATTCGGATTAAAGAATGCAGGGGCAACATATCAGAGGGCAATGGTGACGTCGTTCCATGACATGATGCATAAAGAAATAGAAGTCTACGTCGATGATATGATTGCCAAATCTTGAGGGAGGGGGGGAAAGAGCATGTTGGAAATGTAACGACCCGAAATCCGTGGGCACCAGAAAAAAATGTGTTATCGGGCCTCCGTCTTAGTAAATCGAGTTAGTAAATAATCATTAGGAGTAATTATGAGTCTAGTAGTGTGTTTAATTAGATTTTTATTTAGTGAATTTAGCTTAATTGAGAGAAATTAGGAAAAAGGACTAAAGTGAGTAAAGAGTAAAAGTTTAATTGTAGATTAAAAGAAAATAAAAAGGATCAAAATGGCAAATATGCCATTTATCATAAGTTGAGGCGGCATACATGCATAAAAATCTGAGATTTTTATGTATTAAAATATATTATTATAATATTAAATAATTATATTAATATAATATTATATTATATAATAAAGTAAATAGTAAATGAAATAGTAAAAAAAAGCAAAGAAGAAATGTAAAAGAACTGAGAAGTTTTCGAAACAGAGGAAAGGAAAGAAAGAAAGAAAAAGAAAGGGGAAAATTGAGGTTTTAAAGCTTGGAGTTTAATTAGGTAAGTCAATCAAGTTCTATTCTCTTAATTTTGATGTTTTAGAAGCTTTAAAGCAAGATTTTGATGAAAGTAAGTTGATATTTTGAGAGTTTATTGGTTTTCAAGTATAGTTGATGTTGAAGAAAAAGATGAATTAGAGACTAAATTGAATGAAATCTAAGTTAGAATTAGTAAAAAGGGATTAAATTGCAAGGTAAGCTATAAGTTTTCTACTATAGGGATTAATTTGGAAGAAATTATGAATTAGGGTTTTATTATGAAAATTATATAATCAAGTTGAATATGGAAGGAATTTAAGTAGAATCAAAGCATGAATTAAGTTAAGAAATAAGTAAACTTAATTAGGATTTAATTGCAAAATAAGTTATAAGAAAACAGTTTTGGGACAGTAGCAGTAGAGTAACTTTGAAAATTCACCAAAAATCGTAGAAGTGGAATTAGAAGTTGAGTGAGATATGAAATTAAAGATTATTTAGTCTATTTTCATATGAAAGAAACATAGAAAGCAAATAAGTTCTGTATTATGAGATATTTAAATTTTAGTGAAACTGGTTCAGGGTGATTTCGAGATCCCCTGTTCTGACTTGTAAAAATAATTAAAAATTGTATAAAAATGATTTTGGAACATAATTTATATGGTTAGATTCCTGAATGAGTCTAGTTTCAAATGAGCTAAACAAGGAGGCCATCTAAATTCTATACAAAGAGTAATTTAATTTGTAGTGAAGAGAGGTCAGAGCAGTTGGACAGTGAAACAGGGGAAACTTTAAGAATAATCTGGTATTGATTGGCCATACCAAAAATTCTGAAAAATTTACAGTAAAAATATATATGAGTCTAGTTTCAGGAAAATTTACGGATCTTAATTTGGAGTTCCGTAGCTCCAGATATAGATGATTTAGTGACAATGACTCAGGTAGACAGCCTAGAAAGAACTTATAAGTAAATAATAGAATTGTGTATAAAAGATGTGGAATGAAGAGGAAGAGTAGAAATTGAATAAAATTCAATTATTTATTTTAATTTAATGTTGTAATTAATAATGTAAATTATTATTATTTTCGTAGCTAACAAGGAAAAAGAGGCATCGGCATCCAAGGGAAAAGAAAAGATCACGAGGAGTAAACGTGCATTTCGGGTTTGTATTACTATAATTCAAACTATTTATTTATTCATTAAATGTTAGATTAATTTATGAATATGGTAAGTAAATTATAAGGTAAGTGTTTTTATTGAATTGAATGGAAATTGAGTTGAATGATGAATATGTATTGAAATTGAATTGTATGTGGTTTGAAATGGAAAAGTGTAATTGATATTGAAATTGAATTTGTTATGAAAATGAAAATGAAATTGAGAACCGAATACCCTATTAACTAGTCGGGCTGAGTCGGATATAATTGGCATGCCATAGGATTTGGAAGAGTACGGGATTTATCGGCTTTGCCGATCGTGCACTTTATGTGTCGTAAATCGTGCACTTTATGTGTCGTATTTTAGGCACCTCGTGTGTCGATCGTGCACCTCGTGTGTCGCTTTGAGTGCACTTATGTGTCGATAACGATCAGTACTATGTACCATTTTAGGCACAATGTGCCGTCTTGTGTGTTTGGGTTGGAATCCGTGTATCCGTTAAAGTCCGAGTCTGTTAATAGGGGTAAATAAAGAAAAGGTTAAATTGAATAAAATGAAATGGTTGAGCCATTGGAAGAAATGCGAAAATAGAACATGAACTGAAAAATGTGATTGGAATATGAGTATGAGAATAGAAAGTATGAACCATTGGTTCAAGAAATGGATAGTGGCTCAACATGATTGTGTATTATTTCAATTGTTGAATGGCTAAAATTGAATTGTACGAATATATTGAGAAGGACAAACTTATATGAAAGTTATGTTTGAATTGGTTTAGTTAAATTAAAGTTATATGAATTAATGTTATGATTATTATGTTTATAATTTGAATTACGGTAATACCACTGAGTACATGTATACGCAGCGTACGGTTGTTTCCGTGCGCAGGTTGTAGAAGTCAAATCTCGAACCAAAGATCCGAAGCGGCACTCGACTTCAAAGAAACTTTTGGTGATGTATATTTCCTTTTCATAATGTGGCATGTACGTAGGTTGTGTATAAAGGTTATTATGTTTTGAATGTAAATGGTTAAAAATGTTAGTAGTACAAGTTTAAGAATTATAATGAAAGAAGTATATTTATTTTAATCTAACTAATATTTTGATAAATTTAAGTTGATATTATATTGATTGAGTTTGATTAGAAGGTATTTGGAATAGAAAATAAATTTATCAAATGAATTGGTTGAATTGGTTATGATTGAAATGAATATGATTTAATTTATGAGGGTTTTATATAATAATAAGCGTAATGTCACTAAATTTATATTAAACAAAATTTATATTCGTAAATTGTCCGATATATCCGGTAATGCCTCGTAACCCTGTTCGACGATGGTTCGGGGTTAGGGTGTTACAATTATTGGTATCGAGCTATCGTTTTAGTCGATTCTCAAGCCAAATCGGGCTCGAAAGTGAGTCTAGAAGTACATGCCACCGTTGAGTCGGGTTTGAGTCGGGTTTTGGATGCTTGATATATATTTATTTGATTTTGTTTTATAGATAAAATGTCGACGAAAGAATGTATGATGTTGAACAGAAATGCATACTGAAATCGAGAAATTGAAGAAATCAATCATACACACCTCATCGCAAATCCATTAGATAATCAACCTCCTAATGTAGGAAGAGGAAGAGATAACTCACAACTGTTAAGAGCTATAGCCGATGCATTACAACATGTAGCGGAAATCAGATCTGCTACTACATCAAGATTTCATCGTTAGACGGGCCCCGATTAAAGAGTTAAGAAAATATGGTGCCACGGAGTTTTCGGGACTAAGAGGTCTTGATCCGCTCATCTGCTGAGAAATTGGATAGAATCAACAAAAGAGTTTTGCAACAATTAGATTGCACCCCCGAGAATTTGATATGTGCTTTGTATCATTGTTATTTACAGGGGAAGCGTATCTCTGTGGGAATCGTTGTTAGACATTTACTGGATGATCGTGTAACTGGGATTTTGTTTCAAAAAGAATTTCAAAAGAAGTATATTGGGGAAATGTATATTGAAGAGAAAAAGCAAGAGTTTTTAATGTTGAAACAGGTAATATGTCGGTGATTGGATTATGATCGAGAGTTTACTAGATTGAGCGGTATGCCTCGTAATATATTCCAACAGAGGTGATAGTTGTAAACGGTTTTTTTACGGGATTAAGAGATGAAATAAAACTACAATTAGTGTCCCAAATAATTATCATCAATTTGTTGATTTGATCGAGCGGGCCAAAATGATAGAGCAAGTCTTGGGACTAGACAAAAGTCGAAATGGTGGGATTTGACCAGAAACGAATAGGAGCAACTAGTTCAAATCCACTACCAAAAAGACCTAAAGAATTTAGAGGTGGTTGGAGACCTAGTTTTAGATCTGATCGAGGGGATATAAGCCGAGAAAAACAGACGACGGTATCTACTGGTAGTGTAAGAGGTCCACCCAGGGATACAGAAATTCTAGAATGTGGATATTGTGGCAAGAAACATTTAGGTGAATGTTGGAAAGTAACCGAGGGTCGCTTAGTTATGGGTCGATAGAGCATTTTGTTAGAGATTGTTCAAAGAATAAAAATAGTACACCTACCACATCTCAGAGATCAGTATCGACTGTCAGAGGTAGAGGAATGTCTAGAGGAGGTTTTGTGTCGAGGAGAGGGGAGCTAGTAGAGGCGTGATATAGCTACACAACATCGGATGCTAGAGCACCACCCAGAGCATACGTGAGTTCGGACCCGTGAAGAAGGCAATGCTCACGATGTGGTGGTGAGTATATTTTTATTGTATTCTCGAGCCTATTTATGCTTTAATTGACCCGGTTCATCACATTCATATATTAATTTAAAATTAGTTGAATCGGGAAGTTAGAATCAAATGTCTAGAGTTTTCATAGAGGTGTCTAGCCCTTTGGGACAAAGCAGTGTTAGTAGACGAGTATGCTGCTGAGGTGCCCATTAATAATACATGATAAAATGTTTCTGTGGATTTGCCGATCATGCCTTTTGGCGATTTTGATATCATTTTGGGTATGGATTGGTTATCCGAACATGGGGTAGTTTTGGATTGCTATAAAAAGAGGTTTAGTATTCGCATGTAAGACGAGACAGAATTGAAGTGAATGGCATCCGTACGGTGGTTCGACATGTATCATTTCAAATATAAAAAGCTAACAAATTATTACAACAAGGTTGTTCAACAGTATTTGGCATATGTTATTAATTCTCGATTCAAATGGGAAGCCAATGCAAATGATTAGGACTCAGATGCGAGTTTCCGATGTATTTCCGGAAGAACTACCGGGTTTACCACCGATAGAGAGGTTGAATTTGCTATTGAGGTGTATCCAGTACAAAGACCAATTTCTATACCTCCATACCGAATGTCGCCTCATCGAATTGAAAGAGTTGAAGGTGCGCATCAGATTTATTAGATCGAGGGTTTATCCGACCGAGTATTTCACCTTGGGAGCTCCGGTATTGTTTGTTAAAAAGAAAGATGGTTCTATGCGGTTGTGCATTGATTATCGATAGTTGAACAAAGTGACAATCAAGAACCTGTATCCTTTGCCTCGTATATAGACGACTTGTTTGATCACCTTAAGGGAGCTTCAGTATTTTCTAAAATTGATTTGAGATCCGGTATTATCACCAAGGTGAAGGAAAGTGATGTGCCTAAGATCGCCTCCGTACTCGTTATGGCCATTATGAATTTTTGGTAATGCCGCTTGATTGACCAATGCTCCAAACTTTTTTATGGATTTGATGAATCGCATTTTCCAAATTGTCTAGATCGGTTTGTGGTGGTTTTTATTGATGATATATTGGTATATTCAAAAACAGAGGCGTAACATGATAAGCATCTTGAAAGGTTTTACTGATTCTCATGGAAAAAAGCAGATTGTATGGGAAATTAAGTAAATGTGAATTCGTTGTCCAAGTGGTATTTTTAGGACATGTGGTATCTCACGATGGGATTAGAGTTGACCCAAGAAGATCGAAGCAATTGTTCAAAGGGAAAGCGCCAAAGAATGTGTCTGAGGTACGTAGTTTTCTCGGTTTGGCTGGATATTATCGAAGATTTGTAAATGGATTCTCGAAAATAGCAATGCCGATTACTAAACTACTACAGAAGAATGTTCCTTTTATCTGGGATGATCGATTGCGTAATAGTTTTGAGACTTTGAAGCAAATATTGATGAGAGGCACCGGTATTAACATTACCGTAGTCGGGAAAGATTTTATTGTGTACAGTGATGCTTCTTTGAGTGGTTTGGGTTGTGTATTGATGCAAAATGGAAAGGTTATTGCATATGCATCTAGACAGTTGAAGCCGCATGAACGTAATTACCCGACACACGACTTGGAGCTAGCTGCAGTAATTTTTGCTTTAAAGATTTGGAGACATTATCTTTATGGCGAAATGTTACATTTACACAGATCATAAAAGTCTCAAATATCTCACATCACAGAAAGATTTAAATTTAAGGCAAAGACGGTGGATCGAGCTTCTAAAAGATTATGATTGTGTTATAGATTATCATCCAGAAAAGCAAATGTGGTAGTCGATGCATTGAGCAGAAAAAGTCACGATTGAATTACGAGCAATGTTTGCTCTACTCGATGTTAATGATGATGGAAGCTTGTTAGCCGAGTTAAAGGTTAAGCCGATGATGTTAGATCGATTAGAGCAAATTTCGGATGGAAGATGTCAAATTATTAAAGAAAAGAGAAATGGTTCGTAATGGTACAATGAGAATTTTAGTATTGATGAACATAATTGTTTGAGGTTTCAAAATCGGATTTGTGTTCCAACTACTTCGAATTAAAGAAGATGATTCTTCAAGAAGCACACGATGGTACTTTGCGTTGCATCCGGAGGAACAAAAATGTATCGTAATTTAAGGGAGCACTATTGGTGGCCAGGAATGAAGAAAGATATAGTTGAATATGTCAGTAAATGTTTGACTTGCCAACGAGTAAAGGCAGAACATCAGGTACCGACAGGGTTACTCCAGTCTATTAGTATTCCTGAATGGAAATGGGATAGTATTACTATGGATTTTGTTACGGGGTTGCCACTGTCAGAGAGCAAAAAGAATGCCATTTGGGTGATAGTTGATCGACTTACTAAGTCTGCTCATTTCATAGTAGTCAGGACTGATTGGTCTTTACAGAAGCTTGCTGAAGTATATATCCGAGAAATTGTGAGAACGCATGGGCATTCCAGCATCTATAATTTCCGACCGAGATCCACGATTTACATCGAGATTTTGGAAGCAGTTACATGATTCTTTGGGTACTCGGCTTAATTTTAGTAATCGCATTTCATCCACAAACCGACGGACAATCGAGCGGGTAATTCAAATTTTAGAAGACATGCTTCGGGCTTGCATTATTGACTTTGAATCAAAGTTGGGAACGATACTTGCCATTAGCTGAATTTGTTTATAATAATAGTTATCAATCTAGTATTCAAATGGCTCCATATGAAGCATTATATGGTCGAAGATGTCGATCACCGTATGTTGGACAGAGTTGAATGAGAAAAAGATTGTTGGACCGGAATTAATTCAGAGACAGAAGAAGTAGTTAAAAGATCAAAGACAAAGTTGAAAGTAGCTTTTGACGCACAAAAGGCTTATACGAGATCTGAAGCGACGGGATATAGAATATTCTGTGGGGTGATAAAGTGTTTTTAAAAGTATCGCCTTGGAAGAAAGTTTTAAGATTTGGTCGCAAAGGAAAATTAAGTCCTCGTTACATTGGGCGTATGATGAAGTAATTGAAAGAATCGGACCGGTTGCCTATCGATTAAATTTACCTCCGCAATTACGTAAAATTCATGATGTTTTTCATGTTTCTATGTTACGAAGGTATCGATCGGATCCATCTCATATTATTTCTATCAAGACATTGAGATTAGACCGGATTTGTCATATGAGGAAGAACCGGTTCAAATACTAGCTCGAGAAGTGAAAGAATTAAGAAACAAACGAGTCCCTTTGGTCAAAGTATTGTGGAGAAGCCATAATGTAGAAGAAGCAACTTGGAAACTCAAGAAACTATGAGAGCACAATATCCTCACCTATTTTCGTGTAAATTTCGAGGACGAAATTTATTAAGGGGGAGAAATGTAACGACCAAACTGTGGGCACCGAAAAAAATGTGTTATCGGGCCTCCGTCTTAGTAAATCGAGTTAGTAAATAATCATTAGGAGTAATTATGAGTCTAGTAGTGTGTTTAATTAGATTTTTATTTAGTGAATTTAGCTTAATTGAGAGAAATTAGGAAAAAGGACTAAAGTGAGTAAAGAGTAAAAGTTTAATTGTAGATTAAAAGAAAATAAAAAGGATCAACATGGCAACTATGCCATTTATCATAAGTTGAGGCGACATACATGCATAAAAATCTGAGATTTTTATGTATTAAAATATATTATTATAATATTAAATAATTATATTAATATAATATTATATTATATAATAAAGTAAATAGTAAATGAAATAGTAAAAAGAAGCAAAGAAGAACAGAAAAGAACTGAGAAGTTTTCAAACAGAGGAAAGGAAAGAAAGAAAGAAAAGAAAGGGGAAAATTGAGGTTTTAAAGCTTGGAGTTTAATTAGGTAAGTCAATCAAGTTCTATCTCTCTTAATTTTGATGTTTTAGAAGCTTTAAAGCAAGATTTTGATGAAAGTAAGTTGATATTTTGAGAGTTTATTGGTTTTCAAGTATAGTTGATGTTGAAGAAAAGATGAATTAGAGACTAAATTGAATGAAATCTAAGTTAGAATTAGTAAAAGGGATTAAATTGCAAGGTAAGCTATAAGTTTTCTACTATAGGGATTAATTTGGAAGAAATTATGAATTAGGGTTTTATTATGAAAATTATATAATCAAGTTGAATATGGAAGGAATTTAAGTAGAATCAAAGCATGAATTAAGTTAAGAAATAAGTAAACTTAATTAGGATTTAATTGCAAAATAAGTTATAAGAAAACAGTTTTGGGACAGTAGCAGTAGAGTAACTTTGAAAATTCACCAAAAATCGTAGAAGTGGAATTAGAAGTTGAGTGAGATATGAAATTAAAGATTATTTAGTCTATTTTCATATGAAAGAAACATAGAAAGCAAATAAGTTCTGTATTATGAGATATTTAAATTTTAGTGAAACTGGTTCAGGGTGATTTCGAGATCCCCTGTTCTGACTTGTAAAAATAATTAAAAATTGTATAAAAATGATTTTGGAACATAATTTATATGGTTAGATTCCTGAATGAGTCTAGTTTCAAATGAGCTAAACAAGGAGGCCATCTAAATTCTATACAAAGAGTAATTTAATTTGTAGTGAAGAGAGGTCAGAGCAGTTGGACAGTGAAACAGGGGAAACTTTAAGAATAATCTGGTATTGATTGGCCATACCAAAAATTCTGAAAAATTTACAGTAAAAATATATATGAGTCTAGTTTCAGGGAAAATTTACGGATCTTAATTTGGAGTTCCGTAGCTCCAGATATAGATGATTTAGTGACAATGACTCAGGTAGACAGCCTAGAAAGAACTTATAAGTAAATAATAGAATTGTGTATAAAAGATGTGGAATGAAGAGGAAGAGTAGAAATTGAATAAAATTCAATTATTTATTTTAATTTAATGTTGTAATTAATAATGTAAATTATTATTATTTTCGTAGCTAACAAGGAAAAAGAGGCATCGGCATCCAAGGGAAAAGAAAAGATCGCTGAGGAGTAAACGTGCATTTCGGTTTGTATTACTATAATTCAAACTATTTATTTATTCATTAAATGTTAGATTAATTTATGAATATGGTAAGTAAATTATAAGGTAAGTGTTTTTATTGAATTGAATGGAAATTGAGTTGAATGATGAATATGTATTGAAATTGAATTGTATGTGGTTTGAAATGGAAAAGTGTAATTGATATTGAAATTGAATTTGTTATGAAAATGAAAATGAAATTGAGAACTGAATACCCTATTAACTAGTCGGGCTGAGTCGGATATAATTGGCATGCCATAGGATTTGGAAGAGTACGGATTTATCGGCTTTGCCGATCGTGCACTTTATGTGTCGTAAATCGTGCACTTTATGTGTCGTATTTTAGGCACCTCGTGTGTCGTGATCGTGCACCTCGTGTGTCGCTTTGTGCACTTATGTGTCGATATCTCGATCAGTACTATGTACCATTTTAGGCACAATGTGCCGTCATCGGTGTGTTTGGGTTGGAATCCGTGTATCCGTTAAAGTCCGAGTCATTAATAGGGGTAAATAAAGAAAAGGTTAAATTGAATAAAATGAAATGGTTGAGCCATTGGAAGAAATGCGAAAATAGAACATGAACTGAAAAATGTGATTGGAATATGAGTATGAGAATAGAAAGTATGAACCATTGGTTCAAGAAATGGATAGTGGCTCAACATGATTGTGTATTATTTCAATTGTTGAATGGCTAAAATTGAATTGTACGAATATATTGAGAAGGACAAACTTATATGAAAGTTATGTTTGAATTGGTTTAGTTAAATTAAAGTTATATGAATTAATGTTATGATTATTATGTTTATAATTTGAATTACTGGTAATACCACCGAGTACATACATGTATACAGCTGCATTGCGGTTGTTTCCGGCTTGCGCGAGTTGTAGAAGTCAAATCATCGAACCAAAGATCCGGCCGGACCCGACTTCAGCAAACTTTTGGTGATGTATATTTCCTTTTCATAATGTGGCATGTACGTAGGTTGTGTATAAAGGTTATTATGTTTTGAATGTAAATGGTTAAAAATGTTAGTAGTACAAGTTTAAGAATTATAATGAAAGAAGTATATTTATTTTAATCTAACTAATATTTTGATAAATTTAAGTTGATATTATATTGATTGAGTTTGATTAGAAGGTATTTGGAATAGAAAATAAATTTATCAAATGAATTGGTTGAATTGGTTATGATTGAAATGAATATGATTTAATTTACAGGGGGTTTTATATAATAATAAGCAGAAATGCTGCCGAAATTTATATTAAACAAAATTTATATTCGTAAATTGTCTGATATATCCGGTAATGCCTCGTAACCCTGTTCCGACGATGGTTCGGGGTTAGGGGTGTTACAGGAAACCTCAGGAAATTGTTTGAAAGATTAAGAAAGTTTCAGCTGAAACTTAATCCAGCCAAGTGCACATTTGGGGCAACTTTAGGAAAATTACTGGGTTTCATTGTCAGTGAGAGAGGTATTGAGGTTGATTCGAATAAGATAAAAGCCATACAAGAATTGCCACCTCCACGGACACAAAAGGAAGTCAGAGAATTTCTAGGGAGGTTGAACTACATCGCTCGATTCATCGCTCAACTTACCAACCAGTGTGACCCGATTTTTCGACTCCTTCGAAAACACAATCTTGGAAAATGGAACGAGGAGTGCTAGGTGGCTTTTGACAAGATAAAACAATATTTGTCTAGCCCCCCGGTCCTAGTACCGCCAACCCCCGGGAGACCCTTAATATTGTATCTGACTGTGTTCAATAACTCATTAGGTTGTGTACTGGGGCAGCATGATGAGTCAGGGAAAAGAGAAAGGGCAATCTACTACCTCAGCAGGAAATTCACCGAGTATGAAGCGAAGTACCCGTCAATTGAAAAATTTTTTTGTGTGTTGGTCTGGGTAGTTCGAAGGCTTAGACAATATATGTTGTATCATACGACATGGTTAATTTCAAAGCTGGACCCAATAAAGTACATGATGGAATCTCCTGCACTCTCAAGAAGAATGGCAAGATGGCAGATTCTACTATCAGAGTACGACGTCATCTATGTGAGTCAAAAATCGATAAAAGGGAGTGCGATAGCTGACTTCTTAGCAACTCGAACGAAAGAGGAATATGAGCCGTTAAGATTTGATTTCCCAGATGAAGACTTAATGTACATTACAGAAAAAGAATGTGAGTCGTCAAAAGAGAAATCATGGAAGATAAGCTTTGATGGTGCGTCAAATGCATTGGGGCAGGGGATTGGAGTAGTCTTAGTGTCACCAGAAGGGAATTATTATCCATTCACTGCCAAATTAAATTTCTTCTGTACCAATAACATAGCGAAATATGAGGCGTGCATCATGGGACTTCGTGTAGCTATTGAACGAGACATCAAAATCTTAGAGGTATACGGAGACTCAGCGCTGGTGATTTACCAAATCCGTGGAGATTGGGAAGTGAGAGACGCGAAGTTAGTCAAGTATCGTGATCTCATGGTAGAGCTGATCAAAGAATTTGAAGAAGTAACTTTTAATTACTTCCCACGAGAAGAAAACCAATTGGCCGATGCCTTAGCCACTTTGGCTTCAATGTTCAAAGCAAACCGAGAAACAAAAATAATGCCTCTCTAGATGAGCATATATGAGGCCCCTGCGCATTGTTTTAGCATTGAAAAAGAGGCAGATGGACAGCCATGGTTCTATGATATCTTAGAATATGTCAAGGATCAAAGGTATCCCGAACAAGCAAACGAGAACGACAAAAGAACAATCAGAAGGATGGCTGTGGGATTTGTTCTTGATAGGGACATCCTGTACAAAAGAGGAAAAGATCAAGTGCTCCTGAGATGCGTGGATGATATTGAAGCCAGAAAGATACTTGAAGAAGTCCATGAAGGAATTTGTGGAACGCATGCCAATGGTTTCACTATGGCTAGGAAGATTATGAGACTCGGTTATTACTGGTTGACGATGGAAAGCGACTGCATTAGTTACGCATGAAAGTGTCACAAATGTCAAGTTTACGGCGATAAAATTCATGCAGCACCTTCGCCCCTTCATGTTATGACTTTTCCGTGGCCTTTTTCTATATGGGGCATGGATGTTATAGGGCCAATCTCCCCAAAAGCTTCTAATGGACATCGTTTCATTTTTGTGGTCATAGATTACTTCACAAAATAGGTAGAAGCTGCTTCATTAGCTAATGTGATGAAGACCGCAGTCTGCAGGTTCTTAAAAAAAGAGATCATATGTCGATAAGGTTTTCCTGAAAGAATTATTTCAGATAATGCTTTAAACCTGAACAACAAGATGATGAAAGAAGTGAGCGAGCAATTTCAAATAAAGCATTACAATTCCTCACCCTATCGCCCAAAGATGAACGGAGCAGTAGAAGCCGCTAACAAAAATATTAAGAGGGTTATTGGGAAAATGACCGAGACATATAAAGACTGGAACGAGAAGCTACCATTTGCTCTATATGCATATCGCACATGTGTGCGGACCTCTACAGGGGCAACTCCTTTCTCTCTGGTCTATGGAATGGAAGCTGTACTGCCCATCGAAATGAAGATCCCATCTTTACGAGTCTTAATGGAGTCAAAACTAGAAGAATCAAAATGTGTTCAAGCTCGATAGGACCAACTAAATCTGATCGAAGAAAAACGCTTGAAAGCAATCTGTCACGGACAGATGTACCAGAAGAGAATGATCACAGCCCATGACAAGAAAGTGCGACCAAGGGAATTCCACAAAGGAGAACTCGTGTTGAGGAAGATTCTCCCTATAAAAAAAGACTTTCAAGGAAAATGGGCACCGAATTGGGAATGACCATATGTCGTAAAGAAGGCCTTCTCGGGTGGAGCTCTGATTCTCACTGAGATGGATGGAAAAGAGGTACCAAATCCAGTGAATTCAGATGCGGTGAAGAAATACTACGCCTGAAAAAAAGAAAAAGAAAAAAGAGATCAAGATGAAAACCCAAAAAGGGCATCTTGACGAACAAAAAGGTTTAGGATGAAAACCCGAAAGGCCGTCTTGAGGAAGCAGATTTGGGCTCAAAGAGCAAAAGCGATTTAAACCGGGAGTCAAATCGCGAGATATTAATGTTTGAAACAGACACGGAAGCTTGAAATCTTCTACACAAGAAGCTTTGTTCGAAAAGATCCAGGATCAGAAAACGTGGAGAAGTTCATGCGTTGAATATCTAGAACATTTGTGACATTTGAATCTGCTTTCCTTTCTCTATAATGTTTTCTTTATTGAACTATTCCTTGTCAATTTTCTTTGCTTATTGTTTTTGAAAATAAATATGAATGTGAGGTATTTCTTTCGTACCTACTTTCTCATTTTCATGCATCTCATGTTTGGTTCATTTAAATGATAAATAGTGAAATGACATACTCTAATAAAAGGAATGTTGAACATTACCTAGATGAGAATCTGGTAAGTATAAGAGCCTCAAAGCAAGGACAAAGTTCAACAGGGGGCAAAAGGGCGATATACGAGAAACACGAATTACTCGTAAAACTTGAAGACGAGTACAAAACCTGAAAAGAAGGTTAAGAATCGAAGCAATGAATACAAGTCATCATGAAAGTTGTGACGAAAAGAGATACATGACAAATAAACCCAGGGCACATGACATAATCATGTAGGCATAAAAGCATTTAAGACAAACACGTGCATTTCATGATAACATCACGCATGACACATACAGGTACACCAGTAAAGCAAGAAGTTCTGACGATAGCTGTACCGAACCAATGAGAAAGGAAATATCCGAGTTCCTCCAGATGATACGTTTTAATTTCTGTTTTTCAATTTCTATTAAAATCAACTCATCATGCGAAAGTTAAGTTGGGCCTCGGGTTACGCACGCTGAGGTATTTTTAATTTTTATTTTTCAATTTCTGTTAAAATCAACTCATAATACGAGAAGTGAGTTGGGCCTCGGGTTACGCACGCTGAGGTATTTTTAATTTTTATTTTTCAATTTCTGTTCAAAAAATCAACTCATATTGCGAGAGTTGAGTTAGGCCTCGAGTTACACACGCTAAGGTATTTTTAATTTCTGTTCAAAAATCAACTCATATTGCAAGAGGTGAGTTGGGCCTCGGGTTACGCACGCTGAGGTATTTTTAATTTCTATTTTTCAATTTCTGTTAAAAAAATTAACTCATATTGCGAGAGGTGAGTTGGGCCTCGGGTTACGCACGCTGAGGTATTTTTAATTTCTATTTTTCAATTTCTGTTAAAAAAATCAACTCATATTGCGAGAGTTGAGTTGCGCCTCGGGTTACACACGCTGAGGTATTTTTAATTTCTGTCTTAAATTTCTGTTAAAAAATTAACTCATATTGCAAAAGGTGAGTTGGGCCTCGGGTTACGCACGCTGAGGTATTTTTAATTTATGTCTTTAAATTTCTGTTCAAAAATCAACTCATATTACAAGAGGTGAGTTGGGCCTCGGGTTATGCACGCTGAGGTATTTTTAATTTCTGTATTTAAATTTCTGTTCAAAAATTAACTCATATTGCGAGAGGTGAGTTGGGCCTCAGGTCGCAATGCTGAGGTATTTTTAATTCCTGTTTTTCAATTTCTGTTTGCAAAAATCAACTCCTCAGGTCGCACGCTGAGGTATTTTAATTCCTGTTTTTCAATTTCTGTTTGCAAAAATCAACTCCTCAGGTTGCACGCGGAGGTATTTTCAAATTCTGTTTTTCAAAAAAAAAAAGAAAAAGGAAAAATGGGTCAACCCATATTGCGAGAATAAAGAAGCAGTCTGAAAAGTTCAGGTTTCATCAAAGTCCCAGTGGAGCAATGAGAAGATCAAAGCTACAAATCTCTTCGTGTCCCGTAGTCGTATTAGAGCAAGTTAAAAAATAAACGAGATTGAGGAAAAGCGAATTGAAGCTACAGGTCATATCTCTTGGAAATAGCAGAACGGATCGAAGCAACAGGTTACAATAGAGTTTGAAGATGTTTGGGGAAGACGAGGCCCAATAAGTCGAGGCTTGACCAAGACCGGACAAAATTGGTTCTTCTAATGTCTTTGCTCTATTCTCGTTTCACGACAATGAGCAAAGAGGGACAGCTGTAATAACCAATTTTTGCCCAGGCCCAATATAGACCAAAGGCCCAATCAATAAAATGACACAATTTAGCCCGAGCCTGAATCAGAAACAAAATAATCAAAAAAATAAGACCAAAAAAAATCCAATAAATAAAACAGTCCATGAAGTGTCCAGTTACAAAAACAAATATCAGACCCACTAAGCCCAATTACAAAACCAATTAAACAAAGCCCAAATGCCATGAAACAACCAGCCCACTTATCCTAGCCTAGAACCAAACCTAAAAACCAGACCCCAAAACCTGACCGGCCCAATATGGCCCAAAGGTTAAACGGTCAGGAAACCCTAGGGTTTCCCTTTCCAGCGCCGCCGCCGCGTCCTTCGCACGTGTGCCTCGCGTCACTTCAACTCCCCATGCCTCGGTCAGCTCCCTCACGTTCTGGCCAGCCCCAAGCGCCACTACGCACGCTAACCAAAGGACTCCCGCACGCCTTCGCCATCGCCCATACCCTGCAGACAAAGAACAAAGCAAGCAGCAGCGAAGTATGGAGCAAAAACAATAGAATAATAAAAAACAGTTTGTATTCGTCGGCTATAAAGCCATTTGAAAGACACTGTAAGAAGGGTTCTCTCTTTTTCAAAAAGAAACCCGCACATTATCAGAAATCGAAAAAACAAGAACACTTAAAGAGTTATCAGAAATCACAAATCAGAAAAATAGAAGGAGAAGGGGAGGATCCCACTTTTTTTTTTTATATACAGATTCATACACAAAATACAAAGAGAAGAAAATTTGTGAAAAGGTGAATCTCAGATCTTTTAAACATTATAAGTCATAGTATTTGCTTTCGCATGCATAGAAAAAGAAGAATAAAGAAAAAGATTTACCTGTTGGCACCGCTATCGGATCTCCGTTGGCTTCGTCACAATCGAAGTTCTGGCGGAGTTCAGAAGGTTAAAAGCCTTTGATCCATTCAAATGAGGCTGATCGACTTGCTCATGGCTATTAGTCATCCATAGTGGCAAATGGGTGTCGATTCGGTTCGCCAGGATGAGGGAGGAAGGAGGCATTTAGATTTCACTTCTGTTTAGGTTTCTGATTAAGAGGGCTAAGTCTGGGTGTTTTAGGTATTTTTTTTTAATTTTTTTTCCTTGGAAATGCGTTAAACGACGTAGTTTAGGCCTTAATCCCAATCCCCAAAATGACATCGCATAGGTTTGCCCGATCTGATCCAATCCGAAAACCCAGAGATCCGCGTGTTCTATTACATTTGGTTTATTTATGCTATCGGTCCTTCCCTATTTTGCAGCGATCTAATCGAGTCCGTTTTCTGTTCCTTTTGTTTATTGCTAAGTTTACCTCGAACTTTGAGTGCTATTTCAAATCAGGCCGCGTTCAGATGTTGCGTTTTGATCATCGGGATATTTACTAGTTTAATCCCTTGACATTTGTGCGCATTTTATTTTGATCCTGGCTTTAGTTAAAATTATTCTATTTATTTATAAAATGGCTTTAATTTTCTTTTATTCCTATTAGACATTTTCATATTCTTTTATTTATAGTCTTAGTAATAAAATAAAAAATATATACTTTAGTATATGATTCGTTTACTTTAAAATTCACTTTTATGTGTGTTTTTGATTTAAAGATTTACGTAATATTTTTAAATACTCTTATACATTCTTATTCTCTTGCATGCTAATTATTCTAATTTTCTAATTATATAATACTTGTCTTAAAATCCTTTTGTACACATATTTTGCATTATGTGTTAGTATTGTTATATTTGTCATTTTCACGATATTGTATTCACATATTATTATTCCGTACACGAAACTGCCTTTTTTATTGTTGAACATTGGTTCAAAAAAAATGTATTTGGAAATAAATTTAAAATTAAGTATTTTATATTTTTCAAAAATAAGGCAATATTTGTGTGTTTAGAAGTTCGAAAGATCACATCCTAACGTGGTGGGTGTTGACTTTTTGTTCGACTAAATATTCAAATACCCTTCTTCGCATGATTTGAAGATCAAAGACGATCTCGATGTCAGAGTACAAAGGCGTCATATCCTAACGTGCTGGGTATGATACTCTTGTTCCTTTGAAATGAATGGATCTTGAAATTCAATTCAGATTTAACAACTTTTTCAGCCTTAAACATTTTCAAACTTTCAACATTAGGACAACGTTAATCGATTTGGTACCGATTTTGGGCATTACGGGGGTGCTAATCCTTCCTCGTATGTAACCGACTCCCGAACCTGTTTTCTCGAACACTCGTAGACCAAAACTCTGTTTTAATAAACCAAAAAGTTTTTATTAAAACAAGGTGATCCGATCACACCTCGAATAAAAGATCGGTGGTGACTCCCTATTTTTAAAGTCGATTCCCGTTTTTTTTTAGAAAAATGGTTACGACATCCACTTTAAAGCTGTCAAAAGAATCTTGTGTTATTTGCAGGGGACTTTGGATCATGGATTAAGGTTCACTCAAACTTTGAAGTTTTTGCTTGAAGGATATTCAGATGCCAGTTGAGGGTTAGATGTTTATGATCGCCGGTAGATGTTAGGCTATTGCGTGTTTCTTGGAGGGAATCCAGTTTCCTGGAGTTCCAGAAAATAACAAGTGGCCTCCAGGTCTACAGTTGAAGCAGAATACATAAGCCTTGCTCTTATCACTGTAGAAATGGTCTGGATGCAATCCTTGTTATCCGAACTATATGTTCTAGTTAAGAGCAAGGCATTAGTGTAGTGTGATAGTTCAGCTACTGTTGCAGTAGCAGGGAATCTTGTTATGCACTCTAAATTCAAACATGTCGAGTTGGATTTATTCTTTGTGAGGGAGAAAGTTGTAAGAGGATCCCTTCAAGTGGGTCATGTGCCAAGTCAAGATTAGATTGCAGACATCTTGACAAAACCATTATCAGTAGGATTATTCAATAAGTTCAGGAGTCAGCTTAGAGTTCTTGCCAACGATCATGAAGTTATAGGAGGGAGAGAACGTCAATGAGCATGGGGCATGTTATGCGTATTTCATCAGTTACTATTACTGTTGAAGTTAGTTAAAAGGAGTTAGTTATCTGTTAAAGAAAGTAGTTACCTGTTAGCTATTATCTGATTGTATTAAATACTCTGTCTACTACTCTCAAGAAGTTATTGAAGTTAATAACGTTTTCTTCTAAGCTTCTTTATCATTGATTCTCACGAAATGATAAATGTAATATGGTATCATTGATTCTCACGAAATGATAAATGTAATATGGTTTTTAAACGTCATAGATCTCAAATATCAAATACTAAATGCAAAATTAGGTGGTTTTGATTTGAAAAGTGTATGGTTTAAAATGATAATTTCAATTTGGATTGATTTAAATTCAAGATGCAGTAGTGAATATTCCATGGTTGATGGGTACCATATAACATTGTTAGATTTGATAAAATAGCATATGAATCAAAATGATGTGGTTGCTTAGCTAAAACAGAGTAATTGCTAACGTAAAAAGGTAGATAGAAGAGAAGGGAAGAAAACAAAATCAGTTAACAGAAAAAAAGCCCAATAATTTTGTTTTTTATTCACTTTCAGAGAAACTATGGCAGACCAGGAACTCTGGCAGTTGACTCTCAGAGATCTTCGGGGCCGTTAATATCCTACGGTTAAAAATCAGTCTCAATTACAAAAAACAAACCAAACCAACCCCATCGTGTTAATATTCTAATGACGTCTTTACCTTATCTTCAATTACTTTTTTATCAGGAATCTGCAACTGTTCCCCAGGTTTTGCAGCTGTACTCACTTTACCCTGGAAAAAGATTGAAGCATGATAACAGAGCTTCGAGATAACCTATGTCTGCTGTAAATTTGTACATGATATGCATGCTTAAAGCTAAGAGCATCCATAAAATACCTTGAGAACAACTCTAGATCCAAACCTTACATCCCCAGTCACTTTATGGCTATCAAGTTCAATGATGCTTGGCATTGTCTTGAATCGACTTAAGAAATCAGTCGGCTATTGAGAAAATGAAATTATATATGTCAAGATCATTATGGGAATAGCATTGATCTATATTTAAAGGAAGATAGGAACCTTAAAGAATTCAGACCCAAATTCAATGATTGGGTCTAGAGGCTTTGCTTTAGATGTTCTCTTGAAAACGTAGCCAACTAGGGTATAAATGTCACACTGCAAAAGGAAAATTTATATGAGGACATGTTGAAGGAGTTTGGTATTGTCAAGGGGGAAAGGATATAACCAGATAAAGAAACAAATCTGCCGTAGTCCTCAGGGGAAGGTGTCGTGCTCGCGGTACGTTGATACCAATAGCACGATCAAAGAACTTGTTCACACATGAATCCAATAACCGGTACAATTTATACCTTAATTGCATCACCAGCCACTGTTTCAAATTGAACAACTTTGGTTCCATGGATCTCCTACAATTGTTGGAAGTATAATTGTATTTGAAGCAACATGTATAGAAAAGAAAACGATACGAACCTTTGGATTTTCAAAGATGTGCAACTTAAGTGCATCAGCGTCCGTAAGTCTTCTAATTGCGTTCAGGTTCATCCACCTATATCGTAAACCATTAATTCTAAACTGATATGCAGTTAGGAAGCGTCTTCTTACATTGTATTTGTATGGAAAAGTTTAAGCTTTTCCGCTGAATCGAATTCCTTGACCTGTTACAAAATCATAATCATGTTAACCTCAGTATTGCACAACAAATGTCATAGAAATATTTTTGAAGAAATGAATAACAAAATTTTCAGTTCAAACAATAAATCTAAAATATTAAAATATCCTGTCTGACATACTGTATTTTAACTCAAGAAATAAGGTATGAACCATTATTTACAAAAATAGTTATATAATAAATTTATTAAAAGTTTGATTCAAATGACAAATTAAAAGGGATGAATATTAAGGTCTCAATGGTTCAAACTCTGTCACATGCATATATGTTTTTTAGATGGAATGATGAATATTTGATCATTATTTTTTTCTTACTTAAAACTGATAATTAACTTTTTAAAAAGAGTCAAATTACTCTTTTTTAAATGAAATGATAATTTAAACTTTAATTTTTAACGTGACATCGTACACATGTATTTCTTACTAACATAGCATTACGTGTATTATACGTCACATCAATAAATAATTTAAAAATTATAAAATTATTAAAAAAATTCAAAGAATTAGCCTGAATTACATGTGATTTTCATGTGGGCTACCATATTTAAAAATTTAATGTTTTAATTAGTATTTCCATTAGAAAAAATAACAGTTTGTCTGATATTTGAATGGTTAATGGTCAAACTCAACTATTTTTAGTTTAAAAAAAAAAGTGCCAAATTGACAAAAACGTTGAAAACTAAATTTATAATTATACCTATGAAAAAAATTCCACATTTATATGGATTCCAATCTGGGTAACAAGTTTGATGTTTAAAAGCTGTTGAATTTTTTTTTTTTTCATTTATATATGTTTGAACCAAAGTCAATTAATTTAAAGTTAAAAAAACCAATGTTTTCAACTTTTTTTCAGTTTTACAAAATATTTTTAGTGAAAATAATGCAGTTTTTTTTATTTTCTAATTTTCACATATTTTCATTTTCTAAAAACCATTTTTTAAAATTTTCAATCAAACATATTTTTCTTTTTGAATGTTTTTCATTTCCTAAGAAAAGGAAAAGGAAATCGAAAATAGCCTACATTTCTTGAAACCAAGCAAAGCCTTACTATTTCAAGTTGCGTAAATACAATATGTGGATCCTCTCTTATATTTATTCTATATGTCAATTTCACCATTTTGTGGGTGCTATCTCGATACATTTAGTAAATTTATGAACTGATTATGTTTATAATTGTAATCTTTTTAAAAAATGCTAATCTATATAATAATTCACATGTACTTCATGCTGCATTTTTTTTTTAAATTTTAAATTTAAAATTTAATTTTTTTTTTGAATACTTTATAAATTTCAAATTATTTTTGGTATGTCATGTAAGATAAATAGTGACATGTTAGTATGAAGTACACATATATTGTCACGTCAATGTCATTTAAAAATTTTAATGTTTTAGTTAATATTTTCATTAAAAAATTACAATTTAACTCTTATTTTAAAAGTTGAGGGTTAAATTTAACTAAAAATAATAATTATAAAAGTTAAATTGATAAAGTTACAAATATTAAAGGCTAAATATAACATTATACCTTTAAAAAAGTATAATGAAATATAAGAAAACAATTTTAATATTTCATTATTGACAAATATATTCTTTCCTATGCTAATGTGTCAATAGTTATGTTATCGACAAAAGAACTCATATTCTTTTGGTGAAAAGTTTCACACTGTTATTTATTATCTTTAATTTAAATTTTTATTTGTAGAAATGTGAAGATTAAATTCATTTAAGATATGAGAATACAAGAACCAAAACCACGTTATTAATATAGTAGGCCAACCAAATTCACTTTAATCTAAATTTTAATAAAAATTTATTTGTAGAAGTCAATATTATATTTTTTATATATGTTTATATATTTTATTAATTTAATTTTTATTTTTTAAGTTAAATTTAATTTTAAATATTTTAAAAAGAGTTAAGTTTAACAATCAACCTTTCAAAAAAGTCGAATTATTTTTTTTATCAGAAATACTATCTAAAACGTTAAATTTTTAAACATTAAAACTCGCATGACAATCCATATGTATTTCGTGCTAATTTTTTAAGTTTTTATGAATGTTTAATTTTTTTTGAATTTTGGATTTTTGTAATTAATAAATTATTGTTGATGTGTGATATATAAAATAAATAATGTTACATCAACATGTAGTGCACTGTGGACTGCCACACGATTAAAAGTTTATGTTTTAGTTAAGATTTTGGTTAAGAAAAATGATTTGACAATATTCAACTTTAATTCAAAATAAATTACAAGAGCAGCGTAAACAGTGAAGTAAAACTAGTAAACACAAATGTAATTCACTTCAAAATGCAATGTAATCAATAAAATTTTATATAAATTAGAAACAAAAAAGGACAAAATCCTAACTAAAATAGCTTTTAATAAATGCAAGGGGCTAAAATTATTAAAAGCTTTTAAGTTTATGGTTTCTCATATAATAATTATTTCGTCATTTTCTAATTAAAGTAATGTTCAACTGAGTTGTGATAATATAGTATGAAAATACATAATTACTTTTTTAAGGGTTTCAGACAATCCTTTTTCTTAAGTTGGATTATAGAAGATAAAAAGGCTTTGATGGTGATTGTAAAAAAGGAAAAGACCTGAAACAAACCAAGGGAAAAATAAACTTCAATGAAAACTCTCAACTAGCTATAATTTGAGCGGTAGCAATTGCTTAACTTTATATTTTAAAGTTTTTGTTGGGTGATTTTTAGTTTGCTGATTGATGTGTGACTCACTAATTTTATCAATCACCACATACAACTTTAGCTTTTTTGTCACAAAAATGTATAGTGTAATGATAACATCCTACCTAGCAGTCAAATTACCATTTAAATTCTAATATTGAAAAGAAGAGAAAAAATAAATAGCAAAACAACAAATAAAGAAGCTGAAGTTGGAGAAATAGATGACTTACATGTTTCTCAGGAACTTGTGCTCTTTGAATGAACTAAATAATATAAATAAAAAGAGTATTAGTCAATGTCTCACCGTTAACTTTACAAAAGATTGACATCATTATCCAAATGATATTCTTTTGGATTAACAATAACAAGTTGAATTCTAAAAGAAAATAAAGACTTCATTTCTTACCTGGACCTTTCCTTCATATGAAATAAGTGTACCAGTCATTTGGTCATGTGAGGTTTTAGGTGTAAGCTACACAAATACATGTCAAAATAATCATGGAGCAAAAAAACAGGGTAATATAACACTTTCTTCCTTTACCTCCATACAAAACTCCTCCTGGTTTTCGACCATATGCTTTAAGATTCCTATTACCAGTCAAGGACTACAACTACCATAAAAAGTTGGCACGTTTGATGTGTATGTGTGTGAACATAGCCACTAGAATTATGAGTTCATTAGAAATCGGAACAAGGATACTGAAGTCAAGGAGAGCACCTAAGTTGTCTATGTTCGCAAAAAACAAAATCTCCTTTTCCTGCAAATGAATTACCAACTAGAATTTCTAAGTTTATACATCCAATGCATTTTTGTGTTTTTTACAGAAAATAGAAAAAAGCATAACCTGTGATATGAATTCATCAAGCATGCCACTATTCCTTAGACATTGGAACACTTCACCATGACCAGGAGAATACCTTCTTGAAGAAAATAGACAAATAAAAATTTTAAAAATATAATCAAAAGAGAAGACCCGATAGTAGTTCTCTAAAACCTAATCATTACAGGAAATGAAGATGGCTAAAAGAGATGGAATAGGGAAATCTTGTCATTCATGTGAGTGCAAAGATAGAACATTATAGAAACTATTGAGTTAAATCAATCTTACAACTTCATCCACAACTATGACCACGCAAAATCCATTGAAAAACCTTAGACATCACCATTTAACTTGAATAGTGTACTTGATTCTCAAAAACTCTGATCCTCTTCAACATATTTTGAATGGCTTAAACTATAAGAGTAACATAAAATCATTTATCACATAATTCTCATAAACTTGTAGCTGAGTTTTGAAAACAACAAACAAAACTAACAATTCCCTTATGGATTTCTTATGGTGTGAAATTGCCAAGTTAGCACAGTGTTAAAAGGTAAATGATTCAAGTTCAGCGAAGAGGTTAAAAAAAAAAAAAAAAAAAAAAAGAAACCTATCCACATGTGATTCCCAGCTGATACTGAAGCCGTATGTTATGGAATGGGGGGACTAGGAGATGATATTAAAAATATTTTTACCATCCATCCTTGCTAGTCTCGCCTTTGCATGGTAATGGAGTGAAATCTTCAGCAGCTATACAAGGATATTGGCTCTATGCAAATACAAGAAAATGATGTCCTGTTTTAGTTGTCGAATTTAAAAATGAAATTGGAGAAGTTAGAAAATTGATATCACCAACCTGAAGAATATTGTAAATCTGGATGTTTGAACGGACCCACTTATCGAGGTGCTGCATTGTCTAAGAGTTATATGAATAAAAGAAAAGAAAAGAAAAGAAAATGTTAAAATTATATAAAAATGGAAACCTTCAATGTTTCTACATGGGTATTGAACGAGTTCAGCAGAACCAAGGGAACATTACATCCGTATTTCCAATTTAAATTCTGAACAAAAGCAAATAGAAAACAAAAGCAAACTGTTACATCCATTGGGCTATATCAGAAAAGAAAGGAAATTTACAACTTATGAGGGGAGGGGAGGGGAGGGAAGATATATGACCTCAATCTGAATAACAACTAGCTCAATGAAGTTGTAGTTATGGCGAACTTCAATGAGAGATCTGTTATATTTTGTGTGTTGATATATATATATATATATATTTTGATTAACAAATATATAAAATATATAAAGAGGAAAAGCACAAGCATACTTAGGACCATCACTTGCCATAGCTGTCCCCAGATCTCCATTAAGCCTTAAGACAACAAGTTTGTCCAAAAGCCTCCTAGTTTCAGTTGCATCTGCTTTTAAATTCAAACACAGATTGAGATTGAGATTGAGATCAAATGAAAGAGGGGATAAAATGATCTAAGTTGTTTACTATCGGGAAATGGAGGTAATATGTGATAAGGAACAATCATCTCATATTCAGTCGGTATTTCGACCTTACTCCATTCTATCAGTGGTTCTTCTTCACTTTTTATGAGATTTTCAAAATCAGAGTTTGAAGCTTACATAAGTAAAAATGAAAAGAAATATATAATAATACTTGAGATGGCGAGAGACAAGGTTGATGAATCCGCTTTTGTCATCTTCGCTGCGAGGGAATCAAAGATTGGTGTTATTCTTGTTTGGTTAATACAATAGTTAAGTGCAAATAAGGGAAAAGAAGTTAACTTGATTTGAGAGAGAGAAGCGATGGAAGATTTGAGGTGGTTGAGTTTTGCCATTAGGTTGCCAGTGCCCTGACGGCTCCGATTTACAAGGCCAAGTCTGAAGTTTCTCTGCTCTTCACAAATGATGAAAAGAATGAACCCAAAATAGGCAATGCACATCCCATATACGTAGACACTTGCAAATATTTAGTCATTATCTCACTAAAATACGCATATGATTGTAACAAACATTCCTTTTTCTTTTGAAATTTATATTTAATACATTATCAAACTGTACAATATCGTATCACTTATTAGTGACTTCATTCTTTTTTATTTAATCCTTGCATGCCTGTAATTTTCTTTACTTTTATTCATCATTAGTCGACCACAATAACGAGACATGTAATAATAATATTAAGCCAAAATGACGTTGAGAAATAGAAGCACGAACTCCGTCTACTTTGACAATATGCTGAATTAAAGAGAATTCGCGTCATTCAGCTAGAACTTTGGTCTTGTAATCCGTAAGGCCTTAGACCATTTTTTAGATTAAAATTCGTTTAAGTCAACTTAATTTTTGCAAAGTAAGAATCATCGCTAAAAAATCTCCAAGGCACCGATATTAAAGTGGAAACAACTCAAAATAAAAGAGCAATGAAAGAATAGAAAAGCCACAATAAACCAAAACACGCTAAATGTTTGAGTAAATGCGTTCAAAGTATTATATTACTAAAGAAATAATACAAAGAAAGACCTCTATCTTGAGTTCTCCCAAAATCAACGGTACATATTGAGTTACATTGATAGTCAAGATTAAAACCTATTTACAATTGAAATTCTTAAGGATTGGCTCAATCCTTTAATATTACAAAATCATATCTTATCAAAATACAAATATTTTAATATTACTTTTCATATTTACCAATGTAGCCCTAATTTTCCATAAATGCTTCACTAGGCCCTCAAGTAGATATGTTTCTCCACATGTTCCACGAATAGGGTCAGTTCAAGTGGGTCAGATAAACCCCATTTAATCAATTGACCTCCATGGGATGATCTTTGCGCATTCATCACGGGCTTTGATTCGCGGCTCGTGACATAAAGTGGTGAATATGTTCTCTTCTCAGAAAAGGAAAAGGAATTGCGAAGGAATAAGGATTGGTTTCGTGGGAGTGATAAATATGGAGTGGTCTTGTCATGGGTGGCCAACTTGTCGTGGCTTGACTTGGATTAGGTTTGGGGAAAAAAAACTTTGCCCTTGAAGGTTTTTAATTAAATAATTTTTAAACTATTTTTATTTTAAATTTAATTATAAAATATATAAAGATTAAGGTAAACTATATAAATAGTCACCCAACTTGCAGGATCTGGTGTCTTAATTGTACTATATTTGTTTTGTATACTTGTATTTTTCAAATAAATTGGTTTAATAATGCCTTCAATGGTTTTTGCACGTAAGGAAAAATAGAAGTAAATATTGACTCACTAGTATCTAATGTTTAACGAATACTAAGAGTATTATGTGGTTAAATCATAATTGTAACACCCTATACTCGACCCGACTGCCAGGTTCGAGCACTCAGTGTTACAATTAACTCGAGTCACTTAGTCGAAGTTCTAACTTGATTTATTTACAACTTAAACATTCACAAAAAAAAAAATTATTCAACTTTGCCACATATTTATACTCTAAAAGAAGTATGATTAGCAACATAATTCAAAACTGAGCTACTATTAAAACTTTCTACAAGTTCTAGGGTTCTTACATTTGAATCTCAATTTTGAGCATAAGTAATTAAATTACATGGACTTAAAGTTTAAGACGTCTCTAAACACACTAGATAACTCTTGAGGTGTAGCCTTTAAGGATGCCTTACTATACACATGAAAAACTTCAACACCTAAAGCTAGAATTTGGTAGTGTTTGGCTTGGTCCCTTCCATAACTACTCTGACTACCTTTAAACCTGCATCAAAGACCACTCATAAGTTCGATGAACTTAATGAGATTCATTATATTTATTTTCAATGAATAAATTGTATCAACATGAATACAAAGATTTGGGTGTACCAAAGTAACTCCCTTAGTTACTCGTAACCTTCACAGTCTACTGGCTTATATGACACCCTTGGCTGAATTGGGCAAATTGTTGGCGAACACACCGGGACGATTTGATATTTACTCCTTTTTGCTTCTTTATGAAACTTTCCCTTTTCTCACATTCTTTTTTATTCCCTTTTTACCTTTTTTTCTAATTTAGCCCATTAAGGAATTGTTGGTAGCCTAGGTGTAGTATTTTCGTCTAAGTACACTTGTAATTTTTTGAACAGATTGGTTAATAAAACTATTCATGAATTACATTAATACTTTGTATATTGTCCTCACATGGTTTTTGCATGCAAAGAAAAATGGAAGCAAATGTTGCTCACTGGTTGTCTAATATTTAACTAATATTAAGTGATATTACGTGACCGGATCGTAATACAGAAAGACAACTTGTATTAGTAGACGAACCTAAGCATGTCCTTAGTCTAATCAGAAATGAGCAAACCAATTGAAAGACTAATATGTTTTCTATCAAGTCCAATTGGGAAGATGTCTTGTCTTGCGCATCATAGTAGATAACTCCTAGAAGATAGAGAAATAGATATGACTGAATAGACTGACAATACATCAGACAGGACCTAAGCAGAATATATCTTGAATCCATTTATAGAACCATTTACTTGTGACGTTCATAGTATGACATACCTAAATCCTGAGTGGATGGCGGACTATGTATGTGTGACTCGTACACTTTGATGTAAGTAAAAGCCTAAGTTCAAATAGATTAGGAATCAAAAGCTAGTGCATCGGGTGTACGACTTCTGTAGTATGTAGCGTCATTCACAATAGTGAAATTCATAGCCCGAGACATGGGTAAATGATATCCTCTCACTGGTATTTCATGGTTGATGAAAAGTACTTGTGGCCACGGGTCGTTTGTCTATGTGATGAATGACTTGATTACTATTTAATAGTAATTGACTTTTCATAAAGAAAGATGTAATGATTACCATGAGATAAAATAGGATTATATTGGGAGAGCAAATATTATCCCAAAGAGATCAATGATATCCTATGAATGTAACACACTTATGACAAAGTCATTGGACAAGCACTAAGTAGTTGCTTTCGTAATGGCATGTCGTTAGGGAGAGCCCAGTCATGATACTATCTTGGAATGACTTCTTGACTAAATGCGTTTATAATTAATAAGTGAAAAGTTGGAACTTAATTATAAATCATTTGAGCCCTAATTACACATATCCAATCGGTCCCTTCGCTAGCTCGTTGAAACTAGAAATGAATTGTGTGTTTGAATAGAAATGAACAAAATAAATAGGAAAAGAAAAATGAGAATCATTCAGAGATGACTATGGTTTTTTTCGAAATGAAGAAATGGAATCATTTGGAAATGAATGGATGCTTCCAAAATGGAAATGAAAATGGAAATGGAAATGGAAATGATTCATTTGCAATTCTATATGGATTACTTAAAAATTATCAAAATAATAAGTTTATGTTTTTGAGCTATTTTAGAGCCCGAAAATGAAAACAAATCATTCTATCATAGTGAACATGTTGAGTTGTGAAATATTAAACATATTTTCTTGATATTTTACTAGGTAAAATTGTCAAAATTTTACTAGGGGTAAAATAGGGATGAGAATATTGTTTAATATAAAATATTAAAATTTATTTTGGGTAATAGAAAAATCGAATCAGGTTGGATCACATTACAGAGTATTGGGTCAAAAGGCTCAAAAAATACTTGTAATTTGACCCGATGCGAGAGAAAGGCTCAAAATCCCTCATATAACATGAAGGGGTGGCAACCCTAGTAGGAATACAAGGGTGTGTCGTCCACCCCACACCTACTCTAAGTAGAAAGTGTTTTTTCTATTTAAAATAAACCACTACAACTCAACGATGGTTCTACCTTCTCTTCTTATAAATAGATGGCACTGGTAGGACATAATACACAACTTTGAGACTGCCAAAAAATAGAGAGAGCTTATTCTCAACTAATAAATTTATTTTTCAAGAATAACAATTCTATCGATTTCTCTTAAAGAAGAGAGAGTTTTCGTTTTCACCCCAAATAAAAGAGAGAAATTTTTTCTAGTTCTATGTTTTGATTCAATTAGTTAGAGCCCACACTTGAAGCAGTTCATGGTACGAGAATAAATGAGAAGATAATTTGGTTGAAAGTTGGGAATAACAAATGTTCCCTAAGCCAAAAACACAGGTATGATTTTGGTTAGCATTTATTGCTATAAATATCATAAATCGAGTCAGTTTTCAAAATTTTAATTTTCCGTTGTGCAAGAAAACCGTTTTCAAACTAGATTTTTTTCCAGCAATTGGTATCAAGAGCCAGGTTGTGCTATGTTTATAGTGTAAACCAAGACCGAATCTCTCTTTTCATCTTGTGTGATTGATATTTGATAAGATGTGAGATTCTTGTAATTATTTGCATGTTTAGGGGAATATATGGGAATGAATGTGATATGATATATTTGTTATATATTTGTTATTTTTTGCCAATGTTGTGGTTTTTAGGAAATAGATCGTGGACTATCATCTTCATATAGGATTATTTTTTTTATATAGAATTCTTGTGAGACGAAAACAGACATAAAATTTAAATGTAATTTTCCCCAAAAGAAGTCCATGACGAGGTAAAGATGGAACGATGGCGGTTGAAGACATAAGAAATGTCTTGTGGTGAAAAGCTATGTAATTTTTGGTTTTTCATTTATTTTCTAGAATTAGAACCATGGAAGCCTTGGCTAGCAATTTTATTTTAATTACTGATATCTTTATATATATCTGTTTAGTAATTGTTAAAGATATAATTGTGATATATATGTATGAGATGATTCACAGTTCATCGATTAAAGATAAGAAATGTGATAATGAGAAAATACATATGTTGTATTGTTCCATTCACGTCTTTAGGTTATTCGATTACTGTGAAAAGTGTGGTAATGAGAAGGTGTATGTCTAGGACTGGCTCTGGCAAGGAAAGACTTGGTTTTTAAGTGGTCAAATATGACTCACTTCCCTTTCTTGGGACACTACCTGGTGCATGGTTTACATTCACTTTTTTGAGTTTTTACCCTTAAAAGAAACATTGTGGAGAGTCAAAATTCTTGATTTTATGAATAAATAAATGTGAATATTATAAAATTGCAATAGTATGTCATGCATATATGAGATAAAAATGCCATATAGTTTAGGAAATAGTTCCACATATACTTGTCATGCATATATTAATCATTCATGGTTGAAATCGAAAATTAAAAACCTTGTATGTTTTTAAAATATTGAGTGGGAGAAGGTCCCTAAACAAGACCTACGACCTCCATCAATGGTCTCTTGTGATGGCATGACAAGTGCACTACCCTATAGTAGGATTGCTATGTGGATTTCACTGAGGTGATTTCCTAAAAGAAAGAATAATTCTATTGTGGTTAAATAATAATTGGACCGACCCTTGTGGTAAGCATTATCATGAGATAGGTCAAGAAATTCTATCTTCAAAACAGGACAACTAGTCAAAGCATGCTACTCAGTAAGATTGTCCCACAATAACTTATTTGTGGTGCATGATGCGATAGGCGTTGTGTTGATGGTTATACACTCAAGATATTCTAGTTAAGTAACTCCCTACGGAGATCTACTTAAGTTAGAATGATGGCCAAATGTCGCACGATTATTAGTATGTGTAAATGCCTAAGGAATTAGGTTCACATACTAATTGGATGGAAATCCATATTCTTACTAGTTGATCGGGATCACCCTACGGTTGCTTGATTCAATGGGTGTGGGAATTATCTTTGTAACAATTTATAAGTTTTTTTCAAGGTTTAATGTAAGACGCATGCATCATCTTAATGCATATCATAATGTTGTAAAAAATTTTCAAATATTTGCTTAAATGAAGATATTAATAAATGCATATTTTATTTTCAATTTGAAAATTGTACCTACTCCCTTATTGAACATACTGAAAATAAAGTGAACAGAAATAACTATAAGAAATAAAAAATGAACCTAATAATTGTCTTGAGCTGTGAGAAACTTAAAACAGTTCTTGATACTAAGCGCCCTCCGGCCACTCAAGCTGAGGCTAGAAAACACTGAGAAGAGTCTGATGAGATAACTTGTTGCAATATGCTGGCAAGCATGACCAACACTCTGTATAAACAATTGAAGAGCTATAAGACTGCTAAAGTGATTCTAGATAAGCTAGAAGATACATTCGGAGGCCAAGCTTCCTTGGCTCAACAATCTTCCTTAACTAGCTTGATGAATGCCCAGCAAAAGCCCAGCACTCCATTCAAATACCATATGATCACTCTTATGGGATATTTTACCGAGGCTGTAACAGCCCGTTTTTGGTCAAATCAGAACAGTGGTTTTGGAATCACAAATTCAAGTCAGAAAATTATTTTAATATTATTTTCGATATTTACAGCATGCTATTTGTATGTGTGAAAATTTCGTGAGCTAATTTTATCAATTGGTTGGTTAATTTGAGAAAAAGGACTAAATCATGTAAAATACAAAAGTGCTGTTCTATTAGCTAAAGGTGTCAAATAGCTATAGAACCATAATGTTAAGGTCCTTATTTTGTAATTAGACCATTATATTAGTGAGTGGACATTTATGGACATGTTATAAATAGTTATAAAGGTTAATACACAAGGTTAATTTAGTAAATTATGGAATAAGTTAATATTAATAAAAACAAAATCATAAAATGTGTCCATCTTTCATCTTCTCCACTGAATTTGTTGAAGAAAAAGAAGCCATTCTAGGGTTCTTGATTTGGCACACTCCTAGCTTGATTAAGGTACGGTTTTAGCTCAGTTTTTAATGACTTCTATGTTTATGTAATCATTGCAGCTCAATCTAGCTAGCCCTACCTTAGATTTCAAAATTTTTAAATATTTGAGAGTTTCCATTGTTGAATCTATGTGTTCTTTGATGTTTAATGTTGAAATATGAAAGCTTGATGATAGTTTTACATGTTTTGTTAAGTGATTTTTGATGAAAATGCATAATAGGGATTAAATTGTGAAATGTGCAAATTGTGTGGTTGAAATGTGAAATAAATGAAAGTATTAGACTGCTAGGGACCTTTATATAATTCGTCCAAGCATGGGTTTTTTTGAATTGTGTGAATTTTGTGTATTTGTGAAATAAGGACTAAATTGTAACAAAGTGAAAGTTTAGGGGCAAGTGTGTAAAATAGCCCTAATGTGTGTTTTAGACTAAATTAAATGAATAGTTGCTTAAATAAGATGATTTCGATTACTTATAGATCAAGAAAAGAGGAATTCAGACTTAGATCGAGGAAAAAGCAAAGTAATTGAATAGTCGATCCGTTTCGTCATTTCCGTATACGAGGTAATTTCGTATAGTTGAACTTGAATGTGTATTTATTCAATTGATGGATGGTCTTGAGATTTTATTTATTTTATGGCTAAATGTGATGAATTTGATTTAAATATACGGTTTAAGTAGACAAGTTATTGAATAAGACCATAGCTGGGCTATGGCAAATCGAATAATAAGACCATAACAGGGTTATGGCATGTGAATGAAAGACCACGGCAAGGCCTTGGCAATGTAGGTGTAAGACCATAGTTGGACTATGGCATCGAAAAATTGATGTACTTATATCATAGCATTTATAAACTCGAAGTGATTTGATAAGCGAATTGGTGAGAATAGATATGTATCAGTACAGGTATGTACAGAAAACTGTTCGAATGATGAATTAAAAGAAAATGAGAACTTATGAGTTGCTTTTTAGTTAAACTTTATGTTATATCATTGATTGAGGTTTTAATTGCAAATTATGTATCTATTTGGAATTGTTAATGAATGATGTTAATTCTTTCATATATACATACGAACTTACTAAGTTTTATAGCTTACTTTTTTATTTTCTTCTATGTTTTATAGTATTTCAAAGCTAGCTCGGAATTGAGGATCGTCAGGAACTTCATCGCACTATCAGACATCTATTTTGGTACTTTTGAGTTGTGTATATATAGTATATGGCATGTATAGGCTTTGGTCATTTTGGTTGTTTGATGAACATGTATTTTGGGCCATTTAAGTTGGCTTGTGTTGATAATTTTATTAATGTATAAAGATGTGTTAATAGCTTTGTTTTGAATTAGGTAATTGACCTATAATGTAATAGTCCGATTTATACCCTAGTCAGAACAGTGGTTTTAGGACCACAAATTCGAATTCGTATAATATTTTAATATTATTTTTTGTGCCAATGATATGTGATTTAAGTATGTGGTAAAGTTTCGTATGTTAATTCGTTCGTCTATGTGTTTAATTTTAAAAAGGATTGAATTGCATTAAATGCAATATTTGCATGCTATTTGTTAAAGCACCTATGTGTTGTAACTTTTGAATGTTTGTGGCCTTATAAAGCAATTATACCAATATTTAGATAGTGGATGATTAAAAGACATTTATAACCTTATGTACATATGTTTATATGTTATATTAAAAGGGGCAAATTAGTAAAATAGATGTTAATGTTAGAATAATAAAACAAAAAGATGAAAATGATCATCTTTTATTTCTTCATTTGACCGAATATACAAAAGGAAAGAAAGAATAAGAACCTTCAAGGTTTCGGCTAGGTTTGATCCAATTTTAAGGTATGTTTTGCTTTGGTTTTCGATAATTTCTACGTTTTTATAATCGTTGCTTTGTCTACTATCAAGCCCATGTCTCAATTTTGTGAATTGATGATGTTTGTGTAAAATGCCATTGATGATATGTTGAGCTTTGAGATGAGTTTAGTTGTTAAATGAAAGATTTGAGCTAGATGAACATGTTTTGTTCTTGAAGTTTTGATGAATTTAGCTAAATAGGGCTAAATTGTGAAAATAGAAATTTGAGAGACTAAATTGCAAATTTAATGGAAAATATGGGCTTGTATGATATATATGTACATTCGGCTAAGCATGAGTGTGGGTTGATTTTGTGAATTTGATGTTTTGAGAAAAATGGACTAAATTGATAAATTGTGCAAATGTGAGGGTTAATTTGTAAATAGCCCTAAATGTGTGTCTTTGGATTGAATTGAATGAGTTAGTGAATAAAAGGGTTAATTCTGAATATGTTTAGATCAATAATCGAGGAAAATGGACTTAGATCGCGGGAAAGCAAAAGTAACTGAGTAGCCGTTTCCATTCCGATAGATCGAATCTGAGGTAAGTCATTTGCAAACAAACATATTAGTAATGGATTATATGTATTCCTATGACTATTGCTATAGATGAACGGTTACGATGTGAACTGTATATGAATTTTGAGATAAGATCGATATAGTGACAATGTTCGAGAAGTCTCGTATGAACCTAGGAATAGATAGGATTAGCTATGTCATGACATAGGTATCTGTTCTATTTTATCATGTAAGACCACGTCTGGGACGTTGAGTTTTACGTGTAAGACTACATCTGGGATGTTGGCATTAATTTGAGCTTTACGTGTAAGACCATGTCTGGGACATCGACATCGTATTGATTCGTGTAAGACCCTATTTGGCACAGTGGCACCGATATCCGAGTGCATGTAAGACCTCGTTTGGGACGTTGGCATTGTATGACTATTTCGAGCTTCTTAAGTATCCTACTAGATTCCTTACGGTTCAACAGGCAAGTCTGTAATCCGAATGGCTATGTAAAAAGAGAATCCGTTTCAGGTACGTTGATTTATACACCAAGTGTGTATATAAAGTAAGTATCTACATGGTCTTACTATGATGAGTATGTATATTGGGATAACAATATGATATGTGAAAATAAGCATGAAAGAGCTTTGTATTTGTAAGACTTTTGAGTTGATGAATGTGGCAAATATGGCCAAGTACAGGAATCCAAGTATATATGTGATAATTTATTAAGTGATTTAGATGTGCCAACGTATCTATGAGTATGTATATGCCTTATATGCTAAGTTTGTTTGTAATATGACTTACTAAGCTTTTGAAAGCTTACTCTGTGTGTGTGTTTTCTCTGTTTTATATAGGTCGTCAAAGCTACTAAAGGCTCGGGACTGTCAAGGATCGTCACCACACTATTCAACTTGTTTTTGGTACATTTTGGAAATATATTTTGTTAGATATGGCATGTATAGGCTAGTATTTGATATAAGTTGTTGTATGAACTTAACCATGTTATTTGGCTAGTTATGAGTTGAGAGTTTGCTTAAATGAATTTGTAATGTGTGAAACATGATTTGGCATGGTTAGATAATTCATGAAATGGTTAAGTTTTGAGTAAGTAAAAGAAATGAAATATGCTTATGATGAGATGAGTTTTAGTCTTGTAATTTGATATGTCTAGAACTAGTTTTGAATGTATGAATTTGTTGGTTAAATTGGTATGTTCTTGCTTGACATATGTGCATGAAATGAGTTGATAATTCTTGCTTGTAGGTATGACCCAAGTGGGTGGCATTTTGGCCTTGAAAATGGGCTATAATGTCACACGGTCGTGGCATACGGGCGTGCCTAGTGACCGTGGGCTAAGCATATGGCTAGCACAAGAGTACACAGCCTTGGCACACAATGATGTCTGCTGCCTAGTAGCCGTGTGATTTTTGGCAGGATCGACCACGGCCTGAGTACACGGGCGTGCTTAGTGGCCGTGGAAGATAAGTCAGTTTCAACCACGGCGAGGACACACGGGGGTGTCTAGCAGCCGTGGGAGGCACACGGCCTGCCCACACGGGCGTGTAACCCCTGAAACTTAGAAAAGTTATTAAATTTTTAAGAATGTTTGTATGTGTTTCGGTTTATTCCCGACTCAGATTGTAATCATGCTTAGGGTTTCGATGACTTATTTAAGGGACATTATGAGTGAAATAGATGTACATTTGTATGACATTTCTGTATAAGTTTCTGAATCTACCCAGTAACGCCTTTAACCCTAGTCCGGTGACGGTTACGGGTTAGGGGTGTTACATATAATGAATGAATGAGGTTAAATTGATAATGCATATTTGGAATGATTTTATTGGATGAATCATATATGTGAATTATGTCTAGTAAAGCAAGATGAGTTGATAGGTATTTGAATAGGTAAATGGCTTTAAATTGAGTATGGAAAGGGTGGAAATAGATATAGTATGAATTGTACATTTGATTGATGATTTTGGTTGCGTAATTGTATGATTAAATGGTATCATTTTTACCTTGTGTAGGTACATTGAAGTTGGGGTGGCAAGTTGGCCTTGGAAATGGCCTATTTTTGTCCATACGGGCAGAGACACGGGTGTGTGTCTTAGCCGTGTGTGACATACGGTCATGTTACACGGCCATGTGTCCCTTGGTGTTGAAATTTAATTGAAGTCAGTATGCTCCACACGGTCTCACAAACGGGCATGTGACTGGCCGTGTGGTACAAGTCAGTATACCCCTAATTGGCACACGACCTAGCACATGACCTGGTACATGGGCGTGTGTGGCCACTTCGAAGGGCATACGGGCTAGACACACGGGCGTGTGGTTGGCCGTGTGACCCAAGTCAGTTTGTATGCCCTTTTTCTACATGGCCTGAGACACGGGCGTGTCTGGAGCCGTGTGAGGCATACAGCCTATTCACATGGGCGTGTGACCCCTGTATGGTTGAAATTTTACTAAGTTTCCAAAAATTTCTCGAGTTACGGGTTTAGTCCTGAACCATTTCTAATGCATGTTTAAAACCATGTAGGCTTGTTTAAGGGAGACTATCATTCGTTGTGATTGAATTGTATTTGATATGACAAATTGTATATGAAATGTATGATTATAAGTGTTGTAAATTTGGTAATGCTCCGTAACCCTATTCTGACGTTGAATACGGGTAAGGGTGTTACATTTATTGGTATCAGAACTACGGGTTAGCCGATTCTAGGACTAACGTAGCATGTGTGAGAGTCTAGCTATACATGCCATATATAACCTGTGATAGTGTGATGAATCCTGACATGATAAACTATGTTTTTGTATAGTAATGGATCCCGAACGAGCTGTAGCGGATGATGTTGAGAGTAATGCGCCAGCTCCTACTCAAGGGACAGCGCCTTCCTAATCAAGACCTGTGTCGAGTAGTCACGGAGGTGAGGCTAAAGAAGCCTTTTTTCAGATGATGAATGAGTGGTTCACTGAATGTGTTCGGACAAATTCGGCTGCTCAACAACCTCCACCCCTCATATTCCCCAAATTGTACCTGTAGTTCCTCAAGAGTCGAGCTTTTAAGATTGAATAAGCCTCCAGTTGATAAGATACGTAAACACGGGGTTGAAGAGTTCAGGGCTAATGTTGATGATGACCCTGAGAGAGTCGAGTTCTGGCTTGAAAATACTATCCGAGTGTTTGATGAACTTTCGTGTACGCCAGCTGAATGCTTAAAGTGTGCTGTTTCTCTTCTGAGAGACTCTGGGTATCAATGGTGGAATACTTTAGTGTCGGTAGTTCCAAGAGAGCAAGTGACTTGGGAATTCTTTCAGATTAAGTTCGGAAATAAATACATCAGTCAACGGTTCCTTGACCAAAAACATAAAGAATTTCTAAAATTGAAACAGGGCCGTATGACCGTAACTGAATATGAAAGAGAATTTGTACGGTTGAGCAAGTATGCTCAAGAATATGTTTCTACCGAAGAGATAATGTGCAAGTGGTTTGTTGATGGGCTGAATGAAGACATTAAACTTCTGGTCGGGATATTTGATTTAAAAGAATTCGTTGTGTTAGTCGAACGTGCTTGCAAAGCTGAAGAACTGGGCAAAGAAAAGAGAAAGGCTAATTTGGAAGCTAGAGATTCGAGAAAGAGATTGATGGATAAACCCTATCGCTCTTCATCACAGAAATCCCGAGATTCATATAGTCTATCAAATGCACCAGTGGAGTACTCTAATAGAGATCGTGGGAAGCAATTTACGAGTTCAAAAACTCCAGCTATGTCAGTGGCAAGTGTGGGTAATGTTAGACCGAACAAACTTGTATGTGGACGATGTGGAAAACGACATTTTAGAGAGTGTAGATTGAATGATAAAGCCTATTTTAGATGTGGTTCGTACGAACACTTCATTCGAGATTATCCTGAGTTAGATGAGAAAGATAAATCTTAGAGTGCAAGACAAAGCAACACGACTACGAGAGGAAGACCAATCTGTCAGAACTTATGCTATTTGCGCTCGCGAAGAAACGTCATCTCCAGATGTTATTACCAGTACATTCTCTCTTTATGACACTGATGTAGTTTCATTGATAGATCCTTGATCAACTCATTCATATATATGTGTGTACTTAGTGTCTAGTAAGAATTTACTTGTTGATTCTACTGAATTTGTTATAAAAGTGTCGAACCCCTTAGGCAAATATGTGCTGGTTGAAAAAGTTTGCAAGAATTTTTTGTTAATGACTCGGGGTTACTGTTTTATGGCTGATTTTATGTTGTTTCTGTTTGATGAGTTTGATGTTATTCTGGGTATGGACTGGTTGACGATGCATAATGCTATAGTGAATTGTAGATGAAAGACAATTGAATTGAAATGTCAGAATAATGAGACTATTAGAATTGAATATGATGATCTGAATAGTTTGCCAGTTGTGATCTCGTCTATGTTAGCTCAGAGATTTGTGAGAAAGGTGTGTGAAGCTTATCTTGTTTATGTACTCGATACAAAAGTGACAGAAACAAAGATTGAATTAGTACCAGTTGTGTGCGAGTATCCAGATGTATTTCCCGAAGAGTTACCAGGTTTACCACCTATCAGAGAGGTTGAATTTGGTATTGAATTAGTACCGAGAACAACGCCGATATCGATAGCTTCATACAGAATGGCTCCGACAGAGTTAAAAGAATTGAAAGCTCAGTTGCAAGAGTTGATAGATAAAGGTTTTGCTAGACCGAGTTTCTCTCCTTAGGGTGCACCGGTGTTATTTGTGAAAAAGAAAGATGGCACGATGAGAATTTATATCGAAATCTCAACAAAGTGACGATCAAGAATAAATACCCTTTGACAATAATAAATGATTTGTTTGATCAGTTAAAAGGGGCAACAGTGTTTTTGAAAATGATTTAAGATCGGGTTATTACTAGTTGCGAGTTAAAGACTCAGATGTGCCAAAGACTACATTTAGAACAAGGTACGGACACTACGAATTTCTTGTTATGCCTTTCGGACTAACAAATGCACCTGCTGTTTTTATGGACTTGCTGAACCAGATTTTCAGGCCGTACTTAGACCGATTTGTAGTTGTGTATATTGATGACATTTTTATTTACTCTCATGATGAATCTGAGCATGCCGAGCATTTGAGAATTATGTTACAAACTTTGAGAGATAAACAGTTGTTTGCAAAGTTCATCGAAAGTGAGTTTTGGCTACGAGAGGTTGGTTTTCTGAGACATATAGTTTCAGCTGCGGGTATCCGAGTTGACCCGAGTAAAATTTCTACATTATAGATTGGAAGCCTCCGAGAAATGTATCCGAAGTCTGTAGTTTTCTTAGACTAGCCGTCTATTATAGACGATTTGTGAAAGGCTTCTCAATGATTGCAACTCCGATGACACGATTGCTTCAAAAATATGTTAAATTTGTGTGGTTAGAAAAGTGTCAGCAGAGCTTCGAGCAGTTGAAAGCATTATTGACAGGGGCACCAGTGTTAGTTCAGCCTGAGTCAGGTGAAGAATTCATAGTTTTCAGTGATGCATCGTTAAATGGCCTGGGTTGTGTTTTGATGCAGGAAGGCAAAGTTGTAGCTTATGCCTCGAGACAGTTAGCTGCGATAGTGTTCGCATTGAAAATATGACGTCATTACTTGTTTGGTAAGAAATGCCATATTTATACCGATCACAAAAGCTTGAAATATTTGATGACTCGGAAAGATTTGAATTTGCAACAACAGAGATGGCTAGATTTGCTGAAAGACTATGAATTAGTGATTGATTATCATCCGGGGAAAGCGAACGTAATTGCTAATGCTTTGAGCCGAAAGTCCTTATTTGCTTTACATGCTTTGAACACACAATTAGCTTTGTCTGACGATGGTTCGATAGTAACCGAGTTGAAAGCGAGACCGTTATTTCTACAACAAATTTGTGAGGTTCGAAAATTTGATAATGAATTGTTAGCAAAACGAGCTCAGTGTGAGTTGACTCCTGATTTAGAGTTTCGAATAGGGCCTGATGATTGTTTGATGTTTCGTGATAGAATATGTATACCAAGAAATTCTGAGCTCATTCGAAAGATTCTAAACGAAGCACACAGTAATTGTTTATCAGTGCATTCGGGAAGCACGAAAATGTATAACGATTTGAAACAACTTTATTGGTGGCACAGCATGAAGCGAGATATCCCAGAATTTGTTTCAAAATGTTTAATTTGTCAGCAAGTCAAAGTTGAGCATCAAGTGCCGTCAACTTTATTACAGCCTATTATGATTCCTGAGTGGAAGTGGGATAGAGTAACAATGGATTTTGTATCAGGTTTGCCCTTATCTCTGAAAAAGAAAGATGCGATCTGGGTTGTTGTTGACAGATTAATGAAATCAGCTTATTTCATTCCGGTACGTACAGATTTCTCAATTGATAAATTAGCTGAGTTGTATATTTCCGAAATTCTGAGATTACTTTGTGTTCCCTTGTCTATTGTTTCGGATAGAGATCCAAGATTTACTTCGCGATTTTGGAAGAAATTGCAAGAAGCTTTGGGTTCAAAGTTGCATTTTAGCACTGCGTTTCACCCGCAAATGGATGGTCAATCCAAACGAGTTATTCAGATACTTCAGGATATGTTGCGTTGTTGCATTCTTGAGTTTGAAGGTAGCTGGGAGAAATATCTACTGTTGATTGAGTTTGCTTACAATAATAGCTTCCAATCGAGTATAAAGATTGCACCGTGCGAAGCTCTATATGGTCGTAAATGTAGAACACCATTTTACTGGACTGAGCTTAGAAAAAATAAGATTCACGGGGTTGATCTGATCAGAGAGACTGAAGAAAAAGTGAAAGTAATTCGCGATAGTTTGAAAGCAGCTTCGGATCGACAGAAATCGTACGCAGACTTGAAACAGAAAGATAGTAAGTTCCAGATCAGGGATAAAGTGTTTTTGAAATTATCACCATGGAAAAAGATATTGAGGTTCGGTCGAAAATGAAAATTGAGTCCGCAATTCATCGGACCGTATGAGATTACTGAGTGAGTTGGGCCAGTGGCATATCGACTACGTTTACCGTCTGAGTTAGAGAAAATTCATAATGTGTTTCCTGTGTCATGATAAACCATAAATGTAACATATTTTAATTCCATGCTTGGCATATATTTGGATGATTTATGACGAGAATTAGTGAATTTGATGCTCTTAATCCATTAAATTCATGTTTCTATACTTAGGAGAGCATTTAGGAGCAAAAGGAGTGAAAAATGGGACAAAATCGATGTTTCCAGGATCCACACGGGCTGGGCACACGCCCATGTGAGCCACACGGGCTGGCCACACGTTCATGTGCCAGCTCGTGTCGATTTCACACCCTCTTCCCTATTACACAGAAAAACCCAATTTTTAGGGTTTTTGCGAATTCTAAAGTCTATAAATACACACTAGAAGAGGACCTAAGGGGGGAGCACGCAGAATGGAAGAAGAAATTACTCAAAGGAAACCGTTGGAATCATCTCGGAAGCAAATCCACTCCAAGATTGAATATCTCCATCAAGTTCCTTAGAAGTTTTTTGGTTCTATATGTCTTGTTGTTTTCTTTATTCTGAGATGTTTTCCTTTTACGTTATGAACTAAACTCCCTAAATACCTAGGGAGGATGAAACCTATAATGAATCTTATTATTTAATTATCTGAATTACATGATAAATACTTGTTCTTGTTCTTAATAATGTGTTCTTAACCCTTGCTTTAATATTTTCAGGATATTAATTCAAGTTTAATGTGTTTATTTAGTGGAGCAAAAGTCCCTGTTTAAAAGAAGATATAGCATAATTAAGCGAAGTTGATTGCAACCATAGAAATAGGATGACATAAATTTGCCGGATTAGAGTCAAATCTAATAAGGGAATCCATAAATCGAGTTAATGCGACGATAAGGGTTTTAATTAGAAAGAGATTTCAATTAATCAACCTAGAGTCAGTTGTTTTTGGTCTTGAAAGAGATATTAACATAATTTAGGGATTCCTACGTATCAAGACAAGTAAATAAATTGTTTAATTTAGAGTCAGAATAATAAGTGAAGTCTATTCCTTGGGTATTGTCTTTATTCTTTGGTTTATTCGATTATTTTCTTCACTCTCTGTCGCGTTCATAGTAAATTAGTTAGTTAAATTTTAGATTAAAACAAATCCCCTTAATTATTAGGCTAAATAATAAAAAAATAGTTATTACTAGTACTTTTAGTCCTTGTGGATAAAATATTCTGAACTCATCATAGCTATACTACTGTTCGATAGGTGCGCTTTCCTTTGTCGAAATATTAGTTAGTTTAGAGCCCATCAAGTTTTTGGCGCCGTTGCCGGGGACTAAGATATTAAGAACGCTTAATTTTTATTACTTTAGCCATTTTTACTTTTATTTGCAATTTATTTTTGTTTTTATTTTAATTTACTAACTTTTATTTTATTTGGTTCTGGTAGGTATTTTTAGTTTATGACTAGAAGGAACCCGTCAGGACAATTGCTTTTTGACAATGAAATTGAAAGTACAGCTCGTAGAAACCGCAGAGAAATAAGGCGAAGTCTACAGTATATAGAGGAAGAGCAAGAGGACGATACCAATATTACCGAAGAGATGGCTGATAATAATCCGCTACCTCCGGTGGTTGCCGCAAATCCGGTGAATCAAAATCCTGCTCCTCGTACTATGTACGATTATGCTAAGCCCAAATTAACTGGGGCTGAATCGAGTATTGTTAGACCTGCTATTGCTGCAAATAATTTTGAACTGAAACCTAACACTATTCAAATGATTCAAAAGTTTGATCAGTTTGATGGTTTGCAGGATGAGGACCCAAATACTCATTTGGCCAACTTTCTAGAATTTTGCGACACCTTCAAAATTAATGGCGTTTCTGATGATACAATTCGCCTTCGGTTATTTCCTTTTCTTTAAGAAATAAAGCCAAACAGTGGTTGAACTCGTTACCAGGAGGTTCCATCCCTACTTGGGAACAAATAACCGAAAAGTTTTTATTAAAATATTTTCCGCCGGCTTAAACGGAAAAGTTGAGGAATGATATCTCTTCTTTTGTGCAGATGGATTTAGAAACTCTTTATGAAGCATGGGAGAGGTATAAAGACTTATTGAGAAGGTGCCCTCACCATGGGTTACCTTTATGGCTACAGGTTCAAAATTTTTACAATGATTTGAACCCCTCAACTAGGCAACTGATTGATGCAGCCTCCGGTGGAACTCTGAATAACAAAACACCTGAAGCGGCTTATGAGTTTATAGAGGAGATGTCGCTGAATAATTATCAGCGGCAAGTCATGAGGACAAAGCCTAATAAAGCAGCCGGTGTTTTCAACCTTGACGCGGTCACCATGCTATCTAACTAGGTAGAGCTTTTAAATAAAAAAATTGATGGTTTATGTGTCTCTATGCAGGTACATCCGGTGATGCAATGCGACACAAATTGAGGAGGGATGAACACCATAGAATATCCATCCTACAACCCAAGCACAGAGAATGAACAAGCTCACTATATGGGTAACAATTCTAGACCTCAGCATAATCCCTATAGTAACACTTACAATGCAAGTTGGAGGAACCATCCCAACTTCTCATGGGGTGGTCAAGGAAATCAGTGACCACAACCTCCTCCAGGCTTTCAACAACAACCCTACCAACAGGAGAAGAAGCTGAACCTTGAGGATATGCTAACAAAATTCATCTCGATGTCAAAAACCCATTTTCAAAACACTGAAACGGCACTTAAAAATCAGCAAGCATCGATTCAAGGGCTCGAGAACCAAATAGGTCAGCTTGCCAAGCTGATCTCAGAACAACCACAAGGTAGTTTGCTGAGTAACACCGAACCTAACCCAAGGGAGCAACTCCATGCCATTACTATGCACGACGAGGAAGGGTTAGTAGAATCTGAATCTGAACCGATGCAAGAAATTGTGGTAAGTAAAGATAAGGTTGAGGTGAGCCACAGTGCACAGAAACCGGTAAGTAAAGAATATAAACCTCGCGTGCCATACCCCAACGCGACGAAGAAAGACTATACTAATGAGCAATTTGGTAAATTTCTTAAACTCTTAAAAAAATTACATATTAACTTACCGTTTATTGAAGCTCTTTCGTAGATGCCCAACTCAGTTAAATTTTTAAAGGAGCTTTTGGCAAACAAGTGAAAGTTAAATGATGCGTCGCACGTGGAGCTAAATGCAGTCTGCTCAGCCATTTTACAGAATAAACTACCCAACAAATTAAAGGATCTAGGGAGTTTTACTATTCCTTGTTTAATTGGTAGTTTAAATGTAAATAAAACTTTAGCTAATTTAGGGGCAAGTATTAATGTCATGCCTTACAAAATGTTTAAATAGCTAGGTCTTGTGAAACCCAAACAAACTAGGATGAGCATTTAATTAGCAGATAAAACCATTAGATTTTCTAGGGGTATTGTTGAAGATGTACTCGTAAAAATTGATAAATTCATATTCCCAGTTGACTTTGTTGTTTTAGACATGGACGAGGATAGTGATGTACCTTTAATTTTAGGACGACCTTTTTTAGCAACTGCTAGAACTATTATAGATGTTGGCACAGGTGAATTAATACTTCGTGTAGGCAATGACACGATTAAACTCCAAGCTCGTGATTCTGTTAGGATATCTAGTAATCAAGATGATATTCCAAGTTCTTTTGATGTGAGTAACCTTGTGGCTCAACCGTCTTTGTAGGAAATTCCTCGGAAAAAGGTGATAGAGCCACAGTCCAGCTCAACTAACAAAAATAGAATAACTCATAAAGAACGAAGGCTTCCGATCGATGAACTAGATGAATGGCGGACTCATGTTAAGGAGAAACCAAGGATACACGATGTAGAACTTAAACAACATCATAACGAGATTCTAGATGAAACAAATCAATTTAAGGTTGGAGACCAGGTACTGTTGGACAAAGCGGACCCTCGAGTTGTCACTTCAAAGCCCAATGCAAACGGAGCAACTCCTTTTACGGTACTTAATGTCTTTCCACACAGTACAGTCGAGGTAAATCATTCTAAATTAGACACCTTTAAGGTAAATAGCACTCAACTTAAACCTTACTTTGATATTAGAACTGATAGTAGGAGAGAGGAGTGTCAACTCCTCGAACCACCATGACCATACGAATAAGAGGTAAGTTGAGCTTAGACTCTAAATAAGCACTTCTCTGGAGGCAACCCCAGTACTAACCCTATTAATTAGTTTATTTTACTTCTTTTCATGTTTAAATGCATGTTTTTGACCCACACGGTTTGGACACACGGGCGTGCCCTTAGCTGTATGGAAACAGGGCTAAAATTTTCCCAACAATTGACAAAGACACGGCCTTAAATTAAACCAAACAGGCATGCGACACGGCCGTATGGACCACACAGGCTGGACACACAGACGTGTCCTAGGCTGTGTGAAACCTGAAACAATTTTTTTTTTGAATTTTAAAACAAGTCAGAGAGTTACACGGCCGTGTGCGAGACACGGCCTAGCCACACGGCCGTGTGGGAGGTCACACGAGCGTGGGAGAAGCAAAGGATGATACACATGGCCGTGCGACTCAGCCCTGTGAACCACATGGCCTGGACACACGGGCGTGTGACAAGGCCGTGTGGCCCAACAAGGACCCTCACACAATCGTGTCACCCCATAAAAACCCTAACCCCTTTTCTCTTTTCTTATTTTGTCTTCTTGTTTTTATCTTATTTTTAATTCTATTTTTATTTTTATTTTATTTGTTTTTTATGTTTCTTATTATCTTTTAAAGACTTGCCTATTATATTTTGAACTATATTTTAGTTATTATGGTTGCTCCTAATTGAGTAATCCTTTAATCTTCTCCACCAGTTGTGTTTATTTTCTTAATAGCTTGCTCAGAATCATGCACTACATTTCGCCTTCTCTACAATTCCGTTAGTCACTAATTTGAGGACTTCATCCAAATTCAGGGCAGTTTCACTTCTCTCCCTCTCTTATGATATTCTCCTTATATTGTCATTATATATATTCATACATTGAGGACAATGTACATCTTAAGTGTGGGGAGGTTATTTATATGATTATTAGAAAATGCCTGAATTATGTCTTGTATTCAAGTAATTTTCTCATTTTACTATTAGAATGAATTCTTATCGATTTGTGATTTTTATTGATATGTTTTAGATTAAATTCATAGGTAATTATGCATTGATTGTTTAAACTTTAAGACATTAGAGAATCAAGCATGATAAGTCTATTTTCAGAATAAAAAAATTGCTAGGTTGTTTCCCTAAATTAAAATATTACCTTGAAGTCTGAAATTTGCAAGATTGACATCAAAAACCATAATTTTTGTGAGATTTTTAGCCTTTAAGAGCATACACTTTTCTTGCTCACTTTATTATTGGTTATGAGTGTGTCAATATTGATTTTTTATTCTATAACTTTCTTCGATTATGCATGTCGAGACCACACTTCTGATTTGATATATTGAGATGATAAAGGCACTTAGGTTTTAACCCACTTATCCCATTAAAAGCCTACCTTCATAATTAACCCTTAGTGAACCCCTTTGAGTCTAATAAACCGTTTCTTGATCTACCCTTAATATTAACCCATAACTCATTCTTTTTGATTCATTGAGAATTTTTCCTATTGTATTGACTCCCTTTTTGTCGAGATTTGATTTGGTCAGTTGCCTAACTATGTTCTTTTGTTTCAGTTGTTAAATTATCTCTTTTTATCCACAACTCAAAAAAAAAAAGAGAGAGAAGTGAAAAAAAAAGAGTAAAAGTAAAAAAAAGTATATATATAAATGTACATTTTTTTAAATTATTACTAGTTCTATGTTATTTGAGCTTAAACAGTTAATTTCACATTTTGAGAAGAAGCTTGTGTTATTATTGATAAGTTTTCAATTGATGTAATTATTCAGTATTAGTTTATTTTTCTAGTTAGGTAAATTGTCAATTCGATCTTGATTTTAACCTTCTTTTTCAACCTTTATCTACACATTTAACCCAAGCCCCATTACAACTCTTTAAAGAACTTTTGACTTGTGTATCATCTCATTTTATAGTGGTGGAGATTTGATTTTCATGCAAGCCTATGGTAATAACTTTTCATGTTTGACTTTTGAGTGCTTAATTTTTGAACCTTAAACACTTTGAGTGATTTGAGTGAATCTTTAGTGAGGATGTCGAATCTTGTCGGTTTTGAATTAAAGGTAATTATTTAGATAAGGGGAAATACCTATGTTTTCATGCTTTTAAAAATATGTGACTTGGATTGTTCGAATCTTTAGTGCTCTTTTAATTGAACTGTCAATGTGTGATTATTTGTGAATTATGATAAAACATTATTGATGAGAATTATGAAATGAGAAAACTTAATTTTAATTGTGAGTTGAGGATTTTGGTTGAGGACAAGCAAATGCTTAAGTGTGGGGATATTTGATAAACTATAAATGTAACATATTTTAATTCCATGCTTGGCATATTTTTGGATGATTTATGATGAGAATTAGTGAATTTGATGCTCCTAATCCCTTAAAATCATGTTTCTATACTTAGGAGAGCATTAGGGAGAAAAAAGAGTGAAAAAGGGGGCCAAAATCGGAGTTTTCAGGATCTACAGTGGCTGGGCACACGCCCATGTGAGCCACACGGGCCGGCCACACGCCCATGTGCCAGCTCGTTTGATTTTGCACCCTACTTCCCTGTTATGCGAAAACCCCCAATTTTTAGGTGTTTTGAGCATTCTAAAGTCTATATACACACTAGAAGAGGACCTAATGGGGGAGCACGTAGAGTAGAAGAAGAAATTACTCGAAGGAAGCCGTCGGAATCATCTCGGAAGCAAATCCACTCCAAGATTGAATATCTCCATCAAGTTCCTTAAAAGTTTTTGTGTTCTTTATGTCTTGTTGTTTTCTTTATTCTGAGATGTTTTCCTTTTACGTTATGAACTAAACTCCTTAAATACCTAGGAAGGATGAAACCTATGATGAATCTTATTATTTAATTATCTGAATTACATGATAAATACTTATTCTTGTTCTTAATTATGTGTTCTTAACCCTTGTTTTAATATTTTTAGGATATTAATTCAAGTTTAATGTGCTTATTTAGTGGAGCAAAAGTCCCTGTTTAAGAGAAGATCTAGCATAATTAAGCGGAGTTGATTGCAACCCTAGAAATAGGATGACATAAATCTGCCGAATTAGAGTCAAATCTAAAAAAGGAATCCATAAATCGAGTTAATGCGACGATAGGGGTTTTAATTAGAAAGAGATTTCAATTAACCAACCTAGAGTCAATTATTTTTAGTCTCAAAAGAGATATTAACATAATTTAGGGATTTCTAAGGATTAAGACAAGTGAATAAATCATTTAATTCAGAGTCAGAATAATAAGTGAAGTCTAGGTGGATTCTTCGTTGGGTATTGTCTTTATTCATTGGTTTATTCGATTATTTTCTTCACTCTCTGTCGCGTCCATAGAAAATTAGTTAGTTAAATTTTAGATTAAAACAAATCCCCTTAATTATAAGGCTAAATAATAAAAAGATAGTTATTTCTAGTAATTTTAGTCCTTGTGGATATGATATTCCAGACTCATCATAGCTATACTACTGTTCGATATGTGCTCTTGCCTTTGTCGAAATATTAGTTAGTTTCGAGCCCATCATGTCGATACTTCGATGATACCGATCCTACCCTTCACATGTCATTTCCCCGACCGAGCTTGAAATTCAGTCTGATATGTCATATGCTGAAGAACTGATTCGAATTTTAGCTTGTGAGATCAAAGAGTTGAGAAATAAGAAAATCACATTAGTGAAAGTATTATGGCATCAACACGGGATTGAAGAAGCTACATGGGAACCCGAGGATGCTATGAGAAAACAATACCTGAACTTATTCACTGATAAGATTTTCGGGGACGAAAATCCCTAAGGGGGGAGAGTTGTAACAACCCATTTTTGGTCAAATCAGAACAATGGTTTCGGAACCAAAAATCCGATGTAAGAAAATTATTTTAATTTTCGGTATTTACAGCTTGTTATTTGATATGTGTCAAAATTTCGTGAGCTAATTTTATCGATTGGTTGGTTAATTTGAGAAAAAGGACTAAATCGTATAAAATGCAAAAGTGTTGTTCTATTAGCTAAAGGTGTCAAATAGCTATAGAACCTTAATGTTAAGGTCCTTATGTTGTAATTAGACCATTATATTGGTGAGTGGACATTTATGGACATGTTATAAATAGTTATAAAGGTTAATACACAAGGTTAATTTAATAAATTATGAAATAAGTTAATATTAATAAATAAAAAATCATAAAATGTGTCCATCTTTCATCTTCTCCACCTAATTTGTGGAAGAAAAAGAAGCCATTCTAGGGTTCTTGATCTGGCACACTCCTACCTTGATTAAGGTGTAATTTTCGCTCAGTTTTTAATGATTTCTATGTTTTAGTAATCGCTGCAGCTCAATCTAGCTGGCTCGTACCTTAGACTTCAAAACTGTTAAATATATTGAGAGTTTCCATTTTTGAATCTATGTGTTCTTTGATGTTTAATGTTGAAATATGAAAGCTTGATGATAGTTTTACATGTTTTGTTAGGTGATTTTTGATGAAAATGCATAATAGGGATTAAATTGTGAAATGTGCAAATTGTGTGGTTGAAACGTGAAATAAATGAAAGTATTGGACTGCTAGGGACCTATATATAATTCGTCCAAGCATGGGTTTTGTTGAATTGTGTGAATTTTGTGTATTTGTGAAATAAGGACTAAATTGTAACAAAGTGAAAGTTTAGGGGCAAGTGTGTAAAATAGCCCTAATGTGTGTTTTAGACTAAATTAAATGAATAGTTGATTAAATAAGCTGATTTCGATTACTTATAGATCAAGAAAAGAGGAATCCTGTCTTAGATCGAGGGAAAAGCAAAGTAATTGAATAGTCGACCCGTTTCGTCATTTCCGTATACGAGGTAAGTTCGTATAATTGAACTTGAATGTGTATTTATTCAATTGATGGATGGTATTGAGATTTTATTTATTCTATGGCTAAATGTGATGAACTTGATTTAAATATACAGTTTAAGTGGACGAGTTACTAAATAAGACCATAGCTGGGCTATGGCAAATCAGATAAGAAGACCATAACCGGGTTATGGCATGTGAATGTAAGACCATGACAAGGCCATGGCAATGTAGGTGTAAGACCATGGTTGGACTACGGCATCGAAAAATCGATGTACTTATATCGTAAGCATTTATAAACTTGAAGTGATTTGATAAGCGAATTGGTGAGAATAGATATGTATCAGTACAGGTACGTACAGAAAATTGTTCGAATGATGAATTTAAAGAAGATGAGAACTTATGAGTTGCTTTGTAGTTAACTATGTTATATCATTGATTGAGGTTTTAATTGCAAATTATGTATCTATTTGGAATTCTTAATGAATGATGTTGATTATTTCATATATACATACGAACTTACTAAGCTTTATAGCTTACTTTGTTATTTTCTTCTATGTTTATTAGTATATCGAAGCTAGCTCGAAATTGAGGATCGTCAGGAACTTTATCACATTATGGACATCTATTTTGGTACTTTTGAGTTGTGTATATATGGTATATGGCATGTATAGGCTTTGGTCATTTTGGTTTGTTTGATGAATATGTATTTTGGGCCATTTAAGTTGGCTTGTGTTGATAATTTTGTTAATGTATAAAGATGTGTTAATAGCTTTGTTTTGAATTAGGTAATTGACCTATAATGAATGAATGAGGTTGAATTGATAATGCATATTTGGAATGGTTTTATTGAATGAATCATATATGTGAGTTATGTCTAGTAAAGCAAGATGAGTTGATAGGTATTTGAATAGGTAAATGGCTTTAAATTGAGTACTGAAATGGCGGAAATAGATATAGTATGATTTGTGCATTTGGTGGATGATTTTGGCTGCCTAGTTATATGATGAAATGGCCTCAGTTTTGCCTTGTGTAGGTACATTGAAGTTGGGGTGGCAAATTGGCCTTGCAAATGGCCTATTTTTGTCCACAAAGGCAAAGACACGGGCGTGTGTCTCAGTTGTGTGTGACACAAGGTCATGTAACATAGCCTTGTGTCCCCTGGTGTTGAAATTGAATTGAAGTTAGTATGCTCCACACAGTCTCACACACGGGCATGTGACTGGCCGTGTGGTATAAGTCAGTATACCCCCTAATTGGCACATGACCTAGCACACGGGCGTGTGACTTGGCCGTGTTGCATAAGTCAGTATACCCTACAGGTTTGGCACGACCTAGTACACGGCCTGGTACACGGGCGTGTGTGGCGACTTCGAAGGGCATACGGGCGTGTGGTTGGCCGTGTGACCCAAGTCAGTATGTATGCCCTGTTTCCACACGGCCTAAGAAACTGGTGTGTCTGGAGCCGTGTGAGGCATACAGCCTGTTCACACGGGCGTGTGACCCTTGTATGGTTGAAATTTTACTAAGTTTCCAAAAATTTCCCGAGTTATTGATTTAGTCCTGAACCAGTTCTAATGCATGTTTAAAGCCATGTAGGCTCGTTTAAGGGACACTATCATTGGTTGTGATTGAGTTGTATTTGATATGACAAATTGTATATGAAATGTATAATTATAAGTGTTGTAAATCTGGTAATGCTCCGTAACCTTATTCCGGCGTTGAATATGATTGAGGGGTGTTACAGAGGCCGCAAACAATGAGGCCAATTTGGGCCAAAACACTAAAATTGAGATGGTGTTCAAGAGCTTATCCAAGTATTTTGCTGGCTTTTAGGCCACATATAACCTTGGCAAAAAAAAAAAAAAAAAACTAACGCTTACACAACTCATGAAGGAGTTACAATCTTAAGAGTTGATGTTGAGTGGCGGTCTGCCGATCTGATGAGTAGAAGCAAACATAGCTATCGCTTCTTCCTCATAAGGGAAAGGGAAACGGAAAATGTGCTAAAAGAGGAAAGACTAAGGTTTTTGGGCCACCACAGATGAAAAAGAAGAGAACTAGGAAGCCTAAAGACTTATCTAAGTCATAAATGCTTCTATAGTAAGAAAGCGAAATTTAAAGAAAATTGTAGGGAATGGAAGGAATACTAATGTAACACCCCATACCCGATCTAATCACTAGACCTGAGCTATAAGGTGCTACAAGCAAATACGAAACATTTGATTACATTTCATAGTCCAAATATCAATTCAATATCACTTTGTTCATATAGAATCAAGTACAACATGCAATTCAATCAATTTCGGTTTTATATCAAGCTTACGAAAAGTTAAAACCAACTCGGTATCAATCAATGATCAAATCTAAACAAGAAAAAAAAGATAAGAAAATTTTACAAACAGGGGTCACATGGTCGTGTCCCCTGACCGTGTGAAAGACTAAGGCCATATGGGTCAATAGTACAAATTCTTAAAAGATGTCACATGACCATGCTATATGCTCGTGTATGGCACACGACCATGTGCCAGACCATGTATCAGGTCGGGTTTACCTGTAGATATCTTCCAAAACAAGCTTTCTAGCCCTAAATCACTTATACCACAAGCATCATTTTATACCAAGTTTCAACCTGTTCAAAAACATTAATATTATACCAAAAATATCACTTATAACAATCAACCTAAGTGTCTAACCAATATGCCACATTTAGTACCTCAATCCAACAATTTAAATCCAAACATAAAATTATATTCAATCAAATCCAATATGCCATCCAAAGCACCTCAAAACAATTAATATAACATCCATCATTTGACCATTTTAAGCACCTTATAATAATGCTTCCATTCAACCATCCAAACATACACAAACCTTACCAAATCCATTCAAACTTAGCATACACATACCATTCATTTACTAGCATGTTTATAACATATTACCTTATCACCACATAAGCATTATAGCATACATACTTATGCCATCAACAAGAATTATCCAATACCAAGATCATTACCAACTAATAATTATACACATATTCACATAACATTCAAAATGTTAAATTCATCTAACACTTTACAAATTCAACCACAAAACTCTCCTAGCCATGACCAAACCAAAATTATCACAAACTCTTGAGTTTAGGATTGCCATTGGACGCTGAAGTTGATGTATAGGATCACTTACTTAATCTAACATCTGTACGAAAACAACTGAACATTGAGTAACCATACAAAGGCATCACTATAAACAATATCAATATGAAAAGATTTTAAGAGAACTTTCAAGGTTTTATTAAAACTTAAGATTATACCAAATGTATTAATCATATCGTAATGACATAAAATACCCCAACTGTCTTTCGAAGTGAAGAATTTACTCTTGATGGTCATTGATACGGCTAGAACCCAGTGCCTCATTAGACAAATCAAAGTAATTCAATTGCGCCCAACACTCATCAATTTAAATGGAACTCAGTGCCTCATCAAGTAAACTAAAACATTAATTGTACATTCACTAAGTAACAATTTTTTTATTATAGAATTTTCAATTATATCCCAACAACCAAAATTCATAACTCAATTCAACAAGTCATCTCATAACATAACATTTCTCAATCCAATACAAGGTCAATTCTATACTTACATCAAATACACTATTTTCGATCCTATACAATTTAGTCCTTCATCACGAGAATCAACATTTCACAACAACTTGATTCCATCAATTATTTTCAACTTACTTTTACCTTTGATCATACTAAGCAATGAAAGAACATAGAAATTTGAATGACTTAATTTATGAAGTTACAAACCATAAACTTCAAATTATGCATATACATTTAACTATGTAATATCATTATATGCGTATCTATTTCATAATCAAGTTCAACATCCACTAACTTCCATTCAATTCCATAGTAATTACTTTATATCATTAATCAATTGCTACCTAGTCAATATTTATTTCACATATAGATATTTCATATTTTTTGATTTAATCCTTTTGATGTAAAAAAACATTATATAATAACAAATCAACTATAAAACAAAACAATGTAACACAAATATATCATCAATAAATAAAGTAAGTCTCATATGAACTTACCAGGAACAAACAACAAGGATAGAAGTGTCAAGGACTACTCTGAAATTTTTATAATTTCCCCAATTTTCTTCAGTTTGGTCCAATTTTCGATCAATCGAAGTTCAAAGCTTGAACATTGGAAGCCTTCATCTTCTTCCTTGGGTTCGGTTTTGAGAAAGAAAAGATAGAGAAAAATGATGTTTTCCCTTTCTTTTACTTTAAAATTTATGTTATAACATATTTTTATTACTTTTAATTACAATATAATATATTTTTAACATATAAATCATCCAAATCTATGCACTTACCGTCCAATAACTTTAAAAGTGGCCTCATTACCATTTAAAGCCTTAATTATACTATTGGCCTTTTATCTAATAAAATTAATAATAGTTAAATTTCACCACTTTTATAATTTAGTTCTTATTCATTAATTAACCATTAATTTGACTGAATTACTTATCCAAAATTCAATTAACTTATAAAATGACTATAAATATTTAATAATAATACTTAATAGCTCAGTTTGTGAAAACAAAGTTTAGATACCTCATTTCCCAAAACCATTGACTTTTGGTACATACCACTCATACCTTGACTAACTAACCAATTAATAGAATATATCCAGTTAAAATTCATAATAACACTATATCTATCTCGTAAATATTATTAAATAATATTTACAAATTCGACCATCGAAAAATGGGGTTCCAAAACCACCATTTTCGGCACCACTGGAAACCGGGTCGTTACAACCTAGCCCCCAAAGGCAAAGATATGAAACTCTTTATGGTCGAAGCTTGTTTAGTGGAGGATCCGATAGACTACTAGGTCATTGATTCGGGAGTCACTAATCATGTTTATGTTTCTCAGCAGGGGTTTGAGGAGATGAAAGATCTTAGAGATAATAATCTATCATTGCGGACTAGAAATGAGACCACTGTAGCAACTGAAGTTGTGAGAGATGTACATATTTACTTTGATAACTTTAGGAAGATTATTTTGAAAGATGTTTTTTATGTACCAAAATAAATCGATGGATAGATGAATAAGTGTCCAATTGAACCATTTGAAGTATAAACCCCAATAAACTCAATTAATAGCTCTAATCAACGCCCCAAGAAATAATCCTTGACAAATTGAAGGATGAAAAAAATGAATTCTCAAGACTCCTTGAAGAAAATCGAGAAGAGAAATGCTTCAAAAAATCATAAGAAAGCAATCTTGCACAAAAAAAATTAACTCCCAGAGTTGAAGTTTTATTAATGAAAAACAATTGTGTATCTAATGAACAATGAATAGGCTTTTATATAGGCTAGCTAAGTACATTCAAATAAAATTCTCAAGTATACTGAAATTCTAATTAATCTAAATAAGTAGTTTTAAACTAACCATTCTTGTTGACTAAAAAACATAATACTCCTAAATAACTTAAAATACTTAAAATGCATATCCAAAATTCGAAATAAATAAATAATAAAGCCTATGTATGAAAATTGATTGATTTTCCAAACTTGAAAATTGGTAGCTTCGATGAATGAAATTTAATAAATTTTACCCCATTCATACATGTATCATCTCCCTTTTCTTCAAAAAGATTTGTCTTCGAATCTTGTCCTTGGTTGAATAAGAAAGAATCTTTATCATAGGTGGAATGGGTTAATTGAGCTCCTCTCAAAGGATCAGCAAATTTCTAAAAGAATGTAACAAGTCCACTAGACAAATTCCAATTAAGGTTAGTGAAAACATAATCATTCCTCTCTTTTGGATAGTTTTTCTCTTTCTTTGTATTCTCTTTTTCAATTTGAATTGAACTCTCTAATTTTACCTTGTAAGAATTTCCGCTCACCAAAGTTGGACTACTAAATTGACTTTTATTGCTCAATGTCTCTTTTCTCTTAGTCTTTTTACTTGAATCATATCAATTCCCTTTAACCCCTCACAAAAATTTTAAACATTGAATTCATCAGAATACACAACTATTTAAGAGGACAAAAAAGGTCTAACTCGTCCAAATCCATAGGCTCTAGGAAAAAAATTCTCACTATCAACTTTTTTTGGTTCACAAAGTACAATATCATCATCATCACAGTTCTCACTATTACTGTCAACTTCTTTGACATCAACTTTGGAACAAGGTGCAATGTTAGATCTCGACTCAACAATAGGCACAAAATCAATTACTATTTTTACAAATGGTGTCACTCGAAGTTTCTTTCTCATTCATATCATCATCATCAATGGTAGCACTAAAAGAAGAGTCATCAATAGGCTCAGTGTCATACTTACGTTCTTCTTCGCAATATTCATCACTAGGTGGATAGCGAATCGAACATTGGGAACCATAATGATCTTTTGAACCACACTAATGACATCTCACAACATGTGAAAGATAAATCTTACTCTCCTTTGCTTGTTGGCATTTAGAGTCATGATGGTCCCTCTTATCACCAAACATTTTTTTGTGCTCCTCAAAAGGTCGTTTAAGTGTGTGTATCTTGCAATGACCTTTGTTCAAATGTCTTTCCTAACAAATCCATAAACAATAGAATATTTTTGGGCATTGGAAACATGTTCATGCAGATTTTTTACAAATATGACATCTATGCTTTGCTCAAGGTTTATCATTCTCCTTTTTCATACTATGTGTGCACACCATTTTAAGAATTTGAAAGTAAAAATAATTAAACAGAAAATTGATCAAATAAAATCAAGTCTCACCGTTATGCACTCACCATAAAAATAAACAACTCGAGACAAAAGAAAAAAGTTAAGATTTTCTCGCTTGTAACATAAGATTTTCTCGCTTGTAACTTTTAAAGAGTAATCAAACTAAAAAACATTCGAAAATGTGTGATCACTCTCTAACAAAGCTGACCTGATGCTCTAAAAAGTAAAATAAAAACTTGACCCCAAGGGAAGTAAGTTGCGCGAAGAAAGGAGAGACAACTCTTTTTGTACCTATTAACACAAGAAGCGAAAATGTGTTAGAATGCATAATAGAATAAAAAAAAAAGCTAAAAACAAAATAAAACCTAAGGCTAGAATCAAAGAAAATAAACTACTTAGCAAAAAACTCGAAACGAAACAATGGAAAACAACTTGAATTTTTCGTTCAAGGTGTTTCTGATGTGCTAAAATCACAAAAATTAAATTGGAACCTCTTTATATGATAAATATAAGATCTGGAAATTTTGGACACGAAATTCAACCCACAAATGTTTTTCTAATTTTTTAATCTTTTTTTAACTTTTCTTTATTTTTTCAATTTTTTTGTGGAAAATATTTTTTTCAATTTAATAAAGTTCCAAGAAATAGTAAACAAAATTTCAGATCGATTTGAATTCGTTTACCCACTGAAATCAATATTTTAAAAAAAAAAAAAGAAATTAGGGTAAAGACAACTTTTAGAGGCTGTTCAAGTAAAATCGGCGAAAACATTGTATTTAGCATAATGAAACAACTCAAAAACACTCAAATTTGATCATAAGAAATTCAAGTTGTTTTCTTTTGAATATTTATCCTTTATTTTTATTTTTTTAATTTTATTTGTTTTTCTTATTTTTTTAAATTTGTTTGTCTTTTTTCTTTTCAAGTGCGATCCAAATATTTTTTTTTCGAGTCGAACAACTTGAATACAATTTTCTTCTGCTTTCTCCTTTATCAACTTACTAAGCTCCTATGAAGCTTAACATGTTTTCAAATGCGTAGATTGCAGAAAGTGTTTGTGCAAAAAGAGGTTGAGCATGGTTTGTCAAATCACAACTCATCCATAAGGTAAGAATTGAGAATTATGGATTTTGTGTCTTTGAACTAGTGTAGCATGTACCTAGGTATCCAGTAAGTAGGGAAGTTATAGTTAAGGAATTGGCACATAGTTGAGTTTTGTTTAAATGGAGATGTTTTGAACCTTTGTGGCACATTAGATGGAGACTGAACATGGGTGATGTAAAAGTTGGGTGATGTAAAAGTTGAACGTTGACAATGACAATATAAAACGATCGCAAAGTAAAAAGAAAAAAAAAATAAGAACACATAGATTTTACGTGGAAACCCTTTCAGAAAAAAAATCACTGGTAGAGGAGAAGAAAATTCACTAATGTCGAATCTGAATGATACAAGAGGAGTTTAGACTACATCTATTTATAGGTTGAAAAACCTTATTATAATCAATGTCAAATAGAAGCAATGTAGTGAGGTTGAAACTCCTTATTCTAATCAATATCAAATAGAATAAGTGTACTTCTATACGGATTTCACTTGTACAGCTTGTACCGTATCGTGGGGGCACACCCACGGTTATGACCCCAGTCCAATTTTATACTTAATGAGGATCTGCGATGGCTGCGGCCCTCGACTTTTGCCCCCACAGATCCCCCTATTTTGCCATTATTTTTTTTAATAAGAATTTAGGTCATACAACTCTAATAGATAAATTGCATGATGTTTACAAAGATAATTAGGAGTATTTTAAGGTCAAAGAATGATTGAGAACGATTCGGATTGGGATTAATTAGAGTAAGTTATGACATTTTTTTGAGGTGTTTTTAAGCTTGATTTTAGCTTCCATACACCCAAATTTTGATACTGAGAGGACTTGTATCGATAAAGCTCAAACATAATGTAAAATGAATAGCATCAAGGTCAAGGTACCGATAAATTGTGGCATGCATCGATACTTCTACCTTGATTTCTTAATTTATGTTGTTTTTTACATCGAGGGTCCCTGAATGATCTCTTATTGCAACCGGATTACATATTCAGTTTAGAAATTATTGAAGAAGCCTTAAATAGCTTCAAATAAGTCTAAAAGATGAGTGGAACATGAGTGATGTGTTTGGTACACAAATGTAGAAAACACACCGATGAGTTGAAGTTGACATTTTTAGTGGATTAGTTGTTCCAGAACTTGTTGTCATTAGATAGGATTTGGGCTAAAACTTGCTATCGATTAACAAGGAACGTAAGTGGTTGGACTGGATCCAAATATATACGTGGTCAAAGCTAAAATTAAGTTAAATTTTAACATACGTAATAAAGCTTTAAGTTGCCCCTTAATTGCCCAAATCTAGTCTTATCTAGTCTTTTAGCTAATGCAATGTTTCTTATTTGCTAGGAATATTGGCAAGTCACACTATGCATAGGTTTTGAGTCGGGCAAAAGCTAGAGGTGATTCCTCTACGTGCCACGTGACATTGTTCTTGCTAGCATTTAAGTTTTGTACTTTATAAAGCCTAAGCTCATGTGATCTTTGTACCAGTTGGAACTTGAGCTCTTTTGGGCCTTGTTACAGGCCTTAGCCCATTTGGCCTGGATATAACAATAATGAATAATAAAAAATTTCCGTGATTAAAAATATTTCCAAATGAATGCTTTTATATATAAATCTATCTATATATAAACTAGTTTTTAAATTCTTATCTAAGTTTGTTTTTTTTTTTTCTGACGTAAAAAGATGTAGTAAAAATTTGCAAATGCTTGAACTCAAAATCCATACCCAGTAAATGGTACTTCTTAAAATAATTTCATACACCAAGTTAAGCTTTGAGTAATATTCTTGTTCCTACCATTCTTAAGATTCAGAGTAATTTTATAGTTGTACAATAGAAGCCAATATCAAACTAAAATACAGTGCTCCTTGAGCCCTAGGAAGCTTTATCTACTTATGGCTTCTGCTCAAAATCTACTTAGTGTAAATAACGAAGTACATAAGACAAAAAAGAAAGAAAAACGAATCTACATTTTGAAGTAGACGTTGAAGAACAGTGTCGACATACCTTTTCCAGCAGCACTCATCTTTCCATAAAACTTCTTCAGACATCGCTTCAGCTTCTCCATCCACAAAACCAGATTCGATACACCTGAAAATGTTAAAATGTTCCAATCATTCAGGTAACTTTTTTTTTTATTACCTAACATACCTACATATCAGAACTTACGAGAAGAAAAACCCTTACCTATAGTAAGCCTTAGAAGAATGTACTCTATATTTCCTATCAATCTGGTACATTGGGCCAATGATGTCAAATCTGAACACACGAGGATAAAGTAATTGTATTCCTTAAATTGTAAATTAAAACAAAATATGCAACCACAAAATCAGTGCCTTCCAAGAATACCGACGTTAACTGCTCATGAATATAAAAATCTCTTTCTTACTATACACGCATAAATGTACAAACACAACAACAGATGCATCCATTAGAAGCTCTCCCTGGCTTGGCCAGATAACAACTGATTTAAAATAAAATGAAAGGGAAAAAAAAAAAAAAAAAAAAGGGTTTAGAAGAAATGTTTACCAGAGCATGGATTCGACTTCAGAGAGAGACCAAGTGAGGCATATTTTCCATAGGTTAGCAACCTCACCCATTTTGAAGCACCAAGCTTGCTTACTGTAGATCTCAGTAATTCACTAAAACAGAAAAGACCAAAATGAGATTAGGAGCTATTGAACTCCAAATAGGCTACTGAATTTATCTTACTCTGTCCGCAATATTATGAGAAAGTTGGAAGGAAGAGATTCCATAAACAAAGATATGTCCTCCATCTTTAGAGCCTTCAAATGTTGTTTCAGCTTCTTTTGCTCTTCAACCAACATTCCCTTCCCAATGCCAGATTTACTGCCGATCAGATTACAGAAGGGATGATTAGATTGGTATCATAATTGTTATAATATAATAGTCAGTAAACTAAACCTTCAATCTATCCGGTCAACACCTCTCCCAAAACAAAAAACACAGAAGGAAAAATGGAAGATGCCTCACCATATCAGGGGGATAGGAACCTACAGAAAGATTTATGCTTCTAGTTATCATTTAAATGAATACTACTAAACATGTGTTTGGAAAGCCACCTGTAATTGAATTTGAGTGCAACTGTGTATAATTATATGCGTGACAAGTGTGGGTAATCATTATAATTATTAAGTCCCACTGAATTAAATATAAACATAAACGTAGCACCCCAGTTACTTGCCCCAAGAACTCTTATAATTATAAGAAATTATAATTCTCTACAAGTGTTTGGCTGACAAAGTAAAACAAAAAAAGACCAAAATATAAAGGTGATACACCGTTTCTTTATGCTTAATTTAAAGACAAATAACTACAAATTTCTTCAAATAATCAAGTTTTGATAAGTGGATTACTATCTCAATGAGAAATTTCTTTAAGGGACTAAAAAATCTCTTTGAACAGACTAGCTTGTGCTGCAATAAACCAATAATCATTATTAGTACAGCAACACATGAGCTCGGGTGCTGGAAATTATGATCCTCCCAAAAATGTACTATCTGTTTGTCTTAGAAAAATGAGCAGCCTGAAAAATATATCTATGATTTCCAATATCATATGAAGTATAGTCATCATGAAAGTTACATTTGCCAAGTGCTATTATCAAAGATGACAATTCCATAATCTATAGCAAATTATAAACTTCTTCCAACTATTGTTTTGATTCAAATTCTTAATGGAAAACCTTATCAGCATCCTACTTAATGATCATAAAAACTAACAATCCTTGACAAATAGCAAGATTAAAGAAAAGAAATTAGAAAAGAAGAAATGTAGATCACCTATCTATAGTCCTTCCAGAGAAAATGATGGGCAAGTATCTGTAGTACTTCCCAACACCAAACTGTTCAGCTAAATGCTGTATCTTTCTTGAGTCTAAAAGAATCAAAGCCTTCCAAAGCTGACAATATTCAAGCCTAAACTCTTCATCCAATTTTTTGCAGATTCCATGGTCCAAAAGAACTGCATTTTCAATCTTCTCATCATAAAGGTAAGTTCCACAAAGACATCCTCACATGATTAGTAATGTTCATCTTAGATAGAAAATAATAGAAGTGAACAATCAGGACATACCCAAAGAAAAGCCACCCTGACCTTCTATAGACACCAATATATTACCAGGGTGTGGATCTCCATGCAAGAAACCGTGAATGAATATCATTTCAGCAAACACTTCCAACAACTTTTTTGCAACCTTTAAAACAAACCAAATGAAGGCAATTCAAGCACATCTACCTCATTATAATAGAATGAATATTCTGTAAATCTCCTACTCAAATTACACAGAAGGACTCGATTACTTGGCTGTCAAACATGTTGGACGTCATAGACAAGAAATTCAGTTAAAAAAAGAAGAGCAAAGGAAATGCCCAGAAAAATTCGGCAATGAAAGCTGAAATTCGAAGTAAGGAAAAAAATGAATAAAGCACCAGCAAATTCAGGAATAAACACAGAAAAAGGGGGAAAATCAGCAGAAAAGGCCAAAATCAAACTCCCAAAAAGCCAACTTTGGATTTGCTACTTTGTGACTAGACCTATCCAATGGTCAGGTAGCCCACACAGCCCGATTGGCTCAGGCAGACTTGGGCGGGGCTTCAACAAGAATTTTTCGCATCAGGTTGGTGTGGCCTGGCCCGAATTCAATTTAAATAATAAAAAATTTAAAAATAATTACAAAAATATAAATATCAAATAAAATATATTTTTTATATTTTATTAATTTTTTAATAGTAAAACGAGCTTTTTGGGCAGGCCAGGCTAGGCCGAAAACCGGCTTGGGCTTGAAATTCTTTTTAAACCAGGCCTCAGTCTAGCCCATGGACACCTCTACATGTGACAAGGGTAGAAAACAGATAAGTGTATATATTTTCTTGAATGGCATGCGTATTAGAAATTAGAAGGCTAGGATTTATACACAACCAGAGACTATAAACTAAGAAACAACAACTAAATTCTCTAGATTAGTACTAAAATCAAGGGTAAAATGATTCCCAAAATCACTATAATTGAAACATAATGTCCTAAATTGACTAACTGATATTTTCCACACTAAAATCACTCTAATTGCTATTTTCCACATCACTATTAAGAAAATTTTAGAAACATTTCTCAAAAAAGAAAAAGAAAAAAAGAAGAAACCTTCTCAGGATTTATTTTCATTCCCTTCAGAAATACAACATCATCAACCTGAAAATAATAGTATGTTATTGTCAACCCAAAAGCATAATATGCAAATGAAACAAGGGCAACATCAACAAATATTCTATAATTGTATGGATGAGGATATAGTACAGAATCCAAACTATTGCTACAACTCCTTACCCAAAATCATGTTCCAAAACACATTGTTCCAATGACAGGAAGTTCACAAATTGAGCCCTACTAAGTAGCGATCTAGTTAGAAGATAGAGTAGAGAAAACAAAAGAATGTATTCTCAAAAAGAAGAGTTGTAGAGTTGCTCATTGAAAGGATTTGCGAGTTCTAAAGCCTTTTAAAAGGCTTTTCCACATGGCATGGGGGAATGAAATCCAAAAGTAACTGTTTGGTCAAATAAAAGCTTCTAATGCATTTTAAACCATTTTTCCTCTATAGCTCTTCCTTCTCCAAATTCATACTACATATAGTGTATGAGGATTTAAATGAGTTTGCATAAACTAACTAAAGCAACTCTCAAATGTAACCCAATACAAGCACAGGTCGATTAATTATCCCACTTGATTGAATATCTCAAACCTTCACTGCATAAGAACTGAAGATTCCACTTTTTAATTAGCTTTTTAACAAAATTGATGTCCCATGTGATTAGAATCCACGACTAAATAGGGTGAAAGATGTGGACAGAGAATCTCATATCACTTGCATATTGCAAGCTTAAGTGATGTAAAAGTACTTAACAACTCTAGTTGTTACTCATATAGCCTTTAGGTTGAATTGTGATTCAGTAACCCCACAATTCTTTATTAGAGTCAAGGAATTGCCTTGTTCCGTTCTGCATGCTAAGAACCACAATGTAAAAACTTGGCAACACATTCTGAAGTCAAGTAAAGAATGATGATAGTTCAATCACATGGTAACCTAATATAATCCTTTCAATATTTGAAGCGTGCCTCTGAAATTTCAGGCTTAGTAACTCTAGGTTGATGCTAATAATGTCTATTTCATTGGATTTATCTTCCAGCAAGCAATTCGTTAAAAACAGAGATATGGCAGTGGAAGTCTGAAGAAATTTCACTCTTTGTTGATTGACTTCTTGAAAAACAAAATACATGGGTATTTATATACAAAAATTAGGAAGAAAAAGGGAAATAAAATCCCTAAATAAAGGCTAATTAAATCCCAAAAAATCTGCTATATCCCAAAGAATCTGCTATACCAATTAGTCAATACAGTTCTTTCTCAAGTTGGAAATAGCTTAATCTTTCCTTGGCAAACTAATCTAAGCTGCTTTCAAAGCCAACGTCTAACTATAACTATCTGAAGTAAGTTAGTCTTAACAGGCATTTGCGCCTAGACACAAAAGGTAAACCCAGTAAAAATAATAAAAAGATACATAAAACTCGGGGTGGTCAAAAAAACCAAGGATAAAATTCAAACAAACACTTCTATTTTGTTATTTTCATTGTTTTTCAATTCGCTCCAGAAAAGGTTGATTAGTTGTATGCTCTTACCTTGTGACCGTGGCAAAACTGCATTGTGAGAACTTGATTTGTCGTCAAATCCTGAAGAGTAGAATGTAGATTTTACATAAACCAAACATTTTTACATAGTTACACCATATTTTGAAGCATGGAATGTTAAACATAATCAATAAATGATAAACTAGAAAAGGAAGAGTAAAACAACCATTTCATACCCAAAATATACGAGGTATTCGAACAAATTTGTTGTTTCGAAAGTTGTTAGACATTGTCTCAAAGTTTCTTGCCTCTTGAACAAAATCTATGGACATATAGAACGCAAAACCAATAAATGTTGCATCCATAGAAGTAAGCAACTTAAAATTACTTCTACAGCACTTGAGGTTCTAAAGTTGAAAACAAAATGAAAGAAGGATATCAACTGATATCTGGGTCAGCCAATTTCAACATTAATCTTCTGAGTAAATTAGGTAAAAGTCACTGAGGTTTAATTATGATTCAGAATCGAAACACTAGTTTGGCTAATGAAAAGATCTCCACAATACCTTGGCATGTATTATCCTAGAATATTTTAATGATTGCCAAATGGAATTATATACCAATAATGCCTTTCAAACAAAAACAAAGCCCTATGACACAAGAACCAGAAAATAAAGCACACCATAAGTTATCTTATTCACCGCTGCATCATTCTCACCATATCTCTATCTCTAATCACATTATCTTTCTTTATTAATAATATAAATCTTGAAAAATAGAAGGAAAAAATCATTTTATTCTAATTTCCATATCATTTTGTTCAATGTCTCTTTGTTTTTTTGTTGAAGCACATATAATATCCAAGCAATGTATCAAGAAGTAGCAATCTGTTATAAAATTGCTTTAAAAAGCTTAACAATTCATGATTGCGGACTGTTTACAAATTTGTTTATTTGGGTAGATTCTTAGTTCCTAATTTCTAGTGATTTTATTCTATTGTACTTATTGTATCTTTCCTATTTTAGGCTTCAACATTTTGTATGCATACCAATGTAAATTGATCAAATAGAAACACAAGGGAATCAATTTAATCTTGTTCTAGAATTCTTCAAAAATCTTTATGGTATCAGACAAGGTAGCCAATTCCATGCTGGTTTTGGCCGTATTGGCCAATGTACACTGTTCTAGTAGTAAACCGAAACATCCAACTCTATTTTCTGCATCGTTGAAATTTTCAACATACACTGGTCGCATTGGCTTGTTCCAGCCAATTCCAGTCAGACCGACCAGAACAATGTGTACTTGCTAGTGCATGAACAAGGTTAAAAATAAATGAAAACTTACATATATAGGATAATCATGTTGTTTATGGAATGATCTCTTTTCCCTTGTTCATTTTGGCTTTGTTTACTAATAGATTTTTATTTGTGAAACTTATTGGTGAATATTTTATATAATTGATGGAATATTTATATTGCAAATTTATTTAATCTCATTCATTTGATATTTGTTAATACTTTTATATACATATATTAAATATGGATTTTAAATATCGATAAATCCAAAATGATACATTGAAACTAACCGATACTAGTATGTACTAATTTCAATAGAAAACCAGTGCGTTCATCGGTCCTATCAGAGCCTTAAATCCTGATGTAAGGTTCCAAATGAGAATTTTTTTTTCCACATTCTCTTACACCCTAGAAAGCCAAAATTGGTATTTCCCCCATTTAGGCCTTTTTTCTATTCCAACCCCATTGTCCTTCCAGCATGTACGTCTCACATGCCACTTTGTGTAGCTCACCCCGCTAGAGTTCTTTCTATCTCATCATTGGCTTCATCGCTGCGTTACCCTCCTATATTTATTGCTGTTGACTCTATTTGGTGGTGGCTAAAAGGACTCTATTTGTTATAGTAAGTCTTTGCTAACTCCATTTTAAGGATTTTTTAGGTTTGGCCTTTTAAATTGTTGCATCTAGTTGCTAGGCTTGGTTATATTTCTTTACCTTTTATTGAAAAATGATGGATGACAAGAAAATCACGGCCACTAGTATTGATAACACTTCATTGCATATAAGTCTAGTAAAGCTTAACGGAAACTACTTTGCATGGTTATTGTCTTATTTATTATTCATCAATACTAGAGGATTGCAGAATCATATTACTGGTGATGCAAGAAACCTTAGACAACTGACCACAACTTGTTATGGCATGGCTTATCAACTCCATGTAGCCCCAAATTTCCATAACATATTGCTCAAAACTACAACCAAAATATGAAAAGTACCTACTCTCACCTAGCCATGAGTGGATAATTATGCTTAAATCTTTAAAATTCATAATAAAATCCATAGCATAAACCAAGGTGAAATGATAATTTCCCATTATTTTTATTAACTAAATGGCTTATGAAAAGATCTTAATTGTTATCATGACTTTCAAGCAAACTATACTAGAGACACAGTCAAATTTCAAAAGTTGAAAAGGAGCGAGTCTCTGAAATTTTAACTAGGTTGAACAATGAGTATGATCAAATCAATGTTCAAGTATTTTGAAAAACCCTTTTTCCTTCTCTTGGGCAAGCATATTCCCACATCCACCAAGAAGAAAGCTAAAGAACTTCTATGTTCTCCATAGCACCAATTGAAAAGGATGGGTTGACCACTAGTGGTTCTCATAGGCAACTGAAATCCAATAATTTTGATAAAATCATCTTCGATATGATTATTGTGCAAAGATACCAAGGAAACTTGTTGGTAGTTACATGTTAAACCCACTAGAGGATATGGAGGGAAAAGAGTCAAGTCAACAAGGGCTCAAGCAAATTTGACAAAAATTATAGTCACCTAATGAGACAACTTCTAGTAAGATTTTTTCTTTCGATGAAATGCAACATCTCAAGCATCTCCTGTCTCAAATTGACACTTTCTCTAGTGCAACATCCAACTTTGTGAAGTCTAACTTTGGATTTTGATACCCAAATTTTATTGGGTTCGGCCATGGAGGGAAAAGAGTCAAGTGAACAAGGGCTCAAGCAAATTTGACAAAAATTATAGTCATCTAAGGAGACAACTTCTACTAAGATTTTCTCTTTTGATGAAATCCAACATCTCAAGCATCTCCTGTCTCAAAATGACACTCTCTATTGCAACATCCAACTTTGTGGCGTCTAACTTTGGATTTTGATACCCAAATTTTATTGGGTCCTTTGGCATCAGACTTAACAACCTTTGTTAGTTTAGGAATCCACTCCTTTAGAATAGCCTCATTTTGAGTAGTGTTTATTCCTTTTGAAATCCATGCTCTATTAAATTTACTCCTAGTAGTAAATTTTCTCATCATAACCCTTTTTGTAATGATGTATACAAAAAAGAGAGGCATCATAGATAAAGTTTGGTTTCTCAAAAAACTTTTAGAATTTGCTTTATTTCTAAAGATTTAAAAAACCCAAACCACTTTTATTAAAGAAAGCTTTTTGAGATTTAAGCATATAATTCAATTTTTGTTGCCCCACATAAAACAGTAAAAATGAATTATGTAAGCTCTTATTCTTGTTGTTCAATCATCAATTTGAACTTGCATATCATTTAATCGTTTTTCAAACTCATCCTTGGCTACTGTCAATGACTCATGTTCTTCCTTAAGTTTTGAAACCGCTTTCTTTTTGTTCAAATCATCAATTTGAACTTGCATATCATTCAATCTTTTGTTCAAATCTTGTTGTAGATAATTGTGTTGTGGATAATCTTGTTGTTTATCGTATAGGATGTTTTTTTTTTTTCCTTTTTTACTTTGGATTTGTTGAAATTTTAATATATTAAATGGAAAATTATTTGGTGCACTGCCAGTTGAGTTAAAAAAAACTCTACAAGCAAGGGTGAAATTCTGTCATGTGTCCTGAGGGAATATTTAAAAGATTAAAAATAAATTAAAAAAGACACGTGTCATGTACTAAACCCTGCTTGTGGAGTTAAAAAACTCCACTGGCAGTGGACAGAATACTAACCCAAATTAAATATTGTTTTTCTCAAAATCCCGATAAATAAAAAACAGTATACTAAAACAGACCGATAAATACATGCCTAACTTGATTGACGATCATAGTTTCCCAAGAAATATAAAATTGAAACATGGATTGACAAGAAGTATAAAATGACTATCAAAGGCAATTGTATAACTCACCAAGCTCCAAAGAAATTGCCTCAGTGAATTCTGAGACCAACCACCGAAACCTAAATTCTGGAAAAAACTAAACAACCAGAGAGAGAGAGAGATTAAGCAACCTAATATAACTATAATATGTTTAGAAAAAATTAAATAGGAAAGCATAAGGTAAAAGGGGAAAAATAAAGACATCTAAGATTAGCTTAACATTGCAAAGACCACATTTGGAATAAATAAAAAAAAAGCCATCAAAACTCCTAGGTGGTACACATTGTAAGCATCATTATTTGAGAGCAAAGCTATTGATATGATTTTGAGTACCTAGGAGGTTATTGTACAAATAAAAAAATGTATTTCAATCCCATTATTCCAATTTTCAATAATTTACTCCTTGTACTTTGATACTTGCAAGTAATTGAAGACAACTGATAAACCAAAAAAGAATATGTTATTATGATGCAATAGTGACGTATCAATAATATGCAACTTTTAGCTCACAAACTAATTACGCGGACTGCTTTTTCTGTTGACATGGAAAATTTCATCTTTTACCATTTTTCTTTTTCTTAAATTCCATGTCAATAAAAGTATATTTCTACACGTGAAATCATTAAATTTGTCAGCAAAAAGCTACAGCTCATGATCAAATTACTCAAAATTATATAATATACACTTTTCATCACAGCATATTGACATCGTAAGTATCTGAACCAGAGAAAGTGTCCTACTGGCATCAATAAAGATGAGAAAGAACGAGATGGCTAAGTTGCAAATATGCAGAACTTTTTCAAATAGCTTAACCAAAATCCACTGAATTTACAGAACATGACAAAAACAACCTTCAATCATAAAAACAAAGCCAATATCATTTGACAAATATTAAGAAAAATTAAGGAATTTAGTGTGTACCCATGCAACAAATTCAGCAAGGGAATACATAATTCTTGTGTCTAACTTCATTTTCTTCTCTATTCCAGGGTATTGCACCTATCCTCCACAAAAGAAAAGGTATTTTGTCATCAAATACTTAATACCATATCAAAAATCTTAAATGAATCAAAAAGTATTCAACACTTTAGAAGACATAAAACCAAAGATATTAAGAGACAACAACAACAACAACAACAATAAAAGGAAAAGGAAAACAATGATTTCTTTCCTTTGTTTTCTTGAGACAAATGAACATAACTAAAGTTATAAATGGAATAACAAAGAAAATGGCAATATATTAATTTTACAAACTTCAATGCAAGTTAGTTTTAATTAGGTTTTCAAGAGCATAGGGTATTGGTTAGATGCTAAATGCAAAGGAAACAAATTCTTTTTTTCCCTTTTGATCTTAGCATGGAAAATGTAGTCAATAATGGACTATAAAACATGCATTTCATAAAAAATAAATATATCTACACTTAACTTTTGTATGATAGTAGAATACCAAAATAAGTAATAGCTTTGACTACTAACCTAAGAACATGGTCCCTCCATACTTTCTAGATAACCTTTACCAATAACAAATAACAAGAAACCTAATACATAATAGATATAACACCTCTTAACACTACCCCTCAAATGTAGATTATAAAGGCCTTACACATGAACAACCTTGCAGAGGTTATCAACCTCACATAAGACACCTGTGCTCTAGCCTCTAATGTCATATTAAACATCAAATAAATAAAAAATAAAAAAATAGCAATAACTAGAGGAATCTAACTTGAAAATAGGACCACGAGAAACTCAATACTTAATAAATGTAGGATAATAACACTTCACACTCCCACAGGGTTAGGCAAGAAGAACACAACATACCTGAACTCTAATACCTTGTTAAGCATCCCACATGGTACTAAGTGGAGAATCCCAACTTGAATATAAGACCTCATGAAACCCAACAGTTAACAGATTGCAATAACACCACTTAACAATATGCAACTGTCTTTCTCAAGTCTTTTATTTTTATGACATTGTATCATTGCCAACAAATTCCAACCTAACAACTCAACTACCAATGCATCTTAAACTCAACAAAATGTTTCTTTTCAATAATGATGGGAAACTAACATCACCCATTTGGCAAGGGAAAGTAACAATAACAACTAATAATCTTCAAGAGTAAGTACCCAATTCATTTTGAAGGTAAGCTCCTACTTGACTGTTAATTTGAAGAGTTTCAAGTTCACAATTCAAGCTTCTCTTTTAAACGTTATGACAATTTACAACCACCTAGACCACATATGAGTTGGCTCCCCATGGTAAGTAAAAGGTAAAGCATGCACAACTCCATCAAAAAGTTCAACTTTACTCACCCAAAATTTGATTTTCGAATGTTATTAATTCAATTATCAGTTTAAACATGTAAATAAGTAACATAGTCAACAACACATTATTTATGTTAACATGCAATGACAAAGAACCTACAAACTCATTCTTGCTAACAAATAAATCACATGACACTACAGTCATTGTTTTAATTATTCTTTAAAATAACAAAATCGCTTGGTTTATAACATGTAAATAGTTTGATTGAAAAGGACTTCATGGCACTTGCTACACATTTGCATTAATTTTGATATCATAACTTCATTAGATTTTAAAAGTAGCTTTATAAAGTAAGTTATTATCTATTTAACTTGTTACACCAACTCACCCATCCATTTTATATAATAGTAGAGACCATATCTTACAATGACAAGTCAAAACAGCTTACGTTATTAAATTAACAGCAAGAAGAAGCATGTATTTGCCCTTTTCTGCCACAAGGGAACATGCAATCAATTGTAAGCTCGTTTTTTTGTCATAATTACTTAAAAATTGCACTAGACTCTAAAGTATAAGGATCTAGCAAGTACTTTAATCATTTGTCTCATTTCATGTTCAGATGTTTCTATTTCAAGTAACTTTGTGGCTAGGTTCAATGACCTTTTCAATCAACCTAGGTCAAGTAGCATGTTGGTTTGGGCAAGTTTTCGAGAGTGGTTAGAGTTTTTTCAATAGTAGATGAAATCACTTCAAAAATCTTTCTATTCACTCTACCCATCTAGATATAAGATGGACTTGACAAAATTATACACTACACACTTATCCGAAATGAACATGACACAAAAAAATAACTAAATGACGACATGATAAGAAAAGGTAACATGAATATGACATATACGCAAATGTCGCAAAATCTTTTTGAACAGATTATTAACAAATCAAAATTTATAAAGATATAAAATATCTTAAATACGATTATGACATGGCAAAATACACAAACCACCATGGCTACATGAATTACCATGTCTAGTATAAGACAAAGGCATTTAATCACAACTAAACAATATAGTACAAAGAGAAACAACAAAAGAGTTAGCAATATTATGCCAACTAACCTTAATAGCTACTTCTTGATGGTCTTTCAACATTGCATGATGCACTTGCGCAATGGATGCAGCAGCGATTGGCTGCTCATTAAACCAAGTAAATCTAAAATTTACACAGAAATCTTCTAGTCAACAGAAAATTTAGGTAACACACACAAGATGAACCAATGAATAAAATTTTGCTTCTCCCTTTTTCTTTTTTTGTTCTACAGGATCTTATAGCAAGATATTCAGTTCCATAATCAACTGTTAGATCTATTTCTATCAAATACCTACAAAAGAAGTTATACTATTTTAAAAGCTTAACTAGTCAGACCTTCAAAGGCAAAAAATAACCATAAAGATTGCAACTTAAAACCAAATTAGAAACAAGTGGGGAGGCCTGACCTAAATATAAAGGCCAAAATAGTGTTTCATTTTGAATTCACTTTACCCAAAAGAACACATTTCTAGGGAGGCGAGAGCTTAGCAATAGTTGAGATTACAAGGGTTTGAATTTTAGATTGTTACAGTTTTGCATAAAGAGACAAGATTTATATATAATACAAATTCTTTGAGGAAGCTTTGCGATAGGTAGATACATGGTAAAGGGACTCTTAAGTAGATTCAAGATGCATTGGGCTAAAAATATAAACAATTCAGGATTCTAATTGGCTTGCTATAAAGACAACTCATAATTTTACGATTTTATATATATTGTACATAAATGTAGGTATATGTATAAGACTTATGATTTTATTAGTAAACAATAAAGACAACTTCATTCCATAACGTGATGTGTAAAAAAGATAAATTTATCATATTTAACAAGAAATCAGGACCAAAAGGCTTAATGTTTTCCTTCACTTCCATCTGAATAAAAAAATTTGCATTATATGACCCAAGTTTCATACTTCCATTGTTATAGAGAAAGCTATTCTTCCTTTTTAACTATTAAAAGAACAACTAACAAAAAGACACTAAAAAGTAATGAAACCAGGTAGTATCAGCACTTTTCTTGATTTGCACTACACCCTAATTCCTAGAAATACACCTTGACAGCACCGGCAGGTAGTGTACCATCTGCACTACATGTCAGCATCTAGTACGCATTTATTAATTCTCAACAGGGTCAGGCTGATTGAACACGAGAAACTTCGAGGAAAGATATAAACAATTATATGAGTCCACACTATGATTAAAGAAATGCAACTTACAGCTCTGACGGATCCTGGCCAAGATTGCTGACTAATACTTCTTTTATGACCTTAAAATCATAAGGAACCACCTACAGTAACATAGGAATAGAAATTAGAATGAGAACCTATAAGTTGTGTCTCTTAGGGATACATTATATGCAGAGAAGAAAATGAGATTAACTCACCTGATCCTGCAACGAGGAAAGGGTCAAAGAGTATTCTTTAGGAATCTGACGAAGGGAAGAAACAAACTGGCCAGCTTTCACATAAAAACCTTTGTTTATTTCACATAATTTCAGCAATCTTTTAGCTGAGCGCAAATGAACCTAATTAGCACGAAAAACCATATATTCAGCATAAAGTGCATACGTCGATCAAACATTCAACAAAACTGAAGCTTACTTATACAGCCTTTGGAGTCTAAAAAATCTTATACAAAGAAATTTATTTTGTTTAAAAATATAAAGATGACTGGAACTAACATTTCTTTGAATTACTTTCACAGACATTATAAAAGTGTGAACATGTATAACAAGGTTATATTTTTCTTCTTTTTGTATCTAATTTATTTCAGTTTTTGGTACCACAATAGCTCTTATACATATTTTCGTTGGCTCTTACAAGTGGAGGAAAAAACAGAAATAACTATATAATAGTTTTTCAGAAGAGTTAAAATCAATGTATATAATTTTGCGATTTTAATAGCCTAATGACTTGAATGAAAACTTTCGAATAATTTAGTGAGTATTTTGTAACCTTTTGAAGTTGGATAATCAAATCGCAAATGTAGTTTAGCCATGCATTATCAATCCAGTCATGGAGGAAATGCACTTCAAAAAGATTCTCCCAAGAAGAGGTAACTCAGTTGAAGATGAAGGCAACAATTAAAGGAGCTTAATTTCAATTTCCTATATTCGCTTTTAATTTCATGCCTAAGAGTAACAGAACACATACATTTCAAGACATTGTTCGGCATCAAAAGCTCCAGGTATATGCTTACTATTATTCAGTTTTTGATATCTCGAACGTTGCTAAAAAGTAAAAGAAAATAGGGAAAACCAAAATCAGATTTGACAAATAAGGAGAAAATGGTTTTAGGGTAAATTTGCAAGGAATTTCTAGTTTATAGAAAGGCAATGATGATGATAATAATAATTCAATTTAGTTTAATGGAATATCAAAGGAACCTCAGATAATAGACGACGATACTCATCGCAGTCGTTCGGAAGCCCATATAAAGAATACCTGTAGTCAGCAACGGTGATAGCAACCTGCATAACAAATCAACAAATCATAATTAGAAATTTTCAAAAAGGAAAAAGTAAAAAGTAAGGGAGGTCGAGAGAAAGAGAGAGAAGTCGGACAGTGCAGATTGCACGAGAAGAGCGAAGAATGCCTTGGGAAACGGGAGCGTCGGAGAAGGGGAGAAAATTGGGTTGAGATGAGAAGCAGCCCGCAGTGATTAGGCAAAAAGCAGCCGTGGCTTTCGCCTGAAACTTAGATACCATTTGTTTGCTCAATCTGCCTGCCTACTGCTAGCCCCATGCCTATATTACTGCGGGAGTCGGGTCATGCAAAAGGGTGTGCAAATAAACGCACCGTATTTAATTTTAGAATATTTAATTTTATGGTCACAGTTATTTTTATATTAATAGTATATAAACGCACCATCCAAACACATTTTTAATCTACCCAACCGAATCGAATAAACAAAGGAAATTAATTTTTTGTTAATTTGATTAGTTATATTAGTTTAAATTGTAAATTAGGTTTTGTTTTGGTTTTGATAACGCGAACTGAATAAATAAAATAAACTGATTTTGTGTTTAACTTTAAAATTACTTTTATATCCGTTCAAGTGTCACGGGTCGCAAATCAAAACTCATGACCATTGCGCATAGAACATCCCATGGAGATCAATTGATTAAATAAGACTCATTTGACTCACTTGAACTGGTTCGATTCATGAAACACATGGAGAAGCCTATTTACTTAAGGCCTTAGTGACTCAATGAAATACTCTAGTAAAACTACAGTTAGTAAGGTAATTATTGTAAATCTTAAAAGATAAAAGAAATATAGAGTTTAAATATCTTAATACTCTCATTTTGTAGATAGACACAAATCTCAACCGCTGATGTAATTCGATCTGTATCATTGGATCTGGATGAGCTTAACAATACATATAGCTTTCTCCCTCATTTGTAACCACTTAGCGGTAGCCTTTCAAAATAATGGAGATACTTTGAGAACATTTACTCAAACACTTTGTGTGTGTTGCTTTCTTGTGGTTTTTTTTGTGCTTTTGTTGCTCTTTTCTCTTTTGAGTTTGCTTCCGTTTTGTTTTGGTGCCTTAGAGAATTTCTGTAACACCCTAAACCCGGCCGAGTAGGTTCGACCCGAATTTGGCGAGCTACATTAACCACCGAAGTGACTCTCCGTTAACTCCCCACCTAACCTCCAACAGACCACATATATCCGACTTATAAAGTGTTAAGTTATAACACAACAGCTAAATAATATCATGCATATAATGTAAAACATGCGAGCTTATTAAACAAATAGAGGTAAGGTTCGCATGTCATCTAAATAATAAAACTTAACGGATCACAAGAATGAAATAAATAGAGTAATTCAACAAACTCAAATAAAAGTACAAAAACTCAGAAGTAATTAATAAGGTTCGTACAGCAACATTGGTTCGCAAATAATATATGAGTTCGCAATGTAACATAAAGCATGAGTTCACACCATAACAAGAGTTCGCATAAAATTTGAGGTTCGCAAATTTTCCTAAGTTTGCACACATCAAGCCTTGGTTCACAAGTATACATACATCCTGGGTTCGCGTGCAAATGGGCTTTGCAATAAAAGAGTTCATTCATACAAGAGTTCTCACACTTTTATAGGTTCGTTAAATAGTAAGATTATCACAACTAAGGTTCGCATGTAGGTTGGGGTCGCAAACATATTAGGTTCCCATGAATAGTATTCTATAGTAAAACTGACTAGCATATGGAAATAAAACATGCTTTAACCTAATTAAGTTGTAACAACCCGCCCGACAAAGTCTCTATATCTAGTTATTGTTTATTGTGTCATGTTATTAAGCGTACTTTTGAGAAAGTAAAGTGTTAATTTTGTTTAAGTATAGTATTTTGTGTATGCGCTAATTGGCGAATCCTGTGTTTTGGCGAGATCTGTGGGTTGGCGGATTCTTCTGTTGAGTACATGTCATTCCAGAAGTTTAGGCGAATTCGTTTTGTAGTTAATAGATTTGTTTATTATTTTAATAAGACAATTTAGTTAGCCAAGTGAGAACTGGTTAGAATGAGACTAAGATATTGTAGTTGATAAGACTTAAATGATTATAAGTTCACTTAATCACGAAAATCAAGAGTGTTAGTGGAATGATTTGATCCTTCCACTAAACCTTGTCTCCGTGCTTAGGTATATAAGGATATCAGTGTCTTCACTGAAAAACTTTGTGTTTTCTTTGTATCCATCTTCTTCATGATTTTCTCTGCATTCTCTGAAATTCTTAAGTCTAGAAACTTGTCTGAAGTTGGGTTCGATGTATTCAGCCAACTCCTACGTTTGTTTTAGCTCTCTGGTAAATATAGATGAACCTTAGGTAGTTTCATAGTTATTTACGTAATTTTAACTCTACATGCATAAGTATCAAATTAGTATGTAAGGAAGGAAGCTTATTGGTTCTAGGTTAAATGTTAATGTTTCTTGCATGCATGTTTAGGTTCAATGGTGTAATTATCTGATAAGTTTAATTATTTATATTTTAGCTCAAGACACTGTAGACCGAGTGATAAAGACAAAGGTCCTGTTGTATAGACTTTGTTGTATTTATGGTGAGTTCCTTCATACTTCTATGTGTGTGGTATTCATGTTTTATAATTCGTATAAGGTAAGTACTTATGCGTTGTAAAGGTGAACTGTGCATATATAAAAAGTGCTTGTTCAAAGTTGTCAGTATGAGTCTATAATGTCTGTGTTAAAGTGTTTAGAATCATTCTTCATGCTTAAGCTACTACCTTCTGGTTCTACCAAGAAGGATACAGACTGAATCATGAAAATGATGTTAAGGAAAAATATTCATGGCGATGCCTTCAATGGAATGTACATTGAACTAGTAGATCATAATACATGGAAATGGTTGTGTAGCCTCTAGTAGGGTAAATGTATGTTGCAAACCAGATTGGCAAATCATGACAAATGATACAAACAAAGGAATATGAATGGAATTTATTATAATAATCTGGTTAAGGACTTGGGTACATGTTTGGTATGAAGAAGGTTTATCTATATGGTCATATGAGATTAGTGTATGCGCCAAAGGAATAGTAAATCGGCGAATAGATTGTCTGTGTATAGTACTCGCCATCTGGCAAACTATATGATTGTGCTTGACTATTTGATGTGATTTGCTTGAAGTATCAGTGGTTATCATTAAGACTTCTTTTTTAACTCACTAAGTTCTTTTGAACTTACCCTGTTTCCTTTTTCCTTTTCAAGCTTACTACTAAAGGAAGACATTTTGTTAGACTACGCCAGAGGACATATACTGTTGTGAGACTTATGTTATTTTGTACTATGCATGACCTATGGGGGGTGATACCTGATTGTAATTTGAGAAGAGTTTGTATTCGAAACCTATGGTTGACAAACTATGTTTTTATGAAGCTTCATTTGAGATATGAAATGGTTTTCCAGTGTTATATTTCATATGATGAAAAATTTTCTTTTTAAAGCTTATACACCACATGGCTTACACTTATTTATTATTTGTATTAAATTTTGAATACAAAACCCTAGTTTTATAGAGTATATGCTAAAACTAATTTTAAACATTGATGATTTCTCTGTAGTGACATATCTTACTCGAATCCTCCTAAAGGGTCGGGTTTGGCATGTTACAAGTTGGTATCAAAGCCAAGGTTTAGCCGATTCTCGAAAAACTGATGATTGTGTCCCACCCCATCATGCATAGTACACCTTTGGCTTAGTCTTTAATGTTTTGTATTAAGTTAGAATTTATTTTGTAATAATATAAGGAAATGTCTGATGGTTCTTGAGAAGCCACGTGTAAAGAAATAGAAAGTCATATGTCTACACAGGAACAAGCTACTACTGCTAATAATATGGAAAATGTAGAGAATGCATTTATGAATGTGTTTTTCACTATGATGACAATTATTCGACCAGTTTATACGAAATAATCAAGAGCCTCAATAGCAACAACCACAATAACCACAGCCTAAAGTGGTTTGCCTAGCACATCCTACTCGTCTAATACCTACTATGGCTCCACCTAAGGTTAACCTTGTAAGAGAAAGTAGGAAAAGAGGTGCCAATGACTTCTTTGGTGATAAAGGTGATTAACCCACTGTGATTGAGTAGTGGTTATCTCATTTGTGTAGGGTGATAAAGGAATTTAAATGTAATTTTGAGGATAGTCTTAGATATGCTATATCGTTGTTAGAAGGAGAAGCTTACCAATGGTGGGGAACTTTGGTTAGTATGACTCTTGAGCAAATGATTAACTGAGATTTCTTTCTAGAAAAGTTTAGAGAAAGATATGCTAATTAGATGTATGTTGAACAGATGAAGAAATATTTTTTGTTTGAGGTAAGGGAGAATGTTAGTTATTGAATATGAGAGGGAATTTCTCAAACTTAGTCGCTATGCAAAGAACATGTTTCAAATTGAAAAAGAAATGTGTGATAAGTTTGAATGGGGATAAGGGATGAGATTTGTGCACTGGTTGCAGCAGCTAAATGTAAAACACTTGTAGCAATGACAGCAAAAGCTCATTAGATGAAATTTATCATTAGAGATTGGAGCAGGAATTTTGAAGGTGAAAGGATAAAGAGAGGTAGGTGAAGTCTTCCCTTATTAGCAAGTTTTAAGAAACCTAGAGATCAAACTTTTTCAGCTTCGAAAAAAGATTCACAGTTTATAAGTTTCAAATGTGAATGATTCAATAGACCAGCTGATTCTAAGGCAAGTTTTGATGGTTCTAGAATGATGAAACGTGAATGTGAATATTATGGTAGGAATCATGGTGGTGAATCTAGGAAGCGTTTAAGGGCATGTTTTGGATGTGGGTCCAAAGATCATATGGTTAAAGATTGAATTAAGCACTGGACAATCAGTTAGAAGCTCTCAAAAGATTCAGCATAAGAGTAAATTTGGAATGACAACTAAATCTGGTTTAGTATAGGGAACACAAAGGAAAAACCTTAGTAAGTTAAGTTCTAGAGTATTAGCAAGAGCCTATATGATAAAAGCTATGGAGGATTTTGATCTGCCTGAAGTAATAACTGGTAAATTTTCTTTTCATGGTAATAGTATTTATGCTTTGATTGATCCAGGATCTACTCATTCATATATTTGTACTAAGGTATAGAGGGTCTTAATCTTGATGTAGTATACTCTGAAACGAATGTGCTAGTAACAAATCCTTTAGGTCAAAGAATTATGGTGAATAAGTTATTAGAAATTGTCCATTAGTTTTTAGCGAGTATAGATTTTTGGTAGATTTCCCATAAGTTTAATAAAAATTAAAAATTTATGGTTAGACTAGTTGACAAGACATAATGCTATGGTTGATTGTCAAACTAGAAGTGTAAGCCTGAGAAATGTTGAGGGTAAAAAAAAATGTTGATGCCTGGTTTACAGAGTAAATTGGCGAACTTGATAATTTCTGCAGTGTCCACCAGGAAAATGATTGTTCAGGGCACAGTTGCTTATTTAGCTTATTTCATGGATTCATCTGAATAAAGAGAAGAGATTAGTTAAGATTAGTTAAGTTTCTGCAGTAAGAGAATTTGTAGATGTGTTTCCTGGGGAACTTCCTAGAATGCCTAATGAGAGAGAGGTAGAGTTTTCGATTAAACTAGAATCTGGAATAGGACCTATTTCTTGTACTCTATATAGGATGGCACCGTTGGAACTTAAAGAATTAAAAAAGCAGTTGCAAGATCTGTTGAATAAGGGCTTTATTAGATCAAGTGTGTCACCATGGGGTGCACCAATTTTGTTTGTAAAAAAGAAAGATGGAACTATACGCCTATGTATAAATTATTGCCAGGTAAACAAAGTCATAATAAATAATAAGTATACTCTTCCATGGACTGAAAAACTATTTGATTAGTTAAGTGAGGCTACGGTTTTCTCTAAAATTGATTTGAGGTATAAATATTATCAAGTAAGGATTAAGGGTGATGATGTATCTAGGACAACTTTTCGATCAAGGTATGGTTACTATGAATTTTTGGTAATCCCTTCTGGATTGACATATGTGCCTGCTATATTTATGGATTTGATGAACAGAGTACTACTTAGATTAGTTTGTAGTGGTTTTTATTGATGACATATTGATTTACTTTAAGGATGAGACTGATCATGAGGAACATTTAAGAATTTTGCTGAAAAATCTGCGTGATAATCGGTTGTATGCTAAGTTTAGTAAGTGCAAGTTTTGGCTTAGAGAGGTATATTTTTTGGGAGATGTTATCCCTTCTGATGGTATTAAAGATGATCCCGTCAAGGTAAAGGCAGTTCTTGGGTGGAATACACCCAAAAATTCATCTAACATTTGCAGTTTTCTAAGATTAGCTGGTTATTACAGAAGATTTGTGAAAGGTTTTTCTATGATAGCATCACCTCTGACTTGGTTACTAAAAATGAAAGAAATGTTTGAGTGGAATGATGAATGTCAATAGAGTTTTGAGAAATTGAAAACAGTATTGATAAAAGCTCTAATGTTGGCACAACTAGAGTCTAAGATAGAGTATACAATTTATATTGATGCATCTTTGAATGGGTTAGGATGTGTACTCATGAAAAAAAGGAAAGGTTATAGATTATGCATCACATCAGCTTAAACCTCATGAGAGAAACTATCCAACTCATGACTTAGAATTGATAGCAGACAGTGGTGTTAACATTCAAGATTTGGAGACATTATTTGTATAGAGAGAAGTGTCATGTATTCTCTGATCACAAAAGTTTAAAGTACTTGATGACTCAGAAATATTTGAATTTGCATCAAATGAGATGGTTAGAGTTGTAGAAATATTATGATTCGATTATTGAATACCATCCAGGAAAGGCAAATCTGGTGGCAGATGTTTTGAGTAGAAAAATTGTGGTAGTGTTATTGTCTTATTGATCAAAAGTGAGTATGTCTAATAATGGATCCTTGCTAACAGAACTGGTAGTAAAACAACCTTTCTTTCACAGATATTAGAAGAGCATATGAAAGATGCTCAATGTGAAGTGTTTAAGTAGAGAGTGATGTTTGGCAAAGCAACAAATTTTAGTCTAGAAATGATGGTGAGTTAAGATTCATGAATAGAATGTTTGTACCAGTTGGGAATGGACTGATGAAAGAGTTATTAAGGGAAGCTCATCAGGGACCTTTTTCACTCCATCCTGGGAGCGTCAAAATTTATAGAGATCTGAAAAGCTCATATTGGTGGTCTGGTATGAAAAGAGAAATTGTAGAGTATGTTTTAACTTGTTTAACTTGTTAGAGAGTCAAAGCTGAACCTCTATCTTCAAGTAAATTGTATCCTTTAGAAATTTCAAAGTGGAAATGATATAGAATTACTATGGATTTTGTATCAGGTTTGCCTTTCAGTCCTTATAAGAAGAATTTTGTATGGGTAATAGTAGATTGGATTACTAAGTCAGCTCCCTTTTTTCCTGTGAATACTATTTATTCTCTGAAGAAGTTAGCTAAACTGTATATTGCTGAGATAGTGCGCCTTCATGGAATTCCTTCTTCCATAGTGTCTGATAGATATCCAAGGTTTACCTCAAGGTTTTGGAATCAGTTACAGAGATCTATGGGAACTAGGTTACAGTTTAGTATTGCATTTCATCCTTAAACTGATGGTTAGTCTGAATGAGTTATTTAGATTTTGGAAGATATGTTGAGAAGCTGTGTAATTGATTTTGAACTAAATTAGGAAATGTATGTTATTTTAGTTGAGTTTGCTTATAATAATAGTTTCATGCCTATCTGAAACATCTTTATTTGAAGCTGTGTATGGTAGAAGGTGTAGAACAACTATAGCTTAGTAAAAGAAAATTAGTGGGTCCTGAATTAGTACGAGAAATTAAAGATAAAGTCTTTATTATTTGAAATCATTTAAAAGCTGTACAGGATCATTAGAAAGCTTATGCAGATTTGAAAAGAAAAGAAATCTCATTTGAAGCTGAGGATAAGGTATTTATGGAAGTCTCTCCTTGAAAGAAAATTATTAGATTTAGCCAAAAAGGAAAGCTAAGTCCATGGTTTGTAGGACCTTATGATGTTCTTGAGAAAGTTGGGCCTATAGCTTACAGATTGGCTCTGCCACCTGAGCTATCAAATATTCACAACATGATTCATGTATCTATGTTGAGAAAGTATAGATCCAATCCTGATCATGTTGTCCAGATTGAAGAATTAGAGGTTGAATCGAACTTGTCTTATGAAGAAGAACTTGTTTGTATTCTAGCAAGAGAGGTAAAAGAGCTGAGAAATGAAAGAATTCTCTTAGTAAAAGTTCTATGGAGAAATCATAATACCGAAGAATCTACATGAGAAAGAGAAAACCAAATGAAAGAGCAGTATCCTTAGTTTTTTTTTTTAGGTATGTATTTCGGGGACGAAATTTTCTAACTAAGGGAGAGTTGTAATAGCTTTCCCGATGAAGTCTTTGTATCTGGTTACTATTTATTGTGTCATGGTATTAAGTCTAGTTCTGAGAAAGCAAAGTGTTAATTTTGTATATGTGCCAATTGATGAATCTTGTGTTTTGGCAAGATCTGTGGGTTGGCAGATTCTCCTGTTGAGTATATGTCATCCTAGAAGTTTAGGTGAATTCATTAAGTTTGTAGTTAATAGATTTGTTTATTATTTTAATAAAACAATTTAGTTGGCCAAGTGAGAACTAGTTAGAATGGAACTAAGATACTACAGCTGATAAGACTAAAATGATGGTAAGTGCACTTAATCACAAAAATCAAGAGTGTTAGTGGAATTATCTGATCCTTCCACTAAACCTTGTCTCTATGCTTAGGTATTTAAGGATATCAGTGTCTTCATTGAAAAAATTTGTGTTTTCTTTGCATCCATCTTTTTCTTGATTTTCTCTGTATTCTCTGAAAAGCTTAAGTCCAAAAACCTATATGAAGTTGGGTTCACTGTATTTAGCCAACTCCTACGTTTGTTTTAGCTCTTTGGTAAATACTTATGAACCCTAGGTTAGTTTCAACTCTACATGCATAAGTATCAGATTTGTATATAAGGAAGGAAGTTTCTTAATTCTAGGTTAAATGTTAATGTTTCTTGCATGCATGTTTGGGTTCGATGGTGTAATGATCTGATAAGTTTAATTATTTATGTTTTAGCTCAAGACACTGTAGACTGAGTGATAAAGGCAAAGCTCATGCTATATAAACTTTGCTATATTTCTGGTGAGTTCCTTCATACTTCCATGTATGTGGTATTCCTGTTTTATAATTCGTGTAAGGTAAGTACTTATGATTCGTAAAGGTGAAGTGTGCGTATATGAAAAGTGGTTGTTCAGACAGTATGGGTATATAATGTCTGTGTTAAAGTGTAAGAACCATTCTTCATGCTTAAGCTACTACCTTTTGGTTCTACCAAGAATGATATAGGTTGAATCTTCATGATGTTAAGGAAAAATATTCATGGCGATGCCTTCAATGGAATGTACATTGTACTAGTAGATCGCAATACATGAAAATGGTTGTATAGCCTTTGGTAGGGCAAATGTATGTTGCAAACCAAATTGGCAAATCATGGCGAAGAAAAGGAATAGAATGGAATATCTTATATGAATCTGGTTAAGGACTTGGGTACATGGCTGGTATAAAGAATGTTTATCTATATGGTCATCTGAGTGTAGTGTATGGGCCAAAGGAATAGTAAATCGACAAATAGACTGTCTGTGTATGGTACTCGCCATCTAGCGAACTGTATGATTGTGCTTGACTCTTTGATGTGATCTGCTTGAAGTATCAATGGTTATTGTTGAGACTTCTTTTTGAACTTACTAAGTTATTTTGAACTTACCCCGTTTCCCTTTTTCCTTCCTAGGCTTATTGTTAAAGGAAGACATTTTGTTAGACTACGCCAGAGGACATCTACTGTTGTGAGACTTCTGTTATTTTGTACTATGGGGGTGATGTCTGATTGTAATTGGAGAAGAATTTGTGTTCGAAACCTATGATCGATAAACTATGTTTTTATGAAGCTTCATTTGAGATATGAAATGTTTTCCAGTGTTATATTTCATACGATGAAAAATTTTCTTTTTAAAGCTTATATACCACATGGCTTACACTCATTTTATTATTTGTATTAAATTTTGAATACAAAACCCCAGGTTTACAGAGTATACCCAAAAATAATTTTAAAGATTAATGATTTCTCTATAGTGACATGTCTTACTCGAATCCTCCTAAAGGGTCAGGTTTGGCGTGTCATATAAGTAATACAACATGGCACTCATGCAGGGAAAAATAATGGAAACATCAGACTTTATTCATATCAGGAAGAGATAAATTAACAAGCAAATATCTTCGTGCATAGTTCAATAAAACTGGTAATAAATCAAAATAAAGTAAACTTAAGGAAATGGTTTCAATATCAAATGTAGCTTATAATAAAACTAAACCCACATAAATAAAACTCCATCGCCTATTTCCCAAGTTCACCGATTTCTATTTAGGGATGGGCCTCGCCGAGTCATCTACCTCACCACTACCATCTGTGACCTTTTTAGCTATGAAGTAAGAGAAGAGTGGGTGAGTTCATTGCTAAGTCAGTGAAGAATTAGGAATCTTTGGAGTATGCTTAAAAATAAAAAGGTTAAAACAGAAAGAAAACTTAGTCTGAAAAATCATGTCGAATGTTGGGTTCGTGGAGAAGGTGCAAGACCCAGTTTGTAGATCCTTCTTGTCAAAAAATATTAGTTTGTAAAAATAGTTTCGCATTTGCTTATTGAAAAGTCATACTTAAAAAAAAACTTAGCTTGATCTTGTTTAAAAACTGATCTTGTATAGCACGAAACATGCTCACATAGTTGTCTTATCAGAATGACTGAGGAACATAAAATATATTTTCACACTTGTTTGAACTTACTTATCTTAACTTATCTATTTTGTTGGATATGCAGATCTCCTTATATCACCTCAGAATGGCTTAAAGAATCCTTAACATGTCCCATAAGTGTAGCATAAAGCTAAACACTCTTCTTTACGCCAACATGTCCCATTGAATGGAGCATAGCTTGACATTCCCATATTTCTCCACATGTCCCAATGCCTCAACTGTAACACCCCTAACCCGTATCCATCGTCAGAACAGTACCAAACAAACAGAACACTAAACCATTTAATTCATGCATCAATGCAATACAAATTCTAATTTCATTCAAATACATTCATAATGTCCCTTAATCGAGCCCTCGAGGCCCTAAAAATACAATAGAAACAGTCCGGGACTAAATCGAAAACATTTAGAAAGTTTAGGAAAAAGTTAGAAAAATTTATACTGCAGGGGTCACACGACTGTATGACCAGGCCGTGTGGCTCACACGACTAAAACACACGTCCATGGCTTAGGCCATGTGACATTTGAAATAGAGAGACACGACCATGTCCCAACCTGTGTCCGTGCCCGTGTAATTCACTAACTTGGGTCACACGGCCAAGCCACACACCCCGTGTAACTCTTGAAATGGCCTCATATGCCCGTGTGCCAGGCCGTGTGCTAGGTCGTGCAACTTTCAAAAAGCAACCATTAACAACCTACATGGGACACATGACCATGTCGCCTGACCGTGTGTCACACACTGCTGAGATACACGCCTGTGTCTTAGGCCGTGTGGACAAGAAATAGGCCAAAATCAAGTCTTTTCTTTCACCTAATTTCAACAAGTACCATTACGCCAAATGAACTATTATCAAGGCACCAAAACATGCCAAAATATGAATAAGAAGACCATTTCAATATACTATAAGTCCATACAACCAATAAGCCATTTAGGCACCTCAATCACAACCAAACATTCATACTTACATTTGCATCAAAATGATCATGTTTCATCTAAACAACTTTAACTACATTCCATATCAACACATAACCTAATTAACCACATTTCAACCATGCCAACACATACCACTTTGGCCATTTAACCCATGCATCAATTTGGTAATAAAAGCACCAATCATCAAGACATCAAATGCCAAAAGCTCACCAACCATGTTACCATATTTACAAGCTAATCATAACAACTAGTTCATTAACACAAGTCCACCTATACATGCCATTATAACCTTGATCAAAATATCAAATCTACCAATATAATCGCTAGATAGTGTGATAGATCTTCGACAAGCTTCCAACCCGTCCGAGCTTCCGATAATATGTAAAGTAAAGGAAAATAACTATGTAAGCAATGAATGCTTAGTAAGCTCATATAAACTTTAAACATAACATTCCATTTCAACAATGAACTTAATAGATTAAATATAAACCTATACCAATGCCTCAAGATTTATCAACTACATAACCATCAACTCATAAATAAGTAAGTCTATCAACATCATATATATATTTTTCATTCCTAACATCATAGGATTTTATAAATCATTATATACCATCATTAACTTTTTCATAAAACTACGAATTACCTCATTTACTTACTTTCCATTTCATTTACTAAACATAAGCTTAAATAACAACATCAATTTGCCCGTTAATATATTTATTCACATCATAGGTAAATTCATCCATAACATACGTAATTTCTCATATCACATTTCTATAATGAACTTACAGTTTTATAACCGTTTCTTACCCGTTTCATTTGTATAATACTAGACACAAGCATAAACATCAATCATACTCTCAAGCTTTACATAAGCCTAATGACCATCATCAATACACAATTTAGTGCATTTATGAATATAACTCATTTGGGGTTAATCACATGATAAACCATTTTATTAAAAAAAATACACCTTTTGAATCTTACCACCTTTTCATAAACATAAGCATATTTCTATTTGGCCACTTACCATTTCAATGTATATCATTAATATTAAACATGATATAATGCAACCATAAGCTTAGCACAAACCTAAGCATCATCCACAATCTCAATTGATGAATTCATTTATGTTCAGATCAATATTTAAAAAATAACAAATCTTTCAAATTCATTAAATAGATTACCTTACGTAGATTTTCCATTCGAAGAATGACTTACGGATAATAGTACATCGTCAGATAGGCCGAACACACCAAACAGAAACTCATAAGGGCTGATCCAACCGAAATACGCCAAAAAAAAGCTTATAAGAGCCGGTCCACCTGAAACACACCAACAGAAGCTCATAAGAGCTAAATAGAAGCTCATAAGAGCTGATCCACCCAAATCATGCCAAACAGAAAGTATAACACTAGAGTTCGCAACAAATGTTGAACCTCGATTTAATTGGGTAATATACCAATATCTCCCTCCAATACCATCTCTACTCTAAACCCCTGTAATACACCAAAACAGAAATGTACTCTTTCTCGCGTTCAATTCAAACCAAGCATCAAATTCAATATTATAACTTAGATAATGATTCATTTCCAACAATGGAACATATAAATATAATACCATGTAATACCAAGCACCTATGTATATAAATGTTAAAATTTAACCATACGAACTTACCTGGCCAAATTACAGAAATGTCAAAGTACAGGGGCTATTTGGTAATTTTTCATTCTCCTCGATTATTCACTCAATTTTGATCTAAATTAATAATTTTATTCAAGCCATTAATTTAGATAGTAAAAAAAATTATTTTATGCAATTTAGTTAATTTTCACATTTTTACAAAGCCTAAAACATGCAAATTAACCATTTTTAATACAAAACCATGCCAAACAAATATTCATGGCATCCAATACAGCCCATGTTTGCAACAATTTCACATCAAATCCTTGTATTTTTACTATTTTAACAATTTAGTCCCTAATCAAAAAATTCATCAAAATTACTTAACAAAATGCTTTTAAATATCAACCAACATTTCAAATTCATCATTTGATAACTAAAATTACATAGATTCATCAATGACAACATTCAATATCTTTAACAGTTTCAAAATTGAAGGTACGAGCTAGCTGGACCTAGTTGCAACGATCTCAAAAATATAAAAATTATTAAAAACGGGTGAAAATTGGCTTGCATGGATCCACCTAAAACCACCAAAACTTCAAGGTTTTGAAAATGGAGGTTTCGATCATCCAAGAAGAAGAATGAAGAAAAATGTTGATGAATTTTATTATGTTTTAAGTTACAATTCAACATATTTACAAATTTACCATTAAACATATTTTATTTTACCATTTTCATTCAAGTTGTTGTCCAACCATATTAATTAAGGCTAAATTACCGCTTTGGTCCTTCCTTATTTAGTTAATAATCTATTTAATCATCTAAATGTAATAATCACTATGTTTTACATCTTTTACAATTTAGTCATTTTTCTTTAATTAACTATCGAGACATTAAAATTTCTTAATGAAACTTTAATACAACCTTAACAACACCTCGTAAATATTTATAAAAATATTTACGACTCGATTTATAGAAACAAGGTCCTGATACCTCATTTTCTAAAACCATTTGACCTTAGGGTCCTACCACTTGAACTTAATTAATCATTCGAATAACATAAATTATCACATCAAAAATCTTTTTAAAACCATATTTGACTCGTAAATATTAAAGAATAATATTTACGAACTTATTCGTCAGATTTTTGGTCCTGAGTCCACTCTTTCCGACACCACTGAAAAATAGGCTGTTACATCAACGCCAAAAATCACAGAACTTATAGGTAAGTACTCACAATCCTTCGGTATACCAATATGTCCAACATAAGGGTTCACAAAAGAGCTTGCGCAAAAACTTATCACATAGAGCTTGCATCAAAGAGCTCACAAAAACATAGCTTATAAAACTGTACTTTCAGTACATGCTTGAAAACAGAGGCTCGCATAGGAGCATGCGTGAAACATATCTTTAAAACATAGCTTAAAAACATAACTTGAAAACATATATTGAAAACAAAGTATCAGAACTTTGAAAATAGGGTTTTTTTAGAAAAAACTTACCCTTAGAGCTTAGTTTAAAAATTAGGTTTTTGGAAAATGTAATAATTCACATGCACGTTACGAACCATGAGCATTCATATGGAAAAACATGATAGCTAGCACACTTATGAAAATTCTTAACTACTCACTAATAAAGCTTGAGAATTTAAATGTGTTTTGCTTTGCCTTTATCCTTGGTGGTAGATGGTCCGACTAGTTCGCAACATACATAAACACATATATTACTTAAACAGACAAAACTTACGAAATTCACACATACAAGCGAGCCTAGCTTTCTAAACAATCAACCCTAACAGGACAAAGGCTTACCTTGGTTGCTACAAACTTGGTTCAGAATAGAGACTTGACAACATAATATCGACGAGAGAATTTTTCATGGAATAAGGGTTGTATTTATAGGCGGTAACACCTATTACCCGATCCGATCGTTGAACCCGAGTAATAAGGCACTACACCCAAATATAAACACTTAACATTAGAATTTAAAATCTTAAATAATTACCAAAAATTCATAATTAATTAAATTAGCATGTTATTCAATCAATTTTGAATTAATATCAAGCTTACGGAAGGTAAAAACTAGACAGACAATTAATCCGGATTAAAATGAATCAATTTAAAAAGGAAGGGAAAATCTGCATACAGGGGACATATGGCCTATGTTTCTGTGGTGGATACCATAACAATGGCTAGAATCTAGCATTTTTTGCAAAATCTTGCCAGTTTGTGTGAGTAACTGACCACCTCCGAGCGTACTAACATCTAGGGTGTGAATACTATAATAAAATATAGAATGACAAAGCGGTATCCGCAAGTATACGTGCTGAGTTGTTATATAGTTTTAGAACGAAGTAGGTGAATACTCCGAGGATCATACCTAAGAGAGGCGAGCACTAGGTCAATTCTAACCTAGACACTAAAAGATCTAATTAGTACTTTAAATAAATTATAGTACGAAAGCATAAAAAAAGGTTTTTTTATGGATTTTATAATAATACTAAAATAACATAAAATAATTAAAACTCAAGAGATAGAATAGTAGAGTAAATCAAAATTTGATTTTGGGTAATTAGTTCACTTCGATAATCCCCATCAACTGTTGCTTCAGGTTCCTTGTCAATCAACTAGTCACTACCCTAGTAGGATCTTCCGATCTTTCACTAACATAATGAGTCAGCAAGAACTACTTATCTTCTAACCTCATAGTCCAAACTGGCTTGGGGTGAAGGTGTTCATGAATGGGCAATACCAAATTTGGGTTAATTCCCAACTTGATGATTTCTTGAGATTTTTAGTCCCAGGATTTGTTTCACGTTCTTCCTTTCCCAAATAGTTGATTCGTTAAGTAACCCTACAAAATAGTTAACAAATCATACCTCCATTCGCTAATCCCCCTCAGATGGATTAGTTTCGCATGGCTTTCATAAACAACATGGAATAGATGAAAGAATTAATCATAATGGAATAATTAAAGTAGAGAGGTTAAGAAAAGCTTGATTGATATTGATAATAAATGCGAATCCACAAAAGTTGATATCCTTCACGATTCAAATCTCTTGAAATAAAATAAAGACAAATAAACTAAACTCTAAAAAACCTAAGAAAGTAAGAAAACAAAACTAAATCTAAAGGAATAAGCTAGGCTAATGGAATGGTGCCTATAACATGTGCTAAAGAAGCCTATTTGTAGCCTTCAGGTGGCCGTCATCCTTTAACCCTAGGTTAGTTGACATTCTTAAGCTTTACGTTTGATTGTGTATACCATAACCCATCTGCTTCATGTTTATTTTCTGTCCTAGAGTTGATGTCCTAACACACTAAGACCTTTTTCGTGACATCGAAGACAATTTTGTACTCTCTCAATTCTACTCTCTATGTTACAACATCGGGCCTCCTGTTTTGTGACATAGTATCTAGTATCAGTATAAAATGTCATTTAATGGTCTCCTGCACACTTACAAGGTACATTAGCTCTCCCGTAGGCCTCATTCAGCCTTTAGGGTAAAAAAAAGAAACAATTTGCACATTTTATGGAAGGTAAGTAAAGCTAAAGAAACTTAACTAAAATATAATGAAATGCTTATATTCGAGCTCCTTATATGTGAAAACTAGTTTAATATGCTACACCGATTTACGACAGATCAATTACCTACACATAATTGTGAAGAAAACAAGATTCTTTGCCACTATTCAAGAACGTGATAAGAAAAAGAAGAGCCATTACAACCCATTCAGGTTTGAAAACAAATTCTTCTATAACATCATGAATTCATCTGTTGAATTCCAGAAAAGCCGCATAGACGAATATCTATAGCAACTCCAACCTTATACATTCATCCAAGAACAAGGTTTTGATCCATTAATGAGAAATTGTAAAGATGTGTGAGAGATTGCAATAGAAAGAGAGTGGACTAAATTCTGTTAACCACCTGAAGAACCTACAATAATACCTATTGTACATGAATTTTACCTTGTGCTAAAAGAAAGGGAAGCAACAATGTAACAACCCGTTTTTGGTTAAATCGAAACAGTGGTTTCGAGACCACAAATCTGAATTTGAAATATTTATTTTTTTTATTATTTTATTTTTTACAACATGAATATATGATAATGTGAAATTTTCATGAAGAAATTTTGTCTTTTAAATGGTCAATTCGGTAAAAAGGACTAAATCACGTAAAGTGCAAAAGTAGAGTTCTATTAGCTAAAAGTATCTAATAGCTATAGAACCTTAAATTTAAGGTCCTTATGTTGTAATTAGACCATAATTAAATTGAGTGGACATTTTTGGACATATTATCATGTAATTTGATGGTTTTTAATTAAGGTTAAATTGGTAATTTAGTTAATAAAAACAAATTAAGTAAAATAAAACATGGCTATCATCTTTATTTCTTCATCTTCAACCAAAAATAACAAGGAAGGAAGCCATTTTTGTCCATTTTAGGATTCGACCACATGCAAGCTTGATAGTAAGTCCGTTTTTGCTAAGTTTTTGATGATTTCTATGTTTTTGTTAAAGATTTTGAGAATTGCCCTTGTTGAATCTATGTGTTCTTTGATGTTTAATGTTGAAATATGAAAGCTTGATGATAGTTTTACATGTTTTGTTAAGTGATTTTTGATGAAAATGCATAATAGGGATTAAATTGTAAAATGTGCAAATTGAGTGGTTGAAATGTGAAATAAATGAATGTTTTGGGCTGTTAGGGACCTATATGTAATTCAACCAAGCATGGGTTTTATTGAAATCATGTGAATTTTGTGTTTTGTGAAATAAGGACTAAATTGTAAAAGTTGTGAAATACTTGGGGAAAAAGTGTAAAAGTGCTTTAAAGTGTGATATAGACTAAATTGAAAGAATATGTGATTGAATAATTTAATTTTAAATTCATATAGATCAAGAAAGAAAGAGTTCAGATTTAGATCAGGGGAAAAGCAAAGTTATCGAGTAGTTGACCCGATCCATCATTTTCGTATATGAGGTAAGTTTGTATAACTGAACTTAAATGTGTATCTATTTATTTGATGGATGAAATTGAGATAGTATTTATTCTATTAGATAAATGTGGAGATATTAGATTAAATGCACGATTTAAGTAATCGAGTTGCTGAGTAAGACCATAGCTGGACTATGGCAAAATCGAATAATAAGACCATAACCGGGTTATGGCATGTGAATGAAAGACCACGGTAGGGCCTTGGCAATGTATGTGTAAGGCCATAGTTGGACTATGGCATCGAAAAATTTGACGTACTTATATCGTAAGCATTAATAAACTCGAAGAGATTTGATAAGCAAAACGGTGAGAATAGATATGTATCAGTACAGGTTTGTACAGAAATCTGTTCGAATGATGAATTATAAGAAGATGAGAATTTATGAGTTGCTTTATAGTTAAAATTTATGTTATCTCTTTTATTGAAGTTTTAATTGCAAATTATGTATGTACTTGGAGTTGTTCATGAATTATGTTGATTATTTCATATATACATACGAACTTACTAAGATTTATAGCTTACTTTGTTCATTTCCTTCTATGTTTTATAGTAAATCAAAGCTAGCTCAAAACCGGGGATCGTCAGGAACTTCATCGCCCTATCGGACATCTATTTGGTACTTTTGAGTTGTGTAAATATGGTATATGGCATGTATATGCTTGTGTCGTTTTGGTATGTTTGATGTATATGTATTTTGGCCATTTGAGTTGGCATAAGATGATGAACATGATGATGTTATAAATGTGCAAATGGTTCTATTTTGAGTTTGGTAAATTAACTTATGTTAGGTGATTGAAGTTGATAATTTGGAAGTTATGTGTTTGTGAATTAATGCTTGATAATGCATGTTTGAATAGAATTAGTAAATTGAATTGTATATGTGAATTAGATATGTAATTAAATAGCAAGTTGTGACATATTTGTGACTTGCATGGTTAGAGATAGATATAACAAGATTTATGTATTGGTTAATGACTTTTGGCTACATATTTGTGCCTTGAAATGGTACCATTTGTATTTGTGTAGGTATGTGCAAAATGGGGTGGCAAATTAGCCTTGCAAATGGCCTATTTTTGTCCACACGAGTGTGTGTCTCAGCCATGTGTGACACACGGTCATGTTACATGGCTGTGAGTCCCCTGGTGTTGAAATTGAATTGAAGTCAGTATGCTCCCCACGGTCTCACACACGGGCGTGTGACTGGCCGTGTAGTACAAGTCAGTATACCCCTTTAAATGGCACACGACCTAGCAGATGGGTGTGTGACTTGGCCGTGTCGCATAAGTCAGTATACCCTACAGGTTTGGCACGGCCTAGCACACGGCCTGACACACAGGCGGGTGTGGCCACTTCCAAGGGCACACGGGTTGGATACACGGGCGTGTGGTTAGTCGTGTGACCCAAGCCAATATGTATGCCCTGTGTAACATCCTGAAAAGGGCCTATGCATTTTCGGTTTAATTGTACGAAGTGACATGTTTTATGTACTAAGAATAAATTTTGAATATTTTTGGAAACCCGGAAATGAATGAAAATGATTTGGAAATGAACATTTTTGGAAACCTGAAAATGTATGGAAATGATATGGAAATGAACATTTTTGGAAACCTGAAAATGTATGGACATGATTTAGAAATGATTCAAAAGAGGAAAGTGAACATTTCTGGAAACTTGGAAATGTAAGGAAATGATTCAAAAGAGGAAAGTGAACATTTACGAAACTTGGAAATGTAAGGAAATGTCAAGTTTACAGAGCCGAACGAAAATTTTTGGAAACTTAGAAATGACTTAGAAATGTCGAGTTTTAAAGTTTAAAAGAGGAAATTAAGGCAAGGTGGCCTTAAAAGAAAAAGTATGTGAAATTTGACACACAAACAGGCTTGGAAAAGTGGCCTGAAGATGCCACTTAGGGCCTATGGAAATGGCGCCACATGCAAGGGTGTTGGGCCTAAGTTCGAAGTCATGGGAAGCAAATAAAAGAAATTTTATTTTGCTTCCGTAAAAAAAATGAGGTGGACGGCACAAGCTTTTAAAAAGGAGGAGTTTTATTCTCTTTAAAATTCGGCTAATAAGGGGATAAATAAAGGATTTAATTTGGATTATTTTCAAGAGATAATTGTTGGATTAAATTCTTTTAATTTGAATAAAGTGATAATTAAAGGGATAAAGCTATCAAAATAGAAGAGTGGTGACCAAGTAAGGGACTCTAGCTTAGTAATTTCGGCTATAAAAGGAAAAGAGAGGCCATTCATTATTATTATTTTCTTCTTTGAAAGCCTCTCGCCAAATTCTCTTCACCAAATCTTCTTCTTCTTTTATTTTTGCCAAGCCGAAATACCTTGTGTTCTAGCTGAATCCTCCATCTTTATTCTTCCTTCTCTAATCCCTCCAAAAACCGAAAGTTGTGAGATCATCATCTAGCCATAGCCGAATCTCTGAAGATTGAAGTGAAGGTGCAATCGATTTCTTCAAGTAATGGTAAGATCTCATTCGGTTTCATCCTTTTTCTTTTAAGATTTACCGAAATCTAGGACTAACCCCATTAATATCTTGTTGCCGAAACTTTGAAGAGATCTTTTGGGATTTACTAAGTGTCAACTACAAGGAAGGAGAAGTTCTTTTCCTGAAGGTACACCATAGGCCACGTGTTCCCTAGTTATTCGGTGAGTTTCAGGATTTAAAATCCACAAGGTAAGCATATGAAGTATTCGGCCAAGGCTTATTTTTGGTATTTAGAATTATTTCCTATTTATTCAAAAGCCGGAAACTGACCTAGTTAAATGATTTGGTGGCTAGTTGATTTTTAAGGAAGGAATACTACAAATTTCAGGATTTGATTATTAATCAAATCGGCAAAGAAGGTAAGTTTAAGTATACTAATCCTACTAGGATTTGGAATTTTGGCCGAATGGCTTTTTATTAAGGTAATAAGTAATAAATCAATGTAGGGATTAAGGATCTAAGCATTAGATCAAGCTTTTCGGGATCTCAAGGAAATTTTAAGCGAATCAGGTGTGTACCCCACACTAACTTTTAATAAGATTTATGGTAATATGTAATATATACATGTTTATAAGAATGTGGCTAAGGTACCATAATATGGTTCAGAGTACTCAGATACGTTTCCTACTCCTATTAGGATTACGAAATATGTTATATTTAACATGTGAAATATGATAAGAATGTGAATTTAAGTATGATATGCATGATAAGAATAATATGGGGCATTCGGGTTATATGAAATAGGGGAAGTGAATGTGACGACTTCGGTCTCACTATCTGAATGTGGTGACTTCGGTCACATTATCTGAATGTGGTAACTTCGGTTACATTATCTGAATGTGGTAATTTCGGTTACATTATCTGAATGTGGTAACTTCGGTTACATTATCTGAATGTGGTAACTTCGGTTACATTATCTGAATGTGGTGTCTCATGACACAATTATCTGGTGGCTATGCTAAGAATTTATATGGGCGATGAGCACGTCGACTGCAGCGACTGCCTTCGATGGTGTGTAGCGGGTGGAGGGTTGACTTAGTAGTCCCCACGGTGTGCAGGTTGGTACGGGGATGTGTAGCGGATGGCATCTAGGTTTGTCATCATTTTTATCTGTTATATGAATAAGTATTTGATATGAAAATGTATGCCTGATCTATTGAATCTTAGTGTTGTGTACACATTGAGTCTGTTGACTCACCCCATTGTGGGACTATTTTTCAGGTGACGATCAATAATGGACCGGGTTCGGCAGAAGCTTAGGGATGGCCATGCTCAGCTTGAAGTTTTACTCAATATGGATATTTAATTTTATTTAAGTATTTTAGAATTTTATTTTGGGATTTCACTTGATGTGATAAGGCCATAAGTTATATTTCTTTACTTTTATTTTTAATTACTATGTTACGAATTATTTTCAATTAAAGTTTAAGTTTAAAATTTATTTCCTTTAAAATAAACCCTAAATTGTTTTGTCACCTTATTTAATGGATTTCAATATAAGATGAATTGGTTTTCAACACAAGCCCAACCCAAAACAATATTTGATTTAAAATCGCACAAGTTTTTCCTAAGGAACAAAAGAATTTGAAACCGGTTTACTTAAGGAACATACCAGATTCGGTTCAGGCTCGTGGGCCGGGTTTGGGGTGTTTCACCCTGTTTCTACACGACCTGAGACACGGGCGTGTCTGGAGCCGTGTGAGGCACATGGCCTGTTCACACAAGTGTGTGACTCCTGAATGATTAAAATTTTTTCTAAGTTCCCAAAAAATTCCCTAGTTATCGGTTTAGTCCCGAACCACTTCTAAAGCATGTTTAAGGCCTCGTAGGCCTTATAAGGGACAATGTGATTGTGATTAAATGATATTTGAGTATGAATGCATAAATGTATGAGATATGTATGTTAAATGATATGTATTGATCTGTAATACCCCGTAACCCTACTTCAGTGACGGATACGGGTTAGGGGCATTACAAACAAGACCCTTCTATGAGATGCAAACCTTCGTTAAAGTTAGAGGAATTAATGTCCTGGTAACTGAAAGAAGTTTTTGTCAATTTTATAATGCTCCATATTATTTGATTACTTGTATAAAGCAAATCTCAAAGAATTTAAGAATGTAGATGTAACAGCCCGTTTTTAGTCAAATCAGAATAATGATTTTGAGACCACAAATCTGAGGTTGAAATATTTTTATTATTATTAAATTGAGGTCTACAACATGATAGTATGATTGTGTAAAAATTTCATTAAGAAATTTTATCGTTTGCATGCTCAATGTGATAAAAAAGGACTAAATTGTATAAGGTGCAAAAATTGAGTTCTATAAGAAAAAGGTATCAAATTACTATGGATTTTAGCCTTAAATGGTAATTAAACCATTAATAATGGTAATGGACATTTATGGACACCATTAGTGTGATTAATTAAGGTTATATTAGTAAATTAGCAAATAAAAACTAAAATAAGTAAAACAAAATCAAAATTTTTGTCCATCTTCTTTCTTTTGCCGATTTTCTAAGGAGAAAACACCACCATTTTAGGGTTTGAGCATTCGGCTATCTTGGGGAAGTGCATGTAAGTGATTTTTGACTCGGTTTTTAATGATTTCTATGTTTTTGGAGTCGTTGTAGCTTAATCTAGCTAGCCCAGGGACTAATTTGCAAAATTGTTAAAAGTTTAGGGTTTTACCATTGATGAATATGTATGTTTGTTGATGTTTGATGATAGAAAATGAATGGTTGTTGTTAGATAAACAACATTTGTTAAGTGATTTTGGTTGAAATTGCAAATTAGAGATTTATTTGTTAAATGTGTAAAATTCATGGTGAAATGTGTGAAATAATGAAAATTTTGGGCTGCTATAGGTCTATAAGAAATTCGGCTAGCGTGGTTGTGGACTCAATTGCATGAATTTGCATTTTTATGAATTATGGACTAAATTGTAAAGAAGTTGAGATAATAGGGTAAAAGTGTAAATTTGTAAAAATATGTTTTTTGGGCTGAATTGAATAGAATGAATAATAAATAAGTTAAATTTGATTATATATAGATCAGGAAAAGTGAAGTTCGGAATTAGATCGGGGAAAAATAAGATAGCAGATTGATAGCTCGATTCTCTCCGTATAAAATTCGAGGTAAGTTCGTATGTTAATAAGCATTAATATAATTGTGTTCTAAATGCTTTATAATTGTATTGTTAATGAATACGTCCTTACAGAAATGTTTGACGATGATTTGGCAATGTGAAATCCCGGTTGGACCTTAGGAATAGATAGGATACAAATGACATGTCATTAGAGGTTATTGTTTTTGGTTGCTAGTCTGTACGTTCTACAGGTGGCTAAGTTATCTAGCATGTGTTGCGGATTCTCGTCAGCTTGTTGGAGCAGCACCGTGTAGCTACATCTTGACTATCAGCTTGTGTGAGTAGACCTACTGATAGCTTTAGAGTGAGCATTATATGAGATATGAGTTGAGATGGCTTCAGCCATGTATTGGCACTTAGGGTGCGATATTCTCGAGTATCCGATATTATTCAAAATGGTTAAATGGGTATATCAATGAATTGGAAGAGTATGAAATTGATATGAATACGTGAACTACACAATCATTGAATCAAAGAAATTTATGAAATTCATGTCTAACCTTTGGATTGGATATGTGTTAAGCTTTTGGAATTAAATTGAGTTGCATTATGTGATGTTTAAGTACTTAAATTGTAGTTGAATGGTACATTTTACTTATTAAGCATAGGAGCTTACTAAGCTTTATAGCTTACTTTTTTTTTATTTTTTCGTGTTTTATAGTGAACTCGAAGCTTACTTGGATTGGGAGTTGTCGGAGATCTTATCACACTATCAAGTTGTCATTTTGGTACTTTTGAACTTGTGTATTTGGTTATATGTCATGTATAGGAGTTGTGGTTAATATGGCTTATATGTTTGTAATGTTGATAGCCATTTGATTTGGCTTGTAAATGATATATGATTTTGGTTATGTGTATAGCCATGTGATTTGGCTTATTTTGGTATACTTGGTGATGAATATATATGTGCAAATGGCCTTTTGATTTATTGTGTATAATTGATTTCGGAATGTCTTGTTGTGGATTGATATCTTGTATAGCAAATGGTTGGACTTGAGATGAGCATGTATGCTAAGTTAGGCACAAAGTCTAAAATAGGTAATTGACCATTTAGGTATACTTTGGAAGCATTTTTGGTATGTTTTGAATTGGAAAAATATATAATGTTATGAGCATTATAGTTGTTGGTATTGGAATAGCATGATTTAGGCTTGATTGAGATTGGTTTGATTGCCTATTGATGCTAGGTTTTATACCATTTGACATGTTTAGGTTGATGCAACTTTGGGTGAGAAAGGTGGCTTGGAAAATAGCCTATTTTTAACTACACGGGCAGAGACACGGGCATGTGTCTTAGCTGTGTGTGACACACGATTGGGTGACACGGCCGTGTGTCCCCTGGTACTTAATTAGAAATCGAGTCAGTATGCTCCACACGGCTCAGCACACGGGCGTATGACTTGGCCGTGTGGCATAAGTCAGTATACCCTATAGTTTTAGCACGACCTAGCACACGGCCTGGCACATCGGCGTGTGAGGCCATTTTGAAGGGTACACGGGCTAGTCACACGGGCGTGTGGTTGGCCATGTGACCCAAGTCAAGGAGTTACACGGGGTTGGACACGGGCTGGGTGTAACAGACCAATTTTGACCCTAATCGGAACGGTGGTTTCGGGACCACGAATCCGAGCCTGTGGGATATTATAATATTATGTCTTGTGTTTATTATGTGTGTTTTTAGTGAGTGTAAAAATTTCGTAGAAAATTTTAGCTATCTAAGTGCTTAATTTGCTAAGAAGGCTTAAATTGCAAGAAGGATTAATGTAGTGGGCATTAATAAAAAAAGGGAGCTAAGTGAATTGCCCATAAAACATGGGGATTTGCATGTCAAATCCCCCATATTAATAAGGTGGACGGCAAGCATGCAAGACTCAGATGCTTTCTATGCATTTTCTATTTTAAAGTATTAAATTGTCATAAGCATGCTAAAATAATAATAATAATGTGTAGATAATTTTAAACAAAAAAAAAAAAAAAAAAAAAATCATTTTCATCTTTCTTCTTCCTCCTCACCCACCCGGTTATCATCAAGAGAAGAAGAAATTCCTCTTCTTCAATCGGCTATTGCATGTGTTGAGCAAGGTGATATTTCAAACTCTAGTTTAACAATCCTTCTTTGAAATAGGTTGATTTCCTTGATCAACATTGAAAAATCAAGTAGAGATTTGAAATGCCATGCATGATGAAGTTCGACCATGGGGGGTTTATGATTTGAGTGAAAATAAACTTAAATGGTAAGAGAAGAAATAGCTCGAACTTGTAAGAAAGCTTTGTCGATTTTTGGCTTGAAGATACCTTCATGTTTGGCCGAGTATTGGGTTGGACATTCATGAAAATAATTTCTTCTTGTATCTTGATGTTCGGCCATTTCCTTATGATGAAGTTACCATATAAGATTGTTATATGTGATGTTTAAGTTATGGGGTGAACTAAGTTTAAAACTTGATTAATTGAAGAAAACTAGTGCAAGGGGGTAAATTTGATGGATGGAAGAGTTATAGAGAATCCTAAGCACCTAAGGGCCATTCGGCCATGTAGAAGTAACCCAAATGGTTTGAAATTTTTATTGTGGTGTTCAATAGGAAATTGGATTAGTTGAATGCTTGAATTAGATGTAGTTATTAGCTTGTTTCTTGGTTGTATGTTGAAGAAAAATGCAAGGGTATGGAAGTAGTACATTCGGCCATAATAGAAAATGAATTTGAGCTAATGTGTTTGATTATATATGTGTAATTATATAAAGTTAAGGTGCGGCTAGATAAGAAGGTAAGTTGTAAGTTAAAACGCATCAAGGGAATTATCGCCAAAGTGTTCCTAATAAATTGAATGCACTTGAACAAAGTAGGGGATGTAGGCCGAATGCACATTGTTATGTCTTGAAATTATGTATTTTATGATTTTGCTCTTGAATTGAATGGAAGTGTAGTTAATTGGTTAAAATTGAATCAAATTAGATCGGGAACAAAAGAGAAAGATCAAGATCGAGGAAAAACAAAGATTATCGAGTAGCCGATTTGCACGCTTATCGACAACCGAGAGTAAGTCCCTTGGTTAAATTATGCCAAAGAGTAAATTATGATTATCTTGATTTCTAAAAATTAATGAATGTTAGTATTCAAATGCATCATGGCCGAATGTATATTTACATGTTGGTTGATGATTCATGTTGAGAATATGATGGCAATTGTTGGGACTAATGCAAGGTGGATGAGTAAGTTTTGAGCTACTTTATATCTAAAGATCCTTTATATACTTAGTGAATGTTATAAATTGTATAAACTTGGTATAAAACCATGAGTTGGTCGCTTGTGATAGTGATGGATTTGATTGATTTCAAATTTATTAAATGCAATGGTAATAAAGGTATATGATTTCGATATGCATGGTAAACATGGGAAAAGCATGTAAAGATATATTGACATTCGGGCCTCGAGCCTAGCAGGCTTCGTGCCGGTGTTATCTATCGGGCTTTTATGCCTAGCAGGCCTCGTGCCGGTGTTATTTATCGGGCTTTTATGCCTAGCGGCCCTCGTGCGGTGTTATCTATCGGGCTTTACGCCTAGCAGGCCTTGCGCCGGTGTTACTTTTCAGGCCTTTACGCCTAGCAGGCTTGATGCCGGTGATGAAATTTACCTAAGAGGAGTTTAATCCTTGTCAAGACAATTTAGAACTAAATTGTCAAGAAAATGGTTCGGGTAAGTATGTGAGGTATGTTATGTTAAATATTACTTGTGCCAAATTGTTATTGATGAATGTAATTTGACTAAGTCGAGCTTAGAACATGCTATTATGGGACAATTGATTTGCAAGTATAACTGCTATGAAAGTAGGTTTCGAATTATTAATATTTGGCCTTGTGTAAACTATTTACTTAGTTGTTTACGTAGAATGCCATATGTGGACTGTTTTATCTTCATAAATAATTAAATGTTTTAATTTAAATGAGTTGGGACTTACTAAGCTAGTAAGCTTACTCGTTTGAGATGTTTCCTCTGCTTTTATAGTTTAGGAGCAAGCCACAAGCTCACCGGGACCGTTGGGAAGTCGCTCACACTATCAACCTACATTTTGGGTACTCCTTCATTTTGGGTTGGTCTTTAATAGAAGGCATGTATAGGATAGGCTTGGTTTGTTTGAGGAAATTTTACGGTTCACATGTAAACACTAAAAAGAATAGCCATGCGAAAATGGCTAAATTTTTGTTAAATACGTTGGGTGTTTTGATGTAAGTTGGTTCATGATGGCATTGTCCATGCATTCCTAAACCAGTTAATCGTTTACTAAGGAAATGTTTGAATATAAATTGAATCCTTGAAATTTAGAAGTAAGGAGATTCGGGTAGGAGCTAGTTATTTTTTTGAAATAAAACAGCTTGTAGCAGCAGCAGTGACGCGCTGGTTAGGAAAATCACCAAAAATAGGGTATATTGAATTTGGAGACTAGTGAGTTATGAATTTGAACCTTAGTGTGTCTATTTTTGTATAAAAGAAATAGAGTAGGAAAAAGATTTATACCTTATGAGATAATTAAGTTTGAACGAAACCTGTTATGAATGAACTCGTGAGTCACTGTCCTGTTTTGGAAAAATTGTCAAAAATTGTACAAAATTAATTAGGAATCATGGTTTATATGTGTAGAATCCTAAATGAGTCTATTTTTCATTGGTATAAATAAGAACACCATTGGAAAATTGTGCAATCAGATAACTGCAGTTTTATAAGGACAGGTCAGAACTGTCCAGCAGCGTAATAAGGGTAACTTTGAAGAATAAACTGTACTAATTGGCCACATGAAAAATTCTAGAAAAATTATGGTGAATAGATATATGAGTCTACTTTCAAGGAAAATTTACGGATCTGAATTTCGAATTTTGTAACTCGAGTTATAGCCAAATTAGTCGGCACAACGCAGTTTGACAGCTTTAAGATTTTCATGTTTTAAATTTGTAGTCAAGTCTAGTAATGCCCCTTACTTAATTCCTACGATGGTCTCGAGTAAGGGTGTTACATTTGATTAGTATCGAGCTTACGGTTTAGTCGATTCTAGGACTACCGTGGCGCGCGCGTGAGTCTAGCTATACATGCCCGTGGTCATATGTTGATAGTGTGGTGACTTCGACACTGAGTTTTTGTTTTTATAGTAAATGGACTCAAAACGAAAAGAGTCGTGGTCGATGATGTGGAGAGCGTGGCGCTGACCGTACCACGGATCAGCGCCACGATAGACTCTCGACCTGTTTCGGGTAGCCACGAAGGAGAAACAAAGCAAGCCTTTTATCGGATGATGAATGATTGGTTTGCCCAATTTATCCGAGAATAACCCGAATATACCCCAACCTCCACCCCGAATAATCCAACTCCGGATCCTCTAGCTCCCCCAAGTGATAGATCCAATGAGGTCTAGTAGGCCCCGATTGACAAAATTCGAAAATATGGGGCAAGAATTTAAAGCCAATGACGATGATGATGATCTTTGAGAGCCGAAATGTGGCTTGATAACACTATTCGGTACTTGGTGAGTCATCTTGTACTCCGGATGAATGCTTGAAGTGCACTATATCCTTACTACGGGACACTTTGCATATCACTGGTGGAATACACTAGTATCGTGGTTCCGAAAGAAAAAGTGACATGGGATTTCTTCCAAACCGAATTCCAAGAAGTATATTAGCCAAAAATTTATTGATCAAAAGCGAAAGGAGTTCCTTGAGTGAAACAAGACGAATGATCATGCGGAGTATGAAAGAAAATTTGTCGCTCACCCGTTATGCTAGAGAGTGTGTCTCTCACTGAAGCCATTATGTGTAAAAGATTCAAGACGGCCTAAATGAAGATATAAAGATGTTTGTCTGCGTTTGAAATCCAAGAATTTGTAACTTTAGTTGAGAGAGCTTGCAAAGTCAAGAGCTCGGGAAGGAGAAAAGAAAGGCCGATACCGGCCGAGATATCCTGGAAGAGGTCTTGGGCAAAGTTTTCCATCCCACGAGCAAGAAGCCCGAGAAGATGACTACAAACCGAGAGAACTACTACAGATCCGCCTAGACGGGATCGACCTCCTATGAGCTCCCGAGCTACCTCGATAGCTTGTTGGTAACATTCCACAAACTAGAGTTGAATGCAAGCACTTTGTGGGAAGTGGCACTCGGGAGTTGTAGATTCCATGATCGGACTTGCTATAAGTGTGGATCGTCGTGTCATTTCATCGAGAGTGTCCAAAATTAGTGAAGCGAGAATGCGATTCGAAATACTACACCGAGCAACGCGTGCCAATGCGAGGTAGACCACCCGCACATTCGTGCAATGTAGGTGGTAGTCGAGAAAAAGAACGACGAACGCTACAGTCGATCCGAGGCTGTGAGCTCCGGCTAGAGCGTATCTTCTGCGCGAGCTAGAGAGGATGCTTCCTCCCGACGCCATTACCTGCTTTCACTCTTTTTGATACTACTGTGATTGCATTAATTGATCCTGGTTCGACTCATTCTTATGTTTGTGAAACTTTAAAATTTGGTAAGACTCGCTAGTTGAGCCTCACCGAGTTCGTAATTGTGTGTCCAACCCTTTGGGTAGATGTGTGCTTGTAAATAAAGTGTGTAGAGGTTGCCCGTTGATGGTACGAGATTATTGCTTTCCAAATGACTTAATGTTGCTTTGCCTTCTTCGATGAATTTGATATAATCTTGGGTATGGATTGGTTAACTTCACATGAGGCGCGTGGTGGATTGCAAAAGAAAGCTTATTAAATTGAAATGCCAAAGCGGTGAGACAATCGAATAAAAATCAGTGATGTAAATGAGTTGCCTCAAATGATATCCTCAATGATAGCCCAAAAGTATGTGAGAAAGGGTGTGAGGCCTATCTCGGCTTATGTAATTTGATATAATAAACCGTCCGAGAAACTAATGGAATCGGTACCGCTTGTATGTGAATACACCCGATGTGTTTCTGAAGAACTACCGGCTTACCCCGATGCACGAGAGATTGAGTTCGGCATTGAATTAGTGTCGGTGCGCCCCAATTTCGATAACTCCGCACCAATGGTGCCTCTTCAATTGAAAGAATTGAAAGCGCGATTGCAAGAATTGACAGAGAGGGGTTTCGCACGACCGAAGTTTTTTCTCCGTGGGGAGCACCAGTCTTGTTTGTGAAAAAGAAAGATGGGACAATGCGAATGTGTATCGACTACCTGAAAACTAAATAAGGTGACCATAAAGAATAAATACCGTTACCTCGGTCGATGATTTATTTGATCGCTTAAAGGGGCTTCAAAGAGTTTTTTGAAAATAGATTTGAGATCGGGCTATTATCAATTACGAGTCGAGATTCCGATGTGCCAAAAACGGCATTTCGAACGCAGGTACGCGCACTATGAGTTTTTGGTTATGCCTTTTGGGCTTACCAATGCACTGCCGCTTTTATGGATCTAATGAACCGGTCTTCCGACGGTTTTTGGATCGGTTTGTAGTAGTGTTTATCGATGATATATTGGTCTACTCCAAAAGTGAAGCGGAACACGTTGAGCACTTGAGAGAAGTACTACAAACCTTGAGAGATCATCGTTTATATGCAAAATTCGGTAAGTGTGAGTTTTGGTTGAACGAAGTCGACTTCTTGGGTCATGTGGTTTCGATGTCGGGAATTCGGGTGGATCCAAACAAAATAGCACCATACTCGAGTGGAAACCACCAAAGAATGTTTCGAGATCCGAAGTTTCCTAGGCCTCATGGGATATTATAGACGATTTGTAAAAGGTTTTTCCGTGATAGCCGCACCTTTGACGAGACTACTACGTAAGGATGTCAAATATAAGTGGTCGAAAAAATGCCGAAGAGTTTCGAGCGGTTGAAAGCCCTTTTAACCGAGGCTCCAAGTGTTGACTCACTTGAATCGGGTAAAGAATTTACTATTTTTAGTGATGCATCTTTAAGTGGGTTGGGTTGTGTTCTAATGCAAGAAGGCAAGGTCATAGCCTACGCTTCAAGACAATTGAAGCCACATGAAAAGAATTATCCAACTCACGATCCGAGTTAGCGACCATTGTGTTTGCATTAAAAATTTGGCGTCACTATTTATTCGGCGAAAAATGTCATGTTTATTCGGATCATAAAAGTCAAAATATTTAATGACTCGAAAAGATCTAAATTTGAGACAACGCCGATGGTTAGAATTGTTTGAAAGACTACGAATTAGTGATTGACTACCATCCGGGAAGGCTAATGTTGTGGCGGATGCGTTGAGTCGAAAATCATTATTTGCTCTGCGTGCATTAAACACACGGATGACGATGTCCGAGGATGGTTCGATCATAGCCGAGCTACAAACAAGACCGATGTTTATTCAAAGAAATTTGCGAGGCACGAAAGTTGACGAAAAAGTTAGTAGCTATTCGGGTTCGGTCAGAACGCTACGTAATCGGACTTCCGGATAGATGCAAATGATCGCTTGAAGTATAAAAATCGATTGTGTGTTCCAATGAACTCGGATTGATACGATGATGATTCGAGTGAGGCTCACAATGGCCGAATGTCGATACACCCGGTAGCACAAAAATGTATAACGATTTGAAGCGCTTTTATTGGTGGCGGCATGAAGCGGGACATATCCGAGTTTGTCTCCAAATGCTTAATCATTCAACAAGTGAAAGTGAGCACCGTGTACCTTCCTGGATTACTTCACCGATTATGATACCCGAATGGAAATGGGATAGAATTACTATGGATTTTGTATCCGGTCTTCCTATGACACCGAGTAAGAAAGATGCCGTTTGGGTTATCGTTGATAGATTGACTAAATCGGCTCATTTTGTGCCTGCGTGCGTACCGACTATTCACTTGACAAACTCGCCGAATTGTATGTGTCGCAGATTGTAAGATTGCACGGTGTCACCGAGTTCCATTGTTTCGAGATAGAGACCCAAGATTTACCTCGCGATTCTCGAAGAAGTTGCATGAGGCATTAGGTACTAAACTACATTTTAGTACAAACCTTTCATCCGCAAAACGCAGGCATTCGATCTGAGCGAACTATTTTGACACTTGAGGACATGTTGAGGTGTTGCGTTCTCGAGTTCGAAGGTACGTGGGAACGATACCTACCCCTGATTGAGTTTGCTTACAATAATAGCTTTCAATCTAGCATAAAAATGGCACCTTATGAAGCCTTATATGGTCAAAAATGTCGCACACCATTGTATTGGGTGAGCTCGGTGAGAACAAGATACACGGGTTGATTGGATTAAAGAAACGAGACGAAGGTGGTCGTTATTCTGAGTAATTTGAAAGTTGCTTCGATCGCCAAAAGTCCTATGCCGATTTAAAACGTAAGGACATTGAATTTCAGTCGAGATCGGGTGTTCTTAAAAGTTTCTCCGTGGAAGAAAATACTCCGATTCGGTCAGAAAGGCAAGTTGAGCCCGAGATTTATCGGACCGTACGAAGTTATTGAACGTATTGGACCGGTTGCTTATAGATTAAGATTGCCCTCCGAGTTAGAAAAGATACACAATGTATTTCATGTTTGATGCTTATAAATACTGATCGGATCCGTCCCATGTGATCACCCCGTCGAGATTGAAATTCGATCTGACTTGACCTATGATGAGGAACCGATCCATATCTTGGCTCGGGAGACCAAAGAGTTAAGAAATAAAAGAATTCCATTAGTAAAGATTCTATGGAATCGTCACGGAGCTGAAGAGGCTACGTGGGAGCACGAAGAGTCAATGAAGCAACAATATCCGAACCTTTTTATCGGTAAGATTTTCTGGGACGAAAAATCCTTAAGAGGGAGAGTTGTAATGCACCAATTTTGACCCTAATCGGAACGGTGGTTTGGGACCACGAATCCGAGCCTGTGGGATATTATAATATTATGTCTTGTGTTTATTATGTGTGTTTTTAGTGAGTGTAAAAATTTCGTAGAAAATTTTAGCTATCTAAGTGCTTAATTTGCTAAGAAGGCTTAAATTGCAAGAAGGATTAATGTAGTGGGCATTAATAAAAAAGGGAGCTAAGTGAATTGCCCATAAAACATGGGGATTTGCATGTCAAATCCCCCATATTAATAAGGTGGACGGCAAGCATGCAAGACTAAGATGCTTTCTATGCATTTTCTATTTTAAAGTATTAAATTGTCATAAGCATGCTAAAATAATAATAATAATGTGTAGATAATTTTAAACAAAAAAAAAAAAAGAAAAATCATTTTCATCTTTCTTCTTCCTCCTCACCCACCCGAAGCTATCATCAAGAGAAGAAGAAATTCCTCTTCTTCAATCGGCTATTGCATGTGTTGAGCAAGGTGATATTTCAAACTCTAGTTTAACAATCCTTCTTTGAAATAGGTTGATTTCCTTGATCAACATTGAAAAATCAAGTAGAGATTTGAAATGCCATGCATGATGAAGTTCGACCATGGGGGTTTATGATTTGAGTGAAAATAAACTTAAATGGTAAGAGAAGAAATAGCTCGAACTTGTAAGAAAGCTTTGTCGATTTTTGGCTTGAAGATACCTTCATGTTTGGCCGAGTATTGGGTTGGACATTCATGAAAATAATTTCTTCTTGTATCTTGATGTTCGGCCATTTCCTTATGATGAAGTTACCATATAAGATTGTTATATGTGATGTTTAAGTTATGGGGTGAACTAAGTTTAAAACTTGATTAATTGAAGAAAACTAGTGCAAGGGGGTAAATTTGATGGATGGAAGAGTTATAGAGAATCCTAAGCACCTAAGGGCCATTCGGCCATGTAGAAGTAACCCAAATGGTTTGAAATTTTTATTGTGGTGTTCAATAGGAAATTGGATTAGTTGAATGCTTGAATTAGATGTAGTTATTAGCTTGTTTCTTGGTTGTATGTTGAAGAAAAATGCAAGGGTATGGAAGTAGTACATTCGGCCATAATAGAAAATGAATTTGAGCTAATGTGTTTGATTATATATGTGTAATTATATAAAGTTAAGGTACGGCTAGATAAGAAGGTAAGTTGTAAGTTAAAACGCATCAAGGGAATTATCGCCAAAGTGTTCCCTAATAAATTGAATGCACTTGAACAAAGTAGGGGATGTAGGCCGAATGCACATTGTTATGTCTTGAAATTATGTATTTTATGATTTTGCTCTTGAATTGAATGGAAGTGTAGTTAATTGGTTAAAATTGAATCAAATTAGATCGGGAACAAAAAGAGAAAGATCAAGATCGAGGAAAAACAAAGATTATCGAGTAGCCGATTTGCACGGCTTATCGACAAACCGAGGTAAGTCCCTTGGTTAAATTATGCCAAAGAGTAAATTATGATTATCTTGATTTCTAAAAATTAATGAATGTTAGTATTCAAATGCATCATGGCCGAATGTATATTTACATGTTGGTTGATGATTCATGTTGAGAATATGATGGCAATTGTTGGGACTAATGCAAGGTGGATGAGTAAGTTTTTGAGCTACTTTATATCTAAAGATCCTTTATATACTTAGTGAATGTTATAAATTGTATAAACTTGGTATAAAACCATGAGTTGGTCGCTTGTGATAGTGATGGATTTGATTGATTTCAAATTTATTAAATGCAATGGTAATAAAGGTATATGATTTCGATATGCATGGTAAACATGGGAAAAGCATGTAAAGATATATTGACATTCGGGCCTCGAGCCTAGCGGTGCTTCGTGCGGTGTTATCTATCGGGCTTTTATGCCTAGCGAGCCTCGTCGCGGTGTTATTTATCGGGCTTTTATGCCTAGCGTGCCTCGTGCGGTGTTATCTATCGGGCTTTACGCCTAGCGGGCCTTGCGCCGCCAGTGTTACTTTTCAGGCCTTTACGCCTAGCGAAGCTTGATGCCTGATGAAATTTACCTAAGAGGAGTTTAATCCTTGTCAAGACAATTTAGAACTAAATTGTCAAGAAAATGGTTCGGTAAGTATGTGAGGTATGTTATGTTAAATATTACTTGTGCCAAATTGTTATTGATGAATGTAATTTGACTAAGTCGAGCTTAGAACATGCTATTATGGGACAATTGATTTGCAAGTATAAGCTGCTATGAAAGTAGGTTTTAATTATTAATATTTGGCCTTGTGTAAACTATTTACTTAGTTGTTTACGTAGAATGCCATATGTGGACTGTTTTATCTTCATAAATAATTAAATGTTTTAATTTAAATGAGTTGGGACTTACTAAGCTAGTAAAGCTTACTCGTTTGAGATGTTTCCTCTGTTTATAGTTTAGGAGCAAGCCACAAGCTCACCGGGACCGTTGGGAAGTCGCTCACACTATCAACCTACATTTTGGGTACTCCTTCATTTTGGGTTGGTCTTTAATAGAAGGCATGTATAGGATAGGCTTGGTTTGTTTGAGGAAATTTTACGGTTCACATGTAAACACTAAAAAGAATAGCCATGCGAAAATGGCTAAATTTTTGTTAAGTACGTTGGGTGTTTTGATGTAAGTTGGTTCATGATGGCATTGTCCATGCATTCCTAAACCAGTTAATCGTTTTACTAAGGAAATGTTTGAATATAAATTGAATCCTTGAAATTTAGAAGTAAGGAGATTCGGGTAGGAGCTAGTTATTTTTTCGAAATAAAACAGCTTGTAGCAGCAGTGACGACGGGTTAGGAAAATCACCAAAAATAGGGTATATTGAATTTGGAGACTAGTGAGTTATGAATTTGAACCTTAGTGTGTCTATTTTTGTATAAAAGAAATAGAGTAGGAAAAAGATTTATACCTTATGAGATAATTAAGTTTGAACGAAACCTGTTATGAATGAACTCGTGAGTCACTGTCCTGTTTTGGAAAAATTGTCAAAAATTGTACAAAATTAATTAGGAATCATGGTTTATATGTGTAGAATCCTAAATGAGTCTATTTTTCATTGGTATAAATAAGAACACCATTGGAAAATTGTGCAATCAGATAACTGCAGTTTTATAAGGACAGGTCAGAACTGTCCAGCAGCGTAATAAGGGTAACTTTGAAGAATAAACTGTACTAATTGGCCACATGAAAAATTCTAGAAAAATTATGGTGAATAGATATATGAGTCTACTTTCAACGAAAATTTACGGATCTGAATTTCGAATTTTGTAACTCGAGTTATAGCCAAATTAGTCGGCACAACGCAGTTTGACAGCTTTAAGATTTTCATGTTTTAAATTTGTAGTCAAGTCTAGTAATGCCCCTTACTTAATTCCGGCGATGGTCTCGAGTAAGGGGTGTTACACTGGGACACGACCATGTGATCCCACTTCGAATGTCCACACGGCCTGTGACACGGGCGTGTGTCCCCTATATTTTGAAAAATTTTTCTATGTTTTCCAAAAATTTCTTGAATTATCGGTTTAGTTCTGAACCACTTCTAATGCTTATTTTTGGCCTCAAAGGCTCGTGTCAGGGACTATATGATTGTATTTGTATTGTTTTTAATTGATATGAAAATTGTAATTCGAATTGTACTATTGTTTATGAGATTAGTTTGGTAATGCTTCGTAACCTTAATTTGGCGACGAATACCGGTTAGGGGTGTTACAGTAGACATTGAAGAGACTTTAAGGTTTTTAATAGAGGGAAAAGAAATTTGGACATATCAATTAGGAACAACAATACTTGAGACATTCAACCAAGCATTGATGACTCCAAAAGCAAAAATATGGTTGAAATTTTTGTGTTCAAGAATTTGGCCTACAGCTGATCTTTTAATATTAGCCCGATTGAAGCTATTCTAGTTTATGTCATCTTGCAAAAGAAACAAGTATGCGTTGGTACATGGATATATTGTAATATGATCAAATGTGCATGAAGTCAGAAAAAAGGAACATGTTTTCCACATCTAATCACAGAATTATGTAAAAGAACAGTAGTGCCTATGGAGCAACTGGACAAAGAGATGAACCCCCTGAAGAAATTACTATGAGATTATGTCTATAAGTAGTACATAATTCTACAGAGGAAACAAAAGAAGGAGAGGAGAAAAAGAGGACTCCAAGAGGAAGATGAATAATAACATTAAAATAATATATACATTTAGTAGGATTTATTTCCTTAGGTTTAAAATCTATTAGGAAAATTAAGTTAATTCTTAGGATTTTGTAAAGAGTCTAATAAATTACTAGAATTCAATTGATATATTTATGAATTTTTGTACAAAATCCCAACATAGCAGAAACATAAACAATGTGAATTTTCAACAATCAAAGGAGGAGGCACTTACCAATTGCCTATGGAGTTATCACGACCAATCGGGTAACTTCTTTCCTTATCTTTATAGGAGCTATACATTGAGGACAATGTGTTATCTAAAGTGTAGGGAGGGTAACATAGAAAATTTGTTTTAAATTTTTATACTTTTCGTTGATTTTTCTTGTCAATTGTGTGCTTGAGTTTGTAGAAATACAAGTGATTGGTTAGGAACATGTGATAACTCTTGAAAAGAGTTATATTTCATTGCTTTAGATCTAGCTAATTGCCTATACTTAGGTACATTTAGTTGCATTTTAGTTAGTATTTTTCTGGTTTTAACATTACAATAGGAGCTTGGATTGTACTTAAATGTTAGTTATTTTTAATCGCTTGTGGAAGGTTTGTATGTGTGGTGGATTGACAGGTGCAGGATGAGGAACAAGAAGTAAATGACTGGAGGTTTGCTGGGGAAAATGGTTGAATAGTTTGTCAACACGAATGCTGTGGCAAAACGGGAGGATGTCCAGTTAGCACTCAAAGCGTACCGGTTTTAGGCCCAGTGGAACATGTACTGTAACGCTCCGAATTTTGGGCCTAGATGAATTGGGCTTTGGGTCTCATAGATTTTTTTTAAGCAAGAAAATGACAAATGACATGTTGGGTTGAAGGGTTTAATAAACTTGGAGTGTCTAGGGGTGTTGGAGAAATGCTGGGTTCGAACCAGGACGGTGAGTAGTTGGGCTTTTAAATAAAAATAGGAAAAAATGGCATCAAAGAGACTTGTGGTGGAGTGGCTAAGTGGTGCCACTTAGGGTATAGGAAGGTGGCGTTATGGGCTAGCAAGGAGATCCTAGGTTCGAATCCTAGCTTAGCATTTTTTTTAGGAGTTTAATTTTGGCCTTCTAGAAGGTTGGAAGTGGTGTGATGATGGACTCTAAGGATAGAGATCAGAAGAGAAAATTTAGGAAAAGGATTGGGGAGTTATCAGGGAAAAAAATAAGGAGATGAGATTAGGATGAGTTGGAGCCGATTGGGACTTTGGGGGTTAGGCAGAGTTTCAGTTTTGTGTATAAATAGGGGGCTGAATTCCCTTTGTGCTATTTTGGCAATTGGAATTCCCTTTGTGCTATTTCGGCAACTATAGTGCTCTGCCGAATTCTCCTTCACTTTTTTTGTTCTAAACCTCACCTCTTCCTTATGTGTTTTCTTTTCTTCTCTCCTAAAGCCTTAAATCGAATATCATTCTCTTCTTTCTCCATTGCTTGTGCCGTCCCACCCTCATCTCAATTGTGGGGGACCAAATATTCGTGACTTCAAAAGCCGAAAACCTTTGCTCTTGGAGCTGATTTCTTCATCGCCCCAAAACTTAGGCCGAATACTCTAGTGACCAAATCTCTGTCGTGCTGTCATCATTCCTTTAATTTTTGGTGGACTGGATCTTGGAAAAGTCGGAATCAAGCTTGGATCTACAAGTCTCTGCTGAAAAATTATCCATACGTTTCAGCTCTTGGGTAAGTGTTCTTGATTTTGGGATAAGTGGGCCGAATAGCCTATAGTAAGGGAAAGGGTGACTTAAGTGGATACAAGTCACCTATTATTTTGTCTTTAATGATTAAGATTGATGCAGATCTAGGGGATATTCGTGAGTAGTAGCTAAGGAAGGGCTATTAGGACTGGTGGCACACGGTAAGGTTATGGTAAGGCTTCGGTTTTTGGTAAGGCTTCGGTTTTTGGTAAATATTATGGTTAAATGTGTGATTGATTGGAGGTTGGTATTGGTTGTAGGTTCAAAGCTAAGGATAGTATAACACGTCTCATTTACTAGGTGTGTACATACATTTCACACACGACAAATCGGCAAAAGTCGAAACACCGAAAAACCAGAATGTCGAAAAGCTGGAAAGCCGAAAGGTTGGCGCCAGCAATGGCACGAGCGTGTGAACATTCGTTTGGGAACACTGATACGACTATCGGGACCAAGAGAGCGATCTCATGGTGTCGGGCCACTGTATAGCCAACCGGGACAAAAGGGGCTAAATGGGCCTGCTGAGCTCGTGGGCCCAAATCGGCAAGAGTTGATATGTGAAATTGAATGATAGATTGATATGGATGGTTGTATGATTTGATTATGATTGGGCCTAATGGGCTACATATACATGATTGCGCTTAGAGGGCCTTATGGGATTTTAGAAATGCATGCTAGGGTTTTAATGGACTCTAGGCTTAGTTCTGATAAATTCTTAAATAGCATAAAACTTAATTTAATAATCAAACATGTCTGTGGACAAGTCGCTAGGGTAGAGTGTGGCAATGGACATATGCATGTCTAGGATTGGATCTAGAGAGAGCTTGGTACTTAAGTGGTCCTAGTGACCCACCTCCTCTTCTCTGGAATCCTACCTGGTGCGTAGTGTTTGTTCACTTTAGCCACAAGGACTTGTTGACGGGTCAAGGTTCGTAATTAAGACCCATACTATTAAGAATTACTGAAATACCCTTGTAGGGTAAAATTACTGAAATACCCTTGTAGGGTAGAATTACTGAAATACCCCTATAGGGAAGGATTACATAAATACCCCTGAATTGCAAAATTACTGAAATACCTTTGATTTGTGAAATGACTAAAATACCCCTATGTGTTGATTGTAAGATTTATGGATGTTACATGTATATTTGCTGCATTCATATGATATTCTATTTAGGATGCATATGGGTGGGAATTATGGAATGGAGGAAGTATATGAGGATCGCATGGTTGCGTGACAACTGTGGATCCATCGATGGCTTTCTAAGCCTATTATATGATAAGCAGCTTTGCTGCAACGTTTGGTAGTACCGCAACTGGGCTCCCTTGAAGTGTATCGGATGGGTGGGTCAATTTAGAAATCCCCACAGAAGTGTTTCAGTTGGACGGAGACGAAGTGTACCGGATGGATTATTCGGGGAGGGTTTGCACAGCATTGCATGTATGATATTATTATGTTATTATTATGATATGTATGCTATTTGTTTGACGAGGGTCGTACACATTGAGTTTTCAAAAACTCACTCCCTCTTTTATTTTTCTCAAGTGATCCTCAGTAGGAGGTTCGATGGATGGAGGGACTCAGAGGTGGCCAACCAGCAAGCCGATTAGACCTGTTTTTCTTAATATCTAAATTCTAGATTTTAAGTTATTTATTTTAAGTTATTTTATTTCAGATTGTAATAAGGTTTTCCCTCTAGTTATTATTCCATTACTCCCACTATGCATTGAAATTTTGAAACGGAACTTGGGTTTATTTATTTTAAGCATATTTCAAGTTTTTGAAAATAATTATGTTTTAAGAACAAGCTTCCGCTGTCAAAGGAATTTTTTTTTACATAGTAACAAGGAAATGGTTTTTTGGATACACGTCGTTTTAAAGGCAACTGGATTTTACTTAACTTTTCTTTAGACTTAACTTTTCTTTAGAAGGGTTTTCAATGAAAACAAGGTTTTCGCAAAAACACTTCAATGTGACATGTCGGATTCGGGCCTAACTTCTAGGCCGGGTTTGGGGTGTTACATGTACAAGATATATCTGCCTGAAAAAGAGGGAAGAAAATCATGGGCTGTTGGATTTGCCCTAGGGAAAATGATTATCAATGCCAGAAAAGGAAATGCTAGAGGGGGCAATAGAAAAAAAAAAGAGAAAAAATAGAGGGTAGCGACTGTGTAGAGACAGAAAGAGGAAGATGATGGCAGTCTCTCTCAGCCACCATAGGAGACTGCATCGTTGGAGTGTTGGTTGGATAAGTGGAAGCTATCTTCCCAAAGTTCTTCCATCATTTCTTGATTACTCTTCGTGAATTGATTTGATGGAAACGGTGTTAAATGATACTTTGGATTTGAATTTTAATTGCCAACCCATGAGATAAATCTCATAGGGTTGGGATTACTTGATGAAACCCTTATTTTCTTTAATGACTGAAGCGTAGATCTGATTTAAAACATAGTTTCATTCAATGGTTTTTTTTTTTTTATAAAACTACATGTTTGCAAACTCCAGACATAGATGGATGTACAACATGTTCATTGAATTAATCTAATTCTGAAAAGGTTAGGTTAATGAGGTTGAAATTGAGTCATATGAACAAGTGTTCGACCGAATACTTGTAGCAGCCTCTAGACATAGAGCATCGTTCATATAGAAAGAAAAAAACAATGCAGTGTACCGTGCTAAAGCACTATAGACATATATTGCTTAAGGCAAGGTAACTTGAGGTCTTGTTCTTGAAAAAAAAAAAAAACCATTTTAGAACTCTTCTGAGCAGTAAATTGAGTATGGTTTTGCCGAGGCATTATTGTTAGTAAGGGTAGATTTTTAGGAATCTGACCTTTTAAATCAACATCGTAGACCCTCTATCCTTGGTCGTAGTGTCTTTTCCATGGCATTCTTAGTTGTTTACTAGCTCGTTTACATATTATTCACATAATTATTCTCAAATTTGCCATTGTATTCTCACTCTTGTCTTGTCATATCATTTTCCATTATTGCACACATTATTATTCCTTCAAATTACCATTGTATTATTATCATTATTGTTGTCATATTCATTATCATAACTCGACCATTTTATACCTAACTGATCCCTATGGAAACGATCTCACTTATCAATTTATTACTTGATTTGATGTGTATACTTGCACAATTCACATATCATTTCACACTTGACAAGTTTTTTGTGCCGTTGCTAGGGATTGAAAATTGATGAAATTTGGTTTTGTTATTTTATTTTGTTTTCTTATTTTTAGCTAACTTAGTTGTATTTAATTTCTACAGGATTGCCATCAGTGCATGAGAAGAGGCATTCCTGCTAACAAAGAGTATCCTGTTGACCCAAAGATTGAAAGAACTTTGCAAAGGGGAAGAAGGTAGTTACGTAAGATGGCTAGGGAAGGGAATGATTCTGGTCTGAATGATCCTAGTCTCAATGATGATCCAATTGGTCAGGATGTTAATCCTCCTATTCATCATGTGATAGATGATTGAGATAGACCAATTTGGGAACATGTTATTCCAATGTTGGATAATTTGAGTCCAAGAATAGTAAGACCACACATACAAGCTCAGCAATTCAAGTTGAAACCGATAATATTTCTAATGTTACAAACAGTAGGACAATTTGTTGAATTACCCACTAAAGATCTAAGACTGCATCTAAGACTTTTTCTAGAAGTCTGTGACTCATTTAGATAACAAGGTGTTCCTGTAGCTGCTTTGCGGCTTAAATTGTTCCTATATTCTTTGAGAGATCATACAACTGCGTGAGTGAATGCTTTGCCATCGGGAATAGTTGCATCATGGAATGATCATTGCCAGAGATTTTTTCTATGGTATAATCCACCAAATATGAATGTAAAACTTAGAAATGTCATCACATCTTTTCAACAATCAGAGGATGAAACACTATATGAAGCATGAGAGTGATTTAAAGAATTACTTCGTAAACGTCCGATGCATGGATTTCAGCACTGGACGTAGATGGAGATATTTTATAATGGGTTGAATGCACACACGAGGATGGTAGTTGATGCTTCTGCCAATGGTACCTTGTTGGATAAATCTTATAATGAAGCATATGAGATTTTGGAAAAGACTGCCAACAATGCATATCAATATCCTACCACGAGAGTTGGGACGAGTAAGAAAGTTGTTGGTACCATGGAGCTTGATACAATCACTTTGTTGACAGCCCATGTATATTCTTTAGCTAATATGATTAAAACAATGAAGAGGCCCACTACAATCCAGGAGATGAAATCAACCAAACTATCGTGTGTTTATTGTGGTGGAGGCCATATATTTGATGAATGCCCATCAAACCCAGCATCTGTATACTACATGGGTAATTTTAACTGGAATAATAATCCTTATTCCAACACCCACAATCATGGGTGGAAGTGTAACACGTAGGTTTGTGCAAGTGTACACAGTCATTATCAAGTAATAAGTAAGTATCGAGTTATCGTCTCCACAGGGATTGTATTTGTGTTAAGTCACTTAATTGTAAAATTATATTAACAACTTGGTAAATAAAAACACAATATGATTGAGAAGTGATGATTAAAATTAAATATATTAAACTAAATGCAATGATCCCTAATGTAAATTATCCTAAATATGCAAACTATATGAATGAAATAGATTTTAATAAAAATTAAACACAATTTGCAACAATTATAACACAAATAAACTAGGACAATTACTTTAATTAAACTCAATTTATTATCAACATGCTTAATAACATTCGGAAAAACATTCCATGGCAACTCGATCTTTAATGAGTTTGGAAACCACATTAGGTCCTTTTGGAATCCTTTACTTAGTAAATATGCATTTTACTGATCCTTATTTACTAAGGGTTTCTTATCATTCGTGTGAGGTAACAGGGACATGTTAGGCTTGAAATAATTTAATCACACAAATCCAAAACCTATGTAGATAACAGAGCTTGGTTAGAGTTGTTATGCAACCTGCAATTTAATTGGGTTAGGATCTAAATTGAGCATGCACATTTCAATTATGTGTCCACTAGCCGTCGTCTGGTTAGGATCGCTCAGCTAATTCAGGTGCATTTCAATCACGTATGAACGAAATACAAACTTGATTTTAATTGAAAACATGATCGATTGAGGCACAAACATTATAAGCATGAATCAAATAAATGTTATTTAATCAAAGCAATCATCCTAGCTTAAATAAAATTAAGCTAACATTGTTGTAAACAAGAACAAAGAACACATAACAAGCATTTTCAGATTAATTTAAAGAAAGGAAAGATTAAACCCAAATCAAAGTGGTTGTCACCCAAGACTCTGACTGACTAGGCTCTTTCACTCTTTCGCTTTGCTCCTTCACTGATGGCTCTCCATGGTGGCCGACCAAGGGCTCTTTAAGAGGCTTAATTGCTAAAATCTCTATGAATAGATGATGGTAGGCGTGGGGAACGAAAAATGCTTAGAAGAATTGAGAGAAAAGAGAGAATGATGATGGATGAGGGATGATTGATGAAGGAATGAGGGGGTCTTATTTATAGGTGAGGAGAGGGGGTAGTTTGCTAAAAATAACAGGGTTTAATCTCTTCAAGTTTATTCAATGAGTGGCCAGCCATACTTGGTGGATTTTAAGTTGATTTTTGCTTTATTTTTAAGCAAATTAAATGCCATAACAACTATGGACTGAGACTTGGTCAAATGTAAATCTTCGAGCAAATCTCTAATTTCTTAAACATTGCAAGGACCTTGTGTAATTAAACCAAAAAGTGGTTTATGTGGACAGCCATGTGTAGCCGAATTTGGGTTGGCTTGGTCTTCAATTTGGATGGTTTTTGTAATCCAAGAAAGCTATCAGACCTGTCCAAAATAAATTAATAAGTTAAAGGACCAAAGAATAAAATTTATCCAATTTAAATAATTAATTACAACCCAAATTATTAATGAAATATTTTAAAATGAATTATTAAATATAATTTTATATTTTATTATTTAATTTAATCATGCATGGCCCATTTTATGTCTTAAAAATATAATATATTCAAATAAATATAAAATAAGCCATTTTATGCATGAAAACTATATAATAAAACATAAAATCACATTTTAATAATTTCTATGTCCTAATTTCATATTTTCATATATCTTATTAATTTATTAAACAATTACTTAGTTTTAACAACGAATTTAAGTAAAAAGGTGATAAATTACATAGGAAAAATTCTATATATTTTTCAGTTTACACACCCCCAAACTTAAATCATTGCTCGTCCCACGTAATGTTTATGCACAACAAAAGGTCTTGTTAAGGCAAAATTGCTAACTGTGTAAGCAACATCAATCTTCTTCCTATAATCATGCATTAATAACTTTATGTTCATAGATCTTCTTTATTAACAAGTAATTCGTTTGCAAACATTTCTTAAAATTATACTAAGCTTCAAAATATGCCAACATGAATCATAGTTTTTATGTATGCCACAGCCACAGGAAACATTTTTCATTCAACATAATTTCTTATCAATCAAGCAAACAATCATAAGGCTTATTTATGATCTTCATTTGTTGAACTTAGTACTTCCTCTCCATTAATGTAGGTGACATAATCATCAAATCAATAGGTCTTTTATAAGGTTATAATGGGGCTCGGTTGACGGTAGGGATTTTAAGAGATGAGACATTTTGGTTTCAAAATCTTAACCTTTAACTTTGTCTTGGATTTCTCAAAATACAACCTTTTTCTTTACGTGACCTTTAGAACAACCCCAAACTTATTTTGAACTCAAGCTCATACATTTTTCTTTTTGGAGATTGAGAAAACTTTTCTTCGCTCTTCCTTTATCTCATTCTTTTTTTTTAAGCATGAGCACATACATCTTTTTGAAAATTTCCTCAAATGTTGATTACCAAGACAACTTTAGTTAAGATAGGTGCACAAAATTAGGATAACTTAAAAAAAATGGTAATGTAGCTTATAATGCAGGTTCATTACAATAAACAGGCCTTTAAGCTCAAAGTTACAATTTCAAGGGTCTAATATCATAGGGTTGGCTTGAAAGGGCTCAAACGATCCAAAAAAATAGTGCCTATATCATTTTAGATTTTTATGTCTCCTAGGATTTCGCCTCAAGAAAGTAAATAAGTCAATTCTAAAGATATAAACCTTCATGCATGTCTAATCTCAAGAGAAACTAAGTTTTCATGGCAAACATTACTAAGACTAAGATCATACAAGCATTCCATTCTTCATGATAACATACTTTCGCTCAGATAGAATCATCTCAGATAGAATCATCATTCATACTTGCATACAAACTATCTTATTAACAAAAATTGTCTCTAAACATTCATTTATTAAAACATACTTAAAGAAATGATTGAAACATACTTGAAAAATTTAAAAATTTGAGCAATTTATTTGCCTTACCCCCTTTAAAAAGAAACAATGTCCTCATTGCAAGAATAAAGTAATGAATGAAAACTGAACACCAGGTAGGGTTGTAAAGAAAGAGAGGTGAGTCATTAGGATTGCTTAAATACCAAGTCTTTTCTAATAACCCAATCCTTGACATGTTCATTCCCATTACCCCATCACTTAGTCTTTTTCTTTCTAAAGAAGTGTTAAGTTTATTCATGCTTGTTATGTTTTATTCTGTAGAAATTAAATCCTAATTACGAAAGAAATAATGTAACATCCCGAAATTGGGCCTAGGCGAATTGGGCCTTTTGGGCCCCGAGAGTAGGAACTTTTTTTTTTGGAGAACAAGAGATCGGCTTAAATGCAAGTTGGACCTATTAGGTAAGTGATTTTGGAAGGTTAGAGGGCTTCTATGAAGTCCCGGGGATCAAACTTTAGCTTTAGGGAAATTTTGATTTTAGGTGAATAAAACGCTGGGAGTTAGTAGGTAGGCTCTAAGAATAAATGTGGGGGAAAATGACACAAGTGGAGTGTGTGGTGTAGTGACAAAGTGACGCCACTTAGGGAGCAAGGGAGTGACGCCACAGGGAAGGAAGGAGGTTCAAGGTTCAAGGCGTGGAACTTGCATTTCTTTTAGATTATTTTATTAAATGGATTTAGACTTTGGCCATAGGGTTATATTTAGCTGGGCATGTTTTAAGACAAGAGGAGCTTGTGGCTTGGTGGCAAGTGGCGTGTTGAGCTATTGAAAGGAGCAAGGGTTCGAATCTTATGACAAGCAAGGGAGTATTTATTTTGCGGAATGGCCGACCAGAGTTTGAGTTGGATTTAAACTCTGCTAACGGAGGGATCCCACATCGGAAAGGTACAAAGAAGGAAGGTGAGAAGCTGGCGGCTATATATAGAGCTATCTATGATAGGGGGAAGGATATACCTTGGTGGGCGTTTGGGCACAGGAGTGGTCGGAGCGCGGGTTAGCACCAGATTCCTATCAGGTGTGTATTTCGCCCTACTCTAGTTGTAGAGCGGCAAATTGCCGAAATGCCGGTCACATGGGGATAGTAGCCACATGAGCATGCGAGTGCACGTGTGCAGGCTTCGACGTGATAGTTGAGGCCATTAGTAGGATTCTTATGGGTTAAGGTTGTTTGGGCCACGATGGGCCAAAGTAGGCCCAATGAGCCTGTGGGCCCATATGAGTAAATTGTATGATTGTGTAGTATATATTGGTATAGACTAGGTGAATCTCATATACGTGGCTAGATTAGTGCTAGATATCTGGTCATCCATTCCGCAAAATAAATACTCCTTTGCTTGTCATGAGATTCGAACCCTTGCTCCTTTCAATAGCTCAACACGCCACTTGCCACTAAGCCGCAAGCTCCTCTTGTCTTAAAACATGCCCAGCTAAATATAATCCTATGGCCAAGGTCTAAATCCATTTAATAAAATAATCTAAAAGAAATACAAGTTCCACGCCTTGAACCTTGGACCTCTTTCCTTCCCTGTGGCGTCAATTCCCTTGCTCCCTAAGTAGCGTCACTTTGCCACTACACCACACACTCCACTTGTGTCATTTTTCCCCACATTTTATTTTTAGAGCCTACCTACTAACTCCCAGGGTTTTATTCACCTAAAACCAAAATTTCCCTAAAGCCAAAGTTTGATCCCGGGACTTCATAGAAGCCCTCTAACCTTCCAAAATCACTTACCTAATAGGTCCAACTTGCATTTAACCCGATCTCTTGTTCTCCAAAAAAACGTTCCTACGCTCGGGGCCCAAAAGGCCCAATTCTCTTAGGCCCAATTTTGGGATGTTACAAATCTACCCTCCTTAAAGAAATTTTGTTCTTGAAATTTCCAACTAACTAATAGTCACACATCCTAACCTACCACACTACGCTTACGCTGCACACTCTAATCTAATAACACTAATACCCTTTCTAACTTAATCTTAGAACCCCTTCACACAACCAACTATCTAACACCGAAGCAAACAGATATTTTTTACACATACATACAATTTCTATATTCAAGCATCTCATCCACACATAGTAGAATAAAGACAATCATTCAGCATATAATAGAATATAGTAAAAAGGGAACTTACGGATTTGGTGCTGGAGACTCGGGTGCTATACCTCAAAAAATAAAACATATATTTCTTAAACAATATTTCAAACCAATTTTTGGAAAACGTTGTTGAACCCATTCCATAGCTAAATTTTGCAACTTGACTCTGATACAATAATTGTAACACCCCAAACTCGGCCTAAAAGTTATGACCGGATCTGGCATGTCACATAAAAGGGTTGTTTAAATACTGCGCGTTTGTTAAAAATTTTGAGTTTAATTATTTATTCGCTTGTTATCCGTTTGTTAACATTTTCGAAAACGGTTATTAAGGGTTAGGAAATTCCCGTATTCAACATTTAATAATAATAGGCTGTAATTAAATTAAAAGCTAAACCAAATAAAATACCCAATTTAAAGTTGTAGAGGCCTTATTACATAACAAAACCTAAAGTAAAAGCGGATTTATAATTAAACTCGAAATTTTTAACAAATGCGCAGTTTTTAAACAACCCTTTTATGTGACATGCCAGATCCGGTCATAACTTCTGGGCCGGGTTTGGGGTGTTACAAATAAATTCCTAAAGACCCAAAAATAATAAAAGACAAGAATCCCCCTTTTATTTTTCTGACTCATTCCCCTTGTCTTTTTCAGCTCCATCTCTACTTGCATAGTCAATATCTTCTATCCATGTCTCAAAGATAGCATCTGGGAACTCACAAACAAAAGTATTAGAGATATTCTTAAAAGTATTTCGAATTGAGTCATCTCTAATTTTTGCATATTTCTAGTAAGTTTGTTGTTGATTGTGCATGAACTTGCACATATCCATCAGAATTGACAACTCCAATTTCCTTAAAGCACTTGCAGAAGTCAGCTTAGGAGTTGTAGATTCAGGTTCAACACTTGGCTTGACTGGTTCTTCTTCTGGTTCAACCTTTGGTTTAGAGTTTGCAGATTCTTCAACTGGTTTAGGACTGTTCAGTTCCTTATTAGATTATTCTTCTTTAGTATCTGTAATTGAATTAGCTTCAGTTCCAGTTTCATTTGTTGACTCCTCGATATCTGGCTCAATTGGCTCTACTTGCTCACCATGATTCAGCTCATGCACCTTCTCTACTAACCTTTCAAGATCATGATTTGTAATGCACCTTTGAACATATTGACCCTTCAGAATTGCTTGTGTTTAACATGGGCCCTTAAGCAAAGTGAAGTGATTAATGATGGGAAATAAGCAATTCCTGTCTTCTTTTTAGCACAATTGTGAATCTCTTTGAGAATAATTTTCCCAACATTAATGAGCTTTACTGTCAAAATTGCATATAACAAGAGCATCCGTTCCATCGAGATGGTGGAACTATGTGAGATAGGCATAAAACTATAGCGAATGAAATAAAACCACACCTTTGCTACTTGTTTTAGGTATTCCTTGTAACATCTCGAAATTGGGCCTAGTAGGATTGGGCCCATTGGGCCTAGAGCGTAGAAGCATTTTAAAATTTTGAGAACAAGAGAACTGCATTATTTCAAGTGGGACTTATTAGTTAAGTGAATTTTGAGAACAAGAGAACTGCATTATTTCAAGATGGGCTATAGGAAAAATTTTGTGTTTAAGCATTTAAGGAGAGTAGGCAAGTAGCATCAAGACTTAAGGAAATAAGTGTGCATTTTTCTAGCACAAGGAGTCTACTGGTAAAGTGGCAAGCGGCGTGTGGAGTGTACTAATGGTCTAAGGTTCGAATCCCACCTAGTGCAAATATTTTGGATTAAAATTTTTGTGCTATATGGTAAGTGTCGGCCAAGGCTTAAATATGGTAAGTAAGACTTTTTAATTATGGTATGATCGCTAAGGAAACAAGGAAAGGATGAAGGTAAGGAAAGAAATCAAAAGAAAAAGGCAAGATAAGGGAGCATGTTGGCCTTTTTTATGGGTGATGTTTTGGAAAGATTTTGTTGGTCAATGTTCATCTTTTTGGTAAAGATAAATACAACGTTTTGGTTAGGGAATGGGGGAACCCGAATTTTCTTGGGTCATTTTGCAAAGCTTTGTGCATGATAAGGTTTTGGTTCTTTTAGCATTTTGGGTACTCTTCTTTGCCAACATCTTTTTCTTCCCTTTTCATTTTGGCCTAAACACCTAGTGCATTTGTTTATCTTACTCCTTTGTTTTGCCTTAACCCTCAAATCATTTTTGGTTCATCTTCTTTAGTTGGCCGAAACTAACAAGCACCCTTTCTCCATCTTTTCTTTTTATCATTCCTTCAACCTTTCTTCCTTTTTCCTAAATCGACATTACCATATGATCGAATCTTCTTTATTATTTTCTCTTCAATAGCCGAATTTCTATCATCTTCTATCTTCCCCATTTTTTTGTGTTGGACATCCCTCCTTGGTTGAATTGGAGTTCTAGTGGGTGGCCGAATACGAAATCTTTGTCGATGCATTTGTAGTCATAAGCCAATTGGTGGGAATCGGGATTATCATCGATTAAGGTAAGGAGTCTTTTAATAGTCCATTCGATATCGCTACTCGGTTATGGTGTTAATTGGATTGATAGTTTGGCTTGTAATACCCCAAACCCGGCCCAAACACCACGGCCGAATCCGGAATGTTACTGAGAAAGTGGTGAAAAACGAATTTTTGTTTTGAAGGTGAAAATAACTTTAAGTTTGGAAAAACCTTCCACTTTAAGGGTTGTCGTTAAAATAGCAGTTTGCCGATGAATAAAAATTTTCGGGTTGTGTAAAGTTCGGTTTGTCACTTGTGCTGGTATTGAGAGGAAAAAGTTTGTTTTTAAACAACCCAAAAACTCCATTTTGACTCTCGTGTTGAAAATATCTTAATGTCACTTTTTAATTACTTATTTAATAGCAAATCCAACTTAAAACCATAATATCCCAAAATATTTAAAGTGGCCGTATTACATAATAAAACATCCCAAATAGCAGCTAACAATTTAAAATAAAGTCAACTAAAATAATTTCGGCATGGCCACCTCGAGTCCACTCCAGCCCGGTCCAATGAGTCATGAGCTACCTGCATTGTTTTGGGAAAAATAGGGTGAGTCACCAGACTCAGTGTGGAATTATACAACACAATTCCACGAATGGGCTTAGCCCCAAGTACACATAAAATCATTATACCATGAACAGATATGCAAAATGATTGCCCAACCCAACCTAGTATCCATCCGCTACACACCACCCGTACGTCTATCCTCATACACACCTGGGGATTTCTACAATCAACCCTCCATCCGCTACACACCTCTTTGGCAGTCTATGCTGATAGACACACTGCTCAAAGTCCACATAAGTGGTCTAGCCACTAAATTCACGTGATTAAATCACAAAAATCCACGATGAGGCTCGAGGCCATCAACAATCATGACAGAGTCACCCACATATATATACACTTCCCCTTTAATCATCATATCCCGAGACCCATGCATGTGCAACATAATATGGTAGATGGCAATATGATAGAACATGAAAACATCCATAAATATATATATAACATGCTTACATGCATCCACAACTGTTTATCAGCAACTATTAGTGTAAGTAGTATACTAACCTTGTCTACCGAATACCCAATGTAGGTAATACGACCACCACTACCGCTATTTTCAGTTTTCAAGCATAACACATATATTCAATAAAGAATTTAGGGAACAGTGTGATAATTACCTACCTGTAAACTTGAAGAACTAGACTATCGATCTCCCTAACGTCCTCACTCGAAGAGACCACAGCGATCTACTTATCCCTTTCAGACACTGGCCCACAACCTGGTGGCCAATCCCGAACCGCTGAAACTGCTCGCCTTTTGAACTTAGGGGTAGAGACTACGTGTCCAACCCCTTCCCTTACCCGACTGGTACCTGAATCCATACAACAAGATCTTGATCAGAAAACCCGGTTAACACGTTGAATAAGATTTAAACCAAAGTAAATGAATGTTACGATCGAACAAAACCTTACCAAAGTCGACAGCACCCGGAGGTTATACACCTAAGCTTAACGATTGTCGAAGTTCCTACATAAACCCATGTTAGATTCGGCTTTAACACTTATGGTCCAAACGAAGTGGCCTTCGGCCAAACGAAAGGTGTACCCCTCTTACCATGGTTGATCGAAACCCGAAAGATCCTTGATACCCTTCACACTCGCTACAAACAAAAGAGGCACGTAGTCAAGGCCCTTCATAGATTCGGCCACACATGAGAAACAGAGTCAGGCTTTTGGTTTTGGCAAACCAAAGAGAAAAGGAACAAGAATGGTTTTTAGAGAAAAGAACCCTTACCACTACCACTAAGAACCGAATGAGGGGTTTGACAGGAAATGAGTGACGACAATTCCTCTATAGATCAGCAAAAGAAAAAGGACCAGATTTTGTCTAGGTGAAAAGGGGTAGAAATCGCAATAAGAGAGTAGAGGGAAGTTGGTTTTGAAAGAGTAGAAAAGGGATGGCACAAATGGGTATTTCGGCTTTAAGGAGAATGGAGAAGAGATGAAGCAAATGGGGTAGGAAGAATTCGGCTAATGCAAAAAGAGAAAGAAGACGAAAGAAAAAGAGTGAATGGTGCAAAACACAAATGATGAGAAGAAGATGAAACACTAGGTTCGGTCGTAGAGGAAGAAATAAAGAAAGATGAGAGGAGGAAGGAAAAGAGAAAGATCCCAAGAGGAGACTAAAGTTTTCGGCTTTGAGTTGCTGAGAAAAGAAATAAGATGCTCACCAAGCAAAGGAGAAAAGAAAGAACTTCCTAGGCTGATTCGGCTAACCCAAAACTCCCCAAAGGAAACACTTAAGGGACGGCACACCCTTATGGCCGACAAATGCACACAAGAGAACCGAAAAGAGAGCCTAAGCTCTAAGGATTTTCGGCACACCCCTCACTAAGCACAAAATCGAAACTCCCCTCCTTCCACCATACCACATTCGGCCAACAACTCCATCCCTCTCCAAATCCCTTAACTTTCTCCTAACTTTACTCACAGCCTCCCATTCAAACAAGTTTGAATGATTCAAACTCCTAATAATTCTCTCTATCATCCATTCAAAACATTTGACCCTATCCAACCTCTCCCTTTCAAGTGCCCTTGCCGAATCCACCACCTCCCTCTCTTGATGCAAAATAAAACTCCAAAATGCTATCTATGCAGCTCGAACTCTTACCCCCTTGTAACTCCCTTCTGACGCCACTTCCAAGCTCCCCAAAGTGACGCCTCCCTGCCACTACACCACCTTTTCACTTGTGTCAACAACCACACAATTTAATTCCTTAAGGCCCATCTTCACTATCTCTCCCCTCAAAGCCTAGAACCAAAGATTTCACAAAGGCTCAGACTTAATCTCAAGGTTCCCCGAAGCCCCAAACACACTCAAATAGACATACCGAGCATGCCATCACATAGATAAGAAGTAAATGCGAAACCCTTAAATCCCGAATGTTACAGTTTTACCCCCTTAAAGAAATTTCGGCTTCGAAATTACCTGATCAAAAGAGATGTGGGTACTGCTATTGCATTGCCTCCTCCGGCTCCCACGACGCCTCCTCCGAACCATGATTTTGCCACAAGACTTTGACCAACGGAACTATTTTTCTCTGCAGCACCTTGACATCTCGTTCCAAAATCTAAATTGGTTCCTCTTCATAAGACAAGTCTGGTCTTAATTCCATTTCCTCAACTGGCACCACGTGAGACGAATCTGAACGGTAATGTCTTAGCATCGAGACGTAAAACACATCATGCATCTGCTTCAGCTCCGACGGCAACTCCAACTGTTACGCTACTGGTCCCACTTGCTTCAAAACCCGATAAGGCCCTATAAACCGAGGACTTAGCTTACCCTTACGTCCGAACCTCATCACTTTTTTCCACGGCGAAACTTTCAGGAAGATCCGATCACCTACCGCAAATTCTATCTCCCTCCGCTTAAGATCCGCATATGATTTCTGCCTGTCTGACACTTCCTTCAACCGAGTTTGAATTACCCTAACTTTCCCCTCTGTTACTGCAACCATTTTCGGACCCAAGATATGGCATTCACCCAGTGCATCCCAACAGTAGTGAGTCGCGACACTTCTTATCTGATTACTTCATACGGCGCCATCTGAATACTAGCTTGATAACTGTTGTTGTATGCGAATTCTGCCAAAGGTAAGAATTCTTCCCAACTGCCTCTGAAATCAATAACACATCCCCTCAACATATCCTCCAAAACTTGAATTACCCTTTCTGACTGGCCATCCGTCTGCAGATGAAATGCCGTGCTAAAGTTCAGCCTTGTACCCAAAGCCTGGTGCAACGCCCTTTAGAACCGCGACGTAAATCTAGGGTCTCTAACTGATATGATTGACACAGGCACTCCATGCAGCCTCACAATTTCTGCCACATACAACTTAGCTAACCTTTGAAGAGAATAGTCGACTCGCACTGGTATGAAGTGTGCGGAATTTGTCAACTGATCTATGATCACCCATACTGAATCTTTCTTAGTAGGCGTAAGGGGTAGCCCACTAACAAAGTCCATAGTAATTCTCTCCCACTTCCACTGCGGAATCTTCACTGGCTGTAGCAACCCTGAAGGCAACTGGTGTTCAGCTTTTACCTATTGACATGTTAAACACTTCCCCACAAACTTCGTAACTTCTCGCTTCAATCCAGGCCACCAAAACTGCTCCCGTAGATCCCGATACATCTTGCTTCCTCCAGGATGCATAGCGTAAGGGCTACTATGCGCTTCCTGAAGAATCATCTGCCTTAACTCCACATCCTTCAGCATGCAAACTTTCCCATGGAAACACAAAACCCCGTCATTGTTCAAACTATAATCCTCTACTCCCCCATTGCCGAAATCGCACACTCAAAACATCATCTAAAAATTGTTTCTCTTTAACTTGACTTACCCATGTTGGCTTCACTTGCAACTCAGCTAATAGACTCCCGTCGTCGTACAGACTAAGATGGGCGAACATCGCTCTCAAATCTGATACTACCTTTCGGCTTAACGCATCTGCCACGACATTCGCCTTACCCAGATGATATTCAATCGAGTAGTCATAATCCTTCAACAGCTCCACCCATCTTCGCTGTCTCAAGTTCAGCTCCTTCTGAGTCAACAGATACTTCAAACTCTTGTGGTCTGTATAGATAACAGACTTCTCCCCATATAAATAATGTCTCCATACTTTCAAAGCGAAAACTACCGTAGCCAATTCCAGATCATGCGTAGGATATTTAATCTCATGTGGTCGTAACTGTCGAGACGCATAGGCAACAACCTTCCCCTCCTGCATCAGCACACAACCTAACACCGTGTGTGAAGCATCACAATACACCACAAAATCTTTCCCAGCTTCAGGCTGAATTAAGACTGAAGCCTCTGTTAAAATCCTTTTTAGCTTCTCGAAACTCTCGTGCTGCTTCTCCGACCACACAAAATGTACCTCCTTTCTCAATAGCTTAGTCAAGGGCACCGCAATTGAGGAAAAACCTTCGACAAACCTTCTATAATAACCTGCCAATCCCAAGAAACTCTAAATCTCCACCACAGACTTAGGTGGTTTCCAATCTAGCACCGCCTCGATCTTCCAAGGATCAACCCTTATCCCCTCTGTAGATACCATATGACCCAGAAAAGTAACTTCTCTTAACCAAAATTCGCACTTACTAAATTTGGCGTACAATTTCTTCTCCCTTAGGATCTGTAAAACAACTCGAAGTTGCGCATCATGCTCCTCTTCTGACTTGGAGTAAACTAGGATGTCGTCTATGAACACTACTACAAACTGGTCCAAATAGGGTTGAAAAACCCGATTCATCATATCCATGAACGCAGCTGGTGCATTTGTCAAACCAAACGGCATTACTAGAAACTCATAGTGCCCGTAGTGAGTCCGAAAAGTCATCTTATGAATATCTGCTTCCTTTACCCTGAGCTGGTGATACCTGGATCTCAAATCTATCTTCAAAAAGACCGAAGCACCTTTGAGCTAATCAAACAGATCATCTATCCTCGACAGTAGGTACCTGTTCTTGATCATTAGCTTATTCAACTAACGATAATCTATACACATACGCATAGATCCATCTTTCTTCTTTACAAATAACACCGGTGCTCCCCATGGAGACACACTAGGTCGAATAAAACTACAATCCAATAACTCCTGGATTTGAGCTTTAAGTTCAACCAGCTCCTTCGGTGCCATCCTATAAGGGGCAATGGACACCGGAGCCATACCTAGTTAAAGCTCGATTCCAAACTCCACCTCGCGATCCGGAGGCAACCCTGGAAGCTCTTCTGGAAAAACATCTACAAACTCCTTTACCATTCTAACCTCTTCCACGGTCGCTTCATTTGCATCCAAGGAACTAACAAACGTCAAGATAGCTATGCACCCTTTCTTTACCATTCTTTCTGCCTTGAGAGCAGACACTATATTAGATAGATAGTATCTTCTCTCACCTATCACCAAAACTTCATCATCCTCAGAGGTCTTTAACACCATGCGCTTAGTAGCACAGTTCAAATTTGCACGATACCGCACTAACCAATCCATGCCTAAGATCAGGTCAAATTCCCCAAATGGTAACTCCATCAAATCAGCCGGGAAGACTGACCCTTGAACTTCTAAGGGCACACCTCTAAAGAGTTTATTTACCACTACCGATTGCCCTAAAGGATTAAGTACAGTCATCTCCCTAGAGGCAGTTTTAGGATTCATATTCAAAGTGCCAGTTTTAGGATTCAATCCAAAAATGAGAAATGTACCCGTTATAACGTCTGGTGCATCCCCCTTTTCCTGACGCCTAGCCACGTAAACTAACCCAAGCTGTCTTGCCTCAGTACCCCTTGTTCCTCTGCCCTACGTTCCTCGACCTCGGCCAGAACCATTCCCTCCTCGGTTTGAACCACGACCCCTCGGCATCTGCTGACCACCCCTTCTTGGCTGTACGTACCCTTGACCTATCATCCAAGCCCTGGTCATGTCTTGTAGACAATTCTTAATCAAATGATCCTTTGACCCATATCTGAAGCACTCCTCACCTCTTCCTCAGCACTCCCCTGCATGTGACTGCCCATACTGGGCACACTGACAAAATTGCCCCACAGCAACCGATGTAGTATCACAAACAGGTCCATCAACCCCTAGTCTTTTTCTGAAATCCTCCCGATGATCTTAACGATCCATAACTTCTCTTATTCCTGCCTCTGTCCTTGTCCCTATTTTGCCTCTCAGTTCGCTTAACCTCCTCAGCTATCTTAGCTTTTTCCACTAAGATAGCAAAGTCCCTCTCCCGCTGAGAAGCTATCAACACTCGCAGCTCATCCCGCAACCCATCCTCAAATCTCACACAGCGCTCGTAGTCAGTTGCAACAATCCTTCGGGCGTACGGACTTAGCCGCAAAAATTCTGCCTCATACTCAGCTACCGATTTACCCCCTTGTACTAAATTCAGGAATGCCTTCCTCTGAGCATCCATGTAACTGGCCCCAACGTACTTCCCTTGAAACGTTATCTTAAATAAATCCCAATCTACCCGAACTGCCGGGGTACCCTCTCTGACGGTGAGCCACCACTGGTAGGCCTCATCCCTAAGTAGAGAAACTGCGCCCTTTAGCTTCTTCTCAGTTGTGCAATCCAATTCATCCATAATTCTTTCGACCGCCTCTAGCCAATACTCAGCCAAGTTTGGAGCTACCCCCGAGACACCCCTAAATATTTCGGCTCCATTCGCTCGAAGTCACTCAGAAACCGATTTTCGATCCCCATTACCCATGCCTGCCCCCGCCACTCTTTCTAGAATCCGTAGCATTGCCTGGGACACTGCATCATCACCACCCGTTTGATCCTGGAATTTTGCTTCCGCAGCTGACAGTAGTGGCACCTCGTTCCCTGACCCATGGCCGGACCTTACTAGTTCCGACACAGTAATCCTGCCTCTACCCCGTCTACGCGCATTACGTCCACGTCCCCTAGTACTCATAGCTAACGTTCCACCCTTACTCTGGTTATAAATTTTTACGAGTCAGCAAATCTTTCCACTTGTTTAGTAGTGAATAGTTTTATGATACAGAATTTTTAAGTTGTTCTTTCGTAAAACACATACATCCCTAAAGGTTTCTGTCTCTACAGTAAATATTTTAATTTCTAAGATCCACAACAATGCATCACATAACCACTTTATACAATTCATTTATCAGTTAGAGAACATACCTGGTGGACCTGGGCCGAGAACTCGAGTGCCATCCTTCCACAAAACCATTTCATGAAAAATTTCTTTTAAACCAATTTTAAGTACAAAATTTGAAAACATTGTGGGCCTCAAAGCCCAAGGCCGAGTTTAAAATCTGGGCTCTAATACCAAATTGTAACACCTCAAACCCAGCCCAAACACCACGACCGAATCCGGAATGTTACTGAGAAAGTGGTGAAAAGTGAATTTTTGTTTTAAACTTTAAGTTTGGAAAAACCTTCCACTTTAAGGGTTGTCGTTAGAATAGCAGTTTGCCGATGAATAAAAATTTCTAAGTTGTGTAAAGTTCGGTTCGTTACTTGTGCTGGTATTGAGAGAAAAACGTTTGTTTTTAAGCAACCCAAAAACTCCATTTTGACTCTCGTGTTGGAAATATCTTAATGCCACTTTTTAATTACTTATTTAATAGCAAATCCGACTTAAAACCATAATATCCCAAAATATTTAAAGCAGCCTTACTACATAATAAAACATCCCAAATAGCAGCTAACAGTTTAAAATAAAGTCAACAAAAATAATTTCGGCATGGCCACCTCGAGTCCACTCCAGCCCGGTCCAATGAGTCATGAGCTACCTACATTGGTTTGGTAAAAATAATGTGAGTCACCAGACTCAGTGTGCAATTATACAACACAATTCCACGAATGGGCTTAGCCCCAGGTCCACATCAAATCATTATACCATGCACAGATATGCAAAATGATTGCCTAACCCAACCTAGTATCCATCCGCTACACACCACCTGTACGTCCATCCTCATACTCACCTGGGGATTTTTACAATCAACCCTCCATCCAGTACACACCTCTCTGCGCGCGTCTATCTTTGTGCAGACACACATCTTCTCAAAAGTCCACATAAGTGGTCTAGCCACTAAATCCACGTGATTAAATCACAAAAATCCACGATGAGGCTCGAGGCTATCATCAATCGTGACAGAGTCACCGACATATATATACACTTCCCCTTTAATCATCATATCCCGAGACCCATGCATGTGCAACAAATATGGTAGATGACAATATGATAGAACATGAAAACATCCATAAATATATATAACATGCTTACATGCATCCACAACTGTTTATCAGCAACTATTAGTGTAAGTAGTATACTAACCTTGTCTACCGAATACCCAACGTAGGTTATACAACCACCACTGCCGCTATTTTTGGCTTTCAAGCATAACACATATATTTAATAAAAGATTAAGGGAACATTGTGATAATTACACACCTGTAAACTTGAAGAACTAGACTATCGATCTCCCTAATGTCCTCTTTTGAAGAGACTACAGTGATCTGCTTATCCCTTTCAGACGCTGGCCTACAGCCCGGTGGCCAATCCTGTACCGCTAAAATTACTCGCCTTTTGAACTTAGGGGTAGGGGCTACGTGTCCAACCCCTTCCCTTACCCGACTGGTACTCGAATCCATACAACAAGATCTTGATCAGAAAACCCGGTTAACACGTTGAATAAGATTTAAACGAAACTAAGTGAATGTTGCGATCGAACAAAACCTAACCAAAGTCGACAGCACCCGGAGGTTATTCACCCAAACTTAACGATTGTCGAAGTTCCTACATAAACCCATGTTAGATTCAGCTTTAACACTTATGGTCCAAACGAAGTGGCCTTCGGCCAAACGAAATGTAATATCCGGGATTTAGGGCTTGTGCATTTTTACTTAAATATGTGTGGAAGCATGCTTTTGTGTAATTTGAATGTGTTTTATGAATCTTGAGAACCTTAGAGTGTAGGTGAATGCCTTAGAAATTATTTGATTTTAAGTTTTAAAGGGGAGCTAAGCCTGATAGGCCTTAAGAAAATTAGTAGGGGAAATATGACACAAAAATGGGCTTGGAAAAATGGCAAGGAGGCGCCACTTAAAGCCCTAGTAAGTGACACCACAGGCAGTGCAAGAAGGTCTTAAGTTCGAGCAGCACAAGCAACATTTTGGGAGTTTTCTTTTTCGGCAAAAAGGGGTAATAGTGGTCGGCACTGGGAGACTGAGGGAGGAGATTTGGATGTGCTTGAATTCCTTTTAAAATTTCGGCTAAGGGCAAAGGATAGTTATTAATTTATTTGAATTATTTTTGAATGGGTAGGAAGAGAGAAAATAGGAGAAAAAGGAGGAAGCTAATAGGGGAAGAAGAGTTGGCCGGCCAAGGGAGTCTTTGGTGACAAATTCGACTAGGTAAGTATAGGGAGGTTAGCCGAATTTCATAAAAGCATCTTAGCCGCTCTTTCGTCTACTCTTTTCTCTCCAAAAACCATCACTTTTTCTCTTCTTCTCCTAACTTGTTCTAGTCGAAATCTCTCCCTAAAGATCACCATTGCCGTAACCTCTTCAATCAAAAGACCCCCATTGCCGAATTCTTCTGAGCATCCCTTCTTTTTTCTTTCAAGTTGGCGGAACCTTCTTCTTGCCATCTAGACTAAATCGCAGCAAGTTTAACCCTTTTCTCTTCTTCTTTTTTTACAAACTCAATCAAAAGGCTGAATATACCAACAACCCCTAGTCGATTGTCCCTTAAACCCCAAAAGCCGAAACTTAAGTGATCAACATCTAGCCTGTAGCCGAATACCTCTGTGGATTGAAACAAAGGTGCCGTCGACTACAGCATTAAGGGTAAGATCAAGTGGTATTCGATTTTCCTTCCTTTATCTTTTAGATTAATCGAAACTAGAAATCTAACCCCATTAATGTTCTTGACCGAAACCTTGAAGGAAGTTTCGGGATTTCTTTTGTAGTCGATTTAAAGGGGGAGATTTTGGGGATTGTAAGATCTAAGGTAAGTAAAAGTGTAGCCATAGGCCGAAGGCCATTTAGTTTTCTCATTAAATGTTGGAATCGGATCTAACAGAGACTATGCAGGGATTTCGACATCTCCATAGCCAAGTGGTGTTTTCGGGATTTAGATCCACAAGGTAAGGGAGTATTAGCATTCGACTAAGGCCATATTTAAGTATTAGTGCCTAACCGATTCTAACTTTAACTGTTTAAGAAGGAGTACGATCTGTTTCGATAGACTTTTCGGGATTTCAGTGAAAGCATTAGTAACCAGGTGTGTAGCCCTACACCAATTCTTAATAGATTTACGGTATTAATTTTTAAAATATGTGTTAATAAGAATGTGAAAGTTATGGCTAAAGGTACCATTCAATGGTACAGAGTATCTAGGTACGTAAACCTACTACTACTACGTTAATTGTGTATGAACTATGAATATGACATATAGGAGCAATGGATAAGAATATGAAATAAGGAATTTGGCATGTTATTTGCATGATTTGTATGATACATGGGGCATATGGGTGAATATGAAAAGGGGAAGTGATCTGGTGGTTTTTACCACGATATCTGGTGACTCATATCACATAATCTGAATGTGGTGACTTATGTCACATTTAATTATCTGGTGGCTATGCCACAAATTTATAAGGGCAATGTGCAAGTCGTCTGCAGCGACTACCTTCGATAATGTGTAGCGGATGGAGGGTTGATTTAGTAATCCCCACGGTGTGATGATAGGTACGGGTGATGTGTAGAGGATGGATATTTAGGTTTGGGTTCGGGATTGCATCGTTAACTATACTTGATATATATATATGTATGATATGACTTGCCTAAATTATTTGGGAATTTGTGTTGGCTGTTACACACTGAGTCTGTTTGACTCACCCCGTTGTGGGATATCTTTTCAGGTGACACTCAGTAAATGGACCGGGTCGGCAGGGATTTAGTGGTGGCCAATGCTCAGCTCGGCTTTTATGTTCTTCTGCATTTTATATTTAAGTATTTTGGATTAATTTCGGGTTTTGTTTTGTTGTAATAAGGCCATTACGATTAAAATGTTTTATCCTTGTACTTGAAATTTCTATTACGATGTGACAAATTTTAAACCAAAGGTTAAACAACTTTCCTTAATATAATTTCAATTGTGTTTAAAGATCGGCAACTTCTTTTAACTTGAAGTTTTCAAATATGATAATATAGTTTTAATTAAACTTAAATTTCAATAACGACACCGTTTTCAATTCGATCACAACACAAATCGATTTCTCTTCAAAATGTTTAAAATTTTTCAAAGTAACAAACGAGTTTTGAAATGTTTTACTCAAGGAACATACGAGATCCGATCGAGACTCGTGGGCCGGGTTTGGGGTGTTTCAGTTTGGTATCATAGCCAGGTTTTAAACTCTCGGCCTTGGGGTTAAAGCCCATAACATTTTCAAAATTAAGCCTAAATAAGTTTTGTGAAAAATTTTGTGAATTGTGCAGGTTTTCTGGCATGGCACCTAAGTCTCCGACCCGAAGTCCACCAGGTAAGTACCCCAATTGTTGTATGATTTATTGCATGATTTGTATGTGGGAATAACGGGAACATAGATTAGTATATTAAGTTATTGAACCCTAGGATTAGCTTACTTCAAAACAGAATTACATAAAACTTTAAGGCCTAATTAAACAAACCTATGACTAAGTCGCCGAGTTAGGGTGTGGCAACCATTGTGCGCATGTCTAGGATTGGATTCAGGAAGAGCCTGGTATTTAAGCAGTCCTAGTGACTCAACTCCTCTTCACTCGAATCCTACCTGGTGCGTAGTGACGGTTCACCTTAACCAAGAGGACCTATTCATAGGCTAAATTCATTGATTAAAACCCGAAAGGAACTAGCCATACTTTTTATAAAAATCTTAGTTTTGAAATTATCAAATTACTCCTTTGGTTTGCAGCAAAATTTATTTTGAAAATTCTTCCAAAATATTCCCGATTTACAAATTACCCAAATACCCCTGGTTGTAAAATTACTAAAATGCCCTTGGTTTATAAAATTACCATGCTACCCTCAAATTTTATTAAGATTTTCTTACTTCATAAAATAACCCAAAAACCCCTATTTGGCAAAATATCAAGATACCCTGTTTAAAAATTTTTTTACCAAAATACCCCTATAGGACAAATTACAAAAATACCCCTGGGGTAGGAACAGACAAAAATATCCGAGTGGTGAATGCGTGTAGTAGATACTATTGAATGAATGTATTTCTCTGAATTAGGGTAGGAAACTTGAAACGAAAACCTTGAAATGATCGAAAGAACTACTCCTAAGCTCCTTTTCATAAAATTGTTCGCGGATAATCAGTGGAACAAAATACTAATGCATAAGATCTCTTAAATCAGATTAAAGCACGATCGTAGAAATAAGTTCTAGGGGACGTGGTCGTAATGTGCGAGGACGTGGTAGAGGCAGAATGACCGTGTCGGAACCCGTTAGGTCTGGTCAAGGGTTCGAAAATGAGGTACCACCACCCCCACTACCAGCGGTTGGAGTTGAGCAGCAGGATCAGACGGGGGATGATGCAATATCGCAGGCAGTGCTGCGAGTTCTTGAGATGGTGGCTGGAGCAGGTGGAGGTATGGGAGCTCAGAAATCTGTACCTGAGCGACTCCGAGCCAATGGAGTTGAGGTATTTCGTGGTGTATCCGGTGTGGCGCCCAGTACGGCTGAGTATTGGTTAGAGGCGACAGAGCGAATTATGGATGAGCTGGATCTGACTGCTGAGGAGAAGCTAAAAGGAATAGTATCGCTTCTTCGCGATGAGTCATATCAATGGTGGCTCACAGTTCGGGATGGTGCTACAGCTGAGGAACTTACTTGGGAGTATTTTAAGGCGGCATATCAAAAGAAGTATGTTGGGACTAGTTATATTGATGCGCAAAGAAAGGCATTTCTGGGGCTGGTTCAAGGGAACAAGTCCGTAGCGGAGTATGAGGCTGAATTCTTAAGGTTGAGCCGGTATGCTCGAGGTATCGTGGCTACGGAGCATGAGTGATGTGTTTGATTTGAGGATAGACTGAGGAATGACCTAAGATTGTTGATAGCACCACAGCAGGAGCGAGAGTTTGCCGTGTTGGTGGAAAAGGCTAAGGTAGCCGAAAGGATTAAGGACTCTGTGAGGCAGAGTACTGAACGGAATAGGCACAAGAGAGGTTTTGGATCGTCAGGGTTATCAGGGAAAGTTCAAAAGAGGCCTAGAGTTGATGGGCCGCGAGGTCAGCAAGCTATTATAGGAGGGCAATACCGTACTTGTACCCAGTGTGGAAAGATACACCTAAGAGAGTGTTGGAAGAAGACAGGAGGATGTTTCAAGTGTGGGTCCAAGGAACACATGATTAAGGACTGTCCTATAAGAATAGACGGGAGCCGACCAGCAGACCAGGGTTTTAATCAGGCTGGCGAACAGCAGCCTCAACGGGGCCGTGGTCCGATTGGCAGAGGTAACGGTGCTGGAAGAGGACGGGGAACACCGAGCCGAGGTGTTGGTATTACAGAGGCAAGATAGCCGGATGCAGTGTATGCGATTCGCGAGGAGAGATAGAGAGCCGCGCCGGATGTCATAACCGGTATGTTCCTTATAGCTAGCAAGCCTTACTTTGCGTTAATTGATGTTGGCTCGACCCACTCATATGTTGCATGTAGAGCAGTTGAAACACTAGGCATAGCCTCTGAACTGTCCAATAGGGAGATGACTGTAGTAAGCCCGTTAGGTCAAATTGTAGTGGTGAATAAGATATTTTGGAGTGTACCTCTAGAGATTCAGGGAGTGGTATTCCCTGCTGACTTAATGGAATTACCCTTCGGAGAATTTGATCTCATTTTTGGCATGGACTGGCTAGTGGAACATCGGGCTATATTGGATTGTGCAGCTAAGTGAATGGAGTTAAGGACCCCCGAGGATGAGGAGATAATTATGATAGGAGAGAGAAGAAATTACTTGTCTAACGTAGTGTCAGCATTAAAGGCTGATAAGATGGTTCGGAAAGGGTGCAAGGCATTTTTGGCTTTCGTTAGTGCGTTGGATGCGAAAGAAGGGGGAGTTAGTGGAGTTAGAACAGTAAGGGAATTTGTGGATGTCTTTCCGGAGGAGTTACCTGGGATTCCCCCAGACAGGGAGGTGGAGTTCGAAATTGATTTACTACCGGGGACAGCACTTGTGTCAATTGCCCCGTACAGAATGGCACTAAAGGAGTTGGTTGAGCTCAAGGCTCAAATCTAAGAGTTGCTTGATCGTGGGTTTATCCGACCCAGTGTATCTCCATAAGGAGCACCGGTCTTGTTCGTGAAGAAGAAGGACGGGACTATGCGTATGTGCATAGATTATCGTCAGTTGAATAAGTTGACCGTCAAGAACAAGTACCTATTGCCAAGGATAGACGACTTGTTCGATCAGCTTAAGGGGGCAGCAGTGTTCTCAAAGATAGACCTAAGGTCTGGATATCATCAGCTTAAGGTGAAGGAGACAGATATCCATAAGACAGCTTTCCGAACAAGGTACAGGTATTATGAGTTCTTAGTAATGCCGTTCGGATTGACGAACGCCCCAGCCGCATTCATGGATATGATGAATTGGGTATTCCAACCTTACTTGGATCGGTTCATCGTTGTGTTCATAGACGATATTCTAGTGTATTCCAAGTCTGAGAGGAACATGATGAGCATCTCCGGATAGTGTTGCAAGTGTTAAGGGAGAAGAAGCTCTATGCCAAATTCAGCAAGTGCGAATTTTGGCTTAAGGAAGTTGCATTCTTAGGACATGTGGTGTCTGCAGAAGGGATAAGGGTGGATCCTCGGAAGATCGAGGCAGTGCTAGATTGGAAACCACCTAAGGCTGTGGCTGAGGTTCGTAGTTTCTTGGGATTGGCAGGCTACTATAGAAGATTCGTGGAAGGGTTCTCATCAATAGCCGCACCTTTGACAAAGTTGTTAAGAAAGGAGGTACCTTTTGTATGGACGGATAAGCAACAGAAGAGCTTTGAGACGCTTAAGAGGGTGTTGACTGAAGCTCCGGCTGTGATTCAGCCGGAGGCAAGGAAGGATTTTGTGGTGTATTGTGACGCTTCTCACACAGGATTGGGATGCGTATTAATGCAGGACGAGAAAGTAGTCGCTTACGCGTCTCGATAATTAAGGCCTCACGAGGTTAACTACACGACACATGGCTTCGAATTGGCGGCAGTGGTCTTTGCTCTTAAGGTATGGAGGCACTATCTATATGGAGAGAAGTCAGTAATCTACACAGACCACAAAAGCCTTAAGTATCTGTTGACTCAGAAAGAGCTGAACCTGAGACAGCGAAGGTGGGTGGAGTTATTAAAAGACTACGATTGTTCCATAGAGTATCACCCGGGCAAGGCGAATGTAGTAGTAGATGCCCTAAGTCAGAAGGTAGTGTCGGATCTGAGGGTGATGTTTGTACATCTTAGCCTATATAACGATGGAAGTTTGCTGGCAGAGTTGCAAGTTAAGCCGATATGGTTGAATGAGGTGAGAGAAGGACAATTGTCAGATGATGATTTAAGTGCTAAGTTACGACAAGTGCAGAGTAGGAAGTTGGAAGATTATGGTGTTAATGACGAAGGAGTACTGTGCTTCAAGGATAAAGTCTGTATGCCAAAGAACGAGGAGTTAAGGCAGAGGATTCTTTGGGAATAGCATAGTAGCCCTTACGCTATGCATCCTGGAGGTAGTAAGTTGTACAGAGATCTAAGGGAACAGTTTTGGTGGCCTGGTCTTAAGCGGGAAGTTACTGAATTTGTAGGGAAGTGCTTAACGTGTCAACAAGTTAAGGCTGAACACTAAGTTCCGTCAGGATTGCTTGAGCCAATAAAGATTCCACAGTGGAAGTGGGAGAGAATCACCATAGACTTCGTTAATGGGCTTCCCCTTACGCCTACTAAGAAGGACTCGGTATGGGTGATAGTGGACCGATTGACAAAGTCCGTGCATTTCATTCCAGTTCGGGTTGTCTATTCTTTGCAGAAGTTAGCGAAATTGTATGTGGCAGAAATTGTAAGGTTGCATGGAGTTCTGGTACCGATTATTTTAGATAGGGATCCAAGGTTTACGTCTCAGTTTTGGAAAGCTCTACATCAAGCTTTAGGCACCAAATTGGATTTCACTACGGCATTTCATCTGCAGTCGGACGGCCAGTCTGAGCGAGTGATCCAAGTGTTAGAGGATATGTTGAGGGACTGTGTGATAGACTTCAGTAGAAGTTGGGAAGAATATTTGCCATTGGCAGAAATTGCTTATAATAACAGCTATCAGGCCAGTATTCGGATGGCACCGTATGAAGCGCTGTATGGACGAAAGTGTCACACTCCTACGTGTTGGACGGAATTAGGGGAACGTCAAGTTCTGGGTCCAGAGATTGTGGCAGAATCGGAAGAAAAGGTTAAGGTAGTTCGGGCACGGTTAAAGGAGGCATCTGATAAGCAGAAGTCATACGCAGATCTTAAACGGAAGGAAATAGAATTTGATGTGGGAGATCAGGTGTTTCTTAAAGTTTTGCCTTGGAAGAAGGTGATGAGATTTGGTCGCAAAGGGAAGTTAAGTCCAAGGTTTATAGGACCTTATCGGGTATTGAAGCGAGTTGGTCCAGTGGCATTCCAGTTAGAGTTGCCTCCGGAGTTGAAGCAAATGCACGATGTATTCCATGTTTCTATGCTACGTCGTTACCGATCGGATCCATCTCACATAGTGCCAGTTGAGGAGGTAGAACTAAGATCAGATTTGTCTTACGAGGAATAGCCAATTCAGATTTTGGAACGAGATGTGAAAGTGTTACGGAGGAAGTCAGTTCCTCTAGTCAAAGTGTTATGGCGTAATCATGGATCAGAAGAAGCTTCGTGGGAGTCGGAAGAAGCAATGCGACAGTAATACCCTCACCTATTTTAGCCAGGTAATTTCGAGGTCGAAATTATTTTAAGGGGGGTAGAACTGTAATATCCGGGATTTAGGGCTTGTGCATTTTGCTTAAATATGTGTGGAAGCATGCTTGTGTGTAATTTGAATGTGTTTTATGAATCTTGAGAACCTTAGAGTGTAGGTGAATGCCTTGGAAATTATTTGATTTTAAGCTTTAAAGGGGAGCTAAGCCTGATAGGCCTTAAGAAAATTAGTAGGGGAAATATGACACAAAAATGGGCTTGGAAAAATGGCAAGGAGGCGCCACTTAAAGCCCTCCTAAGTGACGCCACAGGCAGTGCAAGGAGGTCTTAAGTTCGAGCAGCACAAGCAACATTTTGGGAGTTTTATTTTTCGGCAAAAAGGGGTAGTAGTGGACGACACTGGGAGACTGAGGGAGGAGCTTTGGATGTGCTTGAATTCCTTTTAAAATTTCGGCTAAGGGAAAAGGATAATTATTAATTTATTTGAATTATTTTTGAATGGGTAGGAAGAGAGAAAATAGGAGAAAAAGGAGGAAGCTGATAGGGGAAGAAGAGTTGGCCGGCCAAGGGAGTCTTTGGTGACAAATTCGGCTAGATAAGTATAGGAAGGTTAGTCGAATTTCATAAAAGCATCTTAGCCTCTCTTTCGTCTACTCTTTCCTCTCCAAAAACCATCACTTTTTCTCTTCTTCTCCTAACTTGTTCTAGCCGAAATCCCTCCCTAAAGATCACCATTGCCGTAACCTCTTCAATCAAAAGACCCTCATTGCCGAATTCTTCTGAGCATCTCTTCTTTTCTCTTTCAAGTTGGCGGAACCTTTTTCTTGCCATCTAGACTAAATCACAGCAAGTTTAACCCTTTTCTCTTCTTCTTTTTTTACAAACTCAATCAAAAGGCCGAATATACCAACAACCCCTAGTCGATTGTCCCTTAAACCCCAAAAGCCGAAACTTAAGTGATCAACATCTAGTCTATAGCCGAATACCTCTATGGATTGAAGCAAGGGTGCCGTCGACTACAGCATTAAGGGTAAGATCAAGTGGTATTCGATTTTCCTTCCTTTATCTTTTAGATTAATCGAAACTAGAAATCTAACCCCATTAATGTTCTTGGCCGAAACCTTGAAGGAAGTTTCGGGATTTCTTTTGTAGCCGATTTCAAGGGGGAGATTTGCGGGATTGTAAGATCTAAGGTAAGTAAAAGTGTAGCCATAGTCCGAAGGCCATTTATTTTGCTCATTAAATGTTGGAATCGGATCTAACAGAGACTATGCAGGGATTTCGACATCTCCATAGCCAAGTGGCATTTTCGGGATTTAGATCCACAAGGTAAGGGAGTATTAGCATTCAACTAAGGCCATATTTAAGTATTAGTGCCTAGACGATTCTAACTTTAACTGTTTAGGGAGGAGTACGATCTGTTTCGATAGACTTTTCGAGATTTCAGTGAAAGCGTTTTTAACCAGGTGTGTAGCCCTACACCAATTCTTAATAGATTTACGGTATTAATTTTTAAAATATGTGTTAATAAGAATGTGAAAGTTATGGCTAAAGGTACCATTCAATGGTATAGAGTATCCAGGTATGTAAACCTACTACTACTACTACTATGTTAATAGTGTATGAACTATGAATATGACATATAGGAGCAATAGATAAGAATATGAAATAAGGAATTTGGCATGTTATTTGCATGATTTGTATGATACATGGGGCATATGGGTGAATATGAAAAGGGGAAGTGATCTGGTGGTTTTTACCACGATATCTGGTGACTCATGTCACGTAACCTGAATGTGGTGACTTATGTCACATTTAATTATCTGGTGGCTATGCCACAAATTTATAAGGGCGATGTGCAAGTCGTCTGCAGCGACTGCCTTCGATGATGTGTAGCAGATGGAGGGTTGATATAGTAATCCCGACGGTGTGATGGCAGTACGGGTGATGTGTAGAGGATGGATATTTAGGTTTGGGTTCGGGATTGCATCATTATCTATACTTGCTATATATATGTATGATCTGACTTGCCTAAATTGTTTGGGACTTTGTGTTGGCTGTTACACACTGAGTCTGTTTGACTCACCCCATTGTGGGATATCTTTTTAGGTGACACTCAGTAAATGGACCGGGTCGGCAGGGACTTAGTGGTGGCCAATGCTCAGCTCAGCTTTTATGTTCTTCTGCATTTTATATTTAAGTATTTTGGATTAATTTTGGGTTTTGTTTTGTTATAATAAGGCCATTACCATTAAACTGTTTTATGCTTGCACTTTAAATTTCTATTACGATATGACAAATTTTAAACCAAAGGTTAAACAACTTTCCTTAATATAATTTCAATTGTGTTTAAAGATCGGCAACTTCTTTTAACTTGAAGTTTTCAAATACGATAATATAGTTTTAATTAAACTTAAATTTCAATAACGACACCGTTTTCAATTCGATCACAACACAAATCGATTTCTCTTCAAAATGTTTAAAATTTTCCAAAGTAACAAACGAGTTTTGAAATGTTTTACTCAAGGAACATACCAGATCCGGTCGAGACTCGTGGGCCGGGATTGGGGTGTTTCACGAAAGGTGTACCCCTCTTACCTTGGTTGATCGAAACCCGAAAGATCCTTGATACCCTTCACACTTGCTACAAACAAAAGAGGCACGTAGTCAAGGCCCTTCATAGATTCGGCTACACATGAGAAACAGAGTCAGGCTTTTGGATTCGGCAAACCAAAGAGAAAAGGAACAAGAAAGGTTTTTAGAGAAAAGAACCCTTACCACTACCACTAAGAACCGAATGAGGGGTTTGACAGGAGATGAGTGACGGCACTTCCTCTGTAGATCAGCAAAAGAAAAGGGACTAGATTTTGTCTAGGTGAAAAGGGGTAGAAATCGCAATAAAAGAGTAGAGGGAATTTGATTTTGAAAGAGTAGAAAAGGGATGGCACAAATGGGTATTTCGGCTTTAAGGAGAATGGAGAAGAGATGAAGCAAATGAGGTAGGAAGAATTCGGCTAATGCAAAAAGAGAAAGAAGATGAAAGAAAAGGGTGAATGGTGCAAAACACAAATGATGAGAAGAAGATGAAACACTAGGTTTGGTCGCAGAGGAAGAAAGAAAGAAAGATGAGAGGAGGAAGGAAAAGAGAAAGATCCCGAGAGAAAACTGAAGCGAGTTGCTGAGAAAAGAAGTAAGATGCTCACCAAGCAAAGGAGAAAAGAAAGAACTTCCTAGGCTGATTCGGCTAACCCAAAACTCCCCAAAGGAAACACTTAAGGGACGGCACACCTTTATGGCCGACAAATGCACACAAGAGAACCGAAAAGAGAGCCTAAGCTTTAAGGATTTTTGGCACACCCCTCACTAAGTACAAAACCAAAACTCCCCTCCTTCCACCATACCACATTCAGTCAACAACTCCACCCCTCTCCAAATCCCTTAACTTCCTCCTAACTTTACTCACAGCCTCCCATTCAAACAAGTTTGAATGATTCAAACTCCTAATAATTCTCCCTATCATCCATTCAAAGCAGTTGACCCTATCCAACCTCCCCCTTTCAAGTGCCCTTGCCGAATCCACCACCACCCTCTCTTGACGCAAAATGAAACTCCAAAATGCTATCCATGCAGCTCGAGCTCCTACCCCCTTGTAACTCCCTTCTGACGCCACTTCTAAGCTCCCTAAAGTGATGCCTCCCTGCCACTACACCACCTATTCACTTGTGTCAACAACCACACAATTTAATTCCTTAAGGCCCAACTTCACTAGCTCTTCCCTCAAAGCTTAGAACCAAAAATTTCACTAAGGCTCAGACTTAATCTCAAGGTTCCCCGAAGCCCCAAACACACTCAAACAGACATACCGAGCATGCCATCACATAGATAAGAAATAAATGCAAAACCCCTAAATCCCGGATGTTACGTGGCTAATCAATTATGTTGTTAGGCCCGAAATCACTCGATACTCTCTACTTGTGGATTTTTTAGAAATAGTGGTAAAGTCGAACACCTATCCCTCGTAATAAGAGACTCGGATTGTTGGTAAGTGAGATAGATTGTTAATCAATTGTAATACTTGGATGAAGTTGTAAATTGGGCTTTGGACTAATTGTTGACCGATTGTATATTTAGGTGCCGCGGAGAATATCGTGTAACGAATTCTGAATAAGGTGTGTAATCCCGTACCTTCCGAATATGTGTTTGAAATGGTGTGTAATCTCACATCTCTCTGAATGTTTTCATGAAATATTCTGTGATTCGGTCGAAATACCGAAGAAAATCAGAAATCGACAACCGTGATTATTGAAAACATTGATGATAATTTGAGAGAAGTTTCCAGATTAAAATATTCATATAAGTTTATAAAAATCCATTTGTATAATCCATTTTAAAAAATATTTATTTGAGTTTTTAGGAAAAATCCCATTTCAAACAATTTGAGCAGAATATAAAATACGTCAAACATAAAGCAATATAAAATAAACCAGAGGCCTTATTACAACATTTAACCCAAAATAGTAAAGTAATAAAATATACGAGAAAGAAGTCTAAAGTCCAAATAAACCATTTCTGAAGTATGGCCTCCACCGAGTTATCCATGGCCCAAGTCCACGTCACTGAGCATTACCTGAAAGGGTTAAGGAAAGAAAGGGGGTGAGTTACAAGAGCTCAGTGTATAATCCCCTTACCGTCATCCACTAGGCCTGAATCCATTTAGCAATCATCTTGGGCCTAAGCCCATTAACAAAGTAATAAATAAATGGAATCAATGCATGAGTGTATGCAACCCATCCCATCCAGCCAATCTCTCCTGTGGGGATCAAGTCAACCCCCCCGACAGTCTCTCTAATTTACAGTCAAGCTGCCATTAATAATAATAATTCACAGGCCAATGGCCATTTATAAAAAATTTCGATTGTGGGCAAGCCACCAAAATCACAGAGTATCATATTATCAAACATATTTGTGGCAGTGCCACCGGAATTACTTCTCTTCAACATTTTCCCAACCCATGCAAAATCATGTAAATGCATCATACATAGCAAATCATGATATTTACAAATATAACAACAATAATTAATTCAGACAAAAGTTTGGCCCATGAACACTTTGCAAATCGGCCCATAAGGACATTTCAGTACATTGGCCCATATGGGCATTTCGGTAATTCGACCCATAAGGGCAATCAATCAAATCGGTCCATTAAGGCATTCTATCAAATCGACCCATTAAGGCAGTCTATCAAATCAGCCCATTAAGGCAATCTATCAAATCAGCCCATTAAGGCATTTTCATATTTCGGCTCATAGGAGTATTTTCGTAAATCGATAATTTACCCTCTAAGGGTATTATGGTAATTTCGCAATCCAGACTTAACTACTAATTTGGGCATAAAAATTTAAACTATCCATCCGCGTCATACTGACTAAATTGACTACAACTCAAGTTAGGAAGCTCGAAATTTAGATCTATAAATTTTCCATGAAACTAGACTCATATATCTTCTTACTATAGTTTTTCCAAAATTTTTGGTTTAACCATTTAGTACAGTTTATTCCTTAAAGTTTTCCCTTGTTTCACTATCCAACGATTCTGACCTCTCTCACCTTAACTTCAAATATCTCACTGTACGATTTTCATATATTGCTCCCACTTGTTTCTAATGAAAATAGGCTCACTAAGAAATCTACACATATAAACTAAAACTCATAATTCACTTTTTACAATTTTATATGATATTTCCAAGACAGATTAGGGAACCACGAAGTCAATCCGAACTAGTCTCACTAAAATCAAAATATCACAGAATTTAAAGTTCCTTTTCTTTCTCTGTTTCTTCATATCAAAATAGACACAGTAAGCTTTAATTTGATATCTTATTCACTTTCTAATTCCCTTTCTCCTATTTTTCGTGATTTTTCAAAATCACGTCACTGCTGCTAACCAAACTGTTTCATTGCAAAAATTTGGTTACTACTACGAATATACGCACTCTCGAGTGATCACGGATGCCGGTTTCTGATTTTCTTCAGTATTTCGACCGAATCACAGAATATTTCATGCAAACATTCAGAGAGATGTGAGATTAGACGCCATTTCAAACACCTATTCAGAAGGTACGGGATTACACACCTTATTCGGAATCCGTTACATGATATTCTCAAATTTTTGTACCAAGTGGGATTCGAACCTCTTCCCTCAATGCCTTCACTTGATGCCATAGGCAGGGTGGGTTGACTTGATCCCCACAGGAGAGATTGGCTAGATGGGATGGGTTGCATACACTCATGCATTGATTCCATTTATTTATTACTTTGTTAATGGGCTTAGGCCCAAGATGATTGCTAAATGGATTCAGGCCTAGTGGATGACGGTAAGGGGATTATACACAGAGTTCTTGTAACTTACCCCCTTTCTTTCCTTAACCCTTTCAGGTAATGCTCAGTGACGTGGACTTGGGCCATGGATGACTCGGTGGAGGCCATACTTCAGAAATGATTTATTTGGACTTTAGACTTCTTTCTCGTTTATTTTATTACTTTACTATTTTGGGTTAAATGTTGTAATAAGGCTTCTGGTTTATTTTATATTGCTTTATGTTTGACTATTTTATATTTTGCTCAAATTGTTTTAAATGAGATTTTTACTAAAAACTCAAATAAATATTTTCTAAAATGGATTATACAAATGGATTTTTATAAACTTATATGAATATTTTAATCCGGAACGTTTCTCTCGAATTATCATCAATGTTTTCAATAATCACGATTGTAAAATAATTAGTTCAAATTTATCGATTTATTAAGCAAACTCCGAAGTTAGTAATATATTTTCAATTATTCTAAATTAAAACTTTTTTTTCTTCTTTTTAACAAATCTATTTTATTTACGAATGAAAATGACTTAAATGTATTTTTCTCATGTGACATGCCAGATCTGGCATTAACGTATGGGCCGGGTTTGGGGTGTTACATTCCCTTCGGCAAGAATGGCTCCCATACTTTCTTATAATCCATTGGGATCCCGGATTTGTCACAACATCAAGCACTTGTTGAAGAAAATCCCAATTGATATTGTTCATTATAGTGTAGCACACATCTTCTTTAACATCAGGTAAGTTAAACACATCATTGATGGACATAGAAGTAAGAGGTACCTTTTTCTTTCGAACGATGACCTCAGTAGCATCTTGCATAGTCAAACTAGCATAGAATTGTCGAACTAGTTCATCATCAGGAAGTGAACGAGCATAAAAAAATCGTTCCCACTCGAGAGCATTGATTTTCTTTCTAATCGGTAAAGGAACAACCATCAAATCATTACTCTTCAAGTTAAATCCTTTTTCAGGCATCATAGGTTGATGCTTGAAGATTGAATCAAATCTCTCTTTTACTTTTTCATGGATCAAAATCAGGTTTTCAGGAGTAGTCTTTGAAGATCTGGTTCTTTTGCGAGACATGGTATCTTTTCTTGAGAATTTGGCACAGTTTCTGCACAAGAGGGAAAAGATAAATCGACAAGGTGAGTAAGGACTTTCTACGATGAAAATCTTGCGATGGGCAAGGATGGTGCAGCTGCGACGACAGCTTGCGACAGCAACAACAGTGTACGGCGGCAACGTTGGTGCTTCGACAATCTTCTTGCGGCGGCAATAGGTGATTTCAGCAAAAAGGGAAGAGAAACTAGGGTTTCTTTCGAGATTTGAGGCGTAGTAGCACAAGAAGGAGATTTAGGGATTTTTAGGGTTAAGCAAATTGCTTTGAGGGATATGAAAAATAGTAGAATGAAGAGGAGTTTATATAGGGGAGAATTAGGGCAACATGTAGCAAAAATTTAGCTACATTAGGGTTACTTGGGCGGCAAAGTATGGATTTTTCCCTCTTTTTTTTTTTGCTGTCTTGGGCCTCAAACTCAGACTGTATTTACAAACTTAAGAAAAAAAATTGATTAGTACTTGGGCCATATTTGGCCCCCTTTATTAACATAAAAATTTAAAATTTAAACAAAAAAAATGAAACTTAAAAATTTTAAATCTTAATTAGAAAATTTCTTCTTAACAAATTACATTAAAATAATTCCCAGGAAAGGTTGGAGGGGTCACAGCGGTCCCGCTTAAGTTCCAATCTCCTTAGACAGAATTAATTAAATGTAATAAGTTAAGAAAATAAGTTCTAATGGTTTATTTATTTACAAAACTAGTTCATGAAAAATCAAGGGTCTGTTAATTTGAACGAGGATTCAACTTGCTCAACTTGACCATCCCAATAGTGTTTGAGACGTTGACCATTAACTTTAAACGTACCTCCATATTTGTCGTATAATTCAATAGCTCCATAAGAATAAACTCGGTAGATGGTATAGGGTCCTTTCCATCGGGATTTAAGCTTCCCAGGAAATAACTTCAACCTTGAATTAAACAACAAAACCTTTTGACCTTCTTTAAACTCGCGAGGTTGTATATGACTATCATGCCATCTCTTTAATCTTTCTTTACACATTTTGGCATTCTCATAGGAAAACAACCTGAGTTCTTCCAACTCATCAAGTTGTAACATCCTTCTCTCACCGGATTGCTTAAGATGAAAGTTCAACTGCTTCAAAGCCTAGTGAGCTCTATTCTCCAACTATAATGGCAAATGACATGCCTTTCCAATGACCAACCGATAAGGAGTCATTCCTAATGGTGTCTTGAATGCTGTTTGATAGGCCCATATTGCATCATCGAGCCTTCGAGATCAATCTTTTCTTCTAGGGCATACCATTTTTTTAAGGATACCTTTGATTTCACAGTTCACTCTTTCAACTTGCCCATTGGACTGGGGGTGATAGGTGGTAGCAATCTTGTGCTTCACATCATATTTGTCAAGCAACCACTTAAGCCATTTGTTCACAAAGTGAGAACTTTTATCACTAATAATAGCTGTTGGTGTCCCAAATCGTGTAAACACATGCTTATGTAGGAATTGCATAACTACCTTAGCATTATTTGTAGGGTATGCTTTAGCATCAACCTACTTGGATACATAGTCCACAACAACTAAGATGTATTTGTTCCTATACGAAGAAGGAAACAGGCCTAAAAAGTCAATGCCTCATAGTCGAATAATTCAATCTCTAAAATGTTTGTCAAGGGCATCTCATTCCTCCTTGATATATTTCTTATCCTTTAGCATTTATCACAGTTCTTCACATAAGCATAAGCATCTTTAAATAATGTAGGCCAAAAGAAACTTGCTGGCAAAATCTTTGCTGCAGTAGTGAACCACCAAAGTGTCCCCCACTTGGAGATGAATGGCAATGATACAAGATCTCAGCAATCTCACTTTTAGCTACACACTTTCGGATCATATTATCTTCACATTGTTTAAACAAAAACGAATCCTCCCAAAAATAATACCGACTATCATGAAATAATTTTTTCCTTTGTTGGTATGTCATTTCTCGAGGAATTATTCCACATGCAAGATAATTGGAAAATTCAGCAAACCAAGGTGTTTCATGAATTTGACTTACCTCAAATAAGTGTTCATTTGGGAAATTCTCGTTGATAGGCACACATGATCGAGTTACCTTATGTTGCTCCAACCTCGACAGATGATCAGCTATTTGATTTTCGACACCTTTTCTGTCTTGGATCTCAAGGTCAAATTCTTAAAGTAAAAGTATCCAACGAATTAGCCTCGGTTTCGCATCTTTCTTTGTGAGCAATTATTTAATGGCCGCATGGTCAGTAAATACTGTAACTTTGGTACCTATAAGATATGAGCGGAATTTTTTAAAAGAAAATACTATAGCAAAGAGTGTATTTTCAGTTACTGTATAATTAAGTTGGGCTCCCGTCAAATTTCTACTTGCATAGTAAATAGGGTGAAACACTTTGTTTCTTCATTGACCCATCACAGTTCCAACGTCATAATCACTTGCATCGCACATCAACTCAAAAGGTAAGCTCCAATCAGGTGTAACGATTATTGGGGTTGAGATTAACCATTTATTCAGATCTCCAAAAGCTTCCAAACATGTTTTGTTGAAATAAAAAACTGTATCTTTCTCTAATAATAAGCAAAATGGTTTAAAAATTTTCAAGAAATCTTTGATAAACCTTCGGTAAAAACCGGCATGGCCTAAGAAACTTCTGACTCCTTTCACATTATTTGAGGCCGATAATCTTTCAATTATGTCCACCTTTTCTTTATCGACTTCAATTCCTCTCTTTGAGATTATATGCCCTAAGACAATCCCTTCCTTAACCATAAAATGGCATTTTTCCCAATTAAGGACAAGATTCGTCTCTTCGTATCTCTTCAATACCTTAGCCAAATTACTTAAAAAATATCATAAGTGTTACCAAAAATAGAAAAATCATCCATGAAAACCTCAACAAAATTTTTAACCATATCAGTGAATATTGCAATCATGCATCATTGAAATGTCGTAGGGGCATTGCATAAACCAAAAGGCATTCGCCTAAAAGCAAACGTATCGTATGGACAAGTAAAGGTTGTTTTTTGTTGGTCCTTCGGAGTTATAACTATTTGGTTATATCTTGAATAGCCATCTAAAAAACAATAAAATTCATTACCTGCCACTCAATTTAACATCTGATCCATAAAAATCACTGGAAAATGGTCCTTACGAGTGGCTTTATTCAACTTTTTGTAATCAATGCAAATTCTCCAACCAAAAACAATTCTCGTTGGAATCAACTCGTTACGCTCATTTTCAACAATCGTGATTCCACCTTTCTTCGGCACACACTACACCGGACTTACCCACGAACTATCTGAAATAGGATAGATGATTACTGCATCTAACCATTTGATCACTTCCTTTCTCACAACTTCTTTCATAATAGGATTGAGCCTCCTTTGCCCATCAATTCGAGCTCTTTCACCTTCTTCTAAAATAATTTTATACATGCAAAAAGAATGGCTTATACCTCGAATATCAGCTATGGTCCAACCAATGGCTTTCTTAAATTTCTTTAGAACAACAATTAGTTGCTCCTCTTGATCTTTCGTCAGTTCTGCTAAAATAATCACAGGCAAAGTGGAACAGTCACCTAAATAAACATACTTCAAATAGGAAGGAAGCACCTTTAGTTCGATTTTAGGTGGTTCTTCAATTGACAACTTGGGTTGCACAAATTCTCTGACTTCTAACTCTAACGGTTCAAACCGTGTGGATTGAATAAAATTTCTCGGATTGGCTTCCATCAAAGCCATGTTTTTTTCACCTTCTTCATCCTCCAAAGGGTCAAGATCTAATGCTTTCTCCAATGGATATTCCTCAAAATTTCTTTCCATTGACAAAGGTTTCCATCTCTTCCATAACTAAACACTCTTTTGTCGTATCGGGAAATTTCATCGCTTTAAGAATGTTAAAGGTTACCTGATCGTCTTGAACTCGCATGGTGATTTCACCTTTTTGCACATCAATTAATGTTCTTCCGTGGCTAAGAAAGGTCTCTCAAGGATGATCAGCACTTCCTTATCTACTTCAAAATCTAATACAATAAAATCAGTAGGAAAAATAATTTTATCGACTCTTACCAAATCATCCTCGATCTTTCCTTCGGGATATGCTAAAGATCGATCCGCTAGTTGAAGTGTCACAGTTGTAGGTCTTACTTCACATATCCCTAGCATTTTGAAAATAGACTTAGGCATCAAGTTGTTACTCGCTCCTAAGTCACACAAAGCTTTACCATATTAAGATTCACCAAGGTTACAGGGTATGGTAAAGCTTCCTGGGTCTTTCAATTTCGGTGGCAATTTGTTCTGTAAGAACGCACTGCACTCTTTTGTCAAGGCAACAGTATCATACTCACTCAATCGTTTCTTCTTAGATAATATATCCTTCATAAACTTCACATAATTTGGTATTTGTTCTAAAGCCTCCACTAACGGAATATTGATGTGTAACTGCTTCAGAACATCCAAAAACTTCTTGAATTGTACCACCTATTTTTGCTTGTGTTGCTGCAATCTTTGCTGATATGAAGGTGATGGAACTTTCGGTTGAATCAGATAACTCCTTTGAGTAAGTAAACCTGTATCCAAAGAAGATGTTAAAGTACCTGAATTCACTAAGTTAGGATTTACCTTGTTAGTCTTTGCAGATTCTGACTCTTTTGGTGTAGGAATTTCAATAGCTGGTTGATTCTTCTCAACAGGCTCATCTTCGACATCAATCAATCGAGGTTCCAAAATTTTACCATTTCGCAATGCCACTACCTTGATATGTTCTTTACCCAAATTTCTTGGATTCTCAGTATCACTAGGCAAGGTTCCTTGCAGTCTATTACGAAGCTCTGTAGCTAACTGACCCATTTGGTTTTCTAAATTTTTCAATGTTGCTACTTGGCTTTGGATCAAAGCGTCATTTTTTGCCATGTATGCTTTCAACAAGTTCTGCAAATTGTTTGATGCCTCAGCTCGAGGTGGTTTTGGAGTTTGCTGATTAAACCCTTGAGATTGGTTGTGTCTATGCTGTAAAAAGTTGTTATTCGGTCCATTTCCTTGGTTGCTCTAAGAAAAATTAGGATGATTACGCCATGAAGGATTGTAGAAGTTGGACTGGGTCCTTGTCCACTCCTATTTTTATGTTGGTTCCCCGCATAGTGCACTGACTCGGGATTTGATGGACAATTCTCATAAGAATGACCTTCCCTATAGTACACACAGGAAACTACCTCAAACAGACTTTGTAACACCCTAAACCCGGTCAACACACCACGACCGAATCTGGCATGTCACAGTTCAAAAACGTTTTGAAGAAAACGGTTTGACAGTTTAATTTTTAACTAAAATAAGAGTTTAGAAAAAAACCTGTGTAGAGTGTTATTGAATTCGTTGTTGTGTTACTTTAAAACCCTTTAAAAGTCGTTTGTCGTTCTTAACTTTATAAAAGCATTCAAGTCTATTAAAACCAGAGTGAATTTAGCTTAACTACTTTGAAACCGTTTGTATTTGAGCTTTGGAAAACTTAGGTTTGAAAATCATTTAAGTTAGCTTAATTATCATCTTATGTGTATTGTTACCCGTTAGTAACGTTTAGGAAACCCATTGCGTAGTATAATTTCGAAAACTTTGATTATCAGGTTATTTAAAACATGTTAAGCAATTTACTTAGCAACATTTGAAAATTCAAAGCAGATATAATAAAACCCAAAATAAAAATACTAATGGCCTTATTACAAACCCAAATAAAACCGAAATTTAAAATGAAAGTACCCGAATCGAAAGTCCAAGTAAAACCGAAAGCAAATGTCGTATGGCAACCTCGAGTCCACCCGGCTCCTCATCCGCGATCTACGAGTCACCTGAAAAAGATAAGGGAGAAGGTGAGTCAATAAGACTCAGTGTATAATCCCCCTTCCAATTATAGCAACATCCTTACACAAGTCATAACCGAGTAAACATATCATGCACCCCAAACCTAGCCATCCACAACTCTTTATTCTACCCCGTGTGGTACCAAACCACTGGTGGTGCCAAACCAATGGTGACCCAAAGTCACTGATATCAATATAATTGTGGTGCCAAACCACTGGTGACCCAAAGTCACGAATAATCCATATGTGGGGCCAACCCACGTTGTGATACCAAATCACTGGTGACAATCCCGTTTTATCAAATGTGGGGCCAACCCACTGTGGTGCTAAGCCATTGGGACGAGTCGCTATGAGGTGCCAAACCTCTGGTGACCCAAAGTCACAGATATCAATCTTCCCCCTCCTCTCATATCACCCACAATAGTGCAATGCATATACATATCATGCTAACATGCTTAATCATTAAACATATATTGAAACATAACATATGCGATTTCATCAGAATAAAGTATTTTAACTCATCAAACGGACTTACCCGAAATCCTTGCTCATACCCATAAGGGTACCATGTCGAAATCTACACAGTCTCGGCTTTTAACGTAGTTTAGGTTTTTAGCAAGTTTACATAGATTATGAAGTGTGTAAGATACATACCTGATTACTAACACGACTATCGAATCCCGTAGATCAAGGTCTAACGTACAGAATACCCCTTTCCTACATTCGGCCAATGACGTCTATTAGCAAAAAGCCATTCGGCTACACTTTGTAAATCCCGAAGAGTTAACGCACAACCACAATCCTTACCTTAACGCCTTTCGAGCACTAGCCACAACCCGTGGTATGCGAGATCAAGCCTTCCCCTACAATCGGCCAACATTAAACAACTTAACTTTAATAGCCTTCGGCTTTTCAAACAAATAAGATAAGGATTGAATCGATATGTAACCTTACCACTGACTTAACGAAACCGATTGGCAGAAAGAGTAGATGACCATGATCTACTGCTTCCAAATCCCGAAGAACCTAGGAGAATCCGATTTCACAGATGAATGAGAATCAAGACAAATGCCGAAATTCGGCTTTTGTTTCCATGTGAGTCGACAGAGAAAAGAGAAGAAAATATTAAAGATTCGGCCAAGAACACTTACCCACTCCAAAATCAACTAGAGCAGAAGACAAGAGCGATCTACAACACAACGAGAGAAAAGAAAAGAGAGAGATCTTCAGTGGTTGATATTCGGCCAAAGTGTTGAAATAAGAAGAGAAAATAGAGAGAGATTTTGGCAATGGTGGTGAAATAATCAAGGGAAATTTGACTAAAATGAAATAAGGGAATGGAAGGGAAGTATTCGGTTGAATGATGGTGAGAAGAAGATGAAAGAATCAATGGAAAACAGAGTGGCTTGAGAAAGAAGAAGGTTTGGCCAACCAATAAGAACGAAGAGCAAAAAGAGATGAGATTTAGGGAGAATAGTGTTTCGGCTTCAAAGAAATCAGAGAGGAATTCAAATGGAGATTCGACTCAATACCAAAGAAAGAAATCGGCAAGAGCCTAAAGTGCTTTCGGCTTTCGGTTTCAAAGGAGGAAAAGAAAGACAACTCAAATGGTTCTTTTTTGGATTCGGCTAGGTGCTTCAAAAGGGAATTCGACAAGTGCCAAAAGAGGTTTCGGTTTTGCTTCTCAACCGAATGTACCAAAGCTTGACTAGCCGAAAATGTCACTAAGGAATTTCGGCACTCCCCCTAAGTCTTCCAGCCGAATACACCTTCTCACACAATTCAAATTTTAGCAAACTCTTCAAACTTCTCTTGGCCAACCATTCAAATGAGTTTGAATTGTTCAAACTCCTAAATTCTCTCTTCTCCACCCGTTCAAATCTGTTGACTTGTCCAACAGTTATCCACCAGAGTTTGAGCTGAGCACAACTCTTCCCCTCTCTGGTGTCAAAAAGAATTAGCAGCAAGGGATTTCTGCAGCTCGAACCCAAGCTCTCCTTCCCTGCATGTGGCGTTACTTCTCAAGGCCCTAAGTGGCGCCTCCTTGCCACTTTACCAAGGCTATTCTTGTGCTAAAGTTTACCACAGAATATTCTTAACCCCTAGCTCCTTCTGCTCCCCTTAACCAAAGCTTAAAAATAAAAATTTTCCTATAGTTCGGGCCTACCCTTGGCTTATCCCTAGACCCTAAAACACCTCAATTAATATCACAACCAAGCCATACACATGCAAACAGTTCAAACATAATAGCCCCTATTTAAAGATGTTACAGACTTGGTGGATGAGCTGTAAAATTATTCGCACTATTAGCGGTAAGCTGTTTTAACATAGAGGAAATAGACGATACCTAAGCTGATAACAAAGTGAGGGCATCAACTTCATGAACTCTGGCTACACGTCTTCCTGAAGCTATTCGATTTTTTGGTTATTGATAGTTATTCCTCGTGATCCTCTTGATGATCTCACAAGCCTTATTATAAGACTTAGACAAAATTGCACCATTCGTAGAAGCATCTACCATCAATCTTGTATGTACATTGAGACCATTATAGAATGTCTCCAATTGGATACAATGAGGAAACCTATGATGAGGCCACTTACAAAGTCACCCCTTGAATCGCTCCCAAGCCTCATACAAAGACTCGTCATCCAATTGTTGGAAAGTTATGAGCTCGTTCCTCAACTTAGCATTTTTGCTAGGAGGGAAATACTTAACCAAAAATCTCTTTGCTAATTCTTGCCATGTAGATATGGAACTTGGTGGTAATGAATTGAGCCATGCTCGTGCTTGATCTCGCAACGAGTACAGAAACAAATTCAACCTCAGTGTATCTTCAGTCACACTGGCTATCTTGAATGAATCACTCACCTCCATAAATAATCGAAGGTGGAGATGTGAATCTTCCGCGGGTATACCACTGAATTGGCCCACCGTTTGGAGCATTTGAAACATATCTGGCCTTCTAATTCTTGGATTTAACTCACTGAAAAGTGGCACAACATATTGTTTAATGCATCGATCCCTATCATCAGCAATGAGGATGGGATTTCGTACATGATCAGCTTCATTACCTTGGTCTTGATTCAGATTTCCAAGGTCCATCTTGCTTGTTTTTGAGCTGTTCATTCACATCTTTTTCATCTGAAAGTTCGCTTAATTTCATGCTCTACAGGGAATAAATCAATAATTCTATCTATGCTCATAAACACCTGAAAAGAGAATCAAAAAATTAAAAAGAATAAGTTAGTAATGTTAGAAATAAACCAAATTAGAAGTAAATAATTTCACAAAAAAAAAATGACTATGGCAACAGTTAACAATCCCCGGCAACGGCGCCAAAAACTTGTAACGCGTAGGTTTGTGCAAGTGTACATAGTCGTTATCAAGTAATAAGTAAGTATCGAGTTATCGTCTCCACAGGGATTGTATTTGTGTTAAGTCACTTAATTGTAAAATTATATTAACAACTTGGTAAATAAAAACACAATATGATTGATAAGTGATGATTAAAATTAAATATATTAAACTAAATGCAATGATCTCTAATGCAAATTATCCTAAATATGCAAACTATATGAATGAAATAGATTTTAATAAAAATTAAACACAATTTGCAACAATTATAACATAAATAAACTAGGACAATTACTTTAATTAAACTCAATTTATTATCAACATGCTTAATAACATTCGAAAAAACATTTCATGAGTTTGGAAACCATATTAGGTCCTTTTGGAATCCTTTACTTAGTAAATACGCATGTTACTGATCCTTATTTACTAAGGGTTTCTTAGCATTCGTGTGAGGTAATAGGGACGTGTTAAGAGGCTTAATTGCTAAAATCTCTATGAATAGATGATGCTAGGCGTGGGGAATGAAAAATGCTCAGAAGAATTGAGAGAAAAGAGAGAATGATGATGTATGAGGGATGATTGATGAAGGAATGAATGGGTCATATTTATAGGTCAGGAGAGGGGGTAGCTTGCTAAAAATAGAGGGTTTAATCTCTTCAAGTTTCTTCAATGAGTGGCCAGCCATGCTTAGTGGATTTTAAGTTGATTTTTGCTTGATTTTTAAGCAAGTTAAATGCCATAACAACTCCGGACTGAGACTCAATCAAATGTAAATCTTCGGGCAAATCTCTAATTTCTTCAACATTTCAAGGACATTCTATAATTAATCCAAAAATTGGTTTATGTGGATAGCCATCTGTAGCCGAAATTGGGTTGTCTTGGTCTTCAATTTGGACAGTTTTTGCAATCCAACAAAGCTATCAGACCTGTCCAAAATAAATTAATAAGTTAAAGGACCAAAGAATAAAATTTATCCAATTTAAATAATTAAATAGAACCCAAATTATTAATGAAATATTTTAAAATGAATTATTAAATATAAATTTATATTTTATTATTTAATTTAATCATGCATGGCCCATTTCATGTCTTAAAAATATAATATGTTCAAATAAATATAAAATAAGCCATTTTATGCATGAAAACTATATAATAAAGCGTAAAATCACATTTTAATAATTTCTATGTCCTAATTTCATATTTTCACATATTTCATTAATTTATTAAACAATTACTTAGTTTTAACAATGAATTTAAGTAAAAAGGTGATAAATTACATAGGAAAATTTTATATATTTTTCAGTTTACAGGAAGCAACATCCGAACTTTAGTTGGAATAATCAAGGTGTGGAGAATTTAAACAATGTTGCGAGATAGAATGCTAATAGTGCACTGCTTGGTTATAATCATCTTATGCTAAGGCAAAATGTTCAACAGGGTCAAGCATCATGTTCTACCTCTATTAAAGCCTTGCTGAAGGAATTTATGGCTAAGAATGATGCGATAATTCAGAGCCAAGCTTGGGTCCCTCAGAGCTCTTGAGAGTCAAGTGGGGCAGATAGTGAATGCTTTAAATTCGAGGCCACAAGGATCATTGCCAAGCGATACCGAGAATTCAAGAACACAAGGGGTGTAAAGCCATCACCCTTAGAAGTGGGACACAGTTGGATGATGTTGTTCAAGACACCAGTGTAGAAGAGGACAACTCCAAACTCAATTATGGAAAGAATTCAGAATCAACTAAAAAGCATACTACACCTGAAAAAGGTTAACAAAAGAATGTTGTAGTAGAATCTGATCATGTTGCCAACAACAAAGCCACAACAAAACAATGTCAGCAACCTGAATGCCGACACCTCTACCTTTTCGTCAAAGATTCTAAAGTTCTAAATAGGATGTTCAGTTCAAAAGATTTTTAGATGTTTTGAAACAAATCCATATCAACATACCGCTAGTAGAAGCTTTGGAGAAAATGTCCAATTATGTGAAATTCATGAAAGATATATTATTAAAGAAGCACAGATTGGGAGAATTTGAGATTGTTGCTCTCACTAAAGGGCGTACAACAATGTTGATGAATAAATGACCTCCAAAGTTGAAGGACCCAGGGAGTTTCACTATCCCATGTTCAATTGGAAATAAATATATTCGTAAGGCATTATGTGATTTAGGAGTGAGTGTAAATCTAATGCCTATGTCTATTTTCAGGAAGCTGGGAATTGGAAAAGCAAGACCTACTACGGTTACGTTGCAATTGGTTGATCGATCCTACGTACATCTGGAAGGTAAAATTGAAAACGGGCTGGTAAGAGTAGATAAATTTATTTTTCCTACAGATTTCCTTATTTTAGAATACGAAGCTGACCAGGATGTGCCAATTATTCTGGGAAGACCTTTTCTTGTTACTAGTAGGACTTTAATTGATGTGTAGAGCGGTGAACTGACCATGAGGGTAAATGATCAACATATTACTTTCAATGTATTTGATGCTTTGAAATGTGCTGATGAGAATGAAGAATACCATGCCATTGGGTTGATAGAAACAACAGCAGAGGTAGAAATTGCAAAATTTTGCCACAACAATTTTGATAGTGATGAAGACTCACTTGAGCGAAGTGACGCAATAATTTTTTAGGACATTGGTGAACTTATGGAAGCCAAGCAGTTTGTGGATAGACCAGGGAAGAAGTTTGAATCCTTGGATTTATCAGATTTCTTTTTTAATCCTCCTAAATCTTCTATATAGGAACCTCCCACACTGGAGTTGAAACCTTTGCCACAACATTTAAAATGAATATTTGGGAGACAAAAAACACTTTTCTGATAGTAATTTCTGCGGACTTGACACTCGAGCAAGAGGTCAAGTTGTTAGAAGTCCTTCGACAATCCAATAAGGTATTAGGATGGACCCTTGCTGATATAAATGGAATTAGCCCTACTCTCTGCATGCACAAAATTTTGTTGGAGGATTGCCATAGTAATTCTATTGAATAGTAGAGAAGACTGAATCCAATCATGAAAGAAGTTGTCAAGAAAAAGATTATCTAGTGGCTTGATTTTGGCATTATTTACCCAATATTTGACAGCTCATGGGTGAGTTCTGTACAATGTGTACCCAAGAAAGGAGGTGTCACAGTAGTGAGAAATGATAACAATGAGCTCATTTCGACTCGTACTGTCACGAGATGGAGAGTATGCATGGACTGTTGCAAGCTTAATAAGGCAACTAGGAAGGACCATTTTCCCCTACCATTTATTGATCAGATGTTAGATATATTAGTTGGGAAAGCTTTCTATTATTTTTTGGATGGTTATTTAGGGTATAATCAGATTGTCATAGCTTCTAATAACCAATAGAAGACCGCTTTCACATGTCCATATAAAACTTTTACGTTTAGACGAATGTCATTTTGGTTATGAAATGCCTTGGCAACCTTCTAGCGTTTTATGATGGCCATATTCTTGGACATGGTGGAAAACTTCCTTGAAGTCTTTATGGATAATTTCTCTGTGTTTGGCAATAATTTTGAGGATTGTTTAAAAAAAACAAGAATTTGTTCTGTGTCGTTGTGAAGAAACAAATCTTATTTTTAATTGGGAAAAATGTTAGTTCATGGTTCGTGGAAGAATTGTTCTGGGGCGTAGGATATCACAATGAGGGATTGAAGTGGACAAAGCAAAAATTGAAGTAATAGAAAAATCGCCACCTCCCACTAGTGTCTAGGGTATCAGAAGTTTTTTAAGTCGTGCGGGAATTTATAGAAGATTCATTAAGGATTTCTCGAAGATATCTAAACACTTGTGCACTTTACTAGAGCAAAATAGACCTTTCACTTTTGATGAACATTGCTTGGTTGCTTTCGAGGAATTAAAGAAATAGCAGATAGCAACACCAATTGTAATAGCTTTGGAATGGACATTGCCTTTTGAACTCATGTGTGATGCCAACGATTATGCTGTGGGAGTAGTGTTAGGGGAAAGGAAAGACAAAGTACTACGTGCAATATATTATGTGAGTAGAACCCTGACGAATGTACAACTTAACATACCACCACAGAAAAGGAGTTATTGGCTATAGTGTTTGCATTTGATAAATTTCACTCTTATCCAGTTGGTACCAAGGTCACAGTCTACATAGACCACTCTGCTATTAAGTATTTGGTGAGAAAGAAAGATACCAAGCCAAGATTTATTAGATAGATACTCTTGTTGCAGGAGTTCGACTTGGAAATTAGAGATCGAAGGGTGATTGAAAATCAAGTGGTTGATCACTTATCAAGGTTAGAATCTAGAAATGAAGACGGCAATGAAAAACTTATTAAAGAAGACTTTCCAAATAAGCAACTGTTAGTTGCCATGGCATTACCTTGGTATGCATATATAGTGAAATTTTTAGTAAGTGGTGTGATGCCACCTGATCTCAACAACCAAAGAAGACGGAAATTCCTTCATGATGCTAAGAATTATTATTGGGATGAACCTATCCTATTTTGACATTGTGTTGATTAGATAATTAGGAAGTGTGTCCCTAATGACGCAATACATAGCATTCTGCAGTATTGTCATTTAGCTCCTTACGGAGGACACTTTGGGGGAATAATAACTGCTGCCAAAGTACTTCATTCAGGATTTTATTTGCTGAGTCTGATTAAGTATGCTCATGAATTTAATCAGTCGTGTGACCATATTAAGAGGATAAGAAATCTATCTAAGAGACATGAAATGTCATTGCAAAATATTCTAGAGATTGAGTTATTTGATGTATAGGGAATAGACTTTATGGGTCCATTTCCACCGTCAGTGGGCAACCTATACATACTGTCGGCAGTGGACTATGTATCTAAGTGAGTTAAAGTTGTTGCACTTCCTACTAATGATGCAAAGTCAATAATGAAGTTCTTGCACAATAACATTTTCATAAGATTCGGTACGCCTAGAGCCATTATTAGTGATGAAGGATCTCATTTTGATTGCAAGCTAGCGACTAATGTCTTACATCAGTATGGGGTGAAACATAAGATTGCCACGGCATATCATCCCCAAACAAATTGACAAGCTAAGGTTTCTAACAGAGAAATTAAGAAGATTATAGAAAAAGTGGTGAACCTAACTCGTAAGGATTGGTCCTTTAAACTGGATGAAGCTTTATGGGCCTATCGCACTACATTTAAAACACTATTGGGGATGCCACCTTTTAAGCTTGTTTTTGGAAAGCCATATCACCTACCTGTTGAGCTTGAGCACAAAACATTTTGGGCTAAAAAGCTGAACATGGATTAGGTCGCTCTTGACCATAAAAGGTTGTTAGAGCTAAATGAAATGGAAGAACTCAGGGCATAGACATATGAAAGTGCTAAACGATACAAGGAGAATACGAAGCACTGACATGATAATAGAACTATGCCAAGGTAATTTGAACCAGGGCAATAGGTGTTGTTGTTCAAATCTAGGCTTAAATTGTTCCCTGATACACTAAAATCTCGTTGTTCAGGTCCATTTAAAGTAGCTCAAATATACCCGCATTGAGCTGTTAATATCAAAGACCTAAAAATGAGGATCACATTCAAATTTATTGGACAACGCTTGAAGCATTACCAGGGTGTTCATGTGGATCGTGACAAGCAATCCATTGACCTCTGAGATGTTTGAGTTAGCAGTTTTGTTTTTATTTTTCCTTTCTTTAATTGGTTTACTTTCATTTTGTTTTTATTATCTATTATTAGTAATTATTTAAGTTGTTTCATTTCTATTTTTATATTCGATTAATAAGCAACTTTTTCTAGATTTTTCAGAGACAGAGTAAAAGTGTGGGATTATCAGTTGTGATACTAGGAAGACTTTGTTGTAGCATCTCCGAAGGAAATTATGCTGCGATAAACTGGGTGAATGAATGTCGAGGTACAAGGTAACATGGGTTGACCAAACAGAAAAGTCAGAGGGAGAGATTTTCTAGATAGCTGGGCCTAGTCTTTTACTTGGATAGCTCAAAGAGGAAAAGTCAAAACTTTTATTTTAGGGCTAGGTCACCCTACAGTCCCCCCTAAAGTATCTTTATTTTCCATTTCTCCATGCCACAAATATTACTTTGTACGTTTCATTTTTCTAAACTGTCAACACTATCTCCTCTACTCACCTCTTTTCAACTACTCACGTCTCTTATGTTTCCCACAAAGTTTCCATCTTTATCATTTCTTTCTTTTCAACTTCTTCTACATCTCTTATGGAATGAGTAAAGACTTCTTCGAAGGCTGCTAAATCGTCGCAAGCCAACACTACCTGACCTGAAACCTTTTTCAACAGTGCTGTGTCCAAAAAATAAACTAATAACATCTCAAAGCGCCCTTTTTGTTTTGAAAAAGGGTTCTTGTTAAAAGACAAACCACACATGGGCTATGACAAGTCTGTGTCCTCCATCGTAGAAAAGCATATGTGGAGTGCTTTTTATTTGCACCCGGAGGACATTTTCGAAAAGGTCGTTCGTAGATTTTATTACATTTTAATTCACTGGTTCTCTTTTTTTCCATGTTTGTGCCACTTCAGTTCCGTTCAATGAAGATCATATTAACACCCAATTTGGAATCGCTGATGTGTAAGATGAACACACACCCTTCGCTGACAATGTCATTGCTAATGGATTAACTCAAGTCTTGAATGATTTATGTGTCGAAGGTACGTGTTGGACTGTTTCTGTAACACCCCAAACTCGGCCTAGAAGTTAGGCCCGAATCTGGCATGTCACATTGAAGTGTTTCTCGGAAACCGTGTTTTCATTTGCGTTCGTTTATTTTTAAAACGTGGTTTATAAAAAATCTATTCCCTTTCAAAATGTTATTAATCACTTAGTAAAATCTTTTTCAATTGCAGAAGCTTAATGAAAATAAATGATTTATGGAAACTTGATATTTAAAAAAATAGGTTGTGGAAACGTAGTGTTTGAAAGTAGTTATTGTTCTGGGAAAAAAATCGTGTCCTACTTCTAGTAGATAATAAGTAAATACCACAAATAAAAATAAAAAAGTAGCGAGGCCTTATTACAACCTAACTCAAAAATCAAAGTGCTTAAATAAGTGAACAAGATAGAAAAACATGTGTGGCTGTGTGGTCGTCTCCGAGTCCTTCGCAGCACCGATCCTCCTAATGCTGGGGATTACCTGCACAGTTAAAAACGGGGTGAGTTTACGAAAACTCAGTGTGTAATCCCCTTACCAGAGTAACACTTAATATACGGAAATAGAACATAAAAGAGTCTGGGCCAAAGCCCTTTAACAGTAACAGTATGGTACAAATCAGAGCATACGTGGGCCAAAGCCAACTACAATATCATTTGGGTCCCAGACCATAGCAGAATCAATTGGCCCTAGCCCATTTCAGAATTAATTCCATATGCATAATGTGTAATGCATGCTAACCCATCCCATCCAACCCTGCACTACCTGCGGGGAATAAATTACCCATGCCATCCCTACACTCCCAATGTTATCACCAGTTGCGGCACTAACCAAAATCGCAGCAAAGCTGCTAGTATATATATACGGCTCTAAGCCTTTAGTAGCGGTATTATAATTGGCACAAAGCCATCAGTAACTGTATTATGTCTGGCACATAGCCGTCAGCGACGGTAATATAATCGGCATGCAGCCTTGGGTAAATATGATCGACATAGAGTCATCAGTATATATGTTAGGCACATAGCCATGGGTAAATACGATTGGCACAAAGCCATATTCAAGATGGCACAAAGCCATATTTAGGTTGGCACAGAGCCATAATCAAATTACGAGACTTTAAGCCGTCCGTTGGTCCACAGTTGTCATGCGACCCGTGCGACCTCAACAGATCAATACTGGATCCACAGTCGTCATCCGACCCGTGCGACCCTATCAGATCAATACTGGATCCACAGTCGTCAGTCGACCCGTGTAACCCTATCAGAACTTCCTCCGTATCAATGTCCCAACCTTATACAATATGTCGTGTATGTCATAGTCAATCATTACTTGTGTATGCAAAATGGCCATGCTTAATAAAAGTCATTTCAACACATATTAACAGCAAATCAGTCACAAGCCCACAGTCAAGTTAGTTAAAATACAGTCATACGATCACAGTCAAATCATAGCACAAGTCAGTCATTTACACACAAGGGCAAAACAGTCATTTACCCTATAAAGGTATTTCCGTGTTCCTACCCTACAGGGGTAATTCAGTAATTCTACTCTACAGGGGTATTTTAGTAATTTTACAAATCGAGGGTATTTTAGTAATTTTACAAATCGGGGGTATTTCAGTAATTTCACAAATCGGGGTATTTTGGTAATTTTGCAAACTAAGGGTATTTCGGTAATTTTACAAATTAGGGTATTTTGGTAATTTGCAAACTGAGGGTATTTTGGTAATTTCACAAATCAGGGGTATTTTGGTAATATCGTAAACTAGGGGTATTTCAATAATTTTGCAAACTAGGGGTATTTTGTTAATTTTGCAAACCGAGGGTATTTTGGTAATTTTACAAATCGAGGGTATTTCGGTAATTTTGTAACCAAGGTATTCTAAACAGAGACAACGATGCGAATGGGCCTAAGGCCCATTGTCAGCCCAAATGGGCCGACACGCTCGTATGGCCCATTTAGCCCAAATCTAGCCACAGATATGAGATTCACATAGACCAGTCCAATATCCACTACACAATTATACAATTTATTCATATAGGCCCACCGGCCCATTGGCCCCTTTCGGCCCATCGTGGCCCAAACAGCCTAAACCCTCAAGAACACTCATGATGGCCTCAACTATCGCGTCGAAGCTCCCATACGTGCGCTCGCACACTCGTGTGGCTACCATTGCCGTGTGACCAGCATTTCGACATTTGCCGCTCTACAGCTAGAATAGTGCGAAATTCACACCTGATAGGAATCTGGAGTTAATCCGCGCTATGAACACTCCTATGCCTAAACGCCAACCAAGGTATGCTTACTCTCCTCATAGATCGCTCTATTTAAAGCCAGCTTCTCGCTTACTCTCGTGCTAGCTTCCCGATGTGGGATCCCTCCTACGGCAGAGTTTAATTCCATCTGAACCACCTACCGTCCCAACTTAGCAAAATAAATATCCCTTTTTAATTGCAATAGGATTCGAACCCTTGCCCTCTCCTATGCTCCAGACGCTACATGCCACCACAACACAAGCTCCTTTTGTGACTTAAAACATGCACAACTAAATATAAGTGTATGGGCCAAAGTCTAAGTTCATTTAAAAGGAAATGAAAAAGAATTGCAAGCACCAAGACTTGAACCCATACTCCTTTGCAACCTTAATGACACCTTGCCAATTGACCACTCACTTCCTTGTGTCATTTTTTTCCACAATTTATTCTTAATGCCTACTTACTTACTCCCAGGGTTTTATTGACCTAAAACCAAAATTTTTCCTAAGGCCTAGATTTGAACCCGGGACTTCATGGAAGCCCCCTAACCTTCCAAAATCACTCACCCAATAGGTCCAACTTGCATTAGTGTCGTTCTATTATTCTCAAAAATTTTAAACGCTCCCATGCCCAAGGCCTAATAAGCCCAATTCTACTAGGCCCAAAAATTTGGGGCGTTACAATTCTATCCCCTTAAAGAAATTTCGTCCTCGAAATTTCCAACTATCTATCAGTCTTTTAACATAGGCTACCTTTCTACGCTGCCGTTGCGCACTCTCTTCCCAATAACACTAATACACTTTTAACTTAGTCTTGAAATCTCTTACACACAACCAAACATCTAACCACAGAAACAAACAGATATTTATCACACATGCATACAATTTCTATATTCAAACATCACATCCAAACAAAACACACCTGACTTGAAAGGGATTGTGCAATCCCAAACCCGATGCTCCTTAGACCCGCATCTAAGACACGCTCCTGACTTCTTCCAGCATTCACCCGGATGGTGCCTTTTGCAATGCTCGCAAGCCGAAAAGTTTGGACGTGTCTTAATGCGTTTCACGGGATGAGGCTCCTGCTTTAGAGAACTGTGGACCCTTTTCCTGTTGCAGTCCAAGCACCTAGCCTGAAGTGTTTCACCATACGCCTTAACTCCTGCCTCAAACACTTCTTCAAACACTTTCCTTACCAACCGGGTCAGTGCCTCCGTACGATGCTTCGAGTTATCGCTACCTGAAGTTGGCGGACTTACCTCGACTACTGTCTCCTGAACCATCTTATGTTTCGGAGAGACGTGCCACTCCTTATGACCTTGCTTGCCTTCTGAATCTATCACAACACTGTTGCTAGCTTTTAAAAAAACTTTACCTTCCAGAACATACACTGAATAAATACAAAATCTAACTTTAAATACTGTCTAACAGAAAACTTATGAATTCGACGCTGGAGACTCAGTCAACCACACTTTTAGGAAAATATTCTGAAAAATATTTTGATTACTTTAAATCTTTTCAAACCCTTTTGAAACAATTCTTTCAGATATCCAATTTTTTTCAAACCCATTCCACAGCTGAGTTTTGCAACCCAGGCTCTGATACCACTAAATGTAACACCCCAAACTCAGCCTAGAAGTTAGGCCTGAATCTAGCGTGTCACATTCAAGTGTTTCTTGGAAACCGTTTTTTCATTTGTGTTTATTTATTTTCAAAAGGTGGTTTATAAAAAATCTATTCCCTTTCAAAATGTGATTAATCACTTAGTAAAATCTTTTTCAATTGCGTAAGCTTAATTAAAATAACTGATTTATGGAAACTTGATATTTAAAAAAATGGGCTGCGAAAACGTAGTGTTTGAAAGCAGTTATTGTTCTGGAAAAAAATCGTGTCCTACCTCTAGCAGATATTAAACATGCTTAAGTAAATACCCTAAATAAAAATAAAAAGTAGCGAGGCCTTATTACAACCCAACTCAAAAACCGAAGTGCTTAAATAAGTGAACAAGATAGAAAAACATGTATGGCACTGTGGTCGTCTTTGAGTCCCTCGCAGCACCGATCCTTCTAATGCTGGGGATTACCTGCACAGTTAAAAACGGGGTGAGTTTACGAAAATTCAGTGATAATCCCCTTACCAGAGTAACAGTTAATATACAGAAACAGAACCCAAAACAGTCTCGGCCAATCCCTTTAAAAGTAACAGTACGGTACAGATCAGAGCATACATGGGCAAAAGCCCACTACAATATCATTTGGGTCACAGACCATAACAGAATCAATTGGGCCTAGCCCATTTCAGAATTAATTCCATATGCATAATGTGTAATGCATGCTAACCTGTCCCATCCAACCCTGTACTACCTGAGGGGATTAAATCACCCACGCCATCCCTACACTCTCAATGTTAGCACCGGTTGCGGCACTAACCAAAATCGCAACAAAGCTGCTAGTATATATATACGGCTCTAAGCCTTCAATAGCGATATTATAATTGGCACAAAGCCATCAGTAACTATATTATGTCTGGCACATAGCCGTCAGTAACGGTGATATAATCGGCACACAGCCTTGGGTAAATATGATCGACTTAGAGTCATCGGTATATATGTTAGGCACATAGCCATGGGTAAATACGATTGGCACAAAGCCATATTCACGATGGCATAGAGCCATGTTTAGGTTGGCACAGAGCCATAATCAGATTACGCGGCTTTAAGCCGTCCGTTGGTCCACAGTTGTCATGCGACCTGTGTAACCTCAACAGATCAATATCGATTCTTGGATTCCGCGATGCGTCATGCGACGCATTTACCATATCGGATCAATATCGATCCACGATGCGTCATGCGACTGCATGCGACCTATCGATTCAATCTTCGGATCCAGTCGTCAAGCAACCCGTGCGACCCTATCAGAACTTCCTCCGTATCAATGTCCCAACCCCATGCAATATGTCAGGCCTGTCATACCCAATCATTACACGTGTATGCAAAATGGCCATGCTTAATAACAGTCATTTCAACACATATTAACAGCAAATCAGTCACACGCCCATAGTCAAGTAAGTTAAAACACAGTCATACGATCACAATCAAATCAGTCAAATCATAGCACAAGTCAGTCATTTACACACAAGGGCAAAACAGTCATATACCCTATAAAGGTATTTCAGTGATCCTACCCTATAGGGGTAATTCAGTAATTCCACTCTACAGGGGTATTTTAGTAATTTTACAAATCGAGGGTATTTTAGTAATTTTGTAAATTGGGGGTATTTCGGTAATTTTAGAAATCGGGGTATTTTGGTAATTTCGTAAACCAATGGTATTTCGGTAATTTTACAAATCAAGGGTATTTTGGTAATTTTGTAAACTGAGGGTGTTTCGATAATTTAACAAATCAGGGGTATTTTGATAATATCAAAACTTAGGGGTATTTCGGTAATTTTACAAACTAAGGGTATTTTTGTAATTTTACAAACCGAAGGTATTTTTGTAATTTTGCAAACCGAAGGTATTTTAGTAATTTCACAAATCAGGGGTATTTCGGTAATTTTGTAAACCAAGGGAATTCTAGAAATTTTGTAAACCAAGGTATTCTAAACAGAGATAACGATACGAATGGGCTAGCGCCCATTCTCGGCACAAATGGGCCAACACGCTCGTGTGGCCCATTTAGCCGAATCTAGTCACAGATATGTGATTCACATAGACCAGTCCAATATCTACTACACAATCATACAATTTATTCATATGGGCCCACGGGCCCATTGGCCCCTTTCGGCCCATCATGGCCCAAACAGCCTAAACCCTCAAGAACACTCATGATGGCCTCAACTATCGCGTCGAAGCTCCCACACGTGCGCTCGCACGCTCGTGTGGCTACCATCTCCGTGTGACCGACATTTCGACATTTGCCGCTCTACAGCTAGAGTAGTGCAAAATACACACCTGATAGGAATCTGGAGTTAATCCGCACTCTGAACACTCCTATGCCTAAATGCCAACCAAGGTATGCTTACTCTCCTCATAGATTGCTCTAATTAAAGCCAGCTTCTCGCCTACTCTCATGCTAGCTTCCCGATGTGGGATTCCTCCTACAGTAGAGTTTAATTCCTTTGCAACCACCTGCCGTCCCAACTTAGCAAAATAAATATCCCTTTTTGCTAGCAATGGGATTCGAACCCTTGCCCTCTCCTATGCTCCAGACGCTACATGCCACCACAACACAAGCTGCTTTTGTGACTTAAAACATGCACAACTAAATATAAGTCTATGGGCCAAAGTCTAAGTTTATTTAAAAAGAAATGAAAATGAATTGCAAGCGCCAAGACTTGAACCCATGCTCCCTTGCAACCTTAATGACACCTTGCCACTTGACCACTTACTTCCTTGTGTCATTGTTTTCCACAATTTATTCTTAAATCCTACTTACTTACTCCCAGGGTTTTATTCACCTAAAACCAAAATTTTTCTAAAAGGCCCGATTTGAACCCAGGACTTTATGGAAGCCCCCTAACCTTCCAAAATCACTCACCCAATAGATCCAACTTGCATTAGTGCCGTTCTCTTATTCTCAAAAATTTTAAACGCTCCCATGCCCAAGACCCAATAGGCCCAATTCTACTAGGCCCAAAAATTTGGGGCGTTACAGTTTCCAGTTAAGATTGCTATACCGTTGAAAGGGCTTCTTTAAAGCCTATTGGGAAAGTGTGGTACCATTTTCTGAAGAGCCGCCTCATGCCATCAACTCACAATATGATTGTTTCAAAGGAGAGGATGCTTTATTACACTCCATCATCATGGGGAGAAGAATGAATATTGGCCGAATCATTTTTTAGGAGGTGCACTGATGTGCCGAGAAAAATGCTAGCGGCCTAAACTTCCCCTCCCTGATTACTACTTATTGCCGTATTACTAAAGTCCAAGGCATTGACGCTGCAAAAACAATTTAGCATAGTTAGGTTACCACTTCTACTACTGCAGATTTTCCCACGGCAGCATTTTTCAGTATCTTGCAGCTCCCTTGAACAGTAAGTGCTGCAATCCTTAAAGCAATTGGAGCAAAGGATTTCCCTCTTTAAGATTCAGTAGTTTCAACTAGCTGAAGAGATGGTCAAGGATCAGGAGCAGCAAGCTCAATGTTGGACATATGTGAGGAGTAGAGATTTGGCTCTTAAAATATCCTTGTAGAAAAACTTTACAAAACCGATGCCAGAATTCCCTACCTTCCCCACCTCTTTGCTCCTAGGTCCTGAAGCTGTAGAGGAGCACGCTCAAACTCCTACTTCCAGAGCAGAATCAGTAAATTTGTGAACCACTGTTGATGAAGGGGAAAACTATTACTGAGGAGCCTAAAAAGACGCCATCATTAAATCGTGAGAATGAAAAAGAAGAAGTGAAAGATGAAAATGCCGCTATTGCCTCTAATGCTTCAATAATGAAAGGTAATGACCTTGTTCCATCCACCCCACCAACTTCCATGAATTCACAAGACCGTGACATTATTGATGAGGTAACAGAAACTGATAAGGAGGGGGACGAAATGAACGCCATGAAGAGGAAGCTGCGGTATAAAGTTAGTACCCATAAATCCACTCACAGGGCGAAATGAAGTAACTACATACTAGTCCAAGCCAGGGAATTTTTTTTCCCTACCTCATGCATTTTATTTCTTTTGCCATGACATTTTCTGTACATATTTATATTTTTGTTTTTTTATTGCATATCTGTACATGCATTGAGGGTAATGCATCCCTTAGGTTTAGGGGTGTATTGTGCATTTAGGTTGCATTATATATTTAGTATGTATGCTCATTCTAGTCTCATTAAATTTGCTTTGTCACTTCCATGTAACTACAAAGTACTATTTTTCCTATGCAGAGTACAATCTTTACTTATGATGTTTGATAATGAGTTTAAATTCTTCAATACACTTAGAACATGTGACAGAGGATTAGGTGAATTTAGCTTAGGTTAGGTTGCTTGAAGATTACCTCTTAAAAATGAGATGTCCTACCTTCAGTTATTTTTTGGACTATAGCAAGTATCTCTTTTAATGAACTTAGAGAATTTTGAAGCCAAACTCAGTTACATTGCCATAACATTACTTAAATAAAGGACAGTAGACACTCTAATTCTTAGAATTGCCAAGTAAGTTAGCACCACTTTGTTTTCTCCATCGTGTTGTTGACTAGAAAGGTTAGTCCAAGTAAGAGTGTGTAATAAAGAAAAGAAAATTAAGGGCACTTCATTGTAATAATAGGCTGAGTAGCTAAGAAGGTAGTTGTTTGCTCCATCCATCTTCTAAGTTAAAAACCTTAGCTTCAAGAGTGATTTTTATTTAAATTGTGACATGATTGAGTACTAGGTAATTCAGTGTATGCTCCATCGTGATTATCAAGTCAAAGAATTTTATGGCCTCTAATATGCTTTGATGAAAACAAAACCAACAAAATAAATACAAATAAATAGTTTGCAAAGGCTTAGAGCAAGGGTTACAAAGTAGCTTGAGGTTAGGTAACAAATGAACTGAGTAAATTAGAAGATGTTTGCTATAGCCAAAAAGCACACATGAGTACTTTGGAAATTTTGTTTTTAGGGAGCAATTTTCTGCACTACCTTTGTTGAACAAACCTGTGAAATTCGAGCAAGTTCTGTAAGATAGAAGATTGCTGAGAACTGAAGTATATATTGTTCTTTGAATGGACTGGTAGTACAAGGCGGTTATGTGCGTAGGAAAAAGTTGTTGCATTCATGTATATTTTACTTAAGGACAAACAATAACTCAGGTTTGAGGGTGTGATAACTCTTGAAAAGAGTTATATTTCATGTCTTTAAATTTAGCTAATTGCCTATACTTAGGAACATTTCGTTGCTTTTTAGTTAGTATTTGTCTGGTTTTAAGATTACATTAGGAGCTTGGACTGTACTTAAATGGTAGTTATTTTTAATCGCTTGTGGAAGGATTGTGTGTGGTGTTTGATTGGCAGGTGCAGGATGAGAAACAAGAAGTAAAGGAGTGAAGGTTTGTTGGGGCAAATGGTTGAATAGTTTGTCAACACGAATGTGGTGGCAATGCCGGGACAATGTCCAGTTGACACTCAAAGTGTACCAATCTTAGGCCTAATTGAACTTGCATCAGATATATCTATCTGAAAAAGAGGGAAGAAAATCATGGGCTATCAGAATTGCCCTAGGGAAAATTATTATAAAAGCCAAAAGAAGGAAATCCTAGAGGGGCCGACCAAAAAAACAAAATAGAAAAATAGAGGGTAGCGACTGAGTAGAGATAGGACGAGGAAGACGAAGGTTGTCTCTCTTAGCCCCCAAAGGATACTACACCGCTGGAGTATGGGTTGGATAAGTAGAAGCTATCTTCCCGAAGTTCTTCCATTATTTCTTGATTACTCTTCGTGAATTGAGTTGATGGAAATAATGTTGAATGATACTTTGGATTTGAATTTTAATTGCCAACCCTTGAGCTAAATCTCATAGGGTTGGGATTACTTAATGAAACCCTTATTTTCTTTAATGACTGAAGCGTAGATTTGCTTCAATACACTATTTCATTCAATGGTTTTTTTATTAAAAAATTACATGTCTGCAAACTCTAAACATAGATGGATGTACAACATGTTCACTAAATTAATCTAATTCTGACAATGTTAGGTTAATGAGATTGAAATTGAATGATATGAGCAAGTATCCAATCGAATACTTGTAGCAGCCTCTAGACATAGAGCAAAGTTCATATGGAAAGGAAGTAAAATAGTGGAGGGTACCGTGCTAAAGGCTTATAAACATATATCGTTTAAGGCAAGGTAACTTGAGGTCTTATTCTTGAAAGAAGCAGACCATTTTAGAACTCTTCTGAGCAGTAGGTTGAATATGGTTTTGCCGAGGCATTATTGTCAGTAAGGGTAGATTCTTAGTAATCCCGACCTTCCAAATCAACATCGTAAACCCTCTATCCTTTGCCGTAGTGTCTTTTCCATAGCATTCTTAGTTGTTTACTTGTTCGTTTGTGTATTATTCACATAATTATTCTCGAATTTGCTATTGCATTCTTACTCTTGTCTTGTCATAGCATTTTCCATTATTGTGCACATCATTATTCATTCAAATTACCACTGTATTCTTATAATTATTGTTGTTATATTCATTATCATAACTCGACCATTTTATACCTAATTGATCCCTGTGGAGACGATCTCACTTATCACTTTATTACTTGATTCGACGTGTATACTTGCACGATTCGCATATCATTTCACAAGCAACAACATGTACATATACAGTAAATTTGGTGTGATGATAGATGATTTTAAATTTTTTATTACTAGACTATTAAGTTCTATATGTTACATTGTAAATAAACATTAAGCAATCAAATGTACCAAATGATATAGAGAATACAAGGAAACAAGCATGGTAGTATGAATGATATATTATTGAATTTGTGATTTTTGGTTGAATAAATGTGTGAATATTTAGATACCTAAGGATGACCTAAGACATTGTTTATTATGCACCAATAGCCAAAAAGCTAACCCTATTTATTCATCCTTAGTACCTATTTTGAGCCAAAAAAACACTTCTTGATGAATCTCTATACAAAACCCAAGCTAAAAATGATAATTTGTGCTTACCCTTTTCTTTGGTCCTGAACTACATGAACATAGACGTCTGGACATGCATATTGAGGGATAAGTAGAGACATTACAGCGGTTTCGTAAATATAGAGTGATAAGAAAGATCAACGTAGTATAGTGACTGCCTCTAGATGTACTAACGTCCAGAGTGTGAATACTACAACAAAAGATACAGATATATGAGGCAGTATTTGCAAGTATACGGGTCCAGTTGTAATATAGTTACAAAGGAGTAGGTGAGTACTTGGAGGATTGTACCCAAGGGAGGCGAGTGCCAGATCAATTTTAACCTAAACACCAAAAGATCTAATTATTACTTTAATTGAGTAATAGTGCAATGGTAAAATAAAAGAGTTTTTAAGATTTTTTGTTATAATAACAAAATATAATAACAAAAGAAATAGAATTCAAGAGATCAAAGAATATGATAAATCAAATCTTATTATGGGTGATTAGCTCGCTTCGGTATTTCCCATCAACTGTCGCTTCGGGTTCCTTGTTAATCAACTAGTCGCTATCCTAACAAGATCTTTCGATCTTCCGCTCAAATAACGAGTAAGCAAGAACTACCTATCTTTCAACCTTACAGCCTAGACTGGTTTAGGGTGAAGGTGTTCACAGATCGGCCATACCAATTTTGGGTTAATTCCCACCTTAATTACTTCCTAGGGTTGTCAGGCCTAGGGTTTTAGGTTCTTCCTCTCCTAAATAGGTGATTCATTGAGTAACCCTAGAAAATAGTTAATAGATCATACTTTCACTCACTAATCCCCCACAGAAGGATTAGTTCCTCATGGTTTTCATAAACAATATGGAATTGATGTAATGAGAAAACATGATAAATGAATTGAAGTGTAGAGTGTAAGAAAACACCTAATTTGTATTAAGAATAAATCAAATCCATAGAGTTTGACCGTCTCCACAAATTAGATCTTTCAAGATAAACAAGAACAACTTGAAAATAATTCTAAAACCTAAAAAGGAAGAAAAGCTAAACTGAAACTAAAAGTAGAAAACTAAGCTAAGTAATTGGTGTCTTTATCATACGACAATAGAGCCTATTTATAGATCTCGTGTGGCCATCATCCTTAATCCTAGGTTAACTGACGTTCCCGAGCTTTAAGTTTGATAGTGCGAACCAAAATGTGCCCTGGATTGTGTTATTTACCATTTAGAGTCGATGTTGCGACACATTAGGACCTGTGTCATGACATAGGAGTTAGTATACTCCTTTTAGGATATCTTCAATGGTATGTCTAGACACCATTAGGTTGTGTCGCAACATGGAAGGTAGTTTTGTGGTTTCTCCATTCTACTTTCTTTCTTATGATATAACAACCAATATCCATTTAATATTCCTTCTAATGGTTTCCTGCACACTTATAAAGTTCATTAGCTCGCTCTTATGCCTCATTCGGCTCCTAAGGTCAATAAAAGACTCAATTTGCACATTTTATTGGATTGAACAAAACTTACTAAAACATAATTAAATCCTAATCATAATGATTAATTTCAAGCTCTTAAAGTGTGAAAACTAGTTTAATCTACTACACCAAATTATGGCAGATGAAACTCCCCCACACTTGAGTCATTGCTTGTCCTCAAGCAATATGAAAAAAGACAAGAAATAAAAGACGTCCCTTAAGCAAATATCATACAAGTATTGACTTTGGAGCACATGACTAAGTGTTTCATATTCACAAGTAACTTCAACATGATGAATAATTGACTTACCACTCTTGATTAAAAACATCTAAGTTTCGTATATAATAAAGTATACAAAGACTAAGGATCTCAACTGTAGGGATCCATCAATAAATCATACAAGTAATTTGATTATCCGAGCAGGATACAAATAGTCGTTTATGTGATTGTTTAATATAATGTCCATTCATACATAAGGATATTTATGTCACATAGAACTTTTCGACTTGTAACGTTCGGAAGCTTAGGAAAAGTATGGAATTCAAAAATAGTAAACATCAAAAGAGTTACAAACACAAAAATAGTTTGGCACATTGTATCGATCACTATTCCTCCCCCTTAGTGACCCTTACCCGCTCACCACCTTATTTCCCCTTTTCTCACCTTGTTTCTCCACATAGAAAATCATAGCATGACATAGTAACTATAGCTAGCCTACGAGTTTTTGTGCACTAATGAACGAGTTTTTCTTATTTTGTGACTTTGTGACTTTTCTCTTTTTCAATGCATCTCACTTATGATTTTTTTTTTTTTTTTACTTTTCAAGAACTTTTCTACTCGTATTACTTTCCTTTTTGAAATTTTCTTTTGTTTTACACTTTTAGGCTAACCTATAGTTCTTATATCATATCAATATTTCCTATTTCACTCTATTTTTACAAAATCCACTTTGATGTATCTACTTAACCCTTAATATATATGGCCTATAGTCATGTAGTCTAGGACCAAAGCAAAGGGAAATTACAAATTAAAAATTAATATTTCAGGCTCGAGTTTTGTAATAAGGTTTATTAAGAAGTATCAACAAGCTCAAAGATTGGTACTAAAGGTGAAGATGTATAGGTCAACTTTTTGGCTCTAGATGTGTTCCAAACAATGCCTTAGGTTAGCCCTTAATATCTCAATATGCACAAATTTAATCAACCAAACAAACTCAAATTAAACCATTTATCATTCATACTAGCATGTTCATTTCCTTGTATTCTCTATATCTTTTGGTACAGTTGATTGCTTAATGCCAATTTAAAGTGTAATGTATAAAACTTAGTAGTCTAATAATAAATAGTTTAAAATCACCTATCATCATGAAAAATTTATTTGTAAACACAGACAACCTATGTACATGCTCCTAACCAATCACTTGTACTTTTACAAGCTCAAGCACACAAAATAGAAGAAAAATCAAAGAGAAATGTACAAATTTAAAACAAATTTTCTATGTTACCCCCACACTTTAGTTGACACATTGTCCTCAATGTGTGGCCAATAAAAGGATAAGGAAAGAAATTACTCGATTGATCGTGGTGGCTCCAACTGCTAATGGTGGGTGTTTCCTCAATTGATCGTGTAAAGCTCGAATTATTTGTGTCTCCATAGTGTTGGGTTCCTACATAGAGAACTTTAAACAAAATACAACATAACTAAGAATCTACTATTAATCCTACTCCTACAAGTTTTAAATTAAAATCATCTGAAAATCAATACAAGTCTTCTAAAAAAAAATTTAAAATTGTTTAATCTCCTTCCCCAAAATCCATCTCCTCGCTTCCATCGTCCTCCTCATCCTCTCCTTCCTCATTACTTTTATGCACCTCTTCCTTCTGCTCCAAATGTGTTGGCCTAAACATGTCAGATGTATAATTGGGGACCCATATGTTGTTTTCCCTAGCAAATTCTGGAAAAATTGGCTCTGATTCCTGCATCCACTTTATCATCCAATCTAGCTTTAGATGACCACTTTCACCACCTTCTTGTTGAGCTCATGTCAACCTTTGTGATGAAACTGGTTTAACCGTCAATTCTTGTTGCCATTTCTTCCAATCTTTTATTTGTTTGGCTTGTAGCTCTGTGTACTGTTGGAACAAGGTGTCACCGATAATAATTTAAGAAGGTTTCAGCGGCTGCTCAGTGGATGTCATAGGTACACCTGCCATTTTACATAAGGTCGTCACTAAGTGGGCAAAGAAAACTCCCACTTTCTAGCCACTTACATATCTTTTCATGTTTTGGTGGATCTATATTCTGATACACACCTTGTAACATCCTGAAATTGGGCCGAGAAGAATTGGGCCCAATGGGCCTTGAGCGTAGTAGCGTTTAAAATTTTTGGAGAACAAGAGATCGGCTTAAATGCAAGTTGGACCTATTAGGTAAGTGATTTTGGAAGGTTAGAGGGCTTCTATGAAGTCCTGGGTTCAAACTTTGGCTTTAGGGAAATTTTGGTTTTAGGCGAGAAAAACCCTAGGAGTTAGTAGGTAGCCTTTAAGAGTAAAATGTGGAGGAAAATGACACAAAAGGAGTGTGTGGTGTAGTGGCAAAGTGACGCCACATAAGAGGCAAGGGGGGTGACGCTAGAAGGAAGGAAGGAGGTCCAAGGTTCAAGTCTTGGCTCTTGCATTTTGGTTTTCTTTTTAAATGGACTTTAGTATTTGGCTATAGATTTATATTTAGTTACGCATGGTTTAAGACACAAGAGGAGCTTGTGGCCAAGTGGTTAGCGGCATGGATTATGTTGCAAGGAAGCCTGGGTTCGAATCTCATGAAAAGCAAGGGAGTATTTATTTTGCTAATTGGACGGAAAGAGCTTGAGTTGGATTTAAACTCTCCTGACGGAAGGATCCCACATCGAAAAGATACAAAGAAGGAAGGTGAGAAGCTAGCTATATATATAGCATTCTAGGAGGTGGATGAATACACCTTGGAGGGCGTTTGGGCACAGGAGTGGTTGGAGCGCGGATTAGCACCAGATTCCTATTAGGTGTGTAACTCTCTCTACTCTAGTTGTAGAGTGGCAAATGCCAAAGTGCCGGTCACGACAATAATAGCCACACGAGCGTGCGAGCGCACGTGTGGAGGCTTCGACGCAATAGTTGAGGCCATCAGTAGTGTTCTTGTGTGTTGTGGCTGCTTGGGCCACGATGGGCCGAAGTGAGCCCAATGGGCCTGTGGGCCCAATTGAATAAAATTGTATGATGGTGTAGTATATAGTGAACTAGACTAGGTGAATCTCATATACGTGGCTAGATTTGTGTTAGGTGGGCCACACGAGCATGTGGGCCCGAATAGGCCGAAATCGGGTTTTAGGCCCAATAGTCCGGTACGATCGAAAATGGTAGTTGGATCGCTTGAGGTGACATTGGGCCTTCGGAAAGGCTATTCCAGGTGCAGAATTACTGATCTACCCTTGGTAGGTAAATTACTATTATACCCTTAGAGGTTGATTAGCTTGGTTATGTCGTATTTGTTATTCTGATTATGATGGTAATTTGTTTCATACGTTATCTTTGATATATGATTTGCATACATGTCATACTGCATACACGAATTATTATGTCATGACATGCTGCATGGATTTGGGGGGTATGATGTGAAGAGGGAGGAAACATGATCTCTTTTAGACTGTCACCAGTAGTTAGGCACCACAAGTGGGTGTGCCCCACATATGATATTTTGTGACTAAGTCTCAGTGGTTTGGAACCACCAGTGGTTAGGTACCACATATATATTATTTCTATGACTCGTCCCAGTGGTCTAGCACCACAGTGGGTTGGCCCCACATATGGATATTAGGGATTGTCACCAGTGGTTAGGTACCACAAGTGGGTTGGCCCCACATTTTACAATTATTTGTGACTTTTTTCACCAGTGGTTTGGAACCACCAGTGGTTAGGTACCACCAGTGGCTAGGTGCCACAAATATTGGGTAGACACAGGAGATACGGATGGATATCTAGGTTGGTTGGGTTACATGACATACATACTTTGCATATGAATCTGTGTGAGAGCCCAAAAATGTTTTGGACGGGGAGCCGAGGTGGACTCGAGGTGGCCATGCATAATATTTTGGATTTTATTTTAAAGAGTTATTTTGGAACTATTCTACTTTAAATTGGACTTTGGTAATGTAATAAGGCCATTTAAACATTAATTTGGTATTTCACTTCTTTCGTTAATTTTCTCTTATTTTATTTTTGATCATTAAGGCATGCCTAATATAATACAAAATGGATGATTTCCAAAACGTAAAAAAACTATGGGATTTTGAGATTCTACAATTGATGAATTAACAAACGAGTTTTAGTAGCAAAGTAACTAAATTTTCAAACTAAGACTCAAAATGGTTTTCAACCGAGCACTCAATATAAAATCTGTTTCTATCAAATCAAAGATTTTTCCCAACTCATGACGTTAACTCGATTTTCAAAATTTTTCTTTCCTGTGACATGCCAGATTTAGTCGTAGCGTTTTGACCGAGTTTGAGGTGTTACAATTATGGTATCAGAGCCGAGTTAAAAAACTCAGCTGTGGGTATGAGGTTCAGAAATGTGTTCAAAAGATGATTAGAGAATGGTTTAGAAAATATATATATGTTTTCTGGAAGTATGGCACCTGAGTCTCCGGCACCAATCCGCACTGTAAGTTTCCTGATACTTTGCTTTGCTATATGCTGTATTTCTGGTATCAATTCTGTGTGTTTGGTTTAGATGTGATGTTCGGATATAGAGTTGGTTGCATATGAAATATTTGTCTACTTTAATGGCTAGGTGTTTTTGAGTATGTGTAGGAGTTTTAAATTCTAGTTGAAAGTATATTAGGGTTATTGGAATCAGAGTGCGCAGCGTGAGCGTAGTGTTGTAGGTTAGGTTGTACGACTACACCTGTAGTTGGAAATTTCGAGGACGAAATTTCTTTAAGGAGGGTAGATTTGTAACATCCTGAAATTGGGCCTAGAAGAATTGGGCCCAATGGGCCTTGAGCGTAGTAGCATTTAAAATTTTTGGAGAACAAGAGATCAGCTTAAATGCAAGTTGGACCTATTAGATAAGTGATTTTGGAAGGTTAGAGGGCTTCTATGAAGTCCCGGGTTCAAACTTTGGCTTTAAGGAAATTTTGGTTTTAGGCGAGAAAAACCCTAGGAGTTAGTAGGTAGGCTTTAAGAGTAAAATGTGGAGGAAAATGACACAAAAGGAGTGCGTGGTGTAGTGGCAAAGTGATGCCACATAAGAGGCAAGGGGGTGACGCCACAAGGAAGGAAGGAGGTCCAAGGTTCAAGTCTTGGCTCTTGCATTTTGGTTTTCTTTTTAAATGGACTTTAGTATTTGGCTATAGATTTATATTTAGTTGCGCATGGTTTAAGACACAAGAGGAGCTTGTGGCCAAGTGATTAGCGGCGTGGATTATGTTGCAAGGAAGCCTGGGTTCAAATCTCATGAAAAGCAAGGGAGTATTTATTTTGCGAATTGGACGGAAAGAGTTTGAGTTGGATTTAAACTCTCCTGACGGAAGGATCCCACATCGAAAATATACAAAGAAGGAAGGTGAGAAGCTAGCTATATATATAGCATTCTAGGACGAGGATGAATACACCTTGGAGGGCATTTGGGCACAGGAGTGGTCGGAGCGCGGATTAGCACCAGGTTCCTATCAGGTGTGTAACTCTCTCTACTCTAGTTATAGAGCGGCAAATGCCAAAATGCCGGTCACGGCAATAGTAGCCACACGAGCGTGCGAGCGCACGTGTGGGGGCTTCGACGCGATAGTTGAGGCCATCAGTAGTGTTCTTGTGGGTTGTGGTTGCTTAGGCCACGATGGGCCGAAGTGGGCCCAATTGAATAAAATTGTATGATGGTGTAGTATATAGTGAACTAGACTAGGTGAATCTCATATACGTGGCTAGATTTATGTTAGGTGGGCCACACGAGCGTGTGGGCCCGAATAGGCTGAAACCGGGTTTTAGGCCCAATAGTCCGGTACGACTGGAAATAGTAGTTGAGTCGCTCGAGGTGACATTGGATCTTCGGAAAGGCCATTCTAGGTGGGGAATTACTGATATACCCTTGGTAGGTAAATTACTATTATACCCTTAGAGGTTGATTAGCTTGGTTATGTCGTATTTGTTATTCTGATTATGATGGTAATTTGTTTCATACGTTATCTTTGATATATGATTTGCATACATGTCATACTGCATACACGAATTATTATGTCATGACATGTTGCATGGATTTGGGGGGTATGATGTGAAGAGGGAGGAAACATGATCTCTTTTAGACTGTCACCAATGGTTAGGTACCACAAGTAGGTGTGCCCCATATATGATATTTTGTGACTAAGTCTCAGTCGTTTGGAACCACCAGTGGTTAGGTACCACATATATATTATTTCTGTGACTCGTCCCAGTGGTCTAGCACCACAGTGGGTTGGCCCCACATATGGATATTAGGGATTGTCACCAGTGGTTAGGTACCACAAATAGGTTGGCCCCACATATGATTATTTGTGACTTTTGTCACCAGTGGTTAGGTACCACAAGTGGGTTGCCCCACATACTACTATTATTTGTGACTTTTGTCACCAGTGGTTTGGAACCACCAGTGGTTAGGTACCACTAGTGGCTAGGTGCCACAAATATTGGGTAGACACAGGAAATACGGATGGATATCTAGGTTGGTTGGGTTGCATGACATGCATACTTTGCATATGAATCTGTGTGAGAGCCCAAAAATCTTTTGGACGGGGATTTACACAATGAGTCTTGGTGACTCACCCCCTCTGTTAAACTTTGCAAGTAATCCTTAGATCGCGGATAAGGAGCCGAGGTGGACTCGAGGTGGCCATGCATAATATTTTGGATTTTATTTTAAAGAGTTATTTTGGAATTATTCTACTTTAAATTGGACTTTGGTAATGTAATAAGGCCATTTAAACGTTAATTTGGTATTTCACTTGTTTTGTTAATTTTCTCTTATTTTATATTTGATCATTAAGGCATGCCTAATAAAATACGAAATAGATGATTTCCAAAACGTAAAAAAACTATGGGATTTTGAGATTCTACAATTGATTAATTAACAAACGAGTTTTAGTAGCAAAGTAACTAAATTTTCAAACTAAGACTCAAAATTGTTTTCAACCGAGCACTCAATATAAAATCTGTTTCTATCAAATCAAAGATTTTTCCCAACTCATGACGTTAACTCAGTTTTCAAAATTTTTCTTTCCTGTGACATGCTAGATTCGGTCGTAGCATTTTGACCGGGTTTGGGGTTGTACACACCTACTATTTCTAAAAAATTACATGAAAAAAAATAGGTCAAAATGTATTAACTTTAGAAACATTTAAACCAGGGACTATTTGCGTGCATTCAAATTGAATCCACATTTTAGCCTCTAGAAACATAATAGCTTGATGAAAATATGTGAGAATATTGGTACCTGGGCGATATTTCCCTTCACCCCTTCCTTCAGTTAGGAAGTTTATAATGATATCCATATTTATGTCTCGAAAATACTCTAAATCAGTTTCATCGAAAAAATATTTTCATAGTATGGAGCATTATAAAAGTCACAAATAATTCAAGGGGTTACTCGCAATTCTTTCCCTCGCACAGGTACTATATCCTACATGTGGCATTTGGTGTTTCTAGACTCTTGGTCCCGTAAAGATGAATAAAATTTTTGAACAACCAAGACCATTGCATTATCTTTGGGGATTATGCTCCCACCTATAATATCTAACCAAAGGCTATATCTCTTTACATAGAATCACGGATGGATCAAATCCCCTCTTGAATGAATGTTTTTCCTTGAAGTTCATTGAAATATTTTTAAACATTCATATTCAAAAAACTAGAGGGATTTTGACTCATTGATGGTTTCATTTCCATAGTTCGTCTAACTTTTCTTAGAGGCATTGTAACAGCCCGTTTTTTAGTGGTGTCAAAAATAGTGGTTTCGGGGCCACCAAATTCGATGAGTAAGTTCATAAATATTATTATTTATATTTATGAGACAAAAATGGATTTAAAAAGGTTTTCGATTTGATAATTTATGTTATATAAGCGATTTATAAAGTTCAAGTGGTTTTAAAAAATGAGGTATCGGGACCTCGTTTCTATAAATCAAGCTGTAAATATTTTTATAAATATTTACGGAGTGTCATTAAGGTGGTATTAAAGTTTCGTTGAAAAATTTTAACATTTCGATAGTTAATTAATTAAAAAGGACTAAATAGTAAAAGATGTAAAATTTAATGGTTATAGCATTGTTTGCATCTAATGGATATAAAAGCATGAAATGAGGGCCTAAAGTAGTAATTCAACCAATTTAGAGGATAGTGGATGAACATGGCTTGGCATTTGTTGAAATTTGGTTGAGTTTTTAAGGGTAAAATGGTAATTAGTTAGTTAAATTAAATTAAATTAAATCAAAATGCTTTATCATCTTTTACAGTCTTTCTCCACCGATTGTTAATGGAGGAAGAAGTCATTTTTGATGCATGGAGGTTTCAGCAACTTCAATTCTAAATTGGTATGTGATTTTAGCCCCGTTTCTAATAAATTTTATGTTTTTGGGATCGTTGCAACTAGGTCCAGCTATTTTGAATGTTTCCATTGATGAATCTAGTGATCTTTGATGTTAAATGATGAATTTGAAATATTAGTTGTTATTTAAAAATATTTTGTTAAGTGATTTTTGATTAATGTATCGATTAGAGCTAAATTGTTAAAATAGTAAAAGTACAAGGACCGAGTGGAAAATCGAAGAAAATAGAAAATTACCAAAATGCCCCTGAACTATCATTTTTTCAATTTAGCCAAGTAAGTTCGTAACTTGGTTAGTTCAATTAATTAATGTTTTGATAAATTATTATCTATTTTTGTATATATGTGAATGAAATTTGTCAACTTGAAGGAAAATAATAAGACACTATGGCAACACAACATAAAAATGTACAAAACCATGGTTGGAACATGGCAATGCTTACGTAAGACCATAGCGAGGCTATGGTAGTTTTTCAGATGCAAGACCATGGTTGGACCATGGCAACATTTACGTAAGACCATAGTGAGGCTATGGCAGTTTTTAGATGTAAGACCATGGTTGGACCATGGAAGTGTAAATATATATGTAAGACCATAGATGGGCTATGACATTCTAGTGATAAGACCATAACCAGGTTATAGCACTATGAGCGTAAGACCATGGAAAGGCCATGGCAGTACGCATGTAAGACCATAGTTGGACTATGGGACAATATGAAATGTGTACAGGGGTTTCAATTGTAATAGCACGATTTTGGGGCTAGTCGAAATAGTGGTTTCGAAACCACTAATCCGAGGTTGGCGAAATTATTTTTAATATTAATTTATGTGTTATAGCATGATTATATGAGTACATGAAAATTTTGGTGAATTAATTTTAGTGATTACTTGCTTAATTTCGAAAAAGGACTAAATCGCATAAAGTGCAAAAGTTTTGTTCTACTAGCTAAAGGTGTCAAATAGCTAGAGAACCTTAAATTAGAGGTCCTTATTGTGAAAATAAGCCTTTATGAGGGTGATGGCCGACAATAGGGACAAAGAAATGATATTGTCAAAGGTTAGGTGAGGTTTTGGTGAAAAAATTGACTAGAAATAAAATAAAATAAAGAGAAAAAGATATCACCTTTCATCTTCCTCCTTCCATCAAAAGTTTTAGCAAACTTAAGGGTTTTGAGAGCTCAAAGTTTCAGCCAAGCTTTTCTCTTGCAAGTAAGTCATTTTAATGGTCATTCTTGATAATTTTTGTACTTTTGGAACCCATATAGCTTAATCTAGCTAATGAGGGGACTATTTTGCAAAATGGTTGAGAGTCTAGGGTCATGCCATGAGAATATTTATATTTTTTGCTGAAGTTGTATGAAAGAAAATGAAACTTGGTTGTTTAGTAAACAACTTTTGTGAAAAGATTTTTCATGAAAATACCTAAAAGGACTATTTTGTAAAAATTATATAATGGGTAGTAAATGTGTGAAATAATTGGATTTGTGAGTTGCTATAAGCTTAAAATAGATTTGGCTAGGCTTGGTTAATGAGGAAATTTGATTAAAATCATTTCACGAGCCTAGAGGCAAAATCATAATTATGTGAAAGTCTAAGGGCAAAACGGTAATTTTTCCAAAGTAGGAATTTTGAAATGTCTTGATTAATGTGACGATTAAATAAGTAAATTTTGTCATTATAGATCAAGAAAAATGGAATTCGGACCTAGACCAGAGGAAAACCAAGCTATTGGACTAAATTGAACTAGTCAACCACATTTTGTATACCGAGGTAAGTTGTACGTAAATAATACAACTCTATTGTTATTATGTATTGAATAATTAATGTGGCATAAAGTGTTTGATTATTGTTGTGAATATGCATGATGAGAATTGATGTAGTAAAAACTCCCGGTTGAACCTTAGGAATAGATTGGATATCTATGCCATGACATTTGGGTGATACGTGTGCTAGTGTAAGACCATGTCTAGGACATGGCATCGACCACATTATAAGAGCCAGTGTAAGACCATGTCTGGGACATGGTATCGACCTCGACATGTGAGCCAGTGTAAGACCATGTCTAGGACATGGCATCGGTATTGATATAAGAGCTAGTGTAAGACCATGTCTGGAACATGGCATCAGCCTCGATATGTGAGCCAGTGTAAGACCATGCCTGGGACATGGCATCAGCATCGTACCCTCTTGTGTGAGGCTTGTCGGGTATCCTTTGGTATTCCAACTAGTTCAACGGGTAATTTAAAGCTTGTGTCAAAAGTGAGAAAAGTTACGACTATGTTGTAATTGATACAGGTACCTACAAGAAATTTATGAGAAATGAGCTCGATTTATGTTGTATGATTAGTAAGGATGAAAGTGAGCAAGTTATGCCTTTAATCATTTGAAAATTATGTGCAAGTTTATAATATGCTATGAGTATGATAATACATGGAAATTGTTGTTAATTATTTGCATGTGACTTACTAAGCTTTATGCTTACTCCCTCTCCTTTCCATCTTCTTATAGTATTGCCAAGCTAGCTCAGGGCTCAAAGGACATCAGAGGCTCGAACACACTTTCAATCTAAACATTTGATACAGTTAGATTTATCATTTTGAGTATGGCATGTATAGGGACTTGGTCTTTTGTGAAGTGACATATTGTTTTGGCCAAATGTGTTGGCTTGTCTTGATGATTGATTCATTTTGTTTAAGGCCATGGATGATGGCTAATACTTGTTATTGATATATGTAAATGATGAGGTTTTTCATGAATGGGCAACTTAAATGGTGGAATATGTGGTGTGTTAATGCATGAATGAGTAAGTCGCATAATTGGATTGATAAAGTATGTTTTTTATGTGAATGAAGTGTAGTGGCCCTGATGTGTGTATGTCTTGATGTGGCAAAAGGTCTTGGTAAATAGCCTTGTTTTTGTCCACACAGGTAGACACACGAGCCTGTGTCTAGGCCATCTGTGACACACAGTTTGCCCCATGGGTGTGTAGTTCGGTCGTGTGTCCCTCTGCACCCTAAGTTGGCAAAATAGAATGCCTAGTAGTAGCCACATGGGCTGAGACACAGTCGTGTGTCTCAACTGTGTGGAAGACACGGCCATAAGACATGGGCATGTGCCAAGGCAGTGTGAAGTCTGCACCTTAAATGCGAAATTAAATTAGCCACACGACCTAGCACATGGGCATGTGCCTTTGTCGTGTGACCCTAAAATGTTGCTGATGTTAGAAACAGAATGTCAAGGTTTTAACACACGGGCTGAGACACGAGCGTGTCATGGCCGTGTGAGAGACACGGGCCATGGACACGGGTGTGTGCCATTTCATGTGACATCTTGAATTCTCGCGAAGCACAAGTCAGGCTCGCGCACGAGCTAAGGACATGGCAATGTCAGCCATACGGCCGTGCCCCAAGTCCACACGGGCGTGTGCCCCTATTTTCAATAAAATTTTCTAAAGTTTTCTAAGGTTTCCGGTTTATTTTTGAACCGCTTTTAATGTATGTTTTGGGCCTCGTAGCTCATATTAAAGACTTTAAGATGAAGATTGAAAAGTTTTAAATTTGAATGAAATTTCATAACCCGAAAATGTTTGTATGCATGTTTTTAAGTAAGGTAACGCCTCGTACCCTATACCAGTGTCAGATACGGGTAAGGGGTGTTACATCAATCGTCTTTACAGTGTTCATCGAATATGAAAAGGGATGGTTTAAACCTTCGTTTAGCACACTTGTGTGAGCTCCGGTAAGAGTTCCGATTGACTTCACTTTGACAATAATGGAAAGGTATGATGTTCCAATGATAAAAGTATAAATATTCATGATTATGAAAGGCATGATTTAAGTGATGCTATGTTTATGTACCATATCTTACCATGTGATGATATTGCTAAGTTATGTGCTTAATCACTAGCTTGTGACTATGGTAAATGTTATGTTTATGTCTTTTGTGTTATGCAAATGAAATGGTAAGTGTTCAATATGAACCAACACATGTGTGTATGAAACTTATTGAAATTGTGATACATGGAAAACATTATATGTTATGATCGATGATAAATCCAATTGGATCATGCTCAAGTATAATGGTTATCTATGTTAAGTTCACATGAATTATATTCAATTATGCTAACATGTGTTGTTGTTGGTACTTAGACTTGTGCCAAGTTTATAATTGGATTATGTCATGTTTAATCTTAATGAAATACATTGAAACAGTAAGTGCTCAATTGGTAACGTGCTTATGTCTATGAAAAGGTAGAATAAATCAACGTATGTAATTTCTTATGCAATGGTTGATTATGTAGTTGATTCCAAAAGAGTTATGTTTAAATGCACTAGCTTGTAGTTATGGTTGATGTTATGTTTGTAACTTGTGTGTTATGCATATGAAACGGGGTGAGGAAAGGTAATGAAATGGTAAATTCATAGTTGAAATGAAATTTGATGAAAAAGGAATAATGAGTTTGATAGATGTTGTAACAGCCCGATTTTAGTAAAATTAGAATAGTGGTTTCGGGACCACAAATCTGAGTCAGAAAAAAAGTATATTTTAAAATTATTGCATGGTCTGCATCATGATAGGAAAGATGTGTAAAACTTTCGATAAGAAAAATTTATCGATTTCATGTTTAATTATGGAAAGGACCAAATTGCATAAAATGTAAAAGTTGGGTTCTAGTAGCTATAAGTATCAAATAGCTATGGAATTCAAAACTTGATGTCCTTATATGGAAATTAGACCATTAAATGGAGTTAATAGATATTTTTGATGAATCATCCATGGAAAATTAGAAAAAAGAAAATGACTAAATTGGAATTTAGAATAAATAAATATGATAATAGTTTACTATCATCTTATTTCATCTTCATCCCCAAATTAAAATACATGGAAGCCCTAGGAAAGAGAAAAACATTCAAGCAAGCTTTCTTGGCTTAATTGGGTAAGCATTCTTGTCCCGTTTTTAGTAATTTTTATATTTTCGAGTTTGTAATAACTTAATCTATCTATTTTGGGGATTAATTTGTAAAGATATCAAAGTATAAAAATTTTGTCATGGATGTAAATGCTGAAAATTTGAAATTTATGGTAGAAAATGAAAGGTTGTTGATAGATAAACAACTTTTACAAAGAGTACTTTGATGAAATTATGATTTAGAGACTAAAATGAAAAATGATAAAATCCATAAAAAAAATTCTAATTTTTGTGAAATTCATGGGCTGTTATTGTAACATGTAAAATTCGGTTAGTCTTGAAATAAGGATTAAATTGCAAGAATTTCATTTTCTGAGCTTAGGGACGAAATTGTCACTTATGAAAAGTATAGGGGCAAAATGGTAATTTTTTCTAAGACGTGAATTGAATTCAATTGAGTATAAGGTGAATTAAATTGATGCTAAATTAATTTATATAGATCCAAAAAACTCAAATACGAAGTTAGATTGAGGAAAAGAAAAAGTGTCGGATTAGTAGATTTATGTATACGAACAAGTGCCAACGTAAGTAAAAGTGTCGGATTAGTAGATTTATGTATACGAACAAGTGTCAATGTAAGTTCATGTAACGTAATTATGTATATTAATACGTTTAAATCAAATGTTGTATTTGTGTGAATTGCATCAGTGTTTAATGTATGAAATTAATCACATATTCGATATTGTTTGATAAATGATAAGTCCTGTTTGAATAATGAAATGTGATGGATACAATATTTCCCCGTATTGGTTATAGTCCTGCAGATGTTGCGGACATTATAGCTTGGACGAGCATCCTGTTAAAAGCCCTTTTGAGTGTCTTGTTATATAGTTCTGCGAGCATCCTGATTGGCAGTGATCCTGTAACAGCCCGTTTTTTGTTAAATCGAAATAGTGGTTTCAGAACCACAAATTCAAGGTTGAAAAAAATTATTTTAATATTATTTTATGTGTTTAGAGCATGAAAGTATGAATGTGTGAAATTTTCGTGAACTAATTTGATTGCTTGAATGCTTAATTTGATAAAAAGGACTAGATCCCATAAGATGCAAAAGTAATGTTCTCATTAATTAAAGTGCCTAATGGCTATGAAATAGAAATGTGGAAGCGCTTAAGTGGCAATTATACCATTATTAGCATGAGTGGACATTACTGGACATGCATTATGAATTATTATGTTTATTCATTAAGGGTAAGTAAGTAATTATGTAATTAAGTTTTGATTTTTGTTCATCCTTTTTGCCATTGACGAAATTCCAAGGTGAAAAACACCATTTTTATGCATATTAGGGTTTGATATCTTCATAGCTTAATTGGTCAGTGTTTTAAGCTCAGTTTTTGATAATTTTTACGTTTTTGAGATCGTTGTAGCTCAATCTAGCTAGCCTGTACCATTAATTTCGAAATTGTTAAATATTTTGAGAGTTGCCATTGTTGAATCTATCTGTTCTTTGATGTTTAATGTTGAAATATGAAAGCTTGATGATAGTTTTACATGTTTTGTTAAGTGATTTTTGATGAAAATGCATAATAAGGATTAAATTGTGAAATGTGCAAATTGTGTGGTTGAAATGTGAAATAAATGAAAGTTTTGGACTGCTAGGGACCTATATATAATTTGGCCAAGCATGGGTTTCGTTGAATTGTGTGAATTTTGTGTATTTGTGGAATAGGGACTAAATTGATTAAATGCGAAAGTTTAAGGGCTAATGTGTAAAAATGCCCAAATGTGTATTTTTGGATTAATTGAATGAGTAGATGAATAAATAAGTTAATTTTGAATTCATATAGATCAAGAAAGAAAGAATTCGTATTTAGATCAGTGGAAAAGCAAGGTTATCGAGTAGCCGACCCGGTCCGTCAATTCCGAATACGAGGTAAGTTCTATGTGATGATTACATTATAAATGTATGTTAAAATGCTTTAACATTGCATAAATTTTTAAAATGGGATTATGGATAATGTATGAATTGTGAAAACGACTTTACGGATGCATTCGATGATAGAAACGAAAAGTGTGAAAGCCCGGTTGAACCTTAAGAATAGTTTTGGATACTATTGACATGTCAATAAGTGATAGTTGAGTTGGCTTCAGGCCATGATATTAGCACTTCGGGTGCGTATTTTACCTTTTTGGCTTCAGGCTATGCATACCGGATGATTTGGCTTCGGGCCATGATAATAGTTCTTCGGATAGGTTACCTTGATTTGGCTATGGGCCATGGTATAGGTACTTATCGTACAAGACTCCTGAGTATCCGATTTCTATTCCGAATGGTTCAACGAGTAAATGAATGATGTGGTTGAGAAAGAGGTTAGTACGAGGCGATACAGGTACGTACAAAACCTATTTGAGTATTAAATAGTGAAAGTTTGATGAGTTTGTATTTGATCATGTTTTAAGACATGAGAAAGGTTTATAGTTAATGTGTATATGGTTTTGTCATGTGTAATTGGTTGATTTGCATTTATTCGACGAAATAAGTTATTCACATACGAGCTTACTATGCTATGAAGCTTACTTCGTGTTATTTTTCTATGTTTTATAGTGAATCAAGGCTAGCTCGGTTCTGAGAGTCTTCGGGAACATCATCGCACTATCAAACATCTAAGTTGGTACTTTTGAATTATACATTTATGGTATATGGCATGTATAGGTTAGATATGGTATTTTGGTTGTGATTATAGCCATGAGATATGGCTTTTAAATGTATATGTTTTGGTTTGTATATATAGCCATGAGTGATAGCTTATTTTGGTATGTTTGGTATGAATGTGGTTATGGTTTTATAGATGCTCAAATGGTTAATTGATTTGTGGAGTATAAATGCTTGAAAATGCCTTGATGAGGTATGGTTTTAGATGTTGTGTTGGTTATTTATAGGGTAAGTTATGTATGTGTGAATTATGGTAAATGAACCATATTGTTTGATATTGTTTTGGCATGTATTTGGCTAAGTAAATGGTAGCGATTTGAGAATTGGAATAGATGAAATTATAATGGTATGAATTGTGCATTTGATTGATGATTTTGGCTACCTAATTGTATGATGAAATGGTACCATTTTGCCTTGTGTAGGTACATTGAAGTTGGGGTGGCAAGTTGGCCTTGCAAATGGCCTATTTTTGTTCACACGGGTGGAGACACGGGCGTGTGTCTCGGTCGTGTGTGACACACGGTCATGTTACACGGTCGTATGTCCCCTGGTGCTGAAATTTAATTGAAGTCAGTATGCTCCACACGGTCTCACACAAGGGTGTGTGACTGGCCGTGTGGTACAAGTCAGTATACCCCCTAATTGGCACACAGCCTAGTACACGGCCTAGCACACGAGCGTGTGACTTGGCCGTGTTGCATAAGTCAGTATACCCTATAGGTTTGGCATGACCTAGCACATGGCCTGGCACACGGGCGTGTGTGGCCACTTCGAAGGGCACACGGGCTAGACACACGGGCGTGTGGTTGGTCGTGTGACCCAAGTCAGTATGTATGCCCTGTTTCCACATGGCCTGAGACATAGGCGTGTCTGGAGCCGTGTGAGGCACACGGTTTGTTCACACGGGTGTGTGATCCCTGTATGGTTGAAATTTTTCTAAGTTTCTAAAAATTTTGTATGTATGCCCTGTTTTCACACGGCCTGAGACATGGGCGTGTCTGGAGCCGTGTGAGGCACACGGTTTGTTCACACGGGCTTGTGATCCCTGTATGGTTGAAATTTTTCTAAGTTTCCAAAAATTTTATATGTTATCGGTTTAGTCCCGAACCACTTCTAAAGCATGTTTAAGGCCTCGTAGGCCCTTATAAGGGACAATGTAATTGTGTTGAATGATTTATGAGAATGAATGCTTTATGTTTGATAAATGTATGCTATATGTTGTGAATTGATCGATAATACCTCATAACCCTACTCTGGCGACAGATATGGGTTAGGGGTGTTACAAATCCTGCATGTGTTGCGCACTACTGCAGTTCTTTGTGAGCGTCCTGTTACACGATTCGATCGATTGTGATCCATCATTTATTGCGAACACAAACGTAGCTCTTCGTGAGTGTCCTGATATAGGCTCTTATGAGCTTCCTGACATGGCTCGCTTGAACTTCCTGTTATGCTATCCGAAGCTACCTGATAATAACTCTTCGGATTTACCTGTTAAGCTCGAAGAGCTTCCTGTACTAAACTCTTATGAGTTTCCTATTTAGCCTGGATAAGCTTCCTGTTACATGGCTCACATGAGCATCTTGATACATGGCTCAAGAGTGTGCTTCCTGATTATGTGCCCTTATGGGTATCCCTGAACATGAGTTGATGGATTATTGATTTGTATACCTCGAGTATACTGCCTGGGTATCTGTAACACCCCAAACCCGGCCTAAACACCACGGCCGAATTTGGACTGCCACTGAAGAAAACATTTGAAAAGCGTTGACATAGTGGTGAAAACATAAAGATTTTTCTGCCATTTACAAAACATTGTATATTCAAAATTTTAAGTAAGATTATGTTATTACAAATTCCCGGATTTAAAAACTTTAATGTATGTTTTTGAGATTCAAATCGCTTTTAAAAACAATGTAAATAAAACGTTTCCAAATAGTAATTTAATCGTCAATCCAACTGAAACATAATAATAAACTTCAACTACTTTAAACGGCCCTTATTACAATAAATAATTATTCAAAATACTGAAAATCTCAAGTGCACAAAATAAATAAAAATATCTTCTGCATGGCCACCTTTATTTCCGCTCCAGCCCGGTCCAAGATTCACGTATCACCTGCGATGTTTGGTAAAAATTTGGGTGAGTCACACAGACTCAGTGTGTAATCAGTCCACAGATTTCCACCCACGTGGGCTTAGCCCACAACCACATCAAACCACATATCAGATAATAAGGCAAGTTATCTACATAATTCCACATATTGGGCTTGGCCCATATCCCATACCAATCCACATTTCAACACATGAATATGCAAAGTGCACCCAACCCAGCCTAGGGTCCATCCTCTACACACCCCTGTATCCAGCCACCACACACCAGGGGTTTACTAAATCACCCTCCAACCGCTACACACCAATTTGGCAATTAATGCCGTCCCCGATGTAGCTCGTAGCTAACATCAAACCACGATGAGGCACATAGCCACTCATCAAACCACGATATGGCACAAAGCCTATATCATCCACGATGAGGCACATAGCCACTCATCAAGCCACGATATGGCACAAAGCCTATATCATCCATGATGAGGCACATAGCCACTCATCAAACCACGTGAAATAAATCACAGTTAATCCACAACGCGACCTCAGTCAGTGCCAATCCACGATGTAGCCGTAGCTAACATCAACCACGTACATAAATGTACACCCTGTCCTTCTTTCATATTCATCGCATCCCATGCACATGCAACATAAAATAGTGCCATGATAATTAATGCATGTACATGTTATTGCATTCAACCATATTTTCATAGACATATTCACATATACACATTGATAACCACTTTTCATCAATTAGTACTGACCTGATTATCGACATACCCCTTAAGGGTATCCATTTCATAATTGCCACTGCACTTATTAGTACATACATAACACATGCAAATATAATCATGAACCCGGAAAACGGTGGGTTAATCACACACCTGATAACTTGAAGCACTACGCTCTCAATCCCGATGCTATCACTAAGCGGAACTACAACTATCTGCCTATAGTCCTGCCCTGCTGCTGGCCCACACCCCGATGGCCAATCCCGAACGGCAGAAACCGATCTCTTCTTAAACTTCGGGATAGAGACTATCCCTTTACCTTCTTGACTGATGTTCGCCTCCATCAACAATACTTAATCAGAACATTCGGTTAACCATCAATGTCATAATCTAAATATATATCGAATCTAAACTTACTAAGTATTCTTACCAAGATGATCTTGAATCCCGGAACTCTCCTTATTCCTGTCGATTTGCTCCTAAGAACCAAATGCAGAAATCGGTCAACACTAAAACCAATAATATGGCCTAAGGCCGAATGCTAGCAACCACTTACCTAGCTTATCTAAATCCCGAAACTGTCACTTGTTCCTTGAGTAGTCGAAATCCCTTGGTGAGTCGAATCCCGAAAAATCCCTTAGTGTTACCCTCCTTTGGCCTTACACGTTGCTTACCACTAACGCCTACTTGAAGAGACTACAAGAAAGTAGTCGACAGCACCACTCTAGGAGATTCGGCAATGGTGGTCAATAGTAGAGAGGTTTCAGCTTTTGTCAATAATGAGAATAAAGATTGGTCTTGGGGAAGATGATGATTCGAATGAACACAAAGGAGATAAAGAGAAGAGAATGAGGCTTTCAAATAAAGATGGAATATTCAGCTAACACAAAATAAAAGAAGAAGCTTGGAAAAAGATATAGGTTCAGCCAAGAAACAAATAGATTCAAAGTGATCAAAGTTTCGGCTTTACTGCTCTCAACAAGATTCGGCTAAGCCTTTCAAAGGGTGATTGCATATTCGGCTATCACAAGAACAAGTATGAAGAATTAAGGTTGAAAGAACAGAAAAAGAATAAGAAGAGAAAAGTTAGGAGAATTTCGGCAATGGTGACAAAGGAAATTCGGCCTCAATTGACAAAGAAGAAAAAGAGAGAATAAAAGATGGACACTCCAAAATTCGGCACTACCCCCTTTCCTATGCTTCAAAACCGATTAAGCAACCCCCAAAGAGTCCCACATTTGGCCATAGCTTCATCCTCTTATCATATCCCTTTTTTTGCTCCTCTTTTCTCTCTTCACACTCATTCAAAAAGAATTTGAATAAGTCAACTAATATCTCTTCCCTTTAGCCAAAATTTAAAAGAAAACAAGCTTTATCCTCATCCCTTTGAAGTCCCAATGCCGTCCAACACTCCCTGTCTCTACCTTGACGCAAAAGCAAAATAAAATAACACTTTATGCTGCCCTCATAACTCGAACCTGAGCCCTTCACCCTTACTTGAGGCGTCATTCACCAGGGCCCTAAGTGGCGCCTCCAAGCCACTTTACCAAGCCCAATCTTATGTCCTAAAACCCTTACAAATTTCCTTAAGGCCTCCTTAGCCTAGCTCCCTTTTTGAAGACTTAAATTCCAATAATTTCCTAAGGCATTTACCTATATCTTAGAGTTCCTAAAGCTCCTCAAAACACATCCAACACATACCGAGCCCACTATCACTTGAATTATGCACTAACCGCATAACCCCTAAATCCCGGATGTTACAGCTTTACCCTCCTTAAAAATAATTTCGTCCTCGAAATTACTTGGCTAAACTAAGTAAGAGTACTACAACTCCCTGAACCTCCAAAAGCACTTGTTTAAAAAGTTTATCTACTACCACTGACTGGCTTAAAGAACTAAATACGGTCACCTTCCTAGATACGATCTTCAAGTTCACAATCAAGATTCCGAACACAACACTAACAATGCAAAAATGAGCTAACCCTATAACACTCAAAACAATAAAGGGTATTCCAGGAACAAGGAACGTACCCGATATTACATCTGACAAATGTTCCTCCTCGCGACGGCCGACTGCCTAAACTAATCTTGGTTGTTTCGCTTCTGAACCTTCAGCAACTCTACTTGGTGCTCCACGACCTCGGCCAGAACCATTTCCTCCATGGTTTGGACCACGACCCCTCATCACCTTAGAACAATTCCTAACCAAATGAGCCTTAGACCCATACCGGAAACATTCCTTGCTATTTCCCCAGCACTTTCCTGCATGAGCTCTCCCACACTGAGTACACGAACAACTCCGATTCTCAAAAACTGGCACAGGTGCACGTACAGAATTCTCAATCCTTGGTCTTTTCTGAAAATCTCTTGACGATGCTGACGGTCCAAAACTCCTTTTGTTCCAACTCCTATCCTTTTCTCGATTCTGTCTCTCAGTCCTCTTAACTTCTTCAGCTATCCGAGCTTTCTCCACTAGAATAGCAAAGTCTCTTTCTCTTTGTGGAGCAATCAACACTCGTAGCTCATCCTGTAACCCATCTTCGAATATAACACACCTTTCATAATTAGTAGCCACGATCCCCTTGGCGTACTGACTTAACCGCACAAATTCCGCTTCATACTCTGCTACCGACTTACTTCCTTGTACCAGATTTAGAAACGCCTTCCTTTGTGAGTCTAAGTAACTGGATCCAACATACTTCCCTTCAAACTTAACCTTAAAATACTCCCAATCCAATCGAACTGCAGGGGCACCTTGTCTGATAGTGAGCCATCATCGATAAGCTTCATCTCGGAGCAACGAGACAGCGCCTTTCAGCTTTTCCTCAGCAGTACAGTCCAAATCATCCATGATTCTTTCAACTGCCTCTAACAAATACTCCGCTACATTCGGAGCCACTCCTGATACTCCTCTAAAAACCTCGGCTCCATTTGACCTAAGTCTTTCCGACACTGACTTCCGAGCTCCATTTCCCATACCAGCTCCTACCACTCGCTCTAGCACTCGCAGCATAGCCTGCGATACTGCGTCATCCACTCCTGTCTGACCTTGATCCTCCGCACCCACTGCTGGCACTATCCCCTTTCCTATGCTTCAAAACCGATTAAGCAACCCCCAAAGAGTCCCACATTTGACCATAGCTTCATCCTCTTATCATATCCCTTGTTTTGCTCCTCTTTTCTCTCTTCACACTCATTCAAAAAGAATTTGAATAAGTCAACTAATATCTCTTCCCTTTAGCCAAAATTTAAAAGAAAACAAGCCTTATCCTCATCCCTTTGAAGTCCCAATGCCGTCCAATACTCCCCCTCTCTACCTTGACGCAAAAGCAAAATAAAATAACACTTTATGCTGCCCTCATGACTCAAACCTGAGCCCTTCACCCTTGCTTGAGGCGTCATTCACCAGGGCCCTAAGTGGCGCCTCCAAGCCACTTTACCAAGCCCAATCTTATGTCCTAAAACCCTCACAAATTTCCTTAAGGCCTCCTTAGCCTAGCTCCCTTTGTGAAGACTTAAATTCCAATAATTTCCTAAGGCATTTACCTATATCTTAGAGTTCCTAAAGCTCCTCAAAACACATCCAACACACACCGAGCCCACTATCACTTGAATTATGCACTAACCGCATAACCCCTAAATCCTGGATGTTACAGTATCTATCGACATTTTAATGATTCAACGGATAAAATTTTTTATATGAGAAACTATGAGTTTTAAATAAATTATATCTTGAATGTTCCTAAAATATCTCTAAATTTATAGCATGATGAACTCATCTTTATTCCCTTGAAATTTCATGTTATTTACATGACTAACATGTTGGATGAGTACATGTGATTAGGCAATTGACCAAAATGAATTGGATGCTTGTTTTATATGTTTATTATAAATGAATAAAAGTGGTAAGTTAAATTCCTATTATGCGAACTTACTAAGCATTAAATGCTTACTCTGTTTTTATTTTCCTTTGTTTTATAGTAATTGGAAGCTCGTAAAGGTTGGATCTTGGTCAGAGACACACACACTATCTCTTGCACGTCTCGGTATATGAATCAAGCTTACTTTTGGTATACTGGCATGTATAGGCTAAAATAGTTCAAATGATGAAATATTTTGGTTATAATTAGCCATTGGAATGGCAAATGTTTAAGTCGATATTTATTTATATAAGGGCTTAACATGTTGGATATGTGTTGGAAATGGTCGATAGTGAAAGGTATATAATTCAAATGGTGAATGGATTTAAACTAGTAAAATGGATAAAATTTCATATAAACATGAATACAAATTTGGTAATTTTTATCACTTGAACATATGTGTTAGTATATCTTACACCATACTTGTATTTGGCTTGAATAAAATGGCTTGAAATGGTTGGTGAAAATGTTTAAGTACTGTTGTAGGGATATGGCAAATTTGGGTGAGAAATAAGGCTAGAAAATGGCATTATTTTGTCCACACGGGTAAACACACAGGCGTGTGTCTAGACCGTGTATGACACACGGCCATACGCACGGGCGTGTGGTTTGGTCATTTGTTCCCTACATCCTTAAAGTTCAGAAATAGAATGCTTAGAATTGATCACACGGGTAGAGACACGGGCGTGTGTCTCAGTCGTGTGAGAGACACAGCCCAGCACATAGGCGTGTGTCCTGGCCGGGTAACCCTTGCACATAATTTTTGAAAATTAAGTTGTCTACATGATCTAGCACATGGACGTGTGACTGGCCATGTGACCCAAGTCAAAGGGTTACACATGTAAGGACACGGGTTGGAACACGACCGTGTGCATCACATCGAATACCCACACGACGTGGGACACGGGAGTGTCACGGCCTGGCCACACGAGCGTGTGTCTCTTGCACTTAAGAAAAATTTTAAGATTTCATGAAAAATTTTTTGTGATCCCGGTTTAGTCCCGATTCGATTCTAATATATATTTTGGGCCTTGAGGACCCATATGAGGGACATTTCGATTGATTGTGATTGATTTTTAGAAATGAATAGTAAATGACATGAATTAAATATAATTGAACTGTAAACTCTGATAATGCTCCATAACCCTGTTCTGGTGACAGATACGGGTTAAGGGTGTTACAGATGTACTTATATGTAAGAAATTACGTATGCTATGGATGAATATATCTATATCATGAATAAATACACTAAGTCGGAAATTAATAATGTTGTTGATGTGAAGCCGATCGCATCATGTTACGACGCAACTCGACACGATCGAGATTGGCCTAAGCTCGAAGGGCCTAAGCGCTAAATGAAGCTTCATTACAAGCTCATTCAGCTCTATAGGCGTTTCAAATAATTTATTGCAAGCTGAACTTTTAATTTATTTTTAATTCATCTTAGTTTAATAATTAAGTTGTTGGACTTTAATTAAACTCATCTTAGTTTAATAATTGTTTGTCATTTTTATTAAACTTCTTTTAGTTAAATAATTGCTGGAAATAAATGCTTAACTTATTGTTAAATATGTTTATTACAGTTTATTAAATTAAGTTATGAGTTAAAGTAGTTCATTTATAAGTTTATTTACTAAGCTTATTAAGTTTAATGTGTTTAATATGTGTTTAAATGTGTTTACTATGTTTGTTTTAATGTGTTTGATTGCAGGTGACTAATCAACTGGAAACCGTTACATCCAAGGGCTATTACAAATTGATTAATGTGACTTTTCAAGTAGAAATCGGTTACATACAAGGGGGCATTATACATCATTAAAAGGAGTTGTTATTACAATTAAAGGAAGCATTACACATCCTTTAAATTTGGCAACAGCCTATTCTTCTTCCATAACTGTTTGTTGCTTAAATGATCACACCATGAGTTCAAAATTCCATTAAAGCTGTTGGTGGCCATTTGGCTGCCAAGAGGGCATGAAACCAAGCACTCAAGCTCATTAAATCAGCTCATTTGGAGCAATAATTCATATTGATAGTTGTTGTTATTTAGCTTGGAGGAACTCAAGAAGTTTTTACTTATTGATTAAGCTTTATTTCAACCATTAAACAGCACATTAAAGTTGAATTCATGTGACTTTTCAGCTAACCTCATGTAAGCACTATAAATACTTTGTAATTGGCTTGTTTAGGGGACATTTTCTACCTTTTGAATGTTTATAACACTTTGTGAGTTTTCCAACTCTCCTATTTCATTTTAAGACTCAAGCTGACTTATCTAGCAAAAGCTAGTGGCATCTACCTTGTTGCTTTTCAAACTTATCACTCCTAAATCGAGTAGGTGTTCACCTTATACCGATTGGTTCCTATCTCCATATAGATAGTGGGTCACGGTTTAGCTATCCTTCTATCCACCTTTAAGTGTCCTATAAGATTTAGGTTAGTACTCTATTTTAGTACTAGTTCTTTCTTGACCTTAAAGCTATTTGAACCATTCCCATTACCATTTTTCAATCACCCAAGTTCCTTTGTTAAATCGAACCATATCCCTTAATTATCTTAAGCTATCACATACCCCTTTGTTTAAAGCCTTACTTAGCCAAATTCAACCATTACTCTGTTTAAGAACGATACTTTTCCATTGTAATGGTCGGGCAACAAACTACTCGAATCATCATCGAGTCGAGTTCGTATCATTTGGTATCAGAGCTAGCTAAAATCGAGGAGTACAGACATTCGTGAAGTTGTCGGAGTAAGTATTCGAAAAAAATTCATGCATCAAAGTATTCATAGTAATTAGTATTTTGTGATTGAAAAAAAAAAGAGAAATTCGAAAATTATTTAAAAAAAAGAGTTTGAAAGTGTTCATAGTTTTCTTTTACCCGATCTTGAAAACTGCTTCTCCATCAAATTCAAACCCAAATGCCACACCTAGCACTCGTTTTTATTTTCTTTCAACCTACCAAAAACCAGCATCATCAACCATCGTAACCTTTTTGAAGCTGACCCTTAGGCTTTCTAATAAGTCTAATCGAGTCTTCTACGAACTTCGAGAGGTGAAACGAGTGGTAAGAGGCACGAGAGTTAGTGAGAGCATTCGAGTGTAGAAAAAATCGTAAAAGAGTGCAAACACGAGTGGAGTGCCATATTAGTTTTCTTTGTGAGTGAATAGTAAGGTTTGAAGTGAGGTTCAAATAAAATGTCTCTAAGTTTCGAAAGAAAAGTTGTTGTTGTTGGTGGCTGGTTCGATCCATCATACTAAGCATCCAATCAAAGTGAAAGGTGATGCATTCATAGAAACCGAGGCTTTAGAGAGCGTGAATCTGTTGATGACAATTTGAAGAATATCAAATTAGCAATTCCACCATTTCGAGGAAGATCTGATACGGAGGCATATCTTGAATGGGAAAAGAAATTAGAATTGGTTTTTGAGTACCACGACTACTCGAAAAGTAAGAAAATAAGGCTTGCAGTGAATGGTTTCTCTAATTATGCCATGACTTGCTGGGATCAATTCACTATGAGTCGAAGACGAAACGGAGAATGCCCAATATCAACCTGGTCCAAAATGAAAGATGTGATGCGTAAGCGTTTCCTTCCATCTTCCTACCATCGAGAGCGAATTTCTTCAAGCCAAAGGACGAAAACAAGATCGTCAAAGAGTTTAGCGTCCAATGACTATGTGAGAAGAGATTCCTATCGAGATTCCTTTTCAACAAGGAATTCGTGACGAAATCAAACAATTTTCAATTTTGAATCCTATTATGGTGACGAACGAGAAAGCACAAGTTGTTCTTCGTATACTCTAAGATATTCATTGTAACGCCCTGAATTTGGGCCTAGAAGGAATGGGCCTTGAACATGGGATCAGCTAGGAGACTGCACATAAATATTTTTGTGTGCAAGAAAATGACACAAATTGCTTGTTTGCTTTAATGGCTAAGAGATTTGGGTATGTATGGGAGTCTTTAAGAAGCCTTGGGTTCAAGTTCTGGCTTCGACAAAACTTTTAGTTTTTGCTCTTAAATGAATCTGGGCACTGGCACATAGGCTTTATAAATATTTGCGCATGTGTTAAGTCACAAAAAGCCTTGTGGTCAGGTGGCAAGGTGGCGTGGAAGGGAACCTTGAGGTCTAAGGTTCGAGCGTGGCCCAGCACAAATGAGGTATTTATTTTGCAATTGGGTTTGGCCAGTGGTTGAGCTGTATTGAAATTCTAAATGGGTGAGGTTGTTGAGGAGAGAATGGAGGAGTGATCTTGGGAGTGGATCGTGGAGAGATAAGGGGAGAAATTTCTGGAGAATTTCAAGGAGTTTGATTGTAGGTAGAGTGGTGCCGAATTTGGATGTTTAGCTACTCAGAATTTTGGCAGAGTTTTTCTTTGGGTAGTCTTGAATTCGGTTATACCTTTGTTTTCTGACAACGTAATTTGCACTTTTTGTCAATTTCTGGTAAGTCAAGTGCCTCACTGCACCTTTCGAGTCTTTTTCTCTTCTATTCTCTTTTTACCGAAAGGTGTCAATTACCGAGACCTCTCATTTTCTTTTCTCATTTCCATATTCCCCTTTTTCCAAAATTAATCTCCTCCTCTTAATTCTCCTTCATCTTTCCCTTTTAGCCAAATATAGTTTCCTTTTCCCTAATTATTTCAATCTTTCTTTTGGTCTTCTCTGAGCCGACCATTCCCTCTTCTTGTCTTTTGGTTTCTTGTCTACCACTCGGTGCTTGGTGGATCGTTTCGGTGCGCTAGGGAGTGGTGATTTTGGTCTCACAAGAATCCTGACAATCGATAAGTACCTGTAAGATCCCCCTTTTGCTATTTGGTCATTTCAGTATGTGCTCAACCTGTTATTGAAACTTTTTATTACGGGAAGCTGAATGTTGTGTTTTCCTCTTATATTTTCTAACTTTGATTCTTATTCTTTCTTTGCGGTACAATATATGATGGTTCTGGGGATCTCAGTGGAGTAAGGTGATCTTGTAACCACAGAAATCTTTCTGTCTCTCATCTTTCATTAAGTTAATCGCTAGGTGCAAGGGATTGATTTTGGTTGACGATTTTGGAAGGATTAATTCCAGATCATCTAATCATGGTGGGTGGGGATCGTTGCATTGTGGTTTAGTTCTTGAGAATGTTAACATTTGAAGGACTGACTAATTACTTGGGTTGATTGTAGGTTGGTGCTTAAAGGGTGTTTCGTAGTGATTGTTGTTTTATGCGATGTCAAAGTCTTAAAAAATTATAGAAAGAATGATCGAACTTGGAAACTAACTATGACAACGATGTGAGGCAAGCGCACCTATCGAACAGTAGTATAGTTAAGGCAAGACCGGATTGTCGAACCCAAAGGAACTAAAAGTACTAATACTAACTCTTTTTTTATTATCTAGCCTAAAATACAGCGGATTTTTATCTAATCTAAAATAACTAACTACTAAACTAAAGACTCTAAGACAAAGAAGAATGAAATTGGAGAGAAATACTTTGAGAAAAACCAATTGATTAAAACAATACCCAAGGAAGAATCCACCTAGACTTCACTTGTTATCTAACTCTGAACTAGAGGATTTATTCACTTGACTTGATCCGTAGGATTCCCTAACATATATTAATCCATCTCTTGAAGCGACTAACGTCTAACCCTAGGTTGATTAATTGAAATCTCTTTCTAATTAAAACCCCTAGAATTGCATTAACTCGATCTATAGACTCCCATATTAGGTTTCACCCTAATCTAGCAAAATCTCGTCACCCTATCTCTAGGCGTGCGATCAACTCCGCTTAATTATGCTAGATCTACTCTTCGGTAGGGACTTTTGCTCCTCCACCTAAGCACATCATACTTGAATTAATATCCCAGAAATATCAACACAAGAATTAAGAACACATAATTAAGAACAAGTCAAATATTTATCATATAGTTCAGCAAACGATAATAAGATTCATCTTAGGTTTATCCCTCTCAGGTATCTGAGGGTTTAGTTCATAATAATAAAAGAAAACATCTCAGAAGAAAAGATAAAACAAAACATAAGAAATCCCTTAAACCCCCTGAAGGAATCAAAGGAGAGATCTTCCGTCTTAAGTATGATTCCGGCTTCTTGAGATGAATCAACTGGCTATCTTCGAGTAAATCCCCATAAATCTGCCTTCTTTGGCCTAGCTGGACGCCCCTGACAAAAGCCCTGGTAGAAGGCTTCTGCCGAACTCCTCGCTTAAGTTGCCCCCTAGGGTGTTTATATAGGCTCTGAGATTCCTTACTTGGCCTCTAAGTATCCTAACCTGAGTGAAATTCCTATTTGGGTGTTTATATAGACTTTGGAATGTGTTTCTTTGCCTCCAAGCATCCTAATCCGAGTAAAACTCCTCTTGGCATTGGCAGGGACACGCCCATGGCACACGGCCATGTATGTCGTGGCCAGGCCATGTTCGAGTTCATTAATGAGGCACGGCCGTGTGGTCTTGGGCCCAGGCCGTGTCGATTTCGTGATCTGGCCCATTTTGTCCGTTTTAAGCCCGTTTTCCGTTCTTTTCATCCTCTGGTGCTCTTCTGAGTGTAAAACATGAAAACAAAGGATTAAGAGCACCAAATTACATAATTCAAGTCTTAAATCATGCAAAAGCATGCTAAACGTGGGATTAAAATATGCTACTATTACGATTTATCACGTAGGCTTTTAGAAAAAGGTGTGTAACTATTTTCGAAAAATGATAGTCGGCTTAAAAGCCGAAAAAGGTGTGTAACCATATACCTTATTTCTGTTGATCAGCTTAAAGTCGAAAGTGTGTGCACACACATACCACTCTAATTGTAGATCGGCAAATGTCGAAATCCTGAAATGCTGAAATGCCTATACCGAAAATACGACAACGATTACCATATGAGCGTACGAACGCTCATGTGGGGAAGTCGATATAGTGACGGAGGCCACCATGAGCGATCTCATGGTCTTGGGCCGCTTTTGGGTCAAATGGGCCGAAATGGGCCGTGTAGGCCCAATGGGCTCGCGGGCCCTACATGGTCCAACTTCATGAACTTATTTAAAATAATGAGCTCGACCATGTCATTTACATGGCTAAAGGAAGTTTTGGGCTTAGGGGGCCACACGAGCGTGTGGGCCCCACTTGAGCTATACTTTGGGCTTTGGGCCCAACTATGCCCTTTAATTGCTAAGGGTTGCACAAGTCATGCGGATCGATTGTGGACCTATTGATGAGTTGATACACATACTTGGACCCTAGTGTGAGAAATGACCATTAAGTCCCTGAAGGTCAAAATGTCTAAAATACCCTCGTAGGGTAGAATTACCAAAATACCCCTTAAGGGTAAGATTACTGAAATACCCTTGAAGGGTAAAATGATTATATTACCCCTCGAGGGTAAATGACTGACTGTGCTATGATTTGACTGATTTGTCTATGATTGTATGACTATTATTTGATTGACATAACTGTGAATGATATGATGATTTATGGGCGAGACATTCTGCATACATGACATACTGCATGGGGTTGGGATATTGGTTATAGAGGAAGTACTGTTCTGATAGGGTCGCACAGGCCGCACGAGATGACTGTGGACCCAGTAATGATCTGTTAAGGTCACACGGGTCGCACGAGATGACCGTGGACCTACCGATGGCTTTAAGCCAATTAATCTAATTATGGCTCTATGCCAACCTAATTGTGGTTCTGTGCCGTCTTGATTATGACTTTTTATCGATCATATTTATCCATGGCTGTGTGCTGATCGTAATTATTGATGACTTTGTGTCGATCATACTTACCCATGGCTGTGTGACGGTTATATTACCGTAGCTGATGGTTATGTGTCGATCTTATTACAATTACCGATAGCTATGTGCCAATTATGAGACCGTTATTGAAGGCTTAAAGCCGCATATATACTAGCAGCTTTTCTTCGATTTCGGTTAGTGCTGCAATAGGTGCTAGCACTGTAAGTGTAGGGATGGCGTTGGTGATTTATTCCCCACGGGTAGTGCAAGGTTGGACGGAGGCAAGTGCAGGGTTGGGTGGGTTTGCATGCATCATGCATCATGCATCATTCATATTGAGACTATTACTGTGATGGGCTAGGCCCAATTGATTCTGTTATGGGCTGTGACCCAAATGATATTGTTTTGGGCTTTGGCCCACATATACTCTGAAATGAACTGCACTATTACTGTTAAAGGGCTCAGGCCCAGAATGATTCTGTTTCTGTATATTTACTGTTTCTTTAATAAGGGGACTACACATTGAGTTTTTCGTAAACTCACCCCATTTTTAACCTTTCAGGTAATCCCCAGCGTTAGACGGTTCGGAGCTGCGAAGGACTTGGAGAGGGCCACACAACTGCACATGTTTTATTCTATTTTGCTCATTTACTTAAGTATTTTGATTTTGATTCGGGTTGTAATAAGGCCTCTATAATTTTTGGATTTTAAATTTGGGATTTTATTGATTGTGATTTATATCCGCTAGAAGTAGAACACGATTTTCCAAAACAATAACATTTTCAAACACTACATTTCTGCAACTCAATTTTTTAAATATCACGTTTTCATAAATCATTTGTTTTAAATTAAGCTTTCGCAACAAATAATGTTTTAAAGGTAATAACATTTTAAAAGGGAATAAATTTTTAATAAACCACGATTGAAAATAAACAAATACAAACTGAGGTTTTGTATAAGTTTTAAATGGCAAGAAGTTTGAAATTTCAAGAAGGGTTTTCAATGAAAACATGGTTTTCAAAAAACACTTCAATGTGACACACCAGATTCGGCCATAATATCTAGGCCGGGTTTGGGGTGTTACATTCATCCATGAAGAATCAATCTCGAAGAGATGATCGTCTGTGTTACATTCATCCATGAAGAATCAATCTCGAAGAGATGATCGTCTTTTTTATGAAGACCATTTTCTTCTTCTGAACAAAAGGTTTCTCATTTTGATGATTCCTTTTTGTTGTCCTCCTTCTATAAAGAAATTGAAACAGCATGTGAAAAAGATAAAGAAATTGAAAAAGAAGAAAAAGAGAATGAAAAAGAGAAAAAAGAGATCGAGATTGAAAAAGAAAAAGAGTGTGACTTAGAAAAGCATATCGAGAGAGAGAGAGAGAGAGAGAGAGAGAGAGAGAGAGAGAGAGAGAGAGAGAGAGAGAGAGTAAAAGAAACAAGTGACAATAAGTTTTCAAAAATAAAAGAGATTGAGGCAAAAGATCGAGAGTTTGAAAACAAGCTAGAAAAAGAAACGACTGTGTCAAAACTAATTTTTTAAGATTTTATGAAAAAACGGGGATCGACTTTAAAAACGAAAACGGGAGTCGCCATCGATCCTTTTTTACTTAGGTGTGATCAGAACACCTTATAAAACATTTTTTTGTTTTATTTAAAATATTGATTTTGGCTTACAAAATTTAAGAAAATAGGTTCGGGAGTCGGTTACGTACGAGGAAGGGTTAGCACCCTCGTAACACCCAAAAATTGGTACCTAATTGATAAAATCATGTCCTAATGTTGAAAATTTGAATAATTTAAAATATGATCCTTTTATTTGAAAGAAAGCTAAAACTCATCTATCTCAAAGAAATAAAAGGCCACACCTAATAAGTTAGGATGCAACATCTCAAGACTTCGAAACTAAGCTTGCTTTTATTTTGTAGAAAATCCTTACCACGAGATACAAAACATTATATCTAATAAGTTAAGATATAGCATTATGAATATTCGAAAATAAGTTTTAATTTGAAATTTATAGGTTTTAAAAAAAAGATACTTGATACCTTAAGTTCCACGAGAAAAATTAAAACCCAGTAAGTTAGGGTATAATTTTTCTCGAAGTCCCCAAATATCATATATCACTGTATTTAAAAAAATATTTAAAAAAAGTGCATCAATTCAAAATATGTTTTTATATAAAAAAATGGTTTGAGTAAGATATTTCAAAACATAAATACCAAATAGCAATTTTCTATAATTACAAGTCATATTAACAAATAATACTAATGTAGACAATTAACGAAAGCATAATGTAACATAGCAAATAATACATGAAATGAAAGGACTATGCTAAAACAATAATACGCAAATAAAGAGCATAAATAAACAAATACAGGATAAAAAATAATCAGCAACAATTAAAAATCTATGTGAAAGATAAAGATTTAAGAAATGAACATTAAACTCTACAAACAAAATCAAATATAAAAGTAAATAAATGGATGATATATTTAAACACTGAATGAATATTATAACAAAAAATATGACAATTTCTAAAACGATTTAATATATATATATATAAACAATATTTTAAATAAATGATACTAGAGTATGAAAAATGTCAAGGATAACTTTTAATAAATGTATAATTTAATAATTTAGTATATAAAAATATAAATAATAATACATGATAAAAACAATTATAAGTAAATAGTATATAACTTTAAATAAAATATATTTATAATACAATAATCATAAAAAACTACATATTTACTATAAACAATATAAACAATATATATTATATGATATACAAAATTTTATACAATACTAAGGGTAAAATGATTTAAATGTCATATATAACAATATAATAATATATAATATACAAAATAAAAGGTATAATATAATAACTAATGTACATATTTTAAAATAATATAATATATGAATAATATGAAACTTAATAAAATAACCTAATTACGAATAATAAATAGTAATAATTTAATACATATAAAAATAAAATGTATTTAAAAAAAACAATACATAAAAACTTTATATTATTAATAAATTAATTTAAGTAACATATACTATACAAATCTTAAAGTTTAAAATAATACAGAATTTTTAATAAAAATAAAATAATTAGATATAATGTTAAAACAATTTAAAAATAAAATAAAATAGAAATTAAAAAAACAAAGAAACATGAATTAAATAGTAATAAAAGTAAATGTAAAAAGGACTAAATCAAAACATGCGTCACACTGTAGGGACCCATTAGGCAATTATGTCTTATCTCCTAAACGGCACCGTTCTGAAATTGGCCTTTAATTAGCCCGATGGACCAAATTGAAACAGAGACAAACTTTCAGGGTTGAATTAAAAAATAAAAGAAAATTTAAATTGAACTAGATTAAAAATAATAAAATTTCGGAAGGACTAAAGAGGCAAATTGCCCCTTTTATAAAAACACACGGATCCTCCCCGGGTATCGAGTCAACGCGCGGATCCTAGCCCCTGAATGACGTCGTTTTGGCCTTTAAAAGGGATCCCCAAAATGGCATCGTATGAAGGGCCTATATAAGTAAAAAATCAGCCCAAAAATTTCATTTTAAACACCTTTAAAAAAAACAAAGCAGAGGGCTTGAAAGGCTCTCTCCCCCTCTCAGCCTGAGGCCAAAGTTCGACATGGGCTCTAGTGAAGGGTCACCGCACGCGCCGCTGCACGTACCACCATATACGGTGGCCAAAGGCCAAAAAAAACTTCGTTTTTTCTTTTAAAAAAGTGAATCGAAAGGTATACTCCTTTCGTTTTTTCTTTTAAAAAAGTGAATCGAAAGGTATACTCCTTACTTTATTTTTTTAAGGACAGTATTTGTATAGAAAAAATGCATAGATCGAAAAGAAAAGAAAATGTAATAGAATAATATAAAATCACCTCTGCTATTCGATTTATTTAATCTGTATTTTTTGTGAATCTTTGCGTGTATATTTGTTTCTTTGTTTACAGATTGTTTTAGGGTTATTTATAGCCCAAAGAAAAAATGCAAAAATTCTATCCTGTGATTTCTTGCCATATTTGCCATCTTTTTCTTTCCTTCTTGCAGGCGAACAGTGCGGATCTCATCGGTAGGGCGTTATTCGAGCGCGAATTGCGGCGTGCCAGAGGGTCTGGTGTTAGGGGTTGCGAAGCGAGGGTTTCCCAGAAACCCTAGGTCCTTGGAGCTGTTTGGGCGTTGGGCCATTTTGGGCCCCGTAGGTTTTGGGTTTAGGTCTGGGTAGTCTATTTTAGTTATTGGCTTGTAATTGGGTTTTGGGTATTAGTATGGGCTACGGGTAAATTTGTGAATTTGGGCCTGTATGAATTTTGGACTATAAATGGACTGTAACTGGATATTGGTTTATTTTTATATATTTTTTGTTTTTATTATTTTTTGTCTTATTTTCATGGGCCGGGGCAAAATGGGCTTATTACAGCTGCCTATCTTTGCTCATTGTCGTGTGAAGAGAATAGAGCAAAGAATATAAAAGGTCCAATTTTGCCCGGTCTTTGCCGAGCCTTGACTTTTTAGTCCTCGTCTTCTACAAATGCCTTCCAACTCCACTGCAACTTCAACGGTATTGGAACTTCATCTTTATTTTAATTTTAGAAATAAGTCTGATGGCTTCAATCTGCTTCACTGCAACTTCAGGAAGGCAATATCCGCTATCTTTAATCTGCTTCGCTGCAAACTCAGGGATGCCGGACGGGTATCTTTGTTCCGCTTCCTACAACTTCAGGAAGATATGATCCGCTATCGTTGGTTTGCTCTACTGCGAACTTCAAGAATGCCGGAACTGCTATCTTTGATCTACTCCACTGTAACTTCAGGAATGCCAGATCTGCTATCTGTGGTCTGCTCCATTGCAAACTTAGGGAGACAAGGCTGATGTTTTTTATCTTCTTCTTTTAATATCCTAAAATAGGGGTTAATTTTAAATTGAATTGTTTTGCATGTGTTTGGACTGTGGTGTTATTTTTAGTGATGTTTTAAGATCCAGTTATAAGTCTAGAGTAGGCCTGAATGGTAGGAAATATTTGTTTTAATCTTTAAGTAAGGGGAGCTGAAGGAGCTAGGGCTTAAGGGTAATTCGTGGAGTGTTTTAGCACAAGTTGGGGCTTGGTAAAGTGGCTTAGAGGGGCCACTTAGGGCCTTGAGATCGACACCATCAGCAGGGGAAGGAGATCTCAGGTTCGAGCAGCAGAAATCCCTCTATTTGCTTATTATTTTGATGCCAGGGAGGGGGGAGGAGTTGTGCTCAGCACAAACTCTGTCAGATAAGGATGAACCAAGTCAAAATATTTGAATTGGTGGCAAAGAGAAAATTTAGGAGTTTGATTAATTGAAACTCGTTTGAATTGGTGACTAGGAGTGAGTTGAGAGGTTGCCGAAATTTGAATAGGTGGGAGGTGGAGTATATTCGGGTAGGACTTAAGGAGGGTGCCGAATTTCTTTGTGGCACTTTCGGCCAGCTAAGGTTTGAGGCAATCAGTTTGAAGCAAAGCCGAAACTTCCTTTTGTTTGTCATTGTTCCTTCATGTACCATTTGAAGCACCTAGCCGAACCTGCAGATGAGCATATTCTCTTTTTCTTCTTTGAAACCGAAAGCCACAAGCAACACAGACCCTTGCTGATTTCTCCCTTGGGCATTTAGCCGAATTTTGCACTTGTTTTCTCTTTATTTCATTAGTAGCCGAAACCTTACTCTCCTAAACACCTCCTCTCCTTTGCTCTCCATTCTTGTTGGTGGCCGAATCTTCTACTCTTCCATCTCTCTCTCTTTTCTTTTCTCATTCTTGTTCAAGACCGAAAACACCCTCTCCCCTTTCATTTTTTTCTTTTCTTCTCTCAACTTTTGTGCCGAAACTCTCTCTTCATCTCCTTTGCCGAATTCCCTCTCTTCCCTTTTCACTTTTTTTTTCACTTCTCTTTCTCCACTCTAGCCGAACCCTACTTGTTGTTTCTCTCAACCATAGCCAAATCTTCCTTCATCACTCAACCTTTGTCGAAATTTCCTTTCTTTTTCCTAGTGTTGTGGTTGGCCGAATATCAAACAAGAGTGGATCACTTTGGTTTTTCTCTAATCGGTTTGAAGGGTAAGTGTTCTTGGTTCTTAGTTTCTCTTCTCTCTGTCGTTTCTCATTAAAGCAGAAGCCGATTTCGGCAGTGGTTAGTAAGGTCTCTAATTACCTTTGAAACTGATCTCTCCTAGGTGCTTCGGGATTTTGAAGCAGTCGATCTAAGCCTCTATTCTCTGGCAATCGGTTTGGTAAGACAAGTGGTAAGGATATATGTGGTTCAATTATTCTATAAGTTGTGAAAAGCCAAAGACTATTGAGGCTAAATTTTGGTGTTGGCCGATTGTAGGGGGAAGATCTGTCTCGCATCTCATGTTTTGTGATTAGCGTTCGTAAGACAGAAGGTAGGGGTTAAAGTTCCATGCATTATCTCATCCTTCGGATTTGTTGGCGTGGCCAGAATGGCCTTGTTAATGACTTTGTTAATGTAGGACAAGGAGATCTAGTGTCGTAGATCGGCTCAAATCGAGATTTAGGGCTTTACGCGTTAGTAATGTGTGTGTAACTTACACACTTTATAGTTAAGTAAATATATTTTAATAACTTTGAATGTGTTAAAGCCCAAAACAATGTGGATATTGATACCCTATGGGTATGAGCAAGGATTCGGGTAAAGTCCGTTTCGATATGAGTTTTGCTATTTAATGCATGATAGTATGATTTATGACATATTTGCTATGTGATTCATAATAAAGCATGATGGCATGATTTGCATGAGTATGGCATGATGATGGGTGATATGAGAGGAGAGGGAAGATGATATCCGTGACTTTGGGTCACCAGAGGTTTGGCACCTCCAGTGGTTTGGTACCACAGATTATTTTGTGACTTTGGGTCACCAGAGGTTTGGCACCTCATAGTGACTTGTCCCAGTGGCTTAGCACCACAGTGGGTTGGCCTCACAGTTGACATATCGAGATCGTCGCCAGTGATTTGGTATCACACATGGGTTGGCCCCACACTTGGTATATTGATATTTTGTGGGTTGGCCCCACAGATGGCTTAATCGTGACTTTGGGTCACCAGTGTTTGGCACCACATTATTATTGGATATCGTGACTTTGGGTCACCAGTGGTTTGGCACCACCAGTAGTTTGGTACCACACGGGGTAGAAAAGGAGTTATGGATGGCTAGGTTTGGGTGCATTATTTATATTGCTTGGTTATGATTTTTGTAAGTATGTTGCATCAATCGGGAGGAGGATTTATGCACTGAGTCTTGGTGACTCACCTTCTCCCTTATCTTTTCAGGTGACTCGTAGATTGCGGATGAGGAGCCGGATGGACTCGAGGCGGCCATGCATTAAAACATTTTGTATTACTTGGATTTTGAATTGGATATTTATTTTCATTTCGGTTTTATTTGGGTTTGTAATAAGGCCTTAGATTATATTTTTGGATTATTTATGCTTTGAATGGTTTTAAATATGGCTAAGTAAATTATTTGATTAATTTAATAATATGAACGTAAGGTTTTCTACACTACAAAACGAAATGGTTTTCAAATCTTTACCATCGGGTAACTTAAATTAATTGATAACAACAACATCTCGAATGGATTTCAAACTTAAGTTTTTCACACTTTATTCAAACGATTCCAAATTAACTAAGCAAGAAGCAATCAAGTTTTTATGGCATAAACGTTTTCTAAACCTATGGATTGACAACTGAGTTTTTAAGATAAATTCCCGGGATTTCAAAGTTAATTATCGGTTTGCAAATAATCATGCCCAAGATTTCTACAAGTATAAAACAACAAAGAGTTTTTCACTAAAATTTTAACCGGTAACCCGTTTTCTTCAGAATGATTTCCTCTGTGACATGCCAGATTCGGTCGTGGTGTGTTGATCGGGCTTGGGGTGTTACAATTGTAGTATCAGAGCTAAGTTAAATGGCTCGCCTGTGGGCCCGAGGCCCAAAATGTTTTTAAATTTGGTTTTAAATGTTCTTGTTTGAAAATATATGGTTTGAAAGGCATGGCACCGAGTCTTCAGCACCAATCCGCCCAGGTAAGTACCCCTCGCTATTGTTTGTGATTGTTGGATGATATAAACTTTGAATGACTAGTGATAATGGACTACCCTAGAGACTGAAACTGATAGGACTCTATGGACTTGCGAAAACAAAACTCCTTTAATAAGAATTATTCATAAGACTGTACTTTAAAGATAGTGGAATAATTACTAATGCATAAAACTTCTAAATCAGATAAGTCGAGACTTTAGTCATGAGCACTCGAGATGGACGTGGTCGTAATACGCGTAGACGTGGTCGGGGTAGGATGACAGTGTCTAAACCAGTAGGGTTTGGTCAGGGGTCAGAGAATGAGATACTAGTATCACCACCAGCTGTAGGTTGTGAGTTTGAGATCGATCCGATGACGCAGATGTCGCAGCGACGTCTTTGCGAGTTCTTGAGAGGGTAGCTGGAGTAGGTGGAGGCGCGGGAGCTCGAAAATCGGTACCTGAGTGACTCCGAGCCAATAAAGTCGAGGTGTTCCGAGGTGTTTCTGGTGTGGCTCCCAGTACGGCTGAGTATTGGCTAGAGGCGATGGAGCGAATCATGGATGATTTGGATCTGACTGCTGAGGAAAAGCTGAAAGGAATAGTGTCGCTTCTCCGGGGTGAGTCATATCAGTGGTGGCTCACGGTTCGGGACAGTGCTGCAGCAGAGGATCTCACTTGGGATTATTTTAAAGCTGCTTATCAGAATAAGTACGTTGGATCTAGCTATATTGATGCACAGCGAAAGGCATTTCTGAGGTTGATTCAGGGGAGTAAGTCTGTATCAGAATACGAGGCAGAGTTCTTAAGGTTGAGCCGGTATGCTAGGGGCATTGTGGCTACTAAGCACGAGCGATGTGTCTGATTTGAGGATGGTCTGAGAGATGAGCTGAGGTTGCTGATTGCTCCACAGCAGGAGCGTGAGTTTGCTGTCCTGGTAGAAAAGGCTAAGGTAGCCGAAGGGGTTAAGGAGTCTGTGAGGCAGAATATGGATAGGCATAGATATAAAAGAGGTTTTGGATCATCTGGGTCGACCGATAATTCTCAGAAAAGGGCTAGGCAGAATGGTCCGAATCAGTCTGGTAGGCCTATTGCTGCTAATCAGGGACCAGCACAGTGTAACCGTTGTGGAAAATCTCATTGGGGAGGATGTTGGACCGGTGGAAAAGGATGTTTTGAGTGTGGCTCATTGGATCGTCGTGTGAGGGACTATCCACGTAAGTTAGCCAGGATTCAATTTGAGGGTCATGGCCGTGCTCAATTCAGAAATGAGGGACCGCCACCGCAGAGGGGTGGTGGTAATGGTAGAGGAGGTAATGGTTCTGGTCGAGGCCGCGGAGCACCAGGCAGAGGTACAGGCAATACTGAGGCAAGACAGCCTGGGTTGGTGTATGCAGCGAGGCATCGAGAGGAGGGCAATGCACCGGACGTCATAACCGGTACGTTCTTAGTCTTTGGATTACCATATACTGCTTTGATTGATGTGGGTTCGACGCATTCATATGTTTCTAGTAGCATAGTAGAGACCATGAACCTAGACTTTGAGACTACTTCTAGGGAGATGACAGTAATTAGCCCTCTACGTCACTCTGTAGAAGTGAATAAGCTGTATAGGGATGTACCCGTAGAACTCCAAGGGGTGATGTTTGTGGCTGATCTGATGGAACTGCCGTTTGGGGAGTTCCATCTAATTCTTGGAATGGGCTGGTTGGTTAAATACCAGGCGAGTTTGGATTGTGCGGCTAAGCGTATGGTTCTGAAGACAGCTGAGGGTGACGAGGTGGTTATGATAGGTAATAGAAGAGATTATCTATCCAACGTGGTATCTGCGTTGAAAGCTGAGAAGATGGTCTGGAAGGGTTGTGAAGCATTTATGGTTCATGTGTGTGCCTTGGAGGCTAAGAAGTCTGCTGTAGGGAATGTCTGAACAGTAAAGGAATTTGCTGATGTATTTCCAGAGGAGCTTCCGGGACTGCCACCGGATCGTGAGGTTGAATTTGGCATAGATCTATTACCCGGAACTGCGCCAGTGTCTATTGCTCTGTATAGGATGGCGCCTAAGGAATTAGTGGAATTAAAGGCTCAGATTCAGGAGTTGTTGGACCGAGGTTTTATCAGGCCAAGTGTTTCGCCGTGGGGAGCGCTAGTACTCTTTGTCAAGAATAAAGATGGTACAATGCGGATGTGTATAGACTACCGCCAGTTGAATAAGCTGACGATTAAGAACAAGTATCCGTTGCCCAGAATAGATGACTTGTTTGACCAGCTTAAGGATGCTTCGGTATTCTCAAAGATTGATTTAAGGTCTGGGTATCATCAGCTAAAGGTGAAAGAGGCTGATATCCATAAGACGGCTTTTCGTACTCGGTATGGGCACTACGAGTTTCTGGTAATGCCGTTTGGGTTGACTAACGCGCCGGCAGCATTCATGGACATGATGAACTGAGTATTCCAGCAGTATTTGGATCAGTTCGTCATGGTATTTATAGACGACATTTTGGTATATTCAAGTACAGAGAAGGAGCATGATGCGCATTTGCGAGTAGTGTTGCAGATTTTGAGGGAAAAGCAGCTATATGCTAAGTTTAGTAAGTGCGAGTTCTAGCTTAGGGAAGTGACTTTCTTGGGACATGTAGTATCAGCTGAGGGGATTAGAGTGGATCCTCGAAAGATTGAGGCAGTGTTAGATTGGAAGCTGCCTAAGTCTGTGGTTGAGATTTGGAGTTTTCTAGGTTTGGCAGGGTATTACCGAAGATTTGTAGAGGGATTTTCTTTGATCGCAGCTCCGATGACCAAGTTGTTAAGGAAAGGAGTTCTATTTGTGTAGACTGAGAAGCAGCAAGAGAGTTTCGACAAGCTAAAGAAGATTCTGAATTCAGCCTGAGGCAGGAAAGGAATTCACGGTATATTGCGATGTATCACATACGGGCTTGGGATGTGTACTGATACAGGAAGGGAAGGTAGTGGCTTATGCATCTCGACAGCTGAGACCGCATGAAGTTAATTATCCGACGCACGACTTGGAGTTAGCCGTAGTAGTATTTGCTTTGAAAATATGGAGACACTATTTGTATGGAGAGAGGTCGATAGTCTACATAGATCACAAGAGTCTGAAGTACCTTTTGACTCAGAAGGATTTGAACTTGAGGCAGCGCAGATGGGTTGAGTTGTTGAAGGACTACGACTGTTCGATTGAGTATCATCCGGGCAAGGCTAACGTAGTGGCAGACGCGTTGAGCCGTAAGGTTGTATCAGACTTAAGAGCGGTGTTTGCCCATCTTAGCTTGTATGACGATGGGAGTATTTTGGCAGAATTGCAGGTTAAGCCGACTTGGGTTGAGCAGATCAAGGAGAAACAGTTAGAGGATGAGGATTTGAATGCGCGGAGGTTACAAGTTCAGAATGGTGAGTTGGAGGATTACGGTTTGTCCAGTGATGGAGTGCTGTGTTTCCAAGGGAGAGCTTGAATGCCAAAGGATGTCGAGTTAAGGCAGAGGATTCTTCAGGACGCACATAGCAGCCCATACGCTATGCATCCTGGAGGTAGCAAGATGTATCGGGATTTAGGAGAGCAGTTTTGGTGGCCAGGTTTGAAGCAGGAAGTAACAGAGTTTGTGGGAAAGTGTCTGACGTGTCAGCAGGTCAAGGCTGAACATCAGTTGTCATCAGGGTTACTTCAGCCGATGAAGATTCCCCAGTGGAAGTGGGAAAAGATCATTATGGATTTCGTTAGTGGATTACCCCTTACGCGTAGTAAGAAGGACTCAATTTGGGTGATTATGGATCGTCTGACAAAATCAGCTCACTTCATACCGGTAAGGGTTGATTATTCGCTTCAGAAGTTAGCTAAGCTGTATGTGGCAGAGATAGTGAGGTTGCATGGTGTGCCAGTATCGATCATCTCGGATAGGGATCCAAGATTTACGTTGAGGTTTTGGAGAGCGCTGCATCAGGCTTTGGGTACACGCTTGATTTCAATCTGACATTTCATCCATGATCGAAAGGGGTTATATAGATTTTAGAGGATATGCTGAGAGGTTGTGTTTTGGACTTTAGAGGTAGCTGGGAAGAGTTTCTACCATTAGCTGAGTTCGCATGCAACAATAGTTACCAAGCAAGCATTAAGATGGCACCATTTGAGGCATTGTATAGTAGGAAGTGTCGCACACCTACATGTTGGACAGAGTTGGGTGAACGTCAAATGTTGGGACCAGAGTTGGTTGCGTAGGCGAGGACAAGGTTAAGTTGATTGAGCTCGTCCAGAAGAAGCTTGACAGCGCGAAGTCATATGCCGATCTCAAGCGAGAGGATATAGAGTTTGCCGTGGGTGATAAGGTCTTTCTGAAGGTCTCGCCATGGAAGAAGGTATTGAGGTTTGGAAGAAAAGGCAAGTTAAGTCCAAGGTTTATTGGGCCGTATAAGGTGTTGAGACGAGTGGGACAGGTAGCCTATTAGCTCGAGTTGCCAGTAGAGCTGAGTTAGATTCACGATGTGTTCCATGTCTCCATGCTTAGGCGTTATTGTTTAGATCCATCGCATGTCGTAGCAGTGGAAGAAATAGAGGTGAGTCCATATTTGACCATAGAAGAGGAACCAGTGCAGATTCTAGATCGAGATGTGAAAGTTTTGTGTAAGAAGTCCGTTCCACTGGTGAAGGTATTATGACAAAATCATGGGGTGGAAGAAGGTACGTGGGAACCAGAGGATGTGATGAGACAGCAATACCCTCAACTCTTTTGACCAGGTAATTTCGAGGCCGAAATTATTTTTAAAGGGGGTAGAACTGTAATATCTTGAAATAGGGGTTAATTTTAAATTGAATTGTTTTGCATGTATTTGGACTGTGGTGTTATTTTTAGTGATGTTTTAAGATCCAGTTATAAGTCTAGAGCAGGCCTGAGTGGTAGGAAATTTTTGTTTTAAGCTTTAAGTAAGGGGAGCTGAAGGAGCTAGGGCTTAAGGGTAATTCGTGGAGTGTTTTAGCATAAGTTGGGGCTTGGTAAAGTGGCTTGGAGGTGCCACTTAGGGCCTTGAGATTGATGCCATCAGCAGGGGAAGGAGATCTCAGGTTCGAGCAGCAGAAATCCCTCTATTTGCTTATTATTTTGACGTCAGGGAGGGGGGGAGGAGTTGTGCTCAGCACAAACTCTGTCAGATAAGTATGGACTAAGTCAAATTTATTTGATTTGGTGGCAAAGAGAAAATTTAAGACTTTGATTAATTCAAACTCGTTTGAATTGGTGGCTAGGAGTGAGTTGAGAGGTTGCCGAAATTTGAATAGGTGGGAGGTGGAGTATTCGACTAGGACTTAGGGAGGGTGCCGAATTTCTTTGTGGAACTTTCGGCTAGCTAAGGTTTGAGGCAATCGGTTTGGAGTAAAGCCGAAACTTCCTTTTGTTTGTCATTGTTCCTTCATGTACCATTTGAAGCACCTAGTCGAACCTGCAGGTGAGCATATTCTCTTTTTCTTCTTTGAAACCGAAAGCCACAAGCAACATAGACCCTTGCCGATATCTTCCTTGGGCATTTATTCGAATTTTGCACTTGTTTTCTCTTTATTTCATTAGTAGCCAAAACCTTACTCTTCTAAACACCTCCTCTCCTTTGCTCTCCATTTTTGTTGGTGGCCGAATCTTCTACTCTTCCATCTCTCTCTCTTTTCTTTTCTCATTCTTGTTCAAGACCGAAAACACCCTCTCCCCTTTCATTTTTTTCTTTTCTTCTCTCAACTTTTGTGCCGAAACTCTCTCTTCATCTCCTTTGCCGAATTCCCTCTCTTCCCTTTTCACTTTTTTTTTCATTCTCTTTCTCCACTCTAGCCGAACCCTACTTGTTGTTTCTCTCAACCATAGCCAAATCTTCCTTCATCACTCAACCTTTGTCGAAATTTCTTTTCTTTTCCTAGTGTTGTGGTTGGTGAATATCAAACAAGAGTGGATCACTTTGGTTTTTCTCTAATCGGTTTGAAGGGTAAGTGTTCTTGGTTCTTAGTTTCTCTTCTCTCTGTCGTTTCTCATTAAAGCAGAAGCCGATTTCGGCAGTGGTTAGTAAGGTCTCTAATTACCTTTGAAACTGATCTCTCCTAGGTGCTTCGGGATTTTGAAGCAGTCGATCTAAGCCTCTATTCTCTGGCAATCGGTTTGGTAAGACAAGTGGTAAGGATATATGTGGTTCAATTATTCTATAAGTTGTGAAAAGCCAAAGACTATTGAGGCTAAATTTTGGTGTTGGCCGATTGTAGGGGGAAGATCTGTCTCGCATCTCATGTTTTGTGATTAGCGTTCGTAAGACAGAAGGTAGGGGTTAAAGTTCCATGCATTATCTCATCCTTCGGGATTTGTTGGCGTAGCCGAATGGCCTTGTTAATGACTTTGTTAATGTAGGACAAGGAGATCTAGTGTCGTAGATCGGCTCGTCGAGATTTAGGGCTTGCGTTAGTAATAGGTGTGTAACTTACACACTTTATAGTTAAGTAAATATATTTTAATAACTTGAATGTGTTAAAGCCGAAACAATGTGGATATTGATACCCTATGGGTATGAGCAAGGATTCGGGTAAGTCCGTTTCGATATGAGTTTTGCTATTTAATGCATGATAGTATGATTTATGACATATTTGCTATGTGATTCATAATAAAGCATGATGGCATGATTTGCATGAGTATGGCATGATGATGGGTGATATGAGAGGAGAGGGAAGATGATATCCGTGACTTTGGGTCACCAGAGGTTTGGCACCTCCAGTGGTTTGGTACCACAGATTATTTTGTGACTTTGGGTCACTAGAGGGTTGGCACCTCATAGTGACTTGTCCCAGTGGCTTAGCACCACAGTGGGTTGGCCTCACAGTTGACATATCGAGATCGTCGCCAGTGATTTGGTATCACACATGGGTTGGCCCCACACTTGGTATATTGATATTTTGTGGGTTGGCCCCACAGATGGCTTAATCGTGACTTTGGGTCACCAGTGTTTGGCACCACATTATTATTAGATATCGTGACTTTGGGTCACCAGTGGTTTGGCACCACCAGTAGTTTGGTACCACACGGGGTAGAAAAGGAGTTATGGATGGCTAGGTTTGGGTGCATTATTTATATTGCTTGGTTATGATTTTTGTAAGTATGTTGCATCAATCGGGAGGAGGATTTATGCACTGTGTCTTGGTGACTCACCTTCTCCCTTATCTTTTCAGGTGACTCGTAGATTACGGATGAGGAGCCGGATGGACTCGAGGCGGCCATGCATTAAAACATTTTGTATTACTTGGATTTTGAATTGGATATTTATTTTCATTTCGGTTTTATTTGGGTTTGTAATAAGGCCTTAGATTATATTTTTGGATTATTTATGCTTTGAATGGTTTTAAATATGGCTAAGTAAATTATTTGATTAATTTAATAATATGAACGTAAGGTTTTCTACACTACAAAACGAAATGGTTTTCAAATCTTTACCATCGGGTAACTTAAATTAATTGATAACAACAACATCTCGAATGGATTTCAAACTTAAGTTTTTCACACTTAATTCCAACGATTCCAAATTAACTAAGCAAGAAGCAATCAAGTTTTTATGGCATAAACGTTTTCTAAACCTATGGATTGACAACTGAGTTTTTAAGATAAATTCCCGGGATTTCAAAGTTAATTATCGGTTTGCAAATAATCATGCCCAAGATTTCTACAAGTATAAAACAACAAAGAGTTTTTCACTAAAATTTTAACCGGTAACCCGTTTTCTTCTGAATGATTTCCTCTGTGACATGCCAGATTCGGTCGTGGTGTGTTGATCGGGCTTGGGGTGTTACAATTGTGGTATCAGAGCTAAGTTAAATGGCTCGCCTGTGGGCCCGAGGCCCAAAATGTTTTTAAATTTGGTTTTAAATGTTCTTGTTTGAAAATATATGGTTTGAAAGGCATGGCACCGAGTCTTCAGCACCAATCCGCCCAGGTAAGTACCCCTCGCTATTGTTTGTGATTGTTGGATGATATAAACTTTGAATGACTAGTGATAATGGACTACCCTAGAGACTGAAACTGATAGGACTCTATGGACTTGCGAAAACAAAACTCCTTTAATAAGAATTATTCATAAGACTGTACTTTAAAGATAGTGGAATAATTACTAATGCATAAAACTTCTAAAAATCAGATAAGTTGAGACTTTAGTCATGAGCACTCGAGATGGACGTGGTCGTAATACGCGTGGACGTGGTCGGGGTAGGATGACAGTGTCTAAACCAGTAGGGTTTGGTCAGGTGTCAGAGAATGAGATACCAGTACCACCACCAGCTGTAGGTTGTGAGTTTCGAGGATCGGGCCGGGATGACGCAGCGATGTCGCAGCGATGTCTTTGCGAGTTCTTGAGAGGGTAGCTGGAGTAGGTGGAGGCGCGGGAGCTCGAAAATCGGTACCTGAGTGACTCCGAGCCAATAAAGTCGAGGTGTTCCGAGGTGTTTCTGGTGTGGCTCCCAGTACGGCTGAGTATTAGCTAGAGGCGACGGAGCGAATCATGGATGATTTGGATCTGACTGCTGAGGAAAAGCTGAAAGGAATAGTGTCGCTTCTCCGGGATGAGTCATATCAGTGGTGGCTCACGGTTCGGGACAGTGCTGCAGCAGAGGATCTCACTTGGGATTATTTTAAAGCTGCTTATCAGAATAAGTACGTTGGATCTAGCTATATTGATGCGCAGCAGAAGGCATTTCTGAGGTTGATTCAGGGGAGTAAGTCCATGTCGAGAATCGAGCGCGTAGTTCTTAAGGTTGAGCCGGTATGCTAGGGGCATTGTGGCTACTAAGCACGAGCGATGTGTCTGATTTGAGGATGGTCTGAGAGATGAGCTGAGGTTGCTGATTGCTCCACAGCAGGAGCGTGAGTTTGCCATCGATCCTTTTTTACTTAGGTGTGATCAGAACACCTTCTAAAACATTTTTTTGTTTTATTTAAAATATTGATTTTGGCTTACAAAATTTAAGAAAATAGGTTCGGGAGTCGGTTACGTACGAGGAAGGGTTAGCACCCTCGTAACACCCAAAAATTGGTACCTAAATGATAAAATCATGTCCTAATGTTGAAAATTTGAATAATTTAAAATATGATCCTTTTATTTGAAAGAAAGCTAAAACTCATCTATCTCAAAGAAATAAAAGGCCACACCCAATAAGTTAGGATGCAACATCTCAAGACTTCGAAACTAAGCTTGCTTTTATTTTGTAGAAAATCCTTACCACGAGATACAAAACATTATATCTAATAAGTTAAGATATAGCATTATGAATATTCGAAAATAAGTTTTAATTTGAAATTTATAGGTTTTAAAAAAGATACTTGATACCTTAAGTTCCACGAGAAAAATTAAAACCCAGTAAGTTAGGGTATAATTTTTCTCAAGTCCCCAAATATCATATATCATTTGTATTTAAAAAATATTTAAAAAAGTGCATCAATTCAAAATATGTTTTTATATAAAAAAATGGTTTGAGTAAGATATTTCAAAACATAAATACCAAATAGCAATTTTCTATAATTACAAGTCATATTAACAAATAATACTAATGTAGACAATTAACGAAAGCATAATGTAACATAGCAAATAATACATGAAATGAAAGGACTATGCTAAAACAATAATACGCAAATAAAGAGCATAAATAAACAAATACAGGATAAAAATAATCAAAGCAACAATTAAAAATCTATGTGAAAGATAAAGATTTAAGAAATGAACATTAAACTCTACAAACAAAATCAAATATAAAAGTAAATAAATAGATGATATATTTAAACACTGAATGAATATTATAACAAAAAAATATGACAATTTCTAAAACGATTTAATATATATATATATAAACAATATTTTAAATAAATGATACTAGAGTATGAAAAATGTCAAGGATAACTTTTAACAAATGTATAATTTAATAATTTAGTATCTAAAAATATAAATAATAATACATGATAAAAACAATTATAAGTAAATAGTATATAACTTTAAATAAAATATATTTATAATACAATAATCATAAAAAACTACATATTTACTATAAACAATATAAACAATATATATTATATGATATACAAAATTTTATACAATACTAAGGGTAAAATGATTTAAATGTCATATATAACAATATAATAATATAGAATATACAAAATAAAAGGTATAATATAATAACTAATGTACATATTTTAAAATAATATAATATATGAATAATATGAAACTTAATAAAATAACCTAATTACGAATAATAAATAGTAATAATTTAATACATATAAAAATAATATGTATTTAAAAAAAACAATACATAAAAACTTTATATTATTAATAAATTAATTTAAGTAACATATACTATACAAATCTTAAAGTTTAAAATAATACAGAATTTTTAATAAAAATAAAATAATTAGATATAATGTTAAAACAATTTAAAAATAAAATAAAATAGAAATTTAAAAAACAAAGAAACATGAATTAAATAGTAATAAAAGTAAATGTAAAAAGGACTAAATCAAAACACGCGTCACACTGTAGGGACCCATTAGGCAATTATGTCTTATCTCCTAAACGGCACCGTTCTGAAATTGGCCTTTAGCCCGATGGACCAAATTGAAGCAGAGACAAACTTTCGGGGTTGAATTAAAAAATAAAAGAAAATTTAAATTGAACTAGATTAAAAATAATAAAATTTCGGAAGGACTAAAGAGGCAAATTGCCCCTTTTATAAAAACACACGGATCCTCCCCGGGTATCGGGTCAACGCGCGGATCCTAGCCCCTGAATGACGTCGTTTTGGCCTTTAAAAGGGATCCCCAAAATGGCATCGTATGAAGGGCCTATATAAGTAAAAAATCAGCCCAAAAATTTCATTTTAAACACCTTTAAAAAAAACAAAGCAGAGGGCTTGAAAGGCTCTCTCCCCCTCTCAGCCTGAGGCCAAAGTTCGACATGGGCTCTAGTGAAGGGTCACCGCACGCGCCGCTGCACGTACCACCATATACGGTGGCCAAAGGCCAAAAAAAACTTCGTTTTTTCTTTTAAAAAAGTGAATCGAAAGGTATACTCCTTACTTTATTTTTTTAAGGACAGTATTTGTATAGAAAAAATGCATAGATCGAAAAGAAAAGAAAATGTAATAGAATAATATAAAATCACCTCTGCTATTCGATTTATTTAATCTGTATTTTTTGTGAATCTTTGCGTGTATATTTGTTTCTTTGTTTACAGATTGTTTTAGGGTTATTTATAGCCCAAAGAAAAAATACAAAAATTCTATCCTATGATTTCTTGCCATATTTGCTATCTTTTTCTTTCCTTCTTGCAGGCGAACAGTGCGGATCTCATCGGTGGGGCGTTATTCGAGCGCGAATTGCGGCGTGCCAGAGGGTCTGTGTTAGGGGTTCATGGCGAGGGTTTCCCAGAAACCCTAGGTCCTTGGAGCTGTTTGGGCGTTGGGCCATTTTGGGCCCCGTAGGTTTTGGGTTTGGGTCCGGGTAGTCTATTTTAGTTATTGGCTTGTAATTGGGTTTTGGGTATTAGTATGGGCTACGGGTAAATTTGTGAATTTGGGCCTGTATGAATTTTGGATTTGAAATGGATATGAATCGGATATTGGTTTATTTTTATCTATTTTTTGTTTTTATTATTTTTTGTCTTGTTTTCATGGGCCGGGGCAAAATGGGCTTATTACAGCTGCCTCTCTTTGCTCATTGTCGTGTGAAGAGAATAGACCAAAGAATATAAAAGGTCCAATTTTGCCCGGTCTTTGCCGAGCCTTGACTTTTTAGTCCTCGTCTTCTACAAATGCCTTCCAACTCCACTGCAACTTCAACGGTATTGGAACTTCATCTTTATTTTAATTTTAGAAATAAGTCTGATGGCTTCAATCTGCTTCACTGCAACTTCAGGAAGGCAATATCCGCTATCTTTAATCTGCTTCGCTGCAAACTCAGGGATGCCGGACGGGTATCTTTGTTCCGCTTCCTACAACTTCAGGAAAATATGATCCGCTATCGTTGGTTTGCTCTACTGCGAACTTCAAGAATGCCGGAACTGCTATCTTTGATCTGCTCCATCAGAATTTCTCGTGGAATGCCGGATCTGCTATCTGTGGTCTGCTCCATTGCAAACTTAAGGAGACAAGGCTGATGTTTTTTATCTTCTTCTTTTAATATCCTAAAATAGGGGTTAATTTTAAATTGAATTGTTTTGCATGTGTTTGGACTGTGGTGTTATTTTTAGTGATGTTTTAAGATCCAGTTATAAGTCTAGAGTAGGCCTGAGTGGTAGGAAATATTTGTTTTAATCTTTAAGTAAGGGGAGCTGAAGGAGCTAGGGCTTAAGGGTAATTCGTGGAGTGTTTTAGCACAAGTTGGGGCTTGGTAAAGTGGCTTAGAGGTGCCACTTAGGGCCTTGAGATCGACACCATCAGCAGGGGAAGGAGATCTCAGGTTCGAGCAGCAGAAATCCCTCTATTTGCTTATTATTTTGATGCCAGGGAGGGGGGAGGAGTTGTGCTCAGCACAAACTCTATCAGATAAGGATGAACCAAGTCAAAATATTTGAATTGGTGGCAAAGAGAAAATTTAGGAGTTTGATTAATTGAAACTCGTTTGAATTGGTGGCTAGGAGTGAGTTGAGAGGTTGCCGAAATTTGAATAGGTGGGAGGTGGAGTATATTCGGGTAGGACTTAAGGAGGGTGCCGAATTTCTTTGTGGCACTTTCGGCCAGCTAAGGTTTGAGGCAATCAGTTTGAAGCAAAGCCGAAACTTCCTTTTGTTTGTCATTGTTCCTTCATGTACCATTTGAAGCACCTAGCCGAACCTGCAGATGAGCATATTCTCTTTTTCTTCTTTGAAACCGAAAGCCACAAGCAACACAGACCCTTGCCGATTTCTCCCTTGGGCATTTAGCCGAATTTTGCACTTGTTTTCTCTTTATTTCATTAGTAGCCGAAACCTTACTCTCCTAAACACCTCCTCTCCTTTGCTCTCCATTCTTGTTGGTGGCCGAATCTTCTACTCTTCCATCTCTCTCTCTTTTCTTTTCTCATTCTTGTTCAAGACCGAAAACACCCTCTCCCCTTTCATTTTTTTCTTTTCTTCTCTCAACTTTTGTGCCGAAACTCTCTCTTCATCTCCTTTGCCGAATTCCCTCTCTTCCCTTTTCACTTTTTTTTTCATTCTCTTTCTCCACTCTAGCCGAACCCTACTTGTTGTTTCTCTCAACCATAGCCAAATCTTCCTTTATCACTCAACCTTTGTCGAAATTTCCTTTCTTTTTCCTAGTGTTGTGGTTGGCCGAATATCAAACAAGAGTGGATCACTTTGGTTTTTCTCTAATCGGTTTGAAGGGTAAGTGTTCTTGGTTCTTAGTTTCTCTTCTCTCTGTCGTTTCTCATTAAAGCAGAAGCCGATTTCGGCAGTGGTTAGTAAAGTCTCTAATTACCTTTGAAACTGATCTCTCCTAGGTGCTTCGGGATTTTGAAGCAGTCGATCTAACCTTCTATTCTCTGGCAATCGGTTTGGTAAGACAAGTGGTAAGGATCTGTGTGGTTCAATTATTCTTTAAGTTGTGAAAAGCCGAAGGCTATTGAGGCTAAATTTTGGTGTTGGCCGATTGTAGGGGGAAGATCTGTCTCGCATCTCCTGTTTTGTGATTAGCGTTCGTAAGGTAGAAGGTAGGGGTTAAAGTTCCATACGTTATCTCATCCTTCGGGATTTGTTGGTGTGGCCGAATGGCCTTGTTAATGACTTTGTGGTTTGGCTGAATGTAGGACAAGGAGATCTAGTGTCGTAGATCGGCTCTTCGAGATTTAGGGCTTGCGTTAGTAACATGTGTGTAACTTACACACTTTATAGTTAAGTAAATATATTTTAATAACCTGAATGTGTTAAAGCCGAAACAGTATGGATATTGATACCCTATGGGTATGAGCAAGGATTCGGGTAAGTCCGTTTCGATATGAGTTTTGCTATTTAATGCATGATAGTATGATTTATGACATATTTGCTATGTGATTCATAATAAAGCATGATGGCATGATTTGCATGAGTATGGCATGATGATGGGTGATATGAGAGGAGGGGGAAGATGATATCTGTGACTTTGGGTCACCAGAGGTTTGGCACCTCATAGCGACTTGTCCCAGTGGCTTAGCACCACAGTGGGTTGGCCCCACAGTTGACATATCGGGATCGTTGCAAGTGATTTGGTATCACACGTGGGTTGGCCCCACACTTGGTATATTGATATTTTGTGACTTTGGGTCACCAGAGGTTTGGCACCTCATAGCGACTTGTCCCAGTGGCTTAGCACCACAGTGGGTTGGCTCCAGATATGATATTATGGGATCGTCGCCAGTGATTTGGTATCACAATGTGGGTTGGCCCCACAGATAGATTAATCGTGACTTTGGGTCACCAGTGGTTTGGCACCACATTATTATTGGATATCGTGACTTTGGGTCACCAGTGGTTTGGCACCACCGGTGGTTTGGTACCACACGGGGTAGAAATAGAGTTATGGATGGCTAGGTTTGGGTGCATTATTTATATTGCTTGGTTATGATTTGTGTAAGTATGTTACATCAATCGGGAGGAGGATTTATGCACTGAGTCATGATGACTCACCTTCTCCCTTATCTTTTCTGGTGACTCATAGATTGCGGATGAGGAGCCGGATGGACTCGAGGCGGCCATGCATTAAAACATTTGGTATTACTTGGATTTTGAATTGGATATTTATTTTCATTTCGGTTTTATTTGGGTTTGTAATAAGGCCTTAGATTATATTTTTGGATTATTTATGCTTTGAATGGTTTTAAATATGGCTAAGTAAATTATTTGATTAATTTAATAATTTGAACGTAAGGTTTTCTACACTACAAAACGAAATGGTTTTCAAATCTTTACCATCGGGTAACATAAATTAATTGATAACAACATCTCGAATGGATTTCAAACTTAAGCTTTTCACACTTAAATCAAACGATTCCAATTAACTAAGCAAGAATCAATCAAGTTTTTATGGCATAAACGTTTTCTAAACCTATGGATCGACAACTGAGTTTTTAAGATAAATTCCCGGGATTTCAAAGTTAACTATCGGTTTGCAAATAATCATACCCAAGATTTCTACAAGTATAAAACAACAAAGAGTTTTTCAGTAAAATTTTAACCGGTAACCCGTTTTCTTCAGAACGATTTCCTCTGTGATATGCCAGATTCGGTCGTGGTGTGTTGACCGGGTTTGGGGTGTTACACTTCCTGCAACTTCAGGAAGGTAAGATATGTTGTCTTCAGTCTGCTCCACTACAACTTCAGGAATGTCATTCTATTATTTTCAATCCGCTTTACTACAGTCTCAGGAAGGCAATATCTGTTGTCTTTTAGCTTGCTCTACTGCAAACTCAGAGAGGCAAGGCTTATGTCTTCGATCTACTTCACTGCAACTTCAGGAAGACAAGATCTGCTATTTTTCAATCTGCTCCACTGCAACTTTAGGGAGGTCAGACAGATGTCTTCGATCCGCTTCACTGCAACTTCAGGAATGCCAGATATACTATTTTTTTAGTCTGCTCCACTGCAAACTCAGGGAGACCAGACTAATGTCCTCAATCTTCTTCCTGCTACTTCAAGAAGATAAGATCTGTTGTCTTCAATCTGCTCCACTGCAACTTCAGGGAGACAATGACTAATGTCTTCGATTTTTTTCCTGCAACTTCAAGAAGGTAAGATCTGTCGTCTTCAATCTGCTCCACTACAAACTCAGAGAGACAAGACTGATGTCTTCGATCTGTTTCACTGCAACTTTAGGAATGCCAGATCTACTGTCTTTTAGCCTGCTCTACTGCAAATTCAGGGAGCCAAGGCTAACGTCTTCGATCTTCTTCCTGCAACTTTAGGAAGGTAAGATCTGTTGTCTTCAGTCTGCTCCACTGCAATTTCAGGGAGACAAGGCTGAAAGTGTCAATTTACCCTACTATATCATCCTGTATAGGACATGACCTGTAGAATGGGTATATGCTTATGCCAAATGATTAGGATGTTATGATCGGAATGAATCAAATACTCCTAACTGAATATGTTATGAGTGGTATATGTATGAATGCAAAATGTCATGAGAATGATTCCTATTTAAAGTGTCATCACTTCTCAGGGTTTCATTTTTGTTCCTCTCGAAGTATCAATCATATTCTGCTCAAGTAATTTGCCCCATGGTAATTTCAGGGCCCACTCCACTTGAACCTTAAGACACAAGGATTGTACCACTTTCAAAGCATCCCACATGATTTATAGGATTTGAAACTTTTTAGTCTGTCCCTACTGCAATTTAAGGATACAGGATTTGTTTCAACTCCAATCCATTCCACCGCAATTACGGGGTTTTGAGTTTTTCTCCATCTATTTGGTTTGTCACACCATTCCCTGAATGTTATGACCTAATGACATCACTTACTTTCGTCACATGAACTCATTTATTACTATTTGGACAGAGAATTCAGAGAAATAGTCTCTATCTAAACTCTTCTTTCTCAAATATTTCCAATGAAAATTCTAAAAAATTGTCCTGTTTCGGTTTCTTGTATTATCTAGAAATTTCCAAAGTAATATGTAGAACTTATTTTGTGAAATTATTAGTTCATCAATCATTATTTCAATGCAACATGCTTATGAATAATGGACAACAAATAACTTGACTTTGAGGATAGTTCGAACTAAATAAATCATCGATTAAATTAGGAAAATATCTTTGAGAAGAAAAAGAATCCAAAGATAGTAAATTGATATGAGTAGGACAAAGACCAGATGCCCTAGATATCGCAGATTGGGTTTCTATATACAAACTCCATGAAGACTGCTTTGAGCTTAACATGTGTTTAGAATATCCAAATTACTTTGTTGATGCCCCGATATGCAACATACTTCATTTCTTGTTGATTCAGGTATAGCAAGATCACTGCATGCCCATTCAGAATTTGAGTCGCCCTTTTCGGGTTTTCAACTCAAAACCCCTTTGGTCTCAAGGTGCCCTTTGCCGGTTTTCACCTATGCCTCTCCTCTTTTTTATTTTTTTTATTTTTCGAAGTCTCAAAGTGCCTTTTGCAGGTTTTCACCTTGGCCTTTTCTCCTCTTTAAGCAAAATACTTTTTGATTGCACAGGGTTGGGTAAGCTTTCTTTATCCATTTCGGTCAGAATCAGTGCACCTCCAGAGAAAGCTTTCTTCACCACATATGGTCCTTCCCAATTCAACATCCATTTTCCTCTGAAATCCTTTTGTATGGGAAGGATCTTTTTCAGTACAAGGTCCCCCTCATGAAACTCTCTTGGGCAAACTTTTTTATTATAGGCTCGCATTATTCATTTTTGGTACATCTGACCGTAACGAATAGCCCTTAGCCTCTTTTCTTCAATTAAGTTCAACTGATCATATCGAGCTTGGATCCATTCAGCTTCATCCAATTTTATTTCTGACAAAACTCGAAGAGCAGGTATTTCCACTTCAATAGGTAGAACTGCCTCCATCCCATAGACCAATGAGAAAGGAGTTGCCCCAGTAGAGGTTCTAATGGACGTCCGATAAGCATAAAGTGCAAATGGTAGTTTCTCATGCCAATCCCTTATAAGTCTTAGTCATTTTTCCTACTATCTTCCTGATGTTTTTATTGGCCGCTTCTACTGCCCCATTCATTTTTAAACGATACGGAGACGAGTTGTGGTGTTTGATCTTGAATTGACTATAAATTTCCGCTATCGTACTGTTGTTCAAGTTCAGTGTGTTGTCTGATATGATCCTCTCGGGCATTCCATATCGAAAAATGATCTCCTTCTTCAAGAACCGACTAACTGCTGACTTAGTAACACTAACGTATGAAGTAGCCTCTACCCATTTTGTGAAGTAGTCAATAACTACAAAGATGAATCGATGCCCATTCGAAGCTTTCGGTAAGATTGGTCCAATAACATCCATGCCCCACATGGAAAAAGGCCATGGAGAAGTCATAACATGCAAAGGTGAAGGTGGTACATGAATTTTGTCTCCATAAATCTGACATTTATGGCATCTTTTGGCATAGTTGATACAATATCCTTCCATAGTAGACCAATAGCATCCAAATCTCATAATTTGTCTAGCCATTGTAAAACAGTTAGCATGTGTCCCACAAACACCCTCATGAACTTTTTCCAGCTTCAATAGCACCAACGCATCTCAATAGTACCTGATCTTTTCTCCTTTTGTACAAGATATCCCCATCTAAAACATAGTCAGAGGCCAATCTTCTTAATGTCCTTTTATCATTCTCAGCTACATGCTCTGGGTATTCACGATTTTTTACGTATCGCAATACATCATGATACCAAGGGTGGTCATCTTTTTCCTCCACTTCCAGGTTATAACAATGAGCTGGAACTTCGAAAATACTCATCTGAATAGGTCTCATATCCTTTGGTTTGTTTGCTTTGATCATAAAAGCCAAGGTTGCCAAAGCATCCGCCATTTGGTTTTCATCACGTGGGAGATAATTAAAAGTAATGTCATCAAATTCCTCAATCAATCCCAGAACTATTTTTCGGTAATCAATTAGTTTGGGATCTCTTGTCTCTCATTCTCCTTTAAGCTGGTAGATTACTAAGGCAGAATCTCCATATACTTCTAGCACGCTGATTTTACGCTCTACAGCTGCTCGAATTCCTATGATGCATGCTTCATACTCTGCCATGTTGTTTGTGCAATCAAAATCCAATTTGCATATGAATGGATAATGATCACCACTAGGGGATACCAAGATTGCCCCAATTCTATTTCCCACAGCATTTGACGCCCCATCAAAATTTAGCTTCCACGGACATTCTTCAATAGTTGCCATATACATTATCTCTTCATTGGGGAAATCAAAGCTCAAAGGTTCATAATCTTCTAAGGCCTTGCTAGCTAGAAATTCTGCTATTGCGCTCCCTTTTATAGCCTATTAGTTTACATAGACTATATCAAATTCAGAAAGCAAAATATGCCACCTTGCCATCCTTCCATTCAAAGCAGTTGACTCCATCATATACTTTAACGGGTCAAGCTTCAAAATTAACCAGGTTGTATGATATAGCATATACTGCCCAATCTCTGAGTTGTCCAAATCAAGGCGCAACACAATTTCTCAATCGACGAATATCTCATTTCACATTCAGTGAACTTTTTACTGAGATAATATATCACATTTTCTTTTCTTCCTGTCTGATCATGTTGACCAAGCACACATCCCATGGAGTTATTAAACACTGTCAAATACAGTATCAATGGTCTATCTAGATTAGGCAGAGATAATACTGGGGCATTTGACAAATATTGTTTGACTTTTTCAAAAGCTTTCTGGCACTTGTCGTCCCATACACCTTGGTTGTGTTTCTTAAGAAGAAGAAATATGGGATCACATTTCTCAGTTAATTGTGAAATAAACCGACCAATGTAATTTAATCTTCCAAGAAAACCTCGAACTTCTTTTTGAGTGCGTGGTGGAGGTAATTCTTGTATATCTCTGACCTTATTTGAGTCAATCTCGATTCCTCTCCTACTGACTACAAAACCCAGTAATTTCTCTGACCGAGCTCCAAAAGTACACTTTGCCAGGTTAAGCTTTAATTGAAATTTTCTCAATCTCAAAAATAACTTCTTCAAAACTTCAATATGTTTCTTTTCTATTTGAGATTTGGTGATCATGTCATCAACATATACTTCAATCTCTTTATGCATCGTGTCATGGAATAAGGTTACCATGGCCCTTTGATATGTTGCTCCTGCATTCTTTAGCTCGAATGGCATTACTTTATAACAAAAGGTACCCCACAATGTTATGAAAGTAGTTTTCTCCATATCCTCAGGGTGCATCTTGATCTGATTGTATCCCGAAAAACCATCCATGAAAGAAAACAATGAGTATCCCGCTGTATTATCCACCAGCGTGTCAATATGAGGCAAAAGGAAATTGTCCTTTGGGCTGACTTTATTTAAGTCCCTATAGTCTACACACATCCGAACCTTTCCATCCTTCTTGGGGACAGGAACAATATTATCAACCCACTCTGAGTATTTGACCACCTATAGAAAACCAGCATCAAACTATTTCTTGACTTCCTCTTTTATTTTCAACACCATGTCAGGCCTCATCCTTCGTAGCTTTTGCTGAACAAGCTTGCACTCTTCTCTTATGGGAAGGCGATGTACTACAATATCAGTAATTAGCCCAGGCATATCTTGGTATGACCATGCAAAGACGTCCTTGAATTTTCGTAGTAACTCAACAAGGTCTTGTTTTGTCTCCTCGGCTATGCACATTCCAATTTTCACATTTCCTTCCTCTAAGACAATATTCTCCACCACCTCTTCATGGGGTAAAATTTGTTTCTCTTCTTGCTTTACCATTCTTAACAAATCTGGAGAACAAGTCACAATCTCAGTCACCTTCAAAATCCTGAGATTCCTCTAAACACATGTCTTGCTCAAAATGGACCTTTGAGTCTGTGGTATCGTTGCTCATGTCATTGATATCTAGGGACCAGTAGTGGGCACCAAAGAATATACAAAGAACAAATGGATTCGAGAACAACTATTTACATGGTATGAAGAAGAATAAAAAAAATTGGAATGAAATTAGAAGATCAAAAGAATAAAAAATGAAAGAATATTTGCTAGAATTGATCATTAAAAATGTATATTATTAAAACAAAAGATGTCTGAACATGAGCCTATTTCACAAAAGAAATCTTATTATTCTTGGGCTTAAAAACAACAAATCTGTTATGAACATTACTCTGTGTAATCTCTAAAAACTACAGGAAGTTCCTTTGCAGTCCAATTGTTCAAAACGCTTCCAGGTTCATAAGGGCGAATGCCCAACAGGTTTCTTTGCCCAGTTTCTTCCTCGAGTATGGCATTGATGTGATGATTTTCATTTTCCAATAATCCTCTCTCCGGGTGAATTATCTCTCCGATACTAAGGTCTGGGATATGTGAGGGAATGTCATCGATTCCCACTTGACTTTTTCTCCATTCAGCCATGCCCTTCTTCTCTATTGCTTCTTCTCTATTTCCTTCTTCCTTTGTCTAGCACCTGACCTGAAACCCAAGACAAAATGATCTCTTTTTTCTTTCAGCATTGGAACTTGAATCTCTCTTTGAAGATGTCTGCCCAGTCCTTTTCCCAGTAAAGCTCCCTTCCCCATCATCATTTGCAGGCCCATTCTCGTGGTCTTGGATATCTTAGGCACCAGAACCTCATTTCCTTCTAATATGAAAATTGCATTTACGAACTCTAAAGATCGAAAAGAGCATTCAGTTGCCTCTTCATTCACCTCTAAATATGGTGCATCATTGGTAACAGTGGCTATGATGTCCTCTTATGCATTTATAGTAACCAGCCGACCTTCTGTTACCAGTTTCAATTTTTGATGCAGTGATGAGGGTACTGCCCCTGCTAAATGAATCCAGGGCCTCCCCAACAAGCAATTGTAAGAGGGCTTGATACCCATTACCAAAAAATCCACTTCATATGTGTTTTCTCAATCAACAACGGTATGTCAATCCTTCCCATCACTCTTCTCTCAGTGCCATCAAATGCTCTCACTATGTTCTGGCATGTCTTCATGTGAGAACTGTCTATAGGCAATATTTTTAGCGTAGACAATGGTAAGACATTCAAAGCCGATCCATTATCTATTAACACACTTGGCAGAGTGAATACCTTGCACTGTGTAGTAACATGCAGAGTTTTGGTCGATCCCATACCCCCAGGCGGAATTTCATCATCACTGAAGTAAATGAAGTTGTCGGCACTTATATTACTAACCAAACAGTCAAGTTTATTGACAGATATATCTTTAGTAACATAAGTCTCATTCAACACTTTCATCAATGCCTCACGATGCACTTCTAAACTTAAAAGCAAGGCTAGCACTGATATGCGAGCTGGTTGTTTGTGCAGCTGCTCTACCACGCTATATTCACTGTGTTTCAAGAATTTCAAAAATTCTTTAGCCTCTTCCTCTTTTAAGGTTCATTGATAAGTGCTTCAGCCCCTTTTTATCGCTCAACTACTAAGGTTCTTGATTTTACTGGTTCTGTTCTGACGTTTCCTAAGTCTTAACGCCTTCCACTACGCGTGTAAGATCCTTCATTTTGGACCTCCTTGGAAGTGCTAGCTGAGTTTTCTACTCCCGGTATTGTCACATTACAGTCATAATTCCAAGGTACCATTTTGTTATCCTTGTAAGGAAAGGAAACAGGTTTCTCAATTACGACTTTTTGTGCCACTTGTGTTCCTCCCTCTGTATCTCTTGGTCGGGAGATGATGATCCTTGGGTAATTGACTTTTTGCCTTGTTAACTCTCCTTCTGTTGCATATATGTTTCCTCCCTCTGAGCCTTCTTCATAAAATTCCAATTCTTTATTATCCATAAGGCTCTGTACCAAGACTCTGAACTCAGTACATTCCTGGATCTCGTACCCTTCTGCTTTATGGAACTCACAATAATCCCTTACTCCTTCACATCCTTCCACAAAATCTGAAAATATCAGTCCTATTCTTACCATTTCTCTCCAAACCATTCTAAACGGGGTTTTTACCTTCGTGATATCCTCCTTGATCTTTCTCACGACCTTTTCACCGATCGTATTTATCCCCTTATCTCCATGGTTAGGTAATGGGTTCTCCGAACTAGGTGTATCATCAAACTTTACAATCCCCATCTTGATGAGTCTCTCTACTACCTTTTTGAAGGCAGTGTAGTTTTCTATTGAATGCCCCGATATTCCCGCATGGTAATCACAATGAGTGTTTAAGTCACACCATTTAGGATATGGGGGCTATAACGGTTTTAGATAAAATGGGGACACCACATGTGCATCAAATAAACTTTGATATAGCTCCTTATACATCATTGGGATTGGTATAAATTGGAGTTTTTCAGAGTTTTACCTTGCGTCTGATTCTTGTCTTGCCGACCCTTGTTGCCCAGCCGTAATTACCTTTGGCTGGCTAACAGTGATTGCCTTCGAGTACCGTTTTTTGTATGTACTCGTATTATTCACCTCATTATCCTTTTTCCTAGGAGCAGACCTTTTAGTGGTTTCCTTTGCTTCAATCTTGCCACCCCTTATGGTATTTTCAATCATTTCTCCTACCATCACTATATCCGCAAAGCTCTTGGTAGTACTTCCTATCATGTGGGTGATGAATGGAGCCTTCAAGGTATTGATAAAAAGCATTGTAGTTTCCTTTTCTAGGAGTGGTGGCTGAACTTGCATGGCAACCTCCCTCCATATTTGCGCATACTGCCTGAAGCTTTCATTTGACTTCTTTTCCATATTCTGCAAAGTGATACTGTCAGGCGTCATGTCTGTGACATGATTGTATTGCTTCATGAAGGCTTGGGCCAGATCTCTCCAAGAGCTAATCCTAACATGACTGAGTTGATTGTACCACCTAGACGCTGCTCCCACCAAACTGTCTTGGAAACAATGAATCAAGAGTTGATCATTGTTAACGTAGCCGGTCATCCGTCTACAAAACATAGTAATATGGGCTTCAGGGCAGTTGGTCCCATTGTACTTCTCAAATTCTGGCATTTTGAACTTGTGAGGAAGCACCAAATCTGGAACCAAGCTCAAGTCTTTAGCATCAATTCCCTGGTGATTATCAGCATTTTCCAAGGCCTTGAACTTTTCTTCCAACCATCTACAGCGATCCTCTAACTGCCTTGAGGACTCAATTCTTGTCTTTTCCCCTTCTGCTCTATCTAAGTTAGGGATAATAGGATTAGCAAGGTTATCTCCTGGGTTAGATCCTGTGCCCACTTGGAAGTTCATGGGCACTCTTGCGTCAGTTTGCCCTTGTTAAGGCCTAATCGTGACGGACGGCCTTCGGGGATACTCTTCAGGGTGTGCTTGTGTATGCGGTGGGGTAAAATCTGGAGGAAAGCCTTCATTATCTTCTCCAGCAATAGTCATGGGACCTTTTCCTTTGTCCATTGCTCCATTCAGTAGCTAAGTCATTTGAGCTACCATGTTCCTTTCAGCTTCCAACATTTGGTCTCTCATTTCTTGTTGGAGCTTTGCCAATTGCTCTTACATCTGGTCTTGCATGTCTCTTCTGGAACTATTCTAGTCTTTGATCCATTTTCTTTATCTTGGCATGTGTACCGTAACGGTTCAATTTTTAGAATTTTCCTTCTCTCTCTCTCTATGATAATTTCAACTAATTAGGATCTTTCTTTGGACTTAAATGTATATGATGTGATGTAATACAAATGCATGAATGCAAAAAGAAGGCATCAATCTGGGTTCAATTTCATTTAGAAAACTTTATTAGAAAACAAAGTCCTTTACATAAAACGGGCTACAAATATGCTTTCGCCCTAAGGCCCAAAGTTTTAATTTTCCCAAACAACAAGGCTAACTCTTGACCACGATCTGACTGTAGCTCATACTTCATGCTCAATGTATCACCAGTCTTTGCCAAAGTCCAGTAGGGTGATCAGCTACCTCTCGAATCTGAACTATTGCTTCACCTATGAGATAATCCCGATTTCTAACTTGATCATGAGAATGATAGAGCTCTTTCTTTTAATGTACTTCTCTTGCTTCAAGAAGCTCGATCCGGACTTCACAATTTTGCAACACCGATTCTAATTTTTCGATCTTGCCTTCATTTCCTCAATCTTGTTCAGACTTGACTTCAGCTTGATTGCAAAATTTCGGCTTCGATGGTGGTGAAGAGACCGTCCTAGTTCAGTCACCTTACCCTTTAATCCACATTTTTCCTTTTGGCTTTCTGCCAAACTCCTTTCTAAGGTCTCGTTTCGCATCTGCATCTCTTGGAACTTCCTCTTCCAATGGTCAGGTTTGGCCTTTTCCTCTCGAATCTCCTGTTGCCACTGTTCCGAAGTCTTCTCTAACCCGGCATTTTTCATTGATAGACGTAGCTTCTTATATTGTGTCTTTCGGTCATCCAGATTTTCCTCGACCCTTTTCTTCCCTTTTCTTAATTTCTCGGCCTCTCATTTCTGAACATCCACATCTAATCTCAGGTACATCTTTTCTTCTTCCAATTTCTCCATCCTCTTTCCAAGCTCTAAACTCATCCTATCGAAATCTTGTTTTATAATTTCTAATTCTGACAGGACCACTTGCAAGTATTCCTCTCTTGATTGGGAGCCTTCTGGATCTAGCTCAAGGATGTTATCATTAACCGTTATGGTTCTCCATCTGTTGTATTCTAGGGTCGTCATTGGGCCTGCAAATAATCTCTTCATTGTACGAATCTGATTCCACGCACAAGAAATCTCCTAAACATTCTTCTTATAGTTATCCCCTTTGTATGAGAACTCACATTGATCCAACTCATATGTTGCTGGTACGAACTGTCTTGATCCATATTGCCTTAATACGAGCAAAGGGGCATATCCAACGACTCCCCAAATTCCAAGTAAAGGAACCCAGTCGAAACTCCCACACCGATAAAGAATTCCATTGGGAATCACCCAAGTAGCCCTCCACTCGATATCTTCCTCTTGAAGGTTTTGAAGGAGCGCCATCCATTTTTCCTCAGACACGTCTTCTCTCCTTGGTGTAGCCACTATCTCTTTTAACAGAGAATAATTCTCGGAGAAAACCCCTATAAGAAACTTTCTCCACCTTCTAGAAATGACTATGGAACCAAGCTAATAACAACTGCACGCATCCAATGAACCTACCCTCTCCTGCTCTCTGACATGCATTCAAAGATCTGAATGTCTCGACTAAGATTGCAGGTACAGGTGTGACCCTTTTGTCAAGTCGGTCGAATAAATCAGTCACTGCTTCATCTATATGTCTGAGAGCTTTAGGGAAAATTACCAAACTGTAAATACACAAGGCAAAGACATCAATCTTTTTCTTTACATATGATCCCTCTCAAACTTACCCAAGGAATGCATTTACCTTCACCTTTCTTCTGAATTCTAGCCTCAACCCACTGTTCACCCAGTGATAGTCATTAACTTCTTCACAAAAGTTGGGACACTAGCAACCCTAGAATAAGCTTTGTCGACTTGTATCCTTGGACAGCGAAGCAAGGTTGTATATTCCTCCACCGTGGGCACTAAATCTACCTTCTTGAAAGTGAAACAGCTATAGGCAGAGTTCCAAAACTGAGTCATAGCCCGAAACAGATGCTTATCTACCTTGATGTCGAGCAAGTAGGGTAGATCGCCATAATTACGATAGAACAGCTGCTTAGACTCATCATCCCATTGGGTCCAAATTTCTTTCAACTCTTGGAGGTCATTTTACGTGATACTAATACGAGTGAAATCCCATAGCTCTGACACATACCCCTCAGCTAAGCTATTCCCTTTCTCTAATTGCGTTTGCTCTGACCACATGCGGACGGCTGCATTGTCTTCCACTTTATCAATGAATTCGTTCTCCATAACCAGCTTTCTAACTTAGAAACTGACCGTGAATCGATACTTCTTTAAAATATGAAATGACATGCACCAAAAGTAAAGCACAACAAGTTAGTACCATGAAATAAAACATAACACAAATAAAATAAGCAAACACCTATATGAGTGACCACTAAGGTTTAGTATAGTTCTACTTAGGGTGAGTCCTTATGTTTTTTAAGTGTGGTTTAGCTCTCAAGTTGAGGCACCTGAACCAACAGATTCCTCGATCCTCACCCATTATAGGCTCATATGGACCGAGTTTGGTTCAGGGAAATAAATTTCCCTATGGCCATGCGGAAGTGAAAAATTCATGAAGACATAGGAACAGATGTATCCCGGAAGCAATCCACTAGCCCATGCGGAGGTGAAAACCTCACGAAAGCATAGCTTCTCGCTCCTACTTAAAGGTACGACCACAACGGTCATGCAATACAATGCAGAGATATTTTATAAAATTAGAACCACATGTAATAAAAAGGATCATAGTTTTTCAAATCAGATTTTTAAATTTGGACAAAAGGACAGGAAATAATCAATTGTACGACTTGACTCTCTTATTGGTCCCCAGTGGAGTCGCCAAGCTGTCGAAACCAATTTTTTAAGATTTTATGAAAAAACGGGGATCGACTTTAAAAACGAAAACGGGAGTCGCCACCGATCCTTTTTTACTTAGGTGTGATCAGAACACCTTATAAAACATTTTTTTTTGTTTTATTTAAAATATTGATTTTGGCTTATGAAATTTAAGAAAACAGGTTCGGGAGTCGGTTACGTACGAGGAAGGGTTAGCACCCTCGTAACGCCCAAAAATTGGTACTTAATTGATAAAATCATGTCCTAATGTTGAAAATTTGAAAAATTTAAAATACGATCCTTTTATTTGAAAGAAAGCTAAAACTCATCTATCTCAAAGAAATAAAAGGCCACACTCAATAAGTTAGGATGCAACATGTCAAGACTTCGAAACTAAGCTTGCTTTTATTTTGTAGAAAATCCTTATCTCGAGATACAAAATATTATATCAAATAAGTTAAGATATAACATTATGAATCTTCGAGAATAAGTTTTAATTTGAAATTTATAGGTTTTAAATAAAAAGATACTTGATACCTTAAGTTCCAAGAGAAAAATTAAAACCCAGTAAGTTAGGGTATAATTTTTCTCGAAGTCCCCAAATATCATATATCGCTGTATTTAAAAAAAATATATTTGAATAAGATGCATCAATTCAAAATATGTTTTTATATAAAAAAATGGTTTGAGTAAGATATTTCAAAACATAAATACCAAATAGCAATTTTCTATAATTACAAGTCATATTAACAAATAATACTAATGTAGACAATTAACAAAAGCATAATGTAACATAACAAATAATACATGAAATGAAAGGACTATGCTAAAACAATAATACGCAAATAAAGAGCATAAATAAATAAATACAGGATATAAAATAATCAGCAACAATTAAAAATCTATGTGAAAGATAAAGATTTAAGAAATGAACATTAAACTCTACAAAGAAAATCAAATATAAAAGTAAATAAATGGATGATATATTTAAACACTGAATGGATATTATAACAAAAAATATGACAATTTCTAAAAAGATTTAATATATATATATATATATAAACAATATTTTAAATAAATGATACAAAAACTTAGAGTATGAAAAATGTCAAGGATAACTTGTAATAAATGTATAATTTAATAATCTAGTATATAAAAATATAAATAATAATACATGATAAAAATAGTTATAAGTAAATAGTATATAGCTTTAAATAAAATATATTTATAATACAATAATCATAAAAACTACATATTTAATATAAAAATATAAACAATATATATTATATGATATACAAAATTTTATTCAATACTAAGGGTAAAATGATTTAAATGTCATATATAATAATATAATAATATATAATATACAAAATAAAAGATATAATATAATAACTAATGTACATATTTTAAAATAATATATAATATATGAATAATATTAAACTTAATAAAATAACCTAATTATGAATAATAAATAGTAATAATTTAATACATATAAAAATAATACGTATCTAAAAAAAAAATACATAAAACTTTATATTGTTAATAAATTAATTTAAGTAACATATACTATACAAATCTTAAAGTTTAAAATAATACAGAATTTTAATAATAATAAAATAATTAGATATAATGTTAAAACAATTTAAAAAAATAAAATAGAAATTTAAAAAAAACAAAGAAACAGGAATTAAATAGTAATAAAAGTAAATGTAAAAAGGACTAAATCAAAACACGCGTCACACTGTAGGGACCCATTAGGCAATTATGCCTTATCTCCTAAACGGCGCCTTTCTGATATTGGCCTTTAATTAGCCCAAGGGGCCAAATTGAAACAGAGAAAAACTTTTGGGGATGGACTAAAAAATAAAAGAAAATTGAAGTTGAACTAGATTAAAAATAATAAAATTGCGGAAGGACTAAAGAGGCAAATTGCCCCTTTTATAAAAAACACGCGGAACCTCCCTGGGTATCGGGTCAACGCGCGAATCCTACCCCCTGAACGACGTCGTTTTGGCCTTTAAAGGGGACCCCCAAAATGGCGTCGTATGAAGGGCCTATATAAGTAAATAATCAGTGTAAAAATTTCATTTTAAACACCTTTAAAAAAAACAAAGTATAGGCCTTGAAAGGCTCTCTCCCCCTCTCGGCCTGAGGCCAAAGTCTGACATGGGCTCCGGGGAAGGGTCGCCGCACGTGTCGCTGCACGCGCCACCATATAAGGTGGCCGGAGGCCTAAAAAACTTCGTTTTTTTTAAAAAAAAAAAGCGAATCGAAAGGTATACTCCTTACTTTATTTTTTTTAAGGCAGTATTTGTATAGAAAAAAATGCATAGATCAAAAACAAAAAAAATGTAATAGAATAATATAAAATCACCTCTACTATTCGATTTATTGAATCTGTATTCTTTGTGAATCTTTGCGTGTATATTCGTTTCTTTTTTTACAGATTGTTTTAGGGTTATTTATAGCCCAAAGAAAAAATACAAAAATTCTATCCTGTGATTTCTTGCCATATTTGTTGTCTTTTTCTTTCCTTCTTGCAGGCAACGGTGCGGATCTCAGCGGTGGGGCATTATTTGCGCGCGGATTGCGGCGTGCCCGAGGGTCTAGTGTTGGGGCTTTCGGCGTGAGGGTTTCCCAGAAACCCTATGTCCTTGGAGCTATTTGGGCATTGGGCCATTTTGAGCCCCGTAGGCTTTGGGTTTGGGTCTGGGTAGTCTGTTTTAGGTATTGGCTTGTAATTGGGTTTTGGGTATTAGTTTGGGCTACGGGTAAATTTGTGAATTTGGGTCTATTTGAATTTTGGAATGTAAATGGACTGTAACTGGATATTGGTTTATTTTTATATTTTTTTGTTTTTATTATTTTTTGTCTTATTTTTATGGGCCCGGGCAAAATGGGCTTATTACAGAGTGAAAAGGAAGAAAATGAACAACAAAAAGTGTGGAGTGATTTTACTAACCATTCCGTGAGTTCTCTTTGTATTATTTCTTCTTTTCAGATTTCTAAAGATTCCATTGACAAATTTCAACTCTGATATCTTCCAAAGGAGAGAAGATTCACGTTGGTTGAAAAAGGTAATGTTATCAACGAACCTAGTTTGCCTATACCAAAGGGTAAGCAAGGTATGGAATCTAAAGTTTTTAAGTTATATCAGCACCATTTGATTGTTGAAGATTTGGTTTTTGAAAAATGTTTGAACTTGGACTTGGTTAATTACTCCTTTTTGATTTATAATGATTTGTTTGCTTTAAAAGATTGCAAGGAGAGTACAATTACTGAAAATTGTGGTATTGATGAGATTATTGGTGAAGTAGTAATCAATCAGCAATTGCAAGGATTGGATGTGAAAAAAAATGAATCATATAAATCTTTTCATTTGCTTGATTGTGGTGAAAACATGCGGATGCAATTTGAGGCCTATGAATGTCTGAAAACATACATGCCTATTAGAATGAAATGTGACAGGTTTGATTATTTGAATGTTAGTATTCTCACATCTTATTTATTTCGTATTTGTGAGTTGTTGATGAAAGAAAATCCTTTACTGCTTTTAACAATGAATTAAGCCCGGAGCAAGTCATTTTGAGTTGTTACTAAGAAAAGGTGAGCATCATAATTTAATTTTAAATAAATATGCTGAACCTTTTCATCTACTTCAAATTCTGTTATTTTGTTTGAAAATAAAATATGTGAATTTTGTTGGCTTGCAAAGTCAAACTCGAATTTTTGACTTCGGAGGTTGGTCTAAATTTTGGTTTAAAAGATTCGATCGTGTTTTGCAAGATTATACTACTCAATTGGTACATGTTCTTTCTAAGTTGCTGTTCATGACAATTTCGAGTTAGATTGGAGAGGTAAGAGAAAATATTATTTTTGATCCCGGAGATCATTGTTCTTTATCATTGTTCAAAAGATTTGAGTCATGGACTTTTGTTGTCCAAAAGTATGACTTTCAAATGCTTAATGATTCTAGTTTGTTTCCTTCAAGGAAAAAGGTAAATTCAATTTCTGTTTTTGATCCTGGCATTGATACATATGTACAAATAGTACATAACGATTCTGAAAGTTCTTTGAAGTTCATCATCCATGCTGTCACTAATCTTTTTCATTTTTGTGAAGGTGACATTTGGAAATGGATTCCTCCTAAAGAGGGAGGGCAAGCGTCTAATCTGTTTCATTTTTGAGACTAGTGTAGTTTTCAAGTTTGTGACGATGAAATATTTTTCGCGAGCAAGTGGCCTGATTTGAGGACAAATCATCTTTAAGAGGGAAGGTATGATGCGAACCCGGTCGCATCATGTTACGATGCAACTCGATGCCATTGAGATTGGCCTAAGCTCGAGGGGCCTAAGTGTAAAATGAAGCTTCATTACAAGCTCATTCAGCTCTATAGGCGTTTCTTGCAATTTATTGCAAGCTGAACTTTTAATTTATTTTTAATTCATCTTAGTTTAATAATTAAGTTGCTGGACTTTAATTAAACTCATCTTAGTTTAATAATTGTTTGTCATTTTTACTAAACTTCTTTTAGTTAAATAATTGCTGGAAATAAATGCTTAACTTAGTTTATTTAATTGCTGGAATAACTTATTGTCAAATATATTTATTACAGTTTATTAAATTAAGTTATGAGTTAAAGTAGTTCATTTATAAGTTTATTTACTAAGCTTATTAAGTTTAGTGTGTTTAATATGTGTTTAAATGTGTTTAACATGTTTGTTTTAATGTGTTTGATTGCAGGTGACTAATCAACTGGAAACCGTTACATCTAAGGGCTGTTACAAAGTGATTAATGTGACTTTTCAAGTAGAAATCGGTTACATACAAGGGGGCATTATACATCATTAAAAGGAGTTGTTATGACAATTAAAGGAAGCATTACACATCCTTTAAATTTGGCAGTAGCCTATTCTTCTTCCATAACTGTTTGTTGCTTAAATTATCACACCATGAGTTCAAAATTCCATTAAAGCTACTGGTGACCATTCGGCTGCCAAGAGGGCATGAAACCAAGGACTCAAGCTCATTAAATCAGCTCATTTGGAGTAATAATTCATATTGATAGTTTCTTTTATTTGGCTTGGAGGAACTCAAGAGTTTTTACTTATTGATTAAGTTTTATTTCAACCATTAAATAGCACATTAAAGCTGAATTCATGTGACTTTTCAGCTAACCTCATATAAGCACTATAAATACTTTGTAATTAACTTGTTTAGGGGACTTTTGCTACCTTTTGAATGTTTATAACATTTTGTGAGTTTTCTAACTCTCCTATTTCATTTTAAGACTCAAGCTAACTTATCTAGCAAAATCTAGTGGCGTCTACCTTATTTCTTTTCGAACTTATCACTCTTAAACCGAGTGTGGCGTTCACCCTTATATCGATTGGTTCCTATCTCCATATAAATAGTGGGTCACGGTTTAGCTGTCCTTCTATCCCTCTTTAAGTGTCCTATAAGATTTTGGTTAGTACTCTATTTTAGTACTAGTTCTTTCTTGACCTTAAAGCTATTCGAACCATTCCCATTACCATTTTTCAAACACCCAGGTTCCTTTGTTAAATTGAACCATGTCCCTTAATTATCTTAAGCTATCACATACCCCTTTGTTTAAAGCCTTACTTAGCCAAATTCAACCATCACTCTGTTCAAGAACGATACTTCTCCATTTTAACGATCGGGCAACAAACGACTCGAATCATCATCGAGGTGAGTTCGTATCAGTCGTTTAGGCTTATTATAAGCATTGAGAACAGAATGAAAATTAAGTAAATTGAAAGGTGTATAATCTTATAGAAAGGTTGATGATTCTAAATTACGTCCCATAAAATCCTATATAAATTATGTCCCATAAAATCCTATCAAGTTAAGAATGATAAACATATGCGGCATTAATGAACTTACTCATTTATGAGTCAATGATTATATAGATTTTTTCATATTATGGTATTGGTATAGGTTTATGTTTATTCTATAAAGTTTATTATTGAAATGGAATATTATGCTTAAAGTTTATACGAGCTTACTAAGCTTACATTGCTTACGTAGTTATTTTCCTTTACTTTACATATTATCGGTGTAACACCCCAAACCCGGCCTAAACGCTACAACCCGATCTGGTATGCTATGAGGTTTACTGTTGAAAACTTTACTTTGATGGTTTTTGGAAATCTCAATTTATTTATTTAGGTATTCATTCAGAAAAACGATATTTGATGAAAACCTTTGCTTTTTCGTTGAAATGTTTGAAAATCCCTTTTTATTACTCCTTATGACTTAAGTCCTTGAACATAAATTTATAAATTGTAAACATTAACAAATAGTAAATCGAAACCTAAGCCATGAGGCCTTATTACATAAATAATCCAAAAATTAAAACTAAAAGAAAATCGGAAATAGTTTATGAAAATAAAAGACTTGATGGCCTCTCGAGTCTGCCTCGGCTCCCGTATCCACAATCTACTGCTCATCTGAAAAGTCAGGGAAAAATAAGGGGTGAGGCCTACAAACACATTATGGGCCTTGGCCCATACACAATGGCAACAGAATATTTTCTTGCAACATGGCCCAACCTAACCTAAAAGTCCATCCTCCACACACCAGCCCGTACCAGCCATCACACCTCGGGGATTTCTACAATCAACCCATCAACCGCTACACACCATATTGACAATCATGCTGTCAGTTAAAATGCTGATCACCATGTGACCTTATAATCCACTGTGGCAGAGCCACCGATCACTGTGTGACCATATAATCAAGTGTGCCAGAGCCACCGATCACTATTGTGACCTAAATGTGCATATCGTGGTTTAACCACCGATCACTAAGTGACTTTTTAACATACTCTTCCCCTTCATCATATCAATCCCATCCCATGCATACATCCATGCAAAAGCAAAACAATATACTACTTAAAATATCACAGCTTATCACATACATCGATACACATAGAGAAGTTTCTATGTTTACGTACCTGGCATCCCTTGCCTACCCTTTTCGAGTAATACGACTGTCCATACAGCCTTTTTCCGGCTTTTGGCCCATAACATATATAGTACAAATAAATTAGTGTGTTAGAGATCTACACACCTGATTACAGTCAAGACGAGACCTTCTATGTCGACACTATCAGAAGCCGATATGACTGCTAACTATCTATGATTTTGTTCCGAAGCCGGTCCACAACCCGGTGGCCAATCTTGAACTATCGACACTGCTCGCTTCTTAAACTTAGGGATTGGTTTAGCAGATCCAATCTCCTCCTTCACCTGATCGGTATTTGATTCCATCAAAAGACCTTATCAGTTGCTACCATCATAACATATGGTTATAATCACAATTACGATAGCGAATCTAACGAGGATCTAAAGAGAACCCCATACCTTGAAATCCCGAAAAGAGAGATATGAGGTTCAGAGACTAGCGGTTTCGGCTTTTAGATCTAAGCGATCTACTTCAATTCCCGAATGTTGCCCAACACGTAAACACAAGAAACCATCAATCCATTAGCCTTTTGGCTTTTTCTTCTAAAAACCGAAAGAGAAAAAGAATAGATCAGAAGAAATCAGCACCTACCTTTACAGAGAATTCGGCAACTCCTAGAAGATTTCGGCTTTTGAGAAGATCAAAAAGAGAAGATGATAGGAATAAATCTATGTAGATTCGGCTTTTAGTGAAGAGATCGACAAAAGGAAATAGGAAGTATTCGGCTATGGAGATGAGAAGAAAGTTCAGAGTTTCGGCTTTTGAAGGGAAAGATGCTGAGAAGAATTGGGTGGTTTCGACTTTGTAGAAGAAAACAGAAAAAGAATAATGGACCTTCGGCTTTTGCGTAGAAGTGAAGATGATAGAATAGAAAAAGAAAATAGGATACAAATGCTAGAATTGAAGAGATATCCCCTTTATTTAATCAAAATTTCAGCAACTACCTCTCAAAAACCGAAAATGCCCCTTTTGATAACTTAAAATTGATCAACTAATAAGGGAAATTTCGGCACCCCCATAGTATAACAAAATCGATTTCTCCCCCTCCAAGAGATGGAAATTCAGCCACCACTGCTGATCAGTAGATAACTCCTAAATTTTCTCCCTTATCTTTATCTGATCACTCATCCTCAAGTGGCATGGATAACACCACCTCTTCCTCCCTTTTATCAGTCACTTTATCAGCCACATTATCCACATTATCCATTCTATTAATCTCCTAATTTCAAGCATCCTAGCCGCCCCCAACTCTCATCTCCTTTGACGCCAAAAATATTTAAAAATAAGTGGGTAATGCGACTCGAACCTTGGACCTCCTCAGCTGACGCCACCTCCCTGCTCTCTAAGTGGCACCACTTTACCACTGGGCCACAAGCCCATTTGTGTCTTAGAACACAAATAACATCTTTTAAGCCCTATCCTAACTGGCTTTCCGCTAGAGTGCCCAAGCAAAAATTTGACTAAGGCCTCATTGAATCCTCAAACCAATCAACCTCTTAAACACTCTAATTACACATTAGAGATAACATAACCATCACAGCACATTAACCGCAAAGGCCCATTAATTTAGGATGTTACAGTTCTACCCTCCTTAAAGAAAATTTCTACCTCAAATTACCTCAGTCGAAATAGATGCGTATCGCTACCGCATTGCTTCCTCTGGTTCCCAAGTAGCCTCCCGGGTAATGTGATTCCGCCATAGAACCTTAACTAACGGAACCGTCTTCCTTCGGAACACTTTGACATCACGATCCAAGATTTCCACTAGTTCTTCTTTAAAGGATAGGTCGGGTCTTACTTCGATTTCTTCCACTGGCACCACATGAGATAGATCCGAACGATATTATCTCAACATAGAGACATGGAACACATTGTGAATCTGGCTTAGCTCAGAAGGTAGCTCTAGGTGATAGGCTACCGGTCCCACTCGTTTCAATACCCGATAAGGTCCGATAAATCTGGGACTTAATTTACCTTTCTTTCCAAACCTCAGCACTTTCTTCCATGGCGACACCTTCAAAAACACCTGGTCACCCACTGCAAATTCTATGTCATTAGGCTTCAAATCAGCATAGGACTTTTTTCTATCTGACGCTTCCTTTAGTCGAGTCCGAATTAACTCAACCTTCTTCTCGGTCTCAGTAACCAACTTCGGACCCAACATCCAACGTTCCCCTAACTCCGCCCAATAGGTAGGTGTACGACACCTTCGCCCGTACAATGCTTCATAGGGCGCCATTTGAATACTTGACTGGTAGCTATTGTTCTACGCAAACTCCGCCAATGGTAAGAACCCTTCCCAACTACCCCTGAAGTCAATGACACAACCTCTTAACATGTCCTCTAAGATCTGGATTAACTGCTCAGACTGTCCATCAGTCTAAGGATGAAACGCCGTACTAAAATCCAACTTCGTACCCAACGCTTGATGCAACACCTTCCAAAATCGTGAGGTGAACCTAGGGTCCCTATCCGATATGATTGATACTGGTACCCAATGCAACCTTACTACCTCCGGTATGTATAGCTTAGCCAATTTCTGCAGAGAGTAATCAACATGTACTGGTATGAAGTGAGCAGACTTCGTCAAGCAATCAACAATCACCCAAACCGAGTCTTTCTTAGTAGGTGTGAGAGGTAGCCCACTAACAAAGTCCATGGTGATCCTTTCCCATTTCCACTGTGGGATTTTCACCGGCTGTAGTAACCCTAATGGTAACTGATGTTCCGCCTTTACCTGCTGACAGGTCAAACACTTACTTACAAACTCAGTCACCTCCTGTTTTAGGCCCGGCCACCAAAACTATTCTCGCAAATCCCGATACATCTTACTCCCTCCAGGGTGCATAGCACATGGACTACTATGCGCTTCTAGAAAAATCTTACACCTCAACTCTGGATCTTTCGGCATGCACACTCTCCGTTGAAAACATAATAGCCCTTCCTCATTCACACTAAATTCTGTTGATCCCTCACTTGATCCTACCGAAAACTTCCCCTTTAGCAACTCATCAGTCAGCTGCTTCTCCTTAACCTGACTAACCCAATAGGGTTTCACTTGAAGTTCAACTAATAAACTCCCATCATCATATAAACTAAGGTGAGCAAACATTGCTCTCAAATCAGAAATTGCTTTATGACTCAGAGCATCCGCCACCACGTTGGCTTTACCCAGATGGTACTCGATCGAGCAGTCATAATCCTTTACAACTCGATCCACCTCCTTTGCCTTAGATTCAACTCCTTCTGGGTCAAAAGGTATTTTAAGCTCTTATGGTCGGTATAAATGACAGATTTCTCCCCGTATAGATAATGCCTCCAGATCTTCAAAGCGAAAACCACCGCCACTAATTCCAAATCATGGGTGGGATAATTTGCTTAATACGATCTTAACTGCCGAGATGCATACGCAACAACCTTTCCATCTTGCATCAACATACATCCTAGTCCCGTGTGTGAAGCATCACAGTAAATTACGAATTCCTTCCTAACCTCCGGCTGAATCAATACCGGAGCCTCCGTTAAAATCCTTTTTAACTTCTCGAAACTCTCTTGCTACTTATTTGACCAAACAAACGGAACCCCTTTCGGCAACAACTTAGTCAACGGAGCCGCAATCAAGGAAAATCATCCAACAAACCTTCTGTAATATCCGGCCAAACCAAGAAAACTCTAAATTTTTGCTACCGATTTAGGCGGATTCCAATCCAACACCGCTTCAATTTTTCGAGGGTCAACCCTAATCCCCTCTGCCGACACAACGTGAACTAGAAAAGTAACTTCCCTTAGCCAAAATTCGCACTTACTAAATTTGGCATAGAGCTGCTTCTCCCTCAGAATCTACAGAACCACCCGAAGATGTGAATCATGCTCCTCTTTCGATCTTGAATAAACCAGAATATCATCTATAAATACCACGACAAACCGATCCAAGTAGGGTTGGAATACTCGGTTCATCATATCCATAAACACTGCTGGTGCGTTAGTCAACCCAAATGGCATCACCATGAATTCGTAGTGACCATAGCAAGTCTTCAAAGCCGTCTTATGAATATTCGCCTCCTTGGCCTTAAGCTAATGGTACCCTGACCTCAGATCTATCTTCGAAAAGACTAAGGCCCCCTTCAACTGATCGAACAAGTCATTGATCCTCAGCAGCGGGTATTTGTTCTTAATTGCTAACTTATTCAACTGATGATAGTCAATGCACATACACATTGACCCATCCTTCTTCTTAACGAATAATACCGGCGCTCCCCAGGGCGACACACTTGGTCGAATAAACCCTCTATCCAGCAACTCCTGAATCTGCGCTTTCAATTCCACCAACTCCTTCAGCGTCATCCTATACAGAGCAATATATACTAGCGCTATTCTTGGAAGAAGATCGATACCAAACTCCACTTCACGATCCAGGGGTATTCCCGAAAGCTCTTCTGGGAAAACATCAGGAAATTCCTTCACCATCCTAACATCCCCAATAGTTAGTTCCTTGGCTTCTAGAGCCCGAGCAAACATTAAAATTGCCTTGCATCCTTTTCTCACCATCCTTTCTGCTCTTAAGGCAGACACCACATTTGACAAACAGTTCCCCCTTTCACCTATCACCAACACTTCACCACCCTCAGGAGTTTTTAACACCATACGCTTGGCTGCATAGTCCAAATTTGCTTGATACTTCACTAACCAATCCATTCCTAAGATCAAATCGAACTCCCTAAATGGCAGTTCCATCATATCAGCCCGAAAAGTTACCCCTTGAACTTCTAGGGCTACATCCTTATATAGTTTGTTCACCACTACAATTTGTCCTAAAGGGCTTACTCTAGTCATCTCCCTAGAGGAAATCTCAGAATCTACGCTTAAAGTTCCAGACACCTTACTAGCAACATAGGAATGCGTCGACCCAATGTCAATCAATGCAGTGTAAGGCCAACCAAAAATTAAGAACGTACCGGTTATGACATCCGGTCGCGTCGACTCTCTCTACGTCCCGCAAAAGATAGACTAACCCCATTGTCTTGCCTTAGTGTTTCCTGCCTCTTGGCCTGATGCTCCACGACCCCGACCGGAACTGTTACCACCTTTGACTGGACCATAACCTCTCTATGGTTGTTGACCACCTCTTCCCGGCTGTGCATTTCCTTGACCAGTGGGCCTTTCACTCCCCCGTTACTGCGGACAGTTTCTAACTTGGTGGTCCGTAGATCTGCACCTAAAGCACTTTCCACTGCCAGCCCAATACTCACCTATGTGGAACTTACCACATCGAGCACACTTTTGTGTCTGACTAGCAGCAGCAGGTCTGACCTAGGCCTTTTCTGAGTACGCCCAGCTGCTCCTAACGATCCAAAATTCCTCTTACTTCCACTCCTATCTCTATCCCGATTCAATTTTTCTATCCGCTTAACCTCCTCAGCTATCTTAGCTTTTTCCACTAGCACAACAAATTCCCTCTCCCGCTGTGATGCTATCAATGCACGCAGATCGTCCCTCAGACCATCTTCAAATTGAGCACAATGTTCATGGTCTGTGGCCACCATCCCTAGAGCATAACAACTAAGGCGTAAGAATTTCGCTTCATACACAGCCACCGACCTACTTCCTTGCACCATATTTAGAAATGCTCTACGCTGCGCATCCCTATAACTTGTCCCAATGTATTTACGCTGAAACGCCATTTTGAAGAAATCCCAGGTGATACGGTCAGCCACCGTACCATCCTTAACCGTAAGCCACCATTGATAAGCTTCGTCCCACAGGAGAGATACAACCCCTTTCAGTTTTTCCTCCTCTATGAAATCCAGATCATCCATTATACGCTCAACCACCTCCAACCAATACTCAGCTGTACTTGGGGCTATACCAGAAATTCCCCTAAACATTTCTACCCCATTGGCTCTAAGTCGCTCCGACACAGATTTCCGGGCTTCTGTGCCCATGCCTGCCCCAGCAACCCTCTCTAAAACCCTTAATATCACCTGAGATACCGCATCATCTCCGACCATCTGGTCCTGAAATTCCACCTCCGTAGCTGGTGGAATCGGTATCTCGTTTCCAGACTCATGGGCAGATCCTATTGGTTCTGACACAGCCATCCTACCCCTACCACGGCCACGCGCAGGACGTCCATGACCCCTTGTACTCATTCTACCGATTCGCGTTTATCTGATTAGATATTTTATGAATTATTAATTTCTTTCACTGATTAACCACGAACAATCTTATGGACAGTAGTTTCAAGAGTAGTTCTTTCTAATTTGAAACTATATCTACGGGTTTCAATCTCAAGTTTGTATCTCCTAGTTCTAGGAACCACATACATTCAACCATCATACATCAACACACAAGTAGCATCCATGAACCCACATTCATCACATAAGGGTATTTTCGTTATTCCACTACCCAGGAGTATTTTCGTACTTCTTTCCTACAGGGTATTTTTCGTAATTTCACAAAATAGGGTATCTTGGTGATTTTTTGAAATAGAGATATTTTGGTGTGTATATATATATATTTTTGTAACGTAGGGGTATTTTGAAAAAATTATTTTTTATTATTTTTTTCAAATTGAGGGTATTTTGGTAATTTCAAAAATTATGATAATTTTGTAAACAGGGTGCTTTTGTAAATCTAGGGGTTTTCGGGTAAATTTTCAAAACATAGGTATTTGGGTAATTTTGCCAACCGGGGGTGGTTCAGTAATTTCACGAATTTTGGTAATTTTATAAATCCAGGGTATTCTGGGGAATTTTCACAAATCAAGGATATTTTAGAAATTTTACAAAACTAGAGGGTATTTTAGTAATTTTATGAAATAAGGTGGCTAATCCCTTTCGGGTTTTAATTATAAATTTTGGCCCGTCAACTAGTCCTCGCGGCTAAGGTGAACAGTCACTACGCACCAGGTAGGATTCCAGCGAAGAGGAGGTGAGTCACTAGGACGGTTTAAATACCAAACTCTCCCTGAATCCAATCCTAGACATGCGTATGCCTGTTGCCACACTCTAACCCGGTGACTGGTTCACGGACAGGTTTAGTCAGATTAAGTTTTATGTATTTACAGAGTTGTTTAAACTAGGCCTAGAGTCCATTAATTCCTAACAGGCTAGTCTACGCCCACAAAGCCCATCAAACCTAACATGCATATCACATCAAGAGTTAGAATACTTACCTGTGTGGATCGGGTGCCGGTAGACTCGAAGGCCATATCTCAACCCAAAGCATTTTCCCCAAACTCACATCAATTTTACAAAACTCTACTAGACCCATTTCATCGCCCGTGGTTTGAAACTGAGCTCTGATACCAAAATTGTAACACCCCAAACCCGGCCCAAACGCTACAACCCGATCTGGTATGCTACGAGGTTTAGTGTTGAAAACTCTACTTTGATGGTTTTTGGATATCTCAATTTATTTATTTAGGTATTCATTCAGAAAAACGATATTTGATGAAAACCTTTGCTTTTTCGTTGAACATGTTTGAAAATCCCATTTTATTACTCCTTATGACTTAAGTCCTTGAACATAAATTTATAAATTGTAAACATTAACAAATAGTAAATCGAAACCTAAGCCATGGGGCCTTATTACATAAATAATCCAAAAATTAAAACTTAAAGAAAAATCAGAAATAGTTTATGAAAATAAAAGACTTGGTGGCCCCTCGAGTCTGCCTCGGCTCCAGTGTCCACGATCTACTGCTCATCTGAAAAGTTAGGGAAAAATAAGAGGTGAGGCCCACAAACACATTATGGGCCTTGGCCCGTACACAATGGCAACAGAATATTTTCTTGCAATATGGCCCAACCCAACCTAAAACAGAATATTTTCTTACAACATGGCCCAACCCAACCTAAAAGTCCATCCTCTACACACCAGCCCGTACCAGCCATCACACCTCAGGGATTTCTACAATCAAACCACCAACCGCTACACACCATATCGACAATCATGCTGTTAGTTAAAATGCCGATCACCATGTGACCTTATAATCCACTGTGGTAGAGCCACCGATCACTGTGTGACCTTATAATCAAGTGTGGCAGAGCCACCGATCACTATTGTGACCTAAATGTATATATCATGGTTTAACCACCGATCACTAAGTGACCTTTTAACATGCTCTTCCCCTTCATCATATCAATCCCATCCCATGCATACATCCATGCAAAAGCAAAACAATATACTACCTAAAATATCACAGTTTATCACATACATCGATACACATAGATAAGTTTCTATGATTACATATCTGGTATCCCTTGCCTACCCTTTTCGGGTAATACGACTGTCCATACAGCCTTTTTCCAGCTTTTAGCCCATAACATATATAGTACAGATAAATTAGTGTGTTAGAGATCTACGCACCTGATTACAGTCAAGACGAGACCTTCTATGTTGACACTATCAGAAGCCAATACGACTGCTAACTGTCTAAGATTTTGTTCCGAAGCCGGTCCACAACTTGATGGCCAATCCCGAACTGCCGACACTGCTCGCTTCTTAAACTTGGGGATTGGTTTAACAGATCCAATCCCCTCCTTTGCCTGATCGGTATTTGATTCCATCAAAAGACCTTATCAGTTGCTACCATCATAACATATGGTTAAAATCACAATTACGATAGCGAATCTAACGAGGATCTAAAGAGAACCCCTTACCTTGAAATCCTGAAAAGAGAGATATGAGGTTCAGAGACTAGCGGTTCCGGCTTTTAGATCTAAGCGATCTACTTCAATTCCTGAATGTCGCCCAACACATAAACACAAGAAACCATCAATCCATTAGCCTTTCGGCTTTGTCTTCTAAAAACTGAAAGAGAAAACGAATAGATTAAAAGAAATCGGCACCTACCTTTACAGAGAATTTCGCAACTCCTAGAAGATTTCAGCTTTTGAGAAGATCAAAAAGAGAAGATGATAGGAAGAAATCTATGTAAATTTGGCTTTTAATGAAGAGATCAGCAAAAAGAAATAGGAAGTATTCGGCTATGGAGATGAGAAGAAAGTTCAGAGTTTCGACTTTTGAAGGGAAAGATGCTGAGAAGAATTGGGTGGTTTCGGCTTTGTAGAAGAAAACAGAAAAAGAATAATGGACTTTCGGCTTTTGCGTAGAAGTGAAGATAAGAGAATAGAAAAAGAAAATAGGATCCAAATGCCGAAATTGAAGAGATATCCCCCTTATTTAATCAAAATTTCGGCAACTACCTCTCAAAAACCGACAATGCCCCTTTTGATAACTTAAAATTGATCAACTAATAAGGGAAATTTCGGCACCCCTATAGTATAACAAAACCTATTTCTCCCTCCTCCAAGAGATGGAAATTAGGCCACCACTGCTGATCAGCAGATAACTCCTAAATTTTCTCCTTTATCTTTATCTGATCACTCATCCTCAAGTGGCATGGATAGCACCACCTCTTCCTTCCTTTTATCAGTCTCTTTATCAGCCACATTATCCACATTATCCATTCTATTAATCTCCTAATTTCAAGCATCCTAGCCGCCCCTAACTCTCCTCTCCTTTGACGCGAAAAACATTTAAAAATAAGTGGGTAATGCAACTCGAACCTTGGACCTCCTCAGCTGACGCCACCTCCTTGCTCTCTAAGTGGCGCCACTTTGCCACTGGGCCATAAGCCCATTTGTGTCTTAGAACACAAATAACATCTTTTAAGCACTATCCTAACTGGCTTTCCACTAGAGTGCCCAAGCAGAAAATTTGACTAAGGCCTCGGCCCAATCCCTGAGCCCAATCTGAACCTCTTAAACACTCTAATTACTCATTAGAGATAACATAACCATCACAGAACATTAACCGCAAAGGCCCATTAATTTAGGATGTTACAATTGGAAGCTCGATCAGATCGGAACCTTGTAGTAGATCCATCACACTATCCATCAATTTTATCTGTAGATTTGATTCTTTGGTCATGGTTATAATGACATGTATAGGTGGACTTATGTCTAATGTTTATTTAATGATATTGGCATGTAATGTTGCTTTGGAATTTGTGAAACTTATATTATTTTGATGCCTTGATGGTTGGTGTGCTTTTGGCACTTTGATGCTTAGTGGTTGGTGTTTATATGAACAAATTAATGCATGGTTTATGGCCAAAGTGTTTAGTTTTGGCATGTTTGCATAGTGATTGTTTAAAGCATGTTTTGATATGGAATTTAGTTAAGTATGTTTGGTTGATGTAACCTTGGTACTTTTAATGCCTTATTAGTGTGTGTCATTTTGACAATGTGTTAATGCCTGTTTGAGTGGACAAAATGGTAGATAATGAATTGACCTCAATATGGCCAAGTTATGGTTTGCTTTGGAAAGGTTTTGAACTAGATGTGCATAATGTAAATTTGGTATCTAAATGCAGGCCCATTTAGCCCCGTCTGGCCCAGTCGGCCAAATAGTGGCCTGAGACCATGAGATCGCTCTCTTGGCCTCAGTAATCGTATCGGTGTTCCCAAATGAATGTTCGTACGCTCGTGTGGTTGTCGGCACCAACCTTTCGGCTTTTCGGGTTTTTTGGTATTTCGGCTTTTGTTGATTTGTCGTGTGTGAAGTGTATGTACACACCTGGTTAATGCAACGTGCTACACTATCCCCAGCCTTGAACCTACAACCAACCACACACTTAACCATAATATTTACCCAAAAACCGAAGCCTTACCATAACCTTACCGTGTGCCACCAGTTCTAGTAGCCCTTCCTTAGCTACTATTCACAAATATCCCCTAGATCTGCACCTACACATATACTATCAAAAATCAAGTGACTCATATTCCACACAAGTCACCTCTATAAGCAACACTTACATTTGGCCACTTATTAATCCACAATTGACACGAGTACACTTACCACTTGCTAGCGATCCTTACCACGCTTGCGATCTTTGAACCCTACCCTTATTAATACAGGGTTAACGATAAGAAAGAGTTAGAGAGCCCTCTGGCTTTTACCAAAACACACAAAAGGAGGTTGACTAAGTACTTACCGAATCCAACCTTTGACCCTGTGGCCCAAATAGCTACCAAACGAGATCCGGCTTTTAAAACTTGATTAAGAGTAGACAATCACAACCGATTTGTGATGGAGGAAGAATAATAAAGAATCGGCAAAATGATAATGCTATTTGATTATAAGGAAGTATTCGACTTTTAGAGAAAGAAGAAGAACGCAACACCAATAGGGATTTCAGCAAAAAGGAATGATGGTTTTTCGGTAATGGAAGAATTCGGCAACAGAAGAAACAGAATGGAGGGGGGAAAAGAAAAGTAATGGAAAACCCAAGGAGCCTTTCAAATGAATTCGGCACCCCCCTTTTATAGCCAAAAGCCGAAACTACCTTCCCCCAAAGTTCCATTCGGCACCAACTCTTCACACTTCTCAGCTCCTAACGTTTCTCCCTGATAACTCCTCAATCTCATCCTAAATTTCCTCCACAACCATCTCACAAGACCAATTCAAACTCTCCAATACAAGAGTTCAAATCCAACACAAACTCTAGCCGTCCAATATGCAAAATAAACACTCCAATAAAATACCATGCCACTACTCGAACCTTGGACTCCCTTGCCTGATAATGATGCCATCTCCCTGCTCCCTAAGTGGCGCCACTTTGCCACTACACCACAAGCTTTTTTGTGTCATTTTTCTTCTTCATTTATTTAAAAGGCCTACTAACTGAAGTCACAGTTCCCTTGGGGCTTAAACCAAAATTTTTCCTATACCCTTACTTGATCCCAAGACATCTCCAGCACCCCTAGATACTCTAAATTCATTAACCCTCAAAGCCCACATGCCAATTATCATTTTCTCGCTCACTTAAAATTTTTTTGAAACCTGAAGCCCAAAGCCCAATAGGCCCAATTCTAATAGGCCCAAATTCGGGGCGTTACAAATAGTAACTTTAAAAGCCAATTATTTGGCCCCCAATATGATATAACTCAAAATGATATAATCTCTATACATGCCATACTTAACATAAAATAACTTGGCTATACCAAAATAATGATTGATAGTGTGATCCGAGCTCCGACTAGTATGATTCCCGAGCTAGCTTACGAAACTACAAGAAAAAAGGAAAAAGGGAGTGGTAAGCATATAGCTTAGTAAGTTTGCATGAAATTTATGTAATAACATAAATACTTAAAATAACTCATTCATCTCATGATACATGAACAATATAAGCATCAAGTATTCAAGCATGCTTACTCATACTTACTCTTACCCATCTTAAGTCACAATACGATTTCATACTTGTATTTTACTCATGGTACCTGTATCATTAGTCACATAATTTAGCACTTTAGCTAAAGTATCATAAACTCAAACCGTTAACTTCCTTAACTTAAACAAAACTCTTTATCATTCTTGAGTAGCTTAACTTGTTACTATCTTTATTCACTTAACTCATTTGTTACCTCTTTCACACTTGGCTCTTTTGCCCGTTGAATTTTCTCGGAATAACATAGGATATTCAATCTCATCAAACATGTAGCTTGATGCCAATGCCATATCCCGGATATGGTCTTACATGAAATCACCTCGCGATGCTGATGCCATATCCCAGATATGGTCTTATACGGGATTCCTTAGCTTGATGTCGATGCCATGTCCCAGACATGGTCTTACACGAGATCTTCCTTTGGTGCCGAAGCCATGTCCCAGACATGGTCTTACACGGGACCTTCCTTGTATGGTGTCGATGCCATGTCCCAAACATGGTCTTACATGAGACCTTTCTTATTTGTTGCTAATGGCATGCCCAGACATAGTCTTACACAAGATCTACATTCGGTGCCAATGCCATGTCCCAGACATGGTCTTACCCAGGACCTACATTTCTTATTACTGATGCCATGTCCTAGACATGGTCTTACATGGCTTTCCTTGTCTCATGTTATGACATAGATATCCTCTTTATTCCAAGACTTCAATCGGGACTTTCATTTTCTGTGCTCATTGATTTCTTTATTAAGGCATTATTTTTTGAAGGAAATAAAGTATATTCAATAACATAATAAGTGATTTAATGTAAATACACACAAAGCTTTAAATTCATACAAACTTACCTCGGTACTCTAAGATATGTGTAGAAGTGCAATTTATTCCACAACTTTATTTTTCCCTCGATTTTGATCCAGGCTTTGTATTTCTTGATCTATAATAGAAAATTCACTTGTTTAATACTCACATTGACTAAATTGACTCATGAATCATACTTTGGCAAAATTATGATTTTTCCCCTAAACTTTCTCATATTTACACTTTTACCCTTAGGCTCGTAAAATGATTTTCATTCAACTTTCTTGTATTTCAAGCCTAGCCGAATCATATTCTCAACTATATCAACAATCAATTTTTCACTATTTCACTCATGTATGACCATTTCTACAACTTTTACAATTTGATCCTTTTATGCATTTTTCATGAAATTCATTTAGAAAAAGATGTTTATCATACATCAAACTTTCATATTCTTCCATAAAACATCAAAATAGATTCATATCATACATGGGTAAATATTTGAACATGAATCCTAGCTCAAAATATAGCTAGAAATAGCTAAATCGGGCTACGAGGATTTCAAAAATACGAAGAACATTAAAAACGGGCTAAAAGATACTTACAATCAAGCTTGAAAGTTGAAGAAACCCTAGCTATGGACACAGATTTTATTTATTTTCCCTTTTAATTCATTTATTAACCAAATGACTAAAATGCCCTTAAGGCCCCTTCCTTAAGATTTTTCCTTCCCATGTCCATTTTTGTCCATATTAACATTTAATGGTCTAATTGCTAAATAAGGACCTCTAGTAATTTTTATAATTCTATTTTATACTCAAATCTTCTAGAATCTCATATTATCTAATCTTTACAATTTAGTCCTAATGGATAATTTATTCACTAATTAATAAAATTTCTTCATGAAAATTTCATACAATCATGCAACCACCTCATAAGCCTCATAAAAATCATTAAAACTCATATTTCTACATCAGATTTGTGGTCTCGCACCACTATTCTGACTAAGCCCTAAACCGGGCTATTACAATCAAACTCTCCACACCAATTCAAGCAAGATTCCACATATACAAACATTCCACATTCTTATCATAAATCATTTTTCTATAATTCACCAAGTATATCATATTCATATCACCAGAGACATTAGCACATATATATCTATACTTGGGCTTACAACCATAATAGCCCAAATAAACCAATCTATATGGCCAAATATCAAAACAAGCCTTTGACAATCACAAGCCAACACATTGGCTACAACCACAATCACATTTAACAAAATGACTAAGTCCCTATACATGCCATAAACTCAAAATACTTTAATTCGTCAATACCCAAAGTGATAGCTTGACAGTGTGATAGGATCTTCGGCGATCTCCAACCCGAGCTATTTCAATGACACTATTAAACATGGGAAAGGAAGGGGGTAAGCTATATAGCTTAGTAAGTTCATATGCAAATAATAGAAAACATTATTCATGCATTTGACATATAAATAACTTAACATATATTAACATAAATGTCATTAAAACTTCATAAAAGTCACATGAACATAAATGCCATTTAATATCAACATAACACATATCAACATAATTCTCATATACCAATAGCTCATCATATGAATAACATAGTACATATAAACATAAATGTCATTTAAGATTCATAAGCACAACTTACACAATCACAATCTTACCAATTGTTCATCACATACTTAGTTCATTTCCTTTGAGTTTTACGTACTACCTGTACCATCTCATAACATATTCACGTACTTTCTCATCCTTGACATACCCATTGAACATTTCGTCAATATTTCTTGTTGAATCATTTGGAATTCTAAAGGACACTCGGGAATCTTGTACACACAGTACCGTATCAATGTCATATCCCAGATATGGTCTTACACGTAATCTCGTATTGATGTCAATAGCCCAGCTATGGTCTTATACGAATTCTCATATCGATTCCATATCCCTAATGTCATGACATTTGTATCCTATTTATTCCTAAGGTTTAACCGGGATTTACTCGCTTGTCGAAACTTCGTCAATTTCATCCATAGGGTCATTCATACAATTCATGCAATAACAAAACATTATAAATACAATTATAAAGTTGCATTATTTACATACAAACTTACCTTGATACAAAAATAGTGGAAATGGACCTAATCGTCAAACACTTTGGTTTTCCCCCGATCTAGACCCGAACTTTATTTTTCTTAATAATTGAGCTTGGAAGTTTGAAAAACCCTAGCCATGGTTTCCCATTGTAAAATTCGGCCATGGGAGGAAGATGGACAAAAATTGGCTTTTATTTTGGCTTTTTAATTCATTTAATTACCAAATTACTAGAATGCCCTTAATGAAAAACTTTAGAAACATACCTAACCATGTCCATTTTTGTCCATTATGAAGTATAATGGTCTAATTACCAACTAAGGACCTCTAATTTAAAATCTCATAGCAATTGGACACTTTGCACTTTTTATAATTTAGTCCTTATAACTAAATTGAGTGCCCAAACGTCAAAATTTTCGAACGAAATTTTCACGAAATAGTTCCATAAAACTATTCAGGAAAAGAAGAACTTAAACTCTAGGCCTGACAACCCTACAAAGTCATTCAGGTGGGAATTAACCCAAATTTGGTATAACCTATCTATGAAAACCTTGAACCTGAGTCAATCTGAACTATGAGGTTGAGAGATAAGTAGTTCTTGTCGACTTTGTTATTCTAGTGGAAGATCAAAAGATCCTGCTGGGGTATCGACTAGTTGATTGAACAAGAAAACCCGAAGCTATAGTTAATTATGATTACGAAAAATAGTTAATCACCCATGCTTAGATTTGATAGATTCTATTATTTGATTTCTTATTATTCTTTATTTCTGTTCTTATTATTTTTATTATTGAAAATCCCCAAAACTTCTCTTTTTATTTCATTGTAATATAATTTATTTAAAAGTACTAATTAGATCTATTTGTGCTTAGGTTAGAATTAACTTAGTGCTCGCCTCCCTAGGATACAATCCTCGGAGTACTTATCCACTCCATTGAAACTATATTACAACCTGACTTGTATACTTATGGACACCACTCTTTCATATATTTTGTGCAGAATTTCTACTCTGGATGTTGGTATGTCCGGAGGCGGATAGTAGGAAATCAAAGACTCTTAATTTTTGGGTAAATAAGAATAAGAGCACAGGATTAAAACTCCCTGACAAAACTTAAGAGATTTCTTGGTATGACTGGCGTAGCTGATGCTCGTGCATTTACTGGACCAATCATTGTAGATATTTCTGTCAATTTGTTCAAAGACACCCTCTTTTCCAGTAACCACTTTTTTTTAGGCTCAACCTTATCTAGCTCTATCTTAAACTCGCATATAACCTTTCTGGCTCATCTCATCAAAAATACCGTACATGTGAATCTGCGGTCCAATGACTACCTTTGGCAGACTATTAGATATTTCGCCATTAGTGTGGGTTCTTACCCTAATCCTTTTGTTCCACACTGAACTTAATATAGACTTTTAGTATTACCTTGGAAAATTCCTTCTTATGACTTAGTTAATGCCTGAACCCTTCTTCTAAAGAAGACCCATTTACCACCTTGAACTTGAGATTTTGTTGACACATAATCTCCCCGTTCTTTACAGTGTTATATTCATAAAATAATCCCGTAAGAGTTTCCCACATTGGACCATTCTATTGAGATACTCTCATCAATAAATAGTCCACGATGGACTACCTCTTTCTTAGGCTTCCCTTGGTGACTTCTGCATTTGATAGTCCCAAGTGGACATCCTTGCACTATATGGTCCTAATAGACTTTCGATTCTTCTGTTATTTCCCCACATATTTCCACTTTTTTAGCGATCACTTTTTCAACATCATTTAGGATTTAAAATTTGATAAACCATTCCGTAGGAACTTAGCCTGTGATGATTCTATACTAACCATGGTGGAATCTTAATAGCAAATACTTATTTACAATAGCCTCAAAGGAAATACCTCATTCCTTTCTCATATGCCATATTAAGAAGCTTTTACTTGTTCCTCTTATCTTGGCATTTTGGCAGATCCTCTATTTAGCATGCCCAACTGCGTATTCAAACACGCCATGTTCATCTTTTCAAAAAACTTGTTGCGTGAGACATACAACATCCTCCCTTTTTATGCCCTGACAAGCTTCACTATTCACTATCCTGGTAGACTAAATTTTCTCCTTAAAGGGTGTACCTGTTTGCCACTAGATCAGTCATGGTTAACCATGGAGTTTTGATTTCAAAGAATTAGTAAACCTGTAAAAGCCCGTTTTTTAATGGTGTCGAAAATAGTGGTTTTGGGGCCACCAAATTCGACAAGTAAGTTCGTAAATATTAAATAATAATATTTACAAGTCAAACATGGTTTTAAAAAGGTTTTTGATATATTGATTTTTGTTATATAAATGATCTAAGAAGTTCAAGTGATAAGACCCTAAGGTCAAGTGGGTTTAGAAAATGAGGATCGGGACCTCATTCCTATAAGCCGAGCAGTAAATATTTTTAACGTTTTGATAGTTAATTAATTAAAAAGGACTAAATCGTAAAACATGTAAAATTTGATCACTATTTGATTTGAGTGATTAAATGGATTAAGTATTAAACATGGGAGGTTTTATATTGCAATTATACTGATTATATTATTAGTGGACGGTTGTGGCTACGTAAATGCTTGAAATTAGGTTAGTTTTTAAAGGGTAAATTAGTAAATTAGAAAATTAGTAACATAAATTAAAAGAAAACAAACATGGTCATCTTCTTGCTTGAGAAAATTGAGTGCTGAAAGTTCCATGGGAGAATACTAAAGGTTCGGCCAAACACAATTGTTGCATGCTTGTGTTTTTTAGGTTAGTTTCTAATAATTTTTATGTTTTTGAAATCGTTGTAACTAGGTCCAGCTAGCCCGTACCTTCGATTTTGAAACTGTTAAAGATTTTGATTGTTTCCATTATTAAACCTTGTGATTTAATATGTTAAATGATGAATTTGAAATATTAGTTGTTTGTTAAACCTTGTGATTTTATATGTTAAATGATGAATTTGAAATATTAGTTGTTATTTAAAAGTATTTTATTAAGTGATTTTTCATGAAATTGTCGATTAGGGACTAAATTGTTAAAAAAATAAAAGGATTTTTTTGTGAAATTTTTTAATGAATGGGCTGCAATGGATAGAATAAGTATTAGGTTGGGCTCAATTTTGGGTAAAAATGGTTAATTTGCATGTTTTAGGCTCAGGGACTAAAATAAATAAATGTAAAACTTTAGAGGTAAATTTTTAAAAATGTCAAAAATGACTAAATTGCATAAAATACATTATTTTCCTGTCTAAGTTAATGTATTGAATGAAATTATTAATTTAGATCAAGATCGGGTGAAAAATCGAGGAGAATGGAAAATTACCAAAAAGCTCTTGTACTTTGATATTTCTACAATTTAGCCAGGTAAGCTCGTAGGTATAGAATTGTACATACCTATAGATATAAATAATGTTAATGATGATTCATGAATGTATATACTTATATATGATGTTTAAAATGTGAGTTGAAACTCGAAATATTATAACCGAATATAAGGAAAGAAAAGATCTATTAGAAAACTATTGAATATTTATAAGATATGATATATGCGATTTCCACATGATTATGAATTGTTACAGCATGTGTATCGAGAAAATATGGAAGTGATTAATAGATGATGTTAGTCTTTGTGAATGCACATTGACAGTATGATTATATCATGTGCACGGAAATGATGATGTGCCCTTGAATGATAAATATGTTTAAAGGAAATGGATTACATGAAATGCCTGGTTGAACATAGTAACCACTAGGACACAATTGGCATGCAAATAGATTTGGAATGCGCGATTGTACAGGATTTTAACTTCGATGCCCCTATTTGCACTTCATAGCCCCTGTATACACTTCGGTGTCTCTATTCGCATTATGGTGCCCTTGTTTGCACATTTGTGCCCCTATCTGCACTTCGGTGCCCCTGTTATGCATCCATGATGCCTTTGGTGTGGTGTAGTTACCTGAGTATCCGAGTCAAGTTACTAATTCTTCGGCCTAACGGGGAATGTATCACCCCAAACCCGGCCTGGACACTATGGCCGAATCTGGCGTGTCACATTGAAGTGTTTTTCAAAAACCAAGTTTTTATTGAAAACCCACCTTAATACTAAAAACTAAAGTCTCAGTTTGTGCTCGTTCAATTTCAAAATGTGGTTCATTGGAAAGTTAATCACTTTTAAAAATGTTATTAACTTCGTTAAAAATCTCTTTTAGTTGTGGAAGCTAAATTAAGGTGAAGAAGTTTAAAACGTATGTTTTCTAAAAAAAAAGTAATTGGGTTGAAAAGTCATCTACGTCTAACAGATATAGAACGTAACAAAATCCCAAATCCAAAATTAAATCTAGAGAGGCCTTATTACAGAAATTAAAACCCAAAACAAAATTTAAAGCATTTATAAAGTCCAAAGCATAACAGCCGCAGTCGTGTGGTCACCTCTGAGTCCCTCGCAGCACCGATCCTCCTAACGCTAGGGATTACCTAGATAGTTAAAAAAGGGGTGAGTTTACGAAAACTCAGTGTGTAATCCCCTTACTAGAGTAACAATCGATTATCTGAAAACGAAATTGAAATAGTCCACCAAATCCCTTTAATGATAATAAGATGCAGTCCGCTTTAGAGCATACGTGGGCCAAAACCCCTACAATATCATTTGGGTCACAGCCCATAACAGAATCAATTGGGCCCAGCCCAAACCAATACAGAACAAGTGGCCCTAAACCCCGTACAATGACAAATCTCATAAACAGATATTCAATAATATGAGGATGCATCCCATTTGCGACTCAATAACCAAACTGTGGAATTAAGAATGAGAGACAGAAGTATTCGGCCACCACCCCAACACACCCATAAACCGAGGCACGAGAAGAAACAATCGCACTCCCCTGAGACCAAGTATTCAACTAGCATAGAAGTTCAGAGGTTATTCGGCTCTAGCAAAAGAGGAGAGAAATGAGAAAAGCCAAAAGAAAGAAGAAATGAGATAACAATGTGTTTGGCCAAAAACACATCAACCAATTGAGAGAGAAAATAAATATTCGACAAAAGTGTGAAGAGATAGAGGAGAGAAAAAGAATCGGTTTGATAGGAGGTTTGCAGAGGAATGCAAAGTAGAGAACAGAATAACCCAAAAGGTATTCGACATGACCAAAAATGAAAAGATACTGCCCACACTCTTAGCACAAATCGCCTCCAAGAAAGAAAAATAACCAAAATGTTTCAAGCCACCGAATTAGAGAGAAAAGACTACTCAAAGCCAATTTCTGATAAGCCAAAATTCTCATTCGACACACACCCCTCTTTCCTTTCAAAATCCCGAATTTTCCTCCCCAAATCACTCAAACTATCCACCACCCTTAAACCGCTCCTAAAATTCCTCCTCCAACCTCTCCACCATCCAATTCAAATTCCCCTTTTTCCTCCTACATTTTCTCCATGACCAATTCAAAATTCACTATTTTACCAAGTCCACAACAATCTTCTAGAGTTTCAATCCAATTCAACCACTTACCATCCCCATGTAGCAAAATAATTATATTTTGCTTGCAAGGGGATTCAAACCCAAGCCCCCCTCAATAGCTCAACACACCACTTGCCTCCTTGCCACAAGCTCTTTTGTGTCACAAAATATCCTCAATTAATAAAAAGGTCTATAAGCTAAAGTCCAGGTTCCTTTAAAAGAAAAACCAAAATAAATTGTAAGAGCCAAGACTTGAACCCAAGCTCCCTTACAACATTAATGACTCCACAACCACTAGACCACATGCTTCCTTGTGTTATTTTTCCCCAACAATATTCTTAAAGCCTACTTACTTACATCCAGGGTTTTATTCACCTAAAACTAAAATTTTTACTAAAGCCCAGGTTTGAACCCAGGACTTCTCCAACACTTTTTAGGGCCCTTAACCACTGAAGCAGACATTTAATTGTGTCATTTCCTTGCACAATTAAATACTTATGTATAGCCTCCTTACTGATCCATACACAAGGCCCAATACTTCTAGGCCCAAAATTCGGGGCGTTACAACTCTACCCCCTTAAAGAAATTTTGTCCTCGAAATTTCCAACTATCAAAATAGTCGCACATCCTAGCCTACCACACTATGCTCTCGTTGCGCACTCTGATCCTAATAATACAAGCACGCACCACACCATCTATCCATCGGAGCGGATGGATATCACACGCATATCATTTCCAGAATACACATAGAATAAATACAAACTCTAACTTTAAGTATAGCAATACAATCTAATATCTAAGAAATCATAGTATCTCTATCTATTACTTTTCAACGAAAACAAACAACAGTTTCAGAAACTTATAGATTTGACGCCGGAGACTTGGTGTACCACACTTCCAGAAAAACGGTCAATACAATATTTCAGAACTTCAAATCTTTTCAAGCCTTTTTGAAACAACACTTTAAGAAATTTAATTTTAAAGACCCAATCCACAGCCGAGTTTTGTAACTTGTCTCTGATACCACTAAATATAACACCCCAAACCCTGCCTAGACGTTATGGTCGAATCTGGCGTGTCACATTGAAGTGTTTTTTGAAAACCAAGTTTTCATTGAAATTCCTCCTTAATATCAAAAACTAAAGACTCAGTTTGTGCTCGTTCAATTTCAAAACGTGGTTCAGTGGAAAGTTAATCACTTTTAAAAATGTTATTAACTTCGTTAAAAATCTCTTTTAGTTGCGGAAGCTAAATTAAGGTGAAGAAATTTAAAACGTATGTTTTTTAAAAAAATAGTAATTGGTTTGAAACTCGTCTACGTCTAACAGATATAGAACGTAACAAAATCCCAAATCCAAAATTAAATCCAGAGAGGCCTTATTACAGAAATTAAAGCCCAAAACAAAATTTAAAGCATTTATAAAGTCCAAAGCATAACAGCCGCAGTCGTGTGGTCACCTCCGAGTCCCTCGCAACACCGATCCTCCTAAGGCTGGGGATTACCTGTACATTTAAAAATGGGGTGAGTTTACGAAAACTCAATGTGTAATCCCCTCACTAGAGTAACAGTCAATATACAAAAACAGTAACCAAAATAGTCTGGGCCAAAGCCCTTTAACAGTAACAGTATAATCTAGTTCAAAGCATACGTGGGCCAAAACCCACACAATATCATTTGGGTCACAGCCCATAACAGAATCAATTGGGCCCAGCCCAAACCAATTCAGAACAAATGGCCTTAAGCCCTGTACAATGACAAATCTCATAAACAGGTATGCAGCAGTATGAGGATGCATCCCATTCACGACTCAATAGCTAATATCGTATACGCAAATAATTGAACCAGGAGTATCGCACCTTACCCAATCTATGGAATTAAGACTGAGAGGCAGAAGTATTCGACCACCACCCCAACACACCCATAAACCGAGTGTAACATCCTGAAATTAGGGGTCCTGCATTTTGTATTATTTTATGTGTTTGGCTAGCTAAGCTTGTTATTTGAGGGTGTTCAGGGGCCCTGGGAAGGCTCGGGGTCGAGCTTAAGCCATGGTAAAATTTTTCTTTTTGGGTACTTAAGAGGGAGAGCTAGTGGTAGCAGGCCTTAAGAATAATAGGTTGTATTTGGATGTCACAAGTAACAAGGTGGCCTAGTGGTTGGCGTCACAAGGGAGCATAGAAGGGGGAGTGGGTTCGAATCCCACATGCTGCATTTTGGGAATCTCACTTTGTGCCAGGATGGAGAAGTGGTGGAGTTGGCGTTGGACTCTATCAAGGAAGATTTGGACTTGGTCAAAGATTCGAATGAGAGGAGGGGAGAGCATGGTGGAGTGATTTGGGGAGATAATTGAGGTGAGAAGGGATGTTGGCCGAAAGTGGGAGACTTATCAAGGGGAAAATTCGGTCAAACAATAAGGAAGTGTAGGGGATCTTTGAGTAGCATTTTCAGTAGTGGGAGAATAGTGTACCGTTTGTTCAAGAGTGGCTATGTGAGTTTTATGTTTCTTTGCATTTTCGGTATTAACTCTTGGGAAAAGCATTGCCTCTACTCTCTTTGCCGAAACCTTTAGTTGCCATTCTCATTTTTCTCATCTTTTTCTCCGTGCACATTTTAGCCGAAACCTTTTTCCTTCTGTGGTATTTTCTTCTATTCATCTCTTTCTCCAATCTTCAAAAGTCGAATCTCCCTTCTTCCACTTTTTCTTTTTCTTTTCTTCTTTTCTCCACTATTTCTTTCTTCACTAATCGAACCTCTATTTCTTTCCATTTCGAATCGGTGTTGCTTGGGTAGCCTAAGGCGTGAAGGGCTATTTTTTGCTGAATTTATTTTGGGCTTTTCACTACCGTTGTCAACACAAGGTAACTTTGTATTCCATCTTTTTCTTCTGTGTGCTTCCCCTTAAAGCCGAATCTCTTACCTTATTGCTTTTATGGTTAAGGCCGAATCTGAAAGTTTCTCCATCTGGTGTATTCGTACACATTTCTTTGGTGTAGAAGCTGAATTCCGGGTTGTGCACCTATCGTTTTTGTGGCACATTGGTAAGTGTATCCTTAACTGATTTGAGATGAAAGTTCTCTTACTTTGTTGAGTTTTCTTTTAAGGCCGAATAGGGGGGAGAATGGATGGAGGGCCTCCTTCATGTTTCAGTTAGGCCGAAAGGCCGTTTCTTATTATTTTGTTTTGGAGCATCATTCCTAACTCTTGTGTTATTTAGGGACTCATTTAGAATTGCAAGCCGAATGCATTGGTGTTCGGTTCTCCATTGATCAAGGTGAGAAGTTCTCTCTGATTTCTACTCGTCTATTCTCTTTTCATTCTCTCTACCATAACCAAACCTCCTTGTTAGACAACCATCATTTCTCTCTGAATATACTGTACTGATTAAGACTCTCTTCATGGATGCGAGTGCTAGCCATTCTAAGGAGGTATTAACAAAGGAGCCTGAGAGGGTGGACTCGTAGTCTCTACTCCTATGTTCAAACAACGTAGGGTGTCAGCGGTTCGGGATTTTTTGCCGGGCTGTGGTAGGGAGCCGACATCTGCTTGGAATAGGTAAATTGCTGTTGTTCGCACTAGTGAGGGTGACGACGAGCAGGAGTGTGTAGTTCTTCGCGTAGTCAGGTGTGTAATTTCACACCTTTATTTTGTTTTGTTTGTGTTAAACTATGTGACGGCTAAAAGCCGAAATACCCTTAACGGGAATGCAATGGAGGTACCCTAATGGGTAAGATTGCTGATATACCAGGTAAGTAAATTTAATGACTATACCATTTGGATAAATTAGCATGATCGTACGTGTGTTCTGATTATCTGAGGTACATTGATATATGTATGCATTCACCACATTATGTTGATATGACATGATGCATGGGAATGGGATATTGATTGATTGGGGAAGTGTATTTCGGTGGCTCTGCCACATATTTCAGTGACCCTTTCACATTATTTCGGTGACTCTGTCACATTATTTCGGTGGCACTGCCACAACTTCGGCGATGAGCAGCGCCACTGCCATCGAGGTGTGTAACGGATGAAGGTTGATTGTAGAAATCCTCACTGGTGTGTTTTGGCTGGAACAGGTTGTGTGCAGCGGATGGATTATTAGGTTGGGCTGGGTTGCATTGCATGCATCTATCTATTTTACCATGTGAAAAGGGCTCACGCCCAGTTTGTTTCCGTATGGGCTTCGCCCAGTTTGATTTCGTGTGGGCTAAGGCCCAATTTGTATCTGCATGGGCTCGGGCCCAGTTAGAGTTTGTTTTGGGAATTACACACTGAGTTCCAGTAACTCACCCCCTCGACTTAATTTTGCAGGTAATCCCTAGCTGTGAGGATTTGGAGGCGAGGTGGACTCTGTGGTAAGCATTCGTCGTTGCTTCCGTAAATTAAGTTTTACTTTCTTTTAAATTTTATTTTAATTTGGGATTATGTTCTACGATAAGGCATTTGGGATTTTATTTGGTTTTTAACTTTTTATTCGGCTGCTATTTTATATTAATCGTTTAATACGAGGTTTTCCTAAACATTAATAACTGTTTTTTTAAAAATATCACATTTCTGCAAATGTTCAAATTCGATTTCCAAAACAATGGCGGTTTTCAATTAACCCTAACTTCGCTAAAATGGACATTGAATAATCGGGATTTTATAACAAACAACGAAATACAGAGTGTTTTTTGAAACACATCATTTTCAACGAACTACTTCCCTAAACAATCGCTTAGTTTTTGTCAACTTCCTAAATCTCTTTTCGAGCCAACGTTTTTCTGAAAGCCATCGAACTTGAATATTTTTAAACTAAGTCATTGAAAATAGCAACTCTATTGTTTTTGCAAGAAAACTATTAAACCAGGTGGATTTCTATAAGCAGCAAAACTTGAAGTTTAACGAACGCGTAGTTTCTTTCACAACACTTCCATGTGACATATCAGATCCGATCGTAACGTCTAGGCCGGGTTTGGGGTGTTACATTTTATGGTATCAGAGCCTGGTTGCAAAACTCGATTGTGAAATGGGTTTAATAACACTTTCTAAAATGGGTTTGAAAATATGGTTTAGAGAAATATGTCTTTCTGGAAGTATGGCACCCGAGTCTCCAGCACCAAATTCGTAAGTCTTCTGACTTTGTTTGATATTGTGAAATGATATTAGAAAGAAAATATTAGAATTAGTGTTGTATGACTGCTAGCTATAAGAGTTAGGACTGTAGAGACTGATACATTAGGAAGTTCAATCTACGAAAACAACTACTATACTTACTTTGCATAAAACATTTGTAATAAACATTGGAATTATACACTAATTCATAAAATTTCTAGTCAGATTAATTGGATTCAGCAAACATGAGCACAAGAGGACGTGGACGTGGTACACACGGTCATGGTAGAGACGGGGGTGCTAAGGCTGGATCATCAGAATCTAGACATGTGCCGAAAGGCGAAGTGCTAGCATCACCAATAGCGGAAGCAGGGTCTCAGGACAGAACCGGAAGGGACGATACTTTGTCCCAAGCGATGTTGCGGGTGTTGGAACAGGTTATGGGAGCAAGTACTGGATCGGTAGCCCGGAAATCTATCCCTGAGCGACTTCGGGCAAATGGGGCTGAGATATTTAGGGGTATTTTTGGCGTGGCCCCAAACGTAGCTGAATACTGGTTGGAGGCCATTGAGCAAATCATGGATAACCTAGATTGCATAGTAGAGGAGAAATTGAAGGGAGCGGTGTCTCTCCTGCGAAATGAGGCATACCGGTGGTGGCTCACAGTAAGGAAAGGTACTCAAGCAGACCGTATCACCTAGTACTTCTTTAAGACAGTGTTCCAGGGAAAGTATGCTGGGGCGAATTATGTAGATGCCCAGAGGAAGGCATTTCCGAACTTGGTCTAGGGGAATAAGTCCGTGGCTGAATATAAGGTGGAGTTCCTGAGCCTAAGCCCTTACACTCGGGGTATCGTCGCAACCGATTATGAGCATTGTGTACGGTTTGAGGATGGTCTGTGGGAGGAGCTATGAGTATTGATAGCTCCGCAACAGGAAAGAGATTTTGCCATTCTGGTTTAGAAAGCAAAAATTACCGAAGAGGTGAAACGTTCTGAGAGGCAAAACTGAGATAAGGATAAGGGCAGGAATAAGAGAAGTTTTGGGTCGTCAGGTCCTTTTGGGGGGTTCCAAAAGAGGCCTAGGTTAGATGGGCCAGCTCAAGCTGTGATGCCAGTTGCTGTAGGTCCACTGTGACCTTGTGCAGAGTGTGGGAGAACACATCCGGGGGAGTGTTAGAGAAGAATTGGAGGATGTTTCAAGTGTGGATCGAGGGATCATCTGATAAAGGACTGTCCACAAGAGTTGGAAAGGATGCGGACGATAGGTTAGGGTTTTGCACAGTCAATGAGAGGTGGTCAGCAGCCGCCTAGAGGTCGTGGTCTGGCTAGAGGAGAAAATGGTTTTGGTCGAGGTCGTGGAGCACCAGGTAGAGGTGTTGGTGATACAGATGCAAGACAGCCAGGGTTCGTCTATGCAGTTCGACGGCGAGAGGATGGCAACGCACCGGACGTCACAACTGGTACGTTCTTTATATTTGATGCACCCTTTACAGCTTTGATAGATAATGGGTCTACACATTCATATGTTGCCTGTACTGTATCTGGGACCTTGAGCATTAAATTTGAGATTGCTACTAGAGAAATGTCTGTGGTCAGCCCTCTAGGACAATCTGTTGTAGTAAACAAACTATTTAGGAATGTGCCTTTAGTAGTGCAAGGGATTGTTTTCCCGGCAGACTTGATGGAACTGCTGTTCAGCGAGTTTGATCTGATCTTAGGCATGGACTGGTAAGCTAAGCATCGTAAAAACTTGGATTGTGCTGCTAAGTGCATGATATTGAAGACTTCCGAGGATAAGGAGGTGTTGGTGATAGGAGAAAGAAGGAATTACCTGTCCAATGTGGTTTTTCCATTAAAGGCTGAAGAGATGGTGCAAAAAGGGTGCAAAGCGTTCCTAGCTTTCATCAGCGCTTTGGATGCCAAGGAATGGTCTGTAGGGGATGTTAGAATGATGAAAGAGTTCCCGAATGTATTTCTTGAAGAGCTTTCGGGATTGCCTCCGGATCGTGAGGTTGAATTTGGCATTGAGCTATTGCCAGGAACGGCTTCGATGTCCATCACCCCTTATAGGATGGCACCGAAGGAGCTGGTAGAACTTAAAGCTCAGATCCAAGAGTTGTTGGACTATGGATTTATCCGACCAAGTGTATCACCGTGGGGAGCGTCGGTATTATTCGTCAAGAAAAAAGACGGGTCGATGCTTATGTGCATTGACTATAGGCAGTTGAACAAGTTGACTATTAAGAACAAATACCCGCTACCAAGAATTGACGATTTGTTTGATTAGCTGTGAGGAGTTTTATTTTTCTCGAGGATAGACTTGAGATCTGGGTACCATCAGCTAAAGGTCAAAGAGGCGGATATTCAGAAGACTGCGTTCCAAACTCGGTATGGGCATTACGAGTTTCTAGTGATGCTGTTCGGATTGACTAATGCACCATCTGCTTTTATGGATATGATGAACCGGGTCTTCCAACCCTACCTGTACCGATACGTGGTGGTATTCATAGATGACATCTTGGTGTACTTAAGGATTGAGGAGGACCATGATTCGCATCTTCGGGTTGTTCTACAGATATTGAGAGAGAAGCAACTTTATGCTAAATTCAGTAAGTGTGAGTTTTGGTTGAAGGAAGTGACGTTCTTGGGTCATGTTGTGTCTACTGAAGGGATTAGAGTCGATCCTCGAAAAATCGAAGTTGTTTTGGACTGGAAACCACTGAAGTCTATGTCAGAAATTCAAAGTTTTCTGGGTTTGGCTGGGTACTACAGAAGATTCGTTGAGGGGTTTTCGTTGATTGCTGTACCTTTAACTAAGTTATTGCGGAAAGGAGTACCGTTTATGTGGATCGATAAGTAACAGGAAAGTTTTGAAAAGCTAAAGAAGATTCTGACTGAGGCACCGGTATTGGTTCAGCCTGAGGCCAGGAAGGAATTTATCATCTATTGTGATGCATCGCACACATGTTTGGGTTGTGTGTTAATGCAAGAAAGGAAGGTGGTAGCATATGCATCTCGTCAACTAAGGCCGTATGAGACAAACTATCCCACTCATGATCTGGAGCTAACTGCAGTGGTGTTCGCCTTAAAGATATAGAGGCACTATCTGTACGGAGAAAAGTCAACTATATACACTGACCATAAGAGTCTGAAATATCTCATTACCCATAAGGAGTTGAACTTAAGGCAACGGAGGTAGATTGAGTTGCTGAAAGACTATGACTGCTCGATCGAGTATCACCCAGGTAAAGCCAAAATGGTGGCAGATGCGTTGAGTCGTAAGGTGATATCGAATTTGAGAGCAATGTTTGCTCATCTCAATCTGTACGATGATGGCAGCTTGTTAGCGGAGCTTCAGGTGAAGCCGACATGGGTAGGTCAGATTAAAGGGAAGCAATCATTGGATGAATCGTTGAGTTCTCGACTTCAGCAAGTGGAAAGTGGGAAGACAGGGGATTTTGGGTTGAACAATGAAGGGGTATTATGTTTGCGTGGAAGAATTTGCATGCCGATGGACTCGGAGCTGAGACAGATGATTCTGCGGAAGGCGCATAGTAGCCCATACGCTATACATCCCGGTGGAAGCAAGATGTATCAGGACCTACGTGAATTGTATTGGTGGCCTGGTCTGAAGCGAGAGGTTACCGGCTTTGTAAGTAAGTGTTTAAAATGCCAACAGGTGAAGGCGGAACAACAGTTGCCTTTGGGGTTGCTGTAACTAGTAAAGATTCCACTTTGGAAGTGGGAGAGGATAATGATGGATTTTTTTAGTGGGCTACCCCTAACGCCTACTAAGAAAGATTCAGTGTGGGTAATCGTTGACCAGTTGACAAAGTCTACACACTTCATACCGATTCATACTGAATATTTGTTACAGAAGTTGGCCAAGCTATATGTTGCAGAAATCGTGAGGCTGCATGGGGTACCAGTGTCTATCATATCAGACAGGGACCCTAGATTTACATCACGGTTCTGGAAGGCGTTACATGAAGCTTTGGGTACAAGGCTAGATTTCAACATAGCGTTCCACCCACAGACTGATGGTCAGTCGGAAAGGGTAATTCAGATTCTGGAGGACATGTTAAGGGGCTGTGTGATTGACTTTGGAGGTAGTTGGGAAGATTACATGCCGTTGGCTGAATTCACGTACAACAACAGCTATTAGTCCAGCATTCAGATGGCACCTTACGAGGCATTGTATGGTCGTAGGTGTCGTACCCCTACCTGTTGGACAGAGTTAGGTGAGCGACAGTTGTTGGGTCCGTAATTGATCTCAGAAACAGAGGAAAAGGTTAAGCTGATTCGAGACCAGTTAAAAGAACCTTCTGATAGAAAGAAATTGTATGCGGATCTGAAGCATAGGGAGATAGACTTTTCAGTGGGGGATCGCATTCTCACCTTGGAAGAAGGTTTTAAGATTTGGGCGGAAGGGCAACTTGAGCCCTAGATTCATCGGGCCTTATCGAGTGTTAAAACATGTGGGACCAGTGGCTTATCAGCTTGAGTTACCCCCGGAGTTGGGTCAGATACATAATGTATTCCATGTTTCGATGCTAAGGAGCTATCGTTCAGATCCATCTCACATAGGGCCGGTGGAAGAAATTAAGGTTAGACCTGATCTGTCTTTTGAAGAGGAACCAGTGCAAATATTGGACTGGGATATTAAGGTATTAAGGAGGAAATCAGTTCCATTGGTTAAAGTATTATGGCGTAATCACGGTTTAGAGGAAGCCACGTGGGAGCCAAAAGAGGCAATGCGATAGCAATACCCTTATCTCTTTTGATCAGGTAAATTTCGAGGTCGAAATTTCTTTAAGGGAGGTAGAGCTGTAACATCCTAAAATTAGGGGTCTTTCATTTTGCATTATTTTATGTGTTTGGCTAGCTAAGCTTGTTATTTGGGGGTGTTCGGGGGCCCCGGGAAGGCTCGGGGTCGAGCCTAGGCCTTGGTAAAATTTTGCTTTTTGGGTACTTAAGGGGGAGAGCTAGTGGTAGCAGGCCTTAAGAATAATGGGTTGTATTTGGATGTCACAAGTAGCAAGGTGGCCTAGTGGTTGGCGTCACAAGGGAGCATGGAAGGAGGAGTGGGTTCAAATCCCACATGCTGCATTTGGGAATCTCATTTTGTGCCAGGATGGAGAAGTGGTGGAGTTGGCGTTGGACTCTATCAATGAAGGTTTGGACTTGGTCAAATATTCGAATGAAAGGAAAGGAGAGCATGGTGGAGTGATTTAGGGAGAGAATCAAGGATTGAGGTGAGAAGGGATGTTGGCCGAAAGTGGGAGACTTGTGAAGGGGAAAATTCGGTCAAAGAATAAGGAAGTGTAGGGGATCTTTGAGTAGCATTTTCGGTAGTGGGAAAATAGTGTGCCATTTGTTCAAGAGTGGCTATGTGGGTTTTATGTTTCTTTCCATTTTAGGTATTAACTCTTGGGAAAAGCATTGCCTCTACTCTCTTTGCTGAAACCTTTAGTTGCCATTCTCATTTTTCTCATCTTTTTCTCTGTGCACATTTTAGTCGAAACCTTTTTCCTTCTGTGGTATTTTCTTTTGTTCATCTCTTTCTTCAATTCTTCAAAAGCCGAATCTCCCTTCTTCCACTTCTTTTTCTTCTTTTCTTCTTTTCTCCTCTATTTCTTTCTTCACTAACCGAACCTCTGTTTCTTTCCATTTCGAATCGGTGTTGCTTGGGTAGCCTAAGGCGTGAAGGGCTATTTTCTGCCGAATCTATTTTGGGCTTTTCACTACCGTTGTCAGCACAAGGTAACTTTGTATTCCATCTTTTTCTTCTGTGTGCTTCCCCTTAAAGCCGAATCTATTACCTTATTGCTTTTATGGTTAAGGCCGAATCTGAGACTTTCTCCATCTGGTGTATTCGTACACTTTTCTTTCGTGTAGAAGCTGAATTCCGGGTTGTGCACCTATCATTTTTGTGGCACATTGGTAAGTGTATCCTTAACCAATTTGAAATGAAAGTTCCCTTACTTTGTTGAGTTTTCTTTTAAGGCCGAATAGGGGGGAGAATGGATGGAGGGCCTCCTTCATGTTTCAGTTAGGCCGAAAGGCCATTTCTTATTATTTTGTTTTGGAGCATCGGTCCTAACTCTTGTTTTATTTAGGGACTCATACGGAATCGCAAGCCAAATCCGTTGGTGTTCGGTTCTCCATTGATCAAGGTGAGGAGTTCTGCCTGATTTCTGCTCGTCTATTCTCTTTTCAATCTCTCTGCCATAACCAAACCTCCTTGTTAGACAACCATTGTTTCTCTCTGAAAGTACTGTACTGATCAAGACTCTCTTCATGGATGCGAGTGCTAGCCGTTCTAAGGAGGTATCGACAAAGGAGTCTGAGGGGAGTGGACTCGTAGTCTCTACTCCTAGGTTCGAACGATGTAGGGTGTCAGCGGCTCAGGATTTTCCGCTGGGCTGTGGTAGGGAGCTGACATCTGCTTGGAATAGGCAAATTGCTGTTGTTCGCGCTACTGAGGGCGACAACGAGCAGGAGTGTATAGTTCTTCGCATAGTCAGGTGTGTAATTTCACACCTTTATTTCATTTTGTTTGTGTTAAACAATGTGACGGCTAAAAGCCGAAATACCCTTAGCAGGAATGTAGTGGAGGTACCCTAATGGGTAAGATTGTTGATATACCAGGTAAGTAAATTTAATGACTAAACCATTTGTATAAATTAGCATGATCGTACGTGTGTGCTGATTATCTGAGGTACATTGATATAGGTATGCATTCACCACATTATGATGATATGACATGATGCATTGGATAGGGATATTGATTGATCTGGGAAGTGTATTTCGGTGGCTCTACCACATATTTTAGTGACCCTGTCACATTATTTCAGTGACTCTGTCACTTAATTTCGTTCGCACTGCCACAACTTTGGCGATGAGCAGTGCGACTACCCTCGAGGTGTGTAGTGGATGAGGGTTGATTGTAGAAATCCCCACTGGTGTGTTTTGGCTGGAACGGGTGGTGTGTAGCGGATGGATTGTTAGGTTGGGCTGGTTTGCATTGCATGTATATATCTGTTTTACCATGTGAAAAGGGCTCAGGCCCAGTTCGTTTCCGTATGGGCTTCGCCCAATTTGATTTCATAGGGGCTAAGGCCCAATTTGTATCTGCATGGGCTCAGGCCCAGTTATAGTTCATTTTGGGAATTACACACTGAGTTCTAGTAACTCACCCCCTCTACTTAATTATGTAGGTAATCCATAGCTTTGAGGATTTGGAGCCGAGGTGGAATCTATGGTGGCCATTCGTCGTTACTTCCGTAAATTAAGTTTTACTTTCTTTTAAATTTCATTTTAATTTGGGATTATGTTATGTAATAAGGCCTCTAGGATTTTATTTGGTTTTTAACTTTTTATTCAGCTGCTATTTTATATTAATCATTTAATACGGGGTTTTCCTAAACATTAATAACTATTTTTTTTAAATATCACGCTTCTGCAAATGTTCAAATTCGATTTCCAAAATAATGGTGGTTTTCAATTAACCCTAACTTCGCTAAAACATACATTGAATAATCGGGATTTTAAAACAAACAACGAAATACAGAGTGTTTTTTGAAGCGCATCATTTTCAACGAACTACTTCCCTAAACAATCGCTTAGTTTTTGTCAACTTCCTAAATCTCTTTTCGAACCAACATTTTTCTGAAAGCCATCGAACTTCAATATTTTTAAACTAAGTCATTGAAAATAGCAACTCTAATGTTTTTGCAAGAGAACTATTAAACCAGATGGATTTCCATAAGCAACAAAACTTAAAGTTTAACAAACGCGTAGTTTCTTTCACAACACTTCCATGTGACATGCCAGATCCGGTCATAACGTCTAGGCCAGGTTTGGGGTGTTACACCGAGGCATGAGTAGAAACAAATCGCACTCCCCTGAGACCCAGTATTCGACTAGCATAGAAGTTCAGAGGTTATTCGGCTCTAGCAAAAGAGGAGGGAAAGGAGAAAAGTCGAAAGAAAGAAGAAAGGAGATAACAATGTGTTTGGCCAAAAACACATCAACCAATTGAGAGAGAAAAGAAATATTCGGCAAAAGTGTGAGGAGGTAGAGGAGAGAAAAAGAATCAGTTTGACAGGAGGTTTGCAGAGGAATGCAAAGTAGAGAACAGAAGAACTCGAAAGGTATTCGACATGACCAAAAACAAAAAGATACTGCCCACACTCTTAGCACAAATCGGCCTCCAAGAAAGAAAAATAACCAAAATGTTTCAAGCCACCGAATTAGATAGTAAAAGACTACTCAAAGCCGATTTTTGATAAGCCAAAATTTTCATCCGGCACACACGCCTCTTTCCTTTCAAAATCCCGAATTTTCCTCCCCAAATCACTCAAACCATCCACCACCCTTAAACTGCTCCTAAAATCCCTTCTCCAACCTTTCCACCATCCAATTCAAATTCCCCTTTTTCCTCCTACATTTTCTCCATGACCAATTCAAAATTCACATTTTTACCAAGTCCACAACAACCTTTCAGAGTTTCAATCCAATTCAACCACTTACTATCCCCATGTAGCAAAATAATTGTATTTTGCTTGCAAAGGGATTCGAACCCAAGCCCCCCTCAATAGCTCAACACGCCACTTGCCTCCTTGGCACAAGCTCTTTTGTGTCACAAAATATCCTCAATTAATAAAAAGGACTATAGGCCAAACTCCAGGTTCCTTTAAAAGAAAAACCAAAATAAATTGCAAGAGCCAAGACTTGAACCCATGCTCCTTTACAACCTTAATGACGCCACAACCACTAGACCACATGCTTCATTGTGTCATTTTTTCCCCAATAATATTCTTAAAGCCTACTTACTTACATCCAGGGTTTTATTCACCTAAAATCAAAATTTTTGCTAAAGTCCAAGTTTGAACCCAAGACTTCTCCAACACTTTTCAGGGCCCTTAACCACTAAAGAAGACATTTAATTGTGTCATTTCCTTGCATAATTAAATACTTGTGTAAAGCCTCCTTACTGATCCATACACAAGGCCCAATACTTCTAGGCCCAAAATTCAGGGTGTTATAGGGAATGGAATTTATAAAATTATTTTAATGTTAAAGGCTAATGTATAGTCAAGATATTAGTAATTTTTAAATGTTAAATGTTCAATGAATTACTTGATCATATGTAAGTATCCTTCTATTGATGATTATTCGGTTAAAGATATATGTTTGTATACATTTATAAATGAGTTTGGGTTGAATTATTATAGTACAAGAAGCATACAATGAATCATATTCAACACTAAGCCTATAAGTGTTTCGTAAATGTATAACAAGTATGATTAATTTATTCATTTAACTTTAATCTTATTTAGTGAAGGTAAGTGATTCCAGAATGGCATGTTTATAGGAAAGTTTGAGATGAATGATGAACTATAGAATGATTATTAGTTAAATGTGAAATAGTTATGTTTAAATGCACTAGCTTGTGGTTATGGTTGATGTTTATGCCTATGTCTTGTGAGTTATGAAAATGAAACGGGTGAGAATAGATATATTGATTTATGTATTGATAAGTAATTAAGCTTATGTTAAGTAAATGGAATGGTAAGCAAGTGAATGAAATGGTTCACGTTTTTAAGAAAAGGTTAATGATTATGTAATTCAGTTTATAAGACATTATTATGGTATAAATGGAAATTATTCAAGATATTAATGAACCTACTCATTTGTGAGTTGATAGTTGTATAGTTTGATAAGTCTTGAAGTATTGGTATAGGTTTATTTATGACTTATAAGGTTCATATTTAAAATGGAATGTTATGTTTAAAAGTTTTACTAGCTTACTAAGCATTCATTGCTTATGTGGTTGTTTTTCTTTTACTTTTCAAATTATCGGAAGCTCGATCGGGTTGGAAGCTAGTCGGAGATCCATCACACTATTCATTGATTTTGTCGGTAGATTTTAAACGCTTTGGTCATAGTTATAATGGCATGTATAGGTGGACTATGTCTAATGTTTAATTGATAAGTTTGGTATATATATGTCATTTTGGTTAATGCTTACGACTTGTACTGTTGTTTTGAAGCGTGGAATTAATGGTATTTTCATACCTTGATGGATGGTATGGTTGTGGTACTTTGATGCTTAATGGTTTATGATTAGTTGGTCAAGTTGATGCAAGGTTTTATGACCAAACTTGGTATGTGATGATGAGGTTTCATGTTGTCATTTGAGGTAAGTTTTGGTATAGAAATAGGTTAGACAAATATTCCAAATGAATGATCAATTATGCATATGTTTTGGGTGAATTTGTTGAATTGTGTTTGAGGTGCCTTAATGGCATATTGATAGTGGTCTTACTATGCATGTTTTTAGTGCATCGTGAATGCTTGATTTTATGTGCAAAAGTGCTATAGGAGAATGCATGTTTTAGGTGAAAGAAATGGCTTGAAAATAGCCTAATTCTTATCTACACAGCCTATGACACGGGCGTGTGTTTCAATCGTGGGTGACACACACCCACGCAACTCAATCGTGTGTCCCCTATAAGTTTTTAAAGATTGCATTTCGAGAGTTACACAGTCTGGCAAATGGGCATGTGGCTTGGCCGTGTGAACCAAGTTAGAAAGCTACACGGGTTGGGACACAGTCATATGTCCCTACTTCGAATGCTTACGTGGCCTGAGACACGGGCGTGTGTCTTAGAAATCCTATTTTGGTTTTATGGTTTTATGTTTTTGTTTTACAGTAATGCACCAAAAACTTATTTTGGTGACGGATACGGGTTAGAGTATTACAATATCCCTTTCAAGGTGTCAGCTCATAGGACCTATAGACCATTTACATGGTGTCCCCCCGAAGGACCTATATACCATTTATACGGTGTTCCCTAAAAGACCTATATACCATTTTCACAATGTCGCCCTGAAGGACCAATAGATAACCGTCGTCACAGTGTTGCCTTGAAGGACCATTAGATAACCGTTCCAGGATGCCGCCAAACTCTCTTGAACCCCATAACAATTCGTCCATTCCTCCATTAAGCCAATTTTCCCATCCTTATCTACCTTGTCAAAGTAGCTTCCTCCGAACACTACATTTTATAAACACACAATTCATACAAGGCATTGTACTTATGACTATAACATACAATATGCCATTTATCATTTCTTCAATACACAACCACATTTTGCATCTAGAAAACATACTTGCACACATCTAGATACTTTCACAACTTTATGCATTCATGGCGTACTTATTCACCATATTCATACATAACCTTAGATTTCAACAAACTCAGAATGGACGCATACCCTACAGGCAGCACAACATCATTAATCACCCAAAGGTAGATTAAAGAAACTCACCTTAAATCCTTCATCCTCGCCAGCTCAGCTTTTCCAAATGCTAGAGCCTCCATTATCTTGGTCACTAAGCATGACAACCATATATACATATCGGTTAAACAAAAGGTGTTTAAACCACGACTCCATTATTATACAAAAGCTTTTTTTTCAGGAAATCCTTACTTCTCCTTCCCTTTAATTCATGAGCACAGTGAGACTTAAGAGCTTAACAGCCTGTTAGATTCTTTGCTTTCCAGACTCGAGTCTCACATTTATTGCCCCTATGCAAAGCTTTCCTTAACTTTCTCTTCTTCAGAGCAACTGAAGAAGATGATGCAAGTGAGAAAATATAAACTAAACTGGGAAGATTTTTTCCTCTGAAGAATAAGGCTTCTCACCCAAATATATAGCTCTTTTTGCACGGTCACCAAAACCTTAATTAATCCATCCATCAAAAATCATTGTGTCTCCCACTATGGAACTAGTTAGTTCTGTAACACCCTCCACCTGACCTAAATCACTAAGTTCGGATGTAAGATGTTATGACATGAACATATTTATCATTTATTTTAAACAATCTGTGTATAATCCCTTTTTACATACTTCATATTATTTTAATAATGGTTTAATGAAAAAAAAAAGAAATAGAGCAAACATACAAGTATACAACAAGCTCTTAAAAATAATATAACACATTACAACGCAAAGGTTCGTTAAAGACAGACTGTTTAAGGCGTAGTCTACTATACGCCATACTCCTAAGATGTCCTCTATATGAATAGTAACCCAACTTGCCGCTTCCCTAGCGAATTCCTGGCTTGGTCCATCCTAGCGTACTCACTCTCACAGCAGGACATGAAAAAGAAAAAACATTTTGAAATTTCTTGCAAACTTAGTGAGTGTTAATACAGTATACCTTAGAGCTTTTCTAGTTAAATTCCTCATCTAGAAGATTTTTGATTACCACTCTGTCCTTGGTGGATGCTTTCATAATATCAGATATATAAACTTATACGCCAACTACCATACATAACTTACAACTCTCACTTTACTCCTTGGTTGATTTTAGATCTTACCAGTCGATATAGATCTTATTCATTCTTAGAACAACATAGGTGCTTCTCAGAAAACTATCTATACAAAACCTAATTTCAACGTCTTCCTCTTCAAACAAACATTTAACATTTCCCCCCAAAATGGTCATTCACAAATACTATTATTTGGTGGATAATTACTAACTGATCTTGCATTAGGCGGATTCCGTACTGAGTTTGATAACTATCAAACTACCAATTAGATCATATCCAGATTCGAACCCAAAGCTAGCTCATACTGGTGATAAAACGTTCTAGATCATTCAGAAGAATTCCAAACGTCTATGCTACGTAACATAAGAAAACCCAAATTGAAAAACGGCTCAGATTCCAAATAACCCCAGAATGAGACATGATACTATTTAGACATGGCAGATACCAAATAACTCAGATTTTAACCCAGCACAGACCAACGAACACTTATACCTTTCATAACTATGAATATGCCCATATCCTATACTGATAGACTACTCTGGTGGATCCCCCTTTTAGAAACATAGATATACACTTTATTTAAAGAAATGTCCCTTAAGACTCGTTCAATTTCATCACAATACTGACCAAACTAAGTTAACTTCAGACATACCAAATTCTTACCATAGAATTATCTATCAAAGAATTCTAAGAACTTACCCAGATCTTACCACAAAGGTGGATAACCAAATTTTGCCACGTAGGCATCCCCACATATGCCACATAGGTGTTTCAGAATTTGCCACAAAAGCAACACAGAATACGCCACTAAGGTTTAGCAAATCACGCCACACATGCAACACACATAATCACATATTTACTTTCTCAGTGAACTTTCACAGAAGATGCCTTGGGTTTCTCCTTTATATACTTGTACATATTTTCATGTCATTTTTTAGTCTGGTTTACATATTACCAAAGGCATCACCATGAATATTCTTATTATCATATCATTCCATGGGTCTCAACCACATGGACTTACACATCCTCATGTCATGATCTGTCAGTCCAGTCTTCATATCACTGGAGGCAACACCATGAGTGTATTGTTTTCAGACAATGCAATGAGTCTTTACCACGTGGAATTATGCATATCTTCATATCATGATCTTGTAGTTTGGTTAGCAATATATTTTCCCTACTAGAGGCATCACAAAGAGATGTTTTACTTAGAAGTTAATAACCTAGATTTATTCACCTACTTGACTAATTCTTACTTTCATATATCATATTTCACATGCATACTTATCATTTAACTTCTTATGCAAACAGTACCTCACACACATTATCCTTACACAAGCAAAATGTTTACCATGCTTTACATACACACTTACTAGTTATCCGAGATGTTATCTTCATATATATATATATATCTACTTGAACAATTCAGATGCAAGAGCTAGGATAGAGATTCACCTGAAACTCACCTATACTGTAGCTTAGAGTTCCAAACTAAAATATGCTTATTAAACTAGCAGCAACAATTGCTTAAATAACATGGAATCACCATTAAAACCCATATTCAAACAAATTGATAACATCTCAATAGATGACCCCCATACAGGGTCTCTTATTCATAACTTATTGTTTATATGCTTTTTAACAACATTATTCTTTCAAAATATTTAACATGCAGAGCTATCAGACTTACTAGGAGGTTGAACATCCATTAATTAATTCAAAAACCTTAGCTTCCAGCTTAATAAAGAAGAAGGGAACATATAAGTTTAAGAATAAGAACCAGAGACTAATATTGAAGGAAGAAAAACCATCCAGATGATCCCTTCTCACCATATATATATATCTAGTCTCCCCTTAGTGAAACTTGACAAATGTCGATTGTTTCCAGAATTTGTCCTAATAAGTGGCCCACAAAATTCAAAAAGAAATATAAATGAAAATCTTGTACAAATGTTATTTAAACAGTCAACTCAGTTGGCTCTTATCCAGGTCACATTACAAAACCCAATTAGCACAGTGCTCAGGCAAACTTGGCGTACTATACTTTTGGCGGTAACTCTCACTAGGCTTACTATCCGCTTGTCATATTCTTTTCTTAAACAAAATAACCTGAGACAAAATCCATAATTATTTCTCGGACGGATACTTTACGCCACACTCTAATTCACCATAAGACTATTAATTAGCAAACTACACTATGCCAAATAGATAACTTTACATCTACACGCCTTCTAATTGGATCCGCTAGATTTAGGGTGTGACAGGTTCTATCTTAAACAAACCAAAACTAAAACTCAACTAATTGCCAATCAACCACTAAAATTTCTAAATTCCTCAGTAGAGCCCGCAAACTTACCATTTCATTTAAAATCCTTTGAGTTGATGTTAAATGATAGTCAGTCGGCCTGAAGAGCAAAAGAAAATATAGTTGTCGCTTTTTCCTTAAAAAGGAAGTAAAACGCGATAAGAAAGGCAGGGTTAAGGTCTCTGAGCCACCACAAGTGGAAATGTGAGACCCAAAAATCCTAAAGACTTATCTAAGTCTAAATGCTTATTTTGCAGTGAGAAAGGGTGCTTCAAGGCGAGTTGTAAAGAGTGGAAAGAGTGCCTGGCCACTAATGGCAACAATATGAAACTTTTTATGATAATAGAAGCTTGTTTATTAAAGGATTTAATTGACCACTGGGTCATTGATTTATAATTCACTAATCATTTTTGTTTCTCTAAAAGGGTTCGAGGAGATGAGAGAATTTAGAAATAAGAGTCCATCGTCATGGATCAGAAATGGGACAACTATGGCAGCTGGAGTAGTGAGAGATGTACTTCCAGCCAATAGATTTTAGGAATATTGTTTTGAGAGATTGTGACACCCAGACTTGGCAGGTGTTGAGTCTAGACGAGTAGTGTAACACCCCTTACCCGCATTCAACGTTGGAATAGGGTACGGACGCATTACCAGAACACATACACTTGTAAACATATTAAACGAGTCATAAAATTCCATCCAAATTAAAAATTTTCAACTTTTTATCTTTGAGACCCTAAATAGGGCCTACGAGGCCCAATACATACTTTGGAAGTGGCCCAGGACTAAATCGAGAACTTTAGAAACTATTAGAAAATTTCTTCAAAAAAAAGGCACACGCTCGTGTCCAAGGCCATGTCCTTCACACAGCCGAGATACACGCCCGTGTGTTACACTGTGTGGCATTGTAACACCCTCAGACTCGACCCAGATGTTATGGCCGAATCTGGTGATGCCACATCAAAGGAATAATTCAAGACGATTTTACTAAGTTAAAAATCTAGATTTAAGGCTTAGACACTCAAAATCCTTGCAATTTATTAAGTTGGGATAAAAGCCCATGTTTTAAGAAAATGCCTATATGTTATAGGTATTCCGAAAACCATGTTTAAACTTAATCTAAGTTTAACAATTAAGTAAACAGCTGAAAAAATAACAAAATTCAAAATCAAAAGTCAAATCAAAGTACAAGGCCTTATTACAATCTAATGAAAACAAAGTAATTTCAAACTAAGTCTTGCAAAACAAATTAAGAACTGCTTGTAGTGTGGCCACCTCCGAGTCCTCTTCCACGTCGAGCCGTCTACTGAGGATTACCTGAAACATTTAATAAAAAGGGTGTGAGTTTCGAAACTCAGTACAATCCTTGGTAATCCAATCAACATACAATTATTACATTGGGCCTAAGCCCTATGAAAAACAGTGGTCTTGGGCCTTAGCCCACAATGACCTCATATCACATCAGTATCACATGAATGCAATGCATCCATCCCAAATCCAACCCTGCACTCCATTTCCCTTCTAACCCTACACTCTTTTGGGGATATAAATATCAACCCACCCATCCCTACACTCCAAAGGTAGCACCAACAACGACACTACTCAACATTGCAGAAGGCTGCTAAGCATATAATGGGCTTAAAGCCACCGGTGGATCCACGGTAGTAACGCGATTATGCGATCCTCACATATCTTCCTTCGTATCATCAAACCCACCCAAATGCAATATATATTTCATGAGTGCAACATACACAATTTCACACATTAAGCATTTAGGGGTATTTTAGTCATTTCACTACCCAGGGGTATTTTCGTAATTCTACCCTATAGGGGTATTTAGGTAAATTTTGTAAATCAGGGATATTTTGGTAATTTTGCAAATTAAGGGTATTCTGGTAATTTTATAAATCAAGGGTATTTTGGTCCCTCTCGGGTTTTAGTTATGAACTTTGGCCTATTAACAAGTCCTTGCTGCTAAAGTGAACAGACACTACGCACCAGGTAGGATTCCAGAGAAGAGGAGGTGGGTCGTTAGAACCTCTTAAGCACCAAGCTCTCCCTAGATCCAATCCTAGACATGCATATGTCCATTGCCACACACTAACCCAGCGACTAGACCTAAAGTCCATTAAACCCTAGCATACTTGTCTACGTCCCCATAAAGCCCATCAAGCCCATTTCACGTTCATATAGCCCATTAAGCCCAAATCACATCCTTATGGCCCATTAGGCCCAAATCTCATTCATATGGCCTATTAGGCCAAAAATAATTCCAGATCATGTAACATGTATAACTAACTCAATTCATATAACCAAATCAATCAATTTCATCAAACTTAGCCCTAGGGCCCACCGGGCCCATTTAGCCACTTTCGGCTTTTTGACATTGTCGATATCATGTGTGTGTAGTGTTTGTACACACCTGGTTACTACGACGTGCTATACTATCCTTAGCCTTGAACCTACAACCAACCAACCTTCAATCAATCACTAATTTAAAACATTTACCAAAAGCCGAAGCTTTACCATAACCTTACTATGTGCCACCGGGTTCTAATAGCCCTTCCTTAGCTACTAATCAGGAGTATCCCCTAGATCCTTGCTAACGATCCTACCACGCTTGCGATCTTTGAACCAAATCCCCTTTCAATACTGCAACCTAGATAGCTATTAACTAGATCCGACTTTCAACCTTAATTGATAGTAGATAATAATCAATCTGTGATGGGGGAAAACAATAAGGGTTTGGCACAAATAGGAATTTTGGCAAGGAAGGATGATGGTAATTCGGCAATAGGAGAGTTTGGCTATTAGAGAATTCAGAAAAAAGGACTCAGCTATAGGAGATTTCGGCAATTGGGAGAATTGGGCTATGGGAAAACCGATTAAGGGGAGGAAAGGAAAACTAATGAAAGCTCAAAGAACCTTTCAAAGCATTCGGCCCTCTCCTTTTATAGCCACCAGCTGAATACTCCTTTCCTCACAGTCCCATTCGGCACTAATTCCTCCCTCTCCTCATCTCCTAACTTTTCTCCTAATAACACCTTAATCTTATCTAAAATTTCCTCCATTATCAGTTCCCCTTATCACTCAAACACTCCAACGCAAGAGTTCATATTCAACACAACTCTGGCCGACCACCTATGCAAAATAAAACACTCCAAAAATACCACTCCTAATGCTCAAACCTTAGACCTCCTCAGCTGACAACACGCCACCTTATAGCTCCCCAAGTGACGCCACTTGCCACTGGACCACAAGACCATTTCTGTCCTATTTTCCCTTAATCTGCTTAAGAGGCCTAATGCCTGAGACTAGGGTCCACTAAAGCAAGAAAAATAAATTTTTCGCTATGGTCTTCCCTATCTATAAGGCTTTAAATAATCCTGATAATACCTTAAAATTAATATTCTAAGTGCTACTCATACATACCAACCTCAGTGCACAGAAATTTAAAGTTTCGGGATTTTAGGGCGTTACAACTTGGTTAGTGCCGTTCTCTTGTTCTCAAAAATTTTAAACGCTCCCATGCCCAAGGCCCAATAGGCCCAATTCTACTAGGCCCAAATTCAGGGCGTTATAGGTGTTTTGAATTTCTAAAAATCAAGTGTAGACTTCACATACCCCGGGCACATGGTCGTGTGGTTGCTCGTGTGACTACAAGTAAGGCTATTTACCAAGCCCTTTGCCACCCCAAATCCCTTATACACTTATACAAATTTATCATCACACAACATGGTTTTATTAAGCATTCAAACATCCACACTAAGACATCTACATACCATTTACAAACCACATTCATTATGCATAATCACACACATTTAACCATTCACATCATGCAACCCAAACAAGCATGCACATCCATATAATGCTTCACCATAGACTTATAACATAACAAATATTGGCCACATCAAATGGCCTTATACAACAATAACCATCAAATAGCATAGGCCAACTCATAATAACATATACACACATAATCAAGTCCCTATACATTCCATAGACTTAAAAATACTTGAAGACCATTGATACAATATCAATCCATAGCTTTTTAGTGTGATAGAATCTCCGACGACCTCCAACTCGAGCTAGCATCGGTGACACTATATGAAAAAGAAAGGAATGTGGGTAAGAATTATAGCTTATGTAAATAATAAGTGATTTATTAATAGGCTTTTATAAATCTTCACAATATATTCTCAAGATAATACAATCATAATTGCACATAGTTCCACTATTTATTCATGTTCATCTCAAGTTGTCTACTCGAGTAACAGTCACTAAATTATTTATATCTCGAGATACAGAGCTCCAAATTAAGATACGATAATTTTCCCTAAAACTAACTCACATATCTTCTTACCATAAAATTTTCAGATTTTTTGGTTTATCTAATAAGTACATTTTATTCTTTAAAGTTCCCCTATTTTGCTGTCCGGCAGTTTCGACCCCTCTACACTAAAAATTAATTATCTCATCGTACAGAATTTAGATAACGTTCCATTTGTTTCTCTTGAAAGTAGACTCATTAAGAAATTTAGTCATATAAATTATAAACCATAATTATTTTTATACAATTTTTAATGATTTTCCAAAGTTGGAACAGGGGATTCCGACATCATTCTGACCCTGTCTCACAAAAATTTGAATATCACAGAATATGAAATTGTTTTGTTTACACCATTTATTTTATGAGAAAATAGACTGATTCAAATTTAATTTCATATCTTATTCAACCTCTAATTCAATTTCCACCATTTTTTGTTTACACCAATTGTTTTGTTTACACCACCATTTTATGAGAAAATAGACTCATTCAGTTTTGTTTACACAACTGCTGTTGTCCAAAACTGTTTTGTTGCTAAATTTACTCTTTCATAATTTCACTTACTCCATTTCATCTTACCGAAGGTTCAATCAAATATCGAGCACATTGTTCATAAATTTTCACACTTATACTTGCACTTATTCATCACATAGTCATATTCAATTATACTTAGTCGTTACATGATCACATGTATTTTCACTTAGTCAATTTCCCGTTGAACGCATCGGAATAATAACAGATACACAGAAATTTGCACATAAGTGCCACACTTATAGCTAAAGATACTTCATATCACACTTTTCACATAGGCTCACTCTCGAGCTAATCACATTCACGGGTCTGCTCACACAAGCTGCCGGTCATACGTAACTACTCAGTGCTTCTCACACAAGTTGTTAGGTATCCGCAACACATGCCAGATTACCAAGCCGCTGGTAGAACTTATAAGACCAGCACCCGTTTCACATATTCACAATCTCGGGTCTACTCAGATAAGCTGTCGGTCATAAAGAAACTACACGGTGCTGCTTACACAAGCTGTTGAATATCCGTAACACATGCTGGATAACTCAACCACCGGTAGAATGTATGGACCAGCACCCATGTCACATAGGTTTCTAGCGAACATGTCACTCGTACCCATTATTATTCCTAAGGTTCAACCGAGAAATTTCTCACATTTTGATACTTTGTCAATTTCATTCAATATTCAGCCACATCTCATAAAAAATATATCAAAACATAAAAATGTAAGAAAAAATGATGCATTATTTACATATAAACTTACCTCGACACCAAAAATGGCAAAGAAGGACCTAACCGTCAATTTGTCATTTTTCTCCCGTTTTAGGTCTGAACCTCATTTTCTTTGATATATAATATCACATTTAGTCTATTTATTAGTCACATTATTCAATGTAATCCAAAAATCATATTATTAAAAAGTTGTGTTTTTGCCTCTAAAGTTTCACATATCTACACTTTTTCCCCTAGTGTAACATCCTAGAATTAGGGGTTCTGTATTTTGCACTATTTCTTGCATTTGGCTAGTTATGCTTGTTGTTTTGGTCTATTTGGGAGTTTTGAGAAGGCTCGGGTTCAAGCCAGAGCCTTGGTAAAATTTTGGTTTTTGGGCATAAGGTGGGAGAGCTAGGGGAAGTAGGCCTTAAGATTGTTTGCATGTGCTTGTTGACACAAAGGAGCTTCTGACCAAGTGGAGGTGACGTCACTTGTAGGAGCAGAGGGGGAGGAGTTTGAATCCCATCTGTTGCACTATGGAGTATTACTTTTGTGCTCAAGATGGTGAAGTGTTGGCATTCAAATAGGACTCTTCTAGGAGGGGTTTGAATGAGTCAAATCATTTGAATGGATGGATGAGAGGTGATGGAGGAGTGGGAGTGGTCAAATTGGTTTGAATGGGTGATAGGGAGCAAATTGTGGAGTAAAATAAGGGATTTAGAGTGTGGTGGAGGTGTTGGCCGAATGTGGGGGTCTTGGAGGGGAGAATTTCAGTCATGAAGAGGTCTTGAGTATGAGTGTTTCGGTTTTGAGTCATGAGAGTGTGTGCCGAAATTGTGGAAGCATTTTCTTAGCTTTTGTGCGTTTGAAAAGCATTCTCTTCTTTTTGGTCAATCGTGTTTCACTTTAGTTGTCTCACTAATTGCCAAAACCTTAGTCATTGGGTGGCTTATTCTTCATTTCTTCATCTCACCGTAAATGTTTTCTTTTCTCTTCTTGGTTGTGAACAAACACCAAAAGCAGAATCTCCCTTGTTCATCTTCCACAACTTGTTTTCTTCACCATAACCGAACCTCTCTTCACTCATATCATTTCTCTTTTCATTTCATCTCTCTTTCTCTTCTACACTCTTTACCATAGCCGAATTTCTCTCATCTTCCCTCTTGGTTTTCTTACCATAACAGAAACCTCTTTTCTCCCTCATTATCATTCTATCCTTCTCCCATTGACGGAACCTACTATTATTCTTATTGGAATTTGTTTCTTCTTCATTGGTTGATAACCGAAACTCCATCACTTTTCACTTCTTCTCATTTCGTTCTCCTCTCGTAGTTATAGAGTGGGGTGGCTGAATCTCTTTTCTCCTTCAACTCATCAGTAAACGCAAGGTAAGGGCGATTCTGTTCATCTTTTTATTTCCCTTCTCGATCTTGGGTTGCTCTTAGTCGAAGTGGCTATCTCTTTTAATGTTAGATTTCGGCTAATCCCTTATTTTGTTCTCTCATTATGGAACATTTACCCCGATGAACCCCATTAGCTAAACGGGTTGAAGTATGAAGGTTGAAGGTCCGTTGGTTGCCGAATCTTACCATTCATTCTGGTTCTTAAGCAGTAAGGGCCGAATCTCCTACTTGGGTCTTTCAAAGAGTAGGTAACACCTTTTTTGCCTTTCTTTTAGTTTTGGCCGAATAGTGATGTATTAGCCGGGCACTCATTACCTCGATCTTGCGTGGTGTTGTTTATCTTTGTGTAAGGGTTCGATTCTCGATTGATCAAGAACCTACTAGTGTCGAATCAGGGGAATCCAGACTAGAGGATAGAACTAATCTGCATTGATTTTTAAGGTAAGGAGTCATCTTTTCAGATTCTTGGCTTTTCTTCCTTTTCATTGTGGTCTTCCTTAACCAAATTCCCTTATTAGACAACCAACGTTTCTCTCTGAGTATTGATCAAGTCTCTTCAGGATGCAAGTGCTAGCCAATCTAAGGAAGGGAGTGGACCCGTAATCTCTGCTCCTAAGTTCAAATGACGTGTTGTTCGGCGGTTCGAGACTTTCTGCCGGGTTGTGGTAGAGAGCCGACATCTGCTTGGGATAGACAAATCGCGGTTATTCCTGCGAGTGAGAGTGTCAATGATCTAGAGTGTTTAGTTTTACGCGTAATCAGGTGTGTAATGCTTACACCATCTTATTTTTGCATGAATAACTGCGTTGGCTGAAAGCCGAAATGACTGTATAGACAGTTGAGATACCCTTGTGGGTAAGGTTGGAGACACTAGGTAAGTACCTTTATGATTGTATCTTTCGAATAACATGGCCTAAATATATGCATGATTTGATTATCTCTTGTACAATGGGAATATGATTGCATTCATCACAATGCGATAATATGTTGCATGGGCTCTGGGGTATGATATTGTAAAGAGAAGTGTAATTCAGTGACTCTGTCACAGTGGTTTGGTACCACAGTGGTTTGGCACCACAAATAATTATCAGTGGCTGTCGCAGTGGTTTGGTACTACAGTGGGTTGGCCCCACATATATTTATCAGTGACTATCACAGTGGTTTGGTACCACAGTGGTTTGGCACCACATATACATTTATCAGTGACTCTGTCACAGTGGTTTGGTACCACAGTGGCTTGGTGCCACAGGTGTTTGGCTGGTTCAGGTGATGTAGAGGATGAATACTAGGTTGTGCTGGGCTGCATGGCATACATTTTTTAATATGCCATGTTGTGAGGGCTACGGCCCAATGTCCATCTGTGGGCTTAAGGCTAGATTGCGTTCGTAAGGGGAATTACACACTGAGTCTTGGTGACTCACCCCTCTGCTTAATTTTGCAGGCAACCCCTAGTTGCGGACTTAGAGCCGAGGTGGAATTTGAGGTGGCATGCATTACTTCTTCCGTAAATTTCGTTATCCTTATTTAAAATTACATTTAATTTGGGAATATGTTATGTAATAAGGCCTCCAGGATTTTATAACTTGGATTTTGCTTTAATGCGATTATTATATTCTATGAAACGTTAAATTGGGAGTTTCTAACAAATTGTAAACAAACATTTTTTTCAAATAATAACCCATGGATAACAAGCAAATAAATTACTAAACTCGGGAGTTTTCTTAGATCTACAAACACTGTTTTCAAAATGCCACGTTTCGGAATAGCACTAGTTTCGATTTTCGAATCACCAAACCTGCTTTCGAGTAATAGTTTTATTATTAAATGTTTTAAGGAAACCTTAAAACTGAACCTTGCTTTCAAAATGAAAACAAAACGAAAAGTTTTTTCTAAATCGCCAAGTCTCTTTAACCAATCTTTCCATGTAACATACCAAATCCGATCGTAAAGTTTAGGCCGGGTTTGGGGTGTTACACCTAGGCTTGTAAAATTATTTTTATTCAATTTCCTCGTATTTTAAGCCTAGCTGAACTATTTTCATAACTATAGCAATCGTAAATTTCCATTTATTCATACACTTACACACATTTTTCAACTTTTTACAAACTTGCCCTTTTTTTTACAATTCCACCGAAAATCACTTAGTAAAAGTCATTTATTCCACACCGAGCATTCATATTCTACCATTAAACATCAAAACACAAGCATTTCTCATTTGGGTAAATTTTCAAACATCAACCCTAGCTTAAATAAATGGTAGAAATAGAGAGATCGTGTTACGAGGATTTCAAAAACATAAAAATCATTAAAAATAGGGCTAGAACAGACTTACAATCGAGCTTGGAAGCTTGAAAAACCCTAGCAATGGTTTCCCCTTATGAAATTCGGCCATGGGGTTGAAGATGGACAAAAATTGGCTTTTAATTTTTTTAATTCATTTTAAATACTAAATGACCAAAATGCCCCTAACTTAAAAATATTCTATTTCACCTACTTCATATCCATTTTTGTCCAAAAAATTAACCAATGGTCTAATTATCATTTAAGAACCTCAAACTTAAAATTTCATAACAATTGGATACATCTAACATGTAGAACTCAACTTTTGTACTTTTTTTATAATTTAGTCCTTTTGACTAAATTGAGTGCCCAAACGTCAAAATTTTCGAACGGAATTTTCATGAAATCATTTCGTGAAATTGTAGACCATAAAAATGTAATGAAAATAAATTTTTCCTCGTCGGATTTGTGGTCCTGAAACCACTGTTTCGACTAGGCCCAAAATCGGGCTGTTACAAGTAGTCTAAAGGAAATCTGATTGGCGCGATACTATCCACCCAAATGGCATTTCTAGTGCACTCGTAGGGCAAATAGGAAATGATAGGATGTAAGGTAAGAGAAGTTCTCCAAGAGGTGTGCGTATGTGGAGAAGGAGAGATTGGCGAAGAAATTAAGGGTTCTTGGGTTATAAGGGATGTCACCAAAGTTAAGGTACGCTAAGTTTGTCTAGCTAATATACTAACAAGATAGTTGGGAGTGAACAATGAGTCAAATCAAAGCTATAAAAAGATTTTTGGATTTTTATACACGCTTCTCTATAGCTTTAAGCCACTAATAAGGGCAGTCTTGAAAGTTAGAGACATGTGTCAAGTTCCACTATGAGAACAAGGATTTATATATTTAAGTGAGCTTCTAAAGAAAGAAAAGTTACTTTCTTCCTTTTGTTGAAAACACAATTTTTAACTTGCTTTGGAACTGATCAGAAATCTGTCGTTGTAACATTCTTAAAACGGGGCCTTTGCATTTTATCTGCTTGTATGTAGATAGTATGAATGTTATGTTAGTTTAGGGTGTTTTGTGGTCCAGGCATGAGCTAGAGGTATGCCTAAGTCATAGCAAAAATTTTCGTTTTGGGCTTCTAGAAGAGGGGAGCAGTCTGAGCTGGGTGTTAAATGAAGTTGTTGGTAAGAGTTGACATAAGAATCCCAGTGGTAAAGTGGCAAGGGAGGCGCCACTTGGGCACAAGGAGAGTGACGCCTCATGTATGCTGGAGGACCTTGGTTCGAGCTGCAAAAATCCCTTTGCTGCTTATTATTTTTAACGCGAAGACCAGGGGAGTTGTACTCAGGATGGACTCTGGTGGATAGCTGTTGAAAGAGTTAACAGATTCAAATGAGTGGAGGGGAGAAACCTGGGGAGTTTGAATCATTCAAAAAGATTTGAATAAGTGTTCAGGAGAAAATTGAGGAGATGGACATGGGAGGTTAGAGTTAGCCGAATTCTAAACTCTGTATAGGAAAGGGGAATTGGTTTTGGTTGCTAGTCAGAGGGGGTGGCCGAATGTGGTTGGAGGCTCTAGTGGGGTGTGCAGATTCGGCTAGTTGGGGGAGCACTTAGAACCTTCTTTCTTAGTTTCCTGTGTGCCAGAATTAAACCCCTCCCATTTGGTATTTTTGTATTTTCTTCTTCTCTCGTATCTGGCCAAAACCGAATGCTCTTCTAAGCTTTTCTCCCTTTTCTTTTCTATATTGTTGGTTAGCCGAATCTACCTGCCTTCCATCCATTAGGTGTGTTTCAATTGCCATCTCCTTCAAAAGCCAGAAACATCATATCTATCTCCCTTTTCACTTTTTTTTTTCCATCTCCTTTCTTGAAACCCTCTATAGTCGAACCTCCCCAAAACAATATCACTCTTCTTCTCTTCTTCCATTCGTGTTAGCAAGAACCAAAATCATCACCCTCCCTCTCTTTCGACTTCTTTCTTTTCTCTTCTTTTGGATCCACAGCCGAATCCTTTTGAGCCTCACCCTTTGCCGAAACCTTTGTTACTCATCTCTTCTCCTTTAATCTTTGGCCGAATACCATCTGTTAAGGATTCTCCTTCGATTTCATCTTTCTCCTTGCATAAGTGGAACACTTTTGGCATTTGGGGTACGTCTTGGCACTTTAGCCAAATCTTTTCTATCTCTATTCCCTTCCCTCTATCGTTTCCTATAGGGAGAAAAGCCGAGATTTGGCATCTGTGGTGGGTAGTTCTTTAGCTGAATTCCCTTGGCTATCATAATCATTTCTTCGATTTTTGTAGCTGCAGATTGTCGTTGTCTATCCACTCTCAATCAATTTTGCTAGGGCTGTGGTAAGTGTCCCTACTATTCAATCTGTTCCTGTTGTGTTAAATGCAGAAGGCAGTAACTAATCTTGTAGATCTTGGCCGATTGGAGGGGGTTAAAGAAGGCTGGGCGTTAGTTGACTGAGTATTCAAGTAGTGCTTTGGTTTAAGACACTGAATCTTCGAGATTTGTCAACCTAGGTAAGGGATCTATTCATTCGGGTTAAATCTCTATTCATCATTATTCTCTGTGTTAATCCAATTTAGTGTCCAAAAGATTTATGGACCCTAATGTTAGCCAAACAATAGGAGGGGTTGGATCTGATACCCCAGCCCCTAAGTTCAAGAAGAGGGCTGTGTCGACTATTCGCGATTGGCCACCTGGGTGTGGGTCGGCATCTGAGCAAAGCAGTAGACAGATAGCGGTAGTGTCGATTAACGACACTGTCGATGTAAAGAGCGTCGTATTATGGGTAATCAGGTGTGTAACTCTTACACACTTCATACGTTAATGTGTTTTATCATGTATATTGTCAAAAGCCAGAATAACTGTTGAAATCGGTATGTTACCCTTGTGGGTAAAAGCGAGGACTCCAGGTAAGTCCACTTTGATCGGCTAACGTTAAATGCCTCTATTAAATCTGCATATGCCATGCCATAATATGTCTGAATATTCAGCACGAATATTCTGCCATGAATAGCATATTCATAAAAATGGGTATGATGAGAGGAGGGGGAAGGTATGATTTGTTTCGTCACCACGGTGGTTTGGTATCACACGATGGGGTTGGCCACGCTCCTATAATATTGTGACTAAGTCTCAGTGGTTTTGACCACCAGTGGTATGGTACCACATATATTTATCTTTGTGACTCGTCCCAGTGGTTTGGTACCACAGTGGGTTGCCCCACATATTGATACGGGATTGTCATCAGTGGTTTGGTACCACAATATGGGTTGGCCCCACAAATATTATCTGTGACCTGGTTTTGACCACCAGTGGTTTGGCACCACATATATATTATTTGTGACTACGGTCACCAGTGGTTTTGACCACCAGTGGTTTGGTACCACACGGGGTAGATTCAGGAGTTTCGGATGGTTAGGTTATGGGTTGCATGGCATACATATTCACTTATGAAACTATGTAAGGGCATTAATATCTTCGGGATGGGGATTTATACACTGAGTCTCAGTGACTCACACCTTTCCTTTACATTTTACAGATGATTCTTAGATCGCGGATACAAAGCTGGGGCGGACTCGAGGTGGCCATGCATGATGTTACGGGTTTATGTCTTAAACTACTATTTCGATTTTTATTTTGGTTTAAATTTCGGGTTTTTGATTCTGTAATAAGGCCACTAGATTTCATTTTTGGGATTATTTATCTGTTTTAAATTTTCATTAGATTTTGGTTAAGTTAAAGACGGCATGCCTAATAAACCTATTAATGAATGTTTTCCAAACTTTCACGACTTTTTGGGATTTTCCAAAATCTTACCATCGGGTAACGACAAACAAGTAGTAACAACCAGTTAACTCAATTTTCTTAAAAACTAAAACGGTTTTAGCAATATTACTCAAATTAACTTGGCTTTTCACAAAATCAACAGTTTCTTAAAATGAGAGTCGACAACTTACGTTTCTTTACAAACTAAATCAACAACTTGGTTTCTTCAAAAACAATTTTACCTGTGACATACCGAATTTGGTCGTGGCGTGTTGATCGGGTTTGGGGTGTTACAATTTTGGTATCAGAGCCTGGTTCAAAAACTCGGCTGTGGGCCTGAGGCCCAAAATGTTTTCAATTAAGAGTTACGAAATGATTTTGATGGAAAACACATGATTTGGGAATGCATGGCACCAAGTCTCCGGAACCGATCCGCAAAGTTAAGTCCCTTGACTACTGCTTATATGATTGTGATATGAATGATAGTAATACGAATGTACTTTAGAGACTGAAACCTGTAGGATTGTGTGAACTTACGAGAACAATCCCTATAATAAACTGTCCATAAAATTGTGCTGTAATAACAGTGGAATAAACCTAATGCATAAAATTCTTAAATCAGATTAAATCATGAACGGTAGTCATGAGCACCCGAGGACGTGGGCGTAATACGCGTGGTCGTGGTAGAGGTAGGATAACTGTGTCAGAACCGGTAGGGTCTGGTCATGGGTCAGAAAATAAGGTACCACCGCCGCCAGCGGTAGGCGCGAAATTTTAGGATCAGACGGGTGATGATGTAGTGTCGCAGGCGATACTGTGGGTTCTAGAGAGAGTCGCGGGTGTAGGCATCAAAACAGGAGCTCGAAAATCCATGTCCGAACGACTCCAGGCTAATAGAGCAGAGGTATTCAGGGGTGTATCTAGTGTGGCTCCCAATACAGCTGAGTATTGGCTGGAGGCGACGAAACACATAATGGACGATTTGGACTATATGGCTGATGAGAAGCTGAAAGCTTCTCCGGGATGAGTCTTATTAGTGGTGACTCACGATCAGGGATGGTACAATGGCTGATGACATCACCTGGGATTTCTTTAAGGCAGCTTATCAGAGGAAGTACGTCGGGGCCAGTTACATTGATGCACAGCGTAAGGCATTCTTGAATTTGGTTCAGGGGAGTAAGTCTGTATCAGAGTATAAGGCAGAGTTTCTTCGGTTAAGTCGTTATGCTCGGGGTATCGTGGCTACGGAACACGAGCGCTGTGTCAGATTTGAAGATGGGTTGAGAGATGAGCTGAGGATGTTGAATGCTCCACAGCAGAAGAGAGAATTTATGGTCTTTGTGGAGAAGGCTAAGATAGCTGAGGAGGTGAAACAGTCGGTGAGACGGAATCAGGATAGAAATTAGACTAAGAGGAGTTTTGGGTTGTCAGGGTCTGCCGGGAATTGGCAGAAAAGGGCCAGATATAGTGGGCCAAGTCAAGCTGCAAAGCCTGTTTCTACTACTCAGTGGCTGCCACGGTGTGCTCGGTGTGAGAAGTCTCATTCGAGAGAGTGTTGGACCAGAAACAGAGGGTGTTTCGAGTGTGGGTCAATGGGGTCTGTAGAGGTCAGCTAGGATCCAGTCTGAGAGGCAAGGACGTACAGAATTCAGGAGGGATGGTCAGCAACAACAGAGGGGTCGTGGTTCGGCCAGGGGAGGTAATGGTTCTGGATGAGGCCGCGGAGCACCGGGCAGAGGTGCTGGAAGCTTAGAGGCAAGACAGCCTGGGTTGGTCTATGTAGTGAGGCGTCGAGAGGAGGGCGACGCACCAAACGTCATAACCGGTATGTTCTTAATTTGTAGACTACCTTATACTGCTTTGATAGATGTTGGTTCGACGCACTCTTATGTCGCCAGTAGTATAGTGGGAATTATGAACTTAGTCTATAAGATTTCTTCTAGGGAGATGACAGTAATTAGCCCTCTAGGCCACTCTGTAGAAGTAAACAAACTGTATAAGGATATACCCCTAGAACTTCAAGGGGTAGTGTTTTTGGCCGATATGATAAACTGCCATTCGGGGAGTTCAATTTGATCCTCGGGATGGACTGGCTAGTGAAGTACCAAGCAAGTCTGGATTGTGCAGCCAAGCGCATGGTGTTGAAGTCTATTGAGGGTGAAAAGGTGGTGATGATAGGTAATAGAAGGAATTACCTATCCAATGTGGTATCCACTTTGAAGGTCGAGAAAATGGTGAGGAAGGGATGTGAGGCATTTATGGTTCATGTTTGTGCATTGGAGGCCAAGGAATCAACTGTAGGGAATGTCTGAAATGTGAAGGAATTTACCGATGTATTCCCAGAAGAACATCTGGGTCTGCCTCCGGACCGCGAAGTTGAGTTTGGTATAGATCTGTTACCCGGAACCGCGCCAGTGTCTATTGCTCCATATAGAATGGCACCGAAGGAGTTGGTGGAACTAAAAGTGCAAATTCAGGAATTGTTGGATCGGGGTTTTATCCGGTCGAGTGTATCACCTTGGGGAGCACCTATGCTTTTTGTTAAGAAGAAAGATGGAACAATGCGGATGTGTATAGATTATCGACAGCTGAATAAGTTGACGATTAAGAATAAGTATCCGTTGCCGAGGATAGACAACCTGTTCGATCAACTCAAGGGTGCATCAGTTTTCTCTAAGATTGATTTAAGGTCGAGGTATCATCAGCTTAAGGTAAAAGAGACATATATCCATAAGACGGTGTTTCACACTCGTTATGGACACTACGAGTTTTTGGTAATGCCGTTTGGGTTGACCAATGCACCAACAGCGTTCATGGACATGATGAACTGGGTTTTTCAGTCGTACTTGGACCGGTTCGTCGTGATATTCATAGACGACATATTGATGTACTCAAAATCTGAAGAGGAGCATGATGCGCATCTACGTGTGGTTTTACAGATTCTGAGGGAGAAGCAACTGTTCGCAAAGTATAGTAAGTGTGAGTTCAGGCTAAAAGAAGTAACCTTCTTGCGTCATGTTGTGTCAGCTAAGGGGATTAGAGTGGATCCTCGGAAGATTGAAGCAATATTGGACTGGAAACCACTTAAGTCTGTGGTAGAGATTCAGAGTTTTTTGGGTTTAGCAGGATATTATAGAAGGTTTGTGGAAGGGTTTTCCTTGATTGCAGCGCCGTTGACCAAGTTACTGAGGAAAGAGGTTCCATTTGTGTGGTCAGACAAGCAACAGGAGAGTTTTGACAAGTTAAAAAAGATTTTGACAGAAGCTCCGGTTTTGATTCAGCCTGAAGCAGGAAAGGAGTTTATAGTGTATTGTGATGCATCGCATACCGGATTATGCAAGAGGGGAAAGTAGTGGCGTATGCGTCTCGACAGTTGAGACCTCACAAAATGAATTACTCGACGCGTGATCTGGAGTTGGCTGCGGTGGTTTTCGCCCTGAAAATTTGGAGGCATTACTTGTATGGGGAGAAGTCTATAGTCTACACAGATCACAAGAGTTTGAAGTATCTCTTGACGCAGAAGGAATTGAATTTGAGGCAGCGGAGGTGGATCGAGTTGTTGAAGGACTACGACTGCTCGATTGAATACCATTCGGGTAATGCTAACGTAGTGGCCGATGCGTTGAGCCACAAAGTGGTAGCAGACTTAAGAGCAATGTTTGCCCACCTTAGTCTATATGATGACGGAATTCTGTTAGCGGAATTACAGGTGAAGCTGACTTGGGTAAATTAGGTTAAAGAGAAGCAGCTAGTGGATTAAGTCCTAAGTGCTCAATATTTGCAAGTGCAGAATGGTGGGTTGGAGGGATGTAGCTTGAGTAACGATGGAGTGTTGTGTTTCCAAGGGAAAGTTTGTATACCGAAGGACGTTGAGTTAAGGCAGAGGATTCTTCAGGAAGCTCATAGTAGCCCATACGCTATGCATCCTGGGGTTAGTAAGATGTACCGGGATTTGCGGAAACAGTTCTAGTGGCTGGGTCTGAAGCGGGGGGTAACAGAATTTGTAAGTAAGTGTCTGACATGTCAGCAAGTCAAAGCGGAACATTAGTTACCTTCGGGTCTATTGCAGCCGGTAAAGATTCCGTACTAGAAGTGGGAAAGGATTACGATGGATTTTGTCAGTGGGCTACCCCTTACATCTAGCAAGAAGGATTCGGTCTAGGCGATTTTGGATCGTCTAACAAAGTCTGCTCACTTTATACCGGTGCGTGTGGATTACTCACTTCAGAGGTTGGCTAAGTTGTATGTAACGGAAATCGTGAGACTGCATGGAGTGCTAGTGTCGATTATCTCAGATAGGATCCTAGATTCACGTCGAGGTTCTGGAAAGCATTGCATCAGGCATTGGGTACAAGGTTGGATTTCAGCACGGCATTTCATCCGTAGTTAGATGGGCAGTCAGAAAGAGTGATTCAGATTTTAGAAGATATGCTGAAGGGTTGTGTTTTGGATTTCAGAGGTAGTTGGGAAGAATTTCTACCATTGGTGGAGTTCGCGTATAACAATAGTTATCATACAAGTATCCAGATGGCACCATATGAAGCGTTATATGGACGAAAGTATCGTACCCCTACGAGTTGGACAGAGTTGGGTGAACGTCAGTTGTTGGGTCCAGAGTTGGTTGCTAAAACAGAAGATAAGGTTAAGCTGATTCGAGCTCGTCTGAAGGGAGCTTCGGACGGGCAGAAATCTTATGTCGATCTTAAGCGGAGGGATATCGAGTTTGCAGTAGGTGACAAGGTCTTTCTAAAGGTGTCGCCGCGGAAGAAAGTGCTGAGGTTTGGTTGGAAGGGCAAGCTGAGCCGCAGGTAGGACCAGTAGTTTATCAGCTTGAGTTACCATCAGAATTGAGTCAGATTCACGATGTATTTCATGTTTCTATGCTTAGGCGCTATCGTTTAGATCCATCGCATGTTGTGCCAGAGGGAGAGATAGAAGTGAGCCCAGATTTGTCGTTTGAGGAGGAACCACTACAGATCCTGGATCGAGATGTCAAGGTCTTGCGTAGAAAATTAGTTCCTTTAGGGAAGGTGTTATGGTGGAATCACGGAGCAGAAGAGGCCACGCGGAGCCAGAGGATATGATGCGGCAACAATACCCTCAACTCTTTTGACTAGGTAATTTCGAGGCCGAAATTATTCTTAAGAGGGTAGAACTGTAACATCCTCAAAACGGGGCCTTTGCATTTTATCTGCCTGCATGTATATAGTATGATTGTTATGTTAGTTTAGGGTGTTTTGGGGTCCAGGCATGAGCTAGGGGTAGGCCTGAGTCATAGCAAAAATTTTCGTTTTGGGCTTCTAGAAGAGGGGAGCGGTGTGAGCTGGGTGTTAAATGAAGTTGTTGGTAAGAGTTGACACAAGAATCCCAGTGGTAAAGTGGTAGGGGAGGCACCACTTGGGCACAAGGAGAGTGACGCCTCATGTATGCTGGAGGACCTTGGTTCGAGCTGCAAGAATCCCTTTGCTGCTTATTATTTTTTACGCCAAGAATAGGGGAGTTGTACTCAGGATGGACTCTGGTGGATAACTGTTGAAAGAGTCAACAGATTCAAATGAGTGGAGAGGAGAAATCTGAGGAGGTTGAATCATTCAAACAGATTTAAATGAGTGGTCAGGAGAAAATTGAGGAGATGGACATGGGAGCTTAGAGTTGGCCGAATTCTAAACTCTATATAGGAAAGGGGAATCGGTTTTGGTTGCTAGTAAGAGGGCGTGGCTGAATGTAGTTGTAGGCTCTGGTGGGGTGTGCAGATTCGGCTAGCTGGGGGAGCACTTAGAGCCTTCTTTCTTACTTTCTTATGTGCCGAAATTAAACCCCTCCCATTTGGTATTTTTACATTTTCTTCTTCTCTCTTATCTAGCCAAAACCGAATGCTCTTCTAAGCTTTTCTCCCTTTTCTTTTCCATATTTTTGGTTAGCCGAATCTACCTTGCCTTCCATCCATTAGTTGTGTTCCAATTGCTATCTCCTTCAAAAGCCAGAAACATCATATCTATCTCCCTTTTTCACTTCTGTTTTCATCTTCTTTCTTGAAACCCTCTATAGCCGAACCTCCCGAAAACCGTATCACTCTTCTTCTCTTCTTCCATTCATGTTAGCAAGAACCGAAACCATCACCCTCTCTCTTTTTTGACTTCTTTCTTTTCTCTTCTTTTGGATCCATAGCCGAATCCTTTTGAGCCTTACCCTTTGCCGAAACCTTTGTTACTCATCTCTTCTCCTTTAATCCTTGGCCGAATACCATCTGTTAAGGATTCTCCTTCAATTTCATCTTTCTCCTTGCATAAGTGGAACACTTTCGGCATTTGGGGTAAGTCTTGGCACTTTGGCCGAATCTTTTCTATCTCTATTCCCTTCCCTCTATCGTTTCCTATAGGGAGAAAAGCTGGGATTTGGCATCTGTGGTGGGTAGTTCTTTAGACAAATTCCCTTGGCTATCATAATTGTTTCTTCGATTTTTGTAGCAGCGGATCGTCATTGTCTATCCACTCTCAATCGATTTTCCTAGTGTTGTGGTAAGTGTCCCTACTATTCAATCTGTTCCTATTGTGTTAAATGTCGAAGGCAGTAACTAATCTTGTAGATCTAGGCCGATTGGAGGGGGTTAAGGAAGGCTGGGCGTTAGTTGACTGAGTATTCAAGTAGTGCTTTGGTTTAAGACACTGAATCTTCGGGATTTGTCAACCTAGGTAAGGGATCTATTCATTCGGGTTAAATCTCTATTCATCATTATTCTCTGTGTTAATCCAATTTAGTGACCAAAAAGGTTATGGACCCTAATTTCAGCCAAACGTTAGGAGGGGTTGGATTTGAGACCCCAGCCCCTAAGTTCAAGAAGAGGGTTGTGTCGGCTGTTCATGATTGGCCACCTGGATGTGGGCCGGCATCTGAGCAAACCAGTAGGCAGATAATGGTAGTGTCGATTAACGATAGTGTCGACATAGAGAGTGTCGTATTACGGGTAATCAGGTGTGTTACTCTTACACACTTCATACGTTAATGTGTTTTATCATATATATTGTCAAAAGCCGGAATAACTGTTGAAATCGGTATGTTACCCTTGTGGGTAAAAGCGAGGACTCCGGGTAAGTTCACTTTGATTGGCTAACGTTAAATGCCTCTGTTAAATCTGTGTATGCCATGCCATAATATGTCTGAATGTTAAGCATGAATATTCTACCATGAATAGCATATTTATAAAAATGGGTATGATGAGAGGAGGGGGAAGGTATGATTTCAGACTGTCACTAGTGGTTTGGTATCACACAATGGGTTGGCCCCGCTTCCTATAATATTGTGACTAAGTCTCAGTGGTTTTGACCACCAGTGGTTTGGTACCACATATATTTATCTTTGTGACTCGTCCCAGTGGTTTGGTACCACAGTGGGTTGGCCCCACATATCGATACGGGATTGTCATCAGCGGTTTGGCACCACAATGTGGGTTAGCCCCACACATATTATCTGTGACTTCGGTCACCAGTGGTTTTGACCACCAGTGGTTTGGCACCACATATATATTATTTGTGACTACGGTCACCATTGGTTTTGACCACCAGTGGTTTGGTACCACACGGGGTAGATTCAGGAGTTTCGAATGGTTAGGTTATGGGTTGCATGGCATACATATTCACTTATGAAACTGTGTAAGGGCATTAATATATTCGGGATGGGGATTTATACACTGAGTCTTGGTGACTCACCCCTTTCTTTTACATTTTTTAGATGATTCTTAGATCGCGGATTTTTAGATGATTTTTTGATGATTCGGGGCAGACTCAAGGTGGCCATGCATGATGTTACGGGTTTATGTCTTAAACTACTACTTCGATTTTTATTTTGGTTTAAATTTCGTGTTTTCGATTCTGTAATAAGGCCACTAGATTCCATTTTTGGGATTATTTATCTGTTTTAAATTTTCACTAGATTTTGGTTAAGTTAAAAACGGCATGCCTAATAAACCTATTAATGAATGTTTTCCAAACTTTCAAGAATTTTCGGGATTTTCCAAAATCTTACCATCGAGTAACGGCAAACAAGTAGTAACAACCAGTTAACTCAATTTTCTTAAAAACTAAAACGGTTTTAGTAATAGTACTCAAATCAACTCGGCTTTTCACAAAATCAACAGTTTCTTAAAATGAGAGTCGACAACTTACGTTTCTTCACAAACTAAATCAACAACTTGGTTTCTTCAAAAAATGATTTTACCTGTGACATGTCAGATTCGATCGTGGCGTGTTGACCGGGTTTGGGGTGTTACAGTCTTGCTAAACTACAACTAAGGATCGAGGTTATTACTTGAGGATTGTTTTCTCATCTCGATAAGTATTTTGGACTCACGTGTATCCTTATTAAGAGAGTACGTCTATTTATGTATTCATGAATAGAAAAATGAAGAAGAAAGACATTGCATGGTGGTTATTTGGGTTTCAGATGAAAATAAAGGCGATGTGAATGAGTTCTGATGGATACCTATGTCTTATAAACAGTGATTTCTGAGATTCAAGGATGGATTTTGGACCTGGAGTTCAAGTTACTATTCATAGGTATCAGGTGAGTCCCTCAACTCTTACAGGTGAGTCCCTAAGTGACCAAATAGTGGAAATAAAACTAGCAAAGTATAATGTAATAACTCTGATACAAAATGAAGGGTTCATGATCATGCATGTATGAATTGTATGAAGTTTGATGGTCTAACTACAAGACATGAGTCTGAATGATTTTGGTGGGCACATGAGTCTAAAAGCATGAATATGTCTATCATGGGCAAATCATTGTACGATGAGTCGATGCATGATGAGTCTGTGTCTGTCTCTAGAGTCGTCTAAAAGAGTCCGTTGAGACGAAAACCAAATACCTCTGAAAGGCCAAGTCCATGGCCACTGCACTAAAGAAGACCATATCATGTACAACCGTAACTGGTGGGTTATGACATCATATGGAAAGAAGAACATATCGTGTAAGACGATAACTGGTGAGTTATGGCATCATATAGAAAATTTTAAGGAATGTTATTACCTAACATAGTTCTCTGTGTGTCCCAAGATGATGAAGGGCAAACCTCACTAAGTGTGAGTCTAGGTAAATCCCTATCGTAAAAATCACTAGGAAAGAAAAAGCCTTTATGGCGATCTCTGTTAAAGGAAAACCTTTGTCGCAAAACTCTGGACAAGAAAACCTTTGTGGCGAGTACTGGATGTAAAAAATGCCTTTGTGGAAAAACTTTGGAAGGGTAAGCTTTCGTGGCGAACCTCTTATGCTTTTTTGGTGAGGTTTTGAAAGGAAAGCCCTTGTGGTGAGTACTTAATGAAAAGGACACCTTTATGGAAATATCTGGATAAGGAAGACCTTGAGGCAATCTCTGGAAAAGAACCCCTCTGTGGCAGACTTTGAACAAAAAGAAGGGAACCTATGGAAAACTCTAATAAACTATGTACAAAGTCTTCTGAAGGTACGATAAGTATGATGAAATCTAAAGAAAAACCCCATAAGAAGTGTTATGGCAAACCCAGTATAATAACATCATAAGAACAATGAGACTAGAGTGCACCACAGGATGTGGCAAACCTAGTATGTTCTGTCTAAAAGGCCCTCTACAACGGGAATGGTTAAGGAATCAAAACAGAATAAGATGAGGAACGCGAGTGGTACAGAAGATATGAAAGGCAAGATATGACCTCAGTCTGAAGCGTGACACCCATGGTATAATGAATTGAATCTAAGGGATGTATCTGCCAAAGTTAAGTTGAAAAATAAGAGATAAGGAGATTGATAGCGAATTTCTCGAATAAGATTCAAGTAAAAGAGGGTTTACTGTAACACCCCAAACCCGACTTAGAAGTTAGGCTCAAATCCAGTGTGCCACATTGAAGTGTTTTTCGAAAACCATGTTTTCATTAAAAACCCTTCTTAAAGAAAAAAACTTGAGTAAAAATCCCAGTTACGTCAATTTACTTTTAGCCGTGGTTTATTAAAAAGTCATTCCATTTTAAAACGTTATTTGTTACGGAAGCTTAATTTAAAGTATATGATTTATGAAAACGTGATGTTTAAAAATTGAGTTGCAGAAGCATTTTGAAAACGTTGCGGAAACATAGTGTTTTGAAGACAATTATCGTTTTGGAAATTGTATTCCATTTATAGCAGTTATAAAACGTCATAAATAAATATCACAAATAATAAGTTAAAAATAGATAGGCCTTATTATAACCCAAATCAAAATATTTGAAAGTAAATAATCAAAACAGCAAGCATAAGCAGTGTGTGGTCTTCCCCGAGTCCCTCGCAGCTCCGATACGTCTAAGGTTGGGGATTACCTGCACAGTTAAAATGGGATGAGTTTGCAAAAACTCAGTGTGTAATCCCCCCTATCTAAAATAGTTAGAAAAACAGACAAAATTCAGAATCAATCGGGGCGGAGCCCAATTACAGTAACAGAACAATGTGTGTGGGTTTAAGCCCAGTATAATTTCACTCGGGTCTCGGCCCTTATCATAATCAATTGGGCCTAGCCCATTCTCCATATCAATAACAGTTGGGCCTAACCCATATCAGAATCAATTCCATATGCATAATGTGTGTTGCATGCTAACCCATCCCATCCAACCCTGCACTTGCCTCCGTCCAAACCTGCACTACCTGTGGGGAATAAATCACCCACACCATCCCTACACTCCCAATGTTAGCACCAGTTGCGACACTAACCAAAATCGCAGCATAGCTGTTAGTATTTATGTGGCTTTAAGCCTTCAGTAACGGTCTCATAATTGGCACATAGCTATCGATAAATATCAGCACATAGCCATCAGTGACGGTAATATAATCGGCACACATCCTTGGGTAAATATGATCGACACAGAGTCATCGGTATATATGTTAGGCACATAGCCACGGGTAAATACGATTGGCACAAAGCCATAATCAAGATGGCACAGAGCCATATTAGGTTAGCACAGAGCCATAATTAGATTACGCGGCTTTAAGCCGTCCGTTGGTCCACAGTCGTCATGCAACCCCTGTGACCCTATCAGAACTTCCTCCGTATCAATGTCCCAACCCCATGCAATATGTCGTGTATGTCATGCTCAATCATTACACGTGTATGCAAAATGGCCATGCTCAGTAGTAATCATTTAAACATGTAATAAAAGCATGTCAGTCATAAAACCACAGTCAAATTAGTCAACTGATAGTCTAAGCAAGTCATTTACCCACAAGGGCAAAATAATCATCTTACCCTATAAGGGTATTTCGGTAATACTACCCTACAGGGGTAATTCGGTAATTCTACCCTACAGGGGTAATTCAATAATTCTACCCTATAGGGGTATTTTAGTAATTTTGCAAACTGAGGGTATTTCAGTAATTTCACAAATCGAGGGTATTTCGGTAATTTTGCAAACTGGGGGTATTTCGATAATTTCGCAAACCTGGGGTATTTCGATAATTTTGTAAACTGGGGGTATTTCGGTAATTTCACAAACTGGGGGTATTTCGATAATTTCACAAATCGGTGGTGTTTCCGTAATTTTACAAACCGGGGGTACTTCGATAATTTTACAAGTTGAGGGTATTTCAGTAATTTTGTAACCCAAGGGTATTTTAGTAATTTTGTAAACCAAGGGTATTTCAGTAATTGTGTAAACCAAGGTATTCTAAATAGATATAACGATACGAATGGGCCTAGGGCCCATTCTTGACTCAAATGGGCCCACACACTCGTGTGGCCCATTTAGCCCAAATCTAGCCACAGATATGAGATTCACATAGTCCAGTCTAATATTTACTATACAATCATACAACTTATCCGATTGGGCCCATGGGCCCATTGGCCCCACATGGCCCCTTTCACCCATCGTGGCCCAAACTGCCTAAACCCACAAGAACACTCATGATGGCCTCAACTATCGCGTCGAAGCTCCCACACGTGCTCTCCGACGCTCGTGTGGCTACCATCACCGTGTGACTGGCATTTCAGCATTTGCCGCTCTACAGCTAGAGAAGTGCGAAATACACATCTGATATGAATATGGAGTTAATCCGACGCTCCCAACACTCCTATGCCCAAATGCCAACCAAGGTATGCTTACTCTCCTCATAGATCGCTCTATTTAAAGCCAGCTTCTCGCCTACTCTCATGCTAACTTCCCGATGTGGGATTTCACCTTCAGCAGAGTTTAATTCCATCACAACCACCTGTCGTCCCGACTTAGCAAAATAAATATCCCTTTTTGCTTGCAATGGGATTCGAACCCAAGCTCTCCCATCAGCCAATTCACGCCACTTGCGACTAAGCCACAAGCTCCTCTTGTGACTTCAAACATGTGCAACTAAATATAAGCCTATGGGGCAAAGTCTAAGTTCATTTAAAAGGAAATCAAAATGAATTGCAAGCGCAAAGACTTGAACCCATGCTCCCTTTCAACCTTAATGACGCCTTGCCACTAGATCACTTCCTTCCTTGTGACATTTTTTTCCCACAATTTATTCTTAAAGCCTACTTACTTACTCCCGGGGTTTTATTCACCTAAAACCAAAATTTTTCCTAAAGCCCAGGGTTGAACCCGAGACTTCATGGAAGCCCCCTAACCTTCCAAAATCACTCACCCAATAGGTCCAACTTGCATTAGTGTCGTTCTCTTGTTCTCAAAAATTTTAAACGCTCCCATGCCTAAGGCCCAATAGGCCTAATTCTACTAGGCCCAAAAATTCGGGGCGTTACATTTACTCACTAAGTTCTCATAAACTTACCTCTTTTAAGTCAAGGGTAAGCTAAGATAAGACTACGCTAGAAGGGACGATGCCAAGGCTGCACTAGAGAGAATGCAGGATTGGCTATTATGCAAACAGAGTGAGTGAAGCGATATACTAGTGTTTGATGAAAATATTATGAAAAAGCTATGGAATTTGACAATAAGCCTTGTAGAGTAGCCAATAATATTTGTTAGAGGTAGAACAAGTATATTCATGTAACTAAGTGTGTTATGTATACTTGTAAGTCCTTGGCAAGTGTAAGGCCTTGTTCAAATGATTCTAAGTACACAATATACACCCAAACGTAAGTTTGCTAGTTAACATTACTAAATAAGATGTATTTGTTGAAAGTTGTAAGTTTTGGTTACGTATAAGTCTGTGATAAAGTGGTAACACTCAAGATTTGGACCCTGTGTCACTTGTGAATATGATGTGCAAATTGTGCAAGTATACATGTCGAACAAGTAATAAAGTGATGAGTGAGATCATTTCCATAGGGATTAGATAGGTATAATTTGGTCAAGTTATTTGAGTTAGGCTTGATTAATGCTAAAGCAAAATAACAGTGAAAATGTGGTGGTAAAAAAGAGAGAATGATAATGTATAAAATGTGCAAAGCAAAACAAGTAAACGAAACAAGAATGTCATGATAAAGAAAATATAGAAAAGGAGATTAAGGAACTAAAATGTTGATTAGGATGACTGGGATTACTGATGCATCTATCTTCTCTAACTATTAATGCCACAACAAAGTCTTGAACGTTCTACTACTCGATAGGTTTCTACAGCAATCTGCTTCTTTCAAGAGCAAAACCTTGGGTTACCTCCCCTAGGGTTCTATATGTTTACAGACATGAGTTCGGCTACCACTAATATTTTCTACCTTCTTTCGTATAAGGAAAAGCTCTATGTCTAGAGGTTGTTGTGAATAAATAATTTATCATTCACTCATATTATCCAACGTCTATCCAGCTAACCTAACACTGTCAGAATTAAGTTATCCTTAATAACCTATTGCACATTCATACATACATAGCCTGTATAAAGCATGAAATACCATTGAATAAAACAGCAGAATAATTCTAGCTTAAATTGTAAACATTAATAGAAATTTAAGGGTTCAACAAAGTAATCCCGAGCCTAAGATATTTAGCTCATAGTTGGGCAAATCAAGTTCAAGTTTATTGTAGTAACCAACACCATCTTTAACAAATAAGTTCTAAAAGAAATGCAATAAGAATCAAGGAGAAAATCTGAGATGATAGCTTTCACCTATCCAACTCTCAACATCAGCATCGCAATGTCTTGCAGCTGCCAAAGATAATACACTCTTTTTCTCCTTTTTTAGCCACCTTCCTTCTTGGTCCTTCCCCTTTTTTGTCAAATTTGCTCCTCCCTTTTTCTATCCCCAAAACTGCTACCTTTTCTAGGAATCTTCCTATGGATTTTATAAGTTTGACCTTCTAAGGTAGGTCCATCAACCCATAATCCTTTTTCTCCTTTTCAGGTGGATTTATCTGGTACAAGTACAGCTAGGGCTGAGAACGGTACACATTGAGTGCTGACTAAGCATCTTTCAGGCATTGCTATAGCATTTGTACTGGCAAACTATCCAAAATTTGTCACGACAAACCTTCAATCCTTTACTCATTTTCCTACACTCTACACCCGCCAATCAACCAACAAGCAAGTCCTCCCCATAGAAAATTAAAAGCAACATGTAATAACACTTAAGTACAGTTCAAGATCTTCAATGCAATGCTCTAAACAAACCAATTTAATATCCTAAAATTCAACTAAACTCACTAAAGTACAAGTAATTAACTAAGTCTTAGGGCATGAAGTATAACTATTTTCAAGAGTTATCACCCGACAAGTTGGATCAGGTTGAGGGCGTTACAGAGACATTTTCTATGCGCCATGTTTCAAAAGAAACTTAATTTCAGTTGCATCTTTATATAAATATGGTTTAGTCGTGACTTTTAGTAATAGAATTTCAATATTTAAAAATCACAATCTTATCTGTAATAGGTGGATGTTAACTAATCTCTATTTTATTAAACCAAAGATGTACACACTACTTGAAATTGAAATAATGAATAAAAGACTTAAAACTTCTCACTCTAATGAGGCGTACCTTTGGCATTTGAGACTTGGTGATATTAACTAAGAAAGAATCACTAGACTTGTGAAAGATGACATCTTAAGTTCGCTTAAAAAAAGTGATCCTCCACAAGATGAATCTTGCTTAGATGGTAAGATGACCAAATGAACTTTTAATGCAAAAGAAACGAAGATTGTCAAACCCTTAGAACTTATACATACCGATGTATGTAGCCCCATGAGCGTCAGCGCAAGAGGTGGTTATGAGTATTATGTAACCTTTATTGATGATTATTCCAGATATGAGTATGTTAACCTAATGCACTACAGTAGTAAAACATTAGATAAATTCAAAGAGTTTCGTGCAAAAGTGGAGAAATGATGGTCTCGAAACTAACTAATAATTTTGACAAAGGCAAGCGCACCTATTGAATAGTTGTATATTACGGTGAGTCCGGAGTATCGTATCCTCAAGGACTAAGATTACTAGTAATAACTATCTTTTTATTATCTAATCTAATAATTAAGGGGATTTGTTTTTAATCTAACTTTAACTAACTAATTAATTATGAACGTGACAGGGAGTGAATTTGGAAAATACTTTTGGACAACTTATCTGAGATAGGCAATACCTAAGGAAGAATCCACCTAGACTTCACTTATTACTTTTGACTCATATGATTTATTCACTTGACTTAATCCTTAAAAATCACTGATTTATGTTAATATCTCTTTCAAGACTAAAAACAACTGACTCTAGGTTGATTAATTGAGATCTCTTTCTAATTAAAACCCATATTGTCGCATTAACTCGATCTATGGATTCCCTTATTAGATTTGACACTAATCCGGCAAATTTTCGTCGCCCTATTTCTAGGGTTGCAATCAACTCTACTTAATTGTGTTGATCTTCTCTTATATAGGGACTTTTGCTCCACTAATTAAGCACATTCGACTTTGAATCAATAACCTGAATTATCAAAACAAGAATAAAAATTCACAATTAAGAATAAGAACAAGTATTTATCTTATAAATCAAATAATAATAAGATTCGTCTTAGGTTTCATCCCCTTAGGTATTTAAGGGATTTAGTTTATACTGATAGAGGAAAACATCTTAAAATAGGGAAAACAACAAAACATAAGAAAACCCAAAAACTTCTAAAGAACTTGATGGGAGATCTTTAGTCTTGATGGAGATCCTTCTCCTAAGCTGTTCCCGACGGCTGTCTTGGAGTACTCTCCGCCTTCTACTCGACGTCTATTCAATGTCCCCTCTAAGTTTACCCCCTGTTTATATAGAATTTGTGATGCCTAACTTGGCCCACAAGTATCCTATTCCGAATAGAATTCATCCTAGTTTCGGAAGGGACACGCTTGTGGCAGACTCTTTCGGCTGTGGTCGATTCTGCTCGCCACACATGGCCATGTGATCTGCCCGTGGTCGATATTCTAGGCTATGAAATTTCTGATGTAGGCCCATTTTGTCCCTTTTTGGCCAATTTCTCATTCTTTTCAACTCCTAAGCTCTCCTGAGTATAAAACATGAAATTAAAGGATTAGGAGCATCGAATTCATTAAATCTAATGAATATTAATCCAAAAATAAGCCAAGCATGGGGTTAAAATATGTTTTAATTATGGTTTATCAAATATCCCCACACTTAAGCCGTTGCTTGTCCTCAAGCAAAATCCTCAACTCACAATTAAAATTAACTTCCTTAATTCATAATTCTTATCAATAATGTTTCATCATAATTCATAGATAATTCATACATTGATAATTTGAACTAAAAGAGTCATAAAGATTCAAACAGTCTAAGTCATAAATTTTCATAGCACGAAAACATAGGTGTTTCCCCTTACCTAAATAATTACCCTTGATTCAAAATCGACAAAAATTGACATCCTCACTAAAGATTCACTCAAATCACTCAAGGTGTTTAAGGTTCAAGTTAAGCACTCAAAAAGTCAAACATGAAAAGTTAATCCCATAAACTTGCATGAAAATCAAGTCTCCACCACTATAAAATGAGATGATACACAAATCAAAAGATCTTTAAAGGGTTGTAATGGGGCTTGGGTTAAAGGTATGGATATAGGCTGAATTAGAAGGTTACAATCGAGATCGAATTGACCATTTACCTAACTAGAAACAATGAACTAATAATTAAAAATTACATCAAATAATACGAGCTTCTTCTCAAAATGTGAAATTAATTGTTTAAGCTCAACAATATCGAACTAAAAAAATAGATAAATTTCCAACTTTTTTTTAAGAACAAGTATACAATAATAAGATAGAATTTAACAACTGAAATAAAGAAAATAGTTAGGCAGCTGGTCAAATCAAATCTCAACATAAAGGGATCAAAGGAGGAGAAGTAAAAATTTGGTTTTGGGTTAATATTAATGGGTGAATCAAAAAATGGTTTATTAGGCTGAAAAGGGTTCACTAGGGGTTAATTATGAGGGTAGGCTTTTTGTGGAGTGAGTGGGTTACAACCTAGGTGCCTTTATCATTTTAGTATATCAAATAAAAAATGTGGTCTTGACATGTATAATCGAAGCAAGTTCTAGAAAAATAAATCAATGTTGACACACTCATAATCAATAAAGTGAGCAGGAAAAATATATGCTCTAAAAGGCTCAAAATCTCACAAAAATTATGGTTTTTAATGTCAACCTTGTAAATTTCAAAATTCAAAGTAATATTTAAGATTAGGGAAACAACCTAATAATTTTTTAATTCTAAAAATAGACTTATCATGTTTGATTCTCTAATGTCTTAAAATTTAAACCATCAATTCACAATTATCTGTGACTTGATCCGAAACATGTCAATGAAAATCATAAATCAATAGAAGTTTTGTTCTAATAGTAAATATGAGAAAGTTACTTAAGAACAAGATATAATTCAGTATTGTTGACACCTCCCCACACTTAAGACGTACATTGTCCTCAATGTACAAAGATAGATATCTACAATATATAAAATCATAAGATAGGGAGAGAAATGAACTTCCTGAATTTTGGATGGAGTTAAGGAAAAGAAACGGTAAGTTGGGCATAGATGAATGCGGAGGTGGATACTCTGATGGTGGTGTGGTCATTCCTTAACAGCCCGTTGAACCTAAAATAAAGAAATCAAAATATAATAATATAAATTAAAGACAAGAAAGATAATGGGACAGAACTAAAAAATGAAAATAAGGAAAAAAGGAAAAATAAATGGACTCAAAGGTCCTTGTCTTGTCGAGTTAATGAAGCGGCCGACATGAACTTATGTAGATCGGTCTCGCAGGGGGAGACTGTGCTAGGGTCCTTTTGCTTCTTTGACATGGGGATGGTGGTGTAAAGGAATAATGAGTGAAAGGGGAAAGGAAAATGAAAGGAGAAAGATAATAGAAAAAAGAAAGGGGTGTGGTGGTTAGGGTTTGGGAGAAGTAAGGATTTGGGGAGAAAGTGAGAAGAAGGGGGTTTTATATAGGAATCAGGGACCTGGTTGCTGCCTATTCCCGTATGCCATGGGTGTGTTAGGTCACACGACCGTGCGGTGTTTCGTTCGTTTCTCCCATGCCTGTGTAGAGGTTGCCACGCCCATGTTGATTAATCAGTGTCGACCACGGCCTAGGGACACGGGCATGTCGCATACCCGTGTTACTTTCTCAGTGTTAACCACGATCATATCGCATGACGGTGGCATTTTATCACAGCCCGTTATGCGATGTACCTACTCGAGGTGTCCACATGGCCACGACCACGTCTGTTTGCAAGGCCGTGTGGTAGGGAAACCTGTGCTCCTTTTATTCGGTTAGTTTTTAGTTAGGTGCTAAAAATTGAAAATATGAATGAAGTAAAGTTAGTGCTCGGGTTGCCTCCCAGGAAGCGCTCGTTTAGAGTCTTAAGCTAGATTTACCTTTCATTCACCTAATCATGGTGGGTCGAGGAGTTGACATTCCTCTCTCTTGCTATCAGTTTCATGACCACTGTATATTTTGAGTCGAGTGACGTTTACCTTAAAAGTGTCGAATGTAGGATTAGTTACCTCGACTGTTCCGTATGGGAAGATATTCAGTACTGTGAAAGGGATTTCTCCGTTTGTAATAAGGTCTAAAGTGGCGATTCGAGGGTCTGTCTTATCGAACAATACCTAATCCTCAATCTTTAAATTGGGTTGTCCCATCCTTAAGTTTGACATGGTTTTGCTTTGGTTCTTCGTGTTTTTTCAGTTTTTTCTTGACGTGTGTCCGCTACTCGTCTAGTTTATTAATCTGAAGTTTTCACTCCTCATGAGTTATTTCTTTGTTGGCACGAGGTCTAGGATCTGGCTCAGTTGTATAATTTCGTGGTGCTTCCTGAAAAGAAGGTTGAACCAAATGGTCATTAATAAAATTTATGTTTTCACCTTTATTACTCGATGTCCTAGCCAAGTCAAGAGCCTGAAGAGTGACCGTTTCATCACCTACACGAAGTCTGAGTTCACCTGTACCAACATAAATTTTAGTTTTAGCAGTTGCTAAAAAGGCTCTGCCTAAAATTAAAGGAACATGATTGTCCTCATCCAAGTCTAAAACAACGAAGTCTACGGGGAATATGAATTTATCAATTTTTACTAGTACATCTTCGATTATACCCTTAGAAATTCTAATAGTTTTATCAGCCAATTGAATGCTCATCCTAGTTTGTTTTGGTTTCCCAAGACCTAGCTATTTAAACATTTTATAAGGCATAACATTTATGCTTGCCCCTAAATCAGCTAAAGCATTATCAATAGATAAACTACCAATTAAGCACGAAATTGTAAAACTCTTTGGGTCTTTTAACATTCGTGGTAGTTTATTTTGTAAAATTGCTGAGCACACTGCATTTAGCTCCACATGTGATGTATTGTCTAACTTCTATTTGTTTGTCAAAAGCTCTTTTAAAAATTTCCATGAATTGGGCATCTGCGAAAGAGCTTCAAGAAACGATAAGTTAATATGTAATTTCTTTAAGGTTTTAAGAAATTTACTTAATTGTTCATCTGTGCGGTCTTTCTTTGTCGCATTGGGGTACTGATCGTGTGTCAGAGTCTTAAAAATTTATATAAAAAGAATGATCAAGCCTAGAAACTAACTATGACAATGATTGAGGCAAGCGCACCTATTGAACAGTAGTATAGTTTAGTGGCAAGACCGGATTGTCGAACCCAAAGGAACTAAAAGTACTAATACTAACTTTCCTTTTATTATTTAGCCTAAGAATTAAAGGAATTATTAATTAATCTGAAATTATCTAACTATTAAGCTAAAGATGCAAAGACAAAGAGAATGAATTTAGGGAAAATACTTGTAGGAAAAACCAATTGGTTAAGACAATACCTGAGGAAGAATCCACCTAGACTACACTTGTTATTTAACTCTGAACCAGAAGATTTATTCACTTGACTTGATCCGTAGGATTCTCTAATGTATATTAATACCTCTCTCGAGGCTATTAACATCTAACCCTAGGTTGATTAATTGAAATCTCTTTCTAATTAAAACCCCTAGAATTTCATTAACTCGATCTATGGACTCCCATATTAGGTTTGACCCTAATCCGGCAGATTTTTGCCATCCTATCTCTAGGGTTACGATCAACTTCACTTAATTATGCTAAATCTACTCTTAGATAGGGACTTTTGCTCCACTGCCTAAGCACATCAATACTTGAATCAATATCCTGAAATATCAAAGAAAGAATTAAGAACACATAATTATGAACAAATCAAGTATTTATCATATAGTTCAGAAAACAATAACAAGATCAATCTTAGGTTTCATCCCCCTCAGGTATTTGAGAGGTTTAGTTCATAATAATAAAATAATACATCTCAGAAGAAAATATAAAAGAAAACATAAGAAAAACCCTAAAACCCCCTGAAGGAATTGAAGGGAAGATCCTCCGTCTTGAGTATAATTCCGGCTTCTTGAGATGAATCAACTGGCTTTCTTCGAGTAAATTCCACAATTCTAGCCTCTCTGGCTCGGCTCTTCGGCCTAACTGGACGCCTAACTGGATCCCGTTGAAGGTTGGCCTCTAGGGTGTTTATATAGGCTTTTGGAATAGCTTTCTTTGCCTCTAAGTACCCTAATCTGAATGAAACTCTTCTTTGTCACGACAGGGACACGCCCATGGCACACGCCCGTGTGAATCGTGGTCAGGCCATGTTCGGGTCTGTTAAGGTGGCATGGCCATATAGCTTGGGCCCAGGCCGTGTTGATTTTGTGATATGGCCCATTTACTCTGGTTTAGGCCCGTTTCTCGTTCTTTTCATCCTCCGGTGCTTTCCTAAGTATAAAACATGAAAACAAAGGATTAAGAGCACCAAATTCCACAATTCAAGGCTTAAATCATCCAAAAGTATGCTAAATGTGGGATTAAAATATGTATATATTATGGTTTATCAAATACCCCTACACTTAAGCATTTGCTTGTCTTCAAGCAAAATTCTCAGCTCACAATTAAAATGAACTTCCTTGATTCATAATATTCATCAATAATGTTCCATCATAATTCAAAGATAATTCATACATTGATAATTTAAGCAAAAGGGTCCTAAGGATTCAAACAATCAAGTCATAGTTTTTGTAGCATGAAACATAGGTGTTTTCCCTTACCTAAATAATCACCTTTAATTCAAAATCAACAAGAGTTGACATCCTAACTAAAGATTCACTCAAATCACTCAAAGTGTTTAAGTTTCAAAATTAAGCACTCAAAAGTCGAACATGAAAAGTTAATCCCATAAGCTAGCCTGAAAATCAAATCTCCACCACTGTAAAATGAGATGATACATAAATCAAAAGGTCTTTAAAAAGGGTTGTAATGGGGCTCAGGTTAAAGGTGTGGATAAAGGTTGAATTAAAGGGTTAGAATCGAGATTGAATTGACAATTTACCTAACTAGAAAAAATAAACTAATACTTGAATAATAGTAATTACATTTATTGAAAATTTTGAAACTAGTAATACGAGCTTATTCTTTAAGATGTGGAATTTAAACGTATAAGCTCACTTAATCATAAAACTAATAATGAATATACTTCGTTTTTTTTAAGAACAAATCAAGTCATAAAAGATGAATTTAACTATTGAATTAAAGATTATAGTTAGGCAACTGATCAAATCAAATCTCGATATAAAGTTGGTCAAGAGGAATGGTGATAACAAATACAGACTGGGTTTTTGGGTTAATATTAGTGGGTGAGTTAATAAAAATGGTTGTTAGGATCAAAGGGGTTCACTAGGGGTTAATTGTGAGGGTATGCCTTTTAGTGGAGTGAGTAAGTTAAATCCTAAGTGCCTTTATCATCTCAGTATATCAAATCAATTAATGTGGTCTCGACATGTATAATCGAAGCAAGTTCTAGAATAACAGCTCAATGTTGACACACTCATAATCACAAGGTGAGCACAAAAGAATGTATGCTCTAAAAGGCTCAAAATCTCACAAAAATTATGGGTTTTTGATATCAACCTTGTAAATTTCAAATTTCAAGACAACCTAGCAAATTTTAATTTTTTGAAAATAGACTTATCATGCTTGATTCTCTAGTCTCCTAAACTTTAAATCATCATTGTACAATTATTAATGACTTAATCCAAAACATATCAAAAAAATCATAAATCAAAAGAAATTTCATTCTAATCGTAATATGAGAAAATTACCTAATAACGAGATATAATTCAGGGATTTTCAAATAATACTATAGTTAACCCTCCCACACTTAAGATTTACATTGTCCTCAATGAACAAAGATAGATAATAGTCAAATACTAATAAAATCATAAGATAGGGAGAGAAGTTAAACTTCATGATTTTGGATGGATTCAATGAAAAGAAACCGGATAGGATTGGCAGAAGTGAACATGGGGGAGCGCCTTGAACCGTTTGAAATTGAATCCTCGAAGCAGCCGGCTTGATTTTATTGTATCCTAAGCTAAATCTAAATGGCATGAAGAATAAGAAGAAAGTAATAAAGAAAGTAAACAGAAAATAAAAATAAGAATAAAAGTAAAAATGGAAAATGGATATGCGTTTAAAAAGAAAGAGGAAAGGGGACGAAGACTTTAAATAGAGGAATGACCCATGCCCATACCCCGGGCGTGTTATGTCACACGGCCAAATCGCACAGCTGTGTTGAACTTCATGCATTTCTCCCACGCTCGTATAAAGTGTTCACTCACCCGTGTTGCTTAATCAGTATCGCCCATGGCTTATAAGCATGGACGTGTCGTACGCTCGTGTTCTTTAGTCAGTTTCGACCACGTCCGCATCGCACGGCCATAGCGTTTTATCGCAACCCGTGTTTTGGGAAATTTTCGTCCTTGATTCACACGGTCTCTACCATGCCGGTGTGCAAATCCGTGATGTCCGCACGGTCACGGTCACGCCCATGTACAAGGCCGTGTGGTAGGGAAACATACGCCTAAAAATTTTGGTTAGTTTTTAGTTAGATGCTAAAATTCAAAAATATGGACGTTAGTGGGGTTAGTGCTCGGGTTGCCTCCCGAGAAGCGCTCGTTTAAAGTCTTGAGCTAGACTTACCTATTATTTGTATGGCCATGGTGGTTCACGGAGTCAAAACTCATTTTTCTTACTATCAATTCTATCAACATATGGTTTGAGTCGAGTAATATTTACATCAAAAGTGCCAAAATTAGTATGTGTTACCTCGACCGTTCCGTATGGAAAGACCTTACGTGTCGAAAAAGGAGCCACACCATTTGTATTAAGCTCTGAAGAGGCTATTCGAAGGTCGGGTGCATCTGACAGTACCTGGTCCCCAACTTTTAAGTGATTGGTTTTACCTTTAATACTCAATGTCCTAGCTGTGTCAAGAACTACGTTTAGCTCCACATGCGACGTATCATCTAACTTCCATTTGTATGTCAAAAACTCTTTTAAAAATTTCCTTGAATCTGGCATCTGCGAAAGAGCTTCAAGAAATGGCAAGTTAATATGTAATTTCTTTGGATGTTTAAGAAATTTACCGAATTGTTCCTCTGTGTGGTCTTTCTTTATCATATTGGGGTACGGCACACGTGGTTGGTACTCTATAATTACTGGTTTTGGTTTATCATGGCTTGCCTCAACCTTACCTTCCTTACCCACATTCTCTTGCTTCAATTTTGGTTCATCTAACCCTTCACTATCGTGAGCAATTATTGCCTGAGGTTGCTCTCTTGGGTTAGTTTTGGTGTTGCTAGGCAAGATACCTCGTGGTCTTTCTAAGATAAGCTTAGCAAGCTGACCTAATTAATTCTCGATCCCTTGAATCGACGCTTGCTGATTTTTAAGTGTTGTTTCAGTGTTTTGGAAGCGTGTTTCTGACACCGAGATAAATTTTGTTAGCATATCTTCAAGGTTCGGCTTCTATTCCTGCTGGTGAGGTGATTGTTGAAACCCTGGAAGAAGTTGCGGTCTTTGATTACCTTGACCACCCCATGAGAAATTGGGATGGTACCCCCAACCTGCATTGTAAGTGTTACTGTAAAGATTATTTTGAAGTCTAGAATAGTTACCCATATAGTTGACTTGTTCGTTCTCTGTGCTGAGGTTGTAGGATAGATATTCTGTGTTGTTCACCCTTCTTCCATCTGTATCATACTGTATTACCGAATGTACCTGCGTAGAGCCATACCAACCATCAAATTTTTTATTTAAAAGCTCTACCTCGTTAGATAGCATGGTTACTGCGCGAGGTTGAAAACACTGGCTGCTTTTGTTGGCTTGATCCTTGTCACTTGCCATTGATAGTTATTCAGTGACATCTCTTCAATGAATTCATAGGTAGCCTCAGGTGTTTTGTTATTCAATGTTTCGCTGGCGGCTGAATCAATTAATTGCCTTGTTGAGGGGTTCACACCATTGTAAAAAGTTTAGACCTGTAGCCACAAGGATAATCTATGGTGTGGGCACCTTCTCAATAGATCTTTGTATCTCTCCCATGCATCGTAAAGTGTTTCTAAATCCATCTGCACAAAAGAAGATATATCATCTCTTAACTTGGTTGTTTTAGCCGGCGGAAAATATTTTAATAGAAATTTTTCGGTCATTAGTTCCCATGTAGTAATTGACCCTCGTGGAAGAGAATGCAACCACTATTTGGCTTTATTCCTCAAAGAAAAGGGAAATAACCGAAGACGGATGGCATCATTAGAAACACCATTTATTTTCAAGGTATTACAAAATTCTAGGAAATTTGCCAAGTGATTATTTGGATCTTCATCTTGCAAACCATCAAACTGAACAAATTGCTGTATCATCTGAATTGTGTTAGGTTTTAGTTCAAAATTATTACCAGCAATAGCAGGTCTAACAATACTTGACTCAGTTTCTATTAATTTAGGTTTAGCATAATGATACATAGTTCGAGGAGCATGATGTTCGGCCACCACCGGAGGTATCGGATTCTTCTCAGCCATCTCTTTGGTGGTATTAGTTTCGATTTCTTACTCTTCTTCTATGTAATTTAAGCTTCGCCTTATTTGTCTACGATTTTTGCGAACAGTACCTTCAATATCACTGTCGTAAATTAGGGGTCTCGTCCGGTTCTTTCTTGTCATAAACTAGAGGTACCTGCTAAAAACAAATAAAAGAAGGAAAATTAGTAAAGTTAAAAGCAAAGGAAAAATAAAAGTAAAATGTAAAAATAAAAATGGCTAAAGTAATAAAAATTGAGCGTTCTTAATATTTTATTTCCCCAGCAATGGCGCCAAAAACTTGATCATGTCTCAGAGTCTTAAAAATTTATATAAAAGTAATGATCGAGCCTAGAAACTAACTATGACAACGATTGAGGCAAGCACACCAATCGAACAGTAGCATAGTATAGCGGCAAGACTGGATTATCGAACCCAAAGGAACTAAAAGTACTAATTCTAACTTTCTTTTTATTATTTAGCCTAAGAATTATAGGAATTATTAATTAATCTAAAATTAACTAACTATTAAGCTAAAGATGCAAAGACAAAGAGAATGAATTTGGGGAAAATACTTGTAGGAAAAACCAATTGATTAAGACAATACCTGAGGAAGAATCCACCTAGACTATACTTATTATTTAACTCTGAACCAGACGATTTGTTCACTTGACTTGATCCTTAGGATTCCCTAATTTATATTAATATCTCTCTAGACTACTAACATCTAACCCTAGGTTGATTAATTGAAGTCACTTTCTAATTAAAACCCCTAGAATTGCATTAACTCGATCTATGGACTCCCATATTAGGTTTGACCCTAATCCGATAGATTTTCGTCATCCTATCTCTAGGGTTGCGATCAACTCCGCTTAATTATGCTAGATCTACTCTTAGACAGGGACTTTTGTTGCACTACCTAAACACAACAATACTTGAATCAATATCCTGAAATATCAAAGCAAGAATTAAGAACACATAATTAAGAACAAATCAAGTATTTATCATATAGTTTAGAAAACAATAACAAGATCCGTCTTTGGTTTCATCCTCCTCAGGTATTTGAGAGGTTTAGTTCATAATAATAAAAGAATACATCTCAGAAGAAAATATAAAACAAAACATAAGAAAAACCCTAAAACCCCCTGAAGGAATTGAAGGGAAGATCCTCCGTCTTGAGTATAATTCTGGCTTCTTGAGATAAATCAACTGTCGAGTAAATTCCACAATTCTAGCCTCTCTGGCTCGGCTCTTCGGCCTAACTAGATGCCTAACTGGACCCCCTTGAAGGTTAGCCTCTAGGGTGTTTATATAGGCTTTTGGAATGGCTTTCTTTGCCTCTAAGTACCCTAATCTGAATGAAAATCTTCTTTATCACGACAGGGACACGCCCATGGCACACGCCCGTGCGAATCGTGGCCAAGCCGTATTTGGGTCTATTAAGGTGGCGCGGTCGTGTGGCTTTGGCCTAGGCCATGTTAATTTCATGATATGGCCCATTTACTCCGTTTTAGGCCCGTTTCTCATTCTTTTCATCCTCTGGTGCTTTCCTAAGTATAAAACATGAAAACAAAGGATTAAAAGCACCAAATTTCACAATTCAAGGCTTAAATCATCCAAAATTATGCTAAATCTGGGATTAAAATTTGTATATATTACGGTTTATCAAGTATGGCACAGGAGGTTGGTATTTTGTAATTACCGGTTTTGGTTTATCATGGCTTACCTCAACCTTACCTTCCTCTACCATGTTTTCTTACCTCAATTTTGGATCATCTACCCCTTTACTATCATGAGCGGTAATGGTATAGAGTTCCTCCTTGGGGTTAATTTCAGTGTTGCTTGGCAAGCTTCCTTGTGGTCGTTCAGAGAACAGTTTAGCAAATTGTCCTAATTGTTTCTCGAGCCCTTGAATCAATGCTTGCTAATTTTTTAGCGCTATTTCGGTGTTTTGGAAATGAGTTTTTGACACCGCGATGAATTTTGTTAGCATCTCCTCAAGGTTCAGCTTCTTCTCTTGTGGGTAGGGTTGATGTTGAAAGCCTGGGGGGTTGTCTCTGATTTCCTTGACCACCCCATGAGAAGTTGGGATGGTTCCTCCAACCTGGATTGTAAGTGTTACTATAAGGGTTATTTTGAGGTCTAGAATTATTACCCATATAGTTCATCTGTTCGCTTTCTATGCCAGGGTTGTAGGATGGATATTCTGTATTACTCATCCCTCCTCCATTCGTATCACACTGCATCACTGGATGTACCTGCGAAGAACCACACAAACCATCAATTTTCTTTTTTAAAAGTTCTACATGTTTTGATAGCATAGTCACTATATCGAGGTTGAAAACACTAGCGGCTTTTGTCGGCTTTGTTCTTATCACTTGCCACTGATAGTTATCCAGTGCCATCTCTTCTATAAACTCATAAGTCAATTCAAGGGTCTTGTTATTTAGGGTTCCACCGTCTGTTGAATCAATCAACTGCCTAGTTGATTGGTTCACACCATTATAAATGGTTTGAACCTGTAGCCACAAAGGTAACCCATGGTGAGGGCATCTCCTTAGTAGATCCTTATATCTCTCCCATGCATCGTAGAGTGTTTTTAAATCCATCTGCACAAAAGAAGAGATATCATTCCTCAACTTAGCCGTTTTAGCCGGGGGAAAATTTTTAAATAAAAAATTTTCGATCACTTGGTCCCATGTAGTGATTGATTCGCGTGGTAACAAGTTCAACCACTGTTTAGCTTTGTTTCTCAAAGAGAAGGGAAACAAACGAAGGTGAATGGCATCATCAAAAACGCCATTAATTTTGAAAGTGTCGCAAAATTCCAGAAAGTTCGCCAAGTGATTGTTTGGATCCTCATCTTGTAAACCATCAAACTGAACAAATTGTTGAATCATCTGTATAGTGTTAGGTTTCAGTTCAAAATTATTTGCAACAATAGCAGGTCTAACAATACTTGATTTAGTTCCTATTAAATTAGGTTTAGCGTAATCATACATAGTACGAGGAGTAGTATTTTGATTCACCGGGTTTGCGACAACCACAGGAGGTAGCGGATTATTGTCAGCCATCTCCTTGGCAGTCTTAGTATCATCCACTTGCTCTTCTTCTTTGTATTGTAGGCTTCGCCTTATTTCTCTATGATTTATGTGAACGGTACCTTCTATATCACTGTCAAAAATCAAGGGTCTTGACGGGTTTCTTCTAGTCATAAACTAAAATTACCTGCCAGAAGCAAATAAAAGAAATATTAGCAAAGTTAAAAATAATAAAAAAAAATAATTTGCAAACAAATAAAATGGCTAAAGTAATAAAAATTTAGTATTCCTAATATCTTAGTCCCCAGCAACGGCGCCAAAAACTTGGTGGGCTCAAAACTAACTAATAATTTTGACAAAGGCAAGCGCACCTATCGAACAGTAGTATAGTTACGGTGAATCCGAAATATCGTATCCTCAAGGACTAAGATTACTAGTAATAACTATCTTTTTATTATCTAACCTAATAATTAAGGGGATTTGTTTTTAATCTAAATTTAACTAACTAATTAATTATGAACGTGACAGAGAGTGAATTTGGAAAATACTTTTGGACAACTTATATGAGATAGGCAATACCTAAGGAAGAATCCACCTAGACTTCACTTATTACTTTTGATTCATATGATTTATTCAGTTGACTTAATCCGTAGAAATCCCTGATTTATGTTAATATCTCTTTCAAGACTAAAAACAACTGACTCTAGGTTGATTAATTAAAATCTCTTTCTAATTAAAACCCCTATTGTCGCATTAACTCGATCTATGGATTCCCTTATTAGATTTGACTCTAATCCGACAGATTTACGTCGCCCTATTTCTAGGGTTGCAATCAATTTCGCTTAATTGTGCTGATCTTCTCTTAAACAGGGACTTTTGCTCCACTGAATAAGCACATTCGACTTTGAATCAATAACCTGAATTATCAAAACAAGAATAAGAACTCACAATTAAGAATAAAAACAAGTATTTATCTTATAAATCAAATAATAATAAGATTCATCTTATGTTTCATCCCCTTAGGTATTTAAGGGATTTAGTTCATACTGATAGAGGAAAACATCTTAAAATAGGGAAAACAACAAAACATAAGAAAACCCAAAAACTTCTAAAGAACTTGATGGGAGATCTTCAGTCTTGATGGAGATCCTTCTCCTAAGCTATTCCTGACGGCTGTCATGGAATACTTTCCGCCTTCTACTCGGTGTCTATTCAATGTCCCCTCTAAGGTTGTCCCCTAGGGTGTTTATATAGGATTTGAGATGCCTTACTTGGCCCACAAGTATCCTATTCCGAATAGAATTCATCCTAGTTTCAGCAGGGACATGCTCGTGGTGGACTCCTTTGGTCGTGGTCGATTCTGTTTGCCACACACGGTCGTGTAATCTGCCCGTGGTTGATAGTCCAGGCCGTGTGATTTCTGATGTATGCCTATTTTGTCCCTTTTTGGCCCGTTTCTCGTTCTTTTCAACTCCTAAGCTCTCGTGAGTATAAAACATGAAATTAAAGGGTTAGGAGCATCAAATTCATTAAATCTAATGAATATTAATCCAAAAATAAGCCAAGCATGGGGTTAAAATATGTGTAAATTATGGTTTATCAAGAAACAACTAGGTTTACGCACAAAGACACTTCGATTTAATTGAGGTGGGGAATATTTCTCAAATGGGTTTTTAAGGTACCTCGTAGAGAATAAGATTCTATACCAGTTAACCACGCTGGACACTCCATAATAGAATGGCATGGTGGGAGAAGGAATCAAACATTGTTAGACATCATACATTCGATGTTAAGTTATTCGAAGTTGCCAATCTCTTCTTGAGGATATACGGTAGAAACGACTTGTTATATTCTGAATGATGTGCCAACTAAGGCAACATCAATAACTCCATACGAATTGTGGCACGGTAGGAAGCCAAAATTTGGGGATGTATAGCCCACGTATTGGATAAAGATTAGAGGAAGTTGGACTCACAGACAGAATTGTGAATGTTTGTAGGATATCCAACGGGAACAAAGGGTGGTTTGTTTTATAACCCGAAAGGGAAAACTGTTATAGGTCAACTCATGCTACTTTTCTTAAATAAAGTTACATAAATGACTTCAAACCTCAAAGTAATGCGGTACTCAAGGAAATTTTGAGAAATATACAAAAGCTACATAATCAATTCCAAAACCAACTCCTAATAGTGGACCTGAAAATGATCAGTGGCATAGGATGCTTCGATGTAGTGGGAGGGTCTCTCGTAAGCTTGTGTTCTTCCAATCTAATGTAAGTGTTTTTAACATTGAGCCTGTCGAACAAGAAGATGATGACCCACTCACATATGATTCTAAGCTCTAGGAAATAGTTATGAAAGTTGAGATAGATTTTATATACTATATCTTAGTGTGGGAACTTGTAGACTTACCGGAAAGGAAAAACTCATAGGGTGCAAGTGGATCTACTACAGTAAAACAAATACGGATAGAAAAGTGAAAACTTATAAGGCTAGAATTCTATCGAAAGGTTATACTTAGAAAAAAGGTATCGATTATGAAGAAACTTTCTTTTTAATTTCCATGCTGAAGACAATTTGCATATTTGTAACACCCCAAACCCCACCTAAATGCCATGACCGGATCTGGTATGTCATAGGGAAAGGTTGTTTAAAAAACACTGCGCGTTTGTTAAAAATTTCAAGTTTAATTATTTATTCACTTGTTATCCTTTTGTTAACATTTTGGAAAACATTTATTAAGGGTTTAGGAAATTCCCGTATTGAACATTTTATAATAATAGACAGTAATCAAATTAAAAGCTAAACCAAATAAAAACCAAATTTAAAGTTGTAGTGGCCTTATTACATAATTAAATCCCAAGATTAAAAAGTACTATTAAATAAGAATCGAAAGTTTACGAGAAAAACAATGCATGGCCACCTCGAAGTCCGCCTCGGCTCCAAAATCACAATCTATGAATTACCTGAAACATTTAAAAAGAAGGGGTGAGTTTACGAAAACTCAGTGTGCACAACCCTCATCAGTAAGAACATGAATCAAAACAATTCGGCTGAAGCCCATTACAATAACGGTGGCAATTGGGCCTTAGCCCAAAATAGCCTCGGTTAGGCCTTAACCCATATCAAATGTCACATATCATACTTACCTAGGCCTGAGCCCATCTCAATATTAAAAATCCATATATGCAATGCATTAATGCCCATACCAACCCTACACTGCGTCTCCTGTCCAACCCTTCACTCCTGTGGATATTTAATCGACCCACCCATCCCTACACTCCTTATGTAGCACCGTTTCGGCACTAACTTATCGGTGCAGCATAGCTGCTCGGTGGCTAAAAAGCCTTCGGTCGAGTCATCAAGCGACCATGCGACCCTATTTGCACTTCTACTTTCAAATAATCCCATTCCCATGCAACATAATAACACATGAATGCAGCATACAATAATAAACATACGATAACAATCATAAATCGCATACAAGAATACCATATAACATGTAGGGGCATTTCTGTCATTTTGCCCTTCGGTGGCATATCAGTCATTTTACCCATCGAGGGTATTTTCGTAATTTTGCACCTGCAATGGCCTTTCCAAAGGCCCAATGTCGCCTTGAGCGACTCAACTACCATTTCCGGTCGTAACATTTAGGCCGGGTTTGGGGTGTTACAATTTTAGTATCAGAGCCTAGGTTGTAAAACTCGAGCTGTGAAATGGGTTCATGGGTTCAACAGTGTTTTATAAAATCGATATGAATGTTAATTAGAGTAAATGTTTTGATTGAAATATGGTATCCGAGTCTACCGGCACCCGATCCACGCAGGTAAGTGTTCTAACTTTTGGTGATGTATGCATGAAATGCTTATTTGATTGAATGAATGTGGTTACTAGCACTAGGAGATTCAGACTTTAGAGACTGAAACCTTTAGATATAGATACGAACTCGCGAGAACTACTATTAATACTACTCCTCATAAGATTGCTCGGTATAAAACAGTGAAAGAAAGTACTAATTCATAAAACTTTTAATCAGATAAAGGCGTATCAGTAGTCATGAGTACTAGGGGACGTGGATGTGCTGTACGCGACCGTGGTAGAGGCTGAGGTGGTGGGTCTGAACCCTTGAAGTCAGGACATGGGTCATGAAATGAGAAGCCAGTACCGCCAGCTGCGGAAGCAGATCTTCAGGATCAAACGGGTGGGGACGATACGGTGTCTCAGGCGATGTTACGGGTCTTGAAGAGTGTTGCTAGAACGGGCATAGGATCTAGGGCTCGAAAATCTGTGTCTGAACGACTTTGACCCAATAGAGCAGAAATGTTTAGGGGTGTGACTAGTGTAGCTCTGAATGTAGCTGAGTATTGGCTAGAAGTAGTAGAGCGTATCATGGATGATCTTGATTTTACGGTGGAGGAGAAGCTGAAAGGAGTTGTGTCTCTTCTGCGGGATGAGGCATATCAAACAGTCAGGAATGGTTCAGTGGCTGACCGCATTACCTGGGATTTCTTCAGGTCAGAATTCCAAAGTAAGTACATCAGATCGAGTTATGTGGATACGCAGCGTAGGGCATTTCTGAATTTGGTTCAAGGAAATAAATTGGTGGCTGAGTATAAGGCGGAATTCTTACGTCTTAGTCGTTATGCCCGGGGAATAGTGGCCATAGACCATGAGTATTGTGTTCAGTTTGAAGCTGGCCTGAGGGATGATTTGCAAGTGCTGATAGCTCCACAGCGAGAAAGGGAATTTGTTATCTTAGTGGAAAAGGCTAAGATAACCGAGGAAGTAAAGCGATTCGAAAAGCAGAATCAGGATAGAGATAGAGGTAGAAATAAAAGAAATTTTGGATCATCGGGGTCAGCTGGGCGTTTTCAAAAAAGACTTAGGTTGGATGGGCCGAGTCGGATTGAGAGACCTGTTGTGGATAGTCAGCCTCAGAGGTGTGCTCGATGTGGTAAATTTCATTTGGGTGAGTGTTGGACGAGTAACAGAAGATGTTTTAGGTGTGGGTCTACTGATCATCAGGTTAGAGACTGTCCACAAGAATGGGGCGGTGCGTGGCCAGTAAGTCAGGGTTATGCTCAGCTAGGTAGAGGTGGTTAGCAATCGCAGAGAGGGTGTGGTCCAGCCAGAGGAGGTAATGGTTTCGGTCGGGGTCGTGGAACACCAGGCAGGGGTGTAGGGAGCACTGATGCAAGACAGTCAGAGTTAGTCTATACAGCTAGATGCCGAGATGAGGTTAATGCACCGGACATCATAATCGGTACGTTCTTAATCTTTGGATTGCCTTTTACTGCATTGATTGATATTGGGTCGACACATTCTTATGTTGCTAGTATGGTATCTGGAACTTTAAGCATAGACTCTGAGATTGCTTCTAGGGAGATGACTGTAATTAGCCCTTTAGGACAATCGGTAGTGGTGGACAAACTCTTTAGGGATGTACCTCTAAAAGTTCAGGGGATGGTTTTCCCGGCTGATTTGATGGAACTGCTGTTCGGGGAGTTCGATTTAATCCTAGGTATGGATTGGTTGGTCAAGTATCAAGCAACTTTGGCCAAGTGTATGGTGTTAAGAACTCCTAAGAAGGGTGAAGTTTTAGTGATAGGAGAAAGGAAGAACTATTTGTCAAATGTAGTGTCTGCTTTAAGGGCGAAAAGAATAGTGAAGAAAGGATGTGAGGCATTCTTAACTTTTTTCGGGCTCTAGAAGTCAAGGAGCTAACTGTAGGGGATGTTAGAACGGTGAAGGAATTTTCTGAGGTTTTCCCAGAAGAGCTTCCGGGAGTACTTCCGGATCGCAAGGTGGAGTTCGGTATTGATCTTTTTCTGGGAACAGCGCCAGTGTCTATCGCCTCATATAGAATGGCGTCGAATGAGTTAGTGGAACTAAAAGCGGAGATTCAAGAACTGTTGGATCGAGGTTTTATCTGACCAAGTGTATCACCTTGGGGAGCGCTGGTGCTATTCGTTAAGAAGAAGGATGGATCAATGCGTATGTGCATTGACTACCGTCAGTTGAACAAGTTGATGAGCAAGAACAAATACTCTTTGCCGAGGATTGACGACTTGTTCGATCAATTGAAGGGGGCTTTAGTCTTCTCAAAGATAGATTTGAGGTTAGGATATCATCAACTTAAGGTCAAGGAAGCAGATATTCATAAGACGGCTTTCAGGACTCGCTATGGTCATTACGATTTCTTGGTGATGCCGTTTGGGTTGACCAATGCACCAGCAGCATTTATAGACATGATGAACCGAGTGTTCCAACCCTACCTGGACCGGTTTATTGTGGTATTTATAGATGATATCTTGGTCTATTCAAGATCAAAGGAGGAGCATGATTTGCATCTTCGAGTGGTTTTGCAAATCCTGAGGGAGAAGCAGTTGTATGCCAAATTCAGTAAGTGCGAATTTTGGCTAAGTGAAGTTACTTTTCTGGGCCATGTTGTGTCGGTAGAGGGGATTAGGGTTGATCCCTGGAAAATTGAAGCTGTGTTAGACTGGAAGCCGCCTAAGTCTGTGGCAGAAATCTAGAGTTTTCTTGGTCTGGCTGGGTATTACAGAAGGTTTGTTGAGGGATTCACGTTAATCGCGGCTAAGATGTTGCGGAAAGAGGTTTCATTTGTTTGGTCTGATAAGCAGCAAGAGAGTTTTGAGAGGCTAAAAAGAATTTTGACAGAGGCTCCGGTGTTGATACAGCCTGAGGCTGGGAAGGAGTTTGTTGTCTACTATGATGCGTCACACACAGGATTGGGATGTGTGTTGATGCAAGAAGGGAAGGTTTTTGCGTATGCATCTCGGCAATTAGGACTACATGAGGTGAATTATCCCACGCATGATTTGGAATTGGCAGCAGTAGTATTTGCCTTGAAGATTTGGAGACATTATATGTATGGGGGGAAGTCCGTCATTTATACAGATCACAAGAGCCTAAAATATCTTCTCACCCAGAAGGAGCTAAATTTAAGGCAGAAGAGGTGGATCGAGTTATTAAAGGATTATGATTGCTCGATCGAATACCATCTAGGTAAAGCTAACGTGGTGGCGGATGCATTAAGTCATAGGGTGATCTCTGACTTAAGAGCAATGTTTGCTCACCTCAGTTTATACGATAATGGAAGTCTATTAGCTGAACTTCAAGTGAAGCCTTCATGGGTTAGTCAGATTAAGGAGAAGCAGTGGGCTGACGAGTTGTTAAAGCCGAAGTTTCAGTTGGGAACAGATGATGAGATAACAGATTTCAGTTTGAATGGTGATGGGGTATTATGTTTTCGAGGGAATACTTGCATGCCAAGGGATCCTGAGTTGAGAGGTAAGATTTTGCAGGAAGCGCATAGCAGCCCATACGCTATGCATCCTGGAAGAAGTAAGATGTATCGGGATTTACGAGAATAGTTTTGGTGGCCAGGTCTGAAGCGAGAGGTAACCGAGTTTGTGAGTAAATGTTTGACGTGTCAGCAGGTAAAGGCAGAACATCAGTTGCCTTTGGGGTTGTTGCAGCCGGTGAAGATTCCGCAGTGGAAGTGGGAAAGGAAAACGATGGACTTTGTTAGTGGGCTACCTCTTACACCCACTAAGAAATATTCTGTATGGGTAATTGTTGATCGATTGACGAAGTCTGATCATTTCATATCAGTTCGGGTCGGCTACCCTCTACAGAAATTGGCTAAGTTGTATATAGCAGAGATCATGAGGTTGCATGAGCTACCAGTGTCTATCATATCAGAAAGGGACCCTAGGTTTACATCGAGATTTTGGAAGGCGTTGCATCAAGCGTTGGGTACAAAGTTAGATTTCAACACAGTGTTTCATCCACAGTCTGACGGATAGTCGGAGAGGGTAATTCAGATCTTGGAAGATATGTTGAGAGGCTGTGTCATAGACTTCAGAGGTAGTTGGGAAGAATTTCTACCGTTGGCGGAATTCGCGTACAACAATAGCTACCAATCTAGTATTCAGATGGCACCGTATAAAGTGTTGTATGGTTGGAAATATAGCACTCCTACTTGTTGGACAGAGTTGGGTGAGCGCCAGTTGTTGGGTCCAGAATTGGTTTCTGAAAAAGAAGATAAGGTTAAGTTAATTCGGACTCAATTGAAGGAAGCTTCAAACAGAAAGAAGTCCTATGCTGATCTGAAGCCTAAGGACATAGAATTTGTAGTGGGTGACAGGGTTTTCTTAAAGGTTTCACCGTGGAAGAAGGTTCTAAGGTTTGGACGGAAGGGTAAGCTAAGCCCCAGGTTCATCGGGCCTTATCGTGTTTTGAAGCGTGTGAGACCAGTAGCCTATCAGCTCGAGCTACCTTCAGAGTTAAGTCAGTCCATGATGTGTTTCACGTTTCGATGTTAAGACGCTACCGTTCAGATCCATCTCATGTCGTGCCAGTGGAAGAAATCGAAGTAAGGCCTGATCTACCTTTTGAAGAAGAACCAGTGCGAATCTTGGAACATGATGTTAAGGTATTGCAGAGAAAGGCGGTTCTGTTAGTTAAGGTTTTCTGGCAAAACCACGGTTCAGAGGAAGCTACGTGGGAACCAGAGGACGCAATGCAGCAGCAATACCCACATCTTTTTTGATCAGGTAATTTCGAGGACGAAATTTCTTTAAGAGGGTAGAACTGTAACATCCTGAATTGGGGGGCTTTTGCATTTGATGTGTTTCTGTGTGTATGCTATGCTTAATGTGGTAGTATAGGGTGTTTAGAGGTCTAGGAAAGGCTCGGGGTTAAGTCGAAGCCTTGGCCAAAATTCTCTTTTTGGGTAGCTTACTGGAGCGCTAGCTGAGTCAAGACTTAAGGGATATTGCTTGTGTTGGAAGACACAAGGAAGTCAGTGGGAAAGAGGCAAGGAGGCGCCTCTTAAGGTTCAGGTAGGTGACACCACAAGGGAGCAAAGAGGGAGCAGGTTCAAGTCACATGGTGCTCATTTTGGAATTCTTTTTGGCGTCAAGGGGAGCAGAGGTGGAGTTCGGCTAGGATACTTCAAGAGGGGAGAGTTGATTGAGTTAAATAATTCAAATATGTGGCTGAGAGAAGAAAGAGGAGTTTGAATCATTCAAACTATTTCGAATGAGTAATCAGGAGTGAATTAAGAAGAAAAGTAAGGGACTAGCATGTGGTGAAGGTAGTGGCCGAATTTTGAATGCTTGGGGGGAGTGTAGGAATCGGTTCTAGCTTGTTTAGGGTGTGCCAAATTGCAATTATGGTCATAGGCATTTTAGTTCTCAAAGGTGCATTTTTGGTTTTGGGTTGTAGGTGCCGAATTTTTGGAGGTGTCTAGTAGCCAAGTTTGAGAGCTCTTTTCCCTTTCGGCATTTGTTGTCCTTCTTTTTGACAACTTCGGAACCTTTTCTTTGTTTAGCCGAAACTCCTATCATCCTCTCTACTTCTCATTTCTTTCTTCTCATTTGCATTATCTAAAGCCGAAACCTCATTCTTTTTTTTCTTCTTCTTGACCGAATCCTCCATTACTCCCATTTATCTCTTTGATTTCATCTTGCTTTAGCCAAATATCTTAAGCCTCTCTTCTTGTTCTTCATTTGCTGAAACATATCCCTCACCTTCTCACAGGTTCTTTTCAAAGCTGAAGCATCCATTGTTCTTATTCTTTCTATATTTCTTCTTGGCCGAATCTTCCTTGAGTGCTCACCTTCATCTTTTGTTCTTTGATTAGTGGATTGCCGTCACTCTGTTCCACAACTTCGTCAATCGGATTCTCTTTGATCGCGGTAGGTACTCCCTTTTCATTTCAATTCTCTTTTCTCTCCTTTTGGATGCTGAAGTCATTAATCTTGTCTTATGATTCTTGACCGATTGAAGGAGGGGCTTGGTCTTCGCATTCTTTCGGCATTTGATCTGTGATTGAAGGGTGTTAAGGGACATTCGGTTTAGTCGACTTAGGTATCCAATCGGTGCCTTAATCCAAGTCTTTTAATCTTTGGGATTTGTCGATCTATGTAAGGGGTCTTTGTGTTTTGAGTATATATTCTTATTTGTTCTCTGTTCAATGCTTTAATCCGGTCTATTGACCAAGATCTTTTTCATGGACTCAAACGCTAGCCAAGCAAAGGAAGGGGTTGGACCCATAGCCCCAGCCCCAAAGTTCAAGAAGCGCGTAGTGTCTGCTGTTCGAGATTGGCCATCGGGTTGTGGGCCAGCTTCTGAGCAGAATAGTAAACAAATAGCAGTAGTTCCGGTTAACGATAGTGTCGACATAGAAAACGTTGTGTTGCGTGTTATCAGGTGTGTAAAACCTCATACACTTTATTTTAATGGTAATATTAATTGTATGGGCTGAAAAGTCGGAAAAGGCTATGTAGACAATCGTGATACCCTTGTGGGTAAGGCTAGGAATGCCAGGTACATCATTATAGCATTTTTCTTGCGTGTCTGGAGGTATGTGGTAATCTATTACCTTGTTGATAGCATGTTGCATTCATTATGACATGTATGTTATGCATGGGATACGGATATGATGTTTAAGGGGAAGTGCTTGATTATTTGGTCACATAGTGATCGGTGGCTAAGCCATGTTATATTATTTGGTCACATAGTGATCGGTGGCTAAGCCACATTATATTATTTTGGTCACCTAGTGATCGGCATTATGACTGATAGCATGACTTTCAAAGTGGCGTGTAGTGGATGGAGGGTTGATTGTAGAAATCCCCACGGTGTGATGGGCTGGTACGGGTTGGCGTGTAGAGGATGGAAAAACTAGGTTTTGGCTGGGACATGATGCATTCATTTATTTTATTGTCATCTTGAGTGGGCTAAGGCCCAATATGCGATTGTGGGCCTCGAGCTGTTTATGTGTTATAGGGGATTTATATATTGAGTCTCGATGACTCACCCCTTACTTAACCTTTCAGGTAATCAGTAGATTGTAGATATGGGAGCCGAGGCGGACTCGTGGAGGCCATGAAGTCTTTTCTTTTTGTGAACTTGATTCCTGCTTTATTTTACTTTTAATTGGGGATTTTTGTTATGCAATAAGGCATTTCTAAGTTAATATTTGGTTTTTATTATTTATTATTTACTTGAAATTTGATACCAAAAGTAAAGATGGGGTTTTCAAAGTACGAGTAACACAAACATACGTTTTCTTTCAAGTATCACCAAGCATAACGAATATTTGATTAACACCACTTGAAATTTTCCTAGACTAATAAATCACTGTTTTCAAGACATCGCCTTAATCGAAAAGTTTTCAAATCTACGGTTTTCCCCAAATTCAACAACTTCACCCTGTAACATACCAGATCCAGTCGTAACGTTTAGGCCGAGTTTGGGGTGTTACAATATTGCTATCCATTACGTGGTTATAATATCTAGAAAATGGATGTCAAGAGAGCATCTATATGATACAACCTGCCGGATATATAGCTAAAGGAAACAAGCATAAAGTTTGAAAACTACTTAGATCCATATATGGATTTAAGTAAGCATCTCGACCATGGAATCAAAGACTTTTGGTTTTAGAAAATTGTAAATGAACCTTGTGTTTATAAACCTTTAGGGGATGGAAAGGTGGTCTGTAGCACCCCAGACCCGGCCTAGAAGTTAGGCCCAGAATCTGACGTGTCACATCAAAGGCATATTTCAAAATGATTTTGCTAAGTTAAATTTTAGGGCCAAAAAGCCCAAAACCCATGAGTCTTGTTAAGTAATGATAAAAGCCCATTTTATAGCATTAAGTATTTCAAAAACCAAGTTTAAGCATAAGAAATTTACTTAAGTTTAATCATTAAGTAAACAGTTAAAACATCGAAACCCAAAATTTAAAATCAAATCAAAGTACAAGGCGTTATTACATCCAACGAAAGTAAAACAACTAAAACCATGTCCTTTGAAACAAATAAATAAAAATAAAAATTTAAACATCTTGTAGTGTGGCCATCTCCGAGTCCTCTCCCACGTCGAGCCGTTTACTGAGGATTACCTGAAACATTAAATAAAGGGTGTGAGTTTCGAAACTCAGTGTGTACAACCCTTGGCAATCAAATCAACATACAAATAGTCACATTGGACCTAAGCCCTATCGAAATCGGTGATCTTGGGCCTAAGCCCACAATGACCTCATATCATATCATATCATATCATATCATATCATATCATATCATATCATATCATATGCAAGACAAGGTAATGCAAAACCCTCCCAAAAATCCATCCGCTACACACACCATTTCCCTTCCAAACCTACACACCTATGGGGATTTCTAAATCGACCCACCCATCCTCTACACACCAAAGGTAGCACTCACAGTGGCACTACCCAACGTTACAGCAAAGCTGCTAATCATATAATGGGCTTAAAGCCACCGGTGGATCCACGGTAGTCAAGCGACTATGCGATCCTCAAATCTTCCTTCGTACCATAATTCCCACCCATATGCATCCTAAGCAGAATATCATATGAATGCATCAAACACATAAGTAACATCCATAAACTTATACTCATCACATAGGGGTATTTTCGTCATTTCACAACCCAAGGGTATTTCCGTAAATCTACTCTACAGGGCTATCTAGGTAATTTTGCAAATCAGAGGTACTTTGGAAATTTTGTAAATCAGGGATGTTTTGGTACTTCTACAAATTAAGGGTATCCTAGTAATTTCACAATTTGGGGTTATCTTAGTGATTTTTCAAACCAAGGGTATTTTGGTAATTTCAAATTAGGGGTATTTTAGTAATTTTACAAATCTAGGGTATTTAGTCCCTCTGGGTTTTAGTTATGAACTTTGTCCCATTAACAAGTCCTTGCGGCTAAAGTGAACAGACACTATGCACCAGGTAGGATACCAGAGAAGAGGAGGTGGGTTTTCTGAACCAATAGGGATTTCGGCAAGGAAGGATGATGGTAATTCGACAAAGAAGAGAGTTTGGCTATAAGGGAATTTGGCTTTCAGAAAAAGAAGAAGAACACGACTCTAATAGGAATTTCGGCAAAAAGAATGATGGGTTTTTTTTGGCAAATGAAAGAATTCGGCTGAGGGGGAGAAAAGGAAGAAATAATAGAACCCAAGGAAACCTTCAATGAATTCAGCACCCCCTTTTTATAGCCAAAGCCGAATCCTACCTTCCCCCCACAGTCCCATTCGGCACCAACTCTTCCCTCTCCTTATTTCTTGACTTTTCTCCCTAATAACACCTTAATCTTATCCAAAATTTCCTCCACATCCACACAGTTGTTTACTTCAACTGTAAGAGTTCAAAACCAACACAACTCTGGCCGTCCGTACAGTAAAATAAACACTGCACGAAATACCACTCCTAAGCCTCGAACCTTGGACCTCTCCAGCTTACAGCACGTCACCTTATAACTCCTAAGTGACGCCACTTACCACTGGACCACAAGCCCATTTGTGTCCTATTTCTTCTACATTTATTAAAAAGGCCTACTAACTAAAGTCACTATTCCCTAAGGCTAAACCAAAATATTTCCTTTACCCTTACTTGATCCCAAGACATCTTCAACACCCCTAGACACTCCAAATTCATTAATCCTCAAAGCCCACATGCCAATTGTCATTTTCCTCGCTCACTTAAAAAAATTTTCTGAAATCCAAAGCCCAAAGCCCAATAGGCCCAATTCTTCTAGGCCTAAATTCGGGGCATTACATGGTCTTTCTCGTTATATATGTTGATGACATTCTACTCATTAGGAATGATGTAGGGACATTGTCATCTATTAAAATATGGTTAACCAGATAGTTTAGGATAAAGGACTTGGGAGAAGCTAATTTTTTTATTGACATTCAAATCCTAAGAGATCGAAAGAATAAAGTAATAGCATTGTCTCAAGCTTCATACATAGACGAGGTATTAGAGCATTATGCAATGACCAATTCAAAGAAGGGAAATCAACTCTCTGTATCGGGATTCCATCTCTTTTTGGAGAACTGTCCAAAGATAGCGAAGAAAGAGAGAACATGAGAAAAGTTTATTATGGTTTGGTTGTAGGAATTCTCATATATGTTATGCTATGCACATGCCCAAATATATGTTTTGCACTGGGATTGATAAGTCGATATTAGGCGAATCTAGGATGAAGGCACTAGCAAGCACTTAAGCATATACTCAAGTATTTATGAAGAACGAGGGATTATATGCTTATGTATTCTAGAGGATATCTTACTCCTATCAAATAAACTAATTGTTACTTCCAAAAATGTCAGGATTCGAGGAAACTGACATTGGGCTATGCTTTTGTCCTAAACAATGGGTCTATAGTGTGGAAAAGTGTAAAGTAGAGTTGTACTACTGACTCCACTATAGAGGCGCGTGGTTTACGCAAGTGTACACAGTCATTATCAAGTAATAAGTAAGTAAAATTATATATTAATCAATTAATTCTAAAATTAATACTAACAATTTGCTAAGAGAACACAATATTTTGCAGGTGGTTAATTGTTAAATTAAATTAAATGCAAAGTGATCCCTAATGCAAATTAATCTAAATACAATGTATGTAATAAAATGAATGAGACGGGTTTAGCATCAAATTCACAAACTTCAACAATCAATAGCATGAATAGGCTAGAATAATCACATCATTCAACTTAATTCATTTTCGGCATGCTTTATAATGTCCCATAAAATATTCCATGGAAACTTGATCTTTCATGAGCTTGAAACCAATTTAAATTCCTTTCGGAATCTTTTACTTAGAAAAACATGCATACTACCATGACCATATTTAACTAAGGGTTTCTTAGAATTTATGTGAGGTAACAGGGACGAGTTAGGTTTGAAACAATTTAGTCACAGAAACCTAAAAGTTAGCAAGGTAATAGAGCTATCTCGAGTTATTACGAACCTTTAATTTAATTGGGTTAGGATCAAAATTAAGCATGCACCTTCTAATTATTGTGTGCATTAATCTTCATCTGGTTAGGATTAATCAACTAATTCTAATGCATTCAATCATATTTTCATGAATGAAATACATGCTTGAGTTTACTTAAAAATATGAATGACTGAGGCACAAAACATCATAAACATGATTTAATTGAACTTTATTAAATTGATGCAATCATTCTAGCTAAACAAATTTTGTAACACCCTAAACCCGGCCCAAACACCATGATCGGATCTGGCATGTCACTAAGGCGATTTTAAAAGATATCACAATTTCGGAAAATATTTTTCTTGAATTTAACCTTTTATTCGGGAAAACTAAATGGTTGAATAATTTGTAAGAGTTATACAATTTATATTAATGCCTTAACTTAATTAAAAACTTAAAATCCAAATTTGTTTAATAAAAATAAAAGCCCAAAACTAAAACCGGAGAAAGTAAAGCTAGTGGCCTATGGCCTTATTACAATGAAATAAAACCAAACTAATCAAAATATTAAATATAAATAAACAAAATAATGTCTTTTGCAGTATCCAAAATAAGCTCGTATATGGCCACCTTGCGTTCCTCTCCAGCCCGGTCCGATGCTTTAAGTGTCTCCTGAAAAATGTTAAAAATAGGGTGAGTCACAAGACTCAATGTGCAACCCTCGTGCACCATCAGACTGGGCCTTAGCCCAACAGAACAGATATCAAAACATGAAATAACAGAAATTATACAAAGCCCAACCCAATCCTAGGTTTCCATCCGCTACACACCACCCTTATCTGCCAGTCACACCATGGGGGATTTCTACAATAAACCCACACCGCTACACACCATCAATGGCAGTCATGCTGCAGTTAGCTGCTCATCGCCAGATCATGGCAATCGCCACTACAACAGATCATGGCAAAAAGCCACTACAACAGATCATGGCAAATAGCCACTATAACAGATCATGGCAAAAAGCCACTACAACAGATCATGCCAGAAGCCACTACAACAGAACACTTCCCCTTTCATAAATCACCCAACCCCGTGCATACATAGAAATCGGCATACATATATATCAGATCATATTGACAGAACCATTCACTTTAGAATGACAGAGATCACTAACCTGGTGATTCGCCTTTACCCTCTTCGGGTTTTCAACAGCCATGCCGGTATTTCGGCATTTAACAGAATATCAACGATTTATAAGCATACTAATCAAGCAATCTAAATGGTGTGAGAATGTTACACACCTAATTAATGCGTAGGACTACTCTCTATGTCGATACCCTCACTAATCAGATCTACTGCAGTTTGTCCACAATTTTGCTCAAAAGCCGGAAGAACGTGAAGATAAGGCCTCTCCTATATTCGACCAAGGTTAGTGTTTTACCCGAATTATATGCTTGAATTAACAGATCTCCTTACCTTGAAATCCTGAAAGTGATACAATCCAAGGCTACTAAACTCTGGCTTAAAAATCTAAGCGATTGAATCCCCTTCAAATCTCGGAATACCGCAAACGATAGAAAACACCCGATTAGTTAACCATATAGCCATTCGGCTAAGATCTCTAAAAGCCAAAAAAGAATACACAAATTGAATTTTACCTCTACAGATGATTTCGGCTACCCCCTTGCAGAAAGATTCGACAATCCTAGAAGAAGATAGAAGCGTAGAAGAGTATAGATCTAGGAATTTCGGCTTTTAAGAAAATCCCGAAAAGATGAACTAGATGTGTTTTTCGGCTTTTAGAAGAATTGAATGAGGAGTTTCGGCTTTTAGTGAATGGGAGAAGAATAACAATAGGGATCAGAAGATTCGGCTAAAAGGAAGTTTCAAAGAAAAAGAAAGAAAAGGTGAAGGAGGTGGTAATTTTCGGCTTTTGGAAGAAAAGATGTTGAGAAGATTGGGAGATTTCGGCTTTTAAAGAAATCAAAAGAAAAGAAATTGCAGAGGGAGACTGAGGATTTTGGCACAGGAAGAGAGGAAAAGAATAGGGTTCCAAATGCCGGAATTGATGAGCTATCCCCCCTATTTATAGAAATTTCGGCACCTACCTATCAAAACCCGAATGTGCCCTTTCTGATAACTAAAAATTAAGCAAATAAAAGGGAAAAATTCGGCACCCCTTTGCCCTATCAGAAACTGATTCCTCCTCCCCTTCAGAGTCAAAATTTTGGCCACCACCTAGCCTTGCAGATCAATCCTATCTTTTCTCCTTTATCTTAATCTATCCACATCTCCAGAAGAAACCTAGACAGCACTAACTCTTCCTTCTTTTATCAGCACATTATCCACCTTATTATCTCATTAAATAATTCCTATTTTTAAGCCCTATTGCCGTCCAACCTACTCCTTTAAGTGCCGAAAATGACCCAATTACATGGGCTACATGCGGCCAACACTTGGGCCTCCTCCTTGGCCATTGACGCCAACTCCCTTCCCTCTTAGTGGCACCATTTTACCACTGGGCCACAAGCCCAGTATGTCATTTAAACTACCAAGACTTTATTTTAAGCCCTAGAGTATCTAAACAGAATATTTAATCAAGGCCTCGACCACATCCTGAGCCCAATTTGGACCCCTAACACTTAAATTAACACATTAAACATATTCACCCATTAAACACATAGGCCCAAAAATTCAGGAAGTTACAAATTTAAGCTACCATTGTTGATGAAAAATAACAAAACAAATTGCGAGCATGATCAAATTTAAAAGTAAACAATGATGAGGGAGAATAAACTTTGATTGATTCAAAAGTCCTTTAGAATTCGATAGTAGTGACTTCCTCCAATCCTCGTGTTATTCCTTCGCAAAGTACTCCTCAAGGTGGCCAACCAAGAGAGTATTTCTCAAGGATTTGCTAGATTATGGAGAGGTAAAATGGGTATGGCTATGCATGAAAGGAAGGAAATGTGGTGAGAATGAGAAATGAAGAATAAATGTTAAGTGAGGGATGATGGATGAGTGAAATGAAGGTAGTATTTATATTGAATGGATGAGTAGTGGGTTTGCTAAAAATAGATTGAAATTCCTTAGGTTTCTCTTTCCCATGACCGACCATAAATTGTGGAGATAGGGGATTTTTAGTTGCTTGATTCATGCATGAAATCATGCTTGAATCAAGCAAAGTTGTGGACAGTTTCAAGGGTAAAGCTTGTATGCTGATCTCTGATTTATTTGCAACTGTAAGAACCTCTAATAAATCTCCTAAAAGTGAATTTTGAGTTTTTTAAATGCTCTTGCCGAATTGGGCTTCATTCTCCCTTATTTGGACAAGTTGATGACCCAAATGCTTGCCAGGCTTATTCATCAATTGCACCAACTTCAATAGGATCAAATTAATTTCTTTATGACCAATTTTTCCTTGCCTTTGCCATCCATATAGAGTGAATTTGGCTCATGTCCATGTAGCTTTAATAAATAAGCTATGCATAAGTCCTTAGTCCAATTGCAACAGTTAAATCAAAATTAATATGTAGCATAAAAGAATTAAATTATGCACGAATTTAATGCAAAATAGCACAAAATTGCATTATCAATTAATCATGCCCATAATCTTAATATGAACATATTTTACCCAATTAATTATTAAAAACTCGGAACAAATATTATTTTTAAGTAAAAAGATGTCATAAACTACTAAAAAACCTATATAATTTAGAGTTTACAGGCTACCAAAGAAGCAATATGGCTTCGAAAGTTCCTTACAGATCTTGAAGTTGTTCCTTGTAAGGGAAAAGCTATCACATTGTAATGTGACAATAGTTCAGTAATAGCTAACACCAAGGAAATGAGAAGCCACAAGAGGACAAAACACATTGATTAGAAATGTCATATCATAAGGTAGGCCGTTATAAACGGAATCTCAGCTATATTCAAGGTAGAATCTAAGGACAACCGTGCGGACCATTTTACCAAGACTCTACTAGCTAGGAGTTTTGAGAAACACTTGGAAAGCATGGAATGCGTAATATGACTTGTCTACTTCATTAAGGCAAGTTGGAAACTGTTGGATCTAGTGCCCTAAGTGCAGTATATTCATTTGTAAACTTGTAATTTTTTCGAACAAATTGGTTAATAAAACAAATTCATTTATTACATTAATATATGTTGTATGATTGTCCTCATATGGTTTTTGCATGCAAAGCAAAATGGAAACAAATGTTGTTCATCAATTTTCTAATGTTTAAACTAATACTAAGCGGAATTACGTGGTCGGATCGTAATACAGGAAGGCAACTTCTATTAATAGACGAACCTAAATCTGTCCTTAGTCCAATCAAAAATGAAAAAATCGATTGAAAGACTAATATGTAGTCTATCAAGTCCAATTGGGGAGATGCTTTCTCTTGGGCATCGAAGCGGGTGAATCCTAGAAAATAAAGACATAGATGTGAATGCCTAAACTGGTAGTATATCAGATTAGACTCAATATGAATATATCTTGAATCTATTTATGGATTTATTCACTTATGACGTTCATAGTGTGGCATACCTAAACCCTGAATGGATGACAGACTATGTATACGTGACTCGAACACTTTGATATAAGTAAAAGTTAAAGTTCAAATAGATAAGGAACCAAAAGCTGGTGCATTGGGTGTATGACTTTTGTAGTATGTAGCGTCATTCACAATAGTGGTATTCATAGCTTGAGGCATGGGTAAATAATATACTCTCATTGGCATTACATGATTGATGAAAAGTAAAAGTGATCATGAGTCATTCATCTTTGTGATGGATGACTTGATTACAATTTGATAGTAGTTGACTTTTCTTAACAGAAGATGTAATGGTTGTCATGAGATAAAATATGATCATATTGAGAGAACAAAATTGTTGCAAAAAGATTAAGGATATCATATGAGGGTAACACACTTATGACTTATTGGAGGAGCATTAATCGAGTTGCTTCCATAATGGTATGTCGTTGAGGAGACCTCAGTCACGATACTATAGTGGACCTACTTCATGACTAAATAAGTTTATAATTAATAAGTGAAATTTGAAACTTAATTATAAATCATTTCAACCTCAATTTTATATGTCCAATCGGTCTCTTCGCTAGCTCGTTGAAACTACAAATCAATTGCATGTTGAATCATATGAAATGAAATGGATAAAAATGGTGAAAATGGGGAAATGGAATCATTTGAAAATGAATGTGGTTTTCTCCAAAATAAAATTAAAAATGACAAAAATGAAAATGACCTAAAAAATGAATTTATATTTTTCGAATTAAATAAAGTTCGAAAATAAAAATAAATCAATTAGCCATAGTGAACCATTGAATATGAAAATATTAGATATATTTTCTTATATTTTTTTTACGGTAAAGTCGTCATGATTTTAACGAAATTAGAATTAGGTTGAGAAAATTATTTAATTGAAAATATACTTAATTTTGTTTTTGGGAAATATAAAAACAAATATTGGGTTGGATCAAATTATAAAGTATTGGGTTAAAAGCCCAGGAAGTACTTGTATTTGGACCCGATATGGAAGAGGCCTAAAAGCCCCTTATGTAAAAGGGTGGGATGACAAATCCTAGTACTATTAACTAGGTTTTCCACCCCCTATACTCCTAGTTAGGCTAGGAGTTTGTTTTTCTAGTTGAAATAAACTTCTACAATCCAATAATGGGTCTACCTTCTCTCCCTATAAATAGATGGCATCGATATTACTATTAACACAACTTTTAGATATTGTTATTTTGCCTGAAAATATAGAGACTTTTATTCTCTAAAAATTAAATATATTTTTGGAATAAAGATTGTATCATTTCTATCTCATAAGAGATTTTCGTCTTCACCTTAAAGAAAAGAAGACTATTTGTAGTTATGTGTTTGATTCGAATCGTTTGAACCCACACTCGAAGCAGTTCATGATACAAGAATAGTGGAGAATATTGTTTGGTCGAAAGTTGGGAATGACAAGGATCCATCTATCCAAAAAAACACAGGTGCGAATTCAGTCTAAGGTTTATTGCTATAAATACCACATATCGGGTCAGTTTTCAAAATTTTTATTTTTCATTGTGCAAGAAAACCATTTTTGAACAAAAAAATTTTCAACATGGTTACCATGAGATAAAATATGATCATATTGGGAGAATGGATATTATCCCAAAGAGGTTAAGAATATCCTATGAGGGTAACACACTTATGACAAGGTCATTGAACAAGTATTAATCGAGTTGCCTTTATAATGGTATGCCGTTAGGGAGAGCTCAATCACAATACTGTAGTGGAATGACTTTGTGACTAAATAATTTTATGACTGATAGGAAAAAAGCTAGAACTTAAGTATTGTAACACCCCATTCCCCAACGGTCGACTGGGGCATTACACAAAAAGCAGACTTAAAATTAATTTCAAAGCATAACAAATGGACTAGGAGTTAACTCAGAAAATAAATTTGGAAAACACAAGCAACTAAATTGGTATACACCATAATGTATACACAGTTATTTTTTAAACTTTCCGTTGAAAAATATTTCCTTTGAAAATAAAGTGCTGTTGGCAGTGGTCCATAACATATAAAATAGTTTGGTGTATACAAGTAGAAAAGACTATACGAATCATAATTCATAAAACTTTAATTAATCCTTCAGGGATAACATTCTTTTAAAAATATAACTCAATAAATAGGTACTTTATTATAGTGATTGCTCTTTCTACATAAGTCCCTTCTACAAGATTACCTTAAAGCACCACCTGAAAGGAGGGAAAAAAAAGGGTTAACTTCAAAAGAACTTAGTGAGCTCTAGCAAAGAAAATACTCAACTTTTAGATGAATTACAGAAGCAAGAATAATACTAAAACTGCATATGCACACTCTTAAACTAATACAACAATATCTTACATGCCTAGACACTTGGGCAGATACTCTCATACTAACTGGTGGATACTTAACCAAGACGAATAGCACTTCCAGGTGCACTCTAGAATCGAACAAACTCTAATATCGAGTGTATTCTAATAGCAGCGTATACTTTCTTCCTTGCATCCATATGACACTTTTACTTTAACAGAACTTACATTTCCCAGTAACACAATCTTTACTAACACTTAACTCTGCATCTCAAACATCTTATTAGCCTAATTCATACATGCTTTCAAAATTCACTTTCACTAAGGCAAATTATATATACCAATAATCACCAACACTTCACAATTACACTAAGTTTTCAATGTAGCCAACAAGAATCAAAACTTACTACTTAATGTTCAACTTTTCTTTTCTATCAGTAGATATACATAACAAACAACACATACAATCATAGTTACTTACTCTTTTACATACATGAACTCGTTAGTTCGCAGCTCAATAACTTTGTTTACATGGTTGGTATATGTTATGATGATGTGGTAAGTGATGTTAGAATTTAGTTGAGACCTAGTTAGAACTAAACTAGGATATTGTAGATGATTTGATACTTAATTAATTCTGGATGAGGACATCAGAACATCATGTTTACACGTTTTGTTTCTTCTTCTTCTTCTTGCTTGAACTTTCGTTGAAGCTTTAGAAATTTTAAGTTAGAGCCTTTAGGAAAGAGTTCCTGTATTTCGCTAACACTGTTGTTATCACTAGATTACTGGTAATTTCTGGTAAACCCTTAGGTAATTATCAAAAGAATATACATATTTTCAATAATGCATGCAAAAATTTTAAAATTGTTCTTGATTCCAGGTTATATGCTACCAATTGGGTTTGCATGTTACCGATTCATGCAGGCATGTCAAATTTTAATTGTTTAATGATCTGATAGATGTATTTGTCTTTGTTTTAGCTCAAGAAGCTAATGAAGGTCCAAGTAAAAAAGGCAAAGGACTTGCTGAGTAGATTACTATAGTAGACTTTCTGGTGAGTTCCTTCTTACTCCATGTGTGTAAATTACATTATTGTATAAATTGTATAAGGTAAGTGTTCTTTATCCATAGCGTAAGTGTGGTCTTTGCTTTCATGGTTTTCAACCAATATTATCAGTGTGCTTATGTCCATTTATGTTTCAATGTGTAATGCCCTCATTACTACACAAGCAAGCACCACCAATATGTGGTACGTGATATGTGTTGATGAAGAAGGGGAATATGTTTGTGATGCCTTCAGTAGGGCAGCTTTATTGCAAACCGAACTAGTAGATCACGAGAAAGCATGTGTGACAGACCAATTATAATATGAGGAGTTAAGGGTGTACAAATATGACTAATTTGATATGATTCTGACTCTGAATTCTTGGTACTAGGCTAGCATAAGGATGACTTTTATGTATAAGTTATGGTTAAGTTCGCAAATAAGAACCGCCCATGTGTCGTGTTAAGTTGGTGTATTAAGTTTGTCTGTAATTTGTGAATGTCATTAGGTGTATTGTGATTATTACATTTGAACTTCTCTAAAAAATGTGTTTCTATATGGTATTAAAACATATTCATCATCTGTATCACTGTATATTAGTTGTGTTTTCCTTATGGAACTCATTAAGTTCATTTGAACTTACTCTGTTATTCATTTCCTTCTCAAGCGTGCTGACTAAAGGAAGTCACTCTATTGAAGGGACTATGTCAAAGAACTATTGGTTGTGAGTCATCTGTTTATTTCTGTATCGTGCATGACCTTTGTAGGGGTCGTGTATAGACCAGTTTTGTAATTGACTTGTATAACATTTTACTATCTTTGTTAAGATACGGTTTTATGAGATTCTTTACAAACCTTTAATATAAGTGTTTAATATATTATATTTTTTTTCTATAAGATTGTCTCATTGGCATATACGTCAAATGGTTTTAAATGTTATTTTAACCACCAATGATGCACATTGACACTATTGTATAGGAATAACCCATATTATGTTTTACATAATCTATCAACTTATATAAGGCTTCTGTTAAATGTTTTACCTAAAAATGTTTTATTTGGCGTATTACCAATTTGATTGTTTTTTCTTGTCATACTAAAGGTCACGCCAAGAACTCGATACTTTTATAAATTTTACATATTCTTTGATAAATTTGTATAGTTTAACTTGTGGCACTCTCTACTCAGATTCGATGATCGGGTCGGGTATGGGGTGTTGCACATTTACCCATGTCTCAAGCTATGAATTCTATTATTGTGAATGGTGCTACATACTGCATAAGTCATATACCCAATACACCATCTTTCAATTCCTTATCTATTTGAACTCAAGCTTTTACTTACATCAAAGTATTCAAAACACGCATATATAGTTCGTCATCCACTTGAGATTAAGGTTTGTCACACTTTGAACGTCACAAGTGAATAAATCCATAAATAGATTCAGGATCTATTCTTCTTGGGTCCAGTCTGATGTACTGTCAGCCAGTCAGTCACATTTATGTCATTATCTTCTTAGAGTCATCCGCTTCGATGTCTAGGACAAAGCATCTCCTGAATTGGACTTCATAGGGGACAAATTAGTCTTTCAATTGATTTGCTCATAGTCAGGACTGTACACTATTACTCGGGTGTTAGCTAATGGTGCCATTTAACTCTCAACCAAGGATGGACAGTTATTCTTGGTAAAGGGGCAACGAGCGAATTTGCATTTGGGATGTACTAAGAAAACATTCAAAGAGGTCCAATATCTCAATTGTGAAGCATGTCATGGTGAGACAAGTTATCAAGAAGTGGACGATGACGATGGCCCGAAGAGGTGTGTCAAGTCATCAATGAGGTCTAACCTTTCCCAAATTTTTATTTGTAAATAATTTTCATGTTTGAGCATAGATTCCATTTAATTTTCCTACCTAGTTAGGCTTTAAATTCATTGCATGTTGAATTTTAGGGATTTAGAGGTCCTGTTTTGTGTTTAGGGAGTTAGGATGAATTTTTTTTTTTGAAATTTTGAGAACTATACAGTGGTATCACGACACTCAAGGGTGGATATCGCAATACCTTAAATAGTTTTGAGGGGAGGCCAAAACTCTTATGGATATCGCGATATTGGACCCTTGGTATTGCTATACCAAACCCTTGGTATGGCGATACCAGACCCCTGGTATCGCGATATCCCAAGCAGTTTCAAATTTAAAATTTTGAACAAACACACAATGGTATTGCGATACCGAGACCTTGATATCGCGATACCCTGGTCAGTTTCAAAAATTGGGGGACCAAAAATTCCAAGGATATCACGATACCCAACCTTAGTTTCACGATACCCTTGTCAAATTTTGTAAAATATTCGTTTTGGGTATCGCAACATGCATGTTTTCAAGCTTAAACCCCTAAAACTCCTCAAAATTTCCAAATTTCCTTCATTTAAAATCATATCTCCATCAAGACTTCTTCCCTTTTCACTTTTTTTTTTTAAAAAAAATTTGTTCATAATATCTTCATCTGTTGGCAATCGTTCCGTCGTTTTTGTTTGTTTCCTTAATTCTTTTTTCATCTCTCTTCCACTTGATTAGGGAACGACAAAACAAACCCATTTTCCGTCAATAACAACAAAGGTTAAAAGTTTATTTATTCTTGAAAATTGTTGTTATTCTTGCTTGATAGTTTGATGTAAGCAATGGAATAGTTATGGACTTGTTGATAAATATTTTTGCATTGTTGTGGGCTAGTTGGTTATAATTTTTTCTGTTAATATTATTGATTGACTAATTCAATATACTTTACAAAATGCCACCAAGGCAAACAAAATAAACCTAATCCCAATCTAAGCCAGCTCCATTGTTGGAATTTGATCAGACCAAATTTGTATCTAAAGAGGCTAAGGAGTTCTTTCTTATGCTTCAAGCACGAATGTTCGTCCTTAAACGTGGTTTCGACCTAGCCTCTTGCTTAGGTGGCGAGGTTTGGGATCTTGTCCAATTTCATAGGTGGAAAAACATTTACCTCTTGCCTAAGGTGCATACGGTTATACCTGTGGTCTTGGAGTTCTACTCCAATTTAAAATTTAGTGAAAGAGATCAGGTATACATTAGGAACCGACAGGTAGACATCTTCCATACTGGCATCCCATTTTGGAAAAATGAAGACATCGAGTTGCTTGACTTGACACATTATCGTGATGTAGATATGAATGTCATAATGAACTACCTAACAGAAGGTAAAGGGGAATGGAAATGAGAGACAGAAATGAGATTACTCCTTTCATTTAATCAATCAATAATATTCATGGGAGCGAAATTATGGATGAAACTTATCTGTACCTGTGCTAGCCTAACACTTGAAACTAACACAATTAATGTTTCCCAAGCTATTTTCTTGTGTTTTATCTTACAGAAAAAGCGTATCTGTTTGGGGACTTAGATCTATCAACAAATGATATGCTATGTGGTGAAAGGCAAGGTCAAGATCTACTTCCCACACTTGGTTACAGATTTATGCCATAAAGCATGTGTGGTTATGAATCCCATCGATCATTTCCATTCCGTCCCTAGAAGCATTATAAACTATTTAACACTCCAACAGTTCCAAGAGTTACAACTAAAGCAACTGTAAGAGTGGACCCGCTTTTACAAACACAAGATGAAAGTGCCAAGCACCTATCCGAAGAAGCCTCTTTTGAGGAAGGTTTTGGATGGGACACAATCATAGCAAGACGAGCTACTAGAGGCAATGAAATATAATACATTGATGATGTAAATCATTAAATCATACATTAACCATTACGCAACGACGCATGGGCTAGTAGACCCATATTGGCTGGTGAGTTAATGAGTTGCACCCATTCAACAAAAACGAGGGAGGAAAGACGAAGAGGAAATGGAAAAGGAAAATGATGAGCATCCCGAAGACGTAGGTGATTTTGAGGCTATGTTTGCTCCCAGGTGCCCCTCAATCAAAGGGATAGTTTTTTGCAACCCAAGTGAGGAAGATTCGTATTACTAACCACCTCGGCACACTTGCAAGAGGGTTGTTGTCAAAAGAAAAAGAAACAGATGCACTGGAGCAAACAGATGCACTGGAGCCTGATTCAAATGATAACAACTAGTTTCATGTCTTAGCATAGTTTCATTTTTTATGTGCATTGAAACTATTAAATGTTGAATTATTATGGATGGATGGTTGGATTTATTTTTTTAAAAAAATTATTTGCATGTGTTTTTTGTGTTCTTTCTCTATGGTATTCTATGCAGGATGCCCCATTTGAAGACTAGGCTACAAATTCGAGCATTAATTCAAGAGGCGAATGACCCGACCATACCACAATGAGCCGTCATTGTGACATCCCAAAGACCGAGTTAGTAGAAATTGGGTTATTGAACTGAGAGTGGTCTCGACCAAATTTTTATTTAGATAATTTTTTTCTCACTTAATAATAAATAAATATCAATTATAGTGATTGAGTAGTGGTGGAGCTGTCCTTGATGATCTGAGTTCAAATCCCTTTCCTCTCACTAATTTCTTTTTGGTGCAAATTTGTTCTAAATCTTAAGAAAAGATCATCCCATGTTTTACTTATTTTCTTGTTAAAATGATCATAAGGAAGTGAAATGGCGTAATGGTAAAGAGTTTAAAAAGTTTCCTAATGGTTCTAGGTTTAAGTCTCCTCATCCACATCTTTTAATTGATTTTTTATTTTTATTTTTTTGTAGTTTTTCTCATGTTTTTAAAACCCTTGCCATCCAACCTAGCTTTCCATAAGAGGGGAAGATTATTTCCATTTCTTTTGGTCAACAAACCATAATTATGGAGACCATGATCCCCTTTTCATCTCCCTAACATTCCAATTTCTCCATTTTTTCCTTATTAATGGTTCATTGAACCTAGACAAGGTTGACCACACTTTTGCCATCCATCCTCTCTCTTCTCCCCTCATTGTTGCACCGCCCATTTCCTCTTCTTTTTTTCTCTTTTGGGTAGCTCTCAACCTCCTTTTTTGCTTTATTTTTCTCTTTCTCCCACCATTCCTAGCTTTCCATTACAATCACTTCACCACCGAACCACCACCTTGCCACCTCTCCTCTCTCATTTTTCTCCAAACTCGCCCCTATCGCCGCCCTCTACCACCGTGGCAACCACTGCGCAACCTTTGCCTTTTTTATTTTCTTTTTTCTTCTTATTTCTCCTCTTTTAAGAAAGTGACCGAACCCATATTCTTTCTTCTTCTTTGTCGAACCACCGTTGTAGCATAACCTCCGACGGTGGGGATCCTTTCTCTTTTTCTTCCTCAATTTTAGTGTTCATTATTTTTTTTATATAATCAAAAATTATGCACTAAATATTTTGTTTAATACCTAATTCTAAATTCTCTTTTTCTTGGGCTTATTTTTGAATAACCCTCTGTTTAGATCATTCTTTCCCCTTTGATTCTTGATCATTACAATCTATCAAACCTTTTTGTTTCAACATAGTATGTATAAGAGTAAGGATTTGAAGAAATATTTTCCTTCTCCTTATTTTTCTTCCCTTGGCCGAATACTTTAAAGAGCCTTAGTAATTTTTTTCCTCATGTATTAACATCTATTATGCCATGTATTGTTAAAGGACCGATTGACATCAACCTGAGAGACCATTAAACGTTGGGATTTAAATCGCTTATCCAAGAGATTATTTTAAGGGTAATCTAATTGTGTGTGGGTGTTCTTAGAGATTTCTTGCACATCGGATCTACGATCAGGTGTGGGTTTTAACATTAAACTAAATTAAGTCTTTGTTTTATATTGATAAAAATGTCGTTATTTAAATAATGTTACTGATGGGAGTCAAAACCACCAAAAATAATTCCTACAAATATAACTCTAAATAGTAGTAAAGAGTGGTATTAGGGTCGAGTCTACAAAGATTGGATGCTATAATCTACTTCTGTGTTTAACTTGTGAACAGAATGTTTATTGTGTCGAAAGTTGTGGCAAAAGTTATGCCCACAACTCCAAACGGACCTGCAGAAAAATAAACAAATAATTCAGGGGGTTTTGAAAATGTTTAAAAATTAAAAAATTGAATCAGCGTAAATGAACAATTAATTAATATTGGAAATAAATTTAAATCAAGAAACAAATTCGGATATTTGTAAACATAGATAATAAGCCTTAGCCCTAGACTCGGAAGATTCCAGTTTTCAGTATCGTCCCTTGAAAATTAATCTTCTCCTCTAAAAAATAAGCTGGTTATAGCAGTTAAAAATGTCCTAACCACCAATTCTTCCTCTCGTAGCTGGTCCCGGTACGACCTACAAACCAACCCTTACTGATTATCTAATCGAGATACATGTGTTCCCGCTTTAAGATTCTGGCATCCTTGCGCTTTGAAGGACCCAAATCGAACCAACGGCCTCAGCCGCGTAGGTCGTTTAAACCCGATCACTTCTTCCTTGATTTGTTCTCGGAGATCCAAATACAGCACGGCCAACTCATTTCTTCAACTATCAGCAAACACGACTCCAAACCAACGTGCACTTTGACTTGAAATCGAGTTTAACTTTAAGGGATGAGTTGTCTATACCGATACTTAGGAAAAAAAAAGTGAATACCAATTGGAAGGATTTTTAGCACGAATACATATCTCACGAATCCTGACCGGAAAGAACACCGGACTAAAGCTAAGATGGAATTTAGTGAATAGAATTGAAAGGTGATTTGATGATGGTGGTGAAGAATGGGAAAGAAAAGTACTTGGAAAGCAATTAGACCAATTTGAAAGAATAAAAAAAAATGGAAACAGAATGCTCACGCCAATTTGAATGAAAAAGAATAATGGCTATTCAATTTCAAATTGAAATCAAATGTAAAATTGAATGTGTCCATCCTAAGTGCATTAAGGCCCTATTTATATACATGGAATTTACTAATTTTGGCCTTAACCACTTTAACATAAAATTAAATAAAAACTAAAATTAGATTATTTTTTCTATTTTTGGCTTTTACAAAGTCAAAAAATCTTATGAGCCCTTGACTTTCTCCACATTTTTTATTCGGCCTTATTTCATTCATTGTGTTTCTATTTGGCCCTCTTCTACTTGTTTTTGTCTCTTAGGTCCCAATTGCATCCCTGACAAGATCAAAACATAAAAACACTAATTTAACAGGGTTCAATTCAGAAATAAACTGAATTAAACACAAAATGTCATGTAAATTAACATATTATCAAATCCCCCCTACTTAGCTCATGCTTGCCCTCAAGCATATTGTTCCTTCAAACATTAGAAATTATTCTACAATTTATTAAAAATCGAGCGTCTTTTCCGCATCCATAATCAATGCAAACAACATAGGCAAAAAATAAAAAAATGCTCGTAATATATAGTTTGATCAACAAGTGTCATAAAACTAAAATATGTGAACTAAATCATTTCATTAAATTGAGTTTGAATCCAAAATTTGCAAGGTATTATTAATTAATCACGCATTAATAAAAAAATTTAGACACGGTCAAACCTTTTTACGTGAACTAGGATGACAACCCAAGCGCCCTATCTCGATTACTCAGTTGAAGCAGTGTGTTTTTTTCTTGAAGGCTCGTTAGCAAAATGTTTGTAAGTTATCGATTTGTCACTCGAACCTTTTCACTCGAACCTTTTTACACAAGATAAAATGACAACCCAAGCACCTTACCCCGGTTACTAAATTCGGTCACGTTTTCGAAACTTTCACTCATAACTTGAGCCTTTATTTATTTATTTTTAATTTTATTTATTTATTTATGTACAAGAAAATATTTTTTTCAAACAATCAATTTATATAAAAAATCTAGTTACATATATCAACCTTAAAACACAAATGTCGACTAATCTAGATACTTGAACATTTTAATTCAAAATTTTGCCCAATTGTCCAAATGAGATTAGAGGCTCAATATCGGAATAAACTATCGAATAATTCTAGCATAAGATTGAACATATGCAAAAGAGGGACATGTAGCAAACATCATGCATATTTACCATTTACTTACCATTTCAACCCCCTCCCCCACTTAATCTATGCTTGTCCTCAAGCATGTTTCATATGAAATAAAAGACAGCAGCCCAAATAACAAGAAAAAAAAAAAAGAAAAGTTAAGAATACTCCCCATGTGTTTCTAATGATGTTGCTGGCGTTGGGAAATAATTGTCCGCATTTAGCACAGCGTGCCCATACTACCATCAATATCTGATTTTGGGGAAATTGACAACCTCAATTACGTACCTAAAAATAACACATTAACCTGATGAAATAATAATTTGGTTATTATTCATTTTATTTTTAATCCAAATTAAACTGAAATTCAATAAATTAAAAATAAATTTGGGTTGCCTCCCAAAAAGTGTTTTTGTTTAACGTGTTTAAGAATTAATTTTTCCATCTTGTGCACCTGGATGTTCATGCACAAAGGTTTCGACCATTTCCCACTATCCTTGAAGCCCTTCCCGTGTTCCCCTATCATTAGTGGATTGAGGCGTCTTTGAGCTTATCCGTTCATCTTTGCATTTTTCTCAGTTGGAATCCTTGTACGTTCTAGAAACGGTTTGAGTTCTAATTTCGAGGCTTTCATTGTAACACCCCTTACTCGTAATCAAAACTAGAACAGGGCTCGAGGCATTATCGGACTTATAATACAAGTAATCACACAATTTCGAGTCATAAATTTTGCGTCCAAATTAAAACAACTTGTATTCAATCATAAAGTCCCTTATACGAGCCTATGAGGCCCAAAACATGCTTTGGAAGTGGTTCAGGACTAAACTGAGAACTCAGGGAATTTTTATAAAACTTAAAAAAATCTTGCTAGAAGCAGGGCTCACACACCCGTGTCGTCCAAGGGACACGCCCGTATGACCCCGGGGACACGCCCGTGCTTCAGACCATGTTAAAACTAGGGTGCTCTCTTACTTGTGCCACACGACCGTGCCAGACGCCTGTATGCTCGGCTGTGTAGCACACACGACTGAGACACATGCCCGTGTCTCTTCTTGTGTGCTCAATTTTGGACATTCTATTTTGCAACAATTAAGGTGCAGGGGACACACGGCTGGAACACATGCCTGTGGGGCAAACCATGTGTCACACACGCCCTAGACACACGTCCGTATGTCTACCCATATGGACAAAAAACAAGGCTATTTCCCAAGCCATTTTTCCACCCTCACTTGCACACATCTACACAAAATCACATGCCACAAACTCAAGCATATAGATGCAAACAAACAACCACAAACAAGACAATAACATGTCTTTCTTATACCATCATTTATCATGCTTAAAACTTTATACTTAGCCCGTTAAAAACATACTAATTTCAAATTCATTAGGCTTCATTCAACTACTTTCAAGTTACCAAATGATACTCAAATTCCTCATCTCATCAATAGGTCACATTTCCAAAAATCACACAATCATGCCATAAATCATAATTCCAAACATTTCACATTCACCAAGCATACCATGATAATATCACCATAGACATTGACACATATATGAATATATTTAGGCTTTCAACCATGTTAGCCAATATGAGCCAACTTACATGGCCAAATAGCAAAACAAGCCTTTGACAATCACAAGCCAACATATGGCCAATTTAATCATGACACATATAACAAATTGACCTAGTCCCTATACATGTCATAGACTCAAAATGCTTAAATTCATTTATACCCAAAACGATAGCTTGATAGTGTGATAGGATCTCCGGCGATCTCCAACCCGAGCTAGCTCAATGACCCTATGATACATTGGAAAGGAAGGGGGTAAGCTATATCACTTAGTAAGCCCGTATGAAAGTAATAAGAAACTTTTACCAATCATTTACCAAGTCCGATAATATAAACACAAGATAATATAAATTGCTATAAAACTCACAGTTATAATTTATTATGTCCCATTGTTTGCTTTATCAATTTGCAAGCATAATTTAACATGTTTTCACATTAGCCTAATAACCGTAATCTCTCCATTATAACCAATTTACCACAATCAACCAATCATTTCATACTTCATAATAAATATGCACATTAATTACTAGTATTCACCTCTCAAGCATATACTTTCACATCTTTCAATTGTTTAAAGCTCATATCTTTTCATACTTCCATAATCATTTTAATAGGCAATTATGCCAATCTTTCCTTTTTCTCATATCCAATAAATCACAATTTGCATGAATAAAATATGCAATATCATAATTCATCTTGGCCCGAAAGCCAATCACATAATCGTCAACGGAATTTATAATGAATTCCATACATCACAAGTATTGACCAATAATCACAAGGTTCTCACAAACCATTCTCATGGAAATCATGAACTCACAATTTCATGAAGTCAATACTTACAAAATTTACATACTTACCTGTATCAATTCGTAATAATTATATGCTCTTTCTCTTCTTTGACATACCCGTTAAATTTCTCGTTGAACCATTTGGAATACTAAAGTATACTCGGGGATCTCGTATACTCAGTACTATACCAATGCCATATCTCAGATATGGTCTTACATGTAATCTCATATCGATGCCAACATCCCGGCTATGGTCTTACATGAAGTCTCAGATCGATGCCATATCCCAAATATAGTCTTACACGAAGTCTCATATTGATGCCATATCCCAGATATGGTCTTACACGTAATCTCAGTAGCCCTAATGTCATGACATTTATATCCTATCTATTCATAAGGTTCAACCGGGACTTTCGTTGTACCGAATCTCTGTCGGTCATTTCCATAGTATCGTACTCAATAGCATTCACATTTCATTTCAATAATATAACATTTACCACAATTATATCAATTAGACATTTATGCACATATAATTTAATGCTTATTAAACATAAGAACTTACCTCGGCAGAAAAACGACAAAAAGGACTAAATCATCAAATACTCATTTTTCCCCGTTCTAGGTTCGAACCTCATTTTTCTTGCGTCAGATTTGTGGTCTCCCCCCTTTAGGGATTTTCATCCCCGAAAATCTTACCGGAATATAAATTCAATTTCCATGTAGAATCCTCTATTTCGTGACACTTCCAAAGAACTCTCACTAAGGTTATACTTTTATTTCCAAATTTTTAATCTCTCGTGTCAAAATTCTGATCAATTCTTCGCCATACAACATATCGACTGATCTCTATCAGAGAGTCCATATTCAAATAGTCCAATCGATACCATTGCAACATAGATACACAAAACACATTTTGAATCTTTTTCCCAGGTAACACTTTCGGAAGGAAGCTATCGCTAAATGGAAATTTCATATCCTCATGTTTTAAATTCACATACGTTTTCTGACAATCTAAAGTGAATTATAAACTGCCACAAATCACTTTTACTTTCTGTACAATTTCTAATTAGATAGTCTCTGAAACATATAACTCAACTAATCTATCATGTTACATACTCGATCACCAAAACATCTATTTCAAAAACTGTACATTTCATTACTCCCTAAATGAATAAACGAGCTACTATTGAGCTTCGTACAAAATTTTATGCATAAACTCTGAATTACTCAATGCTCAAATTCTATCTCGGAATAATGATAATAATCATCAAGTCCAACCTGAGATCCAGAATCAAAACTCGTCTCACACTGTACTCGTTTAGTTTACCAATCACTATCACATTCCTGAGGTTCTCGATTTTGTAAAGAAAACATCGCTTTAGCTTCTAATTTAGCTAGATTCAGACCGTCATCAAATAAGATTAATCATGTATCCAGTACTCACAAAATAATCAAAGGTTTTCCATTCCAACATTTGCAACTATATATGCTTTCCCAAAGGTTAATCGTAACTTTAAACTCTTGGAATCAGGAAACATATGACATTTTTCGTCGGACAACCGACGTCATCAAATTCTCAACACAGACATAAAAAATGGCCGACTCTAAATCACCCGTCGGACAGTTCCTCTCATGTGACTTTAACTGTCTGAAAGCATAAACTATCACTTTACATTCTTGTATTAAAACACATTCCAATCCGTTCGATAGTGTATCACTGAAAAATCACAAATTCTTTTCTCAATTTAAACTAGACTCAGAATCAGTGCTTTGGTTAACAATTCCTTCAACTATTTTCAACTTTGCTAACACTCGACAAACCATTCAAACTTTCACAAATGTGATAACTTTATCAATCAAAATAGATTTAACTCATAACGACATCATTTGATTAGAACAAATTTCATAAGTATATCTTCGTATCATACTTTCTAGAATATGAATTCTTCCTTCAAACTATCTGTCTATTCACCCGTGAATGTACAAGGTTTTTTCATCTTACCTGAGGATAAACTTAAATGCATATAACTCAAATTACCTTTCAACTGACCAGCTCACTTAGATAAAAACAACTGAGTCAATTTCAACTATCAAAAAAATAACATATCAAAATACTCCTTTCTTTATGCTGTTAAACAACTCAAACCTACAATCTTTTAAAATTTCCTCACATGCTAGTCAAACATCTTTACAACTGCATTAGCTCAAGGAAACAAAATACCCTGATTGAATTCATTGACCTTAATCAAACTTACCTGAGAGAAGAAAACCATCATACAATTTGAGCTTGAGCTTCCACTATCTATACGCATGCCGATGTCAATTCCTTTCACGAAAATTAGAGAAATCCTGATACCAGAATCACCACTTTCTTATGATCGAACCAAAAATACAACCATAATAGACATAGTTATCACAAGCCAAAGAACACACTTTAAAGATGAGCCATGATTGATAATTTACAAAATAAGGATGATAAGAAAACCGAGATAAAGAAATCCAAGATACGATACCACACCAGAAGTCCAAGAAAACCAAAAGAAAACCAGAAGAAAAACAATGCTTATACGCTCTGGAATCAATTGTAACAGAGATAATATATTTTCCAAATATACATATAACAAAACAAAATCTAATGGAAACGGAAGAATAACCTCACATAAATTTTCACCAACATCTTTTATTTCAAACATAATAGAATAGAATCCCAAAGAGAGATATAAGAAATGTTGTTCATCAATTAACCAGACTAACAGTGCCTTCATCTATCATTATATTCAGCTTGCATTCTCATACAATAAGAATTCCATCAAATAACGAACAATCATATATATCTCTGAGGATAAATGAATACATGAAATACCCATGAGAGACCATCATAATCTATTCAATTACAACTGTTACACTCGGACATCTTTACCGATTCAAATATCAATTCTCTGACTAATTCTGTCATCACTAATCGTGTATTATTCCATTCACTAACGAAAATCAATCTGGAAGAAATTCCAATACTTTAGACATTGTACTCGAATGAGTCGATTAGCCGAGATTAACTTTTTCTTTAACCATGACATCGTAAAATCTGAATGATCTTTAGAATAACCTGGCATCTTTTCCAGAACTGTATTCACTTGCCAAACTATTCTTAACTCTGACCACATTATTAGTTATTCCACTACTGAACTCTTTAGTCTCTTATTTGATTCAACTTAAATCTCGTGAAATTTCATTATAAAATACCACATTGGTAAGGGGGTGAGGTCGTCAAGCCTCTAACTCAACTCTCATAACATATAACTTAGCATTCATCATCAACATAATATGTTCCCAATCATATAATTCACTTAAAGCTAATTAACATACATATTTATGTCACATGCATTTCTCGATTACATTTATTCAAACAAGTGTACTTAAACATACATTCCATAAATTTGAGTAAGTTTACTAATCACATTCACTTAATCAAAGAAGGCACATAACATTATATAAATGCCAAATAAACATAGATGAACTTATCACAATATAAACTTTCATTTCGTTTCACTTTTTCATATTTCAAGAATAATTCCCATTGAACCATTGTAGTTTCGATGGATACTTGGGTAGTATATTCAAGGTATGCATGTCATCAATCCGTCAATTCATATTCAAAAGTACCCTTTTGGCACATATTCATAGAGCACACTCTCGAGCCACATATGATATAACAAGATTGCCAGTCCAGGCTAAATCCTTTCAGTAACGTATGCTCTAAAGGGCTTACTTTGGATAACATATGCTCGAGAGGGCTTAATTTGGAATTACCCTTCTAGGCTAAATCCTTTCAGTAACATTTAAAACATTTTATTTGTTTCATAAAATCATCATAATCCATCGAAATACAACGTTCAACCGGAACAATGACATTTTATCCATATTTCTCAACTTTTGGTTATTCCATTTTGTACATCATCACATACATATCATGAATTCCTATTCATACCTTTCCAAGTTTTGACTCATCACAAACACATTTTCAAATATCTTAGTATCACTTTCAGCATTTTCTAAAATAGCTTGGTTGGAAAACATCTCTGCCTCAACAAAACAATTTCATCAGAGTTGGGAGATATCACACTATTATTGGTAGTAATATGGCATGTATAGCTAGACTCACGTATGCTACGTTAGTCCGAGAATCGACTAAACTATAGCTCTGATACCAATAAATGTAACACCCCTTACCCGTATTAAACATCAGAACAGGGCTCGAAGCATTACTAGACTTATAACACAAGCAATCACACAATTCCAAGTCATAAATTTTGCGTCTAAATTAAAACTACTTGTATTCAATCATAAAGTACCTTATACGAGCCTACGAGGCCCAAAACATGCTTGGAAGTGGTTTAGGAAAAAACCAAGAACTCATGGAATTTTTATAAAACTTAGAAAATTTTTGCTAGAAACAGGGCACACACGACCGTGTGGTCCAAGGGACATGCCCGCGTGACCCCGGGGACATGCCCGTGCTTCAGACCATGTCCAAATTAGGGTGCTCTCTGACTTGTGCCACACGACCGTACCACACGCCCGTGTGCCAGGCTATGTAGTACACAAGCCCTTGTCTCCGCCCGTGTGCTCAATTCTAGACATTCTGTTTTGAAACAATTAAGGTGCAGAGGACACACGGCCGAAATACATGCCCGTGGGGCAGATTGTGTGTCACACACGCCCGTGTGTCTACCTATGTGGATAAAAATAAGGCTATTTACCAAGTCATTTTTCCACCCTCACTTTCAAAAATCTACACAACATCACATAACACAAATTCAAGCATATAAATGCAACCAAACAACCATAAACAAGACAAAAACATGTCTTTCTTATACCATCATTTATCATGCTTAAAACTTTATACTTAGCCCATTAAAAACATACTAATTTCACATTCATTAGGCTTCATTCAACTACTTTTAAGTTACCAAATGATACTCAAATTCCTCATCTCATCAATAGGTCACATTTCCAAAAATCACACAATCATGCCATAAATCACATTACCAAACATTTCACATTCACCAAGCATACCATGATCATATCACCATAGACATTGACACATATACGAATATACTTACGCTTACAACCATGTTAGCCAATATGAGCCAACTTGCATGGCTAAATAGCAAAACAAGCCTTTGACAATCACAAGCCAACATATGGCCAAATTAATCATGACACATATAACAAATTGACCTAGTCCATATACATGCCATAGACTCAAAATGCTTAAATTCATTTATACCCAAAATGATAGCTTGATAGTGTGATAGGATCTCCAGCGATCTCCAACACAAGCTAGCTCAATGACCCTATGAAACATTGGAAAGGAAGGGGGTAAGCTATATAGCTTAGTAAGTCCGTATGAAAGTAATAAGAAAATTTTACCAATCATTTACCAAGTCCGATAATATAAACACAAGATAATATAAATTGCCATAAAACTCATAGTTATAATTTATTCCGTCACATTCTTTGCTTTATCAATTTGTAAGCATATTTTAACATGTTTTGACGTTAGCCTAATAATCGTAATCTGTCCATTTTAACCAATTTACCACAATTAGCCTAATAATCGTAATCTGTCCATTTTAACCAATTTACCACAATCAACCAATCATTTCATACTTCATAATAAACATGCACATTAATTACTAGTATTCACCTCTCAAGCATATACTTTCACATCTTTCAATTGTTTAAAGCTCATATCTTTTCAAATTTCCATAATCATTTTAATAGGAAATTATACCGATCTTTCCTTTTTCTCATATCCAATAAATCACAATTTGCATGAATAAAATATGCAATATCATAATTCATTTTGGCCCGAAAGCCAATCACATAATCGATTTATCATGAATTTCATACATCATATGTATTGACCAATAATCACAGGGTTCTCACAAATCATTCTCGTGGAAATCATGAACTCACAATTTCATGAAGCCAATAGTTACAAAATTTACGTACTTACCTGTATCAATTCGTAACACTTACATACTCTTTCTCTTCTTTGACATACTCGTTGAATTTCCCGTTGAACCATTTGGAATACTAAAGTATACTCGGGGATCTCATACAGAAAGTACCGTACCGATGCCATATCTCAGATATGGTCTTACATTTAATCTCATATCGATGCGAATAGCCCAACTATGGTCTTATACGAAGTCTCATATCGATGCCATATCCCAGATATGGTCTTACACGAAGTCTCATATTGATGCCATATCCCAGATATGGTCTTACACATAATCTCAGTAACCTTAATGTCATGACATTTATATCCTATCTATTCCTAAGGTTCAACCAGGACTTTCGCAGTACCAAATCTCTGTCGATCATATCCGTAGTATAGTACTCAATAGCATTCACATTTCATTTCAATAATATAAAATTTACCAAAATTATATCAGTTAGGCATTTATGCACGTATAATTTAATGCTTATTAAACATACGAACTTACCTCGGCATAAAAATAGCAAAAAGGACTAAATTGTCAAATACTCATTTTTCCCTCGTTCTAGGTCCGAACCTCATTTTTCTTGTTCTATAATATCACATTTAACACATTTAACATATTTAATCAATACATTATTAATTTCAGTCCAAAGGTCACATTATGGAAAAATTACATTTTTGCCCCTACACTTTTGGCATTTTACAATTTAGTCCCTAGGCTCGTAAAATGAAATGTACTCAATTTCTTCATTACCCATGCTTAGCCGAACCTTATACATGCTAATAACAGCCCACAATTTTCATTTATTCACATTTTTACACCAAATTTTATAACTTTTCCAAACAAGTCCTTTTAGGCATTTTCACCGAAAATCATTTAGCAAAAGTCATTTATCATACACCAAACATGCATTTTCTACTAGTAGACATCAAAATACACAAACATCCATCATGGGTAAAATTTTAGAACTTGACATCTCTTCAAATTGATGGTAGAAATAGAAAGATCGAGTTACAACGACTTAAAAAATATAAAGAGCATTAAAAACGGGGCTAGAACGGACTTACAATCGAGCTTGGAAGCTTAAAAAAACCCTATCCATGGTTTCCTCTTGTGAATTTCGGCCATGGGAGGAAGATGGACAAAAATTGGCTTTATTTTGGCTTTTTAATTCATTTTAATTACCAAATTACCAAAATGCCCTTAATAAAAAACTTTAGAAACATGCCAAACCATGCCCATTTTTGTCCACAACTTAACCAATGGTCTAGTTACCATTTAAAGACCTCTAATTTAAAATCTCATAGCAATTGGACAGCTCTAACATATAGAATTCAAGTTTTGCACTTTTTGCAATTTAGTCCTTTTAACTAAATTGAGTGCCCAAACGTAAAAATTTTCGAACGAAATTTTCACGAAATCATTCCATAAAATTGTAAACCATAAAAATACAATAAAAATGAATTTTTCTTTTTCATATTTGTGGTCTCGAAACAACTGTTCTGACTAGACCCAAATCAGGCTGTTACATTCATGACAGCTTCACATATTGGTTTTTAGATCATCGATAATTCCTCTTGCTTAACTTCAAGATCTACATTCCTACAAGGCACGATTTGTAACTTATCATTGAGATGTCCCATATCCTCATACACATTAAATCTAACCACTTCACCGTCAAGTTCCATGGTGAGTGTTCCACTCCAAACATCAATTTTCGTTCGCGCGGTACTTAAGAATGGTCTCCCAAGAAATATGTCAGATGAATTGGCCAAGTTGTCATCTTCCATGTTGATAATCTAGAAATCTGCAGGAAATATCAGTTCGGTTACCTTAACAAAAACATCCTCCAGCACTCTTTCCGGATGGACTACAGATCTATCTGCAAGTTGAATAATTACACTTGTTTCCTTCAAAGGACCCGCATTAAGTAGTTTATAAATTGACAAAGGCATAACATTAATTGATGCACCTAAGTCACTCATGGATTTTTTAATACAGAGACTACCTATTTTGTAAGATACGGAAAACATACATTGGTCCTTACATTTAAGTGGTGTTTTCCTTTATAAAACGGCGGAGACATTTTCTCTGACACTCACCTTTTCATTGCCTAGGAGCTTCCTCTTACTCGTGCATAATTCTTTTAAGAATTTTGCATACCGTGGAATTTGTTTAATCCCATTAAGAAGAGGTATGTTGATTTTTACTTTTTGAAAGGTGTCGATAATATCCTTCTCTTCTCGCCCCTTCTTGCATTGGATTAAGTCTTCCTGGAAATAGAGTTGGTACTACAAATGATTCTTGTAGTGCTGACACCACTGGAGCCTCTGTAACACCACTAACCCGTATCCGTCACTAGACAAGGGTTAAGAGGCATTACCGGACATATCGGAACATTTTACACTTATTTCACAATATTAACCATACAACATCATTACATAATAATCACATTTATATAGTCCCTTTAGAACGTCTACGAGACCATAAACATGCTTTAGAAAAGGTTCGGGACTAAACAAATCTCATACGGAAACTTTGCGGACCTTAGGAAATTTTTCTTTCAAAATAGAGCACACGCCGGTGTGGCTAGGCCGTGTGCCTTACACAGCCATGCCTTAGACCATGTCTTACCCCGTATGCAAAACTGACTTGAATCACACGGCCTGTCACATGCCCGTGCGTCTGGCCAGTGTGCAACACTGACTTGAATCACACAGCCTGTCACACGCCCATGTGTCTGGCCCGTGTGCAAGTCTGACTTACTTCAAATTGGAACATTAAATGACACGGTCTGGACACACGCCCGTGTGCTCAACCGTGTGGGCAATTATAGGCCATTTGCAAGGCCAAATTGCCACCCATTTTGGGTCAAACCTACAAGCATCAAACAAGCATCAATTCATGTCCCAAAGGTAGCCAAAACATACCAAATTATGCATAATTTGACCTATAACAACATTATTTATTTCTTTATACAAATCCAACTCAAACATACCAATTCAAAATTCCAACCTCACATCAAAAACATGTGATTCATACATCATATAAATCCATTTCAATTCATAGCATTTCTCAACATTTCAATTTCCAAAATCAACCATGAAACTTACCAAAATTGACCATCTCTTTTAGCCATTCATGAGCACATCAAAACATACCAACTTTTGCATCACATAGCATGGACTAAATTCACCCATAATCACATTCATTATCAATCCATATTGCATGGCTATATATACATGTCCCAAAACATATCTTAACATTTCTAGCCTATACATGTCATACTTCAATATGTACCTTTTCAAAAGGTACCAAAATATAGTTCAATAGTGTGGTGATGATCCTCGACGATCCCCGAGCTTGCGGTAGCTTCGATAATCTACAAAATAATGCAAACACACACAAAGTAAGCTTTCAAAAGCTTAGTAAGCCATATACAAATAAACTTATCACATAACCAATTATAAACTATTTCATTCATATGAACTATGGCATAACACAATAGCAAATTCTTATTTCTCATCTAGCTTCTTTGTTTATAACCACTTGCTTATAAACATATCACATTTTCATGTAGTTCACATATCAAATGTTAATATTCATACTTATCTTCCATTGCCAAATTTTATATACATTTCATACGTACCTGAAATGGATACATATTCACAAATTCAATCATAACTCAGAATGCCCGTTGAACCCTTCGGAATCAATAAGGATACTCAGATAGCTCAGAAAACACGTACAATAGCAACGTCCCAGACGTGGTCTTACATGTAATTATATATCGATGCCTCTGTCCCAAACAGGGTCTTACACAAAATCATATACGATGCCAATGTCCCAAACATGGTCTTACACGTAAATCTCAAATCGATGCCAACGTCCCAGACGTGGTCTTAAACGATAACTCATATCGGAATCCTATGTCATGACATATGTATCCTAACTATTTCTATGGTTCGTACGGGGCTTTTCGGACGTCATCACATTATCGGAATTCTCTTGGATTTCACATATTCAGCTCCAATAGCCATTCATCACATTTCATTAACATATAAGCAATAATAATTCAATCCAAACACATTTATTTGTATATAGACTTACCTCATACAGGAAAGAACGAAAATGAACGACTATTCAACTACTTTCGATTTCCCCCGATCTATTTTCGTTTTCTTTGGTTCTTGATCTATACACATTAAAATTTAACTCTTTTATTCACCAAATAATTCAATTCAATCCATTTACACATATTTAGGGCATTTTACAAATTAGCCCTCATATTTTATCATTTTAACATTTTAGTCCTCATTTCACAAAATCACAAAATACACAAAATTTCACATTTTTCACGCTTAGCTGAATTTTCATAGAGTTCATTTAAGCCCATATATTTCATTTATTTCACAATTTAGTCCCTCAATTTCTCATTTTCACAATTTAGCCCAAAATAGTCAAATTCGTCAAAAATTCAAAGACAAAACATATTCATCTATCACATATGTCATCACAAAGCTTACAAAATCAGCAATGGCATAACTCACAATCTTCATCAAAGTTAGAAATTGAGACATGGGCTAGGTAAATGACAAAGCAACGATCTCAAAAACATAAAAATCATCAAAAACCGAGCAAAGAACATACCTAAATCAAGATTTAAAGATGCTGAAATTCACCAAGCTTCAAACCTTATTTCTTTTCTCTATATTTGATTGAGCATGCAAAAATATATGCATATTTTAACTTTGTTTTATTTAATAATAACCTTATTTATAAAATTACTTATTCAACCTTAATTAATATAATTTATAAACACTTAGTGGATGGTCATTATTGTCCATTAACCATATCAATGGTCCATTTGCCTAATAAGGACTTCATAGTTAATAAGCCATAGCAATATAGCACATTAACAAATAGCATACAACTTTTTCATTTTGCGCGATTAAGTCCTTTTATCAAATTAACCAACCAATCGGTAAAATTAAATCACGAAATTTTCACACATAAATTTACATACTGTAAATGCCAAAATAATATTAAAAATAATTTTACGACCTCAGATTTATGGTTCTAAAACCACTGTTCCAACTAGGGTCTAAACCAGGCTGTTACAGCCTTTGTGTCAAGTTTCTTCTCATCTCAACCGGTGTCGTGGGCACGACTCATGCCAGGTACGGGCTCCAAAACCTTCCCACTCCTTAATGTTATAGCACTTACATTGTGTCGAGGATTAGGCTCAGTTTGGGACGACAACTTACTTTGGGACTCCAAATGGCTAACCGTGAGTGCAAGCTAGCTCACTTACTTATCTAACTCCTACAAATGCATTTCAGTTTTTAGCTGAAACTTCTCAGTACTATTGGCTAGCCTTTCCACTATGGCTTCCAAAGATGACTTTGGGGCGGTAATTATTGATTCAGAGGTATCCTTTGTTGGTAAGGTTGATTGAACTGAGGATTCGACCCATAACTTAGATTTGGTGATCCTTCCACCCTACATTATATAAGTTCGAGTAGGGGTCATATCGCCTTTGCGATCATCCTGGAAAGTTCCTGACAACATTTGCTTGTTCTGCTGAATCCTCAGGTGGTCTGGCTTAATGTAAATTCTGCACAATCGTGCTGGGCCTATTTTATTTGTAAGAAAAGTTTGAACAATGTTAGTCAGCTTATCAATTTCATCTTCTAGAGATAGAGAACTTAACCCATGAACCTGTTTCGTGGGTTCTGTGGCCAGTCGAAATTGTTGAGAGTTAGTAGTCATTGTCAAAATCAACTCTCGTGCTCTCTGAGAGGTCATATTGACTAGTGCCCCTCCACTTATAGCATCTATCATTTTCATTTTCGTCGGGAGCAACCCCTTATAGAAATGCTGCAAGAGTGACTGTTCAGTCAGTCCATGTTGTGGGCAAGTTGCACACATTTTTTTGTGTCGTTCCCAGTAATCGTAGAGTGATTCAGTCTCCTTCTGACGGATTCCCACAATGTCCCTCCTTAGTTCGGTCGCTCGAGCTGTAGGGAAAAACCTGTCAAGAAAAAAATGAGACATGTCAAACCATGTGTTGAGAGATCCCAGGGGTAAATAAAATAGCCATTCTCTAGCAGAGTCAGCTAATGAGAAAGGAAAAGCACGAAGTTTGATTTGTTCTTCGGTTACTCCCTGATGCTTCATGCTTGTGCACACCATATGGAATTCCTTAAGGTGGGTGTGCAGATTTTCATTCTGTAATCCACGAAAAGTGGGAGTAAATGAATCAAAATTGAATTTAACTCGAACAGTGTTCCTCCTGCCGGATAGGTTATACATAAGGGTTGTTTTTCATACGGTGCCACTGCAAGTTGGCGTATCGTCTATTCAGCCATCTCGTTTGGTTCGTCAAACGAGAAAAATTCCTCGGTGAATGATATGGTTTCAAATTTGGGATTTTTCCATTTACCACATCGTATGGCTTCTCTTCGCAGTTGTCGAGCCAATTTCTCAATTTCTAGTTCAAACTCTAGAGGTCTCGGTTCTGATCTGGTCATAAGTAAACAAATAAAAATTAGAAAAGTATCTCCAATCCCGAACAACGGTGCCAAAATTTGATGGGCATCGAAACCACCAAAAATAATTCCTATAAAAATAACTCTAAATATTATTAAAGAGTGGTAGTAGGGTCGAGTCCATAGGGATTGGGTGTTATAATCTACTTTTGCGTTTAACTTGCGAACATAAAGTTTGTCCTGTCGAAAGTTGTGGCAAAAGCCATACCCACAACTCCAAACGAACCTGCAGAAAAATAAACAATAAATCAGGGGGTTTTGAAAATATTTAGAAATTAAATAATTGAATTTGCGTAAATCAACAATTAATTAATATTGGAAATAAATTTAAATCGAGAAATAAATTCAATTTTTTGTAAACAGAGATAATAAGCCTTAGCCCTAGACTCGATAGATTCTAGTTTAAGAATCGATCCTTGAAAATTAATCTTCTCCTCTAAATAATAAACTGGTTATAACAGTTAAGAACGTCCTAACCACTAATTCTTCCTCTCGTAGCTGGTCCCGGTACGACTTGCAAACCAACCCTTACTGATTATTTAATCGAGATACACATGTTCCCGGTTCAAGATTCTGGCAGCTTTGCGCTTTAAAGAACCCAACTCGAATCAATAGCCTCAACCGCGTGGGTCATTTAAACCCGATCACTTCTTCCTTAATTTGTTCTCGGAGATTCAAATACAGCACGGCTGACTCATTTCTCCAACTGTCAGCAAACACGACTCTAACCCAACGTGTATTTTGACTTGAAATCGAGTTTAACTTTAAGGGATGAGTTATCTATCCCGATACGTAGGAAAAAAAAGTGAATACCGATTGGAAGGATTTTTAGCACGAATACGTATCTCACGATTCATGCTTTAACGCCTTATTTATATACATGGAATTTACTAATTTTGGCCTTAACCACTTTAACATAAAATTAAATAAAAAATAAAATAAGATTCTTTTTTCTATTTTTGGCTTTTACAAAGTCAAAAAATTTGATGAGTTCTTGGCTTTCTCCACTTTTTTTCAGCCTTATTTCATTGATTGTGTTTCAATTTGGTCCTTTTCTACTCATTTTTGTCTCTTAGTGTCCCAATTGCATCCCTAACAAGATTAAAACATAAAAGTACTAAGGTCAATTCAAAAATAAACCGAATTAAACACTAAATATCATGTAAATTAACATGTTATCAGTCACTAATAAGGATACTTTATGTATCCATAAAGAGAGATAAACCATCGATATGGATTTTTTTCAAGTAAGTATCTCCCCAAACCGTATATGTTGTGAAAAGCATGTTGTGTGATATTGATGCTTATTATTGATTTGAAAAATATGTACATCTCATTCTCATGTTATGTGATTATATGGCACACGTAATATTCGCATGAAAATAAATTATTAAATTTTTGTACCATGTGTACATATGAGATTTCCATGTTAAAAATGTCGATATGATTTGAGTGATTTTGACCATATCACAGACATGTGGTGGGATATGTGAAAGGTGGAAGTATGTGGCAACTTATCTACATTAATGTGGCACTGCTTACGATTTTGATTATGTGGCAGTATATCTGAGATTTTGGTGGCTTCTCGACGACATTGGTTATTTGCAGTTTTGATGCGGTTTTGGTAACACTGCTCACAATTTGGTGTGTTGGATGGACGAGTTTTGGGGAACTTGATTTTGCTATGTAGCGGAGATAGGTAGGGCTGTTTTCATAAAATCTACATCGTTTTACAAAATGTGCATTGACATGATTAAGCATAATATAAATGTGAAATATTGAGTTATATGAAATTGATATGATTATTATGATTGTATAATGACTATGTTTATATGTAAGTGATTTTGTTTTATGTTAATCTCACACTGAGCTTTATAGCTCACCTCCTTTAGTTTTCTGATTTAACCCCGAGTTTGGGATTCGATAAATAAATTTGGTGGAGTTTCTAGGAAGTCTTTTTAAATTAAAGTAATTAAATTTTATTTTGATATTTTGGGTTTGTAATAAGATTGAATATGGACTGTGGCATGGGACTTTATTTTGGGGATTTTTCATTCTGATTTGCATAAATTGCTTGTATGACATCAAGTTTTTTTTTAAAAACTGCATAAATTAGTATTTGATAAGATCCCGCTTGAAACTCAGTTTTTAAAATAGAATCTATCAGTAACACATTTTTCTGTTGCATTTCTGAAAAATGAGTTTTTCATAAAATTAGACTTAGTTTTCAAAATTATTAATGTTTACAAATGAGTTTTCTAAAGACATTTGATTTATGAAGTCAATATGTTTTTATTTTCAAAATAATGACGAATAACCAAGTTCTTCAATTTTGAATAAAAAGAAAAATGATTTAAAAGTATGAATGAAAATCCAAAATAGTTTTGAATAAATGATTGAATGTTTACAATTGAGATATTATTTATTTCGAGTTTTGAAATTTGCACAGTTTTTAGGAGATTAAATAAATGTTTCTTTCATTTGTTTTGAATTGATAAGCCAATAGTTTTAAAATATATTTTTTTAAATTCTAAAATTTTATTTCGGCCATTTTCGTGGACAAATGATTTTTGAAATGAGATTGAAAATAAAGTTGAACATTCGATTTTACTAGTTTTGAACGAACTGTGCAAATGGTTTAAAAAAAGTACATTTGAAATCAAGAAAAAGTTTCTCCGGGCCATTCCAGTGACCAATGTAGCTTTCTTAATTTGGCCATAACAGCTGGGCTGGGTTCGAAGTGTTACATTCACGCCATTCAGGGAAGTCCGATCACCTTTTAATATTTTGTTGCAATACACATTGGGGACAATGTGTAGTTTAAGTGTGGGGGGGACTGCACATTTAATTTTACTTTATTTTTGTACATGAGTTTATTTTTCATGTTTTTAGCATTTATGTCATTTTTAAAAAAAAATTCAAAAATATTTTTCTTATGTGTTTTTATTGTTAGTATTTTTGCATGGTGCTTAGACTGTAATTTGGCAATAGGTCATGGTTGTGTATATTGAATAAGTATATTGGTCTACCAAGCATGTAAATTTTTATTGATATTAGATAATTCAATATTCAAAAATGTAGACTAGTCAGTTCAATAAATTAATTTGCATAATAGACTAGAGACAATTGTTTTTATGGGAAATGTATAAATTGTGCCATAGGATAGATGGATTGTATAGATGCTTGTAGATAAATAAAGTTGAATCGATAGTTGCTCATGCAAATAAATGTAAGCATGATAGAATTTGTGTCTTGTGAAAAGTTTTGGGAAGGACCTAAGGCATTGTTTGTATAGCTTAGAGCCTAAATGCTTAACTCGTCTGCTTTATGCCCTCAGTTCCATTACTTTGAGCCTCAAGTATCCCTTTTCTTTATGAGCCTTATTTTCCAAGCCTTAAGGCTAAATTGAGTTGAAAAACTCAACCACTCTTTGTCCCTAGTACTAAAATGCACTATGAAATGGACGTTCACCTCAGAGCATTCGCCAAAATTTGGATTCTGAGGAAGTTGCAAACTGTAACACCCTACATCCGGCCTAGACGTTATGACCGGATCTAACGTGCCACATCTAAGTGATGTTCGGAAACCATAAGTTCATTGGAAAAACCCTTTTACGGATCCAACTTTCCACTCTTTAAAAATCTCGATTTACGTTGTTAATTGACAAAACAAATTTGCTCAAAGTTCTTCATTTACAAAAATTATTACCGTTGTTAAAACCTTCTTTATTGCAGAAGTTTATTTGAAACTGATGCGGAAACGTGTTATTTTGAAATTAATGCAAAAAATTGTTTTAAAGGAAACTCAAGTTTAATAGATTAGCAGTTTGTAACTAAAAGGCATATCAAATAAAAGTTAAAAAGAAAATCCCAAAGGCCTTGTTACAAAAATTTTTACCCAATAATTAAAATAAAATAAAGATAAAATTACTAAGTTCAATTTTCAAACATGCCGGTCGTGTGGCCACCTCTGAGTCCCTCGCAGCTCCAAATCCTCTACGACTGGGGATCACCTGCATGGTTAAAAGAAAGGGTGAGTTACGAGAACTCAGTGTGTAATCCCCTATTACGGTCACCGTCTGGGCCTGAGCCTATGCGGTATCAATCTGGGCCTAAGCCCTACTTGGTAACAATCTAGGCCTAAGCCCTATATCATATCAATGCGATGAACATGCAACCCAACCCAATCCAACCAAACTCTCCACCCGTACCAACCATCTATCCATGTGGGAACCAAGTCAACCCACCCAACCAACTATCCAGTAATGCAGCCAAGCTACTAATAACGGTAATCGTGGCTGAGCCACTAGAATCAGAACACGTGGCGATGCCACTATAACGGTACTTCCTCCAATCAGAAAATCCCAACCTAATGCACTATGTTATGAATGCAGTGTAACACAATCATATACAGTTATAAAACATCATACATACATCATTTAACTATCACTAAGGATATAACGGTAATTTCACCCCTCGAGGGTATTTCAGTAATGTACCCATCAAGGGTAGTTCGATAATTTTACCCGTGGAGGGCATTTTGGTAACTTACCCACCGAGGGTATTTCGGTAATTTTACCCAACAAGGGTAATTCAGTAATTTTACCCACTAAAGGTAATTCGGTAATTTTACCCACCAAGGGTAATTCGGTAATTTACCACTATAATGGCCTTTCCGAAGGCCTATTGTCGCCTCGAGTGACACAGGTTCCATTTCTGGTCAAAACGGTGCAATTGGGCCTAAAATCCCATTGTGGCCCACACGCTCGTGTGGCCCAAACAACCCATTTTTGGTCTCGATTCTGCGAACTTCGCAGCCGCATCAATCGTCCGGCACTTACCACGGATTTTGCCCATGTGGGCCCACTTTGGCTCAACAAGGCCCATTATAGCCTCAGTCCCACGAGAGAGTTTGAGACACTCCCAACAGTCTATCGCCAACACTATTGACTCGGTTTATCTCTATGAGCGCTCGCACGCTTGGGAGATCTCAGTTGTCGATACTCCGACTTTTCAGTATTTCGACTTTTAGCCGATTCACAGAATGTAGCATATCAGGATGAATAGTGTGTGAGATTACACACCTGTTATGGGTTGTAGGTTGAAGCTCCCAAGATTGAGCACCTATGAAAACAACAGTTCCAATCAATTAGCCCTTCCTAAGACATCTCCATAAAATTGAAATAGTTAAATCAATCTACACTACTTACCATCAAACAAGAGATCTCCTGCAAGGGAGGGATAACCGGCCCAAAACTTTGGCTAAGAATGACGAGTCCCTAGAACATTCGATGAAAAAAAAAAGGTGTTAGCGATAAATATATCCATGGTAACAGGGATGAAAGCCTTTTTGGCCAAAGAAAAACACAACGAAACAAAAGAACACCAACCCCAGATTTGGCTATAGTCACACTTACCAACCATTTTCTGAGATTTGAAGGCTAAACAAATGGGAAGAAAAGATATTCGGCCTTCAAAGATTTGGCCTACCTACGAATCAAGGCTTAAAGTTGGCTAGTTACACCGGGTAAATAGAAGATTGAGATGAAATAATAGTTATGAGTTCAGCCACAGAAAAACTAAAAGGAGAAAAAGATTTCGGCAGAAAAAGGGCAGCAACCGCGAGATAAAGATGGAAAAGAAGAAAACAATGTGGGAGAGGATAGGCTTAACTGTTCAACAATGGACAAAAATGAAGAAAAATAGAAGATTAGGGAAAGAACTGATTTCGGTAGAGGTCAAAAGATGAGAATAAGCAACCAAAATAAACCCAAAATGTCAACCCAAAGGGAAACCCGAAAGGAACACTTCAAAAACAAAAAGAGGTTTCGGTTTCTACACTTACTCCAAATGATCGAAAATGCTACCAATGACCCCTCTTCAGCCGAAATTTTCACTTAGCTAGACTCCCACTTTCGACCAACACTCCCACACACATCACCTTCTTGATTTTCTCAATTTTTCCCCCTATTATTGCTCTCATCCATCCATTTGAATTATTTGACCAAGTCTCCACTCCCCTTGAAGAGTTTGATCCGAACTCTACTTCCTCCCTTCTCAAGTTACAAAATAAAAGCCTCTATTTGCAACTTTTGGGATTCGAATCCCACTCTCCAAGCCTTCCGAAAGACGCCACTGCCACTAAGCTACAAGCTCATCTTGTGTCAGCTTAACGCGCACCATTTTACTTAAGTCCTACTTCCAACAGCCCTCTCCACTAAAGGGCCAAAAACTAAACTTTTTCCAAGGCTCAAACTCGAACCCAAGCCTCCCTAGAACCCCCAAATACACTCAAATAGCCAGCTGAGCAAGAACAACATGAAATTATGCTAAAAATTACAACCCCTAATTTTTGGGACGTTACAACTCTACCCCTTAAAGAAATTTTGGCCTCGAAATTTACCTAATCAAAAGAGATGAGGGTATTGCTGTCGCATCACCTCCTCAGGCTCCCACATGGCTTCCTCTGAACCATGATTACGCCACAGCACCATGACTAACAAAACAGAATTCCTTCTCAGCACCTTAACATCACGATCCAATATCTGCACCGGTTCTTTCTCAAAAGTCAGATCAGGTCTTACCTCAATCTCCTCTACCGGCACTATATGTGAGCGATCAAAACAATGTCGCCTCAGCATAGAAACGTGAAACACGTTATGAATACGATTTAACTCAGCAGGCAGTTCCAGTTAATAGGCAACCGGTCCCATACGTTTTAATATCCGATAAGGTCCGATGAATCTAGGGCTCAACTTGCCTTTTCGCTCAAATCTCAGAATCTTCTTCCATGGTGAGACCTTTAAGAAAACATAATCTCCCACTGCGAACTCAATCTCTTTACGCTTTAAATCAACATACGACTTTTGCCTATCAGATGCTTCTTTTAACCGATTACGGATCAATTTCACTTTCTCCTCGGTTTCAAAGACTAGTTCTGGACCCAACAGTCGCCGCTCGCCCAATTCTGTCCAAAAAGTAGGGGTACGACACCTACGACGATATAATGCCTCGTATGGTCCCATCTGAATACTGGATTGCTAGCTATTGTTATAAGCAAATTCCGCTAAGGGTAGATAGTCTTTCCAACTGCCCTTGAAATCAATCACACAGCTTCTCAACATGTCCTCCAAAATATGTATTACCCTCTCCGACTAACCATCAGTCTGCGAATGAAATGTTGTGCTAAAATCCAACCTTGTACCCAAAGCTTCGTGTAACACTCTCCAGAATCGTGATGTGAATCTAAGGTCCCTATTCGAGATAATAAACACTGGTACCCCATGTAACCTCACAATTTTCGCCACATATAACTTGGCTAACTTCTGCAACGAGTAATCAATGTGAACCGATATGAAGTGGGCAGACTTACTCAGTCGATCAACGATAACCCATACCGAATATTTTTTAGTAGGCGTCAGGGGTAGCCCACTAACAAAATCCATGGTTACCCTTACCCACTTCCAGAGTGAAATTTTAACAGGTTGCAACAATCCAGAAGATAGTTGATGCTTAGCCTTCACTTGCTGGCATGTCAAACACTTACTTACAAAGTCGGTAATCTCACGCTTAAGCCCTAGCCACCAATACAATTCACGTAGATCTCGGTAAAACTTGTTTCCACCGGGATGCATAGCGTATGGGCTACTATACGTCTCCCGCAAAATAGACTGCCTTAACTCAGTATCCTTTGGTACACAGACTCTTCCATGTCAGCATAACCCTCCATCAGTATTCAGCCCAAAATCAGCAGTCTCCCCCTTCTTGACCAGTTGAAAACGAGGAATCAATGATTCATCCCGCAACTGCTTCTCTTTAATTTGACCAATCCAAGTCGATTTCACCTGAAGCTCCGCTAACAAACTATCATCCTCAAATAGGCTGAGACGAGCGAACATTGCTCTTAAATCAAATACAACCTTACGGCTCAATGCGTCTGCTACTACGATGGCTTTCGCCAGATGATACTCGATCGAACAATCATAATTCTTAAGCAATTATATCCATCTTCGTTGCCTAAGATTCAACTCCTTCTGAGTAAGGAGGTACTTGAGACTTTTATGGTCGGTAAAAATGATCGACTTCTCCCCGTACAAGTAGTGTCTCCAAATCTTTAGTGTGAATACCACCGCAGCTAATTCCAAGTCATGAGTGGGATAATTCACCTCGTGCGACCTAAGCTGACGAGATGCATAATCCATCACCTTACCCTCTTGCATCAGCACACAACCCAAACCTGTGTGCGACGCATCACAGTAGACAACGAATTCCTTTCTGGCCTCTGGCTGAATTAATACCGGGGCTTCAGTCAGAATCTTCTTCAGTTTTTCAAAACTCTCCTGCTGTTTATCAGTCCAAACAAACAGTACTCCTTTACGCAATAACTTAGTTAGAGGTGCAGCAATCAATGAAAACCCCTCTACGAACCGTCTGTAATACCCGGCCAGACCTAGAAAACTTCGAATCTTAGATACTGACTTCAGTGGCTTCCAATCTAATACGGCCTCAACTTTCCAAGGATCAACCCTAATCCCCTCGGCAGATACGACATGACCCAAGAATGTCACCTCTCGCAGCCAAAACTCACACTTGCTAGATTTGGCATAAAGCTGTTTTTTTCTCAATATCTGTAGAATAACCCGGAGATGTGAATCATGCTCCTCGGTTCTTGAATATACCAAAATATCATCTATAAATACCACCACGAACCGGTCTAACTAAGGTTGGAAGACCCTGTTCATCATATCCATGAAAGCAGCTGGTGCATTCGTTAACCCAAACAGCATGACCAGAAACTCGTAGTGTCCATAATGAGTCTGGAATGCTGTCTTATACACATCTGCCTCCTTCACCCTTAGTTGATGATACCCTGATCTAAGATCTATCTTAGAGAAAATTGAAGCTCCTCGCAGCTGGTCAAACAGATCATCTATTCTTGGTAAAGGGTACTTATTCTTAATCTTCAATTTATTCAATTGACGATAATCAATACACATGCGCATTGACCCATTCTTCTTCTTTACGAACAATATCGGTGCTCCCTAAGGAGACATATTCGGTCGGATGAATCCTCGATCCAGTAGCTCTTGAATTTGAGCCTTTAATTCCACCAGCTCCTTTGGTGTAATCTTATAAAAGGCGATGGACACCGGAACCGTTCCCGATAGGAGCAGAATGCCGAATTCGACCTCACGACTTAGTGGCAACCCCGGAAGCTCTTCAGGAAATACATCTGGAAATTTCTTTACGGTCCTAACATCTCCAACAGACAAACCCTTAACATCAAATATGTTGACATAAGCTAAAAACGCCTCGCACCCCTTGCGAACCAGTTTCTCGGCTCTTAATGCGGAGATTACATTGGATAAATAATCCCTTCGCTCCCCTATCACTACCACTTCCTCATCCTCCGAAGACTTCAATACCATACGCTTAGCAGCGCAATCCAAATTCCCACGGTGTTTTACTAACCAATCTATGCCCAGAATGAAATCGAACTCACCAAATGGCAGTTCCATCAAATCTGCCGGAAAGATAACCCCTTGGACCTCTAGGGGCACATCTCTAAACAGTTTATTCACTCTAATCGACTGTGTCTCAGTGGACTAACCACTGACAGTTCCCTATCATCAAGTTTAAACTATATACCCAATGTTCCCAACACAGTACATACAACATACGAGTGCGTAGACCTAATATCAATTAAAGTTGTATATGGTACATCATGAATGAGAAACGTACCAGTTATGACATCAAGTGCGTCACCATGCTCCCGACGCCGAGCAGTATAAACCAACCCTGGCTATCTCACCTCTGTATTACTAGCACCTCTGCCCGGTGCTCCACGACCTCGTCCTAACTCATTTCCCTCTCTGGGTGGACCACGGCCTCTCGGTGGCTGCTGACCACCTTTTCCTGGCTGCACTTATCGCTGACCTATAGCATGCATCTGAATGGGCCTTCGAGGACAGTCTCTGAACAGATGATCCTTGGACCTACATCTAAAACACCTCCAATTCTTTTCCAGCACTCTCCCAAATGAGGTCTCCCATACTCAATGCAAAGCTGCAGTCGTCTAGCAACAACTAAACCCCAGCTCGGACTGGCCCATCAAACTTAGGCCTCTTCTTAGGCCCACTAGAAGAACTTTAGGGCCCAAATTCCCTCTTATTTCCACCCCTTTCCTTCTCATAGTTTTGACGCTCGGTGCGCTTCACATCCTCGGCAATCTTTGCCTTCTCAATTAGGACAGCAAAGTCCCTTTCCCTCAGCGGGGCTATCAGTACTCGCAATTCATCCCGAATGCCATCGCCAAACCACACGCAGTGCTCATAATCAGTCACAACTATGCCCCTAGCATACCGGCTTAATCGCAGGAACTCTGCCTCATACTCCGCCACAGACTTATTCCCCTGAACCAGATTCAGAAATTCCTTTCTCCGGGCATCCACATAACTTGCCCCGACATATTTCCCTTGGAAGGCTGCCTTAAAGAAATCCCATGTCACACGGTCAGCCTGCGTGCCTTCCCTCACTGTAAGCCACCATTGGTATGCCTCATCTCACAGTAAGGACACTGCTCCTTTTAGCTTTTGCTCCACTGTGCAGTCAAGGTCATTCATGATTCGCTCAACCGCCTCCAACCAATACGGCTACGTTCGGGGCTACACCAGAGATGCCCCTGAAGATTTCCGCCCCATTTGATCGGAATCGCTCAAAAATTGACCCTCGGGCCACTAACCCAGTACTCGCTCCAGCAACCCTTTCCAGAACCCATAGCATCGCTTGAGACAGAGCATCATCCCCACTGGCTCGATTATGAGACCCCGTCTCTGTCACTGGTGATGCCGGCACTTCCCTTTCAGGTATATGTCCTAATGCTGGGGACTCAGCCCTACCACCTCGGCCTCTACCACGCCCTCGTGTACCCCTTCCGTGACCTCCTGTACTCATATCGATGTAGCGTATCAATCTATTTTAAGAGTTTTATGAATCAGTTTATAGTTCTCATTAACAAATGTTTTATGAAAACAGTAATAAGAGTTGTTTTCACAGATCGAGTTTACTACAGTTTCAGTCTCCTACAGTCTCGGTCTCCCTAACTAAGGAGTTTCAGTATACCACTACTATCTCTAGTATTTTCGTAGTACAGTCATACCAGCATATAACAAAGTATAGAGTCAAGAAACTTACGGATTTGGCGCCGGAGACTCGGTGTGCCACACTTCCAGTAACACTATCACTTTCCAACCAGAATTTTAACAGTTAAGAAAAATTTTAAAACCCATTCCACGATCGAGCTTTGCAACCGGCTTCTGATACCATTAAATGTAACACCCTACACCTGACCTAGACGTTATGACCGGACCTAACGTGCCACATCATAGTGATGTTCGAAAACCATAAGTTCATTGGAAAAACCCTTTTATGGATCCAACTTTCCACTCTTTAAAAATCCCGATTTACATTGTTAATTGACAAAACAAATTTGCTCAAAGTCCTTCCTTTACAAAAATTATTATCGTTGTTAAAACCTTGTTTATTGCAGAAGTTTATTCGAAACTGATGCAGAAACGTGTTATTTTGAAATCAATGCGAAAAATTGTTTTAAAGGAAACCCATGTTTAATAGATTAGCAATTTGTAACTAAAAGGCATACCAAATAAAAGTTAAAAAGAAAATCCCAAAGGCCTTATTATAAAAATTTTTACCCATTAATTAAAATAAAATAAAGATAAAATTACTAAGTTCAATTTTCAATCATGTCGGTCGTGTGGCCACCTTTGAGCCCCTCGTAGCTCCAAATCCTCTACGACTGGGGATCACCTAAATGGTTAAAAAAATGGGTGAGTTACGAGAACTCATTATGTAATCCCCTATTACGGTCACCGCATAGGCCCGAGCCCATGCGGTATCAATCTGGTCCTAAGCCCTATTCGGTAACAATCTTCGCCTAAGCCCTATATCATATCAATACGATGAACATGCAACCCAACCCAATCCAACCAAACTCTCTATCCGTACCAACCATCTATGCATGTGGGGACCAAGTCAACCAACCCAACCAACTATCCAGTAATGCAGCCAAGCTGCTAATAACGGTAATCGTGGATGAGCCATTAGAATCAGAACACGTGACGATGCCACTATAATGATACTTCCTCCAATCAGAAAATCCCAACCCAATGCACTATGTTATAAATGCAGTGTATCACAATCATATACAATTATAAAACATCATACATACATCATTTAACCATCACTAAGGGTACAACGGTCATTTAGAGGTAAAATGGTAATTTCGCTCCTCGGGGGTATTTCAGTAATGTACCCATCAAGGGTAGTTCGGTAATTTTACCCTTGGAGGGCATTTCGGTAACTTTACCCACGAAGGGTAATTTGGTAGTTTACCCCTATAATAGCCTTTCCGAAGGCCTACTGTCTCCTCGAGCGACACAGGTTCCATTTCTGGTCAAAACGGTGCAATTGGGCATAAAATCCCATTGCGGCCCAAACGGGCCCACACGCTCATGTGGCCCAAATAACCCATTTTTGGTCTCGGTTCTGCAGACTTTGCAGTCGCATCAATCGTCTGGCACTTACCACAGATTTCGTCCCTGTGGGCCCATTAGCCCATTGGGCCCACTTCAGCTCAACAAGGCCCGTTATAGCCTCAGTCTCACGAGAGAGTTTGAGACACTCCCAACAATCTATCACCAACACTATTGACTCGGTTTATCTCTACGAGCGCCCGCACACTCGAGAGATCTCAGTTGACGATACTCCAGCTTTTCGGTATTTCAGCTTTTAGCCGATTCACAGAACGTAGCATATCAGGATGAACAGTGGTGTGAGATTACACACCTGTTATGGGTTGTAGGTTGAAGCTCCTAAGATTTAGCACCTATGAAAACAACAGTTCCAATCAATTAGCCTCAACCATTGCTAAGACATCTCCATAAAATTGAAACCGTTACACTACTTACCACCAAACAAGAGATCTCCTGCAAGGGAGGGATAACCGGCCCAAAACTTTGGCTAAGAATGACGAGTCCCTAGAACATTCGATGAAAAAAAAAAGGTGTTAACGATAAATATCTCCATGGTAACAGGGATGAAAGCCTTTTTGGCCAAAGAAAAACACAATGAAACAAAAGAACACCAACCCCAAATTCGGCTATAGTCACACTTACCAACCACTTTCCGATATTCGAAGGCTGAACGAACGGAAAGAAAAGAATATTCAGCCCTCAAAGATTCGGCCTACCCACGAATCAAGGCTTAAAATTGGCTAGTTTTTCCTGGTAAATAGAAGATTGAGATGAAAGAATAGTTATGAGTTCGGCCACAGAAGAACCGAAAAAAGAAAAAGATTTCGGCAGAAAAAGGGCAGCAACCGCGAGATAAAGATGGAAAAGAAGAAAAGAAGGTGGGAGAGGAGAGGCTTAATCGTTCAACAATGGTCAAAAATGAAGAAAAAATAGAAGGTTGGGGAAAGAAATGATTTCCGCAGAGGTCAAAAGATGAGAAGAAGCAACCAAAATAAACCCGAAATGTCACCCCAAAAAAAACCTGAAAGGAACACTTCAAAAATGATGAGAGGTTTCGATTTCTACACTTATTCCAAATGACCGAAAATGCTACCAATGACCCCTCTTCAGCTAAAATTTTCACTTAGCTAGACTCTCACTTTTGGCCAACACTCCCACACACATCATCTCCTTGATTTTCTCCATTTGTTTCCTCCTACTATTGCTCTCCTCCATTGATTTGAATTATTTGACCAAGTCTTCACTCCACTTGAGGAGTTTGATCCGAACTCTGCTTCCTCCCCTTTCAAGTCACAAAATAAAAGCCTCTATTTGCAACTTGTGTGATTCGAACCCCACTCTCCAAGCCTTCCCAAAGACGCCACTGCCACTGAGCTACAAGCTCATCTTGTGTCATTTTCACGCGCACCATTTTACTTAAGTCCTACTTCCAACAGCCCTCTCCACTAAAGGACCAAAAACTAAAATTTTTCCAAGGCTCAGACTCGAACCCAGGCCTCCCTAGAACCTCCAAATACACTCAAATAGCCAGCTGAGCAGGCACAACATGAAATTATGCAAAAAATTACAACCCCTAATTTTTGGGACGTTACACGAACTAGCATGCGTTTAACGTTGGAATAGTCAGGTACCCGACAAACGAGTCGGTACCTAATTTTCGTTTAGTATAAAGAGAGATCCGCCAAATAAACAAAGCGAGAGAAACGAGAATGAGTAGAAAAAGAGAAACTAGCCAAGGACTTGGTAAGAATAAAGGAGAATTTCTCCAAGTCCACCTTTAAAGGATAGGTGAGACAGAAAATTTCGATAAATTTTTTTAGGGTGGGAGAGTTGTCACACCCAGAGTCCTTTTTAAATCGAAAATTAGGAACTTTAGGGGTTAAATTGAACAAGATTGTAAGTTGGAAATTTTTATTGAAAAATGGAAAGAGTTAGAAACAGAGTGGAGCATGGTTGAAATCAAAGTCTAATTCAGTTGAATTAGAACCAACCGGTCTCTTAGTGGGGAACAAAATGATTACGGATGAAGGATTGTGATGAGGTGGAAGGTTGCACATGAGGGGCTCTATCTATATAGTTGGGGAATGATTTCTTGGAGAGGATTCAACTCCATCCTATTTCAATTTCCTATCTTCTTCATCTTCTTCCTAGGTTGTTTTGAAGAAGAAACAAATAAGGGAAGCTTTGCATGCAGTGAAAACCATGAGGTTTGAGTAGGAAAAATAGAGAAACCAGTAAGCTGGTAAGGTTCTAAGCCCTTCGGCATATGTAAGACTTAGAAAACAAAGTTAAGAGTTTCTAGAAACCATTTTTAAGGGTTCTACGTATTTTTGGAAAATTGAGGTTTAAAGTGAAAGCATTAGGTTTAACCCAAGATTTGGTTGTTTTGCTTACCTGCCAAGAGAATGGAAGCTCTTGTGTTCAGGAAAGTTAAGCGAACAAGGCAAAGAGGCATCAGATGAGTTTCTGCACTCAACCCCTAAAATGCTAAGTATTTTGTAAGGTTAGATGGGATTAAAATTATCTACTACTATAGTTCAATGTGCATGAACTAGCTACGATTCAATGGTATTGCATTCACGGAATACATGTAATGCACGTACGGGAAATATTGTCGGGTTTAGGCGAAGTTAGAAAGGGAAATAGGGGAGAGAGGTGATTCTATTAGCTACCATCATACGATGTTGCTGTGTGCACCCATGACATGCGAAGCCCCGGCCTTGTGGAGGAGAGGAATGGTGTATTGGAGGAATGGATGGAAGGAAATAAGATGAGTAACTAGGAAAAATCGTGGCTAGGCCATGGAACCGATCAGAGGCTATATGCCTAAAATGAGTAAGACCATAGTTGAAAAATGATACGACATTAAGACGAAAATGAGTAAGACCATGACTAAAAGATGCCATAGCATCATGGTAAACGGGACTAAGACCATAGTTGGAGTATAGCATCCTGGTAGCCCGTCAAGACAGTTAACAGGAAAACGTAAGGTGTAAGACCATAGTTGGACTATGGCCACTAGTGTAGTCCATCGGGACAATAAATACGGGGTTATAATGTGTAAGAACATAATTGATACGTGCTCGTAGTTGGTTGATAACTACAAGGATGTTTGTGCTGTTCGACAGTTCTAAACAAGTAACTTAAGTAAAACTTTAAAATTAAAATAGGATAAAACTTTGATTTTGAAATCAAACCCAAAAATAAACCAACGTCATAAGAGAACGCAACCAGATTCTTATAAAGTTTGAAATAGAAACAAAAGTTGAAATGAAGAAAACTGTGACCCATTATCTATTACGAGATAGGAACCAACAATATAGGTTGATCGACACTCCGGAATAGGTTGAGAACGGGAGTGATAAGATCGGTTTTGAGTGAATGCCACAAGATCTTGAACTTTGATAAGTTCAAAGATAATGTTCTTAAAGAATGAAAGAGAATAATCTTACAATATAATGATAAAAGTTCAAAAATTTCTCTCCAGCTTCCAAATGAAAACCTATTTAGAGGACTAGCCTAGTAGATAAATGGACAATTTCGGTCATAAATGAAGTACATGAATTTAGACCGTATATGAATCAAACTAATTTATGAATTCAATACATTCATCCCATTTTCCATTTATGCATGAATCTTTATGTTTTTTGTATTTGTGGTAGCAATTTGTAACACCCCAAACCCGGTCCATGCGTTTAGACGAGATTTGGTTTGTCACACCAATCATACATTCGTTTATTCTCAAGTGGTTAAAATAAAATAGTGCTACAAAACTTTTTGAATATAGAGTTTAATAAAAATTAAGTACGAAGATTTGAAATTTATGACTTAAGAAAATACTTGTCTAAAACTTATCTTTTAAAAAAAATATTTATCAAGAACCTTAAAGTCATTGTAAAGGAATTTGGAAGAAATTTTGAAGAAAAATAATTTAACTGTTCAAATGTTATAAAAAAATATTTTTAAGAAAACCATGTAGATTTAATATAAGCCCATAAAAAAAAGTCTTAAAACACAATTTAAATCCATCCACACAATAAAATCCATAAAAATTTAATTAGAAGCCTTATTACATCAACCCATAACAGTAAATTAAGATAATAACTTAAATAAAGTTCATAGTTTATTAAACCCAAGTTCGTAGTATGGCCTCCACCAAGTCATCTCCGGCCCAAGTCCACATCAATTTCCATTACCTGAAAAGGTTGATAAAATTTGGGTGAGTTACAAAGAACTCAGTGTGCAACTCACTTACCACCATTATTGGGCCAGATCGTCAAGATATTATGCTGGGCTTGAGCCCAATTACAGATTTCAACAATATATCATATAATGAAGTAAAATAATTTAAAGATACATGTAAAATGACTTACTCAAACCAAACCTAATATCCATCCGCTAACACCCCCGTACCAACCAACACACCTGTGGGGATCAAGTCAACCCACCCTGCCAAACACACCGATCATAGGCTTTAAGCCTTTAAAATAATTTTGTAGTGCACTACCGAACTAGAGGCATTTAGCCGAATTTGTGGCAGAGCCACCGAACTAGAGGCATTGAGCCAAATTTGTGGCAACTGGCCATTCTTCTCTTCATATATCCCAACCCATGCAATCATGCGTGTATAACAAAATATAGTCATATAACAAATTTTTCAATTATTCCATAACATCGATGTCATTAAACATTTCATTTGGCCCATAAAAATAATTTATCAACTAGCCCATTTAGCAGTTTAGTGAACTTTGGCCCAATTAATCGAACTAGAGTATTTTGGCCCAATTTATCGAACTAGAGTATTTTGGCCCAAGTTATCGAACTAGAGTATTTTGGCCCAATTTATCGAACTAGAGTATTTTGGCCCAATTTATCGAACTAACTGGTTTACAGCCCTTTTTAGCAATTCAACAATTTTTTTCACATATTTCTCGGTTTTCACCCTTTTCATGTATTTACCAGAAAATATTGATTACTACCAAATTTCCGTTTTTACCATTTTCACGATTTTAACACAGTACTCACAACTTGATATCTAACCCGAAAATGAGTGTGAAGTTACACACCTGGTTATTGAGAGAACTACACTTTCCCGCTCGTCAACACCTATACGTATCGCGATAATTAGAACACTATAATCTAATAACAAAAATCGATCTAAACATAACGATCTAGAATTTTACCCTCGGATTTTCGTAATACTTCTACTTGCGATTTCTCCCCGATTGATGGTTCGCTAACCGAATCGAACCCACGAACGAATAATGGTTCGGGAGTACGAACGACTTCGAACAGTTGATTTTCCTCGATTGAACATCCGCAACCCAGTGGAAAATCTCGAATTCCCGAAATAGTCCTTTGCTTATACTTAGGGGGATTAACGGAACCTCCCCTCTTTCGAAAACTAAACACCGCCCTTTTCTTCCCTATTTTGAATGTCTTCAATGACAAAGGAATATTAATCCAATCTAAAATAATATCGAAATAATACTAAGGTTTTAAAGATGTGATTTCCTTACCACAATAAATCGATTCCAACGTTTCTACGATTCTCTCGAACACTTGAGTTCCGATCTTCCGTTATTGCACTATATTATAACGAATAAAACGTTAATAGAACGAATCGTTTATTTCGATCCAAATGGTCCTTCATGACACCATCAATATTCGGCCATATCACTATTAACTAATCCAAAACGAAAAAGAATCCTTTACCTATTTTCCACGGTCAGAAAGAAAGGATTGAGAATGGTGTTTGTAATTGATGAAGATTTCGGCTATGAAGAATCAAAGAAAAAGAGAAAATAAATTCGGCTATAGGCACATTAGCATTCGGCCATGAGAGTGTAGATGGAGAAAATTTAATTGAAAAGAAATAAAATAAGAGAAAAGATGATGATGATGTTGTTTTTGAGAATGGAAGAAAAAGATGGGTTTAGAAGCTAGGTACATTCGGCAATGGTAAAAAGAAAAGAGAAAGAATGGTTCTTTTGTTTAGGTGATTTCGGCACTCAAAGAAAAGGCACAAAACAAATACTAAAGCAATAAACAAAAATGACCAAATGGTCACAAAAATTAGAGCTTTACCAATTGCACAATTCGGCCAAAGGGAGAAAAGAGGTTGAAAGAAAATTGCAAACTTGCACAAAAACTAAGAATGACCAAAAAGAACTTCAATTCTTAGCCAAACTATCACCAAAAATTCGGCTCCCCTATAGTCCAAATTGCCGTCCCTATGCATGGTCAAATGGCCATGATATTGTTTCCATAATAATTCCCTTGATACTTGCCCCATATCTTCATATCTTTCCTTAATTTCTTGATTCCCTTCCTTAAGTTAATAATTTCCTTAATCCTTTGATATACTAACCAAAAATAACAAGTCAACACTTACCATATATGCTCTTGGCCGACACTTGCTATACATGTGTAGAAAAATTAAAAAAATAAAATTCATCTAGGTGCTAAACAAGGGATTCGAACCTTCCCCCCTCATGCTACAACTTATGCGCCAACACCACCATGCCATATACTACTCTTATGCTTCATTTTGACACTTTAATTAACTTATGTGTCAAAGCCACTTAATCCACTTCCATAAATTCTCAAAATTTAATATTATTCCATCCCAATAAATTCTAATCCTTCTTCGGGACTATATTAATCACGAAAATAAAAGTAAGAACATTTTTTTTTCTTCATAAACTAAACACCAAATCATGCCATATAATACTCGAATTTTTAGGGTGTTACAACTCTACCCTCCTTAAAGAAAATTTCGTCCTCGAAATTTACCTGGTTGAAAGAGGTGAGGGTATTGTTGTCGAATTGCATCCTCAGGCTCCCACGTAGCTTCCTCCACTCCGTTGTTACGCCATAACACTTTGACCAACGACACAGTCTTCTTTCTTAGTACCTTAACCTCTCGGTCTAAGATTTCCACTGGTTCCTCCTCAAAAGATAAGTCTGACTTCAACTCCACTTCTTCTACCAGTACTATGTGCGAAGGATCCGATCTATAGCGCCTCAACATGGACACATGGAAAACATTATGAATTTGGCTCAGTCGAGGTAATTCGATCGATGAGGCCACTGGACCAACTCGCTTCACCACACGGTATGGTCCAATGTACCTAGGACTCAACTTGCCCTTCTTCCCAAACCTGAAAATCTTCTTCCAAGGTGAGACCTTCAAGAAAACTTGATCCCCCACAGCATACTCGATATCCTTACGCTTGGATCCACATACGACTTACGTCTATCCATCCGCTTCCTTTAACCGTGCTCGAATAACTTTCACTTTTTCTTCCGTTTCAGAAATCATCTCAGGACCTACCATCTGCCGATCGCCCAACTCAGTCCAACAGATAGGAGAACGACACCTACGACCATACAATGCCTCGTAGGGTGCCATCTGAATGCTAGACTGGTAGCTATTGTTATACGCAAATTCTGCCAACGGTAGAAAATCCTCCCAACTATCTTTGAAGTCGATTACACATCCTCTTAACATGTCTTCCAGAATTTGAATCACTCTCTCTGACTGACCATCAGACTGAGGATGAAAAGCCGTACTGAAGTTTAGCTTTATTCCCAGAGCTTCATGCAAAGCTTTCCAAAATCGAGATGTAAACCTAGGATCCCTATCCGATATAATCGATACGGATACCCCATGCAACCTCACGATTTCAGATACATACAGCTTCGCCAACTTTTGCAACGAGTAATCCGTATGAACTGGTAGGAAATGAGCAGTCTTCGTCAAACGATCAACAATTACCCAAACAGAGTTTTTCTTAGTAGGTGTTAAAGGTAACCCACTAACAAAATCCATTGTTATCCGCTCCCATTTCCAAAGAGGAATCTTAACTGGTTGCAAAAGACCTGACGGCAATTGATGCTCCGCCTTCACTTGCTGACAAGTTAAACATTTTCCCACAAATTTAGAAATCTCACATTTCAATCCAGGCCACCAATACTGTTCACGAAGATCCTGATACATCTTATTTCCTCCGGGGTGCATAGCATAAGGGCTACTATACGCCTCCCTCAAAATCATTTGCCTCAGATCTGAATCCTTAGGCATACAGACTCTTCCACGAAAGCACAACACACCTTCTGAATTTATACCAAAATCCTCTATTCCTCTATTTTCAACTTGTTGAATCAAGAGTCCCAACTTTTCATCTAATATTTGCTTTTCCTTAATATGCTCCAACCACAAAGGCTTCACTTGAAGTTCCACTATCAAACTACCATCCTCATACGAACTCAAATGGGCAAACATAGCTCTCAAATCAGATACCACCTTATGACTTAATGCGTCCGCCACCACATTAGCCTTTCCAAGATGATACTCGATTGAGAAATCATAGTCCTTTAACAACTCCACCCATCTTCGTTGTCTCAAGTTTAATTCCTTCTGAGTAAGAAGATACTTAAGACTCTTGTAATCCGTATAGATGATAGACTTTTCACCATAGAGGTAATGCCTCCAAATCTTTAAGGCAAACACCACTGCTGCTAACTCCAAATCATGAGTAGGGTAGTTTACTTCGTGCGGTCTCAACTGACGAGAAGCATACGCTACCACTTTCTCACTTTGCATCAATACGCAACCTAATCCCGTATGCGACGCATCACAATAAATCAGAACTCCTTTCCACCTCGAAATCAATCAATACCGCGCTCACAAAATCTTCTTCAATTTATCGAAACTTTCTTACTGTTTATCAGTCCATATAAACGGTACTCCCTTTCGCAAAAGCTTAGTTAGGGGTGCAGCAATCAACGAAAACCCCTCAACAAAGCGTCTATAGTAACCAGCCAAACCCAAGAAACTCTGAATTTCAGCCACTGACTTCGGTGGTTTCCAATCCAATACAGCTTCAATCTTCCGAGGATCTACCCTTATTCCTTCGATTGATATCACATGACCCAAGAAAGTCACTTCTCTTAACCAAAATTCACATTTACTGAATTTGGCATACAATTGATTATCTCGAAGCAACTGTAATACAATTCACAAATGCGAGTCATGCTCTTCTTCATTCCTTGAATAAACCAGAATGTCATCTATGAATACCACCACAAACCGGTCTAAAAATGGTTGAAAGACCCGGTTCATCATATCCATAAATATAGCTGGTGCATTGGTCAACCCAAACGGCATCACCAAAAACTCATAGTGTCTGTAACGGGTTCGAAATGCCGTCTTGTGAATATCCGTTTCTTTCACCTTAAGTTGGTGATAACCCGACCTTAAATCAATTTTGGAGAAAACTGAAGCTCCCTTCAATTGATCGAATAGGTCATCAATCCTCGGCAAGGGATACCGATTCTTGATCGTCAGCTTATTCAACTGCCTGTAGTCAATACACATACGCATCGACCCATCCTTCTTCTTAACAAACAAAACTGGTGCTCCCCACGGAAACACACTCGGTCGAATAAAACCCCGATCTAGCAACTCTTGAATTTGGGCTTTAAGCTCCGACAACTCCTTCGGTGCCATTCTATAAGGAGCAATGGACACTGGAACAGTTCCGGGCAAAAGCTCAATACCAAATTCCACTTCTCGATCTGGAGGTACACCGGGAAGTTCTTCGGGAAAAACATCAGGAAACTCCTTCACAGTTCTCACGTCTTCCACTGATAACTCTTTGGCATCTAAAGCACTAATAATTGCTAAAAATGCTCCATACCCTTTTCGCACCAACTTCTCCGCCTTTAACGCAGAAATCACATTTGCCAAGTAATTTCTTCGCTCGTCTATCATAACTATCTCCTTATCCACTGCAGTTCTTATCGACATCCGCTTTTCAGCACAGTCCAATTGCGCCCTGTGCTTAACCAACCAATCCATGCCCAGAATGATATCGAATTTGCCAAAAGGCAATTCCATCAAATCTGCCAGGAATATTTCTCCTTGAATTTCTAAGGGCACATCTCTAAATAGTTTATTAACCAATACCGACTGTCCTAAGGGACTAATTACCTTCATCTCACTATCGAAAATTTCAGATTCTAAATTCAAGTTTCCAGTTATGGTGCTAGCAACGTACGAATGGGTAGAACCAATATCTATCAAGGCAATAACGGGTACATCAGAAATGAAGAACGTACCAGTTATCACATCAGGTGTATTACCATCCTCACGATGTCTGACTGCATACACCAATCCTGGCTGTCTTGTATCCGTGTTACCTCTAGGACCATTGCCTCGACCCGCAGCACCTTGACCACGTCCAGCCCCATTACCACCACGACCTGGTCCACGACCTCTCGGTGGTTGCTGAGCTCCTCTTGCCGATGGTGCATTAGTAGTGCGAACTTCTTGAGTTGTATCCATACGTCGAGGGCAATTCCTATATTGATGATCCGTTGATCCACATTTATAACAAGCACCCGTTTTCCTCCAGCATTCTCCAGAATGTCTTTTCCCACAATCAGCACAATCTCGACTCTGATTAACAGCTACAGGTGTTCTACCTTGAACTGGCTCATCATTCCGAGGCCTCTTCGGAACCCTTCTTGAAGTTCCCGAATACTTCATATCTCTCTTGCTTCGAACTTGCTCCCAATTTTGACGTTCTGAGATTTTAGCCTCTTCGGCTATCTTGGCCTTCTCCACAAGCGTGGCAAAAGTTCTAACTTGTTGCGGGGCTATCAAAACCCGCAGTTCATCTTTCAACCCATCCTCAAAGCGTACACAACGCTCATGATCTGTTGCCACTATCGTTCGAGCATAGCGACTCAAACCTAAGAACTCAGCCTCATTCGCTGCCACCGTCTTATTTCCTTGCACCAGGTTCAAGAATTCCTTCCTTCGGGCATCCACATAGCTCGTTCCCACATATTTCCCTTGAAAGGAAGATTTGAAGAACTCCCAATTAACTACTACAGCATCAGTGCCTTCTCGGACAGTAAGCCACCATTGGTAAGCTTCGTCCCTTAACAATGATACCGCTCCTCTTTATTTTTGTTCCACAGTGCACTCAAGATCGTCCATAATCCGCTCCACTGCCTCAAGCCAATATTCAGCGACATTGGGAGCTACACCAGAGACACCTCTGAAAACCTCAGCTCCACTGGATTTCAATCGCTCCGATATCGACCCACGAGCTATTGGCCCGCCTGATCCAAATGACCTTTTCAAGGACTCGGCATTGCATTGCTCGTGTCATAGCATTATCTTTTTCCATATGGTCATGTGATCCCGTCTCACTCTCGAGTGACGCAGGTGCATCCATTTCCGGCATATGACCCGGCGCTTCAGTTGCGCCCCTAACACCTCGTCCTCTACCTCGGCCACGTCTACCGCGTCCACGACCACGTCCTCTAGTGTTCATAGCGACTAATTCGATTTAATCTGATTAAGAGTTTTATGAATTAGAATAATATTTCAGTTGTTTATTAACGATGTTTTATGATATGAAAGAGATAGAGTTGTTTTCGCAACCATATCCTATTGCCTTAATCTCTACGGTTTTCAACACCTAAAAACTAGAAGTTCTAGAGTGTTTCTTACAATCATATCACAATCATAATAAACAATCAGTATACAGATACTTACTTGACTTGGCGCGGGATGCTCATGGTGCCATACTACCTTGAAATTAAAAGTCTAGAAATTTAAATTCTTTTTCAAACAGATTTCATTGTTGAACCCAAACCACAGCCGAGTTTTGAACTGGGCTCTGATACCATTAAATGTAACACCCCAAACCCGGTCCATGCATTTAGACGAGATTTGGTTTGTCACACCAATCATACATTCGTTTATTCTCAAGTGGTTAAAATAAAATAGTGCTACAAAACTTTTTGAATATAGAGTTTAATAAAAATTAAGTACGAAGATTTGAAATTTATGACTTAAGAAAATACTTGTCTAAAACTTATCTTTTAAAAAAAATATTTATCAAGAACCTTAAAGTCATTGTAAAGGAATTTGGAAGAAATTTTTGAAGAAAAATATTTAATATAAGCCCATAAAAAAAAGTCTTAAAACACAATTTAAATCCATCCACACAATAAAATCCATAAAAATATAATTAGAGGCCTTATTACATCAACCCATAACAGTAAATTAAGATAATAACTTAAATAAAGTTCATAGTTTATTAAACCCAAGTTCGTAGTATGGCCTCCACCAAGTCATCTCCGGCCCAAGTCCACATCAATTTCCATTACCTGAAAAGGTTGATAAAATTTGGGTGAGTTACAAAGAACTCAGTGTGCAACTCACTTACCACCATTATTGGGCCAGATCGTCAAGATATTATGCTGGGCTTGAGCCCAATTACAGATTTCAACAATATATCATATAATGAAGTAAAATAATTTAAAGATGCATGTAAAATGAATTACCCAAACCAAACCTAATATCCATCCGCTAACACCCCCGTACCAACCAACACACCTGTGGGGATCAAGTCAACCCACCCCGCCAAACACACCGATCATAGGCTTTACGCCTTTAAAATAATTTTGTAGTGCACTACCGAACTAGAGGCATTTAGCCGAATTTGTGGCAGAGCCACCGAACTAGAGGCATTGAGCCAAATTTGTGGCAACTGGCCATTCTTCTCTTCATATATCCCACCCCATGCAATCATGCGTGTATAACAAAATATAGTCATATAACAAATTTTTCAATTATTCCATAACATCGGTGGGTTTATCATTAAACATTTCATTTGGCCCATAAAAATAATTTATCAACTAGCCCATTTAGCAGTTTAGTGAACTTTGGCCCAATTTATCGAACTAGAGTATTTTGGCCCAATTTATCGAACTAGAGTATTTTGGCCCAAGTTATCGAACTAGAGTATTTTGGCCCAATTTATCGAACTAACTGGTTTACAGCCCTTTTTAGCAATTCAACAATTTTTTTCACATATTTCTCGATTTTCACCCTTTTCATGTATTTACCAGAAAATATTGATTACTACCAAATTTCCGTTTTACCATTTTCACGATTTTAACACAAAGATCACAACTTGATATCTAACCCGAAAATGAGTGTGAAGTTACACACCTGGTTATTGAGAGAACTACACTTTCCCGCTCGTCAACACCTATACGTATCGCGATAATTAGAACACTATAATCTAATAACAAAAATCGATCTAAACATAACGATCTAGAATTTTACCCTCGGATTTTCGTAATACTTCTACTTGCGATTTCTCCCCAATTGATGGTTCGCTAACCGAATCGAACCCACGAACGAATAATGGTTCGGGAGTACGAATGACTTTGAACAGTTGATTTTCCTCGGTTGAACGTCCGCAACCCGGTGGAAAATCCCGGATTCTCGAAATAGTCCTTTGCTTATACTTAGGGGGATTAACGGAACCTCCCCTCTTTCGAAAACTAAACACCGCCCTTTTCTTCCCTATTTTGAATGTCTTCAATGACAAAGGAATATTAATCCAATCTAAAATAATATCGAAATAGTACTAAGGTTTTAAAGATGTGATTTCTTTACCATAATAAATCGATTCCAACATTTCTACGATTCTCTCGAACACTTGAGTTCCGATCTTCCGTTATTGCACTATATTATAACGAATAAAATGTTAATAGAACGAATCGTTTATTTCGATCCAAATGGTCCTTCATGACACCATCAATATTCGGCCATATCACTATTAACTAATCGAAAACGAAAAAGAATCCTTTACCTATTTTCCACGGTCGAAAAGAAAGGATTGAGAATGGTGTTTGTAATTGATGAAGATTTCGGCTATGAAGAATCAAAGAAAAAGAGAAAATAAATTCGGCTATAGGCACATTAGCATTCAGCCATGAGAGTGTAGATGGAGAAAATTTCGATTGAAAAGAAATAAAATAAGAGAAAAGATGATGATGATGTTGTTTTTGAGAATGGAAGAAAAAGATAGGTTTAGAAGCTAGGTACATTCGGCAATGGTAAAAAGAAAAGAGAAAGAATGGTTTTTTTGTATAGGTGATTTCGGCACTCAAAGAAAAGGCACAAAACAAATACTAAAGCAATAAACAAAAATGACCAAATGGTCACAAAAATTAGAGCTTTACCAATTGCACAATTCGGCCAAAGGGAGAAAAGAGGTTGAAAGAAAATTGCAAACTTGCACAAAAACTAAGAATGACCAAAAAGAACTTCAATTCTTAGCCAAACTATCACCAAAAATTCGGCTCCCCCTATAGTCCAAATTGCCGTCCCTATGCATGGTCAAATGGCCATGATATTGTTTCCATAATAATTCCCTTGATACTTGCACCATATCTTCATATCTTTCCTTAATTTCTTGATTCCCTTCCTTAAGTTAACAATTTCCTTAATCCTTTGATATACTAACCAAAAATAACAAGTCAACACTTACCATATATGCTCTTGGCCGACACTTGCTATACATGTGCAGAAAAATTAAAAAATAAAATTCATCTAGGTGCTAAACAAGGGATTCGAACCTTCCCCCCTCATGCTACAACTTATGCGCCAACACTACCATGCCATATACTACTCTTATGCTTCATTTTGACACTTTAATTAACTTATGTGTCAAAGCCACTTAATCCACTTCTATAAATTCTCAAAATTTAATATTATTCCATCCCAATAAATTCTAATCCTTCTTCGGGACTATATTAATCACGAAAATAAAAGTAAGAACATTTTTTTTTCTTCATAAACTAAACACCAAATCATGCAATATACTACTCGGATTTTTAGGGTGTTACACAATTAATATGTACACCCTCCCTCGGACGTACATACATATAGGTGTTCATGTATCACTTGAAAAGGTCACAAAGCATCCCCCTTGGTTGTGCATGCATGTTGATGGTTAGTGTAAGAGTTGAATAGTCATATGAATGTCTATGCACCCTTTAAATGTTGTCCATGCATAGTTGAAATGCTTCCCTTTTAGAAATACATAAATATGGTCGTTCATCCCCCCTTGGCAGAATACATGTACTTGGAAATGCATGTATCCCCTTTGAATGCGTCAAATTCAAGGAACTTGATGGAGAATATGAAGAGGCACATGGTATTTGTTGAGTGCATGAATTCGTAGGTGCTTTGAACATTCCCGTGCATGAATTTTGGGCTGAATACAAACGGTCATATGGATGCATGATGGTTGACTGAATGTACCTAAAATAATATAAATAGGAATCAAGTAAGGATAAAATTCCTTTTAACAAAATGCATAAGAAAGAAAACTATTGCTGGAGGAATTCAAAGTAAATGTTGTGGTGAAACATAACACAACAAAAATAAATAATTAATTCATGGCGCAATCAATCGATTCATGCAACAATCGACTCATGATGCACAATTAACATATTGCACGATTGTACTTCCACTTTGAGTTTGAAAGCATATTCACTCTCGGCCCGAACATCTTGTACCAATCCAATAAGGGCCCCCTTAAGTTTCTTAGCCTTAGATCGCGTAATTAGACCTAAAGGCACTTGCAATGCATCTGATGAGTTAGGTAAAGGAACCTTAATACTTGTCTTTCCCGTGAACATATCAATAGTTGAAAGATGTTATGGCATCAAGTGATGATTTGGCGGTAGAATGAGTAAGACCATAGCTAAAAGACACATGGCATCAAAGATTGCATGATGGGACATTAAACACGAGGTAGTCCGCCAAAACAATAAACACGAGGATTAGGGAGGTATGACCATAGTTCAGCTATAGCAACTAATGGAGTCCAACAAGACATTAAACATAAGGTACTTTTGAAGACATAGCTCGACTATGGTAATATGGAGAGTAAAGGAGTGAAAGTCCACCAGGACAATAAACACGAGAGGGAAGTCATAACAAAAATTGTGAGGCAACCTGCTAATAGGGAAAAACGATTAAAAGGAAAATAGAAGTATGGACGAGCGACGATCGAGCAATGGGTCGAATGAGTCCACCAGTGAATGAGAACTTCACAGAAATGAGAAAGGATATAGGAATAGTAGTCGTTTAACCTAAAAAGGTATAAGAATGTTAAATAGGAAGTTGTCATGGAAGTCGAAGTACCAGTGGTACCTAATATTCAGGCGTACGGGAAGTGGTTTAACCAAAGATCATGGATGAAGATCTGCCATAAAGGATATTTCGAGGTCATTCAAAGAAACCGCGAAGATTAGTTGCGTAACATGTGTACGCCGATTAACCTTGAGGAAGGGAAGGGTGGTTAAAACCCATTGATGAAGAAGGATAAATGGAATGACAAATATATCTATCAAGGCTACCCCTTAAAAAGGAAACCCTTGAGGAAGTATCAAAAAAAAGGGCGATGTATGCGAAGAATGCGGTATGAAAGAGCAATCGAGAATTTGGACAGCAACATCCGATTGAGCAATAAAGGCCAGAGTGGTTTGTAGTAAAAGGACGCACTACGCATTAAAGTAAGACAAAACACCTAAAACGGATTACACAGTAGTAATTCGATCACTAAATAAACTAAGCAGGATCTAGCCCGCCAGGGTAGCGTGGGACCTGGTAGGTCGTACAAAGGATGAAAGTAAGCGAGTCATGCAAAATTGAGGTAAGGCAAGAGTTCGCCATGAACAAAGGAGGTTAAGAATACGCATCAAGAGTCTTAGGAATACTGGCCTTAAAGGTCTCATTAATAGTGCATAATAGTGGAAAGAAGATGCCCACATTATGGTCAAATGATAGAAAGGAAATTAAGTAAAGGAAGGGTAGAATCTGCTGAAAAAGCGAAACACTCAGCGAGACTGACAAGGTTGATCAAAGATTGATAGAGCGAACGAAAGGAAACTGCTAATCTTATCCGTTAGAGGATAGTTTCGAGGTAAGGGTAAAGTCTGCTATGATGGATTAAGGAAAATACTAGAAACGAGAAGGGAAGTCTATTGTATTCATTAATATTATTTATTCAAACCCCTAGTAAGGTGGGGTAGGTATGTGAATTATGAAGCTCACTAAGTTCATCTAAACTTACAAGGGTTGATTTGTGATTGCAGGATACTTAATATTAGGAACTTGATGAGGGATTAAGTCAGATCGTGATAAGACAAGGGGCATTAAAAAAAATTGTCATGTACATAAAATAAGGGTCACCTTTAGGGACCTCACCAAGGGGGCAAACATGTTGTAACCAAATAGATTCTTTATAGTTCCGGAGTTGAAACAGTAGGCTTTTTATTTTTATAAACTCTTTGGCACTAAACTTAGTCAATGATTTTATAATTAGTATAGATGTTATAGGTTTATTCTAGTAAGGTTAAATGCTCAAATTAGGGTACGACTTTTTAGAGGTTGCTCACATAAGGGTCAAACATTTCAAAATGGTCATATAATAGCTTAATATTTACAAAAATACTCAAATAAGAGTTTTTCACACACTTCACCAATTTTTAGTAAAAATTAAGTGAATGATGGCGTGTTTAGATTAAAAACGCATAACCATTTAATCATATATTACTTGAAAAGAAAATAAAGTAATAAAAACATAATTTGTAACTTGGTATACCACCGTTGAGAAGCTCTTATTTGAGCCCATTTGAAAATTTTTTATATTAAACACTTTTAAAAAGGTATAACCTTATTCTACCATTTTGAATATTTTTAATTTATTTGAGTAATTGTCAACCCTTATTAAACCATTTTGAAAGATTTTATCATTAAGCATTTATTCTTCTAGTAATTGTAGTTGTATAACTCGCAAAAAGGAAAAAAAAAAGTTCAATTAATAAGAAACACCTGTAGAGAAAAATAAAAGCAGAGGGAAAAGGCTAGCCAGGCTCAGGCATAGTTCTGTGCGCGTCTTGCTGTAAAAAGAAGCAAATTCAAGATAATGAACGGACTACGGAGTGGTAAAAAGATTAGTATCTCCAAGCAGGATCTTGTTTTCAAAGTTGTAGGAATAAAGAAATAAACCCTCAGAACTTTTACTTTGTTTAAGATTAGACTCCGGAGTAATTGGGAGCGAATGTCAGATCAACTTTAAGATATGGTCATGAATTTGTTTTTAAAGAGGAAAAGCATCAAAGTTTCAAGGTCAGGTCTGGTGCTGAACTGTCTTCCAGGTCCACTGGTTCTTTAACCTCTACAAAATTCATATTAGAACTTCCAGGCAGTACAAAACCTGGATGATCAGCATTACTACCTCCTGCAGCTCCCTGAGCTATCTGACGGAAACTACCAGGCCACAACAGCTCCGTCTCATCGTCTTCCATGAAGATTGGCAGACCAAGATAACCATGTTCAACTATAGCATTGTTTCTGGTGTCTAGTGTTCTTGTAGCTGGGGCAAAGCTTTGGTGCGCCAAACAGTGTGCTTTTATCCCCAGTGACCTGAAAGAGGTGGCCATGCCATGCAGAGGCAAAGTCGCGAGACTAAGACTTGCATACCTGTCTGAGAAAATCCCCATTCGCATTGCCCGCTTTGCCAACGTTCTTTCTCTTCTATGAGCGTTCTGGTGGCCGCCAAGAGCCTGGGAACTAAAGAACTTGCGGTGGCAATAGTTGCAGGAGAAAACTCGAGGGATAGCTGACGCTGTTGTGCGTAATGCAGGATCAATGTTGCTGCTTTCACTTGTGCTTGTGAATGAGAGACCTACGGAATCTCTCCCATCGATGTTAAAACATAGAGTTAAATCAAGTGAAACAGGGTCTGAATTTGTTTCATTAGAGGGAGCAACTGATGCTTCTTGGGTGTACAAGTTCGAAGCTACTTGGCTGCTAACATCGGACTCGGTTTCCGGGGCATGAACTTCAAGGTCAATTATGGGTTTCATGGTTAAGTTCGATTGGTGGGGTTAAAGCTATTCTAGACTACATACAAGCAGTTGTGTCAGTCCAACCAATGTTCTTCGTAATCCAGATCAGATGATCGACCTTCACCTGCATTTTCTGGGACATAAGGAATATTTGATGTATTTTATTTTTAGTGAAACTTTAGGCAGATAGATAAATCAAAGTAAATATATTAAACAACCTAAATTCTATTCATTTCATAGATAGTACATATATATTGTTCAATGATTGAAAGATGTATATGAAACCAAAGGACACAGTATAATTCAAACGATATCACGGTAAAAAATAGATTCCACCGTTCTGGAGTAAATTCCTTCTGAAGAAATAGAAACCCCAAGAAGAAGAAGATGATGATGATAAAGCAACAGGTAAAATGAAAAAACATAAAGATTTAGGTGATTCGGCCAATTATGCTTGCTTCAATGGAGCTCTGGTACCTATCTACGTCACTATCTCTATCCGTCTATAACATTATAAAGCATTTCTCTGAGTTCGGTGACTCAGTGAAGAAATTACAGAAAAATAAAATAAAATATTTATAAGATTATATTTACTCACAATTTAAGTTCATTTTTTATTTTAATTTTATACCTATTATTATTAATTTCAAATTTTAAAATCAGTATAATAAATTAAAGTGACTGTCTATAAAACCGGTATAATAAAGCTTTGACTAAGTTTGATTTCATGAGTCATCATTCGATGAATTAAGTAATTAAATACTACATTTTATCACACTTACCATAGTAGTAAAAAAATTTAACATAACAATTATATTTATAAAAAAATTATTTAATAATTAAATTATAGGTAAAGTGACAAAATGAGCTCTATTTAGTGCGCCTCAATTTCAATTTTTAGACATTTTATTTTTAGTTGTTTTATTTAAAGATGTCATATAAAATAGTAAAAGATAATAATATATTGTATTAATATTCATTATTTTATTAAAAATAAGCAATTTCCTTCATCAATTTTATGTCAAGTTAAATCATGATACTAACTCAATGAAACACATTATATATAATATAGATACTTAAAGTAATAATAATAATAATAATAATACCAAAATATAAATAATAATTTTATCTATAATATTATTTAAAGGGTTTGATTAAATTAGTGATATTTATTAACCGGATTCCAACTAAATTAAGAAATTATCAAAAACTCATTCCTTTTTATAAAATATGAGAGTATTTATTTTATATGAAAGCTCGAAAAATACATATGATAGAATTTGAACAAAAAATTACTATATTTTTTAATATATTAATTTTACCATTTTAATCAAAATCTCATTTTTTATATTATTTTTCTAAATATATTTATTACATAATTTTTTTTACTATAAGGTGCTGTTATTTCTAACCACTAAATTTGTAATTACCAGAATAATTTCTTTCAAAATTTTAATAATTTTATTTTTTTTTCACACTTTTATTATTTTTCTTCCAATAGGCGTTCAATTTCTAATTATATTAAAACCCTACTATCACGAAATTATTATAATCGAAAAAAAGACAAATATCTCAAATATATATAAACATTATTATGATTATATAGGAAAAAGGCCAAAAAATAACTATTTTTTTTTCTCATCTTCCATGCAGCTTTTTCTTAAATTCTTTTACCAATAATTATCAATTGAGTATTTTTTTTTCAATTATATATACAGTTTTCTTAGTTTCCCATGTAGGTTTTATTATTAAAAATATTTGTGAATTATTTTTCAATAATCTTTATTTTTTAAAGATATTCATTAATTAATTTCTATTTTTTTTTCATCCATGATTGTTATGTTATTTAGATAGTTGCATACGACAAATTCTAATTATTTTGTTGCAGAGAATAATTTGGCGCACCAGCTGGGTAATATAATTTTTACTAAAGCTTTGAAACCCTAAAAAATGGAATTAGAAAGTGATGAGTTGCATCGATGGGATCATCTCACATAATTTTTTATAAGAAAAGTGAGGTTTAATTATGAATATTTATTTCAGACGAATATGATTAATTATTTTCAAATATTTAAAGCTTTATCTACCCCAAAACGTGTTAGGCAAAAGCTCTTTTATTCTTTCCCCAAGGAATAAAATGGAAAATAATAAATTATGTTTTTGTAGCAGTTATACAATATTTGTAGAAAAAAATAAAAATGGTTAGTGCTTAGAGATTTAGAATATATAAATGAAGCAACTTTTTCTGTAAGAAAGAGATATTTGAGAAGTGAAAAGAATCGAAAGGAAAGGGATCATGTTTCAGAGTTTGAGTATAAACTCAAAACTTGAACTGAGTGGATACTGATCTTTGCAGAGTTCGTTACTTCATTATATACACAAAGAACTAAGAAGGTGAAGCAAAGCAAAAGGTTAAGTATGAATAGAATTGTATTGAGTAGGTGCTAATTTGCAGAAGAGATGGAAGGGAAAACTTACAAATAATGTGTAACACAGGATTAAATATTAAAGAAAAGCAAGCAGGAGAGAGTGGTGTTGGAATACCGTGAGCAGCATCAACATGATCAAAGATTGCGTAAGTGGTTGGCAAGTTTTGGTCAGTTACACTGACTGTTGCGTCTGGAACTGGAGATGTCCCTTTTCTTTGAATGGCTCATCATCGGAGGACAAAACAAAACATGATGAAAGAGTGAAAGATAACAAAAAAGGAGAGAGAGAGAGAGAGAGAGAGAGGGGAAGGAAAGAAAACAGATGTTAAATTACGGGAAAGCTAATGAAATGTAATGTAAGAGGAGACTGAGAAAGGAAGGGGACCTTGATGGGACGTCAGACATGTCAGAACAAAACCAAAGATTAAAATAAAATAAAAAAAGTTTTGTGTTGGGATGTCATAAATTTAGGGCTAGTTTGGATGGGCGGTGTGTTTACTTCCGGTGAGGTTAAAAACAGCGGTGGGGGTGAGATTAGTTACTGTAGCAGTGAGATTAAAAACAGCGGTGGAGTGTGTGTTTGGATTCAAACGCAGCTGTAGCGGTGAGGTGGAAATAAAAAAATGACCATTAAGGACATCATATTAGAATTGATATATAATAGTTGTTTTTAAATTATTTTACTTATATAAATCTATTAAAGTATGTGAATTTATGAATTCATTTAATAAAATATTAATATGTATCTTCTAATATTTTATTATAAATATTTTAATGAATTATATAATCAATTTAAATTATTTATTAGATAAAATAAAAATTATTTTTAATTTTTTATAGTTAAATATTTTTTTTATAACAATGATAAATATTATTTTCGCAAATAGTGGAATAACACGAAGGAGGGGAGAAAGCAAGAAACTGCTGATTTTTTCCCTAATCTGAAAACAAATAAGGTTGGGAAAGAAAATAGTTAAACTTTCAAGGATAAAATAGTAAATTAATAAATAAAAGTAAGGGCATTTTTGTCTGTTAAAAACTCCAACTGCAGCCCCCATTTCAACTGCTGCTTTTACTCCCAGTTCAGTTTATGCAGACCAGTGTGGTGGAGATTCATTTCCATCGAATCATCTTCTTGAACCAAACAAAGACAAAGAATCACGGTGGGGCGCAATTTTTTGGCCAACTGCACCTCACTGGCCTTCAACGTGCAACCAAAGGAGGCCTTACACACACGCAGGCCATGTATTCATTTATTCACATAAAATTAGGGACTCCAACTGTGATTTCTTTCTCACCGTACTTGGATATCCGACAACTCGGCCATGTTTTTAACTTTCATTTAATATTTTAACTTTGGTTAAATTCTGCAAGTCCCTGTAGTTTATAAAAATTATAGATTTAGTCTTTGTATTTTAATTTTATTAATCTTAGTTTCTGTACTTTTTCGAATTTTAAAATTTTAGTTCTCTTAAAATGATAATTGATAGATTCATTAACTTAAGTGCAGTTGTTACCATATGTGTAACACCATTTTCACTTATTATTTTCATATATTACTCACTAGAAATTCAGGTAATAGATCAACAATTATCATTTGTATCAAGAATGAAATTTTAAAAAAAAAATTTAAAAAGTATAAGGGCTTAGAATGATCCAGTTGGAAAATATGAACAAAATCTACAATTATACGCATAATATAAGACAATAATTGAATTTAACTATTTTTGTTTGGATCCGAATTAAAATTTTAAAATTCAAAAAAAATATAAAAACTAAAATTGGCCATTTCAAACCCACCAATGTTGATATAGTCACTATTAAAATGTTATAGTTATTGGATATCAACCTCAAATATCATAATTCAAATTTTGGTATCTTTATTCTCTTTATAAAATTATAATAAACATGTTATCTACCCTCTTAAAAACTAACTCAACTTGCGTAGGAGATCTTGCTTTGATAGCTAGGATCAGGGATTAATCATGCTTTGTACTTGTGGGTAAAAAAACCTTCAATTTTAACTCTAATCCTAAAAATGATTATTTCTAATTCTACTTAATATTTTACCTTATATTATTTTAAGAATTAAATCATATCATATCAATTATTATAAGGTTTTAGGTTTGCGACTGAAATATGAATAAAATTCTAAAATTTTATACACTAAGAATGATGATAAAATAAAATTCAAAAAATATAAAAGTTTATTAAATAAATAAAACTATCAGCTATAAATAAAATCATCAATTATATAAATTCCAATGTTTTTTTTAGAGAGAATGTTCTTATTTATACTTTATCTACGTTATTATTTTTCTGTTTTATAAATATATATATATATATATATATATATATATATATATATATTAAAAAAACAGCGAAAAGGCCTAACTTTCATTTATAACATCTTGAATATCAAGACCATGGAGTTCCTTAGGATATATTTAAATTCGAATAAAAGTGATATATTTATTTGAATATAACATAATAATAAAATACGGATAATATTTTTAAAATTATTATGTTATTAAAAAAATCACACTTTTATATTGCGAATTTCTCAAGGTAGCCGAAAAAATATAAAATAAACTTATAAATAGAACGAATAGTCCTACTTTTCTCACTTTTTATTTGACTGTTTTACAACCTAAGAGACCCAAAAATAGTCTTTCTTCTTCTTCTTTTTCATTTTTTTCAATGATATTCTTTTCTGTTGCAGCTTCTTTCTTCTTCCTTTTTTGTGCTAAGTTGTTTTGAGTTTTTGGGGTTTGCCAAATAATTGTGCGGCAAATCTCAAAAATCTTGTACGCATTTTTTACAGTACAAGATGTAGTTTTGATTATAAGGAAATGGGATTCTTTACCTCTTGCAATTTAATAAATTATATTTTACTTTTTTTTTTTTTTTACTCCGTGCAATGTATATGTATTTTTTAAAATATGTTATAAAATTTGTAATACCAAATTAAAATATAATATATATAACTTTAATTTAAAAATAATAATCAATATTAAACTGAATTTAAAATAAATTATATTTTAAAATATAAATATTAATGTAATAGCCAAAATTCGTCCGGGCCTATTGAACCGAGCCCATCAAATATTAAACCAATTAAACAAAAACCCAATAAAAAATAATAAATAAAGTCCCTTTACAAGCCAAAACCTGAACCCAATTACAAAATGGCCCAACTAAAACAATGCCCTAGCCCAATCCCAAAACGGCCCACCACGGATTGAAGAAGGTGGGAACCCTAGGGTCCGTTTCCAACGCCGCCGCGCGTCCTCCACACGCGTACGACGCTCCAGCTTCCATGTGCACCACAGCACTGACCCCCACTACCGCAACCCACTCAGCCACCAACACCGTGCCCACGTGCTCGCAACGACGACCTCCGCACGCCTCTGACAGTGCCCAGATCTGCAGAAGAAGACAAAGAACAGCAAGGCCACAATACAAAAACGACTTGTATTTATTTATTTATTTTTACATACCGTTTTCGGCTATAAAGCCAAGCAAAAAGAATGTAATGAGGGTCTTTTTTTTGGATTCAAAATAATAGATACAAAGCATTTTCAAAAATAAAAACAACAGCAAACATTGAGAAGCAGCAATCAATCCGCAACCAGCAATCGAAGCGGGCACGAAACGAGATACGAAGGTTTATTTTTCATTTTATATATATATTTTTTATTTCCGAAATCATCAACATCAATCCACCTTTAAAAATACATACACGTAATATATAAAAAAATAATAATAAAAAGGGAGAAGAATCTTACCTCGGCGCCGCCGTATACGGCGGTCGTCGACGACCGACGGCGACGGAAGACCGCCGGTGTCCCCCCCCTTTTCGTACCTGCAGAGAGAGTGAGAGAGAGAGTGAAAATTTTTTTTTTTATCTGTTGACAAATGAATTTTTTTTGCTTAATCTTCTATATATATACACACCAAAACGGCGTCGTTTTGGCCCTTGCATTTCAACGCCAAAACGACGTCGTTTCAAGCTTCGACCACAAGCACGAGACGCACCCGACCCGATAGGATCCGCGTGTTTTTGATTGATTGGGATAATTTCTCTTTCAATCCTTCCACCTTTTCAATCTTTACAATCAGGTTTTTATTATTTCAATTTTGGCCCTGAACTTTCGCGCCGTGTTAAGTTTGGTCCTCCTTTCAGGCAAGCGGTTCGTTAAAGGGATTTATTTCTGCTTTCAGTCCCTCCACCTGTGCGCGCTTGTTGCAAATTAGTCATTTCTCTTTTAATTTATTTCAAATCGACACTAAGCTTTCATTTCAAGTTCAATTTAATCCTTTTTATTTATTTTGTAATCTTTCTAATCTTTTCATTATATTATTGTTATACTCGTATTATCATTATATTATTCATTATTACACTATTATCATTATATTCTTATTACTATTATATTTTTATTAGTATATTATATATTTTTCATACCCTTATTATTAATATTATTCCATTTACTATTATTATTATTATTTTAGTATTATTACTATAGTTATTTTATTTATCTTGTACATATTATTATTATTATTATTATTATTATTATTATTACTACTATACTACTATTTGTTATTATATTATTGTGTTATTATTCTTCATATATTACTATTGCTTGTATATACTAACTTTATTATTATCATTACTATTTTTATTATTATACTATTATTATTATATTTTCATAACTATTACATTTATATTAAATATATTGTATATATTCTGCATATTATGTACATTATTATTAATATTTATTATTATTATTATTATTATGTTTGTTACTTTGTTACATTACATATATATGTACATATTATTATCTATTTAACTTTCGCTCATATATTCGTGTTTATATCATTTCACGTATACTCTTATTTTCATTTGTATCATCACATTTTTTACAAATTGCGTTTTCCCATTTTATCCAATACAAAATTGATTTCTTTTGTAAAGGCAACATTTCGTATTTAGAAATTCGAGAAAATCGTGCCTTAACTTACTAGGTTTCGATTTTTCTCGCTTAACCTAAATAGCGAAATATCTTTTAAAATAAAAAGTTTTGAATAAAAAAATAAAAGCTTATTTCCGAGAATTCGATATGTTGTGTCCTAACTTATCGGGACTGAGCATCTCGTTATTTCGAGATAAGATTTTCCAAACGAGGCAATATTCATCTTAGATCCGAGGATTTTTAAAGGAGATCATATTTTTAAAATCTATTTTCCAATTTTTAATTCTTGACGTAAGGACATTAATTGATCAATTTGGTACCAATTTCGGCGTGATTTAGGGTGCTAACCCTTCCTCGCACGCAATCCGACTCCCGAACCCATCTTCTCAAATCTCCGTAGACCAAAAGCATTGTTTTAGTAAATCAAAATGTTTATTTAAAACAAAGGTGATCCGATCACACTTAAAAGATCGGTGGCGACTCCCGTTTTTATTTTCAAAACCTGTTCGATTCCTTCCCTTTTCAAAAGGGATGGTTACGATACTTAAGCGACTCACTGGGAATATATAAGAGAGTCAAAGCATAAAATTGATTACCTTTTGTCCTTTTGTCAAAAATTTGGAAAATCGTTTTCAAAAATTATTCTTCTCTTAATTTAAAATAAAAACTTATCCTCGAGTCATACGGTGTTGCGCCCTAACTTATCTGGGTGACGCGTCTCATTACTCAGAGGTAAGAATTTTCAAAATAGCAATGATCCGAATCATATCCCATCTCACTCTCAAGAATTTGGCGTGCTGTGTCCTAACTTACTGGATATGGCATTCCGATACTTCGAGATGAGAAGGCCTTTTATTCCGATTCGCTTGAGTTTTTAAAAAAAAAATCATTAAAAATGACCTTTTTCCTCCATTTTCAATGCTATGGGTGCCAAGGTTACGATAATGTTGATATTTCCGCATTCATATTTGCATGACCATTACGGTCACACACTTTAAGTGGGCGCGAAGCTATGCTTTCGTGAGGTTTTCACCTCCGCATGGGCTAGTGGATCGCTTTGGGATACATCCGTATTTCTATGTCTTCGTGAAGTCTTCACTTCAGCATGGCCATAGGGAAATGTATTCCCTGAATCGAACTCGGTCTATATGAGCCTATAATGGGTGAGGATCGAGAATCTGCGATCTCAGTACCTTGAACTTTAGAACTCAACCACATGTAAAGAACCTAGGAACCCACCCCAAGATAAACCATGTCAAACTTTAGTAGTTACCCATATAGGTGTTTTATTATTTCACTGCCCTGCAGTATTCCGGTAGTCGACTTTTTGTTTTACTCTCTTTGTGCATATCATTTCATATTTCAAAGAGGCATTGATTCTCGATCGCTTTACGAGTTAGAAAGTTTGGTTATGGAAAGCAAATTCCTTGATAAAGTGGAAGACAATGCGGCCGTCTGCGTGTGGTCGGTCGCAGCGATGCCAAATAGAAAAAGGGGATAGCTTGGTCGAGGGTATGTGTCCTGAACTACGGATTTTACCAATATCGCTTGTCACGTAACGAGCTCCAAGAGTTGAAGGAAATGGACTCGGTGGGATAACGAGACGAGGCGATCGTTCTATGGTACTTACGGTGACTCGCCTTACCCGCTGACATCAAAATAGATAAGCACCTATTCCGAGCAATGACCCAGTTTTGGAATGTTGCTTATAGCTGTTTTTCCTTTGGGAAGGTGGACTTAGTCCCCACGGTAGAAGAATATACGACCTTGTTACGCTGCCCGAGAATTCAAGTCGACAAAGCCTATTCCAAAGCAGTTAACGGCCCAACCTTCGGGAAGAAATTGATGAACATCACCTAATGAGCGAACAATGGGTCTCAAATAGAATGCAAAAGAAAGGCGAAGGTAAGTGCATACCCTGGACATGTTTGAGAGACTTGATCTGGACACATCCCGACGCAAAGAAAAAGATCGATGTTTTTGCGTTGTGCATCTACGGTCTGATAATCTTCCCAAAAGCTCTAAGGCACGTCGACGAAGCAGTCATTGATCTATTCAGTCGATTGGACAAAGGGATCACGCTGCTTATTCGCCATCTTAGTTTTGAAACGTTCAGGTCCTTGAATGCATGTAGAAGAATGGGTGAAGGAAGGTTTATTGGATGCGCGCAACTATTATTGGCTTGGTTCCATAGTCACTTCTGGAAGGTGGAGAAAGTGTCCTGTCGGTTTATAACAGAGAATTACTCCCCACTAGAAGAAATAGCAACACACCTGTAAGAGAAGATCTGTCCGAAGAAAGTTGGATCGCGCTCTTTCAAAACCTTCAAGAAGGTGATATCGGGTGGAAGGTCCCGTGGTTGATTACCGACCAAATTCTTTATCGTTGTGGAAGCTTCGACTGGGTTCCTTTACTAGGAATTTGGGGTGCCACTGCATATGCCCCTCTGCTGGTCCTGAGACAATATAATTCGAGACAGTTCGTGCCAACGACATGTGGGTTGGCTCAATGCGAGTTCTCATACGAAGGAGGGAGCTATAAGAAAAAGGTTAAAGAGATCTCTAGTGCATGGAATCAGATTCATAGAATGAAGAGACTATCTAGAGGCCCAATGACGACATCGGAGTATAAAGAATGGAGGGCTAGGAGGATCAATGACAACATCCTCGAGCCAAATCCGAGAATGTCCGGTCAAGAGAGGAACATTTGCGAGTAGTCCCATCAAAACTGGAGATTGTGAAGCGAGATTTCGATAAGATGAGTGCGGAACTTGAAAGAAAAATAGAGAAGTTGGAAGAGGAGAAGATGCTCCTCAAGCTAGACGTGGATGGGCAAAAGTCGGAAGTCGAGAAGTTAAGAAAAGAGAAGGAGAAAGTAGAGGAAGACAGAGATGACCTAAAAGGGGAATATAAGAAAATGCGTTTGACAATAAAAACGCTGGATTAAGAAAAACTCCGAACAATGGCGACGCGAGATCCAAGAGGAAAAAGCCAAAGCTAGTAGCCGGGAGAAAAGTTTCGGGAAATGCAAACACAAAATGATATTCTGAGAAAGGATGCGGCCGAAAGCCACAAAGAAAAGAAAGGGTTAAGAGCTAAGGTGGCCGAGCTTGGGCGGTCCCTACATCACTACCAAAGTCGCAATTCGGAAGATGAATCAAATTGAGTCCGACAAAATCAAGAAATGAAGGGAAAGATTGAAGGACTAGAGACAACATTACATGGTCATGAGCTTCGAATTGAACTTTTAGAGGCAAGAGAAAGGCAATGGAAGGAGGAACTTCACCTTTCCCACAAGCAAGTTAGAGATCGAGACTACTTCATGGCGCGGCGATAATTGGTTCGGGAAGTAGCGGATCACCCGCAAGCCCCCGGCATCTCAAGTCGAGATCGTAAGCATGAAATACGAGCTACAAGGAGATCGTAACTGGGAGAGCGACTTCTACTTAGGAAAATCAAAACTTTGGGCTTAAAGGCCAAAGCATATTTGTAATCCGCTTTATGTAAAGGATCTTGCCTTCTAATAAAGTCTTCTAAAATGAAGTTGATCGAGAATCGATGCCTTCTTTTTATATTCATGCATTTGCATCGCATCACATTACATGCATTTAAGTTTATAAAAAGAACCTAACCGGTCAAACTTAACAGCACAATAGGAGTGAAACTCGGAAGTCAACACCCATACGGCACGCGCGAGCTAAGTCTAGGAAAATGGATCAAAGATATGAGCAATTCCAAAAAGAAATGGCGAAACACAAGAACAATTGACCCGGATCAAGCGGATATGACGAACAAGGTGGCGAGTCCGAGAAAAACTTGATGGCTCAAATGACCCAAATAACCCAACTCACGAATCGGACTTGTGGAGAAAGGAAAAGGCCCCTTGGCTATTACATCAAAGAAAACGAAGGCACTCCTTCGTGGTTCACCCCACCACACGCACCGAAGGATACCTTCCAAGGCCACCCGTCACGATTAGACCCCAACAAGGGCAAGACAATATCGACACCACCTCGCGAATTTTCAAGCGGTTCCTGATCCAACCTAGGAGATAACCCCGTTAACTTGGTCGCCCCCGATTTCGATATGATAGAAAAGGAAGAGACAAGAATTGAATCCTCAAGACAAGCTTAGAGGACCGTTGTAAATGGTTGGAGGAGGAAGTCAAGGCTTTGAAAACGCCACCATCGCCCGGTGTTAAGGCAAAAGAGAGAGAGTTTAGTCCCAGTCTAATCCTCCCGCCAAAGTTCAAGACGCGGAGTTCAAAAATATAATGGTACTAGTTGCCCGTAAGCTCACATAACGATGTTCAGCCGGAGGATGGCAGGATACGCCGAGAATGATCAATCGCTGATCCACCGCTTTCAAGACAGATCTAGTCGGATCGCGCCAAATGGTATAACCGCTTAACCCGTGCTCAAGTTAATTCATGGGAAGATTTGGCACAAGCTTTTACTAAGCAATATGGTCATGTGACGGACATAGCGCGAGATAGAATAACATTGCAAAACATAGAAAAGAAGCCAAATGAGGATTTCAGAAGATGATGCCCAGAGGTGGAGAGAAGTAGCTACACAAGTCCAACCGCCCCTCTCGAGAGAAAGAAACCGTTAAGCTATTTATCAAGATGCTGTTGGCCTCTGCTTATCACCCACATGGTGGGAAGCACAACTCAAAACTTCACGTATATAGTCCCGGCGGGGAGATGATTGAGAATGCCATAAAAGGCGGAAGGATCAAGCGGTGAGGCTACAAGGAGATCCATCCCGAAAAAGGATAATGAAGTAAAACAACATGAGTACGTCGACAAGGGATACCCAAGGCGCTTCATCGTTAATCCACCAAAAGTCATGGTCATTAGCGGCAAGGGACGACGGGCAAGAGCCGTGCCCAAGACCAAATTTCGAGAGGCCCCGCTTTACGCCAATCCCGATAACATACGAGAGAGATGTATCGACGCCTATTCGACGCACACATCGTGAGCCCCATATTATCTAAAACCATTACACACCCATTCCCAAGTGGTACGACCCCAAATGCTGAATGCGAATACCATGCAGAGAGTAACGGGACATTCGATAGAGAATTGCACCGCCTTCAAAAAGGTAGTCGAAAGATTCATCAAGATGGGGATTATAGAGCTCGATGATCTACCCGTTCAAAACCCATTACCCAATCATGGGGATGGAGCGGTAAACATGATCGGAAAAGATAGAGCAAGAAAGACCAAGGAAGACATCTCGGATGTAAAGACCCCACTAATAATCGTATGGGGGGAGATGATAAAAAGAGGGCTAATAAAGTCAGGTTTCGAAGGAAGGAGCGAAAAACCTGAAAATTACTGCGCGTTCCACGGAGTCGAAGGGCATAAGATCCAAGATCGCATGCACTTTAGACTATTGGTGCAAGGCTTCATGAACAATAAAGAATTAGAGTTCTATGAAGAAAGCTCAGTGGGAGGGGATATACATGCGACAGAAGGAGAATCAACTCGTCAAAAGGCTAAGTTTCCAAAGATCATTATTTCCTGCCCAAGAAACCCAGAAAGTGGAGCTCAAACAATACCTAAGATTATAATCAGGAAACCCACATCCTTCCCTTATGAGGATGACAAGAAGATACCATGGAACTATAATTGTAACGTGACAAAGACTCTCGGGCGAGAAAGTTCAAACAAAGACCAGTAAACGAAAACCAAAAGGAAGGGTTCCACACGCGAAGCGGAAGACGCTATGACCCAACAAGCGTCAGAATAAACCTGGCAAAATCAAAAGTTATGACAGTCGAGCCAGAGGAAGAACCTAGCACACTCGTCAATATACCCGTAAGAGAAGAAGAAGCGAGAGAATTCTTGAAGTTCTTAAAGCATAGTGAGTACAGCGTGGTGGAGCAACTGCATAAGCAACCGGCTCGCATCTCGGTGCTAGCTTTACTATTGAGCTCGGAGATACATCGCAAGGCATTGATGAAAGTACTAAACGAGACTTATGTTACCAAAGATATATCTGTCAATAAACTTGACCGGTTGGTTGGCAACATAAGTGCTGATAACTTCATCTCCTTCAGCGACGATGAGATTCCATCTGGGGGCATGGGATCTACCAAGGCCCTGCATATAACCACTCATTGTAAGGGGTCCATCCTACCTAGCGTGTTAATTGACAATGGGTCGGCCTTAAATGTTTTACCATTGTCAACTTTGAAAAGGTTGCCAATAGACGGTTCTCATATGAAGACATGCCAAAACATAGTGAGAGCATTTGATGGCACTGAAAGAAGAGTGATGGGGCGGATAGACATACCATTACAAATCGGGCCGAATACATATGAAGTAGATTTTCTGGTGATAGATATCAATCCCTCATACACTTGCTTATTGGGAAGACCATGGATTCATTCAAAGAGAGGCGACTTTCATCCCTCCATCAAAAACTAAAGTTGGTGGCAAATGGTCGATTGGTCACTATCAATGCAAGAAGAAGACATTATAGCTACAGTTACCAATGACGCGCCATATGTAGAGGCGGACGAGAGGCCGTTGAATGCTCTTTTTCGATCTTAAGAGTCGTCAATGCGACATTTGTTCGTGAGGGGGCTAAAATTCCTGTACCTAAAATATCCAAATACACAAATATGGGCCTACAAATGATGATCGATAAAGGGCCTTGTCGGGGAGCGGGCTAGGCGGATGTCTCCGTGGCAAAGTCCGAGTGCTATCTCGAGAGAAAAGAGAGACCGCTTTGGCTGGGTTTTAAACCAAATGCCATGAAATGAAAAGGGGAATAGAGAAGAAACAGGAGAGAGAAAGAGCACGATCGAATGGAGAAGAGGCCATATGGGAACCAATGGCATTCCCTCATATATCCCAAACCTTCGTGTCTGGAGGAATAATTCACTTCGAGAGAGGGTCGTCAAATGGTGGTCCTCACATCAACGCTATAGATGAAGGAGGAACCAGACCAAGGAACTCGCTTCTGCATCCGTCCTCATGAATGTGGGAGCATTTTGAACAATTGGACTGTGGAGGAATTGCCTGTAGTTTTTAGAAATCTCACAGAGTAATGTTCGAGAACGCGTTTGTTGTTTTAAAGCCTAAGAACAATAAATTCTCTTTTGTGAAACGGGCTAATGTTCAAGAATCTTTATTTGAATGAAATGCATTTTGGTTCATTATCAAAATATTCCACGTTTCCCTCTAGCGAATTTCTTTTGTTTTCCTTCTTTCCTCATTCATTGCATAAATAATTGTCCACAAATTCATTCTTCATGCTTTTTGGCACCCATTACAGGTCCCTAGATATCAACGATGTGAGCGACGATATTATATTACCTCAGAGGCCCATTTTGAGCATGACATGTGTTTAGAAGAATCTCAAGGTTTTGAAGGTGACAGAGATGGTGACATATCCCTGGATCTGTTGAGAATAGTACAACATGAAGAGAAACAAATCCTACCCCACGACGAGGAAGTGGAGAGTATATCCCTAGAAGAGGGAAAGATGGTGAGAATCGGAGCACGCATAACCGAGGAAACGAAACAAAATCTAGTGAAATTACTGCGGGAATTCAAAGATGTCTTTGCATGGTCATATCAAGACATGCCAGGCCTGAGTACTGATATTGTAGTGTATCGCCTCCCCATAAAGGAAGAATGTAAGCCAGTGCAGCAAAAACTACGGAGGATGAGGCCTGACGTGGTATTAAAGATAAAGGAGGAAGTGAAGAAACAGTTTGACGCTGGTTTTCTACAGGTGGTCAAATACTCAGAGTGGGTAGCCAATATCGTTCCTGTCCCAAAAAAGGATGGAAAGGTCCGGATGTGCGTGGACTATAGAGACCTAAATAAAGCCAGCCCGAAAGATAATTTCCCTTTGCCCCATATTGACACGTTGGTGGATAATACGGCAGGGTACTCGTGGTTCTCTTTTATGGATGGGTTCTCTGGATATAATCAGATCAAGATGCACCCTGAGGACATGGTGAAAACCACTTTCATAACATTATGGGGCACCTTTTGTTATAAAGTAATGCCATTCGGACTAAAGAATGCAGGGGCAACATACCAAAGGGCCATGGTAACCCTATTCCACGACATGATGCACAGAGAGATCGAAGTGTACGTGGACGATATGATCGCTAAATCTCAAACAGAAAAGGAACACGTCGAAGTCCTGAAGAAATTGTTCCTAAGACTAAGGAAGTTCCAATTAAAGCTCAACCCAACCAAGTGTACTTTTGGAGTTAGGTCAGGGAAACTGCTGGGTTTCGTGGTCAGTGAGAAAGGGATCGAAGTGGACTCAGATAAAGTCAAAGCCATACAAGATCTGCCCCCACCACGCACTCAAAAAGAAGTCCGAGGTTTTCTTGGAAGATTAAATTACATTGCTCGGTTCATTTCACAGTTAACCGAGAAATGCGACCCTATATTCCGACTTCTCAAGAAACACAACCAAGGTGTATGGGACGAAGAATGCCAAAAGCTTTTGACAAAGTCAAACAATACTTGTCAACGGCCCCGGTGCTATCTCCGCCAAATCCGATAGACCACCGACATCAGATTCGCTTGTTCGATAATTCCATGGGATGTGTACTTGGTCAACATGACGAGTCGGAAGAAAAGAAAAGGCGATATACTATCTCGAAAAAAAATTCACCGAGTGTGAAATGAGATATTTGTCGATTGAAAAACTATGTTGCGCCTTGATATGGGCAACCCGGAGGTTAAGGCAGTATATGTTATACCATACGACTTGGTTAATTTGGAGCTTGACCCGTTGAAATATATGATGGAGTCAACTGCTCTGAATGGGAGGATGGCAAGGTGGCAGATTTTGCTATCTGAATTTGACATAGTCTACGTGAATCAAAAGGCTATAAAAGGGAGCGCAATAGCAGAATTTCTGGCTAGCAGAGCCTCAGAAGATTATGAGCCTTTGAGCTTTGAATTCCCCAATGAAGAATTGATGTATGTGGCAAATGTTGAAGAAATACCATGGAAATTGAACTTTGATGGAGCATCTAATGCCGTGGGAAATGGAATTGGGGCAATCTTGGTGTCTCCTAGTGGTGATTATCATCCGTTCACATGTAGATTGGATTTCGATTGCACAAATAACATGGCAGAATATGAAGCTTGTATCATGGGAATTCGGGCAGCCATCGAGCGGAAGATCAAAGTGTTAGAAGTGTACGGAGATTCTGCACTAGTGGTTTACCAACTCAAAGGCGAATGGGAGACCCGAGACCCTAAACTAATTGAATATCGAAAGATAGTTTTGGGATTGATTGAGGAGTTCGATGACATCACTTTCAATTATCTCCGTGTGATGAAAACCAGATGGCGGATGCCTTGGCAACTCTGGCTTCTATGAACAAGATAAGCCGACCAGAAGATATGAGACCCATTCGTATGAGTATTCGCGAAGTCCCAGCTTATTGTTGTAATTTGGAAGAGGAGGAAAAAGATGATCGCCCTTGGTATCAAGATGTCTTGCGATACATAAAGAACCATGAGTACCCGGAACATGCAACGGAGAACGAGAAAAGGACGCTCGGAGAGATTGGCCTCGATTATGTCTTAGATGGTGACATCCTATACAAAAAGGAAAAGATCAAGTCTGCTTAGGTGTGTAGATGCTGTCGAAGCCAAGCAAATCTTGGAGGAAGTCCATGAGGGCATTTGTGGGACACATGCTAATGGTTTCACAATGGCCAGACAGATTATGAGGTTCGGGTATTATTGGTCTACCATGGAAGGAGATTGCATCAAATATGCCAAGAAATGCCATAAATGTCAGATTTACGGAGATAAGATTCATATACCCCCGTCACCTTTACACGTGATGACATCCCCATGGCCCTTTTCCATGTGGGGCATGGATGTTATTGGACCAATCTCACCGAAGGCTTCCAACGGGCATCGATTTATCTTCGTAGTTATTGATTATTTCACCAAGTGGATAGAGGTTGCGTCTTATGCCAATGTCACAAAATCGCATCGAGAAATTCCTAAAAAAGAAGATCATATGTCGTTATGGAATGCCTGAGAGGATTATATCCGACAACGCATTGAATCTGAACAACAACACTATAGCAGATGTTTGCAGCCAATTCGGTATCAAACACCACAACTCGTCTCCCTACCGCCCAAAAATGAACGGTGCGGTGGAAGCAGCCAATAAAAATATCAAGAAGATAATAGGGAAGATGACCGAGACTTATAAAGATTGGCATGAGAAACTACCATTTGCGCTCTCACGCTTACCGAACGCTCGGTCGAACCTCTCTCTGGGGCAACACCTTTCTCGTTAGTTTATGGGATGGAAGCAGTCCTACCTATCGAAGTGGAAATACCTTCTCTCCGGGTCTTGTCGGAAATAAAACTGGATGAAGCCGAATGGATCCAGGCTCGATACGACCAAATTGAACTTAATCGAAGAAAAGAGGCTAAGGGCTATCCGTCATGGTCGATGTACCAAAAAAACGAATGATGCGAGCTTATGATAAAAAGATTCGCCAAGAGAGTTTAAAGAAGGAGATCTTGTGCTAAAAAGATCCTTCCCATACAAAAGGACTTGAGGGAAAATGGATGCCGAATCGGAGGGACCATATGTGGTAAAAGAAGCTTTCTCGGAGGTGCATTAATTACAGCCGAAATGGATGGAAAAGTCTTGCCTAATCCAGGTGAACTCGATTCACCAAGAAATACTACGCTTAGAGACCAAGGTGAAAACCCGCAGCGGCGCTTTGGGTCAAAAAAAAAAAAAAAAAAAAAAGGCGCCATGATTCAAATGACCTTGCGACACGAATTGACAAGAAGTGAAGTTGGGGGCATCAAGAAAATCCTTTGAGTCATCTAACACATGCTAAAGCTCAAAATAGTCTTCATGAAGTTTGTATGTAGAAGCCTAATCAACGATATCAGGACGCTTGACCTTTGTTATCTTTGACATTTTTCGAGACCTGTTCTCTGACAGTTTTTCTTGTATTCTCGGACAATTAATTCGACTTTCTTTTGAAATCAATTTATTGCCACATGTTGCATTTAAATAATGAGCACTGAACTAATAATTTCACAAAAGAAGTTCCATTCATTACTTTGGAAATTTCTGAATAAAACAGGAAACCAAAATAGGACGATTGTTCAAAATCCCCCAAGCAGGTGACAGGACTGAATGCTTCGAGCGGTTCAGCAATTGTGATTAAAACATATCTTTTAGGGGGTGACTTGATTACGACTTACAGCTCGCGAGCCCCAAAATTACCATAAAAGCCAAGTGTTCAAGAGAATGATATTTCGAGATAAATAAGTGATAACGCCTTTAAAGGAAACCAAACTCATAACATGTTTGCATCGTAGCACGCCTAAGTAGGAGCATCTGACTCACCATTGATCATGACATCCTAATCATTATGCATAAACATGCATCCATTCTACAGGTCGTGTCCTCGAGAAAGGTAGTGTAGTAATGTGATGCAAGACAGAAGATCCGCATTCCCGAGCTTTGCGAGGCGCGCATTGAAGACGAAATATCCGGCATTCCCGAGCTTTGCGAAGTAGATTGAAGACAAGAGATTTGGCATTCCCGAGCTTTGCGAAGCAAATCAAAAGCGAAGAAGATCGGCATTCCCGAGCTTTGCGAGAAGCGAATCAAAGCGTAAGATCCGCATTCCCGAGCTTTGCGAAAGCGATTGAAGACAAGAAATCGCATTCTGAAGCTTTGCAGAAGCGATTGAAGACGAAAGTAGAAGATCGGCATTCTGAGCTTTGCGAAGCGAGATTGAAGACAAGAAACCTGGCATTCCCGAGCTTTGCAGAAGCGATTGAAGACGCAAGCGAAAGATCCGCATTCCCGAGCTTTGCGAGAAGCGATTTGAAGACAAGAACTCGCATTCCCGAGCTTTGCAGAAGCGATTGAAGACGAAATATCCGGCATTCTTGAGCCTTGCAGAAGCGCGAGTTGAAGACAAAGAATCGCACTCCAGCTTTGCGAAGCGATTGAAGACAAAAAAAGTCCGCTCTCTCCTAAGCTTTACAGAGGCAGATTGAAGACAAGAAGATTTGGCATTCTTGATCTTCGCGGGAAGCAGATCGAAGATACCAAGTCTGGCGTACCCAATGCTTCAGAAGCAGAAAACAGCAAAGAGTTACAGTGAAGTTTGAAGCAGATTAAGGCCAGTAGTCATTTTTCAAGGTCGCGGTGAAGAGAATTAAGGGAACCACGGGTCCAAAACAAGGCTACTAAAAAGTTAGGACTCAATGGGCCCCGACAAATTTGGGCTTTCTTTATGTCTTTGCTCTATTCTCGTTACACGACAATGAGCGAAGAGGGGCAACTGTAATAGCCAAAATTCGTCCGGGCCTATTGAACCGAGCCCATCAAATATTAAACCAATTAAACAAAAACCCAATAAAAAATAATAAATAAAGTCCCTTTACAAGCCAAAACCTGAACCCAATTACAAAATGGCCCAACTAAAACAATGCCCTAGCCCAATCCCAAAACGGCCCACCACGGATTGAAGAAGGTGGGAACCCTAGGGTCCGTTTCCAACGCCGCCGCGCGTCCTCCACACGCGCACGACGCTCCAGCTTCCATGTGCACCACAGCACTGACCCCCACTACCGCAACCCACTCAGCCACCAACACCGTGCCCACGTGCTCGCAACGACGACCTCTCCGCGCGCCTCGACGCGGCCCTGATCTGCGAAGAAGACAAAGAACAAAGCAAGGGCCACAATACAAAAACGACTTGTATTTATTTATTTATTTTTACATACCGTTTTCGGCTATAAAGCCAAGCAAAAAGAATGTAATGAGGGTCTTTTTTTGGATTCAAAATAATAGATACAAAGCATTTTCAAAAATAAAAACAACAGCAAACATTGAGAAGCAGCAATCAATCCGCAACCAGCAATCGGAGCGGGCACGAAACGAGATACGAAGGTTTATTTTTCATTTTATATATATATTTTTTATTTCCGAAATCATCAACATCAATCCACCTTTAAAAATACATACACGTAATATATAAAAAAAAAAATAAAAAAGGGAGAAGAATCTTACCTCTACACACAGATATCGTGATCGTCGTCGACGACCGACAACGACGGAAGACCGCGGTGTCCCCCCCTTCGCCGTACTGCTGCGAGAGAGTGAGAGAGAGAGTGAAATTTTTTTTTTTTATCTGTTGACAAATGAATTTTTTTTGCTTAATCTTCTATATATATACACACCAAAACGGCGTCGTTTTGGCCTTGCATTTCAACGCCAAAACGACGTCGTTTCAAGCTTCGACCAGCGCCGATCGACCCGACCCGATAGGATCCGCGTGTTTTTGATTGATTGGGATAATTTCTCTTTCAATCCTTCCACCTTTTCAATCTTTACAATCAGGTTTTTATTATTTCAATTTTGGCCCTGAACTTTCGCGCCGTGTTAAGTTTGGTCCTCCTTTCAGCGCAGCGTTTCGTTAAAGGGATTTATTTCTGTTTCAGTCCCTCCAATTCGTGCGCTTGTTGCAAATTAGTCATTTCTCTTTTAATTTATTTCAAATCGACACTAAGCTTTCATTTCAAGTTCAATTTAATCCTTTTTATTTATTTTGTAATCTTTCTAATCTTTTCATTATATTATTGTTATACTCGTATTATCATTATATTATTCATTATTACACTATTATCATTATATTCTTATTACTATTATATTTTTATTAGTATATTATATATTTTTCATACCCTTATTATTAATATTATTCCATTTACTATTATTATTATTATTTTAGTATTATTACTATAGTTATTTTATTTATCTTGTACATATTATTATTATTATTATTATTATTATTATTACTACTATACTACTATTTGTTATTATATTATTGTGTTATTATTCTTCATATATTACTATTGCTTGTATATACTAACTTTATTATTATCATTACTATTTTTATTATTATACTATTATTATTATATTTTCATAACTATTACATTTATATTAAATATATTGTATATATTCTGCATATTATGTACATTATTATTAATATTTATTATTATTATTATTATGTTTGTTACTTTGTTACATTACATATATATGTACATATTATTATCTATTTAACTTTCGCTCATATATTCGTGTTTATATCATTTCACGTATACTCTTATTTTCATTTGTATCATCACATTTTTTACAAATTCGTGCCCCATTTTATCCAATACAAAATTGATTTCTTTTGTAAAGGCAACATTTCGTATTTAGAAATTCGAGAAAATCGTGCCTTAACTTACTAGGTTTCGATTTTTCTCGTTTAACCTAAATAGCGAAATATCTTTTAAAATAAAAAGTTTTGAATAAAAAAAATAAAAGCTTATTTCCGAGAATTCGATATGTTGTGTCCTAACTTACTGGACGGAGCATCTCGTTATTTCGAGATAAGATTTTCCAAACGAGGCAATATTCATCTTAGATCTGAGGATTTTTAAAGGAGATCATATTTTTAAAATCTATTTTCCAATTTTTAATTCTTGACGTAAGGACATTAATTGATCAATTTGGTACCAATTTAGGCGTGTGTGAGGGTGCTAACCCTTCCTCGCATCGTAACCGACTCCCGAACCCATCTTCTCAAATCTCCGTAGACCAAAAGCATTGTTTTAGTAAATCAAAATGTTTATTTAAAACAAAGGTGATCCGATCACACTTAAAAGATCGGTGGCGACTCCCGTTTTTATTTTCAAAACCCAAGTTCGATTCCTTCCCTTTTCAAAAAGGGATGGTTACGACAATTAAAATAGTAGATTGTGTGAAATTCTATTTTTATATATAGCCTTATACTTAATTTTAATTATTAATTAGAAAATATAGATTGCTAGTTAAATTTAAATATCGTGACCACTAAATAATTTATTGTAATATTATTTATACTTTTAAATATATATTTTAATTTTAATAGTGTATTTAATTTGTCAAAAAGTAAAAAATTTAAAATAAAAAATGATTTTAAAATTTACAGTGATTTGGTATGTAAAATTGTAAATTTAATTATAAGCAAATTGAAAGGACTTATTAAAATTGTCTTTTCTCTGTGAAACTTCTGATCTTGAAAAATCTATTGCGGAAGAATTGATCCCAAAGAAGGTTCGATTCCGAGTGGAAGATGGGGATTTGAATATCGACATGATGTCGACTTGGCATCGGAGCAAACCACCTTGTGGAGAGATAAATTTGTCAGTCAATCATCAAAGGATGGCTTTAACGGATCAGAAAGAGAAGAAGTTTTTGATATCCTGGAGGGAGATATTCAAAAATCAATCGTGAATGGAGTGCTTTCTATAAATTTCTCGGATAGGATTTACTAATTTCTTATTCAAGGTATGGAGAATACAGTGATTCTAAAATTTTTTGGTCGTAATATTGGTTTCTTAGTTTTGTTGAATAAATTATATAACCTGTGGAGACCTTCAGCAACTCTTCATATGATGGATATCGAAAATGGATACTTTCTTGTCAAATTTCAGAATAAATTGGATTGTGAAAAAGCTCTTTTTGAAGGGCCTTGGACAATTCTTGGTCAATACCTGACGGTTCTGCCATGGACGTTATCTTTTGATCCCACACAGGCTTTTAAAAATGTTGTGATGGCATGGATCAGATTTCTTGGTTTACCTGGCTACTTATACAACCATAAAATTATTATAAAAATAGGAGGAATGGTTGGAAAAGTGGTTAAATTTGATATGAATACTGATAACAGAGCTAGGGGCATTTTGCCAGAATGGTTGTTTATGTTAATTTGGACAAGCCTTTCGTTTCTCAAATCTTGATCAATGGTCGAAAACAGAATGTGGAGTACGAATCTCTATCAACAATTTGTTTTGATTGTGGGCGATATGGACATGTAGAAAGTTCATGTCCATTTAAAAATGCTAGTGCAACCGGAGAAAAGGTTGCCGATCAGCATGAAGAGGTAACGGAAATCCAAAACACAAACATGGACAGTTTGGGGAAGAAGGACAACAATTATGGCCCATGGATGATAGTGGAAAGGAAATCAAGGCGAAAAATCAGAGAGAATGGGAAGAATTCTCTTAGCAATCATGATAATGGAAAGGAAGGATCTTGATTTAGGATCCTTAATAATCGAGATTTTCATAAAAAAGTTAATGAATGAGCCAGGTCTGATTCTCGAAACACAAAAGGGAAAGAAATTTATAATGGGAATATATCCAAGGCAAATTCTGGTTCATCTCCCAACGAACGTCTTGAATCTAGGGAAAAGAATTATAATAATTCTAATGACCAGATGAAAGAGGCAGACCATGCTGTTTACAAGGGACCGATTAACATTGAGAAAGATGGGCCAAAATTCAAGTCCATTTTCAAGGTTAACGAAAACAAAGAAATCTTACCGGACTCTAGTAAGCAGACCAGCAACTTGGGCCTTGGGGACAATGCAGCAAACCAGGCCCGAGTCTCAATAGTTCAGCCTGGATTGGTTTCAGAAGCCCAGCAAAACACTGTTGTTGTGGCAGTAGTAGCAGCTCTATCGTGGAGGCCGATGGGTGTCTTGCCTCTTCTAACAAAATGGGTCATCTCCTCAAAGGAAAAGCTGGTTCTCTCCCAGTGGCTCCGATGAAGGACATGCATGGCGAAAACAAAGTGGAAGTGGAAATGGGGCACCTGGATTTTGGAAAACATTCGGCGATGGTATTTCATGAAAACAAAACACAACAAAGATCAAGCTTTCCTTTCAATCAAGAAGACAGATCGCTCTCCGCGAATATCTCCGATTCCAAAAAAGGTTTCAGTAACAAAGGTAGGGGGATTGCTAAGAAACGTAACAAAATTCTTCATGGACAAAGCACCCGATTCAAAATCAATAGTACTCAATGGGTATCTCTGAAGGATTCAATAAAGCAAATTGCTGAGAGTTTATCAGAATTATCAAACCTCAATTTTGACTCAGAGTTGACCAATAAATTTGGTGGACAAAATGAGGGAGGAAACCTTCTTGGGCAGTAAGATTATAAGTCTTTAATAGTTTCCTTTGGTCTTAATGATTTACTTCTTGAGCTTTGAAATTTATTTTTAATGTGCTTAGCCTTATTTATTTTATTATGGGATTAAATCTTAAAATATTTGTATAGAATTGTCAAAGGTCTGTTAGCAGGAATTTTCTTCGTGCCTTTCGGGAGTATAATGAGGAACATAGGCCGAATATTATTTGCTTGGTGGAACCGAGAGTAAGCGATAATAAAGCTAATATTATTATAGAAAAATTGGGTTTTAATTACTCACATCGGGTTGAAGCTGTGGGTTTTTCTGGAGGTATTTGGGTGGGTGGAAGGATTTTATTCAGATTAAAATCATTTGAAATCATCCACAATTTATCTTTTTACGTGTTGATAATTTTATTCCCAACAAATCCTTTTTTATTTCCTTTGTGTTTGGTAGTCCAGATAGATCAAAACGAAAGCCACTTTGGGAAGGTTTACAATCTGTGGCTCCTAATAATCCCATTTCTTGGCTAATTATGGGAGATTTCAATGCCATATTATCTCCTGCAGATAAAAAGAGCCCTTCTACTATAGGTAAACGTTTTGATCTTTTTGGAAATTTTATTGACTCTTGTGATTTACAGGACTTGGGGTTTAATAGACCTTCATTCACTTGGCATAGAGGTGGAACCTTAGTCAAACTGGATCGATCTTTAGCAAATGATGCTTGGATGACCATTTTTCCGCAATGTCTTGTCCATCATCTCACACGTATCAAGCCGGACCATCGTCCCCTTCTATTGTTCACTAGACCGGATATTAATTCTCCTGAAGGCAAACCCTTCAGATTTTTAACAGGATGGACGATGCATAATAACTTTCCCAATTTTGTCAAAGGTAAGTGAGAGTTTAAAGGTAATATGAATGATTCATTAAATAATTTTATTGTTTTTGTTAAAGATTGGAACAGGGATGTATATGGCTTTTTGAGTAATCACAAGCAGAAGCTCATGAGATCACTCAATAATATTTAGAAGGCTTTAGAACATTCTACCTCTACTCACTAGCTAAAAAAGAGAGGGAAATTCAGGATGAATTGGAAAATGTTCTAAATCATGAAGATTTACTTTGGAGACAAAAGGCTCGATGTGATTGGTTGTAATTGGGAAACCTTTTTCCACAGTCGTACGGTTAAGAGAAGGAAATTTAACAGCATTATAACATTATGAATTGACAATGGAGATTGGTGTTTTAATCAAAATATCCTGCAAAACAAGGCGGTGGAATTTTTTGAAAAACTTTATGGTGAGGTTCCGACCATTTTGAGAGATATTCCTAATAATGGCTATCTTTGTCTTAATCCTTCAGAGATTATGTTTTTAGAAACAACTATCTCTAATGAAGAGATCAAAAGGTCGTTGTTCGATATGGCTACATTAAAAGCCCTTGGAAGTGATGGATTTCATGTTCTTTTTTTTCCAAAGTCAGTGGGATATCCTTGGAAATGATGTATGCCAGTGGGTTAAAAGTGTATTTGAAGGTAGACCGATTGGGCCAGAGTTGAACAATACGTTGATTGTGCTTATTCCCAAAAAAGAATGTCCTAATGATTTTAGTCACTTTCGACCCATTAGCTTATGTTCTATTCTTTATAAGCTGGTGATGAAAGTGATTGCGAATCGATTTAAGGTTATTTTTCCTAATTTGATATCTCAGGAACAAGCTGGCTTCATAGCTAGGCGAAACATCTTTGATAACATTATTTTAACACAAAATTTATTCACTCTATGAGGTGTAATCGAAAGGGAAGGAATCGGATGGCTATTAAGCTGGCTTTAGAGAAAGCATATGATAGAGTTAGTTAGGACTTTATTAATACTTTCTTAACCGCGGCTGGGATTCCTCCATTTTTGCACAATGTGATCATGTCAGCTATTTCTTCATCTATCATGCAAATTCTTTGGAATGGGGGTGCCTACGCAGAAGTTTAAACCAAATAGAGGAATACGACAGGGATGTCCTCTTTCGCCCTATATTTTTGGGCTTTGCATGGAATGGTTGAGACATTTTATTCCCTCTAGAATGTAAGTTGGTATTTGGGACCCTATTCGTCTTTCTCGTGCAGAACCTCCAGTCTCTCATCTGTTTTTCGCTGATGATTTAGTAATTTTTTGCAAAGCCCAGATCGACCAAGCTCGACTATTAGATAGCATCCTCTCTCTTTTTTGTGAGATTTTGGGTCATAAAATCAGTGTTAGAAAGAGTAATATCTTCTTTTCCAAGAATATTGGAGACAATATTCATAATCAAATCAGTCAACTGTTTGGATTTCAGGAAGTTCAGAATCTTGGCACTTACCTAGGTGTTCCTTTTTTGGACGAGAGGGTCCCCAAGAATACTTTAAACTTCGTTGTGGATAAGATCAGAAGAAAATTACAAAGCTGGGATACTAGGAAATTATCCTTTGCAGGAAGAATTACCTTAGCTCAAGCGGTACTCCTTTCTATCCCTAATTATTTTATGCAAACGCTAATGATTCCGAAGAGAGTTTGTGATGATATTGAAAGATTGGTTAGACAGTTTATTTGGGGATGCACTGAGGGGAATTATAAAATGGCCTTAGTAGGATGAGATATTATTTGTCAGCCAAGGGCTCGAGGAGGTCTTGGACTCAGGCATCTGAATGACCAAAATCCGTCATTCTTTATGAAGATTGGGTTTAGCCTGGTTTTTAAAAGTGATATGCTTTAGGTGCGTGTTCTCTATTCCAGATATGGTTGGAAAGATCAGACCCCAGAGTCCATTAGTAGGAATCAGTGCTCGCACTTATGAAGGTCACTCTCCAAGTTATGGTCTCTTATCCGCGAGAATTTAACTTGGTTTATTGGGGATGGGGCCAATGTACAATGCTGGAAAAACCCTTGGATTCCAGGTATGAGCCCTTTAATTTCTAAAATTCCATCTTTTTCTAACCTTGATTTGGATTGTTGTGTTAGGGAGATGGTTAATCTTGATGGGAGCTGGAATTTAGACCTATTTCGCGTCTGGGTTTTTAAAGAGGTGATTAACAGGATTACTAGTATTCCCCCTCCACATCCGGATTCCGGACCAAATAGAATGATATGGGCCCGCTCAGCGTCAGGAATTTTTTCAGTTCGTAGTGCTTATTGGTCTTTGAAAGAGGATACGTGGCATCTTCAAGAGGAGTATTGGAAGATACCATAGAAGTATCAGGGTCCGCAGCGAGTAAGAATAATTCTTTGGTTGGCCTTTAGGCAAAGACTTCTTACTAACTCCAAACGTACCAGACGGGGGATTAGCCATAACAGTTCCAGTATCATTTGTGGACACGACTTTGAGGATTTGGAGCACGTTCTTCAAGATTGTCCTGCCGCGAAATATGTGTAGATGCTCTTACCTGATCAGCTAAAACAAAGGTTTTTCTCTGTTTCTTTTCGGGATTGGTTTATTCTTAACCTTTGTTTTCATGAAAGCTTGTAGGGAAGTGGTTTCACTTAGTCTTGTCTATTTGGACTGATCGCGTGGCGTATATGGAAAAATAGGAATTTATTCATCTTTCAGCATATTTCCTGAACAGCTACTGAAGTAGTGAAAGTTTCTAGTTGTTGGGCTCGTCAATACGAATCACATCTAGGTGTCCATAAGAATACCCTTCAGAATTCAAGTCTCACTAATAATTCAGACAACAACTGGGTGTACTTATCCACGGATGGGGCAGTAAGCAGTAATTCTGGGGCTGCTGAGTCAAGAGGTGTGGTTGGGGATCATGAAGGAAATTGGATAATGGGATTTAAACAATTCCTAGGGGTTTGCTCCCCATTTGAAACTGAAATTTGGGGTATCATGGATGGACTCCTTATTCTATTAAACAAAGGCTACAGACGGATCATCATTGTGACCGACAATTTAGAAGTCGCTCAGAATTGATCTGCTTTAGGTTCGGGAGATTCAGGGATTGCTGTTCTTAGAAGAACTCAGCGCATCATACACTCGAAAGGGGAGTGAAAGATCAAACATGTTCCTAGGAGTATGAATACGGTAGCAGATCTCCTTGCCAAAATGAGCCTGAGCTGGAAAACAAACCTATAAGTCATTGCAGAGGCTCCTAAAGAAATTTTAGATTTACTTCAAGCTGATAAAGCTAATGGCTATTTTATGTAATTGATATTATTATCTTTTCTTTTCACCAAAAAAAAAAAGGGGGGACTTATTATGAAATATAGTTTGTAGAACACCATTAAAAATTATACAAAAATGAGAGATTTATGTTGCAAATTTTCCTTCCACAAATGCTCACTTTCTCTCCTTAACACATGTTAAATTTTTATAGTATGAACACAATGAAAATTTAAAGACCTTGTAATATATAATACTAATTTTTTATCCCGTGCAATGCGGGCTAAATTATATGTATCAAATTTAATATTTAATATTTATTAATGTTACAAAAAAATAATATTATGATTGAAAAAATAAAAATAGTATGAAATAAAATTATGATAGTTTGTAACTGATTAAAGGTGCTCATGGGCCGGGTCGGGTCAGGTTCAGGCTAGGTTGAACTAAAAAATCAAGGTTGTTTATTAGGCCCAGGCCCGGCCCGAAAAACGGGCCTAAAATTTTACCCAAACTCGACCAGGATAAAAATGCTAAAACCCAAGCCCAACCCGGCCCGCCCGTATTAAATTGAATAAAATTAAAAATTGTTAGAATTTATTTATAAATTGAATGTGAGAAGTTTTTGTACTATATTTATTAAGTCAGATATAAATTCGACCAGATAGAATGTAGAATGTTGATGTTACCGAATATTAAGAAATTGAAGGATTAAATTGTAATAAATGCATTCATGTCTAAATTATCGTAAATTATGTTTGAATCATAAGAGCTAAAAATGCATTCATGTCTATATTTATTAATGAGTTTCTGTATTTATTAATAAGTTTCTGTTTTTGAGTTTAATTAATGAGTTTCTGTAACCAAACTTTGTAATAATGCATTCATGTCTATATTTATTAATGAGTTTCTATATTTGAGTTTAATTTTATAGCTGAAAATGACATATGAACATTTCGGGACAAAGGAAAAACTAAAGTCGATAATGAATAGTTGCTTCTAGTTTGTGCTTCTATAATTCAATTTCAATTTGCTTGCGTAGATTACTTACTCGTTATATTCAATAAGACTATGAATTGAGATGACGGTATCTTTCCTCTATAAACTTTGAAGAATGGTTTCGATTAGTGATAATCAAAATTATGATTGCTTGTATATAAGTGTTGAAATGATGATATTATGATTATATGCATTACAAAGATGATTATGATGTTAATGCCCCATTAAACGATGTTAGATGTAGTTTCAGATATAGCTGGCATGGCATAGGGCCATTGGTATAGTAGCCATCATTGTTGGGCAATCCGAGATGGCATATTGAGCAGTACGGACAAATATAAAAAACTATCGATGTCGGGCAACTCGAGATGGTAGAATAAGTAAATTTTAAAAGTCATCATTGTTGGAAAACCCGAGATGGCAGAGTTGAATAATCTCATTTATCATAAGATTATGGATTTATTTGTTAAATAGATTTGAGTATTTGTCCTAATGTCTATCGTCAGATAATAAGGGCTAAAATGAATAAGTATTGAAAGTGATATTGAAATGTGAAATGGTTAAGAATGTTAGAAAAATTATATGACGAATTTAAGTGATAAACATTGATGTAATTGATATTTGTTATATATATATATATATATTCTTACTTTAGTTTATTCTTAATGCATTGTTTTTGAATTATATTAGCATCACTGAGTTTCAATACTCAATATATGATTTTATTTATTTCTGTGCAAAGGTCTCAGACGAAGGTTTTCCTAGTTAAAAGTGTCAAGGCATCCATTCTCAATAACTCAGCTCAAGAATCATTTTGCTACCTATATTGTTTGTATGTTTGTGTGTGTGTTGGTGCTAATATGACATGTACCTAGGTTGTTTTGGTCATGTTGTTTAAGTGTTCATTTTGGCATATTTGGTATTTGGTTCTTAAGGTTTTATAAGATAAGTTTTAAAACTTTAAATGGTAGATAACTATGTTAATTTATAAAAGTTTGATTATGTGAATTAGTTTGTTAAATGATGATGCATAGATGGTTATAATTTGATGATGTCTGGTTGTGTTATATGTGTTTAATTGATGGTCTTAATTTGATGTAAAGTTTTGGTATATTTAGGGTATCATTTGGTATGGTTTGGACACTTGAAAATGTACATTTAGAGTCAAATTACCATTGAGTCTCGAGACAAGTTGAACATGTAACGCCCTCAATCCAACCTGATTCGCCGGGTCTAGATCTTGGGTGTTACTACACAAAATACTTAACTGAATTATTGGAACAGTTGACAAATACTCCTTACTGAAAATATTTTTCTTATTATTTTAATTGAAAGACTAAATATTTAAGAACAAAGGAAAGCATTTAAAATAAAATAAAATATTACAACAGACATGTTACAACTCATTACAATATAAAATTTTGTTAAAGATAGACTCTTAGGATGTAACCCTAAACTACGTCATATCCCATTGTATGCAGAATAACCAACTTCGCCGCTACATTGGTGTGGTCCTGACTTATCCCTCTTGGTGCATTCAAACAACTGCCACACCTGGAACAAGAATAAATCTTGTAAGTTTAAGAAACTTAGTGAGCTTTATCAGAAAAATACATTGGTGTATAGTTTATAAGATTGGAAGAACATCAGTGCTCCAGTGCTCCAGTTACCCTTCTGAACCACTTACTTCCATTTGAGGCGGATACTATCACAGTTTTGGGATACACTTCCACGCCAACTATCATACTCTTAACGTACAAATTCTTTCTTAACTATCTAACTAAATATCCTTCTAGACTTTTCATAAGTCATAGGTACTTCTCAAAAGAATATACCTTGAAATCCCAATTCATACAGATCATCTCTTACCACACAAACTTACTCTAGAACAGTTGTTCATAGATATTAATCACTAGCGGATACATACTCATTAGGCAAATACTTACATAGATCTAAATACCATCAAACTATTAATCAAATCATACATTGGTTCGATACTATACAAACTCTCATTGATAATGTACTACACAAATCAATCAGATGAATTCCACGTCACTTTATCTTGAAACTCTAGATATTCAGAATAACGATAATTCAAATTCCATATGATTTCAGAAGAAAAAAACTCAAACTTAGAATATGTTTCTTTATTTATTTCATTTAGTATATTTTAGAGATAATTTCTAAAGAAAAAAGATAATTCATGTATTGTAGTTATTTTACCATATTTATTTCATGTATTATATTTTGATTTTTTTATTTTTGTGCAGGAAATTGTTAATATTGAATGCAGTTTTTGATTCACACCTTGAATGTGTCTAATTAAGATAATTAGTACATTATCTCAACTTGATTATTGTTAACCAAATTCTTAATAATTAAAAATATTGCATTAATTTTTTTTTAAATTATTGCACTAAAATGGACTAATTGCAAAAATTCAAAAATTGGCGGGAACATAATTTAAGCATTTAACTTTAGTTAAGACTTGTTTAAGAATTTCATTCCATTTAAGATTAATGATTACTTAAAATATTAGAAACTAAAAAATATAGAATTATATATATTTAACCAAAATATTTACAATAAAAAATTTTTAAAAAATGTCATACAGATCAAATTCATATTATAAATATTTATTTTAATTTTAATAGTTTATTTAATTTATAAAAATAATGATAAACTTAAAAAAAATTGAAAATGATTTTAAAATCTACAGTGGGTTAGTATGTATAATTGTAAGTTAAATTATTAATTATAAGCAAATTAAATTAACTTATTATGAAAATATAGTTTGCAGAACACCATTAAAATTTGTATAAAAAGGATGGATTTATGTTACAAATTTTGCTTCCACAAATGATACACTTTTTCTCCTTTTTAACACAAGTCAATTTTTTTAGTGTGAACACATTAAAAACCTTACGGAATATATAATATACTAAAAAAATTTGATGATAATAGAGCAAGATAAACAAGAGTTACATGGGTACATTCTGAAATAAAACACCTTTAGCTCTATTTGCTTCTAGGATTACTTAAATGTCCCAAGTAGGAAAATTAAGTATTTGTAAGTCTTTCTTTCTCCCAAAAGCCAATTTGGCTAAAGCATCCGCAACATGGTTGGGTTCCCTAAGTATATGTCTTAAAAACCACTGATCTTTATAAGACAAAAGACGTTAGATCCTTCTGATTAAAACAGAATTCGAAATAATTAATACACTATCTTGAATGGCTCTAATTGCGGCCAAACTATATTAATAGATTATCATCCTATCATGTTCTTTTTGTTGGATGAGATTAAGGCATCCAAAATGCTCCATAATTATTTAAAATTATAATATATCCATAATATTTTAGAATATAATATGCGGAATTACATCCCTTGATGTTTTATCTAGTGACTTGTATTCATATGCAGTGGTATTTAGATGTAGTACATACTTTAAACCATGATTTTTGTTGTTGGACAAATTGAACTCCTCTACAATGTTTGTGAAAATATATGCATGAGAATGGTTATGGAGATGAAGATAATGATATTTTGAGATTGATTTTTTTATCGGTTTCACTACAAACCAAGTAAAACATAAAAAGAAAAAAAGAAAAAGAAAAAGGATACATCATTAATGTTGACAAATTTGAGAATGTTGGCCCAAACCAACTCATAGATATATATGTTTGGTATTTATACAGGTTATGCATGAAAGCTTGTTAACTATAAGAAATCTTTTGTTTTTATGTCTATCGACATTTTGGGATATTTTGCATATGTTGTATTGTTTATATAATAAATATTGGAAAGAATGTTAGATAATAAATTAGTAAATGAAACCAAAGAAGCAGTCATATTATTGGATGAGATTGCGAACAATAGAAGTGAATGTTGAATTGAGTAATCCACATACATGTTGCATTAAAAACTTCAACTCTATAAGAATTTTTTACTGTTGCTTGTATTAATCTTGATTTCTTGCATCAAGTAATAAATTTGATCTGTATAGCAAACAACCAACTTAAAAAAACATTCCTGAGAGAGCATCATTGTAAATTCCATACTTTTCTTCTTTCATTATAACAATCTTTATATACCAAACACATTCACAAATAAAAATTTAAAGTCAAGACTGAGACATATAATTAGATAATAAGAAAATAAAACTCTTATAATTATAGGTAGAGGTATTTATTGGCGGGGTTGGACCCATACAAAGTATTTAGACCAAATTTTTAAATTTAAGCTCAGCCTGGCCCAAAAAATAGACTTATTTTTTTGTTCAAGTCCGACTCAATTTAAAAAATGTAAACCCGGACTCGATCTGGCCCGTCCATATTTGATTTTTTAGATTATTTTCATTTAAAAATAATTTTTTTAAAAATATAATGCACTAAATACGCTAAAAAAAATACTAAAATAAAAGTTTTCTAACACATTAAAAATATTTATATTTAAAAACACTACCATAAATATAATAAATATTTTATTAAATTAAAAAACACAAATAAATATAAAAAAATATTTTTTTTGATTTAAATTAAATTTATAAAATTTTATATTTTGAGTTGGGTTATTTAGTTAGGTAAATTTTATTTGGGTTTCGGATAATAGGATTAATTGTTATTGAGTTAGTGATTTAATATAAATATAATTATATATATAATTATTTAACATATATACTTAATATAAAAATTTTAAAACATAATATATTCGGGCCAAGCTCGAGCCATAAAATATTGCTTAAGGCTCAATTCATAAAAAAAATCAGACTTAAATTTTACCTAAATCTATTTTTCAGACATCGTATTTTTATTCAAATTCTTTCATTTTTCTCGGAGTAACCTTCCTGAGTATTTCTGATTTTTCTTTCAACTAATCTAGCCATTTGGTTGTTTGCTCTGCAGGTGATATTTTTAAGGTGAAGTTGGTTGATTTTACATGGAAGTTATTAATGAAAAAATACTGATATGATATTTTAAACCTATTATTTAGAATAATAATAAAAGGTTCTCTAAAATATTATTTGTTATAAAATTTGAAAAATTTCATAGTAGGATTTCAAGTTGTCCAATGTAAGTGTTAGCTTTTCATATTACCATGCAACAGCTAAAGAAAGGAATGTTTCAAATATGAATAATTAGTCTTTTTATTCTCGTCATGCATATCCATGACCAAGCTGTAATATATTCAACTTACCAAATTTTTTCATAATTAAATTTGACACGTAACCAAGTGTCGTAGATATACCTATGCCAACAAAGTGAAATTACGTTCTTTTTAGTTAAAATCTTACTAACATTTAATAACTGGTCCTACTTACTGTTTTAAATTATTTACAAAATTAGTACCATATAATAAATAGTCTTTCAATTAAGTCTTTCCTTAAAATTTTTATTATAAATTCATTCAAAGCATAAATTAATGCACTATAGTCATTGATTTTAACCATGATTTTTTTAATTAACGTCAAATTAGTTATATTCTTAAATGGAACCAAAGATTTAGATTTTAAACAATATTATAGATTAAAAAATATTGATATAAAAAATTATAGTGATGCTTTGTAAGTACTCTTTAAAAGATGAATTAAAAGTTAAAATAGACTTAAAATGATTTAATTGATGTTTTATGTGAATTATATAAAATTAAATAATTAATATTATATCTCATTATAATATAAAAAGCTAAAGTATTGGAAAAAATTGTTAATTATTAAATATAGATAGTCTAAATTTGGTTTGGTTATGAAAAATTAACGCTCCACAGCAAAACAGAATTTTAGCGGCGTTTTTTTAGGCTTTTAGAGGTGTTTATAAGCGCCACAAACAAAAAATGCCGCTAAAACAAAAGCCGCAAATTTTAGCGGCGTTTATGAGAAAAAACGCCGCTAAAAGTCATTACTTTTAGCGGCACTTTTCCCACAAACGCCGCTAAAGGTCTCCCAAAAACGCCGCTAAAGGACATGACCTTTAGTGGCGCTTTCCCCACAAATGCTGCTAAAGGTCATGAAAAATAAAAAAAATTATAATATTATAAAAACACCAAAAATCCAATTTAGAAATGTATAATTTAATTTGAAGACATATTAAAATGAAAATTCATGAACAATACGTATTAAAATGGAAATTCATTAACAAGACATATAAGGAATCGCAATTGAGGTACGTTGATACCAATAGCATGATCAAAGAACTTAATCACATAAAGAAAACACATGGTTAGACAGACCTTTTTTACATTTTAATACATCATAACCATAATTGGTACAATTTTATACCCTAATTGTTGCACCAGCTGCAGTTTCTAGTTGAATAACCTTGATTCCATTGACCTCATGCAGCCAATTTTATAGTTTAGAAATCAGAAATCCACCAGAGACGGCATAGTAAGAAAGAGATACAAACCTTCGGGTTTGGATCTTGAGTGCATTAGCTTCCACAAGCCTCTTGATAGCATTCAGGTTGACCCACTTGTAACATTGACTGTTAGTACTAAGCCAAATAGACAGTTCTAACATGTTAAGGCAATATGACTTACAAATTGTTTGTATTGAAAATTTTAAACTTTTCTATAGACTTGAACTCATTGACCTGTTACAAGAGAGAATCATGTCAGCCTCAACCATAAAACTTCCGAATGTTATCTTCATTAGTTTTTCAATGTATAGCATTTACAGTTGTCTAGGTGTTCATCAATTCTGATGAAGAATTAGATGATGATTAACTCATAATCCATAGCAAGCATAGAAATGTTCTCCATCTATGTATTTGATGTCATAGTAACTTTAGCAATATAGCTTGGTATGTAGAAGCATCCATAAGAGAAAGATTAAGATATCAAATAAACATTATATGGTTAGATAAGAACTATAAAGGCAAACAGCTGATAAGTAAGAGCAATAACTGCCCAAAAAAATGCCTAAAACAGTTAAGATGCGTAATTATGATGATGTAAAATTAATTACTTTGAAAAGGTACCTTTTTGGTACTGGAATCTGCTCCCATTCCGTTGAATTGACCTTTTTGACATGCATTTTTAAAATGTTCTTGAGTCCCCTGCATTTACAAACGTTATTTTAAATATGTTCGCTACCAATTACCATGGCCTATGCCCTGGCTACATTGTCTAAGGAACAAAAAAACCTTAACAAAATGCTTGTTATAAATACATACAAACATGCACATTATACCAAAAAGAAAAGAAAAGAATATGTCCATTCTAGGATGAGAGGCAAGCTAAAAAAACTATCAGAATATCTAACCTTAAACTTGGATCACTTGTGCAAGTTGTGAGAAACCAACCCGATCGCAATCAGAACTGAGTAGATAATCTACCATAAAGATAGACCAATTGCAATTTAATATTAGTTTTAGCAAAACAAATCAGTGATTGAAATATTTTGTGCTTAAAAGAAATAATGGGAGAATTAAGAAAATGTTCAGCATAAACCAAAATTATATTTAAGCTGTTTTATAAGACCAATCAGAAGACAAAAATAAAAGCTAAATAAAACTTTATTAATCTTCACAAGACTCAAATTAGGTATCAATGTTCACACATGCAAAAGTTTATTAACAGAGGATTTAAAGCAGAGAGATTCACTACCTTATCAAGAGGATTTTTGCAAAGTATCTTTAAACAAGTCCTTCCTAAATAGCATAGTTCTATTATCCTTTCGAAAGACCTTCAGAAAACAGCAACAAAATTATTTAAAAACGGAATTAAATTTTTTTTTAAAAAAAGTCAATATTAAAAGTGACTTTAATCCATTAGGTCGGTGAACATGTAAAAAACTAAAAAAAACTCTTGATTAACAACAAGATCACTATCACAGGTAGAAAAATAATAGCCAGAAAAAACATATATTTCGTCATTTAACTTTTGCAATCATGCCAATAAAAAGCACTGCAAGAAAACAATAACAGTAATAGTAGAGAAACGAAAATAAAGATTGAACCCAAAACCATGTTAAAAAAAAGGAAATAAATCAAGTAAAAACTCCGGAAAATAATAAACAATGTGATAAACCTTGGGCACTATCTTTCTTATCATCGTAGAGAAAAATTTACGCGTGCTGCTTTTTATATTAAAAATTCTACAAAAACTACCCACTTTTAGATTTTAAAAAGAAAAAACTAAATAACTCTATTCTAGATTTTTTTTTATTTTTTTTAAAGAAAAACAACCAAATTCTAGTATGCAAAAATGAAAAAGCAAATTGGAAGGTCAATCCCAATTTATAGTAATAAAGCCCCAAAAATCTAAGAAAGTAGAGACATAAAAACCATATGTTATGAACTTGTATAGAAGAGGATCCTCAAGGGATAAAAACTGAAAGTTAAGAAACAACGATCTAGCCGTATGCAATTTAACAAACAATTAGAACAAATAAACTATCAATTAAGGCTTTAATGTATACATTTACAAGAAAAAGAACTTCAGAAATAACACCATCAAGAAAGTAGTTAAAGTCAGTATGCACAGCATTGTTTTGGTATGAGTTTATAAGCAAGATAATTGTGGAGTTCCTAGAATAATCAAAGAACATGAAGCAAGACAAAGTTTGTACCTTTTCTATAAGGCTTAATGCAAACCTCTGCACAATTGATTTGTTCAGAACATGGCCTCCAATACTATGTAACAGTAGTGCATTTGGCATGCCCAGCAGAATAAGTGATTGTTGTTGCCTACACCGTTAATGTGTACAATCAAAACATTAAACTAGACCCTCTATTTACATATCAATAAATCAATCTAACAATGTCAAAATATTTCGGTTCGCCTATCGAAGTAACTTTTTGTTATATTTTCGACTACAACACGAGATATCGCAATTTTAGGTAAAAGTATCATGTTGGCTAGGTTGTCATTTTAAATCGTGATGAATGCTATATAGAATGACATTCATACTTCTGTGACATATCAATTAGTTTCCACTAGATTACATTAGGAGATAAAATGTACATATAGGGGAGAAAATTTCAACAAACCGATTAAATTTTCTCACCTTTGCATTGAACTGACGACAGCTTGAGTAGGGCATGGCAAAATTACTGTCAAGAAATAGTTGAGCGTGAACTTGACCTAATACCGCGTACATTCACCCTTTCCTCCCACCCCATATCATTTATTGTGGGAACAATTCACATGCCTCATCCTCCAATAAGGAAAGAGGAAAAACCTTGTTAGCTAAATCTCGACAAATCAACTATTCACGAGTTGAACCAAGCCAACAATAAGACTTTATCCGGAAATATTGTACGTGTTTGTGTACCGAAATGATCATATCCACTAATCGAACTATTACAATGATAATGTAAATATCGCCTACGCTTCTCACATACGATCTTGTTACATCCTCGGTCCTCCTGAGATTGCCATCTTACAAGATGGACATTGCTTACGCCACGCATTATTTCCTTCATGCTTTGAGAAGTTCATTGATCATCTCACGCCCCTCGCGCTTTTGCTCATGGTCCAATTGGGATGAACTTTGGCGCCTCACAACAATATTAATTCCATGAGTGATAAGCAAAGTTTCTATAATATAAGTAGATAATCCAGTCAAGGAAAATGCTAAAATATCCGAAAGCAAAGAAGGGAAAGGAGCACAACCAAGAAGAAGACATCGACAATCATTGACCTATATTATTCCATGAAGTCCAAGCTAAAGCTATAAACTATCCAATTAACCTTTAAAAGCCAATTTCTACAATTTACAAGGAAAACATGAGAGCAAATGCTGATGAAAAATTACTGCAGAAGAAATAATAAGCTTGTCCAAGTAGACATGAGCGAAAAAACCATCAAGAAAATGACATAGCTAATACTGCAGGACACGGCTTAATTTCTCGTGTCATACAAGCTATCCCAACATGACGACGCTCCCTACAAAGGGTACAAAAGCTAAAGAAGCACTTGGAAATGCAAGTTCCCAGCATGGTTAATGCAAGTCCCCAACTTATTATAGTGGAAACTTTCTTAACTGAAAATGATATTACTGATACTTCGGATCCACAATGTTAATTAACCTTAGCATAACAAATAAAATCATCGAAACTCGATCTGAGCATTAGTGAGTTACACACTTTTATTTTATCAAATTACATTATCGAACTTTTATTATTAACAAAATAATAATTATGCAAACTCGCTTAAATTGAATCCCCATTTTACATAAAATGCAAAGAGAATCGGAACAAAGCGAAAATGTAAATCAAGTACAAACATCATTTCCGTATAAACAAATAAGAGATGCTAGCTTAATCTCTTTTTTTAAAAAAAATAAAAGAGGCCAAAGAAAAAAGCATGTTGTTTAATAACTTCATGTAATGATATATAATGCGAGGCTAAAATTAATATACTCTTGACTTGTAAGGAGAAGCATGAAGTTGTTTAGCACGATCATTGCAACTTCCCAATAATGCAGGAGGGTAAACTCTCTAATATTTAAATTATTCGATCTTCCTCTTCTATTGCCTCAAAGACACTTGCCCTTAGTTCAGCCTAGGAGTGACATAAATGGGAAAAGAAAAAGTTAATCGAGTGACTGATCATTGGAACGAAAATACCAAGTACATTAACATTAAAAGACATAGAAAAGAAAAGAAGAAACATAAAACCGTAAGGAAAAATAGCTTTATTAATCTGCACACTTCACAAGCAACAATCATTCAAGATAATAACACCATCAATATACTTTTCTAGGATCCAACAAATCCCTAGCCAAAATGCTGGTAGCAAATTAAGAAGTTCTTTCTCTAGCTTCTAATGCAAAGAAATTATCCATAATTTTCCTAAAATTAAAGGGCATAGTAACGAAACTATAATATTACATTACGAACTATGATATTACATTTTATCGAACTAAACCTACCTAACTTTCATGTGAGTTACACACTTTTATTATATCAAATTACATTACTGAACTTTTATTATTTACAAAGTAAGAATTATGCAAACTCAGTTAAATTGAATCTAAGGTTTTTTACAAAAAAAATAAAAAATTATAGAACCTAGATCTACCCTCAAACAATTAATTAAAATTTGGTATAATATGCATCAGATTCATCTTCCCAAATGAAAAAGTGTTTTCTTTCTCCTTTTCCAGTTCAACAAATTAAGTTTCAGCCTCCTATAATTACAACAACCTCATAAGTTGAGTGACTATCCATTCAACAGAAACAAAACAACTACCCTACTTTGCAATGAATGTGAAATGGATACAGGATGAGATGGAGCACCCCATTTTATGCCTTGTTTACACGAATTTCTTGCCCCTCTAACATCTGCGATCACCAACCCTTTTATATCAGTAATACTTGCATTGCTCATTTCCCACAAAACCTATATTACTCGAATTCAGGTATGACCCTGAGAGTATCCTTAAAGTTCTTTCATGTATTTGAAGGTCGTATCTCTATAACCATTTATGAGACATGAATACTTCAAGAAAAATGAAGAGTATGAGCAAATAGAGCTAGAAACACACAAGTAGAAATAGTGAGAAGTAAAGAGTCCAGAACATACAATGTATAAGTAGAACTAAATAAGCACACATGACTTCCAAGAATGAAACAACGGATGAATATTTTGACAGATTCAGACTATCAAATGAAACCAAAAAGTTTGATCATTAAAAAGGAAATCACAACCTATGTCACTCGAACTCAAATGTGTCACACACGAGTATTTAAACGGTTTTTTCAGATCATACTCTTAGACGCATGTCTAGATATTGGACACGAATACTTTAAAGAAAAACGCAGTGTCAGAGCAACATAAAATTGCAACTACCAAGCTAATTGTAGTCACCAAAAAATCAATACTTCCCCTCAATACATATACAGGAAACATGAAAGAATATGCTGCAAAAACACTTCACAACAGGATAAGATATACAGATGTAAAAGGCCTCTCATCCCAAAGATCTAAACTTACTCGTAATAACAATAAGAAGAAAGAACATGATTTCATAAACATTAAAAAGAAAACTGTCACTGAAACCATTGCATACAACAAGGGTGTTTATTGCAAAAGTAAAGGCAAAAAAAGTGGTGAACATTTATAGCATTGTTAAAAGAAGAGATGACAGCTTCAACTTCCTCATCTGAAGAGAATGATACAAACCCAAATCCCCCTGATTTGGAGGACCCCGGGACCCGTGAAACCTTGGCGCTCATTACCTTCCCTTTCTCAGAAAAAAACTTCTTTAGTGTCTCTGAAGTTACTGTCTTCGCAAGGTTTCCCACATAAACTTTATGCGGGCTATCAACGAACTGGGAATCCTCCGCCTGAAGGAGAGACAAATCCACTTGTGGAAGAGGCTTTTCGGTGATGTTTACCTTGATTTCCCGCCCTCCAATTTGCTGCAGTACATGAAAGAATAAGAAAAAAACACCATGAAAACCAAATACCTCAACATATGTGCTACGTTTCCTCGCATATGAGGGGTTTGAGCTTACAGTGCCATTTAGTTTCTCGATTGCCGCATTAGCATCCTCCACGGTTTGGGGACTTAGGAAATTTAGGGTTTGGGGAAATAAAAATTGGGGTTATAGGGATAGTTTTTTAGAAGAGAAAAAACGACATCATTATAGCTTATTTTTTTAAGGCGTTTTTACTAAAAACGCCACTATAGCTCCTTTTTTATGGTATTTTTTTACAAAAACGCCACTATTATACAATTTTAATTTTTTCTTCCATTTTTGAGTATTGAACTTTTAACTTTAATTTTTTTTCAATTTCAATTTTAATTTTATTTTTTTTTCAATTTTAATTTTAGTTTTAATTTTTTTCAATTTCAATTTTAATTTTAATTTTAACCTATATTTTTCTATGTTTTTTCTTTCAAAATTTTTGTGCTGAGATTATCATTTTTTTGAATTTTTATTTTTATTATATTTTGACTATTGAACTTTTTAACTAAAATATTAAATATTAAATTTTTAAGTTTTTAAGTTTTTAATTTTTTATTATTAAAATTTAAAATTTTAATTTCCATTATCAACTCTTTTAGGAATTTCTTTTTTCTTTCTTTTTACATCGACATTAGTTGTTTACATTTTTATATAAATGGCATTTAATTATATGTATACACCTAAATTTTGATATAGATACATCTCAGAATTATATATGAATTTTGGTTTAATTTGTAATTCTAGATGTGAAATTCTAATTGTGGTTTAAATGTATAGTTGAAACTTTAATTTTGATTTAATCGTACACATTATTTTAAAATATAAATACATCAATATATTTTATATTGAATAAATATAAATTTTTTTGTATGCAATATATAAATAAAAAATGATGTTAATTATATCAATAATTGTGTTAATATTTTACAATATCTAGATCAAATTAAAGTTCATGTATACAATTGCACACTAAACCATTGTTCATGTATGCTTTTGGGATTTAACCCATTTTGATATATTTTTTTAAATAATAATTTACATTTATCTTATTTTGATTTATATTCTAAAAAATCCAAGATTAATCCCTAAATCATAAACCTTAGACCCTAAATATTATACACTAAACCACAAACACCAAACCCTAAACCTCAAACCATAAATCATAGACCATAAAACTCGAACCCTAAACTCTAAACCGCAAACCTTAAACCATAATCCGAGACCAAATTTTTGGGAATTCATGTGGCCAATGTTAGTGTAGTACAAAACATACATTTTATATTCTTATATTAAATAATATGGGTGTAGTACAAAATAGCATGAACCTCAGTAAATTCCAAATATTTTTCGGTTTTCAAACAGTATCCTTAAACCTTAAACCCTAAACCTTAAACCCCAAATTCAAACTATAAAACCCTAAACCATAAACCCTAAACTATAAAACATAGACCCTTAACCCAAAATAATAAACATTATATCATAAACCCTAAAACTCCAAATTATAGACATTAAACCTTAAATTCTAAACCCTAAACCCTAAAATAATTTTTTTTTGCGGCGCTTTTATAAAAAAACGCCACTAAAGCTTACCTTTTGTGGCGTTTTTATAAAAACGCCGCTAATGCTCAGATCTATAGCGGCGTTTTTACGAAAGCGCCGCTAATGCTCAGATCTTTAGCGGGGTTTTTACGAAAGCGCCGCTAATGCTCAGATCTTTAGCGGCGTTTTTACGAAAGCGCCGCTAATGCTCAGATCTTTAACGACATTTTTACGAAAGCGCCGCTAATGCTCAGATCTTTAGCAGCGTTTTTACGAAAGCGCCGCTAATGCTCAGATCTTTAGCGGCGTTTAGGCCAAAAATGCCGCTATTGCTCAACTTTTTGCGGCGTTTCTTTCAAACGCCGCTAAAAGTCTGTTTTGGTGTAGTGACGGTTTCCTATTAACTTTTAATGGGACAAATCTCTCTAATTTGATTTTATGAAATTTAATATATACTTAGACATTACTTTGTACTGTTAAATGTAATATATATTGATATTTTCATAACATATTTTTAAATATATATATATCTCTCTCTCTTAGATTAAAGTTAAAATATTCAATAATAAATTGTTTTTAGAATACCATTTCATATAACATCAACAACTGTAGTTAATATGTGATTATTTAAATAATAATAATTTTATAAAACACATGAACAATCCATGCATCATACGGGATAGAAAACTAGTGTGTATTACAAGGTTTTAAGTTTCTAATGCTTCACATTATAACAGTTTGACATGCGGTAAATAGAGAATTGACATGCGGTAAATAGAGAGGGAAAGATTGCAAAATAAAACCTCCACCTTTTTTATATCATTTTTAATGGTGTTTTGCAAGTTATTTTTTCTTAATAAGTGTTAAACTAAGTTTTATTGGATAATATATTTTGATATAACAAATTAAAGTGTTTTTGAATAAAAGTAAAGTTGAGCAATTTGATAAAATCAAGTTGAAATGATTTCAATTGAGTCAAACATTTTCAAATATATTTTAACCATTTTCAAACAAGTTAAAATTGCTTCAAGACAAAAAATACTGATAGTTTAGAAGATATCGATACCCCTTTGATAATCGATACCAAATTGGCATTCTATTTCTTTCAAACCCTGGTAGGTATCAATCCGATATCGATACTTTTCTTAAGGTATTGATATATTTCCTAAGGTACTGATATTCCTGCTCTAATAGTCACTGAAATCTGCATTAATTACAAAAATTATCGATACTCTTTTAATATGTATCGATACTCGTTGCTGCAGGTGCAGTTACTGACCTGTTATTCAAGGGCGAAGCCAGAATAATTTTTTAGGGGGCCGAATAAAATTTTAATTTTTTATAGTTTATATCTTTATAATTTGTAAAGGATTAAATTGAATTTTTATAATTTTAGGGGGCCAAAGTGCAATTTTACCTTTACTAATTTAAAATTTTTAAAAAATTCTAAGGGCCTAAATAGCAATTTTACATTTTAGGGGGGTCGGGGCCCATGCCAGCCCCTTGCCTTCGCCCCTGCTGTTATTTCATCCCCAACGGCTACATTCACTTCTACAACAACCACAACGATTGGAAATCAATTAAAGGGTATAAATTCCATCTTCCAAAGGTTTAGCAACAAGAAGAGCAATGTGCAAAACTTAAAGATAAATCAAAACAACCTAGAGCTTAATTCTTTCATACCTTTTCTTGTATACACTTGTGAGCTTTCATTGTATTTATTTAGCTCAACTGTTCTTCTTTGTATTTGCGCTTAATTGTTCGCTTATTTATATCTCTTTTGAGAAAGGGTTTATTCTTAAGGTTTGGGTAGAAACCTTAAGGGAGTTGTATTTTAAGATTTTGGAGTATAAGTCTTAAGAGAGATTGTAAGGTTAAATCTTGTCCTCAAAGGTTGTCAAGTTAGTGAATTTGGGAAAATTCTTAGTTGTGGAAAGCTAAGGTGGTAGAGTAGGCAATTGGGGTCGAACCACTATAAATCCTTGTATTCTTTGTTGCACAATTTTTGTTGCTTCCACCACAATCAAAGGCCGATTCAATCTCCCTATTGTCGATCTCGAGTTGATCCTTTCGAGCTAACAATAAGTCTTTCCAATTTGGTTATATTCAATTATCCAACTTACAATTTTACATAATAAGCTACTGTAAATTTTAAAGTTGTTTAAAAAAATCTTTTTAATTCTACCACTATTTTTGCAAATTAAATACACTATTAAAAATGAAATAGATACTTAAAAATATAAATATTGTTACAATAAATTATTTAGTAGTCACAATATTTAAATTTAATTAACAATCTACATTTAAAAATTAATAATTAACATTAAATTAGTAACTATATGTAAAAATAGAATTTCACACATTCTACTATTATAATAATTTATATTTTAAAAATAATTTCAAAATATTGTTTATTTAAATTTAGCCTAACATCAATTATCATATTTTTAAAATTAAACTTCTATATTATTATGTTTCAATTTCATAACCATATTATTAACAAAATGTTATAAAAATTAAGAAAATTTTTAAGAAATTATTAAATATAATTTATTTAATACATACCATATGAGTAAAAAAAACACTTGTATTTTATGTATTTAAATGTTTTTAAGTTTTTAATGTGTTCACATTTCAAAATTTTGACATGCGGTAAGCATTTGTAGATGAGAAAATTGCAACATAAACCCTTTTACCTTTTTTTATAGTTAGTGGTGTTTTGTAAATTATATGTTCGTTCTTTCAATTTTCTTGTATTCAATCATTTAACTTGCAATTTTACATAATAAGCTACTATAAATTTAAAATCATGTAGAAAAAGTTGTTTTAAGTTTATCACTATTTTTTTATAAACTAGATACACTATTAAAATTAAAATAGATATAATGTTACAATAAACTATTCAGTGATCACCAATTAAATTCAATTAACAATCTACATTCAATAATTAATAATTAAAATTAAGTTAGAAACTATACCACACAATATGCTATTATGGCATACGTTAACTTTTCCATCCCTTTTGGGTTGATTTGACAAGCAATACAAGTTCAAGGGCTAAAATGTCTTTTTTATAAAGTTGGAGTGCCAAATAAATTATTCTGCCTTTTTTTTAACAAAATCGATAAACAAAATGATGCCTTTTAAATTAAAAAAATTTTATTTGATACACTACTAGTGAAGTTTTTAAACTCCACAAGCGAGTTAAAAGTTTGACAAATATATTAGAGGGTGTAGTAAAAAAATTTAAAAAAAATATATAAACAAATATGACACTTGTTACACCCTCAACCCGCTTTTGGAGTCTAAAAAACTCTACTAGTGGTGTATTAAATAGTTACTCTTAAAAAATGGAACATTTTAATTTACCGATTTAACAATTTTAAATAGTGTAAATTACATAGTTGGTCATTCAATTTTTATAAATTTTATTTTGGGTACCAAAAATAAAAAATTCACAAATTGGGTACTACTGTTAACAACCATTTTTATTCTCATTAATTCAATGTTATTGTATATTCATTTTAATTGTCAAACTTTGATAAGTTTTCATTTTCGTCACCCCTGTTAATTCAATGTTATTGTACAATCATTTAGTCACCAAACTTTATTAAGTTTTCATTTTGGTCACTGATTTAATTTTTAAAAGTTAATTTTTTTTTTCAAAAAAATACCTAAATGTTTATAGGAAATTAAGTTTTTCAGCTATGAAGATCAAACCCAAATTTTCTTTGTAACTCAACTCCCTATAAAACTCAAGTTTTTCCCCAAAGAAACCTAAATTTTTCCCTTTTTACTAAAAAAAACTAAAAAAATTATTTTAAAAAGATTTTAAGATGATAAAATAGTTTTTCCTATAAAAGCCCAAGCTTGGTGGTTTTTTTTTTCTTTTACTTAAAAAACTAAAATTAACTTTAAAAAATTAAAAAAAGTTTAAAAAAATTAAAAAGATAAATGGTTTTTCCTATAAAAACCTAGTTAATTCTCATTAAACTCCCCTGCTTTTTCACTTTTATTAGAAAAACATAAAATTAATTTTTAAAAGAAAAAAATAAAGTAAGTAAAAAAATAAAATAAATTTTCCGGTAAAAAGCCAAACTTTTCATATAAAAATCCAGGTAATTCGCTAAACCCCAAGGTTTCCCCTTTACTTGAAGAAAACTAAATTAATTATAAAAATAAAAAATAAAACTAATTTTAAAAAGATAAAATTAGTGACCAAAATAAAAATTTATTAAAGTTGGGTGACTAAAATGAGTGTACAATAAAATTGCATTAATGGCAGGTGACCAAAATGAAAACTTATTAAGTGATTAAAATGAAAATAGTTATTAACAGTAGTTCCCAATTTGCAATTCTTTTTATTTTCAGTGCTTTAAATAAAAACTTATGAAAATCAAGTGACCAATTGTATATTTTACCCTTTTTTGACAAATGGTAAAATAGTGAATATCTATATCAACATCGTTTAAATTAAACTTTCAAGAAATGTTTTAAAAACGTGTAAAAAAAATTAAATCTGTTTAAAACAAATGTTTTAAACTAAAACTCTTTAAAATTTTAAATATATTTTTATAAATTAAAAAAAATGCTAAAACCATATATATATATATATATATATATATATATATATATATACACATACATATATATATAAATGGTTTAAAATATTTTAAACAATTAAACCTGTTTCAATTGAAAATGTAAAAGCTTTAATTAAATTTTTAAAAAAAAACTAAAACTGTTAAAATAAGTTATTTTAAATTTTTCAATATTTTAAAATACATTTAGTTAAATATGTTTAAAAAATTAAATTAAAATAAATTTATGAGGGTCCTTTATATTCCCTAAAAAAGTTTTTTACATTAAATTATTCAAAATAATTCTAAAAACTATTTTAAAAAATAAGTCTAAATGTTTAAAAAGTGCTTAAAATATGTTAAAAATATATTATAGTTGCTTAATTAAAAATGTATAGAAATTTGAAACTATTAACAAATATAAGTAAACTACGACATTTTCAAAAATTTTAAAACTATTTATATTTATAAACCTATTTTCAATAAAAAAGAATTATTTTCCAAAACTATTTGGAATTAAAAATGCATATAAAATGTATTTCAAATATTATAAAATTAATTATATTTTGTATCACATTTAAGCAGTTTTATGCTTTATTAAAACAAAATTGTATTCAAAATTTTATTACAAGAAATATTAAATAATTAAATATTATTTTAATTGATACACATAATCCATTTATGCATCATATTGATATTAAAATTAGTATATATATTTTTTGAAAATGAAGATATTTTATCCAAAATATAAAATATATATTAGTTAATATATCGACACACAATGAATCTGATCTAAACTCCATCCTATTCAACTTCGAAAATCCATGTAAGCATGTATAAAAGGTTCCTCCGTTGACACGTGGGTCTTCAAATTTTTTTTTTCCATTTTATAGAAAATGGTAATATTTCAGTTTTGGTCCTTATGTTAATATACCTATATAAAACACGCCGGTCACTTTTTTTTTCTTTTCTCTTTGCATTAAAATGGTAAAATTTTAATTTTGGTCCCTATGCTATACTAAAATTTAAGATTATAGAATAATGGTCAAATTTCAATATTGGTCTCAATGCTACACCCGTATTTAATATTTAATCTTTATTCTTCAACTTTTTGATAAAATTCGGCACCTCAAACTTTTACAATGTCATTTATTAGTCCATATATTGTATTTTGATTAAAATGGTTATGTAACTTTTAAAAGTTGTAAATACTGTTAAAATCATTTATTAATTCAAGTCCATTGCAATGTCATTTTTGTTACATGACTACTAAGTGAGTATTTTTTTTAATTTCAAAATATTACACCAATGAATTTAATAAAAGAATTTAATGGTCTTAACACTTTGGTCTGAATTTTTAAATATGAAAATTAGAGAGACTAATAAAAGTATGAAAACTAAATTTGGAGCATAGGAAGAGTATAGAAACTTGAACTATATTTTAATCTTCAAATATTTAATCTATAATTTAGCCCAAAAAATAATTAACCAATGCGAAGCATGGTAGGAACTATACTAGTTTTCATGAAATTCATGACCTTTGACAATCAAACTTGTTTTTTCTTTTTTAAAAATGTTAAATTCTATAAATTAGTCCTTACATTTTACAAAAATGATGGATTTAATCCATGTGCTTTAATTTAATCAATTTTAGTTCCTTTACTTCGTGAATTGGTCAATTTTAGTCCCTATACTTTTTGAATTTTGAAATTTTAGTCCTGTTCCAAGCAATAGCAATTAAATCTATTTGGTTAAATTCAAATACTAGTCAAGTACTATGCTTACATATGTAGATTTGGTTCATATTCTTCAATTAGATCATTTTAAGTCCCTATACTTTTCGAGTTTTGAAATTTCAGTCTTGATGCAAGTGATTGTCACTAATCCATTAACTTGATTTTTAGTGAGTAATATGTGAAAAGTTGACATGTCATTACACATATGATAATGTGTTTGGTGCATCAAATTTTGGAAATAGCAGAGCTTAATAACTTATTTTAAAATTTGAAACGTGTAGAACTAAGTATGACCAAATTAAAGTACAAGGATTAAAACCAAAACTTTAGCAAAGTACAAGGATTAATAGAGAATTTAACAAAAAAGCACCATCTCTACAAAGTTTGAGCAAATTGAAACTTGATAAGCTTGAAGATTTTAGTCTTTTGCTATTAGACCATGTACTTTGTGTAAGTTGTGGATTTAGTTAGTATGTACTTTAATTTGGTCAAATTTAGCCCATGTACTTTTCGAATTGGTTAAATTTAGTCCTTGTACTTTTTGAATTTTGAAATTTTAGTACTGATCAAATGGTAAGAGTTAAATAAGTTTGGTTAAATTCTGCTATTAATTATGTGTTAGGCGTAAAGTTGTTGATTTAGTCCATTTTCTTTAACTATACCATCCTTCTTCATTTACTTTTTGAATTTAAAAATTTCAAGCAAACACAATCGTTAAATCTATGTAACACCCCTTACCCGTATTCGACATCGGAACTGGATACGAGGCAATACCGAACTTAACTTGCTTAAACATACAACATCGGGCCATAAAATTTCGTTTCAACTTAAAACTTTTTCATCCCTATTCACAAGGTCCCTATTATGGGTCTACGAGACCCTAAACATACATACAGAATGGTTCGGGACTAAACCGGAATCTTACGAGCACTTAGAAAATTTTAGCTCAAAACAGGGCCACACGCCCGTGTAGAATGGAACACGCCCGTGTGGGCAGGCCTTGTGGTCACACACGCCCATGTTCTTAGCCCGTGTGGATTTTTATTTTTCATTTCAAACCTACAGGGGTTTTTACACGGCCAGACACACGCACATGTCTATGGCCTGTGTTCCCCACACGGCCATGACACGCCTGTGTCTTCACGCGTGTGTGAAAACCTTAGTATTCTGTTTATAACGTCAACAGACACTTAGAGGCACATGGCCTAGTCACACGCCCGTGTGCTGGCCCGTGTGACGAACTAAATTTTCGCAATTTAGATGCAAGGGACACACGGCCTATCAATACACCCATGGGGCTGACCGTCTGTCACACAAGGCCTAGACACAGGCCCGTGTGTTAACCCATGTGGACAGTTAAAAGGCTATTTACCAAGCCAATTGCCACCCTGAAAAGCAATCACACTTAAACCATCACAAGTAACGCATAACATAGCAATAATACACTATGAACAATCACTAATTCATCATGCATACACTTTACACATTACTCAGTCAATTGCATGAACTTGCACTTCATTAATTTCGTCATTATTGAATATATAAACTTAACAAGTATTGGCCAATTCCCAATGGTCATTTACAAAATGAATTAAATGACATTAATAACTAACACTTTGGTTAACAAATATGACATAACAAAATGACCAAGTTCCTATACATGTCATACCCAAAATGAATAAACTTTACTGTACCAAAAGAATAGTTGATAGTGTGATCCGAACTCCGACATCCTACAATCCCCGAGTTAGCTTGGCGATACTACAAAGAAAAGGGGACTGAGAGGGGTAAGCATAAAGCTGAGTAAGTTTGCATGAAATAAATAGCAATATAAAGGCTCATGATAACATCCGTTCATCACCCTAAACAATACATAAGTTCTTAAGCACCTCGGCATAACTTACTCATGCTTACTCTTACCAAATCACATATCACATTTCGCATTCATTTCTCGTAAGATTACTCACGGGTACTTGTATCACTTCATCACGTAACTTTAGCTCTTTTATTCTCTTGAACATAAACTTAGCTCTTTGTCATCTTTAACATAAACTTAACTCTTTACCCGTTGAATTATTTAGAATATTGAAGGATATTCAATCTCATAATACATGTAACACGATGCCAATGCCATATCCTAGATATGGTCTTACATGGGATCACATCTTTATGCCGATGCCATATCCCAGATATGGTCTTACACGGGATCTCATATTTCGATGTCGATGCCATATCCCAGATATGGTCTTATACGAGATCGTATATCGATGTCGATGCCATGTCCCAAACATGATCTTATACGAGATCTTTCTTCGGTGCCGAGGCCATGTCGCAGACATGGTCTTATACGGACCTCCTTTATTTGGTGTCGATGTCATGTCCCAGACATGGTCTTATACGGGACCTTTTTTGTCTCATGTTGTGACAATGGTATCCTTCTTATTCCTAATGTTCAATCGGGATTTCGACTTAACATATTTCATTATACTCTCATCGAGGCATCAATAATCCATTTCATAGAAGTAATATTCATTTTTCATAATACCAAGAAATTAAAAATATAAAAGCATTATGTAAATTTAATTTCACACAAACTTACCTCGGTACCAAAATATATGTGGAATTGTTCAATTTAGTCCACAACTTTTTCCTTGCCTCGATTTCGGTTCGGGCTTCGTGTTTCTTGATAATCAAGCTTGAAAAGTGAAGAAACCCTAGCTATGGAGTCCTTGTGATTTTCGGCTATGGAGGATGAAGATGGATAAGGTTTTTAGCTTATTTTCCCTTTTAATTCTTTTATTAACCAAATGACAAAAATGCCCTTAAGGCCCATTCCTTGAGATTTTTCCTTCCCATGTCTATTTTTATCCATCTTGACATATAATGGTCTAATTGCCAAATAAGGACTTCTAAAAATTTCTCTAATGCTATTTCATACTTGAATCTTCTAGAAACTCATATTTTTCAATCTTTACAATTTAGTCCTAATGGACAAATTGATCACTAAATTATAAAATTTCTTCATGAAATTTTCACACAATCATGCAAGCATACTATAGACCTCATAAAAATCATAAAACATATATTTCTACTTCGAATTTGTGGTCTCGCAACAACTATTCCGACTCGGCCCTAAATTGGGCTGTTACAGTCTATTAATTATTTTTTTTGAATAATATGTGAAAATAATAAGTGACGTGACATGACACATGTGATAATATGTTTATCGCATCAAAATTTAACAATAATATAACTTAACTTAATGAATTTAATAGTTACCATTTGGTCTGTAGTAAAATATTAAAATGTTAGAAGTACAGAGTTTGAAAATGATCAAATTATAATATAAGGATTAAATCTATAATTTAGATATAGTATGGTGACTAATATCAGAATTTAACAAATAACTGCTACCTAAGGAGAAAAAAAAAAGAAAAGGAAAAACAACCGCTTCCACAATTAGATTAGCACACATAACATAGCCGTAGATAGGAGCGACAGAAAGAAGACACAAGGAATTTTGGAATTGCCACCTACATTTGTTCATTACTAGGGGCATTTATAGATTTGTTTTAGTCTAATTTGTATAATTGTATTGTCTTTATTATTTTAATGAATGTAGACTTTTTTTTTCTTTAATGAAGTTTAAGAATAATTGAAAATAAAAATTATTTTTTTCTTAATAGTAAACTAGTAGATACCATACATTACAATTATTACTTATTGTATTTTATTTAATAATTTATTTATTCATATATTAATTATGGTTGGCATTGCAATAATGTTTTACGAAATATTATAATTATGAATTATAAATTTATTTCAACATCATATATTAAATTATTAGTATATATAAATAATAAAAATAAATTTATAGAAATTGAATAAATGTTTTTATTCCATTAAACTAGTACCTGACCCGTAATTTTATACTTTTTTGATGTTACTATAAATCGTAATCTAAAATAAATTTATAGAAATTGAATAAATGTTTATATTCCATTAAACTAGTACCTGACCCGTAATTTTATACTTTTTTGATGTTACTATAAATCGTAATCTAAAATTGGACTGGATAGGTACGAGTAATGATCAAACGCCCTTAGAGGCTTTTCCTTTAAAACAGAATAATGATCTAAATATTGAAAATTGCAGGCTACTAACCATATTATCCAATTGATTTATGAAGTGATGCCGGAATTCCTATTATATTACAAAAAGAGGTCCCACAGATGATTCTCTCTCTCTTTCTCTCCACTTTGGAAAGTGAGTGCATGACTTTCCTTAATCCATACAGACCATTCCCATTATCTGTTTGTGCGCCCCCATGAAAGCTTTCGTTTTATATTTTCTTGAAACAAGTAACAACCCCACTAACCTAAAACCCAAAGCCACATTATTTTATTTTGCATTATTACCACTTTTTCTTTTTCTTTTATTAATTTAAAGCTTTTAAAAGAGGGGTCGCATTTCAATACAAATTCTACCTTCTTTCATGCTCTTCAATTCTTAATTTCCACTCATCATGGAATCATTCCTTTATTTTATCTTTTTGCAAAGTGAAAAAGAAATAATGCATTATATTAATATACGGTTTTAATAAAAAAGAATTATATAAACATTGCATATGCCTAATTATAAAAAGATAATGTACTTTAAAGAAACTACAATACTAAGAATGAAAGTTCTGTTACAATTTTCAATGCATATTACAAACCAAGGGTGAATTTGATAAAGTTTGATGCAAAAGAGCTCGCGATTGGCGAAAAGGCTATTGCCAAATATTCTTATAATTTTATGGCTATGAAATGAATAAAATGGGTGATATGGTTGGCTTTCCTTCCTCAGAGTTGAGGTTTTGAAACAATTATCATTAATTTTTCTTTTTAAAATTCTTCAACACACTCCGCTTTTTTATGTTGATGCAATTTTATCTAAATAAAAACGGTAAGTTTTGTTATTAGCTTCTATATTATGCTTAAGTGATCAATTTAGTTTTTGTATTCTAATTTGGTCAATTTTAATATTTTTATTTTTGAATTTTTAAATTTCAATCTTCACAAAAACTACTATTATTCTACTATGCATAAATTGTAGACTTAGTTTATGTTTTCCAATTTGACCATTTTAGTCCCTTTACTTTTCAAAATTTGAAATTTTCGTCTTAAAAGCAGTAGTTGTTAAATCCATTAACTAAAATAATATGATTTTTTTTTTTGTGAGTAATATGTGAAAATAATAAGTTGACATGACATTCCACATGTGATGATATGTTTATTACATAATATTTTGGAAATAACAGAATTTAATAGCTATCGTTATGGTCAAGATTAAAATTTCAAAATTTGAAAAATATAAGGATTAAAAAGATCAAGTTAGAGTTGAGGGACTCGATCCACAAAATACACATAATATAAAGACTAATGGTAGATTTGACAGAAATATTGCCCTTCTTACACTTAGATTTCCATACCTCTTTTTAATCCAATGTGACACCCCACACCAACCCGGTTGTTGGGTCCAGGTATGAGACATCACATTCATTGTTGGAGCAACTCGAATAAACTTCTACTTTAGTTTCAATAAAAGCATCAAGCATTAACCATTCCATACAAAACATTCAAATTGACCAAAATCATTTCCAAGTCATTTAAAACAATTTAGAAACATTTTTTAATGAGGTTTACATGTTTGGGGGTGGTTGGGACAAAGTGTAGGTCTTTGCTGACCAAAACAACTCAAAATAGGGGAGGCACCTTTGTCTAGCCCAGTTGTATCGGCAAAAGTGGGTACTTGTACTGTAACGCCCTCAACCTGACCCAATTCACATGGTCTGGATCTCAGGTGTTACTAAACGCTACAAAACATTTAACAAAAATAGTCTATAATTTATCATTTATACAAAAGCCTATTATTTGAAGTTCTAAAAAACAACTTAACATTTGAAAATTTAAAATAAAATATATGATAAATAACTTATTACATCATATTTGATTCAGATCTTTAAAAGACAAAATTATTTTAAGACAGACTCAAAAGGCATATTCAAGACTGTGCCACAAATCCACTGTATGCATAATAGCCCACTTCGCCATCATCTTGGCATACTCTTCGCATTGTCCCATTAGGCAAGCCTCCTCATCAACAACCTTAAAAAACAATAACAAACCTTGTAAGTATAAAAGTACTTAGTGTATCCTACTATAACCATACCTTTATGGGTACTTTGCAATCTTGTATGAATTTCAATGAGCCAACCATATGCTGCACCCCTTTGCTTCGGCTGATACCATCACCATGTTATCATTATTTTATACATTAGTTATCTTGCCCTTATCAGACTTAATCTTCCATATCTTGTTAACTAAGGAATCCTTCTATATAATTCACGAATCTCTTATCCCATAATACTTACCTAACAGAACATACCCTTAGAAACTAATTTCAACAATCCATACCTTAATCCATACTCTTTCTCTCAAACAATTGCTCACTAACATTATCTTGGCCAGATACATATGTGTGGCGAATACTTACACATAATTTCATACTATTGGTTCACACTCAAACATACTCTGATCTAGTTCTATACATATATCCATATTGATATTTCACTACGTATATCATCTAGATGAACTCTATAACATGCTATATCAGAATCTCATAATTCAAAATGACATTTCTCGGATTCAAAATAATTTCAGAAGAAGATGAAAAATCACTTACTTTCCATTTTTATATTTCATTATGACATATACCCTTCTCAACATACCGATACACATTTCCTTTTTCATCAAAAACCTTTAAGACTTTATTCAACTCTCATTCTAGAGCATATTAATACATTATCTTGGTTATACTTAATACAGAACTACTAGAACTTATTCGTACCTTATCATAGAGACAAGCGTTAAAATTCATACTTATTGGATATTCCTGACAATTCACGCCACATATACCTAGCATAACACCATACAAACATTCAGATAGAATACGCTACTAAGGCAATCCATTCAAAATTTTCACAAAGGCATTCCTTTCAGAGTTCACCATAAAGGCTATTCTTAGATGTCATTTTTACAATATGGATTTGCCTGAACTCACATTACATGATATTTTCCCATCATTGTCCTGGGACACGTAGAGAACCCCATTGGGTAATCACCATTCCTTAGTTTTTTTTTTCCAGAGGGTGCCATGGCCATGGACTTTTCTTTCAGATTTCATATTAGAATTCATTTTTTCAATCTCGACGTACTCCATTAAACACCACGACAGTGAACAAACACAGACTCTATTGACAGGCTCTTTATGCATTGGCACAATTTAAATTCAACCTTTGACTTCACTAATAGACATCCAAATAGAACGCATACATCCCATAGCATACATTTCAGACATATACATATCCAACCATATATCAATGTTTTAATACTTGTACACCAATCATCACATACTATACTTTTCATGACTTCAGATCCAGAGTTCAATCAATTTCCTACAGACATACATCGATATGAACATGATAGATGCAAAAGTCAGAGTAAAGCTCCAGATCTATATATCCATCACGAACCAGCAACCACCAATATTTAGAAACATAATTTCAACATTAGTACTCTTGTTCATACAAATTACTTATCATTTCAATCGTTGACAACCCCATGTAGAAATCTTATACTTATAGTATCACTGTTCAATTACCAAATACAAATTTACTCATTCAAAACTTAACATGCAGAGCTGAAATACTTACCCTGATGTAAAGTAATTACTGATCATAAAAGAACCTTAACCTCTAAATCATCGAGGTAGGATACATTTAGATTTAAGGAAGGTTTCAGTAAATACCACTTAAGGAAGAGAAGAAAGAAGGAATAACCCCTTTTAGCACGCACTCTCACATATAAATATGATTAATCTTGCTTAGTAGAATTTAACAAGTGTCAAATGTATCAAAACTTGCCTTCTTATTGGCCTACAGTTCATGAGAAAAACATAAGTAAGTTCCCTTCATCAAACTTATCAGACTAAACTATACATTTGGTTTCTAACCAGATTATTTAAAGTCTAACTAACACAATATTCTATACAAACCATGCATACTATACCTTTAGCGAATACTCATCCGATATTTCCCATGTATCCCTTAACATAAATGCCTCTTTAATATAATATAATATAATATCATGAAATCAAATTCTTACTAACTCACGTGGCAATTACTATACGCCCAAACGTATTTGCCAAAATGATCATTTAAGTGGATACCACTACGCTAGACAGACTATTTATTGCTATACGTCGAAACTTTGGATCCGTCAGACCCGGGGTGTTACATGTACTGATACAACTAGTTGTTACTGTTCATTTTTGGTTGCTGACTTACTTGTACCTATACATTTTCCCACTTGTACTGAAATAATTTTGCCATAACCCAAAAATCACCCCCAAAGTCACCTATTTTAACCCAAAACATCACCAATCCATTTACAAAGCTTATATGACTCAAAATACATGTCCTAAACATCATTCATGCTTGTTTAAACATTAACACATTGTTACTAATATGAATACAACATCTCCAAACTCAAGCAACAAAATAGTTCACTTGGCATGTAAGCAACACTTGAAACATAGTATAAACATTATAAAATATCATGCATACCATCTTATTCATACCATTACACATATACAAACATATTTAATGTAATAACCTGAATTTAATGGTGTCGAAAAATACAATTTTGAAATCCTATTTTTGTAAATTGAGTCTGTAAATATAAAATAGGAATAGTTACAGAGTTAATATAAAAATATATTAAAGTTCAGTTAAGTAATTTAGCTGAAAAAGTAGTTAATAAAGGATCAGTGACTAAATTTTAAATGTCTAATTGCTATAAAGTTTTAATTAATAAAAGAATTGGTGACCTAGATAGCAATTTCCAAAGGACCAAAATGGTTATTAGACCATTTTTTTCTTATAGTTAGTGGACTATAATGATGATGGCCATTAGTTAATGTAATTACAATTAACTAAAACATGAAAAAGATTAGTTAAGTAAACAAACATAACTAACTAGTTTAATTAATACTTAAGCTAGGTATAAATAGCAAAGTAGTGGAAGGAAAGATGAAGTCTTCATCTTCCCCCACTGTCCTCCATTAGAAGAAAGAAAGAAAACTTTGAAATTCCTAATCATTCAGCCACTTATTGCAAGTAAGTCCCTAATCCATTTTTCTTTTATTTTTATAGATTTATGACCATGGGAACTTGATTTAGCTAGCCCATGTATCAATTTGTTCAATTGTTGAAATTTTAGCAAGTTACCATTGTTGAGAAATTGATGAATTAAGCTTGAAATTGATAAAAATTAAGCTTAGATTACAAAAATGACTAAATTGTAAAGCTTAATAAGCTTGATTGTTAACTTTGCAACCTTAGGGACCAAACTGAATAAATTGAAAACTTGTTATGAAAGTATGCTAAGAATAGAATATTATAAAAAATCCAGTTTGAAAATGATTTTCTTGCACAGTGGAAAATAAAATAAAATTAAAATCGACCCGGTTTGTGATATTTATAGTAATAAACCTTAGACCGAAATCGTATTGTGTTTTCAGATAGATAGATCCTTGTCATTTCCGGCTTTCAACCAAATGATCTTTTCTGCTCCTGTACCACGAATTGGTTCGAGTGTGGGCTCGAATGATTCAAATCAAATACAAAAACTAAAATAGCTTTATTTTCTTTTGGGGTGAAATGAAAAATTGTTTTCTCAAATAGAAACCGGTAGAATCATTATTTCAAAAAATATATTTAATTCTTAAAGAATAAAAGTCTATGCATTTTCAGCCAGAATAACAAAATCAAAAAGTGCTATTAATAGCCCTACCGGTGCCATCTATTTATAGGGAGAGAAAGTAGGACCCTTGTTGAATTAAAGAAGTTTATTTTGAATAGAAAAACAATTCTTACTTAGAGTACGATTCGGGTGGGTGACACACCCCTAATATTCCTACTAGGGTTGCCACCCCCTCATATTTCATGAGGGGATTTTGGGCCTCTCTTACACCAGGTCCAATAACGAGTATTTCCTGAACTTTTCAACTCAATACTTTGTAATCTAATCCAACCCGATTCTATTTTCTATTTTCCAAAATAAGCTTCAATATTTATATTTAATTAAATAATTTTATCATCCCAATTTTACTCTCGGTAAAATTATGATGATTTTACCCTTGGTAAAATTTTCGACAAAATATATTCAACTTGTTTACTATGATCGTATGATTTTTTTTTATTTTCAGGCTTTAACATAGATAAAAAACATAAACTCAATCTTAATATCATTTTTCAGACATCCTTGTTCATTGCTAAATGAATTCATTTCTCATTTTCATTTTCATTTCCATTTCCATTTTGGAGAAAACCACATCTATTTCCAAATGATTTCATTCCTCCATTTTCATTTTCATTTTCATTTTGGAGATAACCTTAATCATTTCCAAACATTTCCTATTTCTCCATTTCACCATTTCTATTCATTTATATACATTTGATTCAACATGCAATTCATTTTTTGGTTTTTAACTAGCTAATAGAGGAACCGATTGGACATATGCAATTAAGGCTCAAATGATTTATAATTAAGTTTCAGCTTTTTGTCTATTAATTATAACATCATTTAGTCACAAAGTCATTGCATTATACTATCGTGACTGAGCTCTCCCCAACAACTTACCATTACAAAAGCAACTTGATCAGTGCTCGTCCAATGACCTTGTCATAAGTGTGTTAGCTTCATAAGATATCCTTAATCTCTTTGGGATATTATTCGTTCTCCTAATATGATCCTATTTTATCCCATGGTAACCATTACATCTTCATTCATGAAAAGCCAATCACTATTTGATAGTGATCAAGTCATCCATCATAAAGACAAATAACTCGTGGCCTTGTTTACTTTTCATAAACCATGTAATGCCAATGAGAGGATATCGTTTATCCATGTCTTGTGCTATGAATTCCACTATTGTGAATGGCACTACATACAAGTCGTACACCAAATGCACCAACTTCCGGTTCTTTATCTATTCGAACTCATACTTTTACTTACATCAAAGTGTACAAGTCATACATATACCGCACGTCTGAACTAGAAATATTACAGCAAATAAATATATGATTAAACAGTGGTGTTTGCAAGTATACGAGTCAAATTGCATTATAAAAGAGTGTTACAACGAAACATTTCAGAAAGTATTTCGAGGATCGTATCCAAGGGAGGTTGAAATAAACTTAAATTAATTTTCTACACTAACAGGGCTAAATAGTACTAATTTAAAATTCTATTATGAAAAACCAAATTAACATATATTATCTAAACTGGGAATAACCAAATAACAATCGAAACTAAGTCCAATAAAACAAGCAGAAGATTAACTCACTTCAATATTCCTAATTAACTTCAGAACTCGAGTTTTATAGAGTTAGTTGTTAATTATCCAGTTATTACCTCTTAGTCTTCAACTAATTAACTAATCGACCAATACACACTTACCTCTCGACCTCACTTTCTTCACAGGGATAAATTATGATTTACTCGATAAACTTACCTCTCGATCTCGTTTATCCTAAATGACTTCATCGGGTCATCACTTCCTAGGGTATAATCGCACATAATTTAAACTAACCTAGATTTAAACCATAATTCATCTATTAATTAGTCACACATTCGCTCGTTAATCTCCCTAAGTAAATTAGCCACTCATGGACCTAAATGCAATAGCCCTTAAACTCATATTAACATACAAAACAATAAATTAAATAAAAGAAGAGAAAAGAAAATAAACCCGTTTTGATGTCAAGTTGTGCATGAAAGTGGGATTTCCTTTAACAGTTGCCAAACTAACTCTGATTGCGATTGAAAACCGAAAGAAATAAAGAAAGAACTATTAAATTGAAATCTTGGATTGAAATTGAATCCAAGTTAAACAAGAACAAAAACTTTTTTAAGGACTAAATTGAAAGAAAATGAAAACTAAAATAAAAACCTAAAACTAACTAAGTGGCTCACTTGGCCAAGCCTCTTAAAATTAGGCTAAACATGCCTATTTATAAAGTTTATGTTCTAACCTAATCAGGGTTGTTTAACAGCCCAAAAATTTAATTAGATTTAATTGTGTGGACTAAAATACCCATAATTAAAATTCCTAATCGCCGTTTGATACCGTGACATCGGTGGTGTCGCGACACTGCCTTTTGAATAGGAATAATCTAGTTTCGAAGTTCGGTGTAGCAACACCACTCCTTGTTGTCATGATGATATAGTCGTCCTTCGTATTCTCAGCTCGAAATAATGTCCTACATACTAAATAGAATTGTTAAATCTTCCATAGGCCCGCAGTGGCCCTGTAACACCCCAAACCCGGTCTATGCATTAAGACCAAATTTGACATGTCACACGGAATGAATATACATCTAGTGTTTTAAAGATTTAGAGAAAACAGAGTTTCAAAAAAAACTTGATGTGGAGTTTATTGAAAACTAAGGTTGATTGATAAATCAAACAATTTGAGACGTAAGAATTTATAAATTGAAACTTAGAAAAATTAAATTAATATTTCGAGAAGATTTAAAAGAGTTTGAAAATAATTTTGGAAAAATTTGAAGAACATTGTTAACCGAAAATTTTCCAAGTTAAAATATGTAAGAAAGTTATTATGAAACTTTTTTTTTCCATATCCATTTGAGAAAAACATTTATTTCAATTTTTAGAAAAATCCCACTTAAAGTATTCAAGCAAATTATAAAATCCATCAAACGTAAAACAACATTAAAATTTATCCAGAACAATAAAAAGTACTTAAAAGAAATCCAAAATTTAAATAACCCATTATTCGTAGTATGGCCTCCACCGAGTCGTCCACGGCCCAAGTCTCCATCACTGTTCATTACTTGAGATGGGTAAGGAAAACGGGGTGAGTTACTAGAACTCAGTGTGTAACCCACTTACCATTGTCCACTGGGCCCAAAATCCAATTAAGCATTTATTGGGCCAAAGCCCATTTAAAATTATAACATAATAACATGTATATAATATGCATGTGATATGCAATTCCCAAACCAAACCTAGTTTCCATCCGCTACACACCACCCGTACCAACCAGCACACTTGTGGGGAGCTTTAGTCACCCACCCCGCCAACACACCAAAATAGGCATTAAGCCGTTTATATCAATTTGTGGACAAGCCACCAGATTCACAGAGTTTACATGGCATTGCCATTTTTCAGATTTGTGGCAGAGCCACCAGAATTATGTAGCAAAGCTACCAGAACTTCTCTTCATCAATATCCCATCCCATGCAATTCATGTATATAATACATATTCATTTACAACAATTCGTTCAAATATTTATTACGAACAATATGGCCCATTATAACAATTATCACAATTTGGCCCATATCATATTTTGGCCCATATAGCAAATATCACATTTGGCCCATATAGCAAATATCACATTTTGGCCCATATAGCAAATATCACATTTTGCCCCATATAGCAAATATCACATTTGGCCCATATAGCAAATATCACATTTTGGTCCATATAGCAAATATCACATTTTGGCCCATTGAGGGTAATATGGGTTTTCCATATTTTGTTTATAAAATTATAATATTCTAAAGGTAAACCTGGATTATAAAAATCTTTATTTCAGAAAATTCAGAATTTTGTTGTTTTTTCAACAAATTCTCTGTTTCTTTTATAATTTCAGCATAACCTTTTTGATATACTGAATATGGGTCTTGAGACCATTCATAATAACTCACTTGGGTTGGTGATTGTGTTCCAAATGGTTGGTTTACCATAGGATATTGCAACATCCTGAAATAGGGGTCATTCGTGATTGAATTATTTTTCTTGTGTTTTAATTTTCGTGATATTATTTGTGGTGTTATAAGACTTAATTAGGGGTCTTGAGTAAGCTCGGTTTAGTAGAATAATTTTTTAATTTGGCTTATTTAATGAAGTGGATTATGTGAGCTTAGCACTTAAGTTAATTTAAGTAGCAATAAGTGACATAAGTTGAGTGCATGGCAAGTTGGTAGTGACGCATGGAGTTTAGCTTGAGGGGAGTGGTTCGAATCCCTTAGTAAGCAATTAGAGAACTTTTATTTTTGCTTTGGTATGGTAAGTGTCGGCCAAGGATAATTAAGGCAAGGGTTGACCTTGTTATTTTTGGTTAGTAGACTATAGGTTTAAGGCAAGTATTAACTTATGGAAGGGAATCAAGTAATTAAGGAAAATATGGAGACATGGGGCTAGTATCAAGGAAATGTTTTGGAAACAATATCTTGGCTTTATGCCATGAACTTGACTGACGGCATAGTGGCTAAAGGGGAGCCAAAATTTTACCTTAGTTTGGCTAGGAATGAAGTCTTTCTTTTTGGTCATTTTTTTTCATTTGGTGCAAAAGTTGCAAAACAATTCTCTCTCAACTCTTTTTCTTTCTAGCCGAATTTTACCATTTGCTAAGCCTAATACTTTTTGACCATTTGGTCATTTTATGCTCAATTTCTATTTTCTTCATCTCAATCTCTCAAAACCAAACCTTCTTCATCAACCTTTTTGTTCTCCCATTTGTTTCGATTAAACATCAAAAACCTCCTATACTTACTTCTTCTTACCGAAACTCTATTTCTTTTCCTATTCTTTTCTTTTTTTCATAAAACCGAATATACCTCTTGTTGTGCCGAAAATATTCATCTCCTATCTTGATCAACTTTGGCCGAATATTGAAGGTAAGATAGTTATCATCGGGACTTCTCTAGGAAACGGTTGTGGTAAGGTGGTAAGGTTTATTTTGAAGGATTATTATTTTAAGTTTCGTTTAAGCCGAAGGCTAATAAACCTTATTGATGATGGTTGATTGTAGGGAAGTGAGGCCGATTCTTTTAGGAGTGTGTTGAATAAGTGTTCGAAGGCTTTGGGTAAGATTTTGGGTTCACAAGGAACCCTTCTCAATTATTTTGATTTGACCGAATAGGCCATGGTTCTAATATTCATTTTTGGCCGAATATAGGGGCAAGAATATTTGTGTGGCCGATTTGTCTATTCGGGATTTAGAACTCTTTTTGGTGCCAGGTGTGTATACATACACATCTTATAACTTTTAATATGCTAAGTGTTATTTTATGTCTAATCAATTTGTGTAGACATGGATGTAATACCTTCATGGTATTAGCAAGGACTCGGGTAAGTCTATATTGCTATGAGATTATTATTTGATGCTTTTGGGAAGCATGACTCATTTGGCATGTGTATTATATAATATATGGCTTATGATAATCGATTGGATATTGTTAAATAAATCTATCAACATGATTTTTGGTACATGCATATAAATGATTGTTATGGGTTGATGAGAGGAGGGGGCAGTGATATTCGTGTCGACGGACACCAGTGTTTTGGTAACACATCGTGACTACGGTCACCAGAGGTTTGGTACCTCCAGAGGTTTGGCACCTCATAGCGACTTGTCCCTGTGGTTAATTCCACCGTGGGGTTGGCCCCACTTTGAAATATGGGATCGTCGCGGTGATTTGGTATCACACGATGGGTTGGCCCCATCACTTGATTTGTGACTTCTGGTCACCAAAGTTTTGGTAACACAATTATGTCTTCTGACACCGAGATTTGGTATCTCCAAAGATTTGGTATCACATTTGTGACTAAATGTCACCAGTGGTTTGGCACCACCAGTGGTTTGGTACCACACGGGGTAGAGAAAGGCGTTTGGATGGTTAGGTTGGGTGCGTCTTAAACTTATGCATGTTAATTGGTTATGATTTGTGTATGTTATTGCACTAAACCGGGGAAGGGTTACACATTGAGTCTTGGTGACTCACCTTCTCCTTTAATTTTTCAGGTGATTCGTAGATCGCGGGTGAGGAGCCGGATAGATTCGAGGTGGCCATGCAATGGAGACTTTTTATAAATACATTTTGGATTTTATCTATTGGGTTTATGTTTGTAATAAGGCCTCCTAAAATTATTCTATTGTTGCTGCATGTTTGAATGTTTATTTTAAACTACTTGATGATGTTAAAACGGTTATACGTGTTTTTCTCAAATTAAACGCAAAATGTTTTAAAGTACCATCGGGTACAAATTTTAATTTTAAACAACCCGACTCAACAAATTTCTTTTAAGTGTGGTTTTTAACAAATAAATTTTTATTTGAAAGGCAATTCGACTAAGTTTTAAAAATGGTTTTCAAAATGTTCTCTCTGTAGCTAACCAAATTCGGTCATATGGTTTGGGCCGGGTTTGGGGTGTTACAGATATGGTACATAATATCCTTGATTAGGATAAAATGGTACTTGTGCAGGAATAAATCCTTGTTTAGGACTCATTGTTTTTCCCTTGTTGGGTTTTTTATGGACAGTTGTCCATTCTCTAACTATTTCTAGAGGTTTTTTACCTCTATCCATAAGGCCTGCTAAGAAATCAGCAATCATTAGTAAAAATAAATTTAGGATTTTCTATTAATGGTATTTCTATAGAAGTGTTTTCTATAAATAACTTAACCAATTTTTTATTAATAGTAAATGGTAAATATTGATTTATAAAATTATTTCCTAATAAAATATCTCCATTCATATCAGGAAAACATAATATTTTTGGAATTATAAATCTAACATTATTTATGTAGATTGGTATATTTTTTGCTTTATAATAAATAGTAGTTTTATTACCATTTATTCCATTAATATTTATTGTCTTTTTACAGTTTCCAATATTCTTCTTGAATGGCATTCTTTTTACAACTCACCGTTGCAAAGACTTTGATCTAATAAAGCATGTAAAGAATATTCTTTATAATCTTTACCATGTAATGTAATTTCAATATATGTATTGAAATTTGTAATATCTTCTATTGAATAATGTATATCTTCCATTCTAGTGTTTCTAGAATTTCTACTAGGTGTAGTAGGAAAAATAGGAATATGAACTGTTTTCATACCTATTGGTGTAGCAGTACTTATATTATCTTCGTCTTCCTCTAGTTGAGAACTAGAAGGTAATACTAAATTATCATCTGTATTGGTTATCAGATTATTCTTAAAATATAACTTATCTCCAGATGACATATATTCTATAGTACTTACTGGTTTAGAAGTACTAGCATTATTAGTCTTTTCTATCATCCAGTCTTTTGGAATTGATAGATCTTTTAAATACGGTGAGAGATTACACACCTGATTATGGTAAGCACTACACTTTCCTGATCGTCGACACCTAAAAATATTTTTAACGCTCGATTAGATCATGTACACTATATAGTAAATCTACTCTAAGATAAACGGTCTAGGTTTTTACCCTTGGAATCGCGAATAACTACTATTTGTCGGTTCTCCCCGGTTGACAGTCTACAACTCGGTGGAAAATCTTGAATCGTCGATGCCTTACAATTGCGAACAACTTCAAATAGTTGATTCTCACCGGATGAGGGTCCACAACCCGGTGGAAAGTCTTGAATCGCCGAAACAACCCTTCGTTTGAATTTAGGAGTAGGGATCGTAAATCCGTTCCTTTTTTGATCACCAATCACTACCCCTTTTGATTCAGTCTTGCTTGCCTCCATTGAAAATAAATATTAGTCCAAACTAATATTACATTGTTACAAACGATTGATCTTAAGAGTGAAGTCGGCTTACCACAAAAATCCGTACGATCTCAAGATGAAAGATCGAGTGGTGGAGTCCCTATAATAATATCGATAAATCAACACTACCTTAACGAATAAAAAGTGATTATAGAATCCTTGAAGAATCCTTACCTTAGAGATTTTTGGACCGGAATCTAGCGATTAAATGATGACTTCGGAAACTCCAAGTTTCGGCCTTCCACTAATTTTTCTATGGCAAAGAAAAGTGATTTCGTATGAGAGATAGTATGGTGATGGTCTCGATCAAAATGGCCATCCCACACCAAGATATAGGTTCAGCACTAAGAGAAAGGGTACGATAAAAATACAAAGATGTTGTAATTAATCACTTATCGATTGATCAAAGTGTGGGTAGAAAAATGGTTGAGAAGAAAATATATATGAAGTGGAAGATTCGGCTATGGTGAAAAAGATTAGAGAGGGAGTGATGTTTGAAAGTTTTTGCAAGAAGAAAAGAAGAAGAAAAAGAAGTAGAAGATATGGTGTTTAAGTTTCGGTTTTCAAGGATGGAAAAAAATGAACAAGGAAAAGGTCTTGAAGTTGGTATGCATTCGACAAAGAGAAGAAAAGAAAAGAAATGAAAATGCCCCTTCAAGAAAAGAAAAAAGTTTGGGGAGTATGGAAGATGATTGAAACACCCCACACCCGGCCCACGAGCCTGAACCGGATCTGGTATGTTCCTTAAGAAAATCGGTTTTCAATGTCCTGATTAACTTAGAGAAAATTTGTGTAATTAAGAAAAATTCGTTTTGGGTTGGGCTTAAATTGGAATCCATTTAATAAATTTTGAAAATCCAACTTAAATAAGGTGACAAAATAATTTTAAAAGAAATAAATTTACTTAACTTTATTCAAAAAAAAATAATTTGTATCTTAATCAAATAAAATAAACAGAAATAAAGAAAATCCAACTGGGCCTTATGGCCTTATTACATCATTCAAACCCAAAATAAAATTTAAAGTACTAAATTTAAATAGAGTCTAAATTCTAATAAATTCTTCAAGTGTTGCATGGCCACCTTTAGCTCCTGCCGACCCGGTCCATTACTGCTCATCACCTGAAAAATAATTCCCCAACGGGGTGAGTCCACAGACTCAATGTGTACACAATACTAATTTTCAACAAATCAGGCATACAAGTCATATCAATTTCATGTTCATACAAAATAAAGGATGATGCAACCCAAACCCAAGCCTATTTGTCCATCCGCTACACACCACCCGTACCAACTTTGTACACCGTGGGGACTACCAAGTCAACCCTCCATCCGCTACACACCATCGAAGCGATCATTTGCGATGACGTGCTCTCATCGCCCACTTACGTTGTGTCATTAGACACTATATTCAAATAATGTAACCGGTTACCATATTCACGCAATGGGGCCGTAGCCACCATATTTCGTTGGTGAGGCCGAAACCAACACCTTCGTTGGTGAGACCAAGTCAACACCTTCGTTGGTGAGACCAAGTCAACACCTTCACTTTCTTCCTTCACATATATCCCAAATGCCCCAATTATTACATATCATTCATATCATACTTAAATTCACATTATGTCACTTTTCAGAATATAACACATTCATAATCCTATCAAAAGTAGGAAACATACCGGGTACTCCTTACCACATTTGTGGTACTTAACCACATTCACATACTGATACATATTCATATATTTAATAATTACCACGTAATTTATTGAAGGTTAGTAAGGGTACACACCTTTTTCGCTTAATAGATTCCGTGAATTCCCGAAGAGCGATCTACCGGTCTAAATCTTTCACTCCTATATTCGGCCATTAATTAAAACATATAAATGACCCCTTTTATTCTAAAAAAACCAAATCCTACTAGAAGTAGAATTTACTACCACTTACCTTGTTTTGCCGATTTGATTGCTAATCAAATCCCGAAGGTTTGTGTTCCTCCCTTGAAATCGGCTAACCACTATATTTCTCCATAGATTAGTTTTCGGCTTTTGAAATAATGGAAAAATAATCCCAAATATTTAACAAGTTAGCCTTGGCCGAATATCACTTACCTTATGATGGGATTCCAAATCTGAAGAGGATTCCTTTATAATCCTGTCGAAATCCTATAACTTCGTGTTAGATTAAATCTAACTTTGAAAACGTGAATCATAATCTTTAACCAAATATTTATATTATAATCCTTACCTTAGATCCTTAGATTTCCCGAAAGATCCCCTTTTTATGTTGTGGATGATTGCCCTCTTCCTTAGAATCCACAAAGATTCGGCTTGACAGTAGAACGGAGAAGAAATAGAAGAGAAAGAGAGGGATTTTTGCTTAATGAAAATTTCGGCAGAGAGGGGTTTTGCTTTGGGAGAATTTTGGTAGAGAGGAAAAAGAAGTAAACTGAGGTGTAATACCCCTATACCCGGTTCAATTATGCAAACCCGGTATAAGACTATTACATTTGGTGCCAAAATAATTATGGCCAGATACTGTCTAATTAAAACATTTGAATATAATATTTTAACTTTCCAACCATTTTTGATAACATATTTATTGTTTATTAATTCATTCCATATATACCAACATACTTCAAATAACTGAAAATAGATAAAATTTCAAGAATCTATATTTTAGTCCCTATCACGTGGGAACACCTTTGAACTACATATGTACATGCCGTTTTAATACAAAATACAATACCTACTTTTGAAGCCCTTGAGGATGTGATGAGATGAGCGATCTTTTAGTTGGACCTCTCTCCTAGTCTAATTGTACCTACGCGTTAAAATAAACGCGTTAAGCGGTGAGGCTTAGTAAGCACTACAAGAATAAATAAGTGAGTGATCATCACAAAGCATTTTAAACTCATTCAATTATTACATATCTACTCACATATAAGTTTCTTCAACTATGCCTTGCTTTAATAAAATTTAACTTATCTTTTGTAAAGTATAAATCTTACCTTAACACATCGAGAATTCACTTTGTTCTCATTTCACATTCTTAGCCCAAAGTAGACTTTATAGAACACATCGGATATACGGAACATATACAGAGGTGCATTATGATGCACAAGTGAACAGAGAGCACCAATGTGCTAATAATCGAGAGAGCACCAACGTGCTAATATCGTGAGAGCACCAACGTGCTAATATCGAGAGCGCTAAAAGTTCCTTAATGGCATGCCACTAATATCCCAAATAGTTCTAATTTCGCCTACTTGGGCATTAAAGCTGAATCTCATGTATTTAAATAATTCACATAAATATTTCAAAAGGATAAATAACAATAATTTAAAATTCTTGTAGTACTTACAACAAAAAGTTGAGGTGATATAAATTCTTCTTCCTTCACTCTTTAACCTTCTCTTTTCCTGTTCCTTCAATTCGGTCCTCTCCTTCCTTTTCTTTTTCTTCAATTTCATATAAACATATAACATTTATATGTTAAAAATAATCAAATAATTTCTTGTACTATAAAATAAACATGTATTTTATGATAAATTCATGCTTTCTTACTATTGCTCACATTTCAATTTAATCATTTACTCATAAACTTATTCAAAGCTGTCCTTTTGTGTCATACTCACTAAATTATTTATTTCTCGAGCTACAGAACTCCAAATGAAGAACCGTTAATTTTCCCTGAAACTAGACTCACATGTCTTCATACCATAAAATTTCCAGAATTTTTGGCCTAGCCAATTAGTACAGTTTATTCATCAAAGTCACCCCTGTTCTGCTGTCTGGCAGTTCTGACCCTTCTTCACTAAAAATTAATTATCTCTTTATACAAGATTCATATGATGTTCACGTTTATTTCTATTGAAAATAGACTCATTCAGAATTCTAATAATATAACTTTAAGCCTCTAATTATTTTTCTCCAATTTTTATGATTTTCCAAAGTCAGAACAGGGATCCTGAAATCCTCTAAACCAGTCTTACAAAAATATAAATATCTCAAATTACAGAATTCATTTGCTTTCCCTGTTTCTTTCATATGAAAATAGACTCAATAATCTTTAATTTCATATCTCATTCAACTTCTAATTCCACTTCTACGATTTTTGGTGATTTTTCAAAGTTACTCTACTGCTGCTGTCCAAAACAGTTTTCTTATAGCTTATTTTACAATTAAATCCTTTACCCAATTCTAACTTCAAATTCTTTCAATTAAACCACTAATTCATCTTTTTGTTCATCATATGCTATATTCAACAGCTTTAAAACTTCAAAAACTTCAACTTAAATTCATCAAAACTTTGTTCTAAAACTTATAAAGCATCAAAATTAAAAGAAAAGGACTAAATTAGCTTACCAATTAAACTTCCAAGCTTCAAACTTTCAATTTTCCTTTTTCTTCTTTCTTTTCTTTTTTTCTTTCTTTCTTCCTTTCCCCTGCTCTCTGCTTTCGCTTACTTCTCTGTTTCTTCTCTGCTTCTATATCTTTCTAGTCTTTTTCCTTTAGTCTATTTATATATATAATAATAAAATATAATAATATAATAACATACTTTATAATTAATATCTAATATATATATCTATATCCATATACACGTTTTTAACTAAAAAAATCTAGGATTTTTTCAGCCTCAACATTTAAAAATGGCATAATTGCCTTTTAGTCCTTTATACTTTCTTTTAATCTATAATTAAACTTTTGCACCTTTTTCAATTTAATCCTTTTCTCAAATACTTCTAATTAAGTCAAATTCACCTAAATAAAACCTTATTAAACACACAACTAACTTCAGTAAACATTTTTAATAAATATTTTATGAGTCCGTTTACTAAAAATGGAGACCCGATAACTCATTTTTCAATATCCATACTTTTGAGGTCGTTACAATTCTCCCCCTTTTGAAATTTCGTCCTCGAAATTTACTTAAAAAGAGATGAAACACTCAATTCTTATAGTTTCTTTCAAATAAACACCTTGATAAATACCTTATCGCCAATGTAATATTTAATATCCCGACGCTTTTAAATCCACAATTGATTTCTCGTTGTCGAATGTCGCTGTTAATCTATTCCGAATCACCTTTACTTTTTCTTCTGCTTTCCCATCAAATCAACCCCATGTATCTTCTTTCCACCGAGCTCATTCCAATATAACGGTGTTCTACATGTTCTACCATACAAAGCTTCATACGGAGCCATTTTAATACTCGGATGATAATCATTATTGTAAGCAAATTCAATCAAAGGTAGATACCTCTCCCAATTACCTTCGAACTCTAGTATACAACACCAAAGCATATCTTCCAATACCGAATTACATGCTCGAGACACATATCTCGTCTAAGGATGAAATGCAATCATCAAATACAATTGAATTCCCAAAGCTTCTTGTAATTTATCCTAAACGAGACGTAAATCGGGATATCCAATATAATGGAGACATGCACTCTATGTAGCCCGACAATCTCGTATATATACAATTTAGCCATTTTATCTAAAGAATAATCTATACGTACAGGAATAAAGTAAGCTGATTTTGTCAATCGGTCAATAATCACCCAAATAACATCTCTTTTTTTTTTCTCAGAGATAATGGTAACCCCGATACAAAATCCATAGTGATTCTTTCCCATTTCCATTCCGGTATAGTAATTGGTCGAGTAACCTCAAGGTACTTGATGTTCTCGCTTTGACTGTTGACATATCGGATATCCGGATACAAACTCAGAAATATCACGTTTCATACCTGGCCACCAGTACATCTTCTTTCTAAATCTAACCAACTCTCTCTCAAATTATCCATCAATTTGCGAATGAAATGCTATACTGAAATTGAGTTAAGTACTCAATAATTTCCTATAATTGTTTTCAGAACCCCAAAGTGAACTATAATCTCGATCAGAAATTATCAATACTAGAATACCATGAAATCTTACAATTTCTGGAATGTACATCTCCGCAAGTTTCTGAAGCCATCAATCAGTTCTGACTTTATAAACAATCAACTATCACTCGTATAGCATTCTTATAAGTTATTCCGAAATCAGAAAGTGAACTGTAAATTGTAGATCTTTATCAAACATTTCACAGACTGATACTCCATATAGTTTGCCAATTTCATAGACTTATATCTCATCTCCATCCCAGTATCTTTACTAGCTGTAATAATTCTATAAACACCAATACCGGATATTCAACTAAAATTAATCCTTCATCGATAAAGAGCAATCGAATATTTATTACTCACAGAGCGAACAATTATTTTCCCATTCAAATCATCTACAACTCTATTTATTTTTCCCCGTATGATAATCCATTATCACATCAGGATATTTCAATAATTCAAATCATCTACTATGCCTTTCTTCATCAAAATACAATCTAATCCACTTAAATAATTTCTTACGTGATTCAGACTGAACCAGAGCTGATGCTTCAATTATTAGAACTTCCATCTACTCAAAATTCTGCTAGTATTGATTAGTCCATTCAAACCTTGTGTCTTCCTGTAGTATTCTTATCATTGATATAGCTATCATAGAAAATACTTTCACAAAAATTTAAAAATCCCAACACTTCAAATTATCCCAAGTCCACAGTCATCAAATAGATAAAGCCATAGTACTGTAATAGATCTCACATTTCAATAATATAAATGGATCAATACTTCAACTTCAATGGTGCTTTAAAATAGAAGAAGAAATCCAAGAGTAGTCTCAATAATAACCAGTATAATAATACAACTTCTATAATCTAAGATCCATATCACCGAGCTCCCATAATCAAACCAAGATTTATAACAAGATATATATATATTTACCTTCTATCAATGAATACCCTTCACGGATGAATCATATTTGATAGATAGGATCGGACTATAAAATAATAAGAAAACCAAGGTAGTGGAATCCCGGATGTGGCATAATGAAATCCCGGATGTGAAGCTATATTGAATTTCCAAGAATAAAAACCACATTTAATGATAAAGAAATCGATAATATTCCAAAGAAAATCCGTAAGAAGAATACCATTTATCCTCACTAGAAACGATTATGATAAAGATAATGCAAATTGCGTATATGTACGAATATCAACCGATAGAAATAGAAAATAACTCCATATGAATCGATCATTAAGTCTTCTATCTAACAGAACAAATTAGAAAATCCAAAGAAAAATAGAGCGATGATCGATCGAGAATCAACCGAACTTCCATTTTAACGTTATGATTCCAAATTTTCTACACAATGAAAATCACATCTGAACAGTTGCATATACTTCTGAAGATAAAAGAACATAAAGAATACCCATATAGAATACCCAGAAGAGATCATTGTAAGATACCCAACTATAGCAGCTGTATTCGAATATTTCGCAATTCCATTACTAATCCGTTAACATATATAATTATTAATAATCCATATCATTCACTTCACTCACAAAGCTTATTCGAAAGAAATTTTCGCTAACCCATTCCTGTAGTTACCATATCTGAATAAATCCATTTTTGATAAATGACTCCTTTCTTTAATAGTAGCACTGTGTATCCCCAAATAAATTTTCAGAAAAGAAATCTGATAAATTCACGTTCATATTCAGCAACAGACATGTGGTTCTCGCTTCAAATCCGTAAATTCTCTTTTCTTCTTCTCAAGATAAAGTTGACTCACAATTTCTTTTTAAATTCGCGGACACAAAGGAATTTCAATTAATTTTCTCTGTGAGAATGGATATTCATAACAATATTCCACCATTGGTAAGCCTCACCCTTTAATAAAGATATCGCACATTTCAACTTTTCATCTCTTGTATACTGCAATTCTTTAAATATTCTTTGACTGTTCTCTAACCATTCTTCAGCCTCAGCTGGGTCATCATCTTTCTTTCTTTAAACTCATCAGTTTCACACTTTTGAACTAAATCATTATAATTCTTATCAATTTCACTATAAATATAATCAGTAATAATAAGGGGGTAGAGATCGTAAGGCCTCATAATTTAGCTTCATGTATATACTCATATAACACAACATTTATCATTTCTTACTATAAGACATTTATCCACATCTTTTCAAATTCTGTTTCATCATAAGTAACATTTTACTTAATTATTTGAACATCACTTTCAAATTATCGAAATTATTTCGATTGGAAAACATTTCTTTCTTTAACATTTCCTCTTTCTATACTAAGAGGAAACCAACTCTATTTTATTAAATTCATAAATTCCAAGATACATCACAAAATCGGATCTTTTATTCTTTCTAAGACATCTTTAAGTTTCTACAATATTCATAAATTTCACAATTAAATAACTAAATCTCATCTCATCACATCAATTTTTAAAATGGCATGTACAAATAGACTCATACTCGACCCAAGAATTCAGAAAACCTAGGCTCACGATATTAATAAATGTAATACCCTATACCCTGGTTCAATTATGCAAACCCGGTATAAGACTATTACATTTGGTGCCAAAATAATTATGGCTGAATCTTGTCTAATTAAAACATTTGAATATAATATTTTAACTTTCCAACCATTTTTGATAACATATTTATTGTTTATTAATTCATTCCATATATACCAACATACTTCAAATAATCAAAATAGATAAAATTTCAAGAATCTATATTTTAGTCCCTATCACGTGGGAACACCTTTGAACTACATATGTACATGCCGTTTTAATACAAAATACAATACCTACTTTTGAAGCCCTTGAGGATGTGATGAGATGAGCGATCTTTTAGTTGGACCTCTCTCTAGTCTAATTGTACCTACGCGTTAAAATAAACGCGTTAAGCCGATGAAGGCTTAGTAAGCACTACAAGAATAAATAAGTGAGTGATCATCACAAAGCATTTTAAACTCATTCAATTATTACATATCTACTCACATATAAGTTTCTTCAACTATGCCTTGCTTTAATAAAATTTAACTTATCTTTTGTAAAGTATAAATCTTACCTTAACACATCAAGAATTCACTTTGTTCTCATTTCACATTCTTAGCCCAAAGTAGACTTTATAGAACACATCGGATATACGGAACATATACAGAGGTGCATTATGATGCACAAGTGAACAGAGAGCACCAATGTGCTAATAATCGAGAGCACCAACGTGCTAATATCGAGAGCACCAACGTGCTAATATCGTAGAGCGCGCTAAAGTTCCTTAATGGCATGCCACTAATATCCCAAAGAGTTCTAATTTCGTCTACTTGGGCATTAAAGCTGAATCTCATGTATTTAAATAATTCACATAAATATTTCAAAAGGATAAATAACAATAATTTAAAATTCTTGTAGTACTTACAACAAAAAAAGTTGAGGTGATATAAATTCTTCTTCCTTCACTCTTTAACCTTCTCTTTTCTGTTCCTTCAATTCGGTCCTCTCCTTCCTTTTCTTTTTCTTCAATTTCATATAAACATATAACATTTATATGTTAAAAATAATCAAATAATTTCTTGTACTATAAAATAAACATGTATTTTATGATAAATTCATGCTTTCTTACTATTGCTCACATTTCAATTTAATCATTTACTCATAAACTTATTCAAAGCTGTCCTTTTGTGTCATACTCACTAAATTATTTATTTCTCGAGCTACAGAACTCCAAATGAAGAACCGTTAATTTTCCTGAAACTAGACTCACATGTCTTCATACCATAAAATTTCCAGAATTTTTGGCCTAGCCAATTAGTACAGTTTATTCATCAAAGTCACCCCTGTTCTGCTGTCTGGCAGTTCTGACCCTTCTTCACTAAAAATTAATTATCTCTTTATACAAGATTCATATGATGTTCACGTTTATTTCTATTGAAAATAGACTCATTCAGAATTCTAATAATATAACTTTAAGCCTCTAATTATTTTTCTCCAATTTTTTATGATTTTCCAAAGTCAGAACAGGGGATCCCGAAATCCCTCTAAACCAGTCTTACAAAAATATAAATATCTCAAATTACAGAATTCATTTGCTTTCCCTGTTTCTTTCATATGAAAATAGACTCAATAATCTTTAATTTCATATCTCATTCAACTTCTAATTCCACTTCTACGATTTTTGGTGATTTTTCAAAGTTACTCTACTGCTGCTGTCCAAAACAGTTTTCTTATAGCTTATTTTACAATTAAATCCTTTACCCAATTCTAACTTCAAATTCTTTCAATTAAACCACTAATTCATCTTTTTGTTCATCATATGCTATATTCAACAGCTTTAAAACTTCAAAAACTTCAACTTAAATTCATCAAAACTTTGTTCTAAAACTTATAAAGCATCAAAATTAAAAGAAAAGGACTAAATTAGCTTACCAATTAAACTTCCAAGCTTCAAACTTTCAATTTTCCCTTTTCTTCTTTCTTTTCTCTTTTTTTCTTTCTTTCTTCCTTTCCCCTGCTCTCTGCTTTAGCTTTACTTCTCTGTTTCTTCTCTGTTTCTATATCTTTCTAGTCTTTTTCCTTTAGTCTATTTATATATATAATAATAAAATATAATAATATAATAACATACTTTATAATTAATATCTAATATATATATCTATATCCATATACACGTTTTTAACTAAAAAAATCTAGGATTTTTTTCAGCCTCAACATTTAAAAATGGCATAATTGCCTTTTTAGTCCTTTATACTTTCTTTTAATCTATAATTAAACTTTTGCACCTTTTTCAATTTAATCCTTTTTCTCAAATACTTCTAATTAAGTCAAATTCACCTAAATAAAACCTTATTAAACACACAACTAACTTCGTAAACATTTTTAATAAATATTTTATGAGTCCGTTTACTAAAAATGGAGACCCGATAACTCATTTTTCAATATCCATACTTTTGAGGTCGTTACATGAGGAGTAGCCCTCCTCCTTTCATTTTATAGACAAAGTTATCAGCCAAAGAGTCCCTTACTTGGCCACCACTCCTCTTTTTGATAATATTATCTCTTTTATTTAAAAGATAAAAGCCTTTAATCCATCAATTATCTCCTCAATTATCTCCTTAGAAAATAATCCTTTATTTATCTCTTATTATTCACATATTTATGTGAATAAAACTCCTTTATTTATCTCTTATTATTCACATATTTATGCAAATAAAACTCTTCCTTTTCTAGAAACCCATGCCGTCCACCTCAACCTTCTGGAAGCAAAAATTAAACTTATTTATTTGCTTCCCAAGTGACTCGAACCCAAGCCCAACAGCTCTTGCACATGGCGCCATTTCCATAGGCCCTAAGTGACACCTTGAGCCATTTTTCCAAGCCTAATTGTGTGTCAAACTTCTCCAAATTTTCTTTTAAGGCCCTCTAGCCCTTATTTCCTATTTTGAACTTTAAAATTTGACATTTCTAGGCATCATTTCTAAGTTTCCTAAAATTTTCGATCGGCTCAGAACTTGCCATTTTTCTTACATTCCAAGTTTCCAAAAATGTTCGAGTTTCCTAAAATGTCTGGGCCCAAAATGTTCAGTTTCCTAAAATGTTCTGGGCCTTCCAAAATGTTCAGTTTCCAAAAATGTGTACTTTCCATTTTTGAACCATTTCCTTACATTTCTAGTTTCCATAAATGTTCACTTTCCTCTTTATTCCTTTACATTTTCAGGACATTTCCCTACATTTCCAAGACAAGACATTTCCTTACATTTCCTTGCATTTCCTTACATTTCCATACATTTCCTTACATTTCCATACATTTCCTTACATTTCCTTACATTTCCATACATTTCCACACATTTCCATACATTTCCATACACTTCCATACATTTCCATACATTTTCTTACATTTCCCTACATTACCTTACATTTCCATACATTTCCACACATTTCCACACATTTCCATACACTTCCATACATTTCCATATATTTCCATACATTTCCTTATTTCTAGAATTCACATAACACATTCATAATTCATAAAACATGCCATTTTACCACATGGTTTCTTGTGTCATGCTTCACACGGAGTTTCTTTTAAAGCCTCATTTACCTAGCTCCACTTTTTACTTAAAAACCAATAATTTTCCAAATCTTTCTTCTTCCATCCTAAAATTCTAAAAACCCTTAATACACTTCCAACACTGCCAAAACCTACTAACGCATGAATTATGCACAAACGCATAACCCCTAATCTAGGATGTTATAGTTCTACCCTCCTTAAAAATAATTTCGTCCTCGAAATTACTTATTAATGTACCATGCATAATCCTTCTCACCGCACTATGCTTACGCTGCGCACTCTGATCTTAATAAAACCATCATACTTTCTAGGCACAATCTCTAAGTTCACGTCCCCTAGAACTTATTTCTAACGTCGCGATTTAATCTGATTTAAGAGAATTTTATGAATTTGTCTTTATTCCACTGATTACCCGCGAAGAAGTTTTATGGAAAGAATTTTAGGAGTGGTTCTTTCGTATTCATACATGCACACGCCTTTACATTCATACATCCATCAATCAATTATGAACTTTCGCTCATTCATTGAAATGTTTGTAGGTTTCATTGTTGTTGTTTTTCCACTACCTGTGGGTATTTTCGTAATTTTGTCCTACAGTGTATTTTCGTAATTTGTCAAAATAAGGTTCCTTGGTGATTTTGTCAATAAGGGTATTTTGGTAATTTTAAAATCCCAGGGCCTTTCGGTAATTTTGAAATTCCAGGGTATTTCGGTAATTTTTTTCACAAACCAGGTAAATTTGTAAAGTTTAGTAATTCAGGGGTATTTCAAAATTTGCAAAACTTTGAGGGTTCTTTTTTGAGCATTTGTTTTTCAAGTCGGTGATGTCGCAAAAAAAAATTTTAAAAATCAGGGTCATTTTGGTAATTTTGTAAGTTAGGGGCAATTTTGTAATTTTCCAAAATCAATGTATTTTTGATATTTTGCAAATTAGAGTTTTTGAACATTTTATAAAGTAATGAAATCTTGATAAGAACTCATGGGTATTTTGGGAATTTCATAAACCAAAGGCATTTTTGTAATTTTACCACTAGGGGTATTTTAGTAATTTTGCAATTCAAAAATATTTTGGGAAAAATTTTCCAAACTAAATTCTGCTATACTTTAAAAGGGTAATATGGTGATTTTTAAAACTAGGGTTTTCATAAAAACACGGCTAGTCCCTTTCGGGTTTTAGTTATTGTGTTTAGCTTTATGACCGAGCCCTCTTGGTCGTGGTGAACCAAAGTACTACGCACTGTGCAGATTCGAATGAAGAGGAGGTGAGTCACGCGGATCGCTTAAATACCAAGCTCTCACCGACCTTTCTAGACATGCGCATAGAGGTTGCCACACCACCGAGCCTTCTCGAGTTAGGGGCGAACCAGAAGCTACGCACTGCAGGATACTGCGAAGAGGAGGTGAGTCACTAGGACTGCTTAAATACTGTGCTCTTCCGATCCAATCCTAGACATGCGCATGTGGGTTACCACACCCTAGCTCAACGACTTAGCCATAGGTTTGTTTAGTGCATTAAGTCTTATGTTGTTTTGTGTTTGAGTAGTCTAATCCTAAGGTTCAAGTTCCTATCATTCTATTCTACGCCCATGCCTTTTCTACCCTTCTAAAGTTTATAATATAGTTCACATAATCACCCAAAAGAGTTAGGGGTACTTACCGTGGATCATGGTCGGAGACTTAGGTGCCATGCCGAAACCTCCTTATTTCAAAGAAAATCATTTGGGCTCGAATTAAAAATGTTTTGGGCCTTACCCAGCAAAGCCGAGAGTTGAAAATCTCTCGATACCAATCGAAACTCACCCACACCCTACCCACGAGCCCGAACTGGATCTCGTATGTTCCTTAAGAAAATCGGTTTTCAATGTCCCGATTAACTTAGAGAAAATTTGTGTAATTAAGAAAAATTGCTTTTGGGTTGGGCTTAAATTGGAATCCATTTAATAAATTTTGAAAATCCAACTTAAATAAGGTGACAAAATAATTTTAAAAGAAATAAATTTACTTAACTTTATTCAAAAAAATAATTTGTATCTTAATCAAATAAAATAAATGTAAATAAAGAAAATCCAACTGGGCCTTATGGCCTTATTACATCATTCAAACCCAAAATAAAATTTAAAGTACTAAATTTAAATAGAGTCTAAATTCTAATAAATTCTTCAAGTGTTGCATGGCCACCTTTAGCTCTCCCGCCGACCCGGTCCATTACCGCTCATCACCGAAAAATAATTCCCAACGGGTGAGTCCACAGACTCAATGTGTACACAATACTAATTTTCAACAAATCGCATACAAGTCATATCAATTTCATGTTCATACAAAATAAAGGATGATGCAACCCAAACCCAAGCCTATTTGTCCATCCGCTACACACCACCCGTACCAACCTCGCATACAGTGGGGACTACTAAGTCAACCCTCCATCCGCTACACACCATCGAAGCGATCATTGCTGCAATCGACGTGCTCATCGCCCACTTACGTTGTGTCATTAGACACTATATTCAAATAATGTAACCGGTTACCATATTCACGCAATGGGGCCGTAGCCACCATATTCGTTGGTGAGGCCGAAACCAACACCTTCGTTGGTGAGACCAAAGTCAACACCTTCGTTGGTGAGACCAAGTCAACACCTTCACTTTCTTCCTTCACATATATCCCAAATGCCCCAATTATTACATATCATTCATATCATACTTAAATTCACATTATGTCACTTTTCAGAAATATAACACATTCATAATCCTATCAAAAGTAGGAAACATACCTGGGTACTCCTTACCACATTTGTGGTACTTAACCACATTCACATACTGATACATATTCATATATTTAATAATTACCACGTAATTTATTGAAGGTTAGTAAGGGTACACACCTTTTTCGCTTAATAGATTCCGTGAATTCCCAAGAGCGATCTACTGGGGTCTAAATCTTTCACTCCTATATTCGGCCATTAATTAAAACATATAAATGACCCTTTTTATTCTAAAAACCAAATCCTACTAGAAGTAGAATTTACTACCACTTACCTTGTTTTGCCGATTTGATTGCTAATCAAATCCAAAGGTTTGTGTTCCTCCCTTGAAATCGGCTAACCACTATATTTCTCCATAGATTAGTTTTCGCTTTTGAAATAATGGAAAAATAATCCCAAATATTTAACAAGTTAGCCTTGGCCGAATATCACTTACCTTATGATGGGATTCCAAATCAAGAGGATTCCTTTATAATCTGTCGAAATCCTATAACTTCGTGTTAGATTAAATCTAACTTTGAAAACGTGAATCATAATCTTTAACCAAATATTTATATTATAATCCTTACCTTAGATCCTTAGATTTCCCGAAAGATCCCCTTTTTATGTTGTGGATGATTGCCCTCTTCCTTAGAATCCACAAAGATTCGGCTTGACAGTAGAACGGAGAAGAAATAGAAGAGAAAGAGAGGATTTTGCTTAATGAAAATTTCGGCAGAGAGGGGTTTTGCTTTGGGAGAATTTTGGCAGAGAGGAAAAAGAAGTAAACTGAGGAGTAGCCCTCCTCCTTTCATTTTATAGACAAAGTTATCAGCCAAAGAGTCCCTTACTTGGCCACCACTCCTCTTTTTGATAATATTATCTCTTTTATTTAAAAGATAAAAGCCTTTAATCCATCAATTATCTCCTCAATTATCTCCTTAGAAAATAATCCTTTATTTATCTCTTATTATTCACATATTTATGTGAATAAAACTCCTTTATTTATCTCTTATTATTCACATATTTATGCAAATAAAACTCTTCCTTTTCTAGAAACCCATGCCGTCCACCTCAACCTTCTGGAAGCAAAAATTAAACTTATTTATTTGCTTCCCAAGTGACTCGAACCCAAGCCCAACAGCTCTTGCACATGGCGCCATTTCCATAGGCCCTAAGTGACACCTTCAGGCCATTTTTCCAAGCCTAATTGTGTGTCAAACTTCTCCAAATTTTCTTTTAAGGCCCTCTAGCCCTTATTTCCTATTTTGAACTTTAAAATTTGACATTTCGGCATCATTTCTAAGTTTCCTAAAATTTTCGATCGGCTCTGTAACTTGCCATTTTTCTTACATTCCAAGTTTCCAAAAATGTTCAGGTTTCCTAAAATGTTCAGTTTCCAAAATGTTCAGGTTTCCTAAAATGTTCAGCCTAAAATGTTCAGTTTCCAAAAATGTGTACTTTCCATTTTTGAACCATTTCCTTACATTTCTAGTTTCCATAAATGTTCACTTTCCTCTTTATTCCTTTACATTTTCGTGGACATTTCCTACATTTCCAAGACAAGACATTTCCTTACATTTCCTTGCATTTCCTTACATTTCCATACATTTCCTTACATTTCCATACATTTCCATACATTTCCTTACATTTCCTTACATTTCCACACATTTCCATACATTTCCATACACTTCCATACATTTCCATACATTTTCTTACATTTCCCTACATTACCTTACATTTCCATACATTTCCACACATTTCCACACATTTCCATACACTTCCATACATTTCCATATATTTCCATACATTTCCTTATTTCTAGAATTCACATAACACATTCATAATTCATAAAACATGCCATTTTACCACATGGTTCCTTGTGTCATGCTTCACACGGAGTTTCTTTTAAAGGCCCATTTACCCTAGCTCACTTTTTACTTAAAAACCAATAATTTTCCAAATCTTTCTTCTTCCATCCTAAAATTCTAAAAACCCTTAATACACTTCCAACACTGCCAAAACCTACTAACGCATGAATTATGCACAAACGCATAAACCCTAATCTAGGATGTTACAATGATACCAAAATGGTCAAAAATAAATGGCCAAAACAAACAAAAAGTTACCTTTTGCTAATGACACATTCGGCTAGGGAAAAGAGTTTTGGAGAGAAAATTGATACACTAGTTGCTAATGAAAAAAATGACCAAAACTAGCACTTAAACCTTACCAAAGTGCTAATAAAATTTGGCCATCCCCCTAGTCCCAAAAATCGTCCAAATGCATAGCCAATTGGTCAAAAGTTTGGCCACCTAAACTTTCCAAAACATCATCGTTGGAATAAGCCTTATGCTCCCCTTACATGCCATTTCCATTTGATTCCTTTCCCTAACTTCAATCTTGCCTTTTTCTCTTAACCATCTTGCCATAAAAATAAAAGTCCAACCTACTATAAGATCATGCTTGACCGACACTATAAGGAAGGAAAGCAAAATAAAATAAAATAAAATAAAATAAAATAAAATAAAATAAAATAAAGTTCACACATGCACACAAAGGGATTCGAACTCCTTCCCTCAAGGTAACACATATGGCGCCATATCCTCTTCACTGATAACTCAATTATTCTAGCTTTTTACCACTTTATTACCTTAAGCTTTAAGGTCACTTACTCCATTTCCTTAAAGTGCTAATTGCCAAAAGTTTTTACTAAATCCAAATAAATCCCGAGCCATCTCAGGACTACCTAAACACGCACAATTGAATAGTCTAACAAGCTCAGCACCCAAAAATAATGCAACATACAAAATTCAAATTCTAGGATGTTACAGGCCCATTAGGTCATGACATTACTCAAAATTGCGTAAAAAAGCTTATTTTGATAAATCAAACTTAAGCAAAGAAAAAATGAAAAATAGTTAAAAACATATAAAATACTAGAAACAAGCTCATTAAGTGTTGGAAAGACCTTAATTTGCCACAATGAATTGTGGCAGATCAAACTCCTCCACACTTAAGTCATTGCTTGTTTTCAAGAAACAAAATAAAAACACACACAAACAAGAAAATAGAATAACCAAATATTGCTTGAGCATGCCACTACAAAGATTAGTTCGGAACAATGTACACAGAACAATATGAAGAAATAAGTAACTCTAACATGATACACAATTGACTCTCGATCTTCACTATCTCACACATTAGTTAAAATTACAAACTAAACAGATTCAAGAATGTCAAGTACATTGGTTCATCAAAATAGACACACAAAATTTACATTTATGCTTAAAGAATACAAGTAGTTAGAAATGTCAAAATTCAGTTAATTTTCACCTAGGTCACATAGGTCTTTGCAGCTTGTAACGTTCTGCAACTTAGGTTGGTTCAAAATTAAAGAACAACCACAATAAAATGGTTTAAACGTGACAATAGTTTGACACATTTTATTGACCTCGATACTTCCCCGATTAGACCCTTTAGCTCACCACCTTATATCCCATTCTCTCACCTACCTTTTCTCTCCGATTCCTAAGCTATAGTACATATTAGTGAATACAGTCGTCTTAACGAGATTGTTGTGCAAAAACGAGTATCTTTCTTTTCATTCTTTCTTTTTCTTTTTGTTTTTACTCACTATGCTTTTCTATTTTCTTAAGAAATTATCGCTTGGCTATTTTAGCCCTTTTCAAACTTTTTCTTTTGGTAATTTTTTTATTTTTCTACTTACGCACAAGTTTGCAAGACTCTTATACTCACTATACTATACTATTCCCTAGGTTCACTTTTATTTTTCTTTTATTTTGGAAATCACCTTATTGTATCTACCTAACCCTCATTATAAATGGCCTGACGTCTACATTCATGCAAGCACCAAGAAATTTGTATCAAGAGATTATGTTTTAGGCTTATGGCTTCCATTGAGGTTCATCAAGAAATAGGGATTTAGGCTAAAAAATTAGGGTACTAGGGATTTTGAAATAGGGTCGGCTTTTTGGCTCAAAATTATCTACCAAATGATGCCTTAGGTCATCCTTAAGTGTCTCGATTCATGGATTACAATCAACTAAATATTAACACTCTAACAACTTATTATTCAAACAAAACATGCTTTTTATGTACCTATTTTTCATTAACACACTATCACCCATTCATAGTGTAACAAAATGAATTAATTCGTGTAATATTAAACAACCTAAAATCGATTGCTATTGAGGTAAATTTATAGTTTAAACACAAAATCCTATTTACATGCTCCTAACCAATCACTTGTATTGCTACAAGCTCGCACAACAACAAAAACACAAAAGAAAAATTAATGAAAACAGCTAATAAAAACATAAAAAATTTGAAAAATTTCTATGTTACCCCCCACACTTTATTTGGCACATTGTCCCTAATGTGGTTGGGTGGTCCTCCTTGGGTCGATTTAGCTCCAAATTGTAGTGCCTCATATCATAAGGAGTTCATACATAGAAATTAACTAACATAGAAACTAATATGAAAACAAATAAAGTTCCAAAACAAAATAAAATCATCCCAAATTAAAATTACAAGTCCAAATAAAATATAAAATTTAAATTAAGTCCAAGTTTTAATCAGAATTGGATTCTGGTCGATTCTTTTTGATTATCGGGTCCTTCCCTCAACCCATCTTTGGTGCGGTGGTCCTCACACCCATAGAGTTGGTTGGGCTATTACGACTTGGAGTGCAAATCTTGACTCCTCCGATGGATGGTTGTTCTGATTGGAACACACTGTCAAAATCCTCATCGTGGGTCGACTCTTTTTCTTCTTCTTACTCCTCCTCATCGGTCTCGCCTTTTTCCTCTTCCTCTCATTCCTCGTCATCGGCTTGCATGGTTGTCTCCAATGGTGGATTATTCGGTGGTGGATTAGGCACTGATGAATTGTGCCTTTGTGTGTAGTGAATTCCCACCGCGGACATGTACTGCAACCACCTGATCATCCACTCCATGTCAGTCTTCTCACTTGGTTCTTAGCTCGCTCTGCTCTTCTCCTTGCTCTTCCGCTTTAAGGACTGTGGAACATCCATCTTTTGCTTACATCAGACATTCCAATCATGGATATGTTTTTTATGGAGCTTGATATACTGAGTGTAAATGGATTTCTCGAGCAGGCTCTTAGTCAGCTTGACGAATTGCTTTATTGTCGACATAGGCACCTTTACTTTCCTACACATGCCAGTGATGAGGTGTGGGAAAACTATTTCGACCTTCTTACCACTAATGCAATTAAGAATCGACTTGTAAATCCACGTGTCGATACAAACTTATCTACGTTACAAAATACAGTAAAACAACACAGCTCGAAAAACGTTAACATTAGAAACGTTTAGGGTTGGTGAGATTCTTATGTAGATAAACTGCATCCACAGCTTTGCAGCCAGAAACATTATAGCTTGATTAAAAGATGATGGGTTTTTCATGCTGGGTTGGTCTTTCCAAACGCCTCGCCTCTCGATTAAATAATCTACAATATTCATATCGTGTAACACCCCTATACCATGTTCGACCCAAGGAACCTGATATAGGGATATTACATTTGGTGCCAAAGTGCTTTTGGCTAATCACTAAATATATTTGAACATAAAAAAAAATATAATAAATTTAAATAATTTATATTTTAGTCCCTACTACTACTTGGAACATACTTGATCTTCCTAAGTACATGTGATGAGATGTGATGAGATGAATGCTCACAATCTCAAATACAACTCTTCAAAATTACTGTACCTAATCTACGCACGGAAACAAATCGTACCCTGAGTATACACTCAGTGGTATTACTATAATTCAAATACTTAAAGTAAAAACAATAAATATGCACATTTAATCTTACCACCATTTACTTTCAATGAATCATTCATGCATTCAAACTTTAAATTTTTCTTAATAATAATATCTATCTTAAATAGTTTTTTTTTCATTTTAATTTACATATCTCCTTACTATATCAATATCTATTTCATGCATTTCATCAATAACTATTTCATATATAAAATCTTACAACATTAGTCTTTCAATAATCAGTTCATACGCTGTTCTATCATTTCTTCTTAATAGCTATTTCCAAATAGCACTTATTTAATTAGATTTAAACATCATCTCACTATATCAAAAATTATATATATTTTTAATATTTCATTTTAATATCTTATTTAAAATCACTCAATATCTTTTCTATTACCAATTCATTTATTTACCCATATTAACACGACTCGGACTTTAGCAGATACACGGATCTAACCAAAACACACCAGTATGACACCCAGTGCCTCATCGGATAATTCGAAGCAATAGTTGACACCCAATGTCTCATCGGCCAAGCTGAAGTAAGTTGGTACCCAGTACCTCATCGAATCTATCCGAAGTAATATAATGACACCCAGTGTCTCATCGACTCGAGGTTGAAGTATCCCTGAACACTTCCAATCTTATGGCATGCCAACTATATCCGACTCAGCCCGACTAGTTAATAGGGAATTCAAAACACATTTCAATTTCACTCAATATTTATATCAATTTCACTTCAATCACAATTTCTCATACTTCCAATTCAAATCACTTTCCACTTTCCAATCAATATACATTTCAAATACTCGCATATATTCATAATTCAATTCAATTTTATTCAATCCAGTATCAATACTCACCTCATTTTACTTACCATGCATTTTAATTAAAATATAGCAATTAATAATAAATAGATTTGAATTATAGTAATACAAACTGTATATCCTCGTGTTATTCCTCGTCAACTTTCTCTTTCCCTTTCTTAGCCGATGTTTTTGGCACGACGTTAGCTACGAAAATTAAAACAATTTAAAATTATCAAAACAACACGAATTCACATCAAATACTTTGATTTTCTATTTAACTTTTGCCTAAATTCCAATTTAATCTCTAACTAAAATTTTCTCCATTTTCATCTCCATTCACCCTTTATTTTCACTCAATTTCTACTTATAACTAAACTTAACTCTCTAATTTTCTCCATAAAACCCTAATTTCAAAATTCTCTCAATTTAGTCCCTATTACACAAAACTTATAACTTATTTGATAATTTAATCCTTTAACCAATTCTAACTTGAAATTCTAACAATTTAACCCCTAATTTATCAATTTATTCAACATGAACAATATCTAAAAATTAACTAACTTTCAAAATTTTAACATAAATCAAGTAGTATTTTGTTCTAGGACTCCAAAAAACATCAAAATTACAAGAAAAAAGGCTAAATTGACTTACCAAATTATTTTGAATCCTTAGAACCCTAATTTCCATTTTCTTTTTCTCTCTCTTTTTTCCCCTGCTTTCGTTTCAATTCTGTTTGCTCTTTCTTTTTGTTTTCTTTATTTATTTGTTTAATTATAATATAATAATAATATTTTATTCATATACTTAAATATTAAGTATGTATTTAATATAAATAAATATATGTATATTATACATACACATGGAATTATATTTTTCATACATTTGTTTTATTTCTTTTATTTTATGTCATCATATTAATATAATATAATTTTTAATATAATATAATAATAATTTAATAATAAAATATAATAAGTAAATAAGTAATTATTACTAACTTATGTATTTTATTTAACCACATGTATTTCACTATTACACACACTTGGCACTTATGGCTTAATTGCTAATTTAGTCCTTTGACTTTTCTCTATTCTATAATTAAGCTTTTACACTTTATTCAATTTAATCCCTATACCTAGTTAACCTTAATTCAAACTAATTCACCTAACCAAAACCTAATTAACCATACAATTAATTTCGTAAATATTTTTAATAAATATTTACAAATCCGTTTTACGAAACAGTAACCCGAAAATGCACTTTTTCGATACCTGTAAATTTTGGGTCATTACATATCGATTTCGCGAAAGTAGTAAATCTCTAGCTCTTCTAGTGCATCTATCACACTTAAATTTTTGGGCACATTCATACTTAAGTCATTTGAAGAAAATAGGGTCATAATGTTGATGATGGAAAAATTTTGATTTGGTGGGTTCAAGAAGATCTTTGTTGAACATGTTTTGATACGAGCATTTGGTTTAGTTTTAATTTTGAACCAAACCAAAAATATTTTTATTTTACTTTGTATCATAAACTTGTGAATGAGAATCTTTTTACATAAAGAGTAGGTTCACTAATGCTTTTTTCAAACCCAATATTTGACGGATAAGAATCAATTCTGTCATAACAAGCTCTTAGAGCCTGTTTTAGGCCATACAAGTCCTTTTTAAGCTTATAAACTTTGGATTCTTCACTAATCACTTTGAACACTTCTGGTTGTTCAACAAAAATCTCCTCATTGGGAAAACCATTCAAAAAATCATATTTTACATTTCCACTACTTTTGAGTTCCTAAAGCAAATAGGAGCGTTATAGTGTTTAACCTTGCAACTAGTGCAAAAGTTTGTAAAAAATTGAGTCTATATTGATGTATGTATCCTTTCACCACTAATCTTGCTTTATGCTTGTTCTCTAACCCATCTGCATTGTACTTGGTCCTGAATACCCATTTTACACCAGTGATTCTTTTCTGGATGAGCTTATCAACTAGTTCCCCAATTCCCATGTATCATTCTCGTGTATCATGTTCATTTTTTCTTGCATTGCTTCTTTCCAACAAACTTCATTGGGAATTTCATCAGAACTTGAAGGCTCCAAAATGGCTAGATCAAACCTTTGATAAATGTCAGTGATAGGACTTACACCTCTAACAAGTATGTCATCAAACCTTTCATAAAAATGAACTTCATCTTTAACTGGTTGTAAATCACTTTCTTGCTGGTCCTGTTCAAGCATATTTTCATCAGTGCTAGTCCATTCCCATCCATTGTTTTCATTAAACTTCACATCCCTACTCATAACAATCTTCTTGGTGGAAGGATAAAAAACCCTATACCCTTTCTTTTTGCTGGTGTAGCTAACAAAAATTCTAGGCATTGACTTTCTCTCCAACTTATTTCTCTTTTTAGTTGGTACAAGTGCATAGCAGATGCAACCAAACACTCTCAAATTTGAAATAAATGGTTTGTATCCAAACTAGGCTTCAAAAACTATCTTGCCTTTTACTACATTAGTTGGCAAACTATTGAGCAGATACACTGAGGTATTAACTGCCTCATCCCAAAAAATGTTTGGCAATTTCCTCTCAAACAACAAGCATCTAGCCATGATCAACACTGTTCAATTCGTTCTTTCACAAACACCATTATGCTGAGGTGTATAAATTGTGGTCAGTTGATGCTGAATTCCTGCCTCTTCACATAGCCTTTAAAATTTTTCTGATACATATATTCAGTGCCGTTGTCTGACCTTAATGTCTTGAGCTTACAATTGGCCTGATTTTCAGATGAGGCTTTAAACTTCTTGAAAAAATTGGCTACTTTTGACTTTTTCTTTAAGAAACTCACCCAACAAAACCTTATGCCATCATCAATAAATAAAACAAAGTACCTACTATCACTTAGAGAGGAAGTTTTCATAGGTCCACAAATATTAGTTTGGACCAATTAAAGCTTATCATGAGCTCTCCATGTTTTGTTGACTGGAAATGGCAATCTGACCTGCTTTCCTAGTTGGCAAACCTCACAAACTTCATCTTTAACATTAACCTTAGACATGTCTTCAACCATATCCAACTTGTGCAACAAACTAAGAAATCTGTAATTAACATGCCTTTGTCTGTTGTACCATAAACATGATTTATCAACTAAGCTAGTATAAGTCTTCAAATTTAACTGATTTACATCTTGAACAAAACATCTATCGGCCATGGCCATTGTTACTAGCTTATGACTAGATGAGTCCACAATCACACATGCTTTATTATTGAAAATAAGAGAATAACCTTTCTCTATTAGCTAGCCAACACTAAGTAAATTTTGATCAATTTCTAGTACAAAAAGGACATCTGAGATTGTTTTGATACCTGAGTGAGTGTTGATCATAACCTCTCCTCTTCCTTTGGCTTCAATGAAGTTTCTGTTCCCAATTCTGACTTTTGAAACAAAACTGGTATCTAACTCCCTAACATTCTTTCATCTGATGCCATATAATGTGCACAACCACTATTAATTAGCCAATCCTTTTTGACTCTACTGGAGGTTGCAAAATAGGATACAGTGAAAACATGCTCCTCCTGAGATTGATTATCATTAGAAGCTTGAGCTTGAACTTGATTTTGTTGCTGTTGTTGTGGCATTCCCTTGTTTTTACAAACTTTCTCCATATGGCCTAGTTGCTTGCAAATCTACACTGGATGTCAAGCCCATACCACCAATATCTTTCTAAGTGTATGGACTTTTTGCAGTGAGTGCATGGTGGGAACTCCTTCTTTGCAGCATCTCTTTTTGGCCTCTTATTCTTTTTTGACCATGGTTTCTTTCCCTTATAACTTGAGCTTGAGCCATCTTTGCTTCTTACCTGAAAAACTCCTTTAGGATACTCCTCCAATCTGTTAGCATTTCTTTGCTCTTGTGCATAAAGAACATTTATCAACTCTAACAATGAGATAATTGATAAATCCCTAGAGTCCTCCAATGAGGAGATCTTTGACTCATACTTTTATGGAAGAGTTGTGATAACTTTCTCAATAATTATTCTGTTAATGAAGTCATCTCCAAGCAATCTGATATTGTTAACTATGCCCATTATCCTATCAGAGTACTACTTAATCGATTCAGACTCTTTCATCTTCAAATTTTCAAAGTCTCTCCTCAAATTGATCAACTGTGGCTGCATTGTTTTATCAAATCCCTGAAATTCCTACTTCAGCTTCTGCCAAGCCTTCTTTGGAGAGTCACATGCCATAATTCTAGGGAAGATCACATTCGAGACTCTATTTTGCAGGCAAGCCATTGCCTTGTATTTCTTAGCACAGTCATCATTGTGTTGTCTAATTTGAGCTATTGTAGGATTAGCTCTCAATAAAGGTGGCTCTGTATCAGTCTCAACCACATTCCACAAATCATGAGCCTGTAAATAAGTCTTCATTTTCACTAGCAAAAACAGGTGGTGGTGGTGAAAAACTCATTTTTTACAACAACAAAAAATAATTAATTCTTTCTTTCTAAACAAACAACAAGAGACAAACAATAAAGAACAACAGGTCCTCAAATATGATAGACTCTAGATACCATTTGTTGAGGTTTTTGCAACAAAAATAGAAAAACATGAAAGAAAATAAATAGAAGAACGAAAGATGATCAGTAAACACTCTTAGCTGATATGTTTTTGATTAAGACATTGTTCACTTTTGTTACAAATAATTACCTAATACATAAAAACTCCCACTAATGACATTGAAACTCACAAAATATAACTTGCACACATAAACAAGCTGACTTATCAGCTAAATCATCACCTAAACATAAACAAATAAGCTAACTAGTCTTTGTATATCAACAAGACTGATTACAACATAAACTAGACTAGTTTGAAAGAAAAAAAATAGCTGCATGGTTAAGAACCAAAACATCCTTGCTGCTGTTGCATTGCTAGGCATCTTCAACAAAGCTTGTCTGAAAGCTTTAAGAAAATGATACATTTTTTAAATATTTTGTAATAAGAACCTTGTTCTTGTGGTAAGTATTTCAATTTCTAACAAGGCTGATTTTGTATAGCTTAAGGAGAGGAGGAAAGTGATAGTATGAAGGGAAAGGAGCTCGTTTAAGGTTAGAAATGATTTAAAATAAAATTTTGGTAAGCTTCTTTTAGACTTGTTTTTTTTTTATTATTTTCGTGCTCAAAAAATTCTCTTATCAACTTTGTTGATTCAGTTTTAGAGGTACCAAAAGGAAAGATTTGATTAGATGACTATAAATGTCCATAAAATTATGTGGCTGTCTTGTGTTAGTTAGGTTTGTTTATTACATGTTTAAATGTTTTCCATGAGTTTGTTAGTTTGATGCTGCTTAATTATTACTTGAAATCCTGTCCAAATTGATGCTGTTGGCATACAAGGTTAAATAAGTATTGTACTCAGTTGTAAAGTGTAATAAACAAAGTTTTATTAGATTAATTTGTTGTGGTTACATGTCATTTTTAAGTGTTGGAAATTTGTTGTGTTTACATGTCGTTTGAAGGCTGTTTAAGTGATGGAAATTTGCTACAATTATGTTGTCTAATTTTGGACAATTTGAAGGTGTTTTTGCAGGATAAATTGTCCTGGAAATTAGCTACATTTTGGGGCTGTCTGACTGGAGAAAAATTAAATAAATTTTACTTGGATGTTTAATGTATTTAAGTTGTCCACAATAAGGTAAAATTAAAGTGTTTCTTGCTGTTAGTTACCCGCATTGTTGCTGCATTTATGCTATCCAGAGTGGGATAAATTTAATTTTTTATCGGTGAATTGTCTGCATTATTCTTGCATTTATGCTTTCCAAATTAGGACAAATTAACTGTACTTTGGTAGCAAGTTCCCTTAAAAATTTTTGTGTTTACATGCTAGTAAGTTGATAACTTTTTTTTTCTAGGAAATTCGATTGGAAATTTACATGATCATTTCTTTAATTTCAAGTGGAAATTGATGGTATAATAAGGCTGCCAAATGTTGGATTAACATGTTGTTACATTTTGTTTTGAAAGGTATGCCCATTTTTAATTAAACAAATTGACAACATCTTGATTGAATTAATAATACTCAATTGATATATGTTTCAACTATTTGGTTCGCATGGTTATAAGGCTGAATTATTTGAGTTGGAACAATGCTATCTGATAGTGGTATTGTTAATGCTTTTCGTATGTTTAAATGTTAAGATTGATGATGGTTACCTTATTAATTTATTCGATTATTGTGATATAAATTATGCCCCTTTTTTTAACATTTTTTAATTGTTTTATTAACAGTTAAATATTTTGATTTAAAATCATCAATGTTACGCGAAACAACCCTTAACGATTGAAATTACCAAAAATTGGGTCTAGTAGTTCGGGGTGTTCATTGAGGCTGCCCAAACCATAGTCTCGAAAATTGATAATGGAAATATAGTGAAGTTATTTGGTTTGGTACTTAAGCTGATCGGTTTGGTTTTGATGAGATTCTAATTAGTATATAAGACAACTACATATGATTCATGCTATCATCCGAACTTGATGTTGGGTTGCTTAATTTGTGCATGTTGAAGCTATCAAATTTAATTACCAGTCATATTGAACTTACGTGTTCCCTCACAAGGCCAGGGCATTCACCAATCACGGTTTGCCTTTACTTGCCCTACCGGAGGCAAATCACATATCATTTCATATTTTCCATACATTTGTCCTATCATATTCATATATTAACCATTTCCTCTATTTCCCCCTTTCACCATTCCGAATACGGAGCTTGTGCACTAAAGAGGAGTATCCATTTTCAATAATTCATGTACATTCAATTATTATATTTTCAATTTATTAGCACACTCATGCATAGCTAATTTAAAATAAACTAACATACCTAAAAGATAACATTTTTATTGAGCTAGTTTGAATTTACCAGAAGCACAAGTGAAAGGAACTCACTAAAGATTATCAGGAAAATCTTTTTCTACTCTACGAGTTCTTTCCTTTTTGCACTAGGGCCTTCTCTCATTTCTTTAGCTAAATAAAATCAAACACTCTATTAAATACAGAAACAATTGAAACTTTAACGTAAAAATGAGAATCGGTAACATGCAATCATTAACCAGAAGGAAGTTTCCTTCCTTTCGTAACTTCTAGTGAAAACCTACATAAACGATTTCAACTACCGTTTCATTCCGTGGAATCACTAAAGAAGGACTCAAGAATTTACCAGTAATTGGCTTGAAAAGGTTAATTGCTGATGAAGCTAAATAACTGATTCCTTCTATGATAACCTTCAATCCTATTTATATAAAAATTAGCTCATAATCCAACTCTAAGCAGGTTACCTAATCATATTACATGCACACACGATTCAAATAATCTAACATGATTCCACTATTCAGAAATAATTCCACTAATCAGACACAACAATCGAGGCTCTATAGGTGTCTTACAAAATGACACATTTCCTTCATAGAACTTGACACACTTCGTGTACGTTTCCCACCTATTATTGAAAAATGAATGAACATGTTCGTAACAATTAAACTTTTCATTCGCGGGTTCGCTAACAAAAGAGCTCACCAAATGCAGACTAGGAATTCGCAAGATGGCGGAATATGGTGGAACAATCCGCAAGGGATCATGCTAGAATGAAACAAGTCAATTCTTCACGAATTTTACTAGCTCACACAAAAGTCACCACCAATCTCACTTGGCCAACCATCCAAAATGCAAATTAGAAAAAATTGGGGTGGGACATAAGTATAGAGTATCTTCTCCACAGGGACTATATAAGAAAGGCAAAAATTGTGAAATTTATCAAATGACAAGTTGGTGATAGAAATAAGGAAATGTGAATTGAGTTAACTATTAACCTAAATTAAATGACTAAGTATGCTAAATCAAATGAAAGTATAACATAGGATAATAAGCAGCAAATCACAAGATTAAATTACTATGACAAGAAGAAGTTAATTTAATTGTTTTTCTTAACATAAAATTCTTAAAAGCAATATCATCCAAAACACCAAAATCCAAATAAGAAGTCCCAAGCCACAGCCCGAAATAATATATGACAATCCCAAAATACCGATTAATAAAGTATGATAGTTTATTTGAAAATATCCGAGTGCACCTTCTTAATTCGAGCCTATGCCCTAACCTTGATTATTATCTGAAAAATCATAAATTTAAAGAGGTGAGCTTTTTAAACCTAGTGTGGGTCAACATATATGAAAATAGATTTTATGACATAAATCATAAATATAACAAAACAATTTACGTAAGCACATTTCACACACATATATATTTATCAGTATGCGTAACAATGATGTCGATGCAAAGCTTTTTCAGAAATAATGTAGATTTTCAAAACATTTCTTACCCAACTCTGTTACACACCATAACAGAGTTCCCCAGAACTCGTCCCTCCAATAAAACACCATTTATGTATACAAGTCACTAGATAATGCAGTCAAGCTGCCAAATACAGAATATTGTGGTCATGCCACCAGATTTGCAGATATACTGCCAGATAAAGTGGTTAAACCACCAAAATATGTAGATTATTAAACTAACAGAATACTTCCATCTTTTAACATAATCGCAACCCCATGCATGTGATATGACATACAGAAATCATATTTTCAGTAGGTGTGCTTTACATGCAATTCAGACTTATTTTACATATCAGATAGTGGGCACGCTTAACATGTGAATAAGATATCAACAAAAACAGTGGTATGATTTTTTTTCATGCTTATCAAATAACGCTATATAATCACAATACTTGCGTGTAAGGAAATAACATGATATCTCATTTACCAATAAAACATACAATCACATTCATAACATCATAGATCTGAAGGTTTAGAATAACTTACTTGGAATCCTCCTTTTTAATAGATTTATCAATCCTTTTGAATACATAGTGTATTCGCATATTTTTGCGTTTCAAAAATACTTATACAAATTTTAGCATTAACACATGTATTTTAATTAACAATCAATTTCGCAGATTTAAAGAAGTTTAAACCCACACTTGGATTCGTATGTTGTAACACCCTTAAGCCGTCTTCATCACAAGATTAGGGTTACAAAGCATTACTATACAAGTTAGAAAGTTTAACTTCAAAACAGAAACAATTATACAACTTAATATCAACATCTAATAGTTCAACATAATCATAGTAAAAATACACAATTTGGCCTTAAACCAAGCCTTCAGGGCCCTAAAAATAACTTGGAAACAATCAGGGATCAATTTGAAACAAAACAAAAAATTTTGGAGAAAACATGAAAATTTGGAAAACAAGGGTCAATGACCGCGTGGCGAGGTCGTCTGACATAGCCTAGGCCGTGTGGACATTCGAAGTCTGGACACACGGCCATGTCCCAACCCATGTGTCTGCCCATGTGGGTATTCAAAATAGGGCCACATGGTTGTGTCGCAAGCCGTGTGCCAAACCGTGTGTGCATTCGATGTTGGGTGACACGATCATGTCATAGGCCATGTGCCAGGCCATGTTACATGCTGACTTGAGTCACACGGCCGTGTCACAGGTCGTGTCGCAGTCTATGTGAAACTTGTACCTAAAACAATAATGACACACAACCACACACGGCCGTGTGATAGCCCGTGTCCTAGGCTGTGTGCAACATATGTTACCTATAAAACAAGCCATTTCAAACCAAATCTTGCACACCAAGACACACCAATTCCATAAACATTCACATGACCTAAAACAAACTTCAACCACACTTAAAACATGCCATTTCGGTCAACCTATAATACTAACCAATATACATACAAAAGGTGCCACAATCACAAAACATACATAATCCAATTCAACTGGACAAGTTCATTCAATAAACTTAGATCAAACATACCAACAACCAATTCAAAAGCGTACTACTCAACCTTAACTTACCTAATGTAAGACAGAACATGCACAAGTGTAACTTCATCTATATATATCATCATTTACAACTTCAAAAAGATTATTAAAACATACTTAAACTTGGCATAACTCAAAACATACTAAATGGCTATATTGACATCAAGCCCTATTACACTTAAACCTTATACATGCCATTTATAACCATAAGCCAAAATAAACAAAAACTACCAAAATGATCGACAGATAGTGTGACAGAGCTTTAACAAGATTCCAACCGATTGAGCTTCTGATGATCTACAAAAAAAAAAAAAAAAAAAACTAAATAGGAAACTAATGCTTAGTAAGTTCGTATTAAGGAACTTAACTTACCAAATATAAATGATTAAATCACTAAAGCATTTCTCATATATTTAAGCATACTTTCCTTTTCTAATTACAACAACACAAGGTTAGTATGTGTATAATGAGCATCTAAATTCACCCAATTCATGGAAAATTTCATGAAATAAATCTCAATTTACAAATTATCTACCACATATTCATTTGATTCCCTTTGTAAACTAATTACATATATCTTACACTAAAATTTAAATAGTTTTACAAGTTGACCTTCGGGTTAGCTATAATACAAGCTCAAAAACATAAAAATCATTAAAAATGGGCATCAAACACATACCATGCAGAAGGATTGAGCTTGGTCGAATGCTTTAGATGGATATCAATGGAGAATCAATTTTCCAACATTCCAAATGAAGAAGATGATGGTTTTTACTTATTAAATTATATGTTTATTTACTAATTTACCAACTTACCTTTATTACTAATAGAAAATTTCAAATAAACTTTGACCATAACTACCAATAATATATTATATGGTTTTTCACCCACCAAGTCCACTAATTTAGGATCCTATAACCATTTGATCCTTTTAACTAAAATAAATCAACTTCTTCACCTTTTTCAATTTAATCCTCTTTACCTAATTAATTATTTAATCCTTAAAATTTCTTAACCAAACTTAAATATGACCCTAATAATTACTCAAAAAATTAAATAAATATTAAAATACTAATTCACCTATCGAAATCATGGTCCCAAAACCATTGTTTTCAAAACCATTGAAAACGTGCTATTACAACTCTCCCCCTAAATGAATTTTCATCCTCGAAAATCTTACTAGAAAATAGGTTAGGGCATTGCACTTTCATAGTTTCTTCCAGTTCCTAGGTAGCTTCCTCGACCTCGTGACGGTGCCAAAAAACTTTAACCAAAGCTATCGTCTATTTCTTAATTCTTTAACTTCCCGAGCCAGGATTCTAACCGGTTCTTCACTATACAACATATCAGGCTGAATGGTCAGCCTTGACTTGCTGACACATCAAATACTTACTCACATATTCAGTTAATTCATGCTTAATCCCTGGCCACCTATATTGTTCCCTCAAATCTTAGTACATCTTATTCCCTCCATGATGTATAGCGTATAGGCTACTATGCGCTTCCCAAAGAATAGATTGTCTCAAATCTTAATCATCAAGCACACAATATCTCTAAAAAAAACATAGAACTCCTTCAGAATTAAGCCCAAAATTTGAAGTCTTACCCTCTTCTATTTGTCTGAATCGAGGTGCAAGAGAAGCATCAAGAAACTACTTCGATCGAATCTCATCTACTAAGGTAGGTCTCACTTGCTATTTCGCAAGCAAACCTCTATCAATTCGTCAAGCTCAACTTAGTGAACATCAATCTCAAATCAGTCATTGACTTTCTACTTAATACATTAACCACAACGTTCGACTTTCCTGAATGGTACTCAATGGTACAACCATAATATTTGAGCAACTCTATCCATCTCCTTTGCCTCAAGTACAAATACTTTTAGGTGAAGAGGTACTTAAGGCTCTTGTGATTCGTGTAGATAAAACACTTCTCACCATATGAATAGTGCCTCCAAATCTTGATGGCAAAGACAATAGCTGCAAGCTCAAGATCATGGGTTAGATAGTTATGTTCGTGAGGCTTAAGTTTTCTCGAGGCGTAGGCCACAACCTTACCGTCTTGCATCAAAATGCAACCAAGACTGGTATGAGATGCATCACTATATACCATATAATCCTTCCTAAACTCAGGCTGGCTCAGAATAGGTGCTTCAGTCAACATGGACTTAAGCTTTTCAAAACTTTCTTGTTGCTCCTCAGTCCACTTGATTTTCCCCAACAACTTAGTCATAGGAGCTACAATCAAGGAAAACCCTTCCACAAACCTCCTATAATAATCGGCTAATCCAAGGAAGCTCCGAATCTCACTAACGTTCTTAGGCTATTTCCAGTCCAAAATAGCTTCAATTTTTTTAGGTCAACTTAGATACCCTTAGTTGATGCCACGTGGCCCAAAAACATCATTTTGTGGAGCCAAAACTCACACTCACTCAGTTTAGCATAAAACTTTTTCTCAAAGAAAATCTTTAGGATAACCTTTAAGTGCTCATCATGTTCAGTTTCAAACTTGGAATAGATCAAGATGTCATCATTGAAGACCACACCTGATCAAGATAGGGGTAAAAAACCTAATTTATCAGGACCATAAAAGTTACTGGAGCATTCATGAGATCAAAGGGCATCATCAGGAACTTGTAGTTACCGTACCGAGTCTTAAATGCGGTATTAAAAACGTTTGTCTCCTTCACTTTCAACTTATAGTATCTAGACCTTAGATCGATCTTGGAGAACACTTTCGCACCTCTCAACTGATCAAATAAATCGTCTATCCTTGGTAAAGGATATTTTTTCTTTACGGTTAACTTATTCAGTTGTCGATAATTGATGTAGAGACTCATGGATTCATCATTCTTCTTTACAAATAAAATAGGGGCTCTCTATGGCGATACGTTCGGCCTTATGAATCCATGAGCCAGAAGTTCTTATAACTACACCTTGAGTCCAATAAGCTCTTTGGGTGTCATGCGATAGAGGGCAATGGACACCAGACTTATTCCAAGCAATAAATTGATCCTAAATTCAACCTCGTGCTCCAGGGGTAATTCATGTAACTCATTTGGAAAGATGTAAGGAAAATCCCTCACTATACTAATGTTCTCCACAATTGACTTGTTGACATTCGTGTTCAGAATATCAGCCAAATAGGCATCGCATCCTTTATGTACCAACTTTTCAGCCACTAGAGTAGAGATCACATTAGATAGGTAATCTCTACCACTCTCCAATCATCACTATCTCCTTTCCAACATGAGTTTTCAAGGTAACTCATCTTTGAAGTGCAATCCAAACTAACTTGGTGTTCTACCAACCAGTCCATCCCCAAAGTCAAATTCATTGAAGGGTAATTCCATCAAGTTTGCCAAAAATACCTCTCATTGAATTTCTAACGGACACATCTTATAAATTTTGTTCACAGAAATAGATTGTCCTAGGGTACTAAGCACATTTATATTGCTAATAGTTTCTTCTACCTCAATTCCCAAATTGTTAGCCATCAAGCAAGAAACATACAAATGGGTCGAATCAATGTTGATCAAAGCAAAGTACTATACAGAATTAATGGTAAAAGTACATGCTATGGTGTTAGTAGCTTCATGGTCATCTCTGTATCTTGCTACATAGACAAGTGCATGTTGTCTTGCTTCAACTCAGTTAGCACCCTGACCCAGTTTTCTCTATCTCTGAATAGCATTACCACCCATATTCTGACCCAGACCTCTCTGAGGCTACTGTCCAACTACATGGTTATGAACTCTATTCTGTTCTGGGCTAGCATCTTCTTGATACAATGTAACACTCCTTACCCGTATTCGACACCGGAATAGGGTACGAGGCATTATCGGAACACATACACTTGTAAACGTATTAAATCGAGTCATAAAATTTACATCCAAATTTAAAACTTTTCAATTTTCATCACACATTCAATCAACCTAGTCATGCATCTCATAAATTGCATCATTATAAACATATAACTTGATCAATAATAGCCAACATCAATGGCCTTATACAAAATGAACTATCAAATAACATAGGCCAACATTCTAGGCCAACTCATAATAAATTATACACACATAATCAAGTCCCTATACATGCCATAGACTTAAAATACTTGAAGATCGTTGATACAATACCAATCAATAACTTGTTAGTATGATAGAATCTCCGACGACCTCAACTCGAGCTAGCATCTGTGACACTATAGGAAAAAGAAAAGCAAGGAGGGTAAGCTATATAGCTTACTAAGTTAGCATGTAAATAATAAGCAATTAATTAATATGCTTTTAGCAATCCTCACAATATGTTCTCAAGGAAATACAATCATAATTGCACAAAATTTCATTATTTACTTATGTTCATCTCAAGCTGTCTACTCGAGTTACAGTCACTAAATTATTTATATCTCAAGCTACAGAACTCAAAATTAAGATCCATAAATTTTCCTTGAAACTAGACTAAAATATATTCTTACCATAACAATTTCATAATTTTTGGTTTATCCAATAAGTACAGTTTATTCTTTAAAGTATCCCCTGTTCTGCTATCTGACAGTTTTGACCCTTCTTTACTAAAAATTAATTATCTCTTTGTACGAAATTTGGATGATGTTACCATTTGTTTCTATTAAAGGTAGACTCATTATTAAATTTAATAATATAAATTATAAACCATAATTATTTTTATAAAATTTTTAATGATTTTCCAAATTCGGAATAGGGGATTCTGACATCATTTTGACCCTGTCTCAGAAAAATTCAAATATCATAGAATATGAAATTCTTTTGTTTACATCGTTTCATTTATGTCAAAATAGACTCATTCAGCTTTAATTTCATATCTAATTCAACATATAATTTTATTTCCACCTTTTCTGGTGATTTTTCAAAGTCACACAACTGCTGCTATCAAAAACTATTTTGTTGCTAAATTTACTATTTCATAATTTCACTTACTCCATTTCATCTTATCGAAGGTTCGATCAAATATCGAGCACATTGTTCATAAATTTTCACACTTATGCCTGCACTAATTCATCACATAATCATAATCAATTACACTTAGTCATTACATTATCACATGTATTTTCACTTAGTCAATTTCCCGTTGAACTCATCGGAATAATAATGAATCTGTGCATGGCTCGCACATAGTACCACTCTTGTAGCCGAAGCTATCTGGTGCACATAGTAGCCTGCACTTAGTACTACACATGCAACCTACCCGTCTGGTACACGTAGTAGCCTGCACTTAGTATTACACACGTGACCTAAAACCATCTCGTAGCTCTCTTGTACACATAGTGGCCTACACTTAGTACCACACATGTGACCTAGCTATCTCATTCGTATCTTTTCTATTTCGAAGGTTCAACCGGGAATTCTCACTTTTCAACATTTTACCAATTCATCCATAATCAATCACAATTCGTAATTTACATCAAATAATTACTCCATATTCAACCATACCTCATATAATATAACAAAATATTAAAACATAAATAAAAAATGATGTATTATTTACATGCAAACTAACCTCGGTAGCACAATCGGTGAAAAGGACTTACTCGACATATTCTTTATTTCTCCCTCGTTCTAAGCCCGAATCTCGTTTTTACTGATCTATAATTACACATTTCACTTATTTATTCATCCTGCTACTCAAATTAGCCTAAATTCATATTTTATCAAAATTTACATTTTTACCCTAAACTTTGTCATATTTACACTTTTTCCTCTAGGCTCGTAAAATGATTTTCATTCAATTTATTTGTACTTTAAGCCTAGACAAACCATTTTCATAACTATAACAGCCCACAATTTCCATTAAAACACACTTTTATGACATATTTTATAACTTTTACAAATTAGTCCTTTTAGGCATTTTTACCGAAAATCACTTAGTAAAAGTCGTTTCTTTAACCATAAACATGCATTTTATACCATTAAACACAAAAATACACACATATTCATCATGGGTTAAAACCCTATACTTTAACCATATCTCAAATTAGTGGTAAAAATAGATAGATCTTGTTACGAGGATTCCAAAAACGTAAAAATCATTAAAAACGAGGCTGAACGGACTTACAATCGAGATTGGAAGCTTGAAAAACCCTAGAAATGGTTTCTCCATGCAAGTTTCGGTCAAGGGGTTGAAGATGGACAAAAATTGGCTTTTAATTCATTTTAATTACTAAACGACCAAAATGCCCCTAACTTAAAAACATTCTATTTACTTCATGTCCATTTTTGTCTAACAAATTAACCAATGGTCTAATTTTCATTTAAGGACCTCAAATTTAAAATTTCATAAAAATTGGATACCTCTAACATGTAGAACTCAACTTTTGCACTTTTGACTAAATTGAGTGCCCAAATGTCAAAATTTTCGAACGGAATTATTTTGAAATAATTTCGTAAAATTGTAGACCATAAAAATATAATAAAAATAAAATTTCTCACGTCGAATTTGTGGTCCCGAAACCACTATTCCGACTAGGCCCAAAATTAGGCTATTACATACAAAGTGGAAAATCCCTAATCTTATGGTCTAAGGATCCATATCTATGGCATGCGCCCAAACTTCTCCAACATTCACCTGGATGTCTCTTGCCACAAGTAGCACATTTTTGGGCTATCTCGTCATCAACAATAGTAGCAATATTCTATCGTGGTCTATCGTCTAGGGCCCACTTATTAGGTCGTGGGGCCTGGACAACAGGACCAACATCTCTCTTAGTAAAGACTCTAGCATTGTCCCTCATTTCGAGCTCCACACGCTTCACCTTCTCAATGATTTTGGTTTCTTAACTAAATTTTCAAAAACCCTTTCCATATAAGGGGTTATTAGCACCACCAATTCGTATCTCAGTCCACTCTCAAACCTGACGCACTTATCATGTTTAGTTGTAATCATTCCTTGAGCATAATGACTTAGCCTTGAGAATCCGACTTCATACTCGGCCAGAAACTTATCCCCATGTTTGAGCTCGATGAATTCCAACCTTTGAGCTTCAACATATCTGGTACCCACATATTTGTTTTGAAAAGCAACCAGGAAATATTCCTATGTCAACCTTTCGGTCAATGTACCCCTCATGATGGTTTGCCACCAATGTTAAGCCTCATCCCTCAATAACGATACCATGCCCTTTAATTTCCACTCCAGGGTAAATTCCATGTCATCCAGAATTCTTTCTGTAGCTTCTAACCAATATTCTGCTATGGTGGGGATCGTCCTAGCAACGCCCCTAAATAACTCGACTCTATTAGATCGAGGCTTCTCAGCAATAGTCCCTCTATTCCTAGATCCATTTTGGGTTCCCGCTACTCGTTGTAGCACCCTATGCATGGCCTGTGACATAACATCGTCTTCATACTCATGATGGCCTCCATAGTAGGTGTGTGCTTGACTTGATCAGCCACAGGCTTGGGGATGTGTGCTTGGGATGTAGATGAATAAATTTGGTTTCCTGACCCTTCTCTTCGTGAGCTCTCATAACCCGGGTTTGAACAGTGATCTGCCACAAATTACACTATTATTTAGATCCATTTTGCAGATAACTTTAACTCATTTTTTATTAGATTAGTGACATGTTTAAGTTTGTCTACTAATACATTGAATGAATATTACGAAATTTTAATTATGATGATGTTATGAATGATCATTACAAAATTTTATATAATTGGGTGATGCAACCAGTTTTCATTAAATGCTATTATAAGGTGGCATTATACATTTTCGTCTCTAAATTCTCAATAATACATGATGAACAATAATGAATCGTCACTCTTAACTTTTAGTGATGAATGTTGTAATGATGATGTGATGTCATCAAATACAAATAATGACGTAAATTTAATATTTAATGACAATATTTTAAATGATACTAATAAGAAAATTTACTATAGTGGCTCAAGAGAACTCTCTTTTAGCCCAACTTGAGGTGATTTGGGCCTAAGCAAAAATTTAGGCCCGTTTGCTAGACCCGGCCTAATCTAAAAATGGGCTTAAAATTTTACCCAAGTCCGGCCCGGATAAAAATGCTAAAACCCAGGTTCGACCTGGCCCGCCTATATTTAATTTTTTTACATAATTTTTAAATATATATAATACATCAGAAATACTAAAAAAATTAAAATAAATATTTTTGAACAAATTGAAAATAAATTTTAAAAAAATATGTATACTTAAATAATACTAAGATAGATGCAACTTAACAAGAAAATGTCTCTAAAATAATAACAAAATTAACAATAAAATAAGTGTTATATAATATCCAAATAATAACAATAAAAATAGTAGTAACATAATAGTGAAATGATAGTAAAATAGGGAGAAAACAATAAGAAAATATCATTAAAATAACAAAAATTACAGAATTTTTTTTGCTATTTAGAGAATTCGGGCCGAGCTCGGGTCAAAAAGTCTTACCTGAGGCCCGACTCATTTTTAAAACGAGCCTTATTTTTTTGTCCAAACCCATTTTTTGAGTCTATATTTTTATTTAAACCCTTCCACTTTTTAGGCAGGCTTTCGAATCGAGCTGAGTGATCCGACCCATGAGTAGGTGTAAGCCCAACCAAACATAAAATTTAATTTGAAAAACATTAACAAGAACTAATAGACTTCCAAAACCCACCTACCATAGCAACTAATTCCATTTCTCTCTCCAAAACCTTCTCAGCACACAATAATGACAACTCAAGAAACCATGATCCAAATTATATTTTATCTAGATCCTTAGCTAACCCACACCATCGAATACTCATTTATGACCAAAAACAATATGAAAAGCAAGAATCGAAGTCCTCTCACTCTAACTTTAAAAATGCTTAAAAATGGAGAGAATGAAGATAAAAATAAAAAATCAAATTTAAAATTACGATAGATATTAGAAAATACTTTACCTTGCTGTAGAAATCAAAATGAAGCAAAGAAATAATAAAAAAAATCTACTCCTCCACTGTTTCAGTAGTCAAAATGTGAGCTAAAAAAGAAGAATGGAAAAGTTCAAAATTTTATCTTTTAAAACAGTGTCTACCCCTGCTAATAGTTTAGCACATTCTTTGTTGTTACTATGGGGTCCTGAAGCACAAGGAGATTTTACTCGTTGGTGTCAATTAGGTGGTCTGTGGACATTTGTTGCTCTCCACGGCGCTTTCGGACTAATAGGTTTTATGTTACGTCAATTTGAACTTGCGCGATCTGTTCAATTGCGACCTTATAACGCAATAAATGTGAGCTAAAAAAGAAGAATGGAAAAGTTCAAAATTTTATCTTTTAAAACTTGTCTAGATATAGAAAATCAACTTATGAATCTAAAATGAAAGTTTGGTTGAGAGGAAAGATAGAGAGAAATTTGAAAATTTTTGGAAAATAATCGTGAAAATGGATTCCCTCCAACTGTGTTTCAAATGGATATTTTTATTCAAGTACTTTTAACTCTCCAAATCATTTATATTTTTGTTAATATTTTCACATTCACATTACAATCTTCTTAATTATTAAATTTTCTAATTCATCCCCTTAATCAGTCTATTTAATAAACTCCAAGAAACTACTCTCATAAGTTGAGAAAAATCTGTAATGAAATTGGGTAAAAACCGGATGGATACAAAACTAATATTTTTAAGTAATTAGAAAAGAAATAAAATATCATATAATATTAAAATAAGAAAAAAAAAAAAAAAAAACCTGCTTGAGCCAGATATATAAGTTGCTCAAACTTACCACTTCAATAACTCGAATGCTCGAGCTCCGTAATAACATTACGAATCTCTATTTTCCTTTTTCCTAACTTGGAAGAATAGATATATCATTTACATTCTATCATTCTAACTCTGAAATAAATTGGACTATTGCCAGTTATATGACAACTCCAATGGCTTCTAGTTTTGGTCCCTTTTTCAGTCATCAAATGTACAGCTAGAAGGAGCAAATCCCAACTTGCCATTTAAAAGATCGAATTCCCACAAATGATTTTGCTGCAAAATATTGCCAATCACAGACGGTCCAGGCCAACGCGTGAGGACGAACCCAAGGCACTTGATCCCTTCCGCAGCATCAATCACGTAGCTTTTCACCGGAGGCGCTAACTTAGCTCCGTCAGCGAAATGGACCTCCAGTTTCGGCATGAGAGACTCCTTATAGCCAACATCGCCGAAACAATATTCCGGCTCCGACGGCCCCACGCTCAATGACAGTTTCTTGAATTTGCTAATCGGATCCTGGAAAGCAGCGATGACTTGATTGAACACGGGTTCCACTAGGTGAGTTAAACTCGAACCTGAGTCCACAATAAACCCGCCACCGCTCTTAAGATCCCACACGTATGATGGGATAGCCAGCATTTCACCATCGATGGAGATTCCAGACACGTTTACAGCGTAATATGGATTTACTATTCCGAGGAACAATTCCGTGTATTGCATTTTCGGTAATGTTGAATCATCCACTTCGCCGAAAACAAGGAAGTTAACGAGGTCACTTGGGCTCAGATGATCAACCAAGCAATACGAAAACTTGTTTCCAAACTTCTCAGCTGCTTTCACTGCGAATGAATGCTGGTCAAAACCTAACCCCATTACTCCATCAATGTCGTGGAAGTTTCCAAATATTGTCTCGCTACACCCGATCATTACATCCGGTACTTTAATCTTTTTGCCGTTGGTAAGGCGTACTATAACTGTATCATTGCCGAAGATTCCGAGAACTTTTGTGCCATCGGAGTACCTACGAACAATCGTAAGGTTAATTACTAAATAGGGACAACGATAAGCTTGAGTGTAACTAATAATTCAGTACTACATCAATATTTTACTTAAATAGTCGAGGTCAATGGTGAAGAAATGTATATTTTACTTCACCACTTTAACCAAAAAAATTACTACATTGTTCTATTTTATCAAGCACTCAAAATTTATTTTCCTTTTCAAATTTCTCTTTCCATTATTCTATATTTTCACTCAACCAAGTAAAATAAATAATTGTAAAAGAGAAATGGCCATATCAACTTCACAATATAAATTAAAAGGTGATTGATCAACCTGAAATCATAGGCACAAGGAGATGTCGGCCGATGACATTTTTGCAAAGAGAAAGATCGAGCAAGATCCTGCTTGCACATACTGGAGAAGCATGGAATTGGAATAAAAGTACGTGATGTTTTAGGATTAAATATCCTTTCATGATGATGGATCCTATCATCGAAACAAGTTTTGCACTTGTATTTGCATTTCATCCATGTAACAGTACTTCCCGTATCAGCTATCATAATAAACTTCCTCGGCGGGCTCCCGATTCGAAACGAAACAAAGTATTGTCCAGTCCCAATATCTGCAGCCGATCGCATTGGAAGCTCAACCAAATTGCTACTACGCAATGTCTCGACCTGAAAATTCTTCCTTCTTGGGACCAACCTATGTGAAATCGCACGTAGCCGAGCAGTGTCGCTGTGTATCAATTGTTTTATACGTTCCCTTGAACTACTCGGAGGTCCAAGGGTTGTTCCAGACATTTTTCCTAACTGGGGTGAATGCCTATGGATTAGCTTGAACTTAACCTTTCCATGATTGTATTTGGAAGCATGAACTTGGGAGAAGAAATTACAATTATTGGAAAACAGTGATAGTGAAAGGAAAATGAAGATGATGGAACTCTCCATCTTTGAAGGGTAAAAACGAAAACAAAACATTAGTTAAAGAGAAAAAATAAAGAGGGAGGAAAAGAAAATGGAAAAGAGAAACCAAAGAGAGATTCAAGCAACTCTTGCGGATATCCTAAGGCATAGTGTTATGTAATTTTAAAAATAGTGCATTTGAAAATTTCATACCTTATATATAAAACATAAATGTAAAAATTAAATGTAGGCCTTTCTTTTATTTTTTTTTTCCTATTTATGCCATTTATCATTGTTTGTTTTTATTTATCATTCTAGTTTTTTTTTCTTTAAATATATGTTCTTTTTTTATAAAAAAAGCAAAGGCATGTAAGGGCATAAAATAAATTAAGCAATAATATCTTCATCCAACAGCAACCAATGAATGATATCTAAATTGTCCAAACAAAAATAATAAGAGCAACCATCATTTAGAGTTCAATGAGCGAGACTGTGACCAACCCCATTGGTTAACCTAGGAATATAATGAATTCTAACAAAATCAAAATCAAAATCAAAACCAACACAAACACCATCAACCTCTCCAACGATTATATAATACAAGAATAAGTCCAGAGTTTGGCGATAAGCCTAATAGTAAGAGCAAATTAGTAGCAACTTTTTATAATAAATTGACGATAACCATGATCTTTAGCAAGAAAAAAGCCCTCAACAACTTCAAAAGCCTTGGCAAAGAGAAGGTTGAAAGCATGGTCTAACGCCCTAAATTTTCAATTTTGAATAGTATTATTTCAGGAGAATACATTGTGAAATTTTGAGGAAAATTTGAAAAGAGTTATTAGATTAATATTATTACTGAGTTAATTCAACGTGATCTGTTAAGTAAGTATTATGGGACAAGAGATTTATAGAATGATTGGAAGGATTCCTCATCTAACAAGGTAGGAAAGATTAAGTATGATAATGGTATGATAACTGGCGTATAAAGAAGTGATAAGACTGTATGGTATCAGCTGAAGGAAATAACACAGAATATCACTCATAGCAACTTCTACAAGATTGCAAAGTCTCCATCAAGGTATAATGAGTTCACTAAGTATTTTTGTACTTACAATATTTGTTATTTCTTTTTAGGAATTGAGAAGAGACTTCGCTTGGAGGGACAACGCCAAGAGTACGCCAAAGTTGTGGCGGGGTGAGCTGTTATACATACAGTGGACATGTGGCGCAGTTTTGAACACGCCTTAGAGTTTGTCTTGAAATAGTTTCTAACTTGAAAGGATTTATATCAAATTTGATGTAATGAATTATTTATCATATATTCTACTTTAACTTTCCAAATGTTAAGTTCTTTTGGAATTCTAGTAGTAGGTTTAAATTAAATGGGAAAATGTAATATGTTTTCATTAAATGTTTTGTATTGTTTAGTAACACTTGAGATCTAAATTCGGTGAATCGGGTCGGGTTGAGGGTGTTACACCCAACGTACGCACGTTGAGGTGTGGTCAAAGTATATTATGAAGATACCGTAATGTGGAAGAAACAACATGGGAAAGTGAAAAAGCTATGAGACAATATCCTCAACTATTTGAGTCAGGTAAATTTCGAGGGTGAATTGTTATTTTAAAGAGGAGGGATAAATGTAGCATCCCCAATACCCCGGAGTTGAGAAGAGTGTTAAATCGAGAGTAAATGTGTTAGAATTTGAGAAGGTCATAAAATAGAAATTATCAGTGCTAGTAGAAGGTGAAGATAGATACTTAAGGTAACTAAAAAGACACGTATGTTGTGAAAAATAAATCCAAGGTATTGACTAAATTGTAAGAGAAATAAATCACACTGTAACTTGTTGTTATTGTTCCAACGGACTTCATTAAAAACCATCATGGTGTCAAAACCCACATCTCAAAACCTTTCAACACTTAATTACACCTTATTTCCCCATCTTTATCAATCACACCTCACATATCTAACATAGGTACACATTCAAATAGGCTATACTCATTTTTTTTAACCAAATCATGCTCAGTACACGTTTCACACACACACCACACCATACAATCACGTATCACAGTATACATCTCAGACACACATACATAGTTGCTTCACAAAATCATATGCATCCATACCTATAGTCCATTACATACTAGACTCACGAGGACACTATATCAAGATCTCACACAAATCTTCAATAATCATTCAAGTACCGATTCATTGATAGTAGAACATTGATCACAACAGATTTATCTAGAAAGACTTGTAGGAGTCGATATTAAGAACTTACTTGATACTCACCTACTGCCAGCTACCAACTCCAGACTTAGACATTTAGTTCAAACCAGCACAACAACTGCTTAAAAACATGAATTCACCATTAAAACCAATTTACAGTCAAATTGCTAACATTTCATCTACAGATAATCCCCATGCAGGACTTCTTATTTATAACTTACAGTCTATATACTTTATAGCATCTCTTAACATGCATAGTTACCAAACTTACTAGGAGATGGAACACCCTTTGTTTATTCTAAGAATCCTTAGGTTCCAGTTTACATAAAAAAAGCAACTAGCAAATAACATTTAATAATTAAGAAAAAGAAAGAATTAAAGTGTAACATCCTATATTTGGTCCAGTTGCCGGATCCAAGCTATAAGGTATTACAACAATAACACTTTAACATCATTCACAATTTAATTAAAAATAACCAAATAAATTTATTTGTAATCATTTTTCCATGTTATTAAATTAAAACGGAACTTAATTTGAGCTTACGGAGCATTTAAAACAAACCAGGAACAATTTTGTATTGAAATGAAACTTTTAAAAAGTTTGAGTAAAAAGTGAAAACAAGGGTCACACAGCCGTGTGGCGAGGCCGTATGGCAGAGCTCAACCCGTGTGGCTCAAGAATATGGTCGTGTGGCCAAACCATGTAACAACTTGTGCCCGTGTAACTCAGAGTCACACGGTTGTGTCGCCAGGCCGTGTAACTCTTTGAAGCTTGTGGACAAACCTGCACCAAATAAAAAAGGCCACACAGTCGTGTCATCCAACCGTGTGGGACACATGACCATGTAGTAGACTGTGTCATAGACCGTGTGTACCCAAAATTCCTTCAAACTCAAGTTGATTCACCTACAAATTCATAGACTCTAAGCCAAACATTTACTATCTCATAAACCTAATAAAAAAGTACCAAAATATGTCAATTTACATACAACTTAAGTGCCTAACTAATATGCCCTCATTAGCATCACAATTCAAATATAAGAAAAATCAACCATTCACGACAAGACTTTTATACCTAAACATATTATTATCTAAACACTTATAAAGCCAATCAAACATTAACTAACATCATCACATAAGCACTTATTACATCAAAGTTACTTTTAATAAGAACCTAAACATGATCATTATCTTGAAACAAAAACATCCTATATACATGCCACAAGTAACCAACATTCAAGCTTCAAAATCTACTAAGTTAGATGATGTTAGGTGTGAGCTCTCGTTGATCCAACCGGCACTTTCCTAACGTCCAAAATCTATAGAAAAATAGTAACGCGGGTAAGTATATAAAATACTTAGTAAGCTTTTACAATTTAAACAAGTAACTTATCTTATTCATTTAATATTTAAATGCAATTCGTCACTCAAAAATATTTTCCCTATCATGGCATAACACAACAACGTCAAAGGGGTGAGATCTTGATTTATGATCGTACTTATAATCACAATTGACAATATATCAAAATCCAAATCAATAAAAAATCTATTTCAAATATTCAATATTAATCTATCATCCACATTAACTTTGCAATTTCACATTTCTCATCTCTTGTTTTACGGATGAAACTTTGTAAAAGAAACTTGATACACGAGTACAAATAATGTCTGATGCTCATTTGAGCTAATCATGTACATCAATGTCAGGTTACCTGTCTGGGCTAAACCTTTAAAACGACAATAGATTACCAGTCCATGCTAAATCTGTAGCATTGAATCCGCAATAAATGTTGGAGCTCAGTATCGTCGGAAATCAACCTGAAACCTCGTGTACGAGAATTTTACTATGTTCATTGGAATTATCTCCACACCTCAATTCAATACAATTTCATTATCATTAAGTCAAAATCCATTTTTTATACTAATTCATTAACCATTCAAACTTTCAATAGAACATATATAAATATTTAAACATAACTTGATAGCAACTTAAAATCACTTATATTATATGAACTTACTTGTCGAAATTGTAATGGTTTGACTATTAGGGATTAGTCAATAATTTTTCATTTTCCTCGTACGTCTTCCATTCGTTAAGATTCTTGATCTAAAGTATAGTTTGATTTAATTAACCAATCCAAACAACATAAAATAACATATAAATATTGTAACACCCCTTACCCATATTCGATGCTGGAATAGGGTATGAGGCATTACCAGAACACATACACTTGTAAACGTATTAAACCAAGTCATAAAATTTCATCCAAATTAAAACTTTTCAAATTTTTATATTTGAGTCCCTAAATAGGGCCTACGAGGCCCAATACATACTTCGGAAGTGGTCCGGGACTAAACTGAGAACTTTGCAAAACATTGGAAAATTTCTTAAAAAAAACAAGGGCACGCCCGTGTCCAAGGCCATGTCCTTCACACAGCTGAGATACACGACCGTCGGTTCCACCATTTACAAACCACATTTATCATGCATAATCACACACACACACATACTTAACCATTCACATGCAAGCTACACATCCTTGAAATGCATCATCATAGACTTATAACATAACAAATCTTGGTCACATTAAATGGCCTTATATAACAATAACCATCAAATAGTATATGCCAACATTCTACGCCAACTCATAATAACATATACACATAATCAGGTCCCTAGACATGCCATAGACGTAAAATTACTTGAAGATCGTTCATACAATACCAATCAATAACTTGTTAGTGTGATAGAATCTCCGACGACCTCCAACTTGAGCTAGCATCTGTGACACTATAGGAAAAAGGAAAAGAAGGGGGTAAGCATTATAGCTTAGTAAGTAGGTATGTAAATATAACTGATTTAACATTCTTTTATAAATCTTCTGTAACACCCCGTACCCGTATCTTGTACCGGAATCAGGCATGAGGAATTACCTAACTTGACTTACTTGGTCATATAACTTTGAGTTAGCAATTTCATTTCCAAATTCAAAGATTTCCAACCTTACATCTAGTTTCTTTATAATGGGCCTATAGGGCCTTGTACGACCACCGAAAAATATCGGACATAAACCGGAAACTTCGACACATTTTAAAAAAAATACCACCTAAATGGGGGTCACACGCCCGTGGACTAGATGACATGCCCGTGTATCACCTCACACGCCCGTGTTCAACGCCCGTATTTGACACTGACTTGAGTCGCACAACCTGGACACACCAATATGGCTGGACCGTGGTCGCCTCTAATTAATCTGTACGGCCTAGGCACGCCCGTGTGCTTCAACTGTGTGACAATTCATATTCCAATTTCAAGATGCAGACTTCATACGGCCTGGGCACACGCCCATGGCTTGATCGTGTGTCACACACGGCCTAGACACACGGCCTAGACACACGCCCGTGTGCCTACCCATGTGGACAAGAACAAAGCTATTTGCTAAGTTCTTTGCACCCATCTAACTCATAAAACAAGTACTCGTATAACACATCCACAATTAACTCAAAGTCAAACACAATCTCACATGGATAACTACATCTTTTCATGTAAATAAGTGGCCATCAACCATAGCATTTTACAAAATAAATTATCCATCTAAAGACCATCACATTTGGCTATATTAATTATAACTTAGTCAACTTTGAAAGAGGTCTCTATACATGCCATGACTCATAAGAACTTGAAACATCATACCAAGCATCTACTCGATAGTGTGAAAACATCTCCGGCGGCCTCCGACCCGAACTAGTTAAAATAACCTATAAAAGATGGAAAAAGGAAAGGAGTAAGCAATAATGCTTAGTAACTTCATCTCCATATAATTGCAAAATACAGATATTTATTGAATACACACAACCACAAGGCATTGTAATGAGTTTTACTCGTTAACTCGTGGATACTTACTAAACTATCCTTAAAGCTTACTCATTCTACCTCTTACCACATTCTTACCACGCCACAAACCAACTGCTCATGTTAATTAGTATACATTCCTACACTGGTTACTACGTAATCACATAAAACAACACATCAAGCATTTTCAATAAGCCACTCATACTACTAATCTCTCGGTGGTCACGCACTTAGCCCACTATTGATCTCTAATAGGGTGGTATCGCACATAACCCACCATTTAATTATACTTATGGTGGTTTCGCACTTAGCCTAAAAAAAGATTTTATAAGCGATGGTATCGCACACAGCCCATCGATTTATAATTGATCAGGTGGTAACGCACATAGCCTACTGATAATAATATAGTTGATAGTATCGCACACAGCCCATCAATTAATAATTAATCAGGTGGTAACGTACGCAGCCCACCGATAATAATGTAGTTGATGGTATCACACACAACCCATCAATTAATAATTAATCAGGTGGTTACGCACACAGCCCACCGATAATAATATAGTTGATGATACCGCACACAGCCCATCAATTAATAATTAATCAGTTGGTAACACACACAGCCCACCGATAATAATATAGTTGATGGTATGGCTCAAAGCCCATCAATAACCATCAGTGAGGTGTTATTGCACATAGCTCACAGTTATTATACATTGACAAATATTCATCCACATACATTTCTCTAATTCAAATGTTCATCCGTGAACATCCTCACTCACTATCATTCTTACTTAGATTCCACAATAATCATTCACATTCACACAATGCATTAATAAATCTATCTTATGCAGCTAGATGCGTTGATTACACATAACCCACTAGGTTTCATCATATACTGAATTCATCTCAATTCAGTTCTAACACCTACTTGTGCTTCTCATGGCACAACCACCTACTTTCTCTCTTTCAACATACCCACAGAATCACTCAAATTGTTAAATAACACTCTTGGGTCTCATACACATAATGTCATATTGACATTATACCCCAATAGGGTCTTACACGATATATCATATTGATGCCATGTCCCTGGCATGGTCTTATTCAATATCTCACACTGAGGCCATATGCCAACATGGTCTTACACGGGACCTTAACTATCATCATATCATGCTATATACATTTCCTATTACTCTTAGATTCTCTTAGCATCCCATCAAAAGATATTTCAAACATCATGGAGTAAATATATATTCCATACAATATTGGAATATTAAATTAGCTCGTACGTAATTGCAACAGTTGCACATGAACTTACCTCGATGTCGAAAGGGCTGAAAGGGACTTTTTGTCCACATTTCTCTTTTCACCCGTTCTAGGTTCGAAACTCGTTTTCTTTAATCTAGAACAATGAAATTTACTGATTTAATCACTTATAAATCATAATACACCATAATCTACACTTTAGGAAAAATTACCATTTAGCCCCTATATTTTAGCAAAATTATAATTTTGCCCCTAGGCTCGCAAATAAATTTTTCATCACATTTTCTCATTAAACAAGCCTATCTAAACATTTAATCCTCTTACAACTATCCACAATTCCAACTATTTCATGTCTTAATGAACAAGTTACAACTTTTGCATTTTAGCCTCAATTAGGTGTTTTCACAACACCACCTTTCACAAAAATTGTTTATCATTATCCTATCATTCATTTTCTTCCATAAAAACTCATCAAACAACATAAACTCTGTCATGGTAAGTCTCTAAACTTTCAACCATATTGCAAACTAGTCCTCTAGTTAGCTAGCTTAAGCTTGGAGGACTCTAAAAATACAAAAATCATCAAAAACAACCATCAAATTGACTTACTTGAAAAGAAAATGAGCTGCTGAATTTTCAAGCTTCCAAAGTCCTCCATGGCTGATATTTTCGGTTGGAGAAGACGGCAAAATAAAAAGATGATAACTTTTGCTTATATCATCTTATTTTATTCATTTTCTCCAACTAATGTCACCAACTTTTGACCAAAATAAATGCACTTGTCCCCTATGCACCCTATGGCCGGCCAACTCAATTAAACAAGGCCAAATTGCACATTTGGGACCTCTAATAAATAATCCATAGCTATTTGGCACCTCTAGCAAATAAAATAGAACTTTCGCACTTAATGCGGTTTAGTCCTTTTTCGCGATTAAGCAAGAAATCGCTAAAATTAAAGCACCAAAATTTTCATGCATCTTTATAAACATGTTATAACACATAAAATATCATGAAAATAATTTTCTCTAACCTCAAATTAGTGATTCCGAGATCACTGTTTCGACTAGCCCCTAAATCAGGCTGTTACAATTCTCCCCCTTAGGGTTTTTCATCCCCGAAAATCTTATCAGGAGGAGTTGCTACCAACATTCTTAAAACGTTTCCATCAATTCTTCAAACTCACAAATCCACTTATTCTCAAGTTTCTCTTGCTGAAAACCTTTAAGGTGTGATACCAATTTGGAACTTTTTACATGTCCAAATGATCGTTTGGATCTTTACTGCTTGATTTACTACAATTCGAATGACATCCCCCTCCTTGGGAATCAGGCCACTACGAATTTGAAATCTATTGTACTTATCTCACTTCCTCACTAGGATGTTCACCGACTGTAATAGTACTGATTTGAACACTCTGAAAATTTAGTTTTTAGTGATCAACTACTTCTGATCATAAACTCAATCATATCATGGCTTGTACTCGATTATCAAAACATTTATGCATATAACTGCACTTCTTATTCTTGCATTAGTAGATATACTACTACTAAATTTCCAACCAATATTTCTGCATAAGTTCTGAATTCAATCAACATACAAATTTTATTTCAAGGTAACACCAACAACAGAAATCTTATCCGACCTGAATTTTTAACACCTTAAACTAACTCATTCAGAGCTTATTTAAAAAAAATGCCTTTCGCTAACTTCCTTCAGAACTTCTTTGATTCGAGAGGACAACTCGCTCTATTCCTTAACCTCACTAGAACTAGAATATTACTTACTAAGGTCAATTGTTTGACTACCTCGCATTGCTTAACAAGATTCTTCCATCCCGACATATGCACTATGTTTACTATCTGAGAAGTATTACAATAACTATACACACCATTGTAATAGTGCAAGCCGTTTCCATTATTTCATCTTCAAAATCTTTTGAAGTATAAGATGCTCTAACTCATCAAAATTTAGAAAATTTACATAGATTTTCCCATGGGTCATTTCATAACATCTAACTCACAACACAGACGCAAAAGTGATCGTTTCTGGATCACCAACCTGTCAACTCTTTTTCTCGATTCAGACTAAACTCAGTACTAGAACTTTCAATTAATAGTTCCTTCTATAGCTTTCAACTCAACCATCACGATTTGAACATTTCGATGAGCATATCTTTGTATCATGCTCCCTACTCACATACACACAGAATTTTATTCTCTTTACTGATTCATGCGTAAATATACACAGAAATTGAATCATATCTCAATACATTAATCTACTCTTTTCTCCATATTGAGAACATATTTTAAGCACACTCTCATCCAAGTTCCTCTTGCTATGCTAATCTAAAACCTTTATTATTGTCATATCTCACGATAGCAGGGACGTCTCGATCAAATTCATTAACTTTGTTCGGCTTCCCGAAAACCCATCGCACAACATGAAACATGTGATTTCATTTCTTGCACTAGAACTATCACTTTTCTTTGATCAAAACAAAAGCAAAATCATAGTGAATATGAATATCTTAACTCAAAGAACACACCCTTTATAGATAACCATGATCAACGGAAATATAAGAGAAATCTCACATGAAGTTTCAACAGCAACTTCCTTCTCAAAGTATCCGAATAGGATTACGAGGAGATAAATGAATGTCGATTACAATTAACTAAACCGATAACCGTTTTGTCTGATTTTTACTATCAGATAACATTCTCACACAATCACGGTTTATAAAAAGAACCACTACATCAGCTCTGAAAGGTAACAGATATGTATACATAATACTTAAGGAGATTATTATAATCCATCCATGGCATCAACTAATCAAACATAACTACAGGCTTCGAGCCAATTTACTCATACTTGCCATTTATTTAGCGCATACCGTGCCACACATCGTACTCGTTTATTCTTGATTTGTTCACGAGTGCCTATTTTTACCCATTCACATGGCTTTAGTAGAATTCTCATTTCTACCTGTAGACTCATCTATCTGTCCCACTGATCACTAGGGACAGTCAAAGATGCATATTCATCATCATTCATATAGGTACAAAACCAATGCCACATCCTCGAGGTGGTCTTATGTGAACTTCCACATTGAATATCGATGCCATATTCTGAATATGGTCTTACACAATTTTCATATTCATTACCGAAGCCATATCCCGGATATAGTCTTAGACGGAATCTCAACTCCGTGCCGAGGCCATGTCCCGGACATGGTCTTATATGGGATCTTATCTCTTTCATATATCCGTGATAACCTTTTCATTTTAGTCCTCTAGGACTTTAACCTTATGTTCAACAACAATTACTCTATTTAATAGAGTATTATGTATCAGCGTGATACAAGACATTCTTAATTATGCTAACATAATTATTGCATTAATCAAATGCAAACTTACTCAACTTAACTCTCATAACATCTCGTCATAATTCAACGGTGGTAAGGGGGTGAGGTTGCAGAGTCCCTTAGCCTAACTCTCCTGACTACATACATATGATTTAATATTCATCATCAATGAAATATCATCATAGTTACACAACTCGCCCCAAGTGAGGGTTCACATTTATCGTGCTACAGTCGTTTCTATTACTCATACTTTCGAACAGTGATTTCACTTACTCAAGTTCCACATTAATATCTACTCAAGTACTCAACATTTAATTCTACTTTCTCTTACTATTGCTTATTACTCTAAAGAATGTCTTATGGGTTTGAGTACATCGTTTACTTGATTGCCATAGTCCAACTATGGTCTTACTCATATCACAACATCATAGCCCAACTATTACTTTACATGTCGTCACAATGCCATAGCCTCACTATGGTCTTACACGAAATCTCATATCAATACCAATGCCATATCCCTGATACAGCCTTACATGGAACTCATGTTGATACTGATGCCATATCCCAGATATGGTCTTACACGGGATCGTGTATCATTGCCAATGCCATGTCCCAGACATGGTTTTATATGGGATCACATGTATCACCATGGTCCAACCATGGTCTTATTCATCATTTTATCAATGAACGACCGTACTCATCTCCTGCATTCTACTTAGTCAAGCCTCCCAATTTAACTATCACACCATAATATGCTTGGTTTCAAATAGAGTCACGAAATAAAATATTATACATCATCTACTTTAATAGTCGCACATGAGATTCAACTATGTGGACATTTTGATCATACATCATTCAAACAATTGTACACACACATACCCCATTCTCTAGGTAAATTTACTCACTATATGCATCTAACCCAATAGGTTGAATATATAACACCTTAAGCACATCAAGCCAATACAGATAAGCTTATCACTCTATAACTCTCATTTCATGCATTATCACACACATGTCATATACTTCTATTCATACCTCTTTGAATCTCATCAATGCATAAAAGCATTTCAATTACCTCATTATCACTTACAACATTATTGGATTTAGCTCGATTGGGAACCATCTCTGTCTTAACAAAACAATTTCGTTAGAGCCTGGAGATATCACACTATCACGGTCCACCTATGGCATGTATAGCTAGACTATCACTCACGCTAGGTTAGTCTGAGAACCGACTAAACCATAGCTATGATACCACTAAATGTAACACCCCTTACCCGTATCTTGCACCGGAATCAGGCATGAGGCATTACCTAACTCGACTTACTTTGTCATATAACTTTGAGTTAGCAATTTCATTTCCAAATTCAAAGATTTCCAATCTTACATCTAACTTTTTTATAATGGGCCTATAGGGCCCTGTACAACCACCGAAAAATATCGGATATAAATCAGAAACTTCGACACATTTTAAAAAAATATCACCTAAACGGGGGTCACACGCCCGTGGACTAGATGACACGCCCGTGTATCACCTCACACGCCCGTGTTCAACGCCCGTAGTTGACACTGACTTGAGTCGCACGACCTGGACACACGCCCATATGGCTGGACCGTGGTCGCCTCTAATTAATCCGTACGGCCTAGGCACGCCCGTGTGCTTCAACCTTCTGACAATTCATATTCCAATTTCAAGATGCAGACTTCATGATACGAACCTGGTTTCGTAATTGATTTGAGTCGTAAGATTGCCCGATCGTTAAACAAGAAGGTTTCCTTCGGATTCGAAAAAGGATTTGTAAAGTTTGATTTTTTTTAAAAGAATGGTAAATAAGTAAGGACTCGATAGAGAGGTGGTTATGGATTAAGGAGGCTCAACGATGAAAGAAATAGAAAAAGTCGGGTTATAGGATGATCGGTAACTTAAGGTCAAGAATGAACCAAACTTCGGATGAAGGTTGACCTGAGACTTATAAGACTTTAAGTTAATTTGGAAGGAATTTATGAGACCTTGACCCACTATCTAAAGAGATAGGAACCTCAGTATAAAGTTTCGAGCGCCACACGAAAACATGACAAGTTCGGATAAACAAAGAAACTATTGACGCCACTACCTAGATATATAAGTCAACGAATCTTTGGACGAAATTTGAGAGAAAAATTTCTCAACAAATTTATGGGTAAATTCATTCAAATTTCAAAAGGTAAGTGTCCACGAAATGAAAATAAACCAACTATTTATAGGAATTTAAAGGTCTCATGAATAGCAATATTAAGCTCCATACCATTAATTCCTACTTGCAATATTGAATCTTTGTGCCGTCCAACTTTCCCACCATTGCCTTCATTTTGTTTATTTAATTCAAAGTCAAGGCTCTCATTTGTTTATGCTTGCATTGTCCTTAAAAAAAAAAAATCCACATTTGGCATGGGTTGCCGTCCACCATAGTCATGGTGCCCTCAACTTTATGTTATTTAATTCATTCCATGCTCCATTATTTACACCATGCTCCCAATACTTAATTATCTTCAATTGTTTATTCCTTTTCATTACAATCCACCATAAAGAGCCACGGCTTGGTTTTTCACGTGGGAATCTTTCAATTGCCTTTGTTGTCCCTTTGGTGTTTGACACCTGCAACATATTAGTCAATCTATTAATTACTTAACTTAGCACAATAAAATGGGACAATTAATTAGGCAGCACTTAGTGTATTTAAACACCCAAAATATATATATATTCGGCGATGACTAGACACTTTAAAACCACATTTAATTAGACAAATTATTTTCTTGTAAAAACATAATAATTAAATTCAGACTCTTTTATTGACACTCAATTAAATTCATAATTTAAAGGACGTAACTAAATTAACTAATATCTTATTTAATTTTAATGCAACAAATTTTAACCAAGTAGTCCAGCAAATTAATATATGTAAATGTAAAATAAGGGCGAGCTCCTTGATCTAAATTTGAGCTAGCTGAACGTGAAGAATATTGCATGGCTTGCTCGATTCTTCGTTCCCAAAATGTCCAGTTATGACATTGCTCCAAATTTTGCTTACAAGAACCGACACTTCCTTCTTAAGCCTTTTAGCACGAGCACGAGTGATAGGCCCCTTTGGTAGCTCCAAGGGATCTTCAGTAGTTTTAGTAGATGCCCGAGCTACGGTCGTATCATCCCCTCCACCTTCGAAATGACTTGTCCTCAAGTTGTCACCTACATCATATGGAGATAAATCAGACACATTAAAACTAGCGCTCACGCTATACTCGCCGGGGAGATCAATTTTATAAGAATTATCGTTGATCCACTCCAAGACTTGAAAAGGACCATCGCCTCTTGGCATCAGTTTGGATTTTCGTTGGGCCGGGAATCTTTCTTTCCTCATGTGCACCCACACCCAATCTCCCGTCTCAAAGGTAATTTTCTTGTGTCCTTTATTAGCCTTCCGCTCATATTGTTTGGTTCGTTCTTCGATATTCCTACGCACCTTCTCATGTAAGCCTTTCGCGAACTTAGCCTTTCTCTTCGCATCTGTATTCACAAATTGTTCGTTAGGCAGTGGAATTAAATCTAAAGGTGTTAAAGGATTGAAACCATAAACAACTTCAAATGGAGAGTGTTAAATAGCCGAATGGGTAGAACGATTATAAGCGAATTCAATGTGCGGTAGGCACTCCTCCTAAGACTTAAGATTCTTTCAGATTATAGCACGCAGCAACGTAGACAAGATTCGATTTACTACTTCCCGCTTTGTCCATCCGTCTCGAGGATGGCAAGTAGTCAAAATAAAGACTTTGTGCCAATTTTTCCCAAAGCGTTCTCTAAAATGGCTCAGAAACTTAGTGTCTCGATCGTAAATAATAGTCCTCGATACTCCATGCAAACATACAACCTCCCTGAAAAATAGGTTAGCAACATGTAAAGCATCATCAGTTTTGTTACATGCAATGAAGTGTGCCATTTTCAAAAACCTATCTACAACGACGAAGATTGAGTCTTTGCCATCCTTGGTTCTTGGAAGACCTAGAACAAAGTCCATTGAGATGTCGATCTAAGGTCCTTCCGGGATAGGCAACAGGGTGTATAATCCGTGGGGTTGAACCTTTGATTTGGTCTTCTTGCAAGTGATGCACCGTTTGCACACTCACTCCACGTCTCGTTTAATTTTTGGCCAATAGAAATGTTCGCGTAATGTTGCCATTGTCTTTGCTATACCGAAATGGCCCATGAGGCCTCCACTGTACACTTCTTCCACCAAAACATTTCGAATGGATCCTTGAGGGATACAGAGCTTGCCTTCTCGAAACAGGTAATCATTGCTACGATAAAATTTATCACAAGTACTAGATTCGCAAGCTTTGTACATTTCAGCAAAATCAGGGTCAGTAGAATAGAATTCTTTCAACTACGCAAATCCCATCAATTTTGTCTCTAATGAATTGAAAAGAGCATACCTTCTAGACAATGCATTCGCCACCACATTTTCTTTACCTTTCTTATATTTGATGACGTATGGAAATGATTCGAGGAACTCCATCCATTTGGCATGCCGTTTGTTTAGTTTATGTTGCCCTTTTAAATGCTTCAATGCCTCGTGATCGGTATGGATGACAAATTCTTTTGGCCATAAGTAATGTTGCCATGTTTCCAAAGTCTGAATCAACGCATACATTTCCTTATCGTAAGTGGGGTAGTTAAGTGTAGCCCCATTCAACTTTTCACCAAAGTACGCTACTGGGTGTCCTTCTTGCATAAGCACGGCTCTAATGCCTAGGCCCGAGGCATCACACTAGATTTCAAATGTTTTCTGGAAATCTGGCAAGACAAATAAAGGAGCGTTAGTTAATAGGTCTTTAATAGAATTAAAAGCACGCTCTTGTTCGTCATTCCAGAAGAAAGTAGAGTTTTTCTTAATAACACTAGTTAATGGAGCAGCAACAGTGCTAAAGTTTGGAATGAAACGCCTATAGAAACTCGCCAAGCCGTGGAAGCTTCGAACTTGGCTGATGCTAGTAGGTCTCAGCCATTCACAGATTGCCTTAACCTTCTCTTGGTCCACTTCAAGCCCCTTTGCGCTAACAACAAAACCTAAGAAAACAACCTGATTGGAACAGAAAATGCATTTCTCAAGGTTAGCGTATAATGTTTCCTTACGCAAAACTTCAAGTATGGCTTGCAAATGGTTTATGTGATCTTCCAACGATCTGCTATAAATAAGAATGTCGTCAAAATAAACAACACAAAATTTTCTGATAAAAGCTCGCAAAACATAATTCATTAATCGCATAAATGTACTGGGTGCGTTAGTTAAGCCGAATGGCATAACCAACCACTCATACAAACCGTGCTTGGTTTTAAAAGCCGTTTTCCACTCATCTCCTTCCCGCATCCGAATCTGATGATATCTGCTCTTGAGGTCAATCTTGGAGAAGAGTTGTGCTCTACTGAGTTTGTCTAACATGTCATCTTGGCGCGGAATAGGATGCCTATACTTGATGGTGATCTTATTGATTGCTCGGCAATCCATACACATACGCCAAGTACCATCTTTTTTCGGTACTAGAAGTACAGGAACAGTGCACGGACTTAGACTTTCTCGAATATAGCCCTTGGCTATCAACTCGGCCACTTGTCGTTGCAACTCTTTGGTTTCTTCAGGGTTGCTTCGGTATGCTGGGCGATTTGGTATTGTCGCTCCGGGAACGAAGTCAATCTGGTGCTCGATCCCTCGAATAGGTGGTAGGCCACTAGGGATGTCATCAGAAATACATCTTTGAAATCCTGCAACAAAGATACAATCGAAGATGGAAGTGAAGCATCTAGTTCATTAGTATTAAGAAAACTCTCCTTATACATAAGAACTACCATTGGTTGCCGAAGCAACAACATTTTTTGAATCTCTCTTGCTTTTGCATACACGTTCAATTTTGCAATTCCCTCATCATCTCGTTTTTCTTGCTCTTTACTCACTTTTTGCTCACTCCCTTTGTTTTTACCTCTTGCCTTTATTTCTCCTTTTTCCTTTATTTTTCCACTCTTTGTCTTTGTTTCTTTTTCCTCTCTCTTTGTTTGCTCTTTTGCTTTCATTTGTTGAACAGAACTTTTCAAGCGTACTTGGTCCTCGTACACTTGTTTGGGAGTCATTGGTGCTAGAGTCACACTTTTGCCACGATGTTGGAAGGTATAGTGATTTGTATAACCATCATGAATGGCTCGTCGATCAAATTGCCATGGTCTTCCCAAAAGTAAGTGGCTCGCATGCATTGTGACCACATCGCTAACAACTTCGTCACTATACTTACCGATGGAAAAAGGGATGACAGCTTGCTTGGTGACTCTCAATTCACCTCCGTTGTTCAACCAATGTAATTTGTATGGCTGAGGATGTTTTGTCGTTGGTAAGTCTAACTTTTCAATAAGCATGCTGCTAACTACGTTTGTACAGCTACCTCCATCGATGATCATGCTACATACTTTGCCTTGAATATGACATCTTGAATAGAAGATGTTTTCTTGTTGTAGTTCATCTTCGGTACTTTGAATACTCAAACTACATTTTACCACGAACAACTCACCTTCAACGGCAAATTCAAGTTCTTCTTCCTTCTCTTCTTCAGTAGAAGGGTCGTGTTCAATCTCTTCTTTGTCACCCTATTCAATCTCACCTCGGGTTTCATGATCATTACTCGTCGATTTGGACACTGACTGGCTATATGGCCCCTACCGAGACACTTGAAACACTTGATGTCTCTAGCGGAATTACCCCCGGCCTCATTGTTAGGTTTGCTTATTTCCCCACTTGGCTTGTTAATCTTTGGGCTTGCAACATTTTCTCGTGCTCAAAAAGGAATCTCCTTCTTACCGGCTCCTTGATTCCACTTTTGGGTAGGAGTGGAGTTTGGGTAGACACCGCGAACGTGGCCTTTCCTTTTGAGCTACTTCTCCACTTTGATGGCCATGTGCACTATCTCTTTGATCTCAACGTAGTGCTGGAGTTCAACCACGTTAGCAATATCTTTATTTAATCCAGCCAAAAATCTCTCCATGGTTGCTTCACGGTCTTCTTCGATGTTGGCTCGGATCATGGCTATCTCCATCTCTTTGTAATAATCATCTACACTTCGACTAGCTTGAGTGAGATGTTGTAACTTCTGGTACAGTTCTCGATGATAGTATGCCAAAATGAACCTCTTACGCATCAATGCTTTCATTTCGGCCCAAGTGTTAACAGGTCGCTCTCCGTTCCTTCTTCGGCTAGTGGTTAGTTGATCCCACCAGACCATTGTGTAGTCAGAGAATTCAATGGCTGCTCTCTTTATCTTCTTGGTTTCTGAGTAGTTGTGACACTCGAAGACTAACTCAATCTTCTTTTCCCATTCTAAGTACAACTCCGGGTTGGTTTTGCCTTGATTTGGGGGTATGGACAATTTGAGGTTCTTCAAATCATCATCTACTTGACTTCGATCTCGTTGGCCTCTCCGTCATCCACTATAATTGGACCCATGTTCACTTTCGGCCTCACTTGGTTCGGACCATTCTTCTTCTTGTACTCGTTGCCTTCCACGTCGCCTTGGTGGGCTTTGAGGAGTTCTTTCTTAACGGGCACGCTCTTCGACTTGGTCGAGCCTTTCTTGGATTGGTTCAAGTTTGCGGTCGAATAATCACTCTACTTCATGTAACAAGGCTTGTTGATTGAGATTAGGTACATTTCTAACAGGTTGTCTATCTGATCTCTCAGACATGTTGCGTTCCGGACTTCGAGACATGATTTAAATTTAATCCTCACTACAAATCCTCTCGATCACTCAGAAAGGAAAGAGTAGATGTCACTCACACTCGTGTTTGCACTCTCTTTCAGCTTTTACCTCCACTCTATTGTGCTCACACACTCTTGCCTTTTTCCGCTCGTTTCTTCTCTTGTGATCTCGTATAAGATTCAGGTGACCAGATCTACTAGGTTAACGGGTCAATTTTAAGATTAGTTAATAGAGGTTTGGTGTTAGGTATCGGGTAGGCTAAAAGAAAGAAAAGACAAATGGAGTAAGGATGGGTAGCGTTGGGTGAAAAGAGAAAATACTAATTGATGGTTAAAAAAAATTGAAGATCAGGGTAGGAATATGAAAGTAAAGCAAAACTTGCAAACTTCACACCTGTTTTTTCTTTTTGAATTTTTGTATCTCTTTTTTCTACAACACCAAATGCACTATATGTGAATTACAAAGAAAGAAAAAAGAAAGAATTAAATTTTTTTGATTTTTTTTACTTCGTAAATTTTTTTAAAATACGCACCTAATTCGAGTTTGCTTCGAACGTCCGAGCATCTCGTTTAATTAGCTCTGATACCAGATGATACGAACCCGATTTCGTAATTGATTCGAGTCGTAAGATTGCCTGATTGTTAAACAAGAAGGTTTCGTTCAGATTCGAAAAAGGATATGTAAAGTATGATTTTTTTTAAAAGAATGGTAAATAAGTAAGGACTCGATAGAGAGGTGGTTATGGATTAAGGAGGCTCGACGATGAAAGAAATGGAAAAAGTCGGGTTATAGGATAATCGGTAACTTAAAGTCTTATAAGTCTCGGGTCAACCTTAATTCGAAGTTTGGTTCATTCTTGACCTTAAGTTACCGATTATCCTATAACCCGACTTTTTCCATTTCTTTCATCGACGAGCCTCCTTAATCCATAACCACCTCTCTATCGAGTCCTTACTTATTTACCATTCTTTAAAAAAAAATCAAACTTTAAAAATCCTTTTTCGAATCCGAATGAAACCTTCTTGTTTAACGATCGGGCAATCTTACGACTCGAATCAATTACGAAACTGGGTTCGTATCACTTCACACGGCCTGGGTACATGCCCATGGCTTGATCGTGTGTCATACACAGCCTAGACACACGCTCGTGTACCTACCTATGTGGACAAGAACAAAGCTATTTGCTAAGTTCTTTGAACCCATCTAACTCATACAACAAGTACTCGTATAATACATCCATAATTAACTCAATTTCAAACACAACCTCACATGGATAACTACATCTTTTCATGTAAATAAGTGGCCATCAACCATGGCATTTTACAAAATAAATTATCCATCTAAAGACTAACACATTTGGCTATATTAACTATAACTTACTCAACTTTGAAAGAGGTCCATATACATGCCATAACTCATAAGAACTTGAAACATCATACCAAGCATCTACTCGATAGTGTGAAAACATCTCCGGCGGCCTCCGACCCGAACTAGTTAAAATAACCTATAAGAGATGGAAAAAAGAAAGGAGTAAGCAATAATGCTTAGTAAGTTCATCTGCATATAATTGACAAATACTGATATTTATTAAATATACACAATCGCAAGGCATTGTAATGCGTTTTACTCGTTAACTCGTGGATACTTACTCAACTATCCTTGAAGCTTACTCATTCTATCTCTTACCACATTCTTACCACGCCACAAACCAACTGCTCGTGTTAATTAGTATACATTCCTACACTGGTTACTACGTAATCACATAAAACAACACATCAAACATTTTCAATAAGCCACTCATACTACTAATCTCTCGGTGGTTACTCACTTAGCCCATCATTGATCTCTAATAGGGTGGTATCGCACATAACCCACCATTTAATTATACTTATAGTGGTTTCGCACTTAGCCCATCAAATGATTTTATAAGCGATGGTATCGCACACAGCCCATCGATTTATAATTAATCAGGTGGTAACGCAGGCAGCCCACCGATAATAATGTAGTTGATGGTATCACACACAACCCATCAATTAATAATTAATCAGGTGGTTACGCACACAGCCCACCAATAATAATATAGTTGATGATATCGCACACAGCCCATCAATTAATAATTAATCAGTTGGTAACGCACACAGCCCACCGATAATAATATAGTTGATGGTATGGCTCAAAGCCCATCAATAACCATCAGTGAGGTGTTATTGCACATAGCTCACAGTTATTATACATTAACAAATATTCATCCACATACATTTCTCTAATTCAAATGTTCATCCGTGAACATCCTCACTCACTATCATTCTTACTTAGATTCCACAATAATCATTCACATTCACACAATGCATTAATAAATCTATCTTATGCAGCTAGGTGCGTTGATTACACATAACCCACTAGGTTTCATCATATACTGAATTCATCTCAATTCAGTTCTAACACCTACTTGTGCTTCTCATGGCACAACCACCTACTTTCTCTCTTTCAACATACCCACAGAATCACTCAAATTGTTAAATAACACTCTTGGGTCTCATACACATAATGTCATATTGACATTATACCCCAATAGGGTCTTACACGATATATCATATTGATGCCATGTCCCTGGCATGGTCTTATTCAATATCTTACACCGAGGCCATATGCCAACATGGTCTTACACGAGACCTTAACTATCGTCATATCATGCTATATACATTTCCTATTACTCTTAGATTCTCTTAGCATCTCGTCAAAAGATATTTCAAACATTCATTGAGTAAATATACATTCCATACAATATTGGAATATTAAATTAGCTCGTACGTAATTGCAACAGTTGCACATGAACTTACCTCGATGTCGAAAGGGCTTAAAGGGACTTTTTGTCCACATTTCTCTTTTCACTCGTTCTAGGTTCGAAACTTATTTTCTTTAATCTAGAGCAATGAAATTTACTGATTTAATCACTTATAAATCATAATACAGCATAATCTACACTTTAGGCAAAATTACCATTTAACCCTTATATTTTGGCAAAATTACCATTTTGCCCCTAGGCTCGTAAATAAATTTTTCATCATATTTTCTCATTAAACAAGCCTAGCTAAACATTTAATCCTCTTACAACTATCCACAATTCCAACTATTTCATGTCTTAATGAACAATTTACAACTTTTGCATTTTAGCCTTAATTAGGTGTTTTCTCAACAACACCTTTCACAAAAGTTGTTTTTCATCATCCTATCATTCATTTTCTTCCATAAAAAATCATCAAACAACATAAACTCTATCATGGTAAGTCCCTAGACTTTCAACCATATTGCAAACTAGTCCTCTAGTTAGCTAGCTTAAGCTTGGGGGACTCCAAAAATACAAAAATCATCAAAAACAACCATCAAATTGACTTACTTGAAGAGAAAATGAGCTGCTGAATTTTCAAGCTTCCAAAGCTCTCCCATGGCTGATATTTTCGGTTGGAGAAGAAGACAAAATAAAAAGATGATAACTTTTGCTTATATCATCTTATTTTTATTCATTTTCTCCAACTAATATCACCAACTTTTGACCAAAATAAATGCACTTGTCCCCTATGCACCCTATGGCTGGCGAACTCAATTAAACAAGGTCAAATTGCACATTTGGGACCTCCAATTAATAATCCATAGCTATTTGGCACCTCTATAAAATAAGATAGAACTTTCGCGCTTAACGCGATATAGTCCTTTTTCGCGATTAAGCCAGAAATCACTAAAACTAAAGCACCAAAATTTTCATACATCTTTATAAACATGTTATAACACATAAAATATCATTAAAATAATTTTCTCTAACCTCGAATTAGTGATTCTGAGATCACGGTTCTGACTAGCCCTTAAATTGGGCTGTTACATTTTCACAATATGTTCTTAAGATAATACAATCATAATTGCACATAGTTTCACTATTTATTCATGTTCATCTCAAGTTGTCTACTCGAGTCACAGTCACTAAATTATTTATATCTTGAACTATGGAACTCCAAATTAAGATCCGTTAATTTTTTGTGGAACTATACTTACGTAACTTCTTACCATAAAATCTTTAGAATTTTTGGTTTAGCCAATAAGTACATTTTATTATTTAAAGTTTTCCCTGTTCTACTATTTGACAGTTTCGACCTTTCTGTACTAAACATTAATTATCTTCTTGTACAGAATTTAGATGATGTTTCTGCTCTTACAAATATTGGGGTCTCGATACTTATTACGACCTCTTAGAGGGTCTATCATCCCTTCGAGTGACTCAGATAACCTACACGGCCAGAACAGTGTATATGGGCCCAAAACCCGCTATTGGGCCCAAGTGGGCCCATACGCTCGTGGTGGCCAATTTAGTCCAGATTCACATACGGCATCGCGAGCCTCATAAACTAACCTATCAATGATCACTTACCGAGGATTTTACCTGTGTGGCCCACAAGCCCATTGAGCCCACGCGGTCCATTTCGACCCATCGAGGCCATATCGGCCCCAGTCCATGAAAGCGCACGTGGTGGCCTCTGCGGTCTACTACCTACGATTTGGGGCTCGGTTCGCCCCACATGCATTCGTATGCTCGTGAGGTGTCAAATGCCGAGGTTCTGAAATTTCAGCTTATCGGCTTTTACCGATTCACAGATAGATAGGGGTGTGAATACACACCTTTATCCCCCATTTGACAGTCACGAAATCGGGCGTACGGTTACACACACCCTTTCGACTTTACGACAGTAATGATTTACAGTGTACAGATACACACCTTTTTCAAAATAGCGTAGAAACTCCCGAATGGCAAACCCGAGCCTTGCTTGATCAGACGCCCCTAGCCTTTTTAGACTACTAACAGAATTGATCACCCGATTAATTGTGTATCTTCCTGTCCACGGATTCTATTAAAAGACTGAAAACATCAAAAGATTTAGGAACCCAACACCAAAATAATTGGCTAACATCTTACAATATTAGCCCAAATGATTACATTAGATTGCGAGATAAGAAAAGGATTGACTACCACTACGATCCTCGACAAACCCCTTCACCCCTTACAATGATCTAAAAATCGAAAGTGCCACCACCATCATCGAGGAAAAAAAAAGGATTCGACCATGCGTGAATAATCAAAGGAAACATTTATTAAAGAAAGAGAAAACGCTTAGCATCCAACAAAACAAAAAAGAATAAGAGCTTACCAAAAGTCTAGGTGACCTCCAAACTGTGATCGACCACAGCGAATGAAGAACGAGATTGCTATCTAGTTCAAGGCTATGAGTTGAAGGAAAACAGAAAGAGAAACAGAGATTCGACTTAGAATCAAAAGAACATGGTATTGCGAGAGAGAAGTTCAGTTATGAAGGAAACCAAAAGAAACAGGAAGAAGAAGAAGAAAAACTATTCGGCCCTAAAGAAACTGAGAAGAAAAACAACATAAGAGTGGAGAGGGGTTGAATTGGGTCGAGAGAAAATAGAAGCAAAGAGATGTTAAGTTTGACCAAAGAAGACTGAGAGAAAAAGACTTCAAAAAGAAATAATTAGAAATTAGGCACTTGGTGTCTAATGGTTCTGGTAGAGTGACCAAAATCCAAACGAGAAATAATGTTGAAAGAAAAGAGGACCTGAATCGTAAAAAATGTGCCAAGATAAGAAAACAAAACCCGAAAATACCAGAAGAAGTCGGCACTTACTCACTCTCACATTGCCGAAATGTACCAAATGGGTTCCCCTAGCCGAATTTGCACATAGAAGTTGCACAATTTAGCTACAACACTCATTTCCTCCAAATCCCTTGAAAATTGCCTCAACTCTCTCCCATTATTCCTCCTTGATATCCTCCATAACAACCTCCATGACCCATTCAAACTCTCACCCAACAGAGTTTGAAACCACCTTAAACTCCTGCCTCCTAATGCTAGCAAAATAAATATTCTTTTTGCTTGCAATGGGATTCGAACCTAAGCCCCCCTCAATAGCTTAACACACCACTTGCCTCCTTGTCATAAGCTCTTTTGTGTCACATTTTATCTTCAATTAACTAAAAGGTCTAAAGGCCAAGACTTGAACCCAGGCTCCTTTGCAACCTTAATGATGCTACAACCACTAGACCACATGCTTCATTGTGTCATTTTTTTAACACAATAATTCAAAAGGCCTCCATCCAAGCATCTAGAGTTTTATCCACTTAAAACCAAAAATTTTGCTAAAGCCCAGGTTTGAACCCAGGACTTTTCGAACTCCTCTCAGGACCTTTAACCACTCAAGTAGTTATTTATTTGTGTCATTTCGTAGCTCACATAAACTTTTATACACAGTTTCCTAACCATTCCCTTGCTCATGGCCCAATATTCTAGGCCTAAATTCTGGGGTTTTACACAAATGTTCAACTATTAAATTTGAACATATCAACATATAATTCATTTAACTAACAAACATTTCACATTTTCAATCATAATCTCATGTATGAACTTCACAGCTTCTTCGATTTAAACTTATACAATTCATGTACGTACCTATATCATCTCGTATCAATCTCATATTCAACCACGTCTTTCATTTACCCTTTGAACCATTCGGAATACTACCGGATACATGGGAAACTTGCCCCCAAAGTGCCACATATATAGCTGAAGCTATCTCAATCACATATCACATATATGCTCGCTCTCGAGCTATCAAAGGGCCTGCTTACACAAGCTGTGGGTCAAGACGTAGCTACACAAAGGCTTTGCTCACACATGTTTGTCAAGTAACCGCAAAGACATGCCAAGATACTCACCACCAGAGGGACATACAGACCCAGCACCAGATCACAAGTCACACATAAATCCCCTAATGACATGTCATGTCATGAGTATCCTATATATTCCTAAGGTTCAACCGGGATTTCCAATGCTGAATCGTCATCAAATCATTATCGAACATGTTCGTAGTCTCATATTCACAGTTCATACAATATCAAAGCATTTAAAACATAAGTATAACAATGCTTATTACATACGAACTTACATAGGATGTAAAAACAACTAAACTGGTCGATTAGTCGAGAACCTTGTTTTTCCCTCGATCTAGATCCGAGTTTCACTTTTCTTGATCTATATGTAATCAAAATTAACTTATTTAATCATCTCTCTATTCAATTTAGTCTAGAATTCACTTTAAGGCATTTTTACACAATTGCCCCTAATGTCTTACATCTTTTACAATTTAGTCCTTATTTCATAAAATCAAAAATTCATGAAATTCAATACTAACCCATGCTAGCCAAATTTCCCTAGCGTACATATCAGTCTATATTTTTCATTTATTTCACATTTTAACCATGAGTTTGTAACACCCTGAATTGGGCCTTGGGCATGGGAGCGTTTAAAATTTTTGAGAATAAGAGAACGGCACTAATGCAAGATGGACCTATTAGGTGAGTGATTTTGGAAGGTTAGGGGGCTTCTATGAAGTCCCGAGATCAAACCTAGGCTTTAGGAAAATTTTGGTTTTAGGTGAATAAAACCCTGAGAGTTAGTAAGTAGGCTTTAAGAATAAAATATGGAGAAAAATGACACAAAATGGAGTTGTGGTCTAGTGTCAAATGGTGCCACATGGGAGACAAGGAAGTGACGCCATAGAGGAAGCAAGGGGTCCAAGGTTCAAGTCTTGGTGCTTGTATCGCATTTTGATTTCTTTTTAAATGAACCTAAACTTTGGCCCATAGGCTTATATTTAGTAGCGCATGTTTTAAGTCACAAAAGGAGCTTGTGTTGTGATGGCATGTAACATTTGGAGCATAGGAGAGGGTAAGGGTCCGAATCCCATTGCAAGCAAAAAGGGATATTTATTTTGCTAAGTTGGGGTGACAGGTGGTTGTGTTGCAATTAAACTCTGCTGAAGGAGGGATCCCACATCGGGAAGCTAGCATGAGAGTAGGCAAGAAGCTGGCTTTAAATAGAGCAACCTATGAGGAGAGTAAGCATACCTTGGTTGGCGTTTGGGCATAGGAGTGGTTGGAGTGAGGATTAACTCCAGATTCCTATCAGGTGTGTATTTCGCACTACTCTAGCTGTAGAGCGGCAAATGCCGAAATGTCGATCACACGACGATGGTAGCCACACGAGTGTACAAGGGCATGTGTGGGAGCTTCGACTCGATAGTTGAGGCCACCATGAGTATTGTTGTGGGTTGCTGCTGTTTGGGCCACGATGGCCCAAAAAAGGCTAAGTGGATTAGGCCCGTGGGCCCATATGAATAAATTGTATGATTGTGTAGTAGATATTATATTGGACTATGTGAACCTCAATCTGTGGCTAGATTTGGGCTAAATAGGCCACGCGAACGTGTGGGATCATTTGGGTCGAGAATGGGCCTAGGCCCAATCACATCGTTATCTCGTTTCTTCCTGTTAGGGTGATTGGTTACTTTGTGGTTGTGATTTAAGCATTCGTGTTGACTCCAGTTCTGTAAGATCGTGTTCTTGATGAGTAAAGTAGATTCTAGCCATAGGGGGTGGCAAAGGTGCTAGCCGAGACTGTGCACATAGCCTCCACTCCCAAGTTTAAGTGGCGTAGGGTGTCAGCGGTTTAGGACTTTCCACCTAAATGCGGAAGGGTGTCGGCAACAAACTTTGGTTTAACTAGGCAAATCATAATTGATCGTTCTAGTGAAGGCAAGTGATAATAAATCTCATGGTTAGGTGTTTGGAATAGAGATCTCCCAATTTTTTTGCTAATTGTGTTAATTTTGTGTTATGTTTTGTATAGGTGAAGGCGCTTGTGATTATTTAGTACTCTACATGATAAGATGTGTAATCTCACACCTCTGTTTTTTCTATTAATGTGATGTTCTGTGAATCGGCTAAAAGCCGAAATACCAGAAAGCCAAAATATCGGTATCTGAGATCACTCAAGCCTGCGAGCGCTCGTAGAGATAAATCGAGCCACTAATGTTAGCGATAGACTGTTGAGAGTGTCACGAACTATCTCGTGGGACTGAGCCTGTAATGGGCCTTGTAGAGCCGAAGAGGGCTAAGTGGGCCCAACGGGCTAACGAGCCCACAAGGGTGGAATTTATGGTAAGTGTCGGATAATAGATGCGGCTACGAAGTCCACAAAATCGTGACTAAAAGTGGGCTAAATGGGCCACTAAAAGTGGGCTAAATGGGCCACACAAGCGTGTGGGCCCGTTTAAGCCGAAATTGGACTTTAAGCCCAATTGCACCCTTTTGACTAGAAATGTTACCTGTGTCGCTCGAGGTAACCGTGGGCCTTCGGAAAGGCTGTTCGAGGGGTAAATTATCGAAATACCCTTAGTGGGTATATTACCAAAATACCCTCGATGGGTAAATGATCGCTGGAAATCAGAGTTTTAAATTTATAAAGAGAATGTGATCGAACCTGGAAACTAACTCTGACAACGATTAAAGGTAAGTGTACCTATCGAACAGTAGTATAGCTTAGGCAAGACCGGATTGTCGAACCCACAGGAACTAAAAGTACTAATACTAACTTTCTTTTTATTATTTAGCCTAAAATAAGTGAAGTTGATTATTCTAAAATTAATGAACTGCTAAGCTAAAGACACAAAGACAAAAAGAACGAATTGGGAAAATAACTTTAGGAAAACTCAGTTGATTAAGACGATACCCTCAGGAAGAATCCACCTAGACTTCACTTGTTATTTATCATTGAACCATATGATTTATTTTCTTAGTTTGATCCGTAAGACTCCCTAACGTATATTAAACCGTCTCTCGAGGCAAATAACGTCTAACCCTGGGTTTATTAGTGGAACTCTTGTTCTCTTATAATAACCCCCTAGAATAGCAGTAAATCGATCTATGGACTCCTATTTAGGTTTCACCTGAATCCGACAAAATCTCGTCACCCTATCTCTAGGCGTGCGATCAACTCCGCTTAATTATGCTAGATCTACTCTTAGGCAGGGTCTATTCCTTCTCCACCTAAGCACATCAAATTTAGATTAAGCTCACATAATTAAGAACAAACTAAGTATTTACCGTATAATTCAAAAAACAAAAAGAAGATCCATCATAGGTTTCATCCCCTTTAGGTATCTGAAGGGTTTAGTTCATAACAAATAAAGAAAACATCTCAAGAGAAAAGGTAAAACAAAACATAAGAAATCCCTAAAACTCCCAGAAGGAATTGAAGGAGAGATCTGCCATCTTGAGTAGAATTCCGGCTTCTTGAGATGGATCAACTGGCTATCTTCGAGTTATTCCCACAACTTTGACCTTTTCAGCTTGGCTTCTTGGCCTAGCTAGCCTCTCTCTTTCAGCTGATACTTAGGGGATTTATATAGGCTCTTGGAATAGGTTTCTTTGCCCCAAAGTATCCAAATCCAAATGAAATTGCTCTTTGCCACTACAGAGACATGGCCATGTCACACGCCCGTATGGCAAGTCTTCAAGCCGTGTTCGGATTTCTTTAGTAAGGCACGAGCGTGTAAATCGGGGGTCAGGCTGTGTTCTAGATGATCAATGAGGCACGGCCGTGTGGTCATGGGCCCAGGCTGTGTTGATTTCATGATATGGCCCATTTACTCTATTTTGGGCCCGTTTCTCGTTCTTTTTATCCTCGAGTGCTTTTCTGAGTATAAGATATGAAAAGAAAGGATTAAGAGCACCTTTTTATATGAAATAGAGGATAAATCATCCAAAAGCATACTAAATGTGGGATTAAAATATGTTACTTTTACGGTTTATCAAATACCCCCACACTTAAGCTTTTGCTTGTCCTCAAGCAAAATTCTCAACTTACAATTAAAACAAACTTTCCATGATCCATAATTGCTATCAACAATGTCTTATCATAATTCCTAGATAATTTATACATGGATAATTCAACTCAAAGAGTCCTAAAGATTCAAACAAGATGAGTCACGTATTTTGTAGCACGAAAACATAGGTGTCTCCCCTTATCTGAATCATTACCTTTAATTCAAAACACACAAAGATTAACATCCTTGCAAAAGATTCACTCAAATCACTCAAAAAGTGTTTAACGTTCAAAGTTAAAAGATCACTCATAAGTCGAACCTGAAAAGTTAATCCCATAGGCTTGCATTAAAATCAGATCTCCACCACTGTAAAATGAAATGATAAACTGATCAAAATGTCTTTGTCAGGGTTGTAACGGGGTTAGGGTGAAAGGTGTGGATAAAGGCTGAATTAGAAGGTTAAAATCGAGATTGAATTAACAAGTTACCTATCTAGAAATACTGAGATAATAATAATTACATCAACTTGAAAAGTAATAACCCTAATAATACGAGCTTTTTCTTTTGATAATTAGACTTTAACTGTATAAGCTCTCTTTAAAATACTAATACTGAATATATTTCATTTTTTTAATTTAAGAACAAAGTACATATAAAAATGAATTCTTGTACTAAAATAATATAATTAAGTAACAAATCAAATCAAATCTCCATTATAAGGGTAGTCAAAAGGAATGGTGATGACAAATACAATAGGGTTTTGGGTCAATATTAGCGGGTGAGTCAATAAAAAGGGTTTGTTAGGATCAATGGGGTTTACTAGGGGTTAATTATGATAGTTGACTTTTTAGTGGAGTAAGTGTGTTAAAACCTAGGTTCCTTTATCATCTCGGTCTATCAAATCATAACTGTGGTCTTGACATGTATAATCAAGGCAAGTTCTAGAATAACAGTTCATAGTTGACACACTCATAATCAATAAAATGAGCATGAAAAAGAATGTATGCTCTATAAGGCTCAAAATCTCACAAAAATTATGGGTGTTTTTGACATCAACCTTATATATTTCAAACTTCAAGATATCATTCAAATTCAGGTTAACAACATAAAAATTTTAATTTTTGAAAAATAGACTTATCATGCTTGATTCTCTAGTATTCTTCAAATTTAATCATCAAAGCACAATTATCAATGACTTACTTTAAAATACATCAATAAAAATAAAAAAATCATTAGAAATTTCATCCTAATTGGTAATATGAGGAAGTTACTTTGGAACAAGACTAAATTCCAGGATTTGAGAATAATGAAAAAAAGTTAGGCATTTTTATCCTCAGGGTTTGAGAATAATGCAGCATTTTTATCATCAGGGTTTGAGAATAATGCAGAAAGTTAGGCATTTTCTCAAAACAACTATTCACCCCCACACTTAAGATGTACATTGTCCTCAATGTACAAAGATAGATATGTCATTTATGGGATAAATCAAAAGAGAAGGGGAAAGAATATTCCCTGAATTTTGGATGGATTCCTTGAGTCGAAAGTGAAGGAGGATGAGGAGGTCGGTCTGGATGACGACCCTGCGCTAGATGAAGAAATTGGGTAGCGCACTGAGAAGTAGCCAGGAATTATTAAGACCTAATTAAAATAAAGTAAATATATAATTAAAGATAAGAACGATAAAGTAAGAGGAACCAAGAATGTAAACAAAATTAAAATTAAAGATGAATGGATCGAAGGGTCCTTATTGTTGGATGGTTCGCGAGGTGGGTGTGACCTCTAAGGCTGGAGAGGTGCTGGCAGTGGTAGAAGTGGCGTGATTCCCTAGCAGCCTTTTGAACCTGACACTATGAAATGAAAATAAGTTAATCTAAATTAAGCATAAGATTGAAGCAAAAGAGAAAGGAAAAATAAAAACTATATGGTCTCAAAGACCCTTGGCTTGTCGAGTAGCTGAAGCTGCCGGCATGAACTCATGTAAGTTAGTCTCCTTTGAGGAGATTGGCCTTTTACGCTTCTTTGGCATGGTTCTGGTGTAGCTCAAGAGTCTGGATACTTTTTCTAAGGTAAGAAGAGAAATTTTGAAAGAAAAAGAAGGAAGGAAGAAGATGGGTAGAAAGGAAAGGCTTTGGGGTTTAAATAGAGGTTGAATTCTGGTACATTCACATGCCCATGGTCTGAGGGCGTGTCGATTCACACGGCCGCCTTGCACGACCGTGTGTCTGGTCGTGTTGGCTCACTCATGCTCGTTTGCAGTTTGCCACAGCCGTTGGCAACAAGTCAGTATGTTGGCACGGTTGGGAGGCACGGGCGTGTTTGGCCCGTGGTTGGCAAGTCAGTAGCTTCACACGATCATGGAGCACGGGCGTGCCTCTTTGTCGGTGCCCATGTTAAAGTGGTTGGGTCCTTGATGTTTAGAAATTAGGTGAATCTGACTTGTACCGTCCTGTCATGTTAGTACCAAGATTCTTTAAGTACACACGGCCTCAGCCACGGTCGTGTGCAAGACCGTGTGGCCTAGAAATATGCACTTTTGGTTAGTTTTAAAGTTAGATAAAAAGAAAGAATAAAATAAAATGAAAAACATAAAAATTAATGAGGTTAGTACTCGGGTTGCCTCCCGAGAAGTGCTCGTTTATAGTCTTAAGCTAGACTTTTCCTTGTATTTGAAAAAAAAATCAAGGGGGTTTAAAGGTTTGGATATCTTCCCTCATGCTTATAGTTTTATTTTCTTGATAAAGTTTAAGTCGAGAGGCGTTTACCTTAAAAATGTCGAATGTTGGATTGCTTACCTCGACTGTTTCGTGTGGAAATATATTATGTACCTCGAGAGGAATTTCTTCGTTTACCTTCAGGCCTGATGTGGTGATTTGAGTGTCGGCCTTGTCTAACAGTACCTGGTCTCCTATTTTTAAGTGGTTTGATGTCCTTACGAGCTTTTCTAGAGGCTTCTTCGATTTTACTTCGTGCGGTTCCGGTTCATCTCTGATTTGTGTTTTCTGCTCTTCTAGTTTGTCAACCTCAAGGCTTCGTTCCTTATTTGATTCTTCTTTGTTGGCATTAGGTTCGTGAGTCGGCTCAGGGTTGTATCCTTGTGGTGTTTCCTGCGATGAAGGTTGCACAAATTGATTATCAACTAAATTGTCTTTCTTACCTTCATCGATTGTTGTCCTTGCCAAGTCAAGAGCTTGAATACTGATTGATTCATCCCCTACACAAAGTATGAGTTCTCCTGCATCAACATCAATTTTAGTTCTGGCAGTTGCTAAGAATGACCTTCCTAAAATTAAGGGGATTGAGTTATCCTCGTCCATGTCTAAAACAATAAAATTTACTAGAAAAATGAATTTATCGATTTTTACAAGAACATCTTCGATAATGCCCTTAGGAGTTCTAACAGTTTTATCAGGTAATTGAATACTCATCCTAGTTTGTTTGGGCTTTCCTAGACCTAGTTGTTTAAACAATGTATAAGGCATGACATTTATACTTGCCCCTAAATCAGCTAACGCATTATCAACAGTTAAACTACCAATTAAACATGGAATTGTAAAACTCCCTGGATCTTTTTGCTTCTGTGGTAATCTATTTTGTAGAATTGCTGAGCACTTTGCATTGAGTTCCACATATAGCTCTTTGTCTAATTTGTGTTTGCTTGTCAAGAGCTGTGTTAAAAATTTCCTCGAGTCTGGTATCTGGAAAAGAGCTTCAAGAAGAGGTAAGTTAATATGTAATTTCTTTAGAAGTTTAAGAAACTTACCGAACTGATCCTCTGAATCGTCTCTTTTTATCACTTTCGGATAAGGTATGCGAGGTTGGTACTCCTTGATTGCCGATTTCGGCTTTTCTTGCGTTACCTCAGCTTTACCTTATTCTACCTTGGTTTCCTGTTGTGAGATGGGTTCGTCTTCCTTTACATTTTCCTGAGCTAATATGACTTGAATTTGCTCATTTGGATTAATCTCAGTGTTGCTTGGTAGACGTCCTTGCGGTCATTCTGACTTTAGCTTTGCAAGTTGTTCGACTGCCTCAGTGACTTCCTTTACTGGTTTGGTAACTTCTTCGACTCGGTTCTCGGTGCTTTTAAGTGTTGTCTCAGTTTTTTGACAACGGGCTTCCGTTGATGCCATGAATTTTGCCAACATCTCTTCGGGGTTTGGCTTTTTTTCCTACAGATAGGGTTGGTTTTGGAAACCTTGAGGAGATTGTTGTCTTTGATTTCCTTGATTTCCTTGTCCTCCCCATGAAAAATTTGGGTGGTTCCTCCAACCTGGATTGTAAGAATTACTATAAGGATTATTATTGGATCTTAAATTATTACCTATATACTTCATCTATTTGCTCTCTGTGTCCAGTTGGTAGGGTGGGTACTCAGGATTCGCCACAGTTCCACTTGTGTCGCACTGCATGACTGGATGTACCTGCGAAGAACACAAACTATCAAGCTTTTTATTCATTAATTCCATCTGTGTTGATAGCATGGTTACTGTATCTAGGTTGAAAACTCCGGCTAGTTTTGTCGGTTTCGTCCTTGTAACTTTCCACTGATAGTTATTCAGTGACATTTCTTCAATGAACTCGTATGCTGCTTCAGGAGTTTTGTTGTTCAGGGTTCCACCAGCGGCTGAATCGATTAGTTGCCTTGTTGAGGGGTTTACACCATTATAAAAATTTTGGACTTGAAGCTACAAGGGTAAGCCATGGTGTGGACACCTTCTCAAGAGATCATTGTATCTCTCCCATGCATCGTATAATGTCTCTAATTCCAACTACACAAAAGAAGAGATATCATTCCGTAATTTGGCCGGTGGGAAATATTTCAATAAGAATTTTTCAGTCATTTTTTCCCATGTAGTGATTGACCCTCGTGGTAACGAGTTTAACCACTGTTTGGCTTTATTCCTTAATGAAAAGGGAAATAACCGAAGACGTATGGCATCATCAGAAACACCATTTATTTTAAAGGTATCACAGAACTTTAAAAAATTAGCTATATGAGTATTTGGATCTTCGTCCTGCAAACCATCAAATTGAACAAATTGTTGAATCATTTGTATTGTGTTAGGCTTTAATTCAAAATTATTAGCAGCTATAGCAGGCCTAACAATACTCGATTCTGCTCCTGTTAAATATGGTTTAGCATAATCAAACATAGTACGTGGAGCGTTGTTTCCTCCCACATCGTGTGGTTGTGGATTATTCTTGTCCATCCTTTTAGTAGGATTGGATCTGTCTTCTTCCTCTTTTTCTATGTAGTTTAGGGCTGGCCTGATTTCTCGACAATTCCTGCGAGCGGTAGCTTCAATATCACTGTCGTATACTAAAAGGTCCTCTCGGGTTCCCTCTAGTCATAAACTAGAGGTACCTGTTAAGAAAATAAAGAAAGAAAATTCAGCAAAATTAAAAACAAAACAAAAATAAAGAAATAAAAATAAATTGCGAAAAATAAAAAATAATGGCTAAAGTAATAAAAAAAATAGCTTTCTTAATATTTTAGTTCCCCGGCAACGGCGCTAAAAACTTGATCGCTAGAAATCAGAGTTTTAAATTTATAATGAGAATGTGATCGAACCTGGAAAGTAACTCTGACAACGATTAAAGGCAAGTGTACCTATCGAACAGTAGTATAGCTTAGGCAAGACCGGATTGTCGAACCCACAGGAACTAAAAGTACTAATACTAACTTTCATTTTATTATTTAGCCTAAAATAAGTGAAGTTGATTAATCTAAAATCAATGAACTACTAAGCTAAAGACACAAAGACAAAAAGAACGAATTGGGAAAATAACTTTAGGAAAACTCAGTTGATTAAGATGATACCCTCAGGAAGAATCCACCTAGACTTCACTTGTTATTTATCACTGAACCATATGATTTATTTTCTTAGTTTGATCCATAAGACTCCCTAACGTATATTAAACCCTCTCTCGAGGTGAATAACATCTAACCCTAGGTTAATTAGTGGAACTCTCGTTCTCTTATAATAAATCCCTAGAATAGCTGTAAATCAATCTATAGACTCCTATATTAGGTTTCACCCTAATCCGGCAAAATCTCGTCACCCTATCTCTAGTCGTGCGATCAACTCCGCTTAATTATGCTAGATCTACTCTCAGGCAGGGTCTATTCCTCCTCCACCTAAGCACATCAAATTTATATTAAGCTCACATAATTAAGAACAAGCTAAGTATTTATCATATAATTCAGAAAACAAAAACAAGATCCATCATAGGTTTAATCCCCTTCAGGTATCTGAAGGGTTTAGTTCATAACAAATAAAGAAAACATCTCAAGAGAAAAGATAAAACAAAGCATAAGAAATCCCTAAAGCTCCCTGAAGGAATTGAAGGAGAGATCTGTTGTCTTGAGTAGAATTCTAGCTTTTTGAGATGGATCAACTGGCTATCTTCGAGTTATTCCCACAACTCTGACCTTTTCGGCTTGGCTCCTTGGCCTAGCTAACAGTCCTCTTTCAGCTAATATTTAGGGGGTTTATATAGGCTCTTGGAATAGGTTTCTTTGCCCCAAAGTATCCAAATCCGAATGAAATTGCTCTTTTCCACGACAGGGACACGACCATGTCACACGCCCGTGTGACAAGTCTTCAAGCCGTGTTCAGATTTCTTTAGTAAGGCACGACCATGTAAATCAGGGGTCAGGCCGTGTTCTAGATGATCAATAAGGCACGACCGTGTGGTCGTGGGCCTAGGCCGTGTTGATTTTGTGATATGGCCCATTTACTCTGTTTTGGTCCCGTTTCTCGTTCTTTTTATCCTCGGGTGCTTTCCTGAGTATAAGATATGAAAAGAAAAGATTAAGAGCACCTTTTTATATGAAATAGAGGATAAATCATCCAAAAGCATACTAAATATGGGATTAAAATATGTTACTTTTACGGTTTATCAGTAAAAATTACCGAAATTACCGTTTTACACATAAACGACAAAATGACCGTTATACCCATAGTGGTAGTTTAAATGTTGTTTATGTTATTTTTATATATCTGTATATGACTGAAATACACTGCATACATAACATATTGCATTGGGTTGGGTTTGTTGATTGGAGGAAGTACCGTTATAGTGGCATCACCACATATTCTTATTTTGGTGGCTCGGCCACGTATACCGTTATTAGCAGCTAGGCTGCATTATTGGAGAGTTTGGCTGGGTGGGTTGACATGGTCCCCACATGGAGAGATTGGTTGGTACGGGTGGAGAGTTTGGTTGGTATGGGTTGGGTACATGTTCATTGCATTGATTTTGGGGCTTAGGCCTAGATTGTTACCAAATAGGGCTTAGGCCCAGACTATTACTGAATAGGGCTTAGGCCCAGACTGTGACCGTATCAGGGGATTACACACTAAGTTCTCGTAACTCACCCCTTCCTTTTAACCGTGCAGGTAATCCCCAGCCTTAGAGGATTTGGAGCTGCGGAGGACTCGGAGGTGGCCACACGCCCAATATGGTTTAAAGACTAAACTTAGCAATTTTAGTTTAATTTAGTTATTTTAAATTATTGGGTTAATAATTTTTGTAATAAGGCCATTGGGTTTTTCTTTTAAACTTTTATTTGGTATTTCTTTAAATTAGAAACTGCTGGTCTGTTAAACACGGGTTTTTAAAACTATAACCACTGTTTTCAAAATATCACGTATTCGCAAATGTCTGAATCAAACTTCCATAACAAACAAGGTTTTGAAAGTAATAATGTTTTTGCAAGAGAATGACTTTTAATAAACTACGTTTTGAAGATAAGCAAACGAAATTTGAGGTTTTACATGGCAGAAAGTTTTAAATTCTTTAAGAAGGGTTTCTAATGAAAGAATGGTTTTCGAAAAACTCTTCAATGTGACACGCCAGGTCGGGTTTAGGGTGTTACAGAATTTTACACTTTTCACAAATTAATCCTTAATTTGCATTTTCACCAAAAAGCACTTAACAAAACTTGTATAACTATCATCAAACATTCAAAATCTATTATCAAACATCAAAATACATGCTTATTCATCAATGGAAACTTTCTAAATCTTTAATAGTTTTGCAAAATAGTCCCTGGGCTAGCTAGACCTAGTTGCAACGATCTCAAAAACATAGAAATCATTAAAAACGGGACAAAAATCATACCTTAATTAGCTATACAAGCATGGCCGAATGTTTGAAGCTTTTTTAATGGCTTCCTTAGGTCAATTTCAGTTGAAGCATGAATAAAGAAAGATGATACCTTTTTTGTTTATTAATTTACTTAAGTTTATTTATTAACTTACAAAAATAACCTTAGATATTAACATGCTTATTACTCAATTAAATGCCCACATTTGTCCACTTAAACAACAAATGGTCTAATTACCACTTAAGGACCTCCACTTTAAGGTTCCATTGCTATTAGACACCTTTAGCTAATAGAACACAAGTTTTACACTTTACGCGATTTAGTCCTTTTTATCAAATTGACTAATCAAACGATAAAATTTCTTAACGAAATTTTCACACAAACATATTATCATGCTGTAGACATTAAAGTAATAATAAAATAATTATTATGACTTCATATTTTTGGTTCCAAAACTACTGTTCTAATTTGACTAAAAACGGGTTGTTACAGAATGTGAATTAAATTGACTCGGGGTCCAAATGTAGTATTGCTTGCTCGGGTTATCGAATTAATCCAGGTAAGAGCGGTGTTACATTTTTAGTATTTTTCCTATGGACTTGGTATATTTGGCATATTGGGTATGTTTTAGCATATTTTAGAACCTTTGGTTAACTTTGAATTAGGTTTGGAATGAAAATTTTGATTATTTTCACAAAAAAATGTTTTGTAAATAAATTGGTGTTGGTTTAAACACATAAACAACTTTTTTTTTTCCCATTTTTCAAGTATTAAATCTAGTAACTTGGTTTGAACCTATATAAATGCAATAATTTTTATTTTACTTGTCATGTTTTTAATACAAAAAATAGTTACCAAATATGTTTTCATTATTGTAATTAATTTTTTGTATTTATTTATCAAATGTGTTTTTATATTTATTTTTTTAAAAAAATTGTTTTCTAAAACTAAAAATGGAAAAATGCTTTCAAAAACCAAAGGGAGCTTAAAATTCTCTAACTTTTTTATATTTGATTTAAAAGCCAATTTGATAAACTATTTTAACTTGAAAAGCTAACTGTCTAACATTCTTTATTGATAAAAGAAACCTAGTTTAACTTGAAAACATAATTTAAAAAACAATGCTAAAAGATAACATTCTTAAACAGTTAATTTATTTGATAAATGTATGATAAACGTTGAAACCGCCAAATATAAATTCCTATGACAAAATAATAGTAATTAGTAGTATAGAGCAGTAGGGTCGAACCCACAGGGACTAGCTCTCTAATTTTGCCTTTTTCCATTACCAAAATTGCTGTCGCGGTCAGAGTCGTGCCCACAACCTGTGCGTAAAAATGTTGAAAATAAAAATAAAAATAGGGGTTTAAATCGATTAAGATAATAAAATAAGGAAATATGAAAAACAAAATAAAAATAGATTTGAAAATGCAAAAATAAATTTAAGAAAAGAAAATAAATGGATAAATAAAATATTTTTTTTAGCTTAGCCTTAGCCTCAGTGTGCTCCAATCTTGAATCGATCCTTAAAATAGATTTTCTTTTCTAAGTGATAAGCTGGTTATAGCAATCGAGGATCCCTCAAACCGCCAGCTCTTCCTCTCATAGTCGATCTCGGTATCACCTGCAAATCAACCTTTGTCGAATTTCCAACCACGTGGCATGTACCCGTAATTTAAGACTTCGACAGTCTTACGATCTAAAAAGCCCAACTTGAATTAATGGCCTCAACCGTGTGGGTCATTTAAATTCGATCACTATCTCCCTTGACGGAATCCAACTAGTTTTTTCCAATTGAACACACCAATTTGTTTACAATATTTTGAGTACAGCACCGTCGACTCAACTTTCCAACTGTACGTCAAACGATTCCAACCCAACGCGTGCTTTTTGAATTGAAATTGAATCAATTTTGAAGGACGAATTTGTACTATCCCATATACCGGAGAGATAACGAATACCGAATTGCAAGTTGTTTAGTGTGGTTTTATATCACACGATTACTTTGTTGAAGCGATAACCGAGTTAAGACTAAAAAGGGTTTAGTTAATCATGAAAAGAGTCATGCTTAAAAATAAATGGTTTAAATGGAATTGTGAAAAGTGGGAAAGGGAAAGGGCTTGGAAGACAAATAACCAAAAAGTTGAAAGTAAAAGAAAAAGATCTAAAATAGCATAATGGAGCACTGACGCAGGATGGGAGAAAAAGAACAAAGAATTTATTAAATGCCAAAGGTAAAGTGTGTTCAATTGGATGTAGCCACTAGGTATTTATACACACTTTTAGTGCTAAAATTAGTTAGATTTTTCCTAAATATTATCACTAAATAATCCTAAATATTATCACTAAAAATTTTCACTAAATAATTCAAAATTTATAAATCAAATTTAAACTAATTACAGAGTTGTAACAATATAAAAAATCCTTCAATATTTATCCAACCACTTTTAAAAAAATCTTCAACCCTTCAATCTTTATCCATTCATCCTTGAATCTTCAATCTTTCAATCAAGCCCTCTATTTGCTTTTTGTTCCAGTTTAGCCCCTTTTTGTAAGAGTTTGAATTCAACATGCCAACTTTATTCCTGATAGGAAAAATTCAAATTTAATAGCATTTATCTGATAATTAGCCAAAAATAAATATATTAAAAATATAAATTTATCTTGCTATCAAATTCCCCCTACTTAGCCGATGCTTGTCTTCAAACATGATATCCACTAAAAATAATTTGTCAATCTTTTTCAAAATCAAAACCCCCTTTCCTAGTCAAGCATATTGCAAACAATTAGGTGAATAAAAAAATAATCAATTGCTAAACTCAATCAATAAGCATTTTATAAAATCTCAAACAGTATGGCAAATTCAACTATTTCACTAAATTTCGGCTTAATTAAACACGCGAAACTATCATACCCAATATATACTTTTATTTATTATTTTTTTTCAAACGTAGTCAAGTCTTTTGACGCGAAGTGAGATGACAACCCAAGTACCTCACCCCGGTTACTCAACTCGACACGTTCTCTTTATTTATTTTTAACAAATTTGAGACATAATCAAACCTTTTGGCATGAAATGAAATGACAACCCAAGCACCTCATCCCGGTTACTCAATTTCATATATCCCTAATCGATTTATTTTAAGGCAGCTAGGTTATCGGAGTGTTTTAAGCTTCGGCTCGTCACCAAACCTTTTATGCAAAATGAGATGACAACCCAAGCACCTCATCTCAGTTACTCAACTTGGTCACATTTCCAAATCTTCACTCTTAACCAAGCTATTAACAAATTTATTTATTTATTTAAACGAGTACTTTCATTAGGCAAGTTCAACAAAACCAACAATTTTCATGAAATATCAACTATGGCATAACATTTTCAATTCTACAAAATATTCATTGATCAAGCAAGCAATAGTTATTCATGATTCACCCACTTATTTAAGTAAACTAAACATAAGAATTAAAGGTTTATTTTAAAAAAGAATAAAAAAATATTTTTAGCAAAATACATGCAAAGAATAAAGTATGACATGATCCTACGAACCCCCTACTTAGCCCACATTGCCCCCAATGTGCAAAAAGAATAACAAGAGTGGAGAAAATGATACTCCCCATGTATATTTAATGGGCCGAAGGATGGTGGAAGTGATCGGTTTGCAAAACAGTGAGGATGCTTGAGATGTTGGCTTCCATTATTTGAGGCAAGCTTCAATGCGATGAAGTTGTTCGTCTACAGCTGAAGGTGGTTGCTCTTGGAAAACAACACGATCAAATGAATTAAAATAATATTTTATTTAATTCTCAAACTAAACTAAAATTCAAAAATATATAAACAAATAAAAATAAAAATAAATGTGGGTTGCCTCCTATAAAGCGCTTTTGTTTAAGTCGTTAGCTTGACGACTTGGAAAATTTAATCGTTCGACTCCTCGAAAAATAATTCCTCAACTACGTGTACTTGAAAATTCTCGTAAAAGGATTTTAACCTTTGTCCATTTATTTTCAAATATTTCCCGGACTCCTTATTTTTAATTTTGACTGCACCATGAGGAAATAGTTTAGTAACAACAAAAGGACCAAGCCATTGGCTCGGAGCTTACCTGCAAGAATCCTTAGTGCTGGGTTGTAAAGTAAAACTTTTTGACCAACTAAGAATTGTTTGCGAGATATCTTTTGGTCATGAAATGCTGTGGTTTTGTCTTAATAAACTTGGGCGTTATTATATGCGTCACAGCAGATCTATTCAAGCTTTTGAATATCTAATTTTTGATAATTACCTGAGGCGTCCAACTCCATGTTGCATCTTTTTACTGCCTAAAATGCCTTATGTTTCAACTCTACTGGAAGGTAACATGGTTTACTAAATATGAGTCGGTAAGGGGACATTCCTATGGGTCCTTTGTAAGTAGTACGGTATGCCCACAATGCATTGTTTAAATGTAAGCTCCAATTCTTTCTATTTGGTTTCATGGTCTTTTCCAGAATTGACTTTATTTCGTAGTTTGAAACTTCCGCTAGACCGTTTATTTGTGGGGGATAAGCCATGGCCACACGTTGTGTCACCCCATACTTTTTTAGTAGAGTATCAATTACCTTGTTGTAGAAATTAGTTCTTTGATTGCTGATTAATGCTCTTGGTGTGCCAAACCTGGAAAAAATAGAGTTCGTTAGAAAACTCCACTATAGTTTTAGCACCGACATGTAGGGTAGCTTTAGCTTCCACCCATTTAGATATGTAATCTACCGTGAGAGTAATGTCAACATTATTAATTGATGAAACAAAAGGTCCCATGAAATCGATGCCCCATACATAAAAAATTCACATACATGTATAGGTGTCAGGGGCATATCATTTTTTTTGGCTTAAATTCCCCACTTTTTGACAACTCTCATAAGTTTTTCAAAATAAAGAAGCGTCACAAAATATGTGTGGCCAAAACAATCCACACTCAAGTACTTTATGTGCAGTGTGTTTAGGACCGAAATGCCCTCCACAAGCATAAGAATAACAAAAAGAAAGGATAGATTGTACCACTATTTCTACAACACAACATCGAATTACCTGATCGGAATAGTGTTTCCATAGGTATGGATCGTCCTAAATATAATATAGTAAGTCTCTCGAGTTTGTGCTTTTCAAAACGTGATAAGTTGGAAGAGACTATACCTATAGCGAGGTAGTTTACCATATCTGCAACCATGGGTAAACTATCTGAGCTGACAGAAGACTTTCATTTGGGAAGTCATCTTTAAGAGGTGTGTCATCTTTTTAAAAGGGAATTCAACTCAAATGATCAGCTACTAAGTTCTTACTTCCTTTCTTGTCCTTGATCTCGAGATTGAATTCTTGTAAGAGAATAATCCATCGCATCAACCTAGGTTTTTCCTCTTTTTTCCCGATCAAAAATTTCAACGCTGCATGGTCACAAAAAACAATAACTTTAGTGCCTAATAAATACGATTTAAATTTTTCCAAAGCAAAAACAATGGCTAATAATTCTTTTTCAGTAGTTGAGTAATTGCTTTGGGTAGCATCTAGTGTTTTAGAGGCGTAGGATATGACGTGAGGTTCCTTCCCAATTCTTTGCCAAAGGACAGCTCCTACACTTTGGTCGTTTGCATCGCACATGAGCTTGAAAGGGTAATACCAATTTGGTGGTTGTACTATAGGAGCTGAAACAAGCTTTTGTTTGAGAGTGTCGAACGCGTCTTTGCACGCTTAATCAAATTTGAACTCTTTATCCTTTTGCAAAAGGTTGCACAGTGGTCGTGGAATCTTTGAAAAGTCCTTTATAAAGTGCCTGTAAAAATTTTCCTGACTAAGAAAAGAGTAAATTTCCCACACAGTTGTGGGGTATGAAAGTGAGTTGATAATATCAGTTTTGGCCTTATCGATCGTGATCCCTTTAGCATAAACAATATGCCCTAAAATCAATCCCTTATCTACCATAAAATGACATTTTTTTTTCATAATTAAGAATTAGATTAAATTCTAGGCATTTCTCCAAAATTGTAATGAGGTTTGATAGACATTCATTGAAAGAATTACCATAAACTGTAAAATCGTCCATAAATGCCTCAATTATTTTCTCGACATAGTCTAAAAATATACTTACCATGCACCTTTGGAATGTGGCTGGCGCATTGCAAAGTCTAAACGGCATCTGTTTGTAAGTGAACGTGTTAAAGGGACATGTAAAAGTTGTTTTCTCTTGGTCATCCGGTGCCACTAGAATTTGGAAAAAAAAACCTGAATAAGCATCAAGACAACAGTAGTGCATTTTTCTTGCTAAAAGTTCTAACATTTGATCAATAAAAGGAAGTGGAAAGTAGTATTTTCGAGTTAAAGAGTTCAACTTTCTGTAATCTATACAGACTCTCCACCCATTTTGGACTCGAGTGGGAACTAAATCTCCTGTTGCATTTTTCACTATAGTCATACTAGTTTTCTTGGGTACCATATGAGTTGGGTTGACCTAATTACTGTCAAAAATTGGATAGATCATCCTATCGTCCAGTAGCTTTTGAATTTCCTTTTTGACAACCTCCATCATTGGTGGATTAAGCATCTTTGAGCTTCTCTATTTGGGCTTGTATTTTCTCCTAACGGTATTCTATGCATACAAGTCGAAGGATTTAGCCCTTTAATGTCGGCAATCGTCCATCCGATAGCCCCTCTATAGTCTCTCAAGACTCGAATTAAATTCTCCACTTCCAATCCTGAAAGTTTACTAGAAACTATTACTAGTAAAGTGTTTCCATTACCTAGATAGGCATACTTCAAGTGTTCCGGCATGGTTTAATCTCTATTTCTTGGGCCTACAAAATAGAAGGCAATAGTTTAGTTTTAGAAGGAGAAAGTTCAAAGTACTTACCTTGGCTTCTAGGGAATTGAGGAGTATCCAATAGAATAATGGTTTTTCGAATCGGTTCTCTGAATGTCGTTATCTCATCCAATTTATCCATCATATTGAGGTCTAAACTTTTGGAAAGTACAGTTTGTAATCCATCCCCTTCATGATATTCAAAATGAAATTTTGTTAGTGGGTCAATAATATCAACACTAGAAATATTTGACATTGTGTTTGGTTGACCCATCACCCCATAAACATTAAATTTTACCACCTCACCATCGAATTCCATAGTGAGAGTTCCACTTCGAACATCAATCTTTGTATGTGCTGTACTTAGAAAAGGACTCTTGAGTAGAATATCACAAGCATTTTTTGAGTGGTCGTCCTCCATATCGATGATGTAAAAGTCTGCAGGAAAAATTAGTTCATTTACCTTTACGAGGACATCTTCCAGCACATCTTCTGGATATACGCATGACCTGTTTGCAAATTGAATAATCACCATTGCTTCTTTCAAATGACCTGTGTTTAGAAATTTAAAAATAGATAAAGGTATTACATTAATAAAAGCTCCCAAATCACACATGGCATTCTTTATTCCAATATTACATAATTTGCAGGATATGGAAAACATACCTTGGTCCTTACACTTAGGTGGAATTTTTCTTTGTAGTACTGCAGAAACGTTTTCCCCCACATTTACCCATTCATTTCCTTGGAGTTTCTTTTTTTCGATGCACAGTTCTTTCAAAAATTTTGCATAGCGTAGAACCTGTTTAATTGCATCAAGTAAAGGAATATTAATTACTACCTTTCAGAACGTCTCAAGGATTTCTTTTTCCTCTCGTTCCTTTTTAACTTGGATGAACCTTCCGGGGTATGGGGGAGGTATAACATATGGTTTATGAGGTGCTGGCTCAGTGGGAGCTGCTGGTTCGGCTTCCTATTCAATGTCATGGTCACGACTCGTGCCAGACACTAGTTCTAACTTTGTTCCATTTTTCACGGTCACGACACTTATATTTTGACGTGGGTTCAGCTTGGTTTGAGATGAAAATTTTGCTTGGTTCTCCAAACGACTAACCGTAAATACTAACTTACTTATTTTTTGATCAATTTCTTGGAAGTGCACCTCAGACTTTTGTTGGAACATTTTGGTGCTAATGGTCAACCTCTCTCCTATGGCTTCAAGAGATGACTTTGGAGGTTGATACTGTTGAGGCAGAGGTGGTCTTGGTTGATATGGTTGATTATATCGAGGATTCAATTCATAGCTTAGATTTGGGTGGTCTCTCCACCCTGCATTGTATGTCTTGAATATGGATTGTAATGCCTTTGAGATGGCATCTACTTGTGCAGTTGTGTCCTCAAGTAAAATCAGGCACGAGTCGGTAGGATGATCAAGCTTAGAACAAATCCTGCACAACCGAGCTGGGTTCATTTGTCCTGTAAGCATATTTTTAACCACATTAGTAAGTTCAACAATCTTATTTACTATGGAAGAAGCACTTAGCTCATGAACCCTTCTCGTTGATTCCATAGGTGGTCGATACTGTTGAGAATTTGCAGCTAGAGTTGAAATCGGGAGTCATGTTCACAAGAGCCCCTCCACTAGCGGTATCAATCATCTTCATTTCCATTGGGAGTAACCCTTCGTAGAAGTAATATAAGAGTGACTATTCAGAAAGGCCATGTTGTGGGCAACTTGCGCACAACTTCTTCTATCGCTCCCAATATTCATAGAGTGACTCTGCTTCCTTTTGCTGAATTTTGACTATACTCCCTTGATTCAGATGCTCGAGCTACTGGGAAAAACCTGTCAAGAAATAATCGAGACATATCAGTCCAAGTATTAACAAATCCCAGAGGTAAATAAAACAACCATTCTCTAGCAGAGTCAGCTAATGAAAAGGAAAACACTTGTAGTTTTATTTGATCCTCAGTTACCCCTTCTGGTTTCATGCTTAGACAAACCATGTGGAACTCTTTCAAATGAGTATGGGGGTTCTTATTTTTCAATCCACAGGAAGTAGGCAATAAATGTATTAGTCCCGACTTCAACTCAAACGGTGTTTCGCCTGCTGGATAAGTTATGCATAGCAGTTGTTGTTCATCTGGTGCAGCTGCAAGTTGACGTATAGTTTGATTTGCCATGTCGTCTAAATATTTGAATGTGTAAATATCTTCGGTGTAAGATCCTTCTTCAAAGCTAGGTTTTGGTTGTTTACCGTGTCGAATAGCTTCTCTTCGAAGTGTTCGAGCCAACTTTTCTATTTTCAGTTCAAATGCTAGGGTCCCTAATTCTGATCTGGTCATAAAGAAAATAAAAATAAAATAAAATTTTTACCAACTCTTGGCAACAACGCTTAAATTTGATGGGCATTGAAACCTCCAAATATAAATTCCTACGACAAAATAACAATAATTAGCAGTATAAAGCAGTAGGGTCGAAACCATAGGGATTGGCTATCTTATTTTGCCTTTTTCTGTGACCAAAATCGTTGTCGCAGTCACAGTCGTGCTCATGACCTGTGCCTAGAAATTCTGAAGATAAAAATATAAATAGAAATACGAAAAATAAAATAAAAATAGATTTGAAAATGTAAAAATAAATTTAAGAAAATAAAATAAATGGATAAATAAAATATTTTTTTAGCTTAGCCTTAGCCTCGGTATACCTCATTCTTGAATCGATCCTTGAAATAGATTTTCCTTCCTAAGTGATAAGCTGGTTATAGTAATCGAGCATCCCTCAAATCGCCAACTCTTCCTTTCATAGTCGATCCCGTAAATTAAGACTTTGACAGCCTTGCGATCTGAAAAGCCCAACTCGAGTTAACGGCCTCAACCGTGTAGGTCGTTTAAATTCAATCACTATCGCCCTTGACGGAATCCAACTAGCTTTTTCCAATTGAACACGCCAATTTGTTTGCGAGATTTTGAATACAGCACTGCCAACTCAACTTCCCAACTGGACGCCAAATGATTCCAACCCAACGTACACTTTTTGAATTGAAATCGAATCAAATTTGAGGGATGAATTTGTACTATCCCATATATCGAAGAGATAATGAATATCGAAAATTGCAAAGTGTTAAGTGTGGGTTCATATCTCACGATTACTTTTTCTAAGCGATAACCGAGCTAATACTAAAAAGGGTTTAGTTAATCATGAAAAGAATCATGCTTGAAAATAAATTATTTAAATGAAATTGTGGAAAGTGGGAAAGGGAAAGGGCTTAGAAGGCAAATAACCAAAAAGTTGAAAATAAAAGAAAACTAACTAAAATAGGCAAAGTCTCCATTAAGGTATAATGAGTTCATTAAGTACTTTTGTACTTACAATATTTGTTATTTCTTTTTAGGAATTGAGAAGAGACTTCGCTTGGAGGGACAACGCCAGGAGTACGCCAAGGTTGTGGGCGGGTGAGCTATTATGCATACAGTAGATATGCGGCGCAGTTTTGAACACGCCTTAGAGTTTGTCTTGAAATAGTTTCTAACTTGTAAAGATTTGTATCAAATTTGATGTAATAAATTATTTATCATATGTTCTACTTTAACTTTCCAAATGTTAAGTTCTTCTTTTGGAATTCTAATAATAGGTTTAAATTAAATGAGAAAATGTAATATTTTTTCATTAAATGTTATGTATTGTTTAGTAACACTCGAGATCTAGATTCGCTGAATCAGGTCAGGTTGAGGGTGTTACACCCAACGTACGCATATTGAGGTATGGTCAAAGTATATTATGAAGACACCGTAATGTTAAGAACCAACATGGGAAAGCGAAGAAGCTATGAAACTATCCTCAACTATTTGACTCAGGTAAATTTTGAGGGTGAATTATTATTTTGAAAGAGGAGGGAGAAATGTAGCATCCCTAATACCCTAGGGTTGAGAAGAGTGTTAAATCGAGAGTAAATGTGTTAGAATTTGAGAAGGTTATAAAACAGAAATTATCGGTGTTGGTAGAGGGTGAATATAGATACTTAATGTAACTGAAAAGACACGTATGTTGTGAAAAATAAATCTGAGGTATTGGCTAAATTGTAAGAGAAATAAATGATGCTGTAACTAGTTGTTATTGTTACAACAGACTTCATTAAAAACCACAGTGGTGTCAAAACCGACATCTCAAAACCATTCAACACTCAGTTACACCCTATTTCCCCATTTTTATCAATCACACCTCACATATCTAACATAGGTACACATTCAAATAGGTTATACTCATTTTTTTAACCAAATCATGCTCAGTATACGTTTCACACACACACCACACCACACGATCACGTATCACAGTATATATCTTAGACACATATACACAGTTCTTCACAAAATCATATGCATCCATACCTATAGTCAATTACATACCAGACTCACGAGGACACTATATTAAGATCTTACACATATTTTCAATTGTCATTTAAGTACAGATTCATTGATACTAGAACATTGATCACAACAGATTTATCTAGAAAGACTTGTAGGAGTTGATATTAAGGACTCACCTGAGACTCACCTACTACTAGCTGCTAACTCCAGACTCAGACATTTAGTTCGAACCAGCAACAACAACTGCTTAAAGAACATGGATTCACCATTAAAACTAATTTACAGTCAAATTGCTAACATTTCATCTACAGATAATCCCCATGCAGGACTTCTTATTCATAACTTATAGTCTATATACTTTATAGAATCTCTTAACATGCATAGTTGCCAAACTTACTAGGAGATGGAACACCCTTTGTTTATTCTAAGAATCCTTAGCTTCCAGTTTACATAAAAAAAAAGAAACTAGCAAATAACATTTAATATTTATGATAAAGAAAGAATTAAAGTATAACATCCTATATTTGGTCCAGTTGCCGAATCCGAGCTATAAGGTATTACAACTATAACAGTTTGACATCATTCAAAATTTAATTAAAAATAACCAAATAAATTCATTTGTAATCATTTTTCCATGTTATTCAATTAAAACAGAACTTAATTTGAGCTTACGGAACATTTATAACAAACCGGGAACAATTCTATATTAAAACGAAACTTTTAAAAAGTTTGAGTAAAAAGTGAAAATAGGGGTCACACAGCTGTGTGGCGAGGTCGTGTGACAGAGCTCAACCTGTGTGGCTCAAGAATATGGTTGTGTGGCCAAACCATGTAACAACCTATGCCCGTGTAACTCAGAGTCAAACAATTGTGTCGCTAGGCCGTGTAACTCTCTGAGGTGTGTGGACAAACCTGCACCAAAAATCATGTGGGACACACGACATGTCGCAGAGTCACAGACCGTGTGTGCCCAAAATTCCTTCAAACTCAAGATGATTCACCTACAAATTCTTAGACTCTAAGCCACGCATTTACCATCTCATAAACCTAATCAAAAAGTACCAAAATATGTCAATTTACATACAACTTATGTGCCTAACTAATATGCCCTCATTAGCATCACAATTCAAATATAAGAAAAATCAACCATTCCTGACAAGACTTTTATACCTAAACATATTATTATCTAAACACTTATAAATCCAATCAAACATTAGCTAACATCATCACATAAGCACTTATTACATCAAAGTTGCTTATAGTAAGAACCGAAACATGATCATTATCTTAAAAGAAAAACATCCTATATACATGCCACATGTAACCAACATTCAAGCTTCAAAATCTACTGAATCAGATGATGGTAGGTGTGAGCTCTCATTGATCCAATCGACACTTTCCGAATGTCCAAAACCTATAGAAAAATAGTAACACGGGTAAGTATATAAAATACTTAGTAAGCTTTTACAATTTAAACAAGTAACTTATCTTATTCATTTAATATTTAAATGCAATTCGTAACTCAAAAATATTTTCCCTATCATGGCACAACATAACAACGTCAAAGCGGTGAGATTTTGATTTATGATCATACTTATAATCACAATTGACAATATATCAAAATCCAAATCAATAAACAATCTATTTCAAATATTCAATATTCATCTATCATCCACATTAACTTTACAATTCCACATTTCTCATCTCTTGTTTTACCATTGAAACTTTGCAAAAGAAACTCGGTCCACGAGTACAATTAACGTCTGATGCTCGTTTGAGCTAATCATGTACATCAGTGTTTGAAACACCCCAAACCTAGCCCACAAGCCTCGACCGGATCTGACATGTTCCTTAAGGAAGGTTTAGCTTTATCTCGTTTTATCTTCTTATAAAATATGATGATTTTAAAAACAGGTTTGTATTTTTATCAAGTTGAAAACCAAGTTGTCGTTCATTTGTATTTCATTAAAACGCTCCTTTCATACTTCAAAAATTAAAAGATTTGCCAGATTTTAGAGTTCCTTATGTTGAAAAGAAAACCATAAATTTGATTAAGTGATAAAACGTTGAAGTTGCTTTGAGAAAATATTTAATTACTCGTTTGATGACTATTGTACTGAAATAAAATTTAAAATGCGAATTAAACAGTTAAGTAATGGCCTTATTACATATTAAAAACCGAAATAAATTCCAACAGAAAACATACTAAAGAAAACGAAAAGGAGTTCAACCATAGAAAACCAGAAATTTGCTGAGCATGGCCACCACATAGTCTCTGCCGACCCGGTCCATTGCACTATGTATCACCTGCAAAATGTTAGCCCACGAAGGGTGAGTCAACAGACTCAATGTGCAACTACCAACACCAAAACCCAACTGATTATAGCCTTTTCTTCTTACATTTTGAGCAAAGCCCATCTTCAATCATAATCGGCCATAAGCCCATATCATAGCATATTAAATCATATATATATAAAAATGAAGATGCAACCCGAACCCACCTAGATATCCAACCTCTACACACTACCTGTACTAGCCAGTCACACCAATGGGGATTACTAAATCGACCCTCCATCCGCTATACAGCCTCGAGGAAATCGCTGCAGTCAACTGCTCATCGCCCTTAATACATGGCAAAGCCACCGGATAATGTGACAACGTCACTGAATCATAATATTGTGACATGAGTCACCGAATAATGTGGTAAAACCACCGGAACAATTCCCCTTTTCATTATAACCCTCGTGCCCATGCAACATACATAATATTACAGGTATCATACTATATGTTTAATCCCAAGTCCATATCGAAATTTACATGCATTCATATAAATAATTGTAAACACTATTAACATATATTTAATATTATTAATCTATCGGGAAAAGTGTGGGGTTACACACTTGAAACACGGAAAACAACACTCTCGATCTCACTGACACCTACACTTGCAGGGATCACCACGATTTGCTTATCCCTTTCCGATGCTGGCCCGCAACCCGGTGGCTAATCACGTACCGCAGAAATCGAACGTTTCTTGAATCTAGGGGTAGGAACTGCACTTCCAACCCCCTTCTTTGATTGGCTAGGACCCGACTCCACGAGATTAACTTAATCAGAAAAACCCGATTGAGTGAATGGATCTAAGAATATTCATCTAAATGAACAGGGGCTTACCTAGATCGGCAGAATACTGAAGTTTCGGCTTTTGCTTTAGGAGTCGATTGTGTACCTACATAATACCATATGAGAAATCGACTAACACTGAGGGTATGGCCTTTGGCCGAATAGCATTATCCTCTTACGTTAATCAATCGAATCCTGAAAGCTTTCCCCTTAACGTCTACTACAAGAAATCCCGAACACCTTCCATGGTTTTGGTCATACCAAAAAAATGGGGTTAGACTTCCAACTTTCGGCAACCACAAAGAGTAAGAAGAAAATCGATTAAAAGAACCTCTTACCTAATGTTAAGAATTGATTAGAGCAGACTCCGGCCAATGGTATCTTCTACTTTGAAGAAAGTAAGAGGAAAAGAAATAGTGATGAGGCTCAATAGGGATTAGACTTTGGTGAGTTATGGAAAGAAAGGGTTTGATTTAATGGAGATGGAGAAGTATGGAACGACAATGAGAGAAAGATGAAGACTTTAGAGAATTTCGGCTAAAGTATTAGGTGTATTCGGCTTTCAACAAATGAATGAAGAAGAGAAGTTTGGGGTTTTAGGAGTTGCGGCAATAGAGAGAATGAGAGGGATGTTTCGGCTAACAAAAAGAGAAATAGAAGAAGGTCCCTTGGAAGAATCGATTGTGGTTGAGTATTTGAGGGAAATGAGGTATTCGGGAAACACAAAGAAGGTAGAGAGGAATGATTGAAAGCTTGATTCGGCTAGCTTTGAAAAGAAATAATGCCGAAATGGCACTTTGAAGGTTTCGGCATACTAGAGAAAATACCCAAGAACTCTCACTCACAAAGCCGAAAATGAACTAACACTCCCTCACCCTAGAACACCTCTGAAATTTCGGCTCACTCCAACCCCAAAGCCGAATGTATCCCACCTCATTACTCCTCTCTAGATTTTGGCTAACATTCAACCACTTGCTTCCCCTTGTTTTCCTCCTAAAACTTCTCTTTTCCACTAATTCAAATGAGTTTGAATGAGTCCACCTCTCATCCACTCTCCTAGCCGCACATTCAAATGAATTTGACCAAGTCCACCTCTCATCCTGAAACACCCCAAACCCGACCCACGAGCCTTGACCGGATCTGGTATGTTCCTTGAGTAAACGGTTCAAAACTTGTTTGTTACTTGGAAAAATTCGAGTGGTTTTGAAGAAAATTTGTGTTGAGTTCAATTGAAAACATTGTTATTTTGTTTTTGAAATCAAGGATTTATTAAAATCTTGTTTTTAAATTAGAAGACATGCCGAATTTGTTAAAGATTTATCTTTAAATTGGAAATCATTTGTATTTAGATGTCAAAACATTTGAAGGTTTATTTTAAGAAAGATTACTTAAGCGTTAATTTAATAAAATTTGTATCGTACCAAAATAATTAAAATGCAAGCGTAAACAGTTCATACTATGGCCTTATTACATCAAACACAAAACCCGAATAAATCCAAATACGAAAAAGAAAATAGAAAGTCTAAATTAAAAATAAACTCTGAGCTGAGCATGGCCACCACTAAGCTCCTGCCGACCCGGTCCCTTACTAAGCGTCACCTGAAAACATATCCCACAACGGGGTGAGTCAAACAGACTCAGTGTATAACAACCACACTAAGTCCTAATGATTCAGGTATATCAGATCATACATATACATCTCACAATTTACAAATAATGATGCATTCCTGAACCCAAACCTAGATACCATTCACTACACATCACCCGTACCAACCATCACACCGTGGGGACTACTAAGTCAACCCTCCATCTGCTACACATCATCGAAGGCAGTCACTGCAGACGACGTGCTCATCGCCCTTATATATATTGTGGCATTGCCACCAGATAAAATTTTGTGACATGAGTCACCACATTCAGATTATGTGACCGAAGTCACCACATTCAGATATTATGGTATAAACCACCATATCACTTCCCCTTTCCAAATCACCCTTATGCCCCATGTCATGCAAACCATGCAAATATCATGCCATTTTCTTTATTCACATTCTTAAAATTTCACATATGTGCCATAACAGATATTTATCATATTATACTCATAGTAGGAGTAGGTTTACGTACCTAAGTACTTTGTACCATTGCGTGGTACCTTAGCCATATCTTTCACATTCTTAATAACACATGTATTAAAACAATACCATAAATCTATTAAGACTTAGGGTAGGGCTACACACCTGGTATACTTAACGAGTTCACTGAAATCCTGAAGAATCCCGATTTAATGCTCTAGATCTTAGTCCCTACATTCGGCCAACACTTAATATTTTAACAAAAGCCTATTTGGCTATAAAACCAAATCCCGAAGGATTAACGCAACCAACTTCTTACCTTGCTGCCGATTTGACTACTAATCAAATCCTGAAAACTTTGTGATGCCTCTTCTTGCAATTGGCTAGACACTAAATCACTAAACTAGTTAGTTTTCGGCTTCTGAATAAATAAAGTATAGATCTAAATCATTGTTTATAGCCTTGGCCGAATATCAGATTCACTTACCTTGTGAATCTTAAATCCCGAAAAGTGCTACTTGCTCTTGATGCTATCGAGATTCCTATAGATACATGTTAGATTCAGCCTTTTACACAAAATCTATTAAAATGGCCTATGGCCGAATATCACCTTATAGCTTGCCGTAAATCTTGAAATCCCGAAGACCTCTTTATAATCGACTACAAGCAAATCCCGAAAGATCTTTCCAAGTTTCAGCAACCAAGAATGTTGATGGAATTAGTTCTTAACTTTCGGCCAAAAGAAAAGGAATTGAAAATCGCATAACCACTAATCTTACCCTTAATACTGTAATCGACGGCTCCCTTGCTTGACTCCACAGACAAAATTTGGCTATGAGCTAGAAAGAACTTGCTTTTGGCTTTTGAAAGATTGTGAAAATAAGAAGGGAAAGGTTGAGAATGAAGATTTGACTTCAACAAAGATGAAAAGGAAAAAACTTGAGCGTTTCAGCAATGGTGGAATATAGATTCGGCTAGCACAAGGAATATTTCGGCTTTGACAAAATAAAAGAGAAAAGAAAGAGATGTCTAGATAGAAAAGGGGTGAAAATTTCGGCACAAATGTGAGAAGTGAGAAGAGAACAAATTTTCGGCACACTTATCCTACCAAAGCCGAAATTACCAACCAAAACACTCCTTATCAGCTTCCTCATTTTTCTCCTATTTTCCCTCATCTTTACCCATCAAAAATATTTGAATAATTCAGCAATTATCCTTACTCTTAGCCGAATTTTAAAAGAGAGTTTAATCACATCTAAAGCTCATCTAAATGAAGTCCCTATGCCGTCCACCTCTCTCCCTTTTTGTCGAAAATAAAAGCCCCAAAATGTTGCTTCCTTTGTGACTCGAACCCTGGCCCTTTTGTACATGCCTGTGGCGTCACTTACAAAGGCTTTAAATGGCGCCTCCTTGCCACTTTAACAGGCCCATTTTTTGTGTCAATTTTCACCTACAATTTCTCTTAAGGCCTCCTCTGCCTAGCTTCCTCTTTTAAACTTAAAACTTAATATTTTCTAAGGCATTCTTCCTACATTCAAAAGTCCTCAAAATTCAAAAAACACATTTATAACACACAAAGGCATGCTACTTCATATAATTAAGCAAAAATGTATAAGCCATAAATCCGGGATATTACACATCCTCTTAGAGTCCCTATGCCGTCCAACTCCTCTCTTGCCTGTGCCAAAAAGGTGGTAAAATAATGCTTCAAATACCGCCCCCATGATTCGAACCCTTAATCTCTGCTCCCCTAATGACGCCACCTCCTTGTATGCTTGGTGGCGTCTCCTGGCCACCTTACCACTGTGCTTGTTATGCTCTCGTTCGCCAAAATTATCTATGTAACTTACCCTATTCGGCTATCCTTCTTTGTAAGCTTCAAAACACAAATTTTAACCAAAGCTCCTAGCTTAGCCTAGCCTCTTTCGAGACTCCCAAACACACCCATACATTCAGGCAACGCATCATACACACATAAACATGAAATAACAGAACCCCTAAAAACCCGAATGTTACAGTTCTACCCTCCTTAAAGAAATTTCGGCCTCGAAATTACCTGGCTAAATGAGGTGAGGGTATTGCTGTAGCATCGAAACGTGAAACACATCATGCATCTGCTTTAATTCCAATGGCAACTCCAGCTGATATGCCACTAGTCCAACACGCTTCAAAACCCGATAAGGTCCTATAAACCTGGGACTCAGTTTACCTTTACGACCAAATCTCATCACCTTTTTCCACGACGAAACTTTCAAGTACACCTGGTCTCCCACTGCAAACTCTATCTCTTTCCGCTTGAGATCTGCATACGACTTTTGTCTGTCAGACGCCTCCCTCAATCGTGCCCGAATTACCTTAACCTTTTCTTCCAATTCTGCCACAATCTCTGGACCCAAAACATGATGTTCCCCCAATTCTGTCCAACATGTAAGAGTGCGACACTTCCATCCATACAGTGCTTCATGCGGTGCCATCCGAATACTTGCTTGATAGCTATTGTTGTACGCGAACTCCGCTAAAGGCAATAACTCCTCCCAGCTTCCTCTGAAGTCAATCACGCAACCCCTCAACATATCCTCTAACACTTGAATTACCCGCTCGCATCGCCGCTGCTCGTCATGCGGATGAAATGCCGTCTCAAGTCCAACTCGATGCCCAATGTCCGATGCAAGAAAGCCAAAACCGAGGCGTAAACCTCGGATCCCTATCTGAGATAATCGACACCGGTACCCCGTGCAGCCTCACAATCTCTGCCACATACAACTTTGCCAACCCCTGCAGAGAATAGTCAACCCCCACTGGTATGAAATGTGCAGACTTTGTCAACCGATCCACTATCACCCATACCGAGTCCTTCTTAGTAGGCGTAAAGGGAAGCCCACTAACGAAGTCCATAGTGATTCTCTCCCACTTCCACTGTGGAATTTTCTTTGGTTGAAGCAACCCCGAAGGTACTTGGTGTTCAGCTTTAACCTGCTGACATGTTAAGCACTTCCCCACAAATTCTGTAACTTCCCGCTTCAGACCAAGCCACCAAAACTGATCCCGTAGATCCCTGTACAACTTACTTCCTCCAGGATGTATAGCATAAGAACTACTATGCGATTCTCAAAGAATTCTCTACCTTAATTTCTCGTCCTTCGGCATACAGACCTTGCCCCAGAAACACAACACTCCGTCGCTGTTTACACCATAGTCTTCCAACTCCCCATTCCGCACTTGTAGTAGTTTAGCACTCAGATCGTCATCTACCAACTGTTTCTCTTTCACCTGACTTAACCATGTCGGTTTCACCTGCAACTCCGCTAACAAAATCCCGTCATCATAGACCTCAGATCTGACACTACTTTCTGACTTAGGGCATCCGCCACCACATTCGCCTTACCCGGGTGATACTCTATTAAACAATCATAGTCTTTCAACAACTCCACCCACCTTCGCTGTCTCAAATTCAGTTCCTTCTGAGTTAGCAGATATTTCAGGCTCTTGTGATCCGTGTAGATCACCGACTTTTCTCCATACAAATAGTGCCTCCACACTTTTAGAGCGAACACTACCGCAGCCAACTCCAGATCATGCGTCGGATAGTTAACCTCATGAGGCCTTAATTGTCGAGACGCATAGGCGGCCACCTTCCCATCTTGCATCAGAACACATCCCAATCCTGTGTGAGAGGCATCACAATACACCACAAAGTCTTTCCCTGCCTCAGGCTAAATCAAAACCGGAGCTTCTGTCAATACTCTCTTAAGCTTCTCGAAACTCTCCTGCTGCTTATCCGTCCACACGAAAGGTACCTCCTTTCTCAACAATTTCGTCAAAGGTGCTGCTATTGACGAGAAGCCTTCAACAAATCTCATGTAGTAGCCCGCTAACCCCAAGAAACTGCGAACCTCTGCCATAGACTTAGGTGGTTTCCAATCCAACACCGCCTCAATCTTCCAAGGATCCACCCTTATCCCTTCCGCAGACACCACATGTCCTCAAAACGTAACTTCCTTCAACCAAAATTTGCACTTGCTAAACTTGGCATACAACTTCTTTTGCCTTAACACATGTAGCACTACCCGGAGATGCGCATCATGCTCCTTCTTAGACTTAGAATATATCTGGATGTCGTCTATGAACACAACGACGAACTGATCCAAGTAAGGTTGGAAAACCCAGTTCATCATATCCATGAACGCAGCTGGGACGTTCGTCAATCCGAACGGTATTACTAAGAACTCATAATGCCCGTATCTAGTCCGGAAAGCTGTCTTATGGATATCTACTTCCTTCACCTTAAGCTGATAATATCCTGACCTTAGGTCTATCTTTGAAAATACCGCAGCCCTCTTAAGCTGATCAAACAAGTTGTCTATCCTTGGTAACGGGTACTTGTTCTTGATGGTCAGCTTATTCAACTGTTGGTAATTTATGCACATGCGCATAGTCCCATCCTTCTTCTTCACGAATAGGGCCGTGCTCCCCATGGAGACACACTGGGTCGGATAAACCCACGATCTAGCAACTCTTGGATCTGAGCCTTGAGCTCAACCAACTCCTTTGGTGCCATTTTGTATGGAGCGATAGATACTGGCGCTGTACCTGGCAACAAGTCAATCCCAAATTCCACCTCGCGAACCGGAGGCAACCTTGGAAGTTCTTCCGGAAAGACATCCACAAACTCTTTTACCATCCTGACCTCTTCTACAGCTGCTTCCTTAGCCTCCAAGGCACTGACAAAAATTAGAAAAGCCATACATCCATTCCTTACCATCTTCTCCGCTTTAAGGGCAGACACTACATTCGATAGGAAATTCCTCCTCTCACCCATCACCACAATCTCATTGTCATCGGAAGTCCTCAACGACATGCGCTTAGCAGCACAGTCCACACTCGCACGATACTTCAATAAGCAGTCCATGCCTAAGATTAAGTCAAATTCCCCAAATGGCAGCACCATTAAGTCAGCCGAAAATTGCGCCCCCTGAACTTCTAAAGGCACTTCCTTAAAGAGTCTGTCTACTACTACTGATTGCCCTAAAGGACTAAGTACAGTCATCTTTCTAGGGACAGTCTCAAAGTTCACATTCAGAGTTCCAGACACTTCACTAGCGATGTAAGAATGAGTCGACCCAATATCTATTAGAGCAGTAAAGGGTAATCCAGAAATAAAGAACGTACCCGTTATGAAGTCAGGTGCGTCACCATCCTCCCTCCGAGGAACCGCATACACCAGACCCAACTGTCTTGCCTCCGTGTTACCACCACCTCTGCCCGGTGTTCCGCGACCTCTACCAGAACCATTACCTTTACCAATCGGACCACGACCCCTCGACGGCTGCTGTGCACCTCTTCTAGCCTGACTAAAACCCTGTCCTGCTGGTCGGCTCCTATCTGTTTCCACAGGACAGTCCCTAATCATGTGATCTTTGGACCCATACTTAAAACATCCCCCTGTCTTTTTCCAACACTCCCCCGGGTGCATTTTTCCACATTGAGCACATGTACGATACTGACCTCCCACAGCAACCTACTGACCTCGCGGCCCATCAACTCTAGGTCTTTTCTGGAAATTCTCGGATGACCCTGATGACCCATAGCTCCTCTTACTCTTACCCTGACCTCTGTCCTGGTTTTGTCTCTCGGTATGCTTCACCTCCTCTGCTATTTTCGCTTTTTCAACCAATACCGCGAAGTCCCTCTCCCGCTGTGGAGCTATTAACACCCTCAGCTCATCTCGAAGCCCATCTTCGAACCGTACACAGTGCTCATAATCGATCGCCACGATTCCCCGGGCATATCTACTCAAACGAAGAAATTCTGCTTCATACTCGACTATAGATTTTCCCCCTTGTACTAGGTTCAGGAATGCCTTCCTCTGAGCGTCCACATAACTTGCTCCTACGTACTTTCCTTGGAACATAGTCTTGAAATAATCCCAATCAATCCGGTCCACCTGAGTACCCTCTCTATCAGTGAGCCACCACTGGTACGCCTCATCCCGAAGTAGTGACACCGCCCCTTTCAGTTTTTCCTCAGCCGTGCAGTCTAGGTCGTCCATGATTCTTTCAACTGCTTCTAACCAATATTTCGCAACGTTTGGGGCCACCCCAGAGACCCCCCTAAACACCTCAGCTCCGTTTGCTCGCAGTCATTCAGGCACTGACTTCCGAGCCCCTCCACCTAGACCTGCCCCAGTAACTCTTTCCAACACTCGCAACATCGCCTGGGATGTTGTGTCATCTCCTCCGGTTTGGCCCTGGAATTCTACTTCTCCAACCGATGGTAACGGTACCTCATTCCCAGACCCGTGTCCAGACCCTGCTGGTTCGGACACCGTGATTCTACCTCTGGCACGTCCGCGCGTATTGCGACCACGTCCCCTAGTACTTATTTCTACCGTCGCATTTTATCTGTTTTTACAAGTTTTATGCATTAGCTTCTTTTCACTTCTTGTTTAAAGGGAAGTTTTATGCAAAGGGAGATTTAACTGTTGTTTTTCGCAGGAGTACACATATACCTAGGGGTTCATGTCTCTATAGTATGGTTTCCTAGTCCTACTATCTATAGTATCATACATCAGCACATACAAATCAATTAACCATCCAAGGAACTTACCTGGCGGACTTGGGCCGAGAACTCAGGTGCCATGCTTCCATAAGACCATTTTAATGAAAAAAATTCAAAAACCCATTTTTGGCTCACCTTTTTGAAAACGTTGTGGGCTTCAAAACCCAAGGCCGAGTGTTTAAAACTGGGCTCAGATACCAAATTGAAACACTCCAAACCTGGCCCACAAGCCTCGACCAGATCTGACATGTTCCTTAAGGAAGGTTTAGCTTTATCTCGTTTTATCTTCTTATAAAATATGATGATTTTAAAAATAGGTTTGTATTTTTATCAAGTTGAAAACCAAGTTGCCGTTCAAGTTTGTATTTCATTAAAACGCTCCTTTCATACTTCAAAAATTAAAAGATTTGCCAGATTTTAGAGTTCCTTATGTTGAAAAGAAAACCGTAAATTTGATTAAGTGATAAAATGTTGAAGTTGCTTTGAGAAAATATTTTTGATGACTATTGTACTGAAATAAAATTTAAAATGTGAATTAAACAGTTAAGTATTGCCCTTATTACATATTAAAAATCCCAAAAGAAAACATACTAAAGAAAATGAAAAGGAGTTCAACCATAAAAAACCAGAAATTTGCTGAGCATGGCCACCACATAGTCTCTGTCGACCCGGTCCACTGCATTATGTATCACCTGCAAAATGTTAGCCCACGAAGGGTGAGTCAACAGACTCAATGTGCAACTACCAACAGCAAAACTCAACTGATTATAGCCTTTTCTTCTTACATTTTGGGCAAAGCCCATCTTCAATCATTATCGGCCATAAGCCCATATCATAGCATATTAAATCATATACATATAAAAATGAATATGCAACCCGAACCCACCTAAATATCCAACCTCTACACACCACCTGTACCAGCCAGTCACACCAATGGGGATTACTAAATCGACCCTCCATCCGCTACACACCCCTCGAAGCGCCACGCCCAAATCGCTCATCGCCCTTAATACGTGGCAAAGCCACCGGATAATGTGACAACGTCACCGAATCATAATATTGTGACATGAGTCACCGAATAATATGGTAAAACCACCGGAACACTTCCCCTCTCTATTATAGCCCTCGTGCCCATGCAACATACATAATATTACAGGTATCATACTATATGTTTAATCCCAAGCCCATATCAAAATTCACATGCGTTCATACAAATAATTGTAAACACTATTACCAGAGTGTTAGATGTAACGTACCTGAACGAACTGTACCATTGAATGGTACCCTTAGCCGTGATTATTCATAACCTTATTAACATATATTTAATATTATTAATCTATCAGGAAAAGTGTGGGGTTACACACCTGAAAACACGGTGAACGACACTCTCGATTTCAATGACACCCACACTTGCAGGGATCACCACGATTTGCTTATCCCTTTTTGATGCTGGCCCACAACCCGGTGGCCAATCACGTACCGCAGAGACCGAACGTTTCTTGAACTAGGGGTCAGAATTACGCTTCCAACCCCCTTCTTTGATTGGCTAGGACCTGACTTCATGAGATTAGCTTAATCAGAAAAACCCGATTGAGTGAATGGATCTAAGAATATTCATCTAAATGAACAGGGGCTTACCTAGATCGGCAGAATACTGAAGTTTCGGCTTTTGCTTCAGGAGTCGATTGTGTACCTACATAATACCATATGAGAAATCGACTAACACTGAGGGTATGGCCTTTGGTCGAATAGCATTATCCTCTTACCTTAATCAATCGAATCTCGAAAGCTCTCCCCTTAACATCGACTACAAGAAATCCCAAACACCTTCCATGGTTTTGGTCATACCAAGAAAATGGGGTTAGACTTCCAACTTTCGGCAACCACAAAGTGTAAGAAGAAAATTGATTAAAAGAACCCCTTACCTACTGTTAAGAATCGATTAGAGCAGACTCCGGCCAATGGTATCTTCGACTTTGAAGAAAGTAAGAGGAAAAGAAATAGTGATGAGGCTTAATAGGGATTCGACTTTGGAGAGTTATGGAAAGAAAGGGTTCGATTTAATGGAGATGGAGAACTATGGAACGACAATGAGAGAAAGATGAAGACTTTAGAGAATTTCGACTAAAGTATTAGGTGTATTCGGCTTTTAACAAAAGAATGAAGAAGAGGAGTTTGGGGTTTTAGGAGTTGCGGCAATGGAGAGAATGAGAGGGATGTTTCGGCTAACAAAAAGAGAAATAGAAGAAGGTCCCTTGGAAGAATCAGTTGTGGTTGAGTATTTGAGGGAAATGACGTATTTGGGAAACACAAAGAAGGTAGAGAGGAATGATTGAAAGCTTGATTCGGCTAGCTTTGAAAAGAAATAATGCCGAAATGGCACTTTGAAGGTTTCGGAACACTAGAGAAAATACCCAAGAACTCTCACTCACAAAGCCGAAAATGAAACTAACACTCCCTCACCCTAGAACACCTCCGAAATTTTGGCTCACTCCAACCCCAAGCCGAATGTATCCCACGTTATTACTCCTCTCTAGGTTTCGGCTAACATTCAACCACTTGCTTCCCCTTGTTTTCCTCCTAAAACTTCTCTTTTCCACTCATTCAAATGAGTTTGAATGAGTCCACCTCTCATCCACTCTCCTAGCCACACATTCAAATGAATTTGACCAAATCCACCTCTCATCCACACAGAGTCCCTATGCCGTCCAACTCCTCTCTTGCCTGTGCCAAAAAGGTGGTAAAATAATGCTTCAAATACTGCCCCCATGATTCGAACCCTTGATCTCTGCTCCCCTAATGACGCCACCTCCTTGTATGCTTGGTGGCGTCTCCTGGCCACCTTACCACTGTGCTTGTTATGCTCTCATTCGCCAAAATAATCTATGCAACTTACCCTAGTCGGCTATCCTTCTTTCTAAGCTTCGAAACACAAATTTTAACCAAAGCTCCTAGCTTAGCCTAGCCCTTTCCGAGACTCCCAAACACAACCATACATTCAAGCAACGCATTATACACACATAAACATGGAATATATGCAGAACCCCTAAAAACCCGGATGTTACAGTGTTAGGTTACCTGTCTAGGCTAAACCTTTAACGACACATTAAATAGCCTAGCCAGGGCTATATATACATATAAGATTACATGTTCAGGCTAAACCTTTAAAATGAAAACAGATTACCAGTCCATGCTAAATCTGTGTCAAATGTAGCATTGAATCTGCAATGAATGTTGGAGCTCAGTATCGTCGAAAATCCACCTAAAATTTTTACTATGTTCATTGGAATTATCTCCACACCTCAATTTAATACAATTTTATTATCATTAAGTCAAATTCCAATTTTTATACTAATTCATTAACCATTCAAAATTTCAATAGAACATATATAAATATTTAAACATAACTTGACAACAACTTGAAATCACCTAAATTATATGAACTTACTTGTCGATGTCGTAATGGTTTGACTATTAGGGATTAGTCAGTAATTTTTCATTTTCCTCGTACGTCTTCTAGTCGTTAAGATTCCTGATCTAAAGTATAGTTTGATTTAATTAACCAATCCAAACAACATAAAACAACATATAATTATAATGTTCTAACTCAATTTAATTTATACTAAAATTCCTCAACTTTTACATTTACCACAATTTAGACTCTAAAATCGAAACTATTATAATTCTCACGTTTGAGTTTCGATTTTGAAATCAATCTCAATTTAGTCCTCCAATAGTCTATTAAAATACAAAATTTCATGATTTTATACACATTTTTGGACTTATTGCATTGTAGTCCCTAAGTTCAAAACTAACAACTTTTACTTTACAAAGTAGTCCATTAACATATCTGAGCTTCAAAACCAACCAAATAACCAAAAAAGCTTCAAGAAAACATCAATGAAAACTTTAACAGTTTCACAAAATAATCATTAGGTTAGCTAAATCAAGCTTCCGGGATTCCAAAAACATAAAAATTACAAGAAACATACTAAAAACAACTCACCAATCTGCAAGAATAGGCTTGTCGTGAGCTAGGTACTCCTCCCCCTTTTGTTTTCGATTCTAAGTGAATAAGATGAAAGAAATAACCTTTTTCTTTCTTTTCTAATACTTTTATTTTATTTTAAACATATAATATAATAGTTATAAAATAAAAACATTACATTTTAACTGATTAATTTCCCACCACTGTCCATCACTTTTATGAATGCTATTATTTCTATTTAAATCCCTTAACATTCCTTTTTCATGCTTTTTAGTTAATAGAAATCAATAAAGATAAACTTTTACATCTTTTACGATTTTAGTCCTTTATACTTAATTAACTAACTAAACGTCAAAAATACCGAACCAAATTTTAATACGACACTTAAATAATTTCATAAATATTAAATCATTAATATTTACTGACTCACATATTGGAATCGTGGTCCCAAAACCACTATTTTCAACAACATTGAAAATGGGTTGTTACATAAAAAATTATCTTAAAGGAAGAAGAAACTCTTCTCATGAACCCTCCTCACACGTATATATAATCCACTTTCGTTTAGTGGAATTTGACAAGTGTCAAGAAATTTTAGAATGTGTATTCCGAATTGCCTACAAAATCCAAAAGAAATAAAAATGAGAGTCTTGTCCATATGATATTTGACCAGTCAGTTAAGTTGGTTTATAACTAGATCTAGTTACCAAAACCTACTATTCACAGTGCTTGAGCAAACTAGGCATACTATACCTTTGGCGATAACCTACATAAGGCTTACTTTTCTTTTATGGAAATCGTCCATTGAAGAACTCGTCAAGAACTAAATCTTGGTATACATCCATAGGCAAATACTCAATTTGCCAAAGCACAAATTCGCCAAAAGCTTACAATTTGGTGAACTAACTAATATCGTGTGCCGAAATAGACAACTTTGTGTCCATGAGCCTTAAATTCAAATTAGCCAGTTTTAGGATATGACAATGTATATGGAATATTATGAGATAGTGTGTTATATTTCATCTGCCAAAAAAATATTATTATAGTTCTTAGTGAATTTTTATAACAAAAACTAAATTAAAAAAAAAAATCTAAAGTGTTTAAGTTTTGTTCTGAAATGTGAATGTAAAGCTAGTTCCGTTACATTTGCCCATGTAAACAATAAATGAACTAGTAGGATATAGATGACATGTTATTAGTAAACTGTTAACATGCTCTTTGTTCTATTAATGCACTTTGTTTCATCTCCGTATTATTTTTGTACATGACGCATGTTCTGTTAAGTCTACATTGGGGAGCCATTAAATATTAAAAGACAAAATACAACTATGATCAATGTGACAAGCTTTTGTGTTAGTGAAAGGGAATGATAGTGAATTGAATTATATTGAATAAGTTATAATATGGAAATTCCAATGTCATTATGTTCCAAACTTATTTAGTATGATATAATTATACATTGTTTTTATTTATTTAGTGTAAAGGTAAGTTTAATTTGTAATATCCCGGGTTAGGGGCTATTTTGTTATTGCATTGTTTGCATGTGGTTGATATTGCAATGTGGTTGTTTTGATGTTTCAGGGGCTTAGTTGTAAGCTAGGTGTAAGCCTGAGGGGTAGGAAAATTTTAGTTTTAAGTGTTATGTGAGAGGAGCTGAGGAAGCTGGGGTTCATAAATATTATTTGGTGAATTTTAGCACAAGAGTTGAGCTAGAAAAGTGGCAAGGCATGCGCCACTTGGAGCTTGAGTTGGCGTCACTTGCAGGAGGGAGAGGTCCTGTGTTCAAGCTGCGAAAATCCCACCTTTTTGCTTCTATTTTGACGGCATGGAAGGGAGAAGTTGTTGGCAGTTCAAACTCTGCCTTGGACCAAGTCAAATGTTCAAATGATGGGTGGAGAGTGAATTTAGGAGGAAGACTAGTTCAAAGTGTTTTGAATGGATGGTTGTGAGCAAATGGGGGTAGTGGCCGAATGTTGGGTGCTTCATGGGGGAGTGGACGGTTTTGGATGGTAAGTGGAGGAGTGTGCCTAAAATGCATTTGGCATTTTTGGGTGTTTTCGGTCAACATTTTGGCAAGCCAAATTTCTCCTTTTTGTCTTACCAAAGCCGAATTTCTAAAGAGTTTCTTTCATTTTCTCTTTGAAACCGAAAGTTCAAACACCTAGTTGCCGAATTTGCTTTGTCTTCTTTTCAACCTTCTTGGTAGCCGAATGTTCTCTTCTCTCCCACTTCTCTTTCTTTTGTTCATTTTGTAAGCCGAAACTAGCATTCTCTCCCTCTCATACTTTCTTTCTTCTCTTAAAACATTGGTAGCCGAAACTCTATTCTCAAAACACTTTCTCCATTTCTTTTCTTCTCAAAACCGAGAGCACCTACCTCTTGTTCATTTTCTTTCTTCTTCTCTAAACCTTGGCCGATTCTCTCCTTCCCGAAATTATAATTCTTGTGCCTTATTTTTTTTTTTTTTTTTTAAATCAAGCCGAATCCCTCCCTTGTGTTGCCGAATTTCCCTTCCTTCATTTGTGTTCAGTTGGCCGAATAGTAGTGGGGTGTAGAGTTCTTTTAGTTCAATTTTCATTCAAGTTCAGAGGAAGGTAAGTGCTTGGCCGAATGGTCATTTCTTTTCTCTCTCCTTTTGTTTGATTTCGGTTTGGTTAAGAGCCGAATATGGCAACTGTTGTTGGGCGTTAATCTTTTGTGGTGGAAACCGATTTCATGCTAGGGCCTTGGATTGTGGTGGTGATCGAGTGAAGTAGTCAATTGAAGCTTTTGACTGTGGGCGATCGATTGGTAAGTAGTGGTAAGTGATTGGTTTTGTTGGGCTACTCTATTGGTTTCGATAAGACAAAGTATTGAAGGACTAATTTTTTCCTCTTAATAGGGTGTGCCGATTGTTAAAGGAGAACCATTATTTGGTTCGGGATTTGGTAGGAAACCAAATCAAGTGGAAGGTAGGAGTTCAAATATTAACCCCTAGGGTTTAATGGTTTTGGCCGAATGGTATAGATGTCTAATGCTCTTGATTGGCCGATTATAGGAGCAAGGTAATCAAGGGGCTTAGATCAGTTCGTGGGGTTTAAGGCTTTCGTTTAACAGGTGTGTAAACTAACACACCCATTGCTTAGTAATATATTTAATATAACTGATTGTCAAACAGTATGGTTGATTGAGATGATACCTTACGGGGTATGTGCACGGATACGGGTAAGTCCGTTTCATTACGAGCTCTATTAATGGTATATGATATCATGTTTGATGATATATGTGATGTGAGATACAATATTGGGCATGTTAGCATGATTTGAATATTGTACATGAGTCGGTATGACATTGGGTGATATGAGAGGAGGGGGAATATGATATCCGTGTCTTTGGGACACCAGAGGTTTGGCACCTCCAGTGGTTTGGTACCACAGATGATATTTTGTGACTTTAGGTCACTAGAGGTTTGGCACCTCAGCGTCTTGTCCCAGTGGCTTAGCACCACAGTGGGTTGGCCCCACAGTTGATATTACGGGATTGACGCCAGTGATTTGGTATCACGCGATGGGTTGGCCCCATCATTGGATTCGTGACTTCGGTCACCAGTGATTTGGTATCACCTTGTGTCTTTGGGACACCAGAGGTTTGGCACCTCATAACGTCTCGTCCCAGTGGCTTCGTACCACGGTGGGTTGGCCCCACAGATGATTATACGGGATTGACGCCAGTGATTTGGTATCACACGATGGGTTGGCCCCATCATTGGATTATTCGTGACTTTGGGTCACCAGTGGTTTGGCACCACACTTATGGATATCGTGACTTTGGGTCACCGGTGGTTTTGGCACCACCAAAGGGTTTTGGTACCACACGGGTAGAGATGGAGTACGGATGGCTAGGATTGGGTGCATTACTTGTATTGCTTTACAATGATGTGTGTTAGCATGTTGCTTTAACTGGGGGAGGGATTTATGCACTGAGTCTTGCGACTCACCTTTTCTCCCTTATCATTTCAGGTGACACTTAGATTGCGGACTTGGAGCCAGATGGACTCGAGGTGACTATGCCATAAATAAAGTGGGATTTGCACTGATTTAAACTTGGTACTTAATTTCTTTTATTTTCCTTTGGTTTTGTTGGGTTTGTAAAAGGCCTTTTAAGATTATGTTTTGATTATTTATACTGCTTTGATTTGATTTCAAATATGTCCTAATAAATTGTCGGGTAACATTGGATAAAAACTTGGATATAAAATGAGGATTTAAAACTACAATGCGATACGTTTTAAACTTTGCCATCGGGTATCACGCTATAATTTAAAGTAAATGCAACTCAAACGTTTCCAAAAATTTAGAGATTTTTCACACTAAGCTCAAATTGTTTTTAAACAACATGAAGGAATTACTTGGATTCTCAAACGATATGGATTTGTTTTACTTATGGAATCAACCAAGTTTTCAAATTCCCGGGTTTTCAAAATACACTTCCAGTTTTAAAACAATCATGCCCAAAATTCGACAAGTATAAAATATGACAAAGAGTTTTCATCGAATCTTTAACCTGAAACCTACCCCCCTTAAACACGATTTTTCCCGTAACATACCAGATTCGATCGTGGTGTATTGACCGGGTTTGGGGTGTTACAATTGTGGTATCAGAGCTAAGTTCAAAGGCTCGGCTGTGAGTCTGAGGCCTAAAATGTTTTCAAAAGTCTAAATGAAGTGTTCTTATGGTTTGAAAGGCATGGTACCGAGTCTTCGGCACCAGTTCGCCCAGGTAAGTACCCCTTCCTATTGCTTGTGATTTGTTGGATGTAATGTGATTGGATGATTAGCAATAGTAAGATTACTTTAGAAACTGAAACTGATAGGATTCTGTGAACTCGCGAAAACAAAGCTTCTTAAATATTTATAAGACTTTGCTTTAAAACAGTGGAATGATTACTGATGCATAAAACTCCTAAATCAGATATGTAGAGATTTTAGTCATGAGTGCTCGAGGTGGACGTGGTCGTAATACACGCGGACGTGGTCGCGGTAGGATGATTTTCAACCTCCTTAGGATCCGGTCGAGGTCGAAAAATGAGATTTTTCGTACCACCACCGCACCGGAGGTGGTGAGTTTCGAGATCGATCGATGACGTAGTGTCACAGCGCGTCTTTGCGAGTCTTGGAAAGGGTAGTTGGAGCAGGTGGAGGCGCAGGAGTTCGGAAATCTGTGCTTGAGCGACTCCGGGCGAACGGGGCCGAATTGTTTCGAGGTGTTTCTGGTGTTGCTCCCAGCACGGCTGAGTATTGGCTGGAGGCGACGGAGCGGATTATGGACGATTTAGACTTGACTGCTGAGGAGAAGCTGAAGGGGATAGTATCGCTTCTTCGGGATGAGTCATACCAGTGGTGGCTCACGGTTCGAGACAGTGTTGTAGCAGAGGATTTCACGTGGGATTATTTTAGGGCTGCTTATCAGAAAAAGTACATTGGAGCTAGCTACATCGACGCGCAGCGAAAGGCATTTCTGAGGCTAGTTCAGGGAAGTAAGTCTGTGTCTGAGTACGAGGCAGAGTTCTTGAAGCTGAGTCGGTATGCTAGGGGCATTGTGGCCACTGAACACGAGAGGTGTGTTCGATTTGAGGATGGTCTGAGAGATGATTTAAGATTGTTGATTGCTCCACAGGAGGAGCGTGAGTTTGCCGTCCTGGTTGAGAAGGCTAAGGTAGCCGAGGGTATTAAAGAGTCAGTGAGGCAAAATGTGGATAGGAACAGGCATAAGAGGAGTTTTGGATCTTCTGGGTCATCAGGCAACTCTCAGAAAAGGGCTAGGCTGAGTGGCCCGAATCAGTCTGGTAGACCTGTTGCTGTTAGTCAGAGACCGCCTCAGTGTAACCGTTGTGGGAAATCTCATTGGGGAGGATGCTAGACCGGTGGAAAAGGGTGTTTCGAGTGTGGCTCATTGGATCGCCGTGTGAGAGACTGTCCGCGTAAGTTGGCTAGGATTCAGTCTGAGAATCAGGGCCGTACTCAGTTCAGAAATAGTGGACCGCCACCGCAGAGAGGTCGTGGTAATGGCAGAGGAGGTAATGGTTCTGGTAGAGGCCGCGGAGCACCGGGCAGAGGTGCGGGTGGTTCTGAGGCACGACAGCCTGGGTTGGTGTATGCAGCGAGACGCCGAGAGGAGGGCGACGCACCGGACGTCATAACCGGTACGTTTTTAATTTTTGGTTCTCCATATACTGCCTTGATTGACTTGGGTTCAACGCATTCTTACGTTGCTAGTAGCATAGTTGAGACCATGGACTTAGATTCTGAAACTACTTCTAGGCAGATGACAGTAATTAGCCCTCTAGGTCACTCTGTAGTTGTAGATAAGCTATATAGAGAGGTGCCCCTAGAACTCCAAGGGGTAGTGTTTGTGGCTGATCTGATGGAACTGCCGTTTGGGGAGTTCGATCTGATTCTTGGGATGGACTGGTTGGTTAAGTACCAGGCAATGGTGGATTGCGCGGCTAAGCGCATGGTTCTTAGGACGACTGAGGGTGATGAGGTGGTTATGATAGGTAATAGAAGAGATTACCTGTCCAACATGGTGTCGGGTCTGAAGGCTGAAAAGATGGTCAGGAAGGGCTGTGAAGCGTATGTGGTTCATGTGTATGCCTTGGAGGCTAAAGAGTCTGCTGTAGAGAAGGTTCGGACAGTTAGGGAATTTGTTGATGTGTTTCCAGAGGAGCTTCCAGGTTTGCCGCCGGATCGTGAGGTAGAGTTTGGGATAGATCTGTTACCCGGGACTGCGCCAGTGTCTATTGCTCTATATAGGATGGCGTCCAAGGAGTTAGTGGAATTAAAGGCTCAGATCCAGTAGTTGTTGGACCGAGGCTTTATTAGGCCCAGTGTTTGACCATGGGGAGCGCCGGTACTCTTCGTCAAGAAGAAAGATGGTACGATGCGGATGTGTATAGATTACCGCCAGTTGAACAAGCTGACGATTAAAAACAAGTATCCGTTACCACGGATAGATGACTTGTTTGATCAGCTGAAGGGTGCATCTGTGTTCTCGAAGATCGATTTGAGGTCTGGGTACCATCAGCTGAAGGTAAAAGAGGCGGATATTCACAAGACAGCGTTTCGTACTCGGTATGGGCACTACGAATTTCTGGTAATGCCGTTCGGGTTGACTAACGCGCCGGCAGCATTCATGGACTTGATGAATAGGGTGTTCCAGCAGTTTTTAGATCAGTTCATAGTGGTTTTTATTGACGACATCTTGGTGTACTCAAGGTCAGAGGAAGAGCATGATGCACACTTGCGAATAGTATTGCAGATTCTAAGGGAAAAGCAGCTATATGCTAAGTTCAGTAAGTGCGAGTTCTGGCTTGGAGAAGTGACTTTCTTGGGTCATGTGGTGTCAGCTGAGGGGATTAAGGTGGATCCTCGGAAGGTTGAGGCAGTTTTGGATTGGAAGCCGCCGAAGTCAGTGGCTGAGATTCGGAGTTTTCTGGGTTTGACAGGATACTACCGAAGATTTGTAGAGGGATTCTCGTTAATCGCAGCACCGGTGACTAAGTTGTTAAGGAAAGGAGTTCCGTTCGTGTGGACTGAGAAACAGCAAGAGAGTTTCGATGAGTTAAAGAAGATTTTGACAGAAGGTCCTGTGTTAATTCAACCTGAGGCTGGTAAGGAATTCACAGTGTATTGCGATGCATCACATACGGGATTGGGTTGTGTGCTGATACAGGAAGGTAAGGTTGTGGCATATGCATCTAGGCAGCTGAGGCCACATGAGGTTAATTATCCGACGCACGACTTGGAGTTAGCAGCAGTAGTCTTCGCTCTGAAGATTTGGAGGCACTACTTGTACGGAGAGAGATCGATAGTCTATACAGACCATAAGAGTCTGAAGTACCTTTTGACTCAGAAGGATTTGAATCTGAGGCAGCGCAGATGGATTGAGTTGCTTAAAGACTACGACTATTCGATTGAATATCACCCGGGCAAGGCTAACGTGGTAGCAGACGCGTTGAGCCGTAAGGTTGTTTCGGACTTAAGAGTGATGTTTGCCCACTTGAGTTTGTATGACGACGGAAGTATTCTGGCAGAGTTGCAGGTTAAGCCTACTTGGGTTGTGCAGATCAAGGAAAAGTAGTTGGAAGACGAGGTTTTAAGTGCGCGTAGGTCTCAGGTGCAGGACAGTGGTTTGGAAGGTTACAGTTTGTCCAGTGATGGAGTGCTGTGTTTTCAAGGGAGACCTTGTATGCCGAAGGACGTGGAGCTAAGGCAGAGGATTCTTCAGGACACACATATCAGCCCATACGCTATGCATCCTGGAGGTAGTAAGATGTATCGGGATCTAAGAGAGCAGTTTTGGTGGCCAGGTCTGAAGCGAGAGGTGACAGAGTTTGTTGGAAAGTGTCTGACATGTCAGCAAGTCAAGGCTGAACATCAGTTACCGTCAGGGTTGCTTCAGCCAGTGAAGATTCCTCAGTGGAAGTGGGAAAGGATAACCATGGATTTCGTCAGTGGTTTACCGCTTACGCCAAGCAAGAAAGATTCAGTTTGGGTAATTGTGGATCGTCTGACTAAATCAACTCACTTTATTCCGGTGAGAGTTGACTACTCACTTCAGAAGTTAGCGAAACTGTATGTGTCAGAGATAGTGAGGCTGCATGGTGTGCCAGTATCGATAATCTCGGATAGGGATCCCAGATTTACGTCGAGGTTTTGGAGAGCGTTGCATCAGGCTTTGGGTACGCGTTTGGATTTCAAAGACTTGCCACCCGCAAATCGACAGCGATCGGAAAAAGGTTATTCAGATTTTAAAGGATATGCTGAGAGGTTGTGTTTTGGACTTCAGAGGTAGTTGGGAGGAGTTTCTTCCATTAGCTGAGTTCGCCTACAACAATAGTTACCAAGCAAGCATCAAGATGGCACCATACGAGGCGTTATATGGTAGGAAGTGTCGCTCACCTACGTGTTGGACGGAGTTGGGTGAACGCCAGTTGTTGGGACCAGAGTTGGTTGCAGAAACTGAAGACAAGGTTAAGTTGATTCAGGCTCGACTGAAGGAAGCTTCGGATAGGCAGAAGTCTTATGCCGATCTCAAGCGGAAAGATATAGAATTTCAGGTGAGAGATCAGGTTTTTCTGAAGGTCTCGCCATGGAAGAAAATATTGAGGTTCGGGAGGAAAGGCAAGCTAAGTCCGAGGTTTATTGGGCCATATAAGGTATTGAGACGAGTAGGACCAGTAGCGTATCAGCTTGAGTTGCCAGCAGAGCTAAGTCAGATTCACGACGTTTTCCATGTTTCGATGCTTAGGCGATATCGTTCAGATCCATCGCATGTCGTAGCAGTGGAAGAGATCGAGGTAAATCCAGATGTGACCATGGAGGAAGAACCTGTGCAGATCCTAGATCGTGATACGAAGGTTCTGCGTAGGAAGTCAGTGCCTTTGGTAAAGGTACTTTGGCGGAACCATGGCGTGGAGGAAGCTACGTGGGAACCCGAGGATGTGATGAGACAGCAATACCCTCAACTCTTTTGACCAGGTAATTTCAAGGCCGAAATTATTTCTAAGGGGGTAGAACTGTAATATCCCGGGTTAGGGGCTATTTTGTTATTGCATTGTTTGCATGTGGTTGATATTGCAATGTGGTTGTTTTGATGTTTCAGGGGCTTAGTTGTAAGCTAGGTGTAAGCCTGAGGGGTAGGAAAATTTTAGTTTTAAGTGTTATGTGAGAGGAGCTGAGGAAGCTGGGGTTCATAAATATTATTTGGTGAATTTTAGCACAAGAGTTGAGCTAGAAAAGTGGCAAGGCATGCGCCACTTGGAGCTTGAGTTGGCGTCACTTGCAGGAGGGAGAGGTCCTGTGTTCAAGCTGCGAAAATCCCACCTTTTTGCTTCTATTTTGACGGCATGGAAGGGAGAAGTTGTTGGCAGTTCAAACTCTGCCTTGGACCAAGTCAAATGTTCAAATGATGGGTGGAGAGTGAATTTAGGAGGAAGACTAGTTCAAAGTGTTTTGAATGGATGGTTGTGAGCAAATGGGGGTAGTGGCCGAATGTTGGGTGCTTCATGGGGGAGTGGACGATTTTGGATGGTAAGTGGAGGAGTGTGCCGAAAATGCATTTGGCATTTTTGGGTGTTTTCGGTCAACATTTTGGCAAGCCAAATTTCTCCTTTTTGTCATACCAAAGCCGAATTTCTAAAGAGTTTCTTTCATTCTCTCTTTGAAACCGAAAGTTCAAACACCTAGTTGCCGAATTTGCTTTGTCTTCTTTTCAACCTTCTTGGTAGCCGAATGTTCTCTTCTCTCCCACTTCTCTTTCTTTTGTTCATTGTGTAAGCCGAAACTAGCATTCTCTCCCTCTCATACTTTCTTTCTTCTCTTAAAACATTGGTAGCCGAAACTCTATTCTCAAAACACTTTCTCCATTTCTTTTCTTCTCAAAACCGAGAGCACCTACCTCTTGTTCATTTTCTTTCTTCTTCTCTAAACCTTGGCCGATTCTCTCCTTCTCGAAATTATAATTCTTGTGCCTTATTTTTTTTTCTTTTTTTTAAATCAAGCCGAATCCCTTCCTTGTGTTGCCGAATTTCCCTTCCTTCATTTGTGTTCGGTTAGTAGAATAGTAGTGGGGTGTAGAGTTCTTTTAGTTCAATTTTCATTCAAGTTCAGAGGAAGGTAAGTGCTTGGCCGAATGGTCATTTCTTTTCTCTCTCGTTTTGTTTGATTTCGGTTTGGTTAAGAGCCGAATATGGCAACTGTTGTTGGGCGTTAATCTTTTGTGGTGGAAACCGATTTCATGCTAGGGCCTTGGATTGTGGTGGTGATCGAGTGAAGCAGTCAATTGAAGCTTTTGACTGTGGGCGATCGATTGGTAAGTAGTGGTAAGTGATTGGTTTTGTTGGGCTACTCTATTGGTTTCGATAAGACAAAGTATTGAAGGACTAATTTTTTCCTCTTAATAGGGTGTGCCGATTGTTAAAGGAGAACCATTCTTTGGTTCGGGATTTGGTAGGAAACCAAATCAAGTGGAAGGTAGGAGTTCAAATATTAACCCTTTAGGTTTAATGGTTTTGGCCGAATGGCATAGATGTCTAATGCTCTTGATTGGCTGATTATAGGAGCAAGGTAATCAAGGGGCTTAGATCAGTTCGTGGGGTTTAAGGCTTTCGTTTAACAGGTGTGTAAACTAACACACCCATTGCTTAGTAATATGTTTAATATACCTGATTGTCAAACAGTATGGTTGATTGAGATGATACCTTACAGGGTATGTGCACGGATACGGGTAAGTCCGTTTCATTACGAGCTCTATTAATGGTATATGATATCATGTTTGATGATATATGTGATGTGAGATACAATATTGGGCATGTTAGCATGATTTGCATATTGTACATGAGTCGGTATGACATTGGGTGATATGAGAGGAGGGGGAATATGATATCCGTGTCTTTGGGACACCAGAGGTTTGGCACCTCCAGTGGTTTGGTACCACAGATGATATTCTGTGACTTTGGGTCACTAGAGGTTTGGCACCTCAGCGTCTTGTCCCAGTGGCTTAGCACCACAGTGGGTTGGCCCCACAGTTGATATTACGGGATTGACGCCAGTGATTTGGTATCACGCGATGGGTTGGCCCCATCATTGGATTCGTGACTTCGGTCACCAGTGATTTGGTATCACCTTGTGTCTTTGGGATACCAGAGGTTTGGCACCTCATAGCGTCTCGTCCCAGTGGCTTCGTACCACGGTGGGTTGGCCCCACAGATGATTATACGGGATTGACGCCAGTGATTTGGTATCACACGATGGGTTGGCCCCATCATTGGATTATTCGTGACTTTGGGTCACCAGTGGTTTGGCACCACACTTATGGATATCGTGACTTTGGGTCACCAATGGTTTGGCACCACCAGTGGTTTGGTACCACACGGGGTAGAGATGGAGTACGGATGGCTAGGATTGGGTGCATTACTTGTATTGCTTTACAATGATGTGTGTTAGCATGTTGTTTTAACTGGGGGAGGGATTTATGCACTGAGTCTTGCGACTCAGCTTCTCCCTTATCATTTCAGGTGACACTTAGATTGCGGACTTGGAACCGGATGGACTCGAGGTGACTATGCCATGAATAAAGTGGGATTTGCACTGATTTAAACTTGGTACTTAATTTCTTTTATTTTCCTTTGGTTTTGTTGGGTTTGTAAAAGGCCTTTTAAGATTATGTTTTGATTATTTATACTGCTTTGATTTGATTTCAAATATGTCCTAATAAATTGTCGGGTAACATTGGATAAAAGCTTGGATATAAAATGAGGTTTCAAAACTACAATGCGACACGTTTTAAACTTTTCCATCGGGTATCACGCTATAATTTAAAGTAAATGCAACTCAAACGTTTCCAAAAATTTAGAGATTTTTCACACTAAGCTCAAATTGTTTTTAAACAACATGAAGGAATTACTTGGATTCTCAAACGATATGGATTTGTTTTGCTTATGGAATCAACCAAGTTTTCAAATTCCTGGGTTTTCAAAATACACTTCTAGTTTTAAAACAATCATGCCCAAAATTCGACAAGTATAAAATATGACAAAGAGTTTTCATCGAATCTTTAACCTGAAACCTACCCCCCTCAAACACGATTTTTCCCGTAACATACCAGATTCGGTCATGGTGTATTGACCGGGTTTGGGGTGTTACATAATTATCGGTGTACTTCCTATGTTTTCACAAGCCTAATGTGTTATTTCTAATGTGTAGGTAAAGTACTGAAGTGAAGCTCTATTACAAGGATTTAAGTCTGAAGCATCTCATAACTCCTCCAAGATTGGAAGAAAGTATATGGATATATTTTTCGTTTAAAGTATGGCATGTACATGGGCCAAATTAATATATTATTAAAGTTCTAGTAGAAATACTTGGGGTATCATAAGTATTTTGACATTTAGTGAACTTATTTGAACTTACTTGAGCTATACAATGATATATGTGATAATTTGAGGTGTTTCAAAAATGATTTATGGATGATTGGGAATGAGTTAGATTGATTATGGCATTAAAATAAGTGTTTTGGGCATGATTTAGGGTATTTTGCAAAGAAGTATAGATACTTTTATAACTTGTATCGATACATGTACTCCATGGAGAAAAAATAAACAGTGTCAGATGAGTTGTACTTATACTTGGAATAATGAATATCGGTATAAGTGTACTATTTTACCCTGTTCTTGCTTAATTTGTCCCAAAAGGGGCCCAACAACCTCTGATCGCAACCAAACCATAGGGGATGCTCAAAAATGACCCGAGATACCTCAAAGGAGTTTAAAATGATAATAGTAAAGTATATAAATGGAATGTGAATTAAATTGACTCGAAGTCCAAATGTAGCATTGCTTGCTCGGGTTATCGAATTAATCCAGGTAAGAGGGGTGTTACATTTTTAGCATTTTCATATGGACTTGGTATATTTGGCATATTGGGTATGTTTTAGCATATTTTGGAACCTTTGGTTACCTTCAAATTAGATTTGGAATGAACTTTTTTATTATTTTCACAAAAATGTTTAGTAAATAAATTGGTGTTGGTTTAAACACATAAACAACTATTTTTTCCCATTTTTCAAGTATTAAATCTAGTAACTTGGTTTGAACCTATATAAATGCAATAACTTTTATTTTACTTGTCATGTTTTTAATACAAAAAATAGTTACCATGTAACAGCCTAGTTTTAGCTAAATCGAAACAGTGGTTTTAGAACAAAAATTCGAGGTCAAAAATTATTTTTAATATTATTTTATGTGTTTAAGCATGATAGCATATATGTGTGAAAGTTTTGTGGTTTAATTTTATCGTTTGGATGCTTAATTTGAGGAAAGGACTAAATCGCGTAAAATGCAAAAGTTGCATTCTATTTGATAAAGGTGTCTAATTGCTATGATTTATTAAATGAAAGGTCCTTATGTTGATATTAGACCCTTGATAGTGGAATTTGACATAAATGGCCATTAAATGAATGCTTTTAAATGGTTTTAATTAAGGTTAAAATTGTAAAATGGTTATTAATGTTAATATTATTAAAACAAAACAATATGGTGGCCATTTTATCATCTTTTTGCACCGAAAATAGAAGAAAGAAGAAGCCATTTTCATGTTTTAGGGTTTGACACTTTGTGTTTGTGATTAAGGTATGATTTGAGTTCGGTTTTTAATGATTTCTATGTTTTTGTGATCGTTGCTTTGGGTACTAGCTAGCCCATGCCCTAATTTTTGAATTGGTTGATGATTTTGTGATATGCCATTGTTGAATCTATATGTTCTTTGGGGTTTGATGATGAAATATGAAATTTGGATGATAGATTTTCATGTTTTATAAAGTGATTTTTGATGAAAATGCATAATAGGGATTGAATTGACAATTTTGCAAATTGAGGGGTTAAAATGTGAAATAAATGAAAGTTTTGGGCTGCTAGGGATTCAAGTATAAATCGACTAGGCTTGGGTTTAATGAAATTTCATGAATTTTGTGTATTTGTAAAATGTGAAATTCCCCAAATATGTATTTGTAGACTGAATTGAATGATTTGATGAATAAATGAGTTAAATCTGAATTCATATAGATCAAGAAAGAAAGAAATCAGATTTAGATTGGGGGAATCGAAAGTTGTCGAGTAGTCGATCCGATTCGTTTATTGTATATTGAGGTAAGTTCATATGCAAATAAATGTCTTTAAATTGAATTATATATATTTAATTGTCATTGAATTGTTATGAATGTTGAATGATCAAATACGAGCAAGAATCGACAGGGTTACAATATGCAAAAGTCTCGTACGAACCATGTCTGGGAAATCAAAAGTTTTCGAGTAGTCGATCCGATCCAATTTGAGAAATTCAGAGTTGATTCAGATGATTTTAAATGAAGCACATAGTAGTCGTTTATCTGTTCATCTGGGAAGCACGAAAACGTATAATGACTTGAAACAGCTGTATTGGTGGCATGGCATGAAAAAAGATATTTCCAAGTTTGTTTCAAAATGTTTAATTTGTCGGCAAGTCAAAGCTGAGCATCAAGTATTGTCGGGTTTATTGCAGCCAATCATGATTCCCTAGTGGAAATAGGATAGAGTGACTATGGATTTTGTATCGGGTTTACTCCTATCTCCTAGAAAGAAAGATGCAATCTGGGTTGTTGTTGACTAATTGACGAAATCAGCTCCTTTCTTTCCTGTACATACAAAATTCTCTCTTGATAAGTTAGCTCAGTTATATATCTCTGAGGTTGTGAGATTGCACGGGGTACCTATTTCCATTGTTTCGGACAGAGATCCGAGGTTCACATCGCAGTTTTGGAAGAAACTGCAAGATGCACTAGGTACAAAGCTACATTTTAGTACTGCGTTTCACCCGCAGACGGATGGTCAATCCGAACTAGTTATACAAGTATTCGAAGATATGTTACGATGTTGTATTCTTGAGTTTGAGGGTAGCTGGGAGAAATATCTACCGCTAATTGAATTTGCTTACAATAATAACTTTCAATCGAGTATAAAGATGGCACCGTACGAAGCTCTATACAGTTATAAATGTTGAACACCGTTGTATTGGACTAAGCTAAGTGAAAATAAGATTCACTGGATTAATTTAATGAGTGAGACTGAAGAAAAAGTGAATGTAATTTGAAATAGTCTGAAAGCAGCTTCGGATCAATAGAAATCGTATGCAGACTTGAAACGAAAAGATATTGAGTTTCAGATCGGGGATAAAGTATTCTTGAAAGTGTCTGATTGTAATGATTCAAATGTTATGTAAGTTTCTGATATGTCCGGTAACACCCCTAACCCGTAACCGTCGCCGGACTAGGGTTAGGGGTATTACCGGACATATCAGAAACTTACATAACATTTCATTCATTATAATCATCATTAACAATCATAGTGTCCCTTAGAGGAGTCATCAAGACCCTAATCATGCTTAGAAGTCGAGTCGGGACTAAATCGAAACACATATAAAATTTCATGAAAATTTGAAACTTTTCTAAAATACAGGGGAGACACGCCCGTGGGAGGAGACCGTGTGCCCTCCACGGCTTTTAGACACCCCCATGTGTCCTTTCATGTCTACATACTGACTTGGTCCCCACGGCCATCAGACACGGCCGTGTGTCCTAGCCGTGGTCCTATACTGACTTCCCCACCACGGTCACTAAACACGCCCGTGTTAAGGCCGTGTTGCTTTTAGGCTACATTCTGCCAATTCACCCATTGTCTTAGGCACACTCGTGTGCCACAACCGTGTGACATTATAGGCCATTTACAAGGCCAAAATGCCACCCATAAGGGTCAAACCTATAAGCAACATACATCATCCCATGCCATTCACATATAACTATCAAAACATACCAAATAGTCATCCCAAATCATGCATATTTGACAACTAAGGAAATCACACACTAATACATTCGAAACCAACTCTAAACATAACAATTTGCATGACCCAATCATAATTATGCCCAAACATCATTCATCTATATACATACCATTTTAAAACCATTTCATATATCTACTAATCATTCCAAAACAACTTCACATATCATACTTCTTTAAGCATACATCAAAACATATCTAGCCAAATCACATGGCTAAGTTCACTTTACAAATTATAACTAGACTAGCTTATACATGCCATATCTAGCCATATACAATTTCAAAGTGTACCAAAAAGAGTTTAATAGTGTGATGTCAATCCGTGACAGTCCCGAGCCTTCAGTAGCTTTGACGACCTATAAAATAGAGTAAACACACACACAAAGTAAGCTTTCCAAAAGCTTAGTAAGTCAATATACAAACAAACTTGGCATGAATTGCACATAATCAAATCAATAAAATAACCAATTTGGTTCTTATGATATAAATCATCTCATTCTTTCATAAGCTTGTTTGCTTAACCGTCACTTAACATATTCCAATTCACATACCATGTAAGCACATAATTCATTTAGTCAAACTTTACATATTGTATCATCAATTTCATATACATAACATCGTAGTACGATCACATAGATACTTACCTTGTATACACAATTAGTGTATAATCAACGTACTTGAATCGGACATTCATTTACTTAATCTATCAAAGCTCAGATTTGCCATTCGTATCTCAGACTTGCTTGTTGAACCAGTAGGAAACTAGTAGGATACTGAGAAAGCTCGGAATAATAGTACAATGCCATCGTCCCAGACGAGGTCTTACATGCACTCGGATATTGATGCCACTGTCTCAGACAGGGTCTTACACGAATAAAATACGATGCCTATGTCCCAGACATGGTCTTATACGTAAAATTCATATCTATGCCAACGTCCTGGACGTGGTCTTACTCGTAAAGCTTATATTAATGTCAACATCCCAGACGTGGTCTTACACGAGTCTCAAATCAATGCCAACATCTTGGACGTGGTCTTACATGATAAAACAGAACAGATACCTATGTCATGACAAAGATAATCCTGTCTATTCCTAGGTTCGAACGGGACTTCTCGGATATTGTTGCTATATCGACTTTATCTCATAATTCATAAGCACCATATCTCATAAACATTCATTATCATTATTAATCGTATGAACATTTACCAATTCATACAAGTACGTTTATTTGCATAGTGACTTACCTCAGATTCGGTATATCGGAATGAAAACGGCTACTCGGTTATTTTCGCTTTCCCGCAATCTAAGTCCATTTTCCTCGATTCTTGATCTAAACATATTCAGAATTAACCCTTTTATTCACTATTTCATTCAATTCAATCCATACACACATATTTTGGGCTATTTACAACTTAGCCCTCACATTTGCACGTTTTATCAATTTAGTCCAATTTTCTCAAAACATCAAATTCGCAAAATCTACCTATGCTCATGCTTAGCCGAATATTGATACAACACATATAAGCCCACATTTTTCATCAAATTCACAAATTAGTCCCTCAATTTGCCATTTTCTCAATTTAGCCCTATTTAGCTAAATTCATCAAAAATTCAAGAACAAAGTATGTTCATCAATTAGATATTTATCATTTAACACCATAAAACATCACAAAACTCAACATAGCATCAATGGCATTTTTCACAAACTTCATCAATTCATGAATTTGAGACATGGGTTTTAAAGCTATCGAAGCAACGATTACGAAAACGTAGAAATTATCAAAAACCAAAGTAAATAATTACCTTAATTAAGCCTAAAACCTAGCCGAAACCTTGCTAACTTCTTCTTTTCTTTTTCTTTTTTGATATTCGGCCAAAGATAAGCATTATGGCTTTCTTTTTCATGTTTTTGTTTTATATAATATAACTTATATTATAATATCTACTATTTAATAAACCATTAACAATTAAAATAATCCATTCATCACATTAATGTGCCATCCACTATATTTCAAAAAGGCCAATTTACAATATAAGGCCTCCACCTAAAAAGCCACATCAATTTAGCCATTAATCAAATGATGAGTCACTTTTACGCTTTATGCGATTTAGTCCTTTACTCAAATTAAACGCACAACCAGATGAATTAATTCATAGAAATTTATCACATGCTTAATAACATATCATCAGCACAGAAAAAAATATTAATATATTATTCAGACTCAGATTCGTGGTCCCGAAACCACTATTTTGACTAGGGTATAAATCAGACTGTTACAGTCACCGTGGAAAAAGATATTGCGGTTTGGTCGAAACGAAAAATTGAGTCTGCAATTCATTGGGCTATATGAGATTATCGAGCGAGTCGAACCAGTTGCTTGTCGACTATCTCTACCATCTGAGTTAGAGAAAATACATAATGTGTTTCACGTATCAATGTTACGACGATACCAATCAACCCTTCACACGTCATTTCCCCGATCGAGGTTGAAATTCAGTCTGATATGTCATATGCTGAAGAACCAATTTGAATTTTAGCTCGTGAGATCAAAGAATTGATGTAACACCCCAAACCTGGCCTAGAAGTTAGGCCCGAATCTAGCGTGCCACATTGAAGTGTCTTTCGAAAACCATGTTTTCATTGAAAACCCTTCTTAATTAAAAGCTCGAGTAAAAACCCAGTTATGTCAGTTTATTTGCTTCAAAGGTTTATTAAAAAGTTATTACCTTCAAAACCTTATTGTTGTAGAAGCTTAAATTAAAACAAATTATTTATGAAAATGTGATGTTTAAAAATTGCGTTGCGAAAACATAGTGTTTGAAAACAGTAATCATTTTGGGAAACCGCGTTCTACTTCTAGCAGATATCAATCGTAATGAACTGAAAATCCCAAATTAAAAATCAAAAATTAAAAGCAGCCTTATTACAACCTAATAAGAAAGCGGCTTAAGTAATGAAAAATAGAATACTAAAATTCAAAGTTGATCATAGTATGGCCACCTTCGAGTACTCCAGTACGTCAAACTGCTTATTGAGGATTACCTGAAAAAAATTAAAAAGAGGGGTTGAGTTTACGAAAACTCAATGTGTACAACCCTCATCGGTAAAAACATGCATCACAACAATCTGGGCCTAAGCCCATTACAATAATCAATGTAGGCCTAAGCCCAACACAGTTACCGTGGTATTTAGGCCTTAACCCAGAGTAGCCTCAGCTGGGCTTTAGCCCATATCAAAAGTCACAGATCACATCTATCTGGGCCTAAGCCCATCTCAATAGCAAAACAAGTGTATGCAATGCATTAATGCCCATACCAACCCTGCACTCCGTTTCCTGTCCAACCCTGCACTCCTATGGGGATTTAATCGACCCACCCATCCCTACACTCCTTATGTACTACCGGTTGCGGCACTAACCAATGTTGCAATAGAGCTGCCAATCACATAATCGGCTTAAAGCCATCGGTGGATCTACAATCGTCAAGCAAAAACGCTACCCTAACAAATCATACACTTCCTCCAAATCAATAATCCCATCCCCCATGCAACAGAATATCACATGAATGCAGACATACTATAAGTAGAATACAATAACAATCATATGACATGTAGGGCATTTTAGTCATTTTTCCCTTTAGGGGCAAAATGGTCTTTTACCCTAAAGGGATATTTCAGTCATTTTACCTTCCAGGGGTATTTCAGTAATTTTACAACCTTGCCAAAGGTCTACAGTCGCCTCGAGCGACACAGTTATCATATATCATCAAAACGGTGTATTTTGAGCCCAAAACCCAATACTCGACCCAGGTAGGCCCACACTATTATGTGGCCCATTCGCCCCAATGTTATAGCCCAGTTCAATTTCTGCCACTTTTCATAAATTTAATCCGTATGGGGCCCACGAGCCCATTGGGCCCACACAGCCCATACCGGCCCAACGAGGCCCCTGATGACCTAAGCCCATGAGAACGCTCATGGTGGCCTCAACCATCTTACGCCCATATTCGTGGGCTCGGTCCACCACACGTGCGATCGCACACTCGTGTGGCCTCATTCACCAGTATTTCGGCTTTTCGGCATTTGCCGATCTACTTGCAGTGGTGTGTGTGTGAGTACACACCTTATTTACGAACGTGCGTCTAACCCACTGGCGCCGAACCTATAATCCAAAAATACATTATTAACCGAACGCTGTTTAAGGTTAATTACATTCCATTACTAAACCTAGAACGTAAACCTTCCTCACATTGCTTGAATGAGAGTCCTTGAATCTCCTAAATCCACTGATCACAATCGGTTACCCTCCTTAGTCAAATATCTGTAATATCACAAATGATATTAACAAAATTGCTTACTAGAATATGGCTTTAAGTCTAATCCATAAGTCATGAAACATTCGGCCCAACAATACTTACTTCCCAAAACTAGTTGATTGACGAAAGAGGAGAGGTTCGACTTAGGAGAAATTTGAAAGAAAACAAGGTAGGGTCCTAACACTATTCGGCCAAACAAGAAGAGGTAGGAGAGACAACTCACAATTGAGTGATTCGACAGGGATTGAAACAGGAAAGAAAGAAAGAGACTTGGGCAAAATAGCACAAGGCTTCGGTATTTTAACAATTAAAGGTTTCGGCACATTTGTTGAATAGTTGCAGGACAATAGAATCTCAAATGGTTACTTTCAATTTCGACACTAGAGGGAAAAGAGAGGAAAGGAGATTAGGAACTCAGAAATTCAGGAATAAAGAAAATGATCTAAAATGAAAAGAGAACCCATCTAGCCGAATTCCTATGTTTTCCCTTTACCAAAAATGACACTAAGTCAAAATCGAATAGACACCTATAGACTCCTAAATTTGACCAACTCCAGCCTTTATCAAACTCCACGATTTTATCCACCAAAATCTCCTCCATATCCATAACAACCACCATCCAAACCCCATGATATTCTCCCCCTTTTACCAAGTCCACAACTACTCCAAAGAGTTTGATTCCACCACAAACTCTTGCCATCCTTGCTGCAAAATAAAACCTCCCTTACTCTTCAAGAGACTTGAACCTTAGACCACAAGCTTCACTCTATACGCCACTTGCCACTAAGCCACAAGCTCCTATTGTGTCTTTTTTTAACCACAATTATTTAAAAGGCCTAATACCAGGAGTCAAGTTTCCCCTAATGCTAAAAATAATAATTTTCCACATGACATGGCTTGAACCCAGGACTTCGTAGAAGCCCCCTAACCTTCCAAAATCACTCATCTAACAGATCCAACATGCATTTATGCCATTCTCTTGTTCTAAAAAATTTTAAACGCTGCCATGCCCAAGGCCCAAATTCAGGGTGTTACAATTGAGAAATAATAAAATTGTGTTGGTGAAAGTCTTGTGGCATTGACACGAGGTTGAAGAAGCTACGTGGGAACTCAAAGATGCTATGAGAAATCAATACCCGAACCTATTCACTGGTAAGATTTTCGGGGACAAAAATCCCTAAGGGGGGAGAGTTGTAACATCTCAGTTTTAGCTAAATCAGAACAGTGGTTTCAGAACTACAAATCCAAGGTTAGAAATTATTTTTAATATTATTTTATGTGTTTACAGCATGATAGCATATATGTGTGAAAGTTTCATGGTTTAATTTTATCGTTTGGATGCTTAATTTGAGAAAATGACTAAATCGCGTAAAATGCAGAAGTTACATTCTATTTGATAAAGGTATCTAATTGCTATGATTTATTAAATGAAAGGTATTTATGTTGATATTAGACCATTGATAGTGAAATATGACATAAATGGCCATTAAATGAATGCTTTTAAATGGTTTTAATTAAGGTTAAAATTGTAAAATGGTTATTAATGTTAATATTATTAAAACAAAACAATATGGTGGCCATTTTATCATCTTTTTGCACTAAAAATAGAAGAAATAAAAAGCCATTTTCTTTTTTTAGGGTTTGGCACTTTGTGTTTGTGATTAAGGTATGATTTGAGTTCCGTTTTTAATGATTTTTATGTTTTTGTGATCGTTGCTTTGAGTACTAGCTAGCCCATGCCCTGATTTTCGAATTGGTTGATGATTTTGTGATATGCCATTGTTGAATCTATATGTTCTTTGGTGTTTGATGATGAAATATGAAATTTGGATGATAGATTTTCATGTCGTATAAAGTGATTTTTGATGAAAATGCATAATATGGATTGAATTGAGAATTTTGCAAATTAAGGGGTTAAAATGTGAAATAAATGAAAGTTTTGGGCTACTAGGGATTCAAGTATAAATCGGCTAGGCTTGGGTTTAATGAAATTTCATGAATTTTGGGTATTTGTGAATTAGGGAGTAAATTGTAAAATTGTGGAATTTTAGGGGCTAAAATGTAAAAATGGCCAAATATGTATTTGTGGATTGAATTGAATGATTTGATGAGTAAATGAGTTAAATTTGAATTCATATATATCAAGAAACAAAGAAAACAGATTTAGATTGGGGGAAATCGAAAGTTGTCGAGTAGTCGATCTAATTCGTTCATCGTATATATGAGGTAAGTTAATATGAAATAAATTTCTTTAAATTGAATTACATATGTTTAATTTTCATTGAATTGTTATGAATGTTGAATGATAAAATACGAGTAAGAATCGACAGGGTTACAATATCTGAAAGTCCAGTACGAACCTTAGGAAAAATATAGGATACAAAAATCATGACACTAGGATTACCGAGATGTGATTACGTGTAAGACCATGTTTGGGACATTGGCATCATTATATGATTTCATATAAGACCCTGTCTGGGACAGTGGCATCGATGTGTGATAACATGTAAGACCATATCTGGGATATGGCATTGTACTAGTTATATATGATTTCTGAGTATCCGTAACGATTCTGAATGGTTCAACGAGCAAAGTCAAGTCGAGAAAGAATGTGTGAATGAGTTAAGTGAGTCAAGTTCATACGAGATTCATACGAGTATTGAAAAGGGAAGTATTTGATGAATTCTCTTATGAATTTGAATATGTGTTCAATAGGAAAGGTTTGTGAGTTTGCTTATTCATGATTTGCCTATTAATGAAAATGATATTGATTTATGTGGTAATTTGATTTGTATATGGCTTACTATGATGTTAAAGCTTACTTTGTGTGTTCTTTCCTTATTTTATAGATAATCGAAGCTAGCTCAGACTCGGGGATCATCAGGAACATCGTCACACTATTGATCAACTTGTAGGTACTTTTGATGTTATGTATATATGGTATATGGCATGTATAGGCTAGTATTAAGGTGATATGTTTTGAGTTGTGATTTTAGCCATGAGAGTTGGCTTGTAAATGATGTACATGTTGGTGTGTTTTTGGTTATCTAAGTTAGCTTAATTTATGAATTTGGTAAGTGATATATGATGTATATATATGGCCTTGTGTTTTGGCATGTTTTGTATCGTTGTTGCGATAGCTAAGTGGTTAATTGTTTTGATTAATTACCAATGATATATCATGGTTTTTTTGGTATGTTATAGGGATGATGAATTGGTATATTTTGTGTTATGAATTAGTTGATAAAATGATGAGAAGAATGCATAGGGAAGATAGGTGAAATGGTTGGTGATGATATATTGTTTTGGTGTGTTTATGGTTATGATTTGAGTAGTGAAATAGTTGAAGATGAAATGACATGATATGTATATGAATTGGCATGTTTTGGTTGCCTATAAATGTGTTGAAATGGTATTATTTTGCTTGGTTAGGTGAGCATGAGAAAAGGTGGCAAATTGGCGTTGCAAATGGTCTATTTTTGTCCACATGGGCATATGTCTCAGCCGTGTGCAACACACGGTCATACTAAACGGCTATGTGTCCCCTAGTATTGAAATTGAATTGAAGTCAGTATGCTCCACATGTCTCACACACGGGCGTGTGACCAGCCGTGTGGCACAAGTCAGTATACCCCCTAAATGGCACACAGCCTAGCACACAAGCGTGTAACTTGGCCGTGTTGCATAAGTCAGTATTCCCTACAGGATTGGTACGGTCTAACACATGGCCTGGCACACGGGTGTGTGTGGTCATTTCGTAGGGCACACGGGCTAGACATACGGGCGTGTGGTCAGCCGTGTGACCCAAGTCAGTATGTATGACGTGTTTTCACACGGCCTGGGACACGGGCGTGTCTGGAGATGTGTGAGGCACACGGCCTGTTCACACGGGCGTGTGACCCTTGTATGTTTGAAAATTTCTAAGTTTTTATGAATTTTCATAAGTTGTCGGTTTAGTCCCGAACCACCTCTAAAGCATGTTTAAGGCTTCGTAGGCCCTTTAAAAGGGACAATGTGATTATGATTGAATGGTGTTTGAGAATAGATGCATAAATGTATATTGTATGTTGTGATCTGAACGATAATGCCTCATAACCCTATTCCGGCGACGGATACGGGTTAAAGGTGTTACATACCAAATATGTTTTCATTATTTTAATTATTTTTTTTTTGTTTTTATTTGTCAAATGTGTTTTTTATTTTTTTTAAAAATAAAAATTGTTTTCTAAAACTAAAAATGGAAAAATGCTTTCAAAAACCAAAAGGAGCTTAAAATTCTCTAACTTTTTTATATTTGATTTAAAAAGCCAATTTGATAAACTATTTTAACTTGAAAAGCTAACGGTCTAGCATTATTTATTGGTAAAAGAAACCTAGTTTAACTCGAGAACTTAATTTAAAAAATAATGCTAAAAGATAACATTCTTAAACAATTAATTTATTTGATAAATGTATGATAAGCGTCGAAACCACCAAATATAAATTCCTATGAAAAAATAACAGTAATTAGGAGTATAGAATAGTGGAGTCAAATCCACAGGGACTGGCTATCTAATTTTGCCTTTTTCTATTACCAGAATTGCTGTTGAGGTCACAGTCGTGCCCACGACCTATGCGTAAAATGCTGAAAATAAAAATAAAAATGGGGGTTTAAATAGATTAAGATAATAAAATAATAAAATATGAAAAATAAAATAAAAATAGATTCGAAAATGAAAAAATAAATTCAAGAATATAAAATAAATGGATAAATAAAATATTTTTTTAGCTTAGCCTTAGCCTTAGTGTGCTCCAATCTTGAATGAATCCTTAAAATAGATTTTCCTTTCCAAGTGATAAGCTGGTTATAGCAATCGAGGATCCCTCAAACAACCAACTCTTCCTCTCGTAGTTGATCTCGGTATCACCTACAAATCAACCCTTGTCGAATTTCCAACCACGTGGCATGTACCCGTAATTTAAGACTTCGACAATCTTGCTATTTGAAAAGCCCAACTCGAATTAACGGCCTCAACCATGTGGGTCGTTTAAATTCGATCACTATCTCCCTTGACAGAATCCAACTAGTTTTTCCAACTGAACACGCCAATTTGTTCATGATATTTTGAATACAACACCACCGACTCAACTTCCCAACTGTACGTCAAACGATTCCAACCCAACGCGCACTTTTTGAATTGAAATTGAATTAATTTTGAAGGACGAATTTGTACTATCCCATATACCGGAAAGATAACGAATACCGAATTGCAAGTTCTTTAGTGTGGGTTTATATCTCACGATTACTTAATATTTTCACTAAATAATCCTAAATTTATATTGTTTAGTGTGGGTTTATATCCCATATACAACCAATTGCTAGATTTTTCCTAAATATTATCACTAAATATTTCAAAATTTATAAATCAAATTTAAACAAGAGATTAAATTTAAACTAATTACAGAGTTGTAACAATATAAAAAATCCTTCAATATTTATCCAGCCACTTTTAAAAAAATCTTCAATCCTTCAATATTTATCCATACATCCTTAAATCTTCAATCTTTCAATCAAGCCCTCTCTTTGCTTTTTGTTCTAGTTTGGTCCCTTTTTGTAAGAGTTTGAATTCAGCACACCAACTTCGTTCTTGATAAGAAAAATCCAAATTTAATAGCATTTATCTGATAAGTAGCCAAAAATAAATATATTAAAAATATGAATTTATCTTGCCATCAAATTCCCCCTACTTAGTTGATGCTTGTCCTCAAGCATTTGTCAATCTTTTTCAAAATCAAAACCCTCTTTCCTAGTCAAGCATATTGCAAACAATTAGGTGAATAAAAAAAAATAATCAATTGCTAAACTCAATCAATAAGCATTTTATAAAATCTTGAACAATATGTCAAATTCAACTATTTCACTAAATTTAGGCTTAATTAAACATGGGAAATGATCATACCCAATATACACTTTTATTTATTATTTTTTTTCAAACGTAGTCAAGTCTTTTGACATGAAGTGAGATGACAAGCCAAGCACCTCACCCCAATTACTCAACCCGACACGTTTTCTTTATTTATTTTTAACAAATTCGAGACATGATCAAACCTTTTGACGCGAAACGAGATGACTGTAAGAGTATGCCCAAAGACCAATCATGAGATGGTTGTAATAACATACTTAATTTACCATGTTTATTAATATAAAGCGTTGTCATTATTATTTCAGTTTTTCTTTCTGTGTGTATAAATAAACTGTTTTATAATAATGTCCTAAGAATAATATGATTATTCTTAAAAGATCCTTAGTCGAGTATTATTGTTGACTAGGACAACAATAATGCATTAAGACTAACATGTAGTTGATTGATGATAAAGAGTTGTCATTGATGTGGATTGTCAAAATCAATGCATGAATATGTGTGTTAGAGAACAACATATTGGATTGACCCGTTATGAGTATGTTTATTGGATTATTATGTAATTGTCACAACATTACTCATAGTGATTAATATGTATATGATCCTCGGACTTGAGATAATTATTATCTCAACATCGTGAGTTGTATATTTTGATCTGAGTCAAACGTACACCATAATTGGTTGTTCTATAAAGACCGATGTTGGATATACCACAATCTATGTAGAGGATATGGTTGATCAATATAGGATAAGTCCTCCTACATAATGGGAGTAATATCTTAGGCCACTTGATTGAGTGAGACTAGAAATGCATGGCCATGCTCAAATAAGTTGACATGAGATGTCATACTAATTTGTATATCATAGTCTACTCAAGATATCAAGAAACATGGGATGGACTATACAAGTGTGACTATTCCATGACTTGTGTCCATTCCAGAGATAAAGGACTTAAGGATTAATGTATGAAAGGTTAATCACAAAAAGTTATATGGAATCATGACTTCTTGTAACTTAGGTAGCAATGATGCATTGCTAGATGCCACTCATTGTTTGTGACATTAGAATCGTTCTATTATTATCGCTAACGTTGTAAGAACCTCTGTGGTCACACCCTATGGTTTAAATGAACGGAATAAAATATAATTGGTATTGTTTTTAGTTGTCACATGAATTAAATTAATTAAAGAATTAATTTAATTGGGCAATCAAATATTGAACATATTATATGTACAAGGATGTTGTACACATAATGACAACATAATTCTATTAATATATGAATTTGATTCATATATAAATTTAAATAAATATAGTTTACCGAAATCCTTATTATAATTAATGTAATTATAATTTTCTGATATAATTAATGTAATTATAATTTTCTGTTAAAAACTTTATTATATTTATTTAATCTTATGATACATTCAAGAGATACCAATTATAAAAGGGTATTAAAAGGATACCAAATAATGGGCCCAATGAAAAAAATACCCATTATAAAAGGCCCAATTAAAAGGATACCCAATATAAAGGGTATTTAAAAGAGGCAAAGCTTATGTGAAAACCCTAAGAGATTGCTTGTTAGGTCTAGCGAAACATCAAGCAAATAAACATCCAAAATAGTTTTGGAGATTTCTTCCGTTCATAGTCAAACCGGGTGAATCACGTAGAGGCCGTCATCGAAAAAGGTTGTGGCTTGATTCGACAAGTAGATCAAAAATCTTGTTGCCAAGGCATCATTTGCTCTACTCGATTGAAGTTTTGGTAATTTGAAACCTTTATTTCACCCCCGATTCGTTCCTCACACATGGATCCATGGTTTGGATCGCGGATCTAATTTTATTCTGCTGCGCCATGGGGTATCGGCGTTCCAACAGTGGTATCAGAGCCACTTGTGTGATACGAACTCGGGTTTAAATACTTGGGTGATGCAATTGTATGAGATTCATGTTTTGATCTTATTGTATTTTCGATTGTTTAAATCGTTTAAGCATAACCTGGTAACTGTTCCTTTCGGAAATTGATTAAATGTTAATCATGGTGTTGTGGCCTACTTGATTTTATGTTATTACTGTTAACTATTAACAAATCTGTAATAATGCGACGGTGGTATTTATAGTTTCCAGTAAGTGTTAACTGGCTAGTGGAACAAGGGTTGTTCCGATATGAAACCTCAAGGATTAAAATCCTAAAAACACGATTCTGTTGATAAAAAGTTATCAAATCGTGAGGTTTCATTTGACTGGGATATGCGATTTGTACCGCAGGGGCTCTGCCACCGTACCCCTTCGGCCCGCTTCCTCCGACATCCTCAGACCCTCGCAAAAAGTTTTGTTAATAAAAGAAATTTATAAACTTGATGGGCTACAAAAGGTTGAAAGGATATTTTATAATTCACTTTAAAATAATAATAATTGAATTATGTATGCTATTTTTGACTAGCACGGTGTTTGAAATGCTTAGTTATAGCCCAATGACCCATTCGATAAAAGGTTGTATTTTTTTTAAATACGGCCTGCGTGTCGTGCCTTACTACTATTCTCTTGTATTTCTCTTCTCATCTTATTCCCTCGTATGTAAAACGAGTTTCTGTATATTGTAATTTGCAAGAGTTGCTGTGGGCCAAACGAGAAGGAAGGTGGGACAATGATTTAGAATGAAAGCTTGTGAAATGGCTTACACCTTTAGGTTTCTTTTTGGTTTTTCCCATTGGCTTGGGTTGAACCACCTTAGTTTATGGGCTATAACTATTGCATTTATTTATTGCTTTATTTATTCATGTATGAGATGCTATGGATGTCTAAAGCATGCCAATTTTTTTATATATATTAAAATTTGAAGATAATAAACCCTATTAATTGATGAGATCGATTAAAAGACTAAATGGGCTGAAGTAGACCATAATTGGTGAGATGCAACAACCTTAATAAAATCCCTCTATTAAAATATTAAGTCAGCATGGCCTTCCAATTTTGCCCTCGTTAAGGCCTCGATCAATACTATGTAGGTTCTGCCAAAGCGAAGTACTAGTATTTATCTTGGTTAAACGCGAAGAATAAACAAGTGATATTCGCTGGTTAAAAATTGGTTAATGACTTAACTAGGTTACTCTAATAGGATTAGAAACCTAGAGGCAAGTAAATTGGATAAATCATAAGATGATTAGAATAAGATTTGTTCACCAAATATTAGGAGTTACATATGATGTAATTAGCGAATGTTGCTTACCTAAATAACCATAATCTTAAGAGTAAAGCCAAAGCTGACTTAAGAGGTGGTGAAATATGGATCCTTAACCTACTAGAAATACTTTTGAGAAAGTTTTTCCAAATTAATATACGAGGTTATTAATTTTGAAATAAAATAGTGGGAATATCATTTAATAAAGTCTTTTAATGATTGATATAAAAATGGTAAATTTACTCACATGCATATTTAATTGTTGTAGATATATTATGGCTGCAAACACTAGCACACTCTCATTGCGATCGGTCCTTGAGAAGGACAAATTGAATGGTTTGAATTTTCTTGATTGGTTCCAGTAACTTGAGGATTGTCCTTAAACAAGAACGGAAATTATATGTCATTGAACAACCACTTTCTAATGAACCACCCGCTAATGCCTCGAGGACTGATAGAGATGCTTACAAGAAGTATCTCGATGACATGATAGATGTTGGATGTCTTATGCTTGCCACTATGAATCTCGAACTTCGCAACAACATGAGGACATGGTTGCTTATGATATGATCGAGCACTGAAAGAACTTTATCGGGGGCAAGCACGGCAAGAGAGGTTTGATATCTCTAAAGCCCTATTCCAATGTAAGTTGGCTGAAGGAAGCCCAGTAGGACCTCATGTCCTTAAGATGATTGGCTATATTGAAAGCCTATCTAAGCTTGGGTTTCCATTGAGCCAAGAGTTGGCCACTTGATGTTATTTTGCAATCGTTGCTTGATAGCTACAGCCCAGTTTGTCCTCAATTTCAATATGAATGAAATTGACAAGACTCTACCACAATTGCTCAAGATGTTACGAATCTGCTGAAGGCAACTTGAAAAAGGTTGGACCCAAGCCCATACGATGGTCCGTAATAACAAGGGCAAGGGAAAGGCCAAAGTTCAAACAAAGCCTAAGGGCAAAGGTAAGCCCAAATTTGGAAAAGGAAAGGCTACACCTGAAACCTAAAGGTGGGGTGTCTAAGGAAGGAAATCTGTTTTCATTGTGGTGTGATTGGACATTGGAAACGAATCGCCTGTCTATCTTGGACGTCAAGAAGAAGCTAAAGCAAGCGGAATGTCCGCTTCGTATTTATGTTATTGATATTAATTTATCAACTACTACTTCTTGGGTATTAGATACTCGGTTGTGTGGTTCTCATATTTGTACTTCATGCAGGGGACTACAAAGGAGTAGGACTTTGGCTAGAGGAGATGTGGACCTACGAGTTGGAAATGGAGCAAAAGTTGCTTTGCATTAGGCGTGGGAACATATACTTTATCTTTGCCTAGTGGACTTGATTTATGTTTAGAGGATTGTTATTTTGTGCCCAGCTTTGACTAAAAACATTATTTCAATTTCTTGTTTAGACAAAATTGGTTTTGAGATAATTATTAAGAATAATTGTTGTTCATTTTATCTCAATAATGTTTTCTATGGTTTAGCATAATTAATTAATGGCCTCTATATTTTAGATCAAACGAATCCCATTTACAACATAAATACTAAAAGATCTAAAATAAATGACTCAAATCAAACTTATCTTTGGCATTGTCGTTTGGGCCACATAAGTGAGAAACGCATATCCAAACTCCATAAAGATGGTCTCTTGAATTCATTTGTTTTTGAACAATTTGAAGTATGTGAATCTTGCTTATTGGGAAAAATGACTAAATCTCCTTTCACTTTGGTAAAAGTGAACGAGGCTAGTGATTTATTGGACCTAATACATTCTGATGTATGTGGACCAATAAATACACAAGCCAGAGGTGGATTTCACTACTTCATTACTTTCACTGATGATTTCAGTAGATATGGGTATGTTTATCTCATGCGCCATAAGTCTGAGTCCCTTGAAAAATTCAAGGAATTCAAAAATGAAGTACAAAATCAACTAGGCAAAACTATCAAGTCACTTCGATCTGATCGAGGTGGAGAGTACTTGAGCCTAGAGTTTGATGATCTTTTGAAAGAATGTGGGATTGTCTCACAACTTACTCCTCCTGGTACCCCTCAATGGAATGGAGTATCTGAGAGAAGAAATCGAACTTTGTTAGACATGGTTCGATCCATGATGAGTCATGCTGATCTACCGACTTCCTTTTGGGGATATGCACTTGAGACAGCTGCTTTCACATTAAATTGTGTTCCATCTAAATCGGTTCAAAAGACGCCATATGAGATGTGGACTGGGAAACGTCCTAGTATGTCTTTTATGAAAATTTGGGGCTGTGAAGCTTATGTTAAACGTCAGACGTCTACTAAGCTTGAACCCAGATCTGAAAAGTGTATTTTTGTGGGGTATCCAAAAGAAACCAAAGGATATTATTTCTTTAATCCCACTGAGAACAAAATGTTTGTTGCTCGGACTGGTGTTTTCCTAGAGAGAGAATTTACTTCTAGAAAAGGAAGTGGGAGAAAGATTGAACTTGAAGAAATTCGAGAATCACAAGATACCACTTGAACCGAGAGATTGAACAACAAAGAAATTCCACAAGAAATTGAGGAACAAACAACTCTGTGAGAAACACAACCACTGCGCATGAGATCTTTAAGAGAACGCCGTGCACCTGAGAGATATGGATTTCTCATTACAACGCATGGTGACGTTCTTCTTATAGATCAAGATGAGCCTAGGACTTATCAAGAAGCGGTGATGAGCCCAGACTCTGAGAAATGGCTTGAGGCCATGAGATCTGAGATGGATTCCATGTATGAAAACCAAGTATGGACTTTGATTGATCCACCCGAAGGGGTTAAACCTATAGGGTGCAAATGGGTTTTCAAAAAGAAAACTGACATGGATGGTAATGTACAAACATACAAAGGGCGATTAGTCGCTAAAGGTTTTCGCCAAATTCATGGTGTTGACTATGATGAAACCTTTTCTCCTGTAGCTATGTTTAAATCCATCAGGATCTTGCTCACCATAGCTGCATTTCATGATTATGAAATCTGGCAGATGGACGTCAAGACAGCTTTCCTTAACGGGAAACTTGAAGAGGATGTGTATATGACACAACCTAAAGGTTTTGTAAATCCAAAGGATGCTAGAAAGATATGTAAGCTACAAAGATCCATTTATGGATTAAAGCAAGCTTCTCGAAGTTGGAATCTTCGTTTTAACGATGCAATCAAAGAGTTTGGTTTTGTCAAAAATGAAGATGAACCATGTGTTTACAAGAAAGTTAGTGGGAGCACTATCACATTCTTGGTACTATATGTGGATGACATACTTATCATGGGAAATGACATACCTACTTTGCAGTCTATTAAGACTTGGTTAAGAAGTTGTTTTTCTATGAAGGACTTGGGGGAAGCCACTTATATCTTAGGAGTCAAGATCTATAGAGATAGATCAAGGCGACTACTAGGTCTAAGCCAAAGTACATACATAGATAAAGTACTGAAAAGGTTCGGTATGGAAGAATCTAAAAGAGGATTTCTACCTATGAGACATGGTATTTCACTCTCGAAGGAAATGTGTCCTTCAACTCCACAAGAGAGAGAACGTATGAGTAAAATTCCATATGCTTCCGCTATTGGATCTATCATGTATGCTATGTTATGTACCCGTCGAGATGTATCGTATGCCTTAAGTATGACGAGTAGGTATCAAGTAGATCCCGGTGAAGGTCAACTGGACCATTATCAAGAGTATCCTTAAGTACTTAAGAAGAACTAAGGATACGTTCCTATTATATGGAGGTGAGGAAGAGTTAAGTGTAAAAGGTTACACGATGCTAGCTTCCAAACCGACAAGGATGATTCTCGATCGCAATCGTGGTTTTGTGTTTTGCCTTAATGGTGGTGCTTGTGAGTGGAAGAGTTCAAAGCAAAGTGCGATGGCTTGATTCTACAACAGAGGTGAATATATTGCGACCATGAGGCAAAAGAAAGAAGCGATTTGGATCAAGAAGTTCATTCTTCGACTAGGGGTTGTGCCTAGCATATCGGATGCTATAGAGCTCCGATGTGATAACAATGGAGCTATTGCACAAGCTAAGGAACCCGATCTCACCAAATGATTCAAACATATACTTAGACGCTACCATCTTATTCGAGAGATTATCGATCGAGGGATGTAGAGATATGCAGAGTACCTTCGGATGATAACATTGTTGATCCCCGACCAAGCCTCTAACACAACGAAGCATGATCGTCACACTAAGTCACTTGGTATTAGATATATGAGTGATTGGTCTTAGTGCTAGTGGGAGATTGTAAGAGTATGCCCAAAGACCAATCATGAGATGGTTGTAATAACATACTTAATTTACCATGTTTATTAATATAAAGCGTTGTCATTATTATTTCGATTTTCTTTTCTCGTGTGTATAAAAAAAACTGTTTTATAATAATGTCCTAAGAATAATATGATTATTCTTAAAAGATCCTTAGTCGAGTATTATTGTTGACTAGGACAACAATAATGCATTAAGACTAACATGTAGTTGATTGATGATAAAGAGTTGTCATTGATGTGGATTGTCAAAATCAATGCATGAATATGTGTGTTAGAGAACAACATATTGGATTGACCCGTTATGAGTATGTTTATTGGATTATTATGTAATTGTCACAACATTACTCATAGTGATTAATATGTATATGATCCTCGGACTTGAGATAATTATTATCTCAACATCGTGAGTTGTATATTTTGATACTGATCAAACGTACACCATAATTGGTTGTTCTATAAAGACCGATGTTGGATATACCACAATCTATGTAGAGGATATGGTTGATCAATATAGGATAAGTCCCTCCTACATAATGGGAGTAATATCTTAGGCCACTTGATTGAGTGAGACTAGAAATGCATGGCCATGCTCAAATAAGTTGACATGAGATGTCATACTAATTTGTATATCATAGTCTACTCAAGATATCAAGAAACATGGGATGGACTATACAAGTGTGACTATTCCATGACTTGTGTCCATTCTAGAGATAAAGGACTTAAGGATTAATGTATGAAAGGTTAATCACAAAAAGTTATATGGAATCATGACTTCTTGTAACTTAGGTAGCAATGATGCATTGCTAGATGCCACTCATTGTTTGTGACATTAGAATCGTTCTATTATTACTCGCTAACGTTGTTGCAGAACCTCTGAGGTCACACCCTATGGTTTAAATGAACGGAATAAAATATAATTGGTATTGTTTTTAGTTGTCACATGAATTAAATTAATTAAAGAATTAATTTAATTGGGCAATCAAATATTGAACATATTATATGTACAAGGATGTTGTACACATAATGACAACATAATTCTATTAATATATGAATTTGATTCATATATAAATTTAAATAAATATAGTTTACCGAAATCCTTATTATAATTAATGTAATTATAATTTTCGGGTATAATTAATGTAATTATAATTTTCGGTTAAAAAACTTTATTATATTTATTTAATCTTATGATACATTCAAGAGATACCAATTATAAAAGGGTATTAAAAGGATACCAAATAATGGGCCCAATGAAAAAAATACCCATTATAAAAGGCCCAATTAAAAGGATACCCAATATAAAGGGTATTTAAAAGAGGCAAAGCTTATGTGAAAACCCTAAGAGATTGCTTGTTAGGTCTAGCACCATCAAGCAAATAAACCTCAAAATAGTTTTGGAGATTTCTTCCATTCATAGTCAAACCGGGTGAATCACGTGAGAGTAGTCATCGAAAAGGTTGTGGCTTGATTCGACGATGAGATCAAAACTCTTGTTGCCAAGGCGTCATTGTCTACTCAGTTGAAGTTTTGGTAATTTGAAACCTTTATTTCACCCCGATTCGTTCCTCACACATGGATCCATGGTTTGGATCGCCGGATCTAATTTTATTCTGCTGCGCCATGGGGTATCGGCGATCCAACAATGACAACCCAAGCACCTCATCCCGGTCACTCAATTTCATATATCACTAATCGATTTATTTTAAGGCAGCTCGGTTAGTGGACTGTTATAAGCTTCGGCTCGTCACCAAACCTTTTGACGCGAAATGAGATGACAACCTAAGCACCTCATCTCGGTTACTCTACTTGGTCACATTTCCAAATCTTCTCTCTTAACCAAGCTATTAGAAAATTTATTTATTTAAATGAGTACTTTCATTAGGCAAGTTCAACAGAACCAACAATTTTCATGAAATATCGACTATGGCATAACATTTTCAATTCTACAAAGTATTCATTGATCAAGCAAGCAATAGTTATTCATGATTCACCCACTTATTTAAGTAAACTAAACATAAGAATTAAAGGTTTATTTTCAAAAAAGAATTAAAAAATATTTTTAGCAAAATACATGCAAAGAAGAAAGTATGGCATGATCCTACGAACCCTCTACTTAGCCCACATTGCCCCCAATGTGCAAAAAAGAATAAGAAGAGTGAAGAAAAGTATACTCCCCGTGTATATTTAATGGGCTGGAGGATGATGGAAGTTATCGCTTTGCAAAACAGTGAGGACACTTTGGAAATGAGTTCTTCGATCGCTGATTAATGCTCTTGGTGTGCCAAACTTGGAAAAAAATAGAGTTCGTTAGAAAAATCCACTATAGTTTTAGCACCGGCATGTATGGTAGCTTTAGCTTCTACAGCAAGAATAATGTCAACATTATTAAATGATGAAACAAACGTTCCCATGAAATCGATGCCCCATGCATCAAAAAATTCACATACATGTATAGCTATTAGGGGCATAACATTTTTTTGGCTTAAATACCCCACTATTTGACAACTCTCACAAGTTTTTCAAAATAAATAAGCGTCACAAAATAGTGTGGCCAAAACAATCCACACTCAATTACTTTATGTGCAGCGCGTTAGAACCGAAATGCCCTCTACAAGCATAAGAATAACAAAAAGAAAGGATAGATTATATTTCAGTTTCTAGGACACAATGTCGAATTACCTGATCAAAACAGTGTTTCCACAGGTATGGATTGTCCCAAATATAATATCGTGAGTCTCTCTTGTAACAGCCCGTTTTTAGTCAAATCAAAACAGTGGTTTCAAGACCACAAATTTGAAGTCAAAATAATTATTTTATTATTATTTTAAGGTCTACAGCATTATAGTATATTGTGTAAAATTTTCGTTAAGAAATTGTATCGTTTGAGTGTTTAATTTGATAAAAAGGCCTAAATCGCGTAAAGTGCAAAAGTGGTGTTCTATTAGCTAAAAGTGTCTAATAGCTATGAAATCGTAAAGTTAAAGTCCTTAAGTGGTAATTAGACAATTAATATGTTAGTGGACATAGATTGGTATTATTGAAATTTGATAGAAATTTAAAGGTTAATTTTGGTATTTAGTAAATAAAAGCTAATTAAATAAAATAAAACAAAATTTTCTTCTCATATTATCTTCTACAGCCAAATTTTAGGGCTTGAGAAGCCATTTTTATTCTTTCAAGTTTCTTCAACTTCAATCCTTGCAATTGGGTATGTATTTTGTCCCCTTTTTAGTGATTTCTATGTTTTTGAGATCGTTACAGCTTAATTTATCTAGCCCAAGGACTATTTTGCAAAACTTTAAAGGTTTAAAGTTTTTCTATTGATGAATCTATGTATGTTTTTATGTTTGATGATAGAAAATGCATGATTGTTGTTAGATAAACAACATTTGTAAAGTGATTTTTATTAAAAAGTCCAATTAGGGATTAAATTGAAAAATGTTGAAATTTTGTGATTTAATTGTGAAATAAATGAAAAATATGGGATGTTGGGGACCTAATTGAAATTTGGCTAGCATGGGTTTAGGTTGAATTGCATGAAACTGTGTTTTTATGAGATAAGGACTAAATTGTAAAAATGTGAAACATTAGGGGCAAAAGTGTAAATGTGCCTTAATGTTTATTTTTTACTAAATTGAATAGAGAGATTATTAAATAAGTTAATTTTGATTACATTTAGATCATGAAAGGTGAAATACAGATTTAGATCGGGGAAAGAAAAAAGTTTTAGATTAATATACTTAATTGCAGTTTTTGTATTCGAGGTAAGTTCGTATGTAATAAGCTTTGTTATAATTGCAATTTAAATGCTTTGATATTGTATAAATTGTGAATACGACATTACAGACCTATTTGATAAAAATTTGACATTTGAAATCCCGGTTGAACCTTAGGAATAGATTAGGATACAAATGACATGTCATTATAGGTTATTATTGATTTGGGTGCCGGTCAATACGTCCTACCAGTGGCTGAGTTATCCAACATGTGTTGTAGATTCTCGATAGCTTGTGTGAGCTGCATCGTGTAGCTTCGTCATGACTGTCAGCTTGTGTGAGCAGACCCGTTGATAGCTTGGGAGTGAGCATTATTGAGATAGCTTCGACTATGTATTGGTGCTTTGGTGTAAGATTTATTGAGATAGCTTCGACTATATATATATATTGGCACTTAGGGTGTGAGATTCCTGAGTATCCTGTATTATTCCAAATGGTTCAAAGGGTATATTGAAGAAATGAAATGGTGAGAATAGATACGTATCAGTACAGGTATGTACAAAAATTGCATATATATCGAACATATGAAAGAATTGAGCTTATGGTTATATAAATGATTGAATAGATTTTAACATTGTAATTACTTATTTTGTGTATATTGTATACATATTTTGAATTGTAAATTAAATGATGAGTTTTGCTTATTATTTTCATACGAGCTTACTAAGCTTTATAGCTTACTTTGTTTATTTTTTGTGTTTTATAGTGATTTCAAAGCTAGCTCAGATTCGGGAATCTTCAGAGACTTCATCATATTATCCTACTATCATCTTGGTACTTTTGGACTTAAGTATTTGGAGTATATGGAATGTATAGGGACTTTGGTCATTTTGATATATGTGTTGTTAATGAATTTAGTCATTTGAAATGGCTGGTAAATATTAAGAGTTTGGTTTTGTATATAGCCATGAAAGTTGGCTTGTTTTGGTTAATTTGGTTGTGTATATTTATGTGCAAATTGCTCTTGTTTTGTGTTGATAATTGCTATGATAATATTTGTGGTGAATGGTTGATATTTTGGAAGTTATATGCTTTTGAGTTTTGGCATAATGATGTATGTTTGAAAGTGTCCATTTATTTGAAATGTAAATGTGAATTTGGTATTGAAATTGAATGGTATGTTATAGTAATTGTGTGCTTTGTATATATTGGTATTGAAATGGTATGAATTATGCTTGGTTGAGGTTGGTTGAATGCCTATTTATGCCATGTTTTTGTGCCAATTGAGTTGGTGTAGGTACATGCACATTTGGTGGCAAAATGGCTTGGTAAAGGGTGTGTGTCTCAATCATGTGTGACACACGTTTATGTGAAACGACCATGTGTCCCCTAGTGTTAAATTTTCAATCAAGTCAGTATGCTCCACACGGCCCAGCACACGGACGTGTGACTTGGCCGTGTGGCATAAGTTTGTATACCCTACAGGTTTGGCACAGCCTAGCACACAGCCTGGCACATGGGCGTGCCTAGCCTCTTTAAGGGCAAAAGGGCTAGCCACACGAGTGTGTGTGTTGGCCGTGTGACCCAAGTCAGAGACTTACACGGGGTCAGACACAGGCTGGGACATGCCATGTGATTCCATTTTGAATGTCTACACGGCCTGCGACACGGGCATGTCTTTGGCCGTGTGAGACACACGGCTGAGCCACACGAGCGTGTGACCCCTATATTGTGAAAAAATTCTAAGTTTTCTAAAAATTTCTTGAGTTATCGGTTTAGTTACGAACCACTCCTAATGCATGGTTTGGGCCTCATAGGCTCGTAATTGGGATGATATGGATGATTGTGAATGATGATGGCGTGATGATGATAAATGTATGAGAAATGTCTGTATAATTTTGTAATAGGTTCGGTAATGATCTGTAACCCTATTCCGACAATGAATATAGGCGAGAGGTGTTACATTATTGGTATCAGAGCTACGGTTTAGCCAATTCTCGAACTAATGTAACGTATGTGAGAGTCTAGCTATACATGCCATATATAAAATGTGATAGTGTGATATCTCCTGACAATTTAAATCGTGTTTTATACTGTAAATGGATCCCAATCAAGCTGTAGCTGATGATGTTGAAAGTAATGCGTCTGCCTCTATTCACGGAGTAGCGCAATCTAAGTCGAGACCCGTATCTGGTAGCCAGGAAGGAGAGGCTAAAGAAGCCTTCTTCCAAATGATGAACGAGTGTTTCACGAAATTTGTTCGGACAAATCTGGCTGCTCAACAACCTCTACCCCCACCTAATCCCCAATCGGTTCCCATAGCTCCTCAAGGTGTGGAACATTTAAGATTGAACAAGCCACCTGTTGATAAGATTCGAAAACACGGAGCTGAAGAGTTTAGAGCTAATGTTGACGACGATCTTGAGAGAGCCGAGTTTTGGCTTGAAAACACTATCAGAGTATTTGATGATCTTTCTTGCACACCGGCAGAGTGTTTAAAATGTGCCGTATCGCTTCTGAAAGACACTGCGTATCAATGGTGGAATATTTTGGTGTCTGTGGTACCGAGAGAAAGAGTTACCTGGGAATTCTTTCAAGCTGTGTTTAGGACAAAATATATCAATCAGTGATTTATCGATCAAAAACGCAAAGAATTTTTGGAGCTGAAACAGGGCCGTATGTCTGTGACCAAAAATGAGCGAGAGTTTGTAAGACTTAGTAAATATGCTTAGGAGTGTGTTTCAACTGAGGCCATTATATGTAAAAGGTTTAAAGATGGATTGAACGAAGACATCAAACTGCTAGTCGAGATTCTAGAGTTGAAAGAACTTGTGGTGCTAGTTGATCGAGTTTGCAAAGCCGTAGAACTTGGCAACGAAAAGAGAAAGGTAGATTTCGAAGCTAGAATTCAAGAAAAAAATCGATGAATAAACTATATAAGTTTTCATCAGAGAAATTAAGAGATTCATACATTCGTTCGAATACTTCAATCGAGTATCCAAACAGAGATCGTGGAATGCAATACTCAAGTCCTAAGACTCAAGTTACATCAGTATCGAGTGTTGGCAGTGTGAAAAACAATAAGCCTGAGTGTCAACAGTGTGGTCGATGACATTTTGGTGAGTGTTGGATGAATAATAGAGGTTGTTTTAAATGTGGCTCACAAGATCATTTCATTAGAGATTGTCCTGAGTTAGCCGAGAAAGATAAGTACCAAAATGCAAGACCGAGCAATCCTGCCACTAGAAGGAGACCACCAAGAAATGTGGGGAATATGACTAGTAGTAGAGGAATGACAAAGGACTCCATTGTGAGATCTGAGGCCAGAGCACCTGCTAGAGCTTAAGCGATTCGTGCTTGCGAAGATGCGTCGTCACCGGATGTCATCACTAGTACATTTTCTCTATGTGACACTATTGTAGTTGCATTGATTGATTCTGGATTGACTCATTCATATATTTGTATGACTTTGGTGTCTAGTAAAAGGTCTAGTAAGAGTTTGCCTGTTGATTTTACTGATTTTGTGATTAAAGTGTCGAATACCTTAGGCAAATATGTTTTAGTTGACAAAGTTTGCAAGAGTTGTCCTTTGATGACTCGGGGTTACTGTTTTCCGGCTATATTGATGCTATTACCGTTTGATGAATTTGATGTAATTCTGGGTATGGATTGGTTGACGTTCCATGATGCTGTTGTGAATTGTAGACAAAAGACAATTGAATTGAAATGTCAGAATAGTGAAATCCTTTGGAAATCTAATGAATCGATTGGATTATCTGTTGTGATATCATTGGTGTTAGCACAGAGATATGTGAGAAAAGGTTTTGAAGCTTATCTTGCTTATGTACTGGATACGAAAATGGCTGAATCGAAGATTGAAACAGTGCCAGTAATCTGTGAGTATCCAGATGTATTTCCAAAAGAATTACCGAGGTTACCACCGATCAGAGAGGTCAAGTTTGCTATTGAATTAATATCAGAAATATCATCGATATCTATAGCTCTGTATAGGATGGCTCTAACAGAATTGAAAGAGATGAAATTTTAATTGCAAGAGTTAACCGGTAGAGGTTTTGCACGACCTAGTTTTTAGCCCTAGGGTACGCCAGTGTTGTTCGTAAAGAAGAAAGACGGATCAATGAGACTTTGTATTGATTATCGTCAGCTCAACAAGGTTACGATAAAGAACAAGCATCCTTTGTCGAGAATTGATGATTTGTTTGATCAGTTGAAAGGTATAACAATGTTCTCGAAGATTGATTTGAGGTCTGATTATTATCAGTTGCGAGTTAAGGATTCAGATGTGCCGAAAACTGCGTTCTTGTCATGCCTTTCGGATTAACTAATGCTCATGCCATTTTTATGTACTTGATGAATCAAATTTTTAGATATTATTTAGACAGATTTGTTGTTGTATTCATTAACAACATTTTGATCTATTCACGAGATGAGTCTGAACATGCCGAGAATTTTAGGATTGTGCTACAAGCCTTGAAAGATAAGCAATTGTTCGTTAAATTCAGCAAATGTGAGTTTTGGCTCCGAAAGGTCAGATTTTTGGGACATATTGTTTCGGCAGAAGGTATACAAGTTGACCCGAGCAAGATTTCAGCCATTGTTGACTGGAAACCACCGAGAAATATATCAGAAGTTAGAAGCTTTATTGGATTAGCTGGTTACTGTCGATGTTTTGTTAAGGGATTCCTGATGATTACTACACCGATGACTAGATTGCTACAGAAAGATGTGAAATTCAAGTGGTCCGAAAAAAGTCAACAGAGTTTGGATCAGTTGAAAGCATTACTAACTGAGGCACCAGTTTTGGTTCAACCTGAGTCGGGTAAAGAGTTTGTAATTTTTAGCGACGCGTCATTAAACTGTTTAGGTTGTGTTTTGATGCAAGAGGGTAAAGTGATAGCTTATGCCTCTAGACAGTAGAAGCTGCATGAAAAGAATTATCCGACACACGATTTAGAATTGGTCGCTATTGTATTTGTATTGAAAATATGGTGACATATTAACAGCCCAAATTTCGGTGAAATTGAAACAGTGGTTTCAGGACCACAAATTCGAGCCGAAAATAATATTTATTTTTATTTTATTATATGGTCCATATTATGATAGATATGTCATGTGAAATGTTTGGTATGAAAATTTTTATCGACTGAGTGCTCAAGTAAAAGAAGGACTAAATTGCATAAAATGCGAAAGTTGAATTCTAGTAGCTATAAGGATTAAATAGCTATGGAATTCAAAACTTAAGGTCCTTATATGGTAATTAGACCATTAAGAAAAGTATGTAGAATTTTCTTGGTGACTCATCCATGGAAATATAGAAAAAGGGCAAAGACTAAATTGGAAATAGCAATATACTTATTAATTAAAAAGATGATAAAAGATATCATCTTATATTATTTCATCTTCAACCTAAAAACACATAGAAACCCTAGGTGAGAGAAAAGAAACTTTCAAGGCCTAATTGAGTAAGTTTCCTTGTCTCGTTTTTAATGATTTTTATATTTCCAGAATCGGGATAGTCTAAACTATCTATTTGGGGAATTAATTTGAAAAGTTATCAAGATATGAAAAATGTGTCATGGATTTATATGCTAGAAATTAGAAATTTATGGTAGAAAATGAAAGATTATTGATAGATAAACAACTTTTACAAAGTGATTTTTGATGAAAACATGATTTAGGGACTAAAATGTAAACTTGTGAAATGGAAGGAAAAATTCTAAAATTTTATGAATACATGTGCTATAAATTTTGTAATGGGGCTTTGGTTAGGCTTGGAATAGGGAGTAATTTGCACAAGTTTCATTTTCCGAGCCTAAGGACAAAAATGTAATTTATGGAGAAGCTAGGGGCAAAATGGTAATTTTACCTAGAATGAAAATTGAGTCCACTTGAATGTGAAATATGATAAATTAATGTTAAATTTACTCGTATAGATCCAGATAGATCAAATTCAGAGCTAAAATGAGGAAAAAGGAAAATGTCGGATTAGTAAATTTATGTACACGAACATTTGTCGAGGTAAGTTTGTGTAACTAAATTGTGTTTATTTGCATGCTTGCATTGATTGTGCTTATGTAAATTGCATAAATATCATAAATATGTGAAATGATTACATATCTGGCTAAGCCTGATAAATGAAAATGTTTAAATTAAATGATAATACTCGGTAGATGATAAAGGATAAACGATGCGAATGTTACTTATGTGCTTGAAATGAATGTGGAATGTGTTTATTTGAATATCATGAATGTTGTGGATGTATGAAATAATCACATGCCTGATAATGCTTGAAACATGTTAAATCCCGTTTGAATACATGGAAAATCAATGGATATGTGATTTCTAAAAATGAATGAGGTCCTGCATTTGTTGCTGGTGGGATTTAGCTCAGTCGAGTAATCCTATTGACCTCATTTCTAAAAAGGATTTAGCCCGGACGGGTAATCCAGATCAAGCTCTTTAGAGCACATGTCATAAAAAGGATTTAGCTTGGACTGGTAATCCTGTTGTAACATGTGTGGCTCGAGAGTGTACTCTATGAAATTGTACCTTATGGGTATTAATGAACATGAATTGACAGATTCTGATTTGTACACCTCGAGTGTACTACCGGTGTATCCAACGATATTCCAGAAAGATTTAACGGGTAAAACTCTTGACATGAGAAAATTATGATTAAGAAATGAGTTATTACATGTATCTTACTGAAATACACAAAAATGATGATATGTAATAATTGATACATGGAAATATGAGACGATGATATTTGTACTTGGAATTTGATTGATGAATATAAGTTCATCCTTGATTATAGACTTGTACATCTTGTGTGTACTACTACTTGTGTGACTTTAATATTCGAAAAATATGAGTAAGGTCCTGATATGAAATGATCTAAACTCGAAATAAGCTATTATTATACTATACTTGAAATAATAAGAGATGATTTATACACGATAAATGAATACATGTTGTGGATAGCATATGTGCTTGGAAATTTAATTGCTGTTGAGCTCATACATGTCTTGGTGTTATTATGGATTATATGACTAACAAGGGAAATGAGGATGTGTGTAGGGCTTGAGGTCAAATTGATTAAATATGCCTTACATAGTTACCTCAAAATGGAATAAATTGTAAGTTATGTACCATGTTATATGAACTTACTAAGCATACAATGCTTACCCCGTTTTATTTTCCCCTGTTTTAGAGTAAATCGAGAGCTTGTTGGATTGGAAGCTCGGCGGAGATCACTCACACTACCCATCAGCCAATGTCGGTATAGTATTGTAAATTAATTATGGTTGTAATGGCATGCATAGGTTATATTAGCCACATTGGCATGTAAACATAAATGATGCTTGTAATCTAACCATTGGAATGGCTAGTAATGGTTTGATTTGTTATATTTGTAACGTCATACTATGGAAGCTACACATGTGTTAAGTAATCTATCAAATTATGCCTAACATATGGACTAAACCAAGGCAAGATTATGAACATGTATGCATGTAGTGGTATGCCTTGTAGATGATGAAATTAGCTTGAGATGGATGCTTGAAATGGTTGGCATTTGGATGTGAGTTTAAGTGCAGGTTATGGGTGTGATTTTGGGTGAGAAATAAAGCTAGAAATGGCTTTATTTTGTCCACACAAGTAGATACACGGGCTTGTGTCTAGACCGTGTGTGACACACGACCTACCCCATGGGCGTGTAGCCTGGTCGTGTGTCCTCTGCACCTTAAATTTGAGAAAAATAGAATGCTCAAAATTGAGCACATAGGTAGAGACACGGGCGTGTGTCTTAGCCGTGTGGGAGACACGGTCTTGAACACGGGCATGTGTCTTGGCCGTGTAAAACCTGAACCCAATTCGAATTGAATTAATTATCCACACGAGCAGTGGCATGCCCATGTGGCGTAAGTTAGAGAGCTACCTAGTTTTGAACATGGCCTATAGCACGGGCGTGTTCCAAGGTCACACGAGCGTGTCCCTTGGACCACATGGGCGTGTAAGCCCTCCACCTTGGAAAATTTTGGAATTTGGCGAAAAAATCTCTGAGTTCCTGATTTAGTCTCGACTTGATTCTAATGCTCGTATTGGTCTTGGGTCCATTTAAGGGACATTATGAATGACCTCGGTGAATGAATAGTAACTTGCCTGAATTAAGTGATAAATGTTCTTCGATAACGCTCTGGAACCCTGTTCTGGCGACAGATATGGGTTAGGGGTGTTACATTTAGTGGTATCAAAGCTATGGTTTAGTCGATTCTCGGACTGAACGTAGCATATGTGGAGTCTAGAAATACATGCCGTTATATAACTTGTGATAGTGTGATATCTCCCGATTCCGATGAAATTTATTTTACAAATAGACAGAGATGCCTTCTAATCGAGCTAATTACGATGACTCCGAAAGAGATACCCAAGTATCTGAGTAAAATGTTACTTATGATGAAATAGAATTCAAAAAGGTACGGATAAATGTTTTATAGTACATGAGAATGATATATGTTATGTTATATGAGTATATATATGAAAGTTAATTTTTGAGGCTTACGATCTCCACCCCCTTACCAGTATAGTGTTATACAATTAAATTCATAAGATTTATTAAGCTCATGAATGTGGAACAAAAGAGTTCAAAGGCTGAACGACTAATGATGTAGTCAGAATGAGAATGGGTTAGTAAGTAAAGATGGTATTAAAAGAGAAATTAGATTTTTCTGAAGAATTATTCTGAATATGTGATGTCTTTGTTAAGGAAGAAGTTATTCATGAGTAATTGACTTATCCAAATATGATAATTATAGAACAAATTAGTCAAAAAATTTTCCGAATTGACTCTTTCAGTGAACTGAATAATGTAAGATTATTGATGTAAAATTTTTTCGAATTTTTCTGAATTGCACCGATATTTGTATGCAACTATTATGATCAGGGATATTATAGCAATATCTTATGGGTATTCTATATGTTCTGTTATTCTCAGAGGCATGTGAAATTGTTCATGTTCAGATGCAATATTTATCGTATTGAAAGGCTGGCTAATTACAATAGATGGAATTACTGAAAGTCTGGTTGATTTATGAGCGGTATTGCTCTATCCTTCTTGGGTTTACTAATTCATCATGATTGATATAATATTTGATGATAAGATTCATGTGATAATATTTTCTACTTCTACTGATTGAAGCCCTAAATTGCGAATGTGCAAGTTATATTATCTTTATCACAGTTTTTTCTATGAGTATGTGTGATATTGCTCTTCTGAATTTTCTCCGAGGTGTCATCAATCTCTTTATTATTCAAATATGGTTTGCCTATGAAAGACATTCATTGGTCCGTAGTAATTATACTTACTACTGTTATGAATTCTGACTTGATCATGGAAATTTGGTAATATGGAACACGAATTATAGAAACTGTATTATTGCACTGGCTGATATTTTTCCCTTTTTTATTTGAAAAAATTATTGAAGATAAGGTATTGTTCCATTTGTATAGTGGAAACGTCAGATCTAATATAGTATTATGGTTTTAACCTATCTAATGATTGTGACCTCAGAATAATTCAAAGCTTCAATGTTAATAATTGAAATAGCGATATTGATGACCCAGTTATTACAGAAAAGAGGTAAGATTTGAATGGAACGATAAATATTGATAAATTTTTGACCAGTTGGAAACTTTGTTGATCAAAGTATTAGTACTTATTTAGCCTGAATTGGGAAAGGAATTCGTTATTACGGTACTATACTATGGAATGGAATTAGACTGTGTTTTGATGCAGTAAGGCAAAGTAATAGCCTGTACTTTTAGACAGTTAAAAACCACATGGAAAGAATTACCCAATACATGATCTAGAATTGACAGCTATTGTTTTTGTATTGAAATCTGACAACATTTCTTGTTTGGTGAAAAATGTCATATATTCACTGACTGTAGAATTACCCAATACATGATCTAGAATTGACAGCTATTGTTTTTGTATTGAAATCTGACAACATTTCTTGTTTGGTTAAAAATGTCATAGATTCACTGATTGTAAAAGTTTGAAGTATCTGATGTTGCTAAAAGATTTGAATCTGAGATAGCGTATACGTATTGAAATGTTGAAAGGTTATGATTTGATAATTGTATACCACTTGGAAAGAACGAAAGTTGTTACAGAAGTTTTGAGTAGAAAATCTCTGTATACTTTGCAAGCCATAGATACCGATTATGATTGTCTGATAATAGCTCAATTTAACTGAGTATAGAGCTAAACTGATGTTTTTACAACAGAACACTGAAACTCAAAAAAGTCAAAATGAGTTGTAAGTCAAATGAATATAGTGTGAAATATTTATTGATTCAGAATTTCAGAGTAGAACTGATAAATGCCTGTTATTTAGAAACCGAGTTTGTGTACTGAAGAATTTAGAATTTATATAGAAAATTTTACATGAATGATCGTAGTGGTACTATGTTTGTTTATATGGGGAATGATGAAATGCATAATGATTTGAAAATGATGTATTAATAGCCTGGAAATGAAATGTGGTATTTCTGAAATTGTACCTAAATGATGGATGTACCAACAAGTTAAGGATGAAATTTTCAAGATGGTTATAGTCAGAGAAAATACCAAAGTGGAAATGGGACAAAGTTACTATGAATTTTATATCAGGATTCTCCCTGTCTATGAAAAGAAAGATGCTATTTGAGTAATTGTCGATTCTTTGACGAAGCCTACACATTCTATCCTGGTATGAGTGGATTTCAAATTGATATATTTCTTAAATGATTTGTTTTTGAGATTGTCATATTATATGATGTGCAAGCTTCTGTTATTTCTGATTGAGATCTACAGTTCATATTCCAATTCTGAAACAAGTTACAAGAAACTCTGGGTATACGGTTACATTTTAGTACAGTATTTCATTCTCAGACGGATGGTCAATCTAAACATATGATTCAGATTTTGGAAGATATGCTTCGATGTTGTGTACTTGAATTTGAAAGTATCTTAGAAAAGTATTTTCCTTGGGTTGAGTTTGCTTATTATAATAGCTAATAGTCAAGTACAAAATTATACTATACAAGGCTTTACATGGTCACAAATGTAAAACTCCGGTGTTTTAGACTGAGTTCAGTGAGGAAAGATACATGTAATATGTTTAATTATTTGTAACCGAAGAAAGGTGAAAGTGATCTGAGACAGTATAAAAGCAGTATTTGATTGTCAGAAATCTTATGTGAATCTAAGAAGAAAAGAAATAGAGTTTCAATGGTGACAAAATATTTCTGAAAATTTACCATGGGGGAATGTTCTTCAGATCGGCTGTACAGGCAAAATTAAATCTGTGATTTATCGGGTCATACGAGATTATTGAAAGGAATTCGACCTGTTACGTAATAGTTGGTATTATTATCAGAGTTCTACAGAGTTAACAATTTTTTTATATGTGTTATGACAGTACCAATCAGACCCATCACCTATTATTACTTTGATAAATGTTAAATTCAGCCTGACACGACTTACAGTGAGAGATTTATTGAAATTCTGGTACTTGGAAAGAAAAGCTAAGAAATAAAAAGGTAGCTTAGTAAAAGTTTCTGACATTGACATGATATAGAGGGAACTACCTAAGAACTAGAGGAAACAATGAGAGAGAGTAATGTCTGAATCTCTTTACTGGTAAAATTTTTTAGGACGGAAATTTCTAAATGGGGGAAAGTTGTAATAGCCCAAATTTCGGTGAAATCAAAACATTGGTTTCGGGACCACAAATTTGAGCCGAAAATAAAATTTATTTTTATTTTATTATACGGTCTGTATTATGATAGATATGACATGTGAAAATTTTGGTATGAAAATTTCATCGATTGAGTGCTTAATTACGAGAAGGACCAAATCACATAAAATGCGAAAGTTGGATTCTAGTATAAGGATTAAATAGCTATGGAATTCAAAACTTAAGATCCTTATATGGTAATTAGACCATTAAGAAAAGTATGTAGAATTTTCTTAGTGGCTTATCCATGGAAATATAGAAAAAAGGCAAGGACTAAATTGGGAATATCAATATACTTATTAATTAAAAAGATGATAAAAGATATCATCTTATTTTATGTCATCTTCAACCTAAAAACACATGGAAACCCTAGGTGAGAGAAAAAAAAACTTTCAAGGCCTAATTGAGTAAGTTTCCTTGTTCTGTTTTTAATGATTTTTATATTTTTAGAATCGGGATAGTCTAAACTATCTATTTAGGGGATTTGTAACGACCCGAATTCGGGCCTAGTAGAATTCGGCCCATTGGGCTTTAGGCGTGGAAGCGTTTAAAATTTTTGAGAACATGAGAACGACATTTATGCAAGTTGGACCTGATAGGTGAGTGATTTTTGAAGGTTAGGGGACTTCTATGAAGTCCCGGGATCAAACCTGGGCTTTCGGAAAAATTTTGGTTTTAGGTGAATAAAACCCTAGGAGTTAGAAGGCAGGCTTTAAGAATAAAATGTGGAGAAAAATGACACAAAAGGAGTTGTGGTCTAGTGGCAAATGATGCCACATAGAAGACAACTGAATGACAACACAAGGAAGTAAGGGGTCCAAGGTTTAAGTCTTGGTGCTTGCATTTTGATTTTCTTTTTAAATTGACTTTAGGCTTTGGCCATATACTTATATTTAGTTGCGCATGTTTTAAGACAACAAGGAGCTAGTTGGTAATGTAACATCCCAAATTTGGGCCTAGTTGGATTGGGCCCAGTGGGCCCTTGGGCGTGGAAGCGTTTAAATTTTTTGGAGAATAAGAGAATGGCTTTAGTGCAAGTTGGACTTATTAGGTGAGTGATTTTGAAAGGTTAGAGGGCTTCCATGAACTCCCGGGATCAAACTTTGGCTTTAGGGAAATTTTGGTTTTAGGCGAGAAAAACCCTGGGAGTTAGTAGGTAGGCTTTAAGAATAAAATGTGGAGAAAAATGACACAAGTAGAGTGTGTGGTGTAGTGGCAAAGTGACGCCACTTAGGGAGTAAGGGAGTGACGCCATAGGGAAGGAAGGAGGTCCAAGGTTCAAGTTGTAGCACCTGCATTTTGGTTTTCTTTTTACATGGACCTTAGAATTGGGCTATAGATTTATATATAGTTGCGCATGGTTTAAGACACAAGAGGAGCTGGTGACTTAGTGGCTAGCGGCGTGGATTATGTTGCAAGGGAGCCTAGGTTCGAATCTCATGAAAAGCAATGGAGTATTTATTTTGCGAATTGGACAGCAAGAGTTTGAGTTGGATTTAAACTCTACTGACGGAGGGATCCCACATCGGAAAGATACAAAGAAAGAAGGTGAGAGACTAGCTATATATGGAGCATTTTAGGAGGAGGATGAATACACCTTGGAAGGCGTTTGGGCACAGGAGTGGTCGGAGCGCGGATTAACCAGATTCCTATCAGGTGTGTGTACTTCTCTACTCTAGTTGTAGAGCGGAAAATACTGAAGTGTCGGTCACGGCAATAGTAGCCACACGAGCGTGCGAGCGCACGTGTGGGGCTTCGACGCGATAGTTGAGGCCATCAGTAGTATTCTTGTGGGTTGAGGCTGCTTGGGCCACAATGGGCCGAAATGGGCCCAATAGGCCCGTGGGCCCAATTGAATAAAATGTATGATGATGTAGTATATAGTGAACTAGACTAGGTGAATCTCATATACGTGGCTAGATTTGTGTTAGGTGGGCCACACGAGCGTGTGGGCCCGAATAGGCCAAAATCGGGTTTTAGGCCTAATAGTCTGGTACGACCGGAAATGGTAGCTGAGTCGCTCCGGGCGACATTAGGCCTTCGAATAGGCCGTTGCAGATGCGAAATTACTGAAATACCCTCTATAGGTAAATTACGAAAATACCCTCGATAGGTAAATTACGAAAATACCCTTGGTAGGTAAAATTATTGTTATACCCTTAGAGGTTGATTAGCTTGATTATGTTATATTCTGTCTATCTGATTATGATGGTAATTCATGTTATACATTATATTCAATATATGTTTTGCATACATGACATATTGCATACACGAATTATTATGTCATATTGCATGGGATTTGGGATATTAATGATATGAAGGAGAAATGTATATCGGTGACATTGTCACATTAAATGATGGCGCGGTGCCTCATAATTGAGTTGGTGATTTAATCACGTGTGGATCAATGGTTAGACCACGATATGTGGACTTTGAGCAGTGTGTCTGTCAGCATGACTGCCAAAGAGGTGTGTAGAGGATGGAGGGTTGATTGTAGAAATCCCTACAGGTGTGTTGAGGATGGATATATGGAGCGGAGTGTAGAGGATGGAATATTAGGTCGGGCTGGGTTGCATTGCATTCACTATATGTTATGCCATGATGTTAGGGCTACGGCCCGAATCGATTTATGTGGGCTTCAGCCAAATATGTTACTGTGAGGTCTAAGGCCCAATTTGCTTCTGTGGGCTTAGGCCCAGTTATCGTTGTAAGGGGAATTGCACACTGAGTTTTCATAAACTCACCCCCTCTTTTTAAATGTTTTAGGTAATCATTACATCGCGAATTTGGGAGCTAAGGCCGACTTGTGGTGGCCATGCAATGTTTTCTCGTAAACTCGTTTCTTTTATTTGGACTTATTTTTATTTGGGTTTTTGTTATGTAATAAGACCACTATAACTTTAATTTTGGTATTTTATTTGGTTTAGCTTTTAATTTGATTACTGCCTATTATTAGTAAATGTTCGATACGGGAATTTCCTAAACTCTTAATAACCGTTTTCCAATATGTTAACAAAAGGATAACAAGCGAATAAATATTTAAAACTCAAAATTTTTAACAAACGCGCAGTTTTTAAACAACCCTTTTATGTGACATGCCAGATCTGGTCGTAACTTCTAGGCTGGGTTTGGGGTGTATAGCGGCGTGGATTATGCTACAGGGGAGCCTGGGTTCAAATCTCATGACAAGCAATGGAGTATTTATTTTGCGAATTGGACGGCCAGAGTTTGTGTTGGATTTAAACTCTACTAAAGAAGGGATCCCATATCGGAAAGCTAGCAAGAGGGAAGGTGAGAAGCTGGCTTTAAATAGAGCTACCTATGATGAGAGGAAGCATACCTTGGTGGGCGGGTGTGTATTTCGCCCTACTCTAGCTGTAGAGCGACAAATGCCAAAATGCCGGTCACATGGCGATGGTAGCCACACGAGCGTGCGAACGCACGTGTGGGAGCTTCGACGCGATAGTTGAGGCCCTCATGAGTGTTCTCATGAGTCTAGACTACCTTGGGCCAAGTGAGCCCAATGGGCCCGTGGGCCCATATGAACAAATTGTATGATTGTGTAGTAGATAGTGAACTGGTCTATGTGAATCTCATATCTGATGCTAGATTCGGGCTAAATGGGCCACATTAGCTCGATTTACAAAATTACTGGAATATCTATGGTTTACAAAATTACCGAAATACCCCCAATTTGTAAAATTACCGAAATACCCCTAGTTTGTAAAATTACCGAAATACCCCCAGTTTACGAAATTATCAAAATACCCCCAGTTTACGAAATTACCGAAATAACTCAGTTTGTGAAATTACCAAAATACCCCTAACTTGTGAAATTATAGAAATACCCTTAGTTTGTGAAATTATCGAAATACCCCTAGTTTACAAAATTACCGAAATACCCCCGATTTGTGAAATTATCAAAATACCCCAGACTTGTGAAATTACCGAATTACCCCTAGTTTGCAAAATTATCGAAATACCCCCAATTTATGAAATTACCGAAATACCCTTATTTTACGAAATTAACAAAATACTCCTGATTTGCAAAATTATCGAAATACCCCTAACTTGTGAAATTACTAAAATACCCTTGATTTACAAAATTACTGAAATACCCCTGTAGGGTAGGATTACCGAAATACCCTTATAGGCTAAATGATTGTGTTGCCTTATGGGTAAGTGATTGACTTGTGCTATGATTTGACCGACTTGACTGTGATTGTATGACTGTATTTTAAGCGACTTGACTGTGGGCGTGTGTCTGATTTGCTGTTAATATGTGTTGAAATGACTATTACTGAGCATGGCTATTTTGCATACACGTGTAATGATTGAGCATGACATACACGACATGTTGCATGAGTTGGGTTTATGATTGGAGGAAGTGTAGCCTGGTGGCTCTGCCACATACTGTTTTAGTGGCTATGCCACATACATATTATTTTGGTGGCTCAACCACATATACTATTATTAGCAGCTTGGCTGCATTATTGGAGAGCTTGGCTCTGTGCCATCTTGAATATGGCTTTGTGCCAATCGTATTTACCGGTAGCTTTGTGCCTAACAGATATCGATGACTCTGTGTCGGTCCTATTTACCTAAGGCTGTGTGCCGATTATATCACCGTCGCTGATGGCTATGTGCCGGTTATGATTCTGGTGGCTCTGCCACATTTTGTACTGGTGGCTATGCCACAATATACTAATTTCAATGGCTCAGCCACATATACTGATACTGGCAACTTTGTTGCGTTTATACTAGTAGCTCGACTGCATTTTTGAAGTGTAGGGTTGGGTGGGTTGAGTTGGTCCCCACATGGAGTGTAGGGCTAGTACGGGTGGAGTGTAGCGGATGGACTATTAGGTTGGGGCTACATTTTCTGTTTGTATTACCATGATTTTGGGGCCGTGGGCCCAAATTGATACTGTATGGGGCTTAGGCCCAGACTGAGACCATTGGACTAACTTTCCTTTTAAACTTTTATTTCCAATTTCTTAATATTATATGTTTTTCTAAATTGGGGTTTTCCCAAAACATTAATAATTGTTTTCCAAAATATCACGTTTCCGCAAATGTTCCAAAATTGATTTTCCTAACCAAAGCAGTTTACAAAGTAATAACGCTAACATTTTTATCAAGGAACCTTAAAAAGCACAATCGAGTTTCACAAACATTAAAACCGAAGTTTCAAAAAGAATGCGAACTCTTTAACGAAAGCGTAGTTTTTAAGCAACCCTTCTACATGACATGCCAGATCCAGTCATAACGTCTAGGCCGGGTTTAGGGTGTTACAGGATTAATTTGAAAAGTTATCAAGATATGAAAAATGGGTCATAGATGTTTATGCTAGAAATTAGAAATTTATGGTAGAAAATGAAAGATTATTGATAGATAAACAACTTTTACAAAGTGATTTTTGATGAAAACATGATTTAGGGACTAAAATGTAAACTTGTAAAATTGAAAGAAAAATTCTAAAATTTTATGAATACATGTGCTGTAAATTTTGTAATGGGGCTTTGGTTAGGCTTGGAATAGGGAGTAATTTGCACAAGTTTCATTTTCTGAGCCTAGGGACGAAAATGAATTTATAGAAAAGCTAAGGGCAAAATGGTAATTTTGCCTAGAATAAAAATTGAGTCCACTTGAATGTGAAATATGATAAATTAATGTTAAATTTACTCGTATAGATCTGGATAGATCAAATTCAGAGCTAGAACGAGGAAAATGGAAAATGTCGGATTAGTAGATTTATGTACATGAACATTTGTCGAGGTAAGTTCGTGTAAATAAATTGTGTTTATTTACATGCTTGCATTGATTTTGTTTATGTAAATTGCATAACTATCATAAATATGTGAAATGATTACATATTCGACTAAGCCCGATAAATGAAAATGTTTAAATTAAATGATAATGCCCGATAGATGATAAAGGATAAACAATGAAAATATTACTTATATGCTTGAAATGAATGTGGAATGTGTTTATTTGAATATTATGAATGCTGTGGATGTATGAAATGATCACATGCCCGATAATGCTTGAAACATGTTAAATCCTATTTGAATAAATGAAAAAATCGATGGATATGTGATTTTCAGAAATTAATGAGGTCCTGCATTTGTTGCTAGTGGGATTTAGCTTGGTTGAGTAATCCTATGACCTCATTTCTAAAAAGGATATAGCTCGGACATGTAATCCTGATATAAGTCCTCTTGAGCATACATTATGGATTGGATTTAGCCCAGATGGGTAATCCAGATCAAGCTCTTTAAAGCATATGTCATAAAAAGGATTTAGCCTGGACTGGTAATCCTGTTGTATATATGTATGGCTCGAGAGTGTACTATCTGAAATTGTACCTTATGGGTATTAATGAATATGAATTGACGGATTCTGAGTTGTACACCTCAAGTGTACTACCAGTGTAACCATCGATATTCCAAAAAGATTTAAAGGGCAAAGCTCTTGACATGAGAAGATTATGATTAAGAAATGAGTTATTACATGTAGCTTACTGGAATACACAAAAATGATGATATTTGATAATTTATACGTGGAAATATGAGACGATGATATTTGTAATTGGAATTTGATTGATGAATATAAGTTCATCCTTGATTATAGACTCGTATACCTTGTGTGTACTACTACTTATGTGACTTTAATATTCGAAAAATATGAGTAAGGTCCTGATATGAAATGATCTGAACTCGAAATGAGCTATTATGAGACTATACTTGAAATAATAAGATATGATTTATACACGATAAATGAATACATGTTGTGGATACCATATGCGCTTGGAAATTTAATTATTGTTGAGCTCATACATGTCTTGGTGTTATTATGGAATATATGACTAACAAGGGCAATGAGGATGTGTGTAGGGCTTGAGGCCAAATTGATTAAATATGCCTTACATAGTTACCTCAAAATAGAATAAATTGTAAGTTATGTACCATGTTATATGAACTTACTAAGCATACAATGCTTACCCTATTTCATTTTCCCCTGTTTTAGAGTAAATTGAGAGCTCGTTGGATTGGAAGCTTGGCGGAGATCACTCACACAAAAATGATGATTTTTGATAATTGATACGTGGAAATATGAGACGATGATATTTGTAATTGGAATTTCATTGATGAATATAAGTTCATCCTTGATTATAGACTCGTACACCTTGTGTGTACTACTACTTGTGTGAATTTAATATTCGAAAAATATGAGTAAGGTCCTGACATGAAATGATCTGTACTCGAAATGAGCTATTATGAGACTATACTTGTAATAATAAGATATGATTTATACATAATAAGTGAATACATGTTATGGATAGCATATGTGCTTGGAAATTTACTTGTTGTTGAGGTCATTTATGTCTTGATGTTATTATGGATTATATGACTAACAAGGGTAATGAGGATGTGTGTAGGGCTTATGGTTAAATTGATTGCATATGCCTTCATACTTACCTCAAAATAGAATAAATAGTAAGTTAAGTACCATGTTATACGAAATTACTAAGCATACAAAGCTTACCCTATTTTACTTTCCCTATTTTAGATTAAATTGGAAGCTCGTCGGAGATCACTCACACAATCTGTAACAGCCCGATTTAGGATCTAGTAAGAACAATGGTTTTGGAATCACTAATTCAAGGTCAGATAAAATTATTTTAATGTTATTTTATGAGTTATAGCATGATTATAAAGGTGCATGAAAAGTTTGGTGCTTTAATTTTACAAATTTCATGATTAATTGCGAAAAAGGACTAAATCACACAAAGTGCAAAAGTTTCATTTTACAAGCTAAAGGTGTCTAAAAGCCTTAGAATATTAATTGGAAGTCTTTATAGTGTAATTAACCCCTCAAATAATGGTTGGCCAGCCATAGGGGACAAACAATGTCAAAATTGGTCAAAGTTGTTGGAATTAGGTTGACTAAATTGATGTTTTATAATAAAATAAAGAAAAGAAAAATATAATCTTTTCTTCTCTTCTTCTCCACCAAAAATTAGCAGCAAATAGGGGGTTTGAGAGCTCAAAAATTTCAACAAGCTTTTCTCCTTGTAAGTAAGTGCTTTAATGGTCCTTCATTGTTGATTTTTGTACTTTGGAACCCCTAAAACTTAAGTTAGCTAAAGAGGAGATATTTTGCAAAGAGGTAAAATGTTTAGGCCTTTGTCATGTGAGCATTTATGTTGTTTGTTGCATTTTTATGGAAGAAAATGAGTCTTAGTTGTTAGATAAACAACTTTTGTGAAAGGTGTTTCCATGAAAACACCTAAGAGGACCTCTTTACAAAGGTTGTAAAATAGGTGTAAAGCGTGTGAAATAATGAGTATTGAGAGTTGCTATAAGAGAAATAAATGTTCACCTAGGCTTAATAAAGGAAGAAATTTGATTAGAATTGATTTACGAGCCTAGGGGTAAAATGGTCATTTTGTGAAAGTCTAAGGGCAAAATGGTAATTTTTCCAATGTATAATTATTGAAATGCATTAATTAATATGGTAATTTAATGGGCTAATTTGCTATTATAGATCAAGAAGAACGAAGAATTAACCTTGACTGAGGAAAAGGCAAGGTATCAGACTAGATCGGCAAATTGACCTATTTTGAAATCGAGGTAAGTTTATGTGCAATAAATTCAACCTCATGTTATTAAGCTTCTAAATGTTTGATATGAATGATGTTGAATAAGAAAATGATGAGAATTGTGATATGAAAGTCCCAGTAGGACTTTAATAAATGAGAGAATAATATCATCAAGACTTGAGAAGGGTAAGGTCCCGTATAAGACCATGTCTGGGACACGGCCTCAGCACCGAATTGAGATCCCGTATAAGACCATATCTGGGATATGGCATCGGCATTGAATATGAAAATCGTATAAGACCAAATCTGAGATATGGCATCGACAATTGATATGAGACTCCATATAAGACCATATTTGGGATATGGCATCAACATCTAAAGGTGACCCCATGTAAGACCATATCTGGGATATGGCATTGGCATCGCGTTTATGTGAATGACGACAATTATGTATTTTTGAGTAACCCCCAAGTGATTCAATGGGTAAATAGCTAAGTTTATATTAGAGATGAGATTAGTGTTGAAGCTATGTAATGAAGTGATACAAGTACATGTGAGTAATTCACAAGAAATGTTTACGATATGAGACATTATATGAATTGGTAAGAGTAAGTATGAGTAAGTTAGGGCAATGTGTTTAAGACTTTGTGTTTTATTCAATGCCATGGATGGATGACATTATGAGCCTTATGTTGCTATTTATTTCATGCAAACATACTAAGCTTTATGCTTACACCTCTCATTTCCCTTTTCTTTGTCGTATTGCCTAGCTAACTCGGGAATTCATGGAACGTTGGAGTTCAAAAATCACACTATCAACTTCTCTTGGTATAGAAAAGTTAGATTTATTTTGAGTATGGCATGTATAGGATTTGGTTATTTTGTTATGTCATATTTGTTAGCAAAGGCCTTGGCTATTAATGTTGTTCAATTCATTTTGTAAATGGTCCTTGGAAATTGGCCAATACTTGACAAGTTCATCTATTCAATGTTGATGAAATTCATGAAGTGTATGCTTGTGTGGATGTCTTGATTTGAGTTCTTAGAAGTGCTTTATGGTCATGATATATGTTGAATTGAATTGGTATAAGTATGGTTGCTTTGTAGGGTGGCATTTGGCTTGGTAGATAGCCTTACACATGTCCACACGGGTAGGCACATGGGCGTGTGTCTAGGTCGTGTGTGACACACGGTCAACCCCATGGGCGTGTTGATAGGCCGTGTGTCCCCATGCATGCTAGGTTGGCAAGTCAGTATGCTAAGTAGTAAACACACGGGCGGATACACAGCCGTGTGTCTCAATCGTTTAGGAGATACGGGCATGTGCCCAGGCCATGTGAAGTCTGCACATAAAATTAGGAATTTAATTCGACACACGGTCTAAGGACATGGGCGTGTGCCTTGGCTATGTGACATTGTTGTGATGATGATGTCATAAACAAAATGTCAAGGTTTTCATACACGTGTAAAGACACGGGTGTGTCATGGCCATGTGAAGGACACGGGCTATGGACACGGGCGTGTGTCAGGCCGTGTGAAAACCCTCGTAGGTTCGAATTGGAAAATAAATCCACACGAGTGTGGAACACGGGCATATGATATGCTACACGAGCGTGTTCCATCCTTCACACAAGCGTGTGTCCCTATTTTATGTCAAATTTATCTAAGTGTTCGGGTACAAGTTTAGGGTCTCATAGACCTATAATAAAGACGTTAAGGTCTTGAATTTAAAAGTTCTATTTTGAAGTGAAATTTTATGAATCGATGATGCATGATTGAGCAAGTTAAGTATGGTAATGCCTCACACCCGGTTGAGGTGTTGGATATGGGTAAGGGGTGTTACATTTAGTGGTATTAGAGCTACGGTTTAGTCAATTCTTGGACTAACGTAGCGTAAGTATGAGTCTGGCTATACGTACCATACGTATGAGTATTTGTATAATGATAGTGTGACGACTCATGACAATTTGAATTATGTTTTATATAGTAAATGGATCTCGATCGAACTACAGTCGATGATGCTGCAAGTAATGCGCCGGCTCCCGCGCAAGGGACCGCGCCAGTAGAGAGTGGACCTGAGACTTTGGGTTAAGGAGAACAGGCTTAGAAGCCTTTCTCCATATGATGAGCAATTGGTACACTGAGTATATATGAGCAAATCCTAATGCTCAACCCCCTCCACCCCCACCTATTCCTCAGCCCGCTCCTGTAGCTCCCCAAGTGGTTGAGGTAGTAAGAAGAGAAAGGCCTCTAGTCGATAAGATCCGAAAACAAGAAGCTGAGGAATTTTGATCTAGTAAAGATGATGATCTAGAGAGGGTGAAATTCTAGCTTGAGAATACCATCAGGGTATTCGATGAGTTGTCATGCATGCTTGAAGAGTGCATGAAGTGTGTGGTATCTTTCTTGAGAGATTCGGCCTATCAATGGTGGAACATCCTTGTGTCGGTGGTACCAAAGGAGAGAGTTAATTGGGAATTCTTCCAATAGGAGTTCCGGAAGAAGTACATTAGTCAAAGGTTCATTGACCAGAAGAGAAATGAGTTCTTGGAACTAAAGTAAGGTTGATTGATGGTGACTGAATATGAGCGTGAATTCGTAAGACTCAGCAAATACGCTCAAGAGTGTGTATCTATAGAAGCCATTATGTGCAAAATGTTCGAGGACGGGTTAAATGAGGATATCCGTTTGTTTTTTGGTGTCCTAGAACTAAAAGAATTTGTGGTGTTGGTAGATAGAGCCTGTAAGGTCAAAGATCTGGTCAAAGAGAAAAGAAGAGCAAAAATCGAGTCTCGTGACTTGAAGAAGAGATAGTTGGGCAAGTCATTCTAATCCTCATCCAAAAAGTCGAGAGATTTCACTACTCGATCAGCCACCTCAGCTGGATTTTTGAGTAAAAGTAAGGGTAGACAGTACTCGGGGTCTAAAGCTCAGGCCACTTCGGTTGCTAGTGTTGGCAATGCTCGGCCGAGTAGACTGGAATGCCCGCAGTATGGTAGACATCATTCCGGAGAGTGTCAAGGAAACGAGAAAGCTTGTGTTAAGTGTGGATCCCTAGACCATTTTATTAGAAATTTCCCCGAGGCAGGTGAGAAAGAGAAACGTTAGAATGCAAGACCGGGAAGTACAGCTAGAGGAAGGCCACAGAGAACCCTGGGTAATGAAATGGGTAGGAAGAGTACATCTAGAGAGAAGACTGTAAGATCTGAGGGTAGAGCACCGACGAGAACATCTGCCATTCGTGCTCGCGAAGAGGCATCCTCCCCCGATGTGATCACGGGTACATTTTCTCTCTACCCACTCATATATTTGCATAAAATTAGTCTCTAGCATGAGCATGCCTGTAGAGTCTACTGAATTTGTGATAAGAGTGTCAAATCCCCTAGGCAAATGTGTATTAGTCGATAGAGTATGCAAAGGTTGCCCTTTGATGATTAGGGTTCATTATTTTCCGGCTAATCTCATGTTATTGCCATTTGATGAATTTGATGTCATCCTTGGGATGGATTGGTTAACTACTCATGATGTGATAGTGAATTGTGGAAGGAAGTTTATTGAGTTAAAATGTGAAAATGGAGATCTTATTCGTGTTGAATCAGATGAGCAAGACAGATTGCCAGTAGTGATATCTTCCTTGTTGACTCAGAAATACCTAAGAAAGTGGTACGAAGCTTACCTTGCCTTTGTGATGAATTCTAGGGAGACTAAGTTAAGAATTGAATCAGTGCCCATAGTATGTGAGTATCCAGATATTTTCCCAGAGGAATTGCCAGGGTTACCTCCGGTTAGAGAGATTGAATTTGGGATTGAGTTAACTCCTGGTACTGCCTCCATTTCTATTGCTCCCTACAGAATGGCTCCAACCGAGCTAAAAGAACTGAAAGCACAGTTACAATACTTAACGGATAAAGGCTTAGCAAGATAGAGTTTTTCACCGTGGGGTGCTCCCATATTATTTGTGAAGAAGAAAGACGATTCCATAACGTTATGTATAGATTATCTACAACTCAATAAGGTAACTGTGTAGAACAAGTACTCGTTGCCAAGAATCGATGAGTTATTTGATCAATTGAAGGGAGCCACGGTATTTTCCAAGATAGACTTGAGGTCCGGATATTATTAGTTGAGAGTCAAGGATTCGGATGTGCTGAAAACCGCATTTCGGACAAGGTATGGCCACTATGAATTTTTGGTCATGCCTTTTGGTTTAACAAATGCCCCTGCAGTTTTCATGGATTTGATTAATCATGTCTTTCGGACGTATTTGGATAAATTTGTGGTAATCTTTATCAATGATATATTTATCTACCTCGAGATGAGAACGAGCACATTAAGCATTTAAGAACGGTTCTACAGATTTTGAGAGATACACAATTGTATGCTAAGTTTAGTAAAAGTGAATTTTGGCTTAAGGAAGTTGGATTTTTAGGGCACATTGTCTCGAGAGATGGAATCAGAGTCAACCCGAGTAAGATCTCAGCAATTGTGGATTGGAAGCCACCAAGGAATGTAACCGAGGTTAAGAGTTTTCTGGGCCTAGCTGGCTACTATAGATTTTTTGTCAAGGAATTTTCCATGATAGCTACTCCAATGATGAGGTTGCTATAAAAAGATGTAAAGTTTGAATGGACAGAAAAGTGCCAACAAAGTTTTGAGAAACTAAAGACATTGTTGACTAAGGCTCCTATTTTAGTGCAACTGAAGCCGGGAAAAGAATTTGTGGTTTACAGCAATGCATCCCTGAATGGATTAGGTTGTGTACTCATGCAAGAGGGCATGGTATAGCATATGCCTCTAGATAGTTAAAGCCGCATGAGAAGAATTACCCAACCCATGATTTGGAGTTAGCCGCAATTGTATTTGCACTAAAGATTTGAAGACACCATTTGTATGGTGAGAAATGTCGGGTGTTCACCGATCATAAGAGCTTAAAGTACTTGATGACTCAAAAGGAGTTCAACCTAAGGCAATGGAGATAGTTAGAGTTGATAAAGGATTACGAGCTAGTAATTGACTACCATCTGAGAAAGGTGAACGTGGTCGCTAGCGCCTTGAGCAGGAAATCCTTATTTGCATTGAGAACCATGAATATATAGATGGCTTTCTCAAATGATGGTTCTATTCTAGCCGAGTTGAGGGCTAAACCAATGTTTCTCCAAGAGATTTATGAAGCTCAGAAAGGCGACAATGATTTAAAGGCTAAAAGAGTACAATGTGAGTCAAATGTTGAGTCAGACTTTCGGATGAGTCTTGATGGATGTTTGATGTTCCGAGATAAGGTCTGTGTACCCAGAGATGATGAGCTTATTCGGAAGATTCTACATGAAGCACATAGTGGATGTTTGTCTGTACATCCAGGTAGCACGAAGATGTATAATGAATTGAGGAAATGGTATTGGTGGCCGAGTATGAAGAAAGACATTTTCGAGTTTGTATCGAGGTGCCTAATTTGTCAACAAGTGAAGGCTGAACACCAAGTACCTTCAGGTCTACTTCAAGCTATTATGGTTCCCGAGTGGAAATGGGACCATATTACTATGGACTTCGTGATGGGTTTACCGATTACGTCGAAAAAGAAAGATGCCATCTGGGTTGTGGTCCGAAGAATCACGAAATCAGCCCATTTCATACCAGTACGGGTTGACTACTCGCTTGATAAGTTGGCGGAATTGTATGTGACAGAAATAGTAAGACTTCACGGAGTACCATTATCGATTATTTCAGATAGAGATCCGAGATTTACGTCATGATTTTGGATAAAGTTGCAAGAGGTCTTAGGCACAAAATTAAGCTTTAGTACAGCTTTCCATCCGCGAACCGACAGGCAGTTGAAAAGAGTAATACAGATACTTGAAGACATGCTTAGATGTTGCGTTTTGGAATTCCAAGGTAATTGGGAGAAATACTTACCGTTAGTGGAATTTGCTTACAATAACAGTTTTCAGTCGAGTTTGAAGATGGCGCCTTATGAGGCATTGTATGGGCGTAACTGCCAAACGCCCTTGTATTGGACCAAACTCAGAGAAAACTAGATTCATGGGGTCGATTTGGTCAAAGAAACTGAAGAGAAAGTAAAGGTGATACGCGATTGTTTAAAAGCAGGATCAGATAGACAAAAGTCCTACGCAGATTTGAAACAGAAAGAGATCGAGTTTCAAGTCGGTGATAAAGTGTTTCTAAAAGTATCACCATGGAAGAAAGTCCTCAGATTTGGCTGGAAAGGCAAATTGAGTCCGCCCTTTATCGGACCATATGAGAGTACCGGGAGGATAGGCCGGTAGCTTATCATTTGGCCTTGCCACTTGAGCTGGAAAAGATTCATGATGCCTTCCATGTGTTTATGTTACGCCAATATCTTTCAGACCCTTCACATGTGATTGTACCATTAGAGGTAGAAATTCGACTGGACATGACTTATGGCGAAAAGCCGGTTAAGATTTTAGCACGAGAAGTCAAACAATTGATAAAAAAAAAAGCATAACCCTTGTGAAAGTACTATGGAAAAGACATGGGGTAGAAGAGGCAACATGGGAGCCCGAGGAGACTATGAGAAACCAGTATCCCAACCTTTTTACCGGTAAGGTTTTAGGGGACGAAATCCTTTAGGGGGAAGAATTGTAACAGCCCGATCTAGGGGCTAGTCAGAACAGTGGTTTCGGAACCACTAATCCAAGGTCGGAGAAAATTATTTTAATGTTATTTTATGAGTTATAGTATGATTATAAAGGCGCATGAAAATTTTGGTGCTTTAATTTTAGCAATTTCATGCTTAATTGCGAAAAAGGACTAAATCGCATAGTGTAAAAGTTCCATTTTACAAGTTAAAGATGTCTAAAAGCCATAGAATATTATTTGGAAGTCTTTAAAGTGAATTAACCTCTCAATTAATGGTTGGCCAGCCATAGGGGACAAACAATGTCAAAATTTGTCAAAGTTGTTGGAATTAAGTGGACTAAATTGATGTTTTATAATAAAATAAAGAAAATAAAAATATCATCTTTTCTTCTCTTCTTCTCCACCAAAAATTAGCAGCAAATAAGAGGTTTGAGATCTCAAAAATTTCAGCAAGCTTTTTTTCTTGGAAGTAAGTGCTTTAATGGTCCTTCATTATTGATTTCTGTACTTTTGGAACCCCTAAAACTTCAGCTAGCTAAAGAGGAGACTATTTTGCAAAGAGGTAGAAAGTTTAGGGTTTTTCCATGTGAGCATTTATGTTGTTTGCTGCATTTTTATGGAAGAAAATGAGTCTTAGTTGTTAGATAAACAACTTTTGTTAAAGGTATTTCCATGAAAACACCTAAGAGGACCTCTTTGCAAAGTTTGTAAAATAGGTGTAAAATGTGTGAAATAATGAGTATTGAGAGTTGCTATAAGAGAAATAAATGTTCACCTAGGCTCGTTAAATGAATAAATTTGATTAGAATTAATTTACGAGCTTAAGGGTAAAATGGTCATTTTGTGAAAGTATAAGGGCAAAATGGTAATTTTACCAAAGTATGATTATTGAAATGCATTAATTAATATGGTAATTTAATGGGCTAATTTGTTATTATAGATCAAGAAGAACAAAGAATTAACCTTGATCGGGGAAAAGGCAAGGTATCGACTAGATCGGTAAATTGGCCTGTTTTGGAATTGAGGTAAGTTTGTGTGCAATAAATTCAACCTCATGTTATTAAGCTTCTAAATGTTTGATATTAATGATGTTGAATAAGAAAATGATGAGAATTGTGATGTGGAAGTCCCAGTTGGACTTTAATAAATAAGAGAATAATATCATCAATACTTGAGAACGGTAAGGTCCCGTATAAGACCATGTCTGGGACATAGCCTCGACACCGAATTGAGATCCCATATAAGACCATATGTGGGATATGGCATCAGAATCAAATATCAGAATCGTATAAGACCATATCTGGGATATGGCATCAGCATCTAGAAGTGACCCCATGTAAGACCATATCTGGGATATGGCATTGGCGTCGCATTTATGTGAATGACGAAAATTATGTATTTTCGAGTATCTCTAAGTGATTCAATGGGTAAATAGCTAAGTTTATATTAGAGATGAGATTAGTGCTGAAGCTATATGATGAAGTGATACAGGTACATGTGAGTAATTCATGAGAAATGTTTACGAGATGAGACATTATATGAATTGGTAAGAGTAAGTATAAGTAAGTTAAGGCATTGTGTTTAAGACTTTGTGTTTTATTCAATGCCGTGGATGGATGGCATTATGAGCCTTATGTTGTTATTTATTTCATGCAAACTTACTAAGCTTTACGCTTACCCCTCGCATTTCCATTTTCTTTGTAGTATTGCCTAGCTAGCTTGGGAATTCGTGGAACGTCGGAGTTCAGAAATCACACTATCAACTTCTCTTGGTATAGCAAAGTTAGATTTATTTTGAGTATGGCATGTATAGGATTTGGTTATTTTGTTATGTCATAATTGTTAGCCAAGGTGTTGGCTATTAATGTTTTTCAATTCATTTTGTAAATGATCTTTGGAAATTGGCCAATACTTGACAAGTTCATCTATTCAATGCATACAAGTCGAGGGACTTAGCCTGTAACACCCCTAACCTGTAACCATCACCGGAATAGGGTTAAGAGGCATTACTAAACATTCGAAACATTTCACATTCATTTAATCAACACAAAGTCAATCATCAATTGATCATATGCAAATACGAGCATATAGTCCCTTATCGAGGTCTACGAAACCTTAAACACGTGTTAGAAAGAGGTCGGGACCAAACTGAATACATACGAAAATTGTTAGAAATTTAAACATTTTTCAAAATTGCAGAGGTCACACGCCCGTGTGGATAGGCCGTGTGCCTCACATGGCCATAGATAAACCCGTGCGTCCAAGCCGTGTCAAAACAGGGCATACATACTGACTTGCACCACACGGCCTGTCACACGCCCGTGTGTCCAGCCCGTGGTTGCTACTGACTTGTTTCACTTGGCAAACTTAAACGACACGGTCGAGCCATACGTCCGTGTGATTAACCGTGTGGGCAGTTATAGGCCATTTTCCAGGCCAAACTTGCCTCCCACACATTAAATCACCTATATGCATCAAACCATTACCATTTCATGCCTCAAATGCAACCAAAACATACCATTTCAAGGATCAATTAACCATCAACAATACCATCTATAGCCATGCTCAAATTTATCTCAAATAAGTCTAACAAAAATACAAATTTCACATCCTAAATCATGTTAGCCAAACATCATTTAATCAAGCCACAAATTCACATAAAAAGCACCATTTCCTTCAACTAACCCAAGCATGAAAGATACCATACTTATCATACACATATCCCACACATATATTACTACACTATTCAACCTTTAAACCATGTCCAATGGCAATATTTACACAACTCCAAAACATGCCACATTGACTAGCCTATACATTCCATATTCAATATACACATCTTACAAAAGTACCCAAAATAGATTGCCGATAGTGTGATAGAGAAGCTGGCGATCCGCAGATCTGAGCTAGCTTTACTGGCACTGTAAAATAGAGAAACAAATCACACAGTAAGCTTTCGATGCTTAGTAAGTTCGAAATACAATACATACAACTCAATAATACCACATCAACATATAATTAAACCATCACATAGATAAATGCACAATTAAGTACATATCAATCTCAACCATATGCTCAAATATCTTTTCATTCAACTTTTAAAACTATCATCGACCACATAGGTTCAAACGTACCTTGATCAACACATAGTTACTTACAATTCATGCTACTCAATAGCTTGATATTACATCTCGTTCAATCTTTGCTATCCTTTTGAATTATTCGCACACTTAGTGCTAGCTTTATGATCGAAACATAATCGTCATCGTACACTTAGTGCCAATATGTTAAACCGAACTTATATCGGTAATGCACACACAGTGCCAAATAAATAAGCTGATGCTTCTATCTTTTCGCGCACACAGTGCTAACCATCTCTGTCTCGTTTCTAATTTCGCACACTTAGTGCCATCTATTTCAATTCCGCACATAGCATTTCTAATATCATAATTATGTATATATTCATTCAATTCACATCACATAGATATAATTTAATAACTGTTATGTTTGAACTTACCTCGGACGTCAAAATACCGAAACGGTCGATTAATCGGACACTTTGTCCTTGCCTCGATCTCGAACCGAACCTCTCCTTTCTTGTTCTATACATATACAAAATTAACTCATTCAATCACCAATTCATTCAATTTAGTACAAAAACACATATTTTGGGCATTTTACAAAATAGCCCTCAATTTTCACCTTTCGACACTTTAGTCCCTATTTCATCAAATCACAAAATACATACAATTTCAAATCACATATGCTTAGCTAAATTCTTCCCATGCTAATACAAGCCCACACACTCCATTTATTTCACAATTTAGTCCCTCAAAATACTATTCTTTCAATTTACTCTAAATTACTCAAAATCAACAAAACTTCAAAAACAAACTATGATAATCAAACACATATCTTTCATATTTCACTAACAAACATCACAAAACTCATGTGTTCATCAATGGCACATTGAAAAAACATCATCAATTCACAAAATTGAAGCATGGGTTTTGAAGTAGACGAAGCAACGACTACGAAAACGTAAAAATTATCAAAAATCGAAGCAAAACATACTTTAAATTAAGCTAAGTAAGTGTCAAATATCATGGAAGCTTAAACCCTTTCTTTTTCTTCCTAAATTCGGTGGAACATGAATAAGATGATAGCCATTTCATGATTTGTTTTTTTTATAATAAACATAATTATTAAATTATAAAACTAACCTTTAACATAAAATGCATATAACATATGATATAAGGTCATTCTTGACCATTGCCACCCACTTTCTTTATTAATGGGCTTTTTGCAACATAAATCCTCCAAACTATAAAGACAACAACAATTAAGCACTTATCAATCAGCACACAGCATTTTACACTTTATACGATTAAGTCCTTTTCGCAAATTAAACACACAATCAACTAAATCTTCACACAGAAATTTCACACAGGCTAATTCACATACTGTAAACATAGAAAATAATATTAAAATATTATTCTGACCTCAGATTTATGGTCTCAAAACTACTATTCCGACTAAGGTCTAAATTGGGCTGTTACATAGCCCTTTTATGTCGGCAATCGTCCATCCGATAGCCCCTTTATAATCCTTCAAGACTCGAAATAAATTCTCCACTTCCAATTTCGAAAGTTTACTAGAAACTGTTACTGGTAAAGTATTTCCATTACCTAGATAGGCATACTTCAAGTGTTCCGGCAATGGTTTAAGCTCTATTTCTTGGGCCTACAAAATAGAAGGCAATAGTTTAGTTTTAGGAGAAAGTTCAAAGTACTTACCTTGGCTTCTAGGGAATTGAGGAGTCTCCAATAGAACAATGGTTTCTCAAATCGGTTCTCTGAATGTCATTATCTCCTCCAATTTATCCATCGTATTGAGGTCTAAACTTTTGGAAAGTACAGTTTGTAATCCATCCCCTTCATGATATTCAAAATGAAATTTCATTAGTGGCTTAATAATATCAACACTAGAAATATTTGACATTGTGTTTGGTTGACCCATCGCCTCATAAACATTAAATTTTACCACCTCACTGTCGAATTCCATAGTAAGAGTTCCACTTCAAACATTAATCTTTGTACGTACGGTACTTAGAAATGGTCTCCCAAGTAGAATATCATAAGCATTTTTTGAGTGATCGTCCTCCATATTGATGATGTAAAAGTCTGCAGGAAAAATTAGTTCATTTACCTTTACGAGGACATCTTTCAACACCTCTTCTAGATATACGCATGACCTGTTTGCAAATTGAATAATCACCATTGTTAGTTTCAAATGACCCGTGTTTAGCAATTTAAAAATAGATAAAGGCATACATTAGTAAATGCTCTGTAACACACCTTACCCGTATCTGACGCTGGTACATGGTACGAGGCATTACCTTTCTTAAAAACATTCATACAAATAATTCCGGGTTATGAGATTTCATTCAAATTTAAAACCTTTCAAACTTTGTCTTAAAATCCTTAAAAAGAGCCTACGAGGCCGAAAACACACTTTAAAAACGATTCGAGACTGAATCAAGTTCTTTAGAAAAAGTTGGAAAATGTCACTAAAAACAAAGGCACACGCCTGTGTGGAAGGGCGACACGCTCAGGTAACTTGATAACACGGCCATGTTGATGGACCGTGTAACTCACACAGCCTAAACATATAAACACACACTCGTGTCCCATGCCCGTGTGGACTTATTTCTCAATTCAAACCTACAGGGGTTTTCACACGGCCTGGCACAAGCCCGTGTCCCTCACACAACCATGACACATCCGTGTCTCTGCCCGTGTGTAAAAACCTTGACATTCTGTTTCTGACATCATCAACCCAATAAGGTCACACGGCCAAGGCACACGCCCGTGTCCTTAGGCCGTGTGGCGAATTAAATTCCTAAATTCAAGTGTAGACTTCATAAGGCCCCGGTACATACCCATGTCCTATGGTCGTGTCTTTCGCACGGTTGAGACACATGGCCATGCCTCAGCTCGTGTGGTTACTACTGGGCATTTTGTTTTGCCAACTTAAGGTGCAGGGAGACACGCGGTTGAACTACACGCCCATGTGTCAGACCATGTGTCACACATAGCCTAGACACATACCCGTGTGTCTACCCGTGTGAACAATAACAAGGCTACTTACCAAGCCCTTTTTGCCACCCTTACTTGCACCAAAATAAGCCACAATAAGTAACACCCATCCATACATAAACATCTAAACAAATCAGCCACAACCAAGACATACACACATCAAGGTCACTACACTCCATTCACATGCAAAACGTTTCACATACTTCACCAATTCAATCATGCCATTTGCTCACTCATGAAAAACATCTTCATTTGAATAAAACAACGAAAAGTATTAGCCATCATCCATGGCCTTATACAAAATGAATCAATCTTCAAAATAAGCCAACACTTTTGGCCATAACAATATGGCACTTGACAAAAGACCAAGTCCCTATACATGCCATACTCAAAATGATAAATCTAACTATACCAAATGTTCAGATTGATAGTGTGATCGAGACGACATCCGTTGATTCCCGAGCTACCTTGACAGCGTTATAAGAAAATGGAAAAGAGAAGGAGTAAGCATAAAGCTTAGTAAGTCGCATGTAAAAAAGTAACAACAATTACCATGCATTATCATACTCATATCATCTTATAAATTTGCACAAAATTTTTGAATGATTAAAACATAACTTACTCATTTTCACCCTTACTAATCATACAACATAATACGGGCTCATTTCTCATGAGTATTCATGTAGGTACCTGTATCACTTACAACATAGTCGTAATTTTTCTCACTTTTGACACAAGCTCTAAATTTCCCGTTGAACCAGTTGGAATATCAAAGGATACTCGACAAGCCTTACACAAGAGGGTATGATGCCGATGCCATGTCCCAGAGATGGTCTTACACTAGCTCACATAACGAGGCCGATGCCATGTCCCAGACATGGTCTTACACTGGCTATTGTATTATGGCTGACGCCATGTCCTAGACATGGTCTTACACTAGCACACATATCATCACCGATGCCATGTCCCATACATGGTCTTACACTGGCTTTCATAATGTGGCCGATGCCATGTCCCAGACATGGTCTTACACTAGCACACATATCAACCAAATGTTATGGCTTGGATATCCAATCTATTCCTAAGCTTCAACCGGGAGTATACCACATCAAATTTCATCATGCATATTCATAAAAATAATCGAACATTTTATGCAATATCAATTTTTTAATGCATAATAACAATAAATTTGTATTATTTACGTACAACTTACCTCGGTATACAAAAAGTGAGCGACTAGATTGAATTAGTCTACTAGCTTGGTTTTCCCCCGGTCTAGATCCGGACTCCATTTTTCTTGATCTATAATGATAAAGTCACTTATTTAATCACTACATAATTCAAGACATTCTAAAATTCTTACTTTGGCAAAATTACCGTTTTGCCCTTAGACTTTCACATAATTATGATTTTTCCCTTAGGCTCGTAAAATGTTTTTTATCAACTTTCCTCATTAACCAAGCTTAGCCAAATCTATTTTAAGCTTATAGCTACTCACAAATCTAATTATTTCACACATTTATTACCTATTTTACAACCTTTAGAAAAATGTCATTTTTAGGAGTTTTCATGAAAATCACTTAACAAAAGTTGTTTATTTAACAACTAAGATTCATTTTATTCCATAAAAATTTAGCAAACAACACTAATTCTCTCATGGGGAAACCCTAAACTTTCAACCATAGTGCAAAATAGTCCCCTCATTAGCTAGATTAAGCTACAAGGGTTCTAAAAACACAAAAATCATCAAAAATGACCATCAAGATGACTTACTTGCAAGGATTAAAGGTTGCTGAAATTTTCAAGCTTCCATGGTCCTTTCCTTGAGTGAAAAATCTGTGGAGAGAAAGAGAGAATGAAAAAGATGAAAACTTTCTCTTATTTTATCAATTAAGTCACCTAATGCCACCAAACCTTTGACTTTTCAATTTCTTTGTCTCCACGTTCAGCCATTAATCACTTTGGGGTCTATTTATTCAATAAGGACTTCTAATTATTGTTCCATAGCTAATTAACACCCTTAGCTTGTAAGAAAAACTTTCACAATTTATGCGATTTAGTCCTTTTTCGAAATTAAGCAAGTAATCAATAAAATTAATTCACCAAAATTTTCATGCACTCATATAATCATGTTATAGCACATAAACTAATATTAAAATAATTTTCTCTGACCTCAGATTAGTGGTTCCGAAACCACTGTTCTGACTAGCCCCAAAATCAGACCGTTACAATTCTCCCCCTCTTAGGGATTTTCGTCCCCAAAAATCTTACCAGTGAAAATGTTTGGGCATTGATCTCTCATAGTCTCCTCAGGCTCCAATGTGGCCTCTTCAACCCCATGTCTATGCCATAGTACTTTCACGACTACTATACTTTTATTTCTCAATTGTTTGACCGCTCAATCTAAAATCTTAACCAGCTCTTCACCATAGGTCATATCCGGTCGAATTTCATCTTTTGTTGGTGACATCACATGTGATGGGTCCGAATGGTAACGGCGCAACATAGACACATGAAATACATCTTGGATCTTTTCTAACTCGGATGGCAAGCCTAATCGATATGCTACTGGTCCAATTCTCTCAATCACCTCATATGGCCCAATAAAACGTGGACTTAACTTGCCTTTCTTATCGAATCTGAGGACTTTCTTCCACGGAGATACTTTCAAGAACACCTTATCATCAACTTGAAACTCAATTTCTTTTCGTTTCAAATTCGCGCATATCTATCCGAAGCGGCCTTCAAATAGTCACGAATTACCTTTACTTTCTCTTCAGTCTCTTTGACTAAGTCAAACCCGTGAATCTAATTTTCTTTAGGTTCGGTCCAATACAAGGGTGTTCGGCATTTATGCCCATATAAAGCCTCATAAGGCGCCATTTTCAAACTCGACTAATAACTATTCTTGTAGGCAAACTCTACCAGCGGTAAATACTTTTCCCAACTGCCTTGAAACTAAAAAACACAACACCGCAGAATATCTTCAAGAATCTGAATTACTCTTTCCGACTGACCGTCGATTTGTAGGTGGAAAGCAGTACTAAAATTAAGTTTCTTCCCTAACGCTTCTTGCAACTTTTTTCCAAATCCGAGATGTGAACCTCGGATCTCTATCCGAAATGATTGATAAAGGTACCCCGTGAAGTCTCACAATTTTAGAAACATACAAATTAGCCTCTCAAATGGATAATCTTACGCAGCAGTATAAAATGAGTCAATTTCGTAAGTCTATCAACCACAACCTAAATGACATCTTTCTTCTTTGGTGTCAACGGTAATCCAGACACAAAATCCATGGTAATACGATTCCATTTCCACTCGATAACCATCACGGGCTGAAGTAGACCAGAAGGTACTTGGTATACGGCTTTCACTTGTTGACAAATTAAACACTTAGAGACAAACTCGGAGATGTCTCATTTCATTCTCGACCACCAATACATTTTCTTCAAGTCATTATACATTTTCACACTACCCGGATGGATAGACATACAACTGTTATGTGCCTCATGCAAAATCTTGTGAATAAGCTCATCGTTTTTGGGTAGACAAATTCTGTCTTGAAACATTAAACAACCATCTAAACCAATCCAAAAGTCTGATTCTATACCCATCTCGCAATGAGTTATCTTAACTTGCAACTCTTTATCACTTTTCTGAGCTTTACAAATCTCTTGTAAAAACATCGGTCTAGCTTTTAACTCAGCTATGACTGAACCATCATTATTCACAAACAACTGGGTGTTCATAGCCCTCAAGGCAAACAACGACTTCCTACTCAAAACATCAGCGACCACTTTGCCTTCCCCGGGTGATAGTCGATCACCAGTTCGTAATCTTTTATGAGCTCTAGCCATCTCCGTTGGCAAAGGTTCAGTTCCTTTTAAGTTATCAAATGTAATAGTCTGGTTTATACCCTAGTTAGAACTGTGGTTTCGGGACCACAAACCCGAGTCTGTATAATATTTTAATATTACATTCTGTGTCGTTGATATGTGAATTAGTATATGTGAAGTTTCTGTATGATAATTTGTCCATCTATGTGCTTAATCTGACAAAAAGATTAAATCGTATTACAATGCAAAGTTTCATGCTATTTGTTAAAGTATTTATGTGATGTGGCTTTTAAAGGTGAAGGCCTTACGAAACAAATAGACCACTATTTAGTTAATGGATGAACAAAGGACAAATATGCCCTTATTATATGTTTGTTTTATTTATTAATTGAATTGATATTTTAGTAAATGGATTAATAATATGTTATTAATAAAACAAATAAGAAAGCTAGTGGATGCGTTCATCCATTCTAGCCGAAAATACCAAAGAAAAAAGAGAAAGAAATATGAAGCTAGGGCATTCGGCTATAAAACTCTTTGATTAAGGTATGATTTTGATTTAGTTTTCGATAATTTCTATGTTTTTGCAGTTGTTGCTTAGTCTACTATCAAGCCCATGTCTTAATTTGATGAATTGATGTTGTTCATGAGAAATGCCATTGATGTTATGTTGAGCTTTGTGATGATTTATGGTGTTAAACGAAAGATTTGAGCTAGATGAACATACTTTGTTCTTGAATTTTTTATGAATTTAGCTAATTAGGGCTAAATTGAGAAAACAGTAATTTGAAGGGGTAAATTCCAAATTTGATGGAAAATATGGGCTTGTATGATATATATATATGCATTCGGCTAAGCTTGGATGTGTGATGATTTTGTGAATTTGATGTTTTGAGAAAAATAGACTAAATTGATAAATTGTGCACATGTGAGGGTTAATTTGTAAATAGCCCTAAATGTGTGTCCCTGGATTGAATTGAATGAATTAGTGAATAAAAAGGTTAATTCTGAATATGTATAGATCAAGAACCGAAGAAAACAGACTTAGATCGCGGGAAAGCGAAAGAAATCGAGTAGCCATTTCCATTTCCATTAAATCGAATCCGAGGTAAGTCATTATGCAAATAAACGTATTCGTATTGAATTATGTATGTTCTTATGACTATTGTTATCAATGAATACTCATGATATGATCTGCTCATGAATTATGAGATAAGGATTACTTAGTGACAATGTCTGAGAAGTCCCGTATGAACCTAGGAATAGATAGGATTAGCTATGTCATGACATAGGTATTTGTTCTATTTTTATCATGTAAGACCACGCAGGGATGTTGGTGTTGATTTGAGATTTCGTGTAAGACCTCGTCCAGGACGTAGGCATCGATATGAGTGTTACATGTAAGACCACGTTTGGGATGTTGGCATCGATATGATCTTTACATGTAAGACCATGTCTGGGACATTGGCATCGTATTGATTCGTGTAAGGCCCTGTCTGGGACAATGGCATTGATATCTGAGTGCATATAAGACCTCGTCTGGGTCATTGGCATTGTATGGCTATTCCGAGCTTTCTGAGTATCCTACTAAATTCCTTACGGTTCAACGTGCAAGTTTGTGATATGAATGGCTATGCAAATAGTGAATCCGTTTCAGGTACGTTGATTTATACACTAAGTGTGTATATAAGGTAAGTATCTATGTGATCTTACTATGATGATTATGTATATTGGGATAACATTATAATATGTGAAAGTAAGCATGAAAGAGCTTGTATATATAAGACTTTTGAATTGATGAATGTGGCAAACATGGTCAAGTACATGGATCAAAGCATGTATGTGATAGTTTGTTAGGTAATTAAGATGTTCCAATGTACCTATGTGCACATATGCCTTCCATGCTAAGTTTGTTTGTAATATGACTTACTAAGCTTTTGGAAAGCTCACTCTGTGTGTGTGTTTTTCTCTGTTTTATAGGTCGTCAAAGTTACTGAAGGCTCAGGACCGTCAAGGATCGTCATCACACTACTAAACTCATTTTGGTACACTTTGGAAATGTATATAGCTTGATATGGCATGTATAGGCTAGTATTTGATGTAAGTTTGTTATATGAACTTTCCCATGTAATTTGGCTAGTTATGAATTGAGAATTTGCTTGAATGAATGTGATATGTGTAAATATGTTTTTGGCATGGTTAGTTGATTCATGAAATGGTAAAGTTTTGATTAAGCAAATGAATGAATTATGCTTGTGATGAGTTGAGTTTTAGTCTTGTAATTTGGATGGTTATCTTGGTATGTTATTGGTTGCCAAATAGGTATGAGATGTCTTGATGATTTTGCTTGTATGTAAGACCCATGTGGGTGGCATTTTGGCCATGTAAATGGCCTATTTTGCCACAGGGTTGTGGCACACGGGCATGCCTAGTGACCATGGGACAAAGTCAGTAGCTAGCATAAGAGTACACGGCCTTGGCACACAGACGTGCCTAGTAACCGTGTGGTTTTCAACAGGATCGACCACGGCCAAAGTACACGAGCATGCTTGGTGGCCGTGGAGAAAAGGTCAGTTTCGACCACATGGAGGACACACGGGTGTGTCTAGCAGCCGTAGAAGGCACACAGCCTGCCCACACGGGCGTGTAACCCCTGAAACTTAGAAAAATTTTAAAATTTCCATGAAATTTTGTATGTGTTTCAATTTAGTCTCGACCTGGTTTATAGCATGTTTTAGGTCTCGATGACCTACTAAGGGGACATTATGGTTGAGGTTAATATTTAATTGTATGACATTTCTGTAAACATTTTTGATCTGTTCGGTAACACCTTTAACCCTAGTCCGGTGATGGATATGGGTTAGGGGTGTTACATCAAATACTTTAGACTTTTATGGTTGGTGAATACTCGATATTTCTCGCCATACAAATAGTGTCTCCAAATCTTCAGTGTGAACACTATGGCCGCCAACTCTAAATTGTGAGTCGGATAGTTTTTCTCATGCGGCTTCAGTTGTCTCGAGGCATATGCTATTACCTTGCCTTCTTGCATATGCACACACCCTAATCCATTTAAGGATGCATCACTATACACTATGAATTCCTTTCCCGGTTTCGGTTGCACTAAAATGGGGATTCAGTCAACAATGCTTTTAGTTTCTCAAAACTCTGTTGGCACTTCTCTGTCCATTCGAACTTAAAATCTTTCTGTAGCAACCTCATCATTGTTGTAGCAATAATGGAGAATCCTTTAACATACCATCTGTAGTATCCCGCTAAGCCCAAAAAGCTTCTAATATCTGACACATTCCTTGGCAGTTTCCAATCAACGATAGTCGATATCTTACTCGAGTCAACTCTAATTCCATCACCTAACATGATGTGTCCTAAAAATCTGACCTCTCGGAGCCAAAGATTACTTTTGCTAAACTTAGCATACAACTGCTTATCTCTTATAGTTTTCGGTACATCTCGTTCCTTAACTCTCAGCTAGTAATAACCGGACCTCAGGTCTATCTTAGAAAACACTGGGGCTCCCTTCAATTGATCAAACAAATCATCGATCCTTGGTAGAGGATACTTGTTCTTCACTGTCACCTTGTTGAGCTGTCTATAATCTATTCATAGCCTCATTGAACCATTTTCTTTTTCACAAAGAGTACCGGAGCACCCCACGGAGAATAACTAGGCCTCGCGAACCCTTTCTTTGTTAATTCTTAAAATTGAACCTTTAACTCTTTTAACTCCAACGGTGCCATCCTATACGGGGCAACCCAAATAGGTGTCGTACCCGAGACCAACTCAATACCAAACTCGACTTCCCTAATTGGAGGCAATCCAGGTAACTCCTCTAGAAATACATCTAGGTACTCACATACCATAAGAACTGACTCAATCTTTACTTCTGACTCTTGGGTATTCAACACAAATGCAAGATTGGACTCATACCCTTTTCTCATGTATTTCTCAACAGTCATAGAAGAAATTAGTATAGGTAAGCTATCTGGTTCACCTGATTCAACCCGAATAATATCCGCATTTTCCCTTTTCAATTCAATAAATTTTCTTCCACAATTTACTATCACATCATGAGCAGTTAACCAATCCATACCAAGAATCACATAAAATTCATCAAACAGAAACAACATGAGGTTAGCCGAAAAATAATGACTTCTAATTGTCAAGGGACAATTTCTACATATTTGGTCAACTAACACATGCTTGCTTAATGGGTTTGACGCTTTTATCACAATTTCTGTGGACCCAACAGGTATATTCATGCTAGACACCAATTTCCTACAAACATACGAATGGGTAGATCCCAGATCAATCAAAGCAACAACAGAAATATCGTGAAGAGAAAAAGTACCCGTAATCACATCCGGTGACGATACCTCTTCGCGAGCGCAAATGGCATAAGTCCTTGCAGGAGCTTTACCCTCTGATCTCACAGTGGAATCTCTAGGCGCACCTCTACTGCTAGCCCCACTTCACAGGTTCTTCTGTTGTCTACCTTTAGAAGGAGCATTACTTGCTCACACATCTTGCTTTCTATCTTTCTCATCCATTTCAGGACAGTTTTGAATGAAATGGTCTAGTGAACTGCACTTGAAATAGCCTCTTTCATTTCCTCGACACTCACCAAAATGTCATCTACCACACTGCGAACACTCTGGTTTATTTGGTCGAGCATTACCAACACTCACAATAGAAGTGGTTTGAGCTTTAGATGTCGAGTACTGCTTACTCCTATTTCTATTTGAGAATCCCACTGATGCATTTGATCGAGTAGTGAACTCTCTTCATTTCTTGGATGAGGACTGAATTTATTTCCCCAACTGCCTTTTCTTTGAGTCATGAGACTCAATATCAACTTTCCTTTTCTCTTTGGCCAATTCATCGGCCTTGCAAGCTCTCTCTACTAGGACAACAAATTCCTTCAGTTCTAGAATACCAACAAACAATCGGATGTCCTCATTTAATCCGTCCTCAAACCTCTTACACATGATGGCTTCAGTGGGTACGCACTCCCGGGCGAATTTTCTGAGCCTCATGAACTCACGTTCATACTCCGTTACTGTCATTCGGCCTTGCTTCAATTTTAAAAATTCTTTCCTTTTCTGATTTATAAATCTCTGGCTAATATACTTTTTACGGAACTCTTCCAGGAAGAATTCCCAAGTTATCCTTTCCCTTGGTACAATCGACACAAGGGTGTAACAACATTGGTAGGCTGAGTCTCGCAGAAGTGACACAACACACTTCATGCACTCCTCAGGTGATCAAGACAACTCATCGAAAACCCTCATGGTAGTTTCTAGCCAGAAATTTGCTCCCTCTGGGTCATCATCTATATTCGCTCTAAATTCCTCAGCCCATTACTTTCGAATTCTGTCTATCGGAGGTTTTTCTCTTCTAATCGTTTCCACTATTTAGGGAGTTGTAAGGGTAGGCTGGGGAATTAGAGGGGGTAGAGGAGGTGGAGCGTTCGGGTTTGCACCAACAAACTCCAAATACCTTACATTCATCATATGGAGGAAGGCTTGTCTAGCCTCTCCACTCTGACTCAGTGTCACAGGCCCACTTTTGACTGACGCAGTCCCTTTTGTAGGAGTCGGCGCATTACTCTCGACATCATCCGCCACTGCTCTATCGGGATTCATTTATTATATAAAAACACATTTTAAATCGTTAGGAGTCATCACGCTATCCTAATTCATATATGGCATGTATAGCTAGACTCATACATACGCTAGGTTAGTCCGAGAATTGACTAAACCATAGCTCTGATACCACTAAATGTAAGACTCCTTACCTGTATCCGACGTCGGTACAGGGTACGAGGCGTTACCTTTCTTAAAAACATGCATACAAAAAATTTCGGGTTATGAGATTTCATTCAAGTTTAAAACCTTTCAAACTTTGTCTTAAAATCCCGAATATGAGCCTACGAGGCCCAAAACACATTTTAGAGACAATTTGGGACCAAACCGAGTTCTTTAGAAAACTTTGGAAAATGTCACTAAAAACAAGGGCACACGCCCGTGTGACCTGATAACATGGCCATGTTGAAGGACCGTGTAACTCACACGGCCTAAACATATAGTGACACACTCATGTCCCGTGCCCGTGTAGATTTATTTATCAATTCAAACCTAGAGGGGTTTTTACATGACCAAGGCACACGCCTGTGTCCTTAGGCCGTGTGGCGAATTAAATTCCTAAATTCAAGTGCAGACTTCACAAGGCCTGGACACATGCCCATGTCCTATGGTCGTGTCTTCCACACGGTTGAGACACAGGGTCGTGCCTCAGCTCGTGTGGTTACTACTGGGCATTTTGTTTTGCCAACATAGGGTGCAGGGGACACACAGCTGAACTACAAAGCCATGTGTCAGACTGTGTGTCACACACAACCTAGACTCACACTCGTGTGTCTACCCGTGTGGACAATAACAAGGCTATTTACCAAGCCCTTTTTGCCACTCTTAGTTGCACCAAAATAAGCCACATTAAGTAGCACCCATCCATACATAAACATCTGACCAAATCAGCCACAACCAAGACATACACACATCAAGGCCACTACACTCCATTCAAATGCAAAACTTATCAGATACTTTATCAATTCAAGCATGCCATTTGCTCACTCATGAAAAACATCTTCATTTGCATAAAACAACGAAAAGTAGTAGCCATCATCCATGGCCTTATACAAAATTAATCAATCTTCAAAATAAGCCAACACTTTTTGCCATAACAATATGACACTTGACAAAAGACCAAGTCCCTATACATGCCATACTCAAAATGATAAATCTAACTATACCAAATGTTCAGATTGATATTGTGATCGAGTCTCTGACTTCATTTGATTCCCGAGCTAACTTGGCAGCACTATAAGAAAATGGAAAAGAGAGGGAGTAAGCATAAAGCTTAGTAAGTCGCATGTAAATAATCAACAATAAGTACCATGCATTATCATACTCATATCATCTTATAAACTTGCACAAAATTTTCGAATGATTAAAAGCATAACTTACTCATTTTCACCCTTACTAATCATAAAACATAATACGAGCTCATTTCTCATGAGTTTTCATGTAGGTACCTGTATCACTTACAACTTAATCGTAACTTTTCTCACTTTTGACACAAGCTCTAAATTTCCCATTGAACCAGTTCGAATACCAAAGGATACTCGACAAGCCTTTCACAAGAGGGTACGATACCGATGCCATGTCCCAGACATGGTGCCAATGCCATGTCCTAGACATGGTCTTACATTGGCTCACATATCGAGGCTAATGCCATGTCCCAGACATGGTCTTACACTAGCTCTCTGTAACAGTCCGATTTAAACCCTAGTCGGAACAGTGGTTTTAGGACCACAAATTTGAGTCTGAATAATATTTTGATATTATTTTTTGTGCCTTTAATATGTGATTAAGCATGTGTTAGAATTTCGTTAGTTAATTTATCCGTATGTGTGCTTAATTTAATAAAAGGATTAAATTGCATTAAATACAAAATTAGCATGAAATTTGTTAATGTGTCCATTTGAGATGGCTTTTTTAATAAGGAGGCCTTATGAGGAAATTATGCCAATATTTAGATAGTGGATGGATAAAGGACATAAATGCCTTTAATATTTATATATACCTATGTTTAATATAAGGTTAATTATGTCATATATGTATTAAAATGTTTTATGGTAAAAACAAAACATGAAAATGGGCATTAATTCATTCATCCTTCCACCAAAAACACAAAAGAAGGAAAGAATTTGAAGCTTTCTAATATTCGACTCTTTGTCTTCTTGATTAAGGTATGTTTTGACTTTGGTTTTTAATGATTTTTATGTTTTTGATATTGTTGTTTAGTTTACTATCAAGCCCATGTTGTAATTTGAAGAATTGATGATGTTTATGAAATGTGCCATTGATGAAATGGTGAGCATTGTAATGAGTATTGGTGTTAAATGAAAGATGTGTTTAACGAACATGTTTTGTTCTTGAACTTTTGGTGAATTTAGCTAATTAGGGCTAAATTGTGAAAATAATATTTTGAGGGATTAAATTGTGAATTTGATGAAATGTTTGGACTTGTATGAGATACATGAGCATTAGGCTAAGCAGGAGTATATGGTGATTTTGTATATTTGACGTTTTGAGAAAAATGGACAAAATTGATAAAATATGCAAATGTGAGGGCTAAGTTGCAAATAGCCCTAATTGTATGTTTTTGGATTGAATTAAATAAGTTGATGAATGAAAGGGTTAAATTTGAAAATGTATAGATCAAAAACCGAAGAAAACGGACTTAGATCGCAGGAAAGCAAAGGTAGTCGAATAACCGAGTCCGAACGAATATCCGAATCCGAGCTAAGTCAATATACAAATAAATGTATTTGCATTGAACTATTTATGTATATATGGAATATGAATTGATATGAATATCCATTGTGATGGAATGTATATGAAATACGGGTTACAAATAAGTCGACAAGTTGTTAAAGCCCGAGAAGTCCCGTTTAAACCTAAGAACAGATAGAAAGTACGTATGTCATGACATAGGTGTCCGTTATGTGATATCATGTAAGACAACGTCTGGGACATTGGCATTGAATCGAGATTTTGTGTAAAACCACGTCTGGGACGTTGGCATCGAGATGAGATTTACGTATAAGACAATGTCTAGGACATTAGCATCGTATTGATTCATGTAAGACCCTATCTGAGACAGTGGCATCGATATCTGATTACATGTAAGCCCATGTTTGGGACGTTGGCGTTGTACGACTATTCCGAGCACTCTGAGTATCCTATTGGATTCTGAATGGTTCAACGGACAAGTCTGAGATACAAACGACTATGTGATTTGTATATCCTTTTCAGGTACGCTTTTTATGTACACTAAGTGTGTATGAAAGGTAAGTATCTATACGAATTTACTAAGATGAAAATGTGTATAGAAACGATGTGAAAATGTGTGAAGATATGTTTGAATGAGCCATGTGAATATGTAATAATTGAGTTGAAGAATTTGGTAAGATATGGCTAAGCAAATGAGCCAAGAAATATGTAACACCCCTTACCTGTATTCTACGCCAGAACGAGGCCCGAGGCACTACCGGAGTAAAACCACTTAATCACCACTTATGCTCAACGTGACTACTCTCTTTCTGTCACCACAACCACCTCATTCTCAACTTACAAGGCCTCACTCATACACACGAGGCTCTTGAGACCATATCTAAAACTCATACAAACTTAAAAATTTTCTCCATCTGGACAGGGACTACATGCCCGTGTAAGATGACACACGCTCGCGTGTTGACACACACGCCCATATCCGCAAACCGTGCATGAAAACCCAAGCATTTTGTTAATGCCCCACGGCCGTGGAACACGCCCGTGCTCTCCACACATGGTGAATACTGACTACCTCCCACGGCCTGAAGTCTAGACACACGCCCGTGTGGCTAGCCAGTGGCCTATACTGCTTGAATCTGTTAATGTGACACGGCCAAGGCACACGCCCGTGGGTTGACCTTGTGTCACACATGGCCTAGACATATGCCTGTATGTCTATCCACATGAACAAGAACAAAGCTATTTGCTAAGCTCTTCTCACCCTTATAGCATACACAACATGCGCTCATTCAACACATCTATAATCAACTCATATTGAAACACAATCTCATATGGATAATTACATCTTTTCATATAATAAAGTAGCCAACAACTATGGCATTATACAAAATAGATTATCCATCTAAAGGCCAACACATCTTAGCCGTTTACAACCAAATTCACTAACTTGTCTAGCCTCTATACATGCCATATACAAAACATTAAGTCTACTGTACCGGAGTATGCTGATAGTGTGCGTGATCTTTCGATTAATCCACGTGTCTTGATTCAACCCTCTTTCTCTATAAGACAAGGGAAAAGTAAGGGAGTAAGCTTTGAGCTTAGTAAGTTTACACATAAACAATTTAAGCATACCAGTATAAGCTAAACAACAATTAGCATTATGCTAACATAAGTAATTCACAACTATGCTTACTCTTTCTATCCCTTATCACATTTCCAACACATCATGAGTCAAATACTCATATTCATTGACATGCACCCCCGCATTCAATACCATATTTACTCGTAATACAACACATCATTATTTCTCAATAATACATCCGCACAGCTAATTTCTTGGTGGTTTCGCACTTAGCCCACCACAATCAATTTATCGGGTAGTATTGCACTTAGCCCACTAGACAATATACTTAACGATAGCATCGCACACAGCCCAGCTTATCACGTTAAGTATTAGGGTGGTATCACACTTAGCCCACCATCAAGCATTATCACTACACATCCACTCATTCATTCATGATATCTGCCACATTCATTCCATTTGAATCACATAGGTTCTCAATCATTCACAATCATTCTCAATCATTCAAAATCATTCTCAATCATGCTACACACTAGCTAGCATTTACAAAGTATACGCATAATGCGTCGTTTATACGTAAACTTACCTCGGTACTCAAAAGTATAAAGATGTGCAATTTAGTCCACCACCTTACTTTTGCCTCGATTTTGATCCGGACTTCATCTTTCTTGATCTATAATGAATAAATCAACTCATTCAATACACACATTGACTAAATTGGCCCTTATCTCACACTTTATTAAAATTACCATTTGCCCTTAAATTTTCTCATATTTACACTTTTGCCCCAAGGCTCGTAAAGTGATTTTCATTCAACTTTCTAGCCTTTCATGCTTAATCGAATCATTTACTCAACTAAAGCTATCATTAATTCTCACTAATTCATACATGTATGACCAATTTCAAGACTTTCACAAACAAGTCCCTACATGCATTTCATGGAGAATAACTTAGCAAAAGATGTTTCTACTATATCAAGCTTTCATATTCTTCCATAAAACATCAAAATACATGCATGTCATACATGGGTACATTTTTGAACATCCATCTTAGCTCAACATATAGCTAAAAATAGCTTACTCATGCTACTAAGACTTCAAAAATACTAAGAATATCAAAAATGGGGCTTAGATGCACTTACTAGCAAGCTTGAAAATTTGAAGAGCCCTAACAATGGCTTATTGAAAATTTCGGCAGGCTTGGAGAAGAAGATGAATGAAATTCTATCATCTTTTCCCATTTTAATCATTTAATTGTCAAATGACCAAAATGCCCTTTTTAACAAACTTTCTATTTTAACTCATTCATGTCCAATTTTGTCCAAAAATTTAGAATTTGGGAAAATTACTATTTAAGGACCTCTAATTGGTAATCCAAAGCTATTTCACATAAATAGCTTCTAAAACCTCACATTTTGCAACTTTTGCAATTTAGTCCTTTTGGACAATTCAACCGCAATTTCACAAAATTGCTTCATGAAACTTTCACACTATCATGCAAACATAGCATAAACCTCAAAAACTCATACTAGAACCTCGAATTTGTGGTCTGCACCACAATTTCGACTAGGCCCTAAATCAGGATGTTATAAAATATATGTGATGAAATTGCTATGAGAATCAATAATGCCATTGTTTCAATTTGGTTATACTAAGCTTTTTAAAGCATACTCTCTGTGTGTGTTTTCTCTGTTTTATAGATCGTCAAAGCTACTGAAGGCTCGGAGACCGTCGAGGATTCACATCACACTACTCAAACTTATTTTGGTACTTTAAAAAGTTGTATATAGCTAAATATGGCATGTATAGGCTAGTCATTTTGGATTATGTTTGAAATGTGTATAAATAGCCATGAGATGTGGCTAGATAAGTGTTGGTAATATGCATGAGCAAATATGAAATATGATACATGTTTTGGTATGGTTAGATAGCTAATGAAATAGTCAAAGCTATGGTAAGCATATGAATGCATTAGGAGTATGTATGTTTGAGCAAAGGAATGATTATATGAAAGGTAAAAGTAGATGAATCATGCTTGAATGTATATGTGTTTTAGTTATGCAAATTGGTGTGATTAGAAGTGAGATATGGATGTGAAGAAGTTATGATTAATTTGACATGTTTTTGGATATCAATTGTGCATGAAATGAATTGGTACTTTGCTTGCAGGGTTGACCCTTGTGTGGGTGGCATTTTGGCCTTGCAAGTGGCCTATTTTGCCTACACGGCCATCGTACATGGGCATGCTTGGTGGCCCTGTGTGTAAGTCAGTAGCTAGCATAATTATACACGGCCATGGCACACGGACGTGTCTAGTGGTCCTGTGGATAAGTCAGTATACATGCTCTGTTTTGGCATGGCCAGGGCACATGAGCGTGTCTAATAGTCGCGGGAGGCACACGGCCTGCCCACATAGACGTGTGGCCTCTATAACTTAGAAAAGTTTTAAATTTTTGAGAATTTTAGTATGTGTTCAATTTATTCCCGACCCTATTCTAAAGCATGATTTAGGTCTCGTTGACCTATAAAAGGGACACTTTGATGCGATGGATGAATTGTATTATGAAATGTCTGTAAAAGTTTCTGATCTGTTCGGTAATGCCTCTAACCCTAATCCAGCAACGGATACGGGATGGGGGTGTTACACTCTCGTCTCAATGCCGATGCCATGTCCCAGACATGGTTTTACACTGGCTCTCATATTGTGGCTGACGCCGTGTCCCAGACATGGTCTTACACTAGCACATATATCATCGCTGATGCCATGTCCTAGAAATGGTCTTACACTGGCTTTCATAATGTGGCCGATGCCATGTCCCAAACATGGTCTTACACTAGTACAGATATTAACAAAATGTTATGGCTTGGATATCCAATCTATTCCTAAGGTTTAACCGGGAGTATACCACATCAAATTTCATCATGCATATTCATAACAATAATCAAACATTTTATCCAATATCAATTGTTTAATGCATAATAACAATAAAGTTGTATTATTTACGTACAACTTACCTCGGTATACAAAAAGTGAGCGACTAGATTGAATTAGTCTACAAGATTGGTTTTCCCCCGGTCTAGGTCTGGACTCCGTTTTCCTTGATCTATAATGATAAATTCACTTATTTAATCACTACATAATTCAAGACATTCCAAAATTCTTACTTTGGCAAAATTATCGTTTTGCCCTTAAACTTTCACATAATTACAATTTTGCCTCTAGGCTCGTAAATTGATTTTCATCAAATTTCCTCATTAACCAAGCTTAGCCAAATCTATTTTAAGCTTATAGCTACTCACAAATCCAATTATTTCACACATTTATCACCTATTTTACAACCTTTACAAAAATGTCCTTTTTAGGTGTTTTCATGAAAACCACTTAACAAAAGTTATTTATTTAACAACAAACCTTCATTTTATTCCATAAAAATTCAGCAAACAACACTAATAATCTCATGGAAAAACCCTAAACTTTCAACCATAGTGCAAAATAGTCCCCTCATTAGCTAGATTAAGCTACAAGGGTTCCAAAAACACAAAAATCATCAAAATAGTCCTCCCGTTCCTTTTTAACTTGGGCGAACCTTCTAGGGTATGGGGGAGGTACAACAAATGGTTTATGAGGTGCTGGCTCAGTGGGAGCTGCTGGTTTGGCTTCCTGTTCAACGTTGTGGTCACGACTCGTGCCAGGCACTGGTTCTAACTCTATTCCATTTTTCACGATCAGAACACTCATATTTTGACGTGGGTTCGGCTCGATTTGAGATGGCAATTTTCCTTGGTTCTCCAAACGACTAATCGTAAGTGCTAACTTACTTATTTTTTGATCAATTTCTTGGAAGTGTGCCTCAGACTTTTGTTGGAACTTTTCAGTGCTAATAGTCAACCTCTCTAATATGGCTTCAAGAGATGACTTTGGAGGTTGATACTGTTGAGGCGGAGGTGGTTTTAGTTGATATGGTTGTTTATATCGAGGATTCGATCCATAACTTAGATTTGGGTGGTCTCTCCACCTGTACATGCTTGAATATAGATTGTAACACCTTTGAAGTGGCCCTAGGAAGTTTCCAACGGCATCTACTTGTGCAATTATGCCATCAAGTAAAATTAGGCACGAGTCGGTAGGATGATCAAGCATAGCACAAATCCTGCACAACCGAGTTGGGTTCGTCTATCTAGCAAGCATATTTTTAACAACACTAGTAAGTTCATCAACCTTATTTACTATGGAAGAAGTACTTAGCTCATGAACCCTTCTAATAGATTCCATAGGTGGTCGATACTATTGAGAATTTGCAACTATAGTCAAAATTAATTCCCTAGCTCTTTGGGGAGTCATGTTCACAAGAGCCCCTTCACTAGCTGCATCAATCATCTTCATTTCCATTGGGAGTAACCCCTCGTAGAAGTACTATAAGAGTGACTATTTAGATGAACCATGTTGTGGGTAACTTGCGCACAACTTCTTGTATCGCTCCCAAAATTCATAGAGTGACTTTGTAACACCCCAAACCTGACCTAGACGTTAGGCCCGAATCTGGCGTGTCACATGGAAGTTTTTTTTCAAAACCTTATTTCTTGTTGTTAAAACTTGTTTGAGAGTTAAAACCCCTTTGTAAAAAAAAAAAAAAAAAAAAAAAAAAAAAAAAAAGCAATTGTTGTCCACTTGAAAACGTAACTACTTTTAAAGCCTTATCTGTTGCGGAAGCATATTTAAAATAAAGAATTTACGAAAAGGTGATGTTTAAAAACTGAGTAGCAGAAGCATTTTGAAAACGTTACGAAAACGTAGTATTTTGAAGACAGTTATCATTTTGGAAATCGTATTCCATTTTTAGTAGTTAGAAAACATCATAAATAAATATCAGGAATAATAAGTTAAAAATAGAGAGGCCTTATTACAACCCAAATCAAAATATTTTAAAAGTAAATAATCAAAATGGAAAGCATAAGCAGTGTGTGGTCTTCTCCGACTCCCTCGCAGCTCCGAACCGTCTAAGGCTGAGAATTACCTACACAGTTAAAAACGGGGTGAGTTTATGAAAACTCAGTGTGTAATCCCCTTACTAGAGTAACAGTTTGTATACAGAAACAGAAATTGTAATAGTCTGGGCCAAAGCCCTTTAAGTGTAACAGTACAGTACAAATTAGAGCATACGTGAGTCAAAGCCCACTACAATATCATTTGGGTCACAGCCCATAACAGAATCAATTGGGCCTAGCCCAAACCAATATCAGAACAACTGGACTAAGCCCAGTACAGTGACAGATCTCATAAATAGATATGTAACAGTATAAGGATGCATCCCACCCCGATTCAGCCAACACACCACCCGTTCCAACCAACGCACCATGTGGGGATAAAATCGACCCACCCAGCCATCACACCCAGCTTAGCATCGGTTGCGACACTAAGTCAACAAAACAAATGGCGTCGTGGGGACGAAACGGCTCGATCGCGTGTGACGAAACGACTAAAAAGCCATAAATATCACAAAGAACGCTACGGATAACGAATGGCTAAAAGTCGTAAACAGAATGGTTATAAACCATAATCAGGATGGCACAGAGCCATAATTAGGATGGCACAAAGCTATCAGTGACTATAATAAGTTTGGCACATAGCCATCAACGACGGCAATATAATCGGCACACAGCCACAGGTAATTATGATCAACACAGAGTCATCAATATATATGTTAGGCACATAGCAACGGGTAAATACGGTTGGCACCAATCCATAATCAAGATGGCACAGAGCCATAAATATCGCAGAAAGGCTGAAAGCCTTGTATAGAACGGCAATGGGCCGTACACTTCCTTCGTAACTTTGTTCTAACCCCATGCAATATGTCGTGTATGTCATGCTCAATCATTACACGTGTATGCAAAATGGCCATGCTCAGTAATAGTCATTTAAACATAATTTAAAAGCATACCAGTCATACAACCACCATCAAGTCAGTTAAAACACAGTCATACAATCCCAGTCAAATTAGTCCAGTTCATAATCTAAGTCAGTCATTTACCCACAAGGGCAAAACAGTCATTCTACCCTATAAGGGTATTTTGGTAATCCTACCCTTCAGGGGTATTCTAGTAATTTTTCCCTATAGGGGTATTTCGATAATTTTACAAGTTAAGAGTATTTCGATAATTTTGCAAACCAGGAGTATTTCGGTATTTCACAAATTGAGGGTATTTTGGTAATTTTACAAATTAGGGGTATTTCGGTAATTTTACAAATCGAGGTATTTCGGTAATTTCACAATCCAAGGGTATTTCGATAATTTTACAGATCAGGGGTATTTTGGTAATTTTGCAAATTAGGGGTATTTTGGTAATTTTGTAAACCAAGGTATTCTAAACAGAGATAAGATGCGAATGGGCCTAGGGCCCATTCTCGGCCCAAATAGACCCACACACTCGTGTGGCCCATTTAGCCCAAATTTAGCCACAGATATGAGATTCACATAGACCAGTCCAATATCTACTACACAATCATACAATTTATTCAAATGGGCCCATGGGCCCATTAGGCCCAGTTGGCCCCTTTTGGCCCATCGTGGTCGAAATAGCCTAAACCCACAAGAACACTCATGATGGCCTCAACTATCACGTCGAAGCTCCCACATGTGCGCTCGCACGCTCGTGTGGCAACCATCACCGTGTGACTGGCATTTCAGCATTTGCCGATCTACAACTAGAGTAGTGCGAAATACTTACCTGATAAGAATCTGGAGTTGATCCGCGCTCCGACCACTCCTATGCCCAACGCCAACCAAGGTATCCTTACTCTCCTTATAGATCACTCTATTTAAAGCTAGCTTTTTGCCTACTCTCATGCTAGCTTCCTGATGTGGGATCCCTCCTTCAGCAGAGTTTAATTCTATCACAACCACCTGTCGTCCCAACTTAGCAAAATAAATATCCCTTTTTGCTTGCAATGAGATTCGAACCCTAGCCCTCTCCTATGCTCCAAACGCTATATGCCACCACAACACAAGCTCCTTTTGTGTCTTAAAACATGCGCAACTAAATATAAGCCTATGGGTCAAAGTCTAATTTCATTTAAAAGGAAAACAAAATGAATTGCAAGCGTCAAGACTTGAACACATGCTCTCCTTGTGTCATTTTTTCCCACATTTTATTCTTAAAGCCTACTTACTTACTCCCAGGGTTTTATTCACCTAAAACCAAAATTTTTCCTAAAGCCCAGGTTTGAACCCGAGACTTCATGGAAGCCTCCTAACCTTCCAAAATCACTCACCTAATATGTCCAACTTGCATTAGTGCCGTTCTCTTGTTCTCAAAAATTTAAACGCTCCCATGCCCAAGGCCTAATAGGCCTAATTCTACTAGGCCCAAAAATTCGGGGCGTTACAAGCTCTGCTTCCTTTTGCTGAATTTCGACTATACTCCTGTTTAATTCGGTAGCTCGAGCTGCTGGGAAAAACCTATCAAGAAATAATCGAGACATATCAGTGCAAGTATTAACAGATCCTAGAAGTAAATAAAATAGCCATTCTCTAGCACAGTCAGCTAATGAAAAAGGAAAAGCTTGTAGTTATATTTGATCCTCAATTACTCCTTCTTGTTTCATGCTTAGAAAAACCATGTGGAACTTTTTCAAATGAGTATGTGGGTTCTGATTTTTCAAACCGCGAAAAGTAGGCAATAAATGTATTAATCATGACTTCAACTCAAATGGTGTTTCTCCCGCTGGATAAGTTATGCATAGCGGTTGTTGTTCATCTGGTGCAGCTGCAAGTTGATGTATAGTTTGATCTACCTATCATCTAAATCTTTGAATGAGTAAATATCTTCGGTCTAAAATTTATAACAGCCTAATTTCGGTGAAATCGGAACAGTGGTTTTGGGACCACAAATTCGAGCCAAAAATATTTATTTTATTATATGGTCTGGATTATGTTAGAAAAGTCATGTGAAAATTTTGATACGAAAATTTTATCGATTAGGTGTTCAATTAGGGAAAGGACTAAATCGCATAAAATGAAAAAGTTAAATTCTAGTAGCTATGAGGATTAAATAGCTATGGAATTCAAAAATTGAGGTCCTTATGTGGTAATTAGACCATTAATAAAAAGTTAGTAGATATTTTTGGATGATTCATCCATGGAAAATGAGAAATAGGGTAAGGACTAAATTGAAAATCAAAATTATTAAAAGATGATAAATTATTAAATAGAAATAAAAACCATTTTTATCATCTTCTTCCCTAAAATATTCCATGGAAATCTTAGGAGAGAGAGAAGAAACTTTCTTGGACGAATTTGGTAAGTTTTCTTGTCCCGTTTTTAGTAATTTCGATATTTTTGAAATCGGGATAGCTTAATCTATCTATTTAGAGGATCAATTTGTAAAGTTATCAAACTATGGAAAATGGGTTATGGATGAATATGCTGGAAATATGAAATTTATGGTAGAAAATGAAAGGTTGTTGATAGATAAACAACTTTTACAAAGCAATTGTTGATGAAAACATGATTTAGGGACTAAAATGTAAAGTTGTGAAATTGATGAAAAATTCTAAAACTTATAGAATATATGTGCTGTAAATTCTATGTTGAAATTTTGGTTAGGCTTGGAATAGGAAGTAAATTGCATAAATTTCATTTTCCGAGCCTAAGGACAAAATGGGAATTTATGGAAAAGTTAGGGGCAAAATAATAATATTGTAACATCCCTTACTCGTATTCGACACCGGAACAGGGTATGAGGTGTTACTGGACTTATACGCAAGCAATCATACAAAACCGAGACATGAATTTCCACTCAAATTTAAAACTTTTCATAAACATTCATATCGTCCCTTAAACGAGCCTACGATGCCGAAAACATACATTAGGAGTGGTTCGGGACTAAACCAAGAACTTTAGAAACTTCTGGGAAAACTTAGAAAATTTTCATCAAAAAGGTCTGCACGCCCATGTGGGTGAAGGGACACGCCCGTATGGCATATCACACATCCGTGCTTCAGGCCGTGTCCAAAATAGGGGACATTCTGTTTATGATGTCATCAACCAATTAAGGTCACACGGCCAAGGCACACACCATTGTCCTTAGGCCGTGTGGCGAATTAAATTCCTAAAATCAAGTGCAGACTTCACACGGCTTGGGCACAGGCCCATGTCCTATACCCTTGTCTCTCACACGACCGTGTCTCATGCCTGTGTGTTTGTAACTGGGCATTCTGTATCTCAAAACTAAGATGAAGGGGACACACGGCCAGAACACATGCCCTTGGGGCTAGCCATGTGTCACACACAGCCTAGATACATGCTCGTGTGCCTAACCGTGTGGAAAAAATAAAGCTATTTTCCAAGCCATTTGTCACCCTCAATAACATGTGCACACTTACACATCTCAATGACATCCAACATGGCATACGTAAGCACTAAAACATTCATAAACATGGCTCATACATGGCAACTCCTTATCATTCGACCATCAATAACCATAGGCCATATCATAATGACATTGGCATATGCATGCATATATAAATAGGTTTACAACCCAATAATCAATATGAGCCACATCCCATGGCCTTATACAAAATAAATCAAATATCATCATAAGCCAACACATTTGGCTAAACCAATGTGACATATAACAAAAAGACCAAGTCCCTGTACATGCCATACTAAAAATTTTTAGACTAACTATACCCAAAAGTTCCAATTGATAGTATGATCGAGTCTTCGACGTCCTTCAATCCTCGAGCTAGCTTGGCAGTACTATAAGAAAATGGAAATGAAAGGGGAGTAAGCATAAAGCTTAATAAGTTTGCATGTAAATAATTAACAATATTAACCATGCACTATTGTACACAATCTATCACAATGTTATCAAGCATCATAGATAGATTTTAAATCATGTCATTTACATAATGTACAATAAAACTCATGATCATGATTTATTCATTCACTTCTTACCGAGATCTCATCGATTTATAATCTCAATATGTATGAGCTTTGTGTACATACCTGTACCCTTTCAACATGTTCATACCTTGTCATTTCATTAATATAATCTTTGGACTACCTGTTGAACCACTTGGAATACTAAAGGATACTCGAGAATCACATACACATAGAATCATACCAATGCCATATCCCAGATATGGTCTTACATGGGATCACATATCGATGCCTATAGCCCAGCTATGGTCTTATACAATTCTTATATCGATGCCATGTCCCAGACATGGTCTTACACGAATTCTCATAACAATGCCATATCCCAAATATGGTCTTGTACGTAAACTCATAACCCTAATGTCATGACATTTGTATCCTAACTATTCCCAAGGTTCAACCGGGAGTTTTGCCGTATCGAATCTTTGCCGAACAAATCCATAATGATAATTGTACAAGTTGTGCAATAACAAAATATTAAATACATCATATAAGTTACATTATTTACACACGAACTTACCTCGGTACCAAAATATGGCTAACTATTCGATTTAGTCCACTACCTTGTTCTTTCCTCAATTTAGATCTGGACTCCGGTTTTCTTTATCTATAATAGGAAATTTAGCTCATTTAATTATCACATTGTTCAAATCAATCCAAAAACCATACTTTTGCAAAATTATAGTTTTACACCTAAACTTTCACAAATTTACAAATTAGTCTCTAGGCTCGTAAAATGAAATGTGTCCATTTTCTTTGTTACCCAAGCCTAGCCAAACCTAACATGTGCTTATAACAGCCCACATTTTCCTTCAAATCAGATTTTTACTACTCATTCTATAACTTTCCCAAAAAGGTCCTTTTTAGATGTTTTCATCAAAAATCACTTAGTAAAAGATGTTTATTACACATCAAACTTTCATAATCTACCATGAAACATCAAAACACATGCATGTCACACATGGGTAAACTTTTAAACATGAACCCTGTCTCAAATAAATGGTAGAAATAGCTAGATCGGTTGATAACAACTTCAAAAATGTAAAGAACATTAAAAACGAGGATAGGATGCACTTACAATCAAGCTTGAAAAGTGAAGAAACCCTAGCTATGGAGAGCTTCAAAGTCTCGGCCCTAGCTTGAAGAAGATAAGAAAATTTTGCTTCATTTTTCCCTTTTTAATCTTTTATTTACGAAATGACCAAAATGCCCTTTACTAAACTTTTAAATTTTACCCATTCATGCCCATTTTTGTCCATAAAAATAGACATTGGTCAAATTTCTATTTAAGGACTTCTAATTTAAAATCCAAAGCTATTTCATGCTTAAAGCTTCTAGAATCTCATATTTTGCAACTTTTGCAATTTAGTCCTAAAAGTTAAATTGGACACTTATTCAAAACATTTCTTCATGAAACTTTCACACAATAATGAAAACATGTCATGGACCACAAAAAAATCATAAAAAAATATTTCTACTTTGGATTTGTGGTCTCAACCACTATTCCGACTAGACCCAAAATCAAAATGTTACAAATTTTGCCTAGAATGAAAATTGAGTCCACTTGAATGTGAAATATGATAAATTGATGTAAAATTTACTCGTATAGATCCGAATAGACCAAATTCGGAGCTAGAACAAGGAAAAGAGGAAATGTCATGTAACATCCTGAATAATTGGGTCTGTGCATTTTATGTGTTTGAATGCTTAAAACATTAATTTGAGAATTTGAGGTACAATTGGGGCTCAAATTGGGCTAAGGCCTTGTTTTAAATATTTTGTTGAGACACTCTATGGCCTTAAATTAAAGTTTTAGTAGTTTAATTGACATATTGGGCTTGAGGCCCAACAGTTAGGAGCACAGTAGAGGGGAGCTTTAAAAGGCGTCACTTGTGCATGAGGAAGGCCCAAATTTTGGCAGCTTGAAGCCCAAGTTTTTAGGGCTAAAATTTGGCACTTAAATGGGTAATGGGGGACGACACAAGGCTATTTTTTGGGAATTTTATTATATTTATTTTATGTGGATAATAAGCAGATAAAGGCTATTATTTAGGGATTTAGTCTTTAAGGATAATAAGCAGATAAAGGCTATTTTTGAGGAGATAACATTAAGATAAGGGAAAAGGGATAGGAGCTATCATGTGTGGCGGTGTTGGCGAAAATCAATCTCTGCTAAAGGGAGGAATCGGTTTTCTATATAAAGAGGAGGTGTGCTGAAATTTTGAAGCCTCTCTTTTATTTCCTTTTCTCATCTTCTTCCTCTCAAAAGCCGAAAACCACCATTCTTTTTCTCTTCTCTTTGGCTGAATCTTTCTATTCATCCTTTGCTTATCTTTTAAAATCCTTTGTTCTTCCAAAAGCCGAAATCCCTAGGATTTCACCTTTTGAAGTTGTCGAATCTTCTTTAATGGAGTCTGCTTGTGCCGAAATCTGAAGGAAACAATAGGTAAGTATTGATTTTGGGATTTCATTGTTCTTTTGGCTTTTCAAAAGTCCTTAGCCGAATAGCTATTAGAAACTAATCTCTTATTTCGCTCTTCTTTTCGGCATTCTGAGATTTGAAGAAGGAGGCCAATCGCATAGATCTCTAAGTTATAAAATCGTGTTACTTTCGGGATTTCAAGGTAAGAGGATTTGTTTATTTATATGTATAAAATTGGGTAGACTACTAACCATGGCCGAACATAGGAGAGGCCTATTTTCGCAATTGTTCCGCTTTTGAGCAAGGCTTACACTGAGGGTAGTAGATTTGGATATCAACTAAGGATAGTAGATTTCGCGATATCAGGTGTGTAATACTTCCCCACCATCTAGATCTGATTATTAATATATGTTCATAAGTTTATATGTTGTGATAAATGCCGATATCTCGATTTAATGTTGGAAACCTGAAAAGGGCGAAGCAAATCACCAGGTTAGTGAATATTTTGACTTTATATGATAAAAGTATATTGATTTTATGATTGCATGGGTTGAGTTGATGAAAGGAGAAAGTTATACGTTATATGTGTAGCGGTTTATACCGTGATCTGTCATATGTTGTAGCGGCTAATGTCGTGATCTGTTATAAGGGCTTCGGCCATAATATGTTGATGAGCAGCATGACTGCCATCTTGGTGTGTAGCGGTGTGGGTTGATTGTAGAAATCCCCAATGGTGTGAGTGGCTGGTACGGGGGCGTGTAGCGGATGGAAACCTAGGCAAACGGGTTGGGCCTTGCATATTATTTGTTATTTTTTTTTGTAAATGAAATTATTAATCTGTTTTATGGGCCTAAGGCCAAAATCTAGTGGTGCATGAGGGTTGCACACTGAGTCTCGCGACTCACCCTATTAATTAACCTTTCAGGTGATACCTAGTGCTTCGGACCGGGCTAGAGAGGAACGCGAGGTGCAAAAGAACATCTGGATCCAGCAAAAAGACTCAAGTTAATACTTTATATTTTTAATTAATGGATTTTAAATCTCGTTGTAATAAGGCCATGGGCCACTAGTTTATGTTTTGTTTTATTTTAGGCCTTAATTATTTTTAATTATTTAAATTCTTATTGAACTAATGCATGTATTTAAATTTGGGTTTTTCAATTATAAAGGCATATTTTATTTAAACTATCAACTATTAAATTTCTTTCGAATAAGAAGATAAACTTTAGAAAAATATTTTCTGAAAATACGACATGTTTTTTTTTAAATTTTCTTAGTGATATACCAGATCCGGTCGTGGTGTTTGGGCCGGGTTTGGGGTGTTACAAATTGGTATCAGAGCCCGGTTCAAAACTCAGCTCTGGGGATTTTGGGGCTCAAAATGTTTTCTAAAGATGGGTTTTGAAACATGCATGTTTTTAAATGATAACAGGTCTGTTAGCTCAGCATGGCACCTGCGTCTCCGGCCCAAGTCCGCTAGGTAAGTATTCTGAACTCCTTGTGTGTTATATATGTATGCGGGCTTGATGGGCTTTATGGGACGTAGATTAGTTTAAATAGAATTTGATGGACTTCAGGCTTAGCTGAAATAACTCCTTAAATCTCATAAGACTTAATTTCACTAAACAAACCCGTGAACGAGTCACAAGACTAGGGTGTTGCAACAGGCATACGCATGTTTAGGATTGGATCCGGAAGAGCCTGGTACTTAAGCAGTCCTAGTGACTCACCTCCTCTTCGCTGGAATCCTACCTGGTGCGTAGTGACTGTTCACCCTAGCCACGAGGAGTTGTTGACGGGCCAAAATCTATAATTAGAACCCGAAAAGGACTAGCCACATTATTTTTACAAAATTGCTAAAATACCCTTATTTCACAAAATCACCAAGGAACCCAATTTTGGAAAATTACGAAAATACCCCTGTAGGATAAAATTACGAAAATACCCCTAGGTAGAGGAATAACGAAAATAACCCTAAGTGTTAAATGTAGGTGTATGGATGTTGTCTGTATGTTGATTGTTGAATGTATGTAGTTTATAGAACTAGGAAAGGTAAACTTGAGACTGAATTGCGAATTCAAAAGAACTACTTTTAAAACTACTAATCATAAGACTGTCCGTGGTTAATCAGTGGGAAGAATTAATGATTCATAAAATTTTTAAACAGATAAACGCGAACCAATAGCATGAGTACAAGGGGACGAGGACGCTCTAGATGTGAATACCGGTGCGTACTCTACCACAGTGTACTAAGTGTTTATTTTGGGTTTAGAATTGGAGTGCGCAGCGAAAGCATGGTAGTGAAACTTAGGTAGTTCGATTAATAGTTAGTTGGAAATTTCGAGGATGAAATTTCTTTAAGGGGGTAGAACTGTAACATCCTGAATAATTGGGTCTGTGCATTTTATGTGTTTGAATGCTTAATATATTAATTTGAGAATTTGAGGTACAATTGGGGCTCAAATTGGGCTGAGGCCTTGTTTTAAATATTTTTTTTAGACACTCTAGGGGCTTAAATTAAAGTTTTAGTAGTTTAATTGACATATTGGGCTTGAGGCCCAACAGTTAGGAGCACCGTAGAGGGGAGCTTCAAGAGGCGTCACTTGTGCATGAGGAAGGCCCAAATTTTGGCAGCTTGAAGCCTAAGTTTTTAGAGCTAAAATTCGGCACTTAAATGGGTAGGGAGGACGACACAAGGCTATTTTTTTGGGAATTTTATTATATTTATTTTATGTGGATAATAAGCAGATAAAGGCCATTATTTAGGGATTTAGTCTTTAAGGATAATAAGCAGATAAAGGCTATTTTTGAGGAGATAACAGATTAAGATAAAGGGATAGGAGCTATCATGTGCAGTAGTGTTGGCCGAAAATCAATCTCTGCTAAAGGGAGGAATCGGTTTTCTATATAAAGAGGAGGTGTGCCGAAATTTTGAAGCCTCTCTTTTATATCCTTTTCTCATCTTCTTCCTCTCAAAAGCCGAAAATCTCCATTCTTTTTCTCTTCTCTTTGGCCGAATCTTTCTATCCATCCTTTGCTTATCTTTTAAAATCCTTTGTTCTTCCAAAAGCCGAAATCCCTAGGATTTCACCTTTTGAAGTTGTCGAATCTTCTTCAATGGAGTCTGCTTGTGCCGAAATCTGATGGAAACAATAGGTAAGTATTGATTTTGGGATTTCATTGTTCTTTCGACTTTTCAAAAGTCCTTAGTCGAATGGCTATTAGAAACTAATCTCTTATTTCACTCTTCTTTTGACATTCCGGATTTGAAGAAGGAGGCCAATCGCATAGATCTCTAAGTTATAGAATCGTGTTACTTTCGGGATTTCAAGGTAAGAGGATTTGTTTATTTATATATATAAAATCGGGTAGAATACTAACCATGGCCGAATATAGGAGAGGCCTATTTTCGCAATTGTTCCGCTTTTGAGTAAGGCTTACACTGAGGGTAGTAGATTTGGATATCAACTAAGGATAGTAGATTTCGCGATATCAGGTGTGTAATACTTCCCCACCATCTAGATCTGATTATTAATATATGTTCATAAGTTTATATGTTGTGATAAATGCCGATATCTCATTTTAATGTTGGAAACCCGAAAAGGGTGAAGCAAATCACCAGGTCAGTGAATGTTTTGACTTTATATGATAAAAGTGTATTGATTTTATGATTGTATGGGTTGGGTTGATGAAAGGAGGAAGTTATAAGTTATATGTGTAGCGGTTTATACCGTGATCTATTATATGTTGTAGCGACTAATGCCGTGATCTGTTATAAGGGCTTTGGCCATAATATGTTGATAAGCAGCATGACTGCCATCTTGGCGTGTAGCGGTGTGGGTCGATTGTAGAAATCCCCTATGGTGTGAATGGCTGGTATAGGGGCGTGTAGCGGATGGAAACCTAGGAAAACGGGTTGGGCCTTGCATATTATTTGTTTTTTTTTTTATAAATGAAATTATTAATCTGTTTTATGGGCCTAAGGCCAAAATATAGTGGTGCATGAGGGTTGCACACTGAGTCTCGCGACTCACCCTATTAATTAACCTTTCAGGTGATACCTAGTGCTTCGGACCGGGCTGGAGAGGAACGCGAGGTGGCCATCCAAAAGAACATCTGGATCCAGCAAAAAGACTCAAGTTAATACTTTATATTTTTAATTAATGGATTTTAAATCTCATTGTAATAAGGCCATGGGCCACTAGTTTATGTTTTGTTTTATTTTGGGCTTTAATTACTTTTAGTTATTTAAATTCTTATTGAACTAATGCATGTATTTAAATTTGGGTTTTTAAATTATAAAGGCATATTTTATTTAAACTATCAACTATTAAATTTCTTTCGAATAAGAAGATAAACTTTAGAAAAATATTTTCTGAAAATACGACATGTTTTTTTTTTAAATTTTCTTAGTGACATACCAAGATCCGGTGGTGGTGTTTGGGCCGGGTTTGGGGTGTTACATGTCAGATTAGTAGATGTTATGTACAAGAACATTTGTCGAGGTAAGTTCGTGTAACTAAATTGTGTTTACTTACATGCTTGCATTGATTGTGTTTATGTAAATTGTATAAACTTCATAAATATGTGAAATGATTACATATCTGATCAAGCCCGATAAATAAAAATGTCTAATTTAAATGATAATGCCCGATAGATGATAAATGACAAACGATGTAAATCTTACTTTTAGACTTGGAATGAATGTGAAGTGTGATCATTTTAATTATATGGATGATTATAGATGTATGAAATAATCAAATGCCCGATAATGTTTGAAAAATGTTTAAATCCTGATTGAATAAATAGTAGATCGATGGATATGTGATTTCCCGAAATGAATGAGGTCCTGCATTTGTTGCTGGTGGGATTTAGGTCGGACGAGTAATCTTATTGACCTCATTTCTGAAAGAATTTAGCCTGGACGGGTAATCCTGATGTTAGTCATCTCGAGCATATGTTATGAATTGGATTTAGCTCAGACGGGTAATCTAGATCAAGCTCCTTAAAGCATATGTCATAAAAAGGATTTAGCCTGGACGGGTAATCCTACTGTATACATGTATGGCTCGAGAGTGTACTCTCTGAAATAGTACCTTATGGATACCATTGAATATGTATTGACGAAACCTGATTTATACACCTCGGGTGTACTACCTGTGTATCTATCGATATCTCGAAAAAATTCAACGGGTAAAAATCTGGACATGAAAAGACTTGAATAAGAAATGAGTTATTACACGTAGTTGTCAAAAATCCATGAAAATGATGCTACATGACTATTGACATATGAAAACATGAGATGATGATATTTGTATATGGGATTCATTTAATGAATATGTTCATCCTTGGTTCTAGAATTGTACACTTTGAGTGTACTATTACTCGTGAGACATTGATATTTCGAGTAAGATGTGTAAAGTTTTGATATGAAATAATCTGAACTCGAGATGTGTTATACGAAAATATACTTGAGATATAGCAATGTGATTTATATATATTGTGGAAAGCATATGTGCATGGAAACTTGATTGTTAATGAGCCCAAACATGTTTTTGATGTTATTATGGAATATATAATTAACAAGGACAATGAGGATAAGCGTAGGGCATGAGGTCAAACTGAATGAATGTGCCTTACATAGTTACCACAAAATAGAATGAATGGTAAGTTAAGTACCATTTTATACGAACTTACTAAGATTTTTATGCTTAGTTTTATTTCCCTATTTTAAATTAAATCAGAAGCTTGTTGGATTGCAAGCTCGGCAGAGATCACTCACACTATCCATCGGCCCATGTCGGTACATTATGGTAAATCAATTATGGTTGTAATTGCGTGTATAGGTTATATTGGCCATAGTGGCATGTAAATGTAAATGATGTTTGTAATCTAGCCATCGGAATGGCTAGTAATGGTTTGTTTCAATATACTTGTAATGTCAAACTATGGTTGCCACATATATGTTAAGTAGTTGATCAAACTATGTCTAACTTGAAGTCTTAACTAAGGTAAGATTATAGACATGTATGCATAAAATGATATGCCATGATGAATGATGGAATTTACTTGAATTAAATGCTTGAAATGGTTGATATTTGGATGTGTGATTCAAGTGTAGGTCATGGGTGTGATTTTGGGTGAGAAATGAAGCTAGGAATACTTTATTTTGTCCACACAGGCAGACAGACAGGCGTGTGTCTAGGCCGTGTATGACACACGGCCTACCCCATGGGCGTGTGGCCTAGCCGTGTGTCCCCTACACCTTAAATTCAGGAAAATAGAATGCTCAGAATTGAGCACACAGGTAGAGACACAGGAGTGTGTGATACAAACTGGCTCGAGGTGAGTCGAAACGTATGCGGGTTGCCCAATCGTCTACGAGGAGGAATCAAGCCTTCAAAAAATAATTGGAAAATATGGATGAATTTGCGGAAGCTTTAATTGAATAAAATAGGAGATGGTTTGGTTCGATGGAACAAAAAATAAAAATAAAAAAATAAAAATAGATAAAAGGATAATTTGATGGAGATGGATAAACAAACTTAAACAAGAAACAATTCAACACTAAAAAGTGTCACCCCAGATTCTATAATGTTTAAGGTGGAAATATGAAGACAGATTGATGGAAATGGAATTACGAACTTAACTTAAGAAAGATTCAACATTATATAACAGTGTCACCCCGTTTCTTATATCGTTAAGGTGGAAAGATGAAGATAGGTTGATGAACGCCACACCAAAGGAAATTTGGTGATAAGTTCAAACAAGTCGAAGACGCCACAAGCAAGCTTGATAAGTCTAACGAAACTTGTACGAAAATGAAGAGGAGATGAACTCACTCAAATGAACAACAATTAATAAAATTTCATTCATTAAAATTCTGTGTTCTTTACAACTGAAAAGAAATAGACTATTTATAGAAACTAAAAAAATTCTCACACATGGAAAAAGCATTACTGTGACCACCACTGTTTTAATCCATACTATCCATCCACCTTATCATGTTTGCCTATTTAAAGTTCTCCATAATATTCCATGGCCGTCCATCACTACTCAAATCTCATGCATTTACATCTTATTATTTTATTTTATTCAACATTAATTCCATAATGTGGTCATAAGGCTTGATTATTTTATTCACCTTTTTATTACCGTCCATATTCCCACCCTTGTTTATGCTTGCCATCTATGCACCTTCAATTTAGCACATGTTTTTTAATCCATGCTCACCCACAATAAACAGAACTCAATTATTTACTCCACCAAGGTCTCCATAAATAGCCGTCCATACATTGGAGAGATGTAAGCATGATTCCATGGCATGTCTCCAATATTGAATAAACAATTATGCCCACGTCAAGGTGCTTAGCATGCTTCAATTTTAAATTCCACTTCAATTTTCTTTGTCATGCCGTCCATGTTTGATTCCAATTGTGCTTGGCCGTTCCACAACATGCCTCCATTTAAGCTTTAAAATTCAACCCCATATTCTCATGTTTCATGTCCACCATGCTCCTTAAATGATTTTAAAATTAACTCCATGCTTCCATTGTTGTCGTACCAACAAAGCTTGTCTCCATAATGTTTGCTAATTGATTTAAAATTCAGCCCACCATGTGTCCTCATTTATGCTTCCATTTAAATGAATTTGAAATTTGTTTTTGGCTGCATATTCCTTCTCATTCAATTGATGTGTGTCGTCCCATGGTCAATGTACCTACAAAGAAAATGCTAGAACCAATTTAATTCAAATGTATGTTCAGCCGAAACAAATATTAATAAAAATTAAACACCTTAATTAACGAATAAACTAAGCTAAAACAAATTTAATAAAGTCTTAAACAAGACATATTAAATTTGGCTATGGGTAATACAAACATATTAAAACACGCAATCACTAGCACATATTAAATTATTTAATTAACTTAAACTAAATTAATTAAATTTCATTCCAGCAATTTAATTAACTCAAACTAAGTTAACTAATTTTTATTCCGACAATTAACCAATTAAAATGAGCTAAGAGTGACCTAATAACGAGCTCAATGAGCTGGAATAAGCTCGGGTGAGCTTAAATTGAGCTCAAATGAACTAATTCGGCTCAATTTGGAAGTGCACCAGAGTGCATATCCGCTTCATGGCACTTAGGGCATTGAAGTCGAGCTTCATTGACATGGAATTTGTTGGCGCCCCAGGCGTGCTCATATCATCCCCTCCCTCTTCAAGACGATTCGTCCTCGAATCAACCCATTGGTTTTCCGAACAAAACTCCTTGCTCGTCTTTCCTCGATCAAACAGGATGGATGATAATCGTAATACCTGAAAAGAAAATTCAAGAATTAGCAAGAAATGTTTTAAACATAGTTGCGACATGAATAAAAATAACACCAAACAAATAAATCACATGCGGGCAGGTGTAAGCACTTTATCCTACAATAGGATCAAAGCCTTGTCAAAATTTTGGAACAAAAACTGATAAGCTTTAAAGCATGCATACAATCTAATTGGATTCCTCGAGACAAGATGACCATGCGGGTAGTGCACAAACAAATAGGTATATTCGTCACAAATAGGTAGTGGGGATAGTGCATATGGCACTCGAAGTTGAACAACCAAATCTTGCTTTGTACAAAATAAGGAACCACTCACACATGAATTGTAATTAGTATCGAACACAAGAATCTTTTTGTCAATCATTAAAGCAGATAGACCATTAATAAGCAGAACGAAACATTTGAACATATCAAGATCTAAATGCTTTACAAAAATGATGTCAGCACCATGTGTTCTATCAATATCAAAAATAGATAGATCATAAAGAAGTAAATTGGAATGGCTAAGCATATCATGATCTAATTGCTTTGCAAAAGGCAGTTCATCAACATAATGCATGTCATCATCCAAAGCGAGGAAAAATATATCAACTATTTCAGAAGACTTACCTTTAGGCGCAAAAAGACCGAGACCGTTCTTACCTTGTTTGTCTTCACAAGTTGAAACTCGAAGATTGAATTTAGCTTGCTCGATCAAGACGAACCTTCTTTCCTCGGGCATGTAATGTAGTTGATGCTTTACTCGCGAATCAACCTTTTTTAAACAAAATGGGGACTTCCCGTCCACGAATTGCATGTACAAACACAAAGTTTGCTTAAGGAACGAATAAAAATTGAAAACAAGGTTGACAAAATTCGTTACCTTATTTAGAAACCAAGTGTCGAATCGATGGGAATTTCTCACACACAATTGTTGAGACTTGATTTTTCCACAAAATATACCGGATGATACAGAACATATTCCCGGTTTAAAAACATGCGTTTGATTAATTAAAACAAAAGGAATCAATGGTCTCGAAAAATCAAGCATGTTAAACCAAAAAGAATTATGTATGTTCAAGATCGAATGATCAAAATTCTTAACGTGCTTCAAAACAGATTTGTGAAATCTCAAAGATTCTGTATTGGACAATGAATAAATCTTGTATTTTCCACAATCAAACAAATTGGGATTAAAAGAAAATTCATCGTCAAACTTACTCGAGTCTTGCACTTGTCAAATAGACGTTACTCCCCCTTCACACTTTGCTTCACAATGGTTATTATGGTGTAAACCCGTCTTACCATCTTTTAAGTCATCATAACGAATCAAAAGATGGCAAACGACAAAATTATCCACATAATCACAAACAGTAGAAAGATTAGGTGGAGATTGAATCTCATCAAATCACTTACCTTCCTTACCTTCGGGCTCGTGTGGTTCGATTACATTTTCAAATTTACCCTTTTCGATCAAATAGAAACGTCGCTCGTCGGGAAGGTATTGTAGTTGGCATTCGTCACTCGATTTCTCAGAAACCTGAAAAGAAGAAGTAGAACAAGTACAAACTTCAAGTGAGTTAGTTAAATCAACACTCACTTTTACTTGCTCATCTCGCTTTCTCGTTTCCCTTTCACACACTTTTTCGTTTTCTTCTCTCTCTTTTTCTTGTTCTTTTTCAATCTCCTTTTCTTTTCTCTTATTTTCTTTTTCTCTCATAATTTCTTTTTCTTTTTCTTCTCTTTTTATTTTCATGAGTTCGTTCCATACTCGCTCATTTTCTCTCATGATCTTCTCTTGCTTTTCTTTTCTTTTTAGTTCTTTTTCTCTCATCTTTACATTACTGCAAGAAGAGGATACAAAAGAATCAAAATGAGTAAAATTTTGTTCAAGAGAAGGGATAGCATTCTCATAGGTATCTCGATATGTTCTTCGGGAACGTTTATCCAATAGAGACTTTGTTGAGGAATAACTTGTTCCTTCTCGTTCGTCACCATAATAGGTTTTTATCTCGTATCTTTCTTCTCTCCGTCTCGAAGGCTGCGTTGAGTAGGAGTCCTGGTAATAATCTCTTCTAGAGTAGTCTTTGGTCGGGTATTGCCGTGCTATTCTTAACTTGTCATTTGTGTTGAAGAAATTCACCCTTGATGATAGGAAGATGGTAGGTACCGTTTGTGCATCACTTTTTTCATTTCGGACCACGTTAATATTGGGTACTCTCCGTTTCGTCTTCGACTCGTGGTGAATTGATCCCACCAAGTCAGGGCACAACCAGTAAAACTATTTTCCACCAGCCTTACTTTTTTACTTTCCAAATAATCGTGGTACTCGAAATCCAAATCTACATTCCTTTCCCATTCAATGTATACCTCCGGATCGGCTCTATGTAACACCCCAGACCCGGTCAACACACCACAACCGAATCTGGCATGTTACGGGGTGAAAATGTTTTGAAGAAAACAAGTTTGCTGATTAATTTCTATTGAAAAACTCTTTTATCATTTTAAGGTTTAGAAAACCCCATATAAAGTGATGTTGAAATTGTTTTAGTGTTGCTTTAAAACACGGAAAATCTCTTTTGTTGGAAAATCCATTTGTAGTTTCTAGTTTTGGAAAACCTTTCGATACTTATTAAAATCCGAGTGAGTTGAGCATAGTCGAGTTAAAATCACTTGCATTTGAAGTTGTTTGAGAAATTAAAGTTTTGAAAATCATCTAAGTTACCTTTGTTATCATCTTGTGAATTTTGTTACCCGATGGTAACGTTTAAAAATCCCGATATAGAGCATAGTTTGAAAACATCGATTTAGTCCCGATTACTTAAGCATATCAAGTTATTTATCACATGCATAAGATAATTAAAATAAAACCAAATAATTAAAACCCAAAATAATACTTAGCGGCCTTATTACCAAAACCAAAACCAAATTAAGTAAAATATAACACGAAATAGTAATTTAAAGATAAACCCGAAATTTAGATGCATGGCCACCCTCGAGTCCTCCCCGGCTCCAAATCCGCGATCTATGCCTCACCTGCAAAATATAAGGGAAGGGGTGAGTCACTGAGACTCAGTGTATAAATCCCCAACCCGATAGTGCAAGCACTTACACAAATCATGAGTAAAACATGCAAATCACGCAACCCAAAACCTAACCATCCGATCTCCTTTATCTACCCCGTGTGGTCAAAACCACTGGTGGTCAAAACCACTGGTGACCGAAGTCACAAATATATATAAGTGTGGTCAAAACCACTAGTGACCGTAGTCACAAATCAAGTGATGGGGCCAACCCATCGTGTGGTCAAAACCACTGATGACAATCCCGTAATCAATCATGTGGGGCCAACCCACTGTGATACCAAACCACTGGGACGAGTCACAATATCCATGTGTGGTCAAAACCACTGGTGACCGTAGTCACAAATATCATATATGTGGTCAAAACCACTGGTGGTCAAAACCACTGGGACTTAGTCACAAATAATAGTATCAAGGCGGGGCCAACCCGCCGTGTGGTCAAAACCACTGGTGACAGTCCAAATTATTCTTCCCCCTCCTCTCAACAATCCCATCATCATGTCTATATCAATCATGGCATAATAACATGTAATTATGCAAATAACTCATGGCATAGCATTATACAGTGACATGACAATGTATATCGAAAACCACATAACAGGGGACTTACCCGGAGTCCACGCACATGCCCACAAGGCAAAATTACCGGTTTCAACGGCTATTCGGCTATTAACAGTAACACAATAAACATATAATACTAATGAAGTGTGTAAGCGATACACACCTGACTATTTGTAGATCTAAGCGAAATCCCGAAACGTTTGCCTTCCCTTTCCTACAATCGGCCAACACCAAACTTTTAAGACTAAACCCATTCGGCTTAATCACAAGATCCCGAAGGATATGTTGCATGAAGGTAGCACCTTACCTTAACGCCGATTTGGTTTCCAACCAAATCCTGAAGCTACGTGATGAACCTCCCTTGCAATCAGCCAAGCACTAGCATATAAAAATGATTAGCCTTTGGCTTTTGAACGAATAAGAAATAGATCCAAACGCTAGAACCCTTACCTAGATCGGCAACCAAATCCTGAAGATCCACTGCATTCGGCTACACTTCTCCCTACAATCGGCTTTAACACACCATTAGTAATCCAAGAGCCATTCGGCCTTAGCATGAATCCCGAAAACCAAAAGAGTTTGTCACTCCCTTACCTTACAGACAGATTCGGCCTCCAATCACCAAAATTCGGCACACCCTAGTTATGTTAGGGATTTCGGCTACCAATAAAGAACAAGAATAGAGTTTAATATATAGATCTATAATAAAAGGGAAGATAAAAGAGAAGTGGGGTTTCAGCATTACCCAAATCGATCAAGAAGAGAAGAAGAAGTCACTTACCAGGAGATTCGGCTATAACTCAGAAAGAATAAGATAGATTCGGCACTTCAAAGAGACTAACACATGTGAGAAGAGAAGAAAATAAACTAAGGGTATTCAGCCAAGGTTCTTGATGAAAACGAAAGAGAAACAACAAGGCTTTCGGCTTTTGAAGATGGTAGAGATGAAGAAGAAAATGGAATGGGAATGAAGGGATTCGGCAATGAGGAAGAAAGAGCTTTCAGCACAAGGGGATTGAGAGAAGAAAAAGATGTCGAATGGAGGTGAAGATGTTGGTTTCGGCTTTTAGCAAAATAGGGAGAAGAGAAGTGAAGCAAAGATGAATTCGGCACAGAGAAAGTTTCGGCTAACCAAAGAATGAAAAAATAGAAGAAAAGAAGGAATGGGGATATGATTTTTGGCTAGCAATGTTTGAACCAAAGAAGAGAAGATGATGGCTATATGGTTTCGGCTTTCTCAAGGGAATGGAAAGGATGGTTCGGCCAATTACCAAAGTTGCCGAAAGAGAAAAAAAGCAAATGCAATTAAGGTTCTATTTTTGACACTAACCGAAGATAAAGCAAACCTTTTAAGCTAGCCGACTTTGGCCACCTCCCATAGCACATTCGGCCACACCAACAGACCCCCAAAACCGATTACTCACTTGCCCAAAACACTCTTCCAAATTCGGCTGAACACTCCCTTCTCAAACTCCTCCTTTTTCTCCACAAAAACCTCTCTTCCGCTCATTCAAACGAGTTTGAATGAGTCCACCACCTAAAATCTCTCTTCTCCACATATTTTAAATCTGTTAACTTCATCCATATCTTTCTAACAGAGCCCCACCTGAGCACTCCACCTTCCCTCCTTTGGCGTGAAAAAGAATAAGCAGAAAAGGTATTTCTGCAACTCGAACCCAAGCTCTCCTTCCCTGCATGTGGCGTCACCTTCCTGACACATTAGTGGCGCCTCCTTTTCCACTTTGCCACTAGGTTCTTTGTGTCACAACACTCCAAGAATTCCTTTTAAGCCCTAACTCTCTTAGCTTTCTCTCTCTAAGTACCAAAACAAAAATTTTGGCCAAGACTCAGGCCTAACCCGAGGTCATGCCTAGACCCCAAAACATGCTAAACGAGCACAACAAATATATCATCACATGCAAACACATGCAAAATGCAGAGACCCTGATTTAAGGATGTTATAGTTCTACCCCCTTAAAAATAATTTCGGCCTCGAAATTACCCGGTCAGAAGAGTTGAGGGTATTGCTGCCGCATCACATCCTTTGGTTCCCACGTGGCCTCCTCCGTACCATGGTTCCGCCATAATTCTTTCACCAAGGGAACTGACTTCCTACGCAGAACCTTGACATCTCGATCCAAAATCCGTACCGGCTCCTCTTCGAAAGACAAATCAGGGCTCACCTCTATCTCCGCAACTGGCATAACATATGACGGATCTGATCGATAGCGTCTGAGCATTGAAACATGAAAGACGTCGTAAATTTGACCTAACTCTGCTGGCAACTCGAGCTGATAAACTACTGGTCCCACTCGCTTCAACACCGTATATGGCTCGATAAACCTAGGGCTTAGCTTGCCCTTTCGCCCAAATCTCGACACTTTCTTCCACGGCGATACCTTCAGAAAGACCTTGTCACCCACTGCATACTCTATATCCCTGCGCTTAAGATCGGCGTAAGATTTCTGCCTGTCCGACGCTTCCTTTAGACGAGCCCGAATCACCTTAACCTTATCCTCTGTTTCTGCCACCAACACGTAGGAATACGACATTTCCATCCATATAGTGCCTCATATGGTGCCATCTGAATACTCGCTTGATAACTGTTGTTATAAGTGAACTCCGCCAATGACAAATACTCCTCCCAACTACCGCTGAAATCCAAAACGCAACCCCTTAACATATCCTCTAGAATCTGGATTACCCTTTCAGATTGTCCATTAGACTGCGGGTGAAAAGCCGTGCTGAAATCCAACCTCGTACCCAATGCCTGAATCAAAGCTTTCCAGAACCTCGACGTGAACCTGGGATCCCTATCCGAGATAATGGCTATATGGTTCTTTGTGTCACAACACTCCAAGAATTCCTTTTAAGCCCTAACTCTCTTAGCTTTCTCTCTCTAAGTACCAAAACAAAAATTTTGGCCAAGACTCAGGCCTAACCCGAGGTCATGCCTAGACCCCAAAACATGCTAAACGAGTACAACAGACATATCATCACATGCAAACACATGCAAAATGCAGAGACCCTGAGTTAAGGATGTTACACTCTACCTTGAAACAGTGGAATGTTTGACTTGTTACTTCCCCTGATGCTATTGAAGCATCCTTGATCTCTAAGGTTTCGGTTTCTTTGGTCGCGTCGCCTTTCCCCTTGGTTGGATGATGGATCGAACCAACCACCATCTATAGCACTTCTTTTTTTGAAATTTAGAGACATGCTATCTTTGCTGAAAGAAATATGTTATAAAGAAAAATAATAATAATAAACATAAATAGAAAAAAGTTAAAAATACCTTACTACAAAAACTCACAAGTCACTCACAAAGAAAAATCACTCACACTCGTGTTTCACTCGTTTTGTGGCTTTTTTTTTATGAATACACTCGTGCCTTTTACCGATATTTCTCACTCTCACAAATTCGTATTCCGTTTTGAAAGACTTATTGCGGCTTGAGGGTCGACTTTAAAGTGGGTAACAAGGGATTGGTGTCGGGTATAAGGTAGGCTCACAAAAGAAATTTTTTTTTTTGGTCTCGGGTAGGCCAAAACAAAAGAGAAAAAAAATTTGGGGGGGTCGAGTAGAAGGAAGATTTCGTTGGTCGGGGCACGGAAGAGAAAAGATAAAAACAAAAACTTGAATATTCACTTTTTTTTTGCGAACTTTTTTTTTAAACTCGTATTTTTTTATTTTTTTTTGTTTTTGTTTTTTTTTTTACATACAATATAATGTAATACAAGAAACGAAAATTACAACTTGAAATTTTTTTGGACCTTTTTTTTTAAACTTACGAACCTAATTTCGGCTTCTCGTACGTCGTCAAATTTCCTCGTTTTATAGCTCTGATACCAACTGATACGAACTGGCTCGGGGTGAGTCGAAATGTATGCGGGTTGTCCAATCGTCTACGAGGAGGAATCAAGCCTTCAAAAAATAATTGGAAAATATGGATGAATTTGCGGAAGCTTTAATTGAATAAAATAGGAGATGGTTTGGTTCGATGGAACAAAAAATAAAATAAAAAAATAAAAATAGATAAAAGGATAATTTGATGGAGATGGATAAACGAACTTAAACAAGAAACGATTCAACACTAAAAAGTGTCACCCCATATTCTATAATGTTTAAGGTGGATATATGAAGACAGGTTGATGGAAATGGAATTACGAACTTAACTTAAGAAAGATTCAACACTATATAACAGTGACACCCCGTTTCTTAAATCATTAAGGTGGAAAGATGAAGATAGGTTGATGAATGCCACACCAAAGGAAATTTGGTGATAAGTTCAAACAAGTCGAAGACGCCACAAGCAAGCTTGATAAGTCTAACGAAACTTGTACGAAAACGAAGAGGAGATGAACTCACTCAAATAAACAACAATTCATAAAATTTCATTCATTAAAATTCTGTGTTCTCTACAACTGAAAAGAAATAGACTATTTATAGAAACTAAAAAAATTCTCACACATGGAAAAAGCATTACTGTGACCACCACTGTTTTAATCCATACTATCCATCCACCTTATCATGTTTGCCTATTTAAAATTCTCCATAATATTCCATAGCCGTCCATCACTACTCAAATCTCATGCATTTACATCTTATTATTTTATTTTATTCAACATTAATTCCATAATGTGGTCATAAGGCTTGATTATTTTATTCACCTTTTTATTGCCATCCATATTCCCACCCTTGTTTATGCTTGCCATCCATGCACCTTCAATTTAGCACATGTCTTTTAATCCATGCTCACCCACAATAAACAAAACCCAATTATTTACTCCACCAAGGTCTCCATAAATAGCTGTCCATACATTGGAGAGATGTAAGCATGATTCCATGGCATGTCTCCAATATTGAATAAACAATTATGCCCACGTCAAGGTGCTTAGCATGCTTCAATTTTAAATTCCACTTCAATTTTCTTTGTCATGCCGTCCATGTTTGATTCCAATTGTGCTTGGCCGTTCCACAACATGCCTCCATTTATGCTTTAAAATTCAACCCCATATTCTCATGTTTCATGTCCACCATGCTCCTTAAATGATTTTAAAATTAACTTCATGCTTCCATTGTTGCCGTACCAACAAAGCTTGTCTCCATAATGTTTGCTAATTGATTTAAAATTCAGCCCACCATGTGTCCTCATTTATGCTTCCATTTAAATGAATTTGAAATTTGTTTTTGGCTGCATATTCCTTCTCATTCAATTGATGTGTGTCGTCCCATGGTCAATGTACCTACAAAGAAAATGCTAGAACCAATTTAATTCAAATGTATGTTCAGTCGAAACAAATATTAATATAAATTAGACACCTTAATTAACAAATAAACTAAGCTAAAACAAATTTAATAAAGTCTTAAACAAGACATATTAAATTTGGCTATGGCTAACACAAACATATTAAAACATGCAATCACTAGCACATATTAAATTATTTAATTAACTTAAACTAAATTAATTAAATTTCATTCCAGCAATTTAATTAACTCAAACTAAGGTAACTAATTTTTATTCCGACAATTAACTAATTAAAATGAGCTAAGAGTGACCTAATAACGAGCTCAATGAGCTGGAATGAGCTCGGGTGAGCTTATATTGAGCTCAAATGAACTAATCCGGCTCAATTTGGAAGTGCACCAGAGTGCATATCCACTTCACGTCACTTGGGGCATTGAAGTCAAGCTTTATTGACATGGAATTTGTTGGCGCCCCAGGCGTGCTCGTATCAGTGTGTGTGAAACTTGCACCTAATTTTATGAAAATTTAATTAACCACACGGCCTAGTACACGGGCGTATGGCATGGTTGTGTGCACAAGTCAGAGAGTCACACAAGGTCGAACATGGCCTATAGCATGGGAAGTGTCCCAGGGTCACACGGGCATGTCCCTTGGACCACAAGAGCGTGTGAGCCCTACACCTTGGAAAATTTTTAAAATTCCGTGAAAAATTCTTTAAGTTTCCGATTAAGTCCCGACTCAATTCTAATGCTTGTATTCGGCTCAAGGGTCTATCTAAGGGACGTTACGAATAATCTCGATTAATGAGTAGTGATTGACATGATTTATTTGAAAATGTTCTGAAAAGTTGTGGTAATTCTCCGTAACCCTGTTTCAACGACAAATACGAGTTAGGGGTGTTACATTTAATGGTATAAGAGCTACGGTTTAGTCGGTTCTCAAACTAAATGTAGCATATGTGAAGTCTAGAAATACATTCCATTATACAACCTGTGATAGTGTGATATCTCCCGACTCTGATGAAAATTATTTTACAAATAGACAAAGATGCTTTCCAATCAAGCTGATTCCGATATTGCTAAAAGTGATACTCACGTGCCCGAGTAAAAATGTTACTTATGATGAAATGAGACTTGTAAAGGTATGAAATAAATGTTTTACAGTGAACATGTTAATGGTACACGTTAAGTGATATGTGTGTATTTACGAAAGTTAATTTTTTAGGCTTACGATCTCCACCCCCTTACCAGTATAGTGTTATACAATAAAATTCACATATTTATATGGATTAAGCTCATGAATGTGGAACTATAGAGTTCAAAGACTGAATGACTGATGATGTAGTCAGAATGAGAATGGATTAGTAAGTAAAGACAGTATTAAAAGAGATATCAGATTTTTCTAAAATTTATGTTGAATATGTGATGTCATTATTAAGGAAGAAGTTATTCACGAGTAATTGACTTATCCAGATATGATAGTTGCAGAACGGATTAGCCGAAAATTCTTCTTAATTGGCTCTTTTAGTGAACTGAATAATGTAAGATTATTGATGACTTTATTGGTTAGTGGAATAGTGATAAAACTGCAAAGATATTTGAATACAGCTGTTATAATTGAGTATATTACAACAATTTCTTCTGGGGACTCTATAAGTTCTGTTATTCTCAGAGGCATATGAAATTGTGTTTGTTTAGATGCAATATTTATCGTATTGAAAGACTAGTAAATTATGATAGATGGAATTACTGTAAGTCTGGTTAATTCATGAGTAGTATTACTCTATCATCCTTGGGCTTTCTAATTCATCATGATTGATATAAGATAAGGTTCATGTGATGTTATTTTCTACTTCTATTGATTGAAGCCCTAAATTGCGAATGTGCAACTTATATTGTCTTTATCGTAGTTATTTCTACTGAGTAAGCGTGATATTATTCTTCTAAATTTTCTATAAGATATCATCAATCTCTTTATTATGTAAACATAGGTTACTTGTGAAAGATATTCTTTGATCAGAGATAATTACATTCATTACCATTATATATATTGACTCGATCATGAGGTATGGTGATAGAGATCACAGATTATAGAAACTGTATTATTGCATTGGTTATTATTAGGGCCACTTTTAGTTCTCCCTATTCTAATTTGAGGTATACTATTGATATTGAAGTGTTGCTTTATCTATACTGTTGAAATGTCGATCATATTATAGCACTATGGTTTTGAATCTATCTGATGGTTGTGGCTTTGGAAAAACTCAAAGCTTCAATGTTAATAATTGAAATAGCTACATTGATGACCCAATTATTACAGAAAAAAGGTAAGAGTTGAATGGACCGATTAATATCAGTAAAGTTTTGACCAGTTGGAAGCTCTGTTGATTAAAGCATTAATTCTGGTTCAGCCTGAATCTGGTAAGGAATTTGTTATTACAGTGGTGTACTATTGAATAGGATTAGACTGTGTTTTAATGTAGTAAGGAAAAATAATAGCCTGTGCTTTCAGACAGTTAAAAATTCACATGGAAATAATTACTCGATACATGATCTAGAATTGACGGCTATTGTTTTTGTATTGAAATCTGAAAATATTACTTGTTTGGTGAAAAATGTCATATATTCATCGATTATAAAAAGTTGAGGTATCTGATGTTGCTAAAAGATTTGAATTTGAGATAGCGTATATGGCTTGAATTGTTGAAAGATTATGATTTGATAATTGAATATCACTCGGAAAGAGTGAATGTGGTTACAGATATTCTGAGTAAAAAATCTCTACATACTTTGCAATCTATGGATACCGATTATAATTGCCTGATAATAGCTCAATTTTAGCTGAGTATAGAGTTAAACTGATGTTTCTACAACAACTCAGTGAAACCCAGCAAAGTGATAATGAATTTTTAGAATTTCAGGGTAGAATTGATAAATGCTTGTTATTCAGAAACAGAGTTTGTGTGCTAAAGAATTTAGAGTTTAGATAGAAAATTTTACATGAATGATCATAGTGGTACTATGTTTGTTTATCCGAGGAATGATGGAATGCATAATGATTTGAAAAAGATGTATTAATAGCTCATAATGAAATGTGGTAATTCTGAAATTGTATTTAAATGCTGGATGTATCAGCAAGATAGAGATGATACTTTCAAGATGGTTATAGTCAGTGAAAATACCGAAATGGAAATGGGACAAAGTTACTATGAATTTTATATCAGGATCCTCCTTGTCTATGAAAAAGAAAGATACGATTTAAGTAATTTTGGATTGTTCGACAAAACTTGCACATTTTATTCAGGCATGAATGAGTTTCTCACTTGATAAATTGCCCGGATTATCTATTTTTGGAGATTATCAAATTTTATGATGTGCCAGTTTCTGTATTTCTGATAGAGATCTACAGTTTATATTCCGATTCTGAAACAAGTTACAAGAAATTCTGGATATACGATTACATTTTAGTACCGTATTTCATTTTCAGACGGATGATCAATCTGAACATATGATTCAAATTTTGGAAGATATGCTTCAATGTTGTGTACTTGAATTCAAAGGCAATTGAAAAGGAAATATTTGCCGTTGGTTGAATTTGCTTATTATAATAGTTAACAGTCAAGTATAAAATTTTACTGAATGAGGTTTTATATGGTCATAAGTGTAAAACTCTGGTATTTTAAACTAAGTTCTGTGAGAAAAGACACATGAAGTTGGTTTGATTCATTGAAACCGAAGAAAGATGAAAGGGATCTGAGACAATTTAAAAGCAGTATTAGATCGTCTGAAATCCGATGTGAATCTAAAAATGAAAAGAAACAGAGTTTCAGATTGGCGACAAAATATTTTCAAAGTTTCGCCATGGAAGAAAGTTCCCCAGTTTGGCCGTAAAGGCAAATTAAGTCTGTGGTTTATCGTGCTATATAAGATTATTGAAAAGAATTAGACCTGTAACACCCAAAACCTAGCCTAGAAGTTTAGACCAAATCTCAGATGTCGCATTGGTCACCGAAGTAACCGTAGTTAAATTTTACAAAACAAGTTCTCAAGTCAAATTGAAACATTTAATTGTTTAAAACCCAGTATATAGAATTACAATTAGGTAAAACATATAACTAACATTAAATTAAAATGGAATTTCTACCACATTTTTATAAGATCTTACAGTCCAAAAATTGTTTAACCAAATATAAACCGATAATATAAATCGATAATCATTTATTTCCACCGAGACTATCCGAGACCTCCGTACACCGAGTCCAGCATCAGAATTCAAGAAAAGGTATCTGAAAAGGAAACACTAAGAGGGGGTGAGCTACACGAGCTCAGTGTGAGTTCTAAAATGGTTAAAAATAGATTTTAGAGGGGAACACCAGATGGTAGTTCAAAACAAACATACTTATAGATGTAAGTAGAAACAGATACCAGACATGGAATCAATGTTCCAACACACCATCAGAACAAATCACACCAAGTCACAGACACATAGACAGAATATAGTCAAGCGATAATACAGACAAATCTCATAGACAGATGCAAATGAAATGCAGTCAGAAAATATAACCTACCCATCCAGCCAACACACCTCTCCGTCCCTCAATCGCACCTCATAAGAGCTGTTAAAGTTCATCCAACCCAACACACCAATTAGGACCTCAGAAGGCCCATCCAACCCTACACACCATGTAACACCCTTTACCCATGACCGATGCCGGGTCCGGATACGAGGCATTACTATCTTGACCTTACTTAAACATGTGTTAACGGGCTATAAAATTTCGTTCCGATTTAAAAACTTTCTTTTCTTAGTCATAACACTCATCTCATGGGCCTACGAGGCCATAAACATGCATACGGAAGATTTCGAGGTTCAATCGGAAACTTTTACTCTCTTTGAAAATTTTTGTCTAAACAGGGGTCACAAGCCCGTGTGACCTAACACATGCCCATGTCTTTAGCCCGTGTACAATTTATTTTTATTTCAAACCTACAGGGGTTTTCACACGGCTTGACACACGCTTGTGTCAATAGCCCGTGTCCTTCACACGGCCTAGACACGCCCGTGTCCTTATCCGTGTGAAAAACTAGGGGTATTATGTTTGTGACGTCAGCAACCCCTTAAGGAGCACACGGCCTAGGGACACGCCCGTGTGGCTAGCCCGTGGTCGACACTGACTTAAAACACTGACATGCAGGGGACACACGGCCTATTAACACACCCATATGGGTTGACCGTGTGTCACACACGGCCTAGACATATGCCCGTATGTCTACCCGTGTGGACACTTAAAGGCTATTTTCCAAGCCAATTGCCACCCTGAAATCAAGATCATTCATATACCCAATCCAACTACTCAAATATTTCATCAAAAACATGAACATTAATGCATAACTCATCATCATTTAATGTATGAACTTAGTAAATATTGGCCAATCTCTTTAGCCATATACAAAAAGAATAATAACCATAATAGCCAACACTTTGGCCCCTCTTAGGATTTACATCGAGATGAATTAATTCCTGTACATGCCATACTTAATAAAAACAACTTGGCTATACCAAAAATAGTGATTGATAGTGTGCTCCAAGCTCCGACGTCAATGATCCACGATTTATCTTGGCGAGACTACAAGGAAAGAAGAAGAGAGAGAAGTAAGCATATAGCTTAGTAAGCTTACATGAAACTCATTTAGCAATATATTAACTCATTATAACTCATCCATCCTGAGATAAGAACAACATACATCTCAAGTGCTTGGCTTACTTACTCATCACAGTTACATAATAATTTCATAGTTGCATCATATTCATGGTACCTGTGTCACTTGATCACATAGATTAGTACATTTTACTGATGCAAAAGTAAACTCAACTTTCATCTTTCTTATCATGAATGATGTTTAATATCAACCTTGTATAGCTTAATTTATTATTATCTTAACTTGCTTAGCTTTCTTGTTACCTATTTCTTGCTTGGCTCTTTTGCCCGATGAATTACCCGGAATAATTGAGGTTAGTCAATCTCATCAACATATATCTCGATGCCAATGCCATGTCCCAGACATGGTCTTACATGGGATCGCCTCATGATGCCAATGCCATATCCCAGATATGGTCTTACATGGGATCCCTTAACTTGGTATCGATGCCATGTCCAAGACATGGTCTTACACGAGACCTTCCTTATATGTTTCCTTTGGAAACCTACCATTTTCATGTCTTGACATGGTCTTACATGGTATCCTTGCCTTATAAATCTTATCAATGCCACGTCTTGACATGGACTTACATGACATCTTTGCCTTATGAATTCACCAATGCCAAGCCTTAGCTTGGACTTACATGAGACCTTTGCCTCATAATAATATTTCCAATGCCATGACTTGTCATGGACTTACATGATGTCCTAGCCTTATGTCGATGTCATGTCTTGACATGGTCTTACACGGACTTTCCTTGTCTCATGTTGTGATATTAGTATCCTCATTATTCCGAGTCTTCAATCGGGACTTTCTCATACATATTCTCACTTACTTTTCTCATCATAATATCAATAATTCAACTTCATAGAAAAATGTACATTATACAACATAATAAGTAATTTCATGAGAATACATGTAAAGCTTAAATTCATACAAACTTACCTCGATATTCAAAATGTATGTAGAGATGTTAGTTATTCCTCGACTTTGTTCTTGCCTCGGTTTTGATCTGGGCTTCGTATTTCTTGATCCATAGTAACAATTTCACTTGTTAAATTCACACATTGACTAAATCAAATCATAATTCATATTTTGGCAAAATTACAATTTTGTCCCTAGACTTTGGCAAAATGACCATTTTGCCCTTAGGCTCGGAAATTAATTCTAATCACATTTCTACCTTCAATAAGCCTAGGTGAACATTTAATACTCTTATAGCTATCCTCAAAACTCAACATTTCACATAATTACTACAAATTTATAATCTTTTCATCAAGGTCCAATTAGGTGTTTTCAAGACAACACCTTTCATAAAAGTTGTTCATCTAACAACTAAGACTTAATTTCTTCCATAAAAATGCAGCAAATAACAATGAAAGCTCTCATGGAAGAACTCTAAACTTTTCACCATATTGCACAATAGTCCCTTCATTTGAAAGCTTAAGCTTTAGGGGTCTCAAAAGTACAACTTTTATCAAGAAATGATCCCTAGAACACTTACTTTTGAAGAGAAGAGTGTGCTGAAATTTTTGAATCTTTTAACCCCTATTTGGCTGCAAATTTTTGGTGGAAGAGATGAGCAAGAAATATGGACATCGTCTTTTCTTTATTTTAATATTAAACTATCAATTTAGTCCACCTACTATCACCAACTTTGACCAACATTGACAAATTTGTCTCCTATGCTAGTCTATAGCTGGCCAAGCATTTACAAGGGGCTAAATTACCTTTTAAAGACCCTAAATTAACAATCTATGGCTATTTGGCACCTTTAGCTTAAAAAATGAAACTTTCGCACTTTATGCGATTTAGTCCTTTTTCGCAATTAAGTAAGAAATCGCTAAAATTAAAGTATCAAAATTCTCATGTACATATACCATCATGTTCTGACTCATAAAATGACATGAAAATAAATTTCTCTAATCTCGGACTAGTGATCCCGAGATCACTGTTCCGACTAGCCCCTAAATCGGGCTGTTACACACCACATACGTGGACTAAGCCACTCAGATAATAATACGAGCAGGGCTAGTGTATGTGCTTATCTTGTGCAATGCGGTGAGACTACTGATATAGGCGATCGGATAATGGTACTCAAGAAAGCCGACGACGTCTGATCTGATGCAATGCGGTAATCTGCTATACAGTCATGTTGAAGTGAAAACTACCATATCGATAACGATCGCGACAAAGTCGATACGAATGCGATCTGATGCAATAAATTGTCAGACATATAAACTTGCGATTAAACCGCCAAATCGTAATGTGATCTGATCTTCCTTCTCTTCACAACCCAACCTAAAAATACTTTATGCAAATGCATGAATGCATACAAGCTCACAGAACAGAAACATTGACACAGTAAGTCAGTCAGAACAGATAAATAACACACTCCACAAACTAGATTCAAACTCACACATCACACACACACTCAGCACTGATATCAAGTCATGAACACCCTCACTAAACTTAGCTAAAGGTCGAGCACACACAATACATTTTCAGATCAGAAAAGTTCTGGTAGTGCTCCGTAACCCTGTTCCGGCAACGGATACGGGTTATGGGTGTTACAAAATCCTTCTTCAAAGTTAGGTTGTGGTTGTTTACCGCATCGAATAGCTTCTCTTCGAAGTGTTCTAGCCAAATTTTCTATTTCCGGTTCAAATGCTAGAGTCCCTAACTCTGATCTGGTCATAAAGAAGATAAACTAAAATTAAAATTTTTACCAACCCCCTACAACGACGCTAAAATTTGATGGGCATCGAAATCACCAAATATAAATTCCTACGGAAAAATAACAGTAATTAGCAGTATAAAATAATAGGGTCGAATCCATAGGGATTGAGTATCTAATTTTGCCTTTTTCTGTGACCAAAGTCGTTGCGACAGTCGTTGCCACAGTCGTTGCCAAAGATAAAAATATAAATTAGGGGTTTAAATCGATTAAGATAATAAAATAAGAAAATATGAAAAATAAAATAAAAATAAGTTTGAAATTGAAAAAATAAATTTAAGAAAATAAAATAAATGGATAAATAAAATATATTTTTTAGCTTAGCCTTAGCCTCGGTATACTCTAATCTTGAATCAATCCTTGAAATAGATTTTCCTTTCCAAGTGATAAGCTGGTTATAGCAATCGAGGATCCCTCAAATTGCCAACTCTTCCTCTCATAGTCGATCCCGGTGTCACCTGCAAATTAACCTTTGTCGAATTTCCAACCACATGGCACGTACCCGTAAATTAAGACTTTGACAGCCTTGCGATCTGAAAGACCCAACTCGAACTAACAGCCTCAACCGTGTGGGTCTTTTAAATTTGATCACTATCTCCCTTGACGGAATCCAACTAACTTTTTCCAATTGAACACACCAATTTGTTCGCAAGATTTTGAATACATCACCATAGACTCAACTTCCCAACTGTATGCCAAATGATTCCAACCCAACGTGAGCTTTTTGAATTGAAATCAAATAAACTTTGAAGGACGAATTTGTACTATCCCATATATCAGAGAGATAACGAATATCGAATTGCAAAGTATTAAGTATGGGTTCATATCTCACAATTACTTTGTCTAAGCAATAATCAGGCTAAGACTAAAAAGGGTTAGTTAATCATGAAAAGAATCATACTTGAAAATAAATGATTTAAATGGAACTGTGGAAAATGGGAAAAGGAAAGGGCTTAGAGGGCAAATAACCAAAAAGTTGAAAGTAAAAGAAAAATAACTAAAATAGCAAAATGGAGCACTGATGCAGGTAGAGAGAAAAAAAATAAAAAATTTATTAAATGCCCAAGGTAAAGTATGTGCTCAATTAGCTGTAGTCACTAGTTATTTATACATGCTTTTAGTGTTAAATTTAGCTAGATTTTTCCTCAATATTATCACTAAATAATCCTAAATATTATCACTAAATAATTCAAAATTTATAAATCAAATTTAAACTAGAGATTAAATTTAAATTGTTGTAACAATAAAAAAATCCTTCAATTTTTATCCAGTTACTTTTAAAAAAACCTTCGACCCTTTAATCTTTATCCAGTCATCTTTGAATCTTCAATCTTTCAATCAAACCTTCCTCTTTGTTTTTTGTTCCAATTTAGCCCATTTTTATAAGAGTTTGAATTCAGCACATCAACTTCATTCTTGATAAGAAAATTTTAAATTTAATAACATTTATATGATAATTAGCCAAAAATAAATATATTAAAAATACGAATTTATCTTGCTATCAATGTACATTTTATAAAATGCAAAATTTTTATTTTACATTTTTATTTAAAAAAAACATTTTATTTATTTTAATGAAAGTCAAATTTTAAATCACATTGACAATATTTTAAAATAAATTACACTATTAAGTGCAAAATATTATAAATTTAAAAGAATGAATTAAATACTATAAATAAAAATGTATTGAATAAAAGAAGAGACTAAAAAAGTAAATGCTGACATAACATTAAATCTTCAAAAACATTATAATATTTTAACAAGAAAAGAAATTTAATATATTCTCCATTGAATTATCTACTTAGTATTTTTCTATATTTTTTATTAAAAAAATTTATGTAATACTTATTTTAAACTATTAAAAATTTTAGTTTTCAATTAATTAGCAAACAACCCTCAAGGATTTACCTTCTAATTCCCTACGTTTTATTCTGTTTGAGTCCCTACATTTCATTCTATTTGGGCGCCAACAATTTGATTCCTTACATTTTATTCTATTTGGAGCTATAAATTACACCATTAGTCATTATATTAAATTACAAGTAAATTTTCATTTTAATTAATTCAAAATAAATTATAATTTGATTAATGAATTATTCAAAAAAATTTATTTAAATCACTAAACTATTCAAAAAAAATTATCTAAGTCATTAGGTTGTTAAATTTTTTCTTTTCACTAGCAAACTTTGAACAACGATTCGACAATTGATTCAATAGATCAAAATCTATCGATAACATATCTTAGATCCCAATTGATCTTATGAACAATAGTAAAGATCGAAGAAGAAACTATTTGAATTGTAATTCACAAATTTATAACATTCAAAATTATTTTATAAAAAAAAAACTATAAAAGAAAAAAAAAACTTTTAATTGATATAGATAATACGAACAGAAAAAGCTACATAACAATTTAAACAGCCCAATAACATAAATAAAATCTTTTGAATAGTTCAATCACCAATTATAACTTTTTTAGATAAAATAACCAAAATAAAGACTTACCTATAATGTAATTAGTGAAATTTACGACTTAACCTGCAAATGATTAGAACTCTATATTGATACCTCAAGACCCAGTGTTACATTCCTTCCCGCAATTCGCAAGCTTGTACTGGCAAAAAAAAAAAAAAATGATCTGGGCACATACAAAAATTCCTAACAATTCAAAGGAGATAAGGCATAAAATATTGATACATAATAGCTTCCTCAGATCCACATTTCTTCACATTGATAAAAAAAATAATCTTTAGTGTGATTTACAACAATCGTGCGTATGATTCCCCCTCCCCCCAAACCCCAACTCAAATGTTCACACAGAGTACGAACTTCCAGTCTTTATGCACAACATTTTTCATATTTACAGCATGTGACAATCGCTTTATCCCTGCAATATTCACATAGGAGATTACATATCGTTTTCTTTTCTTTGCTGGCCGTCTTCTGTTGGCTTTCATCCACAACAAAACCTTTGGAACAAAAGTTAAGTCGTTTCATCGAACACCATAACCTGGAAAAGCAAACCGAGTTGAGATGGGAGATTTAGGTTACAACAGAGTATACATTGTTTTCACTTCGATATAAAGCTTTGTTAAGCACTACATTATTAGATCAAACGTCTAAGCAACTGAGCCAGGAGCAGGTAAATTCAAAAAATGCAAAAGAAAAGTGAACCATCAAAATTCAGGGTTCTATAAACTCTATACGCTAGACAATGATATGACATCAGAATTTACAGACTTGGAGAAGCAAGCACGGATGGAAAAAAAAAGACATCTACGTCCCCACCAACATTGCTATTGTTTGGAACTAATATTTACTTGAGAAGGTGCCCAAGGAATTGGGAAGTCGGCAGAAAAATATTATCAACCTAAACAGCAATTTTGCAGTCTGGCTAAACATGCATGCAACGTTAATTCGCAGCTCAATAACCTCTCAATGCCTCAATTACCTACATAATCATTATGCAGTTTATAACAATCAATTCTTCCCATTCAGCTTTTGATTAACAGAGTTCATCATTTCTGCTGCTGGCAAATATACATCAAAGGATATAACCTAAACCACAAGGCTCACCAAACAAACTTCACATTTTGGGCCTAATATGTCAGTTAAAAATAAGTCAGTTTTATTTGCAAAAAATGGAAGATATCAAAATTGGACAATAAAAAGAAATTAAAAAGGCGGGAAACCGTGCACATATAACTAGAAGCTTGTTTGACCTGAAAATATCAAAGGAAACTAAAAAAGCCTGTAAAGCTTGAGTATCCTAGTAAATTGTAATCTAATCAAGCAGAATAAAATGTAACTGCCATGCAGTTGATTGATTATAAGTACCATGGATATGAAAACGCTAACTGGTTCAAAAAGGTCACCTTTCCACAGACCGGACAGGTTTCACTTCTCTCCATCCATTCATAAATGCAACCAAGATGGAAATGGTGGGAACATTTTGTTATTATCTTGGGATTCTCTGGAGTATATTCTGCACCATGGGAGGTATCAATAAGTTTATCAGGAACATAATCCATCCATTAAAAGCCCAATCTCATATGATTAGTAATACCACGCAGTTTTTTAGCAGCACTTATTTCTAAGAGCAAAAACTAAGTACAGTGATTAGAATAATCACCCCCCACCGATACAAAAAGTGTCATTGAAGCCCCTACTTTCTCACTAGAGCAAATTAAGCCCTCCATCTAATTTTCTTTTGTCAAACTGACCAACAAGTTTTTTATGAATGAGTGGTATGAGGTTTAACAAGTTAATGGTTTGTAATTAAAGTCAGATTTGATTTTCATAAAGAATAATATTAATAATGATAAAGGAAATTGGGTGTCACGGGTTATTGGGGTTTTGAAAGTTAACATGAATAGGAATTTTAACAGTAAGGTAGGATGTGAATTGGGTTTTATTGGGGTTGAGCACCAAAATCTGCAATGCTTGAATTTCTTTTTAATTCTTATAGATGTTTGATTTTCCCCAAAAACCATGGAAATGGCAATGGATATAATCTTGTGTTTGATCTGTTTTTCTTTCCTTCTTTGGTAGTGGAAACGGGTGGCCATAATTTTCGGGAATGAGTGATGAAATGGGAAGAGATTGAATATCAAGGTGGTCATGTTGGAACCTAGAAAATTAAGTCATTTTGGCAATATACATATGTATATATTAGATGGAGGGCTAAATTGACTATAACAACAGGCTAGAGGTTCAAATGACACCTATTGAAGTGGAGGACTAGTTTTATCGTTAAAATTACAGATTAATTGTAAGTTCCCCTATTAAATCAATGCTGCTTAATCATCAACTCATTAGAATCTAGGTCAAATTAATGGCATGAGTATCCATGTTAGAGAGGCAAGATATAGCATAAATTTAGCATTTTAATGCATCCCTCCTTCCTAAGTTATAGCAAATCTTGGCCTATTGAGCAAGTTCTAACAAAGCTTCACTGCAAATATAGTGGCTATAATAAAACACCATTCAATCTTGAGAAAAAGATCACCTTCAAGACATGTTGGACAGACATCCTCCTCTTCTTCAGCAGATGAATAGATGTACCCAATTCCAACTGCTGCTTTTGCTGATGAGAGTTTTTGTGAGGATTTAGAATGCTGCTCTTTCGAGCCTTGCTCAAAGGCATTCCATTTGCCTTCGGTACTCAAAGATCCTGGATCTGCATTGTTTTCGCCTCTTACAGGCTCTGACTCTTCGTGTGACTGACTTGAACCCTTCTCATGTCTTGAAACAAGACCATCAGGTTGTAAGCGGAAATATCTAGTCTCAGCATCATAAGGCAAGGGTCTCGGAGGAGATTGGTACATGTCAGAGAGTGAGTTATCTAGAGATGCAGAAGAGATAATAGATCCTGTCCCCTGAATGGATGAAGGGACAGAACGGAATTCCCCTCTTCGGAACAATGTGGTATACTACAATTACAAGGGCAAAGAAAACCAAAAAAGAAAAGGATCAAAAAGCTGGAACCTTATGAATCAAATAATTGAGGTGAATGTGCCTTACAAGTCCCTCTACCATAGGGACCGGATAAAATTAGTCCCCCTACTATTAAATGGATCAATTTAGACACTGCTTATCCCTACTGTTAATGAATTTCATTCTTCATAGTGTAAACAATCAACAGATAATTTCAGAAGTTAGCTCAGAAATTAATGATCCACAACTAACTTCAATAGATATTTGTTCACCTAAAGCCAATATATATAAATGCTGATGGAATTACCTAGAGTGACACAGTGAAGGAGAGTGAATAAATAATATTAGAGTCTGAACCAATGCTTAATGATGAGAATAATAAAACATACCACATATACGAAGTTCTGAACAAAGCAACTGAGGCACACGCAATTTCTATATACATTACTGTTCGGATTGATATAGTCCTCAAAATCCTCAGGGCGCAAGCAGCAACAAACAGAACCCATAATGTTATCTTTTAAGCTTTTCCCTTCAGTTAAAACTCTCCACAAAACCTCACCATTAAAGCTCAACTGTTCTAATTATACATATGCACCAACAAAAAAACTCCCAAAGCTAAAATAAATGCAATGAGAGAGGACCCTAAGCTCGAAGAAGTCCCACCACCTCTACGAACCAGTACCTCTCTCTATTCTATTTACAAAATGTTGAATGCCCTTATATAATTTAGCTCTAAAGGTATTTCTTCAGCTGTTAAAAAAACAAAGCATTGTCAGTTTGCGGATAACATAAACCAGATTGACCCCAACAGAACAATCATCATAGCAAGCTCAGAATGCTAGTAATAAAGAACCAGTGAGCTGCCCTTTAGAGGTGAACATGCAAAATATATATATATAGAAATACTCCTAAAAATTGTTTGTACAATTTTACTTTGTTTTCCAACAAAATTGACAGTCTCTTTTGTCCATAAATAGAAAAGGGGTTCTTTCGTTTTGACTGTAAGAAATGAAAATACCAATAAAAACAATAAAGCCTCAACTTTCAGAATCAAAGATCGCAGCTAAAATTTAATTTTCCTTTGAAGCCAACCAATGAAAAAGAAGAAGAACAAAACGATTAAAAGATTCAAGTTTTTATCAAAATAAAAAATCGAAAAAATCATTAAAAAATCAAGAGATCAACCAATAAAGAAAAACCATTTAAACAAGCTAAAAAAAATCAAGCATATATATTCGGAATCAAAGATTGCAGCTAAAATTTAACTCTCCTTTGATTTCGAGCAAGAAAAGAATAGAACAAACGATTCAAAGATTCAAGTTTTCGTCAAAACCAACACCCTAAAATCCATTAAAAGCAAAGAGATCAACCCAGAAACAAGCGTGAATTAACCAAATAAAAGAAAAAAAACCATTTTAGATTGCCCTAATTGAAAGCAAGAAAAAAAATTTTAAAGCACATAATTTGGTCCTAAACATGCATGGACTGAACATAATAAAAATACCCAATTTAGACAATCCCAAAAGAAAGTATTTGGTCAAAAAAAAAAAGAAAGAAAGAAAAAGCGTTGCTGCTAGGGCTTTGCCCTCCTCTTTTAATTCATCAAAAAAAAAAACAAAGAAAACAATTGAAGCATCTTAAACTGATAAAAAGATAAAAAAAAACATACCTTGATGGCAATTGCGCTGAGAGAAGTTAAAACCAGAGACTTTTTTTTTTTTCTATTTTTCTTTTGCAAAGGGAGAAAAGGGAGAGGGACAGCGAACCTAAGGGAGCTCCAAATTTTGGGAAGTAGAAAAAAAGAAAAAAAAGGTTCGGTTTCCTGTTTGAAAGTTTAGTTCGGCGAGAAAAGTAATGCAAGCGCGGAAACAAAGCGAAGGTTCTTTTCTTCCCCTTCGTCTGCTTTTGTTGGCTTAAGTATGCGTTCCCTAAATTTGGCACCTCTCAACTTAAATAATATTTATATTTTACGAAAATGATTTGAGTAAAATCATTTCAGGAAAATGAGTTATTTCTCCGAAAAACTTAGGTCCTGTTTGTTTAGTGGAAAATATTTTTCAAAAAATATTTTTTAAAATTTTTGATATTTGTTTGGAGGAAAATGATTTTTTAATATAAAATATTTTTCAAACACGTCTCTTCCTTATTTTTAGAAAACGTCTTACCGATTTCTTTTCTGTAAGACATTTTCCTGATCTTTCCCCTTTATCCAAGCAAGTCTTTCTCCCATCTTCCCTTCTTCATTCCTTCTCCTTCTTTCTTTCTCAGCCAACAAATCCGAATTCGGTTTTTTTTCCTCCTTCCTTCATTCTTTTTCCTTCCTTCTATCGCATGGGTTTTCATTGTAACAACCATGCCAAGCCCCTTTCACTGATTTTGAAATCCATCGCATGGGTTTTGATTGTTCTGATATTTGCCTTTTTGTTGTCTTTTCTTATTTGATTTCTTTTCTTTTCCGTTTGTTCAGTAAACAGCTTTTGGAACCAGAAGAGGTGGATGTGGTTCATCAACAAGATAAAGATAAAGGCATCAGGCTTGAAGAATTTAAGTTGATTAAGATGCATATGGCGAACTGCATGTTCCCTTTCTCTCTTTACTCTTTTGTTTAATGGGCTTCGATCCTGGTTCTCTTGATTTTGCAATTTTTTTATTTTCTCTGTGAAGCTTATAATCTGGGTATTTGTTATTTAATGGTAATTTAGGCTCTTTTTGTTTCAAATTTGAGCTTGGGTTTGGAGCTTTCTTCTTCTTTTGTATCTGCAATTTTGCATGTTATAATATGTTGGAGATTGTAATTTTATGCATCTTGAATTTTCGAAATCAAGAGCATTTGATCATCTTAAGTCCTCATATTGTCATGAAAATGGGAATTGTTGGATTTGGTTACTTCATATTGTAACCATGGGATGGTTTCAAGAATCTGAGGGTCCTTCAGTTTTTAATATTAGCTTTATTGTTTATGCTAGCATGGCTTACAAACAAGTTCATCAACAGAAGAAAATTTGTAATTCCATAATTTCTTTTCTGAAATTTGCTTTCCAAGTCTCATTTGAATGAGGTATCTCCATTAATAAATGCAATCAATATTCTTTCTTCTCTATTGGAATTCCTTCTCAATCTGCCCAGACAGCCTCTCTTTCCATACCATGTGAACTTGACTCCACGAACACGACCATTCCTCACCACTCTTCAACATGGCAAAGAAGGTCTCTCACATGGCGAAAGACTCACACGACCACTTTGAAAGCTTTTATACATTATTCTAGGGTCATGGAGTTGATTATTCTCTTGAAAAAGAATTACACAAATATTTTTAATGATCACAAAAATATAGTTCTCTCTCTCAACATTTTCAGAATGCGATAACTCCCTCTTTGCGAGTATGATATCATCACTTCCTTAATTCATTTAGTAAGGGATTCTTCTGGAGGTGATTAGGTTCCTTATTAAATTGCCTTGCTTATTAATTCTTCACTTGCTATCAATGTATATTTTCATTGAACAACTTCAATACTGGATTCCTTCAGTTAGTATTGCAACTTTCTCTTACACTAGCTAGCCTCCCAACCTAGGCTTAATTATTTGTTAAGCACCTTATTGCAATCAAGAGGTCTTGTTGATCTTGAACTTCTTGCAAGAGAGACCGTTTGTATGTTATCATTTTTTTCTCTTCTTTTTAAATATTTTCCTATATTGCTTATGTGATAAATTCAATGCTTTTGCTTGATTTTAACACTTGTTCAGTGTTTGCCTGTGTTGTTTTAGTTCTTGTGTCATTATACTGAAATTTGTTTTTTGCTCATTTTCATGCAGTTAGAGTAAGTGAAATAGAAGCACTTTATGAGCTTTTCAAGAATAAAAGCAATGCTGTTATAGATGATGGGCTGATCAACAAGGTCTTAGTTTTTTCATAGTTCCCATTTTGTTATATAATTGATATCTTTTGTTATGTTTGTCAAGTTTTTTGGCTTGATGGTTATTCATTGTCTTGAGTTGACTCATCTTTGTAGTATTTAAGTTCTATTTATATTACTATTTGACATGAGAAGTTCCAATTGGTGTTATTCGAAACAAATAAAAAGGAGAGTTTATTTGCTAATCGGGTATTTTTATCTAATGTTAATTAATAATGTCTCCATCCTTGAAAGAGCAATTCTTATTAGCATAATATTGCTTGAGTTGTTGTCAATATATTTCTAATTTCACTAAGATATTTGACTTGCTTGATACAAAGCATAATGGAATTCTAGGTTTCGAAGAGTTTGCTCATGCTCTCTCTATCTTCCATCCAAATGCGCCCATTGACGATAAGAATGATTGTATGTGTTAAATATTTTAGTTATTTGTATCCTTCATCTCTCTGTTTACCTCTTTTGTTGTAAGTCATACACAGTAGTTGGATGTAAATGACTGGTATGGAAATGGAATTATGGACTTTTGTGCATAGACGATGTGTCTAAACTATGTATTCTTGTGTATACGTATTCTTGTGTAATCTATTTTCTTAGACTAGGGAATTTCTTTTTGTAATTGATTTTTTAGAGAATTTCTTTTTGTAATTGATTTTTTTCTCTTTGAATGCTTTTCTTTGGCACTGGTTCTTAATGTTTAATTTGATGTATTTATTTATAAATAAATCATTGCGTAAAATATAAATTTAATAGATATAAAATAAACTCAATCAAACAATGAGAAGACAATAAATTCTTAATAGATATAAATTTAATTGTGGTTTGGAAGCTAATTTATAATTATTCAATCTTTGTTTTTTATTTTTTTTATAACACAATTACAAATAATTTATTTGACTTTGGTTGTTTTCAATTTATGACGGTTAATATTCTAGCTTAATAATTGAGTATTATTATATATTTAATTTGATTTATTTATTTATAAACAAATCATTGCAATATATGTAAAAACAATTTAAAATATAAAAATTTATTAATATGTATATAAATTTATTAATATATGTAAAAATAACTTTTCTGGAAAATATTTTCAAGAAATCTGTCAAACAACAGAAAATATTTTACAAAGATTCATCCAAACACCAGAAAATATTTTCAGTAAATCATTTTCCAAAAAAGTAAATCATTTTCCAGAAATCATTTTCTGGAATATATTTTACTGGCAAACAAACGGACCCTTATTTTTTTTATTTGGATAAATTTATATAAAATATTTTTTTACTATTTTACAGATTTTTTTAAAAATATTTCATAAAAATTATTTTTAATTAAATAAATATACATTTAAAGTTTTTATTTTTTTAATTGTTTAATTGAATTTATTTTATATCTATAAATTAATATTTTACTTGTTCTTTGTAAAGTAAACACGATATAAATATATTTGTTATAAAATATTATAGTGCAATTTTCTCTTCATAATCGAAATTTATTTTATAATAAAAAATATTTTATAATAATCAATGTGATATATAAACTTAATAAAAAATAATACTTAATTAAAACTTAATTTAAATTATATATATGAGAGTATATATTGACATATTAGAGTTATAAGGGATAAATGTAACTAAGCATTATTTAAACAAGTACTTATATTTATATAATTAAAATATTCATATTTTTATACTAGGTTAAAATATGATATAGATTCTTATACTCTTCGTAAATTTGAAATTTAATCCATGTACATTTATTTTTGGGTTAGTCCTACTTTTTAGATATTAAAATTGAGGTTCAGTTGTTAGCATTATTAAAAATATTTTATTACAATCATGTTCATTATAACATGATTTTCTTAGCTACATGAATACCGAGTATTTTTTTATTTAAAAATGTGACATAAAAACACTTATAAAAAAATTTAATAATATTAACAATTGGACTTGATTTTTAAATTTGAAAGGTAGAGAGACTAAATCCTTGAAATAAAAATATAGAGCCTAAATTCCAAATATGGGAAGAGTACATAGACTTATGGCTTATTTTAACCTTTATACTACAAAACATTTATTATTAATATATTTATAATGGTAATAAATATTTAATATTAAAATATTAATATTGAATATTTTTAATAATAAATTATTTATTATTATATGATTAGATATAGATAATTAAATATGTATGTTTAATAATATTGAAAATTATAATATTTTATATTAATATTTTATTAATTTTAAATATTTTAGAAATAAAAATTTATTATTAATATAATAATATTAAACTTGATTTAAGTTAATTTTTATATAAAAGTAAAATCACCCATAAAAACTATTTTCAGTAAAACAAAGAAAACATTAATTATAAAATTAATCACTAAATTATATTGTTTTCGTATTTAGATACATAAATGATTTTTTATTAAAAATAATACAATCAATTTTATTTCATTTCATCCAAAATATATATGATGTCCAATAAAAACATATCATGCATTACATTCCTATTGCAACTTAATATCCAATGCGAACAAATATAAGATACCTTGGCACTTTAAAACTATAACAAGTAGTAATGATAATATCGGGTGAAATACTCAAAAATACCTAAAAATTAATTTAATTACGGAAAAGGGCCAGTTTTAAAAATATTTATGGAAAAGGGCCGTTTCTCCCCAAAACGCGTCCACGTCAGCGCGTTTTGAGGGGAAATGCCAGCAAAGCGCGTCCCTAGGGGCGCGCTTTAGCCCATGTTTTTAAAAAAAAAAACTATTCTCGAATTTTTTAAAAATTTACGAGAATAAACCTTTATAAAAGCTCAAAATGACAACATCATTTTTTTTAAGGTGTCATCAATTAATAAGAAAATATAACTTACAAAGGAAATCTTTATATAGACCCAAAGTCTCATTTCTCTTGTTTTCTTGAGCAAAGTGGGATATAAGATATGTGTATATATAGACTCATGAATAGTTTTGCAGCTTGTTCCTAAACAATGTGGGATTCCTTCCTCTTTTAACTAACAACATGAAATGACATGCTACACTATATTTGATTTTTTTTTTTACAAAACAATTTCTCTTTTTTTATATTTTGTTAACATTTTCTTATAAACAAGAAACAAAACAACTCAAATATATTTTTTGCAAATCTAATTATAATTATAATTATAATTATATTATTATTTATATTATATTTATATTATTTATATTATATTTAATAGCAGTATAAATTATTATTTATATTATATTATATTTAATAGAGTAGAAGTCTCGAGTCTTTTTCTACCAAAAGAAAATGTTATTATTATTATTATTAATTTTAATTTATAATTGAATTTAAAAATGGTATGAAAATTAAGTTGATTTTTATTAAATATAAGAGTACCTTAATTTTAGTTTGTATCTGACTATAAAAGTAAAATTCGATTAAGCTCAAATTAAAATTTTCAAACATTAATTACAAATTGACCGTGATTAAAGTTTTCGCCTACTACTCAAATGAAATAAGTTTAAACTTTATCCTCCCTTCATATTTATACTGCATTCTAAAAAAAATTCATATTTATAAACATTTAATTGTTATTCAGGGATTTCGATTATTTAATTATTGTTTTCAATGGACTGTTTTGTTAACTTAAAAATTAATTAATTATTTTACAAGTATTTTTTTGTAATATTTTTCTAAGAAAATACTTAGTAAAATTTGTTAATGGAAAAGCTAAAAAACTTAAGCAGCCATCAAAATACCTATCACCCTTAAATTAGCTCCATACCTAATAATAGCATTTGATTCGGTTTTATAAAATTTGATTTTTTTTTCCAGTTGTTACTAAAATACATTTAATTCAAGTTAAAAAATTATAATATATACAATCGAATCGAATCGAATCGAATTTTATTTTTTTATTTTTATTTAATTATCAATTTTTAATTCATAGTAATCAGGTGGGAGCTGCTCTATACTATCATATACTACACCCAACAAACCGATGTGGCATAAATCGACGGGCAAAAGTTTGATGTAGTAATATAATTATAATTAGATTTGTAAAAAATATATTTGAGTTGTTTTGTTTCTTATTTTTTATAATATAAGAAAATGTTAACAAAATATAAAAAAAAGAGAAATTGTTTTGTAAAAAAAAAAAATCAAATATAGTGTAGCATATCATCTCATGTTGTTAGTTAAAAGAGGAAGGAATCCCACATTGTTTAGGAACAAGCTGCAAAACTATTCATGAGTCTATATATACACATATCTCATATCCCACTTTGCTCAAGTAAACAAGGGAAATGAGACTTTGGGTCTATATAAAGATTTCCTTTGTAAGTTATATTTCCTTATTAATTGATGACACCTTTAAAAAAAAATGATGTTGTCACTTTGAGCCTTTATAAAGGTTTATTCTCGTAAATTTTTAAAAAATTTGAGAATAACTTTTTTAAAAAAAATACGGGCTAAAGCGCACCTCTGGGGACGCGCTTTGTGCCACCTCAGCAAAACGCGTCCACATAGGTGCGCTTTTTGTTGGTGGGTACAAAGCGCGCCCAGTGCTGCGCTTTGTTGTTGCCGTTCCCCAAAACGCTACCGACGTGGGCGCTGCTTTTGGGAAACCGCTTTTTTCAAAATATTTTTGAAACTGGCCCTTTTCCGTAATTAAATTAATTTTTGGGTATTTTACCCGATAATATCACAATAACATCATGCGAAAAAATTTTATATTATATATTAAAAATAAAAATATTTCAACATAATAATAAAATAGAGATATACAATTAATACTATATTCTAAAAATAAAATTTAAAAATATATTAAAAATGATAAATAAAAAAATAATTTAATTTTAAAGTAAAAAAATATTGAAAACGCACAAAAAATATTGAATGGTTCTATTCTTCATCTTCATATTTTTTTTCTTCAATTTAATTAAAAAACTTTCCTTTTTTTGGGTTTCTTTTATTAGTTCCTATATGGGTTTTGCATTTTTCATTACTAGTTGACTGAAAATTTTAGTTTAAAAATGTGCCTTTCTTCAAATGGAAAAGCCAAAAGCGTTTTTGGCTGGCTATTTACATTTTTATCCTCCACTTGTCTTCCCCCGAAACACACGGTAGAATCCCAATTTTTTCTTCATTTTCTCATTCAAAGTTTTTTTCTCTAGTTCTCTTCTCTTTTATTTTCTTCAATTCTTCCATTTTCTTCAAGATTGTTGCTGCTCCTTCTCTCTTTCTACTCCCCTAACTCTCAATTTAATTCTTTTTGTTTTTTTTTTCCTATTTTAGGTTGTTCCTCTTTAATTCTTTCACCAGTGAGCCTGTTTTCTTCTACAACTGTTTTAGTTGTTCTCTTCTTCTCTTTAATTGTTCTTTATGCTTAGTTTAGTTGTTTTCTGCGACTATTTTAGTGTAACAGCCCGATTTTGGGCTAGTCAGAATAGTGGTTTCGAGACCACTAAACCGAGGTTAAAGAAAATTATTTTGATGTTATTTTATGTGTTATGGTATTATTATAAGGCTATGTGAAAATTTTGGTGCTTTAATTTGAGCGATAGCATGCTTAATTGTGAAAAAAGACTAAATCGCATAAAGTGCGAAAGTTCTATTTTTCAAGGTAGAAGTGTCCAATAGCCATAGATTACTAAATTGGAGGTCCTTAAAGTGCAATTAGGCCCTAGAGAATGTGTTGACCGGCCATAGATAGCAAAGGGGACAAGAGCATTAATTTTAGTCAAAATTGGGTGAAATTAGGTGAGAAAAGATGAATAAAATATGCTAAAAAGAAAAGCTATCATCTTTCACTATTCACTCTTCATCTCCACCAAAAATTTCAAGCTTAAAGGGGTTTTGAATGCTTTAAAATTTCAGCCAAGTTATCTCCCTACAAGTAAGTGATTTTGGTAGTGTTATTTGATAATTTTTGCACTTTTGGAGTCCTCAAAGCTAAAGCTAGCTAAGAGGGGACTAATTTATGATATGGTTGAAGGTTTGTGGACTTTCCATGAGAATGGTTATGTTGTTCTGAGTTTTGAAGGAAGAAAATGAATGTTAGGGAGATGGGAAACAAATTTTGTGAAAGGTGTTTGCATGAAAACACTTAGATAGGACTGGAATGCAAAGATTGTAATTGTGTCATAAATGCATGAAATAGTTGGATTTTTGAGTAGTTGTGAGAAATAAATGTTCATCTAGGCTTGTTTAATGAGAAAGTGAGTTGAAAAAAATGGTTTACGAGCCTAAGGGCAAAATCGTAATTTTGCCGTGTACAAAGGCAAAATGGTCATTTTTGCCTAAGTGTAGATTTTGATGCATTATGATCATAGAATGATCTAAATGAGTGAATTTTATTGTTATAGATCAAGAAGAGCACAGAATTAACCTTGACCAGGGAAAAGGCAAGGTTACGGATTAAACCGCAAATTGAAACATTTTGCACCGAGGTAAGTTTATGTGTAAACGATGCATTTTATATACACATTGTTGTTGCTAATTGGTGCATGGCATGATTGTGAACATGTATGATTCAAGTGGATTGAATTTGGTAGTTATTGAATAGATTTCATATGAATGACGAAATAGATATGTATATGTGTAATAACAACACTTGACGGTGGGCTAAGTGCGATGCCACCTTATTACGCAACTACGATGGGCTGTGTGTGATACCATCATTTATTTTAATATTTGGTGGGCTATGTGCGATACCACCTTATTAAAGACTGATGGTGGGCTAAGTGTCGACCACAGTGAAATAAGTCAGTGTCGACCACGGGTGGTGAACACGGACATGTCTTAAGGGCACACGGGCGTGGCCCTAGATCAACACGGGCATATGACCCCTATTTTGATGAAAAGTTTTCCAAGTTCGTGAAAGTTCCCGGTTAATTTTGAAACCTCTCGGAGGTATGTTTAGGGCCTCGTAGGCCAAGAATAAGCAAGTGAGGGGTTTAAAAGAAATTTTCATAGCTCAATGTGAGATGTTTAAGCGATATAAGTTAGGTAATGCCTCAAACCCGATTTCAGCTTCGAACACGGGTAAGGGGTGTTACATTTATCTTGTGAAAGAATCATGTTTTTTAGCTTTCGATATTGTATTGGAATATTTCAATCTCTAGTTTATAATGAAACAAGAAAAAAGAATCTTACAACAATTGATTGCTTGATTTTTTTAATGAGATGGGGCTCATTTCTTTTTTCTGACTTCTCGTGTGACAAACTTTTGCCTTCAAAAGGCAATGATGATGTTGAAGGGTTTTTATTTTTATTTTTTTTATCTTTGTTGTTTTTCACTTCCATTCCCTGTTCTCTGAGTTTATATGAAGATTGAGTTACATAAGTTTGGTATTCTTAATTGATGTTGATTCCACTACTCTATATTTAGATTGTTAAGAAGTTTCATTAAGTGATTTTATATCTTATTAACTCTTGACATTAACTCAGTGAAGCAATTTAAGCATAGAAGTATATCTACATGATGACCTATTGGTGGATGAATGCTTAATTACGAGAAGGACTAAATCGTATAAAATGTGAAAGTTGAATTCTAGTAGCTATAAGGATTAAATAGCTATGGAATTCAAAACTAAAGGTCCTTATATGGTATTAGACCATTAAAGAAAGTATGTAGATAATTTGGTATGACCCATCCATGGAAATTTAGAAAAAGGGTAAGGACTAAATTAAAATTCAACTAAATTAGTTAATTGAAAAGATGAAAATAAAATAAAAAATCATATTTTCTCATCTTCTTCCCCAAAATAAGACATGGAAACCCTAGGAGAGAGAAGAAACTTTCATGGCCAAATTGGGTAAGTTTCCTTGTCCCGTTTTTAGTAATTTTGATATTTTTGAAACTGGGATAGCTTAAACTATCTATTTGGGGGATCAATTTGAAAAGTTATTATCGAAACCAATTTTTTGAAAATGGGAATCGGCTAGGGTTTTGAAAACGAAAATAAAACGAGAGTCGCCACCAATCCTTTTTGATGAGGTGTGATCGGGTCACCTCTTTATTCAATCATTTTAATAAAATTTAAATTTACTAAAACGACTATTTTTAGTCTACGAAGTTTTGAGAAATTGGGTTAGGGAGTCGGTTACGTGCGAGGAAGGATTAGCACCCTCGTCACGCCCAAATTTGGTACCGAATTGATTAATTAGTGTCTTAATGTTGAAAGTTGAAAATTTGAAAAAAGATTAAAAATGATCTCTTTTGAAAATATTTGAATTTTCTCGAATTGGATATTAAGATTCTCTCGCTTCCTAAGGAATAAAATATCACATCCAACAAGTTAGGACACGACAATTTAAATACTCGAATCTGAGATCATCTCATAATTCCCGAGACTCATGCATTGAAGGTATCAAAAGGATATTCGAGTATTTGGCCAAATGAAAAAAACGAAACCCAGCATGTTAGGGCACGATTTCTCAGATTTCCAAACACAGAATATTACCTTATTTTGAAAGCTTTTGTTTTTGGATAAAATTAATAAAATATTTAAAAATGATATACGTTTGAAGAAACATTATTTAAAGCGTGAATGGGGTTGTACTCAACGAATAATGGTAATGTAATACAAATTTGGCGTAACGATAACATAATACACATAATACATAACATTGGTATCGTTAATCTAAAATATTAATATGCATGAATAATAATAACGATAATGGAACATTAATATAAACAATAATAACGAGGATGATAATAACAATGATAATCGCATAGCTCACAATGATAATCGCATAGCTCACACTATTTAAAAATCAACATTAATAGTCAAAGAATAATGAATTGAACAATTTTAAAAGACATAATACATAAAAAATAAAGTAAATAATACACGAAACAATTTAAAATAAGGTCAAAATTTAAAATGAACAATATATATATAGTTTAATAAAAATAATATACAAAAACTTAAAATAAATAATAATAATAATAATACAATTTTGAAGAAAAACAAATAAATAAACTCTTTAAACAGATTGAAGACTAAATTGAAATCATAATAAAAATGAGGACCATAATTGCAATAAATTAAAGTAGAAAAGGGATAGGGACCATAACGTCGTGCATAATAACTCACGGGGAGCAAATGGGTAAATAACCCACCCTGATGCGCAGCGTTTCGGTGCAGGACCAAATAAAAAAAAGGGTAATGTTCGAGGAAAAATTAAAATTTTAAAAAATGAAATCAGGAAGATTAAAATGATGGTGCAACATGGGAGGACCAAACGCATAATTTACCCATTCAAGGTAAAAATGCGCGGATCCCCTACTATACGGGTTGGGTCATACGGGTTCCCCCAAAACGATGCCGTTTTGGCTCTTGGGGGGACCCCATGAAACGGTGCCGTTTTTGGGGGGTATTTAAACCCAAATTTCACCCCTTTTTTTCTCATTTCTGAATCTGCTTTCTTCAAAAAAATAAAAGAAAAAACTTCAGTTGCTCTCCTTCCCTTTCACCCGACGATTGGGCTTCATTTTCGCCGCCCATCGCACCACCGCGCCACCATTGAATTGGTGGCTGGCGATGTCCAAGACCGGGCCCTTTTGGCCCCTTTCAAAACCCCCTTTGAAGCCCCGACTTTTGACGCTCGAAAATGAAAGGAGAGAGGGCCTTCGGCACCCCTTTCTCGGCCAAGCTCCAACGACGGAGGGAGAACACTCCGACGCCGCGATCAGGGAGTTTCAATGAGGCTTTTCTCCTTTCCTTTTTACTATTTTTTCTTATTTGTAAAATAAATGAAATAATAAATGTAACAGTCCGGTTTATACCTTAGTCGGAACAGTGGTTTCGGGACCACAAATTCGAGTCTGTATAATATTTTAATATTATATTCTGTGTCGTAAATATGTGACTAAGCATGTGGTAAATTTCCGTAAGTTAATTTGTTCTTCTGTGTGTTTAATTTGACAAAAGGATGAAATTACATTAAGTGTGAAAGTTGCTTGCTATTTGTTAAGTTATTAAAGTGTTGTGGCTTTTTAAAGGTGAAGGCCTTATATGGCAATTAAGCCAATCCTATATATATAATGGACGGCAATGAATGATGATATATATTTATATTATATGATTATTACATTTACTTTAATAGTTAAAGTTATATTATATTTATTTTATAAGTTATGTTTATATTATAATATAAAAGAAACATGAGTGGATGGTTTTCATTTTACCATCTTCTTGCCGAAACCATAAAAGAAAAAGAAAGAAAAAAACCAAGCAAGGGTTCGGCCATTTGAATTCTTGAATTAAGGTATGTTTTGAGTCGATTTTTGATAATTTCTATGTTTTTGCAATCGTTGCTTCGTCTACTATCAAACCCATGTCTCAATTTTGTGTATTGGTGATGTTTGTGAGTTATGCCATTGATGATATGTTGAGCTTTGTGATGCTTTAAGGTGTTAAATGATAGATTGGTGGTAGATGAACATATTTTGTTCTTGAATTTTTGATGAATCTAGCTAAATAGAGATAAATTGTGAAAATATTATTTTGGAGGACTAATTTACAAATTTGATGAAAAATGTGGGCTTGTATGTGATGTATATGTGTTCGGCTAAGCATGTGTATGTGTGGATTTTGTGAATTTGATGTTTTGAGAAAAATGGACTAAATTGATAAAATGTGCAAATGTGAGGGCTAAATTGTAAATAGCCCAAAATATGTGTGTATGGATTGAATTGAATGAATTAGTGAATAAAAGGATTAATTCTGAATATGTTTAGATTAAGAACCGAGGAAAATGGATTTAGATAGTGGGAAAGCGAAAGTAACCGAGTAGCCGTTTTTATTCCGATAAACCGAATCCGAGGTAAGTCACTATGCAAATAAATGTATAAATATGCAATTATAATTGTTCATATGAATAATGATGACAATGAATGCTTATGAGAGGTTATGCATTTGAAATTTTGAGATAAGTTCGATATAGTGACTAAGTCCAAGAAGCCCCGTACGAACCTAGGAATAAATAGGTTTGGCTAAGTCACGTCATAGATATCTGTTCTGTTTTTATCATATAAGATCACGTCTGGGACGTTGGCGTTGATTTGAGACTCATGTAAGACCCTGTATGGGACAGTGGCATCGATATCTGAATACGAGTAAGACCCTGTCTGGGACAATAGCATCAATATCTGAATACGAGTAAGAACCTGTCCGGGACAGTGGCATCAATATCTGAATAAAAGTAAGGCCATGTCTGGGATAGTGGCATTGATATCTGAATAAGAGTAAGACCCTGTCTGAGACAGTGGCATCGATATCTAAATACGAGTAAGACCCTGTCTGAGACAGTGGCATCGATATCTGAATAAGAGTAAGACCCTGTCTGGGACAGTGGCATCGATATCTGAATACGAGTAAGACCCTCTCTGGGACAGTGGCATCGATATCTGAGTGCATATAAGACCTCGTATGGGACGTCGGTATTGCACGACTTTTTTGAGCTTTGTGAGTATCTTACTAGATCTTCTTACGGTTTAATGGGTAAATTTGTGATACGAATTAAAATTTCAAGTTAAGAATAAATACGTGAATGTACATCTGTTTAGGTATGTTGATAAATATGTATGCTTTGTATAAGCATAGAAGGTAAGTAAGTATGTGTATTAATGCAAATGATCATTTGAGATACATGTATGTTTGAGATATGGGCAAATGAGATATTTGATATGTGTGGATTGGTAAGAAATGGTAAACCAAGTGAGCTAAGAGTTCATTTATGTGGTTGATTTGAGGATTTGTTAATGAATTCAAATTGCTATATTTACAAATGAATTATGTTAAGTTTATTTGTATATGACTTACTAAGCTTTTGGAAAGCTTACTTTGTGTGTGTGTTTTCTCTGTTTTATAGGTCGTCAAAGCTACTGAAGGCTCGGGACCGTCAAGGGTCATCATCACACTACTAAATTCTTTTTGGTACACTTTGAAAATGTATATGGCTAGATATGGCATGTATAGGCTAGTCCTTGATATGAATTGTTATGTGAACTTAGCCATGTGATTCGGCTAGTTAGTTTTGGTAATATGCTTAAAGGAATGTGATTTTTAAAGTTGTTTTGGTAAGATTAGCTGATATATGAAATGGTTATGATATGGTAAGTATTTAGATGAATGGTGTTTGGGCATAATTGTGATTTGGTCATGCAAATTGGTATGTTTGGAATTGGTTTTGACTGGATAGATGGAATGGATATTGAATGTATTACTATGAGATTTCCTTAGTTGTCAAATATGCATGATTTGGGATGGCTATTTGGTATATTTTGGTGGTTATATGTGAATGAAACGGGATGATATAGGTGGCTTGTAGGTTTGACCCTTATGGGTGGCATTTTGGCCTTGTAAATGGCCTATAATGTCACACGGTTGTGGCACACGGGTGTGCCTAAAGATCATGGGTGAATTGGTAGAATGGAGCTTAGTAGCACACGGCCTCGACACGGGGTGTCGGCTAGCTGTGGTGTACAAGTCAGTAGCTAGCTAAGAGTACACGGCCATGGCACACGGGCGTGTTTGGTGGCCGTGGTGGAGAAGTCAGTATTTGGCCTATTAGCACACGGCCATGGCACACGGGCGTGCCTAGTAATCGTGTTGGTATAGTCAGTATATGGACACGAGAGGACAAATGGGGGTGTCTAGAAGCCGTCGGAGGTACACAGTCTCCTTCCACGGGCGTGTAACCCCTGAATCTTAGAGAAGTTTTTAATTCTCATGAAATTTTGTATGTGTTACGGTTTAGTCCCGACCCGATTTATAAGCATGCTAGTGGTCTCAAAGACTCACTTAAGGGACATTATGTTTGAGTATGATGATTGAATGTATGAATTTTCTGTGAATGTTTCCGATCTGTCTGGTAACGCTCCTAACCTTAATCTGACGACGGACACGGGTTAGGGGTGTTACAATAAAGGTAACAATATTGTATGACAGAAGATGAAAACAAAAAATTTTAAAAGACAACCTTCTAATGCTTCTTTTTTTGCTTTTGATTGCTGAAAGTTCGTAAAGTTCGTAATAGAGAGAAGAAAAATTACAATCGTTTCGCTTCGATTTTTATAACCGATTTTACAGATTTGATTTTTGTTTTCTTCTATTTATTTTTCTGTTATTGTTATTTTCTTCTTCGTTTTTTGTGTTGTTGCGTATGTTTGCTTCGCTGTTGCAGGTGTCAGAGGCGCATGCGGAGGGGCGATGAGTAGAAGACAATGGTGGCAGAGGCAAGTGGCGGCAACATTGGGGGCTAGGGTTAGGTTTGTTTGCTGAAATGATTTAGGCTAAATGGGCTAGGGTTTCTAGACTTTTGGGCTTGTTGGGCTGGTTTGGGTTAGTTGATAGGGCTGAATTGGGTTTAATTGGGCTTCGGGTTTATTTTGTAAATGGACATTGGTTTTGGACTATTTTATTTGGATTATTTTTGGGTCTTAGGTCTGGTTTAATTGCCTTAGGCCAAAATTGGCCTATTACAGCTGCCCTTCTTTGCTCATTGTCGTGTAACGAGAATGGAGAAAAGACTTCAAAAGGGCTAATTTTGCCTAGTCTTACTGAATCTTGACTTCTTTGGTGCTTCTGCTCTTCAAATGGCCTTGCTCTAACCCACTGCAACTTCAGGAGTATGGGAATTGGTGCTTCAAATTTGCTCGAATGTAATTTCAGGGAGAAAAGATTTGTAGCTTCGATCTACTTTGCTAGAACTTCAACAAGATAAGAATTAGTAATTTCAACCTACTCCACTGTAACTTTAGGGAGATAAGGTTTGCTAGTTTCATTCACTCCAATGTAATTTCAGGGAGAAGAGATTTGTAGCTTCGATCTACTCTGCTAGAACTTCAAGGAGATGGGAATTTAGAGAAGAGATTTGTAACCTTGATCTTCTCTGCTGAAACTTCAAAGAAATAAGGATTGTGGTGCCAATGTGGTTTTAGGGAAAAGAGATTTGTAGCTTCGATCTTTTCCATTGAAACTTGAAGGAAATAAAAATTCAGAGAGAAGAGATTTGTAACCTCAATCTTCTCTGCTGAAATTTCAAAGAAATAAGGATTGATCCTCAACTTAAACTCAGGGAGAAGGGATTTGTAGCCTCAACCTACTCCTAGAACTTTGAGGAGAGAAGAATTCAGGGAGAAGAGATTCGTAACCTCAATCTTCTCTGCTGAAACTTCAAAAAAATAAAGATTGATCATCGATGTAAACTCAGAGAGAAGGGATTTGAAGCCTCAACCTACTCCATTGGAACTTTGAGGAGACAAGCATTCAGGGAGAAGAGATTCATAGCCTCAATCTTCTCTGCTGAAACTTCAAAGAAATAAGGATTGATCCTCAATGTAAACTCAAGGAGAAGGGATTTGTAGCCTTAACCTACTCCGCTGGAACTTCGAGGAGATAAGAATTCATGGAGAAGAGATTTGTAACCTCAATCCTCCCTGTTGAAACTTCAAAGAAATAAGGATTGATCATCAATTTAAACTCAGGGAGAAGGGATTTGTAGCCTCAACCTACTCCGCTGGAACTTTGAGGAGATAAGAATTCAGGGAGAAGAGATTCGTAACCTCAATCTTCTCTACTAAAACTTCAAAGAAATAAGGATTGATCCTCAATGTAAACTCAGGGAGAAGGGATTTGTAGCCTCAACCTACTCCGCTGGAACTTCAAGGAGACAAGCATCTAGGGAGAAGAGATTCGTAGCCTCAATCTTCTCTGCTGAAACTTCAAAGAAATAAGGATTGATCCTCAATGTAAACTCAGGGAGAAGGGATTTGTAGCCTCAACCTACTCCGCTGGAACTTCGAGGAGATAAGAATTTAGGGAGAAGAAATTTGTAACCTCAATCTTCTCTGTTGAAACTTCAAAGAAATAAGGATTGATCCTCAATGTAAACTCAGGGAGAAGGGATTTGTAGCCTCAACCTACTCCGCTAGAACTTCGAGGAGATAAGAATTCAGGGAGAAGAGATTCGTAACCTCAATCTTCTCTGCTGAAAATTCAAAGAAATAAGGATTGATCCTCAATGTAAACTCAGGGAGAAGGGATTTGTAGCCTTAACCTACTTTGCTGGAACTTCAAGGAGATAAGGATTCATGGAGAAGAGATTCGTAACCTCAATCTTTTCTGCTGAAACTTCAAAGAAATAAGGATTGATCCTCAATGTAAACTCAGAGAGAAGGGATTTGCAGCCTCAACCTACTCCACTGGAACTTCGAGGAGATAAGAATTCAGGGAGAAGAGATTCGTAACCTCAATCTTCTTTGCTAAAACTTCAAAGAAATAAGGATTGATCCTCAATGTAAACTCAGAGAGAAGGGATTTGTAGCCTCAACCTACTCCACTGAAACTTCGAGGAGATAAGAATTGTAACTCCGATCTATTTCACTACTGCTTAGTGAGATAAGATCTGCAATCTTTAACTGATCTGCTCCACTACTGCTTAGGGAGACAAGATCTGCAATCTTCAACCTACTCCACTACTGTTCAGGGAGATAGAACTGGTCATCCTTGATCTGCTCCACTACTGTTATCTCGAGGGAACAAAATCTGAATTCTTCAGTCTACTTCATTGCTATCTTAGGAAGATAAGACTACGGTCTTCGATCTACCCCACTACTATCTCTAGGGCTCAAAATCTGAAATCTTCGATATTGCTACGCCGTTTTCTGGGGAACTTGTCCTGTAGAATTAGTTTTATGTGCTTATGCTTATGCAAATGATTAGGATGCTATGATCAGAATGAATCAAATGCTACTAACTGAGTGTGTTATGACGAATGTAAAACTTCATGAGAATGGTCCTTTTTAATATTTAAGGCGTCACTGCTTGTTGTTCATCTTTATCACTGACGTATTATGCTGTCTCCTTGCTTGGGTGGTATTTTGACCGAAAACCTGAAGAAACAATCGTATTTTGCTCAACTGGTTTGCCCCAATGTAGCCTCAAGGTCCATTCTATAGTACCTTTGGGACTTTAAGGCTTATACCATCTTCAGACCCTCTTACTACAATTTAAGGGGGATAGGATCTGGGTCATCTTCAATCCATCCCACTGCTACTCAAAGGTATAGAGTTTGTATCATCTTCAATCCATCCCACTACAACTCAGGGTAACCAATTTGGTCTGCTGCACCTTTCATTCCCTGGGTGTCATGACTGAATGTATGAATGTCAAATTTCTTTTGAGAATAATCCCATTTTAATGCTTGGGTTACTCATTATTTTTCGAGGCTATATCACCGATGTAATACATTGCCTTTTTATTCAACTGATATTTTTGACAAAAATCTTAATAGGTAGTCTCAAATTAGACTCATTTCCAACCATTAGTTCCGGTGAGTTCTGAACAATGGTCCTGTTTCAGGTTCTTGTATTGTTTAGAAGCTTCCAAAGTAATATGCGAAACTCCTTTTATGAAAGTATTATTAGTCTACTAATCATTATTTCAATGCAAGATGCTTGAAAAAGACCATAATGATGGACGAAACGGAAATTTATTGAGAGCAAAGCTTGAAATGAATAAATTAATCAAGATATCAAATTTTGAAAAAACACAAAATGAGAATGGATTAATCAAGATAACAAATGAAATTTATTGGGAGCGTATCTTGAAAAGAATAAAGTAATCAAAGATAGCAAATTCAATCTGGCAAGATGAAAACTAGGTGCCCCAGATATCGCTGTATGAGCTTCTCTATTCAAATTTCTTGAGGACCATTTTAGACTCAATATGTGTTTAGGAGATCTAGAATACTCTATTGATGCCCCAAGACGTAACATCTCTCCTTCTTGTTAATTTAGAGAAAGCGAGACTACCGCAGCCTCATTTTTGATCAAAATTTGAGCTGCCCTTTTCGGGTTTTCAACTCAAATCCCCTTTGGTCTTAAAGCGCCCTTTGCGGGTTTTCGCCTTAGCCTTTCCTTTTTCTTTTTTCCTTTCCTTTTCTTTTCTTTTCTCATATTTTCCTTTTTTCTTTTTTTTTTAAATGAAATATTTCTTGATTTGGACTCATAGGATTAGGCAAGTCCTGGTTATTCCTTTTGATCAAAATCAACGCCTTTCTAGAGAAGGCCTTCTTTACCCTATACGATCCTTCCCAGTTTGGCATCCATTTTTCTTAGAAATCCTTTTGTATGGGAATGATTCTTTTCAAATCTAGGTATCTTTCATGGAATTCTTTAGGGCGAACCTTCTTGTTATAGGCCCGCATCATTCGCTTTCAGTACAATTGACCATGAGGATGACCTTTAGCCTTTCTTCTTCGATCAAGTTCAACTAATCATATTGGGATTTGATCCATTCTGCTTCATCCGTCTTCAACTCGATAAAACTCAGAGAGAAGGAATCTTAACTTCCATGGGCAAAATTGTCTCTATTCCATAAATCAATGAGAAATGCATTACCCCGGTGAGGGTCCTAACAGACATTTGACAAGCATAGATGTCAATCTTCATGAGTCTCAATCTTTTTTTCTGGTGACCTTTTTTTTTGCTGATGCAATCCCCTTCCAGGGTGGACCAGTAGTACCTAAACTTTATGATTTGCCTGGCCATTGTAAAGCCATTAGCATGTGTTCCTCTTCTAAGATTTCTTTAGCCTATACGATCAGGTGAAAACATATTTAAATTTTTGGAATATCTCCATGACGTCTCGCTTTGTCTCTGCAGTGATACAAGTTCCGATCTTCACCTCGTTCTCTTCTCCTAGGCTCATAATGACGCTTTGTAAGGTAGGATCTGTTTTTCATCTCGTTCTACCAGCCTTAACAAATCAGGAGATAGGTTACAATCTCTATCGTCTCCAAAGTCCTAAGATTCCTCTAGACACATATCTTACTCAAAAGTAGATTCTAAGTCAGTAGCAGCGTTGCTCATGTCATTGATATCTAGGGACCTGTTGTAGGTATAAAAGAATATTCAAAGAACAAATGAATCTAAGAATAATTATTTATATGGTATGAACATGAATGAAATAAATGAATAAAAGAATATTTGTTCAAAGTGAGACACAAAAATGCATTTTCATTGAAATAAAGATTTTAGACACAAGCCTATTTCACAAAAGGACTCTTATTGCCTCTAGGCTTAAGGCAACAAGCGTGTTTTGAATATTACCCTAAATTAGTTCTAAAAACACAGGGATCTCTTCCACCGTCCCGTTTTTCAAAACTCTCTCCAGTATGTAAGAGCTTGGGAACTTTTATTCCCTAGTTCCTTCTTCGGATATGTCATTCAGATCCTCCATATTTCTTCCGGGCTCTTGTCTTATTCAAGGCATCGCAACTATTTTGCCCCCACTCTCAACTATCGCATTTATTACTTTGTCAGAGCGATTAGGTTCTGAGGAATCGTCGAACTTCACAATTCCCATTTCAATGAACCTTTCGACCAACTTCTTGAAAGCAAGGCAGTTTTCTATTAAATGCCTTATAATCACTGCATGATACTCACATTGAACTTTTGCATCATACCATTTGGGGTATGGGGGCTGCATTGGTTTCGGGTAGTGAGGGGACACAATGTGTGCATCAAATAAACTTTGATACAACTCCTTATACGTCATTAGGATCAGCGTAAATTGGAGTTTTTCAGTGTTTTGTCTTGCGCCAGATTCTTTTCTTGATGAACCCTGATACCCAGTAGTCACTGTTTTTGGCTGATTAACAGTAATCGACTTTGAGTACCCCATGCTTGTATTATTCACTTCATTTTCTTTCTTCATTGTGGCCATTCTCTTGTTACTTCCTCCTGCCTCTATCCTTCCACTTTTTATGGCATTCTCAATCATTTCTACAGTCATTACAATGTACAGGAAGCTCTTTGTAGCGCTCCCTAGTATATGAGTGATAAATGGGGCCTTCAGTGTATTAATAAAGAGCATGGTCATCTCTTTCTCTAAGAGTGGTGGTTGGACTTGCATCGCCACCTCCCTCCATCGTTGGGCATACTGCCTAAAGCTCTCACTTGATTTCTTTTCCATATTCTGTAGCATGATTCTGTCGAGTGCCACGTCCATTACATGGCCATATTGTTTCATGAAAGCTTGAGTCAAGTCCTTCCATGAACCAATTTGGGCATGACTCAACTGGTTATACCACCTGGCCGCAGATCTGATCAGGCTATCTTGAAAACTGTGGATTAACAGCTGGTCATTGTTGACGTACCACGTCATCCTCTGACAGAACATCGTAATATGAGCTTCAGGGCAGATAGTCCCATTATACTTCTCGAACTCTGGAGTCTTGAACTTTGGCGAGAGTATTAAGTCAGGGACTAGGCTTAAGTCTTTTGCATTGATTCTGCAATGATAATCAGCATTCTCTATAGCCCTAAACTTCTCTTCCCACCATCTGCACTGGTCTTCAAGTTGTTTTGGCAAATCTCTCCCTGTTTTCTCCATCTCTGCCACATCGTCAAGATCTGAGACAACAGGATTAGTTGGATTATCACTTGGGTTAGCACCCGAGCCCGTTGGAAAGTTCATCAGTGTCGATGCACCAGCTTGGTACTGGGACCTGATGGTGACAGGTACCCTTTGTGGGTTTACATCTGGTTGTGTTTGGATGTGCGTTGGGGTAAAACCCTGAGGATAATGAGGTTCTTCATTGTCATCACCGGGATTAGTCATAGGGTTTTTCCTTTGTTGATTCCTCTGGCCAATAGCTGGGCCAGCTGATTCATCATATTTCTTTGGGATTCGAGCATCTGATCCCTCATGTCTTGCTGCATTTTTGCTAATTGTTCTTACATCTAATCTTGCATATCTTTTTGCATCTGTTCTAATCTTTCTAGTCTCTGAACCATTGCTTTTGTCTTACGACGGGTATAGTAGCGATATGTAATTGGTGGATTTTCATTGGTTTCCAGGGTAACTGTCATAATTTTAATCAATTAGGGTCTTTTTATGAAAATCTAATGCAAATGATGCAATGCAATGTAGATGCATGAAATGAATGCAAAAGAAAGAAAGGCATTGATTCTGAATTCAATTCCATTAGAACAATTTTTCTAGAAAACAAATTTCTTTACATAAAATGGATTACATATGCGGCCTTGCCCTCGTACTCCCTGTAATGCCCCTTACATGTGTCTAACACCGAGACCGAAATACAAGGCATTACCATGCTTAATCTTACTTAATACTTTGAAACGGGCTATAAAATTTCATTTAAACGTATCTCTTACTCAAACTCGGCCTACGAGGCCTTAAACATACTTCCGAGAAGTATATAAATCTTTTCGGGAACTTTCACGCGTTCGAGAAACTTTTTAACAAAACAGGGGCCACACGCCCGTGTAGGCTTAGGGACACGCCCGTATGCCCCTAAGGCATGCCCGTGTCTTCCACCCGTGGTCAACACTGACTAGATACACACGCCCTATCTCCCAACCATGTGGCGATTCAAATTCCAAATGCAAGGTACAGACTTTACACGGCTTGGGCACATGCCCATGTTCTAGCCATGCCTCTCACATGTTTTAGACATACGTCCGTGTGTCTACCTTATGGGCAATTATCAGGCTATCTACCAAGCCTTTTTCCACCCGCGTTTGCATACATTCATACTTCATCTCATAACATCAATATAACTCTTGAATTAAAGACATTTGATTATAAAAGAAATAAGGTCTTTACCCTATACACTAGGGAGAACTATTTCCCATATAATTACAAACAACTTAGGCCATCCTCTATGGCTATACATAAACAACCCATAAGTTCTCTTAGGCTAACACAATTTGGCTACATCAACAATGACTTAATCGACCTTAAGTACTAGCCCTTTACATGCCATAACTTATAGGGACTTGAATGCATCATACCGAGTGTCTGTTTGATAGTGTGAAAACATCTCCGGCCATATCCAATCCGAGCTAGCTAAATTAACCTATAAGAGATGAGAAAAAAAAAGGAGTAAGCAAAAATGCTTTGCAAGTTCATCTGCATACAACTGATAAACACTGATATTCATTGAATATACATGATTGCAAGTTATTATGATGAGTTTTTCTCATGAACTCATGGTTACTTACTCAATCATCCTTGAAGCTTACTCATTCTATCTCTTACCATATTCTTACCATGCCACAAGCCAAATGCTCATTTAATTATCATACATTCCTGCACTGATCATTACAAGATCATATAAAACAACACATCAAGCATTTTCAATAAGCCACTCATACTACTAATCTCTCGGTGGTTACGCACTTAGCCCACCATTCAATCTCTTATAGGATGGTATCGCACACAGTCCATCAATTAATAATATATTAGGTGGTATCGCACACAGCCCACCGATAGTAATATAGTTGATGGTATCGCACACAACCCATCAATTAATAATATATCAGGTGGTATCGCACACAGCCCACCGATAGTAATATAGTTGATGGTATCGCACACAGCCCATCAATTAATAATATATCAGGTGGTAATGCACACAGCCCACTGATATTATACATTCGCAAATATCTATCCACATACATATCTCTAATTCAAACGTTCATCTGTAAACATCCTCACTCACTATCATTCTTACTTAACTTTCTACGATACTCGTTCGCATTCACACAATGCCTCAAATAATCTATCTCATGCAATTGAGGTGCATTAATTACACATATCCCACTAGGGTTCATCATATATTGAATTCATATCAATTCAGTTCTAACACATACCTGTGCTTCTCATGCTACAACCACATACATTCAACATATCGGTTGAATCATTCAGATTGTCAAATAACTCTCTTGAGTCTTATACACATAGCTCTCATTGACATCATACCCCAATAGGGTCTTACATACATTAACATGTCGATGCCATGTCCCCGACAAGGTCTTATACGAAATGTCACATAGTTTCCATGTCCCTGACATGATCTTATTTAATATCTCTCACCGGAGCCATATTCCAATATGGTCTTACACGAAACCTTAACTATCATCATTTCATACTATTTACGTTTCTTACTATTCTTAGATTCAATTCTCTCAACAACTCATCGACAAGTATTTAATACATTGATTGTGTAATTATACATTCCATACAACATTGGAATATTAAAATAACTCATACGTAATTACAACATTTGCACATGAACTTACCTCGATGTCGAAAGGGCCGAAAGAGACTTTTTGTCCATATTTCTTTTTTCACCCGTTCTAGGTCCGAAACTCATTTTCTTTGATCTAGAATAATGGAATTTTATGGTTTAATCACTTATAAATCATAATATACCATAATCTACACTTTAGGCAAAAATGACTATTTTGCCCCTACACTTTGGCAAAATTACGATTTTGCCGCTGGGCTCGTAAATAAATTTTTATCACATTTTCTTGTTAAACAAGCCTAGATAAACATTTAATCCTCTTATAACTATCCACAATTTCAACTATTTCATGCCTTAATGAATAAATTACAACTTTTGCATTTTAGTCCCAATTAGGTGTTTTCATAACAACACCTTTCACAAAAGTTGTTTATCAACCTCCTGTCATTCATTTTCTTCCATAAAAACTCAGCAGCTAGCATAAACTCTCTCATGGCAAGTCCCTAGACTCTCAACCATGTTGCAAATTGGTCCCCTCATTAGCTAGCTTAAGCTTTGGGGACTCTAAAAGTACAAAAATTATCAAGAAAGATCATCAAAATCACTTTCTAGTGAGGAGAAATTCTTTCTGAAATTTTGAGCTTCAAAACCCCATTCTTGCTGCTCATTTTCGGTGGAAGAAGAGAAGAAATAAAAAAGATGATAGCTTTTACTTATTTCATCTTATTTTATTCTTTTTAATCACCTAACACGACCAACATTTAATGCCCTTGTCCCCTTCACTTTCTTTGACTGGCCAACTCACTTAACAAGGCCAAATTGAACATTTGGGACCTCCAATTTATATTCCATAACTATTCGGCACCTTTAGTAAATAAAATAGAACTTTTGCACTTTATGCGATTTAGTCTTTTTTCATAATTTGGCTAGAAATTGCTAAAATTAAAGCACCAAAATTTTCATACATCCTCATAAACATGTTATAACACATAGAATAACATGAAAATAATTTTCTCTATCCTCAATTTAGTGATTTCGAGATCACTATTCTGACTAGCCCCTAAATCGGACTGTTACACTCCCGATGAAGACATCGATCTTCTCCCTCATATCAGGACGCTATGGTCGAATCTTGCTAATTTTCCCAAAGATGTCTCTATTGGCTCCTTTTGCTTGATTCGGGCCACGTCTCATTGCTCACTTATCCTCACAATACTCGTTAGCTTATTCAAGAACGTCAGGGCGTGATGATCTTCGAATAATCTTTATCGGTTTAAATCTTTGGGCAACGATGCAAAGTCGCGTATCCCTCCATGGACAATCAGCCTTCTCTTGTTGTTTACTTGGACCCTATTCGGATGGCCGTACTATATTCTACTATATCAAGAAATTCGTTTTCCTATGACAAGCTTTTCTAGTTAGCAATCGAGTATGAATCAACACCTCCTTTCTAAGATAATGCGATGCTATGCAATACAATATAATGCAATCATAAACAAAAAAAAAAACATGTTAGCACAAGAAAAATAAACAACAAAATAGATTACCCAAATGGGTGACCACTAGGGTTTGGTGCGGTTCTACCTAATGTGGGCTCTTAAGGCTCACTATATGCGGTTCAGTTCTAAAGTAAGGGTACCCGAACCAGCAGATTCCTCGATCCTCACCCATTATAGGCTCATACAGGCCGAGTTCAGTTCAGGGGAATACATTTTCCTATGGCTACACGGAGATGAAAATCTCACGAAGACATAGGTACGTATGTATCTCGAAAGCGATCCACTATCCTGCACTGAGGTGAAAACCTCACGAAGGAATAGCTTCTCACTCCCACTTAAAGGGGTAAGACCAAAATGGTCCCTATGCAATATGATGCGAGACTCAAACCACAATAATTATGAAATAATAATACGAACAAATGCAATCAAAGAATCATAATTTTTCAAATCAGGTTTTCAATTTTAGACGATAAGACAGAAAACAACCAATTTTACGGCTCGACTTTCTCATGTCCCCAGTAGAGTCTCCAAGCCGTCGAAACCAATTTTTTGAAAACGAGAATCGATTAGGGTTTTGAAAATAAAAATAAAACGGGAGTCGCCACCAATCCTTTTTGATGAGGTGTGATCGGGTCACCTCTTTATTCAATCATTTTAATAAAATTTAAATTTACTAAAACGACGATTTTTGGTCTACGAAGTTTTGAGAAATCGGGTTCGGGAGTCGATTACGTGCGAGGAAGGATTAGCACCCTCGGCACGCTCAAAATTGGTACTGAATTGATTAATTAGTGTCTTAATGTTGAAAGTTGAAAATTTGAAAAAAGATTAAAAATGATCTCATTTATAAATATTTGAATTTTCTCGAATTGGATATTAAGATTCTCTCGCTTCCGAAGGAATAAAATATCACATCCAGCACGTTAGGACACGACAATTTAAATCCTCGAATCCGAGATCATCTCATAATTCCCGAGACTCATGCATTGAAGGTATCAAAAGGATATTCGAGTATTTGGCCAAACAGAAAAATGAAACCCAGCACGTTAGGGCACGATTTCTCGGATTTCCAAACACAGAATATGACCTTATTTTGAAAGCTTTTGTTTTTGGATAAAATTAATAAAATATTTAAAAAAGATGTACGTTTGGTAGTTTATGTTTTAAAGAAACATTATTTAAAGCGTGAATGGGGTTGTACTAAACGAATAATGGTAATGTAATACAAATTTGGCGTAACGATAACATAATGCACATAATACATAACATCGGTATCGTTAATTTAAAATATTAATATGCATGAATAATAATAACGATAATGGAACATTAATATAAACAATAATAACGAGGATGATAATAACAATGATATGGAAACATGAACAAACAAATTATAATACATACAAGAATGATAATCGCATAGCTTACACTATTTAAAAATCAACATTAATAGTCAAAGAATAATGAATTGAACAATTTTAAAAGAAATAATACATAAAAAAAAAATAAAGTAAATAATATACGAAACAATTTAAAATAAGGTCAAAATTTAAAATGAACAATATATATAGTTTAATAAAAATAATATACAAAAACTCAAAATAAATAATAATAATAATAATAATAATAATAATAATAATAATAATACAATTTTGAAGAAAAACAAATAAATAAACTCTTTAAACAGATTGAAGACTAAATTGAAATCATAATAAAAATGAGGACCATAATTGCAATAAATTAAAGTAGAAAAGGGACAGGGACCATAACGTCGTGCACAATTACTCACGGGGAGCAAATGGGTAAATAACCCACCCTGATGCGCAGCGTTTCGGTGCAGGACAAAATAAAAAAAAACGCGTAATGTTAGGGGAAAAATTAAAATTTTTAAAAATGAAATCAGGTACGATTAAAACGATGGCGCAACATGGGAGGACCAAACGTGTAATTTACCCATTCAAGGTAAAAACGCGCGAATCCCCTGCTATACGGGTCGGGTCATACGGGTCCTCCAAAACGACGCCTTTTTGGCGCCTGGGGGACCCCATGAAACGGTGCCGTTTCTGGGAGGTATTTAAACCCAAATTTCACCATTTTTTCTCATTTCTGACCCCACTTTTTTCAAAAAAATAAAAAAAAACTTCAGTTGCTTTCCTCCCCTTTCGCCTGACGATTGTGCTTTATTTTCGCCGCCCATCGGACTACCGCGCCTCCATCAAATCGGTGGCCAGCGATGTCCAAGACCGGGCCCTTTTAGCCCCTTTCGAAACCCGCTTTGAAGCCCTGACTTTTGACGCCCGAAAATGAAGGGAGAGAGGGCCTTCGGCACCCCTTTCTCGGCCAAGCTCTGACGACGGAGGAAGAACACTCCGATGCTGTGATCGGGGAGTTTCGGTGAGGCTTTTCTCCTTTCCTTTTTACTATTTTTTTCTTATTTGTAAAATAAATGAAATAATAAAGGTAACAGTAATGTATGACAGAAGATGAAAACAGAAAATTTTAAAAGACAACCTTCTAATGCTTCTTTTTTTGCTTTTGTTTGCTGAAAGTTCGTAAAGTTCGTAAAAGAGAGAAGATAAATTACAATCGTTTCGCTTCGATTTTTATAATCGATTTTACAGATTTGATTTTTGTTTTCTTCTATTTTATTTTTCTGTTATTGTCATTTTATTCTTCGTTTTTTGTGTTGTTGCATGTCTTTGCTTCTCTGTTGCAGGTGTTAGAGGCGCGTGTAGAGGGGCGATGAGTAGAAGACAGTGGTGGCAGAGGCAAGCGGCGGCAACATTAGGGGCTAGGGTTAGGTTTGTTTGCTGAAATGATTTAGGCTAAATGAGCTAGGGTTTCTAGACTTTTGGGCTTATTGGGCTGGTTTGGGTTAGTTGATTGGGCTGAATTGGGTTTAATTGGGCTTCGGGTTTGTTTTGTAAATGGACATTGGTTTTGGACTGTTTTATTTGGATTATTTTTGGGTCTTGGGTCTAGTTTAATTGCCTTGGGCCAAAATTGGCCTATTACATATCATGATATAAAAATTGGGTCAAAGGTGCATATGCTGGAAATTTGAAATTTACGGTAGAAAATGAAAGATTGATGATAGATAAAAAACTTTTATAAAGTGATTTTTAATGAAAACTTGATTTAGGGACTAAAATGAAAAATGGTGAAAATCTATGGAAAATGATCAAATTCGTGAAATGTATATGCTGTAAAAGTTGTATGTATATTTCAGCTAGGCTTGGATAGAGGGTCAGAATTCATGAATTTCATTTTCCGAGCCTAGGGATAAAATGGTAATTTATGGAAAAGTTAGGGGCAAAATGGTAATTTTGCCTAGGATGTAAATTGAGTCCAAATAAATATGAGATGTGTGAAATTGATGTAAAATTTACTCGTATAGATCCGAATAGACCAAATTCGGAGTTAGAACGAGGAAAAAGAGGAAAATGTCAGATTAGTAGATGTTTGTACACGAACCTTTGTCGAGGTAAGTTTGTGTAACTAAATTGTGTTTATTTACATGCTTGCATTGGTTGTGCTTATGTAAATTGTATAAATGTCATAAATATGTGAAATGACTACATATCTCATCAAGCTCGATAAATGAAAATGTTTAAATTAAATGATAATGCCCGATAGATAATAAAGGATAAACGATGAGAGTGTTACTTATATACTTGAAATGAATGTGGAATGTATTTATATGAATTATATGAATGTTGTGGATGTATGAAATAATCACATACCCAATAATGTTTGAAAAATGTTTAAATCTCGGTTGAATAAATGGTAGATCGATGGATATGTGATTTCCCAAAATGAATGAGGTCCTGCATTTATTATTGGAGGGATTTAGCTCAGATGAGTAATCCTATTGACCTCACTTCTGAAAGGATTTAGCCCGAACAGGTAATCCTAATGTGAGTCCTCTCGAGCATATGTTATGAATTGGATATAGCCAGGACAGGTAATCCAGATCAATCTCTTTAGAGCATATGTTATAAAAAGGATTTAACTTGGATTGGTAATCTTGTTGCTTATATATATGTGGCTCGAGAGTGTACTCTCTGAAATAGTACCTTATAGGTACCATTGGATAGGAATTGACGGATCCTGATTTGTATACCTTGGGTGTAATGCTTATGTATCCATCGATATTCAGAATAAATTCAACGAGTAAAAACCTTGACATGAATTGACATGAATAAGAAATGAGTTATTACATGTAGTTTCTTAAAATCCATGAAAATGATGTTGTATGACAAATGATATATGGAAACATGAGATAATGATATTTGTACATGGACTTTATTTGATGAATATATGTTTATTCTTGATTATAGACTTGTACACCTTGAGTGTATTAATCGTGACCTTGATATTCTGAGTAATATGGGTAAAGTTATGATATGAAATGATATGAACTCGAGATGAAATATTATGAAATTTTACTTGTAGTATAAATAGATGATTTATACATGTCAAATGAATACATGTTGTGGAAAGCATATGTGCATGGAAACTTGATTGTTGTTGTGCCCATATATGTTTTGATGTTATTATGAAAGAAATATATGACTAACAAGGGCAATGAGGATATCTGTAGGGCTTGAGGTCAAATTGAGTGAATATACCTTACATAGTTGCCTCAAAATAGAATGAATGGTAAGTTAAATACCATGTTATACGAACTTACTAAGCATGTAATGCTTACTCCATTTTATTTTCCCCTATTTTAGAGTAAATCGGAAGTTTGTTGGATTGGAAGCTCGGTAGGGATCACTCACACTATCCATCGGCCCATGTCCGTACAATATGGTAAATCAATCATGATTATAATGGCATGTATAGGATATATTGGCCATGTTGGCATGTAAATGTAAATGATGCTTGTAATCTAGCCATTGGAATGGCTAGTAATGGTTTGTTTTAATATATTTGTAATGTCATACTATGGTAGCTACATATGTGTTAAGTAATAGATCAAATTATGCCGAACATATGGACTAAACCAAGGCAATATTATGAACATGTATGCATGGAATGATATGCCATGATGAATGATGGAATTTACTTGATTTGGATGCTTGAAATGGTTGGATTATATTTGGTATGTTTTAGTGCAGGAACATAGTAAATTTGGTTGACACACGAGCGTGTGTTTAGGCCGTGTGTGTCACATGGCCTACCCCATGGGCGTGTAGCCAGGCCGTGTGTCCCCTGCACCTTAAATTTGAGAAAACATAATGCTTAGAATTGAGCACACGGATGTGTATCTCAGCCGTGTGGGAGACACGACCTTGAACACGGGCGTTTGTCTTGGCCGTGTGAAACCTGCACCTAATTCGATTGAATTAATTAACCATACGGCCTAGCACACGGGTGTGTGGCATGGCTGTGTGGCATAAGTCAGTAAGCTACCTAATTTCGAACACGGCCTGCAGCACGGGCGTGTCCTAGGGTCACATAGGCGTGTCCCTTGGACCACACAGACGTGTGAGCCCTGTACCTTGGAAAATTTTTGAAATGTCACAAAAAATTCTTAGAGTTTTCGATTAAGGCCCTTCTCGATTCTAATGCTTGTATTGGGCCTCGAGGGTCCATTTAAGGGACGTTACGAATGATTTTAGAATTTGAATAGTAACTTGCATGATTTATCTATAAATGTTTCTAATTGTTCTGGTAATGCTTAGTAACCCTGTTTCGGCGATGAATACGGGTTAGGGGTATTACATTTAGTGGTATCAGAGCTATGATTTAGTCAGTTCTCAGACTGAATGTAGCATATGTGGAGTCTAGAAATACATGCCATTATATAACCTGTGATAGTGTGATATCTCCTGACTCTGATGAAATTATTTTACAAATAAACAGAGATGCTTTCCAACCGAGCTGATTCTAATACTGCTAAAAGTGATACTCACGTGGCTGAGTAAAAATGTTACTTATGATGAAATGAGACTTGTAAAGGTATGAAATAAATGTTTTATAGTGAACATGTTAATGGTACACGTTAAGTGATATGTGTGTATATATGAAAGTTAATTTTTGAGGCTTACGATCTCCACCCTCTTACCAGTATAGTGTTATACAATGAAATTCACAAGATTTATATGGATTAAGCTCATGAATGTGGAACTAAAGAGTTCAAAGGCTGAATGACTAATGATGTAGTCAGAATGAGAATGGGTTAGTAAGTAAAGACGATATTAAAAGTGATATCAGCTTTTTTTAGGATTATTCTGATTACGTGATGTCATTGTTAAAGAAAAAGTTGTTCATGATTAAACGACTTATCTAGACATGATATTTACAGAACAGATTAACTGAAAATTTTTCCGAATTGACTCTTTCAGTGAACTGAATAATGTAAAATTATTGATGAATTTATTAGTCAGTGGAATAGTGATGAAATTGCACCGATATTTGAATGTAGTTGTTATAATTAGGGATATTAAATCAATATCTTCTTGGTATTCTATAAGTTTTGTTTTTATCAGACGCATACGAAATTGTGCATGTACAGATACAATATACATCGTATTGAAAGACTAGTAAATTATGATAAATGGAATTACCGAAAGTCTGGTTGATTCATGAGTGGTATTGCGCTATTTTACTTGGGTTGCTAATTCATCATGAATGATATAAGATTTGGTGATAAGGTTCATGTGATGTTATTTTCTACTTCTATTGATTGAAGCCCTGAATTGCGAATGTGCAAATTATATTGTCTTTATCACAGTTGTTTCTACTGAGTATGTGTGATATTGCTCTTCTGAATTTTCTCCGAGATGTCATCAATCTCTTTATTATTCAAGCATGGTTTATTTGTGAAAGATAATCATTGGTCAATGGTAATTATACTTATTACCGTTAAGAGTTTTGACTTGATCATGAGAACTTGGTAATATAGAACACAGATTATAGAAACTGTATTATTGCATTGGTTATTATTGGTGTATCACCCCAAAAAATATAGGGTCTTTAATTTTGCATGTTCTGACACAAAAGTGCTTGTTTGCTTTAATGGCTAAGTGATTTGGGTGTGCATGGGAGTGTTTGAGCAGCTTGGGTTCAACTCTTGGCTTTTGCAAAATTGTTAGTTTTCCTCTTAAATGAATCTGGACACTGGCATATAGGCCTTATAAAAATTAATGCATGTTTTATGACACAAGAAGAGCTTGTGGTCTAGTGGCAAGATGGCGTGTTTTGTAACTAAGAGGTTTGAGGTTCAAGCCCTGGGTTCCGCAAGGGGGTATTTATTTTGCTGCTTGAGCTGTGTAGGTAGTAGAGTTGGACTAAAACATAGCTAAGGGGTGTTTAAATAGGATTTGAATGGTGTTTGAATTGGTCATGGAGAGATTCAAGGAGGGATAAGGGGAGAGAATCAAGGAGATTGAGCGGGAGGAGAGTTGTACCAAATTTGGACTCTGGCACTCAAGAAATTTGGCCAGGGGAGGTACACTGCTCGTTTGGATTGTTTTCTCTCTTTCGTCGAATGTGTTATCTTTTGGCACTTTTTTCTGCACACTTTTACACTTTTCTTTTTCTCTGCTGCCGAATCCCCTTTCCTCCTTTTTATTCCTCAGCTTTTGGTTTATAGCTGAACCTTCTTGTTCTACTTCTCAACATTTCTTTTTCCTCTATGACTGAGTGGCCGAATCCCTTTTTCTTTCTCTGCCGTGCCAGTTTGTTTGGTAGTGGACGACAATCTCTTCTTCTGTTCATAACACTGTGGTAAGCCGAATCCTACATCTCCTTTTTTCCCCTCTCTTTTGTTTCTATGCTTTTCTAATATAGACTGAATAACATAAGTCTTGTCTTGCTATTTCGAAACCATTTGGATGATAGCCTCTGATAATTAGTGGAGCGTTAATTACCTTGCTTCTCTGCACATCTCTGCCTTCTTTCTTCGAATACCTTTTTGGCCGAATACTGTGGGGTAAGTAGGCTTGTTTTGTAGTGTTGACCAAATACCCAATCTGCTCTAACACTAATTCTTTGGACCTTGGGCATCAATTCCAGCCTTGTATTCAATGATTATTGCTAATGAAATCTGTCTTATGCGCAGTAAATCGAGAAGAAAGGGGTGATCATTTTCAACCAGGGATCTTAGAGGAATAATCACATAACTTTCGGTCAAGGTAAGTGGTGATACTGGTTTGGGGCTTTAGTATTAATGTTCTAATGGATGAAAGATTGATTGTGTGGGGATGATTGTAGGTTAATCGCGCGTGGGATAATATGTTCATTGCGCAAATAGGTGTGTAATCACACCCCTTTCTACTGTGAATCGGTGAAAGTCGAAAAGCCGAAACTTTGATATTTGTGGCCCCACGAGCGTGCATTGCTCGTGTGGTAAATCGAGCCCACAAATCGTGAGCTATAGACTTTAAAGGCCACCATGAGCATTCTCGTGCTCTTGAGCCGATATGGGCCTCGTTTGGCTGAAATGGGCCGTGTGGACCCAATGGGTTCGTGAGCCTTACATGGATAAAATCCACGATAAGTGGCAAATACTGGACTGGGCTATGTAGTTCGCACAGCCATGACTGAAATTGGGCTAAATGGGCCACATGAGCGTGTGTGCCCACTTACACCGTTATGACCATTTAGGTTAACTGTGTCGCTCGAGGCAACTATAAACCTTCGAAGAGGTCGTTATCTGCACCGAGACATGAAAATAAGTAAAGTTACAAAAATACCCCTAAAAGGTAAAATTACTATTATACCCTTACTAGATGGAAATGACCATTTTACACTTAGGGGTAGGTTGACTAATAAGTGTATGATTATTTGTAAGACTATACTGAGTGGGACACTTTGCATACACGAGCTATTTATGACATAACATACTGCATAGGGTTGGGATTCCGATATGGAGGAAGAACTGTACTGGTGGCTCTGCTACATTCGCTATTATTGGTGGCGTTGCCACATTTACTGTTACTGGCAGTTCTGCTGCGTTATTATTACTGGCAGTTATGCTACGATATTGGTGTGCTGGTGTTGGTTGATACGGGTGGTGTGTTGGCTGGATTGGGGTGGGTTGCATACTTGCACCGTACTGATATTGTATTAGGCTTAGGCCTACACTATTACTGTAATGGGCTAAGGCCCACACTGCACTGTTACTGAATAGGGCTCAGGCCCAAACTGTTATTGCATATGTTGTTACCGAATGACTGTTAGGGGATTACACACTGAGTTTTTGTAAACTCACCCTTTCTTTTTAACTGTACAGGTAATCCCTAGCCTTAGATGATTCGGAGCCGCGAGGGACTCGGAGGTTGCCACATGATCGCCGATGTTCTGCTTTAGACTTAGTTATTTAATTTTAAAATTTCATATTTGGCTATTGGTTATGTAATAAGGCCATTGGTGGATTTAATTTTTAATTGAGTTTGATTTCTTGTTTTAAACTGCCAAACAGACACAAAAGAGTTTTCAAAATCACAACTATTTTCAAGAAAAACACGCATTTTAAACTTCAAGGTTTTTAGTTAGAGAAGCTTTCGCGGTTTTATTCAGTTTACGAAATCAACAGTAATAAATATGGCAATCGTTTTGATAAGCTGGTTTCAGATTGTAATAACTTAAATTGTCGAATGTTCTCAAGCAATAAAAACTAAATGGGTTTTAACTTAAATACGAATTTTTATCAACAAGTCCAAATTTCGAAAATCACTTCGATGTGACATGTCAAATTCGATCGTAATGTTTGGGTCAAGTTTGTGGTGTTACATTTAGTGGTATCAGAGGCAAGTTGCAAAACTCGACTGTGGAATCTATTTTTGTAAAGTTTTCTGAAAACAGATTTTAAAGATTGGAAACGTTTTGAAAGATTCACAAGTATGGAACACCGAGTCTCCGGCGCCAAATCTATAAGTCCTCTAATACTTTTACTATTATAGACTGAGACATTATACTGAGAAACTTCTATGGATGGTAGGACTATAATGTGAAACTCTAAATAGAGGAAACTGAGATCGTAGAAGACTGAAAACTGTAGTGAGATCTCGATCTGCGAAAACAAACCCCTATTGACTATCTTTCATAACACACTTTGTTAGTAATTACTGAAATTATAATCTGGTGCATAGGAATTCTAAAATAGATAAAGCATACATTGAAATGAGCACAAGAGGTACTCGAGGAAGGGGTACACGGGGCCGCGGTAGATGCCGAAGAAGTGCTCAGGCTGGGTCTTCGGCATCGGGCCACATGCTTGCTAGGGAAGCACCAGCTTCATCGGTGACCGAGACGGGGTCTTACGACCGAGCATCTAGAGATGATGCTTTCTCCCAAGCTATGCTTCGCATTTTATAAAGGGTTGCTGGATCTAATTCTGGTGCAGTGGGTCGAGGGTCAATTTCAGAGCGACTCCAGTCTAATGGAGCGAAAATTTTCAGGGATATTTCTGGAGTAGCCTTGTAAAATACTGGCTGAAGGCCACTGAAAGAATAATGGACGATCTCGACTATACTGCGTAACAAAAGTTAAAAGGACCACTGTCCTTACTGCGAGACGAGGACTACCAGTGGTGGGTCACCGTGAGAGAGGATACGCATGCTGACCGGTTAACATAGGATTTCTTTAAAGCAGCCTTTTAAGGCAAGTATGTAGGTGCAAGGTATGTGGACGCCCGAAGAAGGGAAGTTCTAAGCTTGACCCAAGGGAATAAGACAGTGGCAGAATATGAGGTAGCGTTCTTGTGGTTGAGTCGATATACTCATGGGATAGTAGCAACTGAGTATGAACGCTATGTGCATTTTGCGGATGGCCTTCGAGATGAGTTACGAATATTGATAGCTCCACAAAGGGAGCAAGACTTTGCTGCCCTTGTAGAAAAGGAAAAAAATTGCTGAGGATGTGAAGCGCTCTGAGTGCCAGAACTGCGAGAAAGATAAGGGCAGAAATAAGAGGGATTTTGGGCCCTCAGGGTCTTCTGGAAGGCCTATAAAGAAGGCTAGGTTTGATGAGCCAGTTCAGGCTGGAGTTCCTGTTGCTGTTGCTAGACCGCAGCCTTGCGCTAATTGTGGGAGATCTCGCCAGGGTGAGTGTCAGAAGAGAATTGGGGCGTGCTTCAGATACGGGTTTATGGATCATCAGGTTAAGAATTGTCCTCAGAGGCCTATTCAGATGCAAGTTGCAGGATAGGGTCATGTTCAGCCAGTGAGAGGTGGTCAGCAGCCAACGAGAGGCCGTGGGCAGGCTAGAGGAGGAAACGGTATGGGACGAGGTCGTGGAGAACCAGGCAAAGGTGCTGGTAACATTGAGGCAAGGAAGCCAGCACTGGTTTATGCTGCTCGTCACCGAGAGGATGGTGATGCTCTAGATGTTATAACCGGTACGTTCCTAATACATAATGTACCTTACACTCCTCTGATTGATATAGGATCTACGCATTCATACATTGTATGCAGTGTGTCTGGCATCTTGGGTATCATGTGTGAGAGATTGTTAATAAGATGACTGTGTTAAGTCCACTGGGACAGTTAGTAAAAGTAGACAAGCTGTTCAGAGATGTGCCCCTAGAGGTTCAAGGAGTTATATTTCCAGCGAATTTGATGGAGCTACCGTTTGGTGAGTTCGACCTAATCTTGGGGATGGATTGGCTGGTAAAATACCGTGCAAGGTTGGATTGTACTGCTAAGCGCATAGTGTTGAAGACTTCGGAGAATGGGGAGGTGGCTGTGATTGGGGAGCGAAGAGACTTTTTGTCTAATGTGATCCCTGCATTAAGGGCCAAAAAACTGGTTCGCAAGGGTTGTGAAGCGTTTCTCGCCTAAATTGGTGTATCTGATTCTAAGGGTCCTTTTGTTGGAGATATCAAAACAGTCAATGATTTTTCTGATGTATTTCCTGATGAGCTCACTAGGTTGCCTCCAAACCGTGAAGTGGAATTTGGTATTGAGCTCCTGCCTAGAGTAGCCCCAGTGTCCATCGCCCTTATAGGATGACACCAAAGGAACTGGTTGAGCTAAAAGCTCAAATTCAAGAACTGCTGGACCGAGTATTCATTCGACCGAGTGTGTCTCCATAGGGAGCACCAGTGTTGTTTGTGAAGAAGAAGGATGGATCCATGCGTATGTGCATCGATTATCGATAGTTGAAAAAAACTGACTATAAAAAATAAGTATCCCTTGCCGAGGGATTCTGAGCTGAGGTAGTCTATACTGCGAGAGGCGTATAGTAGTCCATATGCTATGCATCCTGGCGGAAACAAGTTATACCGAGATCTTCGTGAGCTGTACTGGTGGCCAAGATCGAAATGCGAAGTTACTGAATTTGTGAGTAGGTGCTTGACGTGCCAACAAGTTAATGCTGAGCATCAGCTGCCTTTCGGGTTACTACAACCAGTTAAGATTCCACTTTAGAAGTGGGAGAGGATAACTATAGATTTTGTGAGTGGGCTCCCCTTAACGCCTACTAAGAAGAATTCAGTATTGGTTATTGTAGATCGATTGACTAAATCTTCCCATTTTATACCAGTTCGCACTGATTACTTATTGCAGAAGCTGGCAAAGTTATATGTGGTTGAGATTGTGAGAGTGTATGGGGTACTGGTTTCTATCATATCTGATAGAGATCCTAGATTCACATCTCGATTCTGGAAGAAGTTACATGAGGCTTTGGGTACCAAGTTAGACTTCAGTACTGAATTTCATCCTCAGACAGACGGTCAGTCAGAGAGGGTGATTCAGAAACTGGAGGACATGTTAAGAAGTTGTGTAATGGATTTTCGAGGCAGCTGGGAATACTACTTGCTGGTAGCAGAGTTCGCGTATAATAATAGCTATCAATCTAGTATTCAAATGGCACTGTACGAGGCGTTGTATGGTCGTAGGTGTCGTACTCCTACCTATTGGACTGAGCTGGGCGAGCGGCGAGTTTTGGGGCCAGAGTTAGTTTCTGGTACCGAAGAAAAGGTAAAACTGATTCGGGACCAGTTGAAGGAAGCGTCTGATAGGCAGAAGTCTTATGCATATCTTAAACACCGAGAGATTGAGTACTCTGTAGGGGATTATGTCTTCCTTAAGGTTTCACAGTGGAAGAAAATTTTGAGATTTGGACAGGAGGGTAAGCTTAGCTTAAGGTTCATTGGGCCTTACCGTGTACTAAAGCGTGTGGGACCGGTTGTCTATCAACTTGAGCTGCCTCCAGAATTAGACCGGATTCACGATGTGTTCTGTCTCCATGCTGAGGCATTATCGCTCTGATCCCACACATATAGTACCAGTCGAGGAGATCGAGGTTAGGACAGATCTGACCTTCATGGAGGAGCCAGTGCAGATATTGGACCGTGAGGTTAAAGTACTGAGGAGGAAATCTATTCCACTAGTCAATGTGCTTTGGCGTAATCACAGTTCAGAAGAAGCCACGTAGGAACCTTAGGAGGTGATGCGTAAGCAATACCCTCACTTATTTTGACTAGGTAAATTTTGAGGCTGAAATTTCTTTTAGGGGGTAAAGTTGTAACGCCCCAAAAATATAGGGTCTTTAATTTTGCATGTTCTGACACAAAGTGCTTGTTTACTTTAATGGCTAAGTGATTTGGGTGTATGGGAGTGTTTGAGAAGCCTGGGTTCAAGTCTTGGCTTTTGAAAAATTTTTAGTTTTCCTCTTAAATGAATCTGGAAACTGGCATATAGGCCTTATAAAAATCAATGCATGTTTTATGACACAAGAAGAGCTTGTGGTCTAGTGGCAAGATGGTGTGTTGTGTAACTAAAAGGTCTGAGGTTCAAGTCCTGGGTTGTGCAATAGGGTATTTATTTTATTGCTTGAGCTATGTAGGTAGTAGAGTTGGACTAAAACACAGCTAAGGGGAGTCTGAATAGGATTTGAATGGTGTTTGAACTGGTCATAGAGAGTGTAACGCCCCAAATTTTGGGCATAAATGAATTGGGCTTTGGGCTTTGGGTCTCATAAATTTTTTAAAGCAAATGACATGTTGGCTTTAATGGTTTAATAAACTTGGAGTGTCTAGGGGTGTTGAAGAAGTTCTGGGTTCGAACTTTGAGAAGAAGGAATTTTTAATTAATTATTAAAGGAACCAGGGCGGTGAGTAGTTGGGCTTTTAAATAAAATTAGGGAAAAATGGCATCAAAGAACCTTGTCGTAGAGTGGCTAAATGACGCCACTTAGGGTATAGGAAGGTGGCGTTATGGGCTAGCAGTGAGATCCTAGGTTTGAATCCTAGCTTAGTATTTTTTTTAGGAGTTTAATTTTGGCCTTTTAGAAGGTTGGAAATGGTGTGATGATGGACTCTAAGGAGAGTGATCAGAAGAGAAAATTTAGGGAAAGGATTGGGGAGTTATCAGGGAGAAAAATGAGGAGATGAGATGGGGAAGAGTTGGAGCCGATTGGGACTTTGGGGGGGTAGGCAGAGTTTCGGTTCTGTGTATAAATAGGGGGTGCCGAATTCCCTCTGTGCTATTTCTGCAACTATAGTGCTTTGCCGAATTCTCCTTCACTTTTTCCGTTCTAAACCTTGCTTCTTCCTTATGTGTTTTCTTTTTTTCTCTCCTAAAGCCTTAAATTGAATATCATTCTCTTCTTTCGCCATTGCTTGTGTCGTCCCACCTTCATTTCAATTATTGGGGACCAAATATTCGTGACTTCAAAAGTCGAAAACCTTTGCTCTTGGAGCCGATTTCTTCATCGCCCCAACCCTTGTGCCGAATACTCTAGTGACCAAACTTCTATCGTGCTATCATTATTCCTTTGATTTTTGGTGGATCAGATCTTGGAAAAATCGGAATCAAGCTTGGATCTATAAGTCTCTGCCGAAAAGCTATCCATACGTTTCGGCTTTGGGTAAGTATTTTTGATTTTGGGATAAGTTGGCCGAATAGTCTATAGCAAGGGAAAGGGTGACTTAAGTGGATACAAGTCACCTATTATTTTGTCTTTAATGATTAAGATTGATGCAGATCTAGGGGATATTTGTGAGTAGTAGCTAAGGAAGGGCAATTAGGACTGGTGGCACACGATAAGGTTAAGGTAAGGTTTCGGTTTTTGGTAAATATTGTGGTTAAGTGTGTGATTGATTGGAGGTTGGTATTGGTTGTAGGTTCAAGGCTAAGGATAGTGTAACACGTCTCATTTACCAGGTGTGTACATACACTTCACGTACGACAAATCGGCAAAAGCCAAAATACCGAGAAACTGGAATACCGAAAAGCTAAAAAGTCGAAAGGTTGGCACCGACAACCACACGAGCATACGAACATTTGTATGGAAGCACCGATACGACTACCGGGACCAAGAGAACGATCTCAAGGTCTCGAGCCACTATTTGTCCAACCGGGCCAGAAAGGGGCTAAATGGGCCTATCGAGCTCGTGGGCCCAAATCGACAAGAGTTGATATGTGAAATTGAATGATGGATTGATATAGATGGTTGTATGATTTGATTATGATCGGGCCTAATGGGCTACATATACATGATTGGGCCTAATGGGCTATATGGACATGATTGGGTTTAGTGGGCCTTATGGGATTTTAGAAATGCATGCTAGGGTTTTAATGGACTCTAGGCTTAGTTCTGATGAATTCTTAAATAGAATAAAACTTAATTTAATAATCAAACATGTCTGTAGACAAGTCACTAGGGTAGGGTGTGGCAATGGACATATGCATGTCTAGGATTAGATCTAGGGAGAGCTTGGTACTTAAGTGGTCCTAATGACTCACCTCCTCTTTTCTTGAATCCTACCTGGTGCGTAGTGTCTGTTCACTTTAGCTACGAGGACTTGTTGACAGGCCAAGGTTCGTAATTAAGGCCCATATTGTAGATTTACTGAAATACCCCTGTAGGGTAGGGTTACCGAAATACCATTAATTTGTGAAATGACTAAAATACCCCTATTTGTTGAATGTAAGATTTATGGATGTTACATGTACATTTGTTGCATTCATATGATATTCTGTTTAGGTTGTATATGGGATGAGAATTATGGAATGGAGGAAGTATATGAGGATCGCATGGTTGCTTGACAAATGTGGATCCACCGATGGCTTTTTAAGCCCATTATATGATTAGCAGCTTTGCTGCAACGTTAGGTAGTACCGCAACCGGGCTACCCTTGATGTGTATCGAATGGGTGGGTCGATTTAGAAATCCCCACAGATTTGTTTTGGCTGGATGGAGATGATGTGTACTGGATGGATTATTTGGGGAGGGTTTGCACAGGATTGCATGTATGATATTGTTATGTTATTATTATGATATATATGCGATTTGTTTGTCGAGGGTCGTACAAACTGAGTTTTCGAAAACTCACTCCCTCTTTTATTTTTCTCAGGTGATCCTCAATAGGCGGTTCAACAGATGGAGGAACTCAGAGGTGGCCAACTAGCAAGACGATTAGACTTGTTTTCCTTAATATCTAAATTATGGATTTTAAGTTATTTTATTTCGGATTGTATTACAGTTTCCCTCTAGTTATTATTCCATTACTTCGACTATGCATTGAAATTTTTGAAACGGAACCTGGATTTATTTCTTTTAAGCATATTTCAAGTTTTTGAAAATAATTGTGTTTTAAGAACGAGCTTCCGCAGTCAGAGGAAATTTTTACATAGTAACAAGGAAATGGTTTTTGGGCTACACCTTGTTTTGAAAGCAAATTGGATTTTACTTAACTTTTCTCTAGAAGGGTTTTCAATGAAAACAAGATTTTCGCAAAAACACTTCAATGTGACACGCCGAATTCGAGCCTAACTTCTAGGTCGGGTTTGGGGTGCTACATTTAGTGATAACAGAGCCCGGTTTCAAAGCTCGGGCTGTAAATGGGCCTTAGTATTTGGGTTAAAAAAACTGTTTTCGAGTGAGTCAAAATATTTTAGAAATTCTTGCTGTGTGGCACACCGAGTCTCCAACATCGAACCAAGTAAGTTCTTTTGATACTTAGTTATTTTGAACTGTTATACTGTAGATAGTGGGCTACTTTTACAATATGCCTAGAGTAAAACTAAAGCCCATAGGGAACTAAAACTGTAGAGGATTTATGACTGCGAAAACAATGCTTTACTTAATACTTCATAAAACATCGGCTTAATTACTAAAATTGATTAAAACTTCTAATTCAGATAATACACGAATCGATGATGAGCGCTAGAAGAGGTGCAAGGGGCCACGGCAGACGCCATGGAAGTGTTAGGGCTTTGTAAACATTTGAATCTGAATTTGGTACTTCTTCCGCGTATGTTTGAAAATGTTTGAAGTAGGTGGATGTTTTGGGTATATGTTGAAATTATTGGGATCAGAGTGCGCAGCGAAAGCATAGTGGTGTGGCTTGAGCGGTGTGATTAATAGTTAGTTTGAAATTTCGAGGACGAAATTTCTTTAAGAGGGTAAAATTGTAACACCTTGAATTTTGGGCCTAGATGAATTGGGCTTTGGGCTTTGGGTCTCATAATTTTTTTTAAGCAAATGACATGTTGGCTTTAATGGTTTAATAAACTTGGAGTGTCTAGGGGTGTTGGAGAAGTTTTGGGTTTGAACTTTGAGAAGAAAGAATTTTTAATTAATTATTAAAGAAACCAGGGCGATGAGTAGTTGGGCTTTTAAATAAAATTAGGGAAAAATGGCATCAAAGAGCCTTATGGTGGAACGGCTAAATGGCGCCATTTAGGATATAGGAAGGTGGCGTTATGGGCTAGCAAGGAGATCCTATGTTCGAATCCTAGCTTAGTATTTTTTTAGGAGTTCAATTTTGGCCTTCTAGAAGGTTGGAAGTAGTGTGATGATGGACTCTAAGGAGAGTGAACAGAAGAGAAAATTTAGGAAAGGGATTGGGGAGTTATCAGGGAGAAGAACGAGGAGATGAGATGGGGAAGAGTTGGAGCTGATTGGGACTTTGGGAGGGGTAGGCAGAGTTTCAGTTTTCTGTATAAATAGGGGGTGCCGAATTCCCTCTGTGCTATTTCGTATCTATAGTGCCCTGCCTAATTCTCCTTCACTTTTTCTGTTCTAAACCTCGCCTCTTCCTTATGTGTTTTCTTTTCTTCTCTCCTAAAGCCTTAAATCAAATATCATTCTCTTCTTTCTCCATTGCTTGTGCCGTCCCACCTTCATCTCAATTGTTCGGGACCGAATATTCGTGACTTCAAAAGCCCAAAACATTTGCTATTGGAGCTAATTTCTTCATCGCCCCAAACCTTGTGCCGAATACTCTAGTGACCAAACCTCTGTCCTGCTGTCATTATTCCTTTAATTTTGGTGGATCAAATCTTGGAAAAATCAGAATCAAGCTTGGATCTACAAGTCTCTGCCGAAAAGCTATCCATACATTTCAGCTTTGGGTAAGTGTTCTTGATTTTGGGATAAGTTGGCCGAATAGTCTATAGTAAGGGAAAAGTTGACTTAAGTGGATAAAAGTCACCAATTATTTTTTCTTTAACAATTAAGATTGATGCAAATCTAGGGGATATTCGTGACTAATAGCTAAGGAAGGGCTATTAGGACTAGTGGCACACGGTAAGCTTAAGTTAAGGCTTCAGTTTTTGGTAAATATTATGGTTAAGTGTGTGATTGATTGGAGGTTGGTATTGTTTGTAGGTTCAAGGATGAGGATAGTGTAACACGTCTCATTTACCAGGTGTGTACATACACTTCACGCACGACAAATCAACAAAAGCTGAAATACTAAAAAATCAGAATGCCGAAAAGCTGAAAAGCCGAAAGGTTGGCGCCGGTAACCAAACGAGCGTGTGAACATTTGTGTGGGAGCAACGATACGACTACCGTGACCAAGAGAGCGATCTCATGGTCTCGGACCACTATTTGGCCAACCGGGCCAAAGGGGCTAAATGGGCGTGCTGAGCTCGTGGGCCCAAATCGGCAAGAGTCGATATGTGAAATTGAATGATGGATTGATATGGATGGTTGTATGATTTGATTATGATCGAGCCTAATGGGCTACATATACATGATTGGGCTTAGTGGGCTTTATGGGATTTTAGAAATGCATGCTAGGGTTTTAATGGACTCTAGGCTTAGTTCTGATGAATTCTTAAATAGCATAAAACTTAATTTAATAATCAAACATGTCTGTGGACAAGTCGCTAGGGTAGAGTGTGGCAATGGACATATGCATGTCTAGGATTAGATCTAGGGGGAGCTTGGTACTTAAGCGGTCTTTGTGACCCACCTCCTGTTATCTGGAATCCTACCTGGTGCGTAGTGTCTGTTCACTTTAGCCGCGAGGACTTGTTGACAGGCCAAGGTTCGTAATTAAGACCTATACTATAGATTTACTGAAATACCTCTGTAGGGTAGGGTTACCGAAATACCATTGATTTGTGAAATGGCTAAAATACCCCTATTTGTTGAATGTAAGATTTATGGATGTTACATGTACATTGGCTGCATTCATATGATATTCTGTTTAGGTTGCATATGGGGTGGGAATTATGCAACGAAGGAAGTATATGAGGATTGCATAGTTGCTTGACAACTGTGGATCCACTGATGGCTTTTTAAGCCCATTATATGATTAGCAGCTTTGCTGCAACATTAGGTATTACCACAATCGGGCAACCCTTGATGTGTATCGGATGGGTGGGTCGATTTAGAAATCCCCACAGATGTGTTTCTACTGGATGGAGATGATGTGTACCGGATGGATTATTTGGGGAGGGTTTGCACAGTATTGGATGTATGATATTGTTATGTTATTATTATGATATGTATGTGATTTGTTTGTCGAGGGTTGTACACACTGAGTTTTCGAAAACTCACTCTCTCTTTTATTTTTCTTAGGTGATCCTCAGTAGACGGTTCAACGGATGGAGGAACTCAGAGGTGGCCAACTAGCAAGACGATTAGACTTGTTTTCCTTAATATCTAACTTCAGGATTTCAAGTTATTTTATTTCAGATTGTATTAAGGTTTCCCTCTAGTTATTATTCCATTACTTCTACTATGTATTGAAAATTTGGAAACGGAACCCGGATTTATTTCTTTTAAGTATATTTCAAGTTTTTGAAAATAATTGTGTTTTAAGAACAAGCTTCCGCAGTCAAAGGAAATTTTTACATAGTAACAAGGAAATGGTTTTTGGGCTACACCTCATTTTGAAAGCAAACTGGATTTTACTTAACTTTTCTCTAGAAGGATTTTCAATGAAAACAAGGTTTTCGTAAAAAACACTTCATTGTGACGCACCGGATTCGGGCCTAACTTCTAGGCCGGGTTTGGGGTGTTACAGAGAGATTCAAGGAGGGATAAGGGGAGAGAATCAAGAAGTTTGAGTGGGAGGAGAATTGTGCCGAATTTGGACTCTGGCTCTCAAGAAATTTGGCTAGGGGAGGTATACTGCTCGTTTGGGTTGTTCTCTCTCTTTGGTCGAATGTGTTAGGCTCTTTTGGCACTTTTCTCTGCACAGTTTTGCACTTTTCTTTTTCTCTGCTGCCGAATCCCCTTTTCCTCATTTCTATTCCTCGGCTTTTGGTTCATAGCCGAACCTTCTTGTTCTTCTTCTCAACATTTCTTTTTACTCTTTGACTGAGTGGCTGACTCCCTTTTTCTTTCTCTTTCGTGCCAATTGGTTTGGTAGTGGGCGACGATCTCTTCTTCTATTCATAACACTATGGTAAGTCGAATCCTACATCTCCTCTTTTCCCCTCTCTTTTGTTTCTATGCTTTTCCAATTAGACTGAATAACATAAGTCTTGTTTTGCTATTTCAAAACCATTTGGATGATAGTTTCTGACAATCGGTGGAGCATCAATTGCCTTGCTTCTCTGCACATCTCTACTTTCTTTCTTCGAATACCTCTTTGGCCAAATACTGTGAGGTAAGTAGGCTTGTTTTGTAGTGTTGACCGAATACCCAATCTGCTCTAACACTAATTCTTTGGACTTTGGGCATCAATTCAAGCCTTGTATTAAATGATTATTGCTAATGAAATCTGTCTTATGCGTCGTAAATCGAGAAGAAGGGGGTGATCATTTTCAACCAGCGATCTGAGAGGAATAATCACATAACTTTCGGTCAAGGTAAGTGGTGATACCAATTTGGGGCTTTAGTATTAATGTTCTAATGGATGAAAGATTGATTGTGTTGGGATGATTGTAGGTTGATCGCGCGTGGGATAATCTGTTCGTTGCACAAACAGGTATGTAATCACACCCCGCTCTACTGTGAATCGGTGGAAGTCAAAAAGCCGAAACTTTGGCATTTGTGGCCCCACGAGTGTGCGATCACTCGTGTGGGACCATGAGCGTTCTCGTGCTCTTGGGCCGATATGGGCCTCGTTTGGCTAAAATGGGTCGTGTGGACCCAATGGGCTCATTGGCCCCACACGGATAAAATCCACGATAAGTGGTAAATACTAGACTGGGCTATGTAGTTCGCATAGCCGTGACTGAAATTGGGCTAAATAGGCCACGCCCACTTGGGCTGAATAATGGGCCTTGGGCCCATTTACACCGTTATGACCATTTAGGTTATCTGTGTTGCTCGAGGCCACTGTAGACTTTAGGAGAGGTCATTATCTACACCGAGACCTGAAAATAAGAAAAGTTGCTGAAATACCCTGAAAAGGTAAAATTAATTACTATTATACCCCTACTAGATGGAAATGACCATTTTACGCTTAGGGGTAGGTTGACTGATGAGTGTATAATTATTTGTAAGACTGTACTGAGTATGACACTTTGCATACACGAACTATTTATGACATGACATACTGCATGGGTTTGAGATTCTGATATGGAGGAAGTACTGTACTGGCGGCTCTGCCACATTCACTATTACTGGTGGTGTTGCCACATTTACTGTTACTGGCAGCTCTGCTGCGTTATTATTACTGGTAGCTATGCTGCGATATTGGTGTGCTGGCTAGGTGGGTCGATTTTATCCCCACATGGTGTGTTGGTTGGTACGGGTGGTGTGTTGGCTAGATTGGGGTAGGTTGCATACTTGCACTGTACTGATACTGTATTAGGCTTAGGCCCACACTATTACTGTAATGGGATAAGGCCCACACCGCATCACACTAAATAGGGCTCGAGCCTGATCTATTCTTGCATATGTTGTTCTGATTGATTTGTTAGGGGACTACACACTGAGTTTTCGTAAACTTACCCTTTCTTTTTAACTGTACAGGTAATCCCTAGCCTTAGACAATTTGGAGCCGCGAGGGACTCGGAGGTGGCCACATGATCGCTGATGTTCTGCTTTAGACTTAGTTATTTAATTTTAAAATTTCATATTGGGCTATTGATTATGTAATAAGGCCATTGGCGGATTTAATTTTTAATTAGGTTTGATTTCTTGTTTTAAACTTTTCAAAATCATAACTATTTTCAAGAAAAACACGCATTTTAAACTTCAAGGTTTTTAGTTAGAGAAGCTTCCGCGATTTTATTCAGTTTAAGAAATCAACAGTAATAAATATGGAAATCGTTTTGATAAGCTGGTTTTAGATTGTAATAACTTAAATTGTTGAATGTTCTCAAGCAATAAAAATTAAATAGGTTTTAACTTAAATACAGATTTTTATCAACAAGTCCAAATTTTAGAAATCACTTCGATGTGACATGTCAGATTCGGTCGTAACGTCTGGGCCAGGTTTGGGGTGTTACAATTGAGGCCACTTTCGATCATCCATCATCTAATTTGAGGTACACTTTTGATATTGAAGTGTTGCTTTATCTATACAGTTGAAATGTCGGTCATAATATAGCACTATGGTTTTGAATCTATTTGATGGTTCTGGCTTTGGAAAAACTCAAAGCTTCGATGTTAACAATTAAAATAGCTACATTGATGATCCAATTATTATAGAAAAGAGGTAAGATTTGAGTGGACCGATAAATATCAGTAAAGTTTTGACCAGTTGGAAGCTCTGTTGATCAAAGTATTAATTTTGGTTCAGCCTGAATTGGGTAAGGAGTTGTTATTAAAGAGATGTATTATTGAATGAGATTAGATTGTGTTTTTATGTAGTAAAGTAAGGTAATAGCTTGTACTTTCACACAGTTAAAAATCACATGGAAAGAATTACTCGATACACGACCTAGAATTGACAGCTACTAATTTTGTATTGAAATCTGATAACACTACTTGTTTGGTGAAAAATGTCATATATTCACTGATCATAAAAATTAGAATATCAGATGTTGCTAAAAGTTGTAAATTTGAGATTGCGTATATGGCTTGAATTATTGAAAGACCTGATTTGGGTAATTGATTATCATTCAGGAAAAGTAAATATAGTTGCTGATATGTTGAGTAGAAAAATTCTTTGTTTGCTTTATGAGCAATAAATACTCGATTGCTATTTTCTGATGAAAGAATAATTTTAGCTGAATATAGAGCTTAAACGATGTTTCTACAATAGAACAATGAAACTCAGAAAAGTGATAATGAGTTGTAGGTTAAATGAATACAATGTGAAATAATTTCTGATTCAGAATTTCAAAATAGATTCGATAAATCTGTTATTCAAAGGCAGAGTCTGTGTATTAAAGGATTTGGAGCTTGTACGGAAAATTCTACAAGAATGATCAAAGTGGTATTATGCCGGTTTATCCAGAAAATGATACAATGCATAATAATTTGAAAAAGATGTATTAGTAGCTCAGAAATTAAATGTGGTATTTCTGAAATTGTATTTAGATGTTGGATGTACCAACAAGATAAGAATGAAACTTTCAGGATAGTTATAGCCAGCGAAGATACATAAATGGAAATGGGACAAAGTTACTATAAATTTTATATCAAGATTCTCCCTGACTATGAAAAAGAAATGAAGCCTGCACATTTTATTTTAGTATGAATAAGTTTCTCACTTGATAGATTGCTTGAATAATCTATTTTTGAAACTATCAGATCACATGATGTGCTAGCTTCTGTTATTTCTGATAGAGGTCTATAGTTCATATTCCAACTCGGAAATAGGTTACAAGAAAATCTGGGTATATGGTTACATTTTTGTACCGTGTTTCATTTTCAGACCGATGATCAATCTGGACATATGATTCAGATTTTGGAAGATATGCTTCGATGTTGTGTACTTGAATTTGAAGGCAACTGAGAAAAGTATTTGCCTTGGGTTGAGTTTGCTTATTATAACAGTTAACAGTCAAGTACAAATTTATACTGTACGAGGCTTTATATGGTTACAAATGTAAAAATCCAGTATTTTGGATGGAGTTCAGTGAGAAAAGATACATGTAGTAGGTTTGATTATTTGAAATCGAAGAAAGATGAAAGTGATCTGAGACAATTTAAAAGCAGTATTTGATCGTTAGAAATCTGGTGTAGATCTAAAATGAAAAGAAATAGAGTTTCTGATAGTGACAAGGTATTTCTGAAAATTTACCATGAAAGAAAGTTATTCAGATTGGCTGTTTAGGCAAAATTGAGTCTGCCGCTTACTGAGTCATATGAGAATATTGAAAGGAATCAGACCTGTTGCATATTGATTGGCATTATTGTCGAAGCTTGACAGAATTTGTAATGTTTTCCTATGATTGTGTTATGACGGTAACGATCTAATCCATCACATGTTATTTCTCCGATAGATATTGAAATTCAGCCTGACATGATTTATAGTGAAAGATTGATTGAAATTCTGGCATGGGAAGTGAAAGAAACGAAAAGAATAAATGTAGTTTTAGTGAAAGTTCTTTGACAATAATATGATATAGAGAAAGCTACCTGGGAATCAGAAGAAATTATGAGAAAGTAATGTCTAACTCTTATTACTGATAAGATTTTCGAGGATGAAAATCCTTATGGGGGGAGAGTTATAACATCCCAAATTTCGGTGAAATTGGAACAGTAGTTTCAGGACCACAAATCCTAGCCAAAATTATAATTTATTTTTATTTTATTATATGGACTGTATTATAATAGAAAAAATTTTGATACAAAGTTTTCATCGATTTAGTGCTTAATTACGAGAAGGACTAAATTGCATAAAATGTGAAAGTTGAATTCTAGTAGCTATAAGGATTAAATAGCTATGGAATTCAAAAATAAAGGTCCTTATATGGTATTAGACCATTGAAGAAAGTATGTATATATTTTGGTATGACTCATTCATAGAAATTTAGAAAAAGGGCAAGGACTAAATTGGAATTCAACTAAATTAGTTAATTAAAAAGATGAAAAGAAAATAAAAAAAATCTTATTTTCTCATCTTCTTCCCCAAAATAAGACATGGAAACCCTAAGGGAGAGAGAAGAAAATTTCATGGCCAAATTGGGGAAGTTTCCTTGTCCCGTTTTTAGTAATTTTGATACTTTTGAAACCAGGATAGCTTAAACTATCTATTTGGGGGATCAATTTGAAAAGTTATCAAGGTATAAAAATTTGTTCAAGGGTGCATATGCTGGAAATTTGAAATTTATGGTAGAAAATGAAAGATTGATTATAGATAAACAACTTTTACAAAGTGATTTTTCATGAAAACTTGATTTAGGGACTAAAATGAAAAATGGTGAAAATCCATGGAAAATGCTGAAATTTATTAAATTTATGTGCTGTAAAAGTTGTATGTATATTTCGGCTGGGCTTGGGTAAAGGTTCGGATTTCATGAATTTCATTTTCCGAGCCTATGGACAAAATGGTAATTTACGGAAAAGTTAGGGGCAAAATGGTAATTTTGCCTAGGATGTAAATTATGTCCAAATAAATATGAGATGTGTGAAATTGATGTCAACTTTACTCTTATAGATCTGGATAGACCAAATTCAGAGTTAGAACGAGGAAAAAGACAAAAATGTCAAATTAGTAGATGTTTGTAAACGAACCTTTGTCGAGGTAAGTTTGTGTAACTAAATTGTGTTTATTTACATGCTTGCATTGATTGTGCTTATGTAAATTGTATAAATGTCATAAATATGTGAAATGACTACATATCCGATCAAGCCCGGTAAATGAAAATGTTTAAATTAAATGATAATGCCCGATAAATGATAAGGGATAAACGATGAGAATGTTACTTATATGCTTGAAATGAATGTGGCATGTGTTTATTTGAATTATATGAATGTTGTAGATGTATGAAATAATCACATGCCCAATAATGTTTGAAAAATGTTTAAATCCCGGATGAATAAATTAAAGATCGATAGATACGTGATTTCCCGAGATGAATGAGGTCTTGCATTTATTGCTGGAGGGGTTTAGCTCGGACGAGTAATCCTATTGACCTCACTTCTGAAAGGATTTAGCCTGGGCGGGTAATCCTGATGTGAGTCCTCTCGAGCATATGTTATGAATTGGATTTAGCCCGGACAGGTAATCCAGATTAAGCTCTTTAGAGCATATGTTATAAAAAGGATTTAGCTTGGACTGGTAATCCTGTTACTTATATATATGTGGCTCGAGAGTGTACTATCTGAAATAGTACCTTATGGGTACCATTGGACAGGAATTGACAGATCCTGATTTGTACACCTTGGTGTAATGCTTGTGTATCCATTGATATTCAAAATAAATTCAACGGGTAAAAACCTTGACATGAAATGACATGAATAAGAAATGAGTTATTACATGTAGTTTCCTAAAATCCATGAAAATGATGCTATATGAAAACGGAAGTTCGTTGGTTTGGAAGCTCAGCAGAGATCACTCACACTATCCATCGGCCCATGTCGGTACAATATGGTAAATCAATTATGGTTATATGGCATGTATAGGATATATTGGCCATATTGGCATGTAAATGTAAATGGTGCGTATAATCTAGCCATTGGAATGGCTAGTAATGGTTTGTTTTAATATATTTGTAATGTCATACTATGGTAGCTACATATGTGTTAAGTAGTAGATCAAATTATGCCTAACATATGGACTAAACCAAGGCAAGATTATGAACATGTATGCATGAAATGATATGCCATGATGAATGATGGAATTTACTTGATTTGGATGCTTGAAATGGTTGAATTATATTTGGTATGTTTTAGTGCAGGAACATGGTAAATTTGGGTGATAAATGAGGCTAGAAAATAGCTTAATTTTGTCCACATGGGTTGACACACAAGCGTGTGTCTAGGCCGTGTGTGACACACAGCCTACCCTATGGGCATGTAGCTAGGCCGTGTGTCCCCTGCACCTTAAATTCGAGAAAACATAATGCTTAGAATTGAGCACACGGGGGTGTGTCTCAGCCTTGTGGGAGACACGGCCTTGAACATGGGTGTGTGTCTTGGCCGTGTGAAACCTGTACCTAATTCGAATTGAATTAATTAACCACACGGCCTAGCACACGGGCGTGTGGCATGGCTTTGTGGCATAAGTCCGTAAGCTACCTAATTTCGAACATGGCCTGCAGCATTGACATGTCCTAGGGTCACACAGGCGTGTCCCTTGGACCACACGGGCGTGTGAGCCCTGCACCTTAAAAACTTTTTGAAATGTCACAAAAAATTCTTAGAGTATCTGATTAAGTCCTGAATCGATTCTAATGCTTGTATTGGGCCTCGAGGGTCCATTTAAGGGACGTTACAAATGATTTCAAAATTTGAATCTGTAAATGTTTCTGATTGTTTCGGTAATGCTTTGTAACCCCGTTCCTACGATGAATATGGGTTAGGGGTGTTACAGGTGTACTGCACTTGAGGTTTCTAAAATGCTATTACGTTGCTTGCAGGTGGATTTGGGAACAGATACTAGGCACATGTTTTGTAAAGTGAGTGACTTGTTAGCTAAAGTTGATTGAAGTTTCTTTTGGTCTTTTGTTTTAAGATAAAGAATCAATTGTATTTCAGAATTCAGCAGTTGTTACTTGCAATTATAATGTTGTTTAGTAGCTACTACATTTATGTTAGTAACTTATTGGAGATGATAATAGTTGTTTAAATGTTAAGAAAGCTTGGTGTTCTTAAACATGCCTTCATAAAATCTTTGGGGAATAATATGAACTTATTAAAAATTTGATTCCATGTGAATTGTGAAATCCACCAACTATTTTGATTTCATTGATTTTTAAACAAATTCTGGAAGATATTTTCATGTTCTAACAAATGGCTGGAAACGCTATGCATCTCTATGTTCTTTAAGTGATAAGTCATGTAAATTCTCAAAACTCTGGGATTTCATTTTTGTAAGACATTTTTTTATGGTAGAAAGGCCAAGTAATAGTTTTGAAAAGCAAACGATGATCGTTGTTGCTACAATGACGATACACAATTTTATTCGAAAACATGTCAGTCAAAATGATGCAGATTTTATGGAATACAAAAATATTAACAGGGCATATGAAAATAATATTAATTCAGAAAATATGCATGATGGATAAAGTGATGATGATGATGATGATGATGATGAATCAAACAATTTAAGTGGTTTTGAAATGGAATTAACAAGAGATGCTATAGCTCCTAGTTTAATGAATTCTCTTTAAATTGTAAATGCTAATATAAAATTTTTAGTATTTATATTTGGTATATAAATATTATCCCTTCTTGAAACTTTAATCCAAATACATGTAATATTTTAATTTGTTAGGTTTATGTTTTTCTATGTTATGCTAATATCTAATATGGGTTATATATTCAAATTACATTTTAAAATGAAATAATACAAATGTGTTAAAATCATTAATTAAAAATTGTAAAAAAAATTATTTTTAAAAAAAATAATATCTAATTACAAATATTTAATGATTATATTTAAATATTTAAAATATAGTTTATATATTCTAATTAAATTTAATAAATAATTAATATTAATTAATTAGAAATATTTAAAATTAATATTATTTATTAAAATGTTAATAATAAGTTATAATAAATTATTTTTTATATTCTTGCCAAAATATCATAATATTAACTAATTTGAACATTATTTAAATGCATATTTGTTACTTTATAATACCATGTCTAAAATAGATATTTTATTTCTTAAAACCAATTTTCGGCAGCAATACTAAATACTTAAATTTAAACCAAACTTCTCAAAATCACTTTTCCACAGCACTTTTCAAAAGTAGTTTTCAAAAATAATATTAAACTAGCCCTTAATCTTGTAACATCCTAAATTTTTTGATATAGTATGTAGCACTGTTTCAAATATTGTTATAGTGAATTTTTGAAAAAAAATCAATAGTGAGACCAATAAGGAGAATTTTTAAAGGGAATTATAAGGATTTATTGCTAGAAATCAATGAAATAAATGTTGGGTGAGAAATTGTGGAAAAGGGAATCAAATTGTAAAGTTGGAAATTTGTAGGGATCTAAAGTATAAATTTCCCAACAATCGAGAAATGAGCCAAAAAGTATTAATAGAGTGCCTTGCGGTTAGTATTGCAAGTAGGTATAACAAATAATGACTTATTGGACTGAGTTGAATAAAATAAGAGTTCAAGAATTAAACCACAAATTTACCATTTTGTCGAGGAAGGTCTCAAATACAAACTTATGCATGGATAATTAATAATTATGATTTAAAAGTATATATTAATGGAAATTTGAAGGATTAAATGCCTTAAATGAAATACAGATTAGTGATGAGACAAAATTAAATGCCTTGAATGAAATACAATTTAAAGTGCAATTTTATCACATAAGGGGTATTTTAATATTTTACATAGAACTTATTAAGAATATTATATTATGAAATATTTGATATGTGGGACTAATTGTGAGCAATTAGATTGGGTTAAATGACTTGATTAAATGTAGACCACGCATGGGATGAATTTTTTTTTTTTAAGGTTGACTTGGGTTTTTAAAATAGATTGAAAGAGAGAAAAGATGACATCTTTTGTTAGCTTATTGTCTCTTCCATTCTTCTTCAACCCAATGCCAAAATCTCACCCCACAACTTTGGTTTTTTTTTTTTTTTTTTTACTAAAAACAAGCAAGAAAACTTCATTCAAGTTGGATTATTTCATCAATCTCATCATTTCTACAGCTGGGTTTTATTATTTTAGTGAGAGAAAGTTATGGTTAGAGAGAAAGCTCCAAGAAAAATAAGAAAATGATCTTACATCACCTTCATTTTGAAAATTTAAGATTTTAATGTAAGAAAAGTTGTTGGAACATATATATTAATATTGTCATTTATGTTCTTGTGCTGAGACATGTTGATGAGTTGAGATGATTTTGGATGGATGTTTGAGAAGATTCAACTATAATAATTATCAAGGAAGCTTTTATGTTGGAACATTTGTTATTTAAAAGGTAAGTACTCTAAGATTTTTTAAACTTCGTCTTAATAAATATGTGATTATAGGTTAAAAATTAGAGAAAGAAGTAGTTGTATAGAAATAATAAAATGTGTTAAGACTTGAAAACTTTATCAAAATGTGAAAGTGAATAGTAAATTTGATAATGATGTTGACAAGAGAATTTTGATGAACTAAATTACAAAGTAATTGTGAAATTGATATGTGAAAATTTTGAATAATAAATCAATTCTATATAAATTGTGAAATATATATATATAAATTGTGTAAAAATGAATTGATGAGCAAATTCATCTACTTGAAAGTGAAATGATGAATTAATCGTGGAGTGACCATGAATTGCTCATTGGAATTTTAAAAGTGATTTCGGCTATATGTGAAATTTGATATTAGTAAAAGTGCTTAAGGGATTGATATTGGAAAAATTCGGTTTAGAAAATGGTCTTCAGTCGCAGCGGAAGTTTAAACACTTTGGAAAGCAAGCCGGTTTGTGATATTTATAGTCATACACGTTTTCCCAAAAAGTACTTGTGCTTTGTGCGAGAAGGATTTAAATCGTTCCCAACTTTCAACTGAACGACCTTCTTCGTTATCCTTTACTGAAAAAAATATAGTTCAAAATGGTTTTGTTATACAGCGAAAAAAATAATATTTTGAAAACTAAGCCGATTTGTGATATTTATAGCAATAATTTTTTTCTTGAAAAGTACCTGTGCTTTGAGCGAGACGGATCCTTGACGTTTCCGGCTTTCAACCAGATGACTTTCTCCACTATTCTCATACCATGAACTGCTTCAAGTGTGGGCTCAAATAATTACGAATCAAGCACATAATGAAAAATAATTTTCATGCTTTCAGTAGGAAAGTAAATCTCTCCCTCTTATAGAAACTGATAGATTTGTTATTCCCAAAAAATAGAATTTATACTTCAAAATAAATTCTGACTATTTCGGGCATAATAGCAACATCTCAACTTGTGTATTTTTAACCCTACTAGTGCCATTTATTTATAAGAAGAGATAGTGAAACCCTAGTTGAATTATTATAATGTAAATAATATTTATTTAATAGAAAAATAATCCTCTTGTTGAATTCGGAGAGAGAGGGGCTGTAACACCCCTTACCCCAATTAAACCTGAGTAATAGGATGCTACAGACAAAAACCAAATAAGTTACATGTAATTTATTAACTAAAATCTCAATTAATTATCATCAAATCACATATACTCAAATATAATAATTTGTAAGCTTTATGAACCTAATCATGAAATCCATACATGAAATAGGATTGAATTGTAAATTTTCAACATTTTTAAGTTGGTATCGATATTTAATTTCTTGGTATCAATACTCTTTCAATACTTTATTTGGTATCGATACCAAATCAAGATTCTGTTTATACAAAAACAAAGGTATCAATATTTTATGAAAAAGTATCGATACCATTTTGGCATTTTGTTAGTTTTAAAAACTGTTCATATGGTCAAGTATCAATACCAAATGCCAAAATATCGATACTTGATCTCATAATTGGTAAAATTATATCTTTAAAATGTCCATTTCATGCCAAAATCACAGACTAACCAAAAGTTAACTATATCAACCAAAGGCATATATTAACATCACCTACACAATTAACCTAAATGTCTAACCAATGTGCCTTCAATGTCACCTCAATATTAAGCCAAATATTCAAGCATTCAACACTTGATTTCATATAAGCTTTATAACCTAGATACTTGAACTACCAAATCATTTTCAAACATAGCATAGATATAAACATGAACTTACCCACTCCTTGATAAGCTTGAACAAAGCATGCATCACTTAACCCTTTTAAGATATGATAAAACATTCAAATTCACTTATAAACATACACCAAATATTGCCATCCATTGTAAGACAAAAACCATTCACCAACCATCATTATCACAATTATGCATTAACCAAATACACACCAAACATATTAACTTCTCAACTAACAAACCATTATCCACATAACCAAATTATTTTAGGAAGATAACATCAATTTGACCATTTCCATCAAGATAACATCAATTTGACCATTTCCATCAACCACATATATAAACACTTATACATATAACATTCAAATACCATCAAAATACAAAATGATCATATTAACCAAAAGACTTCCTAGGTACATGCCAAGAAAAAAATTTAAGACATCACCAACACTTGAGTTCGAGATTATCGCTGGATGCTGAGTCGATGATTGATTCTTTAAGTACCTATCTTATGTAAGAAAAACAAAACCGTACGCTGAGTATAACTCAATGATATTTCTATAATCTAAACATTTAAAACATAATATAAGTAATAATGATGCAAATACTTAATTAAGATAATATGCAATAAGTAAACTCATTAGTCACATAGTCATTAAACCCGATATGATCATTTTACCAACATTAAGACTTAACAATCACATTTCATAAGTCATTTGCAAATTCAACTAATGTAATGGCATATTTCATCTCAATTTCTCATTTCAAGTGTTCATTGAACAAATAAAATCAATATTCATAGTTCATTCCACTATTTTATATTCTATTTCACATCTCATTTCATTCCATAACATTTGCTATTTTGATAGTATTGTAATTTCAGTATCGGTAACTTTTGAAAAGAGTTATATTTCGACCCTTTAAGCTTGATTAAATGCTTTTTCTTAAGTAGATATATTTGCATTTTTAGGTTATTTTTAAAACATTGCATAATAACGCTTGGATTGTGCCTTAAATGTCATTTCATGTTACTTTTACTGTTGGGAAGAAGGGAATTGGTCGTTGTATGTAGGGGTGTAAATGAACAGAACGTTCGATGAACTGTTCGAGAATCGTTCATATAACATTCGTTTATTAAGCTAAATAAACGAGTATGAACAAAATATTTATGTTCATTTAATAAACGAACGAACATGAACAAAGATGTGTTTAGTTCGTTTATGTTCACGAACAAGCTCATTTATGACTTGTTTATTTATTAATGATATTTTCTTATAAAAATTCCATTAGTATATATTAATAGAATTATCTTAAAACTCGTTTATTGTTCCATTAATATATATTAATAAAATTATCTTAGTTTGTATTTTTTTCATTTATAATATAATTATTAATATTTATATTTGACTATTTTATATCTAAACAATATGTGTGTGTATGTATTTATTGTTTGTTTGTTTGTTTATTATTTATTAACATTGTTTGTGAACATGTTCAATTATATGTTCATGAACATTTTCATTTAATGTTCGTGAACATTTTAGATTAAGTTAAATGAACTTGTTCGTGAATATTAAATGAACAAACATGAACACACATAATTTTAAATAAACGAACATGAACAAAAATTTGAAATTCTTAACGAACACAAATTAAACACGAACAAGCTTAAAAATTAACAAACGAACATGAAAAGAGGTTTGTTTGTTCAAGCTCAGTTCATTTATAGCCCTAGTTGTTTGCAGCAAGTGTAGGAAGGATGAAGAAAATGAGAAAAAGGAGGAAGAGAATGAAAAAAGTGAAATATTGCCATGGCAAAAGGCTGGATGGATTGCCAACACAAATGCCATGGCTATTCTAGGAAAATGTTAACGTAGCACTCAGTCCTCACCACTCTTAGCCAGCTAGATGTGTACCAGATAAATCCACCTAAAAAAGAGGGAGAAAAGTGTGTGCTGAGAGAGGGGGACCTACCCTATAAAAGAGGAAAGAGAAAAGAAAGAAGAGACGAGGATTACGGTGGGGGATTTGGAGGGGGATTTTGGAGGAGAATTTTGCACGATTCTGTAACACCCATCACCCGTATTCAATGCCGTAATAGGGCTACAAAGCATTACCGGACTTACAACACACTTATACATACTTTTAGCATACATTTTCTCAATTCAAACATTCATCATTCAACCTCAATCAATATGTCCCTAATACAAGCCTTCGAGGCCTTAAACATGCATTGTGAGTGGTTCAGGACTAAACTGATAACTTTTAAAATATTTGGAGCACTTAGAAAAATTTTCTCAAAATAGGGGACACAAGCCCGTGTGGCCAGGCCATGTGTCTCACACGGCCACCAAACACCCCCGTGTCACAGGCCGTGTGAACATTCGAAATAGAAGCACATGGCCTATGTCCAACCCCATGTTCAAACAAGTGAGCTTACTGACTTGGGTCACACGGCCAACCACACGCCCGTGTGCCCTTCGAAATGGCCACATACGCCAGTGTGCCAGGCCGTGTGCTAGGCCGTGACAAACCTGTAGGGTATATTGACTTATGCAACACGGCCAAGTCATACGCCCGTGTGCTAGGCCGTGTCTAAATTATAGGGTATATTGACTTATGCCACATGGCCGATCACACGCCCGTGTGTGAGACCGTGTGGAGCATACTGACTTCATTTCAATTTCAACACTAAGGGACACATGACTGTGTAACATGACCGTGTGTCACACATGGCTGAGACATACGCTCGTGTCTCTGCCTGTGTGGACAAAAATAGGCTATTTACCAAGCCAATTTGCCACCCAAATTTGTGCACACTACACAATTCAAATGGTACTCATTCATAGCATAAGTGGACATCCAATTCAACCACAATAAAGACTAAAACATACGATTTCAATTCCAACAACTAACATGCTTATTATCTCATGTTTTACTCATTCAAATCATACCAACTTCACATATTTAAAACATCTAATTAAACCTTTCTAAACATGTATCATCATGCACCAATTCACAAGCACATATCTTCTCAATTATCAAACATTTGATATTTATAACTTCAACTATCAATAACATTGCAAAACCAACCTTAGTCACATAGCATAAACCATATGCACACTTATATAGATACATAACCAAACTAAACAAGTTAAGCCAAGTCTCATGGCTATATATACAAACCAAAACATGACCATTCACAAGCCATCTCTAATGGCAAAACTCACTACCAAAATACACATCAAAATGACCATAATCCTATACATGCCATATGACCAAACCATAAGCTCAAAAGTACCAAAGTGATGGTTGAATAGTGTGACGGAGTCTCCAACGATCCTCGAATCTAAGCTAGCTTTGAAATCACTATAAAATATGAGAAAAATAAACAAAATAAGCTTTATAGCCTAGTAAGCTCATATGAAATAAACTCAACAAAACATAAATACATAAATCATCAATTTGAACTTGTTAACTTGTAATTCATGAATACTAACAAACCTTCCACATGCTTAATCATATGCTTATATACAAACTCATACCTAAACAAAATAATGTCGAATACTTGAATTCTCGCACACTAAGTGCCAATACATAGCCGAAGCTATCTCAATTTCGCACACTAAGTGCCATACATAGCCGAAGCTATCTCAGTCTCGCACACTAAGTACCATACATAGCCTTCTATCTCAATTTGGCACACTAAGTGCCATACATAGCGAAATTGTTGTCAAACATGACTATAGTCTCGTATACACAATTTATGCAATATCAAAGCATTTAAAGCATAATTATAACAATGCTTATTACATACTAACTTATGTCGTATGTGAAAACGACGGAATAGGTCGATTAGTTGATAACTTTAGTTTTCCCCCGATCTAGATCCGAATTCTGCTTTTCTTGATCTAAATATATTCAAAAGTAACTCATTTAATTATCCCTCTATTCATTTTTGTCCAAAACACACATTTAAGCATATTTACACTTTTACCCCTAGAATTTCACAACTTTTACAATTTAGTCCTTATTACACAAAATAAAAAATTCATGAAATTTCTTTAATACCCATGATAGCTGAATTAATATAAGGCCCCTAGAATCCCATATTTATCACTTTTTCACACATATAACCACACATTTTCACAAATAAATCCCTATTTTGCATTTTTACTCAAAATCACTTTACAAAACTTGAATATTTAACAACAAGCATTCAAAATCTATCATCAATCATCAATTATAAAAAAAACACATATTTTCATCAATTGAAACTTTCAAAATCTTTAAAAAATTTGTAAAATAGTCCCTGGGCTAGCTAGTACTAGATGCAACGATCACAAAAATGAAGAAATCATTAAAAACGGGACAAAAATCACTTACATGCACAAGGATGAACTTGCCAAATTTTATTCACCTCTTTTAATGGTATATTCGGCCACGGATGATGAAAGATAAGAAAGATGATAGCCTATTCATCTTTTAATTCTTTTACATTTTCTATTATTAATCAATTTACTATATTAACCTTAATAATAACCTTTAAACATTAACTAACATTGTCCAAAAATGTCCACTCAAGTTTCAAATGGTTTAATTACCATTTAAGGCCATCATATTTAAAAACCAAAGCTATTTGACACCTTAAACTAATAGAATACAAATTTTTCATTTTACGCGATTAAGTCCTATCAAATTGAACATTTAAACGATAAAATTTTTTAATGAAATTTTCACACAATCATCATACCATGTTATAAACATTCAAATAATAATAAAATAAATATTTTGACCTCAGATTTGTGGTTTCAAAACCACTATTCTGATTTGACTAAAAACAGGCTGTTACAGATTCAATAGCGTCGAAGTGAAAGCTAGAGTGGCGAAAATTTCCTGTAGTTCTACCTTCATTCTGTTAATTAATTTCTTTGATTTTTAAACTACTAATAATGATGTTCAATGTTATTCTGGTTTAAGATTTTAAATTCCAACCCAGGAGCTAATTTTATTTGGGTTGGAATTACTGGATCTATCTTGATATATTGATGATCATGGTGATGTTTTGAGTAGATCTACCATTTTATTCGGTTTGGATTATTTTAAATAAATGCATGCAATCTCTAGATGTAACACCCCAAACCCGGCCTAGACGTTATGAACCGATCTGGTGATAAATCGTAAAAGTAACATATTTTAAGCCCACATTTAGCATGCTTTTGGATGATTTAAGCCTTGAATTATGTAATTTGGTGCTCTCAATCCTTTGTTTTCATGTTTTATACTCAGGAGAGCATTGGATGGTGAAAAGAACAGAAAATGGGCCTAAAATGAAGTAAATGGGCCATATCATGATAGCCACATGGCCTAGGCCCAAGACCACATGGCCGTGCCTCATTCAACAGCTTTGAACACGGCCTGGCCATGACTTACACGGGCGTGTGGCATGGGCGTGTCCTTGCCGTGAGAAAGAAGAGTTTCACTCTGATTAGGATACTTAGGGGCAAAGAAACATGTTCAAAAGCCTATATAAACACCCTAAGTATGACCTAAGTAGGGGGGAACCTGAGGCTTTAGTCAGAAGGCGTCTAGCTAGGCCAAAGAAGGCATTTTTGTGGGAATTTACTCGAAGATAGCCAGTGGATCCATCTCAAGAAGCCAAAATCATACTCAAGATGGAGGATCTCTCCTTCAATTCCTTCAGAGGGTTTTAGGGATTTCTTATGTTTTGTGTTATCTTCTCTTTTGAGATGTTTTCTTTTATTATTATTATGAACTAAACCCTCAGATACCTGAGGGGGATGAAACCTAAGATGAATCTTGTTATCGTTTGCTGAACTGTATGATAAATATTTGACTTGTTCTTAATTATGAGTTCTTAATTCTTGTGTTGATATTTCTGGTATATCAATTCAAGTGTGATGTGCTTAGGTGGAGGAGCAAAAGTCCCTGCCTAAGAGTAGATCTAGCATAACTAAGCAGAGTTGATTGCGCGCCTAGAGATAGGGTGACGAGATTTTGCCGGATTACGGTGAAACCTAATATGGGAGTTCATAGATCGAGTTAATGCAATTCTAGGGGTTTTAATTAGAAAGAGATTTCAATTAATCAACCTAGGGTTAGACGTTAGTCGCCTCGAGAGAGGGATTAATATAACTTAGGGAATCTTACGAATCAAGTGAAAGGAATAAATCGTCTGGTTCAGAGTTAGATAACAAGTGAAGTCTAGGTGGATTCTTCCTTGGGTGTCGTCTTAATCAATTGGTTTTTTCTCAAGTTATTTCCCCAATTTCATTCATATTTGTCTAAGACTCTCTAATTTAATTGTTAGTTAATTTTAGATTAGATAAAAATTCATTTATTTCTTAGGCTAGATAATAAAAAGAGAGTTAGTATTAGTACTTTTGGTTCCTTTGGATTCGACATTCCGGTCTTGCCTTAACTATACTACTGTTCGATAGGTGCGCTTGCCTCAAATCATTGTCATAGTTAGTTTCCAGGTTCGATCATTCTTTTTATAAATTTTAAGACTTTGACATCGCATAAAACAACAATCAAGTTTTTGGCGCTGTTGCCGGGGAACTGAAATATTAAGAACGCTTAATTTTTATTACTTTAGCCATATTTATTTTTATTTTTGCAATTAAATTTTATTTTTGTTTTTCTAAATTTTCTTCTTTCACTCCTTTCAGGTACCTCTAGTTTATGACTAGAAGAAACCTGGTAGGACCCCTACTTTACGACAGTGATATTGAAGGTACCGTTCGTAGAAATTGCAGAGAAATAAGGCGAAGCTTAAACTACATAGAAGAAGAGCAAGAAGCCAAAATTAATATTACTGAAGAGATGGCTGAGAATAATCCGCCACCTCCAGAGATGGCCGAACATCATGCTCCACACACTATGTATGATTATGCTAAACCTAGTTTAACAGCAACTGAGTCTAGTATTGTTAGGCCTACTATTGCTGCAAATAATTTTGAACTGAAACCTAACACTATACAGATGATACAACAGTTTGTTCAGTTTGATGGTTTGCAGGATTAGGATCCTAACACACACTTAGCGAATTTTCTAGAATTCTGCGATACCTTCAAGATAAATGGCGTTTCTGAAGATGCCATCCGTCTTCGGTTATTTCCCTTTTCTCTGAGGAATAAAGCCAAACAGTTGTTGCATTCTCTTCCACGAGGGTCAATCACTACATGGGATTAAATGACTGAGAAATTTTTATTAAAATATTTCCTACTAGCCAAAACGGCCAAATTGAGGAATGATATCTCTTCATTTGTGCAGATGGGCTTAGAGACACTTTATGATGCATGGGAGAGATACAAAGATTTGTTAAGGAGGTGCCCACACCAGGATTACCTTTGTGACTACAGGTCCAAACTTTCTACAACGGTGTGAGCCCTTCAACAAGGCAACTAATTGATTCAGCTGCTGGCAGAACTCTGAATAACAAAACTCCTGAAGCAGCCTACGAGTTCATAGAGGAGATGTCACTGAATAACTATCAATGGCAAGTTACAAGGACAAGGCCAGCCAAAGCAGCCAGAGTTTTCAACCTCGACGTAGTGACCGCACTATCAAATCAGGTAGAGTTGCTACATAAAAAATTTGATGGTTTATATGGTTCTTCGCAGGCACATCCAGTTATGCAGTGCGACGCAACTGGAGGAGTGGAAAATCCTAAGTACCCACCTTACGGGTAGGGCACGAAAAGCGAACAAATGAACTATATGGGTAACAATTTCCGATCTAACAATAACCCTTATAGTAATACTTTTAATCCAGGTTGGAAGAACCACCCTAATTTCTCGTGGGGTGGCCAAGGAAATCAAAGACAACAACCATCCTGAAACTTCCAACAACAACCCTACCCACAAAAGAAGAAGCCAAACCTCGAGGAGATGCTGAGAAAATTCATAGCAGCCACAGAAACACGTGTTCAGAATACTGAGACAACCCTAAAAATTCAACAAGCCTCGATTCAAAGGATCGAGAATCAGTAAGGCAACTTGCTAAGGAGATTTCTAAAAGACCACAAGGAAGCCTACCAAGCAACACCGAGACTACCCCAAAGGAGCAAATTCAAGCCATAACAGCTCAAGATAGTGAAAGGTTAGACGAGCCCAATTTAAGGCACGAGAATGTGGTAAAAGAAGGAAATGTTGAGGTAAAATCAAAACCGATAATCAAAGAGTACAAAGCTCACATACCATATCCCGAAGCGATAATGAAAGATGACACAGAGGAACAGTTCGGTAAGTTTATTAAACTTTTAAAGAAATTACATATTAACTTACCGTTTCTTGAAGCTTTTTCGCAGATGCCAGATTCTAGGAAATTTTTAAAGAAGCTATTGACAAATAAGAGGAAGATAGACGAGGAATCACATGTGGAGCTGAACGCAGTATGCTCAGCAATGTTGCAAAATAAACTACCACAGAAATTAAAAGATCCAGGGAGTTTTACAATTCCATGCTTAATTGGTAGTTTATCTATTGATAATGTGTTAGCTGATTTAGGGGCAAGCATAAACGTCATACCTTATAAAATGTTTAAACAACTAGGTCTAGGGAAACCCAAACAAACTAGGATGAGCATTCAATTAGCTAATAAAACTGTTAGAATTCCTAGGGGTATAACCGAAGATGTACTCGTGAAAATTGATAAATTCGTATTCCCAGTAGACTTTGTCGTTTTAGACATGGATGGGGACAACACAATCCCCCTAATTTTAGGAAGACCATTCTTAGCAACTACCAGAACTAAAATTGATGTTGATACAGGCAAACTCATACTCTGTGTAGGTGATGAGACAGTCACTCTTCAAGCTCTCGATTCAGCTAGGACATCAAATAATCAAGGTGAGAAAGTAAATTCTATTGATAACCATTCGGTTAACCCTTCTTTTTAGGAAGCACCACAGCATGATCCCGATCCTAGACCCTGTGCCAATAAAGAAATAACTCATGAGGAACAAGGGATTCAGATCGATGAACTAAAAGAGTGGAAGACGCATCTCAAAGAAAAACTAGGGATACATGAAGTAGAATCAAAGCCACTCTACGAGACAGACAAGTTCAAAATCGGTGACCAAGTATTGTTAGATAAAGCAGACCCACGAATACCTCCCCCTGATCCTAACACAAACAAAGAAATCCCTTTTAAGGTGATCAATGTTTTCCCTTATGGAATAGTCAAGGTAAGTAACCCTATTTTTGGCACTTTGAAAATAAACGCTACTCGTCTTACACTTTATCATGATAACGAAACTGCTAGCATGAGGAAGGACTTTAAACTCCTCAAACCACCATGAATATGCAAATGAAAGGTAAGTCTAACTTAAGACTATAAATGAGCGCTTCTTGGGAGGCAACCCGAGTACTAACCTGGGGCTCAACTTGCCCTTCCGCCTGAATCTTAAAATTTTCTTCCAAGGTGAGACCTTCAAGAAGACATGATCTCCCACCGCGAATTCTATCTCCTTACGTTTCAGATCCGCATATGACTTCTGTCTATCGTAAGCTTTTTTTAACCGACCCCGAATCAACTTAACTTTTTCCTCAGTCTCTGAAATCAATTCCGAACCTAACAGTCGTCGCTCGCCCAATTCAAACCAACAAGTAGGGGTATGACACCCACGACCATATAACGCCTCGTAGGGTGCCATCTGAATGCTGGATTGATAGCTGTTGTTATACGCAAACTCTGCTAATGGTAGATAATCTTCCCAACTGCCCCTGAAGTCAATCACACAGCCCCTTAACATATCCTCCAAGATCTGGATTACCCTCTCCGACTGACCATCAGTATATGGATGAAACGCTGTGCTAAAGTCCAATCTTGTACCCAAAGCTTCATGAAATGCCTTCCAGAACCGAGATGTGAATCTTGGGCCCCTGTCCGATATGATAGACACTGGCACCCCATGTAGCCTTACAATTTCTGCCACATACAGCTTGGCTAACTTCTGAAGTGAGTAGTCAGTGCGAACCGGTATGAAGTGCACGGACTTAGTCAACCAGTCAACAATCACCCATATTGAATCTTTCTTAGAAGGTGTTAGGGGCAACCCACTAACAAAATCTATTGTTATTCTCTCCCACTTCCAAAGTGGAATCTTAACCGGCTGCAGCAATCCTGAAGGCAGCTGATGTTCCGCCTTCACCTGCTGGCATGTTATACACTTTCTCACGAAGTCAGTAACTTCACGTTTCAACCCTGGCCACCAGTACTGTTCACGTAGGTCTCGGTACATCTTGTTTCCACCAAGATGCATAGTGTATAAGCTACTATGCGCTTTCCGCAGAATCATTTACCTTAACCCAGAACCCTTCGGTATACAAATTCTTCCACGAAAACATAACACCCCTTCACCGTTCAACCCAAAATCCATTGTCTCTCTACTTTTCACTTGCTGAAGTCGAGAACCCAACGACTCATCCAACAACTGCTTTTTCTTAATCAAATTAACCCAAGACGATTTCACCTGAAGTTCTGCCAACAAACTACCATTCTCATAAAGACTGAGGTGAAACATTGTTCTCAAATCAGATACCACCTTATGACTTAGTGTATTCGGCAACACGTTGGCTTTACCCGAGTGATAGTCGATCGAGCAGCCATAGCCTTTCAACAACTCTATCCATCTCTGTTGCCTTAAATTCAACTCCTTTTGGGTAAGAAGATATTTCAGGCTCTTGTGATCAGTGTAGATAATCGACTTTTCCCCATACAGGTAATGTCTCCAAATCTTCAGTGTGAACACCACAACAGCCAGCTCCAAGTCACGTGTGGGATAGTTCATCTCATGCAGCATTAATTGACGAGATGCATAATCTACCACCCTCCCTTCTTGTATTAGCACACAACCCAAACCTGTGTGCGATGCATCACAATAGACAACAAATTCCTTCCTAGCCTCAGGCTGTATCAACACTGGTGCTTCCGTCATAATCTTCTTCAACCTTTCAAAACTTTCCTCCTGTTTATTAGTCCAAACAAACGGTACTCCCTTACACAGTAACTTAGTTAGGGGTGCAGCAATCAATGAAAACCCTCAAAAAACCTTCTACAGTACCCAACCAAACCCAGGAAACTTTAAATTTCTGATACCGACTTTGGTGGCTTCCAATCCAATACCGCTTCAACTTTTCGAGTATTAACTCTAATCCCCTCGACAGACACAACAGGCCCTAGAAAGGTCACTTCCTTCAGCCAAAACTCGCACTTACTGAATTTGGTGTAAAGTTGCTTCTCCCTCAATATCTGCTGAACAATCCGAATATGCGAGTCATGCTCCTCCTCAGTTCTTGAGTACACCAAGATGTCATCTATGAATACCACCATGAACCGGTCTAGATAGTGTTGGAAGACCCGATTCATCATATTCATAAAAGCAGCCGGTGCATTTGTTAATCCGAACGGCATCACTAAAAACTCGTAATGCCCATAACGAGTTCAAAAAGTAGTATTGTGAATATCTGCTTCCTTGACCCTTAGCTGATGGTACCCCGATCTCAAATCTGTCTTCAAGAAAACTAAATCTCCTTGCAGCTAATCGAATAAATCATCAGTCCTTGGTAGCGAGTATTTGTTCTTAATAGTCAACTTGTTCAACTGACGATAGTCAATACACATAAGCCTCGACCCATCCTTTTTCTTCACGAACAATACCAGCGCTCCCCATGGAGATACACTTGGTAGGATAAATCCACTGTCCAACAGCTCTTAGATCTGGGCTTTTAGTTCTGTCAGCTCCTTCAATGCCATCTTATAAGGGGCGATGGACACCGGAGCTGTTCCAGGAAGTAGTTCAATGCCAAATTCCACCTCATAATTTGGAGGCAACCCTGAAAGCTCTTCAGAAAATACGTTCGAGAACTCTTTCACGGTTCTGACATCCCTAATAGACAATTCCTTATCATTCGATATGCTGATGAAAGCTAGAAACACCTCACACCCTTTACGCACCATCTTTTCGGCCTTTAATGCCGAAATTACATGGGACAGATAATCTCTTCTTTCTCCTATCACAATAACCTCTTCATCCTCTAGACTCTTTAAAACCATACGCTTAGCAACGTAATCCAAATTTGCACAATGCTTAACTAGCCAGTCCATGCCTAGAATAAGATCAAACTCACTGAACGGCAGTTCCATCAAATTCGACGAAAACACTACTCCTTGAACTTCTAGAGGCAGATCCCTAAACAACTTGATCACTACCACAGATTGTCTTAAAAGGCTAATCACAGACATTCCTCTAGCAGCAATCTCAGATTTTATACCCAGAGTCCCAGACACAGTTAGGCAACATATGAATGGGTAGACCCAATATTAATTAAAGCGGTAAAGGGCACATCAAATATAAGAAACGTACTGGTTATGACGTTCGATGCGTCGCTATCCTCTCAATGTCTAGCCGCATAAACTAACCCTGACTGCCTTGCATCTGTATTTCCAACACCTCTGCCCGGTGCTCCACGACCTCGTCCAAACCCATTTCCCCTCGGGCTAGGCCACGACTTCTCGGTGGTTGCTGACCACCTCTCTCTGGTTGAACATAACCCTGTCTCGTAGCTGGCGTCGGACCCGATTTTTACGTGCAGTCCTTGATTTTGTGGTCTTTTGACCTGCACCTGAAGTAAGCCCTAACTCTCTTCCAACATTCACCCTGATGAAATAACCCGCATACTGCACAAGGCTGCGGTCTGCCAGCAGTAAACGGAGCTCCAATTCGGGCTGGCTCATTAAATCTAGGCCTCTTTTAAAATCCATCAGATGAACCGGAAGGCCTAAAATCCCTCTTATTCCTGCTCTTATCCTTGTCACGATTCTGACGTTCAGTGCGTTTCACCTCCTCAGCAATCTTGGCTTTCTCCACCAATACAGTAAAATCTCTTTCCCGCTATAGAGGTATCAGTACCCGTAACTCATCCCGTAGACCATCCTCGAACCGTACACAACACTCGTAGTCGGTTGCCACTATACCCCGTGTGTATCGGCTCAAGCATAGGAATTCCGCCTCATATGCCGCTACTGATTTATTTCCCTGAACCAAGTTCGGAAACTCCTTCCTCTGGGCGTCCACATAACTCGCCCCGACATATTTCCCCTAGAAAGCTGCTTTAAAGAAATCCCAAGTGATATGATCTGCTTGAATACCTTCCTTCACTGTGAGCCACCACTAGTATGCCTCATCCCGTAGGAGAGATGTTGCTCCTTTCAATTTTTCCTCTTTTGTGCAGTCCAGGTCATCCATAACTCGTTCAACAGCCTCCAACCAGTATTCAACTACATTTGGGGGCCATACCAAAAATGCCCCTAAATACCTCGGCCCCATTTTCCTGTAGTCGCTCAGGAATAGATTTTCAGGCTACCGATCCCGTACATGCTCCAGTAACCCGTTCCAAAACTTGCAGCATAGCTTGGGACAAAGATCGTCCCCCCTAATTCGTTCATGAGACCTTGTCTCGGTCACTGGTGATGCAGTGCTTCCATTTCGGGCATATGCCCTAATGCTTCGGACCCATCCTCAGCACCTCAGCCCCTACCACGGCCATGTCTACCACGTCCACGTCCTCTTGTACTCATGTTGCTGAATCGAGTTAATCTGGTTAGAAATTTTATGAATCAGTATATAATTCCAATGTTTATTAACAAATGTTTTATGTAAAACAAGTATTAGAGTTGTTTTCGCAGATCGAATTTCCTAATGTCTCAGTCTCTATAGTCTTAGCTAACAGTCTCGGTATACTATCACTAACTCTAGTAGTTTCTTTCTAAACTCATTTTAGTATATTATCAAACAAAGTCAGATGACTTACAAATTTGGTGCCGGAGACTCGGGTGCCATACTTCCAAAAAGACATATTTCTAAATCATATTTCAAACCAATTTTTGAAAAACATTTTCGAACCCATTCCACAGCCGAGTTTTGCAACTTGGCTCTGATACCACAAAATGAAACACCCCAAACCCGGCCTAAACGTTATGATCGGATCTGGCATGTAACATAAATGGGTTGTTTAAAAAACTGCGCTTTCGTTAAAAGTTTGCATTCTTTTGAAAACTCCGAGCTTTGTTGTTGTTGAGATTCATATTTGCTTTTGGTGGTGTGATCGTAAAAACGTTGTTATTACCATTATTGAAAACTTTGTTTATTGAAGATGTGATATTTTTGAAAATAATTATTGTCGTTTAAAGAAAACTACTTATTTCTAATTCTTGCAGTTATTAAGGAAAACTTGAAAGAAATCATACCAATGGCCTTGTTACATAAATATTAACCCAAATCGATAATTAACTAAAATAAAGTAGAACATAAATTTACTTAAGTTTATAAGAATAATTCCCGTGTATGCCCACCACAGAGTCCTCCACAACTCCAAATCCACTAACGCTAGGGATCACCTGTAAGGTTGAAACTACGGGGTGAGTTACAAGAACTCAGTGTGTAATTCCCCAATCGGTTATTAACTGGGCCCGAGCCCATACGAAATCATATTGGGCCGAAGCCTTATACAGTAACAATATGGGCCCATGGCCTCAAAATCATGGCAATGCAAACAGTAAATGCAGCCTCCAACCTAACAGTCTATCCGCTACACTCCACCTGTACCAACCCAACACTCTTGTGGGGATTTCTAAATTGACCCACCCATCTGCTACACTCCAAAAATGCGATCAGTTTGCCGCGATATAAATGCAACAAAGTCGCGATGATCGATATATATGTGGCGAGCCACTAGTAATGATATTGCGGCAGAGTCGGCGATAATGCGATATTTGTGGCAAAGCCACCAGTAATAGTACACTTCCTCCATTAATATAACCCAACCCCATGCATCATGTCATGACATAATAATTTCGTGTATGCAGTAATGTATCATCATGGTAAATTAGTCAAAGTATACACAAACAACCCATATCTGCACCTTAGGGTGTAATAGTAATTTTACCCACTGAGGGTATTTCAGTAATTTACCCTCCAAGGGTTTTTCAGTAATTAACCCATTAAGGGTATTTCAGTAATTTATCCACTTACGGCTTTTCATTAGCTTATTGTCGCTTCGAACGACCCAGGACCCTTATTGGATCTTTACGGGAATAATGGGCCTAAAGTCCATTTCAGGCCCAAACGGGCCCACACGCTCATGTGGCCCATTTCACATGGGTTCAGTCTCATATTTCTAGATTCCACAGCCGTACTTACCCTCTGACGATTTTTCACCAAATTCGCCTATGTGGGCCGGAAAGCCCATTGGGCCCGTTAAGCCCGTATTGGCTCGATTAGGCCCGTTACAGCCCTAATGTCGCGAGAGCGCTCGTGACACTCTCAACGACTTACCGTCACTACAAAAATCTCAATTTTTACCACTATGAGCGCTTGCACGCTAGAGTGGCATAGATGTCGGTTTTCTGGCAATTGGCCGATTCGCGCAACACCACAAGCAATCATTCAGGAAAAAGGGTGTGAGACTACACACCTGTTTTGGATTACTAACAGAACCACACTTTGATGACCCTAAGATAACATCGATCAAAAGTTAGCTTCCAGAAGATTTCGCCAATCCAAACGTATTACTACACTTGAATCACTTACCACAAACGTGATCTCCCCCTACTATGTCCCGATATTCAGCCTCGCCTCTTGGCACACCCAAGACATTAGCCCAAAGTAACATTTGGCCCTCCTATGACAAGGAAGAAGACCGAAGCTAACTTCCCAAAAGGGGTCACCTAAATACCTTAACATCACAATAAAAAGTAATCGAAAACTTCACCTTTACTGCAACTAACATTAGCGATCCTCACCAGTTGCTAATCAAAAGAAACGACGTACCCCCAAAAGAGTGTTTCAGCTTAGCTTACAAGAAAAGGAGGTAAGATGTGATGAGAATGGGAGAAAGTTATGTTCGGTCCAAGGAGAAAAGAATGAGTAAGGGAGAAAGAAAGAATAATAACATTCAAAGAGAAGAAGCCATTACCTTAACTCAGAGAGGAGTCGAATGGAAGAAAAGATTCGACACAACAGCAAAACACAAGAACCACTATTCAGTTTTGGGGCACACCACAATGGAAATCGAAAGATGAGAAAGAATAAAGTCTACCACTTGAAGACTAGGAGGGAAAAAGAAGTAGGGGTTTCAGCCAAGAAGAGAGTTGCAACACATGGCTCAAGACGTCCTACCTAGAATTAGGTGAAAATGGAGAAAAGATGAGTAGAAGGAACACTACAGAAGAAAAGGGGGTTTCGGCTATAATGTGCACAAGAGAGAAAGATGAAAAAAAGGGAGAATAGCAACTAGAGGTTTCGGCAAGGAGAATAGAAGCAATGTTTCCCAAAGTGCTAATACCGAAAATGCAAAAAGGGTCAAAACTCATAATAGCCACTCTTGAAACAAATAGCACACTCACCACCCACTACCAAAAATGCTACCAAGTGACCCCTTACTCTTCCTTTTCCTTTGACCGAATTTTTCCCTCATGCACTTCCCAATTTCGGCCAAACTCCTCCACTCCCTCTCATTCCATGATTCACTCCCTGATTCTCTCCTCAAACTCCTCCCTACCACTTATTCAAACTAATTTGAGTGAGTCTCCAACTTCCTTACAGAGTCCAAGCCGAACTCTACTTCCTCCACCTGCTTAGCACAAAATAAAAGCCACCATTTTGCAGCATGTGGGATTTGAACCTCACCTCCCTTGCTTCACAAGTGAGGCCAACACCACTGCACCACAGGCTTTCTTGTGTTAGCAATTTGCCAATAATTTCTCTTAAGCCTTGCCTCCAATAGTCCTCTCCCCTAAAGTGCCCAAAAACTAAAATTTTACCAGGGCTCAATCTCGACCCCGGGCCTCCCTAGGCCCCCTAAACACCTTTAAAAAACACACAAAACCAGCATAACATGCAATTACACAAATTTTACAAACCCCCAGATTTTAGGATGTTGCACTAGACATAAATGAATGTATGATACATCCTTAAACTTGATTTAATTCTAAAAAGGTTAAATAAGTTGGATCGTAATCGAATGATACGAGTAAGTACTCAAATGAATACTCGTAGCACTCTAGACATAGAGTTGCAATTGGTATAGAGTAAGGAAGAATATTGTTAGGTATTGTTCTTGAGAATTGTAGACATACAAAGGTTTAGAACGATTGCTTTAATTCTAGCTCTCGAAAGAAGAAAAATGCAGCAGTTATACTCTAAACAGTAATTTGGTCAAGATTTTGCCATTACATTATTATGTTATTAAGATACAATCCAAGTAATTCCAACCTTCCCATTCAACAACTTCAATCCTCTCAACTTTGTCTCGTAGAATTGCCACAACATTTTATTCATTATTTGATTTTTATATTTCATACATTAATACTTCACTTCAAATAATTATTCTATTTACTTTTCCATAAGCCTAATTAATATAGTTTATAGAAATAACTCAACCATATTTTTACCTATTCCGATCCCTATGGAGATGATCTCACTTATCACTTTATTACTTAATAGAATGTGTATACTTGCACATTTGCATTACATATTCATACGCCAAAAATATCATTTTCTATTTCAAAATCATCATCTCAATTTCACCATTTATTTCCCTAATAACACAACTTGGGCTCGGACGGATACACGAACCCAACCAACACACTAGTTTGTCAACTAATGTCTCATCAGATAAATCTGAAGCAAGTAGTTGCACCCAACACTATAAATAAGTTTGACACCTAGTGTCTCATCGGTTAAACTAAAGCAAATTGACACCCAGTGCCTCACCGACTCGTAGTTGAAGTAACCCTGAACTCTTCCTATCCTATGACATGCCAACTATATCTGACTTTTCCCAAACAATTAATAGGGTATCTATTTCATATTTAATTATCATCCAATATCACACTTCACATTTATATCATTATGAACACACTTATCCAACATATATGGCAACAATCATCATCTCAGTATATGTTCAATTTTTACATCATATATAATAAGGGTAAGTACATGTTATTATTTACTATCACGATAGGTTAGCCCAAATTAAAAGTGATCTAATTTGGTTAAAGTTTTATTGGGCTTTAATTATTAAATAAAATATGGATCAAATATGTGTAGATACTTTAGTAATTAAGTTCTAATCAAATTCTAATTAATGATGGGCTAATTGGGAATTAGGGTTAATATGCCAAAGTTATAAATATTAGGGTTATGGTCCCCAAATTACATACAAGATATCCTTTCTAATACCCTATCTTTAGCAAAGAGAGAGCAAATATTCTTTGAATTTCTTATGTACTAAGTTGGAAGATCAAATCCCCAATTTAGCCTCCATTAGGTATGATCCTCAAAATACTTTCGTATTCTGTTGTAACTTCTATATTACAACCTGACTTATATACATACATAAACCACTAAGATTTTATATCTTTTTATTTATAGTAATCCCAATCCTAAAATTCGAACGTCAAGGTGGGCGGTCAATCACTCCACTACAGTATCGTGATTGAGCTCTCCCCAACTATATACCATTACAAAAGCTACTCGATTAGTGCTCATCTAATGACCTTGTCATAAGTGTGTTACGCTCATAGGATATTCCTAATCTCTTTACGAAAAAATTATTCTCCTAACATGATCCTATTTTATTTCATAGTAACCATTACATTTTCCTTCATGAAAAGTCAATTATTATCAAATAGAAATTAACCCATTCATCACAAAGAGAAACAACCTGTGACCACATTTACTTTTCCTCTATCATGTAATGCCAATGTAATGCCCCGAAATTTGGGCCTAGAAGTATTGGGCCTTGAGCAAGGGAACGATTACGAAACAGTGCATAAAAGTCCATGTGAGCTAGGAAATGACACAATTAAATGTCTACTTTAGTGGTTAAGGGTCCTGACAAGTATTGGAGAAGTCCTGGGTTTAAACCTGAGCTCTAGCAAAAATTTTGGTTTTAGGTGAATAAAACCTTGAAAGTAAGTAAGTAGGCTTTAAGAATAAAATGTGGTAAAAGGTAACATAAAGAGAGTGGGTGGTCTAGTGGCAAGATACCGTTACAGTTGGCAAGAGGTCTAAGGTTCAAGTATTGGGATGAGCAAGGGAGGTTTTATTTTGTATTTGTGACGCCTAGTGGTTGTGTTGTAGTGGGATTCTACTCAGGTGGTTGTGGAATTGGTCTTGGAGGAGTGATTCACGGGATAAGGATTTGGAAGAGTTTGAAAGTGTTTCAAATTAGGGGTGTTGAGAGATTTGGGGAGTGGAATAAGGGGTGTAGTAGTGTTGGCTGAAAGTGGGTTTCCCATGGTGTAAATTCGGTCATATGCCTTTTTTTCTTGTGCCGAAATAGGTTGTGTATTTTTGCTCTCCATTTCAAAAACGTTTACCTCTTGTTGTTTTGTTTTCCCCCCTTTTGTGTATTGTGTGTTTTGGTAGCCGAGTACCATTAGTGTTCATTCGGGTAATTGGGTTTTTGTTCTTCAAAATCGTTCTTTGCGGGATCAACTTCATTTCTCTCCCTCATTGGTATTTTGCCTTTACTTATTTTTAGTTTTGGGTAGCCGAATGTTTTCTCCCTTGTTAGCCGAATAGTGTTTGTGCCATCAATCCTCTCCATTGTCCTTGATTGTCGATTCTCTTCTATTCTCCCTCTCTCTCATGTCGTGGTGGATGACCATCTCATCTTCCTCTCAATTCTAACTTCCCTTCCCTGTCACTCAAATAGTTTTCGTTGGCAGAATATCGATTGGTAGGTCCCTGTGATACGGGCACGCCCGGGGCACCACGAATTTTAATTTGTGGAGCTCGTTATTAGCTCACCTCTTACCTCATTCTAATTATTTAATTGTTGGAATAAAAATTAGTTAACTTAGTTTAAGTTAATTAAATTGCTAGAACGAAATTTAATTAATTTAGTTTAAGTTTTAATTAATTTAGTCATTTATTATTTTGCTACATGTTATTTCATATTAATTAGATTGTTTAGTTAATGTAGTTTTAATATGTCTGGTGTTTAGAATAAAGTATTTTAATTTTTGGTTCAAGTTAAATTTTATTCAAATTAATGTTTGGGTTATTTGTTTTATAGGAAATCACCCAAGGTTCAATGGTGCAGGATTAAATGGGGAGCATGGGAATTTACCTTGGACGGCAATAGGGAATATTGGGGGTAAATAAACAAAATGTGCATGTGGTGTTTAGTGGGACAAATGGGAGCTATAAACAAATAAGAAATGAAATGTGCAAGTGTGTGATTAGTGGGGATTTGAACGGCAATGAGGACATATGGTGGTGTTAGGCATAAATTAAATACATGGAAGAACATGTGTCCATTAAGGGGGGATGGGCGGCATGCTTTGAATAAAATAAGGAAACACAATTCTTGTCCTCTTGTGAATATGGTAGATGGCACAAGCAATATAAAAAAGGGGGATTAATTGATGATTAAACAAAGCCATTTTAAAATGCCTAGTAATGGACGGTAATGGAGGAATATTATGGCAAAGGTGGAGCTTATTCAAACATGAAATGGAGCATTAAAATATGGAGGCATGTTGTGATAAACAAGTGGCATGGAATTAAAATATACCAAGCAACATTCATCATATGTTGGACGGCATGGCTTTGGGAAAAGCTTGGTAGTGGATGACCAAATGGAGCTAATGGGTGAATAAATAAATTAAAAGTTGCAAGGTGTTGAAATGAGCACTAGTGAAGAATATTTAAAGCAAGATAGAAGCAACTTGGACAAGAAACTTGGACGGCACACCTTGGTGGAAAATAAACATGTGTCAAAAGAAATTAAATAAATAATTGAGGTGTTGAATTATGGTTTTGGACTGGCAAGGAATCTTATATTGCCTTGAAATTTTTAAATCAAAATTGAGTGGGATATAATGGATGCATGGTCAAAGCATGGACTGGCAATTGAAGACCCAAAATTCTTGCTATTTGTTTTTATTTGTAAGGCACATTGGCTATAAATATTTGGCCATTTTTAGTTTGCAGGATAGAACTTTTGAATTTGAATGAAAGAAAAATTTCTTTTGGTGAGTATCCACTCTCCTAATTCTCAAGGTTGAATTGACTTATCTAGTTTTCTAGTGGCATCGTTCTTTCCTTGTTTTGAACTTATCATCCTAACGGGTGTGGCGTTCATTTACCTATACCGTTGGTTCCTTTCTTGCTAGATAGTGGGTCTCGGTTTTGTTTCAAAACTCATTCCATCAATTTGAAACTTATAAGATTCGGGTCTTTAATTTCTATTAAAGGTTCTTTCTTGTTTCAAATACGTTTCCATTTCAATCTATCACCTATCTTTACATTTCAAAGATATCATTTCCAATAAAATTAACCCTTTTGTTAATTAAAATAGGAACTACCTAATTTACGATCGGGCAACATTTACGATTCGCCTCCTAACCCGAGACGGACCGTATCATCTGGTATCAGAGCCAATTAAATTAGGCACGTTTTGATCATCTTAAGTTTTTCCGAGTAAGTTTCAAAAAAAAAGTTCAAAAAAAAAATTCAAGTTGTAGTTTTTATTTCTTGTATTTCATTATAGTATATTTGAAGTTCAAAAAAAAAAACAAAAGAGAAATACGAAAGTTAAAAAAAAAGTGTGAAAGTTTGCAAGTTTTGTTTCATTGCTTCTTTTCCCGATCTTCACCCCCCCTTCTTCACTCCAACGCCACTATACCAAATTTTTTTCAGCCGACCTTCACCCCATAACATCATTTTCCCTTGTACCAATTTTGAAGCCGACCCTCAAGCTGCAATAGGTCTTTCGAAACGAAATATGAATTTGTGAGAGTGAGAAATATCGGTAAAAGGCGCGAGTGTATTCAAAAAAAAAAAACTTATACGAGTGAAATACGAGTGTGAGCGAAATTTCTTTGTGAGTGACTTGTGAGATTTTGTGGTAAGGAATTTTAATTTTTGTCGGTTTATTTCCCTTTGTTATAATAGTTTCTTTTCAGCAACAAATATGTCTCAAAAAGAGTTCTCATCCAATGATTACCCATACTTGTTGAACGAAATGCGAAAAGCCATAAACAAGTTTGAAAAGCACTTGGATCGGATCGAGGAACGAGACCAACAAGATCGACTTTCTTCAAGTCGAAGGACGGAGTCAAGATCATCCCAAAGACACACTTTCGAAGAATATTCGAGAAGAGACTGTAATCAAAATTCTTATTCCTCAAGAAGTTCGAGGCGGTATTCACCCACGAAAGATTATTCTCGAAGTGGTACATATTCTGATTCTTATTCCCTCCAAGAAATCATGCGAGTTGATCGATATATTCATTCAGAAACTTCCAAGAAAACTTCTTTGGAGTGTTCTTCCCGAAGAAATTATCGTGATTCATCCATAAATAATTTTTCTTCTTTTAGAAATTCTTATTATTGTGATTCTTTTGTAACTTCATATAATAAAAACAAAGAAAAAGAAAAAGAAAAAGAAAAAGAAAAAGAAATAAAAAGAAAAGAGGCAAGAAAGAGAGAAATGAGCAAGCTTTGATAAAGCTTGAAAAGGCCATTGAGAAAATCAACAAAAAACAACAAAAAGAGAGAAAAAATGAAAAGTGCGTGAAAAGAAACGAGAAAACGAGATGAGCAAGTAGAAGAGAGTGTTGATTTAACTAACTCATTTGGAGTATGTTCTTCTTTTGCTTCTTCATTTCAGGTTCTCGACGTATCGCACAAAAGCCTACCACTTCAACTCCTCCCGGAAGAGCGACGTATTTCTTTGATTGAAAGAGGTAAAGTTGAAGGTGAAGTTGAACCTCCCAAGTCGAAAGGTAAGGAAGGTAAGCGTTTTAAAGCATCAAATTCTTTGTATAAATATAATTTTTCTTCTAACCCCAATTTGTTTGATTGTAGATATTACGAGATTAATTCATTGTCTAACATAAAATCATTGAGTATTTGTAAATACATTTTGAAATATGTTAAGAGTATTAATCGTTTTATCTTGAACGTACATAATTCTTATTGGTTTAACGTGATTGATTTCTCGAAACCGGGAATTTGTTTAGATTTGTTTTATGGAAAAAGCAAGTATCACCAAATATGTGTGAAAAATTCCTATTGTGTTGATACTTGGTTTATAAATAAGGTAATGAATTTTGTCAACTTTGTTTTCAATTTTTATTCGTTCATTAAGCAAATTTTGTGTTTGTATATGCAATTCATGTACATGGAGCTCCCATCTTGTTTGAAAAATATTGATCCGCGAATAAAGCATCGACTACATTACTTGCTCGAGGAGAGAAGATTCGTCTTGATCGAGCAAGGTAAATTCGATCCTCAATTTTTAGCTAGTGAAGGTAAAGTCGATTTCTTTCTTTCAACACCCAAAGGTAAGACACTTGAAACCTATGAACCCATTTTGTTTTCTTCGGATGATGACACGAATCACGTTGGTGAATCCACTCTTGTAAAATCTTTAAAACGCGATGTTCTTCATTGTTCTATCTTGTTGGATAGTGGACTATCTGTTTTAATTCTTGACAAAAGAATAATTGTTTTTGATAAGTGTCATGAAGTATTTGTTGAAACATTTTTGTTCATTTTAGATGTTGAAAGAGTTCATAATGATGACTGCCATTTTGTAAAGCATTTAGATCATGAATTATTTGAATGCCCTATTTTGTTTATTAATGGTCTATTTGTTTTAAAGGAAGACAAAAAGAGTTTTGTGTTTGATCATTTTTATTCATGTGCGAATACGAAGCAAGGTTTGAATGTTCAATTTCAGGTGCCATATGCGTTTTCTTCATTACTTGCTTTTGATGATTATATCTATCAATTGATGTGTTATTCGCATGTTTATCTTGTCTTGTGGAATCCAATTAGATCGTAGGCATGCTTTGAAGCTTATCCGCTTTTGTTCCAAAATTTTGACAAGGCATTGATCCTTTTGTATGAGAAAGTGTTTATGCGCATGCGATTTATTTGTTTGGTGTTGTTTTTATTCGGTTTGCAAGTATGTTTAAAACATTTCTTGCTAATTCTTGAATTTTCTTTTCAGGTATTGCTATTATCATCCTTCCCGTTTGATCGAGGAAAGATGAACAAGGAGTTTTGTTCGGACAAGCAACGGGTCGATTCGAGGACGAATCGTCTTGAAGAGGGAGGGGATGATACGGGCACGCCCGGGGCACAACGAATTTTAATTTGTGGAGCTCGTTATTAGCTCACCTCTTACCTCATTCTAATTATTTAATTGTTGGAATAGTTTAAGTTAATTAAATTGCTAGAACGAAATTTAATTAATTTAGTTTAAGTTAATTAATTAATTCAATCATTTATTATTTTGCTACATGTTATTTCATATTAATTAGATTGTTTAGTTAATGTAGTTTTAATATGTCTGGTGTTTAGAATAAAGTATTTTAATTTTTGGTTCAAGTTAAATTTTATTCAAATTAATGTTTGGGTTATTTGTTTTATAGGAAATCACCCAAGGTTCAATGGTGCAGGATTAAATGGGGAGCATGGGAATTTACCTTGGACGGCAATAGGGAATATTGGGGGTAAATAAACAAAATGTGCATGTGGTGTTTAGTGGGACAAATGGGAGCTATAAACAAATAAGAAATGAAATGTGCAAGTGTGTGATTAGTGGGGATTTGAACGGCAATGAGGACATATGGTGGTGTTAGGCATGAATTAAATACATAGAAGAACATGTGTTGATTAAGGGGGGATGGGCGGCATGCTTTGAATAAAATAAGGAAACACAATTCTTGTCCTCTTGTGAATATGGTAGATGGCACAAGCAATATAAAAAGGGGGGGATTAATTGATGATTAAACAAAGCCATTTTAAAATGCCTAGTAATGGACGGTAATGGAGGAATATTACGGCAAAGGTGGAGCTTATTCAAACATGAAATGGAGCATTAAAATATGGAGGCATGTTGTGATAAACAAGTGGCATGGAATTAAAATATACCAAGCAACATTCATCATATGTTGGAAGGCATGGCTTTGGGAAAAGCTTGGTAGTGGACGACCAAATGGAGCTAATGGGTGAATAAATAAATTAAAAGTTGCAAGGTGTTGAAATGAGCACTAGTGAAGAATATTTAAAGCAAGATAGAAGCAACTTGGACAAGAAACTTGGACGGCACACCTTGGTGGAAAATAAACATGTGTCAAAAGAAATTAAATAAATAATTGAGGTGTTGAATTATGGTTTTGGACGGCAAGGAATCTTATATTGCCTTGAAATTTTTAAATCAAAATTGAGTGGGATATAATGGATGCATGGTCAGCATGGACGGCAATTGAAGACCCAAAATTCTTGCTATTTGTTTTTATTTGTAAGGCACATTGGCTATAAATATTTGGCCATTTTTAGTTTGCAGGATAGAACTTTTGAATTTGAATGAAAGAAAAATTTCTTTTGGTGAGTATCCACTCTCCTAATTCTCAAGGTTGAATTGACTTATCTAGTTTTCTAGTGGCATCGTTCTTTCCTTGTTTTGAACTTATCATCCTAACGGGTGTGGCGTTCATTTACCTATACCATTGGTTCCTATCTCGCTAGATGGTGGGTCTCGGTTTTGTTTCAAAACTCATTCCATCAATTTGAAACTTATAAGATTCGGGTCTTTAATTTCTATTAAAGGTTCTTTCTTGTTTCAAATACGTTTCCATCTCAATCTATCACCTATCTTTACATTTCAAAGATATCATTTCCAATAAAATTGACCCTTTTGTTAATTAAAATAGAAACTACCTAATTTACGATCGGGCAACATTTACGATTCACCTCCTAACCCGAGACGGACTGTATCACCCTGCATCTCTACTCTTTCGGCTTTTCTCCTCTATTTCTTTATATACTGATTCTTATCTTCTTTTTACCTTTGTTATGGTGTTCTTTCAGGTTTAAGGAATTCGTGAGGAGTGGAGGAGTCCTCTAGCGCTGTAAAAATGATTGGACCCTTCTCTTTCGTTCTTGACCAGAGGTAATACTGCTCGCAGTGAATGATCTGAACTGGAATATGTTGTCGTGGGTTGGTATTGGCCGAATATACTCTTCCCTTGTTTGGGGTTTGCATTTTCTTTAGGCTGATAATCATAGATTCAACCCATATGTATAAGCAATCCTGATTACTAAATTCGCTTTATATACAGATAACTAACAAGGAAGGTTGAGATCCTATTGTCAAGCGATTGATAAATACCTTGTTTAAATGTAGGGCGGTGCTCGTGGGCTGTTCCTAAGAGTTTGTATTTAGGTATGTATTAGTACCGTAATTGCAAGTTGGTCAAAAGTCAATAGAGTGTGCAACTATTTTCCGTACATGATAAGCGGCTTAAAAGCCAAAAAGGGTGTGTAACCATACGCCCGATTTCGTGACTGTCAAATGCGGGATAAAGATGTGTATTCACACCCCTGTCTATCTGTGAATCGGCAAAAGCCGATAAGCTGAAATGCTGGAACCTCAGCATTCGAGTCCTCATGAACGTGTGAACTGAGGCCTAAATCATGGGTAGTAGACTGCAGAGGCCACCACGTGTGTTTTCATGAACTGGGGACGTGATGGGCCCTGATGAGTCGAAATAGGCCGCGTGGGCCCAATGGGCTTGTGGGCCAACACGGGTAAAATCCTTTGTAAATGATCATTGATTGGTTAGGCTATGAGGCTCACGATACCGTATGTGAATCTGTACTAAATGGGCCACACGAGGTGTGGGACCACTTGGGCCCTGGAACGGGTTTTGGGCCCATATACACTATTCTGTCCGTGTAGGATATCTGAGTCGCTCAAAGTATCGATAGACCTTCTAGGAGGTCATAATAAGTACTGAGACCCCAATATTTGTAAAATTATCGAAATACTCCTGTAGGGCAAAATAACTATTTTGCCCTTGAGGGTAAATGACTGACTTAGACTATAAACTTGACTGATTTGACTGTGATCATATGACTGTGTTTTAACTGACTTGACTGTGGTCGTGTGACTAATATGCTTTTAATATATGTTTAAATGACTGTTACTGAGCATGGCCATTCTACATAGTCCTATGATGATTGAGCATGACATACACGACATTTTGCATGGGGTTGGGACATTGTTACGGGGGAAGTGTACAGCCAGTTTTCGTTCTGTACAAGGCTTTCAGCCTTTCTGCGATATTTATGGCTTTTAGCCATTTTGTCTATGGCGCTGAGTCGTTCTGTTGACTTAGAGCTGCAATCGGTGCTAAGCTTGGTGTGTTGGCTGGGTGGGTCGATTTAATCCCCACAGGAGTGTAGGGTTGGACAGGAGACGGAGTGCAGGGTTGGTTTGGGTATTTATGCATTGCATATACTGATTCTATTATTGAGATGGGCTTAGGCCCAGATATATGTGATATGTGACTTTTGATATGGGCTCAGGCCTAGTTGCCACCGTTACTGAAATGGGCTATGCCCAATTGGTTCTGTTTTGGGCTGTGACCCAAATGATATTGTTTTGGGCTTTGGCCCACATATACTCTGGCGAATCGAACTCATCATCATATCGCTATTCTTGGGCTCGAGCCCAGGCCCAGTTCTGCTTTTGTATTATTTGTTTCTTTAATAAGGGGATTACACACTGAGTTTTTTCGTAAACTCACCCCGTTTTTAACCTTTCAGGTAATCTCCAGCGTTAGACGGTTCGGTGTTGCGAGGGACTCAGAGATGGCCACACTACTACTTCTATTTCCGTTACTTGGTTTTTATTTACTAATAATTTTTGTCTGGGTTTTTATATTTGTAATAAGGCCTCTCCAATTTTATTGCTTTCAATCTGAGAGTTTAATCATTATGATTTATACTTGTTAGAAGTGGAACGCAGTTTTCCCAAAACGATAATTGTTTTCAAAACACTATGTTTTCGCAACTCAATTTTTATATATCACATTTTCGTAAATCATTCGCTTTAAATTAAGCTTCCGTAACAATAGGGTTTTGAAGGTAATAACTTTTTTATAAACCTCGATTGAAAATAAACAAATACAAATTGAGGTTTTGTACAAGTTTTAAACAGCAATAAGTTTGAAATTTCAAGAAGGGTTTTCAATGAAAATATGGTTTTCGAAAAACACTTCAATGTGACATGCTAGATTTGGCCATAACGTCTAGGCCGAGTATGGGGTGTTACATTTAGTGGTATCAGAGTCAAGTTGCAAAATTCAGCTGTGGATTGGGTTTTTAAAATTGAATTTCTAAAAGTATTGTTTCAAAAAGGCTTGAAAAGATTTGAAGTTCTGAAATGTTGTATTGATCGTTTTTGATTCGGTTTCTGTATTCTGACTATTTCTTTAATAAGGGGATTACGCACTAAGTTTTTAGTAAACTCACCCTATTTTTAACCTTTCAGGTAATCCCCAGCCTTAGGCAATTTGAAGTCGCGAGAGACTTGGAGGTGGCCACACGATCGCCGATGCTCTGCTGTAGACTTTTTATTTGAATTTTATACTTTGGGTTTTAATTCTGTTATAAGGCCTTTAAGGGATTAAATTTTTAAATGGGCTTTAGATTTTTTTTTTTAAAAAAAAACTCTAAACACGAATTTTCAAAATTAATAACATTTTCAAAAACACTTAAAAATAGACATTTTTATATTTCAAACTTTAGTAGCCTCCGCGATTGTAATAACCAAAAGTATCAATGCCAGACGTTAAATGAACTTTTTTGATGAGGTGATTTGTTAAACTCGAGCAAAAGGATTTAAACATAAAAATGAACTTTTAACGAAAAACTTAATTTTTTGAACGATGATTTGATGTGACACGCCAAATTCAGCCATAACGTCTGGGTCGGGTTTGGGGTGTTACATTTAGTGTTATCAGAGTCAAGTTGCAAAACTCGGCTGTGGATTGGGTCTTTAAAATTGAATTTTCGAATGTATTGTTTCAAAAAGGCTTGAAAAGATTTGAAGTTCTGAAATGTTATATTGATCGTTTTTCTGAAAGTGTAGTACACTGAGTGTCCGGCGTTGAATCCGTAAGTTTCTAAAACTGTTGTTTGTTTTTGTGGAAAAGCAGTAGATAGATATTAGATTGTAGTGCTACACTTAAAGTTAGAGTTTGTATTTATTCTGTAAGTATTCTGGAAATGATATGCGTGTGATATCCATCCGCTCCGATGGATAGATGGTGTGGTGTGTGCTTGTATTATTTGGAACTAGAGTGCGTAGCGGTGTAGTTTGAACTAAGCGGTTGTTCAGATAGTTGGAAATTTTGAGGACGAAATTTCTTTTAAGGGGGTAGAATCGTAACGCCCCAGAATTTGGGCCTAGAAGTATTGGGCCTTGAGCACGGGAACAGTTAGGAAACTGTACATAAAAGTTCATGTAAGCTAGGAAATGACACAATTAAAAGTCTGCTTTAGTGGTTAAGGGTCCTGACAAGTATTGGAGAAGTCTTAGTTCAAACCTGAGCTCTAGCAAAAATTTTGGTTTTAGGTGAATAAAACCCTGGGAGTAAGTAAGTAGGCTTTAAGAATAAAATGTGGTAAAATGTGACACAAAGAGAGTGGGTGGTCTAGTTGCAAGGTGCCATTATAGCTGGCAAAAGGTCTGAGGTTCAAGTCTTAGGATGAGCAAGGGAGGTTTTATTTTACAGTTGTGACGCCTAGTGGTTGTGTTGTAGTGGGATTCTACTCAGGTGGTTGTGGAATTGGTCTTGGGGGAGTGATCCATGGGATAAGGAATTGGAAGAGTTTGAAAGTGTTTCAAATTAGAGGTGTTGAGAGATTTGGGGAGTGGAATTAGGGGTGTAGTAGTGGTTGGCTGGAAGTGCGTTTCTCATGGTGCAAATTAGGTCATATGACACTTACTCTTGTGCTGAAATAGGTTGTGCATTTTTGCTCTCCATTTCAAAAAAGTTTACCTCTTGTTATGTTGTTTTCCCCCTTTTGTGTATTGTGTGTTTTGGTAGCCGAGTACCATTAGTGTCCATTCGGGTAATTGGGTTTTTGTTCTTCAAAATCGTTCTTTGCTGGATCAACGTCCTTTCTCTCCCTCATTGGAACTGTAATACCCTGAATTAGGGGTTATTTGTAATTTAAATAAACTCCATGTGGGCTTCAAGAAATAAATAAATATGATTTTATTTGGCATGATTTTAGGACCTAAAAATAACTCGAGCTAAGCTCCACTCCAAAGATTAAAAATTTATTTTTTTCAAGTGTGTAAAAGGAAGGAGCTAGGTTAGTTAGGGCTTTAATAAAATTTTGGGCGAGTTAAGGCACAAAGGATGGGCTTGGTATAAGTGGCGTGGTGCGGCTAAGAGCTTGCTAGGGGTCTTGGGTTCGATCCGCAGAAGTAATAAGGAAAATTTTTTTTTTGTCTGTTTGGGGCGTTAAAGGAAGGGCCCAAGTAAGAAAGGCCTTAAATGAATTTTGAGTAAGGATCGGACATGAAAGGCAGATGGGCGGAGTGGCTGAGGCGCTACTTGAAAAGGGACTTTGGTTAAGGTCTCGGGTTCGAGACATGAAAGACGCAAGGAGTGTTATTTTTGGGCTTTTTGCGTCAAAGGCAAGAGAGCCAAGAAGAGGGCTTATAATTAAAAGGTAAGGGCTCATGACATGAAAGTCTGAGGGGAAAAGTGGCAAAGCGCGTTGGAGGAGGCTGCTTTGCTTGGTCGCTAGTTCGAACCCGGGAGTAGCACCTTGACCTTATTTTTCCTTCCTCTCTTTCTTTGGCGTGAAGAGAGTAGAGTTAGCGATGTTTAGGACTCTTAAATTGATTAGAGATAAGGCATATTTTTTTGCTCATAATCAATTTGGAAGGGTGTTGTAGTAGTTTATTTTATTTTGAATTGTTGAAGAGGTGGATAGGAGATAAATATTAGTATTTTATTATTTGAAGAGGTGATAAAAGTAAGAGATAAAAATTATTCTTTTTGGGTGATAATTAAAGTGGAATTATCACCAAAATAAGAGGGTGTGTTGCTTAGAATCTTGGACTCTTTAGAAATTTGTCCATACTGTTTTATTTGGCAAAAGAGTGCCAAAAGTTCAACCAAAATTCTTCTTTTCTCTCCAAATTTATCTGCTCAGAAATCTCCATTGTTTCATAGCCAAAACCATTCAAAAATTCCAGCTTCTCTTCTCTTTTACAAGCCGAATATACCCCTCTTTAAGAGGAAATTTCCAACAAACTCTTTCTCTTCTTCCTCTCTTCATTGTCTTTGCCAAAATCTCCACTGAAACTCTTAGCCAAAATTGTTCAAAAATTCCAGCAGATCATTGTTTCTCTTAGCCGAATATACCCTCCTCCTTCACAAAAATTTCCAGCCCTTCCAATTGTGTATTAGGTCGAATATCATATCTCCAACAAGGTGCTGCCAATTTTCAATAAGTGTGGTAAGGGGTAAACATCTCTTTTGGAATTAAAATTATGGCCTATGATTCGTATTAACTTGATTAAAACCAATTGTAGGGAAGCTTTCGGGATTTATTTTCCAAAAGACTAATTAAGGCTTTGGGATTTGTTAGGAAATCAAATCCGTTTAAGGTTAAGAGATCTAACGTTATAGATCGGCTTTTCGGGATCTAGGAATTTCGATAGAAGCAGGTGTGTAAAATCTCTCTACACACTTTATTAATTTACATGACATTATTGTTTGCCTTAAATCTTTTGGTTGAGGTTAGCTTGTGGCATAATCATGGATTTCGGGTAAGTCCCCTAACTTGTAATATTTGATATATGATTGCATGCCATCACATGATGTTTAATACTATGACATGATATATGAAATTTGATGTATAAGCATGTGATGATGGGATTGATGAGAGGAGGGGGATGAATTATGGACTGTCGTCAGTGGTTTTGACCACAAGATGGGTTGGCCCCATCAGATTATTTGTGACCTATGGTCATCAGTGGCTTTGACCACAACAATCGATTATTTGCGACTAAGTCCCAGTGGTTTGGTACCACCAGTGGTTTTGACCACATTTGATATATTGTGACCTATGGTCATCAGTGGTTTTGACCACACGATGGGTTGGCCCCATCATTTAAATCGTGACTCTAAGTCATCAGTGATTTTGACCACACGGGGTAGAAAAGGAGTACGGATGGCTAGTTGGGTTGCATGAGCATGTTTATTAATGAATTGTGTATGAGATGTATTTTCCGGGTGGGGGATTTACACACTGAGTCTTGGTGACTCACCCCTTCCCTTAAGATTTTGCAGATGAGTAGATCGTGGAGATGGAGCCGGGTGGACTCGAGGTGGCAATGCAGTGGAAATTTTAATTTGATGGACTTGGATTTTATTTTATTAAATTTTAATGTTGGTTTTGTTTTTGTTAAGTTGTAATAAGGCCTCCTAGAATTATTTTATTATTGTTACATGCTTGAACATTTGTTTAAACTATTTAATTATGTTAAAAATGAATTCACATGTTTTTCCCAATCAAACGTAAAATGTTTTAAAAATGCCATCGGGCACATTTGCAATCTATAAACAACCCGACTTAATAAATATTTCTAAACAACACCAAGTATGGTTTTTAACAAGAGACGTGAAAACACAAGGTTTTCGACAAAACTTAAAACGGTTTTGAAAAGATTTCAAAATATTTTCTCGGTAGCAACCCAAATTCGATCGTAGTGTTTGGGCCGGGTTTGGGGTGTTACAAATTGGTATCAGAGCCCAGTTCAAAGCTCGGCTCTGGGGGCCCAAGGCCCAAAATATTTTAGTAGGCCTTTGAGAAATATTTTTGGTTTTGAACAAAGATGGCACCGAGAGTCTCCCAGCACCTATCCGCCTGTAAAGTACTCCTAACTTCTGTATGATTTACTTTCTGTAGAAGGGTAGGAAGCATGGATCGTAGATAGTGATAAGTACTTTAAACTTTAGGACTAGTTACCCCAAACAAAGACATAAGACTTTAAGAGCCTAATTGAACAAACCTAGGACCAAGTCGCCGAGTTAGGGTGTGGAAACCTTGGTGCGCATGTCTAGGATTGGATCCGAAAAAGCTTAGTATTTAAGTAGTCCTCGTGACTCACCTCCTCTTCGCAGGAATCCTACCTGATGCGTAGCTTCGGTTCACCCTAACCAAGAGGACTCGGTCATAGGCTAAATCCTAAATAAAACCCGAAAGGGATTAGCCATGTTTTAAGGAAAACTTTAGTTTTAAAATCACTAAAATACCCCTTTTAAATAGGAGGACAAAGTTATTTTCGGAAAATTTTTAAAATATTTTGATTTACCAAAATTACCAAAATGCCCCTAGTGGCAAAATTACGAAAATGCCCTTGGTTTCTAAAATTACCAGACCACCCCGATTTCAATAAAATTCTATTATTTTGCAAAAGTATCCAAAATTCTGTATTTCAAAATAATACCCTGACTTTTGAAATTTTCAAAATTTCCTTGATTGCTAAAATTACCAAAATACCCCTGGTTTCGAAAATTTTGCCATATCTTTAAATTTTACAAATTTTCGGAAATACCCTCCAGTTTTAGAAATTTCAAAGTGACCTGATTTATTAAAGTTTTAAAACTCCTCTGATTTATTACAAAAATACCCTTATAGGAAAATGACGAAAATACCCTTGGAATAGAAACGGACAGAAATGTCCGAAGAGTGAATAAGTATGAAAGGTATTAGGGAATGGATGTTCCTCTCTGTGTGAACTAGGATAGAGAACTTGAAACTTTGTTTGATCGAAAGAATCCCTATTAAACCTTTCATAAAATTTCTTTGCGGATAACCAAGTGAAATAAAGTACTAATCCATAAAAATTTCTTAATCAGATTAAAGCGCGGTAGTTAAGATAAGTTCTAGAGGTCGTGGACGTCCGCCGCGTGGCCGTGGTAGGGGTAGGATGACTTTGTCGGAGCCAGCAAAGGTGCAGTCACGGTGCAGAAATGAGATCTTGGATCTGCCGCCGGCGAAAACCAATTTCAAGATCAGACGGGTGGTAATGATGTCGTATCTCAAGCTATATTACGGGTATTGGAACGAGTTGCTGAGGCTGGCGCGGACACAGGAGCCCGTAAATCTGTGGTTGAACGACTCCGGGCTAACGGAGCAAAAGTATTTAGGGAGTTTCCGGAGTGGCACCCGAGTCTTTGCGAGTCTCTTGGTTGGAAGCAATCGAAAGGATCATGGATGACATAGATTTTACAGCTGAGGAGAAATTAAAGGGTGTAATTTCTTTGCTTCGGGATGAGTCATATCAGTGGTGGCTCACTTTGTAAGGGATGGAACAGTGTGAAAAATCTCACACAGGAATTTTTCAAGGATGCCTATCAAAAGAAGTATATCGGAACTAGCTACGTAGATGCATAACGGAAGGCTTTCTTGAACCTGGTCCAAGGAAATAAGACGGTGGTTGAGTATGAGGCCGAATTCCTCTGATTGAGTAAATATGCTCGTGGTATCGTAGGTACCGAGCATGAGCGCTGTGTCAGGTTCGAAGATGGGCTTAGAGATGAGCTGAGAATGATGATAGCTCCACAACAGGAACGAGAGTTTGCTGTTCTTGTGGAGAAGTCTAAAATTGCTGAGGGAGTAAGACAGTCTGTTAAGCGGAACCAAGAACGGAATTGGAATAAGAGGAGCTCGGAACCTTCAAGGTTCTCGGGTAATGAACAGAAGAGGACGAGGTTTGATGGGTCGGATCAAGCTGCTAGGCCTGCTGCTGCTACTAATCCTCAATGGCCGTCACGGTGTGACAAGTGTGGCAAGTTTCACAAGGGGGAGTGTTGGAATGGTAATCGTGGATGCTTTGAGTGTGGGTCTATAGAGCATCGAGTTAGAGACTGCGTCTAAGAAAGCGCAAAGCCGAGAACGGAAGGTCGGATCGTGCACCAATGAAGGGATAACCAACAACCACGGAGGGGGTCGAGGTGCGATTAGGGGTAATGGAAATGGTAACGGGCATGGCCGAGGTGTCTTTGAAGGTGCGGAGGCGAGGCAACCAAGGTTGGTTTATGCGATTGGCCTCGCGAGGAGGAGGATGTGCGGATCGACAACGGGTATGTTCCTTACTTCTAGAATACCCTTAATTGCTTTGATTATTGTAGAGTTTTCTTGTTTTACTTGGGAAGTGCTTGAAACCTTGGTTGTGAACTTAGAGATTGTGCCTAGAAAGTAAGATAGTTCTATTAAGATCAGAGTGTGCAGCATAAGCGTAGCACGGTGAGTTAAGATGTACTACTATTCGTTAGCAAGTAATTTCGAGGACGAAATTATTTTTAAGGGCGTAGAATTGTAACACCCTGAATTAGGGGTTATTTGTAATTTAAATAAACTCCATGTGGGCTTCAAGAAATAAATAAATATGATTTTATTTGGCATGATTTTAGGACCTAAAAATAACTCGAGCTAAGCCTGACCCAGTATTAAAAATTTATTTTTTTCAAGTGTGTAAAAGGAAGGAGCTAGGTTAGTTAGGGCTTTAATAAAATTTTGGGCGAGTTAAGGCACAAAGGATGGGCTTGGTATAAGTGGCGTGGTGTGGCTAAGAGCTTGCTAGGGGTCTTGGGTTCGATCCGCAGAAGTAATAAGGAAATTTCTTTTTTTTTTGTCTGTTGGGGCGTTAAAGGAAGGGCCCAAGTAAGAAAGGCCTTAAATGAATTTTGAGTAAGGATCGGACATGAAAGGCAGGTGGGCGGAGTGGCTGAGGCGCTACTTGAAAAGGGGCTTTGGTTAAGGTCTCGGGTTCGAGACATGAAAGACGCAAGGAGTGTTATTTTTGGGCTTTTTGCGTCAAAGGCAAGAGAGCCAAGAAGAGGGCTTATAATTAAAAGGTAAGGGCTCATGACATGAAAGTCTGAGGGGGAAAAGTGGCAAAGCGCATTGGAGGGGAGGCTGCTGCTTGGGGTCACTGGTTCGAACCCCAGGAGCAGCACCTTGACCTTATTTTTTCCTTCCCTCTGCTGCTGGCGTGAAGAGAGTAGAGTTGGCAGTATTTAGGACTCTTAAATTGATTAGAGATAAGGCATATTTTTTTTTTGCTCAAAATCGGCTGGAAGGGTGTTGTAGTAGTTTATTTTATTTTGAATTGTTGAAGAGGTGGATAGGAGATAAATATTAGTATTTTATTATTTGAAGAGGTGATAAAAGTAAGAGATAAAAATTATTCTTTTTGGGTGATAATTAAGCTGGAATTATCACCAAAATAAGAGGGTGTTTGCCGAACTTTGGACTCTTTAGGGGGCTGTCCATACCTGTTTTATTTGGCAAAAGAGTGCCAAAAGTTCAACCAAAATTCTTCTTTTCTCTCCAAATTTACTGCTGCCAAAATCTCCATTGTTTCATAGCCAAAACCATTCAAAAATTCCAGCTTCTCTTCTCTTTTACAAGCCGAATATACCCCCTCTTTAAGAGGAAATTTCCAGCAAACTCTTTCTCTTCTTCCTCTCTTCATTGTCTTTGCCAAAATCTCCCTTAAACTCTTAGCCAAAATTGTTCGTAAAAATTCCAAAGATCTTTGTTTCTTCTCTTAGCCGAATATACCCTCCTCCTTCACAAAAATTTCCAGCCATTCCAATTGTGTATTAGGTCGAATATCATATCTCCAACAAGGTGTCTTTGCCAATTTTCAATAAGTGTGGTAAGGGTAATCATCTCTTTTGGAATTAAAATTATGGCCTATGATTCATATTAACTTGATTAAAACCAATTGTAGGGAAGCTTTGGGATTTATTTTCCAAAGGACTAATTAAGGCTTGGGATTTGTTAGGAAATCAAATCCGTTTAAGGTTAAGAGATCTAACGTTATAGATCGGCTTTTCTGGATCTAGGAATTTCGATAGAAGCGGTGTGTGTAAAATCTCTCTACACACTTTATTAATTTACATGACATTATTGTTTGCCTTAAATCTTTTGGTTGAGGTTAGCTTGTGGCATAATCATGGATTTCGGGTAAGTCCCCTAACTTGTAATATTTGATATATGATTGCATGCCATCACATGATGTTTAATACTAGACATGATATATGAAATTTGATGTATAAGCATGTGATGGTGGGATTGATGAGAGGAGGGGGATGAATTATGGACTGTCGTCAGTGGTTTTGACCACAAGATGGGTTGGCCCCATCAGATTATTTGTGACCTATGGTCATCAGTGGTTTTGACCACAACAATCGATTATTTGCGACTAAGTCCCAGTGGTTTGGTACCACCAGTGGTTTTGACCACATTTGATATATTGTGACCTATGGTCATCAGTAGTTTTGACCACACGATGGGTTGGCCCCATCATTTAAATCGTGACTCTAAGTCATCAGTGGTTTTGACCACACGGGGTAGAAAAGGAGTACGGGTGGCTAGTTGGGTTGCATGAGCATGTTTATTAATGAATTGTGTATGAGATGTATTTTCCGGGTGGGGGATTTACACACTGAGTCTTGGTGACTCACCCCTTCCCTTAACATTTTGCAGATGAGTAGATTGCGGAGATGGAGCCGGTGGACTCGAGGTGGCCATGCAGTGGAAATTTTAATTTGATGGACTTGGGTTTTATTTTATTAAATTTTAATGTTGGTTTTGTTTTTGTTAAGTTGTAATAAGGCCTCCTAGAATTATTTTATTATTGTTACATGCTTGAACATTTGTTTAAACTATTTAATTATGTTAAAAATGAATTCACATGTTTTTCCAATCAAACGTAAAATGTTTTAAAAATGCCATCGGGCACATTTGCAATCTATAAACAACCCGACTTAATATATATTTCTAAACAACACCAAGTATGGTTTTTAACAAGAGACGTGAAAATACAAGGTTTTCGACAAAACTTAAAACGGTTTTGAAAAGATTTCAAAATGTTTTCTCGGTAGCAACCCAAATTTGGTCGTAGTGTTTGGGCCGGTTTGGGGTGTTACAGGAACTTTGCCTTTACTTATTTTTGGTTTTGGGTAGCCAAATGTTTCCACCCTTGTTAGTCGAATATTCTTTGTGCCATCAATCCTCTCCCTTGTCCTTGCTTGTTGATTCTCTTCTATTCTCCTTCTCTCTCAAGCCGTGGTGGATGGCCATCTCATCTTCCTCTCGATTCTAACTTCTCTTCCCTGTCACTCAAATAGTTTCCGTTGGCAGAATATCGATTCGTAGGTCCCTGCATCTCTACTCTATCAGCTTTTCTCCTCTATTTCTTTAGATACCGATTCTTATCTTTTTTTTTTACCTTTGTTATGGTGTTCTTTCGGGTTTAAGGAATTCGTGAGGAGTGGAGGAGTCCTCTAGCACTGTAGAAACGATTGGACCCTTCTCCTTCGTTCTTGACCGAAGGTAATATTGCTCGCAGTGAATGATATGAACTGGAATATGTTGTCGTGGGTTGGTATTGGCCGAATATGCTCTTCCCTTGTTTTTGGGTTTGCGTTTTCTTTAGGCTGATAATCATAGATTCAACCCGTATGTATAAGCAATCCTGATTACTAAATTCGCTTTATATGCAGATAACTAACAAGGAAGGTTAAGATCCTATTGTCAAACGATTGATAAATACCTTGTTTAAATGTAGGATGGTGCTCGTGGGTTGTAACATCCCGATTTAGGGGTTATTCGGAATAGTGGTGCGAGGCCACGAATCCGAGGTGAATTTATGAGTTTTTAAAGTTTATGCCATGTTTGCATGTTATTGTGAAAGTTTCATGAAGCAATTTTGTTAAATTGAGATTGAATGGTCTGAAAGGACTAAATTGCAAAAGTTGCAAAATATGAGTTTCTAGAAGCTTTTTGTACAAAATTGCTTTAGAATAATAATTAGAAGTCTTTAAATAGAAATTTGCCCAAATAATATTTGGACAAAATTGGTCTTGAGTGGGTAAAATGTAAAATTTTTAGGAGAAGGGCATTTTGGTCATTGGTCTAATAAATGATGAAAATAAGAAAAAGATGATAAAAATCTATTCACCTTCTTCCTCCCATTGCCAAAAATTTGAAGACTCCATAGGTAGGGTTCTTCATTTTTTTCAAGCTTGCTAGTAAGTTCATTTTAGCCCCGTTTTTAATATTCTTCGTATTTTTTGAAGTTCTCGTATTATGAATTAGCTATTTTTAGCTATAAAATGAGCTAAGATGCATGTTCAAAAATCTACCCATGAATGACATGCATGTTAAATGATGTTTTATGGAAGTTTATGAGAGTTTGATGTTAGCTAAACATCTTTTCCTTGGTGAATTTCATGAAAAATGATAGTATGGACCAATTTGTAACAGTTATAAAAATTGGTCATACATACTAGAAATAGTGAGAATTGATGATTGTTATAGTAGAGAAAATGAATCAGCTAAGCATGAAGTTTAAGAAAGTTGAATTAAAATCATTTTACGAGCTTAGGGGCAAAATGCAAATATGAGAATGTTTAGGGGTAAAATAGTAATTTTGCCAAAGTATGAGGAATGAGTCAATTTAGTCAATGTGAGTATTAAATGTTCTATTTATGATTATAAATCAAGAAAAATGAAGCCTGGATCGAAACCGAGGAAAGAACAAAGTCGAGGACTAAATTGCATATCTATATACATTTTGTATATTGAGGTAAGTTTGTATGATTTCTATCATTGAATTGCTAGTATAATGTACATTATTTCCATGAAATGCTTAATGTTATGTTAAACAAGGAAATCAATGAGATTAAGTATGAGCAAGTCCCGATTGAAGATGAATTTCCCAGGATACTCGATCTACCACACGAGGTAAGAAAGTCCGTATAAGACCAAGTCAAGTCATGGCATCGGCAATCAAGCAGAGATATCATATAAGTCCAAGGAAAGCTTGGCATTGAACAGATATCATATAAGTTCAAGGCAAGCTTGGCATTGAACAGATATCAAGTAAGTCTAAGGCAAGCTTGGCATTAAACTGATATCATGTAAGTCCAAGGCAAGCTTGGCATTGAACCGATATCATGTAAGTCCAAGGCAAGCTTGGCATTGAACAGATATCATGTAAGTCCAAGGCAAGCTTGGCATTGAACAGATATCATGTAAGTCCAAGGCAAGCTTGGCATTGAAAAGCTATCAAGAGAAAGAGATCCCAAGTAAGTCCAAGCTAAGGTATGGCATTGGTGAGAACAAGAAAAACTTCGTATAAGTCCATGTTAAGACATGGCCTCGAAACCAAGATGAGATATTCCATGTAATACCGTATCTAGGATATGGTTTTGGCATCAAGTTCGTGGGAAGAGATTTATTATCCTCGGTTATTCACAGAAATTCACTAGGCAAACGAGTAAAGTTAAAATGAGATAACAAGAAAGCTAATAAAGCAAAGCTATCATCAAGTTGTAATTGAGTATTATTTATGTATGAATGAAGAATTAGAGATCATGATTATTATATTAAAGTATGTGGATCAATGTGATCAAGTGATACAGGTACCTTGTTTACCTTACAAGTATGAGAATAGTAAGTATCATGAGACATGTAAGAATCAGTATGAGTAAGTAAGCTCTATAGATGAAATTATGATACTATTGTTATGTCAAATGATTTGTATTAAGCAAGTATATTGATATGTGCTTTACATGCAAACTTACTAAGCTAAATGCTTACGTCTTTAATTCTTTCTTTCTATGTAGTCCCGCCAAGCTAACTTGTGGATCGTTGGAGTCGGAGCTCGTAGCACACTATCAACCTTTATTTTGGTATAGCCAAGTTATTTTACCAAGTTATTATTCTTTTGTATATGGCTAAGTGATTGGCCAAAATTGACTATGTATGTATGTTTATTGAGGTCAATGAAGCATGTAGCATTGTTTATGAAAAATGTATTGAATTAAGTTGATCTTGATTTCAGGGTGGCAAATGGCTTGATAAATAGCCTCTAAGTGCCCACACGGTTAGACACACGGGCGTGTGTCTTAGCCGTGCGTACCCTGCACCTTATTATTTTAAGTCAGGATAGGCCATGGTCAAACCCCACGGCCGTTTGTATGAGCCGTGTAGGACACACAGTTTGGACATAGGCGTGTGCCCCAGACTGTGTAATCAAGTCAGTATATCAAGGAATAGCACACGGTCTAAGCCTACGGGCGTGTCAAGGCCGTGTGAATATAGTCAGTGTCACCCACGGTTGGAAGACATGAGCGTGTCTAAGGGTACACGGGCGTGTTCCATGTCACATGGACGTGCGAACTCTACTTTAAAGAAAAGTTTTCGATTAAGTTCTGAAAGTTTTTAGAAACGTGTTTAAGGCCTCGTAGGCCCATGAAATGTATGATTAGACTAAGAAAGAGAAGTCTTTAAGTCGGAACAAAATTTTACAGCCCGTAAGTACATGTTTAAGTGAGTTAAAGCATGGTAATGTCTCGTATCCAGTCCTAGCATCGGACTCGAGTATAGGGTGTTACATGGGCTATCTGCAAGAGTTCATATTCAGGTGTGTATTCGTACCGTAATTGCTAATCGGTCAAAAGCCGATAGAGTGTGCAACTATTTTTCGTATATGATAAGCGACTTAAAAGCCGTAAAGGGTGTGTAACCATACGCCCGATTTTGTGACTGTCAAACGCGGGATAAAGGTGTGTATTCACACCCCTGTCTATCTGTGAATCGACAAAAGTCGATAAGCTGAAATGTCGAAACCTCGCTATTCGAGGCCTCATGAGCGTGCGAATGCACATGGGGCGAACCGAGCCCTAAATCGTGGGTAGCAAACTGCAGAGGCCACCATGTGCGTTTTCGTGGACTAGGGCCGTTATGGGCCTCGATGCGTAGAAATGGGTCGCGTAGGCCCAATAGGCTTGTAGGCCCACACGTGAAAATCCTCGGTAAGTGATCATTGATAGGTTGGGCTATGAGGCTTGCGATGTCGTATGTGAATCTGGACTAAATAGGCCACACGAGTGTGTGGGCCCACTTGGGCCCAGTAGTGGGTTTTAGGCCAATATACACTGTTATGGCCATGTAGGTTATCTGAGTCAGTCGAAGCAATGGTAGACCTTCTAAGAGGTCATAATAAGTACCGAGACCCTAATATTTGTAAAATTATCAAAATGCCCCTGTAGGGCAAAATGATTGTTTTGCCCTTGAGGGTAAATGAATGACTTAGACTATGAACTTGACTGATTTGACTGTGATCGTATGACTGTGTTTTAACTGACTTGACTGTGGTCGTGTGACTGATATGTTTTTGATATATGTTTAAATGACTGTTACTGAGCATGGCCATTCTGCATACTCCTGTGATGATTGAGCATGACATACACAACATTTTGCATGGGGTTGGGACATTATTACGAGGGAAGTGTATGGCCAGTTACCTTTCTATACAAGGCTTTCTGCCTTTCTGCAATATATATGGCTTTTAGCCATTCGGTTAACCGGCAGCGGTGCTGCGATATTTATGGCTTTTAACCATTATATCTACGGTGCCGAGCTGTTCTGTTGACTTAGTGTTGCAATTGGTGCTAAGCTTGGTGTGTTGGTTGGATGGGTCGATTTAATCCCCACAGGAGTGTAGGGTTGGACAGGAGACAAAGTGCATAGTTGGTTTGGGTATTTATGCATTGCCCAATTGGGCTAAGCCCAATTGGTTCTATTATGGGCTGTAACCCAAATGATATTGTTTTGGGCTTTGGCCCACATATACTCTAAACTGAACTGTACTATTACTGTTACTGGGCTCAGGCCTAGACTGATTCTGTTTCTATATTCTGACTATTTCTTTAATAAGGGGATTACACACTGAGTTTTTCGTAAACTCACCCCATTTTTAACCTTTCAAGTAATCCCCACCATTAGACGGTTCGGTGTTGTGAGGGACTCGGAGATGGCCATACTACTGCTCCTGTTTGTACTTGGCTTTTATTTACTAATAGTTTTCTTCTGGGTTTTTATATTTGTAATAAAGCCTCTCCAATTTTATAGCTTTCGATCTGAGATTTTAATCATTATGATTTATCATTTTAGATGTAGAATGCGATTTTCCCAAAACGATAACTATTTTCAAAAACTATGTTTCCACAACTCAATTTTTAAATATCATGTTTTCATAAATCATTCTCTTTAAATTAAGCTTCCGCAACAATAAGGTTTTGTAGGTAATAACTTTTTTATAAACCTCAATTGAAAATAAACAAACGCAAACTGAGGTTTTGTACAAGTTTTAAATGGCAAGAAGTTTGAAATTTCAAGAAGGGTTTTCAATGAAAACATGTTTTTCGAGAAACACTTCAATGTGACACGCCAAATTCGGCCATAATGTTTAGGCTGGGTATGGGGTGTTATAGCCAATGAGAGGATATCATTTACCCATGACTTGGGCAATGAATTCCACTATTGTGAATAATGTTATATACTATAGAAGTCATATACCCTATGCACAAGCTTCCAGTTCCTTATCTATTTGAGCTCAAGCTTTTACTTACAGCAAAGTATACGATTCACGTAGACACAGTTCATCATCCACTCAAGATTATGAAAGTATGTAACAACCTGTTTTTGGGTCAAATCGAAACAGTGGTTTTGGGACCACAAATATGAAGTAGAAATATTTATTTTATTATTTCTTTCAGGTCTACAACATGATAGAATGATTGTGTGAAAATTTCATTAAGAAATTTTGTCGATTGAGTACTCAATTTGTCTAGAAGGACTAAATTACAATAGGTGCAAAACTTGAGTTCTATAAGTTAAAGGTGTCTAATTGCTATGAAATTTTGATTGGAAGTCTTTATGTAGTAATTAGACCATTATACTTTAGGGTGGACAAAAATGGACATGGCTAGGTAAAATTTTCAAGTTATGCATTAAGGGTATTTTAGTAATTTGGTAGATAAAGACAAAATTAACTAAATAAAAGTGTCCATCTTCTTCAATAAGTCCCCTATAGCTGAAATTTTCAAGAAGCCATAGCTAGGGTTTTTGGCCAAGCTTTCAAGCTCGATTGTAAGTCCGTTCATGTCCCGTTTTTAATGATTTCTATATTTTTGAGATCATTGTAACTTAATCTACCTATTCCAAGGACTAATTTAAGAGAAAGTTAAAGTCTAGAATTTTACATGTTGAATATGCATGTATTTTGATGTTTGATGATAGAAAATGCATGTTTATAGTTAGTTAAACAACATTTGTAAAGTGATTTTCGGTAAAAACGTCAAATAGGGACTTATTTGTAAAAGGTTATAAAATATGTAGAAAAGTGTGAATAAATGAAAAATGTGGGTTGTTATGAGTACTGCAATATTCGTCTAGGCTTGGGTTGTGATGAAATTGAATGAAATTCATTTTACGAGCCTAGAGACTAAATTGTAAAATACTAAAATGTTAGGGGCAAAAATGTAATTTTTACCATAAGGTGTTTTTGGGCTATATTGAATAATGTGATGATTAAATAAGTTAAATGTGGTATTATAGATCAAGAAAAACAAAGTTCGGGTCTAGATCGGGGGAAAAACAAAGTAATTAATGAATAGATCCTTTACGCCGTTTTTGTAATCGAGGTAAGTTCCTATGTTAAATAAGCATCTTTATAATTTTATTCTAAATACTTTAATATTGCATAAATTGTATGAACTACTCTACGGACACGTTCGACAATGATTCAGCAAGCGAAAAATCCTGATTGAACCATATGAATAGATTAGGATACAAGTGACATGTCACTAGGGTATTATGTTATGTGATCCGTGTGCTGGTCCTGTACGTTCTACCTGTGACTGAGTATTCCAACATATGTTGTGGTTACTTGATAGCTTGTGTGAGCAGCACCGTGTAGCTACGTCTTGACTGACAACTTGTGTGAGCAGACCCGCTGATGGCTTGAGAGCGAGCATATACATGTGTATTGATAAAGAGGTAGCAATGGCTACATATGTGACACTTTGTGTGAGAGATTTCCTGGGTATCTGATATTATTCCAAGTGGTTCAACGAGTATGTCAAAGATGAGGATAAGTGTGAAATTATTACAAGATAGCACTGATATGTACGTAACACTTGTGATGGTTGAATTCACAAAATGGTGAATCCTTGGTAAGATGTGATTTAGTAAATTACGTCCATGAGATTTATTGCAAATTACATTATTTTATATTATGTCACTTGCATGGCAATGTATGGTAAGATCTGCTTATTTCTTGCATATGAGCTTACTAAGTTATATAGCTTTCTCCGTTTTATTTTTCCACGTTTTATAGTGTTACCAAGCTAACTCGGGTTGGAGATTGTTAGAGATCGCATCGCACTATCAAACTGCCATTCTGGGTATCGATGATCTTAACATTTTGAGTATATGGCATGTATAGGGACTTGGTCATTTTATTATATGCGTCATTATGAATGTGGCCAAATGTATTGGCTTGTAAATGTCAAAGGCTTAATTTGGTGTTTTGCAATGTAATTTGGCTCATTTTGGTTAATTTGGTTGTAAGCATATATACACATATGCATGTATGTGCAACATCCTTGGTGATGTAGATTATATTAATTCACTAAATGTTGATTGGGGCCTAATGACTTGTGGTGAATGGATAAGTTTGGTTCATTGGTATGCTAGAGTATCTTGATAAGTTAATGCAAGTGGTAAGTAGTCTTAGTGGTGTTTTTGTAGGTGAAATTGGTATGTTTGATTTGGTATAATGAAATGTCACGAGCATGATAGATGACGGTATTGCTTTGACATGTATTGGCCATGATTGTGGATGTTTGTTTGCCTAAGTATACCATGATTCATGACATTGAAATTGTTTTTGTGTATGTGTTAACGATGGTGGAAAATAGCTTGGTAAATAGCCTTTATTTTGTCCACACGGGTAGGCACATAGGTGTGTGTCACACATGGCCTGTTCCTTGGGCATGTGTTTTGGCCGTGTGTCCCCTACACCTTATTTTTGAGAAATAGAATGCTCAGAATTGAGCACACGGGCATGTGTCTCAACCGTGTGAGGGACACGACTTTAAGCACGGGCGTGTGTCCTGACCGTGTGAAGTCTGCACCTATTTATGAAAATTTTATTAACCACACGGCCTAGCACACGGGCGTGTGACTTGGTCGTGTGACTTCAATTTGTTCATGCCTTGCAAGTCAGAGAGTTACACGGGTTAGGGACACGGGGGTGTGTGACCACACAGCCTGCCCACATGGGCGTGTCCCAAACCACACGGGCGTGTGACCCCTGTACATAGCAAAAATTTCCTAAGTTCTCAGTTTAGTCTCGAGCCAATTCCAAAGCATGTTTTGGGCCTCGTAGGCTCGTATTAGGGACTTTATGATTGAATACAAATGGTTTTAATTTGGATGCAAATTTATGACTCGTTTTGTATGTTCGCTTGCGATATAAGTCTGGTAATGCCTCGTACCCTGTTATGGCATTGAATACGGGTAAGGGGTGATACGGCCATGCCCCGAGCACACTCTTGGACCAGCTCCCAAAGCGTTGCTTGCAATCTCTTGCAAACTGAATTAGTTCAATTCCAGCTTGTTGAGCTCAAATAAGCTCGTTTCCAGCTCAATGAGCTCGTTTGCTCATTTTGAGTTTATTTTAATTTTTACAATTTTAGTTGCTAGAATAAAATAAACGCATTTAGTTAATTTAGCTAGTTAGCTTAAGTTAATAAATGAGTGTTAATAAATATGTCTTTAATCTGAACATGTTAAATTAGAATGTTAAATGTGTCTTAGTCTAATACATATTTTTAATGTGTCCTAGGTACAGCCAAATTTAATTTGTGTTTTAGTTATTACATGTTTTTAATATGTCTAGCTATAGCTGAATTTAATTGGAGTCTTAGCTTAAATACATGTTATAAATATGTCTTAGTTTAAAAATTATTTTCAATGTGTCTTTAAGCTACCGAATTTATTGTGTTTTAATTGAATTAATTTGCTGAATTAATTAGGTGCAGGTACATGCTTGGGCCGGCATAAATGCAAGTGAGCTGCTAAATTATTTCTTCCAAGTGAGATGATGGTTTAGTCATTACAAAAGCCACAACCAGCTGATGATTCTTGTTCCCAAGCTGGCCATTGAGCTCACCAAAACAGCCTTAATAGCTTTCACACAAGCTGGACATTCCTTTCACATTGTATGCCCATTCGGTTTTGTGCATTCACACATAAGGGGTTGTTTACATTCGGTTTTCACACCTAATGTCCATTGGAGTACTCAAGACATCATTTAACACCTCAAGATCATTCAGCTAACCAAGGCCTGCTTATTAATTCCTTTCACACCCTTTGGATGAATTTAGCCTAGCCTAAACAACTCCATTCAGCCAATTCAACTCCCTAATCACTTCAATTAATTTTCAGCTTAATCAAGACATCTAGAAGTTGTCCATTGGCGTCACCAAGGAGGAAGGAGCTTCCTGGAATATTCTTGAAATTTAGGAATTTTTTAGCTCATTAAAATCTGAAATCAGGTGTTCATTTAGTTATCCATTTGACTATTCGGCTAGCCAAGACTTCTAGCTATAAATACTTAGCCAATTTCATTTTGTAGGGACTTTTTTTGCTACTTTTTTGAATGTTTATAACATTTGTGAGTTTTTCAACTCTCTTAACTCATTTTAGACTCAGCTTGACTTATCTAGCTTGCTAGCTTGCAAGGTAAGGGTTCTTTGTTATGCGAGTCTCAACAAATTAACTCGCATGTTATTATGAGAAAGCCGAAAACTTAGTTTTTGAAAGAACTCCTCACTGTAATTTGGCTGATTGTCATATTTTGATTGATGAATATTTTGTTTTACATAGTGGTACGAAGCGTTTTCCTATTGATGAGTATAACGTCGGCAAGATTTTTGATAAGGTAAGAATAAACCAGCACAAACAAATTTTGATCTCTTGTGATAAAAAGTTGCCATGTAAAATGCCTAGTTTGTTTGTTTGTGATGATAAAATGAAGTCTTTAAATTACTGTGCAAATACCATCTATTTGTGCAAATCTGATCGAATGAGATTTACGATGTATGATTGTTTAAATATACGCATGCTCAAATTCTCTTTGTTTCACTTGTGTGAATTGTTGGTGATTAAGAAATTTGCACTGCATTTTGGAACGAGTGAACAATCTCGTGTGTTCAACCCTAGAGTTCGCTATTCTGGTTCACCGTTGAGAGAGAGCCAGCAACCTAAATTTTGTGTGAATAAGTATGTGCACAATATATGCTTAATTGATGTTTGGCCTTTAATTAAGAAAACAAAACTTGTGCAAGTTGATTATAACTTTAAATTAATCTCTGTTCATTCTACGTTGTCGGTTATCAAATTTTTGATTCATCATAAAAAGGTAAGACCCATCGATATTTTTGAATAACGGCAATTAAAGTTGAATGTAGTTAAGAAAGTTGCTGTTGACATCGTCCTCAAAAGACCTCCATATTTTGTTTTGGTTAACTACTATTCTCTGTTTATGGTTGACAATTTTGTTGTAAATGGAGACCTAAAGCGTTGTTTACTTGATGTGTTCTGCATTGAAAAATCTGTTGAAGACATTGGGTTAATTCAACACATACAGAATTTGGACGTGTGTGATAGAGATCATTCACATAAAAAGCTTGTTTTGTTTGACTTTGATGGTTATGTGTAAGGAACTTTGGAAGCCATATTGCTTCTTTTGTATCCCTAGAAGCAGCCACATATTCAACCTCCATAATAGATTCACCAGTACCATTCCACTTGATACTTCTCCACACTATGGACCCACCACCTGGGATAAAGATTTAGTCCAATGTCAATTTCCTCGAATTTCAACACATTTGGAAGTCAAAATCAGTATATCTTATAGGAGTAATATCTCCTCCAGAATATACAAGCATATAATTCCTCGTTCTCTACAAATACTTGAGTATATACTTAACTACTTGCTAGTGTCTTGAACTGAGATTTGCCTGATATCAACTCACCAAATCTATCGCGAAAAGGATATTTGGATGTGTGCATAACATAACATACATAAGACTTCCTACTGTAGAAGCATAAGGAACCTTTCTCGTGTTTTCTCTTTCTTTCATTGTTTTAGGCGAGTCCTCTAAAGGAAGATGAAATCTCGATATAAAAGGTTGAGTTCCCTTCTTAGAATTGATCATTACATAACATTCCAACATCTTGTCTATGTAAGAAGCTTGTGATAATGATATCACATTGTTCTTACAATCCCTTAAGATTCAAATTCCTAGAACAAAATTAGTTTCTCCTAAGCCCTTCATGCTAAACCGTTGAGTTAACCACATTTTAACCGATGACAATGTCCTTACATCATTTTCGTTTAGTAGAATGTCATCAACATATCCCCCGATAAGTTTATAAGCACAAGATTTATCTACATTTTGCTCTAATCCAAAAGTTTTCATCACATGATCAAATATTTGATTCCATGAGTGTGATGTTTGCTTAAGTCCACAGATGGATCTAAGTAGTTTGCAAACTTCATGCTTGTTTCCTTTAGCTATATATTTGGTGGGTTGCATCATATAGATGCTCTCTTCAAGATAGTCGTTTAAGAACATTATCTTGACATCCATTTGCTAGATCTCATAACCAAGAGCCATCACAAAGGATAACAATATACAGATTGACTTGAGCATGACAATTGGAGAGTGATAACTCTTGAAAGGAGTTAGATTGCAAGCCTCTAAACTTGATTAATTGTCTGTACTTAAGTGCATATATTTGCATTTTTAGGATATTTTTATAACATTTATCATGAAGCTTGGATTGTGCTTTCAATGTTACTATATGTTACTTTTGTTGGTGGAAGGAAAGGAATTATTTATGTTTGTAGCAGGTGCAGGAAGGAAGAAAAGAAATGAAGGAGTGAAGTATTGTCAAGGAAAAAGGTTGGACAGTTTGCCAGCATAACTTCCATGACAATTTCAGGAAAATGCTGACGCAATAGCTGATCCATGCCACTCTCAGCCAGCTATACTTGAACCAGATAAATCCAGCTGGAAAAGAGGGAGAAAAACGTGTGGTGAAAGAGGGAACCTACCTTATAAAAGAAGAAAGAGAGGAGAATTCTGAGGGATTTTTACATGAGGATTTAGGAGGGGAATTGGGAGAATGTTTTTTTTTTTCTCTCCAACAAGCCCTCATGAAAAATCTGGAGAAAATAAGAGAGGGTAGTAGCTAAAGCACAATACAGAGACGTAAGAAAGGGGACAAAGCATTCAACCCTGGGTCTTACACAATATTGCAACACACTTTCTGAAGTTCTTCCTTTAATATCTTGATTAATTACTATGAATTCTAACTGTTAAATGATGTTGTCGAATGATACATTTATTTTAGATTTTAATTTCCAACCCATGAGCTAATCTTATCAAGTTGGAATTACTTTATGAATCTTTATTTCCATTAATGACTAGGCATTATCTTGATTAGATCTACTATTTCATTCGATTTGTGTTATTTTGAATGCATGCATGCAATCTCTAGACGTAGGTGGATGTATGGTATGTTCAAAAACTTGATTTAATTCTGAAAATGTTAGATGATTTGGATTTTTATTGATTGATACAAATGAGTAGTTGAAAGCATATTTGTAACACTCTAGACATAGAGCTTAGCTCTATATAAAACAAGGAAGAAACAATATTGGGTACCATCCTTGAAGCTTGTAGACATACAAAGCCTTAGGAATGGTATCTTAAAGTCTAACTCTCGAAAGAAACAAACTACTGTAGCTAGAATCTAAATAGTAGACTAGTTAAAACATTGTCATTGCATTATTGTGTTATAAGGATGTATCCTGAGTAATTCCAACCTTCCCATTCAACATCGTAGTTCTTTTCAACTTTTTCTCGTTAAATTGCCATAGCATTTTAAGTTAGTTATCAGATTTTAATATTGCTTACGTGATTATCCTTTACAAATTTCTTATTCTGTTTTTGGCATTTCTTGATTCATATAGTTTATAGTTATAGCTTAACCTGTAACACCCCTAACCCGTATCCATCGTCGGAATAGAGTTACGGAGCATTACCATAAAAGCGTAACTTAAAAGCATTTACATTAAAAACATTTTATAAATCATAGCATAATTCATTCAATCACATGCATATCGTCCCTAATTCGAGCCCTCGAGGCCTTAGAAATACTTTAGAAATGATTCGGGACTAAATTAGAAACATTTGAAACATTAAGGAAATAGATAGAAAATTTCATATTACAGGGGTCACATGGCTGTGTGACTCACACGGCTGAGACACACGCTCGTGTTTTAACCATGTGGGCATTCAAAATAGGGACACATGGCCGTGTCCCACCCCATATACGTACTTGTGTAACTCACTGACTTGGGTCACACGGCCAAGCCACACGCCCATGTGCCAAGCCGTGTAACACTCGAAATGCAACCTTTAAAACCTACAGGGGACACATGGCCATGACACATGGCTATGTATCACACACGACTGAGACTATAATCAAGCCTTAAAACATACCAAAAACATGCATAATAAGACCAAATCGAATACCAAATTCCATTCAATTTATATGCCATATAGGCACCTCAAACTCAAACATACAATTTATCTAAACATATACATGTACTTAACACATTTCATTCATCATCACTTATTTCATTTTCCATTACAAAACTCATCATAAATTGACCACATTTGTACCATTACAAATAGTTCATATCTACGTCAAAGCATAACTCCACTTAGTCTCAATAAACATACTAAATATGGTCATAACAAACATACCTAAACATGTGCACATTTAAGCTTACCTTATTAGAATCATACCAAATCAAAATAACCTTACTATTTGGACCATTTCTCACATGCATCAAAGTCATCTAAATGACACCAATCTAGCCATTACCAAATGGTTCCAACAACCAACATATATACAAACCATATTTCAATCATGCACATCTATTCAAAACCTTTCCAAATTATACTATAACTTGACCATGTTGAGGTCAATTCATTACCTACTATTTTGGCCACTCAAACATGCATTAACACATTTTCAAAATGACACACATCAATAAGGCATCAAAAGTACCAAGGTTTTATCGACCAAAATGACATATACATGCCAAATTCATCAACTATTATAAACCACAAGTCCACCTATACATGTCATTATAACCTTGATCAAAACATCAGAATCTACCAATTTAATCTCTGGATAGTGTGATAGCGCTCCAACGTGCTTCTAAACCAATCGAGTGTCTGATAATCTGTATAGTAAGAGAAAGATTACTACGTAAACAACGAATGCTTAGTAAGCTCGTGGAGCATGAAACATAACTTATCACTTCAATACTATAATACATAGATTAACACCAATACTTTAAACTTGGTATAATCCTATTGAACACCATTCAACTCACATTTAAGTATATTCATCAACATCACATATACTTTTCATATATAACATATTGGGATTTATAAGTCGTAATACATAGTCATCAACCTTTTCATAAGATCATGAATCATTCTATTTACTCACTTTCCCTTCCATTCCGAATACTTAGCATAAGCCTAAACAACATTATCATTTCATGAATTAATGTATCTATTCATGTTATAGGTAAATTCTTTCATAGCATAAATAGACTTCTCACATATAAGTACATCATTTATTACATCAAACCTTTTATAACATCATAATGCATCCAAATTATGAACTTACTGTTTCATTCCCTTTCCGTACCTGTTTCATATACATAGTATAGACATAAACATAAACATCAATCATAACCAAAAGCTTGGCACAAGCCTAAGCACATCAACAACACATGTTAGTTCATTTAGACATAATTCATATGAATTTAACATGGATATCCATTATACTTAAGCATGATTCAATTGGATTTGTCATCTATTATAACATAACATGCTTTTCATGTATCTCACCATTTCAATGTACTTCATAAATACATGTCTTGGTTCATATTGAACACATACCTTTCCTTTTCTTTTTCATACTCGTTGAACTGTTTAGAATATCGTTGGATAAGGGGGATAGCTCACACTAAGTGTGCTAACATATAACTGTATCATTTCCTTTCCTTTACATAATTGCTCACACAAGCTGTGAAATAGGTCTGCTCACATGAACTGTGAAATGTGTCTGCTCACACGAGTTGTGGGTTGGAATTTAAGCTACACGATGTTGCTCACATGAACTATAGAGTATCTGCAACACATGTCAGACCTCAGCCATTGTAGGACATTCAAGACTAGCACCTGTATGGAAACCCTAATGACATGTCATTTGTATCCTACGAATTTCTAAGGTTCAAATGGGGCTCGATAATCGTCGTACGTCGTTGGATTTCCATCATTTCATGACAGGAAAAATTGCATAATAACATATATATTGAATCATTTACATTAGAAAAACACATTAACAATCAATTTAATCAACATTTAAGTGATTAAATTTCATATGAACTTACCTAGCTAAAATTCAGAAATGTCAAAGTAGAGGGGCTTTTTGGTAATTTTCCATTCTCCTCGATTTTCCACTCGATCTTTATCTAATTGAATAATTTCAATCAAGCCTTAAAATGGATTAGATACCCAATACTAAATAAGAAAGATTTGTTACAGAAACTTTGTAATGCAAATATTTTCTCAAAATTTGACATGAAATCTGGATTTTGGCAAATACAAATAATTGTAATTTGTAAGTTGAAAATAAAATTTGAAAGATTGTTTGAAAGATAGTTTGATTAAAATTTTGAAAAGGAAAATAATTTAAAAACTTAAATTTTGAAAACTTAAAATTTGGAGAAACGAGTTGTGATTTTTGAAATTGGTATTTCAAGCCATGCCTTTCATTCTCAATCCGATAGCCTTTTATAGAGGGCTATTGTCTCTTTACATCATTTGAATCTGGAAACTCAATCCATTTCAACATTACATAATTGAAACTTTGATTACATAATTGAAACTTTTTAGAGAATATATTCTCTGGTTATAAAAATACAAACTACAGAGAATATCTACTATTCATGCGTCAAAGAATCTTACTGTTCTTTCCAGGGAATATTTACTGTTTACGCCAGAGAATATTTCCTGTTCACTCGTCTTTTCTTGCAGGGAATATTTATTGTTTATGCCATAGAATATTTCCTGTTCACTTGTCTTTTCTTGCAGGGAATATTTACTGTTTATGCCAGAGAATATTTCCTGTTCACTTGTCTTTTATTGCATCATTTTTTCTTGGTCCTGGTGATAGTTACTAAAGTGGTATCATCTGCAAGATCCACCATTTTGATTGAAGACGCTGAAGATTTCTCATCTTCGGATTTGGAATCCATTGAGCTGAGCATTTCAGCCATGGGTTTTTTGTATTCCTTCTTGGTCTTGGCTTGAGCTAACATCGCACTAGCTGTCGATTTTGCTTGAAGGAATTTTGCTGTGGTCTGATCTGGGGCTATGGACTTACATAATCTAGGATTCTTGTTGAAAAAATTATCCAAATATTTTGAATCATAAATGTAGTTTCGAACTAGTAATGGAATTCCAGTACATTAATCTTGCTCATAGGAATAACTCTAAGAAACAATCCAAGAAATGCATAGTTTTTAGAAAAAATGGATTGTTCTGTAAATGTGTTTTTGGTCTGGTTCAGGCTAAAATTTGTCAAAGAATTTGGGCCATAAATTTTGAATTTTTTCTGGTAAGATCTCAAAGGATGATGGTCCATACCGATTCCACCATTATTGGAATCAATTTGGGAATTTGAATTGGTTACCGTATTTGAAATATATGAGCCAAGAATGTCCCATGTGTTGGTTGTTCATGAAGAAGGCATTGTACCATGCCATTTGGTAGTCTCAATATGTAAAATATGGGTGGCGGTCAATTTTGGTGGTAAATTTGGCTGGAAATTTCTTTGGAGAATTTGGGTTTTCACTTTAATCCCTTGGTTGAAGAATTTTTAATATTTGGGTTGTTGAATGGGTAATAAAATTTGGATATTTTGGGTCTGTGTAGTGTTTGAAAAGCACTGATCCAATTTGAACTAGTATGTTTTCATAATACTGTTGGGGTTTTTGAGAATCCAATGGTTTGAAATGCCATCCATTGAAATGTTCCTTTGCAAGTATATGTGGAGGTTTTTCTGAAAACTCTTCCTCCATAACAAGAATTTTTTTCAAAACATTTGTTTGGAAAATATTGTGAGGATTTTTGTGTAGCAGTCTGTGAAGACACTGCTGTTTCTTTTGGAAAAACATCTTGGAGAGATGTCTCTTTCAAAAAAATTTTGAGAGATTTTGGTTTGTGTAAAACAATCTCTTTATTTTTTGAAATCTTTGCTGCTTAACCAGCAATTTTCTTGAGAGGAGTTTCCTCTTTCATTTGAGTAAAGGCCAATGCCACTTCTGGGGATTGAGAAAGGGACTCAATCCATTTTTTGATTTGAGAACCAATTTCATTTGGATCTTGTGCATCTTGAATTATTATATTTTTGGAGGATTTTGATGATGATAATGATCTCTCATTTTCTTCTTCATGACAAATTTCATACCATGACTTAATTGGTTTTGAGGAAATTTGGGTTTTGGATGACTCTCCTAATTTTCCTTTTCCTTTGTCTCGGAGTTTGGGTGGCATTTTTGAAGAAACTTTCTGGTGAGAAAATCAGACAAAGAATTAGTTTCTCCTATGCTGTATTCAATATCAAAATCAAATATGCTCAAAATTGCCCGCCATCTTGCAAAAATTTGTTTTGAAAGATTGTTTGAAATCACTCCATTTTATGCAATTTAGTCAATTTTGACATTTTTACAAAATTGCCCCTAATATTTTACTTTTATTCAATTTAGTCCATGAACCTAAAACATGCAAATTAACCATTTTTAATGCAAACCCATGCCAATAGAATATTCATGGAATCCAAGCAAGCCCATATTTGTAATAATTTCACAATAAATCCTTATATTTTTACTATTTCAACAATTTAGTCCCTAATTGATAAATTCATCAAAATTACTTAACATAGTACTTATAAATAATAACTAATACCACAAATTCACCATTTAATATCTAAAATCACATATATTCATCAATGAAAACATTCAATATCTTTAACAGTTTCAAAATCGAAGGTACGAGTTAATTGGACCTAGTTGCAACTATCTTAAAAACATAAAAATTATTAGAAACGGGGCTAAAACGGACTTACATGCACACAATGAAGTTTGGATGAAGCTTCAAAGCTTTTAACAAATGGCTTTCTTCTTCCCAATTCGATGAAAGAAATGAGTTAGAAAAGATAACACAAACTTTGTTTTATTTAATTTAATTTAATTACATAATTACCATTTTGTCCATTTAAATATCATCCAAATTTCATGCTTTTAGTTTCCCAAAACCGTCCACTAAATATTTAAATGGCTTAATTGCCATTTAAGTCCCTTTTTTTCTTTATTCAATAAGCCATTTAATCACTCAAATCAAATAGTGATCAAATTTTACATCCTTTACAAATTAGTCCTTTTTAATTAATTAACTATCGAAACATTAAAATTTCTTGACGAAACTTTAATACAACCTTAATAACACTCTGTAAATATTTATAAAAATATTTAAGGCTCAGTTTATAGAAATGAGTTCCCAATGCCTCATTTTCTAAAACCACTTGACTTTAAGGTCCTACCACTTGAACTTAATACATCATTTATATAACCTAAATTACCAAATAAAAAACCTTTTTAAAACCATATTTGACTTGTAAATATTAAATAGTAATATTTATGAACTTACTCATCGAATTTATGGTCCTAAAACCACTATTTCCGACACCATTGAAAAACGGGTTGTTACTTAACCAATTTAATCCTAACTTATCCCTGTGGAGACGATCTTACTTACTACTTTATTACTTGATTCAATGTGTACACTTGCACATTCACATTTAATTTCACACGCGACAAGTTTTTGGTGCTGTTGCTAGGGATCGACAAATTGGTGAATTTTGGTTTGTTATTATTGTATTGATTTTGTTAGCTTTAACTTACGTAGTTGTTTTTTATTTTTTTTTTCAGATCTGTTGCTAGTTTATGAGTAGAGGTATTCCCAAAAATGAAGAGAATTGTTTTGATCCTAAAATTGAGAGAACCTTGAGGAGAAGGAGAAAAGAATTGCGAGAGGAGGCAAGGATTGGAAATGATCCATATAGAGAAGATCCGTTACGTCTGAATGGTAGTGATGCTGGTATTCCTCATGAGATAGATGATAGGGACAAACCCATTAGAGAACATGAATTGCCTATCTTGGATGATTTGAATCCAGGGATTATCAAACCACAAATTCAAGCTCAGCATTTCGAGTTAAAACCAATAATGTTTCAAATGCTACAAATAGTAGGACAGTTTAGTGGATTACCTACTGAAGATCCACAGTTGCATTTAAGATTCTTTTTGGAGGTTTGTGATTCATCCAGGAAACAGGGTGTTTATGAAGATGCCATGAGACTCAAGTTATTTCCTTATTCATTGCGAGATCGTCTAGAGCATGGTTGAATACTTTGCCGTTAGGAATGGTGGCATCCTTGAATGATCTTTGTAAACAAAATTTGATATGATATAATCATGCAAATATGAAAGCTAAGTTAAAGAATGATATTACATCTATTTGGCAATCCGAGGATGAGACGTATGAAGCTTGGGAGAGATTCAAAGAATTACTTAGAAAATGCCCTATGCATGGTTTGTTTTATAATGGACTAAATGCACATACAAGAATGGTAGTTGATGCATCTAACAATGGCACGTTGCTAGATAAATCATATAATGAGGCATATGAGATTCTGGAAAGGATAGCCAACAATGATTATCAATATCTGAATATAGGAGTAGGGACAGGCAGAAGAGCTACTGGAGCAATGAAGCTTGATGTAATCACCTCATTAACAGCTTAGGTATCATCCATAGCTACATGATTAAAACACTGAAGAGACCAGTTGTAGTGCATGAAATGAAAATAGTCGAGCTAACATGTGTTTATTGTGGGGAAGGTCATGTTTTTGATGAATGCCTATAGAACCTAGCCTTAGTATATTATATTACATGGGAAATTTAAATCAAAACAATAATTCATATTCCAATATGTATGATCCAGGGTGGAAACAACATCCCAACTTTAGCTGGAGTAATCAGTAATTGGGAAATTCCATTACTATTGCTTGACAGAATGTCTTGTGAAATTACCGAAATACCCTTGATTTGTGAAATTATCGAAATACCCTCGGATTCCATTATGGCTCTATGCCAACCTAAATATGGCTCTGTACCATCTTGATTATGGCTTTGTGCCAATCGTATTTACCCGTGGCTATATGCCTAACATATATATTATGACTATGTGTCAATCATTATTACCCAGAGCTGTGGGCCGATCATATTACCATCGCTGATGGCTATGTGCCAAACTTATTACAGTTACCGATAGCTCTGTTCCATCCTGATTATGGTTTATAACCATTTTGTTTATGGCTTTTAGCCATTCTGTTCACGGAGCCGAGTCATTCTGTTAACTTAGTGCCGCAACCGGTGCTAAGCTTGGTGTGTTGGCTGGGTGGGTCGATTTTATCCCTACAGGAGTGTAGGGTTGGTAAGGGTAGTGTGTTGGCTGGATCGGGGTGGGATGCATCCTCATACTGTTGCATATCTATTTATGAGATCTGTCACTGTACTGGGCTTAGGCCACTTGTTCTGTTATTGGTTTGAGCTAGGCCCAATTGATTCTGTTATGGAGTGTGACCCAAATGATATTGTAGTGGCTTGGCCCACATATGCTCTGAATCGGATCAGTCATTATTCTTGTTAAAGGGCTTTAGCCCACTGTTTGATTTACATTTTATATCTTGTCGATACTCTAGTAAGGGGATTATACACTGAGATTTCGTAAACTCACCCCATTTTTAACTGTACAGGTAGTCCCCAGCGTTAGGAGGATCGGTGCTGCAAGGGATTCGGAGGTGACCACGACTGCGTGTAACGACCCGAATTTGGGCCTAGTAGAATTGGGCCCATTGGGCTTTGGGCTTGGGAGCGTTTAAAATTTTTGAGAACAAGAGAACGGCTCTAATGCTAGTTGGACCTATTAGGTGAGTGATTTTGGAAGGTTAGGGGGCTTCTATGAAGTTCCAGGATCAAACCTGGGCTTAGGAAAAATTTTGGTTTTAGGTGAATAAAACCCTGGGAGTTAGTAGGTAGGCTTTAGGAATAAAATGTAGAGAAAAATGACATAAGAAGAAGTTGTGGTCTAGTGGCAAATGGTGCCACATAAGAGACAAGGGAATGACGCCACAAGGAAGCAAGGGGATCCAAGGTTCAAGTCTTGGTGCTGGCATTTTGATTTCTTTTTAAGTGAACTTAGACGTTGGCCATAGACATATATTTAGTTGCGCATGTTTTAAGACAACAAGGAACTAGTTGGTAAAGTGGCTAGTGGCATGGATTATGCTACAAGGGAGCCTGAGTTCGAATCCCATTGCAAGCAAAAAGGGGATATTTATTATGCTAAGTTGGGGCAGCAAGAGTTTGTGTTGGATTTAAACTTTACTGATGAAAGGATCCCACATCAAAAAGCTAGCAAGAGGGGAGGTGAGAAGCTGGCTATAAATAGAACCAATCTATGAGGGAGGAGACACACCTTAGTTGGTGTTGGGCACAGGAGTGGTCGGAGCGCGGATTAGCAACTTCAGATTCCCTATCAGGTGTGTATTTTGCACTACTCTAGTTGAAGAGCGGCAAATGCTGAAATGCTGGTCACACGGCGATGGTAGCCACACGAGCGTGCGAGTGCATGTGTGGGAGCTTCGACGCGATAGTTGAGGCCATCATGAGTGTTCTTGTGGGTTTAGACTGTTTGGGCCTCGATGGGCCAAGTGGGCCCAATGAGCCCGTGGGCCCATATGAATAAATTGTATGATTATGTAGTAGATAGTGAACTGATCTATTTGAATCTCATATCTATAGCTAGATTTGGGTTAAATGGGCCACATGAGCCTATGGGCCCATTCGGGCCGAGAATGGGCCCTAGGCCCATTCGCATCGTTATCTCTGTTTAGAATACCATTGGTTTACAAAATTATTGAAATACTATCAGTTTGCGAAATTACTGAAGTACCCTGGATTTGTGAAATTACTAAAATACCCTTGAATTGTGAAATTACCAAAATACCCCTAATTTGTGAAATTACTGAAATACCCTCGGATTGCAAAATTACCGAAATACCCATGATTTGTAAAATTACCAAAATACCCCTGATTTGTGAAATTACCAAAATACCCCTGGTTTGTAAAATTACTGAGATACCCCAGTTTGTGAAATTACCCAAAATACCCCCAATTTGTAAAATTACTGAAATACCCCAGTTTGTGAAATTGCCAAAATACCCTCGATTTGCAAAATTATAGAAATACCCCCAGTTAGCAAAATTACTTAAATACCCTAATTTGTGAAATTACCCAAAATACCCCCGATTTGCAAAATTACCGAAATACTCTCAATTTGCGAAATTACTGAAATACCCCGATTTGTAAAATTATCGAAATACCTCTGATTTGTGAAATTACTAAAATACCCCCGGTTGGTGAAATTACCACCCTGATTTGTGAAATTACCAAATACCCTCAGTTTGTGAAATTATTGAAATACCCCCGATTAGTGAAATTACCAAAATACCCCCGATTTGTGAAATTACCAAAATACCCTTAGTTTGTAAAATTACCAAAATACCCCTGATTTGTGAAATTACCAAAATACCCCTGGTTTGTAAAATTACCGAAATACCCCCAGTTTGCAAGTAGCGTGTTGAGATATTTAGGGGGGCTTGGGTTTGAATCCCTTTGCAAAGAAAATACAATTATTTTACTACATGGTGATGGTAAGTGGTTGAATTGGATTGAAACTCTGGAAGGTTGTTGTGGACTTAGTAAAAGAGTGATGTTTCAATTGGTCATGGAGAAAATGTAGGAGGAAAAAGGGGAATTTGATATGGATGGTGGAGAGGTTGGAGGAGGGTTTTAGGAGCGGTTTAAAGGTGGTGGATGGTCTGAGTGATTTGGGGAGGAAAATTTAGGATTTTGAAAGGAAAGAGGGGTGTGTGCTGAATGAGAATTTTGGCTTATCAGAAATTGGCTTTGAGTAGTCTTTTACTTTCTAAAATTGGTTATTTTTCTCTCTTGGAGGCTGATTTGTGCTAAGGGTGTGGGCAGTAACTTTTCATTTTTGGTCATGTTGAATACCTTTCGGGTTCTTCCGCTCTCTACTTTGCAATCCTCTGCAAACCTACTGTCAAACTGGTTCTTTTTCTCTCTTCTACCTCTTCACATTTTGCCGAATATTTCTTCTCTCTCTCAATTGGTTGATGCGTTTTTGGCCAAACACATTGTTATCTCCTCTCTTCTTTCTTTCGGCTTTTCTCATTTCCCTCATCTTTTGCTAAAGCCAAATAACCTCTAAACTTCTGTGCTAGTCGAATATTTCATCTCAACAGAGTGCGATTATTTCTTCTCATGCCTCGGTTTATGCGTGTGTTGTGGTGGTGGCTGAATACTTCTGTCTTTCAGTCTTAAGTCCACAGTTTGGGTAGTTTTTTTAAAGACTTGAAGTGAAGTGATCTCCTGCGACGGCCTGAGTGAGATTGATTAAGGCGGGTGATAGGTTGGTGTTCCTGTGGGTTAGTTGCGCACGTTCACAATCAAGTGTATATTTTACCCTGTACCTGATAGTCGGCTGATAAGCCCAAGGTGTGTAACAGTACCCTGTATTCGATAGTTGGCGAGAAAGCTGATGGAGTGTGTGTCACCACACTCCTTCTGATCGTAGATCGACAAAATACCGAAAAGCCAAAATACCGGTGAATGATGCCACACGAGCGTGCGATCGCACGTGTGGTGGACCAAGCCCATGAACATGGGCGTTAGTCTTTAGAGGCCACCATGAGCGCTCTCGTGGTATTGGGCTGTTCTGGGCCTCGTTGTGTCGAAATGGGCTGTGTGGGCCTAGTAGGCTTATGGGCTCGAACGGATAAAATGTAGGTGATATGGTAAGTGTTGTTTGGACTATGACGTTTGCATAACTGTGGCGTTTCTGGGTTAAATAGGCCACACGAGTGGGTGGACCACTTGGGCCGAGAAATGGGCCTTTGGCCAATTTACACCGTTGTATCTGTTTAGGTTACTTAAGTCGCACGAGGCGACGATGGACCTTCTGTTGGGTCGCTAAGACCCTGATTTGTAAAATTACTCAAACGCCCCCGATTTGTAAAATTATCAAAATACCCTCGGATTGTGAAATTACCAAAATACTCCCGATTTGTGAAATTATTGAAATAACCTTGATTTGTGAAATTACCGAAATACCGTAGATTTGTAAAATTATCAAAATAGCCTCAGATTGTGAAATTACCAAAATACCCTCGATTTGTGAAATTGTCGAAATACCCCAGTTTGCAAAATTACCTAAATACCCTTGTAGGGTAGGATTATCGAAATACCCTTATAGGGTAAAATAACTGTTTTGCGCTTGTGGGTAAGTGACTGACTTGTGCTATAATTTGACTTGGATTCTATGATTGTGTTTTAACTGACTTAACGGTGGTTGTATGACTGATATACTTTTAATATATGTTTAAATGACTGTTACTGGGCATGGCCGTTTTGCACACACGTGTAATGATTAAGCATGACATACACGACATATTGCATGGGGCTGTGACATTGATACGGAAGAAGTTCTGATAGGGTCACACGAGTCGCATAAGATGACTGTGGATCCAGTATTGATCTGTTAAGGTTGCACGGGTCGCATAAGACGACTGTGGATCCAGTATTGATCTGTTAAGGTTGCACGGGTCGCATAAGACGACTGTGGACTGATGGACGACTTAAAGCCGCGTAATCTGATTATATCTCTGTGCCAACCTAAATATGGCTCTGTGCCATCTTGATTATGGCTTTACGCCAATTGTATTTACCCGTGGCTATGTGCCTAACATATATATTGATGACTATGTGTCGAACATAATTACCCGAAGTTTTGTACAGATCATATTACCGTAGCTGATGGCTATGTGCCAAACTTATTGCAATTACCGATAGCTTTATGCCATCCTGATTATGGTTTATAACCATTCTGTTTATGGCTTTTAGCTGTTATGTTCATGGCGTCGATTCGTTCTGTTGACTTAGTGTCGCAACCGGTGCTAAGCTTGGTGTGTTGGCTAGGTGGGTCAATTTATCCCCACAGGAGTGTAGGGTCGGTACGGGTGGTGTGTTGACTGGATCGGGGTGGGATGCATCCTCATACTGTTGCATATCTATTGATGAGATCTGTCAGTATACTTGGCTTAGGCCACTTGTTCTGTTATTGGTTTGAGCTAGGCCCAATTGATTCTGTTATGGACTGTGACCCAAATGATATTGTAGTGGGCTTGGCCCACGTATGCTCTGAACTGGACTGTATTGTTACTGTTAAAGGGCTTTGGCCCAGATTGTTTTGGTTTCTATTTCTGTATATTGACTGTTACTCTAGTAAGTGGATTACACAATGAGTTTTCATAAACTCACCCCGTTTTTAACTGTGCAGGTAATCCCCAGCGTTAGGAGGACCGGTGCTGCGAGGGACTCAGAGGTGACCACACGACTGCGGCTATTATGCTTTGGAGTTTACATATGTTTTAAATTCTGTTTTGGGTTTGAATTTCTGGTATAAGGCCTTTCTGGATTTAATTCTGAATTTGGTTTTTTGTTACGTTTTATATCTGTTAGACGTAGACGAGTTTTCAACCCAATTACTGTTTTTAAAAAACTTATGTTTTAAACTTCTTTAACTTAAGTTAGCTTCTGCAACTGAAAGAGATTTTTAACGAAGTTAATAACATTTTTAAAAGTGATTAACTTTTAAATGAACCACATTTTTAAATTGAACGAACACAAACTGAGACTTTAGTTTTTTTAATTTTAATGAAGGTTTTCAATTAAAACATGGTTTTCGAAAAGCACTTCTATGTGACACGCCAGATTCGGGCGTAACTTTTGGGCCATGTTTTGGGTGTTACATTTAGTGGTATCAGAGTCAAGTTGAAAAACTCGGCTGTAGATTGGGTCCTTAAAATTGAATTTCTGAAAGTGTTGTTTCAAAAAGGCTTGAAAAGATTTGAAGTTTTGAAATGTTGCATTGACCGTTTTTCTGGAAGTATGGTACACCGCATCTCCGGCGCCGAATCCGTAAGTTTCTGAAACTGTTATTTATTTTCGTTGAAAAGCAGTAGATAGAGATACTATGATTTCTTAGGTATTAGACTGTATTGCTATACTTAAAGTTAGAGTTTGTATTTATTCTGTGTGTATTCTGGAAATGATATGCGTGTGATATCCATTCGCTCTGATGGATAGATGGTGTGGTGCGTGCTTGTGTTATTAGGATCAGAGTGCACAAGGAAAGTGTAGTGTGGTAGGCTAGGATGTGCGACTATTTTGATAGTTGGAAATTTCGAGGACGAAATTGCTTTAAGGGGGTAGAGTTGTAACGCCACGAATTTTGGGCCTAGAAGTATTGGGCCTTGTGTATGGATCAGAAATGAGGCTGTACATAAGTATTTAACTGTGCAAGGAAATGACACTATTAAATGTCTGCTTCAGTGGTTAAGGGCCCTAAAAAGTGTTGGAGAAGTCATGGGTTCAATCCTAGGCTTTAGCAAAATTTTTGGTTTTAGGTGAATAAAACCCTGGATGTAAGTAAGTAGGCTTTAAGAATATTGTTGGGGAAAAAATGACATAAGGAAGCATGTGGTCTAGTGGTTGTGGCGTCATTAAGGTTGTAAGGGAGCCTGGGTTCAAGTCTTGGCTCTTGCAATTTATTTTTGTTTTTCTTTTAAAGGAACCTGGACTTTGGCCTATAGACCTTTTTATTAATTGAGGATATTTTGTGACACAAAAGAGCTTGTGGCAATGAGGTAAGTAGCGTGTTGACCTATTGAGGGGGGCTTGGGTTTGAATCCCCTTGCAAGCAAAATAAAGTTATTTTGCTACATGGGGATGGTAAGTGGTTGAATTGGATTGAAACTCTGGAAGGTTGTTGTGGACTTGGTAAAAGGGTGAAGTTTGAATTGGTCATGAAGAAAATGTAGAAGGAAAAAGGGGAATTTGAAATGGATGGTGAAGAGGTTGAAGGAGGGATTTTAGGAGCGGTTTAAAGGTGGTGGATGGTTTGAGTGATTTGGGGAGGAAAATTTGGGATTTTGAAAAAAAAGAGGGGTGTGTGCCGAATGAGAATTTTGGCTTATCAGAAATCGACTTTGAGTAGTCTTTTATTCTCTAATTCGGTGGCTTGACACATTTTGGTTATTTTTTTTCTTGGAGGAAAATTTTTGCTAAGAGTGTGGGCAGTATCTTTTCATTTTTGGTCATGTCGAATACCTTTTGGGTTCTTCTGTTCTCTACTTTGCATTCCTCTGCAAACCTCCTGTCAAACCGGTTCTTTTTCTCTCCTCTACCTCTTCACACTTTTGCCGAATATTTCTTTTCTCTTTCAATTGGTTGATGTGTTTTTGGCCAAGCACATTGTTATCCCCTCTCTTCTTTCTTTCGGCATTTCTCATTTCCCTCCTCTTTTGCTAAAGCCGAATAACCTCTAAACATCTGTACTAGTCGAATACTTGGGCTCAGGGGAGTGCGATTGTTTTTTCTTGTGCATCGATTTATGGGTGTGTTGTGGTGGTGGCTGAATACTTCTGTCTCTCAGTCTTAATTCCACAGTTTGGGTAGTTTTTTTTAGGACTTGAAGTGAAGTGATCTCCTGCGACGACCTGAGTCAGATTGATTAAGGCAAGTGATAGGTTGGTGTTTTTGTGGGTTAGTTGTGCACGTTCGCAATCAAGTGTGTATTTTACCCTGTACCTGATAGTCGGCTGATAAGCTGAAGGTGTGTAATAGTACCCTGTATTTGATAGTTGGCGAGAAAGCTGATAGAGTGTGTGTCACCACACTCCTTTTGATCATAGATCGACAAAATACCGAAAAGTCGAAATACCGATGAATGATACCACACAAGCGTGCGACCGCACGTGTGATGGACCGAGCCCACAGACATGGGCATTAGTCTGTAGAGGCCACTACGAGCGCTCTCGTAGTATTGGGTTGTTCTAGGCCTCGTTGGGCCAAAATAGGTTATATAGGCCCAGTGGGCTTGTGGGCCTACATGGATAAAATGTAAGTGATATGGTAAGTGTTGTTTGGATAGTGACGTTTGCATAACTTTGGCTGTTTCTGGGCTAAATGGGCCACACGAGTGTGTGGGCCCACTTGGGCCGAGTAATGGGCCTTAGGCTCATTTACACCGTTGTGACTATTTAGGTTACTTAAGTCGCTCGAGGCATCGGTAGACCTTTTATTGGGTCGGTGAGACCCTAATTTGTAAAATTACTAAAATACCCTCAATTTGTAAAATTACTGAAATACCCCCAATTTGTAAAATTACTAAAATGCCCCTAATTTGTAAAATTACCAAAATACCCTCAGATTGTGAAATTACCGAAATACCCCTGATTTGTGAAATTATCAAAATACCCTTGATTTGTAAAATTATCGAAATACCCCTGATTTGTAAAATTATCGAAATACCCCATATTTGTAAAATTATTGAAATACCCTCAAATTGTGAAATTACCGAAATACCCTCGATTGTGAAATTACCGAAATACCCCAATTTGCAAAATTACCTAAATACCCCTGTAGGGTAAGATTACTGAAATACCCTTATTAGGTAAAATGAGTATTTTGCCCTTGTGGGTAAAGGACGGACTTGTGCTATGATTTTTGACTGGTATTGTATGATTGTGTTTTAACTAACTTAACGGTGGTTGTATGACTGATATGCTTTTAATATATGTCTAAATGACTGCTACTGGGCATGGTCGTTTTGCATTCACGTGTAATGATTGAGCATGACATACACGACATATTGCATGGGGTTGGGACATTGATATGGAGGAAGTTTTGATAGGGTCGCATGAGTCACATGAGATGACTGTGGATCCAGTATTGATCTGTTAAGGTCGCACGGGTCACATGAGACGACTGTGGACCGATGGACGGCTTAAAGCCGCGTAATCTGATTATGGCTCTAAGCCAACCTAAATATAGCTCTGTGCCATCTTGATTATGGTTTTGTGCCAATTGTATTTACCTGTGGCTATGTGCCTAACATATATATTGATGACTATGTGTCGATCATAATTACCCGGAGTTGTGTGCCGGTCATATTACCGTCGCTGATGGCTATGTGCCAAACTTATTACAGTTACCGATAGCTCTGTGTCATCCTGATTATGGTTTATAACCATTATGTTTATGGCTTTTAGTTTGCTACTTCACTGACACCGAGTTGTTCTATTAACTTAGTCATAGCAACCGTGCTAAGCTTGGTGTCTTTGGCCGGTGGGTGGGTCGATTTTATCCCCACGAGTGTAGGGTTGAGTACGGGTGGTGTGTTGGCCGGATCGGTGGGGGATGCATCCTCATCTTGTTGCATATCTATTTATGAGATCACATCGCATCGGGCTTAGGCCACTTGTTCTGTTATTGGTTTGGGCTAGGCCCAATTGATTCTGTTATAGACTATGACCAAAATGATATTGTAGTGGGCTTGGCCCACGTATGCTCTAAACTGGACTGTACTATTACTGTTAAAGGGCTTTGGCCCAGACTATTTCAGTTTCTATTTCTGTGTACTGACTGTTACTCTAGTAAGGTGAGTACACACTGAGTTTTCGTAAACTCAGCCCATTTTTAACTATGCAGGTAATCCCCAGCGTTAGGAGGATCGGTGCTGCGAGGGATTCGAAGGTGACCACATGACTGTGGCTGGTATACTTTGGATTTTACATATGTTTTAAATTCTAATTTGGGTTTTAATTTCTGTAATAAGGCCTCTAGATTTAATTCTGAATTTGGGTTTTTGTTACGTTTTATATCTATTAGACGCAGACGAGTTTTCAACCCAATTACTGTTTTTAAAAAAATGACGTTTTAAACTTTTTTACCTTAAATTAGCTTCTGCAACTAAAAGATTTTTTTAACGAAGTTAATAACGTTTTTAAAAGTGATTAACTTTTCAATGAACCATATTTTGAAATTGAACGAACACAAATTGATACTTTAGTTTTTTTAATTTTAAGGAAGGTTTTCAATGACAACATGGTTTTTGAAAAACACTTCAATGTGACACGCCAGATTTGGGCTTAACTTCTAGGCCGGGTTTGGGGTGTTACAGTGCACCACTTAGATATAATCAACCCATGCCATGACAAAATGTTCAACAAAGTTCAGCATCATCTTCTTCATTAATGGAAGCTCTGTTGAAGGAATATATTACCAAAAATGATGCTAGGATATAGAGTAAAGTTGCATCCCTAAGAGCCTTGGAAAATCAAGTACGGTAGATTACCAGTGCATTAAGTTCGAGATCACAAGGAGCCCAAGTGATACTAAAAATCAAGATCTCAAGGGAAGGAACATTGCAAGGCCATTACATTCAGAAGTGGTACTCAGCTACCTAGAGTTGTTAATGATGTCGCTGTTGAAGAAGATAGCTCAGATTTCACACATAAGGCGAATTCAGAACCAGTAGTGGAACAATCTACAATTGAGAAGAGCAAGCAAAATGTTGAAGGAAGGCCACCGCCACCTTTTCCTCAATGATTTCAAAAGTCGAAGCAAGACTTTCAATTCAAAAATTTCTTGGATGTCCTAAAGAAACTTCATATCAACATACCATTGGTGGACACATTGGAGTAAATGCCCAAATACGTTAAGTTCATGAAGGATATCTTGTCAAATAAGTGACGATTGGGGGAATTTGAAACTGTTGCTCTCACTGAAGGGTGCACAACAATGTTGATGAAAAAAATGCCTCCAAAGTTGAAAGACCCAAGGATTTTTACTATCCCTTGTTCAATTGGAAATCATTATGTTGGCAAGGCATTATGTGATTTAGGAGCAAGTATAGATTTAATGCGTATGTCCATTTTCAGGAAGCTAGAAATTGGGAAGGCAAAACCCACCATAGTTATGCTGTAGCTAGCAGATCACTCCTATGCACATCCGGAAGGTATGATTGAAGATGTGCTAGTAAGAGTTGATAAATTTACTTTTCCAGTAGATTTTATTGTTCTAGAATGTGAAGCTAATAAAGAAGTACCATTTATTCTTGGGAGACATTTTTTAGCAATAGGCAGAATGCTAATTGATGTGCAGAAAGGTGAGTTGACAATGAGGGTCAATAACCAACAAATAATTTTTAAAGTTTTTGATGCCATGAAGTGTGCAGATGAAAATGAAGAATGTCAGGCCATTAGATTTCTCAACTCAGTAGTAGAGGAAGAGTTTGCAAAGTTTTGTCACATCAATTCTAATGATGATGGAGATCCATTTGAGCTGACTGAAGTAGAAATGACTGGTGAACTTATGGAGACCAAGCAATTTGAGTATCGACAAGGGAGGAGTTTCGAATCTTTAGATTTCTCAAATCATTCTTTTAGGCCTCCTAGACCTTCCATAGAGGACCCTCTTACTTTGAAATTAAAGCCTTTTCCATTACACTTAAAAGTATGCCTACTTAGGAGTCAATAACACTTTGCCAATAGTCATATCTGTAGAATTGACACCTGATCAGGAGAAGAAGTTATTAGAAGTTTTGAAGAAGTCTAAGAAAGCACTGGGGTGGACAATTGCTGATATCAAAAGAATTAGTCTTGCCATCTGTATGCATAAAATTTTACTAGAGGATTGCCATTGCAAGTCTATTGAGCAGCAGAGAAGACTAAACCTCATTATGAAGGAAATCATTTAAAATGAGATTATTAAATTGTTTGACGTTGGAATAATATACCTTATTGTTGATAGTTCGTGGGTGAGCCATGTTCAATATGTACCAAAGAAAGGAGGTGTCACCATAGTTAGCAATGACAAAAATGAACTTATCCCAAATCGTACTATCATGGGATGAAGAGTATGCATGAACTATCATAATCTTAAGAAAGCAACTCAGAATGACCATTTTCCTTTGCCATTCATCGGTTTAATGTCAGATAGATTAGCGGGGAAAGCCTTCTATTACTTCTTGGATGGTTATTTGGGGTATAAGCAGATTGCCATAGCCCCCATAGATCAAGAAAAGACCACTTTCACATGTCCGTATGGAACCTTTTCTTTCAGATGAATGTCTTTGGATTGTGCAATGACCCTGCAACATTTTTGCATGATGGAAATATTTTTGGACATGGTGGAGAAATTTTTGGAAGTTTTTATGGATGACTTCTTGGTGTTTGGTGATACCTTTAAAGGTTGTTTAAAGAACCTAGAGCTAGTTCTTTGTCGTTGTGAAGAAACTACAGTGAAAGGTATTTGAAGTTTGCTTGGCCATGCAGGATTTATCGACGCTTTATTAAGGATTTTTCAAAAATATCCAAACCCCTGTGTGCATTGTTAGAGCATAATAGGTTTTTCAATTTTGATGAGTCTTGTTTACAAGCATTTGAAGAATTAAAAAAGCAACTTGTAACAGCCCGTTTTCAGTGAAATGGGAACAGTGGTTTCGGGGCTACAAATCTGAGCCCGAAAGAAAAAATATTTCAATATTATTTTATGATCTGCTTTACAATTGAAATATCGTATGAAAATTTCATAGATAAATTTTATTAGTTACATGTCTATTTATATGGAAAAGACCAAATTGCATAAAATGCAAAAGTTGAGTTATAGTAGCTATAAGAATCAAATAGCTATGGAATTCAAAATTGAAGGTCCTTATATGAAAATAACACCATTAAGAGGAGTTATTAGATAAGTATGCTTAGTCATCCATGGAAAATTAAATAAAGAAAAGGACTAAATTGGAAAGTAAAAGATGAAAACATGATAAAGTAAAAGATGAAAACATGATAAATAATAAAATAACATAAAATATCATCATTTTTTTTATCATATTTCCTAAAATTAAAGACATGAAACCCTAGTTATGGATGGAGAGTTCAAGCAAACTATTTTGGCTTAATTAGGTATGAATTCTTGTCCCTTTTTTAGTAATTTTTATATTTTCGAGATCGTAAAGTTATCTAGCTATCTAGCTATCTCAGGGATGAATTTGTAAAGTTATCAAAGTACTAGGGTTTTTCCATGGATGAGTATGCATGAATTATGAAGTTTTATGGTAGAAAATGAAATATTGTTGAAAGATAAACAACTTTTATAAAGAGAATTGTGATGAAATTATGATTTAGGGACTAAATTAAAAAGATGTAAAATTCATGAAAAAAATCTGAATTTCATGAAATACATGGGCTGCTAATGTTATATGTAAAAATTAACTAGGCTTGGAATAATGATTAAATTGCATGAATTTCATTTTCCGAGCCTAGAGACAAAATTGAAATTTATTAAATGTATATGTGAATTGGATAAATTGAATATGAATTGTATTAAATTTATGTTAAATTCATTCATATAGATCTGGATAAACCAAATACGGAGTTAGATCGAGGAAAAGAAAAAATATCGAATTAGTAGATTTTATGTACATGAACAATTGTCGTGGTAACTTCGTATAACTAAATTGTGTATATTTATATGTTTGAATTGAATGTTGTATATTTGAATTGTGTAACTGCTATTTATATGAAATTGATTACATATCTGATAAATCCCGATAAATGTTAAGTTCCGTTTAAATAGAAGAAATTTTGATGGATACAAGGTACCCGAATTGGTTGTGGTCCTGCCTATGTTGTGGACACACCACAGCTCGAAAGAGTGCCCCGTTATTAGCCCTCTTGAGCTTCCCATTATATGGTTCTTGATAGCATCTAGATTGGTTGTGATTCTGCATGTGTTGTGGACACACCATAGCTCTTACTAGCATCCCAATATATGGCTCTTCGTGAGCTTCCCGATTAAAGGCTCTTTGTGAGCTTCCTAATTAATGGCTCTCCGGAGCTTCCCGATATTGGCTCACTTGAACTTCCCGATATATGGCTATTCTAAACTTCTTGATTAATGGCTCTTCAGAGCTACCGGTTATTGGCTCGTATGAGCTTCTTGAATATTGCTCTTATGAGCTTCCCATTATACGGCCCAGATAAGCTTCCCGTTATACAGCTCACATAAGCTTCCTGTTATATGGCTCGAGAGAGAGATTCCCGTTTATGTGCTCGTATGAGCATTCCCGAATATGAATTGACAGATTACAGTTTTGTACACTTTGTGTGTACTACCCTTGTATCCATCGAGATTTTAATGGTTCAACGGTCAAAGTTCTGATATGAAATAATATGGATTCGGAATGGATTATTACTGAATATATCTGAAATACATGGAAATGGTTTGTACATGTTATATGAATCCATGATATGGAAAGTATATGTATATGGCAATTCTATTGTTATGAGATCATATATGTTCTTTGATATTTCTATGAAATACATGACAAACATGTTGACGAGGATATATGTTTAGGATTTTGGCCGAGTTTTTTGGAATATGTTTTGTGTGCATACCTTTAATATGATCAAATGGTAAGTTAAATTCCATATTATACAGGCTTACTAAGCAATATATACTTACTCTATTTTATTTTCCCTGTTTTATAGTTCCCGAAAGCTCGTAAAGGTTGGAAGTTGGTTAGAGCATCATCACACTCTCCCTCGGCTCATTTCGGTATAAATAGTAAGCTCATTTTAGTTATAACGGCATGTATAGGTTAATTAGCCAAAATGTTGGCATGTAAACGTTTGATTGATAATAGCCATTTAAATGGCTTATATTTGATATGTTTTGATGTATATATAAGTTGATTTATCATGTTAGAAGTATTGAGCTTGAGTTTGCATATATGCATTTGGTTATTTAGGTAAATATGAACACTAAGTAGACATGATATTAAATTGTCATTTGAGGTGCCTAAAAGCTCATTGGTTGTGTGGGGTAATATGTTATGTTTAAGGCATGATTTTGGCTTGATTTGAATGTCTTGAATTGGTTGGTGAATATGTTCAAGTGTTAGTGTAGGTGAAAGACAAATTGGTGAGAAATGTGGCCTTGGAAATGGCTTATTTTCATCCACACGGGTAGAGACACGGGCGTGTGTCTCAGCTGTGTGTGACACACAGCCTAGCACATGGGCGTGTGGTTTGGTCGTGTGTCCCCTGTATCTTTAAATTTCAAAACAGAATGCTCAGAATTGATCACACAGCCTGGCACACGGGTGTGTGGCTTGGCCGTGTGACCTCTGCACCTATTTAATGCAAAATATTATGTTCAGACGGCCTAGCACATGGGCGTGTGACTTGGCCATGTGACCCAAGTCAGAGAGTTACACGGGTACTAACACGGGCTGGGACACGATCGTGTGCCCTATTTCAAATGCCCACACAGCCTAAGACACAGGCGTGTCACTTGGCCGTGTGAGTCACACGGGCGTCTGTCCCCTGAACTTTGGAAAAATTTTGACATTTTGTGAAAAATTCTCTGAGCACCCAGTTTAGTCCGGACTTGTTTCTAATGTGCATTTTGGGTCTCCAGGGCTCATATAAGGGACAATATGATTGAATATGATCGATTTCTATTATGACTGTTAAATTATATGAAATATCTGTATTTGATCTATATATTCCGGTAATGCTTCGTAACCTTGTTCTCATGACAGATATGGGTTAGGGGTGTTACACAACTAGTGACAACACCAATTATCATAGCATCAAACTGGACACTACCTTTTGAAATTATGTGCGATGCCAATGATTTTGATGTAGGAGTAGTGCCTGGGCAAAGGAAGGATAAAGTGTTTCATGCCATTTACTATGCAAGCAGAACAATGACAGATGCACAGTTGAATTACATGAATAGTGAGAAGGAACTATTGATTGTGTTATTTGCATTTGAAAATTTTGATCTTGTTTAGTTGGTACCAAAGTTACAGTTTATACGATCCATTCTGCGATTAAGTATTTGGTGACCAAGAAAGATGACAAGCCAAGGTTAATTCAGTGGATCTTATTATTGTAGGAATTTGATCTTGAAATTCGAGATAGGAAGGGAACAGAGAATCAAGTGACTGATCACTTGTCGAGACTTGAAGAAGGCAATGAAGACGACAATATTCAACTCATTAAGGAGGATTTCCCAAATAGGCAACTGTTGGTTGCCACAGCATTACCTTGGTATGATGATATCATTAATTCCCTAGTAAGTGGGTTACTGCATTTCTTATTTGAACATTGCACAAACCAAATAATTTGAAGATGTATACTGGATGACAAGATTCAGCGCATTTTACACCACTGTCATTCAGCACCTTATGGAGGACACTTTAGGGAATGCGAACTACGGCAAAAGTTCTCCAATATGGCTTTTATTGGCCAAGCATGTTTGAAGATGCACATGAATTTTGTCAAGCTTGCAGTCGTTGTCAACCAACTGGGAACTTATCAAAAAGGTATGAAATGCCACTCCAAAATATTTTAGAAGTTGAGTTATTTGATGTTTGGGGAATCAATTTTATGGGTCTATTTCCACCTTCTTGGGGCAACATGTACATACTTATAGCTATAGATTAAGTCTCCAAGTAGGTTGAAGTTGTCGCTCTCCCTACGAATGATGTAAAACAGGTACTAAAGTTCCTGCATAAGAATATTTTCACCATGATTGGTACTCCTCGTGCTTTGATTAGTGATGAAAGTTCTCATTTTGACAGCAAATTAGTTTCTACTACCTTGAATAGATATGTGGTTAAACGTAAAATTGCCCCGACATATCACCCTCAGAGAAATGGATAAGCTGAAGTCTTTAATAGAGAAATTAAGTAAATTTTGGAGAAAGTGGTCTATCCCACCCGTAATGATTGTTCATCTAGATTGGATAAAGCTTTGTGGGCATATCGTACCGCCTTCAATACACCATTGGGCATGTTGTCTTTGAAGCTTGTATATGGAAAACCTTGCCAGCCTGTTGAACTTGAACATAAGACATTTTGGGCAATTAAAAAATTGAATATGGATTGGATTAATGCTGGCAATAACTGACTACTGGAGCTGAATGAGATGGAGGAATTCAGAGCGCAAGCTTATGAGAATGCCAAACTATATAAAGAAAGGACAAAGCGATGGCATGATAAGAAGATTTTGCCACGACAATTTGAACCTGGACAACAAGTGTTGTTGTTCAATTCCAGGTTGAAATTGTTTTATGGAAAATTGATGTCTCATTGATCTGGCCCATTTGAGATAGTGCATGTTTACCCTCATGGAGCTGTAAAAGTCAAAGATGGCAAAGTTGCCCTTAGTTTCAAATTAAATGGCCAACATTTGAAGCATTATTGGGGTGCCCCTATAACTAGGGATAAACATTCCATTACTCTTTGAAATGCTTAAGTTCCCACCTCTTTATTAGTTTCATTGTTTTATTCATTTTTTGCTTTATTTGTTTTTCTTTATTTAATTGTGATAATTATTTTTTTTATTTTTTTCTTGGTAGGTATACTAAGGATTGGGCTTGGTAGATTAGTAGTTAGCCCAATAAAAATACTTGCTAGTTTTACTTTATTTACCCCAATAAAATTTTTATCTTTCAGCCTAAACTTTCTTTTACTGTGTCAGGCCATAATTTCAGCCTTCTTATCACCCATGTCACGGTCTGATTTTCCTTTTTCTTTTACCCTAATCGATTCATCTTCTTTCATAGTTACTATTAGTTTCATTCTTCTTCAACATTTTCATTGTTTATTCCATAAATGCAAAGTTCTTACTTTTTTCTTTTTACAGTTACTCTAACTTGTTTTGAATGGCTCGACGTGCTCCTCTTCCATAGGCTAATGCGCCACCAAGAACCTTTTTCAACCAAGCAACAAAAGAAAGATATACCCATAATATCTCCAAGTGATCGTTTTGTTTTGAAAAATGATTCATTTTAAAAGACGAACCTTTCATGGGGTATGATGAGTCTATATCGCAATCATTGAAAAGCAAGGATGGCAGGATTTTTGTGTCCATCCTGATGATGTTTTAACAAATTTTATCAAGGATTTTTATGCCCATTTGATTTCTATGTAAGGGGAGCTTCGGTATGCCCAGTATACTCTGCGTGACAAACAAGATGAACAAACTCAGTTTGCTGCTACAATCACCGCTGGTCTATTTCAAGTTTTACAAGACCTCTGTATTGAAAATGCAACATCCTATACCTGGCCTAGTCGCCAAGCCCAAATATCAGGATGCCACACCACCGTCTCATGTCATAACCAACAAGTAAATGCTCATTCCAACAAAACGTCCATCAGTTTTCTATTCCCATTGGTCTTAAGTCAATCATACTAGCTAGTTATCATTATCATGTGCTAAACCTACATTAAATAGTCTTATAAACATATTAAATCATGCATAAGGTCCATTCAAAAAAGTTATCAAACTAGGTCCGTAGGTATCGATATTGACACTAAGGTATCGATATTTTCTTTAAATGGTATTGATACCACTTGAAAAAATGATACCAAACTTGCATTCTGTTTCTCGATTAAATATCAAAGTCTCGAAAATTATCGATATCTATCATTAAGTATTGATAAATTTACCTCGAGTATCAATACTCAAGCAAAGGTATCGATGCCAAATGTCTATTCTAACTTCCTGCACATTTCAAAACACAGAGGTATCGATTTTAAAACCCGATTATTGATACCTCTGCTCCAGACCTCAAAAATGCAGCATACACAAGCAATTAATCCATTCCAATTTAGTTCCCAAACATCATACATCAATTACTTTGACAATTAATCATTCAACGACCTAATTAATAGTTCAATATTGCATTATCGTGTTCGAGCGAGTAATGTCAATCCCTCATCATGTTCATGAACTCAAGTATAACAATAACATGTAATCCTTATAAACTGAACCAAAAACCAGCAAAATGTCTAGAAGTTAACATTGCTATATACAAGTGTACCACATTGCCTTATTCCCCAAAACGTAAATAAATATAGAACACATACAAAATGACAAATAGACTTGCTTCGCTCACCTCTCAGAAGCCACACCGCTCACACCGGCACACAACTAATCTGTAATGGTTAAAAAGGAGTGGGTGAGCTTAACATGCTCAATGAATGTCTAGAACAACTACCAAGCAAATAATTCATCAAGCATTAACGAAACAACCATATAGCACAACCTCAACAGTGCCAACTTTAGTGTCATAATATACTTACTCATGCATTATTTTCTAGTTCTTTTACATGGTAAACATATTCACTTTCAAGCATATACCATATTATATATATAATCACCTAACATACAATCATATATCACAATACTCATATAATCACATAACATTTAAGCATATGTCACAATACTCAAAAACGTCTTTATAGATAAATTGCATAATAGTCACATGTCATATAAACACATATCACAATACACACATATTCATAATGTAACATCCCGAAATTGGGCCTAAGAGAATTGAGCCCAATGGGCCTTAGGCATAGTAGCGTTTAAATTTTTGGAGAACAAGAGATCGGCTTAAATGCTAGTTAGACCTATTGGATAAGTGATTTTGGAAGGTTAGAGGGCTTCTATGAAGTCCCGGGATCAAATATTGGCTTTGGGGAAATTTTGGTTTTGGGTGAAAAAAACCCTGGAAGTTGGCAGATAGGCCTTAAGAATAAAATATGAAGGAAAATGACACAAATGGAGTGTGTGGTGTAGTGGCAAAGTGACGCCACTTAGGGGACAAGGGAGTGACGCCACAAGGAAGGAAGGAGGTCCAAGGTTCAAGTCTTGGCTTTTGCATTTTGGTTTCTTTTTACTTGGATCATAGAATTTGGGCCATAGTTTATATTTAGTTGCGCATGGTTTAAGACACAAGAGGAGCTTGTGGCCAAGTGGTTAGTGACGTGGATTATGCTACAAGAGAGCCTGGGTTCGAATCTCATGAGAAGCAAGGGAGTATTTATTTTGCGGTCTGGACGGTAAGAGTTTCAGTTGAATTTAAACTCTCTCGACGAAGGATCCCACATCGGAAAGACACAAAGAATGAAGGTGAAGAGCTAGCTATATAAGGAGCATCCTAGGAGGAGAGTAAACACATCTTGGAGGGCGTTTGGGCACAAGAGTGGTCGGAGCGCGGATTAGCCCCAGAGTCCTATCAGGTGTGTAACTCTCTCTACTCTAGCTGTAGAGCGGCAAAATGCTGAAATGCCGGTCACACGGTATTAGTAGCCACACGAGCGTGCGAGCGCACGTGTGGGGCTTCGAAGCGATAGTTGAGGCCATCAGTAGTATTCTTGTGGGTTGGGGCTGCTTGGGCCTCGATGGGCCCAATGGGCCCGTGGGCCGATATGAGTAAATTGTGTGATTGTTTAGTATATGTTGAACTAGACTAGGTGGAACTTATATACGTAGCTAGATTTGTGCTAGGTGGGCCACACGAGCGTGTGGGCCCAGATAGGCCGAAATCGAGTTTTAGGCCCAATCGTCCGGTACGACCTGAAATGGTAGCTCAGTCGCTAGTGGTGACATTAGGCCTTCGGAAAGGCCATTGCAGGTGTGAATTTACGGAAATACCCTTGGTGGGTAAATTGCGAAAATGCCCTTGGTAGGTAAAATTACGGTTATACCCTTAGAGGTTGATTAGCATGATTATGTTGTTTAGTTTTGGCCGATTGTAGGGGAAGGCTTGATCTCGCATACCTCGGGTTGTGACTAGTGCTCGAAAAACGTTAAGGAAGGGGGATCTAGTGCGTTAGATCTTGATCTACGGGATTTGATAGTCACGTTAGTAACCAGGTGTGTAAACTTACACACTCTATTACTTAGTAATGTGTTTTAATAACCTGAATATGATAAAGCTGAAACAGTGTGGATGTTGATATGATACCCTATGGGTATGAGCAGGGATTCGGGTAAGTCCGTTTTGATATGAGTTCTGCTATTCGATATGTATGATATTGTGATTTATGACATATATGTATTATGATTCGTAATAAAGCATGATGACATGATTTGCATGATTTACATGAGTATGGCATGACAATGGGTGATATGAGAGGAGGGGGAAGTTGATATCCGTGTCTTTGGGACACCAGAGGTTTGGCACCTCCAAGGTGGTTTGGTACCACGCATTGATTTAGTGACTTTGGGTCACGGAGGTTTGGCACCTCATAGCGACTTGTCCCAGTGGCTTAGTACCACATGGGGTTGGCCCCACAGTTGACATATCGGGATCGTCGCCAGTGATTTGGTATCACACGTGGGTTGGCCCCACACTTGGATATTGATATTTTGTGACTTTGGGTCACCAGAGGTTTGGCACCTCATAGCGACTTGTCCCAGTGGCTTAGCACCACAGTGGGTTGGCCCCACAGTTGATATTACGGGATTGTCGCCAGTGATTTGGTATCACACGTGGGTTGGCCCCACAGATGGATTATTCGTGACTTTGGGTCACTAGTGGTTTGGCACCACATTATTGGATATCGTGACTTTGGGTCACCAGTGGTTTGGCACCACCAGTGGTTTGGTACCACACGGGGTAGAAAAAGGAGTTTCGGATGGTTAGGTTATGGGGTTTGCATGATTTCCATGTTTTATCAATGATCTGTGTAAGTGCTTGAATTATCGGGTTGGGGATTTATACACTGAGTCTTGGTGACTCACCCCTTCCCTTATATTTTACAGATGAGGCATAGATTGCAGATATGGAGCCGGGGAGGAGTCGAGGTGGCCATGCATGTTGGTTTCGGGTTTTGACTATAAAATACCTTCTCAATTTTATTTATTTTCTTTAAATTTGGTATGATTTTTGTAATAAAGCCGCTGGTTGTTATTTTGGGTTTTGGTTATTTGATTTACTTTTGATGTTGTTATGCATGTGATTAGAACTTGTTTGCTTAATTAACCAGTTAAATACAAATGTTTTCAAAACTATACCTCTTGGGTTTTCCAAACGTTACAAGATAATAAAGGTAACTTGGATGTTTTTATAAACTCTCATTTTCAAATCACTTTAAAGGCAAATGGTTCTAAACTTGATTTTTCTTATCACGTTTAGTTTTAACAAGTGTCCAATGTTTTCTAAAATCAGCAATCACAAATGGGTTTTTACTCACGAGTTTTCCAAGTATTACTACAACTCCTAAAACAAACTCAGCATCAATTATTACTAAGTTTTCTAAACCCTAAAACAAAACAGAGTCTTCTTTAAACATTTTCGACAAACTTATGATTTTAAGATGTTTTCACTCCGTAACATGCCAGATTCGGTCGTAACGTTTAGGCCGGGTTTGGGGTGTTACACATAATTTAAGATAATTTTCATAGCAACCACATACTCATTTAGGCATATATCATATTACACATATATACATTTTAAGATAATTTGGCACTTGAGCTATGAAACATAAAAGTGAACTCTATCATCACTCACCGGATACACAGATCTCCAACACACCAAACATAGACACATAGAGTCAAACATGTCCCAGAAGTGAAGCATAAAGCTAACACTCTCCTTATTTTCTCTCACATGTCCTGTTGAATGGATCTTAGCTCACATTCCCTTATCCCTCCAACATGTCCCAGGGCCTCAACGCCTAAAATCACTGTATATATAGGTGAGTACTCATAATCCTATAGCATGTCAACTATATCCAACATTTTCAAGGTCACAAGACCAAAATATCTAAAACAAACACATATCACTTACCAATTATCTGTGCACTATCATTGCATATTTGCATCTTTAGCAAAACACTGTCACTAACATTTAACATATACATAACATGTACATATTTGCACTTTCACAATAGTTATTATAACCACATATCACATGTTATAACATTTCATCTCAATTCATATATTCACCTTCACATAAGCACATTGTTCACATGATAGCATAAGTATGAGAAAACTTACACTTGGAATTTAGAGTAGGGGTTTAGGCTACTACCATTCCCAAATAATGCATTGAATCATGTCCACAAACAATTATTCCAAACACTCACCGATTACACTTTTGCCAAAAAGTCGAAAGCTCAAACTAGTTTTTCCTTGCCTTTATCTCTACTTGTAGAAGGTTCTATCGAATCTGGATCTTCAACACAACAAATTCACACAACAATAAATCCAAAAATCAACCAAGGACTCGTTACAAGCATACAAAGCATAAGTCTAAACTAAGTTCTTATGCAACCGAAACTTATAACATATCAAACTTTACATTTGAATATCTCAATCTATACTTAATATTTTCACCTAAAACCAATTCTGTTCATCTTATAATTCACCTATAACTAATTCCAAACCTTTAAACTACAATAAAATACTCAATTCATTAGAACTCAAGAATTCTTTAAAACTCAAGAATTCTTTTCGACATGTTTTATGGCTATTTCCCGAACGTTCATTAAAACTCAAGAATTCTTTAAGGAAACTTAAAAGTAAGTTTAGAAACCTTCTAATTGTATTAAAACAAGTTGAAAAACACTTTGTAAACACGTTTTTATGGAAAATCCCAAAATCCACCATTAACAACCCGATTTTTAGCTTTTATTTAAAACATGCAATTTAATGGCCAAAAACTTGGTTTTAAAGACTAAATAACATTCTAAACTAATAGAAAGATGAATCGTTACCTTAGTTGATGAAAAATCGAGCGTTTGATCGAAACCCAAAAAATTCGAAAGCTTGATAATGGAGAAAACTATGGTGATTTTGGGTGTTTTCTTGAAATATTATGGAGGTGTATGGCTTGATTGATGGTAGGAATCGAAAGGAATCAAGTCTGTAGAAGAAAATTGAATGTGAGAGAGAGACTTGGGAGAGTAAAGGATGACAACAAAGCAACGGAGAGAAAGCTAACGTGAATATAAGCTACAGGTGGGGGTTATTAGGTTGATTTTTAAATGTTGGTTTAATTGCTTCTTAAAAACTCACAATTTTGACTCTTTTACAAATCATTCCTTTTTCTAAAATTAAAGGTATTTAAAACTCATTTTCAGAAATTGTTTTAATTTTCTAAAAACCATAATTGAAAACATTACCGATATGCCATGTCAAAGAATTTCGAACACTCGAAGGCAAAAAATTTTAAAATACCCCTAAAACTCTTAGGTCCTATTTTAGGGTGTGACAAAAAATGGACAGTGTCACAAAAAAATTGCTACACCATGGAAAGAACCTCATTGAAACCCAAATGTAGAGTATGGTACCATTTTTTTAAATCCCGCCTCAAACCCTTCGACTCACAACTCCACCATTTCTAAAGAAAAGATGCTACTGATTCATTCCATTATGACAGGAAGGAAAATAAATGTAGGAAAAATTACATTCAAAGAAATCCACTACTATGCCCAGAAAAATGATAGAAGCCTTAACTTTCCGTCTCTTATCAAGGTAATGTGTAGCGTGTTATTGTTCTTATTCAAGCTAATGAGGATACTATTCCAAATAAAGGAGCCATCAAAAAGCATATTACTATGAGGTTTTCAGGGGAGGAAATGCCATGTTATCCACCCCCTAGTTCTGCATCTACATCCTCCACTTGCGCCTTAGCAACTCCTTCCACTTCTCACAATGCCTTTGAGCAACATGTGCTCAATTCTCTTGAGAAGTTATACAAGCAGTTTAGTATGTTTGAAAAGTAGCAAGTGCAAATTGCCACAAACTTAGGCAAAGCAAAAGAGGAGATGTCTCTCTTTTAGGGCTATCTAAGGAAGAGGGACGCTACATCAAGAAGTCTCTTTAGAAGAATTTTACCAGGCTTATGCCTTTGTTCCCCAACTTTCATAAGGAATTGCTATCTAAGGCAGAAGAAGGGGAAGAGGATGAAGCCGAAGCTGATGCAACCGAACCTACCACCATCTACACTACCACTAAAGAGAAGGACCAAAGGGAGAGGAAAAGAAAACAAAATCTGTGAACATTAAGTCTAACCAGGAAGGAGAATAAACAAACCCAATTTATGCATGAACTGAACCTACTACTACACCTATCCCACCTCCATCGACTACGCCAATATCATAGTAAAATCATGAGATTAACAAGCTGATTGATGACTCACCAAATCAGATGAGGAGGAGGACGAGGTGCCAATCAATTCCTTGAAATAGATGCAACATTACAAGCATGCTACCTGCAAAACCACTCGCCCAAACTAAAGTAACAACAATTTCTTTCCAAGCTTTCATTCAATTTCATTTCATCATGCATTCATAACCATTGTCTTTACATTTTCTTTTTATATATGTCTTTTCATTTTTTTTGTTTGTTCATTATTGCATGTAAATATGTAATGCAAATATGCAAGTGTACACATCGATTCAAGTAATATAATGATAAGTTAGTATTGTCTCCATAGGGATCAGAAATTGGTTACAACTAGAAAAGTATTACTATAGATTTAAGTAATTAAACTGTGCAAAAGAAACAAAGTATGAATTTATAAAGGGAATTAATGAATGAACTAATAATATCAATTATAACTGAAAAAAATGACAAAGCAATGTAAATGTCGTGGCAATTCATAAAGAATAAGTAGAGAGTATTTCTGCTATTGAATGATAAAGGTTGGAATTACTCATGGAATATTTTCATAACATAATAATGCCATGGAAATATTTTAGCTAACTACTGCGCAGGGAATTACTACTGCAGTCTACTTCTTTTGAAATTTAGACTTTAATTATTATCCTGAGTCTGTGTATGTCTACAAGACTCACGAATGATAACCACACTAATGTTCTTCACCTGTGCGGATTGCAACTTCTATGTCTAGAGTGCTACAATTATTCTTTTGAATACTCGCCTATATCAACCGATTAATAATCTGATGTATTTAATCCTTTTAGATTTAAATCCATCTAAGAACATAGCATACAATCAACTATTTTTAGAGCTTGCTTGCTTGCATGTATTCAAAATAAGCATAAATCAAATAAAATAGTAATTTTAATCAAAATCATAACATGGGCATTACAAATAATTCAATATTCACCCAAATAATTCCAACCCAAGGATAATTAGCTCATAGAAATTAAAACTAAGAAAAATAGAACAAAGGCAGAACTGTATGAAGTTCTCAATACACTCCAGCTTCTTCTCGAGATTTTATGAAAAACTCAGGGCAAATTTCTCTTCCCCTTCTTCGTGTCTTTGATCTCCTCTTTTTAGCTACTACCCTCTTCTTCTCTTCTAAATTTTCCACATAATTTCTCTACAAAATTTTGTTGTAGAGAGAGAAACCACTCTCTTTCTTTTCTTTTCTCCTTACAATCCATGTGTCATTCTTCTCTTCTCTCTTCTCCTTTTATAGGGTAGATATGTAACACCCCTAACCCCTATCCATCGCCGGAATAGGGTTACTGAAACACCCCAAACCCGGCCTAGATGTTATGACCGGATCTGGCATGTCACATGAAAGGAATGTCTAAAAATTGTGCGTTCGTTAAAAAGTTCGTATTCTTTATATTTATTGTGAAAAAAATTGAGTTTAAGTAGTTTTGAATAAGAAACGATTTATTAACATTTTAGGAAAATCCAGAATTAAAATTCCATCAATAATAAGCAGGAACCAAATTAAAAGCTAAAATCAAATAAAATACCATAGGCTTTATTACATAACAGAATCCCAATATAATAAGTTCAGAATAAGGCAATGTAGTTTACAGAAGAAATAGTAAGGCATGGCCACCTCAAGTCCATCTTTCTCCTCTTGTCGACATCTAGAGCTAGTGGACCATTTGCGTTTGGTCACTCTATTCGGTAAGGATCTCTTCTACATTGATTTCCTGTTCTATTTCTTTCTTGGACTGTCGAAAATCAAAGGCTCTAATCCCCTATATCTCTTTGGCTGAAACCATGAAGGAGACCTTTCGGGATTCTTTTGTAGCCGATGGTAGGAGGTGATCTTTCGGGATTTGAGATCCAAGGTAAGCAAATGTAGTATTTGGCCAAGGGCCGTTTTCATAGATTTTATGCATTAAAGCCGATTCTAACATTTATTAAATAGGGATTTCGACAACTTCAGGAGCAGACAATAGTTTCAGGATTTAGACGAGCAATGTAAGGGGTGTTGATATTCGACCAAAGGCCATGTTGTTCTTTTGAAGGGTAGCCGATTCTGACTGTGTTCTTTTAGGGGCAGTTTTGACAAAGGTTAAGAGGGAGCCTTCGGGATATGGAATTATTTCGGTAAGAATATTCAATTAAGTTTTGGTTTTGTCTCGTATTAGATTTGATTTAATGGTTAACCGGGTATTCTAATTAAGTGTTCCTCAATGGATGCGAGTACCAGTAAAAGGGAGAAAGGGGTAGTGACTACCCCTAAATTCAAGAAACGCTCAGTTTCTGATGTTCGTGATTGGCCACCGGGATGTGGGCCAGTGTCGAAAAGGGATAAGCAGTTCACTGTTATCCCTGCTAGCGAAAGTGTTAGTAAGATCGAGAGCGTAGTTCTCGTTGTTATCAGGTGTGTAACCCTACATTAACTCCCAATAGATTAAAAGCGATAATATTAAATATGTGTTAATGGAAATACGAGTAACATGGCTAAAGGTACCATTCAATGGTACAGTGCATGCAGGTACGATACCCCTTAATATTCTGTTAGTAATGTTTATAAACATTGATATGAAATATGTGTGAATTCGATATGACTCTAGGGTAAGGTATATTGCATGATAACTGATTAATATGTATGATGCATGGGCATATGGGTGATATTGATAAAGGGGAAGTGTTCCGGTGGTTTTTATCACATTATTCGGTGACTTATGTCACATATTCTGTATCCAGTGACTTATGTCACATATTATGTATCCGGTGACTCTGTCTCAATTATCTGGTGGCCTTGCCACAATTATAAGGGCGATGTGCAGTTGACTGCAGCGACTGCCTTCGATGGTGTGTAGTGAATGGAGGGTCGATTTAGTAATCCCCATGGTGTGATTGGCAGGTACGGGTGGTGTGTAGAGGATGGATATCTAGGTGGGCTCGGGATTGCATTTCATATTATGTATAAATGTGATTAAATATGCCATGATCTGAATTGCTATGTTTTGGGCTTGTTAAAATGTTGATTAAGACTATGATCGTTTGGGTTTTGGTGTATTCGTTACACATTGAGTCTGTTGACTCACCCTTCGTGGGACTACTTTTTCAGGTGATACTTAGCGAGATGGACCGGGTCAGCGGGGACTTTGTGGTGGCCATGCTCAATACAGCATTTTCGGGTTTCCTACCTTTTTTTTTAACCTATCATGTTTTCTTACTAGATTTTCAGGATTTATTTCGGATTTTGTTTCGTTGTAATAAGGCCACTATATAACTATTTTATTTATGCGTTTTTATATTCATTTTGATACGATCAACATCAAACCAATAATTAAACATTTTTCACACAATAACTTAAACTGTTTTGACACCTAAACATCTATGGTTTCCAACTTAATAGTAAGCTCTAAATTTGGTTTTTCTTTTAAACTTATAATTTTTCTTTTTAAAATCGTGAAAGTAACGTTTTAATGAGACTTAAATAACAACACGGTTTTCAACAGGATCATAATACAAATCTATTTTTTCTCGAATCAACATATCTTCCAGGATGACAAAACAAGTTTTACTCAAGGAACATGCCAGATCCGGTCGGGGCTTGTGGGCCGGGTTTGGGGTGTTTCAGTTATAAGGGATTACCGATCACTCACTTCATAACATATACATATCTAATACATTTAGACATTCAAATACATATGTTATTCAAACACAGTCATATTGTCCCTTACGAGGCTCTACGAGGCCTAAAAACATGCTTAGAAATGGTTCGGGACTAAACCGAACATATACAAAATTTTTTGGAACTTAGAATAGTTTTCACATTTTCAAATGTCACACGCCCGTGTTGACAGGCCGTGTTAGTCACAGACCGTATGGAAATAGGGCATACATACTGACTTGGTCACACGGCCAGTCACACGGCCGTGTGTCCAGCCTGTGTGCCTATTCGAAATGGCCACACATGCCCATGTACCAAGACTGTGTACCACACACGGGCACAAGACACGCCCATGTGTTTAGGCCGTAAAACTCACTAACTTATTTTATTAAAGCAGCCGGGGTCACACGGTTGAGTCACACGCCCGTGTGCTCAAGCCGTATGGCACGAAATTAAGCTTGGTTTAAGCCATATTTCTCACCTTCCTCATGCATACCTAAGCCATATCATTTTATACCATTTCAATACCATTTGCTTAACGAAGAACATCCCAAATACACAAGCTATAATCATCAATATAACCTATTTCAATTGTACAATATTTCCCAATTCAAACATCAATCCATACCTCAAAAAAAATGAACCAATTCATCCACTCAATTTCATGCATTTCTTAAGCAAATAATCATCATCTATCAAGTGATCATATGAATAACTTAAACCATTATTAAATGGCCATATACACTTAGATCATATCAAGCCAATCTCATAACAATTCTAAGCTATTTAGCCAATATCAAATTTATCAAAAGATACTAAATTACACAACCACATTCATAATCAACCATCTCAAATGACAAAATACATTCCAACCATAATATCAAACACCATACCCTATACATGCCATACAACCAAGTCATAAAGGGTATAAATACCGAAATCATTAGCCAGATAGTGTGATGCGATCTCCGCTGATATCTAACCCGAGTGAACATCCGAATCACTATAAAACATAGAAAAACAACACAAAGTAAGCTGTAAAGCTTAGTAAGTTCGTATCTTAATAAACTTAACATAAGAAATAATTTCAATTCAATGTCATAAGCATAATATGCTATCTCACATGCCAAAACACAACTTATCTCAAGTTTATAACATGATTTCATAACAAATCATCACCATTCGATAATATAATTACTTACTTACTAACATTAGCTTTCACATGTTTATTCAATTCGATTCTAATATAACATTCAATTCTCACTTTCATATAACCAAATGAGCACATTTTGGGAAATAACATATTTAATCACATATCTTTCTCAAATGAATCACTTATCATCACTTATATAGAATCTAACAACTTCACATATTCACATTTCATTTGCATATACAACACATAACAATCTTTGCACATATATACTTACCTTTCATTATCAAATATTGTATACATTTCAACGTACCTGAATCGGAATGTCATTCACTTAATCACGTATTTCTCAAAATGCCCGTAGAACCGTTCGTAATCAATAGGATGCTCGGATAACTTGAAAAGCTCGTACAATACCAACGTCCCAGACGTGGTCTTACATGTAATCAAATATCGATGCCACTGTCCTAGACAGGGTCTTACACGAAATCATATACGATGCTGATGTCCCAGACACGGTCTTACACATAAATCTCAAATCGATGCCAACCTCCCAAACGTGGTCTTATATGATGATAGCACATATCAGAATCCTATGTCATGATATATGTATCCTAAGTATTCCTAGGGTTCGTACGGGGCTTTTAGATGTCATCACATTGTCGATGCTTTTTCATATTCATATAATCTGCTTCTCGAACAATTTAATATCATAATAATATATACAACTTTTTCAAAATACATATATATTTACATCACCATTCGGCATTGAATTCAATCACACAAATAATATGCATTTATAACATGATTTCATAACGTCTATTAAAATATGAACTTACCTCATTCGTAGTAACGACAAATTAAGTCGACTAATATGATATTTTGGCTTTCCCTCGATCTAAATCTGAAATCCACATTTTCCAATCTAATTAATATCAAAATTAACTTATTTAATCATTAATTAATTCAATTAAACACAATTTACACATTTTGACAAAATTATAGTTTTGCCCTATTATTCCACATCTTTTTTGCAATTTAGTCCGTATCACATAAAATCACAATTTCATGAAATTAAACACAAACCCAAGCTTGCAAAATTTTCCATATATTACTCTCAACCCATATTTCAATTTATTTCACATTTCAACCCCTCAATTTACACTTTTTTTACAATTTAATCCTTATTTGACATTTTTACCAAAAATCACTTAACAAAACATATTATTCTATCAACAATTATTCATTTTCCATCATAAACACTCAAAAACATCAAGATTTCATCAATAGTAAGTCACAAAGTCATCAAAAAATTCAAAAATTAGGGTACGTGCTAGCTAGAACACGAAGCAACGATCAGAAAAACATAAAAATCACCAAAAACTGAGCTCGAATCATACCTCAATTAAAAACAACAAGGGCTGAACCCTATAATGCTACCATGGTTGTTTATTTTATCTATATTCAGTGGAAGATGAAGGAAAATAACATGATTTTGACTTTTATTTTAGTTATTATTAACTTATATTACATTTTTACCTTTTTACTCTTTAAAAACATTAATAATTACACCAAATGCCACTCCACTAACATCCAATATCTCATAAATGGGCTATCTGCCACATAAGGACCTTCACTTTTAAGTTCTATAGCTATTTAACACTTTTAGCTTATAGAATCCAACTTTTACACTTTACGCGATTTAGTCTTTTTTACCGAATTAACCACTTAAATGATAAATTTTTTTACGAAAATTTCACACAACTCTAATATCATGCTGTAAATAATAAAATAATTTTTTCAATGTTGAATTGTGATCCCAAAACCACTGTTCCGATTAACCCTTAAAACGGGCTGTTACAACTCTCCCCCCTTAGGGATATTCGTCCCCGAAAATCTTATCAAAGAATAGATTAGTGACTTACTTTGACATAGTACTTTCAAAATCTCACATAGCCTAAATGTCCTGACTCCTTAATCTTCCGAACCAAAACTCTGATCTATGCTTTACTTTATAGCATGTTCGATTGTTTCTCAATTTTGTTCGAAAAAGAATTTTATGTGAAGAGTCTGATCTTTATCGTCACAACATTGATAAATGTAGCATCTTATAAACCTTCTCAAGTTTTGACAGTAATTTAAGTTGAAGAAGTCACCGATCTTACCTTTTCAATAGTTTCGTACAGCTCGAATAATCACGAAATCAACTTCTCTTTTTAGCTGAGTTGAGGAATTTCATTTTCACTGCAATACTTTTACAAAGAGTCAGTTCTCTAACTGAAATTCAATGCTTTTACGTATCAAGTCTGCATAAGTTTTCTGTCAATTTGAAACTGCTTTCAAGCTGTTACAAATTGCTTTTACTTTCTCTTCAATTTCTCTGATCAAAACGACCTCATGAATCTTTTTCTCACAAAGTTCGATCCAGTACAACGAAGTGCAGTAATTGTAACCATACAATACCTTATACAATGTCGTCTTTATACTCACATGATGACTCAACCAACAGTAATAGTCTTTCTTAGTTGCTTTCAAACTATAAAATATAGTGACAAAACAAAATTTCAAGAATTTGAATTGTTTTCACTGATTACGATATAACCTTGTACCCAAAGCTTACTGCAGTTTCTCCCAGAATCGCAATATAAATTTCAGATCTCTATCCGAAACAATGGAAACTAGCACCCTGTGCGAACTAACAATCTTAGGAATGAATAACTCAACTGGTCTACAAACAGAGAAATCCATACGTATAGAGAGACTTCTTCAAACAATTAACAACAATTCAGATAACATCTATCTTTTTCGATGATAGGAAAAATCCCGATACAAAAATTTCATCAAAACTCTTTTTTGTTACCACACAAATATCACCACATGTTGTAACAGTCCCGAAGACACTTAATAATCAATTTTAACCTGTTGATAGCTCTGGCATTTGAACACAAGGTCAGAAATATCACGTTTCTTACACATTCATCAATATCACTGTCTCAGATTATTATGCATCTTGATACTCCCATATGCACAGTCAAACTACCACTATGAGCTACCTGTAACAGTTGTTGTACAATCTCATAACTTTTTAGTATACACTCTCAATTTCGAAATAACAAATCATCATCGATACCACATCTGAGGTTCTGAATCAGAAATCAATTTATGCTGAACCACTTTTTAACTTATAATTCTCTGGCACATATCTAAGCTTCATAAATTCACTGAATAAACATTACTTTAGCTTCTAACTTATCTACTAACTATCAATCGCGTATTCATCCCTCGTAAAGCATACAATAAATGTCGCTAACTATCCTGCACAAGTAACTCAAAACCCTTTAATGGTTCAAACTATCTTTGCTGTCTCAAATTCAGATCACTCAGTCACATCAAGTAAATTACATTACTAGCAAACAATAATTGTCGCTAACTATCCCGCACAAGTACAATGTCAACTGTCTCTAATTCGCGTGCCGAATAACACTTTTCATGCAGTTTTAACTGTATAGAATCACAAGATATCTCTGGACATTCCTGTATTAGAACACATTTCAAACCATTTAATGACACATGACTGAAAATCATAAACTCTTTACCTAACTCAAACTAAACCAGAACTGATGTTTCAATTAACAATGTCTTCGCACAAATAAGAACTTCAAGAATACAAATTCTTCTTATAGTATATTCATCTATTTACACCTGATCGTTTAACGTTTATTTCCAGCCCTATGAATAGATTCGAACACATATAACTCCAATTATCTTTTGAATTGAATAATTCAAATCAGACTAAACTACTGAATCAATCTTTTCGAAGAAATCTTTTCTTCAAGTTAAAATGGATAACCCAGACATATCATTATACAGAAGCTACAACCATCAAATAGAAATCATATTGTCATAATAAGACCGACGTCTTAACCGTAACAATAGATAATATCACGACCATTAATAAAACATTTAAATATAGAAGAAAATTAAATATGATTTCAATAGTAACCATTGCAGAAACATAATTTCTGTAACTCTGAGGACGGTACCACTATACTCTCACATTTCAAGCAAGAAAATATAATCATATAATAGTTATATCCATTTCCGTCAAATAGATATTTCTTACAGATTATTACATAGAATCATAAGAAAACCAGGATAGAAAATTTCAACATCTGAAGTTACGCAAAAAATATCGAAAAATTAGAACCTATATAGAATGATATCAATTCTGATGATATCCCAGAAAATGTCCAGAAAGAACAATGTCACCCATAAATATTGAAATCCACAGTAACAGAAACCATATAATCTTCACATATATAAAACAGAACAATAGCCAGTAGAAACAGAATATTAGCCTTATACAGATTTTACCGTCAATTTTTCATATTCACACAAGGGAATAAATACCAGAGAAAGACATAGTAATGTCGAACATAACCCAAACAGACCAACGATACTTTCGTCCATTAATATGTTTAGCTAATGTTCTCATATGATAAGAATTCCTTCTGAAATTAAATAGTTACATATATTTCTAAGGATAAATGTACACGTAGAATGCCCAGAAGAAGTCATATTAACTGCCCGACTATAACCACTGCACTCAGCCATCAATATTATTCAAACATTATTCAACTCTCTAATTCTGTCATCATTAAGTTCATATTATCCCATCAATAATAGAAATCAATCCAGAGAAGGTTCTATTTAATACTTTCTTTAGATAACATACCTGAATAGGTCATTTAATCAGAGTTAACTTCTTCTGTAACATTGACTTTAAATAATCTAAATAATTTTCAGAACTATCCAATATCTCTTTTAATACTATCTTCAATTACTGATTCAATGTCTTTTCTAACCGCGTTATTAATTTTTCAAACACTGATCTCTGTAACTCCACACTCATGAGCTTATCCATCCCAAAATCTTACAGATTTCATTTTTACATTTCACCAATAAGGGGGTGAGGGTAGTAAAGCCTCAAATTTAACTTACACGTAAATACACATAACACATACTATCACAAATAGCCAGTTCATTACTAATTTCACAATCTCAAATCATTTAATAAACTTTTTCTTTTAATCACTTTTGTTCTTAACACATTGGTCATATGCCAACTCAAATTACAAATTCACAATCAAAGCATTTCAGATAGCAATCATAACTCAAATATCATATCTCCTATTGTCATATAATTACAACATTTATCAATAACAACATGTCATACAATTTGATCCTTTCCTTTATGAATTTCAACTCATAATCAACACATTTCACTCAAACATTTGAGTATTTACTTCTATATTATCAGAATTAGCTCAGTAGGAAAACATATCTGTCTCATCAAAACAATTTTCATTAGAGTAGAGAGATATCACACTATCGCAGGTTATATATGGCATGTTTAGCTAGACTCACATATGCTATGGTAGTCCTAGAACAGACTAAACCATAGCTCTGATACCAATAAAATGTAACACCCCTAACTTCTATCTGTCACCAAAATAGTGTTACGAGGTATTACCGATCATTCACTTTATAACATATACATATCTAATACATTTAGACATCCAAATACATATGTTATTCAAACACAGTCATATTGTCCCTTACGAGGCTCTACGAGGCCTAAAAACATGCTTAGAAATGGTTCGGGACTTAGCCGAACATATCCAAAAACTTTTAGAACCTAGAATAGTTTTCACATTTTCAAACGTTACACGCCCGTTTTGACAGGCCGTGTGACGTCCGTGTCACAGACCGTGTGGAAACAGGGCACACATATTGACTTGGTCACACGGCTAGCCACATGTGTCCAGCCTGTGTGCCTATTCGAAATGGCCACACATGCCTATGTACCAAGACTGTGTGCTACAGACGGGCACCAGACACGCCCGTGTGTCTAGGCCGTATAACTCACCAACTTATTTTATTAAAGCAGCCGAGGACACATGGTTGAGTCACACGCTCGTGTGCTTAGGCCGTGTGGCACAAAATTAGGCTTAGTTTAAGCCATATTTCTCACCTTCCTCATGCATACCTAAACCATATCATTTTATACCATTTCAATACCATTTGCTTGACCAAGAACATCCCAAATACACAAGCTATAATCATCAATATAACCTATTTCAATTGTACAATATTTCCCAATTCAAACATCAATCCATACCTCAAAAAAAAAAAAATGAACCAATTCATCCACTCAATTTCATGCATTTCTTAAGCAAATACTCATCATCTATCAAATGATCATATGAATAACTTAAACCATTATTAAAATGGCCATATACACTTAGATCATATCAAGCCAATCTCATAACAATTCTAAGCTATTTAATCAATATCAAGTTTATCAAAATATACTAAATTACACAACCACATTCATAATCAGCCATCTCAAATGAAAAAATACATTCCAACCATAATAAAAAATACCATAGCCTACACATGCCATACAACCAAGTCATAAAGGGTATAAATACCGAAATCATTAGCCAGATAGTGTGATGCGATCTCCACCGACTTCCAACCCGAGGGAACATCTGAATCACTATAAAACATAGAAAAACAACACAAAGTAAGCTATAAACCTTAATAAGTTCGTATCTTAATAAACTTAACATAATAAATAATTTCAATTCAATGTCATAAGCATAATATGCTATCTCACATGCCAAAACACAACTTATCTCAAGTTTATAACATGATTTCATATCAAATCATCACCATTCGATAATATAATTACTTACTTACTAACTTTAGCTTTCACATGTTTATTCAATTTGATTCTAATATAACATTCAATTCTCACTTTCATATAACCAAATGAGCATATTTTGGGAAATAACATATTTAATCACATATCTTTCTCAAATGAATCACTTATCATCACTTATATAGTATCTGACAAATTCACATATTCACATTTCATTTGCATATACAACACATAACAATCTTTTCACATATATACTTACCTTTCATTATCAAATACTGTATACATTCCAACGTACCTGAATCGGAATGTCATTCACTTAATCACTTATTTCTCGAAACGCCCGTTGGACCGTTCAGAATCAATAGGATACTCAGATACTCAGATAAACCGAAAAGCTCGTACAATGCCAACGTCCCAGACGTGGTCTTACATGTAATTAAATATCGGTGCCACTATCCCAGACAGGGTCTTACACGAAATCATATACGATGTCGATGTCCCAGACATAGTCTTACACGTAAATCTCAAATCGATGCCAACGTCCCATACGTGGTCTTATACGATAACACATATTGGAATCCTATGTCATGGCATATGTATCCTAACTATTCCTATGGTTCGTACGGGGCTTTCGGATGTCATCACATCGATGCTTTTTCATATTCATATAATATGCTTCTCAAACATTTCAATATCATAATAATATATATAACTTTTGAAAAATACATATATATTTACATTACCATTCGGCATTGAATTCAATTACACAAATAATTTGCATTTATAACATGATTTCGTAACATCTATTAAAATACAAACTTACCTCATTTGTAGTAACGACAAATTAAGTCGACTAATCCGATATTTTGACTTTCCCTCGATCTAGATCCGAATTCCACTTTTTCCAATCTAATTAATATCAAAATTAACTTATTTAATCATTAATTCATTCAATTAAACACAATTTATAAATTTTGACAAAATTACACTTTTGCCCCTATTATTCCACATTTTTTTTTGCAATTTAGTCTTTATCTCATAAAATCACAATTTCATGAAATTAAACACAAACCCAAGCTTGCCGAATTTTCTAGATATTACTTTCAACCCATATTTCAATTTATTTCACATTTCAACCCCTCAATTTACACTTTTCACAATTTAATCCTTATCTGACATTTTTACCAAAAATCACTTAACAAAACATATTAATCTATCAACAATTATTCATTTTCCATCATCAACACTCAAAGATATCAAGATATCATCAATAGTATGTCACAAATTCATCAAAGAATTCAGAAACTAGAGTACGGGCTAGCTAGGGCAAGAAGCAACGATCACAAAAACATAAAAAATATCAAAAATCGAGCTCGAATCATACCTCAATTAAAAAGAACAAGGGCCGAACCCTATAATGCTTCCATGGTTGTTTCTTTTATCTATATTCAGTGGAAGATGAAGGAAAATAATATGATTTTGACTTCTATTTTATTTATTATTAACTTATATTACCTGTTTACCTTTTTACCCTTTAAAAACATTAATAATTACACCAAATGCCACTCCACTAACATCCACTATCTCATAAATGGGCTATCTGCCACATAAGGACCTTCACCTTTAAGTTCTTTAGCTATTTAACACCTTTAGCTTATAGAACCCAGCTTTTACGCTTTACGCGATTTAGTCCTTTTTACCGAATTAACCACTTACACGATAAAATTTCTTTATGAAAATTTCACACAACTCTAATATCATGCTGTAAATATTAAAATAATAATAAAATAAATTTTTCAATGTCGAATTGTGGTGTAACACCCCAAACCCGGTCCAGACGTTACGACCAAATCTAGTATGTCACAGGGAAAAGTTGTAAAAAAACGAACTTTGGAATTTTGAGAAATACCGTAAGTTTGAAACTTTTTGTTTTAAGTTATATTTTGGAAACAGTGGTTTGTAGTTTAAGGAAAATTTTCCAAATTGAGTTAATCGATCATTTGTCATCTTTGTTAACACTTGAAAGAAATGGTTGATTATGTTATTTTTGTTTTGGAAAAAAAAAACTCCATATTGACATTGCTTAAAATAACTAATAACAGCATATCATAAAAATCCATATTTTAAGCTACGAAGGCCTTATTACATAACAGAATCCCAATTATAAAAAGTTTTTTAGAAAAGAAACGATTTTACGAAAAGAAACATTTCATGGCCACCACGAGTCTGCCTCGGCACCCAGATCCACGATTTACTGATTACCTGCAAGGTAAAGCAGAGGGGTGAGTCACCAAGACTCAATGTGTAATTCCCCTATATAACACAAACGGCTCAAAACCCACAATAGCACATTGGGCCCCAGCCCACACGATATGGCATACGAGAGATTTGAGTACAATGTATCCCAGCCCAACCTAATTTTCCATCCTCTACACGCCAGCAGTACCAGCCAAACACACCTGTGGGGATTTCTACAATCAACCCTCCATCCGCTACACACCTCATATGTGGCACCAAGCCACTGGTGACACAGTCACTAAATATAATATGTGGGGCCAACCCACTTGTGGTGCCAAACCACTGGTGACAATCCCTGATAACATATGTGGGGCCAACCCACTGGGACAAGTCACAGGAATAATATATATGTGGTACCAAACCACTGGTGGTTCCAAACCACTGAGACATAGTCACTGTATGAATTATGTGGGGCCAACCCACTTGTGGTACCAAACCACTGGTGATAGTCTTTAATTAACACTTCCCCTTTCGCATCATATCCCAAGCCCATACATATATCATATAATAAAATGAATCCAAATATGCTCTCAAAGCAGGGTGGTGAATTATAACGTATATTTATATACTCATTAATAGAATGGTATAGGCACTTACCTAGTGTCACCAACTTTACCCACAAGGGTATCACGACTGTCTACACAGTCACTTTGGCTTTCAGCCAATACAATTAATAACATAATTTAATAACAGAGTGTGAAGTTTACACACCTGATAACGCGTAATACTAAGCTTTCTACGTCGACGCTTTCACTAGCAGGGACAATGGCTATTTGCCTATTCTAGGCAGACGTTGGCTCTCTACCACAGCCTGGCGAAAAATCCCGAACTGCCGACACATTACGCCTCTTAAAGTTTGGAATGGACACTATAGGTACACTCCCCTCCTCAACTTGACCATTTCTTGCACCCATGAATAGACTTGATTAGTGGTCAAAGAGAACTTTTGATTGGCTAACCAAAAGATTCTATTAACACAGAGTATAACAGAAGAGAGAGACCAAACGTGAAAGACTAAAGAACTCCTTACCTTTGTTACCAATGCAAACGAGTAAGACTACTTGGAATGAAACTTTCGGCAACTAGAGAAGCCTCAGTACTTCTCTTCCTGATATTCGGCTTTAAGCCATGAAGAATGGAAGAATGAGTTATAGGAGAATGAATGATCGGTTTGTTGAATAAAAATAAATGAGATGAAAAGAAACTAACAAAAGAGTCCCCTACCTTCCTTACAAGAGTGGGTTCGGCTTCACCATGAAAAGAAAGAATGGAGGGATTGATAATAAGAAAATAAAAGAGAACCTTACCCTGTAACATCCTGAATTATTGGGCCTATGCGTTTAATAGGTAAATTAGAATGTGTAAGGAGTTCAGAATGGGCTTAGGTTTGGGCCGAGACTGTAGTTAAAATTCTTGTTTGAACACTTTAGTGGGAAGCCTGTTAAGTTAGGGCATAACAGATATTAGCTGTGTTTTAAAACACAAATGGGCTTGTGGCCCAGTGGTCAGTAGCACCACTTAGAGAGCAAGGAGGTGACACCACACAAGGGAGTAAGGGGCCCAAATATAAGGTTCATGGAGCCCAATTCTTTTAATTTAATTTAGCTAATTTTCGGCATTAGGGTTAGGCGGAGTGGATGGCAACAAGGCTCAAAAATAGAAGGATTTATGTGAACGGGATAATGTGGATATTATAGTTGATAATATGGAAGATAAAAGGAGAAAAGATAGGAGCTATCTGCAAGGCTAGGTGTTGGCCGAAATTCCATCACCTAGAGGAGGGAAGAACTCGGTTTCTTTATGGAAAAAGGGTGCCAAAATTTCCTCTACTATTTGATTAGTTGTTAGTTATCAGGAAGGGCATTTTCGGTTTTAAGCAGTAGGTGCCGAAATCTTCTATAAATAGAGGGGATATCTCTTCAATTCCAGCAGTTGGAACCCTATTCTTTTCTTCTTTCCCTGTACCGAAATTCTCAGTCTTCCTCTGAAATTTCTTTTCTTTTGATTTCTTCAAAAGCCGAAACCTCCCAATCTCCTCAACATCTTTTCATTCAAAAGCCAAAACCCTGAACTCTCTTCTCATCTCCATAACCGAATAGTCCCTATTCTTTTACCGATTTCTTCAACTAAAAGCCGAAATTACTTAGATTTCTTCTTATTAACTTTTCTTCTGATCTTCTCAAAAAGCCAGAATATCTAAGGGGTAGTCGAATTCTTTGTGCTAAGGTGAGTGCCGATTTTTCTATCTTTTCACTTTCTCTTTCGGGTTTTGGAAAACAAAGCTGAAAGGCTAATGGTTTAATGGTTTTATGTATTCTCTTATTGGGCGACATTCGGGAATTGAAGTAGATCTCTTAGATCTAAAAGCCGGAAACACTAGCCCCTGAATCTCATATCACTTATCGAGATTTCAAGGTAAATATTTCAATTCTCCTTAAGATGATCAACCGTTTCCTTTTCATTAGTTTTGCCTTAACCTAATATTTCGTTACCAGCCTCAGAACAACACCTTAGGTAGATAGCGGTTGTGTCAGCTACGGATAGCGTCGACATAGAAAGTCTTGTTCTAACAATAATCAGGTGTGTAGATCTCTAACACACTATTAAACCTATATGTATGGCATTATATATATATGTTATGGGCTAAAAAGCCGGAAAGTGGCTGTGTAGACAGTCGAATAAAACCCTCAAAGGGTTAGGCAAGGATGCCAGGTACGTAATCATAGAAATCTCTATGTGTATCGAAATATATGAAAGCCTATATGATGTTTTCTTTATGTGTGTATGCATGGGGCGGGATTATGATAATGAAGGGGAAGTGCATGATAGGTCACGTGGTGATCGGTGGTTAAACCACAAATTCAAATGTTAGGTCACATAGTGATCGGTGGCTATGCCACGTTTAATGATTCCTGAATAATAGGAATAGGCAATACGATTGTCGTTATGGTGTGTAGTGGATGGAGGGTTGATTATAGAAATCCCCAAGGTGTGTTGGTTGGTATAGGTTGGTGTGTAGAGGATGGAATTCTAGGATGGGTTGGGCTATTCATCATTTTTATTTATTTATTTATTTATTTATCATGTAATTATGATTGTTGCCGTTATGTTTGGGCCAAGGCTCATAATGTGTTTGTGGGCCCAGATCGTTGTGTTCGGGATTTATACATTGAGTCTTAGTGACTCACCCTTTCATTTTTCTCTACTCTTTCAGATGAGCAGTAGATCGTGGACATGGGAGCCGAGGCAGACTCGAGGGGCCATCAAGTCTTTTTATTTTCATAAACTATTTTCGGTTTTTCTTTAAGTTTAAATTTTGGGACTATTTATGTAATAAGGCCTCCATAGCTTAGATTATCAATTTATAATTATTAATGTCTTCATTTATTTTTTAAATTTATGTTCAGCAAAAGAGCAGAGAATTTCTTCCAATATCACTTACTTAACGAATACTTGTATAAAGAAATTGAATTTCCAAAGATCATCCAAGTGAAGTTTTTAACGTAAACCCAGTAGCATACCAGATCCGGTCGTAGCGTTTGGGCCGGGTTTGGGGTGTTACATACCCTGAGCAGAGATATCGATTTACACTCCAGAAAATTCGGGTATGGTGTAAAGTAAAAACGAAACATAAGGAGAAGGGGATGAGGAGTAGGTTTCGGCTTTAGAAGAAGAAATAGAGGAGAAAGATGAAACACCAAGAAGTGAGGTGAAGGTTTCAGTTATGATATTTAAAAGAAATAAAAGAAAAGAAAAGATTCGGCAGAGGGGGTGGCTTCAAGAAGTTTTGGCTAGCAAGGAAGATGGTAGAGGAGAAAGATGATTTCGGCTTTTAGAGAGAAATGTGACAAAGAGAAGAAAAAGAAGATGGAATGAAAAAGGAAGATGATGAGGAGAGTTTCGACCAAGGGTGCCTTTAGTGACTCTAACGAATAACAATGCACAAAAGAAAAGTCTAACACAACCCGAAAACAATGAAAAGAAGTAGGGAAGAACCAAAAAGAATTCCACAAGAAAAGACCTTGAATGAACTAGGAAATTTCGGCACACATCACAACTAAGTAACCCGAATGGCAAACCCCAAAAGCTCTCTCCCCAAATTCAGCACACCTCAAAGCTAAAACAAAAAAAAAATATGTTTCCCCAAACCCCCCTAGCCGAATTCCTTCTTCCCACAAACCCCACATTCGACCAACCAGTACCTCTCTCCCTAAAATCCCACGATTTCCTCCTTGACTCACTCCCCTTCACTCCTTTGAACTAATTTGAATAATTCAAACTCCACTATACCTTATGGCCACACATTCAAACTCTTTGACTCATTCAACCATCATCCTAGGAGAGTCCCTGCCGAATCCACCTTCTTCCCAACCAGGTGCCAAAAAATAAACCTTCAAAGTGAGAGTTATAGGATTCGAACCTCTTCCCCCTGCTGCTACCCAGTGACGCCACTTCCCTGCACCTTAAGTGTCGTCTCCTTGCCATTTCACCACACCACTTCTTGTGTCACCCAACACAAGTAATTACCCTTAAGGCTTGCCTCAACTAGCTCTCCCCTAAAGTGCCTAAGAACAAAATTTTTGCCAAGGCCCTAACTTAACCCTGGGCCTACCCAGAACCCCCAAACGCACCAAATTAACGTGCAGAACAAACCAAACACACAAAAACACATAAAATGCAGAACCTCTAATTCCTGGATGTTACAATTCTACCCCCTTAAAAAAAATTCGGCCTCGAAATTTACCTGGTCAAAAGAGGTGAGGGTATTGCTGACGCATAACATCCTCCGGTTCCCACGTAGCTTCCTCTGAACTGTGATTCTGTCACAATACTTTAACCAATGGAACTATCTTCCTTCTTAATACCTTAACATCTCGACCTAAGATCTGAACTAGTTCCTCTTCAAAAGATAAATTAGGTCTCACTTCGATCTCTTCCATCGGCACTACGTGAGATAGATCCGAACGGTAGCGCCTTAACATCGAGACATGGAATACGTCATGTATCTGCCTCAATCTTGAAGGTAACTTGAGCTGATATGCTACTGGTCCCACACGCTTCAACACACGATACGGCCTGATGAACCTGGGGCTCAACTTGCCCTTTCTTCCAAACCTTAAAACCTTTTTCCATGGCGAATTTTTTAGGAAAACCCACTCACCCACTGTAAATTCTATATCCTTAAGCTTCAGATTAGTATAAGATTTCTGCTTGTCGGAAGCTTCCTTCAACCGAGCTTAAATTAATCTAACCTTTTCCTCTATCTCTGAAACCAATTCTGGACCCAACAACTGTCGCTCGCCCAACTCTGTCCAGCAAGTAGGAGTATGACACTTCCGACCATACAATGCTTCATAGGATGCCATCTTAATACTGGATTGATAGCTATTGTTGTATGCGAATTCTGCCAACAGTAGAAAATCCTCCCAACTACCCCCGAAATCGATAACACAGCCTCTCAACATATCTTCTAAGGTATGAATTACCCTTTCAGACTGACCATCAGTCTACGGATGAAATGTCGTGATGAAATCCAATCTTGTACCCAACGCTTGATATAACGTTTTTCAGAACCGTGACGTAAACCTGGGGTCTCTGTCTGATATGATAGACACTACCCCATGCAACCTCACAATCTCTGTTACATACAGCTTGGCTAACCTTTGTAGAGAGTAGTCAACACGAACCGGTATGAAGTGAGCAGACTTCGTCAATCGATCGACAATTACCCACACTAAATCTTTCCTCGTGGGCGTAAGAGGTAGCCCACTAACAAAATCCATCGTTATCCTCTCCCACTTCCAAAGTGGAATCTTCACTGGCTGTAGTAACCCTGACGGCCATTGATGTTCCGCATTTATCTGCTGACACGTCAAGCACTTACTCACAAACTTAGTCACCATTTACTTTAGTCCCGACCACCAAAACTGTTCCTGCAGATCCCGATACATCTTACTCCCACCAGGATGCATAGCGTATGGGCTACTATACACTTCCTGCAGAATCTTCTGCCTCAACTCTACATCCTTTGGCATACAAGCCTTTCCACGAAAACACAAAACCCCATCACTGTTCAAACTGAAATCTTCTGTCTCACCCCTTGCCACTAATTGAAACTTAAAACTTAGTGATTCATCTGACAAGTGCTCCTTTTTAATCTGACTGACCCAAGAAGGTTTCACTTGAAGTTCAGCTAGCAAACTTCCTTCGTCATACAAGCTGAGATGAGCAAACATTGCTCTCAAGTCAGATACTACCTTACGGCTCAGCGCATCTACCACTACGTTAGCTTTACCCAGGTGGTACTCGATTGAACAGTCATAATCCTTCAATAACTCAACCCACCTATGCTACCTTAAATTCAACTCCTTCTTGGTAAGGAGATATTTTAGGCTCTTGTGATCAGTGTAGATGATGGCCTTCTCCCCATACAAGTAGTGTCTCCAGATCTTCAGAGCGAACACTACAGTAGCTAACTCAAGATCATGCGTGGGATAATTCACTTCATGCGGTCCCAACTGCCGAGATGCATAAGCTACCACTTTCCCCACTTGCATCAACACACATCCTAACCCTGCGTGCGACGCATTGCAGTAAATGACAAACTCCTTCCCTGCCTCAGATTGAATTAAAACTGGTGCCTCAATCAAAATCTTCTTTAACTTCTCAAAACTTTCCTGTTGCTTAATTGACCAAACAAACGGTACCCCCCTTCCGTAATAACTTAGTTAATGGTGCAGCTATAAATGAAAATCCCTCAACAAACTTTCTATTGTATCCATCTAAACCAAGAAAACTTCGAATTTTTGCCATAGACTTAGGCAGTTTCCAGTCCAACATGGCTTCAATTTTCCAGGGATCCACCCTAATCCCCTCAGCAGAAACATGTCCCAAAATGGTAACTTCTTTCAACCAAAATTTGCACTTACTGAATTTGGCATACAACTGCTTCTCTCGCAAAATCTAAAGGACCACCCGAAGATGTGAATCATGCTCCTCTTCCATCCTTGAATAAACAAAAATATCGTCTATAAATACTACAACAAATCGATCCAGATAGGGTTGGAATACTTGGTTCATCATATCCATAAACGCAGCTGGTGCATTCGTCAATCCAAACGGCATCACCAAAAACTCGTAATGACCATAACGAGTTCGAAAAGCTGTCTTTAGAATGTCCGCCTCCTTAACCTTAAGCTGATGGTAACCTGATCTTAAGTTTATCTTCGAGAAGATCGAAGCACCTCGCAACTGATCGAACAGATCGTCTATCCTTGGCAACGGATACTTATTCTTAATTGTCAACTTGTTCAGTTGCCTATAGTCAATGCACATCCGCATCGACCCATTCTCCTTCTTAACGAACAACACCGGAGCTCCCCACAGAGATAAACTTGGTCGGATAAAGCCTCTATCCAACAATTCCTGAATCTGGGCTTTAAGTTCTACCAACTCCTTCAGCGCCATTCTATACAAAGCGATGGACACTGGCGCTGTTCCCGGAAGAAGATCAATACCGAACTCTACCTCGTGATCTGGAGGTAACCCTGGAAGCTCTTCCGAAAAAACATCGGACTACTCTTTCACTGTTCTAACATCTCCCACCAACAACTCCTTGACTTCCAACGCGCTGACAAAAGTTAAGAAAGTCTCGCATCCTTTTCTCACCATCCTTTCAGCCTTAAGAGGAAACACCATATTGGACAAATAATTCTATTTTTCGCCTAACACAAGCACCTCATTGTCCTTGGGAGACTTCAACACCATGCGCTTAGCAGCACAGTTTAAGTTTGCTCAATACTTCAGTAACCAGTCCATGCCTAATATCAAATTGAACTCGCCAAACGATAGTTCCATCAAATCAGCCGGGAAAACAACCCCTTGAACTTCTAAAGGCACATTTCTAAAGAGTTTATTCACCACTACGGATTGTCCTAAAGGGCTAAGTACAGTCATCTCCCTAGAAGCAATCTCAGAGCCTATGTTCAGAGTTCCCGACACAGTACTAGCAACATAAGAATGTGTTGACCCAATATCAATCAATTCAGTAAAAGGCAACCCAAAAACTAGAAACGCACCGGTTAAGACGTCCGGTGCGTCGCCCTCCTCTCGACGTCTGGCTGCATAAACCAACCTAGGCTGTCTTGTATTTGTGTTCCCAGCACCTCTGCCCGGTGTTCCACGCCCTCGGCCAAAACTATTTCCTCCCCTAGCGGGGCCACGACCTCTCTGTGGTTGCTAACCTCCTCTACCAGGCTTAACATAACTCTGACCCACTGGCCGCGCTCTTCCCAGCTCCTGTAGACAGTCTCTTATCCGATTATCCGTAGACCCACACCTGAAGTATCCTCTATTACCTGTCTAACATTCCCCCGAGTGAAATTTACCACATCGAGCACACCTTGGAGGCCAACTATCAGCAACAGGTCTCGCCACACGACTCGGCCCATCCAACCTAGGCCTTTTCTGAAACCCCCAGCAGATCCCAACGATCCAAAATTTATTTTATTCCTACCTCTATCCTTATCTTGATTCTATTTTTCGGACCGTTTCACCTCTTCGGCTATCTTATCCTTCTCCACTAAAACAACAAATTTCCTTTCTCGTTGCGGAGCTATCAGTACTCATAACTCGTCCCTCAGACCATCCTCAAATCGAACACAACACTCATGGTCTGTTGCAACAATACCTCGGGCATAACGGCTTAGACGTACGAATTCCCCCTTATACTCAGCCACTGACTTATTCCCCTGAACCAAAATTAGAAATGCCTTTTGCTAAGCGTCCACATAACTTGACCCAATGTATTTCCCCTGGAATGCTGACTTGAAGAGATCCCAGGTAATACAGTCAGCCGCTATACCATCCCTGACCATGAGCCACTACTGATACGCCTCGTCCCAAAGAAGAGACACAACTCCTTTCAACTTCTCTTCCACTGTAAAGTCAAGATCATCCATGATGCGCTCAACTACTTCCAGCCAATACTCAGCTACATTAGAAGCTACACCAGAAACGCCCCTAAACATTTCAGCCCCATTAGCTCGGAGTCGCTCCTACAAAGATTTTCGAGCTACTGACCCCGTGCTCGCTCCAACAACCCACTCCAAAACACGCAACATAGCTTGAGACACAGCATCGTCTCCACCAGTTTGGTCCTGAAATTTCGCTTCCGCAATCGGTGATGCTGGCACTTTACCGTCCGGCCCAAACCCCGATTTCGATGGTTCCGACCCAACACCCTGGCCTCTACCAAGGCCGCGCATACCATGTCCATGTCCTCTAGCGCTCATGAATACTAGTTCGACTTAATCTGATTAAAAGTTTTATGAATTAGTATTTCTTCCACTTATTTATTACCGAGCAATCTTATGAAAGTAGCATTAGAAGTAGTTTTCCGCAAAAAAGTATCTCTAAGGTCTCTATTTCTAAAGTTATACTTCTTAAGACTACCTATCACAAAATTTCACAAGTATTCAAGTAGCAATTAGAGAACTTACAGTGCGGATTGATGCCGGAGACTCGGGTGCCCTGCTTCCAGAAACATGTATTTTTCTAAACTATTTTTCTGAACCAGCTTTTGAAAACATTTTTGGACCTCATACCCACGGTCGAGTTTTTAAAACTAGCTCTGATACCACAATTGTAACACCCTAAACCCGGTCCAGACCTTACGGCCAGATTTGGTATGTCACAGGGAAAAGTTGTAAAACGAACTTTAGAATTTTGAGAAATACCGTAAGTTTGAAACTTTTCATTTTAAGTGATATTTTGGAAACAATGGTTTGTAGTTTAAGGAAAAATTTTCGAATTGAGTTAATCGATCATTGGTCATCTTTGTTAACACTTGAAAGAAATGGTTGATTATGTTATTCTTTTTGGAAAAAAAAAACTCCATATTGACATTGCTTAAAATAACTAATAATAGCATATCATAAAAATCCAAATTTTAAGCTACGAAGGCCTTATTACATAACAGAATCCCAATTATAATAAGTTTTTAGAAAAGAAATGAGTTTATGAAAAGAAACATTTCATGGCCACCACGAGTCTGCCTCAGCACCCAGATCTACAATCTACTGATTACCTGCAAGGTTAAGCAGAGGGGTGGGTCACCAAGACTCAGTGTGTAATTCCCCTATATAATACAAACGGCTCAAAACCCACAATAGTACATTGGGCCCCAGCCCACATGATATGGCATACGAGAGATATGAGTGCAATGTATCCTAGCCCAACCTAATTTTCCATCCTTTACACGCCACCCGTACCAGCCAAACACACCTGTGGGGATTTCTACAATCAACCCTCCATCTACTACACACCTCATATATGGCACCTAGCCACTGGTGACAGAGTCACTAAATATAATATGTGGGGCCAACCCACTTGTGGTGCCAAACCACTGGTGACAATCCCTAATAACATATGTGGGGCCAACCCACTATGATACCAAACCACTGGGACAAGTCACAGGAATAATACATATGTGGTACCAAACCACTGGTAGTTCCAAACCACTGAGACATAGTCACTGTATGAATTATGTGGGGCCAACCCACTTGTGGTACCAAACCACTGGTGACAGTCTTTAATTGACACTTCCCCTTTCGCATCATATCCTAAGCCCATGCATATATCACATAATAAAATGAATGCAAGCATGCTCTCAAAGCAGGGTGGTGAATTATAACGTACATTCATATACTCATTAATAAAATGATATAGGCACTTACCCGGTGTCACCAACTTTACCCACAAGGGTATCACGACTGTCTACACAGTCACTTCGGCTTTCAGCCAATATAGTTAATAACATAATTTAATAACAGACTGTAAAGTTTACACACCTTATAACACGTAATACTAAGCTTACTACGTCGACGCTTTCACTAGCAGGGACAATGGCTATTTGCCTATTCCAGGCAGACGTCGGCTCTCTACCATAGCCCGGCAGAAAATCTCGAACCGCCGACACAGCAGGCCTCTTAAAATTTTGAATGGACACTATAGGTACACTCCCCTCCTCAACTAGATCATTTCTTGCATCCATGAATAGACTTGATCAGTGGTAAAGAGAACCTTTGATTGGCTAACCAAAAGATTCGATTAACACAAAGTATAACGGAAGAGAGAAACCAAACGTGAAAGACTAAAGAACTCCTTACCTTTGTTACCAACGCAAACGAGTAAGAGTGCTTGGAGTGAAACTTTCGGCAACTAGAGAAGCCTCAGTACTTGGAACGAAACTTTTGAAAACTAGAGAAGTGTGAGTACTTCTCTTCCTGATATTCGACTTCAAGCCATGAAGAATGGAAGAATGAGTTATAGGAGAATGAATGATCGGTTTGTTGAATAAAAATAAAGGAGATGAAAAGAAACTAACAAAAGAGTCCCCTACCTTGATCAACCAAAACAGATTGTATAGGCTCTCAGCAACCTAGGATTTCCAGTACCCTGCCTCTTGGTATTCGGCTAAGAGGCACAAAATGGAAGAAATGGGTTTAGTTGCCTTACAAGAGTGGGGATAGATTGAAAGAAGCCTCAAATAAACAAAAATCCTCTGAGCAAAGATATCGATTTACACCTCAGAAAATTCGACTATGGTGAAAAGTAAAAACGAAACACAAGGAGAAGGGGATGAGGAGTAGGTTTCGACTTTAGAAGAAGAAATAGAGGATAAAGATGAAACACCAAGAAGTGAGGTGAAGGTTTCGGTTATGAGGTTTAAAAGAAATAATGAAAAGAAAAGATTCGGCAGAGAGGGTGGCTTCAAGAAGTTTCAGCTAGCAAGGAAGATGGTAGAGGAGAAAGATGATTTCGGCTTTTAGAGAGAAATGTGACAAAGAGAAGAAAAAGAAGATGAAATGAAAAGGGAAGATGATGAGGAGAGTTTCAGCCAAGGGTGCATTTAGTGACTCTAACGAATAACAATGCACAAAAGAAAAGTCTAACACAACCCGAAAACAATGAAAAGAAGTAGGAAAGAACCAAAAAGAATTCCATAAGAAAAGACCTTGAATGAACTAGGGAATTTCGACACACATCACAACTAAGTAACCCGAATGGCAAACCCCAAAAGCTCTCTCCCCAAATTCAGCAGACCTCAAAGCTAAATCGAAAATAATATGTTTCCCCAAACCCCCTAGCCGAATTCCTTCTTCCCACAAACCCCACATTCGGTCAACCATTCCCTCTCTCCCTAAAATCCCACGATTTCCTCCTTGACTCACTCTCCTTCACTCCTTTGAACTAATTTGAATAATTCAAACTCCACTATACCTTATGGCCACACATTCAAACTCTTTGACTCATTCAACCATCATCCTTGGAGAGTCCCTACCGAATCCACCTTCTTCCCATCCAGATGCCAAAAAATAAACCTTCAAAGTGACAGTTATAGGATTCGAACCTCTTCTTCCTGCTGCTACCCAGTGACGCCACTTCCCTGCACCTTAAGTGGCGTCACCTTGCCACTTCACCATACCACTTCTTCTATCACCAAACACAAGTAATTACCCTTAAGGCCTGCCTCAACTAGCTCTCCCCTATAGTGTCTAAGAATAAAATTTTTACCAAGGCCCTAACTTAACCCCGAGGCTACCAAGAACCCCCAAACACATCTAATTAACATGCAAAACAAACCAAACACACAAAACACATAAAATGCAGAACCCCTAATTCCTGGATGTTACATGTTGTCCCGAAACCACTGTTCCAATTAACCCTAAAAAGGGGTTATTACAAGATATGTCCCTCTCAGCAAACATTTTCTCCCTTTTTTTTAGGTAGATTTATCTAGTAAACGGACAGCTGGTTGAGAGTGACGAGGATTGAGTGTTGCATCAGCATTATCCTGGAATTTCCATGGCATTTATGTTGGCAATCCATCCAACCTTTTGCTATGGCAATATTTCACTTCATTCATCTTTTCCTCCTTTTCTTCATCCTTTCTGCACCTACTGCATACAACAGCCAATTCTCTTTCTCCCAACAAGAAAAGTAACATAAAATGACATTCAAGGCACAATCCAAGTGTTACTATACAATATTCTAAAAACAACCTAAAAATACAAATATATCTACGTAAGTACCGGCATTTAATCAAGTTTAGAGGCTCGAAATATAACTCTTGTAACACCCCGAATTTTAGGCCTAGAAGTATTGGGCCTTGTGTATGGATCAATAGGGAGGCGATACATAAGTATTTAATTGTGCAAGAAAATGACACAATTAAATGTCTGCTTCAGTGGTTAAGAGTCCTGAGAACTATTGGAGAAGTCCTGGGTTCAAACCTGGGCTTTAGCAAAAATTTTAGTTTATAAGTAAATAAAACCCTTGGTGGTTGATAGTAGCCCTTTTAGATATGTGTGGTTAAAATATGACACAAGGAGCTGGTTGGTAAGGTGGTTAGTGGTGTGGTTTAAGTTGCAATGGAGCTTGGGTACAAGTCTAATGTTGTGCAATGGAGTATTTATTTTACTTCCTTGCTGCATGAGAGGTGGAGCTTGACTGAAACTCTGCGAATTGGAATTTGAAATGGTCATGGAGGAAGTTAAGGAGAGATTCGAGGAGATAATCTGGGTAGTTAGAAGAGAGTATCATGGAATTTTGAAATATGGAGTTGGAGGAAATTGTGGAGCAAATCAAGGGATTCAAAACTTGGAGAGTTGTAGCCGATTAGGGAAGCTTGTGTATGCAAATTTGGCTAGAGGTCTCCTTTGTGTGCATTTCGGCAATTTAAGAGCATTTTGGGATATTATTGTGGTGCCAGTTTTGAGTTTTAGGTGTTGTGACAACTAGTCTTGGTTTTCCTGAGTGCTGAATTTTCCTACTTTCTCTTCTTTTACGATTTCGTACTCTACCTTGGTGATCAAATTGCTTTTGGGCATTTTCGTTGCTTACTTCTTTTGGCCGAACCCTTGTCCCACTTCTCTCACAATCAAAGTTGACTACACTATTATTCTTTCCCTCATTATTCACCTTTCTTCTCCTCTCAATATCTCTTGGTATTGGCCGAACTTAACATCTCTCTTGTTCCTTGAACTCCTTTTCCCCTCTTAAATACTAAGCCGTCTACTCCTTGGTATTTTGGTTTTGGTTTTACAAGACTTCAGAGAAATCAGTTGGCATTTGTATGTTCCTTCTCTAGTTTGCTATTATTCCAGGTATTACTGAGGAGTGAAAGGTGCAAGTGTTCTCGAGTTGTCAGAACCCTGTCTCCCAATATTTGATTAAGGTATTTTCGACACCTTTTTTTAGGTATAGGCCAATTACTCATACTTTCTGGAAGTGTTATGTATAAGGTTTTGGGCTACATTTTAATCGGTTCTACCTATCGATCTATCGTGTGTGCAGTTAAGCGCCAGGATACATGTGGTTGATTCTAGTCTCGATCTAAGTATATTTGGCCATACTCCATTCGGTCAAGGTAAGCAAGAGTATTGTTTAGGGATTAGATGACTATGAGCACTGTTAAGTAAGAGACTAATAGAAGGTTCGAATCAATGTAGGTTGGTGCCAAGAGGAGTTTCGCTAGCTCTCGTGAAAAAGGTGTGTAATCACACTATCTGTACTGTGAATCGGCAAAAGCCGAAAAGCCGAAACTTCGACATTTGAGGCCTCACGAGCGTGCGATCGCTCGTGTGGTAAACCGAGCCCACAAATCATGGGCGATAGATTGTAGAGGCCACTGCGAGCGTTCTCGTGATCTTGGGCCTCGTTTGGCTGAAATGGGTCGTGTGGGCCCAAATGGGCTCGTGGGCCCCACATGGATAAATTCCACGTTAAGTGGCAAATACTGGACTGGGCTATGTAGTTCGCATAGCCGTGACTAAATTTGGGCTAAATGGGCCACACGAGCATGTGAGCCCACTTAGGCCGAATATTGGGCCTTGGGCCCATTTACACTGTAATGACCGTAATGCCCCTATATGGTAAAATGACTGTAATACCCCCGTAGGATAAAATAATCGTATTGCCCCTGTATGGTTAAATGACCGTAATACCCTGTAGGTTAAAATAACAGTAATACCCATGTATGGTAAAATGACTGTAATACCCTTGTAGGGTAAAATGACCGAAATACCCCCAAGGGTAAAATAATTCCCGTAGGGTAAAATAACCGTAATACCCCCATAGGGTAAAATGATCGTAATGCCCCTGTAGAGTAAAATGACCGTAATGCCCCTATAGGGTAAAATGATCGTAATGCCCTTGTAGGGTAAAATGATCGTAATGCCCCTATTAAGGTAAAATGACCGTAATGCCCTTATAGGGTAAAATGACCGTGATGCCTCTGTAGGTAAAATGACTGTAATAACTCTGTTAGGTGAATTGACCGATATACCCCCTCAAAGGGTAAAATGTCTATTTTGCCCCTCGAGGGTAAATGATTGATTTGTCTGCGATGTAAATGATTGATTTGTCTGTGACGTAAATGATTGATCTGTCTGTGATTTAAATGACTGATTTGTCTGTGATTTGTATGACTGATTCTGAGCACGGTGTTTTTCTTACATGACATACTGTATGGGGTTGGGATACTGTTACAGAGGAAGTACTGTACTGGTGGCTCTACCACAATCACTGTTACTAGTGGCTTTGCGATATATACTATTACTGGTAGCTTTACTGCGATTCTACTGATGGCTGTGTGCCGACCATATCACTGCTACTGATGGCTGTGTGCCGATCATATTACTGTTACTAATGGCTATCATATTACTGTTATGATGGCTATGTGCCGATCATATTACTACTACCGATGGCTTTGTGCCAATCATATTACTGTACTCATGGCATTATAGCTATCCTGTTTATGGATCTTACCCATTCTAATTACTGGCAGCTTTGCTGCGATACTTATTAGTGCCCCAACCGGTGCTGATATTGGTATGCTGGCTGGGTGGGTCGATTTTATCCCCACATGGTGTGTTGGTTGGTACGGGTGGTGTGCTGGCTGAATTGGGATGGGTTGCATGATTGCATTGTTGATTTACATTCGATATCATCATCAGTATTGGGCTTAGGCCCACATGTTCTGTTTCTAATTCTGATACTATAATGGGCTAAGGCCTACACTACACTGTTATTGTTTTGGGTTAAAGCCCACAGTGTTCTTGTAACACCCCTAACCCGTGTCCGTCGCCGGATTAGGGTTACGAGGTGTTACTCAACTAACCACCAAGTTCATTCAGTCACATGGATCATAATACTTAAGAAATGATATTACGATAAACAAGCCATCACAAAAAATAATATCGATTGCATTATATACAATAAAATAAGTAAACTCGATCAAATTACAAAGCACTATTCATTTGGTCATTTTTAAGAGTGTGGCCGAATATACTCATGTTTATAATGACCTTACTAAAGGAAATCAAAAATTACTAAAACCGAACATGAAACATCTATATACATATTCCTTCAATTCCTATCAATAGTAAATATACCAACTTCTATATCAACTATCGAACATCCAATCATAATACAGAACACTTTTCTTAGAAGATCATAGTTAAAACAACAAGACCCAAACATAACTCACATTAACTAAAACATGTGAATCTAAACTTGTTCCCCAACGTACATAAGAACCATGACCGAGTATGCCCAACCCAATTACAAGACTCATAAAATCTTTCATACCAAATATGCAAGTTTGTTTGCCATATTATACAAACACCATGATCAAGTATCATAACTATAATTTAGCTCAAATCAATCAAACCATTTAACCTAAACACCTAACATACATACCATGAGACGTATTTAATAACAAAATCCTATCATCAACAAATATTCCCAAATTTAAGCATCATGTTCAAATATAATCGAACTCAAGCTTAGAAATTAAACCGTTTAACCAATCACCATTCTTAATTACATCATGAAACATACCTTCTTTATAACATACTAACATGACCGAATAATACAAGTAAGTATACCTTATCTTGATCATTAATATCTCACACATAACGTAGTATGAAATAACTTTCATGATAAGTTTATAATATATTCTAACATGCAAAATTAAAATCACCAAAATCAAGCATGAATAAACCATATTCAAGCATGAAAGTATAGCCATTTTCGCATGGCCTTTATACATCATATTCGATACAAAACACATAAGCAGAATAATATAGCCTATACATGCCATAGTTCTCAAAACTTGACTCATCAAAAGAGTACCTAAAATAGATGATAGTATGATGAGCTTCCAAGATGATCCCCAAGCACGAGCTAAGCTCCCAAATGAAATCTACAATTCCAAAGAACAACCGAGAACAAAGTAAGCTGTAACACCCCAAACCTGGCCTAGAAATTATGACCAGATCTGGCATGTCACATAAAAGGGTTGTTTAAAAACTGCGCGTTTGTTAAAAATTTCTAGTTTAATTATTTATTCGCTTGTTATCCTTTTGTTAACATTTTGGAAAACAGTTATTAAGGGTTTAGGAAATTCCCGTATTGAACATTTAATAATAATAGGAAGTAATCAAATTTAAAGCTAAATCAAATAAAATACCCAATTTAAAGTTGTAGAGGCCTTATTACATAACAAAAACCCAATTAAAAATAAGTTTGTAATAAGGGAACGAGTTTACGAGAAAAAAACAATGTATGGCCACCACAAGTCCGCCTCAGCTCCCAAATCTACGATATAATAATTACCTGCAAAATTAAGCAAAAGGGTGAGTCACCGAGACTCAGTGTGTAAATCCCTTGATAATGAAATATGGGCCTTAAGCCCACTCAATATAGCATATAACACATGTATGCAATGCAGCCCAACCCAACCTAGTTTTCCATCCTCTACACACCTGAATCATCCAAACACCCGTGGCATTATGCCACTGTGGTTCTAGACCACTGTGGTCCCAGACCACTCGTGACAAAGTCACTAAAATATATAATCGTGGGGCCAACCCATTGTGGTCTCAGACCACCATGACGATCTCTGATAAGTTTATGTATACGTGGGGCTAACCCACTGTGGTCTTAGACCACCGAGACAAGTCACTGATATATGTATACGTGGTTTCAAACCACCGTGGTTCATAGACCACTCGTGACAATAGTCACTTGATTAACACTTCCCCTTTCAGTCAATCCCGAATCCATGCTCCTTATATCATACTAAAAATGGATGCACATACTATCCATGTGTAATAGGTAATTATTTCATAGATGCATATCATCGAATATTATCATAGCGAAACTTATCGGTGTCTCCAACCTTACCCACTAGGGTATCTTGACTATCAAAACAGTCTTATCGGCTTCCATCCATTACAGTTAATAACACAAACAGTAAAGAAGTGTGTGAGTATTACACACTATCATGCTAATCAACTCCTAAGGGTATAACAGTAATTTTACCCACCAAGGGTATTTTAGTAATTTCGCACCTGTAATGGCCTCTCCGAAGGCCCAATGTCGCCTCGAGCGACTCGACTACCATTTTTGGTCTTTATCGGACTATTGGGCCTAAAACCGGATTTCGGCCCATTCGGGCCCACACACTCGTGTGGCCCATCTAGCACTAACCTAGCCACGTATATGAGATTCACCTAGTCTAGTCCAATATATACTACACAATCATACAATTTACCCATATGGGTCCACGGGCCCATTGGGCCTATTTCGACCCATCGTGGCCCAAGCAGCCTCAACCCACAAGAATACTAATGGTGGCCTCAACTATCGCGTCGAAGCCCCACATGTGCGCTCGCACGCTCGTGTGGCTACTATTGTAGTGACTGGCACTTCGGCATTTGCCGCTCTACAACTAGAGTAGAGAGAATTACACACCTTATAGGAATCTGAAGCTGCTAAACCGCGCTCCGAAGCTCCAACGCCCAAACGCCCTCCAAGGTATATTAACTCACCTCATAGGATGCTCTATATATAGCTAGCTTCTCACCTTCCTTCTTTGTACCTTTTCGATGTGGGATCCCTCCGCTACCAGAGTTTAAATCCAACTCAAACTCTGGTCGTCCAATCCGCAAAATAATCACTCCCTTGCTTTCCATGAGATTCGAACCCAGGCTCCCTTGCAACATAATCCACGCCGCTAGCCACTAAGTTACAAGCTCCTCTTATGTCTTAAAACATGCCCAACTAAAGATAATTCTATGGCCAAAGTCTAAATCCATTTAATAAAATAATCTAAAAGAAATGCAAGTTCCACGCCTTGAACCTTGGACCTCCTCCCTTCCCTGTGGCGTCACTCCCTTGCTCCTTAAGTGGCGTCACTTTGCCACTACACCACACACTCCACTTGTGTCATTTTTCTCCATATTTTATTCTTAAAGCCTACCTACTAACTCCCAGGGTTTTATTCACCTAAAACCAAAATTTCCCTAAAGCCAAAGTTTGATCCCGGGACTTCATAGAAGCCCTCTAATCTTCCAAAATCACTCACCTAATAGGTCCAACTTACATTTAAGCCGATCTCTTGTTCTCCAAAAATTTTAAATGCTACTATGCTCAAGGCCCATTAGGCCCAATCCTACTAGGCCCAATTTCGGGATGTTACATAAGCTTTCATAGCTTAGTAAGGCTTAAGCAATTTATACTCATATACAAGCTTATTCGAGATTTCAAAACCTAATTCATTTATAACATCAATACCAAAAAGCCAAACATTCAAAAGTTGATTTCATAACCACGTTATATGCTTATACCAATATCCATATATCACTATCACATAATAAATAATTAGCATATATGTATAATACTTACCGAATCTTCTACTTACATTTCAGCTACCATCAATCTCAAGTTAATAGGCATAATACATACCTCTAGTTTACTTACCTCTCCAAACTTAACCATTCATGTGAAACATGTGATAGTATACTCGATCATATCCGTACACTTAATAGCATTAGTAATAAAAGTCTTTTAATGAGCTTTATACCTGTACACTGGTTAATAAGATTTAGTAACGTATCACACACTTCGTGCTGTTACTCAACATTTCTTCACACTTAGTGCCAATTTCCCGTAACGTATCACACACTAAGTGTCGTTACTTAACATTTCCTCACACTTAGTGCCATAGGACCGGTTTAGCAAACTTAGTGCCCGGTTATAATTTTGTACACATAGTACCTTTTTGTAGACCTGTAATTCATTCACATGTGCACTTATATATATATTCAAGATCAAATCCATAGCATCTCGTGTACGCACATACATACAAGCATAACATTATTATTTCATACCCAAATATAAATTTCATATTCGGCTATAACAATATCATGTAACTAGCTTTACTTGGAATATATATTCATATCATAATTTAATATCTCACATATTTACTTGCATCATAAACATTTAGATGTACATTTCATACAATCAAATTCAACTTCTAAGCAACCCCACTTTAGACTAACTTATACCAAATTCAACAACACATTAGGCAACTTAATGTTCAATATACTTACCACCCTTTAACATAGACATATTATAAAGAAATTTTGATTTAACTCAATTGCTTAAAATCTTACCTTGGAAATTATCGGATTAAGCTTCCCGACTATTCGTTTAATTTTACTTTTCCCCGATCTGATCCTGTGTCTTTATTTTCTTGATTTTAATCAAGATTAAGAAATGCCGAAACCTTAGAGCTTTTTCTCTTCTTTTCCCCTTTTAGTTTCAGTCAAAAGCACCCAAAAAGATGAACATGCAATGTTCTTTTATGTTTTTATTATTTTAATGTTATAATGTAATACATATTTTATTATAAGCTTAATATATAAAGAAAAACAAATATAAAATGCTTTATAAAAGCTTAGTACCGTCCACTAGCATGCTAAAAGGGCCAATTTACAACCTTAATCCTCTTATAAAAGAAGACAAAACAGTTTAGTCACTTAATTTAATAAATGGCTAGTTTTACCACTTATGCGATTTAGTCCTTTTCTTTAAATTAAACATACAAACAGTCAAATAAATTCACGAAATTTTACCACATGCTCAATCATATATATTTAACACAAAAAATAATATTAAAATATTTTTCTAACTCGGATTCGTGGTCTCGAAACCACCTTTCCAGTCAGGGCTAAAATCGAAATTTATTCTGATTCTTCATTCTCAAAATGGGCTCAGCCCGCATCATATCGCATATATTATCGATCAATGATAGGGGATTACACACTGAGTTTTCATAAACTCACCCTTTTTATTAACTGTACATGTAATCCCCAGCGGTAGGCGGATCGGTGCTGTGAGGGACTCGGAGATGGTCACACGATTGCTGATATTCTACTTTAGACTTATTTATTTAAATTTCTTGTTGGCTATTGATTCTATAATAAGACCTCTTAAACCTAAGTTATATTAGTTTGGCTTTATTTATTTTATACTTAACTGATAGTGATAGAACGTTGGTTTTCAAAAAGATTAAATGTTTTCAAAACACTGCGTTTTGTCAACATTTTTGGATATTGCTTCTGCAACAAACAATGTTTTTTTTTTAAGTAAAGACATTTTAAATGGTTAGTAAATGGTTAAGAAGATTTGAGTTTTAACAAAGAGATTTCAACTCAGAAACGAATGTCTACTAACAAGTCTAATTTTCGAAAGACACATCAACATGACACGCCAGATTCGTCTATAACGTCTAGGTCGGGATTGGGGTGTTACAACTCTTTTCAAGAGTTATCATTCATGCATTTAGGATAATTCATCCTTTAGGTTTGGGGGTGTGTTGTGCCTTATGTAGTTGTATTAGTATTTGTCATTTTCTCAATCATTTTGCCATGGCACACAAATGCCAGAAAATTGTTAGACTATGATGAGTATATTATTACCGATGATGTTCGATAAGAAATTTAATTATTCGGCATACCTAGAAATTTGTGATGGTGAATTAGGTGAGTTTAGCTTAGAATGTTGCTTGAGAATTGACATCTAAAAATGGAATGCCCTAATTCTAATTACAATTAGTCTATAGTAGGTTTCTTTTAATAAACTTAGAGATTCTTGAAGCTATGTTCAGGATAATGGTAATTCTCAGTTTTAAAAATTAAATAATAAAATAAAATAAAATAAATGCCATAAGTTAGTCCAATGCTTGAAATTGCCAAGTAGGTCAGCAACATTTTGTTTGCTCCATTATGTTGTTGATTAGAAAAGTAAATTTAAGCAAAAGTAATTCAATAAAAGAAATAGTTTAGAGACACTCCAATGTAATGCTAGGTTGAGTAACTAAGAAGGTAGTTTTCTGCTCCACCTATCTTCTAAGTTAAAAGCCTTAACTTCATGAGTGCATTTCATTCAAATTGTGACATGACAAAATACTTGGAAATTTAGTGTATGCTCCATTGAGATTGTCAAGTAAGGAAACCATGTGACAAGATGAATCCCCTAATAAAAATATTTGTAACTGAGTTATGTAAGGCCAGATTTAAAAAAAAAACTGAGCTTAGATGAAAGATAAACTAAGTACATTAGAAGGTACTTGCTATAGTCGAAATTGTTTGAGAGATTAGGAAGTTTTTTTTTAGGGCAATATTTTTTGCACTTACTTTGCTAAATAAGCTTTTGAAAATTGAATCGATTCTCAGAGACAGAAGATTGCTGAGAATGGAGGTAAAAGAAATATGCTTCATATAGTTTGGCTGTACAAAAGGCAATTATGTGTTATGGAAATTCTTGCATTCATGCATACATGCATTCATGCATATTTTACTTGAGGATAAGCAATAACTCAGGTTTGGAGGTGTGATAACTCTTGAAAAGAGCTATATTTTACGCCTTTAAACTTGATTAATTGTCTGTACTTAGCATCATGATGCTTGGATTGTGCTTTCAATGTTGCTATATGTTACTTTTGTTGGTGGAAGGAATGAATTGTTTGTGTTTGTAGTAGGTGTAAAAAGGAAGAAGAGAAATGAAGGACTGAAGTATTGTCATGGCACAAGGTTAGACAGATTGCCAGCATAACTGCCATGGAAATTCTAGGAAGATGTTGGTGCAAGATTTGATCCATGCCACTCTCAGCCAACTGTACTTGTACTTGATAAATCCACCTGGAAAAGAGGGAGAAAAGTGTGTGCTTAGAAAGGGGACCTACCCTATAAAAGAGGAAAGAGAGAATAATTCTAGCACGATTTTTACATGAGGATTTAGGAGAGGAATTGGGAGAGCATTTTTTTTCTCTCCAACAAACTCTCATGAAAAATCTAGAGAAAAGAAGATGTGGTAGCAACTAAAGCATAGAGCAGAGACGCAAGAAAGGGGACGAAGCATTCAGCCCTGTGTCTTACATAATATTGCAGCACTGGAGTTGGGAGTTGATTTGGTGAAAGCTTTTTGAAGTTCTTCCTTCATTATCTTGATTAATTTCTATAAATTTTAATTTTTAAATGATGTTATTGAATGATACATTTATTTTGGATGTTAATTTTCAACCTATGAGCTAATCCCATCGGATTGGAATTACTTGATGAATCTTTATTTCCATTAATGACCAGGCATTATCTTGATTAGGTCTACTATTTCATTCGATTTGTGTTATTTTTGAATGCATGCATGCAATCTCGAGATATACATGGATGTATGGTATGTTCACAAACTTGATTTAATTCTGAAAAGGTTAGATGAGTTGGATTATGATCGAATGATATAAGCGAGTAATCGAAAGAATATTCATAACATTTTAGACAAAGAGTTGCACTCTATACAGAGTAAGGAATAATCAATTGTAACGACCTGAATTTCGCTTAGTAAAATTGGGCCTTGGCCATGGGAGCGTCTAAAATTTTTGAGAACAAGAGAACAACACTAATGCAAGTTGGACCTATTAGGTAAGTGATTTTGGAAGGTTAGGGGGCTTCTATGATGTCTCGGGTTCAAACCGGGGCTTTAGGAAAAATTTTGGTTTTAGGTGACTAAAACCCTAGGAGTTAGTAAGTAGGCTTTAAGAATAAAATGTGGAGAAAATTAACACAAAAGGAGTAGTGGTCTAGTGGCAAATGGCGCCACATGGGAGACAAGGAAGTGACGCCACAAAGGAAGTAAGCGGTCCAAGGTTCAAGTCTTGGCGCTTGTATTTTATTTTGATTTCTTTTTAAATGAACTTGGACTTTGGCCCATAGGCTTATATTTAGTTGCACATGCTTTAAGACACAAAAGGAGCTTGTGTTGTGGTGGCATGTAGCATCTGGAGCAGAGGAGAGGGCAAGGGATCGAATCCCATTGCAAGCAAAAAAGGGATATTTATTTTGCTAAGTTGGGGTGACAGGTGGTTGTGTTGGAATTAAACTCTGCTGAAGGAGGGAACCCACATTGGGAAGCTAGCATGAGAGTAGGCAAGAAGCTGGCTTTAAATAGAGTGATCTATGAGGGGAGTAAGCATACCTTGGTCGGCGTTTGGGCATAGAAGTGTTCGGAGCGCGGATTAAGTCTAGATTCTTATCAGGTGTGTATTTCACACTACTCTAGCTGTAGAGCAGCAAATGCCGAAATGCCGGTCACACAGCGATGGTAGCCACACGAGCGTGCAAGTGCACGTGTGGGAGCTTCGACGCGATTGTTGAGGCCATCATGAGTGTTCTTGAGGGTTTAGGTTATTTGGGCCTCGATGGGCCATGTGGGGCCAATGGGCCCGTGGACCCATATGAAATTATATGATTGTGTAGTAGATATTGGACTGGTCTATGTGAATCTTATATCTGTGGCTAGATTTGGACTAAATAGGCCACACGAGCGTGTAGGTCCATTTGGAATACCTTGGTTACAAATTACCGAAATACCATTGGTTTGCAAATGACTGAAATACCCTTGGTTTGCAAATTACCGAAAGACCCCTAATTTGCAAAATTACCAAAATACCCATGATTTGTAAAATTATCGAAATACCCCTGGTTTGTGAAATTATCGAAATGCCCCAGTTTGCAAAATTACCGAAATACCCTCAATTTATGAAATTACCAAAATACCCCTGAAGGGTAGGATTACCGAAATACCCCTAGGTTGCAAAATTACCGAAATACCCCTAGTTTGTGAAATTATCGAAATACCCTTGAAGGGTAGGATTACCGAAATACCCTTATAGGGTAAGATCACTATTTTGCCCTTGTGGGTAAATGACTGACTTAAACTATGAATTGACTAATTTGACTGTGGTTGTATGACTGATATTCTTTTATTACATGTTTAAATGATTGTTACTGAGCATGGCCATTTTGCATACACGTGTAATGATTGAGCATGACATACACGACACATTGCATGGGGTTGGGACAAAGTTACGGAAGAAGTGTACGGCCCATTACCGTTCTGTACAAGGCTTTCAGCCTTTCTGCAATATTTATAGCTTTTAGCCATTTTGTTAATCAGTAGCGATGCTGTGATATTTATGGCTTTTAGCCGTTTTGTTATCCAGGAGCGATGCTGCAATATTTATGGATTTTAGTCATTCTGTTGACTGGTAGCGTTGCTGCGATATTTATGGCTTTTGGTCATTCTGTTCACAGTGTCGAGCCATTCTGTTGATTTAGTGCCGCAACTGGTGCTAAGCTTGGGTGTGATGGCTGGGTGGGTCGATTTTATCCCCACATGGTGTGTTGGTTGGTACAGGTGGTGTGTTGGCTGGATCGAGGTGGGATGCATCCTCATACTGTTGCATATCTATTTATGAGATCTGTCACTATACTGGGCTTAGGCCACTTGTTCTGTTATTGGTTTGGGCTAGGCCTAACTGATTCTGTTATGGGTTGTGACCCAAATGATATTGTAGTGGGCTTCGGCCCACGTATGCTTGAACTGACTGTACTGTTACTCTTAAAGGGCTTTGGCCCAGACTATTTCAGTTTTTATTTCTGTATACTGACGGTTACTCTAATAAACAGATTACACACTGAGTTTTTGTAAACTCACCCCTCTCTTTTTTAATTTTTCAAGAAATCCTCAGTTGGCAGTTCGACGAACTGGAGTACTCGGAGGTGGCCCCACTGCGATCAGCTCTGGGTTTTAGTATTCTATATTTCATTACTTAAACCACTTTCTTATTGGTTTGTAATAAGGCCATTTTTTTTTATTTTCTGATTTTGAATTTGCGATTTTTAGTTTATTACGATTTAGATCTGCTAGAAGTAGGACACGATTTTTCCAAAACAATAACTGCTTTCAAACAATACGTTTCTGCAACCCAATTTTTAGATATCACGTTTCATAAACCATCTACTTTAAATTAAGCTTCTGCAACAAATAACGTTTTAAAAGGGAATGACTTTTTAATAAACCATGAATAAAAGTAAACCGACATAATTGGGATTTTTACTCAAGTTTAAATTTCCTTAAGAAGGGTTCTCAATGAAAACATGGTTTTTGAAAAACACTTCCATGTGACACGCCAGTTTTGGGCCTAACTTCTAGGCCAGGTTTGGGGTGTTACATCAATATTGGGTATCATCCTTGAAGCTTATAGACATACAAAGCCTTAGAAATGGTAGCTTGAAGTCTGACTCTTGAAAGAAGCAGACTATTGTAGCTAGAATCTGAACAGTGGACTGGTTAAAACTTTTCCATGACATGATTATGTTATAAGGATGTAATCTGAGTAATTCCAACCTTCCCATTCAACAGCATAGTTCCTCTCAACTTTGTCTCGTTAAATTGCCACAACATTTTAAGTTAGTTATCTGATTTTAATATTGCGTACGTGATTATCCTTTACAAATTTGTTATTCTCTTTTTTCCATAGCCTGATTCATATAGTTCATAATGATAACTTAACCAAATTAATCCTAATTGATCTCTGTAGAGACGATCTTACTGACTACTTTATTAATTGATTCGACGTGTACACTTTCACATTCGCATATCATTTCACACGTGATAGAGAGAAGATTTCTTTGTAAATGATACCTTCTTTTTTAGTATAACCTTTTGCTACATGTTTTTCATTGTAAGTTTCCACTTTTCCACCTGCGTTTCTTCTCTTCTTGTAGATCCACATACACCCTATGGGTTTTATCGCTTCCGGTAAGTCTACAAGTTCCCACATTGAGTTGGATTGCATAGAATCCATTTTAACTTTCATAGTTATTTCCCAAAGCTTGGAATTAACACTCTGCATCACTTTATCAAATGTGAGTGGATCATCATCTTCCTGTTCGACAAAATCAATGTCTAGAACACATCCACAAAATTGGAAAAACTCATGGCTTTGACAGACCTTCCCACTACGACGAAGCTCCCTATGCTATTGATCGTTAAAATCATTTCTGGAGTACTTAATTACTTTGAGGTTTAAAATTGTTCATGTAACTTTCCTCCAGGAAAGTTGCATGAGTCGACACTATAACTACTTACTCTTTTGAGTTATAGAACAAACCACCTTCCGTTCTCTTAGGATATCCCACAAACATGCACAATTCTATTCGTGAAGTCAACATCCTCGCATATTTATCCAATACGTGGATTAGTGATCTAACATAGCTGGTCATGTTATTTGTATCCCTTTTCACATAATGTTATCTTGTTTAATAGTAAAATCAAGCCCTTTTAATTATAATTTATGTTTCTAAATTCTAACTACTCAAAGTATACTTTGTTCCCTTAGGATATCCCACAAACATGCATCTTTTAATTATAATTTTATTCGTGAGTCCAACTTCCTTGTATCTTTCTCCAATACGTGAGTTGGTGATTTTCCATAGCCAATCATGTTATTTGTATCCCTTTTCACATAAATTTAGCTTGTTTAATAGTAGAATAAAGTTATTTTAATGATAATTTATGTTTTTTACATTCTAAGTAATCAAAGTATACCTGTTAGTAGTTTTTATGGTATTTGATATCTAAATAAGGTTATGTGGTTATGTAAGATAGATCAAGAGCTAGAGATGAAAATTTTGAATGGAAATGATGTTAATGTCGCAACATTAGGCCATAGAAGATGAGACATTGAAGACAGAAGCAAGAACGAACTCTTGGGCTGAAATTGTCACGAATGTCATAATATTGGAATTGAATGTCGTGACATTGGACTGAATGTTGCAAATTAGAATTGAATGTCACAACATTGGGACTGAATGTTGCAACATTGGGTTTTAATGTCGCAACATTGGCTTTGTGCGACGATGATTTCCTTTATGCATCGATTATGATTTTAAGGGCAATTAGAGTATTTTTCCAACTTAAAACCTTAATTGATATTATAAATGAATGGGCACTTTATTGTTTTGATTTTTATCTATATAAAAAACATTATAATCATATTTGAGAGGACTTTTACACAAATTTCAATTTATCTTTCAGAAAATTAGGTTTTTACTTAGATGTTTGCTTAATTGGAGATTCTATTTAAAAGTTTATTCCTTGCCAGTGGAGAATGTTCTAGACAGGTACATTCATCGTTACTTATCAATGAGCATTCTATTCTTTATTCTCTTTATTTATATCTCTTCTTTGATGTAATTAAATAAATGTTTGTATGAATAGGAGAATAAAACCTATGCTTTAATAAATATCTTACGTGATTGTTTGTGTAACTAATTATTTCATTGAGTGCTTGTTTATCTAAAATTGGTTATTTATTCGAGTTTGCAAAAGTTCTCAATATATTAGGATTGACGACCCTAAACCCAACTTGATTCACTAGATCCAAACCTTAGGTATAACTACTCAAAAACACTTAGCCAAACTCACTAAACCATCTTGGATAACATCATACTTAATACATACTCTTTTAAATTATTCAAGACTAAATTTCAAGAAACAAATATGGTGCTTAAATGTAAACTATTACAAAATTTCTTAATAAATCTATCTAAAATAATTATATACTAAATACAGATTCTTTTAAGAACTCCTATAATACACCACCCCAACAACTCTGTATGCATCGCATCGTCCCTCCAGGCGTAGTGTAACACCCAAAACCCGGCCCGGACGTTATGGCCGAATCTGACGATGTCACATTGACGGGATAATTCAAAATGATTTTTGCTAAGTTAAAATTTAAGGCCTAAAAGCCCAAAATCCTTGAATCTTGTTAAGTTAGATTAAAATCCCATGTTTTTAAATTATAGCCATTTCGAAAACCATGTTTAGACTTTTAAGAAAAAATATTAATTTATCCAAGTTTAATAACCAAACAGTTGAAACAATAATAACAAAACTCAAAAGCTAAAGTCAAATCTGAGATACAAGGCCTTATTACAATCCAACAGAAACAAAGTAATTAAAATTAAGTCTTTCAAACTAATTAAAAACTGCTTGCGGTGTGGCCACCTCCGAGTCCTCTTCCACGTCGAGCCGTCTACTGAGGATCACCTGAAACATTTACTAAAAAGGGTGTGAGTTTCGAAACTCAGTATGTACCACCCTTGGCAATCAAATCAATATACAAATATTACATTGGGCCTAAGCCCTATCAAATTCGGTGGTCTTGGGCTTTAGCCCATATTGACCTCATATCAAAACAATATCACATGAATGCAATGCACCTATCCCAAATCCAACCCTGCACTCCATTTCCCTTCTAGCCCTACACTCCTGTGGGGATATAAATATCAACCCACCCATCCTTACACTCCAAAGGTAGCACCAGCAGCGACACTACTCAAACTTTGCAGCAAAGTTGTTATAATAGGCTTAAAGCCACCGGTGGATCCACGGTTGTCAAGCGACTATGCGATCCTCAAATCTTCCTCCGTATCATCAAAACCCACCCAAGTGCAACATATATTTCATGAATGCAACACACACATTTCCACACATTCAGCACTTAGGGGTATTTTGGTCATTTTACTACCCAGGGGAATTTTCGTAAATCTACTCTACAGAGGTATTTAGGTAATTTTGCAAAGCAGGGGTATTTTGGTAATTTCACAAATCAGGGGTATTCTGGTAATTTTAGGCTAACTTAGTAAATTAGTACATAAAAAGAAAAAACTAAATAAATAAAACATAAAATAAAGATGTTGTCTTCATCATTTTTAGTTTCAAACCCTAAAATTATCCATTGAAAAAGAAGAACATTCGGTCAAGCTTAGTTTGATCGCATGTTGAGTTTTCAAGCCCCGTTTTTAATTATTTTTATGTTTTTGAGTTCGTTTTAGCTTAATCTAGCTAGCCCAGGGGTTCATTTGCAAAATTATAAAGGTTGAGGGACTTAACATGAATGCTTTTGAATGGTTTTTTTATGTTACATGATAGATTACGAACCTTTGTTGAAAAATAAACAAGTTTTGTTAAGTGATTTTTGATGAATTTTGGAAGTAGGGATTAATTTGTTAAAGGTATAAATTCTAGGTTTATATTGTGAAATGATGATAAATATGGGTTGTTTCAAGGTTCTTTGTATTTTTGATTAACATGGATTTAGATTAAAATGGTTAGATTTTAATTTATAAGCTTAAAGACTAAATTCTAAAAAGTTAAAATGTTGGGTGCAAATTGGTAATTTTGCATAAATATGAAATGTGAATTAAATTTAATACTAGAAGTATTTAATTAATTTAAATTACCTATTTAGATCAAGATAAACCACGTTCAGATTTAGATCGAGGAAAAGCTAAAGCTTTAGATTAGCTCGATCTTACTTCTACGTCATAGTTATCGAGGTAAGTTCGTATGAACGGTTATCGTGTTAATGTTATTTAAATTAATTGTTTACTATGTTGTTCCTGATGTAAGTGGATCGATATATAAATGAATCAATGCTAAGATGAATTGACAGATATCGAGTCCTAGTTGAACATTAGGAATTCTTAAGATACAAATGACATGTCATTAGAGATTTTATGTTTTTGGTGCTGATCTTGAATGTCCTATCGATGGCTAAGGTCCTATATTTGTTGCAGATTCTCTACAGCTTGTGTGAGAAGCATCGTGTAGCTTACATTTCGACCCACATCTCGAGTGAGCAGGCCCATTTCATAGTTTTTGTGAGCATTGATGTAAAGGAAAGTTACGGTTTTTTGTAAAGGCACACTTCGTGTGAGCTTTCTCGAGTATCCGATGTAATTCTAGATAGTTCAACGGGTAAGAAAAGGAAATGAAATGATAAGTATTCAAGTGGAATTAAACTTAATCTTATGGAAAGGATTTATGAATTAAATACATAATCTTATGGAAAGGATTTATGAATTAAATGATGTATTTCATATGGAAATCTACTTATCTTATGATTAAATTCATTTGGATCATGTACAAGTGTACTAACTTGTGAATTTGATGATATTGTATAGGCATATGCCAAGCTTATGGTTTTTGGTTGATATTATACTTATGCTTTATATTATGCAAATGAAATGGTAAGTTATGTTTTGGTTTATACAAGCTTACTAAGCACTCGTTGCTTACATAATTTCTTTCCATTGTTTTATAGATTATCAGAAACTCGATCAGTTTGGAAACTCATTAGAGATCTATCACACTATCCAAAAGCCTTTTCAGTAGTTTTTGTATATGTTGGCTAAGGATAATAATGGCATGTATAGGATGTTTTATAAGTGTATTTAGTGAAAGTGTAAATGGTAATTTGGAACGTTTGTGCCTTGATGTTTATGTATGGTTGATGGACTTGTAATGCTTGTTATGTTAAGTCCTTTGATCACTTTAAGGTAATTGATGTGCATGGTCATATGGTATGTTGGTGTTGGCTTGGAAATGGTCATTTGTGATGTGTTTTAGGTACATAATGGAATTAGCTCTTCATGCTTGAAATAATGCAATAATGACATGTTTCAGTAAATGATGTTTGGATGCAAATGTGGTGCCTTTGGATGACATTTTGGTTAGTTGAATTAGGTTGTTTGAAATGGCATAATTATGCAAGTTTGAATGGTGTTTGAACCTTTGAATGTGTGCTTAAATGGTTTGAAAATTTATGTATGAAATGGCTTTAAAATGGCTTGATGTTAGGTAAATTTTGGGTTTACACGGCTTGGGACACAGGCGTGTGACATAGTTGTGTGAGACACACAACCTGGCGACACGGTCGAGTGTCATCTGGGGATTTCTTAGGGTTCAAGTCAATGAGTTACACGGCTTAGCACACGACCTGGCACACGGGTGAGGACACGGGCTGGGACATAGTCGTGTATCCCTTGTTCGAAAGTTACACGGCCTAGGGTGATTCCACACGGCCGTGTAACCCCTATTTCTAGTTTTTCCAACATTTTCCTAAACTTTTTGTTTTGTTTCAAATTAGTCCTGAATTGCTTCTAAGCTATATCTAGGGCCTCAAAGGCTCGATTTAGGGACGAAATATATGAGAATGAATGGTTTATTATATATTTAAATTATTAAATGTTATGTTGTTTAAATATTTCCAATTGTACGATAATGCTTCGTAGCCCTAGTCCGACGACAGAGATGGGTTAGAGGTGTTACACTCATCATGGAATCTCGTATTGCATTCAACTTGAGACATTCTATAATAGTCCCAATGCTCACACGAGAATGGTAGCAGATGCTTCTGCTAACGGTGCTCTCCTTTCTAAGTCTTAGAATGAGGCTTATGAAATCATTGAGAGAATTACCAGCAATAATTATCAATGGCCAACCAATCGAGTAGTGATTGGAAGACGAGTCGCAGGAATTCATAGAGTGGATGCCCTCACTTCACTAGCATGTCAAGTATCTTTGATTGCCTCAATGCTTAAAAATTTTACCACTAATGGGTTTAATACTTCTACAACTCAACCACCGAATCAATATGAAAATATAGCATGTGTTTATTGTGGGGAAGGGAACTTGTTCGAAGAATGCCCATCAAACCAGGAATCCATGTATTACATGGGTAACCAGAACCGGAACGGAGGAAGGCAAGGACTGCAATCCAATTTTTATAACCCATCTTGGCGAAACCACCCTAATTTCTCTTGGAGTAACCAAGGGACTGGGCCCAGTAACACTTATGCACAACCCAAACTGACCCAGCCAACCGAATTTACCCAACAAGTTTAGAAACTAACCCAAGTTGAACCATCCATGTAAAACCCCAAACCCGGCCTAAACGTTACGGCAGGATCTGGCATGTCACATAAAAGGGTTGTTTATAAACTGCGCGTTTGTTAAAAATTTCGAGTTTAAATATTTATTCGCTGGTAATCCTTTATTTAACATTTTGCAAAATGAATATTAAGGGTTTAGGAAATTCTCGTATTGAATATTTAATAATAATAGGCAGTAATCAAATTAAAAGCTACACCAAATAAAATACCAAAATTAAAGTTATAGTGGCCTTATTACATAACAAAAACCTAAATAAAAATAAGTCCAAATAAAAGAAACAAGTTTACGAGAAAACATTGCATGGCCTCCACAAGTCCGCCTCAGCTCCCAAATCCGCGATCTAATGATTACCTGTAAAATTAAACAAAGGGGTGAGTCATCGAGACTCAGTGTGTAAATCCCCATAAATGCAATCTCGGCCTTAAGCCCATATATGCACATTGGGCCTTAGCCCGCTTAAGATGGCATACAAAAGATATGAATGCAATATGTCCTAACCTAAACCTAGTTTTTCCATCCTCTACACGCTGACCCGTACCAGCCAATCACCCCGTGGGGATTTCTACAATCAACCCTCCATCCGCTACACGCTGTCTTGACAGTCATGCTGTCAGTTATAATGCCGATCACCATGTGACCTTAAAATCAATTGTGGCTTAGCCCTCGATCACCATGTGACCTTATAATCAAATGTGGCAGAGACACCGATCACCATGTGACCTTATAATCAAATGTGGCAGAGCCACCGATTACAATGTGACTTTATAATCAAGTGTGGCAGAGCCACCGATCACTATGTGACCTCATAATATAACATGGCTTAGCCACCAATCACTATGTGACCTTATAATCAAGTGTGACAGAGCCATCGATCACTATGTGACCTCATAATCAAGCACTTCCCCTTAAACATCATAACATCCCAAATCCCATGCAATATGACATAATAATTCATGTATGCAGTATGTCATGTATGCAAAAGATATATCAAATATAAGTATAACATGAATTACCATCATAATCAGATAGACATAATACAACATAATCAAGCTAATCAACCTCTAAGGGCATAACCGTAATTTTTCCTAGCAAAGGAGTATTTATTTTGCGAATTGGATGGCAAGAGTTTGAGTTGGATTTAAAATCTACTGATGAAGGGATCCCATATTGGAAAGATACAAAGAAGGAAGGTGAGAAGCTAACTATATATAGAGCATTCTAGGAGGAGGCTGAATACACCTTGGAGGGCATTTGGGCACAGGAGTGGTCGGAGCGCGGATTAACACCAGATTCCTATCAGGTGTGTAACTCTCTCTACTCTAGTTGTAGAGCGGCAAATGCCAAAGTGCCGGCAATGGCAATAGTAGCCACACGAGCGTGCGAGCGCACGTGTGGGGCTTCGACGCGACAGTTGAGGCCATCAGTAGTATTCTTGTGGGTTGAGGCTGCTTGGGCCACGATGGGTCGAAGTGGGCCCAATTGAATAAAATTGTATAATGGTGTAGTATATAGTGAACTAGACTAGGTGAATCTCATATATGCGGCTAAATTTGTATTAGGTGGGCCATACGAGCGTGTGGGCCTGAATGGGCCGAAATCAGGTTTTAGGCCCAATAGTTCGGTACGACGGGAAATGGTAGCTGAGTCGCTTGGGGTGAGATTAGGCCTTCGGAAAGGCCATTGCAGGTGTATTCAGATCCTAAAGGATATGTTGAGGGGCTGTATCATAGACTTTAGAGGTAGTTAGGAAGAATTTCTACCGTTGGTTGAATTCGCGTATAACAATAGCTACCAGTCGAGTATTCAGATGGCGTCGTATGAAGCATTATTTGGTCGAAAGTGTTAGACAGAGTTGGGTGAGCGTCAGTTGTTGGGTCCAGAACTGATTTCTAAAACAGAAGATAAGATTAAGCTAATTCGAATTCGATTGAACGAAGCTTCGGACAGATAGAAGTCCTATGCCGATTTAAAGCGTTTGGACATGGAATTTTCAGTGGGTGACAAGGTTTTCTTAAAGGTGTCACCGTGGAAGAAAGTGCTAAGGTTTGGTCAGAAGGGTAAGCTAAGCCCTAGGTTTATCGGGCCTTATCGGGTGTTGAAACGTGTGGGACCAGTAGTTTATCAGCTCGAGCTACCTTCAGAGTTAAGTTAGATTCATGATGTGTTCCACGTTTCGATGCTAAGACACTATCATTCGGATCCATCTCTTGTAGTACCAGTGGAAGAGATTGAAGTAGGGCCAGACCTATCTTTTGAAGAAGAACCAGAGCGGATCTTGGATCACGATGCCAAGGTGTTGCGTAAGAAGACAGTTCCATTGGTTAAGATTCTGTGGCGAAATCATGGTTCCAAGGAAGCAACGTGGGAAACAGAGGACGTGATGCGACATCAATACCCTAAACTCTTTTGACCAGGTAATTTCGAGGCCCAAATTTCTTTAAGGAAGGTAGAACTGTAACGTCCTGAATTGGGGGCTGTGCATTTGATGTGTTTCTGTGTGTATGTTGTGTGCTGTGTGTTGTGTTGGTATGTTTGGGGGTTCCGGGAAGACTTGGGGTTAAGCCTGAGCTTTGCTAAAAGTTTCTACCTTTGGCACTTTTAGAGGAAGCTAGCTGAGTTGGGCCTTAAGAGATATTGTTTCTGTTGGATAACACAAAGAAGTGCCTTAGTAAAGTGGCAAGGAGGCGCCACATAAGGTGGAGGCAAGTGACGCCACTAGGGAGCATGAGGGAGCAGGTTCAAGTCGCGTGATGTTCATTCTGGGAGTTCTTTTTGGCGTCAGGCAGAGCAGAGGCAGGATTCAACTGGGACACTTCAGGATAGGGGAGTGGACTGAGTCAAATAATTTGATTGAACGGAAGAGAGGAAAAAGTGGAGTTTGAAGTGTTCAAAATATTTCAAACTGGTGATCAGGAGGATTTTGAGGAGAAAAGAAAGGGATGGGCATGGTGAGCTTGATGTTGGCTGAATTTGAAACTCATAGTAGAGGGGGGAATCGGTTTTTGTGTGGCTAGGGTGTGCCGAAATACTACTTGGAATCATAGGCTGTTTGTTTTCAAAATGGTGCTTTTTCGACTGTTGGGTTGGGAAGTGCCGAAATTTTGATTAGTCAAGTGAGAGTTCTCTTCCCATTTTCAGCATTTGAGGTTTTCTTCCATTCTCTCTTTTATTTTTTGCTAAAATTGAATTTACTCAAGTCTTGCCGAAATTCTTCTTCTTTACTATTCCTAACACTTATTTTTATTTTATTCTATTCTTCTTCTCTCAATTATTCTTTTCTCAAAAGCCGAAAGCCCTAACCCCTTCTCATCTCCATTTTCTTGCTATATCCGAATGTCCCTTACCCTTAGTTCTCTTTTCTGATTTCTTCTACAAGCTGAATCTTCATAGCCTTTTCATTTTCATCTTTTCTTTTGATCTCTTCTAAACCCGAAATTCCTAAATCCCATTTGTAGTTCTTTTATTTGTTATCTCTTTCGACTCTTTCATCTTCTTCCCTGTTATTGCCAAACCTTCGCTACAACTATGCTTGTGTGGATTTCTCTTAGGTGCCATTCGAATCTTGTGTCAAGGTAAGAGGCGATTTCTCCTATTTCTTTATCTCCCTTTCGGTTTTTGGATGCTTTGACCGAATATAGGTGGGGGTGGTGTTCGCATTCTTTTTGGAGACCTTCGGGATTCACTCAACTTGTGAACCAAGTCTAAAACTTTCGGCTTTTGTCGATCTAAGTAAGGAACTTTATTCAGCTAAACGCATAATTCTACTCATATCTTATTTTATGTTTTAACTTGGTCTCCTGACCAAGATCTATTCCATGGACCCAAATGCCAGCAATTCTAAGGAGGGGGTTAGACCTATAGCCCCAGCCCCAAAGTTCAAGAAGTGCACGGTGTCTGCTTTTCGGGATTGGCCACCGGGTTGTGGGCTGGTTTCTGAGAGGAATAGTAGACAGATAGCTGTAGTGCATGTTAGCAATAGTGTTAACGTAGAGAGTGTTGTGTTACGTGTTATCAGGTGTGTAACTCTCACACACTTCGTATTTTATTTATGTTATTGACTATGTTTGGCCAAAAGTCGAAGTGATGGTATGGATTACTATGTTACCCTTGTGGGTAAGATCAAGGACTCCAGGTATGTTCTACTATGTTCTGTTATCAACAAATGTATGTTGAATGAAATGATTGCCTGTTATACATTGAAAGCATGATCATACCATATTGTTAAGTATGAACATGAAATTGGGGTATGATGTGAAGAGGGAGGAAACATGATCTCTTTTAGACTGTCACCAGTGGTTTGGTACCACAAGTAGGTTCGCCCCACATATTATATTTTGTGACTAAGTCTCAGTGGTTTGGAACCACCAGTGGTTTGGTACCACATATATTATTTCTGTGACTCATCCTAGTGGTTTGGTACCACAGTGGGTTGGCCCCACGTATTGATATTAGGGATTGTCACCAATGGTTTGGTACCACAAGTGGGTTGGCCCTACATATTATTAATTGTGACTGTTGTCATCAGTGGTTTGGAACCACCAGTGGTTAGGTACCACCAGTGGCTAGGTGCCACAAATCTGGGGTAGAATCCGGAGATATGGAGGATGGATATACTAGGTCGATTGGGTTGCATGTCATACATACTTGATATATGGATTTGTGTGAGGGCCTAAAACTCTTTTGGACGGGGATTTACTCACTGAGTCTCAGTGACTCACCCCCTCCGTTAAATTTTACAGGTGATACTTAGACCGCATATATGGAGCCGAGGTGGACTCGAGGTGGCCATGCATAATGCTTTAAGTAATTTTATTTTAATATTTATTCTAGATTATTATTATTTTAGTTTGGATTTTGGGTTCTGTAATAAAGCCATCTAAACGTAAATTTGATTTTTGTTATTAACTTCAAATGTTATGGCATGCCTAATGAATTAGCTAAGTGGGTGTTTTTTTAAAAAAAAACTTAAAAACTTGAATTTAAGATTTGTAATATGGGTAATTAAGATCGGGTTTTAGTAACAAAGCAACTCAAATTTCTTTCAACCTAAGACGCAACGTTGTTTTAATTGTTCGCTCAATAAGTTTTACTCAAAATTCGACTTTGGATTTCAAAACCTGAGATGGGCTACGGCTTAAGTTATAAAACTTTTTTCTTTTAAAAGATATATAGCAAATTTTTACAAGAGGCAAATCAATATGGAAAATTTTTCTCAACTCATGATTTTTAACTCGGTTTTTTCCCTCATTTCCTTTCCCTGTGACATGCCAGATTCGGTCGTAGCGTTTTGACCGGGTTTTGGGTGTTACAATCCAATGGTTTGGAAAACCTGTTAAATGTATGCATAGAAAAAATGGTGCCTTGATTCAAAGCTAAGCAACCACATTGAAAAACCTTGAAAACCAAGTTGGTCAACTTGCCACTGAACTTGGACATAGTCCACAAGGTGCTTTGCCTAGTGTACAGAGAATCTAAGAAATCTCAGGAAGGAGCATTGTAACGCCCCAAATTTTGGGCCTAGAAGTATTGGGCCTTGTGTATGGATCAGTAAGGAGGTTGTACGTAAGTATTTAATTGTGCAAGAAAATGACACAATCAAATGTCTGCTCAAGTGGTTAAGGGTCCTGAGAAGAGTTGAAAAAGTCTTGGGTTCAAACCTGGGCTTTAGCAAAAATTTTGGTTTTAAGTGGATAAAACCCTGGATGCTTGGATGTAGGCCTTTTAAATTATTGTGTTAAAAAATTGACACAAGGAAGCATGTGGTCTAGTGATTGTGGCATCATTAAGGTTGCAAGGGAGCCTGGGTTCAAGTCTTGACTCTTGTAATTTATTTTGGTTTTTCTTTTAAAGGAACCTAGACTCTAGCCTTTAGACCTCTTAATTAATTGAAGGTAAAGTGTGACACAAAGAACCTGTTGGTGCAATGGTTATGGTGTTACAAGTGTGGTAAAGGATTCTGAGGTTTGAGGCTTGGCGTGCGCAATTGTATGTTTATTTTGCTGCTTGTGCTGGGGAGGTGTTGGAACTGGACTTGAACTCTATGGTTGAATTGGTCATAAGAATTTGAATTGAATTTGAATGGGGAGTTGGAGTAAATCAAGGAGAAAATTCGGTGGAGGGATTGGTGGAGTTTTTGAAGGATTTTGAAATGGGAGAAGTTGGAGCTGATTGGGGGAGTTTTGTTTAGGAAAATTCGGCTAGGGAGTGCATTTGGTGCATTTTCGGCAATTTTTTTCTTTTATGCTGATTTGTTTTAATTTCTCTCTTCTATCTATAGTGCCAAATATTGCCATAGACCTTTTTGTGTTTTTCCCGTTTCGATTTTCTTTATTCTCTTCTCCCTATTTCCTATTCTTCTTAATCCAAATTCAACTTCTCTTTCTCTGCCTTCATTCTTTTTCCCTTCTCTATTACTTCTTCCCTCTTGTCTTTCTTCTGCTTGGTAGACCGAAGGTACTCAAACTTCTTCTCTCCCTATCCTTGGTCAAATATTTCTATGCTCCACTGTTGGTATTGTTAATCGGTTCTGTAAGTGTTCCTGACTAAAGGGTAGGTGTTTATACTTTCTCCTTTACACTTAAATTTGATCTCTTTTAGTATTTCTTTGGAAGCTGAATGCTTCTTTTCTTTTGGACTCTAATTACGCTCTTGATTCTCTTGCGCGATATGATACTCGTTGGGGGCTAGTCAAATCTGAGGAGCGAAGAAGTTCTAGAATTCTAAGGCCATTGAGGTTTTTCTCTCATCATCCGATTAAAGTAATTTGTTATCTTACTCTTTGGGTATAAACCGATTAGGCCCTATAGGTTTGCAAAGTAAAATTTGGGTCGTAGGCTGCATCTATGATCAGTTCTACCTAACAGAGATCTATCGTAGTGTAGTTTGTCGGCAAGGCGTGTAATCTATCAGAGTTAGTGCTATTAGAGGACTAGAGGCACTCACTTAATCAAGGTAAGGGTGGTGAATGTTTAGGGGCTAAGTATTAAGAAGGTGGTATGTTTATGTAACTATTAAGGTTGGTTTTATCCCTATCCACATGTGATTAATCATGTGTTAGGAATATATGTAGGTCTTGGTGCTCAAGGATTATTCGCTTTCTTCGCAACAAAGGTGTGTAACAGTACCCTGTTTTCGATAGTCGGTAGGAAAGCTGACAGAGTGTGTGTAACTGTATGCTATGTTTGATAACCGACTGAAAAGCCGAAAGTATGTGTTGTTACACTGCTATGACTATATATCAGCAAAATGCCGAAAAGCCAGAAATATGATGTATGATGCCATACGAGCGTGCGATCGTGCTTGTGGTGAACTGAGCCTACGAACATGGGCGTTAGTCTGTAGAGGCCACCATGAGCGCTCTCGTGGTATTGGCTATTTTGGGCCTCGTTGGGCCGAAATGGGTTGTGTGGGCCTAGTGGGCTCGTGGGCCCATACAAATAAAATGTATGTGATGTGGTAAGTGTTGTTAGGACTGTGACATTTGCATAACTATGGCTATTTTTGGGCTAAATGGGTCACACGAGTGTGTGGGCCCACTTGGGCCGAATAATGGGCCTTCGTTAAGCCTCGATTTGTGAAATTATCGAAATACCCTCCAATTATGAAATTACCAAAATACCCCTAATTTGTGAAATTACTGAAATACCTCTAATTTGTGAAATTACCTAAATACTCTTGAATTGTAAAATTATCAAAATACCCTCGATTTGTAAAATTACTGAAATACCCTCGAATTGTGAAGTTACCGAAATACCCTCGATTTGTAAAATTACTGAAATACCCTTGATTTGTGAAATTATCGAAATACCCTCAAATTGTGAAATTACCGAAATACTGTCAATCTGTGAAATTACCGAAATACCCTCAATTTGGAAATTACCGAAATACCCTGATTGTGGAATTATTGGAATACCCTTGAATTGTGAAATTACTAAAATACCCTCGATTTGTGAAATTATCGAAATACCCCCGATTTGTAAAATTACCAAAATACCCTCGGAATGTGAAATTACTAAAATACCCCCGATTTGTAAAATTACTGAAATACTCTCGAATCGTGAAATTACCAAAATACCCTTAATTTGTGAAATTATTGAAATATACCTAAATACCCATGTAAGGTAGGATTACCGAAATACCCTTATAGGGTAAAATAACTAGTTTGCCCTTATGGGTAAAGGACTGACTGGTGCTATGATTTGACTGATTTGATTGTGATCATATGACTATGTTTTAACTAACTTGACTGTGGTCGTGTGATTGATATGCTTTTAATATGTGTGTAAATGACTGTTACTAAGCATGGCCATTTTGCATACACGTGTAATGATTGAGCATGACATACACGACATATTGCATGGGGTTGGGACATTGATACGGAGGAAGTTCTGATAGGGTCGCACGGTTCGCATAAGACGACTGTGGATCCAGTATTGATCTGTTAAGGTCGCACGGGTCGCATGAGATGACTGTGGACCGACGGACGGCTTAAAGTCACGTAATCTGATTTTGGCTCTGTGCCAACCTAAATATGGCTCTGTGCCATCTTGATTATGGCTTTGTGCCAATCGTATTTACCCGTGGTTATGTGCTTCACATATATATTGATGACTCTGTGTCGATCATAATTACCCATGGCTGTGTGCTGATTATATTACCATCGCTGATGGCCATGTGCCAAACTTATTACAGTTACTGATAGCTTTGTGCCATCTTGATTATGGCTCTGTTCCATCTTGATTATGGTTTATAACAATTCTGTTTATGGCTTTTAGCCGTTCTGTTAACTGGCAGCGTTGCTGCGATGTTTATGGCTTTTAATCGTTCTTTCCACGGCGCCGAGCTGTTCTGTTGACCTAGTGCCGTAACCGGTGCTAAGCTTGGTGTGTTGGCTGGGTGGGTCGATTTTATCCCCACGTAAGTGTATGGTTGGTACGGGTGGTGTGTTGGCTGGATCGAGGTGGGATGCATCCTCATACTGTTGCATATTTGTTTATGAGATCGATCGTTGTACTGGGCTTAGGCCATTTGTTCTGTATTGGTTTGGGCTGGGCCCAATTGATTCTGTTATGGGCTGTGACCCAAATTATATTGTAGTGGGTTTTGGCCCACATATACTCTAAACTGGACTGCATCTTTATCTTGTTAAAGGGCTTTGGCCTGCACGATTTTTTTTGATTTATTTACAGATCTTGACCAGTTACTCTTGTAAGGGGATTACACACTGAGTTTTCATAAACTCACCCCATTTTTAGTTTTGCAGGTAATCCCCAGCGTTAGGAGGATCGGTGCGGCGAGGGACTCGGAGGTGACCACACGACTACAGCTATTATGCTTTGGGCTTTATATATGTTTTAAATTCCGTTTTGGGTTTTAATTTATGTAATAAGGCCTCTCTAGATTTAATTCTGAATTTGGGATTTCGTTACGTTTTATAACTGTTAGACGTAGATGAGTTTTCAACCCAATTACTGTTTTTAAAAACATATGTTTTAAACTTCTTTACCTTAAATAAGCTTCCGCAACTAAAAGAGATTTTTAACGAAGTTAATAACGTTTTTAAAAGTGATTAACTTTTCAATGAACCACGTTTTGAGATTGAACAAGCACAAACTGAGACTTTAGTTTTTAAATTTCAATAAGGGTTTTCAATGAGAACGTGGTTTTTGAAATGCACTTCAATGTAACACGTCAGATTCGGCCGTAATGTTTAGGCCGGGTTTGTGGTGTTACAAGCATTTTAAAACATTGACATTGAGGATATAATGCCCCAAAATTTTAATTTTTGATTTTGTGTATGTGTGACACACAATGTCTATCTGCTTCAGTGGTTATGTGTTCTGGGTGTGTGTGTGAGGTCCCAAGTTCAAGCCTTACTTGGGAAGATTTTGGTTTTTTTATAAATAAAGCCTTAACCTTGTGAAAAGGGCTTAAGTTTAATTGTTGGTAAGTTTATATCAGAATGGGCCTGCTAGTCTGGTGGTTAAGTGGAGTGTTGGAGTGTTTGAGGTCCTGTGTTCAATTCTCTGTGATGGCGTGGAGACAATATTTTTTGCTCCAATTTCAGCTAAAAGTTGTGTTGGGGAAAAATCCTGGGTAGTTGTGTTTTATTGGGTTAATAGGGAGTGATTTTAGGAGATAATTGGGGAGGTTATCAGAAAATAATCTGATTATCTTTTTGTTGTAAAAAAAATAGAGTTTCGGTTTTCTCTTCAATTCCCCAAACTTTTTCTGACATTTTCTTCTTCTTATTCTTTTCCTCCTCTGTCGATTCTTTCCCCTAGTTGTTACCAAAATTTTCATTATTTCTCCCCTTTCGTTTCTTTCTCTCTTTTTTTCCAATTGATTCGGTTGTTCATCGTTGGTTGCTTGTGTTCGGTAAGTAACGGTTTTATCTATTGTTAATCTTTCTTAGTTAATCTCTAAAATGGGGATTCCTTTTTGGTGTTTAGGAGTTAATCAAGGGGCTAGTGGTTTTGAATCGACACTGTGATTGTGTGAAGTCATGGTTACTCATGCAAGATAAGGGTTTTGCTAGGTTTTTAGTCGAGTTCCTTTCGAAATTGGTTTATCAAAAATGAATTAAGTGATTAATTTGGAGATATGTTGGTCGATTTTTAGGTTCTGGAGGCTTGGGAGTGCTTACGCATCAGAAACGATACCAGGTGTGTACCCGAAATGCAGAAAACGATATTCGGCGAATAGCCAAAATTGCTTGCTATCGAGAAATAAGAGAAATAAGAGAAAATGATGTGAAAAGTTGTAGAGAGAGGAAATAAGGGTGTTATAAACTTGAAATCAACATTTTGCACTAAAATAGTTTTGGACAGCAGCAGTAGTCTAAATTTGAAAAATCATCAAAAATAGTGGGAATTGAGTTAGAGGTTGAATAAAATATGACATTAAATTTTATTGAGTCTAGTTTTTCATGGAAGAAACAATGTAAGCAAATCATGAGATATAATAAATTTTGTGAGACAAGGTCAGAATGATTTCGGGTTCCCCTGTTCTGACATAGGAAAATCATCAAAAATTTTAAAAACATAATTAGGGGCTTAAAATTATATGTTTAAATCCTTAATGAGTCTATTTTCAAGAGAAACAAATGGAAACATCATCTAAATTTCGTACTAAGAGATAAATAATTTTTAGTAAGGAAAGGATGAAGCTGTCAAACAGCAGAATAGGGATAACTTGAAAGATTTTACTGTACTTACTTGATAAACTATAAATTCTAAAAATTTTATGGTAGAAATGTATTTGAGTCTAGTTTCAAAAAGTTTAAGCGGATCTTAACTTGGAATTCTATAGCTCAAGATATAAATAATTTAGTGATAATGACTCAAGTAGACAGCTTTGAATGAACATATAAGTAAATGGTGAAAACATATATGAGTATTGAGCTAGCATGGGTTACTTTAAAAATAGATCATAGGCCAAGGCCAATTTGGACCGAGTGGGCCAAACGAGAGTGTGGGCCCGCACAGGCAGATCACATGGGCTTGTGGGCCCATTTTTACAGAAATATTTTTAAGGTTGCACGGGTCGCCCAAGTCGACTGTGAACCTGCTGTAGGGTCGGTAAGCGCTACTTAGACCCCTAAATGTGTGAAATTGAATGAATGATATATGTACTGGGCATGTTAATACCTGTACTAAATATATGTGCTGAAATTGCATAATAGCATATCATCTATTGTATGTTGGATTGCATTGGGTGGGGATTGTTATTCGGAGGAAGTGTACTGAAAGGCTTTAAGCCTAATTTCTTGTGCACTCATCCAGAAAACTCTTTTTTTTGTGTCGCACTCGGTACTACTTGGAGTGTAGGGATGGGTGGGTTGATTATATCCCCACATGGAGTGTAGGGTTGGACAGAGATGGTGTGTAGAGGCTAGTTAGGTAGGATTTTGCTACTGCATAACTGTTACTGCTATTGATACAGTGATGGGCTAAGGCCCTACAGCATTTTGACACTGTACCGAGATGGGCTAAGGCCCAAACTATCACGGATACTAACAAGGGCTCAAGCCCAAGAATGTTCAACTGTGTACTGTGAATACTGATTGTCTGTTAGTTTCTACGGGATTACACACTAAGTTTACATAAACTTGCCCTTTTTGTTTAATGTGCACATGTAATCCCCAGACTAGATAGATCGATGCGACGGAGGACTCAGCGGTGACCACATTAATTTTTGGACTTCATGGTTTTTAATTTACGAGTTATGATTTGTTTATTATTGATTATTTGGGTTGTAAAGTAATTAAGGACCCTCTAGGACTTTGGTTTTAAATTTGGGTTTTATTTTATTTTTTTACTTTATGGATTTATACCTGCTAGTAGTAGGAAATTCGATTTTCAAAAAAGAGTTAAAGTATTCTCTAAACGCATGATCACCTAGATTGATTTATTAAAGCTTCCGCAATGAGGGATGTTCCAAAAAAATGTTTTAAATGAATAAAGATGACTTTCTAAGTTCTAACAAAGTTTACTAAAGATAATAACATGAAATGTTTTCATCGTAACAACGAGGTTTCAAAAACACTATTGTGTGACATTGCTAGATATGGCCATAATGTCTAGGTTGGGTTTGGGGTCTTACAGAGGGGTGGAAAGACATTAGAGCCTAACACTATCGAGGTTGAAGAGGAGCCAGCTAATGCTCAAGATGCAGTGGAAGTTCAACCAAGTGTTGAAACTCCAATCTCACCAAAACTAGAACCTGTAAACTCTGAAAAGGTAACTTCGAAACTAATAAATTCTAATAAGCTAACAACTTCGTTAGATGCAAAACTGTCATGGAAGACGAATCAGCCAGTTCAAGCAAAGAATCCTCCACCACACTACCCTCAAATACTTTAGAAGCAGAAACAGAAAATCCAATTCAATAAATTTTTAGATGTACTCAAGCAACTTCATATCAACATTCGGTTGGTAGAAGCACTTGAGTAGATGCCAAACTATGTCAAATTCACGAAGGATATCCTGTCCAAGAAATGAAGACTTGGAGAAGTTGTGATGGTAGCCCTAATAGAAGAATGCAGTGCATCTCTTCAAGATAAACATCCCCCAAAGTTGAAGGATTCTGGATGTTTTACCATACCTTGCAACATTGGAGCAACTTATTGTGGTAAGGCTAAACAACCCATCTTTCAGTGGTGTCGAAAATAGTGGTTTTGGGGCCACCAAATCGACGAGTGAATTCGTAAATATTATATTTAATATTTACGTGTAAAATATGGTTTTAAAAATGTATTTGATTTGATAAATTATGTTATATAAGTGATTTATTAAGTTCAAGTGGTATGACCCTAAGGTCAAGTGGTTTTAAAAAATGAGGTATCGGGACCTCATTAAGGTGGTATTAAAGTTTCGTTGAAAATTTTAACGTTTCGATGGTTAATTAATTAAAAAGGACTAAATTGTAAAAGATGAAAATTTTGATCACTATTTGATTTGAGTGATTAATTGGTTAGTTGAATAAAAGAAAAGGGACTTAAATGGTAATTAGACCATTTAAGAAATTAGTGGACGATTTTGGGCAATTAAAAGCATGAAATTTTGGATGATTATTAAATGGACAAAATGGTAATTTGATAAATAAATTAAACTAAATAAAACCAAAATGTTTTATTATCATTTTAAGGCCTTCTTCACCGAATTTGAAAGAAGAAACCGCCATGGAAATGAAGCTAGGTTTGGCCATGGTTAAAGTAATGCATGTAAGTCCGTTTTAGTCCCGTTTCTTTTAATTTTTATGTTTTTGAGATCGTTGCAACTAGGTTCAGCTAGCCCGTACCTTCAATTTTGAAACTGTTAAAGATTTTGAATGTTGCCATTGATGAGCCTTGTGATTGTAGATTTTAAATGATGAATTTAAAATGTTGGTTGATATTTAAAAGTATTTTATTTAGTGATTTTTGATGAATTTTTTATTAGGGACTAAATTATTAAATTAATAAAAGTACAAGAATTTAATGTGAAATTTTTGCATAAATGGGCTGTTTTGAATACCATGAACATTTGGCTAAGCTCAATTTTGGGTAAAAAAAAGGTTAATTTGCATGTTTTGGGGTCAGGGATTAAATTAAATAAAAGTAAAATTTTAGGGACAATTTTGTAAAAATGTTAAAAATGAATAAATTGCATAAAATGAATTGTTTTATTGTCTAAATTAATATATTGAATGAAATTATTAATTTAGATCAAGATCGGGTGGAAAATCGAGGAAAATGAAAATTTATTAAAATGGCCCTAAACTTTGGTATTTTTGCAATTTATCCAGGTAAGTTCGTAAGAACTATATTCTGTACAATTTTGGTTAAATTGAATATTAATATGTGATTATATTGTAATTAAATCAATATATATATTAGTATGCAATTTACCGTGTTATGAAACAGCGTAAATCCAACGACGTACGACGATTACCGGGCCCCGTTTGAACCTTAGGAATTCATAGGATACAAATGACATGCCATTAGGGTTTACATGATTCGGGTGCTGGTCTTGAATGTCCTATCGATGGCTGAGGTCCGGCATGTGTTGCGGATAATCCACAGCTCGTGTGAGCAGCATCGTGTAGCTATGTTCCGACCCATAGCTCGTGTGAGTAGGCCCATTCTCACAGCTCGTGTGAGCATACATGTACAGGAATTGATGGGTTACAGTTATATGAGTTAGCACACTATCCGTGAGCTATCCTGGGTATCCAACGGTATTCTAAATGGTTCAACGGGCATTATTCAAATAAGAAAGGGTAAGAGAATGATATGTATTATGACATGTTCATATATGAACATCATTGATGTGATGATACATGGAAATTATGTATGTTGAGATGGGTAATAAACTCAAGTGTTACATGTTGAGAATAAATGGTTATCCATGTTGAATTTATATGAAATATGTTCAAGTATGCTAACACATGTTGTTGTTTGATGCTTAAGCATGTGCCAAGCTATTGGTTGAATGGTATTATGTTTACTTATAAGTTTCATTGAAATGGTAAGAGCCCAAATGGAAATCTGCTTGTGTTCATGAAAGAGTGGTGAGGTTTAAATTATGAAAATTCTTATGAAATGATTTATCATGTGGTTAATTCCCAAAAGAGCTATGTTTAAATGCACTAGCTTGTGGTTTTGGTTGAATGATATGCGTATGTCTTGTGTGTTATGCATATGAAATGGGTGCGGAAAGGTAATGAAATAGTAAGTTCACACTTGAAGTGTAAAATGATGAAAAAGGGAATGATGAGTTGAGTTGATGTTGTTATTGAAGTTAAAGAAAGTAAATGCAATGGAAAGTAATGAAATGCAAATGAAAATAAGAAAATTTGAAAGGGTTTAAGTTTTAAAAAAATCCTACTATGCTAAGGATGATATGTATATGAAATGTTGTTGATTTATTCACTTTGTGAGTTGTTGAATATGGTTTCATGAATCTTGCGGTATCGGTATAGGATTATTCTTGATATGTATAAATTTCATATTTGAAATAGATTGATATGACTAAAGTTTATACGAACTTACTAAGCATTCATTACTTACGTAGTTTTTTTCTTTACTTTTTATATTATCGAAAGATCGATCGGGTTAAAAGTTCATCGAAGATCTATCACAGTATCCAGCAACTATATCGGTAGATTTTGATGTCTTGGTTAAGGTTATAATGGCATGTCAAGGTGAACTTATGGTTGATGATTACTTGAATGCTAGTTGATGTGTTTGGCATGTATATGTCATTTTGGGTGATGTAGCCTTGGTACATTTGGTGCCTTGTTGATATGTGTTAATCTGATAATGTCAAAGCACGTTTAAATGGCCAAAGTGATAAATGATGAATTGACCTCAACATGGTCAAGTTATGGTATGTTATGGAAAGGTTTTGAATCTAATATGGTATGTTGGTTTATATCAATTATGTTATGTTTTGGCATGGAAACAAGTTAAGTGATAATTGGTTAAATATGCACATGTATAGGCATTTTTGGTTGAAGATGTAGCCATTTGTTTTGGCTTGTGTTTATGGCATTTTCTTATGAATGAGTTGTTATTAAGTTGCCATATATATATTTTGGCCTTGTAACGGTTGTTATGTTGATATATATATGTGACCTTATGATGGTTGATTTTATAGTTCTTATGATGCTTAGGTGATGGAAGTTGAATATGGTCATTTTGGTATGAAACATGTAGTTAGCATATATGGTTTATGATGCTAATATTAATTAGTATATTTGGTACTTTTTGGTATGAAACTAATAGGTAAACAAAATGGTATGTTTTGGTAATAACTTAGCTAAAGGTTAGTTTAACATTTGGCCAAATTGTGCATATAATTGTACATGTGTTTAATTGTTGTGATTGAGGTGCCTTTTAGGCATACTAGTTGTATGTTTATATACCTTAATTGGGTAGCTTGATTATGCATGTTATTAGTGCAATTTGAAGACTTGTTGATATGTGGAAATTTGGTTGTAGGGATGTGCTTGAATGGGTGAGAAAAATGGCTTGGAAATGGCCTATTTTTTATCCAAACAGGCAGAAACACGGGCGTGTGTCTTAGCCATGTGTGACACACGGCCATGCGACACGGTCGTGTGTTCCCTGTAACTTTCAAAGGGTTGCAAGTCAGGCTATTACACGGCCTGGCACACAAGTGTGTGAGGTCATTTCGAAGGGTAGAAACATGATTAGAATTTATTTCCGAGTCTAGGGGTAAAATGGTCATTTTACCAAAGGCTAAGGGAAAATAACAAATTTTCCAAAGGCATGATTATTAAAATGCTTTTATTAATGTGATGATTGAAACGAGCAAATTTGCTATTATAGAGCAAGAAGAACTAAGAGTTTACCTCGATCGGGGAAAGAATAAAGTCTCAGACTAGATCGATGATCTAGCTTATTTTGAAATTGAGGTAAGTTTGTATGTGATAAGTTCAATATTTATGTTAGCATGTTTGAGAATGCTTGGTATTGTATTTATACATGATGTTCTATTAAGTTGAGATGTTGAAGTCCTAGTGGACTATAATGAATATGAAAATGCTATCATCGAGACATGAAAGGGATAAGGTCCCAAATAAGACTATGTCTGGGACATGGCCTTGACACTGAGTTGAGATCCCGTATAAGACCATATCCGGGATATGGCTTCGGTAATGAATATGAGAATCGTATAAGACCATATCTGGGATATGGCATCGAAACCTGATGTGAGATTCCGTATAAGACCATATCCGGGATATGGCATCGGCACTCAGAGGTGTCCCAATGTAAGACCACATCTGGGGTGTAGCATTGGCTTTGTACTTATATTAATGATGATGAAAATGCGTCTTGAGTATCCCTAAAGATTAATGGAATAAATAGATGAGTTTGGAAATAGAAATGAGATTAGTACTAAAGACATGTGAATGAGTGAATATAGGTAATCGTGAATAATTCACGAAGAAATGATTACGACATGTAGCATGGTATGTGCTAAATAAGGGCAAGTATGAGTAAGTATGGCAAGTAGCCTATAACCTTTTGTATGGTTAATTATTGCCATGGACAGATTTTATCATGAGCTTATTGTTGCTATTTATTTCCATGCAAACTTACTAAGCTTTATGCTTACCCTTTTTATTGCCCTTTTTCCTTGTAGTATTGCCAAGATAACTCGAGGAACGTGGAACGTCAAAGTTCAGAAATCACACTATCGACATCACTTTGGTATAACAATTTAGACTTATTTTAAGTATGGCATGTATAGGACTTGGGTATTTTGTTAGGCCGTAATTGTTAGCCAAAGTGTTGGCTATGTATGTTATTAAAGTCATTTTGTAGATGGTCATTGGAATTAGGCCAATACTTGATAAGTATATATATATTCTATGAGGATGAAATTATGAAGTTTATGCTTGAGTGAATGTTTTGAATTGAGTTCTTGGATGTACCTTTGGGTTATTAGTTGTGTTGAGATGAGTTGGAATAAGTATGTTTGCTATGCAAGGTGGCATTTGGTGTGGAATATAGCCTTTTTAATGTCCACATGGGTAGATGCACGGGCGTGTGTCTAGGCCGTGTGAGACACACAATCAGCCCCATAGGCGTGTTAATCGGCCGTGTGTCCCCTTGCATGCTAGGCTTGCAAGTCAGTATGCTCAGTAGTAAACACACGGGCAGATACACAGCCGTGTGTCTCAGCCGTGGAAGTCTGCACTTTAAATATGGAATTTAATTCGACACACGATCTAAGGAAATGGACGTGTGCCTTGGCCGTGTGACCATAGTGATATGATGATGTCATAAATAGAATGCCAAGGTTTTGGCACACGGGCTATGACACGGGCGTGTGTCCGGCCGTGTGAAATAAGTCAGTGTTGACCACAGGTGAAAGACACGGGCATGTCTTAGGGCCACACGGGCATGTCCCTAGGACAACACGGGCATGTGGCCCCTGTTTTGATAAAGAATTTTCTAAGTTCGTAAAAGTTCCTGGTTTAATTCGGAAACTTCTTGAAAGTATGCTTAGGGCCTCGTAAGCCAAGAATGAGCAGAATATGGGTTTATATAGAAACTCTTTATGGTAAAAAGAAATTTTATAGCCCAATGTGATATGTTTAAGCAAGTTAAGTTAGGTAATGCCTCAAATCTGGTTTCAGCTTTGAACACGGGTAAGAGGTGTTACACGATGGCCCTTTTGCTATGCATCCTAGTGGTGTGAAAATGTAACACCCCTTGCCCGTATTCTATGCAAGAATCGGGTATGAGGTGTTACTGTACTTAACTTGCACTATCATGCAACTTTGGGCTATCAAACTCATTTCAAATTAAAACTTTTCCATTCATATGTCTATCATCCTTATAATGGACCTATGACGCCCTAAACATGCTTCTAAAAGGTTTCGAAGATAATTTGGAAACATTTACGCACTTAAAGAAATTTTACCTAAACAGGGACCATACGCCCGTAGGGTAGATGACACGCCTGTGTTCAATGCCTGTGGTCAACACTGACTTGAATCACATAGCCTAGACACATGCCCATATGGCTGGCCCGTAGTCATCTCTGATTAATCCACACGGCCTGGGCACGTCGTGTGCTTCAACCGTGTGGTGATTCAAATTCTAATTTCAAGGTGCAGACTTCACACGGCCTAGACACACGCCCATGGGCTGGTCATATGTCGCACACGGCCTAGACACATGCCCGTGTGCCTAGTCTTGTGAACAAGAACAAGGCTAGGAAAATAGCTCTTTGCAACCCTCTAGATAACACCACAAGAATCCATTCAATGTATCATCAAACATGCTCATATTTTGCAATCTAATTTTTCCATAAATGATCAAATCATTTCATAAATGACAAAGTGAGCCATCAATCATGGCAATATACAAAATAGTTTGTCTTAAAAAGGGGCCAAGACACACTTTTGGCCAAAATAACAAAATACTCTAACTAGTCCAGCCTCTATACATGCCATATACAAAAATCAATAAGTCCAGTGTGGGCGGTCTTTTGGTTATTCACGTATCCCGGCTCGGCCCTTAAGCACTATTAAAAAAAGGGAAAAGAGAAGGGGAATATAACATTATAATACATGCTAAACAACTATACAGCATCATATACTGAGCAAGAAACACTCCACATTCATAATCATGCTTACTTATTCCTTTCAATTCCATATTCCAACCATATCACAAGCTTAATGGATACATTCATCAGTAGGCTTTCCTGCACTTAACGTCACAACGTCATATAATACAACACAACATAATCTCATAATCAACAACTTATAATCAAATTACTCAGTGGGTTCGCACTTAGTCCACCATCAGTCTTCATTGGGGTGGTATCGCACATAGCCCACCAAAAGATAATTACGGTACGGTGGTATAGCACATAGCCTACCAATTAATAAATAGACAATGGTATCGCACCCAGCCCATTGTAAATAAGTAATATGGTGGCATCACACTTAGCCCACCATTAAGTATTGTCATTATAAATTCACATATATATTTCGTAATTCATATAACAATTATTCAATAACTACCACATTCAATCCACTTGAACTGTTCGGGTTCTCAATCAAGCTATACACTAATTATCAACAACAATGGATATATATAAAAAATGCATTGTTTACACATAAACTTACCTCGGTATAAAACGCGTTAACTAACGATTTAATCCAGCACCTTGCCCTTTGCACGGTCAAGGTTGGTTCTACGTTCTTCTTGATCTATAACAATGAAATTCATTCATTTAGATCATTCTATGATCATAATGCATCAAAATCTACACTTGGGCAAAAATGACCATTTTGCTCTTGTACTATGGTAAAATTATGATTTTGCCCCTAGGCTCGTAAATCATTTTTCAACACATTTTCTCAATAAACAAGTCTAGTTGAACATTTATTTCTCTTACAACTACTCACCATTACAACCATTTCATGAATTTATGACACAAATTCATTCTTTGCATTTAAGTCCTATTTAGGTGTTTTCGTGCTAACACCTTTCACAAAAGTTGTTTCTTATCTTCCTAACATTCATTTTCTTCCATAAAAACACAACTAACCACATATACTCTCTCATGGCAAGTCCCTTGTAACACCCCAAACCCGGCCTAAACGTCACTACTGGATTTGGTATGTCACAAAGAAAGGTTGTTTAAAAAAAACTGCGCATTTGTTAAAAATTTCGAGTTTAATTATTTATTCACTTGTTATCCTATTGTTAACATTTTGAAAAACGGTTATTAAGGGTTTAGGAAATTCCCGTATTGAACATTTAATAATAATAGGCAGTAATAAAAGCTAAACCAAATAAAATACCAAATTTAAAGTTGTAGTGGCCTTATTACATAATGAAATCCCAAGATTAAAAAGTACTATTAAATAAGAACCAAAAATTTACGAGAAAAATAGTGCATGACCACCTCGAAGTCTACCTCGGCTCCAAAACCGCAATCTATGAATTACCTGCAGAAATAAGCAGAAGGGGTGAGTCAAGAAGACTCAGTGTGTAATTACTCCACAGGAACCCTAACTGGGCCCGAGCAAATTTACATATCAGCTGGGCCTTAGCCCTTACAAGTCACTCTGGGCCAAGCCCATACAGAAACAGACTGGGCTTTAGCCCTTTAAGCAGAGAATAGCATATAATTAGAAATTAATGCATTATGATTCAAATCCCAACCCAACCTAGATATCCATCCGCTACACACCACCCTTACCTGCCAATCACACCAATGGGGATTTCTACAATCAACACTCACCGCTACACACCATCAATGGCAGTCATGCTACAGTTAGCTGCTCATCGTCAGAAATTGTGAAAGAGTCACCAGGCTGAAATGGCATAGCCACCAGAACAGAGTGTGGCAGAGCCACCAGATCATTAGAGTTGTGACAGAGTCACCAGCCTGAAATGGCAAAAGCCACCAGATACACTTCCCCTTTCATTCATATCCCAAAGCCCATGCAACATGTCATGACATAATAGTTCGTGTATGCAGTATGAAATGTTTGTAAATCATATATCAAAATAACGTATGAAACAAATTACCATCATAATCAGAATAAGCAATACAACATAATCAAGCTAATCAATCTGTAAGGTTATAACAGTAATTTTACCTACCAAGGGTATTTCCGTAATTTACTTATCTAGGGTATTTCAGTAATTTTGCACCTGCAATGGCCCTTCCGAAGGCCTAATGTCGCTTCGAATGACTCAACTACCATGTTTGGTCGTACCGGACTATTAGGCCTAAAACCTACTTTCGGCTCGCTCGTGTGGCCCACCTAACAGAAATCTAGCCACATATATGAGATTCACCTAGTCTAGTTCACTATATACTACACCATCATACATTTTATTCAATTGGGCCCACTTCGGCCCATCGTGGCCCAAGCATCCTCAACCCACAAGAAAACTACTGATGGCCTCAACTATCGCGTCGAAGCCCCACATGTGCGCTCGCACGCTCGTGTGGCTACTATTGCCGTGATCGGCCCTTCAACATTTGCCGCTTTACAATTAGGGTAGAGAGAATTACACACCTGATAGGAATCTGGTGCTAATCCGCGCTCCGACCACTCCTGTGCCCAAACGCCCTCCAACGTGTCCTTCCTCCTATCATAAAATGCTCTATATATAGCTAGCTTCTCACATTCTTTCTTTGTATCTTTCCGATGTTGGATCCTTCCATCAGCGGAGTTTAAATCCAACTCAAACTCTTCCCATCCAATTCGCAAAATAAATACTCCCTTGCTTTTCATGAGATTCAAACCCAGGCTTCCTTGCAGCATAATCCACACCGCTAACCACTTGGCCACAAGCTCCTCTTGTATCTTAAACCATGCGCAACTAAATATAAATCTATAGCTCAATTCTAAGGTCCATGTAAAAAGAAAACCAAAATGCAAGAGCCAAGATTTGAACCTTGGACCTCCTTCCTTCCCTGTGGCATCACTCCCTTACTCCTTAAGTGGCGTCAATTTGCCACTACACCACACACTCCACTTGTGTCATTTTCCTCCATATTTTATTCTTAAAGCCCACCTACTAACTCCCAGGGTTTTATTCACCTAAAACCAAAATTTCCCTAAAGCCAAAGTTTGAGCCCGGGACTTCATAGAAGCCCTCTAACATTCCAAAATCACTCACCTAATAGGTCCAACTTGCATTTTAGCCGATCTCTTGTTCCTAAAAATTTAAACGCTCCTACGCTCGGGGCCCAATAGACCCAATTCTCCTAGGCCCAATTTGGGGATGTTACATCCCTAGACTTTTAACCATATCACAAATTAGTCCCCTCATTAGCTAGCTTAAGCTTTGGGGACTCCAAAAGTACAAAAATCATTAAGGAAAACCTCAAAAATCACTTACTTACTAGGGAATATGTTGGCTGAAAGTTTGAGCTTCAAAATCCTTATTTTCTCTTCAAATTTTTGGTGGGAAGAATGAGGAATAGTAAAAGATGATATCTAATCTTTTTTTTTGTTTTATTTTAGTCATTTTTATCACCTAATCTCTACCAAATTTGACCAACATTTAATGCCATTGTCTCCTTCATTCCTATGGCTGGCCATGCCCTCCTAATAGCCTAATTGCACTTTAAAGACCTCCAATTTAACACTCTATGGCTATTTGACACTTCTACCTTGAAAAATAGAACTTTCGCACTTTATGCAATTTAGTTCTTTTCATAATTAAGCATGAAATCATCAAAATTAAAGCAACAAAAAGTTCATGCACCCATATAATTATGCGACAACACATAAAACAACGTCAAAATCATTTTCCTTGACCTCAGTTTAATGGTCTCCAAACCACTATTTTGACTATCCCCAAAATCGGGCTGTTACAAAAAATTTATCATGATCTGTGAGAATTATACTAGTGGCCAGGAATGAAAGGGGAGATTGTCGAACATGTTTCCAAGTGTTTGACTTGTCAACGGGTAAAAGCCAAACATCAGGTTTCCACTGGATTACTTCAGCCTCTCTCAGTTCCTGTGTGGAAGTGGGAGTGAATTAAGATGGATTTTGTGATTCATTTACCAACCTCATTGAATGAAAGAAATGTTATTTGGGTGATAGTTGTAACATCCGAGATTTAGGGGCTCTACATTTATCTTGGTTCTATGTGTTTGGCATGCTCTATGTGTTGTTTATGTGTGTTTGGGGTCTCTGGGAAGGCCCAGGACTAAGCGGAACCTTGGCCCAAATTTTTAGTTTTAAACACTTTAGGAGGATAGCCGAATAGGAGTAGGACTTAAGGGGTTTTAGTTTGCGTTTGGAGACACAAGGAAGTGCAGTGGAAGAGTGGCAAGGGGACGCCACTTAGCATGTTGCAGAGGTGGCGTCACAAGGTAAGGGTGAGAGAGAGGGTTCGAAACTCTCAGGTAGCAGGGGAGTGTTATTTTCTTGGCTCAGGCTAGGGAGGTGATTGGATGACAATCAAACTCTGGAGGAGAGAGGTAGGGCTTGGTCAAATATTTCAAGTGGATGGTGGAGAGGGATTTAAGGAGTTTGAATTATTCAAATATTTCAAATGAGTGGAGGAGAGGGAACCAGGGAGAGATTGAAGGGACGGCATGGTGTTTAAGGGGAGAGGGGAAGTGCTAGCCGAATTTTTCATGAAGGTTGGATGAGGGGGAGGTTCAGTTTTAAGTGCTAGGAGGGTGTGGAGCATTCGGTTTTGGCAAGAGGTGTGAGTGCCGAATTTGGGTAGCCTTAAGTAGCTTGTGGGTGTTGATGTTCTCTTTTTTTTTTCAGCATTTGTGAGTGTTCTTTTCATCCTAGCTATTCTTATTCTCTTTTCCCGAAAATTTGCCTAGTCAACTCCCATCATTTTCTTCCTCTATGACCTGTAGCCGAAACTAAAAGACCAAGTTTGTACATTTCTTCTCATCTTATTTTCTACCCGTTCTCAAAAACTCCATAATCGAAGTCACTGTTCTCCTTCTTTTCCATTTGTTTTCTTTAAATCGAAATCACTGTTCTTCTTTTCCTATTTCTCTCTTATCATTCTTTTCTCTTAACCTTCTCCTCTCTTTGGTGATCTTTGGTGTTGCCAAAACCCCTAAGTCTCCATCAAGGTTCTTTTGCTTCAATTTCGGCTCTTGCATTTATTTCTCCTATATTCTGGTTTCTAGCCGAATCATCATCTCAGGTGTTGGTAAGTTTGTTGTTGCATTCTTTTCTTTTCTTTTACTACTCTAGGCCAAATCATCTTTCTTAATCCCTCTTTGAGTTTATTTTTCCATTCTTTTTCCCTTGTATTTGAATTCTCTCTACTTTGTCAGTGTGTGCCAAATCTTTGGGGGTTAATCAAAGGTGAGTGATGGTGTTGGTATTTTGGCCGAAGGGTGGAAGGAGGGCTCATGTTTCCTGTTTGGCCGAAAGGCCATCTTCTTTAACCTATTCTCTATTCAACCAAATCTCACTTAGTTTTGCATAGGTGTTCGATCAACTTCTTAAACCAAGCCTTCTCACTTCTAGATTCTGTCGACTTAGGTAAAAAGATTCTCCCTAGTTGTTATGTTAATCGGTTTATTTATGGTTTGTCGCCCTAACCTAATTGGATGGTTATTCAAATCATATCTTTCGTAGTGATTTATTGACCAAGGCTTTTGATGGATGCAAGAAACATTCAAGTTGGGGAAGGAAGCAAACCTTCGGGTTCAATCCCTAAGTTTAAGAAGCGCGCAGTGTCTGCTGTTTGGGATTGGCCACTGGGTTGCGTTGCGGCGGCTTACGAAAGCGAGTAGTAGGCGGATAGCGGTATGTGTCTGCAGCGCGATAGTGTTGACATAGAGAGCGTTGTGTTACGTAATATCAGGTGTGTAACTCTCACACACTTCGTTTTTTATTTATGTTATTGACTATGTTTGGCCAAAAGCCGAAGTAATGGCATGGGTTACTATGTTACCCTTGTGGGTAAGATCGAGGGTTCCAGGTAAGTTTTACTATGTTCTGTTATCAACTAATGTATGTTGAGTGAAATAATTGTCTGTTATACATTAAAAGCATGATCATACCATATTGTTAAGCATGAACATGAAATTGGGGTATGATGAGAAGAGGGAGGAAACATGATCTCTTTTAGACTGTCACCAGTGGTTAGGTACCACAAATGGGTTGGCCCCACCTATTATATTTTGTGACTAAGTCTTAGTGGTTTGGAACCACCAGTGCTTAGGTACCACATATAATATTTCTGTGACTCGTCCCAGTGGTTTGGTACCACAGTGGGTTGGCCCCACGTATTGATGTTAGTGATTGTCACCAGTGGTTAGGTACCACAAGTGGGTTGGCCTCACATATTATTAATTGTGACTTTTGTCACCAGTGGTTTGGAACCACTAGTGGTTAGGTACCACCAGTGGCTAGGTGCCACAGATATGGGGTAGAATCCGAAGATATAGAGAATGGATATACTAGGTTAATTGGGTTTCATGTCATACATGCTTGATATATGGATTTGTGTGAGGGCCCATAACTCTTTTGGACGGGGATTTACACACTGAGTCTCGGTGACTCACCCCCCTCCGTTTAATTTTGCAGGTAATCCTTAGACCGCGGATGTGGAGCCGGGGTGAACTCGAGCCGGCCATGTATCATGTTTTAAGTAACTCTATCTTTAATGTTTATTTTGGATTATTTCTATTTTTTTAATTTGGATTTTTAGGTATTGTAATAAGGCCATCTAAACATTAATTTGATTTAGTTTTTAATTTCAAAAGTTGTGGCATGCCTAATGAATTATTTAAGTGGGTGTTTTTCAAAACTAAAGACTTCGAATTTAAGGTTTGTAAAATGGCTAATTTAGATCGGGTTTAGAAACAAAGCAACTCAAATTTTTCAACCCAAAATGCAATGTTGTTTTAATTGATCGCTCAATAAGTTTTACTTAAAATTCGACTATGGATTTCAAAACCTGAATGGGTTACGGCTTAAGTTAAGCAACTGTTTTCTTTTAAATATATATATATAGCACATTTTTACCAAAGGCAAGCCAATACGCAAAAGTTCTCTCAACTCATGATTTCTAACTCAGTTTTTTCCATTTCCCTTCCCTGTGACACTACAGATACGGTCGTAGTGTATTGACTGGGTTTGGGGTGTTACAGTGTTAGAGCCAGGTTCAAAAGCTCGGCTGTGGGTGTAAGGCCCAAAATATTTTCAATAGATAGTTTGGAAAATGGTTTCAATAAAATGTTTTTCGGGAAGCATGGCACTTGAGTCTCCAGCACCGATCCGCGACGGTAAGTTTTCTAACCATCGGTTGTATGATGTGATTATGTTGTGATATGATTGTTAGTAGTAGGAAATTTACTTTAAAGATTGAAGCCTGTAGGAATGCTTGTGTTCGTGAAAACAACTACTTCGATAATATACTCATAAGACTGTTCGGTAATAAAAAGTGAAAGAAAGAAAAACTAATTCATAAAATTTTTAACCAAATTAAATTGGAGCGTTAGTTATGAGTACTAGGGGACATGGTCGTGGCATGCGAGGTCGTGGTATAGGCCAAGGTGTTGGGTCCGAACCTTCAGAATCAGGATATGGGCCAGAGGATGAAGTACTAGTGCCGCCAGTTGCAGGAGCTGAATTCCAGGATCAAATAGGGGGAGATTATGCCGTGTCTCAGGCAATGTTACGGGTTTTGGAGAGAGTAGTTGGAGCGAGTGTAGGGTCGGTAGCCTAGAAATCTGTGTCAGAACGACTTAGAGCTAACGGAGTCGAGATGTTTAGGGGTGTTTCTAGTGTGGCCCCTAACGTAGCAGAGTATTGGTCAAAAGCGATGGAGCGTATTATAGATGACCGCAACTGTACCGCTGAAGAGAAATTGAAGGGAATAGTGTCTCTACTCCAAGATGAGGCATATCAATGGTGGCTCACGGTTAGGGATGGCACAACGGCTGACCACATCACCTGGAGTTCTTTAAATCATCTTTTCAAGGAAAATATATCGGGTCGAGTTATGTGGACGCTCAGAGGAAGGCATTCCTTAATTTGGTTCAGGGAGGTAAGTCAGTGGCTGAATATGAAGCGGAATTCTTGCGTCTGAGCCGCTATGCCCGTGGTATTGTTGCAACAGATCATGAGCCCTGTGTCTATTTTGAGGATGGCCTGAGAGACGAGTTGCGGGTATTGATCGCTCTGTAACGGGAAAGGGAGTTTGTTGTGTTGGTTGAGAATGCTAAGATAGCCGAAGAGGTAAAGAGGTCTGAAAAGTAGAACCAGGACAAGAGTAGGAATAAAAGGAGTTTTGACCCATCAGGATCTACTGGGGGTTTTTAGAAGAGGTCTAGACTAGGTGGCCCGAGTCAAGCTGTGAATCCTGTTGCTGATCAGTGGCCACCTCAGTGTACTCGATGCGAGAAATTTCATTCAGGAGAATGTTGTGCAGGTAATAGAGGATTTTTTGAATGTGGATCTTTGGATCATCGGATAAGGGATTGCCCACAGAGGCCAGTCAGGGTTCAATCAGACGGCCAAAGACATGCACCATTCAGAAGAGAGGGTCAGCAATCGTAGAGAGGTCGTGGTCCGGTCAGAGGAGGAAATGGCTTTGGTCGGGGACGTGGAGCACCGGGCAGAGGTACTGGGAATACAGAGGCGAGGCAGCTTGGATTGGTCTATGCAGCTAAGCGTTGAGAGGAGGGCGACACACCAGAGATCATAACCGGTATGTTCCTTATTTATGGGTTGCCTTATATTGCTTTGATTGATATTGGTTCGACACACTCTTATGTTGCTAGTGCTATATCGGGAACTTTGAATCTAGACTTTGAGATTTCTTCTAGGGAAATGACTGTAATTAGCCCTCTAGGACACTCTATAGTGGTGAATAAACTGTGTAGGGATATACCTCTAGAAGTTCAAGGGGTAGTCTTTCCGGCTAATTTGATGGAACTGCCATTCGGGGAGTTCGATTTGATCTTAGGAATGGATTGGCTAGTAACGTATCAAGCAAATTTGAACTGTGCAGTCAAGCGCATGGTGTTAAGAACTACCGAGGGTGAAGAGGTATCGGTGATAAGTGAGAGGAGGAATTACCTATCTAATGTGGTATCCGCTTTGAAGGCCGAAAGAATGGTGAGAAAAGGATGTAAGGCATTTATAGTTCATATTTGTGCGTTGGAGGCAAAGGAATTAGCTATGGGGGATGTGCGAACAGTAAAGGAATTTTCTGATGTTTTCCCAGAAGAGCTTCCGGGATTACCTCCGGATCGCGAAGTTGAGTTTAGTATTGATCTTTTACCAGGAACAGCGCCAGTGTATATTGCTCCATATAGAATGGCGCCGAAGGAGTTAGTGGAGCTGAAAGCGCAGATTCAGGAACTATTTGATTGGGGTTTTATCCGATCGAGTGTATCGCCTTGGGGAGCGTCAGTGCTATTCGTTAAGAAGAAGGATGGGTCAATGCGTATGTGCATTGACTACCGTCAGTTGAATAAGTTGATGATCAAAAATAAGTACCCGTTACCAAGGATAGACGACTTGTTCGATCAACTTAAGGGAGCAGCAGTCTTCTCAAAGATAGACTTGAGATCGGGCTATCACTAGCTTAAGGTCAAGGAGACGGACATTCAAAAGACGGCGTTTCGTACTCGCTATGGCCACTACAAATTTCTGGTGATGCCGTTCGGGTTGACAAATGCACCAGCAGCGTTTATGGGCATGATGAGCTGAGTATTCCAACCCTATCTGGATCAATTTGTAGTGGTATTTATAGATGACATTCTGGTTTATTCAAAGTCTGAGGAGGATTCGCATCTTCAAGTAGTTTTGCAAATTCTGAGGGAGAAGCAGTCGTTCGCTAAGTTCAGTAAGTGTGAGTTCTGGTTGAGGGAAGTTACCTTTTTAGGCCATGTGGTGTCAGCTGAGGGGATTAGGGTTGACCCTAGAAAAGTGGAAGCTGTGTTGAATTGGAAACCACCTAAGTCTGTGGCAAAAATTCGGAGTTTTGTAGGGCTGGCTGGGTATTACAGAAGGTTCGTGGAAGGATTCTCATTGATAGCGGCACTGTTAACCAAGTTATTACGGAAAGGGGTACCATTTGTTTGGTCAGCTGAACAGCAGGAAAGTTTCGAGAAGTTGAAGAGGATTTTGACCGAGGCACCGGTGTTGATTCAGCCAGAGACGGGGAAAGAGTTTACTGTCTACTATGATGCGTCGCACACAGGGTCAGCATGTGTGCTGATGCAAGAAGGGAAGGTGGTAGCATATGCTTCTCGACAATTGAGACCTCACGAGGTGAATTATCCAACGCATGATCCGGAGCTAGCTGTAGTGGTTTTCACCCTGAAGATCTGGAGACACTACTTATATGGGGAGAAGTCCATCATCTATACGGATCACAAGAGCTTGAAATATCTCTTTACCCAGAAGGAGTTGAATTTAAGACAGGGAGGTGGATCGAGTTGTTGAAAGATTACGACTGCTCGATTGAGTACCACCCGGGTAAAGCTAACATTGTGGCAGATACGTTGAGTCGTAAGGTAATATCTGACTCAATGTTTGCCCACCTTAGTTTATTCGGCGACAGAAATTTATTAGCGGAATTGAAAGTGAAACCGACATGGGTAAGTCAGGTTAAGGAGAAACAGTTATTAGATGATGTCTTGAGTGCTCGACTTCTGTAAGTGCAGAATGATGTAGTAAAGGATTACAGTTTGAACAGCGATGGAGTGTTATGTCTCTGTGAGAAGGTTTGCATACCGAAAGATGTGGATCTGAGGCAGAAGATTCTCCAGGAAGCGCATTATAGCCCATACGCTATGCATCTTAGAGGAATTAAGATGTACCGGGATTTGCGGGAACAGTTTTGGTGGTCGGGTCTGAAGTGAGAAGTAACTGAATTTGTGGGTAAGTGTTTGACATGCCAGCATGTCAAAGCTGAACATCAGTTGCCTTCGGGGTTGTTGCAACCGATCAAGATTCCACAGTCGAAATGAGAAAGGATCACGATGGACTTTGTTAGTGGGCTACCCCTTACGCCTACTAAGAAGGATTTGGTTTGGGTGGTAGTTGACCGTTTGACGAAGTCCGCTCACTTCATACCAGTGCGTGTGGACAACTCTCTTCAAAAGTTGGCTAGATTATATTTAGCAGAGATTGTAAGGTTACATAGGGTGCCAGTGTCGATCATTTCGGACAGAGACCCTAGATTTACATCGAGATTTTGGAAGGCGTTGCATCAAGCGTTGGGTACAAAGTTAGATTTTAATACAGCGTTTCATCCACAATCTGATGGACAGTCGAAGAGAGTGATTCAGATCTTGGAAGATATGTTGAGAGGCTGCGTCATAGACTTCAGAGGTAGTTGGGAAGAATTTCTACCGTTGGCGAAATTCGCATATAACAATAGCTACCAATCGAGTATTCAGATGGCGCCGTATGAAGTGTTATATGGTCAGAAGTGTCGTACACCTACGTGTTGGACAGAGTTGGGCGAGCGTCAATTGTTGGGTCCAGAGTTGGTTGCTGAAACGGAAGATAAGGTTAAGCTAATCCAAACTCGATTAAAGGAAGCCTCGGACAGGCAGAAGTCCTATGCTGATCTAAAGGATAAGGATATAGAGTTTGCAGTGGGTGACAAGCTTTTCTTAAAAGTGTCACTGTGGAAGAAGGTGTTAAGGTTTTGATGAAAGGGTAAGCTAAGCCCCAGGTTTATCGGGCCTTATCGGGTGCTGAAACGTGTGGGACCGGTAGCTTATCAGCTCGAGCTACCTTTAGAGTTAAGTCAGATCCATGATGTGTTCCGCGTTTCGATGCTAAGATGATATCATTCGGATCCATCTCACGTGGTGTCAGTGGAGGAGATTGAAGTGAGGCCTGATCTATCCTTTGAGGAGGAACCAATTCAGATTTTGGACTGTGATATCAAAGTATTATGTAGAAAGACAGTTTCGTTGGTTAAGGTTCTGTGGCGTAATCATGGTTCTGAGGAAGCTATGTGAGAACCCGAGGAATTGATGCGAGGGCAATACCTCATCTCTTCTGACCAGGTAATTTTGAGGCCAAAATTTCTTTAAGGGGGTAGAACTATAACATCCGGAATTTAGGGGCTCTGCATTTATCTTGGTTCTATGTGTTTGGTATGCTCTGTATGTTGTTTATGTGTGTTTGGGGTCTCTGGAAAGGCCCAAGACTAAGCGGAACCTTAGCCAAAGTTTTAGTTTTAGACACTTTAGGAGGATAGCCGAATAGAAGTAGGACTTAAGGGGTTTTAGTTTGCGTTTCGAGACACAAGGAAGTGCAGTGGAAGAGTGGCAAGGGGATGCCACTTAGCATGCTAGGGAGGAGGCGTCACAAGGTAAGGGTGAGAGAGAGGGTTCGAAACTCTCAGGCAGCAGGGGAGTGTTATTTTTTTTAGGCTCAGGCTAGGGAGGTGATTGGATGACAAACAAACTCTGGAGGAGAGAGGTAAGGCTTGGTCAAATATTTCAAGTGGATGGTGGAGAGGGATTTAAGGATTTTGAATTATTCAAATATTTCAAACGAGTGGAGGAGAGGGAACCAGGGAGAGATTGAAGGGACGGCATGGTGTTTGAGGGGAGAGGAGAAGTGCTAGCCGAATTTTAGATGAAGGTTGGATGAGGGGGAGGTTCGGTTTTGAGTGCTAGGAGGGTGTGGAGCATTCGCTTTTTGCAAGAGGTGTGAGTGCCGAATTTGGGTAGCCTTAAGTAGCTTGTGGGTGTTGATGTTCTCTTTTTTTCGACATTTGTGAGTGTGCTTTTCATCCTAGCTATTCTTATTCTCTTTTCCTGAAAATTTGCCTAGTCAACTTCCATCATTTTCTTCCTCTATGACCTGTAGCCGAAACTAAAAGACCAAGTTTGCACATTTCTTCTTATCTTCTTCTCTACCCGTTCTCAAAAACTCCATAACTGAAGTCCATGTTCTCCTTGTTTTCCATTTGTTTTCTTTAAACCAAAATAACTGTTCTTCTTTTCCTATTTCTCTCTTATCATTCTTTTCTCTTAACCTTCTCCTCTCTTTGGTGATCTTTGGTGTTGCCAAAACCCCTAAGTCTCCATCAAGGTTCTTTTGCTTCAATTTCGGCTCTTGCATTTATTTCTCCTATATTCTGGTTTCTAGCCGAATCATCATCTCAGGTGTTGGTAAGTTTGTTGTTGCGTTCTTTTCTTTTCCTTTTCTACTCTAGGCCGAATCATCTTTCTTAATCCCTCTTTGAGTTTATTTTTCCATTCTTTTTCCCTTGTATCCGAATTCTCTCTGCTTTGTCAGTGTGTGACGAATCTCTGGGGGTTAATCAAAGGTGAGTGGTGGTGTTGGTATTTTTGCCGAATGGTGGAAGGGGGCTCATGTTTCCTGTTTGGCCGAAAGGCCATCTTCTTTAACCTATTCTCTATTCAACCAAATCTCACTTGGTTTTGCATAGGTGTTCGATCAACTTCTTAAACCAAGCCTTCTCACTTCTAGATTCTGTTGAATTAGGTAAGAAGATTCTCCCTAGTTGTTATGTTAATCGGTTTATTTATGGTTCGTCGCCCTAACCTAGTTGGGTGGTTATTCAAATCATATCTTTCTTAGTGATTTATTGACCAAGTCTTTTGATGGATGCAAAAAACATTCAAGTTGGGGAAGGAGGCAAACCTTCGGGTTCAATCCCTAAGTTTAAGAAGCGCGCAGTGTATGCTGTTCGGGATTGGCCATCGAGTTGTGGGCTGGCTTCTGAGCAGAGTAGTAGGCAGATAGCAGTTGTGCCTGTTAGCGATTGTGTCGACATAGAGAGCGTTGTGTTACGTATTATCAGGTGTGTAACTCTTACACACTTCGTATTTTATTTATGTTATTGACTATGTTTGGCCAAAAGCCGAAGTAATGGCATGGGTTACTATGTTACCCTTGTGGGTAAGATCGAGGGTTCCAGGTAAGTTTTACTATGTTCTGTTATCAACTAATGTATGTTGAGTGAAATGATTGTCTGTTATACATTGAAAGCATGATCATACCATATTGTTACGCATGAACATGAAATTGGGGTATGATGAGAAGAGGGAGGAAACATGATCTCTTTTAGACTGTCACCAGTGCTTAGGTACCACAAGTGGGTTGGCCCCACCTATTATATTTTGTGACTAAGTCTCAGTGGTTTGGAACCACCAGTGGTTAGGTACCACCAGTGGTTAGGTACCACATATAATATTTCTGTGACTCGTCCCAGTGGTTTGGTACCATAGTGGGTTGGCCCCAAGTGTTGATGTTAGGGGTTGTCACCAGTGGTTAGGTACCACAAGTGGGTTGGCCCCACATATTATTAATTGTGACTTTTGTCACCAGTGGTTTGGAACCACCAATGGTTAGGTACCACCAGTGGCTAGGTGCCACAGATATGGGGTAGAATCCGGAGATATGGAGGATGGATATACTAGGTTAATTGGGTTGCATGTCAAACATACTTGATATATGGATTTGTGTGAGGGCCTATAACTCTTTTGGACGGGGATTTACACACTGAGTCTCGGTGACTCACCCCCCCTCCGTTTAATTTTGCAGGTAATCCTTAGACCGCGGATGTAGAACCGGGGTGAACTCGAGGTGGCCATGCATCATGTTTTAAGTAACTCTATCTTTAATATTTATTTTAGATTATTACTATTTTTTTTAATTTGGATTTTTAGGTATTGTAATAAGGCCATCTAAATGTTAATTTGATTTAGTTATTAATTTCGAATTTAAGGTTTGTAAAATGGCTAATTTAGATCGGGTTTAGAAACAAAGCAACTCAAATTTTTTCAACCCAAGACGCAACGTTGTTTTAATTGATCGCCCAATAAGTTTTACTTAAAATTCGACTTTGGATTTCAAAACCTAAAATGGGTTACGGCTTAAGTTAAGCAACTGTTTTCTTTTAAATATATATATAGCAAATTTTTACCAAAAGCAAGCCAATACGCAAAAGTTCTCTCAACTCATGATTTTTAATTCAATTTTTTCCATTTCCCTTCCCTGTGACACGCCAGATACGGTCGTAGCGTATTGACCAGGTTTGGGGTGTTACAATAGTTGATCGACTTAAAAAGTCAGCACATTTCTTAGTAGCAAGGACAGATTGGTCACTTTCGAAGTTAGCGGAAGTTTAAATTTGCGAGATAGTTAGACTACATGGTGTACCTACGTCTATTATCTTTGATCAAGATCCTCATTTTACATCTAAATTTTGGAAGTAGTTGTATGAATGATTGGGTACGAGGCTAAACTTTAGCACGACATTTCATCCGCAATCTGATGGCCAATTAAAATGAGTCATCCAAATTTTGGAAGATATGTTACATACTTGTATTATAAATTTTAAATCTGGCTGGGAACGTTATTTATCGTTAGCTGAATTTTTGTATAATAACAGTTTCAAATCAAGTATTCAAATGGCTCCGTATGAAACATTGTATGGTCAAAGATGTAGAATGCCAATTGATCGTTGTTTTTCAAAGTTTTAAATTTATAATGAGAATGATTGAACCTGGAAACTAACTATGACAACGATTGAGGCAAGTGCACCTATCGAACAGTAGTATAGCTTAGGCAAGACCGGATTGTCGAACCCAAAGGAACTAAAAGTACTAATACTAACTTTCTTTTTATTATCTAGCCTAATATAAGTGAAATTGTTATTTAATCTAAATTTAACTAACTACTAAGCTAAAGACGCAAAGACAAAAAGAATGAATTGGGGAAATACTGTTGGAAAAACTCAGTTGATTAAGACGATACCCTAGGAAGAATCCACCTAGACTTCACTTGTTATCTAACATTGAAACAGATGATTTATTCACTTGACTTGATTCATAGGATTCCCTAATTTATATTAAACCCTCCCTCGAGGCGAATAACGTCTAACCCTAGGTTGATTAATTGAAATCTCTTTCTAATTAAAACCCCTAGAATCGCATTAACTCTATCTATGGACTCCCATATTAGGTTTCACCCTAATCCGGCAAAATCTCGTCACCCTATCTCTAGGTGCGCTATCAACTCCGCTTAATTATGCTAGATCTACTCTTAGGAAGGGGCTTTTGCTCCTCCACCTAAGCACATTCAACTTGAATTAATATCCCTAAAATATCCACAAGAATTAAGCACACATAATTAAGAACAAATCAAGTATTTATCATATAGTTCAGACAACAATAACAAGATCCATCTTAGGTTTCATCCCCTTCAGGTATCAAAAGGGTTTAGTTCATAACAATAAAAGAAAACATCTCAAAAGAAAAGATAAAACAAAACATAAAAAATCCCTAAAACCTTCTGAAGGAATTGAAGGAGAGATCTGCCGTCTTGAGTATAATTCTGGCTTCTTGAGATAGATCAACTGGCTATCTTCGAGTGATTCCCATAAATCTGACCTTTTCGGCTCGGCTCCTTGGCCTAGCTAACCGCCCCTTTTCAGGTTACACTTAGGGTGTTTATATAGGCTTTTGAGATAGGTTTCTTTGCCCCTAAGTATCCAAATCCGAGTGAAACTCTTCTTTCCAGCGACAGGGACATGGCCATGACACATGCCCGTGTGAGTCGTGGCCAAGCCATGTTCGGACTTTTAATGATGCACGGTAGTGTAATCTTTGGGCCAGGCCGTGTCGATTTCCACTTTGGCCCAATTTGGTCTGTTTTAAGCCCGTTTCTCATTCTTTCAATCCTTGGGTGCTCTCTTGGTATAAAACATGAAAAGAAAGGATTAAGAGCACCTTTTTACATAAATCAAGGGATAAATCATCAAAAAGCATGCTAAATGTGGGATTAAAATATGTTACTTTTACGGTTTATCACATACCCCCACACTTAAGCTTTTGCTTGTCCTTAAGTAAAATTCTCAAGTCATAATTAAAACAAACTTCACATAATTCATATTTCCTATCAACAATGTCTCATCATAATTCATAGATAATTTATACATGGGTAATTTAACTCAAAGAATCCTAAAGATTCAAACAATTAAAGTCATACATTTATAGAATGAAAACATAGGTGTTTTTTTCCTTTACCTGAGTAATTACCACTGATTCCAAATCGACGAGAGTTGACATCCTCACTAAAGGTTCACTCAAATCACTCGAAGTGTTTAAGGGTCAAAATTTAGCACTCAAAAGTCAAACATGAAGAGTTAATCTCATAGGCCTGCATGAAAATCAAATCTCCACCACTATAATATGAGATGATACACAAATCAAAAGGTCTTTAACAGGGTTGTACCGGGGCTTGGGTTAAGGTATGGATAAAGGCTGAATTAGAGGGTTTGAATCGAGATTGACCTGACAAGTTACCTAACTAGAGATACTGAACAAATAATGATTACATAGATTGAAAATTAATAATACGAGCTTTTTCTTCATGATTTGAAATTTACATGCATAAGCTCACCTAATTATAGAACTAATAATGAATATACTTCATTTTTTTTAAGAACAAATCAAGTGATAAATTTACTAATAAAATAATAAGGCAACCGATCAAATCAAATCTCGACATAAGGGTAGTTAAAAAGGATGGTGGTAACAAATACAAAGGGTTTTGAGTTAATATTAGTGGGAAAGTCAATAAAAAGGGTTGTTAGGATCAACGGGGTTCACTAGGGGTTAATTATGAAGGTAGGCTTTTTGGATGGAGTAAGTGGGTTAAAACTTAGGTGCTTTTATCATCTCTGTATATCAAATCATAGGTGTGGTCTCGACATGTATAATCAATGCAAGTTCTAGAATAACAGATCATGTTGACACACTCATAATTAAAAAGTGAGCATGAAAAAGAATAAATGCTCTATAAGGCTCAAAAGTTCACAAGAATTATGGGTTTATGATGTCAATCTCGTAAATTTCAAAATTCAAGATATCATTCAGATTCAGGTGGACAACCTAAAAAAAATATTTGAAAAAAATAGACTTATCATGCTTGATTCTCTAGTATCCTTCAAATTTAATCATCAATGCACAATTATCAATGACTTAATCCAAAACATATCAATAACAATCATAAATCAAAAGAATTTTCATTCTAATCATAATATGAGAAACTTACTTCAAGACAAGGCATAATTCAGGGATTTTGAGAATAATGAATAAAGTTAGGCACTTTCTCGAAATGACTATTCACCCTCCACATTTAAGATGTACATTGTCCTCAATGTACAAAGATAGATAATAACAGTTATTAGATAATCAAAAGAGAGGGGAAAAAGTGACACTTCCTGAATTCTGGATGTATTCCTGGAGTTGGAAGTCGATAGGGGTTGTGGCTGCTACCGAGCTCTGCGCTAGATGAAGAAATCGGGGAGCTCGTAAAGAGTTAGCCAAGAGTTATTGGTTCTGATGCTCTCCCACGCCCGTGGACAGAGGGCGTGTTGATTCACACGGCCACTTCGCACGACTGTGTTTTGAGGCGTGTTGTTCCTCCCACACCCGTTTTTCAGATTTCCACGCCCGTTTGTGATAAGTCAGTGTCGTCCACGGCCGAGTCGCACGGTCGTGGGATTTTGTCTGTGCCCGTGGTGCGGTGGTTGGAGTCCGTGACTGGGAGATTTGATTCTTTCTGACTTGTACTGTGCCTGCCCTGTCAGTACAGAGATTCTATACTTCCACACGGCCATGGCCACGGCCGTGTGCAGGGTCGTGTGGTCTAGAAATCTACATTTTTGGTTAGTTTAAAACTAGGTTTTTAAGACGAAGAGAAGAAAAGAAAATAAAATGAAAACAAGTGTGAAAATATATAGAGTTAGTGCTCGGGTTACCTCCCGAGAAGCGCTCGTTTAAAGTCTTAAGCTAGACTTTCTGTAAGAGCCCGATTTAAGGGCTAATCAGAATAGTGATCCTGGTAATTTAAGGTGTGATGAAATTATTTCCATGTTATGTTATGTGTTATAACATGTTTATAAGGATGCATGAAAATTTTGGTGCCTTAATTTTAGCAATTTCTAACTAAATTATGAAAAAGGACTAAATCGCATAAAGTGCGAAGGTTCCATTTTAATTCCTAGAAGTGCTAAATAGCTATAGAGTATTAATTGGAGGCCCCAAATGTGCAATTTGGCCTTGTTAAGTGGCTTGGCCGGTCAAAGGATGACAAAGGGGACAAGGGTATTAAATGTTTTCATGTTAGGTATTAAAAAGAAATAAAATAAGATGAAATAAGCAAAAAGCTATCATCTTTTTATTTCTTCTCTTCTTCCACCGAAAATACCAACAAGAATGGGTATTTTTGAAGCTCAAAATTTCAGCAAGCATTTCTCCTCACAAGTAAGTGAATTTGATGATCTTTCTTGATAATTTTTGTACTTTTGGAGTCTCCAAAGCTTAAGCTAGCTAATGAGGGGACTAATTTGTAACATGGTTGAGAGTCTAGGGACTTGCCATGAGATAGTTTATGCTGGTTGCTGAATTTTTATGGAAGAAAATGAATGCTAGGATGATGAGAAACAACTTTTGTGAAAGGTGTTGTCATGAAAACACCTAATTGGGGCTAAATTGCAAATGTTGTAATTTGTTCATTAAGGAATGAAATAGTTTGCATTGAGGATAGTTGTAAGAGGATTAAATGTTCAGCTATGCTTGTTAATGAGAAAATGTGATAAAAATTTATTTACGAGCCTAGGGGCAAAATCATAATTTTGCCAAAGTGTAGGGTAAAAATAGTCATTTTTGCCTAGAGTGCAAATTATGATATATTATGATTTATAAGTGATTAAATTACTAAATTCCATTGTTCCAGATCAAATAAAACGAGTTTTGGACCTAGAACGGGTGAAAAGAGAAATGTAGCAAAAAGTCCTTTTTGGCCTTTTCGTCATCGAGGTAAGTTCACGTGCAAACGTTGTAATTACATATGAGTTAATTTAACATTCCAATGTGGTATGGATTGTATATTTTCTATATGAATGTATGAAATATCTTTTGATGAAATGTCAATAGAATTGAATCTAAGAGTAATGTAAAATGTGTACAGCATGATATGATGATGGTTAAAGTCTTGATTAAGACCATATTGGAATATGGCCTCGGTGTAAGAGTTCGTGTAAGACCATGTCAGAGACATAGCATCGACATGTTAATGTATGTAAGACCCTGTTGGGGGTATGATGTCAATGAGAACTACGTGTATGAGACTTAAGAGAGTTATTTAACAATTTGAATGATTCAACGGATATGTTGAATGTATGTGGTTGTACCACAAGAAGCGCAAGTATGTGTTAGAACTGAATTGATTTAAATTCAATATATAATGAACCCTAGTGGGATATGTGTAATTAATGCACCTTAGTTGCATGAGATAGATTTATTGATGCATTGTGTGACTGCGAACGAGTATCGTAGGAAGTTAAGCAAGAACGATAGTGATTGAGGATGTTTATGAATGAACATTTGAATTAGAGAAATGTATGTGGATAGATATTTGTGAATGTATACTATTGATGGGCTATGTGCGATACCATCAACTATATTATTATCGGTGGGCTGTGTGCGATACCACTTGATATATTATTAATTGATGGGTTGTGTGCGATACCATCAACTATATTATTATCGGTGGGCTGGGTGCGATACCACCTGATATATTATTAATTGATGGGGTGTGTACAATACCATCAACTATATTACTATCGGTGGGCTGTGTGCGTTACCACCTGATTAATTAGTAATCGATGGGCTGTATGCTATACCATCGCTTATAAATGATTGGTGAGCTACGTGCGAAATCACCATAAGTATAATTGATTGGTGGGCTATGTGCATTACCACCCTATAAGAGATTCAATGGTGGGCTAAGTGTGTAACCACTGAGAGATTAGTAATATGACTGGCTTATTGAAAATGCTTGATGTGTTGTTTTATATGATCTTGTGATGATCAGTGCAGGAATGTATACTAATTAAACGAGCATTTGGCTTATGGTATGGTGAGAATATGGTAAGAGGTAGAATGAGTAAGCTTTAAGGATGATTGAGTAAGTAACTATGAGTTCATGAGAAAAGCTCATATATATTCAATGAATATCAGTGTTTATCAGTTGTATGCAGATGAACTTACTAAGCATTTTTGCTTATTCTTTTTATTTTTCTCATCTCTTATAGGTTAATTTAGCTAACTCGGGTTGGAGATTACCGGAGATATTTTCACGCTATCGAGCAGACACTTGGTATGAGGTATCAAGTCCCCATGAGTTATGGCATGTATAGGACTAGTATTTAAGGTTGATTAAGACATTGTTGATGTAGCCAAATTGTGTTGGCCTAAGAGAACTTATGGTTTGTTTGTATATAGCCATAGATGATGGCCTAAATTGTTTCTAATTACATGGGAAATAGTTCTCCCTAATGTATGGGATGAAGACTTTATTTCTTTTATGATTAAATGTCTTTAATTCAAGAGTAATATAGATGCTATGTGTAGTTATGTGATGAGGTATGAAATGTATTGCATTGAGCATGAGTTTGATCTTGATTTCAAGGTGGCAATTGGCTTGGTAAATAGCCTCTAAGCGCCCACACGGTTAGACACACGGGCGTGTGTCTAGGCCGTGTGTACCCTGCACCTTTATAATTGAAGTCAGGATAGGCCACGGGCAAATCCCATTGCCGTTTGTATAAGCCGTGTATAACACATAGTTAGAACATTGGCGTGTGCCCCAGGGCGTGTGATCAAGTCAGTATATCAAGGTTTAGCACACGGTCTAAGTCCACGGGCATGCCAAGGCTGTGTGTGTTTAGTCAGTGTCAACCACGGGTGGTAGGCACGGGCGTGTAATAATGGTACACGAGCGTGTCCCAAGTCACATGGGCGTGCGACCTCTGTTTTGTGGAAAAGTTTCTCAAGTTTGTAAAAGTTTTCGAGATTAGTTCCAAAACCTCTTGAAGGTATGTTTAAGGCCTCGTAGGCCAAGATTGACTAATTGATAGGCTTAAATGAAATTTTATAGCCCGAATTGAAGAGTTAAATAAGACCAAGCATGGTAATGCCTCGTACCCGATTTTGACGTCGGACTCAGGTAAGGGGTGTTACATTTAGTGGTATCAGAGCATGGTTTAGTCGGTTCTCGGACTGACCTAGCGTGAGTAATAGTCTAGCTATACATGCCATAGGTGGACTATGACAGTGTGATATCTCCCTGCACTAACAAAATTGTTTTTTTACCGAGCTAAATTCAATAATGTTGTAAGTGATAATGAGGTAATTGCAATGCTCTTATGCATTGATGAGATTCAAAGAGTTATAAATAGAAGTATATGACATGTGTGTGAAAATGCATGAAATGAGAGTTATAAAGTCGTAAGCTTATCTGTATTGGCGGGATGTGCATAGGTGTTATATACTCAACCCATTGGATCAGGTGCATATAGTGAGTAAATTTACCCAGAGGATGGGGTATATGTGTATGTATGATTGTTTGAATGATGTATGATCAATATGTCCACATAGTTGAATCTCATGTGCGACTATTAAAGTAGATGATTGTATAATGTTTTATTTCGTGACTTTGTATGAAATTACGAGTATTAAGGTGTGAGAGTTAAACTGGGAAGTTTGACTAAGAAGAATGCAGGGATGAGTACGGTCGTTCAATAATAAAATGATGAATAAGACCATGGTTGGACCATGGCGATACATGTGATCCCATATAAGACCATGTCTGGGACATGGCATTGGTGACGATACGAGAGCCAGTGTAAGACCATGTCTGGGACATGGCATCGACCACATTATGAAAGCCAGTGTAAGACCATGTCTGGGACATGGCATCAACCACATTATGAGAGCTAGTGTAAGACCATGTCTGGGACATGGCATCGGCCACATTATGAGAGCCAGTGTAAGACCATGTCTGGGACATGGCATCGGCCACATTATGTGAGCCAATGTAAGACCATGTCTGGGACATGGCATCGGCCACAATATGTGTAATATCTTGAAATAGGGGTTAATTTTAATTGAATTGTTTTGCATGTGTTTGGACTGAGGTGTTATTATTTGTGGTGTTTTAAGATTTAGTTATAAGTCTAGAGCAGGCCTGAGTGGTAGGAAATTTTGTTTTTTTTAGCTTTAAGTGAAGGGAGCTGAAGGAGCTAGGGGTTCTATGTATTTCAAGGGGAATTTTAGCACAAGTTTGGGCTTGGTAAAGTGGCAAGGAGGCGCCACTTAGGGCCTTGTGATTGACACCATCAGCAGGGGAAGGAGACCTCAGGGTCGAGCAGCAGAAATCCCACTATTTGCTTATTATTTTGACGCCAAGGAGGAGGAGGAGTTGTGCTCAGCACAAACTCTGTCAGATAAGGATGGACCAAGTCAAAATATTTGAATTGGTGGCAAGGAGAAAAATAAGGAGCTTGTGGAATTCAAATTCGTTTGAATTAGTGGCCAAGAGGAATTTGAAGAAGTGGCCAAATTTTAAACTCCTCCTTGGAGGAGTGTTCGGTTTTGGGAAGCTCAGTGAGGGGAGGGTGCCGAATTTTCTTAGGCACCTAATAGAGCATTTTCGGCTAGCCTAGGTTCTCTTATGTTTAGTGTATCAAAAGCCGAAAAGCCCTACTGGGCATTGCTGATTTTTCTAGTGCATATTGAAGAGGAGCCGAAACTTCTTTCTTGTTTTTACACCTACCCGAATGCTCTTCCGGGTTCTTTAATTTTTATTTCATTTACTTCTTTTTCTTCCTTTTGGTACTTGGCCGAATCCCTTACCCTCCCATCTCTCTCTTTTTCTTTTCCATTTTTGCTCAAAGCCAAAAGTATCCATCTTCATCCTTTCACTTTTTATTTTCTTCCTTTTCTCAAACTCTTGTGCCGAAATTCTCTTTCCCTTCCTTTGCTGAAATCCCTCTCTTCCATTTTACTTTCTTTTCTTCTCTTTCTCCACTCTAGCCGAATCCTATTTGTCTGTTTCCATCAACCTTAGTAGAAACTCCCTTCACCATCCAACTCTCTGTCGAAAATTCTTTCTTTCTTTCTTAGATTGCTTTGGCCGAATATCAACAAGGGTGGATCTTTTAGGTCTTTTCTCCAATTGGTTTTGAAGGGTAAGTGTTCATAGCCAAAATCCTATTAATTCTTTTCTCTTTTCTCTGTCAATTTTCATAAAGGTAAAAGCCAAATTTCGGCATCTGCTAGCAAGGTTCTAATCATTTATAGGAACCGATTTCTCCTAGGTTCCTTAGAGTTTTGGAAGCATTCGATCTAAGCATCTTTTCTCTGTCAATCGGATTCGGTAAGTCAAGTGGTAAGGATCCATGATGTTTTAATCAATCTTGTTGTTGTTTGAAAGCCGAAGGCTATTGAGGCCAATTGTTTCTGCGTAATAGGGTATGGCCGATTGCAAGGGGGACCATCACATAGTGTTGAGATTTGATTGAAAATCAAATCGGCCGTAAGGTAGGGGTCCATGCGTTAACTCTTTTGGAATTGGTTGGTATAGTCGAATGGCCTATGTTACTAACCTGAGTGTTGGCCGAATGTAGGATCAGGGGATCTAGTGTAATAGATCGGTTCTTCGGGATTTAGGGCTTACGTTAGTAACAGGTGTGTAACTTACACACTTTATAACTTAGTAATATATTAATGACCTGAAAGTATTAAAGCGGAAAACAGTGTAGATCTTGATATGATACCCTATGGGTATGAGCAAGGATTCGGGTAAGTCCGTTTCGATATGATTTGTTATATGATGCATGAAAATACGATCTATGCGATATTTACTATATGTTCATATTAAAGTATGATGGCATGATTTGCATGAGTATTACATTGATATGGGTAACATGAGTGGAGGGGGAAGATGATATCCGTGACTTTGGGTCACCAGAGGTTTGGCACCTCCAGTGGTTTGGTACCACAGATTCATTTGTGACTTTGGATCACCAGAGGTTTGGCACCTCATAGCGACTTGTCCCAATGGCTTAGCACCACGGTGGGTTGGCCCCACAGTTGACATATCGGGATCGTCGCCAGTGATTTGGTATCACACGTGGGTTCGCCCCACACTTGGATTAATGATATTTTGTGACTTTGGGTCACCAGAGGTTTGGCACCTCATAGCGACTTGTGCTAGTGGCTTAGCACCACAGTGGGTTGGCCCCACATTTGATATTACGGGATTGTCGCCAGTGATTTGGTATCACAACGTTGGTTGGCCGCACAGATGGATTATTCATGACTTTGGGTCACCAGTGGTTTGACACCACATTATTATTGGATATCGTGACTTTGGGTCACCAGTGGTTTGGCACCACCAGTGGTTTGGTACCACACGGGGTAGAAAAAGGAGTTATGGATGGCTAGGTTTGGGGGCATTATTTATATTGCTTGGTTATGATTTGTGTAAGTGCGATGCATTAATCGGGAGGAGGATTTATGCACTGAGTCTTGGTGACTCACCTTTTCCCTTATCTTTTCAGGTGACTCGTAGACTGCGGATGAGGAGCCGGATGGACTCGAGATGGCCATGCATTAAAAACATTTGGTATTACTTGGATTTTGAATTGGATATTTATTCTTTTCCTTTTTTATTTGGGTTTGTAATAAGGCCTTTTTTATTATATTTTCTTGGATTATTTATATGCTTTGGACTGTTTTAAACATGGTTTAGTAAATTACTTGACCTAATTAATAATTTAAATACAAGTTTTCTAAACTACAAAAACGCAAAGGTTTTCAAAACTTACCATCGGGTAACACTAATCACTTCATAACAAAGCGGACTCAAATAATTTCCAAACTTAGGTTTTCCACACTTAATTCAAACGATTTCCAATTAACTAAGCAAGAATCAATCGAGTTTTTATAACCTAAATGTTTTTCTACTTATGGATCGATAACTAAGTTTTAAAGACTGATTTTTGGTATTTCAAAAGTGAACTATCGGTTTTAGCTAATCATGCACCTGATTTTTACAAACATAAGAGAACAAAGAGTTTTCACTAAAATTTTAACCGGTAACCTATTTTCTCCAAAACGTTTTCCCTCTGTGATGTGCCAGATTCAGTCGTTGTGTGTTGACCGGGTTTGGGGTGTTACAATTGTGGTATCAGAGCTAAGTTGAAAGGCTTGGCTATGGGCCTGAGGCCCAAAATGTTTTAAAAGCATGGTTTTAAATGTTTGTCTAAAATTATATGATTTGAAAGGCATAGCACCGAGTCTCCAGCACCAATCCGCCCAGGTAAGTACCCCTAACCAATGGTGGTGTATATGACTATGATTGTGTTAAGCTTTGAAAGATTAGTGCTAGTGGACTACCCTAGAGACTGAAACTTATTAGGATTTTAAGGGCTTGCGAAAACAAAACTTTTTAATAAGAATTATTCATAAGACTGTGCTTTAATAATAGAGGAATAATGACTAATGCATAAAACTTTTAAATCAGATAAGTCAAGACTTTAGTCATGACCACTCGAGGTGGTCGCAGTCGTAATACGCGTGGACATGGTCAAAGTAGGATGACAGTTTCTGAACCAGTGGGGTCTGGTCAGGGGTCGGAGAATGAGATACCAGCACCACCACCAGCTGTGGGTGGTGAGTTTTAGGATCAGACAGGGGATGACGCAGTGTCGCAGGCGATGCTGCAAGTTCTTGAGAGGGTAGCTGGAGTTGGTAGAGGCGCGGGAGCTCGAAAATCTGTATCTGAGCGACTCCGAGCCAATGGAGCCGAGGTATTCCGAGGTGTTTCTGGTGTGGCTCTCAGTACGGCTGAGTATTGGTTAGAGGCGACGGAGCGAATCATTGATGATTTGGATCTGACTGCTGAGGAAAAACTGAAAGGGATAGTGTCGCTTCTGCGGGATGAGTCATACCAGTGGTGGCTCACGGTTCGGGACAGCGCTGCAGCGGAGGGTCTCACTTGGGATTATTTTAAGGCCACTTATCAGAAGAATTACGTTGGATCTAGCTACATTGATGCATAGCGGAAGGCATTTCTGAGGTTGGTTCAGGGGAGTAAGTCTGTATCAGAATACGAGGTAGAGTTCTTAAGGTTGAGCCGGTATGCTGGAGGCATCGTGGCTACTGAGCATGAGCAATATGTCCGATTTGAGGACGGTTTGAGAGATGAGCTGAGGTTGCTGATTGCTCCACAGCAGGAGCGTGAGTTTGCTATTCTGGTAGAAAAGGCTAAGGTAGCCGAAGGGGTTAAGGAGTCTGTGAGGCAGAATCTGGATAGAAATAGACATAAGAGAGGTTTTTGATCATCTAGGGCTGCCAGTAATCCTCAGAAAAGGGCTAGGCAGAGTGGGCGGAATCAGTCTGGAAGGTCCGTTGCTGTTAATCAGGGACCAGCACAGTGTAACTGTTGTGGAAAATCTTATTGGGGAGGATGTTGGACCGGTGGAAAAGGATGTTTTGAGTGTGGCTCGCTGGATCATCGTGTGAGGGACTGTCCATGTAAGTTAGCCAGGATTCAATCTGAGGGTCAGGGCCGTGCTCAGTTCAAAAATGAAAGACCGCCACCGCAGAGGGGTCGTGGTAATGGTAGAGGAGGTAATGGTTCTGGTCGAGGCAGCAGAGCACCGGGCAGAGGTGTAGGCAACACTGAGGCAAGACAGCCTGGGTTGGTGTATGCAGCGAGGCGTCGAGAGGAGGGCGACGCACCGGACGTCATAACCGGTACGTTCTTAATCTTTTGATTTCCATATACTGCTTTGATTGATGTGGATTTCCATAGTAGAGACCATGAACCTAGACTTTGAGACTACTTCTAGGGAGATGACAGTAATTAGCCCTCTAGGTCACTCTGTAGAAGTGAATAAGCTGTATAGGGATGTACCCCTAGAACTTCAAGGGGTCGTGTTTTTGGCTGATCTGATAGAACTGCCATTTGGAGAGTTCGATCTGATCCTTGGGATGGACTGGTTGGTTAAGTACCAGGCAAGTTTGGATTGCGCGGCTAAGCGCATGGTTCTGAAGACGGCTGAGGGTAAAGAGGTGGCGATGATAGGTAATAGAAGAGATTATCTATCCAACGTGGTATCTACGTTGAAAGCTGAGAAGTTGGTCAGGAAGGGCTATGAAGCATTTATGGTGCATGTATGTGCTTTGGAGGCTAAGGAGCCTGCTGTAGGGAGTGTCCGAACAGTGAAAGAATTTGCTAACGTATTTCCAGAGGAGCTTCCGGGACTGCCTCCGGATTGTGAGGTTAAATTTGGCATAGATCTGTTACCCGAAACTGTGCCAGTGTCTATTGCCTCGTATAGGATGGCGCCAAAGGAATTAGTGGAATTAAAGGCTCAGATTCAGGACTTGTTGGACCAAGGTTTTATCCGGCCAAGTGTTTCACCTTGGGGAGCACCGGTACTCCTTGTCAAGAAGAAAGATGGTACAATACGGATGTGTATAGACTACCGCCAGTTGAATAAGCTGACGATCAAAAACAAGTATCCGTTGCCGAGGATAGATGACTTGTTTGATAAGCTTAAGGGTGCATCGATTTTCTCAAAGATTGATTTAAGGTCTAGGTATCATCAATTGAAGGTGAAAGAGGCTGATATCCACAAGATGGCGTTTCGTACTCGGTATGGGCACTATAAGTTTCTGGTAATGCCGTTTGGGTTGACCAACGCGCCGGCAGCATTCATGGACATGATGAATAGGGTATTCCATCAGTATTTGGATCAGTTCGTCATGGTATTTATAGACGACATCTTTGTATACTCAAAGACAGAGGAAGAGCATGATGCGCATTTACGGATAGTGTTGCAGATTCTGAGGGAAAAGTAGCTATATGCTAAGTTTAGTAAGTGCGAGTTCTGGCTTAGGGAGGTGACTTTCTTGGGTCATGTAGTATCAGCTGAGGGGATTAGAATAGATCCTCGAAAGATTGAGGCAGTGTTGGATTGGAAGCCGCCTAAGTCAGTGGCTGAGATTCGGAATTTTCTAGGTTTGGCAGGGTATTACCGAAGATTTGTAGAGGGATTCTCTTTGATCGCAGCACCGATGACCAAGTTATTAAGGAAACGAGTTCCATTTGTGTGGACTGAGAAGCAGCAGGAAAGTTTCGACAAGTTAAAGAAGATTCTGACTGAAGCTCCGGTTTTGATTCAGCCTGAGACAGGAAAGGAATTCACGGTATATTGCGATCACATACGGGCTTGGGATGTGTGCTGATGCAGAAAGGGAAAGTAGTGGCTTATGCATCTCGGCAGCTGAGACCGCATGAAGGTAACTATCCGACGCATGACTTGGAATTAGCTGCGGTGGTCTTTGCTTTGAAGATATGGAGACACTACTTGTACGGAGAGAAATCGATAGTCTATACAGGTCACAAGAGTCTGAGGTATCTTTTAACTCAGAAGGATTTGAACTTGAGACAGCGCAGGTGGATTGAGTTGTTGAAAGACTATGATTGTTCGATTGAGTATCATCCGGGCAAGGCTAACGTAGTGGCAGATGCGTTGAGCCGTAAGGTTGTATCAGACTTAAGAGCGATGTTTGCATATCTTAGCTTGTATGACGATGGGAGTCTCGTGGTAGAATTGCAGGTTAAGCCGACTTGGGTAGAGCAGATCAAGGAGAAGCAGTTAGTGGATGAGGATCTGAATGCGCGGAGGTTGCAAGTTCAGAATGGTGGTTTGGAGTGTTATAGTTTGTCCGGTAATGGAGTATTGTGTTTCCAAGGGAGAGCTTGTATGCCGAAGGATGTCGAGTTAAGGCAGAGGATTCTTCAGGACGTACATAGTAGCCCATACGCTATGCATCCTAGAGGTAGCAAGATGTATCGGGATTTTAATGAGCAGTTTTGGTGGCCAGGTCTGAAGCGGGAAGTAACAGAGTTTGTGGGTAAGTGTCTGACGTGTCAGCAAGTCAAGGCAGAATATCAGTTGCCGTCAGGTTTGCTGCAACCAGTGAAGATTCCGCAGTGGAAGTGGGAAAGGATCACTATGGATTTCGTCAGTGGATTACCCCTTACGCCTAATAAGAAGGACTCAGTCTGGGTAATTGTGGACCGTCTGACTAAGTCAGTTCACTTCATACCGGTAAGGGTTGATTACTCGCTTCAGAAGTTAGCTAAGCTGTATGTGTCAGAGATAGTGAGGTTGCATGGTGTGCTAGTATCAATCATCTCGGATAAGGATCCCAGATTTACGTCGAGGTTTTAGAAAGCGTTGCATCAGGCTTTGGGAACACTATTGGATTTTAGTACGGCATTTCATCCACAGTCTGACGGGCAGTCAGAAAGGGTTATATAGATTTTAGAGGATATGCTGAGAGGTTATGTTTTGGACTTCAGAGGCAGCTGGGAAGAGTTTCTACCATTAGCTGAGTTCGCATACAACAATAGTTACCAAGCAAGCATCAAGATGGCACCATACGAGGCGTTGTATAGTAGGAAGTGTCGCACACCTACATGTTGGACGGAGTTGAGTGAACGTCAAATGTTGGGACCAAAGTTGGTTGCAGAGACTGAGGACAAGGTTAAGTTGATTCAGGCTCGATTGAAGGAAGCTTCGGACAGGCAGAAGTCATATGCCGATCTTAAGTGGAGGGACATAGAGTTTGCTGTGGGTGATAAGGTCTTTCTGAAGGTCTCGCCGTGGAAGAAGGTATTGAGGTTTGGAAGGAAAGGCAAATTAAGTCCAAGGTTTATTGGACCGTATAAAGTGTTGAGACGAGTGGGACCAGTAGCCTATCAGCTCGAGTTGCCAGCAGAACTGAGTCAGATTCACGATGTGTTCCATGTCTCCATGCTTAGGCGATATCGTTCAGATCCATCACATGTTGTCGCAGTGGAGGAAATTGAGGTGAGTCCAGATTTGCCTATAGAAGAGGAACCAGTGCAGATTCTAGATCGAGATGTGAAAGTTTTGCGTAAGAAGTCAGTTCCACTGGTAAAAGTATTATGGCGAAATCATGACGTGGAAGAAGCTACGTGGGAATCAGAGGATGTGAGGAGACATCAACACCCTCAACTCTTTTGACCAGGTAATTTCGAGGCCGAAATTATTTTTTAACGGGGATAGAACTGTAATATCCTGAAATAGGGGTTAATTTTAATTGAATTTTTTTGCATGTGTTTGGACTGAGGTGTTATTATTTGTGGTGTTTTAAGATTTAGTTATAAGTCTAGAGCAGGCCTGAGTGGTAGAAAATTTTGTTTTTTTTTAGCTTTAACTGAAGGGAGCTGAAGGAGCTAGGGGTTATATGTATTTCAAGGGAATTTTAGCACAAGTTTGGGCTTGGTAAAGTGGCAAGGAGGCACCACTTAGGGCCTTGTGATTGACGCCATCAGCAGGGGAAGAAGACCTCAGGTTTGAGCAACAGAAATCCCACTATTTGTTTATTATTTTGACGCCAAGGAGGGGGAGGAGTTGTTCTCAGCACAAACTCTGTCAGATAAGGATGGACCAAGTCAAAATATTTGAATTGGTGGCAAGGAGAAAAATAAGGAGCTTGTGGAATTCAAATTCGTTTGAATTAGTGGCCAAGAGGAATTTAAAGAAGTGGCCGAATTCTAAACTCCTCCTTGGAGGAGTGTTTGGTTTTGGGAAGCTGAGTGAGGGGAGGGTGCCGAATTTTCTTAGGCACCTAATGGAGCATTTTCGGCTAGCCTAGGTTCTTTTGCGTTTAGTCTATCAAAAGCCGAAAACCCCTATTGGGCACTGCCGATTTTCCTAGTGCATATTGAAGAGGAGCCGAAACTTCTTTCTTGTTTTTATACCTAGCCGAATGCTCTTCTGGGTTCTTTAATTTTTATTTCATTTACTTCTTTTTCTTCCTCTTAGTACTTGGCCGAATCCCCTACCCTCCCATCTCTCTCTTTTTCTTTTCCATTTTTGCTCAAAGCCGAAAGTATCCATCTTCACCTTTCACTTTTTATTTTCTTCCTTTTCTCAAACTCTTGTGCCGAAATTCTCTTTACCTTCCTTTGCCGAAATCCCTCTCTTCCATTTTACTTTCTTTTCTTCTCTTTCTCCACTCTAGCAGATTCCTATTTGTCTGTTTCCATCAACTTTAGCAGAAACTCCCTTCACCATCCAACTCTCTGTCGAAAATTCTTTCTTTCTTTCTTAGATTGCTTTGGCTGAATATCAACAAGGGTGGATCTTTTGGGTCTTTTCTCCAATCGGTTTTGAAGGGTAAGTGTTCATAGCCGAAATCCTATTACTTCTTTTCTCTTTTCTCTGTCGATTTTCATAAAGGTAAAAGCCAAATTTTGGCATCTGCTAGCAAGGTTCTAATCGTTTATAGGAACTGGTTTCTCCTAGGTTCCTTGGAGTTTGGAAGCAGTCGATCTAAGCATCTTTTCTCTGTCAATCGGATTCGGTAAGTCAAGTGGTAAGGATCCATGATGTTTTAATCAATCTTGTTGTTGTTTGAAAGCCGAAGGCTATTGAGGCCAATTGTTTCTGCGTAATAGGGTGTGGCCGATTGCAAGGGGGGACCATCACATAGTGTCAAGATTTGATTGAAAATCAAATCGGCCGTAAGGTAGGGGTCCATGCGTTAACTCTTTTGGGATTGGTTGGTATAGCCGAATGGCCTATGTTACTAACCTGAGTGTTGGCCGAATGTAGGATCATGGGATCTAGTGCAGTAGATCGGTTCTTCGGGATTTAGGGCTTGCGTTAGTAACAGGTGTGTAACTTACACACTTTATAACTTAGTAATATATTAATAACCTGAAAGTATTAAAGTCAAAAACAGTGTAGATCTTGAAATGATACCATATGGGTATGAGCAAGGATTCGGGTAAGTCCGTTTCGATACGATTTGTTATATGATGCATGAAAATATGATCTATGCGATATGTACTATATGTTCATAGTAAAGCATGATGGCATGATTTACATGAGTATTACATTGATATGGGTAACATGAGTGGAGGGGGAAGATGATATCCGTGAGTTTGGGTCACCAGAGGTTTGGCACCTCCAGTGGTTTGGTACCATAGATTCTTTTGTGACTTTGGGTCACTAGAGGTTTGGCACCTCATAGCGACTTGTCCCAGTGGCTTAGCCCCACGGTGGGTTGGCCCCACAGTTGACATATCGGGATCGTCGCCAGTGATTTGGTATCACACGTGGGTTCGCCCCACACTTGGATTAATGATATTTTGTGACTTTGGGTCACCAGAGGTTTGGCACCTCATAGCGACTTGTCCCATTGGCTTAGCACCACAGTGGGTTGGCCCCACATTTGATATTACAAGATTGTCGCCAGTGATTTGGTATCATAATGTGGGTTGGCCCCACAGATGGATTATTCGTGACTTTGGGTCACCAGTGGTTTGGTACCACCAGTGGTTTGGTACCACACGGGGTAGAAAAAGGAGTTATGGATGGCTAGGTTTGGGGGCATTATTTATATTACTTGGTTATGATTTGTGTAAGTGCGATGCATTAATCGGGAGGAGGATTTATGCACTGAGTCTTGGTGACTCACCTTCTCCCTTATCTTTTCAGGTGACTCGTAGACTGCGGATGAGGAGCCGGATGGACTCGAGGTGGCCATGCATTAAAAACATTTGGTATTACTTGGATTTTGAATTGGATATTTATTCTTTTCCGTTTTTATTTGGGTTTGTAATAAGGCCTTTTTGATTATATTTTCTTGGATTATTTATATGCTTTGGACTGTTTTAAACATGGTTTAGTAAATTACTTGACTAAATTAATAATTTGAATACAAGTTTTTTAAACTACAAAAAACGCAAAGGTTTTCAAAACTTACCATCGGGTAACACTAATCACTTCATAACAAAGCGGACTCAAATAATTTCCAAACATAGGTTTTCCACACTTAATTCAAATGATTTCCAATTAACTAAGCAAGAATCAATCGAGTTTTTATAACCTAAACGTTTTTCTACTTATGGATCGACAACTAAGTTTTAATGACTGATTTCCAGTATTTCAAAAGTAAACTATCGGTTTTAGCTAATCATGCACCTGATTTCTACAAACATAAGACAACAAAGAGTTTTCACTAAAATTTTAACCGGTAACCTGTTTTCTCCAACACGTTTTCCCTCTGTGATGTGCCAAATTTGGTCGTGGTGTGTTGACCGGGTTTGGGGTGTTACATTATGAGAGCCAGTGTAAGACCATGTTTGGAACATGGCATCGACATTGAGACGGGAGCTACTGTAAGACCATATCCGAGATATGGCATTAGCACCTATGGGTAATCCCATATAAGACCATGTCTGGGATATGGCATTGGTACCTAGACAAGACTTCATGTAAGACCATATATGGGATATGGCATTGGTGTTGATATGAGATTTCGTGTAAGACTATAGCGAGGCTATGGCATCGTGATGACATGTAAAGTAATAGCTGGGCTATAATGTTGTGATACGAGTAAGACCATAGTTGGACTATGGCAATCAAATAATCGACGTACTCAAACCCGTAAGACATTCTCTAAATTGATAAGCAATGATAAGAGAAATTAGAGTTAAATGTTGAGTACTCGGGTATATATTAATGTGGAACTTGAATATGTGAAAGTCTCGATTGAAGTTGAATTACTTAGGATACTTAGTCGCTCACATAAGACTAGAAAGTTTGTATAAGACCAAGTTAAGGCATGGCATCGGCAAACAGGCAAAGATACCAAGTAAGTCCATGTCAAAACATGGCGTTGAGGGCGAGATATGAAATCCCATGTAAGACTATATCTAAGATATAGCAATGGCATCGAGATATATGTGAGATTAGATTCAGTATCCTTGGTCATTCATAGTAATTCATCGGGCAAAAGAGTGAAGATTGAATGAGAAAGCAAAGAAGCCAAGTGAGTAAAGTTGTTATCAAGTTATGCTAGTTAAAGCTGATTAAGAGTATTACGCATTTTATGAATGATGAAGTTGAGATTATGTTTACCATGTCAAAGTATGTTGATGTATGTGATTAATGCAATATTTATGATAGCATAATTGAGAATGCCTTGTATCACATTGATACATAATACTCTACTAGATATAGTAATTGTTGTTAAACATGAGGTTAAAGTCCTAGAGGACTAGAATGAAAGGGTTATCAGTAAGATATGGAATAGATAAGGTCTCGTATAAGACCATATCTGTAATATGGCATCGGTAATGAGTATGATAATCGTATATGACCATAATCAGAATATGGCATCGATAATTGATGCGGCAGTCCATATAAGACCATATTTTGAATATGGCATTGGCATTGGCATTTAGAAGTGATTCCATATAAGATCACCTCTAGAATATAATATTGGCTTTGAATTTGTATTAATGATAATATTATGTGTTTTTGAGTATCCCTAGTGATCATTGGGATAGAAAGATGAGTCTAGAGGTAGAAAGAAGGATTGTACTAAAGTCATGTTAATGAGTGAATACAAGCACTCGTGAACGAGTCGCAAGAAAATGAGTACGAAGTGTGGCACGGTATGTGCTCATCAGAGGCAATTGTAAGTGAGTATGACTGAATGCTTTGACGATTATATTGATTATGCAATGTTAAGAACAAAGAGAAAGTTAGCCTAGGCTATTTGACTCAAGTGAGTAGGAGGCCCGAGGTGTATGTTTATCGAGATCTTCTTAAATTGATGTTCATTAATGAAACAAATTGTTAAGGAGTTGAGGACGAAATGGTTAAAGAAACAATGTTTGAATTATGAGAGTGTTCAATTATGATAACCATAATTGTATGGATCATAATGATCTCTTTAAGTATTACGTGTTAATATCTTTTACCGTTCAGGGGTGATGTAGTTGTTTATCTCATGAATCGAGATCGTGCAAAAAGGTTAGCTGATTACGAAACTAGATTAAACAGTTGTCAATTTAGTAATTGGAATTGACATTCCTTTATCTCATCGTAACCTTATTCAGGTACTTTGAGGAGGAAGTTGGTGATGATTCTGGTATAAGGGGTGAAATCATGAGTTTCACATTGTGGGATGAGTTTTCGGGCAAGCCGATCAGAGTTAATGAATTTGATAGAGATGTCCCTGCTATCGTGAAATATGACGATATTAAAGGTTTTAGATTAGAATAGCAAAAGAAACTCAGATGAGAATGTGCTTAAGATATGTTCTCAGTATGGAGAAAAGAGTAGATTAACGTATTGAGATATGATTCAAGTTCTGTGTATATTTGCACATGAATCAGTGAAGAGAATAAATTCTGTATGCATGAGAGTAGGGAGCATGATACAAGAATGTGCTCATCGAAATGTTTAAACCGTAATGGTTGAGTTGAAAGCTATAGAAGGAACTACTAATTGAAAGTTCTAGTACTGAGTTCAGTCTGAATCGAGAAAAAGAGTTGACCGGTTAGTGATCCAGAGATGATCACTTTTGTGTCTGTGTTGTGAGTTAGGTGTTATGAAATGATTCATGGGAAAATTGATGTGTATTTTCTGAATTTTAATGAGTGGGAGTATCTTATGCTACAGAAGATCTTGAAAATGAAATAGAGGAAATGGCTTGAAGTATTACAATGAAGAGTACAGTTATTGTAATACTTCTCTAATAGTAGACAAAGTACAGGTGTTGAATGAAATATCCATGTTAAGCAAAGCGAGTTACTTACTCGGTGGATATTAGTTGGTAATATCCTAGTTTCACCGAGGTTAATGACTAGAGGGAGTCATCCTTTCAGAACAAAAGCGTTCAGAAGTGAGTTAGTAAATGGTATTTTAAATAAGCTCTAAATGAGTTTATTTAAGATGATAAAATACAGGTTGGATAAGTTTTCTGTTGTTGATGCTTTTTCGAGATAGAATTTGAATATTGATGAATCCAGGACTTATACAGAAGTTTTGGTATGGAATTTAGTAGTAACATATCTACTAATGTAAGAATAAGGAAATACAGTTAGGTGCATAAATGTTTGACAACAGAGTACATTTCACAATATGAATGAGTTTATGGTCAGAAGTAGTTGACCATTAAAAGCTGAGTTTCCTCAGAGTACAAGTCAAGACTATTACGGTTGGTGAATGCTTTAATGAAAAAGTGAGATAAAACCTTATTGATTTCAAATTTGATTTGACAAAATTCCCAATGAGGGGGATGACCTTCGAGTTGTGGTGAATCGACCAGTAAGGATCCGAACGATCATTTGGATATGTACGAAGTTCCAAATTTATGGAATACTGGATATAGTATATGCCCCAGAGGAAGAATAACCTAGGTTTCAAGTTACGTTTCGGCCCAATGTATCACAGCTTAAGAGTTATTGGCAAGAGAATCTTGAGGATAAGTGGGTTCGCAATTTTAAAGAGTGGATAGAAACGTTTTAAGAAAGTAGGTAGCAATTCCTCCTAATAAGATTTTCGGGGACGAAAATCCCTAAGGGGGAGAATTGTAACAGCCCGATTTAGGGGCTAGTTGGAACAGTGATCTTGGAATCACAAATTCGAGGTTTGATGAAATTATTTTCATGTTATGTTATGTGTTATAACATGTTTATAAGGATGCATGAAAATTTTGGTGCCTTAATTTTAGCAATTTCTAGCTAAATTGTGAAAAAGGACTAAATCGCATTTTAATTACTAGAAGTGCTAAATAGCTATATATATTAATTGAAGGCCCCAAATGTGCAATTTGGCCTTGTTAAGTGGCTTGGCCGGTTAAAGGATGACAAAGGGGACAAGGGCATTAAATGTTGTCATGTTAGGTATTAAAAAGAAATAAAATAAGATGAAATAAGCAAAAAGCTATGATGTTTTTATTTCTTCTCTTCTTCCACTGAAAATACCAACAAGAATGGGAGTTTTTGAATCTCAAAATTTCAGCAAGCATTTCTCCTCACAAGTGAATTTGATGATCTTTCTTGATAATTTTTGTACTTTTGGAGTCTCCATAGCTTAAGCTAGCTAATGAGGGGACTAATTTGTAACATGGTTGAGAGTCTAGGGACTTGCCAAGAGAGAGTTTATGCTAGTTGCTGAATTTTTATGGAAGAAAATGAATGATAGGATTATGAGAAACAACTTTTGTGAAAGGTGTTGTAACATCTTGAATTAGGGGGCTGTGCATTTGATGTGTTTCTGTGTGTATGTTTTGTGCTGTGTGTTGTGTTGATGTGTTTGGGGGTCCCGGGAAGACTTGGGGTTAAGCCTGAGCCTTGCTAAAAATTTCTATTTTAGGCACTTTAAGGGATAGCTAGCTGAGTTGGGCCTTAAGAGATATTGTATGTGTTGGATGACACAAGAGTTGGAGTAGTAAAGAGGCAAGGAGGCGCAACTTAAGGTGGAGGTCAGTGACGCCACAAGAAGAGGGAGCAGGTTCGAGTAGCATGGGTTGCATTTTGGAGTTTTGTTTTTTTTAGTCAAATGGGATGTGGTAGATTCGGCTAAGGACCTTAAAGAGGGGAGAGTTGATTGAGTCAAATATTTCAAATGAATGGGCAGGAGTAAAAAGTGGGATTTGGAACTTTCAAACTATTTTGAATAGGAGGTTGTGAGTGAAGTTAGGAGTAAATCAAGGGGTTGAAGGTGGTGTGGGGTGCTAGCCAAATTTTGAAAGGGGCTAGGTGATGTTGGGCATCCGATTTTGGGTGTGTGTGTGTGCCGAGAATTCAAGAGGGGTTAGCTTTAGGTGTTAAACTCTTTTGTGGTGTTGTTTCGGCAGTTGAGTGTAGTGCAGTTCGAGCAGTGTGGTCTTTTTCTTTGGGTAGCCGAAAGTCCTAAGATTGTCATTGGAAACACGAAAATTTATATACTTTTTCATACCTTTTTTGACCCAAATTCATGTGGTTTCGAGTAAATTCTTGTCAGAAAATAATTAAATATTATAAAATAATTAAATTGTGCTAAAAATATGAACATGATGAATTTTAATTAATTTTATAGTTAATTTTGATTTATCTTGACTATTTTCGACAGAATTGCCCAAAGGGCAAAAATCGGCTCGCAGACACTGCTCGAAGAATAAAACTGAGAAGCGATTTGAAGTGTCAAGGCGACTCTATTTCCAGCCCAAGACGGTCCAATTATGAAGATTTAATCATAATATAATTAATTTTAATTTATTCCCAATTTAATTTGGGCTAAATAAATTATTTTTAATTAATTATGGAAAAGGGGCCCAGTTGAACCGCATCAGTTGAACCGAACCGATTGAACCGAACCAGCCACCAATTGGGTAGCCCAAGCCGTCCACAATGAAGGCCCAAATCAGCTTATTTTTTGTTTAATTCAGCTTGCAAAGGAGCCCTTGAAGATCTTTCAAAATCCCATTCAAACCCCTCCAAAATTCAAGGCTTTAAAGATTTGCCCATGCTATAGTTAGCAAGTTGAATTCTTCAAATTTGCCACATGGGATGGCCGGCCAAGGGTGCCTCTTTTGCTGCTGTTATTTGCTATTTTTAGCAGCCTTAAACACCTAAAAATACAGCCTCTATCTGCTCATTCAAAACACACCTCAAGCCTTCACATTCTCCTCTCTCATTTTCTCTCAATTCCCCATTTTCCCTTTTCCCTTCTGGGTGTTCTTGTGCCGATTTATCCTCTTTTAAAAGAGTTGTTTTTCCAGCCATTTGAAGCAGCAATTGAAGTGTTCATAAGCCCCTTTGATAGCCGAGGACAACGAAGAACGAAGAAGGGATCAATCAGACAAGCCACAGAGAGCCATCAGATTTGTTTCTTGTTTCCTATCTCTTTAAATTATTTGTTGTTGTTTTGACAAACATGCTTATGAATATTCATGCTTTTGAAATGTTTAATTTAATCAATTTAGCTTGAATTTAATTCGTGTTGGTTTGATTTCATTTTGCTCTCTTAGATTATTAAAATTGTGTTTATGCTGTTAAAGGCCTCGGTGAAATGTTTGATTAAGTAAAATCATGTTAAGTTATCTGGCATTTTAATTTTTTAGATAGCTAATGAATTAATTATTTAAACTCATTGAATTTGTAATTAATGGACACAATACTTAATATGTGCATGTTTAATTCTTCTAAGGTAGCTGAAGATTAAATTAGCATTGTATTTGACGATACATATGCCTTGCATAACTTGCAGGATTTTTGTGATTAAATTGTTTCAAGGTAAAAATACTTTGTTACTTCACATGATCTTTTATATGCTTGTTAGGTTGAATTAATCGTTTGCATCGACATAGGAATATGCGAGAGATTGTTTAATTTAATAAGTATGTATGTGCAATAACATGCTTACTAGTAGAAGTCTGTTTAATCGTTCGAATTTGCATAGAAATATGTACAAGAGATGAATGGATTTTTATTTGTAAGTATGTTCATAATTTAGCAAATTACCGAGTTGCCATGTTTTAACAAGTATAAACACGAGCTTAATAATATTAAGGTAAGAAATGTGATTAATCCAACACAATTATGTCATCTTGATTAAAATCAGTTTTTGAAACCGTGCATTAGAACTTGTTTTATTTTATTTTCTTACTTTGTTTTTCTTTTAGTTTTTAAATATTCCTCAAAACCAATTATTTTTCTGTCACCACAGTGTTTGAACCATTTTCATAAATAATTCTTTTACAGTCCCTATGGGTACTATAACTCGACATTTACTTGTCACTTTCTTACTTGTTACGATTGAGTACACTTGCACATTTCCACCGTTCCAGTCATTCATTATTCTTCAGTCTCAACCGAAGTTAATTCTTTTCTCTCTTCTTCTCTTTGTGTTTCGGCAACTTGGGTTCTCTGCCTTACCATCAAAAGCCGAAAACCCTCAGGTACTTTACCCTGCACTTCATCCCATTTCATTCTTTTAGCCGAACCCTCCTACCACCTTACCACTTCTCATTTTTCCTTCTTTTCATTTGCATCATCAAAAAGCCAAAACTTCATTCTTCATTCCTTCTTTTCATCTCTTCGATTTCTTGTTTAGCCGAACCTCCATAGCCAATTTCTTTTCGTATTTTCTCTTTGCTCTTTCATGAACCGAAACCTATCTTCTCTTCTTTCTTCTTGAGTCGTTCTTATGCCTTCTATATTTCCTCTTCGTCGAATCCTCCTTGAGTGCTCATCTTCTTCTTTCGTTCTTTGTTTAGTGAATTGTTGTCTCTCTCTGTTCCACAACTTTGTCAATCAGATTCTCTTTAATCGTGGTAAGTGTTCCCTTTTTGTTTCAATTCTCTTTTCTCTCTTTTTTGATGCCGAAGGCATTAATCTTGTCTTATGATTCTTGACCGATTTAAGGAAGGGCTTTGTCTTCGCGCTCTTTCGGCATCTGATCTGTGATTGAAGGGTGTTAAGGAATACTCGGTTTTAGTCAATTTTGGTATTCAATCGGTGCCTTAATCCAAGTCTTTTAATCTCTGGGATTTGTCGATCTAGGTAAGGGATCTTTTGCGTTTTGAGCACATACTCTTATTTGCTTTCTGTTCAATGCTTTAATCCGGTCTATTGACCAAGATTTTTTCATGGACCCAAATGTTAGCCAAACGAAGGAAGGGGTTAAACCCATAGCCCCAGCCCCAAAGTACAAGAAGCGCGTGGTGTCAACTGTTTGGGATTGGCCACCGGGTTGTGGGCCGGCTTCTGAGCAGAATAGTAGACAGATAGCAGTAGTTCCTGTTAGCGATAGTGTCTACATAGAAAGTGTTGTATTACATGTTATCAGGTGTGTAACTCTCACACACTTTGTATTTTAAATATGTTATTAACTTTGTTGGCCAAATGCCGAAGTGGTGGCATGAATCACTAAGATACCTTTGTGGGTAAGATCGAAGACTCCAGGTAAGTTTTGCTATGCTCTGTTATTGGCAAATGTATGTATGAGTGAGATGATTAATTGTTTATGTATTAGAAGCATGATCATACCATATTAATTGTTTAACATGGGCATGGATTTGGGGGTATGATGTGAAGAGGGAGAAAACATGATTTTCAGACTGTCACCAGTGGTTTGGTACCACAAGTGGGTTGGCCCCACACATTATACTCTGTGACTAAGTCTCAGTGGTTTGGAACCGCCAGTGCTTTGGTACCACATATACATTATTTTTGTGACTCGTCCCAGTGGTTTGGTACCACAGTGGGTTGGCCCCACGTATTAATATTAGGGATTGTCACCAGTGGTTTGGTACCACAAGTGGGTTGGCCCTGTAACACCCCAAACCCGGTCAACACACTACAACCGAATTCGGCATGTCACAGGGTGAAAATATTTTGAAGATAACAAGTTGCCGGTTTAAATTTTGAAAAAAAAAAACGCTGTATGGAACACTTCGTCATTTTAAGTTTGAAAAGAAACCCTTTTGAGAAAAACGTTTTTCGTTTCTTGTTTTGGAAAGCAGTTTGGTATTATGAAAACCCGAGTGAGTTTAAAATAATGAAGTTAAAAACCGTGTTGTATTTGAACTTGAAGAAAAACTTAGTTTGGAACAAGTATGAGTTAGTTTGTTATCATCATTTGTTTATTATTACCCGATGGTAAAGTTTGTAAAATCCCGATAAGAGGTATAATTTTCAAAAACGTTGATTTTACAGGTTGTTTGAGCATGCTATGTTATTTAACTTAAGCATAATATGATAAACATAAAAGAAGATAAATAAAACCCAAAATAATAAATTTTAGCGGCCTTATTACAAATCCAAAACCAAATTTAAAGAAAATATAAACCGAAATAGAAGTTTAAACCAAAACCCGAAAGTAAAGTGCATGGCCACCTCGAGTCCACCCCGGCTCCACATCTGCGATCTATGCCTCATCTGCAAAATGTAAGGGAAGGGGTGAGTCACTGAGACTCAGTGTATAAATCCCCGTCCCGATAATAACAAAGCACTTACACAATTCATGAGTCAATATGCAAATCATGCAAACCCAACCTAACCATCCGAACTCCTGTGTCTAACCCGTGTGGTCAAAACCACTGGTGGTCAAAACCACTGGTGACCGTAGTCACAAATCATTTAAGTGTGGTCAAAACCTCTGGTGACCGTAGTCACAAATCATATGGGTGGGGCCAACCCACCGTGTGGTCAAAACCACTGATGACAATCCCGTAATCAACATGTGGGGCCAACCCACTGTGGTACCAAACCACTGGGACGAGTCACAATAATCTAGGTGTGGTCAGAACCACTGGTGACCGTAGTCACAAATAATAGATACGTGGTCAAAACCACTGGTGGTCAAAACCACTGAGACTTAATCACGAATAATATGAAAAGTGGGGCCAACCCACTGTGTGGTCAAAACCACTGGTGACAGTCTAAATCATCCTTCCCCCTCCTCTCAACATACCCATCATCATGAACACATTTTCCGTGGCATAGTAACATGTTTATAATGCAAATATCACATAGTATAGCATAATCAAATGGTATAACAGCATATATCGATAGTCAACCAACAAGGGACTTACTCGGAGTCCACGCTCATACCCACAAGGGTAACACACCAATTTCAATAGCTATTTCGACTTTTAACAGTAAACATAATTAGCAAATTAACTAATGAAGTGTGTAAGTGTTACACACCTGGTTACTCGCGAGTCTAACGAATCCCGAAAACTAAGATCTAGCCACCGGATTGAGAGTACCCCGGGAATCCAATTGCTTGCCTTCACCCTTCCTATATTTGGCCAACACCATATCATTAAGAACATAGCCATTCAGCTTAACCAAGAAATCCTGAAGGAAGAGATAACGCAACGAAATGATCACCCTTACCTTAACACCTTTCGATCTCCACGCAAAACCCAAAGCCACACGATGGCAAGTCTCCCCCTACAATGGGGCAAGTACTACTATCATAGGATTAAAGCCTTCGGTATTTTAACGTAATAAGAGATATCGAAACAATAAAAGCACTTACCCCCACACTAACGAAACTGACTAAGAGTGATGACGAATAGCCAGCGCCGAATCTACTGTCACAAAACCCGAAAGAACACTTATGAGTACCAAAGGATTTGGCTTATAGAGGCATAAGAACCACGCACAACAGATGTCGAAATCTGGCTTTTGTTACCATATGAAATGATAGAGGGAAGGGATAAGGGACGAGAGAGATTCAATCACAAGACCAAGAACTTAACTTCAAATGCCAGAGTCCACCCATGAAACAAAGAAAAGATGAAAAGAGAATGATCTCACTCAATTGGTATTCGGCCAAGATGTCAGAAAAGAAAAGGAGAAGAGTAGCAGAGGTTTCGGCTTTTAGGATTGAAAGGAAAGAGAGAAGGGTTCAGGCTCCAAATAGGCTTCTAGTTTCGGCTATGGTCAAGAGATGAGAAAAGAGAGAACAAGTTTCGGCACAAAAGGGATTGGGAGGAGAAAAAGAAATCGCAAGAGAGGTGATATGATGATTTCAGCTTGGCACAAAAGAAAAGAACCTAGAGGAGATTCAGCTATGGCCTTTTTGAGAGAAGAAGAAAATGGGGAACTAACGCATAGAGAATAGAACCTAAAGCTCACTCGGCCACCTATCTACCTAGCTTACCAAAATCGAAAATGTAAAGAACCCCCACTTCAAATTTCGGCACACCCCTGAACACCCAAGAACCGAATGCTCAACCCCCTTCTAGCTCCCTCCACATTCGGCTACACATCCCAACTCCCCTCAAACACTTGCCGTCCCCTCCATCCCTCCTTGAATTCCTCTCTTCCACTCATTCAAACAAATTTGAATGAGTCAAACTCCTAAAATTTCTCCTCTCCACACATTTGAATTTGTTGACTCAATCCACACCCATCCAACAGAGTCCTTCCTGAGCACATCTCCTCCTTGCTCCTGGCGTCAAAAATAAATGCACAAGGAGAGATTTCTGCAGCTCGAACCAAGGCCCTCTTAACTCCTTGTGGCGTCACCTCTCCAGGCCTTCAGTAGCGCCTCCCTTGCCACTTTTCCACTGGCTTATTTGTGTCAAAACACTCCAATAACATCTCTTAACACCTAACTCCCTTGGCTCCCCCTTCTAAGTACCCAAAACAAAAATTTTTACCATGACTCAGGCCTACCCCGAGCTCATGCTTGGACCCCAAAACACCCTAAACTAGCACAACAACATATTATCACATGCAACACACAAAAATGCAGAGACCCCGATTTAAGGATATTACAGTTCTACCCCCCTTAAAAACAATTTCGGCCTCGATTTTCGAGCTCCCGTTCTGACACCTGCACTCGTGACTCTCTCCAAGACCCGCAGCATCGCCTATGACACTGTGTCACCACCACCCGTCTGATCCTGAAATTCTGCGCCCACAGCTGGCGGCGGTGGTACCTCTTTTTTCGACCCATGTTCAGACCCTAACGATTCTGACACTGTCATCCTACCCCTACCTCGCCCACGTGTATTACGCCCACGTCCTCATGCACTCATGACTACTATTCACGAATTAATCTGGTTTAAGAGTTTTATGTCTTAGACTTATTCCACTATTATTACAGCACAGTCTTATGAATAGTTTAATATGGGGATTGTTTCGCGACTTCACACCATCCTACAGTTCAACTTCTCTAAAGTATTTCCCTACTACTATTAGTCATAGCATCATCATTACAATCATATGACCAAGAAATAGGGGTACTTACCTGGGCGGATTGGTGCATACATACCTTCCTTTGAAAACACAGTACTCCATCACTATCCAAGTTGTAACCCTCAGATTCACCACTCTGCACTTGTAACCTCCGTGCACTCAAAACCACATCTGTCAGCTGTTTCTCCTTAACCTGATCAATCCAAGACGGCTTAACTTGCAATTCCGCCAAAAGACTCCCATCATCATAAAGGCTAAGGTGAGCAAACATCACTCGCAAGTCCGCTACCACCTTACAGCTCAATGCATCAGCTACAACGTTAGCCTTACTCGGATGGTACTCAATCAAACAGTCGTAATCTTTCAACAATTCGATCCACCTTCGCTCCCTTAAATTTAAATCTTTCTGAGTCAAGAGGTACTTCAGACTCTTATGGTCCTTATATACTATCGACTTCTCCCCATACAAGTAGTGCCTCCAAATCTTCAAGGCGAAAACCACTGCAGCCAACTCCAAGTCATGTGTCGGATAGTTACCTTCATGAGGCCTCAACTGCCGAGATACATAAGCAACCACTTTTCCATCTTGCATCAGTACGCACCCTAAGCCAGTATGTGATGCATCACAATAAACCGTGAATTCCTTTCCTGCCTCAGGCTGAATCAAGACTGGAGCTTCAGTAAGAATCTTCTTCAACTTATCAAAACTTTCTTGCTGTTTCTTAGTCCACACAAACGGAACCCCTTTCTTCAATAGCTTACTCAACGGCGCTGTAATCAAAGAAAACCCTTCTACAAACCTCCTATAGTATCCTGCCAAACCCAGAAAACTCCGAATCTCTGCAACCGACTTAGGTGGTTTCCAATCCAACACCGCCTCAATCTTTCGAGGATCCACCTTAATTCCCTCAGCTGATACAACATGACCCAAGAAAGTTACCTCCATAATCTAGAACTCACACTTACTAAACTTGGCGTACAACTGCTTTTCCCTCAGAACCTGCAGAACCACTCGAAGATGCACGTCATGTTCCTCCTCAGATTTTGAGTACACCAAGATGTCGTCTATGAACACTACAACAAATCGGTCCAGATACGGCTGAAACACTCGATTCATCATGTCCATGAATGCTGCCGGTGTGTTGGTTAAACTAAAAGGCATTACCAGAAACTCGTAGTGCCCATACCGAGTACGGAATGCCGTCTTATGAATATCAGCCTCCTTCACTTTGAGCTGATGATACCCCGACCTAAGGCCGATCTTAGAGAAAACCGATGCACCCTTGAATTGATCAAACAAGTTGTCAATCCTAGGCAACGGATACCTGTTCTTGATTGTCAACTTGTTCAGCTGGCGATAGTCTATACACATCTGCATCGTACCATCTTTCTTCTTAACAAAAAGCACTGGAGCTCTCCAAGGTGATACACTCGGCCGGATGAAACCTCTGTCCAACAACTCTTGAATCTGGGCCTTTAATTCCACCAATTCCTTTGGCGACATCCTATATGGAGCAATAGATACTGGTGTAGTTCCAGGAAACAAGTCTATACCGAACTCAACCTCGCGGTCAGGAGGTATACCCGGGAGTTCCTCTAGAAAAACATCAGCAAATTCCCCTACAGTCTGGACATTCTTCACAGCTGCATCCTTAGCTTCCAAAGCACAAACATGCACCAAAATTGATTCACAACCCTTTCTAACCATTTTCTCAGCCTTCAGTGCAGAGACAACATTAGATAAGTAATCTCTCCTATTAAATATCATCACCACCTCATCACCTTTCATAGTCATCAACAACATGCGCTTAGCTGCGCATTCCAAACTACCTTGATACTTAACTAACCAATCCATCCCGAGAATCAGATCGAACTCCCCAACAGGCAGTTCCATCAAGTTAGCCAAAAACACGACCCCTTGAAGTTCTAGGGGTACATCCCTATACAGTGTACTTACTTCTATAGAGTGAACTAGAGGGCTTATCACAGTCATCTTCCTAGAAGTAATCTCAGAGTCTAAGTTCATGGTTTCCACTATGCTACTAGCAACATACGAGTGCGTCGAACCAACATCAATTAAAGCATTATAAGGTACTCCAAAAATTAAGAACGTACCCGTTATGACGTCCGGTGCGTCGTCCTCCTCTCGACGCCTCGCTGAGTAGCCCAACCCAGGCTGTCTCGCCTCTGTACCACCTGCACCTCTGCCCGGTGCTCCACGGCCTCCACATGAGCCATTACCTCCCCTAACTGAACCACGGCCCCTCTGTGGCTGCTGATTATCCCTCCTAAACTGTGTACGGTTCTGATCCTCAAACTGCAGCCTAGCTGATCTCTGTGGACAATCCCTAACTCGGTGCCCCATCGAGCCACACTAAAAGCATCCCCTGTTACCAGTCCAACACTCCCGTGTGAGACTTTCCACACCGAGTGCACCGCGGTGGCCACTGAGTATTAGTAGCAGCAGGCCTAGCAGCTTGATTTGGCCCACTATATCTAACCCTTTTCTGCTGATTCCCAGAAAATCCAGATGATCCAGAACTCATCTTATTCCAACCCCTATCCTGATTCCACTTCACAGACTGTCTTACCCCTTCAGCAACCTTAGCTTTCTCCACTAAAACGGCAAACTCTCGTTCCTGCTGTGGGGCAATTATCATCTGCAGCTCATCTCTCATCCCATCCTCAAATCTGACACAGCGCTCATGCTCGGTACCCACAATTCCCTGAGCATACCTACTCAACCGAAGGAATTCCGCCTCATATTCCGCCACAGTTTTTACTACCACGAACCAAGTTCGGAATGCCTACATCATGCGCATCAACATAACTAGCCCCTATGTATTTCCTCTGATAAGCTGCCCTAAAGAACTCCCAAGTGAGGTCATCTGCCATCGCTTCATCCCTAACTGTGAGCCACCACTGATATGACTCATCTCGCAGCAGAGATACTATACCCTTCAGCGTTTCCGCAGCTGAAAAATCCAGGTCATCCATGATACGTTCTGTCGTCTCTAACCAGTATTCTGCTGTACTAGGTGCCACACCAGACACACCTCTGAATACCTCTGCACCATTAGCCTTGAGTCGCTCGGTCACAAATTTTCGAGCTCCATTCCAACTCCTGCACTCGCCACCCTTTCTAGCACCCGTAGTACAGCCTATGACACTGCATCATTACCACCCGTCTGCTCCTCATATTCTACGCCCATAGCTGGCGGCGGTGGTACCTCATTTTTCGACCCATGTCTGGACCCTACTGGTTCCGAGACCGTCATCCTACCCTACCTCGTCCACGAGTGTTACGCCCATGTCCACGTGCACTCACATCTACCGCTATATTCAAACTGATTAAAAGTTTTATGCGTTAGACCTTTATTCCACTGTCTATTAAAGCACAGTCTTATGAAAAGTTTTAGTAAAGAATTGTTTCACGAGTACACATCATCCTATGGTTCATGTCTCTAAAGTAGTTCCTACTACTATTCCATCATGCCATCATCATAATCATATAATTAACAATCAATACTTTGGGGTACTTACCTGGGCGGATTGGTGCCGGAGACTCGGTGCCATGCTTTTACCACTGTACTTTTCCTATAAAAGCCTTTTTATAACCCTTTTTAAAATATTTTCGGGGCTTGGGCCCACAGTCGAGCTGTTGAAACTGGCTCTGATACCACAATTGTAACACCCCAAACCCGATCAACACACCATGACTGAATCTGGTATGTTACGGAGTGGAAACAGTTTGAAACCACAAGTGTGTCGGGTAAATTTTTAAGAAAATTCTTTGATTGTTTAAAGAGGTTAGAAATCCCCGTTTAAAGTGATGTTGAGAACGTGTGAATGTATATTTAAAATCTACGCTAGAAAGTTACGAATTTTTTTTTAGAAAAACGTTTGATACTTATTAAAAACTGAGTGCGACGAGTAAAATCAAGTTTAAAACCATTTGCCTTTGAAGTTGTTGGAAAATTTGAAATTATAAAAACATTCAAGTTACCCTTCTTATTATTTTATGAACTTTGCTACCCGATGGTAACGTTTGGAAAACCCGAAGAGATATAGCTTTGAAAACCATTGCTTTTTACCGGTTCATTTGTCAAGTCATTACTTTCAACAAGTATAATATAATCAAAGTAAAAGCAAATTATAAAAACCAAAATAATAAAATTTAGCGGCCTTATTACAACCCAAAACCAAATTTAAAAGAAATAAATAAAACCGAAAATGTAGTTTAAAGTTAAATCAAACTAGGATGCATGGCCACCTCGAGTCCCCCACGGCTCCATATCTGCGATCTATGCTTCATCTGCAAAATGTAAGGGAAGGGGTGAGTCACCAAGACTCAGTGTATAAATCCCCAACCCGATAGTTCAACCACTTACACAGCTCATCAGTAAAACATGCAGATTATGCAACCCATAACCTAGCCATCCAATCTCCTTTAACTACCCCGTGTGGTGAAAACCACTGGTGGTCAAAACCACCGGTGACCGAAGTCACAATATCATATATCGATGTGGTCAAAACCACTGGTGACCATAGTCACTAATCAAGTGATAGGGCCAACCTATCGTGTGGTCAAAACCACTGATGACTATCCCGTAATAATCATGTGGGGCTAACCCACTGTGCTACCAAACCACTGGGACGAGTCACAATATCCATGTGTGGTCAAAACCACTGGTGGTCAAAACCACTGGGACTTAGTCACAAATAATAATAGTATGGTCAAAACCACTGGTGACCATAGTCACAAATCAAATGATGGGGCCAACCCATCTTGCGGTCAAAACCACTGGTGACAGTCCAAATAAATCATTCCCCTCCTCTCGTTAATCCCATCATCATCATGCTCGTATCACACGTGTCATAATATCATGTATCATGCATTTAAGGAATAGCATAGCATTTAACAAATCATGATGATGTATATCAAAAATCACATAGCAGGGGACTTACCCGGAATCCAAACTCATGTCCACAAGGCAAAGTCACTAATATCGAAGGTTATACAGTAACATAATAAGCACCATTAAACCAATAAAGTGTGTAAGCGTTTACACACCTGACTAATCGCAGATCTAAGTAAGAATCCCGAAAATACGCAACCTAACGAGATCCCGAACGTTGCTCCCTCCTGTATTCGGCCAACATTAGTTAGTAACTAACTAGCCTATTTGGCTCTATTAGAAATCCCGAAGGATATGCCACCCCCAAATATAGCACTCACCTTAAGCCGATTTGGTTTTCAACCAAATTCTGAAGTTACACAAAGAGCCCCCTTGCAATCGGCCACACACTGCTGCACATAACGATTAGCCTTCGGCTTTTGAATGATTAAGAAATAGATCTTAATATTGAACCTTACCTTGATCGACCACCAAATCCAGAAAGGCTCTCTGTATTCGGCTATAGCCCTTCCTGCAATCGGTTTCACACCTTGTTAAGAAACCAAAGGCCATTCGGCCATAACATATAACCCGAGACCACATGAGTTAGTCGCCCTTTACCTTAATGACAAGTTCGGCTACCAAACACCAACATTCGACACCCTTAAGTGATGTTAGGGGTTTCGGCTACTCCACAAAACAAAGAGATCTCAATCTACAACGAATGAAAAATAAAAGAATCATGATAAGAGAGATTTCGGCTTTACCCAAAGCAACTGAGAAGGAGAAAGTAAAGAATCTATACTCACTAGGAGGATTCGGCTATGAGTCCAAAAGAGAATAAAGCAAAAATGAATGTAAAAGAAGAAGAGTGATGATGCCGAAAAGTAGAAGAGAAGAAGGTTGAGTATTTCGGCACAAGGGGATTGAAAGAAGAAGTCGAATGGAGTAGAGGGTATTGGCTTCAGCTTTTCAAAATAAGGAAAAGGTGAAAGAAGATGGAATAGGATCGATTTCGGCAAGGAAGAGTGGATGAAGTTTCAACTATGATCAAAAATAGGAGGAAGAGAAGATGAGCAATGGTGGTTTCGGTTTTGAACACAATAAGAAGAAGAAGAAAGGTGAATTCGGCAATATGGCTAACAATGAATGACCAAAAAGGTAAAGAAAGGAAGTGTAAGCATTGAGTTTCGGCACTTTGGCAAAACTTGCAAAAGGGGTAATTTGGCCAGCAGTTAGAATTGCCGAAAAAGGAAGAAAAAGAAAAGAAAAGTCCTTTGGTGTGCTAGCCGAAACACTCCCTAAAACCCCTATAGACATTCAGCCACAGCAACAGGTCCCCAAAACCGATAGCCTCCTTGCCCACAGTCTACCATTCGGCCAACTCTTCCTAAGTGAGTTTGAAATAATTCAAACTCCTAAATTTGCTCCCCTCTATTAATTCAAATCTGTTTGGACAGGTCAAACTCCTCAAATTTCTCTTCTCCATCCATTCGAAAGAGTCCCACCTGAGCACTCCTCTCCTTACCTGTGGCGTCAAAAATAAATGAGCAGAAAGGGATTTTGTAGCTCGAACCTAGGTCCTCCTTGCTCCCTGTGGCGTCACCTTCCTTGTACCTTAGTGGCGCCTCCCTTGCCACTTTTTCACTAGATTATTTGTGTCTAAAACCTCAAATAAATTCTTTTAACCCCTACTCGTCTAGCTCCTTCCTCTTAAGTACTAAAATGAAATTTTAAGCCCTAACTCAGGCCTAATTCAGGGTTATAACTAGACCCCAAAACATGATAAATGAACATAATAGACATACCATCCCACGCACACAAGTAAAATGCAGAACCCCGATTTTAGGATGTTACAGGCTTTATCTTCGCGCTCTTTCGGCGTCTGATCTGTGATTGAGGGGTGTTAAGGAATACTCAGTTTTAGTCAATTTTGGTATTCAATCGATGCCTTAATCCAATTCTTTTAATCTCCGGGATTTGTCGATCTAGGTAAGAGATCTTTTGCGTTTTGAGCACATACTCTTATTTGTTTTCTGTTCAATACTTTAATCCGGTCTATTGACCAAGACCTTTTCATGCACCCAAACGTTAGCCAAACGAAGGAAGGGGTTAAACCCATAGCCCTAGCCCCAAAGTACAAGAAGCGATGGTGCCTGCTGTTCGGGACTGGCCACCGGGTTATGGGCCGGCTTCTGAGCAGAATAGTAGACAGATAGCAGTAGTTCCTGTTAGCGATAGTGTCGACATAGAAAGCCTTGTATTACGTGTTATCAGGTGTGTAACTCTCACACACTTTGTATTTTAAATATGTTATTAACTTTGTTGGCCAAATGCCGAAGTGATGGCATGAATCACTAAGATACCCTTGTGGGTAAGATCGAAGACTCCGGGTAAGTTTTGCTATACTCTGTTATTGGCAAATGTATGTATGAGTGAGATGATTAATTGTTTATGTATTGGAAGCATGATCATACCTTATTAATTGTTTAACATGGGCATGGATTTGGGGGTATGATGTGAAGAGGGAGAAAACATGATTTTCAGACTGTCACCAGTGGTTTGGTACCACAAGTGGGTTGGCCCCACACATTATACTCTGTGACTAAGTCTCAGTGGTTTGGAACCACCAATGGTTTGGTAACACATATACATTATTTCTGTGACTCGTCCCAGTGGTTTGGTACCATAGTGGGTTGGCCCCACGTATTAATATTAGGGATTGTCACAAGTGGTTTGGTACCACAAGTGGGTTGGCCCCACATATTATTATTGTGACTCTTGTCACCAGTGGTTTGGAACCACTAGTGATTAGGTACCACCAGTGGCTAGGTGCCACAGATATTGGGTAGATTCAGGAGATATGGTGGATGGACATAACAGATTGGTTGGCTTGCATTACATCCATACTTATGAATTTGTGTGAGAGCCCAAACTTATTGGATGGGGATTTACACACTGAGTCCCGGTGACTCACCCCCTCCGTTAAATTTTGCAGGTAATCCTTAGACCGCGGATATGGAGCTGAGGTGGACTCGAGGTGGCCATGCATAATGCTTTAAGTAATTTTATTTTAATATTTATTTTAGATTATTACTATTTTAGTTTGGGTCTTGGGTGTTGTAATAAGGCCACTTAAACGTTAATTTGGGTTTTCTTATGAAACTGTTACGGCATGCCTAATAAATTATCAAGTGGGTATTTTTCCAAAATTAAAAGAAAACTGAGTTTACGATTTTTAACTGGTTAATTAAAGACGGGTTCTAGTAACAAATTGACTCAATTTTCAACTAAAATCGCAATATTGTTTTCAATTGATCGCTTAATGGAATTCTCTTAAAATTTGATTTTTGATTAAGAAACCTGAATTGTAATACGGCCTAAGTTAAGCGATCATTTCAAATCTTCGCCAAAGGCATAGTGATATGCAAAATTTTCTCTCAACTCATGGTTAAGTTCGAATTTTTAAAATTTTCTTTTCTGTAACATGCCAAATTCGGTCGTAGCGTTTTCACCAGGTTTGGGGTGTTACAGATGTTGTCATGAAAACACCTAATTGGGACTAAAATGCAAAAGTTGTAATTTGTTCATTAAGGCATGAAATAGTTGGCCTTGAGGATAGTTGTAAGAGGATTAAATTTTTAGCTTGGCTTGTTTAATAAGAAAAAGTGATAAAAATTTATTTATGAACCTAGGGACAAAATCGTAATTTTGCCAAAGTGTAGGGGCAAAATATTCATTTTTACCTAGAGTGTAGATTATGATATATTATGATTTATAAGTGATTAAATCACTAAATTCCATTGTTCTAGATCAAAGAAAATGAGTTTCAGACCTAGAACGGGTGAAAAGAAATGTGGGCAAAAAGTCATTTTTGGCCTTTTCGTCATCGAGGTAAGTTCACGTGCAAATGTTGTAATTACATATGAGTTAATTTAACATTCCAATGTGGTACGGAATGTATTTTTCTATATGAATGTATGAAATATCTTTTGATGAAATGTCAATAGAATTGAATCTAAGAGTAATGTGAAATGTGTATAGCATGATATGATGATGGTTAAAGTCTCGAGTAAGACCATATTGGAATATGGCCTCGATGTAAGAGTTCATATAAGACCATGTCAAGGACATAACATTGACATGTTAATGTATATAAGACCCTGTTGGGGGTATGATGTCAATGAGAACTACGTGTATGAGACTTAAGAGAGTTATTTAACAATTTGAATGATTCAACAGATATGGTGAATGTATGTGGTTGTACCACGAAAAGCGCAAGTGTATGTTAGAATTGAATTGATTTAAATTCAATATATGATGAACCCTAGTGGGATATGTGTAATTAGTGCACCTTAGTTGCATGAGATAGATTTATTGATGCATTGTGTGACTGCGAACGAGTATCGTAGGAAATTAAGCAAGAATGATAGTGAGTGAGGATGTTTATGAATGAACATTTGAATTAGAGAAATGTATGTGGATAGATATTTGTGACTGTATACTATTGATGGGCTGTATGCGATACCATCAACTATATTATTATCGGTGGGTTGTGTGCGATACCACCTGATACATTATTAATTGATGGGCTGTGTGCGATACCATCAACTATATTACTATCGGTGGGCTGTGTGCGTTATCACCTGATTAATTAGTAATCGATGGGCTGTGTGCGATACCATAGCTTATAAATGATTAGTGAGCTAAGTGCGAAATCACCATAAGTATAATTGATTGGTGGGCTAAATGCGTAACCACCGAGAGATTAGTAATATGAGTGGCTTATTGAAAATGCTTGATGTATTATTTTATATGATCTTGTGATGATCAGTGTAAGAATGTATGCTAATTAAACGAGCATTTGGCTTGTGGTATGGTAAGAATATGGTAAGAGGTAGAATGAGTATGCTTTAAGGATGATTGAGTAAGTAACTATGAGTTCATGAGAAAAGCTCATCATAATAACTTGCAGTCATGTATATTAAATGAATATCAGTGTTTATTAGTTGTATGCAGATGAACTTACTAAGCATTTTTTGCTTACTCTTTTTATTTTTCTCATCTCTTATAGGTTAATTTAGCTAGCTCGGGTTGGAGATCGCCGGAGATATTTTCACACTATCGAGCAGACACTCAGTATGAGTTATCAAGTCCCCATGAGTTATGGCATGTATAGGACTAGTATTTAAGGTTGATTAAGACATTTTTGATGTAGCCAAATTGTGTTGGCCTAAGAGAACTTATGGTTTATTTGTATATAGCCATAGATGATGGCCTAAGTTGTTTGTAATTACATGGGAAATAGTTCTCCCTAATGTATGAGATGAAGACTTTATTTCTTTTATGATTAAATATCTTTAATTTAAGAGTACTATAGATGCTATGTGTAGTTATGTGATGAGGTATGAAATGTATTGTATTGAGCATGAGTTTGATCTTGATTTCAGGGTGGCAAATGGCTTGGTAAATAGCCTCTAATTGCCTACACAGTTAGACACATGGGCGTGTGTCTAGGCCGTGCGTACCCTGCACCTTTATAATTGAAGTCAGGATAGGCCACGGGCAAATCCCACGGCCGTTTGTATAAGTCGTGTATAACACACTGTTAGAACATGGGAGTGTGCCCCAAGCCATGTGATCAAGTCAGTATATCAAGGTTTAGCACACGATCTAAGTCCACGGGCGTGCCAAGGCCATGTGTGCTTAGTCAGTGTCGACCACAGGTGGTAGGCATGGGTGTGTAATAATGGTACACGGGCGTGTCCACAGTCACATGGGCGTGTGACCCCTGTTTTGTGGAAAAGTTTCTCAAGTTTGTAAAAGTTTTCGAGATTAGAGCCAAAACCTCTCGAATGTATGTTTAAGGCCTCGTAGGCCAAGATTGAGTAATTGATAGGCTTAAATGAAATTTTATAGCCCGAATTGAAGAGTTAAGTAAAACCAAGCATGGTAATGCCTTGTACCCGGTTTTGATGTCTGACTCGAGTAAGGGGTGTAACACTTTCCTTGTATTCGCAAAAATCAAGGTGGTTTAAAAATTTGAATATCTTCCCTCATGTTATCAGTTCCATTTTCTTGATAAAGTTTAAGTCGAGAAGCGTTTACCTTAAAGGTGTCGAATATAGGATTGCTTACCTCGACTGTTCCGTATGGGAAAATATTGTGTACCTCAAGAGGGATTTCTTTGTTCGTGTTCAGGTCTGATGTGGTGATGCAAGGATCTGCTTTATCTAACAATACCTGGTCTCCTATTTTGAAGTGGTTTGATGTTCCTATGAGCTTTTCTGGGGGCTCCTTTGGTTTTTCTTAATGCGATTCCGGTTCCTCTTTAAAATGTGTCATCCACTCTTCTAATTTGTCGACCCTAAGGCTTCGTTCCTCATATAATTCTTCTTTGTTGGCATCGGGTCCATTATTCAGCTTAGGTTTGTAACCTTGTGGTGTTTCCTGTGGTGAAGGTTGAACAACTTGGTTATCAACTGAATTTACTTTCTCACCTTCATCAATTGTTGTCCTGGCTGAGTCAAGACCTTGTAAACTGATCGATTCGTCACCTACATGAAGTATGAGTTCTCCTGTACCAACATCAATTTTTGTTCTAGCAGTTGCTAAAAAGGATCATCCTAAAATTAAGGGAATTGAATTATCCTCATCCATGTCTAAGACAACAAAATCTACTGGGAAAACGAATTTATCAATTTTTACAAGAACATCTTCGATAATACCCCTAGGAATTCTAACAGTTTTATCAGCTAATTGAATGCTCATCCTTGTTTGTTTGGGTTTCCTTAGACCTAGTTGTTTAAACATTTTATAAGGCATGACATTTATACTTGCCCCTAAATCAGCTAAGGCATTATCAACAGTTAGTCTACCAATTAAACATGGAATTGTAAAACTCCCTAGATATTTTAGCTTTCGCGGTAGTCTATTCTATAACATTGCTGAGCATACTACATTTAATTCCACATCTGGCTCCTCGTCTAACTTACGCTTATTCATCAAGAATTGTTTTAAAAATTTCCTCGAATCTAGCATCTGTGAAAGAGCTTCAAGAATAGGTAAGTTGATATGTAATTTCTTTAAAAGTTTAAGAAACTTACCGAACTGTTCCTCTATATCGTCTCTCTTCATCGCTTCGGGATAAGGAATGTAAGGTTGGTACTTTTTGATTACCGGTTTTGGCTTTTCTTGTGTTACCTTAACTTTACCTTTTTCTACCTCGTTTTCTTGTATTGAATTGGGTTCATCTAACCCTATACTATCATGAGCTGTGATGGCTTGGATTTGCTCCTTTGGGTTAATCTCAGTGTTGCTTGGTAGACGCCCTTGTGGTCGTTCGGAAATTATCTTTGCAAGTTGTTCAACTGTCTCAGTAAGTTCCCCAACTTGGCTCTCGATCCCTTTGATTGATACCTGTTGAGTCTTAAGGGTGGTCTTAGTGTCTTAGAGACGGTTAACTGTGGCGGCCATGAATTTTGTCAGCATCTCTTCGAGGTTCGGCCTCTTTTCCTGTGGATAGGGCTAATTTTGGAAATTTTGAGAAGGTTGTTGTCTTTGATTTCCTTGATTTCCTTGTCCTCCCCATGAAAAATTTGGGTGGTTCCTCTAACCTGGATTATAATTATTACTATAAGGGTTATTATTAGATCTGAAATTATTACCTATATAGTTCATCTGTTCGCTTTACGTGCTGGTTGGTAGGGTGGGTACTCGTGGATTCGCCACGCCCCACTTGCGCGCGCCACCGCATTCTTTGGATGTACTGCGCGAAAAACACAAACTATCAAGCTTTTTATTCATCATCTCTACCTGTGTTGATAGCATGGTTACTGCGTCGATGTTGAAGACTCCGGCTGATTTTATTGGTTTTGTCCTTGTAACATGCCACTAATAGTTATTCAGTGACATCTCTTCAATAAACTCGTAGGCTGCTTCAGGAGTTTTGTTGTTCAGGGTTCCACCGGCGGCTGAATCAATTAGTTGCCTCGTTGAGGGGTTCACACCGTTGTAAAAAGTTTGGACCTATAGACATAAAGGTAATCCGTGGTGTGGGCACCTTCTCAAGAGATCCTTGTATCTCTCCCATGTGTCCTATAATGTCTCTAAATCCATCTGCACAAAAGAAGAGATATCATTCCGTAATTTGGCCATTTTGGTCGGTGGGAAATATTTTAATAAAAAATTTTCGGTCATTTGATCCCATTTAGTGATTGACGCTCGTGGTAACGAGTTTAACCACTGTTTGGCTTTATTCCTTAATGAAAAGGGAAATAACCGAAGACGTATGGCATCATCAGAAATGCCATTTATTTTGAAGGTATCACAGAACTCTAAAAAATTAGTTATATGAGTATTTGGGTCTTCGTCCTGCAAACCATCAAATTGAACAAATTGTTGAATCATTTGTATAGTGTTAGGCTTTAATTCAAAATTATTAGCAGCTATATCAGGCCTAACAATGCTCGATTCAGTAGGATTGGATCTGCCTTCTCGCTCTTCTTCTGTGTAATTTAAGGTTCGCCTAATTTCTCTGCAATTCCTGCGAGCGGTAGCTTCAATATCACTGTCGTATACTAGTGGTCCTCTCAAGTTCCTTCTAGTCATAAACTAGAGGGACCTGCTAAGAAAAGAAAGAAAGAAAATTTAGCAAAGTCAAAGTTTAAACTAAAAATAAAAGTAAATTGCGGAAAATAAAAAATAATGGCTAAAGTAATAAAAATAGAGCTTCCTTAATATTTTAGTTCCCCGGCAACGGTGCTAAAAACTTGATCGTTGTTTTTCAGAGTTTTAAATTTATAATGAGAATGATCAAACATGGAAATTAACTATGACAACGATTGAGGCAAGTTCACCTATCGAACAGTAGTATAGCTTAGGCAAGACCGGGTTGTCGAACCCAAAGGAACTAAAAGTGCTAATACTAACTTTCTTTTTATTATCTAGCCTAAAATAAGTGAAGTTGTTATTTAATCTAAATTTAACTAACTACTAAGCTAAAGACGCAAAGACAAAAAGAATGAATTGGGGGAATATTGTTGGAAAAACTCAGTTGATTAAGACGATACCCTAGGAAGAATCCACCTAGACTTCACTTGTTATCTAACACTAAACCAGACGATTTATTCACTTGACTTGATCCTAGGATTCCCTAATTTATATTAAACCCTTTCTCGAGGCAAATAACGTCTAACCCTAGGTTGATTAATTGAAATCTCTTTTTAATTAAAATCCCTAGAATCGTATTAACTCGATCTATGGACTCCCATATTAGGTTTCACCCTAATCTGGCAAAATCCCGTCACCCTATCTCTAGGCGCTCGATCAACTTCGCTTAGTTATGCTAGATCTACTCTTAGGCAGGGACTTTTGCTCCTCCACCTAAGCACATTCAACTTGAATTAATATCTCGAAAATATCAACACAAGAATTAAGCACACATCATTAAGAACAAATCAAGTATCTGAAGGGTTTAGTTCATAACAATAAAAGAAAACATCTCAAAAGAAAAGATAAAACAAAACATAAGAAATCCCTAAAACCCCCGGAAGGAATTGAAGGAGAGATCTGTCGTCTTGAGTATAATTCTGGCTTCTTGAGATGGATCAACTGGCTATCTTCGAGTGATTCCCACAAATCTAACCTTTTCGGCTTGGCTCCTTGGCCTAGCTAACCGACCATTTTCAGGTTACACTTAGGGTGTTTATATAGGCTTTTGAGATAGGTTTCTTTGCCCCTAAGTATCCAAATTCGAGTGAAACTCTTCTTTCCAATGACAGGGACACGGCCATGGCACACGCCCGTGTGAGTCGTAGCCAGGCCGTGTTCGAACTTTTAATGAGGCACGGCTATGTGATCTTTGGTCCAGGCAGTGTCGTTCTTTCCATCCTAGGGTGCTCTCCTGGGTATAAAATATGAAAAGAAAGGATTAAGAGCACCTTTTTACATAAATCAAGGGATAAATCATCAAAAAGCATGCTAAATGTGGGATTAAAATATGTTACTTTTACGGTTTATCACTAGTTTGTTGGGCTGAGCTGAGTGAGAGAAGGGTGATTGGAATTCAAGAAATAGAAAATGTAGTTAAACTTATACAAGATAGATTAAAAGTAGCATCCGATAGAAAAAAGTCACAAGTGGACTTGAAACGGAGGGATATGGAGTATTCGGTGGGAGATAGAGTAGTTTTGAAAGTTTCTCTGTGGAAGAATGTCCTACGATTTGGTTGTAAGGGAAAGTTAGAGTCCTAGATTTATAGGACCGTATGAAATTATTGAGAGAGTGGGACTAGTTGCTTATCGTCTAGCTCTACCACCAGAATTGCAAAAGATCCATGACGTATTTCATGTGTCCATGCTCAGATGATACCATTCTGACCCATCTCATGTGATTCTAGTAGAAGAAATTGAAGTTCAATGTGATTTGACTTATGAGGAAGAACTGGTGAAAATCTTAGCTCGAGAAGTGAAAGAGCTAAGAAATATGCATGTACCGCCGATGAAAGTTCTATGGCATAATCATAATGCAGAAGAAGCGACCTGGGAACCAGAGGAAACAATGAAATCCCAATACCCCTATCTTTTTCCAGGTCAATTTCAAGGACAAAATTTCTTAAGAGAGGGAGAATTGTAACAACCCGATACAGTGGTGTGGAAAAGTACGATTTTAAGTTTCATTTTAATGAACCGAGTCTATAAATAATTAATAAAAATATTTACAAACTTATGCTACAAATGAATTGAATCGAGGATAAGTAATTTAGTTTATTTAAATATTTAATCTAGTTCAATGATTAAATTGTAAATTTAGACCGCTATAAATTTTAATTTGAAAATATTTAAAAGGACTAAAATTGTTAATAGCCCAAAATTTTTGGATGGCAATAAAAATGCCAAATTTGTGGCTAGAAAAAAACGTTGATGTTATGTGTTATTATTTATTATAAAAAATTAAACTAAAGTTAAAATAGTTTAAGTGGAAGGAGAGAGAAGATGTCTTCTCTATCCTTCCACGCAAGAAGAAAAAAAAAGAGAGAAAAGAAACAGAATAAACTTGGTTAGGGTTTTCAAAATTTAATCCACACATTCGTAAGTGTAATTTATTACTTTTTCTTATAAATTTTATGTTTTTGAGATTGGGAAATCAGAATTTAACTAATTTGGGTATCAATTTATAAAACCGTTAAGGTTTTAGAAAGTTACTGTAACATCCCGAAATTGGGCCTAATAGGATTGGGTCGATTGGGCCTTGGGCCTAGGAGTGTTTAAAATCTTCAAGAATATGAGAATGGTGTTTTTGCAAATTGGATTTATTAGTTAAGTGAATTTGGAAGGTTATGAGGTTTCTATGAATTCTCGGGTTTAATTGGGCTTTAGGAAAAATTTCAGCATCATCTTGTTGCTTGTGATAGCTCGGATATGATTTTATTGTGTGCCTAGTATAGTCTTGTGAAGGCTTGGAATTATTTGGATTTAAAATAATTTTTAGTATGGAGAATTTAGTGAAGTGGATTAAGTGAGCTTGACACTTAAGTTGATTTAAGTGTAAAATTTTAGCACATGAGGAGTTAGTGGCAAGGTGGTTATGGCGCATGAATGGTTGCTTGAGGGGAGTGGTTCGAATCCCATGGATGGACTTAAGGTGACTTTTATTTTTGCATTTATATGGCATGTGTTGGTCAAACTCTAATTAAGGTAAGGTTGGACTATTGTCTTTTATGGATAGTAGACTAAGGAATAAGGCAAGTTATTAATTAAGGTATGGAATCAAGATGTTATAGAAGGATAAGGGGACATAAGGCTTGATGTATGGGAGATGTTTTGGAAATATTTTTATGGTCATTTTGACCATGAATGTGGACACATAGATGGCTAGGGGGGTTGGCCAAATATTGTATGGGATTAGGGGGGAGATAGTTAGCCAAATTCTTGGCACTTTGTGCATCTTTTTCCCTTTTCTCCAAAATCTTTCTCCTTAGCCGATTTTGTCATGGGTATTAGGTGAAAATGTTGTTTTGTTTTGGCTATCACCTTTGACCATATTGGTATCCCTTTTTCTTCTTTTCCTCTCAAGTTTTCTTTCTTTTTGGTACCGAAATATTATTTCTTTTGAAGGCATTTTTCTTTCATCCTTTTTCTTACTTGACCGAATGTGCACCTTTATCAAAAACTTTTTCTTTGTTCAATTCCTTTCATAACCGAAACCATTTAGCCTCTTTGATCATTTCTTCTTTTCTCTTTATTTTGTTAAAGCCGAATCTATAACCTTACTATTCTCTTCCAAAGCCGAAAGTACCATCTTCTCTCTTTCATCTTTTTCTTTTCTTCTCTCAACCTTTTGTGCCGAAATTCTCTTCACTTCCTTTTTGCCAAATTCCCTCTCTTCCATTTTACTTTTATTTTCTTCCTCTTTTCCACTTTAGTCGAATTCTATTTGTAGTTTCAATCAACCATTTTGCCGAAATCTCCCTCTTTCTTCTAGTTTTGTTTGGCCAAATATTAATCAAGAGTGGATCATCTTTGGGTTCTCCTCTATAATCGGTTCTGGAAGATGGGTAAGTGTCTTGGCGGATTTTCCTTTTCTTTTCTCTCTATCGTTTCTCATGAAGGCAAAGGCCGAATTTTTGGGCATTTGTTAGTAAGGTTCTAGCCATAAGAACTTATTTCTTTTAGGCTCTTCAGGACTTTGGAAGCAATCGATTTAACCCTATTTCTCTAGCAATCGAAGTTGGTAAGTCAAGTGGTAAGGATTTTGTTGGTAAAGCCGAAGGCTTTTGAGTTTAAGGTTTGTTGTTGGCCGAATAGTCTTTGTTATTGATCTAAGTATTGGCCGAATGTAGGGCAAGGAGATCTAGTGCGGTAGATCGGGTCTTCGGGATTTAGAACTTTTGTTAAGTATCAGGTGTGTACCTTACACACTTTATAATTCGGCATATATATATATTTATAAATATACTAATCATGTTATTAAAGTTGGAAACTGTATGATTTTGATATGATACCGTAAAGGGTATAAGCAAGGATTCGGGTAAGTCCGTTTTGATATGTTTTGCTATATGATACTTATTACCATGACATGTGATATTTGCATGGTTATGGGTAACATGAGAGGAGGGGGAAGATTTTATATCCGTGTCTTTGGGACACCAGAGGTTTTGCACCTCCAGTGGTTTGGTACCACAATTATTTCGTGTCTTTGGGACACCAGAGGTTTGGCACCTCATAGCGACTTGTCCCAGTGGTTTAACACCACAGTGGGTTGGCCCCACAGTTGATATTTTGGGATCGTCGCAAGTGATTTGGTATCACACGTGGGTTGGCCCCACACTTGGATTATTGATATTTCGTGTCTTTGGGACACCAGAGGTTTGGCACCTCATAGCAACTTGTCCCAGTGGCTTAGCACCACAGTGGGTTGGCCCCACATTTGATATTACGGGATCGTCGCCAGTGATATGGTATCACATGTGGGTTGGCCCCACAACTTGATTATTCGTGACTTTGGGTCACCAGTGGTTTGGCACCACATTATTGGATATCGTGACTTTGGGTCACCAGTGGTTTGGCACCACCAGTGGTTTGGTACCACACGAGGTAGAAAAGGAGTTATGGATGGCTAGGTTGGGTGCATTATATATATATTGCTTGGTTATAAATTGTGTAAGTTTGTTGCATCAACCGGGGGAAGGATTTATGCACTGAGTCTTGGTGACTCACCTTCTCCCTTATCTTTTCAGGTGATTCGTGAATCGCGGATGAGGAGCCGGATAGACTCGAGGAGGCCATGCAATAAAATTCGATTTACACGGATTTTGGTTTGGGTACTATATTTTATTTAAATTTGGTTTTTCATCTTTATTTGGATTTGTAAAAAGGCCTTTCAAATTATGTTTTTGAAATATTTATATGTTTTGGATTTGTTTTAAATACGGCTTATAAATTACATGGTTGATATAATAATTTGAGTGCAAAGTTTTCTAAACTACAAAACACGATGGTTTTCAAAACGTTACCATCGGGTAACATAAATCATTTGATAATATTTAACATCTTAAGTGTTTTCGATAACTTAAACTATTTTTCCAAAACTTAAGTTTCCAAATTTCAATTAGAAACGGTTTTCAAAATAATCGCTTGGGTTTCTTTTAAAATTTTAAAAGGTTTTTCTAATCTATGGATCTGTAATTAAGTTTTAAAGATTTATTTCCGGAATTTCAAAGTAAATTATCAGTTTTTAACTTATTATACGTCTGATTTCTACAAACATAGAACAACAAAGAGTTTTTCACCAAAATTTAAATCGTTAATTCGTTTTACTTCAAAATGTTTTCCTCTGTGACATGCCAGATTCGGTCATGGCGTATTGACCGGGTTTGGGGTGTTATGGTTACCATTAATAATTTTTCTATGTTTTTTATGTTAAATTGATATATTTTTAATGTATACATGAAAAATGACTAGATTTTTGAAGTTAGATGTTAGATTTTTCACCTAAGAAAATAAAGTGGATATCAAATAGAGTAGTTATGACATTTTGTTAGAAATCGATAATAGAGGGTATAAAATAGAAGGAAATGAAGTCAGATTATAAATCGATGCTTAGAATGGAGAGTTATGCTTGTTTCGATTTTAAGAATATAAATTGAATGAAAAATAAAGTTTGCTTAAGATAATAATTGACTGTGAATTGGGTGAATTATTGATGGTGTTATTTGTTTATGTTAATTCATAGCTACTGACAATCTGATTTCTTTAAAAGCTAAGGAAAAAGTTGAAGTCACCGATGAGTAGTTCGAAATTCCCAATAAGTACCATCATAACTCAACTTATTATTTATTTTTCCTTTTAATTTCATTGTTAGGTAAGTTGACAAAACGAAGGAAGCTCCACATGAGTGGCTGACTAGAAATACAATATTGAGATTGATTATTGTGATAGAGAGTTAAATTGTACAAAAAGATTTTGAAACAATATAATTTATTAAAGTTACGCATTTGGCTTCAACATGAGATGAATCATGCCATGTTTTATATGAAATGACATTTAATGGAAGAGTTGTTGCTGAGATCAACAGAATGAAAATTGAACTAAAAATGAAATCAGACTATGGGTTGTTGTATTAATTGTTGGGCAAATTTGAGAATAATTAATATGCTAAAGAATCAAGTAAAATAATAGTAATAATAATTTCTTCGACTATAAGTCGATGAGCACTACGCACATTTTTCTTCGAACATCCCAACTGTGTCTTTCACAATTACTACTTCGACTGAGCCGATGAGCGCAGGGTTTACAGCAAATGTACCGATATTACTTCGACTATAGGTCGATAAGCGCTGGGCGCACTAATCATTAGACATACTGATGAGTGCTAGGCATGATTATTGCTTTGGATTAACTGATGAGTGCTTGGCACAATTTGTTTAGTTCGGGACGTATCGATGAGGCAGTGGGTGCCAAATTATAGTATTAATAGGATCAATAAATTAGTTCAGATTCGAGCTATGTATTAGCTAACATCAATATTGAACAGAAAGAATGGTTAGAATTAAATTGGTAATGTAATGCAATATGACAAATTGAGACAAAATCAAATAAGGTTGCACATGTCATTAGTAAAAAAAAAAAAAAGTAAATAAGTTCATTAAAATAGATTGGTTAGTTATAATATCACATTTGGTTGTTTGGGATACATATGTATAATAATGTATTGGTTAAACTTTGAATGAAACATACTTGAATTGATCTAAGGAAGAAATAAATCAACTAAGTCCAATTATTTAAATTTCATGCTATATTGAGTAATTAATAGTAATACCATTTGGAATTAATACTCACCAAATGGTCTTATTTTCATATGCAGGTTAGGTGTATTTTGAGAATTTGTACTCAGATTTGTCAGTATCTGTAACACTCCAATCCTGGCCCATGCGTTATGATCGGATCTGACATGTCACATGAGAAAAACGTGTTAAATCTTTTTTTCGTACTAAAATAGGTACTATCAAGAAAACAAACTTGATTTGAAACATTTGATAAAACACTACTAATCTCAAAGGTTGATTGATAATTCGATAATTTGAAATAGAGATCTTATAAACCGTGACTTTTGAAAATATCGTTGATAGTTCAAGAGAAAACTTCCGTGTTAAAAATATTTGTAAAAGTTTATTTTAAAATCCATTTATTAATCGATTTTGGAAAACCTTTATTTAAGTTTTTAGAAAAATTCTCATTTAAAACAACTTTAAACAAAATAATAAGTATATCAAACATGAAGCAAATAATAAAATACTCCAGAGGCCTTATTACAACATAAAAACCCAAAATAGTAAAGTGAACGGAAATAGAAATCTAAAGTTCCAAAATAAAACACCATTTCTGAAGTATGGCCTCCACCGAGTCATCCATGGCCCAAGTCCACGTCACTGAGCATTACCTACAGGGATTAAGAAAAGAAAGAGGGGTGAGTTACAAGAACTCAGTGTATAATCCCTTTACCGTTGTCCACTGGGCTTGAACCCATTTAGCAATAACTTGGGCCTAAGCCCCTATAGCATAACATTGGGCCGAAGCCCATATAGCGAAACAGAATATATATATGACAAATGTATGTGTGCAATATATGCAACCCAACCCATCCTAATAATCCACCCGCTACATACCACCCCTACCATCCCATCACACTTGTGGGGATCAAGTCAACCCACCCCGCCAAACACACCAATCGCAGGTAAGAAGCCATTTAATTCGCAGGCACGAAGCCATTTAATTCGCAGGCACGTAGCCATTTAATATATTTGTGGCTGAGCCACCAGAATCAGAATTATGCGTGGCATAGCCATTATACAAATTGTGGCAGAGCCACCAGAATATCATACACGATAATATAATCGGCACACAGCCTTGGTAAATATGATCGACAAAGAGTCATTGATTCATATGTTAGGCACATAGCCATTATCAGAATTTGTGGCAGAGCCACCAGAATCAGATTGTGGCAGAGCCACCGGGCTACTCCTCTCTTCATCATTTTTCCATCCCATGCAAAAATTATGTAAATGCATCATACATAGTAAATCATGATATTTACAAATATAACAACAATAATTAATTCAGAGATTCATTACAAAAATTCGGCCCATGGTAATACTTTGCAAATCGGCCCATTAGGGCAATCTATCAAATCGGCCCATTAGGGGCATTTTTGTAATTTGGTAATTTTACCCACTAAGTGTAATTCGGTAATCTTGCAACCCAGGGGTATTTCAGTAATTTACCCTCCAAGGGTATTTTGGAAAATTTCGCAAACCCGACTTAACTACTAATTTGGGGCATAAAAATTGAAACTGTCCATCTACGTCGTACTGACTAAATTGACTAAAACTCGAGTTAGGAATCTTGAAATTTAGATCTGTAAATTTTCCTTGAAACTATACTCATATATCTTCCTACCATAATTTTTCCAGAATTTTTGGCTTAACCATTTAGTACAGTTTATTCCTTAAAGTTTCCCTTGTTTCACTGTCCAATGGTTCTGACCTCTCTTACCCAAAATTCAAATATCTCACTGTACGGCTTTCATATGTTGTTCCCACTTGTTTCTATTGAAAATAGGTTTATTGAGGAATATATACATACAAACTATAACTCATAACTCGCTTTGTACAATTTTAAAATGATTTTTCCAAGACAGAACAGGGAGCTACGAAGACAATCAGAACCAGTCTCACTAAAATTAAAATATCACAGTATATAGAATTCCTCTTCCTCCTCTGCTTCTTTCATATAAAAATAAACACAGTAAGCTTTAATTCGATATCGTACTCACTTTCTAATTCCCTTTATCCTATTTTTTGTGATTTTTCAAAATCACGTCACTGCTGCTAACCAAACTGTTTCATTGCAAAATATGGTTACCACTACGAATATACACACGCCCGAGTGGTCACGGATGTCAATTTCCATTTTTTTCGGTATTTCAACCGAATAATAGAACATTTCACGCAACATTCAAGAGGAATGAGATTACACACCATTTCAAACATGTATTTAGAAGGTACGGGATTACACACCTGATTCGAAATCCGTAACACGATACTCTTCGCGGCACCTAAAGGTACAATTGGTCAACAATTAGTCCAAAGTCCAATTTACAACTTCAACCAAGTACTGCGATTGGTTAACAATCTATATCCTTGCCAACAATCTGAGTCTCTTATTATGAGGGATAGGTGATCGATTGGCCCTCCGATAAAGTACTTCGAGACCTACTTACCAAACTTCCTTCCAAAAGCCAACGGCTAGAGAGATGATGAGAGTATAAGCTAACACTCTACCGATTTGGCCCACACCAAGAGAACCAAGAAGATGGAAGTAGAAAAGAATAGATTCGGCCTTGTTCAAAAGAACAGGGTGAATAATCGGTTTTAGAAGATGGAGTAAAAAAGAAACAAGAAGAAAATAAAAGAAGAGGAAGAACACTACCTTGCAACCACCAAAAACCCGAGAAGGCAAAGAAGCTTCGTTAACCACAAAAACCAAGTTTCGGCTATGAGATGAAGTTGATGTTTTGGTTATGGTGTATAAAAGAGAATGTTTGAAAAGAAAAGAGTAGAAGTCAATAGGCAAATTGAAGTTTCGGCCAAGAGGGAATGCAATCAAAAGAACCAAAATATTTAGAAAGGAGAATGAAATGACCCCCAAAAAAATGTGAAAATGCAAGGGAGAGCTAGAGAAATTCGGCTCCCCCTATTTCCCTAACCAAAACCTTGTATTCATCTTTTCCAAAAAGATGAACATTGACCAAAATAAAGTCTTTCCAAAACACCTTCCACACTATATGCCAACATGTTCCCTTCTCTTACCATTTTCCTTCATTTCTTTCCCTCTTTTTCCCTAGTCTTCCTCCTTACCATATTCCTTAGCCATCTTTCCAAAAATTAAAAAGTCTTTCTTACCATAATTAGCCTTGACCGACACATGGAAGAGAAGCACAAAAATTAATCCAAAATGCAATAGATGGGATTCAAACCTCAGACCATTAGTACACTCCACATGCCACTTTCCACCTTTACCAATAGACTCCTTGTGCTAGCAAAACGCACACTTATTTTCTTAAGTCTTGATGCCACTTGCCTTCTCCCCTTAAGTGCTCAAATACAAAAATTTACCTATAGTCTAACTTGAACCCGGAACTTCCTAGAAACCTCGTAACTTTCCAAAATCACCTTCCTAATAAGTCCAACTTGAAATAATTCCGTTCTCTTGTTCTTAAAAAATTTTTAAACACTCCTATGCCCAAAGCCCATTGGGCCCAATCCTACTAGGCCCAATTTCGGGATGTTACAGTATCCAACTGAAAAATCCTGGACTCAACAAAGTTCGTATATTTTGTTTTGTTTCAAGTTGGCATGTACTTGGTTTTTAGTAAAGTCATTTGGCTATAGATATGTTTTTGTGACATAAAAAAATTATTAACTTTTGGTTGCTATAATCATAATATTATTAGTTAATTAAATTGTTTTAATGTGATATACTTAGGTTGCGGTATGTTTCGGAATATCAAAGTGTTGGGAATTGATTTGGGAGATGATTTGAATATGTATATATATTATGAAATCTAAATTTTACAGGGGTTTTACGTAAAATAAGAAAAATGCTGCTGAATTTTTTTATTTTTTTAAATAATTTTACAATTACACTACCATTTAAATAAAGTGAAATAGTAATTTAGGTTGTTTCGGCATTTCAATTCTGCATTTTATATTCAGATCCTCTAACTACGTCGAATGTAAGGTGTCACACAGATGGATCAAAGCAGACATTCGTGGTATTAGTCCATCTGTGTGAATGCATAAGATCCTCCTAGAAGATGAAAAGAAAGGGACAATTGATGGAAAATAGAGACTGAACCCTATTATAAAGGACATGGTAAAGAAAGAAATCATTAAGTGGTTAGATACGGGGATAATTTACCCCATCTCTGATAGCTCATAGGTAAGTCTAGTCCTGTGCGTGCCAAAGAAAAGAGGTATCACAGTCCTCGAGAATGAAAAAAATGAGTTGATACGACTAGAACGGTTACGGGATGGAGAATTTGCATAGATTGCCGAAAATTGAACAAGGTGATTAGGAAAGATCATTTTCCTCTACCGTTCTTGGATCAAATTCTAGATAGAATCATAGGACGAGACTATTACTATTTCTTAGATGGGTACTTAGAGTACAATTAGATTACAGTAGCACCGGAGGATTAACATAAAATGACATTGACATGCCCGTACGGTACATGCACATTTAGACTCATGCCATTTGGTTTATGTCATGTACCTTCTACGTTTCAAAGATGCATGATGGCTATTTTTTCTGACATGTTTGAGAAGTACTTGGAAGTTTTTATGGACGATTTTTCAGTATTTAGAGATACTTACGATGATAGCTTAGCCAATCTAGCGAAGGTATTAAAGCGGTGTGAAGAAACAAACCTTATACTCAATTGGGAAAAGTATCATTTCATGGTACGAGAAGGTATTGTTTTAGGGCACCGAATAACGAGACAAGGGATCAGGGTTGATAAAGCCAAGGTATATGTCCCACCTCCAACATCTATAAAGGGTGTTCGGAGATTTTTGGGACATGTTGAATTCTATCGTAGATTTATCAAAGACTTTTCCAAGATTGCTAAACCCTTGTGCAAATTATTGAAAAATGAGACAACATTCAACTTTGATGAAGAATGTTTGAATGCTTTTAATGATCTAAAGAATCGGTTAGTTTCGGAACCAATTATCGTCACACCAAATTGGGAATTGCCATTTGAGTTAATTTGTGACGCAAGTGACTTCGCAGTAGGAACTGTGATGGGCCACCAAAGGAGCAAACTCCTTCATCCTATCTACTACGCAAGTTTGACAGGAGTTTAACTAAATTATACGATAACCGAAAAAGAATTACTTGCTATTATTTTCGCTTTTGACAAGTTTTGATCTTATCTTGTAGGTACTAAAGTGACTGTTTATCCGGATTATTCAGGAATTAAATTTTTGCTCACTAAGAAAGATGCCAAGCCAAGATTGATCCGATGGATACTTCTACTTCAAGAATTTAATCTGGAAATTCAAGATCAAAAAGGGGTACAAAACCAGGTAGCAGATCACTTATCTAAATTGGAGCCGCAAGAGGGAACTTCTACTCTTGTACCCATACAAGAAGCATTCTTAGATGAACATATACTTAAGGTAAGTCATGCCCATAACACCCTTGGTTTGTTGATTTCTCTAACTATTTAACATGTGGATTAATGCCCTTTGATAAGACATATCAGCAAAGGAAAAAGTGCCTTCACGATGTGAAGTACTATTTCTGGGAAGAGTCATACTTGTTCAAGAAGTGCACAGATCATATTATTAGGAGATGCGTGGTAGAAGATGGGGTATATGAAATATTAAATCAATGTCACACAACTCTGAGTGGGGGACACTTCAGAGGTTCACGTACTACGGCAAAAGTATTACAAGCCAGATTCTTTTGGCCAACTTTATTTAAAGATGCGTACACCTATGTAAAAAGTTGTGATCGATGCCAAAGGATTGGAAATGTTGCTAACAGAAACGAGATGTGTAACACCCCTAACCCAAGACCGTCACTGGAATAGGGTTAAGAGGTGTTACCAAACATTCAGAACATTTCACAACCATTTCACAACACCAAGTCATTCATCAATCAATACATATCAATAAATAACATATAGTCCCTTATCGAGGTCTACGAGACCTTAAACAAATGTTAGAAAGAGGTCGAGACTAAACTGAACACTTATGAAAATTTCTGAAATTCAAACATTTTTTTAAGTCACAGAGGTCACACGCCCGTGTGGGCAGGCCATGTGCCTCCCACGGGCTCAGACACACCCGTGTCTCTAAGCCGTGTCAAAACAGGGCATACCTACTGACTTGTCCACACGGCCTGGGACACACCCGTGGTCGATCTTGACTTGCACCACACGGCCAGTCACACGCCCATGTGTCCAATCCGTGGTTGCTACTAAACTGTCGAGCCACACGCCCGTGTGCTCAACCGTGTGGGCAGTTATAGGCCATTTTCAAGGCCAAACTTGCCGCCCACACATTGATACACCTACAAGCTTCAAATCTCATGTATTTAAACCTCAATTGGCAACCAAAACATACCATCATATACACTAAATAATTATCAACAACATCATCTATTTCCTTACTCAAAATCAACACAAATAAGTCTATCCAAATTACTAATTTCACATCCCAAATCATGCAATCAAGCATCATGCAACTCATACCATAGCTTCCACATTTCAATCTCATTTCTCAACAACCAATTCAAGCATGAACCATACCATAATTATTACTCACTACTTCATACTACATTCATCATTCACAAGCTCACATTTAAAACTGACATCATTCAACTTCCAAACCAAATCACATGGCAAGGATTAAACGTTTCAAAACATGCCATATCAACTAGCCTATACATGCCATATTCAAATATACACATCTTCAAAAGTACCAAAATAGATTGCCAATAGTGTGATGGAGATGCTGACGATCCTCGGATTCGAACTAGCTTTACTAACACTGTAAAACAGAGAAACAAATCACACAGTAAGCTTTCAAAGCTTAGTAAGTTCGTAATATAACACATACTGCTCAATAATATATTCACCATATACAAATATAATCCATCACATAGATCAACTTACAATTACACATATAACATATCATCCATAACTAATATGCTTACTCAACTATCCATAAATCCATTCACGATTTCATCAACCACATAGGTTCAGTACGTACCTTAGCCAATACTTAAATATCGATCACACATGCTACTCAAAGCTCAATACTTCATTTCGACCAAACTTCGTTACCTCTTCGATTCAATTGCACACTTAGTGCCCAATCATAGCCGAAGCTTAAATAACATCGCACACTTAGTGTTAATTTCGTAATCGAGACATATTTGTTATCACACACTTGGTGGCAATACGTTAAACCAAACTTATGTCGGTATTGCACACACAATGCCAAATCAATAAGTCGAAGCTTCTATCGTTTCGCACACGCAGTGCTAATCATCTCTGTCTCTTTTCCAGTTTCGCACACTTAGTGCCTCAATACTCAATTTCATAATAACACATTTCTATTTCACTAATATACATTCATTCATTTCTCATCACATAGATATAAGTTTAACGGAAAATATTATATCCTAACTTACCTCGGACGTCGAAATACCGAAATGGTCGATTAATCGAGCACTTTGTCTTTGCCTCGATCTAGATCTGAACTTCTCCTTTCTTGGTCTATACACATTTAAATTCAACTCATTCAATCACTAATTCATTCAATTTAGTCCACACACACAAGTTTAGGGCATTTTACAAAATATCCCTCACATTTTCACATTTTGACACTTTAGTCCCTAATTCACAAAATCATCAAATACACATAATTTGCTTGTACCCATGCCTAGCCAAATTCTTGCTATACTCATACAAGCCCAAATATTTTATTTATTTCACATTTTAGTCCTTCCATTTTTCATTTTCACAATTAAGCCCAAATTACTCAATTTCACTAAAAATTCCAAGACAAAATATGTTTATCATTCACATATCTTTCAAATTTCATCATCAACTATCACAAAGCTCAAGCATTCATAAATGGCATATCACAAAATCACCATCAAATTCTAAAATTAAAGCATGGGTTTTGAAGAACACGAAGCAACGATCACAAAAACGTAAAAATTATCAAAAATCGAGCTTGAAGCATACCTCAATCAAGGACAACAATGGCCGAACCCTAGTGTAGTCTTTTTTCTTTTCTTTTTCTTATGATTTTCAACAAGGATGGATAAAAGATGAGCAAAATTTTGGTTTTGTTTTATTTAATATTTACCTAATAGGCTTTTTACCATTTTACCCTTAATGAAAATTAATAATAACACCTTATGCCATGCTATCATCTTCCACTAACTTTAAAATGGGCTAATTCAACATAAATCCTCCAAATTATAAAGACAACAACAATTAAACACTTAACAATCAAGTCCTTTTTGAAAATTATACACACAATCGATAAAAACTTCACACAGAAATTTCACATAGGGTAAATCACATACTGTAAACACATAAAATAATATTAAAATATTATTTTGACCTCAGATTTGTGGTCTCGAAACCACTATTCCGACTAGGGTCTAAACTAGGCTGTTACAAGATGCCCCGAACAAACATCATTGAAGTAGAATTGTTTGATGTTAGGGGTATTGATTTCCTCGGTCCATTCCTTCCTTCTTTTGGTAACAAGTACATATTGGTAGTAGTAGACAACGTATCTAAGTGGATTGAGGCCCATGCGTATCCAACAAACAATGCCAAGGTAGTGATGAAGTTCTTACAAAAACATGTGTTCATAAGGTTTGGAAATCCTAGGGCTATCATTAGTGATGAGATGTCTCATTTTGTGAACAAATGGTTAAAATGGTTACTCGATAGACATGGAGTGAAGCACAACGTCACCACAGCTTACCATATGCAGACAAATAGACAAGCTGCACTGGCAAACAAAGAGATAAACGGTGTACTCGATAAGGTAGTTTGTTCGAACCAACGAGATTGGTCCAAAAGACTGAATGACGCTTTATGGGCCTATAGGACAACATAAAAAACAGCTTTAGGGATGTCTCCCTATAGTTTGGTATTTGGGAAAGCCTGTCATTTACCCTTGGAGTTAGAACATAGAGCTTATTGGGCTCTTTAGTGACTCAACTTAGATCTCAAGCTTGCTAAGAAAAATGAATGCTTCAACTTAACGAGTTAGAAGAATTTCGAACGTTCTCATATGAAAATGGCAAGTTATACAAAGAGAGATTAAAAAGATGGCATGACAAGCACATTCGAGTCCAAGAATATGAAGCAGGTCAGCAAGTCTTGCTGTTTAATTCTAGGATAAATTCTTTCCAGGTAAGTTGAAATCACGTTGGTCCGGTTCATTCACCATTCACCAAGTTTTTCCATATGGAGTTGTTGAACGCCACAATAAGAGAGGTAATTTTTGAGTCAATGCTCAGTGTTTGAAACACTATTAGGGGAACAAAATTGAGCGGGACAAGTCATCGCTCACTTTATCAGATATTTAATTTTTCTTGTTTTTATTCAATAAATGATTTATGGTATATTTTCAGGATTAGCATGTTAAAATAAATTATGACTAGGATATTGAAATTTAAGCGGGACCGCTTGTAACCCCTCCAATCTTTCTTGAAAATTGATTTTTCTGAGAAATTACGTCCAAAGTGACAAAATTTTTATTTTTTCAAATAAAAGGGTCAATTTTGATAAGTTTTAATTGCAACTCATTTTTCAAATTTTCTTTAAGTCTAGGTACTTAGTTGAATTATTTATAAATTTGGTTGTTCTTTTTGTAAATATTAAAATTAGCTGTCTCTTTTTGTAAATATTTTTTTAAACAGCTAAAATAAATGTTTAATTTATTTTTTTAAAATAAATAAGGATGATAATAACTTATATTTATTATAATGTATATTAATTATTATCATCTTTGTATAGAACTAGAATAGTTTAAATTTTATCATATTTTAATTAAAAAAATTTATTTTAATAAATAAAGTAATAGCAATTAATATATTAATATACATTATATTATTTATTAATTGTTATTAACTTTATATGATATTAGGACTTATAGTAATTTAGCATTATTTTTTTTCTTAGAATTCTAGTTGAACTCCTTCCATCTATCACTTTAAATACCACCTCCTTCATCCATTATTCACATAACTCACCTTTCATCAAACCAATTTTTCCATACACCCTTCCCACCTCAGCCTTAGCATCCAAACCCACTTAGTGCCGCAGCTCTTGACTACCACCCACAACACACTACTATTGCCTCCTATCCCAGCCAACGCGACTACCTAATGCATCCAACCAAGCAGCTACGTCACTCTGTTGTTCCCTTGCACTGTTCTCACGCCCAGTAGCACCTGCACCAGCTCCCACACGTTGTTGCTGCAACCTACCCTACCTGCTACTCTAGCCGACTCACAAAGCTACAGCTCCACACGTCATTGTTGGCCCCAGCTCCCAAACTACTCACACACCTGCTTCTACCACTCAAACAGCTACTATTTCTTATCCTAGCTGTTGCCCTTGCGTCGTGCACACTTTAGCCATAAAAATCAAGGCCCTTGTCACCCTTACACCATATCACCATTAAAATTTACCATTAGCATTATCACGAGCACCTTCCAACTAACCCTCATTCGGAATATTTTGCTCCCAATTTAATTTGTATTATTAGGTTCTTATTTTTCTTTACACAAAGGTGGGAAGAAATTTCTTTCTCTTAAATTTTAATTTAATTATTTACTGTAACACCCCTTACCCGTATTCAATGCCGGAACAGGGCTTGAGGCATTACAGGACTTATAACACTAGCATTCATACAATTTCGAGTCATAAATTTTGGTCCAATTTAAAACTTTTCATACACATTTATATCGTCCCTAAAACGAGCCTACGAGGCCCAAAATATGCTTTGGAAGTGGTTCGGGACTAAACCGAAAACTTTAGAAATTTTTACAAAACTTAAAAAAAAATTCATGTTACAGGGCTCACACGCCCATGTAGTCCAAGGGACACGCCTGTGTGACCCTAGGACATACCTGTGCTTCAGATCATGTCCAAGTTAGGGTGCTCTCTGACTTGTGCCACACGCCCGTGTGCTAGGCCGTTTAACACACATGGCTGAGACACACACCCGTGTCTCTGCCCGTGTGCTCAATTCTGGACATTCTGTTTTGCAACAATTAAGGTGCAGGGGACACACGGCTGAATCACATGCCCGTGGAGCAGACTGTGTGTCACACACGCCCGTGTGTCTACCTGTATGGACAAAACCAAGGCTATTTACCAAGCCATTTTGCCACCCACACTTGCACACATCTACGAAACATCTCATGGCACAAATTCAAGCATGTAAATACAACCAAACAACCACAAACAAGACAATAACATGTCATTCTTATATCATCATTTATCATCCTTAAAACATCATACTTAGCCCGATAAAAACATACTAATTTCACATTCACAAAAGGGCATTAACATATGAATAAACTTATGATCAACATAAGCCATTATTCATGGCTATATATAAGATGAAGCATTAACAAATACAAGCTAACACATATGGCCAAATTAATAATGACACACATATAAATTGACATAGTCCCTATACATGCCATAGACTCAAAATGCTTGGATTCATTTATACCCAAAATGATAGCTTGATAGTGTGATAGGATCTCCGACGATCTCCAACCCGAGCTAGCTTAATAACCTTAAAAGACATGGGAAAGGAAAGGGGTAAGCTATATATATAGCTTAATAAGTCCATACGAAAGTAATAAGAAACTCTTACAAATCTTTTATCAAGTTCAACAATTTAAACACAAGATAATACAAATTTCTTTAAATCTCACAGTTATAAATTTTCATTCAATCATAATGTTTACTTTATCAACTTACAAGCATAATTGAACATATCTTGGCTTTAGCCTAACAACCATAATTTCTCCTTTGTATCAGATTACAGCAAATAACGAATCATTTCAAACTTCATAGTAACCATGCACATTGATTATGAGTATTTACATATCAATCATATAGTTTAACATCTTTCGATTGCCTAAACTCTTATCTTCCCATTTTCTCATATCCAATAAATCGCAATTTGTGTGAATAAAACATACCACATCATAACTCAATTTGGCCCGAAAGCTAATCACATAATCGTTAATCGAATTTACCATGCATTTCATACATCACGAGTATAGACCAAAAATCACAAGTTTTCACAAAAACATTCTCATGGAAATCATGAACTCACAATTTCATGAAGTCAATACCTATAAACTTTACATACATACCTGTACCAACTCGTAATATAATCACATACTTTCTCGTCTTTGACAAACCCATTGACTTTCCCGTTTATCCATTTGGAATACTAAAGGATACTCGGGGATCTCGTACACATAGTACCATACAAATGCCATATCCCAGATATGGTGTAACACCCCTCACCCGTATTTGATAACACTTTAAAACGACATGTTTTTATGTGTTAAGTGCATATTAATTTCGAATGAGACTCTACTAATTTGGGCTATTTATGGACTTTTATCTCGCAGGGACTAAATTGGAGACCAATGCAAAATTAAGGGCCAAAATTGTGAAGTTAAAGACAAAAATGGACCAAAGTGTAACAAAGGGAAAAGATGGTGCCAAAAGTGCGAACATGGAGGGCAGAGGCCTGAAATGCAAAAAGAAGAGACTTTGCTTCATCAAATTCTATTTTAATTATATTAGGATAATTAATATTAGGATAATTATCTAGGATTATTTGATTTCTTTATTTATCTCTATTTATCTTTAATTAAATTGTAATTATCTTTGAGAGTTTGAGTAGAATTAGACTATCTACCTTAAGCACTATAAATAGGGGATGGAGTAACTCATTTAGGGTGTTCATCTTTTTCTGTACACTCCTCTCCCATAAGTCTTTTGTCCTTCATTTTTCTTTCAATAAAAATTCCTTTCTTTCATACTTTTATATTTATTTTATTTTCCATCACAATATGAGCCACTAAAATCCATCTAGCCGAAGGTTGTCGAATTCCCCAAAAAAAAGGTTCTTGAGGTTTAGAAACCGCACTTAACTTTCTCACCCAAGTATTCATCGTTTCTCCACATTACAGGGCTGACGCTTCCGTCCAGGTCCCTTTAAAAGTACCCTTTTCAACTTATGCAAAGATGGCCGCTTTGTGTGTTTTGGGAGGAGTGCACCGTCGGTTCGTGAGCTTACTGCGTCAGAGGTTAGCGAGCCTAAGAGACAAAATGGCGTGGGATTCACCATTGAGGAACGTTGATCTAGCACAAAAGACTCCACAAGAGCAATAAAAGGCTAGAGTCAGGCTCCCTAAAATTCGTAAGGTAAAACTCTTGGAGTTGGTGGTCGTAGGCATCCTCTTCCACTATAACTGGCTTACTTGGGCAGAGAAGGGTCATCCAAAAGCCGAAGACGGAGCCCAAGGAGGAACGAGACAACCGGAGGCTGGAATCTCTCCACATAAGAAACTTTTCTCTAAACCCTTTTTTTATTTTCCTCATTTTAATTCTCATAATCTATTCTCGTGATTTCAATTCGTCTTAAATTCTATTTTTTATTATTTTTCCAGATCAAAAATTATTAATTCTGTTTTTTATTTATTTTTCAAGAACGCAGGTTTTCTTGGGCACGATTCTGCCCAAGATCTCGAGAAACAAGCATTTGTATAATCCGATCCCTGTGGATTTGACTCTACTTACTCTTTACTGTTATTTTTATTATTTTGCAGGGAGTAGGATATATTTTGGTGCATTCAATGACACATCAAGTTTTGGCGTCGTTGCCGAGGAATCGGTAACGTACTAATCCTGTTTTTTTTATTTTCTATGACCAGATCTGCTCCAGGCATTCTTGCGTTTGATTCGGAGATCGAAAAGACTGCAAAAGCCAATCGAAAAGAAACTAAGTTGAGGAAAAAGCAGTCAGCGGTGGTAGTGACTCGAAGCAATCCACCACCAGAGACTAGGACCAACGACGAAGCGGAGTCTAGGGTTAACGAAAACCCTACTCAAACATTCGAAAGTAAAGCGGAAGAAGTCGATCCATTTGAAGAGGTGTTCAATGCTAGGGTTGACGAAAACCCTAATTTGGCACAGGAACCAATGGCTCAAACGATTCGGCAACTAGCCGAAGCTCCGACGGAACAACCGCCATTGTGCATCGCGTATCCTACCATGGATCCCGACTTTGAACTGAAGTCAAGGTTGATTCAGTTGCTGCTAACATTCCGAGGGTTACAAAATGAAAACCCCCATAAACATTTAAAGGAGTTTCATATGGTTTGTCTGAGTATGAAACCTCAAGGCGTAACTGAAGACCAGATTAAATTGCGTGCTTTCTCTTTTTCCCTAGCAAATTCAGCTAGGGAATGATTATTTTATTTACCGCCCGGATCTATTGTAATATCCCGAAATAGGGGTTGCGAGTTTGGAAAATAACTCGAATGTTAGTGGGCTCAAGAGTGATTTTAATGTGTTATTAGAGTTCCTAAAGCCCGAGGATAAAATGGGAGCATTTTGGAAATTTTGAAAATTTTTGGGGCTAAAAGGGGAATTTGGACAAGGAAGGCCTTAAGTATAAATTTTGCAAGTTGGTGGCACATAAGATGCCCTAGTAAAGTGGTCGTCTGCCACTTAAAGTTTAGCTTGGGCGCTAAGCAAGTCAGAGGTTCGAGCTTCGCGTGCGGCAAAAGCATTTTTTTTTTTTGAAAAAGGGCGCTGCTTTGAAAGGAGCCTTAAAAGAATTTTCGGTGTAATTGTTGGCATGAAATGAACACTAGCCGAGTGGGTAAGACGCTTGCAGCATGGGGGCCTCTCGAGGTCAGGTGTTCGAGTCCCGTTGGGGGCGCCAATACTTTTATTTTTGGTTCCTAGCATTAAAGTGAGGAAGCCAGTGAATTATAGCTAAAAAGAAAATGCGATGCAATATATGTCATGAAATTAAAATTGGCCGAGTGGCAAGGACGCTAGCAGCAAGCAAGAGACCTTCGCGAGAACTTGCGTTCGAAACGCACTGGAAGCGCGGGGTGGTTTTTACTTTTTTGAATAAAGGGAATCTAACGGAAAAAGGTTTAAAAGAAAATCCGATGAGATTATTGCATGAAATTCGAAGTGGCCGAGTGGCCAAGGACTTTGCGTGAGAAGTAAGGCCCGGGGGACTCGTGTTCGAATCCTCAGGATCGCGCATGAGGCGCTTTATTTTTACTTTTGGCGCTAAAAGTATAAGGAGCCATGGAAGTAAGGTTTAAAAGAAATTTCGATGGGATATAGTATGAAATAAGCGCCCGCGAGTGGTGAAGCTTGAGATGCCTTCTCCGTGTCTCGGGTTCGAGACACGGGGCAGCAGCAGTGAGCATGGTTTTCCTTTTTGATAACGTGAATGGGCTGCATGGGCATTAAATGCCTGCAGCAAGCATGCATGCACGCATGCACTTTGGGGGTTTGCTCCTCTTTATATGTATTATTATTATATTTTTTTTATGCATGAAGTATGGAAATTTTGTTAAGTTTTATTTTTAATAATAAATGGTGTTGAGCATGCTATTAAACAAAGAATTTTATTATTCTTATGTTAATGGGTTATTATTTTATGGTGAATAGGAAATGATGAGGTATGGTTATATTTTAGTTGTTTTTAATGAGGAAAAATAAGATTAAATAATGGAAAATGGTATTGAAATTACAAAGGGAGAGCATGCTTAGAGTACTCCTAGGCCGGCCTTGTGTTGGAAAGGATGGCCAATTTCTTTATTGTGTTTTTAATAATTTTTAATATATGGGAAAAAAGGGATGAGACATGGGGGAAATTTTTTTGGAAATATGAGGTGAGAAAATTTAGCAAAATGAGAGAGTTGTGGCCGGCCTTGATTGATAAAAACTTGGCCAAAATTCTTAACTCTTTTGTTTTGATTTTCTTTGCATTTGTGAATGGCCGAATGCTTCCTTAAGTCTTTCCTTTCCTCCATTCTTGTGCATAGCCGTCGAACTTGTTTTAGGGTCTTGCATGACCGGTTTTTCAAGTAGCAAGGGAAGTGGCCATTGCTATGTCTTTGTTTCTTTTTTTTTTTCTTTTCTTTTTTTGACCGAGAGAGAGGGAGAGAAAGAGCAAGTTGGGCTTCGGTCTTGAAGAAATTGGAGGGTATTTCGGCTAGCAATTATTGTTTCTTCAATGATTGAGTAGTCGCATGTTTCGTTATCTTTTGAAACATAAGCTAATTATCACCCTCTTTCCTCTCTATTAGTACATTGCCGAAACACCTTAGCTGAATCTGAATAGAAGGTACTATCAACTATGTGTTTATGATCTCTTCAAACGTTGGAAGCATTAAAGGAGTCCTTCGAGTTTGACAGAGATTAAGGTGAAGAAATGTGATTTTCGGCCTTAAGACTATGTTTTGAGTTCTGGTGTTAAACGAATGATTGACCTTGATTTAAAAGGGGTGGCCGAAAGTGTTCAAGGCCATGGTAAAGTGCTCTTTTTATGTGGCAAGTGTTAGGGCCTTAAAAAGGAGTCTTGTAACACCCCTTACTCGAGACCATCGCCGGAATTAAGTAAGGGGCATTACTAGACTTGACTACAAATTTAAAACATGAAAATCTTAAAGCTGTCAAACTGCGTTGTGCCGACTAATTTGGCTATAACTCGAGTTACAAAATTCGAAATTCAGATCCGTAAATTTTCCTTGAAAGTAGACTCATATATCTATTCACCATAATTTTTCTAGAATTTTTCATGTGGCCAATTAGTACAGTTTATTCTTCAAAGTTACCCTTATTACGCTGCTGGACAGTTCTGACCTATCCTTATAAAACTGCAGTTATCTGATTGCACAATTTTCCAATGGTGTTCTTATTTATACCAATGAAAAATAGACTCATTTAGGATTCTACACATATAAACCATGATTCCTAATTATTTTTGTACAATTTTTGACAATTTTTCCAAAACAGGACAGTGACTCACGAATTCATTCAGAACAGGTTTCGTTCAAACTTAATTATCTCATAAGGTATAAGTCTTTTTCCTACTCTATTTCTTTTATGCAAAAATAGACACACTAAGGTTCAAATTCATAACTCACTAGTCTCCAAATTCAATATACCCTATTTTTGGTGATTTTCCTAACTCGCGTCACTGCTGCTGCTACAAGCTGTTTTATTTCATTCTTAAAAATAACTAGCTCCTACCCTCCTTACTTCAAAATTTCAAGGATTCAATTTATAATCAAACATTTCCTTAGTAAAACGATTAACTTGTTTAGGAATGCATGGACAATGCCATCATGAACCAACTTACATCAAAACACCCAACGTACTTAACAAAATTTTAGCCACTTTCGCATGGCTATTCTTTTTAGTGTTTACAAGAGAACCGTAAAATTTCCTCAAACAAACCAAGCCTATCCTATACATGCCTTCTATTAAAGACCAACCCAAAATGAAGGAGTACCCAAAAAGTAGGTTGATAGTGTGAGCGACTTCCCAACGATCCCGGTGAGCTTGTGGCTTGCTCCTAATCTATAAAACAGAGGAAACATCTCAAACGAGTAAGCTACTAGCTTAGTAAGTCCCAACTCATTTAAATTAAAACATTTAATTATTTATGAAGATAAAACAGTCCACATATGGCATTCTACGTAAACAACTAAGTAAATAGTTTACACAAGGCCAAATATTAATAATTCGAAACCTACTTTCATAGCAGTTATACATGCAAATCAATTGTCCCATAATAGCATGTTCTAAGCTCGACTTCCGTCAAATTACATTCATCAATAACAATTTGGCACAAGTAATATTTAACATAACATACCTCACATACTTACCCGAACCATATTCGTGACAATTTAGTTCTACATTGTCTTGACAAGGATTAAACTCCTCTTAGGTAAATTTCATCACCGGCATCAAGCCTGCTAGGCGTAAAAGCCTGAAAAGTAACACCGGCGCAAGGCCTGCTAGGCGTAAAGCCCGATAGGTAACACCGGCACGAGGCCTGCTAGGCATAAAAGCCCGATAGATAACACCGGCACGAGGCCTGCTAGGCATAAAAGCCCGATAGATAACACCGGCACGAGGCCTGCTAGGCATAAAAGCCCGAATGTCAAAATATCTTTACATGCTTTACACATTTTCACTATACATATCGAATCATATACCTTTATTACCATTGCATTTAATAAATTTGAAATCAATCAAATCCATCACTATCACAATCGACCAACTCATGGTTTTATACCAAGCTTATACAATTTATATCATTCACTAGATATGTAAAGAATCTTTAGATGTAAGGTAACTCAAAAACTTACTTATTCACCTTGCATTAGCCAAAACAATTTCCATCATATTCTCAACTTAAATCATCAACCAATATGTCAATGTACATTCGGCCATGATGTAATTAGACGTTAGTATTCATAAATTTTTAATAGTCAAGATAACCATAATTTACTCTTTGACATGATTTAACTAAAGGACTTACCTTAGGAGTAGATAGATTCAAAATCTTCAACTATTCGCTTAGCTTAGCTTTTCCTCGCTCCAACTTTTTCTCCTTTTGATCTTGATCTAATTTGGTTCAATTTAAACCAATTAACCCACACTTCCATTTAATTCGAAAGCAAAATCATAAAAATAATAATCCCAAGACATAAACATTTACATTCGGCATTTATCCTCTATTTGTTCAAATACATTCAAAATTATTAAGGAACACCTTGGTAGTGCTTTCCTTGATATGTTTTAACTTACAACCTACTTTCATATTTATTGCCATACATAAATTTTATGTAATTATACATATATCACTAAATACAATAGCTCAAATTCATTCTCTCATATGGCCGAATATGTCAATAACCCCCATGCATTTTCTTCAACATGCAACCTAGCAACAAGCTAAATAACCATTCCAATTTCATGCATTTAACTACTCCAATTCAACCTATGTGGATTTCTTCTACATGGCCGAATGGCCCTTAGGTTCTTAGAATTCTTTTTAGCTCTTCTTTCCATCCATTTTACCCCTTGCACTAATTTACTTCAAGTAATCAAGTCTTGGACTTAATCCCCTCCCCCAATACTTTAACATCACAAATAAAAGTCTTCTATGGTGAATTTCATTATAAAAGAATGGCCTAACATCAAAACACATGAAGAAACATTTTCATGAATATTCATCCCATTATTCGGCCAACTAGTAGGGTAGTTTCAAGCCAATCAACATAATCTTCTCACCTATTCATGCCATTTCTTTTCATACTATCTAACTTATCAACTCAAGAAGCTACAACATTAGCACCCATGGCCGAATCTCCTCCTACCCATATTAACAAAGTCTTTTTGCTTGTTTCAAAAGAAGAGATTAAGAATTTAAGCCATATCAAGGTGAGTTTTCAAAATCAAGATCAAGCTCTTACCTATCCTAGTGCATGCAAGGCCGAATAGGGGGATGAAGCTCTTCCCTTCTCTTCAAAGTAGGAATCGGGTAAGAGAGGATGAGTGAAGGGAAATTATTTTCCTTTTTTGTTTTTATCTTTTAGCATAAAAAAAAATATGGCATGCTTTTTCTTACAATATTACTAAAATCAATATATGTGTAATTAAAAGCATATATTCATAGCATGCTTCAATTTAATAATGCCTAAATATCATACAAAAATAAAAAAAGAGAGCATCTATGCATGCTTGCCAGTCCACCTTGTTCAAATGTGGGAATTTGACATGCAAATTCCCATGTTTTATGGACAATTCATTTAGCTCCTTTTTATAATGCCCACTACATTAATCCTTCTTGCAATTTAAGCCTTCTTAGCAAATTAGACACTTAGATAGCTAAAATTTTCTACTAAATTTTTGCACTCACTAAATCACACATAACAAACACGAAACATAATATTATAATATCCCTCAAGCTCGGATTCGTGGTCCCAAACCACCGTTCCGATTAGGGTCAAAATTGGTCTCATTACAACTCTCCCCCTAAGGATTTTCGTCCCAAAAATCTTACCGTTAAAAGGTTCGGATATTGTTGCTTCATTGACTCTTGAGCTCCCACGTAGCCTCTTCAGACTCGTGTGACGACTCCATAGAATCTTTACTAATGGAATTCTTTTATTTCTTAACTCTTTGGTCTCCCGAGCCAAGATACGGATCGGTTCCTCATCATAGGTCAAGTCGATCGAATTTCAATCTCGGCGGGGTGATCACATGGGACGGATCCGATCAGTATTTCATGGCATCGAAACATGAAATACATTGTGTATCTTTTCTAACTCGGAGGGCAATCTTAATCTATAAGCAACCGGTCCAATACGTTCAATAACTTCGTGCGGTCCGATAAATCTCGGCTCAACTTGCCTTTCGACCCGAATCGGAGTATTTTCTTCCACGGAGAAACTTTTAAGAACACCCGATCTCCGACCGAAATTCAATGTCCTTACGCTTTTAAATCGGCATAGGACTTTTGACGATCCGGCGACTTTCAAATTACTCCGAATAACGACCACCTTCCTGCTCGCTTTTTAATCCAATCAACCCCGTGTATCTTGTTCTCACCGAGCTCACCCAATACAATGGTGTGCGACATTTTCGACCATATAAGGCTTCATAAGGTGCCATTTTTATGCTAGATTGAAAGCTATTATTGTAAGCAAACTCAATCAGGGGTAGGTATCGTTCCCACGTACCTTCGAACTCGAGAACGCAACACCTCAACATGTCCTCAAGTGTCAAAATAGTTCGCTCAGACTGACCGTCTGTTTTATGGATGAAAGGTCATACTAAAATGTAGTTTAGTACCTAATGCCTCTTGCAACTTCTTCCAGAATCGCGAGGTAAATCTTGGGTCTCTATCTGAAACAATGGAACTCGGTACACCGTGCAATCTTACAATCTGCGACACATACAATTCGGCGAGTTTGTCAAGTGAATAGTCGGTACGTACCGGCACAAAATGAGCTGATTTAGTCAATCTATCAACGATAACCCAAACGGCATCTTTCTTACTCGGTGTCATAGGAAGACCGGATACAAAATCCATAGTAATTCTATCCCATTTCCATTCGGGTATCATAATCGGCTGAAGTAATCCGGAAGGTACCTGGTGCTCAGCTTTCACTTGTTGACAGATTAAGCATTTGGAGACAAACTCAGATATGTCCCGTTTCATGCCGGGCCACCAATAAAACTGCTTCAAATCGTTATACATTTTTGTACTACCCGGGTGTATCGACATTCGGCCATTATGGGCCTCACTCAGAATCATCTGTATCAAATCTGAGTTTGTTGGAACACACAATCGATTTTTATACTTCAAACAGCCATTTGCATCTATCTGGAAGTCTGATTCTGTAGCGTTCTCACACTGAACCCGAATAGCTACTAACTTTTCGTCGACTTTCTGTGCCTTGCAAATTTGCTGAATAAACATCGGCCTTGTTTGTAGCTCGGCTATGATCGAACCATCCTCGGACATATCGTCATCCGTATGCTTTAATGCACGCAGAGCAAATAATGATTTTCGACTCAACGCATCCGCAACAACATTAGCCTTCCCGGATGGTAGTCAATCACTAATTCGTAGTCTTTCAAAGCAATTCTAACCATCGGCGTTGTCTCAAATTTAGATCTTTACGTGTCATTAAATATTTTAGACTTTTGTGATCTGAGTAAACATGACATTTTTCGCCGAATAAATAGTGTCGCCAAATTTTCAATGCAAACACAATGGCTGCCAACTCCAGATCGTGAGTTGGATAATTTTTTTCATGTGGCTTCAATTGTCTTGAAGCGTAGGCTATCACCTTGCCTTCTTGCATTAGAACACAACCCAACCCACTTAAAGATGCATCACTAAAAATAATGAATTCTTTACCCGATTCAGGCGAGTCAACACTTTGAGCCTCGGTTAAAGGGCTTTCAACCGCTCGAAACTCTTCTCGGCATTTTTCGACCATTCATATTTGACATCCTTCGTAGTAGCCTCGCGTCAAAGGTGCAGCTATCACGGAAAAACCTTTTACAAATCGTCTATAATATCCCGCGAGGCCTAGGAAACTTCGGATCTCAGAAACATTCTTTGGTGGTTTCCACTCGAGTATGGCTGCTATTTTGTTTGGATCCACCCGAATTCCTGACACCGAAACCACATGTCCCAAGAAGTGACCGTTCAACCAAAACTCACACTTACCGAATTTTGCATATAAACGATGATCTCTCAAGGTTTGTAGTACTACTCTCAAGTGCTCAACGTGTTCCGCTTCACTTTTGGAGTAGACCAATATATCATCGATAAACACTACTACAAACCGATCCAAAAACCGTCGGAAGACCCGGTTCATGAGATCCATAAAAACGGCAGTGCATTGGTAAGCCAAAAGGCATAACCAAAAACTCATAGTGCCCGTACCTCGCTCGAAATGCCGTCTTTGGCACATCGGAATCTCGACTCGTAATTGATAATAGCCCGATCTCAAATCTATTTTTGAAAACACAAGCCCCTTTTAATCGATCAAATAAATCATCGATCCGAGGTAACGGTATTTATTCTTTATGGTCACCTTATTTAGTTGCTTGGTAGTCGATACACATTCGCATTGTCCCGTCTTTTTCTTTTCACAAATAAGACCGTGCTCCCCACGGAGAAAAGCTCGATCGTCGCGAAAACCCTCTCTCGTCAATTCTTGCAATCTGCGCTTTCAATTCTTTCAATTCGATGAGGCGCCATTCGGTGCGGAGCTATCGAAATCGGGTCGATCCGGCACTAATTCAATGCTCAACTCAATCTCTCGTCTCGGGTAAGCCCGTAGTTCTTCAGAAACACATCGGTGTATTCACATACAAAATCGTACCGATTCCATTAGTTTCTCGGACGCTTTATTATCCAAAGACATAAGCCGAGATAGGCCTCACACCCCTTTCTCACATACTTTTGGGCTATCATTGAGGATATCATCTTAGAGCAACTCATTTACATCACCATTTTATTCGATTGTCTCACCGTTTCGGCATTTCAATTTAATAAGCTTTCTTTTGCAATCCACCACCGCCTCATGTGAAGTTAACCAATCCATACCCAAGATTATATCAAATTCATCGAAGGGCAACAACATTAAGTCACCGAAAGCAATAGTCTCGTACCATCAACGCAACCTCTACACACTTTATCTACAAGCACACATCTACCCAAAGGGTTGGACACACGAATTACGAACTCGGTAGACTCAACTAGCGAGTCTTACCAAATTTTAAAGTTTCACAAACATAAGAATGAGTCGAACCAGGGATCAATTAATGCAATCACGTGAGTATCAAAAAGAGTGAAAGTACTGGTGATGATGACGTCGGGGAGGAAGCATCCTCTCTAGCTCGCGCGACATACGCCTCTAGCCGAGCTCTCTAGCCTCGGATCGACCTGTGGCGTTAAATGCTCCTTTCTCGGCTATCACCTACATTGCCCGAATATGCGGGTGGTCGCGCTCGCATTGGCACGTTGCTCGGTGTAGTACTCAATCGCATTCTCGCCGGCTAATTTGGACACTCTCGATAAAATGACACGACGATCCACACTTATAGCAAGTCCGATCATGGAATCTACAACTCCACGAGTGCCATTTCCCACAATGCTTGCATTCAACTCTAGTTTGTGGAACGTTACCAACATCAAGCATCGAGGTAGCTCGGGAGCTCATAGGAGGTCGATCCGTCTAGGCGGATCTGTAGTAGTTTTCATTTACCGTAGTCATCTCTCGGCTTCTTGCTCGTGGGATGGAAGACTTTGCCCAAAGACCTCTTCCGGATATCTCGGCTTCGGATCGGCCTTTCTTTTCTCCTTCCCGAGCTCTTGACTTTGCAAGCTCTCTCAACTAAAGTTACAAATTCTTGGATTTCAAGAACGCCAACAAACATCTTTATATCTTCATTTAGGCCGTCTTGAATCTTTTACACATAATGGCTTCAGTAGAGACACACTCTCTAGCATAACGGCAATGAGCTCGACAAATTTTCTTTCATACTCAAGTTCTGATCTATTCGTCCTGTTTCACTCAAGGAACTCTTTTCGCTTTTGATCAATAAATCTTTGGCTAATATACTTCTTGCGAATTCAGTTTGGAAGAAATCCCATGTCACTTTTTCTTTGGAACCACTCGATACTAGTGTATTCCACCGGTGATATGCAAAGGTCCCGTAGTAAGGATATAGTGCACTTCAAGCATTCATCCGAGTACACGATGACTCCACCAAGTACCCGAATAGTGTTATCAAGCCACATTTCGGCTCTCTCAAAGATCATCATCGTCATTGGCTTTAAATTCTTCGCCCCATATTTTCGAATTTTGTCAATCGGGGGCCTACTAGATCTCATTGGATCTATCACCGGGAGCTAGAGGATCCGGAGTTGGATTATTCGGGGTGGAGGTTGGGGTATATTCGGGTTATTCGGATAAATTGGGCAAACCAATCATTCATCATCCGATAAAAGGCTTGCTTTGTTTCTCCTTCGTGGCTACCCAAACAGGTCGAGAGTCTATCGGCGCTGATCCGTGATGCGGTCGGGCACCACGCTCTCCACATCATCACACACGACTCTTTCTCGTTCGAGTCCATTTACTATATAAAACAAAATTCAGCCGCTGAAGTCACCACACTATCAACATATAACCACGAGGCATGTATAGCTAGACTCACACGCGCCACTGCGTAGTCCTAGAATCGACTAAACCGTAAGCTCTGATACCAATCAAATGTAACACCCCTTACTCGAGACCATCGCGGAATTAAGTAAGGGGCATTACTAGACTTGACTACAAATTTAAAACATGAAAATCTTAAAGCTGTCAAACTGCGTTGTGCCGACTAATTTGGCTATAACTCGAGTTACAAAATTCGAAATTCAGATCCGTAAATTTTCCTTGAAAGTAGACTCATATATCTATTCACCATAATTTTTCTAGAATTTTTCATGTGGCCAATTAGTACAGTTTATTCTTCAAAGTTACCCTTATTACGCTGCTGGACAGTTCTGACCTATCCTTATAAAACTGCAGTTATCTGATTGCACAATTTTCCAATGGTGTTCTTATTTATACCAATGAAAAATAGACTCATTTAGGATTCTACACATATAAACCATGATTCCTAATTATTTTTGTACAATTTTGACAATTTTTTCAAAACAGGACAGTGACTCACGAATTCATTCAGAACAGGTTTCGTTCAAACTTAATTATCTCATAAGGTATAAGTCTTTTTCCTACTCTATTTCTTTTATGCAAAAATAGACACACTAAGGTTCAAATTCATAACTCACTAGTCTCCAAATTCAATATACCCTATTTTTGGTGATTTTCCTAACTCGCGTCACTGCTGCTGCTACAAGCTGTTTTATTTCATTCTTAAAAATAACTAGCTCCTACCCGAACCTCCTTACTTCAAAATTTCAAGGATTCAATTTATAATCAAACATTTCCTTAGTAAAACGATTAACTTGTTTAGGAATGCATGGACAATGCCATCATGAACCAACTTACATCAAAACACCCAACGTACTTAACAAAATTTTAGCCACTTTCGCATGGCTATTCTTTTTAGTGTTTACAAGAGAACCGTAAAATTTCCTCAAACAAACCAAGCCTATCCTATACATGCCTTCTATTAAAGACCAACCCAAAATGAAGGAGTACCCAAAAAGTAGGTTGATAGTGTGAGCGACTTCCCAACGATCCCGGTGAGCTTGTGGCTTGCTCCTAATCTATAAAACAGAGGAAACATCTCAAACGAGTAAGCTACTAGCTTAGTAAGTCCCAACTCATTTAAATTAAAACATTTAATTATTTATGAAGATAAAATAGTCCACATATGGCATTCTACGTAAAACAACTAAGTAAATAGTTTACACAAGGCCAAATATTAATAATTCAAACCTACTTTCATAGCGATTATACATGCAAATCAATTGTCCCATAATAGCATGTTCTAAGCTCGACTTCCGTCAAATTACATTCATCAATAACAATTTGGCACAAGTAATATTTAACATAACATACCTCACATACTTACCCGAACCATATTCGTGACAATTTAGTTCTACATTGTCTTGACAAGGATTAAACTCCTCTTAGGTAAATTTCATCACCGGCATCAAGCCTGCTAGGCGTAAAAGCCTGAAAAGTAACACCGGCGCAAGGCCTGCTAGGCGTAAAGCCCGATAGGTAACACCGGCACGAGGCCTGCTAGGCATAAAAGCCCGATAGATAACACCGGCACGAGGCCTGCTAGGCATAAAAGCCCGATAGATAACACCGGCACGAGGCCTGCTAGGCATAAAAGCCCGAATGTCAAAATATCTTTACATGCTTTACACATTTTCACTATACATATCGAATCATATACCTTTATTACCATTGCATTTAATAAATTTGAAATCAATCAAATCCATCACTATCACAATCGACCAACTCATGGTTTTATACCAAGCTTATACAATTTATATCATTCACTAGATATGTAAAGAATCTTTAGATGTAAGGTAACTCAAAACTTACTTATTCACCTTGCATTAGCCAAAACAATTTCCATCATATTCTCAACTTAAATCATCAACCAATATGTCAATGTACATTCGGCCATGATGTAATTAGACGTTAGTATTCATAAATTTTTAATAGTCAAGATAACCATAATTTACTCTTTGACATGATTTAACTAAAGGACTTACCTTAGGAGTAGATAGATTCAAAATCTTCAACTATTCGTTTAGCTTAGCTTTTCCTCGCTCCAACTTTTTCTCCTTTTGATCTTGATCTAATTTGGTTCAATTTAAACCAATTAACCCACACTTCCATTTAATTCGAAAGCAAAATCATAAAAATAATAATCCCAAGACATAAACATTTACATTCGGCATTTATCCTCTATTTGTTCAAATACATTCAAAATTATTAAGGAACACCTTGGTAGTGCTTTCCTTGATATGTTTTAACTTACAACCTACTTTCATATTTATTGCCATACATAAATTTTATGTAATTATACATATATCACTAAATACAATAGCTCAAATTCATTCTCTCATATGGCCGAATATGTCAATAACCCCCATGCATTTTCTTCAACATGCAACCTAGCAACAAGCTAAATAACCATTCCAATTTCATGCATTTAACTACTCCAATTCAACCTATGTGGATTTCTTCTACATGGCCGAATGGCCCTTAGGTTCTTAGAATTCTTTTTAGCTCTTCTTTCCATCCATTTTACCCCTTGCACTAATTTACTTCAAGTAATCAAGTCTTGGACTTAATCCCCTCCCCCCAATACTTTAACATCACAAATAAAAGTCTTCTATGGTGAATTTCATTATAAAAGAATGGCCTAACATCAAAACACATGAAGAAACATTTTCATGAATATTCATCCCATTATTCGGCCAACTAGTAGGGTAGTTTCAAGCCAATCAACATAATCTTCTCACCTATTCATGCCATTTCTTTTCATACTATCTAACTTATCAACTCAAGAAGCTACAACATTAGCACCCATGGCGAATCTCCTCCTACCCATATTAACAAAGTCTTTTGCTTGTTTCAAAAGAAGAGATTAAGAATTTAAGCCATATCAAGGTGAGTTTTCAAAATCAAGATCAAGCTCTTACCTATCCTAGTGCATGCAAGGCCGAATAGGGGATGAAGCTCTTCCTTCTCTTCAAAGTAGGAATCGGGTAAGAGAGGATGAGTGAAGAGAAATTATTTTCCTTTTTTTTGTTTTTATCTTTTAGCATAAAAAAATATGGCATGCTTTTTCTTACAATATTACTAAAATCAATATATGTGTAATTAAAAGCATATATTCATAGCATGCTTCAATTTAATAATGCCTAAATATCATACAAAAATAAAAAAAAAGAGAGCATCTATGCATGCTTGCCGTCCACCTTGTTCAAATGTGGGGAATTTGACATGCAAATTCCCATGTTTTATGGACAATTCATTTAGCTCCCTTTTTATAATGCCCACTACATTAATCCTTCTTGCAATTTAAGCCTTCTTAGCAAATTAGACACTTAGATAGCTAAAATTTTCTACGAAATTTTTGCACTCACTAAATCACACATAACAAACACGAAACATAATATTATAATATCCCTCAAGCTCGGATTCGTGGTCCCGAAACCACCGTTCCGATTAGGGTCAAAATTGGTCTGTTACAAGTCTTCTATTCAAGAAATGGTAAGTGCAATATTCGGCCGAGGGCCATTATTGTTAGATATGAATGTTAGCCGATTCTAACAATGTTTTAATAGGACTTTCGATGACTTCGAGAGCTAAGCAACAAGAACGAGTGGTGATTCGGGATCAAAATAAGCTAGGGGCTAAACAATATAAAGTAACAGAAGCTTTCGGGACTTTAGTTGATATTAGATTGATAGATCAGAATCTCGCTATAATCAGGTGGTAGTTATCGCACTATACTCATGTTGTTAATTGTTATATGTGTCGTATGTGTTATTTGATGTAAACGTAAATGTTATGCATGTTAAGCCAAAATAAAAGCTAACGATATGGATACTAAGGTAAGTGATCGAATAACCAAGTTAGTGATTACGATATTAACTTGTCAGTGATTGGCGATAATAATTGATTATTGAAAAATGTATAAAAATGTGATGATGTGTGATGTATAATCGTTTTGAGAAATATGTGGCCATGATACATATATGTATGCATGTGAATTGTGATGTACACTATGTGAGTGGTCTAATGTTAGCCTCGTGCTACATTCGCGATTGATAATCAGTGAACCGATTGATATGTGGATCACTAGGTGATCGGTGGCTTAGCCACGACCTTAAAAAAAAATAATGTGCAAAAGAAAGATGTGTGGATCACTTTGGGGATTGGACTTCGAAATTGTATATTTGTGATGATATTCATAATATTGTGTATTCATAATAGAATATTTATAATTGTATGTTATATATATATATGGATCAGTGGATATGGGCCAAGCCCATATGTGAGGACATGTGTTTTTAACTATGCACTGAGTCTTGGTGACTCACTCTGTTTTTATTAAACCTTTCAGGTGGCGCGTAAAGCTTGGACCGGGTCGGAGAGGATACAAAGGTGGCCATGCAAAAGTGGATTTCATGTAAAGGAATCTCTGGTTTAATGAATTAAATATTTACATTATCCGTATTTTGATTAAGTGTGTATTGTAATAAGGCCCACTAAAGTATTTCAGCTCTTTTACTAAATATTATTAATATTATGCCCTATTGTGGATGGATGGTTTAAAGATGATTGCAAATGGTTTATTTTATCAAGTAAAACTTGAATCCGATATTTTTAACAAACTTCGATTTTTACTTAGAATATTACAAGTCACGGAAATGTTTTACCAAACTCGACAAAATTTTCGTTGGTTTTACTATTAAGAAAGAATGTCTTTCGAAATGTTCCGCAGTGGCATTCCAAATTCGGTCGGATTAAATGGGCCGGGTTTGGGGTGTTACATCTATTACTACGTAGGCTGACCTATCTCATTTGTTTCTCAACAGGTTTTTCCCAGCATCTAGAGCAGCCGAGCTAAGAAGGGAGATCGTGGGGATTAGGCAGAAAGAGGCAGAAACTCTATATGATTATTGGGAGCGGTTCAAGAAGTTGTGTGCAAGCTGCCCACAACACGGCATAACAGAGCAATCTCTCCTCCGGTACTTTTATGAAGGCTTAAAACCGATGGAAATGAATATGGTAGACGCTGCCAGTGGAGGAGCATTGGTCAACATGACCCCCCAACAAGCAAGAGACTTAATCTCTACAATGGCTGCCAATTCTCAGCAGTTTCGAGCCAATCCTGAACCTCCCAGAAGGGTTCACCAGCTAAGTAATTCTTCCTTAGAGGATAGGCTTGATAGACTTACTAATATTGTGAGTTCTTTTGTTGCAGAAAAGGCTAAACCGGTTCGGTTATGTGGAATATGTGCTACACCTGAGCACACAACTGATGTATGTCCCAGTTTGAATGACAACACGATGGCTCATTTGGATGCCGTGGGGAATTTTCCAGGCCGACCACAAAGGCGTTATGATCCCTACGCTAATACCTACAACCCAGGGTGGAGGGATCATCCTAATTTAAGTTATGGAGCTAATCCACGGTACAATCAGCCATACCAAAACCGACCTCTACAACAGCCGCAGAACCCAGGTAATAACCTAGAAGCTCTTGTCAATAAATTAGCAGCTAACGTTCTTGAGTTTCAGCAGAAAACCGAGGCATCCATAAGGGAATTGACCACGTCAATCGAGAAAATAAGTTCTCAAGGGAAGCTGCCGTCCCAAACAGAGCCAAATCCAAGACAAAACGCAAATTCAGTAACACTGCGAAGTGGAAAAGTCCTGGAACCGATTCCCGACAGGAATCGTGCCCAAGAAATCGCCCATGAAAAATCTGAGAAAGACGAACAGGTTCGACCAAGGCCTCCATTGCCTAAAATTCAACCTCCCTTTCCAGAACGTTTCAACCAAAGTCGAAAAGGTAAGGAGGATAAGGAGATCCTTGAAACATTTAAGAACGTCGAAATTAACATTCCACTGTTAGATGCCATCAGGCAAATACCCAGGTACGCTAAATTCCTTAAAGAACTTTGCACCAACAAACGAAAATTAACTGGTAATGAAAGGGTGAATGTTGGTGAAAATGTGTCATAGATATTACAACGGAAAATGCTGGCAAAATGTAAGGATAGGGGTATGTTTGCGATACCATGCAAAATAGGACATTTGGGAATTAAAAAGGCTATGTGTGATCTAAGAGCCTCCATAAATGTAATGCCCTATTCTATTTACGAATCACTTAACGCAGGTTTTTTGACAAAAACAGGTGTTATTATTCGATTAGCGACAGTCCGTTGTGCATCCCGAAGGAGTCCTCGAGGACGTGTTGGTAAAAGTTAACGAACTTATTTTTCCTGATTTCTATGTGATAAAAATGGAGGAGGACGGTGCTCGGGATCTTCGAGATCTCTTGTTGGGACGACCATTCCTTAGTGCAGCTAGTACTAAAATTGACGTTCGAAGTGAAACTCTCACGATGGAGTTTAATGGGGAGATCGTGAAATTTAACGTCTACGATGCCATTAGCCACCCCAGTGAAATTTTGAGCGTGAATTGTGTCGATATAATCGACTCATTAGTGGAAGAAAATTTTGAATCCATTTATGATTTTAAATTTGACTTTGATAAATTTGAATCCGTTAATGAGTTGTTATCCCCAGATACTAAACTTCTACCTTCTGTTGCGCAGGAGCCAGATCCAAAATTAAAACCACCTCTCAAACATCTCAAATTCACATTTTCGAAGAATGATGAGACCATTGTCGACTTCAAAGGGATTAACTCCTTGGAGGAAAATATGAAATCAATGAAAAAGGCACAAAGACGATTGAACCCAAATATGGTGGATGTGATAAAAAAATGAGAATTTCCAAGCTCACATGATTAAAAAGATTTATTTTGAGCCACCGTAGAACCATTTAAGTCGTCGAGCTAATGACGTTAAACAAGCGCTTGTTGGGAGGCAACCCAATATTTATTTTTCTTTTCTTTTATTTTATTTTATTTTATTTTATTTTATTTTATATTTTTCTTTTGTTCCTATCTCTATTTATTATCTATTATTCCCCTTTCTTCTATTTTTAATTCATGGTTTATTTATTTTAATAAAAATTCTCTTCTTTTATCAGGTCAAACGGAGCAAAAATTCGACAAAGAAAGGGGGATAAAACAGAGCCAAACAAAATTTCTATCCAAGGTACCAAACAAATTTTCTATTCCGTCTTATTCTGTCCGAATTTCATATCCTCATGACCCAAACAGGCTTATTCCAAATTAGAACCCTTAACCCTACAGCCAAACACCTCCTATCAGCTAATTAAAACCCCAAAACCCAAACATTTTTTTTTCATTCCTTTTCTCCCCTATTTGCTTAGCCGCCGCAAGCACCCTCCTCCACCCTCCCAACCGCCGTTCAAACTCCAAGCCACGTCGCCGTCCGACCAAGATGGTCCGCACCCGAAGTCGCGCCGCCGCTGAACCCACGTTCGCCATCAACTCGCGCCGTCATCGTCTATCCACGCCCCAAGCCTTTGACCTCACCAACGCCACTTCATCTTCCTCAATATCACCGTCGGCCGATGCCCCCATCTCCTCCTCTTCTCCCCTTTCTTCTCCTTCTTCCCCCTCCTCATCTTCCATGGCCGAACACCACGCCGTCGAACCACCACCCCCGCCCGAACACAACACGGATGCCACGGATCCAATCGCTCCGACCGCGCCCATGCTCGACCCACCGTCGGTCTCCCTCCGAAGCTCGCCCTCCACGTCGCCGCCTGCACCTACGAGAACACCTGCACCGGCGTCACCATCGCACCAATCGGCGTCTCTTCCGGCAGCCAACAACGAGCCGCAACTTTCAAGCGACTCCCACCACGATACGCGGCATGATCGGGACCCACAACACCAGCTCCGTCCGCCGACTCCGTCCCGCGTCCCCAACGACCACGACGTCGACCCGAACCACCAACAATGGCAGCCTCGGCTTCTTCCTCTTGTAATACTGCCAACTCTTCCATTTCGACTACCGAACACCACGCGATACCTTCTAGAGGCCGAACCTATCGTTCTCGCGTCAACATTTTACCCCCAGAGTGCCACTTACACGGTAACCTCTCTTTCACATCCTCTACTGCTCGGAACAGGTATGATTTCCTCCGCTATAAAGCAATTGTGCCTTGTAAGTTTCTGTCGATACCTGTTTTGGCTGCATTGAATATTGAAACTGCTGTTAATAATTATTTCACGAATATTGGCTGGGTTGGAAATTTTGATGTCCTTTATTCTGCCTATTATGAACTTGTCTTTGAATTCTATTCTACCTTTCAATTTAATCGGCGCAATCCTGTCTCGATTGACACACCTGGTGTTGTCAAATTCTGGCTGTTTGGTACGATGCATAGTTTATCTCTTATTGATTTTAATATTGCTTTATCCTTTGTAACTGAAGAGTATGCTATGTCTTAGGATTTTCAAGACAGTTTGTGTATGTTTCCTACTGCTTTCAAAACTGTTGAGGCTTTTTCTTTGTTAACAAATAATGTCGAGACTATATATAGCCTAAAAACATCGAAGGATTTATGGTTTCGTGACCCTGCTTTATGTTACATACACCGTTATTTAGCTTATAATTTTTCAGGCCGTCTCGACGCTCCGGCAACCGTCTCAAAGATGGAGCTCTTCTTCTTATGGTGTATGTATACCGGTCGTCCGGTTAATTTAGGCTATTGGTTTGCACTACAATTCGAGCATGTTATCAAAGCTAAACGACCTCTCATTTTAGGTTCTCTCATTACACAACTGTTGTATTCGTTGCATGGTTCTAACGCTCCTATTTCAGATTTACATGTTGCTTGTCAGGCAGATCCTTTAGATGGCCGTTGCCTCGACTCCATGTGACTACTACTTGGCACTCCGACCTCCTTCCACTTTGTTCCCCCGAGTGTTCGATCTATACAATCCAAACGCATCTTTTGACAATGACAATAACCTGACGCATCAGCAAACGCTCGAGCCCAACCTCCATCGACTGTTGAACAACGTTTAGAGCTCATTGAGGCTCGACTCGACACTGTTAGTGAGCAGCTCACGGAACTCATCGCTCTCATCCGCAATGGACAGTAGCTCAGTAGCCTAACGGGGAGTCTTTCTAAACATTTCTTCCTATTTATTTCTTTTGCGTCCATATTGAGGACAATGTGTTTTAAGTAGGGGAAGGTATTCTCCGTATTACTGTCATATTCTGCTGTGATCTGTGTTTACTGCTTGAGGCTCTTTTAGGTTGTCCATATTTTTTTTAGAACATTCTGTCGCTAATCATGCCCAAGAATTTGCCCACGACTTGCCACTGTTTGACCCACATGCATGATTCTTGGCCACTGAGTTAATTCTGATTCTGTCTGTTTGATTTTATCTCCATTGTTTTATTCTTATTAGGCCAATAATATTTATGATTAATAAGTTAACTCTACCTTGCTTTTCGTAAAATTGATCGAGTTTAATATCAAGTGGACACCTAATTCATTTGCATGCCTAAGTTATGTTCATGACCATTAGGAGGTTACTAAAACTTATTTTTGACACTTGATTATTTCTCTTAAAGTCCTCTTGAAGTTTATATTTCCCGAAAATTATGATTAATAAATATTTCCAAGGTTATGAGTACAGCTTAGAACGTGATTGACTGAGTAACCGGGGTAGGGTGCTTGGGTTGTCATTCTACTTCGCGTCAAAAGGTTGTGTGACGTGACAGGTAAAACTCCGCTAGCCAAGGTTATGAGTATGACTCGGAACGTGACTAATTGAGTAACCGGGGTAGGGTGCTTGGGTTGTCATTCTACTTCGCATCAAAAGGTTGTGTGACGTGACGAGTAAAACTCCGCTAACCGGAAGTAAATAATTTTTAGGAGTATGTTGAGCTGAGTATCCGGGGTGGGGTGCTTGGGTTGTCATCTCTCTTCGCATAAAAAGGTTCGATATATTACTATTATTAAAAAAAAAAGAGAAAAAGAGAAAAGAGGAAATAATAAAATTTTAGCAAAGGACTAAAAGTGGGAATAAGTAGAGTGACTTGATAGGTTTGGTAAATCACCTAATTGTCATGAAATAATTCAAGACGATTTTAATTTTTTGTGTGTCAATTAGAATACTTTTTCTATTTTACTTAAAGCAAGCTTAGAAGTTCTCTTTATTTTTCATATGTATTTTTGACTAATCTTTATAAAACTTTGGAGTAGAATTTCTTTCAGGATCTAATTTTCACAGGGGATAGGAACCATACTTGAGGGCAAGCATGGGCTAAGTAGGGGGATTTGATAACACTTTAAATCGACATGTTTTTATGTGTTCAGTGTATATTAATTTCGAATGAGACTCTAATAATTTGGGCTATTTATGGACTTTTATCTCACAGGGACTAAATTGGAGACTAATGCAAAATTGAGGGCCAAAATCGTGAAGTTAAAGACAAAAATGGACCAAAGTGTAACAAAGGGAAAAGATGGTGCCAAAAGTGCGAACATGGAGGGCAGAGGGACTGAAATGCAAAAAGAAGAGACTTTGTTTCATCAAATTCTATTTTAATTATATTAGGATAATTAATATTAGGATAATTATCTAGGATTATTTGATTTCTTTATTTATCTCTATTTATCTTTAATTAAATTGTAATTATCTTTGAGAGTTTGAGTAGAATTAGACTATCTACCTTAAGCACTATAAATAGGGGATGGAGTAACTCATTTAGGGTGTTCATCTTTTTCTGTACACTCCTCTCCCATAAGTCTTTTGTCCTTCATTTTTCTTTCAATAAAAATTCCTTTCTTTCATACTTTTATATTTATTTTCTTTTCCATCATAATATGAGCCACTAAAATCCATCTAGCCGAAGGTTGTCGAATTCCCCAAAAAAAAGGTTCTTGAGGTTTAGAACCCGCACTTAACTTTCTCACCCAAGTATTCATCGTTTCTCCGCATTACGGGGCTGACGCTTCCGTCCAGGTCCCTTTAAAAGTACCCCTTTCAACTTATGCAAAGACGGCCGCTTTGTGTGTTTTGGGAGGAGTGCACCGTCGGTTCGTGAGCTTACTGCGTCAGAGGTTAGCCATCCCAAGAGACAAAATGGCGTGGGATTCGCCATTGAGAAACGTTGATCTAGTGCAAAAGACTCCACAAGAGCAATAAAAGGCTAGAGTCAGGCTGCCTAAAATTCGCAAGGTAAAACTCTTGGAGTTGGTGGTCGTAGGCATCCTCTTCCACTATAACTGGCTTACTTGGGTAGAGAAGGGTTATCCAAAAGCCGAAGACGGAGCCCAAGGAGGAACGAGACAACCGGAGGCTGGAATCTCTCCATATAAGAAACTTTCTCTAAACCCCTTTTTTTTATTTTCCTCATTTTAATTCTCATAATCTATTCTCGTGATTTCAATTCGTCTTAAATTCTATTTTTTTATTATTTTTCCAGATTGAAAATTATTAGTTCTGTTTTTTATTTATTTTTCAGGAACGCAGGTTTTCTTGGGCACGATTCTGCCCAAGATCTCGAGAAACAGGCATTTGTATAATCCGATCCCTGTGGATTCGACTCTACTTACCCTTTACTGTTATTTTTATTATTTTGCAGGGAGTAGGATATATTTTGGTGCATTCAACGACGCATCAGTATTCACCGTCAGAATAAAGTTACGAGGTATTACCGATCAATTCATAAAATATAGCATACATTTATCAAACATAAATCATTCATTCTCATAAATCATTTAATACAGTCACATTGTCCCTTATAAGGGCCTACGAGTCCTTAAACAAGCTTTAGAAGTGGTTCGGGACTAAACTGATAACATATGAAGATTTTTGGAAATTTAGAAAAATTTCAAACATACAAGGGTCACACGCCCGTGTTAACAAGCCGTGTGCCTCACATGACTCCATACACGCACGTGTCCCAAGCCGTGTGGAAACAGGGCAAACATACTAACTTGGGTCACACGGCCGACCACACGCCCGTGTGTCTAGCCAGTGTGTCTAGCCAATGTGCCCTTCGAAGTGGCCATACATGCCCATGTGCCAGGCCATGACAAATTTGTAGGGTATACTGACTTATGCAACACGGCCAAGTCACACGCTCGTGTGCCATTTAGGGGGTATACTAACTTATGCCACACGGCCGGTCACTTGCCCGTGTGTGAGACCGTGTGGAGCATACTAAATTCATTTTAATTTCAACACCAGGGGACACATGGCAGTGCAGCATGACTATGTGTCGCACACGGCTGAGACACATGCTTGTGTCTCTACCCGTGTGGACAAAAATAGGCCATTTGCAAGGCCAATTTGCCACCCTTACTCATGCTCATCTAAACAACCAAAATGGTACCATTTTAGCATACAATAGGCAGCCAATTACCATCAACACCAATCTGAAATATTCTATAATATGCCATCTAATTTCATACCTAAATTCACGTATACAATTCAATCAAATAACCATTCCACACTTATATCATCAAGCACAATTTCACAAGCACATAACTACTCAAATTACCAACTCCAATCACACCTTATAGATCAATTACCAAACTCAAAATATAACTAGTTGAGCAACTCTAAAACCATAAGCTCATTCATGCCAAAACATACCTAAATGAGCCATCACTCATGGCTATATATACAAACTAAAACATATACAATTTACAAGCCAAATCTCATGGCTATAATCACAACCAAAATACCTTATCTAGCCTATAAAAGCCATATACCATATATACACAACACAAAAGTACCAAATAAATGTCCGATAGTGTGATGATGTTCCCGACGACTCCCAGATACGAACTTACCTCGTATTCGAATTTGACGGATCAGATCAACTACTCGATAACCTTGCTTTTCCCCTAATCTAAATTCGAATTCTTTTTTTCTTGATCTATATATAATCAAAATTAACTTATTCAATCTGATATTCTTTCAATTTAGTCCAAAATACACATTTAGGCCCTTTTTACACATTAGCCCTAGATTTTCATATTCAATCAATTTAGTCCCAATTTCACAAATACACAAAATTCTCATAATTCATCAAAACCCATGCTTGGCTAAATTATTAATAAGTCCCTAGTAGCCCAAAACTTTCTTTTATTTCACATTTCAACCACTCAATTTGCATATTTTACAATTTAATCCCTTTTTTGACATTTTTGTCAAAAATCACTTAACAAAACATGTAAAACTATCATCAAGATTTAATATTTCAACATTAAACATCAAAGAGCTCATAGATTCAACAACAGAAACTCTTAAAATCTTTAACAGTTTCAAAATTAAAGGTACGGGCTAGCTAAATTTAGCTGCAACGATTACAAAAACATAGAAATCATTAAAAACTAAACAAAAATTGTACCTTGATTGAACAAAATAGCTTGGCTGAATACTTAAACTTCCATGGCTATTTTTCTCATGTATATACTGTAACATCTCGAAATTGGGCCTAGTAGGATTGGGCCCATTGGGCCTACGACTTTTTGAGAACAAGAGAACGACATTATTTCAAGTTGGACTTCTTAGGAAAATAATTTTGGAAAGTTACGGAGTTCTAGGAAGTTTCAGCTTAAAGTTAGGCTATAAGAAAATTTTTGTGGTTAAGTACTTTAAGGAGAGTTAGTAAGTGGCATTAATGCTTATGGAAATAAGTGAATATTTTGCTAACATAATTGAGCATATGGTAAAGAGGATGTGGCATCACATGAAGGGCTTTAGGGGAAGAGGTTCCAATCCCACTTGGTGTAATTTTTTATTATTAGTTTTTTGTGCTATTCAACCATAATGTCGGCCATAGATGTATTTAAGGCAAGGAAGACTTCTTAAATTATGGAAAGGTGGCTAAGGATTTTGGTTAGGAGTAAGATAAGGGATAATGAAGGAAAGAATCAAAAGAAAAGGAAGGATAAGGGAACATGTTGGCGTATAGTGAGGAAGGTGTTTTGGAAAGATTTTATTTGGTTAATGTTCATCTTTTGGTAAAGATGATAATGGTTTGGGAGGGGGTTTTAGGGATAGCCAAATTTTCTATAGGTAATTGGCAAATTTTTGGTGCTTGAGAGGTTGTTTTCTCCTTAGCATTTTGGTGTCTTTTGCTTTCTCCAATTTCTTCTCCTATTGCCAAAACTCTAAAGCCATTAGTGAGTATTTTTCTTTCTTTGTTTTGTCGAAACCACCTAGCCTTTGTGACCAAGTTATTTTCACTCATCCACCCTTTGAAAACCGAAACTAGTTAAGCACTCCTCCATCTTTCTTTTCTTTTTCACAAAATTCTTCAACCCTTATTTCTTCTTCTCTAATCCATACTCTCATAGCCGAATTTTCTTGTTCATTTTTCCTCCATAGCCGAACCTTTCAACCCATAATCTCTCCTTCACATTTTCTTTCTCATTTGTGTTGACACCCTCTTCTTCGATCAAATAGTGGGTGGCCGAATATCACAATTTCGCCTATTCATCTCAAGTCATAAGCCAATCAGTGGGAATTGGGATTATCATCGAGTAAGGTAAGGAGTCTTTTCATAATCCATTCGATATTGCTACTCGATTATTGTGTTAATCGGATTGAAGTTTCGACTAATCGATTATGTTTTAGGGACGAAATCACTCGATATATTCTATTTGCTAAACCTTCGGATATAGTGGTAAGTGATTCAAGTGTAATTAATACGTTGGGTATGAAATATTTTGGAAATCTGAGGCTAATTTTTGGATGGTATTGTTCTAGGGTCAACGAAGATTGGTTCTTTAGGAAATCAAAATCAGGTGTGTAATCCCGTACCTTCCGAATACATGTTTGAAATGGTGTGTAATCTCACACTTCTCTAAAAGTTTTCATGAAATGTTCGTGATTTAGTCAAAATACCAAAGAAAACCGGAAACCGGCATCCGTGACCACTCGGACATGCGTAGGTTCGTAATGGTAACCATATTTTGCAATGAAACAGTTTTGGTTAGCAGCAGTGACATGATTTTGAAAAATCATGAAAAATAGGAGAAAATGAATTAGAAAGTGAATAAGATATAGAAATAAATCTTACTGTATCTATTTTTATATGAAAGAAACAGAGGAGGAAGAGGAATTTTATATTCTATGATATTTTAATTTTAGTGATACTAGTTCTGATTTACTTTGTGGTTCCCTGTTCTGCCTTAGAAAAATCGTTTAAAATTGTACAAAGTGAATTATGAGTTATAAGTTATATGTATAGATTCCTTAGTTAGCCTATTTTCAATAGAAACAAGTGGTAGCAACATATGAAAACTGTACAGTGAGATATTTGAATTTCGGGTAAGAGAGGTCAGAACAATTGGACAGTGAAACAAGGGAAAATTTAAGGAATAAACTGTACTAAATGGTTAAGCCAAAAATTATGGAAAAATTGTAGTAAGAATATATATGAGTCTAGCTTCAAGGAAAATTTACGAATCTAAATTTCGAGTTTCCTAACTAGAGTTATAGTCAATTTAGTCAGTATGATGTAGATGGACAGTTTCAATTTTTATGCCCCACATTAGTAGTTAAGTCTGGGGTTGCGAGATTATCGAATTACCCTTAGTGGGTAAAATTCTTGAATTACGAAAATGCCCCTATGGGCCTAATTACGAAAATGCCCTTATGGGCCGAATTACAGAAATGCCCCTAAAGGGCCGATTTGCTAGAATGCCTTAGTGGGTCAAATTACAAAGAGGTATAATTGGTCGATTTATCGTAACAAATCTCTGGATTAATGATTATTGTTTATATTTGTAATTGTTATGCTTTATTATGTATGTAGCATTTACATAATTTCACATGGGATGTGAAAAATGTTGAAGAGAAGTGTAGCTCGGTGGCTCTACCACAAATTCTGATAATGGCTATGTGCCTGACATATGAATTAACGACTTTGTGCCGATCATATTCACCCAAGGCTGTGTGCCAGTTATATTACCGTATATGATATTCTGCTGGCTCTGCCACAATCTGTATAGTGGCTATGCCACGCATAATTATGACTCTGGTGGCTCAGCCACATATATATATATATTAAACGGCATTTTGCCTGCGAATTAAATGGCATCTTGCCTGCGATTGGTGTGTTTGGCGGGGTGGGTTGACTTGATCCCCACAGGTGTGATAGGATGGTACGGGTGGTGTGTAGCGGATGGATTACTAGGATGGGGTGGGTTGCATACATTCATACATTTCATTTTAATATTGTATTGTAAATGGGCTTAGGCCCAAGTTATTGCTATATGGATTCAGGCACAGTGGATGACGGTAAGGGGATTATACACTGAGTTCTTGTAACTCACTCCCCCTTTTTCTTAACCCTTGTAGGTAATGCTCAGTGACGAGGACTTGGAGCCATGGATGACTCGATGGAGGCCATACTTCATAAATGGTTTTTATTGAACTTTAAATTTCTTCTCCATTTACTACTTTTACTATTTGGGTTTTAAAGTTGTAATAAGGCCTCTAAATTATTTTATTTTTGCTTTATGTTTGACAAACTTATTATTTTGCTTAAATTACTTTAAATGGGAATTTTTATAAAAACTTAAATAAAGATTTTTCCAAAATAGATTAACATATGGATTTTATAACAAACTTCTACGAATATTTTAACTCGAAAATTTTATCTCAGATTATCAAACGATATTTTCAAAAGTCACGGTTTTTAAAATCTTTAGTTCAAATTTATCGATTTATTAATCAATCTTCGAGGTTAGTAGTAATTTTATCAAATATTTCAAATCAAACTTGTTTTCTTGATTTTAACAACTCAATACCTATTTTAGTACCAATGAAAAGGATTTAACATGTTTTTCTCATGTGACATGTCAGATCCGGTCATAACGCATGGGCCGGGTTTGGGGTGTTACATATTCGGTGATGGAAGATGAAAATAAGATGATAAAGTTTTTGGTTTTATTTATTATAACTTAATTAAGTAATTTACTTTTTTAACATTAGTAAATAACCATCAAAATACCTTAATACATGTCCATAAAAGTCCACTACCATTTAAAATGGTCTAATTACCATTTAAGGCCATCATATTTAAAAGCCAAATCTATTTGACACCTTTAACAAAAAGATTGCAACTTTTGTCTTTTACGCGATTTAGTCTTTTTTTTTCTCAAATTAAGCAACCAATCGATAAACTTAGCTCACGAAATTTTCACACATACATGCTGTCATGCTGTAAACACATAAAATAATTTTAAAATAATTTTTTGACATTGGATTTGTGTTTTGAAACCACTTTTTCGATTTAGCTAAAAGCGGGTTGTTGCATATGGTCTTACACGTAATCCCGTATCGATGACAATAGCCCAGCTATGCTCTTAAACAAAGTCTCATGTCGATGCCATACCTCAGATATGGTCTTACACGAAGTCTCATTGTAACACCCCAAACCTAGCCTAGAAGTTAAGCCCGAGTCCAGAATGACACATTAAAGGCACACTCCAAAACGATCTTACAATTTAACATTTTAAGGCCCAAAAGCCAAAAACAAAAGTTTATTTCGAAAACCATATTAACACTTTAATAATTTTATGAAATTTCTTAAGTGGGTAGTTGAAACAATAATTATAACCCCAAAATATAAATTCAATTAGGAGTTACATGGCCTTATCGCAATCCAATGAAAAAACAAAGTATCTAAAACAAAATCTTTTGAATAAATTAAAACATTTGAACAGCTTGTAGTGTGGCCATCTCTGAGTCCTCTCCCACGTCGAGCCGTCTATTTAGGATAACCTGAAACATTAAATTAAAGGGTGTGAGTTTCGAAACTCAGCGTGTAGAACCCTTGGCAATCAAATCACATACAAATATTCACATTGGGCCTAAGCCCTATCAATATCAGTGGTCTTGGGCCTTAGCCCATAATGACCTCATATCATATCATATCATATCATATACAAACAAGATAATGCAAAAACCATCCCAATAATCCATCCGCTACACACAGCATTTCCCTTCTAACCTTATGACTCCTGTGGGGAATTCTAGCTCGACCCACCTCTCCGCTACACACCAAGGGTAGCCCGGTTGCATGATATGCGACGCGTTGCGACAAAAGTCGCTAATCATATATTAGGCTTAAAGCCTCCAGTGGATCCATACCATACGGCCATGCGATCCTCAAATCTTCCTCCATACCATAATTCCCACCCATATGCATCCTAAGCAGAATATTATATGAATGCATCAAACACACAAGTAACATCTATAAACTTATGTTCGTCGCGTAGGGGTATTTTCATTATTTCACTACCCAGGGGTATTTTCGTAATTCTACCTTACAGGGGTATTTTGGTAATTTGGCAAAATAGGGGTATTTTGGTAATTTTGCAAAATAAGGGTATTTTGGTACTTTTGCAAAACAAGGGTATTTTGGTACTTTTGCAAAACAGAGATATTTTGGTAATTTTACAAATCTAGGGTATTTTAATAATTTTACAACTACAAGGGTATTTTAGTAATTTTACAAATATAGGGGTATTTTGGTCCCTCTCGGGTTTTAGTTATGAACTTTGGCCCATCAACAAGTCCTCGCGGCTAAAGTGAACAGACACTAGACACCAGGTAGGATTCCAGAGAAGAGGAGGTGGGCCACTGGGACCGCTTAAATACCAAGCTCTCCCTAGATCCAATCCTAGACATGCGTATGCCCGTTGCCACACTCTAACCCAGCAACTTGTTCACAGACATGTTTAATTAGATTAAGTCTTATGAAATTTAAGAGTTGTTCAAACGAAGCCTAAGTCCATAAACCCTAGCATATTTGTCTACGTCCCCATAAAGCCCATCAAACCCAAATTACAACCTTACGGCCCATTTGGCCCAAATCTTATCACATGGCCTACTAGGCCCAAAACAAATCCAAATCGTGTATCATGCATGACTAACTCAATACGTTTAACAGACCAAACCATTTCATCAAACTTAGCCTCAGGGCCCACCGGGCCCATTTAGCCACTTTCGGCTTTTTGACTTTTTAGCATTGCCGATATCGTGTGTGTAGTGTTTGTACACACTTGGTAACCTCGCGTGTTGCAAACCCCTTAGTCACGAACCTACAATCGACATTACTAGCGATTAACCAAAGCTTTAACATACACTGACTAAAAATCGAAACCTCACCATACCCTTACCGTGTACCTCACGATCTAATAGCCCTTCCTTTGCTACTATTGGCGATTATCCTATAGATCTGCACCCAAACACCTATATCGTCAAAACCAAGTGACCCATATTGATCATAAGTCACCCCTATGAGCTATAATAGATTCGGTCACTTATTAAAACCCTAACTAAATCGAGAATACTTACTGCCTTGATAACAATCCTTACCTACCGCGCTTGCGATTGCTGAGCCTCACCCTTTTTAGTACATGGTAACGGTAAAGAGGGATAGATAGCCCCTCGGCTTTTAATAAAACACACCAAAAATTCAAATAAGCTCTTACCAGAATCTTCCTTTGATTCTGCGGCTTAAGTCTGGCTTTTGAGACTCGTAAGGTGACAGAGGCAATTCGGCAACACTAGGGGAAATAAGAAATAAAAGTGATTTGGCTAGAACCGAGTGGTGAACCAAAAGGGAATTTGAGAAGGGAGGATATGAAGGATTCGGCTTTGGCACACTTAGAGAAAAAAACGTCTGCCTCTCACAAGTGAAGAAATTCGGCTAGCAGGAAAGCAAAAATTCGGCATTAACCTAGGAACTTAGTTCGGCACTCATATATATAGCCCCTAGCCGAACCTCTCTTCTTAGAGTCCAATTCGACACCACTATATCCACCTCCCAATCCCTATCTTTTCTCCCTTATCTCACACCTTAAATTTCTCTCCCCGAACACTCCCTTTTCGTGAGTCCTCCAACGCCAACTCCTTCTCGTCCGTGCACAAAAATAAAACTTCTTAATTTCCCTCCTAAGCCTTGAACCTTGGACCTCCTTAATCGCTAATGTGCCAACTCATAGCTCTATATGACGCCACTTTCCACCGAACTATAAGCCCATCTGTGTCCCTTTTCTTCTCTTAATCTGCTTATGAGGCCTCCTACCTGAGACTAGGGTCCATTAAGTAAGAAAGAATAAATTTTCCCTATGGTCACCCCTAACTCTAAGGCCTCAAGTAATCCCGATACTATCTTAATATTATTATTCTAAGTGCTACTCATACATACCAACCTCAGTGCACAAAAAAAATTTAAAGTTTCGAGATTTTTTGGGGCGTTACAACCCAATAGGCCCAAATCTAATAGGCCCAAATTCGGGGCGTTACACTAATATTGATGCCATAACCCAAATATGGTCTTACACCTAATCTCAGTAACCCTAATGTCATGACATTTGTATCCTATCTATTCCTAATGTTCAACCGGGATTTCTTCCTTGCCGGAACTTTGTCGAATATGCTCATAAAATCAATCATACATTTCACGCAATATCAAAACATTAAAATACAAATATAACATTGTATTATTTACATACGAACTTACCTTTGAATAGAAATGGCAAAAAGGACTAAATCGTCAAACACTTGTTTTCCCCCGTTCTAGGTACGAACCTCATTTTTCTTGATCTCTAATATCACATTTAACTTATCTAATCATTATACTATTCAAAATTAGCCCAAAATCACATTATAAAAATTATATTTTTGCTCCTAAAGTTTGACATTTTTACAATTTAGCCCTAGGCTCGTAAAATGATTTACATTCAATTTCATTACACCCAAGCCTAGCCGAACATATATCATGCTCATAACAGCCCACATTTTTCATTTATTCACACTTTTACTACTCATTTTACAACTTTTACAAATAAGTCCTTTTAGGCATTTTCACCGAAAATCACTTAGCAAAAATCATTTATCATACACCAAACATGCATTTTCTACCATTAGACATCAAAATACACAAACATCCATCATAGGTAAAATTTTAGACATTGACATCTCTTCAAATTGATGGTAGAAATAGAAAGATCGAGTTACAACGACTTCAAATATGTAAAGAGCATTAAAAACGAAGCTAAAACGGACTTACAAACGAGCTTGGAAGCTTGGAAAACCCTAGCCATGGTTTCCCCTTGTGAATTCCGGCCATGGGTATGGACAAAAATTGGCTTTCTTTTGGCTTTTTAATTCATTTTAATTACTAAATTACCAAAATGCCTTTAATGAAAAACTTTGAAAACATACCTAACCATGTCCATTTTTGTCCACTAACTTAACCAATGGTCTAATTACCATTTAAGGGCCTCTAATTTAAAATCTCATAGCAATTGGACACCTTTAACATATAGAATTGAAGTTTTGCACTTTTTGCAATTTAGTCCCTTTAACTAAATTGAGTGCCCAAACGTCAAAATTTTTGAACGAAATTTTCACAAAATCGTTCCATAAAATTGTAGACCATAAAAATAAATTTCTCTGCGTCGGATTTATGGTCTCGAAACTACTGTTTCGACTAAACCTAAAATCGAGCTGTTACATTTTTACCCTTTCAATTTTCATGAATTGTTAAATTTTTAAGTTAATTAAATTTTTGATAAAATAATTGTTTCCATCTTATGTTCAGGTTAATCATGCCTCACAAAAGAACTCTTGCCTTTGACTAAGTTGAAGAATCATAAAACAAATTTCACTGTGAAGAAGCCAAAGCGAAATACAACAGCATCTTCAAAAATCAACAAATACTCCTAAAAAAAGGCTTTACACTAAAAGAAAGCAACTATATCGATTTCATGGCGTGCATTTGACAAATTGTTAAAGCCCTCAGTTGGGAGTTGTTTTGTGAGTGCATATGAAGAGTTAGTTCATGAATTTTATACAAATTTGACCTCAAGCAAATTAACGGAAGTTTCTGTCCGAGGAATCAAGGTACCAATAAGTTCAAACGCTATCAATGAATTCTTTGAATTACCTAATTTTGAAGATGACAAATATTCTTCGTTAATGAGAAATATGAGGCTGAAAATTGCAAAAAATTAGACTGTGTCAAAGCATGGAACTCATACTTGTCGTAGAGAATATTTGACACTATTAGCAAAGGTATGGTTCTATTTCATTCGATTCAGCCTTATGCCAATTTTACATGGGACCACAATTTCATTAGAGCGAGTGGTCTTGTTATACTCTACTTTTACGACAAAGACCATTGATGTGGGAAAAATCATTCTGAGAGAAATGCGACATTGTGCCGCTAGATGTTCTAGCCCAGCATACTTTCCCTTTACGATAACAATTTTTTCCTTGAAAGTTAAAATTCTTGCAAACATAAAGAAGACAGGATATAGCCACGACACAATCACAAATTGGGACCTCTACCGAATAGCTAGAGATTCTGTTTTGCAACAACGAGTTGAATTGAGTGAGGATCCCGAATAAGAAGAAGAAGAAGATCCCACAAAGATTGAACCATTGCAGTTGGATAAATCCTTGATAAGGCGGAACAAATTGAACCAATAACCAAACCTGACATGGCAACCTCAACATTTAGAACTCAATCACCTCGCCCAGATCTTCGTGATGAGCTGTCAAAGTTGATGGACATAATGCAACATATGCAGTGGCAGCAACAAGCTTACTGGAGATAGTCAAAACTACGGGATGAATCAATGAGAAACATTTTTACGAAAATATTTCATGACACGTTTATTTTTGTGCCTAAGTTTCCAGATTTTATATTTGAACCATGGAGCCCAATATCGAAGAGGGAACGAAGCAATTCATGCAAAAACAAAGATGATGGAGCAAAAGATGAGTCAAATTCTGAGGGATCTGCAAATAAATAAGAGATGGGGGATCTTTACTTTATATTATTTTCTTTCCTAGAATATTTAATGTTTTTAGGATTAGGTCCTATTAGGATTTCTTTCTCGCATAATAAAATAAGAGGTGGAAATAATAAATAAAAATTAACAAGTTACAAGTTAAGAAGTATGGCAATAGATATGTACATGTCTAGGATTTGGATCTAGAGAGAGCTTGGTACTTAAGCAGTCAACTTGACTCACCTCATCTTTTTCTAGAATCCTACCTGGGGTATAGTATCTATTCACTTCTAACAATGAGGACATTGTTCATCTTAAGTAGGGGGACCGAAAAATTGAAATTATCTCCTCTTAGAATAAATTTTTCTTTTAATTATGGTTAGGTTATATTTTGTTCAAAAATTTGAAATTTTGTTAAGTATGCTAAACTTCAGTATGGATAAAGGTCTATTACCTCAATAATTGTTATGCTAGCTTAATTATGACATAAATGTACTCTTAATAAAGTATGTAAATCATACCATAAAATTTTTAGTTCCTTAGGAAAACTAGGCATGCATGAAAGTTTAAGTCTCTAGAATTGACTTAGAGGCGAAATCTTAGGAAGCATGGAATGTTGAAAATTATTTAGGCAAACTTTTGTTTGGATCGTTCCCCTAACCCGTATCCATCGCCGGAACAGGGTTACAAAGCATTACCGGAATATACAAATCGAGTAAACAGATATTTCACTTTATACAGTATTCATGTCAAAAATCAAACATAAAGTTCCTTATATGGACCCTCAAGGTCCAAAACATACATTTGAAACGAGTCAGGACTAAACCGGGTACTCAGAGAATTTTTTGCAAAATCTCAAAATTTTTCCTAAGTGCAAAGGTCACACGCCCTTGTGGTCAGGCCGTGTGGTTCACACAGCCAAGGGACACACCCATGTCTCAGGTTGTGTAACTCTCTGACTTGGGTCGCACGGCCAAACCACACGCCCTTGTGCTAGGCCGTGTGTAAATACCTGGGCATTCTGTTTTGAAATTTTAAAGATGCAGGGGACACACGGCCAGGTCACACGCCCATGTGCTAGGCCGTGTGTCACACATGGCTGAGACACACGCCCGTGTCCCTATCTGTGTGGACGAAAATAGGCTATTTTCCAAGCCATATTTCTTACCTCGTTTTGTCATCCTCCTACACCAACACTTTAACACATTCACAAGCTATTATAGGTCATTTAACCTAACTCAAAGTCAAGTCCTATACATGATATAATACCTCATATAATCAAGTATACACACTTACTTAAATTACCAAATTCACATATATACATATCTTATCAAATATACTAACTTAACTCAATCATCAATATGCCAATATAATTTCTATCAATCAACCATTTCAAGCACATATCCATCACAATCCATTCCAATGGCTAGTTACACTTAAAGCATTTATATGCCGGTATTGGCCAATTAACCTATACATGCCATTATAACCATAATTGATTTACCATATATATACTGAGATGGGCTGATGGACAGTGTGAGTGATCTCTGCCAAGCTTCCAATCCAACGAGCCTCTGAATTACTATAGAACGGGGGAAAATAAAATAGAGAAAGCATGAAATGCTTAGTAGGTTCGTATAACATGGTAATTAACTTACCACTCATTTAAATTCAATATAAACATACAAGGCACATTCAATCAACTTGATCACAAGCCCTAACACATATCCTCATCCCTTATTAGTCATATATTTCATATAAATATCAAGAAACGTGTATGGGCACAACAATAATTAGATTTCCATGTACATATACTTTCCACATCATGTATTCATATAACATAGAAAATCATATCCTTATATTTCAAGTACATTTTCATAATAATTCATCTCGAGTTCAAATTATTTCATGTCGAAACTTTGCCCATTAAATCATTTGAAATGTCAGTATCACACAGGTAATACACTCAAGGTGTACAAATCTATAATCATGGATGAACATATTCATCAAACAAAATCCATGTTCATATATTATCTTCCCGTATTTCCATATATCATGTATCATCATTTTCACGTATTTCAAGCAGATACATGTATTAATTCATTTCATATTCATATTTTCTCATGTCAGGATTTTGGCCATTGAATCATTGAAAACATCGATGGATACACAAGTAGTACACTCGAAGTGTACAAATCAGAAATCTGTCAATTCATATTCAAGAGTGCTCTTTAAAAAACATAACCTGGAAATCCTCTCTCAAGCCATATAACAGGAAGCTCACAAAGAGCCATTAATCGAGAAGCTCACAAAGAGCCTATCAGGAAGCTTATCTGGGCTATATAACAGGAAGCTCATAAGAGCCATAATCAGGAAGTTCACAAAGAACCTTTAATCAGGAAGATCACGAAGAGCCTTTAATTAGGAGCTTTGGATAGCCATATATCGGGAAGTTCAAGCGAGCCATATCAAGACGCTTACAAAAGAGCTACATTTGTGTCCGCAATATATGCAGGATCACAATCGATCATATAACAAGATGCTCACAAAGAGCTGCGGTAGTCCGCAACACATGCAAGATCGCTACCTATCAGGATGTTCACAGGAACAATATAACGGGAAGCTCAAGAGGGCTTATAACGGGATACTCGTAGGAGCTATGGTGTGTCTGCAACACATGCAAGACCACAACCAATACGGGAAACCTTGTATTCATCGAGTTTCATTTATTCAAACGGGACTTATTACTTATCGGGCATTACCGGACATGTAATCAAATTCATATATAAGACATTTATACAATCCACACATATACAACATTCAATTTAAACATATTAATATACATAATTTAGTTACACGAACTTACCTCGATAAATGTTTGTGTACGTAAAATCTACTAATCCGACATTTTCTCTTTTCCTCGTTCTAACTCCGAATTTGGTCTATCCGAATCTATATGAATGAATTTAACATCAATTCATATTCATTTCAATTCAATTCACATCTTAGGCAAAATTACCATTTTGCCCCTAAACTTTTAATTAATGATGATTTCGTCCCTAGGCTCGAAAAATAAAATTCATGCAATTTAATCCTTATTCCAAGCCTAGCCTATTTTTACATGTAAAATTTATAGCCCATGTATTTCATAAAATTCAAAATTTTTCCATGAATTTTACATATTTTCAATTTAGTCCCTAAATCATAATTTCATCAAAATTCCCTTTACAAAAGTTGTTTATCTATTAACAACCTTTCAGTTTCTACCATAAAACTTCATATTTCATCTATTTTCATCCATGGAAAAACCCTAGTACCTTGATAAATTTTCAAATTAATCCCCGAGATAGCTAGATTAAGCTATTACGATCTCGAATATATAACAATCATTAAAAACAGGCAAGAATACTTACCTAATCAAGCAAAATAAGTTGGCTTGAGCTTAGGTTTCCATGGCTTTGATCTATAATATCACATTTAGCTTACTTATTAGTCACATTATTCATTTTGACCCAAAAATCATACTATTCCAAAATTACATTTTTGCCCCTAAATTTTGTCATATTTACACTTTTACCCCTAGGCTCGTAAAATAATTTGTATTCAATTTCCTTGTATTTAGGCCTAACCGAACCATTTTTATAACTACAACAATCCACAATTTCCATTTATTCACACACTTACACACATTTTACAACTTTTTACAAACTAGTCCTTTTTGACAATTTCACCGAAAATCACTTAGTAAAAGTCATTTCTCACACATCAAACATGTATAATCTACCATTAAATATCAAAATACACAAACTTCTAACATGGTTCAAACCCTAGACCTTCATCATATCTCAAATAAATGGTAGAAATAGATAAATCTTGTTACGAGGATTTCAAAAACGTAAAAATCATTAAAAACAGGGCTACAACGGACTTACAATCAAGCTTGGAAGCTTGAAAAACCCTATCCATGGTTTCTCTATGAAACTTTTGGCCAAGAGGTTGAAGATGGACAAAAATTGGCTTTTAATTTTGTTTTTAATTCATTTTAATAACTAAATAACCAAAATGCCCTTAATGAAAAAAACTTTGGAAACATGCCTAACCATGTCCATTTTTGTCCACCAACTTAATCAATGGTCTAATTACCATATAAGGACCTCCAATTTAAAATTTCAAAACAATTGGGCACCTCTAGCATGTACAACTCAACTTTTGCACTTTTTACAATTTAGTCCTTTTGACTAAATTGAGTGCCCAAACGTCAAAAATTTCGAACGAAATTTTCATGAAATCATTTTGTGAAATTGTAGACCATAAAAATATAATAAAAATAATATTTTCCTCGTTGGATTTGTGGCCCCAAAACCACTGTTTCGACTAGGCCCAAAATTGGGCTGTTACAAACCAAGTTTTGCAACTATTGCAAAACAATTTAACCTCTAGCATACCCAATAATACCGAACCTAATCCGAAGAGGGAAGAAAAGGAGCACACAAAGGCAATCACCCTTTGATTCGGGACTGTGGTTAAGGAACCTATCCGACTAAATTGTAGGGAGAAAGAAGTAGGTGAGAAGGACGAGAGCACCCACACACCTAGTGTTGGAGAAGGGGTAGATGAGAAGGAAAACCCCGAGAGTGAACCCACACAAGATAAAACTTAGGATAGACACATTCTACCACATCAACTAGCCCAAAACCCATACCATTTTCAAGCAGTTTAGTAGAGAAGAAGAAAAGAGATGATAAGGATTTCATAGACTTCCTCAAGACGTTTAAATACTTTAATGTGAATCTCCTTTTGTTAGAACTTCTTGAAAAGATGCACAAATGTGCTAAGTTCCTTAAAGAAATAATGTCTCGTCAGTGGAGAATAGGGAGAAGAGAGCAAATTGCACTTAACAAAGAATGTAGCACGGTAGTGTCTAGGAGAGTTCCTCCCAAACTAAAGGATCACGGTAGCTTTACCATCCCCACTAAGATAGGAGGAGTAAGTTTTGAGAAGGCCCTGTATGACCTAGGAGCCAGGATCAACCTCATGTCATTGTCAACTTATAGAAGGTTAGGTTTGGGAAAGCTTAAGGAAACGGAAGTCACCCTACAATTAGTCGGTTGATCTTTAGTACGCCTTAAGGAATTCCTTGAAGATGTGTTAGTGAGGGTTAGGCAATTCATTTTTCCAATTGTCTTCATCATGCTTGACTTCGAGGAGGATTTAAAAATTCTATTACTCTTAAGGACATCTTTCTTAGCCACATCTAGGGCCACCATAAACGTAGGACGGGGCAAATTAATTATAGATATCAAATAAGAAACTAAAGTTTTCAAATGTGTCAAGCCCGAGTACAGGTCTAAGGAAGTACAACCATTACAAGAGTATAAGTTCCAAGTGATTAAGATGAAAGATTATCATGTTACTGAATTTGCAACTTTCACGGAATGATGTGATTTTTCAGGTGTTCGTGGGCCACGCAAAAGGATTAGGAAATGAACAAGGATAAGAAAGAAGAGACGGCTCTTAAGAGGACTTGGACATGCACTAAACAAAAGAAATGTTCAAGTGTTGATGAAACCGATGAAACACCATTTTGGTCGTGTGACCTACCGCCTGAAGTTGAATTTTTAACTCGTCACTTGATACGAACCGGCTCAGTGATGCGAGTCGAGTCGTCTTAGTTGCCCGATCGTTGATAAGAAAGTATTGTTCAATTTTAAGCAAGAGTTGTATTTGGCTAAGTAGAGGCTAAAGTTATCAAAATAGGTTCAAAGTTAGGCTAAGTATGAATAAGGTAGGTTCGGTTACAAAGAAATAAAGATAGATAATTTTTGATAGTGGGTGGAATGGAAATCGAACTCAAGCGTCAAGAGTGATCCAACACTATAGAAAGTGTCGTCCTAAGACTTATATGGCTTAAGGTGGAAAGGTGATGAAGGAAATTGGACCTTGACCCATTACCTAAAGAGGTAGGAACCAAAGGTAAAAGGATAGGGTTGAACACCACACAGATTAGTCATGGCACTCGAAAACCAATTCTACTTGCTTTTCCCATTCAAGGTACGCCTCCGGGTCGGATCGACCTTGAAATGGTGGAATGGCTATCTTGTTACTCTTTAAGTCACCATCAACACGTTCATACTCTCTAAAACCTGGATTTCTATGAATGCGTCGCCTTCTGCTTTGGTTGGATGCTTGGTATAATGGATCGGACCAACCACCAACAGTAGCAACTTTTCTTTCAAAACATAGAGACATATTGTTTGAACCTCACCACAAAGCCTCACTAGCCACTCACAAAGGAAAACAAGATGGCACTCCACTCGTGTTTGCACTTGATATATTGGCTTTTTCTACACTCTAATAAGCTCACAACTCTAGTGCCTTTTACCACTCGATTCTCCTCTCGAAGTTTGTAAAAGACTCGTTTAGACTTACAAGCGAATCTCTGGGTCGGCTTCAAGTGAGTTTACAAGGGTAATGATGAATAGGTGCAAGGTTGGCTGAAAGAACAATTTGGTGACGGTGTGTGGCGTATTGGTGTTTAATTATGGTAGAAGAGGATTTTGATGGATCGGGAATACAAAGAAAATAAATATACACTTCAACACTTTTTTTTCCTTTTTGTTTATAACTTCGAATGTCTCTCTCTCTTTTTCAAGATGAATACATTCAAAACACTTGTACAATCACTTATACACGAATTAATAATAATATCTTTTTCTGATTTTTATTTTATTTTTTTCAATCTTTTTAAATACTTACTCTAGAACTTCACGAACGCCCATACTCCTTGATTTTTTCTAGCTCTAATACCAAATGATGCGAACTGGCTCGGTGATGCGAGTTGAGCTGTCTTAGTTGCCCCATCGTCGATGAGAAAGTATCGTTCGGTTTTAAGCAAGAGTTGTATTTGGCTAAGTAGAGGCTAAAGTTATCAAAATAGGTTTAAAGTTAAGCTAAGTATGAATAAGGTAGGTTCGATTACAAAGAAATAAAGATAGGTAATTTTGGATAGTGGGTGGAATGGAAATCGAACTCAAGCGTCAAGAATGATCCAACACTATAGAGAGTGTCGTCCCGAGACTTATATGGCTTAAGGTGGAAAGGTGATGAAGGAAATGGGACTTTGACCCGTTACCTAAAGAGGTAGGAACCAAAGGTATAAGGATAGGGTTGAACGCCACACCGATTAGGTGATAAGTTCAAAAGAGAATCAGGTTGACGTCACTGACGAGCAGATAAGTCAAAGTGAGACTCGAACGAAATTGGAGAGGAAGAAACCTTACAAAAGAACAATATGTTCATTCAAAAATGGCAAAAGTCTCCCTTACATCAAATTCGCTAAATATTTATAGCTAAAAACCATGCTAGTCGAATAGGCGCATTCATAGCTTAATAGCCAAGTAATTCAGCTTTAATGAGTTAGAAATTCTAGAATAAAACCAAATAAATTCCATATCTATATTCAGCTCTTTAGAACACCGTTAGACAGCTTCTAGATGAAGGAAAGTCAGCTGAATGTATTTGGAAGAGTTGGGAGCTGATTGGCCATGTCTATGTTCGGCCAAGTGCTTAAATGAGCTCATTTAATCCTGCCTTGAGAAACTGAACATGCAGTAGCATTTTAATGGGAGTTTTGGAGCACAGACAGCCCAAATAGTGTGAATACTTGAACTCCAATAGCCTCCAAGTGTGAAGGGACGAAATTGATCAGCCACCAGCTGAATGGACTCCATTTGAACAGCCTTGTTTATTGAGTTTTTCGAACAGCCACATGGAGAAGCTCAAAACAGCAGCTGAATTAATTCCACTTAATGCTCCAGCCAAATACATGCTCATCTTTAATGTCGTTCCATGCACTTGAGCTAGCTGAATTTAGCTTGTGTGAACACCTATAACATGAAATAAATTCGATTAAGACATAATAATTAGCTCAATTACTTTGCCTAAGCTTAAGACACTTTAATGAGTTGTTTGAGCTATGACAAATTAAATGAATCTAAGGCAAATTAAATGGCTGCAGGATTCAGAACAAATTTAATTACTTAGACACATTAATGCCGAATTTACTTAGACATATTAATTAATTTTAATATATATTTAATACTTAACTAAATTAACTAAATAACTTAAACTAAATTAACTAAATATTATTTGAAGTTTATTCCAACAACTATTAGCTCAAAACGCATAAATTAAATAAAATTAAAATTAAGATGAAACTGAATTGAATGTTCCAGCAAATTGATGTCCAAGATAACACCGAATGAATTTGAGCTCAGTGAGCTAGGATGAGCTTTGAACAAGCTAAATGAGCTCGTAGCTAGTTGAATGGAAAACTTGAGCTGGACATCTTGGATTGTTCAGTTATTCCAGCAATGGTTTCTGCCCCAAATTCGGTCAATTAAGACCTGTACACAAATTAAAAAATTGAAATTAGATTTCATTCTGCACTTGGAACCCTCACGTTTAGGCCATTCTCGGTGGCATCGAGTTGTGTCGTAATATGATGTGACCGGATTCGCATTATCGCTTGTGGAAAATGAACAAGGATTTGTAAATAATTAGATGTTTTGAGCATGGACTACATTTATTTTCTACATTTAGATTACAATTTAATTTGCATTAGTTTAATTTTAAACTTGTTAGGTAGGATTTTTGAGGATTGAGAGGGAAATTGATGATTTTGTAGGTTTTTGGGATGAGTCCAGTGGAATCGAGATATCTAATTAGGGAGATCATGATTTCTTGGACAGTTTTGAGAGGGACCAAATATCTTTTGGGTATCACAATATCGGACCCCTGATATCGCGATACCCCTAGAATTTCAAAAGTCAAAATTTTTTGTTTCACACAGTGGTATCGCGATACACAACCCCTAGTATCATGATACCTCAAACAGAATCAAATTAGATGGGTCCAAAAATAGGGGATATCGTAATATCCAACCCTGGGTATATCGATATCCAAGTTGGGTCATGCGATACCCAGTTTCAGATATAGCGACCTGTGTGTTTTGGAGGCTTTCTAAGCCTCCAAACACCCCAAAACCTTCCATTCTTCTCATTTTTCTCCAAATCTTTATTCCTAAATCCCTAAAAACTCTTCCCTCTCTCTATTTTCTCTCAGTCTCTCTTTCAAATCTTCTCAAATTTCTTTGAAATCTTTCTTCTTGTTACTTTATTTTCCTTGTTTATTTCTTCTTTTGAAGCTTTTACACTCTTTTCGTTGGGAAACATGGAACTCTATTATTTCTATCAATGCGCCTATAACACGGTTTAAGTGTCCCAGTTCTCTTTTTCATTGAATTTTATATTATTGGTTTTGTTATTATTTTTGTTACTTTACTAAAGTTTTAGTGTTGATTGGTTGTGAATACAGGATAGCCTCTACATTATAGTTAGGTTGTTAAGAATCAATAAACATGCCCCCTAAGACTAAAAAGTGAGCTAAGCCCCAACCCGAACCACCTTCATCACTAGAGTATGTTTAGGATAAATTCATGTCAAAAGAGGCCGAGGCCTTTTTCTCAAACATTCAAAAATGAACTTTTATCCTTGAAATAAGCTTCAACCCCTCGGTCTCTAATTGCGAGGACGTTTGGGACTTAGTCTGTTTCCATCTTTCGATGAACCTTGCGATGGTGTCGACTACACCTACCGTAATCATGGTAGTTTTGGAGTTTTACTCCAATCCGATATTTTTTAAGAAAAAAAGGTGTATGTTCGACACAGGAAAGTTGATATATCCCCTAGAGCCATTAGTGAATATTATGGCGTCCCTTATTATGAAATTGATGATCTACAGGCCATGGATTTGAACAGCTTTGAAAATGTTGATATGGACGCCATTTTATTATTTTTAACAAAGGGGAGGGAGGAATGGAAATAAGAGGGATATAATAACTACCCACTATCTTTTAAATGTTTCCCGCTGCTAAGATGTTGATGCAATTCATCTATACTTGCATCTTACCATTACTCAACACTAATATTGTCAATGTTTTCCGAGCTACTTTGTTGTATTGTATTTTCCAATGTAAACGAGTTAGCCTCGAGAAGTGGGTCTATAAAGAGATCCACAAATATATATTCAGTATCAAGGTTGGGATCTAATTCCCTAATTTAATCACCGATTTATGTCACCGTACTAGAGTGGTGATGGGATCTACAGAACATTTTCATCGTCCCACCACCAGTATTATTAGAGACACCCTCATGCATCAATTCCAAGAGCTTCATAGAAAGAAAATATAAGAATAAAATCAATGGTGAAAACAAATAATGGAGATGCCTCCATCCCCACCGAAGAAATCCACAAAGGCTTAATTGAAAAAGATAGATGAGCCTACACAATGGGAGCACATAGGCTAGGCCACGATGTGCGATATAACGTAAGACTCCTAAAATCCATGAAAATAGGCATGGACATGTTTGTGAAGAGCCTAGGAGGACAAAGTATAGAATGGTCGAGTGTCTCATTTAAGGGTAAGGAAGACGCAGCCAAGCCATAGAAGGAGGATAAGGAAGAAATAGATGATGAGGCCACAAAGGATGACAACTTCACCTCTTACCAAAGGAATGTTGAGAATGCATTTGCAGCCGTAAGGCAACCAAGAGGAGGACCTGTCTTTCGAGAGCCTATTACCAAGCCCGGATGCGACCCCCAAAACTCACTGTGCGCGGCAAAAGGAAAGGTGTTGCAGGAACAAGTGGAGATACCAAGGATGACTCAGATTAGTTACATGTCTTTTCATTTTATTTACTTTCTAATTTGGCATGTAAATTATTGAATACTTTTAGTTTTTAGACAATTTTATTTTGTGTTGGTTTGTCTTTATTTATTTATTTCTTTATTTTTCTTATGTGCAGCGAATCACCCTGAAAGATTACACAGCAATTAGGGCTTCAATGAATAGGTGGACACTCGAGCTAGTTTGATATTCCATTCTAGGTAAGTCCGATAACCTCCTAACTTTTATTTTGTACACATTGGGGACAATGTGTAGTCTGAGTGTGAGGGTGCGCATAAGTTTTATGTGTGTTTATTTTTGTTTTTAATGTTTATTTGTGTGTTTATTTCAGTTTTTATGCTTCTTCTTTTTTAAATTCAAAAATTCCAAAAATATTTTATGTTTTTATTTTTAAATTTTCCAAAAAAAAACCCAAGGATTAGGAGTCTTGAAGGTCTCGATATCGCAATACCTATGGCCCAATATCGTAATACCACTGTAGATGGTATATATTCTCCTCATTTCAGCACTGTCAGGGGTATCACGACTTCCATACTTTGATATTGCGATACCCTCTTCTAGGTGATGTTTTCTTCACGGTTGGGCCACCTTTCACTGTAACATCCTAGGAAGGGCCTATGCATTTCCAGATTAATTGTATGAAATGACAAGTTTCAAGTCCTATGAATAAATTTTTGAAACCTAGAAATGCATGAAAATGGAAATGAAAATGCATAAAAATGGAAATGAAAATGCATGAAAATGGAAATGAAAATGGAAATGGAAATGAAAATGGAAATGGAAATGGAAATGAACATTTTTGGAAACCCGAACGTTTTTGGAAACTTAGACATTTTTGGAAACTTGAACATTTTTGGAAATGATCCAAAAATGGAAACTTGAGCATTTTAGGAAACTTGGATATGTAAGAAAAATGGCAAGTTACAGAGCCGATCGAAAATTTTAGGAAACTTAGAAATGACCCTTAAATGATGAGTTTTGAAGTTTTAAATAGGAAATAAAAGCAAGAGGGCCTTAAAAGAAAAAGTTGGAGAAATTTGACACACAAACAAGCTTGGAAAACTGGCCTGAAGATGGCACTTAGGACCTATGGAAATGGCGCCATGTGCAAGAGGCATGGGCCTGGGTTCGAGTCACAAGGGAAGCAAGTAAATGAAGTTTTATTTTTGCTTCCCAGGCCAAGGAGGTGGACGGCACAAGTATTCTAGAATGGGGAGTTTTATTTCCATAAATATTACTTAAAATAAGTGATAAATGAGGGATTTTAAATTAGGATTATTTGAAGAGATAAAAGAAGGATTAAACTCTATTTTATTTTTAAACAAAATAGATGATATTATCACCTAAGTGGAGTGGTGGCCAAGTAAGGGACTCCTAGGCTGATATTTTCGACTATAAAAGGAAGACAGGAAGGCTACTCATCAACTTTTGCTCCCTCTTCCTCTCTGCCAAAATTCTCCCAAAGCAAAACCCCTCTCTGCCGAAATTTTCATTAAGCAAATATTTGGTTAAAGATTATGATTCACGTTTTCAAAGTTAGATTTAATCTAACACGAAGTTATAGGATTTCGACAGGATTATAAAGGAATCCTCTTCAGATTTGGAATCCCATCATAAGGTAAGTGATATTCGGCCAAGGCTAACTTGTTAAATATTTGGGATTATTTTTCCATTATTTCAAAAGCCGAAAACTAATCTATGGAGAAATATAGTGGTTAGCCGATTTCAAGGGAGGAACACAAACCTTCGGGATTTGATTAGCAATCAAATCGGCAAAACAAGGTAAGTGGTAGTAAATTCTACTTCTAGTAGGATTTGGTTTTTTTAGAATAAAAGGGTCATTTATATGTTTTAATTAATGGCCGAATATAGAGTGAAAGATTTAGACCAGGTAGATCGCTCTTGAAATTCACTAATCTATTAAGCGAAAAAGGTGTGTACTCTTACTAACTTTCAATAAATTGCATGGCAATCATTAGATATGTAAATATGTAACAAGATGTGAATGTGGCTAAGCACCACAAATGTGGTAAGGAGTACCAGTGCACGTTTCCTACTTATGATAGGATTGTGAATGTGATATATTTTGAACATGTGATTAGTAACATGAATGAAAATTTAGTATGTGAAATATGTTATGAAATAATTGGGGCATTCGGGATATTTGTGGAGGAAGAAAGTGAAGGTGATGACTACGGTCTCACCAACGTAAAGTGGTGACTACGGTCACATAAAGTGAAAAGTGGTAACTTCGGTTACATCCAGTGAATACGATGTGTCTAATGACACAACATAAGTGGGCGATGAGCACGCCGATTGCAAATGATCGCCTTCGATGGTGTGTAGCGGATGGAGGGTCGACTTAGTAGTCCCCACGGTGTATGCAGGTTGGTGCGGGTGGTGTGTAGCGGATGGACAAATAGGTTTGGGTTTGGGTTGCATCATTATTTGATTTGAATATGCTTGATATGACTTGTATGCCCGATTTGTTGAAAATTAGTCTCATGTACACATTGAGTCCAGTGGACTCACCCGTTGGGGAATTACTTTTCGTGTGATGAGCGATAATGGACCAAGGTCTACAGAGCTAAAGGTGGCCATGCAACACTTGAAGAATTTATTAGAATTTGGACTTTACTCAATTTTAGTATTTTCAATTTTATTTTGGGTTTGAATGATGTAATAAGGCCATAAGGCCCAGCTTGGATTTTCTTTATTTCTGTTTATTTTATTTGATTAAGATACAAATTATTTTTTTGAATAAAGTTAAGTAAATTTATTTCTTTTAAAATTATTTTGTCACCTTATTTAAGTTGGATTTTCAAAATTTATTAAATGGATTCCAATTTAAGCCCAACCCAAAACGAATTTTTCTTAATTACACAAATTTTCTCTAAGTTAATCGGGACATTGAAAACCGATTTTCTTAAGGAACATACGGATCTGTTCGAGCTCGTGGGTAGGGTGTGGGGTGTTTCATTGGTATCGAGCCCGCTTTAAACTCTCGGCTGTGGGCTAAGGCCCAAAACGTTTTCAAAGCGAGCCAAAATAATTTTCTTCAAATTGAGTAGGTATTTAGCATGGCACCTAAGTCTCCGAGACCATGATCCACCGTAAGTACCCCTAACTTTATGAGTGATTCTGTGATTTATGAACGTATAAGGGTAGAAAAGGCATGGAACGTAGAATAGAATGATAGGAATTTGAACCTCTAGGATTAGACTACTCAAACACTTGAAACTCATAAGACTTAATGAACTTAACAAACCTATGACTAAGTCATTGAGCTAGGTGTGGCAACCCACATGCGCATGTCAGGATTGGATCCTAAGAGCACGGTATTTAAGCGAGCCCTAGTGACTCACCTCCTCTTCGCAGTATCCTGCAGTGCGTAGCTTCTGCCGCCTCTAACTCGTAAGGCTCGGTGGTGTGGCAACCTCTGCATGCGCATGTCTAGAAAGGTCGGTGAGAGCTTGGTATTTAAGCGATCGCGTGACTCACCTCCTCTTCATTTGAATCTGCACAGTGCGTAGCTTTGGTTCACCCCGACCAAGAGGGCTCGGTCATAGGCTAAACACAAAGAATAAAACCCGAAAGGGACTTAGCCGTTTTCTATTATAAAAAAATGTATAACCAAAATTTAGTTTTAAAACTCTTAGAAACTTATGAGAACTATTTTACAACATTTTCTTCTGAAAAAAATTTTCCGATTACAAAAATACCCCTAGTGGTAAAAAAAAAAAAATACCCTTGGTTTATAAAATGACCAAACCACCCATAGTTTTAACAAAATTTCATTACTTTATCAAATGTTCAAAACCCTAATTTGTAAAATATCAAACTATCTTGATTTTGGAAAATTACAAAATTGCCCCTAACTTACAAAATTACCAAAACGACCCTGATTTCCAAAATTTTTGCAATATCATTGCTTTGAAAAGTGTAACTCTCAAAGGAACCCTCAATGTTTTACAATCTTGGAAAATATCCCTAACTTAATAAATTTTACAAATTTACCCGATTTTTGAAAAAAATTATCAAAATACCCCGAGATGAAAAATTACCGAAATACCCCTGATTTCAAAATTCTTCCAAAATTTCCTAACTTTAGAAGTACCAAAATACTTTCGTCAAAATCACCAGGAACTTTTTTGAAAATTTACGAAAATACCCTCAGTAGGATAAAATTACGAAAATACCGCAGGTAGTGGAAAAGCAAAATAACGAAAACAACAACAAGAATTACAACGTTTCTTTGAATGAACGAAAGTTCATATTTGTTGATGGATGAATGAATGAATGCAAGATCAGTATGCATGTATGAATACGAAAGAACCACTCTTAAACTCTTCTTCATAAGATATCATCGCGGGTAATAAGTGAAACAAGAATACTAATACATAAAATTCCTTAATCAGATCTCGTCGATAATGAGCTCAAGAGGACGTGGGTCGTCGTGGAAGAGGTAGAGGAAGGATGACCATTAGATCGGGACAAGGTTCTCGACAATGAGATACCACCACCACCATCACCCCACCGTCAATGTTGAGCAGCGAGCTCGAGCAGGGAAGATGCCGTGTCGCAGTCGTCTTTGCGAGTTTTGGAATTGGTGGTCAGTGCGAGAAACAATTCAGAAATCGTAAGTCCAGACTGAGCGGCTCCATGCTAATGGAGCTGAAATGTTTAGAGGAGTATCGGGAGTGGCACCCAGTACAGCTGAGTACTGGTTGGAAGCAACTGAGCGCATCATGGATGAGCTCGACTTGACCCCCGAGGAGAAGTTGAAAGGAATGACGGCACTGTTACGCGATGAAGCGTATCAATGGTGGTTAACCGTTCGGGACGGTGCCACGGTGGAAGATCTGACCTGGGAATATGCTAAGGAAGCATTTCAGAAGAAGTATGTGGGAACCAAGTATATAGACGAGCAAAGGAAGGTTTTTCTGGGGTTGGTACAAGGAAGTAAGTCTGTCACCGAATATGAAGCGGAATTCTTGAGGTTGAGCCGATATGCCCGAGGAGTAGTGGCGACTGAGCATGAACGTTGTGTTCGTTTTGAGGACGGACTTAGGGACGATTTGAGACTTTTGATAGCACCGCATCAGGAGCGGGAATTCTCTGCCTTGGTGGAAAAGGCTAAAGTGGCTGAGGGAATTAAGGACGCCACCAAGCAGGCTGTGGATAGAAATAAGCCCAAAAGAGGTTTTGGGCCATCTGGAAAAGGCCACAAGAGGCCTAGAGTTGACAGGCCACAAAGTCAACAGTGATCTGGGCTGCAATTTCGCCCTTGTGAACATTGTGGAAGGAAGCACGGGGGAGAGTGTTGGAAAAAGGCGGGACGATGTCTCAAGTGTGGGTCCAAGGACCATATGATTAAGGATTGCCCCAAGCTATTAGATGAGAGCCAACCAGCAGCTCAGAATGCTAACCAGGCTGGTAGAGGCGGACAGCAGCCTCAAAGAGGTCGTGGGTCGGCCAACAGAGGTAGTGGCGGGCAGAGGCCGTGGAGCTCGGGGGCGAGGTGCAGCTAACGCCGAAGCAAGGCAATCGGGTTTGGTTTACGCGGTTCGCCGAAGGGAAGAGGGAGACGCGCCGGATATTATAATCGGTACGTTCTTTATTCATGACAAACCCTATTTTGCTCTTATTGATGTGGGCTCAACTCATTCCTATGTTGCATGTAGTGTAGTTGAAACACTAGACCTAGACTCTGAACTTTCTGATAGGCAGATAACTGTAGTGAGCCCATTAGGCCAAATGGTGAGGATAGATAGGGTCTTTTGGAATGTACCCTAGGGATTCCGGGAGTGAATTTTTGGGTGACTTAATGGAATTACCCTTCGGAGAGTTTGAGCTTATACTTGGAATGGATTGGCTAGTAGAGCATCGAGCCGTGTTGGATTGTGCGGCTAAACGTATGGAACTAAGAACCCCAAAAGATGTGGTAGTAGTGATGATCGGAGAAAGGAGGAACTACTTGTCTAATGTAGTTTCGGCACTGAAGGCCGAGAAAATGGTTAAGAAAGGGTGTAAGGCATTCTTAGCCTTCGTGAGTGCATTAGGAGGAGAAGAGGAAGGTGTCAAGGGAGTTAGAACAGTAAGGGATTTTGAGGATGTATTTCCGGAGGAGTTACCCGGAATACCCCCAGATAGAGAGGTGGAATTTGGAATAGATTTGCTACCAGGAACAGCTCCTGTGTCAATCGCTCCCTACCGAATGGCACCAAAGGAATTAGTGGAGCTCAAGGCTCAAATCCAGGAGTTGTTGGATCGTGGGTTCATTCGACCCAGTGTGTCTCCGTGGGGAGCACCGGTTCTCTTTGTGAAGAAGAAGGATGGAACTATGCGGATGTGCATAGATTATCGTCAGTTGAACAAACTGACCATCAAGAACAAGTATCCTTTGCCAAGGATAGATGACTTGTTCGACCAACTGAAAGGGGCAGCTTGTGTTCTCAAAGATCGACTTAAGGTCGGGGTATCATCAATTGAAAGTGAAGGAGGCTGATATTCATAAGACCGCTTTTAGGACAAGGTACGGTCATTTTGAATTTGTGGTGATGCCGTTTGGGTTGACGAACGCACCGGCCGCGTTTATGGATATGATGAATAGGGTTTTCCAACCCTACTTGGATAGATTCGTCGTGGTGTTCATCAATGACATTTTGGTGTATTCCAAGACGGAGGAGGAGCACGATGAGCATCTCCGAGTTGTGTTAGAAGTGTTAAGGGAAAAGAAGCTTTATGCCAAATTCAGCAAGTGCGAATTTTGGCTCAAGGAAGTGCCGTTCCTAGGACATGTGGTATCCGCAGAAGGAATAAGAGTGGATCCTAGGAAGATCGAAGCGATGTTGGATTGGAAACCACCTAGGTCGGTGGTTGAAATCGTAAGTTTCTTAGGCTTGGCAAAGCTATTACGTAAGGTTCGTGGAAGGATTCTCGTCAATAGCCGCACCTTTGACAAAGTTACTAAGGAAGGAAGTACCGTTTGTGTGGACGGATAAGCAACGAGAGAGCTTTGAAAAGCTTAAAAAGGTCTTGTGAAAGCTCGGTGTTAATTCAAATGAGGCGTAAGGACTTCAGTAGTATATTGTGATGCTTCGCACACGTGGTTAGGCGTGTGCTAATGCAAGAAGGTAAGGTAGTCGCTTATGCATCTCGGCGATTAAGGCCGCATGAGGTGAACTACCCAACTCATGACTTGGAACTCGCGGCGATGGTTTTCGCCCTTAAAGTTTGGAGGCACTACCTTTATGGAGAAAGGTCGATAATTTACACGGACCACAAAAGCCTTAAGTATTTTTGACTCGTAAGGAGTTGAACTTGAGGCAACGAAGGTGGGTGGAGTTATTAAAAGATTATGACTGCTTCGATAGAATACCATCCGGCAAGGCGAATGTGGTAGCCGACGCCCCTAAGTAGGAAAGGTTGTGTCGGATTTAAGGACTTTGTTCGCTCACTTAAGTTTGTATGATGACGGAGGCTTTGTTGGCGAGTTACAAGTCAAGCCAACCCGGTGAAGGAGGTGAAAGAGGGACAGTTAGCGGATAAGGACTTAAGTACTAAGTTCAGCAGCAAATGCGGCAAGGAGGATTAAAGGATTATGGCGTCAATGATGAAGGAGTACTGTGTCTACAAGGAAAAGGTTTGTATGCCGAGGATAAGGAGTTGAGACAAAGGATTCTTCGGGAAGCGCATGGTAGTCCTTATGCTATGCATCCCGAGGCATCAAGTCAGTATAGAGATCTAAGGGAACAATTTTGGTGGTCGACACAAACGAGCAGGTGATCGAATTTGTGGGGAAATGTTTGACGTGTCGCTAAGTAAAGGTGAACACCAAGTCCCATCAGATTGCTTCAACCAATTGAGATTCCCCAATGGAAGTGGGAAAGAATTACCATGGACTTCGTTAGTGGGCTTCCCCCTTACGCCCACTAAGAAGGACTCGGTATGGGTGATAGTGGACCGTTTGACCAAGTCCGCACATTTTATCCCCTGTGAGGATCGACTATTCCTTCAAAAGTTAGCCAAGTTATATGTGGCGGAGATCGTGAGGCTACACGAGTACCGATGTCGATCATCTCCGATAGAGACCCAAGGTTTATGTCTCGATTTTGGAAAGCACTTCATCAAGCATTAGGCACTAAGCTAGACTTCACTACTGCTTTTCATCCACAATCGACGGCGATCAACGAGTTTATACAAGTGTTGGAAGATATGCTAAGAGGTCAGTGTGATGGATTTCCGAGGAAGTTGGGAAGATTACTTGCCTCTAGGCGAGTTCGCCTACAACAACAAAACTATCGTGCAAGCATTCGGATGGCACCATACGAAGCATTGTATGGAAGGAAATGTAGAACACCAACTTGTTGGACCGAGTTAGGAGAACGCCGCGCTTTGGGTCCAGAGTTAGTGGCGGAACGAGGAGAAGGTGGAATTAATTCGCACGGTTGAAAGAAGCTTCGATGAGACGAAGTCGTCGCAGCACCTTAAGAGGAAAGAAATTGAGTTTGAAGTAGGAGACCAAGTGTTTCTAAAGGTCTCACCTTGAAAGAAAGAAGGTTATGCGGTTCGATCGCAGCGGAAGCTAAGCCCAAGGTTTATAGGGCCCTATCAAGCATCGAAGCGAGTTGGGCGATGGCATACCAATTGGAGTTACCACCGAGTTGCATCAAATGCACGACGTATTTCACGTGTCCATGCTACGTCGCTATCGATCGGATCCGCTCTCACGTGGTACCGTTGAAGAAGTGGAGTTAAGGCGGATCTATCTTACGAGGAGGAGCCGATTCGAATCTTGGAACGTGACGTGAAAGTACTACGAAAAGAAGTCGGTGCCTTTAGTCAAGGTGTTATGGCGCAATCATGGATCGGAAGAAGCTTCGTGGGAGCGGAAGAGAGACAATGCGACGGCAACACCTCAATTGTTTAGTTAGGAAATTTCGAGGACGAAATTTTATTTAAGGGGGTAGAATCGTAACATCCTAGGAAGGGCCTATGCATTTCTAGATTAATTGTATGAAATGACAAGTTTCAAGTCCTCTGAATAAATTTTTGAAACCTAGAAATGCATGAAAATGGAAATGAAAATGCATAAACATGGAAATGAAAATGCATGAAAATGGAAATGAAAATGGAAATGAAAATGGAAATGAAAATGGAGATGGAAATGAAAATGGAAATGGAAATGAAAATGGAAATGGAAATGGAAATGAACATTTTGGAAACCCGAACGCTTTTGGAAACTTAGACATTTTTGAAACTTGAACATTTTTGGAAATGATCCAAAAATGGAAACTTGAGCATTTTAGGAAACTTGGATATGTAAGAAAAATGGCAAGTTCTGAGCCGATCGAAAATTTTAGGAAACTTAGAAATGACCCTTAAATGATGAGTTTTGAAGTTTTAAATAGGAAATAAAAGCAAGAGGGCCTTAAAAGAAAAGTTGGAGAAATTTGACACACAAACAAGCTTGGAAAAGCGGCTTTGAAGATGGCACTTAGGACCTATGGAAATGGCGCCATGTGCAAGAGGCATGGGCACAGGTTCGAGTCACAAGGGAAGCAAGTAAATGAAGTTTTATTTTTGCTTCCCGAGCCAAGGAGGTGGACGGCACAAGTATTCTAGAATGGGGAGTTTATTTCCATAAATATTACTTAAAATAAGTGATAAATGAGGATTTTAAATTAGGATTATTTGAAGAGATAAAAGAAGGATTAAACTCTATTTTATTTTTAAACAAAATAGATGATATTATCACCTAAGTGGAGTGGTGGCCAAGTAAGGGACTCTAGGCTGATATTTTCGACTATAAAAGGAAGACAGGAAGGCTACTCATCAACTTTTGCTCCTCTTCCTCTCTCTCGCCAAAATTCTCCCAAAGCAAAACCCCTCTCTCTGCCGAAATTTTCATTAAGCAAAATCCTCTCTTTCTCTTCTATTTCTTCTCCGTTTCTCTTTGTCAAGCCGAATCTTTGTGGATTCTAAGGAAGAGGGCAATCATCCACAACATAAAAAGGGGATCTTTCGGAAATCTAAGGATCTAAGGTAAGGATTATAATATAAATATTTGGTTAAAGATTATGATTCACGTTTTCAAAGTTAGATTTAATCTAACACGAAGTTATAGGATTTCGACAGATTATAAAGGAATCCTCTTGATTTGGAATCCCATCATAAGGTAAGTGATATTCGCCAAGGCTAACTTGTTAAATATTTGGGATTATTTTTCCATTATTTCAAAAGCCGAAAACTAATCTATGGAGAAATATAGTGGTTAGCCGATTTCAAGGGAGGAACACAAACTTTCGGGATTTGATTAGCAATCAAATCGGCAAAAACAAGGTAAGTGGTAGTAAATTCTACTTCTAGTAGGATTTGGTTTTTTTAGAATAAAAGGGGTCATTTATATGTTTTAATTAATGGCCGAATATAGGAGTGAAAGATTTAGACCGGTAGATCGCTCTTCGAAATTCACGGAATCTATTAAGCGAAAAAGGTGTGTACTCTTACTAACTTTCAATAAATTGCATGGCAATCATTAGATATGTAAATATGTAATGAGTATGTGAATGTGGCTAAGCACCACAAATGTGGTAAGGAGTACCTGTGCACGTTTCCTACTTATGATAGGATTGTGAATGTGATATATTTTGAACATGTGATTAGTAACATGAATGAAAATTTAGTATGTGAAATATGTTATGAAATAATTGGGGCATTCGGGATATTTGTGGAGGAAGAAAGTGAAGGTGATGACTACGGTCTCACCAACGTAAAGTGGTGACTACGGTCACATAAAGTGAAAAGTGGTAACCGGTTACATCCGGTGAATACAAAGTGTCTAATGACACAACATAAGTGGGCGATGAGCACGCCGATCGCAAATGCGGCGCCTTGATGGTGTGTAGCGGATGGAGGGTCGACTTAGTAGTCCCCACGGTGTACAAAAGTTGGTACGGGTGGTGTGTAGCGGATGGACAAATAGGTTTGGGTTTGGGTTGCATCATTATTTGATTTGAATATGCTTGATATGACTTGTATGCCCGATTTGTTGAAAATTAGTCATCATGTACACACATTGAGTCCGTGGACTCACCCTGTTGGGGAATTACTTTTCAGGTGATGAGCAGTAATGGACCGGGTCGGCAGGAGCTAAAGGTGGCCATGCAACACTTGAAGAATTTATTAGAATTTGGACTTTACTCAATTTTAGTATTTTCAATTTTATTTTGGGTTTGAATGATGTAATAAGGCCATAAGGCCCGCTTGGATTTTCTTTATTTCATTTATTTTATTTGATTAAGATACAAATTATTTTTTTTGAATAAAGTTAAGTAAATTTATTTCTTTTAAAATTATTTTGTCACCTTATTTAAGTTGGATTTTCAAAATTTATTAAATGGATTCCAATTTAAGCCCAACCCAAAACGAATTTTTCTTAATTACACAAATTTTCTCTAAGTTAATCAGGACATTGAAAACCGATTTTCTTAAGGAACATACCAGATCCGGTTCGGGCTCGTGGGCCGGGTGTGGGGTGTTTCATTGACTCCTTACAACACTCAATCAACTTGTTAGGTTCCCCATGGCACGATTGACCAATTTGGGTCTCAAAAATGACTTAAAACTAATAAAAATAATTTATTAACAACAAAACTAAAAATCAACAAAAATATATAAAAGACACTTGAATTGCTTGAGAATAAGCTCCTCAAGTGTATTAAAGAGCCTAATTTGACGTATCAATTTATGGCAGGTTAGAACCCTTGAACTTTCAAATTACAATCAACGAAACCCTTTAATTGTTTAAGTTAAAGGACAATTTTTACAAGTTAATGACAAATGTTTTTTTTCCTGAATGCTTTTTCCATGAGGCGCGCTAGGATTGTACCATGTGACAAAATTTGATATTTTATATTTAAAATCATTAAAAATTATAAAAAGTATAGAAAATCATATATAAAAATTAAAAATTTTAAAAAATATAGAAGAAGCATAAAAATTACAAAATAAATTAAAAATACAAATAAAACAAATTTTTTTTCATTTGTACACTAACCATCATTAACACTACTACACTTATTAAAAATTATAAAATACTTATTTGATCCGTGAAGCTACTCGTTGTGCTCTTCCACCATAGACCTTCCCAAAGTTGTGCTCTTCCACCATAGACCTTCCCAAAGTTGCACCCCTTTGTGCATCCTGAATGATCAGGGAGTGTTTTGAAATGTAAATTAAAGTGGGGAAATGGGTTGAAAAGGCAAGTGACAATCAAGATTGTCTATAAAATTGTAAACATTTCTTATATTTTTATATTTGTGTAATTTTATATTATTTTTGAATAATTTTCTTTAATTTTTTATATTTTTTGCACTTTTCTATATTTTTATAATATTTATAATATTTTTCTATATCTTAAAATTTTTTCATAAATTTTACAATTATTTTATTTTTTATAATTTATATAATTATTTATTATGTTAATAATTTTTTAATATTTTTCTGTAAATTTTTTAATAATTTTTAAATTTTTTTGTCATTTATATTAAATATTATAATTTTCTATATTTTTATAATTTTTTTCACTTTAATATTTTTATTTTTTGTAATTATTTAAAAAATATTTTATAATTTTTATGATTTTTTATATTAATGATTTTTAAAATTTTTAATGATTTTAAATATAATATACCAATTTTCGCCACATGTCACAATCCTGGCATCATTACGAGAACATCTCGAAAAATAGTTGTTATTACTTTGTAACGATTAACCATTAAATTTAACGGTTAAAGAACTTAACTGATTGTAATTTTAACATTAATGACTCAATTGAATACTAACAATACATAAAAACTTAATTATTTTTTAGAAAAAAAATTTAAGAACTTTCAAGACAATTTAGTCTTTATTCGATAACCATTTCTCTATAGCCATCAATTGACAAATTCTCATTAAACATCATACTCAATATTCAAATTAAAATCTTATATAATAGATTTCTCTTTTCTATTGCTTCAATTTCCATTTTTACCGTTATTTTGTTTCGTTATAATTTGCTCATTGCATTTTACTTCCTTTCATCAATACTAATGTGTTATTAAAGTTTTGAAAGTACCTTCATATCTTATTTTCATCTAAGTAAAGTCAAGGCTTATTATTATCACCGCTATATATTTTATTAAATATTTCAACATTTTAAGCAATAAGTTTTCAAATCTTAATACATATATTCAATTAAACTATTTATTTTTAAAACATTATAATCATATTTATTTAATTTTTTTTTTAAATTCATAGTTACTGATCTCTTCGTAGATGAATAGAATTGACATATAAAACTTCCTTTTTTTTCCTTGACTTGGAGTTCTCTTGTCCACTAATTTCTCTTACTCATCACAAGAATGTAACATAAAATTATTACAAAAATGCTCAAAAAATTCCAATACACCAAAACCTCAAGTAAAAACCAATAAGATGATGAAATTTTAATCTCTTACCTTACTTGAAGTTTTCTTTCACTATCCGCTTTAAATTCTAGATTTAAATGGAGAAGATGATTATGGAAGCAAGCTTAGAAATATATTTTCTACTTTATTTTAGTGAGAAAATCAAACTACGATGAAATTTGTGCTTTGATTGACAAGAGTCATATTTGCAAGAGATAAATTCTTTTCTCTTGCTTTGGTGGACAGCACAATGGAAGAGGGAGATGTGAAAAACCTCACATTTTTCTTCTTTTATTTTATTACAAAACAATAGTCAAAGTCAACTCAAAATAATGTGGCCTAAAAATTTTCTTTGTTTTAAACCCCTAATGGAATACTCACATTTTCACATTTTTACTTGAGAACGAGTTGTATGAAATTGTGATTCTATATTATTTCTATCCCTTTCTAATAGAAGAATGACAAATCATATTTTTCATCTTGATTTTTAGCATTTTTAGTCCGATTTGAAATTTTTTCAGGAGAAAAAATATGATTTGCCATTCTCCTACTAGAAAATAATAAGAATGATATGGAATCACAATTTCATACAATCCATTCTCTTTTCACCTATTTATAAATTCAAAATTTTGATTATAATTCTTGTGAAAAGTCCAAAATAACACTTAAAAATTCCCATGTTAAGTTTACCATAAAAATCTATTTACGAAAATATTATACTTTAGTCTTACTTTTTACTTTTATTCAACTTAATTCATACATTAAGTTTCAATTTCCATGTACCAATATACTTTCCATGTCTCTTTGGTAATATTTTTTTTAATCCACTTTTTCTTATGTAATAGTTCATTTACACTTTAATCTCCATATTCTCTCTTTTGATTTTTTTTGAAGTTTCAAAGTCACATTTATCCTTACTAGTTTCTTTTCCCCTTTGCCTTATTAATTCCTTGAGAAAATTCAATTAGTAAGCTTGTTTTCAATTTCATCAAAATTTTATTAAATTAGAAATTAAAGTGTTGCACTATTATATTAAATATGAGATAAAACTCTAAGATGAAGAGGAGGATAGATCATATGAAGACTAGTTTTGAACATTACCGATGTAAAAGGTCTCTTAGAGGTCTTTGTCAGTGTCAAGTCAGTTGATTGGGATTTATTATCAGAGAAATCTTATTGTGACAAAATTAGGATGTAGTTATTATTGGTTGATAAAGTGATGAATTTGTTTTATATCTCTCCTCTAATAAGCTATTCTTGAAAAAAAAATGGCAATAGTATTGTGGTTATTACCAATTTGATTGGAACAAAAACTATTCCAAAAGTAGTTAAAGAAGATAATATCATTCACTTTTTCACTTCCCTATAATAATTTACTCATGATTCATAATTTTTGTAATATTTATATATTAATTGTCACTGAAAGTATCTTATATTTAAAATTTTTAACTATCATTGTTATTTTAAATCTAATTTCATCAGTAATTTTGTTATACATTTAAAATAAAAGTTGAGGAAAAGGTTTAACTAAATTAACCGGTTCCAAGTTAATACCGAAATTTCTAATGCAATAACAACATTTTTAAATTTCTAATGGATACCAAAATCTCTAAGCAATAACAATATCTCTAATAGATGCTCATATTTATAACAGATACCAAATTTCTAATGCATTACTGATATTTCTAACAAGACACCAAAGTCGATATTTCTAATTTAGTATTCGTTAGAAAATTTTCTATGCTAAAATTTCAAACGAAACATTCTTAAGAATTTTGGTATTTACTTACAAATTTGGCCATTTTACCCAAAAATATCCTTTTTAATCTTATTTACGAAAATGGACCGACTTTTTAATTATTTACCAGAATGGGCCAATTTCCTCGAAAACGCGTCCACGCCAACGCGATGTCAGGGGACGTGCCAGGGACGCGTTTTGCCCTTTTTACATTAGGTTTTCAACTTTGTTTAGGGTTAGGGTTAGGGTTTTAAAGAAAAAATTAATGAAATTAGGGTTTAGGGTTTTAAGTTTAATTAATTAAATTATGTTTAAGATTTTTTTAAAATAATTTTGTGTTTAGGGTTTAGGAAAAAATATATTAGCAATATAATTTTTTTTACAGTAGTATCTGAAAAAAATAATTTTGAGAAAACATTTATGAACAAATTGTAACACCCCAAACCCGGCCCATTCACTACGACCGAATTTGAAATGCCACTGCGGAAAAACGTTTGAAAATAATCTGACTTGTAGGTGAAGTATATAAAATTTTATTGTCTTTAGGAAAGAAAACCTTGTGTATTTAAAATTTCGAAATAAATTAAGTTGTTACAAAATTCCCGGATTAAAACTTTATTAGATATACTTAAGAAAATAAAATCATTTGCAAATGATATTTAAATTGCCAATCCATAATAGAACATATTAATAAAGATAACTAATAAAAATACTAAAATACTTTAATGGGCCTTATTACAATAAACACCTAATCAAAATACTGTAACTAAAAATAATTAATTAATTAAAATATCTTTTGCATGAAGATCTGCTTCTGCATCGCCACCTTTGTATCCACTCCAACCCGGTCCAAAATCACGATCATCTGCGATGTTGGTAATTATTTGGGTGAGTCATACAGACTCAGTGTGTAATTAAACCACTGAATTCCACCCACATGTTAACCACATATTAACCCATATATCAGATAGCATATATCATATTCAGATAATATCACATTCTGGGCTTGGCCCATACTCATAACACTTATCAGGTAACAGGGTAATTAACCACATACTTTCCACATACTGGGCTTAGCCCATTTCTTATTCAAATCCACATTCACATACTGGGCTTGGCCCACTTTCACATTAAATTCACATATCAGATATAATTATGCAAAGTGTACCCAACCCAAACCTAAGGCCCATCCTCTACACACCCCCGTATCCAGCCTACCACACACCAGGGGATTATCGAATCACCCTCTCCTTTTCACTCCGAAGGCAATCACTGCCGTCCACGTGCAATTATGCACAATAATCCGCAACGCGACCTCAGTCAGTGCCAATCCACGATGTAGCCGTAGCTAACACCAAAACCACGATGGGACACATAGTCACTCATCAACCACGATATGGCACATAGCCGATATCAACCATGATGAGGCACATAGCTACTCATCAAGCCACGCGAACTTAATCGCAAATAATCCACAACGTGACCTTAGTCAACGTCAATCCACGATGTAGCTCAAGGCTAACATCAAACCACGTACTCGAAGTACACCCGTACCTTCTTTCATAACCCACCCATGCACACGCAACATAAAATAATGCCATGATAATGCATGTACATGTTATTCATAATCATAGGCATACTCACATATACAAATTAATGATCACATCTCAACAGATTCGATACTAACCTGGTCATCGTCATACCCTTTAAGGGTATCTATTTCACATTTATCACTGCACTTATTAGTAAACACATAACACATGCAAATATCACATAAATCCCGGAAAACAGTAGGCTAACTACACACCTGATTATTTAGCAAATCCTTAGCTACTTGAATTTAACACGATCCCGGAACTTCCTCTTATTCCTGTCGATTTGACCCTAAATACACATAGCCAAAATCGGTCACACTTCTACCCAAATATATGGCCTTAGGCCGAATACTATACATCACTTACCTAGCTTACTTAAACCCCGAAATATTTGCTTACTTCCTGAGTTGTCGAAATCCCTGCTACACATCTGTTAGAATCGACTTCTATATCCAAAAATCATTAGAAAGTGGCCTTAGGCCGAATACTTCATTAACTTACCTTGAACACTTCAAATCCCGAAGCTTCTCCTTTAATGCTCCTTCTTTCGGCTACACACAAAAAGGACACACTTAATGGCACTAAGACATTCGGCCATGCTCTAAAAATCAAGACCAACCCTTGATTCGACACACCCATGAAGAAAGAGTAAAACGATTCATAAGGAAGGATTACTTACCACTATCGTTGCTTGCAAAGACTAAAAGAGAACGGATCCCGGCTTTTAGAACTTGCGATAGAAGAAAAGAGAATCAAGGCACTTGAGATTCGGCTATGGCCTTTAATAAAAATAAAATATAAATGGGAGTATGGCACTTACAAGGCTCGGCTAATGCTAAAAAAAATAGAGGAGAAGAAGAAACACGAATAGCCTTTTTGCTTCTTGGAATTTTGGCACAATGAAATAAAAATTAAAAAGAAAAAGGAACTAACAAAAGATGGCCACTCTCTAATTATACTACACAATTTGGCACTTATTTTTCCTCTCCCAAACCCATTCAAAAATAATTTGAATTAAGCCAATCTTTATCTCTTATCCTATCATTTAAAATAAATAAAATAAAATCCACCTTTTATCCTACCCTTCAGCCGAATAAAAAAGATAAGGTAAGCCTTATCTCATCCCTTATCTACCTATTTAAACCAAATAAAATAAACAACCATTTATCTTCTATTCTTAGCCAATAATAATAAAAAATAAAACCAAGCATTATCCTTATCTAATTTAGAAGTCCAAAGCCGTCCCACTACTCACCCCTCGCTGTTGACGTCAAAAGCCAAAATAAAATCCCACTCTTGTCGCTCACCACCTCGAACCCAAGACTTGCCGGAACCTTGCTTCGTGTGTAGCGCCCCAAGCCACTCTGCTGCGATTCTTTTTATGTCATAAACTCCCCCAATTTCTTTTAAAGCCTCATTCCCTAGCTCCCCTTTGTCTTAACGCCAAACGCTAAAAATAAAACCCTACTCCTCTTGCTTGCGTGAATCGAACCTCATCCCCTGAGAGCACCCTTTCCCGCAAACGCCCAAGCCACTTTACCAGTGCGCTTTTTGTGACATGTTCCACCCCGTATTTCTTTTAAGACATCCTTAGCCGAGCGCCTCCTTGACGCAAAAACATAAATTCTCCTTTTTGCTTCCCCTGCAACTCGAACCAAAGCCCTTGCCCATGGCGTCATCACCAAGGCCCTAAGTGGCGCCTTGTAGCCACTTTACTAGGCTCACTTTCATGTCCAAACACGCCTAAGATTTTCCTTAAGGCCTCCTTAGCCCAATTCCCCTTTTTACACTTAAATCCAAATTTTTTTCCAAAGCATTCCCTTATATTTTAAAGTTCCCGAAACCCTTAAAACATATCCAAACATACTCCAAGCCTACTATCACTCGAATTATGCACGAACGCATAACCCCTAATCTAGGATGTTACACAAATAGTGTCCAAAACGCTTCAAGCCGGATGCACTGTCAGCAAGATTACTGAAAAAAGCTCCCACGTGGACGCTCTTTTTCTACAGTAGTATCTGAAAAAATAATTTTCAGAAGACGTTTTTGAACAAACAGTGTCCAAAACGCTTCAAGCAGGATGCACTGTCAGCAAGATAATTGAAAAAAGCTCCCACATGGACGCTCTTTTGCTATAGTAGTATATGAAAAAATAATTTTTAGAAGACGTTTCTGAACAAATAGTGTCCAAAACGCTTCAAGCGAGATGCATCTGCTCATCGAAGATTTACTGAAAAAGCTCCCACGTGGACGCTCTTTTTCTACAGTAGTATCTGAAAAAATAATTTTGAGAAAATGTTTCTAAACAAATAGTGTCCAAAATGCTTCAAGCAGGATGCACTGTCAGCAAGATTATTGAAAAAATCTCCCACGTGGACGCTCTTTTTTTACAATAGTTCCTATTTGGCCTTAGACTATAATTGAGCTAAATTTTATTCTCAGGTTGCATATGTTATAGCAAGAGAAATTGAGGCAAAAGTAGAATAGAAATTGAAGATGAGTGAACGTATTAGTGTTGTTATTTACAATGATGGCGAGGTCCGTGACACTGAGAACAACATTGTTTTTTTCTGAGAACACAGCGCGACTAGTTTTTAACCAGAACATAGATTTGACAGAACTTCGTAAAAGAATTAAGCGTAAAATCTTCGGAACGACGCCAATGAAAGTTTTGTCTATTAAGTATAGATTTTGTGTTTCGGTTGATCCCGTGAGATATGACTCATTCGACATCAAAAGTCCTCGTAGCTTGGAGGCAATGGTACAGACTCATCTTGCTAGCGGATCACCTTATCTTGAGGTATATGTACAATTTTCATCGCCAAATGATGAATTTTTGACTTCAACATCTACTGTTGTTCGAGAGGAATACACGACTCGAAGTCGACACTCTGTTAATTGGAGGTAGAATACAGAGCGCCCGTGTTTGGTGGCAATATGAAAAACACAACCCCTGTAGACACTCGGTTAGTGGATGGGACATGCATATCGATGGGTTGCTGTTCGATGCTAGAAATATGTATTGGGGAACGACATCAACTTCTAGTGGTTGACAATCCACAAATGATTGGGGATGTTACGAAACTTGTTTAAGAAAGGATAATGTACTCCATACGACGTCCACCGGCGAGGGGACCTTCTTCGCTGTAGATGATGGTGGGTCAGATGATGAGTTCGATGTGGATCCACTTCGAGAGCCCAGCCCCGATGGTGCAGAAGTTACATTATTTTCTAAACCAGAGTCTATTCCAACCATACCTGAAGATGTTGAAGGGGTTCAAATGAAAAAGAAGAAGATCCGTGATTCAGGGCGTACTCGCCTCCAGCCCACATGCATAATGTTGATCTATCTCAAGATGATGCATTGGAGTTTCCAGCTCTACCACACAGAAAGCATGACCGTACAAGTTCATCGTTGGATTCGGGTGAATTGGAAGTCGGTAAAGAGTTTTCCAATAAAGATAGTTTTTTTGGTGCATTGAAACAATATAGCATCAAGAACGGGGTTAATTACAACGTGATTAAATCTAAACCCAATAAGTATGAGGCCAAGTGTGCAGTGCAAGATGGTACATGTTCATGGAAAATCATGGCCTCGTTAAGGAAAAGGACATGCTTGTGGGAGATAAAAAAGTACAAAGGTCCACATACATGTGTTGCCGGTATAGTATCACTAGGTGTTTAGGGTTTTTGAATAATACTATTATTACGTAATATTGCATTATTTAACGTACTTCGTTGACAGGTGTTTCACAAGATCATCCCAAAATGTATTTAGATATGTTAGCTAGCTTAATACACCGACGGTGAATGTGGATCCCAGGACTTCAATGCCGGTCTTAATTGTAAATATTCGTAGCCAATTGAAGTACACGCCCTCTTACCGTAAGGCTTGGATAGCTAAGCAGAAGGCGTTGGAAAAGTTACATGGTCGGTGGGACGCTTTATATAATGAAGTGTGGCAGTGGTGTCAGGTGTTGGAGAGATATGTCCCAGGCTGTATAACAGACCTTGAAACGGCACCTGCGTACTACAACGACCGATTGCTCCGTGGATGCCAAGTGTTTAAGTGTCTGTTCTGGAGCTTTAAGCAATGTCGAGATGCATTTTTATACTACAAGCCATTAGTACAAATTGACGGTACCTTTATGTATGGTAGATATACCCATCGGCTATTTCTAGCTGTGGCACAGGATGGCAGTGGGAGAACCCTTCCAATTGCATTTGCAATAACATCGAGGGATCAGCTGATGACTGGGATTTCTTTCTTTCTAGGTTAAGGAGGCATGTTTGCCCCCAACCTGATATCTGCATTATATTGGATTAAGGCCCTGAAATACTAGCCACAATTGAGTGACAGGGAAGCCTATGGCATCGCACACACCATCGGTATTGCCTGAGGCATGTTGCGTCCAACTACTATGGGCAACATCGATCTACAAGTGAACGACGGCAAGTGACCAACATGGGTATGTAATTTCTATTAATATAATTTCGTTTGTAATATTCAATTTATTCTTAATGGAAGAGTGGTATGTAATATTCGCTATCAACTTATATTGGCAGGGTATGAGATAAGTAAGAACCATTTTCATGAGATGTAGGCGATTTTACGTTCAGTTAACGAAGAAGGCGCAAACTACCTCTGTAACATACCTTTCGAACAGTGGACACAAGCATGCGACGGCGGCCTACGATATGCTCATATAACCTCAAACCTAGCTGAATGCATAAATTCTGTTATAAAAGGAACGCGTCATTTGCCAATAACATCGGTTGTGTGAGAGACATATTTTCGTTTAGCGGCACTATTTCCAAAGTGAGCAGCGAGTTATAAAGGCCAAATACAAGGAGACCATGTATGGTGCGCGAAGGTATTGTAAGAAATTAACAAGGCGAAGGCACGGGCCAATACTATGCACACAGTGTGTCACGATCGTAACAACTTATGGTTTCGTGTGACGGAGTTTGACAGACCGAACCAAGGTATTATTGGCGGGTAATATCGTGTACACTTGAGAAATAGGACCTGTGACTATGGGATGTTTGACACACTTCGTTATCCATACGCTCATGTAATTGCAGCTTGTCAGAATCTTCTTCTGGATCCCATGAGTTATGTCAACGAAGTGTACAAAATAGAATACATGTACAACGTGTGGAGACACGTATTCTCACCAGTCCCAGATGAATGTAAGTGGCCGTCTGTATTGCTTGCTTCGTTTAAGCTGTTACGGGATAGAAAATTGTGTCGCAAACCAAAGGGTCAACCTTGCTCGACTAGAATACGTAACAATATGGATATCCGAGAAACTGCCAACCAACAAAAGTTGTGCGGATGGTGTAGAAACCTAGGCCATACAACTCGATCATGTCCAAATCGAAATAGCTGATAGTTGTTGTAATAAAATTATGTTGTATTATTTATATTTTATTAAAAATATAAAAATATTACCTTATTTGAAAGAACGTTTATTTTATTAAATCTATAAAAAGTAAATTTCAATTAAAATATTAAAAATAACTTTTATTTTATTAAATGAAACAATATAAAAAAGTTTGTACAAATATATTAACAAAATCAATGTTGGTGCCGGTCGGAATTAGTGCCACATGGGGGTGGTCAACGGTTACGCGCTGGATTCATCCTTGGTTCAGCTTTCGGCAGGGATTGTGGTTCTTCCGGCAGGGGATCTGGTTGTGGGTGTTGGGAAGATGACCCACCTTGATAGAATAATGGTTGCGAAGGTGTTTGCATCACCCATGGCGGAGGTGTTTGAATCCCATAAGGTGATGGGGATTGGTAAAAAGAAGAGCTCCCCGACTGCGACTCGTGCAATCTCTGATACAACGGCGACCTATAGATCGGTGGTCCACTTGGAGTAATCGGGAACGGAGATGAACCGGGTCATGCATTCCAACCTGCTATAGGATTGGGAAAATGAAACATATAAAGGCTAGGATATGCACCTGGCATAATCTAAAAAGGCTGTGATGTATATGTCATCGGTTGAAGTGTTGGGCCCGGTGACTGTGTGGGCGTTGTTGATGGGCCCAGTGATTGTGTCGGCGCTGTTGACGGGCCAGTAGTTGTGTCGGTACTATTGATGTGCCCGTCCCATCATCTATTCTCCTTGGATTTAAAGGGCCCCGTCATTCCCTTTGTACATGAATTTGTTGTCGCCTCTCCTCTTCCGACAATAAATATGGCTTGCCATAGATCCTAAACCATGACATGTATTCTGGCAAGCACGCTAACTCAGGAACGATGATCGGTTCCCGAGTAGGTATATAATTATACCGATTTTTGCACATTTCGATATATGCTGACCAAAATATCAGCCAATCTGTATGACTTTATGCTCATCATCGAGCACCTCAGGTGCCACGGGAATCGGTTGTTAGAATCTAAATTGTCGCAATACTCTATCTGACTGGCGCATCTCCACGGTGGCATAGTTGACCGATGGGACCTTCACATGCCAAATGTTTGGATTTCGAAAGAATTCATCCGGAATTACTACCCGAATTGCCGGATCCTCGTATGGTGTCTTTTGAAACTATATGAACATGATAAAAATTTTAGTTATATACATAAGACTAAATACGAAATGACTATTTTATTATGTATATATATTTTATTTAATATTTACTTGTGCTTTCGACCGTTGGTCTAATAGAAGACGTATATCTTCAAGAGAGGTAGGTATTCCAACATAACTCGCCGAATGGTTCCACCTAATTAAATAAATTTTTAGCATACAATTATATTTTAAATCCACGTAATAATTGTAAAATCTAATATAAAATTTACCTCGTTATGAGTGGGAATGTATATGGGTGGTCCACTCGATGACGTAAAAATGGAAAGCGAAACCGTGCCCATGATTGCAGTAGTGATAGATAACCTCCGATTTTGGCTTTATTCGGTCGCGTCGCCCCGCACATCTCCCGGTACAATTTTGCTAACACGGCAGACCCCCAACTAAATTCACCAGCTGCTCTAAAATCAACGAGTTTCAGCAGTCATCTCAGATGTATAAGGTTTCGTGACAAGTCCAGCAGCAGATAATCTCCAATCATCTTAAGAATGTATGCCTGAGCATATCGTATTCTTTCTAGTTCAGTCGAATCATTATCCGGCTCCGGGAATGTGTCTCGTAACCGGCCCATCTCGATCCGACCTCCGTTAATATTATCCGGAATAGCACCCAAAAGCTCGTAGCATACGGCTCCCCAATCAGCAGAAGTTGCAGATCCGGTGGCTACGTACCCATCCACCGACAATCCCAATTGCAACTGCACATCTTCCAAAGTGATAGTACACTCTCTGCATGGAAGATGGAAAGTGTACGTCTCGGGTCTCCACCTCTCTATCAACGCACTGATTAGTTTCGGGTCCAACTTGCACCCCCGGCCTATCGTGGCCACGTCCAAAAACCTGCTTCCCGCAGGTAATTCTCTATCAACGACGATGGCGGACCAAGCATATTAGGAATATAGCATTGCAACACCTGATCTACAAACTGTTATAAAAAATTATAAAATAAAAATTAATTAAAATTGCATAAATGAAAAAAATATTAAATAGTATTGAAAAATTAAAATTATCACTTACCATTGTCATTTGATCGACGAAGATGTGTTTATTATCGAGACAAATTAATTCTCCGGCCATTGCTAACACGATCGAATATTTTTTAATTTTAAAAAATAATTAAAAGAAATTTTAAACAGAGCTTTTTTGCAAAAATTAAAGGACTTTTGTGAAATTTGTGAGGAATTTGAGAGGACTTTTGTGTAAAAAAAAATGAAATGGGGCTTTTATAGATTTTTTTTTACCGTTGGAGGTCAAACGGTAAAAAAAATTACCGTTGGGGGTTAAAAACACGGGCAAAATGCTCTCCCAGTGACACGTTTTGCTAGCATGTCCCCTGACATCGGGCTGATCTGGACGCATTTTCAGGGAAATCGGCTCATTCAGGTAAATAATTAAAAAGTCGATCTATTTCCATAAATAAGGTTAAAAAGGGTATTTTTAGATAAAATGACCAAAAAATCTTGGTATGGATTAAAAAAATTTGGTATCGCATCAACTAGGAACATCCCTAAGCAATTTTGGTATGACCTTAATAATCTTGGTATAGGCTATTGGGTGGCAGGCAAAAAAAAAAAAAAAAAAAAAAGAAATTTTAATGATAAATTTGAAGGGAAACATGTACGTAATGCATATTGACCCCAACATTAGTATCGCCTTAGATATTTTGGTATTTAATTAGAAATTTTGTATTTTGGTGTACAAAATTAAATATAATTTGTTATATATTACTATATATATATATATTGGTATACCATAATATATTGTACTATTGTCTTATATATTTGGGTATATTTAAATAATATTTAAATACGGATTAAATATATTTTGTTTTGTTTATTATATATAATATAATAATTGTTACATCAAATAAAAAATAAATTTTGGTATAACAATATTTGTTAGTATGCATTAAATTTGGTTCATATATTTTATATAAATTTTTTTGAAAATATACTAAAATATTTGAAGAAATAACAAAATTTTTATCTGATATCAAAATTTTTAATGCGGTACCAAGATTCCTAATCAAATACCAGAATTTTTAATAAAATCTCTTTAAATATTTTAGTGTTTGTTAAAAGTTTTGGTATTTGATTATGAATTTTAATATACCAAAATACCAAAAAATCTATAAGAAGATGATGTTAGGGATGTCATATTACATATTTTGATTAAAAGTATTGGTTTCACATTAAAATTAAAATTATTAGCATCTTATCATATTATATTTTTGCAATAATTTATCTAAAAATGTATTTACCTTTTCTTTTATTAGAATAAAGTCTTGCTTTTAGGGATGTCAATTGGGCGGGCGGGTGAGGGGGCATCCCGGCCCAGCGACCCGTTGCTGGTACAAAACTCAAAACTATCCCCGCCCCACGCACTACAAAACTAAAACCATCCTCGCTCACCACCCACGTGGGTCCCTAGATCCACCTAATCCCTGTTATACCCATCTCGTGACCCACTTCATATAATATATTTATAAGTATCAATTAAATAAATATAAACCAATTTTTTTATAAAAAATGTATGAAATACTTGTCCTCTGAATTCCCACCACATATGTGACATTATTCTAACTATCACTATTTAAAAAAAAAAATCATCACTACCCTTTAATTGGTAAATAAAATATAACTTTAATACGAGTTTAAAAAATTCAAAAATTAAAATCCTTTCATAATATTTAAATACAAACAATGTCTCAAATATATCATAAATATTTTTAAATACAACACAAATATAAAAATTAAATACTATTAAGATAATTATTAAATTAAATTTTTATAAATATTTATTTTTAAATATACTTATTATATTATGCAGGATGAGTAGGAATAAGACGGACTGAGCTAAGGTAAGTAGAAGATTATAACCACGCCTGTGTCACTACTTACGATGAGTCTAATATTTATCCTCATCCCTATATCACTACCCGCAAAACCTGTACCATCCTCACCTAATTGGTGTGAAGTTGGATGGGACCGTGAAACTGCACCGACATCCCTACTTTCTTTATATGAAAGCTTACGGAAACATGAATTTAAAAGATTAAGCTAAAATTTCTTCAAATAGGACATCGAAATGAGCTTGGTCTCTTTGTTGCCCCATTCGAGTACTGTAAGCTACGACGACGTTTCGTAAGCCCCTAAACCAGTCCATGAAGACAAAAACGGGTCAACTTGAAGCCCGACTTCTTGTGGGAATCACACGCCTGTGGATGACACACATTCAACCCAACAGTTCCAATCGAATCTCTCGCCAATCGCCACTCCCTTCCCTCACTTCACAGCTCCAACAAAGGAAAGGCTAAGGCTATCTTCGGGCTGCCAGAAAAATGGGTTTAGGCTTGTTAACTTCAAGAACCCTAAAATCGTCAAGAATCCTCCATTCTCAATACTCTAGATTCCGACCCATTGTCACCAAACCCAAGCTCCAATCCCCCGACGCCTCATCGGCAGCAGCAGCACCGCAGCCAGAAACCACTCCTTCTCCACCCAAGAAACCCGTTGGCGGTGCACGGATCCACTTCACGAACCCGGATGATGTCATCGAGGTGTTCGTCGATGGCTTCCCGGTGAAAATCCCCAAGGGCATGACCGTTCTTCAGGCCTGCGAAATTGCTGGTGCTGACATTCCGAGGTTTTGTTATCATAGTCGACTTTCAATCGCTGGGAACTGCCGTATGTGCCTCGTCGAGGTTGAAAAATCCCCCAAGCCCGTCGCCTCTTGCGCCATGCCTGCTCTCCCTGGTTAGCGTTTCAATTTAACAATTATTATATTTTGTATTTTGTTTTCTCAATTTTTCTAGTGTGTTTGAATTTAATTAGATGAACGGATTTGAATTTCTTTGCACATTTTTGACGTGTTCCAGGATAGTAGTAATTTGGATTTAGGGTTCTCAAATTTATTCTATACTAGTTTATTCTCTTTAATCTCTGTTATTTAATGTCTTGCTACTAGTTCCATATAGTCTTCATAAAGATACAGAATTATGATCGATTTGATCTTTATAAATTCAGTCATAAATGTTTGTTTTCATCTTCATTTTTATTTCACATGTTTTAGTAATCATGCATGGAAATGTATCAAGATTTGTACTTAAAATTTCTTAATATCTAAGCACTTATGTGATTGTAAACAATAATTCTTGTGATAATTTTCTGTCAAGCTTGTCATCCTGTTGCCTTCTTGGATTTTAAACAATTTAACCTTCGGGGGTTTTATTCCTTTTCTTTTTGGTCTCTGTTGTTTAATTATGCTTGGGACTATAACATAGGAATGAAGATTAAGACGGATACGCCTTTGGCAAAGAAGGCACGTGAAGGAGTAATGGAATTTCTGCTGATGAACCATCCACTTGATTGTCCAATCTGTGATCAGGGTGGAGAATGTGATCTCCAGGATCAGTCTATGGCATTTGGATCTGATCGTGGTCGTTTTACTGAAATGAAGAGATCTGTTGTTGACAAAAATCTTGGTCCTTTAGTAAAGACTGTCATGACTCGGTGCATTCAGTGTACAAGGTAAAAAATTAACCCCAAATATTCCCACCTCTTTTATTTTTTATTTTTTATTTTTAAATTTCAAGCTGGCTGAAATAGAAGATCTGAATTCCAAACTCTGACAGATGCCTGCATCAGCTTTAAGACTTTATTCAGAGTAACCATATGCATTGATCACCTTTAATTTTAGACATTTGTCATCACTCATAGGAACCGAGCATGTGTATTGTGTTGATTACCAATTCAGAAGAAAAGATGCTTGATTGTCACACATATTGCTGATATTGCAAATTAATATGCTGAGCACCTTTTGAATCACTTCTTGTCCTACATTTACAATCGTTTATGTTAGATTGTGATCAAGTTGGCCTATACAATTTGCAGTGCAAAATTTTGTTTACCTCATTACCTTAGACTGATGCATCTTCTACATTTACACAACTAGTCCACTTTCTAAAGCTTTCATCACAAAAGTTCCCTTGATAGGGATGTCACCTGTAAATGCTTGATGATGTTGCTTTTGGGGGGAAAAAAAAACCCAATTAAGCCTAAATGAAGTTTTGTTTGGGCTTTATGATTCGTAAATTGATTTACCAAGTTTATGTAAAATCTCCTGCCTAGTTAGCGTTTTTTTTGCTTCTTGTATCAAGCCAATTTTTACATCTTTTACAAGCAGTTTTTTGGGCCAAATCCTTGTGACCTTTTGAGGGTTTGATTATTTGAGAAATATCTATTACCAGCTTTCACATTGTTATGCAATCCAAAGGTCTGAGTTTGAGGCTAATAATTTTTTGTGGTCTCTTCAGGTGTGTCAGATTTGCAACAGAAGTTGCTGGTGTTCAGGATCTCGGCATGTTAGGTCGTGGTAGTGGAGAAGAAATCGGTACTTATGTTGAAAAGCTTATGACAAGTGAACTTTCTGGAAATGTAATTGATATTTGCCCTGTTGGAGCACTTACCTCTAAACCCTTTGCCTTCAAGGCCCGAAACTGGGAGTTGAAAGGAACCGAGACCATTGATGTAACTGATGCGGTTGGATCCAATATTCGGATTGACAGCAGAGGTCCGGAGGTTATGCGTATCCTTCCACGTTTAAATGAGGTAAAGTGTAAACTTCCATAAGGTTTTCTAGAAATATTTTTTCTGAAGGCCATCAAGCAATGAACGGTCTTTGTTTTTTCTTGGGCTTGATGCCGTGAACTATCTTTTTGACTGCTTTTGTGTCAGTCTTAAATTCATTTGATCTTATTATCATCTCAGTTACTCGAAGGCCTGTGTTATTAATGTTATGAGATAAGCAACCTCGTTATTAGTTCTCGCACAGATGTGACAAATAGCTTAAGATGGGTTATGTTAGTGCCAAATTGTTATTGTGATTATTGTGGCTTTTATTGGATTACATTTATGTTATTATTTCGCAATAATTTTTTAGCAAGATAAATTGTTGATAGGTAAAAGTGGCATATGTGGGATAGAGTTACTATAGTCCTGCTGATGTCTTAAAAAGGCTTGTTCATGTGGTAGCATTCTCTTGTTGCAAATTTGTGTGCCTTAGTGGCTAGTGGCTAGTTCCTGATCATTATGGTAATGGCAAATTTTGCTAGTCAAAATGGTCATGGCTGGCATTTTATTTCACATGATTCTGTGACTTGAACTGTTGAACAAATTGCCAGTTTTTAAAATTAAGGTCCTGTCTGTTTGGGCAGTGCAGGTTTTTTTTTTTTTTTTTTTTTTTTTGGGGGTGGCACCCCTCTTCCCTTAAAGAATCTCATAGGTTTCATCTAGGAAATAATGATAAGTATCTCTTCCCTCCTTCACTGACCTTTTCAGGATATAAATGAAGAATGGATATCAGATAAGACTCGTTTCTGTTATGATGGTTTGAAGAGGCAAAGGCTAAATGACCCTATGATTCGTGGTGCTGATGGGCGCTTTAAGGCTGTGAGCTGGCGCGATGCTTTGGCTGTTGTTGCCGAGGTTGCCCTTCACGTTAAACCCGAGGAAATTGTTGGGATCGCTGGTCAACTTTCTGATGCTGAATCCATGATGGCACTAAAAGATTTGTTAAACCGCATGGGATCAAACAATGTGTGGTGTGAAGGAACCGGCACAAACCCTAGTGCTGATCTAAGATACAGATATCTTATGAACAGCAGTATTGCTGGTCTTGAGAAGGCAGATGTGTTCCTTCTGGTCGGAACCCAGGTAATACTCTAGCAACTCAAATTCTTATATTCTATGCTTGTCCCATGTACTCTCGGTGAATTTCACAATGTGTTTCATCTACGTACATTGCACATAGTTAGCAATTACCTATCTGAATCCCTTTCACGATAGGTGTTATGTTTTCTTCAAAACTGAACAAATATATTTGGATGCATACTGTCTTTTCATTAAAAAAAGAGGACTTTGATTGACAAAAGCTAAAATATGAAATGTTTCCTAGTAAAAATGTTGAGAATAAAAAACCCAAGTAGCACAAAGATTGGAACAGTATTATAATATACTACCAATAGAGCTGAACATTCTAAGCTGAAAAAATACAAAGCCCAAGAAGAAAAAAGAAAGATGCTATTACGTGGACAGTAAGATGTGTCTGAATAGTATCATTAGATTGGATTTTAGACTATAATAATCATATAATTCTATGTAACTTTCAGCCAAGGTATGAAGCTGCTATGATAAATGCCAGAATCCGCAAGACTGTTAGGGCATCAAATGCTAAGGTAGGCTACATTGGTCCTCCTGCAGACTTCAACTATGACTACCAGCATCTTGGCGTTGGGCCGAAAACACTTCTTGAGATTGCTGAAGGACGCCATTCTTTCTGCTCAGCCATCTTAAATGCCAAAAACCCAGCCATAATTGTTGGCTCTGGACTGTTCGAGAGGGAGGACAAAGATGCAATATTTTATGCTGCTGAAACCATTGCAAAGAATGGGAATGTCATTAGACCTGACTGGAATGGATTCAGTGTTTTACTTCTCAGTGCTGCCCAGGCTGCAGCCCTTGACCTGGGCCTTGTGCCAGAATCTAGCAGCAGCATTGAGTCAGCGAAGTTCTTGTATATAATGGGTGCTGATGATGTGAATTTGGACAAAGTTCCAGCAGATGCTTTTGTGGTGTATCAGGGCCACCATGGGGACCGGAGCGTCTATCGTGCCAATGTAATTCTACCTTCAGCAGCATACAGCGAGAAGGAGGGTACATATGAAAATACGGAAGGCCGCACTCAACAAACATTGCCCGTTGTACCTACAGTTGGCGATGCTAGGGATGATTGGAAGATCATTCGAGCACTCTCCGAGGTTTCTAGAATTTGTTTACCTTATGATACACTACGATCCTTACGTTCCAGGATGAGGACCGTAGCACCAAACCTACTGCACGTGGATGAGATAGAGCCAGCTACATTTGGCCCTTCGTTGAGTATAGACTGTACCCAAGAGATAAACTTGACACCGTTCAAAGCAGCTGTCGAGAATTTTTATATGACTAATTCTGTTACCAGGGCATCAAAAATAATGGCACAATGCAGCGCAATGCTATTAAAGGAGTGAGTGGTGGGTTTCTAATCTTGATGAACTTTCGAGATTCATCTTTTTTCTTTTTTGGTTCCATTGTGTCATACCTATATAAGCCTGCACTGCCGAGCTTCTCTGAGCGGTGGCTTATATGCCAATAAAGGAATTTGAGGTCCTTTTGTTTCAATCAATGTAATATGATTTGCAATGTAAAAGCATTTTTCCTGGTAAAACACTGCCTATAAGACTCAAGGGTTAGACTTTGAGATTGAGCAGAGATTTTGCTTGTGCTTTAACATGATCTTATAATTATTTAGAGTTAAGTTTCTAATAGTAGGTGCTTTAAGTGTCGGTCAATGTAATGCGAGGTCATTCGGTGATTCCATGGTTTACAAGGAATAAAATGACCGGGGTAGACCTGCAAAATCGGTTTTTTCTCAATCTTATCTATAATAATTTTACATAAGATATACTTTTTTGGTATATTAGTGATGAAAATTTCAGTCGTAAATTGATGAAAATTTCAGTCGTAAATTGTATTTTTTTAAAATAAACTATTTAAATGGTTATTGAATTAAAAGAAAATTTAATTTAGTCACTAAAGTTACAAAAATTAATTAAATTAATTAATTTAGTTACTCCTCGTTAAATCAATAATGGCATTAGGATTTGCATAATTTCCTCTTTGTTTCTCTCATTTTATTGGAATAATATGGACTATGCATGGGAACTCCAAATTAACATGATGGCTAATGATTTGGGGTGAGTACGAGGTAATTATTATTTCAAAAAGAGATAATAATTATCTGTAGGCGACATACCGATTTAGGTTCTTGATGATTTGTCATGTCTAAATTTTGGAATTTTTTTATATTTAAATTTTTTTTTATATTTTTTGAATTTAAAGAGTTTAATTTTTTATAATTTTTATTTTTAAAAATATGATTTTTATTTTTAAATGTAATTATTAAAATTTAATGTTTTTTATTTAAATATGAAAATTTAATTTTATAATTTATTAAAATTATTTATATAATTTTAAAGGGTAAAGATGAAGTTGACAGATTATTTTAGAAGGAAAAAAAATTAAATGAGCATGAACTCACACATTGTGCAAATAGTAATTTAAAGCTTTAAATTCCATTGTGCATAAATTTTAATCCAAATAATAATATCTTCCATTTGCGACTACAACTTTATATATATATATATATAACTGAAGGTATTCACCACAAGCACAGACAATAATATCTATTTTAGACGAAAAAAATTAAATGAACTTAAACTCCCATATGGTAAAATGGTAATTTAATGCTTGAGCTTCATCCGGTATGGCTGCACTTTCATTTCCTAGCCTTTAATCTCTATTTAAAATGCCTATTACAACCGTTTCAGGACTCACTACTTGCTTTTTTAGCCTTTACGTTTTTTTTAAACATTTATGTCATTTTAAGCTACTTGATACATTGTTTTATTTTTTGGATTTGTGTTTGATGCATCCTTTGCTGTGTCTAATTATAAGCTTAAATATGCTAAAGATTTTTATACTCTTTTTTAATTTTAATTTTAATTATTATATTTTTAATTTCGTGACATTGAGTTTTAATATTTTTTTTATTTAAAATAACGATGTCAAAGCTAAAATAATATTTTTAACCCTAAATATTTACAAGTTTTGTCAATTTGGTCTTCACCCTCTAAAAGCAAATAATAAATTTTAAAAATTAATTTTTCATATTAAAAAATAAAATTTTTAAAAATAAAAAAATTAAACTCTTAAATATTAAAAAAATATAAAAATATAAAAAGTTCCGAAAATTCCACATGACAAACTATTGTGAACCCAAATCGACATGTTGAGGCTGATTTGAGATTTTGAGGATTTTATGTCTCTTTTGACAAAAATAATTATTGTCTTGTAATCATCTCAAATGTCATGTTGATTTAGGGTTCTCATGCACCGTTAATATTAGTCTGATAATTAAATTTTTTTCATATTATACCCTTAAATATTTTTTTTTCATATTATTCAGAAAAAAAAAAACCCATTTTCCCTTTTCTTTATTTTATTACTCTTTCTTCTCACATTTTCCTATCTGTTTCTTCTTCTCCATTTATCCCAGCCACCACTGCCATGAGTCACCGCTGTCCATGGCCTTCTCTGGCCAACAAGCCATGGCTTGTTTTGCTTTGAGAAATCTCTCCCTGTGTCCTCCATTGGCGCTTTCCTTTGCGTTCAGAAGGTACCGTCTTCTGACTTCCCCCACCCAGTCCTCCAAATAGAAAATATCCCATCTATTTATGTAACTAGCTTTGTTTCACAGGTTTTCTTCAGTTGCCTTTTCTTTTTTCGGAGGAATTTATACTTTTGGTTGTAATATGCTAATGAATGAATGAATGAAAAGTACTCCCCGGTATGGTAGAAAGAGGAAAAGGAACCATTCTCTTCATCGGCTGCTCTGCTTCACTCAATGGCATTGCTGGTTTCTCTGAAAAATGTAAAATTTCAAGTTTCACCCATTGAAGAATATCAGAAACTTATATACCAACCCCAAGTTTGAAATTATCAGTGTGGATAATTTAGCAGTATGCTTTTTGTTTTAAATGAAACAGGCTATGGAAAGTTTGCCCTTGAGTATTATCCCAATGCCTGGAAAGAGAATTCCAGCCTCTCGGTGTTTATGTTGCCCATTGACAGAGTCATTGGTTCACCCAGGTAAAAGAAATTCACAAAAAACAAAAGAATTTTGATCCAATGGATCGTATCCCATTTTCATGGACTAGATGAAAGCTCGAATTACAGTAAAAGCACTGCAGTCAAGTTATCATATACTCTTATATAATTAATACTATATAATACAAATGAGAAGTGTAGGTACGACAATGAACAACAAAAGTATATAACGATGGAAAAATGCAGGGGGCAACGGCATCACACAGAGGGTTGATTGGAGAACAACAACAAAGCGGCAGAGTGGGAGGGGAGGTCAGGGCCGTGATGATGATGGACCCAGACGCGTTGGTTCAAACCTACTGACCCAGGAGATTGACCTCCGTCCCTCCATCACCACATTCTATTAACCATTCAATATTCCCTCTCTTTCTTTCCCCAGTTGCTAAACTTGCTCCCTTTAGCTTATTGGCCGGAGAAGGCCACCGGAAGCCCATGGACGGTGGTGACTTATGGTAGTGGTGGCTAGGATAAATGGAGAAGAAGAAACAGCGAAGGAGAGGAAAATGTGGGAAGAAGAAGAATGAATAAAAAACTAAAGAAACGTGAATGAAAAAAAAATAAAAGAACATGGAATGAAATGGGAAAATGAGAAAGAACAAAAAAGGGAAATTACACGTGAAAAATGTGGATTTTTTAAATTAATTATGAAAACCCACATCACCATGATTTAACAGCAGGTGATTAAAATGATCAATTTTTGTAACGTTAATGATTTAATTATTTATTTTTTAAAATTTAATGACCAAAATAGAATAACCTCATAATTAAATGACTATTTAAATAATTTACTCTTGTAAATAAAAAAATGCGTTAAAATCCCAATTGCACTTAAAATTTTTCACCTCTTTTATATCAATTAATTACCCTTAAATTGAATACAATTTTTATTAATTACAAATAATTTTATAATTTATATTACGTTAAATACAAGTTCAAATATTTTAAAAGTTTAATGACAAATTTTGTCATTAACATTAATATGTTTTGTCAAAATGGCCCTAATTGTAATCTTGAGTCTTTTTTTACCATCAACCTTTAATTTTTTTTAAATTGTTTTTTTTAACAGATTTGATGAAACTACCATTAAAAAAGTTAACGGGATGATGTGGAATATTTTTAATGAGATATAATCTATTACTTAGGTAACCCAATAAAATAATTACAAGTGAAAAATAAAAAAATAAATAAACCATACATGAAATTAAAAAAATAATTCTTAATTTAAAGAAAATACACGTAATTATCTTTAAAAAATGGTTTCAAAATGAATGCATACGTTTGTTTACTTAGAGGTTTCAAAAAGATGATTAATAAATCAAACCCAAAATACTGAATGTGTGCAATTTATTTTGAAACCTTTTTTCAGATTAAGAGTTATTTTTTTAAACTTCATCAATTATTTATTTATTTTATTATTTTCCACATGTAATTGTTTTATTAGGTTATCTAAGTAATAAATTATATCTCATTAAACATATTCCACATATGAAATCCCACATCATCCCGTTAACTTTTTTAACAGTACTTTCATCAAATATATTAAAAAAGCAATTTGAAAAAAAAAAGAATAAAAGTTGATGGCAAAAAAGACTCAAAAATATAATTAGGGCCATTTTGACAAAACATGTAAACGTTAGTGGCCAAATTTGTCATTAAGCCTATTTTAAAACAAAAAAGTCAAACCATCTCATTCAACCAACTTCTATTTGGTTTTCTAATATTGATATTTCAAACCTCATCTTGAATTGATAGAAGAGCAAGGTTTTCAGAATAAAATCAATGGTCAGATTGAATGATTTAACCTATCTTGTAACACCCCTAACCTGTATCTGTCGCCAGAATAGGGTTACAGAGCGTTACTGGAAAATTTCAGAACATTTACAGACATTTCATGTTAATCACTATTTATTCCCCGAGATTATACATAGCGTCCCTTAAATGGACCTTCGAGGCCCAATACAAGCATCAGGAACGAATTGGGACTTAATCGGGACCTTTAAGAATTTTTCGCAAAATTATAAAATTTTTCTAAGGTGTAGGGCTCACACGCCCGTATGGTCTAAGGGACACGCCCATGTGACATTAGGACACGCCCGTGCTATAGGTCGTGTTCGACCCCGTGTAACTTTCTAACTTGTGCACACAGCCATGCCACACGCCCGTGTGCTAGGCCGTGTGGTTAATTAATTCAATTCGAAATTAGGTGCAGGTTTCACACGGCTAAGACACAAGCCCGTGTTCTAGGCTGTGTGGAACACACGACAGAGACACACGCCTGTGTCCCTGCCCGTGTGCTTAACTCTGAGCATTCTGTTTCTCAAAATTAAGGTGTAAGGAACATACGGCCTAACCACACGCCAATGTACCAGGCTGTGTGTCACACACGGTCTAGACACACGCCCGTGTGGACAAAATAAAGCCATTTCTAGCTTCATTTCTCCCCCAAAATCACACCCATGACCTGCACTTGAAACACACATCCAATAACAACCATTCTAAGTAATCAAACTTAACAAATTCCATCATTCATCATAACATACCATTACATGCATATATGTTGATAAACTTACCTTGGATTAACTTGGGAATTAACATCACTTAATCACATATACTTAACATAACACATTTGAATATATATCATAACAACCTATTTAGTCATACCAAAATGAACCATTACTAGCCATTCCAATGGCTAGGTTACAAAACATCATTTTCAAGCCATCTATGGCCAAGTTGTCCTATACATGCCATTATACCAAAATGATTTTACTAAGTATACCCAAAATGATTAGTTGATAGTGTGATGATGCTCCAATGATCTCCAACTTTCGTGAAACATGGGAAATAAAACAGATTAAGCATTACATGCTTAGTAAGTTCGTATAACGGAAACTAAACTTACCAATCCCTTTTATTAAGTCTAAGCATACAATATCATGCATGTTTTCCATCCATTAGCAATATTGTCTAAACACATGCACTTAATCAAACATGTTAGTCACCAAAATCTTCATATCAATCAAGTAAACATAGATAAGTTCATCAAGAAATATTCTTTCAAGTCATTATCATTTCATCTTATAATCCTCATGCCGTGTCAAGAGTTGTGTTCGTTAAATCATTGAAATTCCGATGGATGCTCAAGTAGTACACTCGAGGTGTACAATTCGATAATCCATCAATTCTTATTCAGGTGATACGAACTCGCTTCGGTGATAATTCGAGTCGTTTAGATTGCCCGATGGTTAAATGGAGAAGTATCGTTCTTAGTTTGAGTTTAAGGGAATTCCACTAAGTATAAGTGTAAGTAATGGATTCAAAAGGGCTTAGGAATAAGATGGATAGTGGTTCGGCAAGGAAAATGAAACAAAGCAAGGAAAAGATGATAGTTAGAATGGATAAGTAAGCTTAAGGTCAAGAATGAACCAATACTATGAAGGAGTATTGACCTGAGACTTATAAGACACTTAAGGTGATGGAAGGTTGATAGAAAATACTTTGACCCACTATTTATGAAGAGATAGGAACTAGAGGTATAAAGGGTTGAACGCCATACTCAGTTGAGTGATAAGTTCACAAAGAAACAATATTGATGCCACTAGCAAGCTAGATAAGTCAAGCTGAGTCTTAGAAGATGTAACACCCCAAACCCGGCCTAGACGTTATGGCCGAATCTGGCGTGTCACTTTGATGTGTCTTTCGAAAATTAGACTTGTTGGTAGAAATTTGTTTCTGAGTTTAAATCTCTTTGTTAAAACTCAAATCATCTTAACCATTTACTAACCATTTAAAACATCTTTACTTTAAAAAAAACATTGTTTGTTGCGGAAGCAATATCCAAAAATGTTGTGAAAACTCGGTGTTTTGAAAACATTTAATCTTTTTGAAAACCAACGTTTTATCATTATCAATTAAGTTTCAAATAAATAAAGCCAAAATAACATAACTTAGGTTTAAGAGGCCTTATTACAGAATCAATAGCCCAATAAGAAATTTAAATAAATAAGTCTAAAGTAGAACATCAGCGATCGTGTGGCCATCTCCGAGTCCCTCGCAACACCGATCTACATAACGCTGGGGATTACCTGTACAGTTTAAAAAGAAATGGTGAGTTTACGAAAACTTAGTGTGTAATCCCCAATCAGTTAGTCAGTAACACTATGCAGTAACAGTCTGGGCTTAAGCCCTATTCAGTAACAGTGTAGTATGGGCATTAACCCATTGCAGTAACAGTGTGGGCCTAAGCCCAATACAATATCAGTATGGTGCAAATATGCAACCCACCCCAATCTAGCCAACACACCACCTGTACCAACCAACACACCATGTGGGGATAAAATCAACCCACCCACCAAAGACACCAATATCGCAAAGATAGCCGCCAAGCAATAATAACGCATCGTAGCCGCGCGATGCAATGATGATTTGTGGCAACGCCACCGATGCGATGAATGTGGCAAAGCCACCAGTATAGTACTTCCCCATATCAGAATCCCAACCCCATGCAGTATGCCATGTATGCAGAATTCCATACTCAGAATCAGTCATACAAATCATAGACAAAGCAGTCATACAAAACACAGGCAAATCAGTCACTTACCCTCGAGGGGCAAAATAGTCATTTTACCCTTTAGGGTATTATGGTCATTTTACCCTACAAGGATATTACGGTCATTTTACCCTACAGGGTATTATGATCATTTTACCCTACAGGGGCATTACAGTCATTTTATCTTACAGGGGCATTACGATCATTTCACCCAATAGGGGCATTACGGTCATTTCACCCTACGGGGGCATTACGGTCATTTTACCCTACAGGGGCATTACGATCATTTCACCCTACGGGGGCATTACGGTCATTTTACCCTATAAGGGCATTACGCTCATTTCACCCTACGAGGGCATTACGATTATTTTATCTTAGAGGGGCATTACGGTCATTTTATTAGTTTAAGCCCATAGTTGTCTTGAGCGACTCGAGTGACCATAACAGTACAGACAGTGTAGATGGGCCCAAAGCCTATTATGGCCTAAGCTTATGAAATCGCTCATCGCGACTTTTTCCGTCGTACGCCCATATTTCTTGGGCTCGGTTTACCATACGAGCGTTCGTACGCTCAACGCCCAACCTTTCGGCTTTTTGCTTTTGCCTTTCCACAATCTAATCAGTGTGTGCGTACACACTTTACTGGCTTTTACGCCTATTATCGTTTGCAGGGTACAGTTACACATCTGTTCGTGATAACGAGTAAACTAGCCCACATGCATTCCAACCTATTACAACAGAAGCTTCGGTTAAATACTTAACACACGAGTTGAAAGAGACACTAACCGAAACCTATTCAAAAGATTACTTACTATCACCTTGCTTGAATAAGCATGGATTTAACCTACTTAGATCGCTGACGAAAGAGGATTATAGACCCCTCAATGATTATTTGCATACGAATCAAACCTCCCATTAACGCATATATGAGACAATACTTGATCCTTAATAAACACATACTTATCGAATCGTAGAGTTAATATTAAGAGGAGGAAGAATCAGCCTACAAGAGTATGCCCTAAACCAAGGCACGAAAAGAAACGCACACACTAGAGATGAAAGATTCGGCTACCCAAAATCAACGACCAAAGAAAAGAAAGTTGCGATAGAGAAATCTATTAGTTGCCAGAGATTAGTTGTTGAATCGAAGACAGAAGTGAAGAAGTCAGGGGTGCAGTAAAATGGCTTGGGTACTAAAAAGAAGGGGTGATAGCAGGAATGATTTGAAAAGAATAGATGAGGGAAAAGGTAATGTGTATTCGGTCACCAATGTCAGATGGCAAGAAAGACAACTATAACTAAAAAGAACCTAGGGAGGGAATGAAGAGTATATTCAGCCAAAGAAGAGAGACTAATGACAAGTCGGAAATAGAGAACAAGAAAAACAAAAGGAGAAATTCAACACAGTAGGGAACAGAGTTGATAGGAGCCGACACTATGTTGCCAAAAAACCCAAAAATGAAACAAAACCAAAAGAACACCACCAAATCCGATAATGCTCATAAACTCCCCCTCCTAGCCGAATTTCTCATACACAAGTTTTCCCATTCGATTACACCACTCCCAATTTTGAATTCCTTGATTTGCTCCACAATTTCCTCCAACCCCATATTTCAAAATTCCATGTTACTCTCTCCTAACAACCCAGATTATCTCTTCGAATCTCTCCTTAACTTCTTCCATGACCATTTCAAATTCCAATTCGCAGAGTTTCAGTTAAGCTTCACCTCTCATGCAGCAAGAAAGTAAAATAAATACTCCCTTGCACAACATAAGACTCAAACCCAAGCTCCCTTGCAACTTATACCACGCCACCAACCATCTTACCAACCAGCTTCTTGTGTCATATTTTAACCATGTATATCTAAAATGCCTACTATCAAGCACCAAGGGTTTTATTCACTTAAAAACTAAAATTTTTGCTAAAGCCCAGGTTTGAACCGAGGACTTCTCCAACACTTCTCAGGACCCTTAACCACTGAAGTAGACTTTTAATTGTGTCATTTTCTTGCACAATTAAATACTTATGTACAACCTCCTTACTAATCCATACACAAGGCCCAATACTTCTAGCCAAAATTTGGGGCGTTACAGAAGAACAATGAGAGTTGAATTAAACTCACAAAGATATAAAAAAATTCATAAAGTATCAAAATTCTGAAATACACCTTAAGAGCTTCATATTTATAGCTCAAGTACAAGGCTAGCTGAATAGGCACTTTGGAGAGCTGAATGGATAGCAAGTATCAGATTAATGGAGTTGAAACTTCTATGAAGCTTCCTAGAACGTCCTTTGAAGCTTCCAAGCTGGTTGAAATAAATGTTGAGCTGAATGGACATGCTTAGGTTTGGCCAAGGTGTGCACTTGCTTTAATGTGTTTCTTTGATCAGCTGAATGGTTTTGAGCTTATTTTTTAAAGTCAGCTTGGGGTCTTCAACGGTTTTTAAGTGTGAACAAATGGAATTGAGTAGCATTTGTGTGTGAATGCCCCAAAATGAATGGACAACTAATGTGAAGGGAATTTCTAGCAATGTGAAAGCTCTTGGGCTGTTGGTGTCCACAAAGTGGCAGCTTGGAGAAGAGAGAACAGCAACTCTCCTATGGCCCTTAATGTTCACGAAAGGTTGCTTAGAGAAGAGAAATAAGTAGCACACCACATTTAAGCCGTCTATGCATGTACCTGAAACAAATAAATTCGGCTAGTTAATTTGGGAAAGACATATTAAATTCGATTGAACAAATTAATTGAAACATGAAATTAATTTGTCTTAAACTTAACCACATTAAAACAACTATTAAACATGTATTAAACTAAGACAAATTCCAGGTTTGAACCCAGGACTTCTCCAACACTTTTCAGGGCTCTTAACCACTAAAGCAAATATTTAATTGTGTCATTTCCTTGTACAATTAAATACTTATGTACAGCCTCCTTACTGATCCATACACAAGGCCCAATACTTCTAGGCCCAAAATTCAGGGCGATACACTAATCCTGAAAATATACCCTAAATTATTTATTTAAAAAGAAAAATGAGAAAAAATAAATATTTGATAAAATAAACGAGATTTGATCCCATCAATTTTATCCCCCCAATAATGTTTTAAGCGTTGAGCATTGACTCGAAAATTACCTCCCTTACTTTGAAGTTCGACAACTCCGTAAGGAAAAACTTGGTGAATCGTAAATGGAACAGACCAACGTGATTTCAACTTACCTAGAAAAGAACCTTAATCTGGAATTGGATAACAAGACTTGCTGACATATTTCAAATTCTTGAACTCGAATGTGCTTGTCATGCCATCTTTTAAGTCTCCTTGAGTAATTTGGCATTCTCGTAGGAGAACATTCGAAATTCTTCTAACTCATTGAGTTGAATTATCCATTTCTCTTTAACAAGCTTAAGATCCAAGTTGAGTTGTTGGAGAGCCCAGTAAGCTTTGTGTTCTAACTCTAAGGGCAGATGACAGGCTTTCTCAAAGACCAACCGTTAGGGTGACAACCCTAAAGGTGTTGTAACACCCTAAAAATATAGGGTCTTTAATTTTTCATGTTCTGAAAAAATTACTTGTTTGCTTTAATGGCTAAGTGATTTGGGTGTGTATGGGGGTATTTGAGAAGTCTGGGTTTAAGTCTTGGCTCTTACAAAATTTTAATTTTTTTCCTTTAAATGAACCTGGACACTGGCACTTAGGCTTTATTAATAATAATGCTTGTTTAATAACACAAGAAGAGCTTGTGGCCTAGTGGCAAGTGGCATGTTGTGTAACTATGAGGTTTGAGGTTCAAATCCTAGGATAAGCAATGTAGTGTTTATTTTGCTGCTTGAGCTGGGAAGGTAGAAGAGTTGGATTGAAACACTGCTGATGCAGTGTTTGAATTGGTCATGGAGAGATTGTAGGAGCAAATCGTGGAGAGGATTAAGGGAGAGTATTGTAGAGAGAATCAAGGAAGTGGAAGTGTGTAGGAGTGTGGGTGCCGAATTGGGGGATAGGAAATTCAGCTGAGGGGTTTTCTCTCAGTTTTGATCAATTTGTCATGGGTTTTATGAACCTGTTAAGGTTTTTCTTTCTCTACTCTCTTGTGCCGAATTTGCAAGTGGTCATTTTTGCATTTTGGGTAGTCGACTCCGACCATTCTGGTAAAGTAAACCATTTTGTTTTCAAGTCCATTCCTCTCCCCTCTTTTGCACCAACATCTACCGAAACCTCCCTTTCTTCTCTATTCTTTCCAAGTCTTGGCCAACTACCTGTGCATCTCTTCTTGTCTATTGATTCTTTCGGCTGAACCTTTCACTCTAGCCTTGTGACTCTTTCTTCTCTTTCAGCTTGTGACTGAAAGTTCTCCCCTCTTTGCTTTGATTTTGCAACGGCTCTGACAATCGATAAGTGTTCAAAATCCATTTTCTGCTTTACTTTTAAAACCGAAGGTGTAACAGCCCGATTTTGGGGCTAGTCGAAACAGTGGTTTTGAGACTACTAATCCGAGGTTGAGGAAAATTATTTTATATTATTTTATGTGTCGTAACATGTTTATAAGGATGCATGAGAATTTTGGTACCTTAATTTTAACGATTGATTGCATAATTGCGAAAAAGGACTAAATCGCATAAAGTGCGAAAGTTTCAAATTTTAAGTTAGAGGTGTCTAATTGTTAAAGGATATCAAAATAGAGGTCTTTAAAGTGAAATTAGGCCATTTGATGTGTGTTGGCTGGCCATATAAGCTAGGAAGACAAGAGCATTAAATTTTGGTCAAATTTGGTGATATTAGGTGGCTATAAGGAATAAAATAAGATAAAGAAAAGAGGAAGCTGTCATCTTTTTTTCATTTTCTTCTTCCTCCATCGAATATTTCAGCAAGGAATAGGGGTTTCAAAGCTTAAACTTTCAGCCAAGATCCTCTAGCAAATCAAGAAGAGTGTGGAATCAACTTTAACCGTGGAAAAGGCAAGGTGACGGATTAAATCGTTAGTTAACACATTTTGCACCGAGGTAAGTTTATGTGTAAACAATGCATATTTGTGTAAACATTATGTTGCTAATTAGTGTATGGCATGATTGAGAACTTGTGTGGTTCAAATGGCTTGAATGTGGTAGTCATTGGATAATTATTGTGTGAACGTGAAATAGTCATATAAATGTGTAATGACGACACTTGTTGGTGGGCTAAGTGTGATACCACCTTCTTGCTTAATTACGATGGGCTATGTGTGATACCATCGTCTATTCATCATTTGGTGGGCTATGTGCGATACCACTGTAACTAATCTTTTTGGTGGGCTAAGTGCTAAACCACCGAGTAATTTGACTATGAGTAATGGAATTAGAGATAGTGATGTGTTGTATTATGTGACTTTGTGATGCTAAGTGCAGGGGAACCTGTTAATGAATGTATGCATTAAGCTTGTGATATGGTTGGAATGTGGGAATGGAGAAAATGAGTAAGCATGATCATGAATGTATATTGTTTCTTGCTTAGTATGTAATTCTATGAAATTGTTTAATACATGTTATAATGTTATGTTGTTTACATGTAAACTTACTAAGCTTAAAGCTTACTTCCTCTTCTCTTTTTTCCTTATTTTATAGAGTTTAAGAGCCAAGCCGAGATACGAAGATATTTAGAAGATCGCCCACACTATCAGTTCACCTCGGTATACCTAGACTTAATGATTTTGTACATGGAATGTATAGGGGCTAGATTGGTTAGGTTATTTTGTCATTTTGGCCAAAATGTATTGGCCCTTGTTAAGATAACTATTTTGTATATTGCCATAGTTGATGGCTTACCTTATCATTTATGAAATTACAAAGTTATCTATGGAAGTTCACATTGAAATTATGAGATGTTTATTAGTATACTGAATGGGTTCATGTAGTGTAAGCTATAGGGGTGCAAAGAGCTTGGCAAATAGCCTTGTTCTTGTCCACATGGGTAGGCACACGGGCGTGTGTATAAGCCGTGTGTGACACATGATCAAGCCATGGGCGTGTGCCTAGGCTTGCGAAGTCTGCATCTTGAAATTGGAATTTGAATTGTCACACGGTTGAAGCACACGGGCGTGCCCAGGCTGTGGGGTAATAATCAGAGGCGACCACGAACCAGCCATATGAGCGTGTGTCTAGGTCGTGGGACTCAAGTCAATGTCAACCACGGGCGTGTGAGATGATACACGGGCGTGTCATCTAATCCACGGGCGTGTGACCCTGTTTAGGTGACATTTTTCTAAATGTGTCAAAGTTTCCGATTTATGTCCGATATTTTCCAGTGGTTAGTATAGGGCCCTATAGGTCCATTATAAGGAAGTTAGATGTAAGATTGAAAATGTTTGAATTTGGAAATGAATTTGCTAACTCAAAGTTATATGACCAAGTGAGTCGAGTCCGGTAATACCTCGTGCCCGATTCTGGTACAAGATACAAGTAAGTGGTGTTACATAAGGCACTTATGCTCTTCCCTTCTCTTCCAAAACCGAATAACCCCATTAACCGATTGTTATTTCATTCTTCTCGTATCGTACTCATTGCAATTCTAGGGTCTTCCTAAAGGAGTGATGAAGTGTGAATGGCTTAGAGGAGTCACGCTTTCATTCTCAAAACGTCCGGTAAGGCAATAAGGTTACCTCAGGTTTTTTGGGGTTAGCCGAATATGCCCTACCACTTACTAATCGGTTCTCGACTGTACTTTAGGAAAGCAGTGAAGGTGTGTGATCATTCTGAATAGCGTTCGTTGAGGGATTAAGGTCACCCTCATTCAAACAAGGTAAGAAAGGTATTTCGGATTAAGTGTTATTAAAAGGGTGTCACCTTAACAATTAAGGACTAACATCGGATCTCGATGATTCTAGGTTGGGTGCTCGTATATCTTGGAACGACTTCGTAAAAAGGTGTGTAATCACACTATCTCTTCTATGAATCGGCAAAAGTCAAAAAGCCGAAACTTCAGCATTTGAGGCCTCATGAGCGTGCGGTCCCTCATGTGGAAAAATCGAGCCCACAACCATGGATGGTAGAGGGAAGAGGCCACTACGAGTGTTCTCGTACACTTGGGCCGTTATGGGCCTCGTTGGGCCAAAATGGGCCCTGTGGGCCCCACACGGATAAAATTTACGAAAGGTGGCAGAAACTGATTGGGCTATATAGGTCCCATACGACATAGCCGTGATTGAAATTGTGCCAAACGGGCCACACGAGCGTGTGGGCCCATTTGGGCCGAATATTGGGCTTGACCCCATTTACACTATTTTGACCAAATGGATTATCTGTGTCTGTAACGACCCGAATTTGGGCCTAGTAGAATTGGGCCCATTGGGCTTTGGGCTTGGGAGTATTTAAAATTTTTGAGAACAAGAGAACGACTTTAATGCAAGTTGGACCTATTAGGTGAGTGATTTTGGAAGGTTAGAGGGCTTCTATGAAGTCCCGGGTTCAAACTTTGGCTTTAGGGAAATTTTGGTTTTTGGTGAATAAAACCCTGGGAGTTAGTAGTAGGCTTTAAGAATAAAATATAGAGAAAAATGACATAAGGAAGGGAGTGGTCTAGTGGCAAGGCGTCATTAAGGGGATAAGTGAGTGCTTGGTTTCAAGTCTTGGCGCTTGCATTTCATTTTGATTTATTTTTAAGTGAACTTAGACTTTGGCCCATAGATTTATATTTAGTTTCGCATACTTTAAGACACAAGATGTGCTTGTGGCCTAGTGGCTAGCGGCATAGATTATGCTACAAGGGAGCTTGAGTTCAAATCTCATGAGTAGCAAAAAGGGGATATTTATTTTGCTAAGTTGGGGAGGCAAGAGTTTGTGTTGGATTTAAACTCTACTGATGGAAGGATCCCACATCGGAAAGCTAGCAAGAGGGGAGGTGAGAAGCTGGCTATAAAAAGAACCAATCTATGAGGGAGGAGACACACCTTGGTTGGCGTTTGGGCACAAGAGTGGTCAGAGCGCTGATTAGCAGCTTCAGATTCCTATCAGGTGTGTATTTCGCCCTTCTCTAGCCGTAGAGCGACAAATGCCGAAATGCTGGTCAGACGGCCATGGTAGCCACACGAGCGTGCGAGCGCACGTGTGGGAGATTCGACGCAATAGTCGAGGCCACCATGAGTATTCTTTTGGGTTGATGCTGTTTGGGCCACGATGGGCCCATATGAATAAATTGTAGGATCCTGTAGTATATATTAGACTGAACTATGTGAATCTCATATCTGTGGCTAGATTTAGGCTAAATGGGCCACACGAGTGTGTGGGCCCAATTGGGCTGAGAATGGGCCTTAGGCCCATTTGCATCGTTATCTCTGTTTAGAATATCACTAGTTTGTAAAATTACTGAAATACCCTTCAGTTTACGAAATTACTAAAATACCCTTAGTTTGTAAAATTACCGAAATACCCTCGGTTTACGAAGTTACTGAAATACCTTGGTTTATAAAATTACCAAAATACCTCTTAGTTTGCAAAATCATCGAAATACCCCTGATTTGTAAAATTACCAAAATACCCCCGATTCGTAAAATTACAAAAATACCTCCGATTTACAAAATTACTGAAATACCCTTAAGTTGTAAAATTACTAAAATACCCCCGGTTTACGAAATTACTGAAATACCCTTAGTTTGTAAAATTATCAAAATACCCTCGGTTTACGAAATTACTAAAATACCTTGGTTTACAAAATTACCGAAATACCCCTTATTTGTAAAATTATCGAAATACCCCGGTTTGTGAAATTACCAAAATACCCCCGATTTGTGAAATTACCAAAATACCCCTGGTTTTCAAAATTATCGAAATACCCCCGGTTAGTGAAATTACCGAAATACCCCCGTTAGCGAAATTACCCAAAATACCCCCAGTTTGCAAAATTACTGAAATACCCTGGGTTTGTGAAATTACTGAAATACCCCTGGTTTGTGAAATTACTGAATGCCCCCGATTTGCAAAATTATTAAAATACCCCCGATTTGTGAAATTATCGTTTTACCCCTAAATGACAAAATGACTGTTGTACCCTCGTGGTAGTACTAGCGCTGTATGTGTTAATTGTATGATTGATTATGTTTGGGATACGTTGCATACATGGATTGGTTATGAGTAGAATTACCGAACTACCCCTGTAGGGTAGAATTACCGAAATTCCCTTATAGGGTAAAATAACTGATTTGCCCTTGCAGGTAAATGATCGACTTGTGCAATGAGTGGACTAATTTGACTATGGTTGTATGACTGATATGTTTTTATTAAATGTTTAAATAATTGTTACTAAGCATGGCCATTTTGTATACACGTGTAATGATTGAGCATGACATACACCACATATTGCATAGGGTTGGGATTATTAATATGGAGGAAGTGCTAATAGGATCGCATGGTCGCTTGACGACTGTGGATCCACTGAAGGCTTTTTAACCACCAAGCAGCCATGCTGCACCGCTAAGTTAGTGCCGCAATCAGTGCTACATAAGGAGTGTACGGATGGATGGGTCGATTAAATTCCCACAAGAGTGTACGGTTGGACAGGAGACGGAGTGCAGGGCTGGTATGGGCATTAATGCATTGCATATATGGATTATATTATTGAGATGGGCTTAGGCCCAGATATTTATGATATGTGACATATGATTTAGGTTAAGGCCCAACCGAGGCTATTTTGGGCTAAGGCCCAATTGCCACCGTTACTGAAATGGGCTTCGGCCTAGATTGTTGTGATTCATGTTCTTACTGATGAGGGTTGTACACATTGAGTTTTTGTAAACTCACCCCCTCTTTTTAATTTTTCTCAAGTAACCCTTAGTAGGCGGTTCGACGTACTGGAGGACTCGGAGGTGGCCAAACTGCAAGCAGTTTTGGATTTTAGTATTCTGCTTTACTTTATTAAACCATTTTTATTGGGTTGTAATAAGGCCTCTCTTAAATTACAGTTTTTATGTTTTGGATTTTTAGTTTAGTATGTTTAAATCTGCTCAACACTGAATCGCTATTTTTCAAAACAATATCTGTTTTCAAAACACTATGCTTTCGCAACTAAGTTGTAAATATCACGTTTTCATAAGTCAGTTGTTTTAAATTAAGCTTCCGTAATAAACAAGGTTTTAAGAATGATACTGTTTTCCAAAAATAATTTCTAATAAACCACGTTTTAAAAGTAAGCAAAAGAAATCTAAGGTTCTGAATAGCAAAAAGTTTTGAAATTTATAATTTATAAAAAAATGTTGATTAATAATAAACAAACGCCAACTGGGACTTTTTTTATTAATATCAGAAAGAATTTTCAAACGGAACCACAGTTTTCGAAAACATCCCAATGTGACACACTAGATTCGGGCCTAACTTTTAGGCCGGGTTTAGGGTGTTACAGTGTCGCTCGAAGCGACTGTAGACCTTCAGAAAGGCCATTAACTGTACTGAGACCCTAAGGTAGGTGAAATGTCCAAAATACCCCTAAAGGGCAAAAATTACCATTTTACCCCTAATGCATGAAAATGACTATTTTACCCTAGAGGTAGGTTGACAGATGAAAGTATGTATTGTAGGACTGTATTGAGTAGGACATATTGCAAACACAAAATATTGATGACATGGCATGCTGCATGGGGTTGGGATTCTATATGGAGGAAGTACTGTTACTGGTGGCTCTACCACACATATTGATACTGGTGGCTCTGCCATAATTACTGCTACTAGTGGCTTTCGCACATATACTGTTACTGGCAGCTCTGCTGCATTATTATTACTAGCAGCTATCTATTGGTGTGTGGGCTGGGTGGGTCGACTTTGTCCCCACGTGGTGTGTTGGGTTGGTACGGGTGGTGTGTTGGCTGAATTAGGGTGGCTTTGCATACTTGCACCATACTGATATTGTATCAGGCTTAGGCCCACACTGTTACTGTATTAGGCTAAGGCCCACACTGTACTGTTACTAAATAGGGCTCAGGACCAGACTGTTATTGCATGATAGGGGATTACACACTGAGTTCTCGTAACTCACCCTTTTCTTTTAACTGTATAACTAATCCCTGGCCTTAGATGATTTGGAGCTACAAGGGACTCGGAGGTGGCCACACGTTCACTATTATTTAGTTTTAGACTTAGTTATTTAATTTTTATATTGGGTTGATAATTATGTAATAAGGCCTCTGGTGATTTTATTTTCTCTTATTTGGGTTTTAAATTCTTAATTTAAAACCACAAAACTGATACAAATAGGTTTTCAAAAATAATAACGGTTTTAAAAGACAAACATGGAACAACCTGATTTAGACCTTAGTAGGAATAGTGGTTTTAGGGCTACAAATCTGAGGTCAAAAAAATATTTTAATATTATTTTAGATGTTTATAATATGTGATTGAGCATGTGTGAAAATTTGGTGTGAAAATTTTATCGTTTGTCTGTCGAATTATGAAAAAGGACTTAATCGCATAAAATGCAAAAGCTGTATGCTGATTGTTAAAGTGCTTATTTGGCATGACTTATTAAATGAAAGGTCCTTATGTTGTAATTAGACCATAGATAGTGGTGATGGACATATATGTACATAGTTAGTGGAAATTTTAATGAAATAATAAAAGGGCAAAATGGTAAAAAGTCTATTAATGTGTATTAAATAAAACAAAAAGATGAAAAAAATGTTCATCTTTGTTTCTTTCAACCGAAAATAGGAAAATAGATAGGGCTTGGAAGCTTTGAAATATTGGGCCATCTTGGAGTTTAATTGTAAGATCATTTTTGTTCGATTTTTTATTATTTCTACGTTTTTTTTGTAATCGGTGCTTCGTGTTCTCCAAAATCCATGCTTCAATTTTGTGAATTGATGAAGATTTTGAAAAGTGCCATTGATGAATGCTTGAGTTTTGTGATAGTTGATGATGAAACATGAAAGATATGTGAAAGATTAACTTATTTTGTCTTTGAATTTTTGGTGAAATTGAGTAATTTGGACTAAATTATAAAAATAATATTTTGAGGGACTAAAATGTTAAATAAATGAAATGTGTGGGCTTGCATGGGTATAGGGGAAATTCGGCTGTGCATGGGTGGAATGGAATTTTGTGTATTTGATGATTTTATGAAATAGGGACTAAAGTGTCGAAATGTGAAAATGTGAGGGTTATTTTGTAAAATACCCTAAATATGTGTGTTTGGATTAAATTGAATGGATTGGTGATTGAATGAGCTAAATTTGAATATGTATAGACCAAGAAAGGAGATATTCGGATCGAGATCGAGATAAAGACAAAGTACTCGATTGATCGGCTAGTCTCTGTATTTTTACGTCCGAGGTAAGTTTGGATATAATACAAGTTGTTTAATTTGTATCTATGTGATGTGAAATGAATGGATGTATAGTTATTGAATTATAAATGTTATAAGTGATATTGAGAAAGAAGGCACTAAGTGTGCGAAATAAGAATTGGGACGGAAGTGATTAGCATTGTGTGTGTGAAATAATAGAAGCTACGACTTTAATGATTGGCACTGTGTGTGCGATACCGAATCACGTCTGGTTTTATATTGTGGCACTAAGTGTACGATGTTATATAAGCTTCGGCTATGAATTGGGTACTAAGTGTGCAATTGAATTAAAGAGATAGGGAACAGTGAATAAGTTATAGTATCGGGCATTGAATATCAAGAACGTTAGTTGACTAAATGTTGGCAAAGTTATGTTTCGAACCTGTGTGGTTGATGATATTGTTTAAAGTTGAATAGATAGATGAATGAATATATGATTGAGGATGACTTTGTGTTTGGTTGAGAATCGATCTATGTGATGGTCTATTTAGTATATTGATTTGAATTATTGAGTTAAATGTATTGTATTACGAACTTATTAAGCTTTAAAAGCTTTCTGTATGAAGTTTTCTTTATTCTACAATGTTTAAAGCTAGCTCAGATCCGGGGATCGTCAACGACTCAATCACACTATCGGAATATCTATTTTGGTACTTTTGAAAGATGTATATATTTGGCATATGGCATGTATAGGTTAGTGATTATGGTATGTTTTGTAATGTTGGACCTTGCCATGTGATATGGCTTGGAAATTGAGTGTTGATGGTTCATATGTAAAGCTATGAAAATGACGAATGTAGTTTGAAATAATGAGAATTGGAAATGGTATATTTCATGCTTGAATTGGTTGATGAGAATGGTATTTTAAGTGTGAATTTGTGGTATGACTAGATGATGATTAGTTATATGTTTTAAGTTGTGAATATGATGTTTTGGATGGATTATTTGAGTAGGAATTGATTATGGAAATAAATGATGTAGTAAATGATTAGTTGGTACTTGTATTGGTGTGTTTTAATTGCATATGAAACATAAATTGGTATTGGTTTGAGGCTTATAGGTGATTGTAAAGTGTGGATGGTAATTTGGCCTTGAAAAATGGCCAATAATTGCCTACACGGTTGAGCACACGGGCGTGTGGCTTGACCGTGTCCTTCAAGGTTGTGTTTCAAAACAAGTCAGACTCGACCACGAGCTGGACACACGAGTGTGTGACTGGCCGTGTGGTGCAAGTTAGTGTCGACCACGGGTGAGGCACACGGGCGTGTCTCAGGCCGTGTGGACAAGTCAGTATATATGCCCTGTTTTGCCACGGGTTGGATGCACTGGCGTGTCCGAGACCGTGTGAGGCACATGGTCTACCCACACGGGCGTGTGACTTCTGTAACTTAGAAAAATGTTTAAAATTTAGAAATTTTTGTGTGTGTTCGGTTTAGTCCCAGACCTATTCTAAAGCATGTTTAAGGTTTCGTTGACATATTTAAGGGACTATATGAATGTGAATTGTTATGTTTGGTTGTGAATGATATGAATTTTTCAGAAATGATTAGTAATGCCTCTTAACCTTAATCCGGCGACGGTTACGGGTTAGGGGTGTTACATTTTATTGGTATCAGAGCTATGATTTAGCCGATTCTAGGACTAATATAGTGTGAGTCTAGCTATACATGCCATATATATAAATACGATAGTGTGATGAATCTTTACAGTTAAAAATGTGTTTTCGTATAGTAAATGAATCCTGATCGAGCAGTTGCTGATGATGTTGAGAGCAATGCGTCTGCTCCCACTCAAGGGGCTGTGCCGCCCACATTTAGGCCAAACGTTAGTAGCCACGAGGGAGAGGCTAAGCAAGCCTTCTTCCAAATGATGAGTGAGTGGTTTTTAGAGTTCGTTCGAATGAATTCAGCTGCTCCATAACCTCCACCCCCACAAGTACCCATTGTACCACAAGTTGTAGATCCGATCAGATTGAATAAACCTCTTGTAGATAAAATCTGAAAGTATGGGGCCGAAGCGTTTAGGGCCACAGCTGATGATGATGCCGAGCGAGCTGAGTTTTGGCTCGAGAATACTATTTGAGTGTTTGATGAGATGTCGTTGACGCCTGATGAATGCATTAAATGTGTTGTTTCCTTGCTGAGAGATACTACATGTAACTGGTGGAAGATGTTGATTTTTGTGGTTTCGAGAGAGAGAATCACCTGGGATTTCTTTCAAGTTGAATTCCAAAAGAAGTATATTAGTCAACGATTTATAGATAAAAAATGTAAAGAGTTTCTAGAGCTGAAACAGGGTCGTATGTCAATTACAGAGTATAAAGGAGAGTTTGTGAGACTGAGCCAATATGCGCAGGAATGTGTTTCGACCGAATTTACTATGTGTAAATGTTTCATTGAAAGGCTGAATGAAGAAATTAAATTTTTGGTTGGAATACTTGACATAAATGAATTTATTGTGTTAGTTGAAAGAGCCTGCAAAGCCGAGGAGCTTAGCAAAGAAAAGAAGAAAGTAGATTCTGAGGCTAGAGATGAAAGAAAAAGATTGATGAGTAAGTCGTCTCAACCTTCGATGAAGAGATTTAGAGATGCAAGCAATTGATCAAATGTTTCGTCTGGACATTCGGGTAGAGATCGAGTGAGACAAAGTGTGGGTTCAAGAGCTCAAATCCCAACTGAATCAAGTGTTGGAAATGTCAAAAGCAACAAGCCTGGGTGTAGATAGTGTGGAAGACGACACGTTGGAGAATGCTAGGGCAAGTAAAATAATAGAACTTGTTATAAGTGTGGATTTCGAGATCATTTTATTCGAGATTGCCCAGAATTGGCTGAGAAAGACAATGTTCAGAGTACGAGACTAAGTAATACGACAGCTAGGGGTAGACCGTCTAGAAACACCAGAAATGTGAGTGGTAGTCAGAAAGGGACGACAGATACGGTTGTGAGATCCGAGGCGAGAGCATGTGTCCGAGCTTATGCTATACGTGCACGAGAAGAAGCGTCATCTCCAGACGTCATTACTGGTACTTTTACTCTATTTGATACTGATGTGATTGCATTGATAGATCCAGGTTCTACTCATTCCTATGTGTGTGTGAATCTAGTATCAAGTAAGACTCTACCTGCGGAGTCTACTGAATTTGTGATTAGAGTATCGAACCCCTTAAGCAAGTGTGTCTTGGTTGATAAAGTGTGCAAGAACTGTCCGTTGATGTTTCGAGATATTTGCTTTCCGGCTAATTTGATATTGCTACCCTTTGATGAATTTGATATCATTCTGGGTATGGATTGGCTCACTTTGCATAATGCTATTGTAAATTGTAAACGGCAAAAGTATTGATTTGAGAAGTCAGAATGGTGAGATGGTTCGAATAGAATCCAGTGATTTGAATGGGTTACCAGCTGTTATATCATCAATGAAAGCTTTGAACTATGTGAAAAAGGGTTGCGAAGCTTATCTTGCATATGTGATTGATGCAAAAGTGACAAAAAAGAAAGTTGAATCTGTGCCTGTGGTTTGTGAATTCCCTGTTGTGTTTCCTGAAGAACTACCGGGATTACCTCCTATACGAGAAGTTGAATTTGGTATTGAATTAGTTTCAGGGACGACTCTGATATCGATAGCTCCGTATAGAATGGCACAGACTGAATTGAAAGAGTTGAAGTCTCAGTTGCAAGAGTTGACCGATAGAGGATTTGCACGACTGAGTTTCTCACCCTGGGGTGCTCCTGTGTTATTTGAGAAAAAGAAAGATGGTATTGTGAGGATGTGTATTGATTATCGACAGTTGAACAAAGTAACGATAAAGAATAAGTATCCCTTGCCACATATTGATGATCTGTTTGATCAGCTGCAAGGAGCTGCAGTGTTTTTTAAGATAGATTTGAGATCGGGTTATTACCAGTTGAGAGTTAAAGAATCAGATGTACTGGAAACTGCTTTCAGAACGAGGTATGGATATTTTGAATTCTTAGTTATGCCTTTTGGACTAACAAATGCTCCTACAATGTTTATGGATTTGATGAATCGGATATTCAGACCGTACTTAGATCGCTTTGTTGTGGTGTTCATTGATGATATTATGATTTATTCTTGTGATGAGACGCAACATGCCGAGCATTTGAGAATCGTGTTGCAGACTCTACATGAGAAGCGATTGTCTGCAAAGTTTAGCAAAAGTGAGTTTTGGTTGCGTAAGGTTGGTTTTCTGGGGCATATTGTATCAGCTGCGGGAATACGAGTTGATCTGAGTAAGATCTCAGCTATTTTAGAATGGAAGCCTCTGAGAAATGTATCTGAAATCCGTAGTTTTCTATGACTAGCGGGATATTATAGACGATTTGTGAAAGGTTTGTCGATGATTGCGACTCTGTTGACAAAGTTGTTATAGAAAGATGTTAAATTCGAGTGGTCAGAAAAGTGCCATCAGAGTTTTGAACAGTTGAAAGCATTGTTGACAGAGGCACCTGTGTTAGTCCAACCTGAGTCTGGTAAAGAATTTATAATTTACAGTGATGCATCGTTGAATGGTTTGGGCTGTGTGTTGATGCAAGAAGGCAAAGTCATCACTTAGGATTCGAGGTAGTTAAAATCGCATGAAAAGAACTACCCGACACACGATCTTGAATTAGCTGCGATTGTATTCGCTTTGAAGATTTGGCGTCACTACTTGTTTGGTGAGAAATGTCATGTTTTTACTGATCACAAGAGTTTGAAATATCTGATGACTCAGAAAGAATTGAATTTGTGAGAGAGGAGGTGGTTAGAATTGTTGAAAGACTACGAGCTTGTGATTGATAATCATCTGGGTAAAGCTAATGTTGTTGCTGACGCTTTGAGCTGAAAGTGTATATGTGCTTCACAAGCAATGAATACTCAGATGGATCTATGTGATGATGATTTGGCTTTGGTTGAGTTGAAAGTTAGGCCGATGTTTATACGTCAGATTTGTAATGCCTAGAAAAGTGATGATGAGATGATGATAAAACGAGTTTAATATGGTTTAAATTCTTATTCAGAATTTTGAATTGATAATGATGATTGTTTGAGATTCAAAGATCAGATTTGTGTTCCGAAGAATTTAGAGTTGATTAAGTTGATTTTGAACGAAGCTCACAATAGTCGTTTGGCTATTCATCCAGGGAGCACAAAAATGTATAATGATCTGAAACAATTTTATTGGTGGCATGGTATGAAACGAGGTATCTCAGAATTTGTTTCGATATGCTTAGTTTGTCAGTGAGTTAAAGCTGAACATAAGGTTTCATCTGATTTATTGCAACCAATTATGATTCCTGAGTGGAAATGGGAGTGAATCACGATGGACTTTGTGACGGGATTGCCTTTATCTTCAGGAAAGAAAGATGCAATCTGGGTGATAGTTGACAGATTGACGAAATTAGCTCATTTCGTTTCGGTGAGAACAAATTATTCACTTGATAAATTAGCTGAATTATATAATTCTGAAATTGTGAGATTGCACGGGGTGCCACTATCAATTGTATCTGATAGAGATCTGAGATTTACTTAATGGTTTTCGAAGAAATTGCAGGAGGCGTTAGGCACAAAGCTGCATTTTAGTACTGCATTTCATCTACAAACGGATGGACAATCCGAGCGGGTCATTCAAGTTCTTGAGGATATGTTGAGATGCTGCATTCTCGAATTTGAAAGTATGTGGGAGAAACATTTACCGTTGATTGAGTTTACGTACAATAATAGTTTTCAATCTAGTATCAAAATGGCACCGTATGAGGCTCTTTACGGTCGAAAATGTCGAACTCTATTGTATTGGACTGAGCTGAGTGAGAATAAGATTCACGGGGTTGATTTAATAAAAGAGACTGAGCAGCAAGTGAAAGTGATTCGTGATAGTTTGAAAGTAGCGTCAGATCGTCGGAAGTCTTAGCAGGTTTAAAATAAAAAGATATCGAATTTGAGGTTGGCGACAAAGTGTTTTCGAAAGTGTCTCCGTGGAAGAAAATACTTCGATTTGGCCGAAAAGGCAAGCCGAGTCTGAGGTTTATCGGGCCGTATGAGATCATTGAATGAACTGGGTCGGTTGCTTATAGATTGTTGTTGCCACCTGAATTAGAGAAGATTCATAATGTGTTTCATGTATCGAAGCTTCGATGATATAGATCTGATCCTTCGCATATGATTGCTCCTACTGAGGTTGAGATTCAGTCAGATTTGTGGTATAGAGAGGAACTGATTCAAATTTTGGCACGTGAGATCAAAGAGTTGAGAAATAAGAAAATTTCTTTAGTGAAAGTATTATGGCACAAACACGGAGTTGAAGAGGCTACGTGGGAGCCTGAAGATGTTATGAAAGAACAATATCCGAACCTATTCACTGGTAAGATTTTCGAAGACAAAAATCCCTAAAAGGGGGAGAGTTGTAACAGTTCAGTTTAGACCTTAGTCAGAATAGTGGTTTTGGGACCACAAATCTGAGGTTGAAAAAATATTTTAATATTATTTTAGATGTTTATAATATGTGATTGAGCATGTGTGAAAATTTGGTGTGAAAATTTTATCGTTTGTGTGTCGAATTATGAAAAAGGACTTAATCGTATAAAATGCAAAAGCTGTGTGCTGATTGTTAAAGTGCTTAATTAGCATGACTTATTAAATGAAAGGTCCTTATGTTGTAATTAGACCATAGATAGTGGAGATCGATATATATGTACATAGTTAGTGGAAATTTTAATGAAATAATAAAAGGGCAAAATGGTAAAAAGTCTATTAATGTGTATTAAATAAAACAAAAAGATGAAAACATGTTCATCTTTGTTTCTTCCAACTGAAAATAGGAAAATAGATAGGGCTTGGAAGCTTTGAAACATTCGGCCATCTTGGAGTTTAATTGTAAGTTCATTTTTGTTCGATTTTTGATGATTTCTATGTTTTTGTAATCGTTGCTTTGTGTTCTTCAAAACCCATGCTTCAATTTTGTGAATTGATGAAGATTTTTAAAAGTGTCAACGATGACTGCTTGAGCTTTGTGATAGTTGATGATGAAATATGAAAGATATGTGAAAGATTAACATGTTTTGTCTTTGAATTTTTGGTGAAATTGAGTAATTTGGACTAAATTTTGAAAATAATATTTTGAGGGACTAAAATATAAAATAAATGAAATGTGTGGGCTTGCATTGATATAGGGGAAATTCAGCTAGGCATGGGTGGAATGAAATTTTGTGTATTTGATGATATTATGAAATAGGGACTAAAGTGTCAAAATGTGAAAATATGAGGGTTATTTTGTAAAATACCCTAAATATGTGTGTTTGGAGTAAATTGAATGGATTGGTGATTGAATGAGCTAAATTTGAATATGTATAGACCAAGAAAGAAGATATTCGGATCGAGATCGAGATAAAGACAAAGTTGTAATGTTTTTGAAAAATGTACAAGTGTGGCACACCGAGTCTCTGGCGCCAAATCTGGAAGTTCGCTAAATCTGATTACTGTTATATTGTGAAACTTTAGATAGAGGGAACTGAGACCGTAGGAGACTGTAAACTGTAGTGAGACCTCGATTTACGAAAACAAACCCCTAATAACTACTTTTCATAACACATTTGTTAATAATTATTGAAATTATAGTCTGATCTATAAGACTTTTTAATCAGATAGAGCACATATTGAAATAAGCACAAGAGATATTCGCGAAATGGGTACACGGGGCCGCGGTAGAGGCCGAGGAAGTGCTCGAGCCAGATCGTTAGCATCGGGCCATATGCCTACTGGGATACACCAGCCTCACCAGTAACTGCAATGGGGTCGGATGATCGAGCAGCTAGGGATGATGCCCTATCTCAAGCAATGCTCCGCGTTTTAGAGAGGGTGGCTGGAGCTAGTACTGGAACAGTGGGCTGAGGGCAAATTTCAGAGTGACTCTGGTCTAATGGAGCAGAAATTTTTCGGGGTATTTCTAGAGTAGCCCCAAATGTGGCGGAGTACTGGTTAGAGGCTACCGAATGGATAATGGACAACCTTGACTGTACTACGGAGCAAAAATTAAAAGGGCTAGTGTCCTTACTGCGAGATGAGGCTTACCAATGGTGGCTTACCATGAGAGAGGGTACGCAAGTCAACCGAATAAGATGGAATTTCTTTAAGGCGGCCTTCCAAGGGAAATATGTGGGCGCAAGTTATGTGGACGCCTGACGAAAGGAATTTTTTAGCCTAACCCAGGGGAGTAAGATAGTAGCAGAATATGAGGTAGAATTCTTGCGGTTTAGTCGGTAAGCTCGAGGGATAGTAGCAACTGAGTATGAACGCTGTGTGCGTTTTGAGGATGGTCTTCGAGATGAGCTAAGGGTATTGATAGCTCCACAGAAGGAGCGAGATTTTGCTGCTCTTGTAGAGAAAGAAAAGATTGCTGAAGAGGTGAAGCGCTCGGAGCGTTAGAACTGTGAAAAAGATAGGGGTAGAAATAAGAGGGATTTTGGGCCCTCAAGTTCTTTTGGGAGGCCTATTAAGAAGGCCAAGTTTGATGGGCCGGTTTGGACTGGAGTTCCTGTTGCTATTAATAGACCGCAACCTTGCGCTAATTGTGGGAGATCTCACCAGGGTGAGTGCTGAAGAGGATTGGGGCGTGCTTTAGATGTGGGTCCATAGATCATCGGGTTAAAGATTGTCCTCAGAGGCCTGTTCAGATGCAAGCTGTAGGACCGGTTCATGTTCAATCAGTGAGAGGTGGTCATCAGCCACTAAGAGGCCGTGGGCAGGCCAGAGGTGGAAACGATATGGAACGAGGTCGTGGAGCCTCAGACAGGGGTACTGGTAACACTAAAGCGAGGTAGCCGGCTTTGGTATATGCTGCTCATCACCAAGAGGATGGTGACGCCCCTAACGTCATAACCGGTACGTTTCTAATTTACAATGTACCATACACTGCTTTAATTGATATTGGGTTTACACATTTGTACGTTGCATGTACTGTGTCGGGAACTTTGGGTATTCAGTTCGAAAATACTGTTAGTGAGATGACTGTGATACGTCCACTTGGACAGTTGGTTAGGGTAAATAAGTTATTCAGAGATGTGCCCTTTGAGGTCCAAGGAGTAATTTTTCCAGCGGAGTTGATGGAACTGCCGTTTGGTGAATTTGACCTTATTTTGGGTATGGATTGGCTGGTAAAGCACCAAGCTAGTTTAGACTGTGCTGCTAAGCATATGGTGTTGAAGTCTACTGAGGATGAGGAGGTGGCTGTGATTGGAGAGCGAAGGAATTATTTGTCTAATGTGATCTCAGCATTAAGGGCCGAGAAACTGGTTCGCAAGGGTAATGAGGTGATTTTAGCCTATGTTAGTATTTCTGATACTGAAGGTCCTTCTGTCGGAGATTTTAGAACTGTTAAGGATTTTCTGGATGTATTTCCTGATGAGCTCCCTGGGTTGCCTCCGAACCGCGAAGTTGAATTTGGTATTGAGCTCTTACCTAGAACAACTATAGTGTCTATTGCCCCATATAGGATGGCACCGAAGGAGCTGGTGGAGTTAAAGGCTCAAATTCAAGAGCTACTGGACCGAGGATTCATTCGACCGAGTGTGTCTCCATGGGGAGCACCAGTATTGTTCGTAAAGAAGAAGGATGGGTCCCTGGGCATGTGCATCGATTATCGGCAACTTAATAAACTGACCGTTAAAAATAAGTATCCTTTGCCAAGAATCGACGATCTGTTTGAACAGTTGCAATGAGCGTTGGTTTTCTTTAAAATAGATCTTCATTCTGGGTACCATTAACAGAGGGTAAAAGGGGCTGATGTGTATAAGACTGCGTTTAGGACTCGTTATGGTCACTACGAGTTCCTAGTGATGCAGTTTGGGCTGACGAATGCACCAGCTACTTTCATGGATCTGATGAATCGAGTATTCCAGCCCTATCTGGATCGGTTCGTAGTAGTGTTTATAGATGATATCCTGGTGTATTCGAGAACCGAAGAGGACCATAATTCACATCTTCGAATTGTTCTACATGTTCTGAAGGTGATACAGCTATATGCAAAGTTCAGCAAGTGTAAGTTCTGGCTGCGAGAGGTAACATTTCTGGGTCATGTGGTGTCTGCTGAGGGGATTAGGGTTGATCCTCGAAAAATTGAAGCTGTACTAAACTGGAAACCACCTAAGACTGTATCTAAGATTCGAAGTTTTCTGGGTCTAGCAGGGTATTATAGACATTTTGTTGAGGGGTTTTCCTTAATTGCTACACCTCTGACTAAGTTGCTACGTAAAGGGGTGCTGTTTAATTAGACTGATAAGCAGCAAGAAAGTTTTAAGAAACTGAAAAAAGTTCTGACTGAGGCCCCTGTCTTGATACAACCAGAGTCTGGGAAGGAATTTACTATCTACAGTGATGCATCACACATTGGATTGGGCTGTGTACTGTTGCAGGAGGGTAACGTGGTTGCTTATGCGTCCCGTCAGCTTAAGCCTCACGAGGCGAATTACCCAACTCATGACTTGGAGTTAGCCGCAGTGATATTCGCACTAAAAAGTTGGAGGCATTATTTAGACGGTGAAAAATGTATTATCTTCATAAATAACAAGAGCCCCAAGTACCTCCTTACTCAAAAAGAGCTAAATTTTAGGGAGCGAAGATGGGTAAAGCTGCTTAAGGATTATGATTGCTCGATTGAGTATCACCCTGGTAAGGCTACGTGGTAGCTGACGCACTGAGCCATAGGGCTGCATCTAATTTGAGAGCAATGTTTGCTCGTCTCAGCTTGTATGATGATGGTAGCTTGTTAGCTGAGCTTCAAGTGAGACCGACGTGGACTGAGCAAATTAAGGGGAAACGGTTGGTGGATGAGTCACTAGTTTCTCGTTTCCAATAACTTAAGAATGGAGAGACTACAGATTTTGGGTTGAATAGTGAGGGAGTACTCTGTTTCCGTGAGAGAGTCTGTGTACCGAAGGATTCTGAGTTAAGGTAGTTTATACTGCGAGAGGTGCATAGTAGTCCATACGCTATACATCATGCCGGAAACAAGTTATACCGAGATCTTCGTGAGTGTACTGGTGGCCGGGGTTGAAACGCGAAGTTACTGATCTTGTGAGTAAGTGCTTAACATGCTAGCAAGTCAAAGCTAAGCATCAACTGCCTTCAGGGGTACTGCAGCCAGTTAAGATTTCACTTTGGAAGTGGGAGAGAGTAACTATGGATTTTGTGAGTGGGCTACCCTTAACGCCTACTAAGAAGGATTCGGTATGGGTCATTGTAGACTGGTTGACTAAATCTGCCCATTTTATACCAGTCCGCACTGATTACTCGTTGCAAAAGCTAGCAGAGTTGTATGTGGCTAAGATTGTGAGACTGCATGGGGTATCGGTTTCCATCATATTTGACAGAAACCCTCGATTCACATCTCGATTTTAGAAGAAATTAAACGAGGCTTTGGGTACTAGGTTGGACTTCAGTACTGCGTTCCATCCTCAGGCAGATGGTCAGTCAGAGAGGGTGATTCAAATACTGGAGCACTGTTAAGAAGCTGTGTTATTGATTTCTACGGCAGCTGGGAAGACTATTTTCCGCTAGCAGAGTTTGCATATAATAATAGCTACCAGTCCAGTATTCAAATGGCATCGTACGAGGCGTTGTATGGTCGTAGGTGTCGTATTCCTACCTTTTTGACTGAACTGGGCGAGCGGCGAGTTTTGGGGCCAGAGTTAGTTTCTGATATCGAAGAAAAGGTAAAACTGATTCGAGGCTGGCTGAAGGAAGCATCAGATAGGCAGAAGTCTTACGCAGATCTTAAATGCCGAGAGATTGAGTATTTCGTGGAAGACTTTGTATTTCTTAAGGTCTCTCCATGGAAAAAAATACTGAGGTTGGGGCGAAAGGGGAAGTTTAGCCCTAGGTTCATTGGGCCTTGCCGTATACTGAAACGTGTGGGACTAGTCGCCTATCAACTTGAGTTGCCTCTGAAATTAGATTTGATTCACGATGTGTTCCATGTCTCTATGCTGAGACGTTACCGCTCTGATCTCACACATATAGTACTAGTCGAGGAGATCGAGATTAGGCCAGATCTGACTTTTAAGGAGGAGCCAGTGTAGATATTCGACTGTGAGGTTAATGTACTAAGGAAGAAATCAATCCCACTGGTTAAAGTGCTTTGGCGGAATCATAGTACCGAGGAAGCCACATGGGATCCTAAGAAGGCAATGCGACAAAAATACCCTCACCTATTCTGGACAGGTAAATTTCGATGCTGAAATTTCTTTTAGGGGGTAGAATTATAATGCCCCAAAAATAGAGGGTCTTTAATTTTTCATGTTCTGACAAAATTTCTTGTTTTCTTTGATGGCTAAGTGATTTGGGTGTGTATGGGGGTATTTGAGAAGCCTGGGTTTAAGTCTTGGCTCTTTCAAAATTTTAATTTTTTTCCCTTAAATGAACCTGAACATTGGCACTTAGGCTTTATTAATAATAATCCTTGTTAAATGACACAAGAAGAGCTTGTAGCCTAGTGGCAAGTGGCGTGTTGTGTAACTATGAGGTCTGAGGATCAAATCCTGGGATAAGCAATTGAGTGTTTATTTTGTTGCTTGAGCTGGGAAGGTATAAGAGTTGGACTGAAACACTGCTGATGAGGTGTTTGAATTGGTCATGGAGAGATTGTAGGAGCAAATCGTAGAGAGGATTAAGGGAGAGTATTGTGGGGAGAATCAAGGAAGTGGAAGTGTGTAGGAGTATGGGTGCCAAATTGGGGGATAGGAAATTCAGCTGAGGGGTTTTCCCTCAGTTTTGATCAGTTTTTCACGGGTTTTCTAAAACTGTTAAGGTTTTTCTTTCTCTGCTCTCTTGTGCCGAATTTACAGATGGTCATTTGTGCATTTTGGGTATTCGACTCCAACCGTTCTGGTAAAGTAAACCATTTTGTTTTCAAGTCCATTCCTCTCCGCTCTTTTGCACCAACATCTGTCAAAACCTCCGTTTCTTCTCTATTCTTTCTAAGTCTCGACCAACTGCTTGTTTATCTTTTATTGTCTATTGATTCTTTCGATCGCACCTCTCACTCTAGCCTTCTGACTCTACTTTTTTTTCGACTTGTGACCAAAAGTTCTCCCCTCTTTGTTTTGATTCTGCAACGGCTCTGACAATCGGTAAGTGTTCAAAATCCATTCTCTGCTTTACTTTTAAAATTGAAGGCACTTATGCTCTTCTCTTCTTTTCCAAAACCGAATAACCCCATTAACCGATTGTTATTTCATTCTTCTCGTACCGCACTCATTGCGATTCTAGGGTCTTCCTTCAGGAGTGGTGAAGTGTGAATGGCTTGGAGGAGTTACACTTTCATTCTCAAAACGTCCGGTAAGGTAATAAGGTTACCTCAGGTTTTTTGGGGTTGGTCGAATATGCCCTACCACTTGCTAATCGGTTTCTTGACTGTACTTTTGGAAAGCAGGGAAGGTGTGTGATCGTTTTGAATAGCATTCGTTAAGGGATTAAGGTCACCCTCATTCAAACTAGGTAAGAAAGGTATTTCAGATTAAGTGTTATTAAGATGGTGTTATCCTAACAATTAAGGACTAACATCAGATCTCGACGATTCTAGGCTGGGTGCTCGTAGATCTTGGAACGACTTCGTAAAAAGGTGTGTAATCACACTATCTCTTCTATAAATTGGCAAAAGCCGAAAAGTCGAAACTTCAGCATTTGAGGCCTCACGAGTGTGCAATCGCTCGTGTGGAAAAACCGAGCCCACAACCGTGGGCGGTAGACTGAAGAGGCCACTACTAGTGTTCTCGTGCACTTAGGCGTTATGGGCCTCGTTGGGCCAAAATAGGCCATGTGGGCCCCACACGGATAAAATTTACGAAAGGTGGCAGAAACTGAATTGGGCTATGTAGGTCACATACTACATAGTCGTGATTGAAATTAGGCCAAATGGGCCACACGAGCGTGTGGGCCCATTCGGGCCGAATATTGGGCTTAAGCCCATTTACACTGTTTTGACCAAATGGATTATCTGTGTCGCTCGAGGCGACTGTAGGCCTTCGGAAAGGTCGTTAACTGTACTGAGACCCCAAGGTAGGTGAACTGACCAAAATACCCCTAAAGGGTAAAAATAATTGTTTTACCCCTAATGCATGAAAATGACTATTTTACCCCTAGAGGTAGGTTGACAGATGAAAGTATGTACTATATGACTGTATTGAGTAGGACATATTGCATACACGAAATATTGATGACATGGCATACTGCATGGGGTTGGGATTCTGTATGAAGGAAGTACTGTTACTGGTGGCTTTGCTACACATATTGATCTTCCGGTGGCTCGCCACAATTATCGCGCATCGTGGCTTTGCCACATATCATCGTTATCGGTGCTCACGCATTATTATTACCGCGGCTATGTTGCAATATTGGTGTGTGGGCTGGGTGGGTCGACTTTATCCCCACGTGGTGTGTTGGATTGGTATGAGTGGTGTGCTGGCTGAATTGGGGTGGGTTTGCATACTTGCACTATACTGATATTGTATCGGGTTTAGGCCCACACTGTTATTATATTGGGCTAAGGCCCACACTATATTATTCATCGAATAGGGCTCGTGCCCGCATCATTCTCGCATGATAGGGGATTACACACTGAGTTCTCGTAACTTACCCTTTTCTTTTAGCTGTACAGGTAATCCCCAACCTTAGATGATTTGGAGCTGCGAGGGACTCGGAGGTGGCCACACGTTCGCTATTATTTAATTTTAGATTTAGTTATTTAATTTTTATATTGGGTTGATAATTATGTAGTAAGGTCTCTGGTGATTTTATTTTCTCTTATTTGGGTTTTAAATTCTTAATTTGAAACCGCCAAACTAATACAAATAAGTTTTCAAAAATAAACGGTTTTAAAAGACAACACATATTTTCAAACTTCAAAATGAATTAATTAGAGTAGCTTCCGTGGGTTTTTAACCAACTAAGAAACCAACAGTAACAAACGTGGCTATCGTTTAAAAACGGATTTCTCTCAACAAGCCTGATTTCAAAAAACACATCGAAGTGACACGTCAGATTCGGTCGTAACGTCTAGGCCAGGTTTGGGGTGTTACAGGTGTCTTATATGCTGTCCTGTAGGCCCATAAAGCATCATCCAGTCTTGTGGACCAATCTCGTCAATTCGAGAAAACTACCTTCTCGATTATGGCTTTGATCTCTTTGTTTGCTAGTTCAGCTTGCCCATTCATCTGTAGATGGTAAGCTGTGGGAACCTTGTGCTTTACTCCATGCTTTTCGAGTAACCATTTCAACCATTTGTTCACAAAATGGGACCCTTCATCACTGATGATAACTCTCGAGGTTCCAAACCTTGTGAACACATGCTTCTGCAAAAACTTCATCACCACCTTATCATCGTTCGTCGTATATGCCTTGGCCTCAACCCACTTAGACATGTAGTCTACTGCTACTAATATGTACTTGTGACCAAAAGATAGAGGGAAAAGACCTTGAAAGTCAATACCCTAAACATCAAATAATTCTAGCTCAATGATGTTTATTTAGGCATCTCATTTCTATTGGTGACGTTTCCAACCCTTTAACATCGATCGCAACTCTTTTTACGTAAGCATATGTGTCTTTGAATAGCGTTGGCCAAATGTATCCGGCTCGCAATACCTTGGCCGCAATATGTGTACCTCCGAAGTGTCTCCCACTCAGAGCTGAGTGGCAATGATATAAAATCTTATGTACTTCATCTTCTGCCACGTATCTCTTGATCATTTGATCTGCACACTTTTTAAACAAGAATGGTTCTTCCTAGAAATATTACTTCACATTGTGAAGAAAAATTTTCTTTTGATGATAAGTCTTATCAATCGACATCAAACCATAAGCTAAATAGTTAACAATATTAGTAAACCGATGGGTATTATGGACATGATTTACCTTTAGTATGTGTTCATAAGGGAATGTCTCTTGAATAGGTGTAAGTGAAGAATTCCCTTCTTGCGGCTCCAATCTAGACAAGTGGTCTACTGCTTGGTTTTCTACCCCTTTTCGATCTTGAATTTCTAGATTGAACTCTTAAAGTAGAAGTACCCATCAGATTAGTCTCGGCTTAGCGTCTTTCTTCGCAAGTTAATACTTAATTGTTGAATGATCCGTATAGACAGTCAATTTGGTACCTACAAGATAAGACCAAAACTTGTCAAAAGCAAACACAATAGCAAGTAACTCTTTCTTTGTTACGGTATAATTCAATTGAGCTCCTGTCAAAGTCTGACTTATGTAGTAGATGGGATAAAAAACTTTGTTCCTTTGTTGGCCCATAACAACTCCTATAGTGAAGTCATTTGCGTCACACATCAGTTCAAATGACAAATCCTAGTCCAGTGTGACAATGATGGGTGCTGAAACTAGTCGACTCTTCAAATCTTTGAAAGCTCTTAAGCACTCCTCATCAAATTTGAACGTCATATCCTTCTCCAATAATTTGCATAAAGGTTTAGCAATTTTGGAGACGTCTTTGATAAATCTTCGATAGAACCTGGCGTGGCCCAAAAAGCTCCAAACACCCTTTACAGATGTTGGAGGTGAGAGTTTCTTAGTAACATCTACCTTTGCTTTATCTACCTCGATTCCAAGTCTCGTTATCCAATGCCCTAGAACAATACCTTCTCGTACCATGAAATGACACTTTTCCTAATCGAGTACAAGGTTTATTTCTTCGCATCGCCTTAGTACCTTGGCTAGATTGATTAGGCAATCATCATATGTAGCTCCAAATACTGAAAAACCATCCATAAACACTTCCAAATACTTCTCAACCATGTTAATAAAAATGGACATCATACATCTTTGAAATGTAATAGGTGCATTACATAAACCAAATGGCATGCATTTAAATGCAACTGTACCATACGAGCATGTGAATATTGTTTTGTGTTGATCTTTTGGTGCTACTGTGATCTGATTATACCCTATCCATCGAGAAAATAGTAATAGTCTCACCCCGTGAGTCTATCCAATATCTGGTCCAAGAACGGTAAAGGAAAATGATTCTTCCTTGTCGCCTTGTTCAGCTTTCGGTAATTGATGCAAATTCTCCATCCCATAACTATTCTGGTTGGAATTAGCTCATTGTTTTCATTCTCTATGATCGTAATACCTCCTTTCTTTGGCACACACTAGACTGGACTTACCCATGAACTGTCTAAGATGGGGTAAATTATACCTGCATCTAACCACTTGATAACTTCTTTCTTTACCACGTACTTCATGATGGGGTTTAATCTTCATTGTCCATCAATCATCCCTTTCTCGCCATCTTCCAGGATGATCTTGTGATGCATAAATATGGACTAATGCCGCAGATATCAGCTATGGTCCATCCGATAACCTTCTTGAATTATTTTAATACTTGGATAAGTTTCTCTTATTACTCCATGATTAATTTTGCTGAAACAATCACAGGCAAAGTAGAAGCGTTACCTAAATAGACATATTTTAAATGTAACAGAAGTATCTTGAGGTCTAACTTAGGTGCCTTCTCGATTGACGCTTTTGGTTGGTCATAATCCATTTTCTCTACCTCCAAAGATTCAAAGCGGGATTGCGCATTAAATCCCCTTTGATTAGCTTCTAGCAAAGCTAAGTATTCATCCTCCTCTTCATCACTTGGAGGGTCTGATGTCAAAATTTGCTCCAACGGGTCCTCAACAAAGTTAATTTCCCTTTCCATGATTAACCTTTAAATCAGACATTACAGAACAATCATCAATTGTGTCAGGAAATCGTATAGACTTAAAAACATTAAATGTTACTTAATCATCCTAAACACGCATAGTAAGCTCACCCTTTTACACATCGATAAGGGTCCTTCCAGTTGCTAGAAAAGGTATCCCTAATATGATTGACATTTCTTTATCTACTTCAAAGTCTAGAATAACAAAGTCAGCAGGAGAAATAAATTTGTCTACACATGCCAATACATCCTCGATTTTTCGTTCTGGATGTGCTGAGGATCGATCTGCTAATTGAAGTGTAATTGTAGTAGGTCTAACTTCACCTATCCCCAACTTCTTAAATATGGACATGGGCATCAAGTTGATACTCACACCCAAATCACATAGTGCCTTACCATAATATGTTGCTCGAATGTTGCAAGGTATGATAAAACATCCAGGATCTTTCAACTTTGGGATTAACAGGATTAATTGCATTCTATGACTCTTTTACTAGTTTTTCTTATCTACGTAGTTTGGTGGATTCTCTTTCTATCTCGTTTACTCGTGTTCTCAAATGTGTCACAATCATCCTGTTAAACTAATCGCCATGCGAGCTATACATAAATTTCCCTTTTTGCACCCTGTCAACAATCATTATGTCTCCCACTAGGGAACCAACCAGTTCCATCCTATCCAAACCAAAATTAAAACTTAACTAATTACCCAATAGTCACAAAATTTCCACTATTTCCAGTAGAGTCTACCAACTCACTATTTTGTTTAATTAACTCTCAGTCGCTCCTTTAAAATCGGGACCACAAAGAAATCCAAGTGTGACAACTCCCCTACCCTTAAAGAAAATGTCATCCTAGAAATTCCTCTCGTGCCTAAACCTAGAATTGGAATCCAAACAATTTCTTTTTCAAGTGATAACTCTCTTCATAACATAGAGGTAGACACATCTACTTTTCCTAAATGTTTTAGTGTTGACCTCTTATTTATAGGTTCATTCTGAACCCGTTTCGCTTAAACGACGGGTCTTTCTTTACTTTATATAAGGCGGATAGTTACATAAAGATAACCTCATTGCTATCCTGACAGATTCCTTGGCTTATTCCTTTAACTAGACATTCGTTCAACATGATGCTAGTAGACGACTCCTAAATTGATGAATGCCACTTGGAGGTTACCTGATAAACAGCTAACTCTAGTGGAAATTCCCATTTTTATGGTTATCGAAGGGTTTAGGAAAAGCGCTCTTCGTCTCCAACAAGTTTCAAACATGGATTTAAGGATTTGAACAGTTTATTTCAAATTAAACCTAAGCTTCCCTTGGATGTTTGGCTATATAAATCGAGACACAGGGAAAGTGGAGCCTTTCTATCTGAAATCAATTTCTAAATTTCTTACTGATTAAGTTTCTATCTAAATCTCTGAGTTTCTTCTCTTTGCCTTCTCTGATGCCATTGTCTGAGTCCTACTTCCTTTCTTCCCTTGACTACTTCTCTACATCTTCTAGTTAATTCTATTAGTCTTCTCTTTTTCTTTTATTCCCCCCAAATGGTTAGGATTAAGAATAGTCATCTTGAGGATAGAAGCATTCGCAGTGGCAATAGTAGGAGAGGTCGTAGGGTGGTATAGAGGGTGATGGGGCTGCTCCCAATAATCATAAGTAAGCGTCCTTATAGAGACCCTCATTTTTCGATGTTCGACGATGTAGGAGGAATGTAATAGCCCATCTGGGGAAGTCTCTGTATCAAGTTACTGTTTGGCGTATAGTTGGTATAATAAGGATATACATGAGTAAGTAAAATACTTGTCTTGCCTAAGTACAGAACTATGTGTATTGCGCCATGTAGCAAACTCTTAGTTTTGACGAGTTTTATGGTTTGGTTGACTCTTCTGTTAAGTATCTGCCCAACCCAGATGCTTTGGATAAATTCGTTAAGTTTGTAATTGTTTATATTTGTTTATTATTTAAGTATGGAAATTTGGTTAGTTAAGTTGAGATTTAGTTAGAACGAAACTAGACTACTGTAGATGATAAGAATTAAATTATGTTAAGTGCAATTAATCATGGGAATCAAGAGAGTTAGTGGAATTATCTTATAGCAATTTGGTACCCACACGGGCGTGTGACCTCTGTAACTTAGAAAAAGTTTTAAATTTCTGATAATTTCCGTATGTATTCGGTTTAGTCCCGACCCTAATCTAAAGCATGTTTAAGGACTCATTGACCTATTTAAGGGACACTTCGATTGCATTGGATGAATTATATTATGAAATGTCCGTAAAAGATTTCGTTTGTCCGGTAATGCCTCTTAACCCTAATCCGGCGACGGATACAGGTTAGGGGTGTTACATGGAACACTGCTCCTAAGTATAGATTATCTCCAGTTGAATAAGGTAAGTATAAAGAATAAGTATCCTCTGCCCAAAAGTGAAGATTTGTTTGATCAGTTATGTGGGGCTACAGTTTTCTCTAAGATTGATTCTAAGATTTGGATATTATCAAGTGAAGATCAGAGTTGATGATGTGCATAAGACTACCTTTTGATCAAGGTATAACCATTATGAATTTTTAGTAATGCCCTTTGGTTTAACTAATGCACTTGTAGTATTCATAGACTTGATGAATAAAGTGTTTCAACCATATTTGGATCAGTTTGTGGTGGTTTTTATTGATGATATTTTGCTTTACTCTAAGAATGGAGCTGATCATGAGGAACATTTGAGAATTGTGTTGAGATCATTACATGAAAATCAGTTATATGCCAAGTTTAGTAAGTGTGAATTCTAGCTGAGAAAAGTACATTTTCTAGGTCATGTGATCTCTATTGAAGGTATTAAAGTAGAACTTGATAAGGTGAAAGCAATACTTGAATGAAATTTGCCCAAAAATGTTACTAAAGTTCGTAACTTTTTAAGGCTAAAAAGCTATTACAGAAGGTTTGTGAAAATCTTTTCAATGTTGGCAACTCCTCTCACTAGATTATTGAAAAAGAAATAAAGGTTTGAATGGACTGATAAGTGTCGGCAAAGTTTTGAGAAGTTGAAAGCAGTATTGACTAAAGCTCCAGTTTTAGCACAACCAGAGCATGGTATAAAGTACACTGTTTATATTGATGCATCTATGAATGTGTTTGGATGTGTGCTTATGCAGGAGGGTAAGGTTATAGCTTATGTATCGCGCCAACTCAAACCTCATGAGCTTAAGTGATAAGTTGCATTTTAGCGAAGCTCTCTACGTGAGATTAAGGGATAAGTTGTGTACCAACGAAGGTTCCTACGTGAGCTTAAGTGACAAACTATGTATTAGTGAAGCTCTCTACGTGAGCTTAAGTGAGAAGCTGTGTATGAGTAAAGCTCCCCTCGTGAGCTTAAGTGACAAGTTGTGTATCAGCAAAGCTCCCAATGCGAGCTTAAGTGATTGTGCTCCTCAGTAAGCCCAACTCGATGCGATCTAGTGTGATATGTCTCAAAATGCGTACTCCTCTACGAGTTCAGTTTGATTATATCCAACGAGAAAAGTGATGAGCCAATTAAACTCTGCTCAAAGAAAAAGGTTTTTCTAAAAAAAAGCAAGTTGGCTTCGTGATTTTAGGGCGAATCCAGACTCTATTTTAAAAATGTTTTTGATAAACGAAATAGGTCTCGCAATTTTAAGGCGACCCTACCAAGTATGTTTTAAGAAAAGGTTAATGAGTTTTCAAAACTGTTTTCAAAATTATGTTTTGTAGCAGAATGTGCGAGTTGTTTCTCGCAATCTCACCCGCGAACCTAGCACGCAAAACGTTTTCTACTGTGTTCAAACACTATTTTTAAACATAACCTAATGGTTTCTTATTATTCACTAAGTTCACCATGAACTCAACCACTCCTCTTTTACTTTTTCTCAGGTAAGTAGATTGCAGATTAGCATTGGCGAGGTTGATGATGTGGCGAGATGCACTCCTGAGCATATATTGGCGAACCTGGGTTAAAGGTGATGGGATTATTTTTATGAGTTTAGAATTAAATGTTATATTGTTGACTTTATGAATATGACAATATTATTTGAGGTTAAGACTATTTAGTTATGTTTTAAATTCTCAGTACATTGATTTGTGAACCATGTATAAAGTTTTTGCTTTTTCATAAATAAAGTTGATTTTATTCATGCATGAGGGTACTGTGTTATAGTTACATGCAAGTTAGATTATGATTAAGGTTTACTGCATGCTGCCTGTCATATTTACATGTGTACCCTTAGCTCTACAATCCCATAAATGTAAGAGATCCCGTGTAAGTGGTGCAGACCTTAATTTCATGCATACCCCTGTTATGATTACTTTATTTCATGCGAAGTCTGATAAGCATGCAAGCTTTTTCCTTAAACTGAATTGTGACCTCATATATTTTCGTGTTATGCGAACTATGTTGTCGTTTGAGAAGTCTAGTTGTGCTGCGAACACTTAAGTATGTTGTTATGAGGCATGCGAACTTCTTTATGTTTGTTTGTAAAGCTAGGATGTTTGCTTTCTGTTTCTACTGTTGTGTTTTGAGTTAGCGCAACTTTTGTTAAGACTTAAGTAGTGTGTTGGAGGATAGGTTGAGAGTCAATGGATAGTCACTTTGATTGCTAATGTAGCTCTCCAAATTTGGGCCAAAACTTCTAGGCCGGTTTGGGGTGTTACACAAAACATCAAGTTCCCTCGGGTAAGTTGTACCCATTGAAGATACCAGAATGGAAATGAGATAGAATTACCATGAATTTTGTGTCAGGGCTACTCTTAGTCCTTCAAAGAAGAATTTAGTTTGGGTGATAGTAGATTGGCTTACTAAGTTAGCTCATTTTCTGTCAGTGCACACTATTTATTCTCTAAAAAGGTTAGCTGAGCTCTATGTTTCTAAGATAGTGAGCTTGCATGGAATCCCATCTTCCATAGTTTCAAACAGAGACACAAAGTTTACTTCAAGATTTTGGAAGCAATTAGAGGGATCGTTGGGGACTAGTTGCAATTCAGTATTGCATTCCACTCTTAGACAATGGTTAGTTTGAAAGAGTCATTCAAGTTCTGGAGGATATGTTAAGAAGTTGTGTAATTGACTTTGGACTGAATTGGGAAAAGTATCGTTCTTTGGTTGAATTTACATATAGCAATAGTTATCATGCCAGTCTGAAAATGTATATCCATTTGAAGCTCTATATGGTAGAAAGTGTAGAACGCTTACTTGTTGGATAGAGCTTAGTGAAAGAAAATTAATAGGTCTTGAGTTAGTGCGTGAAACAGAAGAAAAAACCTCTGTCATTCATAGTCATCTAAAAGCTTCACAAGATCGTCAGAAAGCCTATGTTGATCTGAAGATAAAAGAGATTTCTTTTGAAGTTGGTGATAAAGTATTCTTAAAAGTCTCTCATTGGAAGAAGATTATAAAATTTGGTCAGAAAGGAAAGTTGAGTCCATGATTTGTAGGGCCATATAAAGTCTTAGAGCAAGTTGGACCATTGGCTTATAGATTGGCTTTACCTCTAGAGTGTTCAAAGATTCATAGTTTGTTTCATGTGTCTATGTTAAGAAGATATAGATCAAATTCAGATCATGTTGTGTAAATTGAAGAGTTAGAGGTAAAACTGAATCTACCTTTTGAGGAAGAGCCCATTCGTATCTTGGTAAGAGATGTGAAAGAGCTAAGAAATAAGATGATTCCTTTGGTGAAAGTATTATGGAGAAATCATAATACAGAAGAGGCAACTTGGGAAAGAAAAATTTTAATGAAAGAACAATATCCTTAGCTATTCACATGTATGAATTTCGAGGACGAAATTTTCTAAGTGGGGGAGAATTTTAACAGCTCGCCCAACGAAGTATCTGTATTTGGTTACTATTTTGCGTATAGTTGGTAAAACAAGGATAGATATGGGTAAGTAAAATGTTTGTTTTAGCTAAGTATAGAATTATGTGTATTGCGTTATTTAGCGAACTCTTAGTTTTAGAGAGTTCTATGATTTGATGACTCTTCTATTAATTATCTGCCCAACCTAGATGCTTTGGGCGAACTAATAGTTCGCAGCTGTTTAGATTTATTTATTATTTAAGTATTATGCATTTTTATTTTTCAAATTTTTTATTTCACTAAATAGACAATTTAATTTAATTTTCTAATCTTTAATATTTATAAGTTAAATTATTGTTAATTAATAAAATAAAATATAGATAAATTATGCTTTCAAATAATCAAAATTAATATCAAGTGATAAAATTCAATAAAAATTAAAAATTAATGAAAAAATTTAATAAAATTAAAGCTTAGTGCAAAAATTTAATTTTATAAAAATATAATATTTTCAAAATATAATAACAAATATCAGTAAAAATAAAGAATAATTGTAAATTTTAATAATAAAGGTAAACACACACAACGGATTCCTCTTGGCTCTTGCCCTAATTCACTTGCTATAACATTTTTTCACTTCACATCTGCAACGAAAAAGAAAGCGCCCCTTTATCTGGTAGGTTAGTTTTGATCGACCTTTTCTTTTAAGTTCTTTTAATGATATTTTTTAATTTATTTCTTTATTTTAAGATCCGCAGGCTTTCATTTCTTGGACTTGTTTTTTTAATTTTTGCTTTCAGATGCATACAATGCGTGTTCTTTTAGCTTTTTATATTGATTTTGTTTTAGTGGTTCTGGCTCGATTTGTTTTATATTTGAGCTTATATTTCTTGGTTTGACAAGTTAGGGTTTTGTTATTGTTGTGATCAGTATGGTTCCAAAAATGGGAAAAAATAGGACATGATTTTTTTATTCATTGTTTGATTGCTCAGATTTGGAGTAGATAAGTTCTTGTAACAAAAAAAAAAAAAATTTAAATTTGATCTGTTTGGTTCCTACGAAACTGGTGGAAGTACAGTAGCTAGTATAAATAATATACCTTCCTTGCATTTTGGATTTTTGTTTTTTAGAATAAAAACACACTTCGAAGTTTCGAACAAATTATATTGATTCTTAAAGTTTGAAATTTTTCACGAAACAAAAAAAAAAAAAAAAAAAAAAAAAAAAAAAAAGACTGATAATGTTTTATGATCGAGGAATGCAAATGTCTCCAATGATTGTTTGTGATATTCATTTACTTGTTTAGACGGATTAAGATTTGGTTAGAAATGTTTGATTCATAAAGTACATATTGTATTACAGGATCAGGTAGTGGAGTGGTATAGTAAAAATGTCTTCAACTGGGTCAACACGAGAGGAAAATGTTTACATGGCCAAGTTGGCTGAGCAAGCTGAACGGTATGAGGAAATGGTGGCGTTCATGGAGAAAGTTGTAAAAGCTGTCAATGTAGAGGAGCTAACTGTTGAGGAACGAAATCTTCTCTCCGTGGCTTACAAAAACGTGATTGGGGCTAGGAGGGCATCATGGAGGATAGTCTCTTCAATTGAGCAGAAGGAAGAGAGCAGAGGAAATGGGGATCATGTTGCTATCATCAAGGAGTATAGGGGCAAGATTGAAGCTGAGCTTAGCAAGATCTGTGATGGGATTTTGAGCCTTCTGGAATCTCATCTCATCCCTTCAGCCTCAACAGCTGAGTCCAAGGTGTTTTACCTTAAGATGAAAGGTGATTATCACAGGTATCTTGCTGAGTTTAAGACTGGCGTCGAGAGGAAGGAAGCAGCTGAAAGCACTTTGTTGGCTTACATGTCTGCTCAGGTAGGTGAAATTGGTGATACATGTTGTCAATATTTCTCAATAATTCCTTTAGGAATTTTTTTTTTTCAATTACAGAAACATTTTAGATTTCTTATGATGCAGGATATTGCTATTGTTGAACTTGCTCCTACTCACCCAATTAGACTCGGGCTTGCTCTTAACTTCTCTGTTTTCTACTACGAAATCCTCAACTCACCTGATCGTGCCTGCAATCTTGCAAAACAGGTGTTTATTCTCTACTGTTTTGCTATTGATTTTTTTTTTTTTTTTTTTTTACTCTTTTTGGTCTTTGTTGACCTGGAACAGCTAATTAACTAAACTACAGAGCTTTCTTTGCCTGGTTTTTACTTTTTAACTGTGTAGGCAACTATTTGAATAGCATAGTAAATTGTTCTAATCTAATCCCACCCGAACTAGAAATTGGTGTGCCAATCTTGTTGATACTCAGAATGGTGCTGATAATGAGCTTAGGGGGGAAAAAGAATTACTATAGATCCACTCATTTTTCCCATGAAATCTGCTGGTAAAAAGTTGATTTGTTATTTGTTATGTAGTGTACAGTGAGACTTGAACATTTTAGTGATTCCCTATTACTCGAATTGAATCTCAAAAGATTGCTTGTCAACTATTATAAATGACACATTTTTCATTTGGCAGGCTTTTGATGATGCAATTTCAGAGTTGGATACTTTGGGTGAGGAATCTTACAAGGATAGTACATTGATCATGCAACTTCTCCGGGACAATCTGACCCTTTGGACATCTGACATCACGGTATCTCTCTCACCTCCATGTGTTCATTCAAACTTAAAACCAACTCTGCTGCCTTCAAATGTCAAATACAATTATTTTTAAATCTCCATAATTCTCACGAACAATTTGTTGGTGCAACCTGGGTGGTTGTTACCTCTGTTTGTTCCATGCTCTACCTGGATTTTACAAATTTCTACAGCCATATTCTTGAGCGGATCTTTTCACGTTCATTATCTTGACCAGCGTTCTCTGCTGTACTCTTTGAACTTCCATGCATTACATCAGACAGGACTAAGATCCTGAAGTTTCAATTCATCTTCAAGATAATTGTTGCTTCTACTGTATTAAGAAGTAGTGTTCTGAAGTTATTGCTGATAACTCGGGCCTTGTATTACACATGCTAATTGTTTCATTTATAAATGTGCAACTTGCATGTTTCATTTTAGCTGTTAATGATTCTCAAGGATTTATTTTTTATTTTTTTATTTTTAAGGATGAAGCTGGAGATGAGATCAAGGAAGCACCTCCAAAGCCTGAGTCAGAGGAGGGACAGCAGTGACGAGTCAAGCTCATTGGATATGTACCCTGTACTTCATCTAGTAGTTTCTTATAGATGCAATCTAGGTTGTAGAAGTGTTCCTTTTACCATTTTTTTTCCCCTCTAATCAGCACTTGGAATCAAATGTTCCAATGGATTATACATTCGCTTTATTATTGGACAGGAATTTGTTTGGTTTTCATGTGGTAATATGCTAAAATAGTGTTTCCCAATATAAATAAATATGCGCACTTTAGGTATGCATTAGGTTCAGAGTACTAAAGGGATGGGGTTTAAGCACTAAAATAATTATATCAAATTGTGGTCTATGGGTCCAGTGTTTATTTTTTTAAGGATGGTTTGGGTTTGAAACACAATTATATATATAAAAAAAATGTAGAGCTTCAAAACTACAATTAAAGATCCAATTGTTGTGGACAAAAGGAGAAAAGTACAGGAAATCAGAACAAATGAGATTCAAGGTTTTGGAAATTTTATTTTTCAATAACTAGTTTATATTGTCTTTCATCATTTTTTTTAATAGATCAAATCTTTATATAAGACTCTTAAACATAAATTTGTAAAGAATTGGATTTGGCATATTAGAAACACCATTAAAAAAAAAAAAGATTTCGGATATTAGGAAATCAATCATCGATGGGTAATAAAAAACACATCATTTCGGAAATTATTGTTTTCATCTCTACGGTTTAGATGCATTTATCTTGTAATGGAAGTGTGGTTGAGTCCATACACAGCAACACTGTTTTCGCATTGACATTAGTAATAAAAATAAAAAGGACCCTATTATTTACCAATCTAGGTAAATTCAATAGTGTAAAATCAGTACCATCTGACCAATGACGGTACCCCTTTTTCTTGCCACCAATAATTGAAGCAATCATCACATTTGAAAAAAAAATATTTTTTTTGGGTGCTGCTTGAACAATCGGTAGCACTAGTATTTCAAACCCAAAAATATACTCGAAAACACATCAGAAATATCCAGAAATAAAACGAGAAAAAATATTAGTTTTTATTGATGATGTTGATGTATCAAGTAGCACTCGAATATTTTATAATTATATATATTTTTGTAAAAAAAAAAAAAACCACCCATTGGAACCCGGACCCGTGACTAACAGGTCACATCGGTGGCAGGTTGTCAGGGCGGTGCCACCATTGGTGTGGCCCGTCAGTCACAGGTCCGAGTTCCAATGCCCGATTATTTTATATATCAACTTTTTTACTTTCTATTTAAAAAAATATAATAAAAAATAATATTATGAATATTATAAAAAGGGGTTGGTTTGGTCCCCAACCCCCCACAAATACCGGAAGGAAAAAAATTCAAACAGACAGAATTGAAGGTCCCCCCTCATCAGAAATAAGAAGAAAGAAAAAGGTTAGTGTATTTAGTTAGTTTTAATGTTATTTTTTCATTAGTATAATTAGTTAATTTTTTTAGTAGTTTATTTGTGTTAAAAATGTATTTAGTGTTAAGATTAGTACTAAGATATTTGGTTGTATTTTTGCAGTTTCAGAAATAAATGGTGAATCAATTTTTTTTTTTGCAACAATTCATTTCGATAGTGTTATTTTAGAAACAACCGTTGGTTGTATTTTTGAAACTCGCTAGAAAATAAGAATGAGATTCGATAGGAATGTGTCTGCCGGTAATACGAAAGAGAAGGTCAATGAAAAAAATTTCTCGGAGTTATGGAAGGAGGATGACGAAACTTTTCTAAAAATTTCTAGTTTCGTCAAATCCTATCAAATTTATTGAGATAGAACTTTTAGACGATGATGGCGTCGAGACAATGGTCGCAATGTATTGCCTGCTAGTGTAACAGTCTGGTTTACACCCTAGTCGGAACAGTGATTTCGGGACCACAAATCCGAGTCATTAAAATATTTTAATATTATTTTCTGTGCCATTGATGAGTGTTTAAGTATGTGTTAAATTTTCGTAAATTAATTTGTCCGTTTGTATGTTTAATTTGACAAAAGGATTGAATTGCATTAAATTTGAAACTTGCTTGCTATTTGTTAAAGCACTTATATGTTGTGACTTTGAAAAGAAGGAGGTCTTATTTGGCAATTAAGCCTTTCATAAGTTGGTGGTTTGTTAAAGGTCATAAATGACCATGTAACTATGTGTAATATATATATTAGTATGAAAGGTTATTATGGTAAATTAGTTTATATCATAATATTAAGTAATAAAAAGCTTAAAATAAGCTTAAATGTTATGTTCTTCCACCGAATGCATGAAAGAAAAGAAATAAGAATGGCTTTTTACATTCGGCTAGATTGAGGCACAAATTCAAGATCAAGAACCGAGAAAAACGGACTTAGATGACGGGAGCGCGAAAGTAACCGAGTAGTCGTTTCTGTTTCTGTTAAATTGAACTCGAGGTAAGTCATATTGCAAATAAATGTAATTTGTATTAAATTGAGCCTATTCATTTGACTATCAACGATAATGAATGTTTGTGAGATGCTATGTACATGAATTCTGAGACAAGGTCGATATAGTGATAAGTCCGAGAAGTCCCGTACGAACCTAGGAATATATAGGATTAGCTATGTCATGACATAGGTATCTGTTCTGTTTTATCATGTAAGACCTCGTCTGGGACGTTGTCATTGATTTGATATTTCGTGTAAGACCACGTCTGGGACGTTGGCATCGATATTATCTTTACGTGTAAGACCACGTCTGGGACGTTGGCATCGATGTTATCTTTACGTGTAAGACCATGTCTGGGACATCGGCATCGTATTGATTCGTGTAAGACCCTGTCCGGGACAGTGGCATCGATATCTGAGTGCATATAAGACCTCGTTTGTGACGTTGGCATTGTACGACTAGTCCGAGCTTTCTGAGTATCCTACTGGATTCCTTATGGTTCAACGGGCAAGTCTGTGATACGAATGGCTATGTAAATGGTGAATCCATTTTAGGTATGCTGATTTATACACTAAGTGTGTATTTAAGGTAGTACCTATGTAATCTTACTATTATGATTATGTATATTGGGATAATGATATGATACGTGAAAGTAAGCATGAAAGAGCTATGTGTATATAAGACTTTTGAATTGATAAATGTGGCAAATGTGGCCAAGTACATGGACCAAAGCATATATATGATAGTTTGCTAAGTAATTAAGATGTGCCAATGTACCTATGTGCATATATGCCTTTCATGCTAAGTTTGTTTGTATTATGACTTACTAAGCTTTTGGAAAGCTTACTTTGTGTGTGTGTTTTCTCTATTTTATAGGTCGTCAAAGCTACTGAAGGCTCGGGACCGTCAAGGATCGTCATCACACTACTAAACTCATTTTGGTACATTTTGGAAATGTATATAACTAGATATGACATGTATAGGCTAGTATTTGATATAAGTTTGTTATATGAACTTTGCCATGTGATTTGGCTAGTTATGAATTGAGAATTTGCTTGAATGAATGTGATATGTGTGAAGTATGTTTTTGGCATGGTTTGTTGATTCATGAAATGATCAAGTTTTGATTAAACAAATGAATGAATTATGCTTGTGATGAGTTGAGTTTTAGTCATGTAATTTGGATGGTTATTTTGGTATGTTATTGGTTGCCAAATAGGTATGAGATGTCTTGATGATTTTGCTTGTATGTAAGACCCATGTGGGTGGCATTTTGGCCTTGCAAATAACCTATTTTGTGACACGGTTGTGGCACACGGGTGTGCCTAGTGACCATGGGACAAAGTCAATAGCTAGCATAAGAGTACACGGCCTTGGCACACGGACGTCCCTAGTAACCGTGTGGTTTTCAACGGGATCGACCACAGCCAAAGTACACAGGCGTACTTGGTGGCCGTGGAGCAAAGGTCAGTTTCGACCACGCGGAGGACACACGAGTGTGTCTAGTAGCCGTGGAAGGCACATAACCTGCCCAAACAGGCGTGTAACCCCTGAAACTTATAAAAGTTTTAAATTTCCATGAAATTTTGTATGTGTTCTGATTTAGTCCTGACCTGATTTATAGCATGTTTTAGTTCTCAATGACCTACTAAGTGGACATATGGTTGAGGTTAATATTCAATTGTATGACATTTCTATAAGCATTTTCGATCTGTTCGATAACGCCTTTAACCCTAGTCCGGCGACAGATATCAGTTAGGGTTGTTACAGCCAGGGAGGGTGAACACTGAACGTTTCAGTTATTTGCTGAGTTAGTAGATGTAGAGCCTGTTGAAAATGTAACTAAGTTAAGTGAACAACATGGAGTTGAAGACCTGCGTATAGAGTTTCCCAGAGAATCCGTCGATAGGAGGTCGTCTCTACGCGGTTTTAACATCGATCTCAACGCTGGATGTTCAGATCAGTACAGTGGTGGATTACAGATACATCTAGTCGTTATTGAAATCAGCGCGCTTAGTGAAGATGGATCCAATAATAATGGTTGTTTTGATCACGAAGGTGAAGAATTTAGTGACCCCGATTTCGACGATGTCCCAGATAATGGAAATGATCACGCCCCTTTGGTTGGAAACACGAGTTGTGGCATCGTCATATGCAATGATCCTATGGTCCATATGTCAATCGTTGATCCCGATGCAACATATGCTTCTGAGTTCCCCAAGTACCCAGACGTAATACCTGATCACCTGATGTTAGCATATCCTGAATTGGAAGAGTTGTTCTTGGGTCAAAGATTTGCGAGGAAAGACGAGTGTGTCGATACCATCAAACGTTTTAGTATGAAGGTGTCTGTTGACTACAAGGTGGCTGACTCTAAACCGACAATCTATTTTGGTGAGTGTTGGAAGTTGATAGAAGGGTACAAGTGGCGGGTATGAGTTGCATTTATCTAAAGGTCCCAACAGTGGGAGATATGGAAATATGTTGGGCCTTATATATGCATTTTTGCATGTATGATGCAGGACCACCGCAAGTTTGATTCAAAAACCATCTACAACTGCATATTGGCAATGGTTAAAGACATGCCCACCATTCTTGTACCGGTGCTGATTGTCGAAATAAAAAAACGGTTCTAGTACCAAGTTTCATACTAGAAGGCATGGTTGGCTAAACAAATGGCCATGGATCAGTTGTACGGAGATTGGGATTCATCGTTCAATGAATTCCAAGGGTGGATAGCCACAATGCGAGAGTACGTTCTAAGGATTGTCGTTGAGTTGCAGATGCTGCCTTATTACGACCAGGACAACTTTCATCGAATGTTCTGGACATTTGATCCATGCATTTGGGCCTTTCCCCATTGTAAGCTACTTGTGCAGGTAGATGAGACCTGGCTTTACGGGAAATATACGTAGATCTTCATTATTACAGTTGCATAAGACGAGAACTAGAACTTGCTATCGATAGTGTTTGCCATTATTGTAGGAGAGAACATGGAGTCGTGGGTATTTTTCCTAGAGAACTTGAGGAGGTATGTTGTCGCTGAAGACAATGTTTGCATAATTTTCGATAGCTCAAATGGGCTAATTGCCACAATTAGGCCTTCGGGTGTTCCGTGGAGATCCGTCTATTGCATTAGGCATATTACGGTGAACTTTTACAAGGAATTCAAAAATACGGATTGGCACAGACAAGTTGTGAAGATGTGTAATTATCTGTTTAATTTTTTTTCTACATGTTTAGAGTATATGAAATGGCATGTAACATGTTGTAACAGTCCAGCGTATGAGCTGGAACCACGTTGGTTTCGTTGACCTCCAAGCTGATATGCAAGGTCAAACGAATACTACATTACAGGATTGGTTTGAAAGTATGGAGCTCTGGTAATGGGCTCAAAGTTTCTATGACGGTTCGCGATATAGTCATATGACCATCAACCTAGAAGACGCCGTTAATGTGAAATTACCACCCGAGACAATCGTCTTGATCGACTGGAATGTGAATTTATGTATCCCAAGTTCAAAATTATGTATGCCATTTTGTATTGAATTTCTATTCTTGTATTAACTTCAATTATTTACATATATTTGTATGAACTTGATTGTCACGTATATTTGCATGAATGTTATATGCTCCCATATATTTGCATGAACTTGATAGGCACATATATTTAAAAATATATCAAACATTTCATTAACATGAAGTAAAATTACAAACTTTAAATAAACTGAACATTACAATAATTCGATTTTTTTGAATTAAAACCTTCAAAATTTATGGTTTGATGGAGTTGTCCGTGGGGTGTATCGTTGTGGTGGTCTTCTTTTGTGTAGTGGGTGCTCCCAACGGTTAATGTCCATCTCACTTGAACCGACATTCCCATCACCCATGGGTGATCCTTGGGGTGTATTGAACAAACTCGAAAAATCATGTGTCACAAAGGTTTGCTCGGAAAGGGTGTAGTATCGAAGTGACAATAGGCTAAATATGTGGCCTTCTCTCGAACCATATATTCCACAACACAATATATGGTTGATGCTCTAATGCCCAATTCTTTGCATGTTTCCCCTTCTTGTCAATTCCGTGAACGTCTTTACCTAATTGTATAAGAATATCCAAAATAAGTTGACAACACCCGAATTGAAGAAGCACCCAATCCCCGTCATACCACTCCACCATTTGAAAATTGATCACAAGTGTGTTAACACACCACACGAGTGCATAGGCACTAGCTGACAGAGGATTGATGGAAGTAACGTCTGTCACGCTATACGACATCCACACAAACTGCACAATTAAACACATGGTTAAAATACTAATTACAACGTAATTTAAAAAATAAACTAACTACATGACATTCATAAAATTTAATTTTATGAAAAAAATTTACCTCATCCCTAACATATGCCTCGATCATTTGTTGGTATACAATGAGTGTTTCTGACTTCTCGATATTCGGACAAGTATACCATCTAAAAATATAAACCAAACTCGTTAGAACATATTTTCATAAAAACAATCTTGATCTAAGTTTAAATTTTTTTACCTATTCATAAGTGGGAACACATGTACTTGGTGACCTACTGATGCCAGAAATGACATCCTATATAGCGCCCAAGATTGTAGCAGTATCAGCCAACCACCAATATCTTGTGTTATGTGTTTTGTGCCACCGACAAAGCTCATGATATAGCATCACTAGTACTGCTGAGCCCTAGCTGTAGGAACGGACATCTTGCAAATTAGCCAGTAAGGGTAGGTACATCAAGTGGACTCTATTATTATTGGAATCCAACATAAGTTACCTCTCGGTTGTATCTTCTTCCTCTCGGTTGCATAATCCGATAATGTTTCAAAATTTTCCTTCAACTACGAAAATTTTGAACCCGTCAATTTATCGGTACTATCACCAGGAGAGCATCCAAGCAAGTCATAGCAGAGCGCCGTGGGATATGCTATGTGGCTTGAATTGGTTACCGCATCACTGTCCATGGTGAGCCCTAATTGCATTGCGGCATCCTCCAGTGTGATGGTGCATTCCCCACACAGGAAATGAAATGTGTGCGTCTCTGGGCGCCACCGCTCAATTAGTGCCGATATTAAGTCGCCCCTCAACTCAAACACACATATTAATGCCATTGATCCAAATCCTACAGCATCTAGTTAGGGCATAATCTGTGTGTCTAATCAATAGCTTGGACCATGGCCACATAGCCTCAATACGCGATACGCATCCTAGTCATATTAAATTACAAAATTGGTTAATATCTCAAAATTAAATAAAAAATTACGTACAACTATGCCCAAAAATACGTGCAACATTAGAACATTCTCTTATAGACAAATGGATCGTCCTTGCAGTGTGATCTTTTGCAGTAATTAACGAACCCATATCGATATCTGCACAAACAATTAAAATTTTAATCATCGACTTAACAAATAAACAATATAGAAATAATGACAACTAGTCTTTTTGAAGACCATTTTCCTAATGAACAAAAATCTAATTACTGAAACGAACATATAATGTTCACTTTTATATATTAAAAGATACAAATTATTATTAAAATAAAAAAAATACACTAGTCAAACCAATCTTAATATTACTTTCAACACAAATATATCTTCATACAAAATTCTAACAATTCTAACAATTCTACTAAAATAAACATGCACTACTAAACCTATCTTTAAAAAAAAAAAATACAATACAAAATAAAATAAACATACATACACTACAAAATTGACATACACAGTTCTATTTTTTTTAAATATACTATTACAAACATCTAAATTAACACAATTCTAATTTTTTCAAAGTTAACATATTATTGCAGAAAAAAAATTAAACTTTTAACACAATTCTAAACTATTAATAATTATACTATTAGAAAAAAATATATACTATTTTTTAGGAGACCTCGGCTATGAAGAGGGGGGAGGGACCATCCAAGTGTTTGTAATATAAAAAAAATCAAATATGCAAAATAATTAGTACTAACCTTTTAACACAAATAAATACCTTGAAACTAGACTACTACTGATATAACTAATTATACTAAAAAAAATAAATTAAAACATACCTTTGTTTTGATTTTCACAAGGGGGCCTTGAGCAGTAGCTTCCTTTTTTTTTTCTTTAGATCTATGGGGTTGGGGACCAAACCAACCCCTTTTATAATAATAAATATAATATAAAATTTTTATTAAATTTGGAAAAAAATGACTAAAATTTTATCGGGTATTGGAATCCGGACCCGTCAGTCACGGGTTCGAGTTCCAATGGGTGTTTAATTATTTCTTTTTTATTTTTTTAAAAAATTATTATAAAATATTTGGGTGCCGCCTGACACATAGACGACACCAATAAAAACTAATATTTTTTTCATTTTATTTTTGGGTATTTTTGGTGTATTTCTGGGTGTATTTTTGGGTCTGAAATTCTAGTCCCCCGATTGCTCAGGCGACACCTAAATAAATTTTTTTTTTCAAATGTGATGATTGCTTCAACCATCAGTGGCAGGGGAGAGGGGTGCCACCAATTGGTCAGGCGACACTGATTTTACATTGTTGAGTTTGCATAGATTGGTAAATATTAGGGCCCTTATCCTATTTCAGTATTTATTGTATTAGTTTATATTATTTGGGTAAAAAGCCCAAATAAAAACAAAGGAAAGTAATGGAGCGTTCCAAAAAAACTTCCCATGAGCTCGATAAATGGTAACGAGAAAGGAAAAATTGAAAGAGAAAGTATATTTTTTAGTATCTGAATTTTGTTTCAATTTTTAAATTGGTAGCTAGGTTTCTTTTTTATCCAAATTGGTAATCGAATTTGGTTTTTGTTACATATTAAGATACATTTTCTTAACATCATTAAAATAATATGACCCAGAAACTAATATATAATGAATAAAAGACATTTAATTTGTTTTTAAATATTATTTAGGATTAGAAACTAATTTTTGTAAATATTCAAAATTTGCTACATATAAAAAATTTAAGTATTTAGAGAAATAACTAAGTAGTTACCAAAGTTTCTAATAATTTATCAAAATTTCTAAGGTTATATAAAAATTTCTAAAGCTCTACAAAAATTTCTAAAGATTTACTAGTATCTCTAAAGATTTCGTTTGTATTCTAGACCCGATCAACTCAACATTTTGGCATATCAAAATTTCAAAGGATTTACCGAAACTTGTAAGACATTATCAAAATTTATAAGGTCTTAGAAAATATTATAAGGTTATAACAAAATATCTAAGGATTTACCAAAATTTCTAAGGATATTTTGGTATATGTGGAGTTATGCCTCGTATTTTTCGGCTTTTCTTCTCTCAGTTAAACTCTGTTTTTTGTTTGCCACTTAAACTTTGATTGGTGTAGGTTATTTTAACAATATTTTCCACTTAAACTCTGATTAGTGTAGGTTATTTTGATATTATTTGACCTAGAAATTTAGCCTATAAATAGGTCCTTTTTCCATTATAGAAAAATAACCCATTACGTATTTTTGTATTAGCTTTTACAAGCTTTCAGAAAATTTTATATTTACATTTTGAGGGTTCTTATTTTGAGTTTCGGGGTTTAGTTTTATCTCCATCTTTTTTACTTTTCATTTTTTGTCATTTTAGTGAAATTATATTTGCATGTATTTTTTTATTTTCTTCGGAGGGGTTTTTTCACATAAAATATTTGTGTTTGATCTTTTTAATTTCTTCATTATTTTAATTGTTCGTTGCTTAAACTGGCTTTATCATCAATAAACAGGTATCAGAGGTAGTTTGATTTCCACAATTAACCCGTTCAAAGATGGCACCAACAAGGTTTGATATTGATAAGTTCGATGGCATCATAAAGTTCAATTTGTGGCAAGTTTAGATGACGACAATTTTGATTCAGGACAATTTTGAGAAGGTCCTTATAGAGAAGAAGTATGCGACATGGATAAATCAGAATGAGATAAGTTAGATAAAAAGGCTCTATCCATGATTCAATTATATCTAAAAAATAATGTGTTGTAGGAGGTTTTGATGGAGAAAACGACATTCAGCTTATGGAAAACGTTAGAAACCCTTTCGCGACAACGTCTCTTGCTAACCGATTAGTGTTGTAACAACAGTTGTACACGTTCCGCATGGATGAAGGTGAGCACCTTAGAGATCACATCAGTTTATTTATTACTCTTTTGAATGATTTAAAGAATGTTGAGTTTCAGATTGATGATGAAGATCATGTTGTGTTATTATTGTGTTCTTTACCCTTTTCATACAAGTCTCAATGAAATCCTGATTTATGGCAGAGATAATCTCTCATTCGAGGATGTGAAGGGTCATTGTTAAGCAAAGACAAACTCGAAAATGAGTTTGGTTCGAATAGCAAGTCAGATAGGAAAGCCTCGATTTTGGTAGCATCAAGGATTCAAGACAAGCGATGTCGTTATTGTAAGCAGTTAGGTCACATCAAGGCAAATTGTTACAAACTATGAAATAAAATGGCTGCTGAGAGCAACGAGGAAGATTTAGCTGGTGCTAATTTGGCCAATGACAAGGGTGATGATTTCTTGTTGGTGTCAACAAGTGAAAACTCCGAGCTTACATCCGAGTGGATCCTGGATTCGAGGTGTTCTTTTCACATGTGTCCCAACAGGGACTGATTCTCCACATACAGTTCAGTTGAAGGTGGACTTTTGCGTATGCGGAATGGTTCACCTAGTAAGGTTCACCCAGTAAAGTAACTGGTATTGGTACTATTCAGATCAGGACGCATGACGAGAAAATTAAGACATTGTCAGATGTTAGGCATGTGCTTGGCTTAAAGAAGAATCTCATCTCCTTTGGAATTTTGGACTCAAAGGCTTGTAGAATTAACATTAAGTCAAACAACATTAATGTACCTCATGGGGCTATTATTTTGATGATAGGTAAAAAGATTGGAAATCTTTATGTTTTGGAAGGATCAATAGTGATCGGTGAAACAAGGCGTCCCTCGTCTGTTAAGAAGTGAAAGTCGACTTGTTTGAAGTGGAGACAACTTGGTCATAGGAGGGAAAAAGGTATGACTGTTTTATATAAGAGAGGTTCTCTTTTGGATGCAGGTTTTGAAAAGATCGGGCATTGTATTCGTTGAAATCAAACTTAGGTCAGTTTTAATTTGGTAGAGTACAAGTCGAAGACTAGAAGACTTCCGGCTTCTAAACACAACTTTGACTCAGTTAACATCCTGCATAGTTCGAAGAAAAGGCCGTGGTGGGCTTTGGCAAAGAAGACGTTGTGAAAATACAAGTCAAGGTGGAAATTTATGGAGTTATGCCTCATATTTTCTCCCAATTAAACTCTGTTATTAGTTTACCACTTAAACTCTAATTAGTGTAGGTTATTTTAATATTAGTTTCCCACTTAAACTCTGATTAGTGTAGATTATTTTAATATTGTTTGACCTAGAAATTTTGTAACACCCCAAACCCGGCCTAGACGCTACGACCGGATCTGGCATGTCACATGGAAGGGTTGTGAAAGAAACTACGCGTTCGTTAAACTTCAAGTTTCGTTGCTTATGAAAATTCATCTTGTTTAATAGTTTTCTTGCAAAAACATTTGGGTTGCGGTTTTCAATGACTTGGTTTATAAATAATCAGGTTCGATGACTTTCAGGAAAATGTTTTCTCGAAAAGAAGTTTTAAGAAGTTGGAGAAACTAAGCGATTGTCTAGCGAGTTGTTTGTTGAAAATGTTGCGTTTCAAAAACATTCTGTGTTTCATTGTTTTGCTATAGAATCGTCTGTTTTAGAAAAGTTAGGATTATTTGGAAATTGCTTTTATTATGAAAATCGAATGTAAGTATTTGCAAAAACGTGAGATTTAAAAATACTTTTTAATGCTTAGGAAAACCCCGTATTGAATGTTTAATAAAAGATAGCAGCCGAATAAAAAGTTAAAAAACCAAATGAAATCTCAGAGGCCTTATTAAAGAACATAATCCCAATTTAAAATAAAAATCTAAAGTGAAGTAAAACTTAATTTACTGAAATAACGACGAATGGCCACCACAGAGTCCGCATCGGCTCCAAATCCTCAAAGCTAGGGATTACTTGCAAAAATTAAGCAGAGGGGTGAGTTTCTAGAACTCAGTGTGTAATCCCCAAAATGAACAATCACTGGGCCTGAGCCAATGCAGATACAAATTGGGCCTTAGCCCTGACGAAATCAAACTGGGCGAAGCCCATACGAAAATGAACTGGGCCTGAGCCCTTTTAACACGAGAAAACAGATAAAAGCATGCAGTGCAACCCAGCCCAACCTAGAATCCATCCGCTACACACCACCCGTTCCAGCCATAACATACCAGTGACAATCAACCCTCATCCGCTACACACCACGATGGCAGTCACGCTACTCATCCCGAAATTGTGGTAGTGCCACCGAAATAATGTGACAGAGTCACCAAAATGTGTGGCAGAGCCACCGAAATACACTTCCCCTTTTATCAATATCATATCCCTTTCTCACGCAACATATCATAACGTCATAATGTGATGGATGCAAACATATATCAAAGTATGTTAGATAATCAAAATACACATCCAACATGCTAATTTACTCATAATGGTATAGTCATAAGTTTACTTACCTGGTATATCTCCAACAATACCCATTAGGATATTTCAACTGTATTCCCATTACGGGTATTTCGGCTTTTAGCCGACACATAGTATATCACAGACAAAACGAAATAGAGGTGCTCGTCGTCACCTTCAATAGCGGGAGCAACAGTAATCTTCCTATTCCAAGCAGATGTCGGCACTCTACCACAGCCCGGTGGAAAATCCTGAACCGCTGACACCCTACGTCGTTTGAACCTAAGAGTAGAGACTACGAGTCTACTCCCCTCAGGCTCCTTTGTCGATACCTTCTTAGAACGGCTAGCACTCGCATCCATAAAGAGAGTCTTGATCAGTACAGTACTTTCAGAGAGAATGATGGTTGTCTAACAAGGAGGTTTGGTTAAGGCAGAGAGAGTGAAAAGAGAATAGACAAGCAGAAATCAGAGAGAACTCCTTACCTTGATGAATGGAGAACCGAATACCAATGGAACGGCTTGCGATTCTAGATGAGTCCCTAAATAACACACGAGTTAGGACTGATGCTCCAAAATAAAATAATAAGAAACGGCCTATGGTGAAGAAGATAACGCATGCATAAGGAATCAACCATTCAAAGGAGTTCGGCCTATGGTGAAGAAGAAAAGGGAGATAAACTTTCGGTTGTTGATCAAAAAGAACAAGTGGAAGAAAAGACCTTAAAGGAGAAAAATGAGAGAAATGAGAGTAGTTTTGGTATAGAGAATAGTAAGTACCGAAAATGCAAAAGAGAACTAAAATGCACCTAAAGAATTTCAGCACAAAACATCCAAAGGCTTCGGTTATGCTCCCTTTTCCAAAATGCCAATTTTTCACCCCAAACAACATCCCCTAGCCGAATATTCACCTCACAACAACCCACCTTCGGTCAAACACCTCCACTCCACCATAATCCCTTGATTCACTCCCCAAATCACTCCACCATGCTCTCCCCTCCTCTCATTCGAATATTTGACCAAGTCCAAACCGTCCTTGATAGAGTCCCAGCTGAAAACCACCTCTTCTCCTTCCTGGCAGAAAATAAATACTCCAAAATGCAGCCTGTAGGATTCGAACCCCACTCCCCTTCCATGCTCCCCTGTGACACCAACCACTAGACCACCCTACCTCTTGTGACATCCAAATACAAACAACCATACTTAATTCCTGCCTTCACTAGCTTCCCCATCACTAAAGTGCCCAAGACCACAATTTTTCCAAGGCCTGGGCTCGAACCCAAGCCTTCCCAGGCCCCCCGAACACACCCAAATAACAAGCTCAGCTAGCCAAACGTATAGAATAGTGCAAAATGTAGAACCCCTAAATTTTAGGATGTTACAAATTTAGCCTATAAATAGGTCTTTTTTCCACCTTAGAAAAATAATCCATTACACATTTAGGTATTAGCTTTTACAAGCTTTCAGAGAATTTTGTGTTTATGTTTTGAGGGTTTTTATTTTCGGTTTGAGGGTTTAGTTTTATCCCTACCTTTTCTACTCTTTTTTTTTTTCATTTTAGTGAATTATCTTTACCCGTGATTTTTTATCCTCTTCGGAAGGGTTTTTCCATGTAAAATATTTGTGTTTGATCTTTTCAATTTCTTCGTTATTTTACTTGTTCATTACTTAAACTGCGTCTATCCCCAACAATATAACCTTAGAATGTAACACCCCTTACCCGTATTCAACGTCGGAACCGAGCACGATGCATTATCGGACTTAACACATTTTAACATACAACTTTGGGCTATAAAATTTCATTCCAACTTAAAACTTCCCAGTCACATTCAAAACATACCCATTATGGGCCTACGAGGCCTTAAACATGCAAAAGGAGGGTCTCAGAATCAAACCGGGAAATTTTGTATACTTAGAAGAATTTTGCCTTAACAGGGCCACACACTCGTGTGAAATGGGACACGCCCGTGTGGGTAAGCCGTGTGGTCACACACGCCCATGTCCCTAGCCTATGTGGGATTTATTTTTCATTTCGAACCAATAGGGGTTTTCACACGGCTGAACACACGCCCGTGTCCTTGGCCCGTGTCCTCCACACGGCCTATGCAAATAATTTATTTTTTTTACAAAATCCTTTGTTTTAATGTGTGGGCCATCCAAGCCTAGTTAACCTAGGTATAAATATTAATTTTTCACTAATAGTCAGTCTTCAGTCCTCCTCCTTATTTCCCTAGCCGTTCCTCTCCTCCTCTCATTCTTTTTTATTTTAATTCTTTTTTCCTTTCCTCCTACACCTAGTTTTACCATCTCTTTCTTTTCTTTTTCTTTTTCTTTTTGCCAAAAGATTTGTTAACATATTCTCCACCATATTGCTGCCATTTTTCCTTATTAAAATCAACCCCAAATCTGAAATCTTGAACTCCAAGATCGATCTCAAACATTGCCAAGAAAGTGTCATTGTCGTTTCTCTCGACTAGCTTGGGTAAGGTCTCTTCTCTCTTCAATTTCTTAATTAATCTTGTCCATTAAAAACCTAAATTTCCAGATCTTGAATTTGGGGGATTTTAAATTATTTCAAAAGTAATTTTCCAGAATTTAATGAGATCTCAAACTGTTTTAAAATTCAGCTCCAATTTTGGACACCATGGGTGGTGGTGTGTACGCCTATGTGCAAGAAAGGGGGCTGTTTTGTTTCTTGGTTCCTGCTTATATTTTGTAACACCCCTAGCCCATATCCGTTGCCGAAATGGGGTTACGAGGCATTACTAAACAAAGCACATGTCCGAACAAATTTATATGTAGACATAAAGAAGTCTATTAAATCAATCAAATTTTAAATCATAAAGCTAATATAAACTATTTACGAATCATTTCATATCATAAAACGAACATATATATAGTCACATAAATCATAACAAAAAATATCAAATAAATCAAAATCACATTTTTATAATCAGCATGTCATGCATTTTTATTCAATAAATTACATTAACTGGATTTAATATATACATACCATTATACCTCTAAATACTACTTAGTCATTAAAATCCAAATAACAAAAACCATTTTACTTAAAACACATATATCCTTCTAGTTTTATTAAAACACAAATCACTAATCAAATGGTCAAACCCAAAACAAATACAAGGGCCAAATGTAAACATGCTAATTCATATGTTTTAGTAACTGTCTATTTTCATTCTACTAAATCATATCACATTCATTTAATATTGCATAACACCAAACCTAAATATATCATTCCATAATTAACAATTTTTAACAAACTCATCACTAGTGTATATATATATATGTATAACATGACCGAATGTAGCTAGGCTTAGATCATCAATCATATTTAATTCATTATGTACTTATCAAACACTTATTATTTAAATCATAAATTCAAACCATATCATCAAAATTATACCAACACATCATATAAATTCTTTGTTCATTCTCCATGACTGAATATCCAACAATTTATAACCATTACTTAGATTATTGTCGAAATACATAACCATATGCCACATATTCATATATACATGATATTTCTTCTCGATTTACTAAACCATGAGCAAATCCAAAGATTAACAAAACATACCAAATTTACTCATTAAAGCATGCCATTTCAAATCAATACAAAAACCACATTTCGTAATCAAATTTTCATAGCCCAACTTAGTTCACATGTGTTCTATACCACAAATCCCTTATGACCATATAACCAAACATTTGACGATAAGATTTAATCACCATAGCTAAATTATATATAACTTCAAACCATCACATACATATTTCATTTCAAATTCGAATACATAATTACTTATAAACAATATTCAAACCTATTCATATTACAATTTAGACATCTCAATAATAAATCATTAACTATGCATAACCTAATTATATTCATCAACCTTTTATTTCAAGACTTTAATACCTAGCATAAACCAAATTTATCACATACATGTAACATGAATATCTCATTCGAATGCAAGCTCAAATCATGATCAAATGTAGTCAAAATAAAGCATAAAAATTAAACACATCAAGCACCCATTCAAAAGCACATAAAATCCAACTTAAACAAAATGATCATAGACAAGCCATTTTTAAACCAAACCGAACTCAAGCATGGAAATTAAGCCATTTTCGCATGGCTATTTATATATATACATGATCCAAAACTAATAAAAAACATAAGCAAGCCTATACGTGCCATAAGATTGAGTTCAAACTATAACAAAATACCAAAAGAAGTCAATAGTGTGATAGACTTTGCTGACGATCCCCGAGCTCGTAACTTGACTTCAAAATCTATAAAACAGAGGTAAACAAGAACACACATAGAGTAAGCTATTTAAGCTTAGTAAGTCTTAAGCAAAAACATATATAACAACAATTACATATTAACATTTTGTTAACAAGGCCGAATATGCATAATATCAAATACAAGTTATCATTTACTACCAGATCACATTTGAACTTCACATACATATACCATATGGCCTAACATAATCAATCGTATACATATATATAATTTCACTTTCATTATTACAAATACATCACTAGGCCGAACCGTTTATATGTTCAAATAGGTTAACACATAATTCATATTCACATAACCTTTCATTATTTCAAATAACCAACTTACCTTGTTTCCATATAAACAAATAACTAACACATACCCGAACCTGTAATTCAATGTCACATTCGGTCTTTACTTCACATTAGCCATTGAACCATTCAGAATTAAAAGGATACACGGATAGTCGGAAGCTCGTACAATGCCAACGTCCCAGACGTGTTCTTACATGTAATCACATATCGATGCCACTTCCCAGACAGGGTCTTACACGAATCAAGTACGATGCCAATGTCCCAAACATGGTCTTACACTTAAACATAAGTCGATGCCAATGTCCCAGACGTGGTTTTACACGATAACACATATCGAAAATCCTATGTCATGACATATGTATCCTAACTATTCCTAGGGTTCATACGGGGCTTTTGGACATTGAATCTTGATCGAATCAAACTTGAAACATAGTCCCCTATCTCAAAATCACATTCGGCCAAGGCTTATATATATTCAAACAATTCAATTTATCACATAACTGTAACAGTTCGGTCTATACCCTAGTCGGAACAGTGGTTTTGGGACCACAAATTCGAGTTCGTATAATATTTTGATATTATATTCTGTGCCGTTGATATATGAGTAAGCATGTGTTAAAGTTTTGTAAGTTAATTTATCTGTCTGTGTGTTTGATTTGACGAAAGGATGAATTTGCATTGAATGTGAAAGTTGCTTGCTAATTGTGAAAGTGCTTAAGTGTTGTGGCTTTGTAAAAGTGATGGCCTTATATGGCAAATAAGCCATTATTGTGCTAGTGGGTGGTTATGGTCAAAAATAACCTTGAATTATATATTTTGTTATATTTGTTTTAAAGGTTAAAAATGTCTTTTTGTAATAAATGATTATATGCTTAAGAAAAACATGAAAATGGCCATATTATCATCCTTGTTAGCCGAAAATCAAAGAAAAGAAAATAAGGTTTTAAGCTAGCTATATTCGGCCATTGTTCAAGCTTGAATTCAAGGTTCGTTTTTGATTCGTTTTTGATAATTTCGACGTTTTTGTAATCGTTACTTCGTCTACTATCAAACCCATGTTTCAATTTTGTGTATTGGTGATGTTTGCAAGTTCTGCCATTGATGCTAGGTTGAGCTTTGTGATGCTTTAAGGTGTTAAATGATAGATTGGTGGTAGATGAATATGTTTTGTTCTTGAAGTTTTGATGAATTTAGCTAAAAAGGGCTAAATTGAGAAAATGTTATTTTGGAGGACTAAATTGTCAATTTGATGAAAAGTATGGGCTTGTATGATGTATATATGTATTCGGCCAAGCTTGTGTATAAGTAGATTTTGTGAATTTGATGTTTTGAGAAAAATGGACTAAATTGCTAAGTTGTGCAAATATGAGGGTTATTTTGCAAATAGCCCTAAATGTGTGTCTTTGGATTGAATTGAATGAACTAGTGAATATGTTTAGATCAAAAACCGAGGAAAACGGACTTAGATCACGGGAAAGCGAAAGTTATCGAGTAGCCGTTTTCTATTCTGATAAGCCGAATTCGAGGTAAGTCACTAGACAAATAAATGAATAAGTATGCATTTGTAATTGTTCATAAGTTTGATGATGATAATGAATGTTTATGAGAAATTCTGTAATTAAATTCCGAGATAAGTTCGGTATATTGACTAAGTCTGAGAAGCCTCGTACGAACCTTGACATAGGTATCTATTCTGTTTTATCATGTAAGACCATGTCTGGGACGTTGGCATTGATTTGAGATTCGTGTAAGACCCTGTCTGGGACAGTGGCATCGATATCTGATTATATGTAAGACCACGTCTGGGACGTTGGCATCAATATAATCTTTACGTATAAGACCACGTCTGGGACATTGGCATCATTATGACACTTACGTGTAAGACCATGTCTGGGACATCAGCGTCGTTTTGATTCGTATAAGACCCTGTTTGGGACAGTGGCATCAATATCCGAGTGCATGTAAGACCTCGTCTGGGACGTTGGCATTGTACGATTATTCTAAACTTTCTGAGTATCCCATTGGATTTATTACTGTTCAATGGACAAGTCTATGATACTAATTGCAAATCCAAGCTATAAACAAATATATGATTGTAAATCCAATTCAGGTATATTGATTATACACTAATTGTGTATACAAGGTAAGCATCAATATGATCTTACTATGATGCTATGAATATGGAATTGATGATATGTTGTATAAAGTTTTGGTGAAATGAGATATGTGTTTATATAATCTTTGAATTGTGAATATGGCTAATGTGGTCAAAAGTGTATGAACCAAAGCAAAAATATGCATTTTATGCTAAGTTTGTTTGTATATTGACTTACTAAGCTTTTGGAAAGCTTACTCTGTGTGTGTTTAATCTGTTTTATAGGTCGTCAAAGCTACTGAAGGCTCGGAACCGTCAAGGATCATCATCACACTACTAATATCATTTTGGTACACCTTGGATATGTATATAGTTAGATATGGCATGTATAGGCTAGTTCTTGTGATGATTTGTAAAGTGAACTTAGCCATGTGATTTGGCTAGTTATATTTTGGTACCATGCTTAGATGAATGTGATATGTGGAGTTGTTATTAGATGATTAGTTGATATATGGAATGGTTATGAGATGGTAAGTATATAGACAGATGGTGCATGGGTATAATTGAGTTATAGTTATGCAAATTGGTATGTTTAGTATTGGTTTTGAATGTATATATTGAATGAAAATTTAATGTATAGTTGTGAATATCTTAGTGATCAAATGGGCATGATTTGGATGTCTATTTGTATGTTTTTGGTTGCCATATATGCTTGATATGTGTTGGTAAATGATGCTTATAGGTATGAACCTTTTTGGTTGGCATTTTGGCCTTGTAAATGGCCTATAATGTCACACGGTTGTGGCACACGGGCGTGCCTTAGACTGTGGGTAAATTGGCAGGATGCAACCTAAAATCACACGGCCTCGACACGGGCGTGTCATCTGGCTGTGGTGTGTAAGTCAGTAGCTAACATAAAAATACACGGCCTTGATACGGGCGTGCTTGGTGGCCGTGGTGAGGAAGTCAGTATAGGACCTAAAAGTACACGGCCATGGCACACGGGCGTACCTAATGATCGTGTTGGTATAGTCAGTATAAACACGGATGGTTACACGGGGGTGTATATAAGCCATGAGGGCACACGGTCTCCTCCCACGGGCGTGTCTCCCCTGTATTTTAGAAAAGTTTCAAATTTTCATGAAATTTCATATGTGTTTCAGTTTAGTCTCGACTCAATTTATAAGTATGATTAAGGTCTTGAGGACCCGATTAAGGGACATTATGTCTAAGAATGATGATTGAATGTATGATTTTGTTTGTGAATGTTTCTGATCTGTTCGGTAATGCTCCTAACCTTAATCCGGCGACGGACTCGGGATAAGGGTGTTACAATAACATTTATATATATATTCTTGAATTTAACAACATTTAAATGCTTATAGACTTACCTCGGATATTGACAGACTGTATAATCGACTATTCGACTACTTTCGACTTCCCCCGATTTAATTCCATTTTCTTTCGTTCTTGATCTAAATTTAAATTTAACTAATTTAACTACATATTCATTCAATTTAATCCAAAAACACTTAAATGGTCAAATTACCATTCTGCCCTGACATTTTACACTTTTTTGCAACTTAGTCCCTATCGCATAAAACACAAAATACACAACATTTCACATCACCATAGCTAGGCCGAATATCACCCATGCCCTTACAAGTCCATACTTTTCATTTATTTCACATTTTAATCCCTCAAAAATTTTATTTTCACAATTTAGTCCAAATTACTCAAAATCATCAAAAATCCAAAGACAAAACATGATAAAAATTGTTTGTTCTTGCGTATCCTTACTGGTTTTCCAAATTAATCCTGCGGATACATATAATTCAGAAGATTATATGAGTGATTCATATAAAGCATCCCTTTCTTTTATCAACGGTTCCACCAATTGATATGTTTCCACAAATAATTGAAATTCAATTTCTTGCTCTGTATCTTCAATTTTTGGAAACTTATAAAGTTCTTCTGTTAAGCCCTGATCCATGAACCCACAAAATCCTTCAAATTGTATCTGATTCAACCCAGGTATTGTAGACATTTCCCCATTTTCATCCCCGAGCATTTTGAATTTCCCAATTCTCAAAAAAATCCCATTCTTTTCTCATTCTTCATTGAATCCTACGAATAGATCTAATAATGATGGAATTGAATTTCTATTCTGTTTACTGAATCACAAGCTATCATCAATGGAAAAACACAAAATCATCATCAAATTCAAAAATTAAGACATAGGCTTTGAAGATAACTTAGCAACGATCTCAAAAACGTAAAAATTATCAAAAACCGATCTAGTTACATACCTTAATCAAGCTTCAACAATGGCCGAATGCCCTAGCTCTCTTTATTTCTTTTTCTTTTCCTTAGTTTTGGTCATAAATAAATAAAATAAACATGGCTTTTAAATTATATTTGTTTTATTATAACATTATATTATGTTATTATTTTTTTAACTTTTATAATATATATATAAACCATATATTAATCAATATGTCATCCACTACCTTTTATTATTGGCTAAATTACAACATAAAACCTCCATATTATAAAGACAACAACAATTAGGCACTTTCATATTTAACCATCAAATTTTCATTTTACGCGATTAAGCCCCTTTTTACAAATTAATCACACAAACAATTAAATGAATTCATGAGACTTTCACACATGTAAATTCACACATAATTAAAACAGAAAATAATATTTAAATATTTTTTGGACTCGGATTTGTGGTCCCGAAACCGCTATTCCGATTAGGCTCAAAATTGGGCTGTTACAACTTCCCCCCTTAGGGATTTTCGTCCCCAAAAATCTTACCGGTGAATAGGTTCGGATAACGCTCTCTCATGGAATCCTCTGGTTCCCAAGTTGCTTCCTCAACTCCGTGTTTATGCCACAGTACTTTAACTAATGGAATTTTCTTATTCCGCAATTCTTTAACCTCACGAGCCAGAATGCGAATCGATTCTTCTTCATATGTCATATCAGACTTAATTTCAATCTCTATCGGACTAATCACATGTAAGGGATCAGATCGGTATCTATGGAGCATCGAAACATGGAATACATTGTGAATCTTTTCTAGTTCAGGTGGCAACAATAGTCTATAAGCAACCGGCCCGATATGCTCTATAATATCATACGGCCCAATAAATCTCGGACTCAATTTGCCTTTACGACGGAATCTAAGTATTTTCTTCCACGGTGAGACTTTCAAAAACACTTTATCTCTGAATTGAAACGCTATATCTTTTTGTTTCAAGTCTGCATATGATTTCTGACGATCCGATACCATTTTTAAACTATCGCGAATCACTTTAACTTTCTGTTCAGTCTCTTTGATCAAATCAACCCCATGTAACTTACTTTTAATGAGCTTATTTCAATACAGTGGTGTACGGCATTTACTGTAACACCCCAAAATATAGGGTCTTTAATTTTTCATGTTTTGACCAAATTGCTTATCTACTTCAATGGCTAAGTGTTTTGGGAGCGTTTTGGGGATTTTAGGAAGCCTGGGTTCAAGTATGACCTTTGGAAAAATTTTGATTTTTGCTCTTTTGGAAACTTGGATGTTAGCTTAAAGGGCATTTATATTAAGTGTGCTTGGCTTGTGACACAAGGAGTCTATTGGTAAGGTGGTAAGTGACTCGAATCTCATGGCATGCAATAAGGAATTTTTATTTTATGTCTCTGTGGCGAGAGAGGTAGAGTTGGATTCAAAGTCTGCAGAGGTGGTTGGGGACTTGGTTATCAAGTTTGAATGGGAGGTTGGGAGCAAAACAAGGAGAAAACAGTGGAGAGGTTGAAGGAGTTGGGATGTGAAGGAGTCATAGCCAAATTTGGGAGAGCTTGAGTAGGGGGATTTCATTTTTGCATTTTCGACATTTAGCGTGAGTGTAGAAGCTGAATTTCCTCTTTGGTATTTTGGGTTTTTCTTTTGTTGCGCTTCGAGTTTTACTCTCTGTGGCGTCTCGTGCATCATTTTTAACTATTTGGGTCTTTCTCTCTTCAACTTTCTTTTTCTCTCTTCCTTGTTTCAAAAGATGCCGAATCACTCATAGTCGAATATATGTTGCTTTTTCCTTTCTTCTGGCAGAACTCAACTTCTTCTTTTCCCTCTCATTGTTTCTTTTCTTTTCAAGATAGCCGAATACTTCTCTCTCAAAACATTGTTCTTCTTGTGTTGACCAAACCTGTTAAGGCTTAAACACCTTCTTTTCTTCGTCCCTAACCATTTCTTGATCTCTTCGATTTATTGGTAAGTGGTTACTCTAGCTGAATCTTGGTTGGCTTCTTTCTCCATGCTCGGTTTTGGTATTTCTTGGTCGGAAAGGCTGTTTCTCCTTGTTTTCTATGGAGATAAGCTTATCTAACACCTTCTTTTTTGTTCGAATGTTGCTAGGGACTCGTTTTCCTTAACCAAGGGGTAGGTCGATTACTTTTCCCCTGAAAGGGATCTTTTGATTCGCGGTAAGTGCTTTAAGCATAGTATATACATATTCTTATGGGATTGTAGACTCTTATGAATTGGTTAACAGTTCTTGTAAAGGTATAGCATTGAAAAGAATACGTGGTTTTAGGACTAGAGAAGATAACAGTTGTTGATTGGTAAGTAGCGTTAGTTTGATTAAAGCGTTTTCAATATTATGGTGATGGATTAATGAGGGTTTGAGTCTAATTGATGGGGTTGTTATCATAGGTGTTTAATCTTGGAAGCGCTTCAACTACAACCCATAACAGGTGTGTAATCGTACACCCAATGTTCTTTCTATCAAAATGACAGATGAAGGTGTGTATTCACACCCCTGTTTAATTATGAATCGGCAAAAGCCGAAAGGCTGAAACTTCGGCATCTGAGGGCTCACGATCGTGCGAACGCTCGTAGGGATAAATCGAGCCACAACTATTGGCGATGGACTATAAGGGCCGCCACGAAAGTTCTTTTGGGCTTAGGTGGTAATGGGCCTCATAAGACCGAAATGGGCCATGTGGGCCTAATGGGCTCATGGGCCCCACAGGGACAAAATCCACGGTAAGTGACTAATAAGGGATTGGGCTACGAGGTTCGCGTAGCCGTGACAGAATGTGGGTTGAACAGGCTACATGAGCGTGTGGGCCCACTTGGGCCAAGTAATGGGCCTTAGGCCCAATTACACTGTTTTGGTCATATAAGTTATCCGAGTCATTTGAGACGACAGTAAGCCTTTGAAAAGGTCGTAAACTGTACCTAAATACCCTTAATGAGTAAAATTACCAAAATACCCTCGAAGGGTAGATTTATCGAAATACCCTTGAAGGGTAGAATTACCGAAATACCAACGAAGGGTAAAATTACCGAAAAACCCTCGAAATGTAAAGTTACTGAAATATCCTTGTAGGGTAGAATTACTGAAATACCCTCGTAGGGTTATCCTCGTAGGGTAAAATTACCGAAATGCCTTTATAGGGTAGAATTATCGAAATACCCTTATAGGGTAGAATTATCAAAATATCCTCGTAGGGTAGAATTACTAAATTACCCTTGAGGGGTAAAATTACCGTTTTACCCCTAATAGACGAGATGACCATTATACCCCTAGTGGTAGGTTATGTTGATGTGTGTATGATGTCTATATGACTGGTATGAATATGACATATTGCATACACGTGATATTTATGACACGACATTCTGTATTGGGGTTGGGATTCTGATTTGGAGGAAGTACTGTACTAGTGGCTCTGCCATGTTTTTATCGTTCTAGTGGCTTCGGCACGTATTCTGATTTTAGTGGCTTGGCCATGTTTACTATTATTAGCAGCTTTGCTGCGTTATTATTAACAACTATGCTGCGATATTGGTGTGTTGGTTGGGGGGGTCGACTTAGTTCCCACATGGTGTGTTGGTTGGTACGGGTGGTGTGTTGGCTGGTTTGGGTTGGGTTGCATCACTATTCTGATCTATTTTTATTTGGGCTTATACCCGCTTCATTCTTCAGATTGGGCTAAGGCCCACACCGCATCAGCATCTTGAATAGGGCTCTGGCCGCATCATTACTACATGATAGGGGATTACACACTCGAGTTCTTGTAACTCACCCTTTTCTTTTAACTCGCATGTAATCCCGACTTTTAAAGGATTTGGAGTCATGAGGACTCGTAAGTGGCCACATGTTCGCGAGTATTTTGATTTATACCTAGTTTTTTTAAATTATTTATTTTGGGGAGATATTATGTAATAAGGCCATTTGAAGTTCTTAACTTTTATTTGGTTTTAACTTTTTACGTTAACATGCTAGATTAGGAAACACGAGTTTTCAAAATAACAACTGTTTCCAAAGAAAATCACGCATTTTCAAATTTTAAATTGGAAAAGCTTCCGCGGTTTTTAATCTAGATTAATAAACTTGTAATAAATGATATGACCAATAAGTGATTAACAAGTTTTAATTTTACAACCCCAACGTTTTCAATAGGAATTAGTTTTAAAAAGGATTTAAAACTTTAGTCACGAATTGTCATCGACAAGACCGATTTTCAAATTAGCACTTCGATGTCACACGTCAGATTCAGTCGTAATGTTTAGGCTGGGTTTAGGGTGTTACATTTACGACCGTACAAAGCCTCGTAAGGTGCCATTTTGATACTCGATTGAAAGATATTATTATACGCAAATTCAATCAAAGGTAAGTATCATTCCCATGTACCTTTGAACTCAAGAATGCAACATCTCAACATATCCTCAAGTATCTGAATGATTCGTTCAGACTGACCATCTTTTTGCAGATGAAAAGTTGTGCTAAAGTGTAGTTTCGTACCTAAAGCATCTTGTAGTTTCTTCTAAAATCGCGATGTGGGCCTCGGATCTCTGCCTAAAATAATAGAAATAGGCACTCCATGCAATTTCACAATCTGAGAAACATATAATTCAGCCAGCTTATCAAGCGAAAAATCTATACGAACTGGAATAAAGTGAGAATCCACAATAGCCCAGATTGCATCTTTCTTGCTCGGTGTCAATGGGAAACCAGATACAAAATCCATCGTGACTTTATCCCACTTCCACCCAGGTATCATAATCGGCTGAAGTAACCCAGAAGGTACTTAATGCTCTGCTTTTACTTGTTGATAGACTAGACATTTCGAAACAAAGTCAGTTATGTCTCGTTTCATACCAGGCCACCAATAAACCTGTTTCAGATCATTATACATTTTCGTACTACCCGGGTGAATAGATAACTGACTGCTATGAGTTTCGTTCAAAATCATCTAAATCAACTCTGAATTTCTCAGAACACATATTCAGTTTTTGAACCTCAAACAACCATTTGTATCAACTCGAAACTCAGATTCAACATTCAATTCACACTGAGCTCGCTTTGCTAACAAATCATTATCAACTTTCTGAGCATCACAAATTTGTTGAACAAATTACGGTCTTGCTTTTAATTTAGCTATTATCGAACCATCATTAGATATAACCATATACGCATTCATTGCATGCAAAGCAAATAATGATTTTTGACTTAAAGCATCAGCAACAACATTAGCTTTTCCCGGATAATAGCCAATCTGTAACTACCCGAATTTGGGCCTAGGAGAATTGGGCCTATTGGGCCCCGAGCGTAAAAGCATTTTAAAATTTTTGGGAACAAGAGAACAGCCCTAATGCAAGTTGGACCTATTAGGTGAGTGATTTTGGAATGTTAGGGGGCTTCTATGAAGTCCTGGGATCGAACTTGGGTTTTAGGAAAATTTTGGTTTTTGGTGAATAAAACCCTGGGAGTTAATAGGTAGGCTTTAAGAATAAAATATGGAGAAAAATAACACAAAAAGGAGTTGTGGTCTAGTGGCAAATGGCACCACATAGGTGGCAAGGGAATGACGCCACAAGGAAGTAAGGGGGGTCCAAGGTTCAAGTCTTGGCGCTGGCATTTCTTTTTGTTTTATTTTTAGGTGAACTTGGACTTTGGCCAATAGGTTTGTATTTAGTTGCGCATGATGTTAGACACAAAAGGAGCTTGTGTTGTGGTGGCATGTAGCGTCTAGAGCATAGGAGAGGGTAATGGTTCGAATCTCATGACAAGCAAGGGAGTATTTATTTTGCGGAGTGGACGGCCAGAGTTTGTGTTGGATTTAAACTCTACTTAAGGGGGGATCCCACATCGGAAAGCTAGCAAAAAGGAAGGTGAGAATCTGGCTATATATAGAGCCGTCTAGGAGGAGAGGAAGCATACCTTGGTGGGCGTTTGGGCATAGGAGCATTTGGAGCGCGGATTAGCTTCAGATTCCTATCAAGTGTGTATTTCGCCCTACTCTAGCTGTAGAGCGGCAAATTGCCGAATTGCCGGTCACACGTCGATGGTAGCCACACAAGCGTGCGAGCGCACGTGTGGGAGCTTTGACGTGATAGTCGAGGCCACCATGAGTATTCTTGTGGGTTGATGCTGTTTGGGCCACGATTGGCCGAACGGGGCCAAGTGGGCCCAATGGGCCTATGGGCCCATATGAATAATTTGTAGGATCATGTAGTAAATATTAGACTGAACTATGTGAATCTCATATCTGTGGCTAGATTTGGGCTAAATGGGCCACACGAGTGTGTGGGCCCAATTGGGCCGAGAAAGGGCCTTAGGCCCATTTGCATCGTTATCTCTGTTTAGAATACCTTGGTTTTCAAAATTACTGAAATACCCCAAATTTGTAAAATTACCAAAATACCTCTGATTTGTAAAATTACCAAAATACCCTCAATTTGCAAAATTATCGAAATACCCTTGGTTTTCAAAATTACTGAAATACCCCAAATTTGTAAAATTACCAAAATACCCCCGATTTGCAAAATTATCGAAATACCCTCAATTTGTGAAATTACCAAAATACCCCCGATTTGTCAAATTACTGAAATACCCCCAATTTGTGAAATTACTGAAATACCCCTGTAGGGTAGAATTACCAAAATACCCCTATAGGGTAGAATTATCGAAATACCCCTGTAGGGTAGAATTACCGAAATACCCCTTGAGGGTAAATTATCGAAACACCCCTGGATGGTAAATTGTCGAAATACCCTAGAGGGTCAATTACCGAAATACCCCTGGAGGGTAAAATTATTGAAATACCCTCGATGGGTAAAATGACTGATATGCCTCTGATGGGCGCAATGACGAAAATGCCCCTACATGTTATATGGTTATTCTTGTATGCGATTTATGATGGTTATCGTATGATTACTATTTTATGTTGAAGCATTCATGTCTTATTATGTTGCATGGGGATGGGATTATTAATATGGAGGAAGTGCTAATAGGATCACATGGTCGCTTGACGACTGTGGATCCACCGAAGGCTTTTTAGCCATCGAGCAGCCATGCTGCACCGATAAGTTAGTACCGGAACCGGTGCTACATAAGGAGTGTAGGGATGAGTGGGTCGATTAAATCCCCACAGGAGTGCCGGGTTGGACAGAAGACGGAGTGCAGGGTTGGTATGGGCATTAATGCATTGCATATATGGATTTTAATATTGAGATGGGCTTAGGCCTAGATAAATATGATGTGACATTTAATATGGGTTAAGGCCCAACTGAGGCTTTTATGGGCTAAGGCCCAATTGCCACCGTTACTGAAATGGGCTTTGGCCCGGATTGTTGTGATTCATGTTCTTACTGATTAGGGTTATACATACTGAGTTTTCGTAAACTCACCCCCTCTTTTTAATTTTTATCAGGTAATCCACAGTAGGCGGTTCGACGTACTGGAGGACTCGAAGGTGGCCACACTACGAGCAGTTTCAGATTTTCATAATCTACTTAGTTTTTTTTTATTTTGGATTCATGTTTTGTAATATGGCCTCTCTTAAATTCCGGTTTTTAGTTTGGGATTTTTAGTTTATTATGTTTTAAATTTGCTCAACATTTAATTGCGGTTTTCCAAAATAATATCTGTTTTCAAAACACTACGATTTCGCAACTAAGTTGTAAATATCACGTTTTCATAAGTCACTTGTTTTAAATTAAGCTTCCGTAGTGAAAAAGGTTTTGAAGGTAATGACTTCTTAATAAATGTCGATTAATAATAACAATCACAAATAAGAGACTTTAGTTTTTTTACATATCAAGAAGGGTTTTCAATGAAAATGCGGTTTTCGAAAAACACCTCAATGTGACACGCCAAATTTGGGCCTAACTTCTAGGCCGAGTTTGGGGTGTTACACAATCAAAAGCTCATAGTCTTTTAACAACTCTAACGATCGACGTTGTCTCAAATTCAACTCTAACAACATTAAACATAAAATTGCTACTACCTATCACCTACAGTCAAATGGGCAAGTTGAAAAGGTGAATCATGATATCAAAGGTATTCTTGAGAGGGTAGTGCACCCTAATAGAAAAGATTGGTCTTGAAGGCTCGATGATGCTCTATGGGCCTATCGAATTGCTTTTAAGACACCGTTAGGAATGACTCCCTATCGACTAGTTTTTGGAAAGGCATGTCATTTTCTGCTTGAATTGGAAAATAAAGCTCACTGGGCTTTGAAACAATTAAATTTGGATCTTAAGTAAGCCAGTGAGAGAAGGACGCTACAACTTGATGAGTTGGAAGAGTTGAGGTTATTTTCATATGAGAATGATAATATGTGTAAAGAAAATTCTAAGAGATGGCATGGCAATTGTATACAACCTCGTGAAATCAAAGAAAGTCAGAAAGTGTTATAGTTTAATTGAGGCTAAGGTTATTCCCTGGGAAGCTCAAGTCCCGATGGAGAGGACCTTATACCATTTTCAAAGTTTATCCATATGGAGTTGTAGAATTGTACAATGACCATAGAGGTACGTTTAAAGTTAATGGTCAATGTCTCAAACACTATTGGGATGGTGAAGTTGAGTGACTTAAAACCTCGTTAAGATTAATAGACCCTTAATTTTTATGATCTTACTTTTCAGTAAATAATTAGAAATTATTTTTCTTAAATTAGTACATTTAATTAATTTTGTCTAAGGAGATTGGAACTTAAGCAGGATTGTTGTGACGCTTCCAACCTTTCCAGGGAATTAATTTAATGTAATCTTTTGATAAGAAAATTTCTAATTAACTTTGAAAATCTTATTTCCATTTTAATCTTTGTTATTAATGTTAATGTTAATTTTATTTGTTTAATAAGGGGGTCAAATTGGCCCAAGTACTAATTAGTTTATTTTATCTATAGCAGTCTAGTTTGTAAATACAGTTTGGGCTCAAGGCTTGAAACAACAAAGAGGAGAAAATTCACCCCATGTTGCTATCCATAGGGTTCGCGAAAACCCTAATTGTGCCACTAGATCTTTTCCTTTATACTTACTGCCCAAGTCACCTTTTGTCGCTAAATTTTTGCTACGAGTTTGCCCTAATTCATCACTATATAAACCCCTCTTTACCACTATATTTTCACAACCCTTCAAGCAATTAGCCTAAACCCTAGCCACTCATTCTTTTTCCTTTTACTCGTCACCCTTGGCATGTTCACGGTGGTATCGCACACAACCAACCAATAATAATAAATACGGTGGTATCGCACACAACCCACCAATAAAAATAAATACAGTGGTATCACACAAAGCCCACCAATAATAATATAACCATGGATATTTTTCCGTATCCTTTTTTCTATTCAAAGGTTCATCCGAGAATCTCCTCGCTTTCTATCATTTTATTTGATACCAATATTATTCATTCACATTTCACACAATGCATCAATATGTAAAAACATATGTAAAAAGGATGTATCATTTACATATTGTAACACCCCAAACCCGGCCTAAACGTTACGACTAGATCTGGAATGTCACAGGGAAAAAGTTGTTTAAGTGGACTTTGGAATTTTAACGAAACACCAAAATTTTGGAAAAAAACTTTTAGCTTAGTGTTTTCTGTCTTGCTAAGAATTTAAAATTTCGGTCGTGAATTGCCTATCAATTTCTTGTTAAACTGAACTAAAAGCCAGCAAAAGTCTTAACTTTTCGAAAACCCGATTTTGAGGAATATCATAAATAAGACAGTTGAAAACGATGTTGCGATTTTATCAAAATCCCCGAATTACTTAGTTATTCGCTTGTCATATTTTATTAACACTTTTAAACTAATTGTTTGTAATTTTTATTTTAGAAAACTCCACATTCGGCATTTCATACGACATGTTATAACAGCATAAATCCAAAAACCCAAATTAAAGATTAGGAGGCCTTATTACATAACAAAATCCCAATTAAAAATAAGTTTAAAATTAAGAAAAATGAATTTACGAGAAAACAATATTGCATGGCCACCTCAAGTCCACCTTGGCTCCAAATCCGCGATCTAGGGATTACATGCAAAATGAAGCAGAGGGGTGAGTCACCGAGACTCAGTGTGTAAATCCCCTTATAACGCAATGGGCCTCAAGCCCACGAATGCATATTGGGCCTTAGCACACACAATATAGCATATGAACAATGTACGCAATGCAGCCCAACCCAAACTAGTTTTACATCCTCTAGGTCACCTGTATCATCCAAACACCCGTGGCATCAAGCCACTGTGGTCCCAGACCACTTGTGACAGAGTCACAAAGTATATATAAACGTGGGGCCAACCCACTGTGGCCCCAGACCACTGTGACAATCTTTGATAAGTATACGTGGGGCCCACAACTGTGGTCCCAGACCACTGAGACGAGTCACTGATAAATTTATGTTTACGTGGTTCCAAACCACGTCCCAGACCACTGTGACAGAAGTCACTGAATAACACTTCCCCTTTGAAGCATTTCCCACATGCTACACATTTTCATACTGATATGAATGCAAACATACTTTCAATGTACCGTAAATAATTAATTCATACTTGTATACATATATTCAAAAGTAACATCATAGCAGAACTTACTCGGTGTCTCCAACCATACCCACAACGGTATCTCGACTGTTTGCACAGTCATTTTGGCTTCCAGCCAACACGACTATTTACGTAAATTAATAAAGTAAAGTGTGAGTATTACATACTTGATTACGACTCTCTACGTCGCCACTCTCATTAGCAGGGATAACAGCGATTTGCCTATCCCGGGTAGACGTCGGTTCTCTACCACACCCCGGTGAAAAGTCTCGAACTGCGGACACAGCACTTCTTTTAAATTTAGGGGCAGAGATTACGGGTCCACTCCCCTCTTTAGATTGCCCGGTACTTGCATCCATGAAGAGAGCGTTGGTCAATTACTCAAAAAGAACGCTGATTGTCTAACCAAAAAATTTGATTTAGGCAGAGTAAAACGAATAGAATCTTGCCAAAAAGAATAAAAGAAGAACTCTTTACCTTGACTACTAAGGAATAGTACCAGCGGATTCGACTTGCAATTTCAGGTGAACACCTAAACAATCACAAGTTAGAAAATGGTGCTCCCAAAATAAAGAAGAAATGACCTTAAGGCCTAAATGGAACATGAATGAGGCCCTTTCCCTCATTCGGCCATAACAACTTACCACCCACCTTACGAAATCCCAAAGCTAAGCGGAGGTTAGAAGGGTGTGCTTGCACTTCAACAAATTCGGCCCTAGGAAGAAGAAACAGAATAAGACTATCGGCTTTAAGAGAGAAGAAGATAGAAAGGAGAAGAACAAGAGCCGCTGACAAAGAGATTAAGGAAAATATTACCTTGTGACTAGCAAATACTGAATGCAGAGGAACCTTCGGTAGACAACAGAGACCTATCTACTTGCTTCTCAAAATTCGGCAGGGTTCGATTATGAAGATGAAGAGATGAGAGGAACAAGATGGGAATGGATGAATAGAGATTCAAAGAAAAGGTTCGGCCCGCCCCAAAAAAACGACCACAAGGATAAATGGTGGCTATCTATCAGAGAAAAGAGAAGAGTTAGGGAGTAGAAGAGGATTCGGCAACACTGTACACAAGAGGGAGATGAGTCGAAGAGAGAAATGGCAGCTAGTGACTTCGGCTAGGAGAATGAAAACTCAAAAGAAAACAAGAGGAAGAAAGGGAGAAAGAAAAGAAATGCTCAAGAGGAAATAGTAGGAACCGCACAATCCAAAGAACCCGAAATGACTCAAGATGAAAGCCTAAAATGTTAAAAAAAGAAACTAAGAACATAAGGAAATTTGGCACACACTCTTCCAAGCTTTGGGTTTTGCTAACACACACCCAATGCCATCACTCCCTAGCCACAACAACACTTAGCCGAAATTTCCCCTCCTACTCTCCAACATTCGACCAACACTTCCCATCTTCATCAAATCCCTTGATTTGCTCTTACTTCCACTCTCCAACACCCATTTGAACTGGTTTGACCAATTCAAACTCCACAAGCCTCTCATGTCCACACGTTTGAATGCATTGACCTATTCCACCATCACCTTGAAGCGTCCTTGCCGAAACCATCTTCCCTCCATCCTGGCGCCAAAAATAAAGCTTCATAATGAGGCTCAAGGGATTCGAACTCCTCCTCTTCTGCTCCTACAAGTGACGCCACCTCCATTTGGACACAAGCTTCTTTGTGTCAACAACTACATGCAATCAAACTTAAGGCATGCTCCTACTAGCTATCCCCCCTTAGGTGCCTAAACCAAAATTTTGCCAAGGCTTTGGCTTGAACCCGAGCCTCCCCAAGACCCCCAAACACATCTAAATAACGAGCAGAACAAGTCAAACACACTGAAAAGTATAAAACGCAGAACCCCTAATTTAGGATGTTACAGTTTTACCCCCTTAAAAAAATTTTGGCATCGAAATTTACCTGGTCAAAAGAGGTGAGGGTATTACTGTCGCATCACATCCTCTGGCTCCCACGTGGCTTCTTCTGCACCGTGGTTCCGCGATAAATATTTAACCAATGAAACTAACTTCTTTCTCAATATTTTAACATCGCAATCCAAGATCTGAATTGGTTCTTCTTCAAATGACAAATCAGGTCTTACTTCAATTTCCTCTACTGGCACTATGTGAGATGGATCCGAACGATAACGCCTTAACGTCGAGACATGAAATACATCATGTATCTATCTCAATTTCGGAGGTAACTCAAGCTGATATGCCACTGGTCCCACACGTTTCAATACCCGATAAGGCCCGATGAATCTGGGGCTCAACTTGCCCTTCCGTCCAAACCTTAAGACCTTCTTCCAAGGTGAAACTTTCAGAAAAACCTGATCACCCTCTGCAAATTCTATCTCCTTACGCCTCAGATCTGCATAAGATTTTTACCTGTCAGAAGCTTCCTTCAACCGGGTCTGAATCAACTTAACCTTTTCCTCTATCTCCGAAACCAACACCGGACCCAACAACTGTCACTCACCTAACTCTGTCCAGCAGGTAGGAGTACGACACTTATGACTATACAACGCTTCATAGGGTGCCATCTTAATACTGGATTGATACCTATTGTTGTATACAAACTCTGCCAACAATAAAAAATCTTCCCAACTACCCCTGAAGTTGATAACACACCCTCTTAGCATATCTTCCAGAATCTGAATTACCCTCTCAGACTGACCATTAGTCTGTGGATGAAATGCCGTGCTAAAATCCAGTCTTGTACCCAACGCTTGATGTAACGCCTTCTAGAATCACGACGTAAACCTAGGGCCTCTGTCTGATATGATAGACACTGGTACCCCATGCAACCTCACAATCTCTGCCACATATAGCTTGGCTAACTTTTGCAGTGAGTAATCAACACGAACCGGTATGAAGTGAGCGGACTTCGTCAACCGATCGACAATTACCCACATTGAATATTTCTTAGTAGGCGTAAGAGATAGCCCACTAGCAAAGTCCATCGTTATCCTTTCCCCTTCCAAAGTGGAATTTTCACTGGCCGCAACAAACCCAAAGGCAACTACTGATGTTCTGCCTTCACCTACTGACACGTCAAGCACTTACTCGCGAACTCGGTAACTTCTTGCTTCAGACTTGGCCACCAAAATTGCTCACGCAAATCTCGATACATTTTACTCCCACCAGGATGCATAGTGTATGGACTACTATGCGCTTCCTGTAGAATCCTTTGTCTTAACTCAGAATCCTTCGGCATACAAGCCTTTCCATAAAAGCACAATACTCCATCATTGTTCAAACCAAAATCTTCTGTCTCACCATTTTCCACTTGCTGAAATCTAGAACTCAACGATTCATCTGACAACTGCTTCTCTTTAATCTGACTTACCCATGAAGGCTTCACTTGAAGTTCAGCTATCAAGCTTCCATCATCAAACAAGCTGAGATGAGCGAACATTGCCTTCAAATCAGATATTACTTTATGGCTCAATGCATCTGCCACTAAGTTAGCTTTACCGGGGTGATACTCAATCGAGTAGTCATAGTCCTTCAACAATTCAATCCACCTTCGTTGCCTTAAATTCAACTCCTTCTGGGTAAAGAGATATTTTAGGCTTTTATGATCTGTGTAGATAATAGATTTCTCCCCATACAAGTAATGCCTCCAGATCCTTAGAGCAAACACTACTGCAGCTAACTCCAGATCATGAGTGGGATAGTTCACTTCATGCAGTCTTAGCTGCTGAGACGCATACGCTACCACTTTCCCCTCTTGCATCAACACACATCCTAATCCTGTGTGCGACGCATCACAATAGACGACAAACTCCTTCCTAGCTTCAGGCTGAATCAACACTGGTGCCTCAATCAAGATCCTCTTTAACTGCTCAAAGCTCTCCTGCTGCTTATCAGTCCAAATAAATAGTACCCCTTTCCATAACAATTTGGTTAAAGGTGTAGCGATTAACGAGAATCCCTCAACAAACCTTCTGTAGTATCCAGCTAGCCTAAGGAAACTTTGAATTTCTGCTATTGACTTCAGCGGCTTGAACTCCAGAATAGCTTCGAACTTTCGGGGATCGACCGTAATCCCCTCGGCAGAAACAACATGCCCTAAGAAGGTAACTTCCTTCAGCCAAAATTCACACTTGCTGAATTTGGCGTACAATTGTTTCTCTCTCAAAATCTACAGAACAATCTGAAGATGCGAATCATGCTCCTCTTCCGTCCTTGAATATACCAAAATATCTTCTATGAACACTACGACAAATCGATCCAGCTAGGGTTAGAAAACCCGGTTCATCATATCCATAAACGCAACTGGTGCATTCGTCAACCCAAACGGCATCAGTAGGAACTCGTAGTGACTATAACGAGTTCAAAAAGCTGTCTTATGAATATCCGCCTCCTTGACCTTAAGCTGATGATATCCTGACCTCAAGTCTATCTTCGAGAATACTGAAGCTCCTTGCAGCTGATTGAACAGGTCATCAATCCTTGGCAACGGGTACTTGTTCTTAATCGTCAACTTGTTCAGCTGCCTGTAGTCAATGCACATCCGCATCGACCCATCCTTTTTCTTTACAAATAACACTAGTACTCCCCACGGAGACACACTTGGTCGAATAAAACCACGGTCCAACAATTCCTGAATCTGGGCTTTAAGCTCCACCAGCTCCTTCGGTGCCATCCTATATGGGGCAATGGACAGTGGAGCTATTCCCGGAAGAAGATCAATGCCGAACTCTACCTCGCGATCCGGAGGTTACCCTGGAATCTCTTCCGAAAAACATCTGAGAACTCTTTCACTGATCTAACATCTATTATATCAACTCCCTGGGTTCCAAAGTCCTAATGAAAGCTAAGAAAGCCTCACACCCTTTCCTCACCATTCTTACAGCCTTCAATGCCGACACCACGTTGGACAGGTAGTTCCTTCTCTCGCCTATCACCAGCACCTCCTTATCCTCAAGAGTCTTCAACATCATGCGCTTAGCAGCACAATCCAAGTTTGCTCGATACTTAACTAACCAGTCCATGCCTAAAATCAAATCGAACTCATCAAACGGTAGTTCCATCAAGTAAGCCAAAAGGACTATCCCCTGAACTTCTAAAGGCACACTCCTAAAAAATATGTTTACCACTACAGATTGTCCTAAAGGGCTAATCACAGTCATCTCCCTAGAAGCAATTTCAGGTTCTATACTTAAAGTTTCAGATACAGTACTAGCAACATACGAATGTATAGACCCAATACCTATCAGTGCTGTAAAGGGCAAACAAAAAATAAGGAACGTACCGGCTATGATGTCTGGTGTATCGCCATCCTCTCGACGTCTAACTGCATAGACCAGCCTAGGCTATCTCGCATCTGTATTCCCAGCACCTCTGCTCGGTGCTCCATGCCCTCAACCAAAACCATTTCCTCCTCTGGTCGAACCACGACCTCTCGGTGGTTGCTGACCACCTCTTCTGGCCTGAGCATAACCCTGACCAACTGGCCGTGCTCTGTTTTGCTCCTATGGATAGTCCCTTACCAGATGATCTACAGATCCACACCTATAGTATCCTTTACTTCTTGTCCAGCACTCCATCAAATGATAATTCCCGAATCTAGCACATGGTTGAGATCAACCATCAGTAGCAGGCTTCGTAACTCGACCCGGCCCATCCAACCTAGGCCTCTTTTGGAAACCCCCAGCAAACCCTGACGACCCAAAATTCCTTTTGTTTCTACCTCTGTCCTTATCCTGATTCTGCCTTTCAAATCACTTCACCTCTTCGGCTATCTTAGCCTTCTCAACCAGAACAGCAAACTCTCTTTCCCGTTGCGGAGCTATCAGTATTCGCAACTCGTCCCTCAGACCATCCTCAAATCAGACAAAAAGCTCGTGATCGGTTGCAACGATACCCCGGGCATAATGACTTAACCACAGGAACTCCGCCTCATTCTTAGCCATTGACTTACTCCCTGGACCAAATTCAAAAATGCTTTCCTCTAGGCATCCACGTAACTTGTCCTAACATACTTTCCTTGGAACGCTGACTTAAAGAAGTCCCAGGTAATACGGTCCGCTGATGTACCATCTCTTACCGTTAGCCACCACTGGTATGCCTCATCTCGAAGGAGAGACATTATTCCTTTCAACTTCTCCTCCACGATACAATCAAGGTCGTCCATAATCCGTTCAACCGCTTCCAGCCAATACTCAGCTACATTAGGAGCCACACCAGAAACGCCCCTCAACATCTCAGCCCCATTAGCTCGGAGTCGCTCAGAAATAGACACGCAACATAGCTTGAGACACGGCATTGTCTCTACCAGTTTGGTCCTAAAATCCCGCTTCCGCAATTGGTGATGCCGGCACTTCACCTTCCAGCCCATGCCCTGATTCCGAAGGTGCAGCTTCAACACCTTGGCCTCTTCCACAGCCTCGCATACCACGTCCACGTCCTCTAGCGCTCATGATAACAAATTCGACATAATCTGATAAAAAGTTTTATGAATTAGTATTTCTTCCATTGTTTATTACCGGATAGTTTTATGAATATAGCGTTAGAAGTAGTTTCCGCAAAGTCATATTCCTAAAGGTCTCAAAGAGTTGCATTTTTTTTAAAACTATCTATCACAATATTTCATAAGAATTCAAACAAGAGTTAGAAAACTTACAGTACGGAATTGTGTCGGAGACTCGAGGTGCCATACTTCCAGGAAACATGTATTTCTCTAAACTATTTTCCAAACCAACTTTTGAAAACATTTGAACCCCCAACCCACAGTCGAGTTTTGCAACCCAGGCTCTAATACCACAATTGTAATACCCCAAACCCGGCCTAAACGTTACGACCAGATCTGGAATGTCACAGGGAAAAAGTTGTTTAAGTGGACTTTGGAATTTTAAAGAAACACCAAAATTTTGGAAAAAACTTTCAGCTTAGTGTTTTCTGTCTTGCTAAGAATTTAAAATTTCGCTCGTGAGTTGCCTATCAATTTCTTGTTAAACTGAACTAAAAGCTAGCAAAAGTCTTAACTTTTCGAAAACTCGATTTTGAGGAATATCGTAAATAAGACAGTTGAAAACGATGTTGCGGATTTATCTAAATCCCTGAATTACTTAGTTATTTGCTTGTCATATTTTATTGACACTTTTAAACAAATTGTTTGTAATTTTTATTCTAGAAAACTTCACGTTCGGCATTTCATAAGACATGTTATAACAACATAAATCCCAAAACCCAAATTAAAGATTAGGAGGCCTTATTACATAACAAAATCCCAATTAAAAATAAGTTTAAAATTAAGAAAAACAAATTTACGAGAAAACAATATTGCATTGCCACCTCAAGTCCGCCTCGGCTCCAAATCCGCGATCTAGGGATTATATGCAAAATTAAGCAGAGGGGTGAGTCATTGAAGAGAGCGTTTGTCAATTACTCAAAAAGAACACTGAATGTCTAACCAAAAGATTTGATTTAGGCAGAGTAAAACTTATAGAATCTTGTCGAAAAAAATAAAAGAAGAACTCCTTACCTTGACCACTAAGGAATCGTACTAGCGGATTCGACTTGCAATTTCAGGTGAACCCCTAAACAATCACAAGTTAGAAAAAGGTGCTCCCAAAATAAAGAAGAAACGGCCTTACGGCCTAAACGGAACATGAAGGAGGGCCTTCCCCTCATTCGGTCATAACAACTTACCACCCACCTTACGAAATCTCGAAGCAAAAATTCAGCATTTCTCACCAGACAAATAATGATGCCAAATCTTCAAAGCAAAGACGATGGCAGCCAATTCCAAACCCTGCGCCGGATAATTCTTTTCATGTGGTTTTAACTGTCCCGAGGCATAAACTATCGGCCTTAAGAGAGAGGAAGATAGAAAGGAGAAAAACAAGAACCGCTGACAAGGAGATTTAGAAAAACATTACCTTGCGACTAGCAAATACAAAATGCAGAGGAACCTTCGATAGGCAACAAAGACCTATCTACTTGCTTCTCAAGATTCGGCAGGGTTCGATTATGGAGATGAAAAGACGAGAGGAACAAGATGGGAATGGATGAACAGAGATTCAATGAAAAGGTTCGCCCCCCCAAAAAATGACCACAATGATATATGGTGGCTATTTATCAAAGAAAAGAGAAGAGTTAGGAAATAGAAGAGGATTCGACAACACTGTGCACAAGAGGGAGATGAGTCGAAGAGAGAAATGGTAGCTAGTGATTTCGGCTAGGAGAATGGAAACTCAAAAGAAAACAAGTGGAAGAAAGGGAGAAAGAAAAGAAATGCTCGAGAGGAAATAGTAGGAATCACACAACCCAAAGAACCTGAAATGACTCAAGATAACAGCCTAAAATGTTAAAAGAAGAAACTAAGAACATAAGGGAAATTTGGCACACACTCTTTCAAGCTTTCGGTTTTGCTAACACACACCCAATGCCGTCACTCCCTAGCCACAACAACACACAGCTGAAATTTCCCCTCCCCACTCTCCAACATTCGGCCAACACTTCCCACCTTTATCAAATCCCTTGTGTAATGACCAATTTTTGCCCTGCCCAATTACAAAACCCGGGGCCCATAAAAAAAAATAATAATAAAATTAAAGGTTCACTAATAACAGTCCATGTACAAGCAAATTAGCTAATCCAACAACTTAGCCCAATCTACATGAGCCCATTTCCAAAGAAAAAATAGTAACAGACCCAAACCCGTTAACAGAAAAACAAGCAAAACCGTAGTCCCTAAAGCCGCCACACGTCTGCCCCCTCATCTGCCACTCCCATGCGCGCCTTTTCGGATCCGCGCGTCCCTCACACGCGCGTCGTTCCAGTGCCCTTCCCCACGCCTCGATCTCACACGCCTCGGCCTCATCAGCGCCCATAAGCCTCGACCTCCGTCGCCTGCAGGCCTTGCCCGTGCCCTGCAATGAAGACAAAAAATGAAAAAGCAGAGGAGCATGGAACAAATAGTAGGGTAATAGAATAAGTAAAGAGGTTGTACCTTTCGGCTATAAAGCCGTTCAAAATCAGTGTAAGTCTCTTTTTTTTCACCTGTTTCAATCAATAGAATAGAAGAAGAAAAACTTTCAATCAAAAGACAAACCCTTGTAATCGGAGACCCATACGAGCAGATAACAGAATTGAAGAAAAGGCATTATTAAGGTTGATATTCTTCTTTTTCGAAAACTAAGCCTATAAGTTTATTTTCTTCATTTTCTTCAAAAAGGGGTATATATATATTGATATAACATCAAAAGAAAAATAAAAAAGGAAAGGAATACCTTCCTGTGGATCCCACGACGGCCGGAGACCTCCTGGCGGTGGCGCAAGCTAGGGTTGAAAACCCTAGCAGAGGAAGAGGGATTCCCCTTTTGTTTTTAAAGAAAAAGAAGCTGCAGCACAAATGAAAAAGAAGAAAAAGAAGGGTTTTATAGTAGATCAAAATGGCGTCGTTCTGGGATTGGGAGCCCAGGCACCAAAACGACGCCGTTCAGGCCCCAACCCGCGCGCACAACCCGACCCAGGTCAGGGTCCGCGCGTTTTCCCTTCGACGGGATAATTGCGCCACAAGCCCTTCCGCGTTTCACCTTCCTTTAATCCAGTTCTTTTATTGTTTTCAAATTTGCCCAATACGTTTTACTTTGAATTCAATTTAGTCCCTTACGAAACACAGTGTTTTGGGAAAAGGGGGTATTCTCCGTCCACCCCCTTACTTTCGCGCGCATCACATTAGACCCCCTAATCCCTTTTCTTGTTTTAAATTCGCTCCTTTAACTTCATTTCCCTCTAAATTTAGTAGCTTTATTATCATTTTCACCATTTTTTACTAACTATTTACTATTATTATTATTATTATTGCTATATTTATATTATTATAATGTACATATTAGGTATCATTATTATTAGCATTTTCGTTATTATTGTCACTACCATTATATTACTCTTATACATATATGTATATATTATTGTTTGCTTATCACTTGCCATTACTATTACCGACTTTTACTCTATTTTATTATTTTATGTTATATTAAATTGTCCATATTATTTATTATTTTTATATTAGTGTACTAAAGGTATAAATATATGTGTATTTCTTAATTATTGTTTATTACTTTTATTTAGCTCAAAATTGTTTTCCTTAAATTTTTTTTACATTATATGTCTTAAATTGCATATTATATCGTATTATGTTGTATATTATTTTCAGCTAAAATTTATTTATGTTATATAATATATTTCTATTTATATTGTTTTTTATATATGTAGTTTTATATACATTTATTTAAAATCACTATATATTATTTTATTTCATGCATTGTCTACATTGTTTATATCATATGAATGTCTCTTTTCATTATTTAAACTTGCATGGAATATGTTTATATTTTTCCATTGTTTATTGTATTTGTCTATACCTCATCGAACATTAGTAATTGCCCTAGCATAGGAATTCTTATTCGTCGCATCTCTCGTTATTATTTCTTCATTGCTTATATTAAATGTTAGCATATCATAATTGTTTTCAATATGTATGTTCGATAATGTGAATACAATGTTGTCACATGGATTTTTTTAAAAAATACACTTTTGCAAAACTAACACTTTATTTAAGATTTTCAAAATAAAGCGATATTCATCTCAGATTCGAGGATTTAAATTATCGTGTCCTAAAGTATTGGATGTGATTTTTTATTCCTTCGGAATGAGAAAGTTTTGGTATTCAATTCGAAAAATTATGAGATGATCTTGGATTCGAGATTTAAATTATCGTGTTCTAAAGTATTGGATGCGATATTTTATTTCTTCGGAACGAGAAAATCTTGATGTTTAATTCGAGAAAACCAAGAGACGATCTTGGATTCAAGGATTTAAATTATCGTGTCCTAAAGTATTGGATGTGATATTTTATTCCTTCGGAACGAGAAAATCTTGATATTCAATTCGAAAAAATTCAAATATTTTTAAAGGGATCATATTTTTAAAAATCTTTTCACAATTTTCAACTTTCGACATAAGGACAATAATTGATCAATTTGGTACCAATTTTGGGCGTGACGAGGGTGCTAACCCTTCCTCGCACGTAACCGACTCCCGAACCCATTTTTTTCGGATTTCGTAAATCAAAAACACTGTTTTAATAAATCAAAATGTTTATTAAAACAAATGTGATCCGATCACACCAAATACAGATCGGTGGCGACTCCTCGTTTTATTTTTAAAACCCAAGTCGATTCCCATTTCTAAAAACTCGAAAAAATGGTTTCGACACCTTGATTTGCTCCTACTTCCACTCTCCAACACCCATTTGAACTGGTTTGACCAAATCAAACTCCACAAGCCTCTCATGTCCACACATTTGAATGCATTGGCCCATTCCACCATCACCCTTGAAGAGTCCTTGCCGAAACCATCTTCCCTCCATCCTGACACCAAAAATAAAGCTTTATAATGAGGCTCAAGGGATTCGAACATCTCCCCTTCTGCTCCTACAGGTGCCGCCACCTCCATTTCGACACAAGCTTTTTTGTGTCAACAACCACACGCAATCAAACTTAAGGCATGCTCCTACTAGCTATCCCCCTTAGGTGCCCAAACCAAAATTTTGCCAAGGCTCTGGCTTGAACCCGGACCTCCCCAGGACCATCAAACACATCTAAATAACGAGCAGAACAAGTCAAACACACAGAAAAGCGTAAAACGCAGAACCCCTAATTCAGGATGTTACACATATAAACTTACCTCGATACAAAATATGTCAATTTGCAATTTAGTTCGTAACCTTGCCTTTTCCTTGGTCAAGGTTGATTCCACATTCTTCTTGATCTATAATGATGAAATTTACTAATTTAATCACTACATATATCAATACAGTTTAAAATGTGTACTTTGGCAAAAATTACTGTTTTTCCCTTAGACTTTGGCAAAAATTACGATTTTTCCCCTAGGCTCGTAAAATGAAATGTATTCATTTTTCTCACGCCCAAGCATAGTTGATTCATATTCCCTCTTATAGCAACTCAACATTTCAATTATTACACATATTTATCACTTATTTTACAACCTTTATAAAAAGGTCCTTCTAGGTGTTTTCATGGAAACACCTTTCACAAAAGTTGTGTATTTAACAACTAAGATTCATTTTCTTCCATAAAATTTCAGATTTCAACATGAATATTCTCATTGAAAAACCCTAAACTCTCTACCATTTTGGAAAATAGTCCCCTCACTAACTAGCTTAAGCTTTAGGGGTTCCAAAAGTACAAAAATTTTCAAGAAAGACCACCAAAATCACTTACTTGCAAAGATGATAAGTTGTTGAAAATTTCAAGCTTCCAGAACCCCTCTTTGGCTGATATTTTTGGTGGAAGATGATGAAGATGATATGTGATATCATCTTTCTTCGTATTTTATTTTAATTTATCAATTAAGTCACCAAAACGATACCTAACCATTGACCATGTCTTTTCTTTGTCCCTATGGCTGACCAATACCATAAACGAGGCCTAATTGCACATTAGGGACCTTCAATTAAAATTCTATAGCTATTTGATACCTTTAGCTTGTAAATTAAAACTTTCACATTTTATGCGATTTAGTCCTTTTTCGCAATTAAGCATGAAATCACTAAAATTAATTCACCAAAATTTTCATGCACTCATATAATCATGCTGTCAATAAAAAATAATTTCTCAGACCTCAGATTAGTGGTTCTGAAACCACTGTTCTGACTAACCCCAAAATTAGGCTACTACAACTCTCCCCCTTTAGAGATTTTCGTCCCCGAAAATCTTACCGATAAAAAGGTTTGGGTACTATTTTCTCATGGCTTCTTTTGGTTCCCACGTAGCCTCTTCCACACCATATTTTTGCCACAATACCTTTAACAAAGTTATATTTTTGTTCCTCAACTGTTTAACCTCTCGAGCCAAAACCTTAATTGGTTCCTCATCATAAGTCATATCCGGTCGTTTATCAATTTCTGTAGGAGAAATCACATGCGAATGATCGGAACGATATCGTCTCAACATCGACATATGGAACACATTGTGTATTCTCTCCAACTCCGTCGGCAAGGATAACCAGTAAGCTACTAGTCCAATCCTCTCAATAATCTCATACGGTCCGATAAAGCGCAGGCTTAATTTGCCTTTTCTACCAAATCTCAATATTTTCTTCCACGGGGATACTGTCAAAAATACTTTATCACCCACCTGAAACTCAATTTCTTTCCTTTTTAAATCCACGTATGACTTCTGTTGGTCTGAAGTAGCTTTCAAACTATCATGGATTACTTTCATTTTCTCTTCAGTTTCTCTAACTAGATCAACCTCGTGAATCTGTTTCTCACTAAGTTCGGTCCAATACAAGGGAGTTCGACACTTACGTCCATATAATGCTTCATACGGTGCCATCTATATACTCAACTGATAACTGTTGTTGTAGGCAAATTCAACTAAAGGTAGATATTTTTCCTGACTACCTTCGAACTCTAAAACACAACATTGTAGCATATCTTCGAGAAATTGAATCACTCTTTCGGATTGACCATCAGTTTGCAAATGGAATGCTGTACAAAAATTCAATTTTGTACCCAAGGCTTCTTGCAACTTTTTCCAAAACCTCGAAGTAAATCTTGGATCTCTATTCGAAATAATAGATATAGGTACCCCATGTAACCTTACAATTTCGACAATATACAACTCAACCAACTTTTCAAGTGAGTAATCAACACGTACCAGTATAAAGTGAGCCACTTTCATTAATCTATCAATGATAACCCACACAACATCTTTATTTTTCAGAGTCATGGGTAGCCCTATTACAAAATCCATCGTGATTCGGTCCCATTTCCACTCGGGAACCATCACTGGCTGTAGTAGGCCCAAAGGTACTTGGTGCTTGACTTTCACTTTTTGACAGATCAAACACCTTGTAACAAATTCATAGCTGTCTCTTTTCATACCCAACCACCAATACAACTTCTTCAAATCATTATACATTTTTGTACTACCTGGATGTACTGACAAACAACCTTTGTGTGCCTCATGTAAAATTCTTCGAATCAGCTCATCATCTTTCGGTACACAAACTCTATCACAAAACATTAAACAATCATCTGGACCAACCCGAAAATCAGAGTTATTTCTCGATTCACACTGAGCTCTCTTAGCTTGCACTTCATTATCATTCTTTTGAGCATCACCAATCTGCTGGAGAAACAACGATCTAGCCCTCAACTCGACCAATATAGAACCATGATCAGACAATGTCAAACTAGTACTCATAGCTCTCAAAGTACACAAGGATTTTCTGCTCAAGGCATCAGCGACCACATTCGCTTTCCCTGGGTGATAATCAATCACCAGCTCATAATCTTTCAATAATTCGAGCCACTTCCATTGGCGCAAATTCAAGGCCTTTTGGTTCATTAAGTACTTCAAACTTTTGTGATCGGTAAAGATTCAACATTTCTCACCATACAAATAATGATGCCAAATCTTCAAAGCAAAGACGATGGCAGCCAATTCTAAACCCTACGTCAGATAATTCTTTTCATGTGGTTTTAACTGTCTCGAGGCATAAACTACTACTTTGCCCTCTTGTATCAACACACAACCAAGTCCATTCATTGATGCATCACTATAGATCACAAACTCTTTTCCCGACTCAGGTTGTACCAAAATAAGGGCTTTAGTTAATCGTGCCTTCAACTTCTCGAAACTTTGTTGACATCTATCAGTCCATTCAAACTTAACATTCTTTTGCAATAACTTAGTCATCGGGGAGGAAATCATCGAAAATCCCTCGACAAAACATTGGTAATACCCAGCTAAGCCGAAAAAGCTTCTAATCTCAGATATATTCTTTGGCGATTTTCAATCAATAATCGCCAAAATTTTCCTCGGATCAACCCGAATACCATCATCACCTGAAACTATATGTCCCAGAAATCTGACTTCACGAAGCCAAAATTCACTTTTACTGAACTTAGCAAACAATTTCTCCTTCGTAAAACCTACAATATCGTTCTTAAGTGTTTGGCATTTTCGGCATTATCTCGGGAATAAATCAATATATCGTCTATGAACACTACTACAAACTTAACAATCAAAATATTCGGTTCATCAAATCCATAAACAGTTCTGGCCATTAGTTAGGCCGAAAGGCATCACAAGAAATTCATAGTGTCCATACCTCGTTCTAAAAGCAGTTTTCGACACATCGGATTCTTTGACCCTTAACTGTCAGTAACCAGATCTTAAATCTATCTTGGAAAATACGATTGCTCCCTTCAGTTGATCGAACAAATCATCAATTCTCAGCAATGGGTACTTGTTCTTTATAGTTACCTTGTTAAGTTAACGGTAATCAATACAAAGCCTCCTTGTTCCATCTTTCTTCTTTACAAATAATACAGGAGCACCACAAGGAGAAAAAATTGGTCTAACAAATCCCTTATCGGTCCACTCTTCTAGTTGAGCCTTTAACTCTTTCAATTCAGTCGAAGCCATCCTATACAGAGCAATGGAGATCGGTGCCATCCCAGGTACCAAATCAATAGCAATCTAAATTTCTCTAACCAGAGGCAATCCAGGTAATTATTCCGGAAACACATCTGAAAACTCACAAATTACTGACACAGATTCAAGCTTTGACTCAGTTATCAGTATTCAACACATATACAAGGTATGCTTCACACCTTTTTCTTATACACTTCTGAGCAGACATGTACGAAATCACCATAGGCATCTTATTTGAGTTATTTGTTTCAACCCAAAGAATCTTACCACTTTCACATTTCAAATCAAGAGTTTTCTGTCTACAATTTACCTTAGCATCATGTAATGTCAACCAATCCATGCCCAAAATAACATCAAACTCGTCAAAGGGCAACAACATCAAATTGGCCAGGAAACAGTGACCTTGAATCGTCAAAGGACAAATCCTACAAACCTTATCTATTAACACATACTTACCTAAAGAATTTGACACCTTAATCACAAATTCAGTCAATTCAACAGATAATTTCTTACTATTTACCAAATTCACACAAACATAAGAATGAGCGGATTCTGGGTCAATTAAAGCAACAACATTAGTATCGTAAAGAGAGAATATACCCGTAATCATGTCGGGGGATGATGCCTCTTCACGAGCGTGAATTGCATAAGTCATTGCAGGCGCTCTACCCTTTGATCTCACAGCAGAATCTCTAGGCGCACCTCTACTGGTAGTCCCACTTCTTGAAATCTTCTGTGGCCTACCCCTCGAAGGGGCATTACTCACTCTCACTTGTTGTTTTCTGTCCTTCTCATCCATCTCAGGACAAATTCAAATAAAATGGTCTAGCGAACCACACTTGTAACAAGCTCGGTTGTTTCCCAAACATTCTCCAATATGTTGTCTACTACACTTTTGACACTCAGGTTTATTATACTTCACATTACCCACACTTGCCATTGAGGTGGCTTGAACTCTAGATCCCGAATATGTGTTACCATGGCCTCGGTGTGAATACCTAATAATCTAATATCCTCACTCAGCACATCTTCGAATCTCTTGCACATAATAGCTTTAATATATACATATTCTTGAGCATACTTACTGAGTCTAACGAACTCATGTTCATACTCTGCCACAGACATTTTGCCTTGCTTCAATTCAAGAAACTCCTTCCGTTTCTAATCAATGAATTGCTGACTTATGTATTTCTTTTGGAACTCCTCTAAGAAGAAGTCCCATGTTACTCTCTCCCTCGGAACTACAGATGTCAGTGTTTTCCACCAACGGCATGCCGAGTCCCACAGTAATGATTCAACACATTTTAAGCTCTCCTCGGGCGTGCAAGAAAGTTCATCGAATACCTGCATAGAGTTCTCAAGACAGAACTCTGCTTTCACAGGGTCATAATCTATGTTGGCTCTAAATTCCTTGGCCCCTTGCTTTCGAATCTTATCTACCGGGGGTTTAGTCAGTCTTACCAAATCAATACCTTGAGGAGCTATGGGGACCGGTTGAGGTATAGGAGGGGTAGAGGAGGTTGGGCATTAAGATTTGCTCGTACAAACTTAGTATACCAATTACTCATCATATGGAGAAAGGCTTCTCGAGCCTCTTCTCCTTGACCCAAATTCGGGTCTACTTTCTATTGGCGCGATCCCTTGTGCGAGAGCTTGTGCATTACTAGTAGCATCATCAGTTGTAGCTCGGCCGGGATCCATTTACTATGTAAAAACACAATTTGAAATTGTCAGGAGTCACCACACTATCATTATATTTTTATATCATGTATAGCTAGACTCTCTCTCACACACGCTATGGTAGTCCGAGACCCGACTAAACCATAACTCTGATACCACTAAATGTAACACCCCTTACCCGTATTCAACGACGGGATAGAGTACGAGGCGTTACCAGATTTACAGGTAAGGAACCATATAAACTGTTACATATCTTTTCACCCAAATCTAAAACTTTGTGTAGACATTCATATCACTCCTTAAACGAGCCTACAAGGCCCAAAACATACATGTAGTGTTGTTTAAAATTGAACCGAGAACCTACAAACACTTAAAAAATTGTTGCTCAAAACAGGGCCACACGTCCGTGTGGGTAAGCCGTGTTATCACACACGCCCATGTCCCTTGCCCGTGCAAATCTATTTCTCAATTTAAACCTAAAGGGGTTTTCACACAGCCTGAAACACACCCGTGTCCGTGGTCATTGTCTATCACATGGCCACGACATGCACGTGTCTTAACCCGTGTGTAAAAACCTTGACATTTTGTTTCTGACGTCATCATCTCCATAAAGTCACACGGCCAGGGCACAAGCTCGTGTCCTTAGGCCGTGTGGCAAATTAAATTCCTAAATTCAGGTGTAGACTTCACACGGCCTGGGCACACGCCTATGTCCTAAGGCTGTGTATACCACACTGTTTAGACACACGGTCGTGTCTCAGCCCATGTGATTACTACTGGGCATTCTATTTTGCCAACTTGGAATACAAGGGGGACACACAGCCAAACTACACGCTCATGGGGTAGACCGTGTGTCACACACGGCCTAGACACACGCCCGTGTGTCTACCCATGTGGACAAGAACAAGGCTATTTACCAAGCCCTTTCTGCCACCCCTAATTGCACCATCATAAGCCATATTAAGCAACCAACTCATTCATGCATAAGTAAACCAATGAATCAACCATGCAACTTGCATATTTATGATTAACATCATCATCTTATAGATTAATAAGAAAGAGCCATCAACTATGGCCTTATACAAAAGAATTCGTCTCAAGATAAGCCAACACATTTGGCCAAAATAAAATGACACTTAACAAAGATTGAGTCTCTATACATGCATACTCAATAGAATGATCTAACTATACCAAATACGTAGATAGTGTAGGTGATCCTTTGACGGCTAGCTCTTCGACACTATAAAACACGAGAAAAGACAAGGGAGTAAGCTTTAAGCTTAGTAAGTCTACATGTAAACAATGAACATCATACCACATACTTATCAATCAAGATCACTACTTACTATTCAAGAACAATTCAGTTCCTCATAATTGTACTTACTTATTCAAATCTTACCACATCCCAAATACATATCATAACCATTGCTGACATTTACATGCACTTATACCCTGCACTTATCATATCACCACAAAGCCACATGAATATCACTTAGTCAAGTTTCTCGATGAACATTTCGGAATAATAGCTGACACACGGTGGTTTCGCACACAACCCACCTATAATAATAAATACGGTGGTATCGCACACAACCCACCAATAAAAATAAATACAGTGGTATCGCACACAGCCCACCAATAATAATAATATTACCACAGATATTTATTTGTATCCTTTTTCCTATTCCGAAAGTTCATCCGAGAATTTCCTCACTTTCTATCATTTTATTTGATACCAATATTATTCATTCACATTTCACACAATGCATCAATATGTAAAAACATAAGTAAAAAGGATGTATCATTTACATATAAACTTACCTCGATACAAAATATGTCAATTTGCAATTTAGTCTGTAACCTTGCCTTTTCCTCGGTTAAGGCTGATTCCACATTCTTCTTCATCTATAATGATAAATTTTACTCATTTAATCACTACATAAATCAAGACACTTTAAAATGTCTACTTTAGAAAAAATTACTGTTTTTCCCTTAGACTTTGGCAAAAATTAAGATTTTGCCCCTAGGCTCGTAAAATGAAATGTATTCATTTTTTTCACACCCAAGCATAGTCGATTCATATTCCCTCTTATAGCAACTCAAGATTTCAATTATTACACACATTTATCACCTATTTTACAACCTTTATAAAAGGGTCCTTTTAGGTGTTTTCATGGAAACACCTTTCACAAAAGTTATGTATTTAATAACCAAGATTCATTTTCTTCCATAAAATTTCAAAAATTGACATGAATATTCACATGGAAAACCCCTAAACTTTCTACCATTTTGTAAAATAGTCCCCTCACTAGCTAGCTTAAGCTGTAGGGGTTCCAAAAGTACAAAAATTTTCAAGAAAGACCACCAAAATCACTTACTTGCAAGGAGGATAAGTTGCTGAAAATTTAAGCTTCCAAAACCCCTATTTGGCTGATATTTTCAGTGAAAGATGATGAAGATGATATGTGATATCATCTTTCTCTTTATTTTATTTTAATTTATCAATTAAGTCACCAAATCCACACCTAATCATTGACCATGTCTTTTCTTTGTACCTATGGCCGGCCGTCACCCTAAACAAGGCCTAATTACACATTAGGGACCTTCAATTAAAATTCTATAGCTATTTAATACTTTTAGATTGTAAATTAAAACTTTCACACTTTATGCGATTTAGTCCTTTTTCGCAATTAAGCATGAAATCACTAAAATTAATTTACCAAAATTTTCATGCACTCAAGTAATCATGCTATCACATATAAAATAATATCTGTGACCTCGGATTAGTTGTTCCAAAACCACTATTATGACTAGCCCTAAAATCGGGCTATTACAGAATACATGCCTATATATATACTTTGATATATGGTTTGTTGGATGTGAATAAATTAATGCCATTTGACACTTTGTATAACATTGTTGGGCAAGCTTGAATTGATCAGGAGATAACTCTAGATGTTAGTTGGGATTGTTGTTTGTGATGGTACCCTATGGCATATTGGTTAGAACTAGGCAAATGGCATGTTTTGGTATGTTTTTGGTGTAATTTGAATAGGTTGAATGAATTTTAATGGAATAATTGTAGCTTGAGTAAGCATGATGTAACAACTCGATTTTATATAAATCAGAATAGCGATTTTGGAACCACAAATTTGATGTCAAAAAATTATTTTAATATTATTTTCAGTATTTACAGCATGTTATTTGATATGTGTGAAAATTTAGTGAGCTAATTTTATCAATTGGTTGGTTAATTTGAGAAAAAGGACTAAATCGCGTAAAATGCAAAAGTTGCATTCTACTTGTTAAAGGTGTTTAATTGCTATGATTTAATAAATCAAAGGTCCTTATGTTTTAATTAAACCATTTGAAACTTGAGTGGATATTTTTGGACAAGGTTAGTTAATGTTTAAAGGTTATTATTAAGGTTAATATAGTAAATTGATTAATACTAGAAAATATAAAAGAATTAAAAGAAGAAAAAGCTATCATCCTTGTTATTTTTCATAATCCATGGCCGAATATACCATTAAAAGAGGAGAGTAAAATTTGGCAAGTTCATCCTTGAGCATGTAAGTGATTTTTTGTCCTGTTTTTAATGATTTCTATGTTTTTGTAATCGTTGTAGCTCAATCTAGCTAGCCCGTACCTTTAATTTTGAAATTGTTAAAGATTTTGAGAGTTGCCATTGTTGAATCTATGTGTTCTTTGATGTTTAATTTTGGAATATGAAAACTTGATGATAGTTAAACAAGTTTTGTTAAGTGAATTTTGGTGAAAATGCAAATTATGGGTTAAATTGTGAAATGTTGAAAATGTGTGGTTGAAATGTGAAATAAATGAAAGTTTTGGACTGCTAGGGAGCTATATATAATTCGGCCAAGCATGGGCTTTGTTGAATTGGGTGAATTTTTTGTATTTGTGAAATAGGGACTAAATTGATTAAATGCAAAAGTTAGGGGCTAATGTGTAAAAATGCCCAAATGTGTATTTTTCGATTAATTGAATGAGTACATGAATAAATAAGTTAATTTTGAATTCATATAGATCAAGAAAGAAAGAATTCAGATTTAGATCAGGGGAAAAGCAAGGTTATCGAGTAGTCAACCTGATCTGTCAATTCCGAATACGAGGTGAGTGTAACACCCCTCACCCGTATTCAACATCGGAATAGGGTTACGGAGCGTTGCCGGACTTACGAAACAATTAAAAAACTATTTAACATACGAGGCCTTAAACATGTTTTGGGAATGATTCGGGACTAAACTGATAACTCAGGAAATTTTTCAACACATAGCAAATTTTTCTTCAAACAAAGGACACACGCCTGTGTGGCCAGGCCATGTATCACACACGGCCACCAGACACGCCCGTGTGTCTCACACGGCCACCAGGCATGCCCGTGTCACAGGCCGTGTGAAAACAAGGGATACATAATGACTTGGGTCACACGGCCAACCACATGTCCATGTGTCTAGCCCGTGTGCCCTTCAAAGTAGCCACACACGCCTGTGTGCCAGGCCGTGCATTATGCCATGCCAAAACTGTAGGGTATACTGACTTATGCAACACGGCCAAGTCACACGCCCGTGTGCTAGGCCATGTGCCAATTAGGGGGTATACTGACTTGTACCATACGACTGATCACACGCCCGTGTGTGTGACCGTGTGGAGTGTAACACCCCATACCCGAGTCTGAGGCTGAGACCGGATATGAGACATTACTATACTTGAACTTTCTTAACATGCACTTACGGGCTGTAAAATTTTGTTCCGAATTAAAAACTTCTCTTTATTTGCCTAATCATACATTTCATGGGCCTACGAGGCCTTAAACACATATCCGAAAACTTTCGAAACTTAATAAAAAATTTTCTTTAAAGCAGGGGTCACACGCCCATGTGGCTTTGGACACGCCCTTGTACCCTTTTGACACGCCAATGTCTTCCAACCATGGTCAACACTGACTAAATTCACACGGCCTTGACACACCCGTGGGCTTAGACCATGTGCTATTCCTTGATATACTGATTTGATCACATGGCCTGGGGCACACGCCTATATTCTAACCGTGTGTCATACACGGCTTAAACAAACGGCCGTGGGATTTGCCCGTGGCCTATCCTGACTTTAATTATAAAGGTACAGGGTACGTACGGCCTAGACACACGCCCGTGTGTCTAATCGTGTGGGCACTTAGAGGCTATTTACCAAGCCAATTGCCACCCTGAAATCAAGATCAAACTCATACTCAACTCAATACAATTCATAATCAATACTACATGCTTCATCTCTAGGGTTACCTCTTCCACTTGCCCCACTTCTCGGGTTTCTCTGAGGTCTTTCTCGGACCATACTCTCGGATCTTGAGTTCTGAGTTCTCTCTTCTTTCATCATCTCTGAACAATCTTTTATATAGTGGTCTTGCGAACCACATCTAAAACATACATTTTCATGCGCTCGGCATTCTCCAAGATGACGTCTGCCATACTGGGGGCATTCGGGTCTATCAGATTCCTTACACTTGCAACTGAAGTAGTCTGTGCTTTATTCCCAGAATACTGTTTACTCTTGTCCTTCCTTGAAAACCCAGTGGAAGTAGCCGATTGGGTAGGGAAATCTCTTGACTTTTTGGATGAAGATTGGAATGACTTATTCCACTATCTCTTTCTAAAGTCACGAGACTCCATTTCCGACTTTCTCTTCTCTTTTACTAGTTCTTCGGCTTTACAAGCCCTCTCTACTAGCACAACGAATTCCTTTAGTTCTAGAACAGCAACAAACAATTTGATGTCCTCATTCAACCCGTCTTCAAATCTTTTACTCATGATGGCCTCAATGGACATGCATTCTCGAGCGTACTTGCTGAGTCGTACAAACTCACGCTCATAATCAGTCACTGGCATCTTGCCTTGCTTTAATTCTAGAAATTCCTTCCTTTTTTGGTCTACAAACCTTTGACTGATATACTTTTTCTTGAACTCATCTTGGAAAAATTCCCATGTGACCTTTTCCCTCGGTACCACCGACACAAGGGTGTTCCACCATTGGTAGGTAGAATCTCTTAAAAGAGAAACTATACACTTCATGCATTCCTCAGGTGTGCATGATAGCTCATTAAATACCTTGATGGTATTTTCTAACCAGAATTCAGCCTTCTCTTGATCGTCATCTCTTTTAGCCCGGAATTCTTCTGCCCCATGTTTCCTGATCTTATCAACTGGAGGTTTATCTCCTCTTACCACCTCTACTACTTGAGGGGCTACTGAAGCAGGTTGTGGGATAGGTGGGGGTGGAGGGGGTTGTGCATTTGGGTTCGTACGAATGAACTCTGTATACCACGTATTCATTATATAGAGAAGACCGCTCTAGCCTATTCTCCTTCTCCTTGACTCACCGTAGTGGGTCTATTCTCATTCTCATTTGGCACCGTCCTTTTTGCAGGAGCCGGCGCATTACTTTCTACATCATCCGCCACAACTCTTTCGGGATCCATTTGCTATATGTATAAACATAATTTAAGTCATCAGGAGTCGTCACACTATTATTATAAAAACATTCTTACGTATGGCATGTATCGCTAGACTCGTGCTCATGCTACGTTAGTCCTAGAACCGACTAAACTGTAGCTCTAATACCACTAAATGTAACACCTCATACCCGAGTCCGAGGCTGAGATCGGATATAAGACATTACTATACTTGAACTTTCTTAACATGCACTTACGGGCTGTAAAATTTTGTTCCGGTTTAAAAACTTCTCTTTATTAGCCTAATCATACGTTTCATGGGCCTACGAGGCCTTAAACACGTATCCGAAAACTTTTGGAACTTAATCAAAAACTTTTCTTTAAAGCAGGGGTCACACGCCCATGTGGCTTGGGATACGCCTGTGTACCCCTTTGACACGCCCATGTCTTCCAACCGTGGTCGACACTGACTAAATTCACACGGCCTTGATTGTTCGATTAGGTTAGACTCTAAATCGCTGATTTTAGTGCTTAGATGACTTTTGAAAACACTTTCTATTACATCCCATTAGGCTAGGAAAATTACCGAAAGCAATGCCATTTACAGTTGAAAATCGTTAATTAAACTAAAAAAGAGAAAAACTTTGTTCGCATTTGAAAAAAAACATCATACTAATTAATTAATGTGTAAAGCGTTTAAGACTTTAAAATGAGTGTTTAAACCAGATTAATAGCGGCCTTATTACAATATAAAATCCCGAAAATTTAAGGATAGATAAAGTTCTACTTAGAAAATAAGAAAAATCGTGCATGGCCACCTCGTAGTCCTCTCCGGCCCGGTTCACCGTACTATTTGTCACCTACAAAAATGTTAATCCACGAGGGTGAGTCAAGAGACTCAGTGTGCAATTACCTACACCATCACTGGACCTAGCCCATCAACTTACCATCTGGCTTTTAGCCCTATTCACAATCACTTTGAGCAAAGCCCATATGGAATCAAAACTAGGCCCTTAGCACTATCATCACAATATAACAAATCATATATTCAAAATGATGCAAAGCCCAGCCTAGCCTAAATTTCCATCCGCTACACACCACCTGTTCCTGCCAATTACACCAGTGGGGATTTCTACAATCGACCCTCCATCCGCTAACACCTTCGATGGCAGTCGCTACAGTCAACTGCACATCACCCTTAATATGTGGCATAGCCACCGAAATAATAATGTGACAAAAGTCACCGGAGTATGTGGCAAAGCCACCGGAACACTGCTCCTTATCATAATCATATCCCCTATGCCCATGCAACATGCGATCATATGAATGCAATATACCATATACTATTCCATGACATACTGAAGATATCCATACATACGTATAGCTATGTACAACCATTATTATACTACATACTCAGAGAATGAGCGTACCTGGTACCACGATCCTTACCCCTTAAGGGTATACAATAACTATTACTGCTCTTTTCGGTTTACCAATCAACATACTTAATCATATCAAAACATACAAAAAAGGTGTAGAAATTACACACCTGTAAACATGAATAACTATACTTTCGATCTCGCTAACACTTTCACATGCAGGGATCACAGCGATCTGTTTATCCCTTTCTGAAGCCGGCCCACAACCTGGTGGCCAATCACGCACAGCTGACACCGCTCGCTTCTTGAACTTAGGGATCGAACCCGAAAGTTTGCTTCCCTCCCCAACTTGTATGTTTCCAAGTCGATTGAATCCTGGAGTTAGTAGACTTGGATTAGAACGTTGATCGCACCCCCGATTATCTTCAAGATTCGGCATCAATAGACAAGACAGAGAAGATTCGGCTACAAGGGAAGAAGGGTGAAAACAAAGCCCAAAGAGATTAAGAAAACAGTTCGGTCTAGAGGGAAAAGAAAAAGAAAAGAGAGAAGAGCAAAGAAATAACGAAGAACTTACCAGACTCTGAGATGAGAATTCGGCTATGGTGAATGATTCAGGAAAAGAACACAAAAGAAGTGATGCTGAGACTTAGAGGTTTCGGCTAACAGGGAAAATGAAGGTGTGGTTTCGGCTTCTAGTGAATGGAAGAAAAAACAAGATGAGATGATGAAAGTCAAGAGAATTCGGCAAGAGAAGAGTTCTTGAGAGGAGAAAGAGGAAATAGAAAGGGGAAGAAAGAACAAGGTTTTTGGTTTTTGAGAATGAATGGAAAAAAGGATGAAATAATTATGCCCAAATGGTCTTCCTAATTTCGGTTAAAGGTCATCAAAGAAGAAAAGAGTGGATATTGCTAAGAAAATTTCGGCAAAAGAGAGTGAGTAAGCAACTAGAATGAAGAGCACACCCAAATGCCGAAATTCTACACACACAAGCTACCTAATACTACCAAAATTTGGCACCCACTCCTAATGCCCAAACTGAATGCTCCCCTCCTCTCACACTCCTAAAAATTTTGGCTAACACTCCCCCATTGTACCGTCCTTTCAATCTCTCCCTACTTTCCTCTCCTCCATACATTCAAACCAGTTTGAATTATTCAAACTCCTTAAATTTCTCTCCATCATTCATTTAAAAAGCTTGACCAAGTCTTACCTCTCTCCTCCAGAGTTTGATTGGCATCCAACCACCTCCCTAGCCTGAGCCCAAAATAATATTCCCTTGCTGCTTGAGTGATTCGAACCTTCTCCCCTTTAACTCTTTGTGACGCCATTTCTTTGTATGCTAAGTGGCGTTCCCTTGCCACTCTTCCACTGCATTTCCTTGTGACACAAAACACAACTAAAACCCCTAATGTCCTACTCCTATTCGGCTATCCTCTAAAAAGTGCCAAAACTAAAATTTCACCAAGGCTTCGGCTTAATCTCGAGCCTTCCCGAGGCCCTCAAACACAACTAAAAAACAAGCACAACACATCGATATGCAGAAAACATAAAAGATGCAAAGCCCCTAAATCTCGGATGTTACAACGATGGCCTGAATTCAAATTAAAGTAGCTTATTCGAAATTCTAATATCATGGCCCAAAGCCAAATCAGGCGATATGCATGGCCCAAAGCCAAATCAGTTTATCTCACACACTTAGTGCTAAATCATGGCCCAAAGCCAAGTCACTGTATCACCTAATGACATGTCACTAGTATCCTAAACTATTCCTAAGGTTCAACTGGGATTTCAACTATTGAATCATCGTCGAATCATTACATATCCGTAGACACATGATCACAATTTTTGCTATATCAAAGCATATAGAATACATTTGAAATGAAATTATAACATACGAACTTACCTCGTTCGCTGTAACAATGAATTTGGTCGACTAATCCGATACTTTGTTTTCCCCCGTTCTAGATCCAAATCTCATTTATCTCAATCTATATAATATCAAAGTTTACTTATTTAATCATCATTTCATTCAATTTAGCACAATTTACAAATTTTGGCAAAATTACATTTTTGCCCTTTTTTCACATTTTTGTAATTTAGTCCTTATTACATAAAATCACAATTCATTCAATTTAATACAAAATCATGCTGGCTGAATATTAACCATTCTCATATCAGCCCATATTTTTCATCTATTTTAAAATTCAACCACTAAATTTTCATATTTCACAATTTAATCCAAAATTGACATTTTTACCAAAATTCACTTTACAAAACTTGTACATCTAACAACAATGATTTATTTTCCATCATCAACTAACAAAATACTCATGCATTCAACAATGGCAACATTCAAATACTATAACAGTTTTGAAATCGGGGGTACATGCTAGCTAGATTACGAAGCAACGATCACAGAAACATATAAATCATTAAAAATCGAGCAAAAACGGACTTACATGCTTGGGCAATGGGTGGCCGGACCTTGAAGCTCATCCATGGCTTCTTTTCTTTCTTAATAATCGGTTAAGAAGATGAGAAATAAATTAAATGGCCTTTTTGCTTTATAAATTATCATTTAAATTATTTAATTACTAAATTAACCTTTATTAATGTTCACAAAAATCACTTATTACTAGTCCATAATTGTCCACTTACTAATATAATGGGATAATTACAACATAAGGGCCTTAACTTTAAGGTTCTATAACTATTTGACACCTTTAGCTAATAGAACTCAATTTTTACGCTTTACGCGATTGTGTCTTTTTTACCGAATTAAGCATTTAAACAGTAAAATTTCTTTACAAAATTTTCACGTAATTAAAATATCATTATGTAGACCTTATTAAAATAATAAAATAAAAATTTTGACTTCAGATTTGTGGTTTGAAACCACTGTTCTGATTTGACCCAAAAATGGGCTGTTACAATAAGTTCGTATGTGATGATTACATTATAAATGTATGTTAAAACATTTTAATATTGTATAAATTGTTAAAAAGGGATTATGGATAATGTATGAATTGTGAAAATGACTTTACGGATGCATTCGATGATAGAAACGAAAAGTGTAAAAGCCCGGTTGAACCTTAAGAATAGTTTTGGATACTATTGACATGTCAGTGAGTGATACATTGAGTTGGCTTCAGGCCATGATATTAGCACTTCGGGTGCGTATTTTACCAATTTGGCTTCGGGCCATGCATATCGGATGATTTGGCTTCGGGCCATGATAATAGTTCTTCGGATAAGTTACCTTAATTTAGTTACGGGCCATGGTATAGGTACTTATCATACGAGACTCCTGAGTATCCAATTTCTATTCTGAATGGTTCAATGGGTAAACAAATGATGTGGTTGAGAAACATGTTAGTACGAGGCGATACGGGTACGTACAGAACCTATTCGAGTATTAAATAGTGAAAGTTCGATGAGTTTGTATTTGATCATGTTTTGAGACATGAGAAAGGTTTGTTATGTGTATTTGGTTGATTTGCATTTAATCGATGAAATAAGTTATTCACATACGAGCTTACTAAGCTATGAAGCTTACTTCGTGTTATTTTTCTATGTTTTATAGTGAATCAAGGCTAGCTCGGATTCGGGAGTCGTTGGGAACATCATCACACTATCAAACATCTAAGTTGGTACTTTTGGATTATACATTTATGGTATATGGCATGTATAGGCTAGATGTGGTATTTTGGTTATGATCATAGCCATGAGATTTGGCTTGTAAATGATGTTAATATTGATGTGTGTTTGGCTATTAGAAATGGATGGTAAATGTACATGTTTTGGTTTGTACATATATAGCAATGAGTGATGGCTTATTTTGGTTTGCTTTGGCATGGTTGTAACCAAGACATTATGGAAGTTATAATGGTTACGTGAATTATGGTAAATGAACCATATTGTTTGATACTGTTTTGGCATGTATTTGGCTAAGTAAATGGTAGTGATTTGAGAATTGGAATAGATGAAATTATAATGGTATAAATTGTACATTTGATTGATGATTTTGGTTACCTAATTGTATGATGAAATGGTACCATTTTGCCTTGTGTAGGTACATTGAAGTTGGGGTGGCAAGTTAGCCATGCAAATGGCCTATTTTTGTCCAAACGAGCGTGTGTTTCAGCCGTGTGTGACACGAGGTCATGTTACACGGCCGTGTGTCCCCCGGTGTTGAAATTGAATTGAAGTCAGTATGCTCCACACAGTCTCACACACGAGCGTGTGATTAGACATGTGATACAAGTTAGTATACCCCCTAATTGGCACACAGCCTAGCATACGGGCGTGTGACTTGGCCGTGTTGCATAAGTCAGTATGCCCTACAGGTTTGGCACGACATAGCACACGGCCTGGCACACAGGCGTGTGTGGCCACTTTGAAGGGCACACGGGCTAGACACACGGGTATGTGGTTGACCGTGTGACCCAAGTCAGTATGTATGCCCTGTTTCCACACGGCCTGAGACACGGGTGTGTCTGGAGCCCTGTGAGGCACACGACCTATTCACACGGGAATGTGACCCTTTATGGTTGAAATTTTTCTAAGTTTCCAAAAATTTTCATATGTTATCGGTTTAGTCCCAAACCACTTCTAAAGCATGTTTAAGGCCCTGTAGGCCCTTATAAGAGACAATGTAATTGTGTTGAATGATTTATGGGAATGAATGTTGTATATTTGATAAATGTATGCTATATGTTGTGAATTGATAGGTAATACCTCGTAACCCTACTCTAGCGACGGATACGTGTTAGGGGTGTTACATTTTATTGTATCAGAGCTACGGTTTAGTCGATTCTAGGACTAACGTAGCATGTGTGAGAGTCTAGCTATAAATGCCATATATACTTTGCGATAGTGTGATGATTCCTGGCAGCTTAAATTGTGTTTTTGTATTGCAATGGATCCCGAACGAGTTGTAGCTGAGGATGTAGAGAGTAATGCGCTCGTTCCTACTCAAGGGACAGGACCATCTGATTCTAGGCCTGTAACGAGTAGCCACTAGGGAGAGGCTAAACAAGCCTTTTTCCAAATAATCAACGAGTGATTCACGGAGTTCATTCGAACGAATTTGGATGCTCAATAACCTCCACCCCACGTATTCCTAAACAAATCCCTATTGTTCCTCAAGTTATAGATTCGATACGGTTGAACAAGCCGCCAGTAAATAAGATTTGTAAATATGGGGCTGAAGAGTTCTGGGTTACTATTGATGATGATGCTAAGAGAGCTGAGTTCTCGCTCGAAAATAAGATTCGAGTATTTGATGAATTGTCTTGTACTCCTGTTGAATGTATTAAATGTGCTGTATTTTTACTGAGAGACATCGCATATCAATGGTGGAACACATTGATATCTATGGTTTCGAAAGAATGGCTTACTTGGGAGTTCTTTCAATAAATAAAAAAGAAAAATGACACAAAAGACCTTGTGGTGTAATGGAAAAGTGGCACCACTTAGGAAGCAGAGAGGTGGCGTTATTAGCAGGCAATGGAGTCCAAGGTTCGAGTAGTGGCATGGTATTTTATTGGGGTATTTATTTTGCTGTCAGGACGGCTAGAGTTTATGCTGCAGTGAAAGTTTGATGGATGAGAGGTTTGAAATTGTATTGGAGAGATTGTAGGAGCTTATCTTGGAGAAAATTTAGGATGTGATTGAGGAGTTATCAGGGAGAAAAGTTAGGAGCTGAGAAGTGTGAAAAGTTGGTGTCATTTTGGGAAGTCGAAAGTGAATAAATTCGGCTTAGGAAGGTAAATGAGTGCCGTTTTTGGGTCTTTTAGGGGTATTACGAATTTTCATTGTGGCTTTCGGCAGTTAGAGAGTTTTGCAAATAGGTAGTCTTTCTTTCTTTACCGAATATCCTGTAGTTTCCCTCACACAAGCACATTTGATCTTTTTCTTTTCTTCTTGTTACCTTTTCCAAACCTTCTAAAGTAGAATAATTCCACCCTCCCTTTGCCAAAATTCTTTTTGTGCCGCCACTATTTCTTTAACCTAGCCGATTCTTGTGTAAGTACTTTACTCTTTCAATTGATCTTGCTAGAACCGACTTCTCCTCTCCCCCACTCTTTCTAAATCAATTCTGGTAGGGGATTGATATTGAATCTCTGTTCTCCAAATTTCTTTCGAGTTACTCTTTATGTGTTTCGAGATTTGGGTAAGTATTCTTCACTTTTGGTTTTAAAGGTTGGCCGAATGGTCGTATGTAATGTAAGGGTGACTTAAGATGGATATAAGTCACTTATGGTTCAATTTTTAATAATTAAGATTGATGCAGATTTAGGAAGTACTCGTGATTAGTGATCGAGGAAAAGCTATTAAGGCTTGGTGTTTCAAGTAAGGTTAAGGTGAGACTTCGACTTTTAGTAAAGTATTTGATAAGTATATGTGATTAATCATTGAGTCACATCGTTTGTAGGATCATGGCTAAGGAGATCGTAGTGCATTTTGGTTATCAGGTGTGTACACACACTATACACACACAATGGATTGGGAAATCCCGAAATCCTGAAAGTTTGGCTTCTGTAGTCTTGCGAGTGTGCGAACAGTCGTATGAGGGAAATAGAATTGATAATAGAGACCCCATGAGTGATATCATGGACTTGGGTCATGTTGTGGCCAATTGAGCCAGAATGGGCAAAATGGGCCCAATGGGCCGTAGGCTCAAAATAGGCGAATTTGATGATTTGGTAATAAGTGATGAGCTAGTCATGCTAGTTACATGGCTTGGAATTGATTTGGGCCAGATGGGCCATATGAATGTGATTGGGCCAGATGGACCATATAAATGTGATTGGGGCCTAATGGGCCATACGAATGAGATTGGACCTGGTGGGCCATATGAACGTATGTGAATTTGTTTGGGCTTTGTAAGGGGTCTTGGGCTTAGTATTTGGTAAATTGCTTAACCTTACATAAAACTTTAATAACTTATTAAGTGCGACTGTGAACAAGTATAAGGTTTAAGTGTGGCAACAGGCATATGCATGTCTGGGATTGGATCTAGAGAGAGCTTGGTACTTAACCGGTCTTAATGACCCACCTCGCCTTCTTTGGAATCCTACCTGGTGCGTAGTGTCTATTCACTTTAGCCGCGAGGACTTATTGACGGGCCAAGGTTCGTAATTAAGAACCATACTTGTAACATCCTAAATTAGAGGTTATGCATTTTGTGTGTTTTTGTGTGTTGGATTGTTCTGCAGGTTAATTTGGTGCGTTTGAGGGTTCTGGGAAGGCTCGGGGTTAAGCCAGGGCCTTGGCAAAAATTTTGTTTTAAGCATTTTTAGGGGAGAGCTGTTAGAGGCAGGTCTTAAGGGTAATTCTCTGGTGTTTGATGACACAAAAAGATGATGCGGTGGAGTGGCAAGTGACGCCACTTAGGGAGCAAGGGAAGTGGCGTCAACAAGGAGGCAGCTGATGGAAAGAGTTCAAGTCACGTCAGCAGCATTTAGAAGTTTTATTTTTGCGCTAGGGAGCTAAGGTGGTGGCTTTCAACTGGACTCTTCAGGGTGGTTAGTGGAAGGAGTCAAAAGGGTTTGAATGAGTGGCTATGAGGTGGTGGTGGAATTTGAATTGGTCAACTAATTCAAATGGATGAAGGGGAGAAAAAGTAGGAGCTGAATAGGGGATTTGGTGGCAAGTTGAGTTGTTGGCCGAAAGTGTGATGCTTGAATGGGGGAGGATTTCGGTTTTGTGCTAGGAGAGGGGGTGTGCTGAAAATCATTTGAGGTCTTAGGCTTTTCTTTTTGTTTTCTTTGGAGTGGATTCGGTCATTAAGGGGAGTGTGGAGTGCCGATTTTGGTAGGTCCTTTTGAGCTCTTTTGTTCTCTCTTTGAGTTCCTACTTCCTATATGCCGAAATTGTTAGTAAACTTTTATTTCTTTTTCTTCTTTGACCTTTAGCCGAAATCTGAGAGACCATTCGTGCATTCCTTTTCTTTATCTTTTCAACTGTGACCTTCTTGCTTGCATTAGTCGAACCTTTGTTTCATTCTCCTTCTTCTTTTTCTTTTCCCTTCAAGCCGAAACCTTTTGAGCCTTTGCCGAATCTCTTCTTCCCCTCTACTCATTCTCTTTAACCTCACAACCGAAAGCACCATACCACTTCTTTGTATTTCATCTTCCTTCTCTACTTTTCTTCTTAAGCCGAAACCATAGTTAATCTCCTTTAACGCCTTGCTTTTCTCTTCTTAGCCAAATAGCCTTTGGTCAAGTGAATCGATTCCACCCTGCTGCAGGATTACTGAAGGTAATGGTCTTTTCTCTTGTGATGCAAAGGCCGAATCTCTCTCTCTTCATTTCCTTGCAACTTCTATCTCTTTTCTTCTCTAAACTCCTCAATCTCTACTTTCACTAATCGAATATTTGCTTCATCTTTTCTTTCCGAATCAATGTCGTTGAGTAGCCTAGGGTGTGAAGGGTTATGTTTTGCCGAATCTGCTTTGGTTTTCTTCACCTGTCTTAACGCAAGGTAATTTCAGCCAATACCCTTTGACTTTTCTTTAAGTCTCTTTTTGATTTGCCGAATATTTAAGGGCTATCTATGATTGTTAGGTTAAACCTCTCTCTCTCACAACTCATCTTGGTTTCGAAAGCGAAGTAGTTGTGGTGCGGTTTATCAGTAACCAAGGTAAGAGATTATCTTCTTAAATCCCATGATTAATTTTCCCTCTGGGTTTTGGTTGCCTTAATCAACATTTCCTTATTAGACAAATGACGTCTCTCTCTAACCTCTGATCAAGTCTGTTCATGGATGCAAGAAACGATCAAGTTGAGGAGGGAAGTGTACCCATAGTGTCCATTCCAAACTTTAAGAGGCGAGCTGTGTCGGCGGTTCGGGATTTTCTGTCGGGCTGTGGTAGAAAGCCAACGTCTGCCGAGAATAGGCAAATAGCTGTTGTCCCTACTAGTGAAAGCGTCGATGTAGAAAGCTTAGTATTATGCGTTATCAGGTGTGTAAATTTCACACTCTGTTATTAATTTATGTTATTAACTGTATTGGCTGAAAGCCAAAGTGACTGTGTAGACAGTCGTAATACCCTTGTGGGTAAAGTTGGTGACACTAGGTAAGTGATTATACCGTTCTATTTATGAGTATATAAATGTATACTGTAATTCATCACTTTGCTTGAGAGCGTGTTGCATTCATTTTGATATGTAATTTATGCATGGGCTTGGGATATGATGTGAAAGGGGAAGTGTTATTAAAGACTGTCACAGTGGTTTGGTACCACAGTGGGTTGGCCCCACATATTTGATCCAGTGACTAAGTCTCAGTGGTTTGGTACCACGGTGGTTTGACAACCACCTATATATACGTTGATTCTATGACTTGTCCCAGTGCTTTGGTACCATAGTGGGTTGGCCCCACATATATGATTATCAGTGATTGTCACCAGTGGTTTGGTACCACAAGTGGGTTGGCCCCACGTGTTATAATTAGTGACTCTGTCACCAGTGGCTTGCTGCCACATATGAGGCGTGTAACGGATGGAGGGTTGATTGTAGAAATCCCCACGGTATGCTTTGTCTGGTACAGGTGGCATGTAGAGGATGGAAAATTAGGTTGGGCTGGGATACATTGCACTCATATCTCTCGTATGCCATATCGTTTGGGCTAGGGCCCAAGGTGCTATTGTGGGCTTTGAGCCATTTGTGTTATATAGGGGAATTACACACTGAGTCTTGGTGACTCACCCCTCTGCTTAACCTTGTAGGTAATCAGTAGATTGTGGATCTGGGTGCCGAGGCGGACTCGTGGTGGCCATGAAATGTTTCTTTTCGTAAACTCGTTTCTTTTCTAAAACTTTTTTTTTATAATTGGGATTTTGTTATGTAATAAGGCCTTCGTAACTTAAAATTTGGATTTTTATGATATGCTGTTATTAGTTATTTTAAGCAATGTCAATATGGAGTTTTCTTTTTTTTTTCCAAAACTAAAATAACATAATCAACCATTTCTTTCAAGTGTTAACAAAGATGAAAAATGATCGATTAACTCAATTCGAAAATTTTTTCCTTAAACAACAAACCACTAGTTTCAAAATATCACTTAGAACGAAAAGTTTCAAACTTACGGTATTTCCCGAATTTCAAAAATTCATTTTACAACTTTTCCCTGTGACATACCAGATCTGGTCGTAATGTCTGGACCAATTTTGAGGTGTTACAATACTGTTAAGAATTTCTGAAATACCCCTGTAGGGTAGAATTATCGAAATACCTTGATTTGTGAAATGACTAAAATACCTCTATGTGTTGAATGTAAGCTTTATGGATGTTACTTGTATATTTGCTGCATTCATATGATATTCTGTTTAGGTTGCATACGGGTGGGAATTATGGAACAGGGGAAGTATATGAGGATCGCATGGTTGCTTGACAACTGTGGATCCACCGATGGCTTTTTAAGCCTATTTTATGATAAGGAGCTTTGCTGCAACATTTGGTAGTACCACAACCGGGCTACCCTTGAAGTGTATCGGATGGGTGGGTCAATTTAGAAATCCCCATAGAAGTGTTTCGGTTGGACGGAGACGAAGTGTACCGGATGGATTATTTGGGGAGGGTTTGCACTGCATTGCATGTATGATATTATTATGTTAATAATATGATATGTATGTTATTTGTTTTGACAAGGGTCGTACACATTGAGTTGTCGAAAACTCACTCCCTCTTTTATTTTTATCAGGTGATCTTCAGTAGGCGGTTTGATGGATAGAGGGACTCAGAGGTGGCCAACTAGCAAGACGATTAGACCTATTTTTCTTAATATCTAAATTCTAGATTTTAAGTTATTTATTTTAAGTTATTTTATTTCGGATTGTAATAAGGCCTTCCCTCTAATTATTATTCCATTACTTCCACTATGCATTGAAATTTTGAAACGGAACCTGGATTTATTTCTTTTAAGCATATTTCAAGTTTTTGAAAATAATTGTGTTTTAAGAACGAGCTTCCACTGTCAAAGGAAATGTTTTTACATAGTAACAAGGAAATGGTTTATTCGGATACACCTCATTTTGAAAGCAAACTGGATTTTACTTAACTTTTCTCTAGAAGGGTTTTCAATGAAAACAAGGTTTTCTCTAGAAGGGTTTTCAATGAAAACAAGGTTTTCACAAAAACACTTCAATGTGACATGCCAGACTCGGGCCTAACTTCTAGGCCGAGTTTAGGGTGTTACGTTATGATACTAATGTGATTGCATTGATAGATCCAGGATCAACTCATTCTTATATATGTATGAATTTAGTATCTAGTAAGACTTTGCCTGTAGAGTCTACTGAATTTGTGATTAGAGTATCGAACCCCTTAGGCATGGTTTGCTTTGGCATATATATAGCCATGGGTGATGGCTTATTTTGGTTTCCTTTGGCATGGTTGTAACCAAGATATTATGGAAGTTATAATGGTTATGTGAATTATGGTAAATGAACCATATTGTTTGATACTGTTTTGGCGCATGTATTTGGCTAAGTAAATAGTAGTGATTTGAGAATAGGAATAGATAAAATTATAATGGTATGAATTAGGCATTTGGTTGATGATTTTGGCTGCCTAATTGTATGATGAAATGGTACCTTTTTCCTTGTGTAGGTACATTGAAGTTGGGGTGGCAAATTGGCCTTGCAAATGGCCTATTTTGGTCCACACGGGCACGTGTCTCAGCCGTGTGTGACACAAGGTCATGTTACACGGCTGTGTGTCCCCTGGTGTTGAAATTGAATTGGAGTCAGTATGCTCCACACGATCTCACACACGGGTGTGTAACTTGCTGTGTGGTACAGGTCAGTATACGCCCTAATTGGCACACGACCTAGCATACGGGCGTGTGACTTGGCCGTGTTGCATAAGTTAGTATACCCTACAGGTTTGGCATGGCATAGCACACGGCCTGGCACACGGGCGTCTTCGAAGGGCACACGGGCTAGACACATGGTCGTGTTGCTGGCCGTGTGACCCAAGTCAGTATGTATGCCCTGTTTCCACACGGCCTGAGACACGGGCGTGTGACCCCTGTATGGTTGAAATTTTTCTAAGTTTCCAAAATTTTCATATGTTATTAGTTTAGTCCCGAACCATTTCTAAAGCATGTTTAAAGCCTCGTAGGCCCTTATAAGGGACAATGTAATTGTGGTGAACGATTTATGAGAATGAATGCTTTATGTTTGATAAATGTAATGAATGCTTTATGTTTGATAAATGTATGCTTTATGTTTGATAAATGTATGCTATATGTTGTGAATTGATAGGTAATACCTTGTAACCCTACTCTGGCGACGGATACAGGTTAGGGGTGTTACACATGAACTGCTGACTTGCTATTGAAGGTACATTTAAAGTCACACGGGCTGAGACATGGTCTGACACACGACCATGTGGTCTATGTAATTTTTGTTTTCATTTTGCACACACAACCACAATTAGTTGCTTGGTCAAAAGACACGTTCGTGTGTTTGCTTCCACATGGTTTTAGTCCTCACACATATTTGAACAACATAGCCATGTCCCATAGCACACACAGCCTAAAGCTATCACACAACCATATGACCCATATTTTTTATTTTTACCTTACTTTTTTGTTTTGTTTTGAATTAGCCCCTACTTGTTTCCAAATTGATTTTAGAGTTTTAGAACCTTGATTTAAGTCTTATTCTTGTATGAATAGTATGATTATTGAATGTTTATCTATTAATGAATGGTTAAAATGAATTTTTGGATTGAAATTGCATGTTCTTGACTATTTATTTGTCGTAGCATCCCGTAATGTAACAGTCTGATTTTGACCCTAATCGGAACAGTGGTTTTGGGACCACAAATCTGAGTCCAAAAAATATTTTTAAAATATTTTTTAATTATTTTCCATGTTTATTATGTGTGAATTTATTTGTGTGAAATTTTGTGCTTTAATTTAGTTGTTTGAGTGTCCGATTAAATAAAAGGATTAAATCACATAAAATGAAAATTTAGTGGTTATTTTTAGAAGGGCCAAATAGTGGTTGTTCTTTTAATATGGAAGCTTTATTTTGTAATTTAGCCATTAATAAAGGTAGTGGATGGCAATGGACTAAAGTAACCTTATTATATATGTTTTATATATTAAAATAAAGGTTAATTAGGTAAAATAATAATAATGTTAATATATGTAATATATCACAAATTAAAAGCCATTATCAATTTTTTCTACTAACCGAATGTAAAAGAAAAGAATAAGAAAAGAATAAGATTAGGGTTCGGCCATTGTTGAAGCTTCATTCAAGATCAAGAATGAAAGAAAACAGAATTAGATCGGGGGAAGTCGAAAGTAGTCGAATAGTCGATTTCATTCGTCGATATCCGAGGTAAGTCTATAAGCACATAAATGTTGTTAAAATTTGATAATATATATGTTACATGATAAATTAAGTTTTGTGGATTTAATCTATAAGCACATAAATGTTGTTAAAATTTGATAATATATATGTTACATGATAAATTAAGTTTTGTGGATTTAATTTGTGTTGGCAGAATGTGATTTGTCCAAGGGAGATATATTTTGAGTTCGATTCGATCAAGTTTCAATGTCCGAAAGCCCTGTACGAACCCTAGGAATAGTTAGGATACATATGTCATGACATAGGATTTTCGATATGTGTTTTCGTGTAAGACCACGTCTGGGACATTGGCATCGAGTTGTGTTTATGTGTAAGACCCTGTCTGGGACAGTGGCATTGATATGTGATTACATGTAAGACCACGTCTGGGATGTTGGCATTGTACGAGCCTTCCAACTATTCGTCTATCCTTTTTAATTCTGAACGGTTCAACGGGTAATGTGAAGTAAAAACCGAATGCAAAATTGAATTACAGGTTCAGGTATGTGCTAGTTAAATGTTTATAAGGAAATAAGGTAAGTTGATTACTTGAAATGATATAAATTATGTGAATATGGATTTTTGTGTTAGCGTAGTTGAACATATAAGTGTTTCAGCTTATTGATGTAATTGTGATATTAAGAGTGAAAATATATATATGTGTATATGATTGTTTATATTCGGTCATATGATATGTATGTGTTATTAAAGTATGACCTTTGTAGTAAATAATATTTTTGTATTGGAAATTATGTGTACTCGACCTTATTAGTAAAATGTTAAAATGCCTATGTTAATATATATGTTTTTGCTTATGACTTACTAAAATTAAATAGCTTACTCTGTGTGTGTTCTTGTTTACCTCTGTTTTATAGATTTTTGAGTCACGTTATGAGCTCGGGGATCATCAACAAAGTCTATCACACTATCAACTATTTTTCGGTATATTACTACGTTGAATTTGAGCTTATGGCATGTATAGTCTAGTTAAAAAGATTGATTTTGGGATATGTAATATAAAGCCATGTGAATATGGCTTGATTATATGTTTAAGTTGGTTTTATATGTTCTTAGTTTAATGTTTGATGTGTTTGGTTTTGAGTAATTCGACCATGGCATATTTAAATGTGACATATGATGTTTAAGCTTGAGTACACTTGGTCATGGCATATAAATGAAGTGTGCTTGATATGTTTTGTTGATGTTTGATATTAAGTATGTTTATATAGGGTTGATGGATGTGTTTCAATTGTAGCTTATTATTGACTTACTTATGAGGTATAGTTGTCTTGTTAATAGGTTTGAATGTGGAAAATGATGTGTAGTTAATTGGCTAGTGATGGATAAATCTAATGCTTTAGCCTGATAATTTTAGTCATGGTATATTTATGTGTAACTTGGTTGATATGCTTTGCTAATGAGTGCTTGAATTAAGTCATGGTTTATGCTAGGTATAAGTCTTGAGGTGCGGATTTGAAAATGTAAGTTAGATGCTAAGTATATTATTGATGGAATGTTTATTAAGTTAGGTTATATGATATGTAATAATATGAGCATATTCGGCCTTATGGGTTGCTATAAAATTGGTTATAATGTGCTTGTGTATTCGGTTATATGATGAATTAAAATGGCTAAGTATATGGTTTGGTTGGTTTCGTGCATGTGAATTAGATGCTATGAAATGTCTTGATGTTCGAAAATGATTAAAGAGGTTTTAGGGATTTGCGCTTGAATTAGTAATGTATATGAATATATTTGATCAATTTCAAATGTTTAAAAATGTTCTATGAATGAAATGAAATATGTTGGGTTTTTAAAATGTGCATGTATGGAGGTAATATTTTTTATAATCAGTTTATGAAATAATTGTTTTGTTATATGCCCAATATATGTTATGTAATGTTATGTGTTTAAAATAAAATTTTAATATGCAATTGATATGAACATAGTAGTAATAAGGTTCGAAATTTGAATAGGATAAGTATATTGATGTGATTAATTTATGAAGTAGGAAGTGAAATGAATGCATGTTTTGAGTTGAACCAGTAGTAATGGCAGTGCCAACAGTTGCAATGGCAGCGTCTTGGTGGTCAACGGCGGTTGGTCTTCGATGGTTGAGTACTGGAAGAGTTACACTCCTACTAGGACTTTACCAAAAAAATTGATTTCAGTTAACTTATTCCAAAAATAATAATAGTTTAATAGTTTAATATTAAATTTAATTTTATACTTATTTTAATAGTATTTTATTGATTTAATATTAAAGTGATTATCTTAATATTAAATTTGTAACACCCCAAACCCAGCCTAGACATTATGATCGGATCTAGCATGTCAAATCAAAAGGCTGTTTAAAAGCTTTGCGTTCGTTAAAAACTTTGTATCCTTTTTGAAACTTCGGACTTTGTTGCTTGTGAAAACAAGATTTGCTTAAAATGTTTTCTTGTAAAGATAATATTATTATTTTCAAAAACTTTGTTTATTGCTAAAATCTGACTCAAAGAATTGCGGAAACGTGTTATTTTGAAAACGGTTGTTATTGTTTAAAAATCCGTAACCGATTAATAATTATTAACTAGCAAAATTATCAAACAGAAATTTAGAAGAAAAATCCAATGGCCTTATTACACAAAATATTAACCCAAAATAATAACATAAAATAAATTAAAAACTGAGTTTACTAAGTTATGTAAGATGCAAATCCGACTTATGGCCACCTACGAGTACTCCGCAGCTCCAAATCCTCTAACGCTGGGGATTACCTGCATGGTTAAAAGAAAGGGGGTGAGTTACGAGAACTCAGTGTGTAATCCCCTATAACGGTCACTATCTGGGCCTGAGCCCTTACTGTAGCACCCCAAACCCGGCCCATGCGTTATGACCGGGTCTGACATGTCACATGAGAAAACAAGTTAAATCTTTTTTTTATCCGTACTAAAATAGGTATTGATTTGTTAAAATCAAGAAAAACAAATTTGATTTGAAATATTTGATAAAATACTACTAACCTCGAAGATTGATTGATAAATCGATAAATTTGAACTCATGATCTTATAAAATCGTGACTTTTGAAAATATCGTTTGATAGTTCGAGAGAAAATTTTCGTGTTAAAAATATTTGTAAAAGTTCATTTTGAAATTCATTTGTTAATCGATTTTGGAAAACCTTTATTTAAGTTTTTAGAAAACTCTCATTTAAAACAATTTAAGCAAGATAATAAGTATATCAAACATAAAGCACATAATAAAATACTCCAGAAGCTTATTACAACATAAAAACCCAAAATAGTAAAGTGAACGAAAATAGAAATCTAAAGTTCAAAATAAAACACCATTTCTGAAGTATGGCCTCGACCGAGTTATCCATGGCCAGTCCACTTTACAGAGCATCACCTGCAAGGGTTAAGGAAAAAGGGGTAGTGAGTTACAAGAACTCAGTGTATAATTCCCTTATCGTTGTCTACTGGGCCTGAACCCATTTAGTATCATCTTGGGCCTAAGCCCATTAACATGACAATGTATATATATAAATTAAATGTATGCAACCCAAACCCATCCTAGTAATCCATCCGCTACACACCACCCGTACCATCCTATCACACCTGTGGGGATCAAGTCAACCCACCCCGCCAAATACACCAATTGCAGGAAATGCCATTTATAACATATTTGATTGCGGCCAAGCCACTGGATTCATAATAGCAAACATTTTTGTGGCAATGCCACCGGACTACACTTCTCTTCAACATTTTTCCCATCCGTGCAAAATTATGCAAATACATCATTCATAATAAATCATAATATTTACAAATATAAAAAACAATCATAAATCTCGAAATTTGGTACCATAAATCGGCCTATTAAAACACTTTGCAATTCGGCCCATTAAGGCATTCTATCAAATCAGCCCACAGGGGCATTTTTGTAATTTTGTCCCATAGGGCATTTTCGTAATTTTGCAAACTTTTAATACCGATTTTGACAAATCTATCAAAATAATGAAATTTAAGCCAATCTCCCGGTTATTGCCATGTTACGATTTAAAAAAAATGATAACGATCTATTTCTAATATGATATCGAATCTTAAAATCTACGGAAAAACGGAGTGATTTTACACACCTGATTACGGTAAGGATTAAACCGTCTTGATTGTCGGCACCTAAAACAACATAATACTCGATTTAACTAACGGACGATATTTTTATTAATCCAAAACTAAACCAACGATCTATATTACTTTCAAAATCGTGAACAACCACAATTTGTCGATTCTCACCGGATGATGGTCCTCAACCCGGTGGAAAATCCCGAACCGCCGATACCGCTCTATGCTTAAACTTAGGAGTAGGAATCACAAATCCGCTCCTTTTGCAATCTCCAATCGCTTTTCCTTTCGATTCGATACCACTAGCCTCCATCGGATAAAATCTTAGTCAAAACGATATTATGATATAAATATAGATTGCCTAATGACAAAGGGTTCGGCTTACCACTATATAAGGAGAGAATATCAAATGATTTCGTCCCTACCAACATAATCAATTAGCCAACCTTCAATCTGATTAACACAATAACCAAATAGAGATATCAAATGGACCATGAAAGAACTCCTTACCTTAATCGATGATAATCCCGATTCCCACAATTGTCTTATGACTAGAGATGATTAGACGATGATGTGGTATTCGGCCACCCTCTATAACACTACGAAAAAGATATTGATCACAATATGAGAGTGATGGGGAGAGAGATGTTTTGATAGGGAAACAAGATAGAATAATCGAATAATGATGAACACATATATTCGACTAGGAAGAAAAAAATGAAAATAAAATGAAATGAAATGAGGGATATAAGGTCACTTACTGATTCGGTCAAGAAGAGATTGTCCAAGACGAAAAGAAAAGAAGAAATGAAGAGATGGGATGATAATAGATTCATTTTTAGAGGAAAATCAAACAAGAAAAAGTGATCTCAAAGTGATGTCGATTTTAGAGAAGAGAAAAGATTGATGAAATGGTCAAAAGAAAAGAATTGATGGATGGAGGAGTGCTAGATTGTTCGGCTATCAAAGGGGAGGTGGGCAAAAGATGAGTGTTTCGGCCAAACACAAGAAAAAGAATGCACAAATGTGCTAGAAGGTTTCGACCAAAGCAAAGAAAAGAAAATGTTCACTTTGGCTTTGGAATTTTCGGCAAAGAGGAAAGAGATTGGAAAAATTAAAAGATCACCCAAAATGCTGAGAAGAAAAAATAATCACTCAAGTACCAAAATTCACTAAAATGCTAAAGAATTTCTGCACTCCCCTATTACCCCTCAAAATCGTGTGCACCAAACCAAAAGGGTCAAAAAAATTGACCATAAAAACATTCCAAAACATTTCCCATGAAAAAGGCCAACATGCTCCCTTATCTTGCCTTTTTTCTTTTGATTCTTTCCTTCAATATCCCTTATCTTCCTCCTTACCATAAACCTTAGCCACCTTTCCATAATTTAAAAAGTCCACCTTGCCTAAAATACCATCATGGCCGACACTCTCAATGAATAGCACAAAAAAAAATAATCAAAATTTGTACCAAGTGGGATTCGAACCTCTTCCCCTAAAGCCCTTCATGTGACGCCACATCCTCTTTACCATATGCTCATTTATGCTAGCCATTTACTCACTTATCTCCATAAGCATTAAGGCCACCTACTATTTCTCCTTAAAGTGCTAAAATACCAAATATTTACTAAAGCCCAATTAAACCCCGAGCCTTCTTAGGACCATAAAACATACACGATTAATAATTTAACTAACCTCGCGCAAGATATAATGCAACACATAAAATTCTAAATTTTGGGATGTTACACCTACAGTATCAGTCTGGGCCTAAGCTTTATAAACATGATAATGCAAACAAAAATGCAGCCCAACCCAATCCAACCATCACACCACCCGTACCAACCAGTCGCACCATGTGGGGATCAAGCCAACCCACCCCGCCAAACGCACCAATATTACAGTCAAGCTGCTAATCACGGTATATGTGGCTGAGCCACTAAAACGGTATGTGACATAGCCACTAAAATGATATGTGGCAGAGCCACCAGAACTGCACTTCCTCCAATTATCAAGCCCAACCCATGTAACATGATATGAATACAAGGTATTACAAGAATAAACAGTATAAAAAAATCACATACATGATATTTATCCATAATCGAGGGTATAACAGTCATTTTCACCCTATTGGGGTATTTCGGTAATCTTACCCATCGAGGGTATTTTGGTAATTCCCCACTAAGGGCATTTCAGTATTTTACCCTGTAGGGGTATTTTAGTAATTTACCCTTTAGGGGTATTTCAGTAATTCCATTTCCTCTAACGGCCTTCCCGAAGGCATACGGTCGCCTCGAGCAACACGGGACCCTTTCTGGGTCTCTACGGTATAATTGGGCCTAAAATCTATTTTCGGCCCAAACGGGCCCACACGCTCATGTGGCCCATATAGCACGTTTTTTGGTCTCAATTTTGTGGACTTCACAGTCGCATCAATTCTTCAGTAATTTTCCATCGATTTTGCTCACGTGGGCCCGATAGCCCATTGGGCCTACTTAGCCCGTTTCGGCTCGATAAGGCCCGTTACGGCCTCAGTTTCGTGAGAGTTCTCGTGACACTCTCAATGATCTATCGCCATCATTAGTGGCTCCGGTTATCACTGATACGAGCACGCCCGGGGCATCAACGAATTTTAATTTGTGGAGCTCGTTATTAGCTCATCTCTTAGCTCATTTTAATAAATTAATTGTTGGAATAAAATTTAGTTAACTTAGTTTAAGTTAATTAAATAATTTAGCTTGATATGTCCTAGTTATTACGTGTTTTAAAATGTTTGTGTTAGCCATAGCCAAATTTAATATGTCTTGTTTAAGACTTTATTAAATTTGTTTTAGCTTAGTTTATGAAATAATTAGGGTGTCTAAGTTGTTATTAAATTTATCTTGGCTGAACATACATTTGAATTAAAATCTGTTCTCGTATTTTTCTTTATAGGTACATTGACCATGGCTAGCATATCATGAAGGCCAACCAAAATAATAAAGCCATGAGAGATATTCACAATGCCTATCAATGTACAAACAATTGGAAATGGACAACAACTTCAAACATGCCTTGGCCGAATATTGAGGGAATAAGTGGGATGAGCATGGATTTGATGAATAAAGAATGAATTGATGAAGGGAGGGGCTTGGGTATGGACGGCATATGGAAGATTATGGAGCATTAAAATAATCAATTGGTAGAGAGCATGTGGGAATTAAATTTGACAAGCTTTGAATTAAATAATGAATTGTTGAAGGCATATAAGGAACCATGCGTGAATTTGAACAAGAGATAGTGGCCATAATGTTTTAATGGGTTGGCCATAATGTTTCTTATATGGACGGTGCACAGAGAAAAACATATCCATGAAATTTAGTTGCCTAGCATGGACGGCAAGTTGGATGATGCATGGTGAAGGAATATTTTATGCATGAAATTAAATGGATGAGTGGAGGATATTTGAATGTTAGACGGTAAGCATGTTTTTTTTTTAGAATTGAATGAATAAATAATGGGTGGCAATTAAACTCATGGAAACTATAGAATAAATAATTGAGAAAATGTGCATGTGTGCTTTGTGAGTGGAGCATCAAACGGCATGAAGACTTGGAATATGCTAAAGGTCAAATTAAAGCATGTGGAGCATGGGCTAGGCGTGTGACTTGGAATTAAGATTGGCATGAGAGTGGCTTGGGAGATCAACTATTTGGACGGCAAAGGTGAAGCCAAATTATGAAGTGGATTCTTTTAATTGACTAGCATGGACCCAGGGAAAGCAAAGCATGAATTAAAATATTGCATGAGTGCAACTAGTGGGATATTGGACGGCATGTTAATGGAAGCTTGGACGGCCACAATTTGGAGAATGGATTTTTTTTTATTTTTTTTGAAGCATTTGGCTACCTAGTTTTTAGGCTATAAATACCTGCTATTTTTATTTGGAGGGACAGAATTTTTTTCAATGAAATTTTATGAACCTTTGTTCATTTGAGTGAGTTTATCTCCTCTTCGTTTTCGTACAAGTTTCGTTAGACTTATCAAGCTTTGCTTGTGGCGTCTTCGGCTTGTTTGAACTTATCACCAAATTCGTTTGGTGTGGCATTCATCAACCTATCTTCATCTATCCACCTTAGCAATATAAGAAACGGGGTGACACTGTTATATAGTGTTGAATCTTTCTTGAAGTTAAGTTCGTATTTCCATTTCCATCATCGATTCCATTCATCCACCTTAAACAATATAGAACCTAGGGTGACACTCTTTAGTGTTGAATCGCTTCTCGTTTAAATTCGTTTATCCATCTCCATCCAATTATCCTATTATCTATTTTATATTTTTTATCAAAACCGAACCAAATCCTATTTTATTTATTTAAGCTTCTGCAAACTCATTTATATTTTCCAAATTATCTTCCAAAGGCTTGATTCCTCCTCGTAGACGATTGGGCAACCCGCATACGTTTCGACTCACCCTGAGCTGGCCCGTATCATCTGGTATCAGAGCTATAAAACGAGGAATTTCGACGACCATCGTGAAGCCGGAAGTTAGTCCGTAAGTTAAAAAAAATTCAAAAAAAAGTTCAAAAAAAAAGATCAAAAAAAATCAAGTTGTAATTTTTGTTCCTTATTTGAAGTTCAAAAAAAAAATTCGTATAAAAAAATATACGAATACAAAAAAAAAGAAGAGTAGTAAAAAAAAGGATTTAAAAAAAAGTGTGTGGAAATTTGTTTGAAAATTTGTAAGTTTTGTTTCATTACTTCTTTCCTAATCTTCAAGCCACCCTTCTTCACCCCAACGCCATTATACCGAAATTTATTTTTCTCAGCCGACCTCCAACCCATAACATCATTTTCCCTTGTACCAATTTTGAAGCCGACCCTCAAGCCGCAAATAAGTCTTTCAAAACAAAGTACAAATTTGTTAGACGAGATTGAGTGGTAAAAGGCACGAGTGATTCATTAAAAAAAAAAGCCTTATACGAGTGAAAATACGAGTGTGAGCGATTTTTTTTTTGTGAGTATTTTTTAACTTTTTATATTTATTTTATTTTATTTTTTTATATAACATCTTTCTTTCAGCAATGATAGCATGTCTCTATACTTTGAAAGAAGAAGTATTGTAGATGGCGATTGGTTCGATCCATCCTACAACCAAGGTGAAAGGCGACGCGATCAAAGAAACCGAGGCTTTAGAGATCAAGGATGTTTTAATGACGTCAAGAAGAATAACAAAAACATTCCACCGTTTCAAGGTAAAGCCGATCCGGATGCATACCTTGAATGGGAAATGCGAGTAGAAGAGGTTTTTGGGTACCACGATTATTTGGAAAGCAAGAAAGTAAGGTCATGGAAAATAGTTTCACCGATTATGCCATGACTTGGTGGGACCAATTTACCAAGAGTCGAAAACAAAATGGAGAGTATCCAATATTAACGTGGTCTGAAATGAAAGACGTGATGCGCAAACGGTACCTTCCATCCTCCTATCATCGAAGGCGAACTTCTTCAACTCAAAGGACGGAGTTAAGAGCAGTACGGCAATACCTGACCAAGGACTATCCTAGAAGAGATTATTACCAAGACTCCTACTCAACGCGGTCTTCGAAACGGAGAGAAGAAAGTTACGAGCTCGATTCTCTTCAAGACGACGGACAAGAAAGCACGAGTTATTCGACGTATGATTCAAAGAAATCCTACATGGAGTATTCTTCCCGAAGCAATTATCATGATTCATCTGTAAATAATTTGTCTTCTTTTGGAAATTCTTATTATTGTGATTCTTTTGTAACTTCACGTAATAAAAATAAAGAAAAATAAAAAGAAAAAGGAATAAAAAGAAAAGAGGCAAGAAAGAGAGAAAATGAGCAAGTTTTGAGAAAGCTTGAAAAAGCCATTGAGAAGATCATTGAAAAAGAACAAGAAAAAGAGAGAGAAGAAAACGAAAAAGAGTCTGAGAGGGAAATAAGAAAACGAGATGAGCAAGTAGAAGTGAGTGTTGATTTAACTAACTCATTTGAAGTTTGTTCTTCTTCTGCTTCTTCATTTCAGGTTCCCGACGTATCACACAAGAACCAACAACTTCAATACCTCCCGGAAGAGCGACGTATTTCTTTGATTGAAAGAGATAAAGTTGAAGGTGAAGTTGAACCCCACGAGCCAGAAGGTAAGCGAGATAAGGAAATTTTAATAACCAAGTCGTAGAAATTCGATTTGACATTTGTCAATGAAATCTTTGGTGACTTAGTTTCTAAAAGCTTTCCTTATTTTCATCCGATCCATTTTTGCTCGTTACATATGGTTGATATTTTTTGTTCTTTTCAACAAAACCCAATGATTTCACAAAATGACAAGTTTTCACGAAAAACAAATAAATTGTTCAAATACGATGGTTTAGTGAATCAATTTTTGTCTCTTGAAAAATCGTTGAATTTGTGCAATTTTGTTTTGACGAGTACAAAGAGTTTTGTACATAAGATATCGTGTATGAAAAATTCTTTTTGGTTTAACATGTTTGATTTAATGCAACCGTTGTTACATTTTGATTTAGATAATCAAATGCGCATGTTTTTAAACCGGGAATATGTTCTGTATCATCCGGTATATTTTGTGGAAAAATCAAGTCTCAACAATTGTGTGTGAAAAATTCCCATCGATTCGATACTTGGTTTCTAAATAAGGTAACGAATTTTGTCAATCTTGTTTTCAATTTTTATTCGTTCCTTAAGCAAATTTTGTGTTTGTACAAGCAATTCGTGTACATGGATTTCCCATTTTGTTTGAAAAATGTTGATTCGCGCATAAAGCATCGACTACATTACATGCCCGAGGAGAGAAAGTTCGTCTTGATCAAGCAAGATAAATTCGAACTTCAAGTTTCAGCTTGTGAAGACAAGCAAGGTAATAATGACTTTTGTCATACCGCACGTAGAGGTAAGGTCGAATTCTTTCTTTCAACACCCAAAGGTAAGACACTTGAAACCTATGAACACATTTTGTTTTCTTCGGATGTTGACACGAATCACGTTGGTGAATCCACTCTTGTAAAATCTTTAAAACGTGATGTTCTTCATTGCTCTATCTTGTTGGATAATGGACTATCTATTTTAGTTCTTAACAAAAAGATAATTGTTTTCGATAAGTGTCATGAAGCATTTGTTGAAACATTTTTGTACATTTTAGATGTTGAAAGAGTTCATAATGATGACTGCCATTTTGAAAAGCATTTAGATCATAAATTATTTGAATGCCCTATTTTGTTTATTAATGGTCTATTTGTTTTAAAGGAAGACAAAAAGAATCTTGTGTTTGATCATTTTTATTCATGTGCGAATACAAAGCAAGGTTTGAATGTTCAATTTCAGGTGCCATATACTTTTTCTTCAGTACTTGCTTTTGACGATTGTATCTATCATTTGATGTGTTATTTGCATGTATATTTTGTCTTGTGGAATCCAATTAGATCGTATGCATGCTTCGAAGCTTATCCGTTTTTGCTCCAAAATTTTGACAAGGTCTTGATCCTTTTGTATGATAAAGTGCTTATGCCTGTCCGCATGCGATTTATTTGTTTGGTGTTGTTTTTATTCGTGTCGCAAGTATGTTTAAAATATTTCTTCCTAATTCTTGAATTTTCTTTTCAGGTATTGCTATTACCATCCTTCCCGTTTGATCGAGGAAAGACGAGCAAGGAATTTTGTCCAAATAATCAACGGGTCGATTCGAGGACGAATCGTCTTGAAGAGGGAGGGGATGATACGAGCACGCCCGGGGCATCAACGAATTTTAATTTGTAGAGCTCGTTATTAGCTCATCTATTAGCTCATTTTAATAAATTAATTGTTGGAATAAAATTTAGTTAACTTAGTTTAAGTTAATTAAATAATTTAGCTTGATATGTCCTAGTTATTACGTGTTTTAAAATGTTTGTGTTAGCCATAGCCAAATTTAATATGTCTTGTTTAAGACTTTATTAAATTTGTTTTAGCTTAGTTTATGAAATAATTAGGGTGTCTAAGTTGTTATTAAATTTATCTTGGCTGAACATACATTTGAATTAAAATCTGTTCTTGTATTTTTCTTTATAGGTACATTGACCATGGCTAGCATATCATGAAGGATAGCCAAAATAATAAAGCCATGAGAGATATTCACAATGCCTATCAATGTACAAACAATTGGAAATGGATAGCAACTTCAAACCTGCCTTGGCCGAATATTGAGGGAATAAGTGGGATGAGCATGGATTTGATGAATAAAGAATGAATTGATGAAGGGAGGGGCTTGGGTATGGACGGCATATGGAAGATTATGGAGCATTAAAATAATCAATTGGTAGAGAGCATGTGGGAATTAAATTTGACAAGCTTTGAATTAAATAATGAATTGGTGAAGGCATATAAGGAACCATGCGTGAATTTGAACAAGAGATAGTGGCCATAATGTTTTAATGGGTTGGCCATAATGTTTCTTATATGGACGGCGCACAGAGAAAAACACATCCATGAAATTTAGTTGCCTAGCATGGACAGCAAGTTGGATGATGCATGGTGAAGGAATATTTTATGCATGAAATTAAATGGATGAGTGGAGGATATTTGAATGTTGGACGGTAAGCATGTTTTTTTTTAGAATTGAATGAATAAATAATGGGTGGCAATTAAACTCATGGAAACTATAGAATAAATAATTGAGAAAATGTGCATGTGTGCTTTGTGAGTGGAGCATCAAACGGCATGAAGACTTGGAATATGCTAAAGGTCAAATTAAAGCATGTGGAGCATGGGCTAGGCGTGTGACTTGGAATTAAGATTGGCATGAGAGTGGCTTGGGAGATCAACTATTTGGACGGCAAAGGTGAAGCCAAATTATGAAGTGGATTCTTTTAATTGACTAGCATGGACCCAGGGAAAGCAAAGCATGAATTAAAATATTGCATGAGTGCAACTAGTGGGATATTGGACAGCATGTTAATGGAAGCTTGGACGGCCACAATTTGGAGAATGGATTTTTTTTTATTTTTTTTTGAAACATTTGGCTACCTAGTTTTTAGGCTATAAATACCTGCTATTTTTATTTGGAGGGACAGAATTTTTTTCAATGAAATTTTATGAACATTTGCTCATTTGAGTGAGTTTATCTCCTCTTCGTTTTCGTACAAGTTTTGTTAGACTTATCAAGCTTTGCTTGTGGCGTCTTCGGCTTGTTTGAACTTATCACCAAATTCGCTTGGTGTGGCGTTCATCAACCTATCTTCAGCTATCCACCTTAGCAATATAAGAAAGGGGTGACAACTGTTATATAGTGTTGAATCTTTCTTGAAGTTAAGTTCGTATTTCCATTTCCATCATCGATTCCATTCATCCACCTTAAACAATATAGAACCCGGGGTGACACTCTTTAGTGTTGAATCGCTTCTCGTTTAAGTTCGTTTATCCATCTCCATCCAATTATCCTATTATCTATTTTATATTTTTATCAAAACCGAACCAAATCCTATTTTATTTATTTAAGCTTTCGCAAACTCATTTATATTTTCCAAATTATCTTCCAAAGGCTTGATTCCTCCTCGTAGACGATTGGGCAACCCGCATACGTTTCGACTCACCCCAAGCCGGCCCGTATCAATCACTTTGAGCACTCCCATGCCTGAGTGGTCACAGTTGCCAGTTTTCTGGCTTTTCGGCTTTTGACCGATTCACAGAGCAGTACATGCTTTCACAAACAAGGGTGTGAAATTACACACCTGTTACGAGTGTAGATTGAACTCCTGAAATTACGCCCCTATGAAAATAACAATTCTAAACCATTAGTCTTAATTCTTAACATGACATCTCCAAGAATTAAAATTGATGAATCAATCTAAATTACTTGCCAACACCCACGAGACCCACTGCAAAAGAAGAGTGTTCAGTTGGCTCATTGGTCAAGCACGACGAGACCCAAGCAACGTTTCATGACAAAAAGAGGGTGTTAGCGAGAACCGACTTCATGGTAACAGAAGTGAAAGCTTTCTTGGATAAAGAAAACACAACGAAACTAGAAGAACACCAACCCCATATACGGCTTTAGATACACTTACCAACCAATGCCCGGCAACAATCGATAGGTGGCTAACCACAGGATTTGCCCCTCACAACAAAGAACGAGAGGGATTCGAGATGGAAGAGGGTGAGTAGATTCGGCCTAGTCAATAAGAGTCAAGGTGAAAGTTTCAGCTTTAGTAGAGAGAAAAGAGAGGAAAGAAAGAAAATAAAGAAAGAGCAAACATTACCTTAGGCCAGGGATGAGCCGAATGGGAAGAAGAGATTCGGCAACCAAGCGTAGCAACTATGACTTAGTGATGGAGCGATTCGACACTTAGCAGCAAAACAAAAGAACCAGATTCGGCTATGGAGACATACAAGAGAAAGAGATGAGAGGAAAGTAGAAAAGAGTGGATGAAAAGAGATGGAAGGAAGAGTTTCGGCCAAGAGGTGCTTAGGTAACAAGCAAAGAAAACAATGTATGAAAATGATGCGAAAAGAGGAAGAATGAAGCTGAGAATTCGAAAAAAGAAAATTAAGGAAAAGAACCTGAAATGCTATAGTCAAAACACAAAAAGCAACACTCTCCAAATTGAACCTGAGAAAATCGGCACTTCTTCCACCTTTCCAACCGAATATGCACACACAAGTGACCACCTTGATCGAAATTCCCCTCTTCCACTTCCCCACATTCGGCTAACTCCTCTCACACCCATCACTTCCATGATTTTCTCCCAATTTCCTCCTACAATTCCTCTCCTTCACCCATTTGAAAGGTTTGACTAAGTCTCCAACTACCATAGCAGAGTTTGATCCTAACTCTGCTTCCTCCTCTCCCGAAGCACAAAATAAATACCTTTAATTACTTGCTAAGGGAATCGAACTCCACTCCCCCTTCTTTCCTTGTGACGCCACACCACCTTGCCACTAATTCACTTGTGTCAATAAAAAACACGCAAATACCCTTAAGCCTTGCTTCTCATAACCCCTCCACTAAAGGGCCAAAAACCAAAAATTTCTCAAGGCTCTGCCTTGAACCCTGGCCTCCCTAGAACCCCTAAACACACCCAAATAACTAGCTAGACAAGCTCAACACATGCAATAGTGCAAAATCACAAACCCCTAATTTTGGGGATGTTACAATTCTACCCCCTTAAAGAAATTTCGGCCTCGAAATTTACCTGATCAAAAGAGATGAGGGTATTGATGTTGCATTGCCTCCTCAGGCTCCCATATGGCTTCCTCTGAACCGTGATTATGCCATAGTACCTTGACCAATGGAACAGACTTCCTTCTCAGCACTTTCACATCAAGATCCAAAATTTGTACCAGCTTTTCTTCAAATGTCAAATCAGATCTTACCTCGATCTCCTCCATTGATACTATATGATAAGGATCTCAGCATAGAGACGTGGAATACGTTAAGTACTCGGTTCAACTCAGGGGGCAGCTCAAGCTGATAGGCGACCGGTCTAACACGTTTTAATACCTGATAAGGTCCGATAAATTTGGGGCTTAACTTACCCTTCTATCCAAATCTCAAAATCTTTTTCCATGATGACACCTTCAAGAAATCATAATCCCCTATAGCAAACTTTATCTCTTTACACTTTAGATCTACATATAACTTCTGCCTGTTAGAAGCTTCTTTTAACAGATCTCGTATCAACTTCACTTTCTCCTCAGTTTTAAAAATTAGCTCTGAACCCAACAATCATCGCTTACCCAATTCTATCCAACAAGTAGGGGTACGACACCTACGACCATATAACACCTCGTATGGTTCCATTTGAATGCTGGATTGGTAGCTGTTGTTATACGCGAATTTCGCTAAAGGTAGATAGTCTTCCCAACTACCTTTGAAATCAATCACAAAGCTCCTTAACATATCTTCCAAAATCGGTATTACCCTCTCTGACTGGCCATCAGTCTGCGGATGGAATGTTGTGCTGAAATCTAACCTTGTACCAGAGCCTTATGCAACACCCTCCAGAATTGTGATGTAAATCTAGGATCCCTATCCTAGATGATAGACTCAGGCACCCCATGTAACTTTACAATCTCTGCCACATATAACTTTGCCAATTTTTGCAGCGAGTAATCAGTGCGAACCGGTATAAAGTGGGCGATCTTAGTCAACCGGTCAACAATTACCCACACCGTATCTTTCTTAGTAGACGTCAAAGGTAGCCCACTGACAAAGTCCATAGTTACCCTTTCCCACTTCCAGAGTGGAATTTTCATCGGTTGCAATAACCCGAAAGGTAGTTGATGCTTAGCCTTCACTTGCTGACATGTCAAACACTTACAAAATCTGTCACCTCACACTTAAGTCCCGGCAACCAATATAGTTCACATAGATCTCGATATAACTTGTTCCCACCTGGATGCATCGCGTATGGGCTACTATACGCCTCCTGCAGAATTAACCACCTTAACTCAGAGTCCTTCGGTACACAAACTCTTCCACGAAAACATAACACCCCTCCACTATTCAGCCCAAAGTCCTCAGTCTCTCCTTTCTTCACTTGATGAAAACGAGAAACCAACGCTTCATCCAACATCTGCTTCTCTTTAATCTGGCTGATCCAAGTCAGTTATACCTGCAGTTCCGTTAGCAGACTACCATCTTCAAATAGGCTGAGACGAGCAAACATTGCTCTTAGATCAGATACAACCTTGCGACTTAGCGCATCTGCCACCACATTGGCTTTTCCCGGATAATACTCAATTGAGCAATCATAATCTTTCAACAACGCTATCTATCTCCGTTGCCTAATATTCAACTCCTTTTGGGTAAGGAGATACTTAAGGCTTTTACGGTCGATGTAGATGATTGACTTTTCCCCATACAGATAATGCCTCCATACCTTTAGGGAGAACACTACTGCAGCTAATTCTAAGTCATGCGTAGGGTAGTTCACATCGTGCGGCCTAAGTTGATGAGATGCATACGCCACCACCTTTCCTTCCTACATCAACACACAACCCAAACCTATGTGCGACACATCACAATAGCAACAAATTCTTTCCCAGCCTCAGGCTGTATTAATACCGGAGCTTCAGTCAAGATCTTTTTCAACTTCTCAAAACTCTCCTGCTGTTTATCCTTCCAAACAAATGATATCCCATTATGCAGTAACTTAGTTAGGGGTGCAACAATAAATGAAAACCCCTCAACGAACCATCTGTAATTCCCGACCAAACCCAAAAAACTCTGGATCTCTGATACTGACTTTGGAGGCTTCCAATCCAATACGGCCTCAACCTTCCGAGGATCAACCCTAATCCCCTCGGTAGACACAACATGACCCAAGAATGTCACTTCCTTCAGCCAGAACTCGCACTTATTGAATTTGGCATAAAGTTGCTTTTCCCTCAATATCTGCATTACAACCCGAAAATGTGAATCATGCTCCTTCTCAGTCCTTGAAAATACCAGAGTATCATTTATGAACACCACCACGAACCGATCTAAATAGGGATGAAAGACCCGGTTCATCATATCCATGAAAGCAGCTGGTGCATTCGTTAATCCAAACGGCATAACCAAAAACTCGTAATGCCTATAACGAGTTTGGAATACAGTCTTGTATATATCAGCCTCATTCACCCTTAGCTGATGACACCCCGATCTTAGATCTATTTTAGAGAAAATCGAAGCTCCTCGTAATTGATCAAACAGATCGTTTATCCTTGGTAACGGGTATTTGTTCTTAATCGTTAACTTGTTCAATTGACGATAGTCAATACACATATGCATTGACTCATCCTTCTTCTTCACGAACAACACCGGTGCTCCCCATGGAGACACACTCAGTCTGATAAACCCTCGCTCTAGAAACTCTTGGATTTGAGCCTTTAATTCCACCAGCTCCTTCGGTACCATACTATAAAGGGTGATGGACACCAGAGTCGTTCCCAGTAACAATTCAATACCAAATTTGACCTCACGATTTGGAGGCAACCCCGGAAGCTCTTTAAGAAATATATCTGGGAATTCCTTTATGATTTTGACATTCTCCACCGACAGACCCTTATCCTCAGATATGCTGACATAGGCTATGAACGCCTCACAACCTTTATGAACCAGCTTCCTAGCCTTTAACACTGAGATTACATTGGACAGATAATCTCTTCGCTCCCCTATCACGATCACTTCTCATCCTTGGAAGTGTTTAATACCATACGCTTAGTAGCGCAATCCAAATTTGCATGGTGTTTCACCAACCAATCCATGCCCAGAATAAGCTCAAACTCGCCAAACGACAGTTCCATCAAATCTACCAGGAAGACAACCCATTGAACCTCGAGAGGCACATCTCTAAACAATTTATTCACTACTACTGACTGTCCTAAAGGACTAATCACTGACATCTCTCTATCAGCAAGTTCAAATTGTATACCCAAAGTTCCAGACACATTATAAGCAACATACGAGTATGTAGACCCAATATCAATTAAAGCTGTAAATAGAACATCATGAATGAGAAACATACCGGTTATGACGTTCGGTGCGTCGCCATCCTCTCGACACCGAGCAACATAAACCAGTTCTGGCTGTCTCGCCTCTGTATTACCAGCATTTCTGCCCGGTGCTCTACGACCATGTCCTACCCCATTTCCCCCTCTGAACAGACCACGACCTCTTGGTGGCTGCTGACCACCTATCCCTGACTGCACAAAGCCCTGACCTACTACTTGCATCTGAACAGGCTCCCGAGGACAGTCTCTGTACCGATGGTCCTTGGACCCATATCTGAAACTACTGCCAGTTCTTCTCCAGCACTCTCCTGAATATGGTTTCCCACACTCAACACAAGGTTGCGATCGACCAGCAACAACTGGAATCCCAACTCGGGCTGGCCCATCAAATCTAGGCCTCTTATGAAATCTGCCTGAAGTACCGGAAGACCCAAAATCTCTCTTGTTCTTGCCCTTTTCCTTCTCACGGTTTTGACACTCAGAGCGTTTCATGTCTTCGGTAATCTTAGCCTTCAACTTTATCATGCTTGATTCTCTTATGTCTTAAAGTTTAATAATCAATGCACAATTACCTATGATTTAATCCAAAACATATCAATAAAAATCATAAATAAATAAAAATTCATTTTGATAGTAATATGATAAAATTACTTAAGAACAAGATATAATTCAGGGATTTTCTAATAATCATATAAATAACCTCCCCATACTTAAGATATACATTGTCCTCAATGTATTAATATATATAATGACAGTATAGGTCGAATATCATAAGAGAGGAAGAGAAGTGGAACTACCCTGAATTTTGGATGAATTCCGTGGAATAGTGAAAGCGGAGTTGTGGACATAGCTAAGTGAAGTGCATGATTCTGAGCAACTATTAAGAAAATAAACATAACTGTGAAAGAATATTAAAGGATTACTCAATTAGGAACAATCATAAAAATTAAAATAGAGTTCAAAATATATTAGACAAGTCTTTAAAAGATAATAAGTAATATAAAAGAAAAATAAAATAAAAATAAAAATAGAAATAGAAATAGAAATAAGATAAAACAAGAAGACAAAATAAGAAAAGAGAAAAGGGGTTATGGTTTTTATAGGGTGATGCGGTTGTGTGAGGGTCCATGTTAGGCCACACGGCCGTGTGGCTTGTTTTCAACCCGTGTTCGTCAAGGGGAAAAAATAGCCCAGCCTTCACACGGCTGAGTCCCACAGCCATATATATCATCCTTTGCTTCTCCCACGCCCGTGTGGCTAGGTCGTGTCTCGCACACGACCATGTGCCTTGCCCGTGTAACTCTCTGACTTATTTTAAATTTCAAAAAATTTTGTTCCAGGTTTCACAAGGCCTAGGACACACCTATGTGTCTAGGCCGTGTGGTCCACATGGCTGTGTCGCATGCCCATGTGGTTTAATTTAAGGCCGTGTCTCTGTGGATTTTTGGAAAAATTTTACCCATGTTTCCATACGGCCAAGGACACGACTGTGTGTCTAGGCTATGTGGGTCAAAAACTTGCATTTAAACATGAAAAAAAAGTAAAAATAAACTAATTAGTAGGGTTAGTACTCGGGTTGCCTCCCGAGAAGCACTTATTTAAAGTCTAAGCTCGACTTACCTCTCATTCGTATGGTCATGGTGGTTTGAGGAGTTGATACTTCTCTCTCTTGCTATCAGTTCTAATATCAAAGTAAGGTTTAAGTTGAGTGCTATTTACCTTAAAGGTGCCTAATTTAGAATGATTTACCTCGACCGTACCATGTGGAAAGACATTCAGTACTGTAAAAGGAGTTGCTCCATTTGCATTGGGCTTTGAAGTGACAACTCGAGGGTCCGCTTTGTCCAACAGTACCTAGTCTCCAACCTTAAATTGATTTGTTTCATCTTGAAGCTCGTTATGATGTTGTTTAAGTTCTACATCGTGTATCCTTGGTTTCTCCTTAACATGCGTCCTTCATTCGTCTAGTTCATCGATCTGAAGCCTTCGATCTTCATTAGTTATTCTATTTTTGTTAGTTGAGTTAGATTGTGGCTCTATCACCTTTTTCCGAGGAATTTCCTGCAAAGAAGGTTGAGCCACAAGGTTACTCACATCAAAAGAACTTGCAATATCATCTCGATTACTAGATATCCTATAAGAATCACGAGCTTGGAGTTTAATCGTGTCATCGCCTACACGAAGTATCAATTCACCTGCGCCAACATCTATAATAGTTCTAGCGGTTGTTAAAAAGGGTCATCCTAAAATTAAAGGTACGTCACTGTCCTCATCCATGTCTAGAACAACAAAGTCCACTGGGAATATAAATTTATCGATTTTTAAAAGTACATGCTCAACAATACCCCTAGGAAATCTAATAGTTTTATCTGCAAGTTGAATGCTCATCCAAGTTTGTTTAGGTTTCCCAAGACCTAGATGCTTAAACATTTTATAGGGCATGACATTAATACTTGCCCCTAAATCAGCCAAAGCATTTTTAACTTCTAAACTACCAATTGAGCAAGGAATTGTAAAACTCCCTGGATCCTTTAATTTGTTGGGTAGTTTATTCTACAGAATGGCTGAGCAAATTGCGTTTAGCTCCACGTGTGACGCATCATCTAACTTCCATTTGTTTGCTAGAAGCTATTTTAAAAATTTAACTGAGTTGGGCATTTGTGAAAGAGCTTCAATAAACGGTAAGTTAATATGTAATTTTTTAAAGAGTTTAAGAAATTTACCAAATTGTTCATTGGTATGGTCTTTCTTCGTCGTATTGGGGTATAGCACACGAGGTGTGTACTCTTTTCTTACCGGTATCTGTGCATTGTGGCTTATCTTAACCTTACCTTTACTTACCATGATTTCTTACCTCGGTTCAGGTTCAGATTCTACTAACCCTTCTCTGTCGCACATCGTGATGGCATGGAGTTGCTCTCTTGGGTTAGGTTCGGTATTACTCGGCAAGCTACCTTGTGGTCATTCTGAGATCAACTTGGTAAGCTGACCTATTTGGTTCTCGAGCCCTTAAATCGACGTTGCTAAATTTTGTGTGTTGTTTCAGTGTTTTGTAAACAGTTTTCTGACATCGAGATGAATTTTGTAAGCATCTCCTGTGGGTACGGTTATTGTTGAAAGCCTGGAGGGGGTTGTTGTCTCTGATTTCCTTTGACCACCCCATGAGAAATTGGGATGGTTCCTCCAACCTGCATTGTAAGTGTTACTATAGGGATTATTCTGTGGTCTAGAATTGTTACCCATATAGTGAACTTGTTCATTCTCAGTGCTTGGGTTGTATGATGGATATTTTGTGGTGTGCATCCCTCCTCCATTTGTGTCACATTGCATCACTGGATGTACCTGCGTAGAAACACATAAACCATCAATCTTTTTTTTAAGAGCTCTACCTAGTTTGATAACATGGTGATTGCATCAAGGTTGAAAACACTGGCGGCTTTTGTCGGCTTTGTTCTCATGACTTGCCACTGATAGTTATTCAACGACATCTTCTCTATAAACTCATAAGTCGCTTCAGGTGTTTTATTATTTAGGGTACCGCTGGCAGCTGCATCAATCAGTTGCCTAGTTGAGGGGTTCAAATTGTTGTAAAAAGTTTGAACCTGTATCCATAAAGGTAACCCATGGTGAGGGCACCTTCTCAATAAGTCCTTATACCTCTCCCATGCATCGTAAAGAGTTTCTAAATCCACCTGCATAAAAGAAGAGATATCATTCCTCAACTTTGCCGTTTTAGCCGGTGGAAAATATTTTAATAAAAAATTTTCGGTCATCTGTTCCCAAGTAGTAATGGAACCTCGTGGCAATGAGTTCAACCACTGTTTAGCTTTATTCCTTAATGAAAAAGGAAATAACTGAAGGTGAATGGCATCATCAGAAACACCATTAATTTTAAAAGTGTCGCAGAACTCTAAGAAATTAGCTAAATGAGTATTTGGGTCCTCATCCTGCAAACCATCAAACTGAACAAACTGTTGAATCATCTGAATAGTGTTAGGTTTTAGTTCAAAATCATTTGCAGCAATAGCAGGTCTAACAATACTCGATTCAGCCCCAGTTAAATTGGGCTTAGCATAATCGTACATAGTACGAGGAACAGAATTTTGATTCACTGGATTTGCGGCAACCACAGGAGGTAGCGGATTATTATCAGCCATCTCCTCGGTAGTATTAGTATCGTCCTCTTGCTTTTCCTCTATATACTATAGACTTCGACTTATTTCTCTATGGTTTCTGCGAGCGGTAATTTTTTTCTCACTGTAAAAAAATAATGGTCCTGACAGGTTCCTTCTAGTCATAAACTAAAAATACCTGCCAGAAGCAAATAAAATAAAAGTTAGTAAATTAAAATAAAAACACAAATAAATTGCAATAGAAATAAAAATGGCTAAAGTAATAAAAATTAAGCGTTCATAATATCTTAGTCCCCGGCAACGGCGCCAAAAACTTGATAGGCTCGAAACTAACTAATATTTTGACAAAGGCAAGCGCACCTATCGAATAGTAGTATAGCTGATGAGTCCAGAATACCGTATCCACAAGGACTAAAATTACTAGTAATAACTCTCTTTCTATTATTTAGCCTAATAATTAAGGGGATTTGTTTTAATCTAACTTTTAATTAACTAATTAACTATGAACGTGACATAGAGTGAAAGAAATAATCGAATAAACCAATGGTAAAGAAAATACCCAAGGAAGAATCCACCTAGACTTCACTTATTATTCTGACTCTAGATTAAATGATTTATTCACTTGCCTTGATCCGTAGAAATCCCTAAATTATGTTAATATCTCTTTCGAGACTAAGAACAATTAATTGAAACCTCTTTCTAATTAAAACCCCTATTGTCCCATTAACTCGATTTATGGATTCCCTTATTAGATTTGACTCTAATCCGGCAGATTTATGTCATTCTATTTCTACGGTTGCAATCAACTCCGCTTAATTATGCTAGATCTTCTCTTAAATAGGGACTTTTGCTCCACTGGATAAGCACGTTTAAACTTGGATTAATATCCTAAAAATATTAAAGCAAGGGTAAATAACACATAATTAAGAATAAGAACAAGTATTTATCATGTAATTCAAATAATTAAATAATAAGATTCATCTAGGTTTCATCCTCCCTAGGTATTTAGGGAGTTTAGTTCATAATGTAGAAGGAAAACATGTAACACCCCAAACCCGGCCCAAACATTACGACCGAATTTGGTTTGCTACCGAGAAAACATTTTGAAATCTTTAAAAAAAACCGATTTACGTTTTTTCGAAAATCTTGCATCTTCAAGTCTCTTGTTAAAACCATATTTTGTGTTGTTTAAAAATATTTATTAAGTCAGGTTGTTGATAGATTGCAAATGTGCCCGATGGCACGATAAAACATTTTGCGATTGGATTTTTGAAAACATGTGTACTTAACTTCATGTTAAGAAATAGTTTAAACAAATTAATCCAAAACATAAAATAATAAAAATATCTAGGAGGCCTTATTACAACTTAAATAAAATGAAACCAACATTTAAAACAAAATAAACAAAATCCAAGTTCATCTAAACAGAATTTCCACTGCATGGCCACCTCGAGTCCATCTGGCTCCACATCCGCGACCTACATGTCACCTGAAAAATGTAAAAGGAGAAGGTGAGTCACCAAGACTCAGTATGTAACCCTTCCCCCGGTTTAATGCCATATCGTACACAATTTATAACAAATTAACATGCATTAGATCATGCACCCAACCTAGCCATCCATCCGCCTTTCTCTACCCCGTGTGGTACCAAACCACCGGGTGGTGCCAAACCACCGTGACTTAAAGTCACAATTGTGATACCAAATCACCGGAGGTGCCAAACCTCCGTGTCCGAAGACACAAATCAAATGATGGGGCCAACCCATCGTGTGTGATACCAAATCATCGGCGCCAATCCCTTAATATCGCTCCTGTGGGGCCAACCCACTGTGGTGCTAAGCCACTGGGACGGGACGCTATGAGGTGCCAAACCTCTAGAGGTGCCAAACCTCTGGTGACCGTAGTCACAATGTGGTACCAAACCACTGGTGTTTGTCGACACGAATATCATTTCCCCCTCCTCTCAACAACCCACATCAATTAATAACATACATATACATAAGTCATGCTTATCAGGCACATATCATAAGTCACATATATCAAATATATCATGCTTCCCAAAAGCATCGTAACACAAAGACTTACCTGAATCCTTGCTCATACCATGTCGGTATAAAATCTAAATCTACACAACCAGATTTAGCATATACAAACACTTAGCATTTTAATCAGTTATAAAGTGTGTATGCACACACCTGATGTCAGTCGACAGCCCTAAATCCCGAAGAATCAAATCGGCACCCTCAGTATCCTTGCTCCTATATTCGGCCAACACAAGTTTAGTGTCATGGCCTATTCGGCCAAACCCAATAAATTTAAAAGAAACCTTTTAAACCCGAATTCTTACCCAAATGCCTTGTGATTATCAATCACCACACACGATGTGCGAATCAGCTTTACTTCCCTACAATCGATACTTATCCACATAAATAGCCTTCGGCTTTTGAATACACATATATATAATAAAACCAATGATCTTATATAAGGCCTTACCACCACTTACCAACGTCGACTATTAACAAATGAAGGCTTGATTGAAAAAAATCCCTGAGCACCTTCACCAATCGATTGCCACAAGAAATCCCAAAAACACCTCTGTCTTCCTGATATTCGGCCACAAGGAATCTTAATAGGAGGGAAGAGATTTCGACAACAAGGGTGGAGGTTATTCGGTTATTAGAGATAGGAAAAATATAGGGATTTTGGTTTAAGAAGAAAAGAAATAGATGAGATATGGAAGTGTGGAGAATTCGGCCAAAGACTAAAAAAAAGGAGAATGGTTTTCGGTTTAAGAGAATGAGAAAAGAAAGGAAAAGAAAAAAAATAGAAGATGAGGAAGATGAAATTCGGCTAAGAACAACAAGGAAAAAGAAAAGAATGAATTAGGTATAAGTGCATTTAAAAGAATTCGGCACACCCCCAACACCTTGCCGTCCACTCTTCCTAAGGAGAGTTCAAAATTCAATCAATCACCTAAAATTCCTCTTGGCCACTAGCTTGAATTAATTCAAAAAGAATTTGAATACTCAAATAATAATCCAATAATAATCTAATAATAATGCTAATATTATCCCTTTTTATCTTATCAAATAAATAATAAAATAAAGGAAACCATGTGCTCATCCATTTTCCCTCCAGCCGAATGTAGGAAAAAAATAAAGAACCATGTGCAGGCCAATGCAGCTTGTCACGCCAGCAGTAAAAAGGAAAAATAAAAATCCAAATGCTGCTTCTTGGACTCGAACCAGCGACCCCAAGCAGCAGCTGCAGCAGCCACCTTTAAGCGCCCCAAACCAACTCTTCCTTTTGGACTTCCATGTTAAATATTCCCACCATTTATTTATAAGGCCATCCTAGGCCGATCCCTCTTTAATGCAAAAGAAAATAAAACTCCCAGAACGCATACTGGGTAGCTCGAACCCAAGCTCCCTGCTCAACGCCACCTCCAGACTCCTAGTGGCGCTGCAAGCCGCTCCACCACCCTGACTTTCATGCCATAAACCTTCACCAATTACTTTTAAGGCCTTCCTAAGCCCATCACCGCCTATGCTAAAAAAAACGCAAAATGCTCCCCCATCCATTCGAACCTGCGCCCTTCCTCCCTCCAACTCCTAAGTGGCGCATGGGAGCCACTTTACCACCTGGACTTTCATGTCCCTTACCCTTGCCATTTATTTTTAAGGCATACCTAGCCCAGTTCCCTAGTTGACGCAAAAATGAAATCAAAGTGTCGCTTTGCACTCTCAACCGAAATCCTCCTTTGCCTCACCCTTTAGCGCACTCAAGCCAATTGTCCCAAGCCCATTGTTTGTCATATTTCGCCCAAAATTTTATTAAAGCCCTATCTCACCTTGCCCCCTCCTTTTAGGTACTAAAAAAAATAATTTTAACACTAGGTCAGGCCTAACTCGGGTTTAATTCTAGACCCTAGAACACGCTAAATAAATCGTAATATTTATTCTTCCAGCACGCACATGGGAAATTAACTAAATTACAAACAACCCCTAATTTAGGGTGTTACAATTCTACCCCCTTAAAATAATTTCGTCCTCGAAATTACTTACTATCGTTCAATCATGCATCCTTAACTCGTCATCCTACGTTACTACTGCGCACTCTGATCTTAAAGAACTATCATACTTTCTACACATTCCCTAAGTCCATAATCCAAGTTCCATACACTTCACTAGAAACATAAAAACAAACTAACGTAACCACAACCAAGGCAATTAAGAGTATTCCAGAAATAAGAAACTTACCCGTTGTCATATCTGGCATATCTTCCTCCTCGCGACGGCCAACTGCATAAACCAACCTTGGTTGCCTCGCGCTGCAGCACCTTCAAAGACTCTCGCCCACGCCTGTTACCATTATCATTACCTCTAGCTGCACCTCGACCCCTCTGTGGTGGTCCTTCATTTCTAACCTGACCACGGTTCTGACCCTCTGGTTGATTCTTAGCGAACTTCTGAGGACAGTCCCTTACATGGTGATCCAACGATCCACACTCAAAGCACCCTCTACTTCCCGCCAAACATTCTCTCGAGTGGGATTTCCCGCGTCTAGCACACTGAGGTGGCCACTGAGCAGGCTTTGTGGCTCTTTCTGGTTCCCCAAATCTAGCCTTCTTTTGCATATTATTGTCCAATCCAGGCGATCCGAAGCCTCTCTTCTGCTTGTTCCTTTCATGCTTCTGCCTTACGGTCTCCTTGATCCCTTCGGCTACCTTAGTCTTCTCCACTAGGGACGAGAACTCACGAACCTGCTGTGGGGCAATCAGCAACCTTAACTCATCTCTAAGCACGTTCTCAAAGCGGACACAGCGCTCATGTTCAGTAGCCACGATGCCTCTAGCATATCTACTTAGCCTTAAGAATTCCGCCTCATATTCCGACACTGACTTAGTTCCTTGCACTAACCCCAGAAAAGCTTTCCTCTGAGCATCAGTGTAGCTGATGCCCACATATTTCTTCCGGTCCGGCGCACTTTAAAGTAATCCCACGTGAGATCATCTGCCGTGGCACCATCTCGAATTGTGAGCCACCACTGATATGCTTCATCCTTCAGAAGCGACACTGCTCCTTTCAGCTTCTCCTCATTTGTCAGGTCGAGATCGTCCATGATCCTTTCCGTTGATTCCAACCAATATTCTGCTGCACTGGGTGCCACTTCCGACACACCCCGGAATACTTCAGCTCCGTTAGATCGGAGTCGCTCGAGAACAGATTTCTGAGCTCCCAAATTTCCACTAGCCCCAGCCACCAACTCCAGAACTCGCAACACAGCTTGCGACACTGCCTCACCTCCCGTCTGATCCTGCTCTTCAGCTCCAAAAGTTGGAGGTGATGGTGGCGGTGGTACTTCATTTTCAGAACCTTGACCCGACCTAACGGGTTCAGACACGGTCATCCTTCCCCTTCTGCGTCCACGACGGCCACGTCCTCTAGAGCTCATTCTAACTAACGCGCTTTTAATCTGATTAGAAAAATTTTATGGATTAGTAATTTGTTTCACTTGGTTATTCGCGAAGAAGTTTTATGGAAAGCTCAATAGGGATTCTTTCGATCAATCAAGGTTTTAAGTTCTCTATCCTAGTTTACACAGAGAAGAACATCCATTCCCTAATACCTTCTATACTTATTCACTCTTCGGACATTTCTGTCCTGTTTCTATCCTAGGGGTATTTTTGTCATTTTCCTACAGGGGTATTTCGGTAATAAATCAAAGCGATTCTGAAAACTTTAATAAGTCAGGATTTTTTTTTCCAAAACTGAAGAGTATTTTTGAAAATTTCGCAAATTGAAGGTATAACAGAATTTTGAGAACCAGGGGTATTTTGGTAATTTTGTCAATCCGGGTAATTTTGTAAATTTCCAAAGTCGAGATATTATTTTTTGAATACAGAATTTGGATACTTTTGCAAAGTAAGGGGATTTTATTAAAATTGGGGTTAAACCGGAAATTTTGGAAGTCAGGGGCATTTTAGTAATTTTCAACACAGGGGTATTTTCGTAAATTTCCTCAAATCAGAGTATCTTGATATTTTGAAAACTAGAGATTTTAATATTTTGCAAAGTAAAGTCATTTTAACAAAAGTTGAGGGTAGTACGGTAATTTTATAATACAGGGGCATTTTTGAAATTTTACCACTAGGGGCATTTTGGTAATTTTGGTAAACCGGGAATATTTTGAAAATTTTTCCAAAATAAATTTTTCCTACTATCTAGAGAGTACTTAAACAATTTTAAAACTCGAGTTTTCATGAAAACATGGCTAATCCCTTTCGGGTTTTATTTATTGTTTCGCCTATGACCGAGTCCTCTTGGTTAGGGTGAACCGAAGCTACGCACCAGGTAGGATTCCTGCGAAGAGGAGGTGAGTCACGAGGACTGCTTAAATACCAAGCTCTTCCAGATCCAATCCTAGACATGCGCACCATGGTTACCACACCCTAACTCGGCGACTTGGTCCTAGGTTTGTTTAATTAAGCTATTAAAGTCTTATGTATTTTGTTGGGGTAAACTAGTCCTAAAGTTCCAAGTACTTATCATGCTATCTACGTTCCATACCTACCCTTCTATAGATAATAGTTCATACAAAGGTTAGGAGCACTTACCTGGGCGGATAGCTGCCGGAGACTCGGTGCCATGCTGTTCAAAAACCCAAAAACAATTCAAAAAGGCCTACCAAAACATTTTTGGGCCTTGGGCCCCCACAGCCGAGCTTTGAACTGGGCTCTGATACCAATTGGTAACACCCCAAACCCGGCCCAAACATTACGACCGAATTTGGTTTGCTACCGAGAAAATATTTTGAAATCTTTAAAAAAAACGATTTACGTTTTGTCGAAAATCTTGCATCTTCAAGTCTCTTGTTAAAACCATATTTTGTGTTGTTTAAAAATATTTATTAAGTCAGGTTGTTGATAGATTGCAAATGTGCCCGATGGCACGATAAAACATTTTGCGATTGGATTTTTGAAAACATGTGTACTTAACTTCATGTTAAGAAATAGTTTAAACAAATTAATCCAAAACATAAAATAATAAAAATATCTAGGAGGCCTTATTACAACTTAAATAAAATGAAACCAATATTTAAAACAAAATAAACAAAATCCAAGTTCATCTAAACAGAATTTCCACTGCATGGCCACCTCGAGTCCATCCGGCCCACATCCGCGATGTACATGTCACCAAAAATGTAAAGGAGAAGGTGAGTCACCAAGACTCGATGATGTAACCTTTCCCTGGTTTAATGCCATATCATACACAATTTATAACAAATTAACATGCATTAGATCATGCACCCAACCTAGCCATCCATCCGCCTCTCTACCCCGTGTGGTACCAAACCACCGGGTGGTGCCAAACCACCGTGACTTAAAGTCACAATTGTGATACCAAATCACCGGAGGTGCCAAACCTCCGTGTCCAAGACACAAATCGAATGATGGGGCCAACCCATCATGTGATACCAAATCACCGGCGCCAATCCCTTAATATCGCTCGTGGGGACAACCCACGTGGTGCTAAGCCACCGGGACGGACGCTATGAGGTGCCAAACCTCTGGAGGTGCCAAACCTCTGGTGACCGTAGTCACAATGTGGTACCAAACCACTGGTGTCCGTGGACACGAATATCATTTCCCCCTCCTTTCAACAACCCACATCAATTAATAACATACATATACATAAGTCATGCTTATCAGGCACATATCATAAGTCACATATATCAAATATATCATGCTTCCCAAAAGCATCGTAACACAAAGACTTACCTGAATCCTTGCTCATACCATGTCGGTATCAAATCTAAATCTACACAACCAGATTTAGCATATACAAACACTTAGCATTTTAATCAGTTATAAAGTTTGTATGCACACACCTGATGTCAGTCGACAGCCCTAAATCCCGAAGAATCAAATCGGCACCCTCAGTATCCTTGCTCCTATATTCGGCCAACACAAGTTTAGTGTCATGGGCTATTCGGCCAAACCCAATAAATTTAAAGGAAACCTTTTAAACCCGAATTCTTACCCAAATGCCTTGTGATTATCAATCACCACACACGATGTGCGAATCAGCTTCACTTCCCTACAATCGGTACTTATCCACATAAATAGCCTTCGGCTTTTGAATACACATATATATAATAAAACCAATGATCTTATATAAGGCCTTACCACCACTTACCAGTCGAATATTAACAAATGAAGGCTTGATTGAAAAAAATCCCTGAGCACCTTCACCAATCGATTGCCACAAGAAATCCCGAAAACACCTCTGTCTTCTTAATATTTGGCCACAAGGAATCTTAATAGGAGGGAAGAGATTTCGGCAACAAGGGTGGAGGTTATTCGGCTTTTAGAGATAGGAAAAATATAGGGATTTTGGTTTAAGAAGAAAAGAAATAGATGAGATATGGAAGTGTGGAGAATTCGGCCAAAGACTAAGAAGAAGGAGAATGGTTTTCGGTTTAAGAGAATGAGAAAAGAAAGGAAAAGAAAAAAAAATAGAAGATGAGGAAGATGAAATTCGGCTAAGAACAACAAGGAAAAAGAAAAGAATGAATGAGGTATAAGTTCATTTAAAAGAATTCGGCACACCCCCAACACCTTGCCGTCCACTCTTCCTAAGGAGAGTTCAAAATTCAATCAATCACCTAAAATTCCTCTTGGCCACTAGCTTGAATTAATTCAAAAAGAATTTGAATACTCAAATAATAATCCAATAATAATCTAATAATAATGCTAATATTATCCCTTTTTATCTTATCAAATAAATAATAAAATAAAGGAAACCATGTGCTCATCCATTTTCCCTCCAGCCGAATGTAGGAAAAAAACAAAGAACCATGTGCAGGCCAATGCACCTTGTCACGCCAGCAGTAAAAAGGAAAAATAAAAATCCAAATGCTGCTTCTTGGACTCAAACCAGCGACCCCAAGCAGCAGCAGCAGCAGCCACCTTTAAGCGCCCCAAACCAACTCTTCCCTTTGGACTTCCATGTTAAATATTCCCACCATTTATTTATAAGGCCATCCTAGGCCGATCCCTCTTTAATGCAAAAGAAAATAAAACTTCCAGAATGCATACTGGGTAGCTCGAACCCAAGCTCCCTGCTCAACGCCACCTCCAGACTCCTAGTGGCGCTCCAAGCTGCTCCACCACCCTGACTTTCATGCCATAAACCTTCACCAATTACTTTTAAGGCCTTCCTAAGCCCATCACCACCTATGCTAAAAAAAACGCAAAATGCTCCCCCATCCATTCGAACATGCGCCCTTCCTCCCCTCCAACTCCTAAGTGGCGCATGGGAGCCACTTTACCACCTGGACTTTCATGTCCCTTACCTTTGCCATTTATTTTTAAGGCATACCTAGCCCAGTTCCCTAGTTGACGCAAAAATAAAATCAAAGTGCTGCCTTTGCAGCTCGAACCCAATCCTCCTTTGCCTCACCCTTAGGCGCACCAAGCCAATTGTCCCAAGCCCATTGTTTGTCATATTTCGCCCAAAATTTTATTAAAGCCCTATCTCACCTAGCCCCCTCCTTTTAGGTACTAAAAAAAATAATTTTAACACTAGGTCAGGCCTAACTCGGGTTTAATTCTAGACCCTAGAACACGCTAAATAAATCGTAATATTTATTCTTCCAGCACGCACATGGGAAATTAACTAAATTACAAACAACCCCCAATTTAGGGTGTTACAAAACATCTTAGAATAGAGAAAACAATAAGACATAAAGAACCCAAAAACTTCTAAAGAACTTGATGGAGATCTTCAATCTTGGAGTGAATCTGCTTCCGAGATGCTTCCGACGGCTTCCTTCGAGTAATTTCTTTGATCTACTCTGCATCCCCTCTTAGGTCCTCCCTAGAGTGTTATATAGGCTTTGTAGCGCATTCCTTGGCCCACAAGTAGTCTTTTCCAAATAGAATTAGACTTGGGTTCAGTAGGGAAACGCCCGTGTGACACCCCCGTGTGTGATAGCTTAGGCCGTGTTCGATTTTGTTCGTCACACACGGTCGTGTGGTCTGCCCGTGTGCGATAGTCTAGGCCGTGTTGATTTCTTAGGTAGGCCCATTTTGTCCCTTTTTGGCCTGTTTCTCGTTCTTTTCGACTCTCTAAGCTCTCCTGAGTGTAAAACATGAAACTAAAGGATTAGGAGCATTGAATTCATCAAATCTAATGAAAATTCATCCAAAAATAAGCCAAGCATGGGGTCAAAATATGTATAAATTATAGTTTATCATCTGCGATTCCATAAGTTATCATGTGTGTATTTAAACCACATGAATAAACAATCCTATTTAATAAAATCCGTTTGTAATGCAGATATTCGTCAAAGAGACTGTAGTCAACCTTCATCGATGGTATAAGTGGGCTAAGCCACATTAGTCTTTCGAGGCAAGTGTTAACTTTGGTTTTAGTGAAGGGTGTAAAAGAAAGAGATTAACCCTATTGTTCAGCAACTAATGGAAGCCTTTTATGAATGTAGGTTTTGGTACTCGTTGAACTTGGAGCAGTTGCATAAACAGGTGTGTATTCACACTGTTTTGACTGTAGAACGGCAAAAGCTGAAAAGTCGAAAAGCCGAAAGATTAGGCTTTGAGGTCACATGGGCGTGCGAACGCTCATGTGGTCAAACGGAGCCCATGAATCACGAGCGTATGACTGTAGAGGGCTCCATGAGCATTTTCATGGGTTAGGCCGTATTGGGCCATGTTGGGCCGAAATGGGTCGTGTGGGCCCAATTGGTTTGTGGGCCCCATGCGGATGAAATTCATGATTTGTGGCATATACTGGACTGGGGTATGTAGGTCACATAGTCGTGGAAAAATCTGGCCTAAACGGGCCGCACCAGCGTGTGGGCCCGTTTGGGCCGAGTAACGGGCTTTCGACCCATTTGCACTGTTATGACCATTTAGGTTACCAAAGTCGCTCGAGGCAACTGCGGACCTACCGAGAGGTTGATATCTGCACCGAGACCCCAAAATAGGTAAAATTACCTAAATACCCCTAAAGAGTGAAATTACTATTTTATCCCTAATAGATGGAAATGACCGTTATATCCCTAAAGGTAAGTTGATTGATGTGCTCATGATTTATATATGACTGCTACTGAATATGACATTTTGCATATACGCTGCATGGGGTTAGGATACTATTTTGGAGGAAGTATATTGTACTGTGGCTTTGCCACATATTCCGTTACTGGCAGCTTTGCTGCAATACTGTTACTGACAGCTTTGCAACGATATTGTACTAGCAGCTTTGCTGCGATATTGGTGTGTTGGTTGGGTGGCCCACATGGTGTGTTGGTGGTACGGAGAGGTGTGTTCGCTAAATTGGGATGGGTTGCATTATTACACTTTACTATTATCGTATTGGGCTAAGGCCCACACTGTTACTGTATTAGGCTAAGGCCCACACTGTTACTTTATAGGGCTCAGGCCTAGACTGTTACTGCATGTTGCATACTGATTGACTGGTAGGGGATTACACACTGAGTTTTCATAAACTCACCCTTTCCTTTTTACTGTACAGGTAATCCTCAGCCATAGGCGATTTGGTGCTGTGAGGGACTCGGAGGTGGTCACACTATTGCAGCTGTTTTACACTGCTTTTACTTAAATTAAAATTTATGTTGGGTATTGGTTATGTAATAATGCCATTTATGTTTGTTTAAATGTTTAATTGGGCTTTGCTTATTTACTTAAAACTGCTAGTTTAGGAGAAGGTGAATTTTCAAAATATTTACTATTTTCAAAGACACAAAAGTTAAACATTTGATTCTTTCCAAAAGCTTCTGCAATTTTAAATCAACCTATTATAACAATAACTAACAATAAGACAAACGTTTTGACTAGATGATTTGTTAAATAACAATAAAGGGGTTTTGAATTTGGAAACGAGTTTTATTAACAAGTATTTTCGAAAGACACTTCAATGTGAGACGCCAGATTCAGCCATAACGTCTAGGTCGGGTTTGGGGTGTTACAAAAATAAAAATTTACCACATGGCCTAGCACACGGGCGTGTGACTTGGCTGTGTGACTTCAATTTCTTCATGCCTTAAAAGTTAGAGAGTTACATAGGTTAAGGACACGGGCGTGTGTAGTCACACGGCCCAACCACACAGGTGTGTCCCTAAACCACACTAGCGTGTGGCAATGTTCGTAAAAAAAATTTAATTTCACGAAAAATTTCCTGAGATCTCGATTTAGTCCCGATTCATTTCTAATGCTTGTATTAGGCCTCGAGTGTCCATTTAAGGGATGTTATATATAATCTTAGTGAATGAATAGTGATTAACATGAAATGTCTACAAATGTTCTAAAAATTTTTGGTAACGCTCCGTAACCCTATTTCGGCAACGGATACAGGTTAGGGGTATTACAGTGAATCTTGCTTGGAAGGTAAAATGACTAAAAGGTCTTTTAATGCGAAAGGTACAAGGGCCAACCAAACTTTAGAACTTGTTCACATTGATGTATGTGGTACCATGAGCATTAATGACTGAGGAAGTTACGATTATTATGTGACTTTTATTGTCAACTATTCTTGATATGTATATGCATATCTAATGCATCGCAAATGATAAATTTTGAAAGTTTTGTGCAGAAATGGAAAAGCAATTAGATTTATCCATGAAGAACCTTCAGTCTGACCGATGTGGGGAATATATGTCCGATGAGTTCTTAAGATACCTTATAGAGAATGTGATTTTATCCCAATTAACTGCATATGGCACTCCACAGCAGAATGGCATAGCTGAGAGAAGGAATATAACCTTGCTTGACATGGTTCATTCAATCTTAAGCTATTCACAACTTCCTACTTCCTTTTGGAGATATGCGATACAAATGGCTTGATATATTCTGAACGATGTGCCAACCAAGTCTTCTTGTAAGACACCTTATGATTTTTTGCATGAAAAGAAACCCGTTCTAAATCACTTTAGAATAAGGGGTTGTCCAGCAAACATTCTAGATAATAATGCAAAGAAGTTGGATGCAGGGAAAGAATTATGCATGTTTGTTGGATATCCAAAAGGAAAAATGGAGGATTATTCTACAATCCGAAAGGTAATATGACTAAAGTTTCTACTCATGCTACTTTCCTCAAGGAAAGCTACATGGATAACTTTAAGCCTCAAAGTAAAATGGTACTCGAGGAATGTAACAACTTGTTTTCAGTAAAATCATAGTTGTGGTTTTGTGACCACAAATTCGATGTGGAAATATTTATTTTATTATTATTTTAATGTCTACAATATGTTAGCAAGGTCGTATAAAAATTTCGTTAAGAAATTTCGAAGTTTGCATGCTTAATTTAGTACAAAGGACTAAATCGAAAAAGGTGAAAATTAGAATTCTATAAATTAAAGGTACTAAATGGCTATGAAATTAAATAGTTAAAGGATTTATGTGGTAATTATACCATTGTTAATATGAGTGGACAAATATGGACATTAATTAAGTGACTTTAAAGATAAATAATTAAGGTTAAAATTGTAAATTAATAAATATATGTTAGTAAAATAAAGAAAAGACAAAAGCTATCATCCTTTCTATCTTCTTCCACAAAAAACCCAAAGAAAGAAACCTCCATGGAAGTTTGTTAGGTTCGGTCAAGCATTCCTTGTGCATGTAAGTGAAATTTGTCTCATTTTTAATGATTTTTATGTTTCCGGAGTCGTCGTAACTTAACCTAACTAGCCCAGGGACTAATTTGCAATACTGCTAAAAGTCTAAAGTTTTTCCATGAATGTGTGTTGGTTGTTTTTTATGTTTGATGGATGAAAATGAAAGTTTAGTGATAGTTAAACAAGTTTTGTAAAGTGATTTTGGTTGAAAATGTCAAATAGGGATTTATTTGTAAAATGTGAAAATTATGTGGTGAAATGTATGAGTTAATGAAATGTATGGGCTGCTTTAAGCTTAGCTGATATTCGGCTAGCATGGGTGTGGACTAAATTGCATGAATTTGCATTTTTATGAGAGTAGGACTAAATTGTAAAGGAGTTAAAAGTGTAGGGCAAAATGGTAATTTTGCCATAACATGAAATTTGGATTAAACTGAGTAAAATATGAATTAAAATAGTTAAATTTGATTATATAGATCAAGAAAAGCAACATATGGAATTAGATCGGGGGAAAGATAAAGTTTTGGACTGAACTATTGCTTTCCTTCATATGAGTTCGAGGTAAGTTCGTATATTAATAAGCTTTAAATTATGTGTGTTTACATGCTTAATTAATATAATTGTAATGATACGACACTACGGAAATTCTCGACGAGATATCGGCAAATTTTATGGATCCCGGTTGAACCTTAGGAATAGATAGGATACAAATGACATGTCATTAGGGGTTACCGTGTTATGGGTGCTGGTCCTATACGTTCTACTGGTGGCTGAGTTTTTTGGCATGTGTTGTAGTTACTCATAAGCTTGTGTGAGCAGCACCGTGTAGATACGTCTTGACCGTTAACTTGTGTGAGTAGCACCATGTAGCTACGTATTGACCGTCAACTTGTGTGAGCAGACCCAGTGATAGCTCGAGAGTGAGCATCTATATGAGATATGAGATAGAGATGGTTTCGACCATGTATTGGCACTTAGTGTGTGAGATACCCGAGTATCCGGTATTATTCCAAATGGTTCAACGGGCACAGTGATGTTACGAGAGTATGTGAATTCAATATGAACCAGTACTGGTATGTACGTGAATCATGTGAGAATTGAATCTATGAGATTTGTGATTTCATGTTTAACTTTGTGGATGAATATATGTTAGGCTTGTGGATCAAATTGAGTTGCATTATGCTATGTTTAATTACTTAAATTGTGATTAAATTGTAAGCTGAGTTTTATGCTATACGAACTTACTAAGCTTAATTGCTTACTCTGTTTACTTTTTCGTGTTTTATAGTGATTCGGAAGCTCGCTCGGATTGGAAGTTGTAAAAGATCTCATCACACTATCCAGAAACTAATTTGGTACTTTTGGACTTAATGAATTTTGGTTATATGGCATGTATAGTTTATCTGGCTAATGAAAGCCTATATGTTTTGGTTATGTAATTGGCCATTTAATGTGGTTTGAATTGCTATGGGTTGATATGTATATATATGTGTGTGGTTAGCTTCATGATGTATGGAATGTCTTGAAAATGCCTAGATTTTGATTTGGTAAGTAGAGTACCATATTGTTGAGATTTAGAAATGGCATATAGGTTATGTGTTAGGCACAAAAGTGTATATATGTAATTGACTAATTAGGTAGACTTTGGAAGTATATGTGGTATGCTTTAAAGTGGTCAAGTGAATGTGCTTACGGAAATCATGTTGTATATGTGGATATTTTATGTTATAAACTTAATTGGCTGGTTTTGAATGTTTATTTATGTCATGGTTGTATATGCATTATTAAGCTTAGGTTGGTACCTATTTGAGTGAGAAATGTGGCTTAGAAAATAGCCTAATTTTGTCCACACGGGCAGAGACACGAGCATGTATCTCAACCGTGTGTCCCCTAAAATTTCTAATGTAAGCAAGTCAGTGAGTTGCACGGGCTAGTCACACAGGCATGTGGTTGGTTGTGTGACCCAAATCAGTGAGTTACACAGGGTTGGACACGGGCTGGGATACGGCTATGTGATCCCATTTCGAATGCCAACACGACATGAGACATGGGCGTGTCTCTTGGCCGTGTGAGACACACGACTTGGCCACACGGGCGTGTGTTCCTATACTTTGAAAAATTTCAATGTTTTCCTAAAATTTCCTTGAGTTCTCAATTTAGTCCCGAATTGTTTTTAATGCTTGCTTAGGGCCTCGCGGGCTCGTATTAGGGACTATATGAATTGAATTTGAATGATTTTTGTTTGGTATTGAATAATGAACATGAAATATATGATTGTTTAAGTAATAAGTTCGGTAATGCTCTATAACCCTATTCCGACAACGGATACAGGTTAGTGGTGTTACAAGGAACTTTCGAGGCTGGTAGAACAATCACCAAGTTTAATTCTCGATAAAGTTGTAGAAAAACCTTCAAACAATCAACAACATAGGGGAATCCGTCGTAGTGGGAGAGTTTCTAAGAAACCAAGCTTCTTCATATATGATGGTAGAATTTATAATACGGAAGCCAATAATGAGGATGATGATCCACTCACTTACGAGGAGGCTATGCAGGACGTTGATTCTAAGTTCTGGAAATAGGCCATGGATGCCTAGATAGATTTTATGAAATCCAACACGGTGTGGGATTATTTACATACATGTCAAAGAGCAACTAGGAGTTTTAACAACTTGGGTCATTATTTACATACTGTAACACCCCAAACCCGGCCCATGCGTTATGACCGGATCTGACATGTCACATGAGAAAAACATGTTAAATTCTTTTTATTCGTACTAAAATAGGTGTTGATTTGTTAAAATCAAGAAAACAAATTTGATTTGAAACATTTGATAAAATACTACTAACTTCGAAGATTGATTGATAAATCGATAAATTTGAATTAATGATCTTATAAACTGTGACTTTTGAAAATATCATTAATAGTTCGAGAGAAAATTTCCGTGTTAAAAATATTTGTAAAAGTTTATTTTGAAATCCATTTGTTAGTCAATTTTGGAAAACCTTTATTTAAGTTTTTAGAAAAATTCTCATTTAAAACAATTTTTAAGCAAAATAATAAGTATATCAAACATAAAGCAAATAATAAAATACTCCAGAGGCCTTATTACAACATAAAAACCCAAAATAGTAAAGTGAACGGAAATAGAAATCTAAAGTTCCAAAATAAAACACCATTTTTGAAGTATGGCCTCCATCGAGTCATCCATGGCCCACGTCCACGTCACTGAGCATTATCTACAGGGATTAAGAAAAGAAAGGGGGTGAGTTACAAGAACTCAGTGTATAATCCCTTTACCATCATCCACTGGGCCTGAATCCATATAGCAATAACTTGGGCCTAAGCCCATTTACATAACAGAATAAAAATATGTGCAATGTATGAATGTATGCAACCCAACCCATCCTAGTAATCCATCCGCTACACACCACCCGTACTATCCCATCACACCTGTGGGGATCAAGTCAACCCACCCCGCCAAACACACCAGTCGCAGGCAAGTTGCCATTTATAATATATTTGTGGCTGAGCCACCAAATTCATAATTATGCGTGGCATAGCCATTATACAGATTGTGGCAGAGCCACCAGAATATCATATACGGTATTATAACTGGCACACAGCCTTGGGTAAATATGATCGACACATAGTCGTTAATTCATTCGTTAGGCACATAGCCATTATCAGAATTTGTGGCAGAGCCACCAGAATCAGAATTTGTGGCAGAGCCACCAGAATATGTGGTAGAGCCACCAGAATCAGATTGTGGCAGAGCCACCGGGCTACTCTTCTCTTCATCATTTTTCCTATCCCATGCAAATTATGTAAATGCAACATACATAATAAAGCATAATATTTACAAATATAAACAATAATCATAAATCCAGAAATTTGATACCATAAATCGGCCCATTAAAACACTTTGCAATTTGGCCCATTAAGGCATTCAATCAAATCGGCCCATTAAAACACTTTGCAATTTGGCCCATTAAGGCATTCAATCAAATCGGCCCATTATAACACTTTGCAATTTAGCCCATTAAAGCATTCAATCAAATCGGCCCATTATAACACTTTGCAATTTGGCCCATTAAGGCATTCAATCAAATCGACCCATTATAACACTTTGTATTTTGGCCCATTAAAGCATTCAATCAAATCGGCCCATTGAGGGTATTTTCATAATTCGCAACCCCGAACTTAACTACTAATTGGGACATAAAAATTGAAACTGTCCATCTGCGTCATATTGACTAAATTGACTATAACTCAAGTTAGGAAACTCGAAATTTATATCCGTAAATTTTCGTTGAAACTAAACTCATATATCTTCTTAATATAATTTTTCCAGAATTTTTGACTTAGCCATTTAGTATATTTTATTCATTAAAGTTTCCCTTGTTTCACTATCCAATGGTTCTGACCTCTGTTAACTGAAATTTAAATATCTCACTGTACAGTTTTCATACGTTGCTCCCACTTATTTCTATTGAAAATAGGATTACTAAGGAATCTATACATATAACTTATAACTCATAATTCACTTTGTACAATTTTAAATGATTTTTCCAAGACAGAACAGGGAATCATGAAGTTAACCAAAACCAGTCTCACTAAAATTAAAATATCACAAAATTTAAAATTCCTTTTCCTTCTTCGCTTCTTCCATATAAAAATAGACACAGTAAGCTTTAATTTTATATCTTATTCAGTTATTAATCCCTTTTCTCCTATTTTCCATGATTTTTCAAAATCACATCACTGCTACTAACCAAAACTATTTTATTGCAAAATATGGTTACCACTACGAACTTACGCACGCCTGAGTGATCACGGATGCCGGTTTCCAATTTTCTTTGGTATTTCGACCAAATCACAGAACATTTCATGTAAATTTTTAGAGAAGTGTGAGATTACACACCATTTCAAACATGTATTCGGAAAGTATGAGATTACACACCATTTCAAACATGTATTCGGAAGGTACGGGATTACACACCATTTCAAACATGTATTCGAAAGGTACGGGATTACACACCTTGATTAGGATTCCCTAAAGAACCACTCTTCATTGCCCCCACAATCGCGATCCTTCCCTACTAAATTCTAAAATCCGGTCTTGCACCTTGGCTATTGCAACAAGTTCCAATCAACTTCCGAAACCAAGGCTAAGAGAAAGATAAGTAATAGCAAAGGATGGTTTGATTCGACCTTAATAATAGGGATGAATCGAAATGAAGAACACGGTTTGGCACTAGTAGCAAGACAACAAAGAAGGATCGGTAGTTTCAGTTTTCAAGAGAAGATGAGTGAAAATAATTGGTCACAAAGGCTAGGTATTTTCGGCAAGACAAGAAAGAAAAGAGAAAATACCCACTATTGTCTTGAAGTTGCGGCAATGAGAGGAGAAGTAGGAAGAATGAATACAAAGGATGCCAAAAGGAATTAGGCCTAACAAGCACCAAAACTATCAAAATGTTCCCATCAAAATTTGGCTGCCCTCTCCCTTTCCTAAACCATTATCATCTTTACCAAAAGATGAACATAGACCAAATAAAACCTTTCCAAAACATCTCCCATGAAAAATGCCAACATGTTCCCTATTCCTTCCCTTTTCTTTTGATTTCTTTCCCTATCCTCATCCTTTCCTTATTCCCTTAGCCACCTTGCCAAAATTAAAAAGTCCACCTTGCCTAAAATACTACCTTGGCCGACACTTAGGGAAAGAACACAAAAAAAAAATAGTCAAAATTTTGCACTTGATGGGATTTGAACCTCCTCCCTTAAAGTACTTCATGTGGCGCTGTAACATCCTGGAAAGGGCCTATGCATTTTCGATTTAGTTGTACGAAGTGACATGTTTTATGTACTAAGAATAAATTTTGAATATTTTTTAGAAACCCCGAAATGAATGAAAATGATTAGAAATGAACATTTTTGGAAACCTGGAAATGTATGGAAATGTTAGGTTTAAAAGAGGAAAGTGAACATTTTTGGAAACTAGGAAATGTAAGGAAATAATTTGGAAATGATTCAAAAATGGAAAGTGAACATTTCTGGAAACTTGAAAATGTAAGGAAATGTCAAGTTTAAAGAGCCGAATGAAAATTTTAGGAAACTTAGAAATGACTTAGAAATGTCGAGTTTTAAAGTTTAAAAGAGGAAATTAAGGCAAGGTGGCCTTAAAAGAAAAAGTATGTGAAATTTGACACACAAACAGGCTTGGAAAAGTGGCCTGAAGATGCCACTTAGGGCCTATGGAAATGGCGCCACATGCAAGGGGTTTAAGCCTGAGTTCGAGTCACATGGGAAGAAAATAAAAGAAGTTTTATTTTTGCTTCCAGAAGCCAGAGGTGGACGGCACAAGCTTTCTAGAAAGGAAGAGTTTTATTCTCTTTAAATTTCGGCTAATAAGAGGATAAATAGTAGATTTATTTTAAATTATTTTCCAGAGATAATTGTGGATTAATTCCTTTTATCTTTAATGGATAAAAGAAGAGATAATAGAAGGATTATTATTATTATTAAGGAGATAAAGTTATCAAATTAAGAAGAGTGGTGGCCAAGTAAGGGATTCTGAGTAGTAAATTCGGCTATAAAAGGAAAAAAATAGGGCTACTCATCAATTTTTCTTCCTCCCCTTCTCTCTGCCGAATTTGTTAGTGCTCTCCTCTCTTCTCTTCTCTTTTTATTTTGTCAAGCCAAAATCTACTTCTTCTTTATCCACCATTGCCGATTCTTTAAGCCTCAAGAATCAAAAGTGTTGATACACCTCTAGGCCATAGTCGTCTAGTCTTCAAGACTCCATAGCCGAATCTTTGAAGAGCTCCAAGCATAGGTGCTGTCGATTTCTCCAAGTAAGGGTAAGATCTAGACTCGGTTTCCATTCTTTTCTTTTTAAGCCTGTCGAAATTTAGGGACTAATCCCTCATATTGTATTTTTTGGCCAAACTATGGAAGGAATTTTGGGATTTAGTGGTGGTCAACTACAAAAGGAGATCAATCGGGATTTTCAAAGATCTAAGATGAGGCAATCGATCTAAGGCTATTTCTCATGATTAAATGATTGGAAATTAGATCTAATATATATAAGTCTATAAGGATTTCGACAGAGGTATAAAAGGATTCCGGGATTTGAGAATTTCAAGGTAAGTCCCTATATACATTCGGCCAAAGGCCATGTTTTATGTTTTAATGTTAGATTAAATTTAACATATGGTTAAAGGAATTTTGACAATTCCTAGGGAAACAAGGATCAATTTTGGGATTTGTTGGTGTCCAAATCGGCAGCAAGGTAAGTTTTAAGAATACTAATCCTACTAGGATTTGGATTTGTGGCTGAATGGCTTTTTATTAAAGTAGTAAGTGATTAATCAAATGTAGGGATTAAGGATCTAAGCATTAGATCAAGCTTTTCGGGATTTCAAGGACTTTGTTAAGCGAATCAGGTGTGTACCCCACACTATCTTTTAATACGATGTATGGCTTAAACTTGTTATATGTTCTAACATGAAAATATAAGAATGTGGCTAATGTACCATGTTATGGTGCAAAGTACTCAGGTACGTTTCCTACTCCTACTAGGATTACGAAATATGTTATATTTAACATGTGAAAAGTGACATGAACGTGAATTTAAGTATGATATGCATAATATGAATAGTATGGGGCATTCGGGTTATATGAGAAAGGGGAAGTGAATGTGGTGACTTCGGTCTCACTATCTAAATGTGGTGACTTCGGTCACATTATCTGAATGTGGTGACTTCGGTCACATTATCTGAATGTGGTAACTTCGGTTACGTTATCTGAATGTGGTGTCTCATGACACAATTATCTGGTGGCTATGCCACAAATTTTATATGGGCGATGAGCACGTCGACTGCAGCGACTGCCTTCGATGGTGTGTAGCGGATGGAGGGTTGACTTAGTAGTCCCCACAGTGTGCAGGTTGGTATGGGGATGTGTAGTGGATGGCACCTAGGTTTGGGTTTGGGTTGCATCATCATTTTCATCTGTTATATGAATAAGTATTTGATATGAAAATGTATGCCTGATCTATTGAATTTTAATGTTGTATACACATTGAGTCTGTTGACTCACCCCATTGTGGGACTATTTTTCAGTGACGATCAATAATGGACCGGGGTTGTGTAAGCTTAGGGATGGCCATGCTCACTTGAAGTTTTATTCAATATGGATATTTAATTTTATTTAAGTATTTTAGAATTTTATTTTGGGATTTTACTTGATGTAATAAGGCCACAAGTTACATTTCTTTACTTTTATTTTTAATCACTATGTTACGAATTATTTTCAATTAAAGTTAAGTAAAATTTATTTCTTCAAAAATAAACCCTAATTGTTTTGTCACCTTAATTAATTGGATTTTAAAATAATATAAATGGGTTTTTAACTCAAGCCCAACCCAAAACGATATTTTTCTTAAAATCGCACAAGTTTTTCCCAAGAAACAAACGAACTTTGAATCGGTTTACTTGAGGAACATACCAGATTCGGTCCAGGCTCGTGGGCTGGGTTTGGGGTGTTTTAGGCGCCATATTCCCTTTACCAATAGACTCCTTATGCTAGTAAAATGCACACTTATTTCCTTATGATGCTACTTGCCTACTCTCCTTAAATTCTTAAACACAACATTTTTCCTATAGCCCATCTTAAACCCGGAACTTCCTAGAGACCACGTAACCTTCCAAATTCACTTAACTAATAAGTCCAATTTGCAATAACACCATTCATATTCTCGAAAATTTTAAACATTCTTACGCCCAAGGCCCATTGCGCCCAATTCTACTAGGCCCAATCTCAGGATGTTACACATACACTTAAATTTAAGAGAAAGTTGTAGAGAAAAAATTCTCTAAAGAGATTACTCTAGAAAATTTCTAGAGATATTTTTCTAATTTACGACTTGATCCAAAAGTTTAAAGAAATTCCAAAATTACCCCACTAGTAATTTTTGTGAAAATTTTTCTGAATCGAAGCAAACCCACACTCAGTAAACATGAGCTTGAGGATAATGAAGAAGAATACTTGGTCAAAGCACTCATCCTAAACAAATCGAAAAGGTACAATTTTGATTAAATTTTTATTACTTTAGATATCACAACCAAGATCTTGCTCTGGAAAAAAATTTAAAACTCTGGTTTTTCCTTAAGTTTATTTTCCGCTATATTTTCCAACAAATTTTACATTTCACTATTATGTCTTTTGTATTTATGTTTTTTATATTTTGCATGCATAGCGAAATTGTGATAAGAAAATATTAGCTCATTGATTGTCTAAAGTTCAAACTGAAGATAAGTGGCATTGTAAAGAACGTTTACATTCCGAGAAAGACGAATTACTTCAATAGATAATCTAAATGAGTCTGTAATCCCGTAAAAGAATCAAAGTGAGCATTTGATTCAAATACTGACAAAGATTATTATGTCATCTACAATTCCATTGGGGAGATAGCTAGTCTTGGCTATCAGAGCAGTTGACTCCACAAGTAGAAACATAAATGTATTCATTGGTATAATAATACATTGGACTGGACCCAAGATGAATTAATTCTGAATTCGTTTGTGAATTAATTTACTTGTGACATTCATGGTGTGATTTACCTAAATTCTGAGTTAGCTACAGACCATGGGTATGCAACTCATGTGCTTTGATATAAGTGGAGGCTTATGCTCTAAAGATGATTGAGCCCATAGCCGGTATGTTGGGTACATGAAATGTGTATGGCATGGCTTTACTAGCAATGGTGGAATTCATAGCTTAATTATAGAGTTAATGATATCTTCTCATTGCCACTGTGTGGATTGATAAATATAGAAAGTGGTCATAGGTTGCTTGTTTTCGGATGAGCAATTTAGCACAGTCATTTATTGATAGTGATAATATTAATCATTAAGAAGACACAATGGTAAAAATGAAATAAAATAAGATTGTATTGAGTGCACAGATTTAACTCAAAGGAATCAAGGATATCATATGAGGGTAACACACTCATGACGAGGTCATTAGACAAAACAGTTGGATGAATTACTTTTGTAAAGAGTATACAATAAGGAGTTTTCAATCATGGTACTTTTTGTGGACTGACTCCATGATTATGTAATTGTGAATTACTGGAACAATGCTTCTGGACATAATTGCAATCACTAGAGTCCAATTGTATATGTCTGATTGGTCCCTTCGCTAGCTCAACAAAAGCTCAATCAGACTACATTTGAATCAGAAGAAAATTCTATGACTTTGGGAATAATTTAATTGAGTCGATTTATTTGATGTGGAATTAAATTAGGTGGTCATAAGAATTGTTCAACTAGAGAATTTGATTAAAGAATTTTCTTGAAAAATTAAATTGAAAAGTCTAAGTGATTTTTGGAAAAATTAATTTTGATCAAGTAAAATTAAATTAATCAAATCAATTAAAATTAATATGATATTTTTGGAAGTTAATTTTCAAGTCCAACAATTGGCCCAATGGGTAATTGAACTTGGGACTTGAGATCGAAAATTGGGCACGAGAGGCTAAAATCGAGACTCGGACCTGAAAAATGGTCGAATCGGGCCCGGTATATAAAATTGGGCCAATGGTCCAACTGGTGGCTAGACCGGACCGGTTGGGCCGTCATTGACTCAGACCAAACCGGCAGCAGTCGAACCTGATCGGGGTGTCGTAAGGGTGTCACACCTACATCACCAGACATCACGGTGCCGATGGCTGCGACGGCAGTGTTCCAATGGCCAACAACGGTTGGTCGTCGGTGGTTGAGTAATGGAAAAGTTACACTCCTATTAGGACTCTAGTAGAGAATTTGATTTCAGATTAATTATCCCAAAAATAATATTATTTTAATAGTTTAATATTAAATTTAATTTAATACTTATCTTAATAGTATTTTACTAATTTAATATTAAAGTGCTTATCTTAATATTAAATTTAATTTAATGTTTATATTGTAGATAAATGTTCTATCATTTTAATAAGATTTAATATTAAATTTAATCTAATATTTATCTTGATAAATATTATATTAATTTAATATTAAAATGATTAAGTTTAATCATAGTTGAACTCTCTAAACTCTCCCTATATAAAGAGAGCATTGGGTCATTACTTACACACACTTGAATTAAAGAGAAAGTTGTAGAGAAAAAAATTCTCTAAATAGATTATTTCAGAAAATTTCTAGAGATATTTTTTTGATTTGCAACTTGACCCAAATATTTAAAGAAATTACAAAATTACCCCACTTGTAATTTTTCTGAAAAAATTTTCTAATTCAAAGCAAGCCCACACTCAGCATATGTGAGCTTGAGGATAACGGAGAAGACTACTCCGTCAAAGCGCTCATCCTTGACGAATCGAAGAGGTACAATTTTGATTAAGTGTTTATTACTTTATATATCACAACAAAGATCATTTTTTTGAAAAAAAATTAAAACTCTGGTTTTTCCCTAAATTTATTTTTGGCTATGTTTTCCAAAATCGTTTTTCCAACAAATTCATCTTAGGATTAATTTCTTATCTATTTATAACCCTTCATGCATAGTCTCCAACTGCATATCAGCCGTTCATGTATAATCATTTTGTCTTCCACTAAGTGACCAGCTGATTCTAATCCAACCGAACCAGACTATTGGATTTGGTGCCCTAAGTGTAGTACTTTTGTCTAAGTACACTTGTAATTTTTCGAACAAATTTCTTGATAAAATATTCATTGTAATAGGCCAATTTAGCCCGGGCCCATACAAAAAATAATAAACCCAAAATAATAAAATAAAGTCCAAGTCTAGTCCAAAATATATCATTTGGCCCGATCAGAATGGCCCATTACTTGAAAAGATTAAAGGTCCATCTACAAGCTTGGATATGATATGCAAATCCTAGAAGATATGGTATGTAATCTTAGAAGATATGATATGCAATCTTAGATATGATATGCAAATCTTAGATATGATCTGCAATCTTAGAAGATATGGTATGCAATCTTAAAAGATATGATTTTGTAATCTTAGAGATTTAATTTGTAGATACCTTTTAATCTTAACCGTTGATGTAATTGATCTGTGCCGTTAGATTTGGGGAGACTCAACTATAAATAGAGGCCTCTCCCTTCATTGTAAAAGACACTTGAGTTTGGAGCAATAATAATTCTTAAGAGCATTCACTCAAATTTCTCCCTCTCTTGCGTTCTAATTTTCTGTGGCTTGTTCTTATTTTGTTCTTCGTTCATCTTCGTTTCTTTTTTAGTTGCTTTCGTTTGAGTTGTATTTTGGTGGATGACTTTCGTTGAATCCTCATATTGTGAGAGTTAGGTTGCCTTAGGCATTTTTTTTTAACTTTTTTTATCCATTTACTTGTTTAATTATTAATTATTCTTTTTATTTTATGCATTTATTTATTCACATATTATTTCATTTATTATATATATTATCACTTTAAACCATTTTATATTTAATATCAAAGTTTACCATATTGTTCGTTTTATTAAATTTGTTTTATTATTTTATTCAAATTTTTCATATATTATTTATCTTGTATTTTTTTTTTTCATATTTGATCTTTTTAAATGCCCCTTTATTATGCCTTTTTATTTATTTGTTCATTGTTTTAAAATCTAGATTACATTATTATTATGGTCATTCTTAATTTTTTTTTAGCATCATCATTTTCATTGTATTATTCATGTTATTTGCTATTTTACTTTGATTCTTTCTTTTAATTGTCTATATTAGCATTAAATATTAATTCGTTATGTAATATTCGTGAAATTTTTATATGTTTATGTTTTTATTATGCATTAGCACGACAATTTCATTCGAACCATTATTTTAAATAAAAATACGATTCATTTCCACACTTGTTGTTATTCAAAAGCATTCTAAAATAAGGCCATATTCGACATTTGGGAGCTTTGAGAAAATCGTGCCCTAACTTACTGGATTTCGATTTTTCTTATTAAGTCCAAATGATTGAGTACTCTTTTTGAAATTAAAACATATGAATTTTTAAATAAAAAAAACCTATTCTCAGGAATTTAAGATGTTGTGTCCTAACTCATTGGATGCGACGTTTTGTCATCTCGAGGCAAGGATTTCTAAAAAGCAAAGGATATTCGGTGTTTGGAAAATTCGAAAGATCGTGCTCTAACTTACTGAGTTTCGATTTTTCTTTTAAAATCCAAATAATTGAATGTCCATTTAAAATTAAAGGACATAAGTTTTAAAAATCAAAAGGATCGTGTTTTAAAATCTTTTCAATTTTTTTACATTGGGACATTAATTAATCAATTAGGTACCAATTTTTTGGCGTTACGAGGGTGCTAATCCTTCCTCGTGCTAACTGACTCCCGAACCCGTGTTCTCGAATTTTGTAGACGAAAATCATTGTTTTAATAAATCAAAATGTTTTTTTGATCAATCTCAAGGTGACCCGATCACACCTCAAAAAAGATTGGGGTGACTCCATTTTTATTTTTTAAATTCGACCCTCATTTTTTTTAAAATATAAAAATGGTTTCGACAGCTTGGCGACTCCACTGGGGACAATAAGAGAGTCAAGCTGTAAAATTGATTATTTCCTGTCCTTTTGTTTAAATTTGAAAATCCAATTTGAAAAATTATGATCCTTTTTATTGTATGTTGTTTTAATCTTGAAAAGTATTTCTGCATTGCATTGCATGACCGTTGTGGTCCCATCTTTTTAAGTGGGAGTGAGAAGCTACTCCTTCGTGAGGTTTTCACCTCCGTGCAGGATAGTGGATCACTTTCGGGATACATCCGTACCTATGTCTTCATGAGATTTTCATCTTCGTGCAGCCATAGGGAAATGTATTCCCCTGAACTGAATCCGGTCCGTATGAGCCTATAATGGGTGGGGATCGAGGAATCTGCTGGTTTTGGCACCTCAACTTTAGAGCTAAACCACATGTAGAAAACCTAAGGGCTTACCCTAGGTAGAACTATGCCAAACCCTAGTGGTCACCCAGTTAGGTGCCCTATTTTGTTATTTATTTCTCTTGTGCTAATGTGTTCTCTTTTGTTTTAATTGCATTGCATTCACATCATAGAAAAGAGGTGTTGATTCAAATTCGATTGCTAAATAAAAGAGTTTGTCTTGAGAAAATGGATTTCTTGATAAAGTGGATTATAATACTATAACAGTCCGGTTTATACCCTAGTCGGAACAGTGGTTTTGGGACCACAAATCTGAGTCCGTATAATATTTTTAATACTAATTTCTGTGCCGTTGATATGTGACTAAGCATGTGGTAAATTTTCGTGAGCTAATTTGTCCGTCTGTGTGTTTAATTTGACAAAAGGATGAAATTGCATTAAATGTGAAAGTTGTATGCTATATGTTAAAGTGCTTATATGTTATGGCTTTATAAATGTGAGGACTTATGTAACACCCCAAACCCGGTCAAAATGTACGACCGAATCTGGCATGTCACAGGGAAAGGGAACAGGGAAAAGGTTGGAAGTACTTTGGGGTTTCGACTTCTAGATGAAACAGGAGAAGAAAAAGAAAGTAATGAGAAGAGGAGGGTTCGGCTTTAGGTAACGCAGATGAGAAGAAAGAAAATCAATGCCATGAGTTGAGAAAAATTTTCCATATTGACTTGCCTCTGGTAAAAATGTGCTATATATCTTTTAAAAGAAAATAGTTTTATAACTTAAGCCGTAGCCCATCTCAAGTTTTGAAATCCAAAGTCGAATTTTAAGTAATACTTATTGAGCGATCAATTAAAACAACGTTGCATCTTAGGTTGAAAGAAATTTGAGTTGCTTTGTTACTAAAACCCGATCTTAATTAGCCATATTACAAATCTTAAATTCAAGTTTTTAAGTTTTAAAAAAATACACCCACTTAGCTGATTCGTTAGGCATGCCATAACATTTGAAATTAATAACAAAAATCAAATTAACGATTAGATGGCCTTATTACAAAACCCAAAATCCAAACTAAAATAGTAATAATCTAGAATAGATATTAAAATAAAATTACTTAAAGCATTATGCATGGCCACCTCGAGTCCACCTCGGCTCCATATCCGCGGTCTAAGTATCACCTGCAAAATTTAACAGAGGGGGTGAGTCACCGAGACTTAGTGTGTAAATCCCCGTCCAAAAGAGTTTTGGGCCCTCACACAAACCCATATATCAAGTATGTATGACATGAAACCCAACCGACCTAGTATATCCATCCTCCATATCTCCGGATTCTACCCCAGATTTGTGGCACCTAGCCACTGGTGGTACCTAACCACTGGTAGTTCCAAACCACTAGTGACAACAGTCACAATTAATAATATGTGGGGCCAACCCACTTGTGGTACCAAACCACTGGTGACAATCCCTAATATCAATACGTGGGGCCAACCCACTGTGGTACCAAACCACTAGGATGAGTCACAGAAATAATATATGTGGTACCAAACCATTGGTGGTTCCAAACCACTGAGACTTAGTCACAAAATATAATATGTGGGGCCAACCCACTTGTAGTACCAAACCACTGGTGACAGTCTAAAAGAGATCATGTTTCCTCCCTCTTCACATCATACCCCAATTTCATGTTCATGCTTAACAATATGGTATGATCATGCTTTCAATGTATAACAGGCAATCATTTCATTCAACATACATTTGTTGATAACAGAACATAGTAGGACTTACCTGGAGTCTTCGATCTTACCCACAAGGGTAACATAGTAATCCATACCATCACTTCGGCTTTTGGCCAAACATAGTCAATAACATAAATAAAATACGAAGTGTGTGAGAGTTACACACCTGATAACACGTAACACAACACTCTCTATGTCGACACTATCGCTAACAGGCACTACCGCTATTAGTCTACTATTTTGCTCAGAAGCCGGCCCACAACCCGGTGGCCAATCTCGAACAGCAGACACCACGCGCTTCTTGTATTTTGGGACTGGGGCTATGGGTTTAACCCCTTCCTTCGCTTGGCTAACATTTGGGTCCATGAAAATATCTTGGTCAATAGACCAGATTAAAGCATTGAATAGGAGCAAATAGGAATATACACAAAATGCAAAGATCCCTTACCTAGATCGACAAATCCCGAAGATTAATAGACTTGGATTCCGGCACTAACACCCTTCAATCGCAGATCAGATGCCGAAAGAGCGCGAAGACAAAGCCCTCCTTTAATCAGCCATAAACAAAGAACCCGATTAATGCCTACGGCATCACTAGGGAAAAGAGAACCGAAAGGGAAGGAGAACACTTACCACGATCTAATAGGATCCCCCTGGAAGGACTAAGAAGTTCAATAACAGTAATCTACCGACCCAAGAACGAAAGAAAAAGAAGAACACCCAATGGAGGTTTGGCCAAAACAAAATATTGAAAGAACAAGAATCAATGGAGGCTTCGATTTGAAGAAAGCGAATGGTGATGGAAAGGTGAGGGATAAGTTTCAGCAATTGAAGAATCAAGAAGAGGAATTAAAGAAATTCGGCTAAGCAAAGAAAAATGGGAAAAGGTTGGAAGTACGTTGGGGTTTCGGCTTCTAGATAAAACAGGAGAAGAAAAAGAAAGTAATGAGAAGAGGAGGGTTCGGCTTTAGGTAAAAAGAAAGTAATGAGAAGAGGGTTCGGCTTTAGGTAACACAGATGAGAAGAAAGAAAATCAATGCAGAAAGAATGGTAGAAGGTCTCGACTTATGAGAGGAAAAAAAAAGAAAAATGGAAAGGATGCACTAAGGTTCGGCTAAAGAGAGATTGAAACAAGAAATGAACGAATGATCTTTATCATATTCGGCCAATGATTCAAAGAAGAAAAGAAGAGAAACTGCTAGCACTCTCGACACCTATATCCCTCAAAATCGAAAATGCACAAAACAAAAGAACTAGAGGTCCCCATGGTCCAAATGAGTTTCGGCACCTCACCACACACAAGCCAAAACTAATTCCCCCCTAAACCAAGTGTTTGAAATTTGGCTACTACCTTGATCACATGCCCATCCCTTTCTTTTCTCCTTAATCCACTCCTGAACACTCCTTTGAACTAATTTGAATGCTTCAAACTCCTTTATTTTCTCTTAGCCACACAGTCAAATATTTTGACTCAATCCACTCCATCCTGAAGTGTTCTAGCCGAACCTCACCACTGCTCCCCTTGACGCCAAAAAGAACTTCCCAAAATGAGCACCACGCGACTTGAACCTGCTCCCTCATGCTCCCTTGTGGTGTCACTTGCCTCCACCTTAAGTGGCACCTCCTTGCCACTTTACTAAGGCACTTCTTTTTTTGTTATCCAACACAAACAATATCTCTTAAGGCCCAACTCAGCTAGCTTCCCCTAAAAGTGTCAAAAGCAGAAACATTTAGCAAGGCTCAGACTTAACCCCAAGCCTTCTCGAAACCCCCAAACACACCAACACAACACACAGCACATAACATACATACAGAAACACATCAAATGCACAGCCCCTAATTCAGGATGTTACAACTTATGTGGCAATTTGGCCATTTCTATGGTTAGTGGATGGCTAAGGTCATAAATGACCTTGTAACTATGTTATATATATTTATATGAAAGGTTGTTATGGTAAAATTTGTTTATATCATATTATTAATAAAACTAAAGCTTAAAATAAGCTTTAATGTATTTTTTTCATCCACCGAATAAGCAAAGAAAGAAAAGAAAAACATAGGCAAGGGGTTCGGCCATAGTTTGGTCTAATTCAAGGTATGTTTTCGGTTAATTTTCGATAATTTTTATGTTTTTGCAATCATTGCTTTGAGAGCTACAAAACCCATATCTCAATTTGATGAATTGGTTATGTTTGTGTGAGATGTCATTGTTGATATATTGAGTTTTGTGATGTTTTATGTTGTTAAATGAAAGATTTAAGCTTGAGGAACATGTTTTGTTCTTGAAGTTTTGATGAATTTAGCTAAATAGGGCTAAATTGTAAAAATAGCAAATTGAGGGACCAAATAGTTAATTTGATGGAAAATATGGACTTGTGTGATATGTGTGGATTTTGTGAATTTGATGTTTTGGGAAAAATGGACTAAATTGTTAAATTGTGCAAATGTGAGGGTTAAATTACAAATAGCCCAAAATGCATGTCCTTGGATTGAATTGAATGAATTAGTGAATAAAAGGGTTAATTCTGAATATGTTTAGATCAGGAACCGAGGAAAACGGACTTAGATCGCGGGAAAGCGAAAGTAATCGAGTAGCCGTTTTCATTTCGACATATCGAATCTGAGGTAAGTCACTATGCAAATAAATGTATATGTATGCAATTGTAATTGTTCATATGATTAATGATGATAATGAATGCTTATGTTATGAGAGGTTATGCATTTGAATTCTGAGATAAGTTCGATATAGTGATTAAGTCCGAGAAGCCCCGTACGAACCTAGGAATAGATAGGATTGACTGAGTCACGATATAGACATCTGTTCTGTTGTTATCATGTAAGACCAGGTCTGGGACATTGACGTTGATTTGAGATTTGTGTAAGACCCTGTCTGGGACAGTGGCATCGATATCTGATTTCGTATAAGACCACATCTGGGACATTGGCATCAATATGAGCTTTACGTATAAGACCACGTCTGGGAAGTTGGCATTGTTATGATCCTTACATGTAAGACCATGTCTAGGACGTCGGCATCATACTGATTCATGTAAGACCCTGTCCGAGACAGTGGCATCGATATCTGAGTACATGTAAGACCTCGTTTGGGACGATGGCATTGTACGATTATTCCAAGCTTCTGAGTATCCTACTGGATTTCTTATGGTTCAACGGATAGGTCTAAGATACGAATGGCAAATCCGGGCATTGATAGATTAAGAGAATGAATATCCGTTTCAGGCACGCTGATTATACACTAATTGTGTATACAAGGTAAGTATCTATGTGAGCTTCCTATGATGTATGTATATGGAATTGATGATATGATATGTAAAGTTTTATTAGATGAACTATGTGCATATATGGTATGTGAAATGGAATATGGTAAGTAATGGTTAAGCAAACGAGCTTAAGAAAGAATGAGATTATTTATATCATGAGAATCAAATTGGTCATTTTAATGATTTGGTTATGTGCAATTAATGCTAAGTTTGTTTGTATACTGACTTACTAAGCTTTTAGAAAGCTTATTCCGTGTGTGTTATCTCTGTTTTATAGGTCGTCAAAGCTATTGAAGGCTCGGGACCGTCAAGGATCGTCATCACACTACTAAAATCCTTTGGAATTGTATAAAGCTAGATATGTCATGTATAGGCTAGTATTTTGGTATAAGTGGTTATGTGAACTTAGCCATGTGATTTGGCTATTTATGAGTTGAGTCTTTGCTTAAATGAATGTAACATCCTGGAAATGGGCCTATGCATTTTTGATTTAATTATACGAAATGGCATGTCTTATGTGTTATGAATGTATGGTGAACATTTTTGGAAACTTGGAAATGTAAGGAAATAACTTGGAAATGGAAGGAAATGTCTTGTCTTGGAAATGTAAGGAAATGACTTGGAAATGGAAGGAAATGTCTTGTCTTGGAAATGTAAGGAAATGACTTGGAAATGTAAGGAAATGTTTTGGAAATGATTCAAAAGTGGAAAGTGAACATTTCTGGAAACTTGGAAATGTAAGGAAATGTCAAGTTTAAAGAGGCAAACGAAATTTTTTGGAAACTTAGGAATGACTTAGAAATGTCGAGTTTTAAGGTTTAAAAGAGGAAATTAAGGCAATGTGGCCTTAAGAGAAAAAGTATGTGAAATTTGACACGCAAACAGGCTTCGAAAAGTGGCCTGGAGATGCCACTTAGGGCCTCTGGAAATGGCGCCACATGCAAGGGGATTGGGCCTGAGTTCGACTCACAGGGAAAGCAAATAAAAGAAATTTTATTTTGCTTCCAGAAGAAGTAAGGTGGACGGCACAAGGCTATAATTTAGGAGCCTTTATTCTTTTATTTTTAAGAGATAAATAGTGGATAAATAATGGATTTATTTTAGATTATTTTCAAGAGATAAATGAGGAATTATTCTTTAATTAAGAAAATAAGGGAGAAGTGATGGCCAAGTAAGGGACTTTGAGTTTAATAATTTCGGCTAAGTAAGGATAGTTGCTGAATTATCTTTTATTTTAGGAGATAATTAAAGAGATAAAGCTATCAAAATAGAAGAGTGATGGCCAAGTAAGGGATTCTAAGTTAGTAAATTCGGCTATATAAGGAAAAGAGGGCCATTCATCATTCTTTCTTCTCTCTGCCGAATTTCCTAGAGCATTTGTTCTTCTTCTTTTTGTTAGCCAAAGCCGAAAATTCAAGATATCACCATTAGCCAATTTCTTTTCTTTCCAATCCATCAAAAGCCGAATCTTTGAGGGGCTACAAGCATAGGTGCTATCGATTTCTTCAAGAAAGGGTAAGAACAAGTTTTGATTTCTATTCTTTTCTTTTAGATTGGTCGAAATCTAGGACTAATCCCATCAATATTCTTAATTGCCGAAATTTGGAAGGATTCTTTTGGGATTTTTGCCATAATCGACTATAAAGGAAAAGATCTTCGGGATTTGACCATCAAGGTAAGTCATATCTGACATTCGGCCAAGGGCCATTGATTGTGATTAAAGGTTAGAAGTTGATCTAACATGTGGTTTTAGGGATTTCGGCAGAAGCTATAACCAAGGGATAATTTCGGGATTTAAGATCCTTAAGGTAAGTGACTATGAATATTCAGCCAAGGCCTATTTTAGTAGTTAGATATATTTTTATGTCTTTTAAGCCGAAAACTAACAGATTTAAGGGATCTAGTGATTAGCCGATTTCAAAGGGGAAGAATACAAGTTTTCGGGATTTGATTAATTATCAAATCGGCAACAAGGTAAGTTTTAGCATACTAATCCTACTAGGATTTAGATTTATGGCCGAATGGCTTTTTATTAAATTAGTAAGTGATTAATCAAATGTAGGGATTAAGAATCTAAGCGATAGATCAGACTTCAAGATCTCAAGGAATTTGCTAAGCGAATCAGGTGTGTACCCCACACTATTTCATAATATATTCTATGGCTATGTTTAATTAATATATGTGATATTAAGAATGTGAATATGGCTAAGGTACCATAATGTGGTACAAAGTACTCAGGTACGTTTCCTACTCCTACTAGGAATATGAAATATGTTATTTGTAACATGAGAATAAGAATGTGAACTTTGGCATATTAATGCATATTACAAAATGGAGCATATGGGTTATTGAAAGGGGAAGTGAATGTCGTGACCTAAGACCACGAACACGGTGACCTAAGACCGTGGTATCTGAGTGTGGTGACCTAAGACACAGTAATCTGAATGCGGTGACCTAAGACCGCGATATCTGAATGTGGTGACCTAAGACCACAAATGCGGTGACCTAAGACCGCGATATGGAGTGTAGCGGAAGAAGGGTCGACTTAGTAGTCCCCATGGTGTACAGGTTGGTACGGGGGAGTGTAGCGGATGGCTTATTAGGTTTGGGTTTGGGAATGCATCATAATTTGTATGATATGATATGAATGTGTATTATTTGTTATGCCTGATTCTACTATGATTTAGTGTTGTGTACACATTGAGTCTGTTGACTCACCCCGTTGAGGGACCATGTTTCAGGTGATGTACAGTAATGGACCGGGACGGCAGAACTTGTCGTGGCCATGCTCAACATGAAGCTTTTATTTTTATGGACTATTAATTTTTAAGTACTCTGAATTATTTGGATTTACTTGATGTAATAAGGCCATAAGGCCATAGTGCACTATCTTTATTTCTGTTTTTATTTATTATGTTACGAAATTTTATTAAGTTAAAGATTAAGTAATTTACTTTAAATGTATTCTATATGTTTTATCACCTAAAATTTAAAAGGGTTTTCATATCAAATAAAACGATTTTGTTTTCTACTCGAGCCTAACCCAAAGCAATATTTCTTTCAAAACACACTATTTTCCCAGAGTAACAAAAGAACTTTGAACCGGTTTACTTGAGGAACATACCAAATCTGGTCAAAGCTCGTGGGCCGGGTTTAGGGTGTTTTAGTTTGGTATCAGAGCCCAGTTTCAAACCCTCGGCCTAGGAGTTTAAGGCCCAAAATGTTTTCAAAGCGAGCCCAAATGAGTTTTATGAAAATATTTTTGAAATAAGCAGGTTTCTGGCATGGCACCTAGGTCTCCGACCCACAGTCCACCAAATAAGTACTTCTATCCATTTGTGTGATTTACTGAATGATCTGTAGAAGGGTAGAAATGGAATGGAACGTAGATTAGCATGATAAGTACTTGAACCCTAGGACTAGTTTTCCCCAACTTTTACATAAGACTTAAGTGCCTAATTAAAGAAACCTGTGGTTAAGCCGCCGAGTTAGGGTGGGGCAACCATGGTACGCATGTCTAGGATTGGATCCGGAAGAGCCTGGAACTTAAGCAGTCCTAGTGACTCACCTCCTCTTCGCTGGAATCCTACCTGGTGCGTAGCTTCGGTTCACCCAAACCAAGAGGACTTATTCATAGGCTAAACCCAAACTAGCCGTATTTTTATAAAAATCCTAGTTTTAAAACTCTTAAAATTACCCTTTTAATTAGTGAGAACTATTTTTACAAAATTTTTCCAAAAAATTTCCGATTTATAAATTACCTAAATACCCCTGATTGTGAAATTACAAAAATGCCCTTGGTTTATAAAATGTCCAAACTACCCATAGTTTTATCAAAGTTTCATTACTTCATTAAAAGTCCAAAAACCCTAATTTGCAAAATACCAAAATACCTTGATTTTAGAAAATTACGAACTTGCCCCTAACTTGCAAATTACCAAAATGACCCTAATTCCCAAAATTTTTGCAACATCACCATTTTTGAAAACAAATTCTCAAAAATAACCCTAAAGTTTTGTAAAATCTGCAATACCCTGATTTATTGAGTTTTACAAATTTACCCTAGTTTATTACCAAAATACCCCTAAGTTTCAAAATTACCGAAATGCCCTCGGATTTCAGAATTTCCAAAAATACCCCGGGAACACAAAATTACCAAAATACCCTTAATGACAAAATTACCAAGGAACCTTATTTTGAAAAATTACGAAAATACCCCTGTAGGACAAATTACGAAAATACCCCTGGGATAGGAATAAGGCAAAGAGTGTTCGAATAGTGAATGTGGGTGGTAGATACCACTGAATAAATATGTCTATGTTGTTGAATGAATGTGCCTCTATTGAGGAATGAAGGTGTCTCTATTGATGAATGTGAATGTGATTCTCTAAATTAGAGTAGCGAACTTGAACTGAAACTTTGTGTGATCGAAAGAACTACTTCTAAATATCTTTATTTCATAAAATTGTTCGCGGTTAATAAGTGAAACAAAAGTACTAATGTATAAAACTCTTAAATCAGATTAAATCGCAACGTTAGAAAATGAGTTCTAGGGGACGTGGTCGTCGTGGACGGGATAAGAGGAGTCTTGGACCGTCAGAATCATCTAAGAGTCTTCAGAAAAGACCGAAGGTTGAGAATTCTGCTCGTGTTTTTAAGCCAACTACTAAGAATCTGGACCGTCCGTGTGCTCAGTGTGGAAGGTATCATGTTGGCTAATGTTGGAACTGAGATCGGGAATGTTTTAGATGTAAGTCTAAGGCTCCTTTGGTTAAGAATTGCCCTTAGGCAATGAAGGTTTGTGGTTTAAACCATGGAGGAAATGGTCATGGAACACCCGGTAGAGGTGCTGAAGGTTCAGATGTGAGACAACCAAGGATATGATAGCGGTTAAGTTCCTTGCTTTTGGAGTACTATTTATTGTTTTAGAGATAGTTCATTCTTGTGTTACAAGTGAACTGTTTGAAACTTTGGATGTGAACTTAGAGACTGTGCCTAGAAGGTAAGATAGTTCTTTAAGATCAGAGTGCGCAGCAATAGCGTAGTGGGGTGAGTTAGACCGTACGATGGTTCGTTAGTAAGTAATTTCGAGGACGAAATTATTTTAAGGGGGGTAGAACTGTAACATCCTAGAAATGGGCCTATGCATTTTTTATTTAATTATACGAAATGGCATGTCTTATGTGTTATGAATGTATGGTGAACATTTTTGGAAACTTGGAAATGTAAGGAAATGACTTGGAAATGGAAGGAAATGTCTTGTCTTGGAAATGTAAGGAAATGACTTGGAAATGGAAGGAAATGTCTTATCTTGGAAATGTAAGGAAATGACTTGGAAATGTAAGGAAATGTTTTGGAAATGATTCAAAAGTGGAAAGTGAACATTTCTGGAAACTTGGAAATGTAAGGAAATGTCAAGTTTAAAGAGGCAAACGAAATTTTTTGGAAACTTAGGAATGACTTAGAAATGTCGAGTTTTAAGGTTTAAAAGAGGAAATTAAGGCAAGGTGGCCTTAAGAGAAAAAGTATGTGAAATTTGACACGCAAACAGGCTTGAAAAGTGGCACTGAGATGCCACTTAGGGCCTCTGGAAATGGCGCCACATGCAAGGGGATTGGGCCTGAGTTCGACTCACAGTGGAAAGCAAATAAAAGAAATTTTATTTTGCTTCCAAAAAGTAAGTGGACGCGCACAAGGCTATAATTTAGGAGCCTTTATTCTTTTATTTTTAAGAGATAAATAGTGGATAAATAATGGATTTATTTTAGATTATTTTCAAGAGATAAATGAGGAATTATTCTTTAATTAGGAAAATAAGGGAGAAGTGATGGCCAAGTAAGGGACTTTGAGTTTAATAATTTCGGTTAAGTAAGGATAGTTGCTGAATTATCTTTTATTATAGAAGATAACTAAAGAGATAAAGCTATCAAAATAGAAGAGTGATGGCCAAGTAAGGGATTCTAAGTTAGTAAATTCGGCTATATAAGGAAAAGAGGGCCATTCATCATTCTTTCTTCTCTCTGCTGAATTTCCTAGAGCATTTTTTCTTCTTCTTTTTCTTAGCCAAAGCCGAAAATTCAAGATATCACCATTAGCCAATTTCTTTTCTTTCCAATCCATCAAAAGCCGAATCTTTGAGGGGCTTCAAGCATAGGTGCTATCGATTTCTTCAAGAAAGGGTAAGAACAAGTTTTGATTTCTATTCCTTTCTTTTAGATTTGTCGAAATCTAGGACTAATCCCATCAATATTCTTAATTGCCGAAATTTGGAAGGATTCTTTCGGGATTTTTGCCATAGTCGACTATAAAGGAAAAGATCTTCGGGATTTGACCATCAAGGTAAGTCATATCTGACATTCGGCCAAGGGCCATTGATTGTGATTAAAGGTTAGAAGTTGATCTAACATGTGGTTTTAGGGATTTCGGCGAAGCTATAACCAAGGGATAATTTCGGATTTAAGATCCTTAAGGTAAGTGACTATGAATATTCTGGCCAAGGCCTATTTTAGTAGTTAGATCTATTTTTATGTGTTTTAAGCCGAAAACTAACCGATTCAAGGGACCTAGTGATTAGTCGATTTCAAAGGGGAAGAATACAAGTTTTCGGGATTTGATTAATTATCAAATCGGCAACAAGGTAAGTTTTAGTATACTAATCCTACTAGGATTTGGATTTATGGCCGAATGCCTTTTATTAAATTAGTAAGTGATTAATCAAATGTAGGGATTAAGAATCTAAGCGATAGATCGATTTCAAGATCTCAAGGAATTTGCTAAGTTTAATCGTGTGTGTACCACACTATTTCATAATATGTTTTATGGCTATGTTTAATTAATATATGTGATATTAAGAATGTGAATATGGCTAAGGTACCATAATGTGGTACAAAGTACTCAGGTACGTTTCCTTCTCCTACTAGGAATATGAAATATGTTATTTGTAACATGAGAATAAGAATGTGAACTTTGGCATATTAATGCATATTACAAAATGGGGCATATGAGTTATTGAAAGGGGAAGTGAATGTCGTGACCTAAGACCACGAACACGGTGACCTAAGACCGTAGTATCTCGAATGTGGTGACCTAAGACCACGATGAATCAATGCGGTGACCTAAGACCGCGATATCTGAATGTGGTAACCTAAGACCACAAATGCGGTGACCTAAGACCGCGATATGGAGTGTAGCGGAAGGAGGGTCGACTTAGTAGTCCCCACGATGTACAGGTTGGTACGGGGGAGTGTAGCGGATGGCTTATTAGGTTTGGGTTTGGGAATGCATCATAATTTGTATGCTATGATATGAATGTGTAATATTTGTTATGCCTGATTCTATTATGATTTAGTGTTGTGTACACATTGAGTCTGTTGACTCACCCCGTTGAGGGACCATGTTTCAGGTGATGAACAGTAATGGACCGGGACGGCAGAACTTGTGGTGGCCATGCTCAACATGAAGTTTTTATTTTTATGGACTATTAATTTTTAAGTACTCTGAATTATTTGGATTTACTTGATGTAATAAGGCCATAAGGCCATAGTGCACTATCTTTATTTCTGTTTTTATTTATTATGTTACGAAATTTTATTAAGTTAAAGATTAAGTAATTTACTTTAAATGTATTCTATATGTTTTATCACCTAAAATTTAAAAGGGTTTTCATATCAAATAAAACGATTTTGTTTTCTACTCGAGCCCAACCCAAAACAATATTTCTTTCAAAACACACTATTTTCCCAAAGTAACAAAAGAACTTTGAACCGGTTTACTTGAGGAACATACCAAATCTGGTCAAAGCTCGTGGGCCGGGTTTAGGGTGTTTTAGTTTGGTATCAGAGCCCAGTTTCAAACCCTCGGCCTAGGGGATTAAGGCCCAAAACGTTTTTAAAGCGAGCCCAAATGAGTTTTATGAAAATATTTTTGAAATAAGCAGGTTTCTGGCATGGCACCTAGGTCTCCGACCCACAGTCCACCAGGTAAGTACTTCTATCCATTTGTGTGATTTACTGAATGATCTGTAGAAGGATAGAAATGGAATGGAACGTAGATTAGCATGATAAGTACTTGAACCCTAGGACTAGTTTTCCCCAACTTTTACATAAGACTTAAGTGCCTAATTAAACAAACCTGTGGTTAAGTCGCCGAGTTAGGGTGTGGCAACCATGGTGCGCATGTCTAGGATTGGATCCGGAAGAGGCTGGTACTTAAGCAGTCCTAGTGACTCACCTCCTCTTCGCTGGAATCCTACCTGGTGCGTAGCTTCAGTTCACCCTAACCAAGAGAACTTATTCATAGGCTAAACCCAATAACTAAAACCCGAAAGGGAACTAGCCGTATTTTTATAAAAACCCTAGTTTTAAAACTCTTAAAATTACCCTTTTAATTAGTGAGAACTATTTTTACAAAATTTTTCCAAAAAATTTGCAATTTATAAATTACCTAAATACCCTTGATTGTGAAATTACAAAAATGCCCTTGGTTTATAAAATGTCCAAACTACCCATAGTTTTATCAAAGTTTCATTACTTCATTAAAAGTCCAAAAACCCTAATTTGCAAAATACCTAAATACCTTGATTTTGGAAAATTACGAACTTGCCCCTAACTTGCAAATTACCAAAATGACCCTAATTCCCAAAATTTTTGCAACATCACCATTTTTGAAAACAAATTCTCAAAAATAACCCTAAAGTTTTGTAAAATCTGCAATACCCTGATTTATTGAGCTTTACAAATTTACCCTGGTTTATTTCCAAAATACCCCTGAGTTTCAAAATTACCGAAATACCTCTGAGTCTGTTGACTCACCCCGTTGAGGGACCATGTTTCAGGTGATGAACAGTAATGGACCGGGACGGCAGAACTTGTGGTGGCCATGCTCAACATGAAGTTTTTATTTTTTTGGACTATTAATTTTTAAGTACTCTGAATTATTTGGATTTACTTGATGTAATAAGGCCATAAGGCCATAGTGCACTATCTTTATTTCTGTTTTTATTTATTATGTTACGAAATTTTTATTAAGTTAAAGATTAAGTAATTTACTTTAAATGTATTCTATATGTTTTATCACCTAAAATTTAAAAGGGTTTTCATATCAAATAAAACGATTTTGTTTTCTTCTCGATCCCAACCCAAAACAATATTTCTTTCAAAACACACTATTTTCCCAAAGTAACAAAAGAACTTTGAACCGGTTTACTTGAGGAACATACCAAATCTGGTCAAAGCTCGTGGGCCGGGTTTAGGGTGTTTCAATGAATGTGATATATGATGCATATCTTGGTATGGTTAAAGCATTTGAAATGGCCAAGTTTTGAGTGAGCAAATGAATGTATTATGCTTGTGATGATATGAGTTTGTCTTTGAAATTGTCATGGTTGGAATTGGTATTGAATACATGGTTTGAATGATTATTTTGGTATGTTTTTGGTGGTTATATGTGCATGAGATGTCTTGGTAAATATGGCTTGTAGGTTTGACCCAAGTGGGTGACATTTTGCCCTTGAAAATGGCCTATAATGTCACACGGTTGAGGCGCACGGGTGTGCCTAAAGACCGTGGGTGTATAGCAGGATATAGCTTGGTAGCACACGGCCTCGACACGGGGATGTCAGTTAGCCATGGTGTACAAGTCAATAGCTAGCTAAGAGAACACGGCCACGGCACACGGGCGTGCTTGGCGGCCATGGTGGGGAAGTCAGTATATGTGCTAGTAGTACACGGCCATGGTACACGGGCGTGCCTAGTGACCGTGGAGGTATAGTCAGTATATGACCATGGGGTGGACACATGGAGGTGTCTAGAAGCCGTGGAGGACACACGTTCTCCTTTCACGGGCATGTAACCCCTAAAACTTAGAAAAGTTTTAAATTTTCAAGAAATTTTGTATATGTTTCGGTTTAGTCCCGACCTGATTTATAAGCACGCTATTGGTCTCAGGAACTCATTTAAGGGACATTATGTTTGAGAATGATGAATGAATGTGTGAATTTCTGTGAATGTTTCCGATCTGTCTGGTAATGCTCCTAACCCTAATTCGGCGACGGACACGGGATAGGAGTGTTACAAATACGGTCGTCTGAATATGGTCCAAGTAAACACAATGAGAGTAGACTGATAGTCCATGAAGGAATACAAGACTTTATTACCCAAGGATTCAAGCTGAAAAAGACTATTCGAGAATCACCACTTCTCAGCTTTCTTGAAGAGGCTAACAAGCATTGCAAGGATAAGTGAGGAATGAGTTGTGGCCCAAGCAAAAAGGAGCTAGTGGAGGCATCTATTAGAAGCTTGCAAGATTTGACCTTTACGAAAAGGGGATTGATGTTTTTGCTTGGAATATGAGGGCAAGGCCGTATAAATATCCGTTTTATGTAAAGGAATTTATTTTCTAGAAAAGTTGTTCTGATGGAATTGAATTCAGAATCAACGCCTCTCTTTCTTTTTGCATTCATTTCATGCATTTGCATTACATCACATCATATGCATTAAAATCCATAGAAGAACCCTAATTAGTTGAAGTTATTTCAGAAAAAGAGAGAAAATTAATCTGGAAATTAAACATCGATACGGTACTCGAGCTAAGACAAGAGATATGGATCAAAGACTCAAACAGTTCCAAAGAGACATGCAAGACCAGCTGCAAGAGCAGCTGGAAAAGATCCAATAAGATATGAGCCTAAAGGAATATGGTGGCTCAAATGACTCAACTACTGAATAGAGCAATGGACAAGGGAAAAGGTCTCATGACTAATGCTGGAGAAGATAATGAGGAATAACCTTCGGGTTTTACCCCACCGCATGCACAAACACAACCTGAAGCATATCCTCAAAGACCATCTGTTACAATTAGGCCTCAACAAGGTCAAGCTGATACTGGGGTACCCATGAATTTCCAAGTTGGCTCATGATCTAACCCAGAAGATAACCCTAATAATCCTGTTATCCCTGATTTAGATATAGTGGAGAGGGAACTGGGGAACGAAGTTTCCAAGACCTTGCATACTTAGGAGTGTTTTGAATAATGGGACTGTGGAAGAGATCCCTGTATTTTTAGAGCTAATCTAGAGTAATATTCAGAACATGCTTATTGCTTTAAGCCTAGAGGCAATAAGAATCCTTTTGTGAAATAGGCTTATGTCCAGAATTTTTATTTCAATAAAATGCATCTTTTTAAGCAAATATTTTTTTATTCTTTACATTTCATATTGTACATTCTTTTGTTTTTTACAATATTCTTTCATTCTTTATTCATGACCATACCGTACAAATAATCATCCTTAGAATCATTTATTCTTTGGATTTTTTGCCTTCGTACCTAGGTACCCAGATATCAACGACATGAGCAACATTGTTACTAACTCCCTTTTTGAATGAGATATGGGTCTAGGGGATCTAAGGACTTTGAAGATGACAGAGATTGTAGCCTATCTTTTGATTTGTTAAAGATGGTAGAATAAGTGAAAATAGACTCTACTTTGCAAAGGGTCAGTGGATGTTGCGAGCTTAGGAAAGGGGTAAAGATCGAAGCCTAACTCACTACAAAAATAAGACGAGACATCATTAAGCTATTTTCAAGAATTCCAAGATGTTTTCGCACAATCATATCGAGGAACACTAGGCTTGAAATGTGGGTATGCTGTTTAAAGAACCCATGGTAATGGTTCTACGATGGTCAGGCTAATCAAGAGGATCGGGCTACTGGTTTACCAAGAAAAGGAAATTGCATCAGTTACACCGTAAATGCCAAATTGGGGAAGACAATACTTATGCGCCTCTTCCATTCATTCTATAGGTGAGACACAGATGTTATGGGGCAGATCTTGTCAAAGCATCTAGCCGATACCACTTCATCTTCGTGGTTATCAATTACTTCACTAATAGGGTGAAGGTTGCTTCATATGCCAAAGTTACAAAGTCAGCAGTCATTAAATCCAAATTCAAATTCAAATCCAAATTCAAATCCAAGTTCAAACGCAAATTCAAATTCAAAACTAAATAAAAAGTGGCAATAAAGAATGCCAGAAAGAAACATATTTACTGCACAATGTCAAAAATTCACAGTCTGTTCAAAGATCAGACACCACATTAGTGCAGCAAAGGAAGCCAAAAAAAACATTCAAAATTTTTGAAAAATGACTGAGATTTGTAAAGGTTGCCATAAAGAAGTCACCATTTGCCCTCTTTGTTTCTTAAACGTTGGCCGGGACCTTTATCGGGGCAACATCTTTCCCAATGGTTTATGAAAGAGAAGCAATTGTGGGAGGTTAAGATTCCTTTTCTCCAAGCTTTGATTGAATTGGATGAAGCAGAATGTCTCCAGTAAGTTTGATTGAAAGTATTCATGGTCGAATGTACCAAAAATGGATGATATAGGCTTATGACAAAAGGTTTGCCTAAGAGAATTTCATTAAGGGGACCTGGCATTAAGAAGGATTCTTTTCATACAAAAGGGCTTCAAAGGAAAATAAATGCCAAAATTTGTAAAAAACCTTATGTGGTGAAGAAGGCTTGTTCTGGAAGATCATTAACTTTGACCAAGATAGATGGCAAGGACATGCTCAGGCCGGTGAATTCAGATTTCATCTAAAAGGAGAGGCCAATGTGGAAACTCACAAATGGCGCCTTGAAATTTAAAAAAAAAAAAAAAGAAAAAGAGAGAAAAAGGAGAGGCCAAGGCGAAAACCCGCAAAGGGCGCTTTGAGACCAAAGGGGATTTGAGTTGAAAACCCGAAAAGGGCGGCTCAAATTTTGATCAAAAGTGGGACGTACAGTAGGCTTGCGACGCTTAAATTAACAATGAAAAAGTATGTTACGTCTTAAGGCATCGACAAAGTACTCCAGATCCCTTAAACACATATTGAGCTTAAAATGGTCCTCAAGATGAACAGAGAAGCTCAGGCGACGATATCTGGGGCACCTAGTTTCCATCTTACCCATTCTAAATTAGCTATCTTTAATTATTTTATTCATTTCAAAATACACTACCAATAAATTTCTTTTGATTGCATTTTCTAGCTTTGCTTAACTTATTTGTTTTGAGCTATGCTCCTAATTAATTTCCTTCTTGTCCATTGTTATAATCTTTTTCAAGCATTTTGCATTGAAATAACGATTAGTGGACTAATAGTACTTTCATAAAAGGAGTTTCGCCTATTACTCTGGAAGCTTGTAAATAATATAAAAACTTGAAACAGGACCATTGTTTAAAACTTATCAAGTTTAAAGGATGAAAATATTGGTGGAGGAAAAGTCTAAACTGAGACTATCTCTTCGTATTTTTGTCAAAAATGGAGATTGAACAAAATGTCAAGATATTGCGTCAGTAATACAATCTTGACGAAAAATGGACAATGTTAACCCAAGTGTAAAAGGGGAATCATTCTCGAGAAAAAAATGATATTCTGCATCCATGCAAATATCATACATACATATTTGGTTAGGTTACCCGGGGAGTGATAAGTTGATGGAACAAGTTACAGATCCTATACTCCCGATTTACAGCAGGTTGGATTGAAGATGAAACAAATTCTATCCTTTGAGTTACAGTGGGATGGATTGGAAAGGATTCAGATTTTATACCTTTAAGTCACAATGAGATGAACCCTAAAGTTACAATAGGGGAAAATCTGTTGAGCAAGATATAATTGTTTTCTCGGCTTTTCTGTCGAGAATACTAGCTGAACAAGATGACAGCATAATACGTCAGTGATACAGCCTTGATAAACAATGAGCGATGACACTTTAAGCATTTAAAAAGGGATCGTTCTCATAAAATTCTACATTCATGCAAAATACATTTTGAGGCATTTGATTCATTCTGATCATTGCATTCTAATCATTTTCATGACATTCTACATTCATGCAAATGTCATCCACAATATCATTTAGTTAGGAGCATTTGATTCATTTCGATCATGGCATCCTAATTATTGTACATTTAACAAAGGATCATTCTCATGACATTCTGCATTCATGCAAATGTCATCCATAATATCATTTAGTTAGGAGCATTTGATTCATTCTGATCATTTCATCCTAATCATTTTACATTTAAAAAAGGGATCATTCTCATGACATTCTGCATTCATACAAATGTCGTCCATAATATATTCGAGTCTACAGGACATGTCCCCCAGAGGACGGTGTAGCAACATCAGTGAATTCATAGATCTTATCTCCCTAAGCAGTAGTGGAGTAGGTCGAAGACGGTGAACCTTATCTTCCCGAGGTAGTAGGGGAGCAGATTTTAGCCACTAGCCTTATCTCCCTGAGGTAGCAAGGGAGTAGGCTAAAGTTTGTAGTCTTATCTTCCTAAAGTAGCAAGGAAGTAGAATGAAGATTGTAGATCTTATCTCCCTAAAGAGGTAGTGGAGTAGATCGAATTTGGCGAATCTTATCTTCATGTATCAGCAATGGAACATATTCAAGCCACCAACCTTATCTCCCTAAAGTAGCAAGGGAGCAGGTTAAAGATTGTAGTCTTATCTTCCTGATGTAGCAAGGGAGCAGACTAAAAATTGTAGATTTTATCTCCTTGAGATAGCAGTGGGGCAGATTGAATTTGGCAAATCTTATCTCCATGTATCGGCAATGGAGCAGATTTTAGCCACTAGTCTTATCTCTCTGAGGTAGGAAGGGAGCAACCTGAAGATAGCAGATCTTATCTTCCTGAAGTTACAGGAAGCGGATCAAAGATACCAATCTAGCATCCCTGAGTTTGTAGTGGAGCATACTGAAAATAGCAAATCTTATCTTCCTGAAGTTGCAGGAAGCAGATTGAAGATATTAGCCTGCCTCCCTGAAGTTGCAGCGGAGCAGACTGAAGACAGCAAATCTTATCTTCCTGAAGTTGCAGTGAAGCAGATCGAAGATGTAACACCCCAAACCCGGCCCAAAACACCACGGACAAATTTAGAAGTATTACTGGAAAAATGTTGAAAAAGAAGTTCGGTAAATGATGAAAATATTTGGTTTAAACGAAATTTAAGTAAGGATTAAAAATACGTGATTGGATTTAAATCAAATGTTCTGTTTATAAGAGTTTGTTGTTCTTAGAAGAACGATTTGCCCGAAAAGATTCAACTTGAGGTTCATGTATAGTTGAAAACCATGTACTTTAGAAACCTTTAAGAAAGTCGAGTTGTTACGACTGTCCAGATTTGAAAACCTTAGCTTAAGTAGTTAAGTTGTAGAAGTTTGATTTTCAAAATCGTCTGCAGTTACTAATCAATAATCAATCTCGCATAAACCATAATAAAAATCCCAAATACTTGAAATGGCCTTATTACAACAAAATCAACCCAAATAAATCGAAATTAAAAGAAAATGTTTTTAAATAAGAAGATTCGCATCTGCATAGCCATCTCAAATCCCTTCCAAGCCCGGTCCAAAACATCATGTATCACTTGCATTATTTGGTAAAAATTGGGTGAGTCAAACAGACTCAGTGTGTAATTAATCCATGGATTTCCACATACGGGCTTGGCCCAGACCTCACAATCAACATATCATGTATGAATGCAAAATGTACCCAACCCAGGCTAGTGTCCATCCTCTACACACCCCCGTATCCAGCCACCACACACCAGGGGATTACTAAATCGACCCTTCAACCTCTACACACCAATTCGGCGATCAATGCCATCCACCGAGTGGTTTAGCCATTGGTCCACGTGATTAAATCACAAAATAATCCACAATGTGACCCATGGTCAACGTCAATCCACGATGTAGCTCAAGGCTAGCATCAATCCACAATGTGGCACATAGCCATCACCAACCACGATGTGGCACATAGCCTACACCAACCACGATGTGGCACAAAGCCGATCATCAATCCACGTGAGGCTCGAAGCCATCACTAAACCACGTACATAAATGTACACCCTGTCCTTCATTCAAAATATATCCCGACCCCATGCTTATGCAACATACGATAGTGATATGACAGGATAATGCATGAACATGTTTAATAAGCATATAGCATATAACCACGGCAAATAACCACAATCTCATCAATATTTGGGCACTGACCTGATTATCAACATACCCAATAAGGGTAACCATCTCACCACGGTGGTACCAAACCACTTGTGGTACCAAACCACTGATGACCCAAAGTCACGATATCCAATAATGTAATGCCAAATCACTGGTGACCCAAAGTCACGAATAATCAAGTTGTGGGGCCAACCCACATGTGATACCAAATCACTGGCGACGATCCCAATACATCAAATGTGGGGCCAACCCACGGTGGTATGAAACCACTGGGACGAGTCGCTATGAGGTGCCAAACCTCTGGTGTTCCAAAGACACGAAATATGTGGTACCAAACCACTGGTGACACAAAGTCACAATTAATCAAGTTGTGGGGCCAACCCACGTTGTGATACCAAATCACTGGCGACAATCCCAATATCTCAAAAGTGGGGCCAACCCACGGTGGTGCTATACCACAGGGACAAGTCGCTATGAGGTGCCAAACCTCTGGTGTCCCAAAGACACAAAATATGTGGTACCAAACCACTGGAGGTGCCAAACCTCTGGTGTCCCAAAGACACGGATATCAAATCTTCCCCCTCCTCTCATTTCACCCATACCAATGCAATAGATAAACAAATCATGTCATTATACTTTATTAAGAAATCACATAGATATTCCATATCATAAATCGTATCATCATGCATCATTTTGCAAAAGTCATATCGAAACGGACTTACCCGATTCCTTGCTTATACCCATCATGGTATCAAATCAAGATCTCATAATTTTCCACTTTAATAACATAATTAGTTATTAAACACACATATATATATATATTACCGAATTATAAAGTGTGTAAGGTACACACCTTTTACTAATGCAAATACTAACTTCCGAAGACCCGATCTACTGCACTAGATCACCTTGTCCTACATTCGGCCAAACCACAAAACTATAAGCAAAACCATTCGGCCAACATCACATCTTAATCCCAATGAGTTATCCTTAGAAATACCAATCTTACCTATAGGCTTACCCAAAAACGATTGTCAAAGATTTGAGGCTTAGATTGATTGCTTTCAACGTCCCAAAGAGCCTAAAAGAATAATCGATTCCTAATGATGGTTAGAACCTTGCAAACAAATGCCCAAGGATTCGGCCTTTGTCCACAAGATAACGACTTAGAAAAGAGAAAAGAATTAAAGGACATACGGCCATGAATACTTACCTATCTTCAAAAATCGATTGAAGAAAACCAAAAGAAGTCCTACCCTTGATGATATTCGGCCAAGACAAATCAAAAGGATATGAGAAGTTTTGGCTATGGTTTTGAAAGAAGAAAACAATTGATATTCGGCTAACAAGAGATGAAGAACTAGTATGGCAAAGAAAAATGAAAAGGGAAGAAGGATGATTCGGCTTTAGCAACCAATGAAAGAAAAATCAAGAGAAATGGGGAAGAAAGAGATTCGGCCAAGAAGAAAGTGAAAAGGAAATGTGGTTTTGAGAAATTGCCAAAAGAAAGAAAAGAAAGAGATGATAGAAGAAAGGTTCGGCCAAGCACCTATTTTGCCGAAAAGAAAAGTGCACAAAAATGCAAAATGTGGTTTTGGTTTCAAAAGGAAAAATGAGAGAAAGAAAATAGTATCTGGTTCAAACACAAATAAGAGCTAAATCAAAAGCAAAATTGCACAAAATGCCAAAGGTACATTCGGCCAAAGAAGGAGTTTTTTGGAGAGGAAGAGAAAAATGCCAAATGATGCACCAAAATGCTAAAGTTGACCAACTATTCCCCCCAAACTTCCTATCAACATTCGGCCACCCCCCTAGCCACACATGCGTCCACATTCATGCACTAATGGCCATAGGAAAGTTTCCAAAACAATTCCCTTAAGCCAAGCCTTATGTCCCTCCATCCTTCCATAAACCTTAAGATTCCTTTCCCAAAGTACAAACTTTCCTAAACCAATATTCAATTTGCCAAAAATTAAAAGTCCAACCTTCCATAATAAAAGCTTGACCGTCCATTAATGCTAGGATACACATAAACAAAAATAAAGTCTTCAAAATGTTAACCATGTTACTCGAACCTCTACCCTCAAGCAACCCTTCATGCATCATAACCACCTTGCCACTAACTCCTCTTGTGCTAGAATTTAACACTTAAATTGACTTAAGTGCCAAGTTCACTTAATCCACTTCACTAAATTTTTAATACTAAAAATTATTCTAGCTTAGCTAATTATTCCAAGCCTTCACATAAATATACTAAGCACGCAATAAACATCCTATCCGAGCTAACACAAATAACAAAATGATACTCTGATTTTTAGGATGTTACATAAAGAAGAGAAAAGATGAGAAACAGATTTCAGCTTGGCAAGAAAGGGTATAAGAGTTACCTAGATGCGGTTATGATGCTTTAGGAAAACACAAGGAAGGGGAAAGGAATTCGGCTAGCAAAGAAAGTAATAAGAAGAAAAGTGGAGAATCCCTTAGTTGATAGATGAGAAAAGAAGTGAAAAAGAAAAGGATTTGAAGCTACAAAATTCGACACCTATAATCCCCAAAGCCGAAAATGCACAAAAGAAAACTACAAGGTCCTATGGCCTAAGTGAATTTCGGAATACCCCAACACAAGCCAAAAACCGATTCCCCCTATACCAAGTGTTTGAAATTCGGCCAACACCTTGATCACATGCCCATCCCTTCTTTTTCTCCTCAATTTCCTCCTGATCACTCATTTGAATTAATTTGAACATTTCAAACTCCCCTTTCTTCTCTCATCCACCCATTCGAATTATTTGACTCAGTCCACACTCCCATCCTGTAATGTCCCAGTCGTATTCTGCTTCTGCTCTCCTTGACGCCAAAAAGAACTCCCAAAATGAGCTCCATGTGACTTGAACCTGCTCCCTCTCTGCTCCCTTATGGCGTCACCTTCCCACTTTACCAACACCTTGCTTGTGTCAACCAAACACAACCAATATCCCTTAGGTCCTATTCCAGCTAGCTCTTCCACTGAAGTGCCCAAAAAGAGAATTTTGGCCAGGGCTTCGGCTTATCCCCGGGCCTTTCCTAGACTCTCATACACCCTAAACTAGCACATTAAACAAAGCATACACACAAAACACATCAAATGCATAGCCCCTAATTCAGGATGTTACAACAATCCTAGAAGATATGGTATGTAATCTTAGAAGATATGATATGCAATCTTAGATATGATATGCAAATCTTAGATATGATATGCAATCTTAGAAGATATGGTATGCAATCTTAAAAGATATGATTTTGTAATCTTAGAGATTTAATTTGTAGATACCTTTTAATCTTAACCGTTGATGTAATTGATCTGTGCCGTTGGATTTGGGGAGGCTCAACTATAAATAGAGGCCTCTCCCTTCATTGTAAAAGACACTTGAGTTTGGAGCAATAATAATTCTTAAGAGCATTCACTCAAATTTCTCCCTCTCTTGCGTTCTTATTTTCTGTGGCTTTTTCTTATTTTGTTCTTCGTTCATCTTCGTTTCTTTTTTAGTTGCTTTCGTTTGAGTTGTATTTTGGTGGATGACTTTCGTTGAATCCTCATATTGTGAGAGTTAGGTTGCCTTAGGCATTTTTTTAAAACTTTTTTTATCCATTTACTTGTTTAATTATTAATTATTCTTTTTATTTTATGCATTTATTTATTCATATATTATCTCATTTATTATATATATTATTACTTTAAACTATTTTATATTTAATATCAAAGTTTACCATATTGTTCGTTTTATTAAATTTGTTTTATTATTTTATTCAAATTTTTTATATATTATTTATCTTGTATTTTGTATTTCATATTTGATCTTTTTAAATGCCCCTTTATTATGCCTTTTTATTTATTTGTTCATTGTTATAAAATCTAGATTCCATTATTATTATGGTCATTCTTAATTTTTTTTTTTTAGCATCATCATTGTCATTGTATTATTCATGTTATTTGCTATTTTACTTTGATTCTTTCTTTTAATTGTCTATATTAGCATTAAATATTAATTCGTTATGTAATATTCGTGAAATTTTTATATGTTTATGTTTTTATTATGCATTAGCACGACAATTTCATTCGAACCATTATTTTAAATAAAAATACGATTCATTTCCACACTTGTTGTTATTCAAAAAGCATTCTAAAATAAGGCCATATTCGACATTTGGGAGCTTTGAGAAAATCGTGCCCTAACTTACTGGAATTCGATTTTTCTCATTAAGTCCAAATGATTGAGTACCCTTTTTGAAATTAAAACATATGAATTTTTAAATAAAAAAAACCTATTCTCGTGAATTTAAGATGTTGTGCCCTAACTCATTGGATGCGACGTTTTGTTAGGTCGAGGCAAGGATTTCTAAAAAGCAAAGGATATTCGGTGTTTGGAAAATTCGAAAGATCGTGCTCTAACTTACTGAGTTTTGATTTTTCTTTTAAAATCCAAATAATTGAATGTCCATTTAAAATAAAAGGGCATAAGTTTTAAAAAATCAAAAGGATTGTGTTTTAAAATCTTTTCAAATTTTTGACATTAGGACATTAATTAATCAATTAGGTACCAATTTTTTGGCGTTACGAGGGTGCTAATCCTTCCTCGTGCGTAACCGACTCCCAAACCCATGTTCTCAAATTTTGTAGACCAAAATCATTGTTTTAATAAATCAAAATGTTTTTTTTGATCAATCTCAAGGTGACCCCGATCACACCTCAAAAAAGATTGGTGGCGCCTCCATTTTCGTTTTTTAAAGTCGACCCCTTTTTTTTAAATATAAAAATGGTTTCGACATTCATGAACTAAATAATATTCTTTTTATTATTGTCCTCAAATGGTTTTTGCACGAAAAGCAAAATGGAGCAAATGTTGCTCATTGGTCGTCTATTGTTTAAACTGATACTAAGTGATATTACGTGGTCAGATCATAATACGAAAAGAAAGTTTGTATTAGTAGAAGAATCTAAATATTTCCTTATTCTAATCGGAAATGAGCAAACCGATTGAAAGACTAATATGTCTTCTATCAAATCCAATTGGGGAGATGCCTTGTAACACCCCTATCCTGTATCCGTGTCGGAATAGAGTTTCAGAGCATTACCAGACTTACAGTATAATTACAGATAAATCGTGTTAAATTACTATTCATATCCGTAATCAACCATAATGTCCCTTGAATAGACCCTCGAGGCCCAATATGAATAGTAGAAACAAACTGGGACTAATTCAAGATCACTGAGAATTTCTCGCGAAATTTCAAAATTTTTCCAAGGTATAGTGCTCACACGCTCGTGTGACCCTTAGACAGGCCCAGGCTTATGGCCGTGTCTTACCCCGTGTAACTCTCTGACTTGTGCACAAGGCCATGCCACACACCCATGTGCTAGGCAGTGTGGTTAATTTAACTTTCATAAAATAGGTGCAGTTTTCACACGGCCATGTAACATGTCTGTGTGCTCAATTCTGAGCATTTTGTTTCTCATTTTTACGATGCAGGGGACACACGGCCGAAACACATGCCTATACACGCCTGTGTGTCTACCCGTGTGGACAATATAAAGTCATTTCCTAGCCTCATCTGTCACCCAAATTTACCATTTTCCTGCACCAAAGCATACCAATACAATCCAACCATTTCAAGCATTATAACTAAGGCCATTTTATTATCCAACATAAGATAACATCACTTACCTTCAACTTATACTCTTACCATTGTTTAACCCTTATGTTAATTTAGTTAATCAACCATTTTTTTATAATTTAATCATATGGATACTTGTTATAACATAACCTTTAAAATATATCAAAACATGACATTAGTAGCCATTCAAATGGCTAGATTACAAGCCAACATTACAAGTCATCATTTGGTCATATTAGTCTATACATGCCATTATATCAAAATAAGTGTTCTTTTTATACCAAAGCCTACTAGTTGATAGTGTGATGATACTCTGACTGATCTCCAACCTTTACGAGCTTTGAGCACTATAAAACAGGGAAAATAAACCAAGTAAGCATTTTTATGCTTAGTAAATTCGTATAACAGGAATTAAACTTACCACTCACATTTATTATAATAATGCATACATTAACATACTTTCCATCAATTTTGCGATTTGCATAATCACATATACTCAAACAAACATGTTAGTCACATATAGATCAATAAGTATTGATGAACTCATCATGCCATATTCATTCAAAACATTGTTCCATTCATCTCTTGTTTCTTATGTCAGATTCAATATTTTATCCATTGAAACATTGAAATTCTGATGGATATTCATATAATACACTCAAGGTGTACAATTTATAATCCGTCAATTCATATTCAAGAGTACCCATTAGGGCACTTAATTAGAAAGCACACTCCAAATCCCCATAACATATAACAGAATTACAAGTCCAGGCTAAATTCTGTTATCAAGTGAGATCAAATTTACCAGTCCAGGCTAAATCCTTTCTGTAGCATATGCATAGGATTACCAGTCTAGGCTAAATTCTTTCTGTTGTATATGCTATAATGAGCTTAATCTGGATTACCCCTCCGGGCTAAATCCAATCCATATCATATGCTCGAGAAGGCTTATATCAGGATTACTCATCTGGGCTAAATCCTTTTAGAAATGAGGTCAATAGGATTTCTCATCCGAGCTAAATCCGCTCTGCAATAAATGCAGGACCCCACTTCAATCGGGAAATCACCTTTATCCATCGGATTCCAATATTCAAATAGAAATTGTTTCTTTTTCAATCAAGTCCAAGCATGTATATATATTTCTCACATTTCAAAATCCTTACATTCCATATTCATTACAATACAACATTTAAATCAACATGTTTACATACTTATTTAAGTTACACGAACTTACCTTGATATTTGTTTGTGTTTGAAATCTATTAATCCAAAATCTTTTCTTTTCCTCGATCTAACTCATTATTCGGTCTTTCCAGATCTATATAGATAAATTTAATCATTAATTCAACACATTTTATATTCATTTGGACTCAATTACATCCTAGGCAAAAGTACCATTTTGCCTCAATACTTTTCAAAAATTCCAATTTCATCCCTAGGCTTGGAAAATGAAATTCATGCAATTCAATCCTCATTTCCATCCTATTTGAATTTCATATCCTACAATAACAGCCCATGAATTTCCTAAAAATCAGAATTTTTATCATGGGTTTTACAAATTTCCAATTTAGTCCCTAATTCAAGTTTCCATGGAAATTCACTTTGTAAAAGTTGTTTATCTATCAACTACCTTTCATTTTCTACAATAAATTTCATAAATTCAGCATTTTCATCCATGACACAATTTCCATACTTTGATAACTTTTCAAATTAATCCCCAAAATAAAGAGAATAAACTATTCTGATTCCAAAAATATAAAAATTACTAAAAACGGGACTTGGAAACTTACCCAATTAAGCTTGTTTAGTTTCTTTTCTCTCTCCTAGGGCTTCCATAGATTATTTAGGGAAGATGATGAGAAATTAAGATGATATTTCTTTTATCATCTTTTAATTAATTAATTTAATTTAATTTCTAAATTTTCATAGATGATTCACCAAAAATATCTACATACTTTTCTTTAATGCTCTAATTACCATATAAGGATCTCAAATTTTGAATTCCATAGCTATTTAATCCTTATTGCTGCTAGAATTCAACTTTTACATTTTATACAATTTGGTCCTTTCCCTAATTAATCACATAATCGATAAAATTTTCTTTTTAGAATTTTCATATAACCTTATTATCATATCACTAATCATACAAAACTTTTAAAGTATTTTATATTTTCAGTTCGGGTTTGTGGTCACGGAACCACTGTTCTGATTTCACTGAAAATGGGCTGTTACATGCCTTATCTTGGGCATCAGAGCGGATGACTCCCATAATATAAAGACATAGATGTAACTAACTGGACTAAAAGTCTATCAGACATGACCCAAGCAGAATAATTCCTGAATCCATTTATGCATTTATATACTTATGGCATTCATAATGTGACATACCTAAATCATGAGTGGATGGCAGACTATGTATGCGTGACTTATACACTTTGATGTAAGTAAAAGTGTAAGTTCAAATACATAAGGAGCCAAAAGCTTGTGCATTGGGTGTACGACTTCTGTAGCATGTAGCGTCATTCACAATAGTGGAATTTATAGCCTAGAACATGGGTAAATGATATCCTCTTATTGGTATTACATGGTTGATGAAAAGTAAACGTGGCCACGGGTCGTCCGCCTTTGTGATGGATGACTTGATTACTATTTGATAGTGGTTGACTTTTCATGGAGGAAGATATAATGGTTACCATGAGATTAAATAGGATCATACTGGGAGAACGAATATTATCCCAAAGAGATCAATGATATCCTATGAGGGTAACAAACTAATGAAAATGTCATTGGACGAGAACTGTGAAGTTACTTTTGTAATGGTATGCCATTGGGGAGAGCTCAGTCTATCACATCCCAAAACCCAGCCTAGTAGTTTTGGGTTAGTAGAATCGGGTTTTTTTAACTGGTGGTTGAGTTAGATATTAGAAAATAGGGTCATAAATAAGTAATTTAAGTATGTGAGTGTCATAATTAGATTTTTATTTTATTATTTAGCTCAAAACAAAATTTAATTTTGAGGTCTAATTTGAAAAAAAAAAGAATTTTAATTTATTTAGGACCTTTTTGAAAAAGGGAAGAACTAAGAGTAACCTAAAGGGCAAATTGCCAAAATTTTGAAATTAGTCTTCCACATGGAGTATACCACCACCTATCCTTCTTCTCAAAAACACCAAAGCATTCAAAAGTTTTCCAAAACATAAAATTAGGGAGTTTTTTCAAAATCAAGTCATTCTTTTCTATTTATTAGCCTTCCAAATACCAAAACAACCCCCAATTTTAAACGAAAAATATGTTTTCTTCCCCAAATTCGTCATTGTTCTTCTTGAGTTCAAATACGAAATTAAAGTTGTAGATCATCATTTTCATTAAATCAAGGTAATATTCTAACTTTTTAGTATTAAATGAAGAGTGTTGTTAGTTCAAATCTCGTAATATTGAGTTTTCAAAGTGGTTTTTGGTTCATTATAATTTAATTAGAAGATATTTCACTTCAATTTGATAGTTCATAATCGAATTTCTAAGAATCAAACGTTTTCCCCTTTTCTATGTTCTTAAAAGCTTCAATTTTTTGGAAAATTTAGGTTACATGGATTTAGGTGAAATTAATGTTTTATATATGAAATTAAATTATATTTAGGATGTTTGAAATAAAAATAGAGGTTTAGAAATGAGGTTAGGGTGTCGAAACTTCAATTTTAACAAAACTAGCTAGTTTTCGGTAGTTAGAAAGGAGAAGCTTGAATTGTGTTTTCCTTGGTGTTTGGATGTGCTCAAGGTTGTTTTTGATGATTTTGGAATGTTTTTATTATGTGTGTTAAGCTCCAGAACATTCGAGAGCCATTATGAGCAAGTCTAAAGGCAAGGAAAAGCTTCTTTGAGCTTTTGGCTTGTAAGCGGAAGCATGATTGGTTAGTGTCCGGAGTCGCTACAAATAGGTGCGATTCATAGTGTTAATCGAGAGCTTAGAAATAGCCTAAATCCCTATCCTAAGTTTCGAGTGTAAGCCTTTCTTTTACTTTTTGTCTTGTTATGAAAATATGCATAATGTATGTTGAATTGTAGAATGTTATGCTGATGTGATGGTAAAGTAACTAAGTATTGGTATGTGGTATGTGATAATCTAATAAGTAAGCACTTAATGAGCATAGTTGTGGCACTTAAAGTGCAACTAAGTGTGAATCTGATAAGTAAGCATTGTGTACAAATTGTGGTGTGAATTGATGTTTATGAACAGAGATTATGTGCATTAAAACAATAATTAGATATGTGTAATTGTGCATATTTTGGCCTTGTGATCTCTTGAAACTGTTTAATATAGTTGGCATGCCATAGGATGTGAGTACTCACCCTTGTGATGTGGTTTGGGGCATTAAGGCCTAGCATAGTTTGGAGAAATAAGGGAATGTGAGCTGAGCTCCATTCATCATGATATGTTGGTTTGTTTGAGAGTGTTAGCTTAATGCTACACTTATGGGATATGTTAGACTCTTTGAGTCATTGGTATGTTAGAGATCTATGTATCCAATGTGTGGTGATAGAGCCCACTCTTATGTTTCATAATCTCAAGTTTCCAAATTATTGTAAATGATTTTATATAAATTATGTTGTACATAAATGCATGTTAAAGTGTAAGTTAACTTATTTGGGTCAATGAAACATGGACTTAATGAATTACTCAAAATAAATGTGCTTTGGTTTCTAATGTTTAACGTATGATATTGTATGTACTTGTAGTAATTCTGATAATTCACTAAGCTTGTTTGAGCTCACACACCTTACTAAATCTTTACAAATTAGTAGCAATTTCAGTGTGAGCGGTACAGCCAAGGAAGTGATCTTAGAAAGGCAATAAACTTTTGAGTAGGTTGTTTTATAATTATTTTTGAACTCTTTGAATAAAGGCAATATGGGTTTAGAAATTTTGGTTGGTTATTATTACTATCGTTATTGTTATTACTCTTATTGTTTTATTATGGCTTTGGACCGATAAGGTATTGATGTTATGTTGGACTATGTTTTGGGAAAATTTGATGTTTAATGTTGTAATGGATATTGCATGTTGGAAAGGGAATATGCTTAGCATGAAATATACCTTATTTTGCTCTATTTTTTTTATTTGTGAAGAGGTATCGATACTCGGGGTGTAAATATCAATACCTCAATGTTGGAACGAAAGTGCATGAACACAATAGCTTAATTTGGTATCGATATTCTTTCTCGAGTACCATTACACGAGGGTAAAAATATAGATACCTTTGTTTGGGTCTCAATAAAATGTTTGGTTTCAAATTTTAAGGAAAAACAAAATGCTAGAATGGTATCGATTTTCTTAATTGTATCATATCTTTCTTGATAAATATTGATACCTGTGATTGTGTATCGATACCTACATGATTTTCTTTGTAGATTTACTAAATGGTCCCTAAGCATGTATTTAAATTGTTCTAATGACAATTAATATTTGTTAAGCCATGAACACCTCTGTAATTGGTTACATTTTAATATTAGGGCTTGCTTGAATGATATACGTGGAATTTCTAATAAATGGACCCTAATTATGATTTAATTTGTTTCTAATATCATATAACGTAAAGTAGACATGAACACTGCTTTAAATGATTTAATATGGTAGCTATTGTTATTGATTGAAGTTATGTGTGCATGTATGTAAGTTTCAATGTTTGCTGTAGCATCTTGTCACTCGGGTCTGGAGACCAGGTCGGGTGTGGGGTGTTACAATATCATAATACTATAATGGAATGACTTCGTGACTAAATGATTTTATAATTAATAGGCTAAAATTCGAAACTTCATTATAAATCATTTGAGCCTCAACTACATATGTCTAATCGATCCCTCTACTAGCTCGTTGAAACCAGAAATGAATTGCGTGTTTGAATATAAATGAATGGTATGAATAGGAAAAGAGAAATGGGAGACATTCAGGAATGATTATGGTTTTCTCCAAAATGGAGAAATGGAATCATTTGGAAATGAATATAGGTTTCCAAAAATGGAAATGGAAACTTGCAATCCTATTAGGATTACTTAAAAAATGATGGAAGAATAAGTTTATGTTTCTGGACTGTTTTGAAGCCCGAAAATGAAAATAAATCATTCGGTCATAGTGAACATGTTGAGTTGTGACATATTGAATGAATTTTCTCGAAATTTTACTGGGGTAAAATCATCAAAATTTTACCGGCGGTAGATTTAGGATGAGAAAATTATTTAATATGTAAATATTAAAGTTTATTTCGGGAAACAAAAAAACTGAATCAAGTTGTAACATCCTAAATTTATGGGCCTATGCATTTAGTGTAGGGATAACTTTAATAGGTTAATTTACGTGGTAGGGGTCCAAATTGGGTTCAGGATTAGGTTAAGGCCTTGATTAAATTACTAGATTGGGCATTATAGAATTAAAAAGGTGGTAATTATGTTTAAAATGCCAAACATGGGCTTGTGGCCCAACATTAAGTGGCATTATAAGGGAATTAGAAGTGACGCCACACACAAGGGATTTAGAGGCCCAAAATTTAAGTTTAATGAGGCCCACATCTTTTAATTTAAGTGAGTTAAATTTGACATTAGGGTTAGTAGGGTGGACAGCTACAAGGCTACAAAATAGGAAAATTATGTGGATTTTTAAGTGATAATATCATAGATAAAAAGGAGAAAAGTTAGGAGCTTATCTCCAAGAAAAGTGTTGGCCGAAAATCTATCACCTAGAAGAGTGTAAAATTCGGCTACTGCATGGCAAAGAGGGTGCCGAAATTCTCCTCTCTTTTAGCTTAAATTTTAAGGGCGTTTTTGGTATTTAGCAATAGGTGTCAAAAATCTATAAATAGGGGGGGCTAGCTCCTTGATTCTGACATTTAAAAACCCTAGTTTTCTCTATTCTTTGTGCCGAATTCTTTAGCCTCTCCCTCTCCAATTTCTTTCTCCAAATTTCTTTCTTCAATTACTTCAAAAGCCAAAACTTCTCCCCACTTTCTTTTCCCTTGTGTGCGATTTCTCTAAAAGCCAAAACATCCATCGCTTTTTCTTTTATTCATCATATTTGAGGAATTGTTTTATACTTCCTAACATTTAAATCTTCCATTGGCATTACCAATCCTCTCCCTAGTGCTAGTTTGAATCCTCTAAGCTAAGGTAAGAGTCGATTTTTGATTAGTTCTCATAATCTATTTTAGAAAGGCAAAAGCCAAAAGCTAATAGTTAATGGTTTTATAATGGGCGAGAATTCGGGATTTGAAGGAAGTCGAGCCAACTAGATCTAAAAGTCGAAAATCATAAGTCTCCAATTTCGGGATTTTAAGGTAAGAAGAGTTGTTTATTCAAATATATAAAATTGGGTAGAATACTAACCATGGCCGAATATAGGAGAGGCCCTAGTTTCACATCCTTCAGGCTTTTTGAAGCAAAGCTGTAGATCGGTTTAGCGAGGGTATCGACATTAATCAGTGTGTAGATCTCTAACACACTACTAATAAACTCAGTATGTATATCTATTTATGTATGTTATGGGCTAAAAACCTAACAAGGTGTATAGATAGTCGAATGGAACCCTAAAAGGGTTAGGCAAGGATGCCAGGTACGTAAAGATGGAACTCCCTATGTGTATCGAAAAATATTTAAGTCTGCATGATGTTTTCTTATGTATGTATGCATGGGGTGGGAATGATGATAATTGAAGGGGAAATGCATGATAGGTCACTTAGTGATCGGTGGTAGAAATCCCACATAATATAAATGTAAGGTCACATAGTGATCGGTGGCTATGCCACGTTTAATGATTCCTATTTGATAGGAATAGGTAGTACGGCTGTCGTTTTAGTGTGTAGCGGATGGAGGGTTGATTGTAGAAATCCCCAAGGTGTGATGGTTGGTACGGGTTGGTGTGTAGAGGATGGAAACCTAGGATAGGTTGGGTTATTCATTCCTTATTATTTATTATGTGATTATGAATGATGCCTTCTTGTATGGGCCAGGGACCATAATGTGTTTGTGGGCTCAGGTCGATATGTGTTTTGTGATTTATACACTGAGTCATTGTGACTCACGCTTTCCTTTTCTCTACTCTTCAGATGAGCACTAGATCGTGGATATGGGAGCCGAGACGGACTCGAGGGGCCATCAAGTTTTATTCCTACAAGTTATTTTCGGGATTTCTCTAAATTTTATTTTATTTTATTTTATTTTGAATTATCAATGTAATAAGGCCCCATAGTTTTATCCAATTAAGTAGATTTCAATGTTCTGGAAATTATGATTTTATGACATGATTTACTTATACTTAGTAATAAAAATACAGGGTTTTATTTCCAAAAGATCACTTAAGTAATGTCTAATTAGTTTACGACTTCCAAACCAACAAGGCAAAAGTTTTCAATGTACAAACTGTGACACGCCAGATCCGGTCGAAACGCATGGGCCGGGTTTGGGGTGTTACACAAGTTGGATCATATTACAGAGTACTAGGTCAAAAAGGCCCAGGAAGTACTCGTAATTGGACTCGATGTAAGAGAGGCCCAAAACCTCTCATATAACATGAAGGGGATGGCAACCCTAGTAGAAATATAAGGGTTAGTCGTTCATCCCTCTCTTACTCTAAGTAGAATGTTTTTTATTTAAAATAGACCTCTACAACTCTACAAGGGTTCTACCTTCTCTTCCTATAAATAGATGGCATCGGTGGAGCTACTAAGACAACTTTGAGAGATTGTTATTCTGCCGAAAAATAGAGAGAAATTATTCTCAACTTATAAATATATTTATCATAATAACAATTTTACTGGTTTCTACTAAAGAAGAGAGAATTTTCGTTTCACCCCAAAAGGAAAACTTTTTTTAATTCTATGTTTTGATTCAATTGGTTCAATCTTATGTTGGATCGTCGGTATGCATTGCACAGGGGAAAATTATTCTGGTGATCATCAATCACGGATCCATGTACGAGGAATGAGTTAGGTTGAAATAAGGTTGTAGATATACCTTTTCAAATACTGTAGAACGGTGAATAACGATGTAGGTTGGATTCCTTTGGGCGATGTCAATCCTAGCCGCAATAAAACAATCTCAACTTCTACATAGTCCACCCAGTCAAGCACGAACATCAAAACTCTTTGAACTTTTTCAGAGAGAATTCAAAAAATTGGCTGCTAGACCTTTTGAATTTTCTTACTCAGTCATTCTCACATCATCCATGATTGTATTCCTTTTATTAATATCATATATTAAAAATGGAATAATTCCCTTTTTGCCTTTTAGAGAAAATCATGGAAGATATTTAAATTATATTCTTTCCAAAAGAATACTAACTTCCATAAATATTAAATCTAGAAAGAATATGAGAATCGTATCCGCCAGGTGATACTGTCTGCTAGGCAATACTATTTTCCCAGCGATACAGTTCGTCAGACGATACAGTTCTCCAGATGACACTACCCACTAAGTGATATTGTCTGCCAGGAAGTACTATCTACCAAAGACGTATGTAGGAGGGTATATGCCCAACATTTTTGTGTGAAGTATATTCTCTTTAACCATAGGTTGTGACCTTATTGGTTCTTGTAACATTAGTAGTAATACTAGAACATTTCTAATGTTACAACCAATGAGTGGCATCTAACAATGCATCATTGCTACCCAAGTTACAAGAAGTCGTGATTCAACATAACCTTTCTATGATAAACGTTTTCATGTATTATATCCTTTTATCATCTAGATTAGACATAAGTCATGGTATAGTCATACTTGTGTAGTCCAATCTCATATTTCATGATATTTTGAGTAGACTACAATAAACAAATGAGTGTGATATCTCAGATAAATCCTATCTTGTTTAATCATATCCTACTACGTAGATTATGGTATACTTAACATCAGCCTTTATAGTACAACTTGTTACGGTGGATGTTTGATTGTATCAAAATATACAACTCACGATGTTGAGACAATGATAATCTCAACTCTAAGGATCATATACATAGTTATCACTATTAGTAATGTTGTGACTATTGCATAATAATCCAATAAAAATACTCATAGTGGGTCATTCCAATATGTTATTCTCTAACGCATACTCATGTATTTATTTTGACATCTCTATGTCAATGACAACACTTTGTCATCAATCAACTACACATTAGTCTCAATGCATTATCATTGTCCAAGCCCATAATAATACTTAACTAAGGACCTTAAGAATAATCATATTATTCTCAGGACTTTATTATTAATCAGCTTATTTATACACATAGAAAAACAAACTGAAATAACAATGACATTATCTTATATTAACAAACAAGGTAAAATGAGTATGTATTTACAACCAACTCATGATTGGGCATACTTTAACAGCCCACACTCGAAGTAGTTTGTGGTGCAAGAATAGCAGAGAAGATCATTTAGTTGAAAATCAAAAAACATCAAGGATCCGATTATCTAAAAACACAGGTATAGTTTCAGTCTAAGGTTTATTGCTACAAATATCACAAATCGGGTCAATTTTCAAAATTTTAATTTTTCGCTGTGCAAGAAAGCCGTTCTCAACCATGCTCCATTCCGTTTCTATCTGTTCCTAGTTTTTCAATAAAGACCGCCAACTTATAGTCTCTTTCAATTTAACCCCTAATTGTTCCAATTTTCTCGGTTAAAAGGATTTCAAGTGTGACAAATTAGGTCAAATAAAAGCTTTAATTACATAAAATATGAGTTGTGCGGATGGGAACACCCTCGCTTGATTTCATCCCATCATTCACCTATGTCGCAACACAGCCTTATGCGTGTTATGACACACAACTTCGAATATGAAATTCCGCATTTGCTTGATTTTGTTGTGACTCTGAAAGCTTGTGTTATGACCTAACTATGATTCCTAATGCTTTTGTGCCTTCAAATGATATCCTACACACTCAAATAGATCATTAAAAGCATCCTAAGGTCAGTATTGGCCCAATAGGTCAACTAACTCAAAATAATGCATAAAAATGCATATTTCAAATCTAAACTATGAAATGTGAAAATGCAATAAAATATATTAAAATGACTGGAAAACAAGCTTGTTAAGTGTCGAAAAGTACTTAATTTGCCACTACGATTTGTGGCGGATTAGGTTCCTCGACAGATTTTTGTAAATCCTCTTCAATTTGAATAGGAGCATTAACATTATCAAAGGTTTTACCTTATCGCAAGATGATCGCATTCACATGCTCTTTCCCATCCTTCTAAGGATTATTCTCTGTGTTGCTCGGGATTCCGGTACCAATTTGTCTTTGAAGGTTTCTCATCATCTCCATCATCTAGCTCATTTGATTTTGGATGCTATCCTTAAAATCAGTCAATAAGTTAAGGGTTAAGGTACACTCAGACTTTACCTATCAGATGTCTATATTCGTTGACTGTATGTCTACCTCTATTCGATCTAGCCATTGACCATATACAAAATGGTTGTTCCCCATGGATCTGTCTTAAGATCTTTGTAGTGTAAAGGTTGATAAATAGGGTTTTTATCAGTTTTGGATTGGGTTTCCTCCTCTTTGATTACCTCCCCACCTTAGGTTTAGATGATCCTTCCAACCTAATTTATACATGTTGAAATAAGGGTTTCCACCCCTATTGCCCATCTAATTCACCTTACTCGGCTGGCTCTCAAAATGTGGCCCATAAACTTCGGTCGAGTTTCGTCACAAATGGTTTGATGGTAGTATCCAACTGGTTCAGCCTCTCTAATATGTTTTGATGCATCTCTTCTTCGCGAATGGCTTTCACCGTTAGTGGTTTCGAGTTATAGGTGAACCTCTCGTTAGGCCACATATACGAATTCGTAGCCATGTCGTCAATTAATTAGCAGGCTCACTCATATGTGTTGTTCATAAGAGATCCTCCAGATGCATCATCTAACTTGGATCTCAAATTTCCATCTAAACAATTGTAAAATATTTGTACCTGGAACCATTTTGGTAATCCATGATGTGCACACTTCCTTAATATCAATTTAAAATGCTCCCATGTCCCATATAGATTCTCTTTTTCATCTTGCTTGAAGCTTAGGATCTCACACCTGAGTTGGATTGTTCTACTTATGGGAAAAATTGTATAAAATTTTTTCTGCTAAATCGTCCCATGTGGTTATAAAACCTGACTCTACTGAATCTAACCAATTAGTTGTATTATCACATAAAGAAAATAGGAATAACTAAAGAAGAACAAGATCATCTATTACCCCATTGTACTAGAAAGTGTCACACAACTGGAGGAACCATTTTAGGTGCTGGTTTGGATCCTTCATCATATTCCATCGAAACTACAAGGTCTTTTGGATCATTGTCATTTTGATCTCAAAATTATTGGCATTGATTATTGGTTGTTCAATGCTGCCTCACACGACATCTAGTGTCGGTAAGGCATAATCACGCAACATTCTTTATTGAGCCATCAGTAGCTCTCCATGAATTTGTGCTTGTGGTTCAAGTGGATCTTCCAATCAAGGATTTTCCCGAGGTAAGTCAACTACCAAGAGTGGATCGTTTTGCATTAATTGACGATCGCGCCTTAGAAATTACTCCAGATCAGGGTATGGCTCGATTGTTGTGCTTCCACTTCGGGTCATTAACTGAATTGAGAGACAGAAAATAATAAAATTAGTAAACCTAATTTAAAAAATAAAAATAGAAAAAATAAAATAAAACAAGAAATCATGTCTATAATTTTTAATTTTCCTTTTTATCCTATACTAATTGCGAAAAATAAATTTAAATTTAATATCGAAACCTCCTCGGCAACTACGCTAACAACTTGATGGCTGCCAACTACGTGCGAACATTTGACTGGAAATATTGAAAAAATATATATATAGAAATATAGTAATAGTGTCTGCAAGTATACAAGTCAAATTGTAATATAGTAAATGTACAATGGGGTACTGGAAGTACTTCAAGGATTGTACCCAAGTGAGGATGGATTAAATCTAAAATTACTTCTACTATAATAGGTCTAAACAGTAATCACCAAAAATCATATTACAATAAATGAAAATATTGAAATTAATATTGCAAACTAAAATAAATAAAATTCTAGAAGAAAATAAATCAACGACAAAAATCTCATTTAACAGACAGAAGATTAACTCGCAAATAAATTAATCACAAAAATCTCATTTAATAGACAGAAGATTTACTCGCTTCAGTGGTTTTAATTAACTTCAGAATTCAAGTTTTATTAGTGAATTAGTTTTTAACTAACCAGTATTATCTCTCGGTCTCTACTAATTAATTAATTGACTATTACTCACTTATCTCTCGACCTCACTTTCTTGACCTAGATAAACTCATGATTTATTCGGCAAACTTATCTCTCAACCTCGTTTAACGTAGATTACATCCTAGGGTCGTCAATCTTAAGGTTTAAGCAGACATAAATTTATACCAACTAACCTATATAAGAAACCCTCATTCTTCAGTTAATCACTCCTACATCCGCTCGTTAATCTCCCTAAAGGAATTAGCCACTGATGATTTAATTACTGTCTTTATTAGAATTAAATTAATCATGCAAGACACACAAATTAAATTAAAATGAGAGAAGGATGGAAATTGATATGTTTGATAAACTAGATGTGCTTGGATCTACTAACTCCTTTAATAGTTGTCGTGATGTCATCGTTTGCAAGAGAAACATAAAAGAAAATGATGAAAACACTAAATAATGAAGAGTTGGACTCAAATCGAATCCAAGTTGAATAACAAGAAATAAAACTATTTTGTAACTAAAATAAAACTAAGTTAAAATACTAAACTACTAAAATAAAACCCTAAAATGGCTTTGGCAAAAGCTTCCTCTAGTTGAGCATAAGCCTTTTTTTTTATAGGCAAAGTTAGCAGCCCATTTTAGGTCAAATACAAGTCTTAATCACACTAAATATCGATTGTGCTGATGAAAACACCCTTAATTAATTTTTGCCCTCTGTCAAACCTGTGTTGCAACTCAGACTAGTGCGTTTTGTGACTCGGTTGTCAATCTTGTTGCTTTTGGGCTTGAAAATAGGTGTCTTACACACTCAATTAAATCGTTAAAACTACCTTAAAGTCGATGTTAGCCCAATAGGTCAACTAACTTGAAATATTACTTAAAAACACTTATTTTTCAATAGTTTGAACCTAAGCTAATAAAATTGAAAATGCAATAATTAAACATGAAATGACTTTTAAAAAAAAAAGCTCATTAAGTGCTGAAAAGTACTTAAATTGCCACTGCAATTTGTGGCAAGTCAGAAAGCGAATATTGGCTCACTGGTTATCTAACATTTAATTAATATTAAGGGTACTACATGGGTGGATCATATTACGAAAAGACAGTTTGTATTAGTATATGAACCAAAATATGTCCTTAGTCTAATAAAAAATGAGTAAACCGATTAAAAGATTAATATGTTGTCTATCAAGTCCAATCGGGAAGATGTTTTGTCTTGAACAACGAAGAGGATGACTCCTGAAAGGTAGAGACATGGATGTAGTTAACTGGACTAACAATACATCGAACATGACCCAAGTAAAATAGATCCTAAATCTGTTTATGGATTTATTGTAACAACTCGATTTCCAGTGATGTCGAAAAATACAGTTTCAGAATCCCATTTCCGTAAACTGAGTTCGTAAATATTAAATAGGAATGTTTACAAAGTTAATATTAGAATATATTGAAATTCAGTTAAGTATTTTAGTCAAAAAAGTGGTTAATTAAGGCCTAGGGACGAAATTGTAAAAGTCTAGTTGTTATTTATTTTTAATTTAGAAAAGGGGACTTAAATAACAATTATCTAAAAGACTAAAATGGTTATAATGGCCAGTGGATGATGGTGGTGGATGTCATTAGACTAATTAAAACATAGATTAATTAAGTTAAATTATGATTAAGATTAATTAATTAATATTACACTATGTTAATTAAAGTATAAATAGCAAACAAAGTGGAAATAAAGATAAAATGCTATAATCTTCTTTTTCAAACCATAGAAGCAAAATAAAAAAATAAGAGAAAGCTTTAGGTATTCAAACATTCAGCCATCTATTTATAAGTAAGCTCCTAACTGTTTTTCTTTGATTTTTATGAAAATTGAATCATGGGAGCTTGATTTAGCTAGCTCATATATCAAATTATTCAATTGTTGAAAATTTGATAAGTTTTCATTGTTGAGAATTGGATGAATTAGGTGTAAAATTGATATCAATTATGCTTAGATTATGAAAAGGACTAAATCGTAAAGCTTAACAAACTTGATTGTTATCTTTGTTACATTAGGGACCAAATTAAATAAAATGCAAACTTGTTATGAAATTATGGTAGTAAAAGAAAATAAAAGGTCCTTAATGAGTAAATGTGAAATTGGATTTTAATCTGAAGCTCTATATCAAAAGTTATGCTTATCCCGGGTTTAAGGACTAAATTGAATAAATTGAAAAAAAATGATTGACTTTGTATTTGAATCTGAACTGAGTGGAAATTGATATTGTGTAATTTTTGAATTATTATTCGTAGCTAAAGACGATGTCGAGCCCTCGAGAGGGAAAAGAAATGTGAGAGCCAATGTCAAGTGACATGAGATTTTAGTTTGTATTTTCATTTGAAGCTCATTTCCTTAATATAGGGTCCCCATGGTCCAAAATAATTTTGGATGTCAGATATCATATTTAAGTACTATTTTCATCATAAAAGTCTCGATAATAGACCAAATTACCCTTTTACGACAAATTTACCATTTTTTCCTTTTTACCCTTTTTAGCGATTTCTTCTTACAAATCGATAATTAGACCAATTCAAGATCATAATTCATAATAAATCTTTAACATAAGTCCTTGAGTGATGAGAATTATAGTTTTTCCCTTTTTTGGTGAAAATGGGAAAATTATAATTTAGTCCCTAAACTTTTCAAAATTTACAATTTGGTCCTTTTGTCACATGTCCACTTCTAAATTCTTTTAAAAATTTTCTCATCTTAATTATCAACTTGATTTCATAATATTCCTTTATCCAACTTATTTTTTTCAAAATTTCTCACCAAATCACTATATCCGTTATTGAAATAGTGCCAAGTTGAAAATTTTGAGATGTTACAACGATGATAAAAATGGACATAAATAAGCCCATTTCCAGTTTTTTCAACTCAACTCTTTAGAAAAGTGCAACATGTCCATGACCTAGTGTCATAGGGTTAAAACTTTAGTTTAACAAAACACGCGGCCCTAGGCGATTTCTTAGGTTCAAATCCTGCCTAAGTCAACCTACTCTCGACAAAGGAGAATTATTGCAGAAATTCTCTAAGGCACCGAAGTAAAGCAGAAGAAAACTTGAACCAAAAGAGCAATGAGAGAACAAAAAAGCCATAGAAAAATAACACACACTAAATATTTGAGTAAATGCTCTCAAAAGTGTTCTATTACTTTGAAGGTTTACAACAAAGTGATTACAAATGAGGGGGAAGGCCTCTATTTATAGTTGAGCTCCCCCAAATTCAACAGTATAGATTGAGTTACATTGACGGTCCAGATTAGAGGCTATCTACAATATGAGAGTCCTAAGGGATTTAAACTCTATACATCTTTATCCTTTAAGATTTACAATAATTACCCTAGTAACTCTACTTTTACTGAAGTGGCTCACAGGTCACTAAGGCTTCAAGTAAATGGGTTTCTCCATATGTTCCACAAATCAGGATAGTTCAAGCGAGTCAAAATAACCTTATTTAATTAGTTGCTCTTTATGGGACATTATGATGTGATCTTGGTCGCATCATATTAAGATACAACTCGATGCCACCGAGATTGGCCCAAACTCGAGGGGCCCAAATGCAAAATGAAGCTTTTAATTTTAGTTTGTTAATTTGGTTGCTGGAATAAGGACTTTGATTTATTTATTTTAGTTACTTTAGTTATTATAATATGAGTCTTTAATTATGTCTTGTTTACTAAATGCATCTTTAAGTAATGTCTTCCATTATTGATCTACATCTTTTAATTATGACATGCATTATGTGTTCTGCATTTAATAAAGTCATGCATTATGTAACTCTCATGTTAGTTAAGTTTGCATCATAAATTATGACATGCATTATGTAACTCCCATGTTAGTTAAACTTTACATCATTAAATTAAGTCATGCATTAAGTAACTCATTTGTTCATTTAGTTTACATTTTAAACCATGCATTTAAGCATCTTAGTTGTTAAATATGTTTGAGTTTGTTTATATAAGTATGTTATTTAATTTGTCTGTTACTTTTTACTACATAAATTAAAGTGTGTTTATTTTCATTTTAAATAAGGTGATTTGAGCTGCGAATAAATTGGTGTATGAGTGTTTATAGTGAGCTGATTCTTATGAGTGTCTTTAATGCTTAATTATCTACCTTGTAGGTGACTATTCATATGGCTAATTGACTCTTCAAGTTTGGATGTTTTTAAGTGTAACACCCCAAACCGGGCCTAGAAGTTAGGCCCGAATCTGGTGTGTCACATGGAAGTGTTTTTCAAAACCATACTTCTTGTTGTTCAAACTTGTTTGAGAGTTAAAGCCTCTTTGTTAAAACTCAAAACACTTACGCAATTGTTATCCACTTGAAAAAGTAATTACTTTTAAAACCTTATCTGTTGTGGAAGCATATTTAAAATAAACAATTTAAGAAAATGTGATGTTTAACAATTGAGTTGTAGAAGCATTTTGAAAACGTTGCGGAAACATAGTGTTTCGAAGACAGTTATCGTTTTGGAAATCATATTCTACTTTTAACAGTTAGAAAACATCATAAATATATATCAGAAACAATAAGTTAGGATAGAGAGGCCTTATTACAACCCAAATCAAAATATTTAAAAGTAAATACTCAAAACCGCAAGCATAAGAAGTGTGTGGTCTTCTCCGAGTCCCTCGCAACTCCGATCCGTCTAAGGCTGAGGATTACCTACACAAATAAAAACAAGGTGAGTTTACGAAAACTCAGTGTGTAATCCCCTTACTAGAGTAACAGTCAGTATACGGAAATAGAAACTGAAATAGCCTGGGCCAAAGCCCTTTAACAATAACAGTATAGTCTAGTTCAGAACATACGTGGGCCAAAATCCACTACAATATCATTTGGGTCACAGCCCATAATAGAATCAACTGGGCTTAGCCCATTTCTGTAATATCCTGAAATAGGGGCTAGTTGTGATTGAATTGTTTTGCATGTGTTTGGACTGTGGTGTTATTATTTGTGATGTTTTAAGATCTAGTTATAAGTCTAGAGTAGGCCTGAGTTGCGGAAATTTTTGTTTTAAGCTTTAAGTAAGGGGAGCTGAAGGAGCTAGGGCTTAAGTGTAATTCGTGGAGTATTTTAGCACAAGATTGGGCTTGGTAAAGTGGTAAGGAGGCGCCACTTAAAGCCTTGTGTTTGACGCCACTTTCAGGGAAGGAAGACTCAGGTTCGAGCAGCAGAAATCTCACTTTCTGCTTATTATTTTGACGCCAAGGGGGAAGAGTTGTGCTCAGCACAAACTCTGTCAGATAAGCATGGACTAAGTCAAAATATTTGAATTGGTAGCAGGGAGAAAAATAAGGAACTTGTGGAATTCAAATTCGTTTGAATTTGTGGCCAGGAGAGGTTTGTAGTAGTTGCCGAATTTTGAACTCCTCCTTTGTGGAGTGTCCAGTTTTGGGTAGCTAAGGGGAGGAGAGTGCCGAATTTCTTGAGGTGCCTTGTGGTGCAATTTCGGCTAGCCTAGGTCTTAAAATTGCTTAGTGAAACAAAAATTGAAAAACCCTTTTGAGCAGTGCCGTTTTCTCCTTAGTGTACTATAGTGAAGTAAAAGCCGAAGTTCTTTTTGTTTTTGCACCTAGCCGAATGCTCCTCTAGGTTCTTCAATTTTATTTTTTCATTTTATTTCTTTTCTTCTTCTTAGTATTTGGCCGAGTCCCTGTTTTCACTAAAATTTTAACCGGTAACCTGTTTTCTTCTAAATGATTTCCTCTGTGACAAGCCAGATTCGGTCGTGGTGTGTTGACCGGGTTTGGGGTGTTACAATTGTGGTATCAAAGCCAAGTTCAAAGGCTTGGCTGTGGGCCCGAGGCCTGAAATGTTTTAAAATATGGGTTTCAAAATGTTTTGGTCGAAGTACATATGTTGGAAGGCATGGCACCGAGTCTCCGGCACCAATCCACCCAGGTAAGTACCCCTAACCCATGGTTGTGTATATGATTATAATTAAGTTAAGCTTTGAAAGACTAGTGATGGTGGACTACCCTAGGGATTGAACCTTATTAGGACTCTATGGGCTTGCGAAAACAAAAACTCTTTAATTAGAATTATTCATAAGACTGTGCTTTAATAACAGTGGAATAATGGCTAATGCATAAAACTATTAAATCAGATAAGTCAAGACTTTAGTCATGAGTACTCGAGGTGGTCACAGTCGTAATACGCGTGGACATGGTCGGGGTAGGATGGCAGTTTCTGAACTAGTGGGGTCTGGTCAGGGGTCAGAGAATGAGATACCAGCACCACCACCAGCTGTAGGTGGTGAGTTTCGAGATAAGACCGGGATGATGCGATGTCGCGAGCGATCTTTGCGAGTTCTTGAGAGGGTAGCTGGAGTAGGTGGAGGCGCAGGAGCTCGAAAATCTGTACCCGAGCGACTCCGAGCCAATAGAGTCGAGGTATTTCGAGGTGTTTCTGGGGTGGTTCCCAGTACAGCTGAGTATTGGTTAGAGGCTACGGAGTGAATCATGGATGATTTGGATCTGACTGCTGAGGAAAAACTGAAAGGGATAGTGTCGCTTCTCCAGGATGAGTCATACCAGTGGTGGCTCATGGTTCGGGATAGTGCTGCAGCGAATGACCTCACTTGGAACTATTTTAAAGCGCAAGCTATCGGAAAAAGTATATTGGATCTAGTTATATTGATGCGCAGCTGGCGCGCGCTCGAGGTTGGTTCGGGGAGTAAGTCTCATGACGAGTATGAGGCAGAGTTCTTAAGGTTGAGCCGGTATGCTAGGGGTATCATCGCTACAGAGCACGAGCGATGTGTCCGATTTGAGGACGGACTGAGAGATGAGCTGAGGTTGTTGATTGCTCCACAGCAGGAGCGTGAGTTTGCTGTTCTGGTGGAAAAGGCTAAGGTGGCCGAAGGGATTAAGGAGTCTGTGAGGCAGAATATGGATAGGAATAGACATAAGAGAGGTTTTGGATCGTCCAGGTCAGCCGGTAATTCTCAGAAAAGGGCTAGGCAGAGTGGGCGAATCAGTCTGGCAGGTCTGTTGCTGCTAATCATGGACCAGCGCAGTGTAACCGATGTGGAAAATCTCATTGGGGAGGATGTTGGACTGGTTGAAAAGGATGTTTTAAGTGTGGCTCGCTGGATCATCGTGTGAGGGACTGTCCACGTAAGTTAGCCGAGATTCGATCGAGGGTGGTAGCCGTGCTCAGTTTTGAAATGAGGGACCGCCACCGCAGAGGGGTCGTGGTAATGGTAGAGGAGGTAATGGGTCTGGTCAGGGCCATGAAGCACCAGGCAGAGGTGCAGGTAGCACTGAGGCAAGACAGCCTGGGTTGGTGTATGCAGCGAGGCGTCGAGAGGAGGGCGACGCATCGGACGTCATAATCGATACGTTCTTAATCTTTGGATTTCTATATACTGCTTTGATTGATGTGGGTTCAACGCATTCATATGTTGCTAGTAGCATAGCAGAGACCATGAACCTAGACTCTGAGACTACTTTTAGGGAGATGAAAGTAATTAGCCCTCTAGGTCACTCTGTAGAAGTGAATAAGCTGTATAGGGATGTACCCCTAGAACTCCAAGGGGTAATGGTTGTAGCTGATCTGATCGAACTGCCGTTTGGGGAGTTCGATCTGATTCTTGGAATGGACTAGTTGGTTAAGTACCAGGCAAGTTTGGATTGCGTGGCTAAGCGAATGGTTCTGAAAACGGCTAAGGGTGAAGAGGTGGTGATGATAGGTAATAGGAGAGATTATCTATCCAACGTGGTATCTGCTTTGAAAGCAGAGAAGATGGTTAGGAAGGGCTGTGAAGCATTTATAGTTCATGTGTGTGCCTTGGAGGCTAAGGAGTCTGTTGTAGTGAATGTCCAAACAGTAAAGGAATTTACTGACGTATTTCCAGAGGAACTTCCGGGACTGCCTCCGGATCGTGAAGTTGAATTTGGCATAGATTTGTTACCTGGAACTGCGCCAGTGTCTATTGCCCCGTATAGGATGGCGCCGAAGGAATTAGTGGAATTAAAGGCTCAGATTCAGGAGTTGTTGGACCGAGGTTTTATCCGGCCAAGTGTTTCGTCTTGGGGAGCGCCGGTACTCTTTGTCAAGAAGAAAGATGGTACAATGCGGATGTGTATAGACTATCACTTGATTGAATAAGCTGACGGTCAAAAACAAGTATCCGTTGCTGAGGATCGATGACTTGTTTGATCAGCTTAAGGGTGCATCGGTATTCTCAAAGATTGATTTAAGGTCTGGGTATCATCAGCTGAAGGTGAAAGAGGCTGATATCCATAAGGCGGCGTTTCGGACTTGGTATGCGCAATATGAGTTTCTGGTAATGCTGTTTGGGTTGACTAACGCGCCGACAGCATTCATGGACATGATGAACCGGGTATTCCAGCAGTATTTGGATCAGTTTTTATTAGTATTCATAGACGACATCTTGGTATACTCAAAGTCAGAGGGGGAGGATGATGCGCATTTGGGAGTAGTGTTGCAGATTCTACGGGAAAAGCAGCTATATGCTAAATTTAGTAAGTGCGAGTTCTGGCTTAGGGAGGTGACTTTCTTGGGTCATGTTTATCAGCTGAGGGGATTAGAGTAGATCCTCGAAAAATTGAGGCAGTGTTGGATTGGAAGCCTCCTAAGTCAAGCGATGGTGAGATTCGAGTTTTCTAGGTTTGGCGGTATTATTACGGAGATTTGTAGAGGGATTTTCTTTGATCGCAGCACCGATGACCAAGTTATTAAGGAAAGGAGTTCCATTTGTGTGGACTGAGAAGCAGCAAGAGAGTTTCGACAAGCTAAAGAAGATTTTAACTGAAGCTCTGGTTTTGATTCAGCCGGAGGCAGGAAAGGAATTCATGGTATATTGCGATGCATCACATACGGGCTTGGGATGTGTGCTAATGCAGGAAGAGAAGGTAGTGGCTTATGCATCTCGACAGCTGAGACCGCATGAAGTTAACTATCCGACGCATGACTTGGAATTAGCTGCAGTGGTCTTCGTTTTGAAAATATGGAGACACTATTTGTACGGAGAGAAGTCGATAGTCTACACGGATCACAAGAGTCTGAAGTACCTTTTGACTCAGAAGGATTTGAACCTAAGACAGCGCAGATGGATTGAGTTATTGAAGGACTACGACTGTTCGATTGAGTATCATCCGGGCAAGGCTAACGTAGTGGCAGACGCGTTGAGCCGTAAGGTTGTATCAGACTTAAGAGCGATGTTTGCTCATCTTAGCTTGTATGACAATGGGAGTCTCTTAGCAGAGTTGCAAGTTAAGCCGACTTGGGTAGAGCAGATCAAGGAGAAGCAGTTAGTGGATGAGAGTCTGCATGCGCGGAGGTTGCAAGTTCAGAATGGTGGTTTGGAGGGTTATAGCTTGTCCAGTGATGGAGTGTTGTGTTTCCAAGGGAGAGCTTGTATGCCAAAGGATATCGAGTTAAGGCAGAGGGTTCTTCAGGACGCACATAGCAGCCCATACGCTATGCATCCTGGAGGTAGCAAGATGTATCGAGATTTAAGAGAGCAGTTTTGGTGGCCAGGTCTGAAGCGGGAAGTAACGGAGTTTGTGGGTAAATGTTTGACGTGTCAGCAGGTCAAGGCTGAACACTAGTTGCCGTCAGGTTTACTTCAGCCGGTGAAGATTCCCCAGTGGAAGTGGGAGAGGATCACTATGGATTTTGTCAGTGGATTACCCCTTACGCCTAGTAAGAAGGACTCGGTTTGGGTGATTGTGGATCGTCTGACTAAGTCAGCTCACTTCATACCGGTAAGGGTTGATTACTCGCTTCAGAAGTTAGCTAAACTGTATGTGTCTGAGATAGTGAGGTTACATGGTGTGCCAGTATCATCATCTCGGATAGGGATCCTAGATTTACGTCGAGGTTTTGGAAAGTGTTGCATCAGGCTTTGGGTACACGGTTGGATTTGATCGACATTTCATCCACGATCGACGGGCGATCGGAAAGGGTTATCTGATTTTAGAGGATATGCTGAGAGGTTGTGTTTTGGACTTCAGAGGTAGCTGGGAAGAGTTTCTACCATTAGCTGAGTTCGCATACAACAATAGTTACCAAGCAAACATCAAGATGGTACCATATGAGGCGTTGTATGGTAGGAAGTGTCGCACACCTACATGTTGGACGGAGTTGGGTGAACGTCAGATGTTGGGACCAGAGTTGTTTACAGAGACTGAGGACAAGGTTAAGTTGATTCGGGCTCGATTGAAGGAAGTTTTGGACAGGCAGAAGTCATCTGCCGATCTCAAGCGGAGGGATATAGAGTTTACCGTGGGTGACAAGGTCTTTCTGAAGGTCTCGCCATGGAAGAAGATATTGAGGTTTGGAAGAAAAGGCAAGTTAAGTCCAAGGTTTATTAGGCCGTATAAGGTACTGAGACGAGTGGGACCAGCAGCCTATCAGCTCGAGTTGCCAGCAGAGCTGAGTCAGATTCACGATGTGTTCCATGTCTCCATGCTTAGGTGTTATCGCTCAGGCCCACCGCATGTTGTAGCAGTGGAAGAAATAGAGGTGAGTCCAGACTTGACTATGGAAGAGGAACCAGTGCAGATTCTAGATCGAGATGTGAAAGTCTTGCGTAAGAAGTCAGTTCCCTTGGTGAAGGTATTATGGCAGAATCATGGCATGGAAGAAGCTACGTGGGAACCAGAGGATGTGATGAAACAGCAATACCCTCAACTCTTTTGACCAGGTAATTTCGAGGCCGAAATTATTTTTAAAGGGGGTAGAACTGTAATATCCTGAAATAGGGGCTAGTTGTGATTGAATTGTTTTGCATGTGTATGGACAGTGGTGTTATTATTTGTGATGTTTTAAGATCTAGTTATAAGTCTAGAGTAGGCCTGAGTTGCGGAAATTTTTGTTTTAAGCTTTAAGTAAGGGGAGCTGAAGGAGCTAGGGCTTAAGTGTAATTCGTGGAGTATTTTAGCACAAGATTGGGCTTGGTAAAGTGGTAAGGAGGTGCCACTTAAAGCCTTGTGTTTGACGCCACTTTCAGGGAAGGAAAACTCAGGTTCGAGCAGTAGAAATCTCACTTTCTGCTTATTATTTTGACGCCAAGGGGGAAGAGTTGTGCTCAGCACAAACTTTGTCAGATAAGCATGGACTAAGTCAAAATATTTGAATTGGTGGCAGGGAGAAAAATAAGGAACTTGTAGAATTCAAATTCGTTTGAATTTGTGGCCAAGAGAGGTTTGAAGTAGTTGCCGAATTTTAAACTCCTCCTTTGTGGAGTGTCCAATTTTGGGTAGCTAAGTGGAGGAGAGTGCCGAATTTCTTGAGGTGCCTTGTGGTGCAATTTCGGCTAGCCTAGGTCTTAAAATTGCTTAGTGAAACAAAAACTGAAAAACCCTTTTGAGCAGTGCTGTTTTCTCCTTAGTGTACTATAGTGAAGTAAAAGTCGAAGTTCTTTTTGTTTTTGCATCTAGCCGAATGCTCCTCTAGGTTCTTCAATTTTATTTTTTCATTTTACTTCTTTTCTTCTTCTTAGTATTTGGCCGAATCCCTTACCCTCCTATCTTTCTCTTTTTTCTTTTCCCATTTGTGCTCAAAGCCGAAAGTATCCATCTTCTCCCTTTTATTTTTTATTTTTTCTCCTTCTCTCAAACTCTTGTACCGAAACTCTCTCCATCTTCTTTGCCGAAACCCCTCTCTTCCCTTTTCATTTTCTTTTTTTCTTTCTCTTCCTCCATTCTAGCTGAATCCTATTTGTTGCCTTTAATCAACTATAGCCGAATCTCCTTGTTTTCTTCTTGTCTTATTTTGGCCAAATCTCTTTTGGGTGTTTCTCTAATTGGTTTTGAAGGGTAAGTGTTCTTGGTATTTATTTTCTCTTTTCTCTCTGTCGACTTTCATAAGAGCAAAGTCGAATTTCGGCATTTGGTGATAGATTTCTAACCATCTTTTAGAACCGATTTCTCCTAGGTTCTTTGAGTTCTTGGAAGCAGTCGATCTAAGCCTCTATTCTCTAGCAATCGAATCCATCAAGCCTGTGGTAAGGATCTATGGTGATTTAATTACTCTCTTAGTTATTTGGTTAAGCCGAAGGCTATTTAAGGTGAGATTTGGTTCTTGGCCGATTGTAGGGGGAGAAGCAGTCTCGCGTACCTTGCATTGTGATTTGTTCGTGTAAGGCAAAAACGTAAGGGTGGTGTAGTTTATGAGTAATCTCACCCTTTGGGATTTATTGGTATAGTCGGATGGCCTATGTTACTAATCTTAGTGTTGGCCGAATGTAGGATCAAGGGATCTAGTGCAGTAGATCAGTTCTTCGAGATTTAGTGCTTGCGTTAGTAACAGGTGTGTAACTTACACATTTTATAATTAAGTAAATATATTAATAACCTGAATGTGTTAAAGTCGAAACAGTGTGGATATTGGTATGATACCCTATGGGTATGAGCAAGGATTCCGGTAAGTCCGTTTCGATATGATTTTTGCTATATAATGCATGATAGTATGATTTATGACATATTTGCTATGTGATTCGTAATAAAGCATGATGGCATGATTTGCATGAGTATGGCATGATGATGGGTGATATGAGAGGAGGGGGAAGATGATATCCGTGACTTTGGGTCACCAGAGGTTTGGCACCTCTAATGGTTTGGTACCACAGATTATTTTGTGACTTTAGGTCACCAGAGGTTTGGCACCTCATAGCGACTTGTCCCAGTGGCTTAGCACCACAGTGGGTTGGCCCCACAGTTGATATTTTGGGATCGTCGCCAGTGATTTGGTATCACACGTGAGTTGGCCTCACATTTGGATTGATGATATTTTGTGACTTTGGGTCACCAGAGGTTTGGCACCTCATAGCGACTCGTCCCAGTGGCTTAGCACCACAGTGGGTTGGCCCCACATATGATATTACGGGATTGTTGCCAGTGATTTGGTATCACAACGTGGGTTGGCCCCACAGATGGAATATTCGTGACTTTGGGTCACCAGTGGTTTGACACCACATTATTATTGGATATCGTGACTATGGGTTACCAGTGGTTTGGTACCACACGGGGTAGAAAAGCATTATTTATATTGCTTGGTTATGATGTGTGTAAGTGTGTTGCATTAACCGGGAGGAGGATTTATGCACTGATTCTTGGTGACTCACCTTCTCCCTTATTTTTCCAGGTAACTCGTAGATTGCGAATGAGGAGCCAGATGGACTCGAGGTGGCCATGCATTAAAAACATTTGGTATTACTTGGATTTTGAGTTGGATATTTATTTCAGTTTTATTTGGGTTGTAATAAGGCCTTTTAGATTATGCTTTTGGATTATTTCTATGCTTTGGATTGTTTTAAACATGGCTTAGTGAATTACTTGACTAAATTAATAATTTGAATACAAGTTTTCTAAACTACAAAAACGCAAGGGTTTCCAAAACTTTTCCATCGGGTAATATTAATCACTTAATAATAAAGAGAACTCAAATAATTTCCAAACTTAAGTTTTCCACACTTAATTCAAACGTTTTCAAATTAGCTAAGCAAGAATCAATCGGGTTTTTATGATGTAAATGTTTTTCTACTTATGGATCGACAACTAAGTTTTTAAAGATTGATTCCCGGGATTTCAAAATAAACTATCGGTTTTAACAAATCATGCACCTGATTTCTACAAACATAAGACAACAAAGAGTTTTCACTAAAATTTTAACCGGTAACCTGTTTTCTTCAAAACTATTTCTTCTGTGACATGCCAGATTCGGTCGTGGTGGTTGACCGGGTTTGGGGTGTTACAATTTCAGAATCAATTCCATAGGTATAATGTGTGATGCATGCTAACCCATCCCATCCAACCCTGCACTTGTCTCCGTCCAACCCTACACTACCTGCAGGGAATAAATCACCCACGCCATCTCTACACTCCCAATGTTAGCATCGGTTGCGGCACTAACCAAAATCGCAGCAAAGCTGATAGAATATATATACGGCTCTAAGCCTTCAGTAGCGGTATTATAATTGGCACAAAGTCATCAGTAACTGTATTATGTTTGGCACATAGCCATCAACGACGGTAATATAATCGGCACACAGCCTTGGGTAAATATGATCAACACAGAGTCATCAGTATATATGTTAGGCACATAGCCACGGGTAAATACGATTGGCATCAAGCCATAATCAAGATGGCACAGAGCCATAATCAGATTACGCGGCTTTAAGCCGTCCATTGGTGCACAGTCGTCATGCGACCCGTGCAACCCTATTAGAACTTCCTCCGTATCGATGTCCCAACCCCATGCAATATGTCGTGTATGTCATGCTCAATCATTACACGTGTAGGCAAAATGGCCATGCTTAGTAACAGTCATTTCAACACATATTAACAGCATATCAGTCACACGCCCACAGTCAAGTCAGTTAAAACACAGTCATAAGATCACAGTCAAATCAGTCAAATCATAGCACAAGTCAGTGATTTACCCACAAGAGAAAAACAGTCATTTACCCTATAAGGGTATTTCGATAATCCTACCCTTCAGGGGTATTTCGATAATTTTATCCTACAGGGGTATTTCGATAATTTTGTAATCCGGGGGTATTTCAGTAATTTTGCAAACCAAGGGTATTTTGATAATTTTACAAATCAGGGGTATTTTGATAATTTTGCAATATGAGGGTATTTTGATAATTTCACAAATCAGGGGTGTTTCAGTAATTTTGCAAATCAGGGGTATTTCGGTAATTTTGTAAATTGGGGTATTTTAGTAATTTTACAAACCAAAGGTATTTCGATAATTTTATAAACCAAGGATATTTCAGTAATTTTGTAAACCAAGGGTATTTTAATAATTTTGTAAACCAAGGTATTCTAAACAGAGATAATGGTGTAAATGGGCCTAAGGCCCATTCTCGGCCCAAGTGGGCCTACACACTCGTGTGGCCCATTTAGCCCAAATCTAGCCACAAATATAAGATTCATATAGTTTAGTCCAATATTTACTACACAATCATACAACTTATTCGATTGGGCCCACGGGCCCATTAGCCCCACATGGCCCCTTTCGGCCCAAATAGCCTAAACCCACAAGAACACTCATGATGGCCTCAACTATCGCGTCGAAGCTCCCACACGTGCGCTCGCACGCTCGTGTGGCTACCATCATCGTGTGATCAATATTTCAGCATTTGCCGCTCTATAGCTAGAGTAGTGCGAAATACACACCTGATAGGAATCTGAAGCTAATCCGCGCTCCGAACACTCATATGCCCAAACGCTAACCAAGGTATGCTTACTCTCCTCATAGATCACTCTATTTAAAGCCAGCTTCTCGCCTACTCTCATGCTAGCTTCCCGATGTGGGATCCCTCCATCAATCTTCCAAAATTGTCCTAAATTAGCAAAATAGTCACCTTTCGCATGCAAGGGGGTTCGAACTTAGACTCCCTTGTAACTTAATCCACGCCGTTAGCCACTTTACCAACTAGCTCTTTGTGTAACAAAACAAGCACAACTAAATATAAGCCTATGGGCCAAAGTCTAAGTTCATTTAAAAGGAAATCAAAATGAATTGCAAGTGCCAAGACTTGAACCCATGCTCCCTTGCAACCTTAATGACGCCTTGCCACTTGACCACTTACTTCCTTGTGTTATTTTTTTCCCACATTTTATTCTTAAAGCCTACTTACTTACTCCCAGGGTTTTATTCACCTAAAACCAAAATTTTTCCTAAAGCCCAGGTTTTTTTCCTAAAGTCCAGGTTTGAACCTGGGACTTCATGGAAGCCCTCTAACCTTCTAAAATCACTCACCTAATAGGTCCAACTTGCATTAGTGCCGTTTTTTTGTTCTCAAAAACTTTAAACGCTCCCATGCCCAAGGCCCAATACGCCCAATTCTACTAGGCCCAAAAATTCGGGGCGTTACATTAAGCCTTCAAAACTCATTATGTGGCTTTTCAAATGGACCAAAAGTGACTCTTCAAGTCTGATTGGTTTCATGCACTCAAAGTTAATTATGGTGCCAATTAAGGAGATGAATACACAAGCATTAATGCATTTGGTTAAGGGGAAAATGAAGAGACATCAAGCAACACATTTAAAGGACCATTAAGCCTTCATCAAGTGAAAAGGCATGACTTTTCAACTATGCATGAATCAAGTGAAAAGACATGACTCTTTGGTCGTCCAAGGTCGATTCTTCAAGGAATTGACGTCATTTGGTCGCTTCAAAACATTGAATTCTTCCACCCAAAGTAATCACTCATTTATTCAAATTGAATTTAAACATGAGAATCATGTTAAAAGTTGTTTGTTACTTAGGCCTAGAATTTCAAGAGTTTTTACTTATTGATTAAGCTTTATTTCAGCCATTAAACAACACATTAAAGCTGAATTCATATGACTTTTCAGCTAGCCTCATGTAAGCACTATAAATACTTTGTAAGTAGCTTGTTTAAAGGACTTTTGCCATTTTATCAATTTGAATGAGCTTTGTTCAAAGAGTGAGTTTACTTCTCTCTAAATTCGTACGAGTTTCGGTCTAACTTATCTAGCGAAGCTAGTGGCGTCAATCGTTCTCTTCTTTCGAACTTATCACCAACTCGGTGTGGCGTTCGTCCATCTTTTTATACCTTCGATTCTTACTTTGCTAAGTAACGGGTCGAGGTCCATTTTCGAATTCCATCATTCACCTTAAACCAAATAGAAACTGGGGTGACACTTTCTAGTGTTGAATCGTTTCTTGTGTTTAAGTCCGTATCTCCATTTCCACCGACTATCCTACACTTTATCTATCTACACTTCACTTGACTTTATTTCGTCCTACTAAACCGAACCAACCATTCCATCTTCTAAAACTGATTCCTTCATCATCTATCAACCTCCATTCCTAACTTAAGCAATTTCTAAAAGAAAATCAACGAAAAGCTTCCACCAACTTATTTCCAAAACTTCTAGTTTCCGAAAGATCCATTACTCATCGTAGACGATCGGGCAAACATTTACGACTGAATCTCACCGAGGCGAGTTCGTATCACATTATGTGCCCAATAGTCATGGGCTTTAATCCGCAACCCATGACACTAGAAGAAAGTCCAGCATCTGAAAATCAGTTAAGATCAGGCAAGATAACTATTTGTAGGAATTTCAAAGCTTGATTGCCATTCTCATCATTAAAATGACATTAATGGTGAGGGGTTATAGCAACACTTATCACCTTTCTTATCGGGTAGGAAATAAGAAAATATATCCAAACAATAACTTAAACAATAAGAGCTACCGTTACACCAATTGCCAAACCGTATTGAGAACAAACAACTTGTAGTATTATTTGCACTTCCACGAGCAAATAAGCTTGAGACCACAAAACAGTTGTTAAACCAAGTATGGAGACTCTCTACAACAAGAAGAATAAATGGGTTTAAGGAAGATAATTAGAAAAAGGAAAGAAAAGAGAATGAAAAAGAAATAAAGAAAAAAAGAATAAGGAAAAGAAAAAAATAAAAATAATTAAGAAATAAAAAATGAATTTAAATTAAAGATAATGACTAAATTAAAAAATATAACCAAAATAGAAAAAAACCAATAACTAATTTCTTATTTTCTATAATTTAAAAAAATGAAATTACTTAAAATCAAACTTAAAATTTTATAATTATAAGATAATGTTGTTAAGTCAAAATTTATTAATGATTTTTTATCTTTAAAGCACACTGACTAATTTTTATAGAGTCAATTTAATTTTAACTTAATTGATATAAATTATTCTCAATACAAGAGTATATAGATTTAAGTATGTTAAAATTTATTGTCTTTTTTATTTATTGATTTGGAAGCGTGTATAATTAGTTGTTTACCTTTGGATGGCTCGTTTCCATCCTTCTAATCGACTCCTCTCACATACTAGTGCTTCTTCTCCTTTCTTTTCCGAAATTTTGGAAAACCACGCCTGTTTCAAAATACCCAGGTAAGCATCAATTTCTCTCTCTTCATTTTCAGTTTTGATAGTTTATATATTCTGTGTTCACACATCTCCGCCGCCAAACAAACCTGTCGCCACCACTTCGTCCCGGCCTCGTCATTCTCTTCCTCATATTTTATCCTTCTCCTCCTCCTCCTTCAGTCCCTGACCTAAGCCCTTTATTGCCTTCAAGTTTCTGGCAGGTCAGGAAATTAACTAAGGTAAATTTTTGAACCCTAAACATAAGTTGAAGTTTTCTTTGTGTACTGAGATTTTGAGTTTTCTGGTCTCTGCCTCTGCATTGTTTTTTAATATTTTACTTTCTGTTTTCGATAATTCTGCTTGTTACGCTGTGTCATCTCATACTCTGTCTGTTTAGTGGAAATAGTGGACATAGTGGACCGTTATGGTCGCTATTTTTTGTTACACTGCTATTTGCGGCCGAGATCCGCTGCTATTGATGTGAGATTTGTTCACACAGTTATTGTGATCTTTACGGGGGACGGTGCTGCTACCCCCAAATTGCGGTATGACACAGCAGCGCCATTCGAAACCCTGAATTTCTACCACTCCGAATAAAGTATTGTAGCCACTGAAAATCTCATTGACTTGTTTAAAAGAGTAAGTGCGAAACAATTATTACGCTTTCTAGGATATTTCCCAGTGAAATCCTTTCCGGAAAAGATTAAATTTTCTTAAAAAACTGAGGTCTATTCTGAATAAAATAGAATAGAATAAATCTTTTGTTTCCTAAATCTCCTTCGAGATTACGCCCTTATTTTGTGAGTTAGTTTTATGCATAGTTGTAATGTCATTACCGATTATTACTTATTTTTAGTCTGAGCTTTTTCTCCTTAAATTCCTTCTTTTTTCTTTTTGTAATTTTACGTGTGGGTTTTTGTTTATGAATTTCCTTAATTTAAAGTTCAGTACTGATATCTCTTGAAGTCTTAGTTATCTCTTGTCTGAAACCTGGTAGTTGTACCTACTTTTTTTCATGGTTCTAATCAATCATTTCTTGTAAGATGTTCTTTTTCTTGGTTGCTTTTGGAGTGGTGATTGTAATTCATATTTTTAGTCTATCTGTTGTCTGTTTGTCACTCTCATCAAGGGAAAAAATGATTCAAATGTGTTGTTGATTCTTCTTAATTTTTATCACGACCAAAGAAGAAGGTATTTTAGTACTTGCTCACTTTATGTTCAATACGCTTATACTTGCTCTCTTTCAGATCCAGCATTTCCCTTTGCTTCTTAAATTGCATCATAACCAAGTCATTCTTATTAGCTTTCTTCTATTCCTTGTTGTTAACATCTCCGTGTCACCATCAACAGTGATGTTTTCTCTTTTTCTTCCTGTTTTTGGTGAACTGGATTCTATGAAGAATCTATAAGCATCTCTATTTCTTTTGTAGAAAGCTTTCAAAAGATCATCTTAACATATGTAAAATTCAAGCAAGTCTTGTGATTATCCTTTTATTGTCTTCTATGGTTTGTTAACTAAGACAAACTATGGTGTTTATCTTATCCCCTAATAAATTTTCAAATAGAGTATGGTATAATTTTCTACTTGTGCCTTTCTGATAATCTAAATATAATTCAATGACAAATACCCCAAGTAATATCTATGTTTATATGAATTAGGCTTTCAAGAAGCCTTCCATGGATCTTCTCCAAACGTATGCAGATAAAAGTGATGGTGAAGACCAAAGTCACCAGCCATCTACTTCATCTCCAGACTCTTCACCTCCACGACTCATCCCCTCCAAATCTGCTGCACCCAAGGTTGATGACACAATGCTGGCCTTAACAGTAGCAAAGGCGCATCAATCCCATTCGAAGCCCATTGATCCAAGCCAGCATGTTGTTGCCTTCAATCCCACTTATGACCAACTCTGGGCCCCTATTTATGGCCCAGTTCATCCATATGCCAAGGATGGCATCGCCCAGGGCATGCGCAACCACAAGCTGGGATTTGTTGAGGATGCCGCAATTGACTCTTTTATTTTTGATGAGCAATACAACACCTTCCACAAATATGGTTATGCTGCTGACCCTTCGGGGAACAACTATATCGGTGATTTGGATGCTTTGCAGAAGAATGATGCCATTTCAGTCTATAACATTCCACAACATGAGCAAAAGAAGCGAAAAATTGAAAAAATGAAGGATGTTGAAATGGAGGATGAGGTTGTGGGTGGTGAGCATGAGGTTAATCCAACAGATATTGATAATCCGGCCAGTGAGGTATGGTTGATGAAGAATAAAAAGAGTCCTTGGGCAGGTAAAATAGAGGGGGTGCAAACAGAGTTGACTGAGGAGCAAAGGAAGTACGCAGAGGAGTATGCAAAGAAGAAAGAAGAGAAAGGGCATCCAGGTGAGAAAGGTGAGCACTTGGTGGATAAGACTACTTTTCACGGAAAGGAGGAGAGAGATTACCAAGGCAGGTCTTGGATTGCTCCTCCTAAAGATGCAAAAGCAACAAATGATCATTGTTATATACCAAAAAGATTGATACACACTTGGAGTGGGCACACTAAGGGTGTCTCAGCTATCAGGTTCTTCCCTAAGTACGGGCATTTGATTCTCTCTTCTGGGATGGATACTAAAGTGAAGATCTGGGATGTGTTCAATTCAGGCAAGTGTATGAGGACATATATGGGTCATTCAAAGGCAGTGAGAGATATTTCATTTTGTAATGATGGCACTAAATTTTTAACTGCTGGATATGACAAGAACATCAAGTATTGGGATACTGAAACAGGGCAGGTTATATCAACTTTCTCAACTGGGAAGATTCCTTATGTAGTTAAGCTTAACCCTGATGAAGATAAGCAGAATATTCTGTTAGCGGGAATGAGTGATAAGAAGATTGTTCAGTGGGATATTAATACTGGACAGACTACACAAGAGTATGATCAGCATTTAGGGGCAGTGAATACCATTACATTTGTCGATAACAATAGGAGATTTGTTACCTCAAGTGACGACAAGTCACTTCGAGTATGGGAGTTTGGAATTCCTGTTGTTATAAAGTATATTAGTGAGCCTCACATGCACTCTATGCCAGCCATTTCACTTCACCCCAACACTAATTGGCTTGCTGCTCAAAGTTTGGATAACCAAATTCTTATTTACAGCACCAGGGAGCGGTTTCAGCTTAACAAAAAGAAAAGGTTTGCTGGGCACATTGTGGCTGGCTATGCTTGCCAAGTCAATTTTTCACCAGACGGACGGTTTGTTATGTCTGGAGATGGAGAGGGTAAGTGCTGGTTTTGGGACTGGAAGAGCTGCAAAGTATTTAGAACCCTCAAGTGCCATGAGGGAGTTTGCATTGGGTGTGAGTGGCATCCATTGGAGCAAAGTAAAGTTGCAACTTGTGGCTGGGATGGCTTGATCAAGTACTGGTGAGCCACATTTTATTTGATGACTTTTAGCTGGATAATTTTGTTGTTGCTTCAATTTCTTTATATTTATATTTTGCTACTGCTTTGTTTTCATTTATTCTGGTTGGAATAGGATCATTCTTTAGATGTTGTGGATTGCTTAGAAAACTCTGCTCTGCTGAAGAAACTCTTTATCACGAGCATTACAAAGATCTAAACTCCTATCAAGATAGTCAATACAGCATGCCTAGACAGATCATGAGGAGCACATCGCCTTTAATTATTGTAGTGCAATTTATCTATTGCAGTCCTGAATCGAAACCCATTCTTCTAAGTAGTGGCCCCTACATGATTGTGTCTTGTGATAATTGTAGGATCGTAAGTAAAAATAATTGCAGGGGAAATTCTTCCGACATTAAGAGCCACATAGTTCTTAGTTTGCTTAATATGTTTGCATAATACATCCTACAATATTGAATTCTGCAAAGCAACTCCTCTTTGATAGGAAGAAGACAATGGCATCTTGCACCAGGTTTTTAGTAGATAGCAATAAAGTTGAGTCTGTCATATTCTGAATTTTTGTTGGACACGCTAACCTCATAATCTGTACCATTCACTGTCTAATAGCTTCAGCTAAGAGAAAATTGCTGCTATTATTTATGCTAGTCATACACTAAGAAGCTTTTCCTTCATTGCCAAACAAGAAACAACACATCTCCTGCATATCTTAAACAGCTCAGAAACAGAGGGAAGATGTCATGTAGATGTGGTTGTAGTTAAGGCAATGCCTTGGCCACTTTGTTATCTGATTTGTTTTTGTTTGCTTAACGACCTTATGCAATACCCTTGGAGTCTAATTGCAGTAAAACAAGTTCTTCGACCTCTTTCTCTAGAACCTATAATGGTTTACATGGTTGTTAGACAGTTGCATTTAATCTTAATATTTTATTTTCTTTAAAAGGTCATAAATGCATTGTTTTGCAGGGACTAATTTTGTTTGTCAGTCATTAACTGGAGGTAGCCAAGTCATCAAGTTCGGAAAAGAGCGTCTCAAGGGTTGGGGTGAGTTTGTAGAAAACGTAGTACACTTACTACCAGCTAGCTTTAGAAAAAATACCATCTATGTGCAACAATAACCGCATTTAGTGGGTTAGATAGGATGCTCGGCAATTTCTATTTATTCTTCCCTTTCTCCATTTTTACTGCTTGTTGAATATTTTTAATGGCTTTTAGCCGTTGTTATTGCCAAACCTTATATTGCATGTTATATTTTTCTGATTTTACACTGAATGAGATTCTAATCCTTTCTCTAGATTAAGTCGACATTGATCAAGATATATTTAATTATCATTTGGAATCACTTGTTGCATTTAATTTATTATCTTTATCGATTTAAAAAAGTAATTTATTATGTTTTCTTTTGTGAATCACTTTGATCACTAATTATATGTTATTAAAGATAATATCTTCTAGGTCGATAAAGGATCATTCGTAAATTAAAAAAAAAAAAAAATTGATGCATAATGGTACTAGATGTTTCAGAAAATAACAGGCTTGAGTTTGAAGCGTGACCGAGGCTGTTCCTTATATTAGCACGGAAGTTCATAGTATTAATTTTTTTATATTATCTATGTCGGTTTTATTATTCATATTGGTGGTTGTCAGTACTATTGCTTTCCCTGAAGATATGTTTGATGGCTACAGTACCATTACATTTTCTGAAGACATGCTTGTTTATTGTAGTTCAAACATGGACAGCAAAGTCCTGCTCAAAGTTCAATTTCTACCCTCGAGCCAAGTGAGATAAACTGATATGAACCAGTAATCCGTTGGAGGCAACGAGGCAACTGGATAAATCGATATGAACCAATAACCCATTTATCATTATTATCTCTTATAAGAGATTCAACACTCTATTCCCAAATTCCAAATGGAGTCATCTGTTGAGTTTATGCCGTTGTTCTTGTGATGACCTCCATGTTATTCCTACAAATGTGGCTAAAGGGATCTTTTTTACCACGGTAGCAAAGCCAAATAATTCGCTTGCTTTTGCCAAAGCTCTTGAGATAATATCACATGGAATGGGTTTACCTGTGAAGACTGATGAGTTCTATACCAGCCAAAATTTTCTTCTCAAATAGTGAAGCAGTTCACGTAATTCTAAGTCATTTGAACTTTTTGGAATCAAACATTTGAGTCAACATTAGCTTTGAGCCATTCAAACTAGCTAAGTCCTGTATCTAACACTCTATTCCCAAATTCCCCATGATGGAGTCATTTGTATTAAGTTTATGCCATTGTGCTTGTGGTGCCCTCCATGTCACTCCTACAATTGTGGCTAAAGGGATTTTCTTTTTAATCACGGTAGCAGGGCCAAACAATTCATTTACTTTTGCTAAAGCTCTTGAGATAATATCACATGGAATGGGTTTACTTGTGAAGACCAATGAGTTCCATACGAGCCAAAATTTTCTTCTATGAGAAAGAAACAGTACACGCATTTCGAAGGAATTTGAACTTTTTAGAACCAAACCTTTGAGTCAACGTTAGCTTTGAGCCATTCGAACTAGCTAAGTCTTGGGTCAACAGTAGGCATGAAATCCAACAATGATTGTTCACTAAGCAATTACATAAAAAATGGTCGATGGTTTCGAGATGACTAGTACATAAGGGGCAAATATTTTGCAAGTTCATGCCTTGTTGCGGAAAGGAAGTGATTTATTCGCAAAATGCTATGAGCACATTCTCAAAGCAACAGTTTTGGGGTTGGAGTTTCTGTTTCCAAATCCATTCCCAATCTATTTTTAAGGTTCCTGAGGCTATAAGAGCGTGACTGCTGCAAGTTGGCAAGACACTACTTGTAACAGCACGTTTTTAATGTTTCGAGAGCACAAATTTGATGGGTAAAATTTTATTTTATTATTATTTTAATGTTAATGGAATGTTAGTAAGGTCGTATAAAAATTTCGTTAAGAAGTTTTAACGTTTGCATGCTTAATTAAGTGAAAAGGACTAAATCATAAAAAGTGCAAAAGAGGAATTCTCTTAGTAAAAAGGGTCAAATGACTATGGAACCTTAAAGTGAGTGGACTTAAATGGTAATTAGACCATTTGTATGGTTAGTGGATATTCATGGCAAGGTTTATTTGAAAATTTGAATGTTTTTAAAGGTTAGTTAAGTAATTTGATAATTAATTGAAAATGTAAAAGAATTAAAAGATGAAAAGGTTATCATCTTCCTTATTTTCTTCATCCATAGCCGAAATTGACCATTAAACGGGAAGACAAATTCGGTCAAGCTATTTCTTTGCATGTAAGTGTGATTTTGTCCCATTTTTAATGATTTCTATGTTTTTGAAGTCATTTTAGCTTAATCTAGCTAGCCTGAGGATTAATTTGTAAAATTGTTAAAGTTTTAGGGTTTTTCCATGAATGTTCTTGCATGATTCTTGATGTTTTATGGTAGATTATGAATCCTTGTTAATAAATAAACAAGTTTGGTAAGTGATTTTTTATGAAAATAACATTTAGGGACTTATTTATAAAAATGGTAAAAATTCATGGTAAAATTATGAAATGATGATTTTTCTGGATTGATTTAGGTTCCTAGAGAATTCAACTAGCATGAGAAAAGGATGATAATGTTTAAATTTCAATATATGAGCTTAAGGACTAAATTGTAAAAAGTTAAAATGTTAGGGGTAAAATAGTAATTTTGCAAAAATATGAAATAGAGACGAAATTTAATAATAGAAATATTACATGTATTGAATTTCCCTATTTAGATCAAGATAGACCTCGTACATATTTAAATCGGGAAAAAGCTAAAGCCTCAGATTGATCGAATTTGTTTTTACGCTCAAATCATCGAGGTAAGTTGGTATGCATAAGAATCATTTATAATGCTATTTTTTATTATATGTTATTATGTTAAGTGTCATATAATTAAATGATGAATATCCAACAATTCTATGACAGTTATCGAGCCCCGTATGAACCTTAGGAATTCGTAGTATACGAATGACATGTTATTAGGGTTTTCATGTTTTGGGTGCTAGTCTTAAATGTCCTACCGATGTCTGAGGTCCTACATTTGTTACTGATACTCCACAGCTTGTGTAAGCAGGACCATTTCGCAACTCGTGTGAGCAACGAAGTAAAGGAAATGTTACAATTATATGTTTAGCACACTTCGTGTGAGTTTTCCCGAGTATCCGATGATATTCTAAATGGTTCAATGGACATGGAAAGGAATGAAACGGTAAGTGTTCAAATGAAATATATCATGTAATTATGACGAGGATTGAAATGGTAAGCTTCAATGGAAGTATACTTATGTTTATGAAAGTGATGAAATCAAATGAATTATATTCATGTGCAAATAGTTTACCCCATGTTAATTTAAGTAAATTATGTTTGAATGCACTAACTTATGTTGCTGATGGTGCTTCGGCTTGTGCCAAGCTTTTGGTTGGATTATATTATGCTTAATCTTAATGTTATGTATTGAAATGGTAAGTTATGTTCATGTTTTATGAACTTACTAAGCATTATGTGTTTACGTAGTTTTCTTTCCTATGTTTTATAGATAATCGGATGCTCGATCGGTTTGGAAGCTTGTCGGAGATCTATCACACTATCTAGCGAATGTATCGGTAGTTTTTGATGTTTTGGCCAAGGTTATAATGGCATGTATAGGTGGACTAGTGTTGGTATCTAATTGAATGTTAGTTGATGACATTGGCATGTATAAGTTGTTTTGGTACCATTTGATATTGGTTGGTTTGTGTCATTTTGGTACTTATAGATGCCTTACTAGTATGTGTTAATGTGGTAATCTGTTGATGCATGTTTGAATAGACAAAGTGGTATGTGATGAATTAATCTTAATATGGTCAAGTTATGGTATGTGTTATGTTGCTTTGATTCTGGTTAAAATATGGTATGTTTTGGAAATGTATTAAACTAAATGTGAAGGATAGAAGTGTGATCAAATATGTATGTTTAGGTAAGTTTTGATGTTGCTATTGAGGTGCCTTATATGGCATATTGGTTGAATGATATTGGACTATTGAGTTGGTCATTTCATATAGGTTTTGGTCATGTTTTAATGCTTTGGTCATGTGCTCAAAATGCTTGTAGGTGGTTGGATGAGTTGGTATTTGAAATGGGTTGCTTTTGGCGAATTTAATGTCAACACGGGCTGAGACACGGGCGTGTGACTCAGCCGTGTGTGACACACGGGAAGGCGACACCGCTGTGTGTCCCCTGTAGGTTTAAATGCATGCAAGTCAAACTGTTACACAGCCTAACACACGGGCGTGTCTGGCTATTTCGAGAGTTATACGGCCTAACACACGTGTGTGTGGCTTGGTCGTGTGACCTAACTCAGAGAGTTACACGGGTAAGGACACATGCTGGGACACGACTGTGTGTCCCTATTTCGATTGTTACATGGCGTAAGACACGGAAGTGTGTCTCAGTCGTGTGAGGCACACGGCCTGGCCATACGGCCGTGTGATCCCTGCAGTCTAATTTTTCCAATTTTTTCATAAACTTTCCAATTGCTTCCAATTTGGTCCCGAATTGATTCTAATGTATTTTTAGGGTCTCAATGGCTTGATTTAGGGACGAATATTATGTGAATGAATGAATTATATCATGTTGATGTCAATGTATGAAATGTATGTTTAATGTTTAGATTGTTTGGTAATGCTCTGTAACCCTATTTTAGTGGCGGATAAGGGTTAGGGGTGTTACATTTAATGGTATTAGAGCCAGGTTTAGTCAGTTCTCGGGCTGAACATAGCATGTACGAGTCTAGAAATACATGCCATTATATAACCTGTGATAGTGTGATAACTCCTGACTCAAAATTGACTTATGTTTTCATATAGATAAAATGTTATCCAACCGAGCTGATTCCAATGAAGTAGAAAGTAATGTGCAAGCCTCCGTTCATGGATCAGCGTCTAGTGGAAGTAGACCTATATCTGAAGGCCGGGGAGGAGAGGTTAAAGAAGCCTTCTTCCAAATGATGACTGAATGGTTCTCTGAGTTCGTGCGAACGAACCCTATGGCTCAACAACCTCCACCCCCACCTGTACCCCTACCGGTCCTCGTAGTTCCTCAGGGTTTGAAACTAGTACGAGCGAGCAAGCCTCCAGTTGATAAAATCCAAAAGTATGGGGCTGAAGAGTTCCAAGGTACAATTGAGGATATCCTGAAAGAGCTGAGTTTTGGTTAGAAAACACGGTGAAGGTTTTCGACGAATTATCATGTACACTGACAGAATGCTTGAAATGTGTTGTATCATTGTTGAAAGATTCAACTTATCAGTGGTGGAATACCTTAGTTGCGGTTGTGCCGAGAGATCGGGTAAATCGAGAATTCTTTCAGACTGAATTCTGAAAGAAATATGTGAGCTAGAGATATTTAGACAAGAAACGTAAAGAATTTCTTGAATTGAAATAAGGTCAGATGACAGTATCTGAATATGAAAAAGAATTTGTTCGACTCAGTAAGTATACCTGGGAATGTAACACCCCAAACCTGGTCTATACGTTACGACCAAATCTGGTATGTTACATGAAAGGTAGTTTTGAAATTTTAAAGGAACATCGCAATTTAGAAAACTTTTCGTTTAGTGTTTTGATTTAAAAAATAATTTAAAATTTTGTATGAGGGTTTCTTGCCAACTTCTTTTTAAAATGGACTAAAAGTCGTAAACAGGTTTGTTTTACGGAAGTCGAAAATTAGGAAATTTTATAAAACGTGACATTTGAAAACAATGTTGAGGTTTTAAGCAAATTTCTGAATTAACTAGTTATTTGCTTGTCATCCTTTGTTAACACTTTTAAGAAAACAATGGTTGTTTATATTTTTGTTTTAGAAGAACTCCATATCTGACACTTCATATAATTTGTAAAAACAACATTAAATCAAAACCCAAATTAAAGTTATGGAGGCCTTACTACAAACAAAATCCCAAATTAAAAGTAAGATTTAAAGAAGGAAACAAAATTTACGAAGAAATAATGCACGGCCACCTCAAAGTCTACCTCGGCTCCAAATCCGCAACTAGGGGTTACCTGCAAAATTAAGCAGAGGGGTGAGTCACCAAGACTCAGTGTGTAATTCCCCTTACGAAAGTAATCTGGGCCTAAGCCCACAGAACACATTGGGCCTTAGCCCTCACAACATGGCATATCAATAATTGTATGCAATGCAGCCCAGCCCAACCTAGATTTCCATCCTCTACATCACCTGAACCATCCAAACACCTGTGGCACCAAGCTACTGTGGTACCAAAACACTGTGACAGAGTCACTGATAAATGTATATGTGGGGCTAACCACTATGGTACCAAACCACTGCGACAGTCACTGATAAATATATGTGGGGCCAACCCACTGTGGTACCAAACCACTATGACAATCACTGATAAATATATATATGGTGCCAAACCACAGTGGTACCAAACCACTGTGACATAGTCACTGATAAATATATGTGGGGCCAACCCACTATGGTACCAAACCACTGTAACAGTCACTGAATCACACTTCCCCTTTCAATATCATATCCCAAAGGCCATGCAGCATATTATCATACTGAGATGAATGCAATCATATTCCCAATGTACAACAAATAATCAAATCATATATATTTGGATTGTGTTATTCGAAAACAAAGTCATTCGGGTATCTCCAACCTTACCTACAAGGGTATCTTGACTGTCTACACAGTCGTTCCGGCTTTCAGCCAACACAGTTATTAACGCAAAATAATAAAGGTAAGTGTGAGCATTACACACCTGATTACACGAAGAACTAAATACTCTAGATCGTTGACACTCTCACAAGTAGGAATAACCGCGATTTGTCTATCCCAAACAGACGTCGATTCTCTACCACAACCCGACGAAAAGTCTCGAACCGCCGACACCGCACGTCGTTTGAATGGTAGATTAGAGATTACGAGTACACTCCCTTCAGGCTCCTTAAACGCACCCTCCTTGGATCGGCTAGCACTCATATCCATGATAAGAGTCTTTGCTTAGTACTCAAAGAGAAATGTTGATTGTCTAATAAGGAAATTTGGTTAAGGCAGACTGCAACGCAAAGGAAATAATAGCAGAGAGCCTGAAAAGAACTGACTCCTTACCTTGATAAGTGATGAACCGCACAACAACTGATTCATCCCTGAATCAGAGATGAGTCGCGAGAGAAGCAGAGGTTTGGCCTGACAGTCAAAGGTTACCCTTGAGTATTCGGCTTAAAGGAAAACTCAGAGAAGGAGAAGATAGTGTACAAAGTTACCTTGTGTTTTTAATGGTGGTGAAAAGCCGAAATAGATTCGACAGAAAATAGCCCTTCACGCCTTAGGCTACTCGAGCAGTATTGATTCGAGATGAAAAAGAAACAGAGGTTCAGTTAGTGAAAAAGGAGATAGAGGAGCAGAGAAGAAAAGAATAAGAAGATTCGACTTTTATGAAAAGAGAGAAAAGAAGAACATATGTGCCAAACAAGATATAAAAGAGATCATTACCTTCAACAATCAAATAAACAAGGTGAATCCGATTCACTTGGGACCAAAAGAATTATTCGGCTTAAGAAGAGAAATAAAAGGATGACAATGAAGGAGTAGCAAGGTTTCGGCTATGAGAAGAAAAGAGGAGATAGTTGGTAGGTATAGATGAAGAGAAAAAGAAAGGCACAAATGGTCATTCTTAAGATTCGGCTAACACCAGAGAGTCAAGAAGAAATGAAGAAATGAAGGAAAAAGCCACTCCAAAGACTTAAGTTTTGGCAAAAGAAAAATGAGACTAGAATTGAACCCAAACGACAAAAAGAAAAGAAAGCTCACACTTACACTAATGCTCAAAAATATGCTCTAAAATTCGGCACACACACAATACCCCAAAGCCAAAAATACCAAGATGGAAAAGCCTAAGACTAAAGAGAATTTCGGCACAGCTCTCCTAGCTAAACCGAAATGCTCCCACACTAGACCTCTTTCATGATCGAAATTCTCCCCTCTAAGACGCCCACATTCAGCCAACACCTCCACCACACTCCAAATCCCTTATTTTACTCCACAATTTGCTCCCCATCACCCATTCAAATTGGTTTGACCAATTCAAACTTCTCCAAGCTCTCTTCTCCATCCATTTGAATGCATTTGACCCATTCAACCACCTTTGAAGAGTCCCAGTCGAAAGCCATCTCCTTTCCATCCTGGCGCCAAAAATAAAGCTCCATAATGTGGCAGATGGGATTTGAACTCCTCCCCTTTTGCTCTTACAAGTGATGCTGTAACATCCTGAATTTTTGGGCCTATGCGTTTAATGGGAGAACAGGTGTAATGTGTTAATTTAACTGTTAGGGATCCAAATTGGGCTTAGGATGTGGTCAAGGCCTTGGTGAAATTTGTGTTTGGGCATTATAAGGTTTAAAAGGGTGGTATCTATGTTTAAAATATCAAAATGGGCTTGTGGCCCAGTGGTCAGTGGCGCCACTTAGGGAGCAAGGAGGTGATGCCACACAAGGGAGTAAGGGGCCCAAATTTAAGTTTTATGGAGCCTAATTCTTTTAATTTAAGTTAGCTAAATTTCGGTATTAGGGTTAGGTAGAGTGGACAGCAACAAGGCTCAAAAATAGGATGATTTATGTGAAAGGGATAATGTAGATATTATAGTTGATAATATGGAAGATAAGGGAGGAAATTTAGGGTTCTATCTACTGGTTACAGTGATGGCCGAATTTCAAACTCTGAGGGGGAGGAAACTTTAAATAGTCAGGTGAGGGTTCTCTTCTTTATTTTTCGGCATTTAGAGTTTCCATCTTTTCTTTCTCTTCTTTCTTCTAAAAGCCGAAAACTTTATTATTCTTTTCTCTTTTTTCTTCTAAAAGTCGAAAACTCCATTATTCTTTTCTCTTCTTCCTTCTAAAAAGCTGAAACCTCATAATCCTTTTTCTATATTTCTTTTGATCCTTGTTAAAACCGAACCTACCCCCAATCTGCCGAAATTCTCTTTTTTTCTTCCTGCCGATTTCTTTATTTAAAAGCCGAATCTCTATAGATTTCTTCAAATCATCTTCTCTTCCTGATTTTCGCAAAAAGTCAGAATCCTCTGGGAGTAGCCGAATCTTCTCTAGTAAGATCTCTTAGATCTAAAAGTTGGAAACACTAGTCCCTGAATCTCATATCACTTTTCGAGATTTCAAGATAGCGGTGGTGTTGGCTACAGATAGCGTCGACTTAGAGGGTCTCGTTCCAATGGTAATCAGGTGTGTAGATCCCTAACACACTAGTTAATCTGTACTAAATATATGTTTGGGCTAAAAGCCGGAATAAGGTTATATAATAATTTGTACTAAATATATGCTATGGGCTAAAAGCCGGAATAAGGTTATATAGTAATCTGTACTAAATATATATTATGGGCTAAAAGCCGGAAAATGGCTGTGTAGATAGTCGAATAAAACCCTAAAAGGGTTAGGCAAGGATGCCAGGTACGTAATCATAGAAACTTCTCTATGTGTATCGATGTATGTGAAAGACTGTAATCTCTTAGGTAGTATATTATTTGATTTTGCATGAATGTATGCATGGGATGGGTTTGATATGGAAGGGGAAGAGCATGATTGGTCACATGGTGATCGGTGGTAGAAAACCCACGAAATGAAATGTTAGGTCACTTGGTGATCGGTGGTAGAAAGCCCACGTAATGAAATGTTAGGTCACATGGTGATTGGTGGTAGAAAACCCACGAAATGAGATGTTAGGTCACTTGGTGATCGGTGGTAGAAAACCACATTAAAATTCCTGATTGATAAGGAATAGGTAGTACGGCTGTCGTTATGGTGTGCAGCGGATGGAGGGTTGATTGTAGAAATCTCCAAGGTGTGATGGTTGGTACGGGTTGGTGTGTAGAGGATAGAATTCTTGGTTGGGTTGGGCTATGCATCATTTATTATCTATCATGTAATAGTGATTGTTGCCATTGTGTATGGGCCAGGGCTCATAATGTGTTTGTGGGCCCAAGCCTTTTATGTGTTTTCGGGATTTACACACTGAGTCTTGGTGACTCACCCTATTATTTTCCCTAACTTTTCAGATGAGAAGTAGATTGCGGACATGGGAGCCGAGACAGACTCGAGGGGCCATCAAGTTTTATTTCTTTAGACTATTTTTAGTTTTCTTTAAGTTTTTGGTTTTTATTTTGCAAATATTTATGTAATAAGGCCCCATAGCTTTTATTCAACTTAGGAGTTTTCTATGTTATGCAACTTATGAATATACCACAAGGTTTATTTACATTTATTAATAAAAATACAAAGAGGTTTATTTTCAAAAATATCTCTCCTTTATTCAAATTTAATTAATTTAACTCGTGTTTTCAAAATGCGATAAAGTGTTATGTGTTTGATAACATGCCGGATCTAGTCGAAACGCATGGGCCGGGTACGGGGTGTTACAGATGCCACATCCACTCCACCATAAGCTCATCTTGTGACCTCAAATGCAAATGAATATCCTTAAAGCCTACTTCCCCTAGCTCTCCCCCCTTATGCCCCCAAAACCAAAATTTTACCAAGGCTCTGGCTTGAACCTAAACCTCCCCAGGACCCCCAAGCACATCCAAATAACAACCATAACAAGCTAAGCACATAGAAAAACATAAAATGCAGAACCCCTAATTTTAGGATGTTATAGGGAATGTATACCGTTAGAGGTTACTATATGCACACGGTTTAAATGAAGACATTAAGCTATTAGTCGGGATCCTTGAGTTTAATGAATTTGTAGTTTTGGTTGATAGAGCGTACAAAGCCGAGGAACTGAGTAAAGTAAAGAGAAAAGCCGATTCTGAGGCTCATGATTCAGGAAAGAGATCTATGGGAAAGTCATACCAAACAACGTCGAAGCATTTGAAAGAATATCGTGGTCGTTCGTCAGCTTCAGTGGGTTACTCTGGTAAAGACCGAGGAAAACAACATTCGAGCTCAAAACCTCAGGTTACGTCTGTAGCAAGTGTGGGCAGTGTTAGAAACAACAAACCTGAATGTTAGCAATGTAATAGACGAAACTTTAGTGAATGCAGATTGAAAGACGGGTCATGTTTTAAATATGGTTCATATGAACATTATCCCAGAGATTGATCAGAAAAGTCCGACAAAGAAAAGGCTCAGACTAATCAACCGAGTAATACTGCTGCGAGGGGAGACCATCCTGGAACACTGGAAATGCGAGAAATAGCTGTAGTGGGACGAAAGACTCTGCTGTGAGGTCTGAGGCACGAGCACCAGCTAGAGCTTATGCGATCCGTACTTGAGAGAAAGCTTTAGCACCAAATGTTATCACTGGTACATTTTCTATCTTTGATACTGATGTTAATGCTTTGATTGACCCAGGGTCAATGCACTCATATGTATGCACGACTTTAGTGTCAAATAAGAAAATAACTTTTGAATCTACTGAGTTTGTGGTTAAAGTAACGAACCCTTTGGGTCAATAGGTGTTAGTTGAAAAAGTCCGTAAAAGCTGCCCTTTGATGATTCAGGGTTGCAACTTTCCAACAAATTTGATGTTACTACCCTTTGATGAGTTCGATGTGATTTTGGGTAGGGACTGGTAAACTCATCATGATGCTATTTTGAATTGTAGACAAAATCATATTATGTTGAAATGTCAGAACGGGGAAAAGCTTTGAATTGAATCAGATAAACTGGATAGTGCATCTAATGTTATTTCGGCTATGTCGGCACAAAAATATGTTAGAAAAGGCTGTGAAGCATATCTCGCTTATATATTTGATTCCAGAGTTTTAGAATTAAAGTTATCAGTTCCAATTGTATGTGAGAGGAATTACTGGGGTTTCTACCGATCAGATAAGTTGAGTTTGATATTGAATGAATGCCGAGAACATCTCTGATATTGATAGCTTCGCATAGAATGACTCCTATAGAATTGAAAGAGTTGAAAGTTCAGTTATAAGAGTTGACAGATAGGGGTTTTGCTCGGCCCAGTTTTTCTCCTTGGGGTGCTCCTGTGTTATTTGTTAAGAAAAAGGACGGATTCATGCGACTATGTATCAATTACTGATAGCTCAACAAAGTCATGATCAAGAATAAGTATCCATTTTCACGTACTGATAACCTATTTGATCAGTTGAAAGGTGCAACAGTATTCTTAGAGATTGTTCTTCATTCTGGTTATTATCAGTTACGGTTTAAAAACTCGAATGTGCTGAAAACTGCATTCTGAACCAGGTACAGACATTATGAGTTTCTTGTGATGCCATTTGGTTTGACTAATACATTTGTTGTATTTATGGACCTGATGAACAAAATATTCAAACCGTTTCTAGATAGATTTGTTGTTGTATCCATTAATGACATTATGATCTATTCACATGACAAGACAAAGCATGCCCAGTATTTAATAATTGTTTTGCAAACTTTATGCGAAAAAGAACTATTCGCTAAGTTTAGAAAATGTGAAGTTTGGCTCCAAGAAGTCGGATTTTTGGGACATGTGGTATCATTAGATGGTATTAGAGTTGATCCTAGCAAAATTTCAGGTGTGGTAGATTGGAAACCTCCAAGAAATGTATCTAAAGTTAGAAGTTTTTTGGGTTTAGCTGGGTATTATGGAAGGTTTGTTAAGGGATTCTCGATGATTTCTACACCGTTGACAAAATTGTTGCAAAAATATGTTAAATTCGAATGGTCCAAGAAATGTCAGCAAAGTTTTAATCAGTTGAAAGCTTTGTTAACCGAGGCACCTGTGTTGGTTCAGCTAGAGTCCGGTAAAGAATTTGTGATTTATAGTGATGCTTCATTAAATGGTTTGGTCTATGTTTTGATGCAAGAAGGAAAAGTAATAGCATATGCTTCTAGACAGTTGAAACCGCACTAAAAGAATTATTCGACTCACAATTTAGAGCTTGCGACTATTGTATTTGCTTTTAAAATTTGGTGACACCATATGTACGGAGAAAAATGTCACATCTTCACAGATCATAAAAGCTTGAAATATTTGATGTCAACGAAAGACTCAAATTTGAGACAGCGCAGATGGCTTGAGTTATTGAAAGATTACGACTTGATCATTAATTATCATACGGGAAATACTAATGTTGTTGCTGATGCTTTGAGTAGAAAATCTCTGTTTGCTTTACGAGCATTGAACACACGATTGACATTGACTGATGACAGTTTGGTTTTAGCTAAATTGAAAGCTAAACCAACGTTTTTGCAGCAATTTACGAAGCTTAGAAATGTGATGATGTTTTGATTGCTAAACAGAAATAGATAAAGATGACATCTGATTTAGATTTTCATGTGGGTTCAGAGGACAGTTTGTACTTTAAAGGCAGAATTTGTGTTTCGAGAAATTCTAATCTTGTTCAAAAGATTTTAGAAAAAGCTCACAGTAGCAGCTTCTCGATTCATCCTGGTGGCGATAAAATGTATAGCGACTTGAAACAGATGTATTGGTGGCTAGGTATGAAATGAGAGATCTCAGAGTTTGTATCGAAATATTTGATTTGTCAGTAAGTTAAAATCGAGCATCAGGTACATTTAGGTTTATTACAGCAAGTGATGATTCTAGAGTGGAAATGGGAAAGTGTCATAATAGATTTTGTATCAGGATTGCCTCTATCTCCAAGAAAGAAAGATGTTGTTTGGGTCATTGTTGATCGATTGATGAAATCCACGCATTTCATTCCAGTGCGTATGGATTTTTCACTCGAGAGATTGGTAGAGTTGTATGTTGTTGAGATCGTTAGATTGCACGGTGTGTCACTTTCTAATATTTCTGATAGAGATCCGCGATTTACGTCTCGATTCTGGAGCAAATTACATGAAGTTTTAGGTAATCGATTGCATTTTAGGGCAGTATTTCATCCTCAGACCGATGGTCGGTCTGAGTGAGTAATTTAGATGCTCAAAGATATGCTACGATGTTGTGTTTTTGAGTTCAAAGGTAATTGTGAGAGATTTCTATCGTTGGTTGAATTTGCATACAACAATAGTTATCAATCGAGCATTAAGATGGCATCGTACAAAGCTTTGTATGGTCGAAGGTGTCGAACTTCATTATATTGGACTGAACTCAGTGAGAAAAATTTATTCAGTATTGATTTGATAGGGAAAATTGAAGAAAAGGTTAAAGTGATAGTTGACAGTTTGAAGCAGCTTCGGATCGACAGAAATCCTATACGAATTTGAAGAGAAAAGACATCAAATTCCAAATCGGTAACAAAGTGTTTTTGAAAGTATCGCCCTGGAAGAAATTTCTTTGATTTGGCCGTAAAGGAAAGCTTAGTCTGCGGTTTATCAAGCCATATGAGATCATAGAGAGAATCGAACCTGTAGCTTACAGATTGGCTTTACTATAATAGCCCGGTTTAGACCCTAGTCAGAAAAGTGGTTTCAGAACCAAAAATATGAGGTTGTAAAATTATTTTTAATATTATTTTGGCATTTATAGTATGTAAATTTATATGTGTGAAAATTTCATGATTCAATTTTACCGATTGGTTGGTTAATTTGATAAAAAAGGACTTAATCGCACAAAATGAAAAAGCTGTATGCTATTTGTTAATGTGCTATATTGCTATGGCTTATTAACTATGAAGTCCTTATTACGCTTGGACCATTGATATGGTTAATGGACAATAATAAGCATCCACTAAGTGTTTATAAATTATATTAATTAAGGTTGAATAAGTAATTTTAGAAATAAGGTTATTGTTAAATAAAACAAAGTTAAAATATGCTTATATTTTTGCATGTTCAACCAAATATAGAGAAAAGAAATAAGGTTTGAAGCTTGGTGAATTTCGACACCTTTAAATCTTGATTTAGATATGTTCTTTGCTCGGTTTTTTATGATTTTTATGTTTTTGAGATAGTTGCTTTGTCTTCTACCTAGCCCATGTCTCAATTTCTGAATTTGATGAAGATTGTGTGTTATGCCATTGATGATTTTGTAAGCTTTGTGATGATAGTTAATGAAATATGAAAGATATGTGATAGATTAATATGTTTTGTCTTTGAATTTTTGATGAATTTGACTATTTTGGGCTAAATTGTGAAAATGAGAAATTGAGGGACTAAAATGTGAAACAAATGAAATATATGGGTTTGTATGAAGTGTAGGAATATTCGACCAAGCATAGATTGAATTGAATTATGCATATTCTGTGATTTTGTGAAATAGGGACTAAAGTGTCAAAATGTGAAAAGTGAGGGCTAATTTGTAAAATGCCCTAAATATGTGTTTATGGATTGAATTGAATGATTTGGTGAATAAAAGAGTTAAATTTGTATTGAATTAGATCAAGAAAAGTGGAAATCGAATTTGGATCGAGAAAATTAGAAGTTATTGATTAGTCGTTTTGGTCCGTTCGCGTCCGTACGAGGTAAGTTCATAAGTAAATAAATGCTGTTAAAATTGAATGTATATGTGTTATAGGTACTAAATTGATTTATAATAAATACATTTGCATATGTCGAATTGAATTGAGAGTTGGAGAACTAGTTACAAGCTTGAATCGATAGAATTACGACGTCCGAAAGCCTGTACGAACCATAGGAACAGTAGAGGATACATATGTCATGACATAGGATTCTGAGATATGATTTTGTGTAAGACCATGTTTGGGACGTTGGCATCGACTTGAGATATCGTGTTTAGGACACTAGCATCGATTAGGGATTACGTGTAAGACCATCTCGGAGACATTGGCATCGTATATGATTTCGTGTAAGACCCTGTCTGTGGCAGTGGCATCGATATTTGATTATATGTAAGACTACATCTGGGACGTTGGCATTGTACGAGCTTCCAGAGCTATCCGAATATTCTTATTGATTCCGAATGGTTCAATAGGTATTCTGAGAAATAAATGATTATATGAATGTGCATTCGATTCAGGTATGTTACGATGTATATGAAATTGAGCAATGAAAGTGAGTATGATTATGATCAATGGATATTTGATCTATGTGAAAATGAGATGTGGATATTAGCAAGTGAACTATGATCAAATGAATTACATGAGAAATGTGGAATTGTAATTGTGTTTTGCTATATATGATTCAAGTACATGTGATTTATATGAAATTTTGATATAAAATGTGAGTATGATTCAAATGACGATATGTGAAATATATGATAATGAATGATGTGTTATATATGCTCGTTATATGAAGTTGTGGCCCTATGTTTCAGACATGTGAATTATGAAACACAGAACATGGTTTTGATGTGTGATTTGTTATGGTTATTCGAGTTTGGAAGTGCATAAAAAAGAAATAGATATATTTTTATACATGAAAGGTAATAAATAGCCATGTTTCGGTTGGTTATGTAATGAAATTGTACAAGCTTAATTTAAATGAATAATGGTTGTTATTTGAATTTGAAAGCATGGTTTATATGTTCATCGATAAATAAGCTTAGTGAAGTTACTTAATATGGTCATAAGAATTTACGAATATGATGAATGTATATGTGGTTGAAATTTGCTATATTCTGCCTAGTTAAATTGAATTATAAATAACATTGAGATGATTTATTTGCTTATGGCTTACTAAGCTTTCAAAGCTTACTCTGTGTGCTTTTCCTATGTTTATAGAGTTTTAGAGACCTGCTCGAGTTGGAAGTCGTAGGAGACCTCATCACACTATGCAATTTTCGCTTCGGTAAATAAATACTTTGAGTTTTGGTTTTGTGGCATGTATAGGCTAGTTTTAATATGGTTTATTCTGATTTGAGTAAATATAGCCATGTGATATGGATTGATAATGAATGTGATTATGGAGTGAATTTAGTGCATGCTATGTGATGCAAAATTTGGTATGTTTTGATGTACTCATGAATCGCCAAAAGAAATGGTCAATTTTGGTAAGTTTCATGGTTGATTTGGGAAATTGATAAGATAAAAAATGCTATGAATTAAAATGGATTAATATAATGCATGAATTACATGTTTTTGATGTGAAGTTGGTATTTTGAATTGGTATGTTTGAGTTGGATTTGTATATGGAAATGAATGATGTTGTTACAGGTCAAATTGTACATGATTTGGTATGTTTTTGGCTGCCTTTGGGACATGAATTGATGCTTGTTTCAGGCTTGTAAGTATGACCCAAAAGGGTAGCAATTTGGCTTTATAAATGGCCTATAATTGCCCAAACGGTTGAGCACATGGGCGTGTGTCTCGACCGTGTCCTTTAATGTCCCAATTCGAAGCAAATCAGACTTGCACACGGGCCAGACACACGGGAGTGTGACGGGCCAGACACACGGGAGTGTGATTCAAGTCAATTTTGCACACGAGCTAAGACATGGTCCAAGGCACGGCCGTGTGAGGCACATGACCTAGCCACATGGGCGTGTGCCCTGTTTTGAAAGAAAATTTTTCTAAGTTCCGCAAAGTTTTCGTATGAGATCGGTTTAGTCCCGAACCCTCTCTAAAACATGTTTAAGATCTCGTAGACTTTCTAAAAGGACTATATGTGTATGAATCATTATAAAATGATGTTGTATGATTGATGTTGTGAAATGAGCGTAAAATGTTTCGATATGTCCGGTAATGCCTCTTAAACTTAGTCCGGTGACGTATACGGGTTAAGGGGTGTTACATTTACTGTCAGAGTTAGGAAAGATCTGCAATGTATTCCACGTATCGATTTTACGACGGTATCGATCAGATCCTTCACAGGTGATTTCACTTGTTGATGTCAAGATACAGTCAGATATGACTTACAATGAAGAATCGATCAGAATTCTAGCTCGAGAGGTTAAAGAATTGAGAAATAAAAGTATAGCTTTAGTGAAAGTTCTCTGGCAATGTCATGAAATTGAAGAGACTACCTAGGAATCGAAAGAATCTATGAAAGTGCAATACCTGAACCTCATTTTTGGTAAGATTTTTGGGGACGAAATTCTTTTAGAGGGAGACTCGTAACAACCCGTTTTCAGTGAAATCAGAATAGTGCTTTAGGGACCACAAATATGATGAGTAAAATTTTATTTTATTATTATTTTAATGTTTATGGAATGTTAGTAAGGTCGTATAAAAATTTTGTTAAGAAATTTTGACTTTTGCATGCTTAATTAAGTGAAAACGATTAAATCGTAAAAGATGTAAAAGTGGAGTTCTCTTAGTAAAAAGGTTCAAATGACTATGGAACCTTAAAGTGAGTGGAATTAAATGGTAATTAGACCATTTTTGTGGTTAATGGATTTTCATGGCAGGTTATTTGAAATTTTGAATGTTTTTAAAAGGTAGTGAAGTAAGATGATAATTAATTGAAAATGTAAAAGAATTAAAAGATGAAAAGGTTATCATCTTCCTTATTTTCTTCATCCATAGCCGAAATTGACCATTAAAGGGGAAGACAAGTTCGGTCAAGCTATTTCTTTGCATGTAAGTGTGATTTTATCCCGTTTTAATGATTTCTATGTTTTTAAAGTCATTTTAGCTTAATCTAGCTAGCCCGGGGATTAATTTGTAAAACTGTTAAAGGTTTAGTGATTTTCCATGAATGGTCTTGCATTATTCTTGATGTTTGATGGTAGATTATGAATCCTTGTTAATAAATAAACAAGTTTTGTAAAGTGATTTTTTTATGAAAATGACATATAGGGACTTATTTGTTAAAATGGTTAAAGTTCATGGTTAAATTATGAAATGATGATTTTTATGGATTGATTTAGGTCCCTAAAGAATTCGAATAGCATGAGACAATGATGATAATGTTTAATTCTCAATTTATGAGCTTAAGGACTAAATTGTAAAAAGTTAAAATGTTAAGGGCAAAATAGTAATTTTACAAAAATATGAAATATGAACGAATTGAATAATAAAAGTATTAAATGTATTGAATTTTCCTATTTAGATCAAGATAAACCTTGTAAGGATTTAGATCGGGGAAAAGCTTAAGCCTCGGATTGATCGAATTTGTTTTTACGCTCAAATCATCGAGGTAAGTTGGTATGCATAAATATCGTTTCTAATGCTATTCTTGGTTATAAGTTACTATGTTAATTGTCATATAATTGAATGATGAATATCCAAAAATTCTATGACGATTATCGAGCCCCGTTTGAACCTTAGGAATTCATAGGATACAAATGGCATGTCATTAGGGTTTTCATGTTTCGGGTCCTGGTCTTGAATGTCCTACCGATGGCTGAGGTCCTGTATTTTTTGCGGATACTCCACAGCTTCTGTGAGCAGCATCGTGGAACTTACATTCTTACCCATAGCTCATGTGAGTAGGCCCATTTCACAACTCATGTGAGCAACGATGTAAAGGAAATGTTACAGTTATATGTTTAGCACACTTCGTGTGAACTTTCCCGAGTATTCGATGATATTCCAAATGGTTCAAATGATATTCCAAATGGTTCAAAAAACATGGAAAGGAATAGAATGGTAAGTGGTCAAATGAACTATATCATGTAATAATGAAAAGGATTGAAATGGTAAGCTTCAATGGAAGTATACTTATGTTTATGAAAATGATGAAATCAAATGAATTATAATAATGTACAAATACTTTACCCCATGTTAATTTCAGTAAATTATGTTTGAAAGCACTAACTTGTGTTGTTGATGGTGCTTAGGCTTGTGCCTAGCTTGTGGTTGGATTATATTATGCTTAATGTTATGTATTGAAATGGTAAGTTATGTTCATGTTTTACAAACTTACTAAGCATTATGTGTTTATTTAGTTTTATTTCCTATGTTTTATAGATAATCAGAAACTCTATCGATTTGGAAGCTCGTCGGAGATCTATCACACTATCCAGCGAATATATCGGTAGTTTTTTCTGTTTTGGGAAAGGTTATAATCGCATGTATAGGTGGAATTTTGTTGGTATCTAATTGAATGTTTGTTAGTGATATTGGCATGCATAAGTTGTTCTGGTACCATTTGATATTGGTTGGTTTGTGTCATTTTGGTACTTATAGATGCCTTACTAGTATGTGTTAATGGGGTAATGTGTTGATGCAAGTTTGAATAGCCAAAGTGGTATGTGATGAATTAATCTCAATATGGTCAATTTATGGTATGTGTTATGTTGCTTTGATTCTGGTTAAAATATGGTATGTTTTGGAAATGTATTGAACTAAATGTGAAGGATGGAAGTGTGACCAAATTTGTATGTTTAGGTAAGTTTTGATGTTGCTATTTGTAACACCCTTTACTAACGGAGAACATTTAATCTTCTAAATCTCAATTCGTAAAATTTCGGTTAAGTTTAATATATAAACAAAGCAACATTTGCGCAAAAAAAAAAACAGAACTTGTACCACAGTTTTAGTAAAATCTTACAGTTCAGAACAGTATAACATAATGGAAATAAAAAAGTAGAACTCTTATTTTATTTGTAACCGTGATTGTCCGAGACCTCCGTATACTGGGTCCAGCGTCAGAATTCAGAATTGTGCCTACAAGGGGAAACACTAAAGGGGTGAGATACGCGAGCTCAGTGTGAGTTCAAAATGATAAACAGTATATTTACAAAAGAAAACTTCATATGGAACTTTAATAACAAAACTTACTTAACAGAGATATGCAGAAACATAAATCAAACTCGAAACCAACGCCCCAACACACGTAACGGTCAAAAAAAATCAACTCACCCAACAAATACTCAAAACAAGCATTTTTTAGTCAAATAGAATACGGTCCAAAAATCATATACCCAGAACACCTAAACAGATACATATGAATGCAGTCAGGTATTAAAAACCCAACCATCCAGCCAAAACACCTCTCCGTCCCCCGATCACACCCCAAAAGAGCTGTTTAAGCTCATCCAACCAAACACACCACATAGGACCTCGAAAGCCCATCCAACCCTACACACCCATGTTTGTGGTCTAAGCCACTCAGATAACAATATGCAGCTGGGCTGGCGTACATGCTGTACAGTGCATTACGGTAAACCACTATACAGACAAATTGCTATTAAACTGCCAGATCAGATCATAATTAGTCTTCCTTTTCTTCACAACCGCCCAAAATATTTACTTTACGCAAGTGTTTGTATGTATATAATCTCACAGAAACAATGAGCACATCCACAGACAGTCAGACAGAAAAAGATATGCACACACACCCACCTAACTGGGTTCAGAATCAGACATCTCACGCAATCAATCACAAATAACACATAAGTCGAATCCTAGATCAGAGTCTTAACTACCCTCAGTAAAGCTTAGCCAAAGGTTGAAACACAAAGACACATTTTCAGATAAAAACACACACACAAAACCAAAATAAGTGCCTTATAGGACCGCACCGCCATGTGCTCCGGCTGTGTGGGGATCAAAACGCCTATGTGGAGGGAGGCACACGGCTGTGTGGTAGAGGCACATGCCAGTGTGAGCCAGGGACATGGCCGTGTGAACAGGCCGTGTAAATCTCTGTCCATTTGTGCTAAAACAGAGTGCAGGACATATACGGCCCTGTGAGGATCTCACATGCCCGTTTGCCCACCAGACACGATCGTGTGTCCAAAACACATGCTTGTATGGGATCCCTAAAACCCCAAATTAGCCACATGGCCATATGGCCAAGCAGTGTGGCACCAAATCACAAAATCCCTAGTTCCCAAACACAAACACCCGTGTGCCCAGGGGACACGACCGTGTGGAAATCGACAAAAAATCCCTAAATCATCCACACAGTCGTGTAACACCAAATTTTCCCGAAAACCCTAATTTTTAATTGCACACGACCGTGTGAACTGGTACACGCCCGTGTGGCCACTCGTGTGGTCATAAAAACACCCGCAAATAGCCTGAAAATCGATTTTTCCGGTCATTGAATCGACCTCCAATCATGACATTTCATAAACCAACCATAACGCACCAAATTTCAAGAAAATATAACTGACACAAGAGTCGTCAGGTATGGTTGAATCGACCTTATTTAACGAAATACACAAAAGATCGCCGAATTCCATAGAAAATCAATAATACACAAATAAATTATAAGAGGTTTGAATGCCACACCTGATTCACGATCAAAAACATTCGGACATCGATTTGACGTTGAGGAAGCAACTCTCCAAAATCCACAAGCAAAACCGTTTTCAAAGAAAGAAAAAAAATGAAGAACAAAAAGAAAAGAAGAAAAAGAAAGGGAACAAAAAGAAACGTCCAGAAAACAAAAAAAAATCAACAAAAAGAAAAAATAAAATTACTAATAAATAGTTATATATATTAACTTAAAAACAAACTACTATTTAACAAAACAAAACAAATTAACAACATTTCTCCAAAACGCACACACAAGGACTCAAACCCAAAACCCAGAACCTAGAGGTACACTAACACTCACTCAACCACTAGACTAGCAAGCATATTCCATCACTAAAACGCGCAACTAAACACAACATCGCAACCTTCTCATTGACTCTAACCACAAAACCCAAAACTTCTAACCCCAAAATTCAGAGCGTTACAACTCACCCCTCCTTAAAGAAATTTCGTCCTTGAAATTTCCAACTTAATAGAACAGTGGTATAACACAAGCAACACCACTACGCTCCCACTGCACACTCTAGTCCCAATGCGCTACCACGCTAGACTCAAACTCAAGACCTCACACACACACCCAGAACACTTAACCACAAAAGCAGATACACATAGATCCTATCACAGATAATTACTATGCTCTAATCTAATTATCGAAACATTCACAACCATACCTATCTCAAAGTCGTCAAGGACACTTTAGGATCCGATGCTCTATAGACCGGTATCGAAGACATGCTCCCGCCTTTTTCCAATAATTACCTGGATAGCACTTCTTACAGTGCTCACAAAATGAAGCGTTCACACCACTATCTGCACCCTCTGTAAAATCGTTACTGCGACTCAAATGCGTTCTTACATGCTTTGCAGAACGAGGCTCAAACCTTGGAGGACTATGATCTCTTTTCATCCTACAATCACCGCATCTAGCTTGGAGCATTTCACTAGACCCCCTTATCCTAGCCTCAAACATTTTCTCTAGTACTTCCCTTGCTACCCGAGTCAATGCCTCAGTACCAAGCTCCGAGTTATCGCTACCCAAAGGTGGCAAAATCGCACTGACCTCTGACTCTTAAATAGACACACGTCTCGAAGAAGCTGACGACTCATTGCGATCTTGCTTACCTTCAGAATCCATATCTGCATTGTGGCTAACTTAGAATATCTGATTTTCAAAAAACTAATACAAAATAAATGCAAAAATCTATATTTCTAGTATCACAGTTTTGAATTTCCACTTGGACCAGCATCGAAGTCTCAAACATTTCATTTTCGTAAACCATTTCCAAAACACAAATCATTTCAACTTACTATGGTAAAGTTTCTCAAGTTTTTTTAAAACAACCACATGCGCACACGGATACATAGAAACACAAGTCGAGTTTTTGTAAACCTGGCTTAGATACCACTTAATGTAACACTCTAAACTCGGCCTAAAAGTTTAGATCGAATCCTGGATGTACGTTCATCACTGAAGTGATCGTAGGAAAATTTACAAAACAAATTATCTCAAATTCCATTACATTCATACTTATCTCTTTACGAACCAAGAACATTTAATCTTCTAAATCTCAATCCATAAAATTGCGGTTAAGTTTAATTTATGAACAAAGCAAGGTTTGCGCGAAAAACAAGAACAGAACTTGTACTAAAGTTTTAGTAAAATATTACAGTTCAGAACAGTATAACATAATAGAAACCAAAAAGTACAACTGTTGTTTTATTTGTAACCGTGATTGTCCGAGACCTCCGTATACTGGGTCCAGCGTCAAAGTTTAGAATTGTAACTGCAAGGGGAAACAGTAAAGGGGTGAGCTACGTGAGCTCAGTGTGAGTTCAAAACGATAAACAATAGATTTACAAAAGAAAACTTCATATGGAACTTAAATAGCAAAACTTATTTAACAAAGATATGCAGAAACATAAATCAAACTCGGAACCAACGCCCCAACACACGTAACAGTCAAAGTACATCAACTCACCCACAGAATACTCAAAACCAGCATTTTTCAGTCAGACAAAATATGGTCCAAAAATCATATACCCAAAACACCCAAACAGATACATATGAATGCAGTTAGGTATTAAAAACCCACCCATCCAGCCAAAGCACCTTTCCCTTCCCCGATCACACCTTAAAAGAGCTGTCTAAGCTCATCCAACCAAACACACCACATAAGACCTCGAAAGGCCCATCTAGCCTTACACACCATGTTTGTGGTCTAAGCCACTCAGATAACAATATGCAGCTGGGCAGGCGTACATGCTGTATAGTGCATTGCGGTAAACCGCTATATAGACAAATTGTAGTTAAACTGCCAGATCAGATCATAATTAGCCTTCATTCTCTTCACAACCAACCCAAATATTTACTTTATGCACGTGTTTGTATGTATACAATCTCACAGAAACAATGAGCACATCCACAGACAGTTAGATCGAAACAGATATACATACACACCCAGCTAACCGGGTTTAGAATCAGACATTTCACCCAATCAATCACTAATAACACATAAGTCGAAGCCCAGATCAGAGTTTTAACTACCCTCACTAAAGCTTAGCCAAGGGTCGAAACACATAGACACATTTTCAGATAAAAAACACACACATAACCAAAATAAGTGCCTTAGGACTGCACGGCCGTGTGCTCCGGCTGTGTGGAGAGAGGCACACGACCATGTGGCAGAGGCACACGTCCGTGTGTGCCAAGGACATGGCCGTGTGAACAGACCGTGTAAATCTCTGTCCACTTGTGCTAAAATAGAGTGCAGGGCATACACGACCATGTATACCAGTTAAGTTTAATTTATGAACAAAGCAAGATTTACGCAAAAAACAAAAACAGAACTTGTATACCATAGTTTTTGTAAAATCTTACAGTTCAGAACAGTATAACATAATGGAAATAAAAAAGTAGAACTGTTATTTTCTTTGTAACCGTGACTGTCCGAGACCTTCGTATACCGGGTCTAGCTTTAAAATTCAGAATTGTACCTGCAAGGGGAAACACTAAGGGGGTGAGCTACGCAAGCTCAATGTGAGTTCAAAATGATAAACAAAATATTTACGAATGAAAACTTCATATGGAACTTCAATAGCAAAACTTACTTAAAGAGATATGCAGAAACAGAAATCAAACGCAGAACCAACGTCCTAACATACGTAACAGTCAAAGCAAATCAACTAACCCACAGAATACTCAAAACAAACATTTTTCAGTCAGGCAAAACACAGTCCAAAAATCATATACCCAGAACACCCAAACAGATGCATATGAATGCAGTTAGGTATTAAAAACCCACCCATCCAGCCAAAACATCTCTTCGTCCCCGATCACACCCCAAAAAAGTTGTCTAAGCTCATCCAACCAAACACACCACATAGGACCTTGAAAGGCCCATCCAACCCTGCACACCATGTTTGTGGTCTAAGCCACTTAGATAATAATACGCAGCTGGGCTGGTGTACATGCTGTACAGTGCATTGTGGTAAACCGCTATACAAACAAATTACAGTTAAACTGCCAGATCAGAATCAGTCGTCCTTCTCTTCACAACCGACCCAAATATTTACTTTATGCAAGTGTATATATGTATGCAATCTCACAGAAACAATGAGCACATCCTCAGACAGTCAGACAGAAATAGGTATGCACACAAACCTAGCTAACCGGGTTCTGAATCAGACATCTCACACAATCACTCAAAAATAACATATAAGCCAAAGCCCAGATCAGAGTCTTAACTGCCCTCATTAAAGCTTAGCCAAGGGTTGAAACACAAAGACATATTTTTAGATCAAAAACACACAGAGAACCAAAATAAGTGCCTTAGGACCACAAGGTCATGTGCTCCGACCGTGTGGAAAAACCTAGGCCGTGTGGGGGTCAAAATGCTCGTGTCGAGGGAGGCACACACCCATGTGGAAGGAGGCACACGTCCATGTGGCAAGGACATGGCTGTGTGAACAAGCCGTGTAACTCTCTGTCAATTTGTGCTAAAATAGAATGCAGGGCATACACGGCTGTGTGAGGGTCTCACATGCCCGTGTGTCCAAAACACACGCTCGTGTGGGATCCCTAAATCCCCAAATTAGAACACGGCCGTGTGGAACCAAATCTTTAAATCCCTAGTTCCCAAACACACGTGCCCGTGTGCCCAGGGGCGTGGTCACAAAAACATCCGCAAACAACCCAAAAATTGAGTTTTCCGGTCATTGAATCGACCTCCAATCATGACATTTCATAAACCAACCATAACGCACCAAATTTTAGGGAAATATAAACGACACAAGCCTCAATTGCTCATTTACCAAAATACACAAAAGATTGCCGAATTCCACAGCAAATCAACAATTCACAAATAAATTAAAAGAGGTTTGTATCCCACACTTGATTCATGATCAAAGACGTTCAGACATCGACTTGACGACGAGGAAGCGACTCTCAAAAATCCACAAGCAAAACCGTTTTCAAAGAAAGAAAAAAATAATGAATAAAAAAAAGAAAAGAAGCAAAAGAAAGGGAACAAAAAGAAACGTCCAAAAAACAAATAAAAATAATCAACAAAAATAAAAAATAAAAGTAATAAAAAACAATTATATATATTAACTTAAAACAAACTACTATTTAACAAAACAAATTAACAACATTTCTCCAAAATGCACACAAAGGACTCGAACCCAAAACCTAGAACCTAGAGGTACACTAACACTCACTCAACCACCAGACCAGTAGGCCTATTCTGTCACTAAAATGCACAACTAAACACAATAGTACAACCTCCTCACTAACCCTAACTACAAAACCCAAAACTTCTAACCCCAGTATTCAGGGTGTTACACTATTGAGGTGCCTTATATGGCATATTGGTTGAATGATATTGGACTATTGAATTGGTCATTTCATGTAGGTTTTGGTCATGTTTTGATGCTTTATTCATGTACTGAAAATGCTTTAAGGTGGTTGCTTGAGTTGGTGTTTGAAATGGCTTGACTTTTGGTCAATTTTATGTCCGCACGGCCTAAGACACGGGTGTGTGACTCAGCCGTGTGTGACACACGACCAAGCGACATGGTCGTGTGTCCCTTATAGGTTTTAATGCATGCAAGTCAAGTTGATACACGGCCGTGTGGCTATTTCGAGAGTTACACGACCTAGCACATGGTCGTGTGGCTTGGCCGTGTGACCTAACTCAGAGAGTTACACGGGTAAGGACACAGGCTGGGACACGATTGTGTGTCCCTATTTCGATTGTTACACAGCCTGAGACATGTGCGTGTGTCCCAGCTGTGTGACCCCTGCAGTCCAATTTTTCTAGCTTTTTCATGAACTTTTCAATTGCTTCCAATTTGGTCCTAAATTGATTCTAATGTATTTTTAGGGCTTCGAAGGCTCGATTTAGGGATGAATTGTATGTGAATGAATGAATTATATCATGTTGATGTAAATACATGAAATGTATGTTTCATGTTTAGTTTGTTCGGTAATGCTCCGTAACCCTATTCTGATGACGGATACGGGTTAAGGGTGTTACACTACTTAAAGGTGAATTCTCGATTTCTCGAGTGGTTCCAATAGAGTGAATCTCTACCTTTTTCCATGGTGAGCAATTGGAATAATGAGAAACCTTTGAGCAATAGTATTTGGAAGATCATGGCTCCTCCCATGTTGGCGTAGTTACTTATATTTTCCTCTTCTTACTGTAGAGAACCTGTTGCATTTTCATTTTCAAATGTTTTGCTATAATAAAATTAACTTAAAAATTCTCCTTAATCAAATTTGCAAAATTCATTATAAAAACATGTAAAATTATTTTCAAGTATTTTCATATTTATAAATTTTCTTAATGTAACACATCGAAAATTTCGATTTTAGATTTCGTTCCAGATCAAGAATAATTTGATAATAATCATTCTCTTTGAAAATTTTGAGCAAAAGGATAAAATTTATATTTTTTTAGTAATTTATATGTATTGGGAACTTATTTAAACAAAAATTTAACCTAAAAATTTTAGGTTAAATTATATAATTGATCCTTATATTTTTTTGAGCAATTTAATTTTTTTTATGTTCTTTTAACTTCTTTTTTTCATTATTTTTTATTCCCTTATGCTTCTCCCTCTATTTTTCCTACATTCTCCATTTCTTTTAACATATCAGAAAGTCGAATTGACAATGAATAAAAAAGAATAGTATGGGTTTATAGGTTTTGATTATAGGCAATGATGGCTTTCAACTTATTGCTTCTTTCTTTACTGCCAATTCGACTTCTTAATATGTTAAAAGAAATGGAAAATGTAAGAAAACAAAGAGGGAAACGGAAGAGAATGGAAAATAAAGAAGAAAAAAAAGGAGAAAGTTTAAAGAACATAAAAGAAAAAAAAATTGCTTAAAATGAAAAAAATATGGGGATCGATTGTATAATTTAACCTAAAATTTTTATTTGAAATGATGATTTAATGTACCACGTCAGCTTACCGTTACACCATTAATGGCTAAGTGACTAAAATGTTATAATATGATAACGTAAGTGACTAAAACGTAATATTTCAAACATAAGTGACTAAAACGTAAACTGAGCTAAACAAAAATAACCATGAGTATAGTTTACCCAATAAAAAATAAGGGAAGCCATTTTAACCGGAAGTCCTTAACCCAAAGAATTTCCCTTTATCTGTTTCCTTCTTTTCCATCACTCTACCGCCATTTGATTTGCTTCACCCGAAGTTGCTCCCTACACCATTCTTTGCTTCAAGACTTGCTGTCATAGCTTAATCGAATATTACTTCATCGATTACTTACCTTAATGTTTCTATAATGGAATCGATGCTTACTAATCGTATTTTCAAAAATATATTAAGTTTCGTTTGATTAAAATTAGTTAGAATATGCGAGATTAAATTATAATTGAAATTATTTAATTTAAGATTGACTGGATTTTTAGTGTCGTTTTCCTTAGTTTATTGCTGCCATTTTATTTATTTAATTATTTGTCAATGAGTAATTTTATGGAAAGATTATAAATTAATATGTTATTATAGTTGTTTGCATACTTGGCAATAGGTGACATGACTGGCGCTGAGATGCTTCGTGGAAGCAAATGTAAACATTTTTGTTTTGTAATGCAACATTATAAAATTTGGGTTGTTTCCTACCTCGCATGTGTTGAACTGTCGATAAATGTTTGAAATAGGCAGAGTAGATGATGGCAATGAAATATATGTGATTTAATTGCTATTCGAAACATTTATAATTAATTTTAATTAATTTAATGGAAATCGCATTGAAATTAGTATATGTTGTAAAATTGATTTATTTGAGTTATAATTTACGATTAAGTTAAAAATAATATGATTTGATTAGAAGATTGGAATAATAATAGCAATAATTGAATTCTAATTAAATTAAGTTAATAAATAAAATTTATTAAAATAATTAAAATTTAGAGTAGACTAAATAATTTTTAATCTTGAATAATTTTTGTCTAAATAAATCAAAATTTGGTTAAATTAAATTAACTTAAAAATTAGTACACGAGTCACGCATACATAATCCATCATCCACTCAAGATTAAGGTGTGTCAAACTATGAGCGTTAAAAGTGGATAAATCTATAAATAGATTTAAGATCTACTCTACTTTGGTCCTGTTTGATATATTGTTAGTCCAGCCAGTCACATCTATGTCTCTATCTTCTAGGAGTTATCCGCTCCGATCTCAAGCAAAGCATCTCCCAGCTGAACTTGATAGATATCAATCAGTTTGCTCATTTTCGATTAGACTAAGGATATGTTTAGGTTCATCTACAAATATAAGTTGTCATTCCGTATTACAATCGACCACGTAATATCGCTTAGTAGTAGTTCAAACGTTAGATAATCAGTGAGCCAATATTTTCTTTTGTTTTACTTTGTGTGCAAAACCATTGAGGACAATATACAAGGCCACTAATGTAATTAATGGATATTTTTAAACCAATTTGTTTAAAAAATACAAGTATGCAAAATGAATATACTACACTTAGGGAACTAGATCCAACAGCATGTTGGGGTCCCCACTCATTGGAGCTGTTGGAGCTATTTTCTTTCACTGCAGCCTCTGTGTCACAGATCTTGGCTCCTCCATGGGTTCTGGGAGTCCATGATCTTGAGTATACTCCTTATGCACAGCCACATTCTCATTGTGCTCCTCAACTCAACTCACATGTTTATTGCAAAATTGTTCATAAATGGCATCGTTAATGATGCCTTTTAGAAGGCAAGTTAGCTCATTCGTGTCTATCTCCACACCCACTCATCGACACATTTCTGCTATCAAATGTGGATATAGAATTCCCTTCGTATGACCATCGGAGCATCGCCGTATGTTGTGATAAATTTGGTCACCCACATTTATCTTTTCAGGTTGCAAAATGACATACAAAAGCAAAGCACGTTCACAGATAAAGTACATCCATATTTTGGCAATCGAAAACATAATTGATTGCTTAAAACAAATGAGATCCTTGGTAATTGACTTCCAACCCATTGACCTCGATTCTCAGTTAAGTAATTCATAATTTCATCATAATTCATCTCACCATCATTCAAAGTATCATAATATCATATTCATAATGAGGTGTTTTATGAATAACCTCAATTGCAACAGGGGAAACATCAATAAGAATTTCCTTCATAGAGGCTTTTTGGTCTTGGCCTTCTAGGAAATTCTCATAGAATTCCTAAACTACTGAGATAGCGACGGGTCGGGCGAGTTGTCAAAAAAATATTGTACACTTCAATTTCTTGATCGTTGAAATAACCGGGTCATAAAACGGTTGCGTGGAAAAATTAAATCCACACTCCTGTATTAGGGGCTTATCCAATTTTCCAAAATGTTCGTCAATTTTTTGAAAGACGAATTGTCTCTTAGGTGGAGTTAGAGCATCATGCTCGACTAGTTTTTGAGCCGCCATTTGCTTATGAGAAGTCATAATTACCAAAAATTCCAACAATAATAAACAATCAATTGTATAATATTTGTTCAAAGCAACACACAACTCAAGTTCTCTATGTGCAAGTAAAAAAAATGTAATTGATGATTCAACAACAAGATATAATAATCATATTCTCAATAATCACCAAAACTATTATTTAACCACTAGATATTATAGATAAAACAACATCAGTGTGATTCCACTTGAGTTGGCGATCACGCAAAACTGGCTTTCGATCAACAATGTCAACTTAAGAATAGAAGAGATTTGTTGTACTTATAGAAAAAGTAGAAACTAGAGGAAGAAAAAAATGAAGATTTAAAAGGAAAACTAGAAAATAGAAGAAGAAAAATGAAGATTTAAAGGTAAAAAGAGAGAAAATGAGAGTTGTTAACAATTTAGAGAGGAAAAACAGTGAGAGAAGAGTGTAAAAGACTTGAAGAATTGTTTTAATTAACATGTCAGGATGATAGGACTTTAATTTTTCGCCTCATCATGACATTAAAACCATTCCCGTTGTCAAGTCCAAATTTCAAGTTTCGAGGCTAGCCTGTCAGAGCTCATCGCATCTTTAATTATTGCCATTACGACCTCGATGTAGCTCGTCGCAACGTCTAGGCTTATATCTCATTGTGATGTAACTCACTGACTTGGATCCCTTAATTTTTCCTTTGATGCTTTCATCGTAACATTGTATCGGGTAGTCACGACTTCAGGCCTCCATGTCGCAACCTTGGTGCCTTCCACGTCACAAGGAAACTTACTGACTTGGAGTCCCTGGTGTTGTCTCTGTTTCTTTTGTCGCGATATCGTATCGTGTAGTCGTCACTTCACATCCCCACGTTGTGAATTTGGTGTTTCCCACATTTTAATGTGACTCAATAACTTGGACTCTTTGGACTTTACATTTCCACATCGTGGCCTTGGTACTTCTCTTACCGCAATGTCAACCTCATATTATGTCTTTAATTCTTCTATTTCTTTACTCCATGAAATGAACACTTGATCTGAAAAATGAACAACAATAATTGAAATTAACCCTTAAATTTTATAAAAATAAAATGAGCAATAATAAAAGCACAAATTAAAAAAAAATAAAGAAATTATCAAATCCTTTAAAAATCGGGATGATCTATATCACCACAGTAGAAGAACCTCCAACTGGTTCTCGACACTTTGATTTATCGCTTGTTCCACAATCAAGAGATATAACTAGTATTCTCGATCGAATCTATTGATATTCACTTTTAGCATCTAACATTACATCTGCTATTATTCCTATGTTAATTGGACTAAAGGCACTTTCTTCCACATTCAAACCTTAATTATGGTCACCAATTCCAGACTCTTGTGGAACATCCACATTCAACTTATCATGTTCAATAATGGTAGAATGATCCTCATTTTCGGAGTTGTGAACATCATGCTCGACCTCTTCCATCGGAGTGTATACCTCGAATCAGTGTCAAATAACTTCTAACAACTCTCCATTTTGTTTGTCATGGAAGACATGGTAGCTTGGTACAAATATATGCCATACTCTGATACACTAACACGAGTAGTAAGTGATGGATCCTCTATATACTCATTATGATTTTCATTGTAACACCCCTAACCCGTATCCGTCACTGAAATAGGGTTACGGAGCATTACCAAAGTTTACAAAACAATTGCAGATAATTCATATCATTTACTGTTCATATCCGAAACTAATCATACCATCCCTTGAATGGACCATCGAGGCCCAATTTGAGCATTAGAAACAATTCGGGACTAAATCAAGATCTCAAAATTTTTTTACAAAATTTCAAAATTTTTCTTATATACAAGGATCACATGCCCATGTGAGTAGGCCGTGTGACATGCCCATGTCTCAGGCTGAGTGGACATTTGATGTGAGGCACACGGCCGTGTCCCAGCCCGTGTCCTTACCTGCGTAACTCTCTGACTTGTGCCACACAGCCTGCCACACGCCCGTGTGCTAAGTCGTATGATCAATTTAATTTTCAAAAATTAGGTGCAGGTTTCACATGGCCAAGACACATGCCGGTGTTCTAGGCCACATGTCACACACGGTTGAGACACACCCCCATGTCTCTGCCCGTGTGCCTAATTTGAAGCATTCTGTTTCTAAATTTTAAGATGAAAGGGACACACGGCCAAACCAGGCACCCATGTGTCAAGCCGTGTGTCACACATAATCAAGACACACGCCCGTGTGTCACCCGTGTGGACAAAATAAGGCCATTTCCTAGTCGATTCAGGCTGAACTAACACGGGTGCTTCAGTCAACAGAGCTTTCAATTTGTCAAAACTCTACTGGCATTTATCAGTCCATTCGAATTTCACATCTTTTTGCAACAACTGATTCATCGGAGAAGCTATCATTGAAATCCCTTTAACAAACCTCTAATAATATCCTACTAGTCCTAGAAAACTTCTGATTTCTGACACATTCTTCGGTGGGTTCCAATTAACAATTGCTGAAATTTTATTCGGATCCACCCTAATACCTTCAGTAGATACTATATGTCTGAGAAAACCAATTTCCCATAGCCAAAATTTGCATTTACTAAATTTGGCATACAATTGTTTCTCACGCAATGTTTGCAGCACTATTTTCAAATGATCAGCATGTTCATTTTCACCTTGGGAGTAAACCAGAATATCATCAATAAATACCAAACTAGAATATCATCAATAAATACCACTACAAACCTGTCTAGATATGGTCTAAAGATTCTGTTCATTAAATCCATGAATACTGCAGGTGCATTCGTCAACCCAAATGGCATCACAAGAAACTCATAGTGCCCGTACCTGGTTCTGAAAGCTGTCTTTGGCACATCTGAATCTTTTACCCGTAGTTGATAGTAACTAGAACGAAGATCAATCTTTGAAAATACAGTGGCACCTTTCAATTGGTCAAATAAGTCATCAATACGAGGCAGTGGATATTTATTCTTTATTGTGACTTTGTTGAGCTGCCTGTAATCTATACACAGTCTCAATGATCCATCTTTCTTTTTTACAAACAAAACTGGTGCACCCCAAGGTGAAAAACTGGGTCGAGCAAAGCCTCTGTCAATCAATTCTTGCAACTGTTCTTTCAACTCTTTCAATTCGGTAGGAGCCATTCTGTAGGGTGCTATGGATATCGGTGTTGTCCCCAAAACAAGATCTACAGAGAACTCCACTTCTCTAACCGGTGGTAAAGCAGGTAATTCCTATGGAAATACATCAGGAAATTCACAAACAACCGGCACTGATTGAATCTTCGACTCAGATGCTTTAGTATCTGATAAACCATAAATGTAACATATTTTAAGCTCACATTTAGTATGCTTTTGGATGATTTATCCCTTGATTTATGTAAAAAGCTCCTCTTAATCCTTTCTTTTCATGTTTTATACTCAGGAAAGCACCGAAGGATGGAAAGAACGAGAAACAGGCTTAAAATGGACCAAATTGGGCCAAAATAGAAATCGACACGGCCTGGCCCAAAGATCACACGACCGTGCCTCATTAAACATCCAAACATGGCCTGGCCACGATTCACACGGGCGTGGGCCATGGCCGTGTCCCTGTCGCTAGAAAGAAGAGTTTCACTCAGATTTGGATACTTAGGGGCAAAGAAACCTATTTTAGAAGCCTATATAAACACCCTAAGTGTAACATGAAAGGGGGCGGTGAGCTAGGCCAATGAGCCGAGCCAGAAAGGTCAAATTTGTGGAGATCACTTGATGATAGCCAGTTGATCCATCTCAAGAAGCTAGAATTATACTTAAGATGGTGGATCTCTCCTTCAATTCCATTAGGGGGTTTCAGGGATATCTTATGTTTTGTTTTATCTTTTCTTCTGATATGTTTTCCTTTATTGTTATGAACTAAACCCTTCAGATACCTGAAGGGGATGAAACCTAAGACGGATCTTGTTATTGTTTTTTGAACTATAAGATAAATACTTGATTTGTTCTTAATTATGTGTTCTTAATTCTTGTGTTAATATTTTTTGGGATATTGATTCAAGATGAATGTGCGTAGGTGGTAGAGCAAAAGTCCCTGTCTAAGAGTAGATCTAACATAATTAAGCGGAGTTGATCGCGCGCCTAGAGATAGGGTGAAGAGATTTTTCTGGATTAGGGTGAAACCTAGTATAGGAGTCCATAGATCGAGTTAATGTGATCCTAGGGGTTTTAATTAGAAAGAGATTTCAATTAATCAACCTAGGGTTAGACGTTATTCGCCTCGAGAGAGGGTTTAATATAAATTAGGGAATCTTACGAATCAGGTCAAGTGAATAAATCATCTGGTTCAATGTTAGATAACAAGTGAAGTCTAGGCGGATTCTTACTAAAGGTATCATCTTAATCAACTGAGTTTTTCCAACGGTATTTCCTCAATTCATTCTTTTTGTCTTTGCATCTTTAGCTTAGTTGTTAGTTAAATTTAGATTAAACAATAACTTCACTTATTTTAGGCTAGATACTTTGGGTTTTACAATCCAGTCTTGCCTAAGCTATACTACTGTTCGATAAGTGCACTTGCCTCTATCGTTATCATAGTTAGTTTTCAGGTTCGATCATTATAAATTTAAAACTCTAAAAAACAACGATTAGTATCCAACACATATGCAAGATAAGCATCATACCCCTTTCTGATATATTTCTATGCTAATATTGCTGAGATCACAGTAGATAACCCATCCAGTTTATCAGATTCAACATGAAGTAACTCACCATTCTAACACTATAACACAATATATTTTTGTTTACAATTCACCACTGCACCATGCTGGGTTAGCCAATCCATTCCCAAAATCATATCAAATTCATCAAAGGGCAACAACGTTAGATCAACCAAAAAGCAATAACCCTTTACCATCAATGAGCAGTTTTTACAAACTTTATCCACCATAACATACTGACACAGAGGGTTTGAAAGCATAAATTCAATGAATTCAACAGGTAAATTTTTAACAGACACTAATTTCGTACATGTGTATAAATGTGTTAAATCGAGGTCCATCAAAGCAGTAATATCAGTATCAAGTAGAGAAAATGTACCAGTAATCACATCTGATGTAGAGGCATCCTCTCTTGCACCTATAGCATGTATCTTTACCGATGCTCTTGCCTCAAATTTAACTGTTGAATCTTTTGTAGCACTTCGGCTACCATTGACATGTCCAGGGTATCAGGGTGGTCTACCTCTCGAACCAAGGTTGCTTGGCTTCAAAGTTTGATTAGTATCTTTTTCAATCCCTTCCGGACAATCTTTAAGAAAATGGTCAAGAGAACCACATCTATAACATGCTCTAGTTCTCAAATGGCATTTCCAAAATGAAATTTATTACAGTATTTGCACCTCAGTTAGGGGTTATCGACACTTCCTACACATGTTACAGATGGAGACGAAGATCTCGGGTTAGAACTTTGAGAGCCTCACTCTTTCCCAAAATATCTCGTAAAGGTGGTAGAACGATCATGGTACTTCTTTAATTTCTTTAAAGTAGATGATTGTGACTTACCCATAAATCTTTTACAGATACCCGAGCTTCTCTATCTGCTTGCTTGTTTTCTTTACTTAATTCCTCGGCTTTGTGTGCTCGATCAGCCAGTACCACAAATTCCCTTAATTCAAGAATTCTAATCAATAACTTGATGTCCTTATTTAATCCTTCTTCGAAACATTTACACATATCAACCTCAGTCGAAACCCATTTCCTAGCGTACTTGCTTAATCTAATGAATTCTCGTTCGTATTCAGATACAATCATGTTTCCCTGTTTGAGCTCTAAATTCTATCTAGAATAATTCCCAAGTAACATTTTCTCTCGGTACAACAGAAGTTATAGTATTCCACCACTGATAAGTTGTGTCTTTCAGTAAAGATACTGCACATTTCAAGCATTCGGCTGGTGTACATGATAACTCATCTAAAACCCTGATGGTATTTTCCAACCAAAACTCAGCTCTCTCTGGATCATCATCAGCAGTAGCCCTAAAATCCTTTGCCCTATACTTACAGATTTTATCCACCGGAGGCTTACCTATTCTAATAGGTTTAGCACCCTGTGGCATCTCAGGAACAAGTTGAGGAATAGGTGGGGAAGGTTGTTGTATAGCAGGATTTGTTCTCAAGTATTCAGTGAACCACTCATTCATCATTTGAAAGAAGGCTTCTTTTGCCTCCTCACCTCGGCCCTCAGATACGGGCCTTCTACTACTACTAGATACAGCTCATTGAACTGAAGCTTAAGCAGTGCTCTCAGCTTCCTCAGATTCAGCTCTAGCTTTGTTGGATGACATTACTATACGAAAAACACATTTAAAAATGGTCAGGAGATATCACACTATCATAAATCATATAATGGCATGTATATCTAATCTCGTATTACTACATTAGTTTGAGAAAATGCTAAACCGTAGCTCTGATACCAATAAATGTAACACCCCTAACTCATATTCATCGCCGAAATAGGGTTACAGAGCATTACCAGAGTTTACAGAATAATTACAGATAATTTATATCATTTACTATTCATAACCAAAACTAATCATACCGTCCCTTGAATGGACCCTCGAGGCCCAATTTGAGCATTAGAAACAATTGGGACTAAATTGGGATCTCAAATTTTTTTTTTTTTGCAAAATTTCAAAACTTTTCTTATATACAAGGCTCACATGCCCGTGTGAGTAGGTAGTATGGCTCACATGGCTAAGTGACATGCCCATGTCTCAGGTCGAGTGGGCATTCGATATAAAGCACACGGCCGTGTCTCAGCCCGTGTCCTTTCCCGTGTAACTCTCTGACTTGTACCACACGGCCTGCCACACGCCCGTGTGCCAAGTCGTGTGGTCAATTTAATTTTCAAAAATTAGGTATAGGATTCACATGGCCAAGACACACGCCTGTGTTCTAGGCCATGTGTCACACACGACTAAGACACACGCCCGTATCTTTGACCGTGTGCCTAATTCGAAGCATTTTGTTTCTAAATTTTAAGATGTAGGGGACACACGGCCAAAACACACGCCCATGTGTGAAGCCATGTGTCACACACAGTCAAGACACACGCCCGTGTGTCTACCCATGTGGACAAAATAAGGCCATTTCCTAGCCTTATTTCTCACCCAAATTTGCCAACAACCTACACCAATACTTGCAATCATATACCAACCAATTCAAGCATTATAACCAAGCCAATTTTATCATCTAGCATATTATATCATCACATGCATTCATTATTATAATCTTACCTTTTATAAACATACATGTTTAACATAACTCAATTAAACATACTAAACACATATGTATTTATAATAATTTAACCTTATAAATATACCAAAAACCAACTATCACTAGCCATTCTAATGGCTAGATTACAAACAACCATTTACTAGCCAAAAATTGGCCAAGTTAACCTATACATGCCATTTTACCAAAACAAGTTTACTATTTATACCAAAACAAGCTAGTAGACAGTGTGATGATGCTCCAACTGATCTCCAACCTTTGCGAGCTTTCGAACACTATAAAACAGAGAAAAGAAAACCTAGTAAGCATTTAATGCTTAGTAAGTTCATATAATAGGAATTAAACTTACAAATAACATTCATTAAAATAAGCATTCAATAACATGCTTCCAAACAAATTGGCAATATTCCTAATCACATACACTCAATTAAGTAAGTTAGTCACATAATTAACATGTACATCAAATTAGCATGAATGAGCTCATCATGCAACAAACTTTCAGGTATTTTAGAAGAAATCAAGACATAATTCTTTTAAATCTCAAAATTGTATCATGTCAAGAGTTTTATCCGTTGAATCATTGAAATTACGATGGATACTCAGGTGGTATACGCGAGGTATATAAATAAGTGATCCATCAATTCATGTTCAGGGGTACCCGATAGGGCACATAATCAGGGAGCACATTCTCGAGCCACATATATCAGGACGCTCAGATGAGCCATGTAACAGGACACTTATCTAGGCTAAACAGGAAACTCATAAGAGTTTTAATCAGGGAGCTCTTAGAACTTAACAGGTAACTCCAAAGAGTTATTATCAGGGAGCATCGGATAGCGTAACAGGGAGTTGAAGCCAGCCATGTCAGGATGCTCAGAAAGAGCTTATACTAGCACGCTCACATAGAGTTTCGTTTGTGTCCACATTATATGGTAGATCACAACCGATTGAATCATGTAACATGACACTCACAAAGAGTTGCGGTAGTGTGAAACACATGCAGAATCACTACCGATCAGGATGCTCGTACGAACTATATAACAGGATGCTCAAGAAGGCTTTTAATATGATGCTCATCTGAGCTATAATGTCCGCAACATATGCAGGACTATAATCAGTATGGAAAATCTTGTATCCACCGAATTTCATTATTCAAACGAAATTTAACATCGTTCGGACATAATCAGATATATGATTATTTCATATATTCATAACATTTATATAATTCATGTAATCAAATACCACATTCAATCAAGCATAACAATAAACACAATTTAGTTACACGAACTTACCTCGACACTTGTACGTGTATAAAAAGTCTACTAATCAGTTAATTTTTGTTTTCCTCGATCCAATTCCGTATTCGCTCTTTCTGGATCTATATAAATAAATTTAATCATCAATTCATTATATTTCATAGTCAATTGGATTCAATTTGAATCCTAGGCAAAATTACCAATTTGCCCCTATACTTTTCATAAATGACAATTTCGTCCATAGGCTCGAAAAATGAAATTCATGCAATTTAATCCTTATATCAAGCCTAACCGAAATTTTCATATAACATTTACAGCACTTGTTTTTACCAAAATTTAGAATTTTTCCATAACTTTTACATCTTTACAATTTAGTCCCTAAATCATAATTTCATCAAAATTCACTTTACAAAAGTTGTTTATCTATCAACAACCTTTCATTTTCTACCATAAATTTCAAAATTTCAGCATTTACATCCATGGAAAAATTTTTATACTTTGATATATGTAACATCCTGAATTAGGGGTTCTGCGTTTTATGCTTTTCTGTGTGTTTAACTTGTTCTGCTTGTTATTTAAATGTGTTTGGGGGTCCTGGGGAGGCTCGGTTCAAGCCAGTGCCTTGGCAAAATTTTGGTTTGGGCACCTAAAGGGGGATAGCTAGTAGGAGCATGCCTTAAGTTTGATTGCGTATGGTTGTTGACACAAAAAAGCTTGTGTCCAAATGGAGGTGGCGTCACTTGTAGGAGCAGAAGGGGAGGTGTTCGAATCCCTTGAGCCTCATTATGAAGCTTTATTTTTGGCTCCAGGATGAAGGGAAGATGGTTTCGGCAAGGACCCTTTAAGGGTTATGGTGGAATGGGTCAATGCATTCAAACGTGTGGACATGAGGGGTTTATGGAGTTTGAATTGGTCAAACCAGTTCAAATGGGTGTTGGAGAGTGGAAGTAGGAGCAAATCAAGGGATTTGGTGAAGGTGGGAAGTGTTGGCCGAATGTTGGAGAGTGGGGAGGGGAAATTTCGGCTATGTGTTGTTATGGCTAGGGAGTGACGGCATTGGGTGTGTGTTAGCAAAACCGAAAGCTTGGAAGAGTGCGTGCCGAATTTCCCTTATGTTCTTAGTTTCTTTTTTTAACATTTTAGGCTTTCATCTTGAGTCATTTCGGGTTCTTTGGGTTGTGCGGTTCCTACTATTTCCCCTTGAGCATTTCTTTTTTTTTTCTCCCTTTCTTCCACTTGTTTTCTTTTGAGTTTCCATTCTCCTAGCCGAAATCACTAGCTACCATTTCTCTCTTCGACTCATCTCCCTCTTGTGCACAGTGTTGCTGAATCCTCTTCTACTCCCTAACTCTTCTCTTTTCTCTGATAGATAGCCACCATATATCCTTGTGGTCATTTGTTTGGGGGGTCGAGCCTTTTCTTTGAATCTCTGTTCATTCATTCCCATCTTGTTCCTCTCATCTCTTCATCTCCATAACCGAACCCTGCCGAATCTTGAGAAGCAAGTAGATAGGTCTCTGTTGTCTGTCGAAGGTTCCTCTGTATTCGGTATTTGCTAGTCGCAAGGTAATGTTTTTTTTAATCTCCTTGTCAGCGGTTCTTGTTCTTCTCCTTTCTATCTTCTTCTCTCTTAAGGCCAATAGTCTTACTTTGTTTCTTCTTTCTAGGGCTGAATCTGTTGAAATGCAAGCACACCCTTCTAGCCTCCGCTTAGCTTCGGGATTTTGTAAGATGGGTGGTAAGTTGTTATGGTCGAATGAGGGGAAGGCCCTCATTCATGTTCCGTTTAGGCCGTAAGGTCGTTTCTTCTTTATTTTGGGAGCACCTTTTTCTAACTTGTAATTGTTTAGGGGTTCACTTGAAATTGCAAGTCAAATCCGCTGGTACTATTTCTTAGTAGTCAAGGTAAGGAGTTCTTCTTTTATTCTTTTCAACAAGATTCTATTCGTTTTACTCTGCCTAAATTAAATCTTTTTCTTAGACAATCAGCGTTCTTTTTGAGTAACTGGCCAACGCTCTCTTCATGGATGCAAGTAGCGGGCAATCTAAAGAGGGGAGTGGACCCATAATCTCTACCCCTAAATTTAAAAGATGTGCTGTGTCAGCAGTTCGAGACTTTCCGCCGGGGTGTGGTAGAGAGTCAACGTCTGCCTGGGATAGGCAAATCGCTGTTATCCCTACTAGTGAGAGTGTCGACGTAAAGAGTCTAGTTTTACGCGTAATCAGGTGTGTAATACTCACACTTTACTTTATTAATTTACGTAAATAATCATGTTGGCTGGAAGCCGAAATGACTGTACAAACAGTCGAGATACCCTTGTGGGTAAGGTTGGAGACACCGGGTAAGTTCCGCTATGATGTTACTTTCGAATATATGTATACATGTATGAATTAATTATTTGTGGTACATTGAAAGTATGTTTGCATTCATACTAGTATGAAAATGTGTAGCATGTGGGAAATGCTTGAAAGGGGAAGTGTTATTTAGTGACTTCTATCACAGTAGTCTGGGACCACGTGGTTTGGAACCACATAAACATAAATTTATCAGTGACTCGTCTCAGTGGTTTGGGACCACAGTGGGTTGGCCCCACGTATACTTGTCAGAGATTGTCACAGTGGTCTGGGACCACAGTGGGTTGGCCCCACATTTATATATACTCTGTGACTTTGTCACAAGTGGTCTGGGACCATAGTGGCTTGATGCCACAGGTGTTTGGATGATACAGGTGACCTAGAGGATGGAAAACTAGGTTGGGTTGGGCTGCATTCATACATTGTTCATATGCTATATTGTGTGGGCTAAGGCCCAATGTGCATTTGTAGGCTTGAGGCCCATTTTGTTATAAGGGGATTTACACACTAAGTCTCGGTGACTCACCCCTCTGCTTAATTTTGTAGGTAATCCCTAGATCGCGGATTTGGAGCCGAGGCGGACTTGAGGTGGCAATGCAATATTATTTTCTCGTAAATTCATTTTTCTTAATTTTAAACTTATTTTTAATTGGGATTTTGTTATGTAATAAGGCCTCCTAATCTTTAATTTGGGTTTTGGGATTTACGTTGTTATAACATGTCTTATGAAATGCCAAATATGGAGTTTTCTAAAATAAAAATTACAAACAATTAGTTTAAAAGTGTCAATAAAATATGACAAGCGAATAACTAAGTAATTCGGGGATTTTGATAAAATCGCAACATCGTTTTCAATTGTCTTATTTATGATATTTTTTAAAATCGAGTTTTCAAAAAGTTAAGACTTTTGCTGGCTTTTAGTTCAGTTTAACAAGAAATTGATAGGCAACTCACGAGCGAAATTTAGAATTCTTAGCAAGACGGAAAACACTAAGCTGAAAGTTTTTTCCAAAATTTTGGTGTTTCTTTAAAATTCCAAAGTCCACTTAAACAACTTTTTCCCTGTGACATTCCAGATCTGGTAGTAACGTTTAGGACGAGTTTGCGGTGTTACAATATATTTACAAATTAATCCCTAAAATAGATAGATTAAGTTATTCCAATCTTAAAAATATAAAAATTACTAAAAACGAGACAAGGATACTTACCTAATTAAGCCTAGAAAGCTTGTTTTCTCTTTCCTAGGGTTTCCATAAAAAATTTGGGGAAGAAGATGATATAAAATGATGTTATTTGATATTTATTTTATTTATTATCTTTAATTTTTCAACTTTTCAATTTCATCCTTTTCTTTTTCTAATTTTCCATGGATGAATCGCCAAAAATATCTACTAACTTTTATTTAATGGTCTAATTACCACATAAGGACCTCTTATTTTGAATTCCATAGCTATTTGATTCTTCTAGCTACTAGAATTCAACTTTTGCATTTTATGCAATTTGGTCCTTTCCATAATTAAACACATAATCGGTAAAATTTTCTTATCAGAATTTTCATACATCCTTCATATCATAATGCAGACCATGCAATGACATTAAAATAATTTTCTTTTTAACTCGGATTTATGGTCTTGAAACTACTATTCTGATTTCACTGAAAACGGGTTGTTACATGCACCCTTATGCAAATAGTAACAATTGGGATGTGGATCATAAGTCAAATAACTAATGGACCATCCTCCATTGTAGCTATTCATCTCAGTTTAATCCAATTAATCTCTTGATTTCACTTAATTACGTTTTAATCTAATTAATCTCTCAATCTCATTTAGACTAAGTAAGGACAATTGAATTTATCCACAATGAGGTCTCTTTTCAATCTCACTTATATATGTGCTCACTTAGAGTTGTCAATTCTATGTTTCTAAGCTTATTCAATTTAGTCTAAATTATTTTTAGTCCTTAATATTTAAATTAATTATTTAACAGTTCAATTAATCAAACACAAAAACAATTTAGTTAATGCCCATATTTAACAAACAACACCCAATGCTTTCCATATTCATTTAAATAGTTAAATATTACAAAAATTGAAAGAGTTTAGTATTGCCCAGAGTTTTGCGATGTAGTCCTCGAGCTGAATGTTGAAATGATGCAAAAACAAGAATCCATAAATTTGGTTACTCAATTGCATGATTGGATTAATCAACTAATTAAAAATTTATTAAAATTTAAGGTAAAAACTCAAATATACAAGAAGGTAGTTGTACCTTTGAGTTGAGAAAGACTAAAGTTGTAGAAAATTCTAAAACTAAACAACAACCACTTAATCTAAAATTAACGTAGTGAAAAAACTCCCTAAAAAGTGTATTAAAAGTTACTTATATACTCCTAACAAGTTTAACCTAATATGGACAAAATTGTCCCTCAATGTTGCGACACCAAAACATCATGACCTTGCCAACCAAATTACTCCCATTTATGTTTGGCAGCATCAGTGTCACAACTCTAGCCCCTTGGATGGCTAGGATTCCTCAACTATGGTGGTTGCCCTCAATGTCACGACCTTACGATTTCAATGTTGTGACTATTGATCTGTGGTAATTCGGTGTAACAGATTAAACTAGTTTTTGCATTTGAGAAGCTTCAATACCAGCACTTTAGTTAAGTTTTCATTACTTTATTTAAATTTAATAAATTGTGTAGTTTGAGTTTTTATCTACCTTAGAGGCCAAATGAGGCCTAATGGTAAGCTAATATACTTTGAGAGTGTGTAGGAGACCATTAGATGGTGTGTTAACTCGATATTGGTTGTTGTGTTACAATACAGAAGATTAGATGTCACAACATAGGGAGTAGAATAGAAGAATTACAAGACTACCTTCATTGTCGTGACACAGCCTGAGGATGTTGCGACACACCCCTGGAGATACCCTAAAGATTGAGCATATTACCTTCGATGTCGAGACACGAGACCTGGTATGTCGCGACATCAACTCTGTACGGGAAATAATTATAAGCTATGAGCGTTCTAGTCTGCACAATCAAACATTAAGCACGAGAGCTGCAGCTGACCTAGGGTTAAGGACAAAGGGCACTCTAAACCTGTAAATAGGCTCATTTAACACATGTGATGGACAACTTTTCATATTGTATTATTTTATTCATGTTTTTAGTTTTTAGGCTTTAGGATTATTTTTAGCTTTATTATTTGCTCTCATTAGGAGATACGATCTGTGCAACTCAATCAACTCTATGTGGATTCGACATTATCATTAATACAATTCAGGCTTCTCCTAAACTTTATTCTCTTAATTTTTTTATTCATGTCTATTTTCTATATCAATTTTATCATGTTTACAAGATCTATGAGGAACTAATCCTTTTATAGGCGATTAGTGAATGGATGTATGGTTAATTAATTGTTTTGTAAGGTTTCCTTAGCGGATCAGCTGTTCAAGAGAGTAAGAACTCAAACCCTAGACTTGACGACCCTAGGAAGTCATCTAGGTGGAAATTAACCCAAAATTGGCATTGCCTATCCGTGAACACCTAAGCCCTAAACCGGTCTGGACAGTGAGGTCAATAGATAAGTAGTTATTGCCAGCTCGTTAGTCTAGTGGAAGATCGAGAGATCTTGCTAGGGTATCGACTAGTTGATTGAACAAGGGACCTGAATCGACAATTGTTTATGATGGCCAAAGCGAGCACCCATGCTCAGATTTGATATTGTTTTCTTATTGATTACCCAGTGTTTCTTTATTTATGTTGTTGCCTTTATTATTAGAAAAACCTGAAAAATTTCTATTTATGTTTATTCGTAATATAATTTATTTAAAGGACTCATTAGATCTATTTGTGTTTAAATTAGGATAAATTTAGTGCTTGCCTCCCTTGGGTACGATCCTTGGAGTACTCACCTACTTCATTGTAACTTTATTATAACTTAACCCATATACTTGTGAACACGACCCATTTAACATATTTTGTGCAGGATTTCTACTCTGGATGTTAGTACGTCCGGAGACGGTCAACCGTGAAGCTCGATGTCGCGACTTCCACCATTTAGTATTGGGACTCCATCACAATATTACCTGCAATGTTTCATTGTTGAGATTTCAAGTTCCAAGGGTGATAGAAAACTTTGGTGTCGCAACACCAAGTGTCTGGTGTTGCAACTTGGAGGACAACAACAAGATTTATTTAAGTTTTTGCCTTACTCACCTCCCACACAAGCTTCTAGTGTTTCCTTATTCACCATCCATTTAACATATTTTGTGCAGGATTTCTATTCTGGACGTTAGTATATCCAGAGGCAGTGAAGTTATGGGCCCCATTGTCGAGGAGGCAACATCACTAGATTGATTCTAATTGTTGCATTTAAAATAGAATAATTAGGAAATATCTAAATTTTAGATACGTTCGTTAGTTCATTTAGTTAGTTGTTAACATTTCTGACACTGTTCTGAAATCAGTTCAGCAGAAACCAAGGACAACTTCGACTACATGTGATCGGATAAGGATCATGATTATAACGATGAAATTTAGTAGGAAAGAGTTTATGGAGAATGAGAGATTCAGGACAATCAGCGATTACTCATGCTAAAACTGAGTCAACTTTATGGTGAAAGTCAAACCGATTTGCAAGATTATGAGACGAGCATCAACATAAATCCAATGGGTCACTAGGACGATCAAGCTCAAAGCTTGAACAAAGAAGGAAACTTAACAATAAACATCTACAGGGAGAGGGAACCCTCAGATAGTTGAATAGCTCTGAGTATGAAAGGGTACCAAGGTGGGGTAAGAGAAATAACACCACAGAAAGTTACTCAGTAAGAGGTAGAGCCCATTGAGGAGATGGTGATCCAATACACGAATAAATCCGGAGTCGAGTTCACCCTTCCAACAACGTCAGGTCTTCCTAATGGAAAGAACGAATAAGATCAGAATTTAGAAAAGGGTACTCATGCTACGAATCCACCTCAACTATTTAAGGCAATAATTATCCATGTTAACTCAACGGAGGAATACTCGGAGTCTCGAAAACTTGTGGAAAAAAGTAGGGACAACCACACAACTTTTGATGGAACCTATAATCTGAATATATTCTGCAAAGTATTATTCCTAAATTAGACACAAAAATTTTACAATTTAGGGGCCTTCTAGATACTGATAAAGATTGGAAAAGTATATATAGGTGGAAGGTATTATTACAAAGCTATCAGCAGGCAAGTAGTACCAACAATAAACATAGAAAGGAAGTTGAAGTAACTACAAATACTCAATTCCTACAAGAATCACCTAATAAAATTGTAACTCGACACATAGAAAAATTTGAAGGCCTCTGGAACAAGCAACCAAGCTATGCGGTTCACAATGATTCCCTAATCAGGCTGTTTGAGGTAATCCCCAAGAAACCCCTTTCACTGGATGAGTTCCTTAAAAATTTTATCCGATGTAGGTATGAAAAATATCTCCAGAATATCTTGCAGAACAGGGACTATACAAAAAGTTTAGGGCTGTTACACTATACCCAGATTTTAAAAGTAGCTAACTGCCACGATTTGCAAAAATAGTTTTCAGTGATCAATATATGACAAAAGGGTAAATTTAAAGAACGAGATAAACGAAGCAGAGCAGCATGACATGATGGATGCTTGACTAATACTAATAGAAATAAAACGGCAAAAACATTTGCATGTACATTGACTGAGCTAACGGGTGAATCTGGTAACAAGACCTGAAATTTTTTACTCAGCTCTATCTTTATGTACATTATTGTATATTGCGCTGAATAATTATTTGAGATTTTAATTGATTTAGGTTTAACTAGTAGCCAATGAGCATTGAAAATCAGAAGATTGAGGAAAATAAAATTGATCTTGCACAAGGTAATCCAGTGTGGTAACACCGCGTATAAAAGTGAGAAATCAAGAAAAAATCTTGATGTCGTGACACAGAAGGCAGTTTTCTTAAATTTTTCAAAATTCAGGATGTGTCGCGACAACAGTGTTCAATGTCAGAACATCAGCAAGCGTAAAAAGGTTTCTAATAGCTATAGAACCTTAAAGTAAGGGTCCTTAATTAGTAATTAGACCATTTTGTTGGTAAATAGACAATATTGGACATTAAATGGATGTTTTAAATGGTTTATCATTAAAGGTATATGTGTAAATTGGTAAATAACATAAAATAAATAAAACAAAACCAAATTAAAGGCACTCATTATCATATTTTAACCAAACTTGTAGAAAAAGAAAAGAGAATATTGGGGTTCTTCATTTGGCTAAGGCAAATTGATGCAAGTAGGTATGTGTTTTGTTCTGTTTTTAATGGTTTTTATGTTTTTGTGATCGTTGCATCTAGTACTAACTAGCCCAGGGACTATTTTGCAAAACTGTTAAAAATTTTTAATGATGCCATTGATGAATACATGTGTATTTTTATGATAGATTTTGAATGCTTGTTGATAAATAAACAAGTTCTGTAAAGTCATTTTTAGTAAAAATGCAAAATAGGGATTAAATTGAGAATGTTGAAACTTTGCAGTTGAAATGTGAAATAAATGAAAAACATGGGCTACTAGGGGCATAATGGTAATTCGGTTAAGCATGGGTGTTTTGAAATTTTCATGAATTTGTGGTTTTGTGTAATAAGGACTAAATTGTAAAAATGTGGAAGTTTAGGGGCTAATGTGTAAATTAGCTCAAATATATATTTTGGATTGAATTGAATAAATAGATGATTAAATAAGTCAATTTTGAATATATTTAGATCAAGAAAGAAGAAATAGGGACTTAGAGCGAGGAAAGAACAAAGTTACGGAAAAGTTGACTCGATTCGTCGTTTTAGCAACCGAGGTAAGTTTGTATGTTATAGTTTCATTTCAAATGTATTTTATATGCTTTGATATAGCATAAATTGTGATTATGTGACCATGAACAATTTTGGAAATGATTCGACTATAATTCGATAGTTAGAATCCCGATTGAACTATAGGAATAGCTTAGGATACGAGTGACATGTCATTAGGGGACATAGTGAGTTGGCTTCTGGCCATGATATTAGCACTTCAGGTGTGAGATATACTGATTTGGCTTCGATCAATGCATATCGGCTGATTTGGCTTCGGGCCATGATATTAGTACTTCAGATAAGTTACCTTGATTTGGCTTTAGGCCATGTTATAGGTACTTATCGTGTGAGACCCTTGAGTATCCAACTTCTATTCTGAATGGTTCAACAGGTAAATGAAAGACGAGAATGTGTATGAGATTGTTACAAGTTGGTACATGTATGTGCATAAACCATATTAATTTTGAATCGAAGAAATGATGAAGAAAGTATATAACTTTGTGAATGAGTAAGGGAAAGGCTTGTTAGTTGATGTGAATACATATATCTATAATCAATTATTGAATTATGTGTTTATGATTTTATCAAGTTTATTTCATACGATCTTACTAAGCTTTATAGCTTACTTGTTTATTTTTCCCATGTTTTATAGTGTTATCAAAGCTAGCTCGGATTCAGGGATTGTCGGAGATCGTTTCACAGTAACACCTATCACTTGGTACCTTTAAACTTTGGTATTTTGAGTATATGGCATGTATAGGTATTTTGAGTCATTTTGATTATAGGTTGATAGTGATTTTGGTTATTTGTAATGACATGTAATGACATATGTTTTGGTTTGTAAATATGGCCATAAGTGTTGACTAAATTTGGTGGATTTGGTTATGTGCATATATGGTTAATATTTTGAGTTCATGGATGGATATGTGAATGGCTTATATTATGAGGCTTGTGGATAGTGATTTAGTAAATGTTAAATGGTTGATATTAGATATGAATTATGCTTGTGAATTGGTGTAAAATGATGTATGTTCGGTAAAGGTTTAGTTTTTTGATTTGTATATGTATTTTGGTATGTTTTAATTGAGTAATAATTGAGGTTATAAGCATGTTGGTTGTTAGTATTGGAAATGGTATGAATTAGCCTTGATTGTGGCTAAATTAGATGTTCATTTGTACTGTGGGTTGGTGTCATTTTAGTTGTTTAGGTGAGCATAAGTGTGGGTGGAAAATTGGCTTGGTAAATAGCCTATTTTTGTCCACACGGGAAGAGACACGAGCGTGTGTCTCAGCCGTGTGTGACACACGGTCATGTAACACGGCTGTGTGTCCCCTAATGTTGAAATTGGAATGAAGTCTGTAATAGCCTGAATTAGGGGCTAGTCAAAACAGTGATCTCAGGACCACTAATCCGGGGTTAGAGAAAATTTATTTTTAATTTTATTTTATGGGTTATAGCACGATTATAAGGGTGCATGAAACTTTTGGTGCTTTAATTTTAGCGATTTCATGCTTAATAGCGAAAAAGGACTAAATCGCATAAAGTGCAAAAGTTCTATTTTATTTTCTAGAGGTGCCAAATAGCTAAAGATTATTAAATTGGATGCCCTTAATGTGCAATTAGGCCATGGGAAAGTGATGGCCGGCCATATGGGGGACAATGGACTCAAATTAGTTAAAATTGGGTCGGTTAGGTGGATTAAATTGAAGGAAATAAATAAAATAAGAAAAGATGATATCACCCATTTTTATTCATCTTCTTCCCACTGAAAATATCAACTAAGGAAGGGTTTTGGAAGCCAAAATTTTCAGCAACTTCTCACCCTTGAAAGTAAGTGATTTTAGTGACCTTTATTGAAAATCTTTGTACTTTTGGAACCCCCAAAGCTTAAGCGAGCTAATGAGTGGACTATTTTGCAAAATGGTTAAGAGTCTATGGTTTTTCCATGAGAGTAATTGAGTTGTATGCTGCATTTTTATGGAAGAAAATGAGTCTTAGTTGTTAGATAAACAACTTTTGTGAAGGGTGTTACCATGAAAACACTTAAAATGACCTTTTTGTAAAGGTTGTGAAATGAAAGGTAAATGTGTGTAATAGTTGAAATCCTGAGTTTCAATAGAAGGGAATATGAATCGGCTAGGCTTGGTTAGCAAAGAAGTTGGATGAAAATCAATATACGAGCCTAGGGGTAAAATCGTAATTTTGCCAAAGTCTAAGGGCAAAATGGTAATTTTGCCAAAGTAGAATTTTTAAAATGTATTGATTGGTATGGTGATTAAATGAGTAAATTTTATTGTTCTAAATCAAAGCAAACGGGATTCAGACCTAGAACGGGAGAAAAGAGAAATATAGACAAATAGGTCCTTTTCCATCCTTTTCGGTATCGAGGTAAGTTCGTGTGCTAATTGTAACAGCCCGGTTTAGACCCTAGTCAGAATAGTGGTTTTGATACCACAAATCTGAGGTCGAAAAAAATATTTTAATATTATTTTCTGTGTTCATTATATGTGAATTAGCCTGTGTGAAAGTTTCGTGTAAAAATTTTATCGATTATGTGATTAATTTGCAAAGAGGACTTAATCGCGTAAAATTTAAAAGTTGTGTGCTGATTGTTAAAGTGCCTATTTGGCATGGCTTATTAAATGGGAAGTCCTTATGATGTAAATAGGCCTTTGATAGTGGAGATGGACATATACGTACATAGTTAGTGGAATTTTTAATGTATTAATGAAAGGGCAAAAGGGTAAAAAAAACCTATTAATGTTTATTAAACAAAACAAAAAGATAAAACATGTTCACCTTTGTTTCTTTTCAACTGAAAATAGGAAATAGAAAGGGTTTGGGAGCTTTGAAACATTCGGCCACTTCAAGCTTCAATCGGGTATGTGTTTTGTTTCGGTTTTTGATAATTTCTACGTTTTTGTGATCGTTGCTTAGTGTACTATCAAACCCATGCTTAAATTTTAGAAATTGATGGTGATTTTGAGATAAGCCATTGATGAATGTTTGAGCTTTGTGGTAGTTGATGATGAATTATGAAAGACATGTGAATGATAAACATATTTTGTCTTGGAATTTTTAGTGAACTTCAGTAATTTGGGCTTAATTGTGAAAATGAGAAATTGGAGGACTAAAATGTGAAATAAATGAAATGTGTGGGCTTGTATTAGCATGGGAAGAATTCGGCTAAGCTTATGTGAATAGGAATTTTGTGTATTTTGTGTTTTGATGAATTAGGGACTAAAGTGTTGAAATGTGAAAATGTGATGGTTAATTTGTAAAATGCCCTAAATATGTATGTTTGGACTAAATTGAGCGAATTTGGTGATTGAATTAGTTAAATTTGTATATGTATGGACCAAGAAAGGAGAGATTCGGATCGAGATTGAGGCAAAGACAAAGTGCTCAATTAATCAACCGTTTTGTTACTACGACGTCCGAGGTAAGTTCGGATATAATACTAGTTGTTAAATTATATCTATGTGATGTGAATTGAATGAAAATATATCTAATTAAGAGATTAGAAATGCTATGTGCGAAATTGAATTAGATGGCACTAAGTGTGTGAAATTAGAGATGAAATAGAAATGAATAGCATTTTGTGTGCGAAGCTATGAAAGCTACGGCTTATTGATTTGGCACTGTGTGTGCGATACAGAGATAAGTCAGTTAAAAGAATAGGCACTAAGTGTGCGATGACGAATATGCTTCGGTTATGAATTTGGCACTAAGTGTGCGATAAAAAAATTAAACGGACATCAGAAGTTGATCGGAATGTAACATCGAGCATTGATTGGTATGGAAGGTGAAAAACTATGTGTTTGATAAGGTATGTACTGAACCTTTGTGGTTGATGAAATGATGTATGGAATTATGAAAGGTTGAGTGAGTATTTTGGTTATGGATGATATGCTATGAGTAATTGAAGGTTGATCTATGTGATGAATGTATTTGTATAATGAGTTTGCTTTGTTAATTTGAATGTATTATGTTACGAACTTACTAAGCTCTTAAGCTTACTATGTGATTTGTTTCTCTATTTTATAGTGTCAGTAAAGCTAGCTTGGATTCGGGATCGTTAGCATCTCTATCACACTATCGGCAATCTATTTTGGGTACTTTTGAAAGATGTATATAGTTGGTATATAGCATGTATAGGCCAGTAGATGTGGTGTATTTTGCGATATTTGAACCTTGCCATGTGATTTGGTTTGGAAGATGAATGATGTTGATACTTATGTATGAGTTATGATAATGATGAATATGGCATGAGGTGGTAAGGTTGGAAATGGTATGTTTCATGCTTGTGTTAGTTGATGGAAATGGTGTATCAATTGTGATTTGTGGCTTGACTAAATGATGTTTAGTTTACATGAATTGAGTTGTGGAAATGGTACTTTGAAATGGATCTTTTTGAGTATGAATTGAATATAAGGATAGATGGTATTGTTGGTTATTAATTGATGCAAGAAATGGTATGTTTGGATGCATTTTGAGGCATGAATTGGTATTGCTTTGAAGCTTGTAGGTGTACCTAAGTGTGGTTGGCAAGCTTGGCCTTGAATATGGCCTATAATTGCCCACACGGTTAAGCACACGAGCGTGTGGCTCGACCGTGTTGTTTAAGTTTGCCAAGTGAAACAAGTCAGGCTCGAGCACAGGCTGGACACACGGGCGTGTGACTGGCCGTGTGGTGCAAGTCAGTGTCGACCACGGGTGAGGCACACGGGCATGTCTCAGGCCGTGTGGACAAGTCAGTATGTATGCCCTGTTTTGACACAGCTTGGTCGCACGTGTGACCTTTGCAGTCTTAAAAAATGTTTAAATCTCTAAAAATTTTCATATGTGTTCGGTTTAGTCCCAACCTCTTTCTAACACGTGATTAAGGTCTCGTAGACCTAAATAAGGGACTAAATGGTTATATTTGAATATGTTTGATTGATGATTGACTTTGTGTCGTGAAATGGATGTGAAATGTTTCGATTGTTTGGTAATGCCTCTTAACCCAATTCTGGCGACGGTTTCGGGTTAGGGTGTTACACTAATAATGCAACTATAAGTGAAGTATTTAATATTTTGATGTTGTATGAATTGTATATTGACTCTATGAATATATTAAATACGTTTTCATGATATGTCAAGAATTGAAAGTCTTCAATCGAATCTAAGAATAGAGGGAATGCAAATATCATAACACTATGATAATTAAGGTCCCGTGAAAGACCATATTTAGAATATGGCCTCAGTGTGAGATTTCGTATAAGACCATGTTAGGGACATGGCATCGATATGATATTTCATGTAAGACCCTATCAGGGGTGTGGTGTTGATATGATACTTTACATATGAGAGTTAAGAGTATTCTTTAGCATTTTGAATAATCCAATAGGTATGTTGAAAATGAGAAAGTGTGTGGTTATATCATGAGAGGTACAGGTATGTGCCCATAACTCATTTGAGGTAAATTCAGTATATGAGGAAATCATAATGAGTTATGTGTAAATAATACATCTTGATTGCAAATGTTATATTTATTAATGCATTGCGTGAATGTGAATGATTATTGTAGAAATCTATTTAAGAATAATAGAGTGTAAGGATATTCCCGGATGAACATTTGAAATAGGAAAATGTGTGTGGATAAATATCCGTGAATGTGTGATTAATGGTGGGCTGTGTGCGATGCCACCTTATCAATCGTTAGCGATGGGTTGTGTGCGATACCATCTCAATATTATCAATGGTGGGCTATATGCGATACAACCTTATTATTTGATACCGATGGGCTGTGTGTAACAGTTCGGTTTATACCTTAGTCAGAACAGTGGTTTTGGGACCACGAATCCGAGTCTAAATAATATTTGAATATTATTTTCTGTGCCGTTGATATGTGATTAAGCATGTGGTAAATTTCTGTGAGTTAATTTCTCCGTCTGTGTGTTTAATATGACAAAAGGATGGAATTGCATTAAATGTGAAAGTTGCTTGCTATTTGTTAAAGTACTTAAGTGATGTGGCTTTAGAATGTTGTGGCCTTAATAGGCAAATATGCCAATAAGTGGTTAGTGGATGGCTAAGGTCATAAATGACCTTGAATTATATGTTTTAATATATTTGATTTAAAGGTTAAAAATGTCTTTATGTATTAAATGATTATATGTTTAATAAAAACATGAAAATGGCCACATTATCATCCTTTGTTAGCCGAATATCAAAGAAAGAAAAAGAAGAAAACATTAAGTTAGGTTCGGCCAATTCAAGCTCAAATTAAGATCAAGAACCGAGAAAAACAGACTTAGATCGCGGGAAAGCTAAAGTAACCGTGTAGCCGTTTTCATTCCGTTAAACCGAATCCAAGGTAAGTCACTATGCAAATAAACGTATATGTATGCAATTGTAATTGTTCATATGACTAGTTTTGATAATGAATGCTTATGAGAGGTTGTGCATATGAATTACGAGATAAGGTCAATATAGCGACAATGTCCGAGAAGTCCCATAAGAACCTAGGAATAGATAGGATTAGCTATGTCATGTCATAGGTATCTGTTTTGTTTTATCATGTAAGACCACATCAGGGACGTTGGCGTTGATTTGAGCTTTACGTGTAAGACCACGTCTGGGACGTTGGCATCGATATGAGCTTTACGTGATGTCTGGGACATCGGCATCGTATTGATTCGTGTAAGACCCTGTCTGGGACAGTGGTATCGATATCTGAGTGCATGTAAGACCTCGTCTGGGATGTTGGCATTGTACGACTGTTCCGAGCTTTCTGAGTATCCTATTAGATTCCTTATGGTTCAACAGGCAAGTCTGTGATATGAATTGCAAATCCGAGCTTTGATAAATTAAATAAATGAATATCTGTTACAGGTACGTTGCTTATACACTAATTGTATATATAACGTAAGTATCTATGTGATCATATCATGATGTTATGTATATGGAATTTATAATACGATATGTAAAGTCTTGACTAGATGAACTATATGCATATATGGTAAGTTATGGATAAGCATATGAGCTTGAGAAAGAATGAGGTGATTTTTGTCATGAGAACCATATTGGTCATCTTATTAAATTGGTTATGTGCAATCCATGCTAAGTTTGTTTGTATATTGACTTACTAAGCTTCTAGAAAGCTTACTCTGTGTGTGTTTTCTCTATTTTATAAGTCGTCAAAGCTACTGAAGGCTCGGGACCGTCACGGATCATCATCACACTAATAAACTCATTTTGGTACACTTTGGAAATGTATAAAGCTAGATATGGCATGTATAGGCTAGTATTTTGGTATAAGTTGATATATGAACTTAGCTATGTGATTTGGCTAATTATGAGTTGAGATTATGCATTATGATCATGATATGTGAAGCATGTTTTGGCATGGTTAGTTGATTCATGAAATCGTCAAGTTTTTGAGTTAAGCAAATGAATGTATTATGCTTTTGTTATATATGTTTGGGCCTTGGAAGTTGGCATTTTTTAGATGGATATTGAATGTATTGCTGTGTGGTTACTTTAGTTGTCAAATATGTATGGTTTGAATGGCTATTTGGTATGTTTTTAGTGGCTATAGGTGCATGATATGTGCTGGTAAATGTTGCTTGTAGGTGAGACCCAAATGGGTAGCATTTTGGTCTTGCAAATAGTCTATTTTGTCACACGGTTGAGGCACACGGGCGTGCCTATTGACCGTGGGGCTAAGTCAGTAGCTAGCTTAAAAACACACGGCCATCGCACACGGGCGTGCCTAGTGACTGTGTGAGAAAGTCAATATATGGCCTAATAGTACAAGCCTGGGTACACGGGCGTGCTTAGTGGTCGTGGAAAGTAAGTCAGCTTTGACCACAAGGAGGACACACGGGGGTGTCTAGCAGTCGTGGAGGGCACACTGTTCTCTCCCATGGGCGTGTATCCCCCTGTATTCTAGAAAAGTTTTTAATTTTCCATGAAATTTTGTATGTGTTTTGGTTTAGTCTCGACCCAATTTATAAGCATGCTTATGGTCTCGAGGACTCATTTAAGGGACATTATGCTTGAGAATGATGAATGAATGTATGAATTTCTGTAAATGCTTTCTAATTTGTCCGGTAACACTCCTAACCCTAATCTGACGACAGATACGGGATAGGGGTGTTACATTTGGTTGGTATCAGAGCTACGGTTTAGCCGATTCTTGGAGTAACATAGCGTGTCAGAGTCTAGCTATACATGCCATATATCTGAATTGTGATAGTGTGATGAATCCTGACGTATAAACTGTGATTTTTGTATAGTAATAGATCCCAAAAGAGCCGTAGCTGACGATGTAGAAAGTATTGCGCCTGCTCCCTCGCAAGGGATAGCGCCCTCTGATTCGAGACCGGCTACGAGTGATCAAGAGGGAGAAGCTAAACAATCTTTCTTCCATATGATGAGTGAGTGGTTCACTCAGTTTGTAAAGAATAACCCGACTGTTTTGCAACCCCCGCCACCGGTTAATCCCCCTCAGACATCTGATATACCTCTGATTGCAAATCTGAATCTGTAAAATAAGCCTCCGATTGACAAGATTTGTAAGTATGGGGCCAAAGAATTCCGGGCTACTAATGATGATGATGCTGAAAAGACCGAGTTCTGGAATGAAAATACTATCCGGGTATTCGATGAAATGTCTCTGACTCCGGAAGAATGCATAAAGTGTGTGGTATCTTCGCTTCGAGATGCGGCTTATCAATGGTGGAAAACCTTAATTTTTGTTGTTTCGAAAGAGTGAGTTACATGGGACTTCTTTCAGAGTGAATTCCAGAAGAAATATATCAGTGAGAGATTCGTCGATCAGAAACGGAAGGAATTTCTGGAACTTAAACAGGGCCAAATGACTATTTTTGAGTATGAACGAGAATTCGTGAGACTGAGTCAATGTGCTCGAGAATGTGTATCATCTGAAGCTATAATGTGCAAAAGATTCGAAGATGGCCTTAATGAAGACATTTGTTTGCTAGTCGGGATTTTAGAAATAAAAGAGTTCGTTGTACTCGTTGACCGAGCTTGCAAAGCTGAGGCACTCGGGAAGGATAAAAGAAAAGCTGAGTCTGAAGCTCGAGATATGAGAAAGAGATTTCAGAGTAAATCATTTCTGTCTGATCCGAGAAGATTCAGAGATAATCAAAGTCGTTTCAGAGATAATGTAGGACATTCGAATAGAAATCAATCTAGACCACAAATGAGTTCTAAAACTCCAGCAACTTCAGTGGCTAGCGTTGGTAATGTTCGATCTGAGAGACCTGAATGTAAACATAGTAGAAAAAGGCATCCAAGAAGCTGTAGATTAAACGACAGAGCTTGCTTCAGATGTGGATCACTTGATCATTTTATCCGTGATTGCCCTGAGTCTGTCGAGCCAGAAACTGTTCAGAATTTGAGATTTGATAATGCACCTATGAGAGGTAGACCATCGAAGAATGTAAGAAATGTTAGTGGTAGTCAGAGAACTACGAGAAACAATGCTGTCAGATCTGAAGCTAGAGCGCCTATCAGAGCGTATGCTATCCGAGCTCGAGAGGAAGCTTCATCACCAAATGTTATAACGGGTACTTTTACTCTTTATGATACTTCTGTGATTGCATTGATAGATCCTGGTTCTACGCATTCTTATATATGTATGAATTTAGTATTCAGCAAGACTTTACCTGTAGATTCTACTGAGTTTACTATAATAATATCGAACCCCTTAGGTAAAAGTGTTTTGGTTGATAAAGTATGCAAGAACTGTCCGTTAATGTTTCGAGATATTTGTCTCCCTGCTGATCTTATGCTTTTGCCATTTGATGAATTCGATATTATTCTAGGTATGGATTGGTTGTTTATGCATGATACTGTTGTGAACTGTAAAAGAAAGACTATAGATTTGATATGTCTGAATAATGAAATTGTATTGATTGAGTCTGATGATTTGAATAGATTGCATACTGTTATATCTGTATTAAAAGCTGAGAGTTGTGTGAAAAAGGGATATGAGGCATATTTCGCTTATGTGATTGATTCGAAAGTATCTGGAAAGGAAGTTGAATCAATGTCTATTGTTTATGAGTATTCCAATGTGTTCCCTAAAGAGTTACCGGATTTACCCCCGATTCGTGAAGTCGAATTTGGTATTGATTTGTTGCCTAGTACTACACCTATTTCGATAGCTCTGTATAGAATGGCACGAACAGAGTTGAAAGAGTTAAAGTCACAGTTGCAAGAATTGACTAAGAGAGGGTTTGCTAAACCGAGTTTTTCGCCTTAGGGTGCTCCTATTCTGTTTGTGAAAAAGAAAGATGGCACGATGAGGATGTGTATCGATTATCGTTAGTTGAATAAGGTGACAATAAAGAATAAATATCCGTTGCCCCGAATAGACGATTTATTTGATCAGTTAAAAGGAGCTACTGTATTTTCAAAGATAGATATGAGATCGGGATACTACCAGTTGAGAGTTAAAGATGCAAAAATTTTGAAAACTGCTTTCAGAACGAGGTACGGGCATTATGAGTTTTTAGTTATGCCATTTGGACTAACCAATGCTCCTGTTGTTTTTATGGATCTGATGAACAGAATTTTCAGACCGTACCTAGATCAATTTGTTGTAGTATTCATAGATGACATATTAATTTATTCACGTGATGAAAATGAGCATGCAGAACACCTGAGAATTGTGTTGCAAACTTTGAGAGAAAAATAATTGTAAGCAAAATTCAGCAAATGTGAATTCTGGTTACATGAGGTTAGTTTTCTGGGACATATTGTGTCCTCTTCTGGAATCCGGGTGGATCTGAGTAAGATTTTTGCTATTCTGAATTGGAAACCTCCGAGAAATGTATCTGAAGTCCACAGTTTTCTGGGTTTAGCTGGTTATTACCGTAGATTTGTAAAAGGGTTTTCAGTGATAGCTACTCCATTGACTAGATTACTTCAGAAAGATGTTAGATTTGAATGGTCTGATAAATGTCAGAAAAGTTTTGATCGGTTGAAAACTCTGTTAACAGAAGCTCCAGTGTTAGTATAGCTAGAATCAGGTAAAGAATTTGTTGTATACAGTGATGCTTTGTTAAATGGTCTGGGATGTGTTTTGGTGTAGGAAGGCAAAGTTGTAGCTTATGCCTCGAGACAATTGAGGCCTCATGAAAAGAATTATTCGACACACGACCCTGAGTTAGCTGCGATTGTGTTTGCACTTAAGATTTGGCCCCATTATCTGTACGGTGAGAAATGTCATGTATTTTCAGATCATAAAAGTTTGAAATATCTTATAACTCAGAAAGATTTGAACCTGCGTCAAAGAAGATGGTTAGAACTATTAAAAGATTATGAGCTTGTGATAGATTATCATCCGGGTAAAGCGAACGTTGTTGCTGATGCTTTGAGTAGAAAATCATTGTTTGCACTACATGCTCTGAATGCCCAGTTAGATTTGACTGATGACAGTTATGTGATAGCTGAATTAAAAGCAAAATCGTTGTTCTTACAATAGATATATGATTCTCAAAAATCTGATAATGAATTGCTAGCGAAACGAGCTCTGTGTGAAGTGAATTCTGAATCTAAATTTCAAATTATTGATGATTGTTTGAGATTCCGGAATCGTATCTGTGTTCCAAGAAATCCAGAGTTGATTCAGGTGATTTTAAGTGAAGCTCATAATAGTAGTCTATCTATTCATCCGGGAAGTACTAAAATGTATCATGATTTGAAACGACATTACTGGTGGTCTGGTATGAAACGAGACATTTCTGAATTTGTTCCAAAATGTTTAGTTTGTCAGCAAGTGAAAGCTGAACATCAAGTTTCGTCTGGGTTGCTACAACCGATTCTGATTCCTGAGTGGAAATGGGATAGAGTGACAATGGACTTTGTTTCTGGTTTGCCTCAGACTCCGAGAAAGAAAGATATGATTGGGGTCATAGTTGATTAATTGACGAAATCTGCCCATTTTATTCCGGTAAAATCATATTATCCACTTGACAGATTAGTTGAGCTTTATATTTATGAGATTGTGAGATTGCACGGGGTGCCATTATCCATAGTGTCAGATAGAGATCTGAGATTCACATCACGATTTTGGAAGAAATTGCAAGAAGCTTTGGGCACGAAATTATACTTCAGTACAGCTTTTCATCCGCAAACAGATGGTCAGTCTGAACGAATTATTCAGATTCTTGAAGACATGTTAAGATGCTGTATACTTGAGTTTAATGGTTCGTGGGAACAGTATCTCACTGATTGCGTATAATAATAGTTTTCAGACGAGCTCAAAATGGCACCATATGAAGCTTTGTACGGACGTAAATGTCATACACCTCTGTATTGGACAGAGCTTAGTAAAAATAAGCTATATGGGGTTGATTTGATAAAGGATTCAGAACAGAAAGTGAAATTGAACCGAGATTGTTTGAAAGCAATATCTGATCATCAAAAGTCTTAAGCGGACTTGAAGCGAAAAGATATAGAATTTGAAATCAACGATAAAGTATTCTTGAAAGTGTCTCTGTGGAAGAAAGTGCTTCGATTTGGACATAAAGGTAAATTAAGTCCAAGGCTCATCGAATCGTATGAGATCATTGAACGAGTTGGGCCTGTTGCATATAGATTAAAGTTGCCCTCTAGAAAAGATACACAACGTATTTCATGTTTCAATGCTTCATAGATATTGATCCGATCCGTCACATGTAATTGCCCCATCTGAAATTGAAATCCAATCTGATATGACATATGAAGAGGAACCGATCTGTATGTTAGCTCGTGAAAGTGAAAGAGTTAAGAAAAAAGAAAATTCCATTAGTAAAAATACTGTGGAATCGACATGGAATTGAAGAGGCTACATGGGAGCCTGAAGATTTAGTGAGACAACAATATCTGACTCTGTTTAACGGTAAGATTTTCGGGGACGAAAATCCCTAAGGGGGAGAATTGTAACAGCCTAGTTTATAACTTAGTTGGAACAATGGTTTTGGAACCACGAATCCGAGTTTGAATAATATTTTAATATTATTTTCTGTGCTGTTGGTATGTGATTAAGCATATGGTAAATTTTCATGAGTTAATTTTTCCGTCTGTGTGTTTAACTTGACAAAAGGATGGAATTGCATTAAATGTGAAAGTTGCTTGCTATTTGTTAAAGTACTTAAGTGATGTGGCTTTTGAATGTTGTGGCCTTAATAGGAAAATATGCCAATAAGTGGTTAGTGGATGGCTAAGGTCATAAATGACCTTGAATTATATGTTTTAATATATTTGATTTAAAGGTTAAAAATGTCTTTATGTATTAAATGATTATATGTTTAATAAAAACATGAAAATGGCCACATTATCATCCTTTGTTAGCCGAAAAACAAAGAAAGAAAAAGAAGAAAACCTTAAGTTAGGTTCAGCCATTTCAAGCTCAAATTAAGATCAAGAATCGAGGAAAACGGACTTAGATCGCGGGAAAGAAAAAGTAACCGAGTAGCCATTTTCATTCCGTTAAACCGAATCCAAGGTAAGTCACTATGCAAATAAACGTAAATGTATGCAATTGTAATTGTTCATATGACTAATGTTGATAATGAATGCTTATGAGAGGTTGTGCATATGAATTACGAGATAAGGTCGATATAGCAACAATGTCCGAGAAGTCCCGTACGAACCTAGGAATAGATAGGATTAGCTATGTCATATCATAGGTATCTGTTCTATTTTATCATGTAAGACCACTCAGGGACGTTGGTGTTGATTTGAGCTTTACGTGTAAGACCACGTCTGGGACAGTGGCATCGATATGAGCTTTACGTGATGTCTGGGACATCGGCATCGTATCGATTCGTGTAAGACCCTGTCTGGGACAATGGTATCGATACCTGAGTGCATGTAAGACCTCGTCTGGGACGTTGGCATTGTACGACTATTCCGAGCTTTCTAAGTATCCTACTAGATTCCTTACGGTTCAACGGGCAAGTCTGTGATATGAATTGCAAATCCGAGCTTTGATAAATTAAATGAATGAATATCCGTTACAGGTACGTTGCTTATACACTAATTGTGTATATAATATAAGTATCTATGTGATCATATCATGATGTTATGTATATGGAATTTATAATACGATATGTAAAGTCTTGACTAGATGAACCATATACATATATGGTAAGTTATGGATAAGCATATGGGCTTAAGAAAGAATGAGGTGATTTTTGTCATGAGAACCATATTGGTCATCTTATTAAATTGGTTATGTGCAATCCATGCTAAGTTTGTTTGTATATTGACTTACTAAGCTTCTGGAAAGCTTACTCTGTGTGTGTTTTCTCTGTTTTATAAGTCGTCAAAGCTACTGAAGGCTCGGGACCGTCACGGATCGTCATCACACTAATAAACTCATTTTGGTACACTTTGAAAATGTATAAAGCTAGATATGGCATTTATAGGCTAGTATTTTGGTATAAGTTGATATATGAACTTAGCTATGTGATTTGGCTAATTATGAGTTGAGATTATGTATTATGATCATGATATGTGAAGCATGTTTTGGCATGGTTAGTTGATTCATGAAATGGTCAAGTTTTTGAGTTAAGCAAATGAATGTATTATACTTTTGTTATATATGTTTGGGTCTCGAAAGTTGGCATTGTTGAAATGGATATTGAATGTATTGTTGTGTGGTTACTTTAGCTGTCAAATATGTATGGTTTGAATGGCTATTTGGTATGTTTTTGGTGGCTATAGGTGCATGATATGTGCTGGTAATTGTTGCTTGTAGGTGAGACCCAAATGGGTGGCATTTTGGTCTTGCAAATAGTCTATTTTGTCACACGGTTGAGGCGCATGGGCGTATCTATTGACCGTGGGGCTAAGTCAGTAGCTAGCTTAAAAACACACGGCCATGGCATACAGGCATGCCTAGTGACCGTGTGAGAAAGTCAATATATGGCCTAGTAGTACACGGCCTGGGTACTCGAGCGTGCTTAGTGGCCCGGGGAGGACACACGAGGGTGTCTAGCAGCCGTGGAGGGCACACGGTTCTCTCCCACGGGCGTGTATCCCCTGTATTCTAGAAAAGTTTTTAATTTTCCATGAAATTTTGTATGTGTTTTGGTTTAGTCCTGACCCGATTTATAAGCATGCTTATGGTCTCGAGGACTCATTTAAGGGACATTATGCTTGAGAATGATGAATGAATGCATGAATTTCTGTAAATGCTTTTCGATTTGTCCGGTAAAGCTCCTAACCCTAATCCGACGACAGACACGGGATAGGGGTGTTACACTGTGTGCGATACCATCGTGCTTAGTATAATGGTGGGCTATGTGCGATACCACCTTACTAATTATTGAATGGTGGACTGTGTGCAAAACCACTGAGTATTTATTATTATTCAGTGGTGATATCGAGAAACTTGACTAAGTGAAATTTGCATGTGGCTTTGTGGTGATAAATGCAGGGTATAAATGCAAGTAAATATGAACAATGTTTTATAATATGAGTTTGTGATAGGTGAAAGTTTAGAATGATTAAGCATTATGAGTGATTGAATGGGTATTCATAAGCTTAAGTGAAAATCTCATTATATTACCTTGTGGTTGAGTATAATTAATAAATGTCAATAGTTGCTTATCATTTGCATTTGAACTTACTAAGCGTTATTACTTGTTCCTCTTCCTTTCTTATCTCTTATAGGTTATCTTAACTAGCTCGGGTTGGAAACCGCCGGAGATGCTTTCACACTATCGAACAGTCGCTCGGGTATAAGGTTTCAAGTCTTCTTGAGATATGGCATGTATAGGGATCTTATTTTGGTTTAATTAAGTCATAGTTAAAGTGTCAAATGTGTTGGCCTAAAAGAGTTATGGGTTGGTTGTGTATAGCCATGGATGATGGCTCATGTCGATTGTAATGGTGCTAGTAATAGTTCTCCCTCGTATATGGGAAGATAGTTTGATTTACATGGTTCAAATGTGATAATCCAAGAGTTATAATTGATGATTTGAAAATGTTATGTGGTGATGTGTGAATGTGTGCAAGTAAGGGTGGCTAAATGGCTTGGAAAATAGCCTTGAATTTGTCCACATGGGTAGACACACGGGCGTGTGTCTAGACCATGTGTGACACACGGTCAGTCCCATGGGTGTGTGACTTGGTTATGTGTTCCCTGCATATTAGTGTTGCAAGTCAGTGTCAACCATGGACTAGGCACACGGGCGTGTGCCTAGGCCATGTGCCCATAATTGGTTGCTGACGTCACAAACAGAAGACCCAGGTTTTTACACACGGGTGAGGACACGGGTATGTCTATGCCGTGTGGAGCACACAGGCCAAGAACACAGGCGTGTGTCCAGCCGTGTGAAAACCCCTGTAGGTTCGAAAGGAAAATAATTTTACACAGGCATCGAACACGGGTGTGTTATATGTCACACAGGCGTGTGGCCTAGTTTTATGTCAAAATTTTTAAAGTGTTTAAAAGTTTCATTTTGGTCCCTTAGCATCCAGAGTATATGTAAAGGGTCTCATAGACCCATGATAGGGATGTTACTATTGTAAATGAAAAAGTTTTAAATTGAAACGAATTTTATAGCGCAAAGTTGAATGCTCAAGCAAGTCAAGTCTGATAATGCCTCGTACCCGGTTCCGGAGTTCAATACGTGTAAGGGGTGTTACAAAGTCAGTATGCTCCACCTAATCTCATACACGGGCGTGGGATTGGCCGTGTGGCATAAGTCAGTATACCCCATAATTTAGACACGGCCTAGCACACTGGCGTGTGACTTGGCTGTGTTGCATAAGTCAATATACCTTATAGTTTGGCACGGCCTAGCACACGGTCTGGCACACGGGCGTGTGTGGCCACTTCGAAGGGCACACGGGCTAGACACACGGTGTGTGGTTAGCCGTGTGACCCAAGTCAGTAAGCTCACTTGTTTGAACACGGGGTAAGACATGGGGTGGGACACAGCCATGTACTTCCAGTTCGAAAGTTCACATAGCTTGTGACACGGGTGTGTCTAGTTGCCGTGTGAGACACACGGCCTAACCACACGGGCGTGTGTCCCCTATTTTGAGAAAACTTTTCTAAGTGTTCCAAATGTTTTTAAAGTTATCGGTTTAGTCTCGAACCACTCCCAATGCATGATTAGGGCCTCATAGGCTCGTACTAGGGACATATTGATTGAGATTGATTGATGAATGTTTGAATTGATAAAATGTATGCTAAAATATATATAATTGTGTTGTAAGTCCGGTAATGCTCCTTAACCCTATTCCGGCATTGAATCCGAGTGAGGGGTGTTACAATCAGACCCTTAAAAATTTCAACATCCAAATGCCAAGAAATATCTTCTCAAATTACAAGGAAAAACTTTTATACAAGAGAAAAGGTTCGAACCACCAATGGCTCTTTGCAAAGAAATTTGGACATTAATCAAGTACCATCGATGGGAAGGATTTTGTGTCTCTCCTAAGGAAAATGCGATTATACCAGCCATGAAAGAATTTTATGCCTCTTTTAGAGATTAAGAAATGAGAAAAATGCAAGGTGAAATTTGGGACACTGTAACGGTAAGAGGTGAAGAAGTACAGATTACCCTTGGAGAAATATGTGAGTTTTACAACGTCCCTTACTATGAAAAATATTTCCTTGATAATACTGACTTAACTACATTTAGAAACATAGAAATGGATGACGTTATTAAATACTTAACTTAAGGAAGAGGAATTTGGAACCATAAGCCGGATACTGCAATCATGACTAATTTCAATCAAGCAATTATGTTCCCAGTAGTCAAAATGTGGATGCAATTTATATGCACTAGAGTAACACCTACATTGAATTTTTCTAACGTTAATACCTTTCAAGCTATTTTATTATATGGTATTTTGCAGCGTAAACAAATATGCAGTTGATAAACCGTAAAAGTAACATATTTTAAGCCCACATTTAGCATGCTTTTGGATGATTTAGGCCTTGAATTATGTAATTTGGTGCTCTTAATCCTTTGTTTTCATGTTTTATACTCAAGAGAGCACCAGATGATGAAAAGAATGAAAAACAGGCCCAAAACGGAGTAAATGGGCCATATCATGAAATCCACAGTGCCTGGGCCCAAGACCACACAGCCGTGCCTCACTCAACAGACTCGAACACGGCTTGGCCACGACTTACACGGGCGTGTGCCATGGGCATGTCCCTGCCATGGCCAAGAGGAGTTTTACTCGAATTTTTATGCTTGGAGGCAAAGAAACACATCCCAAAGCCTATTCAAACACCCTAGTAGGAATTCCACTTGGATTAGGATACTTAGAGACCAAGTAAGGCATCTCAAAGCCTACATAAACACCCAAGGGGGCAACTTAAAGCGGGAGTTCGGCAGAAGCCTTCTACCAGGGCTCTTGTCGGGGAACCCAAGGCTTTAGTCAGGGGGTGTCTTGCTAGGCCGAAGAGGGCAGATTTGTGGAGAATTACTCGAAGATAGCCAGTTGATCCATCTCAAGAAGCCGGAATTATACTCAAGACGGAGGATCTCTCCTTCAATTCCTTCAGGGGGTTTTAGGGATTTCTTATGTTTTGTTTTATCTTTTCTTTTAAGATGTTTTCTTTATTTGTTATGAATTAAACCCTCAGATACCTGAGGGGGATGAAACCTAAGATGAATCTTGTTATCATTTGCTGAACTATATGATAAATATTTGACTTGTTCTTAATTATGTGTTATTAATTCTTGTGTTGATATTTCCGGAATATTAATTCAATTGTGATGTGCTTAGGTGGAGGAGAAAAAGTCCCTGCCTAAGAGTAGATCTAACATAATTAAGTGAAGTTGATCGCACGCCTAGAGATAGGGTGACGAGATTTTGCCAGATTAGGGTGAAACCTAATATGGGAGTCCATATATCGAGTTAATGCAATTCTAGGGGTTTTAATTAGAAAGAGATTTCAATTAATCAACCTAGGGTTAGACATTAGTCGCCACGAGAGAGGGATTAATATAACTTAGGGAATCTTACGGATCAAGTCAAATGAATAAATCGTTTGGTTCAGAGTTAGATAATAAGTGAAGTCTAGGTGGATTCTTCCTTGGGTGTCGTCTCAATCAATTGGTTTGTCCTAAAGTTATTTTCCCAATTTCATTCTTCTTTGTCTTAGAGTCTTTAGTTTAGTAGTTAGTTAATTTTAGATTAGATAAACAATTCATTAAATTCTTAGGCTAAATAATAAAAAGAGAGTTAGTATTAGTACTTTTGGTTCCTTCGGATTCGACATTCTGGTCTTGCCTAAACTATACTACTGTTCGATAGGTGCGCTTGCCTCAAATCGTTGTCATAGTTGGTTTTCAGGTTCGATCATTCTCATTTATAAATTTTAAGACTTTGACATTGCATAAAACAACGATCAGCAGTGGATATACAATAATATGAAGCATTGTATATACAATAATATACAATAATAGGAGACTCTGCAAATGGGCAGAGGTCCCGATAGGAGAAAATGAGTAGTTCATGAATCTAACAAGAAGCCTAATTAGTTATTTGTTATATACTTAGTATGTTGAGGCTCAAAGAAAGAAAATCATTGACTGGAACTAGAGGAGGAAATAGAAAATTGATGTTCCAATTTCGCTTAAAAGGAAGGAACAAGTAAAGTCTCGGAAAGGAACAAGTAAGAGCACAAAAGAAAATCTAGATGTAATGATAAGATGGATGCAAGAGATGAGCCCAGTGCTCCAAGAATTCACACAGTAACATGGTTTGAGAGCTCTGAATTACCCATCGGACATGTTTAGGCCAACACAAACTCATCAAGGAGATGAGGATGCGACTTCAAACGAGGAGGATGAAGTGGACAAACAGGAGTTCTAGAGAGAGGAGGACAATTATGAGGTGGCATTCCAACTGCAATACTCCACACCAAAGGGGCCCATCATCCGAAGCCTAGCCCGACATGCAGCTTCAGCGGGTAGGAGTTCCCACCATGGATATAGCTCGGGGAAGGGAAAAGTAGCGATGGAAAAGAGCCATTTGCCTTGTTTTGATGATTCAGATAAGGATTAAAACTGAATTTTTTGGGGGGATTGTATTAACTTTGAAATAATTTTTTAAAATTTTTTTCTTAAGAGTATGAGTATTAGTAGATTATTATTTGTTTTGTGTTTTTTGTTTTCTATTTAGGATAATGTGCCATCTAAAGTGTGTGGGGGTAGCATAGGAAATTTGTTTTAATCATTACACTTTTATTTTATTTTTATTTTCAATTGTGTGCTTGAGCTTGTAGAAATACAAGTGATTGGTTAGGAGCATGTATATAAGTTGATTATATTTCCTGTAAATTTGGCATGATGATAGGTGAGTTTAAATTTTTTATTATTAGACTATTAAGTTCTATATATTACATTGTACATAGGCATTGAGCAATTGAATGTACCATATGATATAGGAAATACAGGGAAACAAGCATGCTAGTATGTATGATAAATTGTTAAATTTGTGATTATTTGTGGATTAAATTTGTGGACATTAAGATACCTAAGGCATTGTTTGGTATACACCCAGAGCAAAAAAGCTAACCTTATTTATCCATCCGTAGCACCTATATTTGAACCATAAAACACTTCTTGATGAATCTTCACACAAAATCTGAGCCAAAAATGTTAATTTGTATTTACCCTTTTTTTTTTGGTCCTAAACTGCATGACTATAGATATCTGATCATTTGTATTAAGGGTTAAGTAGATACAGCAAAATTTTATAAAAATATAGTGAAATAGGAAAGATCAGTGTGATAGAGTAATTATAGTTTAGCCAATATGTACAGCAAAAGAAAAATCCAAAAAGAAAATAAAAAATGAGTAGAAATAGTTCTTGAAAGTAAAAGCATTCGTGAATAAGGAATATATTGAAAAAGGAAGAAAGAAAAGTGACAAAGTCACCAAAAATAGAAAGACTCGTTCAGTAGTGCACAAAAAACTTGTGAGCTAGCCATAGTTGTTGCATTATGCTGTGATTTCCTAAGTGGAGAAATAAGGAAGGTAAAAGAAGGAGAAATAGTGGGTAAGGGTCACTAAGGGGGGAGAATAAGGAACAATACGATGTGCCAAACTATTTTCCTGCTTGAAACTATTTGACACTTATTGTTCTTGAATTCCATACCTGTCCTAAGCCTCGAAACATTAAAAGCCGAAAAGCCCTGTGCGGTCTAGGTAAATTTATTTACGAATTAACATCATACTAAATAATTGCATTTACAACTGTTTGTATTCACTTAGGATAATCAAATTACCTGTATAACTTATTGATTGATCCCTACATTTGAAACCCTTAATGCTTGTATGCGTTGAAATATACTGAACTTAGGTGTTTGACATCAAAAGTGGTAAGTTAACTATATATCATGCCAAGATTATGTGTGAATATGAAATGCTTAGTCATGTGCTCCAAAGTTAACATTTGTATCATAACTGCTCAATGGTTGTCTTTTCATTTATTGCTTTTGTTTGCCTTGCTTAAGGACAAGCAATGACTTAAGTGTGGGGGAGTTTGATCTACCGTAATTTGATATAGCAAATTAAACTAGTTTTCGCATTTGAGGAGCTTAAATACAAGCACTTTAGTTAGAATTTAGTTAAGTTTTCATTACTTTATTTAAATTTAATAAATTATGTAATTTGAGTCTTTATCGACATTAGGGGCCAAACAAGGCCTAAGGGTGAGCTAAACTACTTTGTCAGTGTGCAGAAGACTATTATAAAGTGTATTAACTGGATACTGGTCGCTGTGTTGTAAGACAAAAAGTTAGATGTCACAAGATAGGGAGCAAAATAGAAGAATTCCAATATTACTGTAACACCCCTCACCTGTATCCGTCACCAGAATAGGGTTACGGAGTACTACCGAACTTATTTCACAATCGAGTAAACATTTCTCATACATTTATCAAATTCAAATACAAGTCATTCATAATCATTCATCAAGTCCCTAATACGAGCCTATAAGGCCCAAAACATGCATTCGGGGTGGTTCGGGACTAAACCGATAACTTAGGAAACTTTTAGAAGACTTAGAAAATTTTACAAAATACAGGAGACACACGCTCGTGTGGCCTGGTCGTGTGTCTCACACGACCAAAGACACGTCCATGTCACAAGCCGTGTGGACATTCGAAATAGGATCACATGGCTGTGTCCCAGCCCGTGTCCGACCCCATGTAACTCTCTGACTTGGGTCACACGGCCAACCACACGCTCGTGTGTCTAGCTCGTGTGCCTTTCGAAATGGCCATACACACCCGTGTGCCAGGCCGTGTGCTAAGCCGTGCCAAACCTATAGGGTATACTAACTTCTATCACACGGCCAAGTCACATGCCCGTGTGTTGGGCCGTGTGGAGCATACTGACTTGATTTCTAATTCAACACCAAGGGATACACGGCCATGTAACCTGACCGTGCATCACACACTACTGAGACACACGCCCATGTCTCTACCCTTGTGGACAGAAATAGGCTATTTACCACCCAAATTTGCATACACCTACACCAAACCAAATGGCACAAAACATGGCATAAATAGGCATTTAAATCAACTCCAACCAAGCTTAATTCATGATAATTTCATACCATTTACCACAATACACACAAGTATCAAATTTGACTTCATTCATGCTAAACTCACAATCACAAATCACTTAAATGACATCTTACAATTATGCATCATTTTTCCCAAAACTCACAAGCACATAAATTCTCAATAATGAACCATTCACCACAAGCATTTGCATAGAAATTATCAACACAAGACAAAAGGCCATTTACATATATATACACAACCAAATCAACCAAAATAAGCCAACTTTCATGGCTATATACCAAACCAAACACTTAACATTTACAATGCCATTTCAAATGACTAAATTCATTACCAAACTATATACCAAAATGACCAAAGTTCCTATACATATACCGAATACATAGATTCAAGAGTACCAAAGTGATAGCTTGATAGTGTGACGATATCTCTAACAATTTCCAAATCTGAGCTAGCTTTGATTACTATAAAACATGGAAAAATAAACAATGTAAGCTATAAAGCTTAGTAAGCTTGTATGAAAATAAATTTGTAAAACTCATCATTCAATTACCATTCAAAATATGAACATAACATACTAAAAAACATTTAACCACAATGTTAACATATATTCAATCACACAATTAACCATGAACTCATAATTTCCATAAATTCGATGCTTATATAGTTTCCATACATACCTGTACTGATACATATCTATTTCTTACCATTTCATATCTTCAATATACCCGTTGAACTATTCGGAATACTATCGAATACTCGGGAATCTCGCACCCTAAGTGCCAATACATAGCCGAAGCTATCTCAATCTCATATCACATATAATGATCGCTCTCAAGCTATCAACCGGTGTGCTCACACAAGCTGACGGTCATGACGTAGCTACATGGTGCTGCTCAAACAAGCTGACGAGAATCTGCAACACATGCCGGATAACTCAGCCATCGGTAGGACGTACGGACCAGCACCCAAATCACATAACCCCTAATGACATGTCATTTGTATCCTAATATATTCCTAAGATTCAACCGGGATTTCACATTTGCTGAATCATCATCGAACGTATCTGTAAGGTCGTATTCACAATTAATTCAATATTAAAGCATTTAAAACACAATAATATAATAATGCTTATTACATACGAACTTACCCTGAATGCAAAAACGACAAAATGAGTCGATTAGTCTAAAAGTTGTTTTCTCCCAATCTAAATCCAAAATTCACTTTTCTTGATCTATATGTAATTAAATTTAACTAATTCAATCATCGTTATATTCAATTTAGTCCAAAATACACATTAAGGCAACTTTACACTTTTGATCCTAATATTTCAACATTTTTACAATTTAGTCCTTATCTCATTAAAATACAAATTCATGCAATTTGGTCCTTACCCATGCTAGCTGAATTTCTATTATTACCATAGCAGCCCATATTTTTCATTTATTTCACAATTTAACCACAAAATTTCAACATTTCTCAATTAAATCCCTAATTGAAAATTTTGTCAAAAATCACTTAACAAATGTTGTTTATCTAACAACAAGCATACATTTTCTATCATCAAACATCAAAACATACACATATTCATCAATGGAAAAACCCTAAACCTTTAACAATTTTGCAAATTAGTCCTTGGGCTAGCTAGATTAAGTTACAACGACTCCGAAAACATAGAAATCATTAAAAACAGGATAAAAATCACTCACCAATTGCACAAATAAGCTTGGTCGAATGTTGAATGTTCAACAATGGATTTTGCCCTATTATTTTCGGTTGGAGAAGAAACTAAAAGATGATAAAATGTTTTGGTTTTATTTATTTTAACATAAACTACTTAGTTACTATTATAACCTTTAAAAACATTTAAATTTTCACTTATACCAAGCCATGTACATACACTATCAACTTAAATGGTCTAATTACCACTTGAGGACCCCCACTTTAAAGTTCTATAAGTATTAAACACCTTTAACTATTAGAACTCAAGTTTTACACTTTACGTAGTCCTTTTTATCAAATTAAACACTTAAACAGTAAAATTTCTTAATGAAACTTTCACACAATCATACTATCATACTATAAACATTAAAATAATAATAAAATAATTATTTTGACCTCAAATTGTGGTCCTAAAACCACTATTCTAATTTAACTAAAAACAAGCTATTACAATTACCTTCGATGTCGCGACATAGACTGAGGATATTACAACATACCCCTGAAGATTAAGCATACTGCCTTTGATGTCGCAACACAGGACTTGGTATGTCACGACATCAACTCTGTAAGGGAAATAATTACAAGCCACGAGCATTCTGGTCTGCACAATCAAACATTAAGCATGAGAGTGGTAGCTTACCAAGGGTTAAGGACGATGACCACTCTAAATCTGTAAATAGGTTCATTTAACACATGTGATGGACAACTTTTCATATTGTATAATTTACTTCATATTTTTAGTTTTTAGGCTTTAGGATTACTTTTAGCTTTATTATTTACTTTCATCAACTTAATCAACTCTATGTGGATTCGACATTATCTTTAATACAATTCAGGCTTCTCCTAAACTTTATTCTCTTAATTCATTATTCATGTCTATTTCCTATATCAAGTTTATCATGTTTACGATATCTATAAGGAACTAATCCTTTTATAGGGGATTAGCAAGTGGATGTATGATTAATTAATTGTTGTGAAATATTTTCTTAGCAAATCAGCTGTTTAGGAGAGGAAAAACTCATACCCTAGGAAATCATCTAGGTGGGAATTAACCCAAAATTGGTATGGCCTATTCGTGAACACATTAGCCCTGAATCGGTCTAGACTGTGAGGTCGAGAGATAAGTAGTTCTTACAAACTTGTCAGTCTAGTGGAAGATCGAGAAATCCTGCTAGGGTATCGACTTGTTAATTGAAAAAGGGACCTGAAGTGACGGTTATGATGGCCAAAGCGAGCTAATCACCCATGCTAAGATTTGATATTGTTTACTTATTAATTTCACAATGTTTCTTTATTTATGCTGTTGCCTTTATTATTATAAAAACCCCAAAAACCTTTATTTATTTTTATTCGTAATATAATTTATTTAAAGTACTAATTAGATTTATTTGTGTTTAGATTAGGATTAATTTAGTTCTCGCCTCCCTTGGGTACGATCCTCGGAGTACTCACCTACTTCGTTGTAAATATATTACAACCTAAGTCATATACTTGCAAACACTACCCATTTAACATATTTTGTACAGGATTTCTACTCTGGATGTTAGTACGTTTGGAGACGGTCAACCATAAAGCTCGATGTCAGGACTTCCACCATTCAATGTCGTGACTTTGTCACCAGTTTACCTGCAATAATCCATTGTTGAGATTTCAAGTTCCAATGGTGACAGAAAGCATTGGTGTCGCAACACCAAAGGTCTGATGTTGCAACCTGGAGGACAACAATTATATTTCTTCAAGATTTTGCCTTACCCACCTCCTGCACAAGCTAAAATTAGTTGTTAAGATCCAAATGACAAAATTTTCCCATTTTGGTCCCAAAACACATTAAGTTCGCATAAAACTAAATACTAAGTTAAAAATCTAATAATTATTAAAAAGCATAAAATGAAGCCCTAAAGTGCTTAAGTACAGGCTCATTTACTGTCAAAAAGTACTTAAATGCCATAGCAATTTATGGCATATAAAATTTCCCCACACTTAAGTGTTTGCTTGCCCTTAAGCAAATACACAAAACATAAGAAACATGCAAGAAGATGGCCTTTGAGCAATAATAATGATAATATCAATTATGAGGTACATACAATCTAAATGGTTCTTTTAACATGCAATCTAAGTATGACGTCTAGAGAATTCACAACTTTCAAAGTAAATTGAGTTATTTCACAAAATTACAATATGAACAAGCATATAGGTAATCATACATAAGTACTATCATTTATGCAAATCCATCAAAACAATCCATGCAGATGTAATGCCTATACAAGAGAGAACTCTACTCACTCATTTCTCATAAAAAATTTATAAGTCAAGAATTCATAAATAGAAATATCAAGGTCACATAGGACTTCTAGGCTCGTAATATTGTAATACCTTATACTTGACCCAATCGTCGGGTTCGGTATCAAGTGTCTCAATTAACCTAATTAACCCAATTTACTTACAGACTTAGATAATACCAAATTATAAATCCATTGTTATTATTCAGCCTTACTCAATTCCATGGATGGAAACAAAATTTCAAAATTTAAACTCTTATCATATTCTTTAACATACAAGTACTGAGTCCTTACTGTCATTCTACCATATTAAGTATGATTAATTATTTACAATTTGTAACTTGAGACTTTACTACATATACACTTAATTAATCCTGAGGTGTAGCCTTCAAGAGTGTCCCTCTGTATGCATAAAACAACTATCGTGCCCTTCGTGTGATTCTGTAGTGTCTGGCTTGGTCCCTTCACATGATGCTCAAGTCATTCATTTATTAGTATACAAGACAGTACATTTATAAGTCTAGATGAACTTAGCGAGTACCTGTACATCAGTATTCATAAGAAACTCTTAAATTTTGGGGAAAGTAATATTTTTTGCATAGAATTAAAAATCCCTCTGTATTCTAAGAGATTCCGCAGTTTGATTGGAATTTCTGGCACCCATACTTCCATTTTATAAATCATTGGTAGACATGTCGATTGATTTATCCCTATGTGTACTCTTCTAGGCAAATCCTTGTTTTTCTTTTTTAGACTTAACCTTTCCTGACTCCATCTCATGCTTCCTTTTTACCTTCCTAGCTCAGCTCATCAAAGATAACCATACATGCGAATATGTGGATTGTCAACTACTACTGGCGAACTTGCAATCGCCTGAGCCACAATGACGGATCCTTACCTTGATTCATTTATTGCACACTGATCTCGATATATATTTACAATATTACCCTGTTGATTATCTTTTTTTTGCTTAGCCCTTGCATAGAACCTTCCTTAGGAGAAGATCCATTCTAACATCCTCATTTAGGGTCTTGAATATTAGATTTGACTGATTGATAAACACCCATTTTCTTTGTGGATTCGTACTTGCATGATAATCCCTTAGGACTTTCCCACTTCAAACCCTTTTTCTAGGATTATCTCAATAAAAGGTAGCACCCTAGCGGACTGCCCCGCGCTGGAAAGTCTTGATGAACACCCTTTTTCTTTGTAAATATCTGGCAGACTTTACTGATTAGTCAGCCTCGGGCGGACATTCCCTTCAATGTGGTCCTTGGCGAACTTCCCAATTTTCTAGCGAACTATTTACCAATTACCGCTTAGAATTTCAAATATGAAAATCCATTCCATAAACACTTATCCAATGATGGTTCTACATCAGCTCTGGCAGACTCTTAATGGCGGGTACTTATTTACAAATACCTCGAAGGAAATACCCTTTCCTTTCACATATGTCGTGTTTAAGACTATTCTACTTGTTCCTCTTACCTTTGCATTTTGGTAGATCCTCTTATTATCATGTTTGCCCACATTCCTAGACGCGCCAGAATTATTCTGTCAAACTGCTCACCGTGCAAGTCGTATAGTGATTTCCCTTGTTATGCCCTGATGTATTTCCTTATTCACTGTCCTAGCGAACCCTATTTTCTCCATAAGGTGTACTAGTTTGACACTGGATCATGCCATGGCTAACCATGGGATTTTGACTCTGAAGAATCAATAAACCCCTTTCAAGGTGTCTCCCTAAAGGACCTGTATACCGTTTGCATGGTGTCACCCCGAAGGACCTATAAACCGTTTGCATGGTGTTGTCTCAAAGGACCAATAAATATCTGTTCCATAATGCCTCTAGAATCCCTTGTATCTTTTAATCCGCCCATTCCTCCTTTACACTAATTTCCTACCTTTACTAACCCGTCAAATAACTCCCTCCGAACTATACATTTTCTAAACATACATTTCACACAAGTCATTGTACTTATTACTATAGCATATAGTACACCATTTATCAATACGTCAATACACAACCATATTTGGCATCTAGAAAACATACTTGCAAACATCTATATATTTTCACAACTTTATGCATGCACGACATACTCATTCACCGTGATTATACACAAAAATGGGATTCAGATTGAACTCATAGTAAACACACGAGCATAACATTCCAACACATCAATAATAAAACACACAAGTGGAGTATAGAAACTCACCTTAAATCCTTCGTCCTCGCTAACTTAGTTTGTCCAAAAGCCAAAGCCTCCTTCGTCCTGGTAGCTAAGTATAGCAACGATATATATATCGGTTAAACCACAAAAACCTTAAAACCTTAAATCCATTATTATATAAAATCTCTTCAGGAATCCGTACTTGTCTTTTCCTCTAATTTATGAGTTCAAAGAAACTTAGGAGCTTACCAACATACTGGATTCTCTACTTTCTAGACTCGAGTCTCACATTCACCACCCCATGCAGATATTTCTTTAGCTTTCTCTTATTCAGAGTAACTGAAGAAGATAATACAAATGAGAAAAGAATTATAAATAAAATTGAGAAGAATTCCTATACAAAAATATCCTTCTCACACATATATATACCCTTATTTTGCACGGTTTCCATAGCTCAAAAAAACCGTCCATCTCTAGTTATTCTGTCTTCCACTAAGGAACCAACCAGTTCCAACTTAACCGAACCAGAATTGGAACTCAACTAATTACCAATCATCCAAAAAATTTCCAAGTCTTCCAGTAGAGCCCACCAACTTACTATTTTATTCAATCAACTCTCGACTCTCCTTTAAATTCGAGACTTTAATGAAAATCGGGTGTGACAACTCCCTCACCTTTAAAGAAAATTTCATCCTCGAATTTCTTTCTCGTGATTAAACCTAGAAGTAGACTTTGAGCAATTAACCTTATCTCTGATAACTCCCTTCTTAACTCAGAGGTAGACACCTATACTCTTCCCTGATGCTTTAGGGTTGATCACTTATTCACATATTCACCTTACCTCAAACTCATCTCGCTTGAATGGTGGATCCATTTATACTCCATATAACATGGATAACTGCATAAGGATAACCTCACTATTATCCTGGTGCAATCCCTAGCTTACACCCTGAACCCAATATTTTCTCAACATAATGTTACTTGGCAGATTTTGTATTGATGCATACTGTTTAGCAAGTACTCGCTAGACATTTGGCTCTGGCAGATATTCCTATTTTTTTTTTTTTGTTGTTGTAGATGGGTTTAAGAAAAACCCTTCTATTGATTAACATGTGCCAAATGCAGATTTGAGGACCTAAACAGTTTATTACAATTTGAAACCTAAGATTTTCTTGGAGGTTGGAAAGGAAAGGAAATCATTGCATTGGAAATCAATTCTCCCCTTAAATTCTTTGTCGTTTAAGTTTCTTTTTGAACCCTAAATCTCTCTTCTTTCATACCTTTCTTCATCTCCAATTTCATCGCCAAAGTTATTCTTCCTATGTAAGCATTTCTCTACTTCCAAGTAATTCTTCATTATTCTTCACCTACTTCTTACTTCTATATCAGCATGTCTAGGATCATGCCAGCGTCGAGAGGGAAGACTAGGAGTTACGGGTGTCGTAGCCAAAGGGGTCATCGAAAAAGTTCTACAGTTGGAAGCGGTAATGATCCACAACCCCAAGAGACTAGTACTTTAGCAATGACACCATTATATAGTTCCCTAACCACCTAAGAGGAGATGGTAAATTACTTGATAGCTCAAGGTATCTGGTTACCAAATTTCGCATATCACTTAGAAATTGTCAATGGGGAGAGACATCTGATTGATTCCAGCGAGGGTCTCATATTACCCCTCTACCTGTTAGAGGCTAGTTTCCACCTTCCATTACACTATTTCTTCTACACAGTCCTCGAAGAATACGAGATTGTGTTAGAGCAGCTGACCAAACTATATTGGTGGACCTTGGTGGTGTACTTCCTAGACTGTAGCATTCAAAATGAGCCACCCATACTTGGTGTCTTCCAATGCTTTTATCGCTTGAAGGTCCAAACTCAAGGGCTCTTAGCTGGGATGGTTTATTTTAGTGTCCGCTAAGGCTGCAAACCCATACTTAAGAATTGTGCTTCCAACCGTTGCCTGAACCGTAACAAATTCATCTTGGTGAGGAGTAAGCTCCCCAAGAGATTTGGTTTCCCCACTAAGTGATCAATTCCCAAGGAATTCACCTACCTTCAGTTTCAACCTTTGGAAGCAAGTTGAAAATTTGAGTCTCGAGTGCACTCTGTAATTGAAAAAGCTCCTCATCGTTAGAAATGTTTTTCACTACTTTTTAGAGGGAACGAGCACAAATGGTTGGCAGACAACCAATCTTTATCTAGGTGTGAGCTTCAAGATGGTGTAGTCCGCTGAAAAGGCGTGGCCATTTGGGGCCAACAACTAGTTAGCCTAGGCATTTTTTGGAAGAAGGAGGGAGCCCCCAAATTTCTTTTATAATTATCTACAATACACCTCCCCACCGCTAGTCTTCCTCCTCACTGGGGTCCAGAGGTGAGCTATCAGGTAGAAATTTAGCTGAGAATGTTATTGACGCCTCTGTTGATATTGCAAGCCCTTCTTACCCTTCAATCCCATTACAACCCTTTCAACCCAAAGTCATGGATATAGAAGAACTAAAAGAGAGTGCGCAACAGGCTATGGAAGCTACTGATGCTAGGATTTAGATAGGCAGTAGTAGCCGCAAGAGGCTGAGATTTGAAAGAAGGTCCTCTAGTGAGTCCCCTGTTCCTCCTCCAATGAGGCGTAAGATTTGAAAGAGGGTCCACAGGCCTAGTAAAGAGCTAATCTTTTTGGAAAGTGAATCCCCTGTTCCTCTTCCAGCCATCCTCGAGCTTCCTACTGATTCCATTAATGCTGCGGACCTTCTTGCACCTAATTTAGTGCCTCGTCTTGCGAGTTCAGTTTTAAACATTGCTCGCCAAACCTCCCATACTCCCCCAATTGGAACCCTCTATTATACTCCTCCATCAAACAAGGTCCAAACCTTTTTCTCCTGGCGAAAACATGTTGGCGCGAGACAATATCCCTTCTCTCCCTTTGCTTCCAATAGAAACATGACAAGGAGTTGTCCTAGGAGTAAAGGAGTTCACTTATCCTTCCTCCCCCTCCTAAGGCATTCATAAACCCACTCTGTAACACCCCTTACCCGGTCCGGTCACCGGACCCAACCTATAGGATGCTACTACAATTATCAGAATAATCACATACAATTTATATCATTAATTCAGATTAAAACTAACAATCATTTCATATTTGTATACATAATAAGATTTAAACAAAAAGATAAGACTAAATAGAACATATGAGTATAATTGAATAGACTTGATCATGCATAAAGACTAAACTGTAAACTTTTAAAATTTGAAGAATAGGTATCGATACCAAGACTAGGTATCGGTACCATTTTTAGTTTCAAAATCTCAAAAATCAAATTAAAATCAAAGGGTATCGATACATAAATTTTAGGTACCAATACTTTTGCATATGTATCGATACCTTGATTTGGTATCAATACCAAATTGGCATTTTGTTTATTTAAAACACTGTTCATTTGGTCAATTACCAATACTTCTAATAAAGTATCGATACCTTATTACACAGCCAAAATTTTCAACCTTTAAAAATATTTCAATTTCACAATTAAAACCAAAACCATTTTAAAAACATTTTAATTTCACAATTAAAACCAAAACCACTGGTACATATATATACTTATTCAACCTGCACATAGATAAATCAAACATCTCTAATTGATCACAATCCAAACATAATTCTTCAACCTTCTAACATGCCTTAAGGACTACTCATCATGTAACTACATTTAAATTTTCATATTATTGAAATCATACACACATTCACTGCTTGTTCAATCCCATACTACCATCTATGCATCAATCCATTAACATACAATTCAATCAACACACTTCAAAGGATCACCATTCCATAATTGTTATAACCTTTTTGTATATTTAGAGTATAGCTTAACACACTACAATATACACATTTTATAAAAAAAAAACACATAACTATTCATGAACATCAACTTTAGTTCCAACATCATTATGAGGCATCCACAACTAACCACATTCTTGGTTCAACACATGAATACTAGATATATAACATATTACATCTCAAAACAAGCATTATAAACATGGATCATTCTCAACATCCAAAACAAACACTTAATCACATTTAAACCTTAACACATGCCACATAACTGCATCAAGTACGATTCAAAAGTTTACTGAGTCTAAAGTTAGATAAGGTGAGCTTTGAAAAGATCATATAGTCATGTTCTGCAATATGTCAACTACAAGAAATAGGAAACAAAACCGATTAAGCTTTACAAAAGCTTAGTAAGTTCATATAAAAACATATACGTTAAATTACCTTAACCACCAAAAATACAATTATGTAACGAAGTATTCATGGCATGTTCAATCCGAACATTTCATTTCACAAGAAATATGTTAGTCTTCCATTATTCATGTAACAAGATAATCAATCATACATTTCAATCAATTTAATCCAAGTATTTCATGTTTATTCAAGTCAACAAGTCATTCAATTCTCTTATTTAATCAAGACAGCTTGATGAACAATAGTAAAAGAGTCTGAATTTGAGTCCTTGAATGGTGAGGATTACAATTTTTCCCTTTTCTAGGTAAAAATGGAAAAAATTATAATTTAGTCCCTCTACTATTTAACTCATCCAATTCAATTCAAAAAGTAGTTTTCATCACACCAAATTACATTCCTATACATTTTGTGTCAAATAATTCGTAATAATTCATATTTCCCAAATTCAAATGATTTTGCACATTGATGCTCATCTTTTTCAAAACTTACGATTTGGTCCCTTTTTGTCACATTTTCAACTCTTTTCACATATTTTCAATGCCAATATCCAATTACTCATAAAGTTTCATATTTGAGTCATTCCATAAATTTTCTCATAATTTCTCAATATATGAGCTCGAAATTATGGCACATTTCATATCAAAATTTTTGAAGTGTTACATCAACATAAGTGGATGTCCAAATAACCACCACATTCCATACCAAAATTTTAAAAATTAAAATAAATTAATGTTGATTTAAATTTAATTGAAACCAAATTTTTAATTAAATCTAATTAAATTCAATTTTAAAATCATTAAAACCTACAAGGGAAGATTCCAACTTTTAGATTGATACCAACTCAATTTTAAAATTTGAAATAATCAATCCTAAAAAAGAAATTTATAGCCCGTCAACCATTTAAAAAAATTCAAACTCAACTTCGAAAGTCTCGAACAAAATTAAGTATCTATAGTCAGATTCAAACTTGCATCTACTCGAGGCGAAAATCTCATAATCCTAATTTTTACCAAATATCATTTGCTTAACATTTATAACACCTGTAAAGTTAGTGATAAGATTTTTGTTCTTTTTAAGATAAACCAAGGCCTTGTTTGATAAAGTGTTGAAAAAATTCAATCAACTCAAAATTAATACTTTTAGCAACTTAATTTTTTAAGCAAGTTTGATAACCCATAATAAGAACTACTAAATGTAGAAAATGATAAGTAGATAGGACCTACTTATCACTTCTGTGTTTGATAAACTAAAATTTTAAGTGCTGAAAATTTAAGCATTGATTTTTACTGTTAAACATTATAAGTACTAAATTTATATTAGAAAATTGTTTGATAAATTAATAAATATAAGTACTGAATATAATTATGTTGTTTGATAAAAGTAAATATTGATTTTTAAAATATATATTTTTAATTTTAATCTTATAAATATAATATTTTATATTATTTTTGATAGTTTTAGATGAAAAATAAATACAATAATTTGAATATATCATTTTAAAAAATGATAATTTATTTAATAAAATAAGTAACTACGTACCTACCTACTTATCTTGTTCAACACTTTTTTGCTAAAAATTTTATATTAAGTAAAAAAATTAAAATGACTATTAAACACAATTAAAATATGAAATGTTGAAAATTTTCATTTCTAATAGTTTATCAGACACACCCTTAATAAAGAATAAATTCAACAGTTTTTTTTTATTTTATCTCATTTAAGGTTATCTTATCCCAAACAATCTAATTATATCCAGTATTTAATTTTAAGTAAAATATCAAACATGTTTTATAACTTAGGCCTTGTTTGATAGACCATTGAAAAAATTAAATCAATTGAAATTTAATATTTCCAATGATTTAGTTTTTTTTACACATGTTTGATAATTTAAAATAAAACAGTTTGCTAGAAATTGTTTTTCTATAAAAAGTACAGAAATTAATAAGTAGATAAGAGTTATCACTTAATGAAGAATATTTTTAATTAATTTAATTTAATTTAATTTTAATATTATATTATCCTATAAAAATTGCACGTTTAAAATTTGATTTTTGTTTAAAATAATATGAAATGTTAAAAAAATTAAGGATAAAATGTAGAATAAATATTTTTTATAATTTAAAAATTATATTTATCAAATAATATAAGGATCAGTTTAGCATTGTTTTTAAGAAGCACTTTTAATATAAAAACATTGTTAATCAATATACTTTTTAAAAGAACTTGGGCTTCCAGACACACTTTTTTGGCCCAACGTAGAAACAAAAATTTTTAACTTTTCTACAACCAAAAGTACTTTTGAATGCTGAATTACTTTTTCACCCTCATTAAAACACACCAACGGTGAGATATTATTACTAGACACCAACCAAAATCACTTCTCTACTTCTTTTGCAGTAGTTTCTACTTTCCCTTCTCTCATTTTCTATGAATAGAATTTAATTTGTGAAGTAGCAGTGGGACTTGCCCTTCTTCTTCAAAGAAATCTTTTGATCTTTGTTCCTTTAAGGTATGCTTTTTTATTTTGTTTTTCCTTTTATACTTTCTGCGTGAGAGGTAAAATGGTTTTGGTCTCCATATAAAAATGGACTGAAACGAAGTTATATGATTTGCTTGTTTACTTTATTGGCTAAAATGAATATGTCCGTATGCATAATATTTAACTTGTAAAATACATTTCTAATTTTTTTTTGAAATTTATAAACAGATTTAAATATTATTGTCATATGCAGGGGATGATTGATATATACAAACCACATTTAAAGATTATTTATTTATATTTTAATATTTTTTTTGTAATATTGATTTTCAATTTTCTATATGTGATTATATATATTTATAAAATAGATGAAAAGTACTTCGATGGATGAATTTAGTGGTGAAAAAGTCAAAGCAATGTGAGGTAAGAGATTGATAGAAATATTCTATGATCTTTGTATTAAAGAGATTGAAAGAAAATAGACTTGATACTCATTTCACAAAAAAATGATGGCTGAAAATAATGGCCAACTTCGAGAATGAAACAAGCATGGCTTATTTACAAAGACAATTTAAAAATAGGTGGGATGCCTTGAAAAAGAAATAGAAAGGCTTGGAAAAAGCTTAAAGGTGAAGATACTAGTCTAGGGTGGAATCCTATAAAAAGAACTGTAGATGTATCCGATAATTGGTAGGAGAGTAGGCTAAAGGTACATTAATAATTCTTATCATTTTCACTTTTTTTTCTTATTTATGAGGTTATTGATAATTTCTTATAGAATATCAATTTATATGTAGGTTGTACATAAAGCTAAAAAATTTAGAACTTCGGGCATTGATCCTAAATTTGAAGGGAAGTTGGACCAGATATTCATAGGGATAGTTGTCACCAGCGATAAAGCATGAGCACCTTCTTTAGGTACACTCCCTAATGAATTTTTTGAGGATATTGACAATGACATACTTGAAGAAAATGAGGAAGAAAATGTGATAAATGATGTTCACATTGATAAAAATAATCAAAAAAGAAAAACACATGAGGTAGGAACTTCACATTTTAAAATTGGAAGGAAGAAATCCTCAAAGCAAATTGGAGGGGCTACAAGATTGTCCAATCAAATTGAAAAATTATGCAATGCAGCTAACAATATGAGTTAAGCCACATGTAGTTTGACTCATGTTATGGATCCACATGGTATTCCATAAGCAATCAAAGTGCTTGATAGCTTATCGAAGGAAGTTATAGAAGCTAGTCTGCTATGCTTTTTCTAATTGAAATTATTACTTAGTAAAGACAAGCGAACTATGCTTTTATCAATTAATCCCAAGATTATAGCTTGGTGGCTTAAGACAAAAATGGAGGAGAGTTCAAAATTTTCTAGTCTTCTAAGGTCTTGAGATATCTACTATATGACTAAAAGCATTGCTACTTCTTTCAATCGATTTCTTGTTATTTTAAATTGATTCTGTGCTTCTTTGAATTGATTGCTTATTGTTTGGATCAATTCATTATTGTTTAAATTGATTCTTTGTTGTTTAACTCGATTCAAACTCCAACAGTAATATTTATTTGACTATTTATTTATATTCTACTTATTTATGTGTAATCTAGTTTTTCAATAGTTGTTTATGTTTAGTTTTTGGATATAGAATTTGTTCACAGGTGATGAGTATTGTTGACAATTCCAGTGGTGATGAAAGGGAAAAGAAAAAAATTTTACAACGCGTGGAAAGTTTTAACTGATTATTTCATGTTGCATCTTCTTCTGTGCAATTATATTATGAGAAGTATAAATTGAAGCAACCATTCATGGATTCAAAACAATCAGGTGAGGCATGGATCTGAGAGATCCTTGACGGTTATGAATCACATTGCAAGATTAATTTTAGGATGTCAAAAATTGTATTCACAAGTTTGTTGAGAGTTTTGGAGACAATATACAATTTGCAAACTTTAAGACACATATCTTTTCGTGAAATGTTGGAAATTATTTTGTACATCTTAGGCACCGGTGCAAAAGTTTCTCAATGTTGAGAAATATTTCAAAGGTCTGTAACAACAATAAGTCGATGCTTTGCAATTGAGCTTGAGAAAGTTTTAAGGATGGACATTGGTATAATTGCACCCAATAATCGTTCTTTTAGCTCAATATCAGAACAAATACATAATGATTCTAGATATATCCCACATTTTAATGTTAAAATTTAAATTTTAAAATTATATTATTATATTTTAATATTTTTTAACTAAAAATAATCATGAGACTAATATGATTATTTGTTTAGGATTGCATAGGTGCAATTAATGGTACACATATTGTTGTTATTCTTCCACCAAATGAACAAATATCCTCCATTGGGAGAAAAAGTGTCCCGACTCAGAACGTTATAGCAGTATATAGGGGGGAAGCCAGAACAATTTTTTAGGGAGGCCGAATGAAATTTTAATTTTTTATAATCTATATCTTTATAATTTTTAAAGTATTAAATTGAATTTTTATAATTTTAGGGGGGACAAGGTGCAATTTTACCTTTACTAATTTAAAATTTTTTTAAAAAAATTAGAGGGCCTAAATGACAATTTTTCATTTTAGGGGCCGGGGCCCATGCTAGCCCTCTAGAATCGCCTCTGGCAGTATATGGTTTTAACATGTGTTTCACCTTTGTTATGGTTGGATGGGAAGGATTGACGCATGATACTAGAATATTTCTTGATGCAATTTGGGATCTAAAACACAACTTTCCGCACCTATCAAATGGTAAGATATTTCATTTATTTCTTTTTTTTAATAATAAAGTATAAGTTCTTTAATTGATAAATTTAAAAAGTAAACAACTCTTGAATTAATTGTTTATCATATTATGACATGTAGGAAAATATTATCTTGTTGATTCTAGATATCTTTAAATGAAAGGTTATCTTGGACTATATAGAAGACAATAATATCATTTACCCGACTTTCGTAGAGGTAGACCTATATTTGGTAAAGAAGAGATATTCAATCATTCACATTCATCATTACTTAGTGTGATTGATCAAACTTTTGGTGTTTTGAAAAAAAAAAAGGGTCATTTTAAGGGGCATGTCAAATTATAGTTTTGAAAAGCAAACAATGATTGTTGTTGTTACAATGACTATGCACAATTTTATCCGGAAACATGTTGGTTGAAATGATGCAGATTTTATGGAATACGAAAATATTGACAGGGCATATAAGAATATTATTGATTTAGAAGATATGCATGATGGAGAAAGTGATGATGATGATGCATCAAACAATTCAATTGGTTATGAAATGGAATTAAAAAGAGATGTCACAGCTTATAGCTTAATGAATTCACCTTAAATTGCAAATGTTAATGTAAAGTTTTAATATTTATATTAAAGTATACAATTATTACCCATTTTTGAAACTTAATTCAAATACACAAAATATTTTAATTTGTTAGGTTTATGTTTTCTATGTTATGTTAATATCTAATGTGGGTTATATATTCAAATTACATTTCTCAAAAAAATAATATAAGTTATTCATATTCAAATGGATCTTTTCTTCCTTAACATCATCATGTCTAAAATAAATATTTTATCTTTTTAAAAGCACTTTTTCACATCAATGCTAAATACTTAAATTTTAAACCAAATTTTTTAAATCACTTTTGATAAACATTTTTCCACAACACTTTTTAAAAAACTTCTCTCCAGCAATGCTAAACTAACCTTAATTATATTCAATAGTTTATTTCAAGTAATATATCAAATAATTTTATAACTTAAATTCAATACTTAAATTTTTTTTAATTTAGCTAACAACACCTTAAATTTAACACTTAATTTTTCAATACTTATTTTTTCATCAATTAATGTTTGATAAAGTGTTGAAAAATTTCAATCAATTGAAAATTAATATTTTCAATAACTTACTTTTTTAAACATGATTGATAACTCACAACAAAAACTACTAAATAGAATTTTTCTTCCAGAAAAAAAGTGTGAAAAATAATAAGTGGATATGGACCTATTTATCAATTAATAGAGAACAAATTTAATTTAATTTAATTTATTTCATTTAAGTTTATATTATCATTTATTTAAAAAATCTAATTATACTTAGTATTTAATTTTAAATAATATACCAAATATATATTTTATAACTTAAATTCAACACTTTATTTTTTAATACTAATTTTTTCAACGTATACTTTTTCAATAGTTAAAATATCAATTTGTCAAATATAATCTTATTTTTTGAGCACTTAAATTTTTTAATTTATCAAACAAAACTTAATTAAGATAATGATTTTTGAGAAAGGAAAAGTGTACAAAAAAGTAAAAATAAAAATAAAAATAAAACTGTCTCTTCTTAAACTTAACCAAAGCTGTGCGCCAAAAAAAAAAAAAAAAAAAAAAAAAAAAAGTAGCGCACGTTAGCTCCCACCAGTGGCAAACACCAATATTTAATTAACTAATATAATATTTAAAACTTGAACTTTGGCATTTTTTTAATTTGGTCCTTAAATATTTTTTGTAAATAGTATTTAAATTTGATATTTTTCTTAATTTGATACTTAAATTTTTTTATCCAATTTGGTTTCTAAATTCGTAAAACATTATACAAATTATTCCATTATATTAACAATATTATTTTTTATGAGGCAACAAAAATATCAATGTATGACGAATATATAAAAAATGACATGGAATTTCAATTAGTTTAATTAATTAATTAATTATATTTTTTTAATTTAACATAATAAATTGATTTTATATTTTGTTTTTAAAGCTCTTATTTTCTCCTTCAATATCAATTAGGTAAGCTTAGTGAAAATTTTAACACGAATTTCCTTTAATATTGAAGGCATTGTAAAGACCAGATCATACTTTAAGCATGCTGCCTCTCTTAAATCATTTATGCCATTGACAATCAAAGTAATTACAACTCCAATAAAAAGTAAAATTTGAACATATTATTTAACGAAATAGAGAAAAAATTTTAGAAACTTTAAATAAATGTAACTACTTTTGTTATTATATTCCATATCATTTGTCATATGTCTAACATACATTACCTATCTATTCCTTCATAAAAAGAAAAAAAAAAAACACTAACAAAACTAGTGTTTAGATAATTTGTATAATATTTGACAAATTTAAATATCAAATTGAATAAAAAAAGATTAGGTATCAAATTAAAAAAAATTAAATCATGATATTAAATTAAGTAAAAAACTTAAATACCGAATTAGTAAAAAGTGATAAGTTTAAAAAAACTTAAATACCGAATTAGTAAAAAGTGATAAGTTTACGTAGAAAATTTTTTGCTTATTTAATTTGTTAATTATTTTTGAAATAAATAATTTGTTTAAAATTTTTTGAATGGAAATTTGTTTAAAATTTAAATATAATAGAAATGGAACCAATAATTTTAAATAAAAATATATCAACTAAGTGAGCAATTAACCAAAAAATTTAAAATATTCTCTTTTTCCTTCTCTTTCTTAGGGCAAAAATTCTCCGTTTCTGCAAAAACTGACCCGCCAGACTTGTTCGAACTACCCTTTCGGAGCTCCATTTCCTGCCATCTGCCCCGACTTCCTTTTTTTCCTTCCGATAATTTTTATAGAGGTTTTTTTATAAAAAAGAAAAAAAAAAAACATAGAAAGGAACAGAAATGGTGAAATCTGTGGCATCGGCGCAGCTTCATCAAGAAGAGGAAGATGATGATGGTTACGAAGATAAACGTGTTTTCTTTTTATAAGAATTGGAGTAATTATTGTTATTTTTGTTTTAATTAAAAATGTTCTTCTTTATAGGGGAAACAGTGAAAGTAGAAGGGAAAGGAAGTGAACAAAAGGCGAACAATAATCGGTCTAAGCATTCTGAGACTGAGCAGCGTAGAAGAAGCAAGATTAATGAAAGGTATAAACTTTAATGTTTTTTTTTTTTTTTTTTTTAAACTGAAAAACCTAATAATTCTTGTTTATTTCTTTTTCATTGAGGTTTTGTTTCGTATACAAGTATAAATTGAACTTCCAGAATTGACAATGTTCAGATGTATTACATATGAATCCGAGAAATTTTTACAAGTATTCAAATATATTCAAGTATTTAAATATCAAACAATTGTGTTGAGTGGTATTGTCTCATATGGCTTGCGCATATGCCACTGGTTTATGTTAGATTGCTTTAACATATATGAAAGGTTTTAGTGATTGTATTTTTAACTAAAGATTGCACACCTAACCATTTCTTCGGAGGCAGCTTGGTCTATCTGAAAATGGATTCTGAAAGCTTCTTTGAATTTAATTTTGATGATATATCTTGGCAATGATCAGTTTGGGTTCTTTGAATATATTTGAAACATTCTTTGATTATTTTTATGTTGTCAGGTTCCAGACTCTGAGAGATATTATACCTCAAAATGATCAAAAGAGGGACAAAGCTTCTTTTCTATTAGAGGTCATCACTCAATGACGTTTTTTCTTTAATATGCTATAGGCATACATTAGATATGTATATACATGCATAAATGTAACAACTTTCAATTCCTCCATGGATCTTGAATATGACCTACTTTATGTGTAGGTCATAGAGTACATTCAGTTTTTACAGGAAAAGTTGCAAATATATGAGGGATCGTATCAAGGGTGGAGCCAGGAGGCAACAAAACTGATTCCATGGGTAATCTTATTTAGGCTTTATATTTGGGCCCTTGTATGCTTGTGCCAATGTAGTTTTTTTTGTGTGAACATTTTCTGCTTTTACCGTGATATGTCATTGTTTGACATTAATGTTTGTGAGGCTTCATTATTGAATATTTAAAATGCTAAAGCATGAGTGTTGAAGTTTATGTTATTGAATATTTTTGGAGATAATTATTTCCAAGCATAATCAAATAGTTGTTTTCAGTGGAAAACAGATGAATGCACTCCTATGTTTTGGGCAATAGGAAATATGTGGCGATTGGGTGGATGATATTTCTCTTTGATTTTAACTTTTTTATGTTCACGAGTTACAACTGTAGCCTTCTATAAATAATAATGTTTTTCACGTTACTTTCTACTGTTCAAGAAGAAGTCGATTCATCTTTGTTTCTCATTTTTTTAACAGAGAAATCATCGTGGGCTTGCAGAGAGTTTTATTGACCATTCTCAAATTATGAATAATGGATCTAATTGTGAGAATGATGTTGTCATTCCGTCAATGGTTGCAAATGCACAGAACTCAATTGAGTCTGACTTGGGTGATGCTGCAGTTTTTAAAACACCAGATCATTCCCCTGTGCCTGCTACTTCCACGGTTAGCATGCAGACTCAATCAAACACAATTGCTACTCATGGAAGAGGTAGCATTACTTTTCATGAGTCTGCTTCTGATTCTGAGAACATGGTACATCAACCCCAATTTCAGTCATGGCAAAGCAGAGACTGTCTGTCTGAGAGTGCTGTTGCGAACAATTCAGCAATTGCACGGGAGGACTTGACTATCAGAGATGAATCAGTAGACCTGTCAAGTGCTTACTCTCAAGGGTGAGCAACTTCTATGTATTTCTTTTCTTTTATTGCTCTTGTTGTCGGAATTTCTCATACTTAACAATGTGAATTGCTTTTCTTTCTATTCTAAAGTCATTACATGCAATTGAAGATTGGCATCTCATCTGACCATTATAGCTATTGATGAATATTCAGGATGGCAAATCATATAGAATGCAGGGTTTCCTTAGGATACCTTCTGTTCATGTAAATTATGATGACTAATCTTTGTTTATTGTCTTCAGAAATCTTTATCAATAAAGTTGACTTGTAATTCCTTGGATTTTTCTGATATGATATACAATGTGTTATCTGTTTAATGATGACATTTATGACATGCCCTTGGAAGTTAGGTTTTTATGCATGCTATTAAAGAGATCGGTTATTATTTTCAACAGGATACGGAATTCTTTGACCCAGGTGCTACAGTCTTCAGGAGTGGATATATCACAGGCGAGCATCTCTGTGAAAATTGATGTTGGTAAACGAGTAGCTGCTGGAATGACTTCTATGCCATCCAGTTCTAAGGTTTAGTTATAATCCTTTTCAGTTCTTAAGAAACATTTGGTCGGATTAAGTATTAACTAAGTTGTTTTTCTGTTTATCTGTCTTCAGATATTCCCCTCCCATTTTAGCAAAGGCTTAGACATGAGTCATAAAACTATTTGCTTCATTGATCTAACCTGTCTTTTTCTTTTCCACCTGTCATCTAGGAGAAATATATCCAATATACAAGCAATCAAGAGATGGCACAAACTGGAGTTCGCAGCTACACAGAGGAGTCTGATCAGGCTTATAAGAGGCACAGAACTGGAAAAAGCTAGTGTATGATTCTTGGTCTATTTTTCTTTCAAATTTTCTTCATTCTGTTCCTTTTTCGTTCGATTAGGGTGCTCATTTTTGCAATGCCATGGTCCTCATATTTTTAAGTCTTAAGAGCAAATGTAAATGTTTAAGCAGCTTGGTTTGCTTGGTCGCATTGATTCGCCTAGGGTTATAATTGTTATATATTTTACTTGCACTTGTTTGAGACATAGGCTTCCATGCATATATGAGAAGCTGCTTTGTTACTGTTACTATTATTCTATCATAGTATCTCCCATCCCATGTTAAAGATTTTGACAGCATTTTTTCTTTTCTTTTTCCTACTGAATGTTTTTTTTTTGGGGGTTACAGTAATGTTTTTGCCAGGGTTTGAACCCTAGACCTTAAGTGCCAACACATAGCTTCAAATACTTGCTTTTTTTGGTTTTCCTGAATGATATTTGTTTGCTCATTACCAAGTGTCTGGTTACTAGTTTTTCAGGGTTGGTTTTATGATTTCCATTTGATAATTTCAAGAATCCTGATTTGGTATGTTGGATCTACTATAATATTCATTTCTCTTAAAATATTAATGTTTGATGTGTTTCACTTGTACTTGGGCACATGATTATAAGATATAATCCTAAAAATATTGGAAAAAACTTGGAATGAAACGTACATATCACTCTCGGTTTTGGATTGTAAAAGTGAACAATGTCTTTAAAATCATCCTGCTGCTTTGTTTCGAGTTGAGTAAATATTATTTGCTTGAGCCCGCAAATAGATTCCTACAGATTGGATCCAAAATTGGATGGACTGATCTAATTTCAAGAACCAACCGAACAATGGAATCTATCTCAGAGTTGGTGCTACAAACTAATCAAATATCAATTCTCATCATGTACCCACAAAAACAAAACTAATTCCGTTGGGAGAAGAGTTATCAAATTTATGAAAAAACAACTAATAAGTTTGTTGGGTTATATAGATAATTTATTATCTTTTTAGGTGTACGGTGTTCATAAGATTGGCCTGATCAGAGGTGTAACTGTAAAACGAGATTTTATTGAGGTTTATGGCGAGTCACAGGCTGCGCATGATAAGAGATTTTTTTTTTTTTTTTTAAATTTCTACCAAAATGTTTCTTTTGTCTTACAAATTAATCCGACTGCATAGAAGTTTACCAGGTTTGGAAGATCAGTCAACTTGTGACGTATTATTGAATATGATCTAGACATTTTTGAATTGAGATATCTTAATACTGGATCGCATAATTATTTCTTAGTTTTTAAACACATTTTGAATCACTTTATTTTATATTTTAGAGCTCAAGATATGATTGTTTTAGAAAGGACTACGTGAGCAAATTTTTTGACGGAACTAAAATGCGAATTACGAATTTTGACTTTTTTTATAAAAATATTCGTTCCGCAGCATATTAATGTTGTTTAAATCAAACTTGCATGGTTTATAAAGATTCAATAATAATTATAAATAATTTTTTATCATTATATATATATAAACATATCCAAATCATAAAACAAACTGTTCAAAGTTTTTTAGTTTAAATTGAGGTTTTTTTTTTATCGTCAAAGTTTTACATTTTTTTCCCATTGTGATATTCATGGCAATAACCTTTTTACCAAATTTGTATTTGTGTTATTGAATAGATAAATCTATTTGAATCTCAACTTTCAGCCACCTAATCTATTTGTGTTATTGATAGAGTGTGGGCTCTATTTGCAAACCGATGAACATAATGAAAACTTTAATTGATAGAATATAAAAAACTCTCTATGGTCTAGAAACGAAAACAAGTTCTCATGAAAATAGATTTTATTTGGTCTAGAATAAATTTCACTATTTTCTACATTTAATATGGTGTAAATTGATCTAGCCATAGTCTCTATTTATAGAGATTTTAACAAGTCTCATTTAAATTAGGTGTGATCGAATAATAATATTTTAATAGAAAAAAAAAATACTCCCATTAAGAGTACACTAGGGTGGGCGGCCACCTCTTTTGGTATACCTAAGGTTGCTGTACATTACATATAAATGGGCTTCGTTGGGCCGTTCAAGTATTGTGTACAATTATTTGTTATCTAGTATTTAAGTCAAATCATATAATTTATTCAAGTCAATAAAAAAATTTCTATACCAAAAATATTATTTAATTAATTAAATAAACTTAATTAAATTATTTTTCAACCCAATTATAATCTTATTAAAATCATAATAACTTTACTATATTAGAATTCATGAGTAAATAAATTTAATTACTTTATTTTATGAAACTGTGATGACTAAATTTAATTTTCATTTCAAACTTATATTATTTAATTCAAATTTAATTAAATAATAATTTGATGAAATTAATTTAATCTTTAAGTCATCTCTTGTTTATGGCGAGAAAACACATTCTTTATGGAAAGTGATACATGTGATCTATTACTCTAATTTGTTGCTTTTGAGCAGTGCCTAAACCAGTGCTTGGACCAGTGGCAACTAGTAGTCATGCTATTTGCTCAGAAAGCTTGCCATATTTAAGTTGGCAAATTGGTAAGAAAAATCATTGAGCTAAGAATCTTATTATTGTTGGGGTCTCCCCAAAAAGACCAACCATATGATGATTGTAGTAACATACTTTTACCTAGTTTATTAATAAAGATATTGCCATTATTACTTTCAGTACTTATTTCTGTGTAAATAAACTATATAATGATAATGTCCAAAGAATGATATAATCATTTTTAAATGTCCTTATTCAAGTGTTATTGTGGGCTTGGACAATAATAATACATTGAGACTAATATGTGCTTGATTGATAACAAGTTTTGTTATGGATACGTGATACCAAATCAACACATAAGTATATGTCAGTGAAAAATATACTAGACTGACCCACCATGAGAATGCTTCTTGGATTAATATGTAATAGTCATAACATTTCTTATAGTGATAATTGTATGTATGATCCTTAGAATTGAGATCAGCATTGTTCTAACATTGCGAGTCGTATGCTTTGACATAGCCAAACATCTTCCGTAAATGGTTGTACTATAAAGACTAATAGCGGGTGTGCCACAATCTATCTAGCGGGATGTGAGTGATCAAGATAGGATTTGCCCCTACATAATGTGAACAATCTCTCAAACCTCTTGATCGAGTGAGAATAGAAATGCATAGTCATGCTCAAATGAGTTTATATGAGATATCACACTTATTTTTTTTTATCTTAATCTACTCAGAAAATTAAGAAAAAAGATATTGCGCCCAAGTGTGACTATTCCATGACCTGTGCTTAATCTAGATATCAAGGATAAATGGATATACTGATAATATTGTCACAAAAAGGTTATGTCAAACCATGCTTTCCCCTAACTTGGGTAGCAATGATGCATTTTTAGATGTCACTCATTATTTTTAATATAGAAGTGTTTCAATATTAATACCAACATTACAAGAATCTACAAGGTCATACTATACGGTTGGGATGATCAAAATCGAAAGATGTTGGGATTATATTTACAATGTTAGACAAGTCGTGACATGACTGTTTGTTTGCAAATGGTCCAAAATGGTACCAACTTGCATCACCTAGGAAGCAATTTCAATACAATCATTCACTTTTTTAGCCAAAAATACCATTCCAAAATGTTCATTCCTATCACAATTCATCATACATACATTATTATTACATAAATATACATTCTAATTTAGACACCTATGCCAATTTCTAAACATTCACCAATTGACATATACATACACATATAAGTGACAAGTATTGTAACATCCTTTTGGCTTATTCATACTCAATCGGCCCCTAGGGTTCGTTTTTAACCAACTCATATGGTCTTTCACATGCTATCGAGTATCACATTTCATTCCAATTACCATATAGTCAGATCATGTTTATATAACCTTATTAACCAGACACAAACTTAAAACAAATACATAGATTTGTCACCCCGAGTTGCTCAGCAACAATAACTCTGAAATATGTACATACTACTACCCCAGATTGCCCGACACGAGGATTTCTATCAATATCTGACCTTATGGCATGCCAACTATATCTAATCCTATTTGAACAACTAATAGGGTACCAGTTTTTCCCATTTCATTGTATAATTCAATTCATATTCCATCGTTCTCAATTCATCATTCCAAAATTTCATTACATCATATAACATGTTTCAATTCATTTTCATACCACATATCACATATCAACTCAATCATGCTACTTTCTACTTTATTCAATTCAGTCCACTATCTCAATATTTAATCTAAAACATAGCAACTCAATTCATACAACCATTGACAACTTACCTTGTTACTACATTATGCAAAATATCATGAATATGCAATAACTAGATTGATCTCGAATCATATAAATACAAACCAGGATCTCGCGTCACTTGTCGACGACTCTCGCCTTTCCTCTCCCTCTCGATGGTTTGATGTTGTCTTCAGCTACGAATGAGGATCCAACAAATAAACAACATCTAGTTGAAAACACAAGTGCAATTTCGGTAAAGGGCTTATTGCTATAAATATCACAAACCAACTCAATTTTTGAAAATTTAATTTTTCACTGTGTAAGAAAACCATTTTCGAATTGATATTTTTTTCAATAATTGGTATTAGAGTTAGGCCTATGTTTATAGTTTAAATTGATACCAAAATTTTCTCTCTTCTTCATGTATGATTAATTTTGATAAGATGTGACATTCTTGTAATTATCAACATCTTTAGGGATATGTATGTGAATGAATGTGTGCTATTTTATTATTATTATATATGATAAAGTAATTTTTCCAAAGTTAGGATTCCTAAAAAATTGAATCTAAGTATTATTAATTTTCAGGTATGTATAATTAGATCGTGGACTATCATCTCCACACAAGATTTATTTTATTATTTTAGAATAAATTATGTGAGCTGGAAATGGATATAAGACTTATGTAACCTATAATTTTTGACGGAAATCGAAGAATCGAGACGCATTCAGGCTGATCGACATGATGCACACCTGACTCAGCCAATCTAGGAAAAAGACTGATGGTGGTTTGACAGTATTAGGCTGTGTAACACCCCAAATCTGGTGGATCCAAAGTTTCGACGTATAGAAATAAATAGTCTGTCTGGCATAGCGTTATCTGCCCAAAAGATTGTTTTAGTGTATCCATGTGGGCGTGTAGGATTGCCATAAGAGTAAGTAAGAATTTGATTTTCTAATATTATACCATGTATTAAGGAGACGTTCGTTTTAAGGGATAAAATGGAAATATGGGATGAGTGTTCGCCAAATGTATAGTACGCTTGGATTGTATGGAATACTATGCTAGTTAGATTTTAAGTAATTTGGTTAGAAACCAACTATATAGTTTAGCATGATAAGTTTGATGAAGGGAACTTATTTATGTTTTTCTCAAAAATTGTAGGCTAATAAGAAGACAGGTTCTGATACGTATGACACTTGTTAAATTCACTAAGCAAGATGAGTCATATTATGTGAGAATGTGTTCTGAAAAGGGTTCTTCTTTCTTCTTCTTTTTCCCCTTCCTTAAGTGGTATATATTGAAACGTTCCTTAAATTTGAATGTATCCTACCTCAATGATCTAGAGGCTAATGTTCTTTTATGATCAATAGTTACTTTGCATCAAGGTAAGTATTTCAGCTCTGCATGTTAAGTACTAAATGAGTAAATATGTATTTGATAAATGAACAATGATACCATAAGTATAAGGTTTCTGTATGGGATGGTCAGCGATTGAAATGATAAGTAATTTATATGTACAAGAGTATTAATGGTGAAATTATGTTTCTAAGCAATGGTTGCTGCTATGCATAAAGTGGATTTGTGGCTCAGTCTTAAACACGCCCTTCGAGTCTATTTTAAAATAATTTTCTATCTTATAAAGAACTGTATCAAATATAATGTAATAAGTTATTTAGCATATATATATTATTTTAATTATTAAAATGATAAAATTTTCTTTTGGAACTTCAAATAACAGGTTTAAAGTAAATGAGAAATTGTAAATTGTTTTTTTAAATGCTTTATATTGTTTAGTGACACAGGAGAACCGGACCCAGTAAATCGAGTCGGGTTGAGTGTGTTGCAGGCTATTAGTGGTCTGACAGTGATGATCAATGGCAAGGGCCAGCAATGGTGGCCCCGCGGAAGCGATGTGATGGCGACGTGAACCAATACCATAGCAGAAGTTCGTGGTGGAAGAATAGAAGACCCAAAGTATGTTTTATGGTGAATTTTGTATTTTTTTATTTTTCTGGGAGGAATTATGGAAACTTTGGTTGGTACATGCTATTTGAATTTTATGCTTTTATATGTGATATCATTATGATATTTATTTGACTACGAATGTATGTTCATGCATATGTATGATAAACATATCATATAGTTTAGGGAAAGAATGCCATATGTAGTTATCATGCATATATTGTTCATTCATGATTGAAATCGGACATTAAAAACCTTGCATGACAATTTAACTACCCCTTGGTAGGATTGCCATGTGGACCTCACTAAGTAGATTTCTTAAAAGTAAGAAGAATTATCTTGTAATTGTATGATAGTTGGCTAGCCCTGTTGTAGGTATTACCATACGATATAACAAGAATTTTTTCTTCAAAGAGGAAAATTAGTCATAGAATGGAACTTAATGTGATTATCCTACTATGACTCATTTTTGGTACATGATGTGATATGTGTTGAGTTAATGATTATACACTTAAGGTGTTCTAGTTAAGTAACTTCCCACGAAGCTCTACTTAAGTTAGAATGATGGCCAAATGTTAAACAATTATTAGTATATGTAATGCCTAAGGAATTAGGTTCATGTACTAATTGAATGGAAATCCAGTTGAAGATCACCCCATGGTGACATGATTCAATTGGTGTAGTAATTATCATTGTAACGACTTACATATGTTTTCAAGGTTTAATGTAATAGCACGATTTAGGGCCTAGTCGAAAAAGTGGTGCGAGACCACAAATCCGAAGTAGTAATATGAGTTTTTAAGGTATTTAAGATGTTTGCATGATATTATGAAAGTTTCGTGTAGAAATTTTATGAAAATTTCCATTAAAGGGTCCATTAGGACTAAATTGCAAAAGTTGCAAAATATGAGATTTTAGAAGCTTTTTGTATGAAATAGCTTTAGAATAGTAATTAGGAGTCCTTAAATAGCAATTTGCCCAAATTATAATTTTTGGACAAAAATGGACATGAGTTAGTAAAATGTGATTTTTTTAAAGAGAGGGGCATTTTGGTCATTTAATCAATTAAATGATTAAAATAGGAAAAAGATGATAAAAATCTTATTCATCTTCTTCCTTGGTGCCAAAAATTTGAAGAACCCCATAGCTAGGGTTTGTTCATCTTTCAAGCTTGCTAGTAAGTTCATCTTAGCCTCGTTTTTTAATATTCTTCGTATTTTTGAAGTTCTCGTATTATGAATTAGCTATTTTTAGCTATAAAATGAGCTAAGATGCATGTTCAAAAACATACCCATGAATAACATGCTTGTTAAATGATATTTTATGAAAGTTTATAAGGGTTGGATATTAGATAAACATCTTTTCCTTAGTGAAATTCATGAAAAATGATAGTATGGACTAATTCGTAGTAATTATGAAATGGGTCATACATATTAGAAATAGTGAGAATTGATGATTGTTATAGTAGAGAAAATGAATCAGCTAAGCATGAAATTTAAGAAAGTTGAATGAGAATCATTTTTACGAGCCTAGGGGCAAAAGTGCAAATATGAGAAAGTTTAGTGGCAAAATAGTAATTTTTGCCAAAGTATGAGTTAAGAGTCAATTTAGTCAATGTGAGTATTAAATGATCTAATTATTATTATAGATCAAGAAAAACGAAGCCCGGATCGAAACCGAGGTAAGAACAAAGTCGATGACTAAATTGCATATCTACATACATTTTGTATATTGAGGTAAGTTTGTATGATTTCTAAGCTTTATGATTACTCTCAATAAATTGCTTAGTATAATGTACATTATTACCATAGAAATGCTTAATGTTATGTTAAATAAAGAAATCAGTGTGATTAAGCATGAGAAAGTCCCGATTGAAGTTGAAATACTTAGGATACTCGATCTATCACATGAGATAAGAAAGTTCGTATAAGACCAAGCCAAGGCATGGCATCGACAAGCAAGCAAAGTTATCATGTAAGTCCAAGAAAAGTCTTGGCATTGAAGAGTTATTAAGAGATGAAGACCCATGTAAGCCCAAGCCAAGGCATGGCATTGGTGAGTCTCCAAGCAAAGATGTCCTGTAAGTCCAAGACAAGTCTTGGCATTGAAAAGCTATCATGAGATAGAGATGCCATGTAAGTCCAAGCCAAGGCATGGCATTGGTGAGTAACAAGAAAGATTTCATGTAAGTCCAAGCCAAGGCTCGGCATTGACCAGTTCATGAGTAAAGATACCAAGTAAGACCATGTCAAGACATGGAAATGGTAAGTTCCCAAGGGAACTCACGAGAAAGACTTCTTATAAGTCCATGTCAAGACATGACCTCGAAACCAAAATGAGAGATTCCATGTAATACCATATCTAGGATATGGCTTTGGCATCGAGTTATATGTGGATGAGATTCAGTATCTTCGGTTATTCATAGAAATTCATCGGGCAAACGAGTAAAGTTTAAATGAGATAATAAGAAAGATAAGTAAGCAAAGCTGTTATCAAGTTGGAAATGAGTATTATTCATATTATGAATGATGAATTAGAGATTATGATTATTATAGTAAAGTATGCTGATCTATGTGGTCAAGTGATACAGGTACACCTCACAAGTATGAGACTAGTAAGTATCATGAGATAAGTAAGAATCAGTGTGAGTAAGTAAGCTTTATAGCTGATATTTATGATATGTCAAATGGTTTATATTAAGAAAGTATGTTGCTATGTGCCTTATATGCAAACTTACTAAGTTAAATGATTACATTTTTAATTTTTTCTTTCTATGTAGTCCCGCCAAGCTAACTTGTGGATCGTTGAAGTCGGAGCTTGAAGCACACTATCAATCGTTATTTTGGTATAGCCAAGTTGTTTATATTAAGTATGGCATGTATAGGAAGCATTTTACTTTGAGAATATGTTTTAAGAAGAGCCAAAGTACTGACTATTAAGTTCATTATTCTTTTGTATATGGCTAAGTGATTGGCCAAAATTGACTAAGTATGTATGTTATTGATATCGATGAAGCATGTAGTATTGTTCATGAAAGATGTAGTATTTAAGTTGTTGAATTGAGCATGAGATTGATCTTGATTTCAGGGTGGCAATTGGCTTGGTAAATAACCTCTAAGTGCCTACACGGATAGACACACGGGCGTGTGTCTAGGCCGTGCGTACCCTGCACCTTAGTACCTTAAGTTAGGATAGACCACGGGCTAATCCCGCGGCCGTTTGTCTAGGCCGTGTATGTTACACACGGTCATAACATGGGCGTGTGCCCCAGGCCTTATGAATAAGTCAGTATATCAAGGTATATCACACGGTCTAAGTCCACGGGTGTGTCAAGGCCGTGTGAAATTAGTCAGTGTCGACCATGGTGGAAGACACGGGCATGCTTTAGAGGTACACGGGCGTGTCCCAAGCCACATGGGCGTGTGACCTCTGTTTCGAGGAAAAGTTCCTGATTGAATTTCAAAAATTGCCGGCTATGTGTTTAAGGCCTCATAGCCCCCAAAATGTACGTTTTGTCTAAGAAAGAAGAGTTTCTAATTCGGAACAAAATTTTATAGCCCGTAGGTACATGTTTAAGTAAGTTCAAGTATGGTAATGTCTCATGTCCAGTCTTAGCCTTGAACTCGGGTATAGGGTGTTGCATTTAACGTATGACACATGCATCATCTTAATGCATATTGTAAAGTTGCAAAATGTTTTCAAATATTTTCTTAATAGAAATATATTATTGAATTGATATTTTATTTTCAGTTCAAAAATGACATCTACTCCTTTATTAAATATACTCACTAATAAAAACCTAAAAAAAATAAATATAAGGAATGGAAAAAGAACTTTATGATTGTGTTGAGCTATAAGAAATTAAAAATAGTCTTTGATAATAAATGCCCTCTGGCCACTCAAGTTGAGGCTAGAAAACTCTGGGAGGAGTCTGATGAGATAACTAATTGCTATATGTTGTTAAGCGCTACCAATACACTTTATAAGTAACTTGAGAGCTGTAAGATTGCCAAAGCGATTCTAGACAAACTAGAAGACATTTTTGGAGGCGAAGCTACCTTGGCCAGTTTGATGAATGCCCAGCAAAAGCTTGACACTCCAGTCAAAGATTATATGATTACTTTTATGGAATACTTTACCAAGGCCTTCGATAATGAGGCCAATTTGGAATAGAACACTTAGATTGAGATGGTGTTCAAGAGCTTGTCCAAGGATTTTTTAGGCTTTCAGGTCACATATAACCTTGGGAACAAGAATCTGATGCTTACACAAATCATGAAGGAATTATAATCTTATGAGTTGATGCTGAATGGTGGTCAGTCGGTCGGAAAACAAGAAGCAAACTTAGTTGTTGTTTCTTCCACTAAAGGGAAGGGAAAACACACTAAGAGAAATAATGATAAGTTCTTTAGGCCACCTAAAGTGGAAAGGAAGAGAACCAAAAAGCCTAAAGATATATCTACGTGTTTCTTCTACAGCACGAAAGGGCACTTCAAGGAAAACTATAAAGAGTGGAAGGACTACTTGGCAACTAAAGGCAAAGGTATGGAGCTCTTTATGATAGAAGCTTTCTTGGTAGAAGATTCAAATACCACTGGGTCATTGATTCTAGAGCCACTAATCATGTGTGTTTTTCTCTACAAGGGTTCATGGAGACAAAAGATCTTAGAGGTAAGAGTCTATCGTTGCAAATTGAAAATGGGAAAATTGATAATTTTAGAAATATTATTTTGAAAGATGTTTGCTATGTACCAAGTTCCAAAATAAACTTGATTCTTGTTGCATGTGTATATAAGGAAGGCTTGACCATGACTTTTAATAATAGTATTGCAATATTTAGAAATCGTAAACTTATCTATAATGGATGAATGCCAAATAATTTCTATGTTATCAAACCAAAGATGTATACACTTCTTGAAATTGAAATTTTGAATAAAAGACTTAAAACTTCTCATTCTAATGAGTCTTACCTTTAGCATTTGAGACTTGATCATATTAACCAAGAAAAATTCATTAGACTTGTGAAAGATGGCTGAAACACCCCAAACCCGGCCCACGAGCCTGAACCGGATCTGGTATGTTCCTCAAGAAAACCGGTTTCAAAGTTCTTTGTTACTTAGAGAAAATTTGTGTAATTTTAGAAAAATATTGGTTTGAGTTGGGCTCAGATTGGAAAGCCCATTTATTTTATTTGAAAACCCAATTCATTAAGGTGACAAAACAGTCGAGGGTTTATTTTTAAAATAAATTTACTTGATCTTTACTTAATAAAAATTTGTAAACATAATAGTTAAAAATAAAAAAATAAGAAATAGAGAATCCAACCTTTGGGCCTTATGGCCTTATTACATCAAACAACTCCCAAACTTAAAATTAAAGTACTTAGTAAAAATAAAAGTCCAAACCTTTAGGTTTCTCCTTGCTATGCATGGCCACCTTTAGCTCCCGCCGAGGCCGGTCCATTATTGCTCATCTCCGAAAAATATTTCCCACAACGGGGTGAGTCAAACAGACTCAATGTGTACGCGACACCAAATCGTAATAGAATCAGGCATACAATACATTCAAACATAAAATACAAGTTATGATGCATTCCCAAACCCGAACCTAATTATCCATCTGCTACACACCCCGTACACATTAAACACACCGTGGGGACTACTAAGTCGACCCTCCTTCCGCTACACACCAAATTGCGGCTTAAGTCACCGCATCTCTGTGGTCTTAGGTCACCACTTTTCAGATTCTGCATCGTGGTCTTAGGTCACCACTTTTCGATTCTCGTGGTCGTAAGTCACCACTTTTCGATTCATCGTGGTCTTAAGTCACCACTTTTCACTTCCCCTTTCAATATACAACCATATGCCCCATATATATATAAATATGCATAATATACCAGAGTTCACATTCTTATCATATTCTCATGTTACGAATAACATTTTTCATATTCCTAGTAGAAGTAGGAAACGTACCTGAGTACTTAGTACCATAACATGGTACTTTAGCGATGCTCATATTTCTATTAACATATATTTTAATATATGCAACCATAATTCATATTACAAAAATAGTGTGGAGTACACAACTGATTCGTTTAACGAAGTCCTTGAAATCCCGAAGAAAACAATCTATTGCTTTAGATCTCAATTCCTTGTTGTTGAATTGACTATAGTCAAATCCCGAAAACTTGTATTCTTCTCCTTTGAAATCGGCTACTCACTAGATCCCTTGAATCTGTTAGTTTTTGGCTTAAAACACATAATAATAGATCTAACTACTAAAATAGGCCTAGGCCGAATGCTATAGACACTTACCTTGTGGATTTTAAATCCCGAAACTCATCGAATAACTAGGGAACACGCGGCTTATGGTGTACCTTCTGGAAAAGAACTTCTCCTTCCTTGTAGTCGACACTTAGTAAATCCTGAAAGATCTCTTCGGCAACAGATATTAAGGGTATTAAAATCTTAATTTCGACAGCCTTAAAAGAAATAGAATGAGAATCTAACCTAATCTTACCCTTACTGAAGAATTTGATGGAACTCTTGCTTGAACTCTTAGCAGTATTCGGCTATGGCTTTGATGTGGATAACAATTTCGGCTCTTGAGGCTTAGTGAGAAATCGACTAGGGCTATTGGTATTTTCGGCTTTTGATTGTGTTTGTAATAGAAGAAGAAAAGAAAAGAAAAAAGAAATAATGGCGAGAGAAAATTTGGCAGAGAGAGAGAGGAGAAACTTTAGAGAATTTCTGAGAGGTTTTCTTGAAGAGAAAAGAATGAATGAAGAATAGCCTTACTCTTCCTTTTATAGCCAAAATTACTAGCTAGAGTCCTTTACTTGGCCACCACTCTTCTATTTTGATAGCTTTATCCCTTGATTTATCACTTTAATAAAACTTAATCCAATAATTATCTCTTATCTCTTAATAAAAATAATACTAATAATAATCCTCTTTTATCTCTTCCTTATCTATCAAAATAATAGAAATAAATCCATATTTATCCATCTATTATCTCTTGAAAATAATCTAAAATAAATCCATTATTTATCCCTTATTTATCCACCCTTTATATCTTAAAAATAAAAGAATAAAAGCTCCTAATTTATAGCCATGTGCCGTCCACCTCACTTCTTCTGGAAGCAAAATAAAATTTCTTTTATTTGCTTCCCATGTGACTCAAACTCAGGCCCACTTGCTCATGTAGGTGGCGTCACTTACCTGGGCCTTAAGTGGCATTTCCAGGCCACTTTTCCAAGCCTGTTTGTGTGTCAGATTCCTTCTATTATTTTTCTTAAGGCCACCTTGCCTTAGTTTTCTCTTTTAAGCCTTAGAACTTGACATTTCTTTACATTTCCAAGTTTCCAAAAATTTTTGTTTGCCTCTTTAAACTTGACATTTCCTTACATTTCCAAGTTTCCAGAAATGTTTACTTTCCTTTTTTGAATCATTTCCACATCATTTCCTTACATTCCCTAGTTTCCAAAAATGTTCACTTTCCTCTTTTAAACTTAACGTTTCCAAAGCATTTCCTTACATTTCCTTACATTTCCCTACATTGCCTTACATTTCCATACATTTCCATACATTTCTGTATATTTCTATACATTTCCATACAGTTCCATATATTTCCATACATTTCCATACACCTTAGGGTTCCTAAACTCTTCAGAACACTTCCAACATACCCACTGAGCCCACTTTGCCACATGCCTTCCTTGTGTCATGAGTCCAACACAAATTTTCCTTAAGGCCTCTTTGCCTCGTTTCCTCTTTTCCCTTAAAATCAAATAATTTTTCTAAGCTTTCTCTTCCATCCTAGAATTTTAAAAACCCTTAATACACTTCCAAACACTGCCAAAACCTACTAACTCATGAATTATGCACAAACGCATAAGCCCTAATCTAGGATGTTACAGTTCTACCCTCTTTAAAAATAATTTCGTCCTCGAAATTACTTATTAACAGCCGTACAATCCTTCTCATCGCACTATGCTTACGCTGCGCACTCTGATCTTAATAAAACCATCATACTTTCTAGGCACAATCTCTAAGTTCACGTCCCTTAGAACTCATTTTCTAACATCGCGATCTGATTAAGAAGTTTTATGAAAAGAATATTAGGAGTGGTTCTTTCGATCAAACAAAGTTCTCAGCTCAAGTTCACTATTCAGAAAGTCACGTTCACATTCATCAACCAATTATGAACTTTCGTTCATTCAGAGAAGTGTTTTAGTTTTCGTTGTCGTTGTTTTTCCACTACCCAGGGGTATTTTCGTAATTTTGTCCTACAGGGGTATTTTTGTAATTTTTTAAAAGAAAAAGTTCCTTGGTGATTTGGTATTTTTAAATTCCCGGGGTATTTTGGATAAATTTTGAAATTCCAGGGGTATTTCGATAATTTTTCACAAACCAGAGTAAATTTGTAAAGCTTAATAATTCCGGGGTATTTCAAAATTTGCAAAACTTAGGGGTTCTTTTTGAGAATTTATTTTCCAAAACGGTGTTGTTGCAAAAAAAAAAAATTTTTGGCAGTCAGGGTCATTTTGGTAATTTTGTAAGTTAGGGGCAATTTTGTAATTTTCCAAAATCAAGGTATTTTTGATAGTTTGCAAATTGGGGTTTTTGAACACTTATAAAATAATGAAATTTTGGCAAAACTGTTGAGTAGTTTGTCATTTTGTAAATCAAGGGCATTTTGGTAATTTTGCCACTTGGGGTATTTTTGTAATTCTACAAATCAAAAATTTTCGGAAAAATTTTTGTAAAAAAATAGTTCTCACAAATTAAAAAGGTAATTTTAAGAGTTTTAAAACTAGGGTTTTTATAAAAACACGGCTAGTTCCCTTTCGGGTTTTAGTTATTGTGTTTAGCTTTGTGGATCGAGTCCTCTTGGTTAGGGTGAACCGTAGCTACGCACCAGGTAGGATTCCTGTGAAGAGGAGGTGAGTCACTAGGACTGCTTAAGTACCAGGCTCTTCCGGATCCAATCCTAGACATGCGCACAAGGGTTACCACACCCTAACTCGGCGACTTAGTCATAGGTTTGTTTAATTAAGCATTAAGTTTTATGTAAGTGTTGGGGTAAACTAGTCCTAGGGTTCACATACTTAACATGCTAATCTACGTTCCATTCCATTTCTACCCTTCTACAAAACACAATATAAATCACACAAAGGATAGGGGTACTTACCTGGTGGACTGCGGGTCGGAGACTTGGGTGCCATTCCAAAAAGCTGCTTATTTCAAAAAAAAATGTTTTCATAAAACTTATTTGGGCTCGCTTTGAAAATGTTTTGGGCCTTAAACCCCTAGGCCGAGGGTTTGAAACTGGGCTCTGATACCAAACTGAAACACCCCAAACCCGGCCCACGAGCTTGAACTGGATCTGGTATGTTCCTCAAGAAAACCGGTTTCAAAGTTCTTTGTTACTTAGAGAAAATTTGTGTAATTTTAGAAAAATATTGGTTTGAGTTAGGCTCAGATTGGAAAGCCTATTTATTTTATTTGAAAACCCAATTCATTAAGGTGACAAAACAGTCGAGGGTTTATTTTTAAAATAAATTTACTTGATCTTTACTTAATAAAAATTTGTAAACATAATAGTTAAAAATAAAAAGAAATAAGAAATAGAGAAATCCAACTTGGGCCTTATGGCCTTATTACATCAAACAACTCCCAAACTTAAAATTAAAGTACTTAGTAAAAATAAAAGTCCAAATCTTTAGATTTCTCCTTGCTATGCATGGCCACCTTTAGCTCCTGCCGACCCGGTCCATTATTGCTCATCTCCTGAAAAATATTTCCCACAACGGGGTGAGTCAAACAGACTCAATGTGTACGCGACACCAAATCGTAATAGAATCAGGCATACAATACATTCAAACATAAAATACAAGTTATGATGCATTCCCAAACCCGAATCTAATTATCCATCCGCTACACACCCCCGTACCTGCCATACACACCGTGGGGACTACTAAGTCGACCCTCCTTCCGCTACACACCAAATTGCGGGCTTAAGTCACCGCATCTGTGGTCTTAGGTCACCACTTTTCAGATTACTGTGGTCTTAGGTCACCACTTTTCAGACATCGTGGTCGTAAGTCACCACTTTTCAGATTACTGTGGTCTTAAGTCACCACTTTTCACTTCCCCTTTCAATATACAACCATATGTCCCATATATATATAAGTATGCATAATATACTAGAGTTCACATTCTTATCATATTCTCATGTTACGAATAACATTTTTCATATTCCTAGTAGAAGTAGGAAACGTACCTGAGTACTTAGTACCATAACATGGTACTTTAGCCATGCTCATATTTCTACTAACATATATTTTAATATATGCAACCATAATTCATATTACAAAAATAGTGTGGAGTACACACCTGATTCGTTTAACGAAGTCCTTGAAATCTCGAAGAAAACGATCTATTGCTTTAGATCTCCATTCCTTGTTGTCGAATTGACTATAGTCAAATCCCGAAAACTTGTATTCTTCTCCTTTGAAATCGGCTACTCACTAGATCCCTTGAATCTGTTAGTTTTCGGCTTAAAACACATAATAATAGATCTAACTACTAAAATAGGCCTAGGCCGAATGCTATAGACACTTACCTTGTGGATTTTAAATCCCAAAACTCACCGAATAACTAGGGAACACGCGGCTTATGGTGTACCTTTGGGAAAAGAACTTCTCCTTCCTTGTAGTCGACACTTAGTAAATCCTGAAAGATCTCTTCGGCAACAGATATTAAGGGTATTAGAATCTTAATTTCGACAGCCTTAAAAGAAATAGAATGAGAATCTAACCTAACCTTACCCTTACTGAAGAATTTGATGGAACTCTTGCTTGAACTCTTAGCAGTATTCGGCTATGGCTTTGATGTGGATAACAATTTCGGCTCTTGAGGCTTAGTGAGAAATCGACTAGGGCTATTGGTATTTTTGGCTTTTGATTGTGTTTGTAATAGAAGAAGAAAAGAAAAGAGAAAAAAAGAATAATGGCGAGAAAAAATCTACAGAGAGAAGAGAGAGAAACTTTAGAGAATTTCTAGTGAGGTTTTCTTGAAGAGAAAAGAATGAATGAAGAATAGCCTTACTCTTCCTTTTATAGCCAAAATTACTAGCTAGAGTCCTTTACTTGGCCACCACTCTTCTATTTTGATAGCTTTTGTAACAGCCCAATTATGACCCTAATCGGAATAGTGGTTTTGGGACCACGAATCCGAATTAAAAAAAATATTTTATTATTAATTTGATATCTATGTTATGTGGATAAGTATGTGTTAAAATATTATTTATTAATTTGTGTGTTTGGGTGACTAATTTAAGTGAAAGGATTAAATAGTTAAAATAGTATTTATTTAGTTGAAGGGCTTAATTGAATTGTTTCTTGAATAAATGGTTTTGCATGTCAAATTGCCCTAAAAACTAGTAGGTGGACGGCATGGTGTTTGATTTATGTTTTGATATTAGTTATTTTAGTAAGTGGTGTAATAATAATATTTTAGTATGTGATTAAAATAAGAGAAATACATAAAAGAAATATAGAAAATTCATCTTCCATTCATGTTCTTCTTGCTGAAATTTACAAAGAAAAGAGGGAAAACTCATGCTCACCATATTCGGCCATTGCATGTGTCAATAAGATTGATAAACACATGTTTGAAATAAAACAAGTAGTGGAGAGTCATCTCCTACCTTTAGCCTTTGAGTGCCGAAATTGGAAGGAAGAAAAGAGAAGTTTAAGCTTTATCATTCCGTTCTTGCATGCTCCCATAAGGTTAGCTTTTGAACTTCATTTTCTTAAATTATGGTATTTTTAAGTTCATTTCTTTGAGTATTACCGAAACCATATCAAAGATTTTGAGATTTTGACATGATATAAGTTCGACTATTAGTGATTAAATTTGGGTTTGCTAGGCTTGAAAAATGAATATAATGTATGTTTAAACTCAATATGTTTTAAGTAGAAATTTTAAATGGGATGAAGAATAGTGGTATTTAACTTGTTGAATAATTTGTATGATTTTATATGATTATTAAGTAGGTTCAGCTATGAGGAAAATATGTGCAATTAGGTATAAAATTGGAGGAAATTTTATGTTTGGACTAAATTGAGTATTATATGGAACTTTAATGAGCTAGCGAACAATCGGCCTTAACTCATTAGTAAATAAATTGGCATGATTTTGAATAATTATAAATTTTGTTTATAATTGGGTGACATGTGAAATATCAAGGTAGAATTTATAATTATCCCTTATTCGTTTATGGTCAAATCGAGTAGAAAAGTGATGAATGAGTTCAAATTTAAATTATTTAGACCAAGTACAAAAAGGAAAGGCTTTGGATCGAGGAAATTAACGAGTAGCCGGGAAGCTTAATTCGACAACTATCGAGGTAAGTTTGTAAGCAATTGGATTGATACAAATTTTATTCAATATTGAATTGTATATGCTAAAGTGAAATAATAGACTTAATTGTATAAAGTCGAAGGTGGTATGGGAAATATTTTATTATATTCGAAACGAGATTACAATGTATATTTATATATGTAAGCTTAAATTAATTGGGTGGATTAAATAATTGTATGTGTATCAAGGTATAGTTATACGTGAAAATGGAATGTGATAGATGTTGGAAATTGAAAATGAGGATTTATATGTATATATATTATTATGTATAGTAGTTGTTGCCGAATGATATATGGGCATATTAAAACAGACTAGCCGAGTGGGGTTTATTATATGCATGTAACTATGTATATCTCTTGATTAGCTGAAATAAGCATATTGAAACCCGATTTTTACTTAATTTCCGACTGTGATGTGTATTGGGATTAAGCGTTCATAATGGCCGAATGAGTGGTTGATTTATGTATGAAATTCGGTAGCATAGGGCTGGATAAATATATATATGGATTGAGTAGTAGTAGTTAAATATGGATCTTAGAAATAAGTGATGGTATTGAAAAAAGTTAATTTAGTATATATATGGGTGTGGCCGAATGTGATGGAAACCAAAAATGAACGGGAGTTAATTTTGGTATACAATTATAGTTATATATGTATTGATGGTTGCCGAATATGGTGGGTTAAGATGGGAGCATGAACTACTATTAATAGATGTTTTATTGAGGCTTGGAAAAATATGGATAGTAAATATATATATATATGATTATGTGGTTGAGGAAAGGATTTATTTACCAAGCACTGGGTGTGTGAGTTATCGTTTTTCATCTCTTCAAGGACCAAAATACCTAATAAAGGTAAACGAAAGTGTTAGGTAAATCTCTAAGTAAATAATCATCGTATATTATTTTCGTAAATTAACATATGCTGAAATTTGGAATTATTGAAATTATATGTGAATTAGCCGAATTTAGCTAAGCATAAAATTGATTCGGTAAATTGTGTGATATGTGCTATTGAATGTTCGTATAGTGAGTTCGAAATGCGTAAAAGATTCGATATATGAAATGATTCAGGGGAGAAAATTTAAAGTATTACTACTCAAAGCTATGAGCCTAGCAAGCCTTGGGTGGTGAATTTATCGGCTTTATGCCTAGCGGAGCTTATTGCCGGTGAATGATTATCGGACCTCCTGGGTCTAGCGAGCCCTCGTCTTGAGTGAATTATATCGGGCTTAATGCCTAGCGAGGCTAAATGTCGGTGCTTGAACTACGGACCTTGAGTCTAGCAAGTCTAGTGTCGAGATGTGAGATCCGGGCAAATGCCTAGCGAGTTTTATAACGATGAGTTGAAATCCCAAGCTTAGATTATGTACTAGTAAAGTCATGAAATGAATTAAGTGAGCCTAAGCATTTGAAAATGAAATGGGTTAAATTAATTTTATAAGGTATGTGTTATTCATATTCATGTATTAGACGTATATACATGTGATGATAATAACTAAATGAATTGATGAATGAAATGTGATATACACATGGGTAGATGTAAATTGTTATAAACTAAGTCACGAGAAAATTTGCTACATGAAAGCATAATGTGGTTAAAGGTATTCGTGTAAGTATATTGACATGAAGGATATAAGTTGACCCTGTATATTTAGCCTTATGTTTATGATTACGTGACATATTGGGATTTCTTTGATGCCATATATACGAATGCATAAAATGCCAAATGGATGTACATACAAATATATGTGAAATTATATTCCCTTTATGTAAAGTTACTAAGTGTAAAGTATATATTTATTGTATATCCATTAATATGTGATCTTATGGAATTATGTGTATCAAAAATATGAGTAGTTGTAAAAGAGTATTTAATTTACATGTGAACTATATGAGGAGATTATAAATGGAAGTGTAAAAGTAAAATAGTGATGATAGTTAAGCTAAATGAGCATTTCATTCGACATTAGTAGATCATCTAAGTACTAAGCTTCGAAATATTGATATTAGCTACTTGGAAATATGAGAGTTTAATTGAACATGTGTTGTGTAATTAAAGAGGTAATTCGGATTTACACGACCCTTCACTTGTTCGAATATTTATGTGAACTTATTGAGTTTTATGTATGAGTATTATGAATATATTAATATGAAAGGATGTTTCATATTTTGAAATTGATGTTGGATTGGTAAGTGGTATAATAAGGGTAAGGAAATAATATGCGTTATATTATGTAAGGTACAAGCATTCGGGCTTGAAAGGCTTTCGAGTTAAGCTGTTTATATTCGATATTATTACTTGATTGTTTTAAAATGTTAAAATGACCAATTGGTATATTATGATTGCTTAAGACTTACTAAGCTAAATTAGCTTACTCCGTGTATTCATTGTTCTATTTTCATAGGCTTTGGTTAAGCTATGAGCTCAGGGGATCGTCAACGAAGTCATTCACACTATCGATTCGTTCTGGTACTTTTAAAAGTTGGGTTTGAACTTAAGGCATGTATAGGCTAGCTTAATACTTGGATGATATTTTGTAATGTATATAAGCCATGCGAAAATGGCTAGCCCTTAATGTTAATATTAGATGATGTAAATCTATCCTTGTTGTGTGATGCTTGCATGTTTTAGTTGGATAAATAAATGAATGCATGATATAAGTATAATTATATTTATATGTGTTTCATGCTGAATAGGTAGGATTTATGACATATATCTATGAAACTATTTGGTTTATAAATAAGTTACGAGTAATAATTAGTATTATGGTGCTTTCGGTTATGAAATGAAGTTATTAGAAGTGTATTCTTTATGAAGAGTGGGTGTGAAAATGAATAAATGTCTCGGCTTGCAAGTTAGAAAATGGAATAATCGAGTCTTATATTTATGCTTCATAAATCTATGGATTCTAGGATATCTTTGTCATAAATGGGATAATTTGATAAGAGCACATGTGCATGCATTGTATGTTCGGATAAAGAAATTGAGTAGTAAGTTTGGGTTAGAAGTGCATGAAACAATAATGTTTAAATGGTATGAAATTAAATGAAAGGAATAGGTTTGTATTATGTGGAAATTCGAATATGTGGTTGATTAAATGATAGTTTCGAAATGGTAAAGATGACAAGTTTATAAAACATAGTAAATGCGAACTGTATTTGAGTCTTTTAAATGCGTGTATAGATATACCATAAAATGATATAAGAGTTTATGATTAACTATGTAGGTGCATATGAGTTGTGAAATGACAAGTTGATAAGTGAATAAATGATAGTTATATTTATGTTACTGCATATGCATAAAGTGATAGGCACATATTCAAATTTTTTATTAACATTTAAATGACTCAGTAATGATCTAAATTGAGTCCAGTAATAATGCATAACCCTAGTCCGTGACAGTGCAGGTTAGGGTGTTACTGACTTTATCCCTTGATTTATCACTTTAATAAAACTTAATCCAATAATTATCTCTTATCTCTTAATAAAAATAATACTAATAATAATCCTCTTTTATCTCTTCCTTATCTATCAAAATAAAAGAAATAAATCCATATTTATCCATCTATTATCTCTTGAAAATAATCTAAAATAAATCCATTATTTATCCCTTATTTATCCACCCTTTATCTCTTAAAAATAAAAGAATAAAAGCTCCTAATTTATAGCCATGTGCCGTCCACCTCACTTCTTCTGGAAGCAAAATAAAATTTCTTTTATTTGCTTCCATGTGATTCGAACTCAGGCCCACTTGCTCATGTAGGTGGCGTCACTTACCTGGGCCTTAAGTGGCATTTCCAGGCCACTTTTCCAAGCCTATTTGTGTGTCAGATTCCTCCTATTATTTTTCTTAAGGCCACCTTGCCTTAGTTTTCTCTTTTAAGCCTTAGAAGTTGACATTTCTTTACATTTCCAAGTTTCCAAAAATTTTTGTTTGCCTCTTTAAACTTGACATTTCCTTACATTTCCAAGTTTCCAGAAATGTTTACTTTCCTTTTTTGAATCATTTCCACATCATTTCCTTACATTCCCTAGTTTCCAAAAATGTTCACTTTCCTCTTTTAAACTTAACGTTTCCAAAGCATTTCCTTACATTTCCCTACATTGCCTTACATTTCCATATTATTTCCATACATTTCTGTATATTTCCATACATTTCCATACATTTCCATATATTTCCATACATTTCCATACACCTTAGGGTTCCTAAACTCCTCAGAACACTTCCAACATACCCACTAAGCCCACTTTGCCACATGCCTTCCTTGTGTCATGAGTCCAACACAAATTTTCCTTAAGGCCTCTTTGCCTCGTTTCCTCTTTTCCCTTAAAATCAATAATTTTTCTAAGCTTTCTCTTCCATTCTAGAATTTTAAAAACCCTTAATACACTTCCAAACACTGCCAAAACCTACTAACTCATGAATTATGCACAAACGCATAACCCCTAATCTAGGATGTTACAATGGCACTTTGAATTCGCTTAAAGAAGTCGATCTTCCATAATTTGAATCTTGCTTGGAAGATAATATGACTAAGCTGTAACGACCCATTTTTCAGTGGTGTCAGAAACTGTGATTTCGAGATCACAATTCCAATCAGTGAGTCAGTAAATATTATTTAATTAATATTTAAAAGGTTATTAGTGGGTTGTACTAAGTTTTGGTTAGATAATTTTAATATTTGACTAGTTAATTAACGAAAGAGGACTAAATTGTAAAAATTTTAAAAGTCAATCGCTATTGAGTTATATGTGTTAAATGTGTATAAAAGTATGTTTGGAGAGTTTTAAAAGGAAATTATACCATAATGGATCATTATGGATGATTAGTGATGTTTTCATGTGATTATTTTATGTTAAGTTATATTAAATAATATAAAGCCTAAGTAATAAAAATAAAAGAATAGGAAGAAGCATTATCATCTTCTTCATTTCTTTGTTACCACTAAAAAACCTCCATTAGAGAAGAAAAGGAAAGCTTCAAACATCCATTGATATTTAGTCATTGCATGTAAGTTGATTTTAAGCCTGTTTCTTGAAAATTTTATGTTTTTTGAGATTATTGTAGCTTAATCTAGCTAGCCTAGGGACTATTTTGTAAAACTGTTAAAGATTTGGAAAGTTACAATTGTTTTGCTTAAAATTTTTCCAATGTTAGTGGTTGAGTTTGAAGCTTGGTGTTGAATTAGGACTATTTTGTAAAGTGAATTTAGTTAGTTTTGAGTTTAGGGACCAAAATAATAAAATAATGAATTTAGCAAGAAATTCTTGTACAATTGCATTAATTATGGGCTGTAAATGAATAAGAGTAAATTCAGCTAACATGTTTTGGGCTTAATTGTGATAAATGTATAAGTTTCGATTTTAGGGACTAAATTGAATAAAAGGTAAAAGTTTAGGAAAATAATGTAAAATGTTATTAAAGGGTCAAATGCATGTATTTAGATATTTTATGGTATTTGAAATGGTTAATTGGGTTAAACTATTTTATAGGTCAAGAAACAGACCAACCGATTGATAATCACAAAAAAGGGAAAACTGTTGAGTAGTCCTCGGTGTGGTGTTTGTAGCTTTTTTGTTTAGGCAGGTTCGTATTAGGTTTATTTTATTTAATAGTTGTTTGAATTTGAATTATATTTGTGTATCTATATGTATATGTTGTTATGGTGGATTAAGATAAGTATTGAAATGGAATTGATGGACTGAATTGTAAATTATGGCTATTATACGTGTTTAATGAATTGTATTATTATATTGAATGCATATGATCGAGTTGAACATGGTATTATGTTATAAATATGGAAAGAGTATAGGAATTGAGGTAGGGCTTGTGTTAGCTTAGTGAATGATTAGGATACAAATGTCATGTCATTAGGGTTTATCAGGCACTATGTGCTAGTGGTTATATTTATCAAGTACTTTGCACCAGTGTTACAGTTATCAAGCACTCTGTGCCGGTGTTATATTTATTAGGTACTATGTTCCGGTGGTGGATACCATACCAATGGCTAGAATCTAACATTTGTTGCGGATTGTCGACAACTTGTGTGAGCAATATTGAGAAATGGTTAATGTCCCGATTGTCAGCTTGTGTAAGAAAAGTAATCCCATGTATCCAAAGTTAATTTGCTAAAGTTCTCTGGGAAAAACAAGTTAATGAAAGGAATGGAAATGGAATCTAATGGCATGAAATATTATTCATTAATTGAATGTGAATGACATTTGTATTATTCTATCTATATATTTTGAGGATATTATATGCTCATAACTAACCATTTTGGTATGTTAGGGAATGTGTCACATCGCAAGTAATACTAATTTGTTTGTTAATTTCAATTAGTATGATTTTAGTTATCGATTGGGTCATCTTTGGAGATCACACTATTCGTCAACTCTTTTGGTAACATTTTACTCATTTTGGCCTGATTATATGTGGCATGTAAATAGGTTAATGGCAATGTATTATTATAAGTAGTTGAAGTATGTTTTGTGCCATACTGAAAATAAACTATGTGTTTTAGATATAAACATGGTGGTTGCCTTGATTGATTGTGGCTTGTGTTGATATATGCATGTTTTGGTACTTATAATTCCTTTTACTTGGTGAATTGGTATTTATATTCTAGGTCACTTGGTAAACTTTGCTTGACGTTATCCTATCAATTGAAAAGATGATTGTATATGAATGATTAGGTATGAACATTATGGCATGAATGTATGTTGATTAATGGTTGAATTGAGGTGCCAATTGTAGCGTATTGGTTGGGCACTTAGGATGGATGTTGTTTGGTATATTATGGTAGGTTCTTGATGCTTTTGCATAGGATAAATAGTTGGCATTTTGCATGACTTGTGGATTAAGTGAATCTAGGATGTGATTGTTTGTTTTGGAAGGTATTTTAGGCACATACAATTTGGTACACGACCGTATGCCGTACATAAAAATAGGGCACGACCATGTGGCCTTTTTGATTTAGGTGTATGGTGATCCACACGGCCACAGCTTGGTACATGGCCTAGCGACACGACCTTGAGACCCAGGATTACACCACAATAATTTGTTACATGGTCTAGCAACACAACCATGTCACTTGACTTCACATGGCCTCAGCTTGTCACATGGCCGTGTGACCCCTATTTTTACTTTTTACCTATCTTTTTGTAAAAGTTTCAAATTTATCCTAATTTGTTACACGACCATGGAATTCATGTATGATAAATGCTATTAACTATTGTAACATCTTGCAGCTCGGGTCCAGTGACCAAATCGGGTATAGGGTGTTACATAAGTGATCTTTTAATGCAAAAGAAATGAGGGCCCTAATACCTTTAGAACTTGTGCACACTGACGTGTGTAGCCCTATGAATGTTAGTGCTAGAAGTGTTTATGAGTATTATGTAACCTTTATTGGTGATTATTCCAGATATGGGTATGCATACCTAATGCACAGCAAGAGCGAATCCTTTAATAAATTCAAAGAGTTCTGTGCAAAAGTGGAGGAACAACTAGGTTTACCCATAAAGGCTCTTCGGTCTGATCGAGGTGGGGAATATATATTAGATTAGTTCTTAGGGTATCTCATAGTGGATAAGGTTTTATCCTAGTTAACTACGCCAATCACTTCACAATAGAATGGTGTGGCAAAAAGAAGAAATCAAACGTTGGTAGACATGGTTCGTTCGATGTTAAGTTATTCAAAGCTATCAATCTCCTTTTGGGAATATGCGTTGCAAACAACTTGCTATGTTCTATATGATGTACCAACTAAGGCAGCATCTAAAACTCCATACGAATTGTGGCATGTCAGGAAGCCATGTCTAAATCATTTAAGGATTTGGGGATGCTCGACCCATGGATTGGATAAAGATACGAGGAATTTGGATTAACAAACAAAATTGTGAATAGGTGGAAATGGTTTTGGTGATGCATGGGAATGGTATTAATGAATTGATAATTGTGTTTCGAACATGTTTTGCTTATGTTAGATGGTTGATTGGAGCCTTATAGCCAACCTTGTTGTCTTATATTAACTTGGAAAGATATGAAATTTGGGAGTTAGTGATTAGTTGAGGATGTCGCGACTTCACAACTTGAATGTCACGACATCAACCCCTTCTTATCATGACTTCCCCTATTTGATGTCGCAACGTTGGCTCTATTTTATTTTGAAAACTTTATAACTTTGTCCTCAGGTTGGGAAGCTAGCATACTGTCTTTGATGTCATGACACCAAACCCTGGATGTCTCGACACCAGCCTGGGAAATTTTGAAAATGTTACTTTAGTCCTAGTTCAACCCAAGTTGGTATTAAGCTTTCGTAAGCTCCTATATGGCCTGAAATGATTATATATAGTGTCACACCCCAAGTCTAGCGGATCTAAGATTAAGGCGTGTTGTAGTGAAATTATATGTTGGTCGAAGTGTAATATGCCCATTTGTTTCTTTTGGCGAATATGTGTAGGCATATAGTAACTGCCGTATAAATAAGTGAAGATTCTAGTTCAAGTTATTCTACTATTTAAAGAAAAAGATTGTGTTAAGCAAAAAGGTAATTATGGTATGAGTTATGGCCAAATGTTTAGTACACCTATTTTGTCTAATAGTGTGCTAGTTGGGTTGTAAAGTGGCTTGGTTAGGAACCAACTGGATTGATTGGTCAAATATCAATTGTACATGATTCTCATTTATGTTTCTCTGAGGATCTATAGACCATGAAGGTTTTAGGGTGTATATATATTTGTGTGAAGGGTTCATCAGGAGGTTTTTCTTCTTCCTTCAATATTACTTTCTGATTTTTTTTTTTGAAGTTTAACTATTATCTCTACATCATTAAGCAGGAAGCTAAGGTTTTCAGGTTAATCAATAGTTGCTCCGTCTCCTAGTAAGTATTATAGCTCTGTATGCTAAGCTTTTGAAAGAATAAGGTTGTTAAGTGTTATATGAACAGTAAGTTATTAATATAAGGACTTGCATGGGGTTATTTATTGTCATATCCCATATATTTTTTATTAATATGTGCACAAGAATGAGAATAAGGGAATGTATAGTCGAGTGGTTTGGAGACTTATTAGCTATCCTAGAGTTCCAAGGTTCAAGTCCTAATGTTCTCACAATCTTATTTTATTTTTTTACAATTTTTTCCTTGTGACATAATGTTTGTCATCCACCCCCTTGTTGCCTTGTATAAGTTGATTCCTTTCCTCCATTAAGAGTCAAACTTACTTAAGTTGGGGGTGAATGATCCCCTTTTCACTCCATGTCTCCCTCCCTTGCCAAAACCTCCCACCTTTCCTATTTTATGTGATTCATTAAACTTGGTCACAGTTGACCAAGCTACACACACCTATTGCCGTCCCTACCTCTCTCATTTCTCCCATATTCTTTTTTATTTTTTATTTTCTTTCATCTCCATTTGACAAACAACCACCACCTTCAACCACCATCTAAAGTTCCTCCATCGCAGGCTATAGTTTACCACCTCGACACCATTTCCCAATATTCTCTTTTCCTCCTCTTTTCTTTCGGTCATCGCCCCTCACCACCATCGTCACCATCCTGAACCACTACGAACCACTGCAGGAAACCCTTCCTCCACTTATTTTCTTTTCTTTTTTCTCTTAACTTTGTGACTGAATCCTTTTCCCCTTTTTATATTTTTCTCACCTCATTGGGACCACCGTCGCCGCCGCCGTTTTTCACCTGGATTTGGTTTTTCTTTCTTTCTTTCCCTTTTCGATCTCTCCCATCTTCTCTAAAGATTTAGTTATCCTATTTTAATTATTTTGTGTTCAAAACTTATCGATCATATATTTTTGTAGATAGTTAAACCTCTTCGCTCCTTTGTCAAGACTAATCATTGTTGTTGAGTAGTGCAAGTTTTCGAGGGGTGTTGGGAACATTCCTATCTATCTATTATTTTTCCTCATAGCCGAATAATGTTAAGACACATTCGTTTTTCATGTGTTAACATTTTGTTCACAAATTCTTTGAAGGACCAGCCAATGCCAATCCAAGAAATCCTTAGCGAGTTAACGAGTGCATCGAATCCAAGTGTTGATTTAAGGGTATGTTGTTGGTGAGAATTATTTCAATAATTAAAATTTAAGTATTAAGAAACATCAAATAAATATATAACTAAAATATGTGTTTGATGCGATAGATTCATCTACCAAGTTTAGATCTAAGCAAAACCTCTTCTAATAGGATTGTGGAAATTGGATTTACGATTTAAGGTGTGGGATCTAAATATTTGATTTGAGTATAATCTACCATTATTTTATTATCAAATAAAAAGCTATTAAATAATTATTTGAGTGTACACTAAGTACTCAAAGCGGAGTTGAAAAACTCATCAAAAGGGTTTCAAGTTAGTGTTCCTAAAATTATTAGTTCATGAAATCTGTGATTCATGATGTGTTGATGTATGTGATAATGAGATGTATGCAAATCTCATCTCTATGTTATGTGATACATGGCTTAATTGATATGTGATGGTTTAAATATGTGATATATATATGTAACACCCCAAACCCGGTCAAAACGCTACGACCGAATCTGGCATGTCACAGGGAAAAATCGTTTTTGGAAAAACAAGTTGTTGGCTTAAATTGTAAGAAAAACTTTTCATTTTATGGGAACCGGAGTTGAGTTAAATAAATTGCTAAAATTGTTTCAAAATTAGTTTTAAAGGAAATCGAGTTAACTCGTTGTTGTTACCTGTTTGCTAATACCCGATGGTGGAAATTTTGGAAAATCCCAAAATTCATTAAAGTTTGTGAAAACATTCATTTTATAGGTTCTTTTCCTTTTTAATCATGCTTTAATGTTTAACGCAATTTCAAAGGTATTTCACAAAATAAATAATCCCAAAAGTAAAATTTAGTGGCCTTATTACAAAACCAAAAACCAAAATTTAAAGCAAAGTAAATCCGAATTTAACCAATAAAATAAAAGCAAACTGTTGTGCATGGCCACCTCGAGTCCATCCCGGCTCCATATCCGCGATCTAGCAATTATCTGCAAAATAATGGAAAGGGGTGAGTCATCGAGACTCAGTGTATAAATCCCCATCCTGAAGATAATAAGCCCTTACACAATTTCATAAGCAAATATGCATGTCATGCCACCCAAAACCTAACCATCCGAAACTCCCAAATCTACCCCGTGTAGTACCAAACCACTGGTGGTCCCAAACCACTGGTGACCAAAGTCACGAATAACATGTGTGGGGCCAACCCACTTTGTGGTACAAAACCACTGTTGACGATCCCTTTTGCTATCATGTGAGGCCAACCCACTGTGGTGCCAAACCACTGGGACGAGTCACAAGATAAATATATGTGGTACCAAACCACTGGTGGTTCCAAACCACTGGTGGTTCCAAACCACTGAGACTTAGTCACAAAGTAATGAGAAGTGGGGCCAACCCACTGTGTGGTACCAAACCACTGGTGACAGTCTGATAATCATATCTTCCCCCTCCTCTCATCACAAATTTCTCATGTACATGCTTACAATCAAGTATGATCATGTTTAACATATAGAATAACATGTGTAAAATAACATGGCACTGACAGATTCCAATATATGCAATTACCGTTTGCAACCATAACAAACTTACCCGGCATCCTCGCTTTCCCCACAAAGGTAACCTAGTGATCTCTACCGTTATTATGGCTTTTAACAACACATAACTAATAGCATATTAAACAAAGAAAGTGTGTAAGAGTTACACACTTGATTACTCGCAATACCACACTCTTTACATTGACACTGTCGTTAACCGACACTACTGCTATCTGCCTACTACTCTGCTCAGATGCCGGCCCACAACCCGGTGGCCAATCTCGCACCGCTGATACTGCCCGTTTCTTTAACTTAGGGGCTAGGTTTACCGATCCCACCCCTCCTACCGCTTGACTGGCATTAGAGTCCATGAACACCTTGGTCATTAAATCGAATCAACGCAGTGAAACAAATCGTAAGGAACTAAGACCCGAAGTTAGATCCCATACCTAAATCAACAAAAACCTGAGGCTCTATGCTTGACTCACAACCCAACGAATCCCGGAAGTTTCCACAAGATGGCGTCACCACACCCCCTGCATTCGGCCAAGCATTAACTGGATTCAGATCTCCGCCTTCGGCATCTAACGCAATAAGAGATGTATTTGAAACGGCAGAAACACTTACCACACACTAACAGAACCAATTGGAAGTGATGGCAAATCAACGACAGCGATCTACTGCAACCAAGAGTCGAACGTGAGGGTTTAAGTGCCAAGGGATTTCGGCTTTCCTTTCCAAAGAAAACGATAAGAAAAAGAGTAAAGAGAATGAGAGAGAGTTTTAGGGGAATTCGGCCAAAGTGCCGAGAACTTACCCAAATGCCGAGAGTGTTCCACCAAGCAAAGAAAAAGACGAAAACAATAGGTGATCTTTAACATATGATATTCGTCCAATTGTTAAAATTGAAGAAAGAAGAGAGTACCAGAGGTTTCTGCAACCAAGGAATGAAAAGATGAAGAGAAAGAATGGGAATGTGGTTTCGGCTTTTGCTCAACCAAAAAGAAAGAAAGAAGAAGAGGTTGCGGTTTCGACAGGGTATGGCTTCAGAGGATTTCGGCTTAGAAGACAATGGCAAAAGAATGACACAAGTGATGAGTGAAAAACTAGGTAAGTTTCGGCCAAAAAGAATGAAGAAGAAGAGAGGAATTAGAAGATATTTTAGTTTGGTAAAACGAGAGAAACAAAAGAGAAAGCACCCCAACGGTATGAGAATGTTTCGGTTCTTAACAAAAGAGGAACAAAAGAGACTCTTGGTCCTATCTAGCTAGCCGAAAATGGCCAACACTCCCTCTAAGACTAATAAACATTGGCCAACCCTCTAACCTCACTAAATCGAACCCACACCTCATAATTTCGGCAACACATCCCAACTCCCTTCAAACACTATGCCGTCCCTTCCTTCTCTCCTTGAATTTCTCTCTTCCACTCATTCAAACAAATTTGAATGATTCCAACTCCTAACATTTCTCCCCTCCACACATTCAAATATGTTGACCCCTTCAACACTCATCCACCAGAGTCCCAACTGAGTGCAACTCTCCCTTGTCCTGGCTTCAAAAAGAATGCACAAAAGGAGATTCCCGCAGCTCGAACCAAGTCCCTTTTAGCTCCCTGAGGTGTCTCTCCCTTGTGCCTTAAGTGGCGCCTCCTTGCCACTTTGCAAGGCACTTTCTGTGTCAAAACTTACCACTATTTTCCCCTTAACTCCTGTCCCATTCAGCTCCCCCTTCCAAGTGCTCAAAAAGAAAATCTTTGCTATGGCTCTGGCCTATCGCCAGCTCATGCCTGGTCCCTAAAATAGCCTAAACTAACATGACATCCATGCTATCTACATGCGGGCAGATAAAATGCAAAGGCCCCGTTTTAAGGATGTTACAGTTCTACCCCCTTAAAAATAATTTCGACCCTGAAATTACCTGGTCAAAAGCGTTGAGGGTATTGTTGCCGCATCACATCCTCCGGTTCCCACGCGGCCTCCTCCGTTCCATGATTCTACCCTAACACCTTCACCAAAGGAACTGATTTTCTATGTAAGACTTTGACATCCTGATCTAGAATCTGCACCAGTTCCTCCTTAAAAGACAAATCCGGGCTCACTTCAATCTCCTCCACTGGCACAACATAAGACGGATCTGAACGATAGCGTCTAAGCATGGAAACATGAAATACATTGTGAATCTGACTCAATTCTGATGGTAACTCAAGCTGGTAAACTACTGGTCCCATACTCTTCAACACCTTATAAGGCCCGATAAACCTAGGGCTTAGCTTGCCCTTCCGACCAAATCTCAGCACTTTCTTCCATAGCGACAACTTCAAAAAGACCTTGTCACCCACTGCAAACTCTATATCCTTCCGCTTAAGATCGACATAGGATTTCTGCCTGTCTGAAGCTTCCTTCAGACGAGCTCGAATTAGCTTAACCTTATCTTTTGTTTCAGCAACCAACTTTGGGCCCAACAATTGATGCTCGCCCAACTCCGTCCAACACGTAGGAGTATGACAATTCCGTCTATACAATGCTTCATATGGTGCCATCTGAATACTTGCCTGATAACTATTGTTGTACGTGAACTCTGCCAACTGTAGAAATTCTTCCCAACTACTTCTGAAATCCAGAACACAACCCCTTAACATATCTTCCAAGATCTGAATCACCCTCTCCGACTGCCCATCTGACTGCGGATGAAACGCTGTGCTGAAATCCAACCTTGTACCCAATGCCTGATGCAACGCTTTCCAGAATCTTGACGTAAATCTAGGATCCCTATCTGAGATAATCGACACTAGCACCCCATGCAACCTTACAATCTTCGCTATATACAGTCTAGCCAACTTCTGAAGTGAGTAATCCACACGCACAGGTATGAAGTGAGCAGACTTTGTCAAACGATCAACAATCACCCAGACCGAATCCTTCTTGCTAGGCGTAAGGGGTAGCCCACTGACAAAATCCATTGTAATCCTTTCCCACTTCCACTGCAGAATCTTTACCGGCTGCAATAGGCCCGAAGGTAACTGATGTTCAGCTTTGACTTGCTGACACGTCAGACACTTACTTACAAATTCTGTTACCTTTTGCTTTAGACCCAGCCATCCCGCAAATCCCGGTACATCTTACTACTTCCAGGATGCATAGTGTATGGGCTGCTATGAGCTTCCTGAAGAATCTTCTGCCTTAACTCAACATCCTTTGGCATGCAAACTCTCCCCTGGAAATACAACACTCCATCGCTGCTGAAACTATATCCCTCAAATCTACCATTCTGCACTTGCAAACACCGAGCACTTAAGGCTTCATCCACTAGCTGTTTCTCCTTAACCTGGTTTACCCACGTCGGCTTCACTAGCAGTTTCGCTAACAGACTTCTGTCATCATACAGACTAAGGTGGGCAAACATTGCTCTTAGGTCTGCTACCACTTTGCAGCTCAACGCGTCAGCCACTACGTTAGCCCTTCCCGGATGGTATTCAATCGAGCAGTCGTAATCCTTCATCAACTCGATCCACCTTCGCTGCCTCAAATTCAATTCCTTCTGAGTCAAAAGATATTTCAAGCTCTTGTGATCCGTGTAGACTATAGACTTCTCCCCATACAAGTAGTGCCTCCAAATTTTCAGAGCGAAAACCACTGCAGCCAACTCCAGATCATGCGTCGGGTAATTCACTTTGCAAGGTCTCAATTGCCGAGACGCATACGCCACTACCTTCCCCTCTTGCATCAGCATACATCCAAGACCAGTATGCGACGCATCACAATAAATCGTAAACTCCTTCCTCACTTCAGGCTGAATCAAGACCGGAGCTTCTGTCAGAATTCTCTCTAACTTCTCAAAACTCTCCTGTTGCTTGTCTGACCACACAAACGGAACCCCTTTCCTGAACAACTGGGTTAACGGCGCCGCAATCAAAGAAAACCCTTTCACAAACCTTCTGTAATACCCTATTAAACCTAGAAAACTCTGAATCTTCGCCACAGACTTAGGTGGTTTCCAGTCCAATACCGTCTTAATCTTCCGAGGGTCCACTCTAATCCCCTCAGCTGACACCACATGACCCAAGAAGGTTACTTCTTTTAGCCAGAACTCACACTTACTAAACTTTACGAATAGATGCTTCTCCCTCAGAATCTGCAAAACCACACATAGATGCGCATCATGCTCCTCCTCAGATTTCGAGTACACCAAAATGTCGTCTATAAACACTACGACGAACCGGTCCAAGTACGGCTGAAAAACCCAATTCATCATGTCCATGAATGTTGCTGGTGCGTTGGTCAATCCGAACAGCATTACCAAGAACTCGTAGTGCCCATAACGAGTGCAGAACGCTGTCTTCTGGATATCGGCCTCCTTTACCTTAAGCTGGTGATACCCCGACCTCAAATCAATCTTAGAGAAAACTGAGGCTCCCTTAAGTTGATCGAACAGGTCATCTATCCTCGGCAATGGATACTTTTTTTTAATCGTCAACTTATTCAGCTGACGGTAATCAATACACATCCGCATTGTTCCGTCCTTCTTTTTAACAAAAAGCACGAGCTCTCCCTAAGGCGATACACTCGACCGGATAAAACCTCGATCTAGCAACTCTTGAATCTGTACTTTCAGTTCCACTAACTCCTTCGGCGCCATTCTATATGGGGCAATAAACACTGGCGCGGTTCTCGGTAGCAGGTCTATACCAAACTCAACTTCGCGATCTGGAGGCAAACCCGAAAGCTCTTCTGGGAACACATTGGTAAATTCCTTCACCGTTCGGACATCCCCCACAGTTGAATCCATGACCCCCAAAGCACAAACATGAACCATGAATGCCTCACATCCTTTCCTCACCATTTTCTCGACCTTCAAAGCGGACAGCACATTAGCCAGGTAGTTCCTTCTCTCACCTATCAGTACCACTTTTTCTCCCTTGTTGGTTCTCAACACCATACGCTTGGCTGAACAGTCTAGATTCGCCTAATACCTCACCAACCAGTCCATACCTAAGATCAAATCGAACTCCCCGAATGGCAGTTCCATCAGATCAGCCAAAAACACTACCCCTTGGAGTTCTAGGGGTATGTCCCTATACAGTTTGTTCACTACCACAGAGTGACCTAGAGGGCTAATTACAGTCATCTCCCTAGAAGAAATCTCATAGGCTAAGTTCAAAGTTCCCGCTATACTACTAGCAACATAAGAGTGCGTCGAACCAACATCAATTAAAGCAGTATACGGCAATCCATAAATTAAGAAAGTATCGGTTATAACGTCCGAGGTGTCGGCTTCCTCTCGACGCCTCGCGGCATAGACCAACCCAGGCTGTCTTGCCTCTGAGCTCCCAGCACCTCTGCGCGGTGCTCCGCGGCCTCGTCCAGAACCATTACCTCCCCTGGCTCAACCGCGACCCTTTTGTGGTTGCTGTCCACCACCTCTAAACTGAACACGCCCCTGACCCTTAGACTGTATCCTAGCTAGCTTATATGGACAATCCCTTACTCGATGATCCATCGACCTGCACTCAAAACACCCTCTACTACCAGTCCAACACTCCTCCCAATGAGACTTTCCACATTGAGCACACCGTGGTGGCCATTGAGTAGTAGCAGCAGGCCTTACAGCTTGACTCGATCCCCCAAATCTAGCCCTCTTCAGAGAATTCCCAGCAGGCCCTGACGGCCCAAAACTCCTCTTGTTTCTATTTCTATCTAGGTTCTGCTTCGTGGACTCCTTCACCCCCTCAGCTATTTTGGCCTTCTCAACAAGAACAGCAAATTCCCTCTCTCGCTGTGGAGCGATCAACAACCGCAACTCATCCCTCAGCCCGTCCTCAAACCTGAAACAGCGCTCGTGTTTCGTAGCCACGATACCCCGAGCATAACGGCTCAACCTTAAGAATTCTGCCTCGTACTCGGATACTGACTTACTCCCCTGAATTAGATTCAAAAATGCCTTTCGCTGAGCATCTGTATAACTGGATCTGACATACTTCCTCTGATAAGCAGCCTTAAAGAAATCTAAAGTGATATCATCGGCCATCGTACCATCCTTGACCGTGACCCACCACTGATAAGGCTTATCCCAGAGAAGAGACACTATCCCTTTCAACTTCTCCTCAACCGTAAAGTCCAGATGTCCATTATGCGCTCAGTCACCTTAAGCCAGTACTCAGCTGTTCTAGGAGCTACACCAGAAACACCTCTAAATACTTCTGCTCCATTAGCTCGGAGTCGTTCGGACATAGATTTCCAAACCCCTACACCTCCTCCTGCTCCAGCTACTCTCTCCAGAACTCGTAGCATCGCTTGTGACACCGCGCCATCACCACCCGTCTGATCCTAAAACTCGACGCCCACAGCTGGCGATGGCGGCGGTACCTCATTCTCTAACCCATGACCAGACCCGATTGGTTCAGACACAGTCATCCTACCTCTACCATGACCACGCGTATTACGCCCACGCCCTCGAGTGCTTATAACTACCGTTCACGAATTAATCTGATTTAAGAATTTTATGTGTTAGCTTTCTTCCACTGTTTATTACAGCACATTTTTATGAACAATTTACTATAGTAGTTGTTCTCGTAAAGTTCACACAAGCCTACGGGTTTCAGTCTCTAAAGTGAATTCTTATCACCAGCATCCATATCACAATCATTTAAACAATAGTAATAATAGATAGGAAGCTTACCGTTTCGGAGTGGTGCCGGAGACTCAGGTGCCATGCTTTCCCCAAAATATACATTTCCATAGAAATCATCCTACAAACTGTTTATTGAAAACATTTTGGGCCTTAGGCCCACAGTCAAGATTTTGAATCAGGCTCTGATGCCACAATTGTAACACCCCAAACCCTGTCAAAACGCTACGACCGAATCTGGCATGTCACAGGGAAAAATCATTTTTGGAAAAACAAGTTGTTGGCTTAAATTGTAAGGGAAACTTTTCATTTTATGGGAACCGGAGTTGAGTTAAATAAATTGCGAAAATCGTTTCGAAATTAGTCTTAAAGAAAATTGAGTTAACTCATTGTTGTTACCTGTTTGCTAATACCCGATGGTGGAAATTTTAGAAAAATCCCGAAATTCATTAAAGTTTGTGAAAAGATTCATTTTATAGGTTCTTTTCCTTTTTAATCATGCTTTAATGTTGAACGCAATCTCAAAGGTATTTCACAAAATAAATAATCCCAAAAGTAAAATTTAGTGGCCTTATTACAAAACTAAAAACCAAAATTTAAAGCAAAGTAAATCCGGATTTAACCAATAAAATAAAAGCAAACTATTGTGCATGGCCACCTCGAGTCCATCCCGGCTCCATATCCACGATCTAGCAATTATCTGCAAAATGTAATGGAAAAGGGTGAGTCACCGAGACTCAGTGTATAAATCCTTATCCCGAAGATAATAAGCCCTTACACAATTTCATAAGCAAATATGCATGTCATGCCACCCAAAACCTAACCATCTGAAACTCCCAAATCTACCCCGTGTGGTACCAAACCACTGGTGGTCCCAAACCACTAGTGACCGAAGTCACGGATAACATGTGTGAGGCCAACCCACTTTGTGGTACCAAACCACTGGTGAAGATCCCTTTTGCTATCATGTGGGGCCAACCCACTGTGGTGCCCAACCACTGGGACGAGTCACAAGATAAATATATGTGGTACCAAACCACTGGTGGTTCCAAACCACTGGTGGTTCCAAACCACTGAGACTTAGTCACAAAGTAATGAGAAGTGGGGCCAACCCACTGTGTGGTACCAAACCACTGGTGACTGTCTGATAATCATATCTTCCCCCTCCTCTCATCACCCATTTCTCATGTATATGCTTACAATCAAGTATGATCATGTTTAACATATAGAATAACATGTGTAAAATAACATGGCACTGACAGATTCCAATATATGCAACTAGCGTTTGCAACCATAACAAACTTACCCGGCATCCTCACTTTACCCACAAAAGTAACCTAGTGATCTTTACCGTTATTACGGCTTTTAACAACACATAACTAATAGCATATTAAACAAAGAAAGTGTGTACACACCTGATTACTCGTAATACCATACTCTCCACGTTGACACTGTCTTTAATCGACACTACCGCTATCTGCCTACTACTCTGCTCAGATACCGGCCCACAACCCGGTGGCCAATCTCGCACCGCTGATACTGCCCGTTTCTTTAACTTAGGGGCTAGGTTTACCGATCCTACCCCTCCTACCGCTTGACTGGCATTAGAGTCCATGAACACCTTGGTCATTAAATCGAATCAACGCAGTGAAACAAATCATAGGGAACTAAGACCCGAAGTTAGATCCCTTACCTAAATCGACAAAAACCTGAGGCTCTATGCTTGACTCACAACCCAACGAATCCCGGAAGTTTCCACAAGATGGCGTTACCACACCCCCTACATTCGGCCAAGCATTAACTGGATTCGGATCTTCACCTTCGGCATCTAACGCAATAAGAGATGTATTTGAAACGGCAAAAACACTTACCACACACTAACAGAACCAATTAGAAGTGATGGCAAATCAACGACAGCGATCTACTGCAACCAAGAGTCAAATGTGAGGGTTAAAGTGCTAAGGGATTTCGGCTTTCCTTTCCAAAGAAAACGATAGGAAAAAGAGTACGGAGAATTAGAAAGAGAGTTAGGGGAATTCAGCCAAAGTACCAAGAACTTACCCAAATGCCGAGAGTGTTCCACCAAGCAAAGAAAAAGATGAAAACGATGGGTGATCTTTAATAGATGATATTCGGCCAATTGTTAAAAGAGAAAAGAGAAGAGAGTACAAGAGGTTTCGGCAACCAAGGAATGAAAAGATGAAGAGAAAGAATGGGAATGTGGTTTGGACTTTTGCTCAACCAAAAAGAAAGAAAGAAGAAGAGGTTGCGGTTTCGGCAGGGTATGGCTTCAGAGGATTTCGGCTTAGAAGACAATGGCAAAAGAATGACACAAGTGATGAGTCAAAAACTAGGTAAGTTTCGGCCAAAAAGAATGAAGAAGAAGAGAGGAATTAGAAGATATTTTAGTTTGGTAAAACGAGAGAAACAAAAGAGAAAGCACCCCAACAGTATGAGAATGTTTCGGTTCTTAACAAAAGAGGAACAAAAGAGACTCTTGGTCCTATCTAGCTAGCCAAAAATGGCCAACACACCCTCTAAGACTAATTAACATTCGACCAACCCCCTAACCTCATTAAATCGAACCCACACCTTATAATTTCAGCTACACATCCCAACTCCCTTCAAACACTATGACGTCCCTTCCTTCTCTCATTGAATTCCTCTCTTCCACTCATTCAAACAAATTTGAATGATTCCAACTCCTAAAATTTCTCCCCTCTACACATTCAAATCTGTTGACCCCTTCAACACTCATCCACCAGAGTCCTAACTGAGTGTAACTCTCCCTTGTCCTGGCTTCAAAAAGAATGCATAAAAGGAGATTCCCGCAGCTCGAACCAAGTCCCTTTTAGCTCCTTGAGTCATCACTCCCTTGTGCCTTAAGTGGCACCTCCTTGCCACTTTGCCAAGGCACTTCCTGTGTCGAAACTTACCACTATTTTCCCCTTAACTCCTGTCCCATTCAGCTCCCCCTTCCAAGTGCTCAAAAAGAAAATCTTTGCTATGGCTCTGGCCTATCCCCAGCTCATGCCTGGTCCCTAAAATAGCCTAAACTAACATGACATCCATGCTATCTACATGCAGGCAGATAAAATGCAAAGGCCCCGTTTTAAGGATGTTACAATATACATGTGTATGATGAGATCCATGATTTAATATGAAAATTTATTAAAGCATGCTGAAGTAAATAATATGTGATATGTGAAATGTGAGCATGTTTACATGCAGATGTGTAAAATTGAGAAATATGCGCTAAGTAAGACTATGAGGATGACTAAATGCGAAAAGTAATTAAATGTGTTAAATTTGAAAATGGCCATATCACATGCATGGGGGTGGGTCTTGTGAAATGTGGAAGTTATGTGGTAGTTTATTTGTGATTATGTGGCTGTTATCGGCAATTATGTAGTGGCTTTTCCACAATGTGTTATCTGGTCATTTATCACATTTATATGGTACCTTGTCCACAAATGGTGTGTTATTGGATGGACGGGTTCTGGGGAACTCATTATTGGTGTGTAGTGGAGATGGGTTGGAAAATTCTTCAAAATGTGCATTGTTACTTAAGCATGTCTCGATATACTCATGTATGTGTGTTGGTGATGATATGAGATTTCCGTTAAAATGATATATATGTTGAAATGGATGTTTTTAATTGTTGTGTTGAAATGCATGTTATAAATATTATGTAATGATCTCACATTGAGCCTTTTAAAGCTCACCCACATTACTTGTGTGTTTCAGATGATCCTCGTGGTTATGAATCAGATTCGATTATCGGAGAGGCTCTTAGAATAATGGTTTCTTAGTTTTGGATTTTTAAGACAATTTGGGATAGTTATGGACTTTATGATTATATTTTAGTTTTTATCGTGTAGTATATTATTGAACTGTCGCATGGGGTTTTTCATTTTAAAAAGCTATGGACATTGGACTTTATGAATGAATTGTGATACGGATTAAACGCTTTGGTGATTTCTTAATTAAATTCATTTTCAATAAATTCAATTGATCGGACATGAATTTTTGATGATTAGACCAATGTTTTACAAATAATAAGTAAGTTTTCTTTTGACGTAATATTTTACAACATTGTGCAAAAAGGGAATATTAGAATGCATTTTCAAAGACTATATCCATTTATTTCAACTCAAAGTTTTCACCATTTCTATTGTAACACCCCAAACCCAGCCTAGAAGTTAGGCCGGAATCCGACGTGTCACATCAAAGGCATAATTCAAACGATTTTGCTAATTAAAAATTTAAGGCCCACTTGAGTCTTGTTAAGTAATGGAAAAAAAAACCAATTTTATAATTTTAAGTACTTCGAAAACCAAGTTTAAATGTAAGAAATTTACTCAGGTTTAATAGTTAAGTAAACAGTCGAAACAACAAAACCCAAAGTCTAAAGTCAAATCGGAGTACAAGGCCTTATTACATCCAACTAAAATAAGCAATTAAAAACCATGTGTTTTTTTTTTAACAAAAACCAGAAAAAAAACAAAATTTAAACTTCTCGTAGTGTGGCCATCTCCGAGTCCCCTCCCACGTCGAGCCGTCTATTGAGGATCACCTGAAACATTAAATAAAGGGTGTGAGTTTCAAAACTCAGTCTGTACAACCATTGGCAATCAAATCAACATACAAATATTCACATTAGGCCTAAGCCCTATCAAAATCGGTGGTCTTGGGCCTTGGCCCACAATGACCTCATATCACATCACATCATATGCAAAACAAGGTAATGCAAAACCCTCCCCAAAAATCCATCCGCTGCACACACTACTTCCCTTCCAACCTTACACACCTGTGGGGATTTCTAAATTGACCCACCCATCCTCTACTCACCAAAGGTAGCACTTATAGCGGCACTACTCAACGTTCCAGCAAAGCTTCTAATCATATAATAGGCTTAAAGCCACCGGTGAATCCATGGTCGTCAAGCGACTATGCGATCCTCAAATCTTCCTCCGTACCATAATTCCCACCCATATGCATCCTAATCAGAATATCATTTGAATGCAATATGCACATGAGCGACATCCAAAAAACTTATACTCATCACATAGGGATATTTTTGTCATTTCACAACCAAAGGGTATTTCCGTAAATCTACTCTACAGGGGTATTTAGGTAATTTTGAAAAAGATGGGTACCTTTGGAATTTTGTAAATCAGGGATGTTTTGATAATTCTACGAACCAAGGGTATTTTGGTAATTTCACAATTCAGGGCTATTTTAGTGATTTAACAAATCTAAGGATGTTTTGGTAATTTTTAAACTAAGGGTATTTTGGTTATTTTCAAATCAGGGGTATTTTAGTAATTTTTATAAATTCAGGGGTATTTGGTCCCTCTCGGGTTTTAGATATGAACTTTGGCCCATTAACAAGTCCTTGCGGCTAAAGTGAACAGACACTATGCACCAGGTAGGATTCTAGAGAAGAGGAGGTGGGCCGCTAGGGCCGCTTAAGTACCAAGCTCTCCCTAGATCCAATCCTAGACATGCACATGCCCGTTACCACACTCTAACCTAACGACTTGTCCACGAACATGTTTAATTATTAGAAAGTCTTATGCAATTTAAGAGTTGTTCAGTACTAAGCCTAAAGTCCATAAAACCCTAGCATACTAGTCCACGTCCCCATAATGCCCATCAACCCATTTCACGTTTATATAACCCATAATGGCCACATCACATTTTTATCGCCCACTAGGCCCAAATCTCAGTCATATGACCCATTAGGCCCAAAACAAATCCAAATCATGTAACATGCATGCCTAACCCAATACATATAATCAAATTAATCCATTTCATCAAACTTAGCCTAAGGTCCACCGGGCCCATTTAGCCACTTTTGGCCTTTCGGCTTTCTTGGTTGTTGGTATGTGTGTGTAGTGTTTGTACACACCTGGTTACCACGACGTGCTATTCTATCCTTAGCCTTGAACCTACAACCAACCAACCTTCAATCAACCACTCATACTTAATCAAAATATTTACTCAAATGCTGAAACCTTACCGTAACCTTACCGTGTGCCACCAGGTTCTAATAGCCCTTCCTTAGCTACTAATTAAGAGTATCCCCTAGATCTGCACTCACACATACACCATCAAAATCTGAGTGACTCATAATCCACACAAGTCACCCCTATAGATCATACACACATTCAGCCATTTACTTAAACCACAATCGAGTTGAGTACACTTACCCTTGCTAACGATTCTACCACACTTGCGATCTTTGAACCTTATCCTTGTTATCACAGAGTTAATGACAAGACAGTTAGATAGCCTTTCAGCTTTTAGCAAAACATACAAAAGAGGTTAACCGAATACTTACCAAATCCCCTTTCGATCCTGCGGCCTAGACAACTATTAACTAGATCCAGCTTTCAACACTTGACTGATAGTAGATAATAATCGATCTGTGATGGAGGAAAACAACAAGGGTTTGTCACAAATAGAAATTTCGGCATGGAAAAAGATGGTGGTAATTCATCAATGGAAGAGTTCGGCTATGAGAAAATTCGATAAATAAAAAAGATTCAGCGATAGGAGATTTCAACAATTGGGAGAATTTGGCTATGGGAAAACCGATTAAAGGGAGAAAAGAAAAACTAGTGAAAGCTCAAAGAACCCTTCAAAGCATTCGACCCTCTTCTTTTATAGCCACAAGCTGAATACTCCTTTCCCCACAGCCCATTCGGTACCAATTTCTCCCTCTCCTCGTCTCCTAACTTTTCTTCTGATAACACCTTAGCCTTATCCGAAATTTCCTCCATTATCAGTTCCCCTTACCACACAAACACTTCAATGTAAGAGTTCATATTCAACACAACTCTGGCCGTCCACCTATGCAAAATAAAACACTCCAAAAATACCACTCCTAATGCTCGAACCTTGGACCTCCTCAGCTGATAAAACACCACCTTATAGCTCCCCAAGTGACACCACTTGCGACTGGACCACAAGCCCATTTGTGTCCTATTTTCTCTTAGTCTGCTTAAGAGGCCTAATGTCTAAGACTGGGGTCCACTAAAGCAAGAAAAAGAAATTTTTTCCTTATGGTTTTCCCTATCTCTAAGACTTCAAATAATCTCGATAATACCTTAAAATTAATATTCTAAGTGCTACCCATACACACCAACCTTAATGCATAGAAATTTAAAGTTTCAGGATTTTTGGGGCATTACAACTTGGTTAGTATCAAATTCAGGGCGTTACATCTATGGCTCATGTAATCACTTGGATTGGGCCGTAACGTCTAGGCCCAGTTTAAGGGGTTACATTTATCATTGAGATGTTAATAGGTTTGTATATATGAGGGTTGTGATGTGAGACTATGTTGTTTGATCAATTGTTGTTGTTGCTAGTTCGAGAAGGATGTCTGAGTTTGGAGTTTCAAGCTATAGTAGGTGAGTCCTTAATATTGATTCCTACTAGCGGTACATGAGTACTTGAGTGATTGCTGAAAATTTATATATATGTGTGTAGTCTTGATATAGTGTCCTTGTAAGCAAGTATGTAAAGAATTGTATGTATGGGTGCATGTGATTCTGTGAAGCAACTGTGTGTGTGTGCCTAAGATGTATACTGTGACACTTGATTGTGGTGATGTGTGTGTAACATGAATTGCTGTATGATTTGGTTAAGAAAATGAGTACAATCTACTTGAATGTGTACTTACGTTAGATATTTGATGCATGATTGAAATTGTTGGAGGAATGTGGTGTAACAGAGTGTTGGGAGATAATGATGTGAGTCTTGACACCGTGGTTGTATGCAATGAAGTCCATTGGGACAGTAAAAGCAAATTTTGGTATAATAATTCTAAAAAAGTCCATGGCCATGGCACAATCTAGAAAGGGTAGATGAGCAACATTTATCTACTGGGGTTTTCTATGTGTCCCAGGGCGATGATGGGTAAACCTCATGCGATGTGATTTTAGGCTAATTCATATTGCAAAAACGGAAGTTCATGGGGTGCCTAGGTGATATTCTGTTTGGCCTTTTTGGCACACTTTTGTTTGGCCTTTATGGCATACTTCTGTTTGGCCTTCGTGGCTTAATTCTGAATGATCTAGTTAGCTCATTATTAGTATAAGCTTGTGTTGAGTATTGAACTAGAATATGAATTGATTGGTAAACTGATAGAATTTATCTCAATGTAGAAATCTTCCAAATGTATAAGTATCCATCAGTGAATAATACTTTTGATTAACTGTTTTGGAATAGGTAAAGATAGTTGTATGAAGAGAAAAAACAAGGTAGTATCGTTTGGTAAGGCCTGGAATCAGCCATTTGGTTTGGTTATAAGTGGCATGTATTAGGTGTGATATATATATATGTGTGTGTGTGCTTGGTATTCAAATTTTATGAACTTGCCCATTTTGGTATGTTTATTTAGATATTGTATTAAAACAAGTTTATGGGATTGTTTCGGTAAGTTTAACTATACTTATGCTCGTATAATATGAATATGTTTATAAGTAACTTGAATTTGTACTAAGTGATTTAGAATGTGATAGTTGGATGAATGCATAAATTATAAGTGAATTGATTGAAATAGTTTAGTTGATTGTGGTGCCAATTGTGGCATATTGGTTAGACATTTAAGAATGCTTTATAAGTTGTATTTTGGGTATAAAATGGGCATATTTGTGCAGGCGTTGATGTTAGTAAAGGAATGAATTATAGGTGCTTGTGTATGGTTGAGCCAAATTGTACATTAGGTGCCTTTTCCTGCACACATGGTCTGCCACACGGTTGTGTGTCTCATATGGTTGGTTGACATGGCTGTGTGCCACTTGTAATTTATATGCATGAATGTTCACATGGCCTTAGTCTCTCACACGACCCAGCTACATGGCAGTGTGAAAGTTTGCAAAGTTTTACAATTAGCTCCATACGACCACAAATTGTTACACGACTTAATGACACGACCATGTAACCCTTGTTTTATATTTTACCCCAATTTTATGTTAAGTTTTAAATTAGTCCCTGCTTGGTTCTGAATTATTTTTATATCTTTGTAAGCTCGATTTAAGCTCGTTATTGCATGAATATCATGTTCAATGGAATGATTGATAATTAATTATTGTTTTAAAGAAGTTTTGAATTGACATAGCATGTTCCTATTCTGTTATTTAGTGTAGCATCCCGTAATCCAATTCCGATGACGGAGACGAGCAAGGGGTGTTACATTTTAGTCATGTACTGAATGACTAAATTTATGCCATACAAACTATTACATCTAACATCTAGTACACCACCATCCAACTTATACTTTCATATAATATTACCAACCTAAAATTTCCATCAAAACACATTATATGCTCCATATACATGTCAAAAAATCATAAATCACCATTCCAAATCATCCAATCCAACATTTCCGCAATTTGATTTTCCAATCAGCTAACCAATATGCCTCAATAGGCATTAGAACATACCAAAATCACTTATTCAAACTTAGTCTATACTTTCATACTTTCAAACCACTCTACATCAACATATACCATAATTTAGACTTTATCCAGGTGCAAACCAAACTATGCAACCAAGGTAAACACATATAACAACATATATTTACATGCCACAAAACTGAGCTTTAAACGATAAAAAGACTATCAAATTAATACTGGGATAGTGTACATCACTACTTAGTTTCATAATACGGATTCCAAATCACAGTCATCATTTTGTAACATTTCTATATTGGCCCTTTCGGCTTGTATAATTGATTCTCAATATATATATCATCCGATCATTATATCAACTCAACCTAAATAACATTTATTCCATTTACATTATACATGTCCGTATTAACTTGACTCTGACTCGGACTCGGGTGGATACACAAATCAACCAATCACACCAATATGGCAGCTAGTGCATATGGGATAAATCCAAAATAGTACGTTGCGCCCAGCTCTAGTTGATAAAAACAAAAAATAGATGTGCCCAACATTGGTCAGTATAACTGATTAATGGGTGTGCCCAGCTATAACACCCCATCTCCTAACAACAAGCTAAGGCGTTACGTAGAAAGCAGACTTGTACTCAGTTGAACTCTTATTTTATTTTTGACGTATATTAAACAAGTTGGGCGTTAACCCAAAATATTTAGATGTTAAAACAATCAAAACAAGTATAAACCATATAATATAAACATTTTTTTGTAATGAACTTTTAGTGTAAGCCATAAATTAAAACTAACATATTGTCATAAGTACCAAGTGAGTTAGCTTCATTCACAAAATCCCAAAGGGAACACTGGTGATAACCCTCGTTTAAATCAGTTTGACGTATGCATTTAGAAAATACCTCATATACTAACTTCATCAAAGCTTAATCAATTCCTCAAGGGTAACATGCTTTTAAAAGAAATCTTTATAAGGAATTATTTTATTACAAATCTTACACCAAAAATGTATTTGGGCGAATACTACTTCACCAATCATACTTCTTTAAGACTATGCACCAGATCTTGTGTCCTCTGGATCTGGAGCTTTCTAGGTGGGCTGATAGAATTCTTATACTTAGTCAAATTCTAGCACTATATACACTCACAACTTACTCTATATGCCTTACTGCCTTAAACAATATTTGAACACTTTTGATTTGCCGTTTTCCATGATTACTTTTGATTTGGTCCAATTCCCGATCTATACAATTATTCAATTCAATTTATCAATTTCAACCCTCTTATATCACCCTATTATAAACATATATTAGCTCAATTTCATTATTTGGATTCTCCCTAAAGGTGTGCATTTTATTCAATTCAGTCCTTAAAATCGAAACTATCATAATTTTCATATTTAATCCTCAATTTTCAATTAAATTTCAAATCTATCCTTAGACAACCCTTTAAAATCAATATATATAAATCTCATACCAATTTTGAAATATTTGCATTTTAAATTTAAAACTAGCAAAATTTCTGTTATAAGTTAGTCCTATTTCATTTTTAAGCTTCAAAATCTACCATTAACATTCAAAAACTTCAATTAACTTCAATAAAAACTTTTCCAAACTTTAATGGTTTTTTGATTTAATACTCGATTTATTACAACGATATCAAAAACATAAAATTTACGAAGAATAGGTTAAAATTACCTTACCATGCAAGAGATGATCATTTGGAGCATTCAACAATGGGGTTTTTTTTTTATGTTTTTTTCTTAGGTTTGATGGCATGGGGAAGAAATTGAATAGGAAAATGATTTGTTTATCCATTAAAATTACTTATATAGCTTGGTAAAATTGTAAATATCTTAAACTTCTAATTAAAATATAATTTTTAACTCCCATTTCACTAAAAAGATAAATGCCAACCCTGCAACATATCTTACAATGGCAAAATTGTTGTTTCAAACCCCAAAAATTTCATAATTAACCCAATTAATAAAATCGATGAAATTCAACTTTTACTATTTTTACAATTTAGTCATTGTACCTTAATTAGTCATCCAAACTCTAAAAGTATCAAACCAAACTTCAATTCACTAATATAATAACTCCGTAAATATTCAGTGATATAATTTACGAGCTCATTTTATGAAAATGAGGTCCCAAAATCTCCTTTTCCAAAACCATTGACTTTCGGTACGAACCACTTGTACCTTGACTAACTAACCAATTAATAAAATATATAAAATCAAAATTCACAATAACATCATATTTAACTCTTAAATATTAAATAATAATATATACAGACTCACTCGTCGATATTGTGGTCCCGAAATCACTATTTTTGATACCATTAAAAATCAGGTTGTTACAACTCTCCCCTATTAAGAAATTTCGTCCTCAAAATTTTTACTTGTGAAAAGGTTAAGGTACTGCGAATCTCATGGTTATTTTCTGGCTTCCACATATCCTCTTCGATATTGCAACGATACCATATTACTTTATCACTAGCCTGAAATTTGATAATTTTTCTCTATAATTCAACATACGATTTTTGTCGATTTGAGGCGACTTTCAAACAGTCTCATATAACCTTGATTTTTTCATTTGTCTCACAAATCATATCAGTCCCTATAATGTTTCTTTCACTCAACTCTGACCAATACAATGGAGTTATGCATTTACATTTGTAGAAAACCTCGTATGCTATCATTTTGATACTCGACTGATAACTGTTATATACGTGAACTCAATTAACAATAGAAATTCCTCTCAACTGCCTTAAAATTCAATTATACAACAAGGTGGCATGTCTTCAAATATCTGAATTATTCGTTCAGATTGTCTGCCAATCTAAACATGAGACATTATATTGAAATTCCATTTCATGATCAGGACTTCGTATAATCTACCCAAAAATCTAGAGGTACAACTCAGGTCTTGATCTGAATTGATAGATAGTGACACATCACGTATTTTGACAATTTCATAAATATACAGTTTAGTAAATCTCTTGAGTGAGTAATTTGTCCATATAAGATTAAAGTGTGTAGACTTGGTCAACCTGTTAACTATTACCAAAATTGCCTCTTTCTTTTTCAATGACAAAGTAAACCCGATATAAAATCCATAGTAACTCATTCTCACTTCCATTATGATCATCATAAGCTATAATAAACCTGACGAATTCTAATGCTCGCTTTTAACTTGCTGGTATATCAAATACTTTGTTACGTATTCTAAAATCTCTCTTTTCAAATATGATTCTTTCGACATATACAAACAACTTCAAAACATACATTTCCATTAGCATTAACACTCAATGCTGAAGTATGATCATTTCCAAAAATTCTTCGTTTAGTTAACAACTCAGAATTACTTATCTATAACTCTCGTATTAAAAATAGGTTTAGCTCTCACCTCCACTAAAATGAAACCATCATGTTTCAAACTTAGATGAGTTTTCATTATTTTCTCTATTTTGAAACTCTACTGACATTTATCTGACAACTAAAGCTAACATTTTTCTATAACAGTTTTGTTAACAACAGAGTTTTCATCGAGAAGCCTGTAAGAGTTCATCTGTAATATCTAGTAAGTCCCAAAAAACTATGTACTTCAGTAATAACTTTTGGAGATTTTAGTTTTCAAATTTTAAAATTTTGTTCTGCTCAATACAGATACTTCAACCAACATCACAAGTCTCAGAAACCTTACTTCCCGAAGTCAAAATTCACATTTACTGAACTTTACATACCACTGGTTCTTTCATAAAGTTTGTAACACTGTTCCTAAATACTAATAATATCCTATTCATTAGGTCGAAAAAACGGTTGTGTGTTTGATAACCTAAATGATATTACTAGAAACTCACATTGTTCGTATCACATTCGAAAAGTAGTCTATCACATCCCAAAAACTGAGTTAGTAGAAATTGGAGGTAAGTGAACGAATAGTGGTCACACTCTGATTTTTAAAAGTTATCTTTGTGCATTAGTTAATAATAAGTATTTAGTCTAGTGGATAATTAGGGGTGGTGTAACGCCCCAAAAATTTAGGGTCATTGTTTTTGCAAGCTTGGACGTAAATATCATGGTTGCTTGTGGGTCAGGTAATCTGGGCATGTTTTGGGGATTTTAGAAAGCCTGGGTTCAAGTATGGCCTTTGGAAAAAAATTGATTTTTTCTCTTCTGGAAACCTGGATGTTAGCTTAAAGGGCATATATTAAGTTGTATTTGTTTTGTGACACAAGAGATCTTGTGTTGTGGTGGCAAGTGGCGTGTTGGGGCATTTAAGAGGGAGTGGGTTCGAATCCCATGACATGCAATAAGGGATTTTATTTTATGTCTCTATGGCATGAGAGGGAGAGTTTGATTCAAACTCTGCAGAGGTGGTTGGAGAATTGGTCATCAGAATTTAACTGGATTTGAATGGGGGATTAGAGTAAATCAAGGAGAAATTGGTGGAGATTTTTAAGGAATTGGGATGTGAAAGGAGTCATTGCCGAGTGGGGAAGCTTGAGTAGGGGAATTCGGCTAAGAGTTTTCATTTGGTGCATTTTTGGCATTTCCGTGAGAGTGTAGAAGCCGATTTTCCTCTCTGGTATTTTAGGTTTTTCCTTTTTCCGTTTCGGGTTTTACTCTCGGTGTAGCGTTTCGTGCAGCATTTTTCACCATTCGGGTCTTTCCATTTTCAACCTTATTTCTCAAACTATTATTCACTTATGCCGAAACAAAAAGACCAAGTGCCAAATTCTCCCTTGAAGTGTAACACCCCAAACCCGGCTCAAACACTACGACTGAATCAGGTATGTCACTTGAGAAGAATTTATAAAATATCGCTATCTTTAAAGAAAACTTTAAATCCCTCTTTGTAACCTCCCTGTCTAGTAGTTTGTGTCGAAAGCTTAATACCCATTTAAGAAAATTTTAATTAGCCCATTCTTTGAGTTTAGGTGACGTTGAAAACACATGTTTGTTATGTTAGATTAAAATAGATGTCTTGTCGTAAAAGTCCCTTTGTAAAACCGTTAATTAAGTTGTGAGAAAAACTTTCATTTGCTTTTTGTAAACAAAACGTCTTATTGATTCAAAACGTCTAAGGTTTAAATCAAAATTAAACCAAATTTAAGGTAGCCTTATTACACAACAAAATCCTAAAAATTTAAGAAAAGTAAAATTCTATCTAAATAAACCGTGCATGGCCACCTCGAAGTCCTCTCCGGCCCAAATCCACTATGCTAAGTATTACCTGCAAAAATGTTAAGCAGAAGGGGTGAGTCAAGAAGACTCAGTGTGCAATCTCCCCACATGAACCACAATTGGGCTCGAGCCCATTCACATACCAACTGGGCCTTAGCCCCTTACAAAACCACATTGGGCTGAGCCCATTTAGAATCGAATTGGGCCTTAGCCCTACAGCACAGTATAACAGATAACGTAAGCAAAATGATGCAAAACCCAACCCAGCCTAAATATCCATCCGCTACACACCACCTGTTCCTACCAATCACACCAGTGGGGATTTCTACAATCGACCCTCACCGCTACACACCATCGATGGCAGTCCTGCTGCAGTCAGCTGCTTATCGCCAAAATATGTGGCATAGCCATCGAAATAATGTGACAACATTATCGAAATATGTGGCATAGCCACCGAAAACACTGCCCCTTTCATCATTTTCATACCCCCATGCCCATACAACATATTATCATAGTGGTATGAATGCAACGTTATAATGCAACATATAATAGCCACTTCATCCTCTGGGGTACTCAACACCATTCGCTTAGTTGCGCAATCTAATTTAGCACGGTCTTTAACCAACCAATCCATGCCTAAGATAAGGTCAAACTCTCCGAATGGTAATTCCATTAAGTCAGCCGGAAACAAAACTCCTTGATTTTCTAAAGGCACATCCTTAAACATCTTGTTTACTACTACGGATTGTCCTAAAGGGCTGGCCACAGTCATGTCTTTAGCAGCTATTTCAGATTCTAAACTTAAAGTCTTAGATACAATACAAGCAACACAAGAGTGGTTCGATCCAATATCAATCAAAGCAAGAAATGGCTTATCAGCTATATGAAACGTACCGGTTATGACGTCTGGTACGTCGCCATCCTCTCATTGACAAGCTGCATAAACTAAACCCAGCTGTCTTGCATCTGTATTACCGATACCCCTACCTGGTGTTCCACGACCCCGACCAAAACCATTCCCTCTTCCAATCGGACCACGACCTCTCGGCGGTTGTTGCCCACTTTTCCTGAACTGAGTAAAATCCTAACCTAATGGCCGTACCTTATCCAACTCTTATAGACAGTCTCGAACCATATGGTCCTTAGATCCACACTTGAAACATCCTCCAGTTCTTTTCCAACATTCTCCTGGATGCATCTTCCCACACTGAGCACATGGTCGGAACTGACCCACTGCGGCAGGCGTCGGAACTTGAGCTGGCCCCTCAAACCTAGGCCTTTTTTGAAAACCCCCAGATGATCCTGACAACCCAAAACTTCTCTTGTTCTTACCTTGATCTTTATCCCTATTTTGTCTCTCCGTCCGCTTTACCTCCACGGCTATTTTAGCCTTCTCAATCAACACGGCAAAGTCCCTCTCCTGCTGCGGAGCTATCAATACCCTCAACTCATCCCGCAGCCCATCTTCAAATCGCACGCAATGCTCATAGTCAGTCGCTACTATCCCTCGGGCGTAACGGCTCAAGCGTAGAAATTTTGCCTCATACTCAGCTACGGATTTACCCCCTTGTACAAAAATGCTTTCCTCTGAGCATCCACATAACTTGCCCCAACGTATTTCCTCTGAAATGCCGTCTTAAAGAAATCCCAGTCAATTCAACCCGTTGGAGTACCCTCTCTTACGGTGAGCCACCACTGATATGCCTCATCCTGAAGAAGAGACACCGTTCCTTTCAATTTGTCCTCTCATCGTGCGATCTAGATCATCCATAATCGCTCTCATCGCCTCCTGCCAAGATCTACGGCTACATTCGGGGCCACGCTAGAAAGACCTCGAAACATTTCAGCTCCGTTTGCCCGAAGTCGCTCAGGACTAGACTTCAGAGATACTGTCCCAGTGGTTGCCCTAGCAACTCGCTCCAACACACGTAGCATTGCTTGAGACAGGGCATCATCCCCATCAGTTCTATCTTGCGATCCCGCTTCTGCCACAGGTGATGCTGGCGCTTTACCTTCAGGCTCATGCCTTGCTTCCGAGAACTCATCCTCAACACCCCGGCCTCTACCACGGCCACGGGCAACACGTCCACGTCCTCTAGCACTCATGTCTATCGTTTCATTTTAATCTGATTTACAATTTTATACATTAGCATTTCTTTTCACTGTTTATTAACGAGTAGTTTTATGAGAATAGAGTTATAAGTAGTTTTCCGCAAGACACACCCTAAAGGTTCCCATTTCTAGAGTAGAGTTTCTTAAATCTAAGTTTCATAGCACAATATATCTATTTCATGCAATTCACTGAATTCAGTCAGAAAACTTACCGCACGGTCTTGGTGCCGGAGACTCGGGTGCCTTGCTTCAAAAACTTGCATACTTATATATATTATTTTTTTCTAAATCACTTTTAGACCAACTTCAGAAAATGTTTTGAGCCCAAAACCCATGGCCGAGTTTTTAAACCTGGCTCTGATACTAAAATTGTAACACCCCAAACCTGGCTCAAACACTATGACCGGATCCAGTATGTCACTTGAGAAGAATTTATAAAACATCGCGATCTTTAAAAAAAACTTTAAATCCCTCTTTGTAACCTTCCTGTCTAGTAGTTTGTGTCGAAAGCTCAATACCCATTTAAGAAAAATTTTAATTAGCCCATTCTTTGAGTTTAAGGGACGTTGAAAACACATGTTTGTTATGTTAGATTAAAATAGATGTCTTGTCGTAAAAGTCCCTTTGTAAAACCGTTAATTAAGTTGTGAGAAAAACTTTCATTCGCTTTTTGTAAAAGAAAAACCGTCTTATTGATTATTTGGATTCAAAACATCTAAGGTTTAAATCGAAATTAAACCAAATTTAAGGTAGCCTTATTACACAACAAAATCCTGAAAATTTAAGAAAAGTAAAATTCTATCTAAATAAATCGTGCATGGCCACCTCGAAGTCTTCTCCGGCCCAAATCCACGATGCTAAGTATTACCTGCAAAAATGTTAAGCAGAAGGGGTGAGTCAAGAAGACTCAGTGTGCAATCTCCCCACATGAACCACAATTGGGCTCGAGTCCATTCACATACCAACTGGGCCTTAGCCCCTTACAAAATCACATTGGGCGGAGCCCATTCAAAATCAGATTGGGCCTTAGCCCTACAGCACAGTATAATAGATAACGTAAGCAAAATGATGCAAAACCCAACCCAGCCTAAATATCCATCCGCTACACACCACCCGTTCCTGCCAATCACACTAGTGGCGATTTCTACAATCGACCCTCACCGCTACACACTATCGATGGCAGTCCTGCTGCAGTCAGCTGCTCATCACCGAAATATGTGGCATAGCCACCGAAATAATGTGACAACTTCACTGAAATATGTGGCATAGCCACTGAAAACACTGCCCCTTTCATCATTTTCATACCCCCATTCCCATGCAACATATTATCATAATGGTATGAATGCAACATTATAATGCAACATATAATAGCATACTTCAAATATTCAGAGCATATGCATAATCATGTCATCAACAATACTTATCAAGCATAATCGGAAAATAAATCACCTGGTGTCACGGTTGCCATCCTCTATGGGTAACACAATAGCTATTACTGTGTTTTCGGCTTTCAACAACGTATATATTTATTAAAACATAAAATGAAGGTGTGGGAATTACACACCTGCAAACGCAAATAACTAAACTATCAATCTCGTTGACACTCTCACTTGCAGGGATCACAGCGATCTGTTTATCCCTCTCCAAAGTCGGTCCACAACCCGGTAGAAAGTCACGTACTGCTGATACTGCACGTTTTTTGAACTTAGGGGTAGGGATACGAGTCCAACCCCCTCCTTCCCTTGACTGGCATTTGAATCCATGACAGATCTTGATCAGAGCGCTAAGTTAAGCAATGAAAAGAACGAAAGAATAGATACTCAAAACGAAAAAGTTTCTTACCTAGATCGACAGAACCCGAAGGCTAACAAGCTTGTACTAAGAAATTGGCTGAGTCCCTACACAATCCCCACATTCGGCCAATGCACCAAAGTACAAGGTTAACATCTTCAGTTTAACAACCAGCAAGGGGAAAGAAAGAATCAAAAGAGAAGAAGCACACTTACCACCCCACAAGAAGAAACCGACTTGAGAAGGTTAGGGAAAAGAGTGACGGCAATCCACTGAAACAAGAATGAATGAAGAGGTTTAAACACACCAAAGATATTCAGCTAACAAGAAAGATAAGAACAACCTCAGAGAGAAAGAAGATGGAATAAGTTTCGGCTTTGAAAAGAAATAAAAGGGATAATATAAGAAGAAATGGCTAGGAAGATTCAACTTTAGAAGAAATAGAGAAGAAGCTGAAGCAAACAGATGTTTCAGCTTTGAAGATACAAATGAGAGAAAATGATGAAATGGAAAGGATGATAGGAGGGTTCGGCTAAGGGGTTATGAAATGCAAAACAAAGATGAACAAAAGAAAAGAGAGAGTTGAGGTTTCGACTTTTGGTTGAAAGAAGAAATAATGCAAAAAGTGAATTCCCAAGAGGTGATTTCGATTTTGGTGAATGAGAGGAGAAAACAATTGCTCACTAATTGCCAAAAGAGAATAAAGAATTTCTAAACCTGATTTGCTAACTCTCTTCTCCAAGTGACCTATAGAAGAATCGGCACTCACACACACCTACACCTAAAGCAAAAAATGCCCCAACGAGAAGAAAGAAAAGCCTAAGACCACATTCGGCACATGCACATTGCTTAGCCCCCAAACCGAAAGCTCTCCTCCTTCAACCAAGGCATATTCGGTCAACAACTCCTAACAAGCCACCCACTCCTTGTTCATCTCCTACTCTCACTCCCATCCCCCTATTTGAATTAGTTCCACCTTTCACTCTTGGCCTCCCATTTGAAATATTTGACTTAGTCCACTCCCACTCTTCAAGGTCCCTAGCCGAATCCATCACCTCCCAACCTGACGCCAAAATAAACACCAAAAAGGGAGACCACGAGACTCGAACCTGCTCCCTTACTACTCCCCTGTGGCGTCACTTACTTGCACCTTAAGTGGCATCACTTTACCACCTCACCACTGGACCTTTTGTGTCATCAAACACAAGCAATAATCCTTAACACCTGACCCAGCTCCCCTAAAGTGCCAAAAATTAAAATTTTTGCCAAAGCTTCAGCTTAATCCCGAGCCTTCCCGGAGCCCCCAAACATAACAAATTAATGAGCAAAGCATACCAACACACAAGAACATACTAGATACAAAACCCCTAATTTCTGGATGTTACATGAAGCCTTTCTTTCTTCTCCACATTTTCTCTCTGTCGAATTGGTATTCTTCTTCTCTTTTACTTCCATCCCTACTTCTTTTCCAAATTTAGTTTTCCTTTCTCTGTTAGGCCGAATTCTCATACTTTCTCCCTCTCAAATCTCTTTGTTCTTCTTGGTTCGGGCCGAATCTTCTTGACTGACTACTACCGAAATACGTTTGTTTATTGGTATTGCTAAGGGGGTGCTACAACCACTTTATTATTTCATTCTTAGTCCAATTTCTTTTGGCTCTATTAACAAGCTTCAGTTTTCCCTTTTCTTTCTCTTGGGGGCCGAATGTATGGTTGTCTTCTAACAACTTTTGATCTGCCAAATCATGTTAGGATGGGGAATCACCCTTGATCAGCAGCGAGGCACTAGTATCTGTTAGTTCTAGCAAGGTGAGTGGTTATGGTTTAGTAAATAAAGTTTGTGGATTAAAAGTATGCGTTAACCTTGTGTTGTGTTGGTTATAGGTTATATGCTCCAGATTATTCACACTCTTCATTGTTGCAATCAGGTGTGTATTTGTATGTGGTATTCGATGATTGACTGAAAAGCCGAAAGTATGTGTTGTTTACACTGCTATGACTGTCGATCGGCAAAATGCCGAAAAGTTAGAAATATAGCGTATAATGCCACACGATCGTACGATCGTGCGTGTGGTGAACCGAGCCCATGAACATGGGCTCTAGTCTGTAGAGGCAGCCCCGAGCGTTCTTTTGGGCTTGGGTCGTAATGGGCCTTGTTGGGTAAAAATGGGCCATGTGGGCCCAATGGGCTCCACATGGGTAAAATCCACGGTAAGTGACTAATAATGGATTGGGCTACAAAGTTTGTATAGACGTGACAGAATTTGGGCTAAACGGCCTACATGAGCCTGTGGGCCCACTTGAGCCAAGTAATGGGCCTTGGGCCCAATCACACTATTTTGGCCATATAGGCTATCTGAGTCGTTCGAGATGACTGTCGACCTTTCGAAGGGACTTCATCTGTGCTGAGACCCCAAAAGTAGTTAAATGACCAAAATATCTCTAAGGGGTGAAATTACTATTTTACCCCTAACCAACGAAATGACCATTATACCCCTAGCGGTAGTTTAATTGATCTATATATGATATCTATATGACTGGTTATGAATATGGCATATTGCACACACGTAATATTTATGACACGACATTCTGCATTGGGGTTGGGATTCTGATTTGGAGGGAGTACTGTACTCGTGGCTCTGCCATGTTTTTACTTTTCTAGTGGCTTCGCCACGTACTCTGATCTTAGTGGCTGAGCCACGATTACTATTGTTAGGAGCTCTGCTGCGTTACTATTAGTAGCTATGCTGCGATATTAGTGTGTTGGCTGGGTGGGTCGACTTAGTCCCCATATGGTGTGTTGGTTGGTACATGTGGTGTGTTGGCTGGATTGGGTTAGGTTGCATCTCTTTTCTGCACTGTTATTATTTTGGGCTTAGGCCCACACTACTACTGTATAGGGCTAAAGTCCAGACTGATCTGTTTCTGCTTGCACCGATTGTGATTTGACTGATAGGGGATTACACACTGAGTTTTCGCAAACTCACCCTTTCTTTTAACTGTACAGGTAATCCCCAACCTTAATCGATTTGGAGCCGCGAGGGACTCGGAGGTGGCCACGTGAGCATTGATTTTCCGTTTGAGACTTAAATATTTTTTAATTTATACTTGGGTTTGATTAGCAATAAGGCCATTTGAGGTTTAACTTTTATTTGGTTTTAACTTCTTATTTCTACCCGCTAGATTAGGAAAAATGAGATTTTCAAAAATAATAACCGTTTCCAAAGAAAATCACGCATTTCAAATTCTAAGGTTTACAATCTAAAAAGCTTCCGGGGTTTTTAATTCAGAATAATAAACTTGTAACAAATGAAATGACCAATAAGTGATCAACAAGTTTGATTTTACAACACCAACGTTTTCAATAGTAATAAGTTTTAAAAGGGATTTAAAACTTTAGTCTCGAACTTTCACCGACAAGGCCAGTTTTCAAATCAACTCTTCGTTGTGACACGTCAGATCCGATCGTAACGTCTAGGCCGGGTTTGGGGTGCTACAGGTGGAGTTGTCCTTGAAGATCTGAATTTGAGTCCTTTCCTTCACATCATTTTCTATTTTGAGCAATTTTGCTTCAAAATCATAGTTTCTATTATGCCTTGTTTAAAAATAAATGTCGTTAGCATTTAACAAAGCATTTGAAGTGGTCTAGTGGTAAGCACCTTGAGTAACTCTTAAGTGACTCAAGTTCAAGTCTCCATGATATTAATTATTTTTTTTAAAATTTTAATGCATAAAGTTGGTCATCTTTTCACATGCAAAACCCTCTACTCAAATGCATGTAACTCTTATTTTCAAATTGCTAAGTAACTCCTTATTTTTAAAATTTGAAAGGGTAACTCCCAAAGTAATTGTTGTTAATTCTCTCTAACAACTTTATCCCCTTCTTGAAGCCTTGTTTGATGAGTTTAACCTTCTGACCATCCATCTATTTTTCTCTCTCTCCTCATTTTTCAATTGTTTCATCTTTCCTCTCTTTGCTCCTCCCTTTCCACCTCCACTTATTGGTTGCTCATTCTTGATTTTCTTTTTCTTTTTTCTCTATTTTACTATAACGAACCGAAACACCACCATATCACCACCACACCACCACCATAGCACCACCATATCACCACTCTTGCACCACTTCCAAAACCAATTTCTTTGATAGCTCTTCTTCTCTTATATTTATTATTTTTCTCTTATATTTATTATTCTTTTGATCATCACTTAAACACTTTATTCTCTTTTTGTTGCTGAAACATAAGATCATTTTGGGGTGTTCTTCAACATTTGTCATCCTTGACAATTGTTGGTAAAATATTTATCATTATTCTTTTCTTTTTCTTTTTAATTCTATCTATCCAAATTTTCTTCTCATGGATATTTTATTTTATTTATTCATTCTTTTTATCCAATCTTAGATCCTCACATCAATTCTTATCATCAACATTAGAAGCATTTTTCTTAAGTCTTTTTGGAAATAAACTGTCAGTAACATAAGTTTGAGGAGTGAATTGATATTTTTGGATAAATTCTTCTATTGGAGATAAGTAAATAGTAACCACATTTATGATTTCTTTAGGAGCAAATCAAGTCCCTACTCTTTTGGATCAAAAGTTAATAAGTTCTATTAGGATATACTATTTGGACCACTAAAGTTGTGCATTTTATACAAGTTGAATATGTGATGACTTGATTATGATTAACTAATTATCTTTACAAACATAAAGCTTAATAAACTAACATGTGGGTGACTATGTGGATTTTAGGTAAGTTATTCTTACTTAAATCTTATTGATATGATATAATATGTATTGTTATTATGTGATATTTTCTAATCTCATGTTGTGTGATATCATGGCTATATGTTTGTTTTGAAAGCATGGATTACCATGACTAATGATATCAATGTGTACATGAAAGCATGATTAACATGCCTATTGTTTTAAAATGAGATTGTATGCCATTATGCATTACATAAGGTTAGGAAAAATTGTAATGAGGAAGATGTGGTAGTTTAATAATCTGCAAATATTGGTGGTTTATCCAAAACTATGTGTATTGACAGCTTGTCTGCAAATTTGGTGGCTTTGTCCATGTAATGCCCCGAATTTGGGCTTAGAAGAATTGGGCCTATTGGGCTTTGGGTCTCATAAAATTTTTAAGTGAGCAAGAGAATGACAAATGACATGACGGCTTTAAAAGTTTAATGAATTTGGAGTGTCTAGGTGTGTTGGAGAAGCTCTGGGTTCGAGTTCTGTGGGGGAGGATTATTAATTTAATTAATTAAGGAATCAGGGTTGTGAGTAGTGGGCTTTTAAATAAATAAGTGAAAAATGGCACAAAGAAGCCTGTGGTGAAATGGCTAAGTGACGCCATTAAGGTGTAGAGAGGTGGTGACATATGCATGCAGGGAGGTCTGAGGTTCGAGTGCTAGTTTAGTTTTATTTTCAAGTTTAATTTTAGGCTTCTAGAAGGCTGCAGGTGGCGTGTAGAGGGTGAAACACCCCAAACCTGGCCCACGAGCCTTGACCGAATCTGGTATGTTCCTGGTGTAAAACATTTTCAAATTCGTTTGTTGCTTTGGAAAACTTGGGTGGTTTTAAAGAAAGTTTGATTTAGGTTGGGTTTAATCGAAAACTTTGTTAATTTAGAAATCAGGGATTTATTAAAACTTTGTTTATATATTCTGAAACCACAAGTTAAAAAGAGTCGCCGAATTTAAAGGTTATCTTTTAATTTTGGGAAATCATGTATACTTAAGTGTCAAAACATTTAGGATTGTATTTTTATAAGATAAGTTACTTTAAACTGTAATTTGCTGAAAATCATATCGTACTAGAATAATTAAAATGCATGCGTAACAGTTCATACTATAGCCTTATTACATAGGAAACAAAACCAAAATACTTATAAATATGATAAGTCCAAAATAAATAAATAAATAAAAACCCGAACTGAGCATGGCCACCACTAAGCTCCTGCTGACCCGGTCCATCACTGTGCGTCACCTGAAAAAAATGTCCCACAACGGGGTGAGTCAACAGACTCAATGTGTAACCACAACACTAAGTCCTAACAAATTCAGGCGTATCAAATCATACATGTACATATAGCATTTAAATAATATGATGCAAACCCGAACCCAAACCTAGATAGCCATCCGCTACACATCACCCGTACCAACCTGCACACCATGGGGACTACTAAGTGAACCCTCCATCCGCTACACATCATCGAAGGCAGTCGCTGCAGTCGACGTGCTCATCGCCCTTATAAAATTCTTGGCATAGCCACCAGATAATATTTTGTGTCATGAGACACCACATTCAGATGATTGTGACTGAAGTCACCACATTCAGATAACGTGGTATTAACCACCAGATCACTTCCCCTTTTATAATCACCCATATGCCCATGTCATACAAATCACACAATTACAATGCCTTATGCATTATTTCACATTCTTATCGATATTCACATACATGACATATTCGAAGTATTCATATCTTATATTAACTTAAGGTTAAAGTTACGTACCTGAGTACTTTGTACCATTGCTTGGTACCTTTGGCTATATTCACATTATCATAGACATACATATTAACTTTACCATAAATCTATTAAGATCTAGTGAGGGGTACACACCTGAAATGCTTAACGAATTCCTTGGAATCTCGAAAATCCCAATCTAGTGTCCTAGATCCTTAGTTCCTATATTCGGCCAACTCTAAACATGTTAGCAACAAGCCTTTCGGCTAAATAATTAATTCCCGAAGGTTCATGGTAACCGAAACTGTTATCTTGTTTGTCGATTTGATTGCTAGTCAAATCCCGAGACCTTGTGATGCTCCCTTTTGCAATTGATCCACTACTATATCACTTACTTGTTAGTTTCCGACTTTTGAACAGAGTAAGAAATAGATCTAAGCCACTAAATAGGCTTTGGCTGAATGTATATGTGTACTTACCTTGCGTTTCAAATCCTGAAGGTAATCTTTTGACTATGAAGATGTCGAAATCCTACATAGCATATGTTAGATCCAGTCTAACATTTAAATAGATGGCGTTCGGCCTAATCTCACACCTTGCTTACCTCAAATCTGAGATCCCGTGGGTCTTCCTCTTGTAGTCGGCAGTAGCAGACAAATCGCGAAACCTTCTTTATTATTTCGGCCAATGAGACATCAAGAGATTAGTTCCTATATTTTCAGCTAAAAGAGATTGAACACCAAAAATCAATTGCTCTTACCTTAGTACCATAGTCGACAGCACCCTTGCTTAAGACCACAGAGATTCAGCTTTTGCTTAATCGTAATGGTGATGAGAAAGAGATGAAAAGAATATTATGGAGGCTCAAGTATGAATCGGCTAGAGGGGAAAAGAAAGAAAGAATTGAGAGAATTGGGGAAGAGGATTTTTGGTTTTATCAAACAAAAGAGAAAAGAGAGGATTTGCTTAGAGAATTCGGCAGAGGCTCAAAAGAGAGAAAAAAAATGAAGAATGGCCTCTCTTTTCCTCTTTCAGCCGAAATTACTACCCCAAGAATCCCTTCTTCGGCCAACACTATCAAATTCCTTGCTTTTCTCTTATCTCTTTATTTAAAATTAATAATAATAATCCATCATTTATCTTTTACCCTACTTAATTATCACCATTTATCTCTTAAAAATAAAAGGATTAAAGCTCCTAAAATATAGCCCTGGTGCCGTCCCTTGCTGCTAATCTCTGCTGCAAAATAAAACTTTTATTTTGCTTCCCCTGCAGCTCGAACCTTGGCCCTGCACCCTGCTTATGGCGTCATTTCCAGAGGCCTTAAGTGGCACCTCCAAGCCACTTTTCCAAGCCCGTTTGTGTGTCATATTTCCCTTACAATTTTTCTTAAGGCCACCCTGCTTAGCTTCCTCTTTTAAAACTTTAAAATCGAATAATTTCTAAGGCATTCACTACACTCTAGGGTTTACAAAATTCACAAAACACATTATAACACACAAAGGCATGCTATTTCATATAATTAAGCAAAAATGCACAAGCCCAATTTCAAGATATTACAGCTCTACCCCCTTAAAATAATTTTGACCTCGAAATTCCCTGGCTAAAATAAGTGAGGGTATTGCTGTCGCATTGCCTCTTCTAGCTCCCGCGAAGCTTCCTCCGATCCATGATTGCGCCATAGCACCTTGACTAGGGGAACCGATTTCCTTCGTAGCACTTTCACATCTCGCTCTAAGATCTGAATCGGCTCTTCCTCGTAGGACAAATCTGGCCTTAGCTCCACCTCTTCAACCGGAACCACATGAGATGGATCCGATCGATAATGATGTAGCGTAGAAACATGGAATACGTCGTGCACCTGCTTCAATTCCGAAGGCAAATCTAACTGGTATGCCACTGGTCCAACTCGCTTCAATACTCGATAGGGCCCTATAAACCTTGGACTTAACTTCCCTTTGCGACCAAATCTCATCGCCTTCTTCTAAGGTGAAACTTTAAGAAACACTTGGTCCCCCACATCAAATTCTATTTCCTTCCATTTGAGATCTGCGTACGACTTCTGTCTATCAGATGCTTCCTTCAATCGTGCCTGAATTACCTCAACCTTCTCCTTGGATTCTGCCACAATCTCTGGACCCAAAACTCGACGTTCCCTCAATTCTGTCCAACACGTAGGAGTCCTACACTTCTGACCATACAACGCTTCATATGGTGCCATCCTAATACTGGCCTGATAGCTGTTATTGTATGCAAATTCCGCTAAAGGAAAATATTCTTCCCAACTTCCTCTGAAGTCTATCACACATCCCCTCAGCATATCTTCTAACACTTGGATTACTCGTTCAGACTGCCCGTCTGACTGTGGATGAAAAGCCGTAGTGAAATCCAATTTAGTGCCTAAAGCTTGATGTAGAGCTTTCCAAAACCGAGACGTAAACCTTGGATCCCTATCTGAAATGATTGACACCGGTACTCTGTATGAGTATGCCCAAAGATCAATCATGAGATGGTTGTAATAACATACTTAATTTACCATGTTTATTAATATAAAGCGTTGTCATTATTATTTCAGTTTTTCTTTCTGTGTGTATAAATAAACTGTTTTATAATAATGTCCTAAGAATAATATGATTATTCTTAAAAGATCCTTAGTCAAGTATTATTGTTGACTAGGACAACAATAATGCATTAAGACTAACATGTAGTTGATTGATGATAAAGAGTTGTCATTGATATGGAGTGTCAAAATCAATGCATGAATATGTGTGTTAGAGAACAACATATTGGATTGACCCGCTATGAGTATGTTTCTTGGATTATTATCTAATTGTCACAACATTACTCATAGTGATTAATATGTACATGATCCTCAGACTTGAGATCATTATTACCCCAGCATCGTGAGTTGTATATTTTGATACAGTCAAACGTACACCGTAACAGGTTGTTCTATAAAGGCTGATGTTGGATATACCACAATCATTGTAGAGGGATATGGTTGATCAATAAAGGATAAGTCCCTCCTACATAATAGGAGTAATATCTTAGGCCACTTGATTGAGTAAGACTAGAAATGCATGGCCATGCTCAAATAAGTTGATATGAGATGTCATACTAATTTGTATATCATAGTCTACTCAAGATATCAAGAAACATGGGATGGACTATGCAAGTGTGACTATCCCATGACTTGTATCCGTTCTAGAGATAAAGGACTTAAGGATTAATGCATGAAAGGTTAATCACGAATGGTTATGTCGAATCATGACTTCTTGTAACTTAGGTAGCAATGATGCATTGCTAGATGCCATTCATTGTCTGTGACAATAGAATCGTTCTATTATTACGCTAACGTTGCAAGAACCTCTGAGGTCACACCCTATGGTTGAAATGAGCGGAATAAAATATAGTTGGTATTGTGTTTGGTTGTCACATGAATTAAATTAATTAAAGAATTAATTTAATTGGGCAATCAAATATTGAACATATTATATGTACAAGGATGTTGTACACATAATGATAACATAATTTTTATAATAATATATGACTTTGATTCATATATAAATTTAAATAAATATAGTTTACCGAAATCCTTATTATAATTAATGTAATTATAATTTTCAGATATAATTAATGTAATTATAATTTTCGGTTAAAAACTTTTTTGTATTTATTTAATCTTGTAATGCATTCAAGAGATACCAATTATAAAAGGCCCAATTAAGAGGATACCTATTATAAAAGGCCCAATGAGAAAGGCACCCATTATAAAAGGTATTAAAAGGAGACAAAGCTAGAAATGAAAAACCCTAAGTGATTGCTTGTTAGGTCTAGCAGCCGTCAAGCAAATAAACATCCAAAATAGTTTTGGAGATTTCTTCCGTTCATAGTCAAACCGGGTGGATCACGTAGAGGCCGACATCGAAAAAGGTTGTGGCTTGATTCAACAGTAGATCAAAACTCTTGTTGCCAAGGCGTTGCTGTCTATTCAGATTGAAGTTTTGGTAATTTTGAAACCTTTATTTCACCCCAATTCGTTCCTCACACATGGATTCCTGATTTGGATCACCGGATCTAATTTTATTCTCTTTGCGCGCCATGGGGTTCCTGGCGTTCCAACGATGGTATCGAGCCACTTGTGTGATCTGAACTCGAGTTTAAATACTTGGGTGATGCAATTGTATGAGATTCATGTTTTGATCTTATTGTATTTTCGATTGTTTAAATCGTTTAAGCATAACTCGATAAACTGTTCCTTTTGGTAATTGATTAAATGTTAATCATGGTGTTGTGGCCTACACGATTTTATGTTATTACATGTTAACTATTAACAAATCTGTAAAAATGCGACGGTGGTATTTATAGTTTCCATGTAAGTGTTAATCGGCTAGTGGAACAAGGGTTGTTCCGATATGAAACCTCAAGGATTAAAATCCTAAAAACACGATTCTGTTGATAAAAGTTATCAAATCGTGAGGTTTCATTTGACTGGGGTATGCGATTCGTACTGCAGGGGCTCTGCCCCCGTACCCCTGGTCCATACTGCGGGTGCTCTGCTTCTTCCGACCTCCTCAGACCCTCGCAAAAAGTTTTGTTAATAAAAAAAAATTTATAAACTTGATGGGCCACAAAAGGTTGAAAGGATATTTTATAATTCATCTTAAAAAAAATATTGAATTATGTATGCTATTTTTAACATATACGGTGTTTGAAATGCATATTTATAGCCCAATGACCCATTCGATAAAAGGTTGTATTTTTTTTAAATACGGCCTGCGTGTCGTGCCTTACTACTATTCTCTTGTATTTCTCTTCTCATCTTATTCCCTCGTATGTAAAACGAGTTTCTGTATATTGTAATTTGCAAGAGTTACTGTGGGCCAAACGAGAAGGAAGGTGGGACAATGATTGAGAATGATAGTTTGTGAAATGGCTTACACCTTTAGGTTTCTTTTTGGTTTTCCCATTGGCTTGGGTTGAACCACCTTAGTTTATGGGCTATAATTATTGCATTTGTTTATTGCTTTATTTATTCATGTATGAGATGCTATGGATGTCTAAAGTATGCCAATTATATATATTAAAACTTGAAGAAAAGAAACCCTATTAATTGATGAGATCGATTAGAAGACTAAATGGGCTAAAGTAGACCATAATTGGTGAGATGCAACAACCTTAATAAAATCCCTCTATTAAAATATTAAGTCAGCATGGCCTTCCAATTTTGCCCTCGTTAAGGCCTCGATCAATACTATGTAGGTTCTGCCAAAGCGAAGTACTAGTATTTATCTTGGTTAAACGCGAAGAATAAACAAGTGATATTCGCTGGTTAAAAAATTGGTTAATGACTTAACTAGGTTACTCTAATAGGATTAGAAACCTAGAGGCAAGTAAATTGGATAAATCATAAGATGATTAGAACAAGAGTTGTTCACCAAATATTAGGAGTTACATATGATGTAATTAGCAAATGTTGCTTACCTAAATAACCATAATCTTAAGAGTAAAGCCAAAGTGACTTAAGAGGTGGTGAAATATGGGTCCTTAACCTACTAGAAATACTTTTGAGAAAGTTTTTCCAAATTAATATCTGAGGTTATTAATTTTGAAATAAAATAGTGGGAATATCATTTAATAAAGTCTTTTTAATGATTGATATAAAATTGGTAAATTTACTCACATGCATATTTAATTGTTGTAGATATATTATGGCTGCAAACACTAGCACACTCTCATTGCGATCGGTCTTTGAGAAGGACAAATTGAATGGTTTGAATTTTCTTGATTGGTTTCTTAACTTGAGTATTGTCCTTAAACAAGAACGGAAATTATATGTCATTGAACAACCACTTCCTAATGAACCACCCGCTAATGCCTCGAGGACTGATAGAGATGCTTACAAGAAGTATCTCGATGACATGATAGATGTTGGATGTCTTATGCTTGCCACTATGAATCTGAACTTGAAGCAACATGAGGACATGGTTGCTTATGATATGATCGAGCACTGGAAGAACTTTATCGGGGGCAAGCACGCAAGAAGAGAGGTTTGATATCTCTAAGGCCCTATTCCAATGTAAGTTGGCTGAAGGAAGCCCAGTAGGACCTCATGTCCTTAAGATGATTGGCTATATTGAAAGCCTATCTAAACTTGGGTTTCTATTGAGCCAAGAGTTGGCCATTGATGTTATTTTACAATCGTTGCCGGATAGCTACAGATCGGTTTGTCCTCAATTTCAATATGAATGAAATTGACAAGACTCTCTACCACAATTGCTCAAGATATTTACTGAATGCTGAAGGCAACTTGAAAAGATTGGACCCAAGCCCATACTTGATGGTCCGTAATAACAAGAAGGCAAGGAAAGGCCAAAGTTCAAACAAAGCCTAAGGGCAAAGGTAAGCCCAAATTTGGAAAAGGAAAGGCTGCACTTTGAAACCTAAAGGTGGGGTGTCTAAGGAAGGAAAGCTGTTTTCATTGTGGTGTGACTGGACATTGGAAACAGGCTATCGCCTGTCTATCTTGAAGAAGTCAAGAAGGCTAAAGCAAGCGGAATGTCCGCTTGGTATTTATGTTATTGATATTAATTTATCAACTACTACTTCTTGGGTATTAGATACTTGTTGTGGTTCTCATATTTGTACTTACATGCGGGGACTACAAAGGAGTAAGACTTTGGCTAGAGGAGATGTGGACCTACGAGTTGGAAATGGAGCAAAAGTTGCTGCATTAGCTGTGGGAACATATACTTTATCTTTGCCTAGTGGACTTGATTTATGTTTAGAGGATTGTTATTTTGTGCCCAGTTTGACTAAAAACATTATTTCAATTTCTTGTTTAGACAAAATTGGTTTTGAGATAATTATTAAGAATAATTGTTGTTCATTTTATCTCAATAATGTTTTCTATGGTTCGGCGCAATTAATTAATGGCCTCTATATTTTAGATCAAACGAATCCCATTTACACCATAAAAACTAAAAGATCTAAAATAAATGACTCAAATCAAACTTATCTTTGGCATTGTCGTTTGGGCCACATAAGTGAGAAACGCATATCCAAACTCCATAAAGATGGTCTCTTGAATTCTTTTGTTTTTGAACAATTTGAAGTATGTGAATCTTGCTTATTGGGAAAAATGACTAAATCTCCTTTTACTGGTAAAAGTGAACGAGCTAGTGATTTATTTGACCTAATACATTCTGATGTATGTGGACCAATAAATACACAGGCCAGAGGTGGATTTCACTACTTCATTACTTTCAGTGATGATTTTAGTAGATATGGGTATGTTTATCTCATGCGCCATAAGTCTGAGTCCCTTGAAAAGTTCAAGGAATTCAAAAATGAAGTACAAAATCAACTAGGCAAAACTATCAAGTCACTTGATCCGATCGAGGTGGAGAGTATGAGCCTAGAGTTTGATGATCTTTTGAAAGAATGTGGGATTGTCTCACAACTTACTCCTCCTGGTACTCCTCAGTGGAATGGAGTATCTGAGAGAAGAAATTGAACTTTATTAGACATGGTTCGATCCATGATGAGTCATGCTTATCTACCGACTTTCTTTTGGGGACATGCACTCAAGACAGCTGCTTTCACACTAAATCGTGTTCCATATAAATCGGTTCAAAAGACGCCATATGAGATGTGGACTGGGAACGTCCTAGTATGTCTTTTATGAAAATTTGGGGCTGTGAAGCTTATGTTAAACGTCAGACGTCTACTAAGCTTGAACCCAGATCTGAAAGGTGTATTTTTGTAGGGTATCCAAAAGAAACCAAAGGATATTATTTCTTTAATCCCACTGAGAACAAAACATTTGTTGCTCGGACTGGTGTCTTCTTAGAGAGAGAATTTACTTCTAGAAAAAGAAGTGGGAGAAAGATTGAACTTGAAGAAATTCAAGAATCATAAGATACCACTGAACCAGAGATTGAACAACAAAAAATTCCACAAGAAATTGAGGAACAAACAACTACTGTAGAAACACAACCACCGCGCAGATCTTTAAGAGAACGCCGTGCACCTGAGAGATATGGATTTCTCATTACAACGCATGGTGATGTTCTTCTTATAGATCAAGATGAGCCTAGTACTTATCAAGAAGTGGTGACGAGCCCAGACTCTGAGAAATGGCTTGAGGCCATGAGATCTGAGATGGATTCCATGTATGAAAACCAAGTATGGACTTTGATTGATCCACCCGGAAGGTTAAACCTATAGGGTGCAAATGGGTTTTCAAAAAAAAATCGACATGGATGGTAATGTACAAACATACAAAGGGTGATTAGTCGCTAAAGGTTTTCGCCAAATTCATGGTGTTGACTATGATGAAACCTTTTCTCCTATAGCTATGTTTAAATCCATCGAGGATCTTGCTTTCGCCATAATTTGCATTTCATGATTATGAAATCGCGGATAGACGTCAAAACGACTTTCCTTAACGGGAACTTGAAGAGGATGTGTATATGACACAACCTTGAAGGTTTTGTAAATCCAAAGGATGCTAGAAAGATATGTAAGTTGCAAAGATCCATTTATGGATTAAAGCAAGCTTCTCCGAAGTTGGAATCTTCGTTTTAACGATGCAATCAAAGAGTTTGGTTTTGTCAAAAATGAAGATGAACCATGTGTTTACAAGAAAGTTAGTGGGAGCACTATCACATTCTTGGTACTATATGTGGATGACATACTTATAATGGGAAATGACATACCTACCTTTCAGTCTATTAAGACTTGGTTAAGAAGTTGTTTTTCTATGAAAGACTTGGGCGAAGCCACTTATATCTTAGGAGTCAAGATCTATAGAGATAGATCAAGACGACTACTAGGTCTAAGCCAAAGTACATACATAGATAAAGCAATCTTGAAAAGGTTCAAGATGGAAGAATCTAAAAGAGGATTTCTACCTATGAGACATGGTATTTCACTCTCGAAGGAAATGTGTCCTTCAACTCCACAAGAGAGAGAACGTATGAGTAAAATTCCATATGCTTCCGCTATTGGATCTATCATGTATGCTATGCTATGTACCCGTCCAGATGTCTCGTATGCCTTAAGTATGATGAGCAGGTATCAAGTAGATCTCGGTGAAGGTCACTGGACCACAGTCAAGAGTATCCTTAAGTACTTAAGAAGAACTAAGGATACGTTCCTATTATATGGAGGTGAGGAAGAGTTAAGTGTAAAAGGTTACACTGATGCCAGCTTCCAAACCGACAAGGATGATTCTTGATCGCAATCAGGTTTTGTGTTTTGCCTTAATGGTGGTGCTATGAGCTGGAAGAGTTCAAAGCAAAGTATAGTAGCCGATTCTACAACAGAGGCTGAGTATATTGCAGCCAGTGAGGCAGCAAAGGAAGCAGTAAGGATCAAGAAGTTCATTACTGGACTAGGGGTTGTGCCTAGCATATCAGATGCTATAGAGCTCCGATGTGATAACAATGGAGCTATTGCACAAGCTAAGGAACCCAGATCTCACCAAATGATCCAAACATATACTTAGACGCTACCATCTTATTCGAGAGATTATCGATCGAGGGGATGTAGAGATATGCAGAGTACCTTCGGATGATAACATTGTTGATCCCCTAACCAAGCCTCTGACACAGCAGAAGCATGATCGTCACACTAAGTCACTTGGTATTAGATATATGAGTGATTGGTCTTAGTGTTAGTGGGAGATTGTAAGAGTATGCCCAAAGATCAATCATGAAGTGGTTGTAATAACATACTTAATTTACCATGTTTATTAATATAAAGCATTGTCATTATTAGTTCGAGCTTTTTCTTTACGTGTGTATAAATAAACTGCTTTTATAATAATGTCCCGAGAATAATATGATTATTCTTAAAAGATCCTTAGTCGAGTATTATTGTTGACTAGGACAACAATAATGCATTAAGACTAATATGTAGTTGATTGATGATAAAGAGTTGTCATTGATATGGAGTGTCAAAATCAATGCATGAATATGTGTGTTAGAGAACAACATATTGGATTGACCATTTGTGAGTATGTTTCTGGATTATTATGTAATTGTCACAACATTACTCATAGTGATTAATATGTACATGATCCTCGGACTTGAGATCATTATTATCCCAAAGATCGTGAGTTGTATATTTTGATACTGATCAAGCGTGCACCGTAACAAAGTTGTTCTATAAAGGTGATGTTGGATATACCACAATCTATGTAGAGGATATGGTTGATCAATAAAGGATAAGTCCCTCCTACATAATAGGAGTAATATCTTAGGCCACTTGATTGAGTAAGACTAGAAATGCATGGCCATGCTCAAATAAGTTGATATGAGATGTCATACTAATTTGTATATCATAGTCTACTCAAGATATCAAGAAACATGGGATGGACTATGCAAGTGTGACTATCCCATGACTTGTATCCGTTCCAGAGATAAAGGACTTAAGGATTAATGCATGAAAGGTTAATCACGAATGGTTATGTCGAATCATGACTTCTTGTAACTTAGGTAGCAATGATGCATTGCTAGATGCCACTCATTGTCTGTGACAATAGAATCGTTCTATTATTACTGCTAACGTTGCAAGAACCTACAGGGTCACACCCTATGGTTGAAATGAACGAAATAAAATATAGTTGGTATTGTGTTTGGTTGTCACATGAATTAAATTAATTAAAGAATTAATTTAATTGGGCAATCAAATATTGAACATATTATATGTACAAGGATGTTGTACACATAATGATAACATAATTTTATTAATATATGAATTTGATTCATATAAAAATTTAAATAAATATAGTTTATCGAAATCCTTATTATAATTAATATAATTATAATTTTCAGATATAATTAATGTAATTATAATTTTCGGTTAAAAACGTTATTGTATTTATTTAATCTTGTAATACATTCAAGAGATACCAATTATAAAAGGCCCAATTAAGAGGATACCTATTATAAAAGGCCCAATGAGAAAGGCACCCATTATAAAAGGTATTAAAAGGAGACAAAGCTAGAAATGAAAAACCCCTAAGTGATTGCTTGTTAGGTCTAGCGGTAGTCAAGCAAATAAACCTCCAAATAGTTTTGGAGATTTCTTCCGCTTCATAGTCAAACCGGGTGGATCACGTGAGAGGCCGACATTGGAAAAGGTTGTGGCTTGATTCGACAATGAGATCAAAACTCTTGTTGCCAAGGCGTCATTTGTCTACTCAGTTGAAGTTTTGGTAATTTGAAGCCTTTATTTCACCCCAGATTCGTTCCTCACACATGGATTCCTGATTTGGATCGCCGGATCTAATTTTGTTCTGCTGCGCCATGGGGTTTCGGCGTTCCAACATACTCCATGCAACCTTACAATTTCTGCCACATACAATTTCGCCAACTTCTGCAAAGAATAGTCAATTCGCACTGGCAAGAAATGTGTGGACTTTGTCAACATATCTACTATTACCCATACCGAGTCCTTCTTAGTAGGCGTAAGGGGAAACCTACTAACGAAGTCCATGGTAATTCTCTCCCACTTCCACTGCAGAATCATTATCGGTTGAAGCAATCCTGATGAAATTTGGTGTTCAGCCTTAACTTGCTGACATGTGAAGCACTTGTCGACGAATTCGGTAACTTCCCTCTTCAGACCCGGCCACCAAAACTGTTCTCTTAGGTCTCTGTACAGCTTAGTACCTCCAGGATGCATAGCATAAGGGCTACTATGCGCTTCCCGAAGAATCCTTTGTCTTAGATCCTTATCCTTAGGCATACAGACCTTACCCTTGAAGCACAACACTCCCTCACTGGACATACTATAATCCTCTAAACCACCATTCTGAACTTGTCGCATCTTAGCACTTAAATCCTCATCTGCCAACTGACTCACTTTTACCTCATCCAACCACATCTGCTTGACTTGCAACTCTGCCAGCAGACTTCCATCGTCATACAAACTCAGATGTACGAACATCAGCCTCAGATCCGACACCACTTTCCGACTTAGGGCATCTGCCACTACATTCGCCTTGCCCAGGTGGTACTCTATAGAACAATCGTAGTCTTTCAGTAACTCCACCCACCTTCGCTGTCTCAGGTTCAACTCCTTCTGAGTCAATAAGTACTTAAGGCTCTTGTGGTCTGTGTAGATCACCGACTTTTCTCCATAAAGATAATGCCTCCATACTTTAAGAGCAAAGACCACTTCTGCCAATTCCAAGTCGTGCGTCGGGTAGTTAACCTCATGAGGCCTCAATTGCCGAGACGCATAAGCGACTACTTTTCCATCCTGCATCAATACGCATCCCAATCTTGTATGAGAAGCGTCACAATACACCACGAAGTCCTTCCCTGCCTCAGGTTGAAACAAAACTGGAGCTTCAGTCAAAACCCTCTTAAGCTTCTCAAAGCTCTCTTGTTGCTTATCCGTCCATACGAAAGGTACTTCCTTCCTCAACAACTTAGTCAAAGGTGCGGCTATTGATGAAAACCCTTCTACAAACCTTCCGTAGTAGCCTGCTAACCCCAAGAAACTACGAATCTCAGCCACAGATTTAGGTGGTTTCCAATCTAGCACTGCTTCAATCTTCCTAGGATCCACCCTTATTCCTTCTGCGGATACCACATGCCCTAAGAACACAACTTCCTTAAGCCAAAATTTACACTTGCTAAATTTGGCATAAAGCTTCTTCTCCCTTAATACTTGCAACACAATCCGGAGATGCTCATCATGCTCCTCCGCTGACTTGGAGTACACTAGGATGTCGTCGATGAACACAATGACGAACCTATCCAAGTAGGGTTGAAAGACCCGGTTCATCATATCCATGAACGCGGCTGGGGCGTTCGTCAATCCGAACAGCACTACTAAGAACTCGTAATGGCTGTACCTTGTCCTAAAGGCTGTCTTATGGATATCTGCCTCCTTCACCTTCAACTGATGATATCCCGACCTTAAGTCGATCTTTGAGAATACTGCAGCCCCCTTAAGCTGATCAAACAAGTTATCTATCCTTGGCAAGGGATACTTGTTCTTGATGGTCAGCTTATTCAACTGACGATAATCTATGCACATACGCATAGTTCCGTCCTTCTTCTTCACAAACAGGACCGGTGCTCCCCATGGAGACACACTGGGTCGAATAAACCCACGATCAAGTAACTCTTGGATTTGAGCCTTGAGCTCCACCAACTCCTTTGGTGCCATACGATATGGGGCAATTGACACGAGAGTGCTCCTAGCAGACAAGTCAATCCCGAACTCCACTTCTCTATCCGGGGTATTCGGTAATTCCTCTGAAACACATCTTCAAAATCCCTTACAGTTCTAACTCCACTAACACCTTCTTCCTTTGCATCCAACGCACTAATGAAAGTTAAGAAAGCCTTGCACCCTTTCCGAATCATCTTCTCAACCTTAAGTGCTGAAACTACATTAGACAAGTAGTTCCTTCTTTCTCCTATCATAATGACCACCTCATCCTACGGGGTCTTTAACTCCATTCGCTTAGCTGCACAATCCAATACAGCCCGATGTTCCACTAGCCAGTCCATGCCGAGTATAAGATCAAACTCTCCGAAGGGTAGTTCCATTAAGTCGGCAGAAAATACTACTCTTTGAATTTCTAGAGGTACACTCCGAAAGATCTTATTAACCATTACAGTTTGACCTAGTGGGCTTACTACAGTTATCTCCCTATCAAAAAGTTCAGAGGCTATGTCTAGAGTTTCAACTACTCTACATGCAACATAAGAATGGGTCGAGCCAACATCGATCAAAACAACATAAGGCTTGCCAAAGATAAGGAACGTACTGATTATACCCGGCTGTCTTGCCTCTGTATTACCAACACCTCTGCCCGGTGTTCCACGTCCTCTGCCAGCACCATTTCCTCTGTTATTCGGACCACGACCTCGCTGAGGTTGCTGTCTACCTCTACCAGCCTGATTAACATTCTGAGCTGCTGGTCGATTGCCATCTGGTTTCATAGGATAGTCCTTAATCATATGATCCTTGGACCCACACTTAAAGCATCCTCCCGTCTTTTTCCAACACTCACCTAAGTGCTTCTTCCCACACTGATCACAAGTACGATACTGCCCTCCTGTAGCAGCTTGCTGACCTCGCGGCCCATCAACTCTAGGCCTCTTTTGAACATTCCCAGATGATCCTGACGGCCCAAAACCCCTCTTTGGCCTATTTCGATCCGTATTCTGCCTCACTGAATCCTTAATTCCTTCAGCCACTTTAGCCTTCTCTACTAACGTAGAAAACTCCCGCTCCTGGTGTGGAGCTATCAATAACCTCAGGTCATCCCTTAGTCCGTCCTCAAACCGGACATATCGCTCATGCTCCGTAGCCACTATTCCACGAGCATATCGGCTTAACCTTAAAAATTCAGCTTCATACTCTGCTATGGACTTATTCCCTTGAACCAGCCCCAGAAATGCCTGCTCATCAGTATAACGCGTGCCGACATACTTCTTCTGATACGCCGCCTTAACATACTCCCAAGTCAGATCCTCAGCTGTGGCACCATCCCGAACTGTGAGCCACCACTGATACACTTCATTGCGTAGCAGTGCCACCATCCCTTTTAGTTTCTCCTCAGGAGTCAGATCCAGCTCATCCATAATGCGTTCGGTTGCTTCCATCCAATACTCAGCCATACTGGGTGCCACACCAGATACTCCACGGAACACCTCAGCTCCATTAGCTCGGAGTCGCTCGGGTACAGACTTTCGAGCTCCCGCATTTCCTCCTGCACCAGCCACCAACTCAAGAACTCATAGCATAGCCTGCGATACAGCATCGTCTCCCGTCTGATCTTGCTGTTCAGCACCAACAGCTGGTGGTGGTGGTGGCGGTACCTCATTTTGAGATCCTTGACCCGATCTAATGGGTTCTGACATGGTCATTTCGCCTCGACCGCGTCCTTGCACATTACGACCATGTCCCCTAGAGCTCATGTCTACGTTCACGTTTTAATCTGATTAAGAAATATTATGCATTAGTCCTTGTTCCACTGATTATTCACGAAGAAAATTTATGAAGGGAGTTTAATAGCAGTTCTTTCGATCAATCAAAGTTTTCATTCAAGTTTTCTATCCTAATTCAGAGGAGCACATTCATTCAAACATTCATTTAGTAGTATCTACCACACACATTCATTACCCTAACATCTTTCTCTTATTCCTATTCTAGGGGTATTTTCATCATTTTTCCTACAGGGGTATTTTGGTAATAAACCGGGGTCAATTTATAAATCTTAATAAATCAAGGCACTTTGAAATTCTCAAACCTCAAGGGTACTTTTGCAAATTTTTTTAAATTAGGGGTATGGCAGAAATTTTCGAAATCGGGGGTCATTTTGGTAATTTTGTAAATCAGGGGTAATTTAGGTAAATTTTCCAAATCAAGGTGTCTTGTTATTTTGCAAAGATAAGATTTTTGGACATTTTTGCAAAATCAAAAATTGTTGTTGAAATCGGGGTAGTATGGTAATTTTAGAAACCAGGGGCATTTTAGTAATTTTACCACTAAGGGTATTTAGGTAATTTTGGAAATCAGAAATATTTTAAAAATTTTCAACTAGGTTTTGCTACAATTAAAAGGGGTAATTTGGTAATTTTAAAACTGAAGTTTTTTTATGAAAATACAGCCAATCCCTTTCGGTTTTAGTTATTGGGTTTAGCCCGTGATTAAGTCCTCTTGGTTAGGGTGAACCGAAGCTACGCACCAGGTAGGATTCCAGTGAAGAGGAGGTGAGTCACTAGGATCTGCTAAGTACCAAGCTCTTCCTGGGATCCAATCCTGAACATGCGCACAAAGGTTGCCACACCCTAACTTTCGGCGACTTAGCCACAGGTTTGTTTACTTAGGCACTTAAGTCTTATGTACTTGTTGGGGTGAACTAGTCCTAGGGTTCAAGTACTTAGTATACTAATCTACGGTCCATTTCTACCCTTCTACAAGTCATACCATTTTCACACAATAGATAGAGGTACTTACCTGGTGGACCTCGGGTCGGAGACTTGGGTGCCATGCCTGAAAACCTGCTCTTTTATAAAGGTTTTTCTCAAAACTTGTTTGGGCGTTATTTTAAAAATGTTATGGGCTTTAAACCCAAGGCCGAGAGTTTAAAACCTGGCTCTAATACCAAGCTAAAACACCCCAAACCCGGCCCACGAGCCTTGACCAAATCTGGTATGTTCCTGGAGTAAAACATTTTCAAATTCGTTTGTTGTTTTTAAAGAAAGTTTGATTTAGGTTGGGTTTAATCGAAAACTTTATTAATTTAGAAATCAGGGATTTATTAAAACTTTGTTTATATATTCTGAAACCACAAGTTAAAAAGAGTCGCTGAATTTAAAGGTTATCTTTTAATTTTGGGAAATCATGTATACTTAAGTGTCAAAACATTTAGGATTGTATTTTTATAAGATAAGTTACTTTAAACTGTAATTTGCTGAAAATCATATCGTACTAGAATAATTAAAATGCATGCGTAACAGTTCATACTATAGCCTTAATACATAGGAAACAAAACCAAAATACTTATAAATATGATAAGTCCAAAATAAATAAATAAATAAAAACCCGAATTGAGCATGGCCACCACTAAGCTCTTGCCGACCTGGTCCATCACTGTGCGTCACCTGAAAAAAAATGTCCCACAACGGGGTGAGTCAACAGACTCAATGTGTAACCACAACACTAAGTCCTAACAAATTCAGGCGTATCAAATCATACATATACATATAGCATTTAAATAATATGATGCAAACCCGAACCCAAACCTAGATAGCCATCTGCTACACATCACCTGTACCAACCTGCACACCATGGGGACTACTAAGTCAACCCTCCATCTGCTACACATCATCGAATGCGATCATTTGCGATCGGCGTGCTCATCGCCCTTATAAAATTCGTGGCATAGCCACCAGATAATATTTTGTGTCATGAGACACCACATTCAGATAATTGTGACCGAAGTCACCACATTCAGATAACGTGGGATTAACCACCAAATCACTTCCCCTTTCATAATCACCCATATGCCCATGTCATACAAATCACGCAATTACAATGCCTTATGCATTATTTCACATTCTTATCGATATTCACATACATGACATATTCGAAGTATTCATATCTTATATTAACTTAAGGTTAAAGTTACGTACCTGAGTACTTTGTACCATTGCTTGGTACCTTTGGCTATATTCACATTATCATAGACATACATATTAACTTTACCATAAATCTATTAAGATCTAGTGAGGGGTACACACTTGATATGCTTAACGAATTCCTTGGAATCCTGAAAATCTCGATCTAGCATCCTAGATCCTTAGTTCCTATATTCGGCCAACTCTAAACATGTTAGCAACAAGCCTTTCGGCTAAATAATCAATTCCCAAAGGTTCATGGTAACCGAAACCCTTACCTTGTTTGTCGATTTGATTGCTAGTCAAATCCCGAGACATTGTGATGCTCCCTTTTGCAATCGATCCACTACTATATCACTTACTTGTTAGTTTTCGGCTTTTGAACAGAGTAAGAAATAGATCTAAGCCACTAAATAGGCCTTGGCCGAATGTATATGTGTACTTACCTTGCGTTTCAAATCCTGAAGGTAATCTTTTGACTATGAAGATGTCGAAATCCTACATAGCATATGTTAGATCTAGTCTAACATTTAAATAGATGGCCTTCGGCCTAATCTCACACCTTGCTTACCTCAAATCTAAGATTCCGTGGGTCTTCCTCTTGTAGTCGATAGTAGCAGACAAATCCCGAAACCTACTTTATTGTTTCGGCCAATGAGACATCAAGGGATTAGTTCCTAGATTTTCGGCTAAAAGAGATTGAACACAAAAAATCAATTGCTCTTACCTTAGTACCACAGTCGACAGCACCCTTGCTTAAGACCACAGAGATTCTGCTTTTGCTTAACCGTAATGGTGATGTGAAAGAGATGAAAAGAATATTATGGAGGCTCAAGTATGAATCAGCTAGAGAGGAAAAGAAAGAAAGAATTGAGAGAATTGGGGAAGAGGATTTTCGGTTTTATCAAACAAAAGAGAAAAGAGAGGATTTGCTTAGAGAATTCGGCAGAGGCTCAAAAGAGAGAAAAAAAAATGAAGAATGGCCTCTCTTTTCCTCTTTCAGCCGAAATTACTACCCCAAGAATCCCTTATTCGGCCAACACTATCAAATTCCTTGCTTTTCTCTTATCTCTTTATTTAAAATTAATAATAATAATCCATCATTTATCTTTTACCCTACTTAATTATCACCATTTATCTCTTAAAAATAAAAGGATTAAAGCTCCTAAAATATAGCCTTGGTGCCGTCCCTTGCTGCTAATCTCTGCTGCAAAATAAAACTTTTATTTTGCTTCCCCTCCAGCTCGAACCTTGGCCCTGCACCCTGCTTATGGCGTCATTTCCAGAGGCCTTAAGTGGCGCCTCCAAGCCACTTTTCCAAGCCCGTTTGTGTGTCATATTTCCCTTACAATTTTTCTTAAGGCCACCCTGCTTAGCTTCCTCTTTTAAAACTTTAAAATTGAATAATTTCTAAGGTATTCACTACACTCTAGGGTTTACAAAATTCACAAAACACAATATAACACACAAAGGCATGCTATTTCATATAATTAAGCAAAAATGCACAAGCCCAATTTCAGGTTAGTAGAGAGAATTTAGGAGAAGGATAAGGGAGATATCATGGGGAAAATTTAGGAGATGAGTAGTGGATGAAGTGGTGCCAAATTGGACTTTAGGGGTGGCTAAGTTTCGGCTATAGGCTATATAAATGTGTGTGTGCCGAATCTGGGGTCCTAGATAATGCCAAATTTTCCATTCTTTTTCTTTTCCTTGTCGAAACCTTATTTTTCCACAACCGAAAATGCCTTGCCTTGTTGCCGAAATCTCCTATTGTCGAATCCTTTTTACCGAATTCTCTCATAGCCAAACTCTTTTATTGCTGAAGTATCATCATCTTCTCTTGTTAAAATCCCTATTTGTGCCGAATCTTTGTTGTTTTCCTCCATCACAAATCGGTTGTTATCTTCTATCAGTCAATGTTAAAAGCCGAATCTCGTTCAGTAGCTATCTAGGCCGTAGGATCAAAAGTGGATTCGGTAAGTGTTCAGTTAACCCCTTAGTGTGTTTTGTTAAAAGCCAAAGGGCTATCTAACTTCTCATTGTCGTTGATCTTGTATTAACAAGGGTAAGGTACAGAGATCATAAGCGTGGTAAGGATCGTTAGCAAAGTGTAAGTGTACTCAACTCGATTGTGGCCGAATGTGAGTATGATCTATAGGGGTGACTTGTGTGGATTATGAGTCACTCAGAGTTTGATAGTGTATGTGTGAGTGTAGATTTAGGGGATACTCATGATTAGTAGCTAGGGAAGGGCTATTAGAACCCGGTGGCACACAGTAAGGTTAAGGCAAGGCTTCGGCTTTTGGTAAATATTTTGATTAAGTATGGGTGATTGATTGAAGGTTGGATTCAAGACCAAGGATAGTATAGCATGTTGTAGTAACCAGGTGTGTACAAACACTACACACACATGATATCGGCAATGCTGAAAAGCCGAAAGTGGCTAAATAGGCCCGGTGGGCCCTGAGGCTAAGTTTGCTGAAATTGATTGATTGGGTTATATAAATTGAGTTAGTCATGCATGTTACATGATCTGGAATTGTTTTGGGCCTAATAGGCCATATGAATGAGATCTAGGCCTAATGGGCCATAAGGATGTTTGTTGGGCTTAATGGGTTATATAAACGTGAAATGGGCTTGATGGGCTTTATGGGGACATTGACAAGTATGCTAGGGTTTAATGGACTTTAGGCCTAGTTCTGAACAACTCTTAAACCGCATAAGACTTAATTTAATAATCAACATGTCTGGGGACAAGTCGTTGGGTTAGAGTGTGGCAATAGACATATGCATGTCTATCATTGGATCTAGGGAGAGCTTGGTACTTAAGCGGTTTTAACGACCCACCTCCTCTTCTCTGGAATCCTACCCACTGCGTAGTGTCTGTTCACTTTAGCCGCAAGGACTTGTTAATGGGCCAAAGTTCATAAATAAAACCCGAGAGGGACCAAAATACCCTTGATTTGAAAATTACCAAAATACCCTTAGTTTGAAAATTTCTAAAATACCTTTAGTTTGAAAATTTCCAAAATATCCTTAGATTTATAAAATTACTAAAATACCCTTGATTTGTAAAATTACCAGAATACCCTTGATTTGCAGAATTACCAAAATATCCCTGATTTACAAAATTTCCAAAATGCCCCTGTTTTGCAAAATTACCTAAATACCCTACAGGGGTAGAATTACAAAAATACCCCTGGGTAGTGAAATGACTAAAATACCCCTAAGTGCTTAATGTGTGAAATTGTGTATGTTGCATTCATGAAATATATGTTGCATTTGGGTGGGTTTTGATGATACAGAGGAAGATTTGAGGATCTCATAGTCGCTTGACAACCGTGGATCCACCGGTGGCTTTAAGCCCATTATAGCAACTTTGCTGCAACGTTTGAGTAGTGCCGCTGTTAGTGCTAACTTTGGAGTGTAGGGATGGATAGGTTGATATTTATATCCCCCAGGAGTGTAGGGTTGGAAGGGAAATGGAGTCAGGGTTGGATTTGGGATGGGTGCATTGCATTCATGTGATACTGATGTGATGTAAGGTCATTGCGGGATAAGGCCCAAGACCATCGAATTTGATAGGGCTTAGGCCCAATGTGATATTTGCATGTTGATTGGTTACCAAGGGTTGTATATACTGAGTTTCGAAACTGACACCCTTTTATTAAATGTTTTAGGTGACCCTCAGTAGACGGCTCGACATGGAAGAGGACTCGAAAATGGCTACACTACAAGATACTTAGGAGTTTTGTTTATTTGTTTCAAAGGACATGATTTTAATTACTTTATTTTCACTGGTTGTAATAAGGCCTTGTACTCCGATATGACTTTAGATTTTGTGTTTTGTTATCATTGTTCAACTATTTACTTAATTGTTAAACTTAAATAAATTTTCTTAAACATGGTTTTCAAAATACCTAAAAATATGGGCTTTTATCATTACTTAACAAGATTCAAGGATTTTGGGCTTTTAGGCCTTAAATTTAAACATAGCAAAATCGTTTTGAATTATGCCTTTGATGTGACATTCCCAGATTCGGCCATGATGTTCGGGCTGGGTCTGGGGGTGTTACAGTCCACATATGTGCTAGTGTGTTTTGGATGGATGAGTTCTGGGAAACTCCTTTTGGTGTGTAGCTGTGATGGGTAGGATGTTTCGAAAAATTATGCATAATCGTTTTTTATATGAAAATTGCATTGACATTATCACGTGCATAAAAGTTTGCATATTTGATTAGTATGCATTTGAAAATAACTTTGATATGTTTTAAGTGATATTTGATATTTATCTTGATATAAAACTCACACTGATCTTATTAGCTCACCCCTTAATTTTCATAAACTTTTCAGATAATATACGTGCGTAGGACTTGGATGCATCATATGGAGGAGTCTCTCGGATACAATTCTTAATAAAATACATTTTAAATTGTTTAAGCTTGCTTTTTCTTTAGACATTGAGCATTGGACTATTTTTGGGTTATTTATGCTTTTGATATAATAACTGCTTTGCATACATAATTGATGACCTTATAAATGATTTAGTTATTTTTTTTAGAACTTAAATGGTTTTATCTAATCGTAAATAAATTTTAAACTCAAAGGTTTCTAAGTATTTTTAAAAGTTCGCTGCAAATGATTTACATCTAGACCATTTATAAGTAACGCTCAAAATTGATGTTTCAAATTTCCTATTTAAATGCTTGAAGATGATAATTCGATTTAATTAGTGAATTTTTCCAAAATAAATATGTTTTACTAAGTGTTTTACAACAACATTAAATTATTTAGAAATCAATTCTAGGTTTTCATAAAAACGATTTAAACATAATAGTTTTTAATAAGAAATTTTTTTCTATGAAATTGATGTGGCTTCCAAAATTTGGCTATAACGTCTAGGTCGGGTTTGGGGGGTGTAACAGCCCGATTTTGGGTCTACTCGAAACAGTTGTTTCGGGACCACAAACCTGATGCAGAGAAATTTACTTTTATTATATTTTATTCTCTACAGTTTTATGGAACGATTTCGTGAAAATTTCGTTTGAAAATTTTGACGTTTGGGCACCCAATTTAGTTGAAGGGACTAAATTGCAAAAGTGCAAAACTTGAATACTATATGTTAAAGGTGTCTAATTGCTATGAGATTTTAAATTAGAGGTCCTTAAATGGTAATTAGACCATTGGTTAAGTTAGTGGACAAAAATGGACATGGTTAGATATGTTTTCAAAATTTTTCATTAAGGGCATTTTGGTAGTTTGGTAATTAAAATGAATTAAAAAGCCAAAATAAAGCCAATTTTTGTCCATCTTCCTCCCATGGCCAAAATTCACAAGGGGAAACCATGGCTAGTGTTTTCCAAGCTTCCAAGCTCGATTGTAAGTCCGTTCTAGACCCATTTTTAATGCTCTTTACATTTTTTAAGTCATTGTAACTCGATCTTTCTATTTCTACCATCAAATTGAAGAGATGTCAAGGTCTAAAATTTTACCCATGATGGATGTTTGTGTATTTTGATGTCTAATGGTAGAAAATGCATGTTTGGTGTATGATGAACGACTTTTGCTAAGTGATTTTCGGTGAAAAATACCTAAAAGGACTAGTTTGTAAAAGTTGTAAAATGAGTAGGAAAAATGTGAATAAATGAAAAATGTGGGCTGTTGAGCATTATATATGTTCGGCTAGGCTTGGGTGTAATGAAATTGAATGGAAATCATTTTATGAGCCTAGCGACTAAATTTTAAAAATGTCAAACTTTAGGGGCAAAAATTTGATTTTTGCCATAATGTGATTTTGGGATGATTTGAATAGTATAATGATTAGATAAGTTAAATGTGATATTATAGATTAAGAAAAATGAGGTTCGGACCTAGAACGGAGGAAAAACAAGTATTTGACAATTTAGTCCTTTTTGTCGTTTCTATGCCGAGGTAAGTTCGTATGTAAATAATACAATGTTATATTTGTATTTTAATGTTTTGATATTGCATGAAATGTATGATTGATTCTATGAGCATATTCGACAAAGTTCTTGCAAGAAAGAAATCCCCGTTGCACATTAGGAATAGATAGGATACAAATGTCATGACATTAGGGTTACTGAGATTACGTGTAAGACCATACCTGGGTTATGGCATCAATATGAGACTTCATCTAAGACCATATTCGAGATATGACATTGATATGAGACTTCGTGTAAGACCATAACAAGGCTATTGGCATCGATACGAGATTACATGTAAGACCATATCTGGGATATGGCATTTGTATGGTACTGTGTGTACGAGATCACCGAGTATCCTTTAGTATTCCAAATGGTTCAACGAGAAATTCAACAGGTATGTCAAAGACAAGAAAGTATGTGATTTATAACGAGTTGGTACAGGTATGCACGTAGAGTTTATAAGCATTGACTTCATGAAATTGCAAGTTCATGATTTCCATGATAATGTTTTTGTGAAAACCTTGTGAATTTTGGTCTATACTTGTGATGTATGAAATACATGGTAAATTCGATTGACAATTATGTGATTGACTTTCGGGCCAAATTGAGTTATGATGTGGTATGTTTTATTCACACAAATTGCGATTTATTGGATATGAGAAAATGGGAAGATAAGAATTTAGGAAATCGAAAGATGTTAAACTAAATGCTTGAAATGTAAATACTCATAATCAATATGCATGGTTGTAACACCCTAAACCCGGCCCAAAACACCACGGCCGAATCCGGAATGTTACAGGAAAAGAGGTGAAAACGAGGTATTGTTCTGAAGGCAGGAATAGATGTTAAGTTTGGAAATAAACCCTTCGCTTAAAGGGGTTGTTGTTAAAAATAGTAGTTTACCGAATAAGAATGTCCAAGTTGTATAAAATTCGATTCATTTTATGTCTCTGAGTTGAAAATATTATAATGTCACATTTTAAAAATTATTAAATACAAAGTTCAACTTAAAACCATAAAACCCGAAATATTTTAAGTGGCTTTATTACAAAACGAAATATCCCAAATTAATAACTGACAGTTTAAATAAATAAAGTTAACGAAAACAGCTTCTGCATGGCCACCTCGAGTCCACTCCAGCCCGGTCCGAAAGTCATGAGCTACCTGCATTGTTTTGAGAAAAATAGGGTGAGTCACCAGACTCAGTGTGTAATTAGTCCACACAGATCCACAATTTGGGATTGGCCCCAAATCCACATCAAATCGATATACCATGCACAGAGATGCAATATGATAACCCAACCCAAACTAGTATCCATCCGCTATACACCACCCGTACATCCATCCTCATACACACCTGGGGATTACTAAATCGACCCTCCATCCACTACACACCTCTTTGGCAGTCTATGCCGACGGGCACACTGCTTAAAGTACACATAGTGGTCTAGCCACTGATCCACGTGATTAAATCACAAATATCCATGATGAGACTCAAGGTCATCATCAATCCACAATGAGGCTCAAGGCCATCATTAATCGTGACAGAGTCACCCACATATAAATATACACTTCCCCTTTAATCAATATATCCCGAACCCCATGCACATGCAGCATAATATGATGAAATGGCAATATAATAGAATATGAACACATCCATATACACATATACAACATGCTTACATGCATCCACAATCATTTATCCCCAATTTCAATGTAGGTAGTTTACTAACCTGGTTACCGGGTTACCCCAAAGTGGGTACCACACCACCACAGCCACTATTTCAGCTACCACACATAATACATACATTTAATTAAAGCAATTAAGGAAACCGTGTGATAATTACACACCTTAAAACCTGAAAAACTAGACTATCGATCTCCCTAACGTCCTTACTCGAAGAGACTACAGCGATCTGCTTGTCTTTTTTCGACGCTCGCCCACACCCCGGTGGCCAATCCCGAACCGCTGAAACTGACCGCTTCTTGAACTTAGGGGTAGGAACTACGTGTCTAACCCCTCCCTTCGATTGACTGATACTCGATTCCATCAAATAAGATCTTGGTCAAAAGACCCGGTTAAAAAGTTGAATAGGAAGGAATAGCGAAAACTAAATGAATGCTAAGACCGAAAGAACACCCTTACCAAATTCGACAGAATCCCGAAGGCTATACGCTTGAACTTAAAGGTTGTCGAAATCCCCTACATAAGCCATGTTAGATTCGGCCTAAAGTCTTGAAACCCAAAAGAAGTGGCCCTTGGCCGAACGAACATTGAAATCTTCTTACCTTGGTCGAACCCCGAGAGATCCCTAACACCCCTAACGCTGGCTTCGACAAAAAGAGACACGAAGTTAAGGCCTTATATAGATTCAGCCATACCCAAGAACCAAAGTCAGGCTTTTGGTTTCGGCACCCAAAGAAAGAAAAGAAAAAGATTTAAAAGAACAAGAACCCTTACCACTACTACTAACCCGATTGAGCGATTTGGCCAAAGATAAACGACGACACCTCCCCTAAAGATCAACACTCAAAAAGAGTCACAACCCAAGAGAGATTCGGCTTTGAAGAATAACAAATAATGAAAGAAAAAGAACGAATGGAGATGGCTAGAAGGTTCAGCTATGGTTTCATAAATGGGAAGAGTTTATTCTGTTACACCCAACAAAGAAAGAAATGGGCTATTCGGCTTTTGAGAGTGAAGTAATCGGTGAAAAAGAGGAAGAGAGCGTTGAGGTTTAAGAAGTTTCAGCTATGGTGAAGGTGGAGGGTGTATTTCGGCTTTTAGAGAGTGAGGGAATGAACTAAAGAAAAGAGAAGAAAATGGATACTAAAGAATTCAGCAAGAGGGAAAAAAAGGTAAACAAAATGCCTAAATGGTCACTCCTGCTTTCGGCTTTTGGTCATATGGAGAGAAAATAATTGAAGAGCTTTTGACTAACACTTTCGGCAAAGGGACTAAAGATGAGAAAACTCAAAAATGAACTCTCACAAGCTACTAAACACCCAAATTCGACACACCCCCTTCCTAACCGAAAATGCCACCTCCTAGAACCCCATATTTGGCCAACACTCAACCCCTCTCCTTATCCCTTCTTTCTCTCCTAAATTTCCTCCCCTCCACCCATTCAAACAAGTTTGAATGCATCAACCTCCTAACAATCCTCTCCACCACTTATCCAAATTATTTAACCCATTCAAACCTCCATCTTTCAAGTGCCCTTGCCGAATCCACTACCTCCCCCTCTTTGACGCAAAATACAACTCCAAAATGCTGTCCATGCTACTCGAACCTCCTTCCCCTTGGAACTCCCCTTTGACGCAAATCCCCTGCACACCAGATGGTGTCTCCTTGCCACTCCACCACTTCACTTGTTGTGTCCCTAATCACCACTTTTAATCCCTTCAGGCCTGACTCTACTAGCTCTCCCCTAAAGGCTTCAAACCAGAAATTTTCCACTAAGGCTCCTACCTAACAACAAGGTTTCCCGAAGCCCCCAAACTCACTCAAACAGTCATGCAACACACAAGAACACACAAATATAAGATAAAATGCAAGACCCCTGAATCACGGATGTTACAGTGGTTACTATGAAGTTTGAAATGATTCATTATTTGCTGTAATTTGATACAAAGGAGAAATTATGGTTGTTAGGCTAAAGCCAAGATATGTTAAATTATGCTTATAAGTTGATAGAGTAAACATTATGATTGAATGAAAATATTATAACTGTGAGGTTTAAAGCAATTTGTATTATCTTGTTTTTAAATTGTTAAACTTGATAAAAAGATTTGTAAGATTTGCTTAATATTTCATATGGACTTACTAAGCTATATATAGCTTACCCCTTTCCTTTCCTATATCTTATAAGGTTATTAAGCTAGCTCGGGTTGGAGATCGCGGAGATCCTATCACACTATCAAGCTATCATTTTGGGTATAAATAAATCCAAGCATTTTGAGTCTATGGCATGTATAAGGACTATGTCAATTTGCATGTGTGTCATTATTAATTTGGCCATATGTGTTAGCTTGTATTTGTTAATGCTTCATCTTATATATAGCTATGAATGATGGCTTATGTTGATTATAAGTTTATTCATATGTTAATACCCTCTTGTGAATGTGAAATTAGTATGTTTTTATCGGGCTAAGTATGATGTTTTAAGCATGATAAATGATGATATAAGAATGACATGTTATTGTCTTGTTTGTGGTTGTTTAGTTGTATTTACATGCTTGAATTTGTGCCATGAGATGTTGTGCAGATGTATGAAAGTGTGGGTGGCAAAATGGCTTGGTAAATAGCCTTATTTTTTTTCCATACGGGTAGACACACGGGCGTGTATCTAGACCGTGTGTCACGGGCATGTGATCCGACTGTGTGTCCCCTGCACCTTAATTGTTGCAAAACAGAATGTCCAGAATTGAGCACACGGGTAGAGACACAGAAGTGTGTCTCAGCTGTGTGTGCTACACGGCCTAGCACACGGCCATGTGGCATGGCCTTGTGGCACAAGTCAGAGAGCACCCTAATTTGGACACGGTCTGAAGCACGGCGTGTCCTAGGGTCACATGGGTGTGTGAGCCTTGTAACATGAAAAATTTTCTAAGTTTTGTAAAAATTTCTAAAGTTTTTGGTTTAGTCTCGAACCGCTTCCAAAGCATGTTCTGGGCCTCGTAGGCTTGTTTTAGGGAGGATATGAATGTGTATGAAAATTTCTAAATTAGACGCAAATTTATGACTTGGAATTGTATGAATGCTTGTGTTATAAGTCCGGTAATGCCTCGAGCCCTATTCTGGCATTGAATACGGGTAAAGGATGTTACAGGCAGTTACACAGTCTTTGATAGAACTAACTCATAACTCTAAGCTAACAACAATTTGATTGAGAGTCTCAAAATATAGTAGCTCCCTTTTCCTAATCAAATGAATCGTCAATACATGGTAACAAATACTTGTTATTGAAAGTACCAAGTGATAGTTTGATAGTGTGATGAGTTTTCAATTAAACATGCCATATAACCTAAACATAAACTCAAAAGTACCAAGTGAGGGGTTACAGAGCATTACTAGACTTATAATACAATTAAACATACATTTCACATACATTTTCAATTTTCATGTAATCATCATTCAACATCATTCACAACGCCCCTAATACGAGCCAACGAGGCCCAAAACATGCATTCGGAGTGGTTTAGGATTAAACCGATAACTCAGAAAATTTTTGGAACAATTATAAAATTTTACAAAATACAGGGGACACACGCCCGTCTTACAAGCCGTGTGGACATTCGGAATGGGATCACATGGCCGTGTCCCAGTCCGTGTCCGACCCCTTGTAACTTTCTAACTTGGGTCACACGGCCAACCACACGCCCGTGTAACTAGCCCGTATGCCCTTCGAAATGACCTCACACGCCTGTATGCTGGGCCGTGTGCTAGGCCGTGCAAAACCTGTAGGGTATACTAACTTATGCCGCATGGCCAAGTCACACGCCCGTGTGCTGGGCCGTGTAGAGCATACTGACTTGATTTCCAATTCAACACTAGGGGACACACGGCCGTGTAACTTGACCGTGTGTTACACACGGCTGAGACACACGCCCGTGTGGACAAAAATAGGCTATTTACCAAGCCATCTTGCCACCCCAAATTTGCATATACCTACACCAAATCAAATGGCACATAATATGGCATAAATAGGCATTTAACCAACCTAAACCAAGCATAATTCATACCATTTCAATACTAACAAATACAAGGCACACAATACTACAATATGCCGTTCAATTTCATACCAAACTTCACTTTCTCAAATCATCAATGTGGATACTTCCAAATATGCATCATTTTTCCTAAACTCACAAGCATACCAATTCTCAAATATCAACCATTTATCACAATCATTTGCATAGAAATTATCAACACAAGACAAAGGCTATTTGCATATATATACACAACCAAATCAACCAAAATAAGCCAACTCTTATGGCTATATACAAACCAAACTTTAAACATTTACAAACCAATCCAAATGGCTAAATTCATTAATAACCTATACCAAAATGACAAAGTTCCTATACATGCCATATAACCTAAACATAAACTCAAAAGTACCAAGTGATAGTTTGATAGTGTGATAAGTTTTCTGATGATTCCCAAATCTGAGGTAACTTTAAATTCAGTATAAAACACGGAAAAATAAACAATGTAAGCTATAAAGCTTAGTAAGTTCGTATAATAATAAACTCATCTTACCATACTAACATAATTCAAACAAGTTAACATATCATGGTATAATTCATAATGATACACAACCTATCACATTTTCATTTTCAAGGTTCAATATGAATTTCACAACTTTCATCGATTCAATGCTTGTACGGTTCATGTACATACCTGTACCATCTCGTATAAATCTCATACTCATCTGTATCTTTGATATACCCGTTGAACCATTTGGACTATTATTGAATACTTAGGAATCTTACACCTTAGTTGCCACATGCATAGCCAAAGCTATCTGTAACACTCCAAACCCGGTCAACACACCACGACTGAATCTGGCATGTTACAGTTCGAAAATGTTTTGATGAAAACAAGTTACCGGTTTATTTTTATTGAAAACTCTTCTATCGTTTTAAGTTCGAAGAAATCTCGTGTATGTATAGTTGAAAACGTTATGCTGTCTTGAAAAACCCGGAAACCCGTTTTGAAAACTTGTTTGTCGTTCTTAACTTTAGAAAAACATTCAAGTCTATTGAAACCCAAGTGAATTGAACCTAGTCAATTTAAAACCGTTTGCGTTTGAGCTTGGAAATCTTAAGTTTGAAAGTCATTTAAGTTAACTTGTTATCAACTTGTGAATATTGTTACCCGATGGTAAGGTACGTTTGAAATTCTCGGTAAGAGGTATAGTTTTGAAAACATTGATTTTTATCCCGGTTATTTTGGTATGCAAAATTATCTAACCTGAGCATATTATGATAAACATGAAATCAAATAAATAAAACCCGAAACAATAACTTAGTGGCCTTATTACAAGTTAAAAACCAAATTATAGAAAATATAAACCGAAATAGTAATTTAAAGATAAACCCGAAACTAAGATGCATGGCCACCTCGAGTCCTCCTTGGCTCCATATCCGCGATCTATGCCTCATCTGCAAAATGTAAGGGAAGGCGCTGAGTCACCGAGACTCAGTGTATAAATCCCCAACCCGATAGGATAGCACTTACATACATCATAAGTAAATATGCAGATCATGCAACCCAAACCTAACCATCCGAACTCCTGCATCTACCCCGTGTGGTCAAAACCACTGGTGGTCAAAACCACTGGTGACCGTAGTCACAAATAGTATAAATGTGGTCAAAACCACTAGTGACCGTAGTCACAGATCATATGGTGGGGGCAACCCACCGTGTGGTCAAAACCACTGATGACAATCCCGTAATCAACATGTGGGGCCAACCCACTGTGGTACCAAACCACTGGGACGAGTCACAATATCCATGTGTGGTCAAAACCACTAGTGGTCAAAACCACTGAGACTTAGTCACAAATATAGTATCAAAGCAGGGCCAACCCGCCGTGTGGTCAAAACTGCTGGTGACAATCTAAATCATCCTTCCCCCTCTTCTCAACAATCCCATCATCATGTCTATATCAGCCGTGGCATAATATCATGTTATGATGCAAATAACTTATGGCATAGCATTATACAGTGACATGACAACACATATCGAAATCCATATAACAGGGGACTTACCCGGAGTGCACGCTCATGCCCACAAGGCAAAATTATCGATTTTAACAGTTGTTCGGCTTTTAACAGTAACACGATAAACATATAATACTAACGAAGTGTGTAAGCGTTACACACCTGACTACATGCGGATCTAGCAAAATCGTGAAACCACGATCTATTCCCAAAACGTTTGCCTTCACCTTCCCTACAATCGGCCAACATCATACTTTTAAGATTATAGCCATTCGGCTTAATCACAAAATCCCGAAGGATATGTCGCACCAAGATAGCATCCTTACCTTAACACCTTTCGGTTTCCAACCAAATCTTGAAGCAACACGATGAACCTCCCTCTACAATCGGCCAGGCACTAGCAACAAAAATAATTAGCCTTCAACTTTTGAAAGAATAAGGAAAAGATCTTGAAACGCTAGAACCCTTACCTAGATCAGCAGCCAAATCCCGAAGATCCACTGAATCAGGTTGCACTCCTCCCTACAATCGGCCAAGTACCACTATCATTGGATTAAAGCTTTCGATATTAATCACAACAGGAGATGTCGGAATCATAAAACACTTACCCCCTTACCTTACTGAGAGATTCGGCTACTAATCACCAAAGTTCGGCACCCCCTAGTGATGTTAGGGATTTCAGCTACCAATATAGAACAAGAAAAGAGTTTAAGATTTGGATCCATAACAAATGGAGAAATAGAAGAGAGGATGACAAGTGGGATTTTGGCATTAACCAAATCAATCAAGAACAGAAGAAGAAGTTACTTACCAAGATAGTCGACTATAACCCCAATAGAAAGAGATAGATTCGGCACTTCAAAGAGGATTAAAATACGTGAGAAGAGAAGAAAATGAAGCTAAGGGTATTCGGCCAATCACTTTGAAAGAAAAAGCAGAGAGAACTCAAGGTTTTCGGCTTTTGAAAGTGGAAGAGATGAAGAAGAAAATGGAATAGGAATGGATGGATTCGGCAACGGAGAAAGAAAAAGGTTTCGGCACAAGGAGATTGAAAGAAAGAAAGATGTCAAATGGAAGTAAGAGTGTTGATTTTAGCTCACTAAAGAAGTAAAGAAGAAGAAAACGTGAAGGGGTTTGAGAGAGCAGTCGATCAATGCACTTTTGAGAGAATAGGGAAAAGAATTAAAATGTGTACAAGTGCAATTGTGAAAGTGATTTTGGCACACTAGGAGATGGAAGAAAGCTCACCCGAAATGTCAATGAACCCACAACAAAGTGCCGAAATCCACACCCCAAGCAACCCAAATTCGGCACACTACCTTACCCTTCTCCAAAAACGATTGCACACTTACCTACCCCATTCAAATTCGGCTATCACACTCCCTTCTCAAACTCTTCCTTTTTCTCCACAAAATCCTCTCTTCCACTCGTTCAAACAGGTTTGAATGAGTCCACCACCTAAAATCTCTCTTCTCCACCCATTTTGAATAAGTTGACTTCATCCAAACACACCAAACAGAGTCCCTCCTGAATACACCTCTTCCTTGATTCTGGCATGAAAAAGAATAAGCAGAAAGGGATTTCTGCAGCTCGAACCCAAGCTCTCCTTTCCTGCATGTGGCGTCACCTTCCTGGCACCTTAGTGGCGCCTCCTTTGCCACTTTACCACCAAGCTATTTGTGTCTAAACACTCCGACAATTTCTTTTAACCTTTAACTTCCTTAGCTCCCTCTTCCTAAGTACTAAAACAAAAATTTTAGCCATGACTCAGGCCATCCCCGAATAACACAAACTGGGCCTTAAGCCCACAGATGCACATTGGGCCTTAGCCCACTCAATATGGCAGATATCAGATGTATGCAATACAGCCCAGCCCAATCTAGCTTTCCATCCAAACACCCGTGGCATTATGCCACTGTGGTTCTTGACCACCGTGGTTCCAGACCACTCGTGACAATAGTCACTCGTGAGAAAGTCACTAAAATATATATAATCGTGGGGCCAACCCACTGTGGTCTTAGACCACCGTGACGATCTCTGATAAGTTTATACATACGTCGGGCGAACCCACTGTGGTCTTAGACCACCGAGACAAGTCACTGATATACGTATACGTGGTTTCAACCACTGTGGTTCATAGACCACCGTGACCATAGTCACTTAATTCACACTTCCCCTGTCATTCAATCACGAGCCCATGCTCATGTCATCATGCTAAATATGAATGCAACATACTCTTAATGTGTCACAGTAATTATTTCATAAATGCATACAATCATAAATATCATCATAACAGAACTTACCCGGTTCCTACCTTACTCACAAGGGTATCCCGACTGTCGATACAGTCATTTCGGCTTTCAGCTAATGCAGTTAATAACACAAACAGTAAAGAAACGTGTGAGTAATACACACTATCATGCTAATCAACTCCTAAGGGTATAATAGTAATTTTACCCACCAAGGGTATTTCAGTAATTTACCCCTATAACAGCCTTTTCGAAGGCCCACTATTGCTTCGAGCAACACGGCTACCATTTTTGGTCGTTATCGGACTACTGGGCCTAAAACTCGATTTCGGCCTATTTGGGCCCATACGCTCGAGTGGCCCACCAAGCACAAATCTAGTCACGTATATGAGATTCACCTAGTCTAGTCCAATATATACTACACAATCACACAATTTACTCATATGGGCCCACGGGCCCATTGGGCCCACTTCGGCCCATCGTGGCCCAAACAGCCACAGCCCACAAGAACACTACTGATGGCCTCAACTATCGCGTCGAAGCCCCCACACGTGCGCTCGCACGCTCGTGTGGCTACTATCGTCGTGTGGCTGGCATTTCGGCATTTGTCGCTCTACAGCTAGAGTAGAGAAGTTCACACCTAATAGGAATCTGGTGCTAATCCGCGCTCCGACCACTCCTGTGCCCAAACGCCCTCCAAGGTATCCTTCCTCCCATCATAGATAGCTCTATATATAGCCAGCTTCTCACATTTCCTCTTTGTATCTTTCCGATGTGGGATCCCTCCATCAGTAGAGTTTAAATCCAACTCAAACTCTGGCCGTCCAATCCGTAAAATAAATACTCCCTTACTTGTCATTAGATTCGAACCCTTGCCCTCTCTTATGCTCCAGACGCTACATGCCACCACAGCACAAACTCCTTTTGTGTCTAAAATCATGCGCAACTAAATATAAATCTATGGCCAAATTCTAAAGTCCATTTAAAAAGAAAACAAAAATGCAAGAGCCAAGACTTGAACCTTGGACCTCCTTCCTCCCTTATGGCGTCATCCCCTTGCCTCTTATGTGGTGTCACTTTGCCACTACACCACACACTCCACTTGTGTCCTTGTTCTCCACATTTTATTCTTAAAGCCTACCTACTAACTCCCAGGGTTTTTTTCACCTAAAACCAAAGGTTTTCCTAAGCCCAAGTTTGATCCCAGGACTTCATAGAAGCCCTCTAACCTTCCAAAATCACTTACCTAATAGGTCCAACTTGCATTTAAGTCGATCTCTTATTCTCCAAAAATTTAAAAAGTTCCTATGCTCGGGGCCTAAAAGGCCCAATTCTCCTAGGCCCAATTTTGGGATGTTACACAAGACGTAGCTACACAATGCTGCTCACACAAGCTGTCAGGTATTCGCAACACATGCTAGACTACCCAGCCACTAGCAGGACGTACAAGACCAGCACATGGATCACATAATCGCATATACACATGGGTTCCTAGTGACATGTCACTCGTATCCTATTCTATTCCTAAAGTTCAACCGGGATTTCTCGTTTGTTGAAACTTTTTCAAATACGTCCGAGGAGTCAATCACTATTCATGCAATATTAAAGCATTTAAAACATAAATATAACAATGCATTATTTACATACAAACTTACATCGGTACAAAAATAGTAGAATTTGACCTAATCGTCAAACACTTTATTTTTCCTTCGATCTAGGTCCGAACCTTATTTTTCTTGATCTATAATAAAAATTTTAACTCATTTAATACTCAAATTATTCAATTTAGCCCAAAAATAATATTATGGAAAAATTACATTTTTTGCCCCTAATGTTTCACATTTTTACAATTTAGTCCCTAGGCTCGTAAATTGAAATGTATTCCATTTCTTCAAAACCCAATCCTATCTGAACCATTTCCATACTCTTTTACTATTCATTTTATAACTTTTACAAATAAGTCCTTTTTGACATTTCCATAAAAAATCACCTAGTAAATGTTGTTTATCTAACACCAAACATACATTTTCTACCATTAGACATCAAAATACCCAAATATCTATCATGGGTAAAATTTGGACTTTGACAATACTTCAAAATAGTCCTTGGAAAAGCTAGATTAGGTTACAAGGTTCTTAAAAACATAAAAATCATTAAAAACGGGGCTAGAACGGACTTACAATCGAGCTTAAAAGTGGCCAAAACCTTGACTATGTCTTCTCTGATGGGGGACTAAATTGATGAAGATGAATACTTTTATTTAGTTATTTTGGCTTTATTTAATAGGTTACCAAAATGCCCTTCACCTAAACTTTGAAATTTTTCACTAACCATGCCCATTTTTCTCCATACTAAAGCATAATGGCCTAGTTACCATCTAAGGACCTCCAATTTAAAATTTCATAACAATTAGACACCTCTAGCTTCTAGAGCACACATTTTGCACCTATTGCAATTTAGTCCTTTTAACTAAATTGAGTGCCCAATCGATAAAATTTTTGAATGAAATTTTCACGAAATAATCCCATAAAACTATAGACCATAAAAATATAATAAAAACAAATCTTTCTACGTCAGATTCGTGGTCCCGAAACCACTGTTCCAACTAGACCCAAAATCGGGCTGTTACAACTCTCCCCCTTTAGGGATTTTCGTCCCCAAAAATCTTACCAGAAAATAGGTTCGGGTAATGTTTTCTCATATCTTTCTCAGGTTCCCACGTAGCCTGTTCGACCCCATGTCGTTGCCATAAAACTTTCACTAGGGCTATACTTTTATGTCTCAACTGTTTAACTTTCCGAGCTAAAATCTTGATCGGTTCTTCACCATACGGCATATGTAACAGCCCAAAATAGGGCCTAGTTGGAACAGTGGTTTCGAGACCACAAACTCGAAGAAAAAATATTTAATTTATGATTGTTTTAGAGTCTATGATATGTTTGGGTGATGGCGTGCAAATTTTGCTAAGTAATTTTTATCGATAAAGTGCCCAATTTTATTATTGGGATTAAATTGCATTAATTGCAAAATATGAGTTCTAGAACATAAGTACTTGATTTAAATGGAGGTTTAAACTAGAGGTCTTTAAATGGCAAATAGAGCATCATATTTTGTTATGGACAAAACTAGTGATGGAAGGGTAAAAATTAAAGGTTTAATAAAAAGGGCATTTTTATCATTTGGGTGTTTTAAGGCATAAAAGACAAAATTGAAACCCAAAAATCTGCTCATTCTCTTCTCCATGCTGTCGAAATTTTCAAAAAGCCATGGCTAAGGTTTCAAGCTTTTTCAAAGCTCAACTGTAAGTGCATTTGGGCCCCGTTTTTAATGTTCTTCGTATTTTTGAGATCCTATAAGCTTAAGCTTTCTATTTTTACCATTTATTTGCATGAAAAATGAAGTTTAAAAATTGACCCATGCTAGATATTTGTGCATTTTGATGTTTAATGGTAGAATAAGTGTGCACGAGGTTAGGAGAACGATTTTTGCTAAGTGATTTTCGTTGAAAATGGTTAAAACGAGTTAATTAGTAAAAGTTGTAAATGCTCCTAAAAGTGTGAAATAATAAGAATTTGAGGTTGCTTTGGAAGAGAAAAAGGTTCAGCTAACCTTGAATTTTATAGAAATTGAATAAAAATCATATTACGAGCCTAGAGGCAAAATTGTAATTATGAGAAAGTTTAGGGGTAAAACTGTAAATTTGTCGTAGTATGATTTTTGTATTAAAATGAGTAATTGAGTGATTGTAACACCCCCAAACCCGGCCCACTCGCTATGACCGAATTTGAAATGCCACTGCGGAAATCGTTTGAAAAACTTTTGACTTAGAGATTAAAAACATAAAATTTTGTTGTCTTTACTAAAAAGATTGTGTAATTAAAGTTCCAAATAAAATTAAGTTGTTTAAAATAAAACATTTTCAAATAATAATATAATTGACAATCCAACTTAAAACATAATAAAAGTCCATAAATACTTTAAATGGCCCTTATTACAATAAATAACCTTTCATAAAAAAAATGTGTAAAACAAATAAATTTATCTTCTGCATGGGGCCACCTCGTATCCACTCCAACCCGGTCCAAGCTTTAAGCATCACTGTAAGGTTTGAGAAAAATTGGGTGAGTCAACGCACTCAAGTGCATAATTATTACACATGTCCCCACATATGGGCTTGGCCCAATTCCACACAGTCCACATACATAAATATGCAAAATGAAGCCCAACTCAACCTAGTGTCCATCCGTTACACCTACCTTAGCAGACTCCCTGCCCAAGGCCGTGGCTAATCCACCGATCAAATAATGATCCTCATATCTTACCTTGGCAGACTTGCTGCCCAAGGCCGTGGCTAAGCCACCGATCACATAGTGATCCACATATCTGTATCCACGAGGTGACTCGAGGTCATCCTCAATCTACGGTGATGCACACAGCTATCATCCACCGAGATGGGCACCTAGCCAACACCTCCCTTGATGAAGCACATAGCCACCATCAAGCGCCAATGTAGCACAAGGCTAACATCAGACCACGTACATAATGTACACCCTTTCCTTCGATAGTCACATCCCAAGTCCCATGTATCATCCCACAATATCATTAAAATTAGCATATATCACATGCCATTACATTTTCATACATGTATCATATGTAAATTGAAATTATAAAATACTAACCTTGTCAATTGATTACCCAACATGGGCATCCACCCTTTTTAGCCATTAATTCGGCAACCATGCACATCATATACATATTTATATATATAACACATACACACATCAAGAGAACAGTGCGATAACTACGCACCTGATAACAGTGAGAACTATACTTTCACGCTCGTCGATACCTAAATATTTATCACTCTTGATTAGAACACTAATATTCATAAAACTATACAAATGATAAGTGATCTAAATCCTTACCCTCGGAATCCCGAACAACAACTATATGCAATTTCACTCCAATTGATGGTTCATAACCCGATGAAGAACCACGAACAAACAATGGCTCGGGAGTACGTACGACTTCAAATAATCGATCTTCGCTGGCAAAGGGTCCACATCCCAGTGGAAAGTCTCGGACTCCCGACACAGCCCTTCGTTTGAAATTTGAGGGTATAGCAGAACCACCCCTCTTCCAAACACTATTTACCGCTCTTTTCAAACCCATATGAATGCCCAAAATCTAACGTTCACGGGAGAAATAGATGAAGAAATCGGCTAGATGGTGATGTGTTTCGGCTTTAACAACATAACAAGAGAAAGAAAAGAGAGATAGTAGGTTTATGGTGTTGCGGCAATGGTGAAAATGGAAGAGAAAAGTTTCGGTCTTAGCAAGGTAAAAGAAAAGAAAAAGAATAGGGATGAAACACAAAAATAGAATCGGCAAAGATGAGGAGAAAGAGAGAAGAAATGAAAAGTAACAAATGACTCTTATGGTCAATGAGTGATTCGGCCAAAGTATACAAATGAAAGATAAAAGAGGAAATGTGGATTTTGAACAATATGAAAAAGAGAGATTAGAACAAGAGAGGTTGTTTTCGGCTACAAAGAATTAAAAAATGAGAGGGAGGTTCCAAAGAAGATTCGGCCAAAAGCCTAAGAGGAAAAATCAACAACACCAATGGACATTCGGCTATGGCTCACTTTGGTGCATTAGAGAAAAGTTGGTAAAGTCAAAGGGTTTTTGGTTAAGACACAAAACAAAGAAAGAAGGCCAAAACTACAACAAAATTCACCTTATTGCCAAGAACATATTCGGCTAAGGAGGAGAGCTTTGGGGAAGAAAAGAAAAATACAAAAGATGCACAAAAAGCGCAAAATGCTAAAATTAGCCAACTAAACCCCTCTAGCCACACATGCCGTCCACATACATGAACAATTAGCCATAGGAGAGTTTCCAAAACAACTTCCTTAAGCCAAGCCTTTTGTCCCCCCATCCTTCCATAAATTTTAAGATTCCTTTCCCAAAGTTCAAGCTTTCCTAAACTAATTATTCAACTTGCCATAAAAATTGAAAGTCCAACTTACCTTAATTAGAGCTTGACCGACACTTAATGCTAGGATACATAAAAATAAAGTCTTCAAAATGTATTCCATGATACTCGAACCACTTCCCTCAAGCAACCATCCGTGCGCCAAAGCCACCTTACCACTAACTCCACATGTGCTTTAATTTAACACCTAAATTAACTTAAGTGTCAGGTTCACTTAATCCACTTCACTAAATTCTTCAAACTAAAAAGGATTCTAACTTCATAAAATAAATCCAAGCCTTCACAAAACTATACTAAGCACATAATAAAAATCATACTCGAGCTAACACAAGTAACAAGATGATACTCAAAATTTTTCCTAAAGCCCAATGTCCAATTGGCCCAATCCTACTAGGCCCAATTTTGGGATGTTACAGTTCTACCCTCCTTAAAGAAATTTCGTCCTCGAAATTTCCAACTAACTAACAGCCGTACATCCTATCTCACCACACTATACTCTTGCTACACACTCTGATCTTAATAAAACCAATATACTTTCTAAGTACAGTCTCCAAGTTCACACTCAAGGTTCTAGATACTTCACTAGCGATGGTTCTGACACAGCCATTTTGCTTCTACCGCGTCCACGACAACCACGTCCCCTAGAACATATATCTAACATCGCGATTTAATCCGATTAAGAAGTTTTATGCATTAATACTTTTGTTCCACTTGTTTATGCGCGAACTATTTTATGAAACAAAGTTTTCAGAAGTTGTTCTTTAGATCAATCAAAATTTCTAGTTCAAGTTCACTATTCTAATTCAGAGAATCACACTCACATTCATCAATAAAAACACATCCATTCATCCGTGACACTTTCTTGAGCATTCCATCCATTTCCCCAACTAGGGGTAAATTCGTCATTTTTCCTATAGGGGTATTTTGGTAATAAATCGGGGTGAATTTGAAAATCACAAAAGTCATTTCGAAATTTTCCAAACTCGTGGGTATTTTGAAAGAAAGATTTTCCAAATCAAGGTATTGCAGAAATTTCAGAAATCGGAGTTATTTTGGTAATTTTGGAAATCAGGGGCATTTTAGAAATTTTTTTCTTCCAAATCAGGGTATCTTACTATTTTGTAAAATAAAAGTTTTTGGTATTTTTGTAAAGTAAGAATGTTTTTACAAAAGTCGTGGGTAGTATGGTAATTTTATAAACCAAGGGCATTTTGGTAATTTGGATATGTTTTATTTTTAGTAACTCATATCTTAAAGATATATGTTAAAATTACAAATCGAAGGATTTGTAACAACTTGATTTTATTTGGGATTATAGATATACAATGTTTTATTAAAGAAAAAAATTTTCCAAGTATAAAATGGTTTTACAAATCAAAGGAGTAATTTTGAAAACTTAAGGTTTTTATAAAATAGTATGACTAGCCCCTTTCGGGTTTTAGTTATCGGTTTAGCCCGTGAATAAGTCCTCTTGGTTAGGGTGAACCGTTACTACGCACCAGTTAGGATTCGAGTGGAGAGGAGGTGAGTCACTAGGACTGCTTAAATACCAAGCTCCCACCGAAACCAATCCTAGACATGCGCACAATGGTTGCCACACCCTAACTCGGCGACTTAGTCACAGGTTTGTTTAATTAGGCATTTAAAGTTTTATGCAATTCTGTGTTGGAGTAAGCTAATCCTAAAGTTCCATAACTTAATATACTAATCTACATTCCCATCATATCCACATACCAATCATATAATAATTCACACAACAATTAGAGGTACTTACCTAGTGGACTTCGGGTCGGAGATACAGATGCCATGCCAGAATAAACCTGAAAAATTATGAAAGCCCAAATCCTTGAAAAGCCCATCTTAAGAAAAAGTTTTTGGGCCCAAAACCCTCAAAGCTGAGTTTTGAACCAGGCTCTGATACCAATTTGTAACACCCCAAACCCGGCCCATTCGCTATGACCGAATTTGAAATGCCACTGCGGAAATCGTTTGAAAAACTTTTGACTTAGAGATTAAAAACATAAAATTTTGTTGTCTTTACTAAAAAGATTGTGTAATTAAAGTTCCAAATAAAATTAAGTTGTTTAAAATAAAACATTTTCAAATAATAATATAATCGACAATCCAACTTAAAACATAATAAAAGTCCATAAATACTTTAAATGGCCCTTATTACAATAAATAACCTTTCATAAAAAAAATGTGTAAAACAAATAAATTTATCTTCTGCATGGGCCACCTCGTATCCACTCCAACCCGGTCCAAGCTTTAAGCATCACCTGTAAGGTTTGAGAAAAATTGGGTGAGTCAACAGACTCAGTGCATAATTATTACACATGTCCCCACATATGGGCTTGGCCCAATTCCACACAGTCCACATACATAAATATGCAAAATGAAGCCCAACCCAACCTAGTGTCCATCCGTTACACCTACCTTAGCAGACTCCCTGCCCAAGGCCGTGGCTAATCCACCGATCAAATAATGATCCTCATATCTTACCTTGGCAGACTTGCTGCCCAAGGCCGTGGCTAAGCCACCGATCACATAGTGATCCACATATCTGTATCCACGAGGTGACTCGAGGTCATCCTCAATCTACGGTGATGCACACAGCTATCATCCGCCGAGATGGGTACCTAGCCAACACCTCCCTTGATGAAGCACATAGCCACCATCAAGCGCCAATGTAGCACAAGGCTAACATCAGACCACGTACATAATGTACACCCTTTCCTTCGATAGTCACATCCCAAGTCCCATGTATCATGCCACAATATCATTAAAATTAGCATATATCACATGCCATCACATTTTCATACATGTATCATATGTAAATTGAAATTATAAAATACTAACCTTGTCAATTGATTACCCAACATGGGCATCCACCCATTTTAGCCATTAATTCGGCAACCATGCACATCATATACATATTTATATATATAACACATACACACATCAAGAGAACAGTGCGATAACTATGCACCTGATAACAGTGAGAACTATACTTTCACGCTCGTCGATACCTAAATATTTATCACTCTTGATTAGAACACTAATATTCATAAAACTATACAAATGATAAGTGATCTAAATCCTTACCCTCGGAATTCCGAACAACAACTATATGCAATTTCACTCCAATTGATGGTTCATAACCCGATGAAGAACCATGAACAAACAATGGCTCGGGAGTATGTACGACTTCAAATAATCGATCTTCGCTGGCAAAGGGACCACATCCCGGTGGAAAATCTCGGACTCCCGACACAGCCCTTCGTTTGAAATTTGAGGGTATAGCAGAACCACCCCTCTTCCAAACACTATTTACCGCTCTTTTCAAACCCATATGAATGCCCAAAATCTAACGTTCACGGGAGAAATAGATGAAGAAATCGGCTAGATGGTGATGTGTTTCGGCTTTAACAACATAATAAGAGAAAGAAAAGAGAGATAGTAGGTTTATGGTGTTGCGACAATGGTGAAAATGGAAGAGAAAAGTTTCGGTCTTAGCAAGGTAAAAGAAAAGAAAAAGAATAGGGATGAAACACAAAAATAGAATCGGCAAAGATGAGGAGAAAGAGAGAAGAAATGAAAAGTAACAAATGACTCTTATGGTCAATGAGTGATTCGGCCAAAGTATACAAATGAAAGATAAAAGAGGAAATGTGGATTTTGAACAATATGAAAAAGAGAGATTAGAACAAGAGAGGTTGTTTTCGGCTACAAAGAATTAAAAAATGAGAGGGAGGTTCCAAAGAAGATTCGGCCAAAAGCCTAAGAGGAAAAATCAACAACACCAATGGACATTCGGCTATGGCTCACTTTGGTGCATTAGAGAAAAGTTGGTAAAGTTCAAAGGGTTTTTGGTTAAGACACAAAACAAAGAAAGAAGGCCAAAACTACAACAAAATTCATCTTATTGCCAAGAACATATTCGGCTAAGGAGGAGAGCTTTGGGGAAGAAAAGAAAAATGCAAAAGATGCACAAAAAGCACAAAATGCTAAAATTATCCAACTAAACCCCTCTAGCCACACATGCCATCCACATACATGAACAATTAGCCATAGGAGAGTTTCCAAAACAACTTCCTTAAGCCAAGCCTTTTGTCCCCCCATCCTTCCATAAATTTTAAGATTCCTTTCCCAAAGTTCAAGCTTTCCTAAACTAATTATTCAACTTGCCATAAAAATTGAAAGTCCAACTTACCTTAATTAGAGCTTGACCGACACTTAATGCTAGGATACATAAAAATAAAGTCTTCAAAATGTATTCCATGATACTCGAACCACTTCCCTCAAGCAACCATCCATGCGCCAAAGCCACCTTACCACTAACTCTACATGTGCTTTAATTTAACACCTAAATTAACTTAAGTGTCAGGTTCACTTAATCCACTTCACTAAATTCTTCAAACTAAAAATTATTCTAACTTCATAAAATAAATCCAAGCCTTCACAAAACTATACTAAGCACATAATAAAAATCATACTCGAGCTAACACAAGTAACAAGATGATACTCAAAATTTTTCCTAAAGCCCAATGTCCAATTGGCCCAATCCTACTAGGCCCAATTTCGGGATGTTACAGTGATAATTAAGTGAAACTTGACATTTAAGATCAAAGAAATCGAGATTTGGACCAAGTACGGGGAAATATCAATCAAAATGACCGATTCGCATTGAGGTAAATTCATATGGTTAGTCTATAGTGAACAATTATTAAATTTGAATTGAGATGATGTATTATTTTAGATATGTTTGTTATCTAATTATGACTTTATGCAAGTACGAGATTGAATTGAAGGATCAATCGTGAGAAATGTAGAGTCAAGTAAATTCATACTACGACTCAAGATGAATTGACGGAAAAGACCATGGTTGGACCATGGCAGTGGGTGTGCCAGTGTAAGACCATGTCTGGGACATGGCATTGGCCTCAATTTTAATGTAAGACCATGTCAGAGACATGGCATCGGCTCGAGATGAGTGCCAGTGTAAGACCATGTTTGGGACATGGCATTGGCACCGATATGTGATCCCATGTAAGACCATATCTGGGATATGGCATTGGCACCCTACCAGGGGTACAATACATCTCGAACATCCCTAATATTACAAGTAGTTCAATGGGAAATTCAAGGAGTATGCTCAAGATAAGTAAGAGTAGGACATGTGAGTATTATGACTAAGCACATGTATGTATACGAGACTCATAAATAATGTGCTCGGATTATGATGAATTATTGATAAGGATGCAAATGAGTAAGATGTGTCTATGATCACTTGGTTGTTATTCCAAGCTATAATATGCTTTGGTGTAAGTGTGTATAAATGAAAGTGAACACAAAGAATTAATGAATGAGTGAAATTGACATTAAAACAATTGTGGGCAATCGCATCAATATAAATTTGAAAAATCACCAAAAATGGTGGAAATTGAATTAAAGGTTGGGTGAGATATGAAATTAAAGATTAATGAGTCTATTTTTCCATAAAATAAAAATAGTAAGCAAAAGAAGTGTGAATTATGAGATATTTTAATTTTGTGAAACAGGGTCAGAATTAGTTATGGAATCCCCTATTCCAAATTTGGAAAATTAGTAAAAATTGTAAAAAAACTAATTATGAAGTATAATTCATATGCTTGAAATCCTTAATAAGTCTATTTTCAATTGAAATAAATGAGAACATCATATGAATTTTATATGAGGAGAAAATTGATTCGTAGTGAAGAAGTGTCAGAACTGTTGGACAGTGAAACAGGGGTAAACTTAATGAATAAACTGTACTAATTGGCTAGACCAAAAATTATGAAATTTCTATGGTAAGAATTTATGTGAGTCTAGTTTCAGGGAAAAATAACAGTTATTCATTCAGAGCTTTGTAGCTTGAGAAATAAATAATTTAGTGATAGTGACTCAAGTAGACAGATTAATGTGAACATGAGTAATAAGGTGTAAGCATGTGATATAATGATTATATCATCTTAAGAAATTATCGTGAGGATTTATCCACTCAAGTTTATTAATTTCTTATTATTTGCATATGAGCTTACTAAGCATTTATGCTTACTTCCCCTCTCTTTTCCCTTGCCTTGTAGTATCGTCAAGTTAGCTCGGGGATCGGTGGATGTCTGAGATTCGCTCACACTATCAATTGGAACACTTGGTATATCTAGATACATTAATTTTTTGGTTATGGCATGTATAGTAGGCTTGGTCGTTTTGTCATATATGTTATATTTCTTATGGCCTAAAATGTTGGCCCTTATTTAATAAATGTTCATTTTGATTAAGGCTATTTGGAGATGGCCAATATTGATGGTTGTCATACGCCTATGATGTGGTTATTCATGTAGGTGGTAATTGCAGAATTGAGATGTTGTGGATGTGGTTCACAAATGATTTCATGAATGACAATGTGAATGGGAATGTGTATGCAAAATTGGATATTCGGATGTCCAATTATAGCATGATACATGTTGATGAAATGGATACAAGAGAGTTTGTGTTTTATCTAGGGAACTGGCTTGGAAATAGCCAACTTCCAGGCCACACGGGTAGAGACACGGCCATGTGTCTCAGCCATGTGACAGACACAGTCTAAGAGCACGGGCGTGTGCCAAGGCCGTGTAACCTTATTTTGATGATGACGTCATAAACAGAGAGTTACACTATTTAGGGACACGGGCGTGTCCCAGACCACACGGGCGTGTGTCCCCTATTTTGACAAAATCTTCTAAATTTTTCCAAAAGTTTCCAAAGTTCTCGGTTTAGTCCCGAACCATCCTAAAGGACGTTTTGAGCTTTATAAGCCCATATAAGGAACAAAATGCATGTGTTAGAAAAGTTTTAAATTTGACAAAATTTTATGACCCAGTTTTACATGTTCAAGAAAATTTAAGTCTAGTAACGCCTCGTACCCTGTTCTGGCGTTGGATACGGGTAAGGGGTGTTACAGCATATCCCGTCGAATCTCAATCTTTATTGGAGAAATCACATGTGAAGGATCAGAATGATATCGTCGCAACATCGACACATGAAACACATTATGGATCCTTTCCAACTCTGTCAATAAAGCTAACCGATATGCTATTGGCCCTATTCTTTCAATAACCTCATACGGCCCAATGAAACGTGGACTCAACTTGCCTTTATGGCCAAATCTCATGAACTTCTTCCACGAAGATACTTTCAGAAATACTTTATCACCAATCTGAAATTCGATCTCTTTTCTTTTCAAATCTATGTAAGACTTTTGTCGATCTAAAACGGCTTTCAAATAGTCACGAATTACCTTTACCTTTTCTTCGATTTCTCTAACCAAGTCAACCCCATGAATATGTTTCTCACTAAGCTCTATCCAATACAACGGAATTTGACTCTTGCAGCCATACAATGCCTCATATGGTGCCATCTTTATACTCGACTGAAAATTGTTGTTATAGGCAAATTTGACAAATGGTAGATATTTCTCCCAACTACCTTCAAATTCTAGAACACAACATCGGAGCATATTTTCAAGAATCTGAATTACTCTTTCGGTTTGTAGATGAAAAGCGATACTAAAATTTAACTTTGTACCTAAAGCTTCTTGTAATTTCTTCCAAAATCTCGAAGTAAACCTCGGATCTTTATCTGAAATAATTGAAATAGGCACTCCGTGCAATCTCACAATCTCAGCAATCTATAATTCAGCTAGCTTATCAAGTGAATAGTCAGAACGTAGCAATATAAAATGAGTCAATTTCATCAATCTGTCAACAACAACCCAGGCGGCATGTTTCTTTTTCAGTGTCAAGGGCAGACTCGTTACGAAGTCCATCGTAATCCTATCCCATTTCCACTCGGGTACCATCACTAGCTGAAGTAAACCCGAAGGCACTTGGTGTTCGTCTTTTACTTGTTGACAAATCAAACATCTCAAAACAAACTCCGAAATATCTCGTTTCATACCTGACCACCAATACAATTTCTTCAAATCATTATACATTTTCGTACTACCCGGATGAACTGATAAAAAACCACTATATGCCTCGTGTAAATTTTTTTGAATAAGTTCATCATTTTTTGGTACACATATTCTATCTCGAAATATCAAACAATCATCTGAGCCGATCCGAAAGTCTAAAACACTACCCAATTCACACTGAGCTCTTTTAGCTTGCAATTCACTTTCATTTTTCTGAGCTTCACAAATTTGCTGAAGATATATCGATCTAGGTCTCATGCCGGCCAAAATTGAACCATCATTAGACAAAGTCAATCTTGTACTTATAGCTCTCAAAGCAAACAAGGACTTTCTGCTCAAAAAATCTGCGACTACATTCACTTTTCCCGAATGATAGTCAATCACTAGTTCATAATCTTTCACTAACTCGAGCCATCTCCGTTGTCGCAAGTTCAGATCTTTCTGAGTCATCAAATATTTCAAACTCTTATGATCAATAAAAAAAATGCCATTTCTCACCGTACAAATGATGACGCCAAATTTTCAAAGCAAAAACAATGGCGGCCAATTCCAAATCGTGCGTCGAATACTTCTTCTCGTGTGATTTCAACTATCTCAAGGCATAAGCTATCACTTTGCCCTCTTGCATCAACACACAACCCAAACCATTCAATGACGTGTCATTATAAATTACAAATTCTTTTCCCGATTCAGGTTGTACTAAAACCGGTGCCTCGATCAATAATGCTTTCAATTTCTCAAAACTTTGCTGACATTTTTCGAACCATTCAAATTTAACATCTTTTTGCAACAACTTGGTCATAGAAGTAGCAATCATCAAAAATCCTTTGACAAAATGTCGGTAGTAACCAGCTAAGCCCAAAAAGCTTCTAACTACAGATACATTCCTTGGTAGTTTCCAATCAACAATTACCGAAATCTTACTTGGATCAACCCGAATACCTTCATCTAAAATTATATGTCCTAAAAATCTGACTTCTCGGAGCCAAAACTCACTTTTTCTAAATTTAGCAAACAATTTCTTATTTCTCAACGCCTGTAATGTAGTTCTTAAGTGCTCGGCATGCTCACAACCACAAAAATAGCAGGAGCATTAGTTAATCCAAAAGGCATAATAAGAAATTCATAATGCTCTGAAAGCGATTTTTGGTACATCCGACTATTTAACTCTCAACTGGTAGTAGCCTAACCTCAAATCAATCTTTGAGAACACTGTTGCCCCTTTCAGCTGATCAAACAAGTCATTAATTCTTGGCAAAGGATACTTGTTCTTTATCGTTACCTTGTTCATCTGTCAATAATCGATACAATGTGTCATAGATCTGTCTTTCTTATTTACAAATAACACTGAAGCACCCCAGGGAGAAAAACTCGGTCTCGCAAAACCCTTATCTGTCAATTCTTGCAACTGAGCTTTTAATTCTTTCAATTCAGTCGAAACCATTCTATACAGAGCAATCAATATCGGCGACGTCTCGGGTACTAAATCAATAGCAAACTCAACCTCTTTGATCAGAGGTAACCCAGGCAACTCCTCTGGAAACACATCTGGATATTCGCAGACTACCGGCACTGATTCAAGGTTCAATTTAGACATCTTTGTATTCAACACATAAGCAATATAAGCTTCACAACCTTTTCTTACATATCTCTGAGCAGCCATAGACGAAATCCCAATAGGCAATTCACTTGATTCATCGGTTTCAACCCGAAGAACCTCACCATTTTCACAATTCAATTCAATAGTTTTTAGTCTACAATTTACTATGGCATCATGTAGTGTCAACCAGTCCATACCCAAAATAACATTGAATTCATCAAATGGCAACAACATTAAGTCAGCCAGAAAATAGTGCCTCGAATCATCAAAGGACAATTCTTGAAAACTTTATCAACTAGCACATATTTGTCTAAGGGGTTTGACACTTTAATCACAAACTCAGTAAACTCAACAGGCAAACTCTTACTAGATACCAAATTCACACAAATATAAGAATGAGTCGATGTATGATCAATCAATGCAATAACATTAGTATGATAAAGAGAAAATGTACCAATAATCACATCAGAGATGCAGGTGCTCTAGCTATGAATGTCACAGCTGAATCCTTCGTCAAACCTTTACTGCTAGTTCCATTCCTCGTATGTCTCGGTGGCCTACCCCTATTGGTAGTATTACTCGGTCTTGCACTCAGAAATTGTTCTTTCTTAGCTATCTCAGGGCAATCTCGGATAAAATGCTTTTGAGAACCACACTTGAAACAAGCTCGGTCATTCATCCTACACTCATCGGGATGTCTTCTTCCACAATGCTAACATTCAGGTCTATTAGACTTAACATTACCCAAGCTTGCCATTGAAGTAGCTTGAGATTTAAAACCCGAATATTGCTTCCTGCGGTCTCTGTGCGAATACCCAGCTGAAACATTCAAACTAGAATACATTTATCTGGATTTCTTTGACTGAGATTGAAATGACTTGCTCATCGGCCTTTTTCTTGCATTTCTAACCTCACTCTCAGCCTTTCTTTTCTCTTTGCTTATCTCTTCTGCTTTGCAAGCTCGTTCAACCAATACAACTAATTTTTTTAGCTCCAAGATTCCAACTAACAGTCGGATGTCTTCATTCAGCACATCTTCAAACCTTTTACACATAATAGCCTTGGAGGAAACACACTCTCGTGCATACTTACTGAGCCTGAAAAATTCTCACTCATACTCTGTCATTGACATTCGGCCCTGTTTCAGTGTAACACCCCTTACCCGTATCCTATGCTGGAACCGAGTACGAGGCATTACCAGACCTAACAATGCATTTTGTCAATTTACTTAACACATATATAAATGACTTAGTCAAGTCCCTATACATGCCATAAGTTAAATCATTTATAAATAAAGATACCCATAGATAGCTTGATAGTGTGAAGCAATCTCCGACGACCTCCATCCCGAGCTTGTTTAGTAGGACTCTGTAACATGGGAAAGGAAAGGGGGTAAGCTTATAAAGCTTAGTAAGTTCACATGTAAAAATAATAAGCATTAGTAATGAATTTAGCTTACTACTAAGCTGTCATAACTTGCATAAATAATGCTAAGTTCTTACTTTCCCAACTTACTCATTTACTTTCCCAACTTACTCATTTGTAGCCTTATCAAATCCTCAACATGAAAAATCTTCACAACAAGTTCTCAAATTGATACAATCATTAAATCACATGCTTAAACCTTATTACTCATGTTCACATTAATCTGTCTACTTGACTCACTGTCACTAAATTATTTATTTCTTGAGCTACAGAGCTTCAAATTTCAAACCGCTAATTTTCCCTAAAACTAGACTCACATATCTTCATACTATAAAATTTCCAGAATTTTTGGCTCAGGTAATTAGTACAGTTTATCCATTAAAATTTCCTCTGTTTCACTATTCAACTATTCTGACCACTTTTTACTACGAATCAATTTTCTCCTTGTGCAGAATTCAAATGATGATATAATTTGTTTCATTTGAAACTAGACTCATAAGGAATCTAACCATATAAATTATGTCCAAAAATTATTTTTGTACAATTTTTAATGATTTTTCCAAGTCAGAACAGGGGATCTCGAAATCACTCTAAACCAGTCTCACAAAAATCTAAATATCTCAAAGCACAGAATTTCTTTTCTTTCTTTGTTTCTTTCATATGAAAATAGACTCAATTACCTTAAAATAAATTTCTCATCCAACTTATAATTCAATTTCTACTATTTTTGGTGATTTTTCAAATTCACATCACTGCTGCTATCCAAAACAGTTTTATTGTAATTTTTTGCTCTCACTCACTTTAGTTGTATTCATTACTTACCTATAACAATCTTTCCAATTTCCGATTACATATCGAGCGTATTTCTCATATGTTACACATTCATATACCTACACTTATCACTACAAGTCACACATAATTTCACTTAATCGAGTTTCCCGGTGAACTCATCGGTAACCTTACCAAAGGCTCAGAATACAAAGGGCACCTTACTTAATAGCTTGCTTACATTCCTGCAACGTTCTCATTTAACACATGAGTACTCTTTCATAATATAGGCATATTGCCAATCATGTCATAAAGTGTCACAAGCATAACTGAAAACTCATCACTTACTTAATACTTGATAATCTCAATTATTTACGATCTCAATATTAATTAAGCCTTAAATGCATACCTGTACTCTTTCTTCATGTTCTAACCTTGTCATTTCTTTGACTTACTCTTTGGACTACTCAAGAACCTTTTCCTTTTTGAACTTACCACTGCAAGTCTTGACATGGTCTTACGTGGTATCCTTGCCTTATGAACTCACCAATGCCATGCCTTGGCATGGTCTTACATGGGACCTTTGCCTTATAAATTCACCAATGCCATGTCTTGACATGGTCTTACATGATTTCCTTGCCTTATAGAACTTATCAACGCCATGCCTTGGCATGGTCTTACATGATATCCTTATCTTACCAAATGTCATGTTCCAAACATGGTCTTACATGGTATCCTTGTCTTACCAAATGCCATGTTCCAAACATGGTCTTACTGGTATCCTTGTCTTAGTGCCAATGCCACATCTTGATGTGGTCTTACATGAAGTCCTTAATCAATGCTGATGCCATGTCTTGACATGGTCTTACACGGGATCCTTGCTTTACCAATGCCATGTCTTGACATGGTTTTACATGGTAGCCTTAACCGTCAATTCCTCCTTAAATATCATGTTATGAACATGCAGTTTTCCGTCAATTCTTCCTTAATTGCCATGGTACAGCCATGGATTTTGAGATATCAATACCTTGTCAAGTCATAGCTGAAACATACTTGCTCAAATTCTCAAGGTTAGTCGCATAACTCAATAATAACATTACTAATAACAATAATTGCATAATAATAAAATGCTATTCAACTTACATACTTACATTCTAAATCTCACCATATCATCAACTTAACTTATTCTCATCAAACTATGCTAGTCAATACTTTCTTGTTATCATACAAAGCCATAATACAAAATATGGTCTAACATATAAATTATACAAGTTCTCTTTCCAATATCGAATTATTATCGAACATTAATCATTATATCTGAAACTCAATACTATAGTATTTATGGCGAAAATATCATTTTATCATTCAAATATGCATAATTAAATGCTTATTAAACATATGAACTTACCTCGATACCAAAACGACCATTTTACCAACTTTCTCGATTTTCAAGTTTCCTCTTGTTCTAAGTCCAAATCTTGTTTTTTGGAGTCTAAAACATCACATTTCACTTATTTAATTAATGTACTATTCAAAACAGTCCTTAACTCAACTTTTTTAAAATTATAATTTTGCCCCTAAATTTTTACATATTTACACTTTTGCCCCAATACTCGAAAATTAAATTTCAGCCCTTTTTCTTATGTTTTATAACATGCTGATCATTTTTCTCTTCTATGGCAACATCAAATTCTCACTCTAACATGTACTTATGAACATTAGGTATTTTTACCGATTATGTCGATTTACTCGTTTTCACGTAAAATCGCTTAGTAAAAGTTGTTTAACATTATTTCAGCCTTCATATTCTATCATAAAGCATCAAAATAAACACATTTAACCTATGGGTATTTTTCCAAATATGAACCCTAGGTTAAATTATTGCTAGAATAAGCTAAATCAAGTTACCGGGACTCTAAAAATGTAAAGAATATTAAAAACGGGGCTTGGAATCACTTACTATGGAGCTTGGAAGCTTGAAACAAACCCTAGCTATGGAGAACCCTTGTAATTTCGTCCTAATGAAGAAGATGGACATATTTGGCATTTAAATTTTGTTTTTAATTCATTTAATTCACTAAATTACCAAAATGCCCCTTAAAACAATCTTTTGAAACATACCCATTCATGTCCATTTTTTTTCACTAACTTAACCAATGGTCTAATATCATTTAAGGACCTCCAATTTAAAATTTCATAACAATTGGACACCTCTAACATGTAGAACTCAACTTTTGCACTTTTTACAATGTAGTCCTTTTGACTAAATTGAGTGCCCAAATGTCAAAATTTTCAAATGAGATTTTCACAAAATCATTCCGTGAAATTTTATACCATAAAAATATAAATAAAATAAATTTCTCAACATCGGATTTGTGGTCCCAAAACCACTGTTCCGTTTAGGCTTATTTCGGGATGTTACATTCAGCTCAAGGAATTCTTTACATTTCTAATCGATGAACCACTGACTAATGCATTTCTTTCAGAATTCCTCTTAAAAGAATTCACATGTAACCCTCTCTCTCGGTACCACAAATACTAGTGTCTTCCACTAGTGATATGTTGTGTCCCTCAATAATGATATAGCACATTTCAAGCATTCTTTGGGTGTACATGATAACTCATCAAATACCCTGATAGTATTCTCAAGCCAGAACTCGGCTCTCTCGGGGACATCTGAAACACCCCAAACCCGGCCCACGAGCCTTGACCGGATCTGGTATGTCACGGAGTAAAAACGTTTTGAAAAGTTCAATGGAAATTTTCAATTTATGGGGGTAATAAAATGGTGTTTGCTAAAACTTAGATGGGTTGGCTTGATAAATATGATAGAGTTGAAAACTTTTCCTTTTTCCTTTGAAACCAATTAATCACTTAGGTTTTAAAGCATTAGAGTCATCAATAACTTAGGAAATTTTGTTACCCGATAATAACATTTTTGAAAACGCCTAAGCGGCCATATTACAACCCAATCGAATTGTAGTGAATAATAAACTTAAAGCGGGGTAAAGTAAAATTTGAAGTCCACAAAACAAACATGGTCGCCTTGAGCTCTCCCCGACTCCACATCCGCGCTCTACTCACCTGCAAGATGATATGGGAAGGGGTGAGTCACCAAGACTCAGTGTGTAAATCCCAACCCGAAAATAACACTCATACACAAGATATTAGCATGACATGCAATTATGCAACCCAACCTATCCATCCATGCTCCTTTTTCTACCCCGTGTGGTACCAAACCACTGGTGGTGCCAAACCACTGGTGACTTATAGTTACGATATCCGTCAATACGTGTGGTGCCAAACCACTGGTGGTGCCAAACCACTGGTGACCCAAAGTCACGATCAAATAATGGGGCCAACCCATCGTGTGATACCAAATCACTGGCGTCGATCCCGTATCTCAAATGTGGGACCAACCCACGGTGGCACTAAGCCACAGGGACGAGACGCTATGAGGTGCCAAACCTCTGGAGGTACCAAACCTCTGGTGACCGTAGTCACAATGTGTTACCAAAACACTGGTGTCTGTCGACACGAATATTACTCCCTCTCATCAATCCCACCATCATCATGCTCACATCACAAGTATCATGATCTCATATATCATGCAATCGTATATAGCATAGCCTTTCACAGCATATGATGGCATATACAACATATATCGTAAATCGAGTAATAGGGGACTTACCCGAAAACCAAGCTTATGCCCACTAGGCAAAGTTACCACATGAGAGGTTATAATATTATCAAATAACGCTTTATACTAATAAACTGTAAGAGCTACACACCTATTTAATCGAAGATTTAACTAGCAATCCCGTGTCTATGCGATATTACAGAAGTCTCGAACTTGTCCTCGTATTGCTCCTATATTCGGCCATCATAGATCAAGATTTAGGGTCTCATTTGATTAACTAACAAATCCAAGGATCGGTCATAACGTAATAAAAACAGGGCCTTAGGCCAACCTTTATTATACGAACTAACGTGATTGAAATCCCGAGATCTTCTAATTTCTTAGCCGATTAGTCCCCTCCTAAAATCAAAGTACAATTTCGGTTATACATAGGTACCCCAAATGGCCTTTGGCCAAAAGTCAATAACTTGGTACCTTGTTTACCGAAATTCTGAAATTCCCCTTATGCTTTGAATAGTCAAGACCCTTGAAGAAACGAGACCCGAAAGGCTCCTTCAAAAAAGACACTAAGAATTATTTATAGGCATTCGGCCAACCCTTAGAAGTGCTTGAACTCATGCTTTTGGCCCATCAAAAGAGAGGTAAGGAACCGAAGTAAAAAGGGAAATACTTACCAACTTTCGAAAATACATCTCTTTTCGTGGATTCGGCCTATGCTCTTTGTGGTAAGTAACATTCGGCTAGGACTACAATGGAAAGGAAAGCAATTTGACAAGGTTAAAGAGCTTAGACCATTGGTCAACAACAATGGAAGGAAACAAAAGAACAAGGAGCTAGCCGAAAACACTCCCTAGGGCCTCTTCCAACCCGGAACCCCAAGCCCCTTGGAGTCTCCCATTTCCGGCCAAAGATTAAGAACTCAAGGCAACAAGAGTTGGTTGCCCTTACCTCGATGATTTCTCCACCTTGATGAGCTCCAAAGTTCGGCCAAGTCTCTCTAGGAAACACCATATCCGGCCATCACAATTGGGAAGAAAGATAGTACAGAGAAGCACTTTCGGCCAAGCATTCAAAATTAGAAGGAAAAGAAAATGAAAGAGCCATTGTCGATCATGCTCTCCTTTGCAAATCTCCAAGGCCACCAACCCCAAGACATACTTTCCTTCCATCTTCAATTTCCCATAAACATTGTTTTGTACATTTCCCATCACTCCCCCATACTTTGATTAAACTAATAACTAGATAGAATAAGGATAACACCCATACTAACATAAAATATTACACCCATACTCCAATTATAATATTAATAATACTAATAATAATAAAAATAAATAATAAATAAGTGCTACCTTCCTCCCTCCCCATACCGAGCAGCTGAAAGGAGACGTGGGCAGCATGCCTTGCATGCATGCGTGCGCCCCCTGCAGGTTGCCAGCATGCTGGCCCAAAAAAAAAAAAATCCCCAGGTGCTGCTCCTTGGTCTCGAAACTAGGACCTGGAGGAAAGCTTTCTAAGCAGCGTCCTTAGCCACTCGGCCGCGGACTCCTTTCATGCCATAATTCGACATGAAAATTCTTTTAAGCTTCCATCCCTTGGCTCCCTCACGCATTTAATGCCAGAGGCCAAAAACAAAACACCCATCTCTTGCCCAGGGGTTTCGAACCCAAGACCTGAGGCAGAAATCCCCACGCCTCAGCCACCCGACCAGCCTGACTTTCATGTCAAGGTTGCGTCGCATTTTCTTTTTAAACCTTCCTTCCCGAGTTTCCCCTTTGCCTTAACGCCAAGCAAAAGAAATAAAAACACCCGCGCGCTCAACAGTACTCGAACACTTGACCTCTATGCCGCAACGCCTATGAAGCGCCCTTAGCCACTCGGCCAAGGTGTCTTTCGTGACATAAACCCCTCTCAAATTTCTTTTAAACACTCCCTCACTTCAACGCCAGCATTCAAAAATAAAAACACCTTGCTCCCAGCGTGACTCGAACCTGAGCCCCTTACACCAGGGCCCTTAAGTAGCGCTCCCACACCACTTTTCCAGTCGATTCCTTGTGTCAAGCATTCGCACCATCAAATATACATAAGGTTTCCTCACTTACCCCTTTTCTTCTCTAGCACTTAAAGAACTTTTTAACCCTAAACCTGATTTATCTCGAGATTTTGGCTAAATCAAAACACATACATTTATTTAGGAAAACATACAATAAATAAAATACATTGCAAACAACCCTAGCGTAGGATGTTACAGTTCTACCCCCCTTAAAATAATTTCGTCCTCGAAATTACCTGGGTCAGAAGAGTTGGGGGTATTGCTGCCGCATCACATTCTCGGGCTCCCACGTAGCTTCCTCCACGCCATGATTCCGCCATAGGACCTTCACTAAAGGAACTGACTTCCTACGCAAAACTTTTACATCCCGATCTAGGATCTGCACAGGTTCCTCTTCCACCATCAAATCTGGACTCACCTTAACTTCCTCAATTGCCAAGACGTGTGATGGATCAGAACGATAGCGTCTAAGCATGGAGACATGGAACACATCGTGAATCTGACTCAGTTCTGTTGGCAACTCGAGCCGATAAGCTACTGGTCCCACTCGTCTCAACACCTTAAACGGCCCAATGAACCTTGGACTTAACTTGCCCTTTCTCCCAAATCTTAACACTTTCTTCCATGGTGAGACCTTCAGAAAAACTTCGTCTCCTACGGCAAATTCTATGTCCCTCCGCTTGAGATCAGCATAAGACTTTTGCCTATCCGAGGCTTCTTTCAACCGAGCTTGGATCTTCTTCACCTTATCCTCAGTTTCTGCAACCAATTCCGGTCCTAACATCCGTTGCTCACCCAACTCCGTCCAACAAGTAGGTGTGCGACACCTCCTACCATACAACGCTTCATATGGAGCCATCTTAATGCTTGCCTGATAACTGTTGTTGTATGCGAACTCAGCTAATGGCAAAAATTCTTCCCAACTACCTCTGAAGTCCAAAATGCAGCCTCTTAACATGTCCTCTAAAACTCGAATAACCCTTTCCGATCGCCTCGCCGATCGTGGATGGAATGTTTGTCTCAAAATCCAACCGTGTACCCAAAGCCTGATGTAGCGCTCTCCAAAACCTCGACATAAATCTGGGATCTCTGTCTGAGATGATCGACACTGGCACACCATGCAACCTCACTATCTCCGCCACATACAACTTAGCTAACCTCTGAAGCGAATAATCCACCCTAACTGGAATGAAATGAGCCGACTTGGTCAGACGGTCCACAATCACCCAAACTGCGTCCTTCTTGCTGGGCGTGAGGGGTAGCCCACTGACGAAGTCCATAGTGATCCTCTCCCATTTCCACTGAGGAATCTTCACTGGTTGAAGTAACCCAGATGGCAACTGATGTTCAGCTTTTACTTGCTGACACGTGAGACACCTTCCCACGAATTCTGTTACCTCACGCTTCAATCCTGGCCACCAGAACTGTTTCCGTAAATCTCCATACATCTTGCTACCTCCGGGATGCATAGCGTATGGGCTGCTATGTGCATCTTGAAGAATTCTTTGCCTTAATCCCACATCATTCGGCATACAAGGCCGCCCTTGAAAACACAACATACCATCACCAGTCAAGCTATACCCTTCCAAACCGCTATCTTGAACTTGCAACCTCCGTGCGTTTAAACTGTCATCCCCTAATTGCTTTTCCTTGATCTCCTCGATCCAAGTTGGCTTAACTTGCAGCTCTGCCAAAAGACTTCCATCATCGCATGCATCGAGACGAGCAAGCATCGCCTCTTAAGTCATCGTCGCGACCTTTCGGCTCAACGCATCGCCCACCACGTTAGCCTTGCTCGGATGGTATTCAATTGAACAGTCGTAGTCCTTCAACAGTTCAATCCATCGGCGCTGCCTCAAATTTAAGTCCTTCTGAGTCAAGAGATACCTCAGACTTTTATGATCCGTGTAGACTATCGACTTTTCCCCATACAAGTAATGCCTCCATATTTTCAAAGCGAAGACTACTGTCGCTAACTCCAAGTCGTGAGTAGGATAGTTAACCTCATACGGTCTTAGCTGACGGGATGCATAGGCCACTACCTTCCCTTCCTGCATCAACACACATCCCAAACCATTATGGGACGCATCACAATAAACCGTGAACAATTTCCCCGCCTCAGGCTGTACCAAAACGGGAGCTTCCGTCAGAATCTTTCTTAGCTTATCAAAACTTTCTTGCTGTTTCTCTGACCAAACAAATGGGACTCCTTTTTTTAATAGCTTAGTCAACGGCGCTGCGATTAGAGAGAATCCTTCCACAAATCTTCGATAGTACCCGGCCAGCCCCAGAAAACTTCGAATTTCCGCCACTGAACTAGGCGGTTTCCAATCCAACACCGCTTCAACCTTGCGAGGGTCCACTCTAATCCCTTCAGCTGACACCACGTGACCCAAGAAAGTCACCTCCCTAAGCCAAAATTCGCACTTACTGAATTTGGCATACAACTGCTCCTTTCTCAATACTTGTAGAACTATACGCAAATGCTTATCATGCTCCTCCTCCGTCCTTGAGTAAACCAATATGTCGTCTATAAACACCACGACAAATTTATCTAAGTATTGCTGAAACACCCTATTCATTAAGTCCATGAACGCTGCCGGCGCGTTGGTCAACCCAAACGGCATCACTAGGAACTCGTAATGCCCATACCGGGTACGAAATGTCGTCTTGTGCACATCAGCCTCCTTCACCTTAAGTTGATGATAGCCTGACCTAAGATCTATCTTCGAGAACACCGATGCACCCTTCAGTTGATCAAACAGGTCATCAATCCGAGGCAACGGATACTTGTTTTTGATCGTTAACTTGTTAAGCTGACGATAGTCTATACACATCTGCATTGACCCATCTTTCTTCTTGACAAACAACACAGGTGCTCCCCACGGAGATATACTAGGTCGAATGAACCCTCTATCCAAGAGTTCCTGAATTTGAGCCTTCAGCTCCACCAACTCCTTTGGTGCCATTCAATAGGGTGCTATAGACACAGGTGCCGTTCCGGGCAACAAGTCTATACCGAACTCCACTTCCCGATCTGGAGGCAGACCCGGGAGTTCTTCTAGAAACACATCAGTGAATTCCCCTACAGTTCGGACCTTCTCCACTGCTGGCTCCCTAGCCTCCAAGGCATAAATTCGAACCAACAACGCCTCACACCCTTTTCTGATCATTTTCTCGGCCTTCAAGGCAGACACTACATTGGATAGATAATCTCTTCTGTTACCTATCATGACCACTTCATCACCCTCAGCCGTCTTTAGAATCATGCGCTTAGCAGCGCAATCCAACCTTGCCTGGTACTTAACCAGCCAGTCCATTCCAAGAATTAGATCGAACTCCCCAAACGGCAGTTCCATCAGATCAGCCACAAACACTACCCCTTGGAGTTCTAGGGGTATATCTCTATATAGCTTGTTCACTATCACAGAGTGTCCTAGAGGGCTAATTACAGTCATCTCGCTAGAAGCAGTCTCAAAATCCAAGTTCATAGTCTCTACCACACTACTGGCAATGTATGAATGCGTCGAACCCACATCAATTAATGCAACATATGGAAGACCAAAAATTAGGAGCGTCATCGGTGATGACATCCGGTGCGTCACCCTCCTCGCGACGCCTCATTGCGTAGACTAAGCCAGCCGCCTAGCCTCTGTGTGTTGCTGCACCTCGCCTCCGAATTCCGCGACCTCGATTAGGACCATTGCCTCCTCTACCATTACCACGACCCTCTGCGCGGTGGTCCCACATTCCTTCTTTGGAGCACGATTCTGACCCTCTGGCTGATTCCTTGCCATCTTCCGAGGACAATCCCTTACACGATGATCCAAAGATCCACATTCAAAGCAACCCCTCTCACCGGTCCAACAACCTCCCCAATGTGACTTCCCACAACGATTACACTGAGCCTGCGATTAGAAGCCATGGGCCTTCCACTGATTCGCCCCTCTCGCCTAGCCCTTTTTTGTGCATTATTTCCCGATCCAGACGACCCAACACCTCTTTTCTGCTTGCTCCTATCATAGTTCTGCCTCACAGACTCCCTGACCCTTTCGGCTACCTTAGCCTTCTCTACCAAAACGGCAAATTCACGCACCTGCTGTGGAGCAATCAACAACCTTAAATCATCCCTAAGTCCGTCTTCAAAACGGACGCAACGATCATGCTCAGTTGACACAACTCCCCGAGCATAGCGGCTCAACCTCAGAAATTCTGCCTCATACTCAGATACCGACTTATTTCCTTGTACTAATCCCAGAAAAGCTTTCCTCTGAGTATCAGTGTAGCTGGTGCCCACATACTTCTTCTGATAAGTAGCTTTGAAGTATTCCCAAGTAAGGTCGTCTGCTGTAGCACCGTCTCGAACCGTGAGCCACCACTGGTATGACTCATCTTTTAGAAGACACTCGCTCCTTTCAACTTTTCTCCTCATTTGTTAAATCAAGATCGCCCATGATCCTCTCGGTCGATTCTAACCAATATTCGGGGTGTCATCTTGGGTGCGACACCGACACACCCGAAATACTTCACTCGTTGGATCGAAGCCGCTCGATCTGCACTTCCGAGCTCCTGTACTTCTCACCGTCTCACCATCATTTCTAAAACACGCAAAGATAGCTCATGATACCGACTCACCCCGCTCGATCCTCGATGTCCATCACCAAAAGTTGGGGGTGGTGGTGGAGGTGGTATCTCATTATCCGATCCTTGGCCGACCTAATCGGTTCTCACATGGCTATCCGCCTCTACCAAGCCCCCCGACGGCGCGACCTCTAGAACTCATTTCTTATAGCGCAATCTGTCTTAAAAAGTTTTATGAATTAGCCAATATTCCACTGATTATTAGCAAAGAATTTTATGCGCGAAGTTAAGAAGAAGTTCTTTCGATCAAACAAGTTTCAAGTCTTCTATTGTAATTCGAAGATACATATTCCCTTATTCCATCCCTCTTTTGTCCAATTCCTAACCCGGGGTACTTTCGTCATTTACCCTACAGAGGTATTTTAGTAATAAAACAAAGTAAGTTTGTAAATCTTGATAAATCAAGGGAAACTTAAAAATTTGTAAAACTTGGGGTTCTTTTTGAGAAATTGTCTTCCCAATTTAGTAGTGTTGCAAAAACTTTAAAAATCAGGGTTATTTTGGTAATTTGCAAATTAGGGTCAATTTCGAAATTTTCCAAAATCACGACATTTTTGATATTTTGCAAATTAGGGATTTTGGGTATGCTAAAATAAGAAAATTTTGTTAAAATTTTGGGGTAGCTTAGTAGATTTTAAAACTAGGGGTATTTTTGTAGTTTTTATAAATCGAAATTCTTATTCTTTTTATTAAAACGCTGCTAATTCCTTTCGGTTTTAATAATAGGGTTTAGCCCACGAACAAGTCCTTACTTGTTAGGGTGAACCGGCTACGCACTGCAGTAGGATTCCCGCGAAGAGGAGGTGAGTCACTAGGACCGCTTAAATACCAAGCTCTTCTGGATCCAATCCTAGACATGCATACAAGGGTTACCACACCCTAACTTAGCGACTTAGTTATGGGTTTGTTTAATTAGGCAATTATAAATCTTATGCGATTGTTTGGGGTAAACTAGCCCTAGGGTTCATATACCTTTCATACTATCTACGTCCCATTTCTACCCCTTCACGTATAATCATTTACACATAGATTAGAGATACTTACGAGAGCGGATCGGTCTTTTGAGACTCGACGCCATGTTGTCCAACCAAAACCATTTTCATAGAGGTTTTCAAAAGCCTATCTAGAAAAACATTTTTAGGCCTTAGGCCCTCACAGCCGAGTTTTGAACCTGGCTCTGATACCAAATTTGAAACACCCCAAACCCGGCCCACGAGCCTTGACCGGATCTGGTATGTCACGGAGTAAAAACGTTTTGAAAAGTTCAATGGAAATTTTCAATTTATGGGGGTAATAAAATGGTGTTTGCTAAAACTTAGATGGGTTGGCTTGATAAATACGATAGAGTTGAAAACTTTTCCTTTTTCCTTTGAAACCAATTAATCACTTAGGTTTTAAAGCATTAGAGTCATCAATAACTTAGGAAATTTTGTTACCCGATAATAACATTTTTGAAAACGCCTAAGCGGCCATATTACAACCCAATCGAATTGTAGTGAATAATAAACTTAAAGCGGGGCAAAGTAAAATTTGAAGTCCACAAAACAAACATGGTCGCCTTGAGCTCTCCCCGACTCCGCATCCGCGCTCTACTCACCTGCAAGATGATATGGGAAGGGGTGAGTCACCAAGACTCAGTGTGTAAATCCCAACCCGGAAATAACACTCATACACAAGATATTAGCATGACATGCAATTATGCAACCCAACCTAGCCATCCATGCTCCTTTTTCTACCCCGTGTGGTACCAAACCACTGGTGGTGCCAAACCACTGGTGACTTATAGTCACGATATCCGTCAATACGTGTGGTGCCAAACCACTGGTGGTGCCAAACCACTGGTGACCCGAAGTCACGATCAAATGATGGGGCCAACCCATCGTGTGATACCAAATCACCGTGTCGATCCCGTATCTCAAATGTGGGACCAACCCACGGTGGCACTAAGCCACGGGACGAGACGCTATGAGGTGCCAAACCTCCGAGGTACCAAACCTCTGTGACCGTAGTCACAATGTGTTACCAAAACACCGGTGTCCGTCGACACGAATATTACTCCTCTCATCAATCCCACCATCATCATGCTCACATCACAAGTATCATGATCTCATATATCATGCAATCGTGTATATAGCATAGCCTTTCACAAAGATATGATGGCATATACAACATATATCGTAAATCGAGTAATAGGGGACTTACCCAAAACCAAGCTTATGCCCACTAGGCAAAGTTACCACATGAGAGGTTATAATATTATCAAATAACAATTTATACTAATAAAGTGTGTAAGAGCTTACACACCTATTTAATCGAAGATTTAACTAGCAATCCCGTGTCTATGCGATATTACAAAAGTCCCGAACTTGTCCTCGTATTGCTCCTATATTCGGCCATCATAGATCAGTATTTAGGGGTCTCATTTGATTAACTAACAAATCCAAGGGATCGGTCATAACGTAATAAAACAGGGGCCTTAGGCCGAACCTTTATTATCTGAACTAACGTGATTGAAATCCCGAGATCTTCTAATTTCTTAGCCGATTAGTCCCCTCCTAAAATCAAAGTACAATTTCGGTTATACATAGGTACCCCAAATGGCCTTTGGCCAAAAGTCAATAACTTCGTACCTTGTCTACCGAAATTCTGAAATTCCCCTTATGCTTTGAATAGTCAAGACCCTTGAAGAAACGAGACCCGAAAGGCTCCTTCAAAAGAGACACTAAGAATTATTTATAGGCATTCGGCCAACCCTTAGAAGTGCTTGAAATCATGCTTTTGGCCCATCAAAAGAGAGGTAAGGAACCGAAGTAAAAAGGGAAATACTTACCAACTTTCGAAAATACATCTCTTTTCGTGGATTCGGCCTATGCTCTTTGTGGTAAGTAACATTTGGCTAGGACTACAATGGAAAGGAAAGTAATTTGACAAGGTTAAAGAGCTTAGACCATTGGTCAACAACAATGGAAGGAAACAAAAGAACAAGGAGCTAGCCGAAAACACTCCCTAGGGCCTCTTCCAACCCGAAACCCCAAGCCCCTTGGAGTCTCCCATTTCCGGCCAAAGATTAAGAACTCAAGGCAACAAGAGTTGGTTGCCCTTACCTCGATGATTTCTCCACCTTGATGAGCTCCAAAGTTCGGCCAAGTCTCTCTAGGAAACACCATATCCGGCCATCACAATTGGGAAGAAAGATAGTACAGAGAAGCACTTTCGGCCAAGCATTCAAAATTAGAAGGAAAAGAAAATGAAAGAGCCATTGTCGATCATGCTCTCCTTTGCAAATCTCCAAGGCCGGCCAACCCCAAGACATACTTTCCTTCCATCTTCAATTTCCCATAAACATTGTTTTGTACATTTCCCATCACTCCCCCATACTTTGATTAAACTAATAACTAGATAGAATAAGGATAACACCCATACTAACATAAAATATTACACCCATACTCCAATTATAATATTAATAATACTAATAATAATAAAAATAAATAATAAATAAGTGCTACCTTCCTCCCTCCCCATACCGAGCAGCTGAAAGGAGACGTGGGCAGCATGCCTTGCATGCATGCGTCGCGCTTCTACAAAGTTGCCAAAGATGCCGCCCCAAAAAAAAAAAAATCCCTGTGCTCGCTCCTTGGTCTCAAACGGGACTTGGAGGAAAGCTTTCTAGCGGCCCTTAGCCACTCGGCCATGACTCCTTTCATGCCATAATTCGACATGAAAATTCTTTTAAGCTTCCATCCCTTGGCTCCTCACGCATTTAATGCCGGAGGCCAAAAACAAAACACCCATCTCTTGCCCGTGGGTTTCAACCCAAGACTGAGGCGAAAATCCCCACGCCTCACCCACCACGACCAGCGACTTTCATGTCAAGGTTGCGTCGCATTTTCTTTTTAAACCTTCCTTCCCGAGTTTCCCCTTTGCCTTAACGCCAAGCAAAAGAAATAAAAACACCCGCGCGCTCAACAGTACTCGAACACTTGACCTCTATGCCGCAATGCCTATGAAGCGCCCTTAGCCACTCGGCCAAGGTGTCTTTCGTGACATAAACCCCTCTCAAATTTCTTTTAAACACTCCCTCACTTCAACGCCAGCATTCAAAAATAAAAACACCTTGCTCCCAGCGTGACTCGAACCCGAGCCCCTTACACCAAGGCCCTTAAGTAGCGCTCCCACACCACTTTGCCAGTCGATTCCTTGTGTCAAGCATTCGCACCATCAAATATACATAAGGTTTCCTCACTTACCCCTTTTCTTCTCTAGCACTTAAAGAACTTTTTAACCCTAAACCTGATTTATCTCGGGATTTTGGCTAAATCAAAACACATACATTTATTTAGGAAAACATACAATAAATAAAATACATTGCAAACAACCCTAGCGTAGGATGTTACAACATCATCTACCTTAACCCTAAATTCCTCATCCCTTTACTTTAGAATCTTATCAATCGAAGGCTTATTCAATCTTACCAATTCCACACCTTGAGGAGCTCCGGGAATCGTATGGGGTTAAGGAAGGGGTGAACGATGTTGAGCATTCGAATTTGTTTAAACAAAATCTGAATACCACTCGTTCATCATGTGGAGGAAGGCTTCCCTAGCCCCTCCTCCCTGACTAACCGTGGGAGGTCTACTTTCATATGGTGCTGCCCCTTGAGCTGGAGTCGACGCATTACTTTCTACTTCATCAGCTACAGTTTAGTTGGGATCCATTTACTATATGAAAACACAGTTTAAAATTGTCAGGAATCATCACACTATCACAGTTCATATATGGCATGTACATCTAGACTCTTACACACGCTACGTTAGTTCAAGAATCGACTAAACCGTAGCTCTGATACCACTAAATGTAACTCCCTTTACTCGTATTCAATGCCAGAATAGAGTACGAGGCATTACCGGATATACAACACAAACATTCATACAAATCAAATCATAAAATTTGCATCCAAATTAAAACCATCCACATTCAATCATAAAGTCCCTAATACAAGCCTATGAGGCTCAAAACATGCATTGGAAGTGGTTTAGGACTAAACTGAGAACTCAGAAAATTTTTACAAAACCTAGAAAATTTTTGCTTACTACAAGGCTCACATGACCGTGTGACCCTGGGACACGCCCATGCTTCAGACCGTGTTCAATTTAGGGTGCTCTCTGAGTTGTGCCACATGACAATGCCACACACCCATGCTCTAGGCCATGTAGCACACACGACTAAGACACACGCCCGTGTCTCTACCCGTGTGTTATACTCTAGACATTCTGTTTTTCAAAATTAAGGTGCAGGGACACACGACCGATACACATGCCCATGGGGCAAGCCGTGTGTCGAACACGGCCTAGACACACGCCCGTGTGTCTGCCCGTGTGGACAAAATAAGGCTATTTACCAAGCCATTTGCTACCCCTTTAATGCACACACCTACATAACATAACATAGCACAAATTCAAGCTTATACATACAACCAAATCATCCACAACCAAGACATCAACACATCATTACATGCTAACATCTATCATACAAAAACATCACATAACTTATCAACTCAAATCATGCAAGTTTCCACATTCATGAAACGCATCATCATATGAATATACTTATACCAATATTAGCCAATTTCAAATGGCCTTATACAAAATGAACTTCTAACCAACATAAGCCAATACATTTGGCCAAATCAATTATGACACATAACAAAATGACCATGTCCCCTTCACATGCCATAACTCAAAATGTTAAATTCATTGATACCAAAATAATTGTTGATAGTGTGTATGGATCTCCGACGATCTCCGAACCCTGAGCTAGCTTGGTGACACTATAAGACAAGGAAAAGAAAATGGGAGTAAGCTATATAGCTTAGTAAGTTCCTATGAAAATAATAAGCATCATAACCACACATTTAACATACAATTAACATGATAAAAATTAACATGAATGTTATTAAAATCTTATAATCATAACTTACTCAATCACCACCTTACCAAGGGTTCATCACATATCGAGCTCATTACTTATGAGTTTTACATACATACCTATACCAACCCGCATCATAGCCATATCCTTTCACAACTTTGACATTCCCGTTGAACACTCGGAATATTAACGGATACTCAGAAATCTTGCACATAAGTACCACATATGTAGCTACAGCTACCTCATATCTCATAATACATATAGGCTCGCTTTCGAGCTATTCACGAGCCTGCTCAAACACGCTGTCAGTCAGGACGTAGCTTGTAACATCCCGAAATTGGGCCTAGTAGGATTGGGCCCAATAAGCCTTGAGCGTAGTAGCGTTTAAAATTTTTGAGAACAAGAGATCGGCTTAAATGCAAGTTGGACCTATTAGGTGAGTGATTTTGCAATGTTAGAGGGCTTCTATGAAGTCCCGGGCTCAAACTTTGGCTTTAGGGAAATTTTGGTTTTAGGCGAAAAAAACCCTGGGAGTTAGTATGTAGGCTTTAAGAATAAAATATGGAGAAAAATGACACAAAGGAGTGTGTGAGGCCACATAAGAGGCCAAGGGGTGATGCCACAAGGAAGGAAGGAGGTCCAAGGTTCAAGTCTTAGCTCTTGCATTTTGGTTTTCTTTTTATATGGACCTTAGTATTTGGCTATAGATTTATATTTAGTTGCGCATGGTTTAAGACACAAGAGGAGCTTGTGACCAAGTGGTTAGCGGCGTGGATTATGTTGCAAGGGAGCCTGGGTTCGAATCTCATGAAAAGCAAAGGAGTATTTATTTTGCGAATTGGACGGGAAGAGTTTGAGTTGGATTTAAACTCTGCTGACGGAAGGATCCCACATCGAAAAGATACAAAGAAGGAAGGTGAGAAGATAGCTATATATATAGCATTCTAGGAGAAGGATGAATACACCTTGGAGGGCGTTTGGGCACAGGAGTGGTCGGAGCGCGGATAGCACCAGATTCCTATCAAGTGTGTAATTCTCTCTACTCTAGCTATAGAGCGGCAAATGCCGAAGTGCCGGTCACGGCAATAGTAGCCACACGAGTGTGCGAGCGCACGTGTGGGGGCTTCGACGCGATAGTTGAGGCCATCAATAGTTTTCTTGTGGGTTGAAGCTGCTTGGGCCACGATGGGTCGAAGTGGGCCCAATGGGCCAGTGGGCCTAATTGAATAAAATGTATGATGGTGTAGTATATAATGAACTAGACCAGGTGATTCATAGATTGCGATTCTGGAGCCGAGACAGACTTTGAGGTGGCCATGCACTATTTTTCTCGTAAATTTACGATTCTTATTTAATAGTACTTTTTAATGTTGGGATTTCATTATGTAATAAGGCCACTACAACTTTAAATTTGGTATTTTATTTGGTTTAGCTTTTAATTTGATTGCTGCCTATTAATATTAAATGTTCAATACGAGAATTTTCTAAACCCTTAATAACAGTTTTCCAAAATGTTAACAAAAGGATAACAAGTGAATAAATATTTAAACTCGTAATTTTTAACAAACGCGCAGTTTTTAAACAACCCGTTTATGTAACATACCAGATCCAATCATAACGTTTAGGCCGGGTTTGGGGTGTTACAATTGTGGTATTAGAGCCTAGGTTCAAAAAATCGACTGTGGGTTTGGGTTAAAAAATGTTTTCAAATGATGGTTTGGAAAATGGTTTAGAAAAATATATCTATTTTCAGGAAGTATGGCACCTGAGTCTCCGGCACCAATCCGCACTGTAAGTTTCCTGATACTTTATTTTGTTATATGTTGTATTTCTGGTATCTATTCTGTGTGTTTGGTTTGGATGTGATGTTCTAATATAGAGTTGGTTGCATATGAAATGTTTGTCTGCTTTAATGGCTAGGTTTTTTGAGTATGTGTAAGAGTACTAAATTCTAGATAGAAAGGGTATTAGTGCTATAAGATCAGAGTGCGCAGCAAGAGCGTAGGGTGGTAGGTTAGGATGTGACTATTAGTTAGTTGGAAATTTCGAGGACGAAATTTCTTTAAGGAGGGTAGATTTGTAACATCCCGAAATTGGGCCTAGTAGGATTGGGCCCAATGGGCCTTGAGCGTAGTAGCATTTAAAATTTTTGAGAACAAGAGATCGGCTTAAATGCAAGTTGGACCTATTAGGTGAGTGATTTTGCAATGTTAGAGGGCTTCTATGAAGTCCCGGGCTCAAACTTTGGCTTTAGGGAAATTTTGGTTTTAGGCGAAAAAAACCCTGGGAGTTAGTAGGTAGGCTTTATGAATAAAATATGGAGAAAAATGACACAAAGGAGTGTGTGGGACCACATAAGAGGCCAAGGGGTGACGCCACAAGGAAGGAAGGAGGTTCAAGGTTCAAGTTTTAGCTCTTGCATTTTGGGTTTCTTTTTACATGGACCTTAGTATTTGGCTATAGATTTATATTTAGTTGCGCATGGTTTAAGACACAAGAGGAGCTTGTGACCAAGTGGTTAGCGGCGTGGATTATGTTGCAAGGGAGCCTGGGTTCGAATCTCATGAAAAGCAAGGGAGTATTTATTTTGCGAATTGGACGGGAAGAGTTTGAATTGGATTTAAACTCTGCTGACGGAAGGATCCCACATCGGAAAGATACAAAGAAAGAAGGTGAGAAGCTAGCTATATATATAGCATTCTAGGAGAATGATGAATACACCTTGGAGGGCGTTTGGGCACAGGAGTGGTCGGAGCACGAATAGCACCAGATTCCTATCAGGTGTGTAATTCTCTCTACTCTAGTTGTAGAGCGGCAAATGCTGAAGTGCCGGTCACGGCAATAGTATCCACACGAGCGTGCGAGCGCACTTGTGGGGGCTTCGACGCGATAGTTGAGGCCATCAGTAGTTTTCTTGTGGGTTGAGGCTCCTTGGGCCACGATGGGCCAAAGTGGGCCCAATGGGCCCGTTAGCCCAATTGAATAAAATGTATGATGGTGTAGTATATAGTGAACTAGACCAGGTGATTCATAAATAGCGGTTCTGGAGCCGAGGCGGACTTCAAGGTGGCCATGCACCGTTTTTCTCGTAAATTTGCTGTTCTTATTTAATAGTACTTTTTAATCTTGGGATTTTATTATGTAATAAGGCCACTACAACTTTAAATTTGGTATTTTATTTGGTTTAGCTTTTAATTTGATTACTGCCTATTATTATTAAATATTCAATATGGGAATTTCCTAAACCCTTAATAACCATTTTCCAAAATGTTAACAAAAGGATAACAAGCGAATAAATATTTAAACTCGTAATTTTTAACAAACATGCAGTTTTTAAACAACCCGTTTATGTGACATACCAGATCCGGTCATGACGTTTAGGCCGGGTTTGGGGTATTACATAGCTACACAATGCTGCTCACACAAGCTGTCAGGTATCCGCAACACATGCTGGACTACCCAGCGACTAGTAGGATGTACAAGACTAGCACCTGGATCACATAATCGCATATACACATGGGTTCCTAGTGACATGTCACTCGTATCCTATTCTATTCCTAAGGTTCAACCGGGATTTCTCGTTTGTCAAAACTTTGTTAAATACATCCAAAGAGTCAATCACAATTCAAGCAATATTAAAGCATTTAAAACATAAATATAACAATGCATTATTTACAAACGAACTTACCTCGGTACAAAAATATTAGAATTTGACCTAATCGTCAAACACTTTGTTCTTCGTCCGATCTAGGTCCGAACCTCGTTTTTCTTTATCTATAGTAACAACTTTGGCTCATTTAATACTCAAATTATTCAATTTAGCCCAAAAATCAATTTATGGCAAAATTACATTTTTTGCCCCTAATGTTTCACATTTTTACAATGTAGTCCCTAGGCTCGTAAATTGAAATGTCTTCCATTTCTTCAAAATCCAAGCTATCCAAACCATTTTCATACTCATACCAGCCCACATTTTCTATTTAATCACACTTTAGCTACTCATTTTCTAACTTTTACAAATAAGTCCTTTTTGACATTTTCATCAAAAATCACCTAGTAAATGTTGTTTATCTAACACCAAACAAATATTTTCTACCATTAGACATCAAAATACACAAATATTTATAATGGTTAAAATTTTAGACTTTGACAATACTTCAAAATAGTCCTTGGAAAAGCTAGATTAAGTTAAAATGATCTCAAAAAAATAAAAATCATTAAAACGGGGCTAGAACAGACTCACAATCGATCTTGAAAGTGGCCAAAACCCTAGTTATGTCTTCTCTTGCAATATTTAGCTATGGGGGACTAAATTGATAAAGATGAAGACTTTTATTTAGTTATTTTGGCTTTATTTACTAGATTACCAAAATGCCCTTCACCTAAACTTTGAAAATTTTCACTAACCATGCCCATTTTTCTCCATACTAGATCTTAATGGTCTAATTACCATCTAAGAACCTCCAATTTAAAATTTCATAACAATTAGACACCTCTAGCTTCTAGAACACACATTTTGCACCCATTGCAGTTTAGTCCTTTTAACTAAATTGAGTGCCCAATCGATAAAATTTTCGAACAGAATTCTCACGAAATAATTCCAAAAAACTGTAGACCATAAAAATATAATAAAAAATCTTTCTACGTCGGATTTGTGGTCCCGAAACCACTGTTCCAACTATACCCAAAATCAGGCTGTTACAAGCACGGCCTATGTAACACCCCAAACTCGGCCTAAAAGTTAGGCCCGAATCCGGCATGTCACATCAAAGGCATAATTCAAACGATTTTGCTAATTAAAAATTTAAGGCCCGAAAGCCCAAAATCCTTGAGTCTTGTTAAGAAATGAAAAAAAAAAACCCATTTTATAATTTTAAGTATTTCGAAAACCAAGTTTAAACGTAAGAAATTTACTTAGGTTTAATAATTAAGTAAACAGTTGAAACTACAAAACCCAAAATCTAAAGTCAAATCGGAGCACAAGGCCTTATTACATCCAATGAAAATAAGCAATTAAAACTATGTCTTTTAAAACAAATAAATAAAAATTTAAACATCTTGTAGTGTGGCTATCTCCGAGTCCTCTCCCACGTTGAGCCATTTACTGAGGATCACCTGAAACATTAAATAAAGGGTGTGAGTTTCGAAACTCAGTGTGTACAACCCTTGGCATTCAATTCAATATATAATTATCACATTGGCCTGAGCCCTATCAAAATCGGTAGTCTTAGGCCTTGGCCTACAATGACCTTATATCATATCATATGCAAAACAAGGTAATGCAAAACCCTCCCCAAAAATCCATCCGCTACACACCATTTCCCTTCCAACCTTACACACATTTGGGGATTTCTAAATCGACCCACCCATCCTCTACACACCAAAGGTAGCACTCACAACGGCACTACTCAACATTGCAACAATGTTGCTAATCATATAATGGGCTTAAAGCCACCGGTGGATCCATGGTCGTCAAGCGACTATGCGATCCTCAAATCTTCCTCCATACCATAATTCCCACCCATATGCATCCTAAACAGAATATCATATGAATGCAACATGCATATGAGTAACATCCACAAAACTCATACTCATCACATAGGGGTATTTCTATCATTTCACAACCCAAGGGTATTTTCGTAAATCTACTCTACAGGGGTATTTAGGTAATTTTGCAAAACAGAGGTGCTTTGGAAATTTTGTAAATCATGGATGTTTTGGTAATTTTGCAAACTAAGGGTATTCTGGTAATTTCACAGTTCGAGGCTATTTTAGTGATTTTAAAAATCTAAGGATGTTTTGGTAATTTTTAAACTAAGGGTATTTTGGTTATTTTCAAATCAGGGTTATTTTAGTAATTTTACAAATCTAGGGGTATTTGGTCCCTCTCGGGTTTTAGTTATGAACTTTGGCCCATTAACAAGTCCTTGCGGCCTAAGTGAACGGACACTATGCACCAGGTAGGATTCCAGAGAAGAGGAGGTGGGCCGCTAGGGTCGCTTAAGTACCAAGCTCTCCCTAGATCCAATCCTAGACATGCATATGCTCGTTACCACACTCTAACCTAGCGACTTGTCCACGGACATGTTTAATTATTAGAAAGTCTTATGCGGTTTAAGGGTTGTTCAGTACTAAGCCTAAAGTCCATAAAATTAGCTAGTCTACGTCCCTATAAAGCCCATCAACCCGTTTCACGTTCATATAACCCATAATGGCCACATCATATTTTTATGGCCCACTAGGCCCAAATCTCAGTCATATGACCCATTAGGCCCGAAACAAATCCAGATCATGTAACATGCATCGTAACCCAATTCATATAATCAAATTAATCCATTTCATCAAACTTAGCCTCAGGGCCCACCGGGCCCATTTAGCCTTTTTTGGCCTTTCGACTTTCCGGCGTTGCTGGTATGTGTGTGTAGTGTTGGTACACACCTAGTTACCGCGACGTGCTATTCTATCCTTAGCCTTGAACCTACAACCGACCAACCTTCAATCAACCACTCATACTTAATCAAAATATTTACTCAAAAGCCGAAACCTTACCGTAACCTTACCGTGTGCCCCCGGGTTCTAATAGCCCTTCCTTAGCTATTAATCACAAGTGTTCCTTAGATCCTTGCTAACGATCCTACCACGCTTGCGATCTTTGAACCTTATCCAAATCCACTTTCGATCCTGCGGCCAAAATTTAGCTTTTGAGATTAGTACGGTGACAGAGACAATTCGGCACCAATAGGGAGAAGAAAAGAAGTGATCGGCTAGAACTAAAGGTGAACAAGAGAAGGAATTTAAGAAGAGAAGGTATGAGGAATTCAACTGGAGAGAAAACCAAAATTTTGGCAAAGGAATGATGGGTTTTTTTTGGGCAAATGGAAGAATTCGGCTAAGGGGGAGAAAAAGAAATGTAATGGAACCCAAGGAACCTCTCAAAGGAATTCGGCACCTCCTTTTATAGCCAATAACCGAATCCTACCTTCCTTATAGTCCAATTCAACACCAACTCTTCCCACCTCTCATCTCCTAATTTTTCTCCATGATATCTCCCTTATCTCAACCGAAATTCCTTCCTTTATCAGCTCACAAGACCAATTCAAACACTTCAACAAAAGAGTCCAAATTCCACACAACTCTGGTCGTCCACTATGCAAAATAAACACTCCAAAAAAACCTTACCACTACGCGAACCTTGGACCTCTTCACGCCACCTTGTAGCTCCCCTAGTGACGCCACCTTGCCACTGGACCACAAGCCCATTTGTGTCCTATTTTCTCTTACTCTGCTTAAGAGGCCTAATGCCTGAGACTAGGGTCCACTAAAGCAAGAAAAATAAATTTTTCCTTATGGTCTCCCTTATATCTAAGGCTTTAATAATCCCGATAATACCCTAAAATTAATATTCTAAGTGCTACACATACATATTAACTTCAATGCACAGAAATTAGGGTTTCGAGATTTTTGGAACGTTACAATCCAATAGGCCCAAATCTACTAGGCCCAAATTTGGGGCGTTATAGCCTGGCACACGGCCTGGCACACAGGTGTGTGTGGCCACTTCGAAGGGAACACGGGCTAGACACACAGGCGTGTGGATGGCCGTGTGACCCAAGTCAATAACCTCACTTGGTTGGACATAGGGTAGGACACGAGCTGGGACACAACCATGTGCTCCCATTTTGAATGTTCACACAGCCTATGACACGGGCGTGTCTGGTGGCTGTGTGTCTGGTCACATGGGCGTGTGTCCCCTATTTTAGAGAAAAAATTTATTAGTGTTGAAAATTTTCCTAAGTTGTCAATTTAGTCCCGAACCACCTCGTAGGCTCATTTAAGGGACACTATGACGGATTGTGATTAATTTATATTTGAATTGATAAATTGTATATGAAATGTATGTTTAAAAGTGTTGTAAATCCAGTAATGCTCCATAACCCTATTCTGACGGTGAATACAGGAAAGGAGTGTTACACTGTGAATTTATTTTGAAATGAAATTCAAATTTCATTAATTATTTTTAATTGTTATTAATCTAATTATTAATTTAGTGTAAACATATTTTCTACTTGCCTTCTTACATAGTTCCAAATTTAAATATTATTTTAATCATTTTATTAATTAATTGATTTTTTTTATTTTCATTATTTCTAAAATGTTATTTTATTCTCTCAATACCTTTAATATAAATTAAATTAATCCTCATTTAATTGACATATTTTAATATTATAAAAATATATTATTTATTGAATTAAATATATAACACGTCACATTAAAAGCCACTAGAGATACAAAATAAAAGGACATTACATTATTTAACTGAGCTGAGGTAACTGACACTGTTACAAAATCCACACCTTCTACATAGTATAGAGGGATGAATTGCAGAATTTAAACCTCTTTATCTTTTACGAAATCCAATTAAATGTATAAAAAGATAGTATCTATTTTTTAAAAAATGAAACGGACCTCGAAATATTGAGTAATATGGGAACGTGGAAAAAGGTAAAAACGACAAACGCAGATTATTAAAGGAATCCAGATATCCAAAGTTTTCTTTTAAACAAGACTCAAAATAATATAGTAGCATACTCCACACATTCCAAAAACCAACGAGAAAGCTTTATGTTTATGCTAGCATGATAAAGTACTGAAACGAATTGTCATGATTATGACAGGAAACGAGCCATCCATGACTCGAAACGAGACCATGCGAGGTGGACTGCAGCTTCATCCTCATCAGCCATTCCCATGCCCTTCCTCCGCTTTATACCATCGGGGGACCGGTTCATGAAGGCATGTGCATTGCCTGGATAAACATGCACCTCATATGGAGTTTTTGATTCTTTCAGTTTTTCCTCCAAAGCCTTCGCAGCCTGAAATCTCGACAATCCTGATTAATTTTCAGCCATAATTCCATCCATATAATAATGACTCTGATTGTTTAATTGTGATTTGCTTTATAGCATCACATGACCAAGCAACAAATACTTGGTAAAAGAGAATAGTAATAGCAAAAAATATGAACCTAATGAAGCCTTATATCAGCAAATAAACAACCGTACACATATTATTTTACCACCAATCTCTATTGCGCGCAATCAAACATAAGTTGGAAAATGAATTATTTCCAGTGGCCAAAGCAAATAAGTTCATTCTTCCTTTAACAGTCACCCATGGTTTAGAGGTAACTAAGGTTTTCAGACGGTAAAGGAAGTAAGCCACGGTGCTAGGTTTTCAGAAGTAACTGCTATGTTATCCAGACTTCTCATTTTTCTCGTCAACATATTTGGTCCTATAAGTTTTGACAATATCATTGACTTTTCTACAAAGATTTGCAACTGAATCTAGCAATTATCACTAGGCCTGCCTGGTTGCTGAGCCTGAACTATTTTAGTCCCACAAAGAAACAAAAAAAAAAATAAAAAATATTAAGAAGCATCTCTAATGTCCAATCTTCAGATACTCGGTCACAAACATGAAACTAGCTTCAAGATATGATTGGAAATAAGTGATTAAATTTAAAACTAGGAGAATAAATAAATCTTGCCATACCGTCACATCTGAAAACCCAACAAAGTTATCAAGTTCTCCAAAATGAGCTTGAACAGGTGCTTTGGCCTGGGCAGGGTCTGCCAGTTCAGGTGAAGGAACCCCATAAAAGGCAACAACAGCATCAACTTGAGGAACTAAGACAGAACTTGCAATAGAGAGAGCACCCCCCATGCAAAATCCGGTCACTCCAGCCTGATCAATGCAGTGAAATCAGAGATTGCTCACCAACCAATGTTTAAACTTCACCCAAAACACAGTTTCAATAAAGCAGCAAGAAACTTAATGCGGATAATAATCATTAACAGATTAACAGAAAATGCAGCTCCACAATTTGATACATATTTAAGAATAAAATACTTCAAAACTTCACAGCAGAATCTTAACTTTGTTCGGAAGTTAAACTTAGAAGAGAACCTGCAGAAACAGGAAATAACACTTAACAAAGAAGACATGTTAAAGCATTTGAGATGAAGTTGATGTACTTTTTGTCGTTCGGATGTAACGAGCAATAATGAAATAGTTGACCTAAACTGCAAATATAAAATCACCATTCCACAATATGTTCAGATTTTTTTTAAATGTATAGAAAAAGAATTAGCAATATCTGTATTGCTTAAATATCTTTTAAAAAATGGATGAACCCATAATAAGTCTATCTTCTTTCATATTCTCCATTCATTTGGCCATCCAAAACAAAAGAAAAGTACTAAATGTTCAGCTTCATATATTCATTTCCACTTATCTCAGTCAATAAGGTACCAGAATGGTCACTATGATGAAGTGTCTAAACTTCAAATATGTTTTGAGTAAGCATAAGGCTTTAACAAAAATGACAATACATAACCAGCACTCACCTTTTTTGAACCATTAGCTTTAAGCCAATCAACCGAAGCACAGATATCCTTTACAGCACCTTGCCAGTCAAGACCATCCATTAGGTGTTGTGCCTCTGCAACATCAAGACCAACTTTTCCTCGATACAAACTGAAGCAAGTTGAGAAACATAAAATGAATTAGCATTCAAATGTAGCAAAAGCCAAGTGATCAAGGTTTATGAGCATTCAGATAACAAAAATAAAAAAAAAAAAATTGTGGAATGAAATGCATACTCAGGAATAAGAGCTTTGAATCCCGGGCCCAGTTGAGAGATCTTCAAGGCATGGTTTTTTATCTCAAAATCCACACCCCACCACTCCTGAAGAACAACAATTCCGGGTGCATCTTCTTTGCCAACCACATATGCATCAAATGCCTAATCAATACATTTAAAAAATAAATAAATAAAAGAGGGTTTAAATGAATTGAGAACAACTAAACCCAAATCAAACAAGACTCCATCCTGGATTCTGAAAATTCAAAAGCAAACAGAAAAACAATATTATCGACTGAAACTCAACAAATAACTAAAATTCACCGGTAACAGCAAAAATGGTTAGTCAATCTATAGAATCATGCATTTTGTTTTTGATTCAAGCAAAAGGACTCAATTTCAGTTTTAAACTTTGGACACAATATCTCGTATAACTTAATTACAATCAAGAACTGCGAGGCCCATAACAAATTGTAACATGAGTAGTCGATTATTAAATTAAAATTCTTATATCAAGGAAAAAAAGAAAGGATTAAATTATCAAAATTTTAACACAATCTCATACAAATCATTCCTAACATTTTAACAAAGATACAAAATACCCAACAATCAAAATCATCAAAAAGATAAGGCAAAACCCACAATAATTATAGCATGATTAGTCAATACTTGGAATAGAAAACATGCATTTTTATTTTCCAATCAAGAAAAAAATCAATCAGTTTTAAATTCTTAATCCAATATCTCATACAAATCGCCTACTCACATTTCATCAAAGGTAGCACATAGCTGACAATCGAAAGCATCAAGCCATATCGACATACGACAGCCGAAAGAAATACTTAAAAACTTTGTAAATTCGATTTTTTTTTTTTTAAAAAAGGGCAAAACCATAGTAATTGCAAACAGGATCGTCAATATTGAAATAAAATCACGCATTTTGTTTCTCAAACAAGAAAATAAAAACAATTTCAGTTTTAAAAATTTAATCCAAATCTCATACAACTCAATTGCTAACAGTCCAGCAAAGATAGCAAATACTCCAGAATCAAAAGCATCAAAAAGAAAAAGAGAAACCCATAATAATGTAACTCGACCATCAATATTAAAATTAAATCATGCATTTTCTTCTTAGATCAAGGAGAAAAGAAAAAACAATTTCAGTTTTAAAATGTTAATCCAATATCTAATACAACGCAATTACTAGCATTTCAGCAAAGATAGAAAAAACCCAACACTTGCAATCATCAAAAAGATAAAAAATTAACTTAAAAACTGTTGAAACGAAGAGGAAATGAGAAGTTGAACTGACAGTGTCATCTCTCTGAATCTGAACTTTCTTGAAAGCAGAGTCAGCCATTGATCGTACAGAAAAGCGGGGAATGGAGGGAGCAAGAGCGCGTGAAATGGTGAAGAAAGAAGGAGGCTTGGAAAGAATATTCCTAGAGAAAATTCTGGAAGATGATGAAGATATTATAGCTCTGGCTGCTCCTAACATGCTTTTGCACTCGCTTCTTATGCAATAACTTACTAATTCCTGTCGTTTTCTACAACGTTCTTATATGAGAATAAACCCGAGAGACCTCTCTCAAACGACTCCGTTCGGTATAGCCCGGCTTAGGCCTAAAACTGCCCATGAGTTGGGTCAGAGTGGCAGCCCTTTCTTGTGATCCTCTTATGCCAGTCTCTCCCGTTGGACCAGTTTACAATTAAAAAGTAAACAAAATATTAAAATTATTTTTCAATTAAATTTTATTAGTAAATAATAATTTGGATAAATTAATCCAAATTTACAAGAAGTTTGACATGTTTTTTTTTTAAAAACAATTCATATTAAACGGTCATAATTGAAAAATATGAAACTCTAATAATCTCAGCGATCATTGTTAACTTTTTTGGAATTTTTGCAATTACTTGGAGAGTTGGATTTCTCTCTAATGCCATTTTTGCAAGAATGTTCGCAATTTGATTTCTATCTTAGGGAATATGCTTGATTTCCCATTGTTCCATAACTTGTAAGATTATATGTATTAGTTTGATATGTTTTTAGTTATCCATATCTCGCTAGGACAGGCATCACTATCCTCACATCACCTTATCACAATTTCCTCCATCACAACCTAGCCAAAGAAAGACATTTCGTTAAACAAAACCTTCATCGGCATATGCATGCTTACATGTGGAACACTTCTAACCTCTCTTATCAAATATAAGTGTTGGTTTTTTTCCCTTTTTTTTTTCTTAAAATCCATATGGAGCTGAATTAAAGAAATATGTTGAATTTTTAAGATATTTAAGCATAGATGGCACGTTTTCAGGTCAATGGTAATTTTTCCCTCAACAATCACAATTCTAGCGGTTACAATACCCAACAATCATTTTTTTTTCTTATATAAACCCCTACAAACTTCATTCTTTTCAATTCAAACTCAATTCTAAATTCTCTCGATAATTGTCTCAATTCTCTCGATAATTTTGTTTCAAATCTTTCTCTAAATCATATTCTCTTCGATTTTATTTTATTCCTTATAATTTATGAAATGACAAATTAGCTTATTTGTTTGGATGAAAAGCACATATCCGGCGTTCAATTACAAATGGTAAAAAATATTACTAAATTATTAAATTTTAATTAATTAATTATTATACTATTAATATTATTAATTTTTTATGTTTATATAATCAAGTTGAATATCAGATTTTGGAGACGTACATACACAATTTAAGTAAAATTGCATCGATTGTCATTTATGGACACTTGCGAGATGCGAGATTCTTATACATGGCTCACATGCTTGGGGGATTAAATTGGATCCCCCACTTATCGTGCTTTGGTGGAAAGATGGAGACCGGTGCTACACACATTCCATCTTCCTTGCGATGAGTGTCCAATTACACTCGAGGACGCTGGTTTACAACTCTGTCTACCAGTCGGTGGGGAAGTCGTTACGGGGCCAGTCGTGAGTGTCACTTAGAGTGAAACATGCGAGCAACTACTAGGGAAGGTGTCAAACAAGTTTAGGGGTAGTTGGATCGAGATAGGATGGTTGGAAGACAACTTCAAAACTATCGAGGCTTCTATGAGTGGCCTTGAAAAATAACAATTCGTGCTCATTCATCTTGAGCTTGATCAAGGGTCTGCTTATGCCAGATAAATCTCGAAATCTGGTACATTTAAGGTGGCTACTTCTACTAGTCGACTTGAAAGAAGTAGGACGAATTAGTTAGGGATCAACGGTGCTAGAGACATTGTACCGAGAAATGTGTCAAGAGACGGAACAAAAAAGGTTAAAATCGACAGTTGCATGCTCCTTCTTCAATAGTGGGCATGATAGTGACTACCATTTTTACGCCCCTAAGTGGACCCCCTTATGAATTCCAACTCGTAATATGGTAAAATTCATTTGATAATGTCATTATCATAATAAATTTTCATTGTTGTAATTTTGAAATAACATATTATTTGAATAGGTGAAACAGTCACGCGAGATACACAAGTTTACCAATCGAGCTCGAGGATATCTAGCTAGCTTTAGATCAACAAACCAAAGAGGAGGTTAGTTTATTGAATTCAAAGTTATGTAATATTTATTCTAGCATTTGAACTTATATATTAGGCATCTGCTAAGATTTATAAATTCGTATTGCAGTTTGTATGGATGTCATATGCAGATCTGAGAATTTAAGAATGCATCTCGGCTGAATTTTTGGCCAATTGCAACATTTAGCACATCAAAGTGCCATTTATCATTTTTGCAACGATTGAGATGAACAAATCCAACCAAGTGATGTGGTAGTTCGAGTGTATGCAATGTATTTCGTCACCACCTCAGGAGCTCGATGACTTGCACAAGATTGACTTGCGGGGAGACTCGAGAAAGATTGACCAATATTCCACAAGAAATATATCGAGATATGGCAGCATAGGTACAATTACTTGACCAACACTTCTTCAATCAAATACAATCAGGATTCTCTTAAACTTTATTCTTGATTTATTCTGTATACATATCTTCTTTATCAAGTTTATCATGTTTATGGATTCCTTGAAGAACTAATCCTCTTATGGGGGATTAGTGAGTGAAGGTGTGATCAACTAATTACTATGTAGGGTTTTCTTAACGAATCAATTGTTTGGGAGAGGAAGAACTTAAACCCTAGGCTTGACGACCCTAGGAAGTCATTTAGGTGGGAATTAACCCAAAATTGGTATGGGCCATCCGTGAACACCTTAACTCCGAATCGTTTTAGACTGTGAGGTCGAGAGATAAGTAGTTCTTGTCGACTCGTTAATTTAGTGGAAGATTTAGAGATCCTGCTAGGGTAACAACTAGTTGATTGAATAAAAACCCAAAATAGGAATTAGTTATAACCATCGAAGCGACCTAATCACTCATATTTAGATTTGATTGAGTTTTAGATTTCTGTTATTCGAAGTTCACTTTATTTCTACAATTTTTATCCTTTTATTTATAAAAACCCAAAAATCTTTTATTTATGTTTACTCGTAATATAATTTATTTAATTTACTAATTAATTCTATTTACGTTTAGGTTAACTTTAATTTAGTACTCGCCTCCCTTGGGTATGATCCTCAAAGTACTCACCTACTTCATTGTAAAAACTATATTACAACATGACCCATATACTTGCAGACACCGCCTCAATTGCATATCTTTAGTTGCAATTGTAATGTACCGATTTTTGGGTCTAGTCGAACAATGTTTGGGACCACAAATCGATTTAAGAAAAATTTATTTTTATTATATTTTTATGGTCTACAATTTTATGAAACGATTTCGTGAAAATTTCGTTCAAAAATTTTGACGTTTGGGCACTCAATTTAGTCAAAAGAACTAAATTGCAAAAAGTGAAAAACTTGAATTCTATAGGTTAGAGGTGCCCAATTGCTATGAGATTTTAAATTAGAGGTCCTTAAATGGCCCATCTTCCTCCCATGGTTGAAATTCAAAAGGAGAAACCATGACTAGGGTTTTCCAAGCTTCCAGACTCGATTGTAAGTCTGTTCTAGCCCCGTTTTTAATGCTCTTTACATTTTTGGAGTCGTTGTAACTCGATCTTTCTATTTCTACCATCAATTTGAAGAGATGTCAAGGTCTAAAATTTTACCCATGATGTATGTTTGTGTATTTTGATGTATAATGGTAGAAAATGCATGTTTGGTGTATGATAAATGACTTTTACTAAGTGATTTTCGGTGAAAATGCCTAAAAGGACTTATTTGTAAAAGGTGTAAAATGAATAGTAAAAGTGTGAATAAATGAAAATTGTGGGCTGTTATAAGCATGTATAAGGTTTGGCTAGGCATGGGTATTGAATAAATTGAGTACATTTCATTTTACGAGCCTAGGGACTAAATTATAAAAATGTCAAACTTTACGGGGCAAAAATATAATTTTTCCATAATGTGATTTTGGGCTAAATTGAATAATATGTCAGTTAAATAAGTTAAATGTGATATTATAGATCAAGAAAAATGAGGTTCAGACCTAGAATGGGGGGAAAATGAGTATTTGACGATTTAGTCTTTTTCGCCATTTTTATGTCGAGGTAAGTTCGTATGTAAATAATGCATTGCTATATTTATGTTTTAAAATGCTTTAAAAGTTGCATGAATTGTGATTGACTTTATGGAAGTATTCGTCAAAGTTTCAACAAGTGAAAAATCCCGGTTGAACCTTAGAAATTGATAGGATACAAATGTAATAACATTAGGGTTACTGTGATTACGTGTAAGACCATATTTGGAATATGACATTGATATGAGACTTCATGCAAGACCATACCTAGGATATGGCATCGATATGAGACTTCGTGTAAGACCATAGCTAGGCTATTGGAATCGATATGAGACTTCGTGTAAGACCATAGCTAGGCTATTGGAATCGATAAGAGATCCTATGTAAGACCATATTTGGGATATGGCATTGGTATGGTATTGTGTGTGCGAGATTCCCGAGTATCCTTTAGTATTCCAAGTGGTTCAACGAGAAATTCAACGGGTATGTTAAAGATGAGAAAGTATGTGAATATGTTATGTGATGGTACATGTAACACCCTTTACCCAAGACCGTTTCCAGAGTCGAGCACGAGGCATTACCAGACTTAACTTACTGATTCGGGGCATAAAAATTTGCTTTTAAAATTATTTCCTTATTCATAATGAAACTGTCCATCTGCGTCATGGTCACTAAATTGACTATAAATCGAGTTACAAAACTCAAAATTTAGATCCGTAAATTTTCCTTGAAACTAGACTTATATATCTTCTTACTATAAATTTTATAGAATTTTTGGTGTGGCCAATTAGTACAGTTTATTAGTTAAAGTCTCCCCTGTTAAACTGACTGATAGTTTTGACCCCTCTGCACTAAAAATCAATTATCTCATAATATACAATTATTTTGCCTACACTGTTTCTTTCATATAAAAATAGACTCAATAATATTTAATTATATACCTCATTCACACCCTAATTTCATTTCTACTATCCTTAGTGATTTTTCAAAATCACGTCATAGTTGTTGTCTAAAGCAAATTTTTACTCTTTCATAATTTCTTTGTAATAACTGTCATCTAGGCATATATCACAGCCAAAACATGTTCTTAATTAACCATTTTAATGGCTAATAATTTTCAAGCATTTACAAGCCAATCTTAAGCCATATCATAAGGACATACACACAAAATGGCTAAGTCCCTATACATGCCATAACTTAAAACATTTCAAATCATAAAATACCGAAATGATCCTTTGATAGTGTGTAACGATCTTCGACGTCCTTGTGATCCCCGAGTTGGCTTGTATTACTATAAAAAAGAGAGAAAGGAATGGGAGTAAGCATAAAGCTCAATAAGTTTGCATGTAAATGAATAACAACATTCTTAATGAATTATCTTATTCTTTTCTATCAAGATTATTTAACCATTTAACTCCATATGCTTGAGTTTGAATTCTTACCTGTACCTTTTTAACATGAACTTGGATATACTTTTTGAATTTTCCATTAAACCACTTGGAATACTAAGGATACACGGGTACCTTTCCTTTTGAAACTTAACCATTGCCATGTCTTGACATGGTCTTACGTGGTATCCTTGCCTTATGGACTCACCAATGCCATGCCTTGGCATGGTCTTACATGGGACCTTCGCCTTATAAACTCACCAATGCCATGCCTTGGCATGGTCTTACATGAGACCTTTGCCTTATAGTAACTTATCAATGCCATGTCTTGACATGGTCTTAAATGATTTCCTTAAACCCTAATGTCATGACATTTGTATCCTACACATTCCTAAGGTTCAACCGGAACTTTCTGAGATTGCTTCTCCGTCAATTCATGCTCGGGTATTTAAATGATAAATTTACAGAATAAATATGTAAATGCTGAAATTTAATAGTATTAAATGTAAAATAATAGAATATTGCATTTATTTACCGCAAACTTACATCGAAACAAAATACAATCAACTATATTGATTTAGTCCACTAACTTTTTCTTTCCCCGGTCTAACTCTGGATTTTGTTCCTCTTAATCTATAATAGAAAATTTAGGTTACTTAATACTCACATTTATTAAAACAGTCCTTAACTCTAACTTTGAAAAAATTACGATTTTGCCCCTAAACTTTTACATATTTACACATTTTCCCAAAGCTCAGAAATTAAACTTTATCCCTTTTTCTTATGTTTTATGACATGCTGATCATTTTTTCCTTCTATGACAACATCAAATTCTCACTCTAACATGTACTTATGAACATTAGGTATTTTTACCGATTAAACCGTTTTACTCGTTTTCACTTAAAATCGCTTAGGAAAAGTTGTTTAACATAATTTTAGACTTCATATTCTATCATAAAACATCAAAATAAACACATTTCACCTATGGGTATTTTTCTAAATATGAAACCTAGGTTAAATTATTGCTAAATTAAGCTAAATCAAGTTACCGAGACTCTAAAAACGTAAAGAACATTAAAAACGGGGCTTGGATGCACTTAATATGAGCTTGAGAAGTTAAAGAAACCCTAACTATGGTGTCCCCTTTGAAAGTTTGTCCAAATGAAGAAGATGAACACATTTTTCCATCTTTTTCCCTTTTAATTTCTTTTTATTACCAAATGACTAAAATACCCTTCATTAAAACTTCAGTTATTTTTATCTATGTATGTCCATTTTTGTCCATGGAAATATAATGATCTAATTACCATTTAAAGACTCCAACTTCAAACCCCCATTTCAATCAAGTGCTCTATAAATTAGAACCCCTATTTAGCAACTTTTGCAAACAAGTCCTAATAGGCAATTTAAGCATGCAATCAATAAAATTTCTTATCGATACTCTAACACATGTATTTAATCACTCGGTAAATCATAATAATTAATCGTAATAAACTTTTCTATCTCAGATTCGTGGTCTCGCAACCACCTTTTCATTTAGGCCCTATTTCGGGATGTTACAGTACAGGTATGTACATAAAACTCAAGGAAAATGAGCTCAGTATATGATGAACAAGTGGTAAGATTGTGATTGAGTAAGTTGTGCTTATGAAGCTTAAATGACATTTATGTTGAAATGTGTTATGTAATTCGTATGATGGGCTTTTAGTATATGAAAATTATGTTGATATGTGTTATGTTGATATTAAATGACATTTATGTTTATATGATATTTATGAAGTTTTAATGACGTTTATGGTGATATATATTATGTTATTCATATGATGAGCTAAGGGCAAGAATGTGATTGAGTAAATTATACACATGAAGTTTAATGACACTTATGTTGAAATATGTTATGTTATTTATATGAGGAACTGTTGGTAAGATTGGGATTGAGTAAGTTGTGTTCATGAATTTTTAATGACATTTATGTTAATAATTGTTAAGTTATTTGTATGTCAATTGTATGGATAATGTTTTCTATTATTTGCATATGAACTTACTAAGCTATATAGCTTAACTCCCTTCTTTTCCCATGTCTTTTAGGGTTATTAAGCTGGCTCGGGTTGGAGTTCACCGGAGATTCTATCACACTATCAAGCTGTCATTTTGGGTATAAATGAATTCAAGTATTTTAAGTCTATGGCATGTATAGGGACTTATTCATTTTGTTAAATGTGTCATTGTGATTGTAGCCAATGTGTTGGCTTGTGATTGTCAAAGGTTTGTTTTGCTATTTGGCTATGTAAGTTGGCTCATATTGGCTAGCATGGTTGTAAGACTAAGTACATTCATATATGTGTCAATGTCTATGGTGATATGATCATGGTATGCTTGGTGAATGTGAAATGTTTAGAAATGTTATTTATGACATGAATGTGAGATGTTTGAAAATGTGGTCTATTGATGAAATGATAAATTGGTGTACAATTAGGTACCTTGAAAGTAGTCAATTGTGGCTTAATAATTGTTGTGAGTATGATAGATGTTGTTATTGTGTTGGCCATAATTGTGGATGTTTTGGTTGCCTAAGTATGTTATGTTTGTGCCTTGAATTGGTGTAAGTGTATGTGTGTACAAGGGTGGAAAATGGCTTGGTAAATAGCCTTTATTTTGTCCACACGGGTAGACACAAGGGCGTGTGTCTAGGCCATGTGTGACACACGGTCCGTCCTATGAGCATATGTTCTGGGCGTATGTTCCCTACACCTTAATTTTGAAAAAATAGAATGTCCAGAATTGAGCACACGGGCAGAGACACAGGCGTGTGTCTCAGCTGTGTGTACTACACGGCCTAGCACACGGTCGTGTGGCTCGGCTGTGTGGCACAAGTTAGAGAGCACCCTATTTTGAACACGGTCTGAAGCACGCCGTGTCTCCGGGGTCACACGGGCGTGTCCCTTGGACCAGAAGGGTGTGTGAGCCCTGTAACATGAAAATTTTTCTAAGTTTTGTAAAATTTTCTAAAGTTCTCGGTTTAGTACCGAACCACTTCAAAAGCATGTATTTAGCCTCGTAGGCTCGTTTTAGGGACGATATGAATGAATGTGAAAAGTTTTAAATTTGGATGGAAATTATGTCTCGATTTTGTATGTTTGCTTGTGTTTAAGTCCGGTAATGCCTCGTACCTTGTTCCAGCGTTGAACACGGGTAAGGGGTGTTACAGCAGCGTTAAAACTTTGGATGTTAGTACGTCCTGAGGCGGTCAAGATGTTGGCGTCATTGCCGTAGAGGCAGCGTCACTAAATTAATTTTAATTTTTGCTCTCTAATAGACTAATTAGGAAAATTTTAAATTATAGATATGATCTTTAGTTTTTTTTATTTACTTCCTTATTTATTGTAGTTTACTAACAATTTCTTTTTCTTCAAGAAATCTCAACATATACCCTTGAAATGAGGGAGGAGACCTGCATAAATAGCCATTGAGCCCCATTCAACAATACCATGGAAAATTTTGACTACATGTGGTCCAATGATGAAATAGATTATGATGATGAAATTTATGAAGAATTAATCTATGAAGAATGAGAAATTCAAGAAAACCAGAGATTGTTAATGCTAGAACTAAGCCAACTAAAAGATGAAGTCTCAACATACCCGCAGGATAGCAACATGAGCACATACTTAGACATATCTTGTCACAAGTTTGATCAAACTCAAGGTGAAAGCAAAGATGAAAAGGAAAACCCAATAGTAACAATATCCTGGGAAGATGAAATCTTGAGTAGCCATATAGAACGACGGAAATGTGCAAGTGTACACAATCGCAACAAGTAATCAAGTGACAAGTAAATGTCGAGTTATCGTACCCACAGGGACTGTGAAAAGAATTATTTATGAATGTAATTAAAAACACTTTGCTGAAGAAAAACATTTTGATTTGAGGAGGTGATTAAAAACTAAGATTTATAACTAAGTAAAATAAATAAAGAGAAAATAAAAGTTCCAATGCACGATTTCAAAAGATGATTTTAATCAAGATGACATAATTGTGTTAGATTAATTACACTTCTTAACTTAGAATTACTAAACTCATGTTCATGTTGTTACGAATAAACTCACAGCAACTTGGTAATTTGTTAACTTATGAACATACGCAGCTACCAAAATCCATTTATCTCTTGACTATATCTCCATGTCAATTTAGCCAACTAAACACATTTTAATAAGCAAATGCGTTAATGCACATACATATGAAATTAAAAATAATCTCTTGTATATATCTCTATGCCAATTCAAACAATTAATTCAATCTCATAAGCAAATAAAAGATTACGTGAGGTAACAAAGTATTCCTACCTTGAAACACTTTAATCACAATAATCTTTCAAGTTATGCAAGGCTAATGTATCGTTAGATACCGTTGCTAATTTAACCCTCAGCTACCTTAGATGATTAAACATGCAATGATTAAGTATCATGTCAATTAATTACAATTTCAATCCGTTTAAATAATTATTTCATTAGTTACCTTACAATTGTAATGCAAGAATAACTTAGTCATGGTTTTACTTAATCAAACATCTTACCATGGCCTATAACAACACAAACACAATTTTAATAAATTAAGTGGACAAAATGCAATCAACCTAACAAGAATTAAATTTAAGCCATATTAATTAAATTAAACATATCAACATCAGAATTATTCATAGACATGGTCATAACAACAACAATAATATTAAAAGGATAAGGAATAAGAATCAAATCTGATGTTTCTCTGAGGCTTGACTAGTTTGATCCGCTCCTCCTTCTCCACTTGTTCTTGTTGAACCGAGACTTTCACGAACATTTGAATGCTGATCCAAATAGGATTGAAGGACTCTTTTTCAATAGGTGAAATCGGCAGGGGAATGAGGAAGAAAATGAAGAACAGTGGAAGGGGATTTGAAGAGAGAAAGTGAGAGAGAAGTGAAAGGATGAGATGTTTTGAGATGTGTTTCAAATGAGCAGCCAAGGGGGGTTTTTATAGGTTGATTAGGCTGCTAAAAATAGAAAAAATCAGTAGCCATAGAGTACCCCCATGGCCGGCCACACATGTGGCAAGTTTGAAGGTTTCAAACTTGTTATTTTAAGGTAAGGGCAAATCTAGAAAGGCATGAATAGTGGAGGGGTTTGAATGCAAATTCAAGGAGTCTTCAAGGGCTTTTTTGCAAGCTAAATAATCAGCCAAACAGGCTGATTGGGTCAGCATGTGGGATGGTTTTGGGCTGCCCAGTGCTTGGTCGGATCGGTTTTCTTAGTTTAGCTCAATTGGGCCTCTTTTCATAATTAATTAATAATAATTTATTTAACCTAAAATAATATGAATTAAAATTAAAATTAAAATTAATTATATTATGAATTAATATTCATAATTTGGACCGTCTTCACCTAAAAATTTAATTTGCCTCGATGTTTCAGGAATCGCTTCTCAGTTTTGCTCTTCTAGTAGTGTCTGCCGATCCAATTTTCACCCTTTGTGGAAATCTGTCGAAAATTATCAAAATTTATTATAAAATTAATTAAAATTTAACATGTTAATAATTTAAGTATAATTTAATTATTTTATAACTATTATATATTTTTCAACAAGAATTACTATGAAATTGCATGAATTTGAGTTAAAAAGGGTATGAAAAAGTGTGTATATTTTCGTGTTTCCACACCCCCAAACTTAATTCATTGCTCGTCTCGAGTAATGCACAAATTGAAAAGAATTTCTTGGAAAAAACTTTGAAAAATTCCTTCAGAACAACATTCTTCCCAAAATTATGAATTTAGTATACCTATGCTCAAGAACAAGAATTTTGATATTTATGCTACTTAAGTATACATATCATTCAAATTAATCTCCATTATTATTATGATAGCAAAAATAAACTAAATGCTTACTGAATAAGGACATGTTAAATCCCTACCAATTTGATTTTATTCCCTTATTTAAGATTAAGCCGCAATAATTAAGTTTAACTTATGCTTTCTATAATAGCTCGATTTAGGCGTTAGTTGGAATAGTAGTTTTAGAACCACTAATCCGAGGTCAGAGAAAATAATTTTTATAATATTTTATGTGTTATAGCATGATTGCAAGAGTGCATGAAAATTTTGGTGCTTTAATTTTAGTGGTTGCATGCTTAATTGCGAAAAAGGACTAAATCGCATAAACTGTGAAAGTTCTATTTTATAAGCTAAAGGTGTCTAAAAGTCATAGAATATAAATTTGAGGCCCTTAAAGTGCAATTAGACCCTTAGAGATAGGGTGGTCGACCATAGGAGACAAACTATGTCAAATTGGTCAAAGTTGTTGAAATTAGGTGGATTAAATTGATGTTTTATAATAAAATAAAGAAAGATAAGATATCATCTTTTCTTCTCTTCTCCTCCACCAAAAATTAGAAGCAAACTAAGGGGTTTGAGAGCTCAAAATTTTAGCAAGCTTCTCTCCTTGCAAGTAAGTGATTTTGGTGTCCTTCATTAATGATATTTGTACTTTTGGAACCCCTAAAGCTTAAGCTAGCTAAAGAGGGGACTATTTTGCAAAATGGTTGAAAGTTTAGAGTTTTTCCATGTGAGTAATTACGTTGTTTTCTACATTTTTATGGAAGAAAATGAGTCTTAGTTGCTAGATAAACAACTTTTATGAAAGATGTTTCCATGAAAACACCTAAGAGGACCTCTTTGCAAAGGTTATAAAATAGGTGTTAAATGTGTGAAATAATGAGTATTAAGGGTTTTTATAAGAGAAATAAATGTTCACCTAGGCTCGTTAAAGGAAGAAATTTGACTAGAATTGATTTACGAGCCTAGGGGTAAAATGGTCATTTTGTGAAAGTCTAAAGGCAAAATGGTAATTTTGTCAAAGTATGATTTTTGAAATGCATTGATTAATGTAATAATTAAATAAGCTAGATTGATATTATAGATCAAGAAGAACGAGGGATTAACCTTAATCGAGGAAAGGGCAAGGTATCAGACTAGATCGACCAATTGGCCTATTTTGAAATCGAGGTAAGTTTGTAACACCCCAAACCCGGTTAAAACTTTACGACCGAATCTGGATTGCTACAGATGGGTAGTTTTGGAAAGACTTGGGTAAAACGTCGTAATTTGAGAAAAACATTTTGTTCAGAGAATCCAAGCTAAGACTAATTGAAATTCGGTTAAGTTATACATCTTACTATCTTCTCATTGAGTTAATTAGGTGCTGAAAACGGGTTTATTTCATCAAAACCGAACTTAGAAAGTTCTTGTAAGGTGATAGTCAAAATAAGTTTTTGAGGTACATGAGCTTTTGAAAATGGTATTTGTAATATTACGAAAAATCCCAAGTTTAGTTATTTCGTGCTTGTGAACCATCCGACGACTTTTTAAAGAAAACCTCCATTTACGCTTTTACGAAAACCCCCTTTTTATCACAGTTCATAACATATGTAAAAGTAGCATTTAATCAAATCCCCAAAATAAAGTTAAAGCGGCCTTATTACAAATGAAAATCCCAAAATAAAGATAAATTCAAATTAAAGTACATGTTTACTAAAGAAAGCGCAACGCATGGCCACCTCGAGTCCATCCCGACTCCAAAACCCGCCATCTACTAATTGCCTGCAAAATTAGCAGAGGGTGAGTCATTGAAACTCAGTGTGTAAGTCCCCGTATAACGCAAACTGGGCCTTAGCTCACTCAATATGGCATATGTCACATGTATGCAATGCAGCCCAACCCAGTTTAGCTCTCCATCCAAACACCCGTGGCATTATGCCACTGTGGTTCTTGACCACCGTGGTCCCAGACCACTCGTGACAATAGTCACTCGTGACAAAGTCACTAAAACATATAACCCTGGGACCAACCCACTGTGGTCTTAGACCACCGTAACGATCTCTAACAAATTATGCATATGTGTGGCCAACCCACTGTGGTACTGGACCACCGAGACAAGTCTCTGATTAAAGCATTCGTGGTTTCTACCACCGTGGTACTTAGACCACTCGTGACAATAGTCACTGATTCTCCCTTCTCCTTTCATTCAATCCCGAGCCCATGCTCTTTTTATCATGCAAAATATGAATGCAACCACAATCACAATGCGTAACAGATAACTATTTCATACATGCATAACATTGAACATACATACATGCATATAATCAGGAATAACATCATCGAGAACTTACCCGGTGTCTCCAACCTTACCCACAAGGGTATACCGACCATCATCGCAGTTAATTCGGCTTTCAACCGTCATAGTTAATAACGTAAACAGTAAAGAAAAGTGTGGGTAATACACACCTGATAACACGTAACACTAGGCTTTCTACGTCGACGCTTTTACTAGCAGGAACGACAACTATTTGCCTATCCCAGGCAGACGTCGGCTCTCTACCACAGCCCAGTAGAAAGTCCCAAACCGCCGACACAGCTCGCCTTTTGAAAAACAACCAAGATAGCTTTGGTAGCAACGAGTAGCCCCTTCACGCCCTAGGCTTCAACAATCCAGAAACAGAGTGAAACCGATACACTTGGCCAAATGAGCTGTTCGGCTAAAGAGAAAATGACAAGTGCTAATGGGGATGATGAAGAGTTTCAGCCAAAGAAGAAGAAGTAAAGGAGAGAGATGAACACAGGGTAGTGGGATGAAAGTTTCGGTTGTGAGGTTTAAAGGAATGAGCTAGGAGAAGAAGAGATTCGGCAAGAGGGTGGCTTCAAGGAGTTTCGACTAGAGAAGGAGAAATAGAGAAGAGAATCAAACAATGCGAAACAAAATGAAAAGAAAAACAAGGAGTAGAATGAGGTTCGGCTATGGCTTGTCGAAGTAAGAAAGGTTATGCAACAGAGAAAAGAGGAAGTAAAAAGATGATGGTTTCGGCATAGGTATAGGGGAAAGGAGAGAATTGTTTTTGCTCACACACAAAAGAGATTGCTGAAAATGAAAAGAAAGCACAAAGATGTACCTCCAAAATTTCGGCGAACACCTTAACACTATACTAACCCCTAAGACCGAATGCACCTAGATAGAAAGCTTAACACCCAACCAAAATTTCGACACACACCATTAGCTTAGCACTAAACCGATTCTTTCCCCCTCTTCAAGCTTCCCGCAACTGGCCATCACTCCACCAACTTGAAACCCTTGATTCTCTCCTTTCTTCACTCTTCAACAACCATTTGAATTGGTTTGACCAATTCAAATATCACCAACACCTCATGGCCACTCATTTGAATATGTTGACTCATTCAACCATCATCCTTGGAGACTCCTTGCTGAAACCACCTTCTCCCCATCCAGGTGCCAAAAATAAAGCTCCAAAGTGAGGCTTGTGGGATTCGAACCTCTTCCCTGCTGCTACTCCCTTGTGACGCCACTTCCCTGCACTCTAAGTGGTGCCTCCTTGCCACTTTACCACTCCTTTTCTTATGTCATCAAACACAAGTATTTATACTTAAGACCCGCCTCTGCTAGCTCCCCCCTAAAGTGCCTAAAAACAGAATTTTCACCAAGGCTCAAGCTCAACCTCGAGCCTTCCCGAGACCCCCAAACACACCAAATTAACAACAAAACATGCCAAACACACAACAACATACAATAATGCAAGGCCCCTAATTCCAGGATGTTACAGTTCTACCCCCTTAAAGAAATTTAGTCCCCGAAATTTACCTGGTCAAAAGAGGTGAGGGTATTGCTGTCGCATCACATCTTCTGGCTCCCATGTGGCTTCCTCCGAATCGTGATTTTGCCACAACACTTAAACCAATGAAACCGTTTTTCTCCGCAACACTTTAACATCTCAATCCAAGATCTAAACTGGTTCCTCTTCAAAAAATAAGTTAGGTATTACCTCGATTTCCTCTACCGGCACTATGTGAGATGGATCCGAACGGTAGTGCCTTAACATTGAGACATGAAATACATCATGTATCTGCCCCAACTCTAGAGGTAACTCGAGCTGATAAGCTACTGGTCCCATGCGCTTCAACACACGATAAGGCCCGATGAACCTGGCTTTCAGCTTACCCTTCAGTCCAAACCTTAGAACTTTCTTCCACGGGGAAACTTTTAAAAAAACCAGATCACCCACAGAGAACTCTATATCCTTACGATTCAGATCTGCATAAGACTTCTACCTATCAGAAGCTTCCTTCAACCGAGTCTGAATCAACTTAACATTTTCCTCTGCTTCAGAAACCAACTCCGGACCCAACAACTGTCGTTCACCTAACTCTGTCCAGCAAGTAGGAGTGCGACACTTCTGACCATATAACGCTTCATAGGGTGCCATCCAAATACTGGATTGATAGCTGTTATTGTATGCGAATTCTGTCAACGGTAGAAAATCCTCCCAACTACCCCCGAAGTCAATAACACAACCTCTCAACATGTATTCCAAGATCTGAATTACCCTCTCAGACTGACCATCAGTCTATGGATGAAACGCTGTGCTGAAATCCAGTCTTGTACCCAACGCTTGATGCAATGCCTTTAAGAACCTCGATGTAAACCTAGGGTCTCTATCTGATATGATAGACACGGGTACCCTAACCTCTGTAAAGAATAATCAACCCGAACCGATATGAAGTGAGCAGACTTCGTCAACCGATCAACAATCACCCACACCGAATCTTTCTTCGTAAGCATAAGGGGTAGCCCACTCACAAAGTCCATCGTTATCCTCTCCCATTTCCAAAGTGGAATCTTCACTGGGTGTAGCAACCCCGAAGGCAATTGGTGTTCTGCCTTCACCTGCTGACATGTCAAGCATTTACCCACAAATTCAGTCACCTCTTGCTTCAGATCCGGCCACCAAAATTGCTCTTGCAGATCCCGATACATCTTACTTCCACCAGGATGCATAGCGTATGGGCTACTATGCGCTTCCTGTAGAATCTTCAGCCTCAATTCAGGATCCTTCAGCATATAAGCCTTTCCTTGAAAGCACAATACCCCATCGCCGTTCACACTAAAATTTGCTATCTCATCACCTGCCATGTAACACCACTTAACCCTAAACCATCATGGAACAGGGTTACGAGGCATTACCGGACATATCAGACAATTTACAAATAATTTTAAAATAAAATAACGTTCATAGTATAATCTAATAACTAAGTCCCTACAATGAACTTTTGAAGTCTAAAGTATGTATTATTATTATTATTGTTTTTTTTATTGTATAAATTTCAGCAGCATTTCTGCTTATTTTCACATAAAACCCCCTGCAATTAAAATCATATTTATTTCAAAAATAACCAATTCAATAAATTCATTTCACATATTCATTTTCTATTCTAAATATCTTCTATTCAAACTCAATCAATATAATATCAATTTAAATTTATCAATGTACTAATTAAATTAAAATAAATAAACTTCTTTTATTATAATTCTTAGACTTGTAATACTAACATTATTTTTTTTTTACCATTTATATTTAAAACATAACAATCCTTATACACATCCTATGTACATGCCACATTACCAAAAGAAAATATACATCACCAAAAGTTTGCTGAAGTCGGGTCTTACTTCGGATGCTGGTTCGGTACTTGACTTCTACAACCTGCGCACGGAAACAACCATATGCTGAGTATGCATATACTCAGTGGTATCACTATAATTCAATTTATAACTAATTACATTAAATCGTACACATGCTTTTACATTACAATTATCATCACTTAATAAACAATTTAATCTTATATATATATATATATACATACAATCCTGATTTCTATATTTCAATTCTCACATTTTTCATATGCCATATCTTCCAAATTTAGTTTTATCAATGAATTTATTTCATTGACCCTATTAACTTGACTCGGACTCGACGGATATACGGATTCCAACTGACACACCAGTACGGCACATTGTGCCTTAACGATACACAGTATACGACACACAAAGTGTCGAATCGGTAACAATAACAATATCAGTATTCAACACACAAAGTGCTGGAACTGTGACAGTAACAGTATACGACACACAAAGTGTCGAATCGAATAAAGAATAAATATCGATTCAACACACAAAGTGCTTGAAATCGAATAATAATAAAGATACGACACACAAAGTGTCGAATCGGTATGATAAGATAACGATGAGTCGGCACATAAGTGCTCGATCGATGTTTCAAAAAACCCGTACTCTTTCATATCCTATGGCATGCCAATTATATCCGACTCAAATTTCGACTAGTTAATAGGGTATTTCAGCTCTCAATTTCATTTTCATTTTCATAACAAATTCAATTTCAATATCAAATACACTTTTCCAATCACCAACCACAATATAATTCAATACTAACACATATTTCTCATTCAATTCAATGTTTCAAATTCAATTCAATAAAGTCACTTACCTTATTATTTACTTACCATACACTTAATTTAAATTAAATATTAAATAATAAATAATTTGAATTATAGTAATACAAACCCGAATTTGCTTGATTATTCCTCGGTAACCTTCTCCTTTCCTTTGTGGGTCGATGCCTCAAGTTCCTTTTTAGCTAAGAAAATAATAAAAATTTGCATTATTAATTGCAACATTAAACTACAATAAATAATTAAATTTTATTCAATTCCTACTCTTCCTCTTCATTCCACATTCTTTATATACAATTCTATTATTTACTTATAAGTTCTTCCTAGGCTGTCTACTTGAGTCATTGTCACTAAATTATCTATAACTTGAGTTACAGAATTCCAAATTAAGATCCGTAAATTTTATATGAAACTAGACTCATATATCTTCTTTTCATAAAATTTTTAGAATTTTTGATTTAGCCAATTAGTACAGTTTATTTGTTGTCTGACAGTTCCGACCACTCTTTTCTAAAATTTAATTATATTTTTTTTACAGAATTCAAATGATGTTCTAGTTTGTTTTTTTTATAAAAATACTCATTAAGTAATCTAACCATATAAATTATGTTCCACAATTATTTTTATACAATTTTTAATGATTTTTGCAATTCAGAATAGGGGATCTCGAAATCTCTCTGAACCAGTCTCACAAAAATATAAATATCTCAAAATACAGAATTTCTTTGCTTTCTCTGTTTCTTTTATATGAAAATAGACTAAATAAGGTTTAATGTCATATATCATTCAACCTCTACTTCCATTTCTACTATTTTTGGTGATTTTTCAAAGTTACTCTTCTACTCATTGTCCTAAAAAACATTTTCTTATGACTTATTTTGTAATTAAATCCTAATTAAGTTTACTTATTTTCTTAACTTAATTCATACTTTGTTTCTACTTAAATTCCTTCCATATTCAACATGACTGTCTAATATTCTTAATAAAACCCTAATTTATAATATCTTCCAAATTAATCCTTGTAATACAAAACTTTTAACTTACTTTACAATTTAATCCTTTTACTAGTTCTAACTTAAATTTCATTCAATTTAACCTCTAATTCATCTTTTTTTTTCTTCAACATCAGCTATACTTAAAAACCTATAAACTCTCAAAATATCAACTTAGTTTCATCAAAATCTTGCTTAAGAGGTTTTAAAACATCAAAAATTAAGAAAATATGACTTAATTGACTTACCTAATTAAACTTCAAGCTTTAAAATCCCTATTTCTCCCTTGTTATTTTTCTTTTCTTCTTTCTCTTCTCTGTGTCGAAAGCTTCTGCTACTTTCTTCTTTCTTTTATTTTATTTTTGTTCTTATCTACTTTATATTAAAATAATATAATATCTATCTAATATAAAATTATACAATAATGATATACATTATAATTTAATATAATAAAACAATAAAAATCTTAGATTTTTATCATCATTTGTCACTAACTTATTCTAAATGGCTTAATTGCCATTTTAGCCCTTTTTGCTTTCTTTTAATCTATATTTAGACTTTCACTCTATATTCAATTTGATCCTTTTTCCTAATTACTTTAAATTAAGCTAAATTTACTAAATAAAAATCTAATTAATCACACTATTAGACTCATAATTACTCTTAATAATTATTTACTAACTCGATTTACTAAGACGGAGGCCCGATAATACATTTTTTTCCGGTGCCCACGATTTTGGGTCGTTACATTTCTCCCCCGTTAATAAATTTCGTTCCCGAAATTTACCTGAGAATAGGTGAGGATATTGTGCTCTCATAGTTTCTTCAGGTTCCCAAGTTACTTTTTCCACACTATGGCTTCTCCACAATACTTTCACCAAAGGGACTCGTTTGTTTCTTAATTCTTTCACTTCTCGAGCTAGTATTTGAACTGGTTCTTCTTCATATGACAAATCCGGTCTAATCTCAATGTCTTCAGTAGAAATAATATGAGATGGATCCGATCGATACCTTCGTAACATGGAAACATGAAAAGCATCATGAATTTTCTGTAATTCCTGAGGTAAAGCTAATCAATAGGCAACCGGTCCAATTCTTTCAACTACTTCATACGGCCTAATGTAACGAGGACTTAATTTTCCTTTCCGACCAAATCTCAAAATTTTCTTCCAAGGTGATACCTTTAAAAACACTTTGTCACCCACAAAATACTCTATATCCCGTTGCTTCCGATCTGCATAAGACTTTTGTCTGTCAAAAGCTACTTTCAACCTGTCTTTGATCTTTTTAACTATTTCTTCTGTCTCCTGGATTAATTCCGGTCCAACTATCTTTTTCTCATTCAACTCTATCCAACATGTAGGCGATCGGCATCTTCGACCGTATAATGCTTCATATGGAGCCATTTGAATCTTGGATTGAAAACTATTATTATAAACAAATTCAAATTAACGGCAAGTATCGTTCCCAACCAGATTCAAAGTCAATAATGCAAGCCCGAAGCATGTCTTCCAAAATTTGAATTACTCGTTCTGATTGTCCGTCAGTTTGTGGATGAAATGCAGTACTAAATTTAAGCCGAGTACCCAAAGAATCATGTAACTGCCTCCAAAATCTTGATGTAAATAGTGGATCCCGATCGGAAATTATAGACACTGGAATACCATGTAGTCTCACAATTTCTCGGATATAAATTTTAGCAAGTTTTTGTAGAGACCAATCAGTTCTGATTGCTATGAAGTGAGCAGACTTAGTAAGTCGATCAACTATTACCCAAATAGCATTTTTTTTTGCTCACCGATAGTGGCAACCCCGTAACAAAATCCATAGTAATACTATCCCATTTCCATTCAGGAATACTAATAGACTAGAGTAACCTTGTCGGTACCTTATGTTCTGCCTTTAGTCGTTGACAAGTCAAATATTTACTGACATATTCAACTATATCTCTCTTCATCCCTGGCCACCAATAAAGCTCTCGTAAATTACGATAAATTTTTGTTCCACCAAGATGCAATGCAAAGGTGCCATCATGTGCTTCTTGAAGAATCATCTTCTTTAATTCAAAAGGAGCTGGAACACAAATCCGATTTTGAAACCTCAAACAATCATGTTCATCAATACTAAAACTCTCGACTGTACCATTTTGAACCATTTCTCTTTTCTTTAATAATTTGTCATCTTCCATCTGAGCTGCTCTAATCTGATCTAACATCATCGGCTTAACCCTTAACTCAGCTAATAAGCTTCCATCATCATTAACACTGAGCCGAGCAAACATTACCCGTAATTCAATCGCAGCTTTCCTGCTCAATGCATCAGCTACCACATTTGCTTTTCCTGGATGATAGTCTATAACACAATCATAATCTTTTAGAAGCTCGATCCATCGTCTTTGCCTTAAATTTAACTCTTTCTACTGCAGAAGATATTTGAGACTTTTATGATCTGTGTAAATGTAGCATTTCTCACCATAAAGATAATGCCTCCAAATCTTTAATGCAAAAAATTACTGCAGCTAGCTCCAAATCATGCGTTGGGTAATTACGTTCATGCGGCTTCAACTGTCTAGATGCATATGCAATGACCTTCCCATCTTGCATCAATAGACAACCCAAACCACTCAAAGGAGCATCATTGTACACAATAAAATCTTTCCCCGACTCAGGTAATGTTAATACCGGTGCCTCTGTCAACATTTGCTGCAAGGTCTCAAAACTATTCTGGCACTAATCATTCCAGATAAAAGAAACATTCTTCTGCAGTAGTTTAGTCATTGGCATTGCTATCTTCGAGAATCCATTTACAAATCTTCGATAATATCTAGCCAAACTGAGAAAACTACGTACCTCAGACACATTCTTTGGCGCTTTCCATTGAACAATTGCTTCGATCTTCTTCGGGTCAACTCTAATCCCATCAGTAGATACCACATGTCCTAAAAATATCAATTCAGACAACCAGAATTCACATTTACTTAATTTCCCATACAACTGTTTTTCCCGCAGAATCTGTAAAACTTTTCGAAGATGCTGATCATGTTCTGCCTCTGTCTTCGAATATACCAATATATCATCAATAAAGACCACCACAAACTGATCTAGGTATGGTTGGAAAATACGATTCATCAGATCCATGAAAGCAGCTGGAGCATTGGTCAATCCAAATGGCATTACCAAAAATTCATAATGGCCATAACGAGTACGGAAGGCAGTCTTAGGCACATCACTTTCCTTCACCTTCAGCTGATAATACCCGGATCTCAAATCAATTTTGGAAAATACTGAAGCTCCCTTAAACTGATCAAACAAGTCATCTATACGAGGCAAAGGATATCGATTCTTAATCGTCACTTTGTTCAATTGTCGATAATCAATGCATAACCACATAGAACCATCTTTCTTTTTAACAAACAATACTAGAGCTCCCCAAGGTGAAATACTCGATCGGATAAAGCCTCGATCTAATAAATCCTGTAACTGCACCTTCAACTCTTTCAATTCAGTAGGCGACATTCGGTACGGAGGTATAGAAATTGGTGTTGTACCAGGATACACCTCAATAACAAATTCAACCTCTCTATTAGGTGGTAAGCCCGGTAATTCTTCTGGAAATACATTTAGAAACTCACATACAGTCCTAATCTGACTGCACTTACTCTCGACTGAATCAGAATTAATAACATATGCCAGATATGCTGAACAACCCTTATGTAATAGTTTATTTGCCTTCACTGCTGAAATGATACGTGTCGAACCACTGGTACGGATGCCATTCACTTCAATTCTGTCCCTGTTTTCTGTCTGAATACTAAACTTCTTTTTACAGAAATCCAAAACTACCCCATGTTCATATAACCAATCCATACCCAAAATGATATCAAAATCGCCAAAAGGCATGATCAATAAATCCACAGGGACTGTTTTATCTTGTATTATTAACGGGCACCTCCGACATACTCTATCTACTAACACTGTTTGTCTCAAAGGGCTAGACACCTCTATAAAAACTCTAGACATTTCAGATTCTAACTTCCCCGACTCAACTAATTCTAAATTAATATATGAATGTGACGAACCCGGATCAATTAAAGCATAAATAGGCTCAGAATATAATAAAAATATACCTATCACCACATCGTGAGCATTGCCTTCTTCACGGGTCCGAACTACGTATGCTCTGGCTGGTGCTCTAGCCTCTGACTATTGTGTAACTACATCACTGCCTCTACTAGCTCTTCCTTTCCTTGAAACAAAACCTCCTCTGGACATTCCTCTACCTCTAGTAGTCGATACTGATCTCTGAGATGTGGCAGGTGTACTATTCTGAGTTTTCGAACAATCTTTAATAAAGTGTTCAGTAGAGCCACAACAAAAACATCCTCCGATTTTCTTCCAGCATTCACCAAAATGTCTTTTCCCACAATAATCACATTCAGGATATTCATTTTCCTGGGGTGGAGCTTTTACGCTACCGGTGGAAATAGTAATCTGTTTTCCTCGGTCATTGTCACCTCTATCAGACTGAAAGCTTGATCTCCAACCACTTCTTGATTCTTTGAATCTCTTTGGTAATGGATTACTGGTGGTCCCCATACGTTTCCCAGCTGATTTACCCATTTCTAACTTTTTATCCAGGCCTAATACTTGTTCTATCATTTTCGCTCGTTCAACCAGGTCAACAAGTTCAGTAATTCTGAGACTTACCAGTTGAATCTTAATTTCATCTCGTAGCCCCCGTAGAAACCGTTTACAACTATCAGCCTCAGTTGGAATATATTCTAAAGCATACCTGCTCAATCTAGTAAACTCTCGATCATAATCCAATACTGACATATTACCTTGTTTCAGCACTAAAAACTCTTGCTTCTTCTCTTCAATATACATTTCCCCAATATACTTCTGCTGAAATTCTTTTTGAAACAAGTCCCAGGTTACCTGATCATCCGGTAAATGTCTAACCACAGATTCCCACCAGAGATATGCTTCCCCTTGTAACAATGATACAAAGACATATCGAGTTCTCTCGGGGTGCAATCTAATTGTTGCAAAACTCTTTTTGTTGATTCTATCCAATTTTCAGCAGCAGAAGGATCAAGTCCTCTTACTCCCGAAAACTTCGTGGCACCATATTTTCGTAATTCTTTAATCGGGGCCCGTCTAACAGTAGGTACTGATGTAGTAGTAGGTAAAGTTCCCGCTACATGCTGTAATACATTGGCTATAGCTCTTAACAGTTGTGAGTTACCTCTTTCTCTTCCTACATTAGGAGGTTGATTATCTAACGAATTCACTCTAGGTGTAGCAGATTCAGTTTCTTCAATTTCTCGACTTCCAGTATACATTTCCTGTTCAACATCATACATTCTTTCATCTGACATTTTATCTATAAAACAAAATCAAATAAATATATCAGCATCCAAAACCCGACTCAGCTTTGACTCAACGGTGGCATGTACTTCTAAACTCACTTTCGAGCCCAATTTAGCCCGAGAACCAGCTAAACCTGATAGCTCTGATACCAATAATTGTAACACCACTTAACCCTAAACCATCGCGGAACAGGGTTACGAGACATTACCGGACATATCAGACAATTTACAAATAATTCTAAAATAAAATAACGTTCATAGTATAATCTAATAACTAAGTCCCTACAATGAACTTTTGAAGTCTACAGTATGTATTAAAAGTGAACGAGACTTGTTTAAGTACTCCAAATTTTATTATTATTATTATTATTATTGTTTTTTTTATTGTATAAATTTCAGTAGCATTTCTGCTTATTTTCACATAAAACCCCCTGCAATTAAAATCATATTTATTTCAAAAATAACCAATTCAATAAATTCGTATCACATATTCATTTTCTATTCTAAATATCTTCTATTCAAAATCAATCAATATAATATCAATTTAAATTTATCAATGTACTAATTAAATTAAAATAAATAAACTTCTTTTATTATAATTGTTAGACTTGTAATACTAACATTATTTTTTTTACCATTTATATTCAAAACATAACAATCCTTATACACATCCTATGTACATGCCACATTACCAAAAGAAAATATACATCACCTAGTTTGCTGAAGTCGGGTCTTGCTTCGGATGCTGGTTCCGTACTTGACTTCTACAACCTGCGCACGGAAACAACCGTACACTGAGTATGCATATACTCAGTGGTATCACTATAATTCAATTTATAACTAATTACATTAAATCGTACACATGCTTTTACATTACAATTATCATCACTTAATAAACAATTTAATCTTTTATATATATATACATACAATTCTGATTTCTATATTTCAATTCTCACATTTTTCATATGCCATATCTTTCAAATTTAGTTTTATCAATGAATTTATTTCATTGTCCCTATTAACTTGACTCGAACTTGATGGATATACGGATTCCAACCCACACACCAGTATGGCACATTGTGCCTTAACGATACCCAGTATATGACACATAAAGTGTCGAATCGGTAACAGTAACAATATCAGTATTCAACACACAAAGTGCTGGAACTGTAACAGTAACAGTATACGACACACAAAGTGTCGAATCGGTAACAGTAACAATATTAGTATTCAACACACAAAGTGCTAAAATTGTAACAGTAATAGTATACGACACACAAAGTGTCGAATCGGTAACAGTAACAGTAACAGTAGTCGGCACATAAGTGCCTGATCAGTAAGTCGGCAAAAACCCGTACTCTTTCATATCCTATGACATGCCAATTATATCCGACTCAGCCCGACTAGTTAATAGGGTATTTCAGTTCTCAATTTCATTTTCATTTTCATAACAAATTCAATTTCAATATCAAATACACTTTTCCAATCACCAACCACAATATAATTCAATACTAACACATATTTCTCATTCAATTCAATGTTTCAAATTCAATTCAATAAAGTCGCTTACCTTATTATTTACTTACCATACAGTTAATTTAAATTAAACATTAGATAATAAATAATTTGAATTATAGTAATACAAACCCGAATTTGCTTGATTATTCCTCGGTAACCTCCTCCTTTCCTTTGTGGGTTGATGACTCAAGTTCCTTTTTAGCTAAGAAAATAATAATAATTTGCATTATTAATTGCAACATTAAATTACAATAAATAATTAAATTTTATTCAATTCCTACTCTTCCTCTTCATTCCACATTCTTTATATACAATTCTATTATTTACTTATAAGTTCTTCCTAGGCTGTCTACCTGAGTCATTGTCACTAAATTATCTATAACTTGAGTTACAGAATTCCAAATTAAGATCCGTAAATTTTATATGAAACTAGACTCATATATTTTCTTTTCATAAAATTTTCAGAATTTTTTATTTAGCAAATTAATAAAGCTTATTCTTTAAAATCACTCCTGTTCTGTTGTCTGACAGTTCCGACCACTCTTTACTAAAATTTAATTATCTTTTTTTACAGAATTCAAATGATGTTATAGTTTGTTTTTTATAACAATAGACTCATTAAGGAATCTAACCATATAAATTATGTTCCACAATTAGTTTTGTACAATTTTTAATGATTTTTACAAATCAGAATAGGGGATCTCGAAATTACTCTGAACCAGTCTTACAAAAATATAAATATCTCAAAATACAGAATTTCTTTGCTTTCTCTATTTCTTTCATATGAAAATAGACTCAATAAGGTTTAATTTCATGTCTCATTCAACCTCTACTTCCATTTCTACTATTTTTGGTGATTTTGAAAAGTTACTCTTCTGCTGCTGTCCTAAAACTGTTTTCTTATGACTTATTTTGTAATTAAATCCTAATTAAGTTTACTTATTTTCTTAACTTAATTCATACTTTGTTTCTACTTAAATTCCTTCCATATTCAACATGACTGTCTAATATTCTTAATAAAACCCTAATTTATAATATCTTCCAAATTAATCCTTGTAACACAAAACTTTTAACTTACTTTACAATTTAATCCTTTTACTAGTTCTAACTTAAATTTCATTCAATTTAACCTCTAATTCATCTTTTTTTTTTCTTCAACATCAGCTATACTTAAAAACCTATAAACTCTCAAAATATCAACTTAGTTTCATCAAAGTCTTGCTTAAGAGGTTTTAAAACATCAAAAATTAAGAAAATAGGACTTAATTGACTTACCTAATTAAACTTCAAGCTTTAAAATCCCTATTTCTCCCTTGTTATTTTTCTTTTCTTCTTTCTCTTCTTTGTGTCGAAAGCTTCTGCTACTTTCTTCTTTCTTTTATTTTATTTTTGTTCTTATCTACTTTATATTAAAATAATATAATATCTATCTAATACAAAACTATACAATAATGATATACATTATAATTTAATATAATAAAACAATAAAAATCTTAGATTTTTATCATCATTTGCCGCCTCAACTTATTCTAAATTGCTTAATTACCATTTTATCCCTTTTTTCTTTCTTTTAATCTATATTTAGACTTTCACTCTTTATTCAATTTGATCCTTTTTCCTAATTACTTTAAATTAAGCTAAATTTACTAAATAAAAATCTAATTAATCACATTATTAGACTCATAATTACTCCTAATAATTATTTACTAACTCGATTTACTAAGACGGAGGCCCGATAATACATTTTTTTTCCAGTGCCTACGGATTTTGGGTCGTTACATGCCAATCGCTGAAATTTAGGACATAGCGATTCATCAGATAATTGCTTCTCTTTTATTTGACTGACCCAAGATGGCTTCACTTGCAGTTTCAGCAGCACACTTCCATCATCATACAAGCTGAGATGGGCGAACATTGCCCTCAAGTCCGATATTACCTTACGGCTCAACGCATCTGCCACTACATTAGCTTTACCCAGGTGTTACTCAATCAAACAATCATAGTCTTTTAACAATTCAATCCACCTCTGCTGCCTTAAATTCAACTCCTTCTGGGTGAGGAGGTATTTCGGGCTCTTATGGTCGGTGTAGATAATGGACTTCTCCCCATACAGGTAGTGTCTCCAGATCTTCAGAGCAAAGACCACCACAGCTAACTCCAGATCATGCGCGGGATACTTCACTTCATGCGGTCTCAACTGCCACGACGTATATGCTACCACCTTCCCTTCCTGCATCAAAACACATCCTAACCCCATGTGCGACGCATCGCAGTAAACGACAAACTCCTTCCCAGCCTCAGGCTGAATTAACACTGGAGCCTCAGTCAAGATCCTCTTCAGCTTCTCAAAACTTTCCTGTTGCTTATCAGACCAGACAAACGGTACCTCTTTCCATAACAACTTGGTTAACAGTGCAGCTATTAGCGAGAACCCCTCAACAAACCTTCTATAGTACCCAGCTAACCCAAGAAAACTCCGAATTTCTACCACAAACTTAGGCAATTACCAACCCAGTACAGCTTCAACTTTCTGGGGATCAACCCTAATTCCCTCAGCAGATAAAACATGTCCCATAAAGGTAACTTCTTTCAACCAGAATTCACACTTACTGAATTTAGCGTATAGCTGCTTTTCTCTTAGAATCTGCAGAACCACCCGAAAATGCGAATCATGCTCCTCTTCTGAACTTGAATAGACCAAAATATCGTCTATGAACACCACGACAAACCGGTCCAGATAGGGTTGGAATACCCGATTCATCATGTCCATAAACACAGCTGGTGCATTTGTCAACCCAAACGGCATCACCAAGAACTCGTAGTGACCATAACGAGTTCAAAAAGCATTCTTATGAATTTCTGCCTCCTTGACCTTAAGCTGGTGATAACCCAACCTCAAGTCTATCTTTGACAAGACCGAAGCGCCCCGCAAATGATCGAACAGATCGTCTATCCTTGGCAACGGGTACTTGTTCTTAGTCGTCAACTTGTTTAGTTACCTATAGTCAATGCACATCCGCATCAACCCGTCTTTCTTCTTAACAAATAACACCTGAGCTCTCTAAGGTGACACACTGTGTCGGATAAAACCCCAGTCCAACAGTTCCTTAATTTGGGCTTTCAGTTTCACTAACTCCTTCGGTGCCATTCTATATGGGGGCAATAGACACTGGCGCTGTTCTCGGAAAATGTTCAATACTGAACTCTACCTCGCGATCCAGAGGTAACCCAGGAAGCTTTTCTGGTAAAACATCAAAAAATTCCTTCACCGTTCTAACATCCTTTACGGCCAACTCCTTGGCCTCCAGAGCACTGATGAAAGCTAAGAACGCTTCACACCCTTTTCGCACCATCCTTTCGGCCTTTAGAGCAGACACTACATTAGACAAGTAGTTCCTCCTTTCACCTATCACCACCACCTCATAGTCCTCAGAAGTCCTTAACACCATGCGCTTAGCAGCACAGTCCAAGTTTGCTCGATATTCACTAACCAGTCCATGCCTAAGATCAAATCGAACTTCCCGAATGACGGTTCCATCAAATCAGCTGGGAAAACCATCCCTTGTACTTCTAGAGGCACACTCCTAAAGAGTTTGTTCACCACTACAGATTGTCCTAAAGGGCTAAGTACAGTCATCTCTCTAGAAGTAATCTTAGAGTCTATGTTCAGAGTTCCAGACACAGTACTGGCAACATAGGAATGTGTTGGTCCAATATCAATCAGTGCAGTAAAAGGCAAACCGGAAATAAGGAACATACCGGTTATGATGTCCGGTGCATCGCCCTCCTCTCGGTGTCTAGCTGCATAGACCAACCCTGGCTGTCTTGCATCTGTGCTCCTAGCACTTCTGCCCGATGCTCCACGCCCCCGACCAAAACCACTTCCACCTCTGGCCGAACCACGACTTCTCTGTGGCAGCTAATCACCTCTACCAGGCTGAACATAATTCTGACCTACTGGCCGCGTTTTGTTGGGCTCTTGCGGACAATCCCTTACCTGATGATCCACTGATCCACACCTGTAGCATCCATTACTTCTTGGCCAACACTCTCTTGAATGAAACTTTCCACATGTAGCACATTGCTGTGGCCGACCAACAACAATAGGCCTCACAGTTCGACCCGGCCCATCCAACCTAGGCCTCTTCTGAAAATTCCCCGAAGATCTTGATGGTCTAAAACTTCTTTTATTCATACCTTTGTCCCTATCCTGGTTCTGCCTTTCAGATCGCTTTGCCTCTTCGGCTATCTTAGGCTTTTCCACTAGCACAGCGGACTCCCTTTCCCATTGCAGAGCTATCAGTACTCGCAACTCATCCCTCAGACCATATTCAAATCGGACACATCACTCATGATCTGAGGACACAATACCCAGGGTATACCGAGTTAGACGCAGGAATTTTGCCTCATATTCCGCCAGCGACTTACTTCCCGGAACCAAATTAAGAAATGCCCTCCGCTGAGCTTCCACATAGCTCGACCCAATGTATTTCCCCTGGAACGCAAACTTAAAGAAGTCCCATGTAATGCAATCCGCTGTTGTACCATCTCTAACCGTGAGCCACCATTGATAAGCCTCATCTTGGAGAAGAGACACAACCCCTTTTAGTTTCTCTTCTGCAGTGCAGTCAAGATCATCCATAATCCATTCCACCACTTCCAATCAGTACTCGGCTACATTAGGAGCCACACTATAAATGCCCCCAAACACCTCAGCCCCATTAGCTCGAAGTCGCTCCTACACAGATTTTCGAGTCGCTAATCCCGTGGTCGCTCCCACAACTCTTTCCAAGATGTGCAACATAGCCTGAGACACCGCATCGTCTCCACCAGTTTGGTCCTAAAATTCTGCTTCCACAACTGGTGATGCTGGCATCTCACGTTCCGGCCCATACCTAGATTCTGAAGGTTCAGCCCTGACTCCCTAGCCTCTACCACGGCCACGTATACCGCGTCCATGTCCTCTAGTACTCATTACTACTGATACAATTTAATCTGATTAAAAGTTTTATGAATTAGTGTTTTCTTCTACTGTTTATTACAGAGTAGTTTTATTAAAGTAATATTACAAGTAATTCTCCCCAGTACTTATATCTAAGGCTTCCGTTTTTAAAGTTGAATTTCTAAGTGCAAGCAATCATAGCACAATGCATTCACTTCATGTAAAACAACCAATGGTCAGAAAACTTACCGCGCGGATCTGGTGCCGGAGACTCGGGTGCCATGCTTCTAGAAAACCTATATATATATCTAAACCATTGTCCAATCATCTTTTGAAATAATTTTTGAATCCCATACCCACCGCCGAGTTTTTGAAACCTGGCTCTGATACCACAATTGTAACACTCCAAACCCGGTCAAAACGTTACGATCGAATCTGGATTGCTACAGGATGGGTAGTTTTGGATAGACTTGGGTAAAACGTCGTAATTTGAGAAAAACATTTTGTTCAGAGAATCCAAGCTAAGACTAATTGAAATTCGGTTAAGTTATACATATCTTACTATCTTCTCATTGAGTTAATTAGGTGCTGAAAATGGGTTTATTTCATCAAAACTGAACTTACAAAGTTCTTGTAAGGTGATAGTCGAAATGAGTTTTTGAGGTACATGACCTTTTGAAAATGGCATTTGTAATATTACGAAAAATCCCAAGTTTAGTTATTTCGTGCTTGTGAACCATTCGTCGACTTTTTAAAGAAAACTTCCATTTACGCTTTTACGAAAACCCCCTTTTTATAATAGTTCATAACATATGTAAAAGCAACATTTAATCAAATCCCCAAACTAAAGTTAAAGCGACCTTATTACAAATGAAAATCTCCAAATAAAGATAAATTCAAATTAAAGTACGTGTTTACTAAAGAAAGCGCAACGCATGGCCACCTCGAGTCCATCCCGACTCTAAAACCTACCATATACTGATTACCTACAAAATTAGCAGAGGGGTGAGTCATCGAGACTCAGTGTGTAAGTCCCCGTATAACGCAAACTGGGCCTTAGCCCACTCAATATGGCATATGTCATGATAAACCGTAATTATAATATATTTTAATCTCAGATTTAGTATGCTTTTGGATGATTTATCCCTTGATTTATGTAAAAAGGTGCTTTTAAACCTTTCTTTTCATGTCTTATACTCAGGAAAGAACCCGAGGATGAAAAGAACATAAAACGGGCCCAAAACAGAGTAAATGGGCCATATCACGAAATTGACATGGCATGGCCCAAATCTCACACGACCGTGCCTCGTCGATCACCTAGAGCACGGCCTTAACCCCGACTTACACGGTCGTGCCTCAAAGTAGAAATCCAAACACGACTGGAAGTCGAGCCATACGCGCGTGCGCCATAACCGTGCCTCTGTCACTGGAATGAGCAATTACAGTCGGAAGAGGATACTTAGGGAGAAATAATTGCATTCCAAAGAGCCTATATATATCCCATAAGTGCCACCTTTGAGAGGGCGTCGAGCGAGGCCAATGAGCCAAGCCGGAAAGGTCAGAATTGTGGGAATTGCTCGAAGTTAGCCAGTTGATCCATCCAAAGAAGCCGGAATTATACTCAAGACGGTGGAATTCTCCTTTAATTTCTTCAAGGAGTTTTAGGGATTTCTTATGTTTTGTTTTATCTTTTCTCTTGAGATGTTTTCTTTATTCATTATGAACTAAACCCCTCAGATACCTGAAGGGGATGAAACCTAGATGAATCTTGTTATTTTATTTTTGAATTATATGATAACTACTTAGTTTGTTTTTAATTATGCATACTTAATCCAAATCTGATGTGCTTAGGTGGAGGAGGAATAGACCCTACTTAAGAGTAGATCTAGCATAATTAAGCGGAGTTGATCGAACGCCTAGAGCTAGGGTTACGAGATTTTCTGGATTAGGGTGAAATCTAATATGGGAATCCATAGATCGATTTACTGCTATTCTAGGGGGTTATTATAAGAGAACGAGAGTTCCACTAATTAACCTAGGGTTAGGCGTTATTCGCCTCGAGAGAAGGTTTAATATATGTTAGGGAGTCCTACAGATCAAGCTAAGTAAATAAATCATATGATCCAGGGTTAGATAACAAGTGAAGTCCAGGTGGATTCTTTATTAGGGTATCGTCATGATCAATTGAGTTTTTCTTCAAGTTATTTCCCAATTTGTTCTTTTTGTCTTTATCCTTAGCTTAGTCATCGTTAACTTAAGATTAAAACAACGTCACTTTATTTTTAAGGCTAAATAATAAAAAGAAAGTTAGTATTAGTACTTTTAGTTCCTTTGGGTTTGACAATTCGGTCTTGCCTAAGCTATACTACAGTTCGATAGGTACACTTGCCTTTAATCGTTGTCAGAGTTAGTTTCCAAGTTCGATCATTCTCTTTTATAAATTTTAAAGCTCTGATTTTAGCGATCATGTCAAATGTATGCAATGCAGCCCAACCCAGTTTAGCTCTCCATCTAAACACCCGTGGCATTATGCCACTGTGGTTCTTGATCACCGTGGTCCCAGACCACTCGTAACAATAGTCACTCGTGACAAAGTCACTAAACATATAACCGTAGGGCCAACCCACTGTGGTCTTAGACCACCGTAACGATGTCTAACAAATTACGCATACGAAAGGCCAACCCACTGTGGTACTGGACCACCGAGACAAGTCTCTGATTAAAGCATTCGTGGTTTCTACCACCGTGGTACTTAGACCACTCGTGACAATAGTCACTGATTCTCCCTTCTCCTTTCATTCAATCCCGAGCCCATGCTCTTTTTATCGTGCAAAATATGAATGCAACCACAATCACAATGCGTAACAGATAACTATTTCATACATGCATAACATTGAACATACATACATGTATATAATCAGGAATAACATCATCGAGAACTTACCTAGTGTCTCCAACCTTACCCACAAGGGTATATTGACCATCATTGCAGTCAATTCGGCTTTCAGCCTTCACAGTTAATAACGTAAACAATAAAGAAAAGTGTGGGTAATATACACCTGATAACACGTAACACTAGGCTTTCTACGTTGACGCTTTCACTAGTACGAACGACGGCTATTTGCCTATCCCAGGAAGTCATCGGCTCTCTACCACAGCCCGACGGAAAGTCCCGAACCGCCAACACAGCTCGCCTTTTGAATTTAAGAGCAGGGTTTGTGGATACGCTCCCCTCCTCAGCTTGACCGTTTCTTGTATCCATGAAATAGACTTGATCAAAGTCAAAGAGAACCTTGATTGGCTACCAAAAGATTCAATTAATGCCAAGTAGTGAACAAGGGTTCACACAAAAAACAACAGAGATTCCTTACCTTAAACCCGAATGGAAGGTAAGGTTCAAAAACCAACCGCTCCTTAGGCTATAACTCTAAACATTCGGCTTCAGGGTTTTCCGGAGTAAGCATTCCGCAAAGAGAGTAAAGAGATACTATTAGCCGAAAACTTAAACATTGAAACACGATAGCCATCGGCTTTGGCTTCCATAAAAACAGAAAGAAGATTAAGATACGGAATAACCCTACTTACTTTATGATATTGTCGAAAAACAACCAAGATAGCTTTGGTAGCAATGAGTAGCCCCTTCACGCCCTAGGCTTCAACAATCCAGAAATAGAGTGAAACCGATACACTTGGCCAAAGGAGCTATTCGGCTAAAGAGAAAACGGTAAGTGCCAATGGGGATGATGCAGAGTTTTGGCCAAAGAAGAAGAAGTAAAGGAGAGAGATGAACACAGGGTAGTGGGATGAAAGTCTCAGTTGTGAGGTTTAAAGGAATGAGCTAGGAGAAGAAGAGATTCAGCAAGAGGATGGCTTCAAGGAGTTTCGGCTAGAGAAGGAGAAATACAGAAGAGAATCAAACAATGCGAAACAAAATGAAAAGAAAAATAAGGAGTAGAATGAGGTTCGGCTATGGCTTGTCGAAGTAAGAAAGGTTATGCAACAGAGAAAAGAGGAAGTAAAAAGATGATGGTTTCGACACAGGTATAGGGGAAAGGAGAGAATTATTTTTGCTCATACACAAAAGAGATTGTCGAAAATGAAAAGAAAGCACAAAGATGTACCTCCAAAATTTCGGCCAACACCTTAACACTATACTAACCCCTAATATCGAATGCACTTAGATAGAAAGCTTAACACCTAACCAAAATTTTGGCACACACCTTTAGCTTAGCACTAAACCGATTCCTCCCCTCTCTTCAAGCTTCCCACAACCGACCATCACTCCACCAACTTGAAACCATTGATTCTCTCCTTTCTTCACTCTTCAACAACCATTTGAATTGGTTTGACCAATTCAAATATCACCAACACCTCATGGCCACTCATTTGAATATGTTGACTCATTCAACTATCATCCTTGGAGAGTCCTTGCCGAAACCACCTTCTCCCCATCCAGTGCTAAAAATAAAGCTCCAAAGTGAGGCTTGTGGGATTCGAATCTCTTCCCTACTGCTACTCCCTTGTGACGCCACTTCCCTGCACTCTAAGTGGCGCCTCCTTGCCACTTTACCTTCTTTTTCTTGTGTCATCAAACACAAGTATTTATACTTAAGACCCGCCTCTACTAGCTCTCCCCTAAAGTGCCTAAAAAGAGAATTTTCACCAAGGCTCAAGCTCAACCCCGAGCCTTCCCAGGACCCCCAAACACACCAAATTAACAACAAAACATGCCAAACACACAACAACATACAATAATGCAGGGCCTCTAATTCCAAGATGTTACAAAGTTTGTACGCAATAAATTCAATATCATGCTATTAGGTTCCTAAATGTTTGATATTATTGTTGTTGTATAATATTTCTATGAATTTGAAAAATGATGTTGAATGAGGAAATGATGTCAATTGTGTTGTAAAAGTCCCGATTGGACTTTAATAAATGAGAGAATAATATCATTGAGACTTGAGATGTGTAAGGTCCCGTATAAGACCATGTCCGGGGCATGGCCTCAGAACTGAATTGAAATCCTGTATAAACCATATCTGGGATATGGCATCGGCATTGAATATGAGAATCGTATAAGACCATATCTGGGAAATGGCATCAACAATCGATATGAGATCCCATATAAGACCATATTGGGGATATGGCATCGGCATCTAGAGGTGACCCATATCTGGGATATGGCATTGGTGTCGTATTTATGTAAATGACGCTAATTATGTATCTTTGAGTATCCCGAGTGGTTCAATGGGGTAATAGTTAAGCTTGCAATAGAAATGAGATTAGTGCTAAAGCTGTGTGATGAAGTGATACAGGTACATGTGAGTATATCACGAGAAAAGTTCACAATTTGTGATATGATATGTAATTGGTAAGAGTAAGCATGAGTAAGTTAGGTCAATGTGCCTAAGACTTTGTGTTTTATTCAATTCCATGGATGGATGACATTATAAGCCTTATGTTGTTATTTATTTCATGCAAACTTACTAAGCTTTATGCTTACCCCTCTCATTTTCCTTTTCCTTGTAGTATTGCCAAGCTAGCTCGGGCATTCGTGGAATATCGGAGTTCGGAAACCACACTATCAACTTTTTTTTTGGTATAGCAAAGTTAGACTTATTTTGAGTATAGCATGTATAGGACTTGGTTATTTTGTTATGTCTTATTTGTTAGTCAAGGTGTTGGCTATTAATGATTGTCAATTTATTTTGTAAATGGTCATTGGAAATTGGCCAATACTTGACAAGTTCATATTTATAAATGAACATGAAATTCATGAAGTGCATATTTGTGTGGATGTCCTGATTTCGGGTTCTTGAAAGTGCCTTATGGTCATGATATAGGTTGAATTGATTTGGTATAAGTGTGGTTGCTTGTAGGGTGGAAAATGGCTTGGTAGAGAGCCTTATAATTGTCCACACGGTAAACCCCCTAGGAGTGTTGAGAGGCCATGTGTCCCCATGCATGCTAGGTTGAATAGTCAGTATGCTCAATAGTAAGCACAAGGGCAGAGACACGACCATGTGCCTCGACCGTGTGGGAGACACAACCTAAGACATGGGCATGTGCCTAGGCCGTGTGAAGTTTGCAGTTGAAATTAGGAATTTAATTCGACACACGGTTTAAGGACACGGGCGTGTGCCTTGGCCATGTGACCATATTGAGATGATGACGTCACAAACAGAATGTCAAGGTTTTCACACACGGGCGAAGACACGGGCATGTCATGGTCGTGTGAGGGACACAGGCTATGGACACGGGTGTGTGTCAGGCCATGTGAAAACCTCTGTAGGTTCGAATTGAAAAATAAATCCACACGGGTGTGGAACACGGGCATGTGATATGCCACACGGGCGTGTCCCACTTTGTGCATGGGCGTGTGGCCCTGTTTTATGTCAAATTTTTTTAAGTGTTCAAAATTTTCTTGTTTGGTTCTAAATCATTCCGGGTGAAAGTTTAGTGTCTCGTAGACCAATAATAAGGACATTATGGTCTTGAATGAAAAGTTTTAAATTTAGAATGAAGTTCTTAAAGATTGATATTGTATGATTGAGCAAGTTAAGTATGGAAATGCCTCGCACCCGGTTCAGGTGTTGAATACAGGTAATGGGTGTTACATTTAGTGGTATCAGAGCTACAGTGTGAGTCTAGCTATACATGCCATATGTATGACTATTTACATAATGATAGTGTGATGACTCCTAATGATTTGAATTGTGTTTTTTTTATATAGTAAATGGATTCTGATCGAGCTGCAGCCAATGATGCCTCAAGTAATGTACCGGCTCCCACGCAAGGGACTACACTAGTAGAGAGTAGACCCGAGACTTTAGGTCAGGAAGAAGAGGCTTGAGAGGCCTTTCTCCATATGATGAGCAATTGGCACACTGAGTTTACTCGAGCAAGCCCTAATGCTCAACCCCCTCCACCCCTAACTATTCCTTAGCCCGCACCTGTAGCTCCTTAAGTGGTAGAGGTAGTAAGAAGAGAAAGGCCTCCGATCGATAAGATCTGAAAACAAGAAGCCGAGAAATTTTGGGCTAGTAAAGATGATGATCCGGAGAGGGCTAAATTCTAGCTTGAGAATACCATCAGAGTATTCGATGAGTTGTCATGCACATCGGAAGAGTACATGAAGTGTGTGGTATCTCTCCTGAAAGATTTGACCTATCAATGGTGTAACACTCTTATGTCGGTGGTACCAAGGGAGAGAGTTAATTGGGAATTCTTCTAAGAGGAGTTCCGTAATAAGTATATTAGTAAAAGGTTCATTGACCAGAAAAGAAAGGAGTTCTTGGAGCTCAAGCAAGGTCGAATGGCGGTGACAGATGATCGCTAAAATCAGAGCTTTAAAATTTATAAAAGAATGATCGAACCTAGAAACTAACTCTGACAATGATTAAAGGCAAGTGTACCTATCGAACAGTAGTATAGCTTAGGCAAGACCGGATTGTCGAACCCAAAGGAACTAAAAGTACTAATACTAACTTTCTTTTTATTATTTAGCCATAAAAATAAAGTGAAGTTTGCTTCAACCTAAATTAACGACTACTACGCTAAAGACACTAAGACAAAAAGAATGAATTGGGAAATAACTTGAAGAAAAACTCAAGTGATTACGACGATACCCTCAGGAAGAATCCACCTAGACTTCACTCGTTATTAAACCCTGAACTATATGATTTATTTACTTAGCCTGATCCGTGAGACTCCCTAACCTATATTAAACCCTCTCTCGAGGCGAATAATGTCTAACCCTAGGTTAATTAGTGGAACTCTCGTTCTTTTATAACAACCCCCTAGAATAGCAGTAAATCGATCTATGGACTCCCATATTAGGTTTCACCCTAATCTGGAAAAATCTCGTCACCCTATCTCTAGGCGTGTGATCAACTCTGCTTAACTATGCTAGATCTACTCTTAGGTAGGGTCTATTCCTCCTCCACCTAAGCACATATTCCATCCCCTTTAGGTATCTGAAGGGTTTAGTTCATAACAAAATAAGAAAATATCTCAAGAGAAAAGATAAAACAAAACATAAGAAATTTCTAAAACCCCCCTAAAGGAATTGAAGGAGAAATCCGCCGTCTTGAGTATAACTCCAGCTTCTTGGGATGGATCAACTGGCTAACTTCGAGTGATTCCCACAATTCTGACCTTTTCAACTTGGCTCCTTGGCCTAGCTCGATGCCCCCCTCAAAGGTAGTACTTAGGGGGTATATATAGGTTCTTGAAATACATTTCTTTCTCCCTAAGTATCCAAATCCGAGTGAAATTGCTCTTTCCAGTGACAGGGACACGGCCATGGCACACGCCCGTGTGGATCGTGGTCAGGCCGTGCTCAGACTTCTTTAATGAGGCACAGCCGTGTGAATCGAGAGAAGGCCGTGTTCTATATGATTGGCGTGGCACGACCGTGTGGTCTCTGGTCGAGGCCGTGTCGATTTCGTGATATGGCCCATTTACTCCATTTTGGGCCCGTTTTGTGTTCTTTTCATCCTCGGGTGCTTTCCTGGGTATAAGACATGAAAAGAAATGATTAAGAGCAGTTTTTTACATAAATCAAGGGATAAATCATCCAAAAGCATACTAAATGTGGGTTTAAAATATGTTACTATTACGGTTTATCAAATACCCCCACAGTTAAGCTTTTGCTTGTCCTGAAGCAAAATTCTCAACTTACAATTAAAACAAACTTTCCATAATTCATAATTCCTACTGACAATGTCTCATCATAATTCATAGATAATTTATACATGGATAATTCAACTCAAAGAGTCCTAAAGATTCAAACAATCAAAGTCATATATTTGTAGCATGAAAACATAAGTGTCTCCCATTATCTAAATAATTACCTTTAATTCAAAACTGACAAGGATTGGCATCTTCACAAAAGATTCACTCAAATCCTTCAAGAAGTGTTTAAGGTTTAAAGTTTAAAAGATCACTCATAAATCGAGTATGAAAAGTTAATCCCATAGGCTTGCCTGAAAATAAAATTTCCACCACTGTAAAATGAGATGATAAACAGATCAAAAGGTCTTTGTCAGGGTTGTAACGGAGTTAGGGTTAAAGATGTGGATAAAGGCTGAATTAGAAGGTTAGAATCGATATTGAATTGACAAGTTACCTATCTAAAAAAAATTGATCTAATATAATTACATCAATTGAAAATTTATAATACTAATAATACGAGCTTTTTCTTTTGATAATTAGACTTTAACTGTATAAGCTCACTCTTCCTAACCCCAATACTGAATATACTTTGAATTTAAATTTTTTTATTTTTTATTTTTTTAAATTAAGAACAAACTATAACAACTAAAATATAAAACATAGTTAGGTAACTGCTCAAAATCAAATCTCGACAAAAAGAGTAATTAGAAGGATGGTAATAACAAATACAAAGGGTTTTGGGTTAATATTAGTGGGTGAGTCAATAAAAGGGTTGTTAGGCTCAACGGGGTTCATTAGGCTTTTTAGTGGAGTAAGTGGGTTAAAACCTAAGTACCTTTATCATCTCTGTATATCAGATCATAACTGTGGTCTTGACATGTATAATCAAGGCAAGTTCTAGAATAACAGTTCATAGTTGACACACTTATAATCAAAAAATGAGCATGAAAAAGAATAGATGCTCTATAAGGCTCAAAGTCTCACAAAAATTATGGGTGTTTTTGACATCAACCTTGTAAATTTCAAACCTCAAGATAACATTCAAATTCAGGTTAACAACCTAAAATTTTAAATTTTTGAAAATTAGACTTATCATGCTTGATTCCCTAGTATTCTTCAAGTTTAATCATCAATGTACAATTATTAATGACTTATTCTAAAGCATTCGTAATATGAGGAAATTACTTTCAAACAAGACTAAATTCAGGGTTTTGAGAATAATAAAAAATTAGGCACTTTTACTCTCAAGGATTGAGAATAATGCAGAAAGTTAGGTATTTTCTCAAAATAATTATTCACCCCCCATACTTAAGATGTACATTGTCCTCAATGCACAAAGATAGATATGACATTTAAGGGATAAATCAAAAGAAAAGGGGAAAGAATTACTCCCTGAATTTTGGATGTTTTCTCGGAGGAGTGTCTTTGGTGGTGGTGATGGTCGGTCTGGATGACGAACCTGCGCTAGATGAAGAGATTGGGTAACGCACTGAGAAGTAGCCAGGAATTATTAAGACCTAGTTAAAATAAGCTAAATATATAATTAAAGATAAGAAAGATAGAGAAAGAGGAAACAAAAATGTAAACAAAATGAAGACAAAAGATAAATAGACCGAAGAGTCCTTATTGTTGTATGGATCGCGAGGTGGGTGTGACCTCTAAGGCTGGGGAGGTGCTGGCGGTGGCGGAAGTGGCGTGATTCCCTAGCAGCCTGACGAACCTAACACTACGAAACTAAATTAGACAGAAAAGAAGTAAAATTAAGGAAATTGAAGCAAAAGAGAAAAGAAAAATAGAAATTCTATGGTCTCAAAGACTCTTGGCTTGTTGTTTGGATGAAGCTACCGGCATGAACTCATATAAGTTAGTCTCCTTTGAGAAGATTGACCTTTTACTCTTCTTCAACATGTTGTGTGATGGCTCAAGGATCTAGAGTTTTAGTAAATGGAGTGAAAAGTCTGAGAGGAAGAAGGGAGAAAAGAAAAGTAAGTTTAGATGGGGATAAGGGGAAGGGTATGGGGTTTAAATAGAATTTCAAATCTGGCACGTTCCCACGCCCGTGGGCCGAGGGTGTGTCGATTCACACGGCCGCTTTGCACGGTCGTGTGCCTAGACGTATTGGCTTTCCATGCCCGTTCTTTTGCAAGCCACGCCCGTTTTCGACAAGTCAGCATATTAGCACGGGTTGAAGGCACAGGTGTGTTCTACCCGTGGTTGGTAAGTCAGTAGCTTCACACGGTGGTGGGACACGGTTGTGCCATTTATTAGTGCTCGTGGTGTAGTGGTTGCGTCTGTGACGCCGAAAAGTAGTTGGGACTGATTCGCACGGCTCTGCTATGTTAGTACCAAGATTCTGGTGGTCCAAACGGTCACGGCCACGGCCGTGTGCAAGACCGTGTGACCTGGAAATCTGCACTTTTTAGTTAGTTTAAAAAGAAGAAAAATAAAATGGAAACAAAAGAAAAAATAAGAAGTAGGGTTAGTACTAGGGTTGCCTCCCGAGAAGCGCTCGTTTATAGTCTTAAGCTAGACTTTCCTCGTGTTTGAAAATTTTCAGGGAGGTTTAAAGGTTTGAATATCTTCCCTCATATTATTAGTTTTATTTTCCTTGTATGGTTCAGGTCGAGTAGCATTTATTTTAAAAGTGCCAAAAATAGGTTCGCTTACCTCGATTATTCCGTGTGGAAGATCATTGATTACCTTAAAAAGGATTTCTTTGTTTGTGTCAGGGTCTGGAGGGAATACTCGTGGGTCTGCTTTATCTGAAAATACCTGATCTCTGACTTTGGACTTGTCTATCTCGTAGAGTGGTTTTGATTTTGTTTCCTGTATCCCTAATTTTTCCTTGAAGTGCGTTTTCCACTCGTCTACGTCATCAGTTTGAATCCTTTGCTCCTCGTGAGTTATTTCTTTGTTGGTACTGAACTGAAGATCAGGTTCAATCGTGCCCTTTTTCGGTGGTTCCTGAAAAGAGAGGTTAATCAAATGATTATCAATGGATTTTTCTTTCTTACCTTGGTCATTCGATGTCCTGGCTGAGTCGAGGGCTTGAAGAGTGACTGTCTCATTTTCTACACAAAGTATGAGTTCTCCTGTGGCAACATCGATTTTAGTCTTAGCAATTGCTAAAAAGGGCCTTCCTAAAACAAGGGGGATTGAATTATCCTCATCCATGTCTAAAACAACAAAATCTACTAGAAAAACAAATTTATCGATTTTGACAAGAACATCTTCGATAATACCCCTAGGAATTCTAATAGTTTTATCAGCTAATTGAATGCTCATCCTAGTTTGTTTGGGCTTCCTTAGATTAGTCGTTTAAACAATGTATATGGCATGACATTTATACTTGCCCCTAAATCAACTAACACATTATCAATAGTTAAACTACCAATTAAACATGGAATTGTAAAACTCCCTGGATCTTTTTGCTTCTAGGCCGTGTGGTCATTGGGCTAGGCTGTGTCGATTTCATGATATGGCCCATTTACTCTATTTTGGGCCTGTTTTGTGTTCTTTTCATCCTCGGGTGCTTTCCTGGGTATAAGACATGAAAAGAAAGGATTAAGAGCAGCTTTTTACATAAATCAAGGGATAAATCATCCAAAAGCGTACTAAATGTGGGTTTAAAATATGTTACTATTACGGTTTATCAACTGAATATGAGCATGAGTTCATAAGGCTCAACAAATACGCTCGAGAGTGCGTATTGATAGAAGCCATTATGTGCAAAAAGTTCGAGGACGGGTTAAATGCGGATATTCGTTTATTAGTGGGTGTCCTAGAACTGAAAGAATTTGTTGTGTTAGTGGATAGAGCTTGTAAGGCTGAAGAACTGGTCAAAGAGAAAAGAAGAGCTGAAATTGAGTCTCATGACTCGAGGAAAAGATAGTTAGGCAAGTAATTTCAATCTTCATCTAAGAAATCAAGAGAGTTTACTACTCGATCAGCTACCTCAGCAGGGTTTTCAAACAAAAGTAAGGGTGGACAGTACCCGGGGTCTAAAGCTCAGACCACTTCAGTTTCTAGTGTTGGCAACACTCAACCAAGTAGACCAGAATGTCCGCAGTGTGGCATACATCATTCTGACAAGTGTCGAGCAAACGAGAAAGCTTGTTTCAAGTGTGGATCCCTAGACCACTTTATTAGAGATTGCCCTGAGGTGGGTGAGAAAGAGAAACCTCAGAGTGCAAGATCGGCAGGTACTGCTAGAGGAAGGCCTCAGAGAAACCCGAGAAATGAAATGAGTTGTAAGAACACATCTAGAGAGCAGAATGCAAGAGTTGAGGGTAGAGTACCAGCGAGAACATATGGCATTCTTGCTCGCGAAGAGGCGTCCTCCCATGACGTGATCACGAGTACATTTTCTCTCTATGATACATATGTTATAGCTTTAATGGATTTGGGATCTACTCACTCATATATTTGCAAGAAATTAGTCTCTAGCTTGAACATGTCTGTAGAGAATACTGAATTTGTGATAAGAGTGTCAAATTGTAACACCCCTTACCCGTATTCCACTCCGGAATGGGTACGAGGCATTACCAAACTTAACTTGCTTGTACATACAACTTTGGGCTCTAAAAATCCATCCCCAACTTAAAACTTCTCATTCAAAAGTATAACATCCTTATCATGGGCCTATGAGGCCTTAAACATATATTTGGAAGGTCTCGGGATTAAATCGGAAACTTTTACACTCTTGGAAATTTTTTTCCTAAATAGGGGCCACAGGCCCGTATGAAATGGAACACGCTCATGTGGGTAGGACGTGTGGTCACACACGCCCATGTCCCTAACCCTTGTGGAATTTATTTTCTAATTCGAACCTACAGGGGTTTTCACAAGGCCTGACACACCCCGTGGCTTATCCCGTGTGCTAAAACCATGGCATTCTATTTATGATGTCATCACTTCACTATGGTTACACGGCCAATGAACACGCCCGTGTCTTTAGGCCGTGTGTCGAATTAAATTCCAAATTTTAAGTGCAGACTTCACACGGCCTGGGCACATGCCCATGTCCATGGCCATGCCTCCCACACGGCTGAGACACACGGACGTGTCTCTGTCCGTGTGTTTACTACTAAGCATTCTGACTTTGTAAACCTAGCATGTAGGGAACACACGGCCGTTTAACACGCCCATGGGGCTGACCGTGTGTCTCACACGGCCTAGACACATGCCCGTGTGTCTACCCGTATGGACATTAAAAAGGCTATATTCCAAGCCAAATGCCACCCTACATAACAACCATACTTATACCAACTCAATTCATCATAACTCATGACCCTAAAGCACTTCTAAGAACTCAAATCAAAGTATCCACACAAGCATAAAATTCATAATTTCATCATCATGGAATATATAATAACTTGTCAAGTATTGGCCCAATTCCAATGACCACTTACAAAATGTATTTGATAATACAAATAGCCAACATTTTGGCTAACAAATATGACATAACAAAATACCCAAGTCCTATACATGCCATACTCAAAATAAGTTTAACTTGTTATACCCAAGGGATGTCGATAGTGTAATTTCTGAACTCCGACGTCCCACGATCCTCGAGTTATCTTGGCAATACTACAAGGAAAAGGGAAATGAGAGGGGTAAGCATAAAGCTTAGTAAGTTTGCATGAAAGTAATTAGCAACAATAAGCTCATAATGACATCAATCCATGGCATTAGATAACCACACAAAGTCATAAGCACTTTGCCATAACTTACTCGTACTTGTTCTTATCTAGAACATACCATGCCATATATCGTAAACATTTCTCGTGAATTACTCGCGTACCTGTATTCACTCAATCAGATGGCTTTAGTACTAAATCTCATTTCTATTTCCAAGCTTATCTATTTATCCCGCTAAATCACTAGGGATATTCAAGGATGCATATTCATCGTCATTGCATACACACGAAACCAATGCCACATCCCAGATGTGGTCTTACATGGGGTCACTTCTGAGTGCAAATGCTATATCTTGAATATGGTCTTATACGGAATCTCACAAAAAGTATCGATGCCATATCCCAGATATAGCCTTATATGATTCTTATATTCAATACCGAAGCCATATCCCAGATATGGTCTCATACGAGATCTCCATTCCATGACGAGGCCATGTCCCGAACATGGTCTTACACAGAACCTTATCATTATCCATCTCATGTCTCGGTGATAGTAATTTCACATTTATTATAGTCCCATTGGGACTTCAACATCTCAACTTTTATCATCTTCCTCATTCAACACCAATACTCAATTTCATAGAATACCATGCATCATTATAATGTAAAACATTTTCAAATATGCTAGCATAAATGTTGAATTTATCACATGCAAACTTACCTCGATTTTCAAAATAAGCTAGATCGTCGATCTAGTCTGATACTTTGTTCTTTCCCCGGTCGAGGTAATTCTTGGTTCTTCTTGATCTATAATAGAAAATTAGTTCATTTAATTATCACATTAAACTAAATGCATTTCAATAATCATGCTTTGGCAAAAATTACTATTTTGCCCTTAGACTTTTGTAAAATGACCACTTTACCCCGAGGCTTAAAAATCAATTCTAATCAAGTTTCTCTCTTTAATGAGCCTAGGTGAACATTTATTTCTCTTATGGCTACTATTAAAACTCAACATTTCCCAAATTTACTACATATTTTACAACATTTAGAAAAAGGTCATTTTAGTTGTTTTCTTGGTAACACATTTCACAAAAGTTGTTCATCTAACAACTAAGACCCATTTTATTCCATAAAAATGCAGCAAACAACTTAAAAGCTTTCATGGAAAAACTCTAAACTCTTTACCATTTAACAAAATAGTCCCCTCTTTAGAAAGCTTAAGCTTTAGGGGTTCCAAAAGTACAACTTTTATCAAGAAATGATCACTAGAACACTTACTTGTAAAGAGAAGAGTGTGCTGAAATTTTTGAGGTTTTCCAACCCCTATTTACTACTAATTTTTGGTGAAGGGATGAAGGAGAGAAAATTTTATCTTCTATTTCTTTAGTTTAATATAAAATCCCAATTTAGTCCACCTAACACACTTACTTGACCAAATTTTGACCTCTTTTGTCCCTTATGGCCGGCCAACCATTATTTAAGGGGCTAATTGCCCTTTAAAGACATCCAATTAATATTCTATGGCTATTAGGTACCTTTAGCTTAAAATTTTGAACTTTCGCACTTCATGCGATTTAGTTTTTTTTTTTTTTTTTTTTTTTTTTTAAGCATGAAATCGCTAAAATTAAAGCACCAAATGTTTCATGTACTTATATAATCATACTCCAACTCATAAAACATCATGAAAATAATTTTCTCTAACCTCGGATTAGTGGTTCTGAACCACTATTCTGACTAGCCCCTAAATCGGGCTGTTACAATTCTCCCCCTTAAGGATTTTCGTCCTCGAAAATCTTACCGGTAAAAGAGTTGGGATACTGGTTTCTCATAGCCTCCTCGGGATCCCATGCAGCCTCTTCTATTCCATGTCTCTGGCATAGTATTTTAACAAGGGTTATACTTTTGTTCCTCAACTGTTTGACCTCTCACGCCAAAATTTTAATCGGCTCTTCGTCATAAGTCATGTCTGGTTGAATTTCTACCTCTGTTGGTACTATCACATGTGAAGGGTCTGAACGATATCGTCGCAACATAGATACGTGGAAAACATCATGAATCTTTTCCACCTTAGGTGGCAAGGCCAAATGATAAGCTACTGGTCCTATCCTCTCGGTAACTTCAAAAGGTCCGATAAAGCGCGGACTCAACTTGCCTTTCTGGCCAAACTTGGGAACTTTTTTCCATGGTGATACTTTCAGAAACACTTTATCACCGACTTGGAACTCAATCTCTTTCCTTTTTAAATTCGAATAGGATTTTTGTCTATCTGAGGCTGCTTTCAAACATTCACGTATCACCTTCACTTTCTCTTCAGTTTCCCTAACCAAATCAAACTTGTGAATTTGATTCTCTCTAAGTTCTGTCTAATACAAGGGCATTCGACACTTATGCTCGTACAATGCCTCATAGAGTGCCTTCTTCAAACTTGACTAAAAACTGTTGTTGTAGGCGAATTCCACTAATGGTAAATATTTTTCCCAATTACCTTGGAATTCTAGAATACAACATCGAAGCATGTCTTCAAGTATCTGTATTATTCTCTCTGACTACCTGTCGGTTTGCAAATGGAAAGCTGTACTGAAGCTCAATTTTGTGCCTAAAGCCTATTGTAACTTTTTCAAAAATCGTGACATGAATCTCAAATCTCTATCCAAAATGATCGACAACGGTACACCATGAAGTCTTACTATCTCTGACACATAAAAATCCGCCAACTTATCAAGAGAATATTCCACTCGTACAGGTATGAAATGGACTGACTTCGTAAGTCTATCTACTACAACCCACACAGCATCTTTCCTCCTAGGTGACAATGGTAAACTTGTCACGAAGTCCACAGTGACACAGTCCCATTTCCACTCGGGAACCGTAATTGGCTAAAGTAGACCTGAAGGTACTTGGTGTTCAGCCTTCACTTGTTGAAAAATTAAGCATCTTGATACAAACTCTGAAATGTCTTTCTTCATACTCGGCCACCAATACCACTTCCTCAAGTCATTATACATCTTCGTTCTGCCTAGGTGCACAGTTAAACATTGGCTATGTGCTTCATATAAAATCTTTCAAATAAGTTCATCAATTCTGGGTATACAGACCCTATCTCAAAACATCAAACATCCGTCAGGATTTACCCTAAAGTTTGACTCAACATTTAACTCACATAGAACACTTTTGGCTTGTAAGTCGCTGTCACCTTTCTGAGCTTCACAAATCTCTTGGAGAAATAATGGTCTAGCCCTCAACTTAGCTAGAATAGAACCATTATTTAACAAAGCCATCCGTGTACTCATGGTTCTCAGTGCAAACAAGGATTTTCTGCTCAAAGCATCGCCGACCACGTTTGCCTTTCCCGGATGGTACTCATCACCAACTCATAATCCTTGATTAGCTCTAACCATCTTCGTTACCTCAAATTCAATTCCTTTTGAGTCATCAAGTATTTTAGGCTTTTATGGTCGGTGAATATCTGACACTTTTCATCATATAAATGATGTCTCTATATCTTTAACGCAAATACAATGGCAGCTAACTCCAAATCATGAATCGTGTAATTCTTCTCGTGCAGTTTTAATTGTCTAGAAGCATATGCTATCACCTTGCCCTCTTGTATAAGTACACAACCCAAGTCATTCATGGATTGTAATATCCCGGGTTAAGGGCTATTTTATTGTTGCATAATATTGCATGTGTTTGGTGTGCTGTATTGTTGTTGTGTAGAATCGGGGTTTAATTGTAGGCTAGAAGTAAGCCTGAGTAGGTAGAAAAATTTTAGTTTTAAGCTTTGGGTGAGAGGAGCTGTTGGAGCTGGGGTTTATAATTATTTGTTGGTGAATTCTAGCACAAGAGTTGAGCTAGTAAAGTGGCAAACCATGCGCCACTTGGGGCTTGTGTTTGGCGTCACTTGCAAGGGAAGGGGTCCTATGTTCAAGCTGCGAAAATCCCACATTTTGCTTCCATTTTTACGGCATGGAGGAGGAGTAGTAGTGTGCAGTTCAAACTCTGCATAGACCAGGTCAAGTATTCAAACGGTGGGTGGAGAGGAAATTGTGGAGGTTGACTAGTTCAAACTAGTTTGAATGAGTGGTTGTGAGTGATTGGAGGTAGTGGCCGAATGTTGGAGAGTTCATGGGGGGTGTGGACGGTTTGGTAAGTGTGAGAGTGGGGAGTGCCGAAATTCATTTTGAATTTTGGTGCATATTCGGTCATTTGGTGTCAAAGAAGAATCCTTTCTTTTGTTTAGCTAGCCAAAAATTTCAAGAGAGCTTTCTCTCATTTCTTTGGAAACCGAAAGTCCAAGCACCTATTTGCCGAATTTTGCTTTGCTTTTCTCTCAATCTTCTTGGTAGCCGAATGCTCTTGAGCCTTCAAACTCTTATCTCTTTCATTCACTTTGGCCGAACCCACCTTTCTCTTATTTCTTATTGTCCATTTGTGTTAAGCCGAAAGTCCATTCTTTTTTTCTTCTCAACTCTCTTTTTCTTCTTGAAATCTCCTAGCCAGAACTTTAATCTCCATAACATTTTCTCCATTTCTTTTCCTTGCAAAAACCGAAACACTTTCTTTTTCTTCTTCTTTTCCCATCTTTTTGGTTGTTGGTAGAATATCAACCCCTCCCTTTTTCATCTTCTCTTGCGTTTTCTTTTGTGAGTAGGGCCGAATCTCCTTTCCCTCCCGGTGTGTTGTTGGCCGAATATTGGTTGGGTAAGTGTTGGCCGAATGGCCATGTCTATCTCCTCTTAGTTCTTGGTTAGTCAAAGCTTCAAGAGATTAATGTTTCCTTCGTGATAGGTTGGCCGATTGTCTAAGGAAACCACTTTTTGTTCGGGATTTGGTAGGAAACCAAATCAGTGAAAGGTAAGAGTGATTCGACAACTCTTTTGGTCTAATGGTGTTGGCCGAATGGTCTTAGTGCCTAACCCCTATGTTTGGCCGATTGTAGAGTCGATGCACTCAAGGGAAGTTAGATCGTTTTCGTTGGGATTTCTAGACTCGTATTATCGGTGTGTATACTAACACACTTATATTTAGTAATATGATTGATAAGCGTGTGTGATGACTAATGAAACAAAGTGGTCGATATGATACCCTAATGGGTATGATTACGACTCGGGTAAGTCGGTACCATTATTGTTATAAATTTATTGATGATTTACATGATACCATAGTTGTGGTTATATGTGACATGGGATATGAGATTAGATATATTGGTATGACATGCATGATTGTATGATACGCATGATTACATGAGCATGGTATGTTGATGGGTGATCTGAGAGGAGGCGATGATATATTGTCTTGACGAGCACCGGTGCTTTGGTAGCACACTTTGTGACTTTGGGTCACGAGAGGTTTGGCACCTCCGAGAGGTTTGGTACCTCAGGCGTCTCGTCCCGATGGCTCGGTACCACGATGGGTTGGCCCCCGATGATGATTATCTGGATTGACGCCGGTGTTTTGGTAACACACGATGGGTTGGCCCCATCACCGATTTGTGACTACGGTCACCAATTGCTTTGGTAGCACATTGTGTCTTTGGGACACGAGGTTTGGCACCTCATTGCGACTTGTCCACGTGGTTTGACCACCGTGGGTTGGCCCCACTTGAGATACGGGACCGTCTGCTAGTGATTTGGTATCACACGCGATGGGTTGGCCCCATCATTGGATTTGTGACTTGGTCACCATGCTTTAGGTAGCACAATTGTGTCTTTGGGACACCAAAGTGGTTTGGGACCACATTGATGGATAATGTGTCTTTGGGACACCAGTGTTTTGGTAACACATTGTGACTATACGTCACCAGTGGTTTGGCACCACCAGTGGTTTGGTACCACACGGGGTAGAAAAGGCGATATGGATGGTTAGGATTGGGTTGCATTAAGTATGTTGCTATGTATGATGTGTGTTAGCTTGTTGTTTTATCGGGAGCGGGATTTATACACTGAGTCATTCGGCTCACCCTCTCCCTTGACATTTCAGTGACTCGTGAGCGCGGACATGGGCCGGGATGGACTCGGGGTGCTCATGCCATGCGGAATAAAAGTTTTACTCAGATGTTATGCTTTGGGTATTTTAGTTATTTACGTTCAGTTGGGTTTATTTCGGATTTGTAAAAGAGCCTTTAAATTATGTCTTTTGTTATTATGTTTTAAGTTTGATTTAATATGCCTTAACAGAATAATTGGGGTAATTCGCTAAAACTTGGCATAACAACGATTTCAAAATTTTAACGATATGTTTTCAACTATACCATCGGGTATCGCACTGATTTTATAAGTGTTTGAAAATCAATTGTTTTCAAACTTGAAGTCAAATTTTTACTAAGTCTAAATGTTTTAATAACGGTATTAAACAACTTGTTTTCCTAAACGGATCAAAGTTTTACCAATTCTATTTAGTACAAATTCGAGATTTTCAAACACGGTTTTCCCCGTAACATACCAGATTCGGTCGTGGTGTTTGGACCGGGTTTGGGGTGTTACATGGATGCATCACTATAAACCACAAATTCTCTTCCCGGTTCGAGTTGCACCAAAAGAAGAGCCTCAGTAAACAACGCCTTTAGTTTCTTAAAACTCTATTGGCACTATTCTGTCAATCAAACTTCACATCTTTTTGCAATAGTCTCGTCATCGGAGTAGCTATCATGGAAAACCCCTTGCAAAACGCCTATAATAGCCGGCCAGGCCCAGAAAATTTCTTACTTCAAGTACCTGCCTTGGCGGTTTCCATTCAACAATCACTGAAATCTTACTCGGGTCGACTCTGATTCCATCTCCAAAGACAATGTGCCCCAAAAATCCAACTTCCTTAAGCCAAAATTCACTTTTACTAAACTTGGCATACAATTGTTTATCTCTCAAAATTTGCAGAACTTTTCCCAAATGCTATGTATGTTCGTTCTCAGCTCGAGAGTATAAGTATATCATCAATGAAGACTACGACAAATTTAACCAAATATGGCCAAAAAATGCGATTCATCAAATCCATGAAAATGACTGGGGCATTTGTTAAGCCAAAAGGCATGACCAAAAATTCATAGTGGCCATACCTCGTCCAAAATGTAGTTTTTGGCACATCCGAGTGTTTGACTCTCAACTGATAGTACCCAAACCTCAAGTTTATCTTGGAAAGACCGTGGCTCCCTTCAATTGGTCAAATAGATCATCAATTCTGGGCAACAGGTACTTGTTCTTCACAGTTACCTTTTTGAGTTGCCGATAATCTATGCATAACCTCAAAGAACCATCTTTCTTCTTCACAAATAATACAGAAGCTCCCCATAGAGAAAAACTCGGTCTTGCGAAGCCTTTATCTGTTAGTTCTTGCAACTGTGCTTTCAATTCTTTTAGCTCAGTTGGAGCCATTCTATACGGAGCAATAGAAATAGGGGCAGTACCTAGAGCTAACTCAATCCCAAATTCAATCTCTCTAATCGGAGGTAGCCCTGGCAATTTTTCTGGAAAAACATCTGGATATTCGTATACTATGGGTACCGACTCAATTCTCAAGTCAGTCTCTTTGGAATTCATCACAAAGGCAAGCTAAGCTTCATACCCCTTTTTTAAATACTTCTAAGTCAACAAGGATGATATCACTACTGGTGATCTGTCTTGCTTATCTGATTCAACACGAATAAAATCCCCACTTTCACATTTTAACTTAATAAACTTCTTTCCACAATTTACAATCACATCATGAGTAACTAGCCAATCCATACCAAGGTTGACATCGAACTCATCAAATGGTAATAACATGAGATTAGCAGGAAAACAATGACCCCTAATCATCAAAGGGCAACCTTTGCATACTCTATCAACCAATACACATTTGCCTAGGGGATTTGACACTCTTATTACAAATTCAATAAACTTTATATACATGCTCAGGCTAGAGACTAATTTCATGCAAATATACGAGTGGGTAGATCCCGGATCAATTAAAGCTATAACACGAGTATCATAGAGAGAAAATATACCCGTGATTATGTCAGGGGAGGACGCCTCTTCGCGACCACGAATGGCATATGTTCTCGCCGATGCTCTACCCTTAAATTTTGTAGTCTGCTCTCTAGATGAATTCTTGTTACCCATTTTATTTCTCGGGTTTCTCTGTGGTCTTCCTCTAGCAGTACTTCTTGGTCATGCATTCTGAGACTTCTCTTTCTCACCCACCTTGGGGAAATCTTTGATAAAATGGTCTAGAGACCCATAGTTGAAACAAGCCTTCTCACTTGCTCTGCATCACCAGAATGACGTTTGCCACACTGCGGGCATTTCAGTCTACTCAGTCAAACGTTGCCAACACTAGCAACTGATGTGGTATGAGCCTTAGACCCCGAGAATTGTTTGCCCTTACTTCAATTTGAAAACCTGGCCGAAGTGGCTGATCGAGGAGCAAAATCCCTCGATTTCTTAGATGAGGATTGGTATGACTTACTCAGTTGCCTCTTTCTCGAGTCATGGGGCTCAATCTTCACTTTTCTTTTCTCTTTGACCAATTCTTCAGCCTTATAGGCTCTATCTACCAACACCACAAATTCTTTTAGTTCGAGAACTCTGACATATAAACGGATATCCTCATTTTACCCGTCCTCGAACCTTTTACACATGATAGCCTCTATAGACATGCACTCTCGGCCATGCTTACTAAGCCTGAAGAATTCACGTTCGTATTCGGTTACCATCATTCGACCTTGCTTTAACTCCAAGAACTCTTTTATTTTTTAGCTGATGAATTTTTGACTAATATACTTGTTCCGAAATTCCACTTGGAAGAATTCCCAGTTAATCCTCTCCCTTGGTACCATCGACACAAGGGTATTCCACCACTGATAGGCCGAATCTATCAAGAGAGGTACCACACACTTCATGCACTCATCAGGTGTGTATGACAACTCATCGAATACTCTGATGGTATTCTCAAGCCAGAATTCTACCCTTTCTGGGTCATCGACTTTACTAGCCCGAAATTCCTCTGCTCCTTGTTTCCGGATCTTATCGACCGGAGGCCTTTCTCTTTTTACTACCTCAACCACTTGATGAGCTACAGGAGTGGGCTGAGGAATAGGTGGGGGTGGAGGGGGTTGAGCACTAGGGTTCGCTCGAATGTACTTAGTGTACCAATTGCTCATCATATGGAGAAAGGCTTCTCAAGCCTCTTCTCCCTGACCCATAGTCTCAGGTCTACTCTTTACTGGTGCAGCCCCTTGCGCGGGAGCCGGCACATTACTAGTAGCATCATCGGCTGTAGCTCAGTCGGGATCAGGGTCTATTTACTATATAAAAACACAATTCAATTTATCAGGAGCCGTCACACTATCACTACACAATTACTCTTACGTATGGCATGTATAGCTAGACTCATACTTACGCTACGTTAGTCTGAGAACCGACTAAACCGTAACTCTGATACCACTAAATTTAACATCCTTACCCGTATTCCACTCTGAAATCGGGTATAAGGCATTACCAAACTTAACTTGCTTGTACATACAACTTTGGGCTCTAAAAATCCATCCCCAACTTAAAACTTCTCATTCAAAAGCATAACATCCTTATCATGGGCCTATGAGGCCTTAAACATATATTCGAAAGGTCTCGGGATTAAACTGAAAACTTTTACACATTTGGAAAAATTTTGCCTAAATAAGGGCCACACACTCATGTGAAATGGAACACGCCCGTGTGCGCAAGCCGTGTGGTCACGAACGCCCATGTCCCTAACCCGTGTGGAATTTATTTTCTAATTCGAACCTACAGGGGTTTTCACACGGCCTGACACACGCCTGTGGCTTAGCCCGTGTGCTAAAACCATGGCATTCTATTTATGATGTCATCACTTCACTATGGTCAAACGGCCAAAGCACAAACCCGTGTCCTTAGGCCGTGTGTCAAATTAAATTCAAAATTTTAAGTGCAGACTTCACATGGCCTGGGCACACGCCCATGTCCATGGCCGTGCCTCCCACGTGGCTGAGACACATGGCTATGTCTCTACACGTGTGTTTACTACATAAACCTAGCATGCAGGGAACACAGGGCCATTCAACAAGCCCATGGGGCTGACCATGTGTCTCACACGGCCTAGACACATGCCCGTGTGTCTACCCGTGTGGATAGTAAAAGGGCTATATTCCAAGCTAAATGCCACCCTACATAACAACCATACCTATACCAACTCAATTCATCACAACTCATGACCCTAAGGCACTTCTAAGAACTCAAATCAAATCATCCACACAAGCATAAACTTCATAATTTCATCATATAATAACCTGTCAAGTATTGGCCCAATTCCAATGACCACTTACAAAATGTATTTGATAATATAAATAGCCAACACTTTGGCTAACAAATATGACATAACAAAATACCCAAGTCCTATACATGCCATATCAAAATAAGTTTAACTTGTTATACCCAAGGGATGTCGATAGTGTGATTTTCGAACTCCGACATCCCACGATCCTCGAGTTATCTTGGCAATACTACAAGAAAAAGGGAAATGAGAGGGGTAAGCATAAAGCTTAGTAAGTTTACATGAAAGTAAATAGCAACAATAAGCTCATAATGACATCAATCCATGGCATTAGATAACTACAAAAAGTCATAAGCACTTTGCCATAACTTGTAGTTGTTCATATCTTGAACATACCATGCCACATATCAGAAACATTCCTTGTGAATTACTCATGTACTTGTATTCACTCAATCACATGGCTTTTGTACTAAATCTCATTTCTATTTCCAAGCTTATTTATTTATCTCGCTAAATCACTAGGGATATTCAAGGATGCATATTCATCGTCATTAAATAAACACGAAACCAATTCCACATCCCAGATGTCGTCTTAAATGGGGTGACTTCTGAGTGCAGATGCCATATCCCGAATATGGTCTTATACAGAATCTCACAGCAAGTATCGATGCCATATCTCGAATATGGTCTTATACAGAATCTCACAACAAGTATCGATGCCATATCCCGGATATGGTCTTATACGATTTTCATATTCAATGCTGAAGCCATATCCCAGATATGGTCTCATAAGGGATCTCTATTTGGTGCTGAGGCCATGTCCCCAGCATGTTCTTACACGTGACCTTATCATTATCCATCTCATGTCTCGGTGATAGTAATTTCACATTTATTATAGTCCCATTAGGACTTCAACATCTTAACTTTTATCATCTTTCTCATTCAACACCAATCCTCAATTTCATAGAATATCATGCATCATTATAATATTAAACATTCTAAAATATGCTAGCATAAATGTTGAATTTATCATATACAAACTTACCTAGATTTTCAAAATAAGCTAGATCGTCGATCTAGTCTGATACTTTGTTCTTTCGCCGGTCGAGGTAAATTATTGGTTCTTCTTGATCTATAATAGCAAATTATTTCATTTAATTATCACATTAAAAAATGCATTTCAATAATCATGCTTTGGCAAAAATTACTATTTTGCCCTTAGACTTTTGCAAAATGACCATTTTACCCCTAGGCTCGGAAATCAATTCTAATCAAAATTCTCTCTTTAACGAGCCTAGGTTAACATTTATTTCTCTTATGGTTACCATAAAAACTCAACATTTCACACATTTACTACATATTTTACAACCTTTACAAAAAGGTCCTTTTAGGTGTATTCTTAGGAACACCTTTCACAAAAGTTGTTCATCTAACAACTAAGACCCATTTTTTTCAATAAAAATGCAGAAAAAAACTTAAAATCTTCCATGGGAAAACTCTAAACTCTTCACCATTTAACAAAATAGTCCTCTCTTTAGAAAGCTTAAGCTTTAGGGGTTCCAAAAGTACAACTTTTATCAAGAAATGATCACTAGAACACTTACTTGTAAAGAGAAGAGTGTGCTGAAATTTTTGGAGTTTTCCAACCCTTATTTTTTACTAATTTTTTGTGGAGGGATGAAGGAGAGAAGATGGTATCTTTTGTTTCTTTATTTTAATATAAAATCCTAATTTAGTCCACCTAACACACCTACTTGACCAAATTTTGACCTCTTTTGTCCCCTATGGCTGGCCAACCTTTATTTAAGGGGATAATTACCCTTTAAATACCTCCAATTAATATTATGGCTATTAGGTACATTTAGCTTAAAATTTTTAACTTTTGCACTTTATGCGATTTAGTCCTTTTTCGCGATTAAGCATGAAATCACTAAATTTAAACCACCAAAATTTTTATGTACTTATATAATCATAATATAACTCATAAAATATCATGAAAATAATTTTCTCTAACCTCAGATTAGTGGTTTCGAACCACTGTTCCGACTAGCCCCTAAATCGGGTTGTTGCACAAATACCTTAGGCAAATATGTATGGGTCGATAGAGTATGCAAAGGTTTCCCTTTGATGATTAGGGGTCATTATTTTCTGAGTAATCTCATGTTATTTCCATTTGATAAATTCGATGTCATCCTTGGGATGGATTGGTTAACTGCTCATGATGTGATAGTGAATTATGGAAGGAAGTTTATTGAGTTGAAATGTGAAAGTGGGGTTCTCATTCGTGTTGAATCAAAAGAGCAAGACACATTGTCAGTAGTGATATCTTTCTTGTCAACTCAGAAATATCTAAGAAAGGGGTGCGAAGCATACCTTGCTTTTGTGATGAATGCTAGGGAGATTGAGTTAAGAATTGAATTAGTGCCCATAGTATGTGAGTATCCAGATGTTTTCCCAGAAGAATTGCCAGGGTTACATCCGGTTAGCGAGATTGAATTTTGGATTGAGTTAACTACTTGTACTACCCCCATTTTTATTGCTTCATACAGAATGGCTCAAATCAAGCTAAAAGAGCTGAAGGCACAGTTACAAGAGTTAACGGATAAAGGCTTCGCAAGACCAAGTTATTCTCCGTGGGGTGCTCCCGTAATATTTGCAAAGAAGAGATATGGTTCCATGAGGTTATGTATAGATTATTGGCAACTCAATAAGGCAATTGGGAAGAACAAGTACTCGTTGCCAAGAATCGATGATTTGTTTGATCAATTGAAGGGAGCCACGGTGTTTTCCAAGATAGACTTGAGGTCTAGATATTATCAGTTGAGAGTCAAGGACTCAAATGTGCCGAAAACCGCATTTCAGACAAGGTATGGTCACTATGAAGTTTTGGTCATGCCTTTTCGTTTAACCAATGCCCTTGCAGTTTTCTTGGATTTGATGAATCGTATATTTCAGCCATATTTGGATAAATTTGTTGTAGCTTTTATTGATGATATTTTGATCTACTCTCGGGATGAGAACAAACATGCCGAGCAATTGAGAATGGTTCTGCAAATTTTGAGAGATAAACAATTGTATGCTAAGTTTAGTAAAAGTGAATTTTGGCTTAAGGAAGTTGGATTTTTGGGGCACATTGTCTAGGGAGATGGAATTAGAGTCGACCTGAGTAAGATTTCAGCGATTGTTGAATGGAAATCGCCAAGGAACGTAATCGAGGTGAGGAGTTTTCTGGGCATAGTTGGCTACTATGGACGATTTGTTAAGGGGTTTTCTGTGATAGCTACTCCGATGACGAGGCTATTGCAAAAATATGTGAAGTTTGATCGGACAGAAAAATGCCATCAGAGTTTTGAGAAACTAAAGGCATTGTTGACTGAGGCTCCTGTTTTAGTGCAACCTGAGCTGAAAAAGGAATTTGTAGTCTACAGCGATGCATCCTTGAGTGGATTGGGTTGTGTACTCATGCAGGAGGGCAAGGTGATAGCATATGCCTCTAGACAATTAAAGCCACACGAGAAGAACTACCCGACCCATGATTTGGAGTTAGCTGCAATTGTATTTGCACTAAAGATTTGGAGACACCATTTGTATGGTGAGAAATGTGGGTGTTCACGGATCATAAGAGCTTAAAGTACTTGATGACTCGAAAGGAGCTGAACCTCAGGCAACGGAGATGGTTAGAGTTGATAAAACATTACGAGTTAGTAATAGACTACCATCTAGGAAAGGTGAACGTGGTTACCGATGCCTTATGCAGGAAATCCTTGTTTGCGCTAAGAGCCATGAATACACGGATAGCTTTGTCAGATGATGGTTCTATTCTAGCCGAGTTGTAGGCTAAACCAATGTTTCTCCAAGAGATTTGTGACACTCAAAAAGGCGACAATGATTTACAGGCTAAAAGAGTTCAATGTGAGTCAAATGTTGAGTCAGATTTTTGGATAAATCCTGATGGATGTTTGATGTTCCGAGATAGAGACTGCGCACCCAGGGATGATGAACTTATTCAAAAGATTTTGCACGAAGCACATAGTGGATGTTTGTCTGTACATCCAGGCAGCACGAAAATGTATAATGACTTGAAGAAGTGGTATTGGTGGCCGAGTATAAAGAAAGACATTTTTGAGTTTGTATCGAGATGCCTAATTTGTCAACAAGTGAAGGCTGAACACCAAGTACCTTCGGGTCTACTTCAACCTATTATGGTTCTCGAGTGGAAATGGGACCGTATTACTATGGACTTCATGATGGGTTTACTGTTGACGCTGAAAAAGAAAGATGTCGTATGGGTCGTGGTCGATAGACTCACGAAGTTAGCCCATTTCATACCAGTACGGGTTGACTACTCGCTTGATAAGTTGGCGAATTTGTATGTGACAGAAATAGTAAGACTTTACGGAGTACCATTGTCGATTATTTTAGATAGAGATCTGAGATTTACGTCACGATTTTGGAAAAAGCTGCAAGAGGACTTAGGGACAAAATTGAGTTTTAGTACAACTTTCCATCCACAAATCAATGGGTAGTCAGAATGAGTAATACAGATACTTGAAGACATGCTTCGATGTTGTGTTTTGGAATTCCAAGGTTATTGGGAGAAATACTTACCGTTGGTGGAATTCGCCTACAATAACAACTTTCAGTCGAGTTTGAAGATGGCGCCTTATGAGGCATTATGTGGGCGTAAGTGCCAAACGCCCTTGTATTGGACCAAACTTAGAGAGAATCAGATTCACGGGGTCGATTTAGTCAGAGAAAATAAAGAGAAGATAAAGGTGATACGTGATTGTTTAAAAGCTGCCTCGGCTAGACAAAAGTCCTACGCTGATTTGAAACGAAATGAGATCGAGTTTCAAGTCGGTGATAGAGTGTTTCTGAAAGTATCAAAATGGAGAAAAGTCCTCAGATTTGGCCAGAAAGGCAAATTGAGTCCATGTTTTATTGGACCTTATGAGATTACCGAGAGGATAGGGCCAGTACCTTATCATTTGGCTTTACCACCGGAGTTGGAAAAGATTCATGATGTCTTCCACGTATATATGTTGCGTTGCTACCGATTAAACCCTTCGAATGTAATTGTACCACCAGAGGTAGAGATCCGACCTGACATGACTTATGGCAAAGAGCCGGTTAAGATTTTGGCACGAGAAGTCAAACGGTTGAGAAACAAAAGTATATCTCTTGTGAAAGTACTATGGCAAAGGTACGGGGTAAAATAGGATACTTGGGAACCCGAAGAGTCTATGAGAAACCAATATCCCAACTTTTTCACTTGTAAGATTTTTGGGGACGGAAATATTTAAGGGGGAGAATTATAACAGCTCGATTTAAAGGTTAGTCAGAATAGTGGTTTTGGAACCACTAATTTGAGGTCAGAGAAAATCATTTTTATAATAGTTTATGTGTTATAGCATGATTGCAAGAGTGCATGAAAATTTTTGTGCTTTAATTTTAGCGATTGCATGCTTAATTGCGAAAAAGGAGTAAATCACATAAAATGAAAAAGTTCTATTTTATAAGCTAAAGGTGTGTAAAAGTCATAGAATATAAATTGGAGGCCCTTAAAGTGCAATTAGACCCTTAGAGATAGGGTGGCCGGCCATAGGAGACAAACTATGTCAAATTGGTCAAAGTTGTTGAAATTAGGTGGACTAAATTGATATTTTATAATAAAATAAAGAAACAAAAGATATAATCTTTTCTTCTCTTCTCCTCCACCAAAAATTAGAAGCAAACTATGGGGTTTGAGAGCTCAAAATTTCAGCAAGCTTCTCTCCTTTCAAGTGATTTTGGTGTCCTTCATTGATGATATTTGTACTTTTGGAACCCCTAAAGATTAAGCTAGCTAAAGGGGGGACTATTTTGCAAAATGGTTGAAAGTTTAGAGTTTTTTCATGTGAGTAATTATGTTGTTTGCTGCATTTTTATGGAAGAAAACGAGTCTTAGTTGTTAGATAAACAACTTTTATGAAAGGTGTTTCCATGAAAACGCCTAAGAGGACCTCTTTGCAAAGGTTATAAAATAGGTGTTAAATGTGTGAAATAATGAGTATTAAGGGTTATTATAAAAGAAATGTTCACCTAGGCTCGTTAAAGGAAGAAACTTGATTAGAATTGATTTACGAGCCTAGGGGTAAAATGGTCATTTTGTGAAAGTCTAAGGGCAAAATGGTAATTTTGCCAAAGTATGATTTTTGAAATGCATTGATTAATTTGATAATTAAATGGGCTAAATTGCTATTTGGAACGGTGGAAATGTGCAAGTGTACACAATCGCAACAAGTAATAAAGTGACAAGTAAATGTCGAGTTATATACCCACAGGGACTGTAAAAGAATTATTTATGAAAATGGTTTTAAACACTTTGGTGAAGGGAAAATATTTGAATTTAAGAAATATTTAAAAACTAAAATAAAAACAAAGTAAAATAAAACAAAACAAAGTTCTAATGCACAATTTCAAAAATTGATTTTAATCAAGATGATATAATTGTGTTAGATTAATTACATTTCTTACCTTAGAATTATTAAACTTATGCTTTTACTTGTTACGAATAAATCACGGAAACTCGATAATTTGCTAACTTATGAACATATTTACAAATAAAAAATCCATTCATCTCTTGTACATATCCCTATGTCAATTCGACCGATAAAATAGATTTATAAAAGTAAACATGTTATCGCACATACATACTTATTAAATTAAACAATCTCTCGCATATTCCTATATCGATTCAAATGATTAATTCAACCTAATAAGCATATAAAAGATCATGTGAGGTAACAAAGTATCCCTACCCTGAAACAGTTTAATCACAAAAATCTTGCAAGTTATGCAAGGCATGTGTATCGCCAAATACAATGCTAATTTAATCTTCAGCTACCTTAGAAGAATTAAACATGCACAGATTAAGTATTATGTCCATTAATTACAATTTCAATGCGTTTAAATAATTAATTCTTTAGTTATCTAAACAATTATAATGCCAGAATAACTTAAGCATGATTTTACTTAATCAAGCATTTTACCGAGGCCTATAACAGCATAAACACAATTTTAATAATTTAAGAGGACGAAATGCAATCAACCCAACACAAATTAAATTCAAGCTAAGCTGATTAAATTAACCATTCCAATAGCATAAATATTCATAAACATGTTTGTCAAAACAACAACGAAATTTAAAGAGATAGGGAACAAGAAGCAAATCCGGTGTTTCTCCGTGGCTTGACTGATTGCTCCATTTTTCGTTCTCCGTTGTCCTCGGCTGTCAAGGTGGCTTATGAACACTCTAATTGCTGCTCCAAATGGCTGAGAAAACACCTCTTTTCCAAGAGGGTAAATCGGCACAAGAAGGCTTGATTTTTTTGGAGAAAAGGAGAGAAAGGAGAGAAGAGAAGTGATGAGAGGATGAGAGAGTGAATGAGAAATGGGGGATTGATGGATGGTTTGAATGATCAGCCAGGGGTGGTATTTATAGATGATTGTGGCTGCTAAAAATAGCAAATAATAGCAGCCAAAGAGACCTCCTTTGGCCGGCCATCTATGTGGCAAAGTTGATGGTTTCAACTTTGCTAAATATGGCATGGGGCAAATCTACAAAGCCACTAAATCTGGAGGGGGTTGAATGCAACTATGAAAAGTCTTCAAGGGCTTCTTTGCAAGCATAATTAATCAGCTAAAAAGCTGATTTGGGCAGCATATGGACGGTTTGGGCTGCCCACCTCTTTGCTCAGCTCGGTTTAACCGGTTTGGTTCAACTGATGCGGTTCAACTGGGCCTTTTTCATAATTAATTAAGATTAATTTATTTAGCCCAAATTAAATTGGGAATAAACTAAAATTAATTATATTATGATTAAATATTCATAATTGGACCGTTTTGGGCTGGAAATAAATTTGCCTTGATACTTCAAATTGCTTCTCGGGTTTATTCTTCGAGCAGTGTCTGCCGAGCCAATTTTCGCCCTTTGTGCGAATCTGTCAGAAATAGTGAAAATTAATCAAAATTAACTATAAAAATAATTAAAATTCATCATGTTCACATTTTTAGCACAATTTAATTATTTTATAATATTTAACTATTTTTCGATAAGAATTTAATCGAAACTGCATAAATTTGAGTTAAAAAAGGCATGAAAAAATGTATAAATTTTTGTGTTTCCACTATTATAGATCAAGAAGAACGAGGGATTAAGCTTGACCAACGAAAGGGCAAGGTATCAGACTAGATCGACAAATTGGCCTATTTTGAAATCAAGGTAAGTTTGTGTGCAATAAATATAACATCATGTTATTAAGTTCCTAAATGTTTAATATTATTGCTGTTGTATAATATTTCTATGAATTTGAGAAATGATGTTGAATGAGAAAATGATGTGAATTATGATGTGGAAGTCCCGATTGGACTTTAATAAATGAGGGAATAATATCATTGAGACTTGAGATGGGTAAGGTCCTATATAAGACCATGTCTAGGTGGAAACACGAAAATTTATATACTTTTTCATGCCCTTTTTGACCCAAATTCATGTGGTTTAGAGTAAATTCTTGTCAAAAAATAATTAAATATTATAAAATAATTAATTTGTGCTAAAAATATGAACATGATTAATTTTAATTAATTTTATAGTTAATTTTGTTTAATTTTGACTATTTTCGACAGAATCGCACAAAAGGCAAAATTCGGCTCGGCAGACACTGCTCGAAGAATAAAACCGAGAAGCGATTTGAAGTGTCAAGGCAACTTTAGTTCCATCCCAAGACGGTCCAAATATGAAGATTTAATCATAATATAATTAATTTTAATTTATTCCCAATTTAATTTGGGTTAAATAAATTATTTTTAATTAATTACGAAAAAGGGGCCCAATTGAACCACATCAGTTGAACCGAATCGGTTGAACCGAACCAGCTACAAATTGGGTAGCCCAAACCGTCCACAATGAAGTCCCAAATCAGCTTATTTGCTGATTAATTCAGCTTGCAAAGGATCCCTTGAAGATCTTTCAAAATCCCATTCAAACCCCTCCAAAATTCAAGGCTTTAAAGATTTGCCCATGCTATATTTAGCAAAGTTGAATTCTTCAACTTTTCCACATGGGATGGCCGGACAAGGAAGCCTATTTTGCTGCTGTTATTTACTATTTTTAACAGCCTTAGACACCTATAAATATAGCCCTTAGCTGCTCATTCAAAATACACCTCAAGCCATCATATTCTCCTCTCTCATTTTCTCTCAATTCCCCATTTTCCCTTGTCCCTTCTTGGTGTTCTTGTGCCGATTTCTCCTCTTGGAAAAGAGGTGTTTTTCTAGAAATTTGAAGCAACAATTGAAGTGTTCATAAGCCCCTTTGATAGTCGAGGACAACGAAGAACGAAGAAGGGATCAATCAGACAAGCCACGAAGAGCCACCGAATTAGTTTCTTGTTTCCTATCTCTTTAAATTATTTGTTGTTGTTTTGACAAACATGCTTAAGAATATTCATGCTTTTGAAATGATTAATTTAATCAATTTAGCTTGAATTTAATTCGTGTTGGTTTGATTTCATTTCGCACTCTTAGATTATTAAAATTGTGTTTATGCTGTTAAATGCCTTGGTGAAATGTTTGATTAAGTGAAATCATGTTAAGTTATCTGGCATTTTAATTATTTAGATAGCTAATGAATTAATTATTTAAATGCTTTGAAATTGTAATTAATGGACACAATACTTAATCTGTGCATGTTTAATTCTTCTAAGGTAGCTAAAGATTAAATTAGCATTGTATTTGACGATACATATGCCTTGCATAACTTGCAGGATTTTTGTGATTAAATGGTTTCAAGGTAAAAATACTTTGTTACTTCACATGGTCTTTTATATGCTTGTTAGGTTGAATTAATCGTTTGCATCGACATAGGAATATGCGAGAGATAGTTTAATTTAATAAGTATGTATGTGCAATAACATGCTTATTAGTAGAAGTCTGTTTAATCCTTTGCATTTGGATAGAAATATGTACAAGAGATGAATGGATTTTTATTTGTAAGTATGTTCATAAGTTAGCAAATTATCGAGTTGCCATGTTTTAACATGTATAAACACGAGCTTACTAATTCTAAGGTAAGAAATGTTATTAATCCAACACAATTATATCATCTTGATTAAACCCAGTTTTTGAAATCGTGCATTTGACCTTTGTTTTATTTTATTTTACTTTGTTTTTCTTTAGTTTCTAAATATTTTCTCAAAATCAATTATTTTTCCTTCACCAAAGTGTTTAAAATCATTTTCATAAATAATTCTTTCACGGTCCCTGTGGGTACGATAGCTCGACATTTACTTGTCACTTTATTACTTGTTACGATATGTACACTTGCACATTTCCACTCACTGTTCTAAGTTTTTGGCGCCGTTGCCGGGGACTGTTTTTCAAAGTCATTATTTGTGAACCTGTTTTACATGTTGGTTTATTTATTTTCCTGTTTAAATTTTAACTTAATTAATTTTTCTGTAAATATTTAAGGTGTTTCTGAGTATTGGCCAGATTATTGACTTACTTCCTGTGGTCCTTGAAATAGAACGGACCTTTCGACAACAAAGAAGACAAGCAAACCAGAGAAGGACCAAAGAGATGAACTTCGAGAATATGAACCACGGAAACAGAGCAAACCCTGTTCAGAATCCTATCCTTATTGTTGATGATAGGGATAGAGCCTTAAGACAATATGTCGTGCCAGTATTTAACAATCTTAATCTGGGTATTAGGAGACCCGAAATCGAGGCACAACAATTCGAGCTAAAGTCAGTCATGTTCCAGATGCTTCAGACAGTGGGCCAATTCAACGGGATGCCTACTGAAGATCCTTATCTTCACTTAAGACTATTTATGGAAATGAGTGATTCTTTCAAGTTAGCCGGAGTACCCGAAGATGCCTTACGATTGAAGTTGTTCCCATATTCGTTAAGGGACAGAGCTCGTGCCTGGTTGAATTCATTGCCACCGAACTCCATTTCTACATGGCAAGAGTTAGCCTAGAGATTCCTCATGAAGTATTTTCCACCTAGCAAAAATGTTAAGCTGAGGAACGAGATCACTGGTTTCCACCAAATGGATGACGAGTCCTTGTATGAGGCATGGGAAAGATTTAAAGAATTATTACAGAAATGCCCTCATCATGGAATCCCTCATTGCATTCAACTTGAGACATTCTATAATGGTTTCAACGTCTACACAAGGATAGTAGTGGATGCCTCTGCTAATGGTGCTCTCCTTTCTAAGTCTTATAACGAGGCTTATGAAATTATTGAGAGGATTGCCAGTAACAACTATCAATGGTCAACCAGTCGAGCAGCCTCAGGAAGACGAGTTGCTGGAATACATGAGGTAGACGCTCTTACTTCACTCGCATCTCAGGTATCATCAATATCCTCAATTCTTAAAAACCTTACTACTAATGGGTCTAATACTTTTGCCAGACTCGCCTAATCAATTTGAGAATATAGCCTGTGTCTATTATGGGGAGGGACATTTGTTTGAAGAATGTCCGTCGAACCCAGAATCTGTGTACTATATGGGCAATCAGAACCAAAATCGAGGGAGGCAAAGGCCGCAATCCAACTTTTATAACCCATCATGGAGAAACCACCCGAATTTTTCCTGGAGTAACCAAGGGGCTGGAACCAGTACCACTTACACCCAAACCAGACCAACCCAGCCGCCTATTTTTCCACAACAAGTTCAGAAACCAGTTCAAGCTGAAGCATCCAATAGCCTGGAGAGTTTGCTAAAGACATATCTAGCAAAGAATGATGCTTTAATCTAGAGCAAAGCAGCTACATTGAAGAATTTGGAGAATCAAGTAGGCCAGCTTGCAACTGAACTTAGGAACCAACCACAAGGTGCTTTACCTAGTGAAACGAAAAATTTGAGAAATCCGGGAAAGGAGCATTGCAAAGCATTGCAATTGAGGAACGGGAAGATGGTAGAGCCCAACACTGTCGAAGTTGACAAGGAGCAAGCTGATGCTTAAGAAGAAGTACAACCAAGTGTTGAAACCCCAGTTTCACCAGAACCGAAACCTGCAAAACCATGCAAAGTAACCTCAGGACCAGTTAATTTTGATTAACCAATAACGTCATTAGATGCAGAATTACCACTAATGGCAAATCAACCATAACCAGTTCCAGTAATGAAACCACCGCCACCCTACCCTCAAAGACTTCAGAAGCCGAAGCAGGAGATTCAATTCAAAAAGTTCCTTGACGTACTCAAGCAACTACATATCAACATTCCGTTGGTCGAAGCACTTGAGCAAATGCCGAACTACGTCAAGTTCATGAAGGATATCTTGTCAAAAAAATGAAGACTTGGAGAATTTGAGATGGTAGCTCTGACAAAGGAATGCAGTGCATATCTTCAGAAGAAACTACCCTCAAAATTGAAGGATCCTGGATGTTTCACCATACCATGCAACATTGGATCAACTTATTGTGGTAAAGCATTATGTGACTTAAGTGCAAGTATTAACTTGATGCCTATGTTAATATTTAGGAAGTTGGGGATAGGAGAAGTTAGACTAACTACGGTTACACTTCAATCGATCCTTAGCGCATCCAGAAGGAAAAATCGAGGATGTATTGGTACGCGTAGATAAGTTTATCTTTCCTGCTGACTTTGTAGTTCTAGACTTTGAAGCAGACAAAGAAGTGCCAATTATGCTAGGAAGGCCATTCTTAGCAACTGGAAAAACCCTTATTGATGTGCAAAAGGATGAGCTGACTATGCGTGTTCAGGATGATCAGGTAACATTTAATGTTTTTAAGTCAATGCGATTTCCTGACACTATGGATGATTGTTCTGCAGTAGCTGTAATATTTGGGATTTTGGGGGTCTTGCATTTTAATTCATATCTATGTGTTAGTATGCTCTGTATGCTGTGTGAGTGTGTTTGGGGGCTTCGGGAAACCTTGGGGGTTAGGTAGGAGCCTTAGGTAAAATTTTGGTTTGAAGCTGATAAGAGGAGAGCTAAGGGAGCTAGGCCTTAAGGGATTAAAAGAGGTAAGTATGGACACAAGAAGTGAGGTGGTGGAGTGGCAAGGGGACGCTACTTTGGGTGCAGGGGAGTTTGCGTCACAGGGAGTTGCAGGGGGGAGGAGGTTCGAGTAGCATGGATAGTATTTTGGATTACTTTTTGCGTCAAGAAGGGAGGAGGTAGTGGATTCAGCTATGGCACTTAGAAGGTGGAAGTTTGAATGGGTCACACATTTTGAATGAGTGGTGGAGAGTAAGGTGGAAAGTTTGAATCATTCAAATGTGTTTGAATGAGTGGAGGGGAGGAAAATTAGGAGAAGGTTAAAGGATTTGGGAGGGGATAGTGTTGTTGGCCGAATGTGGTATGGTGGAAGGGGGGTTTCGGTTTTGTGTGTTGTAGGGTGTGTGTGCCGAAAATCCTTACAGTTTAAGTTTTTTATTTTTTTCTTTTCTCTTCGGTTCTTTTGGTGTGCATCTTTTCGATTTTCTCTTTTCTCCAAGTTCCCTGCCGAAAGTGTCAGCAAATAGCCATTTATTCTTTCTGTTCTTTTGGTGTCTTGCCGAATTCTTTTAGCTTTCTCTTACCTTTCTTTTGTTTTTCTCTCAACTTCAAGAGCCGAATCTCCTACCAAGCTTCACTTAATTTCTTTTCTCCATTTTCACTTATTTCTTGCTCTTGGTGGCCGGATAACCCATCTTCCTTTGAGATCATAGCCGAACCATATCACCCTCTCATTCTCTTCTCTTTTCATTTTTGTTAATCTCAAGACTTTCACTTCATTAAGCCGAACCTTTCTCTTCATTATTTCCTATAGCCGAAACCCCATAAACCACAACCCTCTCTTCTTCTTTTCTTTTACCAAGTGTTCATCATCAAAGCTGAATAACCTTTATATGCCTTGGCCGAATCTTCCAGTGCCGAATATCTTTTAAAGTGGTGACTCATTTTGATTGTTGATTTGTAGAGGGGTGTCATCGTTCATCTTTTGCAATCTCTCCCAATCGATTTCTAATATTGTGGTAAGGAGTTTCTCTGTTATTTGAATCTTGTTCTTTTCTTTTTGGTTTGTCGAAACCAAAGGCTTAACCTTGTTCTCATGTGTGGCCGAATTTATGAAGGGTTGATTTCGGGATCGCTGTTGGGTTAGCGTTAGGGGCATTAGAGATCTTTCGGGGTTCGACTAATCGAGGTAAAAAGGCTATAAGGTTAGGCCGAAGGCCACTCCTTTTGTCCATATGTGTTAGGGCCGAATCTAACATGGCTTATGTTGGGGATTTTGACCATCTCAAAGTGCAAGTGAGAGTCTTCGGGATTTGGGTCGACTTTGGTAAGGATATTTGATTAAGATCTTATTTGGTTACGTTTAGATCTAACTTAACATTTTAACCCGGGTCTTCTGACCAAGACTTTGTTTAATGGATGCGAACACCAGCCAAGGAGAGAAAGGGGTTGGACACGTAGTCCCTACCCCTAAATTCAAGAAGCGGTCGGTTTCAGTGGTTTGGGATTGGCCACTGGGGTGTGGGACAGTGTCGGAGCAGGATCATAGGCAAATAACGGTAGTGTCGTTTAGTGACAGTGTCGACATAGAGCGCATGGTGTTACGAGTTATCAGGTGTGTAATTAACACGCTGTTTACTTACTTGTTTTAATTAAATTGTTATGAATGGTAGCCGAAATAGTGGTTGTAGTGATGCTATTACCTAATTTGGGTAACCTGGTAACCAGGTTAGTATACTACCTATGTTGTAGTTGTGGTTAAATATTATGGATACATGTAAGCATGTCATATGTTATCTGGTATGTTCATACATTATCTTGCCATATCATTATAATATGCTGCATGTGCATGGGGTTCATGATATATTGAATGAGGGGAAGTGTGTACATTTATGTACGTGGATTAGTTATGGCTTCGAGCCTCACTGTGGATTGATGTTGGTCTTGAGCCATATCGTGGATTGATGAAGACCTCGAGTCTCATCGTGGATAATTGTCATTTTAATCACGTGGATCAGTGGCTAGACCACTAAGTGGACTTTGAGCAGTGTTCTGCCAAAGAGGTGTGTAGCGAATGGAGGGTCGATTTAGTAATCCCCTGGTGTGTGGTGGATGGATATACGGGTGGTGTCTAGCGGTTGGATACTAGGTTGGGTTAGGGTAGCATTTTGCATCATTATGCATGATATGTGGTTATATATGTGGATTTGGGCCAAGCCCATTTGTGGAACACGTGGTTTAATTACACACTGAGTCGGTTTGACTCACCCTATTTTTCCTAAAAACAATGCAGGTGACTCATGATACTTTGGACCGGGCTGGAGTGGATTCGAGGTGGCCATGTAGAAGCGGTATTTATTTCTATATATACATTTTAAATTTTCAGTTACTTTTGGGATATTTTTATTGTAATACGGCTGCTTTAAATGTTTCGGGATTTTCATTATGGTTTAAGTTAGAATTATTAGCGGATTAATAATTGGGAATGATTTTGAAACATTTACAACTTAAAAATCAAATTAAAGTTTTCAAACTCGGATTACTCACAAACAATTCGTTTTCTCAGGATTTTCATTCATATAATGACTTAAACTTTACTCAAACTTCTAAGTTTTGTTTTCCGGCAAGCTATTTCTTCCAATCGGCAAACCTCTTATAAATAAGATAATTATTCTAGAACTCTTAAACTATTTTTTTACCTCTAAACTGAACCCTTTTCAAACATTTTTTCCAGTAACATTCCAAATTCGGCCGTGGTGTTCTGGGCTGGGTTTGGGGTGTTACAGTAGCCGATTTAGAGGAATTAATAGTAGAGAAGGAACTTAATTGTGTTGATGACCCATTGGAAAGAATTTTGACATCGGATCCCCTAAATGAGGAAGAGGAGGACGAATACTTAGCTTTGATAGAAGCTAATCAAAAGGGATTTAATCTGCAATCCCGTTTTGAATCTTTGGAATTAGAGAAAAGAGATTACATGCAGCCAAAAGCATCCATCGAGGACCCACCTAAGTTAGAACTCAAGGTATTACCATCACACTTAAAATATGTTTATTTAGGTAACGCTTCTACTCTGTCAGTGATTGTTTCAGCTAATTAACTACTGAACAAGAAGAGAAACTTATCATAGTTTTGAAACAATTCAAGAAGGCTATCGGATGGACCATAGCCGACATTCGCGGTATTAGCCCATCTGTATGCATGCACAAGATCATATTAGAAGATGGCGAGAGAGGAACGATTGATGGATAACAGAGACTGAACCCAATCATGAAAGATGTAGTGAAAAAGGAAATCATCAAGTGGTTGGATGCGGGTATAATTTACCCCATCTCAGACAGTTCATGGGTAAGTCCAGTCCAGTGCGTGCCAAAGAAAGGAGGTATCACGGTCATGGAGAATGAGAACAACGAGTTGATACCAACTAGAATAGTTACAGGATGGAGAATTTGTATCGATTACCGGAAGCTGAACAAGGCGACTAGGAAAGATCACTTTCCTCTGCCGTTTTTGGACCAGATGCTGGATAGACTCGCAGGACGAGACTACTACTGTTTTCTTGATGGATACTCAGGGTATAATTAGATTACAGTAGTGCCAAAAGATCAACACAAAACGACATTCACTTGTCTGTACAGTACATTTGTATTCAGACGCATGCATTTGGTTTATGTAATGCACCTGCTACATTTCAAAGATGTATGATGGCTATTTTTACTGACATGGTTGAGAAGTATTTGGAAGTTTTCATGGACGATTTCTCTGTATTTGGAGATACTTACGATGATTGCTTAGCCAATCTGGCTAAGGTACTGAGGTGATGCGAAGAGACGAATCTCGTACTCAATTTGGAGAAGTGCCATTTTATGGTACGAGAAGGAATTGTTCTAGGCCATCGGATAACGAGACATAGGATCGAGGTGTACAAAGCGAAAGTAGACGTTATCGAAAAACTCTCACCTTCAACATCTGTAAAAGGTGTTAGGAGCTTTTTGGGCCACGCCGGTTTCTATCGAAGATTCATCAAGGACTTTTCCAATGTGGCTAAACCCTTATGCAAGTTGTTGGAGAAGGACTCGATATTCAATTTTGATGAGGAATGCTTAAAGGCTTTCAACGATCTGAAGAGTCGATTAGTCACGGCACCCATAATCGTCACGCCAGACTGGGATTCGCCATTCATATTGATGTGTGACGCAAGTGACTTCGCCATTGGAGCTGTCATGGGCCAGTGATGGAACAAAGTTTTTCATCCTATCTACTACGCAAGTAGAACTCTAACTGGAGCTCAACTGAACTATACAGTAATAGAAAAAGAGTTACTTGCTTTCGACAGGTTTTGATCTTATCTTGTAGGTGCTAAAGTGATTGTCTATACGAACCACTCCGCGATTAAGTACTTATTGGCCAAGAAAGATGCTAAGTCGAGATTGATCCGGTGGGTACTTTTAATTCAAGAGTTCGATTTAGAAATTCAAGATCAAAGGGGAGTAGAAACCAAGTAGCTGATCACTTATCCAGATTGGAGCCGCAAGAGGAAAATTCTTCACTTTTACCGATCCAAGAGACATTTCCAGATGAACACATACTGAAGGTAAATCATGTCCATAATACTCCTTGGTTTGCTGATTTTGCTAACTATTTAGCTTGTGGTTTGATGCCGATTGATAAAACATATCAGCAAAGAAAAAATTTTCTTCACGATGTGAAGTGCTATTTTTGGGAAGAGCCATATTTGTTCAAAAAGTGTGCAGATCAGATGATTAGAAAAGGTGTGACAGAAGATGAAATACCAAAGATCTTATACCACTATCATTCAGCTCCGAGGGGGGACACTTTGGAGGTACACGTACAGCGGCCAAAGTATTGCAAGCCGGATTCTTTTGGCCAACACTATTCAAGGATGCATACACTTACGTAAAGAATTGCGATCGCTGTCAGAGGGTTGGAAATGTCACCAATAGAAATAAGATGCCTCGAATAAATATCATTGAGGTAGAATTGTTCGATGTTTGGGGTATTGATTTTCTTGGTCCTTTTCCTTCGTCTTTTGGTCACAAGTACATATTGGTAGCAGTAGACTATGTGTCCAAATGGGTCGAGGCTGAAGCTTATCCGACGAACGATGCCAAGGTTGTGATGAAATTCTTGCAAAAACATGTGTTCACAAGATTCGGAACCCCAAGAGCTATTATCAACGATGAAGGGACCCACTTTGTGAACAAGTGGTTAAAATGGTTGCTAGATAAACATGGAGTGAAACACAAGGTTGCTACAGCTTACCATCCGCAGACAAATGGACAAGCTGAGCTAGCAAATAAGGAGATCAAAGGCATACTTGAGAAGGTAGTTTGCCCGAACCGACGAGATTGGTCCAAGAGACTAGATGATGCTTTATGGGCTTACAGAACAGCATACAAGCCACCCTTAGGAATGTCACCCTACAAGTTGGTCTTTGGGAAAGCATGTCATCTACCTCTGGAGTTAGAGCATAGAGCTTACTGGGCTCTTCGACAGCTCAATTTGGATCTCAAGCTTGCTAAAGAGAAACGAATGCTCCAACTCAACGAGCTAGAAGAATTTCGAATGTTATCATATGAAAATGCCAAATTACTCAAAGAAAGACTCAAGAAATGGCATGACAAGCATATCCGAGTTCGAGAATTTGAAGCAGGTCAGCAAGTCTTGTTATTTAATTCCAGATTAAAGTTCTTTCCTAGTAAGTTGAAGTCACGTTGGTCCGGTCCATTTACAATTCATCGCGTCTATCCATACAAAGTTATTGAACTCCAAGGTAAGAGCGGTAATTTTTAAGTCAATGCTCAGTGTTTGAAACATTATTATGGAGAAAAACCTGAACGAGATAAAATCGTGTTAGTTTATCCAATTCTTAGTTTTTATTGCTTTCAATAAGTTATATAGGGAGTATTTTCGGGTTTATTATGCTTAAATAAATTCTGTCTAGGAGATTGGAACTTAAGCGGGACCGCTTGTGACCCCTCCAATCTTTCCTGGGAATTGATTTTTGCATAATTTTCCAAGGAATTAGCCCTAAATAGCAAAAAAATTTTTGGTTTTTCAAATAAAAAGGTCAATCTTGACCCAAGTTTTAAATTGCAGCTCAATTTCAAATTTTCATTAAGTCCATGGACTTAATTGATTTATTTTTCAAATTTGGTTGCTATTTTCATAAATATTAAAAACTAGGTGCCTCTTCTTGTAATATTTTTAAAAGGGCATCTAAAATAAATATTCTTATTTTCAAATTATTGATAAACTTTAATATATAATTATATTCATTATAATTTATATATTAACTTTTATCAATTTAGCTTAGGATTAGAATTAATTTTATGTTATGTTTACCTTAAAAATTAAATAGCAATTGATAATTTTATATGTGTATATTTAATAATTAATTGTTATTTATCATGAGTAAAATTAGAATTAAACTCTTATTTTTAATTCTTTAATTTGTTCTAAGAGTTCTAATTTAATTTATATTCTTCCCTCTATAAATTGCACCATTGCTTCACCTCATTCATTAATCACTCAAATCCCCTATCACTAAAGCACCAAGTGCCGCAAGCCCCTAGCCATCACCACCATTCGGCCAGCAGCTCCAGCACACGCCGCACGTCGGTTGGCTCCAGCCGAACGCTTGTGCGCACCATCGCCCCACACCAGACCAGCCTGTGGCCTACCTAGCGCAAGGCCTTGCGCGCCACCTGCTGCAGCCCCCTTGCGCGCCACCTGCTTGCTGCCTTGCGCGCCTAGGCGCACCATTCTCCCTTTCCCCAACCTAAGCCAATCCTTCTTTTAAATTCTCCCTTTTGATTCATTAGTTTTTATTTATTTTAAGAGTTCTTAAATTTCTACGAGGAAAGTGGTTAATTATGACTCGCAAAAGAACTCGTGCCTCCGCTCAAACTGACAAAGCACAAAGTAAATTTCACTGTGAAGAAGCCAAAGTAAGATACGAAAGTATCTTTAAAAATCAACAGATGCATCCAGAGAAAGGCTTCACATTGAAGGAAAGCAACTATAGAGACTTTATGGCGCGTATTCGTCAAGTTGCTGAAGCCCTCAATTGGGAATTGTTTTGTGAAAAGAGACCAAGTGTGGATGAGGAATTAGTTCGTGAATTCTACGCCAACTTAACTTCAAGCAAATTGACTGAATTTCCAGTTCGCGGAATCAAGGTACCAATAAATTCTAATGCTATTAATGAGTTCTTTGAATTACTTGATTTCAACAACGATGAATATTCCTCTCTGTTGAGCAATATTAAGCTTGAAAATCTACAAGAAATCCTCGAAGAACTCATAGTTCCAGGTTCTAAATGGACTGTGTCAAAGCAAGGAATCCACACGTGTCGAAGAGAGTATTTGACACCACTTGCGAAGGTATGGTTCTATTTCATCCGTTTCAGCCTTATGCCTAGTTTGCATGGGACTACAATTTCATTAGAGCGAATGGTCCTATTATACTCGATTTTAACTGGAAAGACCATTGATGTGGGCAAAATCATTCTGAGAGAGATGCAAAATTATGCCGTTAGACTATCTGGCCCTGCCTATTTCCCCTTTACTATCACAATTCTGTGCTTAAAAGCAAAACTCCTTGCAGACGTAAAGCAGACAGAGTATAGTCAAGGCACAATTACCGATTGGGACCTCTACTGAGTAGCCGGAGATTCTATTCTTCAGCAACAAATTTAAGAGAGCGAGGATCCCAAAGAAGCAGAAGATGAACCCACAGAAATCTTGCCAGAGCACTCAACTGAAGTCCCTAATGAGGCAGGATCAATGGAACCAGAAGCTGAACCTGATATCAAGCCCTCAATGTTTAGAGCTCCACCGCCTAGCCCAGATCGTCGTGATGAGCTGTTGAAGCTGATGGACTTAATGCAACACATGCAATGGCAGCAACAAGCCTACTGGCGATATGCAAAAATAAGAGATGACTCGATGAGGAGTACCCTCAAGAAAATTTATAATGACCCATTTATTTTTGTGCCTGAGTTTCCAGATTTCATATTTGAACCATGGGTTTCATCATCAAAGAAGGAACAAGGCGGTTCATGCAAAGATAATACTAATGGAGCAAAAGATGAGTCAAATTCGGAAGGATCGGTGAACAAATAAAAAAGGGGAGGACTTCAACTTTCATTTATTTCTTTCTTACGTATTCTAGGATTAGGTCAATTAGGAATTTTTATTTTTTGCACAACAAAACAAGAGATAGGAAGCATGAATAAAATCAGAACAAGTCTCAAAGGCTAAAGTGTGGCAATAGATATATACATGTCTAGGATTGGATTTTAGAAAGAGCTTGGTACTTAAGCAGTCAATTTGACTCACCTCCTCTTTTCTAATTATCCTACCTGGTGTATAGTATCTATTCACTTTAAACAATGAGGACATTGTTCACTTTAAGTAGGGGGGATCGAAAATTTGAATTCAGAATAAAATTTTCTTTTAGTTATGATTTAGGACATATTTTTGTTCAATATTTTGAAATTTTGTTAAGTATGCTGAACTTCAGTGTTAATAAAGTTCTATTATTTCAATAATTTATTATGTTAGCTTAATAAAGATGTGAACGTATTTTTAATAAAGCATATAAGTTCGTACCATAAAAGTTTTAGTTCCTTACGAAAAAATTAGGCATGCATGAAAGCTTAAGTTTTTAGAATTGAGTTAGTAATTTCTTGAGACGAAATCCTAGGAAGCATGGAATATTGAAAATGATTTAGGCAAACTTCTGTTTGGACCGTTTGAGCCTTTCAAGCCAACCCTGATAAAATTATCCTTTGAAACCCAATTTTGAGACTATATGGCCTAATTTTATTCGGACCTATGCAATATTTAGCCATCAATTTTCTCTTCAATACTTCTAAAATTGTCCCAAACACTAGACTCAGTACTATTCAGGATATCGTTCGAAAATAAGTTTGCGGGAGTTGAAAAGAAGTATCAATTGCTCAAAAAATTATAGTATATGAAGCAAGTTTTCGAGTTTGAGCTTGAATTTCGAACAAAAAAAAACATGTTCTCAAAACAAAATAAATGATTGAAAGAGCATAAGTTGGGTATCAAGGGTGAAATTTCTGAAGGTTCGATTTTAAGCTGAGTCTAGGGTTTTTAAGCCAAAAATTTTCCTATCTTTTACCTACCCTTAAGCCCAACCACGTTACAACCTTATTAAAGACCTATTGATTCAAGATTCCCATGTTACCTACATTAGTGGAGAGAAATTGCTTTGTTCAACATATGAAGACATTAGTTAAGCTTAATGATTGAAGTTTACTTTTTGAATAAGGAATTAAAATCAAATTGGTAGCGAGTAACATGTCTTTATTAAGAAACATTTAGTCTAATTTTGCTAGTATAATAATTGTTGAAGGTAATTTGAATGTTATGAATGCTCAAGTAGCATAACTAGCAAATTTCTTATCTTTGAGCCTAAGTATATTCAATTCATAACTTTGAGAAGAAGTTGTTCTAAAGGAGTTTTTCAAAGGTGTATTCGAGAAAATTCTTTTCAAATTTGTGCATTACTTGGGACGAGCAGTGAATTAAGTTTGGGGGTGTGGAAACACGAAAATTTATATACTTTTTCATGCCCTTTTTGACCCAAATTCATGTGGTTTCGAGTAAATTCTTGTCGGAAAATAATTAAATATTATCAAATAATTAATTTGTGCTAAAAATATGAACATGATGAATTTTAATTAATTTTATAGTTAATTTTGTTTAATTTTGACTATTTTCGATATAATCACACAAAAGGCGAAATTTGGCTCGTCAGACACTGCTCGAAGAATAAAACTGAGAAGCGATTTGAAGTGTCAAGGTGACTTTAATTCCAGCCCAAGATGGTCCAAATATGAAGATTTAATCATAATATAATTAATTTTAATTTATTCCCAATTTAATTTGGGTTAAATATATTATTTTTAATTAATTATGAAAAAGGGGCCCAGTTGAACCACATCAGTTGAACCGAACCGGTTGAACCGAACCAGCTACCAATTGGGCAGCCCAAACCGTCCACAATGAAGGCCAAATCAGCTTATTTTCTGGTTAATTTAGCTTGCAAAGGAGCCCTTGAAGATCTTTCAAAATCCCATTCGAACCCCTCCAAAATTCAAAGCTTTAAAGATTTGCCCATGCTATATTTAGCAAAGTTGAATTCTTCAACTTTGCCATATGGGATGGCCAGCCAAGGGAGCCTCTTTTGCTGCTGTTATTTGTTTTTTTTATCAGCCTTAGACACCTATAAATACAGCCCCTAGCTGCTCATTCAAAGCACACCTCAGGCCTTCACATTCTCCTCTCTCATTTTCTCTCAATTCCCCATTTTCCCTTGTCCCTTCTTGGTGTTCTTGTGCCGATTTCTCCTTTTGGAAAAGACGTGTTTTTCCAGCCATTTGAACAAGCCATTGAAGTTTTCATAAGCCCCTTTGATAGCCGAGGACAACGAAGAACGAAGAAGGGATCAATCAGACAAGCCACGAAGAGCCACCGGATTTGTTTCTTGTTTCCTATCTCCTTAAATTATTTGTTGTTATTTTGACAAACATGTTTATGAATATTCATGCTTTTGAAATGTTTAATTTAATCAATTTAGCTTGAATTTAATTTGTGTTGGTTTGATTTCATTTCGCACTCTTAGATTATTAAAATTGTGTTTATGCTGTTAAAGGCCTCGGTGAAATGTTTGATTAAGTAAAATCATGTTAAGTTATCTGGCATTTTAATTGTTTAGATAGCTAATGAATTAATTATTTAAACACTTTGAAATTGTAATTAATGGACACAATACTTAATCTGTGCATGTTTAATTCTTCTAAGGTAGCTGAAGATTAAATTAGCATTGTATTTGACGATACATATGCCTTGCATAACTTGCAGGATTTTTGTGATTAAATGGTTTCAAGGTAAAAATACTTTGCTACTTCACATGGTCTTTTATATGCTTGTTAGGTTGAATTAATCATTTGCATCAACATAGGAATATGCGAGAGATTGTTTAATTTAATAAGTATGTATGTGCAATAACATGCTTATTAGTAGAAGTCTGTTTAATCGTTTGCATTTGCATAGAAATATGTGCAAGAGATGAATGGATTTTTATTTGTAAGTATGTTCATAAGTTAGCAAATTACCGAGTTGCCATGTTTTAACATTATAAACACGAGCTTAATAATTCTAAGGTAAGAAATGTTATTAATCCAACACAATTATATCATCTTGATTAAACCTAGTTTTTGAAATCGTGCATTTGACCTTTGTTTTATTTTATTTTACTTTATTTTTCTTTAGTTTCTAAATATTTTCTCAAAATTAATTATTTTTCCTTCACCAAAGTGTTTAAAATTATTTTCATAAATAATTCTTTCACGGTCCCTGTGGGTACGTTAACTCGACATTTACTTGTCACTTTATTACTTGTTACGATTGTGTACACTTGCACATTTCCATCGTTCCACTAGGACATGGCCTCGGCACTGAATTGAAATCCCGTATAAGACCATATCTGAGATATGGCATCGGCATCGAATATGAGAATCGTATAAGACCATATCCGGGATATGACATCGACAATCGATATGAGATCCCGTATAAGACCATATCAGGGATATGGCATCGGCATCTAGAGGTGACCCCATGCAAGACCATATCTGGGATATGGCATTGGCATCATATTTATGTAAATGATGATGATGATGTATCTTTGAGTATCCCAAGTGATTCAATGGGGGTAATAGTTAAGCTTGTAATAGAGATGAGATTAGTGCTAAAGCTGTGTAATGAAGTGATACAAGTACATGTGAGTAAATCACGAGAAAAGTTTACGATTTCTGATATGATATGTAACTGGTAATAGTAAGCATGAGTAAGTTATGGCAATGTGCCTAAGACTTTGTGTTTTATTCAATGCCATGGATGGATGACATTATGAGCCTTATGTTTTTATTTGTTTCATGCAAACTTACTAAGCTTTATGCTTATCCCTCTCATTTTTCTTTTCCTTGTAGTGTTGCCAAGCTAGCTCGTGAATTCGTGGAACATCGGAGTTCGGAAATCACACTATCAACTTCTTCTTGGCATAGCAAAGTTAGACTTATTTTGAGTATGGCATATATAGGACTTGGTTATTTTGTTATGCCTTATTTGTTAGTCAAGGTGTTGGCTATTAATGATGTTCAATTCATTTTGTAAATGGTCATTGGAAATTGGCCAATACTTGACAAGTTCATATTTATAAATGAAAATGAAATTCATGAAGTGCATGTTTGTCTGGATGTCTTGATTTTGGGTTCTTGGAAGTGCCTTATGGTCATGATATAGGTTGAATTGATTTGGTATAAGTTTGGTCGCTTGTAGGGTGGAAAATTGCTTGGTAGAGAGCCTTATAATTGTCCACACGGGTAGACATACGGGCGTGTGTCTAGGCCGTGTGTGACACACGGTCAACCCATGGGCGTGTTGAGAGGTCGTGTGTCCCCATGCATGCTAGGTTGAAAGTCAGTATGCTCAGTAGTAAACACACGGGCAGAGACACTGTAACACCCCTTACCCGTATTCGACACCGAAACTGGGCACAAGGCATTACTGAACTCAACTCACTTGACTAAGCAACTTTAGTCCCTAAAATACCCCTTTCACCTTCATATGAATCTCATTACAGATCTACGAGGTCTTAAACATACTTACGAGGGGTTTTGGAACCCAACTGGAAACTTTTGCGATCCTAAAAACCTTTTTTTCACTTAAACAGGGGCACACGCTCGTGCGAAATAGGACACGCCCATGTGGGTAGGCCGTGTGGGATTTATTTTCATTCCGAACCTACAAGGGTTTTCACACAGCCGGACACACGCTCGTGTGCTTGGCCCATGTGCACCACACAGCCTAGACACACCCGTGTCCTTGCCCGTGTGTAAAAACTTGGGTATTCTGTTTATGACATCATCAACATTATAAAGGTCACACGGTCTAGGCACACGCCCGTGTGGCTAGCCCGTGGTCGACACTGACTTATAACACTAACATGCAGGGGACACACGGCTTGGTCACACACCCATAGGACTGACTGTGTGTCACACACAGCCTAGACACACGCCCGTGTGCCTACCCGTGTGGACAAGAATAAGGCTATTTGCCAAGCTCTTTTCATCCCTCTAGCACACACAACATGAATCCATTCAACATATCACTAGACAACTCATATTTTTCAATATAAACTTCCATGAATAACTTCATAGTTTCATATATATATATATCAAAGAGCCAACAACCATGGCTATATACACAAGATCTTCTCAACAAAAGGGCCAACACACTCTTGGCCAAAATAACAAAACAATATACCTAGTCTAGCCCCTATACATGCCATACTCAAATGTACTAAGTCTAGATATACCGAGGTGAGCTGATAGTATGGGCGATCTTCCAATTATCTTCGTATCCCTACCCGGCTCTTTAACTCTATAAGACAAGGGAAAAGAAAAGGGGAGTAAGCTTTGAGCTTAGTAAGTTTACATATAAACATTTAACATTATAGTATGTGATAAACAATATATATAGCATTACATACTAAACAAGAACAATCCACATTTATAGTCATGCTTACTCATTTCTTCCCTTACCACCTTCCACCATATCACAAGCTTAATGCTTACATTCATTAACATGCACTTAATCCCTGCACTTAGCACCACAATATCACATATTACAACACATCACAATTTCTTAATCAACCATTCACAATTAAATCACTCGGTGGTTTCACACTTAGCCCACCATCAATCTTTATTAGGGTGGTATCGCACATAGCCCACCATTAGTCTTTATTAGGGTGGTATCACACATAGCCCACCATCAGTCTTTATTAGGGTGTTATCGCACATGGCCCACCATCAATCTTTATTAGGGTGGTATCGCACATAGCCCACCACCAGTCTTTATTAGGGTGGTATCGCACATAGCCCACCGAATGATAAATAGACGATGGTATCGCACACAGCCCATCACAATTAAGTATTAAGGTGGTATCGCACATAGCCTATTGGCAAGTATTGATATTACACATTTACATATCCATTCCATCATTTATATGAGAGTTATTCAAGAACTACCACATTCAATCCACTTGAATCATACCTGTTCTCAATTGTGCCATGCACTAATTAGCAACAACAATGTATATATAAAATGCATCGCTTACACATAAACTTACCTCGGTGCAAAACGTTTTAATTGGCGGTTTAATCCGTAACCTTGCCTTTTCCCCGGTCAAGGTTAATTCTGCGCTCTTCTCGATCTATAACAATAAACTTCACTCATTTAGATCATTCTATGATCATAATGCATCAAAATCTACACTTATGCAAAAATGACCATTTTGCCCTTGTATTATGACAAAATTACAATTTTTCCCCTAGGCTCATAAATCATTTTTCAACACATTTTCTCATTAGGCAAGCCTAGCTTAACATTTATTTCTCTTACAACTACTTCCAATTCCATCTACTTCATGCATTTATGAGACAAATTCATTCTTTGCATTCAAGTCCTAATTAGGTGTTTTCATGCTAACACCTTTCACAAAAGTTGTTTCTCATCTCCCTAACATTCATTTTCTTCCATAAAAACTTAGCTAATAACATAACCATTCTTATGGCAAGTCCTTAGATTTTCAAACATATCACAAATTAGTCCCCTCATTAGCTAGCTTAAGCTTTGAGGACTCCAAAAGTACAAAAATTATTAAATAACACCACCAAAATCACTTACTTGTAGGGAGATATCTTGGCTGAAATTTTAAATTTGTAATTTTCGGTGGAAGATGAAGAGTGAATAGTTAAAGATGGCAACATCTTTTATTCATATTATTTTATTCATTTTTATCACTTAATTTCCACCAAATTTGACCAACAGTAAAATCTTGTCCCCCCTAGCCCCTATATAGCCGGCCATCACTAGTTTAATGGCCTAATATCACTTTAAGGACCTCCAATTGATAGTCTTTGGATATTAGACACCTCTACCACTTGTAATGGAACTTTTGCACTTTATGCGATTTAGTCTTTTTTCACAATTAAGCATGCTATCGCTCAAATTAAAGCACCAAAATTTTCACATAGGCTTATAATAATACCATAACACATAAAATAACATCAAAATAATTTTCCTTAACCTCGGTTTAGTGGCCCCAAAACCACTGTTCTGACTAGCCCCTAAATCAGGCTGTTACAGACACAGCCGTGTGTCTCGACCGTGTGGGAGACACGACCTAAGACACAGGCATGTGCGCAGGCCGTGGGAAGTCTGCACGTGAAATTAGGAATTTAATTCGACACACGGTCTAAGGACACAGACGTGTGCCTTGGCCGTGTGACCATATTGAGATGATGACGTCACAAACAGAATGTCAAGGTTTTCACACACGGGCGAAGACACGGGCGTGTCATGGCCTTGTGAGGAACACGAGCTATGGACACAGTCGTGTGTCAGGCCGTGTGAAAACCCCTGTAGGTTTGAATTGAAAAATAAATCCACACAGGTGTGAAACACGGGCATGTGATATGCCAGACGGGCGTGTGGCTCTGTTTTATGTTAAATTTTTTTTAAGTGTTCAAAAGTTTCTAGTTTGGTTCCGAATCATTCTGGGTGCAAGTTTAGAGTCTCGTAGATCTATAATATGGACATTATGGTCTTGAATGAAAAGTTTTAAATTTGGAATGAAGTTCTTAAGGATTGATATTGTATGATTGAGCAAGTTAAGCAGGGAAATGCCTCGTACCTGGTTCACCTGTCGAATATAGGTAAAGGGTGTTACACTTTCATATTTTGAATATAGCAATTTCTCTCCACTAATTTTGGTAACATAGAAACTTGAATCAATAGGTCTTTTAAGTAGGTTGTAATGTATCTACGATAGGGGTATGTAAAAGATAGGTAAATTTAGGCTAAAAATCCTAGACTCAATGTAACACCCCTAGCCCTTATCCATCGCCAGAATAGGGTCACAGAGCATTACCCAAGTTTACAGATTAATTACAGAAAATCTCATATCATTTACTATTCATATCCGAAATCAATCATATAATCCCTTAATTGGGTCCTCAAAGCCAAAAATGCACGTTAGGATCAAATCGAGACTAAACTGGAAACTCAAAAAAAATTTCGCTAAATTTCAAAATTTTGCTTAGATGCAGGGGATACACGCCTGTGTGGTCAGACTGTGTGGCTCACACGGCTAGGTGACACGCCCGTGCCTTAGGCTGTGTGGACAATCGATGTAAGGCACACAGCCGTGTCCCAGCCCGTGTTCATACTCGTGTAACTCTCTGACTTGGGTCACACGGTCAGCCACATGCCCGTGTGCCAGGCCATGTGGAGAATTTAATTTTCAAAATTAGGTGCAGGATTCACAAAGCCAAGGCACACGCCCGTGTCTCTGCCCATGTGACCAATTCTGAGCATTCTGTTTCTCAATTTTTAAGATGCAGGGGATACACGGCCAAACCACATGCCTGTGCACATGGCCGTGTGTCACACATGGCTGAGACACACGCCCGTTTGGACAAAATAAGGCCATTTCCATGGCTTATTTCTCATCCCATCTAAAATCAACATATCCAACAAATTTTTGTACCATTACAAGTCAAAATATAACATTTAATTCAAGTCAATTTCAAGTTCAATACATGTCACAACATCCCATTTAGCCAAATATTTGATCTTACCTAGTTGACCATATAAACATATGAGTATACTTTACCCATTCATGTAACCATTAATATGTTTATGTATCTTCTTGTAACACTCCTAACCCGTAACCATCGCCGGTCTAGGGTTAAGAAGCGTTACTGGACATAACATAACTTTTACGATTACTTCTCAAACATAAATACATCATCATCATATCATAGCAAACCATATACATAGAGTCCCTTTAAAAGATCTACTAGACCTTAAACATGCTTTAGGAAAGGGTCGGGACTAAATCGAGCACATACAATTTTTTTCTGAAACTTAAACATTTTTCAAAGTTACAAAGGTCACATGCCTGTGTGGGCAGGCCGTGTGCCTCACACGGCATCAAACACACTCGTGTGTCCAAGCCGTAGTAAAACAGGGCATACATACTGACTTGTCCACACAGACACAAGACACGCCGGTGTGCCAGGCCGTATGAAAATTATGAGGGATACTGACTTGCTTACATGGCCAGTCACACGCCCATGTGTCTAGCCCGTGTGCGAGTTTGACTTATTTCGAAATGCAACCTCAAGAGACACGATCGAGACACAAGCCCGTGTGCTTAACCGTGTGGGCAAATATAGGCCATTTGCAAGGCCAATTTGCCATCCAAACTTTGGGCCACACCTACAAGCATCAAGCCATTCTAAATTCATATCTCAAATGCATCCAAAACATGTACCATTTAACCTTTAACTATGTTATTTATTTCTACATTCAATTCCAACTCAAGCATATCAATCCAAAGTATCAACTTCACATCAAACACATGAATTCCATTCATCGTTTAATCCTTACCAATTCTTAGCATCTCTCATCATATCAATATCCAAATCAACCCATTCAATTATGAAACATGCCACTTACATATCACCAAAACATATCAATATGATCATTCACACAACATCACATATACACATTATAACTATCATTTTTAAATATTCAAAACACTTACCGAAGTCATTCAACTATCAAGCCATATCACATGGCAAGAACTATACATCTCAAAACATTCTATAATCACTAGCCTATACATGCCATATACCAAATATACAACTTCCATAAGTACCAAAAGAGATAGTCGATAGTGTGAATGAGTCGCTGACGATCGCCGGATCTGAGCTAGCTTTAATGACACTGTAAAACAGAGATAGACTTCACACAGTAAGCGTTAAAGCTTAGTAAGTTCGTAATATAATACAAGTAGCTCAACATTTTAAATTTAATATGTAAAATTTAACTAACACATAGATCATTTCTCATCACTATTCAATTTCATCCAAGGCCATTACTAACATTCATACCACATCCCAAGATTTATATACAAGTAATTATAAATGCTTCATAATCTAATTCTCCTTGACTTTTCATTCACATACTCAACCATCTATTTCATACACGAAGTAACCAACCACATAGGTTTTGTACATACCTGTTCCATCATATATTCAGTTATCACATATATCACATAATACTCGATGTCGTAAATTGTTCGATCTTCTTTAACTATACGGATTACTCGCACACTTAGTGCCAATTACTTAGCCGAAACTTTAATATCATCGCACACTTAGTGCCTTTACATTAAACCGAATTTGACTCGGTATCGCACACATAATGCCAACTAATATAGTCGATGCTTTATTTATCTCGCACACATAGTGCCATTCACCATTGTATCAATTCTATTTACACACACTTAGTGCCACATCTCTTCAAACTCACATTTAGCATTACTAACTTATCAACCACATTTTCATTCATTACATAACATGTGAACATAATTAAAACAATTCGTATTATACTCGAACTTACCTCGGACGTAGAATTAACGATTCAAGTCGATCAATCGAGCACTTTGTTCTTGTCTCGATCTAAGTCTGAATTTCTCTTTTCTTGATCTACAAATTTAGCTTATTTATTCACTAAATCATTCAATTCAATCCAAATATACATATTTAGGTCATTTTACAAAATAGCCCTCACATTTTCACATTTTAACATTTTAGTCCCCATTTCATAAAATCACAAAATACTCATAATTTCATTACACACATGCCTAGCAAAATTTTTCCCTAGCACATGTAAGACCACATATTTCATTTATTTCACATTTTAGTCCTTCAATTTCTCATTTTCACAATTTAGCCCATAATACTCAAATTCATCAAAAATCAATTTATAAAACATGTATATCAATCACCAAACTTGCATAATTCATCATCAAACATCACAAAACTCATGAATTCATCAATGGCTTAACTCACAATCTTCATCAAAATCTAAAATTAAGGCATGGGTTTGATAGTATGCTAAGCAATGATCATAAAAACGTAGAAATTATCAAAAATCGAAACAAAAAATACCTTAATCAAAGAAATACCATGGCCGAACCTAGCTTTCTTTTTCCCTGATATTTTCGGCAAGAACAAGATGATAACGGCTTCATTTTCATATTTTTTTTATTTATTATACATTAATTCATGTTTTACTATTTTACCCTTGGTCATTAAACCATTTAATCATCAAATATATGCCCATTTATGTCCATCCAATCTATTAATGGCTTAATAACAACATAAGGCCTTCTCATTTAATAAACCATGACAATTAAGCACTTTAACAACTAGCACATAGCTTTTGCATTTTATGCGATTAAGTCCTTTTTCACAAATCGACACACAAACGATTGAAATTTTCACACATGCTTAATCACATACTATAGACACTAAAAATAATATTAAAATATTTTTTTCCGACCTAAGATTTGTGGTCCGAAAACCACGGTTTCAACTAGGGTCTAAACTGGACTGCTACGCTTCCATCATTCAACCATTTCAATACACACATCAAGCATAATAAGGCCTTATATAACTACATCAAAATATGATTACCACTAGCCATTCCAATGGGTAGTTACAACCAAAACCTTGTATCATTATGTCTACTTAGCTTATACATGCCATTATACCAAAAATTAACTTGTTTCATATACTGAGAAGTCTGAGGGATAGTGTGATGTGTCTCTGACCAAATTCCAACTTCACGAGCTTCCGAGCACTATAAAATAGAGGAAGTAAAACAGAGTAAGCATATTATGCTTAGTAAGTTCGTATAAAAAGAATTTAACTTACCAATCATATTCATTTAAAGTAAGCATACAAACATGCATCCAAAACATTGTGGCCAATTTCCTAGACACATGCTCTCATCAAACAAGTTAGTCATGAAATTTACATGAATATAATGAAAACAAAGATGAGCTCATCATACAACCATTTCCAGGTATTCTAGGGATATTCAAGATATAATTCATTAAATTCTCATATTTTCCTATATCAAGAGTCTTGTCCGTTGAATCATTAAAATATCGATGGATACCCAGGTAGTACACACAAGGTGCACTTATCAAGGATCCATCAATTCATATACAGGGGTGCTCATTAGAGCACATAACTGGGAAGCACACTCTTGAGCCTTATCATGGAAAGCTCACAAAGAGCCATATCGGGAAGCTCACAAAGAATCATTTCGGGAAGCTCACAAAGAGCCATATAACGGGAGCTTCAAAGAGCCATACATCGGGAAGTTTAAGCGAGCACTATCGGGAAGCTTACAAAGAGCCAATTTAACAAGAAGCTCACGAACAACCTATAATCGGGATGCTCATAAGAGCTAAGGTGTATCCATAATAAATGTAGGATCGCAACCTATCAGGACGCTCTGAAGAGCTATAACGAGAAGCTAACAAGAACCATATAACGGGAAGCTCGAGAGGGCTAATAATAGGACGCTCTTTCGAGCTATGGTGTGTCGACAACATATGCAGGACCACAACCAATTTGGGAAACTTACATCCATCGATTTTTCATTTGTCCAAACACGACTTAACATTTGCCGGGCATTATCGAATATTCAATCAATTTTCATATACATGATAATAATATAATTCACATATAAAACATTTAATTTAAACATATAAATGTACATAATTTAGTTACATGAACTTACCTCGTCACTTGTTCGCATATGCTTTTCTACTAGTCCGATACTTTTTATTTTCTTTGATCCACTTCTGAACTAGGTCTATCAGGATCTATACAAGTAATTTTAACTCAATTTAATAAAATTAATTTTTAATTCAATCAATTTCACATTTTAGGCAAAAGTACCATTTTGCCCCTATACTTTTCATTAATTCCAATTTCGTCCCTAGGCTCGGAAAATGAAATTCATGCAATTCAATCCTTAATCCAAGCCTAGCTAAATTTTTCATATAACATTATAGCTCATGTATTTCACAAAAATTAGATATTTTCCATGAATTTTACATCTTCACAATTTAGTCCCTAAATCACAATTTCATCAAAATTCACTTTACAAAAGTTGTTTATCTATCAACAACCTTTTATTTTCTACCATAAATTTCAAAATTTCAGCATATTCATCCATGGACAAATTTTAATACTTTGATAACTTTACAAATTGATCTCCAAAATAGCTAGACTAGGTTATTCCGATCTCAAAAATATAAAAATTACTAAAAATGAGATATGATTGTTTACCCAATTAGGCTTGTTTGATTTTCTTTCTCTTTCTTAGGGTTTCCATAGAAAATATTTGGGAAGATGATGAGATAAGATGATATTAAGTTATTGTCATCTTTATTTATTTATATTTCCAATTTAGTCCTTTTATTTTTCTAAATTTCCATGGATGAATCACCAAAAATATCTACTAGCTTTATTTAATGGTCTAATTGCCATATAAGGACATCAATTTTTGAATCCAATAGCTATTTACTACCTATAGCTACTATAACTCAACTTTTGTATTTTATGCAATTTGGTCCTTTCTATAATTAAACATGAAATCGGTAAAATTTTCTTATTAAAATTTTTATGTCTTTCCTATCATAATGTAGATCATGGAATAATATTAAAATAAATTTTCTTTCCGACTCGAATTTCTGGTCCCGAAACCACTGCTCCAATTTCACTGAAAACGGGTTGTTACACTTATCTTCAATCGGACCTTCAAAATATTTACCTTCCATACACCAACTTATTTCGCTTTCACATGCTCTTTTGTACATCTATTTTCTTTCAAGTACATATGCTCTTCTCTCTCTCTCTCTCTCTCTCTCTCTTTGACGAGCATTTTGTTGTATGTACTATAATTTTTTTGAGCATTTGATACTTATTTTCAACTCCCCCAAACTTATTTTCAAAGAATGCTTCAAATAGTACCGAGTCTAGTGTTTGGGACAATTTAAATATGATTAAGAGAGAAGTGATGGCTAAATATTGCAAAGGTTCAAATAAAATTAGGCCATATAGTCTCAAAGTTGGGTTTCAAAGGATAAAAATTCATCAAGGTTGGCTTGAAAAGCTCAAACGATCCAAACAAAAGTTGCTTAAATCATTTTCAACATTCCATGCTTCCTAGGATCTTGCCTCAAGAAACTACTAAGTCAATTCTAGAACTTAAACTTTCATGCATGCCTAACTTTAAGGAACTAAAATTTTATGGTATGATTTGCATGCTTTATTAAGAATACATTTATGTCATAATTCAACCAACATAAAAATTATTGAAATAATAGAATTTTATTCACACTGAAGTTTAAAATACTGAACATAATTTCAAATTTTTGAACAAAATATATCCTAATCATAATTAAAAGAAAATTTTATTCTGAGAGGAAATAATTTCAATTTTTTGGTCCCCCCTACTTAAGATGAACAATGTCCTCATTGTTAGAAGTTAATAGATACTATACACCAAGTAGGATTCTAGAAAAGAGGAAGTAAGTTAGTTTGACTGCTTAAGTACCAAGCTCTCTCTAAATCTAATCCTAGACATGTACATATCCATTGTCACACTTCTTATTTTAAAACTTGATCATTTTTATTTATGATTTCACCTCTTGTTTTATTATGCGAGAAATAAAAATTCCTAATAGAACCTAATCCTAAAATAACATAAGAACGGAAATAAAATAAAGTTAAGATCCCCTATTTTCTATTTATTTGTAGATCCCTCAAAATTTGACTTATCTTTTGCTCCATTATCTTTATTTTTGCATGAATCGCTTCGCTTCGCTCCCTTTTTGATAGTAGACTCCATGGTTCAAATATTAAATCCGGAAACTCAGGCACAAAAACAAAAGGGTCTTGTATATTTTTGTAAGAGTGCTTCTCATTGAGTCATCTCGTATTTTTGAATATCTATAGTAAGCTTGCTGCTGTCACTGCATATGTTGCATTATGTCCATTAATTTTGACAGCTCATCTCGAAGATCTGGGCAAGGCAATTGAGTTCTGGACATTAAAGTTGTCATGTCATGTTCGGTTACTGGTTCCATTGGTTCTGCCTTATCAGGGATTTTAGCTGATTGCGTTGGTTCAATCTCTAGTATCTTCTTCTTCTTCTTCGGGATCCTCACTCTCTTCAACTCGTTGTTGTAGAACAAAGTCTCTGGCTATTCAGTAAAGGTCCCAATCTGTGATTGTGCCTTGGCTATAACATGTCTTCTTTACGTTTGCAAGTATTTTAGCTTTCAAGCACAAAATTATTATCGTAAAAGTAAAGTAAGCTGGGGTAGAACATCTAGCGGCATAATTCTGTATTTCTCTCAGAATGATTTTCCCCACATCAATGGTCTTTCCAGTTAAAGTAGAGTATAATAAGACCGTTCGCTCTAATGAAATTGTAGTCCAATGTGACATAGGCATAAGGCTGAATCGAATGAAATAAAACCTGATCGCTGTGAATCAAGTCTTAAAATTTATAAATAGAATGATCGAACCTAGAAACTAACTCTGACAACGATTAAAGGCAAGTGTACCTATCGAACAGTAGTATAGCTTAGGCAAGACAGGATTATCGAACCCAAAGGAACTAAAAGTACTAATACCAACTTTCTTTTTATTATTTAGCCTAAAATAAAGTGAAGTTGTTTAATCTAAAATTTACGAATAACTAAGCTAAAGACACAAAGACAAAAAGAACGAATTGGGGAAATAACTTTTAGGAAAACCTCAGTTGATTAAGACGATACCCTCAAGAAGAATCTACCTAGACTTCACTTGTTATTAAACCCTGAACCATATGATTTATTTACTTAGTTTGATCCGTAAGACTCCCTAACGTATGTTAAACCCTCTCTCGAGGCGAATAACGTCTAATCCTAAGTTAATTAGTGGAACTCTCGTTCTCTTATAATAATCCCCTAGAATAGCAGTAAATCGATCTATGGACTCCCATATTAGGTTTCACCCTAATCCGGCAAAATCTCGTCACCCTATCTCTAGGCGTGCGATCAACTCTGCTTAATTATGCTAGATCTACTCTTAGGCAAGGTCTATTCCTCCTCCACCTAAGCACATCAAATTTAGATTAAGCATGCATAACTAAGAGCAAACTAAGTATTTATCATATAATTTAGAAAATAATAACAAGATCCATTATAGGTTTCATCCCCTTCAGGTATCTAAAGGGTTTAGTTCATAACAAAATAAGAAAACATCTCAAGAGAAAAGATAAAATAAAACATAAGAAATCCCTAAAACTCCCTGAAGGAATTGAAGGAAAATTTCACCGTCTTGAGTATAATTCCGGCTTCTTGGGATGGATCAACTGGCTAACTTCGAGCGATTCTCACAAAAAATTAACCTTTCCGGCTTGGCTCCTTGGCCTAACTCGACGCCTCCTTTCAGCTGGTACTGAGGGGGTTTATATAGGTTCTTGGAATGGGTTTCTTTGCCCTAAAGTATCCAAATCCGAATGAAATTGCTTTTTGCCAGGACAGGGGCACGACCATATCACACGCCCGTGTGGATCGTGGTCAGGTCGTGCTCGGACTTCTTTAGTGAGGCACAGTCATGTGAATCGGGAGAAGGCCATGTTCTAGATGCTTTGATGATGCACGACCATGTGATGTTTGGGCCAGGCCGTGTCAATTTCATGGTATGGCCTATTTACTCCGTTTTGGGCCCGTTTCTCGTTCTTTTTATCCTCGGGTGCTTTCCTGGGTATAAGACATGAAAAGAAAGGATTAAGAAATCATCCAAAAGCATACTAAATGTGGGATTAAAATATGTTATAATTACGATTTATCAAATACCCCCACACTTAAGCTTTTGCTCGTCCTCAAGCAAAATTCCCATCTTACAATTAAAATAAACTTTCCATAATCCATAATTCCTGCTGACAATGTGTCATCATAATTCATAGATAATTTATACATGGATAATTCAACTCAAAGAGTCCTACATATTCAAAAAAGATAAGTCATGTATTTTGTTGCACGAAAACATAGGTGTCTCCCCTCATCTGAATAATGACTTTTAATTCAACACCTACAAGGATTGACATCCTCACAAAAGATTCACTCAAATCACTCAAAAAGTGTTTAAGGATCAAAGTTAAAAGATCACTCATAGGTTGAACCTGAAAAGTTAATCCCAGAGGCTTGCCTTAAAATCATATCTCCACCACTATAATATGAGATGATACACAAATCAAAAGGTCTTTAACAGGGTTGTAACGGGGCTAGGGTTAAAGGTGTGGATAAAGGCTGAATTAGAAGGTTAGAATCGAGATTGAATTGACAAGTTACCTATCCATAAATACTAAGTGAAACACCCCAAACCCGGCCCACGAGCCTTGACCGGATCTGGTATGTTCCTTGACTAAAATAGTTCAGAACTTGTTTGTTACTTTGGAAAATTTGGTCATTTTGAAGAGAAATCGATTGGAGTTGTGATTGCATTGAAATCGGTGTCATTTTAAAAGTCTAGATTTTAATAAAACTTTATTCAAATATTTCAATACTCATAAGTTAAAAGAAATACCGAGTTTTTAGAGTTTACCATTAAATTGAAAATTGTTTGTGTTTGGGTGTCGAAACATTTAAAATATATTTTTAAGAAAAGTTATTTAATCTTGATTCAATAATAATCGTATCATAATAAACCGAATAGAATGCATGCTTAAAACAGTTGATAGTAACGGCCTTATTACATCAAACAAAACCCGAAATAAATCCAAAATACTTTAAATATAAAATTTGAAATAAGATAAATGCTGAGCTGAGCATGACCTCCACTAAGTTCCTGCCGACCCGGTCCATTTACTGAGTGTCACCTGAAAAGATATCCCACAAAGGGGTGAGTCAAACAGACTCAGTGTGTAACAGCCAACACCAAGTCCCAAAAGATTTAGGCATATCAAATCATACATATATAACAAATATAAATAATGATGCAATCCCGAACCCAAACCTAGATATCCATCCTCTACACATCACCCGTACCTGCCATCACACCGTGGGGATTACTAAATCGACCCTCCATCCGCTACACATCATCGAAGGCAGTCACTGCAGACGACTTGCACATCGCCCTTATAAATTGTGGCATAGCCACCAGATAATTATATGTGACATAAGTCAACACATTCAGATTTTTGTGACATGAGTCACCAGATATTGTGGTAAAAACCACCAGATCACTTCCCCTTTTCAATATCACCCATATGCCCCATGTGTCATACAAATCTTGCAAATATCATGCCTTATGCCTTATTTCATATTCGTAAACAATTCTCATATATGCCACATTCAAGGTTCATAATACTATTAACAGAGTTTTGGAGAATAACGTACCTGCATATGCCGTACCATTATATGGTACCTTTAGCCATATCTTTCACATTCTTGTTAACACATGAATTAATTTAATACTGTAAATCTATTGAGGATTAGTGTGGAGTTACACACCTGGTTACTAACGTTTTCACTGATTCCCAGAAAGGTCTACTGAACAAGTTTTACTCCTCCCTAAACAGTTTAAGTTAGAATCAGCCACTCAATAATCACTAAATATGGCCTTGGCCGAATATGCATATTCACTTACTTTGCGAATCTCAAATCCCGAAATTGATACTTGGTTGTGGTATTTGTCGAAATCCCTTTACACATATGTTAGATCCGATTTTCAATCACTTAATGAACTTAATAAGTGGCCTTCGGCCTAAGATCCTACTTTTCTTACCTTAGATCTTAAAATCTCGAAAATCTCCCCTTGAAATCGGCTACAAAAGAAATCCCGAAACTTTCCTTCAAGGTTTCGACCAAGAACATTAATAGGGTTAGATTCCTTGTTTCAATTAATCAAAAATAAAGAAAGAAACAACATCAGTTGATCCTTACCCCTAATGATGAATTCGACTGCACCCTTGCTTGAACCCACAGAGATATTCGGCTATGGCCTAGATGTTGATCAATTGATTTCGGCTTTTGGGACTTGTGACAAAGAAAAGAGAGTAAGGCCCCTTTGAGATTCAGCTATGGCTTCAAATGGTGATGCAATATTCGTCTATCAAAAGAACAGGTATGGAGTTGAAGTTATAAGAAAGAAAAGGAGAATGGAAGAGGCTTAGGAGAATTCGGCAATGGCTATCAAATGGGAATGAGAGGCGTTTTTGATGTGATTCGTGTATGGAATAGAAAAGGTGAGAATTCAGAGGAGAACAAAGCTAAATTTTGGCTAAAGAAAATGGCCAAAGAGACACTTTGATAGCTTTAAGATTTCGGCGCCAAGCCTTCCTCCAACCGAATGTTTCCTAACTCCTTACTCCTCTCATACATTCGGCCAGCACACAAACTCTAGCTCCTCCTTGCTTTTCTCCTATTTTATCTCTTCTTCATCTATTCAAAATAATTAAAATAATTCAACATTTATCCTTTATCTTAGCCGAATTTTAAAAGGAATTGACCAAGTCTAATCCTCATCTAAATAAAGTCCCTATGCCGTCCACTACTGCTCCCTATTGCCGCAAAATAAAAACTCCCTTTTTGCATCCCTTGTGACTCGAACCTAGGCCTTTTGTACTACTTGTGGCGTCACTTTCAGAGGCTTTAAGTGGCGCCTCCTTGCCACTTTAACAAGCCCATTTTTGTGTCTAATTTCCCCTTACAATTTCTCTTAAGGCCTCACTTGCCTAGCTCCTCTTTAAAACTTAAAATACAATATTTTCTAAGGCATTCACCTACACACTAAAGTTCTCAAAATTCATAAAACACATTCACAACACACATAGGCATGCTGCTTCACACAATTAAGCAATAATGCACAAGCCCAAAATCCCAGATATTACAATTCTACCCCCTTAAAATAATTTTGACCTTGAAATTACCTGGCTAAAATAGGTGAGGGTATTGCTATCGTATTGCTTTTTCCGGCTCCCATGAAACTTCTTCTGATCCATGATTACGCCATAACACTTTGACTAAAGGAACTGACTTCCTCCGTAACACTTTCACATCTAGTTCCAAAATCTGAATCGGCTCCTCCTCGTAGGACAAATCTGGCCTTAGCTCCACCTCTTCAACTGGTACTCCATGCAACCTCACAATTTCTGCCACATACAACCTCGCTAACCTCTGCAAGGAATAGTGAACCCGTACTGGTATGAAATGCGCGGACTTTGTCAATCGATCCACTACCACCCATACCGAGTCCTTTTTAGTAGGCGTAAGGGGAAGCCCACTAACGAAGACCATGGTGATTCTCTCCCACTTCCACTGCGGAATCTTTATCGGCTGAAGCAATCCTGACAAAACTTGGTGTTCAGCCTTAACTTGTTGACACGTTAAGCACTTCCCTATAAATTCGGTAACTTCCCGCTTAAGACCAGGCCACCAAAACTGTTCCCTTAGATCTCTATACAACTTACTACCTCCAAGATGCATAGCATAAGGGCTACTATGCGATTCTCGAAGAATTCTCTGCCTTAATTGCTTGTTCTTCGGCATACAGACTTTACCCTTGAAACACAGTACTCCATCGCTGTTAACACCATAATCCTCTAACTCCCCATTCTGCACTTGCCGCAACTTAGCACTTAAATCATCATCATCCAATTGTCCTTCTTTCACCTCATTCAACCATGTCGGCTTAACTTGCAACTCTGCCAACAAACTTCCATCGTCATACAAGCTAAGGTGTGCAAACATCACCCTCAGATCCGACACAACTTTTCGACTTAGGGCATCTGCCACCACATTCGCTTTGCCTGGGTGATACTTTATGGAACAATCGTAGTCCTTCAATAACTCCACCCACCTTCGCTGTCTCAGGTTCAGTTCTTTCTGAATCAGCAGATAATTAAGGCTCTTATGGTCTGTGTAGATCACTGACTTCTCTCCATAAAGATAATGCCTCCAAACCTTAAGAGCAAAGACCACTGCTGCCAATTCGAAATCATGTGTCGGATAGTTAACCTCATGTAGCCTTAATTACCGGGACGCATACGCGACTACCTTCCCGTCTTGCATCAATACACATCCCAAACCTGTGTGAGAGGCGTCACAATACACCATAAAATCCTTTCTTGCCTCCGGCTGAATCAAAACTAGAGCTTCAGTCAAAACCCTCTTAAGCTTCTCAAAGCTCTCTTGTTGCTTATCCGCCCATACAAAAGGTACTTCCTTTCTCAACAACTTCGTCAAAGGTGCGGCTATCGATGAGAACCCTTCCACGAACCTTCTGTAGTAGCATGCCAATCCCAAGAAACTACGAACCTCAGCCACAGACTTAGGTGGTTTCCAATCTAGCACTGCTTCAATCTTCTGAGGATCCACCCTTATTCCTTCTGCAGACACCACATGCCCTAAGAATGTGACTTCCTTAAGCCAAAGTTCACACTTGCTGAATTTGGCATAGAGCTTCTTCTCCTTTAACACTTGCAACACTATCCGGAGATGGTCATCATGATCCTCCTCAGACTTGGAATACACTAGGATGTCGTCTACGAACACAATGACGAACCTATCCAAGTAAGGTTGAAAAACCCGGTTCATCATATCCATGAATGCAGCTGGGGCGTTCGTCAATCCGAACGGCATTACTAAGAACTCATAATGCCCATATCTTGTCCGGAAAGCTGTCTTATGGATATCTGCCTCCTTCACCTTAAGCTGATGATATCCAGACCGTAAATCTATCTTTGAAAACACCGCGCCCCCCTTAAGCTGATCGAACAAGTCGTCTATCCTTGGCAAAGGGTACTTGCTCTTGATGGTCAGCTTATTCAACTGACGATAATCTATGCACATACGCATAGTTTCGTCCTTCTTCTTCACAAACAAGACCGGTACTCCCCATGGAGACACACTGGGTTGAATAAACCCACGATCAAGCAACTCTTGGATTTCGTCCTTGAGTTCAACCAACTCCTTTGGTGCCATTCTATACGGGGCAATTGACACAAGAGCTGTTCCGGATAACAAATCAATTCCGAACTCCACCTCCCTGTCCGGGGGTATTCCAGGTAGCTCCTCCGGGAAAACATCCACAAACTCCCTTACGGTTCTAACTCCACCAACTCCCCCTTCTTTTGCATCCAACGCACTAACGAAGGCCAAAAATGCCCTGCACCTTTCCGAACCATCTTATCAGCCTTTAGAGCGGAGACCACATTAGATAAATAATTTCTTCTTTCTCCTATCATAATTATCACCTCATCCTCCGGGGTCCTTAACTGCATCCGTTTAGCTACACAATCCAGCATAGCTCGATGTTCCACTAGCCAGTCCATGCCAAGAATGAGATCAAATTCTCCGAAGGGTAGTTCCATCAAGTCAGTGGGAAATATCACTCCCTGAATCTCTAGAGGTACACTCAGAAATATCTTATTCACCACTACAGTTTGACCTAATGGGCTTACTACGCTCATCTCCCTATCGAGACAGATTCGAGGCTATGCCTAGTGTTTCAACTACACTACATGCAACGTAAGAATGGGTCGAGCCAACATCAATTAGAGCAAAGTAAGGCTTGCCAGCTATAAGGAACATACCAGTTATGACGTCCGGTGCGTCTCCATCCTCCCTCCGGCGAATCATACACACTGCACTCGTGCCTTGCCTGCACAGTGTTACCAACAACACTCGCCCGGTGTTCCACATCCTCTTCCAAAACCATTACCTCTGTCAATCGGACCACGACCCCGCTGAGGCTGCTGTCCACCTCTTCCAACCTGATTAAAACCCTGACCTGTTGGTCGGCTCCCATCTATTTTTATAGGACAGTCCTTAATCATGTGGTCCTTGGACCCACACTTGAAACATCCTCCTGTCTTCTTCCAACACTCTCCTAGGTGCATCTTCCCACACCGAGCACAAGTGCGTCTTGCGCTTCTTCACACGGCTGCCGACCACGCCCCATCAACTCTAGGCCTCTTTTGAACATTCCCGGATGGCCCTGATGTTCCAAAACCTCTCTTCTGCCTGTTCCGATCCATATTCCATCTCACAGAGTCCTTAATCCCTTCGGCTACTTTCACCTTCTCTACTAACACGGCAAATTCCCACTCCTGCTATAGAGCTATCAACAACCTCAGGTCATCCCTCAGTCCGTCCTCGAACCGGACATATCGTTCATGCTTCGTAGCCATAATTCCTCGAGCATACCGGCTCAACCTTAAGAATTCAGCTCACTTCTGGACTTGTTCCTTGAACCACTTTCGAAATGCCTTCCTCTGCGCATCAATATAACTAGTTCCAACATACTTCTTTTTATACGCCGCCTTGAAATACTCCCAAGTGAGTTCCTCAGCTGTAGCACCATCCCGAACTGTGAGCCACCATTGATATGCCTCGTCGCGAAGTAGCGACACCATTCCTTTCGCTTCTCCTCGAGTGAGTCGATCCACTCATCCATAATTCGCTCTGTCGCCTCCAACCAATATTCACCGTCATTGGGTGCCACACTGATACGCCCACGGAACACCTCACTCCATTGGCTCGAGTCGCTCAGTGCACAGATTTCCAAGCTCCCATACCTCCACTTGCTCCAGCCCCCATCTCAAGAACTCGCAGCAGCACCACTGCGATCTCGCATCATCCCCGTGCGATCTTGCTACTCAACACCAACAGCTGGTGGTGGGGGTGGTGGTACCTCATTCTCGGACCCTTGACCAGACCTAATAGGTTCCGATACGGTCATTCTGCCTCTACCACGTCCTCGCACATTACGACCATGTCCCCTAGAACTCATTTCTACAATCGCGCTTTAATCTGATATAAGAAATTTTATGCATTAGTATTTTGTTCCATTGATTATCCGCGAACAATTTTATGAAAAGGAGCTTAGTAGCAGTTCTTTCGATCATTTCAAGATTTTCGTTTCCAATCTTCTACCGTAATTCAGAGAAATACATTCATTCCATAGTATCTACTACACACATTCACCACTCGAATATTTTTGTTTGTTCCTACCCCAGGGGTATTTTCGTAATTTTCCAAATGAGGGTATTTTGGTATTTCGAAAAAAATAGGGATTTTTGGTATTTTGTAAAGTAAGCAAATCTTAATAAAATTGAGGGTAGTATGGTAATTTTATAAACCAAGGGCATTTTAGTAATTTTACAACCAGGGGTATTTGGGTAATTTTGTAAATCAGGAATATTTTGGAAAAATTCTCAAAATAAATTTTGCTACAACCCAAAGGGGTAATTTGATGATTTTTAAAACTAGGGTTTTTTATAAAACAGTATGGCTAGTCCTTTTCGGGTTTTAATTATTGAGTTTAGCCCGTGAGTAAGTCTTCTTGGTTAGGGTGAACCGTCACTACGCACCAGGTAGGATTCGAGTGAAGAGGAGGTGAGTCACTAGGACTGCTTAAATACCAGGCTCTTCCTGAATCCAATCCTAGACATGCGCACAATGGTTGCCACACCCTAACTCGGCGACTTAGTCATAGGTTGGTTTTAATTAAGCATTAAAGTTTTATGTAACTTTGTGTTGGGGTAAGCTAATCCTAGGGTTCAATAACTTAATATACTAATCTACATTCCCGATATACCCACAGACAAATCATACAATAATTCATACAAGAGTTAGGGGTACTTACCTGGTGGACTTCGGGTGGGAGACTTAGGTGCCATGCCAGAAAACCTGCTTATTTCACAAAATATTTCACAAAACTCATTTGGGCTTAATTTTGAAAATGTTATGGGCTTTAAACCCAAGGCCGAGAGTTTAAAACTGGGCTCTGATACCAAGCTGAAACACCCCAAACCCGGCCCACGAGCCTTGACCGGATCTGGTATGTTCCTTGACTAAAATAGTTCAAAACTTGTTTGTTACTTTAGAAAATTTGGTCATTTTGAAGAGAAATCGATTGGAGTTGTGATAGTATTGAAATCAGTGTCATTTTAAAAGTCTAGATTTTAATAAAACTTTATTCAAATATTTCAATACTCATAAGTTAAAAGAAATACCGAGTTTTTAGAGTTTACCATTAAATTGAAAACCGTTTGTGTTTGGGTGTCGAAACATTTAAAATATATTTTTAAGAAAAGTTATTTAATCTTGATTCAATAATAACTGTATCATAATAAACCGAACAGAATGCATGCTTAAAACAGTTGATAGTAACGGCCTTATTACATCAAACAAAACCCGAAATAAATCCAAAATACTTTAAATATAAAATTCGAAATAAGATAAATGCTGAGCTGAGCATGGCCTCCACTAAGTTCTTGCCGACCCGGTCCATTTACTGAGTGTCACCTAAAAAGATATCCCACAAAGGGGTGAGTCAAATGACTCGGTGGTAAATAACAACCAACACCAAGTCCCAAAAGATTTAGGCATATCAAATCATACATATATAACAAATATAAATAATGATGCAATCCCGAACCCAAACCTAGATATCCATCCTCTACACATCACCCGTACCTGCCATCACATCGTGGGGATTACTAAATCGACCCTCCATCCGCTACACATCACATCATCGAAGCGATCGCTCTGAGCACGACTTGCACATCGCCCTTATAAATTATGGCATAGCCACCAGATAATTATATGTGACATAAGTCACCATATTCAGATTTTTGTGACATGAGTCATCATATATTGTGGTAAAAACCACCAGATCACTTCCCCTTTTCAATATCACCCATATACCCCATGTGTCATACAAATCATGCGAATTTCATGCCTTATGCCTTATTTCATATTCGTAACCAATTCTCATATATGCCACATTCAAGGTTCATAATACTATTAACAGAGTTTTGGAGAATAACGTACCTGAATATGCCGTACCATTATACGGTACCTTTAGCCATATCTTTCACATTCTTATTAACACATGTATAAATTTAATACCGTAAATCTATTAAGGATTAGTGTGGAGTTACACACCTGGTTACTAACGTTTTCACTGAATCCCGGAAAGGTCTACTGAACAAGTTGCACTACTCCCTAAACAGTTAAAGTTAGAATCGGCCACTCAATAATCACTAAATATGGCCTTGGCCGAATATGCATATTCACTTACTTTGCGAATCTCAAATCCCGAAATTGATACTTGGTTGTGGTATCTGTCGAAATCCCTTTACACATATGTTAGATCCAATTTTCAATCACTTAATGAACTTAATAAGTGGCATTCGGCCTAAGATCCTACTTTTCTTACCTTAAATCTTAAAATCTCGAAAATCTCCCCCTTGAAATCAGCTACAAAAGAAATCCCGAAATTTTCCTTCAAGTTTTCGGCCAAGAACATTAATGGGGTTAGATTCCTAGTTTCGATTAATCTGAAATAAAGAAAGAAACAACATCAGTTGATCCTTACCCCTAATGATGAATTCGACTGCACCCTTGCTTGAATCCACAGAGATATTCGGCCATGGCCTAGATGTTGATCAATTGATTTCGGCTTTTGGGACTTCTGATAAAGAAAATAGAGTAAGGCTCCTTTGAGATTCGGCTATGGCTTCAAATGGTGATGCAATATTCGGCTATCAAAAGAACAGGTATGGAGTTGAAGTTATAAGAAAGAAAAGGAGAATGGAAGAGGCTTAGGAGAATTCGGCAATGGCTATCAAATGGGAATGAGAGGCGTTTTTGGTGTGATTCGTGTATGGAAAAGAAAAGGTGAGAATTTAGAGGAGAACAAAGCTAAATTTCGGCTAAAGAAAATGGCCAAAGAGACACTTTGATAGCTTTAAGATTTCGGCACCAAGCCTTCCTCCAACCGAATGTTTCCTATCTCCTTACTCCTCTCATACATTCGGCCAGCACACAAACTCTAGCTCCTCCTTGCTTTTCTCCTATTTTATCTCTTCTTCATCTATTCAAAATAATTAAAATAATTCAACATTTATCCTCTATCTTAGCCGAATTTTAAAAAGAATTGACCAAGTCTAATCCTCATCTAAATAAAGTCCCTATGCCGTCCACTACTGCTCCCTATTGCCGCAAAATAAAAACTCCCCTTTTTGCATCCCTTGTGAATCGAACCTAGGCCCTTTGTACTGCTTGTGGCGTCACTTTCAGAGGCTTTAAGTGGCGCCTCCTTGCCACTTTAACAAGCCCATTTTTGTGTCTAATTTCCCCCTACAATTTCTCTTAAGGCCTCACTTGCCTAGCTCATCTTTAAAACTTAAAATACAATATTTTCTAAGGCATTCACCTACACACTAAAGTTCTCAAAATTCATAAAACACATTCACAACACACATAGGCATGCTACTTTACACAATTAAGCAGTAATGCACAAGCCCAAAATCCCGGATATTACACTAAAACAATAATAATTACATCAACAAGAAAAGTAATAGCTCTAATGATACGAGCTTTTTCTTTTGATAATTAGACTTTAACTGTTTAAGCTCGCTTTTCATAACAATAATACTAAATATACTTTGATTTTTTTAAGAACAAACTAAGTGTTTCATAATAAGGAATGAATCTATTTAATAAAGGTCATAGCTAGGCAACAGATCAAATCAAATCTCGATATAAGGATAGTGAAATAGAATAGTGATGACAAAAACAAAGGGGTTTTTGGGTTAATATTAGCGGGTGAGTCAATAAAAAGGGTTGTTAGGATCAAAGGGGTTCACTAGGGGTTAATTATGAAGGCAGGCTTTTTAGTGGAGTAAGTGGGTTAAATCCTAAGTGCCTTTATCATCTCGGTATATCAAATCATAACTGTGGTCTTGACATGTATAATCAAGGAAAGTTGTAGAATAATAGTTCATAGTTGGCACACTCATAATCAATAAAGTGAGCATGAAAAAGAATGTATGCTCTATAAGGCTCAAAATCTCACAAAAAATTATGGGTGTTTTGATATCAACCTCGTAAATTTTAAATTTCAAAGTAATATTCAAATTTAGGTTAACAACCTAGCAAAAAATTTAATTCTTGAAAAATTAGACTGGTCATGCTTGATTCTCTAGTATCTTAAAATTTAATCATCAATGCACAATTATCAATGACTTACTCTAAAACACATCAATAAAAATCATAAATCATCAGAAATTTCATCCTAATTAGTAATATGAGGAAATTACTTTCAAACAAGACTAAATTCAGGGTTTTGAGAATAATGAAAAAAGTTAGGAATTTTTTTTATCCTCAGTGTTTGAGAATAATGCAGAAAGTTAGGCATAATAACTATTCATCCCCCCACACTTAAGATGTACATTGCCTTCAATGTACACAGATAGGTAATAACATTTAAGGGATAAATCAAAAGAGAAGAGCGGAGGTGAAACTTCCAGAATTTATGGATGGTTTCCTTGAGTTAGAGGGGTCAGTCTGGATGACGAACCTGCGCTATATGAAGAAATTGGGTAGCGCACTAAGAAGTAGCCAGGGATTATTAAGACCTAATTAAAATGAACTAAATATATAATTAAAGATAAGAAAGATAAAGAAAGAGGAAACAAAAATGTAAACAAAATGAAAATAAAAGATAAATGGACCGAAGAGTCCTTATTGTTGTATGGTTTACGAGGTGGGTGTGACCTCTAAGGCTTGGGAGGTGCTGGCGGTGGCGGAAGTGACGTAATTCCCTAACAGCCTGACGAACCCGACACTACGAAGCTAAAATAAGTGAGACTAAATTAAATAGAAAAGAAGTAAAATTAAGGAAATTGAAGCAAAAGAGAAAAGAAAAAAAAATTATATGGTCTCAAAGACCCTTGGCTTGTTGTTTGGATGAAGCTGCCGGCATGAACTCATTTAAGTTAGTCTCCTTTGAGGAGATTGGCCTTTTACGCTTCTTTGACATGTTGTGTGATGGCTCAAGGATCTAGAGTTTTAGTAAATGGAGTGAAAAGTCTGAGAGGAAGAAGGGAGAAAAGAAAAGCAAGATGAAATTAGATGGGGAGAAGGGGATGGGCTGTGGGGTTTAAATAGGATTTCAATTCTGGCACGTTCCCACGCCCGTGGACCGAGGGTGTCTGTAACACCCCAAACCCGGCCCGAACACCACAGCCGAATTCGGAATGTTACTGGGAAAGAGGTGAAAACAAATTTTGTTTTGAGTGTGAAATTAAACTGTAAGTTTGAAAAACCTTTCGCTTTAAGAGGTTGTCGTTAAAAATAGTAGTTTGCCGATGAATGAAAATTTCCAAGTTGTGCAAAGTTCAGTTCATTATTTGTGCTGGTATTGAGAGAAAACGGTTGTTTTTAAGGAATCCAAGTTTGGAAGCTTCATTTTGATTCCCATGTTGAAAATAATTTAGAGTCACATTTTAGATACTTGTTTAATAGCAAATCCAACTTAAAACCATAAAATCCCAGAATATTTAAAGTGGCCTTATTACACAATAAAAATATCCCAAAATAGTAACTAGCAGTTTAAAAATATAGTTAACGAAAACAACTTCTGCATGGCTACCTCGAGTCCAGTCCAGCTCGGTCCAATAAATCATGAGTTACCTGTATTGTTTTGGGAAAAAAATAGGGTGAGTCACCAGACTCAGTGTGCAATTATACGACACAATTCCATGAATGGGCTTAGTCCCATATCCACATCAAATCATCATACCATGCACAGCTATGCAAAGTGATAGCCCAACCCAACCTAGTATCCATCCGCTACACACCACCCGTACATCCATCCTCATACATACCTGGGGATTTCTACAATCAACCCCCCATTCGCTACACACCTCTTTGGCAGTCATGCTGACAGACACACTGCTCAAAGTCCACTTAAGTGGTCTAGCCACTGAATACACACGTGATTAAATCACAAAATCCATAATGAGGCCTATGGCCATCATTAACCGTGACAGAGTCACCCACATCTATATACACTTCCCCTTTAATCATTATATCCTGAAACCCATGCACATGCAACATAATATGGTAGATGGCAATATGATAGAACATTAAAACATCCATAATATATATAACATGCTTACATGCATCCACAACCATTTATCAGCAACTATTAGTGTAGGTAGTATACTAACCCTGTTTACCAATTACCCAACGTAGGTAATACGACCACCACTGCCGCTATTTTCGGCTCTCAAGCAAAACACATATATTTCATAAAAGATTAAGGGAACAGTGTGATAATTACACACCTAAAAACTTGAAGAACTAGACTATCGATCTCCCTAACGTCCTCACTCGAAGAGATCACCGCGATCTGTTTATCCTTTTCAGACGTTGGTCCACAACCCGGTGGCCAATCCCGTACTACTGAAACTGCGCGCTTCTTGAACTGAGGAGTAGGGACTACGTGTCCAACCCCTTCCCTTACCTGACTGGTACCCGAATCCAGACAATAAGATCTTGATCAGAAAACCCGGTTAAAACGTTGAATAAGATTTAAACGAAACTAAATGAATGTTACGATCGAACAAATCCTTACCAAAGTCGACAGAACCCGGAGGTTATTCACTTGAGCTTAAAGATTGTCGAAGTTCCCACATAAACCCATGTTAGATTCGACCTTAACACTTATGGTCCAAATAAAGTGGCCTTCGACCGAACGAAAGGTGTACCCCTCTTACCTTGCTTGATCGAAACTCGAAAGATCCTTAATTCCCTTCACACTTGCTATAAACAAATGAGGCACGTAGTCAAGGCCCTTCATAGATTCAGCCACACATGAGAAACAGAGTCGGGCTTTTGGTTTCGGCAAACCAAAGAGAAAAGGAAAAAGAAAGGTTTTTAGAGAAAAAGAACCCTTACCACTACCACTAAGAACCGATTGAGGGGTTTGGCAGTAGATGAGTGACGGCACTTCCTCTATAGATCAGCAAAAGAAAATGGACTAGATTTTGTCTAGGTGAAAAGGGGTAAGAATTGCAAGAAGAGAGTAGAGGGAATTCAGTTTTGAAAGAGTGGAAAAGGGATGGCACAAATAGGTATTTCGGTTTTAAGGAGAATAGAGAAGAGATGAAGCAAATGGGGTAGGAAGAATTCGGCTAATGCAAAAAGAGAAAGAAGACGAAAGTAAAAGGGTGAATGGTGCAAGACACAAATGATGAGAAGAAGATGAAACACTAGGTTCGGTCACAGAGGAAGAAAGAAAGAAAGATGAGAGGAGGAAGGAAAAAGAGAAAGATCCAGAGAGAAGACTTAAGTTTTCAGCTTTAAGTTGCTGAGAAAAGAAATACGATGCTCACCAAGCAAAAGAGAAAAGAAAGAACTTCCTAGGCTGATTCGGCTAACCAAAACTCCCTAAAGGAAAACACTTAAGGGACGGTACACCCTTATGGCCGACAAGTGCACACAAAAGAACTGAAAAGAGAGCCTAAGCTCTAAGGATTTTCTGCACATTTCTCACTAAGCACAAAACCAAAAATCCCCTCCTTCAAGCATACCACATTCGACCAACAACTCCACCCCTCTCCAAATCCCTTAACTTTCTCCTAACTTTACCTACAGCCTCCCTTTCAAACAAGTTTCAATGATTCAAACTCCTAATAATTCTCTCCACCAACCATTCAAAACATTTAACCCTTTCAAACCTCCCCCTTTAAAGTGCCCTTGCCGAATCCGCTACCTCCCACTCTTGACACAAAATAAAACTCCAAAATGCTATCCATGCAGCTCGAACTCCTACCCCATTGTAACTCTCTTCTGACGCCACTTCCAAGCTCCCCAAAGTGACGCCTCCCTGCCACTACACCACCTCTTCACTTGTGTCAACAATCTCAAAGTTTAATCCTTTAAAGCATGGTTTCACCAGCTCTCCTCTAACAGCTTAAAACCAAAAATTTTCACTCAGGCTCAAACTTACCCTCAAGGTTTCCCGAAGCCTCAATCACACTCAAACAGTCATGCAAAGAATACAAATACATAGATACGAAATTTAAAAGAAAAAATGTGAGACCCCTAAATCCCGGATGTTACAGTTCTATCCCCCTGAAAGAAATTTCGGCCTCGAAATTACCTGATCAAAAGAGATGTGGGTATTGCTGTCGCATCGCCTCCTCTGGCTCCCATGACGCTTCTTCCGAACCATTATTCTGCCACAAGATTTTGACTAAAGGAACTGATTTCCTCCGTAGTACCTTGACGTCCCGCTCCAAAATCTGAATTGGTTCCTCCTCATAAGACAAGTCTGGTCTTAATTCAACTTCCTCAATTGGCACCACGTTGGACGGATCCGATTGATAATGTTTTAGCATCGAGATGTGAAACACATCATGCATCTGCTTCAATTCCGATGGTAACTCCAACTGATACGCTACCAGTCCCACTCGCTTTAAAACCCGATAAGGCCCTATAAACCGGGGACTTAACTTACCCTTACGTCCAAACCTCATCACCTTCTTCCACGGCGAAACTTTCAAGAAGACTCGATCACCTACCGCAAATTCTATCTTCCTTCGCTTAAGATCCGCATACGATTTCTGTCTGTTTGATGCTTCCTTCAATCGAGTTCGAATTACCCTAACTTTCTCCTCCGTTTCTGCAACCATTTTTGGACCCAAGATATGGCATTCACCCAATTTCGTCCAACAAGTGGGAGTGCGACACTTCCACCCGTACAATGCTTCATACGGTGCCATCTGAATACTAGCTTGATAACTGTTATTGTATGCGAACTCTGCCAAAAGGTAAGAATTCTTCCCAACTGCCTCTGAAATCAATAACACATCCCCTCAACATATCCTCCAAAACCTGAATTACCCTTTCAGACTGGGCATCCCTCTACGGATGAAATGCCGTGCTAAAGTCCATCCTCGTGCCCAACGCCTAATACAATGCCCTCCAGAACCGCAACGTAAATCTAGGGTCCCTATCTGATATTATTGACACAGGTACCCCATGCAGCCTCACAATTTCTGCCACATACAACTTAGCCAACTTTTGAAGAGAATAGTCGACTCGCACCGGTATGAAGTGTGCAGACTTTCTCAACCGATCTATGATCACTCATATTGAATCTTTCTTAGTAGGCGTAAGGGGTAGCCTACTAACAAAGTCCATAGTGATTCTCTCCCACTTCCACTGTGGAATCTTCACTGGCTGTAGCAACCCCGAAGGCAACTGGTGTTTAGCTTTGACTTGTTGACACGTTAAACACTTCCCCACAAACTCCGTAACTTCTCGCTTCAAACTAGGCCACCAAAACTGCTCCCGTAGATCCTGATACATCTTACTTCCTCTAGGATGCATAGCGTAAGGGCTACTATGTGTTTCCTTAAGAATCATCTGCCTTAACTCCACATCCTTCGGCATGCAAACTTTCCCATGGAAACACAAAACCCCATCATTGTTCAAGCTGTAATCCTCTATTCCCCTATCCTGTACTTGCCGAAGTCGCGCACTCAAAACATCATCCAACAACTGTTTCTCTTTAACTTGCCTTACCCATGTTGGCTTTACTTGTAGCTCAGCTAATAAACTCCCGTCGTCATACAAACTAAGATGGGAGAACATCGCTCTCAAATCTGATACTACCTTCCGGCTTAACGCATCTGCCACCACATTCGCCTTACCCGGATGGTTTTCAATCGAGCAATCATAATCCTTCAACAGCTCTACCCATCTACGCTGTCTCAAGTTCAGCTCCTTCTTAGTCAACAGATACTTTAAACTATTGTGGTCTGTATAGATAACAAACTTCTCTCTATATAAATAATGTCTCCACACTTTCAATGTGAAAACCACAGCAGCAAATTCCAGGTCATGCGTAGGATAGATAGTTAATCTCGTGCGGTCTTAACTGCCGAGACGCATAGGCAACAACCTTTCCCTCCTGCATCAGCACACAACTTAACCCCGTGTGTGAAGCATCACAATACACCACAAAATCTTTCCCAGCTTTAGGCTGAATTAAGACCGGAGCCTCTGTCAAAATCCTTTTTAGCTTCTTGAAACTCTCTTGCTGCTTGTCCGTCCACACAAAAGGTACATCCTTTCTCAACAGCTTAGTCAAGGGCGCCGCAATTAAGGAAAAATCTTCGACAAGCCTTCCGTAATAACCTGCCAATACCAAGAAACTCCGAATCTCCGCCACAGACTTAGGTGGTTTCTAATCCAACACCGCCTCGATCTTCCGAGGATCAACCCTTATCCCTTCTGCAGATACCACATGACCGAGAAAAGTAATTTCTCTTAACCAAAATTCGCACTTACTAAATTTGGCGTACAACTTCTTCTCCCTTAGAATCTGTAGAACAACCCGAAGATGCGCATCATGCTCCTCTTCTGACTTGGAGTATACTAAAATGTCGTCTATGAACACTACTACTAACTGGCCCAAATAGGGTTGAAAAACCCGATTCATCATATCCATGAATGCGGCTGGTGCGTTTGTCAACCCAAAAGGCATAACCAAAAATTCAAAGTGCCCATAGCATGTCCGAAAAGCCATCTTATGAATATCTGCTTCCTTTACCTTAAGCTGGTGATACCCGGACCTCAAATCTATCTTTGAAAAGACTGAAGCCCTTTTGAGCTGATCAAACAGGTCGACTATCCTCATCAGCGGGTACTTGTTCTTGATCGTTAGCTTATTCAACTGACGGTAGTCTATACACATACGCATAGATCCATTTTTTTCTTTACAAATAACACTGGTGCTCCCCATGGAGACACACTAGGTCGTATAAAACTGCGATCCAACAACTCCTGGATTTGGGCTTTTAGTTCAACTAGCTCCTTCGGTGCCATCCTATAAGGGGCGTTAGACACCGGAGCTGTACCTGGTAGAAGCTCGATTCCAAACTCCACCTCACGATCCGGAGGCAACCTTGTAAGCTCTTCTAGAAAAACATCAACAAATTCCTTTACTATTCTAACCTCCTTTGCGGTCGCTTCCTTTGTATCCAAGGAACTAACAAAAGTTAAGAAGCCCATGCACCGTTTCCTTACCATCCTTTCCGCCTTGAGAGCAGACACTACATTAGATAGATAGTCTCTCCTCTCACCTATCACCAAGACTTCATCATCCTTAGAGGTTCTTAACACCATGCGCTTAGCAGCAAAGTCCAGGTTCGCACGGTACCTTACTAGCCAGTCCATGCGTAAGATCAAGTTAAATTCTCCAAATGGTAACTCCATCAAGTCAGCTGGGAACACTAACCCTTGAACTTTTAAAGGCACACCTCTAAAGAGTTTATTTACCACTACCGATTGCCCTAAAGGACTAAGTACAGTCATCTCTCTAGAGGCAGTTTCAGGATTCATATTCAAAGTTCCAGACACCATACTAGCAACATAGGAGTGAGTCGACCCAACATCAATTAGTGCAGTAAAGGGAATTCCAAAAATGAGAAATGTACCAGTTATAACGTCTGGTGCATCCCCCTCTTCCTGACGTCTAGCCGCGTAAACCAACCCAAGCTATCTTGCCTCAATACCCCCTGTTCCTCTGCCCTGCGTTCTTCGACCTCGGCCAGGACCATTCGCTCCTCGGTTCGGAGCACAACCTCTCGACATCTGCTGACCACCCCTTCCTGGCTGCACGTACCTCTGACCTACCATCCGAGCCCTGATTATGTCTTGCGGAAAATTCTTAATCAGATGATCCTTTGACCCACACCTAAAGCATTCCTTACTTCTTCCCCAGCACTCTCCTGTATGTGACCGCCCACATTGAGCACACTGACGAAATTACCCCACAGCAGCCGGCGTAGTATCACGAATAGGTCCATCAACCCTTGGCTTTTTCAGAAATCCTCCCGATGATCCTGATGGTCCATAACTTCTCTTATTCCTGCCTCTGTCCTTGTCCCTATTTTGCTTCTCAGTTTGCTTAACCTCCTCAGCTATCTTAGCTTTTTCCACCAAAATAGCAAAGTCCCTCTCCCGCTGAGGAGCTATCAGCACTCGCAGCTCATCTCGCAGCCCATCTTCAAATCTCACACAGCACTCGTAGTCGGTTCCAACAATCCCTCGGGCGTTCTGATTTAGCCGCAAAAATTCTGCCTCATACTCAGCTACCGATTTACCTCCTTGCACTAAATTCAGGAATGCCTTCCTCTGAGCATCCACGTAACTGGCCCCAACGTACTTCCCTTGAAACTTTATCTTAAAGAAATCCCAATCTATCCGATCTGCCGGGGTACCCTCTCTGACGGTGAGCCACCACTTGTAGGCCTCTTCCCTAAGTAGAGAAACTGCGCCCTTCAACTTCTCCTCAGCTGTGCAATCCAAGTCATCCATAATTCTTTCGACGGCCTCTAGCCAATACTCAGCCACGTTTGGAGCTACCCCAGAGACACCCCTAAATATTTCGGCTCCATTCGCTCGAAGTCGCTCAGAAACCGATTTTCGAGCCCCATTACCCATGCCTACCTCCGTAACTCTTTCTAAAATCCGCAGCATTGCCTGGGACACCGCATCATCACCACCCGTTTGATCTTGGAATTCTGCTTTCGCAGCTAGCGGCAGCGGTACCTCGTTTCCTGACCCATGGCCGGACCCTACTGGTTTCGACACAGCAATCTTGCCTCTACCCCGTCCACGCGCATTACGTCCACGTCCCCTAGTACTCATAGCTAACGTTCCGCCCTTACTCTGGTTATAAATTTTATGAGTCAGCAAATCTTTCAACTTGTTTAGTAGTGAATAGTTTTATGATACAGAATTTTTAAGTTGTTCTTTCATAAAACGCATACATCCCTAAAGGTTTCTGTCCCTACAGTAAATATTCTAATTTCTAAGAGCAACAACAATGCATCATACAACCACTTCATACAATTCATTTATCAGTCAGAGAACTTACTTGGTGGACCTGGGCCGGGAACTCGAGTGCCATCCTCCCACAAGACCATTTCATAAGAAATTTCAAACTAATTTTAAATACAAAATTTAAAAACGTTGTGGGCCTCAAAGCCCAAGGCTGAGTTTAAAATCTGGGCTCTGATACCAAATTGTAACACCCCAAACCCAGCCCGAACACCACAGCCGAATTCGGAATGTTATTGGGAAAGAGGTGAAAACGAATTTTTTTGAGTGTCAAATTAAACTGTAAGTTTGAAAAACCTTTCGCTTTAAGGGGTTGTCATTAAAAATAGTAGTTTTCCGATGAATGAAAATTTCCAAGTTGTGCAAAGTTCAATTGGTTATTTGTGCTGGTATTGAGGGAAAAAGGTTGTTTTTGAGGAATCCAAGTTTGGAAGCTTCATTTTGATTCCCATGTCGAAAATATTTTAGAGTCACATTTTAGATACTTGTTTAATAGCAAATCCAACTTAAAACCATAAAATCCCGGATTATTTAAAGTGGCCTTATTACACAATAAAAATATCCCAAAATAGCAACTAGAAGTTTAAAAATAAAGTTAACAAAAATAACTTTTGCACGGCCACCTCGAGTCCACTCCAGCCTGGTCCAATGAATCATGAGTTACCTGCATTGTTTTTGGAAAAAAAATAGGGTGAGTCACCAAACTCAGTGTGCAATTATACAACACAATTCCACGAATGGGCTTAGCCCCATATCCACATCAAATCATCATACCATGCACAGATATGCAAAGTGATAAACCAACCCAACCTAGTATCCATCCGCTACACGCCACTCCTACATCTATCCTAATACACACCTGGGGATTTCTACAATCAACCCTCCATTCGCTGCACACCTCTTTGGCAGTCATGCTGACAGGCACACTGCTCAAAGTCCACTTAAGTGGTATAGCCACTTAATCCATACATGATTAAATCACAAAATCCACAGTGAGGCCTGAGGCCATCATTAACCGTGACAGAGTCACCCACATATATATACACTTCCCTTTTAATCATTATATCCTGAAACCCATGCACATGCAACATAATATGGTAGATGGCAATATGATAGAACATGAAAACATCCATAATACATATATAACATGCTTACATGCATCCACAACCGTTTATCAGCAACTATTAGTGTAGGTAGTATACTAACCTTGTTTACCGATTACCAAACGTAGGTAATACGACCACCACTACAGCTATTTTCGGCTTCCAAGCATAACACATATATTTCATAAAAGTTTAAGCAAACATTGTGATAATTACACACCTGAAAACTTGAAGAACTAGACTATCGATCTCCCTAACGTCCTCACTCGAAGAGATCATCGCGATCTGCTTATCCTTTTCACGCGCTGGTCCACAACCCAATGGCTAATCCCGTATCAGTGAAACTGCTCACTTCTTTAACTTAGGGGTAGGGACTATGTGTCCAACCCCTTCCCTTACCCGACTGGTACCCAAATCCATATAACAAGATCTTGATTAGAAAACCCGGTTAAAATGTTGAATAAGATTTAAACGAAACTAAATGAATGTTACGATCGAACAAATCCTTACCAAAGGCGACAGAACCCGGAGGTTATTCACTTGAGCTTAACAATTGTCGAAGTTCCCACATAAACCCATGTTAGATTCGGCCTTAACACTTATGGTCCAAACGAAGTGGCCTTCGGCCGAACGAAAAGTGTACCCCTCTTACCTTGGTTGATCGAAACCCAAAAGATCTTTAATACCCTTCACACTTGCTACAAACAAAAGAGGCACGTAATCAAGGCCTTCATAGATTCGACCACACATGAGAAACAGAGTCAGGCTTTTGGTTTCGGTAAATCAAAGAGAAAAGGAAAAAGAAAGGTTTTTAGAGAAAAACAACCCTTACCACTACCACTAAGAACCGATTGAGGGGTTTGGCAAGAGATGAGTGACGACACTTCCTCCATAGATCAGCAAAAGAAAAAGGACTAGATTTTGTTTAGGTGAAAAGGGGTAAGAATCGCAAGAAGAGAGTAGAGGGAATTCGATTTTGAAAGAGTGGAAAAAGGGATAGCACAAATAGGTATTTCAGCTTTAAGGAGAACGGAGAAGAGATGAAGCAAACAGGGTAGGAAGAATTCGGCTAATGCAAAAAGAGAAAGAAGACGAAAGTAAAAGGGTGAATGGTGCAAGACACAAATGATGAGAAGAAGATGAAACATTGGGTTCGGTCGCAGAGGAAGAAAGAAAGACAGATGAGAGGAGAAAGGAAAAAGAGAAAGATCCCGAGAGAAGACTGAAGTTTTCGGCTTTGAGTTGCTGAGAAAAGAAATAAGATACTCACCAAGTAAAGGAGAAAAGAAAGAACTTCCTTGGCTGATTCGGCTAACCAAAACTCCCCAAAGGAAAACACTTAAGGGATGGCACACCCTTATGGTCGACAAATGCACACAAAAGAACTGAAAAGAGAGCCTAAGCTCTAAGGATTTTCGGCATACTCCTCACTAAGCACAAAACTGAAACTCCCCTCCTTCAACCATACCACATTCGGCCAACAACTCCACCCCCCTCCAAATCCCTTAACTTTCTCCTAACTTTACTCACAGCCTTCCATTCAAACAAGTTTCAACGATTCAAACTCCTAATAATTCTCTCCACCAACCATTCAAAGCATTTGACCCTTTCAAACCTCACCCTTTCAAGTGCCCTCGCCGAATCCACTACCTCCCTCTCTTGACGCAAAATAAAACTCCAAAATGCTATCCATGCAGCTCGAACTCCTACCCCCTTGTAACTCCCTTCTGACGCCACTTCCAAGCACCCCAAAAGGATGCCTCCCTGCCACTACACCACCTCTTCACTTGTGTCAACAATCTCAAAGTTTAATCCTTTAAAGCCTGGTTCCACCAGCTCTCCCCTAACATCTTAAAACCAAAAATTTTCACTCAGGCTCAAACTTACCCTCAAGGTTTCCCGAAGCCCCAAACGCACTCAAACAGTCATGCAAAGCATACCAACACATAGATAAGAAATTTAAAAGAAAAAATGCAAGACCCCTAAATCCAGGATGTTACAGTGTCTGAGGAGCCAGTATGTTGACACGGTTGGGAGGCACGGGTGTGTCTTGCCCGTGGTTGGCAAGTCAATAGCTTTACATGGTTGTGGGGCATGGCCATGCCGTTTTGTCGGTGCCCGTGGGGGAGTGGTTAGATCCGTGACATTGAAAAAGTGGTTGGGACTGAATCGCACGGCCTCTGTTATGTCAGTATGTGGATTCCGATGGTCCACACGGCCACGGCCACGGCCGTGTGTAAGGCCGTGTGGCCTGGAAATCTGCACTTCTGGTTAGTGTATAACTATTCTAAGACTAAGAAGAGAAATTGAAAATAAATGCGAGAGTAAATAGGGTTAGTGCTCGGGTTGCTTCCCGAGAACCGCTCGTTTATAGTCTTAAGCTAGACTTTTCCTTGTATTTCAAAATTTCAAGGGGGTTTAAAGGTTTGAATATCTTCCCTCATATTATCAATTTTATTTTCATTGTATGGTTCAGGTCGAGTAGCATTTATTTTAAAAGTTCCAAAATTAAGATTGCTTACCTCGACTGTTCCGTGTGGAAGAGCATTAATTACCTTAAAAAGGATTTCTTTGTTATGTCAGGGTCTGGAGGGAATAGTCATGATTTTGCTTTATCTAACAACACCTGATCTCCTATTTTGAACTTGTCTATCTCGTAGAGTGGTTTTGATTCTGTTTCCTGTATCCTTGAGTTGTCCTTGAAGTGCGTTTTCCACTCGTCTAAGTCATCGATTTGAATCCTTTGTTCCTCGTGAATTATTTCTTTGTTGGTATTGGATTTAGGATCAGGTTCAATCGTGCCCTTTTTCGGTGGCTCCTAAAAAGAGAGGTTAATCGAATGGTTATCAATAGATTTTTCTTTCTCACCTTGGTTATTTGATGTCCTGGCTGAGTCGAGGGCTTGAAGAGTGACCGTCTCATTTCCTACACAAAGTATGAGTTCTCCTGTGGCAACATCGATTTTAGTCTTATCAGTTGCTAGAAAAGGTCTTCATAAAATTAAGGGGATCGAATTGTCCTCATCCATGTCTAAAACAACAAAATCTACTAGAAAAACAAATTTATCGATTTTTACAAAAACATCTTCGATAATGCCCCTAGGAATTCTAACAGTTTTATTAGCTAATTGAATACTCGTCCTAGTTTGTTTGGGCTTCCCTGGACCTAGTTGTTTAAACAATGTATAAGGCATGACATTTATACTTGCCCCTAAATCAGCTAACGCATTATCAACAGTTAAACTACCAATTAATCATGGAATTGTAAAACTCCCTGGATCTTTTAATTTTCATGGTAGTCTATTTTGAAGAATTGCTGAGCACTTTGCATTGAGTTCCACATGTGGCTCTTCGTCTAATTTGCGTTTGTTTATCAAGAGCTATCTTAAAAATTTCCTCGAGTCTGGCATCTGAAAAAAGAGCTTCAAGAAGAGGTAAGTTAATATGTAATTTCTTTAGAAGTTTAAGAAACTTACTGAACTGTTCCTTTGAATCGTCTCTTTTTAAAGCTTCGGGATAAGGTATGCGAGGTTGGTACTCCTTGATTACCAGTTTCAGCTTTTCTTGCGTTACCTCTATTTTACCTTCGTCTATCTTGTTTTCTAGTATAGGATCGGGTTCATCTACCCTTTTACTGTCATGAGCTGTGATGGCTTGAATTTGCTCATTTGGGTTAATCTCGGTGTTACTTGGTAGACGTCTTTGCGGTAGTTCGGACATTAACTTTGCAAGTTGTTCGACTGCATTAGTGACTTCCCTGACTGACTTAGTAACTTTTTCAACAGACGCTTTTTGATTTTTAAGTATTTTCTCATTTTCTTGGAAATGGTTTTCTGTGTTTGCCATAAATTTTGTCAGCATCTCTTCAAGGTTTGGCTTCTTCTCTTGCGGATATGGCTGATTTTGGAAGTTTTGAAGAGGTTGTTGTCTTTGATTTCCTTGACCTCCCCATGAAATATTTGGGTGGTTCCTCCAACCTGGATTGTAAGTATTACTATAAGGATTATTATTGGATCTGGAATTATTACCTATATAGTTCATCTGTTCGCTCTCTGCTCCCAGTTGGTAGGGTGGGTACTCAGAATTCGCCACAGTCACACTTGCGTCGCACTGCATTACTGGATGTACCTATGAAGAACACAAACTATCAAGCTTTTTATTCATCATCTCCATCTGTGTTGATAGCATGGTTAATGAGTCTATGTTGAAAACTCCAGCTGATTTTGTCGGTTTTGTTCTTGTAACTTGCCACTGATAATTATTCAGTGACATCTCCTCAATGAACTCGTAGGCTGCTTCAAGAGTTTTGTTGTTTAGAGTTCCACCTGCGGCTGAATCGATTAGTTGCCTCGTTGAGGGGTTTACACCGTTATAGAATGTTTAGACTTGTAGCCACAAGGGTAAACCATGGTATGGACACCTTCTCAAGAGATGCTTGTATCTCTCCCATGCGTCGTATAATGTCTCTAAATCCATCTGCAGAAAAGAAAAGATATCATTCCGTAATTTGGCCATCTTGACTGGTGGGAAATATTTTAATAAAAATTTTTCGGTCATTTGTTCCTATGTAGTGATTAACCCTCGTGGTAACGAGTTTAACCACTGTTTGGCTTTATTCCTTAATGAAAAGGGAAATAACCGAAGACGTATGGCATCATCAGAAACATCATTTATTTTGAAGGTATCACAGAACTCTAAAAACTTAGCTATATGAGTGTTTGGATCTTCGTCCTGCAAACCATCAAATTGAACAAATTGTTGAATCATTTATATTGTGTTAAGCTTTAATTCAAAATTATTAGCAGCTATAGTGGGCCTAACAATACTTGACTCTGCTCCTGTTAAATGTGGTTTAGCATAAGCAAGCATAGTGCGTGGAGCATTGTGTTCCCCTACATCATGGTGTTGTGGAATATTCTCATCCATCCCTTTAGTAGGATTGGATCTGTCTTCTTCCTCTTTTTCTGTACAGTTTAGGGCTCGCCTAATTTCTCTACGGTTTCTTCGAGCGGTAGCTTCAATATCACTGCTGTATACTAAAGGTCCTCTCGGGTTCCGTCTAGTCATAAACTAGAGGTACCTAAAAAGAAAAGAAAGAAAGAAAAATTAGCAAAATTAAAGTTTAACCTAAAAACAAAATAAATTGTGAAAAATAAAAAATAATGGCTAAAGTAATAAAAATAGAGTTTTCTTAGTATTTTAGTTCCCCGGCAACGGTGCCAAAAACTTGATCGCTGTGAATCAGAGTCTTAAAATTTATAAATAGAATGATCGAACCTAGAAACTAACTCTGACAACGATTAAAGGCAAGTGTACCTATTGAACCCAAAGGAACTAAAAGTACTAATACTAACTTTCTTTTTATTATTTAGCCTAAAATAAAGTGAAGTTGTTTATTCTAAAATTTACGAATAACTAAACTAAAGACACAAAGACAAAAAGAACGAATTAGGGAAATAACTTTTAGGAAAAACTCAGTTGATTAAGACGATCTCAGGAAAAATCCACCTAGACTTCACTTGTTATTAAACCCTAAACCATATGATTTATTTACTTAGTTTGATCTGTAAGACTCCCTAACGTATATATTAAACCCTCTCTCGAGGCGAATAACGTCTAATCCTAGGTTAATTAGTGAAACTCTCGTTCTCTTATAATAACCCCCTAGAATAGCAATAAATCGATCCATGTACTCCCATATTAGGTTTCACCCTAATCCGGCAAAATCTCGTCACCCTATCTCTAGGTGTGCGATCAACTCAGCTTAATTATGCTAGATCTACTCTTAGGTAGGGTCTATTCCACCTAAGCACATCAAATTTAGATTAAGCATGCATAACTAAGAGCAAACTAAGTATTTATCATATAATTTAGAAAATAATAACAAGATCCATAATAGGTTTCATCCCCTTCAGGTATCTGAAGGGTTTAGTTCATAACAATACCTGAAGGGTTTAGTTCATAACAAAATAAGATAAAACAAAACATAAGAAATCTCTAAAACTCCCTGAAAAAATTGAAGGAAAATTCCGCTGTCTTGAGTATAATTCTGGCTTCTTAGGATGGATCAACTGGCTAACTTCGAGCGATTCCTACAATTCTGACCTTTTCGGTTTGGCTCCTTGGCCTAGCTCGACGCCCCCTTTCAGCTGGTATTGAGGGGGTTTATATAGGCTCTTGGAATGGTTTTTTTTGCCCCAAAGTATCGAAATCCGAATGAAATTGCTTTTTTCCATGACAGGGGTACAACCATGTCACACGCCCGTGTGGATCGTGGCCAGGCCGTGCTCGGACTTCTTTAATGAGGCACGGCCATGTGAATCGGGAGAAGGTCGTGTTCTAGATGCTTTGATGATGCACGGCCGTGTGATTTTTGGGCCAAGCCGTGTCGATTTTGTGGTATGGCCTATTTACTCTGTTTTGGACCTATTTCTCGTTCTTTTTATCCTCGGGTGCTTTCCTAGGTATAAGACATGAAAAGAAAGGATTAAGAGTACCTTTTTATATGAAACAGGGGATAAATCATCCAAAAGCATACTAAATGTGAGATTAAAATATGTTATAATTACGGTTTATCAGAACCATGCCTTCGCTAGTGGTGTCAAATATTCTCTACGACAAGTATAAATTCCTTGCTTTGACACATCCACTTAGAACCTAGAACTGTAAGTTCATTGAGAATTTCTTGCAGATTTTTAGGCTCAATATTTCTCATCAAGGAAGAATATTCATCATCTTTGAAATCAGGTAATTAAAAGAATTCATTAATAGAGTTTTAGGTTATTGGTACCTTAATTCCTCAGACAGAAACTTCCGTTAATTCGTTTCAGGTCAAATTTGCATAAAACTCACGAACTAAATCCTCATCTGCACTAGGTCTTTTCCCACAAAATAATTCCCAGTTGAGAGCTTCATCAATTTGTCAAATGTGCACCATGAAATCAATATAGTTGCTTTCTTTCAGTGTAAAGCCTTTTTCAGGGTGCATTTGTTGATTCTTGAAAACGTTTCCGTATCTCGCTTTCGCTTCTTTAAAATGAAATTTGTTTTATGATTCATCAATTTTGATAGAGGCATGAGTTCTCTCGCGAGGCATGACTGACCTGAACATAAGATAGAAACAAATATTTTCTCAAAAATTTATTTAGTCTAAAATATTAGTTATTAAATAAAATTGAAATTTAGGAGAAAAAATTTTCTTACCACCTTTATATAGAAATAAGATGGAATTATGGTACACAAGTGACAAAAGTGTGTGGCTAGAGACAAGGGTAGCAGCGGCACGTAAGGGAGCAGCGATTTACGACTTGGTGCGACGAAGGCAACATCAATGTGTGAAGCCTTGTGTGGGCAGAGGGGCATGCATGTGCCTAGCGTATGCTGGGTAGTAGGAAGCTGTGTCGAGCAAGGCCTGGTGAGCTACTGGGCGTGCGAGCTGGTGCAAAAGCTACTTGGCTATTGGTGCACATGGATGAAGTTGGGATCAGCAACGATGTGCGCAAAGCAGGACGTGCAAGGTAGCAGCAGCAGCATGCGATGGTTAGTTGGAGCAAACGGGGGCGTGAGCTGCTTTGGAGCTGTCTAGCGGTGCACGATGGGGCAGGTCGTGAGGTGCATGCGAGGGTGGCTACTGGGCGACAAGGTTGCTAAGGGTGCCGACGGTGGGTGTTGGAAGGAAAGATGGATATTGGTTTAGGTGATGTGAGAAAGTGTAGAAGGTGATTGGAATTTATAGTGAAGAGGGTAGGAGTTCAATTAGAATTCTTAGAACAAATTAATAATCAAAATATTCTAAGTTCTAATTCTACAAAAAGTTAATAACAAGTAATAAATAATAAAATGCATATGAAATTATTATTTTCTATTAATTTATTGAAATAAACTTAAAATATGATCAAGTTTAAACAAATCTTAATTCTATACAAAGTTGATAATAATTAATATATTATAATAACTATAATTATATACTTGTTATTATCATCTTATTTATTAAATTAAATTAAAAACCTTTATTTTAGATGCCTTTGAAAATATTTACAAAAAGTGACATCTGATTTTTAATATTTACAAAAAGAGCAACTAAAAGTTGAAAATAATTCAATTAAGTACCTAGACTTAAAGAAAATTTGAAATTGAGTTGCAATTAAAACTTGGATCAAAATTGACCCTTTTATTTGAAAAAATAGAAAAATTATTTTGCCATATAGGGAATAATTTCTAGGAAGATTATGTTAAAATCAATTCCTAGGAAAGATTGAAGGGGTCACAGGCGATCCCGCTTAAGTTCCAATCTCCTAGATAGAATTTATTTAAACATACTAATCCCAAAAATATACCATAAATAATTTATTTAAAAAGAAAAATGAGAAAAATTAAATATCTGATAAAATGAATGAGATTTGATCTCGTTCAATTTTATCCCCCCAGTAATGTTTTAAGCGCTGAGCATTGACTCCAAATTTACCTCCCTTACTTTGAAGTTCGACAGCTCCATATGGATAAACTTGGTGAATCATAAATGCACTGGACCAACGTGATTTTAACTCGTTGGCCTGCTTCGAATTCATGAACTCGAATGTGCTTTCCTTTAGCATCAATTTCTTTTTAGCAAGTTTGAGACTCAAGTTGAGTTGTTGGAAAGCCTAATAAGCTTTGTTCTCTAACTCCAAGGACAAATGACAGGCTTTCCCAAAAACCAACATATAGGGTGACATCCCTAAAGGTGTCTTGTATGTTGTCCTATATGCCTATAAAGCATTATTCAGTCTTTTGGACCAATCTTGTCGGTTTGGGCAAACTACCTTCTTGAGTATGTCTTTAATCTCTTTGTTTTCCAGTTCAGCTTGCCCATTCATCTATGGATGTTAAGCTATGGCAACCTTGTGCTTCACTCCAGGTTTGTCAAGTAACCATTTCAACCATTTGTTCACAAAATGGGACCCTTCATCACTGATGATAGATCTCGGGGTTCCAAACCTTGTGAACACATGCTTCTACAAAAACTTCATTACAACTGATCGGCTGTTTAACGTCATAGCAATAATGTGCAAGCGTACACTGTCGATGCAAGTATAATAGATAGATATGAGTCCGTCGGATATCGATCCCACGAGGATGGTTGTCTTTTGTCTATCGATGTCAGTGCAATAACTAGATAGAAATGAGATAAATTGTGAGAGTAGTTATCGAAGCAATAACTTGACAATAATAAGATAAAATATGATAATGATAAACTAGGATCCCCAACGTGAATATTCAACAGAATACTAATTGCTCACAAGGTATAAAAGGATATGTGATTGTCGATTTATTAAATTGCAATGAATATCTTACCAAGCTTAACTTTTATATTTAATCAAAGACTTAAACATGCACATTAGCCACACCTTCCGATGATGGCAATGGAACATTATTAAGAACAAGTGGATTAAATTCCTCTAATCTTCAAGCAACTTCCATTGGCATGCTTGTTAACTTGAACTGTCGCTGCACTTTCCAGTGTCAGTGACTGCAATAACACTTCCATGCTAAAAACATTCAAACCCAGAGATTAAACAATAGAAGAAAGATTACATAAAATAACATTTAACCCAGAAATCATGTGTACTTCTGTACAAACATGAAATAGAAAGTAATCACCATCGTTCAGAAAAGAAATATAAAAGAAACAAATGGAGAATACCATTCCTAGAGAATCTCGACTTGATCTCTCCATTCCCTCTTGTGTCGCACTCAGGGCTCTTCGTTAAGAGCTAATTTGCACCCCTTTCACATCGGTTCATGGAACGACGAAAATGTTCAAGTGTACACAATCGCAACAAGTAATAAAGTGACAAGTAAATGTCAGGTTATCGTACCCACAGGGACTGTGAAAAGAATTATTTATGAATGTAATTTAAAACACTTTGGTGAAGAAAAATATTTTGATTTGAAAGGGGATTAAAAACTAAAAAAAAAAAATAACAAAGAAAAATAAAAGAAGTTCTAATGCAAGATTTCAAAAGCTGATTTTAATCAAATGACATAATTGTGTTGATTAATTACATTTCTTAACTTAGAATTATTAAACTCATGTTTATGCTGTTACGAATAAGTTCACGGCAACTCGGTAATTTGCTAACTTATGAACATACTTACATACCAAAATCCATTCATCTCTTGACTATATCGCTATGTCAATTCAACCGATTAAACAGATTTTAATAAGCAAATGTGTTAATGCATATATATACTTATGAAATTAAAATAATCTCTTGTACATATCTCTATGCCAATTCAAAAAATTAATTTAATCTCATAAGTACATAAAAGATTACGTGAGGTAACAATGTATTTCTACCTTGAAACAATTTAATGACAATAATCTTGCAAGTTATGCAAGGCAAATGTATCGTTAAATACCGTTGCTAATTCAACCCTCAGCTACCTTAGATGATTAAAGGTGCACTGATTAAGTATTGTGTCAATTAATTACAATTTCAATCCGTTTAAATAATTAATTCATTAGATACCTTACAGTTGTAATGCAAGAATAACTTAGTCATGATTTTACTGAATCAAACATCTTATTGAGGCCTATAACAACATAAACACAATTTTAATAAATGAAGTAGACAAAATGAAATCAACCTAACACGAATTAAATTTAAGCCATATAAATTAATTTAAACATTTCAACATCACAAATATTCATAGACATGTTCATCATAACGACAACAAAAATTAAAAGGATAGAAAACAAGAATCAAATCCGGTGTTTCTCCGTGGCTTGGCTAGTTTGCTCCACTCTTCCTTCTCTGCTTGTTCTTGTCGAACCGAGGCTGCTACCAACACTTTAATGCTTCTCCAAATGATGTATGAGTGACTCTTTCTCAGGAGGTGAAATTGGCAAGAGAATAAAGGGAAATGGATGGGAAATAAAGAGAGAAAATTAAGAGAGCAGAGAAAAGATGAGAAAGTTGAGGTGTGTTTGAAGTGAGCAACCAAGGGGGGTTTTTATAGGTTGAGAGGCCTTATAAAAATATAAAAAATTAGTAGCCAAAGAGCCCTCCCATGGCCTGTTACACATGTGGCAAGTTTGAAGTTTTCAAACTTGCTATATTAAGGTAAGGGCAATCTAGAAAAGCACAAATAGTGGAGGGGTTTGTTCGAAATTTGAAAAGGTCTTCAAGGGCCATTTTGCAAGCTAATTAATCAGCCAAGAAAGCTGATTGGGTCAGCATGTGGGATGGTTTTGGGCTGCCCAGTACTCAGTTGGTTCGATTTTTCTCGGTTCAGCTCAATTGGGCCACTTTTCATAATTAATTAATTATAATATATTTAACCCAAATTAAATTGGATATAAATTAAAATTAATTATATTATGAATTAATACACATAATTTGGATTGTCTTAGGTTGAAAAATTAATTCGCCTTGATGCTTCAAATTGTTTTCTCAGTTTTGTTTTTCTAGCAGTCTCTGCCGAGCCGTTTTTTGCCCTTTGTGCAAATCTTTCGAAAATAATCAAAATCAATCAAAATTATTTATAAAATTAATTAAGATTCATTATGTTAATAATTTAGGTACAAAATAATTATTTTATAATAACTATATATTTTTCGACAATAATTTTACCGAACTTACATGAATTTGAGTTAAAAAGGGCATGAAAAAGTGTGTTTATTTTCGTGTTTCCACACTCCCAAACTTAATTCATTTCTTATATCAAGTAATGCACAAATTTGAAAAGAATTTCTCGAAAACAGCTTCGAAAATTCCTTCAGAACAACACTCTTCCTAACAATCATGATTTAAGTATACTTGTAACAGCCCGATTTTGGGTCTAGTCGGAACAATGGTTTCGAGACAACAAATTCGATGAAGAAAAAAAAAATTTTTTTATTATATTTTTATGGTCTATAGTTTTAAGGAATGATTCTATGAAAATTTCACTCGGAAATTTTAATGTTTGGGCACTCAATTTAGTTAAAGGGACTAAATTACAAAAAGTGCAAAATTTGAGTCCTATTTGTTAAAGGTGTCCAACTGCTATGAGATTCAAATTGGAGGTCCTTAAATGGTGATTAGACTATTATACTTTAAAGGGGGCAAAAATGGACATGGTTAGGTGAAATTTTCAAGTTTTTCATAAGGGCATTTTAGTTATTTGGTTAATAAGGACAAAAATTTAACAAATAAAAGATGTTCATGCTTTTATTTTCACCCCATGTCCGAAATTCACAAGGGAGTCCATAGCTAGGGTTTTTCAAGCTTCCAAGCTCGATTGTAAGTCCGTTCTTGCCCTATTTCTCATGATTTTTATGTTTTTGAAGTTGTCTCAACCTAATCTAGCTATTTCAAGGACTAATTTGAAGAGATGTCAAAGTCTAAAATTTTACCCATGTAACATCCTTAAATAGGGGCTATTGTGTTTGAACTTCTTTACATGTGTATGGATTAATTGTGTTATTAACTGAGGTGTTCTAGAGGCTAGTTATAAGTCAAGGGTAGCCTCGAACTATAGGAAAAAATTTGTTTTAAGCTTTAGTTAAAGAGAGCTGAAGGAGCTAGGGGTTAAGTATATTTCGTGGGGAATTTAAGCACAAGAGTTGGCTTGGTAAAGTGGCAAGGAGGTGCCACTTAGGGCCTTGAGAGTGACGCCACATACAGGGAAGGGGCAGCTCAGGTTCGTGTAGCAAAAATCCCATTTTCTGCTTACCATTTTGACGCCAAGAAGGGAGGAGTTGTGGCCAGCTCAAACTCTGTTAGATAATTGTGGATTAAGTCAAATTAATTTAAACTAATGAATAAGAGAAAATTTAGGAGCTTGTGGAATTCAAACACATTTGAATTGTTGGTCAGGAGAAATTTGAGGTGTTTGTTGAATTTTGAATAGTGGAGGAGGAGTGTTCGGTTGGGGAACTTGCTAGGTGTGCCGTCCCTCCATAGTTAGCTTAGGAGGACATTTTCGGCTAGTCCAGGCTATAGTCCATTCAGTTGAGAAGCAAACTGAAACTCCTCTTTGCTCATCGATTTTCCTTTAATGCACCATGTTGAAGCAAAAGCCGAAATCCCTTTTTGCACCTGTCAAATTCTCTTGAAAGCACCTAGCCGAATGCGCATCTAAACTTTCTTAGTTTTATTTCTTTTCTTCTTCTCAAGTGCTTGACCGAATCTCCTTCTCTCCCATCTCTCTTTTTCTTTCTCTCATAATTGCTCAAAACCACATCTTCTTCTTTTTTTTCCTCCTTTTTGCCGAAACTCTCTTAATCCCTTTTCTTTAAACCAAAGTTGAATTGTAACACCCCAAACCCAGCCCACGAGCCTTGACCGGATCTGGTATGTCACAGAGTAAAAACGTTTTGAAAAAATTTTGGATTAACAATGGAAATCTGAAAAGTGTTTTGTTGAAGTTATAAAACGATTTTTGCTAAAACTCGGATGGGTTGATTTGATAAACACAATTGAGTTGAAAACTTTTTCTTTTCCTTTGAAACCATTTGATCGTTTAAGTTTTTAAAACCATCAGAGTTATTGTTAACTTGGTAAAATTTGCTACCCGATGGTAACGTTTTTTAAAAATGCATACGAGTACTTATTTTGAAAACGTTACTCTTAACCGATTTGCTTAACAGTTTATAAGTTCATTTGTAATGCAATGGAAATAAAGTAAAAGTAACTACTTAAACATACGAATAATAATAAGCGGCCATATTACAACCCCATCAAAATTTAGTGAAAAAGAAACTTAAAATGGGGCGAAATAAACTGCAAAACCGAGGAACAAGCATGGCCGCCTCGAGTCCTCTCCGGCTCCATCTCCGCGATCTACTCACCTGCAAAATGGTAGAAAAGGGGGGTAAGTCACCAAGACTCAGTGCATAGCTATACACATGTCTCCACATATGGGCTTCGCCCATATCCACATAGTCCATACACATGAATATGCAATTATGAAGCCCAACCCAACCTAAGTCCATCCGTTACTCCTACCTTAGCAGACTCCCTGCTCAAGGCTGTGGCTAATCCACTGATCACATAGTGATCCACATATCTTACCTTGGCAGACTTACTGCTCAAGGCCGTGGCCAAGCCACCGATCACATAGTGATCCACATATCTTACCTTGGCAGACTTACTGCTCAAGGCCGGTGATCCACATATCTTACCTTGGCAGACTTACTGCTCAAGGCCGTGGCAGAGCCACCGATTACATAGTGATCCACATATCAATCAGTCCACGGTGATGCACACAGCTATCAACCGCCGAGATGGGCACTCAGCCAACACCTCTCTTGATGAAGCACATAGCTAACATCAAGCGCTAATGTAGCACGAGGCTAGCATTAGACCACGCACATAGCGTACACCCCTTCCTCCAACAGTCACATCCCAAGTCCCATGCATATATATATGTATCATGGCAACATATTATTTGAAACAAATATACATCACATGTCATCAAATTTTTATACGTCATCAATAATCATTTATTATTGTAAATCACTGAAAGGTTAATACCATAACTACTCACCTGATTATTCGATCACCCACCTTGGGTATCCATCATCTTGGCCCTTATTTCAGCTAATATACACAACATATACATTTACATATAACACATGTAAACAAGCAAGAGAATAGCGCGATAACTATGCACCTAATTATAGCGAGATCCCGATCTATTGAATCTAACAAAATCTAAAATCCCGAAACTTGTCCTACTGCTATCGACTTGCCTAGCTTTTCCAAGTCCCAAAATATTTTCTTGCTCTTGTGGTCACCAATATCCCTGCTTAACAACTTATTAGAAACGGCTCATGCATAAAACTAGGGAAAATGTCCTTTGGCCAAATACCTTAGTGACTTACCTTGAAGAATCGAATCCCGAGAGATCTCCCTTAATGCACCACTCTTATGTTGCTTGAAGAGAAACCAAAAGCAATTAGCCGACAGCCCCTTCAATAAAGATTCGGCTATGGGCACAACAATGGAGAGGGTTTTTTTAAGCTTGGGGGTTTTGGTAACAAAAATAATGGTAGATGCTATGTTTGGCTATCACTCTTAGTGACAAGGGCATAGGCTTTCAAAGATATAGAGAAGAATTTGGGTAGAGAGAACATAAAGAAGAAGAGGAGAATAGTAGAGGATTTTTGGCAAAAAGGATTTAGGAATCTCGGCACTTAACCCCTCCCCTTTCAAAACTGAAAATACAAGTCCTTGGAGCCTCCCTAATTCGGCCAAGGCAAAATGGCAAGAAAAACAAAACAAGGAGTTTTAGCCAAGAAGAATTTGGAAAGAAAAGAAAGGCAAAGCAAGAATTTCGGCCAAGCTCTCTATGCTACACACAGGGCCGACCAAGGGAGTCCCCCAAGCATGCATCAAACGGCCATGCATCACTTTGCCATACCCAAAACCGACCGTGGGAGTTCCTAGAGAACCCATCCATTCGGCCATGCTCCCCAAGTAATAAGCCATCACCATTTGATAATAAAATAAAGTTTAATAAGCTTGCCCATCACCAAAACCCATCTTCCTACAATAAAATAATAATAATAATAATATAACACTACCCCATCATCCCAAGCATTAAAACAATAAAACACAATAAAATAAAATAACTCCATACCCTGTAGTAGCAATTGAAACAAGAAAACAACAAAAAAAATAATAAATAAAAAGACAACCCAAATTGCCCCATGCGTGCATGCCCCATGCAGGCCACCCTCACGCCGGCCACCAAAAAGAAAAACCCCAGGCGCAGCCCCCAGGTCTCGAACCCGAGAACTGGAGAGAATTCCCCAAGCTTCCAGCCACTCTTCTAACGCGCCTTTCATGTCATAACTCGTCGTGACATTCTTTTAAACTATCCTTCGCTGGCTCCTTATGCTTTAGCACTAAAAGCAAAAATAAAACGCCTCAAGCGCGACCCCCAGGACTCGAACACGAGTCCTCCTAGCCGCAGCCCTCAAGCAACGTCCTTAGCCACTCCACCCATGCGCTTTCTTGTGACATAATTCCGCCCCAATTTAATATAAAGCCTCCTTAACACCAACGCCCCTTTAAAAAAAACAAAGCACGCTTGCAGCTGCCTTGATTCGAACCCAGGCCCTCCTATAGTACCTTAGCGCCCCAAGCCATTCTGCCAATTCATTCCTTATGTCCTAAACCCCACATAATTTCTTTTAAAGCCTCTTTTCCTATTTTTCCTCTTTTTAGCCTAAAATTCCAAAAATTTTTCAAAGCTTCCATTTTAGTCCTCGAGCTTTAAGAACTCCTAAAACACCTCCAAACCGCTCTTAAAACCTACCAACTCGTAAATTAGCACGAACGCATAACCCCTAATCTAGGATGTTACAATTCTACCCCCTTAAAATAATTTCGTCCTTGAAATTACTTACTAACGAAAAATCGTACATCTCAACTTACCGCACTACGCTTATGCTGCGCACTCTGATCTTAACAAAATTAACACATTCCTTAGATACTATCTCAAGATTTGTATTCAAGTTCCATACTTCACTAGCATACAAACACGAACTATCTCATAACAATCCAGGCAAAAAGTGATTCCAGAATTAGGGAACATACCCGTTATTTCATCTCGCATCCCAACCTTCGATTCGCCTCTTGGAGTTCCACGTCCTTGACCTCGAGCCCTATCCATCGCTTGAGGACAGTCTTTAATCAAGTGAGACTTAGACTTACACCTAAAACATACTCGCTTCTGGTTCCAACACTCGTCGACATGATACCTTCCACACTGAGCACACAGACGGCTCGATTCTCGAAGCTGCATCGTGCACGCATGCACTTCTCGATCCTTGGTCTTTTTCGAACATCTTCAACCGATACTGACGGTCCAAAACTTCTCTTATTCCTATTTCTATTCTTCTCTTGGTTCTCTCTTACAGCCCTCTTAACTTATTCAGTTATCCGAGCTTTCTCCACTAGAATGGCGAAGTCTCTTTCCCTGTGCGGAGCAATCAACTCTCGCAACTCGTCTCGTAGCCCATTTTTGAACCGGACACACCTTTTGTAACCAGTAGCCACGATCCCCTTGGCGTACTGACTTAACCACACAAATTCAGCTTCATACTCTGCTACCGACTTGCTTCCTTGTACCAAGTTTAGAAACGCCTTCCTTTGCAAGTCCAAGTAACTGGCTCCTACGTACTTTCCTTCAAACTTAAGCTTGAAATATTTCCAATCCAGTCGATCTGCTGGAACACCTTGCTTGACAGTGAGCCACCATTGATAAGCTTCATCTCGGAGCAACGAAACAGTACCTTTCAGCTTTTCCTCATCAGTACAGTCCAAATCATCCATGATTCTTTCGACTGCTTCCAACCAATACTCCGCTACATTCGGAGCTACTCCCGATACTCCTCTAAAAACTTCGGCTCTGTTTGACCTAAGCCTTTCTGATACTGACTTTCGAGCTCTATTTCCCCCATTAGCTCCTGCCACTCGCTCTATCACTCGTAACATGGCCCGCGATACTGCATCATCTTCTCCATTCTGATATTGATCCTCCGCGTCCACTGCTAGCGGCGGTACTTCATTTTCTGACCAATGGCCAGACCCGACCGGTTCCGATACTGCCATTCTACCTCTACCGCGTCCACGACGGCCGCGTTCCCTAGATCTCATCTCTTATCACGCGATCTATTTTTAAAAGTTTTATGCATCAGAATTTTATTCCACTGATTAATTGTGAACAATTTTATGAAATAATAATTTAGAAGTGGTTCTTTTGATCACACCAAGTTTCAGTTCAAGTTTGCTATTCTAATTCAGAGAGTCACATTCATGCTCATAAACAGAGACATATTCATTCATCAACACATTCATTCAGTGGTATTTGCCACACACATTCACTATTTAGATCACCTCAATAGTCAGAGGTACTTACCCGAGCGGATCGGTCTTGGGAGACTCGGTGCCATCTTTATTCGAGACAAACCATTTTCATAATGTTTCACAGAGGTCAATCAAGAAAACATTTTTGGGCCTTGGGCCCCCACAGCCGAGTTTTGAACCTGGCTCTGATACCAATTTGTAACACCCCAAACCCGGCCCACGAGCCTTGACCGGATCTGGTATGTCATAGAGTAAAAACGTTTTGAAAAAAATTTGGATTAACAATGGAAATCTGAAAAGTGTTTTGTTGAAGTTATAAAACGATTTTTGCTAAAACTCGGATGGGTTGATTTGATAAACACAATTAAGTTGAAAACTTTTTCTTTTCCTTTGAAACTATTTCATCGTTTAAGTTTTTAAAACCATCAGAGTTATTGTTAACTTGGTAAAATTTACTACCCGATGGTAACGTTTTTTAAAAAACGCGTACGAGCACTTATTTTGAAAACATTACTCTTAACCGATTTGCTTAACAGTTTATAAGTTCATTTGTAATGTAATGGAAATAAAGTAAAAGCAACTACTTAAACATACGAATAATAATAAGCGGCCATATTACAACCCCATCGAAATTTAGTGAAAAAGAAACTTAAAACGGGGCGAAATAAACTGCAAAATCGAGGAACAAGCATGGCCGCCTCGAGTCCTCTCCGGCTCCATATCCGCGATCTACTCACCTGCAAAATGGTAGAAAAGGTGGGGTGAGTCACCAAGACTCAGTGCATAGCTATACACATGTCTCCACATATGGGCTTCGCCCATATCCACACAGTCCATACACATGAATATGCAATTATGAAGCCCAACCCAACCTAAGTCCATCCGTTACTCCTACCTTAGCAGACTCCCTGCTCAAGGCCGTGGCTAATCCACCGATCACATAGTGATCCACATATCTCACCTTGGCAGACTTACTGCTCAAGGCCGTGGCCAAGCCACCGATCACATAGTGATCCACATATCTTACCTTGGCAGACTTACTGCTCAAGGCCATGGCAGAGCCACCGATCACATAGTGATCCACATATCTTACCTTGGCAGACTTACTGCTCAAGGCTGTGGCAGAGCCAGCGATCACATAGTGATCCACATATCAATCAGTCCACGGTGATGCACACAGCTATCAACCGCCGAGATGGGCACTCAGCCAACACCTCCCTTGATGAAGCACATAGCTAACATCAAGTGCTAATGTAGCACGAGGCTAGCATTAGACCACGCACATAGCGTACACCCCTTCCTCCAACAGTCACATCCCAAGTCCCATGCATATATATATATATATATGTATCATGGCAACATATTATTCGAAACAAATATGCATCACATGTCATCCCATTTTTATACGTCATCAATAATCATTTATTATTGTAAATCACTGAAAGGTTAATACCATAACCACTCACCTGATTATTCGATCACCCACATTGGGTATCCATCATCTTAGCCCTTATTTCAGCTAATATACACAACATATACATTTACATATAACACATGTAAACAAGCAAGAGAACAGTGCGATAACTACGCACCTGATTATAGCAAGATCCCGATCTATTGAATCTAACAAAATCTAAAATCCCGAAACTTGTCCTACTGCTATCGATTTGCCTAGCTTTTCCAATTCCCAAAATATTTTCTTGCTCTTGTGGTCACCAATATCCCTGCTTAACAACTTATTAGAAACGGCTCATGCATAAAACTAGGGAAAATGTCCCTTGGCCGAATACCTTAGTGACTTACCTTGAAGAATCGAATCCCGAGAGATCTCCCTTAATGCACCACTCTTACGTTGCTTGAAGAGAAACCAAAAGCAATTAGCCGACAGCCTCTTCAATAAAGATTCGGCTATGGGCACAACAATGGAGAGGGTTTTTTTAAGCTTGGGGGTTTTGGTAACAAAAATAATGGTAGATGCTATGTTTGGCTATCACTCTTAGTGACAAGGGCATAGGCTTTCAAAGAAATAGAGAGGAATTTGGGTAGAGAGAACATAAAGAAGAAGAGGAGAATAGTAGAGGATTTTCGGCAAAAACGATGAATGCCTAAACTAAGTGAATCGCGGCACTTAACCCCTCTCCTTTCAAAACTGAAAATACAAGTCCTTGGAGCCTCCCTAATTCGGCCAAGGCAAAATGGCAAGAAAAACAAAACAAGGAGTTTCGGCCAAGAAGAATTTGGAAAGAAAAGAAAGGCAAAGCAAGAATTTCGGCCAAGCTCTCTATGCTACACACAAGGCCGACCAAGGGAGTCCCCCAAGCATGCATCAAACGACCATGCATCACTTTGCCATAGCCAAAACTGACCGTGGGAGTTCCTAGAGAACCCATCCATTCGGCCATGCTCCCCAAGCAATAAGCCATCACCATTTGATAATAAAATAAAGTTTAATAAGCTTGCCCATCACCAAAACCCATCTTCCTACAATAAAATAATAATAAAAATAATAATATAAAACTACCCCATCATCTCAAGCATTAAAATAATAAAACACAATAAAATAAAATAACTCCATACCCTGTAGTAGTAATTGAAACAAGAAAACAACAAAAAAAAAAATAATAAATAAAAAGACAACCCAAATTGCCCCATGCGTGCATGCCCTATGCAGGCCACCCTCACGCCGGCCACCAAAAAGAAAAACCCCAGGCGCAGCCCCCAGGTCTCGAACCCGAGACCTGGAGAGAATTCCCCCAGCTTCCAGCCACTCTTCTAACATGCCTTTCATGTCATAACTCGTCGCGACATTCTTTTAAACTATCCTTCGCTGGCTCCTTATGCTTTAGCGCTAAAAGCAAAAATAAAACGCCTCAAGCGCGACCCCCAGGACTAGAACACGAGTCCTCCTAGCCGCAGCCCTCAAGCAACGTCCTTAGCTACTCCACCCATGCGCTTTCTTGTGACATAATTCCGCCCCAATTTAATATAAAGCCTCCTTAACACCAACGCCCCTTTAAAAAAAAAAACAAAACACACTTGCAGCCGCCTTGATTCGAACCCAGGTCCTCCTAAAGTACCTTAGCGCCTCAAGCCATTCTGCCAATTCATTCCTTATGTCCTAAACCCCACATAATTTCTTTTAAAGCCTCTTTTCCTATTTTCCTCTTTTTAGCCTAAAATTTCAACAATTTTCCAAAGCTTCCATTTTAGTCCTCGAGCTTTAAGAACTCCTAAAACACCTCCAAACCACTCTTAAAACCTACCAACTCGTAAATTAGCACGAACGCATAACCCCTAATCTAGGATGTTACACGAATACCATTCATCTTTCTCCCATTTTCTCCTTTCACTTTAGCCGAATCTTATTTGCTTTTCTCTTCTTTCAGCCATAGCCGAATCACATTGAAGTCCATCACCATTGCCGAAATCTCCCTACTTTCTTCTTGTTTTATTTTGGCCGAATATCAACCAAGCATAGATCTCCCTTGGTTTTTCTCTAATCGAATTTGAACAGGGTAAGTAATCTTGACCGAAACTCTATTCTCACTTTCTCTTTTTCTCTGTCGAGATGAGTAGACAAAAGCCGAATTTCGACATTTTTCTTGGCTTTTAATCAACCATGCAATTGGTTTCTTTTAGGACCTTCGGGATTTTGAAGCAGTAGATCGGGGTCATCTATTTCCTGTCAAGTGATTTCGGTAAGTCAGTGGTAAGGTTTCATGCCGATTCGATCTTTCTATAAGTTATTTGAAAAGCCAAAGGCTATTAGGATTAAGTGTTAATGTTGGCCGATTGTAGGGGAAGGCTCAATTGCGTACAGCTCGGGTTGTGGTTAGCGTTCGAAAGGCAGTAAGGTAAGGGTTGTGTGTTATCTCACCCTTCGGGAATTGCTAGTATAGCCGAATGGCTTATGCTAATGTACTATGTGTTGGTCGAATAACATATGTATTGCATTATTATGGGTGATATGAGAGGAGGGGGAAGTTGATATCTGTGACTTTGGGTCACCAGTGGTTTGGCACCACCAGTGGTTTGGTATCACAGTTGATTTCGTGACTTTGGGTCACCAGAGGTTTGGCACCTCATAGCGACTCGTCCCAGTGGCTTAGCACCACAATGGGTTGGCCCCACATTTGATAAAACGGGATTGTCACCAGTGATTTGGTATCACAACGTGGGTTGGCCCCACAATTGGATTATTCTTGACTTTGGGTCACCAGTGGTTTGGCACCACATTATTATTGATATCAGTGACTTCAGGTCACCAGTGGTTTGGCACCACCAGTGGTTTGGTACCACACGAGGTAGAGAAAGGAGTTGTGGATAGTTAGGTTTGGGTGCATGCTATGTTTATTTGATTATGACTTGTGTAAGCATGTTGCAATAATTGGGAGGGGGATTATGCACTAAGTCTTGATGACTCACCTTCTTCCTTATTTTTTCAGGTGAATCATAGATTGCGGATAAGGAGCCGGGTGGACTCGTGGTGGCCATGCGATACTTGCTTTCGGGTTTCATTGAACATCTTTTGGGTACTTTAATTTATTTAAATTTCGATTTTTATTTGGGTTTGTAATAAGGCCTTTAAATTATGTTTTCGGATTATTTTATCTGCTTTGGATTTGATTTCAAATATGATTAAGTAAATTACTTGATTTGTTTAAATAACCTGGACACAAAGTTTTCTAAACTATAATTCGCATGCGGTTTCAAAACTTTACCATCGGGTAATACAATCCACGTGATAACAAGTCAATTAAATGATTTTCAAATATAAGTTTTCAAATCTCGAATACAAACGATTTCCAAATTAACTAAGTAAGAATCACTCGGGTTTTAATAAGACATAAACGTTCTCCAAAGTAATGATGGACAAGTGAGTTTTAAAATGGATTTTTGGGATTTCAAAAACAAGTTAACGTTATCAACTTCACATGTACAAGTTTTTCCCCAAAGCAAAGGAATACAAGGGTTTTCACTGAAAATAAATCGGTAACCCGTTTTCTTCAAAAAGTTTTCACTCTGTAATACATCAGACTCGGTCGTGGTGTGTTGACTGGGTTTGGGGTGTTACAATTATGGTATCAGAGCCAGTTTCAAAAGCTCGGCTATAGGCCCGAGGCTTAAAATGTTTTAAAGTAGGTTCCAAAATATTTTTGTTTGAAAATACATGGTTTGAGAAGCATGGCATCGAGTCTCTGACACCAATCTGCTCAGGTAAGTACCCCTAATTGATGGTTGCTTTCGATTATGGTGATATATGCTTTGAACGACTAGTGATAGTGGATTACTCTAAAGACTGAAACCTATAGGACTCTGTGAACTCGCGAAAATAAAACTCTGTAATAAGAACTGTTCATAAGACTTTGCCTTAACAATAGTGGAATAAAGATTGACGCATAAAACTGTTCAATCAGATAAGTCGAGATATTAGACATGAGCATTCGAGGTCGTGGTTGTAATACGCGTGGACACGGTCGAGGTAGGATGACTGTGTCTGAACTAGTGGGGTCTGGTCAGGGGTCAGAAAATGAGATGCCACCACCACCACCAATTGCAGGTGGTGAGTTTTAGGATCAAACAGGGGATGATGCAGTGTCGCAGGCGATGCTGCGAGTTCTTGAGAGGGTGGCTAGAGCAGGTGGAGGTGTAGGAGCTCGAAAGTCTGTATCTGAGCGACTCCGAGCCAATGGAGCCGAGGTATTCCGAGGTGTATCTAGTGTGGCTCCCAATACGGCTGAGTATTGGTTGGAGGCCACGGAGCGAATCATGGACGACTTGGATTTGACTGCTGAGGAGAAACTGAAAGGGATAGTGTCGCTTCTTCGGGATGAGTCATACCAGTGGTGGCTCACGGTTCGGGATAGTGCTGCAGCGGATGATCTTACTTGGGATTATTTTAAGACAGCTTATCAGAAGAAATATATTGGATCTAGCTACATCGATGCGCAGTGAAAGGCATTTCTGAGACTAGTTTAGGGGAGTAAGTCCGTATCAGACTACGAAGCGGAATTCCTAAGGTTGAGCCGGTATGCTCGGGGTATTGTGGCTACGGAGCATGAGCGATGTGTCAGGTTTGAGGATGGACTGAGGGATGAGCTGAGATTGCTGATTGCTCCACAGCAGAAGCGAGAGTTTGCTGTGTTAGTAGAAAAGGCTAAAATAGCCGAAGGGATAAAGGAATCTGTGAGGAAGAATCATGACAGGAATAGACATAAGAGAGGTTTTGGATCAGCTGGGTCGGTTGGTAATTCTCAGAAAAGGGCCAGGCCTAGTGGGCCGAATCAATCTAGGAGGCCTGTTACTGCTAATCAGGGACCAGCGCAGTGTAATCGATGTGGGAAATCTCATTGGGGAAAATGTTGGACTGGTGGAAAAGGATGTTTTGAATGTGGCTCGCTGGATCACCGTGTGAGGGATTGTCCACGTAAGTTAGCCGAGATACTGATCGAGGGTCGTGGCGTGCTCGGTTCGAAATGAGGACCACAACCGCAGTGGGGTCGTGGTACTGGTAGAGGAGGTAATGGTTCTGGTCGGGGTCGCGGAGAACCGGGCAGAGGTGCAGGCAACACTAAGGCAAGACAGCCGAGATTGGTATATGCAGCGAGGCGTCGAGAGGTGGGGGATGCACCGGACATCATAACTGGTACGTTCTTAATCTTTGGATTTCCATATACTGCTTTGATTGATGTGGGTTCGACGCATTTGTATGTTGCTAGTAGCATAGTAGAGACCATGAACTTAGACTCTGAGATTACTTCTAGGGAGATGACAGTAGATAGCCCTCTAGGTCACTCTGTAGAAGTAAATAAGCTATATAGGGACGTACCACTAGAACTCTAAGGGGTAGTGTTTGTAGCTGAGCTGATGGAACTGCCGTTTGGGGAGTTCGATCTGATTCTTGTGATGGACTGGCTGGTGAAGTACCAAGCAAGTTTGGATTGCGCGGCTAAGAGCATGGTTCTGAAAATAGTTGAGGGTGAAAAAGTGGCGATGATAGGTAATAGAAGAGATTATCTGTCCAACGTGGTATCTGTTTTGAAAGCGGAGAAAATGGTCAGAAAGGGTTGTGAGGCGTTTATGGTTCATGTGTGTGCCTTGGAGGCCAAGGAGTCAGCTGTAGAGAATGTCTAAACGGTGAAGGAATTTGTCGACATATTTCCAAAAAAACTTCTGGGTCTGCCTCCGGATTGGGAAGTTGAATTTGGTATAGATTTGTTACCCGAGACCGCGCCAGTGTCTATTGCCCCGTATAGGATGACGCCGAAGGAATTGGTGGAGCTGAAGGCTAAGATTTAGGAGTTATTGGACCGGGGTTTCATCCGGCCAAATGTTTCGCCTTGGGGAGCGCCAGTGCTCTTTGTCAAGAAGAAGGATGGTACAATGCGGATGTGTATAGACTACCGCCAGTTGAATAAGTTGATGATCAAAAACAAGTATCCATTGCCCAGGATAGATGACTTGTTTGATCAGCTTAAGGGTGCATCGGTTTTCTCAAAGATCGACTTAAGGTCTGGGTATCATCAACTAAAGGTGAAAGAGGCTAATATCCACAGGACGACGTTTCGCACTCGATATGGGCACTACGATTTTTGGTAATGTCGTTTGGGTTGACTAACGCGCCGGCAGCATTCCTGGACATGATGAATCGGGTGTTTCAGCCGTATTTGGACCAATTTGTTGTGGTATTTATAGACGATATACTAGTGTACTCAAGATCTGAGGAGGAACATGATGCGCATTTGCGAGTAGTTTTGCAGATTCTAAGGGAAAAGCAGTTATTTGCCAAATTTAGTAAGTGCGAGTTCTGGCTTGGGGAGGTGACTTTCTTGGGTCACGTAGTGTCAGCTGAGGGGATTAGAGTGGATCCTCGAAAGATTGAGGCAGTATTGGACTGGAAACCGCCTAAGTCAGTGGCAGAAGTTCGGAGTTTTCTAGGTCTGGCAGGGTATTACCAAAGATTTGTTGAGGGATTTTCTTTGATCGTAGCGCCGATGACCAAATTACTGAGGAAAGGAGTTCCATTTGTGTGGTCTGAGAAATAGCAAGAAAGTTTCGACAAGTTGAAAAAGATTCTGGCAGAAGCTCCGATTTTGATTCAGCCTGAGGCAGGAAAGGAATTCACGGTATATTGTGATGCATCGCATACTGGCTTGGGATGTGTGCTGATGCAGGAAGGAAAGATGGTGGCTTATGCATCTCGGCAGTTGAGATCGCATGAGGTTAACTATCCCACGCATGACTTGGAATTGGCTGTAGTGGTTTTCGCCTTGAAGATTTGGAGGCACTACTTGTACGGAGAGAAGTCGATAGTCTACACGTATCACAAGAGTCTGAAGTGCCTTTTGACTCAGAAGGATTTGAACTTGAGACAGCGCAGATGGATTGAACTGTTGAAGGACTACAACTGTTCAATTGAGTATCATCTAGGCAAGGCTAACGTGGTTGCAGACGCGTTGAGTCGTAAGGTAGTAGTGCACTTGAGGGTGATGTTTGCTCATCTTAGCTTGTAAGATGATGGGAGTCTTTTGGCAGAATTGCAAGTAAAGCTGACTTGGGTAGAGCAGATTAAGGTGAAACAGTTGGAGTATGAGGGTTTAAATGCTCGGAGGTTGCAAGTTCAGAATGATGGGTTGGAAGGTTACAGCTTGTCCAGTGATAGAGTACTGTGTTTTCAAAGGAAAGCCTGTATGCCGAAAGATGTCGAGTTAAGACAGAGGATTCTACAGGACGCACATAGCAGCCCATACGCTATGCATCCTGGAGGTAGCAAGATGTACCGGGATTTGCGAGAAACGATTTTGGTGGCGGGGCCAAACGGGAAGTAACTGAGTTTGTGGGTAAATGTCTGACGTGTCAGCAAGTCAAGGCTGAACATCAGTTGCCGTTAGGTTTACTTCAGTCGATGAAGATTCCACAGTGGAAGTGGGAAAGGATCACTATGGACTTTGTCAGTGGGTTACCCCTTACGCCTAGTAAGAAAGACTCAGTCTGGGTGATTGTGGACCGTTTAACTAAGTCAGGTCATTTTATACCGGTAAGGGTTGATTACTCACTTCAGAGGTTAGCTAAGCTATATGTGGCAGAGAAAGTGAGGTTGTACGGTGTTCCAGTGTCAATTATCTCGGACAGGGATCCCAGGTTCACGTCGAGGTTTTGTGGAGCGTTGCATCAGGCGTTGGGTACATGGTTGGATTTTAGTACGGCATTTCATCTACAGACAGACGGACAGTCAGAAAGGGTTATACAAATCCTAGAAGATATGCTGAGAGAGCTGGGAAGAATTTCTACCGTTAGCTGAATTTGCGTACAACAATAGTTACCAGGCAAGCATTAAGATGGCACCATATGAGGCGTTGTATGGTAGAAAGTGTCGTACACCTACCTGCTGGACAGAGTTGGGTGAGCGTCGGATGTTCGGACCAGAGTTGGTTGCTGAGACTGAAGATAAAGTCAAGGTGATTCAAGCTCATTTGAAGGAAGCTTCGGACAGGCAGAAGTCATATGCCGATCTTAAGCGGAGAGAAATAGAGTTTGCAGTGGGTGATAGGGTTCTCTTGAAGGTCTCGCCGTGGAAGAAAGTGCTGAGATTTGGAAGGAAAGGCAAGCTAAGTCCAAGGTTTATTGGCCCATATAAGGCGTTGAGACGAGTGGGACCAGTAGCTTATCAGCTCGAGTTGCCAGCGGAGCTGATTCAGATACATAATGTATTCCACATCTCCATGCTTAGGCACTATCGTTCAGATCCGTCACATGTTGTATCGGTGGAGGACATTGAGGTGAGCCCAAATTTGACCATGGAAGAGGAACCAGTGCAGATTCTAGATCGGGATGTGAAAGTTTTGTGCAAGAAGTCAGTTCCGTTAGTAAAGGTATTATGGCGAAATCAAGGCGTGGAAGAAGCTACGTGGGAACTAGAGGATGTGATGAGACAGCAATACCCTCAACTCTTTTGACCAGTAATTTCGAGGCCGAAATTATTTTTAAGGGGGGTAGAACTGTAACATCCTTAAATAGGGGCTATTGTGTTTGAACTTCTTTGCATGTGTATGGATTAATTGTGTTATTAATTGAGGTGTTCTAGAGGCTAGTTATAAGTCAAGGGTAGGCCCCAACTATAGGAAAAATTTTGTTTTAAGCTTTAGTTAAGGAGAGCAGAAGGAGCTAGGGGTTAAGTATATTTCGTGGGGAATTTAAGCACAAGAATTGGCTTGGTAAAGTGGCAAGGAGGCGCCACTTAGGGCCTTGAGAGTGACGCCACATGCAGGGAAGGGGGAGCTTAGGTTCGAGTAGCAGAAATCCTATTTTCTGCTTACCATTTTGACGCCAATGAGGGAGGAGTTGTGGCCAGCTCAAACTCTGTCAGATAATTGTGGATCAAGTCAAATTAATTTAAACTGATGAAGAAGAGAAAATTTAGGAGCTTGTGGAATTCAAACACATTTGAATTGTTGGTCAGGAGAAATTTGAGGTGTTTGCCGAATTTTGAATAGTGGAGGAGGAGTGTTCGGTTGGGGAACTTGCTAGGTGTGCCGTCCCTTCATAGTTAGCTTAGGAGCACATTTTCGGCTAGTCTAGGCTATAGTGCATTCGGTTGAGAAGCAAACCGAAACTCCTCTTTGCTCATCGATTTTCCCTTAATGCACCATATTGAAGCAAAAGCCGAAATCCCTTTTTGCACCTGTCAAATTCTCTTGAAAGCACCTAGCCGAATGCCCATCTAAACTTTCTTAGTTTTATTTCTTTTCTTCTTCTCAAGTGCTTGGCCGAATCTCCTTCTCTCCCATCTCTCTCTTTTTTTTCTCTCATAATTGCTAAAAACCACATCTTCTTCTTTTTCCTCCTTTTTGCCGAAACTCTCTTAATCCCTTTTCTTTAAACCAAAGCCGAATACCATTCATCTTTCTCCCATTCTCTCCTTTCACTTTAGCCGAATCTTATTTGCTTTTCTCTTCTTTCAGCCATAGCCGAATCACATTGAAGTCCATCACCATTGCCGAAATCTCCCTACTTTCTTCTTGTTTTACTTTGGCCGAATATCAACCAAGCATAGATCTCCCTTGGTTCTTCTCTAATCAGATTTGAAGGGGGTAAGTAATCTTGGCCGAAACTCTATTCTCATGTTCTCTTTTTCTCTATCGACATGAGTAGACAAAAGCCGAATTTCGGCATTTGTCTTGGCTTTTAATCAACCATGCAATTGGTTTCTTTTAGGACCTTCGGGATTTTGAAGCAGTAGATCGGGGTCATCTATTTCCTGTCAAGCGATTTCTGTAAGTTAGTGGTAAGGTTTCATGCTGATTCGATCTTTCTATAAGTTATTTGAAAAGCCAAAGGCTATTAAGATTAAGTGTTAATGTTGGCCAATTGTAGGGGAAGGTACAGCTCGAGTTGTGGTTAGCGTTCGAAAAGCAGTAAGGTAGGGGTTGTGTTTGGTTGTGCGTTATCTCACCCTTCAGGAATTGTTAGTATAGCCGAATGGCTTTTGCTAATGAACTATGTGTTGGCCGAATGTAGGAAAAGGGGATCTAGTGCGTTAGATCGAGAACTTCGGGATTCAGTAATCGCGTTAGTGATCAGGTGTGTAACTTACACACTTCATCATTAAGTAGATATGCTAATAGGCTAAACATGTTAAAAGCCAGAAACTGTGTAGATCTTGATATGATACCTTAATGGGTATAAGTAAGGATTTTGGTACGTCCGTTTTGATGAGATTATGCTAAATGATGCTTGCTGCTATGCTCTACGTTTTATTCAATATATGTTTATTATTAAAGTATGTTGGCATGATTTACATATGTATTGCATTATTATGGGTGATATGAGAGGAGGGGGAAGTTGATATCTGTGACTTTGGGTCACCAGTGGTTTGGCACCACCAGTGGTTTGGTATCACAGTTGATTTCGTGACTTTGGGTCACCAAAGGTTTGGCACCTCATAGCGACTCGTCCCAGTGGCTTAGCACCACAGTGGGTTGGCCCCACATTTGATAAAACGGGATTGTCACCAGTGATTTGGTATCACAACATGGGTTGGCCCCACAATTGGATTATTCGTGACTTTGGGTCACCAGTGGTTTGACACCACATTATTATTGATATCAGTGACTTTGGGTCACCAGTGGTTTGGCACGACCAGTGGTTTGGTACCACACGGGGTAGAGAAAGGAGTTGTGGATGGTTAGGTTTGGGTGCATGCTATGTTTATTTGATTATGACTTGTGTAAGCATGTTGCAATAATTGGGAGGGGGATTATGCACTGAGTCTTGGTGACTTACCTTCTCCCTTATTTTTTCAGGTCAATCATAGATTGCGGATGAGGAGCCGGGTGGACTCGTGGTGGCCATGCGATACTTGGTTTCGGGTTTCATTGAACATCTTTTGGGTACTTTAATTTATTTAAATTCCAGTCTTTATTTGGGTTTGTAATAAGGCCTTTAAATTATGTTTTTGGAATATTTTATCTGCTTTGGATTTGATTTCAAATATGATTAAGTAAATTACTTGATTTGTTTAAATAACTTGACACAAAGTTTTCTAAACTGTATTTCGCATGCGGTTTCAAAACTTTACCATCGGGTAATACAATCCACGTGATAACAAGTCAACTTAAATGATTTTCAAATCTAAGTTTTCAAAACTCGAATACAAACGATTTCCAAATTAACTAAGTAAGAATCACTTGGGTTTTAATAAGACATAAACGTTCTCCAAAGTAATGATGGACAAGTGAGTTTTAAAATGGATTTTCGGGATTTCAAAAACAAGTTAATGTTATCAACTTCACATGCACTAGTTTTTCCCCAAACGCAAAGCAATACAAGGGTTTTCACTGAAAATAAACCGGTAACCCATTTTCTTCAAAAAGTTTTCACTCTGTAATACGCCAGACTCGGTCGTGGTGTGTTGACCGGGTTTGGGGTGTTACAACCCATGTTGAATATATGTGTATTTTGATGTTTGATGGTAGAAAATGCAGGTTTGTTGTTTGTTAAATGACTTTTATAAACTGATTTTTGGTAAAAATGACAAATAGGGACTTCGTTGTAAATGTCTATAAAATGAGTAGAAAAATGTGAATAAATGAGAAATGTTGGTTGTTATAAGTGTGAAAATGCTTGGGCTAGGCTTGGGTTTTTAGGAAATTGAATGAAATTCATTTTACGAGCCTAGGAACTAAATTATAAAATGTCAAAAGTTTAGAGGCAAAAATGTATTTTTTTTGCCATAGTGTGTTTTTGGGTTGAAATGAATAATGGGATGATTAAATGAGATGAATTTGGTATTATAGATCAAGAAAAATGAAGTTCAGGTCTAGATCAGGGAGAAACCAAAGTGTTTGACGATTAGGTCCATTTCTACTATTTTTGTATCGAGGTAAGTTTGTATGTTAATAATGCAATGTTATAATTGTATTTATAATGTTTAGTTATTGCATGAATTGTATGATTGACTCTATAGATGTAATTGACGAAGTTTCGACAAGCGAGGAAATCTCGGTTGAACCTTAGGAATAGATTAGGATACAAGTGACATGTCACTAGGAATCCATGTGAGTATGTAATTATGTTATTTATGTGTCCCAGGTGCTGGTCTTGTGCATCCTATCGGTGGCTGAGTATATCGAAATATGTCGTAGACACTTCACAGCTTGTGTAAGCAGCATCGTGTAGCTAAGTCTTGACTGACAGCTTGTGTGAGCAGGCCCGTGGATAGCTCGAGAGTGAGCCCGTATGTGTTATGAGATTTGTGGTAGCATAGGCTACATGTGTGGCACTTACGTGCAAATTTTCTATGTATCTGATAGTATTCCAAGTGGTTCAACGGGTATGTCAAAGTTGAGAAAGTACGTGAATATATTATGAGATGGTACAGGTATGTATGTAAAACTCAAAGGAAATGAACTCAGTATATGATGAACTATATGTAAGAATGTGATGGAGTAAGTTGTGCTTATGAAGCTTAAATGACACTTATGTTAATATATGTTAAGTTATTTATATGAAAAATGTATGAATAATGTTTTGTATTATTTGCATATGGACTTACTCAGCTATATAACTTACCCCCCTTTCTTTCCATTATCTTATAGTGTTACCAAGCTAGCTTGGGATCGGATATCGTCGGAGATTCAGATCACACTATCAAACCCTCTCATTTTGGGTATTGATGATATTAGTATTTTGAAAGTATGGCATGTACAGCGACTTAGTCATTTTGTTATATGTGTCATTGTGATTGTAGCCAATAGGTTGGCTTGTAATTTTCAAAGGCTTTTTTTGATATTTGGCCATGTAAATTGGCTTATTTTTGGGCTAACATGGTTGTAAGCCTAATTATATTTATATATGTGCCAATGTCTTTGGTGATATAGTCATGGTATGCTTGGTGAATGATAGAAAGGTGATTATTGACATGAATGTGAAATGTTTGGCAATGGGGCCTATTGAAGAGATGTTAAAGTGGTGTACAATTAGGTAGCTTGAAAACAATCAATTGTGGCGTAATAAGTGTTGTGAGTATGATAGATGTTGATATTGTGTTGGTATGTGTTGGTCGTAATTGTAGATGTTTTGGTTGCCTAAGTATGTTAAGTTTTGTTCCTTTCAATTGGTGCAAGTGTATATGTGAATAAGGGCGGTAAATGGCTTGGTAAATACCCTTTATTTCGTCTGCACGAGTAGACAAACGGGCGTGTGCCTAGGCTGTGTGTAACATACGGCCTGCCTCACGAGCATGTGTTTTAGCCGTGTGTCCCCTACACCTTAATTTTGAGAAATAGAATGTCCAGAATTGAGCACACGGGCGTGTGTCCCAGCCGTGTGTGCTACACAGTCTAGCACACGGCATGTGGCATGGCCGTGTGGCACAAGTTAGGGAGCACCTAAATCGAACACAATCCGAAGCATGGGCGTGTCCCAGGGTCACACGGGCGTGTCCCTTGGACAACATGGGCATGTGAGCCCTGTAGTTAGCAAAAATTTTCTAAGTTTTGTAAAAATTTCCTGAGTTCTTTGTTTAGCCCCGAACCACTTGTAAAGCATGTATTGGGCCTTGTAGGCTCGTATAAGGGACTTTGTGATTGAATATGAATGGTTTTAATTTGGACGCAAGTTTATGACTCGAAATTTTATGAATACTTGTGTCGTAAGTCCAGTAATGCCTCGTACCCTGTTCCGATGTTGAATACGGGTAAGGGGTGTTACAATACTTATGCTCAAAAATAAGAAATTTGATATTTATGCTACTTATGTATACATATCATTCAAATTAATCTCAATTATTATTATGATATCAAAAATAGACTAAATTCTTCCTCAATAAAGACATGCTAAATTCCAACCAATTTGATTTTATTCCCTTATTCAAGATCAAGCTGCAATCATTGAGTTTAATTTATGCCTTCATATGTTGAGCATAGTAATTTCTCTCTAATAATGTAGGTAGCATAGAAACTTGAATTGTAACACCCCAAACCCGGCCTAGAAGTTAGGCCCAAATCTGGCGTGCCACATTGAAGAGTTTTTCAAAAACCATGCTTTCATTAGAAACCCTTCTTAAAAAATTTAAAACTTTCTGCCATGTAAAACCTCAGATTTCGTTTGCTTATCTTCAAAGCTTAGTTTATTAAAAGTCATTCTCTTGCAAATTCATTATTACTTTCAAAACCTTGATTGTTGCAGAAGTTTGATTCAAACATTTGCGGATACATGATATTTTGAAAACAATGGTTATAGTTTTAAAAACCCGTGTTTAACAGACCAGCTGTTGTAATTTAAAGAAATACCAAATAAAAGTTAAAAAGAAAAACCCAATGGCCTTATTACAAAAATTATTAAAAGGCTGGGGATTACCTGCATGGTTAAAAGAAAGGGGCGAGTTACGAGAACTCAGTGTGTAATCCCCTATAACGGTCATAGTCTGGGCCTGAGCCCATACGGTGTCGGTCTAGGCCTAAGCCCTATTCGGTAACAAGCTGGGCCTTAGCCCCAAATCAGAACAATGAAATGGATATGTACCCACCCCAATCCTATCCAGCCAACTAACTCTCCACCCGTACCAATTAGCACACCATGTGGGGACCATGTCAACCCACCCACCCAAACTTCCTCCAAATCAGCAACCCAACCCAATACAGTATGTCGTGTATGTCATGCTCAATCATTACACGTGTATGCAAAATGGCCATGCTTAGTAACAGTCATTTAAACAAATATTAATAGCAAATCAGTCAAATCATAGCACAAGTCAATCATTTACCCACAAGGGCAAATCAGTCATTTTACCCTATAAGGGTATTCCGGTAATCCTACCCTACAGGGGTAATTCGGTAGTTCTACTCATAACTAATCCATGTATGCAGTGCATCTCAAACATAATCAATCATACAATTAACACATACAACACTAGTACTACCACGAGGGTATAACGGTCATTTAATTAGTTAGAGGTAAAACGATCATTTCGCCCCGTAAGGGCATCTTGATAATTTTACCCGTCGAGGGTATTTTGGTAACTTTACCTATAGAGGGTATTTCGGTAATTTTACAAATTAAGGTATTCTAAATATAGATAACGATGCGAATGGGCCTAGGGCCCATTCTCGGCCCAAATAGACCCACACGTTCGTGTAGCCCATTTAGCCCAAATCTAGCCACAGATATGAGATTCACATAGACCATTTCACTATCTACTACACAATCATACAATTTATTCATATGGGCCCATGGGCCCATTGTGCCCACTTGGCCCCTTTCGACCCATCGTGGCCCAAATAGCCTTAACCCACAAAAACACTCATGATGGCCTCAACTATCGCGTCGAAGCTCCCATACGTACGCTCGCACGCTCGTGTGGCTACCATCGCCATGTGACTGGCATTTCAGCATTTGCCGCTCTATAGCTAGAGTAGTGCGAAATACACATCTGATAGGAATCTGGAGTTGATCCACGCTCCGAACACTCCTATGCCCAAACACCAACCCAGGTATGCTTACTCTCCTCATAGATTGCTCTTTCTAAAGCCAGCTTCTCACCTTCCCTCTTGCTAGCTTCCCGATGTGGGATCCCTCCTTCAGCAGAGTTTAAATCCATCACAACCACTTGCCGTCCCAACTTACCAAAATAAATATCCCTTTTTGCTTGCGATGAGATTCGAACTCAGGCTCCCTTGTAACATAATCCATGCCATTAGCCACTTTACCACCTAGCTCCTTTTGTCTTAAAACATGCGCAACTAAATATAAGTCTATGGCCAAAGTCTAAGTTCATTTAAAAAGAAATCAAAATGAAATGCAAGTGCCGGGACTTGAACCTTGGACCCCTTGCTTCCTTGTGCTGCGTCACTTCCTTGTCTCCCATGTGGCGTCATTTTCCACTAGACCACAACTCCTTTTGTGTCATTTTTCTCCACATTTTATACTTAAAGCCTACTAACTAACTCCTAGGGTTTTATTCACCTAAAACCAAAGTTTTTCCTAAGCCCAGGTTTTGATCCCGGGACTTCATGGAAGCCCCCTAACCTTCCAAAATCACTCACCTAATAGGTCTAACTTGCATTAGTGCCGTTCTCTTGTTCTCAAAAATTTTAAATGCTTCCATGGCCAAGGCCCAATTTTACTAGGCCCAAATTCGGGTCGTTACATGAATCAATAGGTCTCTAAAAAGGTTGTAACGTGGCTAGGCTAGGGGTAGGTAAAAGATAGATAAATTTAGGCTAAAAGCCCTAGACTCAGCTTCAATCGGACCTTCGGAATAATTACCTTCAGTACACCAACTTACTTTGCTTTCATATGCTCTTTTTTACATCTAATTTCTTTCAAGTACATATACTCTCTTTTTTTTGTTGTTTTTTCTTTTCTTTTATTTTTTTCATGAGCATTTTACTGTATGTACTACAATTGTTTTGAGCATTTGATACTTCTTTTCAACTCCCCCAAACTTATTTTCAAAGAATATTTTGAATAATACTGAGTCTAGTGTTTGGGATAATTTAAAGATAACTAAGAGAGAAGCGATGGCTAAATATTGCAAGGGTTCAAATAAAATTATGCCATATAGTCTCAAAGTTGGGTTTAAAGGGATAAAATTTCATCAAGGTTGACTTGAAAGGCTCGAACGGTCCAAACAAAAGTTGCCTAAATGATTTTCAATGTAACACCCCAAACCCGGTCAATACGCCACGACCGAATCTGGCATGCCACGAAGGAAAACGTTTTTAAGAAAATTGAGTTAACGATTAAATTTTAGTGAAAAACTCTTTGTTGTTCTATGTTTGTAGAAAACAAATGTATAATAAGTTAAAAACTGAAAATTTACTTTGAAATTCCGGAAATAAATCTTTAAAACTTAGTTACAGATCCATATATTAGAAAAAAAAAAAACCTTTTATAATTTTAAAAGAAACCCAAGCGATTATTTTGAAAACCGTTTCTAATTGAAATTTGGAAGCTTAAGTTTTGGAAAAATTAGGTCACCAATGGTTTGGCACCACCAGTGGTTTGGTACCACACGGGGTAGTAAAGGTGTTATGGATGGCTAGGTTGGGTGTATAATATATATGTTGCTTGATTATAAATTGTGTAAGAATTTTTGCATTATCCGGGTGAGGGATTATGCACAGAGTCTTGGTGACTCACCTTCTCCTTTACCTTTTCAGGTGATTCGCAAATTCGCGGATAAGAAGTCGGATGAACTCGAGGAGGCCATGCAATAAAAATTGGTTTTACATGAACTTCCATTTGGGTACTTTATTTTAATTTGGTTTCCATCTTTTTATGGATTTGTAATAAGGCCTCTTTAATTATGTTTTTGGAATATTTATATGCTTTGGATTTGTTTTAAATATGGCTTAAAAAATTACATGGTTGATATAATAATTTGAGTACAAAGTTTTCTAAACTACAAAACGCGATGGTTTTCAAAACGTTACCATCGGGTAACATAAATCATTTGATAATATTTAACGTCTTAAGTGTTTCGATAACTTAAACTATTTTCCAAAACTTAAGCTTCCAAATTTCAATTAGAAACGGTTTTCAAAATAATCGCTTGGGTTTCTTTTAAAATTATAAAAGGTTTTTTTTCTAATATATGGATCTGTAACTAAGTTTTAAAGATTTATTTCCGGAATTTCAAAGTAAATTTTCAGTTTTTAACTTATTATACATCTGTTTTCTACAATCATAGAACAACAAAGAGTTTTTCACTAAAATTTAATCGTTAACTTGATTTTTCTTAAAAATGTTTTCCTTCGTGGCATGCCAGATTCGGTCATGGCGTATTGACCGGGCAACTTGATTATTCGTGACTTTGGTCACCAGTGATTTGGTATCACATTTGTGTCTTTGGGACACCAGAGGTTTGGCACCTCATAGCGATTCGTCCCTGTGGATTAACCCACCGTGGGTTGGCCCCACTTTTGAGATATGGGATTGTCGCCAGTGATTTTGTATCACACGTGGGTTGGCCCCACAGATGGATTATTCGTGACTTTGAGTCACCAGTGATTTGGTATCACATTTTTTGGATATCGTGACTTTGGGTCACCAGTGTTTGGCACCACCAGTGGTTTGGTACCACACGGGGTAGTAAAGGTGTTATGGATGGCTAGGTTGGGTGCATAATATATATGTTGCTTGATTATAAATTGTGTAAGAATTTTTGCATTATCCGGGAGAGGGATTATGCACTGAGTCTTGGTGACTCACCTTCTCCCTTACCTTTTCAGGTGATTCATAAATTCGCGGATAAGAAGTCAGATGAACTCGAGGAGGTAATGTAATAAAAATTGGTTTTACATGAACTTCCATTTGGGTACTTTATTTTAATTTGGTTTCCATCTTTTTATGGATTTGTAATAAGGCCTCTTTAATTATGTTTTTGGAATATTTATATGCTTTGGATTTGTTTTAAATATGGCTTATAAATTACATGGTTGATATAATAATTTGAGTACAAAGTTTTCTAAACTACAAAACGCGATGGTTTTCAAAATGTTACCATCGGGTAACATAAATCATTTGATAATATTTAACGTCTTAAGTGTTTCGATAACTTAAACTATTTTCCAAAACTTAAGCTTCCAAATTTCAATTAGAAACGGTTTTCAAAATAATCGCTTGGTTTCTTTTAAAATTATAAAAGGTTTTTTTTCTAATATATGGATCTCAGAACTAAGTTTTAAAGATTTATTTCCGTAATTTCAAAGTAAATTTTCAGTTTTTAACTTATTATACATCTGTTTTCTACAAACATAGAACAACAAAGAGTTTTTCACTAAAATTTAATCGTTAACTTGATTTTTCTTAAAAACGTTTTCCTTCGTGGCATGCCAGATTCGGTCATGGCATATTGACCGGGCAACTTGATTATTCGTGACTTTGGTCACCAGTGATTTGGTATCACATTTGTGTCTTTGGGACACCAGAGGTTTGGCACCTCATAGCGATTCGTCCCTGTGGATTAACACCACCGTGGGTTGGCCCCACTTTTGAGATATGGGATTGTCGCCAGTGATTTTGTATCACACGTAGGTTGGCCCCACAGATGGAATATTCGTGACTTTGAGTCACCAGTGATTTGGTATCACATTTTTTGGATACTTTGGGTCACCAGTGGTTTGGCACCACCAGTGGTTTGGTACCACACGGGGTAATAAAGGTGTTATGGATGGCTAGGTTGGGTGCATAATATATATGTTGCTTGATTATAAATTGTGTAAGAATTTTTGCATTATCCGAGAGAGGGATTATGCACTAAGTCTTGGTGACTCACCTTCTCCCTTACCTTTTCAGGTGATTCATAAATTCGCGGATAAGAAGTCGGATGAACTAGAGGAGGCCATGCAATAAAAATTGGTTTTACATGAACTTCCATTTGGGTACTTTATTTTAATTTGGTTTCCATCTTTTTATGGATTTGTAATAAGGCCTCTTTAATTATGTTTTTGGAATATTTATATGCTTTGGATTTGTTTTAAATATGGCTTATAAATTACATGGTTGATATAATAATTTGAGTACAAAGTTTTCTAAACTACAAAACGCGATGGTTTTCAAAACGTTACCATCGGGTAACATAAATCATTTGATAATATTTAACGTCTTAAGTGTTTCGATAACTTAAACTATTTTCCAAAACTTAAGCTTTCAAATTTCAATTAGAAACGGTTTTCAAAATAATCGCTTGGGTTTCTTTTAAAATTATAAAAGGTTTTTTTTCTAATATATGGATCTGTAACTAAGTTTTAATGATTTATTTCCGAAATTTCAAAGTAAATTTTCAGTTTTTAACTTATTATACATTTGTTTTCTACAAACATAGAACAACAAAGAGTTTTTCACTAAAATTTAATCGTTAACTCGATTTTCTTAAAAACGTTTTCCTTCGTGGCATGCCAGATTTGGTCGTGGCATATTGACCGGGTTTGGGGTGTTACATTCAATATTCCATGTTTCCTAGGATTTCACCTCAAGAAACTACTAAGTCAATTCTAGAAACTTAAACTTTCATGCTTGCCTAACTTTCCTAAGGAACTAAAAAATTTTATGGTATGATTTGCATGTTTTATTAAGAGTACATTTATGTCATAATTCAACCAACATAACAATTATTGAAATAATAGAATTTTATTCATACTAAAGTTTAGCATACTTAACAAAATTTCAAATTTTTGAACAAAATATATCTTAGTCATAATTAAAAGAAAATTTTGTTCTAAGAGAAAATAATTTCAATATTTCAGTCCCCCCTTCTTAAGATGAGCAATATCCTTATTGTTAAAAGTGAATAGATACTATACACCAGGTAGGATTCTAGAAAAGAGGAGGTGAGTCAATTTGACTGCTTAAGTACCAAGCTCTCTCTAGATCCAATCCTAGAGATGTATATATCTATTTCCAGACTTTGTACTTTGCAACTTGTTCATTTTTATTTATGATTTCCACCTCTTGTTTTATTATACGAAAAATAAAAATCCTAATAGAACCTAATCCTAAAACACTAAGTAACTTAGGAGAGAAAATGAAATAAAGTAAAGATCCCCCCTTTTTATTTATTTGTAGATCCCTCAGAATCTGACTCATCTTTTTCCACGCTCGACATTGAATTCCATGGTTCGAGTATGAAGTCTGAAAATCCAGGCACAAAAATAAATGGGTTATGAAATATATATTTTAAATGTATATCTGATTGAGTCATCCCGTATTTTTTAGTATCTCCAGTAATCTTGTTGCTGCAACTACATGTGTTGCAGCATAGGGTTTATACCAAACTGTTCGCTTAGTGGAATGGTGCTAGAAGGGACTCTCAGCGTCAAACTTAGGAAATCTGTTAAGGGTGGTTTCAATTTTAGGCAGGTGGGTGAGTAGTTGAGGGTAAGGTTTAGAGTTGAAGAGGGTGGCGGTTTTAAGGATAGTTTAGGTACAGTAGTTGGTGACTTCGAATGAAGGTGTTTGGGGTGGTGATTCAGGGAGTTAAGGCCTGCAACACTAAGGGGTTAAGTGAGATGCACTATTGGGCTACTTGGGAGTGGTGGTGAAGCAAGGTAAGGGCTATAGGTTTGTGCGGAAAAGGGTTGAATATTTCCCTTCTTAGTAGTGTCTTAAGCTCAATGGCAATTTCTTTTTGGATCCTAAGCTCCTGTACTGAAAATAAACTAAAAAAATCCAAAGAAATTAGTGCTTGAGTTAAAAGTTGACCATTTATTTAACAAAACAAATACTTAAATTCTTTGTGCTACTTAGAAAATATTTTTTTGAAAAATTACATTAAATTAAACCCCAGGAAAGACTGGAGGGGTCACAGATGGTCCAGCTTAAGTTTCAATCTCCTAGATAGAGTTTTAATTAATGTAATGAACCAAAGTAAATTTTATCTAAGTCTATCATTTTATTCAAATGAGAAAAAAAACTAAAAATATAAAATAACGATAGAGAAAGTGAAGAGTACTCCCTCCTTTTTATTCAGGATCGTCATTGACCATGGTGGTGTCAAATGGCCATTTGTCATACCAACTATAACCATCTAGGAAGTAATCATATTCTTTCCCATCAAATCTATCCAACATCTTATTAGGGAAAGAAAACCCGTAATGATATTTCCTGGTGGCCTTATTTAACTTCCTATAATTCCTACAAATCCTCCAACTCGTGACTCAAATATATGCAATAATCCATCTGACACCCTTTTTGTGCCTTTCCAAAATCACAAGCGCCACTTCTTCTTGATCTTTGGTGAACTCAATTGAAATAATGACAGGTAAAGTCGAAGACAGACCCAAATAGTCATATTTTAAATGAGGAGACAAAATCTTCAGTTCCAATTTAGCTGGCTCTTCAATCAACGACTTTGGTTGCGTATACTCTTGGGATGATAACTCTAATGATTCGAATAGAACTTCTTAAGTAGATTCCTTTGAATTAGCTTCTATCCAAGCCAAACATTCCTTGTCTTCATCATCACTTGGTGAATCCACCAGTAGAATATGTTCTAACGAATTGTTTAAAGAGTTGAGCTCCAACTCTGTAGAAGCTAGCGATTTCATCTTGGAAATAGCAGAGTAGTCTTCAACTATATCTATGGATTTAGCAGCATCGAAGTCATTAAAAGTCACCTCATCATCAAAGATTTCTTTCAATTGAGTATCATTTTGTTGCTTCTGGAATCATTAAGGATATGACAGTGGTGGAATCTTAGCTTTAGCCGGACAACTCCTTTGTCGAAATTTTTCTATATCCGACAAGGGTGTTAGGTAATCAGAACTAACTGGTTTAGAGTTTACCTCATCAAGGATCACCGTATCTAACTTTTGTGGAACAGGAGTTTCAACACTCAGTTGAACTTCCTCTTTGCCTTGAGTTACAATAGGCTTATCTTCAACCTCGACAACTTTGGGTTCCCATGTCTTCCCAGTTTGTAAAGTGACGGTTTTGCAATGCTCTTTGCCCGTGCTTCTTAGATTTTTTGTATCACTCGGACAAATACCTTGGGGGTTTGGTTTTGATCTCATTGGCTAGTTGTCCCACTTTGTTTCTAAATTCTTCAATGTTACTGGTTGGCTTTGGATTAGTTCATCATTCTTCGCTATGTACACCTTCAGCAAATTCTCAAGATTACTTGAAGATTCAGTTGGTGTGGGTTGTTGCACTTGTTGAGAATACTCTAGTAGATAATTTGGTCGAAATATCATAGAAGAGTCGCTATGGTCCGCCCATTGATTACTCCATGGAGAAATTGGATGATTCTGCCATGAAGAGTTGTAATAATTTGACTGTGGACCATCCCAATTTTTATTTCCTATGTAATATTTTGACTCTTGATTCGATGGGCAATTTCAAATAAATGGCCATCTCCACAGTATTTTCAAGAAACAACCTCGAACTGGTTTAGTTGCTAACCTGTCAGATTATGATTGAAAGCATTAACAATTATGTTCTTAAGCATAAAAGACATAGAGGATACCTGGGCTGCCAAAGTAGCAAGTTTATCTGCTTCATGTACTCCTACTGCTCGTCTTTTTGATGTTGCTCGGTTGGCTGGCCACTGATTGTTATTGCTAACAATTCTTTTAATAATCTCATAAGCATCATTATAAGACTTAGAAATAAGGGCTCCATTTGTCGAAGTATCCACCATCATTCTAGCATCCACCATCATTCTAGTATGAATGATCATTGTTTTATGCGACGTCAAAGTCTTAAAATTTATATAAAGAATAATCGAACTAGGAAACTATCTATGACAATGATTTGAGGCAAGTCCACCTATCGAACAGTAGTATAGTTAAGGCAAGACCGGATTGTTGAACGCAAAGGAACTAAAAGTACTAATACTAACTTTCATTTTATTATCTAGCCTAAAATAAAAGGAATTTTTATCTAATCTAAATTTAACTAACAACTAAGCTAAAAACTCTAAGACAAAAAAGAATAAAATTTGGGAAAAATATTTGAGAGAGAAAACCAATTGACTAAGACAATACCCGAGGAAGAATCCACCTAGACTTCACTTGTTATTTAACTCTGAACCAGACGATTTATTCATTTGACTTGATCCGTAGGATTCCCTAACATATATTAATCCTTCTCTCGAGGCGACTAACGTCTAACCCTAGGTTGACTAATTGAAATCTCTTTCTAATTAAAACCCCTAGAATTGCATTAACTCGATCTATGGACTCCCATATTAGATTTGACCCTAATCTGGCAGTTTTTCGTCACCCTATCTCTAGGCGCGCGAGTAACTCCACTTAACTATGCTAGATCTACTCTTAGGCAGGGACTTTTGCTCCTCCACCTAAGCACATCACACTTGAATTAATATCCTGGAAATATCAACACAAGAATTAAGAACACATAATTAAGAATAAGTCAAATATTTATCATATAGTTCAGCAAACGATAACAAGATTCATCTTAGGTTTCATCCCCTTCAGGTATCTGAGGGTTTAGTTTATAATAAAAGAAAAATCTTATTAGAAAAGATAAAACAAAACATAAGAAATCCCTAAAACCCCTTGAAGGAATTGAAGGAGAAATCCTCCAACTTGAGTATGATTTTGGCTTCTTAAGATGAATCAACTGGCTATCTTCGAGTAAATCCCCATAAATCTACCCTCTTTGGCCTAACTGGACCCCCCTAACTAAAGCCCTGGCAGAAGGCTTTTGCTGAGCTCTACCCTTATGTTGGCCCCCTAAGATGTTTACATAGGCTTTGAGATGCCTTACTTGGCCATCCGAATAGAATTCCTCTTTGCCACTAAGTATCCTAATCCGAGTGAAATTCCTCTTTGTCACGGCAGGGACACGCTTATGTCACACGCCCGTGTGAATCGTGGCCAGGCCGTGTTCGAGTCTATGAATGAGGCACGGTCATATGGTCTTGGGCCCAGGCCGTGTTGGTTTCTTTCTCTGGCCCATTTGGCCCATTTTAAGCCCATTTTTCGTTCTTTTCATCCTCCTATGCTCTCATGAATATAAAACAAGAAATTAAAGGATTAAGAGCACCAAATTACATAATTCCAGGGATAAATCATCCAAAAGCTTGCTAAATGTGGGCCTAAAATATGTTACTATTATGGTTTATCAATGAATATTGAGACTAATATAGAAAGTTTCCATTTGAAAGCAGCAAGGAATGCCGTGATGATGGCACTTTCGTAATAACTCCTTGAATCGCTCCCATGCCTCATATAAAGATTCTTCGTCAAGTTGTTGAAATGAAGTGATTTCATTTTAGATCTTGGTGGTTAAAGATAGAGGAAAATATTTTATTAAGAAATGTTCAACCAACTCTTGCCATGTAGTTATGGAATCGAAAGGTAGGGAGTTCAACCACGCTCGTGTTCTATCTCTTAAGAAGTATGGAAATAATCTTAGTCTCCAGGCATCCTCGGTCACGCCGACTAGTTTAAATGAGTCACTCACTTCCATGAATAGCCGAAGATGAAGATGTGGATCTTCAGTAGGAATCCCACTAAATTGACCCATATTTTGCAACATTTGAAACATGACCGGCTTCAGCTTGAAATGTTGTGCCTCGATTTCGGGTCTCCTAATACTCGGATTGAGCTCATTTAATAGAGGAATGGCATATTGTTGAATGGCACAGTTTCTGTCATCGGCAAGAATGACCGGATTGTGAGTATTATAAGCGAATGCTCCTCCTGGATTTTGGTTTGGATTTTTGAAATTCATATCTTTGGTTCTTCTTTGGTTCACTTGTCTTCTTCTTTGTTAGAAAGTCCTTTCAATTTCAGGGTTTACGGGGAGTAAGTCAATACTTTGATCAATACACATAAACGCCTGAAACAAACCAAAAAAATGGAATTAAAATTTAACAGAAAAGATAGACAAAAATGCAAAATTAGCAATTTCACAAATAATGTCTTTTAAAATAGTCCCCGGCAACGGCGCCAAAACATGGAACGACGGAAATGTGCAAGTGTACACAATCGTAACGAGTAATAAAGTGACAAGTAAATGGTGAGTTATCGTACCCACATGGACTGTGAAAATAATTATTTATGAATGCAATTTAAAACACTTTGGTGAAAAAAACTATTTTGATTTGAAAGGGATTAAAAACTAAAAAAAAAAAAGTAAAATAAATAAAATAAAATAAGTTCTAATGCAAGATTTCAAAAGCTAATTTTAATCAAGATGATATAATTGTGTTAGATTAATTACATTTCTTAACTTAGAATTATTAAACTCATATTTATGTTGTTACGAATAAGTTCAGGGCAACTCGGTAATTTTCTAACTTATGAACATACTTACCTACCAGAATCCATTTACCTCTTCACTATATCTCTATGTCAATTCAACCGATTAAACAGATTTTAATAAGTAAATGTGTTAATGCACATACGTACTTATGAAATTAAAATAATCTCTTGTACATATCTCTATACCAATTCAAAGAATTAATTTAATCTCATAAGCACATAAAAGATTACGTGAGGTAACAATGTATATCTACCTTGAAACAATTTAATCACAATAATCTTGCACGTTATGCAAGGTAAATGTATCGTTAGATACCGTTGCTAATTCAACCCTCAGCTACCTTAGATGATTAAACATGCGCTGATTAAGTATCGTGTCAATATAATTTCTGTAACTCTGCTAACCCGTATCCGTCGCTGGAACAGGGTTACAGAGCATTACCAGAACGTTTCAGAACATTTTCAGATAAATCATGTAAATCACTACTCATTAACTGAGATAATTCATAATGTACCTTAAATGGACCCTCGAGGCCCAATACGAGCATTAGAATTGAGTCAGGACCTAATCGGAAGCTCTAAGAATTTTACATGGCATTTCAAAAAAATTTCCAAGCTGCAGGGCTCACACGCCCGTGTGATCCAAGGGACACGCCCGTGCTGTAGGCCGTGTCTGAAATTAGGTAGCTTACTGACTTATGCCACATGGCCATGCCACACGCCCATGTACTAGGCCGTGTGGTTAATTAATTCAATTCAACTTAGGTGCAGGTTTCACACGGCCAAGACACACGCTCATGTTTAAGGTCGTGTCTCCCACATGGCTAAGACACACGCCCGTGTCTCTGCCCATGTGCTCCATCTTGAGCATTCTGTTTTCTCAAATTTAAGGTGCAAGGGACACATGGCCAGGCCACACACCCATGGGGTAGGTCGTGTGTCACACACGGTCTAGACATACGCCCGTGTGTCTGCCCGTGTGGACAAAATAAAGCCATTCCTAGCTCCATTTCTCACCCCAAATCACACTCATGACCGGCACTTGCATCACACATCCAAATACTAACCATTTCAAGCATTCATATCAAGAAAATTCCATTATTTAACATGATATATCATCACAAGCATTCATGTTTACAGTCTTACTCTTTAATAAGCATACTTGTTTACCCTCTCATAATCAAACAATATATAGCACTTATGTTATCACCATGATATGAACTTAAATACATATATACATGTACCAAAACATGATCATCTCTAGCCACTCCAATGGCTAGATTACAATAATCATTCACATTTTCATGTCATTGTGGCCAACATAACCTATACATACCATTACAACCATAATTGATTTACCATATAGGCCGATATAGGCTGATGGATAGTGTGAGTGATCTCCATCGAGCTTTCGATTTACTCTAAAATAGGGCAAACTAAAATGGGGTAAGCATTTTATGCTTAGTAAGTTTTTATAACATGGTACTTAACTTACAATTCATTCTATTTTGAGGTAACTATGTAAGGCATATTCAATAAATTTGACGTCAAGCCCTACACATATCCTTATTTCCCTTATTAGTCATTTATTTCATAATAACATCAACAACATGTATGAGCTCAATAACAATCAAGTTTCCATGCACATATGCTTTCCACAACCTGTATTCATTCAACATGCATAATTCATCTTATTATTACAAGTATAATTTCATAATAGTTCACTTCGAGTTCAAATTATTTCATATCAGAACTTTACTCATATTACTCGGAGTATCAAAGTCACGATTAGTAAACTCAATGTGTACAAGTCTATAATCAAGAATCCTCATATATTCATTAAATAAATTCCATGTACAAATAACATCATGTCATGTTTTCATATATCATTTGTCATGTATCATCCTTTTCATGTATTTCAGACGGATATGTATAATAACACATTTCTTACACACATATTCTCATATCAATGTTTATACCCGTTGAATTTATCTGAAGTATCGATGGTTACACAGGTAGTACACTCGAGGTGTACAAATCAAGATCCGTCAATTCATATTCAGTGGTACCCATAAGGTACTATCTCATAGAGTACACTCTTGAGCGACACATGTATACAACAGGATAACCAGTCCAGGTTAAGTCCTTTTTATGACATGCTTTAAGGAGCTTGATCTAGATTACCCGTCTGGGCTAAATCCAATTCTTAATATATGCTCGAGAGGACTCACATCAGGATTACCCATCCGGGCTAAATCCTTTCTGTAATAAAGTCATTAGGATTGCTCGTTATAGCCTAATCCATTCTACTACAAATGCAAGACCTCATTCATTTCGGCAATTCATTTATTCAAATGAGATTTAAACATTTTTCAAGCATTATCGGGCATGTGATTATTTCATACATCTAAAATCATCCATATAATTCAAATGATCACATTTCACATTCATTCCAAGCATAAAAGTAACATTTTCATCTTTCCAATTTAGTCCTTAGACTTTTTTATTTTTCCATGGATGAGTCATACCAAAATATCTACATACTTTCTTTAATGGTCTAATTACCATATAAGGACCTTAATTTTTGAATTCCATAGCTATTTGATCCTTCTAGCTACTAGAATCCAACTTTTGCATATTATGCGATTTAATCCTTCTCGTAATTAAGCACATAATTGATAAAATTTTCTTATCAAAATTTTCACATGACATTTCTTTCATATTAGGGACCATAAAATAAAATAAAATAAATTTTACTTTTGGCTCGGATTTGTGGTCCAAAAACTACTGTTCCAATTTCACCGAAATTTGGGCTGTTACAATTTCAATCCGTTTAAATAATTAATTCATTAGATACCTTACAATTGTAATGCAAGAATAACTTAGTCACAATTTTACTTAATCAAACATCTTACTGAGGCCTATAACAACATAAACACAATTTTAATAAATGAAGTAGACAAAATGCAATTAACCTAACACGAATTAAATTTAAGCCATATCAATTAATTTAAACATTTCAACATCACAAATATTCATAGACATGTTCATCATAACAATAACAAAAATTAAAAGGATAGGGAACAAGAATCAAATCGGGTGTTTCTCCGTGGCTTGACTGGTTTGCTACACTCTTCCTTCTTCAATTGTTCTTGTCAAACCGAGGCTGCTACGAACACTTTAATGCTACTCCAAATGATGGATGAATGACTCTTTTTCAAAGGTGAAATCGACAAGAGAATAAATGGAAATGGATGGGAAATAAAGAGAGAAAATTGAGAAAGAAGAGAAGAGATGAGAAAGTTGAGGTGTGTTTGAAGTAAGCAGCGAATGAGAGTTTTTATAGGTTGAGAGGGCTGCTAAAAATAGCGAAAATCAGCAGACAAAGAGCCCTCCCATGGCCGGCCACACATGTGGCAAGTTTGAAGTTTTCAAACTTGCTATATTAAGGTAGGGACAAATCTAGAAAAGTACAAATAGTGGAGGGGTTTGTTTGCAATTTGAAAAAGTCTTCAAGGGCCATTTTGCAAGATAATTAATCAACCAAGCAAGTTGATTGGGTTAGCATGTGGGACGATTTTGGGCTGCCTAGTACTCGGTTGGTTCGGTTTTTCTCGGTTCAGCTCAATTGGGCCACATTTCATAATTAATTAATAATAATTTATTTAACAAAAATTAAATTGGATATAAATTAAAATTAATTATATTATGAATAAATACATAATTTGGACCATCTTAGGCTGAAAAATTAATTTTCCTTGATGCTTCAAAATTGTTTCTCAGTTTTGCTTTTTTAGCAGTGTCTGTCGAGCCGTTTTTTGCCTTTTGTGCAAATCTGTCAAAATTAATAAAAATTAATTATAAAATGAATTAAATTCATTATGTTAATAATTTAAGTACATAATAATTATTTTATAATAACTATATATTTTTCGACAAAAATTTTACCAAACTTGCATGAATTTGAGTTAAAAATGAAAAAGTGTGTATATTTTTGTGTTTCCTGTTCACCCGTAGGAGACTTAAGCCGCCATAGTCGAAAAGCTTGAAAATATAGGTTGAAAAAGATACTCTCCCAAAAAGCCTCATCTTTTTTTTTTCTTTTCACGTGGATGTTTATATTCTTCCCAAATAGCCCAGGTGTCCTTTCATGATAATCATGCTGCCTCTGTGCGTACAAGTTGGTTATACGAGACTTGATAGCACACTCATTTTTTGTTCTTATCCATATAGCTATTAGGTGCGGTGACAATTCTGGGCGCAATATGAAAATACTCATGTAGCAACATTGGTACCAAAACATGACAAAATTAGAGATAAATAGGCTAAGATCTACTGAGTTATAAAATGCAATTTACTAAACTGAAAATGCTAAAATATGTGCTAAAGATAACTAAATGGGAAAAAATTAACCAAAAAGTAAGGAGAAAACATAAGTTCTTTCTAGTACTATCACACCCCCAAACTTGAGTTTTTACTTGTCCTCAAGTAAAACAGAAACTAGCAAGGCTACACAAGAATTCACTAAGGCAAATGATCATTCTAGCAACTTGAATCACCTAAAATCCCAATGAATGAGTCACATTCAGATGAGAGAATATTACATCGACAATACATAACTATGAATGAATAAGATTACAACTTCATCAAAACCAGCATCATGCTTTAGATCCTAAATTCTATCTATCAATACATCATTTCTTGTACAAAATATGTTTCCCTTTTTTTTGTGAATAAAGGATATCACTGTATTGTTGTACCCTTTTTCCTGAGAAGTAACGATGGAGTGCAACAAACCCCTAGGGAGTACGTAATTGCACTAACACACACTCATGCAGCGACAGCCTTTGGCCAGATTCATTTTTCTAACGCTTGCATTGGAGTGTTCCCTCTTTAACATTTCACAATACACCTACTTTGGAGTGTCTCTTATTCATAACTATATATATAAGCAGCTGTAAAAGGCATATTCATTCAAGATTCAAGGAATGCAACTAGTCATTCATTACTAATGCAACCTAAATCATTCATCAAAGATTTGAAGATACAATATTCAGTAAAATTTATCCATCTCATTCATCGATAATTCGCAGGATTTAGGAATTAAGCATCGAATGTAACAAAAAATTATCAAACACATTTGCGTTAACCATAAATAAAGCTTGCATGCTTCATGAAACTCAATTTTTTTAAAATGTTGGTGTATTTCCAAACCCCATATACATTCCCCCAAACTTAAAGTTTGCATTGTCCCCAATGCACTAACATTATATGCGATGACAATAAAAATGCAATGACAATATGCACTAACAAAACGAAAATTATAGCTACATGCAATGCATGAATGCTACAGCTAAAACTTAAAATAAACATAGTTTTCCTCAGCCATCAATGTGGGTAGACGATGTTTCTTCTTCCTCCTCTTTTTGTCTTTGGAGCACTTTCTCTTCTTTTCTTTGGGCTTCACACAGTCTTCAAATTGCTCCTCACTTTCTGGTGCTGCTATGACATCATCAGCTGCTTCTTGTGTAGAATGGGTCACCTTGAGTGCTCCAGTATAGACCACTATCACCTATGAGTTGTGGTGCTGCTCACTAGTTACCTCTACAGCTTTCACCGGTCTAGCTCAATCTTGATCTAGATTATCAATAGTTGCACCCACAATCTCGGATGCATTGACAATGTTCTCAGCAACTTCTTTCTCAGTATTTTCTTCCTCGGCCTTTCGTTCACAACTGCAACACGGACTTCATACTTTCCTATATCAACTTCCTCCTTTCCAGCAGGCGCCTTTTGACCAGCAATGAAGTCACCCTCAACCAGGTTATCAATTCTTCGAATACATTCCTTAATGTCCCTTGAGTCCTTTTCTTTCTTATTATCAGAGACATGCATAATGGGAGGAGATTCCACTGATTTGTCTCAGTCCCTTAAGTTATCTTCCTCAGATGAGGGTTCAAAATTTCAGATGATCGGTGGGAGCACTGAAAACTCTGGGAGTGGGGTCAGGCTTAATTAACTTAATGCGATTATAATAGAGTTGTTATATGCCTTGGTTTAAGCGTAGAACAAATTTTTTGATCTGTCCATATCCTCTATTGTAGTGACAAGCCTGATCTGCTTATTGCTGATCGAATTGGCCAACTTTTTTATATCCTGCATTTTGTGCAACAATGATGTCTCTGCAGTCAGGTTTGTTCCCTTGGTTTCTGCCTTGGTTCTGCCTTTCCTTGTCTTGCTAGTATCTGCCCCATTCACTGTCAATGTCTCTTTGCCACGAGTTATTCTTTTAATAGGGGCTTCATTTATTGGGCCCTTATTCTTCAAGATCTCTTCATCATCACGGGGCACGATGTAACACCCCTAACCTGTAACATCCTAGATTAGGGGTTATGCGTTCGTGCCTAATTCATGAGTTAGTAGGTTTTGGCAGTGTTGGAAGTGTATTAAGGGTTTTTAGAATTCTAGGATGGAAGAATAAAGCTTTGGAAAATTATTGGTTTTTAAGTAAAAAGGGAAGCTAGGTAAATGAGGCTTTAAAAGAAACTCCGTGTGAAGCATGACACAAGGAATCATGTGGTAAAATGGCATGTTTTATGAATTATGAATGTGTTATGTGAATTCTAGAAATAAAGAAATGTAAGGAAATGTATGGAAATGTATGGAAATGTAAGGAAATGTAAGGAAATGTAAGGAAATGTATGGAAATGTATGGAAATGTAAGGAAATGTGAGGAAATGTGAGGAAATGTATGGAAATGCAAGGAAATGTAAGGAAATGTCTTGTCTTGGAAATGTAGGGAAATGTCCTGAAAATGTAAAGGAATAAAGAGGAAAGTGAACATTTATGGAAACTAGGAAATGTAAGGAAATGATTCAAAAATGGAAAGTGAACATTTTTGGAAACTTGGAAATGTAAGAAAATGGCAAGTTTACAGAGCCGATCGAAAATTTTAGGAAACTTAGAAATGACTTAGAAATGTCAAGTTTTAAAGTTTAAAATAGGAAATTAAGGCAAGGTGGCCTTAAAAGAAAAAGTTGGTGAAATTTGACACAAAAATAGGCCTGGAAAAGTGGCCTGAAGATGCCACTTAGGGCCTCTGGAAATGGCGCCATATGTAAGAGGAATGGGCCTGAGTTCGAGTCATTTGGGAAGCAAATAAAGAAAGTTTTATTTTTGTTTCCAGAAGACTGAGGTGGACGGCACAAGCCTTCTAGAAAGGAGGTGTTTTATTTTCATAAATATTCGATTAAAAAGGTGATAAATAAAGGATTTTTAAATTGGATTATTTAGAAGAGATAAATATTGGATTAAACTCTTTTATGTATGATAATTAAAGGATAAAGTTATCAAAATAGAAGAGTGGTGGCCAAGTAAAGGACTCTAGCTAGTAATTTTGGCTATAAAAGGAAGAGTAAGGCTATTCTTCATTCATTCTTTTCTTCTTGAAAAAACCTCTGTAAAAATTCTCTAAAGTTTCTCCTATTCTCTCTGTCGAATTTTCTCTGCCATTATTCTCTTCTTCTCTTTTCTTTTCTTCTTCTATTACAAACACAATCAAAAGCCGAAGATACCAATAGCCCTAGTCGATTTCTCACTAAGCCTCAAGAGCCGAAATTGTTATCCACATCAAAGCCATAGCCGAATACTGCTAAGGGTTCAAGCAAGAGTTCCATCAAATTCTTCATAAGGGTAAGATTAGGTTAGATTCTCATTCTATTTCTTTTAAAAATTTGTCGAAATTAAGATTCTAATACCCTTAATATCTGTTGCCGAAGAGATCTTTTGGGATTTACTAAGTGTCGACTACAAGGAAGGAGAAGTTCTTTTCCCGAAGGTACACCATAAGCCGTGTGTTCCCTAGTTATTCGGTGAGTTTCGGGATTTAAAATCCACAAGGTAAGTGTCTATAGCATTCGGCCAAGGCTTATTTTAGTGTTTGGATCTGTCTTTTATTATCTTAAAAGCCGAAAACTAATATGTTAAAGGGATCTAGAGTTGGCCGAATACAAGGAAGAAGGATACAAAGTTTCGGGACTTGGTTATTAAGTCAATCGGCAACAAGGTAAGTTTTAGTGTACTAATCCTACTAGGATTTGGATTTATAGCCGAATGGCTCTTTACTAAGTATTAAATGATTGATTAAATGTAGAGAATTAAGATCTAAGGCATTAGATCAAGCTTTTCGGGATTTAGATTGGAAACCTTAAGCGAATCAGGTGTGTACTCCACACTATTTTTGTAATATGAATTATGGTTGCATGTATTAAAATAAATGTTAATAGAAATATGAGCATGGCTAAAGTACCATGTTATGGTACTAAGTACTCAGGTACGTTTCCTACTTCTACTAGGAATATGAAAAATGTTATTCGTAACATGAGAATATTATAAGATTGTGAACTCTAGTATTGTATGTATATTAATATGTGGGGCATATGGTTGTATATTGAAAAGGGAAGTGAAAAGTGGTGATTTAAGACCACAAGATGTCGAAAAGTGGTGACTTACGACCCACGATGTCTGAAAAGTGGTGATCTAAGACCACGATGTCTGGAAAGTGGTTTCCTAAAACCACGAGATCACGGTGCCTTAAGCCCGCAAATTGGTGTGTAGCGAAGGAGGGTCGACTTAGTAGTCCCCACGGTGTGTTTGGCAGGTACGAGAGTGTGTAGCGAATGGACAAATAGGTTTGGGTTTGGGAATGCATCATAACTTGCATTTTATATTTTGAATGTGTAACTATTGTATGCCTGATTCTATTATGATTTAGTGTCGTGTACACATTGAGTCTGTTTGACTCACCCCATTGTGGGAACATTTTTCGTGTGATGACCAAAGAATGGACCGGCCTACAGAACTTGTGGTGGCCATGCTCAACATGAAGTTTATATTTTTATGGACTCTTGAATTTATTTTAGTACTTTGAATTATGTTGGGAATTATTTGATGTAATAAGGCCATAAGGCCATGATGAACGATTTTATTTCTACTTGTTGTTTTATTGTGTTACAAATTTTGATTAAGTTAAAGATTAAGTATTTTGTTTTAAAATGTACTCGATATATTTATTACTTAAAATAAAAAAAGTATAAAAATCAAATCTGTTTTTAACACACAAGTTTTTCACAAAGTAACGAAAGAATTTGAATCGGTTTACTTGAGGAACATGCCAAATCTGGTCAAAACTTGTGGGCCGGGTTTGGGGTGTTTCAGTTTGGTATCAGAGCCCAGTTTTAAAAATCTCGGCGTGTGGGCTAAGGCCCAAAACATTTTCAAAGCGAGCCTAAATGAGTTTTATAAAAGCATTTGATGAGATAAGTAGGTTTTTCTGGCATGGCACCCAAGTCTCCGACCCGCAGTCCACCAGGTAAGTGCTTCTATCCATTTGTGTGATTTATAGTATGATGTGTAGAAGGGTAGAAATGGAATGGAACGTAGATTAGCATGATAAGTACTTGAACCCTAGGACTAGTTTCCCCAACATTTACATAATACTTAATGCACTCAATAAACCTATGGCTAAGTCGCCGAGTTAGGGTGTGGTAACCATTGTGCGCATGTCTAGGATTGGATCTGGAAGAGCCTGGTACTTAAGCAGTCCTAGTGACTCACCTCCTCTTCGCAGGAATCCTACCTGGTGCGTAGCTTCGGTTCACCTTAACCAAGAGGACTCGGTCATAGGCTAAACGCAATAACTAAAACCCGAAAAGGGAACTAGCTGTGTTTTTCTTAAAAACCCTAGTTTTAAAACTCCTAAAACTACCTTTTTCAATTTGTGAGAACTATTTTTACGAAATTTTCCAAAAAAAATTTCGATTTATGAAATTACAAAAATACCCCTAGTGGTAAAATTATCAAAATGCCCTTGATTTACAAAATGTCAAATTACTCAACAGTTTTATCAAAATTTCATTATTTTATAAATGTTCAAAAACCCTAATTTGCAAACTATCAAAAATACCTTGATTTTGGAAAATTACAAAACTGCCCCTAACTTGCAAAATTACCAAAATGACCCTAATTTCCAAAATTTTTGCAACATCATTGTTTTGAAAAGTAAATTCTCAAAAAGAACCCTCAAAGTTCTGCAACTTTTGAAATATCTCTAATTTATTAAATTTTACTAATTTGCCCCCGAGGTCTAAAATTACCGAAATACCCCCGGATTTCAAAATTTTTCCAAAATATCCCAGGAATTTAAAAATACCAAGATACTTTGTGACAAAATCATCAAGGAACTTTTTCTTTTGGAAAATTACGAAAATGCCCCTGTAGGACAAAATTACGAAAATACCCCTGTAGGACAAAATTACGAAAATACCCCTGGTTAGTGGAAAAACAACAACAATGAAAACTACAACATTTCTCTAAATGAACGAAAGTTCATAATTGGTTGATGAATGTGAACGTGACTTTCTGAATAGTGAACTTGAACTGAGAACTTTGTTTGATCGAAAGAACCACTTTTAAACATCTCTTTTCATAAAATTGTTCGCGGTTAATCAGTGAAACAAAAGTTTTGATGCATAAAACTCGTTAACCAGATTAAATCGTGGCGTTAGAAATAAGTTCTAGGGGACGTGAACTTAGAGATTGTGCCTAGAAGGTATGATGGCTCTATTAAGATCAGAGTGCGCAGCGTAAGCATAGTGCGGTGAGAAGGATTGTACGACTGTTAGTAAGTAATTTCGAGGACGAAATTATTTTTAAGGAGGGTAGAACTGCAACATCCTAGATTAGGGGTTATGCGTTCGTGCCTAATTCATGAGTTAGTAGGTTTTGGCAGTGTTGGAAGTGTATTAAGGGTTTTTAGAATTCTAGGATGGAAGAATAAAGCTTTAGAAAATTATTGGTTTTTAAGTAAAAAGGGAAGCTAGGTAAATGAGGCTTTAAAAGAAACTCCGTGTGAAGCATGACACAAGGAATCATGTGGTAAAATGGCATGTTTTATGAATTATGAATGTGTTATGTGAATTCTAGAAATAAAGAAATGTAAGGAAATGTATGGAAATGTATGGAAATGTAAGGAAATGTAAGGAAATGTATGGAAATGTATGGAAATGTAAGGAAATGTAAGGAAATGTGAGGAAATGTATGGAAATGCAAGGAAATGTAAGGAAATGTCTTGTCTTGGAAATGTAGGGAAATGTCCTGAAAATGTAAAGGAATAAAGAGGAAAGTGAACATTTATGGAAACTAGGAAATGTAAGGAAATGATTCAAAATGGAAAGTGAACATTTCTCTGAAACTTGGAAATGTAAGAAAATGGCAAGTTTACAGAGCCGATCAAAAATTTTAGGAAACTTAGAAATGACTTAGAAATGTCAAGTTTTAAAGTTTAAAATAGGAAATTAAGGCAAGGTGGCCTTAAAAGAAAAAGTTGGTGAAATTTGACACAAAAACAGGCTTGGAAAAGTGGCCTGAAGATGCCACTTAGGGCCTCTGGAAATGGCGCCATATACAAGAGGAATGGGCCTGAGTTCGAGTCACTTGGGAAGCAAATAAAGAAAGTTTTATTTTTGTCTCCAGAAGACTGAGGTGGACAGCACAAGCCTTCTAGAAAGGAGGTGTTTTATGTTCATAAATATTCGATTAAAAAGGTGAAAAATAAAGGATTTTTAAATTGGATTATTTAGAAGAGATAAATATTGGATTAAACTCTTTTATTTATGATAATTAAAGGATAAAGTTATCAAAATAGAAGAGTGGTGGCCAAGTAAAGAACTCTAGCTAGTAATTTTGGCTATAAAAGGAAGAGTAAGGCTATTCTTCATTCATTCTTTTCTCTTCAAGAAAACCTCTGCCGAAATTCTCTAAAGTTTCTCCTATTCTCTCTGTCGAATTTTCTCTGCCATTATTCTCTTCTTCTCTTTTCTTTTCTTCTTCTATTGCAAACACAATCAAAAGCCGAAGATACCAATAGCCCTAGTCGATTTCTCACTAAGCCTCAAGAGCCGAAATTGTTATCCACATCAAAGCCATAGCCGAATACTACTAAGGGTTCAAGCAAGAGTTCCATCAAATTCTTCAGTAAGGGTAAGATTAGGTTAGATTCTCATTCTATTTCTTTTAAGGCTGTCGAAATTAAGATTCTAATACCCTTAATATCTGTTGCCGAAGAGATCTTTTGGGATTTACTAAGTGTCGACTACAAGGAAGGAGAAGTTCTTTTCCCGAAGGTACACCATAAGCCGCGTGTTCCCTAGTTATTCGGTGAGTTTCGGGATTTAAAATCCACAAGGTAAGTGTCTATAGCATTCGGCCAAGGCTTATTTTAGTGGTTGGATCTGTCTTTTATTATCTTAAAAGTCGAAAACTAATATGTTAAAGGGATCTAGAGTTGGCCGAATACAAGAAAGAAGGATACGAAGTTTCGGGACTTGGTTATTAAGTCAATCGGCAACAAGGTAAGTTTTAGTGTACTAATCCTACTAGGATTTGGATTTATAGCCGAATGGCTCTTTACTAAGTATTAAATGATTGATTAAATGTAGAGAATTAAGATCTAAGGCATTAGATCAAGCTTTTCGGGATTTGGATTGGAAACCTTAAGCGAATCAGGTGTGTACTCCACACTATTTTTGTAATATGAATTATGGTTGCATGTATTAAAATATATGTTAATAGAAATATGAGCATGGCTAAAGTACCATGTTATGGTACTAAGTACTCAGGTACGTTTCCTACTTCTACTAGGAATATGAAAAATGTTATTCGTAACATGAGAATATTATAAGATTGTGAACTCTGGTATTGTATGTATATTAATATGTGGGGCATATGGTTGTATATTGAAAGGGGAAGTGAAAAGTGGTGATTTAAGACCACAGTAATCTGAAAAGTGGTGACTTACGACCACGATGTCTGAAAAAGTGGTGATCTAAGACCACGATGTCTGGAAAGTGGTTTCCTAAAACCACGAGATCACGAGCCTTAAGCCCGCAAATTGGTGTGTAGCGGAAGGAGGGTCGACTTAGTAGTCCCCACGGTGTGTTTGGCGTGCACGGGGTGTGTAGCGGATGGACAAATAGGTTTGGGTCCAGGAATGCATCATAACTTGCATTTTATGTTTTGAATGTGTAACTATTGTATGCCCGATTCTATTATGATTTAGTGTCGTGTACACATTGAGTCTGCTTTGACTCACCCCGCTTGTGGGAACATTTTTCGTGTGATGACCAAAGAATGGACCGGCCTGGCAGAACTTGTGGTGGCCATGCTCAACATGAAGTTTATATTTTTATGGACTCTTGAATTTATTTTAGTACTTTGAATTATGTTGGGAATTATTTGATGTAATAAGGCCATAAGGCCATGATGAACGATTTTATTTCTACTTGTTGTTTTATTGTGTTACAAATTTTGATTAAGTTAAAGACTAAGTATTTTATTTTAAAATATACTCGATATATTTATTACTTAAAATAAAAAAAAAGAGGTTTTCTAATATAAAAATCAAATCTGTTTTTAACACAAGCCCAACCCAAACAATTTTTTTTAAAATCACACAAGTTTTTTACAAAGTAACGAAGGAATTTGAATCGGTTTACTTGAGGAACATACCAAATCTGGTCAAAACTCGCAGGCCGGGTTTGGGGTGTTTCATAACCCGTAACCATTGCTGGTATAGAGTTAAAGGTGTTACTGGATAGATCGAAAAATTTTACAGACATTTCATAATATAATTCATCCAATGCAATCATAGTGTCCCTTATATAGGTCAATAAGACCTTAGGCATGCTTTATAATAAGGTTGGGACTAAACCGAACACATACGGAAACTCTCAAAAATTTTAAAATTTTTTGTAAGTTACAGAGGTCACACACTCGTGTGGGCAGGCCGTGTGCCTCCCACGGCCTCAGACACGCCCGTAAGTCTAAGTCGTGTCAAAACAGGGCATACATACTGACTTGTCCACATGACTGTGGACATGCTCGTGTACCTCACCCATGGTCGCTACTAACTTCACCATACGGCCAGTCACATGCCCGTGTGTCCAGCCCGTGGTCGATCCTGACTTGTTTTGAATTTTAACCACGAGGGACACAGTCGAGCCACACGCCTGTGTGCTCAACCGTGTGGGCAAATATAGGCCATTTTCAACGCCAAATTGCCATACACACATTGGGATATCCTTACAAGCAAAAAACCAATTCATTTCTTACACAAATGGAAACCAAAATCATGTCAAATAATTAACAAATCTTCATATTCAATCTCATTTCTAAAAATGCTAATTTGTATACCAATTTGCACAAGTAAAACACATATATATCCAAGCATGTTACATCCACATTTTACCTTTCATATAACCATTTCATTGATCAACATACATACATAATGCATTCATATACTTACCATAGCCTTGACCATTTCATTTGCTATCAAGCCATACCAAAACGTGTATCATATATCATATTCACTCATGCATATTACCAACATTTATCTAGCCACATCTCAAGGCTATTTATACACATTTCAAACATAATCCAAAAATAACTAGCCTATACATACCATATTTAGCTATATACACATTTCAAAAGTACCAAAATGAGTTTGAGTAGTGTGATGATGATCCTTGACGGTCCTCGAGCCTTTTGTAGCTTTAACGATCTATAAAACAGAACAAACATACACAGAGTAAGCTTTTCAAAGCTTAGTAAGCCATATACAAATAAACTTAGTGTAAAATGCACATAACCAAATTAATACAATGATATTAATGTTTCTCAATGCAAATTCATCATATATTCTTTGGCTTATTTTCTTATCCATAACTTGCCACATTCTTCAACTCAAATATCACATATACACATAGCTCATTCAAGCATATACTCACATATTATCTCATCATTTTAATACACATATTCATCTTAGTAAGTTCATATAAACACTTACCTTTCATACACACATAGTGTACTTTTCAAACATACCTAAAACGGATATACAACTCATAAAATTGTTCATTTCTCGGACTTGCCCGTTGAACCGTTTGGAATCTAATAGGATACTTAGAATGCTCGGAATAGTAGTATAATGCCAACGTCCCAGATGAGGTATTACATGTACTCGGATATCGACGCCATTGTCCCAGACAGGGTCTTACACGAATCAATACAATGCCAATGTCCTAGACATGGTCTTACACGTAAACCTCATATCAATGCCAACGTCCCAGACATGTTCTTACATGATATCACAAAACAGGCACCTATTTCATGACATAGTTAATCCTATCTATTCCTATTTCGTATGAAACTTCTCGAACATTTATAACTTGTCGATATATGCATAAACCCAGATTTCATATACATTCCATCTCAATGGATATTCATAGAAATTTACATTTGATATATGTACAAATAATTCAGCTCAAATACATTTATTTGTATATTGACTTACCTCATATTCGGTTTAACGAAAACGGATACGGCTACTCGATTACTTTCGACTTCTTGTGATCTAAGTCCGTTTTCTTCGGTTCTTGATCTATGCATATTCAAATTTAGCCCTTTTATTTACCAAAATATTCAATTCAATCCAAAAACATATATTTAGGGCAATTTACAAATTAGCCTTCACATGTTCACATTTGAACAATTTAATCCCTATTTCACAAAATCACAAAATACACCAAATTTGCTTATACTCATGCTTGGCCGAATATACCCTATGATCATATCAATCCATACATTTCATTTACTTCACAATTTAGTCCTTCAAAATTTTATTTTCTCAATTTAATCCAAAATACTCAAATTCAACAAAAACTCAAAGATAAACTATGTTAATCCAACATATATCTTTCATAATTCACCATCAAACATCATAAAACACATGAGTTCATCAAAGGCTCATCTCAAAAACATCATCAATTCTCAAAATTAAAACATGGGTTTCAAAGTTTACAAAGCAACGATTGCAAAAATGTAGAAATTATCAAAAACTGAAATCAAACATACCTTAAATTGAGCTTAGAAGTGGCCGAATGCCCTAGCTAGTATTTCTTTCTTCTTTTTCTTTCAATAATCAGCTAGATGGATGAGCATTATGGCTTATTTTAGCCTTTTGTTTGATCAATAATCGTATTATTAATCTATTTACTATATTAACCTTTTACTAAACATATATACATATAAAAATTAAGGGCATTAATGTCCTTTATCCATCCACTAACTTGTAAAGTAGCTTAATTGTCTCTTAAGGCCACTACTTTTAAAAGCCACATCAAATAGGTTCTTTTACAAATATCATGCTAGTTTCACATTTAATGCAATTTAATCTTTTTCTCAAATTAAGCACGTAAATGAACAAATTAATTCACAGAACTTTAACACATGCTTAATCACATATCATAGGCATGAAAAATAATATTAAAATTTTTTTGACTAGGATTTGTGGTCCCGAAACCACTATTTCGACTAGGGTCAAAACTGGGCTGTTACACACGATCCCTTTCTGCTAGCACAGTAGCATCACCAACGACGGGAAAACCAAAATTCAAGTTTGCCTTGCGGCGCATCAGCAATTTCCTGGTGGAATATTGCGCCGACATCAATCTTTCTGCCCTTGACAATTGAGTGTATCAGGCACATTCTATCGAGGCTAATTGTTGTGATGTGAGTAGAGGGCAGTAGCCTACAGTTGACAAAATGAAACCAGATTTTACTTTGCAGTGTCAAGAAGTGACGGTGCATCGTATGATTCTTTTGATGTGAACCTCCCACAACGCTCTTTCGACATATAAATCCTTCACCAACAGGTCCCTTTTGTTGTCAGTGATATCCTCAATAAACTTGGTGTAACACTCCTCACCTGTATCAGTTGCCAGAATAGGGTTATGGAGCATTACCAAACTTATGACACAATTGAACATACATTTCTCATTCAATTATCAATATCAAATAAAACTCATTCATAATCAATCACATTGTCCCTAATACGAGGCCTAAAACATGCTTTAGAAGTGGTTCGGGACTAAACTGATATGTCAAAATTGTTTTGAAAAACTTAAGAAATTTTTTCAATATACTGGGGACAGACGCCCGTGTGGCCCGACCGTGTGTCTCACCCGGCCAAAAACATGCCGGTGTCACAGGCCGTGTGGACATTTGAAATGGGATCACATGGTCATGCCCCAGCCCGTGTCCAATCCGGTGTAACTCTCTGACTTGGGTCACATGGCCAACCACACTCCCGTGTGCCCTTCGAAATGGCCTCACATGCCCATGTGCCAAGCCCTGTGGTAGGCCGTGCCAAACTTGTAGGGTATACTGACTTATGCCACACGGCCAAGTCACACATTCGTGTGTTGGGCCGTATGGAGCATACTGACTTGATTTCTAATTAAACATCCGTGTCTCGACCCGTGTTGTAATATCCCTAATTTATGGCTTATGCATTTTTACTTAAATAAATGTGAAAGCATGTTTATGTGTATGAGAATGTGTTCTATAAACTTTGGGGAACTCTAGAATGTAGATAAATGCCTTAGAAATTATTAGATTTTAAATATAGAAAAGGAAGCTAGGCAGAGTGGCCTTAAGAGAAAATGTAGGGGAGATATGACACACAAATGGGCTTGGTAAATTGGCTTGGAGGTGCCACTTAAGGCCTCTGGAAATGACACCACAAGCAGGTGCAGATGGGCCAGGGTTCGAGTCACAAGGGAGGCAAATAAGAGCTTTTATTTTTGCAGCTAAGATGTACAGAGATGGACGGTATGGGGAGTCTATCGGAGGAGTTTAAGATGAGGTGTTATTCTATTAAAAAATTTGGCTAAGGTAGGGAGATAATGGTTGGTTTATTCAGATTATTTTAAGGGATAAAGAAGAGGAAAAATAGGAGAAAAGAAAGGGATGAGATAGGGGGAGGAGAGTTGGCCGTATAGGGGGATCTAGGGGTCATAATTTCGGCAAAAGGAAGGAGTGTGAGGCCATTTGTTTCTTTTCTTCTCATTTGTGCCTCTGCCAAAATTCTCTAGTTATCTTCTTCTCTTTTATTTTGTTAAAACACAAGCAAGCCTAGCCGATTTCTCCATCTTTTTCTTCTTCAAAAATTATCACCATTGCCGAATTGCTCAACCCTTCTCTCCTTCTTCTCACAATTTCATAAAAGCCGAAACTAAGTACTTGCTAGACCCTAGCCGATTGTTCAGCGAATCCCAAAGCCGAATCTATTGTGGTGTCAGGCAGGGGTGTTGTCAATTTCTTCAGTAGGGGTGTTGTCGATTTCTTCAGTAGGGGTAAGATCAAATTCGATTTCCATTCTTTTTCTTTCAGGCTTGTCAAAATCTAAGATCTAATCTCTATTATTGTTCTTTTTCCGAAACTATGAAAAAAGGTTTCGGGATTTGCCTATTGTCGACTATAGGAAGGATCTTTCGGGACTTTTAAGATCTAAGGTAAGCTATGGATGGTATTCGGCCATAGGCTATTTTTTTATTGTGATTAAATGTTAGATTGGATCTAACACATGTCTATAGGGATTTCGACAACTTCATAGCCAGAGACCGCTTTCGAGATTTTAGATCCACAAGATGAGTGCACATGCACATTCGGCCAAGGCTTATTTAGTGTTTCAGATCTATTTCATATTATTCAAAAGCCGAAACTACCTTATGAAGTGATTGAGTATTAGCCGAATGACTTTTTACTAACATGTTTAGGGTTGATCGAATATAGGAATTAGAGATCTAAAATGCTAGATCGGGTTGTTCGGGATTTCTATAACCTCACTAAGTATACCAGGTGTGTACCCCACACTAAATCTTATTAGATCACGGCTTTAATTTAATATATATGTTTGTAATAATATGAATGTGGCCAAAGGTACCATGCAATGGTACAAAGTACTCAGGTACGTAATCCCGACACTATACTAATAAGTGATATGAATATTTGGCACATGGCATATAGAAATATTAATAAGAATGTGAAATAAGGAATATGGCATGACTTATGCATGATTTGTATGACATGGCGCATATGGGTGATATGCAAAGGGGAAGTGAATTGGTGGTTTAATACCACATTATCTGAATGTGGTGACTTCGGTCACAATTATCTGAATGTGGTGTCTCATGACACAAAATATAATATCTGGTGGCTATGCCACAATTTTATAAGGGCGGTGAGCACGTCGTCTGCAGCGACTGCCTTCGATGATGTGTAGCGGATGGAGGGTTAACTTAGTAGTCCCCACGGTGTGCAGGTTGGTACGGGTGATGTGTAGCGGATTGTACCTAGGTTTGGGTTCAGGTTTGCATCATTATATTTAATTATATGTATATGTATGAACTGTTGTGCCTAAAATCGTTGAGACTTAGTGTTGGTTGTTACACACTAAGTCTATTTGACTCACCCCGTTGTGGGAATATTTTTCAGGTGACGATCAGTGATGGACCAGGTCGGCATGAGCTTAGTGGTGGCCATGCTCAGTTCGGGATTTATTTTATTTTGAACTTGTTATATTTTAAGCATTTTGGATTTATTTTGGGTTTTATTTTTGATGTAATAAGGCCATAGTATGAACTATTTTACGCATGCTTTTTATTTGATTTTATTACCATATGATTAAGGTTAAATCAAAGTTAAATGGTTTTTCTTAAAAATAAATATTAAGTGTTTTTGACCACCTATCACAAATAATTTCTAATTTAAAGGTAAAATTTTTAAAACATTTTCGACATATCTTTTAATATGAAAACAAGGTTTTTAATAAATCCCTGATTTCTTAATTAACAAAAGTTTTCACTTGAACCCAACCCAAGCAAATCCTTCTTCAAAACCACACGAATTTTTCCTAGGTAACAAACAGATTTTTAAATGTTTTCTCGAGGAACATACCAGATCCGGTCGAGGCTCGTGGGCCGGCTTTGGGGTGTTTCAGCTTGGTATCAGAGCCAGGTTTTAAACTCTCGGCCTTGGTTTAAAAGGCCATAACGTTTTCCAAAATGAGCCCAAATCAGTTTTGTGAAAAATTTTGTGAATAAATAGATTTTTCTGGCATGGCACCTAAGTCTCCGACCCGAAGTCCACCAGGTAAGTACTTCTAACCATTGTGTGAATTATAGTATGATTTGTATAAGGTTAGAATAGGAATGTAGAATATTATAATAAGAACTATTGAACCCTAGGATTAGTTTACCCCAACATAGAAATTCATAAAACTTAAAGCCTAAGTAAACAAACCTGTGGCTAAGTCGCCGAAGTTAGGGGTGTGGCAACCATTGTGCGCATGTCAGGATTGGATCCTAAGAGCTCAGGTACTTAAGCAGTCCTAGTGACTCACCTCCTCTTCTTGAATCCTACAGTGCGTAGCTACGGTTCACCCTAACCAAGAGGACTTATTCACGGGCTAAACTCAATAGCTAAAACCCGAAAGGGACTAGCCATATTTTATGAAACCCTAGTTTTAAAAATCAACCAACTACCCTCTTGGATTGTGAAATTTATTTAGTTTGAATTTTTTTTCAAAATATTTTCGACTTACAAAATTACCTAAATACCCCTAGTGGAAAAATTTCTAAAATGCCCTTGGATTTCAAAATTACCATACTACCCCCGATTTTAATAAAATTTTCTAATTTTGCAAAAATATCCAAAAACCTTATCTTTGCGAAATACCAAGACACCTTGATTTGAAAATTTTACGAAATTACCCCTAATTTATAAAATTACCAAAATGACCCCTAATTTCTAAAATTTCTGCCATACCCCTAATTTGAGAAAATTTACAAAAGTACCCTTGAGTTTTGAAAATTTCAAAGTGCCCTGAGTTATTAAGATTTTTAAATTGACTCCGATTTACTACCAAGATACCCCTGTAGGACAAATGACGAAAATACCCCTGGGATAGGAATGAACACAAATGTTTGAATAGTGAATGTGTGTGGTAGGTACTACTGAATGACTGTACTTCTCTGAATTAGGGTAGAAAACTTGAACAAAAACTTTGATTGATCGAAAGAACTACTATTAAACTCTTTTTCATAAAATTTCTTCGCGGATAATCAGTGAAAGAAGGACTAATTCATAAAATTTCTTAATCAGACTAAAGCACGATCGTAGAAATGAGCTCTACGGGACGTGGTCGTAATGTGCGAGGACGTGGTAGAGGCAGGATGACTGCGTCGGATTCCATTAGATCGGGTTAAGGGTCTAAAAATGAGGTACCACTACCCCCACCGCCAACTGTGGGTGGTGAGCAGCAAGATCAGACGGGGGATGGTGCAGTATCGCAGGTAGTGCTGCGAGTTCTAGAAATGGTGGCTTGAGCAGGTGGAAATATGTGAGCTCAAAAATCTGTACCCGAGCGACTCTAAGCCAATGGAGCTGAGGTGTTCCGTGGCGTGTCTGGGGTGGCACCCAGTACGGCTGAGTATTGGTTGGAAGCGACTGAGCGGATCATGGATGAGCGCGATCTGACCACTGAGGAAAAGTTGAAAGGGTTGGTGTCGCTTCTTCGCAATGAGTCATATCAATGGTGGCTCACAATTCGGGATAGTGCTACGGCTGAGGAGCTCACTTGGGAATATGTTAAAGCGGCATATCAGAAGAAGTATGTTGGTACTCATTACATTGATGCACAGAGGAAGGCTTTTCTAGGGCTGGTTCAAAGGAATAAGTCCGTAATGGAGTGCGAGGCTGAATGCTTAAGGTTGAGCCAGTATGCTCGAGGGGTAGTGGCTACGGAGCATGAGCGGTGTGTCCGGTTTGAGGACGGACTAAGAGATGATCTGAGGTTATTGATAGCTCCGCAGCAAGAGCGGGAATTTGCTGTGTTGGTGGAGAAGGCTAAGGTGGCCGAAGGAATCAAGAACTCTATAAGGCAGAACTCTGATCGGAATAGATAGAAGAGAGGTTTTGGATTATCAAGATTGTCTGGAAATGTTCAAAAGAGGCCTAGAGCTGAGGGGCCGCGTGGTCAGCAAGTTGGTTCAGGAGGGCAGTACCGTACTTTACACAGTGTGGGAAGATGCACTTAGGGGAGTGTTGGAAGAAAACGGGAGGATGTTTTAAGTGTGGATCTAAGGATCATATGATTAAAGATTGCCCAATAAAGATAGACGGAAGTCGACCAACAGGTCAGGGTTATAATCAGGCCGATAGAGGTGGACAGCCGCCTCAGCGAGGTCGTGGTCTGAATGGTAGAGGTAACGGTGCTGGAAGAGGACGGGGAACACCTGACAGAGGTGTAGGTAATACTGAGGCTAGACAGTCGGGTCTGGTTTATGCGATTCGCCGGAGGGAGGATGGAGACGCACCGGACGTCATGACCGGTACGTTCCTTATATTTGGCAAGCCTTATTTTGCTCTGATTGATGTGGGCTCGACCCATTCCTATGTTGCATGTAGAATAGTTGAAACTCTAGACATAGTTTCTGAACTTTTTAGTAGGGAGATGACTATAGTAAGCCCACTAGGTCAAACTGTAATGGTGAACAAGATATTTCGGAGTGTACCCCTAGAAATTCAGGGAGTTAACTTTCCTGCCGACTTGATGGAACTACCCTTCAGAGAATTCGATCTCATTCTTAGTATGGACTGGCTAGTAGAACATCGAGCTGTGTTGGATTGTGCAGCAAAGCGAATGGAGTTAAGGGCCCCGGAGGATGAGGTGGTAATTATGACAGGAGAAAGAAGAAACTACTTGTCTAATGTAGTTTCAGAGCTGAAAGCTGATAAGATGGTTCGGAAAGGGTGCAAGGCATTTTTGGCCTTCGTAAGTGCGTTGGATGGGAAAGAAGGGGGAGTTAGCGGAGTTAGAACCGTAAGGGATTTTGTGGATGTCTTTCCGGAGGAATTACCTGGAATACCCCCGGACAGGGAAGTGGAATTCGGAATTGATTTGCTGCCAGGAACAGCTCCTGTGTCAATTGCCCCTTATAGAATGGCACCTAAGGAGTTGGTTGAGCTCAAGGCTCAGATCCAAGAATTGCTTGATCGTGGGTTTATTCGACCCAGTGTGTCTCCATGGGGAGCACCGGTCTTGTTTGTAAAGAAGAAGGACGGAACTATGCGTATGTACATAGATTATCGTCAGTTGAATAAGCTGACCATCAAGAACAAGTACCCGTTGCCAAGGATAGGCGACTTGTTCGATCAGCTTAAGGGGGTAGCAGTGTTCTCAAAAATTGATCTAAGGTCTGGATATCATTAGTTGAAGGTGAAGGAGACAGATATCCATAAGACAGCTTTCCGGACAAGATACGGCCATTACGAGTTCTTGGTAATACCGTTCGGGTTGACGAACGCCCCAACCGCGTTCATGGATATGATGAACCGGGTTTTTCAACCTTACTTGGATCAGTTCGTCGTTGTGTTTATCGACGACATCCTAGTGTACTCCAAGTCTGAAGAGGAGCATGACGAGCATCTCCGGGTAGTATTACAAGTGCTAAGGGAGAAGAAGCTTTATGCCAAATTCAGCAAGTATGGATTTTGGCTTAAGGAGGTTGCATTCTTAGGGCATGTGGTATCCGCAGAAGGAATAAGGGTGGATCCTCGAAAGATTGAGGCAGTGTTGGATTGGAAACCACCTAAGTCTGTGGCGGAGGTTCGCAGTTTCTTGGGATTGGCAGGCTACTACAGAAGGTTTGTGGAAGGGTTTTCATCAATAGCCGCACCGTTGACAAAGTTGTTGAGGAAGGAAGTACCTTTCGTATGGACGAATAAGCAATAATAGAGCTCTGAGAAGCTTAAGAGAGTGTTGAAGGAAGCTCCAGTATTGATTCAGCCTGAGGCAGGAAAGGACTTCGTGGTGTATTGTAGCGCTTCTTATACGGGATTAGGATGTGTTCTGATGCAAGATGGAAAGGTAGTCGCTTATGCATCTCGACAACTAAGGCCACATGAGGTTAACTACCCGACGCATGATTTGGAATTGGCGGCAGTGGTCTTTGCTCTTAAGGTGTGGAGGCACTACCTTTATGGAGAAAAGTCAGTGATCTACATAGACCACAAGAGCCTCAAGTATCTGTTGACTCAGAAGGAGTTGAACCTGGGACAGCGAAGGTGGGTGGAGTTGTTAAAGGACTACGATTGTTCTATAGAGTACCACCCGGGCAAGGCGAATGTAGTGGCAGATGCCCTAAGTCAGAAAGTGGTGTCAGATCTAAGGGCGATGTTCGCACATCTGAGTTTGTATGACGATGGAAGTCTACTAGCAGAGTTGCAAGTGAAGCCGACATGGTTAAATGAAGTGAAAGAGGGTCAGTTGTTGGATGAAGATTTAAGTACTAAGTTACAGCAAGTGCAGAATGGAGAGTTGGAAGATTATGGTATTAATGACGAGGGACTATTGTGTTTCAAGGGTAAGGTCTGTAAGCCGAAGACTGAGGAACTTAGGTAGAGAATTCTTCGGGAATCGCATAGTAGCCCTTATGCTATGCATCCCGGAGGTAGTAAGTTGTACAGAGATTTAAGGGAACAGTTTTGGTGGCCTGGTCTTAAGAGGGAAGTTACAGAATTTGTCGACAAGTGCTTAACATGTCAGCAAGTTAAGGCTGAACACCAAGTTCCGTCAGGATTGCTTCAACTGATAAGGATTCCGCAGTGGAAGTGGGAGAGAATCACCATGGACTTCGTTAGTGGGCTTCCCCTTACGCCTACTAAGAAGGACTCGGTATGGGTGATAGTGGATCGATTGACAAAGTCCGCGCATTTCTTGCCAGTGCGAGTTAACTATTCTTTGCAGAAGTTGGCGAAATTGTATGTGGCAGAAATTGTAAGGTTGCATGGAGTGTCGGTGTCAATCATTTCAGATAGGGATCCAAGGTTTACGTCTCGGTTTTGGAAGGCTCTACATCAAGCTTTAGGCACCAGATTGGATTTCACTACGGCTTTTCATCCACAATCAGACGGTCAATCTGAACGAGTAATCCAAGTGTTAGAGGATATGTTGAGAGGCTGTGTAATAGACTTCAGAGGAAGTTGGGAAGAATATTTGCCTCTAGCGGAATTTGCATACAACAATAGCTATCAACCAGTATTCAGATGGCACCGTATGAAGCGCTGCATGGACAGAAGTGTCGCACTCCTACGTGTTGGACGGAATTAGGGGAACGTCGAGCTTTGGGTCCAGAGATTGTGGCAGAATCTGAGGAAAAGGTTGAGGTAATTCAGGCACGGTTGAAGGAGGCATCTGACAAGAAAAAGTCGTATGCGGATCTCAAACAGAAGGAAATAGAATTTGTTGTAGGAGACCAAATGTTTCTTAAGGTTTCACCATGGAAGAAGGTAATGCGATTTGGTCGCAAAGGGAAGTTAAGTCCAAGGTTTATAGGACCTTATTGAGTATTGAAGTGAATTGGACCAGTGGCATACCAGTTGGAGTTCCCTTTGGAATTGAAGCAGATGCACGACGTATTTCATGTTTCTATGCTACGTCGTTATCAATCTGATCCATCTCATGTGGTTCCAGTTGAAGAGATGGAGCTAAGGCCAGATTTGTTCTACGAGGAAGAGCCAATTCAGATCTTGGAACGAGATGTGAAAGTGTTACGGAGGAAGTCAGTTCCTCTAGTTAAAGTGCTATGGTGTAATCATGGATCGGAAGAAGCTTCGTGGGAGCTAGAAGAAGCAATGCGATAGCAATACCCTCACTTATTTCAGCCAGGTAATTTCGAGGACGAAATTATTTTAAGGAGGTAGAACTGTAATATCCCTGATTTATGGCTTATGCATTTTTGCTTAAATAAATGTGAAAGCATGTTTATGTGTATGAGAATGTATTTTATAAACTTTGGGGAACTCTAGAATGTAGATAAATGCCTTAGAAATTATTAGATTTTAAATCTAGAAAAGGAAGCTAGGTAGAGTGGCCTTAAGAGAAAATGTAGGGGAGATATGACACACAAATGGGCTTCGTAAAGTGGCTTGGAGGCGCCACTTAAGGCCTCTGGAAATGACGCCACAAGCAGGTGCAGATGGGCCAGGGTTCAAGTCACAAGGGAGGCAAATAAGAGCTTTTATATTTGCAGCTAAGATGTACAGAGATGGATGGCATGGGGAGTCTATGGGAGGAGTTTAAGATGAGGTGTTATTCTTTTAAAAAATTCGATTAAGGTAGGGAGATAATGGTTGGTTTACTCAGATTATTTTAAGGGATAAAGAAGAGGAAAAATAGGAGAAAAGAAAGGGATGAGATAGGGGGGAGGAGAGTTAGCCATATAGGGGGATCTAGGGGTGATAATTTCGGCAAAAGGGAAGAGTGTGAGGCCATTTGTTTCTTTTCTTCTCATTTGTGCCTCTGCCGAAATTCTCTAGTTATCTTCTTCTATTTTATTTTGTTAAAACACAAGTAAGCCTAGCCGATTTCTCCATCTTTTTCTTCTTCAAGGATTATCACCATTGCCGAATTGCTCAACCCTTCTCTCCTTCTTCTCACAATTTCATAAAAGCCGAAACTAAGTACTTACTAGACCCTAGCCGATTGTTCAGTGAATCCCAAAGCCGACTCTATTGTGGTGTCAGGCAGGGGTGTTGTCGATTTCTTCAGTAGGGGTGTTATCGATTTCTTCAGTAGGAGTAAGATCAAATTCGATTTCCATTCTTTTTCTTTCAGGCTTGTCAAAATCTACGATCTCATCTCTATTATTGTTCTTTGGCTGAAACTATGAAAAAAGGATTCGGGATTTGCCTATTGTCGACTACAAAGAAGGATCTTTCGGGACTTTTAAGATCTAAGGTAAGCTATGGACGGTATTCGGCCATAGGCCATTTTTTTTATTGTGATTAAATGTTAGATTGGATCTAACGCATGTCTATAGGGATTTCGACAACTTCATAGCCAGAGACCACTTTCGGGATTTTAGATCTACAAGGTCAGTGCACATGCACATTCGGCCAAGGCTTATTTAGTGTTTCAGATCTATTTCATATTATTCAAAAGCCGAAACTACCTTATGAAGTGATTGAGTATTAGCCGAATGACTTTTTACTAACATGTTTAGGGTTGATCGAATATAGGAATTAGAGATCTAAAACGCTAGATCGGGTTGTTCGGGATTTCTATAACCTCACTAAGTATACCAGGTGTGTACCCCACACTAAATCTTATTAGATCACGGCTTTAATTTAATATATATGTTTGTAATAATATGAATGTGGCCAAAGGTACCATGCAATGGTACAAAGTACTCAGGTACGTAATCCCGACACTATACTAATAAGTGATATGAATATTTGGCACATGGCATATAGAAATATTAATAAGAATGTGAAATAAGGAATATGGCATGACTTATGCATGATTTGTATGACATGGCGCATATGGGTGATATGCAAAGGGGAAGTGAATTGGTGGTTTAATACCACATTATCTGAATGTGGTGACTTCGGTCACAATTATCTGAATGTGGTGTCCCATGACACAAAATATAATATCTAGTGGCTATGCCACAATTTTATAAGGGCGATGAGCACGTCGTCTGTAGCGACTGCCTTCGATGATGTGTAGCGGATGGAGGGTGTGCAGGTTGGTACGGGTGATGTGTAGCGGATGGTACCTAGGTTTGGGTTCGGGTTTGCATCATTATATTTAATTATATGTATATGTATGAACTGTTGTGCCTAAAATCGTTGAGACTTAGTGTTGGTTGTTACACACTGAGTCTATTTGACTCACCCCGTTGTGGGAATATTTTTCAGGTGACGATCAGTGATGGACCGGGTCGGCAGGAGCTTAGTGGTGGCCATGCTCAGTTCGGGATTTATTTTATTTTGAACTTGTTATATTGTAAGTATTTTGGATTTATTTTGGGTTTCGTTTTCGATGTAATAAGGCCATAGTATGAACTGTTTTACGCATGCTTTTTATTTGATTTTATTACCATATGATTAAGGTTAAATCAAAGTTAAATGGTTTTTCTTAAAAATAAATATTAAGTGTTTTTGACCACCTATCACAAATAATTTCTAATTTAAAGGTAAAATTTTTAAAACAATTTCAGCATATCTTTTAATATGAAAACAAGGTTTTTAATGAATCTCTGATTTCTAAATTAACAAAAGTCTTCACTTGAACCCAACCCAAGCAAATCCTTCTTCAAAACCACACGAATTTTTCCTAGGTAACAAACAGATTTTTAAATGTTTTCTTGAGGAACATACCAGATCCGGTCGAGGCTCGTGGTCCGGGTTTGGGGTGTTTCACGTGTGGACAAAACTAGGCTATTTACCAAGCCAACTTTCTCACCCAAAATGCAACTACCTAAAAACATCAATTGGCATATAGCATAGCATCAATAGACATTCAAACCAATCTTAACCAAGCATAATTCATTCCCTTTCAATACCATCAAATACAAGGCACACAAATACTACACTATGCTATTCAATTTCATACCAAATTCACATTCTCAATTCACTTAACTTGTTAACTTCATATATGCATTTTCTTACCTCTAATCACATGCATACCAAATCTTCAAATTTCAACCATATGGTACTTCAAAATACCAATTCACAATAAGCATATAAATGGCAATATTACACAACATAATAAAGGCAATTTACACAAATATATACATCACCAAATATACCAAAATAAGCCAACTCTCATGGCTATACACAAAACCAAACACTTAACATTTACAAGCCAAATCAATTGGCTAAATTCATTACCAAACTATATACCAAAAATGACCATAATTCCTATACATGCCATATAACCAAATACATAAGCTGAAAAGTACCAAAGCGGAGGCTTGATAGTGTGATGCAATCTCTGACAACTCCCAATACGTGCTAGGTTCGATATTCACTATAAATCATAGAAAAGTTAATAGAGTAAGCTATAAAGCTTAGTAAGTTCGTATAGTAATAAACTCATATTAATCCATAAACTTGCCAAAAATGTACAATTCACACAATTAAATATAACAATATACAGCTCACATTAATCCACAAACCTATCACAAGATCATTTACAAGGTTAGATGTGAAATTCACAAATTTCTTTGATTCAAAGCATATACGGTTCATTTACATACCATCTCATACTAATCTCATACTCATCCATATCTTTGACATACCTATTGAACCATTTGGAATACTATCGGATACTCAGGAATCTCGCACCCTAAGTGCCAACACATAGTCAAATCTATCTCAAACTCATATCACATATAATATGCTCACTTCGAGCTATCAACGGGTCTACTCACACAAGCTGATGAGAATCTACAACACATGCCAGATAACTCAGCCACTGGTAGGACGTACGGACCAGTACCCAAATCACATAACCCCTAATGACATGTCATTCGCATCCTAATCTATTCCTAAGGTTCAACCGAGATTTCTCATTTGCTGAATCATTGTTGAACATATTCGTAACGTCGTATTCAAAAGTAATTCAATAATAAAGCATTTAAAACACAATTATATTAATGCTTATTAACATACAAACTTACCTCGAATGCAAAAACGATGAAATGATCGATTAGTCCAACAATTTGTTTTTCCCCCGATCTAAATCGAAACTTCGCTTTTCTTGATCTATTTATAATCAAATTTAGCTTATTTAATTATCATTCTATTTAATTTAGCCCAAATTGCATATTATGGAAACTTTACACTTTTGCCCCTAATATTTCAACATTTTTACAGTTTAGTCCTTAGCTCATAAAAACACAAATTCATGCAATTAGATCCCTACCCATGCTAGTCAAATTTCTCTTATTACCATAGCAGCCCATATTTTTCATTTACTTCACATTTCTACCACAAAATTTTAACATTTCTCAATAAAATCCCTAATTGACAATTTTACCAAAAATCACTTTACAAATGTTGTTTATCTAACAACAAGCATACATTTTCCATCATCAAACATCAAAATACGTGTACATTCATCAATGGAAAAACCTTAAACCTTTAACAGTTTCACAAGTTAGTCCCGGGGCTAGCTAGATTAAGCTACAATGACTTCGAAAACATAGAAATCATTTAAAACAGGAAAAAAGTAAACTTACATGCAGGCAAGGATAGATGGCCGAATGTCAGAGCTTCTTCAATGGCATTTTCTCAAGCTAATTTTGGTGGTGATATCAACTAAAGAAGATGATACCTTTTGTTCATGTTATTTTACTTAACTTATTTATTAATTTACTAATTGAACCTTATAAATTATCCTTTAAAAACATCTATTTAGTGTCCATAAATGTCCCCTTACTATAAAAATGGTCTAATTACCACATAACTCCCTCAACTATTTAATTTCATAGCTAATTAGTACCTTTAGGTAATAGAACACAAGTTTTACACTTTATGCGACTTAGTCTTTTTTTTATCAAATTGAGCATTCAAACGATAAAATTTCTTAACGAAATTTTCACACAATCATACTGTAGAAATTAAAATTATAATAAAATAATTATTTTTACCTTGAATTTTTGGTCTCAAAATCACTGTTCCGATTTGACTAAAAACGGGCTGTTACACTCGAAATGTTCATCTACATCCATTTTAGTGTTGTACAGCTCATTGATTTTGTTTAGCATCCCATGGGATTAAGCCTTTTAGAACAAAGATAAACTCTAACTCATGGTCATAAAGGTTAGCGTAAAACTCATGTACAAATGAAGGAGAATAGCTTCCAGGATGAGTGCAGAAAGTCTCCCACATCAGCTTAGAGATGGTTTTGTAGGCTTGCTTGCCAAAGTCTTACTGTTGCGAAAGGAGAATACCCTGTTCTAGGTGGAAATGTCGCTTCAAAATGTTTTCTTCAAACCGATCATTGGTCACTTTCGTTAAAAGATCAATGGCTCCTTTTTCTCCATTTGCATGGAGGATTTCGATTCACGAACTGCAGTTGTAAAGGATGAGTGTTTTTCAACAGGTTCGGTGGCTTTCTTGACTAATCCTTTCATTCTTGCCATATTTTGTTCGTTTTGTGGAGTGAAGATGATTTAAAGTTGTAAAGGTACGAGGTTGGGGAAGAAAAAGTGAATAAAAATGGTTGTTTTGTATGTGTTACAATCGGCAGAGTGAATAGAGGTTTATAGCGAGTGAAAGAAAAAGACAGAAAGGTGTGATTTTTTATGTGAAGAGATAAAAAGCTAGGAGGAATAAATGTGTCCAATAGGAATTGTGCTCATTGGAAACACGAAAATTTATACATTTTTTCATGCCCTTTTTAACTCAAATTTATGCAGTTTCGATTGAGTTCTTGTCAGAAAATAATTAAATATTACAAAATAATTAAATTGTGCTAAAAATACGGACATGATAATTTTAACTAATTTTATAGTTAATTTTGATTTATTTTGACTATTTTTGACAGATTCGCACAAAGGGCGAAAATTGGCTCAGCATACACTGCTCGATGAATAAACCCGAGAAGAATTTGAAGTATCAAGGCGAATTTATTTCTAGCCCAAGACGGTCCAATTATGAATATTAAATCATAATATAATTAATTTTAATTTATTCCCAATTTAATTTGGGCTAAATAAATTAATCTTAGTTAATTATGAAAAAGGCCCAGTTGAATCGCATCAGTTGACCCAAACTGGTTGAACCGAACCGAGCAAAGAGTTGGGCAGCCCAGACCGTCCATATGTGGGCCCAAATCAGCTTATTAGCTGATTAATTAATCTTCCAAAGAAGCCCTTGAAGACTTTTCAAAGTAGCATTCAACCCCCTCCAAATTTAGTGGCTTTGTAGATTTGCCCTATGCCATATGTAGCAAAGTTGAAACCATCAACTTTGCCACATAGATGGCCGGCCAAGGGAGGTCTCTTTGGTTGCTACTATTTTCTATTTTTAGCAGCCACAATTAGCTATAAATACCACCCTTTGCTGATCATTCAAACCATCCCTCAATCCTTCGACATTCTTATTCTATCTTCTCTCCATTCTTCTCCAGTCTCTCTTCTTTTTCATTCCATTTCCGCTTCTTCTTGTGCCGATTTCCCCTCTTGGAAAAGAGGTATTTTCTTAGCCATTTAGAGTAGAAATTGGATGTTCATAAGCCACCTTGATAGCCGACGACAATGGAGAATGAAGAACGGAGCAATCAATCAAGCCACGGAGAAACACCGGATTTGCTTCTTGTTCCTTATCTCTTTAAATTTCGTTGTTGTTTTGACAAACATGTTTATGAATATTTATGCTGTTGAAATGATTATTTTAATCAGCTTAGCTTGAATTTAATTCGTGTTGGGTTGATTGCATTTCGTCCTCTTAAAATTATTAAAATTTTGTTTATGATGTTATAGGCCTCGATAAAATGCTTGATTAAGTAAAATCATGTTTAAGTTATCCTGGCATTATAATTGTTTAGATAGATAAATTAACACCCCTAAACCCGGCCCATCCGTTTCGACCAGATCTGGTATGCTACAAGTTGTACATTGAAAACTTCTACTTTGTCGATTTTGGAAGTCGTAAGTTAATTAGACATTATTTGAGTGAATAAGTGACATTTTAAAAATAAAGCCTTTGAATTATTATTGTTAAGTATAAAAAAACCTTTGACACAATTTCATAGGTTGCAAAACATTAAAACTATTTAATTGAATAAAAACTATGGAGCCTTATTACATAGATAATTCCAAAATAGAAATAAAATAAAACTTAAAGAAAAAGCCAAAATAGTCTATAAAAAGAAAATAATAAAAGCTTGATGGCCCCTCGAGTCCGTCTCGGCTCCCATGTCCACGATCTACTGCTCATCTGAAAGAGTAGAGAAAAAGGAAAGCGTGAGTCACCAAGACTCAGTGTATAAACCTCAAAACACACAATGACCTGAGCCCATAAACACATTATGGGCCCTGGCCCATACATGAAGGCAACAAGCATGATTATATATATATCAAATAGTAAATGATGAATAACCCAACCCATCCTAGGTTTCCATCCTCTACACACCAACCCGTACCAACCATTACACCTTGGGGATTTCTACAACCAACCCTCCATCCACTACACACCATAACGACAGCCGTACTGCCTATTCCTGATATTCAGGAGTCTTTAGATGTGGCACAGCCATTGATCACTATGTGACCTAGCATTTATATGTGTGGGATTTCTACCACCGATCACCAAGTGATCTATCATGCACTTCCCCTTCAACATCATATTCCCACCCCATGCATACACATAAAGACAAGATCATACAGGCTTATACATATTTAGATACACATAGGGATTTCTATGTTTACGTACCTGGCATCTATGCCTAACCCTTTTAGGGTTCCATTCGACTGTCTATACAGCCTCTTTCAGGCTTTTGTTAGCCCATAACATACATACAGGATTAATAGTGTGTTAGAGATCTACACACCTGATTACTGATAAAATGATGCTTTCTATGTCGACACTATCCTTAGTCGACACAATTGCTATTTGCCTAAGGTGTTGTTCAGAAGCTGGTCCACAACTAAGTGGCCAATCTTGAACGGCAGATACCGCTCATTTCTTAAATTTAGGGATTCTCTCCTTTGCCTGATCCATATTTAATTCCATCACAAGTCCTTGTCAGAACTACTATCACAATTTATGATCGTTAATCCTCATCATAAAGTTAAGATCTTGCATATAATGAGCGAATCTAGTAAAAATCTAGGGGAAATCTTCTTACCTTAAAATCCCGAAATTGGAGACTAACAATTTTTGGCTTTTAGATCTAGACGACCAAGTTTCCTTCAAATCCCGAAATGCCGCCCAACATAGAACCATTAAACTATTAGCTTTTTGGCTGTTGCCTTTCAAGAACTGAAATAGAACATGAGATCTAACTGAAGTCGACACTTACCTTAGCACAGGGAATTCGGCTAGCACTTGGAGAGAAGATTCGGCAATGTCAAAGAAGAAGTTTTAAATGTCGGAAGAATAGAACTAACTCACAAATGGGATGAATAGAGAAAAAACGATGGGGATTTCGGCTTTTTAGAGAAATCGGCTCAAGAGAAACGAGAGGTTTCGGCTTTTGAAGAAATTAAAGAATAGAAATTGTAGAGGGAGAGGCTAAGAATTTCGGCACAAGAATGAAGAGGAAATTAGGGTTTAAATTCCAGAATCAATGAGATATCCCCCCTATTTATAGAAATTTCGGCACCTATTGTTTAAAACTGAAAACGCCCTTCCTGATAACTAAAAGTCAAGCTAATAAAAAGGAAAATTTGGCACCCCTTATCCATGAAGTAGCCGAATTCTTTACTCCTCTAGGTGGTGGATTTTCGACCATCACCTTGCCTTGCAGATAGCTCCTATCTTTTCTCCCTTTTATCTTCTATATTATCAATTATAAAATCAATATAAATCCTCCTATTTTTGAGCCTTGTTGCCGTCCACTTCACCTAACCCTAATGCTGAATTTAGCTAACTTAAATTAAAAGATTTGGGCTCCATAAAACTTAAATTTTGGGCCCCAAACTCCTTGTGTGTGGCGTCACCCCTTGCTCTATTTTAAGTGCCGAAAATGGCCCAAAACATAGGCTCCTTACGGCCAAAACTTGGGCCCCTTTAATTGTTAATGACGCCACCTTCTAATTCCCTTACAGGGCCACCTTTTGTTGAGCCACAAGCCCACGTTAGTATTTTAAACATAATCACCACCTTTTAACTCTATAATGCCTCATCAGATAATTTAACCAAGGCCTTTACCTAATCCTGAGCCCAATTTGGACCCCTATCACTTAAATTAACATATTAAACATATCCTTACACTAAACGCATAGACCCATTAATTCAGGATGTTACAGCTAATGAATTAATTATTTAAACGCATTGAAATTGTAATTAATGGACACAATACTTAATCTGTGCATGTTTAATTCTTCTAAGGTAGCTGAAGATTAAATTAGCATTGTATTTGGCGATACATATCCCTTGCATAACTTGCAAGATTTTTGTGATTAAATTGTTTCAAGGTAAGGATACTTTGTTACCTCACATGATCTTTTATATGCTTAGTAGGTTGAATTAATCGGTTGAATCACATAGGAATATGCGAGAGATTGTTCAATTTAATAAGTATGTATGTGCAATAACATATAAATATGTTCATAAGTTAGCAAATTACCGAGTTGCCGTGATTTATTCGTAACAAGTATAAGCATAATTTTAATAATTCTAAGGTAAGAAATGTAATTAATCCAACACAATTATATCATCTTGATTAAAATCAATTTTTGAAATCATGCATTAGAACTTTGTTTTATTTTATTTTACTTTGTTTTATTTAGTTTATAAATATTTCTCAAAACCAAATATTTTTCCCTCACCAAAGTGTTTAAAAAATCATTTTCATTAATAAGCCTTTTACAGTCCCTGTGGGTACGATAACTCGACATTTACTTGTCATTTTATTACTTGTTACGATTGTGTACACTTGCACATTTCCACCGTTCCAAGTTTTTGGCGCCGTTACCGGGGACTGTTTTAAAAGATATTATTTGTGAAATTGTTAATTTTTCATTTTGGTCTATCTTTTTTCCTGCTAAATTTTAATTCCATTTTTTTGTGTTTGTTTCAGATGATTTGTCAAATTATTGACTTACTTACTGTAAACCCTGAAATCGAAAGGACTTTCTGACAAAAGAGAAGATATGTGAACCAAAGCAGGACTGAAGATATGAATTTCGAAAATCCAAACCAAAATCCCAGAGGAACATTCGCTTATAATACTCACAATCCGATCATTGTTGCCGATGATAGAAACTGTGCCATTCAATAATATGCCTTCCCTCCATTCAACGAGCTCAATTTGAGTATTAAGAGACCCAAAATTGAGGCACAACAATTCGAGCTGAAGCCGGTCATGTTCCAAATGTTGCAAAATATGGGTCAATTTAGTGGGATTCCTAATGAAGATCCACATCTTCATCTTCGACTATTCATGGAAGTGACTTATTTAAACTAGTTGGAGTGACTGAAGAGGCCTTGAGACTGAGATTATTTCCATGCTCCTTAAGAGATAAAGCACGAGCATGGTTGAACTCCTTACCGTCCGGTTCCATTACTACATGGCAAGAATTGGTTGAACGTTTCTTAATGAAATATTTCCCACCATTTTTAACTGCCAAGATCCGAAATGAAATCACTTCATTTCAGTAACTTGATGGAGAATCTTTATATGAGGCATGGGAGCGGTTTAAGGAGTTATTACGAAAGTGCCCTCATCACGGCATTCCTTATCGCGTTCAAATGGAGACTTTCTATATCGATCTCAATATTCATATTAGAATGATGGTGGATGCTTCGGCAAATGGATCCCTTCTTTTTAAGTCTTATAACGATGCTTATGAGATTATTGAAAGAATTTCCAACAATAACTATCAGTGGCCAAGCAACCGAGCAGCGTCAGGAAGACGAGTTAATGGAATACATGAAGTAGACGCTCTTCCTTCACTCGTACCTCAGGTATTATCAATATCCTCAATGCTTAAAAATTTTACTACTAATGGGTCTAATAGTTTTGCAGCACAGCCGCCTAATCAATTTGAGAATATAGCCTGTATTTATTGTGGGGAGGGAAATTTGTTTGAAGAATGCCCATCGAACCCAGGATATGTATACTACATGGGTAATCAGAACCAAAACCAAGGAAGGCAAGGGTTGCAATCAAATTTTTATAACCCGTCATGGAGAAACCACCCGAATTTCTCTTGGAGTAACCAAGGGGCTGGAACCAGTACCACTTACACCCAATCCAGAACAACCCAGCCGCCTAACTTCTCGCAACGAGTTCACAAACAAGTTCAAGCTGAAGCATCCAATAGCTTGGAGAATTTGCTGAAGGCATACATCGCAAAGCATGATGCTTTAATCCAGAGCCAAGCAGCTACATTGAAGAATTTGGAGAATCAAGTGGGCTAGCTTGCAACTAAACTTAGGAACCAACCACAGGGTACCTTACCTAGTGACATGGAGAATTCGAGAAATCAAGGAAAGGAACATTGCAAAACAATCTCTTTGCCAAGTGGAAAGACATTGGAGCCCAAGGTGGTTGAGGTTCAAGATGAGCATGTTGTAGCTCAAGACAAAGAGGAAGTTCAATCAAGTTTTGAAACTCCTATATCACAGAAGTCAGATTCAGTGATCCTTGATGAGGTAAACTCTAAACCAGTTAGTTCTGATTGTCTAATACCGTTGTCAAATGCAGAAAACTTTCCATGGAAGAGCTATCTGGTTAAAGCTAAGATTCCACCATTGCCATATCCTCAATGATTCCAGAAGCAGCAACGAGATACTCAGTTGAAAGAAATTTTTGATGACAAGGTGACTTTTTATGACTTTGATGCTGCTAAAACCCCAGATGTAGTTGAAGACTGTTTTGCTATTTCTAAGATGGAGTCGCTGGCTTCTATAGAATTGGAGCTCAATTCTTTAGACTATCCGTTAGAACATATTCTACTGGAGGATTTACCAAGTGATGATGAAGACAAAGAATGTTTGGCTTGGTTAAAAGCTAATTCGAAGGAATTTACCCCAAAAGTTCCACTCGAATCATGTATCATGCATAGCTAATTTAATTCGTATAACCAACCAAACCATTTCATCAATTCTTAACCTCAGGGCCCACCGGGCCCATTTAGCCACTTTCAGCTTTTCAGCTTTTTGGCATTGCCGATATCGTGTGTGTAGTGTTTGTACACACCTGGTAACCACGCGCACTGCAAATCCCTTAGTCACGACCCTATAATCGACATTACTAGCGATTAACCAAGATCTAACGCATACTTATCAAAAACCGAAACCTCACCGTACCCTTACCGTGTACCTCACGTTCTAGTAGCCCTTCCTTTGCTACTATTGGAGATTATCCTCTAGATCTGCACCCAACCAAGTGACCCATATTGCACATAAGTCACCCTTACGAGCCACATGTATGAGATTCACATAGTCTAATCCAACATCTACTACACAAACATACAATTTATTCATATGGTCCCACGGGCCCATTGGGCCCACTTGGCCCCGTTCGGCCCAAAAGCCTAATCCAACCATCAAGAATACTACTGGTGGCCTCAACTATTGCGTCGAAGTTCCACGGCCTCTGCCGCGACCTCTTGCACCTCTTCTAGCACTCATCGTTGCGTATTTCTAAATTAAAAATTTTATGAAATTAATACATAGTTCCACCTGTTTAGGGCACATGTCTTATACGAGTAACACCAATTTCTTAGAGTTATTCCGCGGTAGAGAATCCACTACAGGCTTATGTTTCCTACGGGCTTTAGTCTCTAAAAGCTTATTTTTAAGTAGCCCATTATCTATACAATTCAATAATTCAAACAATAACAGAAAAACTTACTTGGCTTGACATCGAGGGCTCGATGAACCACACTTCAAAAATCCTGCCAAAACTTTTTAAAAAACCTAAAATCTAAGGCCTATTTCACAGCCCGAGCTTTGCAACCGGGCTTTGATACACTAAATGTAACACCCCAAACCCGGCCTAGAAGTTAGGCTCGAATCCGGAATGTCACATTAAAGGCACAATTCAAAACGGTTTTGCTAATTTAAAAATTTAAGGCCTAAGAGCCCAAAATCTATTAGTCTTATTAATTAAAGATAAAAACCCATTTTCTTACTTTATTTATTTTGGGAACCAAGTTTGAACATAAGAGCTTACTTAGGTTTAATAATTAAATAAACAATTAATCTCAAACACAAAATAAATCTAAAGTCAAAATGGAGTACAAGGCCTTATTACATCCACCGAAAATTAAGTAACTAAAAACATTTATTTTGAAACAAATCAATGAAAATTCAAGCCTCTTGTAGTGTGGCCATCTTCGAGTCCTCTCCCACGCCGATTCGTCTATTCGAGATTACCTGAAACATTAAATTAAAGGGGTGTGAGTTTCGAAACTCCGTGTACACAACCCTTGGCAATCAAATCAGTTACAAATATTCATATTGGGCCTAAGCCCTATCAAAATCGGTGATCCTGGGTTTTAGCCAACAATGGCCTCAAATCTTATCATTTATAACAAATAATGCAAAGCCCACCCCAAAAATCCATCCGCTACACACACCATTTCCCTTCCAACCTTATGACTGCTGTGGGGAGTTCTTGCTCGACCCACCCCTTCGCTACACACCAAGGGTAGCCCAGTTGTGGTACTACCGAACGTTGCAGCAAAGCTGCTAATCATATGTTGGGCTTAAAGCCTTCTGTGGATCCATACCATACGGCCATGCGATCCTAGATCCATACCATACGGCCATGCGATCCTCAAATCTTCCTCCGTACCATAATTCCCACCCATATGCATCCTAAGCAGAATATCATATGAATGCATCAAACACAAAAGTAACATCCACAAATTCATATTCGTCACATAAGGGTATTTTTGTCATTTCACTACCCAGAGATATTTTCGTAATTCTACCCTACAGGGGTATTTTGGTAATTAGGAAAAATAAGGGTATCTTGATAATTTTGCAAAACAGGGGCATTTTGGTACTTTCACAAATCAGGGGTATTTCAGTTATTTTGCAGATTAGGGGTATTTTGGTAATTTCACTAATTGGGGGTATTTCGATAATTTCACAAACTAGGGGTATTTCGGTAATTTCACAAACTATGGGTATTTTGGTAATTTTGTAAATTAGGGGTATTTTGGTAATTTTGCAAATTAGGGTATTTCAATAATTTTGCAAATTGGGGGTATTTTGGGAATTTCATAAGTCAGAGGTATTTCGGTAATTTTGCAAATCGGGGGTATTTCGGTAATTTTACAAATCAGGGTATTTCAGTAATTTTGTACACAATGGTATTTTTTTTAAATTTACAATTATAAGTGTATTTTAGGAATTTTGCAAATATAAGGCTATTTGGTCCCTTTCGGGTTTTAGCTATGAACTTTGGCCCATCAACAAGTCCTCGCTGCTAAAGTGAACAGACACTACGCACCAGGTAGGATTCCAAAAAAGAGGAAGTGGACCACTGTAACACCCCAAACCCGGCCCATAAGTTTCGACCAGATCTGATATGCTACGGGTTGTACATTGAAAACTTTTGCTAAGTTGGCTTTAGAAAATCATAAGTTAATTAGACAAAATTTGAATAAACAGGTGACTTTTGTAAAGAAAACCTTATATTATTATTATTTCGTATATTTAAACCTTTGACATGGTTTCATAAGTTGCAAATATTAAAAACTACTAGATAAAGGTAAACTATGGGACCTTATTACATAAATATTCCCAAAATATAAAAAAAACTTAAAGAAAACTGAAAATAATCTATAGAAGTAAAACTTGATGGCCCCTCGAGTCCATTTCGGCTCCCATGTCCACGATCTACTGCTCATCTGAAATAGTAGAGGAAAATGAAAGGGTGAGTCACCAAGACTCAGTGTGTAAATCCCGAAACATAATGACCTGAGGACCACAAACACATTATGAGCCCTGGCCCATACATAAAGGCAACAATCATAATCACATGATAATAATAAATGATGCATAGCCCAACCCAACCTAGAATTCCATCCTCTACACACCAAGCCGTACCAACCATCACACCTTGGGGATTTCTACAATCAACCCTCCATCCGCTACACATCGTAACGACAGCCGTACTGCCTATTCCTATTATTCAGGAATCATTAAACGTGGCATAGCCACCGATCACTATGTGACCTCATAATATAATGTGGCTCAGCCACCGATCACTATTGTGACCTAATTTTAGATTCTGTGGTTTAACCACCGATCACCAAGTGACCTATCATGCAGTTCACCTTCATTATCATAATCCTACCCCATGCATACACACATGAAAAGTTGAGTACATTATACCATCTTTAAGAAAACAGGCTTTCATATATACATATTGATACACATAGAGATTTCTATGATCATGTACCTGGTATCCTTTGCCTAACCCTTTTAAGGTTTTACTCAACTATCTACACAGCCTCTTTCTGGCTTTTTAGCCCATAACACATAAATATTACAGTTAACTAGTGTGTTAGAGATCTACACACTTGATTATCGTTAGAACAAGACTTTCTACATTGACGCTATCCGTAGTCAACACAGCTGCTATCTGCCCAATGTGTTGTTCAGAGGCTGGTAACGAAACATTAGGTTAAGGCACGTCTAATGAAGAGAAAACGGTTGAGCATCTTAAGGAGAATTGAAATCCTTACCTAGAAATCCTGAAATTAGAGACTAGTGATTTTCGGCTTTTAGATCAAGAGGATTGGGTTTCCTTTAAATCCTAGAATGCCGCCCGAAACGCAAAAAGAGAGAAATATTAGCCTCAATCGACAGCCTTAACAAACCAAGTGGCCATTCGGCATTGTTTCCTAAAAATCGAAAGAAATCTAATAGAATAGCAGGAGTCGACACTTACCTCAACACAGGGAATTCGGCTACCACTTGAGAGGAGATTCGGCAATCAGAGAAAAACTATGGAGATTTCGGCTTTATAGAGAAATTGGCATAAGAGGAATAAAAAGAAGAAGAAAGTGAAAGAAGAGATTTCAGCTTTTAGAAGAAAGAAGAGAAAGATGGCTTAAGAAAGTTTACGGCTTTTTGAAAGAAAGTTGACAGAAATTGCAGAGGGAGAGACTGAGAATTTTGGCACAAAGAATGAAGGAAAAAGTAGGGTTCAAATGCCAGAATTGGTGAGATATCCCCCCTATTTATAGAGAATTTCGGCACTTACCTATCAAAACCTAAAAGTGCCCTTCTTGATAACTAACAACTAATCCAATAGAAGGAAATTTTGGTACCCCTCTAATAGATGGAAATTCGGCCAACACTACACTCAGCAGATAATTCCTATCTTTTCTCCTCTATCTTAATCCATTCACACCTTCAGAAGAAGCCTAGATAGCAACACCTCTTCCTTCCTTTATCAGTTACTTTATCATCCATATTCCATATTATCCATCAATTATTCTTCCTAATTTCAAGCATTCTAATTGACTCCAACTCTGGTCTCCCTTGACACCAAAATTAATTAAAATAGATGGGTAATGCGACTCGAATCTTGGACCTCCCTTACTGCTTATCACGCCACCTCAAAGTCCCTAAGTGGAGCCATTTTGCCACTGGGCCACAAGCCCATTTGTGTCTTAAAACACAGATAACATCTTTTAAGCCCTATCCTACTGGCTTTCCACTAGAGTGCCCAAGTAGAAGATTTTTAACTAAGGCCTCGGCCCAATCCTGAGCCCGATCTGGACCCCTTAAACACTCTAATTAGCACATTATACATAACACACAACAAATGCAAAGGCCCATTAATTCAGGATGTTACAGTTCTACCCCCTTAAAGAAATTTCATCCTTGAAATTCCCAACTAACTATTAATCATACTACCCAAGTCTCTCCAATATGCTTTCGCTACGAACTCTGATTCTAAAGCCAAAAGAAACACTTAGTGTACTATGATAGAGTACGCACCGGTATTCGCATCTAGAGCTTCCTCGTCCCCTTGTACTCATTCTACTGATTCGCGTTTATCTGATTAGAAATTTTATGAATTATTAGTTTTCTTCCACTGATTAACCACGAACAATCTTATGAATAGTAGTCTTAAGAGTAGTTCTTTCGAATTCGCAATTATATCTATAATTCAGTCTCAAGTTCGCATCTCCTAGTTCTAGGAAGCACATACATTCAATCATCAACCATCAACATACAAATAACATCCGCGAACTTACATTCATCATGTAGGGGTATCTTCGTCATTTCACTACCCAGAGGTATTTTCGTAATTTATCCTACAGGGGTATTTTCGTAATTTTCCAAAATAGGGTTCATTGGTGATTTAGTAAAATAAGGGTATTTTGGTAATTTTACAATCTGAGGGTATTTCGGTAATTTTACAAATTTGAGGTAATTTCAGTATCCAGGGTAATTTAGTAATTTTATAAATCAGGGATATTTTGGTCATTTTATAAATTAGGGGTAATTTGATAATTTTGCAAAATAGAATGGCTGGTCCCTTTCGGGTTTTAATTATAAATTTTGGCCCGCCAACAAGTCCTCATGACTAAGGTGAACAGTCACTACGCACTAGGTAGGATTCCAGCAAAGAGGAGGTGAGTCACTAGGACTGCTTAAGTACCAAGCTCTCCCTAAATCCAATCCTAGACATGCGTATGCCTGTTGCCACACCCTAATCTCGCGACTTGTTTACAGGTTTGTTTGGTTGGATTAAATCTTATGAATTTAAAGAGTTGTTTTAAACAAAGCCTAAAGTCCATCAATGTCAATTTACTAGCCTACGTCCATCAAGCCCATTAAGCCCACATGTATATCACAACAAAAGTTTAGAATACTTACCTACGTGGATCGGGTGCCGGTAGACTCGAAGGCCATATCTTCATCCAAAACATTTTTCTCAAATTCATATCATTTTTTTTAAAACACTACTAGACCCATTTCACAGCCCGAGTTTTAAATTGGGCTCTGATACCAAAATGTAACACCCCAAACCCGGCCCATAAGTTTCAACCAGATCTGGTATGCTACGGGTTGTACATTTAAAACTTTTGCTAAGTTGGCTTTAGAAAATCATAAGTTAATTAGATAAAATTTGAATAAACAAGTGATTTTTGTAAAGAAAACCTTGCATTATTATTATTTCATATACTTAAATGTTTGACATGGTTTCATAAGTTGCAAATATTAAAAACTATTAGATGAAGGTAAACTGTGGGGCCTTATTACATAAATATTCCCAAAATATAAAAAAAAACTTAAAGAAAACCGAAAATAATCTATAGAAGTAAAACTTGATGGCCCCTCGAGTCCATCTCAGCTACTATGTCCACGATCTACTGCTCATCTAAAAGAGTAGAGGAAAACGAAAGGGTGAGTCACCAAGACTCAGTGTGTAAATCCTGAAACACAATGACCTGAGGCCCACAAACACATTATGAGCCCTGGCCCATACATAAAGGCAACAATCATAATCACATGATAAATAATAAATGATGCATAGCCCAACCCAACCTAGAATTCCATCCTCTACACATCAAGCCGTACCAACCATCACACCTTGGGGATTTCTACAATCAACCCTCCATCCACTACACAACGTAACGACAGCTGTACTGCCTATTCCTATTATTCAGGAATCATTAAACGTGGCATAGCCATCGATCACCATGTGACCTCAGACTATAACGTGGCTTAGCCACCGATCACTATTGTGACCTAATTTTAGATTCTGTGGTTTAACCACCGATCACCAAGTGACCTATCATGCAGTTCCCCTTCATTATCATAATCCCACCCTATGCATACACACATGAAAAGTTGAATACATCATACCATTATTAAGAAAACAGGCTTTCATATATACATATCGATACACATAGAGATTTCTATGATCACGTACCTGGCATCCTTTGCATAACCCTTTTAGGGTTTTACTCGACTGTCTACACAGCCTCTTTTCGGCTTTTTAGCCCATAACACATATATATTACAGTTAACTAGTGTATTAGAGATCTACACACCTGATTATCGTTAGAACAAGACTTTCTACGTCGACGCTATCCGTAGTCAACACAGCTGCTATCTGCCTAATGTGTTGTTCAGGGGCTGGTAACGAAACATTAGGTTAAGGCACACCTAATGAAGAGAAGATGATTGATCATCTTAAGGAGAATTGAAATCCTTACCTAGAAATCCCGAAATTAGAGACTAGCGATTTCTGACTTTTAGATCTAAACGATCGTGTTTCCTTCAAATCCCGGAATGCTGCTCGAAACGCAAAAAGAGAGAAATATTAGCCTCAATCGATAGCCTTAACAAACCAAGTGGCCATTCGGCCTTGTTTCCTAAAAACTGAAAGAAATCTAATGGAATAGTAGGATTCGACACTTACCTCAACACAGGGATTTCGGCTAACACTTGAGAGGAGATTCGACAATCAGAGAAAAACTATGGGGATTTCAGCTTTATAGAAAAATCGGTACAAGAGGAATAAACTGAAGAAGAAAGTGAAATAAGAGATTTCGACTTTTAGAAGAAAGAAAAGAAAGATGGCTTAAGAAAGTTTTCGGCTTTTTGAAAGAAAGTTGATAGAAATTGCAGAGGGAGAGACTGAGAATTTCGGCACAAAGAATGTAGAAAAACGTAGGGTTCAAATGCCAGAATTGGTGAGATATCCCACCTATTTATAGAGAATTTCGGCAATTACCTATCAAAACCCGAAAGTACCCTTCCTGATAACTAAGAACTAATCCAATAGTAGGGGAAATTTTGGTCCCCCTCTAAGAGATGGAAATTCAGCCAACACTGCACTCAGCAGATAATTCCTATCTATTCTCCTCTTTCTTAATCAATTCACACCTTCAGAAGAAGCCTAGATAACACCACCTCTTCCTTCCTTTATCAGTTACTTTATCATCCAAATTATCCACATTATCCATCAATTATTCTTCCTAATTTCAAGCATTGTAACTGACTCCAACTCTGCTCTCCCTTGACGCCAAAATTAATTAAAATAGATGGGAAATGCGACTCGAACCTTGGACCTCCCTTACTGGTTATCACGCCACCTCAAAGTCCCTAAGTGGCACCACTTTGCCACAGGACCAGAAGCCCATTTGTGTCTTAAAATATAGATAACATCTTTTAAGCCCTATCTTACTGGCTTTCCACTAGAGTGCCTAAGCAGAAGATTTTTAACTAAGGCCTCGGCCCAATCCTGAGCCCGATCTGGACCCCTTAAACACTTAATTAGCATATTATATGCAACACACAACAAATGCAAAGGCCTATTAATTCAGGATGTTACAACCACTAGGACCGCTTAAGTACCAAGCTCTCCCTAGATCCAATCCTAGACATGCGTATGCCAGCTGCCACACCATAACCCAGCGATTTGTTCACAGACATGTTTAATTGGATTAAGTCTTATGGAATTTAAGAGTTGTTCAAACTAGGCCTAAGGTCCATAAACCCTAACATACTTGTCTACGTCCCCATAAAGCTCATCAAATCCAAATTACATCCTTACGACCCATTAGGCCCAAATCTCATCATATGGCCCATTAGGCCCAAAAACAAATCCAATTCATGTATCATGCATGACTAATTCAATTCATATAACCAACCAAATCATTTCATCAATTCTTAGCCTCAGGGCCCACCGGGCCCATTTAGCCACTTTGGGCTTTTTGGCTTTTTGACATTGCCGATATCGTGTGTGTAGTGTTTGTACACACCTGGTAACCATGTGCGCTACAAATCCCTCAGTCACGACCCTACAATCGATATTACTAGCTATTAACCAAGATTTAACACATACTTATCAAAAATCAAAACCTCACTGTACCCTTACCGTGTACCTCACGTTCTATTAGCCCTTCCTTTGCTACTGTTGGCGATTATCCTCTAGATCTGCACCCAACCAAGTGACCCATATTGCACATAAGACACCCCTACGAGCCACATGTATGAGATTCACATAGTCTAATCCAACATCTACTACACAAACATACAATTTATTCATATGGTCCCATGGGCCCATTGGGCCCACTTGGCCCCGTTCGGCCCAAAAGCCTAATCCAACCATCAAGAATACTACTGATGGCCTCAACTATCGCGTCGAATCTCCCACACGTGTGCTCGCATGCTCGTGTGGCTACCACTGCTGTGTGACCGGCATTTCGGCATGTGCCACTCTACAACTAAGGTAGAGAGAAATACACACCTGATAGGAATCGGAAGCTGCTAATCCACACTCCGAGCACTCCTATGCCCAACGCCCACCAAGGTATGTTTTCTCTCCAATCATAGATAGCTCTCTATATATATAGCCAGCTTCTCACCTTTCCTCTTTGTATCTTTCTAATGTGGGATCCCTCCGGTAGCAGAGTTTAAATCCAACTCAAACTCTTGCCGTCCAGCCCACAAAATAAATACTCCTTTGCTTGTCATGAGATCCGAACCCAGGATCCCTTGCAACATAATCCACGCTGCTAGCCACTAAGTCACAAGCTCCTCTTGTGTCTTAAAACATGCCCAACTAAAGCTAAGTCTATGGCCAATGTCTCAATCCATTTAAAAAAATAATCTAAAAGAAATGCAAGTGCTACAACTTGAACCTTGGACCTCTTTCTTTCCCTGTGGCGTCACTCCCTTTCTCCCTAAGTGGCGTCACTTTGCCACTACACCACACACTCCACTTGTGTCATTTTTCTCCATATTTTATTCTTAAAGCCTACCTACTAACTCCCAGGGTTTTATTCACCTAAAACCAAAATTTTTCCTAAACCCAAGTTTGATCCCGAGAGTTCATAGAAGCCCCCTAACCTTCCAAAATCACTCACCTATTAGGTCCAACTTGAAATAATGCCATTCTCATATTCTTAAAAATTTCAAAATGCTCCTACGCTCAAGGCCCAATTCTACTAGGCCCAAATTCAGGTCGTTATAGATTCAAAGTTCCAATGTTGCTTACATTAGTGAGAGAAATTACTCTGTTCAACATATGAAGACAGCAGTTAAGCTTAATGATTGCAGCTTAATTTTGAATAAGGAATTAAAATCAACTTGGTAGTGAGTAACATGTCTTTGTTAAGAAACATTTACTTTAATTTTGCTAGTATAATAATTGTTGGAGGTAATTTGAACGATATGTATACTTAAGTAGCATAATTATCAAATTTCTTGTTTTTGAGCATAAGTATATTAAAATCATAATTTTGAGAAGAAAGTTGTTCTGAAGGAGTTTTTCAAAGGTGTTTCCGAGAAAATTCTTTTCAAATTTGTGCATTACTCGGGACGAGCAATGAATTAAGTTTGGGGGGTGTGGAAACACAGAAATTTATACACTTTTTCATGCCCTTTTTAACTCAAATTTATGCAGTTTCGATTAAATTATTGTCGAAAAATATTAAATATTATAAAATAATTAAATTGTGCTAAAAATATGAACATGATGAATTTTAATTAATTTTATATTTATTTTTGATTTATTTTGACTATTTTTGACAGATTCGACAAAGGGCGAAAATTGGCTCGACATACACTGAGCGAAGAATAAACCCGAGAAGCAATTTGAAGTATCAAGGTGAATTTATTTCCAGCCCAAGACGGTCCAATTATGAATATTTAATCATAATATAATTAATTTTAATTTATCCCCAATTTAATTTGGGCTAAAAAATTAATCTTAGTTAATTATGAAAAAGGCCCAGTTGAACCGCATCAGTTGAACCAAACTGGTTGAACCGAACTGAGCAAAGAGTTGGGCAGCCCAAACCATCCATATGCTCGCCTAAATTAGCTTATTAGCTGATTAATTAATCTTGAAAATAAGCCCTTGAAGACTTTTCAAAGTTGCATTCAACCCCCTCCAAATTTAGTGGCTTTGTAGATTTGCCCCATGCCATATGTAGCAAAGTTGAAACCATCAACTTTGCCACACAGATGGCCGGCCAAGGGAGGTCTCTTTGGCTGCTACTATTTGCTATTTTTAGCAGCCACAATCAGCTATAAATACCACCCCTTGCTGATTATTCAAACCATCCCTCAATCCTTCAACATTCTCATTCTCTCTTCTCTCCATTCCTCTCCATTCTCTCTTCTTTTTCATTCCATTTCCCCTTCTTCTTGTGCAGATTTCCCCTCTTGGAAAAGAGGTGTTTTCTTAGCCATTTGGAGCAGAAATTGGAGTGTTCATAAGCCACCTTGATAGCCGAGGACAACGGAGAACGAAGAACGGAGTAATCAATCAAGCCATAGAGAAACACCAGATTTGCTTCTTGATCCTTATCTCTTTAAATTTGTTGTTGTTTTGACAAACATGTTTATGAATATTTATACTGTTGAAATGATTATTTTAATCAGCTTAGCTTGAATTTAATTTGTGTTGGGTTGATTGCATTTCGTCCTCTTAAAATTATTAAAATTTTGTTTATGCTGTTATAGGCCTCGGTAAAATGCTTAATTAAGTAAAATCATGTTTAAGTTATCCTGGTATTATAATTGTTTAGATAGCTAATGAATTAATTATTTAAACACATTGAAATTGTAATTAATGGACACAATACTTAATCTGTGCATGTTTAATTCTTCTAAGGTAGCGGAAGATTAAATTAGCATTGTATTTGGCGATACATATGCCTTGCATAACTTGCAAGATTTTTGTGATTAAATTGTTTCAAGGTAAGGATACTTTGTTACCTCATGATCTTTTATATGCTTATTAGGTTGAATTAATCGGTTGAATCACATAGGAATATGCGAGAGATTGTTCATTAATAAGTATGTATGTGCAATAACATATAAATATGTTCATAAGTTAGCAAATTACCGAGTTACCGTGATTTATTCGTAACAGGTATAAGCATAAGTTTAATAATTCTAAGGTAAGAAATGTAATTAATCCAACACAATTATATCATCTTGATTAAAATCAATTTTTGAAATCATGCATTAGAACTTTATTTTATTTTATTTTACTCTCTTTTATTTAGTTTTTAAATATTTCTCAAAACAAAATATTTTTCCCTCACCAAAGTGTTTAAAAAATCATTTTCATAAATAAGTCTTTTACAGTCCTTGTGGGTACGATTACTCGACATTTACTTGTTACGATTGTGTACACTTGCACATTTCCACCGTTCCACCCGTTTAGACAAATCATACGGCTAGGTCACTTTTGATCCAACGGTGGGATTTGAAAGTTTTGATCTTCCCTTCATTCATGATAAGTCATACGTGACATTACAATAGTATAAAATGCATTGGCAATAAAGCCCAAGTGCGTCGACAATGGTACCTAATTATTATGCAAGAAAGAAAAGAAAAAAAAAGAAACTTGAGCAGAAACAAAAATAAAATAAAATTACATAATAATAAATTCCATAAAAATTAAAATATTTGAACTAGTGCCCATCATGTAAATCTCTAATTGTGACTGCACCATGAGGAAATATTTCGACAACTTCGAAAGGTCTAGACTAATGTGAGCGCAAATTACCTGGGAACAGTTTCTGTCTAGAATTGAATAATAAAACTTGTTGACCCGCAATAAACTGTCGCTACAAAATAATTATGTCATGACATTGTTTGGTCTTTTCCTTGTAAATTGCAACGTTTTCATAGGCATTTCGCCTAATTTCCTCTAGTTCAGTGATATCTAACAGCCTTTTTCTTTCCAGCAACTTCATAGTCCATGTTCACTTGCTTAATTGCCCACATTGGTTTGTGCTCCAGTTCAACTGGCAAGTGACATGCTTTCCCAAAAACCAATTAATACGGTGACATCCCTAATGGAGTTTTGTATGCTGTCCTCAATGCCCATAAAGCATCATCCAGTCTGGAAGACCAATCTTTCCTTGAATGGTTCACAACCTTCTCAAGAAATTTTTTAATTTTTCGATTCGATACTTTGGCTTGTCCATTAGTTTGCGGATGATAAGTAATAGCCATTATTTGATTAACTCTATATCTCTTCAGTACGGCTAGCACTTGGTTGCAATGAAAGTGTGTACCCTGATCACTAATCAATGCCTTTGGTGTGCCAAAGCTAGTGAGTATATGCTTGTGAAAAAAATTAAGCACTATCTTTGCATTATCCTTTGGGACTGCAACAACTTCAGCCTATATTGAGATGTAGTCAACGGCTACTAATATATAAAGATTTCAAAATGAATTTGGAAATGGTCCCATAAAATCTATACCCCAAATATCAAACAATTCATCCTCCATAATTGGCGACTACAACATTTCATTGCATCGGGATATAAAGCCAGTGTGCTAACACCTATCGCATTGATTCACAACATTGTGGGTGTCTTTGAATAATGAAAGCCAGTAGAATCCTGGTTGGAGAATCTTAGCAGTAGTTCGCATGCCACCGAAATGGCCTCCAAAAAAAGCATCATGGCAGTGCTTTAGGATTGAAAGCATCTCCTCTTTCGTAACACAACACCGAATAATGTTGTGATTGCATACCTTGAATAAGTACGGCTCGTTCCAATGATACTTTACTACTTCACGAAGAAATCTTTCTTTTTTATGGTCTGTGACACTCGATGGGAATTTTTGACACACTAGATAAGTAACAAAATCTGCATACCAAGGGGTTGCATCTACAACAAATAGCTTTTCATCTGTGAATGCGTCGACAATTTGAAGTATGTTTCCATCTTCACTACCAACTTCCAATAGAGACAGATGGTCTGCAACTTGATTGTCCAGTCTTTTATATAAATGTCAAATGCTTGCAATAGTAAGATCCAGTGTATCAGTCTTGGTTTTGCATCCTTTTTCGCAAAAAGATATCTCAACACCGAGTGATCAGTAAATACGGTAACCTCTACGTCGACAAGATAAGAACGAAACTTGTCGAAATCAAAGACTACAGCCAACAATTCTTTCTCTGTGGTGGTATAATTGATTTGAGCCTTTGTAAGAGTTTTCCTAGCATAATAGATGGCGTGAAATATTTTTCCCTTGTATTGTCCTAGAACAGCACCCACAGCAAAGTCGCTTGCATCGCACATAACTTCAAAAGGTTGAGACTAATCTGGCGCAACAGCAATGGGTGCATTTACTAGTTGCATCTTTAATTGAATGAATGCCTCTAGACATGCATCGTCAAAGAGGAATTTTCGATTCTGTTCCAACAATGAGCATAACGGCTTTGTAATTTTCAATGATTTCCACTTTAGCTTTGTCTATTCCAATGCCTTGACTAGAGATGCGATGGCCTAACACAATGCCTTCAGTTGCCATGAAATGACATTTTTCCCAATTTAGAACAAGATGTGTGTCTTCACATCACTACAATACTTTATCCAAATTGTCAGCGCAATAAAGAAAATCATTCCCATAGACTGAGAAATCATTCATAAAATCCTCTAAAGAATCTTCAATCATATCCGAGAATATTTCCATCATGCACCTTTGAAATGTGGCTGGTGCATTGCAAAGACCGAAAGGCATACAACGAAAAGCAAAAGTACCAAAAGGATAGGTGAAAGTTGTTTTCTCTTGATCCTCCTGTGCAATAGCAATTTGATTGTACCTAGAATAGCCGTCTAAGAAGCAGTAATAAGCTTTTCCAGCAAGTCTGTCCAACATTTTGTCAATGAAAGGAAGTGAGAAGTGGGCCTTCCTTATGGCAGCATTAAGTTTGCGATAATCCATACAACCTCACCATCCCATAGGAATACGTGTAGGAATTAATTTGTCTTTTTCGTTGCTAACCACAATGATGCCACTCTTTTTAGGAACGCATTGCATTGGACTTACCCAATTGCTATAAAAAATAGGGGTAAGTAATTCCAACACCAAGCCATTTTATAATTTCTTTCTTAACAACTTCATTCATCATCTAGCTTAATCTTCTTTGTTGCTCAATCGATTGCTTACCTTCATCTTCCAAATTGATCTTGTGCAGGCAAAAAGATGGACTAATGCCTCAGATATCAGCAATACTCCAAGCGATAGCTCATTTATGTTACTTAAGAATATGGACCAATTTCTCTTATTGAGTTACATCCAGTGTTATGGAAACAATTACTGGGAGAGCATTGTTATCACCAAGAAAGACGCATTTAAGATGAGTAGGTAGTGGTTTCAATTCTAGAGTAAGAGCTTTGTCAATAGATGGCTTGAAAATTGGAGTTGTTCTATTGGCTAAGTCTAAAGATTCAATATGCCATCCATGCTTGAGTTCAATATTATCAGCTTTAACCATGCTGTCATAATTATTTAAGAATTCATCATTAGATGTCACTACAAACTCCTCAGAAAGTATTGTGCATTGGTTATTGAATTCTTCCTCAATTAGATCATCTAGCACATCAATAGTATGGCATTCTTCTTTATCCTTGTATTGAATATATTTGAAAACACTGAAGGTAACGTGCTCATCATTAAGTCGCATGGTCAGTTCACCTTTTTAAACATCAATAAGAGTTCGTCCAGTGGCTAAAAATGGTCATCCTAAGATTATAGGAACCTCCTTGTCTACCTCGCATTCAAGTGTGATAAAATTAGCCGGAAAAAAATGAGTTTATCCACATGAACTAAGATATCTTTGATTTTCCCTTCAGGTTGAGCAAAGGATCGATCAGCTAGTTGCAATGTCACTGCAGTAGGTTTCATGTGACTAGTTCCCAACTTTCTGAAAATAGATAGTGGCATTAGGTTGATGCTAGCTCCCAAGTTGTATAAAACCTTGCCCAAATAATGGTTGCCAATTGAACATGGGATAGTAAAGCTCCCAGGATCTTTCATTTTGGGGGCAACTTATTTGTCAAAATAGCACTATAGCCTTTTGTGAGGGCAATAGTTTTCATATCACTGAGCTTCTTCTTCTCGGTCAAAAGCTCCTTTATAAATTACCCATAATTCAAAATTTGCACAAGAGCGTCTACTAAAGGAATATTGACCTAAAGTTGCTTCAGTGTGTTCAGGAAGTGTTGGTATTGCTTGTCCTGCTTATTCTCCCTAAATCTTTATGGAAAAGGAAAAGGTAGAGATACATCTAATTGCACCGACCCCTTTGATTGCGTCGACAGTTTCAAGGGTCAAAAATTAGGCATATGAGTGACAATTTGTGGAACTTCTTTGTCTAGTACATTGACAAGCTCTTCAGATTCAACCTTTTTCACTAGGGATCACTTCACCAGTATCTTGAGGTGCTATAGTAGAGTCTGTAGTCAGCTCGCTAGTTTGTTTACCACTCTTGAGAGTGATAGCCTTCTAGTGTTCTTTCCCCCTCGGACTGGGATTTTCCGTGTCACTAGATAGTGTGCCTGGTGGTTGAGTATTTAGATTGGAAGCAAGTCACCCTAATTGTGCCACCAATGCCCGAATAGATGATAATTCCCTTGCACAATAGCTTTTGTGCGAGTAATATGCTCCCGCACTAAATATATTCCCATATCAAAATGTCACAGCATTTTGTCCAGCATTCTGAGATCCCCAAGGCTGTTGATTGCGTGTAGAATTATTATAAGAGTTGTCATAAGAATTGTTTCGAATGTTACTGACATATAAGGCATTCTCTACATGTTGTGGACAATATTCATAGTTATGGTTGTCATTGCAAATCTCACAACAAAAGGTAGGAACATCAACTTTTTGAGCAACTTGTATAGGTGCAACGTCACTGGTCTCTTGCATATTTTTTATCATATTTGCAAGAGAAGAAACTTGAGCACTAAGTGAAGATATTGCATCCAGTTCAATAACTCTAGGAGTAGCTTTTTCTTGTGCAACTCTAGAGATAGGATATTGATAATCATTCTGAGCAATTCTCTTAAGAATTCCAATAGCATCATTATAAGTACAATCTAGTAAAGGACCATTGGCTGATGCATCGAAAAAATTCCTCGTGTGTGAATTTAGCCCATTATAAAAAATCTCAATTTGTGTTTCCTATTAAATGTCGTGCATGGGACAATGTCGAAACAAAGATTTATAACGTTCCCATGTGGTATGAAGATTCTCATCATTCAGCTGATGATAAGCTGTAATTTCATTTCGGAGACGAGCATTCATTATCGGCGGGTTAAATTGCAAAACAAACTATGTTGCTAGTGCATTCCAAGAAGTAATTGATCCAGTAGGTAGCCCAAGGAACCTACCCTGCAAGGAATAAGGAAATAATTGCATCTTCAAAGCGTCATCAAGAACGCCTTGTTGACTAAAGGAAGCACAAATCAATAAAAACGATTTAAGATGTTCTCGTGCATCTTCATGAGGCAATCCAGCATATTGCCCATTAGATATGAACATTTGAAACAATATTGGCTTTAGTTCAAAATTTCCAGCTTGGATTGTTGGCCTAACAACTCCCGGTTGTAAGACATCCAAGGCAGGTACTACAAAATCTCATATAGGCCTATTTTGCATTTGAGTGTCTTGCGACAATGGTGGGTCATTATCATTTTGGTTCTACATCGGTGGTATGACTTCATAGTTTCTTGGTAAAGCCATATTCCTTTGTTATCGAAGTCTCCTCCGAATGGTTATTTCAATTTCTGGATCAAAATTGACAATAACTCTGAATTGCTTTGGGACATACAACACCTAAAATAAAATATGAAAATTGCGACTAAAAGAAACCATGTTAGTAACAACTAAATATTATGAAATAAATACAAACAAAAATAAACATCAAACAAACGCCATCCCCAGAAACGACGCCAAAACTTGATCGGTTGTTTAACGTCACATCAATAATGTGCAAGCATACATTATCGATGCAAGTATAGTAGAGAGATATGAGCCTGTCGGATATTGATCCCACGAGGATGGTTGTCTTTTGTCTATCAATGTCAGTGCAATAAATAGATAGAAACTATATAAATTGTGAGAGTAGTTGTCGAAGCAATAACTTGAAAATAATAAGATACAATAATATAATGATAAACTGGGATCCCCAACATGAATATTCAACAGAATACTAAGTGCTCGCAAGGCATAAAAGGATAGGTAATTGTCAATGCATTAAATTGCAATGAATATCTTACCAACCTTAACTTCTATATTTAATCAAAGACTTAAACATGCACATTAGCCACACCTTCCGATGCTGGTAATGGAACACTATTAAGAACAAGTGAATTAAATTCCTCAATACTTAAGCAACTTCTGTTGGCATGCTTGTTAGGTTGAACTGCCGCTGCACTTTCCAGTGTCAATGATCGCAATAACACTTCCATGCTAAAAACATTCAAACCTAAAGATTAAACAGTGAATAAAGATTAAATAAAATAACATTTAACCCAGAAATCATGTGTACTTTTGTACAAACATGAAATAGAAAGTAATCACCATATTTCAGAAAAGAAATATAAAAGAAATAAGTGGAAAACACTATTCTTAGAAAATCTCAACTTGAATCTTTCCATTCCCTCTTGTTTCGCACTCAAGGCTCCTCGTCAAGAGCTAACCTGCATCCCTTCCATGTCGGTTCACCCGTAGGAGACTTAATCTGCCATAGCTGAAAAACTTCAAAATATAGGCTGATAAAGGTACTCTCCCAAAAAGCCTCCTCCTCTTTTTTTTTTTTTTTTCTTTTCACGTGAATATTTATATTCTTCCCAAATAGCCCAGTTGTCCTTTCAACAGAATCGTGCTGCCTCTGTACGTACAAGTTGGTTATACCAGACTGGACAGCATACATATTTTTGTTCTTATTTGGACAACTGTCAGGTGTGGCGACCATTCTGGGCGCAATCTAAAAATACTCATGCAGCAACATTGGTACCAAAACAAGATAAAATTAAAGATAAATATGCTAAGATCCACTGAGTGATAAAATGCAATTTACTGAACTGAAAATGCTAAAATATGTGCTAAAGATAACTAAATGGGGACAAATTAATCAATAAGTCTGGAGAAAACATATGTTCTTCCTAGTACTATCAACAACCTTAGCATACTGTAATACCCCTAACCTGTATTCGTCATTAGAACAGGTTTACAGAGCATTACTGGAATTTACAGATTAATTATAATTAAATCGTATCATTTACTATTCATATCCAAAATCATCATATTGTCCCTTGTTTGGGCCCTTGAGACCCAATATATATGTTAGAATCAAGTCAGGACTAAACCGAAAACTCAGAGAATTTTTTGCAAAATATCAAAATTTTTCTTAGGTACAGGAGACACATGCCCGTGTGGCTCACATGGCCAAATGACACGCCCGTGCCCCAGGTCGTGCGGGAAATCAATGTGAGGCACACAACCATGTCCTAACCGGTGTAACTCTCTAACTTGGGTTTCACGGACAATTTAATTTTCGAAAATTAAGTGCAAGTTTCACATGGCCAAGACACATGCCTGTGTCTCTGCCCATGTGACCAATTCTGAGCATTCTATTTCTCAATTTTTTTAGATGTAGGGGACACACGGCCAAACCACACGCTCGTGCAAATGGACGTGTGTCACACACTGTTGAGACACATGCCGTGTGTCTACCCATGTGGATGAAAATAGGCATGGCCACTTTTCTCACCCAAGTTGTCTTCAACCTACTTTAATATTTGCATATATATACCCATCACCCAAGACTTTAAAACCAAGCCAATTTTAACATTATGCATAATAAATCATCACATACTTACCTTTTATAAAACATATATGTTTACCATAATTCAATCTAACCATACCAAGCACACATATATTAATCATTATATAACCTCATATATATATATATACACTAAACATACCATTACTAATCATTCCAATGGCTAGATTACAAACAACCATTAACATGCCAACATTAGCCAAGTTAGCCTATACATGCCATTGTACCAAAACGAGCTAAAGGATAGTGTGATGATGCTTCGACAGATTTCCAACCTTTACGAACTTCTGAGCACTATAAAATAGAGTAAAGAAATTCGGGTAAGCATTTCAAATGCTTAGTAAGTTCGTATAACAGGAAATTAACTTATCAATTATGCTCATTTAAAACAAGCACTCATAGTACATCCAAATCAAAGAAATCAATAACCTAATCACACAAAAATCCTCATCAAGCATGTTAGTTATATAGTTCATCTAAATATTAATAAATATGGATGAGCTCATCAATGCCCATATCCACATACTTGTATTTATCACTTCGAATCTCCAAGGAACATGTGTATGCCACACTTTTGCATGTCAAATATTCTCATGGTATTTCATTTTAGATTTATATTATCCTTTACCACGATGTTACCCGTTGAATCATTTGAAAACTTGATGAATACATGGGAAATACACTCAAGATATACAATACGGTAAATTCATCAAATCATATTCAGGAGTCCTTATAAAGCACATAAACAGGAAGCTTATCCGAGCTAAAATAGGAAGCTCAGTAGAGCAATATTCAGGAAGCTCGTGCAATCCTATAACGGGTAGCTCTGAAGAGCCATTAATCGAGGAGCTCTGGATAGCCATATATCGAGAAGTTCAAGCGAGCCATATCTGGAAGCTCCGGAGAGCCATTAATCAAGAAGCTCACAAAGAGCCTTTAATCAGGAAGCTCAAAAGAGCTAAGGTGTGCCCACAACACATGTAGGATCACAGCCTATCGGGATGCTCCGAAGAGCTATAACAGGAAGCTCGCAAGAACCATTTAACAAGAAGCTCATGAGAGCTAATAACGGGATGCTCTTTTGAGCTATAGTGTGTCCGCAACATATGCAAGACCACAACCAATACGGGAGCCCTGTATCCAATCGATTTTCATGTATTCAAACAGGATTTAATATTTATCGGGCATTATTAGATTTTATGATTAATTGTATAAACATACCAATTTCACAATTCAACATTCATAAATACAACATTTAAGTCAAATATGTAATATGCAAAATCTAGTTACACGAACATACCTCGATACTTGTTCGTTTCGAGAATCTACTAATTCGACAGTTTTTGTTTTCCTCGATCCACTTCACTACTAGGTTTTTTTTGGATCTATATAAATGAATTTAACACCAATTTAATCCACTTCATACTCAATTTAATTCAATTCACTTCTTAGGAAAATTACGATTTTGCCACTATACTTTCAATAAATGGCGATCATCCCTAGGCTCAGAAAATGAAATTCATGAAATTTAGTCGTTATTCCAAACTTAGCCACTTTTTACATATAACATTTACAGCCCATGTATTTCACAAAAATCAGAAATTTTCCATGAATTTTACATCTTTTCAATTTAGTCCCTAAATCACAATTTCATGAAAATTCACTTTACAATAGTTGTTTATCTATCAACAACCTTTCAATTTCTATCATAAATTTCAAAATTTTAGCATAAACATCCATGAAAAATTTTTAATAACTTGATAACTTTGTAAATTGATGCCCAAAATTGATAGATTAGGTTGTTACGTTCTTAGAAATGTAAAAAGTACTAAAAACAGGACATGATTGCTTACCCAATTAAGCTTGCTTGAAGTTCTTTCTCTTAGCTAGGTTTCCATAAAAGTAATTTGGGGAAGATGATGAAATAAGATGATATTAGGCTATTATCATTTTTATTTATTTCAAATTCCAATTTAGTCATTTTCTTTTTCTAATTTTCCATGGATGAATCATCATAAATATATACTAACTTCTCTTAATGGTCTAATTAACATATAAGGACCTCAAGTTTTGAATTCCATAGCCATTTGATAGTTATAGCTACTAGAACTCAACTTTTTCATTTTATACAATTTAGCCCTTTCCATAATTAAACATGTAATCGGTAAAATTTTCTTATCAAAATTTTTATATAACATTCCTATCATAATGAAGACCATGCAATAATATTAAAATAAATTTTCACAATTTGTGGTCCCGAAACCACTGTTTTGGTTTCACTGAAAACGGGTTGTTACATCAACCTACTTAGACACGTAGCCTAGTGCTACCAATACGCATCTTTAAATAGTGTTGGCCAAAAAAATCCGGCTTGCAAAATACTTTGGCTGCAGTACGTTTTCCTTTGAAGTGTCCCCCACTTAGAGCTGAGTGGTAATGATATGGAATCTTATGTACTTCATCTTCTGCCACGCATCTCCTGATAATTTGATCTACACACTTTTTAAAAAAATATGGCTCTTTCAAAAAATAGTACTTCACATTGTGAAAAAACTTTTTCTTTTGATGATACCTCTTATTGATCGGCATCAAACCACAAGCTGAATAATTAGTAATATTAGCAAACCAAGGGATATTATGGACATGATTTACCTTCAGTATGTGTTCATTCGGGAATGTCTCCTGAATGAGTATAAGTGGAGAATTCCTTTCTTGCGGCTCTAATCTGGACAAGTGGTCTCGTAACACCCCTAACCCGAAACCGTCACCGGAATAGGGTTAGGAAGCATTACTAAATAATTGAAACATTTACAAATCATTACACGACACAAAGTCAATCATAAATCAAACATACATAAATATAAGCATATAGTCCCTTATCTAGGTCTACGAGACCTTAAATGTAACATCCCAAACCCGGCCCATAAGTTTCGACCAGATCTGGTATGCTACGGGTTGTACATTGAAAACTTTTGATAAGTTGGCTTTAGAAAATCATAAGTTAATTAGACAAAATTTGAATAAACAAGTGACTTTTTTTAAAGAAAACCTTGTCTTATTATTATTTCGTATATTTAAACCTTTGACATGGTTTCATAAGTTGCAAAAATTAAAAACTACTAGATGAAGGTAAACTATGGGGCCTTATTACATTAATATTCCCAAAATATTAAAAATTACTTAAAGAAACCCGAAAATAATCTATAGAAGTAAAACTTGATGGCCCCTCGAGTCCGTCTCGGCTCTCATGTCCACGATCTACTGCTCATCTGAAAGAGTAGAGAAAAATGAAAGGGTGAGTCACCAAGACTCAGTGTGTAAATCCCGAAACACAATGACCTAAGACCCACAAACACATTATGAGCCCTGGCCCATACATAAAGGCAACAATCATAATCATATGATAAATAATAAATGATGCATAGCCTAACCCAACCTAGAATTCCATCCTCTACACACCAACCCGTACCAACCATCACACCTTGGGGATTTCTACAATCAACCCTCCATCCGCTACACACTATAACGACAGTCGTACTGCCTATTCCTATTATTTAGGAATCATTAAACGTGGCATAGCCACCGATCACTATGTAACCTTATAATATAACGCGGTTCAGCCGCCGATCACTATTGTGACCTAATTTTTGATTTTGTGGTTTAACCACCGATCACTAAGTGACCTATCATGCACTTCCCCTTCATTATCATAATCCCACCCCATGCATACACACAGAAAACATCATACCATCTTTAAGAAAACAGGCTTACATATATTTCGATACACATAGAGATTTCTATGATTACGTACCTGGCATACTTGCCTAACCCTTTTAGGGTTTTATTCGACTGTCACATAGCCACTTTCCTGCTTTTTAGCCCATAACACATATAGATTATAGTTAACTAGTGTGTTAGAGATCTACACACCTGATTATCGTTAGAACAAGACTTTCTACGTCGACGCTATCCGTAGTCAACACAGCTGCTATCTGCCCAATGTGTTGTTCAGAGGCTGGTAACGAAACATTAGGTTAAGGCACACCTAATGAAGAGAAAACGTTTGATCATCTTAAGGAGAATTGAAATCCTTACCTAGAAATCCTGAAATTAGAGACTAGCGATTTTCGGCTTTTAGATCTAAAAGATCGGGATTTGTTTCAAATCCCGGAATGCCGCCAAAAATGCAAAAAGAGAAATATTAGCCCCAATCGGCAGTCTTAACAAACCAAGTGGCCATTCGGCCTTGTTTCCTAAAAACTGAAAGAAATCTAATGGAATAGTAGGAGTCGACACTTACCTCAACACAGGGAATTCGGCTAACACTTGAGAGGAGATTCGACAATCAGAGAAAAACTATAGAGATTTCGGCTTTATAGAGAAATCGGCACAATAGGAATAAAATGAAGAAGAAAGTGAAATAAGAGATTTCAACTTTTAGAAGAAAGAAGAGAAAGATGGCTTAAGAAAGTTTTCGGCTTTTTTCAAAGAAAGTTGACAGAAATTGCAAAGGGAGAGACTGAGAATTTCGGCACAAAGAATGAAGAAAAAAGTAGGGTTCAAATGCCGAAATTGGTGAGATATCACCCCTATTTATAGAGAATTTTGGCACTTACCTATCAAAACCCGAAAGTGCCTTTCGTGATAACTAACAACTAATCCAATAGTAGAGGAAATTTCGGTACCCCTCCAAGAGATGGAAATTCGGCCAACATGCACTCAGCAGATAATTCCTATCTTTTCTCCTCTATCTTAATCCATTCACACCTTCAGAAGAAGCCTAGATAACACCACCTCTTCCTTCCTTTATCAGTTACTTTATCATCCATATTATCCACATTATCCATCAATTATTCTTCCTAATTTCAAGCATTCTAACTGACTCAAACTCTGCTCTCCCTTGACGCCAAAATTAATTAAAACAGATGGGTAATGCGACTCGAACCTTGGACCTCAATTGACGCCAACTTCCTTCCCTCTTAGTGGTGCCATTTTGCCACTGGGCCACAAGCCCATCTTGTGTTTTATGCCCTAACTTAACAAGCTTTCCACTAAAGTGTTCAAACAAGAATTTTAACTACAGCCTCGGCCCAAACCTGAGCCCATTCTGAACCCCTAATTATCAAGTTAACTCATTACACCTATTCACCCATTAAACGCATGGGCCCAAAAATTCAAGATGTTGCATTAAACATGTATAGCATAAGCTCAGGCAAGTGCTCCCGCCTCTGATCTCACAGCTGTATCAGTAGTCCCTCTTTAACTTCCACTCACGTGAGACCAAGGGAGTTGCCCAATCGTCTACGAGGATGGATCAAGCATTAGGAAGATATTCAGAAAATATGGAAGAATTTGCGGAAGCTTAAGAGAATAAATTAGGTGATGGTTCGGTTTGGAAGAACAAAATAAAAATAAAAATAGATAAAAGATAATTTTGATGGAAGCGGATAAACGAACTTAAACGAGAAGCGATTCAACACTAAAGAGTGTCACCCCGGGTTCTATAATGTTTAAGGTGGATAAATGGAATCGATGATGGAAATGGAAATACGAACTTAACTTAAGAAAGATTCAACACTATATAACAGTGTCAATCCGTTTCTTATATCGTTAAGGTGGATAGATGGAGATAGGTTGATGAACGCCACACCAAACGAAATTGGTGATAAGTTTAAACAAGTCGAAGACGCCACAAGCAAACTTGATAAGTCTAACGAAACTTGTACGAAAATGAAGAGGAGATAAACTCACTCAAATGAACAAAGTTCATAATAATTCATTCATAAAAATTCTGTATCCTACAAAATGGAATGTGCAAAATATTTATAGGCTTTTCCAATGGTAGCCGAATAGGGAAAGGAATAAACTTGAAAATTCCAGAATTTAAAAGGAAAGTTTCTTGAAGCTTCCATGTATGAAGAACGTCAAGTGGCTTGCTTCTAGATGCTCTCAATTGGTTGTAACTTGCTGGAACATTTGGCAAGAGGGCTTCAATCTTCATTTGTGCGCACGAGTAGTCAACTCGGTGGAGCATTTGTGAGCATGTAGTCAACTTGGAGGAGCATTTGTGAGCATTCGGACAAGGGAAGGGCTAGTCACGTTGGACACAAGGTGGCATGTTGACAAGGTGTCATGTAAGGCATTTAAAAATCATGGAGCATGAAGGTATGGCCACTGGAAATAAAAAAAAAAAAATTAAAATAAGGCACTTGAATGATATGGCCGTTCAACTTAATGAAGACAAGGGAATATTGTGGCATGGCTATTTTTAATTCTATCATGCTTTTATTTTATCCACGCATAGGAAAGAAAATTAGCACATGAGTGCCTTGATTGCCGTCCAAAAAGCATGCCCATAGCTTCAATAAATAATGTCTTATCATGGGCTGAATGGGAGTATAATGGCAGCCATGAATCAACCACCATAATTTGTTGTTCCAAATAATTATTCCCCACGTATGGAGAACATTCCAATATAGAAGTATGGCTCTCTTCAAATTGTTGTCGCCCATGCCTTGTTCATGTATTTATTCGGCTGTAGCAAGGGTTGAATCAAATATGGCATGTTTGCTTCTTTAATTGCCGAATATTGCTGCACATTAAAACCACAATTAATCAGCTTGGATTACAATAATTTCAGCAGCCACAAATACTTTTAAAAGCAACAGCCACAATCAAATTAATTTGGCTGGAAACTTAAAATTATGCTGCATATTCAATTCTTGCATTAAAAAATTAATTAAAACATGTAACTAAATGGACAAGTTAAATTAATCTAAGAAAAAATTAATTTAGACACAAAATAAAATATTTTGACAAATTAGTTTGCTGTAGAAATTAATTAAAATAAATTAATATGTTCAATTTATTTTTAATTAAACACAGCAATTTAATTTTCAACAATTTAAAGACTCAATTTATTTAAAGCAATAAAATTAAAAAATCAGCTCAATGAGCTGAGATGAGCTCGAGTGAGCTCAAATTGAACCCAAATGGACTAATCCGATTCAATTGGAAATGCACCAAAGTGCAAATCAACTTTTTCAACACTTGGGGCATTTGATTCGAGCTTCATCACTTTGCAAAATGTTGACGCCCCAGGCGTGCTCGTATCATCCCTTCCCTCTTCAAGACGATTCGTCCTCGAATCGACCCGTTGGTTGTCCGAACAAAACTCCTTGTTCGTCTTTCCTCGATCAAATGGGATGGACGATAATAGCAAAATCTGAACAGAAAATTTAAGAATTAGCAAGCAATGTTTTAAAGATACTTGCAACCCCAATAAAAACAACACCAAGCAAATAAATCGCATGCGGATAAGCACTTTATCATACAAAAGGATCAATGCCTTGTCAAAATTTTTGGATAAAAGCGGATAAGCTTTAAAGCATGCATACGATCTAATTGGATTCCACAAGACAAAATAAACATGTGAATAACACATCAAATGATAGATAAAATCGTCCAAAACAAGTAATGAATAAAACGCACATGGCATTTGAAATTGAACATTCAAACCTTGCTTTGTACGATATATGAAATCATTCGTACTTAATTCACAAGAATTTCCGAACTCAAGCATCATCTTGTCATCCATTAAAATAGATAAACCAACAATAAGCAGAATAGGACATTTAAGAACTTCATGATCTAGGTGATTTACAAGATAAAAATTAGTATCATGTGTTTTATCAACATCCAAAACAGATAGATCATAAAGAAGCAGATTGGCATGGCTATGCATATCATGATCTAATTGCTTTGCAAACGGCAGTTCATCAACATAATGCATGTAATCATCCAGAGAGAGCAAAAATATATCAACTATTTTAGAAGACTTACCTTTAGGCGCAAAAAGACAGAGACTGTTCTTACCTCGCTTGTCTTCACAAGTTGAAACTCGAAGATCGAATTTACCTTGCTTGATTAAGACGAACCTTCTCTCCTCGGGTATGCAATGTAGTCGATGCTTTATTCGCGAATCAACATTTTTCAAACAAAATGGGAATTCCATGTACACAAATTGTATGTACAAACACAAAATTTGCTTAAGGAATGAATTAAAATTGAAAACAAGGTTGACAAAATTCGTTACCTTATTTAGAAACCAAGTATCAAATCGAGGGAATTTCTCACACACAATTGTTGAGACTTGATTTTTCCACAAAATATACCGGATGATACAAGACATATTCCCGGTTTAAAAACATGCGTTTGATTACCTAAATCAAAATGCATCAATAGTTTTGTTAAATCAAACATGTTAAACCAAAAAGAATTTTCCATACACGACATCATATGTACAAAACTCTTTGTACTCGTCAAAACTAAATTGCACAAATTCAACGATTTTTCAAGAGACAAAAACTGATTCACTAAATCACCGTATTTGAACAATTTATTTGCCTTTCGTGAAAACTTGTCATTTTGCAAAATCATTTGGTTTTGTCGAAAAGAACAAAAAATATCAACCATATGTAACGAGCAAAAATTGATCGGATGAAAATAAGGAAGGCTTTTATAAACTAAGTCACCAAAGATTTCAGTGACAAATGTTAAATCGAATTTCTGCGACTTGGTTATTAAAATTTCCTTACCTCGCCTACTTTCCGGCTCGTGGGGTTTAACTTTACCTTCAACCTTACCTTCAACTTTACCTCTTTCAATCAAATAAATACGTCGCTCTTGTAACATCCTTAATTAGGGGTTATGCGTTTGGAGCATAACTCAAGTGATTAGTAGGCTTTAAGTGAGGTTGGATATATTTTAGGAGTTTTGAGAACTTTAGGTGAAGGGGAAAAACTTTGAAAAATATTATAATTTTAAGTGAAAAGGGGAAATTAGGCAAGAAGTCCTTAAAAGAATTTTATGGAGTTTAGGACACAAGAAATTAATTGGCAAAGTGGCTTGAGGCGCTAAGGTGCAAGGGAGTGCAGGAGGGAAGAGGTTCGAGTAACGCGGGGCGCATCAGAGACTTTTTATTTTTGCGTCTGGAAGGGGAGCAAGGCCAGGGAGGCCTTAAGGGTAATTTGTGGGTGTTTTGGGACAGGGAAGGAGGCTCGGTAAAGTGGCTGCAAGGCGCCACTTAAGGGCCTGGAGGTGATGCCTGGCGCCGGTCTTTGGTTGAAGTTGCAGAGGAAGCGAATGGGATTTTATTTTTGCGTTAAGAAGGCGCCTGGCGAAAGAGGTGTTAAAAGAAGTTCTGGGTGAATCATATCACAAACAGCGCCTTTGCAAGATGGTTGGGGCGTTATCTGTGGAGCAAGGAGCAGGTCTCATGTTCGAGTCGTGGTGATGGCATGGGAGTGTTTTATTTTTCCTTTTGCATTAGCAAGTGAAATCCCAGGCTAAGGAGGACTTAAAAAGAATCAAGGCGAGTTTGTGACACAAAAAAAGGCACAGGCGAGAGTGGCTTGGGCGTTATGGCAACTGCGCAGCAGTGAGAGGGTGGGTTCGATTCACGTGGGCAGCAAGGAGTGGGATTTTAATTTTTGGCTTTTTGCTTGGTGGAGGGTAATTGGATGGCACATGGAGTTTCAATTAGATAAGGATTTGGCTTAAATTCTCCTATTAAAACTCTAATTGCAGATGAGGTAGGATAAATATGGCTTTAGTTATTTTTTTATTTTAGTTTAATAGGTAGATAAATTTGGGTTGTTTTAATTATTTTAGTTAAATTAGTAAGATAAGGATAAGTAATTCATTGTATTTTATTTATTTTTGAATAGGTGGTAAAGTGATAAAGGGTTGGTTTATTTTTTTTTATTGTGAACAACTAGGGTGGTATTTTCGGCTTGGGGGTATACTTATTAGGTGTGCCGAAATTTGCTTCTTCTTTCTCTCTTTTATTTCTTTTGGAGTAGCCGAATATTCAATTTTTTTTTTTTTACAAGCTTGGTGTAACAGACCAATTTTAACACTAATCGGAACGGTGGTTTCGGGACCACGAATCCGAGCCCGAGAAATGTTCTAATAACTTATTCTATGTCTATTATATGTGAATGAAAATGTGTGAAAGTTTCGTAGAAAACTTTTATCGTTTAGGTGCTTAATTTGATAAAAAGGATTTAATCGAGAAAACACAAAAGCTGCATGCTAAAGTGAAAGGTGCTAAATTGATTGTGGCTTTTTAAGTGGATGTACTAAAAGGGCAATTAGCCCATACACTACAAAGAGGGACGGCAATGGGCCTTTTTATCACAAAATTGATGTTATTTTAGTATAATTATAAGTTATATTAGTGTGTTAATAAATATGTTAAAATATGTGTTTGTTTTAACATAAAATAATAAAAACAAGTGGGAAGAAAGAGAACCTTACCTTACTCATCTTCTTGGCCGAAAGTTGGAGGAAGAAACTCCATTGTTGGAGCTTGAAATTTCGGCACTTTGGGGCTTAATTAGGGGTATGTACTTTGCTTAGTTTTTGATAATTTTTACATTTTTGGAATGGGTGCTTTGAATCCTATACAACCCATGTGGAAATTTTTGAGATTTTGGCACATTAAAATTCGGCTATGGTTGTATATGTATGACTTGGAATGTTTGATAGTAGATTTCAATTAGTATGTGTTAAATAATCCTCTTTTGAATTAGAAGTTGTGGTGAAATTGGATGTTAGGGATTTATTTGAAAAAAATAAAAAGTTTGAAGGACTAAAACATGAAATAAATGAAATGCATGGACACATATGGCTATAGGGGATATTCGGCCAAGCTATAGTGTTGGAAAATTTTTGCATATTTTGTGTTTTGTGTAAATTGGACCAAGTTGTAAAAATGGGAAACATTAGGGGCAAAATAGTAAATTGCCCATTTGTGTGTTTTGGGACTAAATTGAGATAAAATGCGATTAAATGGGCTAAATGCTAATATGTTTTAGATCAAGAGCAAAGAAAAACGGAATTAGACCGGGGAAAGACGAAGGTTCTCGAATAGCCGATTCGCACGGACTATCGACAACCGAGGTAAGTCCTTTAGTTAAACCGTGTCAAAGAATTAATTATGGTTATCTTGAATATTAAAAATTGATGGATGTTAGTATCCATTTACATCATGGCCGAATGTATATTGACATATTAGGTTGATGATTTATGTTGAGTATGTGATGGGAATTGTTGGATTGTATAATGATAAAATGGTTTTGTTGGTCCAATGTGAGTGAGCCCAATTGAATTAGATGAGTTTATAATAGTCATGAAGTGTGTTGGTAATGTTTAACTGTATTGACGTGACTCGGGCTTTTACGCCTAGCAGGACTTGTGCCAGTGTTATTTATCGGGCTTTTACGCCTAGCAGGCCTTGTGCCGATGTTATTTATCGGGCTTTTACGCCTAGCAGGCTTGATGCCGGTGATGTATTTTACAAAAGAGAAATCGAATCTTTGTTCAAGACAACTTAAAGCTAATTTATTGAGTATATGATTCAGGTAAGCATGTAAGGTATGTTATGCTTAATATCACTTGAGTCGAATTAATATTATGAGAATTGTGTTATATGTGTTGAAGTTAATATTGATGGGTGTAATATGATGGAATTCGAGTTAGAATGTGCTATTATGGAACAATTGGTTTTCAAGTATAAATGCTAAGAAAAGAGATTTTCATGCGATATGTTTATATGAATTTTAATGAAATGATTTCTACCGTACTTGGGTTATTGAATTTCTAGTATTCGGCCTTGTATAAGTAATTTACTTAAGTGCTTATGTGGAATACAATAAGTTGGAAGTTTTAATTTCAATTATTTGTATGTTTTATTATCATGAGATTAGGACTTACTAAGCTAGTAAGCTTACTAGTGTGAAATGTTCTCCTTTGTTTTATAGATTAGGTGCAAGCTACAAGCTCGTCGGGATCGTTCGGAAAGTCGTCCACACTATCAAACTGTTTTGGTACTCTTTCATTTTGGTTTTTCCAAAGAAGGCATGTATAGGAAAGACTTTGTCTAAGTTTGACGGAAACTTTGGTTCATGTATGTAATAGCCATGCGAATATGGCTAAATTTTTAGTCAAGTATGCTTCTTGGGACTTTGGTTATAAATGTTGGTGCTCTTTTAAATCGATGATGTTATGATATTATGCGAATGATTTAGGTATAAGCTAAATTGCGTAAATGGTTAAGATGCATGGATGGTACGAATTATATGTGAGTATATTCGGTTATAAGCTAGTGATCATATCTTGTAAACAAACAGTCTTTAGTAACAGCAGTGATGTAGTTTTGAAAAATCACCAAAAATAGGATAAGTTGAATTAGAAGGTGAATGAGGTATAGAACCAAAGCTTATTGTGTCTATTTTGATATGAAAGAAACAGAGTAGGCAAAGGAGTTTTAAGTTATGAGATATTTAAATTTTAGTGAGACTTGATCTGAATGAATTCGTGAATCCATGTTCTATCTTGGAAAAATAGTTAAAAATTGTACAAAAATAATTAGGGAGGTATATATGTTTGAAATCCTTGATGAGTCTATTGTTAATAGGAATAAACAAAAACATTATTGAAAATTTGTGCTATGAGATAAATGAGTTTTTGTAATGACAGGTCAGAATCGTCAACAGTGAAAAAGGGGTAACTTTGATGAATAAACTGTACCAATTCGCCACATGAAAAATTCTGGAAAAATTATGGTAAAAGGTTATATGAGTCTAGTTTCAAGGAAAATTTATGGATCCAAATTTTGAGTTTTGTAACTCGAGTTATGGTCAATTTAGTCAGCATGACGCAGTTGGACAGCTTTAAAACTTTATGTTCCAAACTTGTAGTCGAGTCTTGTAATGCCACATACTCGACTCCGGCAAAGGTTTCGGGTAAGGGGTGTTACACTTGATTGGTATCAGAGCTTACGGTTTAGTCGATTCTAGGACTACTGTAGCGCGTGTGAGTCTAGCTAGACATGCCTTTATTATATGTTGATAATATGGTGACTTCTGACAGCCTGAACTTTGTTTTATATAGTAAATGGACACTGATCCTAAAAGAACAGTAGCGGATGATGTAGAGAGCGTAGTGCCTGACCTTGCACACGGATCAGCGCCGGTAGACTCTCGACCTGTTTCGGGTAGCCACGAAGGAGAGACTAAACAAGCCTTTTATCAGATGATGAATGAGTGGTTTGCCCAATTTATTCAAAATAACCGGGCTGTACACCAACCCCCACCCCCAAATAATCTAACTCCGATTCCTTCAACACCCCCGATGATAGATCCGATGAGATTTAGTAGGCCCCCAGTTGATAAAATTCGAAAATTTGGGGCCGAAGAATTTAAAGCCAATGATGATGATGACGCAGAGAGAGCCAAAATGTGGCTTGATAACACTATTCGGGTACTTGATGATCTATCTTGTACTCCGGATGAATGCACAAAGTGTGCTATATCCTTCTCATGCGGGACACTCAGCATATCACCGGTGGAATACACTAGTATCAGTGGTTCCAAAAGAAAAAGTGACCTGGGATTTCTTCCAAAATGAATTTCGCAAGAAGTATATTAGCCAAAGATTCATTGATCAAAAACGAAAGGAGTTCCTTGAGCTGAAACAGGGGCGAATGACCGTAATCTGAATATGAAAGAAAATTTGTCGTGCTCAATGAGATATGCTAGAGAGTGTGTTTCTCTGAAAGCTATTATGTGTAAAAGATTTGAAGATGGCCTAAATGAAGATATAAAGATGTTTGTTGGCATTCTTGAAATTCAAGAGTTTGTGACTTTAGCTGAGAGAGCTTGCAAAGCTGAAGAGCTCGGGAAAGAGAAAAGAAAGGCTGAGATAGAAGCTAGAGACATTCGTAAAAGACCTTCGGGTAAGGTCTTCAATTCCACATCCAAGAAGTCCAGAGACGATTACAGCCGACATAAAGCTACTACAGATCCACCTAGACGGGATCGACCTCCTATGAGCTCTCGAGCTACCTCGATAGCCAGTGTTGGTAACATCCCTCAGAATAGAGCTGAATGCAAGCACTATGGGAAATGGCACTCAGGGAGTTGTAGATTTCCTGATCGGTCTTGTTATAAATGTGGATCGTCAGATCATTTTATTAGAGAATGTCCAAGGTTAGCTGAGCAAAATACAGTTCAGAACACTAAGCCGAGCAACACATCGATGCGAGGTAGACCACCCAGACATTCAGGCAATGTAGGTGGTAGTCAGAAAGGAACGAAGAACACTACAGTTCGATCTGAGGCTAGAGCTCCGGCTAGAGCATATGCTGCACGAGCTACAGAGGATGCTTCCTCCCCCGACATCATTACCGGTACTTTCACCCTTTATGACACTACTGTAATTGCATTAATTGATCCTGGTTCGACTCACTCATATGTGTGTGAAACTTTAGAATTCGGAAAGACTCTGCTAGTTGAGTCTATCGAGTTTGTGATACGTGTGTCCAACCGTTTGGGTAGATGTGTGCTTGTTAATAAAGTGTGTAGAGGTTGCCCGTTGATAACTCGAGATTATTGCTTCCCAGCTGATTTAATGTTGTTGCCCTTTGACGAATTTGATATAATCTTGGGTATGGATTGGTTAACTTCACATGAGGTAGTAGTGGATTGTAAAAGAAAGCTTATCGATTTGAAATGTCGAAACGGTGAGACCATCAGAATTAAATCCTGTGATGTAAATGGGTTGCCTACAGCAATATCTTCAATGTTAGCCCGGAAGTATGTGAGAAAGGGGTGTGAAGCTTATTTGGCTTATGTACTGGATAATAAGATGTCTGAGAAAAAAATTAAATCTGTATCAGTGGTGTGCGAATACCCCGATGTGTTTCCTGAAGAACTACCGGTTTTACCCCTAGTACGAGAGATTGAGTTCGGCATTGAGTTAGTGCCGGGTGCGGCTCCGATTTCAATAGCTCCGTACCGAATGGCACCTATTGAATCAAAAGAGTTAAAAGCGTAGTTGCAAGAGTTGATAGATAGGGGCTTCGAGCGATCGAGTTTTTCTCAGTGGGGTGCACCGGTTTTATTTGTGAAAAAGAAAGATGGGACTATGCGAATGTGTATCAACTATCGGCAACTAAATAAGGTAACTATAAAGAATAAGTACCCGTTACCTCGGATTGATGATTTATTTTATTAGTTGAAGGGGGCTTGGTGTTTTGAAAATAGATTTGAGATCGGGCTATTATCGATTCTGTAGTCGAGATTCGGATGTGCCAAAGATCGCATTCCGAGCAGTACATGACACTATGAGAGTTTTGGTTATGCCTTTTGGACTTACTAATGCACTGCTGTTTTTATGGACCTAATGAATCGAGTCTTCCGACAGTTTTTAGATCGGTTTCTAGTAGTGTTTATTGATGATATCTTGATCTACTCAAAAATGAAACGGAACATCTTGAGCATTTGAGATTAGTATCGCAAACTTTGAGGATCAACGATTGTATGCAAAATTCGATAAGTGTGAGTTACGGATGAATGAAGTTAACTTCTTGGGTCATGTTGTTTGATTGTCGGTATTCGGGTGGATCCAAACAAAGTAGCAGCCATACTCGATTGGAAACCACCAAAGAATGTTTTCGAGATCCGAAGTTTCCTAGGCCTTGCGGGATATTATAGACGATTTGTAAAAGGTTTTTCTTAATAGCTACACCTTTGACGAGACTACTACAAAAAGATGTCAAATTTGAGTGGTTAGAAAGGTGTCCAGAAAAGTTTCGAGCAGTTGAAAGCCCTTTTGACCGAAGCCAGGTGTTAACTCGGCTGAATCGGGTAAAAAGAATTTATTATTTTTAGCGATGCTTCCTTGAATGGGTTGGGTTGCGTTTTAATGCAAGAAGGCAAGGTGATAGCCTACGCTTCGAGACAATTGAAGCCGCATGAGAAAAATTATCCAACTCACGATCTGGAGTTAGCAGCCATTGTGTTCGCATTGAAAATTTGGCGTCACTATTTATTCGGCGAAAAATGTCACATTTATTCAGATCACAAAAGTTTAAAATATTTGATGACTCAGAAAGATCTAAACTTGAGACAACGCAGATGGTTAGAATTGCTGAAAGATTATGAACTAGTGATTGACTACCATCCGGGAAAAGCTAATGTTGTTGCGGATGCGTTAAGCCGAAAATCATTATTTGCTCTTCGTGCATTGAACGCACAGATGACTATGTCTGATGATGGTTCGATCATAGCCGAGTTACAAGCAAGACCGATGTTTATTCAAAGATTTGTGATGCACGAGAAAGTTGACAAAAAGTTAATTGCTATTCGAGTCGGTGTGGAAGTGGTACGAAATCGGACTTTCAGATTGATGCAAATGATTGTTTGAATTATAAAGGTAGATTGTGTGTTCCAAGGAACTCGGTTTGATCTGAGATGATCCTATGTGAGGCCCATAGTGGTCGACTATCGATACACACCGGGTAGCACTAAAATGTATAACGATTTGAAGCAATTCTATTGGTGGCACGGCATGAAACAAGATATATCCGAGTTTGTTTCTAAGTGCTTAATCATCAACAAGTAAAAGTGAGCATCGGTGCCGTCCGGACTACTTCAACCAATCATGATACCCGAATGGAAATGGGATAGAATTACAATGAATTTTGTATCCGGTCTTCCTATGACACCGAGTAAGAAAGATGCCGTATGGGTTATCGTTGATAGACTGACTAAATCAGCTCATTTTGTACCGGTACGTGCCGACTATTCACTTAATAAGCTTGCCGAACTGTATGTGTCACAGATTGTAAGGTTGCACGGTGTACCGAGTTCTATTGTTTCAGATAGAGACCCGAGATTCACATCGCGGTTTTGGAAGAGATTGCAAGATGCTCTAGGTACTAAACTCCATTTTAGTACAGCCTTCCATCCGCAAACAGACGGTCAGTCTGAGCGAACTATTTTGATACTTGAGGACATGCTGAGGTGTTGCGTTCTCGAGTTTGAAGGTACGTGGGAACGATACCTACCTTTGATTGAATTTGCTTACAATAATAGCTTCCAATCTAGCATAAAAATGGCGCCTTATGAAGCCTTTACGGGTGAAAATGTCACACACCGTTGTACTGGACTGAGCTCAGTGAAAATAAGATACACGGGGTTGATTGGATTAAAGAAACAGAACAGAAGGTGGTTCTTATCGAAATAATTTGAAAAATTTGCCGGATCGTCAAAGGTCTTATGCCGATTTGAAGCGTAAGGACATTGAATTTCAAGTCGGAGATCGGGTGTTCTTAAAAGTTTCTCCGTGGAAGAAAATACTCCGTTTTGGTCGGAAAGGCAAGTTGAGTCCGAGATTTATCGGACCGTATGAAATCATCGAGCGTATAGGGCCTGCTGCTTATAGATTGAAATTGCCCCTTGACTTAGAAAAGATACACAATGTATTTCACGTTTCGATGCTTCGCAAATACAGATCGGATCCGTCCCATGTGATCACACCATTAGAGATTGAAATTCGATCTGATTTGACATATGATGAGGAACCGATTCGTATCTTAGCTCGGGAAATAAAAGAGTTAAGAAATAAAAGAATTCCATTAGTAAAGATTCTATGGAATCGTCACGGAGTTGAAGAGGCTACGTGGGAGCCTGAGGAGTCAATGAGGCAACAATATCCGAACTTATTTAATGGTAAGATTTTCGAGGACGAAAATCCTTATGGGGGGAGAGTTGTAACAGACCAATTTTGACACTAATCGGAACGGTGGTTTCGGGACCACGAATCCGAGCCCGAGAAATGTTCTAATAACTTATTCTATGTCTATTATATGTGAATGAAAATGTGTGAAAGTTTCGTAGAAAAATTTTATCGTTTAGGTGCTTAATTTGATAAAAAGGATTTAATCGAGAAAACACAAAAGTTGCATGCTAAAGTGAAAGGTGCTAAATTGATTGTGGCTTTTTAAGTGGATGTACTGAAAGGGCAATTAGCCCATACACTACAAAGAGGGACGGCAATGGCCTTTTTATCACAAAATTGATGTTATTTTATTATAATTATAAGTTATATTAGTGTGTTAATAAATATGTTAAAATATGTGTTTGTTTTAACATAAAATAATAAAAACAAGTGGGAAGAAAGAGAACCTTACCTTACTCATCTTCTTGGCCGAAAGTTGGAGGAAGAAACTCCATTGTTGGAGCTTGAAATTTCGGCACTTTGGGGCTTAATTAGGGGTATGTATTTTGCTTAGTTTTTGATAATTTTTACATTTTTGGAATGGTTGCTTTGAATCCTATACAACCCATGTGGAAATTTTTGAGATTTTGGCACATTAAAATTTGGCTATGGTTGTACATGTATGACTTGGAATGTTTGATAGTAGATTTCAATTAGTATGTGTTAAATAATCCTCTTTTGAATTAGAAGTTGTGATGAAATTGGATGTTAGGGATTTATTTGAAAAAAATAAAAAGTTTGAAGGACTAAAACATGAAACAAATGAAATGCATGGACACATATGGCTATAGGGGATATTCGGCCAAGCTATAGTGTTGGAAAATTTTTGCATATTTTGTGTTTTGTGTAAATTGGACCAAGTTGTAAAAATGGGAAACATTAGGGGCAAAATGGTAAATTGCCCATTTGTGTGTTTTGGGACTAAATTGAGATAAAATGTGATTAAATGGGCTAAATTCTAATGTGTTTTAGATCAAGAGCAAAGAAAAACGGAATTAGACCGGGGAAAGACGAAGGTTCTCGAATAGCCGATTCGCACGGACTATCGACAACAGAGGTAAGTCCTTTATTTAAACCGTGTCAAAGAATTAATTATGGTTATCTTGAATATTAAAAATTGATGGATGTTAGTATCCATTTACATCATGGCCGAATGTATATTGACATATTAGTTTGATGATTTATGTTGAGTATGTGATGGGAATTGTTGGATTGTATAATGATAAAATGGTTTTGTTGGTCCAATGTGAGTGAGCCCAATTGAATTAGATGAGTTTATAATAGTCATGAAGTGTGTTGGTAATGTTTAAGCGTATTGACGTGACTCGGGCTTTACACCTAGCGGGCCTTGTGCGATATTATTTATCGGGCTTTTCGCCAAGCGGGCCTTGTGCTTAGGTGTTATTTATCGGGCTTTTACGCCTAGCGGGCCTTGTGCCGTGTTACTTTTCGGGCTTTACGCCTAGCGAGCTTGATGCCTGGTGATGTATTTTACAAAAGAGAAATCGAATCTTTGTTCAAGACAACTTAAAGCTAATTTATTGAGTATATGATTCGAGTAAGCATGTAAGGTATGTTATGCTTAATATCACTTGAGTCGAATTAATATTATGAGAATTACATTATATGTGTTGAAGTTAATATTGATGGGTGTAATATGATGGAATTCGAGTTAGAATGTGCTATTATGGAACAATTGGTTTTCAAGTATAAATGCTAAGAAAGGAGATTTTCATGCGATATGTTTATATGAATTTTAATGAAATAATTTCTCTCAGTACTTGGGTTATTGAATTTCTAGTATTCGGCCTTGTATAAGTAATTTACTTAAGTGCTTATGTGGAATACAATAAGTTGGAAGTTTTAATTTCAATTATTTGTATGTTTTATTATCATGAGATTAGGACTTACTAAGCTAGTAAGCTTACTAGTGTGAAATGTTCTCCTTTGTTTTATAGATTAGGTGCAAGCTACAAGCTCGTCGGGATCATTCGGAAAGTCGTCCACACTATCAAACTGTTTTGGTACTCTTTCATTTTGGTTTTTCCAAAGAAGGCATGTATAGGAAAGACTTTGTCTAAGTTTGTGAAACTTTGGTTCATGTATGTAATAGCCATGCGAATATGGCTAAATTTTTAGTCAAGAATGCTTCTTGGGACTTTGGTTATAAATGTTGGTGCTCTTTTAAATCGATGATGTTATGATATTATGCGAGTGATTTAGGTATAAGCTAAATTAAATGTAAATGGTTAAGATGCATGGATGGTGCGAATTATATGTGAGTATATTCGGTTATAAGCTAGTGATCATATCTTGTAAAGAAACGGTCTTTAGTAACAATGATGATGTAGTTTTGAAAAATCACCAAAAATAGGATAAGTTGAATTAGAAGGTGAATGAGGTATAGAACCAAAGTTTATTGTGTCTATTTTGATATGAAAGAAACAGAGTAGGCAAAGGAGTTTTATGTTATGAGATATTTAAATTTTAGTGAGACTTGATCTGAATGAATTCGTGAATCCATGTTCTGTCTTGGAAAATAATTAGGGAGCATGGTATATATGTTTGAAATCCTTGATGAGTCTATTTTTAATAGGAATAAACAAGAACATTATTAAAAATTTGTGCTATGAGATAAATGAGTTTTTTTAATGACAGGTCAGAATCGTCAACAGTGAAAAAGGGGTAACTTTGATGAATAAACTGTACCAATTGGCCACATGAAAAATTCTGGAAAAATTATGGTCAAAGGTTATATGAGTCTAGTTTCAAGGAAAATTTACGGATCCAAATTTTGAGTTTTGTAACTCGAGTTATGGTCAATTTAGTCAGCATGACGCAGTTGGACAGCTTTAAAACTTTATGTTCCGAACTTGTAGTCGAGTCTTGTAATGCCACATACTCGACTCCGGCAAAGGTTTCGGGTAAGGGGTGTTACACTTGGCCGAACCTTGGTGCATCTTCTTCTCTTCTCTTTGCTTGACATCTTAAAGGAATACCATAGCCAATATTTTAGTTATATCTTGAAGCCATAGTCGAATAGCAAAAAAGGTTTTATTCTCTTCGATTTGTTGCAAGTTTTAGAAGCCAAAGGTGCCATTGGTGGTAAGTAGAGTGCTCTCCTAATCATTCTTCTTATTCTTTTAAGTGTGCCGAAAGCAAGTGAGTAAGGCCTGATTTCTAAGGTTGGCCGAATGAGTATAGTGGCATAACTTTGAATTTCTTTTTGTTTGTGTTAGCTTCAAGGTGCATTGAAGGAGGTCTTTTCGGGATTTGATTTAAGCAAGGTAAGTCAAGGTGATAATTCGGCCATAGGCCATATTTGGAAAATAAGTGATAACCGATTCTGACTGTGGCCATTTAGGAATTTCGACAAAGGTAATCAGAAGCTTCCGGGATTTGATTCGTTGGTAAGAATATTTAGTAAGTATAGTTTAGATTTGGTATATTTAGATTATAATGTTATCGATTAACGAGTTTGGTTACGATTAAGATATCATTAATGGACATGGATGCCGGTCAAGAAGGTAAAGGGAAAATCCCTATCCCGAAGTTTAAGAAAAGATCTGTCTCGGCAGTTCGGGATTGGCCACCGGGGTGTGGGCCAGGAGCAGGAGAAAGCTATAGGCAGATAGTTGTAGTCTCGCTTAGGGATAGCGTCGAGATCGAGAGTTTAGAACTCCAAATAATCAGGTGTGTAGTTAGCCTATTGTTTTCCGGGGTTTATGTGATATTTGTATGTGTTATGTGTTTACTAATAAGTGCAGTTATAAATGTGAAATAGATACCCTTAAAGGGTATGACGATGACCAGGTTAGTATCGAATCTGTTGAGATGTGATCATTGATTTGTATATGTGAGTATGCCTATGATTATGAATAACATGTACATGCATTATCATGGCACTATTTTATGTTGCATGTGCATGGGTGGGTTATGGAAGAAGGTGCGGGTGTACTTGAGTGCGTGGTTTGATGTTAGCCTTGAGCTACATCGTGGATTGACGTTGACCGAGGTCACGTTGTGGATTATTTGCGATTAAGTTCGCGTGGCTTGATGAGTGGCTATGTGCCTCATCGTGGTTGATATCGGCTATGTGCCATATCGTGGTTGATGAGTGACTATGTGTCCCATGGTGGATTGGCACTGACTGAGGTCGCATTGTGGATTATTGTGCTTAATTGCACGTGGACTGCAGTGATTGCCTTTGGAGTGAAAAGCGCAGGTGATTCGATAATCCCCGTGTGTGTGGTAGAATTTGGATACGGGGGTGTGTAGAGGATGGACCCTAGGTTTGGGTTGGGTACACTTTGCATAATTATATCTGATATGTGAATTTAATGTGAAAGTGGGCCAAGCCCAATGGATATGTGGACTAATGTGGAAATGGGCCAAGCCCAGTATGTGAATGTGGACTTGAATAAGAAATGGGCTAAGCCCAGTATGTGGAAAGTATGTGGCTAATTACCCTGTTACCTGATAGGTGTTATGAGTATGGGCCAAGCCCAGAATGTGATATTATCTGAATATGATATATGCTATCTGGTATATATGTTATTATGTGGTTAACATGTGGGTGGAATTCAGTGGTTAATTACACACTGAGTCCGTGTGACTCACCCAATTTTTATTAAACATCGCAGATGATTCGTGGTGATCGGACCGGGTTGGAGTGGATACGAGGTGGCCCATGCAGAAGACGTTTTGATTATTTCAATCAGTTTATTATTAGGTACTTTGGTTTAATAATTTATTGTAATAAGGCCCATTAAAGTATTTAAGTATTTTTATTCAGTATTTTTATTATTATGTTCTATTATAGATTGACAATTTAAATATTAATTGCAAATGATTTTTTTTCTTAAGTATGTATAATAAAGTTTTGAATCCGGTATTTTTATAACAATTTAATTCTTACTTAGAATATTTTAAGCCACGAAAATGTTTTATTAAAGGCAACAAATTTTTTTACGGTTTTTCACTCTTAAGTAAGAATATTTTCGAACGTGTTCGGCAGTGGCATTTCAAATTCGGTCGTAGTGAGTGGGCCGGGTTTTGGGTGTTACAAGTTGGTATCAGAGCCCAGTTCAAAACTCGGCTTTGAGGGTTTTGGGTCCAAAAAAAAATGTTTTCAAAAAAAGATGGGCTTTTCAAAATATGGGCTTTTATTTCAGGTTATTCTGGCATGACACCTGTATCTCCGGCCCGAAGTCCACCAGGTAAGTACTTCTAATTATTGAAGTGATTTGTTTATGTGAACTGTTATGGGCTTATTTGGGCTCGTAGATTAGAATATTAGGGCTATTGAACCCTAGGGCTAGTCTACTCAAACACATGCATAAGACTTAAGGCCAGTAAACAAACCGGTGAAGTAAGTCGCCGAGTTAAGGTGTGGCAACCATTGTACGCATGTCTAGGATTGGTATTCAGTAAGAGTTTGGTACTTAAGCAGTCCTAGCGACTCACCTCCTCTTTACTCGAATCCTACCTGGTGCGTAGCTACGGTTCACCTTAACCAAGAGGACTTATTCATGGGCTAGACCCGATAACTAAAACCCGAAAGGGACTAGCCGTATTTTTTTATAAAAACCTTAGTTTTAAATCCTTAAATTACCCCTTCGATTTGTAACAAAATCTATTTTGAAAATTTCTCGAAAAATTTTCCGAATTGCCAAATTGCTAAAATACCCTGGTGGAAGGATTACGAAAATGCCCTTGGTTTCTAAAAGTACCATATTACTCGTGATTTTAATAAAATTTCTCTATTTTGCAAAAGTGTCCAAAAACTCTATTTTGCAAAATTTCAATGTACTTTGATTTGGGAAAATTACTAAAATGCCCCTGTGTTGCAAATTACTAAAATACCCTTAGTTTTTAAGATTTTCAAAAATACCCTCGACGTTTGCTAAAATATTTCTACTTTACAAAAATACTAGAAAATTCTATTTTTGCAAAATGTTAAGATACCCAGATTTGGAAATTTACCAAAATACCCTGTATGACAAATGACGGAAATACCCCTGGGATAGAAACGGGCAGAAATGTCCGAATAGTGAATGTAGATATCACTGAATGAATGTGTTCTTGTTGATGAATGAATGTGCCTCTATTGAGGAATGAATGTGACACTCTGAATTAGAGTAGTGAACTTGAACTGAAACTTTGTTCGATCGAAAGAACCACTTCTAGAAATTCTTTTCATAAAATTGTTCGCGGTTAAATAGTGGAACAAATACTAATGCATAAAACTTTTAATCAAATTAAATTGCGACGTTAGAAATGAGTTCTAGGGGACGTGGTTGTCGTGGACGCGGTAAAGGTAGAATGGCGATGCTCGAAACCGGTAGGTCCGCCCAGGTCGAAAAATGAAGTCTTGCCAAGAAGTGGATGCAGAGGATCAAGATCAGACGGGAGAAGATGACGCAGTATCGCGGGCCATGTTACGAGTGCTACAACGTGTGACAGGAGCTAGTGCGGGAAATAAAACTCGAAAGTCAGTATCGGAAAGGCTTAGATCGAACGGAGCCGAGATCTTTAGAGGGGTGTCAGGAGTAGCTCCGAATGTAGCGGAGTATTGGCCGGAGGCGATCGAAAGAATCTTGGGCGATTTGGGTGTACTCTGAGGAAAAGGCGAAAGGTCTTTGTCGCATTACTCGAGAGACGGCTTATCGATGGTGGCTCACTGTCAAGCAAGGTGTTCCAGCAGATCGACTGGATTGGGAATATTTTAAGCTTAAGTTTGAAGGGAAGTGCGTTGGAGCTAGCTACTTAGATTCACACAGAGAAAGCGTTTCTAAACTTGGTTCAAGGAAGCAAGTCGGTAGCGAGTATGAAGTTTGAATTTATGCGGTTAAGTCGATGCGCCAAAGGAATCGTGGCTCACGATTATGAAAGGTGTGTTCGATTCGAGGACGGATTGCGGGATGAGTTGCGAGAGTTGATTGCTCCGCACAGAGAAAGAGACTTCGTCATTTTGGTGGAGAAAGCTCGAATCGCTGAAGAAGTTAAGAGGACTGTAAGAGAAAATTGAGAAAAGAATAGGAATGGGAATAAGAGAAGTTTTGGACCGTCAGCATCGTTTGGAGATGTTCAGAAAAGACCAAGGATCGAGAATTCTGTATGTGCCCCAGTACCAGTTGCTGAGAATCGGAATCGTTCATGTGCTCAGTGTGGGAGAGCTCACACAGGAGAGTGTTGGGGTAACAGTAAGGTATGTTTCCGGTGTGGGTCTAAGGCTCATTTGGTTAAGAAATGTCCTCAAGTGATGGATAGGACTCGAGGTCAAGGTCATGGAACACCAAGCGGTGAAGGTTCGGATGTGAGGCAACCAAGGTTGGCTTAGGCAACCAAGGTATGTTCCCTAACCTTGGAATCTCTTTATTGACTTGATTGTTATGCGATAGTTCGTGGTTGTATGATAGCAAAGTGTATGGAACCTTGAATGCGAGTCTTGAGATAGTATCTAAGGAATGTGTTAGTTTTGTTAAGATCAGAGTGCGCAGCGGTAGAGTAGGGTGATGAGTTAAGAATTCACGATTGTTTGATAGTAAGTAATTTCGAGGACGAAATTATTTTCAAGGAGGGTAGAATTGTAACATCCTAAATTAGTGGTTATGCGTTTGGAGCATAACTCAAGTGATTAGTAGGCTTTAAGTGAGGTTGGATATATTTTAGGAGTTTTGAGAACTTTAGGTGAAGGGGAAAAACTTTGGAAAATATTATAATTTTAAGTGAAAAGGGGAAATTAGGCAAGAAGGCCTTAAAAGAATTTTATGGAGTTTAGGACACAAGAAATTAACTGGCAAAGTGGCTTGAGGCGCTAAGGTGCAAGGAAGTGCAGTAGGGAAGAGGTTCGAGTAACGCGGGGCGCATCAGAGACTTTTTATTTTTGCGTCTGGAAGGGGAGCAAGGCCAGGGAGGCCTTAAGGGTAATTTGTGGGCGTTTTGGAACAGGGAAGGAGGCTCGGTAAAGTGGCTGCAAGGCGCCACTTAAGGGCCTGGAGGTGACGCCTGGCGCCGGTCTTTGGTTCGAGTTGCAGAGGAAGCGAATGGGATTTTATTTTTGCGTTAAGAAGGCGCTTGGCGAAAGAGGTGTTAAAAGAAGTTCTGGGTGAATCATATCACAAACAGCACCTTGGCAAGATGGTTGGGGCGTTATCTGTGGAGCAAGGAGCAGGTCTCATGTTCAAGTCGTGGTGATGGCATGGGAGTGTTTTATTTTTCCTTTTGCGTTAGCAAGTGAAATCCCAGCTAAGGAGGACTTAAAAAGAATCTGGGCGAGTTTGTGACACAAAAAAAGGCACAGGCGGGCAGTGGCTTGGGCGTTATGGCGACTGCAGCGAGTGAGGGGGGGTTCGATTCACGTGGGCGACAAGGAGTGGGATTTTAATTTTTGGCTTTTTGCTTGGTGGAGGGTAATTGGGCGACACATGGGGTTTCAATTAGATAAGGATTTGGCTTAAATTCTCCTATTAAAACTCTACTATTGCGATGGGTAGGATAAATATGGCTTTAGTTATATTTTTTCTTTTAGTTTAATAGGTAGATAAATTTGGGTTGTTTTAATTATTTTAGTTAAATTAGTAAGATAAGGATAAGAGTTTGTTGTATTTTATTTATTTTTGAATAGGTGGTAAAGTGATAAAGGGTTGGTTTATTTTTGTTTTATTGTGAACAACTAGGGTGGTATTTTCGGCTTGGGGTATACTTATTAGGTGTGCCAAATTTGCTTCTTCTTTCTCTCTTTTTTTCTTTTGGAGTAGCGAGAATATTCAATCTTTTTTTTTTTTTACAAGCTTGGCTTAACCTTGGTGCATCTTCTTCTCTTCTCTTTGCTTGACATCTTAAAGGAATACCATAGCCAATATTTTAGTTATATCTTGAAGCCATAGTTGAATAGCAAAAGGGTTCATTCTCTTCTATTTGTTGCAAGTTTTAGAAGCCAAAGGTGCCATTGGTGGTAAGTAGAGTGCTCTCCTAATCATTCTTCTTATTCTTTTAAGTGTCTTAGAAAGCAAGTGAGTAAGGCCTCCGATTTCTAAGGTTGGCGAATGAGTATAGTGGCATAACTTTGAATTTCTTTTTGTATGTGTTAGCGTCAAGGTGCATTGAAGGAGGTCTTTTCGGGATTTGATTTAAGCAAGGCAAGTCAAGGTGATAATTCGGCCATAGGCCATATTTGGTAAATAAGTGATAACTGATTTTGACTATGGCCATTTAGGAATTTTGACAAAGGTAATCAGAAGCTTCCGAGATTTGATTCGTTGGTAAGAATATTTAGTAAGTATAGTTTAGATTTGGTATATTTAGATTATAATGTTATCGGTTAACCGTTTGGTTCTGATTAAGATATCATTAATGGACATGGATGCCGGTCAAGAAGGTAAAGGGAAAATCCCTATTCTGAAGTTTAAGTAAAGATCTGTCTCGGCAGTTCGGGATTGGCCACCGGGGTGTGGGCCAGCAGTAGGAGAAAGCTATAGGCAGATAGCCGTAGTCTCGCTTAGGGATAGCGTCAGGATCGAGAGTTTAGAACTCCAAGTAATCAGGTGTGTAGTTAGCCTACTGTTTTCCGGGGTTTATGTGATATTTGCATGTGTTATGTGTTTACTAATAAGTGCAGTGATAAATATGAAATAGATACCCTTAAAGGGTATGACGATGACCAGGTTAGTATCGAATCTGTTGAGATGTGATCATTGATTTGTATATGTGAGTATGCCTATGATTATGAATAACATGTACATGCATTATCATGGCACTATTTTATGTTGCATGTGCATGGGTGGGTTATGGAAGAAGATGCGGGTGTACTTGAGTGCGTGGTTTGATGTTAGCCTTGAGCTACATCGTGGATTGACGTTGATCGAGGTCACGTTGTGGATTATTTGCGATTAAGTTCGCGTGGCTTGATGAGTGGCTATGTGCCTCATCGTGGTTGATATCGGCTATGTACCATATCTTGGTTGATGAGTGACTATGTGTCCCATCGTGGATTGGCGCTGACTGAGGTCGCGTTGTGGATTATTGTGCTTAATTGCACGTGGACAGCAGTGATTGCCTTTGGAGTGAAAAGAAGAGGGTGATTCGATAATCCCCTGGTGTGTGGTAGGCTGGATACGGGGGTGTGTAGAGGATGGACCCTAAGTTTGGGTTAGGTACACTTTGCATAATTATATCTGATATGTGAATTTAATGTGAAAGTGGGCCAAGCCCAATGGATATGTGGACTAATGTGGAAATGGGCCAAGCCCAGTATGTGAATGTTGACTTGAATAAGAAATGGGCTAAGCCTAGTATGTGGAAAGTATGTGGCTAATTACCCTGTTACCTGATAAGTGTTATGAGTATGGGCCAAGCCCAGAATGTGATATAATCTGAATATGATATATGCTATCTGGTATATATGTTATTATGTGGTTAACATGTGGGTGGAATTCAGTGGTTAATTACACACTGAGTCCGTGTGACTCACCCAATTTTTATTGAACATCGCAGATGATTTGTGGTGATCGGACCGGGTTGGAGTGGATACGAGGTGGCCCATGCAGAAGACCTTTTGATTATTTCAATCAGTTTATTATTAAGTACTTTGGTTTAATAATTTATTGTAATAAGGCCATTAAAGTATTTAAGTATTTTTATTCAGTATTTTTATTATTATGTTCTATTATGGATTGACAATTTAAATATTAATTGCAAATGATTTTATTTTCTTAAGTATGTATAATAAAGTTTTGAATCCGGTATTTTTATAACAATTTAATTCTTACTTAGAATATTTTAAGCCACGAAAATGTTTTATTAAAGGCAACAAATTTTTTTACGGTTTTTCACTCTTAAGTAAGAATATTTTTTAACGTGTTCGGCAGTGGCATTTCAAATTCGGTCGTAGTGAATGGGCCGGGTTTGGGGTGTTACAGCTCTTCTGAGAGGTATTGAAGTTGTAGGTTCTTGTGCGATACGTCGGGAACCTGAAATGAAGAAGCAGAAGAAAAACAAACTTCAAATGAGTTAGTTAAATCAATACTCACTTCTACTTGCTCATCTCGTTTTCTCGTTTCTTTTTCACACACTTTTTCGTTTTCTCTCTCTTGTTCTTTTTCAATGATCTTCTCAATGGCCTTTTCAAGCTTTCTCAAAACTTGCTCATTTTCTCTCTTTCTTGCCTCTTTTCTTTTTACTTCTTTTCCTTTATTTTTATTACATGAAGTTACAAAAGAATCACAATAATAAGAATTTCCAAAAGAAGACAAATTATTTACAGATGAATCACGATAATTGCTTCGGGAAGAATACTCCATGTAGGATTTCTTTGAATCATATGTCGAATAACTCGTGCTTTCTTGTCCGTCGTCTTGAAGAGAATCGAGCTCTCAACTTTCTTCTCTCCGTTTCGAAGACCGCATTAGTAGGAGTCTTGGTAATAATCTCTTCTAGATTAGTCCTTGGTCGGGTATTGCCGTGCTGCTCTTAACTCCGTCCTTTGAGTTGAAGAAGTTCGCCCTCGATGATAGGAAGATGGGAGGTACCTTTTGCGCATCACGTCTTTCATTTCAGACCACGATAATATTGGATACTCTCCATTTCGTTTTCGACTCTTGGTAAATTGGTCCCACCAAGTCATGGCATAATCGGTGAAACTATTTTCTGCCACCTTTACTTTCTTGCTTTCCAAATAATCGTGGTACCCAAAAACCTCTTCTACTCGCATTTCCCATTCAAGGTATGCATCCGGATCGGCTTTACCTTGAAACGGTGGAATGTTTTTGTTATTCTTCTTGACGTCATTAAAACATCCTTGATCTCTAAAGCCTCGGTTTCTTTGATCGCGTCGCCTTTTGCCTTGGTTGTATGATGGATCGAACCAATCGCCATCTACAGTACTTCTTCTTTCAAAATATAGAGACATGCTATCGTTGCTGAAAGAAAGATGTTATAAAACAATAAAATAAAATAAATATAAAAAGTTAAAAATACCTTACCACAAAAACTCACAAGTTACTCACAAAAAAAAAATCGCTCACACTCGTATAAGGCTTTTTTTTTAATGAATCACTCGTGCCTTTTACCACTCAATCTTGTCTAACAAATTCGTACTTTGTTTTGAAAGACTTATTTGCGGCTTGAGGGTCGGCTTCAAAATTGGTACAAGGGAAAATGATGTTATGGGGTGGAAGTCGGCTGAGAAAAAAAAATTTCGGTATAATGGCGTTGGGGTGAAGAAGGGTGGCTTGAAGATTGGAAAAGAAGTAATGAAACAAAACTTGCAAATTTTCAAAAAAATTTCCACACACTTTTTTTTAAATCCTTTTTTTTACTACTCTTTTTTTTGTATTCGTATATTTTTTTATACGAATTTTTTTTATTTGAACTTTTTTTTCTTTTTTTTTTGTATCTTTTTTTTTACTTTAAATATACTATAATGAAATACAAAAAACAAAAATTATAACTTGAATATTTTTTTGAACTTTTTTTTTATTTTTTTTAACTTACGAACTAACTTCCGGCTTCAAGATGGTCGTCGGAGCTCCTCGTTTGTAGCTCGATACGGATGATCTGAACTTAACTCGGGGTGAGTCGAAACGTATATGAGTTGCCCAATGGTCTACGAGGAGGGATCAAGCCTTAGGAAGATATTCGGAAAATATGGATGAATTTGCGGAAGCTTAAGAGAATAAATTAGGTGATGGTTCGATTTGGAGGAACAAAATAAAAATAAAAATAGATAAAAGATAATTTTGATGGAAGCGGATAAACGAACTTAAACGAGAAGTGATTCAACACTAAAGAGTGTCACCCCGGGTTCTATAATGTTTAAGGTGGATAAATGGAATCGATGATGGAAATGGAAATACGAACTTAACTTAAGAAAGATTCAACACTATATAACAGTGTCACCCCGTTTCTTATATCGTTAAGGTGGATATATGGAGATAGGTTGATGAATGCCACACCAAACGAAATTGGTGATAAGTTCAAACAAGTCGAAGACGCCACAAGCAAACTTTATAAGTCTAACGAAACTTGTACGAAAACGAAGAGGAGATAAACTCACTCAAATGAACAAAGTTCATAAAAATTCATTCATAAAAATTCTGTATCTTACAAAATGAAATGTGCAAAATATTTATAGGCTTTTCCAATGGTAGCCGAATAGGGAAAGGAATAAACTTGAAATTTCCAGAATTTAAAAGGAAAGTTTCTTGAAGCTTCCATGTATGAAGAACGTCAAGTGGCTTGCTTCTAGATGCTCTCAATTGGTTGTAACGTGCTGGAACATTTTGCAAGAGGGCTTCAATCTTCATTTGTGTGCACGAGTAGTCAACTCGGTGGAGCATTTGTGAGCATGTAGTCAACTTGGTGGAGCATTGTGAGCATTCGGCCAAGGGAAGGGCTAGTCACGTTGGAGACAAGGTGGCATGTTGACAAGGTGTCATGTAAGACATTTAAAAATCATGGAGCATGAAGGTATGGCAACTTGAAATAAAAAAAAATTAAAATAAGGTACTTGAATGATATGGCCGTTCAACTTAATGAAGACAAGGGAATATTGGAGCATGGCTATTTTTAATTCTATCATGCTTTTATTTTATCCACGCATAGGAAAGAAAATTAGCACATGAGTGCCTTGATTGCCGTCCAAAAAGCATGCCCATAGCTTCAATAAATAATGTCTTATCATGGGCTGAATGGGAGTATAAAGATTCCTTCAAAATGGCAGCCATGAATCAACCACCATAATTTGTTGTTCCAAATAATTATTCCCCATGTATGGAGAACATTCCAATATAGAAGTATGGCTCTCTTCAAATTGTTGTCGCCCATGCCTTGTTCATGTATTTATTCGGCTGTAGCAAGGATTGAATCAAATGCGGCATGTTTGCTTCTTTAATTGCCAAATATTGCTGCACATTAAAACCACAATTAATCAGCTTGGATTACAATAATTTCGGCAGCCACAAATACTTTTAAAAGCAACAGCCACAATCAAATTAATTTGGCTGGAAACATAAAATTATGCTGCACATTCAATTCTTGCATTAAAAAATTAATTAAAACATGTAACTAAATGGACAAGTTAAATTAATCTATGAAAAATTAATTTAGACACAAAATAAAATATTTTGACAAATTAGTTTGCTGTAGAAAATTAATTAAAATAAATTAATATGTTCAATTTATTTTTAATTAAACACAGCAATTTAATTTTCAACAATTTAAAGACTCAATTTATTTAAAGCAATAAAATTAAAGAATCAGCTCAATGAGCTGAGATGAGCTCGAGTGAGCTCAAATTGAACCCAAATGGACTAATCCGATTCAATTGGAAATGCAACAAAGTGCAAATCAACTTTTTCAACACTTGGGGCATTTGATTCGAGCTTCGTCACTTTGCAAAATGTTGACGCCCAGGCGTGCTTGTATGATCACGTTCCCGACATTTCTGGGTGGTCTACCCCTAGCCATCACATTACTTGATCTCACATTCTGAATATTTTCTTCCTCGGTCATTTTTGGGCAGTTTCGAATGAAGTGATCTCGTGATCCACATTTATAACAAACTCTATTGTTGTACTTGCCCCAGCATTCTCCCGCATGTCGTCTTCCACAATGTCTACACTCAGGTTTGTTACTTTTGGCACTATCAACACTTGATCCTATTAGAGCTTGAGTTCTCGAACCAACACTTAGTCTTACGCGGTCTCTATTTGGATGTTCAAATGAAGTATGTGATCAGTTGCTTGTATCTCTAAATCTCTTCGTCGAAGGTTGAGAAAACTTACTCATCAGTCTTTTTCTTTCATCACGAGCTTCAGAATCATCTTTCTTCTTTTCTTTACTGAGCTCCTCGGCTTTGCATGCTCTTTCGACTAACACAACAAATTCGTTTATATCAAGTATCCCAACCAACAACTTAATGTCCTTATTCAACCCTTCTAAGAAATGTTTACACATAGTAGCTTCGATCGAAACACAATCCCGTGCATACTACCTCAATCTCACAAATTCCTGTTCGTACTCAGTAACTGACAAACGACCCTGTTTCAACTCTAAAAACTATTTACGTTCTTGATCAATTAATCGTTGACTGATATATTTCTTTCTGAACTCAACTTGAAAGAAATCCCAGGTGATTCTCTCTCTCAGAACCACGAATGTCAACGTCTTCCACTAGTTATAAGCTATATCTCTCAACAAAGAAACTGCACACTTGATACACTCATCAGGAGTCAACAACATCTCATCGAATACCAGAATTGTATTCTCGAGCCAAAACTTAGCTCGCTCAGCATCGTCATCAGTTGTGGCCCTAAACTCTTTGGCCCCATGCTTACAAATCTTATCCACGGGAGGTTTATTCAGTCGAATTGGATCTATCACTTGTGGCACAACAGGTAGTTGTGGGGGTGGAGGTTGTGGAGCAGCTGGATTCGTTCGAACGAACTCCGAAACCCACTCACTCATCATATGAAAGAAGGCTTGCTTAGTCTCTCCTCCCTCACTACTTTCATTTGGCTGAGATATGGTCGGCGCTGTCCCTTGAGCGGGAGCAGGCTCGTTACTCTCAACATCGTCAGCAACTGCTCGATCAAGATCCATTACTATATGAAAACACATTTTCATCTATTAGAATTCATCACACTATCACAATTTCATATATAGCATGTATACCTAGACTCACACACGCTACGTTAGTCTGAGAATCGACTAAACTGTAGCTCTGATACCAATAAAATGTAACACCCTAACCTGAAACCGTCGTCGGAATAGGGTTAGGAAGCATTACCGGACAATCAGAACATTTACAAATCATTCACGACACAAAGCCAATCATAAATCAAACATACATAAATATAAGCATATAGTCCCTTATCTAGGTCTACGAGACCTTAAACACGTGTTAGAAAGGGGCCAGGACTAAACCGAACATTAATGAAAGTTTTCAAAATTTCAAATATTCTTCAATACTGTTAAGGTCACACGCCCGTGCAATTAGGTCGTGTGCCTTACACGATCACCAGACACACCCATGTGTCCAGGCCGTGCGAAAATAGAGCATGTATTCTGACTTCTTCACATGGCCACCAGGAACGCCCATGTGTTAAGGTCGTGTACTCTTAGGCAATATACTAACTTATTCACACGGCTACTAGGCACGTCTGTGTACTGTGGCCGTGCATACTTAGGCTAGCTACTGACTTTATCCCAGGGTCACTAGGCACGCTCGTGTGCCATAATCGTGTAGGCAAAACAGGCCATTGGCAAGGTCAAAATGTCATCCACAATAGGATCATGCCTACAAGCATCAATACAACACCAATTCACGCTTCTAAATGCATTCAAACATACCATTTCATGCATTATTCAACGACCAACTATACCATCTACTTCCATGTTCATTATCATCACAACTAAGACCATTCAAGTAACAATTGTACATCTCAAAACATGCATATATCAAACATCATGTAATCAATATCAAAATTTATCTTCAAATCACATCTTTCATCATCCACAAAGTCATGAAATATACCACATTCATAGTTCATTCATAAATTCTACATCATTCAACTTCCAAGCCAAATCTCATGGCAATGATTAAACCTTTCAAACATATCATAACTTCTAGCCTATACATGCCATATTTCATCTATATACATCTTTCCAAAAGTACCAAAATAGATTGCCGATGGTGTGATAGAGATGCTGACGATTTCCCGGATCTGAGCTAGCTTTACTGACCATCACATAGATAATTTACCAATATTACACAAATCCAATCATATCCAATATTCACATAGTGTTCCATTCATCTATTTTTAATTTCAACAACCATATAGGTATTATACATACCATTGACAACACATAGTTAGTCACCAATTATGCTACTCAACCACTCGATTTTACATTTCGATCAACCTTTGCTATTCTCTTGCTCTGTTGCACACTTAATGCCATCTTGCAGACCAAACATAGTTGTTTTTGCACACTTAATTCCAATATGTCAAACCGAGCTTATATCGGTATCACACACACAGTGTCAATTCAATAAGCTGAAGCTTCTATCATCTCGCACACACAGTGCCAATCATCTCTATCTTGTTTCTAATTTCACACACTTAGTGCCCTCTAATTCAATTCAGCACATAGCATTTCTAATCTGATAGTTATATAGATAATCATTCAATTCACATCACATAGAACATGAATTAACAACTTGTAATATATCCCAACTTACCTCGGACGTCGAAATACCGAAACGGTCGATTAATCGAGCACTTTTTCTTTGCCTCGATCTCGATCCGAACCTCTTCTCTCTTGGTCTATACAAATTCAAATTCAATCCATTCAATCACCAAATCATTATTTTAGTCCAAACACACATATTTAGGGCATTTTACATAATAGCCCTCACATTACACATTTTGACACGTTAGTCCCTAATTCACAAAATCACAAAATACATATAATTTCATTCCACCCATGCCTAGTCAAATTCTCTATATATTCATACAAGTCCACACATCTCATTTATTTCACATTTAAATCCCTTAATTTACACTTTTCACAATTTAGCCCAAAATACACAATTTCACCAAAAATTTAAATACAAACTATGTTAACCCAACACCAAGCTTTTATATTTTACCAACTAACAACACAAAGCTCACATACTCATCAATGGCACATCACAAAAACATCATCAATTCATAAAATTATGACATGGGTTTGCTAGAGCACGAAGCAACGATTATAAAAACGTAAAAATTATCAAAAACCAAACAAATCTCTTACCTTAATCAAGCTCCAAACTTGCTGAACCCTAGTGTTCTTTTTATTTTATTTTCTTTGCTATTTTTGGCACTAAGACGAACAAGGATGATCATTTTCATGCTTTGATTTCATTAAACACATATCATTATATTATTTACTATTTTATCCTTTCAATTAATATTTAAGACATATAATCAGCAAGGTCATAGTTGTCCATTACCACCGGCTAATAAGACAACAACACTTAGGTACTTATAAATCAGCACACAACTTTTACACGTTACGCGATTAAGTCCTTTCTCTTAATTCGGCACACAGTCGATAAAATTACCACACAGAATTTTCACACAGGCTATATCACATCTAATCAACACCAAAAATAACATCAAAATATTATTTTGACCTCAGATTTGTTGTAACACCCCAAACCCGATCAAAACGCTACGACCGAATCTGGCATGTCACAGGGAAAGGAAATGGGGAAAAATCGAGCTAAAAATCATAAGTTGAGAAATATTTTCCATATTGACTTGCCTCTGGTAAAAATGTGCTATATATCTTTTAAAAGAAAATAGTTTTATAACTTAAGCCGTAGCTCATCTCAAATTTTGAAATCCAAAGTCGAATTTTAAGTAAAACTTATTGAGCGATCAATTAAAACAACGTTGCGTCTTGGTTGAAAGAAATTTGAGTTTCTTTGTTACTAAAACCCGATCTTAATTAGCCATATTACAAATCTTAAATTCAAGTTTTTAAGTTTTAAAAAAATACACCCACTTAGCTAATTCATTAGGCATGCCATAACATTTGAAATTAATAACAAAAATCAAATTAACGGTTAGATGACCTTATTACAAAACCCAAAATCCAAACTAAAATAGCAATAATCTAGAATAGATATTAAAATAAAATTACTTAAAGCATTATGCATGGCCACCTTGAGTCCACCTCGGCTCCATATTCGCGGTCTAAGTATCACCTGTAAAATTTAACGGAGGGGGTGAGTCACCGAGACTCAGTGTGAAATCCCCGTCCAAAAGAGTTTTAGGCCCTCACACAAATCCATATATCAAGTATGTATGGCATGCAACCCAACCGACCTAGTATATCCATCCTCCATATCTCCGGATTCTACCCCAGATTTGTGGCACCTAGCCACTGGTGGTACCTAACCACTGGTGGTTCCAAACCACTGGTGACAACAGTCACAATTAATAATTGTGGGGCCAACCCACTTGTGGTACCAAACCACTGGTGACAATCCCTAATATCAATACGTGGGGCCAACCCACTGTGGTACCAAACCACTGGGACGAGTCACAGAAATAATATATGTGGTACCAAACCACTAGTGGTTCCAAACCACTGAGACTTAGTCACAAGATATAATATGTGGGGCCAACCCACTTGTGGTACGAAACCACTAGTGATAGTCTAAAAGAGATCATGTTTCCTCCCTCTTCACATCATACCCCAATTTCATGTTCATGCTTAACAATATGGTATGATCATGCTTTCAATGTATAACAGGCAATCATTTTATTCAACATACATTTGTTGATAACAGAACATAGTAGAACTTACCTAGAGTCCTCGATCTTACCCAAAAGGGTAACATAGTAATCCATACCATCACTTCGGCTTTTGGCCAAACATAGTCAATAACATAAATAAAATACAAAGTGTGTGAGAGTTACACACCTGATAACACATAACACAACACTCTCTATGTCGACGCTATCGTTAACAGGCACTACCGCTATCTGTCTACTATTCTGCTCAGAAGCCAGCCCACAACCCGGTGGCCAATCTCGAAATGGAGACACCGCGCGCTTCTTGTATTTTGGGACTGGGGCTATGGGTTTAACCCCTTCCTTCGCTTGGCTAACGTTTAGGTCCATGAAAAGATCTTGGTCAATAGACCGGATTAAAGCATTGAATAGGAGCAAATAGGAATATGCACAAAATGCAAAGATCCCTTACCTAGATCGACAAATCCCGATGATTAACAGACTTGGATTTTGGCACTAACACCATTCAATCGCAGATCAGATGCCGAAAGAGCGCGAAGACAAAGCCCCCCTTTAATCGGCCATAAACAAAGAACTCGATTAATGCCTACAGCATCACTAGAGAAAAGAGAACCGAAAGGGAAGGAGAACACTTACCATGATCAAATAGGATCCCCCTGGAAGGACTAAGAAGTGAAATAACAGTAATCCATCGACCCAAGAATGAAAGAAAAAGAAGAACACCCAAGGGAGGTTCGGCCAAAACAAAATATTGAAAGAACAAGAATCAATGGAGGCTCCGGTTTGAAGAAGGCGAACGGTAATGGAAAGGTGAGGGATAAGTTTCGGCAATTGAAGAATCAAGAAGAGGAATTAAAGAAATTCGGCTAAGCAAAGAAAAATGGGGAAAAGGTTGGAAGTACTTTGGGGTTTCAGCTTTTAGATGAAACAGGAGAAGAAAAAGAAAGTAATGAGAAGAGGAGAGTTCAGCTTTAGGTAACGCAGATGAGAAGAAAGAAAATCAATGCCGAAAGAATGGTAGACGGTCTCGGCTTATGAGAGGAAAAAGAAAGGAAAATGGAAAGGATACACTAAGGTTCGGCTAAAGAGAGATTGAAACAAGAAATAAACGAATGGTCTTTATCATATTCGGCCAATGATTCAAAGAAGAAAAGAAGAGAAACTGCTAGCACTCTCGGCACCTATATCCCTCAAAATCGAAAATGCACAAAATAAAAGAACTAAAGGTCCTCATGGTCCAAATGAGTTTCGGCACCTCCCCAAACACAAGCCAAAACCGATTCCCTCCTAAACCAAGTGTTTGAAATTCGGTTAATACCTTGATCACATGCCCATCCCTTTCTTTTCTCCTTAATCCACTCCTGAACACTCATTTGAACTAATTTGAATGCTTCAAACTCCTTTATTTTCTCTCAGCCACACATTCACATATTTTGACACAATCCACTCCATCCTGAGGTGTCCTAGCTGAACCTCATCACTGCTTCATTGACGCCAAAAAGAACTTCCAAAAATGAGCACCACGCGACTTGAACCTGCTCCTTCATGCTCCCTTGTGGCGTCACTTGCCTCCACCCTAAGTGACACCTCCTTGCCACTTTATTAAGGCACTTTTTTTTTGTTATCCAACACAAACAATATCTCTTAAGGCCCAACTCAGCTAGCTTCCCCTAAAAGTGCCAAAAGCAGAAACTTTTAGCAAGGCTCAGACTTAACCCTAAGCCTTCTCGGAACCTCCAAACACACCAACACAACACACAACACATAACATACACACAGAAACACATCAAATGCACAACCTCCAATTCAGGATGTTACATTTGTGGTCTCAAAACCACTATTCCAACTAGAGTCTGAATCAGGCTGTTACAAGTCTGCTACTTGATTTTCTACTCCCTTTTGATCTTGGATTTCTATATCAAATTCTTGGAGTAGAAGTATCCATCAAATTAACCTCAGCTTAGTGTCTTTCTTGGCAAGTAAATACTTAATTGCTGAATGTTCCATATAGATAGTCACTTTGGTATCTACAAGATAAGATCAAAACTTGTCAAAAGCAAAAACAATAGCAAGTAACTCTTTCTCTATTACCGTATAATTTAATTGAACTCCTGTCAGAGTCTGGCTTGCATAGTAGATGGGATGAAAAAATTTGTTCCTTCGCTGGCCCATAACAGCTCCTATCAAGAAGTCACTTGCGTCACACATCAGTTCAAATGGCAAATCCCAGTCTGGTCTGATGATTATGGGTGCCAAAACTAACTGACTCTTCAAATCATTGAAATGCTTAAGCACTCCTCATCAAAGTTGAACATCGTGTCCTTCTCCAATAATTTGCATAAGGGTTTAGCAATTTTGGAGAAGTCCTTGATAAATCTTTGATAGAAATTGGAGTGGCCCCAAAAACTCCTAACACCCCTTACAGATGTTAGAGGTGGGAGTTTATCAATAACATCTACCTTTGCTTTATCTACCTCGATTTCATGTCTCATTATCTGAAGCCATAGAATAATTTCTTCTCATACCATGAAATGATACTTTTCCTAGTTAAGTACGAGGTTTGTTTCTTCGAATTGCCTTAGGACCTTAGCTAGATTGGCTAAGCAATCATCATATGTATCTCTGAATACTGAAAAATCATCCATAAATACTTTCAAATACTTATCAACAATGTTAGTAAAAATATACATCATACATCTTTGAAATGTAGCAGGTGCATTACATAAACCAAATGGCATACGTCTAAATGCAAATGTATAGTATGAGCATGTGAATGTTGTTTTGTGTTGATCCTCCAGTGCTCCTGTAATCTGGTTATACCTCGTGTATCCATCAAGAAAATAGTAATAGTCTCACCCTGTGATTCTATCCAGCATCTGGTCCAAGAACGACAAAGGAAAGTGATCTTTCCTAGTCGTCTTGTTCAGCTTCTGGTAATTAATGCAAATTCTTTATCCCATATATATTCTACTCAGTATCAACTCGTTATACCCATTTTCAATGACCGTAATACCTCCTTTCTTTGGCATGTACTAGACCAGACTTACCCACGAACTATCTGAGATGGGATACATTATACCTGTATATAACCACTTAATGATTTCTTTCTTTCCTACGTCCTTTATGATTGGGTTTTGTCTTCGTTGTCCATCAATTGTCCCTTTCTCACCATCATCTAGAATGATCTTGTGCATGCATACAAATAGGCTAATGCCACGAATATCAGCTATGGTCCATCCAATAGCCTTCTTGAATTGTTTCAACACTAGGATAAGTTTCTCTACTTGCTCTTCGATCAATTCTACTGAAACAATCACAGGCAAAGTAAAAGTGTTACCTAAATAAACATATTTTAAATGTGAGGGAAGTACCTTCAGTTCTAATTTAGGTGGCTCATCGATTGATGCTTTTGGTTGGATGTAATCTTTACTTTCTAACTCAAAATATTCAAAGTGGGATTATGGATTAAATCCCCTTTGACTAGCTTCTAACAAAGCTAAGTATTCATCCCCATCTTCATCACTTGGAGGGTCTGATGTCAAAATTTGCTCCAACGGGTCCTCAACATAGTTGAGTTCCTTTTCCATGATTAATTCTTCTAAATTGGACACTACAGAACAATCATCAAGTGTGTCAGGAAATCGCATAGACATAAAAACATTAAATGTTACGTGATAGTCTTGAACACGCATGGTAAGCTCAACAAAATCTAGAATAACACAGTCAACAGGAAAAACAATTTTTTTTACACGTACCAATACATCTTCAATTTTTCCTTCTGGATGTGCTAGAGATTGATCTGCTAATTGAAATGCAACCACTGCAGGTCTAACTTCACCTATCCCCAACTTCTTAAATATTGACATAGGCATCAAGTTGATACTCGTACCCAAATCACATAGTGCCTGATACCACCACGCCCCGAGTCATACCTAGCATGAGCAAGGAGCCTTTGGAGCTGCCTCAAGGTCCTATCACTCAAGCACGAGCCAAGCACTTCAAAAAGGCTATCTCGGCCTTAGTAGATCAAGTGTGGGGCGAGACCTTGGCTAGAGACATTGAGGAAGCTTGGGTCAACCCTACAAGTTCACCTTGCAATCTTTTGCAAGCTGAACTAAGCACAAACTTAGCTCCATGAGTTTGATTCAACTCAATTGAGCTCATATCTATTTTTTTAGTTCATGTGATTTACCTTGCAGGAATAAACTTAGTTGTTTAATTAAGCTAGTTAAATTAGTTTCAGCTCATAAATATGTCTTAATTTGAACTCATTAATTTAGTATTAAATGTGTCTTATATTAATATATGTTTTAAATGTGTCTTAGCTTAAATACATGCTATTAATATGTCTTAGCTTAAAACATGCTTTTAATGTGTCCTAGCTGCTACCGAATTAATGTGTCATAAGCTAAATTAATTTGTTGGATTAAATGGTGCAGCTACATACATAGGATGGCTTGAATGCAAGTGAGTTGATGGTTTAGCTTTTCCAAGCATCCCTTCATGAACACCAAGGGCCAAGTGAGCTGAAGCTTTCTTTATTCCAAGCTAGTCATCTAGTTCTCCAATGCAACTTTGAAAGCTTTCACATTGCTGGAAGTTCTTTCCACATGGGATGGCCATTCGGTTATGTGCTTTCACACACAAAGGGCTTCTCAAATTCGATTTTCACACTTACATGCTCGTTGAAGTGCTCCAAGCTGCCCATTAAGCTCATGGACTCTTCAAATAACCAAGGCAGCTCAATTAAAACCTATTAAAGCACATTGGCCGAATTTGTCTAGCCATTTCATCTCACCATCCACTTCATTAAAATCAAGTTACTTGAAAACATCAAAAGGCTGTCCATTGGCGTCTCTAAAGCTGAAAGAAGCTTCAAGCAAGCTGCTAAAAAATTTCCAAGAAGTTTTTAGCTCATTTAAGCTGAACTCAAATGTCTATTTAGTTACCTTAATGTCTATTCGGCTAGCCTAGGAATGTAGCTATAAATATGAACCAATTGAGTTCTATTTCAGGCTTTTGCTACTTGAATGAATTTTGAGTTATTTGTGAGTATTCCAACTCTCAAATTTCGTTCAAGACTCATCTTGACTTATCTACTTAGCTAGTGGCGTCTCCGAACTTATCACTTTCAAAGTGTGGCGTTCATCCCAAATTGATACCTCTGGTTCCTATCTTCTTAGATAGCAGGTCGAGGTCCCATTTTTATTTCTATCCCACCTTAAGAGTTTTATAAGTCTCGGGTCAACACTCTCCTTTAGTGTTGGTTCATTCTTGACCCTTAAGTCATATTTCCGTCCCATCATCACTATCACCCTAATTCCTTTCATTTTATTTGTTAGCCGAACTATCCTTTTTATTTACTTAGCCTTTTGAACCTATTTTGTTAAGTCAAGCCTCTACTTAGCCGAATTCACCCTTTTGTTCTTAAAAGAACGGTTCTTCTCATTTTAACGATTAGGGAACTACACGACTCGAACACCTTAATAAGGCTATAGTCGTATCATTTGGTATCGGAGCTAGTTAAAACAAGGAGTACGAACGTTTCTGGCTATTCCAAAGAAAGTTAAAAAAAGTGTTTGAAAAGTGTTCAATTGTACCCGATTTATCAAATTTTTTCCTGTTATCATCAACACCATCTCGCCACACTTTATAACCAAACTTAATTTCTTTTACACTACCTTGCACCATCTCACCTACAACCGTAGCAAACCCCTTTGTAGTTGACCCCTAGTCTAAAAGAGTCTTTTACGAAATCATGAGAGGAGAAACGAGTGGAAAAAGGCACGAGTGTAATGAGAGCATCAGAGACAAGAAAAAGCCATTAAAGAGTGCAAACACGAGTGCGAGTGCCATCTACTTTTCTTTTCAAGAGAAACTTGAGGATTTACTGTGAGGTTTATTTTACATGTCTAGAAGTCCTGAACGCAATATGGTGGAAGGAGGAGAACATCAGCTGATAAGAAACATTGCACCCGGAGGAGGTGGAGTACCGGACTTGGCTCAATAAGCCCTTTTGTGAGAGTTCCAACGCATGCTCTAGAATGAGTTGGAATCAATCAACGAACGCTTGAAATGTGTCGAGGAGAGGGACCAATGAGAGCAGACTCCCCAAGGTCCTCGAAGAGATAGAGACCGCCTAAATATCAACCAAGATTACATCTATGACCTAAGTGATGCCGAGAGTGACCAAAGGTCAAACCAAAGTGAAAGGTGGAGAGGTCCAAGGACTCAAGGCTTTAGGGAACGAGGGCGAGTGGATTATGACTTGAAAAATATTAAGCTCTCCATTCCACCCTTTCAAGGAAAATTTGATCCGAAAGCTTACTTAGAGTGGGAGAAGACGATTGATGTAACGCCCCGAATTTTGGGCCTAGATGAATTGGGCTTTGGGCTTTGGGTCTCATAAATTTTTTTAGCAAGAAAATGACAAGTGACATGTTAGCTTTAAGGGTTCAATAAACTTGGAGTGTCTTCATGTGTTGGAGAAGTGCTGGGTTCGAACTTTGAGGAGAAAGAATTTTTAATTAATTATTAAAGGAACCAGGGCAGTGAGTAGTTGGGCTTTTAGATAAAAATAGGGAAAAATGACTTTCAAAAGCCTTGTGGTGGAGTGGCTAAGTGACACCACTTAGGGTATAGGAAGATAGCGTTATGGGCTAGCAAGGAGATCCTAAGTTAGAATCCTAGCTTAGTATTTTTTTTAGGATTTTAATTTTGGCCTTTTAGAATGTTGGAAGTGGTGTGATGATGGAGTCTAAGGAGAGTGATCAGAAGAGAAAATTTAGGAAAAGGATTGGAGAGTTATTAGGGAGAAAAACGAGGAGATGAGATGGGGAAGAGTTGGAGCTGATTGGGACTTTGGGGGTTAGGCAGAGTTTCAATTTTGTGTATAAATAGGGGGTGCCAAATTCCCTCTGTGCTATTTCGGCAATTGGAATTCCCTTTGTGTTATTTCAGCAACTATAGTGCTTTGCCGAATTCTCCCTCACTTTTTCTGTTCTAAACCTTGCCTCTTCCTTATGTGTTTTCTTTTCTTCTCTCCTAAAGCTTTAAATCGAATATCATTCTCTTCTTTCTCCATTGCTTGTACCGCCCTACCTTCATCTCAATTGTTGGGGACCAAATGTTCGTGACTTCAAAAGCTGAAAACCTTTGTTATTGGAGTCGATTTCTTCATCGTCCCAAACCTTGTGCTGAATACTCTACTGACCAAATCTCTATCGTGCTGTCATCATTCCTTTGATTTTTGGTGGATCGGATCATGGAAAAAAATCAGAATCAAGCTTGGATCTACAAGTCTCTGTCGAAAAGCTATCCATACGTTTCGATTTTTGGGTAAGTGTTCTTGATTTTGGGATAAGTTGGCCGAATAGTCTATAGTAAGGGAAAGGGTGACTTAAGTGGATACAAGTCACCTATTATTTTGTCTTTAATGATTAATATTGTAACAGTCAGGTTTATACCCTAGTCGGAACAATGGTTTCGAGACCACGAATCCGAGTCTGAATAATATTTTACTATTATTTTCTGTGCCATTGATATGTGATTAAGCTTATGGTAAATTTCTGTGAGCTAATTTGTCAGTCTGTGTGTTTAATTTTGACAAAAGGATGAAATTGCATTAAACGTGAAAATTGCTTGCTATTTGTTAAAGTGCTTAAGTGATGTGGCTTTTAAGTGTTAAGGATTTAAGTAGCAAATTAGCCACTATTTTGGTTAGTGGACAGAAATGGTCATTAATGACCTTATATATATATGTTTTATTTTATGTTATAAAAGGTTAATTATGTCATTTTTGTATTAAAATGTTTTATGATAAAAACAAAGTATGAAAAAGGACATTATTTCATTCATCTTTGGACCAAATATTAGAGAAAGAAGAAAGGCTTTAGTTCTTTTGATTTTCGGCACTTCTAAGCTTGAATTCAAGGTATGTTTTCAGTCAGTTTTCGATAACTTTTACGTTTTTGCAATCGTTGCTTCGAGAGCTATCAAACCCATGTCTCAATTTCATGAATTGATGATGTTTGTGTAAAATGCCATTGATGCTATGTTGAGTTTTGTGATATTTTATGGTGTTAAATGATAGATATGTAATTGATGAACATACTTTGTTCTTGAATTTTTGATGAATTTAGCTAAATAGGGCTAAATTGAGAAAATATAATTTTCGAGGACTAATTTGGAATTTGATGAAATATTTGGACTTATATAGTCCCTAGGGATATTCGGCTAAGCATGGGCATGGGTGGATTTTGTGAATTTGATGTTTTGTGAAAAATGGACTAGATTGATAAAATGAGCAAATATGAGTTAGTTTGCAAATAGCCCTAAATGTCTATCTTTGGATTGAATTGAATGAATTAGTGAATAAAAGGGTTAATTCTGAATATGTTTAGATCAAGAACCGAGGAAAACGGATTTAGATCGTGGGAAAGCGAATGTAAAAGAGTAGCCGTTTTCATTCCGATATACCGAATTCGAGGTAAGTCACTATGCAAATAAACGTATTAGTATGAATCTGTAAATGTTCATATGACTAATAATGATAGTAAATGTTTATGAGATGTTGAGCATATGAATTTTGATATAAGGTCGATATAACGACAAAATCCGAGAAGTCCCGTTCGAACCAAGGAATAGATAGGATTAGCGTTGTCACGACATAGGTATATGTTCTGTTTTATCATGTAAGACCACATCTGGGACATTGGGATTGATCTGAGACTCGTGTAAGACCACGTCTAGGACGTTGGCATCTATATAAGCTTTATGAGTAAGACCACGTCTGGGACGTTGGCATCGATATGAGCTTTACGTGTAAGACCATCTCTAGTACATCGACATCATGTTGATTCGTGTAAGACCTTTTCCGGGACAGTGGCAGCGATATCTGAGTACATATAAGACCTCATCTGGGACGATGGCATTGTACATTTATTTCGAGCTTTTGAGTATCCTACTGGATTCCTTACGGTTCAACGGGCAAGTCTGTGATACGAATTACCAATCCAGGCTATGAACAATTATATGATATTAAATACGGTTCAAGTACGTTGGTTATAAACTATATGTGTATATAAGGTAAGCATCTAAGTGATCTTACTATGATGAGATGTATGTGGAATTTATGATATGATAAGAATTGTTTTGGCTAGATGAGCTATATGTTTATATGATTCTTGAATGGTGAAAATGGCTAATTTCGTTAAAATTGTATGAACCAAAGCAAATAAGTGAGAGTTTGCTAAGTGATTGATATGTGCCAATGTATTTATTTGCATATATGCCTTCCATACCAAGTTTATTTGTTTATGACTTACTAAGCTTTTGGAAAGCTTACTCTGTGTATGTTTTCTCTGTTTTATAAGTCGTTAAAGCTACTGAAGGCTCGAGACCGTCACGGATCGACATCACACTACTAAACTTATTTTGGTACACTTTAAAAATGTATAAAGCTAGATATGGCATGTATTTTTGGTATAAGTTGTTATGTGATCTTAGCCATGTGATTTGGCTATTTATGAGTTGAGACTTTACTTAAATGAAAGTGATATATGATGCATAGCTTGGTATGGTTGAAACATGTGAAATGGCCAAGTTTTGAGTGAGTAAATGAATGAATCATGTTTGTAATTATTTGAGTTTTAGTGTTTGAAATTGTCATGGTTGGAATTGGTATTGAATGCATGGTTTGGATGATTATTTTGGTATGTTTTTTATGGTTATATGTGTATGAGATATCTTGGTTAAAATGGCTTGTAGGGATGACCCTTATGGGTGGCATTTTGGCCTTGTAAATGGCCTATAATGTCACACAGTTGTGGCACACGGGCGTGCCTAAAGACTGTGGGCGATGAGCAGGATGTAGCTTAGTAGTACACGGCCTCGACATGGGCTTGCCAGTTGGCCGTGTTGTGTAAGTTAGTAGCTAGCTAAGAGCACACGGCCATGGCACACGGGCGTGCTTGGTGGCCATGGTGGGGAAGTCAGTATATGGCCTAGAAGCACACGACCATGGCATACGTGCGTACTTAGTGACCGTGTTGATATAGTCAGTATATAAACACGAAAGGACACACTGTGGTGTCTAGAAGCCGTGGAGGGCACACGGTCTCCTTCCACGGGCGTGTCTAGCCTGTATTTTAGAAATGTTTAAATTTTTCCATGAGATTCTGTATGTGTTTTTGTTTAGTCCCAACTCAGTTTATATGCATGTTTAGGGTCTTGATGACTCATCTAAGGGACACTATGATTGTTAATGATAAATGTAATGTATGAAATGTTATGTAAGTTTCCAATCTGTCCGGTAATGCTCCTAACCCTAGTCCGATATTGGTTACGGGTTAGGGGTGTTACATTTGGTTGGTATCAGAGCTACGATTTAGCCGATTCTTGGACTAACGTAACGTGTCAGAGTCTAGCTATACATGCCATATATCTGAATTGTGATAGTGTGATGAATCCTAACGTATAAAATATGATTCTCATATAGTATAGATCCCAAAAGAGCCGTAGCTGACGACGTAGAAAGTAATGCACCTGCTCTCGTGCAAGGGACATCGTCTTCTGAATCAAGACCGGCTACGAGCGGTCAAGAGGGAGAAGCTAAACAAGCTTTCTTCCAGATGATGAGTGAGTGGTTCACTTAATTCGTAAGAAATAACCCGACTGTTTCACAACCCCTGCCCCCGGTTAATCCCCCTCAGATTATAGTTGTGCCACCGGGTATGCATCTGAATCTGTGGAATAAGCCTCCGATTGACAAGATCCGTAAGTATAGGGCCGAAGAATTCTGAACTACTAAAGATGATGATGCTGAAACGGCCGAGTCTTGGATTGAAAATACTATTCGAGTATTTGATGAAATGTCTCTAATTCTGGAAGAATGTATAAAATGTGCTGTATCATTACTCCGAGATGCAGCTTATCAATGGTGGAAAACTCTGATTTCTGTTGTTCCGAGAGAGCGAGTTACATGGGATTTCTTTCAGATCGAGATTCGAAAGAAATATATCAGTGAGAGATTCGTTGATCAGAAATGAAAGGAATTTCTGGAACTTAAACAAGACCAAATGATTGTTTCTTAATATGAACGAGAATTCCTGAGACTAAGTCAATATGCTCGGTAATGTGTATCTTCTGAAGCCATAATGTGCAAAAGATTCAAAAATGGTCTTAATGAAGACATTTGTCTGCTAGTCGGGATATTGGAAATAAAAAAGTTTGTTGTACTCGTTGATAGAGCTTGCAAAGCTGAGGCACTCGGGATAGGTAAGAGAAAAGCTGAGTCTAAAGCTCGAGATATGAAAAAGAGATTTCAGAGTAAATCATTTCAGCCTGCTCTGAAAAGATTCAGAAATAATCAAAGTCATTTCAGGGATAACGTATGACATTCAAATAGAAATCAATCAAGGCCGCAAATGAGTTCTAAAACCCAAACAACTTTAGTGGCTAGCGTTGGTAATGTTCGATCCGAGAGACTTGAATGTAAACATTGTGGAAAAAAGCATCCGAGAAGCTGTAGATTAAATGACAGAGCTTGCTTTAGATGTGGATCGCTTGATCATTTTATCCGTGATTGCCTTGAGTCTGTTGACCCAGAAACTGTTCCGAATTTGAAATCTGATAATGCACCGGTGAGAAGTAGACCATCGAAGAATGTAAGAAATGTTAGTGGTAGTTAGAGAACTATGAGGGACAATGCTGTCAGATCTGAAGCTAGAGCGCCTGCCAGAGTGTATGCTATCCGAGCTCGAGAAGAAGCTTCATCACCAGATGTTATAACTGGTACTTTTACTCTTTATAATACTTCTGTGATTGCTTTGATAGACCCTGGTTCAACGCATTCATATATATGCATGAATTTAGTATTCAAAGAAGACTTTGCTGTAGAGTCTCACTGAGTTTGCTATAAAAGTATCGAACCCCTTAGGTAAAAGTGTCCTTGTTGACAAAGTATGCAAGAACTGTCTGTTAATGTTTCAAGATATCTGTTTCTCTACTGATCTGATGCTTTTGCCATTTGATGAATTCGATATTATTCTGGGTATGGATTGGTTGTTTATGCATGATGCTGTTGTGAACTACAAAAGAAAGACTATAGATTTGAGATGTCCGAATGATGAGATTGTACGAGTTGACTCTAATGATTTGAATGGATTTCCTGCTGTGGTATCTATTTTGAAAGCTCAGAGTTATTTGAATAAGGGTTACAAAGCATATTTTGCTTATGTAATTGAATCAAAAGTGTCTGAAAGGAAGACTGAGTCAGTGCCTGTTGTCTGTGAGTTTTCTGATGTGTTTCCTAAAGAGTTACCGGGTTTACCTCTGATTCGTGAAGTTGAGTTTGGTATTGAGTTGTTACCTGGTACTATACCTATTTCGATAGCTCCGTATAGAATGGCACCAACAGAATTGAAAGAGTTAAAGTCACAGTTGCAAGAATTGACTGAGAGAGGGTTTGCTAGACCGAGTTTCTCGCCTTGGGGTGCTCCGGTTTTGTTTGTGAAAAAAAAAGATGGCACGATGAGGAGTTGTATCGACTATCGTCAGTTAAATAAGGTGACAATAAAGAATAAATACCCGTTGCCCAGAATTGATGATTTATTTGATCAGTTAAAAGGAGCTACTGTGTTTTCAAAGATTGGCCTGAGATCTGGATACTATCAGTTGAGAGTGAAAGATTTAGACATTCCAAAGACTGCTTTCAGAACGAGGTACGAGCATTATAAGTTTTTAGTTATGCCATTTCGACTAACAAACGCTCCTGCTGATTTTATTGATCTGATGAACAGAATTTTCAGACCGTACCTAGATCGATTTGTTGTCGTATTTATTGATGGTATTTTGATTTATTCGCGTGATGAGGCTGAACATGCTGAACATTTGAGAATTGTTTTGCAAACTTTGAGAGAAAAGCAATTATATGCGAAATTTAGCAAATGTAAATTCTGGTTGCACGAGGTTAGTTTTCTAGGACATGTTGTGTCAGCTTCTAGAATCCGAGTAGAACCAAGCAAGATTTCTGCTATTTTTAATTGGAAACCTCCGAAGAACATGTCTGAAGTTTGCAGTTTTCTGGGTTTAACTGGTTATTACCGTCAATTTGTAAAAGGATTTTTAGCCATAGCTACTCCGTTGACTAGATTAATTTAGAAAGATGTCAGATTTGAATGGTCGGATAAATGTCAGAAAAGTTTTGATCAGTTGAAAACTCTGTTAACAGAAGCTCCAGTGTTAGTACAGTCGGAATCGGGTAAAGAATTTGTTGTATACAGTGATGCTTCGTTAAATGGTCTAGGATGTGTTTTGATGCAGGAAGGCAAAGTGGTAGCTTATGCCTCGAGACAGTTAAAGCCTCATGAAAAGAACTATCCGATGCACGACCTTGAGTTAGCTGCGATTGTGTTCGCGCTAAAGATTTGGCGTCATTATCTGTACGGTGAAAAATGTCACGTGGTTTTAGATCATAAAAGTTTGAAATATCTGATGACTCAGAAAGATTTGAACTTGCATCAGAGAAGATGGCTTGATTTGTTAAAAGATTACGAGCTCGTGATAGATTATCATCTGGGTAAAGCGAATGTTGTTGCAGATGCTCTGAGTAGAAAATCATTATTTGCACTACACACTCTAAATGCTCAGTTAGATTTGACTGATGACGTTTCTATGATAGTTGAATTAAAAGCCAAACCATTGTTCTTAAAACAGATATGTGATGCTTAGAAATTTGGTAACGAAATGCTAGCGAAGCGAGCTCTGTGTAAACTGAATTCTTAATCTGAATTTAGAGTTATTGATGATTGTTTGAGATTTCGAGGTCGCATTTGTGTTCTGAGAAATCCGAAATTGATTCAGTTGATTTTGAATAAAGCACATAATAGTCGTCTATCTGTTCATCCAGGAAGCACTAAAATGTATCATGATTTGAAACGACAGTACTGGTGGTCTGGTATGAAATGGGACATTTCTGACTTTGTTTTGAAATGCTTAATCTGTCAGCAAGTGAAAGCTGAACATCAAGTTCCGTCTGGGTTGCTACAGCCGATTTTGATTCCTCAGTGGAAATGAGATAGAGTGACAATGGATTTTGTTTCTGGTTTGCCTTAGACTCCGAGAAAGAAAGATGCGATATGGGTCGTGGTTGATAGATTAACTAAATCTGCCTATTTTATTCTGGTATGATCTGATTATTCACTTGATAGATTAGCCGAGCTTTATATTTCTGAGATTGTAAGATTGCACGGGGTGCCATTATCTATTGTGTCAGATAGAGATCCGAGGTTTACATCGAGATTCTGGAAGAAACTGCAAGAAGCTTTGGGTACGAAATTACACTTCATCATGACTTTTCATCCGCAGCATGATGGTCGATGCAAAGGACTATTCAGATTCTTGAAGACATGTTGAGATGCTGTATACTTGAGTTTAATGGTTCCTGGGAACAGTATCTACCATTGATTGAATTTGCATACAACAATAACTTTCAGTCAAGCATTAAGATGGCACCATATGAAGCTTTGTACGGACGTAAATGTCGTACACCTCTGTATTGGAAGGAGCTCAGTGAAAATAAGATACATGGGGTTGATTTGATGAAAGATTCAGAACAGAAAGTGAAACTGATCCGAGATTGTTTGAAAGTAGCATCTGATCATCAGAAGTCTTATGCGGATTTGAAACGAAAAGATATAGAATTTGAGATTGGCGACAAAGTATTTCTGCAAGTGTCTCCGTGGATGAAAGTGCTTCGTTTGGACGTAAAGGCAAATTACGTTTGAGGTTCATCGGACCGTATGAGATCATTGAACGTGTCGGGCCTGTTGCATATAGATTAAAGTTGCCCTTAGAGCTGGAAAAGATACACAATGTATTTCATGTTTCGATGCTTTATAGATATTGATCTGATCCGTCACATCTGATTACTCCATCTGAAATCGAAATCCAATCTGATATGACATATAAAGAGGAACCGATCCGTATCTTAGCTCGTGAAGTGAAAGAGTTGAGAAATAAGAAAATTTCATTAGTAAAAGTAATATGGAATCGACATGGGAAGTTGGGAGCTTAAAGACTCAGTGAGACAACAATATCCGACTCTGTTAAACGGTAAGATTTTCGAGGACAAAAATCCCTAAGAGGGGAGAATTGTAACAGTCCGGTTTATATCCTAATCGAAACAATGGTTTCAAAACCACGAATCTGAGTTTGAATAATATTTTAATATTATTTTCTGTGCCGTTGATATGTGATTAAGCTTGTGGTAAATTTCCGTGAGCTAATTTGTCAATCTGTGTGTTTAATTTTGACAAAAGGATGAAATTGCATTGAACGTGAAAGTTGCTTGCTATTTGTTAAAGTGCTTAAGTGATGTGGCTTTTAAGTGTTAAGGACTTAAGTAGCAAATTAGCCATTATTTTGGTTAGTGGACGGTAATGGTTATTAATGACCTTATATATGTTTTGTTTTATGTTATGAAAGGTTAATTATGTCATTTTTGTATTAAAATGTTTTATGATAAAAACAAAGTCTGAAAAAGGACATTATTTCATTCATCTTTGGACCGAATATTAGAGAAAGAAGAAAGGCTTTAGTTCTTTTGATTTTTGACACTTCTAAGCTTGAATTCAACGTATGTTTTCGGTCGGTTTTCGATAGTTTTTACGTTTTTGCAATCGTTGCTTCGAGAGCTATCAAACCCATGTCTCAATTTCATGAATTGATGATGTTTGTGTAAAATGCCATTGATGCTATGTTGAGTTTTGTGATATTTTATGGTGTTAACTGATACCATTAAATGTAACACCCCAAACCCGGTTTATGCATTTAGACGAGATTTGGTTTGTCACACCAATCATACATTCGTTTATTTTCAAATGGTTAAGATAAAATAGTGCTACAAAAACTTTCTGAAAATAGAGTTTAATAAAATTTAACTCGAGGATTTGAAATTTGTGGCTTAAGAAAAATACTTGTTTGAAAACTTATCGTCAAAATATAAATGTCAAAATCTTAAGTTAGTTTAAAAGAACTTTGAAAGAATTTAAATAATTAAAGTGTCCAAAAATTTTTTATAAAACCAATGTTCTTAAGAAAACTTAACATATTTAAGATGAAACCATATTAAAAGTTTGGAAATAAAATTTAAACCATCCACACAATAAAATTCATAAAAACATAATAAGAGGCCTTATTACATTAAACCCATAACAGAAATTTAAGATAATAATTTAAATAAAGTCATAGTTTATAAAACCCAAGTTTGTAGTATGGCCTCCACCAAGTCATCTCCGGCCCAAATCCACGTCAATTTCCATTACCTGAAATGGTTAATAAAATTGGGTGAGTTACGAAGAACTCAGTGTGTAACTCACTTACCACCATTATTGGGCCAGATCGTCAAGATATCATGCTGGGCTTGAGCCCAATTACAGATTTCAACAATATATCATAAAATGAAATAACATAATTTAAAAATGCATGTACAAATGAAATTTCCCAACCAAACCTAATTTTCCATCCGCTAACACCCCCGTACCAACCGACACACCTGTGGGGATCAAGTCAACCCACCCCGCCAAACACACCGATCATAGGCTTTAAGCCTTTAAATAATTTTGTAGTGCACTACCGAACTAGATTGTGACATTGTCACCGAACTAGAGGCATTTAGCCGATTTTGTGGCAAAGCCACCGAACTAGAGGCATTGAGCCAAATTTGTGGCAACTGGCCATTCTTCTCTTCATATATCCCACCCCATGCAATCATGTGTGTATAACCAAAATATAGTCATATAACAAATTTTCGATTATTCCATAACATCGGTGGGTTTATCATTAAACATTTTATTAGGCCCAAAAATAATAATAATTTAGCAATTTGCCCATTTAACAAATTTAGTGGGCTTTGGCCCATTTATCGAACTAGAGTATTTTGGCCCATTTATCGAACTAGAGTATTTTGGCCCAATTTATCGAACTAGAGTATTTTGGCCCAATTTATCGAACTAGAGTATTTTGGCCCAACTTATCAATCTAGCAATCTTTTGGCCTAATTTATCAATCTAGCGAGATTACGCCCAGCTTTATCGATCTAGCAATATTTATCGCAATTTTTCCAACTTAAACCATTTTTCATGCATTTACTCAAAAGTATGAATTACTACGTATTTTCCCGTTTTTGCCATTTTTACGATTTTATCACAGTACTTACAACTTGATATCTAACCCGAAAATGAGTGTGAAGTTACACACCTGGTTATTGAGAGAACTACACTTTCCCGTTCTTCAACACCTAAACGTATCGCGATAGTTAGAACACTATAATCTAATAAATAAACCGATCTAAGCATAACGATCTAGAATTTTACCCTCGGATTTTTGAACCACTTCTACTCGCGGTTTCTCCCTGATTGATGGTTCGCTAACCGAATCGAATCCACGAACGAATAATGGTTCGGGAGTACGAACGACTTCGAACAATTGATTTTCCTCGGTTGAACGTCCGCAACCCGGTGGAAAATCCCGGATTCCCGAAATAGCCCTTTGCTTATACTTAGGGGAAATAACGGAACCTCCCCTCTTCCGGAAACTGAACACCGTCCTTTTCTTCCCTATTTTGAATGTCTTCAAAGACAAAGTTCGTTACTCCAAACTAAAATTAATTTCGAAATAATACTAAGGTTTTAAAGATGTGATTTCCTTACCACAAAAATCGATTCCCACGATTGTGTCACCCACGACTTCTTGATTTCCAAACTTCCGTTATTGCACTAAAGTATAACAAAATAAACGTTAATAGAATAAACGTTTATTTTGATCTAATAAAGCCTTCAAACCACCATCAATATTCGGCCATACCACTATTAACTAATCGAAACGAAAAGAATCTCTTACCTATTTTCCACGTCAAAAAGAAAGGATTGAGAATGGTGTTTGATTGATGAAAGATTCGGATATGTAAGATTAAGGAGAAGAGAAAATAAATTTGGTTTATAGACACCTTAACATTCGGCCATGAGAGAAATATTGGAGAAAATATTGATTGAAAAGAAAATAAAAATAAGAGAATAGGGATGATGGTGAATTCGGCTTTCAAAGAAAATAAAAGAGAAAGAAAGAGATGAGATTAGGATCAAGACACATTTGGCAATGGAGAAAAGAGAGAAAAGAAAGGAATGGTCATTTGATGTAAGTGATTTCGGCACTAATAAGAATAAGGCACAAAAAGAATACCAATTGATGTGCAAAAATGACCAAATGGTCAAAATAATCAAGGCTTACCAAGGATCAAATTCGGCCAAGGGAGAGAGGTTGAGAGAATTTGCAAAATTTTGCACAAAACAAAAAAATGACCAAAACAAAAGACTAAAATTTCCTAGCCAAACTACACCAAAAATTCGGCTCCCCCCTATAGTCCACTTTGCCGTCCCTATGCATGGTCTAATGGCCAAGATATTGTTTCCAAAAACAATTCCTTGATACTTGCCCCATATCTTCACATCTTTCCTTATTTTCTTGATTCCCTTCCTTAAGTTAACAATTTCCTTAATCCTTGATATACTAACCAAAAATAACATGGTCAACTCTTTCCATAAATGCTCTTGGCCGACACTTGCTATACATGTGCAGAAAAATTAAAAATAAAATTCACCTAGATGCTAAACAAGGGATTCGAACCTTCTCCCTCATGCTTAAACCCATGCGCCATCACCACTTGGCCATTAACTCATCTTATGCTTCACTTTGACACTTAAATTAACTTATGTGTCATAGCCACTTAATCCACTTCCATAAATTCTCAAAATTAATATTATTCCATCCCAATAAATTTTAATTCTTCTTCAGGACTATACTAAACACAAAAATAAATCAAGAAATTCCACCTTCTAGAATAATTACTCAAAGCACACAATGAAAATAAATTACTCGGATTTTCAGGGTGTTACATATGTAATTGATGAACATACTTTGTTCTTGAATTTTTGATGAATTTAGCTAAATAGGGCTAAATTGAGAAAATAAAATTTTGGAGGACTAATTTGTGAATTTGATGAAATATTTGGACATATATAGTCCCTAGGGATATTCGGCTAAGCATGAGCATGGGTGGATTTTGTGAATTTGATGTTTTGTGAAAAATGGACTAGATTGATAAAATGAGCAAATATGAGGGTTAATTTGCAAATAGCCCTAAATGTGTGTCTTTGGATTGAATTGAACGAATTAGTGAATAAAAGGGTTAATTCTGAATATGTTTAGATCAAGAACCGAGGAAAATAGATTTAGATCATGGGAAAGCGAAACTAAACGAGTAGCCGTTTTTTTCCCGATAAACCAAATCCGAGGTAAGTCACCATGCAAATAAACGTATTAGTATGAATCTGTAAATGATCATATGACTAATAATGATAGTAAATGACTATGAGATATTGAGCATATGAATTTCGAGATAAGGTCGATATAACAACAAAATTCAAGAAGTCCTGTTCGAACCTAGGAATAGATAGGATTAACGTTGTCACGACATAGGTATCTGTTCTGTTTTATCATGTAAGACCACATCTGGGACGTTGGCATTGATCTGAGACTCATGTAAGACCACGTCTGGGACGTTGGCATCGATATAAGCTTTACGAGTAAGACCATGTCTGGGATGTTGGCATCGATATAAGATTTACGTGTAAGACCACGTCTAGATGTTGGCATTGATATGAGCTTTAGGTGTAATACCATGTCTAGGACATCAGCATCGTACTGATTCATGTAAAACCATGTCCGAGATAGTGGCAGCGATATCTGAGTACATATAACACCTCGTCTGGGATGATGGCATTGTACGTTTATTCCGAGCTTTTGAGTATCCTACTGGATTCCTTACGATTTACAAATCCGGGCTATGAACAATTATGTGATATTAAATCCGGTTCAGGCATGTTGTTTATAAACTATTTGTGTATATAAGGTAAGCATCTAAGTGATCTTACTATGATGAGATGTATGTGGAATTTATGATATGATAAGAATTGTTTTGGCTAGATGAGCTATATGTTTATATGATTCTTGAATGGTGAAAATGGCTAATGTGGTTAAAATTGTATGAACCAAAGCAAATAAGTGAGAGTTTGCTAAGTGATTGATATGTGCCAATGTATTTATCTGCATATATGTCTTCCATACCAAGTTTATTTGTATATGACTTACTATGCTTTTGGAAAGCTTACTCTGTGTATGTTTTCTCTGTTTTATATGTCGTCAAAGCTACTGAAGGCTCGGGACCGTCACAGATCGACATCACACTAGTAAACTTATTTTGGTACACTTTGAAAATGTATAAAGCTAGATATGGTATGTATAGGCTAGTATTTTGGTATAAGTTGTTATGTGATCTTAGCCATGTGTTTTGGCTATTTATGAGTTGAGACTTTGCTTAAATGAATGTGATATATGATGCATAGCTTGGTATGGTTGAAACGTGTGAAATGGCCAAGTTTTGAATGAGAAAATGAATGAATCATGTTTGTAATGATATGAGTTTCAGTCTTTGAAATTTTCATGGTTGGAATTGGTATTGAATGCATGATTTGGATGATTATTTTGGTATGTTTTTTATGGTTATATGTGCATGAGATATCTTGGTAAAAATGGCTTGTAGGGATGACCCTTATGGGTGGCATTTTTGCCTTGTAAATGGCCTATAATGTCACACGGTTGTGGCACACAGGCATACCTAAAGATCGTGGGCGATTAGCAGGATGTAGCTTAGTAGTACACAGCCTCGACATGGGCGTGTCAGTTGGCCGTGGTGTGCAAGTTAGTAGCTAGCTAAGAGCACACGGCCATGGCACACGGGCGTGCTTGGTGGCCGTGGTGGGGAAGTCAGTATATGGCCTAGAAGCACACGACCATGGCATACGGGCGTGCCTGGTGACCGTGTTGATATAGTCAGTATATAAACACGGAAGGACACACTGGGGTGTCTAGAAGCCGTGGAGGGCACACGGTCTCCTCCCACGGGCGTATCTCCCTTGTATTTTAGAAAAGTTTAAATTTTTCCATGAGATTTTGTATGTGTTTCAGTTTAGTCCCAACTCGATTTATATGCATGTTTAGGGTCTTGATGACTCATCTCAAGGACACTATGATTGATAATGATAAATGTAATGTATGAAATGTTATGTAAGTTTCCGATCTGTCCGGTAATGCTCCTAATCCTAGTCTGGCGTCGGTTACGAGTTAGGGGTGTTACAAATATTGATGTAGATCTAGGGGATATTCGTGAGTAGTAGCTAAGGAAGGGCTATTGGGACTGGTGGCACACGGTAAGGTTATGGTAAGGCTTCAGTTTTTGGTAAATATTATGGTTAAGTGTGTTATTGATTGAAGGTTGGTATTGATTGTAGGTTCAAGGATGAGGATAGTGCAACATGTCTCATTTACCAAGTGTGTACATATACTTCAAACACGACAAATCGACGAAAGCCGAAATCTAAAAAAACCAGAATGCCAAAAAGCCGAAAATTCAAAAGGTTGGCACCGGCAATGGCACGAGCGTGTGAACATTCGTGTGGGAACACTGATACGACTACTGAGATCAAGAGAGCGATCTCATGGTCTCGGGTCACTATTAGTCAACCAGCCCAGAAGGGGCTAAATGGGCCTGCCAAGCTCGTAGGCCCAAATCGGCAAGAGTTGATATGTGAAATTGAATGATGAATTGATATGGATGGTTGTATGATTTGGTTATGATCGGGCCTAGTGGGCTATGTGGACATGCTTGGGCCTAGTAGGCCTTATGGGATTTTAGAAATGCATGCTAGGGTTTTCATAGACTCTAGGCTTAATTCTGATGAATTCTTGAACAACATTAAACTTAATTTAATAATCAAACATGTTTGTGAACAAGTCGCTAGGGTAGAGTGTGGCAATGGACATATGCATGTCTAGGATTGGATCTAGGGAGAGCTTGGTACTTAAGCAGTCCTAGTGACCCACCCCCTCTTCTCTAGAATCCTACCTGGTGCATAGTGTCTATTCACTTTAGCCAACGAGGACATGTTGACAGGCTAAAAGTTCGTAATTTAAAACCCGTACTGTTAAGAATTACTGAAATACCCCTAAATTGCAAAATTACCGAAATGCCCTTGATTGGTGAAATGACTAAAATACCCCTATGTGTTGATTGTAAGATTTATGGATGTTACATGTACATTTGCTGCATTCATATGATATTCTGTTTAGGATGCATATGGGTGGGAATTATGGAACGGAGGAAGTATATGAGGATCGCATGGTTGCTTGACAATTGTGGATCCACCGATGGCTTTTTAAGCCTATTATATGATAAGCAGCTTTGCTGCAACGTTTGGTAGTACCGCAACCGGGCTACCCTTGAAGTGTATCAGATGGGTGGGTGATAAACCGTAAAAGTAACATACTTTAGGCCCACATTTAGCATGATTTTTGACAAATTATCCTCTGTTTCATATAAAAAAGTGCTCTTAATCCTTTCTTTTCATGTCTTATACCTAAGATGGGCCATATCACGAAATCGACATGGCCTGAGCCCAAAACCACATGGCCGTGCCATGCCAATCATCTAGAACACGGCCTTCTCCCGATTTACACGGTTGTGCCTCATTAAAGAAGTCTGAGCATGGCCCGGCCACAATCCACAATGGCGTGTAACATGGCCGTGTCCCTGTCGCTGGAAGAAGCAATTTCATTCGGGAAAGGATACTTGGAGGCAAAGAAACACATTCCAAAGCCTATTCAAACACCCTATTAGGAATTCCACTTAAATTAGGATACTTAGGGGCCAAGTAAGGCATCTCAAAGTTCATATAAACACCCAAGGGGGCAACTTGAAGGGGAGTTCGGCAGAAGCCGAAACGGCGTCAAAGCTAGGCCAAGGAGCCAAGCCGAGAAGGTCAGAGTTAGGAATTAACGTAAAGATAGCCAGTTGGTCCATCCCAAGAAGCCGGAATTATACTTAAGATGGCGGAATTCTCTTTCAATTCCTTCAGGGAGTTTTAGGATTTTTTTATGTTTTGTTTTATCTTTTCTCTTGAGATGTTTTCTTGTTTAGTTATGAACTAAACCCTTCAGATACCTAAAGGGGGTGAAACCTAGATGGATCTTTTTATTTGATTTTTAAGTTATATGATAAATTACTTGGTTTGTTCTTAATAATGTGTTTAATCCAAATCTAATGTGCTTAGGTGGAGGAGAAATAGACCCTGCCTAAGAGCAGATCTAACATTATTAAGCGGAGTTGATCGGACGCCTAGAGATAAGGTTACAAGATTTTGCCGGATTAGGGTGAAACCTAATATGGGAGTCCATTGATTGATTTACTGCTATCCTAGGGGGTTATTATAAGCGAACGAGAGTTCCACTAATTAACCTAGTGTTAGACGTTATTCGCCTCGAGAGAGGGTTTAATATAGGTTAGGGAGTCTTACGGATCAAGCTAAGTAAAAGAATTCATATAATTTAGGGTTAAATAATAAGTGAATCTAGATGGATTCTTCCTGAGGGTATCGTCGTAATCAACTGAGTTTTTCTTCAAAGTTATTTTCCTATTCGTCCTTTTTGTCTTTGCGTCCTTAGTTTAGTCTTCGTCAATATAGTTAAAAGCAACTTCACTCTATTTTTAAGGCTAAATAATAAAAAGAAAGTTAGTATTAGTACTTTTAGTTCCTTTGGGTAAAATATCCGGTCTTGCCTAAGCTATACTACTGTTCGATAGGTACACTTGCCTTTAATCGTTGTCAGAGTTAGTTTTCAGGTTTTGATCATTCTTTTATAAATTTTAAAACTCTGATTTTACAGCGATCAAGTTTTTGGCGCCGTTGCCGGGGAACTAAAATATTAAGAAAGCTTAATTTTTATTACTTTAGCAATTTTTTTATTTTTATTGCAAATTTTTTGTAGTTTTAAATTTTTTTTTTACTTTGCTAATTTTTCTTTTATTTGATTTTGGCAGCTAATTACAGTCTATAGAAGAGATAGCGCTAACAAAAGCTGCCAGTGTTTTCGACCTCGACATGTTCACCAGGTTATCTACCCAGCTAGAGATGATAAATAAAAAGATCGATGGTTTGTGTAGTCGCTCACAGGTACACTTAGCAATGCAATATGACTCGAATACAAGAGGCATGGCGAATCCTGAGTACCCACCCTACGGATATGGCATGGAGAATGAACAAGTCCACTATATGGGTAACTACTCTAGACCTCAAAATAATTTTATAATGACACTTATAATGCAGGTTGGAGGTACCATCTCAATTTCTCGTGGAATGATCAAAGTAGCAAAAGACAGGAACTTTATCCAGATTTTCAACAACCACCTCACCAACAAGAAGAGGAGTCGAACATTGAAGAGATGCTGACAAAATTCATGGCAACAACAGATACCCATCCCCAAGACACTGAGAAAACATTTAAAAGTCAACAAACACCGGTTGAAGAGAACAAGAACCAATTAGAGGAAGCTACTAAGTCAGTAAGGGAAGTCACTAAGGCAGTCAAACAACTCGCAAAGCTAATGTCAGAACGACCGCAAGGGCGACTACCAAGCAACACTGAGATTAATCCAAAGGAGCAAATTCAAGCCATAACAGCTCAGGAAAATACAGAGATAGACGAACCCATCCCACAACAAGAAACCAAGGAAGAAAAAGGAAAAAACGAGGTAACACAAGAAAGGCCAAAACTGATAATTAAGAAGTATCAACCTCGCATACCTTACCCCGAAGCATTAGAAAGGGACGATTCAGAAGAACAGTTCGGTAAGTTTCTTAAACTTTTAAAGAAATTACATATCAACTTACCTCTTCTTGAAGCTCTTTCGCAGATGCCAGACTCTAGAAAATTTTTAGGGGAGCTATTAACGAAAAAGAAAAGGATAGACGAGGAATCACATGTGGAACTCAACGCAAAGTGCTCGACAATTCTACAAAATAGACTACCACAGAAATTAAAAGATTCAGGGAGTTTTACAATTCCATGCATAATTGGTAGTTTATCTATAGAAAATGTGTTAGCCGATTTAGGGGCAAGCATAAATGTTATGCCTTATAAACTGTTTAAATAACTAGGTCTAGGGAAACCCAAACAAACTAGGATAAGCGTTTAACTAACTGATAAAACTATCAGAATTCCTAGGGGTATAATAGAAAATGTTCTAATCAAAATTGATAAATTCATATTCCAAATAGATTTTGTTGTCTTAGACATGAATGAGGACAATTCGATTCCTTTAATTTTAGTAAAACCCTTTAACAACTGCCAGGACTAAAATTGATGTTGGTACAGGAGAACTCATTCTTCGTGTAGGTGACGAATCAATCAGTCTACAAGCTTTTGAGTCAGCCAGGACATCAAGTGATGAAGGTGAGAAAGTAAATTTAGTTGATAATCAAATTGTTCAACTTTCACCATAGGAAACACCACAAGGCTACAAACCTGAGCCGAATTATGGGCCCCAAGCAATACAAGCTCATAACAGTGAATTGTTAGTGGAATCTGACCCGAGGCAAGAAACTGTGGTAAGTGAAGGTAAGGTTGAGGTAAGCCATGATTTACCAAACCCGGTAAATACAGAATACCAAGCTCGTGTGCCATATCCTGATGCAATAAAGACAAACTACACAAAGGAAGAATTTAGTGAACTCACACTTGGTGTAGACGATGAAACAATCACTCTTCAAGCTCTTGACTCAGCTAGGACATCGAGTAATAAAGGTACGAACGTTAATTCTATTGATAATCATTTGGTTCAACCTTCTTTACAGGAAGCATCACGAAATCACTTAGCTGAGCTTGATCTTAGACCTCGTGCCAACAAAGAAGAAATACCTAAGGAACAAAGCCTTAGGGTTGACAAACTAAAAGACGAGGAATCACAAATCAAAGAGGAGCAGGAACCGAATGAAGTAAAACCGAAAAAAACCCCAAACGAGCTAATAGAAACAAAAAATCACTTCAAAATAGGGGATCAAATATTGTTGAATAAGGAAAATCCTCCAATCACCAATTAAGACCTCCCGGTAAACGGAAAAATCACTTTTGAGGTACTTAATGTCTTCCTATACGGGACAGTCGAGGTAAGCAATCCTAAATTTAGCACTTTTGAGGTAAACACCACTCGACTTAAACTATATATTCATAACCGAAGTGATCGCATGAGAAAGGATTTTCACCTCCTCAAACCACTATGACCATACAAATGAAAGGTAAAGTCTAGCTTAAGACTATAAATGATCGCTTCTCGGGAGGCAACCCGAGCACTAACCCTATTTTTACATTTTTATTTTTTTATTTATTTTTTATTCTTTTCCTTTTATTTTTCCTTTTAAGCACCTAACCATAAACTAACCAAAGAGCAGATTTCTAGGACACACGGCCTTACACACGGGCGTGCTTGTGGCCGTGTGGAAGCCAGGGGATGAACCATAGGTGTGCCAGTAGCCGTGCACAACTAGAGAAGAATTTCTTTTCCCAGAATTTCTTTTCCCTACACGGGCTGTGATACTAGGCCACGCCCATGCTAACTACCCGTGCGAAGTTACTGGCTTGTCGAACACGGGGTACACACGTCTGTGCCCCACGACCGTGTAACTTCACCGACTTGCATACCACGGGCTAAACATGCCCGCGCTACCTACGCGAGCAAAATTATTGATTTGTCGAGCACGGGCGTGCCAGCTATAACACGGCTGTGGCTACCTCACCTGAATGCACCCAAAATTCAAAATCCCAAAACACAGGCTACATCTCTATTTAAACCTCATTCTCCCTTTTTCTAATTGTCTTTCATTTTCCATTATTTATTTTTGTTTTTATTTTATTTTATTTTATTTACTTTACTTTATTTTATTTTCTTCTTCTTATTCTTTATGATATTTAGATTTAGCTTAGGATACAATAAAATCAGACTAGCTGCTTCGAGGATTCAATTTCAAACGGTTTGAGACGCTTCCCCACGTTCACCTCAAATCCTATCCGGTTTCTTTTCATTGACTTCATCCAAAATTCAGGAAGTTTCACTTCTCTCCCTGTCTTATGATTTTATAATTATTTTGATATTATCCATCTTTGTACATTGAGGGCAATGTACATCTTAAGTGTGGGGGGTTAATTATAGTATTATCTGAAAATCCCTAAATTATGCCTTGATCTTAAAGAAAGTTTCTCATATAACGATTTGAATAAAATTTTCTTTGATTTATGATTTCTATTGATATGTTTTAGATTAAGCCATTGATAATTGTGCATTGATAAGTAAATTTGAGGAATACTAGGGAATCAAGCATGATAAGTCTAATTTTCAAAATTTTAAAATTTTAGGTTGTCAACCGAAATTTGAATGTTATCTTGAAATTTGAAATTTATAAGGTTGATGTCAAAAACACCCATAATTTTTGTGAGATTTTGAGCCTTATAGATCATACATTCCTTTTCATGCTCATTCTTTTATTATGAGTGTGTCAACTATGAACTGTTATTCTAGAACTTGCTTCATTTATACATGTCGAGACCACAGTTATGATTTGATATACCGAGATGATAAAGGCACTTAGGTTTTAACCCACATACTCCACTAAATAGCCTACCCTTATAATTAACCCTTATTGAACTGCGTTGAGCCTAACAACCCTTTTATTGACTTACCCGCTAATTTTAACCCAAAACCCTTTGTATTTGTTATCACCATTTCTTTTAATTATCCTTTTTGTTGAGATTTGATTTTGAACAGTCTCCTAACTATGTTCTATATTTCAGTTGTAAAAGTTCTTTCCTATTATTGTAATGATAGTTTTTTCTTAAAAAAAGTGAAGTATATTCATTATTAGTTTGTGATTAGGAGAGCTTACACATTAAAATTCAAAAATTCTTAAAGAAAAAGCTTGTATTATTAGTATTATTAAGCTTCAATTGATTATTTAAGATTAGTTCATTTTTTCTAGTTAGGAGATTATCAGGTCAATCTCGATTCTGACCTTCTAATTCAGCCTTTATCCACACCTTTAACCATAGCCCAAGCATAAACCTCAGTTAAAGACCTTTTGATCTGTTTGTCATCTCATTTTACAGTGGTGGAGATTTGATTTTCAGGCAAGCCTATGGGATTAACTTTTCATGTTTGACTATTGAGTGCTTAATTCTGAACCTTAAACACTTTTAGTGATTTGAGTGAATCTTTTGTGAGGATATCAATCCTTCTTGATTTTGAACCAAAGGTAATTATTTAGATGAAGGGAAACACCTATATTTTCATACTACAAATGTATGACTTTGATTGTTTGAATCTTTAAGACTCTTGAGTTGAATTATCCATGTATAAATTATCTCTGAATTATGATGAGACATCGTCGATAGAAATTATGCATTATGGAAAGATCGTTTCGATTGTAACTTTAGAATTTTGCTTGAGGACAAGCAAAAGCTTAAGTGTGGGGGTATTTGATAAACCGTAAAAATAACATATTTTAGGCCCACATTTAGCATGCTTTTGGATGAATTATCCTCTATTTCATATAAAAAGGTGCTCTTAATCCTTTCTTTTCATGTCTTATACCCAGGAAAGCACCCGAGGATAAAAAGAATGAGAAACGGGCCCAAAACAGAGTAAATGGGTCATATCACGAAATTGACACGGCCTGGGCCCAAGACCACACGACCGTGCCACGCCAATCATCTAGAACACGGCCTTATCTTGATTTACATGATCGTGCCTCATTAAAGAAGTCCGAGCATGACCTAGCCATGATCCACACGGGCGTGTGCCATGGCCGTGTCCCTGTCGCTGGAAGAAGCAATTTTATTCGGGAAAGGATACTTGGAAGCAAAGAAATACATTACAAAGCTATTCAAAAACCCTATTAGGAATTCCATTTAAATTAGGATACTTAGGGGCCAAGTTAGGCATCTCAAAGTCTATATAAACACCCAAGGGGGCAACTTGAAGGGGATTTCGGCAGAAGCCGAAACCAGCATCAAAGCTAGGCCAAGGAGCCAAGCCGCGAAGATAGCTAGTTGATCCATCCCAAGAAGCTGGAATTATACTCAAGACGGCAGAATTCTCCTTCAATTCCTTCAGGGAATGTTAGGATTTTCTTATGTTTTGTTTTATCTTTTCTATTGAGATGTTTTCTTGTTTAGTTATGAACTAACCCCTTCAGACACTTGAAGGGGATGAAACCTAGATGGATCTTTTTATTTGATTTTTAAGTTATATGATAAATTACTTGGTTTTTTCTTAATTATGTGTTTAATCCAAATCTAATGTGCTTAGGTGGAGGAGGAATAGACCCTGCCTAAGAGTATATCTAACATAATTAAGCGGAGTTGATCGGACACCTAGAGATAGGGTTACGAGATTTTGCCAGATTAGGGTGAAAACTAATATGGGAGTCCATTGATCGATTTACTGCTATCCTAGGGGGTTATTATAAGCGAACGAGAGTTCCACTAATTAACCTAGGGTTAGATGTTATTCGCCTCGAGAGAGGGTTTAATATAGGTTAGGGAGTTTTACGGATCAAGCTAAGTAAAAGAAATCATATAATTTAGGGTTAAATAATAAGTGAAGTCTAAGTGGATTCTTCCTGAGGGTATCATCGCAATCAACTGAGTTTTTCTTCAAAGTTATTTTCCTATTCGTCCTTTTTGTCTTTGCGTCCTTAGTTTAGTCTTCGTCAATATAGTTAAAAGCAACTTCACTCTATTTTTAAGGCTAAATAATAAAAAGAAGGTTAGTATTAGTACTTTTAGTTCCTTTGGGTTCGATATTCAGTCTTGCCTAAGCTATACTACTGTTCGATAGGTACACTTGCCTTTAATCGTTGTCAGAGTTAGTTTTCAGGTTTTGATCATTCTTTTATAAATTTTAAAACTCTTATTTACAGCGATCAGTGGGTCGATTTAGAAATCCCCACAGAAGTGTTTCGGTTGGACGGAGACGAAGTGTATCGGATGGATTATTTTGGGGAGGGTTTTGCACAGCATTGCATGTATGATATTATTATGTTAACAATATGATATGTATGTTGTTTGTTTGACGAGGGTCGTACACTGAGTTTTTGAAAACTCACTCCCTCTTTTATTTTTCTCAGGTAATCCTCAGTAGGAGGTTCGACAGATGGAGGGACTCAGAGGTGGCCAACTAGCAAGACGATTAGACCGGTTTTTCTAAATATCTAAATTCTAGATTTTAAGTTAGTTACTTTAAGTTATTTTTTCGGATTGTAATAAGGTTTTCTCTCTAGTTATTATTCCATTACTTCCACTATGCATTGAAATATTGAAACGGAACCTGGATTTATTTCCTTTAAGCATATTTCAAGTTTTTGAAAATAATTGTGTTTTAAGAATGAGATTCCGCTGTCAAAGGAAATTTTTTTTACATAGTAACAAGGAAATGGTTTCTTTGGATACACCTCATTTTGAAAGCAAACTGGATTTTACTTAACTTTTCTTTAGAAGGGTTTTCATTGAAAATAAGGTTTCCACAAAAACACTTCAATGTGACATGCCAGATTTGGGCCTAATTTCTAGGCCGAGTTTGGGGCATTACAATTGAATTGGTTTTTGAATGCCATAACTATTCTGAGACCAAGAAGGTAAAGTTGGAAGCGATTGAGTTTTCTGACTATGCCATGATTTGGTGGGACCAACTTACCACAAGTCGGAGAAGGAATAGAAAACAACCAATATCTACTTGGGCCGAGATGAAGGCAGTGATGCGAAGGCGATTTATTCCAACTTACTACCACCAAGAACTCTACAAAAACTCCAAAACCTTACCCAAGGTACGAGGAGTGTTGAAGACTACTTCAAAGAGATGGAAATCACAATGATCCGTACGGATGTCCAAGAAGACTGTGAGGCAATAATGGCGCATTTCCTAGCTGGTCTCAACCAAACCATTGCCAACATCGTGGAGCTTCAACACTATGTTGAAATCGTGGGCATGGTGCACATGGCCATCAAGGTGGAAAAACAACTCAAGTGAAAAGGCACCGTTCGAGGCTATTCCACCACGAGCATATCAAAATGGGCCAAAGCACTAGCAAAAACAATCCACCGAGCCGTGCCAAGGAGCAAATGGTGCCAGCCAAGATGAGAAAGCCTATTGGTGACACTAGCAAAGATAAGGCAATTGAGTCATTTTCCAACCAGATGAGGGACATCAAGTGTTTCAAGTGCCTCGGGAGGGGCATATCGCTAGCCAATGTCCCAACTGTAGCAATATGGTGGCACATGCAGACGAAGAAGTTGAATCGGAGGAGAAAAATGAAAATGAGCATGATGTTGCTACCGATGAAGAGGAGGAGTTAGAACATGCTGTTGATGGCGAACTCCTTGTCATCAAAAGGAGTCTAAGTCTCCAAGGCGTGGAATACGAGCAACAAATAGAGAATATTTTCCATACTCGGTGTCAAGTCCAAGGAAAGGTTTGTTGCGTGATTATCAACGGTGGGTGTTGTACTAATGTGGCTAGCACTTTCATGGTGGAAAAGTTGGGGCTACCGACCACCAAGCACCCCAGCCCTTACAAACACCAATGGTTCAACAATGGAGGTGAGGTAAAGGTGACCAAACTAGTGCTTGTGATGTTTACTATTGGAAAGTACTCGAATGAAGTGTTGTGTGATGTTGTGCCAATGCATACGGGGCATTTGTTTCACGGATGTCCTTGGCAATTTGATAGACGAGTCATCCATGACGGGTATACCAATAGGTATACTTTCAAGCATCTGGGCAAGACTGTGACCTTTGCACCATTAACGCTGAAACAAGTTTACGAGGACCAAGTGAAGTTGAAAAATTCTGCTGAACAAACAAGAGAAAAAGAAAAGAGTGAGAGTGCAAAAGAAAAGAAAAACGAGAAAAAGAAAGGATAAATGGAAAAAGAGAGTGAAAATATTGTAAGAAAAGAAAGAGATGAAAAAGTAAAAGAGTGTGAGAAATTGAATGTATTTGCAAAAGGAAGTGATGTTCGAAAGGCCTTCTTGGTGAGACAATCGGTCCTTGTGCTTATGTACAAGGAAAATTTGTTTAATACTAACGACTTAACTTATGTCTCTTTTACAGGATTTCCAAGACATTTTAATGAAAGACATCCCGAGTGTGTTACCACCCATTCATGGGATTAAGCACCAAATCAATTTTGTGCATGGAGCCATTATTCCAAATCGACCAGCATACCAGACTAATCCCGAAGAGACCAAAGAACTTCAATGACAAGTCAATGAACTTATGGAAAAAGGCTACATCCGAGAGAGCCTTAGCCCGGGCGTCTTGCCTGTAACACCCAAAACCCGGCCTAGATGTTACGACCGGATCTGGCATGTCACGTGGAAGGGTTGTGAAAGAAACTACGCGTTCATTAAACTTCATGTTTTATTGCTTATGGAAATCCATCTTGTTTAATAGTTTTCTTACAAAAACACTAGGGTTGCTATTTTCCATGACTTAGTTTATAAATAATCAGATCCAATGACTTCCAAATGTTGTTTTGAAAAGAGATTTAGGAAGTTAACAAAAACTAAGCGATAGTTTAGGGAAGTAGTCTGTTGAAAATGTCGCGTTTCTTAAAAACTTTTTGTGTTTCTTTGTTTGTTACAAAATCTCGATTTACTCAATGTCCATTTTAGAAAAGTTAGGCTTAATTGAAAATTGCCTTTATTGTTGAAACCAAATTTGAATATTTGCAAAACGTGATGTTTTGAAAGTAGTTATTAAAGTTTAGGAAAACCCCGTATTAAACGTTTAAATAAAGATAACAGCCGAATTAAAAGCTAGAAACCAAAAAAAAATCCCAGAGGCCTTATTACATAACATAATCCCAAAATTAAAATAAAATTTAATAGAAAGTAAAACTTAATTTACTGAAGTAAGGACGAATGGCCACCACAAATTCCACCTCGACTCCAAATCCTCAAAGCTAGGGATTACCTGCAAAATTAAGCAGAGGGGTGAGTTACGAGAACTCAGTGTGTAATCCCCAAAATGAACACTAACTGGGCCTGAGCCCATACAGATACAAATTGGGTCTTAGCCCTTACGAAATAAAACTGGGCGAAGCCCACATAGAAATGAACTGGGTCGAAGCCCTTACAGAAACAATCTAGGCCTAAGACCTATTAGCATGGTATAACAGATCATGAATGCAATGCAACCCAGCCCAACCTAGAAATCCATCCGCTACACACCACCCATTCCAGCCAAAATAGGGATTTCTACAATCAGCCCTCATCCGCTACACACCTCGATGGCAGTCAGCTGCTCATCGCTGAAATTGTGGCAGTGCCACCAAAATAATGTGACGGGGTCACCGAAATATTTATGTGGCAAAGCCACCGAAATACACTTCCCCGATCAATAAATATCCCTTTCCCATGCAACATATCATTACATCATAATGTGATGGATGCAAACATATATCAAAGTATGTCAGATAATCAGAACACACATCCAATCATGCTAATTTACCCATAATGGTATAGTCATAAGTGTACCTACCTGGTATATCCCCAACAATACCCACTAGGATATTTCAACTGCATTTCCATTACTGCTATTTTGCCTTTTAGCCGACACATAGCATAACACAAACCAAAACGTAATAAAGGTGTGAGATTACACACATGATTATGCAAAGAACTATACACTCCTGATCACCGTCACTCTCCCTAGCGGGAACAGCAATGATTTGCCTATCCCAAACAGATGTCGATTCTCTACCACAACCCAGCGAAAAAACTCGAACTGCTGACACCCTACGCCGTTTGAACTTGGGAGCAGGGTCCATGAGTCCACTCTCCTTAGACTAACTATCACTTGCCTCCATGGAGAAATCTCAATCAATAATGAGAAATTAAGGTTATCTAACAAGGAGTTTTGGCTCTTACCAACACTTCCCGAAATACGAATGTTAATGAACAATGAAGGGAGTTGCCTAATCTCCAACACAATCGGCTTAAGCAGGACGAAGATTCGATTATAGCAGAGAAAACGAACAGAGAAGAGACAAAAAGAATTAGAGAGAAGCTCCCTACCTTGATCAATGAGGAACCGATCCAAAATAGGTTTGGTTTGTGATTACAGACACTTCGTAAGAGAAGGGGAGATTCAGCCAACCCTATTAAAACCATAACAAAAGGAGAACACGAGAAGGAAGAATGAGAGAACCTGAAGTTTTAGTTTTAGTGATGGAAATAAACAAACAAACAAAAATAAAAGGAAAGGAGAAGGTTAAACATTCGGCTATGGGAGGGAGAAAAATGAAAGGATAGAAAAGAACCACTACCTTGGTATTAAGAGAGAGTTGAATCGAATAGCAAACTTTCAGCACAAGCAGCAAGGCCCACAACTCTTGATTCGGCTATAGGTGCACAAAAAGAAGATGAGGAGAGTTCGACTCTTAGCAAGAAATAGATGAAAAGTCTTCAAACTTTGGAGAGGAGAAGGAGAGGATGGTTTCGGCTAGAAAACAAAGCAAAGAGAAGAATTGACTAAAAGAAGATCCTGAAAGCACAGATGCCGTAATGTAAAGGGAACAGAAAAGAAACTAAGATGCACAAAAGAGTTTTTGGCGCAACCTAAAGGAAAAAGTCGTACAACACTCAAAATTGTTCGGTTTTGCTATCTCACATCCCAAATGCTGAAATTCCCTTGCCAAAACACCCTATAGCTGAAATTCACCTCCCACAACTCCCGCATTCGGCCAACTCTCACCCACCCTCTGAAAATCCCTTGTTTTGCTCCACCAAGCCCTCTCCATCACCCTTTCAAATTGTTTTGACCAATTCAAATCCTTAATCTCCTCTCCACCATCTGTTTTGAACTGGTTGACCAATTCAAATCCTCCTTGGTAGAGTCCCTACCTACTCCAACACCTCTCCACCTTGCACACAAAATTAATTGTCCAAAATGTGGCATGTGGGATTCGAACCCCACTTCTATTGCTAAACAAGTGATGCCAACTCTACTAGACCACCTTGCTTTCTTTTGTTAACACAACACCAACTGTTAGACTGAAGTCCTGCCTCCACTAGCTCACCCTACCAAAGTGCCCAAAAACTAAAATTTCACCAGGGCCTAGGCTCGACCCTGAGCCTTCCCAGGACCCCCGAGCACACCCAAAACACAAGTTTAGCTAGCCATACACATAAAATCATTTAGACTACCAAACCCCAAATTTTAGAATGTTACAGTTCTACCCCCTTAAAGAAATTTCGACCTCGAAATTTACCTGGTTAAAAGAGGTGAGGGTATTGCTGTCGCATCACCTCTTTCGGCTCACACGTGGCTTCCTCTGAATTGTGATTACGCCACAACACCTTAACCAGCAGAACAGACTTCCTTCTCAATACTTTGACGTCTCAATCCAAAATCTACTGGTTCCTCTTCAAAAGACAGATCAGGTCTAACCTTAATTTCATCCACCGGTACTACGTGAGATGGGTCAGAACGGTAGCGCCTCAACATCAAAGCATGGAATACGTCATGTATCCGATTCAACTCCGGAGGTAACTCAAGCTGATAGGCAACTGGTCCCACACATTTAATTATCCGATAAGGCCCGATGAATCTGGGGCTCAACTTGCCTTTTCGTCCAAATCTTAAAACTTTCTTCCAAGGTGAAACTTTCAGAAAGACCTGATCACCCACTGAGAATTCTATTTCTTTACGCTTCAAATCTGCGAACGATTTCTGCCTATCGGAAACTTCCTTTAATCGAGCCTGAATCAACTTAACCTTCTCCTCTATTTCTGAGATCAATTCTGGATCCAACAATTGTCGCTCATCCAACTCTGTCCAACAGGTAGGGGTACGACACCTACGACCATACAATGCCTTCTAGGGTGCCATCTGAATGCTGGACTAATAGCTATTATCTGGTAATCTTCCCAACTACCCCTGAAGTTAATCATCAAGCCCCTTAACATGTCTTCCAGAATCTGAATTGCCATTTCTGACTGACCATCAGTCTACGAGTGAAACGTTGTGCTGAAATCTAACCTTGTACCCAAAGCTTCATGTAATGCCTTCCAGAACTGTGATGTAAACCTAGGGTTCAGACAATGATAGACACTGGTACCCCATGTAACCTCACAATCTCTGCTACATACAGCTTGGCCAACTTCTACAACGAATAGTCGGTACGGACCGGTATGAAGTGCGCGGACTTAGTTAACCGGTCAACCATTACCCACAACGAATCTTTCTTGGTAAGCGTTAAGGGTAGCCCACTAACAAAGTCCATCGTTATCCTCTCCCACTTCCAAAGTAGAATCTTCACTGGTTGCAGCAATCCCGAAGGCAACTGATGTTCCGCCTTCACTTGCTGACAAGTCAAACACTTACTCACAAAGTCAGTAACTTCCCTTTTAGTCCAAGCCACCAATACAACTCTCGAAGATCTCGATACATCTTGTTTGCACCGGGATGCATAGTGTATGGGCTATTATGTGCCTCCAGCAGAATCATCTGTCTTAACTCAGAGTCCTTCGGCATACACATCCTTCCACAGAAACATAATACCCCTTCACTGTTCAACCCAAAATCCACTGTCTCTCCACTTTCCACTTACTGCAGTCGAGAACCCAATGATTCATCCAACGATTGCTTCTCTTTAATCTGACTAACCCATGTCGGTTTCACTTGAAGGTCTACTGATAGACTACCATCTTCATAAACACTGAGATGAGCAAACATTGCTCTCAAATCCGATATCATTTTACGACTTAATGCATCTTCCACCATGTTAGCTTTACCCGGGTGATATTTGATTGAGCAATCATAGTCTTTCAGCAACTCTATCCATCTTTGCTGCCTCAAGTTCAGCTCCTTTTGGGTAAGTAGATACTTCAGACTCTTGTGGTCGGTGTAGATAATAAACTTTTCCCTACACAGGTAGTGTCTCCATATCTTCAATGTGAACACCACTGCAGCTAGCTCTAAGTCATGAGTGGGATAGTTCATTTCATGCGGCCTTAATTGACGAGATGCATACGCTACCACTTTCCCTTCTTGCATTAGCACACAACCCAAGCCTGTGTGCGACGCATCACAATAAACAACGAACTCCTTCCCAGCCTCAGGCAGAATCAACACTGGTACCTCTGTCAGAATCATTTTTAGCTTTTCAAATCTTTCCTGTTGTTTATCGGTCCATACAAACGGTACTCCTTTTTGCAATAACTTGGTTAGAGGTGCAACAATCAACGAAAACCCCTTAACAAACCTTCTATAGTACCCAGCCAAACCCAGAAAACTTCAAATTTTCGACACAGACTTTGTTGGTTTCCAATCCAATACAACTTCGATCTTTCGGGGATCAACCCTAATTCTCTCGGCAGAAACAACATGCCCCAAAAATGTCACTTCCTTCAGCCAAAATTCACACTTGTTGAATTTGGCATACAGTTGCTTTTCTCTTAATATTTGCAGCACAACCCGAAGATGAGAATAATGTTCCTCCTCAATTCTTGAGTACACCAAGATGTCATCTATGAATACCACCACGAATCGGTCTAGATAGGGTTAGAAGATCCGGTTCATCATATCCATAAAAGTGACTGGTGCATTTGTTAACCCAAACGACATCATTAGAAACTCGTAATGCCCATACTGAGTTTGGAACGCATTCTTATGAATATCTGCCCCCTTGACCCTTAACTGATGGTACCCAGATCTCAAATCTATCTTCGAGAAAACTGAAGCTCCTCGCATCAAATCGAACAGGTCGTCAATCTTGGTAGCGAGTACTTGTTCTTAATCGTCAACTTGTTCAATTGCATATAGTCAATGCACATATGCATCGACCCGTCCTTTTTCTGGACGAACAATACCGGTGCTCCCCACGGTGATACACTTTGTCGGGTAAACCCCAGATCCAATAGCTCTTGGATCTAAGCCTTTAGTTCTGCCAGCTCCTTCGGTGCCATCCTGTAAGAGCGATGGACATCGGAGCTGTTCTCGGCAATATCTCAATTCCAAACTCGACCTTGCGGTCCGGAGGCAATCTCGGATACAGACAATTCTCTGGCATCCGATGCACTGAAGAAAACTAAAAACGCTTTGCACCCTTTTTGCACCATCTTCTCGGCCTTTAGTGCCGAAATCACGTGGGACAGATAATCTCTCCTTTCTCCTATCACCATTACTTCCTTATCCTCTGGAGTTCTTAACACCATACGCTTAGTAGCACAATCCAAGTTTGCATGATGCTTAACTAACCAGCCCATGCCTAAGATCAGATCAAACTCGTCGAACGGATAGTTTCATCAAGTCTGCCGGGAAAAAATATCCCTTGCACTACTAAAGGCACATTCCTAAATAGTTTGTTCACTACCACAGATTGTCCTAGAGGGCTAACCACAGACATTTCTCTAGCAGCAATCTCAGATTTAATGCTCAAAGTCCCAGATACAGTACATGCAACATATGAATGTGTAGACCCAATATCTATCAAAGCTATGAAGGGTGCATCAAATATAAGAAACGTACCAGTTATGACATCCGGTGAGTCGCCATCCTCTCACCGTCGAACTACATAGACTAACCCTGGCTGTCTTGCATCTGTATTACCAGCACCTCTGCCCGGTGCTCCATGACCTCGACCAAAACCATTTCCTCCTCTGGCTGGACCACGACCTATCGGTAGCTGCTGACAACCTCTCCTTGACTGTGCAAAACCCTGACCTATCATTCTCATCCTTTCCAACTCTTGTGGACAGTCCTTTATCAGATGATCCCTAGATCCACACTTAAAACATCCTTCCATTCTTCTCCAGCACTCTCCCGGATGCGTTCTCCCACACTGTGCACAAGGTCGCAACTGACCTACAGCAGCTGGCATCATGGCTCGAGCTGGCCCATCTAACCTAGGCCTCTTTTGAAAACCCCAGTAGATCCTGACGTCCCAAAACTTCTCTTATTTTTGCCCCTATCATTATCCCAGTTCTGCCTCTCAGAACGTCTCACTTCCTCGATGATTTTTCTTTCTCGACCAAAATGGCAAAACCGCTTTCCTGCTTCGGAGCTATCAGTACTCGCAGCTCATCCCGCAGACCATCTTCAAACCGTACACAACGCTCATAATCGGTTGCAACTATACCCCGAGCGTAACGACTCAAGCGCAGGAACTCCGCCTTATATTCAGCCACAGACTTATTCCCTTGAACCAAATTCAGAAATGCTTTCCTCTAGGCGTCCACATAGCTTGCCCTAACATAGTTTCCCTGGAACACTGTCTTAAAGAAGTCCCAGGTGATACGATCTGCTTGAGTACTTCCCTCACTGTGAGCCACCACTGGTATGCCTCATCCCGCAGGAAAAACACTGCTCCTTTTAATTTCTCCTCCACTATGCAATCTAGATCATCCATGATTCGCTCAACGGCCTCCAACCAATATTTAGCTAAGTTTGGGGCCACCCCAGAAATACCCCTAAATATCTCAACCCCATTTGCCCGAAGTTGCTCAAGGATAGATTTCTGGGCTACCGATCCAGTGCTTGCTCCAGCAACCCGTTCTAAGACTCGCAGCATAGCTTGGGACAAAGCATCGTCCCCTCCAGCTCAATCATGGGACCCCACCTCGGTCATCGGTGATGCAAGTGCTTCTATTTCAGGCATGTGTGCCGATGCCTCAGATCCAACCCAGCACCTCGGCCTCTACCTCGGCCACGTATACCACGCCCACGTCCTCTTGTACTCATGTCTGCTGGATTTAATCTGATTAGAAATTTTATGAATTAGTGTATAAGTCCAATGTTTATTAACAATGTTTATGCAAAGTAAATATAGTAGTTGTTTTCGTGGATCGAACTTCCTAATGTCTCAGTCTCTACAGTCTCAAATCTTACAGCTAGCAGTCATACAACACTAATTCTAATATTTTCTTTCTAACATCATTTCATAATATCAAACAAAGTTAGAAGACGTACAGATTTGGTGCCGAAGACTCGGGTGCCATACTTCCAGAAAGACATACATTTCTTAAGCCAGATTTCAAACCAATTTTAGAAAAATGTTGTCGAATCCAATCTACAACCGAGTTTTGCAACCAGGCTCCGATACCACAAAATGTAACACCTCAAACCCGACCTAGACATTACGACTGGATCTGGCATGTCACGTGGAAGGGTTGTGAAAGAAACTATGCGTTCGTTAAACTTCAAGATTTGTTGCTTATGGAAATCCATCTTGTTTAATAGTTTTCTTGTAAAAACATTAGGGCTGCTGTTTTCCATGACTTTGTTTATAAATAACTAGATCCAATAACTTCCAGAACAATGTTGTTTTGAAAAGTGATTTAGGAAGTTGACAAAAACTAAGCGATAGTTTAGGGAAGTAGTTCTTTGAAAATGTCGCGTTTCTTAAAACCTTTTTGTGTTTCGTTGTTTGTTACAAAATCCCGATTTACTCAATCTCCATTTTAGAAAAGCTAGGCTTAATTGAAAACTACCTTTATTGTGGAAACCGAATTTGAATATTTGCAAAACGTGATGTTTTGAAAGCAGTTATTAAAGTTTAGGAAAATCCCATATTGAACATTTAAATAAAGATAACAGCCGAATTAAAAGCTAGAAACCAAATAAAATCCCAAAGGCCTTATTACATAACATAATCCCAAAATTAAACTAAAATTTAATAGAAAGTAAAGCTTAATTTACTGAAGTAAGGACGAATGGCCACCACAGAGTCCACCTCGGCTCCAAATCCTCAAAGCTAGGGATTACTTGCAAAATTAAGTAGAGGGGTGAGTTACAAGAACTCAGTGTGTAATCCCCAAAATGAACACTAACTGGGCCCGAGACCATGCAGATACAAATTGGGCCTTAGCCCTTACAAAATCAAACTGGGTGAAGCCCACATAAAAATGAACTAGGTCGAAGCCCTTACGGAAACAATCTGGGCCTGAGCCTTATTAGCATGGTATAGCAGATCATGAATGCAATGCAACCTATCCCAACATAGAAATCCATCCGCTACACACCACCCATTCTAGCCAAAACACACCGATGGGGATTTCTACAATCAACCCTCATCCGCTACACACCTCGATGGTAGTTACGCTGCTCATCGCCGAAATTGTGGCAGTGCCACCGAAATAATGTGACGGGGTCACCAAAATATATATGTGGCAGAGCCACCAAAATACACTTCCCCGATCAATAAATATCCCTTTCCCATGTAACATGTCATAACGTCATAATGTGATGGATGCAAACATATATCAAAGTATGTCAGATAATCAGAACACACATCCAATCCTGCTAATTTACCCATAATGGTATAATCATAAGTTTACTTACCTGATTACGCGAAGAACTATACACTCCTGACCGTCGTCACTCTCCCTAGCGGGAACAACAATGATTTGCCTATCCCAAACAGGTGTCGGCTCTCTACCACAACCCGGCGGAAAATCTTGAACCGCTGACACCCTACGCCATTTGAACTTGAGAGCAGGGTCCACGAGTCCACTCTCCTTAGACTGACTATCACTTGCCTCCATGGAGAAATCTCAATCAATAAATGAAAAATGAAGGTTATTTAACAAGGAGTTTGGGCTCTTACTAACACTTCCCGAAATTCGAATGCTAATGAGCAATGAAGAGAGTTCCCTAATCTCCAACACAATCGGCCTAAGCAGGGATGAAGATTCTATTATAGCAGAGAAAACGAACAGAGAAGAGACAAAAAAATTAGAGAGAAACTCCCTACCTTGATCAATGAGGAACCGATCCAAAACAGGTTTGGCTTGCGATTACAGACACTTCATAAGAGAAGGGGAGATTCAGCCAACGCTGTTAAAACCACAACAAAAGGAGAACACGAGAAGGAAGAATGAGAGAACCTGAAGTTTCAGTTTTAGTGATGGAAATAAACAAACAAACAAAAATAAAAGGAAATGAGAAGGTTAAACATTCAGCTATAGGAGGGAGAAAAATAAAAAGATGGAAAAGAACCACTACCTTGGTATTAAGAGAGAGCCGAATGGAATAGCAAACTTTCGGCACGAGTAGCAAGGCCCAAAACTCTTGATTCAGCTATAGGTGCACAAAAAGAAGATGATGAGGGTTCGGCTCTTAGCAAGAAATAGAAGAAAAGTCTTCAAACTTTGGAGAGGAGAAGGAGAGGATGGTTTCGGCTAGCAAACAAAGCAAAGAGAAAATTTGACTGAAAGAAGATCCCGAAAGCACAGATGCCGCAAATGTAAAGGGAAGAAAAGAAACTAAGATGCACAAAAGAGTTTTCGGTGCAACCTAAAGGAAAAAGTCGCACAACAGTCAAAATGGTTCGATTTTGCTATCTCACTTCCCAAATGCCGAAATTCCCTTACCAAAACACCCTATAGCCGAAATTCACCTCCCACAACTCCCACATTCGGCCAACTCTCAACCACCCTCTTAAAATCTCTTTTTTTGCTCCACCAAGCCCTCTCTATCACCCTTTCAAATTGTTTTGACCAATTTAACTCCTCAATCTCCTCTCCACCATCCATTTTAAACTGGTTGACCAATTCAAATCCTCCTTGGTAGAGTCCCATGCCTACTCCAACACCTATCCACCTTGCACACAAAATTAATACTCCAAAATACAGCATGTGGGATTTGGACCCCACTTCCCTTGCTATACAAGTGACGTCAACTCCACTAGACCACCTTGCTTCATTTTGTTAACACAACACCAACTATTAGACTTAAGTCCTGCCTCTACTAGCTCACCTTACCAAAGTGTCCAAAAACTAAAATTTCACCAGGGCCTAGGCTCGACCCCGAGCCTTCCCAGGACCCCCGAGCACACCCAAAACACAAGTTTAGCTAGCCATACACATAGAATCGTGCAAACTACCAAACCTCAAATTTTAGAATGTTACAGTGCTAGTTTTGTTGGTGCCAAATTTTAGAATGTTACGCTCGTGTGGCCCACCTAACGCAAATCTAGCCACGTATATGAGATTCACCTAGTCTAGTTCACTATATACTACACCATCATACGTTTTATTCAATTGGGCCCACCGGCCTATTGGGCCCACTTCGGCCCATCGTGGCCCAAGCAGCCTCAACCCATAAGAAAACTACTGTGGCCTCAACTATCGCGTCGAAGCCCCACACGTGCGCTTGCACGCTCGTGTAGCTACTATTGTCGTGACCGGCACTTCGGCATTTGCCGCTCTACAACTAGAGTAGAGAGAGTTACACACCTAATAGGAATCTGGTGCTAATCCGCGCCCCTACCACTCCTGTGCCCAAACACCCTCCAAAGTGTATCCACTCTCCTCATAGAATGCTCTATATATAGCTAGCTTCTCTCCTTCCTTCTTTGTATCTTTCCGATGTGGGATCATTCCATCAGCAGAGTTTAAATCCAACTCAAACTCTGGTCGTCCAATCCGCAAAATAAATACTCCCTTGCTTCTCATGAGATTCGAACCCAGGCTCCCTTACAACATAATCCATGCCGCTAACCACTTGGCCACAAGCTCCTCTTGTGTCTTAAACCATACGCAACTAAATATAAACCTATAGCCCAATTCTAAGGTCAATCTAAAAAGAAAACCAAAATACAAGTGCCAAGACTTGAACCTTAGACCTCCTTCCTCCCTTATGGCATCATCCCCTTGCCTCTTATGTGGCGTCACTTTGCCACTACACCACACACTCCACTTGTGTCATTTTTCTCCACATTTTATTCTTAAAGCCTACCTACTAACTCCAGGGTTTTATCCGCCTAAAACTAAAATTTCCCTAAAGACAAAGTTTGATCCCCGGGACTTCATAGAAGCCCTCCAACCTTCCAAAATCACTCACCTAATAAGTCCAACTTATACTAAAGTCGTTCTCTTGTTCCCTAAAAAAACTTTTAAACGCGACTACCCCCAAGGCCCATTAAGCCCAATCCTACTAGGCCCAATTTCGGGATGTTACAAACTCATACTTTGTGTAGGGGATGAATCAATCAATATTCAAGCTCTTGACTCGGCAAGGACAACAATCGATGAAGATAAGAAAGACAATTCGTTTGATAATTAATTTGTGCAACCTTCATCGCAGGAAACACCACAAGGATACGACCCTGAGCCGACTTATGGACCTAATGCCAACAAAGAAGAATCAAAAAAGGAATGAAGCCTTGAGGTTGACAAACTAGAAAAGCAGAAAACACAAATCAGAGATGAACCAGAACCGTACGAAGTAAAACTGAAAAAGCCTCCAGAAAAGCTCGTAGGAACATCAAACCACTTCAAAATAGGAGACCAGGTACTGTTAGACAAGGCCGACACTCAAATCACCACATCAGGCCTGAATGTAAATGAAGAATGTAACAGCCCAATTTAGGGCCTAGCCGGAATAGTGGTGCGAGACCATGAATCTGAGGTGAAATTATGAGTTTTTAAATTTTATATTATGGTATAAAAGTTTCATGAAGCAATTTTATTAAATTGAGGTTGATTGGTCCAAAAAGGACTAAATTGCAAAAGTTGCAAAATTTTAGTTTCTAGAAGCTTTTTGTATGAAATAGCTTTAGAATATGAATTATGAGCCCTTAAGTAACAATTTGCCCTAAATTTAATTTTTGGACAAAATTGGCCTTGAGATGGTATTATAGAAATTTTTAGTAATAAGGGCATTTTGGTCATTTGTCTAATTAGTAATTAAAATAGGGAAAAGATGATAAAAATCTCATCATCTTCTTCCCCCATTGCTGAAAATTGAAGAAAGCCATAGCTAGGGTTCTTCAATTTTTCAAGCTTGCTAGTAAGTGCTCCTAAGCCCGGTTTTTGATATTATTCATATTTTTAAAGTCCCGGTAGCATGAGTAAGCTATTTTTAGCTATTTGATGAGCTAAGATGCATGTTTAAAAATGTACCCATGAGTGACATGCATGCTAAATGATATTTTATTGGAGTTTATGAGAGTTTGATGTTAGATAAACATATTTTCTTTAATGAATTTCATGAAACATAATAGTATGGACCATTTTGTAAAAGTTATAAAAATTGGTCATTCCTATTGGAAATAGAGAGAATTGATGATTGCTATAGTAGAGAAAATGATTCGGCTAAGCATGTAGTTTAAGAAAGTTGCATGAAAATCATTTTACGAGCCTTGGGCCAAAAGTGCAAATATGAGAAAGTATAGGGGCAAGATAGTAATTTTGCCAAATTACGAGTTATGAGTCAATTTAGTCAATGTGATTATTAAATGATCTATTTATGATTATAGATCAAGAAAAACAAAGCTCGGATCGAAGCCGAGGCAAGAACAAAATCGAGAACTAAATTGCATAACTACATACATTTTGTATATTGAGGTAATTTGTATGAGTTCTAAGCTTTATGATTTTATCATTTAATTACTTAGTATAATATACATTATTATCATGAATGGTTTAATGTTATGTTAAACAAAGAAGCCAACAAGATTAAACAAGAAAAAGTCCTGATTGAAGATGAATTACCCGGGAAATATGATCTAGTACATGAGATAAGAAAGTCCGTATAAGACCAAGCCAAGGCATGACATCGGCAATTAAGCAAGTTATCATGTAAGCCCAAGGACTCAAGCATGGAATTGATCAAGTTATTAAGCAAGTTATCATGTAAGCCCAAGGACTCAAGCTTGGCATTGATCAAGTTATCAAGCGAGTTATCATGTAAGTCCAAGGACTCAAGCTTGGCATTGATCAATTTATCAAGCAAGTTATCATGTAAGTCCAAGGACATAAGCCTGGCATTCAATAAGTTATCATGTAAGACCAAGGCAAGCTTGGCATTGATTCAAGAATAGATCTTCCATATAAGTCCATATCTAGAGTATGGCATTGGCATGTAGTACATGACAAGAGATCTAGTATTCTCGGTAGTTCATGCAAAATCATCGGGCAAATGAGTAAGCTAAAATGTGAAAACAAGAATGTTAAGAAAGCATAGCTATTACCAAGTTGAAATTGAATATTATTCATGTTATGAATGATGAGTTAGGAGACATAATTATTAGGTTTAAGTATGCTGATCAATGTGATCAAGTGATATAGGTATCCTGTTACCTTACGAGTATGAGATTAGTGAGTACTATGAGACAAGTAAGAATCATGTATGAGTAAGTAAGCTTTATAGATGAGTTAATGATACCATTCTTATGTCAAATGGTTTATCTGAAGCAAGTTTATTTATTACGTGTTATTCATGCAAACTTACTAAGCTAAATGCTTACGTCTTTGATTGTTTCTTTCTATGTAGTCCCGCCAAGCTAATTTGTGGATCATTAGAGTCGGAGCTTGTAGCACACTATCGACCCTTATTTTGGTATAGCCAAATTATATTACTAAGTATGGAATGTATAGGAATCATTCATTTTGAGAACATGTTTTGTGCAATGCCATTGTATAGGCTATCAAGTTTTATTCTTTTGTATATGGCCAAGTGGTTGGCCAAACTTGGTTAGGTTGTTTGTATATAGATATCAATGAAATACATAGTATTATTCATGAAAATTGTTAGTAATGAATTGTATTGTTTTGATTTGGGTTGATCTTAATCTCAGGGAGGCAAATGGCTTGGTAAATAGCCTCTAGTTGCCTACACGGTTAGACACACGGGAGTGTGCCTAGACCGTGTTAACCCTGCACTTTAATGTTTTAAATAAAATTAGACCACGGTCATTTACACGGCCATGTGTAAAGACCGTGTAGGACACACGTTCAAAGAATGGGCGTGTGCTCAGGCCGTGTGGTTGAAGTCAGTATATGACCTAAAAGTACACGGCCGTGGCACACGGGCGTGCCTAATGGCCGTGTTGGTATATTTTTATAACAGGGATGGATACACGGGGGTATCTAGAAGCCGTGGAGGGCACACAGTCTCCTCCCACGGGCATGTCTCCCCTGTATTTTAGAAAAGTTTCAAATTTTCATGGAATTTCATATGTGTTTCAGTTTAGTCCCGACTCGACTTATAAGTATGAGTAAGGTCTCGAGGACCCTTTTAAAGGACATTAAGTCTGAGAATAATGATTGAATGTATGATTTCGTTTGAGAATGTTTTCAATCTCTCCAGTAATGCTCCTAACCTTAATCTGGCGACGGACTCGGGATAGGGGTGTTACAAAGAAATTCCTCTCGAGGTACATAATATCTTCCCACACGAAATAGTCGAGGTAAGCAATCCAACATTTGGCACTTTTAAGGTAAACGCCTCTCGACTTAAACTTTATCAAGAAAATAAAACTGTAAGCATGTGGGAAGATATCCAAACCTTTAAACCCCCTTGATTTTTTTTACAAGGAAAAGTCTAGCTTAAGATTATAAACGAGCGCTTCTCGGGAGGCTACCCGAGTACTAACCTAATTAATTTTTATGTTTTTCATTTTATTTTATTCTTTCTTTTTAACTAACCAAAAGTGCAGACTTCCAGGCCACACGATCTTGCACACGGCCATGGCCGAGGCCGTGTGTACCTCAAGAATTTTGGTACTAACATGACAGGATGGTACAAGTCAGATTCACCTAATTTTTGAAAATCACGGACCCAACCACTTCACCACGGGCACCGACAAAGAGGCACACCCGTGCTCCACGACTGTGTGAAGCTACTGACTTGCCAACCACGGGCCAAACATGCCCGTGCCTCCCAACCATGCCAATATACTGACTTGTTACCAACGGTCGTGGCAAACTACAAAACAGGCATGGGTGAGCCAACACGACCAGACACACGGCCGTGCGAGGCGGCCGTGTGAATAGACACGCCCTCAGACCACGGGTGTGTGAGTGTACCAAAATTGAACCTCTATTTAAACCCCACAGCCTTTCCCTTATACCCATCTTCTTCCATCCTTCTTTTTCCTTCAAAATTTCTCTTCTTAACTTAGAAAAAGTGTCTAGACTCTAGAGCTACACCAGAACCATGCCGAAGAAGCGTAAAAGGCCAATCTCCTCAAAGAAGCCTAACTTACATGAGTTCATGCCGGCAGCTTCAACTACTCGACAAACCAAGGGTCTTTGAGACCATATAGTTTTTATTTTTCCTTTCTCTTTTGCTTCAATTTCCTTCCCTTTGACAATCTTATGCTTAATTTAGTTTAACTTATTTTCATTTTGTAGTGTCAGGTTTGAAAGGCTGCTAGGGAATCACGCCACTTCTGCCACCGCCAGCACCTTTCCGACCTTAGTGTAATATCCTGAACTAGGGGTTATTTATGATTGTATTGTTTTGCATGAGTTCGGTTTGTCGTGTTGTTAAGTGAGATGTTCTAGGGCTTAGGAATAAGCCAAGGGTAGGCTCGAGCTGTATGAAAAAATTTTATTTTTAAGCTTTAGTTAAAGGGAGTTTAGGGGTTAAGAGTAATTCGTGGGGAATTTTAGCACAAGAATTCAGTTGGCAAAGTGGTAAGGAGGTGCCACTTAGACCCTTGAAGGTGACGCCACAAGTAGTGTGTGGGAGCTTAGGTTCGAATCCTATGGATGATTTTAAGGTGACTTTTATTTTTGCAATTATATGGCATGTGTTGGTCAAACTCTAATTATGGAAGGTTGGGCTTTCAATTTTATGGCAAGTTGAATATTAGTTTAGGAAAGCTTGAACTTTGGGAAAGGAATCTTAAGATTTATGGAAAGATGGGGGGACAAAAGGCTTGGCTTAAGGAAGATGTTTTGGAAACTCTCCTATGGCTATTAGTCCATGTATGTGGACGGCATGGGTGTCTAGGAGGGTGGCCGAATGTTGATAGGAAGTTTGGGGGGGATTGGTTGGTCAATTTTTTTAACATTTTGTGCATCTTCTGCATTTTTCTTTTCCTCTCCAAAACCTTCCTCCTTAGCCGAATGTGTATTGGACATTAGGTGCAATTTTGCTTTTGGTTTAGCTTTCATTTTTTGTATGAACCAAATTCTAATTTCTTTCTCTCATTTCTCTTTTGAAACCAAAACCACATTTTTGCACTTTGTGCACTTTTCTTTTTCGGCAAACAAAGTGTTTGGCCGAACCTCTTTCTCCCATCTCTCTCTTTTCTTTCTTTTGATATTTGCTCAAAACCACATTTCTTTTAGTTTCTCTTGGCCGAATCTTCCTCCTTCCCAATTCGCTTTTCTTTGTTTTACTTTTACTCAAAGTTAATAACATCCATTTCCATTCTATTTTCTTCTTTCTTCCATTTCCGAATCCTCCTTCTCCTATTTTTCACTTTTATTTTCTCTTCTTGTTCTCCACTATAGCCGAATCTTTTTCTCTCTTTTGGTGTTATCTTGGCCGAATATCATCTAGGGAAGATATTCATTGGGTTCACCTATAATCGGTTTTGAAGATAGGTAAGTGTCTTGACCGATTTTTCTTTTCTTTTATCTCTATTATTCCTCATGAGGGCAAAGGCCAGATTTTTGGGCATTTGTTAGCAAGGTTCTAACTATTCTTAGGAATCAATTTTCTTCTAGACTCTTCGGGACTTTGGAAGTAATCGATCTAAGCCTATTTCTTTAGCAATCGAAGTTGGTAAGTCAAGTTGTAAGGATTCATGTCGATTCATCATTCTTTTAGTGGTTGAAAAGCCAAAGGCTATTGGGATTAAGGTGTGTTGTTGGCCAAATGGTTTTGCTTATAGTTTTGTGGTTTGGCCGAATGTAGGACAAGGTGATCTAGTGTGGTAGATCGGATCTTCGAATTTTAAGTACTTTCGTTATTATCAGGTGTGTACCTTACACACTTTATAATTCGGTATATATATATTTATAAATATACTAATCATATTATTAAAGTTGGAAACCGTGTGATTTTGATATGATACTGTAAAGGGTATAAGCAAGGATTCGGGTAAGTCCGTTTCGATATGTTTTGCTATATGATACTTATTACCATGACATGTGATATATATTTCTATATGATACATAAATGAGTATATGGCATGTTTTGCATAATATTTGCATGGTTATAGGTAACATGAGAGGACGGGAAAGATTTGATATCCGTGTCTTTGGGACACCAGAGGTTTGGCACCTCATAGCGATTCGTCCCAGTGGCTTCGCACCACAGTGGGTTGGCCCCACATTTGATATTACGGGATCGTCGCCAGTGATTTGGTATCACATGTGGGTTGGCCCCACAACTTTATTATTCGTGACTTTGGGTCACCAGTGGTTTGGTACCACATATTTCGTGTCTTTGGGACACCAGAGGTTTGGCACCTCATAGCGACTTGTCCCAGTGGTTTAACACCATAGTGGGTTGGCCCCACAGTTGATATTTTGGGATCGTCGCCAGTGATTTGGTATCACACGTGGGTTGGCCCCGCAACTTGATTATTCGTGACTTTGGGTCACAAGTGGTTTGGCACCACCAGTGGTTTGGTACCACACGGGGTAGAAAAGGAGTTATGGATGGCTAGGTTGGGTGCATTATATATATTGCTTGGTTATAAATTGTGTAAGTTTGTTGCATCAACTGGGGGAAGGATTTATGTACTGAGTCTTGGTGACTCACCTTCTCCCTTATCTTTTCAGGTGATTCGTGAATCGCCGATGAGGAGCCGGATGGACTCGAGGAGGCCATGCAATAAAATTCGATTTACACGGATTTTGGTTTGGGTATTATATTTTATTTAAATATGGTTTTCATCTTTTTTTGGATTTGTAATAAGGCCTTTCAAATTATGTTTTTGGATTATTTATATGCTTTGGACTTGTTTTAATCATGGCTTAATAAACTACATGGTTAATTAAATAATATGAGTGCAAAGTTTTCTAAACTACAAAACGCAATGGTTTTCAAAACGTTACCATTGGGTAATATAAATCATTTGATAATATCTAACAACTTAAGTGTTTTCGATAACTCATACTATTTTCCAAAACTCAAGTTCCCAAATTTCAATTAGAAATAGTTTTCAAACTATTCGCTTTGGTTTCTTTTAAATTATAAAAGGTTTTCTAATCCATGGATTTACAACTATGTTTTAAAGATTTATTTACGAAATTTCAAAGAAAATTATCAGTTTTTAACTTATTATACACCTGATTTCTACAATCATAGAACAACAAAGAGTTTTTCACTAAAATTTAATTGTTAACTCAATTTTCTTAAAAATGTTTTCCTCTGTGGCATGTCAGATTCGATCATGGCATATTGACCGGGTTTGGGGTGTTACAAATTGGTATCAGAGCTAAGTTCAAAGGCTCGGCTGTGGGTCTGAGGCCCAAAATGTTTTAAAGAATGGACTTTAAAATGTCTTTGTTTGAAATTATATGATTTGAAAGGCATGGCACCGAGTCTTCAGCACCGATCCGCCCAGGTATGTACCTCAAACTATTGATGATATGATGATGATGGTATGACTGTATAGTAGTAGGAACTACTCTAGAGACTCAAAACTATAGGTTGGATGTACTCGCGAAACAATCTCTTATTAAAAATTATTCATAAAACTGTGTTTTAAAGAAAGTGAAAAGACTCTAATGCATAAAACTTTTAAATTAGATAAGTCAAGACTTTAGACATGAGTACTCGAGGTCGGGGTCGTATTACTCGTGGATACGGTCGGGGTAGGATGGCTCTGTCTGAGCCAGTGAGGTCTGGTCAAGTATCCGAGAATGAGGTACCACCACCCCCACCACCAGCGGTTGGAGTTGAGCATCAGGATCAAACGGGGGATGACACAGTGTCTCAGACGATGCTGCGAGTTCTTGACAGGGTAGCTGGAGTAAGTGGAGGAGCGGAAGCTCGAAAATCTGTACCTGAGCGACTCCGAGCCAATGGAGCTGAGGTATTTCGAGGTGTTTCGGGTGTGGCTCCCAGTACGGCCGAATATTGGCTAGAGGTGACGGAGCGAATCATGGATGACTTGGATCTGAATGCTGAGGAAAAACTGAAAGGGATAGTGTCGCTTCTTCGGGATTAGTCATATCAGTGGTGGCTCACGGTGCGGAATAGTGCTGCAGCGGAGGATCTCACTTGGGATTATTTTAAGGCAGCGTATCAGAAGAAATATGTTGGGTCTAGTTACATTGATGCACAACGTAAGGCATTTCTGAGTTTGGTCCAGAGGAGTAAGTCCGTATCAGAATATGAGGCAAAATTTTTAAGATTGAGCCGGTATACTAGAGGTATCATGGCTTCAGAACATGAACGTTGTGACCGGTTCGAGGATGGATTGAGGGACGAGCTGAGATTGCTGATTGCTCTAGATCAAGAGCGAGAGTTTGCTGCACTAGTTGATAAGACTAAGATAGCTGAAGGGATAAAGGAATCTGTAAGGCAGAATCACGACTGGAATAAGAATAAGAGAAGTTTTGGATCATCTGAGTCGGCCGGAGATTCTCAGAAGAGGGCTAGGCATGGTGGGTCGAATCAATCTGGGAGGCCTATTACTGCTAATCAGGGACCAGCACAGTGTAATCAACGTGGAAAATCTCATTGGGGAGAATGTTGGATTGGTGGAAAAGGATTATTTGAGTGTGGCTCGCTGGATCATCGTGTGAGAGACTGTCCATGTAAGCTAGCCAGGAATCAGTGTGAGGGTCAAGGTCGTGCTCAGTTCAGAAATGAGGGACCGCCACCGCAGAGAGGTCGTGGTAATGGTAGAGGAGGTAATGGTTCTGGCCGAGGTCGTGGAGTATCAGGCAGGGGTGCTGAGGGTGTAGATGCGAGACAGCTAGGGTTAGTTTATACAGTCAGGCGTCACGAGGATAGCGATACGCCAGTTGGGACAACGGGTATGTCCCTTATTTCTGGAATACCCTTTATTACCTTGTTTGTTATAGAGCTAGTTCATTCTTGTGTTGCTAGTGAGATGTATGGAACCTTGAGTGTGAACTTTGAGACTGTTCATAGAAAGTATGTTAGTTTTATTAAGATCAGAGTGCTTGCAGAAGAGCGTAGTGTGGTGAGTAAGGATGCACGATTTGTTAGTTAGTTGGAAATTTCGAGGCGAAATTTCTTTAAGGAAGGGTAGAATTGTAATATCCTCGAACTAGGGGTTATTTGTGATTGTATTATTTTGCATGAGTTCGGTTTGTCGTGTTGTTAAGTGAGATGTTCTAGGGCTTAGGAATAAGCCAAGGGTAGGCTCGAGCTGCAGGAAAAATTTTTATTTTTAAGCTTTAGTTAAAGGGAGTTGAAGGAGCTAGGGGTTAAGAGTAATTCGTGGGGAATTTTAGCATAAGAATTCAGTTGGCAAAGTGGTAAGGAGGTGCCACTTAGAGCCTTGAAGGTGACGCCACAAGTAGTGTGTGGGAGCTTAGGTTCGAATCCTATGGATGATTTTAAGGTAACTTTTATTTTTGCATTTATATGGCATGTGTTGGTCAAACTCTAATTATGAAAGGTTGGACTTTCAATTTTATGGCAAGTTGAATATTCATTTAGGAAATCTTGAACTTTGGGAAAGGAATCTTAAGATTTATGGAAGGATGGGGGGACAAAAGGCCTGGCTTAAGGAAGATGTTTTGGAAACTCTCCTATGGCCATTAGTCCATGTATGTGGACGGCATGAGTGTCTAGGGGGTGGCCGAATGTTGATAGGAAGTTTGGGAGGGATTGGTTGGTCAATTTTTTTAACATTTTGTGCATCTTCTGCATTTTTCTTTTCCTCTCCAAAAACTTCCTCCTTAGCCGAATGTGTATTGGACATTAGGTGCAATTTTGCTTTTGGTTTAGCTCTCATTTTTGTATGAACCAAATTCTAATTTCTTTCTCTCATTTCTCTTTTGAAACCGAAACCACATTTTTGCACTTTGTGCACTTTTCTTTTTCGGCAAACAAAGTGTTTGGCCGAACCTCTTTCTCCCATCTCTCTCTTTTCTTTCTTTTGATATTTGCTCAAAACCACATTTCTTTTAGTTTCTCTTGGCCGGATCTTCCTCCTTCCCAATTCTCTTTTCTTTGTTTTACTTTTACTCAAAGTTAATAACATCCATTTCCGTTCTATTTTCTTCTTCCATTTTCTTCTTTCTTCCATTTCCGAATCCTCCTTCTCCTATTTTTCACTTTTATTTTCTCTTCTTGTTCTCCACTATAGCCGAATCTTTTTCTCTCTTTTGGTGTTATCTTGGCCGAATATCATCTAGGGAAGATATTCTTTGGGTTCACCTATAATCAGTTTTGAAGATAGGTAAGTGTCTTGACCGATTTTTCTTTTCTTTTATCTCTATTATTCCTCATGAGGGCAAAGGCCAGATTTTTGGGCATTTGTTAGCAAGGTTCTAACTATTCTTAGGAATCAATTTTCTTCTAGACTCTTCAGGACTTTGGAAGCAATCGATCTAAGCCTATTTCTTTAGCAATCGAAGTTGGTAAGTCAAGTGGTAAGGATTCATGTCGATTCATCATTCTTTTAGTGGTTGAAAAGCCAAAGGCTATTGGGATTAAGGTGTGTTGTTGGCCGAATGGTTTTGCTTATAGTTTTGTGGTTTGGCCGAATGTAGGACAAGGTGATCTAGTGTGGTAGATCGGATCTTCGGATTTTAAGTACTTTCGTTATTATCAGGTGTGTAATTCGGTATATATATATATTTATAAATATACTAATCATGTTATTAAAGTTGGAAACTGTGTGATTTTGATATGATACCGTAAAGGGTATAAGCAAGGATTCGGGTAAGTCCGTTTCGATATGTTTTGCTATATGATACTTATTACCATGACATGTGATATATATTTCTATATGATACATAAATGAGCATATGGCATGTTTTGCATAATATTTGCATGGTTATGGGTAACATGAGAGGAGAAGGAAGATTTGATATCCGTGTCTTTGGGACACCAGAGGTTTGGCACCTCCAGTGGTTTGGTACCACAATTATTTCGTGTCTTTGGGACACCAGAGGTTTGGCACCTCATCGCGATTCATCCCAGTGGCTTCGCACCACAGTGGGTTGGCCCCACATTTGATATTACGGGATCGTCGCCAGTGATTTGGTATCACACGTGGGTTGGCCCCACAACTTTATTATTCATGACTTTGGGTCACCAGTGGTTTGGTACCATATATTTCATGTCTTTGGGACACCAGAGGTTTGGCACCTCATAGCGACTTGTCCCAGTGGTTTAACACCACAGTGGGTTGGCCCTACAGTTGATATTTTGGGATCGTCGCCAGTGATTTGGAATCACACGTGGGTTGGCCCCACAACTTGATTATTCGTGACTTTGGGTCACCAGTGGTTTGGCACCACATTATTGGATATCGTGACTTTGGGTCACCAGTAGTTTGGCACCACCAGTGGTTTGGTACCACACGGGGTAGAAAAGGAGTTATGGATGGCTAGGTTGGGTGCATTATATATATATATTTCTTGGTTATAAATTGTGTAAGTTTGTTGCATCAACTGGGGGAAGGATTTATGCACTAAGTCTTGGTGACTCACCTTCTCCCTTATCTTTTCAGGTGATTCGTGAATCGCCGATGAGGAGCCGGATGGACTCGAGGAGGCCATGCAATAAAATTCGATTTACACAGATTTTGGTTTGGGTATTATATTTTATTTAAATTTGGTTTTTCATCTTTAGTTGGATTTGTAATAAGGCCTTTCAAATTATGTTTTTGGATTATTTATATGCTTTGGACTTGTTTTAATCATGGCTTAATAAACTACATGGTTAATTAAATAATATGAGCGCAAAGTTTTCTAAACTATAAAACGCAATGGTTTTCAAAATGTTACCATCGGGTAATATAAATCATTTGATAATATTTAACAACTTAAGTGTTTTTGATAACTCATACTATTTTCCAAAACTCAAGTTCCCAAATTTCAATTAGAAACAGCCAAACTATTCGCTTTGGTTTCTTTTAAATTATAAAAGGTTTTCTAATCCATGGATTTACAACTATGTTTTAAAGATTTATTTACGGAATTTCAAAGAAAATTATCAGTTTTTAACTTATTATACACCTGATTTCTACAATCATAGAACAACAAAGGGTTTTTCACTAAAATTTAATTGTTAACTCTGTGGCATGTCAGATTCGGTCATGGCGAATTGATCGGGTTTGGGGTGTTACACTTAGATGTGACACCCACCTCGCGAACCATCCAAAAATAAGGACCCTTCAGTCTATTCATCTTTAATTTTCATTTTGTTTACATTTTTGTTTCCTTTTTCTTTATCTTTCTTATCTTTAATTATATATTTAGTTTATTTTAATTAGGTCTTAATAATTCCTAGCGACTTCTCAGTGCGCTACCCAATTTCTTCATCTAGCGCAGGGTCGTCATCCAGACCGACCTCCCCATCCTCCTTCACTTCCGACTCAAGGAATCCATCAAAAATTCAGGGAGTATTCTTTCCCCTTCTCTTTTGATTTATCCCTTAAATGTCATATCTATCTTTGTACATTGAGGACAATGTACATCTTAAATGTGGGGGTGAATAGTTATTTCGAGAAAATGCCTAACTTTCTGCATTATTCTCAAACCCTGAGGATAAAAATGCCTAACTTTTTTTCATTATTCTCAAATCCCTGAATTTAGTCTTGTTCTTAAGTAACTTCCTCATATTACTAATTAGGATGAAATTTCTGATAATTTATGATTTTTATTGACATGTTTTAGAGTAAGTCATTGATAATTGTGCATTGATGATTAAAATTGAAGAATACTAGAGAATCAAGCATGATAAGTCTATTTTTCAAAAATTAATTCAAAAATTAAAATTTTTTAGGTTGTTAACCTAAATTTGAATATTACTTTGAAATTGGAAATTTACAAGGATGATGTCAAAAACGCCCATAATTGTGTGAGATCTTGAGCCTCATAGAGCATACATTCTTTTCCATGCTCACTTTATTGTTTATGAGTGTGTCAACTATGAACTGTTATTCTAGAACTTGCCTTGATTATATATGTCAAGACAACAGTTATGATTTGATATACCGAGATGATAAAGGCACCTAGGTTTTAACCCACTTACTCCACTAAAAAGCCTACCTTCATAATTATCCCCTAGTGAACCCCGTTGATCCTAACAACCCTTTTTATTGACTCACCCGCTAATATTAACCCAAAACCCCTTTGTTTTTGTTATCACCATTCTTTTTGACTACCCTTATGCCGAGATTTGATTTAATTTGTTGCCTAGCATCTTTATTTTAGTTGATTCATTCATTATTGTAATACTTAGTTTGTTCTTAAAAAAATCAAAGTATATTCAGTATTAGTGTTATGAAAAAAAAACGAGCCTATACCTTTAAAGTCTAATCATCAAAAGAAGAAAAAGCTCGTCTTATTAGGGTTATTACTTTTCTAGTTATTATTGTTTTAAATGGTTCTAGATAGGTGACTTATCAATTCAATCTCGATTCTAACCTTCTAATTCAGCCTTTATCCACACCTTTAATCCTAGCCCCGTTACAACCCTGACAAAGACCTTTTGATCTATTTATCATCTCATTTTACAGTGGTGGAGATTTGATTTTCAGGCAAGCCTATGGGATTAACTTTTCAGGTTCGACTTATGAGTGATCTTTTGACTTTGAACCTTAAAACACTTTTTGAGTGATTTGAGTGAATCGTTTGTGAGGATGTCAATCCTTGTAGGTTTTGAATTAAAGGTAATTATTCAGATAAGGAGAGACACCTACAATTTCAAAATACAAAAACATGACTTATCTTGTTTGAATCTTTAGGACTATTTGAGTTGAATTATCCATGTATAAATTATCTATGAATTATGATAAGACATTGTTGATAGGAATTATGGATCATGGAAAGTTTTTTTTAATTGTAAGTTGAGAACTTTGCTCGAGGACAAGCAAAAGCTTAAGTGTGGGGGTATTTGATAAACCGTAATTGTAACATATTTTCATCCCACATTTAGTATGATTTTGGATGATTTATCTCTCGATTCATATAAAAAGGTGCTCTTAATCCTTTCTTTTCATGTCTTATACTCAGGAAAGAACCTGAGGATAAAAAGAACGAGAAACAGGCCCAAAATGGAGTAAATGGGCCATATCACGAAATTGACACGGCCTGGGCCCAAGACCACACGGCCGTGCCTCACCAATCATATAGAACACGGCCTAACCCCCGACTTACATAGTCGTTCCTCATTAAAGAAGTCCGAACATGGCTTGAAAACAAGTCACACGGGCATGTGACATGGCCGTGTCCCTATCGTGGCAAAGAGCAATTTCATTCAGATTTGGATACTTTGGGGCAAAGAAACCCATTCGAAGAGCCTATATAAACCCCCTAAGTGTCACTTGAAAGGGGGCAGTTAACTAGGCCAAGGAGCCAAGCCAGAAAGGTCAGAATTATGGAAATCACTCGAAGATAGCCAGTTGATCCATCTCAAGAAGCCAGAATTCTACTCAAGACGACGGATCTCTCCTTCAATTCCTTCAGGGAGTTTTAGGGATTTCTTATGTTTTGTTTTATCTTTTCTCTTGAGATATTTTCTTTATTTGTTATGAACTAAACCCTTCAGATACCTGAAGGGGATGAAACCTATGATGAATCTTGTTATTATTTTCCGAATTATATGATAAATACTTAGTTTGTTCTTAATTATGTGAGCTTAGTCTAAATTTGATGTGCTTAGGCGGAGGAGGAATAGACCCTGCCTAAGAGTAGATCTAGCATAATTAAGCGGAGTTGATCGCACGCCAAGAGATAAGGTGACGAGATTTTGCCAGATTATGGTGAAACCTAATATGGGAGTCCATAGATCGATTTACTGCTATTCTAGGGGGTTATTATAAGAGAACAAGAGTTCCACTAATTAACCTAGGATTAGACGTTATTCGCCTCGAGAGAGGGTTTAATATACGTTAGGGAGTCTTACGGATCAAACTAAGTAAATAAATCATATGGTTCAGTGTTAATTAACAAGTGAAGTCTAGGTGGATTCTTCCTAAGGGTATCGTCTTAATCAACTGACTTTTCCTAAAAGTTATTTCTCCAGTTCGTTCTTTTTGTCTTTGTGTCTTTAGCTTAGTAGTTAATTAATTCTAGATTAATAACAACTTCACATACTTTAGGCTAAATAATAAAAAGAAGGTTAGTATTAGTACTTTTAGTTCTTGTGGGTTCGACAATCCGGTCTTGCCTAAGCTATACTACTGTTCGATAGGTGCACTTGCCTTTAATCGTTGTCAGAGTTAGTTTCCAGGTTCGATCATTCTCTTTATAAATTTTAAGACTCTGATTCTAGCGATCAGGCCTTGTGTCCCTACTTCGAACGTCCACATGGCTTGAGACACGGGCATGTCTCTCAGCCGTGTGATACTGCAGTTTTGAAAATTTTTATCTTTTTCTAAACAATTTTGTATGTTTCTGATTTAGTCCTGACTTGTTTCTAATGTGTTTTTAAGGCCTCGAGGGCTCGTATAAGGGACAATATATATGTCATTGATTTTTTTTGCATCGACTAATGTTGTGAATTAAATGTTTTAAAATTTTGATAGTTTTGAAACGTAAACTCTGGTAATGCTCCGTAACCCTATTCTGGCAACATATACAGGTTAGGGTGTTACATAAATACTAGTTCTTCTCTTAGAAATACATGTAATTATGTTGCATTTATCTCATCCATAGAACCTAAAATATCAAAGAATTATTAAATGATAAATTTTGGATATTGGCTATGCAAGAAGAGAAGTAAATTACGGATCCTAGTTGAGAGACCATGTGAAAAATCTTCTATAGGTACCAAGTGCGTTTTTAGGAATAAACTAGATGAGAGTGGAAACATAGCGAGGAACAAGGCTAGGCTTGTTGCTCAAGGTTACACTCAAGAGGAAGGAATAAACTTTGATGAAACATATGCTCTTGTAGCTAAAATGGAATCCATTAGGACGTTTTTAGCTTTTGCATGCCTTAATGATTTTGAACTATACCAAATAGATGTAAAATGTATTTTTCTAAATGGTTTTCTAAATGAAGAAGTGTATGTTGAACAACCAACTGATATTGAAGATCTAAAATTTCCAAACCTTGTTTTTAAATTATCAAAGCTTTATATAGTTGGAAACAAGCTCCTAGAGCTTGGTACAAAAAATTATCAAATTTTCATGTTGAAAAAGGTTTTAGTAAAGGAAAAGTTGACATAACACTTTTTATTGAAAGAAAAGATAAGAATTTATTAGTTGTTCAAATTTTTGTTAATGATATTATTTTTTGCTCTTATATGATCTTCTTTGTCAAGAATTTCCTAAGCTAATGCAAGGTGAATTTAAGATGAACATGTTGGAGAACTATACTTCTTTTTAGGACTCCAAATCAAGCGAAGGAAAGACGACATATTCATCAATCATATGCATCATGCTTACTTTGTGCATTTTCATGCATATAAAATCATTAGGACTTATCCTAGAGTCATTTTAGGACACTTCGAACACTTTAGGACTTAAAAATTACGTTTTTTAAAAATTTTTTCACTTGGAAAATATAATAGCGATTTGGTACCAATGCCATTTTAAATTTATCAATACTTTTATAAAAATATCGATACCTACTGGGTTTTAAGTATAACCCATTCTTGGTGATTTTGAGTTGAATTATCGAGCTAACACTTTACCATTTCTATCTATTTATGTTCATTGGATTTATAAGTAAGTTTCAGCTTTTGCCTATTAATTATAAACTTATTTAGTCACAAATTCATTCCACTATAGTATCGTGACTTAGCTCTCCCAAAAGACATATCATTACGAAAGCAACTCGATCAGCACTGATCCAATAACCTTGTCATAAGTGTGTTACCCTCATAAGATATCATTGATCTCTTTTGGATAATTCATTCTCCCAATATGATCATATTTTATCTTATGGTAACCATTACATCTTCATAAAAATTAAATTACTATCAAATAGTAATCAAGTCATTCTTGTAACATCCCGAAATTGGGCCTAGTAGAATTGGGCCCAATGGGCCTTGGGCGTAGGAATGTTTAAAATTTTTGAGAACAAGAGAACGACATTATTTCATGTTGGACTTTCTAAGAAGGTAATTTTGGAAAGTTACGGGGTTTCTATGAAGTCTCGGGTTCAAGTTAAGCTATAAGAAAATTTTATGTTTAAGTCTTTAAGGAGATAGAGTAAGTGAGCTTAAAGCTTATGGAAATAAGTGAGTAAATTGCTAGCATAAATGAGCTATTGGTAAGAAGGATATGGCACCACATGATGTATCTTGACGGAAAAGGTTCAAATCCCATTGTGTGCAAACTTTAACTATTATTTTTGCACTCTTTCCTTAAGTGTCGGCCAAGCATGTAAATAAGGCAAGGTGGACTTTTTATTTTTGGCAAGATGGCTAAGGAAAATAGGAAAGGATGAATGTGAGGAAGGAAATCAAGAGAAAGGGGAAAGTGGGGGGAACATGTGGCCTTTTTCAATGGATGTGTTATGGAAAGGATGGTTGGCAAATTTTTGACTATTAGGGACATGAATGTGGACGATTTTGGGGCTAAAGGGGGTGATAGCCGAATTTTGCTAGGAGTATTTGGCAAAGCTAGTGCTTGAGAGGTTGTTCTCTTTAGTTTTTTTTGTATCATTCTCTTCTCTCCAAATTTCCTCTTCTCTTTGCCGAATTTTCAAGCCTTTAGTGTGCATTTTTGTTTCTTCATTTCTTCCTTGTTGCGAAAGTACCTAAGCCTTGGAGATCAAATTGTTCACTCGTTTTCCTTTGGAAAAACCAAACCCTTCATTTCTTCTTTATCGTTCTTATCATCCGTATTAACACTCACTCCTTTGATCAATTGGTAAGTGGTTCTATTCAAACATTTTTATTTTTCTTTCTCCTAGCCGAATATATGTCTTGGCATGGGATGGTCCTTTTAACCGAGACTATCATTTTATTCTACCCTCTCAAATGAGATTATTTTCTCTTTTTGTAGTGTTTTAAGTGGGAGACCGTGTATTATTCTAGCTGAAGTCAAACGGTGGAAATTGGATCCAATATCGATAAGGTGAGGGGGTTCATTTTGGATTTTTCGCTATGTCCCTATTTGGCTATGTTGCAAATCAGATTGAAGTTTTGACTAATCGATTGTGCTTTAGGGACGAATCACTCGATATATCCTATTTGCAAATCCTTCAGATATAGTGGGTCAACGAAGAGTGGTTCTTTAGGGAATCCTAATCAAGGTGTGTAATCCCAAACCTTTCATATACATGTCTGAAATGGTCTGTAATCTCACACTTATCTGAATGTTTGAATGAAATATTCTATGAATCGGTCAAAATACCGAAGGAAACCAGAAACTAGCATCCGTGATCACTCGGGCATGCATATGATCGTAGTGGTAATCGTATTTTGTAATAAAACAGTTTCAGTTAGAAGCAGTGACGTGTTTTTGAAAAATCACGAAAAATAGGAGAAAAGAAATTAGAAAGTGAATAAGATATAGAATTAAAGCTTACTGTGTCTATTTCTAGATGAAAGAAACGGAGAAGGAAAAGGAATTTTATATTCTGTGATATTTTAATTTTAGTGAGACTGGTTCTGATGGACTACGTGGTTCCCTGATCTATCTTCGAAAAATTGTATAAAATAGTATAAAGTGAATTATGAGTTATAGTTTATATGTACAGATTCCTTGGTGAGTCTATTCTCAATAGAAATAAGTGGGAGCAACATATGAAAACTGTATAGTGAGATATTTGAATTTTGGCTAAGAGAGGTTAGAATCATTGGTCAGTGAAACAAGGGAAAACTTAAGGAATAAACTGTACTAAATGATTAAGCCAAAAATTCTGGAAAAATTATAGTAAGAAGATATATGAGTCCAGTTTCAAGAAAAATTTACATATTTAAATTTTGAGATTTCTAACTCAAGTTATAGTCAATTTAGTCAGTACAACGCAGATGGACAGTTTTAAATTGTTATGCCCAAATTAGTAGTTAAGTCTGAATTGCGAAATTACCGAATTACCCTTAGTGGGTAAATTACCGAATTGCGAAATTGCCCTTATGGGTTGATATACCAAAATGCCCTTATGGGCCGAATTATTGAAATGCCCTATGGGCCGATTTGATAGATTGTTATAATGGGCCGATATGCAAAGTGTTATAATGGGTCGATTTACCGAAATGTCCTTATGGACCGAATTACCGAAATGCCCCTATAGGCCGAATGATCGTATTACTTTAATAGGCTGATTCATAAAAAGTATTCAATAGGTTAATGGATGTTTTACGATTATGTATGATGCATCTTTACATATTGCATGGGATGGGAAAAGTTGAATGAAGAGAAGTATAGACCGGTGGCATTGCCACAAATACCGATAAAGGCTATGTGCCAATATAAACGTGATTTTGGCTTTGTGCCATCATGATTAAGGCTGTGTGCTGATTATATTACTATATATGAATCTGGTGGCTCAGCCACAAATTTTATAAATGGCAGCTTGACTGCAAATTGGACAGACTGGCGGGGTGGGTTGACTAGATCCCCACAGGAGAGACTGGCTGGTATGGGTGGAGAGATTGGCTGGATGGGATGGGTTGCATTCATTTCATTCAATGATTACTTTGTTAATGGGCTTAGGCCTAAGATATTGCTATTTGGGTTTAGGCCCAATGGATAACGGTAAGGGGATTATGCACTGAGTTCTTGTAACTCACCCCCATTTTCTTTAACCCTTGTAGGTAATGCTCCGTGACGAGGGCTTGGGCCATGGATGACTCGGGTGGAGGCCATACTTCCAAAATGGTTTATTTGGACTTTAGACTTCTTTCTCGTTTATTTTATTACTTTACTATTTTGGGTTAAATGTTGTAATAAGGCCTCTGACTATTTTTATTTTTGCTTTATGGTTGGGATGTTTTTATTATATTTCTTAAATTTTTTAAAAAGGGAATTTTATGAAAAATAATGGTTTCCAAAATCGATTAACAAATGGATTTTCAAAATAAACTTTTACAAATATTTTTAACACGGATATTTTCTCTCGAACTTATAACGCTATTTTCAAAAGACTCGGGTTCTCTAGATCATTAGTTCAAATTTATCGATTTATCAATCATATCTTTGAAGTTAGTAGTATTTTATCAAATCAAACTTGTTTTCTTGATTTTAAAAAAGCAATACCTATTTTTGTACGAATCACAAAGATGTTTTTCATTTTCTTCATGTGACATACCAAATCCACTCATAACACATGGGTCGGGTTTGGGGTGTTACAATTCTTCACAAAGATGAATGAACCGTGGCCACATTTACTTTTCATCTATCATGTAATGCTAATGAGAGGATATCATTTACGCATATCTCAGGCTATCAATTCCACTATTGGGATAATGCTACATACTACGTAAGTCGTATACCCAACAAACCAGCTTTTGGTTCCTTATCTATTTGAACTCAAGCTTTTACTTACATCACATTATATGAGTCATGCATACATATTCAATCATCCACTTAAGATTAAGGTATGCAAACTATGAATGTCACAAGTGAATAAATCAATAAAAAGATTTAGAATATATTATAACAACCCAATTTTCAATGGTGTCAAAAATAGTGGTTTCGGAACCATAATTCTAATGAGTGAGTCCATAAATATTATATTAATTAATATTTATGAATTATATGTAATGTCATTGTGAATTTTGATTTTATACATTTTATTAATTGGTCAATTAGTCAAGGTACAAGTGGTTCGTACCAAAAGTCGGTGGTTTTTGAAAAAGAGCTTTTGAGACCTTATTTTCATAAAACGGGCCCCTAAATTATATTATTAAATATTTATGGAGTTATTATATTGGTGAATTGAATTTTGGTCTGACACTTTTAGAGCTTGGATGGCTAATTAAAGAACAAGAAGAAAATCGTAAAAATTGGAAAAGTTTAATTTTATCGGTTTTATTAGTAATTGGGTTAATTATGAAATGTTTGAGGTTTGAAATGGCAATTTGGCCATTATAAGATATGTAGGATGGTTTGCACTTATCTCTTTAGTGAAATGGGAGTTAAAAATTATATTCTAATTAGAAGTTTAAGATATTTACAATTTTACCAAGCTATATAAATAATTTTATTGGATAAACAAATCATTTTCCTCTTCACTTTCTTTTCCATGCCATCCAAACTAATAAAAAAACATAAGAAACCCTATTGTTGAATGCTCCAAACAATCATCTCTTGAATGGTAAGGTAATGTTAGTTTGTTTTCATAAATTTTATATTTTTAAGATCGTTGTAGATTAATCTAGCTAGCCCAGGTATTAAATTGAAAAATTGTTAAAGTTTAAAAAGTTTCCATTAATGTTAATTGAAGTTTTTGAATGTTGATGGTAGATTTTGAAGCTGTGAAATGAAATAGGACTAATTTGTAAAAGAAATTTTGATAGTTTTTAATTTAAAGACTAAAATGAGAATATTTTAAACTTGGCATGAGATTCATATATATTGATTGTAGAGGGTTGTATACGGATAGAATTGAAATCGGATTGAAAACTGGGGCTTAAATATGAAATTTATGATAGTTTCAATTTTAGAGACTAAATATAATAAAATACAAAACTTTATGGGACATCCAAATAATGAAATTGATCTTATATATGTTTATAATAGGGTGATGTAAGAGGGTTTAAATTAATAAATTAAATTGAAAAATTGTATAGATCGGGAATTGGACCAAATCAAAAGTTGCCGTGGAAAAAGGTAAATTTGTTGATTAGTCTTTAGAAAATTGATCATTATTTGTTTGTCCAAGTAAGCTCATATGATATGATTGTCTTAAATTGTTATGCATTTAGAATTATAATTGTAAATATGTTTAATTGAAATTTTACTTGTTTACAACTCGGTACAAAAGGTGAGATAAATGATTAAATTGAGTACAATAAATTGCAAATTGAAATAATTAAGGAATTGACCTTAAATTAGACTAAAATAGCATATGATATGTGATAAAGTGAATATTTGACGAAATGAGTTGAATTGATTCGATTTATACTAGTTGATAGTGATAAGGACCAAATTGAATATATTTGAAAATATGATACTGTAACACCCCAAACCCCGGCCTAGAAGTTAGGCCCGAATCTGACGTGTCACTTCAAAGGCATAATTCAAACGATTTTGCTAATTAAAAATTTAAGGCCCAAAAGCCGAAAATCCTTGAGTCTTGTTAAGTAATTGAAAAAAAAACCATTTTATAATTTTAAGTACTTCTGAAACCAAGTTTAAACGTAAGAAATTTACTCAGGTTTAATAACTAAGTAAACAATTGAAACAATAATAACAAAACTCAAAATCTAATGTCAAATCGGAGTATAAGGCCTTATTACATCCAACAAAAATAAAGCAATTAAACCATGTCTTTTGAAAAAATAAACAAAAATTTAAACATCTTGTAGTGTGGCCATATTCGAGTCCTCTCCCACGTCGAGCCATTTACTGAGGATCACCTGAAACATTAAATAAAGGGTGTGAGTTTGGAAACTCAGTGTGTACAACCCTTGGCATTCAATTCAATATATATAATTATCACATTGGCCTGAGCCCTATCAAAACTAGTGGTCTTAGGCCTTGGCCTACAATGACCTCATATCATATCATATCATATGCAAAACAAGGTAATGCAAAACCCTCCCCAAAAATCCATCCGCTACACACCATTTCGCTTCCAACCCTACACACCTGTGGGGTGTAACACCCCAAACCCGGTCAATACGCCATGACCAAATCTGGCATGCCACAGAGGAAAACGTTTTGAATAAAATTGAGTTACCGATTAAATTTTAGAAAAATAGGTGCATGATAGTTTACTTTTAAAATCCCGTAAGTAAATCTTTTAAAACTAAGTTGACAATCCATAGTTTAGAAAACATTTTTTTTGTCATTTTAAGAAAAATCTGAATTATTACTTTGAAAACCGTTTGCATTTGAGTGTAGAAATTTCAATTTGTAAAATATTTAAGTTGTCGAAAACACTTAAGTTGTAATTTTACTATCAAACGATTTATATTACCCGATGGTAAGATTTTGAAAAACTATTGCGTTTTTATAATTTAGAAAACTTTGGGCTCAATTATAATTCAACCATGATGATTATTTAGCCATATTTAAAGCAAGTTCAAAGCATATTATAATCCAAAAACATAATTAAAGAGGCCTTATTACAAATCCACATAAAGATATAAACCAAATTAAGATAAAATAAAGTACACAAATCGAAGTTCTTATAAAACCAAATTTTTACTGCATGGCCTCCTCGAGTTCATCCGGCTCCTCATCCGCGATCTACGAAACACCTGAAAAGATAAGGGAGAAGGTGAGTCACCAAGACTCAGTGCATAAATCCTTCCCCCGGTTAATGCAACATTCTTACACAATTCATAACCAAGCAAAATATATATATAATGCACCCAACCTAGCCATCCATAACTCCTTTTCTACCCCGTGTGGTACCAAACCACTGGTGGTGCCAAACCACTGGTGACCCAAAGTCACGATATCCAATAATGTGGTGCCAAACCACTGGTGACCCAAAGTCACGAATAATCCATCTATGGGGCCAACCCACGTGTGATACCAAATCACTGGCGACGATCCCAATATATCAAAAGTGGGGCCAACCCACGGTGGTACTAAGCCACTGAGACGAGTCGCTATGAGGTGCCAAACCTCTGGTGTCCCAAAGACACGAAATAAATGTGGTACCAAACCATTGGAGGTGCCAAACCTCTAGTGTCCCAAAGACACGGATATCAAATCCTTTCCCCTCCTCTCATATCACCCAAATCAATGTATTACGAGTGTAAATCATGCCATCATACTTTGATATGAACATATAACACACACACACACATATATATATATATATCGTAGATCATGATATCAATCAACATATAACAACATCATATCGAAACGGACTTACCCGAATCCTTGCTCATACCCATCAAGGTATCATATCATGATTTCACAATTTTCGGCTTTAACAACATGATTCGTATATTTACGTATATATATTACCGAGTTATAAAGTGTGTAAGGTACAAATCTGATAATAGCGAAATCACTAAATTCCAAAGACCCGATCTACTACACTAGATTTCCTTGCCCTACATTCGGCCAATACTTAGATCATTACCATAGACCATTCGGCCAACAACAAGCCTTATTCACCATAGCCGAACTTTACATCCATTTAAAGAATAAAGAACCAACATAAACCTTACCACTTGACTTACCAAAATCGATTGCTTCCAAAATCCGAAGAGCCTAAAAGAAATAAGTTCCTATGGTTAGAATCTTACTATCACGTACCCAAAATTTGGCTTTTGCCCTCATGAGAATCAATAGAGAAAATAGGAAAAAAAATTCGGCCAAGACACTTACCTATCTTCCAAAACCGATTATAGATGAACACTTAGAAAATCTACCCTTGATGATTTTCTGCCAAGATAACACCAAAAGAGAGAAAGAAGATTCGGCTATGGTGGAGAAAAAGAAAGGAAAATAAAAGTGAAAATGAAATAGGAGAAAGAGGGTTCGAAAATAAAAGAAAGAAGAAAATGGAAGGAGAAAATACAATGAGGATGGACGTTTTTAACTTTGAGCAAAAGTGAAAGAAATGAGATTTGGGAAAGAGGAAGATTCAGCCAAGAGAAAGTAACAAGGAAATATGGTTTTGAGCAAATATCAAAAGAAAGAAAAGAGAGAGATGGGAGAAAGAGGTTCGGCCAAACACCTTGTTTGTTGAAAAAGAAAAGTGCACAAAGTGCTAAGTGTGGTTTCGGTTTCAAAAGGAAAAATGAAAGAAAGAAAAATAGAATTTGGTGCAAACAAAAATGAGAGCTAAACCAAAAGCAAAATTGCACCTAATGCCTAAGGTACATTCGGCTAAGGAAGAAAATTTCGGAGAGGAAAAGAAGAAATGCCAAATGGTGTACAAAATGCTAAAATTGGCCAACCAATTCCCCCCAACTTCCTATCAACATTCGGCCACCCCCCTAGCCACACATGCCGTCCACATTCATGGACTAATGGCCTTAGAATAGTTTCCAAAACACTCTCCATCATCCAAGCCCTTTGTCCCCCCATCCTTCCATAAATATTAAGATTCTTATCCCAAAATACAAGCTTTCCTAAACTAATATTCAACTTGCCATAAAATTGAAAGTCCAACCTTCCATAATTAGAGCTTGGCCGACACTTAATGTTAGGATGCATAAAAATAAAGTCTTCCAAATGCAATCCATGCAACTCAACCACTTCCCTTAAGCAACCCTTCAAGCCATAACCATCTTGCCACTAACTCCTCTTGTGTGCTAAATTTAACACTTAAATTAACTTAAGTGTCAAGTTCACCTAATCCACTTCACATAATTCTTAATACTAAGAATTATTCTAGCTTCATAAATAAAATCAAGCCTTCACAAGACTATGCTAAACACACAAAATTCATACCCAAGCCAACACAAATAACAAGATGATACTCTAATTTTTAGGATATTACATAGGGATTTCTAAATCGACCCACCCATCCTCTACACACTAAAGGTAGCACTCACAGCGCCACTACTCAACATTGCAGCAAAGCTGCTAATCATATAATGGGCTTAAAGCCACCGGTGGATCCATGGTCGTCAAGCGACTATGCGATCCTCAAATCTTCATCCGTACCATCATTCCCACCCATATGCATCCTAATCACAATATCATATGAATGCAACATGCACATGAGTAACATCTAGAAAACTCATACTCATCACATAGGGGTATTTTCATCATTTCACAACCCAAGGGTATTTCCGTAAATCTACTCTACAGGGGTATTTAGGTAATTTTGCAAAATAGAGGTACTTTGGAAATTTTGTAAATCAGGGATATTTTGGTAATTCTGCAAACCAAGGGTATTCTGGTAATTTCACAATTCGGGGCTATTTTAGTTATTTTACAAATCTAAGGATGTTTTGGTAATTTTTTTAAACTAAGGGTATTTCGGTTATTTTCAGATTAAAGGTATTTTAGTAATTTTACAAATCTGGGGTATTTGGTCCCTCTCGGGTTTTAGTTATGAACTTTGGCCCATTAACAAGTCCTTGCGGCTAAAGTGAACAGACACTATGCACCAGGTAGGATTCCAAAGAAGAGGAGGTGGGCCACTAGGGCCGCTTAAGTACCAAGCTCTCCCTAGATCCAATCCTAGACATGCATATGCCCGTTACTACACTCTAACCTAGCGACTTGTCCACGGACATGTTTAATTATTAGAAAGTCTTATGTGGTTTAAGAGTTGTTCAGTGCTAAGCGTAAAGTCCATAAACCCTAGCACACTAGTCTACGTCCCCATAAAGCCCATCAACCCATTTCACGTTCATATAACCTATAATGGCCGCATCACATTTTTATGGCCCACTAGGGCCAAATCTCAGTCATATGGCCCATTAGGCCTAAAACAAATCCAGATCATGTAACATGCATGCCTAACCCAATTTATATAATTAAATTAATCCATTTCATCAAACTTAGCCTCAGGGCCCACTGGGCCCATTTAGCCACTTTTGGCCTTTCGACTTTCCGGCGTTGCCGGTATGAGTGTGTAGTGTTTGTACACACCTAGTTACCGTGACGTGCTATTCTATCCTTAGCCTTGAACCTACAACCAACCAACCTTCAATCAACCACTCATACTTAATCAAAATATTTACTCAAAAGCCAAAGCCTTACCGTAACCTTACCGTATGCCACTGGGTTCTAATAGCCTTTCCTTAGCTACTAATCACGAGTATCCCCTAGATCTGCACTCACACATACATCATTAAAATTTGAGTGACTCATAATACACACAGGTCACTCCTATAGATCACACGGCCATTAACTTAATCCACCATCGAATTGAGTACACTTACCCTTGCTAACGATCCTACCACGCTTACGATCTTTGAACCTTATCCTTGTTATCACAGAGTTAACGACAAGATACTTAGATAGCCTTTCAGCCTTTAAAAAATTGAACAAGAGAGGTTAATCGTACACTTTCCAAATCTACTTTTGATCCTGCGGCCTAAATTCGGCTTTTGAGATTAGTATGGTGATAGAGACAATTGGGCACCAATAGGGAGAAGAAGAGGAGATGTGATCGGCTAGAACTAAAGGTGAACAAGAGAAGGAATTTAAGAAGATAAGGTATGGGGAATTCAGCTAGAGATAAAACCAAAATTTCGGCAAATGAATGATGGGTTTTTTTGGCAAATGAAAGAATTCAGCTAAGGGGGAGAAAAAGAAATGTAATGGAACCCAAGGAACCTCTCAAAGGAATTCAGCACCTCCTTTTATAGCCAATAGCCGAATCCTACCTTCCCCCATAGTCCAATTTGGCACCAACTCTTTCCACCTCTCATCTCTTAATTTTTCTCCATGATATCTCCCTTATCTCATCTGAAATTCCCTCTTTATCAGCTCACAAGACCAAATCAAACACTTTAACAAAAGAGTCCAAATTCCACACAACTTTGGCCATCCACTATGCAAAATAAACATTCCAAAAACACCTTACCACTATTTGAACCTTGGGCCTCTTCATGCCACCTTGTAGCTCCCCTAGTGACGCCACCTTGCCACTGGACCACAAGCCCATCTGTGTCCTATTTTCCCCTTAATCTTCTTAAGAGGCCTGAGACTAAGGTCCACTAAAGCAAGAAAAATAAATTTTTCCCTATGGTCATCCCTATCTCTAAGACTTCAAATAATCCCGATAATACCTTAAAATTAATATTCTAAGTGCTACTCATACATACGAACCTTAGTGCACAGAAATTTAAAGTTTTGGGATTTTTGGGGCGTTACAACCCAATAGGCCCAAATCTACTAGGCCCAAATTCGGGGTGTTACAATTCTACCCTCCTTAAAGAAATTTCGTCCTCAAAATTTCCAACTAACTATCAATCGTACTACCCAAGTCTCACCACTATGCTTTCGTTGCGCAATCTAATTCTAAAGCCAAAATAAAAACTCAGTATACTACGGTAGGGTACGCCCTATTATTCACATCTGGAGCATCTTCGTTCCCTTGGCGACGTGCTGCATAGACCAAAGTTGGCTGCCTCAACTCCGCATAACCTACACCTCTACTTAGTGCTCCACGACCGCGTTCATTACCATTATTGCCCCTGGCTTGTCCACGGCCCCTTGGTGGTTGTTGACCACCCCTCTGTGGCTAAAAATTACCTCTGCCATTGGCTCGCTCCTGATTTGACCTTCTCGAGCACTCTCTACTCCTATGTTTCATAGATCCATAGCTCAAACAAGCTCCTATTTTCCTCCAACATTCACATCTATGCCCTTTTCCACACACAACACAAGGTGGTATCCCGGTATTAACAACAGCAACAGGGGCCTTAGCTTTAACTAGCCCATTCACTCTGGCCCTCATTGCAGGCCTCTGCTCAGTCCCCATAGCCTCTACGTTTTGTTTGTTCTTGCCCTTCTCCTTTTCTCGGTGGAGGATCTCCGTGTGCTTTACTTCCTCTGCTATATTTGCTTTCTCCACCAAGATCACAAAGTCCCGCTCCCTCTGGGGAGCTATAAGCACCAGAAGGTTGTCTCTTAACCCATCCTCAATCGATGCACATCTCTCATGCTCTGTTGCAACTATCCTCTTGGCATATCGACTGAGGCTCAAAAACTCAGCCTCATACTCTACTACCGACTTATCTCCCTGAATCAAACTCAAAAAATCCTTCCTTCTGGCATCCACATAGGCCGCTCCAATGTATTTTCCTTGGAATGCCGATTTGAAGAACTCCCAAGTGACCTACTCCTGTTGGTTGCCCTCCTTTACGGTCAACCACCACTGATAGGCTTCCTACCTAAGTAAGGACTCCCTTTTTAACTTTTGTTCATCCGTGCAATCTAGATCGCCCATTATCCTTTCAGTAGCTTCCAACCAATACTCCACCACACTCAGGGCCACCCTCGCTACTCCTTTGAAAATCTCTACCCCATTAGCTCGAAGTCGATTCACGATCGGCCCACGACTCCCCATACCATTATTGAGCCCAACGACCCTTTCTAAAATCCTTAACATGGCCTACGATACGGCATCTTCCGTAGCAGCAGCCCGTTCATATGGTCCCCTTTCAGCTACTGGTAAAGCCAGAACCTCCTCTACTCCAACATTGGGCATATGGCCTGACTTCGTTGACCTGGCCCTAACACTTCCATGGCCTCGGCCGCGACCCCTTGCACCTCTTCTAGCGCTCATCATTGCGTATTTCTGAATTAAAAATTTTATGATAGTTCCACTTGTTTAGGATACATGTCTTATGTGAGTAACATTTTTTTAAAGTTATTACGAGGTTGAGGATCCACTATAGGCTTAAGATTCCTACGAGCTCTAATCACTAAAAGCCTATTTTTAAGTAGCCCATTATCTATACAATTTCGTAATTTAAACAAATGTAGTACAGAGAACTTACTTGGCTCGACGTCGAGGGTCAGTGAACCATACTTCAAGAATCCTGCAAAAACCTTTTTAAAACCAAAAATCTAAGGCCCATTTCATAGCCCGAGCTTTGCAATCGGGCTCTGATACCACTAAATGTAACACCCCAAACCCGACCTAAAAGTTAGGCCCGAATCTGACGTGTCACATCAAAGGCATAATTCAAACTATTTTGCTAATTAAAAATTTAATGCCCAAAAGCCCAAAATCCTTAAGTCTTGTTAAGTAAAGAAAAAAACCATTTTATAATTTTAAGTACTTTGAAAGCCAAGTTTAAACGTAAGAAATTTACTCAGGTTTAATTACTAAGTAAACAGTTGAAAAAATAATAACAAAACTCTAAATTTAATGTCACATCGGAGTATAAGGCCTTATTACATCCAACAAAAATAAAGCAATTAAACCCTGTCTTTTGAAACAAATAAACAAAATTTAAACATCTTGTAGTGTGGCAATCTCTGAGTCCTCTCCCACGTCGAGCCATTTACTGGGGATCACCTGAAACATTTAAATAAAGGGTGTGAGTTTCGAAACTCGGTGTGTACAACCCTTGGCATTCAATTCAATATATATAATTATCACATTTGCCTGAGCCCTATCAAAATCGATGATCTTGGGCCTTAGCCCACAATGACCTTATATCATATCATATCATATCATATTCAAAATAAGGTAATGCAAAACCCTCCCCAAAAATCCATCTGCTACACACCATTTCCCTTCCAACCCTACACACCTGTGGGGATTTCTAAATCGACCCACCCATCCTCTACACACCAAAGTTAGCACTCACAGCGACACTACTCAATGTTCAGCAAAGCTGCTAATCATATAATGGGCTTAAAGCCACCAGTGGATCCATGGTTGTCAAGCGACTATGCGATCCTCAAATCTTCCTTCATACCATAATTCCGACCCATATGCATACTAATTAGAATATCATATGAATGCAAAATGCACATGAGTAACATCCACAAAACTCATACTTATCACATAGAGGTATTTTCGTCATTTCACAACCCAAGGGTATTTCCATAAATCTACTCTATAGGGGTATTTAGGTAATTTTGCAAAACAGAGGTACTTTAGAAATTTTGTAAATCAGGGATATTTTGGTAATTCTACAAACCAATGGTATTCGGGTAATTTCACAATTCGGGGCTATTTTAGTGATTTTACAGATTTATGGACGTTTTGGTAATTTTTTCAAAGTAAGGGTATTTTGGTTATTTTCAAATCAGGGGTATTTTAGTAATTACAAATCTAGAGGTATTGGTCCCTCTTGGGTTTTAGTTATGAACTTTGGCCCATTAACAAATCCTTGCGGCTAAAGTGAACAGACACTATGAACTAGGAAGGATTCCAGAGAAGAGGAGGTGGGCCGCTAGGGCCGTTTAAGTAGCAAGCTCTCCCTAGATCCAATCCTAGACATGCATATGCCCGTTACCACACTCTAACCTAGCAACTTGTCCACGGACATGTTTAATTATTAGAAAGTCTTATGCATTCTAAGAGTTGTTCAGTACTAAGCGTAAAGTCCATAAACCCTAGCATACTAGTCTACGTCCCCATACAGTCTATAAACCCATTTCACGTTCATATAACCTATAATGGCCGCATCACGTTTTTATGGCCTACTAGGCCCAAATCTAAGTCATATGGCCCATCAGGCCCAAAACAAATCCAGATCATGTAACATGCATGCCTAACCAAATTCATATAATTAAATTAATCCATTTCATCAAACTTAGCCTCAGGGCCCACTAGGCCCATTTAGCCACTTTTGGCCTTTCGGCTTTCCGGCGTTGCCTGTATGTGTGTGTAGTGTTTGTACACACCTGGTTACCCTGACGTGCTATTCTATCCTTAGCCTTAGACCTACAACCAACCAACCTTCAATCAACCACACATACTTATCCAAAATATTTACTCAAAAGCCAAAGCCTTACCATAACCTAACCGTGTGCCACCGGGTTCTAATAGCCTTTCCTTAGCTACTAATCACGAGTATCCCCTAGATCTGCACTCACACATACATCATTAAAATTTGAGTGACTCATAATCCACACAAGTCACCCCTATAGATCACACACACATTCGGCCATTCACTTAATCCACCATCGAGTTGAGTACTCTTACCCTAGCTAACGATCCTACCATGCTTACGATCTTTGAACCTTATCCTTGTTATCACAGGGTTAACGACAGGAATGTTAGATAGTCTTTTAGCTTTTAACAAATTGTACAATAGAGGATAACCGTACACTTACCAAATCTTTCGATCTTACGGCCTAAATTCAGCTTTTGAGATTAGTATGGTGACAGAGACAATTCGGCACCAATAGGGAGAAGAAGAGGAGAACTGATCTGTAACAGCCCGATTTAGGGGCTAGTCGGAACAGTGATCTCGGAACCACTAATTTGAGGTTAGAGAAAATTATTTTCATGTTATTCTATGTGTTATAACATGTTTATAATGATGTTTGAAAATTTTGGTGCCTTAATTTTAGCAATTTCTAGCCAAATTGTGGAAAAGGACAAAATCGCATAAAGTGCGAAAGTTCTATTTTTTTATTCCTAAAGGTACCAAATAGCCATGTTTGTAATGGGAGGTCTTTAAAGTGCAAATATACCTCCCTAAGTGTGATGGACGGTAAAGGGGACAAAGAATTAAAATTTAACAAGAGTTGGTGGCTTTTGTTGGCTAAATGAATAAAATAAGAGGAAATAAGAAAAAAAGCTATCATCTTTTCATTTAGTCTTCTTCTCCAACTGAAAATATCAGCCATGGGAAGGTTTTGAAAGCTTAAATTTTCATCAAGCTTTTTCTCCATTCAAGTAAGTCAATTTGATGGTTGTTTTTGACGATTTTTGTGTTTTTAGAGTCCCCAAAGCTTAATCTAGCTAATGAGGGGGCTAATTTGCAACATGGTTGAAAGTCTAGAGACTTGCCAAGAGAGAGTTTATGTTGTTGGCTTAGTTTTTATGGAAGAAAATGAATGATAGGATGATGAGAAACAACCTTGGTGAAAGGTGTTGTCATGAGAACACCTCATTTGGGCGAAAATGCAAAAGTTAGAAATTGTGCATTAAGGCATGAAATCATTGGAATTGTGGATAGTTGTAAGAGGATTAAATGATTAGATAGGCCTTTTTAACAAGAAAATGTGATGAAAATTTATTTACAAGCCTAAGGGCAAAATCATAATTTTGCCAAGTATAGGGGTAAAATGGTCATTTTTACCTAAGTGGATATTATGTTGTAATATGATCATTAGGTGATTAAACGAGTAAAGTTTATTGTTCTAGATCGAAGAAAACAATATTCGGACCTAGAACGGTAGAAAAGAGAAATGTGGGCTAAAAGTCCTTTTTGGCCTTTTCGTCATCGAGGTAAGTTCGTATGAATACCTTGCAAGTACGTACAGGTTATTTAATATTCCAATGTTGTATGGAATGTATAACTATGCAATGAATGTATTAAATAAGTGTTGGTGAGTTGCTAAGAGAAATGGAATCTAAGAATTGTAAGAAATGCAAATATTATGAAATGATGATAGTTAAGGTTCCGTGTAAGACCATATTGAAATATGGCCTCAGTGAGAGATTTTGTATAGGACCATGTCAGGAACATGGCATCGATAGGTTAACTCGTGTATGATGTCAATGTGATATTATGTGTACGAGACTTAAGGGTGTTACTTAATGATTTTAGTGACTCAATAAGTATTTGAGAATTGAGAATGAATGTGTTGTATATGAGAGGTACAGGAATGTGTTAGAACTGAATTGAGGTGGAATTGGTATTTGATGAACCCATAGCGGGTGATGGGTAAATGATGCACTTTAGTTGCATAAGTTATAATTATTATTGCATTGTGTGAATGCCAACAATTATACTAGAAAGTTAAGTAAAAATGGTAGTGTGTGAAGAAGTTTCCAAGTAAATATTTGAAATAGATAAATGCATGTGGATAACTATTCAAGAATGTATAATATTGGTGGACTGTGTGCGATACCACTTGATATATTATTAATTGATGGGCTGTGTGCGATCCCATCAATTATATTACTATCAGTGGGCTGTGTGCGTTACCACCTAATTAATTAGAAATCGATGGGCTGTGTGCGATACCATCTTATAAATGATTGGTGAGCTAAGTGCAAAATCACCATAAGTATAATTGATTGGTGGGTTGTGTGCGATACCAACCCTATAAGAGATTCAATGGTGGGCTAAGTGCGTAACCACCAAGAGATTAGTAATATGAGTGGCTTATTGAAAATGCTTGATGTGTTATTTTATACGATCTTGTGATGATCAGTGCAGAAATGTATGCTAATTCAACGAGCATTTGGCTTGTGGCATGGTAAGAATATGGTAAGAGATAGAATGAGTAAACTTTAAGGATGATTGAGTAAGTAACCATGAGTTCATGAGAAAAGCTTATCATAATAACTTGCAATCATGTATATTCAATGAATATTAGTGTATATCAGTTGTATGCAGACGAACTTCCTAAGCATTTTGCTATATAGGTAATTTTATCTAGCTCGGATTGGGGATCGCCGGAGATATTTTCACACTATCGAGTAGACACTCGGTATGATGTATCAAGTCTTTATAAGTAATGGCATGTATGGGGCTAGTAATTAAGGTTGATTAAGTCATTGTTGATGTAGCCAAATTGTGTTGGCCTAAGAGAGCTTATGTTTTGTCTGTGTATAGCCATAGATGAGGGCCTAAGTTGTTTGTAATTACATGGGAAATAGTTCTCCCTATTGTATGGGATGAAGACTTTATTTCTTTTATGATTAAATGTCTTTAATTCAAGAGTAATATCGATGCTATGTGCAGTTATGTGATGAGGTATGAAATGTATTGAATTGATCATGAGTTTGATCTTAATTTTAGGGTGGCAATTGGCTTGGTAAATAGCCTCTAAGCGCCCTCACGGTTAGACACACGGGCATGTGTCTAGGCCATGCGTACCCTGCACCTTATTGTTTTAAGTTAGGATAGGCCACGGTCAAACCCTACGGCCATTTGTATGAGCCGTGTAGGACACATGGTTTGGACATGGACGTGTGCCCTAGACCGTGTGATCAAGTTAGTATACCAAGGACTAGCACACGGTCTAGGCCCACAGGCGTGTCAAGGCCTGTGGATGTAGTCAGTAACTCTCCACAATTTGAAGGCATAGGCGTGTCTAAGGGTACACGAGCGTGTTCCAAGTTACATGGGTGTGTGAACTTTACTTCAAAGAAGAGTTTCCGATTAAGTTTTGAAAGTTTTCGGATAGGTTCTTAAGGCCTCGTAGGCCCATGAAGTGTATGATTAAACTAAGAAAGAGAAGTTTTTAAGTCGGAACGAAATTTTACAGCCCGGAAGTGTATGTTTAAGTGAGTTCAAGCATGGTAAAGTCTCGTATCTAGTCCTATCATCGGTCTCGAGTACGGGGTGTTACATTTACTAGTATCAGAGCATGGTTTAGTCGGTTCTCGGACTAGCCTAGCGTGAGTAGAAGTCTAGCTATACATCCATAGGTGGACTGTGATAGTGTGATATCTCCCGGCACTGACGAAATTGTTTTGTTAAGACAGGGATGGTTCTCAACTGAGCTAAATTCAATAATGTTATAAGTGATAATGAGGTAATTGCAATGCTCTTATGCATTGATGAGATTCAAAGAGGTATAAATAGAAGTATATGACATGTGTGTGGAAATGCATGAAATGAGAGTTATAAAGTGGTAAGCTTATTTGTATTGGCGGGATGTGCATAGGTGTTATATACTCAACCTGTTGGGTTAGGTGCATATAGTGAGTAAGTTTACCCAGAGGATGGGATATATGTGTATGTATGATTGTTTAAATGATGTATGATCAATATGTCCACATAGTTGAATCTCATGTGTGACTATTAAAGTAGATGATTGTATAATGTTTTATTTCGTGACCTTGTGTGAAACTACGAGTATTACGTTGTGAGAGTTAAACTGGGAAGTTTGACTAAGTAGAATGCAGTGATGGGTACTGTTGTTCAATGATAAACTAATGAATAAGACCATGGTTGGACCATGGCGGTACATGTGATCCCATATAAGACCATGTCTGGGACATGGCATTGGTGACGATATGTGAGCCAGTGTAACACCATGTTTGGAACATGGCATCGGCATTGAGACGAGAGCTAATGTAAGACCATATCTGGGATATGGCATTAGCACCTAGGGGTAATCCCATATAAGACCATATCTGGGATATGGCATTGGTGTTGATATGAGAGTTCGTGTAAAACCATAGCGAGGCTATGGCATCGTGACGACATGTAAAGAAATAGTTGGGCTATGATGTTGTGATACGATTAAGACCATAGTTGGACTATGGCAATCAGGTAAACGACGTACTCAAACCCGTAAGACATTCTTTAATTGATAAGTGATGGCAAGAGAAAGTAGAGTTAAATGTTAAGTACTCAAGTAGACAGTAATGTGGAACTTGAGTAATTGAAATCACTATTCAAAAGTATGAGTGATAGAAACAAATGTAGCATGATGAATGTGAAAACTCACTTCGAACGATTTGTGTGACTATGATGATATTTCATTGCTGATGAAATTTTAAATCATATGTATGTAGTCACGAGAGTCAAGTCAAGGGTATCTATGACCTCACCCTCCTTACCACTGTCGAATTATGGTGAGATGTTATGAGAGTCAAATCGAGTAAGTTTGTATGTGATTAACACAGTATTTATGTTAGCATTTTGGGAATGCTTTGTATCACATTGATACATGACACTCTGTTAGATAGAGTAATTGTTGTCGAACATGGGGTTGAAGTCCTAGGGGACTATAATGAAAAGGCTATCATCAAGATATGAAATAGATAAGGTCCCGTATAAGACCATGTTCGAGGCATGGCCTCGGCACCAAGTTATGATTTCGTATAAGACCACATCCAGAATGTGGCTTCGGTAACGGATATGAGAATCGTATAAGGCCATATTTGGAATATGGCATCGATACTTGATGCGGAAGTCCATATAAGACCTTAACCGGGATATGGCTTTGGCATTTAAAGGTGACTCCATATAAGACCACCTCGGGAGTGTGGCATTGGTTTCGTGCTTACATGAATGATGATGAATATGCGTCTTTGATTATCTTTAGTAATCAATGGGACAGATAGATGAGTCTAGAGGTCGAAAGGAGAATTGTACTAAAGTTATGTGAATGAGTGAATATAGGCACTCGTGAACGAGTCGCAAGGAAATGAGTACAGAGTGTGGCACGATATGTGCTTAATAGAGGCAATTGTAAGTGAGTAGGAAGCTTAAGGTGTAAGATTATCGAGATCTTCTTAAATTGATGTTCATTAATGAAAGGAATTGTTAAGGAGTTGAGGACGAATGGTTAGAGAAACAATGTTTGAACTGTGAGAGTTAATATTTTTTGCCTTTCAGGGGCGATATAGTTGTTTATCTCATGAATCGATATCGTGCGAGAAGGTTAGCTGATTGGAAAATTAGATTAAATGGTTGTCAATTTAGTAATTGGAAATGACATTCCTTTATCTCCTCGTAACCTTATTCGGGTACTTTGAGGAGGAAGTTTGTGATGATTCTAGTATAAGGGGTGAAATCATGAGTTTCACGTTGTGGAATGAGTTTTCGGGCAAGCTGAACAGAGTTAATGAATTCGATAGAGATGCCCCTGTTATCGTGAGATATGACGATAGTAAAGGTTTTAGATTAGCATAGCAAGAGAAACTCAAATAAGAATATGCTTAAGATATGTTCTCGGTATGGAAAAAAGAGTAGATTAACGTATTGAGATATGATTCAAGTTCTGTGTATATTTGCACGTGAATCACTGAAGAGAATAAAATTCAGTGTGCACGAGAGTAGAGAGCATGATACAAGGATGTGCCCATCGAAATGTTCAAACCGTGATGTTGAGTTGAAAGCTATAGAATGAGCTATTAATTGAAAGTTATAGTACTGACTTTAGTCTGAATCGAGAAAAAGAGTTGACCGGTTAGTGATCCAGAGACGATCACTTTTGTGTCTATGTTGTGAGTTAGGTGTTATGAAATGATTCATGGGAAACTTGATGGTATTTTCTGAATTTTAATGAGTGGGAGTATCTTATGCTACAGAAGATCTTGAAAATGAAATAGTGGAAATGGCTTGAGCTATTACAATGAAGAGTACAGTTATTGTAATACTTCTCAGATAGTAGACAACGTACAGGTGTTGAATGAAAGATCCTTGTTAAGCAAAGCGAGTTAGTTACTCGGTGGATCTTAATTGGTAATATCCTAGTTTCAGCAAGGTTAATGACTAGAGTGAGTCTTCCTTTCAGACCAAAAGCATTCAGAAGTGAGTTAGTAAATGGTATTTGAAATAAGCTCTGAATGAGTTTATTTAAGATGATAAAATACAGGTTGGATAAGTTTTCTATTGTTGACGCTTTCTCGAGATAGAATTTGAATATTGGTGAATCCAGAACTTTTACAGAAGTTTTGGATGAGATTTAGTAGTAACATATCTACTAATGTAAGAATAAGGAAATACAGTTAGGTGCATAAATGTTTGACAACAGAGTACATTTCACGATATGAATGAGTTTATGGTCAGAAGTAGTTGACCATTAAAAGCTGAGTTTCCTCAGAGTACAAGTCAAGACTATTATAGTTGGTGAATGCTTTAATGAAAAGTGAGATAAAACCTTATTGATTTCAAATTTGGTTTGACAAAATTTCCAAGGAGGGGGATGACCTTCGGAGGTCCAAATTTGTGGATTTCTGGATATAGTATATGCCCCAGAGGAAGAATAACCTAAGTCTCAAGTTACGTTTTGACCTTATGTATCATAGCTTAAGAGTTATAGGCAAGAGGAACTTGAGGATAAGTGGATTCACGATTTTAAAGAGTGGATGGAAACGTTTTAAGAATGATAGTAGCAACTCCTCCTGATAAGATTTTCGGGGACGAAAATCCCTAAGGGGGAGGATTGTAACAGCCCGATTTAAGGGCTAGTCGGAACAGTGGTCTCAGAACCACTAATTCGAGGTTAGAGAAAATTATTTTCATGTTATTCTATGTGTTATAACATGTTTATAAGGATGTATGAAAACTTTGGTGCGTTAATTTTAGCAATTCCTAGCCAAATTGTGCAAAAGGACTAAATCGCATAAAGTGCGAAACTTCTATTTTTTATTCCTAAAGGTACCAAATAGCCATAGTTTGTAAAGGGAGGTCTTTAAAGTGCAAATATACCTCCCTAAGAGTGATGGACGGTCAAGGGGAGAAATAATTAAAATTTGACAAGAGTTTGTGGCTTTTGTTGACTAAATGAATAAAATAAAAAGAAATAAGAAAAAAGCTATCATCTTTTCATTTAGTCATCTTCTCCAACCAAAAATATCAGCCATGGGAGGGGTTTGAAAGCTTAAAATTTCAGCAAGCTTTTTCTCTATTCAAGTAAGTCAATTTGATGGTTGTTTTTGACGATTTTTGTATTTTTGGAGTCCCCAAAGCTTAATCTAGCTAATGGGGGGACTAATTTGCAACATGGTTGAAAGTCTAGAGACTTGCCATGAGAGAGTTTGTGTTGTTGGCTGAGTTTTTATGGAAGAAAATGAATGATAGGATGATGAGAAAAAACTTTGGTGAAAGGTGTTGTCATGAAAACACCTAATTTGGGCTAAAATGCAAAAGTTATAAATTGTTCATTAAGGCATAAAATAGTTTGAATTGTGGATAGTTGTAAGAGGATTAAATGATCAAATAGGCTTGTTTAACAAGAAAATGTGATGAAAATTTATTTACGAGCCTAGGGGCAAAATCATAATTTTACCAAAGTATAGGGGCAAAATGGTCATTTTTTCCTAAGTGGATATTATGTTGTAATATGATCATTAAGTGATTAAACGAGTAAATTTTATTATTCTAGATCAAAGAAAACAATATTTGGACCTAAACAGGAGAAAAGAGAAATGTGGGCAAAAAGTCCTTTTTGGCCTTTTCGTCATCGAGGTAAATTCGTATGCAAACCTTGTAAGTACGTACGGGTTATTTAATATTCAAATGTTGTATGGAATGTATAACTATGCAATGAATGTATTAAATAAGTGTTGATGAGTTGCTAAGAGAATTGGAATCTAAGAATAGTAAGAAATGCAAATATTATGAAATAATGATAGTTAAGTTCCCTGTAAGACCATATTGAAATATGGCCTCGGTGAGAGATTTTGTATAGGACCATGTCGGGAACATGGCATTGATAGGTTAATTCGTGTATAATGTCAATGTGATATTATGTATACGAGACTTAAGGGTGTTACTTAATGATTTTAGTGACTCAATAAGTATTTGAGAATTAAGAATGAATGTGTTGTATATGAGAGGTATAGGAATGTGTTAGAACTGAATTGAGGTGGAATCGGTATTTAATGAACCCATAGTGGGTGATGGGTAAATGATGCACTTTACTTGCATAAGTTATAATTATTATTGCATTGTGTGAATGTGAACAATTATACTAGAAAGTTAAGTAAAGATGGTAGTGTGTGAAGAAGTTTCCGAGTAAACATTTGAAATAGATAAATGCATGTGGATAACTATTCAAGAATGTATAATATTGGTGGGCTGTGTGCGATACCACTTGATATATTATTAATTGATGGGCTGTGTGCGATACCATCAATTATATTACTATCGGTGGGCTGTGTGCTTTACCACCAAATTAATTAGAAATCGATGGGCTGCGTGAGATACCATCGCTTATAAATGATTGGTGAGTTAAGTGCAAAATCACCATAAGTATAATTGATTGGTGGGTTGTGTGCGATACCAACCCTATAAGAGATTCAATGGTGGGTTAAATGCGTAACCACCGAGAGATTAGTAATATGAGTGGCTTATTAAAAATGCTTGATGTGTTGTTTTATACGATCTTGTGATGATCAGTGCAGGAATGTATGCTAATTCAACGAGCATTTGGCTTGTGGCATGGTAAGAATATGGTAAGAGATAGAATTAGTATGCTTTAAGGATGATTGAGTAAGTAACCATGAGTTCATGAGAAAAGCTTATCATAAGAACTTGCAATCATGTATATCCAATGAATATCAGTGTTTATCAGTTATATGCAGACGAACTTACTAAGCATTTTGCTTACTCCTTTTATTTTTCTCATCTCTTATAGGTAAATTTATCTAGCTCGGATTGGGGATCGCCGGAGATATTTTCACACTATCGAGCAGACACTCGGTATGATGTATCAAGTCTTTATAAGTAATGGCATGTATAGGGCTAGTACTTAAGGTTGATTAAGTCATTGATGATGTAGCCAAATTGTGTTGGCCTAAGAGAGCTTATGTTTTGTCTGTGTATAGCCATAGATAAGGGCCTAAGTTGTTTGTAATTACATGGGAAATAGTTCTCCCTAGTATATGGGATGAAGACTTTATTTCTTTTATGATTAAATGTCTTTAATTCAAGAGTAATATCGATGCTATGTGTAGTTATGTGATGCGGTATGAAATGTATTGAATTGAGCATGAGTTTGATCTTGATTTCAGGGTGGCAATTGGCTTGGTAAATAGCCTCTAAGTGCCCATACGGTTAAACACACAGGCGTGTGTCTAGGCCTTGCGTACCCTACACCTTATTGTTTTAAGTCAGGATAGGCCACGGTCAAACCCCACGGCCATTTGTATGAGTCGTGTAGGACACACGGTTTGGACATGGGTGTGTGCCCCAGACCGTGTGATCAAGTCAGTATACCAAGGATTAGCACATGGTCTAAGCCCACGGGTGTGTCTAGGCCGTGTGGATGTAGTCAATAACTCCCCACGGTTTGAAGGCATGGGCGTGTCTAAGGGTACACAGGCGTGTTCTGTAACACCCTTTACCCATGTCCGTCGCCGGATTAGGATTATGAGGTATTACCGAACTAAGCTCAATTCCAAATAAACATTCAATTGAATTCAAGCATACACAATGCGATCATTACTATTATTATAACATTACAACATTTTAGACTTAATATCTAGCATAACTAAATACATGAGCATATCCACTCACTCACTTCACATATCATTACTAAAGATCCTTTATCAAATTATTTCATCAAATAGTCAAGCATAGATTAAACACATCTTAATCGTATACACAATGACTTAATCAAATTTAATATCTCACATATCATCGTTTAACCACATGCTAAATATGTACCCCATGAATTCGGCCGAATAATGTAACAAACTCATCATTCATAGTTACGAGATATTAATAATCTGTTTAATCATACCTAACATATAAGTATATTTACCACTACAAACAGGATCAAAGTAACCAAGCCTCAAACGATCACATCATAAATATATAAAATGCGCTTGGTCTATATCTATTAAAAGAACAAATGCACCTTTGGTTCTTTAAACAAATATTTGTGCACAAATCAATTCTCTTATGAACAAACCAAAACAATCATACAATATACATTTTGTCATTAATGAAAACATCCAATATATAATACATTTATATTATTATGAGTCCAAGCCTTAGCCGAGTATACAAATACACCATATATTATATTTTAATCCAAACACAAATTATCACCCAATTGAACATAAAGCATATGCATACTAAACCAATACAAACTAAATCAATATATCCATTATACCATCAATTATAAATTCATCTCATATATAAATATACTAATGCATGTACGAACAAACAAGTTACTATACTTATAATTCATTAAAAACCACACATACTATAATTAAAACATGAAATATTGAAAACTCAAGATATTGAAAGTAAGCCATATTCGCATGGCTTTAATATAGATACATAAACAAAAGTTTCCAACTCAAACGTAGACATTATCCATCCTATACATGCCTTTATCCAAAATAAACCAAACCAAAAGAGTACCAAAAAGTTGATAGTGCGGTTGACTTGCTGCCGATTTCCCCGAGCCCGTAGCTTGACCAAAATCTATAAAACAGAACATTAAACACAAACAGAGTAAGCTTAATAGCTTAGTAAGTCTTAAGCATTGATTTAAGTCACTAAACTAGTTAAACATGATTTAAATCAATTCATGACATAAAACATATATGTCTTACTCATAAGCTCACCATAACAAGATATCATTAACTTACTTAACTTGGTAACTTTCAATTCTTTACCAAATACATCAATTGCCGAATATACATAGATAATTACATAACTAGGTGAATAACTATACTTACAAGAACCTTTTTAACCATACTCATACTTTCGCATTTCCAATATCCATATGGCAAATTATATTGTATTTAGATAAACTTCACAACCAAGTGCATAACACATTTTTCTTTCATCATTATATTTGTTCACTATCATAGCACATATATATATGACATTAGTGTATGAAGTACATACCTTGTTTCCGAATTAACAATTTCATTTTCAAAGCTCAAGCTTACTAGATTTGCTTCATGGCCTTATTACTTTATGAATGAAGTTCAAAATTGAAACTCACCGGTATAGCACCTGCTAGGCTTTAACTCGAATTGCACACACACCGGCACTAGGCCTGCTAGACTCAAGGTCCGAAATTTAAATACCGATATTTAGCCTACTAGGCAATAAGCCTGAAATATTTCACCGGTACAAGGCCTGCTAGGCTCGAAGCCCAAAATAAATCACCGGCACAAGGCCAGCTAGGCTCAAAGCCTGAATAACAATATAATTAATCCTTCAATACACATTTTTTAATGCTAATGTCACAAACAAATCATATACATCATATTACATCCACATATCATATCGGATATACTTATTCATATCACATTAACAAAAATATATTCAATCCAATTTAACACCTTTACATTCGATTAACACATAAATTTATACTCAAATTTATCAAATATCATCATTTAACATGTTCATAATTAACTCTTTAATATATATTTGCTTAAGGACTTACCTCGACTGTCGACGGACAACGTAGGTCGACTATTTGGTAACCTTCGCCTTTCCCCGATCCAAATCTGTTTTTCTTTGTTCTTGATCTAGACACATTAAAATTTAGCTCATTCAAGCATATTTCATCTCAATTTAGTCCCAAAACACATAAATGGGAAAATTACCATTTTACCCCTAATGTTTCACATTTTTACAATTTAGTCCTATTTGCACAAAACACAAAATACACAAAATTTCACTATAATACCTTAGGGCTGAATTTTCATAAGGACTATACAAGTCCATTTATTTCATTTATTTTGCATTTTGGTCCCCTCAAAAATCCATTTTTGCAATTTAGCCCAAAATACTCAAATTCACTAAAACCTCAAATACAAAACATGCTAATCTTTAACATATCTTTAATATAAAATCATTAAACATCAGAAACCCCAAGAACATGTCAATAGCCGAATATCAGACATGCTTAAATTTAAAAATTCCAACATGGGTCAGCTACTGTTTGAAGCAACGATCTCAAAAATGTAAAAATTATCGAAAACCGAAATCAAACTAACCTTGGATTGAGCTTACAAGTGCCGAATTTTGAAACTCAAAAACCCCTTTTCTTCCTTAGAATATTCGGCTTTAATCAACAAAAAGATGATAATGGTTTTATTATGTTTTTATTTAACATATATTATGACATTTAATCATTTACTTATATAACCTTATTATATAAAATTATATAATATAAAACTTAAGGTTAATCTTGTCTTATGCCACCCACTAACTTAAAATTGGGCTATTTACCAATTTAATACCTCATATTACAAAGCCATTATCATTCTAGCACTTTTCACTATAGTATGCAACTTTTACACTTTACGCGATTTAGTCTTTTTTGTTAAATTGAATACACAAACGATTAAATTTTTCTATGAAACTTTCACACACATTAAATCACATATAATTAGCACAGAATATATCATTTAAATATATTTCAGACTCGGATTCGTGGTCCTGAAACCACCGTTCTAATTAGGGTCAAATTCAGACTGTTACATGTTCCAAGTCACATGGGCGTGTGAACTCTGCTTCAAAGAAGAGTTTCTGATTAAGTTTCAAAAGTTTTCGAATAGGTGCTTAAGGCCTCGTAGGCACATGAAGTGTATGATTAAACTAAGAAAGAGAAGTTTTTAAGTCAGAACGAAATTTTACTGTAACATCCTGGAAAGGGCCTATGCATTTTCGGTTTAATTGTATGAAGTGACATGTTTTATGTACTAAGAATAAATTTTGAATATTTTTGGAAACCCGAAAATGAATGAAAATGATCTGGAAATGAACATTTTTGGAAACTTGAAAATGTATGGACATGATTTAGAAATGATTCAAAAGAGGAAAGTGAACATTTACGAAACTTGGAAATGTAAGGAAATGATTCAAAAGAGGAAATGAACATTTCGAAAACTTGGAAATGTAAGGAAATGTCAAAGTTTACAGAGTGAAAGAAAATTTTTGGAAACTTAGAAATGACTTAGAAATGTCGAGTTTTAAAGTTTAAAAGAGGAAATTAAGGCAAGGTGGCCTTAAAAGAAAAAGTTGGTGAAATTTGACACACAAACAGGCTTGGAAAAGTGGCCCAAGATGCCACTTAGGGCCTCTGAAATGGCGCCACATGCAAGGTGTTGGGCCTGAGTTCGAGTCACTTGGGAAGCAAATAAAGGAAGTTTTATTTTTGCTTCCGTAAGCTTCGAGGTGGACGGCACAAGCCTTCTAGAAATGAGGAGTTTTATTTTCATAAATATTCGATTAATAAGGTGATAAATAAGGGATTTAATTTGGATTATTTTTGAAGAGATAATAAAGGATTATTCTCTAATTATTTTAAATTAAGGAGATAAACTTCTCAATAAAGAAGAGTGGTGGCCAAGTAAGGGATTCTGAGTAGTAGTTTCGGCTATAAAAGGAAGAAAATAGGGCTACTCATCAATTTTTCTTCCTCCTTTTCCCTCTACCGAATTTCTGAGTGCTCTCTTCTCTTCTCTTCTCTTTTTCTTTTGTCAAGCCGAATCTATAGTCCACCATTGTCAAAATTCTCAAGTTTTCTTTTCTTCCTATTTCTTCTTACCAATCCATTCAAAAGCCGAATCTTGGAAGGGCTTCAAGCATAGGTGCTGTTGATTTCTTCAAAGGCAAGAACAAGTTTGATTTCCATTCTGTTCTTTTAGATTAGCCGAGAGATAATCTAACCCCATACATATTATGGTTGCCGAATATGGAAGGATCTTTCGGGATTATCAGAGTAGTCAACTAAAAGAAGGAGTATTCGGGATTTCTAAGATTAAGGTAAGACATGTGAATATTTGGTCAAAGGCCTTGATTTATGTTTTGATGATTAAGATTAAGTCTAACGTAAGGTTTTAGGGATTTTGACATTCCTAGGGAAACAAGGAACAGTTTCGGGATTTGTTGGTATTCCAATCGGCAATAAGGTAAGAATACTAATCCTACTAGGATTTGGAATTTTGGCCGAATGGCTTTTTATTAAGGTAATAAGTGATAAATCAATGTAGGGATTAAGGATCTAAGCATTAGATCAAGCTTTTTGGGATCTCAAGGAAATTTTAAGCGAATCAGGTGTGTACCCCACACTAATTCTTAATAAGTTTTATGGCTATGTCTAATTAAAATATGTGATATTAAGAATAAGAAAGTGGCTAAGGTACCATGTTATGGTACTAAGTACTCAGTCGTTTTCCTACTCCTACTAGGAATATGAAATATGTTATTTGTAACATGAGAATAAGAATGTGAACTTTGGCATATTAATGCATATTACAAAATGGGGCATATAGGTTATTGAAAGGGGAAGTGAATGTGGTGACCTAAGACCACGAACACGGTGACCTAAGACCGTGGTATCTGAATGTGGTGACTTAAGACCATAAATGCGGTGACCTAAGACCGCGATATGGAGTGTAGCGGAAGGAGGGTCTAGTAGTCCCCACGGTGTACAGGTTGGTACGGGGGAGTGTAGCGGATGGCTTATTAGGTTTGGGTTTGGGAATGCATCATAATTTGTATGCTATGATATGAATGTGTAATATTTGTTATGCTGATTCTATTATGATTTAGTGTTGTGTACACATTGAGTCTGTTGACTCACCCCATTGAGGACCATGTTTGGTGATGAGCAGTAATGGGCCAGGAGGGACAGTGAGAACTTGTGGTGGCCATGCTCAACATGAAGTTTTTATTTTTATGGACTATTAATTTTTAAGTACTTGAATTCTTTGGATTTACTTGATGTAATAAGGCCATAAGGCCATAGTGCACTATTTTATTTACATTTTTATTTATTATGTTACTGAAATTTTTATTAAGTTAAAGATTAAGTAATTTACTTTAAATGTATTCTATATGTTTTATCACCTAAAATTTAAAAAGGTTTTCATTATAAAACGATTTTGGTTTTCTACTCGAGCCCAACCCAAAACAATATTTCTTTCAAAACACACTATTTTCCCAAAGTAACAAAAGAACTTTGAACCGGTTTACTTGAGGAACATACCAAATCTGGTCAAAGCTCGTGGGCTGGGTTTGGGGTGTTTCAATTTGGTATCAGAGTAAGGTTTCAAACCCTATGTTATTTGTAACATGAGAATAAGAATGTGAACTTTGGCATATTTATGCATATTATTATTATATGGGGCATATGGGTATGATTGAAAAGGGGGAAGTGAATGTGGTGACCTAAGACCACGAACACGGTGACCTAAGACCGTGATATCTGAAAGTGGTGACCCAAGACCACAGTAATCTGAAAGTGGTGACCTAAGACCACAGTAATCTGAACGTGGTGACCTAAGACCACGAATGCGGTGACCTAAGACCGCAATTAGGTGTGTAGCGGAAGGAGGATCGACTTAGTGGTCCCCACGGTGTGGCCCAGGCGAGTGCGAGGTGTTTGATTTGGTTTTGAGCCCGATTTCAAACCCTCGGCCTAGGGGTTTAAGGCCCAAAACATTTTCAAAGCGAGCCCAAATGAGTTTTATGAAAATATTTTTGACATAAGCAGGTTTCTGGCATGGCACCCAAGTCTCCGACCCGCAGTCCACCAGGTAAGTACCCCTATCCTCTGTGTGAATTCTGGTATGAATTATAGAAGGGTAGAAATGGAACGTAGATTAGACTGTTAAGTATATGAACCCTAGGACTAGTTTACCCCAACTATTACATAAGACTTTAATGCCTAATTAAACAAACATATGGCTAAGTCGCTGAGTTAGGGTGTGGTAACCCTTGTGCGCATGTCTAGGATTGGATCCAGAAGAGCCTAGTACTTAAGCAGTCCTAGTGACTCACCTCCTCTTCGCTGGAATCCTACCTGGTGCGTAGCTTCGGTTCACCCTAACCAAAAGGACTCGGTCATAGGCTAAACACAATAACTAAAACTCGAAAGGGAACTAGCCGTGTTTTTATAAAAATCCTAGTTTTAAAACTCCTAAAATTACCTTTTTCAATTTGTGAGAACTATTTTTACAAAATTTTCCGAAAAATTTTCGATTTATGAAATTACAAAAATACCCCTAGTGGTAAATTACAAAAAATACACTTGGTTTATGAAATTCCCAAAATACCCACAGTTCTTATCAAGATTTCATTACTTTATAAATGTTCAAAAACCCTAATTTGCAAATTATCAAAATATCTTGATTTTGGAAAATTACAAAATCGCCCCTTACGTACAAAATCACCAAAAATAACCCTGATTTCCAAAATTTTTACAACATCACCGTTTTAGAAAGTACAATTCTCAAAAAGAACCCTCAAAGTTTTGCAACTTTTGAAATATCCCTGATTTACTAGATTTTACAAATTTACCCCGATTTGTGAAAAATTACCAAAATACACCCGAGGTCCAAAATTACCAAAATACCCCCGGATTTTAAAATTTTTCCAAAACACCCCGGGAATTTAAAAATACCAAAATACTTTGTGACAAAATCACCAAGGAACTTTTTCTTTTGAAAAATTACAAAAATACCCCTGTAGGATAAAATTACAAAAATACCCCTAGGTAGTGGAAAAACAACGACAACAAAAACTACAACATTTCTCTGAATGAACGAAGGTTCATAATTGTTTGATGGATGTATGAATGGATGCAAAGACTGTGTGCATGTATGAATACGAAAGAACCACTCCTAAAACTCTTTTCATAAAATTCCTTCGCGGGTAATCAAGTGAAACAAAAGTATTAATCCATAAAACTTCTTAATCAGATCACGACGTTAGAAATGAGCTCTAGAGGACGTGGTCGTCATGGACGAGGTAGAGGAAGGATGACCGTGTCGGAACCCGTTAGATCGGGTCAAGGGTCTGATAATGAAATTCCACCGCCACCACCAACCCCAGTGTGGGTATTGAGCGACAAGCTCGGGACGGAGAAGATCTTTGTTTCAGTCGTGCTTTGCGAGTTCTGAGTTGGTGGGTACAGTGCGAGAGAAATTTGGGAACCCGTAAGTCTATGCTGAGCGGCTCAGAGCTAATAGAGCCGAAATATTTCGTGGAGTATCGGGTGTGGCACCCAGTACAGCTGAGTACTGGTTGGAAGCAACTGAGCGCATCATGGATGAGCTTGATCTGACCCACGAGGAGAAGTTAAAAGGAATGGTGGCACTACTACGCGATGAAGCGTACCAATGGTGGTTAATCTGTTAAGGATGGTGCCACGGTGAGGATCGACACAGGAATATGTTAAGGAAGCATTTGAGAAAGAAGTATGTAGGAACCAGGTGTACACCGATGAACAAAGGAAAGCTTTTAAGGGCTGGTTCAAGGGAACAAGTCCATTGCGGAATATGAAGTGAATTCACGAGGAGGTTGGCCAGGTATGCTCGAGTGTGTGTAGTGGCAACCCGAGCATGAGCGCTTGTGTCTGTTTTGAGGACGGACTAAGGGATGATCTGAGACTGTTAATAGCACTGCATCAGGAGCGGGAATTTTCTTCGTTAGTGGAAAAGGCCAAGGTGGCTGAGGGAATTAAGGATTCTGCAAGGCAGAACACTAATTGGAATAGGCCAGAAAGAGGTTTTGGATCGTCTGGATCATCTGGGAATAAGAGGCCTAGAGTTGATGGGCCGCGAGGTCGCTAAGTTGGTTCGGAAGGCGGTATCGACCTTGTGATATGTGTGGAAAAGAAGCACTTAGGAGAGTGCTGGAAGAAAACAGGAGGATGTTTTAGGTGTGGGTCCAAGGATCATGTGATCAAGCATTGTCCTAAGAACCTAGATAAAAGTGGACCAGCAACTCAGAATGTTAATCAGGCTGGTAGAAGTGGACAGCAGCCTCAGCAAGGTCGTGGACCGAACCATGGAAGAAATGGTTCGGGCTGAGGACGTGGAGCACCAAGTAGAGATGCTGAAGGTGCAGACGCGACGCAACCAAGGTTGGTTTATACAGTTGGCCGTCGCGAGGAGGACGATGTGCCAGATGTGACAACGGGTACGTTCCTTATTTCTGGAATACCCTTAATTGCTTTGCTTGTTATAGGGTTAGCTTATTCTTGTATTGCTGGTGAAGTGACTGAAACCTTGGATCTGAACTTAGAGATTGTGCCTAGGAAGTATGATGGTTTTATTAAGATTAGAGTGTGCAGCATAAGCGTAGTGTGGTGAGTAGGAGTGCATTTAGCCAAGTAATTTCGAGGACGAAATTATTTTAAGGGGGTAGAACTGTAACATCCTGGAAAGGGCCTATGCATTTTCGGTTTAATTGTACGAAGTGACATGTTTTATGTACTAAGAATAAATTTTGAATATTTTTAGAAACCCGGAAATGAATGAAAATGATCTGAAATGAACATTTTTGGAACACACGAAAATGTATGGACATGATTTAGAAATGATTCAAAAGAGGAAAGTGAACATTTACTGGAAACTTGGAAATGTAAGGAAATGATTCAAAAGAGAAAGTGAACATTTCTGAAACTTGAAAATGTAAGGAAATGTCAAAGTTTACTGAGCCGAACGAAAATTTTTGGAAGCTTAGAAATGACTTAGAAATGTCGAGTTTTAAAGTTTAAAAGAGGAAATTAAGGTAAGGTGGCCTTAAAAGAAAAAGTTGGTGAAGTTTGACACACAAACAGCTTGGAAAAGTGGCACAGAAGATGCCACTTAGGGCCTCTGGAAATGGCGCCACATGCAAGGTGTTGGGCACGAGTTCGAGTCACTTGGGAAGCAAATAAAGGAAGTTTTATTTTTGCTTCCGTGAAGCTCAGGTGGACGGCACAAGCCTTCTAGAAAGGAGGAGTTTTATTTTCATAAATATTCGATTAATAAGGTGATAAATAAGGGATTTAATTTGGATTATTTTTGAAGAGATAATAAAGGATTATTCTCTAATTATTTTAAATTAAGGAGATAAACTTATCAATAAAGAAGAGGTGGGCCAAGTAAGGGATTACGAGTAGTAGTTTTGGCTATAAAGGGAAGAAAATAGGGCTACTCATCAATTTTTCTTCCTCCTTTTCTCTCCTACAGTGCTCTCTTCTCTTCTCTTCTCTTTTTCTTTTGTCAAGCCGAATCTATAGTCCACCATTGTCAAAATTCTCAAGTTTTCTTTTCTTCTTATTTCTTCTTACCAATCCATTCAAAAGCCGAATCTTGGAAGGGCTTCAAGCATAGGTGCTGTTGATTTCTTCAAAGGTAAGAACAAGTTTGATTTCCATTCTTTTCTTTTAGATTAGCTGAGAGATAATCTAACCCCATACATATTATGGTTGCAGAATATAGAAGGATCTTTCGGGATTATCAGAGTAGTCGACTAAAAGGAGAAGTATTCGGGATTTCTAAGATTAAGGTAAGACATGTGAATATTTGGTCAAAGGCCTTGATTTATGTTTCGATGATTAAGATTAAGTCTAACGTAAGGTTTTAGGGACATTCCTAGGGAAACAAAGAACAGTTTCGGGATTTGTTGGTGTTCCAATCGGCAACAAGGTAAGAATACTAATCCTACTAGGATTTGGAATTTTGGCCGAATGGCTTTTTGTTAAGGTAATAAGTGATAAATCAATGTAGGGATTAACGATCTAAGCATTAGATCAAGCTTTTCGGGATCTCAAGGAAATTTTAAGCGAATCAGGTGTGTACCCCACACTAATTCTTAATAAGTTTTATGGCTATGTCTAATTAAAATATGTGATATTAAGAATAAGAAAGTGGCTAAGGTACCATGTTATGGTACTAAGTACTCAGGTACGTTTTCTACTCCTACTAGGAATATGAAATATGTTATTTGTAACATGAGAATAAGAATGTGAACTTTGGCATATTAATGCATATTACAAAATGGGGCATATGGGTTATTGAAAGGGGAAGTGAATGTGGTGACCTAAGACCACGAACACGGTGACCTAAGACCGTGGTATCTGAATGTGGTGACCTAAGACCAAAAATGCGGTGACCTAAGACCGCGATATGGAGTGTAGCGGAAGGAGGGTCGACTTAGTAGTCCCCACGGTGTATAGGTTGGTACGGGGGAGTGTAGCGGATGGCTTATTAGGTTTGGGTTTGGGAATGCATCATAATTCGTATGCTATGATATGAATGTGTAATATTTGTTATGCCTGATTCTATTATGATTTAATGTTGTGTACACATTGAATCATTTGACTCACCCCCGTTGAGGACCATGTTTCGTGTGATGAGCGAGAATGGGCCGGGACGGCGAGAACTTGTGGTGGCCATGCTCAACATGAAGTTTTTATTTTTATGGACTATTAATTTTTAAGTACTCCGAATTATTTGGATTTACTTGATGTAATAAGGCCATAAGGCCATAGTGCACTATTTTATTTCTGTTTTTATTTATTATGTTACGAAATTTTTATTAAGTTAAAGATTAAGTAATTTACTTTAAATGTATTCTATATGTTTTATCACCTAAAATTTAAAAGGGTTTTCATTATAAAACTATTTTGGTTTTCTACTCGAGCCCAATCCAAAACAATATTTCTTTCAAAACACACTATTTTCCCAAAGTAATAAAAGAACTTTGAACCGGTTTACTTGAGGAACTACCAAATCTGGTCAAAGCTCGTGGGCTGGGTTTGGGGTGTTTCATTTACAGCCAGTAAGTGTATGTTTAAGTGAGTTCAAGCATGGTAATGTCTCGTATCCAGTCCTATTATCGATCTCGGGTACGGGGTGTTGCATGATCGGCTAGAACTAAAGGTGAACAAGAGAAAGTTAAGAAGATAAAGTATGGGTAATTCGGCTAGAGAGAATACAAAAATTTCAGCAAAGGAATGATGGGGTTTTTTTTCGACAAATGAAAGAAATCGGCTAAGGGGGAGAAAAACAAATGTAATGGAACCCAAGGAACCTGTCAAAGGAATTCGGCACCTCCTTTTACAGCCAATAGCCGAATCCTACCTTCCCCCACACTCCAATTCGGCACCAACACTTCCCACCTCTCATCTCTTAATTTTTTTCCATGATATCTCCCTTATCTCATCCGAAATTTCCTTATTTATCAGCTCACAAGACCAATTCAAACACTTCAACAAAAGAGTCCAAATTCCACACAACTCTGGCTGTCCACTATGCAAAATAAACACTTCAAAAACACCTTACCACTACTCGAACCTTGGACCTCTTCACGCCACCTTGTAGCTCCCCTAGTGACGCCACCTTGCCACTGGACCACAAGCCCAGTTGTGTCCTATTTTCCCCTTAATATGCTTAAGAGGCCTGATGCCTGAGAGTAGGGTCCACTAAAGCAAGAAAAATAAATTTTTCCCTATGGTCATCCCTATCTCTAAGACTTCAAATAATCCCGATAATATGTTAAAATTAATATTCTAAGTGCTGCTCATACATACCAACCTTAGTGCACAGAAATTTAAAGTTTCGGGATTTTTGGGGCGTTACAACCCAATAGGCCCAAATCTACTAGGCCCAAATTTGGGGCGTTACAGATACAATGTTATAAATATGAAATTGGGCCTATATGGTGATGAATGGTGTGCTACATGCATGAATTCATGTTTTGATATTGAATTATAAATGTATTTGAGAAATGGTTCCCTTATTAACTGTTTGGCAGGGTTAGGTATAATTGGTATGCCATAGGATAGGAAGAGTTCAAGGTTATACGACTAGGAAGAGTTCAAGGTTATATGACTATGGGTCAGGGAGTGTTGGGCACACACATTAATCGGTTATACCGACTAATGTTGGGAACATCTATCTTTTGGTTTTACCGACTAGTGTTGGGCGCAACTTACTATTTTGGATTTATCCCATAGGCACTTGGTGCCAAATTGATGTGATTGGTTGGATCTGTGTATCCGTCCGAGTTCGAGTCAGGTTAATAGGGACATGTATAATGTAAATAGAATAAATGATATTCAGATTGAGTTGATATGATGATTGGATGATATATATATATTGAGAATTGATTATAAAAGTCGAGAGGGACAATATAGAAATGTAACAAAACGATGAATGTGATTTGGACTTCGTATTATGAAATGAAGTAATGATTGAAATTTGATGTATATTTGGATAAAAATGTATTGATATGATATGGGAATAAAGTTCATAAGGTTTAACTTGAATTGGATTGAGAATTAAAATTATGAAACAAAAATAATGTTTGGCATTAATTTGAAATGGGATGTATTGCAGATAAATATATTGTATGATATGATTATGATAGTGAATTGATTAAATGATTATTTGTTTGTGCATGGTAATAAAATGTTGAATAAGTGAATTGAAATGTTATATGATTGAGTTACTATATGGTATGATATATGTTAAACTCACATTTTTTATATTTGACTTGTCATGTTAGGCAAACTTTACCAAGTTAAGTAGCATGTAGTGTATAATTATAACCTGAGGTAAGTTACTTGGTTTAACATTTGTGAACTTACTAAGAATTATCTATGCTTACCTCGGTTGTTTTCCCTTTCCTTGTAGATTGCCAACTTGCAGAACATGTCAAGTGGATCTTCAGCAGCTCACACTATCTCAGTATTAATTCGATATTCTTTTTATCGTTTAAAGCTCGGTTTTGTGGCCTATACATAGGTGTTATTATATGTGTTTACCTTGGCTGCATAGTTTCGTTTGCACTTGGATAACGTCTGAATTATGGTATATGTTGATGTGGAGTGGTTTGAAAGTATGAAAGTATAGACTAAGTTTGAATAAGTGATTTTGGTATGTTCTGGTGCTTATTGAGTCATATTGGTTAGCTAATTGGAAAATGTCAAATTGTGGAAATGTTGGATTAGATGATTTTGAATAGTGATTTATAATGTTTTGACATGTACATGGAGTATACACTGTGTCTTGATGGAAATTTTAGGTTGGTAATACTTATATGAAAGTATAAATTGGATGGTGGTGTACTATATGTTAGATGTAATAGTTTGTATGGAATAAATTTAGTCATTTAGTTCACGACTAAAATATTAGTATGAATTGACTTGAGCGACAGTACATAGGCATAGATTGAATTTGAAAAATTATATGTGATTATCTAATGTTATTGAATTGGTTAGCTGGTCAATAGAGGTTAGTTATAGGTTGATTGAACATGGTTGAAATATGGTGATTTGAGTATGTTTTCAATGAGTTTTGTACAGCTCTTATGTGTACCTAAGTCACTTTTTGAGAAAGCCTTGGATTGAGCATGAAAAAGTACTTAAAACTTATTATTTTACCCATTTGGGTATAAGTATCGGTACCAGATATCAAGGTATCGATACTTAACTAGATGAATAGAGTTTTCAAAATGGAAGAATGCCAAAACTGTATCGATACCTATCATAAAAGTATTGGTATTTATTCGTTTAGTATCGATACCTAGTTCCAAAGTTTTAAAAAATTTTGGATTAGCCCTTAATCATGCTCGAATCTATTGAATTATGTTTGTATGCTCGATTTAGTCTCTATTTGGTTCATAACTTCTATTATGTATGTATTTAGAACAACTAGATCATTTAAATTGAATTCAATGTTATGATTTGCGTGTGGATGTTTCGATAATTGTAGTAACATCCTAAAACTCAAGTTCGGTGATTAGACCAGGTGAGGTATGTTACATGTAGTGGTATCAGAGCTACAGGTTCAATCGATTCTAGGACTGAACGTAGCACGTGTTTAAGATTAGATATACATGTCACAATAACTTGAGATAGTGTGACGCATTCAGATCTAAATTGATTTTGTTTTTCATTTTGATAAATCTTGTTCGTCGAATTAAATTGTGTAGTATTGAATGAAGTTAATAGTAACATTTTTGTTTCTGATTATGGAGCTGCTTTTAGAGACTATTTGTTCATCAAGGTTCAGGGAATGAGGAAAGATATGCATTCTTTCAATTGTTAAACTAGTGATTCACCCAATACTCGGAAGCTACCCCTTTAGCTCACTAACATGATGATGTCCATCAACCCCAGATCTATAAAACCCAAGAATGTGGGACACAAGAATTTTGAGATATAAAGGACGACAATTCGACGAGAACTGAATATTAACTGAAAAATATTACGAAAGTGTCTGATGAAAGAATGTGCTCTCCAAAAGATAGTTTAAATTGCACAGTATTGTTATGGAAGGAAAAAGTGTATCAGTGGTGGGTAACCCTGAGATCAGTGACATCAAACAGTGTAGCGTGACCAAATCTTTTCTGACTCCTCATCCAAGTAGACGAGAAATTTAAGAAGTCAATCATTTTCCCTACAAGAAATTTGAGGAAAGATATGTCTAAATTGAGTTATTCATGACCTCAGGTTACATCAGCAGCTAGTGCAGGTAGTGTCTGAAACACGAGTAAACTGGTTTGTGAACATTACGACAAAAATAATTTTGAGGAAATACAGAGTGAGAATGGGAGCCTACTTCGGATGTGACTTTACCGAGCACTTGATGAAGGATTGCCTGATAGAATGAAATGTTATTAGTGATTAGACTATTAAATCAATGTCAACTTCACAGAGAAGTAAGAAACTGAGAATTAGTCGTAATGTTGGAACCAGTCAAGGTGAGACTAAATATACAATATTCAAATATGAAGCTCGTGCACCAGTCAAAGCTTATGTTGTCTGAGCCATAGAAGGGGCTACAATTCCTGAAACCATAACTGATTGATATTATCCTTGGTACAGACAAGTTAACTTCGCATGACGCTTGTAACAGCTCGTTTTTAGTTGAATCAGAATAGTGGTTTTGGGACCACAAATTCGAAGACAAAATAATTATTTTATTATTAATTTAAGGTCTATAGCATGATAGAATGATTGTGTGAAATTTTCGTTAAGAAGTTTTATCGTTTGAGTGTTTAATTTGATAAAAAGGTCTAAATTGCGTAAAGTGTAAAACTTATGTTCTATTAGATAAAGGTGCCTAATAGCTATAAAACTTTAAAGTGGAAGTCCTTATATGGTAAATAGACCAATAATATGATAGTGGTTGATAATGGCTTGGTAATGTTGTAAATTGAATTAAGTTTAAAGGTTAATTTTGGTATTTAGCAATTAAAGTTAAAATAAGTAAAATAAAACAAAATTTTCACCCATTATCATCTTCCTCAACCGAACCTAGGGCAAGAAGAAGCCATTTTTCTTCTTTAAATTTGACAATGCTTATATAGCTCATTAAGGTATGATTGTTGTCCCGTTTTTAATGATTTCTATGTTTTTGAGATCGTTGCAGCTTAATCTAGCTAGCCTAAAGACTAATTTGCAAAATTGTAAAAGGTTTAGGGTTTTTCCATTGATGAATTTTGGTGTATTTTGATGTTTGATGATAGAAAATGCATGCTTGTTGTTAGATAAACAACATTTGTAAAGTGATTTTTGACAAAATTATCAAATAGGGATTAAATTGTGAAATGTGTAAATTTTAGGGTTAATTGTGAAATAAATGAAAAATATGGGCTGCTAGGGACTTAATTGAAATTGGGCTAGCATGGGTATAAGTTGAATTTCATGAATTTTTATTTTTATGAGTTAAGGACTAAATTGTAAAAATGTTGAAATATTAGAGTAAAAGTGTAAAGTTGCTAAAATGTGTAATTTGGACTAAATTGAATTGATTGATGATAAAATAAGCTAAATTTGATATTATATAGATCAATAAAAGCAAAATTCGGATTTAGATCGAGAGAAAAATAAGGTGTTGGATTAGTCAATCTACTTTGTTGTTTTTACATTCAAGGTAAGTTAGTATTTAATAAGTATTATTATATTATTGTGTTTTAAACGCTTTAATATTGAATTAATAGTGAATATGACCTTACGGATATGTTCGACAGTGATTCGGCTAATGTGAAATCCCGGTTGAAACTTAGGAATAGTTTAGGATACAAATGACATGTCATTAGGGGTTATGTGATTTGGGTGCTGGTCCGTACGCCCTATCAGTGACTGAGTTAACCAGCATGTGTTATGGATTGTCATCAGCTTGTGTGAGCAGCACCGTGTAGTTTCTTTATGACCGTCAGCTTCTGTGAGTAGACCTATTGATAGCTCGAGAGTGAGCATTTTATGTGATATGAGATTGAGATAGTGTAACATCCTTAAATCGGGGTCTCTGCTTTTTGTGTGTTATTGCATGTGATATTATGTTGGTTATGCTAGTTTAGCATGTTTTGGGGTCCGGGCATGACCTCGGGTTAGGCCTGAGTCATGGCTAAAATTTTTGTTTTAGTACTTAGGAAGAGGGAGCTAAGAAAGTTAAGGGTTAAAAGAAATTGTCGGAGTGTTTAGACACAAATAGCTTGGTGGTAAAGTGGTAAAGGAGGTGCCATTAAGGTGCCAGAAAGGTGACGCCACATGCAGGGAAGGAGAGCGTGGGTTCGAGCTGCAGAAATCCCTTTCTGCTTATTCTTTTTCACGCCAGAATCAAGGAAGAGGTGTGTTCAGAAGGGACTCTGTTAGATGTGTTTGGACGAAGTTAACTTATTCAAAATGGGTGGAGAAGAGAGATTTTAGGTGGTGGACTTATTCAAACTCGTTTGAACGAGTGGAAGAGAGGATTTTGTGGAGAAAAAGGAGGAGTTTGAGAAGTAAATGTGCAATCAGTTTTGGAGAAGGGTAAGGTAGTGTGCCGAATTTGGGTTGCTTGGGGTATGGATTTCGGCACTTTGTTGTGGGTTCATTGACATTTCGGGTGAGCTTTCTTCCATCTCCTAGTGTGCTGAAATCACTTTCACAATTACACTTGTGCACATTTTAACTCTTTTCCCTATTCTCTCAAAAGTGTATTGATCGACTGCTCTCTCAAACCCCTTCATGTTTTCTTCTTCTTTACTTCTTTAGTGAGCTGAAATCAACACTCTTACTTCCATTCAACATCTTTCTTTCTTTCAATCTCCTTGTGTCGAAACCTTTTTCTTTCTCATTTTCCAAATCCATCCATTCCTATTCCATTTTCTTCTTCATCTCTTCCACTTTCAAAAGCCGAAAACCTTGAGTTCTCTCTGCTCTTTCTTTCAAAGTGATTGGCCGAATACCATTAGCCTCATTTTCTTCTCTTCTCAAGTATTCTAATCCTCTTTGAAGTGTCGAATCTATCTCTTTCTTTTGGGGTTATAGCCGAATCTCTTGGTAAGTAACTTCTTCTTCTGTTCTTGATTGATTTGGTTAATGCTAAAATCCCACTTGTCATCATATCTTCTATTTCTCCATTTGTTATGGATCCAAATCTTAAACTCTTTTCTTGTTCTATATTGGTAGCTAAAATCCCCAACATCACTAGGGGGTGCCGAACTTTGGTGATTGGTGGTCGAATCTGTCAGTAAGGTAAAGGGTAAGTGTTTTACAGTTTCGACATCTCCTGTTGTGATTAATATCTAAGGCTTTAATCCAATGATAGTGGTACTTGGCCGATTGTAGGGAGGAGTGCAACCTGATTCAGTGGATCTTCGAGATATGGTTGCCGATCTAGGTAAGGGTTCTAGCGTTTCAAGATCTTTTCCTTATTCTTTCAAAAGCCGAAGGCTAATTATTTTTGTTGCTAGTGCCTGGCCGATTGTAGAGGGAGGTTCATCCTGTTGCTTCAGGATTTGGTTGGAAACCGAAAGGTGTTAAGGTAAAGATGCTATCTTGGTGCGACATATCCTTCGGAATTTTGTGATTAAGCCGAATGGCTATGATCTTAAAAGTATGATGTTGGCTGATTGTAGATAAGGTGAAGGCAAACATTTCGGGATCTTTGGGTTCTATCAATTAGGGAATAGATCGTGGTTTCGGGATTTCGCTAGATTCGCAAGTAGTCAGGTGTGTAACGCTTACACACTTAATTAGTATTATATGTTTATTGTGTTACTGTTAAAAGCCGAACAGCCATTGAAACCGGTAATTTTGCCTTATGGGCATCAGCGTGGACTCCAGATAAGTCCCCTGTTATATAGATTTTGATATGTGTTGTCATGCCACTGTATAATGCTATGCCATGAGTTAATTGCATCATAACATGATATTATGCCATGGCTGATATAGACATGATGATGGGATTGTTGAGAGGAGGGGGAAGGATGGTTTAGACTGTCACTAGTGGTTTTGACCACACAGCGGGTTGGGCCCGCTTTGATACTATATTTGTGACTAAGTCTCAGTAGTTTTGACCACCAGTGGTTTTGACCACACATGGATATTGTGACTCGTCCCAGTGGGTTGGCCCCACATGTTGATTACGGGATTGTCATCAGTGGTTTTGACCACACGGTGGGTTGGCCCCACCATATGATTTGTGACTACGGTCACCGGTGGTTTTGACCACATTTATACTATTTGTGTCTATGGTCACCAGTGGTTTTGACCACCAATGGTTTTGACCACACGGGGTAGATGCAGGAGTTTTCATGGTTAGGTTTGGGTTGCATGATCTGCATATTTACTTATGATGTATGTAAGCGCTATCCTATCGAGTTGGGGATTTATACACTGAGTCTTGGTGACTCACCCCCTTCCCTTACATTTTGCAGATAAGGCATAAATCGCGGATATGGAGCCGGGGAGGACTCGAGGTGGCCATGCATCTTAGTTTCGGGTTTATCTTTAAATTACTATTTTGGTTTATATTTTCTATAATTTGGTTTTTAACTTGTAATAAGGCCGCTAAGTTATTGTTTCGGGTTTTATTTATTTGATTTCATGTTTATCATAATATGCTCAGGTTAGATAATTTTGCATGCCAAAATAACCGGGATAAAAATCAATGTTTTCAAAACTATACCTCTTACCGAGAATTTCAAACCTTACCATCGGGTAACAATATTCACAAGTTGATAACAAGTTAACTTAAATGACTTTCAAACTTAAGATTTCCAAGCTCAAACGCAAACGGTTTTAAATTGACTAGGTTCAATTCACTCGAGTTTCAATAGACTTGAATGTTTTTCTAAAGTTAAGAACAACAAACGAGTTTTCAAAATGGGTTTCCGGGTTTTTCAAGATAGCATAATGTTTTCAACTATACATACACGAGATTTTTTCGAACTTAAAACGATAGAAGAGTTTTCAATAAAAATAAACCGGTAACTTGTTTTCTTCAAAACGTTTTCGAACTATATCATGCCAGATCTGGTCGTGGTGTGTTGACCAGGTTTGGGATGTTACAATTTTGGTATCAGAGCCAAGTTCAAAAGCTTGGCTGTGGGCTCGAGGCCCAAAATATTTTAAAATGGATTATGAATGGTTTTATGGGAAAAGTATGGTTGGGAAAGCATGGCCCCGAGTCTCTGGCACCGATCTACCCAAGTAAGTACCCCAAATTATTTCTTATTGTTGATAAGATTGTGATAATGATGCTATGACTAAATAGTAGTAGGAAATACTTTAGAGACCTGAACTGTAGGATGGTATGAACTCGCGAAACAATCTCTGTATTAAAATTTTCATAAGACTGTGCTTTAATAAACAATGGAATAAAGTCTAACGCGTAAAACTCTTAATCAGCTCGAATCATATTGATAGTCATGAGTGCACGTGGATCTGGGCGTAACACTCATGGACGTGGTAGGGGTAGGATGACGGTTTCGGAACCAGTAGGGTCTGGACATGGGTCAGAAAACGAGGTACCACCGCCGCCAGCTGTGGGCGCGGAATTTCAGGATCAGACGGGTGGTAATGACGCAGTGTCACAGGCGATGCTGCGGGTGTTAGAGAGGGTCGCAAGTGCATGCATTGGATCAGGAGCACGAAAATCTGTGTCCGAGCGACTCAAGGCTAATGGTGTAGAGTTATTCAAAGGTGTATCCGGTGTGGCCCCTAGTACGGCAAAATATTGGTTGGAGGCGACGGAACGCATCATGGATGACCTGGACTTTTCGGCTGAGGAGAAGCTGAAGGGTATAGTATCTCTTCTCCGGGATGAGTCATATCAATGGTGGCTCACGGTTAGGGATGGAGCAATGGTTGATGACATCACTTGGGATTTCTTTAGAGCTACCTATCAGAGGAAATACATTGGGGCTAGCTACATCGATGCGCAGCGTAAGGCGTTTCTGAATTTGGTTCAGGGAAATAAGTCTGTATAAGAATATGAGGCAGAATTCCTCTGATTGAGTCGGTATGCGCGGGGTATTGTGGGCACAGAGCATGAACGCTGTGTCAGATTTGAGGATGGATTGATAGATGAGCTGCGGATGTTGATTGCTCCACAGTAGGAGAGAATTCGCAGTCTTGGTCGAGAAGGCTAAAGTTGCTGAGGAGGTGAAACAGTCTGTAAGACGGAATCAGGATAAGGGTTGGAATAAGAGGAATTCTGGGTCATCTAGGTCTGCCGGGAATCAACAGAAAAGGGTTAGATATGGTGGGCCGAATCAAGCTGCGAGGCTTGCTGCTGCTAATGCTCAGTGGCAGCCACGGTGTGATCGGTGTGGGAAGTCTCACACGGGAGAATGTTGGACTGGAAACAGGGGGTGCTTCGAATGTGGGTCAATGGGGCACCGAGTGAGGGATTGTCCACAAAGATCAGCTAGGCTTCATGCGGGGATCGAGAATCGTACACGCTTCGGGAGGATGGTCAAGAACCACCAGAGTGGTCGTGGTTCAGCCAGAGGAGGTAATGGCTCTGGTAAGGGACGAGGAGCACCGGGCAAAGGTGCGGGTAGCACAGAGGCGAGACAGCCTGGGTTGGTCTATGCAGCGAGGCGTCGGGAGGAGGGCGACGCGTCGGACGTCATAACCGGTATGTTCTTAATCTTTGGACTACCTTATACTGCTTTGATAGATGTTGGTTTGACACACTCGTATGTTGCCAGTAGCATAGTGGAAACCATGAACTTAGACTTTGAGATTGCTTCTAGGGGGATGACAGTAATAAGCCCTCTAGGTCACTCTGTGGTAGTAAATAAACTGTATAGGTATGCACCCCTAGAACTTCAAGGGGTCGTGTTTTTGGCTAACTTGATGGAACTGCCATTTGGGGAGTTCGATCTGATTCTCGGGATGGATTGGCTAGTGAAGTACCAGGCCAGTTTGGATTGCGCAGCTAAGCACATGCTGTTGAGGACAGTTGAAGGTGAAGAGGTGGTGATGATTGGTAATAGGAGAGATTACCTATCCAATGTTGTCTCTGTACCAAGGTGAGAAAAATGGTGAGAAAGGTTGCGAGGCATTTATGGTGCATGTCTGTGCTTTGGAAGCCAAGGATTCAGCTGTGGAAAGTGTCCGAACCGTGAGGGAATTTGCTGATGTATTCCCAGAGGAACTTCTGGGTGTGCCTCCGGACCGTGAAGTTGAGTTCGGTATAGATCTGCTGCCAGGAGCCGCGCCAGTATCCATTGCCCCATATAGGATGGCGCTGAAGGAATTGGTGGAGTTAGGCTCAGATTCAGGAATTGTTGGACAGGGGTTTCATCCAGCCGAGTATATCTCCTTGGGGAGCGCCTGTGCCCTTTGTTAAGAAGAAAGATGGTACAATACGGATGTGTATAGACTACCGCCAGCTGAATAAGTTGACGATAAAGAACAAGTATCCATTGCCCAGGATAGACGACTTGTTTGATCGGCTTAAGGGTGCATCAGTTTTCTCTAAGATAGATCTTAGGTCGAGGTATCATCAACTCAAGATGAAGGAGGCTGATATTTATAAGACGGTGTTTCATACTTGGTATGGGCACTACAAGTTTCTGGTAATGCCATTCGGGTTGACCAATGTACCGTCAGCATTCATGGACATGATGAATCAGGTGTTTCAGCCGTATTTGGATCAATTTGTCATAGTGTTTATAGACGACATTTTAGTGTACTTGAAATCTGAAGCGGAACATGACGCACATCTCCGGATGGTTCTACAGGTTTTGAGGGAGAAGCAATTATTCGCCAAGTTTAGTAAGTACGAGTTCTGGCTTAAAGAGGTAACTTTCTTGGGTCATGTAGTATCAGCTGAGGGGATTAGGGTGGATCCTCGTAAGATCGAAACAGTGTTGGATTGGAAACCACCTATGTCGGTAGCTAAGATTAGGAGTTTTCTGGGTTTGGCAGGATATTACAGAAGGTTCGTAGAAGGCTTCTCTTTGATTGCAGCGCCATTGACCAAGCTGTTGAGAAAAGGGGTTCCGTTTGTGTGGTCTGAAAAACAGCAAGAAAGTTTTGACAAATTGAAGAAGATTCTGACTGAAGCTCCAGTTTTAATTCAGCCTGAGGCAGGGAAGAAATTCATGGTCTATTGTAATGCATCGCATACTGGCTTAGGGTGTGTACTGATGCAAGAGGGGAAGGTAGTGGCGTATACGTCTTGACAGTTGAGAACTCATGAGGGTAACTACCCGACACATGACTTAGAGTTGGCTGCAGTGGTTTTCGCCTTCAAAATTTGGAGGCATTACTTGTATGGGGAAAAGTTGATAGTTTATACGGATCATAAGAGTCTGAAGTACCTCTTGACTCAGAAGGACTTGAATTTGAGGCAGTGATGGTGGATCGAGTTGTTAAAGGACTACGACTGCTCGATTGAGTACCATCCGGGTAAGGCTAACGTAGTAGCGGATGCATTGAGCCATAAGGTGGTAGCAGACCTGAGAGCGATGTTTGCTCATCTTAGTCTATATGACGACGGGAGACTATTGGCAAAATTGCAAGTAAAGCCAACTTGGATCGGTCAAGTTAAGGAAAAACAGCTGGTGGATGAGGGTCTAAGTGCTTGGAGGTTGCAAGTGCAAGATGGTGAATTCGAAGGTTACAGTTTGGGCAGTGATGGAGTACTGTGTTTTCAAGGGAAAGTATGTATGCCAAAGGACGTTGAGTTAAGACAGTGGATTCTTCAGGAAGCCCATAGCAGCCCATATGCTATGCATCCTGGAGGTAGCAAGATGTATCAAGACTTGAGGAAACAGTTTTGGTGGCCGGGTCTTAAACGGGAAGTAACTGTGTTTGTGGGTAAATGTTTGACATGCCAGCAAGTCAAAGCAGAGCATTAGTTACCGTTGGGTCTGTTGCAGCCGGTAAAGATTCCGCAATGGAAGTGGGAAAGGATTACGATGGACTTCGTCAGTTGGCTACCCCTTACGCCTAGCAAGAAGGACTCAGTGTGGGTAATTGTGGATCGTTTGGCTAAATCAGCTCATTTCATACCAGTTCAGGTTGATTACTCACTCCAGAAGTTAGCCAAGTTGTATGTGGCCGAGATAGTAAGGTTGCATGGAGTGCCAGTGTCAATTATCTCAGACAGGGATCCCAGATTCACGTCAAGGTTCTGGAAAGCTTTGCATCAGGCATTGGGTACAAGGTTGGATTTCAGCACGACTTTTCATCCGCAGTCCGATGGACAGTCTGAAAGGGTAATCCAAATTCTGGAGGATATGTTAAGGGGTTGCGTTCTGGATTTCAGCGGTAGTTGGGAGGAGTATTTACCATTGGAAAAGTTCACTTATAAAAATAGTTATCAAGGGAGTATTCAGATGGTACCATATGAGGCATTATATAGACGGAAATGTCGTACTCCTACGTGTTGGACAGAATTGGATGAACGGCAGATGTTGGGTCCGGAATTGGTGGCGAAAACAGAGGATAAGGTTAAGGTGATTCGAGCTCGTCTGAGGGAAGCGTCAGACAGGCAGAAGTCTTACGCTGACCTTAAGCGTAGGGATATAGAGTACGCAGTGGGTGACAAGGTCTTTCTGAAGGTATCGCTGTGGAAGAAAGTGTTGAGGTTTGGTCGGAAGGGCAAGCTAAGCCCTAGGTTTATCGGGCTGTATACGGTGTTGAAACGAGTGGGACCAGTAGCTTATCAGCTCGAGTTACCAGCAGAGTTAAGTCAGATTCACGACGTATTTCATGTTTCAATGCTTAGGCGCTATCGATCAGATCCGTCACATGTTGTGCCAGTTGCGGAGATAGAGGTAAGCTCGGACTTGTCTTTCGAGGAGGAATCGGTAAGGATTTTGGATCGGGATGTTAAGGTTCTACGTAGAAAGTCAGTTCCCTTGGTGAAAGTATTATGGCGGAACCATGGTACGGAGGAGGCCAAGTTGGAACTGGAGGATGTGATGCGGCGAAGAATACCTCAACTCTTCGACCGAGGTAATTTCGAGGCCGAATTATTTTTAAGAGGTAGAAATCTGCAACATCCTTAAATCAGGGTCTCTGCATTTTGTGTGTTATTGCATGTGATATTATGTTGGTTGTGCTAGTTTAGCATGTTTTGGGGTCCGGGCATGACCTCAGGTTATACACACTGTGTCTTGGTGACTCACCCCTTTGCTAAATTCTACAGATAATAAGTAGATTGCGAGTTTTGAAGCCGAGGCGGACTCGAGGTGGCCATGCGTTGCTATTGCTCTCGTAAATTTCATTACTTTATTTTGAACTTAGTTTAACTCAGGATTTTATTTTGTAATAAGGCCACTACAGCTTTAAATTTGGTATTTTATTTGGTTTAGCTTTTAATTTGATTACTGCCTATTATTATTAAATGTTCAATACGGGAATTTCCTAAACCCTTAATAACTGTTTTCCAAAATGTTAACAAACGGATAACAAGCAATAAATAATTAAACTCAAAATTTTTAACAAATGCGCAGTTTTTAAACAACCCTTTTATGTGCCAGATCCGGTCATAACTTTTAGGCCAGGTTTGGGGTGTTACATCCTGACTGACAGCTTGTATGAGCACGCCCATGAATAGCTCAAAAGCGAGCCTATATGTATTATGAGATATGAGGTAGCTTTAGCTACATATATGGCACTTGTGTGCAAGATTTCCGAGTATCCGTTAATATTTTGAGTGTTCAATAGGAATGTCAAAGTTGTGAAAGGATATGACTATGATGCGAATTGGTACAGTTATGTACGTAAAACTCATAAGTAATGAGCTCGATATGTGATGAACCCTTGGTAAGGTGGTGATTGAGTAAGTTATGATTATAAGATTTTAATAACATTCATGTTAATTTTTATCATGTTAATTGTATGTTAAATGTGTGGTTATGATGCTTATTATTTACATAGGAACTTACCAAGCTATATAGCTTACTCCCCTTTTCTTTCCCTTGTCTTATAGTGTCACCAAGCTAGCTCAGGGTTCGGAGATCGTCAGAGATCCATATACACTATCAACAATTATTTTGGTATCAATGAATTCAACATTTTGAGTTATGGCATGTATAGGTGATGCGATCTCGGCCGTATCATGTTTCGACGCAACTAGTCGTCCTCAGAATTGGCCTAAGCTCGAGGGCCCGAAGTGCAAAATGAAGCTTAATCTCAGTTCAATAAGCTCAATTTTAGCTTTTTCAAGCTCGTCTAGCTCAACCGAAGCTCATTTAGCTTAATTTCAGCCCATTTTCAATGAAACACCCCACACCCGGCCCACGAGTCCTGACCGGATCTGGTATGTTCCTCAAAGAAAACTAGTTCAAATTCGTTGGCACTTTGAAAAATTTTAAGTGATTTTGGAAGAAAGTTCGAATTGGGTTGGGCTTGAGTTGAAAACAAGTTTGTTTTATTTTGAAAGCCCATTTGTTTCAAGTGACAAATATTAAAAGTTTATTTTAATTCAAATTGACTTAATCTTTAATAATTAAAAATGTCGAAACAAAGTGAATAAAACAGAAAATAACTTAGTTCAGTTGTGGCCTTATTACATCGAATAAAACCCAAAATAAAATTTTAGAATACTTAAAATAACAAGAGTCCAAAAATAAGGAAAATTTGAACTTTGTATGGCCACCACTAAGCTCCTGCCGACCCAGTCCATCACTGTTCGTCACCTGAAACATGTTCCCACAACGGGGTGAGTCAACAGACTCAATGTGTAACCAACACTAAAATTTAATAGATCAGGCATTCATTATCATGTCACATATCAATACATATAACAGATAAAAATAATGATGCAACACGAACCCAAACCTAGATGCCATCCGCTATACATCCCCGTACCAACCTGCACACCATTGGGACTACTAAGTCAACCCTCCATCCGCTACACACCATCGAAAGCAGTCGCTGCAGTCGACGTGCTCATCGCCCATATAAAATTTGTGGCATAGCCACCAGATAATTGTGTCATGAGGCACCGCATTCAGATAATGTAACCGAAGTTACCACATTCAGATAATGTAACTGAAGTTACCGTATTCAGATAATGTGACTGAAGTCACCACATTCAAATAGTGAGATCGAAGTCACCACATTCACTTCCCCTTTTTCATATAACCCGAATACCCCATAATATTCATATTATGCATATCATACTTAAATTCACATTCATGTCCCTTTTCACATGTTAAACATAACATATTTCGTAATCCTAGTAGAAGTAGGAAACGTGCTGAGTACTTTGTACCATGTGAATAAAGATCTTAGCCATATTCTCATTCTTATAAACATGCATATATTACATATTACCATAAACCTTATTAAAAGTTAGTGTAGGGGTACACACACGATTAAACTTAGCAAATTCCTTGAGATCCTAAAAGCTTGATCTAATGCTTAGATCCTTAATCCCTACATTTGATTAATCACTTACTACTTTAAAAAAAGCCATTCGGCCACAAATCCAAATCCTAGTAGGATTAGTATTCTTAAAACTTACCTTGCTGCCGATTTGGACACCAACAAATCCCGAAATTGATCCTTGTTTCCCTAGGAACTGTCGAAATTCCTTTAACCATATGTTAGATTTAATCTAACATTAAAACATAAAATATGGCCTTTGGCAGAATGTATATAGGGACTTACCTTGAAATTCTCAAATCCCAGAATCCTTTTATACCTCTGTTGAAATCCCTATAGACTTATATATATTAGATCTAATTTCCAATCATTTAATCATGAGAAATAGCCTTAGATCGATTGCCTCACCTTAGATCTTTGAAAATCCCGACTGATCTCCTTTTGTAGTTGACCACCACTAAATCCCAAAATTCCCTTCCATAGTTTCGGCCAAAATACAATATGAGGGATTAGTCCCTAAATTTCGATAGGCTTAAAAAGAAAAGAATGGAAACCAAGTCTAGATCTTACCCTTACTTGGAGAAATCGACAGCACCTATGCTTGGAGCTCCTCAAAGATTTGGCTATGGAGTCTTGAAGACTAGACGACTATGGCCTAGAGGTGTATCAACACTTTTGATTCTTGAGGCTTAAAGAATCGGCAATGGTGGATAAAGAAGAAGCAAATTTCAGCTTGACAAAATAAAAAGAGAAGAGAAGAGAGGAGAGCACTAAGAAATTCGGCAGAGAGAGAAAGGGAGGAAGAAAAATTGATAAGTAGCCCTATTTTTATCCTTTTATAGCCGAATTTACTACTCAAAATCCCTTACTTGGCCACCACTCTTCTTAATTTGATAACTTTATCTCCTTAATAATAATAATAAAAATCCTTCTATTATCTCTTCTTTTATCCATTAAAAATAAAAGGAATTAATCCACAATTATCTCTTGAAAATAATTTTTATCCTCTTATTAGCCGAAATTTAAAGAGAATAAAACTCTTCCTTTCTAGAAAGCTTGTACCGTCCACCTCTGGCTTTTGGAAGCAAAAATAAAACTTCTTTTACTTGCTTCCCTTGTGACTCGAACTCAGGCCCAACACCTTGCATGTGGCTCCATTTCTATAGGCCCTAAGTGACATCTTCAGGCCACTTTTCCAAGCCTGTTTGTGTGTCAAATTTCACATACCTTTTTCTCTTAAGGCCCCCTTGCCTTAATTTCCTCTTTTAAACTTTAAAACTCGACATTTCTAAGTCATTTCTAAGTTTCCAAAAATTTTCGTTTGGCTCTTTAAACTTGACATTTCCTTACATTTCCAAGTTTCCAGAAATGTTCACTTTCCTCTTTTAACCCTAACATTTCCAGACATTTCCAGGTTTCCAAAAATGTTCATTTCTAAATCATTTCCATGCATTTTCAAGTTTCCAAAAATGTTCAAAATTTATTCATAACACGTAAGACATGTCATTTCGTACAATTAAATCGAAAATACATAGGCCCTTTTCAGGATGTTACATTCAATTTGCTGGAATAAACTTAAATAATATTTAATTTAAGTATTATATGTGTTTAGTTAATTTAGTTTAATTAATTAAGTTGCTGGAATAAATTACTCATATTAGTTAATTGAGTTCATCTTAGTTAATTAAGTTCATCTTAATTAATCTAGTTGCTAGAATGATTTATTGATGCATAAGTTTTAAGTTATTTAATTATGCTTCTCTTAATTAATCTAGTTGCTGGAATAATTTATTGATGCATAAGTTTTAAGTTTATTTATTTAAGTGTATGTGTTTTGTGTTTAATATGAGTTTAAATGTGATTAATGTGTTTGTTTTAATGTGTTTGATTGCAGGTGTCTTCTCAACTAGAAACTATTACATTCAAGGGTTGTTACAAATTGTTTAAAGTGGCTTTTCAAGTAGAAATCAGTTACATACAAAGGGGGCATTACACATCATTAAAGTGAGCTATTATATCAATTAAAAAGGAGAGCATTACACTTTCTTAAAATTGGTAGCAGCCTTTTCTTGTTCCATAACTGATTGTTGTTTAAATGGTCACTCTATGAGCTTAAATTCCATTAAAAGCTGCTGATGTCCACTTGGCTAGCCAAGGAAGACTTGAAAAGTTTTATTAAACACCTTGGATGCTCAAGTATGAAACCTAAAGCATTCAAGTGAATTGAATCAACTGAATTAAAGAATTAAATCATACTGAATGAAGGAGTTACTTAGGACCCAGAATTTCAAAAGTTTGTAAACTTTATTTCAGCTCATTATTAGCTCATTAAGCTGAAAAAAGTGACCATTTGGTTTGGTCTTTTATAGCACTATAAATAGTTGTATTTAGCCTATTTTAAGGGACTTTTGCTGAATTTATGCTAAATTTGAGATTTGTGAGTTATCCAATTCTCTCTGTTCTTTTGGAATTGATCTGACTTATCAAGCATAGCTTTTGGCGTCTATCCTTTGCATTGTTTGCTGAACTTATCACTTTTAGAGTGTGGCGTTCGTATACTTTTGGTTCCTATCACTTATTGATGGTGGGTCAAGGTTTATCCTTTGTTGTCTCCCTTAAACCGCAAATTACCTAAGGAACATTTGAGATTCAGGTCAACAATCCAATATTGTTGGTTCTTTTTCGGCCTTAGTCAAATTATCTGTTATCTTTGTTTAACCATTTTGTTACCTTATTTTAAACCCATTTCTTTCATTCATCAGCCTTTTCTTTGTTTAAAACTTAGTTTATTTCAAAACAAATCATTTCTACTCAATTTCACGATTGGGCATCAAAAGACTCAAATCATTCACGAAACGAGTTCATATCATTTGGTATCAGAGCTAGCAAATTTAGAGTAAGAATCGATGATCTTGGCATTACGACATTGTAGTTTTGATTAAAAAAATTTCAAAAAAAATTCAAAAAAAATCAGCCTCTATTCAAATTCAAAGAGAGAATATCAAGTTTTACAAGTAGAAAAAAATCGTGAAAAAAAATTCGTGAAAAAAAAAAGAAAGTGTTTAAGTTCTTTATTGTTGAGTTTTTGAAAATTCTGCTTGCTGCCTGAAAACATCCATTCAACATCCTACCAGTAGGCCACACCCAACCCTTTCCATTCCTTTGTTTCAAGCCTAACTTCTTTGTCCTACAATATTCCTACCAAAACCATACAACAATTTTGCCAATCGACCCACAACGACTGCTTCTAAGTCTAACTAGTCCCTTTAAGAACTTGGAGAGATGGAGTGAGTGGAAAAAGGCACGAGGGTTGTGAGCTCATCCGTGTGTAGAAAAATCCAAGTATATGTGATTTCTTTGTGAGTAGATTCGTGAGGTTTTGTATTGGAGGCATTCATCTTCTATTTCATTTAAACACTTTTCTTTTCCATTACTAATCATGTCTCGAAAAGAGTTTTTCGAATTTCAAATTCAAGATTTGATGAAAGAAATGGATCGATTCTTCGATAGGAAACTAAAACCCCTACAAGAACGATTGGTTCGTGTCAAAGAGCGGATCCATCGAACAAGAACCCAACGAGAGTAAATTTATCCAACTGAAAGGACGGTAACGAGATCATCAAGGAGACGAACATCCAACGAATACGCGAGAAGAGACCCTTATCGTGATTCCTATTCCTTAAGGAATTTGGGACGAAATAAAGCAAGCTATGAGATTGAAACTTATTACGGTGACAGACGAGAAGGTTCAAGAAACTCATCGTATACACCAAAATATTCATCCATGACTATCCCATCCTGAAGAGATGATCGTTTTTTGTATGAAGATCCCTCCTCTTACTCTCAACGAAAGGTTTCTCATTGTGATTCTTTCTTGTTTTCTTCTTTTTGTAATGAAATAAAAAAGCATGTGAAAAAGAAAAAGAAAAGAAAAACGAGAAAAAAGAAAAGAAAAATGAAAAAGAGAAAGGAAAAAGTGAGAGAGTGGAGGTCAACACACGAGTGGAAAAAGAAACTCAAAAAGAAATCAAGAGAATGCAAAAAGAGATTGAAAATGAAATAAAAAGTGAGAATAAGGCTTCAAAAGAGACGATTGAAAAAGAGAGCGAGAATGTGAAAGAAACGAATAAAAAAAATGAAAATGAGCGAGAAAACGTGAGTGATCTTTCTACTAACCAATATGCGAGTTGCTCTCCTAATGTTTCTTCTTTTCAGATTTCTAAATATCCATGTGACGAGTTTCAACTACAATACTTTCCCGATGAGAGGCGATTTCAATTGCTCGAGAAAGGTACGATCGAGAATGATATCCGCCCACAATTGCTTAAAGGTAAGAAATGTAAGGGGTCCATAGCATTTGGATCTCATTTATTCTACTTGAATATTGTTGATCATATCGCCGAAGGTATAATTTTTGGAAGAGCTCCTCATTTTGATTTATCGAAGTGCCACTCTCTGATTATTGAAGATTTCATTTGGAATCATGGTTTGAAGAATTTTCTATTGTTGATAATGGTGTTGGTAAGCTTGTTGTTGAAGAAAGATTGATTCAGCATAAACAACATCTGATCTCATGTAATAAAAAGTTGATACACAAAACTCCTAACATGTTTGCTTGTGAAATTATTGAATATCCTCTAAGTTGTGCGAAATTAACATGTTTGTGCAAGTTTGTTCATATGGGACCTAAGAGATTCGATTGTTTGAGTATGTGTGTGCTTAATTTCTCTTTACCTAGTTTGAGTGATTTATTAGTGAAAATAAAAATTTTGTTACGTTGTGGAACGACTGATCAAAACCGTGTTTTTAAACCCAGAGCATGTATGCCTAAGTTGATGTCAAGTGAAGGTGAGTTCCAAATAGTTTTTTGAATCAATGTGTTGACCCCATTTATTTGCTCCATTTTTTACCTTTATTTTGTTAGAAAACAAAGCTTGAGAGTTTCGTTGGCTTGCAAAGTCAAGCTCACATTTGTTGATGCATAAGTTTTAAGTTATTTAATTATGTTTCTCTTAATTAATCTAGTTGCTGGATTAATTTATTGATGCATAAGTTTTAAGTTTATTTATTTAAGTGTTTAATGTGTTTTGTGTTTAATATGAGTTTAAATGTGATTAATGTGTTTGTTTTAATGTGTTTGATTGCAGGTGTCTTTTCAGCTGGAAACCGTTACATTCAAGGGCTACTACAAATTGATTAAAGTGGCTTTTCAAGTATAACTCAGTTACATACAAAGGGGGCATTATACATCATTAAAAGAAGCTGTTATATCAATTAAAAAGGAGAGCATTACACTTCCTTAAAATTGGCAGCAGCGTTTTCTTGTTCCATAACCGGTTGTTGTTTAAATGGTCACTCCATGAGCTTAAATTCCATTAAAAGCTGCTGGTGTCCATTCGGCTGGCCAAGGGAGACTTCAAAAGTTTTCTTAAACACCTTGGATGCTTAAGTATGAAACCTAAAGCATTCAAGTGAATTAAATCAGCTGAATTAAAGAATTAAATCAAATTGAAGGAAGGAGTTACTTAGGCCCAGAATTTCAAAAGTTTGTAAACTTTATTTCAGCTCATTATTAGCTCATTAAGCTGAACAAAAGTGACCATTCGATTAGGCCATTCATAGAATTATAAATAGTTGTATTCAGCCTATTGTAGGGGACTTTTGCTAAATTTATGTTAAATTTGAGATTTGTGAGTTGTAACACCCCCAAACCCGGCCCAAACGTTTCGATCAGATCTGGTTTGCAACGAGTTTGATGTTAAAAACTTTTAGTTAAAAGGGCTTTGTAAAACTTAGTTCGTTTTTGAAGATATTTGTTATATAGGTGGCACTTGTAGAAAATCTTTGTAATTTATCTTTCCAAATACGTGTTACTTAAATAATGTCTAAATATTTGATCATGAATAATAATAAAAAAATCATAAGCATTAACATATATCAACTTATAACCTAAGCTACGGAGGCCTTATTACATCCAATAATTCTGAAATTAAAACTTAAAATAAAATGGAAAGTGTAAAAACAAATAACTTGATGGCCCCTCGAGTCCGTCTCGGCTCCCATGTCCACGATCTGCTGCTCATCTGAAAGAGTAGAGAAAAATGAAAGGGTGAGTCACCAAGACTTAGTGTATAAATCCCGAAACACACAATGACCTGAGGCCCACAAACACATTATGAGCCCTGGCCCATACATAAAGGCAACAATCATAATAACATGATAAATGATAAATGATGAATAGCCCAACCCATCCTAGAATTCCATCCTCTACACACCAACCCGTACCAACCATCACACCTTGGGGATTTCTACAATCAACCCTCCATCTGCTACACACCATAACGATAGCCGTACTGCCTATTCCTGTTAATCAGGAATCATTAAACGTGGCATTGCCACCGATCACAAAGTGACCTAACATTAGATTTTGTGGTTTAACCACCGATCACGAAGTGACCTATCATGCACTTCCCCTTCATTATCATAGTCCTACCCCCATACATAATACTTAAAAAAAACAAGAAAACAAGTTTTCACATATATCGATACTCATAGAGTGGTTTCTATGATTACGTACCTGGCATCCTTTGTAAACCCTTATTCGGGTTTTATTCGACTGTCTACACAGCCTCTTTCCGGCTTTTTAGCCCATAACATATATATTACAATTAAGTAGTGTGTTAGAGATCTACACACCTGATTACCGTTAGAATAAGACTTTCTAAGTCAACGCTATCTGTAGCCAACACAACCGCTATCTGTCTAAGGTGTTGTTCAGAAGCCAGTCCACAACCCAGTGGCCAATCACGTACTGCTGACACTACTCGCTTCTTAATCGGATTTTCAGATCTAGTCCCCTCCTTTGCCTGATCGACATTTGATTCCATCAAATAGGCCTTATTAATCATAACATATGGTTAAGATTGTGATTTCGATATCAAATCTAACGAGAGCCTAAAAAGAATCCCTTACCTTGAATTTCTCAAAAAGTGATATGAGATTTAGGGACTAGTGTTTCTGACTTTGAGATCTAAGAGATCTACTTCAATTCCCGATGTGTCGCCCCAAAATAAGAACACAAGAAAAACGTTACTCAGGAGATATCCTTGCCACCACAATTAGCCTTTCGGCTTTGGTCTCCAAAATCGAAATAGATCTTAAGGAATAACAAGAGTCGACACTCACCTTACTATAGAAGATTTGGCAACTCCCAGAGGATTCTGGCTTTTTGCAAAAATCAGGAAGAGAAGATGATTCGAAGAAATCTATAGAGATTCGGCTTTTAATGAAGACAGGAAGAAGAAAAGAGAATTTCGGCAGACTACAGGTAGGTTCAGCTTCAGCAAAGATCAAAGGAAAAGAATGTAGAGAAAGAATTATGAGGTTTCGGCTTTTAGAAGAAATTAAAAGGAAAGGTTGCAGAGAATGGCTGAGGGTTTTAGCACAGAGAATGAAGAAAAGAATAGGGTTTAAATGCTGGAATTGAAGAGATACTACCCCTATTTATAGAGAATTTCGGCACTTACTTATCAAATCCCGGAAGTGCCCTTCCTGATCACTAAAAATTAAACAAATAATTGGGAAAATTCAGCACCCCCTATGGCAAATAGAAACCGATTTCTTCCCCCCTCTTAGAGTCAAAATTTTGGCCACCACCTAGCCTTGCAGATAACTCATTGATTCTTTCCTTATCCTCATCTGACTACTCATCTGTAGTGTCATGGATAACACTACCTCTTCCTTTATCAGCACATTATCCACCTTATTATCACATTAAGTAAATTCCTAAATTTAATCATCATTGCCGAACTCCACTACTGCTCTTATAAATGCTGAAAATATCTAAAATAAAAGGTATCAAGCGACTCGCCATGTCTTCTCTTGGTAAATTAACTAGTGTGTTAGAGATCTACACACCTGATTACCTTTAGAACGAGACATTCTAAGTCAACGTTATCCGTAGCCAACACAACCGCTATCTGCCTAAGGTGTTGTTCAGAAGCCGGTCCACAACCCGGTGGCCAATCCCGTACTCTGATACTGCTCGCTTCTTAAACTTAGGAATCAGATTTTCAGATCTAGTCCCCTCCTTTGCCTGATCGACATTTGATTCTATCAAAAAGGCCTTATTAATCATAACATATGGTTAAGATTGTGATTTCGATATCGAATCTAACGAGAACCTAAAAAGAATCCCTTACCTTGAATTTCCCAAAAAGTGATATGAGATTCAAAGACTAGTGTTTTCGGCTTTTAGATCTAAGAGATCTACTTCAATTCCCGATGTGTCGCCCCAAAATAAGAACAAAAGTAAAACATTACTCAGGAGATATCCTTGCCACCACAATTAGCCTTTCAGCTTTGGTCTCCAAAACCGAAATAGATGTTAAGGAATAACAAGAGTCGACACTCACCTTACTAGACAAGATTCGGCTACTCCCAGAGGATTCTGGCTTTTGCGAAAATTAGAAAGAGAAGATGATTCGAAGAAATCTATGGAGATTCGGCTTTTAATGAAGAAATCGACAGGAAGAAGAAAAGAGAATTTCGGCAGACTACAGGTAGGTTCGGCTTCAGCAAAGATCAAAGGAAAAGAATGTAGAGAAAGACTTATGAGGTTTCGGCTTTTAGAAGAAATTAAAAGGAAAAGGTTGCAGAGAATGGCTGAGGGTTTTGGCACAGAGAATGAAGAAAAGAATAGGGTTCAATTGCCGGAATTGCAGAGGTACTACCCCTATTTATAGAGAATTTCGGCACTTACTTATCAAATCCCGGAAGTGCCCTTCCTGATCACTAAAAATTAAACAAATAATTGGGAAATTTGGCACCCCCTATGGAAAATAGAAACCGATTTCTTCCCCCTTCTTAGAGTCAAAATTTCGGCCACCACCTAGCTTTGTAGATAACTCCTTCATTCTTTCCTTATCCTCATCTGACTACTCATCCATAGTGTCATGGATAACACTACCTCTTCCTTCATTTATCAGCACATTAACCACCTTATTATCACTTTAAATAAATTCCTAAATTTAAGCATCATTGCCGAACTCCACTACTGCTCTTATAAATGCCGAAAATATCTAAATTAAAAGGTACCAGGCGACTCGAACCTTGGACCTTCAATTGACGCCAACTTCCTTCCGTCTTAGTGGCGCCATTTTGCCATCACCACAAGCCCATTTGTGTTTTAAAACACAAAGAAATATCTTTTATGCCCTAACTTAACAAGCTTTCCACTAAAGTGTTCAAACAAGAATTTTAACTACAGCCTCGGCCCAAACCTGAGCCCATTCTGAAACTCTAATACTCAACTTAACTCATTACACATATTCACCCATTAAACACATGGGTCCAAAAATTCAGGATGTTACAGTTCTACCCCCCTTAAAGAAATTTCATCCTCGAAATTTCCAACTAACTATTATTCATAGTACCCAAGTCTCACCACTATGCTTTCGCTGCGAACTCTAATTCTAAAGCCAAAAGAAACACTTAGTGTACTATGATAGAGTACGCATCGGTATTCGCATCTAGAGCGTCTTCGTCCCCTTGGCGACATGCTGCATAGACCAAAGCTGGCTGCCTCACCTCAGCATAACCTGGACCTCTACCTAGTGCTCCACGGCCCTGACCAGAACCGTTACCACCTCTGGCTAGACCACGACCTCTCGGTGGCTGCTGTCCACCTCTTCCCTATTGTGCATTTCGTTGACCTGTGGGCCCTTCACTGCCCTGTTGCTGCGGATAGTTTCTAACTTGGTGGTCCATAGATCCACACCTAAATCACTTTCCACTGCCTGCCCAACACTCACCTACATGGAATTTACCACATCGAGCACACTCCTGTGTCTGACCAGCAGCAGCAGGTCTCTCATCTCGTCTCGGCCCGTCTGACCTGGGTCTTTTCTGATTACGCCCATCTGCCCCTGATGATTCAAAATTTCTCTTACTTCCACCTCTATCTCTATCCTGATTCAATTTTTCTATCTGCTTAACCTCCTCAGCTATCTTAGCTTTTCCTACAAGCACATCAAATTCCCTTTCCCGCTGTGGTGCTATCAGAACACGTAGATCATCCCTCAGACCATCTTCGAATTGAACACAACATTCATGTTCCGTGACCACAATTCCTCGAGCATAACGGCTAAGGCGTAAGAATTCCACCTCGTACGCAGCCACCGACCTACTTCCTTGCAACAGATTCAGAAATGCTCTGCGCTGTGCATCCACATAACTTGTCCCAATGTACTTACCTTGAAATGCCGTTTTGAAGAAATCCCAGGTGATACGGTCAGCCACCGCACCATCCTTAACCATAAGCCACCATTGATACGCTTCGTCCCACAGGAGAGATACAACCCCTTTCAACTTTTCCTCCTCCGTGAAATCTAGATCATCCATTACATGCTCAACCGCCTCCAACCAATATTCAGCTGTACTTGGGGCTATACCCGAAATTCCCCTAAACACTTCTGCCTCATTAGCCCTAAGTCGCTCTAGCACAGATTTCCAGGCTCCTGTGCCCATGCTTGCCCCAGCAACCCTCTCTAAAACCCTTAACATTGCCTGTGATACCACGTCATCTCTGACCGTTCGATCCTAAAATTTGCCCTCCGCAGCTGGCATCCCGTTCCCTGACCCGTGGCCAGATCCTACTGGTTCTGACACGGCCATCCTACCCCTACCGCGGCCACATGGCGGATGTCCTCGACCCCTTGTACTCATTCTACAGATTCACATTTATCTGATTAGAAATTTTATGAATTATTAGTTCTCTTCCACTGATTAACCACGAATAGTCTTATGAATAGTAGTTTTAAGAGTAGTTCTTTCGAATTTGCAATCATATCTACAATTCAGTCTCAAGTTCACATCTCCCAGTTCTAGGAGGCACATACATTCAATCATCAACCATCAACGTACAAATAGCATCCATGAACTCACGTTCATCACATAAGGGTATTTTTGTCATTTCACTGCCCAGGGGTTTTTCCGTAGTTTTGCCCTACAGGGTATTTTCCCAAAAATGAAGTATCTTGGTGATTTTCTTCGAATTAGAGGCACTTTGGTACATTTTTTTAAACAAAAAAGGTAATTTGGAAGATTTAATTTTGTAAACCGGGTACTTTTGTAAATCTAAGGGTTTTCGGGTAAATTTGCAAAACATTGATATTTCATAAAATCACGGTTGTTTTGGAAATTTTCACAATCCAAGGGTATTTTGGAAATTTTGCCAACCGAAGTGTTTCGATAATTCCATAAATTTTGGTAGTTTTACAATTCTGGGGTATTTTGGGGAAATTTTCACAAATCAAGTGTATTTCAGAAATTTTACAAAACTTGGGGGTATTTTGATTGTAAAATAGGGTGGCTGGTCCCTTTCGGGTTTTAATTATAGATTCTGGCCCGTCAACAAATCCTTGTGGCTAAGGTGAACAGTCACTACGCACTAGGTAGGATTCCAGCGAAGAGGAGGTGAGTTGCTAGGACTGCTTAAGTACCAAGCTCTCCCCGAATCCAATCCTAGACATGCGTATGCCTGTTGCTACACCCTAACCCATCGACTCGTTCACGGGTTTGTTTGGATAGATTAAGTCTTATGAATTTAAAGAGTTGTTTTAACTAAGCCTATAGTCCATCAATGCCTAACTAGTCTACGTCCATCAAGCCCATCAAGCCTACATACATATCACATCCAAAAGTTTAGAATACTTACCTGTGTGGATCAGGTGTCGATAGACTCGAAGGCCATATCTTTTTCCAGAATTTTTTTCCAAATCCACACCAACTTTACAAAACATTACTAGACCCATTTCACAGACCTAGTTTTGAACTGGGCTCTGATACCAAAATGTAACACCCCCAAACTCGGCCCATACGTTTCGACCAAATTTGGTTTGCTACGAGTATGATGTTAAAAACTTTTCATTAAAAGGGCTTTGTAAAACTTAGTTCGTTTTTTGAAGATATTTGTTATATAGGTGGCATTTGTAGAAAATATTTGTAATTTATCTTTCCAAATAAGTGATACTTAAGTAATTTATCTTTCCAAATAAGTGATACTTAAATAATGTCTAAATATCCCATTTTTATTTCTTTAAAACATAAGTCTTTGATCATGAATAATTAAATAAAAATCATAAGCATTAACATATATCAACTTATAACCTAAGCTACGGAGGCCTTATTACATCCAATAATTCCAAAATTAAAACTTTAAATAAAATGGAAAGTGTAAAAACAAATAACTTGATGGCCCCTCGAGTCCGTCTCGGCTCCCATGTCCACGATCTACTGCTCATCTGAAAGAGTATAGAAAAATGAAAGTGTGAGTCACCAAGACTCAGTGTATAAATCCCGAAACACACAACGACCTGAGGCCTACAAACACATTATGAGCCCTGGCCCATACATAAAGGCAACAATCATAATAACATGATAAATAATAAATGATGAATAGCCCAACCCATCCTAGAATTCTATCCTCTATACACCGACCCGTACCAACCATCACACCTCGGGGATTTCTACAATCAACCCTCCATCCGCTACACACCATAACGACAGCCGTACTGCCTATTCCTATTAATCAGGAATTACCGATCACAATGTGACCTAACATTAGATTTTATGGTTTAACCACCGATCACCAAGTGACCTATCATGCACTTCCCCTTCATTATCATAGTCCCACCCCATGTATACATACTTAAAAAAACAAGAAAACAGGTTTTCACATATATCGATACTCATAGAGTGGTTTCTATGATTACGCACTGCAACCTTTGTAAACCCTTTTTCGAGTTTTATTCGATCGCCTACACAAACTCTTTTCGGCTTTTTAGCCCATAACATATATATTGCAATTAACTAGTGTGTTAGAGATCTACACACCTGATTACCGTTAGAATAAGACTTTCTAAGTCAATGCTATCTGTAGCCAACACAACCGCTATCTGCCTAAGGTGTTGTTCAGAAGCCAGTCCACAACCCAGTGGCCAATCCCGTACTGCTGACACTACTCGCTTCTTAATCGGATTTTCAGATCTAGTCCCCTCCTTTGCCTGATCGACATTTGATTCCATCAAATAGGCCTTATTAATCATAACATATGGTTAAGATTGTGATTTCGATATCGAATCTAACGAGAGCCTAAAAAGAATCCCTTACCTTGAATTTCTCAAAAAGTGATATGAGATTTAGGGACTAGTGTTTCTGACTTTAAGATCTAAGAGATCTACTTCAATTCCCAATGTGTCGCCCCAAAATAAGAACACAAGAAAAACGTTACTCAGGAGATATCCTTGCCACCACAATTAGCCTTTCGGCTTTGGTCTCCAAAATCAAAATAGATCTTAAGGAATAACAAGAGTCGACACTCACCTTACTATAGAAGATTTAGCAACTCCCAGAGGATTTTGGCTTTTTGCGAAAATCAGGAAGAGAAGATGATTCGAAGAAATCTATAGAAATTTAGCTTTTAATGAAGAAATCGACAGGAAGAAGAAAAGAGAATTTCGGCGGACTACAGGTAGGTTCGGCTTCAGCAAAGATCAAAGGAAAAGAATGTAGAGAAAGAATTATGAGGTTTCGGCTTTTAGAAGAAATTAAAAGGAAAGGTTGCAGAGAATGTCTGAGGGTTTTGGCACAGAGAATGAAGAAAAGAATAGGGTTTAAATGCTGGAATTGAAGAGATACTACCCCTATTTATAGAGAATTTCGGCACTTACTTATCTAATCCCGAAAGTGCCCTTCCTGATCACTAAAAATTAAACAAATAATTGGGAAAATTCGGCACCCCCTATGGCAAATAGAAACCGATTTCTTCCCCCCTCTTAGAGTCAAAATTTCGGCCACCACCTAGCCTTGCAGATAACTCATTGATTCTTTCCTTATCCTCATCTGACTACTCATCCGTAGTGTCATGGATAACACTACCTCTTCCTTCCTTTATCAGCACATTATCCACCTTATTATCACATTAAGTAAATTCCTAAATTTAATCATCATTGACGAACTCCACTACTGCTCTTATAAATGCCGAAAATATCTAAAATAAAAGGTATCAGGCGACTCGCCATGTCTTCTCCTGGTAAATTTCACCCATATGGAGAAGATGGACAAATTTGGCATTTTAATTTTTGTTTTTAATTCATTTAATTTACAAAAGAACCAAAATGCCCTTACAAAAAAAATATCTTATCTAACATATACCATATCCATTTTTGTCCAACAATTTAACCATTGGGCTAATTACCATTTAAGAACCTCTACTTTAAAATTTCATAGCAATTTGACACCTCTAACTTCTATAACTCAAGTTTTGCACTTTTTACAATTTAGTCCTTTTGACTAAATTGAGTGGCCAAACGTCAAAACTTTTGAACAAAATTTTCACGAAATCGTTCCGTGAAATTGTAGACCATAAAGATATAATAAAAATAAATTTTCTTACGTAGGATTTGTGGTCCTGAAACTACTGTTCCGACTAAGCCCTAATTCGGGATGTTACATTTCTCCCCCCTTTTTAGGATTTTCGTCCCCGAAAATCTTACCAGAAGAGTGGTTTAGTATCTTTCTCTTAGTTTCCAACTAAACTTAAAACTAGAGCTTCGGTTAATAATACCTTCAATTGCTTTAACTTTGTTAGTATACCAAGACCATTCAAACTTTTACAATTGTGATAACTTTTCCAATCAGAACAACTTTAACTTATAATAACATCATCCGATTAGAATAATCCAATAGGCATATCTCTGTATTATGCTTTCTAGAATATAATTTTCGTATATATAAAACAAAACCATAATCAGTAGACACATAATAATAATCTCACATAAATTTTTACCATCGATTTCATTCCAACATATTTAAATAGAATTTCGAAGAGATAAAAAAATACCAATCATAAATCGACCAGACCAACAGGGCATTCGTCTAACATCATAGTTAGCTTTTCACAACATAGAAACTCCATCAGAAACTGAACAATCACACACATATCTCTGAGGATAAAAGAACATATAGAATGCGCAGAAAAGATCAACATATTCATTTCAACTGGAACTGTCACACACACAGACATCTTTACCACTCAAATATCATTTCTTTGACTAATTCTATCATCATGAACCCCATATTATTCTATTCAGTAACGAAAATCAATTCGGGAAAAATTTTAGCAAACACATACTTTAGACATCATATCTGAATAATTCGATTAGCCGAGACTAACTTCTCCTTTATCCGTGACATTGCATAATCTGTATAATCTTTAAAACATTCTGATATCCTTCCAAAATTATTTCCAGATTTCAAACTATTCTTATCTCTATATGCATTGCTAAGTATTTCACCACTAAACTCTTTAGTTTCACATTTATGGACTTATTCCACATGGTTCTCATGAATTTTCGTTATAAAACAACACTGGTAAGGGGGTGAGGTCGTAAAACTTCTGACTTAACTCTCATAAATACATACATATGACTTTGTATTCATCACCAACATCATATAATCACAATTACATAATTCACTTCAAGCTAATTAACATACATAGTCATGTTACACGAACTTTTTCGATTATCTTATTCAAACAAGTGTACATAAACACACATTCTGTCAATTTGAGTAAATTTACTTATTGTACTCACTTCATCAAATATGTTGGGTACATAACATCATATGTATGCCAAACAAACATGGATGGGCTTATCACCATATAAACTTTCATTTCATTCCACTTTTCACATTTCTCAACTTGTGGTTATCTCATTTCGTACATTAACACATATATATTGTGAACTTCTATTCATACCTTTCCTGTAACACCCTGGTTTAGGGGCTATGCATGGTGGGTATAATTCATGTTCTAGTAGGTTTTGGGTATGCTTTGATGTGTTTAGAAGGTGTTAAGAATGTTCAGATTCAAGGGGAAGACTTTAGAAAATTTTGGATTTTTATGTGCTAAAAGGGGAGCTTGGTGATGGGTGTCTTAAGAGAATTATTTAAGAGTTTTTGACACAAAGATTGGTGTGGCAAAGTGGCAAGGGGGGCGCCACTAGGAGCTTGGAAAAGTGACGCCTCAGGTACAAGGGAAGGGGCCGGTGTTCGAGTGCGGAGAGGCATCTCTTTGGTTTATTTTTGCGTCATGAGAGAGGGGAGATGTTGGATTCGGTTTGGGCACTTAAAAGATGGAGAAGACTTGGTCCTTGTTTTTGAATTTCGGCTAGGTAGAGGTTTGACCCATTCAAACTTTTGAATGGGTGTTAGGGAGGAAAAGTAGGAGGAAAATATGGGATTTGAAGGGGAGTTGAGTAGCGGCTAATTTTTGCTTCTTTGGGGAGGAGCTTGGCGAATATTATAAATAGGGAGGGTGCTCACCTTTTTATTTTTTCTCCTTGCTTGTTTCCCATTTTCTTTGGTTGCCGAAACCTTCATTGCTAGCATCCATTTTTCCTTCTCTTTTAAACTCTTAGCCGAACCACCCACACTTTTCTTTCCCTCCTCTCAAACCTTTAGGCCAAAATCCTTATTCCCTTTTCATTGACTTTCTTTTATTGTGAGTCAAACCTACATCCCACCTTTGTGCCGAATTTCCTCCTTTCAACTTGGTAGCACTTTGGCCGAATGTTAGCATAGATCTTTTGGGTTCCGTTCTTTGAGATACTCGGGGTTTAAGTGGTTAGCCAAGCCTCCGCTTGTGTGATCGGTTTGGTAAGTGGTGGAAAGGCTTTTGGTAAGCTATGTTTTGATATTTTGTTTAAGTTTAAGATGGTTATGCATTTGATGCCAAGGCCGTTTGTAGGGGGAGAAGAGCCTATCGCAGGAAACTTTTCGAGAGTCGGTTAGTCAGCATTGAGTAGCGTTTCGAGAGTAGGACCGTGGTGCTATTGAGGTGCGTAATCATCGCACTATTTTCTCGGTTTGCTTGTTAACTTTTTAAACATATGTATTATGTGTGGAGGCTGATTATAAAGGCCTAAGTGATGTGAACCGATGATGGTAAGATTGATTGTGATATACATATTTTATATATGTTTGATGTGGTATTGATAAATAATAAATACTCACTCTATATGATGTTCTTGCATGATTTATTGACACATGGGCATGGGATTGGGATTGAAGAAGGAGGAAGTGTACACAAGTTGTACGTGGTCTAATGATAGCTCCGGCTACATTAGCGCTTGAGGGTTAGCTGTGTGCTACCTCAAGGGAGGTGTGGCTCGATGCCCATCTCGGCGGTTGATGGCTATGTGCATCACCGTAGACAGTTATTGATGTTGAGATCACTTGGGTTGATCGGTGGCTCAGCCACGGCCTTGTGCAGTGAGTAGCCAAGGTAAGGTTTTGGATCATGATGTGATCAGTGGTGGTTTATCCACGGCCTTGGGCAGGGAGTCTGCTAAGGTTGGTGTTACGGTTGGAGTGGGTTGGGCTAAGATGTATATGTGCATGACTTGCTATGTGAATGGTTTGGTATGGGGCCAAGCCCATACGCTGAAATCGTGTTTTGATTATGCATCGAGTCGGTGGACTCACTCTTTCATTAACCATTTCAGTGACGCATAGTTGGGCCCTGGATCGGAGAAGACACATGGTGGCCCATGCAGAAGAGAAGTTTAAATATTTTACGTCGTTTTATTAAGTATTTGGTCTTTTAAATATTGTGTAATAAGGGCCTTTTATTTATTTACTTTGGAAATTACTTAATTATTATTTTTACTATTTTTATTTTAAATTGATTATGACTTGGTAAAAATTTAATTATAAGCTTATGGAAATAATTTTACTCGAATTTACTTATTCAAAGTATTCATGAGTTAATAAAGTGCTTTAAAATGGACAGTTTTATTAAATTTCAAAGTCCAAAAGTATAGTTTTAAAAGTACACGGGTTTTACCAGAAAGATATTAAACTTTCGTGTTTTAAATTCCGAGTAAAGAAAAATATTTTCACTAACATAACCAGATTCGGTCGTAGTGAATGGGCCGGGTTTGGGGATGTTACAAATTGGTATCAGAGCCCGATTCAAAACTCGGCTTTGAGGGTTTTTGGGCCCGAAACAGTTTTCAAAATGTGCTTTTGAGATGTGGGCTTTTATAAAAAGTTTTTCAGGTTATTCCGGCATGGCACTGTGTGTCTCAGGCAAGTCCACTGTAAGTACTTGGACTTTTCTTTCTGGAAGTGAATTGTTTACATGAATTGATATGGGCTTAGTTTGGGCTCGTAGATTAGAAAGTTAGGACTATTGGACCCTAGGACTAGACTACTCAAACATGTGCATAAAACTTAAATCTCTTAAACAAACCTGTGAAGCAAGTCGCCGAGTTAAGGTGTGGCAACCACTGTACGCATGTCGAGGAATGGTATTCGATGAAGAGCTTGGTATTTAAGCAATCCCTAGCGACTCACCTCCTCTCTGTACTCGAATCCTACCTGTGCGTAGCTACTGGTTCACCAACCAAGAGGACTTGTTCATAGGCTAAACCGATTATTAAAACCCGAAAGGAACTAGCCTTGTTGTTTTCTAAAACTTTCTATATTAAAACTTTTCCAAATTTACCCTTTTGGTTTGTGAAATCTTAAATTTGATTCGGAAGAACGCGTTTTGATTTACAAAATTACCAAAATGCCCTTAGTGGCAAAATTACAAAAATGCCCTCAGTATTGCAAAATTACCGTACTACCCTCAACTTTTGATTTTTACTTTACAAAATACCAAAATCTTGAGATTTCAAAATATTAAGATAACCTAGTTTGTGGAAATTTACGAAAATACCCCTGGTTGATAAAATTACCAAAACGCCCTTGGTTTCTAAATCTTCAGATCACTCTCGATCTTTTACTGAAATATTTCTATCTTGGCTTTGTGAAATACTGTGATATTTTGATTTGGAGAATTTACGAAAATGCCTGTGATTTCCAAAATTACTGAAATAACCCTGATTTCTGAAATTTTTGTGATACCCCTGGTTTGAAAACAAAATTTTCAAGATGACCCCTGAGATTTTGTAAATTTTGAAATATCTTTAGTTTGAAAACTATTTTCAAAATTGACCCGAGAGTTATTACCGAAATACCCCTATAGGAAAATGACGGAATTACCCCTAGGTAGGGAGGAAACTTTGATTGATCGAAAGAACTTCTCTCGGAAACTTCATTGCATAAAATTGCTCGTGGATAAAATAGTGGAACAAGAATTTCTAACGCATAAAACTTTCTAAACAGACTAAATCGAAGCGCTAGATATGAGTTCTAGGGGGCGTGGTCGCAATACTCGTGGGCGTGGTAGAGGCGGGATGTCGATGTCGGAACCGGTTGGGTCACGCCATGGGTCGAGAGTGATGCACCGCCACCAGCTTGTTGAGGTTGAACAAAGGGACCGGGACGGGGAGACGATGTAGTGTCACAAGCTGTGTTGCGAGTGCTCGAACGAGTGGCAGGAGCCAATGTGGGCAATAGGAATCGGAAGTCAGTGCCCGAAAGGCTTAGGGCGAATGGAGCCGAGGTTTTTAGAGGAGTGTCTGGGGTAGCTCCAAACGTGGCAGAGTATTGGCTTGAGGTCATTGAAAGGATTATGGACGACTTAGACTTAACCTGCGAGAGAGAGCTTTAAGGGTGTTGTTTCGTTGCTACGGATGAAGCCTACCGGTGGTGGCTCATCATTAAGAAAGTACCCTGCGGATCGAGTGGATCAAGTTACTTTTTAGATCAAGTTTGAGGGGAAGTATGTCGGAGCGAGCTATGTGGATGCTCGAGAGGAAGGCATTCTCAACTTGGTGCAAGGTGACAAGTCAATAGCGAGAGTACGGTCGAGTTTCTGCGCGTTAAGCCCGATATGCTCGGGGCATCGTGGCAACGGATTATGAGAGATGTGTCGATTTGAAGATGGGCTACGGGATGAGTCATGAGTTTTGATTGCTCCGCATCGTGAAAGAGACTTTGCCGTTTTAGTGGAGAAAGCTCGAATAGCCGAGGAGGTCAAGAAGGTGAGAGAGGCACAATAGAGAAAGGAACCGATAAGAGAAGTGTTAGATCGTCGGAAGTGTTTGAGAGGGTTCAGAAAAGACCGAGGGTTGAGACTCCTGTTAATATTGCTAAGCCAGCGTCGCCGGAAATCCAGATCGTCCGTGTGCTCAATGTGGAAGGTACCATGTTGGCGAATGCTGGAATCGTGTTCGGGAGTGCTTTAGATGCAAGTCCAAGTTCCACCTGATTAAGGATTGTCCCCAGAATCCGAGTAGGACTCGGACAGAAGGTCAAGGTTATGTGCAACCAGCGAGCGAGTTGGTCGCCAGCGGCGAGAGGTCGTGGTTCGAGCCATGGAGGAAATGGTTCTGGCCGAGGTCGTGGAGCAGTAGACGCGGTAATGGTGGCACTGAGGCAAGGCAGCCAGGACTGGTTTATGCAGTTCGTCGGAGAGAGGATAATGATGTGCCTGATGGGTCAACTGGTAAGTTCCTTAAGTCTAGAATATTCTTTGTTGTTTTGTTCGCTTTGGTGATTGTTTGATTTTTGCTCGTAAAGTAGTTGGAACCTTGAGTATGAACTTGGAACAGTTGCCTAGAAGGTATGTTAGCTCTTTAAGATCGAGTCTTGCGACCATAGCGTAATGGGAGGAATTGGATTGTTAGTTTGGACAAAGTAATTTCGAGGACGAAATTATTTTAAGGAGGGTAGAATTGTAACACCACGGTTTAGGGGCTATGCATGGTGGGTATAATTCATGTTCTAGTAGGTTTTGGGTATGCTTTGATGTGTTTAGAAGGTGTTAAGAATGTTCATTCAAGGGAAGACTTTAGAAAATTTTGGATTTTTATGTGCTAAAAGGGAGCTTGGTGATGGGTGTCTTAAGAGAATTATTTAAGAGTTTTTGACACAAAGATTGGTGTGGCAAAGTGGCAGAGGGGGCGCCACTAGGAGCTTGGAAAAGTGACGCCTCAGTACAAGGGAAGGGGCTGGTTCGAGTGCGGAGGCAAAGATCTTTGGTTTATTTTTGCGTCATGAGAGAGGGGGAGATGTTGGATTCGGTTTGGGCACTTAAAAGATGGAGAAGACTTGGTCCTTGTTTTTGAATTTCAGCTAGGTAGAGGTTTGACCCATTCAAACTTTTGAATGGGTGTTAGGAGGAAAAGTAGGAGGAAAATATATGGGATTTGAAGGGAGTTGAGTAGTGGCCGAATTTTTGCTTCTTTGGGGAGGAGCTTGGCCGAATATTATAAATAGGGGAGGGGTGCTCACCTTTTTTTTTTTCTCCTTGCTTGTTTCCCATTTTCTTTGGTTGCGAAACCTTCATTGCTAGCATCCCTTTTTCCTTCTCTTTTAAACTCTTAGCCGAACCACCCACACTTTTCTTTCCCTCCTCTCAAACCTTTTGGCCAAATCCTTATTCCCTTTTCATTGACTTTCTTTTATTGTGAGTCGAAACTACATCCCACCTTTGTGCCGAATTTCCTCCTTTCAACTTGGTAGCACTTTTTGGCCAATGTTAGCATAGATCTTTTTGGGTTCCGTTGCTGAGATACTCTGGGGTTTAAGTGGTTAGCCAAGCCTCCGTTTGTAGCAGTCAGTTTGGTAAGTGGTGGAAAGGCTTTTGGTAAGCTATGTTTTGATATTTTGTTTAAGTTTAAGATGGTTATGCATTTGATGCCAAGGCCGTTTGTAGGGGGAGAAGAGCCTATCGCAGGAAACTTTTCGAGAGTCGGTTAGTCAGCATTGAGTAGCGTTTCGAGAGTAGGACCGTGGTGCTATTGAGGTGCGTAATCATCGCACTATTTTCTCGGTTTGCTTGTTAACTTTTTAAACATATGTATTATGTGTGGAGGCTGATTATAAAGGCCTAAGTGATGTGAACCGATGATGGTAAGATTGATTGTGATATACATATTTTATATATGGTTGATGTGGTATTGATAAATAATAAATACTCACTCTATATGATGTTCTTGCATGATTTATTGACACATGGGCATGGGATTGGGATTGAAGAAGGAGGAAGTGTACACAAGTTGTACGTGGTCTAATGATAGCTCCGGCTACATTAGCGCTTGAGGGTTAGCTGTGTGCTACCTCAAGGGAGGTGTGGCTCGATGCCCATCTCGGCGGTTGATGGCTATGTGCATCACCGTAGACAGTTATTGATGTTGAGATCACTTGGGTTGATCGGTGGCTCAGCCACGGCCTTGTGCAGTGAGTAGCCAAGGTAAGGTTTTGGATCACGATGTGATCAGTGGTGGTTTATCCACGGCCTTGGGCAGGGAGTCTGCTAAGGTTGGTGTTACGGTTGGAGTGGGTTGGGCTAAGATGCATATGTGCATGACTTGCTATGTGAATGGTTTGGTATGGGGCCAAGCCCATACGCGGGAAATCTGTGTTTTGATTATGCACTGAGTCGGTGGACTCACTCTTTCATTAACCATTTCAGGTGACGCATAGTTGGACCGGGATCGGAGAAGACACATGGTGGCCCATGCAGGAAGAGAAGTTTAAATATTTTACGTCGTTTTATTAAGTATTTGGTCTTTTAAATATTGTGTAATAAGGGCCTTTTATTTATTTACTTTGGAAATTACTTAATTATTATTTTTACTATTTTTATTTTAAATTGATTATGACATGGTAAAAATTTAATTATAAGCTTATGGAAATAATTTTACTCGAATTTACTTATTCAAAGTATTCATGAGTTAATAAAGTGCTTTAAAATGGACACTTTTATTAAATTTCAAAGTCCAAAAGTATAGTTTTAAAAGTACACGGGTTTTACCAGAAAGATATTAAACTTTCGTGTTTTAAATTCCGAGTAAAGAAAAATATTTTTACTAACATAACCAGATTCGGTTGTAGTGAATGGGCCGGGTTTGGGGATGTTACATTTCCAAATTTCGACACATCATAAGCAGATCTCAATCATTTCAATATCATTATCAGCATTATCGAAAAATAGCTCGGTTGGAAGTCATCTCTGTCTTAACAAAATAATTTCATCAGAGTCGGGAGATATCACACTATCACGAGTAGTAATATGGCATGTATAGCTAGACTCACATACACTATGTTAGTCCGAGAATCGACTAAATCATAGCTCTGATACCACTAAATGTAACACCTCTTACCCGCATTCAACACCGGAATAGGGTACGAGGCATTACCAAAACACATAAACTTGTAAACGTATTAAACTAATTCATAAAATTTCATCCAAATTATACAAAATGAACTGCTACATATTAAAGGCCAACACTTTAGGCCAAACCAAATAGGACATATACAAATTACTAAGTCCCTATACATGCCATAAATTATTAATGAGTTCTGTACAATGAGATAATTAATTTTTAGTGAAGAAAGGGCGAAACAGTCAGACAACAGACTCATTAATAATTTCAAGGATATAAATTTTATCCCATTATCATTTTTGTACAATTTTTAATGAATTTCCAAAGTCAGAACAGGGGATTCCAAAATCATTCTGGCTCTATCTCACCAAAATTCAAATATATCAGAATATAAAATTAGTTTGCTTACACTGTTTCTTTTATGCGAAAATAGACTCAATAAGCTTTAATTTAATATCTTATTCAAATTCTAATTTGATTTCCACCATTTTTGATGATGTTTCAAAGACACATAACTGCTGCTGTCCAAAACTATTTTATTTCTAAATTTCATTCTTTCATGTTTTCTATATAGTAACTTTCATTGTAACACTTATTCCGTATCAATCTTACCAAAGTTCGATCACATATCGAGCATATTGCTCATAAGTTTACACACATATACCTACACTTATTCATCACATAATCACAGTCATATACACTTAGTCATTTCCCATTGAACACATCGAAATATTAACGGATACATCGGAATATTGCACATAGTGCCACACTTGTAGCCAAATCTACTTCACATCAGTTATCATACATAGGCTCGTTCTCGAGCTATTCACATTTGCGGGTCTGCTCACACAAGCTATCGGTCATACGTAACTACTCAGTGCTGTTCACACAAGCTGTCAGGTATCCGCAACACATGCAGGATTACCCACCCGTTTCACATAATCACAATCTCGGGTCTGCTCACACAAGCTGTCGGTCAATATGTAACTACTCGATCTTTTGCTCACACAAGTCGCCGAGTATCTCGCAAATACGTTTGCGGATAACTCGACCACCGATAGAACGTGCGGACCAAAGACTGGATCACTTATTTCACTTAGATTTCACATAGGTTTCTAGTGAACATGTCACTCGTATCCATTTTTATTCCTAAGGTTCAACCGGGAAATTTCTCACTTGTCGATATTTTGTCAATTACATCAAATATTCAGCCACAGTTCATAACATTTATCAAAATATGAAAACGCAGGTAAAAATGATGCACTATTTACATGCAAACTTACCTCGAAAGCAAAATCTGTGAAAATGACTTATTCGTCAATTTCTCGTTTTAGTTCCAAACCTCGTTTTCCTTGATCATGAGCTTGGAAAGTTGAGAAAACCCTAGCTATGCCTTCTCTTGGAAAATTTCGTCCATATGGAGAAGATGGACAAATTTGGAATTTTAATTTTGTTTTTAATTCATTTAATTTACAAAAGAACCAAAATGCCCTAACATAAAAATATCTTATCTAACATATACCATATCCATTTTTGTCCAACAATTTAACCAATGGGCTAATTACCATTTAAGAACCTCTACTTTAAAATTTCATAGCAATTTGACACCTCTAACTTCTAGAACTCAAGTTTTGTACTTTTTACAATTTAATCCTTTTGACTAAATTGAGTGGCCAAACGTCAAAATTTTTGAACGAAATTTTCACGAAATCATTCTGTGAAATTGTAGACCATAAAAATATAGTAAAAATAAATTTTCTTACGTCAGATTTGTGGTCCCAAAACTACTGTTCCGACTAAGCCCTAATTTGGGATGTTACATTTATCCCCCCTTTTTAGGATTTTCGTCCTCGAAAATCTTACCAGAAGAGTGTTTTAGTATCTTTCTCTTGATTTCCAACTAAAGTTAAAACTAGAGCTTTGGTTAATAATACCTTCAATTGCTTTAACTTTGTTAGTATACCAAGACCATTCAAACCTTCACAAATGTGATAACTTTTCCAATCAGAACAACTTTAACTTATAATAACATCATCCGATTAGAATAATCCAATAGGCATATCTCTGTATTATGCTTTCTAGAATATAATTTTTGTATATATAAAACAAAACCATAATCAGTAGACACATAATAATAATCTCACATAAATTTTTACCATCGATTTCATTCCAACATATTTAAATAGAATTCCGAAGAGATAAAGAAATACCAATCATAAACCGACCAGACCAACAGGGCATTCGTCTAACATCATAGTTAGCTTTTCACAACATAGAAACTCCATCAGAAACTGAACAATCACACACATATCTCTGAGGATAAAAGAATATATAGAATGCATAGAAAAGATCATCATATTCATTTCAACTGGAACTGTCACACACACAGACATCTTTACTACTCAAATATCATTTCTTTGACTAATTCTGTCATCATGAACTCCGTATTATTCCACTCACTAACAAAAATCAATTCGAGAAAAATTTCAGCAAACACATACTTTAGACATCATATCTGAATAATTCGATTAGCTGAGACTAACTTCTCCTTTATCCGTGACATTGCATAATCTGTATAATCTTTAAAACATTCTGATATCCTTCCAAGGGGCTATTTAACTTCTCATTGTCGTTAATCTAGTATTAACAAGGGTAAGGTTTAGAGATCGCAAGCGTGGTATAGATCGTTAGCAAAGTGTAAGTGTACTCAACTCAATTATGGTTTAACTAAATGGCCGAATGTGAGTATGATCTATTGGGGTGACTTGTGTGGATTATGAGTCACTCAAAGTTTGATGGTGTAAGTGTGAGTGCAGATCTAGGGGGTACTCGTGATTAGTAGCTAAGGAAGGGTTATTAGAACCTGGTGGCACACGGTAAGGATAAAGTAAGGCTTCGGCTTTTGGTAAATATTTTGATTAAGTATGGGTGATTGATTGAAGGTTGGTTGGTTGTAGGTTCAAGACCAAGGATAGTATAGCACGTCGCAGTAACCAGGTATGTACAAACACTACACACACATGATATCGACAATGCTGAAAAGCCGAAAGTGGCTAAATGGGCCCGGTGGGCCTGAGGTTAAGTTTGATGAAATTGATTGATTTGGTTATATGGATTGAGTTAGTCATGCATGTTACATGATCGGGAACTGTTTTGGGCCTAATAGGCCATAAGGATGTGATTTGGGCTTAATGGGCTATATGAACGTGAAATTGGCTTGAAGGGTTTTATGGGGACGTAGACAAGTATGCTAGGGTTTAATGGACTTTAGGCCTAGTTCTGAACAACTCTTAAACTGCATAAGACTTAATCTAATAATCAACATGCCCGGGGACAAGTCGCTGGGTTAGAGTGTGGCAATGGACATATGCATGTCTAGGATTGGATCTAGGGAGAGCTTAGTACTTAAGCGGTTCTAACGACCCACCTCCTCTTCTCTAGAATCCTACCTGGTGCATAGTGTCTATTCACTTCAGCCGCAAGGACTTGTTAATGGGCCAAAGTTCATAACTAAAACCCGAGAGGGACCGAAATACCCCTGATTTGAAAATTTCCAAAATATCTTTAGATTTGTAAAATTACTAAAATACCCCTGATTTGTAAAATTACCAGAATACCCTTAATTTGCTGAATTACCAAAATATCCCTAATTTACAAAATTTCCAAAATACCCCTATTTTGCTAAATTACCTAAATACCCTGTAAAGTAGATTTATGGAAATACCCTTGGGTAGTGAAATGACTAAAATACCTCTAAGTGCCGAAGGTGTGAAAATGCGTATGTTGCATTCATGAAATAAATGTTGAACTTGGGTGGGTTTTGATGATACGGAGGAAGATTTGAGGATCGCATAGTCGCTTGACGACCGTGGATCCACCGGTGGCTTTAAGCCCATTATAGCAGCTTTGCTGCAATGTTTGAGTAGTGTCGCTGCTGATGCTACCTTTGGAGTGTAGGGATGGGTGCGTTGATATTTATATCCCCACAAGAGTGTAGGGTTGGAAGGGAAATGGAGTGCAGGGTTGGGTTTGGGATGGGTGCATTGCATTCATGTGATACTGATGTGATATGAGGTCATTGTTGGCTAAGGCCTAAGACCACCATTTTTGGTAGGGCTCAGGCCCAATGTGATAATTGCATGTTGATTGGATTACCAAGGGTCGTACACACTGAGTTTTGAAACTCACACCCTTCTATTTAATGTCTCATGTGACCCTCAATAGACGGCTTGACGTGGAAGAGGACTCAGAGGTGGCCACACTGCAAGCTACAATAAAGTTTTTAATTTAGTTTCGAATGACTTTAATTTAATTACTTTATTTTCATTAGGATGTAATAAGGCCTTGTATCTCCAATTTGACTTTACATTAGGATTTTATTATTGTTTCAACTGCCTAATTATTAAACTTAAACTTCTAACGTTTAACATGGTTTTTGAAATAACTATAACATATGGACGTTTTCTTAAAACGTGGGCTTTCATCGTAACTTACCAAATTGTTAAGGATTTTGGGTTTCTAAATCTTAAGCTTAAGTTTTTAACTAAACAAATTTGTTTTGGAATTCTCCTTTTGATGTGACATCACAGGATTCGGCCATAACGTTTAGGCCAGGTCTGGGGGTGTTACAGTTTGATATCATTCTGGGTATGGTCTGGTTGACATTGCATGATGCTGTTGTGAATTGTAAAAGAAAGACTATTGATTTAAGATGTTCGAATGATGAAATAGTTCAGGTTGAGTCTAATGATTTGAATGCATTGTCTAATGTGATATCTGTATTGAAAGCTCAAAGATATGTGAAAAAGGGATATGAAACATATATTGCTTATGTGATTGATTCGAAAGTGACTGAAAAGAAAGTGGACTCAGTGCTAGTTGTTGGTGAGTTTTCTGATATATTCCTTGAAGAATTGCCGGGACTGCCTCCGATACGTGAAGTTGAATTTGGTATTGATCTATTGCCTGGTACGACACCTATTTCGATAGCTCTGTATAGAATGGCACCAACAGATATAGAATGGCACCAACAGAGTTGAAGGAATTAAAGTCACAATTGCAAGAGTTAACTGACAGAGGACTCTGATGGGCTCGAAACTAACTAATAATTTCAACAAAGGCAAGCGCACCTGTCAAATAGTAGTATAGTTGTGGTGAGTCCGGAATATCGTATCCTCAAGGACTAAAATTATTAGTAATTACTATATTTTTATTATCTAGCCTAATAATTAAAGGGGATTTGTTTTAATCTAATTTTTAACTAACTAATTTAAATATTACTTTAATTTAGAGCCTAATAATTCAATATTGTTGACATCTCCCCACACTTAAGATTTACATTGTCCTTAATGTACAAAGATAGATATCGACAATATAAAAAATCATAAGATAGGGAGAGAAGTGAACTTCCTGAATTTTGGATGGAGTCAAGGAAAAGAAATGGTAAGTTGGGCATAGATGAACGCCGAGGTGATACTCCGATGGTGGTGTGGTTCTTCCATAATAGACCGTTGAACCTTAATTAAAGAAATCAAAATATAAAAATATAAACTAAAGACAAGAAAGATAAAGGGATAGAACTAAAAAATAAAAATAAAAGAAAACAAAAAAATAGACTCAAAAGTCCTTGTCCTATCGAGTTAATGAAGTGACCGGTATGAACTTACGTAGATCGGTCTTACACGGGGAGACTGTGCTAGGGTCCTTTTACTTCTTCGACATGGGGATGGTGGTGTAAAGAAAGAATGAGGGAAAGGGATAAAGGAAAATGAAAGGAGAAAGATAATAGAAAAAGAAAGGGGTGTGGTGGTTGAAAAAGAATTTGGGGAGAAGGTGAGAAGAAGGGGTTTTAAATAGGAATCAGAAACCTGGTTGCTGCCTACACCCGTGTGCCATGGGCGTGTTAGGTCACAGGGCCGTGTCGTACGTTCGTGTGGTGTTTCGTTCGTTTCTCCCACGTCTGTGTAGAGGTTTCCACGCCCATGTGGATTAATCAGTGTCGGCCACGGCCTAAAAGCACGAGCGTGTTGCATGCCCGTGTAGATTTTTCAGTGTCGACCATTGATGAATCTCACGGCCGTGGCATTTTATTGCAGCCCGTGTTTTGGGGAATTTTTGTCCTTGGTTCGCACGGTCTCTGCCACACCAATGTGCCTGTTTGTGGTGTCCACACAGCAACGGCCATGCCAGTGTGTTAGGCCGTGTGGAGAAAGAAACCTGCACTTTATTAACTTGGTTAGTTGTTGGTTAGGTGTTAAAAATTGAAAATATGGACGTTAGTGGGGTAAGTGCTCGGGTTGCCTCCCGAGAAGCTCTCATTTAAAGTCTTAAGCTAGACTTACCTTTCATTTACATAATCATGGTGGTTTGAAGAGTTGAAACTTCTCATTCCTGCTATCAATTCGGTTATCGATATATAGTTTAAGTCAAGTGGTGTTTACCTTAAAAGTGCCGAACGTAGGATTAGTTACCTCGACTGTTCCGTATGGGAAGACATTCGTTACTGTGAAAAGGATCTCTTCGTTTGTTTTAAGGTCTGAAGTGGCGATTCAAGGGTCTTTCTTATCCAACAATATCTGATCTCCGATCTTAAATTGGGTTGTCCCATCCTTAAGTTTGACATGGTTTTGCTTTGATTCCTCTTGTTTTTTCAGTTTTTCCTTGACGTGTGTCTGCCATTCATCTAGTTCATCAATTTGTAATCTTCGTTCCTCATGAACAGTTTTATTTCCAATATGAACGTTAGACCCTGGCTCTATTATCTTTTCTTGAGAGATTTCCTACAAATAAGATTGTACGTTAAGTTTATCTATATTAACAGGACTTATATTCTCTTGATCATTAGATATTTTGTCAGAATCACGTGCTTTGAGTTTAACCATGTCATCACCTACACGAAGTATTATTTCCCCTGTATCAACATCGATAATGGTCCTAGCAGTTGCTAAAAAGGGCCGTCCTAGTATTAAAGGAACATTATTATCCTCATTCATATCTAAAATAACAAAGTCTATTGGGAACATGAATTTGTCAATTTTCACTAGTACATCCTTAATTATACCCTTAGGAACTCTAATAGTTTTATCAGCTAATTGGATACTCATCCTAGTTTATTTGGGTTTCCCAAGAACTAACTGTTTAAACATTTTATAAGGCATGACATTGATGCTTGCCGCTAAATCAGCAAAAGCATTATTAACAAATAAAGTACCAATTAAGCACGGAATTGTAAAACTCCTTGGATCTTTTAACTTTCGTGGTAGTTTATTTTGTAAAATCGCTGAGCACACTGCATTTAGCTCCACATGTGACGTATCATCTAACTTTCATTTGTTTGTCAAAAGCTCTTTTAAAAATTTCCTTGAATTGGGCATCTGCAAAATAGCTTTAAGAAACGGTAAGTTAATATGTAATTTCTTTAGAAGTTTAAGAAATTTACCGAATTGTTCATCTGTGCGGTCTTTCTTAATCGCATTGGGGTATGGCACACGAGGTTGGTACTCTGTAATAATCAATTTTGGTTTATCATGGCTTACCTCAACCTTACCTTCCTCTACCACATTCTCTTGCCTCAATTTTGGTTCATCTAACCCTTCATGAAGTTGCTCCTTTGGGTTAGTTTTAGTGTTGCTTGGCAAGCTACCTTGTGGTCGTTTAGTGATCAGCCTAGCAAGTTGTCCTAATTGGTTCTCGAGGATGCTTGCTAATTTTTGAGTGCTATTTCGGTGTTTTGGAAATGAGGTTCTAACACCGCGATGAATTTTGTTAGCATCTTCTCAAGATTCGGCTTCTTCTCTTGTGGGTAGGGTTGCTGTTGAAAGCCTGGGGGGTTGTTGTCTCTGATTGCCTTGGCCACCCCATGAGAAGTTTGGGTGGTTCCTCCAACCTAGATTGTAAGTGTTACTATAAGGGTTATTTTGAGGTCTAGTTACCCATATAGTTCATCTGTTCGCTTTCTATGCCAGGGTTGTAGGATGGATATTCTATACTGTTCGTTTCTCCTCTATTTGTATTGCACTGCATCACTGGATGTACCTGTGAAGAACCATACAAACCATCAATCTTTTTATTTAACAGTTCTACCTAATTTGATAGCATGGTAACTACGTCGAGGTTGAAAACACTTGCAGCTTTTGTTGGCTTTGTCCTTATAACTTGCCACTGATAATTATTCAATGACATGTCCTCTATAAACTCATAAGCTACTTCAAGGGTCTTGTAATTTAAAGTTCCACCAACGGCTTAATCAATCAACTGCCTAGTTGAGGGGTTCACACCATGGTAAAAGGTTTGGACCTGTAACCATAGAGGTAATCCATGGTGTGGGCACCTTCTCAGTAGATCATTGTATCTCTCCCATGCATCTTAAATTGTCTTTAAATCCATCTGCACAAGAGAAGAGATATCATTCCTCAACTTAACCGTTTTAGTCGGCGAAAAATATTTTAACAAAACTTTTTCGGTCATTTGGTCCCATGTAGTGATTGATCCTCGTGGTAACGAGTTCAACCACTGTTTAGCTTTGTTTCTTAACGAGAAGGGAAACAACCGAAGGCGAATGGCAGCACCAGAAACGCCATTAATTTTGAAAGTATCACAAAATTCCAAAAAGTTCCACAAGTGATTGTTGGGATCCTCATCTTGGAAACCATCAAACTGAACAAATTGCTAAATCATCTGTATAATGTTAGGTTTCAGTTCAAAATTATTTGCAGCAATAGAAGGTCTAACAATACTAGATTCAGTTCCTATTAAATTAGGTTTAGCATAATCATACATAGTACGAGAAGTAGGATTTTGATTCACTGGGTTTGCGGCAACCACGGGAGGTAGCGGATTATTGTCGGCCATCTCCTTGGTAGTATTAGTTTCTTCCTCTTACTCTTCTTCTATATATTGTAGCTTCACCTTATTTCCCTACGATTTCTGCGAATGGTACCTTCTATATCACTGTCAAAAATCAAGGGTCCTGACGGGTTTCTTCTAGTCATAATCTAAAATTACCTGCCAGAAGCAAATAAAAGAAAAATTAGCAAAGTTCAAAAAAAAAAAATAATCTGCAAATAAATAAAATGGCTAAAGTAATAAAAATTTAGTGTTCCTAATATCTTAGTCCCCGGCAACGGCGCCAAAAACTTGATGGGCTCGAAACTAACTAATAATTTCGACAAAGGCAAGCGCACCTATTGAACAGTAGTATAGTTGTGGTGAGTCCGGAATATCGTATCCTCAAGGACTAAAATTATTAGTAATTACTATCTTTTTATTATCTAGCCTAATAAGTAAAGGGGATTTGTTTTAATCTAATTTTTTTAACTAATTGATTTAACAAACTAAACAATTATGAACGTGACAGAGAGTGAATTTGGAAAATACTTTTAGACAACTTATATGAGATAGGCAATACCTAAGGAAGAATCCACCTAGACTTCACTTATTTCTTTTGATTCATACGATTTATTCACTTGACTTAATCTGTAGAAATCCCTGATTTATGTTAGTATCTCTTTCAAGACTAAAAACAACTGACTCTAGGTTGATTAATTGAAATCTCTTTCTAATTAAAACCCCTATTGTCGCATTAACTCGATCTATGGATTCCATTATTAGATTTGACTCTAATCCGGCAGATTTTCGTCGCCCTATTTCTAGGATTACAATCAACTCCTCTTAATTGTGTTGATCTTCTCTTAAACAGGGACTTTTGCTCCACTGAATAAGCACATTCTACTTTGAATCAATAACCTGAATTATCAAAACAAGAATAAGAACTCACAATTAAGAATAAGAACAAGTATTTATCTTATAAATCAAAAAATAATAAGATTCGTCTTAGGTTTCATCCCCTTAGGTATTTGAGGGATTTAGTTCATACTGATAGAGGAAAACATCTTAAAATAGGGAAAACAACAAAACATAAGAAAACCCAAAAACTTCTAAAGAACTTGATGGGAGATCTTCAGTCTTGATCGAGATCCTTCTCCTAAGCTGTTACCGATGGCTGTCTTGGAGTACTTTTCACCTTTTACTCGGTGTCTATTCAATGTCCTCTCTAAGGTTACCCCTAGGGTGTTTATATAGGATTTGAGATGCCTTACTTGGCCCCAAGTATCCTATTCTGATTAGAATTCATCCTAGTTTCGGCAAGGACACGCCGGTGTGACACGCTCGTGGTGGACTCTTTCAGCCATGGTCAATTTTTCTCGTTACACATGGCCGTGTGATCCGCCTGTGGTCAATAGTCCAGGCCGTGTGATTTCTGATGTAGGCCCATTTAGTTCTTTTTTGGCCCGTTTCTTGTTCTTTTAGACTCCTAAGCTCTCCTGAGTATAAAACATGAAGTTAAAGGATTAGGAGCATCAAATTCATTAAATCTGATGAATGTTCATCCAAAAATAAGCCAAGCATGGGGTTACACCCCTTACCCGTATCTTGTACCGAAATTGGGCACGAGGCATTACCTTACTCGACTCACTTGGTCATATAACTTTGAGTTAATTCATTTCCAAATTCAAACATTTTCAATATTACATCTAACTTCCTTATAATGGGCCTATAGGGCCCTATACTAACCACTGGAAAATATCAGACATAAATTAGAAACTTTGTCACATTTAGAAAAATGTCACCTAAATAGGGGTCACACGCTCGTGGACTAGATGACACGCCTGTGTATCATCTCACACACTCGTGTTCAACGCCCGTGGTCGACACTGACTTGAGTCGCACAACCTAGACACACACCCATAGGGCTGGTCCGTGGTCGCCTCTGATTATTTCCCCACAGCCTGGGCACGCCCGTGTGGTTCAACCGTGTGACAATTCAAATACCAAATCCGAGGTGCAGACTTCACACGGCCCGAGCACATGCCCATGGCCTGACATTGTGTCACACACGGCTTAGTCACACGCCCGTGTGCCTACTCATGTGGACAAGAACAAGGCTGTTTGCCAAGCTCTTAGCACCTCTATAGCTTACACTACATGAACTCATTCAACATACTAATAAACATTTCATAATTTCAATATGAACTTCCATAGATAACTTTGTAATTTCATAAATGATAAGGTGCGCCATCAACCATGGCAAGATACAAAATAGTATCTTAACAAGGGCCAATACATTTTGGGCAAAACAACAAAATAACATAACTAGTCTAGCCCCTATACATGCCATGTACAAAATTATTAAGTCTAGGTATACCGAGGTGAGCTGATAGTGTGGGCGATCTTCTGAATATCTTCGTATCTCAGCGTGGCTCTTAAACACTATAAAACAAGGAAAAAAAAGAAGGGGGAGTAAGCTTTAAGCTTAGTAAGTTTACATGTAAACAATATAACATCATAACATGTATTAAACAATTACATAGCATTACATACTAAGCAAGAAACAACCTACATTCATAATCATGCTTACTCATTTCCTCCATTCCCATATTCCAACCATATCACAAACTTAATGCATAAATTCATTAACAGGTTCCCCTGCACTTAGCATCACAAAGTCACATAATACAACATATCACTATCTCTAATTCCATTACTCATAGTCAAATTACTCGGTGGTTTCGCATTTAGCCCACCAACAGCCTTTATTAGGGTGGTATCGCACATAGCCCACCAAAAAGATTAGTTAAGGTGGTATCGCACATAGCCTACCAAATGATGAATAGATGATGGTATCGCACATAGCCCATCCTAATTAAGCAACAAGGTGGTATCGCACTTAGCACACCAACAAATGTTGTCATTACACATTTATATGACTATTTCATCGTTCATACAATAATTATTCAATGACTACCACATTCAATCCACTTGAACCACACATGTTCTCAATCATGCCATACAATAATTAGCAACATAATGTTTACACAATATGCATTGTTTACACATAAACTTACCTTGGTGCAAAACGTGTTAACTAACGATTTAAACCATCACCTTGCCTTTTCCACGGTGAAGGTTGATTCCTCGCTCTTCTTGATCTATAACAATGAAATTCATTTGTTCAGATCATTCTATGATCATAATACATCAAAATCTATACTTGGGCAAAAATGACCATTTTGCCCTTGTACTATGGCAAAATTACGATTTTGCCCCTAGACTCATAATTTATTTTTCAACACATTTTCTCAATAAAAAAGTCTAGCTGAACATTTATTTCTCTTACAACTACTCACCATTCTCACCATTTCATGCATTTATGACACAAATTCATTCTTTGCATTTAAGTCCTATTTAGGTGTTTTCATGTAAACACCTTTCACAAAAGTTGTTTCTCATCTCTTTGACATTCATTTTTTTAATAAAAACTTAGCTAACAACATAAATACTCTCATGTAAAGTCCTTAGACTTCCCACCATAATACAATTTAGTCCCCTCATTCGCTAGCTTAAGCTTTGGGGGCTCCAAAAACACAAAAATCACCAAGAAAGACCCCCAAAATCACTTACTTGCTAGAGGATATCATGGCCGAAAGTTTAAGCTTCAAAACCCCTATTCCTTGCTAAAATTTTCGGTGGAGGAAGAAGAAAAATGAAAAAGATGATAGCTTCCTCTTTTCTTTATCTTATTTTATTCATGATAGCCACCAAATTTGACCAAAATTTAATGTTCTTGTCTCCCTAGCTTATATGGATGGTCAACACACATGTAATGGCCTAATTTCACTTTAAAGACCTCTATTTTGATATCTTTTAACAATTAGACACCTCTAACTTGAAATTTGAAACTTTCGCACTTTATGCGATTTAGTCCGTTTTCGCAATTATGCAATCAATCGTCAAAATTAAGGTACCAAAATTCTCATGCATCCCTATAAACATGTTACGACACATAAAATAACATCAAAATATGTTTTTTCTTCAACCTCTGATTAGTGGTCTCGAAACCACTGTTCCGACTAGCCCTAAAACCGGGTTGTTACATAAAATATGTGTAAATTATGGTTTATCAGATTCACAAGATCGAGTTTTTCACCTTGGGGTGCTCTCGTTCTATTTGTGAAAAAGAAAGACGACACGATGAGAATGTGTATTGACTATCATCAGTTGAACAAAGTGACCATAAAGAATAAATATCCGTTGCCCAGAATAGATGATTTATTTCATCAGCTAAAAGGAGCCATTGTGTTTTCAAAGATAGATCTGAGATCGGGATACTACCAGTTGCAAGTAAAAGTTTTAGACATTCTGAAAACTGCTTTCAGAACCAAGTATAGGCATTATGAGTTTTTAGTCATGCCTTTCGGATTAATGAATGCTCCTGCTATTTTTATGGATCTGATTAACTAAATTTTTAGACCGTATCTAGATCAATTTGTTGTTGTATTTATTGACGACATTTTGATTTACTCACAAGATGAAATTGAACATGCTGAGCATTTGAGGATTGTGTTGCAAACTCTGAGAGAAAAGCAATTGTATGCGAAATTCAGTAAATGTGAATTCCAGTTACATGAAGTCAGTTTTCTGGGACATATTGTATCAGCCTCTGGAATATGTGTCGATCCGAGTAAGATTTCTGCTATTCTGGATTGGAACCCCTAAAAAATGTATTTGAAGTCCGCAGTTTTCTAGGACTCGCTGGTTATTATCGTCGGTTTGTAAAAAGATTCTCGATGATAGCTACTCCGTTAACTAGATTGCTTCAAAAAGATGTGAGATGAATGGTTCGAGAAATGTCAGAAAAGCTTCGATCAGTTGAAAGCCCTTTTGACTGAAGCTCCAATTTTGGTACAACCAGAGTCAGGTAAAGAGTTTGTGATTTGTAGTGATGTTTCGTTGAATGGTTTGGGATGTGTATTGATGCAAGAAAGCAAAGTTATAGTTTATGCCTCAAGGCAACTAAAGCCGCATGAAAAGAATTATCCGACACACGACCTTGAGCTAGCTACGATTGTATTCACATTAAAGAATTGGTGACATTATCTATTCAGTGATAAATGCCACGTGTTTTCAGATCATAAAAGTATGAAATATTTAATGACTTAGAAAGATTTGAATCTACTACAGACAAGATGGTTAGAGCTTTTGAAAGACTACAAACTTGTAATTGATTATCATCCAGGTAAAGCAAATGTTGTTGCCGATGCACTGAGTAAGAAATCACTGTTTGCACTACGTGCTTTGAATGCTCCATTAGATCTATCTGATGATAGTTCAATGATAGCTGAATTGAAAGTAAAACCGTTGTTTTTATAGTAGATATGTGATGCTTAGAAAGTTGATAATGAAATAATAACGAAACGAGCTCAGTGTGATTCGAACTCTGATTCTGAATTTTGAGTGGATGTTGATGATTGCTTGAGATTTCGAGATCGATTATGTGTTCTGAAAAACTCAGAGTTGATTCAGTTGATTTTTAATGAAGTACATAATAATTGTTTATCTGTTCATCAGGGAAGTACAAAGATGTACCATGATCTGAAGCAACACTATTGGTGGTCTGGTATGAAACGAGACATATTTGACTTTGTTTCTAAATTTTTAATCTGTCAGCAAGTTAAAGCTTAACATCAAGTTCCGTCTAGGTTACTACAACTGATTCTGATTCCCAAGTGGAAATAAGATAGAGTGACAATGGATTTTGTTTCGAGATTGCCTTTAACTCCGAAAAAGAAAAATGCAATTTGGGTTGTAGTTGATCGACTGACGAAATCTGCTCATTTTATCTCGGTACGATTTGATTACTCACTTGATAGATTAGCCGAGCTTTACATTTCTAATGTGGTGAGATTGCACGGAGTACCATTGTCTATTGTATCTGACAGAGATTTGAGATTTACATCAAGATTCTGGAAGAAATTGCAAAAAGCTTTAGATATTAAATTGAGCATTAGTACAACTTTTTACCCGCAAACTAATGGTCAATCCGAACAGATTATTTAGATTCTCGAGGACATGTTGAGATGTTGCATCCTTGAGTTTAATAGTTCGTGGGAAATATATTTGCCATTGGTTGAATTTGCATACAATAATGGTTTTCAGTCGAGTACCAAAATGGCACCTTATGAACCTTTATACGGACGCAAATGTCAAACACCTCTGAATTGGACTAAGTTCAGTGAAAATAAAATACATGGGGTTGATCTGATAAAAGACACTGAACAGAAAGTGAAAATGATCTATGACAATCTGAAAGCAATGTCTGATCGTTAGAAATCCTATGCAGACTTGAAAAGAAAAGATATTGAATTTGAAATCGGTGACACAGTGTTCTTAAAATTATCTCCGTGGAAGAAAATACTCTGATTTGGATGTAAAGGCAAGTTAAGTCCGAGGTTCATTGAACTGTATTAAATTATCGAGCGTATTGGGCCAGTGGCGTTTAGATTGTTGTTGCCACTTGAGCTAGCAAAGATTCATAATGTATTTCACGTATCGATGCTTGGACGATACAATCTGATCATCACATGTGATCTCACCGTCTGAAATTGAAATCCAATCTGATATGACTTACGAGGAAGAACCAATCCGTATCCTAGCTCGTGAAGTGAAAGAGTTGAGAAACAAGAAAATTTCATTAGTGAAGGTGTTATGGTATCGACACGGAATAGAAAAGGCTACGTGGGAGCCTGAAGATTCAATGAGACAGTAATATCCGAATTTGTTTAACGGTAAGATTTTTAGGGACGAAAATCCCTAAGGGGGAGAGTTGTAACAGTCCGGTTTAGACCCTAGTCAGAACAGTCGTTTCGAAACCATAAATCTGAGGTAGAAAAATATTTTAATATTATTTTATGTGCCTATTGAATGTGATTAAGCATGTGTGAAAGTTTCATATGAAAATTTGTCTGTTTGTGTGCTTAATTTGAAAAAAGGACTAAATCGCGTAAAGCGTAATAGTAGCATTCTATTTGATTAAGGGCCAAATTGTTGTCGCTTTTAAATACGGAGCCTAAAAGGTAATTTTTCCACTAATAGAGTGAGTGGAAGACTTTGGTCAAAAATGACCTTGAATTACATGTTTTATAATTTTAGTATTAAAGTTTAATTTTGTACTTTGATAATTATGTTTAATAAGATAAAATATAAACATGAAAGGTAGCCCTTTTTACTCATCTATCAACCAAAAAATAAGAAAGAAAGAAAGGGTTTGAGCTTGTTATATTCGGCCATGGTTCAAGCATAAAATGAATATGTGCTTTTGATCAGTTTTTGATAATTTCTACGTTTTTGTAATCGTTGCTTTGTATACTTCAAAACCCATGTCTCAATTTTTTGACTTGATGATGTTTTGAAAATGTGCCATTGATGAACATATAAGCTTTGATATGTTTGATAGTGAAATATGGAAGATATATGCTTGATTAACATAGTTTGTATTTGCAGTTTTGTTGAATTTGAGTATTTTGGATTAAATTGAGAAAATCAAATTTTGAAAGACTAATTTGTGAAATAAATGAAATGTATGGATTGATATGATCATGGGGTATATTCGGCCAAGCATGGGTATAAGCAAATTTGGTGTATTTTGTGATTTTGTGAAATAGGGACTAAAATGTCAAAATGTAAAAATGTGAGGGCTAATTTGTAAATCACCCTAAATATGTGTATTTGGATTGAATTGAATGCGTTGGTAAATAAAAGGGTTAAATTTGAATATGTATAGATCAATAATTGAAGAAAACGGACTTAGATTGCGGGAAAGCGAAAGTAGTCGAATAACGGAATCTGATCGAGTATCCGAATCCGAGGTAAGTCGATATACAAATAAATGTATTTGCATTGAATTATTTAAGTATATATGATATTTGAATTACTATGATTATCCATTGAGATGGAATGTATGTGAAATCCGAGTTGGCTAATAAGTCGACAAGCTGTTAAAGTTCGAGAAGTCCCGTGTGAACCTAGGAATAGATAGGAATTACGTATGTCATGACATAGGTGTCCGTTATGTAATATCATGTAAGACCATGTCTAGGACGTTGGCATTGATTCGAGATTTCGTGTAAGACCACATCTGAGACATTGGCATCGAGATGAGATTTACGTGTAAGACCATGTCTGGGACATTGGCATCGTATTGATTCGTGTAATGTAACGCCCCGAATTTTGGGCCTAGATGAATTGGGCTTTGGTCTTTGGGTTTCATAATTGTTTTTAAGCAAGAAAATGACAAATGACATATTGGCATTAAGGGTTTAATAAACTTGGAGTGTCTAGGGGTGTTGGAGAAGTGTTGGGTTTGAACTTTGAGGAGAAGGAATTTTTAATTAATTATTAAAGGAACTAGGGCGGTGAGAAGTTGGGCTTTTAAATAAAAATAGGGAAAAATGGCGTCAAAGAGCCTTGTGGTGGAGTGGCTAAGTGATGCCACTTAGGGTATAGGAAGGTGGCGTTATGGGCTAGCAAGGAGATCCTAGGTTTGAATCCTAGCTTGGTATTTTTTTAGGAGTTTAATTTTGGCCTTCTAGAAGGCTGGAAGTGGTGTGATGATGGACTCTAAGGAAAGTGATCAGAAGAGAAAATTTAGGAAAAGGATTGGGGAGTTATCAGGGAGAAAAACGTGGAGATGAGATGGGGAAGAGTTGGAGCCAAATTGGGACTTTGGGGGGGGTAGGCATAGTTTCGGTTTTGTGTGTAAATAGGGGGTGCCAAATTCCCTCTGTGCTATTTCGGCAATTGGAATTCCCTTTATGCTATTTCGACAATTATAGTGCTCTGCCGAATTCTCCTTCACTTTTTCTGTTTAAACCTCGCCTCTTCCTTATGTGTTTTCTTTTCTTCTCTCTTAAAGCCTTAAATCAAATATCATTCTCTTCTTTCTCCATTTCTTGTGCCGTCCCACCTTCATCTCAATTGTCGGGAACCGAATAGTCGTGACTTCAAAAGCTGAAAACCTTTCCTCTTGGAGTCGACTTCTTCATCGCCCCAAAATTTGTGCCGAATACTCTAGTGACTGAATCTATGTCGTGCTATCATCATTCCTTTGTTTTTTGGTGGATCGGGTCTTGGAAAAATCGAAATCAAGCTTGGATCTACAAGTCTCTGTCGAAAAGCTATCCATACGTTTCAACCTTTGGTTAAGTGTTCTTGATTTTGGGATAAGTGGGCCAAATAGTATATAGTAAGTGGAAGGGTGACTTAAGTGGATACAAGTCACCTATTATTTTGTCTTTAACGATTAAGATTGATGCAAATCTAGGGGAGATTCGTGAGTAGTAGCTAAGGAAGGGCTATTAGGACTGGTGGCACACGGTAAGGTTATGGTAAGGCTTCGGTTTTTGGTAAATATTGTGGTTAAGTGTGTGATTGATTGGAGGTTGGTGTTGGTTGTAGGTTCAAGGCTGAGGATAGTGTAACATGTCTCATTTACCAGGTGTGTACATACACTTCACACACGACAAATCGGTAAAAGCTGAAATCTCGAAAAAAACTGAAATGCCGAAAAGCCGAAAGGTTGGCGCTGGCAACCACACGAGTGTGCTAACATTTGTGTGGAAACATCGATATGACTACCGGGACCAAGAGAGCGATCTCATGGTCTCAGGCCACTGTTTGGCGAACCGGGCCAGAAGGGGCTAAATGGGCCTACCAAGCTTGTGGGCCCAAATCGGCAAGAATTGATATGTGAAACTGAATGATGGACTGATATGGATGGTTGTATGATTTGATTATGATCGGGCCTAATGGGCTACATATACATGATTGGGCTTAATGGGCTATATTGGGCTTAGTGGGCCTTATGGGATTTTAGAAATGCATGCTAGGGTTTTAATGGACTCTAGGCTTAGTTCTGATGAATTCTTAAACAGCATAAAACTTAATTTAATAATATAAAATGTCTGTGGACAAGTCACTAGGGTAGAGTGTGGCAATGGACATATGCATGTCTAGGATTGGATCTAGGGAGAGCTTGGTACTTAAGCTATCCTAGTGACCCACTTCATCTTCTCTAGAATCCTACCTGGTGCGTAGTGTTTGTTCACTTTAGCCGTGAGGACTTGTTGACGGGCCAAGGTTCGTAATTAAGACCCATACTGTTAAGAATTACTGAAATACCCCTGTAGGGTAGAATTACTAAAATACCCCTGTAGGGTAGAATTACTGAAATACCCCTGTAGGGTAGGATTACAGAAATACCCCTGAATTACAAAATTATCGAAATACCCTTGATTTGTGAAATGACTAAAATGCCCTTATGTGTGATTGTAAGATTTATGGATGTTACATGTACATTTGCTGCATTCATATGATATTATGTTTAGGATGCATATAGGTGGGAATTTTGGAGCGGAGGAAGCATATGAGGATCGCATGGTTGCGTGACAACTGTGGATCCACCAATGGCTTTCTAAGCCTATTATATGATAAGCAGCTTTGCTGCAAAGTTTGGTAGTACTGCAACCGGGCTACCCTTGAAGTGTATCAGATGGATGGGTCGATTTAGAAATCCCCACAAAAGTGTTTCGGTTGGACGGAGACGAAGTGCACCAGATGGATTATTTTGGGGAGGGTTTTGCACAGCATTGCATGTATGATATTATTATGTTAACAATATGATATGTATGTTGTTTGTTTGATGAGGGTCGTACACACTGAGTTTTCGAAAACTAACTTCCTCTTTTATTTTTCTCAGGTCATCCTCAGTAGGCGGTTTGACGGATAGAGAGACTCAGAGGTGGCCAACTAGCAAAACGATTAGACCGGTTTTTTTAAAATGTCTAAATTCTAGATTTTAAGTTAGTTACTTTAAGTTATTTTTTTTTTTGAATTGTAATAAGATTTTCCCTCTAGTTATTATTCCATTACTTCCACTATGTATTGAAATATTGAAACGGAACCTGGATTTATTTCCTTTAAGCATATTTCAAGTTTTTGAAAATAATTGTGTTTTAAGAATGAGCTTCCTCTGTCAAAGGAATTTTTTACATAGTAACAAGGAAATGGTTTTTTTGGCTACACCTCGTTTTGAAAGCAAACTAGATTTTTCTTAACTTTTCTCTAGAAAGGTTTTCAATGAAAACAAGGTTTTTGCAAAAACACTTCAATGTGACACACCAGATTCAGGCCTAACTTCTAAGCTGGGTTTGGGGTGTTACATGTAAGACCCTATCTGAGATAGTGGCATCGATATTTGGTTACATGTAAGACCACGTCTGGGACGTTGGCATTGTACGACTAATCCGAGCACTCTGAGTATCATATTTAGTTCCGAATGGTTCAATGGGCAAGTCCGAGATACGAACGACTATGTGATTTGTATATCTGTTTTAGGTACGTTTGATATGTACACTAAGTGTGTATGAAAGGTAAGTATCTATATGAACTTACTAAGATGAATATGAGTAGTGAATTGATGAGATAATAAGTGATTATATCCTTGTATGAGCTATGTGTATATGTGATATTGAGTTGAAGAATGTGGTAAGATATGGCTAAACAAATGAGTCAAAGAATATATGTGATGAATTTGCTATGAAAACCATTAATGTCATTGTATCAATATGGTTATGTGCATTTTATGCTAAGTTTATTTGTATATGGCCTACTAAGCATTTGAAAGCTTACTCTATGTGTGTTTGCTCTGTTTTATAGATCGTCAAAGCTACTGAAGGCTCGGGGACTGAAACACCCCAAACCCGGCCCACGAGCCTTGACCAGATTTGGTATGTTCCTCAAGTAAACCGGTTCAAAATTCTATTATTATTTAGGAAAAACTTGTGCGATTTTAAGAAAAATATTGTTTGGGTTGGGCTTGTGTTGAAAACCAATTTATCTTACATTGAAATCCATTTATTTAAGGTGACAAAACATTTAGGGTTTATTTTAAAAGAAATTTTACTTAAACTTTAATTGATAAAAATTTGTAAACATAATAAATAAAATAAATGTAAAATAAAATAGTTCCCTATGGCCTTATTACATCAAATAAATCCAAATAATTGAAAGTACTTAAGTAAAAATAAAAGTCCAAATCGTAAAATTTCTTGCTGTGCATGGCCACCTTTAAGCTCCCGCCGACCCGGTCCATTACTGATCATCACCTGAAAATAGTCCCACAACGGGGTGAGTCAAACAGACTCAATGTGTACACGACACTAAATCATAATAGAATTAGGCATACAAGAGTTACACATTCAGAACAATGAATACAAGTTATGATGCATTCCCAAACCCAAACCTATTTGTCCATCCGCTACACACCCCGCACTGCCAAATACACCAAGTGGGGACTACTAAGTCGACCCTCCATCCACTACACACCATCGAAAGCGATCATTTGCGATCGACGTGCTCATCGCCCATATAAAATTTGTGGCATAGCCACGGATAATTGTGTCATGAGACACCACATTCGAATAATGTAACCGAAGTTACCACATTCGAGATAATGTGACCAAAGTCACCACGTTGAGATAATGTGACCAAAGTCACCACATTCGGATAGTGAGACCAAAGTCACCACATTCACTTCCCCTTTCTCATATAGCCCGAATGCCCCATATTATTCATATTATGCATATCATACTTAAATTCACATTCATGTCACCTTTCACATGTTAAATATAACATATTTCGTAATCCTAGTAGGAGTAGGAATCATACCTGAGTACTTTGTACCATAACATGGTACATTAGCCACATTCTTATATTTTCATATTAGAACATATAACAAGTTTAAGCCATAAATCGTATTAAAAGATAGTGTGGGGTACACACCTGATTTGCTTAGCAAATTCCTTGAGATCTCATAATCTGATCTACCGCTTAGATCCTTAATTCCTTGTTGCCAATTGCCTTAAGAATCAAGTCCCGAATCTTTGTGATACTTACCCTTGAAACCGGCTAACTTCCAAAACTCCTATCGGGTTAGTTTTCAGCTTTTGAAATAAATCTAAATACTAAAATAGGCCTTAGCCGAAACTTATAATCACTTACCTTGTGGATATTTTAAATCCAGAAATTCACCGAATAACTAGGGAACACGCAGCCTATGGTGTACCTTCGGGAAAAGAACTTCTCCTTCCTTGTAGTCGACTCTGGGCCAAATCCCGAAACTTTCCTTCCATGATTCGGCCAAGATCAATAATAGGAATTAGTCTCTAAATTTCGATAAGTCTAAAATATAAAAGAATGGAAACCAAACTTGGATCTTACCCTTATTTGAAGAAATCGGTTGCACCTTCACTTCAACCTTCAGAGATTCGGCTATGGCTAAATGATGCTCTCACAACTTTTGGCTTTTGGAGGGATTAGAAAGAAAAGAGAAGGAAGAATAAAGATGGAGGATTCGGCTAGAACACAAGGTATTTTGGTTTGGCAAAAATAAAAGAAGAAGAAGATTTGGTGAAGAGAATTCGTGAGGCTTTCAAAGAACAGAAAATAATGCAGAATGGCCTCTCTTTTCCTTTTATAGCCGAAATTACTAAGCTAGAGTCCCTTACTTGGCCACCACTCTTCTATTTTGATAGCTTTATCCCTTTAATTATCATAAATAAAAGAGTTTAATCCAACATTTATCTCTTCAAAATAATCCAATTTAAAAATCCTTTATTTATCACCTTTTTAATCGAATATTTATGAAAATAAAACACCTCCTTTCTAGAAGCATGTGCCGTCCACCTCGGTCTTACGGAAGCAAAAATAAAACCTCCTTTATTTGCTTCCCAAGTGACTCGAACTCGAGCCCATTCCTCTTGCATATGGCGCCATTTCCATAGGCCCTAGGTGACATCTTGAGCCACTTTTCCAAGCCTGTTTGTGTGTCAAATTTCACAAACTTTTTCTTTTAAGGCCACCTTGCCTTAATTTCCCCTTTTAAACCTTAAAACTCGTCATTTCTAGGTCATTTCTAAGTTTCCAAAAATTTTCGTTCGGCTCTGTAAACTTGACATTTCCTTACATTTCCAAGATTCCAGAAATGTTCACTTTCCTCTTTCAAGTCATTTCTAAATCATTTCCTTACATTTCCTAGTTTCCAAAAATGTTCATTTTCCTCTTTTGAACTTAATATTTCCATACATTTCCAGGTTTCCAAAAATGTTCACTTTCCACTTTTGAATCATTTCCAAATCATTTCTGGGTTTCCAATAATGTTCATTTCTAAATCATTTCCATGCATTTCTAGGACATTTCCTTACATTTCCAAGACATTTCCTTTCATTTCCAACATTTCTAAAAATGCACTTTCCTTACATTTCCAAGGTTTCTAGAATTCACATAACACATTCATATCACACTAGGCATGCTATTTCATAAAATTAAGCAAGAATGCACAAGCCCATTTTCGTGTCCATAAACTCCTAAAAATTTTCCTTAAGGCCTCCTTCACCTAACTTCTCCTTGAAAAATAAAATTCCAATACTTTTCCAAGACTTCCTCCTACATCCTTGGATTCTTAAAACCCTTAAAACATGCTCAACCACACTTAAAACCTACTAATACTTGAGTTATGCTCCAAACGCATAACCCCTAATCTAGGATGTTACAGTTCTACCCTCCTTAAAAATAATTTCGTCCTCGAAATTACTTACTAACGAATGATCATACATCCACTACGCTACTGCTGCGCACTCTGATTTTATAAAACTATCATACTTCCTATGCACAATCTCTAAGTTCACGTCCCCTAGAACTCATTTCTAACGCCGCGATTTAATCTGATTAAAGAGTTTTATGCATTAGAAATTTTGTTCCACTATTTATCCGCGAAGAAATTTTATAAAAAGAATTTTAGGAGTGGTTCTTTCGTATTCATTCATGCACACAGTCTTTCATTCATTCATCCATCCATCAAACAATTATGAACTTTCGTTTATTCAGAGAAATGTTGTAGTTTTCATTGTTGTTTTTTTCCACTACCCAGGGGTATTTTCGTAATTTGTCCTACCGGGGTATGTTCGTAATTTTTCAAAATAAGTGAAACACCCCACACCCGGCCCACGAGCCTGAACCGGATCTGGTATGTTCCTTAAGAAAATCGATTTTCGAAGTCCTTTATTACTTAGAGAATATTGGTGTATTTTTAGAAAACTGTTCATTTTGGACTGGGCTTAGGTTAAAGACCCGTTTATTTAATTTAGAAATCATTTAATTAGGGTGACAAAATAATTTAGGGTTTAAATGTAAAGACATAAAATTTTAATATCATAAATGTAAAGTATTTCGAAGCATAATAATTGCAAGTAAATAATGGTAACGAAAATAAAACTATGGCTTTTTAGGCCTTATTACATCAATAATTCCCAAACTTAAAATTTAAAGAACTTCATAAAAATGAAGGTCCAATTCATAAATATTTTCTTTGCTACGCATGCATGGCCACCTTCACTCTGCGCCGAACCGGTCCATTCTCGCTCATCACACAAAAATAGTCCCTCAAAGGGGTGTGTCAACAGACTCAATGTGTACACCAACCAACAAACAATATTTCAGGCATACATATTCATATCAGAACATATACATATCAAAATGATGCAACCCAACCCAAGCCTAATTATCCATCCGCTACACACCACCCGTACCTGCCAATCACACCGTGGGGACTACCAAGTCAACCCTCCTTCCGCTACACACACCATCGAAGGCGATCGCTGCGATCGACGTGCTCATCGCCCATATACGTTGTGTCATTAGACACTATGTTCGAATAATGTAACCGGTTACCATGTTCACTTAATGGGACCGTAGCCACCATATTTCGTTGGTGAGACCGTAGTCAACACCTATTCTTCCCTTTCACATATATCCCATATGCCCCAAATATTTATATCATGCATATCTTATTTCTCATTCATATTACATATTCAAATATATATATATATCGTATTTGTAATCCTATCGGAAGTAGAAAGCGTGCACAGGTACTTTTACCTCATTTGTGACACTTAGCCACATTCTTATTCGCATGCACATTCATATATATACATATAAATTAATTGCAGTAATATATTGGGAGTTAGTGTGGGTACACACCTTATTAAGCTTAATGGATTCCTTGAATTCCCGAAGTGAATCGATCACGATCGGACTTTAGATCTGTTAACTCCTATATTTGGCCCATCATATATAAACATATTAATACCCTTTTGATTTTAAAACCAAATCCTACTAGGAATAGAATTACTAACACTTACCTTGTTTGCCAAATCAAATCCCAAAGTTGTGGTATTCCTCCCCCGAATTTCGGCTACCTACTAGATCCACTTGATTTGATAAATCTTTGATTAAAACGAATAGATCTAATTATTAAAGAGATAACCTAGGCCGAATATAACTTCTTACCTTGAATCCACGAGTTCCCGAAAATATTCCTTTTCTTGTATGTCCAGCTTTAAATCGATAAACCCCTTGTATATTCGACCATTCACAACAATAAGATTAGTACCACGATTTTGGTAAAAGAAAAAGGAATAGAAATTGATTGACCACAGATCTTACCCTTTTGATGTTGTAGTTGATTGCTCCTTTACTTAGAATCGACAAAGATTCGGCTTTGATAGTAGAAACAGAGAAGAAAATAGAAGAAGAGAAGATGGATTTTACTTAAGGAAAAATTCGACAGAGAGAGAGGGAGAGCTATGGAATTTCTACAGAGCGAAAAGAAGCAAACCGAGGAGTAGCCCTCCTTCCTTCCTTTTATAGACAAATTTATTAGCCAAGGAGTCCCTTACTTGGCCACCACTCCACATATGTGATAATATTATTCAAATAAAAATATTTAATCCATCATTTATCTCCTCAAATAATCCAAATTTAAAAATCTAAAAAGAAATCTCTTATTTATCACTTAATAGCCGAATTTTAAAGAGAATAAACCTCTTTTTTTCAAGATGCTTGCAGTCCACTCCTTGTGCTTCCGAAACAAAATTAGAACCTTTATTTAATTGCTTCCCTTGTGACTTCGAACCTGTGCCCATGCCTCTTGCACATGGCGCCATTTCCATAGGCCCTAAGTGCCATCTTGAGCCACTTTTCCTAGCCCGTTGTGTGTCAAAACTTACCAACTTTTTCTTTTAAGGCCCTCTTGCCTTGATTTCCTATTTTAAACTTTAAAACTCATCATTTTAGGGTCATTTCCAAGTTTCCTAAAATTTTCGATCGCTCTGTTTACTTGCCATTTTCTTACATTTCCAAGTTTCCTAAAATGTATACTTTCCATTTTGGATCATTTCCATTTTCATTTCTTAGTTTCCAAAAATGTGTACTTTCCATTTTTGAACCATTTCCTTACATTTCTGGGTTTCCTAAAATGTTCATGTCCTAATGCATTTCCAGGTTTCCAAAAATGTTCAGGTTTCCAAAAATGTTCAGGTTTCCAAAAATGTTTATTTTCATTTCCATGCATTTTCATACAAAAATATCAAAAATTTATTCATAATGCTTAAGACTTGTCATTTCATACAATTAAACCGAAAATGCATAGGCCCTTTCCAGGATGTTACAGTTCTACCCCTTAAACAAAATTTCGTCCTCTAAATTTCCTAACTAAACAACCGAGGGTATTGCTGTTGCATTGTCTATTCTGACTCCCACGAAGCTTCTTCCGATCCATGGTTGCGCCATAACACCTTGACTAGAGGTACTAACTTCCTCCGTAGTACTTTCACATCACGTTCCAAGATTCGAATCGGCTCTTCCTCGTAGGATAGATCTGGCCTTAGCTCCACTTCTTCAACAGGTACCACATGAGACGGATCCGATCGATAGCGACGTAGCATGGATACATGGAATACGTCGTGCATTTGCTGCAATTCTGGTGGCAACTCCACTTGGTATGCCACTGGTCCAACTCGCTGTAGTACTCGATAGGGCCCTATAAACCTTGGGCTTAACTTCCCTTTGCGACCGAACCTCATAACCTTCTTCCAAGGTGAGACTTTTAGAAACACTTGGTGTAACACCCCAAACCCGGACAAGACACCACGTCTGAATCTGGTATGTTACGGGGAAAACGTATTTGAGAGGTTAGATTTTTTTCACTTAAAAGCTGGGTGAAAAACATAATGTATTTGAAGAAAATTTGAGCAGACTTGTTTGAAATCAAATGGTGTATTTGAAACCCGGAAGTCTTGAAAACTTAACCAAAATGTGTAGTTAAAACGAGTTCATTCCATTAGGAATTCAATAGTTTCTTAGTATTGCTTAAAGCATTTTTGAACTTAATAGAAAATCGAGTTTGTTTTGGGAAATCATTTGAGTTTACTTTATATCAAAACATAGTGTGATACCCGATGGTATAGTTTAAAACACATTGCGTTAAAATTTTGAAATCATTGTCTTTCCAAATTTTAGTAAAATTCATACCAAATTATTTTATTAAGGCATATGAACATCTAATTAAAACATAAACATCATAAAACATAAATCAAAGGCCTTTTACAAATCCAAATTAAAACCCAAATAAAGTAGATAAGCTAAAGTACCCAAATTGAATAGTCCGAGCAAACTTTTATTAAAGCATGGCATGTGCACCCCGAGTCCATCCCGGCTCCATGTCCGCGTCTACGAGTCACCTGAAATGTCAAAGGAGAGGGTGAGACGAATGACTCAGTGCATAAATCCCGCTCCCGATAAAACAATATGCTAACACACATCATATATAGCAATACAATTAATGCAACTTTGATCCTAACCATCCGTATCGCCTTTTCTACCCGGTGTACCCAAACCACCGGTGGTGCCAAACCACCGGTGACCCAAAGTCACGATATCCATAAGTGTGGTGCCAAACCACCGGTGACCAAGTCACGAATAATCCGATGATGGGGCCAACCCATCGCGTGATACCAAATCACTAGCGACAATCCCGTATCTCACATGTGGGGCCAACCCACGGTGGTGTCAAACCACAGGGACAAGTCGCAATGAGGTGCCAAACCTCTGGTGTCCCAAAGAGACATGTGGTACCAAACCACTTTGGTGACCGCGATCACAAATCCGATGATGGGGCCAACCCATCGTGTGATACCAAATCACCGGCGTCAATCCCGTATAATCAATCGTGGGGCCAACCCACCGTGGTACTAAGCCACTGGGGACGAGAGCGAGGTGCCAAACCTCTGGTGACCCAAAGTCACAAAATATCACCGTGGTACCAAACCACTTTGGAGGTGCCAAACCTCCGGTGTCCCAAAGACACACGGTGTCCCCCAAGACACGGATATCATCATCTCCTCCTCCTCCACTCATATCACCCATCATCATGCCATACTCATGTGATCATGCATATCATACAAGTCATACATATCATGCTATCATGTTTAATATTATATCCCATATCACATACATCCATACTCATGGTACCATATAGATCATTAGTAAGCTCATAACAATATTGACTTACCCGAATCAAGGTCCTACCCAAAAAGGGTATCATATCAATCCATCAAACGCCATGATTTTAATAGGCAAACAGGGTTTAATAACAATATCACTAAGTATGGGTGTGTTAGTTACACACCGTAAATCTGAGTCTAAAAATCCCGACGAACACGATCTAAGTCCTCGATTACTAGCTCCTACAATCGGCCAAAACATAGGGGTTAGGCACCTACAACATTCGGCCAACACCATTTAGACCAAAAGGGTTTGTCGAATCACCCTTACCTTGAAGATGATTTGGTTTCCTACCAAACCTGAACCAAGCAATGATTCTTCTTCCAACAATCGGACCCTAATAAACAAATAGTTAATCACCAATCGCTTTTAACTTAACCAAATCTAAGGATTGAACTAACAATAATATATCAATTACTTACCCTTTACTAACCAATTGATTAACAAAGGGAAAGGCTCCAACCGATCGCTTTGAAATCCTTGATTGCCCTAAGATGAGATGTTAAAACGAATGGTTAATCCTCTTCCATAAACCAAAACAACATAACCATTGAGATATAAGAGGAATGGCCATTCGGCCAATAGCTTACCAACACCCAAAATTCGGCCAAAAGAGGATTTCTAGGAGAGAAGATGGATTCGGCTATCACCTTTAACAGAGAGAAAAGATTCGCCACAGTTGTTTTAACACACACCCAAAATCGGTTTCGAGTGAAAGGTTATAAGGAAAATGTTGATAAAGTATAGGTTCGGCACAAAGAAATAAGAAGAACAATTAAGAAATCGGCTAAGGGTTTTTTGGAAACAAAAGAAACAAAAATGGATAAAAGGTAGGAACTTTCGGTTTTGAACAAGAAAAGAAAAGATGAAGGTGCTTGGAAAGGTGAATGTTTTGGCTAACAAGGGGTTAAGAGAAGAAAAGAGAGGAAGGTGGGATGCTAAATTCGGCTTAGCTCAAATGAAGAAGAAAAAAATGTAAGGGAAATGGTTCGGCTAATAATAATAAGAAAGAAAAGATGCAACCCGAAGATGTGCCTTCAAAATGACATTCGGCCACCCCAATTCAAATGACAAAATAATTTCGGCAAGATGAGAGCTTGACTTTCGGTTTCAAAAGGAAGAAAAATGCAAAAGAACCCTCTTGAAAATTCGGCTATTGTTGACAAAATGAAAGCTTTGTTTGCTTACCAAAGCTTGACCGAAAATGTACCAAAATGCCAAGGTACATTCGGCCTTCTCCTATCCCACACTAAGCCGTCCACTCCTCCCCCAAAAAATCTCCAAAAGATTCGGCCAAAACACCTCCCACTACTCACAACCACTCAATTCAAACAAGTTGAACTAGTCTCCCTCCTACTTTCACTCTCCACCCTTCTTTTAAATAATTTGACTTGGTCCATGGCGAGTTTGAGCGCCAACAACTCTCCTCCTTCATGCCGTCAAAATGGGAGCAAAATAGGAGGACACCCGGCTTGAACCCAAGACCTCTTCCTCCTGCAAATGACGCCATTCCAAGCTCCAAGTGGCGTATTGCTTTGCCACTTTGCTAGCTCATCTTTTGTGCAACCAAACACCAAATAAAATCTTTAAACCCCAACTCCCTCAGCTCCTCTCACCTAAGCCCAAAAACTAAAATTTTCCTACCTACCCAGGCTTACTTCTAGCTCATAACTAAGCCCCGAAACCACACAAACAACAACATAGCACACAAAACACATGCAAAACATGCCATAACAAAATAACCCCTAACCCGGGATATTACAGTTCTACCCCCCTTAAAAATAATTTTGACCTCGAAATTACCTGATCAGAAGTGTTGCGGGTATTGCTGTGTCATCATATCCTCGGGTTCCCACGTAGCTTCTTCTACGCCATGATTCCGCCAAAGTACTTTAACCAAAGGCACAGACTTCCTATGCAGAACCTTCACATCCCGATCTAGAATCTGCATAGGTTCTTCTTCCATAGTCAGATCTGGATTTACCTCGATCTCTTCCACTACTACCACATGTGACGGATCTGAACGATAACGCCGAAGCATCGAAACGTGAAAAACGTCGTGAATCTGGCTAAGCTCTGCTGGCAACTCAAGCTGATACGCTACTGGTCCTACTCGTCTCAGTACCTTATACGGCCCAATGAACCTCGGACTTAGCTTGCCTTTCTTTCCAAATCTCAACACCTTCTTCCAAGGTGAGACCTTCAGGAAAACTCGATCCCCCACAGCAAACTCTATATCTCTTCGCTTAAGATCGGCATAAGACTTCTGCCGGTCCGAAGCTTCCTTCAACCGAGCCTGAATCACTTTAACCTTGTCCTCAGTCTCAGCTACTAACTCGGGTCCCAACAACGGGCGTTCACCCAACTCCGTCCAACACGTAGGTAAGCGGCACTTCCTACCATACAACGCCTCATACGGTGCCATCTTGATGCTTGCTTGGTAACTGTTGTTGTAGGCAAACTCAGCTAATGGTAGAAACTCCTCCCAACTACCTCTGAAATCCAGGACACAACCCCTCAGCATATCCTCTAATATCTGAATAACTCTTTCTGACTGCCCGTCAGACTGTGGGTGAAAAGCCGTGCTGAAATCCAATCGAGTACCTAGTGCCTGATGCAACGCTTTCCAGAACCTTGACGTAAACCTGGGATCCCGATCCGAGATGATCGAAACTGGCACACCGTGCAACCTCACAATCTCAGACACATACAGTTTTGCCAACCTCTGAAGTGAATAATCCACTCTCACTGGAATGAAATGAGCTTGGCGTAAGCGGTAATCCACTGACGAAATCCATGGTTATCCTTTCCCACTTCCACTGAGGAATCTTCACTGGCTGAAGCAACCCTGACGGTAACTGATGTTCAGCCTTGACCTGCTGACAAGTCAGACACTTACCAACAAACTCTGTCACCTCTCTCTTCAGACCCGGCCACCAGAACTGCTCTCTAAGATCCTTATACATCTTGCTACCTCCAGGGATGCATAGCATAAGGACTACTATGTGTGCGTCTGGAGAATCTTACGCCTCGACTCAACATCCTTAGGCATACATGCTTTACCTTGGAAACACAGAACCTTATCACTAGACAAGCTGTAACCCTCCAAACCACCATTCTGCACTTGTAACCTCTGCGCACTTAGAACCTCATCCTCTAACTGTTTCTCTCTGATCTGCTCAACCCAAGTAGGCTTAACCTGTAGCTCTGCCAGAATACTCCCGTCGTCATACAAGCTCAAATGGGCAAACAAAGCTCTTAAGTCCGAAACAACCTTACGGCTCAACGCGTGCGCCACCACGTTAGCCTTGCCGGATGATACTCAATCGAGCGATCGTAATCTTTCAAAGAACTCAACCCATCTGCGCGCCTCAAATTCAAATCCTTACGAGTCGGTAGATACTTGGACTCTTATATGATCAGTGTGACTATTGATCTCTCTCCATACAAGTAGTGCCTCCAAATCTTCAGAGCGAAGACTACAGCTGCTAGCTCCAAGTCGTGCGTCGGATAATTGACCTCATGTGGCCTCAGCTGTCGAGAAGCGTAAGCCACAACCTTACCTTCCTGCATCAGCACACAACCCAAGCCCGTATGTGATGCATCGCAATATACTGTGTAATCCTTACCAGCCTCAGGTTGAATTAAAACCGGAGCCTCAGTCAAAATCTTCTTCAACTTATCGAAGCTTTCCTGCTGTTTCACAGTCCAAACAAAAGGAACCTCTTTTCTTAACAACTTGGTCATTGGCGCTGCTATCAACGAAAAACCCTCAACGAACCTTCGGTAGTATCCGGCCAAACCCAGAAAACTCCGAATCTCAGCCACTGACTTAGGAGGCTTCCAATCCAGTACTGCCTCAACCTTCCGAGGATCTACTCTAATCCCCTCAGCTGATACTACATGACCCAAGAAAGTCACTTCTCTAAGCCAGAACTCACACTTACTGAACTTAGCATAAAGCTGCTTTTCCCTCAAAATCTGTAGTACCACCCGCAAATGCTTATCCTGCTCTTCCTCTGTCCTAGAGTACACTAAGATATCGTCTATGAAAACCACGACGAACTGATCCAGATACTGCTGAAACACCCTATTCATCATATCCATAAATGCTGCCGGTGCGTTAGTCAACCAGAACGGCATTACCAGAAATTCGTAGTGCCCATACCGAGTCCGAAACACTGTTTTATGGATATCCGCCTCTTTAACCTTCAACTGATGATACCCAGACCTCAAGTCGATCTTCGAGAATACCGCAGCACCCTTCAGCTGATCAAACAAGTCATCTATCCGTGGCAACGGATACTTGTTTTTAATCGTCGACTTATTCAATCGGGCGGTAGTCTATGCACATCCGCATTGTGCCATCCTTCTTCTTAACAAAAATGTACCGCGCGCACTTACGGCGAAACACTTGGCTCGATAAAACCTCGATCCAATAACTCCTGGATCTCGAGCCTTAAGCTCCACCAATTCCTTTGGCGCCATCCTATACGGGGCAATAGACACTGGCGCAGTCCCGGGTAACAGATCTATCCCAAACTCTACCTCTCGATCGGCGGAAACCCTAAGCTCCTCAGGAAACACATCAACAAATTCCCTAATAGTACGAACCTTCTCTACAGCAGACTCTTTAGCCTCCAAGGCATACACATGAACCACATACGCTTCACAGCCCTTCCTGACCATCTTCTCTTTTTTCAGAGCAGATACCACATTAGATAGGTAATCTCTCCTATTACCTATCATAGCCACCTCATCACCCTCAACCGTCTTAAGAACCATGCGCTTGGCGCGCAATCCAACCTCGCTTTGGTACTTGACCAACCAATCCATCCCAAGAATCGGATCGAACTCCCCAACGGCGGTTCCATCGGATCGGCGAAGAAACACTACCCCTTGGAGTTCTAGGGGTACATCTCTAAACAGCTTATCTACAACTATAGAGTGACCTAGAGGGCTAATTACAGTCATCTGCCTAGAAGATATCTCAGAGTCTAAATCCATGGTCTCTACTATACTACTGGCAACATAAGAGTGCGTTGAACCCACATCAATCAAAGCAATATAAGGAGAACCAAAGATCAAAAACGTACCGGTTATGGCGTTCGGTGCGTCGCCCTCCTCTCGGCGCCTCGCAACATACACCAACCGGTACATCGTGCCTCGAACTACCGCACTCTGCGGGTGCTCCACGGCCTCGACCAAAACCATTACGCCTCTGCCATTACCACGACCCCTCTGCGGTGGTGGTCCATTATTCTGAGCCGATTACCCCGACTCTCTGGCGAATCACGGCCAACTTACGCGGGCGATCCCTCACACGGTGCTCGAGAACCACACTCGAAGCAACCTTTTCCTCCAGTCCAAAGACCACCCCAATGAGATTTCCCATACGATTGCACCTTTGCGGCGGTCCACGCTTAGCGAAGAACAAACCTAGCGGTGATTCGGCCCACTCGGTCTAGCCTAGCCCTTTTCTGCGCGGATTACCCGGCGATCCGAAGACCCAAAGCTCCTCTTATGCCTATTTCTATCCATACCTGCCTCGACTCCTTCCTTAACACCTCGGCTATCTTAGCCTTCTCAACTAAGACAACAAACTCGCGCTCTGGCATGTGGAGCAATCGATGAGTCTCAACTCGTCTCTCGGACCATCCTCGAAGCGAACACACCTCTCATGTTCGGTGGCCACAATGCCTCTGGCATACCTACTCAGCTTCAAGAACTCAGCCTCGTACTCAGAAACAGATTTACTCCCCTGAATAAGCCTCAGAAATGCCTTTCATTGGGAGTCAATATAACTAGCTCCAATGTACTTCTTTTGATATGCAGCCCTGAAATAATCCCATGTCAGATCCTCTGCTGCCACACTCGCTCTCGAACCGTGAGCCACCACTGGTATGACTCATCCCGAAGAAGATCGTCGATGCCCTTGACTTCTCTTGGCCGAGACAAGTCCGGATCATCCATGATCCGCTCTGTCGCCTCCAACCAATACTCGCGATGCTAGGAGCAACACCGAAAACACCTCGAAAAATTCGGCCCGTTTGCGGGAGTCGCTCGAGCCGCGATTTCCTAACTCCTGCGCCACCACCTATACCGGCTACCCTTTCCAACACTCGCAGCATCGCCTGCGACATTGCGTCATCCCCGGTCTGATCTTGGAACTCACCACCTCCACCGGTGGCGAGCCGGTATCTCACTTTCGACCACGACGGATCCTACGGGCTCGAGCTCGTCATCCTACCCTACCTCTACCACGAGTATTACGACCACGTCGCCTCGAGTGCTCATGTCTAATATCTCTCGTATCTCGATTAAAGAGTTTTATGCATCGATATTTATTCCACTTTGTTTTAAAGCAAGTCTTATGACTATTTAAGGAGATTTATTCTCGCGAGTTCACAGAGTCCTATCGGTTTGATTTCTAAAGTAGTCCTACTATTGCTAAGCATACAATCACAATTACATGAAACCATAAGCAATAGTAAGGGTACTTACAGGGCGGCCCAGGTGCGGGAGACTCGGTGCCATGCCTTTCAAACCATACTTTAAAACAAAGACTATCAAAACAAACTTTTAAAACATTTTGGACCTCAGGCCCACAGCCGAGCCTTTGAACTTGGCTCTGATACCATAATTGTAACACCCCAAACTCGGACAAGACACCACGTCCGAATCTGGTATGTTACGGGGAAAACGTATTTGAGAGGTTAGATTTTTTTCACTTAAAAGCTGGGTGAAAAACATAATGTATTTCAAGAAAATTTGAGTAGACTTGTTTGAAATCAAATGGTGTATTTGAAACCCGGAAGTCTTAAGAACTTAACCAAAATGTGTAGTTAAAACGAGTTCATTCTATTAGGAATTCAATAGTTTCTTAGTATTGCTTAAAGCATTTTTGAACTTAATAGAAAATCGAGTTTGATTTGGGAAATCATTTGAGTTTACTTTATATCAAAACATAGTGTGATACCCGATGGTATAGTTTAAAACACATTGCGTTAAAATTTTGAAATCATTGTCTTTCCAAATTTTAGTAAAATTCATACCAAATTATTTTATTAAGGCATATGAACATCTAATTAAAACATAAACATCATAAAACATAAATCAAAGGCCTTTTACAAATCCAAATTAAAACCCAAATAAAGTAGATAAGCTAAAGTACCCAAATTGAATAGTCCGAGCAAACTTTTATTAAAGCATGGCATGTGCACCCCGAGTCCATCCCGGCTCCATGTCCGCGTCTACGAGTCACCTGAAATGTCAAAGGAGAGGGTGAGACGAATGACTCAGTGCATAAATCCCGCTCCCGATAAAACAATATGCTAACACATATCATACATAGCAATACAATTAATGCAACCCGATCCTAACCATCCGTATCGCCTTTTCTACCCCGTGTGGTACCAAACCACTGGTGGTGCCAAACCACTGGTGACCCAAAGTCACGATATCCATAAGTGTGGTGCCAAACCACTGGTGACCCGAAGTCACGAATAATCCAATGATGGGGCCAACCCATCGCGTGATACCAAATCACTAGCGACAATCCCGTATCTCACATGTGGGGCCAACCCACGGTGGTGTCAAACCACAGGGACAAGTTGCAATGAGGTGCCAAACCTCTGGTGTCCCAAAGACACATGTGGTACCAAACCACTAGTGACCGCAGTCACAAATCCGATGATGGGGCCAACCCATCGTGTGATACCAAATCACTGGCGTCAATCCCGTATAATCAACTGTGGGGCCAACCCACCGTGGTACTAAGCCACTGGGACGAGACGCTGAGGTGCCAAACCTCTGGTGACCCAAAGTCACAAAATATCACTGTGGTACCAAACCACTGGAGGTGCCAAACCTCTGTGTCCCCCAAACCACACAAGTGTCCCAAAGACACGGATATCATCATCTCCTCCCTCCACTCATATCACCCATTATCATGCCATACTCATGTGATCATGCATATCATACAAGTCATACATATCATGCTATCATGTTTAATATTATATCCCATATCACATACATCCATACTCATGGTACCATATAGATCATTAGTAAGCTCATAACAATATTGACTTACCCGAGTCCAAGGTCCTACCCAAAAAGGGTATCATATCAATCCATCAAACCGCCATGATTTTAATAGGCAAACAGGTTTAATAACAATATCACTAAGTATGGGTGTGTTAGTTACACACACAGTAAATCTGAGTCTAAAAATCCCGACGAACACGATCTAAGTCCTCGATTACTAGCTCCTACAATCGGCCAAAACATAGGGGTTAGGCACCTACAACATTCGGCCAACACCATTTAGACCAAAAGGGTTTGTCGAATCACCCTTACCTTGAAGATGATTTGGTTTCCTACCAAACCTGAACCAAGCAGTGATTCTTCTTCCAACAATCAGCACCCTAATAAACAAATAGTTAATCACCAATCGCCTTTAACTTAACCGAAATCTAAGGATTGAACTAACAATAATATACCAATTACTTACCCTTACTAACCAATTGATTAACAAAGGGAAAGGCTCCAATCGATCGCTTTGAAATCCTTGATTTCCTAAGATGAGATGTTAAAACGAATGGTTAATCCTCTTCCATAAACCAAAACAACATAACCATTGAGATATAAGAAGAATGGCCATTCAGCCAATAGCTTACCAACACCCAAAATTCGGCCAAAAGAGGATTTCTAGGAGAGAAGATGGATTCGGCTATCACCTTTAACAGAGAGAAAAGATTCGCCACGGTGTTTTAACACACACCCAAAATCGGTTTCGAGTGAAAGGTTATAAGGAAAATGTTGATAAAAGTATAGGTTCGGCACAAAGAAATAAGAAGAACAATTAAGAAATCAGCTAAGGGTTTTTTGGAAACAAAAGAAACAAAAATGGATAAAAGGTAGGAACTTTCGGTTTTGAACAAGAAAAGAAAAGATGAAGGTGCTTGGGAAGGTGAATGTTTCGGCTAACAAGGGGTTAAGAGAAGAAAAGAGAGGAAGGTGGGATGCTAAATTCGAAACAGCTCAAATGAAGAAGAAAAAATATAAGGGAAATGGTTCGGCTAATAATAATAAGAAAGAAAAGATGCAACCCGAAGATGTGCCTTCAAAATGACATTCGGCCACCCCAATTCAAATGACAAAATAATTTTGGCAAGATGAGAGCTTGACTTTCGGTTTCAAAAGGAAGAAAAATGCAAAAGAACCCTCTTGAAAATTCGGCTATTGTTGACAAAATGAGAGCTTTGTTTGCTTACCAAAGCTTGACCGAAAATGTACCAAAATGCCAAGGTACATTCGGCCTTCTCCTATCCCACACTAAGCCGTCCACTCCTCCCCCAAAAAATCTCCAAAAGATTCGGCCAAAACACCTCCCACTACTCACAACCACTCAATTTAAACAAGTTGAACTAGTCTCCCTCCTACTTTCACTCTCCACCCTTCTTTTAAATAATTTGACTTGGTCCATGGCAGAGTTTGAACTGCCAACAACTCTCCTCCTTCATGCTGTCAAAATGGGAGCAAAATAGGAGGACACCCCAGCTTGAACCCAAGACCTCTTCGTCCTGCAAATGACGCCATTCCAAGCTCCAAGTGGCGTCTTGCTTTGCCACTTTGCTAGCTCATCTTTTGTGCAACCAAACACCAAATAAAATCTTTAAACCCCAACTCCCTCGGCTCCTCTCACCTAAGCCCAAAAACTAAAATTTTCCTACCTACTCAGCTTACTTCTAGCTCATAACTAAGCCCAGAAACCACACAAACAACAACATAGCACACAAAACACATGCAAAACATGCCATAACAAAATAACCCCTAACCCGGGATATTACACTTGGTCTCCCACTTCAAACTCAATTTCCTTCCTCTTAAGGTCGGCGTACGACTTTTGCCTATCAGAGGCTTCCTTCAACCTTGCCCGAATTATTTCAACCTTCTCTTGATTTACGCCACTAACTCGGGCCCAAAAAGCGCGACGTTCTCCTAACTCGGTCCAACAAGTAGGAGTTCTACACTTCCGACCATACAATGCTTCGTATGGTGCCATCCGAATGCTTGCCTGATAGCTGTTTGTTGTAGGCAAACTCAGCTAAAGGCAAATAATCTTCCAACTTCCTCGGAAATCTATCACACGACCTCTCGGCATATCCTCCAACACTTGTATAACTCGTTGGTCGCCTGTCGATTGTGGATGAAAAGTCGTAGTGAAGTCCAACTTAGTGCCTAAAGCTTGATGAGGTGCCTTCCAAAATCGAGGCGTAAACCTTGGGTCTCTGCATCGGAGATGATCGACATCGGTACTCGTAGCCTTTACGATTTCCGCCACATATAACTTGGCTAACTTCACGAGGGAATAGTCAATTCTCACGAGAATAAAATGTGCGGACTTGGTCAAACGGTCCACTATCACCCATCTGCCGAGTCTTTCTTAGTAGGCGTAAGGGGAAGCCCACTAACGAAGTCCATGGTAATTCTTTCCCACTTCCATTGGGGAATCTCAATTGGTTGAAGCAATCCCGATGGGACTTGGTGTTCGACCTTAACTTGGCGACACGTCGGACACTTCCCTACGAATCGGTCACTTCCCGCTTAAGATCAGACCACCAAAATTGTTCCCTTAGGTCCCTATATAGTTTAGTGCCTCCGGGATGCATAGCATAAGGGCTACCATGCGCCTCCCGAAGAATCCTTTGTCTTAACTCCTTGTCCTTCGGCATACAGACCTTTCCTTTATAGCACAACACTCCATCATCATTAACGCCATAGTCATTCAATTCTCCACTCTGGACTTGCTGTAACTTAGCACTTAGACCCTTATCAGCCAACTGTCCCTCCTTCACCTCCTTCAGCCACGTGGGCTTAACTTGCAACTCTGCGAACAGGCTTCCATCATCATACAGACTTAAGTGAGTGAACAAAGCCCTTAAATCCGACACAACCTTCCTACTTAGGGCATCAGCTACCACATTCGCCTTGCCCGGGTGATACTCTATCGAACAATCATAATCTTTCAACAACTCCACCCACCTTCGTTGCCTCATGTTCAACTCCTTCTGAGTCAACAAGTACTTAAGGCTCTTGTGGTCCGTGTAAATTACTGACCTTTCTCCATAAAGGTAGTGCCTCCAAACCTTGAGGGCGAAAACTACTGCTGCTAGTTCCAAGTCATAGGTTGGATAGTTAACCTCATGAGGCCTCAGTTGCCTAGACGCATAGGCGACCACTTTTCCTTCTTGCATTAGCACACACCTGCTAGCCCTAGCCCCGTGTCACGATCATCACGACACCACAAAATCCTTGCCTGCCTCCGGCTAAATTAACACCGGAGCTTCTGTCAGCACCTTCTTAAGTCTTTCAAAGCTCTCCTATTGCTTATTCGTCCACACAAAGGGTACTTCCTTCCTTAGCAACTTTGTCAAAGGCGCGGCTATTGACGAGAATCCTTCCACGAACCTTCTGTATTAGCCCGCCAATCCTAAGAAACTTCGGATTTCAGCCATAGACCTAGGTGGTTTCCAATCCAACACCGCTTCGATCTTCCTAGAATCCACTCTTATTCCTTCTGCGGATACCACATGTCCTAAGAATGCCACTTCCTTAAGCCAAAATTCACACTTGCTGAATTTGGCATAGAGCTTCTTTTCCCTGAACACTTTCAACACCACTCAGAGATGCTCATCATGCTCCTCTTCTGACTTAGAATACACCAAAATATCATCGATGAACACAACGACGAACCTATCCAAATAGGGTTGGAAAACCCGATTCATCATGTCCATGAACGCGGCTGGAGCATTTGTCAACCCAAACGGCATCACCACAAATTCAAAATGACCGTATCTTGTCTTAAATGCGGTCTTATGAATATCAGCCTCCTTCACCTTCAACTGGTGATATCCCGACCTTAAGTCGATCTTTGAGAACACGGCTGCCCCTTTCAGCTGGTCGAACAAGTCGTCTATTCTTGGCAAAGGATACTTGTTCTTGATGGTCAGTTTATTCAACTGACGATAATCTATGCACATACGCATAGTTCCATCCTTCTTCTTCACAAATAGGACCGGTGCTCCCCATGGAGACACACTGGGTCGGATGAACCCACGATCCAACAATTCTTGAATTTGAGCCTTGAGCTCCACTAACTCTTTTGGCGCCATGCGATATGGAGCGATTAACACAGGAGCTATTCCCGGTAACAAATCTATTCCAAATTCCACCTCCCTATCTGGGGGTATTCCTGGTAATTCATCAGGGAACACATCTACAAAGTCCCTTACCGTCCTAACTCCATTGACACCTTCATCTTTTCCACCCAACGTACTTACGAAGGCTAAGAACGCCTCGCCCCCCTTCCTAACCATCTTCTCAGCCTTTAGCGCCGAAACCACTTTAGACAAGTAGTTCCTCCTTTCTCCGATCATCACTACTACCTCATCCTCGGAGGTTCTTAGTTCCATACGTTTAGTCGCACAATCCAACATAGCTCGATGCTCTATTAGCCAATCTATTCCAAGTATAAGCTCAAACTCTCCGAAGGGTAACTCCATTAAGTTCGCCCGAAAGTTCACTCCCTGAATCCCTAGGGGTACATTCCGAAAGATCTTGTCTACCACTACGGTTTGGCCTAATGGGCTTACTACAGTCATCTTTCTATCAGAGAATTCTGAGTCTAGGCCTAGTGTTTCCACTATACTACATGCAACATAGGAATGGGTCGAGCCCACATCAATCTGAGCAAAATAGGGCATGTCAAAAATAAAGAATGTACCGGTTATAACATCCGGCGCGTCTCTTTCTTCCCTCCGGCGAACCGCATAAACCAACCCTAGTTGCCTTGCCTCAGCATTAGCAGCACCTCGACCCTGTGCTCCACGGCCTCTGCCAGCCTCATTACCTCTGTTGCCAGAACCATGACCCCGTTGAGGCTGCTGTCCGCCTCTACCAGCCTGACTAGCATTCTGGGCAGCTGGTCGGCCCTCATCTGCTCGCTTGGGACAATCCTTGAGCATATGGTCCTTGGACCCACACTTGAGACATCCACCCATCTTCCTCCAACACTCTCCTAACTGCCTCTTTCCACAGTGCTTACAAGGGCGATACTGCCAGCCCGTACCAGCTTGTTGATTCTATGGGCCGTCAACTTTACGCCTCTTATAACCCTTTCCAGATGGCCCAAAACCTCTTTTGGGCTTATTCCTATCCACAGCCTACTTGGTAGCATCCTTGATTCCCTCGGCCACCTTGGCCTTTTCCACCAAAGCAGAGAATTCCCGCTCCTAATGCGGTGCTATCAACAGTCTCAAATCGTCCCTCAGTCCGTCCTCAAAACGGACACAGCGCTCATGCTCAGTTGCCACTACTCCTCGGGCATAGCGGCTCAACCTCAGAAATTCGGCCTCATATTCTGCGACAAATTTACTTCCTTGCACCAACCCCAGAAAATCCTTCCTTTGTTCGTCTATATACCTGGTTCCCACATACTTCTTCTGAAATGCTTCCTTAGCATATTCCCAGGTCAAATCCTCCGCCGTGGCGCCGTCCCGCACAGTTAACCACCATTGATACGCTTCATCGCGTAACAATGCCACCATTCCTTTCAACTTCTCCTCAGAGGTCAAATCGAGTTCATCCATAATGCGCTCGATTGCTTCCAACCAAGATCACTCGGTATCTTGGGTGCCACTCCGATACTCCACGAAACATCTCTTACTCCATTAGCTCGGAGCCGTTCTGGCATAGATTTCTGGGTTCCCAAATTTTCACCCGCACCAGCCACCAATTCCAAAACTCGCGGCCACGACTGCGACCACGAAAGATCTTACCCCGTCGAGCTTGTTGCCAAAGACCCACAATTAGGGGGTGGTGGTGGCGGTGGTATTTCATTGTCGAGAACCCCGACCCGATCTAACGGGTTACGACACGATCATTCTTCCTCTACCTCTTCCACGGCGACCACGTCCTCTAGAGCTCATTTTCTATCGTCGAGATCCGATTAAGAAGTTTTATGAATTAGTATTCTTGTTTCACTTATTACCCGCGAAGATGTTTTATGAAGAAGAATTTAAGAGTGGTTCTTTCGTATTCATACAAACATACAGTCTTTCCATTCATTCATTCATCCATCAAACAAATATGAACTTTCGTTAAACGTTGAAATTTTCATTGTTGTTGTTTTTCCGCTACCCAGGGGTATTTTTATAATTTTTTCCTACAGGGGCATTTTCGTAAATTTTTCAAAATGAAAAATTCCTTGATGATTTTGACGGAAGTATTTTGGTACTTTTAAGGTTCCAGGGAAGTTTTGGAAGAGTTTTGAAATTCAGGGGTATTTCGGTAATTTTTGACCTCAGGGGTATTTTGGTAAATTTTCACAAATCAGGGTAAATTTGTAAAATTTAGTAAATCAGGGATATTTCAAAAGTTGTAAAACTTTGTGGATTATTTTTGAGAATTGTACTTTTCAAAACAATGATGTTGCAAAAATTTTGGAAATCAGGGTCATTTTAGTAATTTTGCAAGTTAAGGGCAATTTTGTAATTTTTCTCCAAATCAAGATATTTTTGATAATTTGCAAATTAGGGTTTTTGAACATTTTATAAAGAAATGAAATTTTGGATAAGTACTGTGGGTATTTTGGTAATTTTACCACTAGGGGTATTTTTGAAATTTTTTTTTTTTTTTTTGAAAATCCAGAATTTTTCGAAAAACGTTGTAAAGATGGTTTTCACAAATTAAAAGAGTGTTTTTAAAAATTTTAAAACTAGGGTTTGTTGTTCTTCATAAAAAAAACGGCTAAGTCCCTTTCGGGTTTTAGTCTTTGTGTTTAGCCTTGTGACCGAGTCCTCTTGGTCGTGGGTGAACAAAGCTACGCACTGTGCGAGATTCGAGTGGAGAGGAGGTGAGTCACGCGGACTGCTTAAATACCATGCTCTCACCGAAACCATTCCTAGACATGCGCACAGAGGTTGCCACACCACTGAGCCCTCTGAGTTAGGGTGAACCGAAGCTACGCACCAGGTAGGATACTTGCGAAGAGGAGGTGAGTCACTAGGATCGCTTAAATACCGGTGCTCTTCCGGATCCAATCCTGAGACATGCGTCTGGGGGTTACCACACACCTAGCTCAATGACTTAGCCATAGGTTTGTTAAGTTCATTAAGTCTTATGATTTTCATGTGTTTGAGTAGTCTAATCCTAGGGTTCAAATTCCTATCACACTATTCTACGTTCAACCCCTATATAAATCACATAATCACACATAGAGTTAGGGGTACTTACCACGTGGATCATGGTAGGAGACTTAGGTGCCATGCCGAAAAACTCGCTTAATTTTTAAGAAAATCATTTTGGCTCGCTTTGAAAATGTTTTGGTCCTTAGCCCACAGAGCCGATAGTTTAAAGCGGGCTCTAGTACCAAATCGAAACACCCCACACCCGCCCACGACCATGAGCACAGACCAGGATCTGTATGTTCCTTAAGAAAATCGGTTTGAAGTCCTTTATTACTTAGAGAATATTGGTGTATTTTTAGAAAAGCTGTTCATTTTGGGTGGGCTTAGGTTAAAGACCCGTTTATTTAATTTAGAAATCATTTAATTAGGGTGACAAAATAATTTAGGGTTTAAATGTAAAGACATAAAATTTTAATATCATAAATGTAAAGTATTTGAAGCATAATAATTGCAAGTAAATAATGGTAACGAAAAATAAAACTATGGCTTTTTAGGCCTTATTACATCAATAATTCCCAAACTTAAAATTTAAAGAATTTATAAAAATGAAGGTCCAATTCATAAATATTTTCTTTGCTACGCATGGCCACCTTCAGACTCTCGCCGGCCCGGTCCATTCTCGCTCATCACACGAAAAATAGTCCTCAAAGGGTGAGTCAACAGACTCAATGTGTACACCAACCAACAAACAATATTTCAGGCATACATATTCATATCGAACATATACATATCAAAATGATGCAACCCAAACCCAAGCCTAATTATCCATCCGCTACACACCACCCGTGCACGCCAATCACACCGTGGGGACTACTAAGTCAACCGCTTCTTCCGCTTACGCACCATCAAGGCGATCCATCTGCGATCGGCGTGCTCATCGCCCATATACGTTGTGTCATTAGACACTATGTTCGAGATAATGTAACCGAAGTTACCATGTTCACTTAATGGGACCGTAGCCACCATATTTCGTTGGTGAGACCGTAGTTAACACCTATTCTTCCCTTTTCACATATATCCCATATATGCCCCGAATATTTATATCATGCATATCTTATTTCTCATTCATATTACATATTCAAAAATATATATATCGTATTTGTAATCCTATCGGAAGTAGGAAACGTGCACAGGTACTTTTACCTCATTTGTGACACTTAGCCACATTCTTATTCGCATGCACATTCATATATATACATATAAAATAATTGCCGTAATATATTGGGAGTTAGTGTGGGTACACACCTTATTAAACTTAATGGATTCCTTGAATTCCAGAAGTGAATCGATCACGATTCGGACTTTAGATCTGTTAACTCCTATATTTGGCCCATCATATATAAACATATTAATACCCTTTTGATTTTAAAACCAAATCCTACTAGGAATAGAATTACTAACACTTACCTTGTTTGCCAAATCAAATCCCAAAGTTGTGGTATTCCTCCTAAATTTCATTACCCACTAGATCCACTCGATTTGATAAATCTTTGATTAAAACGAATAGATCTAATTATTAAAGAGATAACCTATGCCGAATATAACTTCTTACCTTGAATCCTCGAGTTCCCGAAAATATTCCTTTTCTTGTATGTCCATTTAAATCGATAAACCCCTAGTATATTCGGCCATTCACAACAATAAGATTAGTACCACGATTTTGGTAAAAAGAAAAAGGAATAGAAATTGATTGACCACAGATCTTACCCTTTTGATGTTGTAGTTGATTGCTCCTTTACTTAGAATCGACAAAGATTCGGCTTTGATAGTAGAAACAGAGAAGAAAATAGAAGAAGAGAAGATGGATTTTACTTAAGCAAAAATTCGACAGAGAGGGGAGAGCTATGGAATTTCTAAGAGAGCGAGAAAAGAAGCAAACCGAGGAGTAGCCCTCCTTCCTTCCTTTTTAGACAAAGTTATCAGCCAAGGAGTCCCTTACTTGGCCACCACTCCACATATGTGATAATATTATTCAAATAAAAAATATTTAATCCATCATTTATCTCCTCAAATAATCCAAATTTAAAAATCTAAAAAGAAATCTCTTATTTATCACTTAATAGCCAAATTTTAAAGAGAATAAACCTCTTTTTTTTTCAAGATGCTTGCCGTCCACTCCTTGTGCTTCTGGAAACAAAATTAAAACCTTTATTTAATTGCTTCCCTTGTGACTCGAACCCAGGCCCATGCCTCTTGCACATGGCGCCATTTCCATAGGCCCTAAGTGCCATCTTCAGGCCACTTTTCCTAGGCCGTTTGTGTGTCAAAACTTACCAACTTTTTCTTTTAAGGCCCTCTTGCCTTGATTTCCTATTTTAAACTTTAAAAACTCATCATTTTAGGGTCATTTCCAAGTTTCCTAAAATTTTCGATCGGCTCTGTTTACTTGCCATTTTCTTACATTTCCAAGTTTCCTAAAATGTATACTTTCCATTTTTGGATCATTTCCATTTTCATTTCTTAGTTTCCAAAAATGTGTACTTTCCATTTTTGAACCATTTCCTTACATTTCTGGGTTTCCTAAAATGTTCATGTCCTAATGCATTTCCAGGTTTCCAAAAATGTTCAGGTTTCCAAAAATGTTCAGGTTTCCAAAAATGTTTATTTTCATTTCCATGCATTTTCATACAAAAATATCAAAAATTTATTCATAATGCTTAAGACTTGTCATTTCATACAATTAAACCGAAAATGCATAGGCCCTTTCCAGGATGTTACAATAAGGTTCCTTGGTGATTTTGTCAATAAAGGTATTTTGGTAATTTTGCAATCCCGGGGCCTTTCGGTAATTTTGAAATTCCAGGGGTATTTCGATAATTTTTTTACAAACCAGGGTAAATTTGGAAGTTTAATAATTCAGGGATATTTCAATAGTTGCAAAACTTTGAGAGTTCTTTTTGAGACTTTTAATTTCCTAAATGGTGATGTGGCAAAAATTTTGAAAATCAGGGTCTTTTTGGTAATTTTGTAAGTCAGGGGCAATTCAGTAATTTTCCAAATCAGAGTATTTCAATATTTCACAAAATAAGGTTTTTGGTATTTTTGTAAAGTAAAAATACTTTAGCAAACATCGAGGGTATTTTTTGAAAATCTTAAAAACTAAGGGTATTTTAGTAATTTACAATACAGGGGCATTTTTGTAATTTTGTAAATCGAAGATATTTTGGAAAAATTTTCACAATAATCTTTTACTACAATTAAAAGGGTAATTTAGGGATTTTAAAACTAGGAATTTTATAAAACTGCATGGCTAGTCCCTTTCGGGTTTTAATCATTGGTTTGGCCGATGACTAAGTCCTCTTGGTTAAGGTGAACCGAAGCTACGCACCAGGTAGGATTCCTGCGAAGAGGAGGTGAGTCACTAGGACTGCTTAAGTACCAGGCTCTTCCGGACCCAATCCTAGACATGCGCACAATGGTTGCCACACCCTAATTTGGCGACTTAGCCATAGGTTTGTTTAATTAGGCATTAAGTCTTATGTAATAGTTGGGGAAAACTAGTCCTAGGGTTCAAGTACCTATCATACTATTTCTACGTTCCATTCCTACCCTTCTACAGATCATATAGATCATACAACAAATCACACAATGGATAGGGGTACTTACTTGGTGGACTGCGGGTCGGAAACTTAGGTGGCATGCCAGAAAACATGCTCATCTTCAAAAATACTTTCATAAAACTCATTTGGGCTCGATTTGCAAACGTTTTGGGCCTTAGCCCACAGGCCGAGAGTTTAAAAACTGGACTCTGATACCAAACTGAAACACCCCAAACCCGGCCCACGAGCCTTGACCAGATTTGGTATGTTCCTCAAGTAAACCGGTTCAAAATTCTTTTGTTATTTAGGAAAAACTTGTGCAATTTTAAGAAAAATATTGTTTGGGTTGGGCTTGTGTTGCAAACCAATTTATCTTAGATTGAAATCCATTTATTTAAGGTGACAAAACATTTAGGGTTTATTTTAAAAGAAATTTTACTTAAACTTTAATTGATAAAAATTTGTAAACATAATAAATAAAATAAATGTAAAATAAAATAGTTCCCTATGGCCTTATTACATCAAATAAATCCAAATAATTGAAAGTACTTAAGTAAAAATAAAAGTCCAAATCGTAAAATTTCTTGCTGTACATGGCCACCTTTAAGCTCCCGCCGACCCGGTCCATTACTGATATCACCTGAAAATAATCCCACAACGGGGTGAGTCAAACAGACTCAATGTGTACACGACACTAAATCATAATAGAATTAGGCATACAAGAGTTCCACATTCAGAACAATGAATACAAGTTATGATGCATTCCCAAACCTAAACCTAATTGTCCATCCGCTACACACCCCCATACCTATCAGTCACACCGTGGGGACTACTAAGTCGACCCTCCATCCGCTACACACCATTGAAGGCAGTCGCTGCAGTCGACGTGCTCATCGCCCATATAAAATTTGTGGCATAGCCACCAGATAATTGTGTCATTAGACACCACATTCAGATAATGTAACCGAAGTCACCATGTTCAGATAATGTGACCGAAGTCACCACATTCAGATAGTGAGACCGAAGTCACCACATTCACTTCCCCTTTCTCATATAACCCGAATGCCCCATATCATTCATATTATGCATATCATACTTAGATTCACATTCATGTCACCTTTCACATGTTAAATATAACATATTTTGTAATCCTAGTAGGAGTAGGAATCGTACCTGAGTACTTTGTACCATAACATGGTACATTAGCCACATTCTTATATTTTCATATTAGAACATATAACAAGTTTAAGCCATAAATCGTATGAAAAGATAGTGTGGGGTACACACCTGATTCGCTAAGCAAATTCCTTGAGATCTCGTAATCTGATCTACCGCTTAGATCCTTAATCCCTTGTTGCCGATTGACTTAAGAATCAAGTCCCGAATCTTTGTGATACTCACCCTTGAAATCGGCTAACTTCCAAAACTCCTATCGGGTTAGTTTTCAGATTTTGAAATAAATCTAAATACTAAAATAGGCCTTAGCCGAAACTTAAAATCACTTACCTTGTGGATATTTTAAATCCCGAAATTCACCGAATAACTAGGGAACACGCGGCCTATGGTGTACCTTCGGGAAAAGAACTTCTCCTTCCTTGTAGTCGACTCTGGGCCAAATCCCAAAACTTTCCTTCCATGATTCGGCCAAGATCAATAATAGGAATTAGTCCCTAAATTTCAATAAGTCTAAAATATAAAAGAATGGAAACCAAACTTGGATCTTACCCTTATTTGAAGAAATCGATTGCACCTTCACTTCAACCTTCAGAGATTCAGGCTATGGCTAAATGATGCTCTCACAACTTTCACTTTTGGAGGGATTAGAAAGAAAAGAGAAGGAAGAATAAAGATGGAGGATTAATTTAGAACACAAGGTATTTCGGCTTGGCAAAAATAAAAAGAAGAAGATTTGGTGAAGAGAATTCGGCAGAGGCTTTCAAAGAACAGAAAATAATGCAGAATGGCCTCTCTTTTCCTTTTATAACCGAAATTACTTAGCTAGAGTCCCTTACTTGGCCACCACTCTTCTATTTTGATAGCTTTATCCCTTTAATTATCATAAATAAAAGAGTTTAATCCAACATTTATCTCTTCAAAATAATCCAATTTAAAAATCCTTTATTTATCACCTTTTTAATCGAATATTTATGAAAATAAAACACCTCCTTTCTAGAAGCATGTGCCGTCCACCTCAATCTTCTGGAAGCAAAAATAAAACCTCCTTTATTTGCTTCCCAAGTGACTCGAACTCAGGCCCATTCCTCTTGCATATGGCGCCATTTCCATAGGCCCTAAGTGACATCTTCAGGCCACTTTTCCAAGCCTGTTTGTGTGTCAAATTTCACAAACTTTTTCTTTTAAGGCCACCTTGCCTTAATTTCCCCTTTTAAACCTTAAAACTCGTTATTTCTAAGTCATTTCTAAGTTTCCAAAAATTTTCGTTCGGCTCTGTAAACTTGACATTTCCTTACATTTCCAAGATTCCAGAAATGTTCACTTTCCTCTTTCGAGTCATTTCTAAATCATTTCCTTACATTTCCTAGTTTCCAAAAATGTTCATTTTCCTCTTTTGATCTTAACATTTCCATACATTTCCAGGTTTCCAAAAATGTTCACTTTCCACTTTTGAATCATTTCCGAATCATTTCCGGGTTTCCAAAAATGTTCATTTCTAAATCATTTCCATACATTTCTAGGACATTTCCTTACATTTCCAAGACATTTCCTTTCATTTCCAACATTTCTAAAAATGCACTTTCCATACATTTCCAAGGTTTCTAGAATTCACATAACACATTCATATCACACTAGACATGCTATTTCATAAAATTAAGCAAGAATGTACAAGCCCATTTTCATGTTCATAAACTCTTAAAAATTTTCCTTAAGGCCTCCTTCACCTAACTTCTCCTCTAAAAATAAAATTCCAATACTTTTCCAAGACTTCCTCCTACATCCTTGGATTTTCAAAACCCTTAAAACATGCTCAACCACACTTAAAGCCTACTAATACTTGAGTTATGCTCCAAACGCATAACCCCTAATCTAGGATGTTACAGGGACCGTCGAGGATCATCATCACACTACTCAAACTTGTTTTGGCACATTTGAAATATGTATATAACTAAATATGGCATGTATAGGCTAGTCTTTTTGGTATATGTTTGAGATATGAAATTAGCTATATGATGTGGCTAGTTATATGTTGGTATTAAGCACTTGTGATTATGGTATATGATGTTGGTTTTGGTATGATCCCATGGTCAAAGCTATGGTAAGCATATGAATACATTATGAGTATATATGTTTAATCAATGGAATGGTTATATGAATGGTAAATTGAGGATGTATTATGCCTGGATATATATGTGTTTTGGTTGTGCAAATTGGTATGATTAGAAATGAGATTGGACGTGAAGATTTATTGATTAATTTGACATATCTTTGGATGTCAATTGTGCATGAAATGAATTGGTATGTTGCTTGTTGAGATAATCCTAGTGTGGGAGGCATTTTGGCCTTGCAAATGGCCTATTTTGCATACACGACCGTGACACACGGGCGTGCATGGTGGTCGTGTGAATAAGCACGGCCAGGACACATGGGTGTGTTTAGTAGCCGTAGAAGGCACACGGCCTACCTACACGGGCGTGTGACCTCTGTGACTTAGAAAAGCTTTTAAATTCCCAAGAAATTCTATATGTGTTCGGTTCAGTCCCAACCCTATTCTAAAGCATGATTAAGGTCTCGTAGACCTATAAAAGGGACATTTTGATTGTGATTGGTGAATTGTAAGTATGAAATGTCTATAAAAGTTTTCGATTTGTCCGGATATGCCTCTAACCCTAATCCGGCGACGGTTACAGGTTAGGGGTGTTACATGTTAAGTGAGTTTAGTAAAATGTCCAATTAGGTATTAAATTACGAAATGTGTAAATTTTGTGGTTAAATTGTGAAATAAATGAAAAATATAGACTGGTAAGGACCTAAATGAAATTCGGCTAGCATGGTTTTTGGTTAAATTGCATGAATTTGTGACTTTATAAAACAAGGACTAAATTATAAAAATGTTGAAATATTAGGGGCAAAAGTGTAAATTTGCCTAAATGTGTATTTTGGACTAAATTGAGTAGAGTGATAATTAAATAAGCTAGCTTTGATATTATTTAGATCAAGAAAGGCGAAATATGAATTTAGATCGGGGAAAGAATAAGGTTTCGGATTAATCGACTTGTTACGCCGTTTTTTACATTCGAGGTAAGTTCGATGTGTTAAACATTATTATACTTGTGTATTAATGCTTTGATATTGCATAAATTGTGAATACGACACTGCGGACATGTTCAACGATGATTCGACAAGTGAGAAAGTCCCGGTTGAACCTTAGGAATAGATTAGGATACGAATGACATATCATTAGGGGTTATGTGATTTGGGTGCTGGTCCATATGTCCTATCGGTGGTTGAGCTATCCGGCATTTTTTGCCGATACTCATTTGCTTGTGTGAGCAGCACCTTGTAGCTTTTTCATGACCGTCAGCTTGTGTGAGCAGACCCGTTGATAGCTCGAGAGTGAGCATTATATGTGATATGAGATTGAGATAACTTTGGCTATATATGTGGCACTTAGGGTGTGAGATTCCTGAGTATTCGATAGTATTTGGAATGGTTCAACTAGTATAGCAAAGATACAAATGAGTATGAAATTGATACGAAATGGTACAGGTATGTACATGAACCGTATAAGCTTTGAATCGTAGAAACTTGTGAAGTTCAATTCTAAACCTGTGGTTTAAAATGTAATAGGTTTGTGTATTTATATGAATTGTATATAGATATGTTCAATTGTTGTTTGGTATATTTTGTTAAGTTGTGTTTATTATCATACGAGCTTACTAAGCTAAATAGCTTACTTTGTTTGTTTTTTCGTGTTTCATAGTGAAATCAAAGCTAACTCAGATTCGGGAATCGTCAGGGACTTCATCACACTATTCAACGATCACTTTGGTACTTTTAAATCTATGTTTTTGGGATATATGGCATGTATAGGAACTTTGGTCATTTTGGTTATGGTTTGGTAATGAAATTAGTCATTTGAAATGGCTTGTAAATGTTAAATGTTTTGGTTTTGCAAATAGCCATGAGAGTTGGCTTAATTTGGTTAATTTGGTTGTGTATACATATATGCATATGGCTTTGGATATGTGTTTAATGATGGATATGTTATGCTTGTTGACATTTGGTAATTACGGGTGCTAATTGGTTGAGAACTGAATTTGGTATGTTTGTGAGATTGGGCTAAATGATGGAAAATTTAAAATGTCATATTGATGATTTGATATTATGAGTTTTGGTATGAAATTGAATGGCATATTGTGGTATAGATGTGTTTTGTATTGGTTGGTATTAAAATGGTATAAAATATGCTTGAATGAGGTTAATAGAATGCCTATTCTTATGCCATGAATTGTGCTATTTGGGTTGGTGTAGGTATATGCAAATTGGGTGGCAAAATGACTTGATAAATAGCCTATTTTTTTCCACACGGGCGTGTGTCTCAAATAGTTCTTCAGAATTCGGTAAGCAATTCATCGTAATTCGGTATGCATTTAAACTTGTTTTCACATTTAAGGAGCTAGAATACAAGCATTTTTGTTATGTTTGAGTTAAGTTTTCTTAGTTTTATTTATATTTAATAAAACGTGCAAATTGAGTCTTTTATTGACTATAGGGGCCGAATAAGGCCTAAAGGAGAGCTAATCAATTTATGAGCGTGTAGGAGACATTTAGAAGGTGTATTAAATCGATATTGGTCACTATGTCGCAACATGGGATGTTCGATGTTGCATCGTAGAGAGTAGAATGGAGAAAACTCAAAACTGCATTCGATGTTGTGACACAGCCTTAAGGCGTCACGACACATCCGTGAAGAAATCCCAATAGGAGTATACTGATTTTTGTGTCACAACACAGGTCCTGGTATGTCGCGACATCGACTCTGGAATCGGAATTAAATATGAAATATGGGCATTTTGGTCTGCACAATCAAAATTAAAGCTTATGGAGATCAGCTAACCTAAGGTTAAGGACGGAGGCCACCTAAAATCATAAATAGGCTCCTTTAGCACATGTTATGGACATCATTCACTTAGCCTTGATTTTCTTTAGTAAATTTAGTTAGTTTTTTGATCGTTGTTTTATGCGATGTCAAGGTCTTAAAATTTATAAAAAGAATAATCGGATCTAGAAACTAACTATGACAACAACTTAAGGCAAGTGCACCTATCGAACAGTAGTATAGTTAAGGCAAGACCAGAATGTCAAACCCAAAGAAACCAAAAGTACTAATACTAACTCTCTTTCTATTATCTAGCCTAAGAATTAAATGAATTTATATCGAATCTCAAATTAACTAACAATTAAATTAAAGACTCTAAGACAAAGAAGAATGAAATTGGGAAAATAACTTGAGAAAAAACCCAATTGATTAAGACGACACCCAAGGAAGAATCCACCTAGACTTCACTTGTTATCTAACTCTGAACCAGACGATTTATTCATTTGACTTGATCCGTAAGATTCCCTAAGTTATATTAATCACACTCTCGAGGCGACTAATGTCTAACCCTAGGTTGATTAATTGAAATCTCTTTCTAATAAAACCCCCAGAATTGTATTAACTCGATCTATGGACTCCCATATTAGGTTTCACCCTAATCCGGCAAAATCTCGTCACCCTATCTCTAGGCGCGTGATCAACTCCGCTTAATTATGCTAGATTTACTCTTAGACAGGGACTTTTGCTCCTCCACCTAAGCACATCACACTTGAATTAATATCCCGGAAATATCAACACAAGAATTAAGAACACATAATTAAGAACAAGTCAAATATTTATCATATAGTTCAGCAAACGATAACAAGATTCATCTTAGGTTTCATCCCCCTCAGGTATCTGAGGGTTTAGTTCATAACAATAAAAGAATACATCTCAAAAGAAAAGATAAAATAAAACATAAGAAAACCCTAAAACCCCTTGAAGGAATTGAAGGAAAGATCCTCCATCTTAAGTATAATTTCGGCTTCTTGAGTTGGATCCACTGGCTATCTTCGAGTAAATTCCCACAAATCTTCCCTCTTTGGCTAATTGGACGCCCCCTGACTAAAGCCTTGGGATCCCCCTTTTTTGGTCATACTTAAGGTGTTTATATAGGCTTCTGAATATGTTTCTTTGCCCCTAAGTATCCTAATTTGAGTGAAACTCTTCTTTCTCATGGCAGGGACACACCCATGGCACATGCCCTTGTAAGTCGAGGCCAGGCTGTGTTCAAAGCTATTGAATGAGGCACGGCCGTGTGGTCTCGGGCCCAGGCCGTGTGGATTTCGTGATATGGCCCATTTACTCTGTTTTGGGCCCCTTTTCCGTTCTTTTCATCATCCGGTGCTCTCCTGAGTATAAAACATGAAAAAAAAGGATTAAGAGCACCAAATTACATAATTCAAGGCTTAAATCATCCAAAAGCATGCTAAATGCGGGCTTAAAATATGTTACTTTTACGGTTTATCAAATACCCCCACACCTAAGCTTTTGCTTGTCCTCAAGCAAAATTCTCAACTCACAATTAAAATGAACTTCCTTGATTTATAATATTCATCAATAATGTTTCATCATAACCCAAAGATAATTTATACATTGATAATTTAACTCAAAGGGTCCTAAAGATTCAAACAATCAAAGTCATACATTTATAGCCCAAGGTTTCCACTTACCTAATTAATTACCTCTGATTCAAAATTGACAAGAGTTGACATCCTCACTAAAGATTCACTCAAACCACTCAAAGTGTTTTAAGGTTCAGGATTAAGCACTCAAAAGTCAAACATGAAGAGTTAATCCCATAGGCTTGCATGAAAATCAAATCTCCACCACTATAATATGAGATGATACACAAATCAAAAGGTCTTTATAGGGTTGTAACGAGGCTTGGGTCAAAGGTGTGGATAAAGACTGAATTAGAGGGTTAAAATCGAGATTGACCTGACAAATTACCTAATTAGAAATATGACTGCTCCTAAATAATTACATCAATTGAAAATTTGTGATAATACGAGCTTTTTCTTTGAGATTTGGAATTTACATGTATAAGCTCAGCTAACATAGAACTAATAATGAATATACTTCGATTTTTTTAAGAACAAGTCAAAAACATAATAAAGGATAGATTGAAATAGAGAAGTTAGTTAGGCAACTGATCAAATCAAATCTCGACATAAGGGTCGTTAAAAAGGAATGGTAATAACAAATACAAAGGGTTTTGGGTTATTAGTAGGTAAGTCAATAGTTAGGCAACTGACCAAATCAAATCTTGACATAAAAGGTTGTTAGGATTTTAAAGAAAAAAGGGTTCATTAGGGGTTAATTATGATGGTAGGCTTTTTAGTGGAGTAAGTGGGTTAAAACCTAGGTGCCTTTATCATCTCTTGTATATCAAATCATAGGTGTGGTCTCGACATGTATAATCGATGCAAGTTCTAGAATAACAAATCAATGTTGACACACTCGTAATAAATAGTGAGCAACGAAAAGAATATATGCTCTAAAAGGCTCGAAATCTCACAAAAATTATGGGTATTTGATATTAACCTCGTAAATTTCAAACATCAAGTTAATAATTAGATTCAGGTAGACAACCTAACAAAATTTTAATTTTAATTTTTTTTTTGAAAATAGACTCATCATGCTTGATTTCTCTAGTATCCTTCAAATTTAATCATCAATGTACAATTATCAATTACTTACTCTAAAACATATCAATAAAAATCATAAGTCAAAGGAATTTTCATTCTAATCATAATATGAGAAACTTACTTTAGAACAAGGCATAATTCAAGGATTTTCAAATAATACTATAGTTAACCCCCCACACTTAAGATGTACATTGCCCTCAATGTACAAAGATAGATAATAGCAATAGAGTAATCAAAAGATAGGGAGAGAAGTGAAACTTCTTGAATTATGGATGAAATCCTTAGAGGGTGTGGAAACTTGATTTGGGGGTGAAAGATAAGTTGGAGGGGCCGCCTCGAATTCCTGCGCTAGATGAAGAAATTGGGAAGCTCGTAGAGAATTAGCCAGGAAATATAAAGACATATTTAAAATAAACTAAATATATAATTAAGGAAAAGAAAGATAAAGAAAAAGAAAATAGAGATGTAAATAAAATTAAAATGAAAGATGAATGGACCGAAGAGTCTTTATTGTTGGATGGTTCGCGAGGTGGGTGTGACTTTTAAGGCTGTAGTGAGTCGGTGGTCCTGGTTCTGGTGTGATTCCCTAGCAGCCTTTAGAACCTAAAACCAAGAAACTAAGATAAAATAAACTAAATTAAGCATAAGATAGTCAAAGAGAAGGAAAATAAAGGAGAAAAGTAAAGAAGAAGAAAAACTAATTGGCCTCAAAGATCCTTAGCTTGTCGAGTGGATGAAGCGGCTGGCATGAACTTATGTAGATCGGTCTCCCTAAGGAAGACTGTGCTTGGATCCTTCTGTTTCTTCGACATGGCCATTCTGGAGATAAAGAGTTTGAAGAATGATATGGGAGGTTAAAGATTTGAAAAAGAAAAGAAAAAAGAAAATGATATGGAAGAAGGAAGATGGGGAGTAGGTTAGAAGAGGGAGGGGTGGTTTAAATAGAATTTTCAGGTTTGGTACATCCCCACGCCCGTGTGTCGTGGGCGTGTTGTGTCACACGGCCATATCACACGACCTTGTTCGCTTCTCCCACGCCCATGTTCTTGTTCTACACGCCCATGTATGATCTAATAGTGTCGGCCATGGCCACATCACACGGCTATGGCATGGTAGTTGGAGTCCGTGACTTGAAAATTGATTCGCTCTGACTCGTACCATCTCTGCCATGTTAGTACGGAGATTTGGTGCATCCACACGACCACGGCCAAGGCCGTGTGCAAGGCCGTATGGCTTGAAATTCTGCACTTTTGGTTAGTTTATAATTAGGTGTTATAAAGAAAGGATAAAATAAAAATAAAAATGTAGAAGTTAATAGGGTTAGTACTCAGGTTGCCTCCCGAGAAACGTTCGTTTATAGTTTTAAGCTAGACTTACCTCTCATTCGCATATTTATGGTGATTTGAGAAGTTGAAAGTCCTTCCTCATGCTAGCAGTTCCATTATCATGATAAAGTGTAAGACGAGTAGCGTTTATTTTCAAAGTGCCAAAAATAGGGTTACTTACCTTGACTATTCCGTAATGGAAAATATTGACCACTTTAAATGGAATTTCTTTGTTTGTGTTAGGATCAGGGGGAGGTATTCGTGGGTCTGCTTTATCTAACAATACCTGATCACCAATTTTGAACTTGTCTGTCTCGTAGAGTGGCTTTGATTCTACTTCATGTATCCCTAGTTTTTCTTTGAGATTCGTCTTCCACTCTTATAGTTCATCGATCTGAATCCCTTGCTATTCATGAGTTATTTCTTTGTTGGCACAGGGTCTAGGATTAGGATCATGCTATGGTACTTCCTGAAAAGAAGGGTTAACCGAATGGTTATCAATAGAATTTACTTTCTCACCTTGACTATTTGATGTCCTAGCTGCATCGAGAGCTTGAAGAGTGACTGTCTCGTCACCTACACAGAGTATGAGTTCACTTGCATCAACATCGATTTTAGTTCTGGCAGTTGCTAAGAATGGTCTTCCTAAAATTAGGGGTATCGTGTTGTCCTCATCCATGTCTAAAACAACAAAGTCTACTAGGAATACGAATTTATCAATTTTCACGAGTACATCTTCGAGTAACCCCTAGGAATTCTAACAGTTTTATCAGCTAATTGAATGCTCATCCTAGTTTGTTTGGGTTTCCCTAGACCTAGTTGTTTAAACATTTTATAAGGCATGACGTTTATGCTTGCCCCTAAATCAGCTAACGCATTATCAATAGATAAACTACCAATTAAGCATGGAATTGTAAAACTCCCTGGATCTTTTAATTTTTGTGGTAGTTTATTTTGCAACATTGCTGAGCATATTGCGTTCAGCTCCACTTGTGATTCCTCATCTATCTTCTACTTATTTGTCAATAGCTTCTTTAAAAATTTCCTAGAATCTGGCATCTGCGAAAGAGCTTCAAGAAATGGTAAGTTAATATGTAATTTCTTTAAAAGTTTAAGAAACTTACCAAACTGTTCCTCTGTGTCGTCTTTCGTTATCGCTTCAAGATATGGTATGCGAGGTTTGTACTCGTTGATTACCGGTTTTGATTTTACCTCAACCTTTCCTTCTTCTACCACATTCTCATGCCTTAAATTGGGCTCGTCTAACCTTTCACTATCTTGAGCTGTTATGGCTTGAAGTTGCTCCTTTGGGTTAGTCTCAGTGTTGCTTGGTAGGCTTCCTTGTGGTCTTTCAGAAATCTGCTTAGCAAGTTGCCCTAACTAATTCTCGATCCTTTGAATCGAGGCCTTTTGATTTTTTAAGGTTGTCTCGGTATTCTGAACACGTGTTTCTGTGGCTACTATGAATTTTGTCAGCATCTCCTCGAGGTTTGGCTTCTTTTCTTGTGGGTAGGGCTGTTGTTGGAAGTTTTGGGATGGTTGTTGTCTTTGATTTCCTTGGCCATCCCATGAGAAATTGGGGTGGTTCTTCCAGCCTGGATTAAAAGTATTACTATAAGGGTTATTGTTAGATCGGAAATCGTTACCCATATAGTTCATTTGTTCCCTTTTTGAGCCCTGTCCGCAAGGTGGGTACTCAAGATTTGCCACTCCTCCACTTGCTTCACACTGCATAACTGGATGTGCCTGCGAAGAACCATATAAACCATCAAATTTTTTATGTAGCAACTCTACCTGATTTGATAGCGCGGTCACTGTGTTGAGGCTAAAAACTTTGGTTGCTTTGGCTGGCCTTGTCCTTGTAACTTGCCACTGATAGTTATTCAGTGACATCTTCTCTATAAACTCGTAGGCCACTTCAGGAGTTTTGTTATTCAAAGTTCCCCCGGTAGCTGAATCAATTAGTTGCCTTGTTGAAGGGTTCACACCGTTGTAGAAAGTTTGGACCTGTAGCCACCAAGGTAATCCGTGGTGTGGGCACCTCCTTAACAAATCTTTGTATCACTCCCATGCATTGTAAAGTGTCTCTAAGTCCATCTGCACAAATGAAGAGATATCATTCCTCAATTTGGCCATTTTGGCCGGTGGGAAATATTTTAATAAAAATTTCTTGGTCATTTGATCCCATGTAGTGATTGACCATCATGGAAGAGAATGTAACCACTGTTTGGCTTTATAACTCAAAGAAAAGGGAAACAACCAAAGACGGATGGTATCATTAGAAATGCCATTTATCTTGAAGGTATCGCAGAATTCTAGAAAATTCGCTAAGTGTGTGTTAGGATCCTCATCCTGCAAACCATCAAACTGAACAAACTGTTGTATCATCTGTATAGTGTTAGGTTTCAGTTCAAAATTATTTACAGCAATAGCAGGCCTAAAAATACTAGACTCAGTTCCTATTAAACTAGGTTTAACATAATCATACATAGTGCGTGGAGCATGATGTTCGGCCATCTCTGGAGGTGGCGGATTACTCTCACCCTTCTCTTCAGTGGTATTAATTTCAGCTTCTTGCTCTTCTTCTATGTAGTTTAAGCTTCGCCTTATCTTTCTGCGATTTCTGCGAATGGTACTTTCAATAACACTTTCGTAAAGTAGGGGTCCTGTCGGGTTTCTTCTAGTCATAAACTAGAGGTACCTGAAAGGAGTGAAAGAAAAAAATTTAGAAAAACAAAAATAAAATTTAATTGTAAAAAATAAAAATAAATATGTCTAAAGTAATAAAAATTAAGTGTTCTTAATATTTCAGTTCCCCGGCAACGGCGCCAAAAACTTGATCGTTGTTTTATGCGATGTCAAAGTTTTAAAATTTATAAAAAGAATGATCGAACCTGGAAACTAACTATGACAATGATTTGAGGCAAATGCACCTATCGAACAGTAGTATAGTTAAGGCAAGACCGAAATGTCGAACCCAAAGGAACCAAAAGTACTAATACTAACTCTCTTTTTATTATCTAGCCTAAGAATTAGATGAATTTTCATCTGATCTAAAATTAACTAACAATTAAATTAAAGACTCTAAGACAAAGAAAAATGAAATTGGGAAAATAACTTGAGAAAAGACCAATTGATTAAGACGACACCCAGGGAAGAATCCACCTAGACTTCACTTGTTATCTAACTCAACTGCATTTATTTATTCATTTGACTTGATCCGTAAGATTCCCTAAGTTATATTAATCCTTCTCTCGAGGTGACTAACGTCTAACCCTAGGTTGATTAATTAAAATCTCTTTCTAATTAAAACCCCTAGAATTGCATTAACTCGATCTATGGACTCCCATATTAGGTTTCACCCTAATCCGGCAAAATCTCGTCACCCTATCTCTAGGCACGCGATCAACTCTGCTTAATTATGCTAGATCTACTCTTAGGCAGGGACTTTTGCTCCTCCACCTAAGCACATCACACTTGAATTAATATCCCGGAAATATCAACACAAGAATTAAGAACACATAATTAATAACAAGTCAAATATTTATCATATAGTTCAGCAAATGATAACAAGATTCATTTTAGGTTTCATCCCCCTCAGGTATCTTAGGGTTTAGTTCATAACAATAAAAGAATACATCTCAAAAGAAAAGATAAAACAAAATATAAGAAAACCCTAAAACTCCCTGAAGGAATTGAAGAAGAGATCCTCCGTCTTGAGTATAATTCCTGCTTATTGAGATGGATCCACTGGCTATCTTTAAGTAAATTCCCACAAATCTGCTCTCTTTAGCCTAGCTGGACGTCCCCTAACTAAAGCCTTGTGTTCCCCCCTTTTAGGTCATACTTAGGGTGTTTATATAGGCTTCTGAATATGTTTCCTTGCCTTAAGTATCCTAATCCGAGTGAAACTCGTCCTTCTCACGGCAGGGACACGCCCATGGCACACGCCAGTATAAGTCATGGCCGGGCCGTGTTCGAATCTGTTGAATGAGGCACGACCGTGTGGATTTTGTGATATGGCCCATTTACTCTGTTTTGGGCCTGTTTTCCATTCTTTTCATCATCCGGTGCTCTCCTGAGTATAAAACATGAAAACAAAGGATTAAGAGCACCAAATTACATAATTCAAGGCTTAAATCATCCAAAATCATGCTAAATGTGGACTTAAAATATGTTACTTTTACGGTTTATCATTTTTCTTTTGTTTTCAGGCTTTAGATTTTATTTCACTTGTTCTTTGTTGTTCTCAAGAGATCTAAATTCTGGAAAGCATTCAAAATTTTTGGATTCCCGATTAATCTCAATAAAATCAGGCTCTTTTTGTAACCCCTCAAACTGATCATAGACGTTACAGCACAATCTAAGCAATTTCATGGGCCATGGAGATAGCCAAAACGCGAGTTAAAACCAGCTGAATAAATTTTTGAAAACATGTACGAATATTTCCCTTTAAATATGATATTTTGAAACATAACTTGAGAAGAAATCTTATTTTTTATTATTTGTAAATCATTATGATTAATTTTAAAGAAAATTCAATTTCGATCAAGTGAGTTTGCGGAAAGCAGATTTTATTAAGAAAACATTAAAACAATTTATCCATACTAAAACCCATGCAAAATGTTCAATTGTCTATAGTTTTCAAATCAAATCATCCATTCCACAGTTCAATAACTAATTCAAAATGAAAATCCCAAAATAAAAGTTTAAAAGTCCACAAAAGTCCCAAAAATACAAAAGTTTAAAAGCCCACGAAAGTCCCAAAAATACAAAATAGTCCATAACCATGAAAATCATTTATTTTTGAGAGCCTCTTTGATGTCCGAATTTGAGTCTTAACCACAAGGATTATCTGAAACACATAAGTAATGTGGGTGAGCTTTAAAAGGCTCAGTATGAGATCAACACAGGAAATATATACTTGCATACATATCAACATACATATAACAATCACGATATAATCATACATATTCAATATCATGGAATTTAACACTAATATCTATGCATGAACATACAGATGCATATTTCAAATCGATGCACATTTAATAAAATTCCCACCCATATCCGCTACACACCAATATTGAGTTCCTCAGAACTCGTCCATACAAAACACCATTTTTGGACATGCCACCACTGATTTGTAGATAAACTGCCACTGATAACACTGATGTGGACAAGCCACCACTATATGCAAATTTACTACCACTGCTTCCACCTTTCACAATATCCCACCCCATGCATATGACATGGTAATTACACTTTTAACACATGTGAATCACTTTAACACTTAGGCATATACGTAATGCCCCAAAACCTGGCCTAGAAGTGTAGATCGGATCTCGGAGGTCACATTGATCATCGAAGCGATCGTAGAAAAACTTTACCAAACGTGCTATCCAAAAGTCTAGTTACAAACACACTATGCCAAATTCGAATAAAACATTCAATCATTTAAAAATTCAAACGGATAATTTAGGTTTTGTTTAAAATATTCGAGAACAGAAATCCGCAGTCTCTAAAATTCAGTCCAAAATAAAATTTTCAAAAACCCAAAAAAACTCATACCACAGTTTGTATAACTGTTTACAATAAAAAATGGCTTAACAAAATAAGAACTGAAAAAGGAACCAATTAGCTCATTTCAAAACATGTCACTTTGAGACCTCCGGTATGCCGAGTCTAGCTTCAGATTATGAGAGTACCTGAAAGGGAAAACTAAGTGGTGAGCTACACAAGCTCAGTGTAAGTCCAAAACTAAACGTAAGAAGCAAAAGACGAAGAAACAAACCAGAATGCTCTCAAAACATTATCTGAACAACCGATCAGAAATACAAAATACGGATATAAAATTCACAAGCCTCATATACAAAGTTCCAATCACACACAATACTTAACCACACAAGACTAGGTACTTTAGTGGATACAAACCAGTATATGCACCCCAACGTTCAGACAAACAACATGTAAACAGATGCAAAAGGTTTGTAACAAGTCAGAAAATAATCCCACCCATCTAGCGAAACACCTCTCCGTCCCCTTTGTAACAACCCATTTTTGAGTTAAATCGGAATAGTAGTTTCGGGACCACAAATCTGAGGTCAAATATTTATTTTATTATTTTATTAAATTTTACAGCATGATAGAATTATTGTGTGAAAGTTTCGTAAATAAATTTTATTGTTTAATGCGTAATTCGCTAAAAAGGACTAAATTGCGTAAAGCATAAAATTTGAGTTCTAATAGTTAAAAGTATTAAATAGCTATGAAATTAAATTATAGAAGTCCTTATATTGAAATTAGACCATGATTAAGGTTAGCTGACATTTATGTCCATGGCTTATGTGTTATATTAAGGTTTTATTAAAGGTTAATTTAGTAATATGTTTAATAAGTTATATTAAATAAAACCAAAATCAATTTTTACTCATCTTCCTTCATCTTTGTTGCCAAAATTGAGAAAGAAAATAAGCTATTCTTTAGGTTTTCATTCGGTCACTTTGGAAGCAAGATTAAGATCAAGATAAGCTGAGATCGAGTTTAGATCGGGGAAAAGGGAAGATTGACGAGTAGCCAATAGTTTTTATCCAAGCGATACGAGGTAAGTTTGTATAATTAGAATCAAACTTTTAAATACTTGAAATAATTGTAATGAATGTGTAAAATTGAATAATTGATATACTTGAGATATGAATACCTTATCGATATAATCTATTTGTTACCAAGCTCCATTTGAACCGTAGGAATTCATAGGATACGAGTGACATGTCAATAAGGTTACCATTTTGGTCGAGCTCCTGCATTTGTTGCGGACTCACCACAGCTCATATGAGCTTACCGATATATCAGCTCGTCAGAGCTTACTGTTCATCAGCTTAGGAGGAGCTTACTGATCATGGCTCAAAAGAGCAGAAATGATAATAAATTGACGGATTACTGATGTTTATCACCTGGGTATCCTTTGAAGTTTTAATAGGTTCAACGGGCATAAATTCTATTTATACGGATGAGTACTATTATTGAATGAATTATTGATTATATGAAAGAGAATGAAATGTTGAATGCAATATATATTGAGTAATGAATTGTGATAATGGATGATTTCATGTATTAATATGTCTAATCTATGGATGAATTCTTGTGATAGGCATTTGGAAATTGTATGGACTTGACCTTAGTTATTTGTATTGATTTGGTAAGTTTAATCCTATATTATACAGGCTTACTAAGGTATAAAGCTTACTCTATTTCTTTTTCTATGTTTTATAGAGGTTCGATAGCTCTCTCGTTTCGTACATGTCGGAGTTACATATCACACTATCCAATTTCTGATTGGTACTTTTGAACTTGTTGATATATGTAAATATGGCATGTATAGGCTAATTTAAATGGTGATAGTTATGGTTACTTGAGAATTATGTTTTTGGTATATTTTGTGTATAAGTTAACCCATGTGATTTGGCTTATTTTGGTATCATATTTGGTTGTGTATATGTGTTCAATTATGGTAAGTCTTGGAAAGGAATTGATGGAATGAAAATATGCAAATTGTAACACCTTTAACTTGTAACCATTCGTCGGTCTAGGGATAAGAAGCATTACTAGACATAACGGAACATTTATGGTCATTTCTCAAACATAAATACATCATTAGCATATCATAGCAAATCATATACATAGAGTCCCTTTAAAAGGTCTATGAGACCTTAAACTTGCATTAGGAAGGGGTCGGGACTAAATCGAGCACATACAAAATTTTTCTGAAAATTAAACATTTTTCAAAGTTACAGAGGTCACACGCCCATGTAGGTAGGTCGTGTGCCTCACACGGCATCAGACACACCCGTGTGTCCAAGCCATGGCGAAACAGGGCATACAGACTGACTTGTCCACACGGCCACAAGACACGTCTGTGTGCCAGGCCATGTGAAATTTAGGGGAGTTACTGACTTGCTCACACGGCCAGTCACACACCCGTGTGTCCAGCCTGTGTGACATCCTAACTTGATTCGAATATGGACAATATTGGACATAGGAACGCCCATGTGCTCACCCATGTGGACAATTATAGGCCATTTTCAAGACCAAATTACCACCCAAATTTTGGATCACACTTACAAGCATCAAGCCATACTACATTCATATCTCAAATGCATCCAAAACATACTCAAACATGCACCATTTAACCTTCAACTATATCATTTATTTCCACATTCAATTCCAACTCAAACATACTAAACCAAAGTATCAATTTCACATCAAAAACATGTATTCCATACATCATTTAATCCTTACCAATTCTTAGCATCTCTCATCATATCAACATCCCAAATCAACCATGAACTTATCAATATAGACCATCTTATTTAACCACTTATGAGCACATCAAAACAATCCAACTTATGCATCATAAAACAAAAGCAAAACTCATCTATAAACACATTCATTAACAAGCCATATCACACGGCTATTTTTACAAATCTCAAAAGATAACTTAAATTTTCTAACCTATACATGCCATAATTTAATATGTACATTTTCAAAAGGTACACAAAATAGATGATCGATAGTGTGATTGAGTCGGTGACGATCTCTGAAATTGAGCTAGCTTTAATGACACTGAAAAACAGAGAAAGACTTCACACAGTAAGCTTTAAGGCTTAGTAAGTTTAGAATATAACACATTTTAGCTTAACAATTGAAATTCATTATACAAAATTAACTATCACACAGTTCAATTCACATCAATACTCAATCTGACCCATAGTTTATACCCACATAAACATCCATTTATCCTATTTACACTATCATCAACCACATAGGTTCCGTACATACCTGTACCATTGATAAACCGTAATATATACATATTTTAATCCCACATTTAGCATACTTTTAGATGATTTATTCCTTGAATTGTGGAATTTGGTGCTCCTAATCCTTTAATTTCATGTTTTATACTTAGGAGACCACCGGAGGATGAAAAGAACGAGAAACGGGCCTAAAACAGAGTAAATGGGCCAACTTATGAAATCGACACAGCCTGGGCCCAAGACCACACGACCGTGCCTCCTTAACAGACCCGAACACGGCCTGGCCACGATTCACACGGGCGTGTGCCATGACCGTGTCCCTGCCGTGACAAAGAGGAATTTCACTCGGATTAGGGTACTTAGAGGCAAAGAAAGCCATTCCAAAAGACTATATAAACACCCTAGAGTCCAACCTTCAGCGGGCGTCCAGTTAGGCCAAAGACTTGAGCCAGAGAGGCCAGAATTGTGGAATTTACTCGAAGAAAGCCAGTTGATTCATCTCAAGAAGACGGAGTTATACTCAAGATGGAAGATCTTCCCTTTAATTTCCTTCAAGGGGTTTTAGGGTTTTTCTTATGTTTTGTTTTATATTTTCTTCTGAGATGTATTCTTTTATAATTATGAACTAAACCTCTCAAATACTTGAAGGGGATGAAACCTAAGACGGATCTTGTTATTATTTTTTGAACTATATGATAAATACTTGATTTGTTCTTAATTATGTGTTCTTAATTCTTGCTTTGATATTTCAGGATATTAATTCAAGTATTGATGTGCTGAGGCAGAGGAGGAATAGACCCTGTCTAAGAGTAGATCTAACATAATTAAGTGGAGTTGATCGCAACCCTAGAGATAGGATGACAAAAATATGCCGGATTAGGGTCGAACCTAATATGGGAGCCCATAGATCGAATTAATGCAATTCTAGGGGTTTTAATTGGAAAGAGATTTCAATTAATCAACCTAGGGTTAGACGTTAGTAGCCTCAAGAAAGGTATTAATATAAATTAGGGAATCTTACGGATCAAGTCAAGTAAATAAATCATCTGGTTCAGAGTTAAGTAACAAGTGAAGTCTAGGTGTATTCTTCCTCGGGTATTGACTTAATCAATTGGTTTTTCCCACAAGTATTTCCCCAATTGATTCTCTTTGTCTTTGCATCTTTAGCTTAGTTGTTAGTTGATTTTAGATTAAATAACAAATTCCTTTAATTCTTAGGCTAAATAATAAAAAGAAAGTATTAGTACTTTTGGTTCCTTTGGGTTCGACAATTCGGTCTTACCACTAAACTATACTACTGATTAATAGGTGCACTTGCCTCAATCGTTGTCACAATTAGTTTCTAGGCTCGATCATTCTTTATATAAATTTTTATGACTCTGACACACGATCAAGTTTTTGGCGCTGTTGCCGGGGGACTAAAATATTAAGAACACTCAATTTTTATTACTTTAGCCATTTATTATTTTTATTTGTTCTTTTATTTGTTCCTAGCAGGTACCTCTAGTTTATGACTAGAAGGAACCCGACAGGACCCCTGATTTACGACAGTGATATTGAAGATACTATTCGCAAAAATCGTAGAGAAATAAGGTGAAGCTTAAATTACATAGAAGAAGAGCAAGGAATCGAAACCAATACCACCGAAGAGATGGCTGAGAATATTTCGCTACCTCCAGAGGTGGCCGAAAATCATTCTCCTCGAACTATGTATGATTATGCAAAACCTAATTTAACAGGAACTGAGTCAAGTATTGTTAGGTCTGCTATTGCTGCAAATAATTTTGAACTGAAACCTAACACTATTCAGATGACACAACAATTAGTTCAGTTTGATGGTTTGCAGGATGAAGATCCAAACAATCACTTGGTGAATTTCCTAGAATTCTGCGATACTTTCAAAATAAATGGTGTTTCTGATGATGCCATCCATCTTCGGTTATTTCCCTTTTCTTTGAGGAATAAAGCTAAACAGTGGTTGCATTTTCTTCCACGAGGATCAATCACTACATGGGAACAAATGACCAAAAAATTTTTATTAAAATATTTCCCACCGGCTAAAATGGCCAAGTTAAAGAATGATATCTATTCTTTTGTGCAGATGGATTTAGAAATACTTTATGATGCATGGGAGATATATAAAGATCTATTGAGAAGGGGACCACACCATGGATTACCCTTGTGGCTACAGGTCCAAACTTTTTACAACGATGTAAACCCCTCAACTAGGCAGTTAATCGATTCAGCCGCAGGCGGAACATTGAACAAAAAAACACCTGAGGCTACCTACGAATTCATCGAAGAGATGTCACTGAATAACTATCAGTGGCAAGTCATAAGGACTAAGCCAACAAAAGCAGCCAGTGTTTTCAACCTCGACGCAGTAACCATGCTATCAAACCAAGTAGAACTGATAAATAAAAAGATTGATGGCGTATGTGATTCTTTATAGGTACATCCAGTCATGCAGTGCGATATGAATAGAGGAGGGATGAACAACACAGACTATCCACCTTACAACCCGAGCGCTGAGAACGTGCAAGTTCACTATATGGGTAACAATTTTAAATCTCAAAATAACCCTTATAGTAATACTTATAATCCAGGTTGGAGGAACCACCCCAATTTTTCATGGGGTGGTCAAGGAAATTAGAGACAACAACCCCCTCCAAACTTCCAACAACAGACCTACCCACAGGAAAAAAAGCCAAACCTTGAGGAGATGCTGACAAAATTCATCGTAGTGTCAGAAACTCGTCTTCAAAATACCGAGACAACACTTAAGATTCAACAAGCATCTATTCAGGGGATCGAGAACCAACAGCTTGCCAAGCAACACTAAACTAACCCCAATGAGCAACTTCAAGCCATAACCGCTCACGATAGTGTAGGGTTAGATGAGCCTATGGTAAGCCAAGAGAATGTGGTAGAGGAAGGTAAGAACGAGTGATAAGTCATGATAAGCCAAAACTGGTAATTAAAGAGTACCAACCTCGTATACCGTACCCCGATGCGATGAAGAAGGACAACACAGATGAACAATTCGGTAAATTTCTTAAACTTTTAAAGAAATTACATATTAACTTACCTTTTCTTGAAGCTCTTTCACAGATGCCAGATTCAAGGAAATTTTTAAAAGATCTTTTAACAAACAAACGAAAGTTAGATGAAGAATCACATGTGGAGCTAAACGCAGTATGCTCAGCAATGTTGTAAAACAAACTACCACGAAAATTAAAAGATCCAGGGAGTTTTACAATTCCATGCTTAATTGGTAGTTTATCTTTTGATAATGCTTTAGCTGATTTAGAGGCAAGCATAAACGTTATGCCTTATAAAATGTTTAAACAACTAGGTCTAGGGAAACCCAAACAAACTATGATGAGCATTCAATTAGCTGATAAAACTGTTAGAATTCCCAGGGGTATAATTGAAGATGTTCTTGTGAAAATTGATAAATTCGTATTCCTAGTAGACTTTGTCATTTTAGACATGGATGAGGACAATAGTATCCCCTTAATTATAGGAAGACCCTTTTTAGCAACTGCTAGGACTAAAATTGATGTCAGTGCAGGTGAACTCATACTTTGTGTTGGTGACAAATCAATCAGTCTCTAGGCTCTTGACTCAGCTAGGATATCGAGTAGTCAAGGTGAGAATATAAATTCTATTTATAGCCATTTGGTTAAACCTTCTTTTCAGGAAACACCACGAAACTACACAACTGAGCCAGATCCTATGCCTAATACTAATAAGGAAATAACTCATGAGGAATGAAGGCTTCAGATCGATGAGCTAGACGAGTGGAAGACACACTTCAAGGAGAAATTAGGAATACACAAAGCAGAACCAACACCATTCTATGGGATAAACGAATTTAAGATTGGAGATCAGGTATTGTTAGATAAGGCAGGCCCTCGAATACCTCCTCCTGACCCTAATACAAACAAAGAAATCTCTTTTAGGGTATTCAAAGTTTTTCCATACGGAATAGTCGAGGAAAGTAATCCTATATTCGACACTTTTAAAGTAAACGCTACTCGACTTGAGCTATATACTGATAAAAGGACTGATAGCATGAGGAAGGACTTTCAACTCCTAAAACTACCATGAATGTGTGAATGAGAGATAAGTCTAGCTTAAGACTATAAACAAACGATTCTCGGGAGGCAACCCGAGCACTAACCCCATTAATTTTTACATTTTTTATTATTTCTTTAATTTTTCCTTTTTTAGCACCTAACTATAAACTAACCAAGTGTAGATTTCCATGCCACACGGCCTTGCACATGGCTGTGGCTGTGGCCGTGTGGATACTACGGATTTTCGTACTGACATGACAGAGATAGTATCAAACAGGATGAAAAATATCTTCAAGCCACAGCCCTCAACTGAACACCACGGCCGTGCGATGCAGCCGTAGCCAACACTATTTTAGCAAGACGGGTGTGGCGACCTGTACAAGGGAATGGGAGAAACGAACGAAGCATAACACAGCTGTGAGACACGACAGTGTGACTCAACACGCCTACGGTACACGGACGTGAGGATGTACCGAACCTGAAATTTCTATTTAAAGTACCCCTCTCCCCTTCTTACCTACTCCCCACCCTTCTTCTTCCTTTACACCTCCCCTTCTTTCTCATTCTCATTCTTCTTCATTCCCTCTAACTCTAGATCTAACCACATTCATGTCGAAGAAACGAAAGGATCCTAGCACAGTCTCCCTTTGTGAGACCGGTCTACATAAGTTCATGCTGGCCGCTTCATTAACTCGACAGGAAAAGGACCTTTGAGTCCATTTAACTTTTCTTTTCATTGTCACTTCTCCTTTATTTTCCTTTTCTTTATTTTTCCTTTACTCAGTTTAATCTATTTTATTTCATTTTCTTTGATTTAGGTTCTAAAGGCTACTTGGGAACCACCACACCATGACCATAGCCACGACACCACAACCTTAGAAATCACACCCACCTCGCTAACCATCTAACAATAAGGACTCTCCGGTCCATTAATCTTTTCTTTTAATTTTATTTTGCTTTCTATTTTGTTTCTCTTTATCTTTCTTGTCTATAAATATATATTTAGTATATTTTGAATTATTATTATTTCCTGGCTAATTCTTCATGAGCTTCCCAATTTCTTCATCTAGCGCAGAGAATGTCGACGGCCACTGTAACACCCCAAACCCGGCCCAAACGCTACGACCAAATCTGGTATGCTACGGGGTTTAACGTTAAAAACTTCAACTGGATGATTTTTGGAAATTCAGTTTGCTTATTTAGGTATTCGCTAAAATAAGTGGTTTTTGCAGAAAACCTTTGCTTTTTCTTTGAACGCGTTTGAAAATCCCATCTTATTAATTCTTATAGATAAGTCTTTGAACATAAAATAGAATAAAGACATTAACAATTATAATTTAAACCTAAGCTATGGAGCCTTATTACATAAATAGTCCCAAAATTAAAAACTTAAAGGAAAACTGAAAATAGTTTATGAAAATAAAAGAACTTGATGGCCCCTCGAGTCCGCCTCGGCTCCCATGTCCACGATCTACTGCTCATCTGAAAAGTCAGGGAAAATAAGGGGTGAGTCACCAAGACTCCGTGTGCAAATCCCAAAAACAAATAAAAGGCTTGAGGCCCACAAACACATTATGGGCCTTGGCCCATACACAATGGCAACAGAATATTTACATGCAACATGGCCCAACCTAACCTAAAAGTCCATCCTCTACACACCAGCCCGTACCAGCCATCACACCTCGGGGATTTCTACAATCAACCCACCAACCGCTACACACCATATCGATAATGCATCATGTCATGTTAAAAAATCCGATCACCATGTGACCTTATAATCCATCGTGGCGAGCCCACCGATCACTGTGTGACCTTATAATCAAGTGTGGCAGAGCCACCGATTACTATTGTGACCTAAATGTACATATCGTGGTTTAACCACCGATCACTAAGTGACCTTTTAACATGCTCTTCCCCTTCATCATATCAAGCCCATCCCATGCATACATCCATGCAAAGCAACACAATATACTACCCCAAAAGATCAGAGTTTATCACATACATCGATACACATAGAGAAGTTTCTATGATTACGTACCTGGCATCCCTTGCCTACCCTTTTCGGGTAATACGACTGTCCATACAGCCTTTTTTTGGCTTTTAGCCCATAACATATAACATATATAATACAGATAAATTAGTATGTTAGAGATCTACACACCTGATTACAGTCAAGACGAGACCTTCTATGTCTACACTATCAGAAGCCGATACGACTGCTAACTGTCTAAGGTTTTGTTATGAAGCCGATCCACAACCTGGTGGCCAATCCCAAACTGCGGACACTACTCGCTTCTTAAACTTAGGGATTGGTTTAACAGATCCAATCCCCTCCTTCGCCTGATCGGTATTTGATTCCATCAAAAGACCTTATCAGTCGCTACCACCATAACATATGGTTAAGATCACAATTACGATAGCGAATCTAATGAGGATCTAAAGAGAACCCTTTACCTTGAAATCCCGAAAAGAGAGATACGAGGTTCAGAGACTAGTAGTTCCGGCTTTTAGATCTAAGCAATATACTTCAATTCTCAAATATCGCCCAACACGTAAACACAAGAAACCATCAATCCATTAGCCTTTCGGCTTTGTCTTCTAAAAAACTGAAAGAGAAAAAGAATAGATCAGAAGAAATCGACACCTACCGTTATAGAGAATTCGCAACTCCCTGACGCCACCTCCCTGCTCTCTAAGTGTGGCACTACTTTGCCATCACACAATCCCATTTGTGTCTTAAAACACGATAACATCTTTTAAGCCCTATCCTAACTGGCTTTCCACTAGAGTGCCCAAGCAGAAAATTTGACTAAGGCCTCAGCCCAATCCCCGATCACAATCTGAACCTCTTAAACACTCTAATTACACATTAGAGATAACATAAACATCACAGCTCATTAAACGCAAAGGCCCACTAATTTAGGATGTTACAGTTCTACCCCCTTAAAGAAATTTTGGCCTCGAAATTACTTGATCCGAATAGATGCGGGTACTGCTGCCGCATTACTTCCTCTGGTTCCCAAGTAGCCTCCTCAGAACCGTGATTCTGCCATAGAACTTTAACCAACGGAACTGTCTACCTTCGCAACACTTTGACATCACAATCCAAGATTTCCGCTGGTTCCTCTTCAAAGGATAGGTCGGGTCTTACTTCGATTTCTTCCACTGGCACCACATGAGATAGATCCGAACGGTATCGTCTCAACATAGAGACATGGAACACATTGTGAATCTGGCTTAGCTCAGAAGGTAGCTCTAGCTGATAGGCTACCGATCCCACTCGTTTCAACACCCGATAAGGTCCGATAAATCTAGGACTTAATTTACCTTTCCGTCCAATCCTTAGTACTTTCTTCCATGGCGACACCTTCAATAACACCTAGTCAACCACTGTAAATTCTATGTCCTTACGCTTCAAATCAGTATAAGACTTCTGTCTGTCTGACGTTTCCTTTAGTCGAGCCTGAATTAACTCAACCTTCTCCTCGATGTCAGTAACCAACTCCGAACCCAACATCTGACATTCCTCTAATTCCATCCAACAGGTAGGAGTACGACACTTTCGCCCGTACAATGCTTCATAAGGCGCCATCTGAATACTAGACTGGTAGCTGTTGTTGTAAGCAAGCTCCGCTAATGGTATAAATTCTTCCCAACTAACCCTGAAATCAATGACACAACCTCTCAGCATGTCCTCCAAGATCTGAATTACCAGCTCAGACTGTCCATCGATCTGAGGATGAAACGCTGTACTGAAATCCAACTTCGTACCCAACGCTTGATGCAATGCCTTCCAAAATTGTGAGGTGAACCTAGGGCCCCTGTCCGATATGATTGGTACTGGTACCCCATGCAACCTCACTACCTCTACTATGTATAGCTTAGCCAATTTCTACAAAGAGTAATCGACCTGTACTGGTATGAAATGAGCATACTTCATCAAGCGATTAACAATCACCCAGACCGAATCTTTCTTAGTAGGCGTGAGGGGTAGCCCACTAACAAAGTCCATCGTGATCCTTTCCCACTTCCATTGTGGAATCTTCACCGGCTGCAACAACCCTAATGGTAACTGGTGTTCCACCTTTACTTGCTGACAGGTCAAACACTTCCCCACAAATTCGATCACCTCTCGTTTCAAACTCGGCCACCAGAACTGATGTCGCAAATCTCGATACATCTTACTTCCTCTAGGGTGCATAGCGTATGGACTACCATGCGCTTCTTGCAAAATCCTATGCCTCAACTCAGGATCTTTCGGCATGCACACTCTCCCTTGAAAACATAATAGCCCTTCCTCATTCACACTAAATTCCGTTGATCCTTCACTTGATCCTACCGAAAACTTCCCCTTTAGCAACTCATCAGTTAGCTGCTTCTCCTTAACCTGACTGACCCAAGAGGGTTTCACTTGAAGTTCAGCTAATAAACTCCCATCATTATATAAACTAAGGTGAGCAAACATTGCTCTCAAATCAAAAATTACATTATGACTCAGAGCATCCGCCACCACGTTGGCTTTACCAAGATGGTACTAGATCGAGCAGTCATAATCCTTTAACAACTCGATCCAACTCCTTTGCCTTAGATTCAACTCTTTTTGGGTCAAAAGGTATTTTAAGCTCTTATGGTCGGTATAAATGACAGATTTCTCCTCGTATAGATAATGCCTCCAGATCTTCAAAGCGAAAACCACCGCCGCCAATTCCAAATCATGGGTGGGATAATTTGCTTCGTGTGGTCTTAACTGCTGAGATGCATACTCAACAACCTTTCCATCTTGCATCAACACACATCCTAGTCCCGTGTGTGAAGTATCATAGTAAATTATGAATTCCTTCCCAACCTTCGGCTGAATCAATACCGGAGCCTCCATTAAAATCTTTTTTAACTTCTCGAAACTCTCTTGCTGCTTATTTGACCAAACAAACGGAACCCCTTTCGCAACAACTTAGTCAACGGAGCCGCAATCAAGGAAAATCCTTCAACAAACCTTCTGTAATATCCGACCAAACCAAGAAAACTCTGAATTTCTGCTACCGACTTAGGCGGCTTTCAATCCAACACCGCTTCAATTTTCTGAGGGTCAACCCTAATCCCCTCTATCGAAACAACGTGACCTAAAAAAGTAACTTCCCTTAGCCAAAATTCGCACTTACTAAATTTGGCATAGAGCTGCTTCTCCCTCAGAATCTGCAGAACCACCTGGAGATGTGAATCATGCTCCTCTTCCGATTTTGAATAAACCAGAATGTCATCTATAAATACCATGACAAACCGATCCAAGTAGGGTTGGAATACTCGATTTATCATATCCATAAATGCTGTTGGTGCGTTAGTCAACCCAAATGGCATCATCATGAATTTGTAGTGACCATAGCGAGTCCTAAAAGCCATCTTATGAATATCCACCTCCTTGACCTTAAGTTGATGGTACCCTGACCTCAGATCTATCTTTGAAAAGACTGAGGCCCCTTCAACTGATCTAACAAGTCATCGATCCTTGGCAACGGGTATTTATTCTTGATGGTCAACTTATTCAGCTGGCAATAATCAATGCACATACGCATTGATCCATCCTTCTTCTTAACGAATAACACCAGTGCTCCCTAGGGCGACACACTTGGTCGAATAAACCCTCTATCCAGCAACTCCTGAATCTGCGTTTTCAATTCCACCAACTCCTTCGGCGCCATCCTATACGGAGCAATAGATACTGGCGTTGTTCCTGGAAGAAGATCGATACCAAACTCCACTTCACGATCCGGGGGTAATCCCGGAAGCTCTTCTGGGAAAACATCAGGAAATTCCTTCACCATCCTAACGTCCCCAACAGTAGTTTCTTGGCTTCCAGAGCCCGAACAAACATTAAAATTGCCTTGCATCCTTTTCTCACCGTCCTTTCCGCTATTAAGGCAGAAACCACATTTGACAAACAGTTCCCCCTTTCACCTATCACCAACACTTCGCCACCTTCGGGAGTTTTTAACACCATACGCTTGGCTGCACAATCTAAATTTGCTTGATACTTTACTAACCAATCCATTCCTAAGATCAAATCGAACTCCCCAAACGGTAGTTCCATCAGATCAGCCCGAAAAGCTACCCATTGCGCTTCTAAGGGAACATCCTTATATAGTTTATTCACCACTACAATTTGTCCTAAAGGGCTTACTACAGTCATCTCCCTAGAGGAAATCTCAGAATCTACGCTTAAAGTTCCAGATACCTTACTAGCAACATAGGAATGCGTCGACCCAATGTCAATCAATGCAGTGTAAGGCAAACCAAAAATTAGAAACGTATTAGTTATGACATCCGGTGGGTCAGCCTCCTCTCGACGTCTGGCAGCATAGACTAACCCCAGCTGTCTCGCCTCAGTGTTTCCTGCCCCTTGGCCTGGTGCTCCACGACCCCAACCGGAGCCATTACCACCCCTGGCTAGACCACGACCTCTCTGTGGCTGCTGACCACCTCTTCTCGATTGTGCATGTCCTTGACCTGTGGGCCCTTCACCGCCCCATTGCTGCGGACAGCTCCTAACTTGGTGATCCGTAGATCCACACCTAAAGCACTTCCCATTGCCCGCCCAACATTCACCTACGTGGAATTTACCATATCGAGCACACTTCTGTGTTTGACTAGCAACAGCACGTCTCTCATCCCGTCTCGGCCCGTCTGACCTAGGCCTTTTCTGAGTACGCCTAGCTACCCCTGACGATCCAAAATTCCTCTTACTTCTACCCCTATCTCTATCCTGATTCAGTTTTTCTATCTGCTTAACCTCCTCAACTATCTTAGCTTTTTCCACAAGCACAATAAATTCCCTCTCCCGCTGTGGAGCTATCAATACACACAAAACATCCCTCAGACCATCCTCAAATCGAACACAATGTTCATGGTCTGTGGCCACCATTCCTCGAGCATAACGGCTAAGGCGCAAGAATTTCGCTTCGTACGCAGCCACCGACCTATTTTCTTGTACCAGATTCAGAAATGCTCTACGCTGCGCATCCACATAACTTGTCCCAATGTATTTACTCTGAAACGCCGTTTTGAAGAAATCCCAAGTGACACGGCCAGCCATCGCACCATCCTTAACTGTAAGCCACCATTGATAAGCTTCATCCCGCAGGAGAGATACAACCCCTTTCACTTTTTCCTCTTCCGTAAAATCTAGATCATCCATTATACGCTCAATCTCCTCTAACCAATACTCATCCGTACTCAGGGCTATACCAGAAATTCCCCTATACATCTCCGCCCCATTGGCTCTAAGTCGCTCTGACACTGATTTCCAGGCTCCTGTGCCCATGCCTGCCCCAGTAACCCTCTCTAAAACCCTTAACATCGCCTGAGATACCGCATCATCTCCGGCCGTCTGGTCTTGAAATTCTGCCTCCGTAGCTGGTGGAACTGGCATCTCGTTTCTAGACTCATGGCCAGATCCTACTAGTTCTGTCACAGCCATCCTACCCCTACCACGACCCCTCGTACTCATTCTACCAATTCACGTTTATCTGATTAGAAATTTTATGAATTATTAATTTCTTTCACTGATTAACCACGAACAATCTTATGGACAGTAGTTTCAAGAGTAGTTCTTTCGAATTCGAAATTATATCTACGGGTTTCAGTCTCAAGTCTATATCTCCTAGTTCTAGGAGCCACAAACATTCAATCATCGTACATCAACACACAAGTAGCATCCATGAATCCACATTCATCACATAAGGGCATTTTCGTCATTCCACTACCCAGGGGTATTTTCGTAGTTCTTTCCTACAAGGTATTTTTCGTAATTTCACAAAATAGTGTATCTTGGTGATTTTTCGAAATAGAGATATTTTGGTGTATATATATATATTTTAAACAGGGGTATTCTGAAAAATTTAATTTTCCAAATCGAGGGTATTTTGGTAATTTTGTAAATTTTTGATAATCTCGTATACCGGGTACTTTTGTAAAACTAGGGGTTTTTGGGTCATTTGCAAAACATGGGTATTTGGATAATTTTGCCAACCGGGGGAGTTCCGGTAATTCCATGAATTTTGGTAGTTTTATAAATCTAGGGTATTTTGGGAAATTTTACAAAACCAGGGGAAATATTTTAGTAATTTTGCGAAATAGGGTGGTTGGTCCCTTTCGGGTTTTAGTTATAAATTTTGGCCCATCAACTAGTCCTCGTGGCTAAGGTGAACAATCCTCGCACGCACTGTAGGATTCCAATGAAGAGGAGGTGGGTCACTAGGACCGCTTAAATACCAAGCTCTCCCTGAATCCAATCCTAGACATGCGCATGCCTGTTGCCACACCCTAACCCAGTGACTGGTTTACAGATATGTTTAATTAGATTAAGTTGTATGAGTTTGAGGAGTTGTTTAAACTAGTCCTAGAGTCCATTAATCATGTTAGTCTATGTCCACAAAGCCCATCAAACCCAACATGCATATCACATCAAGAGTTAGAATACTTACCTGCGTGGATCGGGTGCCGGTAGACGCGAAGGCCATATCTCAACCCAAAGCATTTTTACCAATCTATAAACTACTACTGGACCCATTTCACAGCCCGAATTTTGCAACTGGACTCTGATACCAAAATTGTAACACCCAAACCTAGCCCAAACGCTATGACCAGATCTGGTATGCTACGGCGTTTAACGTTAAAAACTTCAATTGGATGATTTTTGGAAATTCAGTTTGCTTATTTAGGTATTCGCTAAAATAAGTGATATTTGAAGAAAACCTTTGTTTTTTTCTTTGAACGTGTTTGAAAATCCCATATTATTACTTCTTATAGATAAGTCTTTTAACATAAAATTTAAATTTTTTTTAAAAAAATAGAATAAAGACATTAACAATTATAATTTAAACCTAAGCTATGGAGCCTTATTACATAAATAGTCCCAAAATTAAAAACTTAAAGGAAAACTGAAAATAGTTTATGAAAATAAGAGAACTTGATGGCCCCTCGAGTCCGCCTCGGCTCCCATGTCCACGATCTACTGCTCATTTGAAAAGTCAGGGAAAATAAGGGGTGAGTCACCAAGACTCAGTGTGCAAATCTAAAAAACACATAAAAGGCTTGAGGCCCACAAACACATTATGGGCCTTGGCCCATACACAATGGCAACAGAATATTTACATGCAACATGGCCCAACCCAACCTAAAAGTCCATCCTCTACACACCAGCCCATACCAACCATCACACCTCAGGGATTTCTACAATCAACCCACAAACCGCTACACACCATATCAACAGTCATGCTGTCAGTTAAAATGCCAATCACCATGTGACCTTATAATCCACTGTGGAAGAGCCACCGATCACTGTGTGACCTTATAATCAAGTGTGGCAGAGCCACCGATCACTATTGTGACCTTTTAACATGCTCTTTCCCTTCATCATATCAAGCCCATCCCATGAATACATCCATGCAAAAGCAACATAATATACTACCCCAAAAGATCACAGTTTATCACATACATCGATACATATAGAGAAGTTTCTATGATTACGTACCTGGCATCCCTTGCCTACCCTTTTCGGGTAATACGACTACCCATACAACATTTTTTCCGCTTTTAGCCCATAACATATAACATATATAGTACAGATAAATTAGTGTGTTTAAGATCTACACACCTGATTACAGTCAAGACGAGACCTTCTATGTCGACACTATCAGAAGCCGATACGACTACTAACTGTCTAAGGTTTTGTTATGAAGCCAGTCCACAACCCGGTGGCCAATCCCGAACTGCTGACACTGCTCGCTTCCAAAACTTAGGGATTGGGTTCACAGATTCAATCCCTTCCTTCGCCTGATCGGTATTTGATTCCATCAAAAGACCTTATCAGTTGCTACCATCATAACATATGGTTAAGATCACAATTACGATAGCGAATCTAACGAGGATTTAAAGAGAACCCCTTACCTTGAAATCCCTAGAAGAGAGATATGAGGTTCAGAGACTAGCGGTTCCGGCTTTTAGATCTAAGCGATCAACTTCAATTCCCGAATGTCGCCCAGCATGTAAACACAAGAAACCATCAATCCATTAGCCTTTCGACTTTGTCTTCTAAAAAATCGAAAGAGAAAAAGAATAGATCTGAAGAAATTCGGCACCTACCTTTACAGAGAATTTGACAACTCCTAGAAGATTTTGGCTTTTGAGAAGATCAAAAAGAGAAGATGATAGAAAGAAATCTATGTAGATTTGGCTTTTAGTGAAGAGCTCGGCAAAAGGGAATAGGAAGTATTCGGCTATGGAAATGAGAAGAAAGTTCAGAGTTTCGACTTTTGAAGGGAAAGATGCTGAGAAGAATTGGGTGGTTTCGACTTTGTAGAAGAAAACAGAAAAAGAATAATGGACTTTCGGCTTTTGCGTATAAGTGAAGATGAAAGAATAGGAAAAGAAAATAGGATCCAAATGCAGGAATTGAAGAGATATCCCCCTTACTTAATCAAAATTTTGGCTATTACCTCTCAAAAACCAAAAATGCCCCTTTTGATAACTTAAAATTGATCAACTAATAAGGGAAATTTCGGCACCCCCATAGTATAACAAAACTAATTTCTCCCTCTTCCAAGAGATGGAAATTCGGCCACCACTGCTGATCAGTAGATAACTCCTAAATTTCTCCCTTATCTTCATCTGATCACTCATCCTCAAGTGGCATGGATAACACCACCTCTTCCTCCATTTTATCAGTCACTTTATCAGCCACATTATCCACATGATCCATTCTATTAATCTCCTAATTTCAAGCATCCTAGCTGCCCCCAACTCTCCTCTCCTTTGATGCCAAAAACATTTAAAAATAAGTGGGTAATACGACTAGAACGTTGGACCTCCTCAGCTGACGCCACCTCCCTACTCTCTAAGTGGCGCCACTTTGCCACTGGGCCACAAGCCCATTTGTGTCTTAAAACACAGATAACATCTTTTAAGCCCTATCCTAATTGGCTTTCCACTAGAGTGCCCAAGCGGAAAATTTGACTAAGGCCTCGGCCCAATCCCCGAGCCCAATCTGAACCTCTTAAACACTCTAATTACACATTAGAGATAACATAAACATCACAGCACGTTAAACGCAAAGGCCCATTAATTTAGGATGTTACAGCCACCACACCATGACACTCCCAACTCAGGGAAGCCATCCTAATTCAGGAAGTTTCTCCTCCCCCTTTCTCTAAATTTCATATATATCTTTGTACATTAAGGGCAATGTACATCTTAAGTGTGGGGGATGAATATTTATTTCGAGAAAGTGCCTAACTTTCTGCATTATTCTCAAATCCCTGAATTATGCCTTGTTATTAAGTAATTCTCTCATATTATGATTAGAATGAATGTCTTTTGAATCATGAATTTTATTGATATGTTTTGGATTAAGTCATTGATAATTGTGCAGTGATGATTTAAACTTTAAGAGACTAGAGAATCAAGCATGATGAGTCTATTTTCAAAAATTAAAATTTTGTTAGGTTGTCTACCTGAACCTAATTATTACCTTGAAATTTGAAATTTACAAGGTTAATATCAAAAACCCATAATTTTTTTTGAGATTTTGAGACTTTTAGAGCATACATCATTTCGTGCTCACTTTTTAATTATGAGTGTGCCAACATTGATTTGTTATTCTAGAACTTGCTTCGATTATACATGTTAAAACCACACCTTTGATTTGATATACAGAGATGATAAAGGCACTTAGGATTTAACCCACTCACCCCACTAAAACCCTACCTTCACAATTAACCTTTAGTGAACACCTTTGATCCTAATAACCCTTTTATGGACTCACCCACTAATATTAACCTAAAACCCATCTTGTATTTGTTATCACCATTCCTTGACTCCCTTTTTGTCGAGACTTAATTTTGACCAATTTCCTAACTATGTTCTATATTTCAGTTGTTAAAATTCTTTCTTATTATTGTATTAATTTGTTCTTAAAAAAATGAAGTATATTCAATATAGCTCTATGTAATTGAGCTTATACATTTAAATTCAACATCTTGAGAAGAAGCTCATGTTATTAATACTTCATGTTTTCAATTGATGTAATTATTCAGGATTAGTTCATTTTTCTAGTTAGGTAAATTGTCAATTCAATCTCGAATCTAACCCTCTAATTCAGCCTTTATCCACACCTTTAACCCGAGCCCCATTACAACCCTTTTTAAAGACCTTTTGATTTGTGTATCATTTCATTTTATAGTGGTGGAGATTTGATTTTCAGGCAAGCCTATGGGATTAACTTTTCATGTTTGACTTTTGAGTGCTTAATTTTGAACCTTAAACACTTTGAGTGATTTGAGTGAATCTTTAGTGAAGATGTCAACTCTTGTCAATTTTGAATCAAAGGTGATTATTTAGGTAAGGGAAAACACCTATATTTTCATGCTAGAAACTATGACTTTGATTGTTTGAATCTTTATAACCCTTTTACTTAAATTATCAATATGAATTATCTTTGAATTATGATGGAACATTATTTATGAATATTATGAATCCAGGAAGTTCATTTTAATTGTGAGTTGAGAATTTTGCTTGAGGACAAGCAAATGCTTAAGTGTGAGGGTATTTGATAAATCGTAATATATATATATATATATATATATATATATATATATATATTACTCCCATATTTAGCATACTTTTGGATGATTTATTCCTTGAATTGTGGAATTTGGTTCTCCTAATCCTTCAATTTCATGTTTTATACTTAGGAGACCACCGGAGGATGAAAAGAACGAGAAACGGGCCTAAAACGGAGTAAATGGGCCAACTTATGAAATCGACACGGCCTGGGTCCAAGACCACACGGCTGTGCCTCCTTAACAGACCCAAACACGGCCTGGCAACGATTCACACAGGCGTGTGCCATGGGCGTGTCCATGCCGTGACAAAGAGGAATTTCACTCAGATTAGGGTACTTAGAGGCAAAGAAAGCCATTCCAAAAGCCTATATAAACACCCTAGAGGCCAACCTTCAGGGGCGTCCAGTTAGACCGAAGTGTCGAGCCAGAGAGGCCAGAATTGTGGGATTTACTCGAAGAAAGCTAGTTGATTCATCTCAAGAAGCTAGAGTTATACTCAAGATGGAAGATCTTCCCTTCAATTTTCTTTAGAGGGTTTTAAGGTTTTTCTTATGTTTTGTTTTATATTTTCTTCTGAGATGTATTCTTTTATAATTATGAACTAAACCCCTCAAATATCTGAGGGGGATGAAACCTAAGACAGATCCTGTTATTGCTTTCTGAACTATATGATAAATACTTGATTTGTTCTTAATTATGTGTTCTTAATTCTTGCTTTGATATTTCAGGATATTAATTCAAGTATTGATGTGCTTAAGTTAAGGAGGAATAGACCCTGTCTAAGAGTAGATCTTGCATAATTAAGCGGAGTTTATTACAATCCTAGAGATAGGATGACAAAAATATACCGCATTAGGGTCAAACCTAATATGGGAGTCCATAGATCGAGTTAATGCAATTCTAAGGGTTTTAATTAGAAAGAGATTTCAATTAATCAACCTAGGGTTAGACGTTAGTAGCCTCGAGAGAGGTATTAATATAAATTAGGGAATCCTACAGATCAAGTCAAGTGAATAAATCGTCTGGTTCAGAGTTAAGTAACAAGTGAAGTCTAGGTGTATTCTTCCTCGGGTATTGACTTAATCAATTGGTTTTTCCCACAAGTATTTCCCCAATTCATTCTCTTTGTCTTTGCATCTTTAGCTTAGTTGTTAGTTAATTTTAGATTAAATAACAAATTCCTTTAGTTCTTAGGCTAAATATAAAAAGAAAGTTAGTATTAGTACTTTTGGTTCCTTTGGGTTCGACAATCCGGTCTTGCCACTAAACTATACTACTGTTCGATAGGTGCACTTGCCTCAATCGTTGTCATAGTTAGTTTCTAGGCTCGATCATTCTTTATATAAATTTTTAAGACTCTGACATAGTTTCTAGGCTCGATCATTCTTTATATAAATTTTTAAGACTCTGACACACGATCATTTCCAAAACACTGAAACAACACTTAAAAATCAACAAGCATCAATTCAAGGGATCGAGAACCAATTAGGGAAACTCACTAAGCTGATCTCTGAACGACCACAAGGCAGCTTGCCAAGCAACACTGAAACTAACCCCAAGGGGCAACTTCAAGCTATAACCACTTATGATAGTGAAGGGTTAGATGAGCCCAAATTAAGCCAAGAGAATTTGGTAGGGAAAGGTAAGGTTGAGATAAGTCACGAGAAGCCAGAACCGGTAATTAAAGTGTACCAACCTAGTATATCCTATCTTGATGCGATGAAGAAGGACAACACAGACGAACAATTCAGTAAATTTCTTAAACTTTTAAAGAAATTACATATTAACTTACCTTTTCTTTAAACTCTCGTAGATGCCAGATTCAAGGAAATTTTTAAAAGAGCTTTTAACAAACAAGCAAAAGTTAGACGAGGAATCGTATGTGGAACTAAATGCAGTGTGCACATCAATGCTACAAAATAAACTACCACAAAAATTAAAATATCTAGGGAGTTTTACAATTCCATGCTTAATTGGTAGTTTATTTGTTGAGAATGCTTTAGCTGATTTAGGGGCAAGCATAAACTTTATGCCTTATAAAATGTTTAAACAACTAGGTCTAGGGAAACCCAAACAAACTAGGATGAGCATTCAATTAGCTGATAAAACTATTAGAATTCCTAGGGGTATAATTGAAGATTTACTTGTGAAAATTGATAAATTTGTATTCCCAGCAGACTTTGTCGTTTTAGACATGGATGAGGACAATAGTATCCCCTTAATTTTAGGAAGACCCTTTTTAGTAACTACCAGGACTAAAATTGATGTTAGCCCAGGTGAACTCATACTTTGTGTAGGTAACGAATCAATCAGTCTTCAGGCTTTTGACTCAGCTAGGACATCAAGTGATCAAGGTGAGAACATAAATTCTATTAATGACCATTCAGTTGCACCTTCCTTTCAGGAAGTACCACAGAACCATACAACTGAGCCAGATCCTATACCTCATGACAACAAAGAAATAACTCACAAGGAACAACGGCTTCAGATCGATAAACTAGATGAGTGGAAGCCATACATTAAGGAGAAACCAAGAACACTTGAAGTAGAACCAACGCCATTTCATGGGAACAACAAGTTTAAGATTGGAGATCAAGTATTGTTAGATAAGGCCGACCCTCGAATTCCTCCTCCTGACCCTAATACAAATAAAGAAATCTCTTTTAGGGTACTCAAGGTTTTCCCATACGGAACAGTCGAGGTAAGTAATCCTATATTTGGCACTTTTAAAGTAAACACCGTGTGACTTGAGCTATATACTAATAATAGGACTGATAGCATGAGAAAGGACTTTCAAATCCTCAAACCACCATGATTATGTGAATGAGAGGTAAGTCTAGCTTAAGACTCTAAACAAGCGCTTCTTGGGAGGCAACTCGAGTACTAACCCCATTAATTTTTACATTTTTATTTTTACTCTTATTTTTCCTTTTTAGTACCTAACTATAAACTAACCAAAGTGCAAATTTCCATACCACACGGCCATGACAGTGGCCGTGTGGATACTACGGATTTCTGTACTGACATGGCAGAGATAGTACGAAACAGAACGAAAAATATTTTCAAGCCACGACCCTCAACTGCACACCACGGCCGTGCGATGCGGCCGTGGCCGACATTGTTTTAGCAACACGAGCGCGGCGACCTACACATAGGCGTGAGAGAAATGAATGAAGCATAACACGACCGTGCGACATGACCGTGTGACTCGACACACCCACGGTACACGGGCTTGGGGATGTATAGACCTAAAATTTCTATTTAAACCACCCCTCTCCCCTTCTTACCTACTCCCCACCCTTCTTCTTCCTTTACACCCCTTCCATTTTCATTCTCATTTTTCTTTATTTTCATAACTCTAGATTTAACAATATCCATGTCGAAGAAACGGAAGAATCCTAGCACAGTCTCCCTCTATGAGACTGATCTACATAAGTTCATGCCAACCGCTTCATTAACTCGACAGGAAAAGGACCTTTGAGTCCATTTAACTTTTCTTTTCAGTTTCCCTTCTCCTTTATTTTCCTGTTCTTTAGTTTTCTTTTACTTAGTTTAATCTATTTTGTTTCGTTTTCTTTATCTTTGATTTACAGTCCATTAATCTTCTCTTTTAATTTTATTTTACCTTCTATTTTCTTTATCTTTATCTTTCTTGTCTTTAAATATATATTTAGTATATTTTGAATTATTATTATTTTCTAGTTAATTCTTCACTAGCTTCCCAATTCCTTCATCTAGCGCAGAGATTGTCGGCTGCCACCGCACCACGACACTCCCAACTCAAGAAAGCTATCCAAATTCGGAAGATTCACCTCTCCCTATCTCTTAAATTTCATATATATCTTTGTACATTGAGGTCAATATACATCTTAAGCGTGGGGGTGAATATTTATTTCGAGAAAGTGCCTAACTTTCTGCATTATTCTCAAATCCTTGAATTATGCCTTGAATTATGCCTTGTTATTAAGTAATTTTCTCATATTATGATTAGAATGAATTTCTTTTGAATCATGATTTTTATTGATATGTTTTGGATTAAGTCATTGATAATTGTGCAGTGATGATTTAAACTTTAGGAGACTAGAGAATCAAGAATGATAAGTCCATTTTCAAAAATTAAAATTTTGTTAGGTTTTCTACCTAAATCTAATTATTACCTTGAAGTTTGAAATTTACCATGTTGATATCAAAAACCCATAATTTTTTTGAGATTTTGAGCCTTTTAGAGCATACATTCTTTTCGTGCTCACTTTTTGAGTATGAGTGTGTCAACATTAATTTGTTATTCTAGAACTTGCTTCGATTATACATGTCAAGACCACATTATTGATTTGATATACTGAGATGATAAAGGCACTTAGGATCTAACCCACTCACTCCACTAAAAAGCCTACCTTCACAATTAACCCCTAGTGAACCCCTTTGATCCTAACAACCCTTTTATTGACTCACCCACTAATATTAACCTAAAACCCATCTTGTATCTGTTATCACCATTCCTTTACTCCCTTTTTGTCGAGATTTGATGTGAGCAATTGCCTAACTATGTTCTATATTTTAGTTGTTAAAGTTCTTTCTTATTATTGTATTGATTTGTTCTTAAAAAAATCAAAGTATATTCATTATTATTTCTATAATTGTAATAGTCTGATTTATACCCTAGTCAGAACAGTGGTTTCGAGACCATGAATCCGAGTCTGAATAATATTTTAATATTATTTTCTATGCCGTTGTTATGTGACTAAGCATGTGATAAATTTCTATGAGCTAATTTATCAGTCTGTATGTCTAATTTGACAAAAGGATGAAATTGCATTAAATGTGGAAGTTACTTGTTATTTGCTAAAGTGTCTATGTGTTGTGGCTTTATAATTTCGAGGACTTATGTGGCAATATAGCCATTATTAATGTTAGTGTTTATTATTATATTTACTTTAAATGTTTCATTAATATTATTATGTTATATGTTATATATTATTATAATGAAAACAAAAGCAAGCCATTAGCATCATTTTTATCCCCGGGTAAGCAAAGAAAGAAAAGAAAAAACATAGGCAAAGGGTTCGGCCATAGTTTGGTCTAATTCAAGGTATGTTTTCAGTCGGTTTTCGATAATTTCTACGGTTTTGCAATCGTTGCTTTGAGAGCTACAAAACCCATGTCTCAATTTTGTGTATTGATGATGTTTGTGAATTATGCCATTGATGATATGTTGAGCTTTGTGATGTTTTAAGGTGTTAAATGATAGGTTGGTGGTAGACGAACATATTTTGTTCTTGAATTTTTGATGAATTTAGCTAATTAGGGCTAAATTGAGAAAATATTATTTTGGAGGACTAAGTTGTCAATTTGATGAAAAATGTGGGCTTGTATGTGATGTATATGCATTCGGCTAAGTATGTTTATGTATGGATTTTTGTGAATTTGATGTTTTGAGAAAAATGGACTAAATTGATAAAGTGTGCAAATATGAGGGTTAAATTGCAAATAGCCCTAAATGTGTGTCCATGGATTGAATTGTATGAATTAGTAAATAAAAGGGTTAAGTTTGAATATGTTTAGGTCAAGAACTGAGGAAAACGGACTTAGATCGCAGGAAAGCGAAAGTAAACAAGTAGTCGTTTCCATTTTGTTAAACCGAATCCAAGGTAAGTCACTATGCAAATAAACGTACTCGTATGATACTATAATTGTTCATATGACTAATGTTGATAATGAATCCAAGGTAAGTCACTATGCAAATAAACGTACTCGTATGATACTATAATTGTTCATATGACTAACGTTGGCATCATTATAAACCTTACGTGTAAGACCTTGTCTGGGATATCTGCATCGTATTGATTCGTATAAGACCCTGTCTAGGACAGTGGCATCGATATTCGAGTACATGTAAGACCTCGTCTGGGACGTTGGCATTGTACGACTATTTCAAGCTTTCTAAGTATCCTACTAGATTCCTAATGGTTCAATGGGTAAGTCTGAGATATGAATGGCAAATCCGAACTTTGATAGATTAAGTAAATGAATGCCTGATTCAAGTAAGTTGATTATACACTAATTGTGTATACAAGGTAAGCATCTATATGATCTTACTATGATGCTATGAATATGGAATTGATGATATGGTATGTAAAGTTTTGGTTAGATGAGTTATGTGTTTATATGATTCTTGAATTGTGAATATGGCTAATGTGGTCAAAAGTGCATGAACCAAAACAAATATGTGATAGTATGCTAAGTTTGTTTGTATATTAACTTACTAAGCTTTTGGTAAGCTTACTCTGTGTGTGTGTTTTCTCTATTTTATAGGTCGTCAAAGCTACAGAAGGCTCGGGACCATCACGAATCGTCATCACACTAATAAGCTCATTTTGGTACACTTTGAAAATGTATATGGCTAGATATGGCATGTATAGGCTAGTCCTTAATAAGACTTGTTATGTGAACTTAGCCATGTGATTTGGCTAGTTATGTATTGGTGATATGCATTAAAGACTATGTTATGTGAAGAATGTTTTGGTATGATGAATTGGTTCATGATATGGTAAGTTTTTGGGTAAGCAAATGAATGTATTATGCTTGTGATGAGATAAGTTTTGATATTGATTTTGTTATGGTTGGAATGGGAATTGAATGCATAGATTGAATAGTCATATGGTATGTTTTTAGTTGCCTTGTATGTATGATATGTTTTGGTAAATGTTGCTTGTAGGTATGACCCATGTGGGTGGCAATTTGGCCTGGTAAATGGCCTATAATGTCACACAGTTGAGGTGCACAGGCGTGCCTAATGATTGTGGGTGTATAACAGGATGTAGCTTAGTAGTACACGGCCTCGACACGGGGGTGTTAGCTAATCGTGGTGTACAAGTCAATAGCTAGCTAAAAGTACACGGCCATGGCACACGGGCGTGCTTGGTGGCCGTGGTGGGGAAGTTAGTATATGGCCTAAGAGTACATGTCCTGAGCACACGGGCGTGCCTGGTGGCCGTGGGGACCAAGTCAGTATAGGTCCACGAGGGTGCACGGTCTACTTACACAGGCGTGTGACCCATGAAACTGAGAAAAGTTTTTAATTTTCATGAAATTTTGTATGTGTTTCGGTTTAGTCCCGACCCGATTTATAAGCATGCTATTGGTCACAAGGACTCATTTAAGAGACATTATGTTCGAGGATGATGATTGAATATATGAATTTCTGTGAATGTTTTTGATCTGTCTGGTAACGCTCCTAACCTTAACTCGGCGAAGGACACGGGATTGGGGTGTTACATTTGGCTGGTATCAGAGCTACGATTTAGCTAATTCTCAGATTAACGTAGCGTGTCAGAGTCTAGCTATACATGCCATATATCTGAAAGATAGTGTGATGAATCCTGACGTATAAAATGTGATTTTCGTATAGTAATAGACCCCGAAAGAGCCGTAGCTGACGACGTAGAAAGTAATGCACCTGCTCCCGTGCAAGGGACAGCGCCCTCTGATTCGAGACCGGCTACAAGCGGTCAAGAGGGAGAAGCTAAACAAGCTTTCTTCCAAATGATGAGTGAGCGGTTCACTCAGTTTGTAAAGAATAACCCGAATGTTTCGCAACCTTCGCCCCCGGTTAATCCCCCTCACACATTTAATGTACCTACGACTACAAATCTGAATCTGTGGAATAGGCCTCCGGTTGACAAGATTCGTAAGTATGGGGCCGAAGAATTCCAGGCTACCGAAGATGATGGTTCTGAAAAAGCTGAATTCTGGATTGAAAATACTATCTGGGTATTTGATGAAATGTCTCTGACTTTGGAAGAATGCATAAAGTGTGTCGTATCTTTGCTTCGAGATGCAGCTTATCAATGGTGGGAAACCTTAATTTCTATTATTCCGAGAGAAAGAGTTATGTGAGACTTCTTTCAGATCGAGTTCTGGAAGAAATATATCAGTGAGAGATTCGTTGATCAGAAACGAAATGAATTTCTAGAACTTAAACAAGGCTATATGACTGTTTTAGAAATGAACGAGAGTTCGTGAGAATGAGTCAGTATGCTCGAGAATGTGTATCATCTGAAGCTATAATGTGCAAAAGATTCAAAGATGGCCTTAATGAAGACATCCGTTTGCTAGTCGAGATTTTAGAAATAAAAGAGTTTGTTGTACTTGTTGACCGAGCTTGCAAAGTTGAGGCACTCGAGAAAGATAAAAGAAAACCTGAGTCTGAAACTTGAGATATGAGAAAGAGATTTCAGAGTAAATCATTTCAGTCTGCTCCGAAAAGATTTAGAGATAATCAAAGTCGTTTCAGAGATAACGTGGGACATTCGAATAGAAATCAATCTAGACCGTAAATGAGTTCAAAAACTCCAGCAACTTCAGTGGCTAGCGTTGGAAATGCTCGATCTGAGAGACCTGAATGCAAACATTGCGGGAAACTATAGATTAAACGACATAGGTTGTTTCAGATGTGGATCACTTAATCATTTTATCCGAGATTGCTCTGAGACTGTTGAGCAAAAAGCTGTTCAGTTTTTGAGATCTGATAATGCATCTGCGAGAGGTAGACCATCGAAGAGTGTAAAAAATGTTAGTGGAAGTCAGAGAACTACGAGAGACAATATTGTCATATCTAAAGCTAGAGCGCCTGCCAGAGCGTATGCTATCCGAGCTCGAGAGGAAGCTTCATCGCTAGATGTTATAACGGGTACTTTCAATCTTTACGGTACTTCTATGATTGCTTCGATAAACCCTGGTTCTACGCATTCATATATTTGCATGAATTTAGTATTCAGTAAGACTTTTCCTGTAGAGTCTACTGAGTTTGCTATAAAAGTATCGAACCCCTTAAATAAAAGTGTTCTAGTTGACAAAGTATACAAGAACTGTCTGTTAATGTTTCGAGATATTTGTTTCCCTGCTAATTTGATGCTTTTGTCATTTGATGAATTTGATATTATTCTGGGTATGGATTGGTTGTTTAAGCATGATGCTGTTGTGAACTGCAAAAGAAAGACTATTGATTTGAGATGTCCGAATAATGAGATTGTACGAGTTGAGTCTAATCATTTGAATGGATTGCTTGCTGTGATATCTATTTTGAAAGCTCAGAGTTACTTGAAAAAGGGATATGAGGCATATTTTGCTTATGTAATTGATTCGAAAATGTCTGAAAGGAAGATTGAGTCAGTGCCTGTTGTCTGTAAGTATTCTGGTGTGTTTCCTGAAGAGTTACTGGGTTTACCTCTGATTCGAGAAGTTGAGTTTGGTATTGAATTGTTGCCTGGTACTACACCTATATCGATAGCTTTGTATAGGATGGCACCAACAGAGTTGAGAGAGTTAAAGTCACAGTTGCAAGAATTGACTGAGAGAGGGTTTACTAGACCGAGTTTCTCACCTTGGGGTGCTCCTGTTCTGTTTGTGAAAAAGAAAGATGGCACAATGAGGATGTGTATCGATTATCGTCAGTTGAATAAAGTGACAATAAAGAATAAATATTCGTTGCCCCGCATAGACGATATATTTGATCAGTTAAAAGGAGCTACTGTGTTTTCAAAGATTGACTTGAGATTGGGATATTATCAGTTGAGAGTTAAAGATTCAGACATTCTGAAGACTGCTTTCAGAACGAGGTACAGGTATTATGAGTTTTTAGTTACGCCATTTGGACTTACCAATGCTTCTGCTATTTTTATAGATCTAATGAATAGAATTTTCAGAACGTATTTAGATCAATTTGTTGTTGTATTCATTGACGACATTTTGATTTATTCGCGTGATAAGGCTAAACATGTTTAGCATTTGAGAATTGTTTAGCAAATTTTGAGAGAAAAGCAATTGTATGCGAAATTCAGCAAATGTGAATTCTGGTTGCACGAGGTTAGCTTTCTGGGACATATTGTGTCAGCTTCTGGAATCCGAGTAGATCCAAGCAAGATTTCTACTATTTTGGATTGGAAAGCTCCGAAGAATGTATCTAAAGTCTGCAGCTTTCTGGGTTTAGCTGGTTATTACCACAGATTTGTAAAAGGCTTTTCGACAATAGCTACTTCGTTGACCAGATTACTTCAGAAAGATGTTACATTTGAATGGTCGGATAAATGTCAGAAAATTTTTGAGCAGTTGAAAACTCTGTTAACAGAAGCTCTAGTGTTAATACAGCCAGAATCGAGTAAAGAATTTGTTGTATACAGTGATGCTTCGTTAAATGGTCTAGGATGTGTTTTGATGCAGGAAGGCAAAGTGGTAGCTTATGCCTCGAGACAGTTGAAGCCTCATGAAAAGAACTATCCGACGCACGACCTTGAGTTAGCTGCGATTATGTTTGCACTAAAGATTTGGCGTCATTATTTGTATGGTGAGAAATGTCATGTGTTTTCAGATCATAAAAGTTTAAAATATCTGATGACTCAGAAAGATCTGAACCTGCGTCAGAGAAGATGGCTTGAGTTGTTAAAAAGATTATGAGCTTGTGATAGATTATCATTCGGGTAAAGCGAATGTTGTTGCAGATGCTCTGAGTAGAAAATCATTGTTTGCGCTACGAGCTTTGAATGCTCAGTTAGATTTGTCTGATGATAGTTCTGTGATAGCTGAATTAAAAGAAAAACCGTTGTTTTTACAACAGATATGTGATGCTCAGAAATCTGATAATGAATTGCTAGCGAAACAATCTCAGTGTGAAGTGAATTCCGAATCTGAATTTCAAAATTTTGATGATTGTTTAAGATTCTGGGATCGTATCTGTGTTCCGAGAAATACAGAGTTGATTCAGTTAATTTTGAATGAAGCACATAATAGTCTTCTATCTGTTCATCCGGGAAGCATTAAAATGTATCATGATTTGAAACGACATTACTGGTGGTCTGGTATGAAACAGGATGTTTCTGACTTTGTTTTGAAATGTTTAGTCTGTCAGCGAGTGAAAGCTGAACATCAAGTTCTGTCTGGATTGCTACAACCGATTCTGATTCCCGAGTGGAAATGGGATAAAGTGACAATGGATTTTGTTTCTGGTTTGCCTAAAACATCGAGAAAGAAAGATGAGATATGGGTCGTGGTTGATAGATTAACGAAATCTGCTCATTTCATTCCGGTAAGATCTGACTACTCACTTGACAGATTAGCCGAGCTTTATATTTCTGTGATTGTGAAACTGCACGGGGTGCCATTATCTATTGTGTCAGATAAAGATCCGAGGTTTATGTTGAGATTCTTGAAGAAACTGCAAGAAGCTTTGGGCACGAAATTGCACTTCAGTACAGCTTTTCATCCGCAAATAGATGGTCAGTCTGAACGGATTATTCAGATTCTTGAAGACATGTTGAGATGCTGTATTATTGATTTCAATTGTTCGTGGGAACAGTATCTATCATTGATCGAATTTGCGTATAATAATAGTTTTCAGGCGAGCATCAAAATGGCACTATATGAAGCTTTGTACGGACGTAAATGGTGTACACCTCTGTACTGGACCGAGTTTAGTGAAAATAAGCTTCACGAGGTTGATTTGATAAAAGATTCAGAACATAAAGTGAAATTGATCCAAGACTATTTGAAAGCAGCATCTGATCGTCAGAAGTCTTATGCAGATATGAAACGAAAAGATATAGAATTTGAAATCGACGACAAAGTGTTTCTGAAAGTGTCTCCGTGGAAGAAAGTGCCTTGATTCGGACGTAAAGGCAAATTAAGTCCGAAGTTCATCGGACCGTATGAGATCATTGAATGTATCGGGCCTGTTGCATATAGATTAAAGTTGCCCTCTGAGCTAGAAAAGATACACAATGTATTTCATGTTTCGATGCTTCGTAGATATCAATCCGATCCGTCACATGTGATTGCCTCATCAGAAATTGAAATCTGATCTGATATGACATACGAAGAGGAACCGATCCGTATCTTAGCTCGTAAAGTGAAAGAGTTGAGGAATAGGAAAATTCCGTTAGTGAAAGTACTGTTGAGGAATAAGAAAATTCCGTTAGTGAAAGTGCTGTGGAATCGACATGGGATAGAAGAGGCTACGTGGGAGCCTAAAGATTCATTGAGACAGCAATATCCTAATTTGTTTAACAGTAAGATTTTCGGGGACGAAAATCCCTAAGGGGGAGAATTGTAACAGTCCGGTTTATACCCTAGTCGGAACAATAGTTTCGAGCCACGAATCTGAGTCTGAATAATATTTTAATATTATTTTCTTTGCCGTTGATATGTGACTAAGCATGTGATAAATTTCTATGAGCTAATTTGTCAGTCTGTGTGTCTAATTTGACAAAAGGATGAAATTGCATTAAATGTGGAAGTTGCTTGCTATTTGCTAAAGTGTCTATGTGTTGTGGCTTTATAATTGCGAGGACTTATGTGGCAATATAGCCATTATTAATATTAGTGAACGGCAATGAGTGTTAATATGCATATATTATATGTTTATTATTATATTTACTTTAAATGTTTCATTAATATTATTATGTTGTATGTTATATATTATTATAATGAAAACAAAAGCAAGCCATTAGCATCATTTTTATCACCGAATAAGCAAAGAAAGAAAAGAAAAACATAGGCAAAGGGTTCAGCCATAGTTTGGTCTAATTCAAGGTATGTTTTCCGTCGGTTTTCGATAATTTCTACGTCTTTGCAATCATTGCTTTGAGAGCAACAAAAACCATGTCTCAATTTTGTGTATTGATGATGTTTGTGAATAATGCCATTGATGATATTTTGAGCTTTGTGATGTTTTAAGGTGTTAAATGATAGGTTGGTGGTAGACGAACATATTTTGTTCTTGAATTTTTGATGAATTTAGCTAATTAGGGCTAAATTGAGAAAATATTATTTTGGAAGACTAAATAGTCAATTTGATGAAAAACGTGGGCTTGTATGTGATGTATATGCATTCAGCTAAGTATGTGTATGTGTGGATTTTTGTGAATTTGATGTTTTGAGAAAAACGGACTAAATTGATAAAGTGTGCAAATATGAGGGTTAAATTGCAAATAGCCCTAAATGTGTGTCCATGGATTGAATTGTATGAATTATTGAATAAAAGGGTTAATTCTAAATATGTTTAGATCAAGAACTGAGGAAAACAGACTTAGATCGCGGGAAAGTGAAAGTAAACGAGTAGCCATTTCCATTTTGATAAACCAAATTCGAGGTAAGTCATTATGCAAATAAATGTACTTGTATGATATTATAATTGTTCATATGACTAATGTTGATAATGAATGCCTATAAGAAGTTTTGCGTATGAATTCTGAGATAAGTTCGATATAGTGATTAATTCAGAGAAGCCCCGTACGAACCTAGGAATAGATAGGATTGAATAAGTCATGACATAGACATTCGTTCTGCTATTATCATGTAAAACCACGTCTGGGACATTGGCGTTTATTTGAGACTCGTGTAAGACCCTGTCTGGGGCAGTGACATCGATATCTGATTATGTATAAGACCACGTCTGGGACTTTGGCATCGATATGAGCTTTACGTGTAAGACCACGTCTGGGACGTTGGCATCATTATGAACCTTACGTGTAAGACCTTGTCTGGGACATCGGCATCGCATTGATTCATGTAAGACCCTGTCTGGGACAGTGGCATCGATATCCGAGTACATGTAAGACCTCGTCTGGGACGTTGGCATTGTACGACTATTCCGAGCTCTGATAGATTAAGTAAATGAATGTCCGATTCAGGTACGTTGATTATACACTAATTGTGTATACAAGGTAAGTATCTATATGATCTTACTATGATGCTATGAATATGGAATTGATGATATGATATGTAAAGTTTTGGTTAGTTGAGTTATGTGTTTATATGATTCTTGAATTGTGAATATGGCTAATGTGGTCAAAAGTGTATGAACCAAAACAAATATGTGATAGTATGCTAAGTTTGTTTGTATATTGACTTACTAAGCTTTTGGAAAGCTTACTTTGTGTGTGTGTTTTCTCTATTTTATAGGTCGTCAAAGCTACTAAAGGCTCGAGACCATCACGGATCGTCATCACACTAATAAGCTCATTTTGGTACACTTTGAAAATGTATATGGCTAGATATGGCATGTATAGGCTAGTCTTTAATAAGAATTGTTATGTGAACTTAGCCATGTGATTTGGCTAGCTATGTATTGGTGATATGCATTAAAGACTATGTTATGTGAAATATGTTTTGGTATGATGAATTGGTTCATGATATGGTAAGTTTTTGGGTAAGCTAATAAATGTATTATGCTTGTGATGAGATAAGTTTTGATATTGATTTTGTTATGGTTGGAATGGGAATTGAATGCTTAGATTGAATAGTCATATTGGTATGTTTAGGTTGCCTTGTATGTATGATATGTTTTGGTAAATGTTGCTTGTAGGTATGACCCATGTGGGTGGTAATTTGGCCTGGTAAATGGCTTATAATGTCACACGGTTGAGACGCACGGGCATGCCTAATGACCGTGGGTGTATAACAGGATGTAGCTTAGTAGTACACGGCCTCGACACGGGGGTGTTAGCTAACCGTGGTGTACAAGTCAATAGCTAGCTAAAAGTACACGGCAAGGTAAGGGAGACTCTTTCGATTCTTTCTCTTTCTTTTTTGGTTCAGTGTGGTCATAGCTGAATGGGTATTTTGTTTTGATGGTTAGATTTTGGCTAATCTCTCTTTTTCTCTCTCGTTTTGGAACGCTTACTACGGGAAACCCTAGTAGCCGAATGTTTTGAAGTCCGAAGTCTGAAGGTCTGTGATTGCCGAATCTTACCTTTCCATTCGGGTTCTTAAGGTAAGGATCCCCTCTATCGTTCTTTGTGATCAGCCTCTATTCGTTTACTCTGTCATAATTAAACCCCTGTTGGGGAAAATCGTTGTTTCACTATAGTACTGTACTGATCAATTTTCTTCATGGATGTGAGTGCTAGCCAAACCAAGAAGGGGAGTGGACCCATAATCTCTACTCCTAAATTTAAAAGACATGCTATGTCGGTGGTTCGAGACTTTCCGTTGGGTTGTGGCAGAAAGTCGACATCTGCCTGGGATAGGCAAATTGCTGTTATTCCTACTAGTGAGAGTGTCGGCGTAGAGAGTCTAGTTTTACGCGTAATCAGGTGTGTAATACTCACACCATCTTATGTTTGATTATTAATTAATTCATGAATTTCTTGAAAGCCGAATCATTGGGAATGGTTATTGAGTTACCCTTGGGAGGGGTAAAGATCGGGGATACCAGGTTAGTTGATTATGTTATGTGAACATTTTATCGTGAATATATGTATGCTTTGGTCATGTGATTGACATTGACGTATGTTGCACTCATTATATTATGACTTCATAACGCATAGGGATTTGGGTTATGATATTGAAAGGGGAAGTGTGATTCAACGACTGTCAGAGTGGTTTGGTACCACAGTGGGTTGGCCCCACATATTTTTATCAGTGACTATGTCACAGTGGTTTGGTACCACAGTGGTTTGGCACCACATACATATATTTATCAGTGACTGTCAGAGTGGTTTGGTACCACAGTGGGTTGGCCCCACATATATTTATCAGTGACTGTCAGAGTGGTTTGGTACCACAGTGGGTTGGCTCCACATAATTTTTATCAATGACTCTGCCACAGTGGTTTGGAACCACAGTGGCTTGGTGCCACAGGCGTTTGGCTGATTCAGGAGATGTAGAGGATGAAGAACTAGGTTGGGTTGGGCTGGATTGCATACATTTTTAATATGCCATGTGTTCTGTGGGCTTAGGCTCAGCTCGCATTCATAAGGGGAATTACACACTGGGTCTTGGTGACTCACCCCTCTGCTTAATCTTGTAGGTAACTCTTAGTTGCAGATTTAGAGATGAGATGGACTTCGCGGTGGCCATGCAATACTTCCTACGTTAATTCGTTTTCTTTATTTAAACTAGTTTTACTTTGGGTTTTTACTTTGGGTTTTTACTTTTCAAAAATAAAAATATAAACAATCATTTCTTTCAAGTGTTAACAAAAGATAACAAGCGATTAAATAATTAAAATCAGAAATTTTTTAAAAATCACAAACACTGTTTTCGAAATATCACGTTTCGGACTACCACTAGATTTCGATTTTCGTATCATAAAACCTGTTTTCGACTGTTAGTGTTATTAATGAAAGTTTTTACAAGGCAACCTTAAAACTCACTTGAGTTTTCAAATGTTAACACAACGCGAAGAATGTTTTTTCTTTCAAAATTTCAAGTTCTTTAAAACAACCTTTCTGTAACAATCCGATTTATATCCTAGTCGGAACAGTGGTTTCGAAACCACAAATCCGAGTCCGTATAATATTTTAATATTATTTTCTGTGTCGTTGATATGTAACTTAGCATGTGATAAATTTCCGTGAACAAATTTGTATGTCTGTGTGTTTAATTTGAAAAAGGATGAAATTGCATTAAAAGTGAAAATGACATGTTTTATGAAAGGGTGCTCAATTGTTATGTCTTTTTAAGAGTAAGGACTTATATGGCAATTAAGCAATTACTAAAAGGAGTGGATGGCATTAAATGTGGCCTTATATATATATGTTATGTTTATATATTATATGTTTTCATAACTTTATAATATATGTTAAAATTAGTATATTATATTATAAGTTATATATATTATTATAAGGAAAACAAAATGTAACATCCTAAAAATGGGGCTAATTGGAATTAAATTATTTTTCCTATGTTTGAACTGTGGTGATACTATTTATGGAATAATAAAGGTTAATTAAGGGTGTTGAGTAGGCTCGATTTAGTAGAAAATTTCTTTTTTTTAAAAAACTTTAAAGGCAGGGAGCCTTAGCAAGTGGGGGTTATAAGAATAAATGTGGATAATTTGACACAAAAATCAGCTTGGAAAAGTGGCAAAAGGAGGGCCTCTTGGGAGCTACATGTGACGCCACAGGGAATAAGGGAGAGCCTCGGTTCGAGTCATGAAATTCCCTTTTTGTTCCTTATTTTTGGACGGCAAGAGAGAGAAAGAATTACTCAATTTTAATTCTTGGAATAATAAGGATAATATGAGGATAATAATTAGTTTCTAAATTGGATTTTTATTATTAATTCTAAGGATAATAGAGGATAAAGAAGATATTGGTTGGATTATTAATTGATTAAGGGGGGATTAATTCAAATTAGTTTGAATTAAATTAAATGAGTGGTTTGGAGCAAAATGAGGAGATGACCGAATTTGAACTCCTTGGTTAATAGGAGTGGACGGCAAGCTTGAAGGGGGGTGCCGAATGCCTATAAGAGCATCCACCTAGCACCTGTTTCTTTTTTTTTTCCCATCTTTGCAAAGTGGCCGAATTCTCAACCCTCCCATCTTTGATTCTCATTCTCCCCAAAACCGAAAATTCCATTAACCTCTTTCTCTTCTATTTTGTGTTGCCGAAACCTCCTCTACTCCTTTCATTACCGAATCCCGAATTTTTGATCTCTTTTTCTCCTCTTTTTCTTTGATAATCGAACCTACCCCCTAAACCATAGCCGAATTTCCCTCTCTCCATATTTCAAGTCTTGGCCGAATAGCAACAAGGATAACCTCCTCTAAACTCTCCTTCAATCGGTTCATAAGATGGGCAAGTAATCTTGATCGAATGCCATTTTCCTTCTCTTCTTGTGTCCTTGTCGATTTCTACAAGGGTAAGGGCCGATCTCAGTTTTTGTAAGCAAAGAATGTTAACACTCTTGTGAAATCGATTGATGATAGGATTCCCGGGATTTGTGGAGCAAGCAATCTAGGCCATTCTCTGACAGTCGACTTTGGTAAGTGGTGGTAAGGGCCTATTGTTAATGGAATATTCTTTTAAGTGATTAAAAGCTGAAAGGTATTGACACTGTCATTTGACTGATTATTTTGGTAAAGTAGATCTATGTATCGAGTGCCGTGGTTGGTAGCCAAAAGAGAAAAGGTAGGGATTCGGGATCACAGAATAACCCTTTAAATAATTTTGGATTGGCCGAATAGGCCATAATACTAGTCCTAAGGTTGGCCGAATATAGGTGCAGAAAGTTCTAGGGAGGCCAACTTTCTTTTCGGGATTTAAACTATTCAGAGGTGACAGGTATCTACATGCACACGTTATAGCTTATTAAATGTGCTGAATATTGTGAATGCTAACTTGGATTTATGTAGCATTGGATTTAATACCATATCGGTATAAGTGGTGATTCAGGTAAGTACCTGTTAATATGAATTTGCTATTTGATGCTTTTGGGAAGCATGATGTATTGATACATGAGATTTAAGCATGTGATGGCATGAAATATATATATTAATGACTGATGTGGGAATGATGAGTGGAGGGGGCAGTGTTATTAGTGTCGACGGGCACCAGTGTTTTGGTAACACACTGTGACTACGGTCACCAGAGGTTTGGTACCTCCAGAGGTTTGGCACCTCATAGCGACTCGTCCCTGTGGTTAACACCACCGTGGGTTGGCCCCACCTTTGAGATATGGGATCATCTGCTAGTGATTTGGTATCACACGATGGGTTGGCCCCATCAATTGATTAGTGTCTACGGACACCAGTGTTTTGGTAACACATTGTGACTATATGTCACCAGTGGTTTGGCACCACCAAAGGGTTTGGTACCACAACGGGGTAGACAGAGGCGCTTGGTTGGCTAGGTTGGGTACATAACCGAATGCATGTTAATGGTTATAATTTGTGTATGAAATTGCTTAAACCGGGGGAAGGGTTACATACTGAGTCTTGGTGACTCACCTTCTCCTTTACATTTTTCAGGTGACACGTAGATCGCGGATGTGGGGCCGGGTGGACTCGAGGTGGCCATGCAGTGGATCTGAACTAAATGAACTTTAAACTTCGTTATTTTATTTTATTGTTGGTTAAATTTTATTTTGGGATGTAATAAGGCCTTCTGATACTTTGTTTTATTATTTTTCATATGTTGGATACTTGTTTTAAACTATGTTATTGATATTAAATTAAATTCACGTGTTTTCCAAATTAGAACGAAAAATGTTTTATTGTGCCATCAGGCACATTTGAAATTTGTATAACAACTTTACTTAAATAAATTTCCAAATTGAATCTAAGTATTGTTTTGGCAAGACAAACAAATGGAAGGTTTTCGACAACTTCAACTGATTTTTGGAAAAGAGTTTGTCAAAAAGTATTTTTTTTTTTGTAGCAAACTAGATTCGGCCATAATGTTTGGGCCGGGTTTGGGTTGTTACAAAATTGGTATCAGAGCCCAGTTCAAAGTTCGGCTGTGGGGGGGCCCAAGGCCCAAAAATGTTTTGGTAGGCCTTATGGAATGATTTGTTTTTGAACAGCATGGCCCGAGTCTCCGGCACCGATCCGCCCAGGTAAGTACATCTGAACTTCTTTATGAATTATTCTCTGTAGAAGGGTAGGAAGCATGGAACGTAGATAGACTTATAGGAACTTGAACCCTAGGATTAGATTACTCGAACACACAAAACAAGTCATAAGACTTAAGGAACTAAACCAACCTATGACTTAGTCACTGAGCTAGGGTGTGGTAACCCCTGTACGCATGTCTAGGAGTGGAACTGGAAGAGCCTGGTATTTAAGCAGTCCTCGTGACTCACCTCCTCTTCGCAGGTATCCTACCTGGTGCGTAGCTTCGATTCACCCTAACTCAGAGGGCTCAGTGGTGTGGCAACCTCTGTGCGCATGTCTAGAAAGGTTCAGTGAGAGCTTGGTATTTAAGCAGTCCGCGTGACTCACCTCCTCTTCACTCGAATCCTGCCTGGTGCATAGCTTTGGTTCACCCTGACCAAGAGGGCTCGGTCGTAGGCTTAACATAATGACTAAAACCCGGAGGGGAACTAGCCATGTTTTGACAAAGAATGAAACAACAAAACCCTAATGTTTTCAAAACTTTTCAAATCTCCTTCTTGAATTTGAGAACAATCACTTTTACAATGTTTTCCCGAAAAATTTGATTTGTGAAAAATTACAAAAATGCCCTTAGGGGTAAAATTACTAAAATGCCCTTGGCTCATAAAATATCAACTCAATGGTTTTGCCCAAAAATTTCATTATTTTATCAAAATCCAACAACTCTACTTTGATTATCACCAGTAAAATACTTTGGTTTTGGAAATTTACGAAAACGCCCTCAAGTTGCAAAATTACCGAAATGACCCTGGTGTTTGAATCTTTACGAACATGACCTCTTAAAGAGGAAAAATTTTCAGAAGGAAACCCTCCGAGTTTTACAACTGTTAAAAACATCTCTGATTTACAAAATTACAAAATTACTAAAATACCCCTGGTTTCCAAAATGATGCTATATCTTTAAATTTCGTAAATTTTCAAAAACACTCTCCAGTTTTGGGAATCTCAAAGTGGCCTGCTTCATTAAAGTTTTAAAATTTCTTTTATTACGAAAATACCCTTGTAGGAAAATAACGAAAATACCACTGGGTTAGAAATGGGCAGAAATGTTCGAAGAGCGAATAGGTATGGAAAGTATTAGGGAATGGATGTATGTACTCTTTTATGTGAACTAGGATAGAAGACTTGAAACCTTGTTTGCTCGAAAGAATCCTTGATTAAACTGTTCTCATAAAACTTCTTCGTTAATAATCAAGTGGAACAAGTACTGATTCATAAAATTTTCCTAATCAGATTAAAGCGCAGTAGATAGAATGAGTTCTAGAGGACGTGGACGCCATGGATGCGGTAGGGGTAGGATGACGGTGTCTGAACCCGTCAGGTCGGGTCAAGGTTCGGAAAACGAAGTACCACCGCCACCACCACCTCCAGTTTTTGGAACCGAGGAGCAAGATCAGACGGGAGGAGAGGCGGTATCGCAAGCTGTGTTGCGTGTTCTCGAGTTGGTGGCTGGGGCTGGTGGAAATTTAGGAGCTCAAAAATCTGTCCCCGAGCGAATTCGGTCTAATGGAGCTGAGGTATTTTGGGGCGTGTCAGGAGTGGCACCTAGTGCAGCGGAGTATTGGCTAGAATCTACGGAAAGGATTACGGACGACCTTGACCTGACTAACGAGGAAAAGTTGAAAGGAGCCGTGTCGCTTCTGACGGATGAAGCGTACCAGTGGTGGCTCACGGTCCGAGATGGAGCCACGGCAGAAGATCTTACATGGGATTACTTTAAGGCTGCTTTCCAAAAAAAGTATGTGGGTACCAAATACACCGACGCCAAGCAGAGGAAGGCTTTTCCGGATTAGTGCAAGGAACTAAGTCGATTAATCGAATATGAGGTGGAGTTCTTAAGGCTAAGTAGATACGCTAGAGGCATCGTGGCTACTGAACATGAGCGTTGCATCCGCTTTGAGGACGGGCTTAGAGATGACTTGAGGCTAATAATTGCTCCGTAGCAAGTTCATGAGTTTTCATCTCTAGTGGAAAAGGCTAAGGTAGCCGAGGGGATCAAAGAGTCCGTGAGGCAAAGCTATGATAGGAATAAATGAAAGAAAACTTTGGGTCGTCGGGGTTTAGTGGAAGTGTTCGAAAAAGGCTAGACAGTGGACCAAGTCGAGCAATGAGGCCCATGGGTGACCGACTCGCAGACCGGCTCGGTGTGTCATCGCGGAAAGTCCCATTGGGGAGGTTGTTGGACCGGTGAGAGGGGTTGCTTTGAATGTGGGTCTTTGGATCACCGTGTGAGGGATTGTCCCCGGAAGCGAGCTCAGAATCAGCCAGAGGGGCGAGCCGCATCGAGAATAGGAATGTGGGACCACGAGAGAGGTCGCGGTAATGGTAGAGGCGCAAATGGCCCTAATAGAGGTCGCGGGACTCAAGCGCGAGGCGCAGCAACACAGAGAGGCTAGGCACTGGCTTAGTCTATGCAAATGAGGCGTCGCGAGGAGGGTGACGTCTCGGATGTCATAACCGGCACGCGTTTTTATTTTTGGTCTTCCTTATGTTGCTTTAATTGATGTGGGTTCGACGCACTCGTGACGTAGCGATGAGTGTGGTAGAGACTATGAACTTGAACTCGAGAGGCGCTTCTAGGAGATGACCGTAATTAGCCCTCTAGGACATTCTCAGTAGTTGTGAACAAGCTTTATAGGGATGTACCCTAGAACTCCAAGGGTCATATTTGTGGTGTCGATCCGATGGAACCGCCGTTTGGGAGTTCGATCGATCCTCGAATGGACCGGTTGGTTAAGTACCAAAGCGAGGTTGGATTGCGCTAAAGCGCATGGTTCTTAAGATGGCCGAGGGGATGAAGTGGCCATGATCGGTAATAGAAGAAATTACCTATCTAATGTGGTGTCGGCCTTGAAGGCTGAAAAGATGATTAGAAAAGGGTATGAGGCGTTCTTGGTTCGAATTTGTGCCTTAGAGGCTAAAGAGTCAGCAGTGGGAAAGGTCCGAACGGTAGGGGAATTCGCTGACGTATTCCCAGAAGAACTTCCAGGTCTGCCCTCGAATCGGGAAGTCGAATTCGGTATAGACTTGCTACCTGGAACGGCACCTGTGTTGATAGCACCATATCGAATGGCACCAAAGGAATTGGTGGAGCTGAAGGCTCAAATTCAGGAACTTTTGGATAGAGGGTTTATTCGACCCAGTATATCTCCGTGGGGAGCACCTGTGCTGTTTGTCAAAAAGAAGGACGGGTCCATGCGGATGTGCATCGACTACCGTCAGTTAAACAAGTTAACGATCAAGAACAAGTATCCGTTGCCTCGGATTGATGACTTGTTCGACCAACTAAAGGGTGCCTCAGTATTCTCGAAGATAGACCTTAGGTCGGGCTATCATCAACTTAAAGTGAAGGAGGTTGATGTGCACAAGACGGCGTTCCGAACTCGGTATGGGCATTACAAGTTCCTAGTAATGCCATTTGGGTTGACCAATGCACCGGCGGCGTTCATGGATTTAATGAATAGGGTATTTTAGCAGTACTTGGATCAATTTGTCGTGGTGTTCATAGACGACATATTGGTTTATTCAAAGACAGAGGAAGAGCATGACAAGCATTTACGTATAGTTCTACAAGTATTAAGGGAGAAGCAGTTGTACGCCAAATTCAGTAAGTGCGAATTTTGGCTTAGGGAGGTGGCTTTCTTAGGTCATGTGGTATCAGCGGAAGGGATTAGAGTAGACCCTCGCAAGATTGAAGCGGTGTTGGATTGGAAACCGCTTAGGTCGGTGGCGAAAATACGAAGTTTTCTGGGCCTAGCGAGGTACTATCGGAGATTTGTGGAAAGTTTCTCTCTAATAGCAGTGCCGTTGACGAAGTTACTAAGAAAGGGAGTACCATTTGTATGGTCGGAGAAGCAACAGGAAAGTTTTGATAAGTTGAGGAAGATTCTCGACGTAAGCTCGGTGTTGTGTTGGTACAGCCTGAGGCAGGGAAATTATTCACAGTCTATTGTGATGCATCCCATACTGGTTTGGGATGTGTGCTGATGCAAGAAGGGAAGGTAGTAGCCTATGCATCCCGTCAGTTAAGACCGCATGAGGTTAACTACCCGACGCACGACTTGGAGTTAGTAGCAGTTGTTTTCGCTTTGAAGATATGGAGGCATTACCTGTATGGGGAGAAGTCGACAGTCTACACGGATCACAAGAGTTTGAGGTACCTTCTGACTCAAAAGGATCTAAACCTGAGACAACATCGGTGGATTGAACTACTAAAGGACTACGACTGTTCAATCGAGTGTCACCCGGGTAAGGCTAACTTGGTGGCTGATGCGCTGAGCCGGAAGGTCGTAGCGGACTTAAGAGCAATGTTTGCTCGTTTGAGTCTATATGATGATGGAAGTCTTTTGGCAGAGCTTCAGGTTAAGCCCACTTGGATCGAGGAAATCAAGGAAAAGCAGCTAGTAGACGAGGGGTTGAATGCTAAGAGGGTGCAAGTTCAGGATGGTGGTATAGAAGGGTACAGTCTGTCTAGTGACGGAGTACTATGTTTTCAAGGGCGAGCTTGTATGCCGAAGGATACAGAATTAAGGCGGAAAATTCTCCAAGATGCACATAGCAGCCCATATGCTATGCATCCGGGAGGAAGCAAGATGTATGGAGATCTACGAAAACAGTTCTGGTGGCCTGGGTTAAAACGTGAGGTAACTGAATTTGTAGGAAGGTGTCTGACGTGTCAGCAAGTTAAGGCTGAACACCAGTTGCCATCAGGGCTACTTCAACCAGTAAAGATCCCTCAATGGAAGTGGGAGCAGATCACTATTGATTTTGTCAGTGGGCTACCCCTTACGCCCAGCAAGAAGGATGCAGTTTGGGTGATTATGGACCGGTTGACTAAATCGGCTCACTTCATACCGGTGAGGATGGATTACTCACTCCAGAAGCTAGCAAAGTTGTATGTGGCTGAGATAGTGAGGTTGCATGGTGTGCCAATATCGATTATCTCGGATAGGGATCCCAAATTCACGTCAAGGTTCTGGAAAGCGTTGCATCAAGCTTTGGGTACACGGTTGGATTTCAGTACAGCTTTCCATCCACAGACTGACGGACAATCGGAGAGGGTGATACAGATCTTAGAGGATATGTTAAGAGGTTGCGTCTTGGATTTCAGTGGTAGTTGGGAGGAGTATATACCATTGGCGGAATTCGCTTATAACAATAGTTATCAAGCGAGTATTCGGATGGCTCCATATGAAGCCCTATATGGACGAAGATGTCGTACTCCTACATGTTGGACGGAGTTGGGTGAACGACAAGTTCTGGGTCCAGAGTTACTAACAGAAACTGAGGATAAAGTCAAGGTGATTCGGTCTCGTCTTAAGGAGGCATCAGATAGGCAGAAGTCTTATGCTGATCTTAAGCGTAGAGAAGTGGAGTATGCTGTAGGAGATAAAGTCTTTCTGAAGGTGTCGCCTTGGAAAAAGGTATTGTGGTTTGGACGAAAAGGGAAACTAAGCCCAAGGTTCATCGGGCCATATACAGTTGTAAAGTGAGTAGGACCGATAGCTTATCAGCTTGAGTTGTCGGCAGAACTGAATCAGATCCATGACGTTTTTCATGTGTCGATGCTTAGGCGATATCGGTCAGATCCATCGCACGTTGTGCCAGTGGCTGAGATTGAGGTCAATCCGGATTTATCTTTTGAGGAGGAACCAGTTCTGATCTTGGATCGAGATGTAAAGGTTCTGCGTAGAAAATCAGTGCCCTTAGTGAAAGTGCTATGGCGGAACCATGGTGCAGAGGAAGCTACGTGGGAACCCGAGGATGTGATGCGGCAGCAATACCCCCACCTCTTCTGATCAGGCAATTTCGAGGACGAAATAATTTTTAAGGGGGGTAGAACTGTAACATCCTAAAAATGGGGCTAATTGGAATTAAACTATTTTTCCTATGTTTGAACTGTGGTGATACTATTTATGGAATAATAAAGGTTAATTAAGGGTCTTGAGTAGGCTCGATTTAGTAGAAAATTTCTTTTTTTTAAACTTTAAAGGCAGGGAGCCTTAGCAAGTGGGGGTTATAAGAATAAATGTGGATAATTTGACACAAAAATCAGCTTGGAAAAGTGGCAAAAGGAGGGCCTCTTGGGAGCTACATGTGACGCCACAGGGGATAAGGGAGAGCCTTGGTTCGAGTCATGAAACTCCCTTTTTGTACCTTATTTTTTGGACGGCAAGAGAGAGAAAGAATTACTGAATTTTAATTCTTGGAATAATAAGGATAATATGAGGATAATAATTAGTTTCTAAATTGGATTTTTATTATTAATTCTAAGGGTAATAGAGGATAAAGAAGATATTGGTTCGATTATTAATTGATTAAGGGGGGATTAATTCAAATTAGTTTGAATTAAATTAAATGAGTGGTTTGGAGCAAAATAAGGAGATGACCGAATTTGAACTCCTTGGTTAATAGGAGTGGACGGCAAGCTTGAAGGGGGGTGCCGAATGCCTATAAAAGCATCCACCTAGCACTTGTTTCTTTTTTTTTTCCCATCTTTGCAAAGTGGCCGAATTCTCAACCCTCCCATCTTTGATTCTCATTCTCCTCAAAACCGAAAATTCCATTAACCTCTTTCTCTTCTATTTTGTGTTGCCGAAACCTCCTCTACTCCTTTCATTACCAAATCCCCAATTTTTGGTCTCTTTTTCTCCTCTTTTTCTTTGATAATCGAACCTACCCCCTAAACCATAGCCGAATTTGCCTCTCTCCATATTTCAAGTCTTGGCCGAATAGCAACAAGGATAACCTCCTCTAAACTCTCCTTCAATCGGTTCATAAGGTGGGTAAGTAATCTTGACCGAATGCCATTTTCCTTCTCTTCTTGTGTCTTTGTCGATTTCTACAAGGGGTAAGGGCCGATCTCAGTTTTTGTAAGCAAAGAATGTTAACACTCTTTTGAAATCGATTGATGATAGGATTCCCGGGATTTGTGGAGCAAGCAATCTAGGCCATTCTCTGACAGTCGACTTTGGTAAGTGGTGGTAAGGGCCTATTGTTAATGGAATATTCTTTTAAGTGATTAAAAGCTGAAAGGTATTGACACTTTCGTTTGACTGATTATTTTGGTAAAGCAGATCTGTGTATCGAGTGCCGTGGTTGGTAGCCAAAAGAGAAAAGGTAGGGATTCGGGATCACAGAATAACCCTTTAAATAATTTTGGATTGGCCGAATAGGCCATAATACTAGTCCTAAGGTTGGTCGAATATAGGTGCAGAGAGATCTAGGGAGGCCAACTTTCTTTTCGGGATTTAGACTATTCAGAGGTGACAGGTGTGTACATGCGCACGTTATAGCTTATTAAATCTGCTGAATATTGTGAATGCTAACTTGGATTTATGTAGCACTGGATTTAATACCATATCGGTATAAGTGGTGATTCAGGTAAGTACCTGTTAATATGAATTTGCTATTTGATGCTTTTGGGAAGCATGATGTATTGATACATGAGATTTAAGCATGTGATGGCATGAAATATATATATTAATGACTGATGTGGGAATGATGAGTGGAGGGGGCAGTGTTATTAGTGTCGACGGACACCAGTGTTTTGGTAACACACTGTGACTACGGTCACCAGAGGTTTGGTACCTCCAGAGGTTTGGCACCTCATAGCGACTCGTCCCTGTGGTTAACACCACCGTGGGTTGGCCCCACCTTTGAGATATGGGATCGTCTGCCAGTGATTTGGTATCACACGATGGGTTGGCCCCATCAATTGATTAGTGTCTACGGACACCAGTGTTTTGGTAACACATTGTGACTATATGTCACCAGTGGTTTGGCACCACCAGTGGTTTGGTACCACAACGGGGTAGACAGAGGCGTTTGGTTGGCTAGGTTGGGTACATAACCGAATGCATGTTAATGGTTATAATTTGTGTATGAAATTGCTTAAACCGGGGGAAGGGTTACATACTGAGTCTTGGTGACTCACCTTCTCCTTTACATTTTTCAGGTGACACGTAGATCGCGGATGTGGGGCCGGGTGGACTCGAGGTGGCCATGCAGTAGATCTGAACTAAATGAACTTTAAACCTCGTTATTTTATTTTATTGTTGGTTAAATTTTATTTTGGGATGTAATAAGGCCTTCTGATACTTTGTTTTATTATTTTTCATATGTTGGATACTTGTTTTAAACTATGTTATTGATATTAAATTAAATTCACGTGTTTTCCAAATTAGAACGAAAAATGTTTTATTGTGCCATCAGGCACATTTGAAATTTGTATAACAACTTAAATAAATTTCCAAATTGAATCTAAGTATTGTTTTGGCAAGACAAACAAATGGAAGGTTTTCGACAACTTCAACTGATTTTTGGAAAAGAGTTTGTCAAAAAGTATTTTTTTTTCTGTAGCAAACTAGATTCGGCCATAATGTTTGGGCTGGGTTTGGGTTGTTGCACAAAAACAAGTCTTACTTATTCATTCTTCCACCGAATATACACAAAAGAAAAGAAAAGATAAAGAAGCTTAGTATTTGGCCCTTGCAAGCTCTGATTAAGGTATGATTTGATTTCGGTTTTTGATAATTTCTACGTTTTTGTAATTGTTGCTTCGTCTACTATCAAACCCATGTTTCAATTTGATAAATTGATGATGTTTGTGTGAGATGCCATTGTTGATATGTTAAGCTTTGTGATGCTTTAAGGTGTTAAATGATAGATTGATGGTAGATGAACATGTTTTGTTCTTGAAATTTTGATGAATTTAGCTTAATAGGGCTAAATTGAGAAAATGACAAATTGAGGGACTAATTTGTGAATTTGATGAGAAATGTGGGTTTGAATGTGATATTTATCTATTCAGCCAAGCTTGTGTATAAGTAGATTTTGTGAATTTGATGTTTGGTGAAAAATGGACTAAATTGATTAAGTGTGCAAATGTGATGGCTAATTTGCAAATTGCCCTAAATGTGTGTCTTTGGATTGAATTGAGTGAACTAGTGAATAAAAGGGTTAATTCTGAATATGTTTAGATCAAGAACTGAGGAAAACGGATTTACATCGCGGGAAAGCGAAAGTTATTGAGTAGCCGTTTTCTATTCCGATAAACCGAATCCGAGGTAAGTCACTATACAAATAAATGAATATGTATGCATTTGTAATTGTTCATATGTTTAATGATGATAATGAATGCTTATGAGAAATTCTGTAATTGAATTCCGGGATAAATTTAGTATTTTGACTAAGTCTGAGAAGCTTCGTACGAACCTTGACATAGATATCTGTTCTGTTTTGTCATGTAAGACCACGTCTGGGACGTTGGAATTGATTTGAGATTCGTGTGAGACCCTGTCTTGGACAATGGCATCGATATCTGATTATGTGTAAGACCACGTCTGGGACGTTGGCATCAATATAAGCTTTACGTATAAGACCACATCTGGGACATTGGCATCATTATGATCTTTATGTATAAGACCATGCCTGGGACATTGGCATCGTTCTGATTCATGTAAGACCCTGTCCGGGACAGTGGCATTGATATTTGAGTACTTGTAAGACCTCGTCTAGGACGATGGCATTATACTACTATTTCGAGCTTTTGAAGTATCCTATTGGATTCCTTATGATTCAACGGGAAAATCTGTGATACGAATTACAATTTCGAGTTAGGAACATATACGTGAATGTACATCCGTTTCAGGTACGTTGATATATATATGCTTTGTACAAGCATGGAAGGTAAGTATGTATATGCATTAATGTAAATGAACCTTGTGATATATGTGTGTTTGAGGTATGAGCAAATGAGATCTTTGGGATGTGTGGATTGGTAAGAAATGGCAAACCAATTGAACAAAGAGTTCATTTATGTGTTTGAATTAAGGATA